>CP141156.1:40005000-50005000 GCA_035233585.1 Antiaris toxicaria | reverse complement strand
CAATCCAAATTCAAACAGGATTTTAACTTGAATTTAATCTCCTCATTTATCCATAATAACCGAATTTCCCTAAGTCATAAACAAGGCTAGATTCGACCACTTTAATGTGAGGAGAATTAAAATTCAAATAGGATTTTCTAGCTTGAATTTTATCTCACCCCAATCCACTAAAAAACTAAAAATCTCCCTTACGATTATCCTTGAATTTTCAGCCACTTTTGTGAGGGGAAGAATCAGAATTCAAACAGGATTATCTAGCTTGAATTTAATCTCATCCTTATCCATAAAAACCAAAAAATCTCATTGGATTTATCCACAAAATTTCATGCACTTTAGGGAGGGAGAGAATCCAAATTCAACTGGGATTGAAACTTGAAATTTCCCTGAATCCTTATCCACTAAGAATCCAAATTCTCCTAGGAATTATTCTCCATAACAAACTTGATTTTTCTAGATAGATTAGGACTCAAAATTCAAGTAGGATTCAAACAAGATTTTCCTCTCCATAATCCAACTCCAATTTGAATTCTAACCTCGTGGAATTATCCACAAAGAATTCGAATTCCACTTGGACTGTGATTTAAAATTTGAATTTCAAATTTCAAATTTCAAAATTCAAATTCAAATTTCAAATTCGAAATTCGAATTTAAATTTCAAATTTCAAAATCCACAAAAAAGTTGTATTTCAAATTTTGCCCTCATGGATAATTTTCTACAACTCCAATCCAATCTCAAATAAAATCATAGTAACTTTATTTGGAGTTGGAATAATTGTGTACTCTTTTATCCAAAACTAATCTAAATTCAGCCGGAGAGAATCTTGTCCACCATCCTAATCCTATGTCAACACCATCCATGCATAATCAACTAGCCAATAAGCATACACAAATCAATTTGCCAATCATTAAGGAATTATGTGGAGCAAGTAGAGGGACCAATTAGACATATATAATCAGGCTCCCATGAATCCATATGATCATCATTCTGTATCGAACAACTCAATCATATGATCGCTAATTTCAGAGTCACACCACTATAAACCTAAAACTGAGCTCCCAATTATATACCGTATTACTTAAGCCTGTGACGAGCTACTGTCCAATGACCTTGTCATATATGCAAAACCCTCATATGATATCCATGATCAGCCTTTGGTCAAAGTCTATTTAATCCTACTGATCAGGCTATCTTAAAGTTCCATTATACTATTGAATAAGAAAATGATTATTCACCATATGTGAATAAGAAGTCATCTTCCCAGCAGACGACCCAAGGCCTTGTCCATTTTCATATCCAGTATAATGCCTTTAAGAAGATACATTTAACTCCTTAGAGATATGATTCCGATATCTGTAAATAAACCCTTCATCATATACAAGTCATGCACCTAACGAACCGGTCTATAAGCTTACTACCTCTGAGACACTTTAGCTATTGGAACATCAAAGTTCACAAGTCATAAACATAAAGTAGTTCATTTACTCAGGATTAAGGTTACTACATAATGAACGTCAAAAGTAGATTGATCCACTCATAGCGGACTACGTAGATCAATCAAGCTTTAGTCCTGGTCTAATATGTCACCACCAAACAACATATCTATATCTCTACTTGGGAGTCTATGCTCTGGATAGTCAAGACAAACCGTTCCTACCATGGCTTTAGACAACATAATAGTCTTAACATGAGTTAGATGCTCAGTTTAACCCCATAGACTATAGACCTTAGTTTAGACTGCTTACTTTAGAATATTGTCTTCTTGCATACAAAAGTCTATTGCATGCAACGTTCTAACAGTTTTAACACAAGCAGTCAGTGAGCCATATTTGCTTACATTTACTTTAACATGTAAATAGAATAAGGACAAATAGCAATGTAATGAATAACCTCTATATTATAATTTTATTATCCAATTTAAAATAAATACATCAATATGTCTCGCATGCTTAGGGCATTTCCTAACAATCTCCCACTTTCCCTAAGCCAGTAGATGTGCCATGTTACGCATCCCCATCGCCGCAATATGCCTTTCAAAGCTTCTAGCCACCAAAGTCTTAGTAAAGGCATTGGCAATGTTGTCCTCAGATGTGACCTTACATACATCCACTACTCATGTCTCCACGTGCCCTGTTTGATCAAGAACACTGATCCTGATGTCGACTTCCTCGAATCCTTGCAAGTCTTGAAGTCTGTGTTCATGTATCCTATGGTTGTTAGGTTCCCTCCAGATTACACTAGCATATAATCCCTCATTCTCTTAAGATACTTGAGTATACGCTTTACTGCTTGCCAGTTCTTGTTTACAGGATTTGTTTGATATCGACTCACCATACTTACTGCAAAACATATGTCCGAGCGAGTGCAAAGCATAACATACATAAGGTTACCCACAGTGGATGCATGAGGGACCTTACTCATACGTTCTCTTTCTTCCAATGTCTTGGGACAGTCAGCCAATGAAAGAGTTAGACTGGCAATGGTAGGTTGTGAACCTTTCTTTACCTCTTGCATTGCATATTTGTCAATTATTTTATCTATGTATGAAGCCTGGGATAATGCTATCATTTTGTTCTTTCGATATCTGAAGAGACGAATGCCTAGAATATAATTAGCTTCACCCAAGTCCTTCATGTCAAACTGTTGGTGCAGCCAAAGCTTGACCGATGATAAGTTCCCTACATCATTCCCAATGAGCAGTATATCATTGACATAGAGTACTAGAAAGACCACTTTAGCATCCTTAATACGTTTATAAATATAGGGTTCATCAACGTTCTCTCAAAACCAAATGTCTTGATCGCTTGATCAAATCTCTAGTTCGATGAGCAGGATGCTTGCTTTAATCCATAAAAAGATCTAAGCAACTTGCAGACTTTTCTTTCTTGGCCTTTTGCCACGAACCTTCAGGCTATATCATGTAGATACATTCCTCAAGATGGCCATTCAAGAATGTCGTCTTGACGTCCATTTGCCAGATCTTGTAATCGAGAGTTGCAGCAACGGATAGAAGAATAAGGATATACATCAGCATAGCTACAGGCAAAAAGGTTTCATCGTAATCGATTCTAGCCTTTTGCGTGTACCCCATTGCAACCAGTCTAGCTTTGAAAGTTTCCACTCTCCCTTTCGCATCCTTCTTTCTTTTGTAGACCCACATGCATCCAATGGGTTTTATCCCATCCGGTAGATCTACAAGTTCCTAAACAGAGTTGGATTTCATAGAATTCATCTCATTGTTCATGGCCTGTTTCCAAGATTTAGAATCAACATCATTTATAGCTTCATCATAAGTGACCGAATCATCCTCATGCTCGTGAGCCTCAGCCTGGTATACCTCAGCATCATACATGAAGAAATTAGGCTTCTTTGAAACCCTTCCACTACAACGAGGCACCCTAAATTATTGATTGTCTGCAGGTCTTTCACTGGAACTCGGACTTACGTCTAAGACCAAAAACTATAGAGCAGTTCTTTCACCCGATAACTCCTCTAGCACCACTTTGCTTCGAGGCTTTAAGTCATTCATGTGACTCCTCCAAGAATGTCGCATGGGTTGAAACAATGACTTTTTGTTCCTTCGGGTTATAGAACAGACCTCCCTTAGTTCCCTTTGGATACCCTACAAACATGCACAATTCTGATCTTGGTTCCAACTTCTTCGCATCCCCATCCAGTACATGTGCCGGGCAGCCCCATATTCTCATATGTCCAAGGGAGGGCTTCCTGCCATGCCACAATTCATATGGAGTCCTGGGAATTGACTTGCTTAGAACCTGGTTCAGAATATAGCACGCCGTTTATAATGCATACCCCCAAAATGATAACAGCAACATTGAATAACTTATCATGGACCGTACCATATCCAATAAGGCTCTGTTTCTCCTTTCAGCTACACCATTCTGTTGTGGAGTACCAGGTGCAGTCAATTTGGATAAAATCCCATTCTCTACAAGATGTCCTAGAAATTCGTCGGAGAGGTATTCACCACCTCGATCAGATTGAAGTGTCTTTATGGATTTACCCAATTGCTTTTCCACTTCTGCATGATACTCTTTGAACTTATCAAAGGTTTTGCTCTTGCGGTGCATCAGGTACACATATCCATACCTCAAGTAATCGTCTATAAAGGAGACATAATACTCGAACCTTCCTCTTGCTGTGAAATTCATGGGGCCGCATACGTCAGTGTGCACAATTTCTAAGAGTTCCTGTGCCCTAGTACCCTTAGCTCCAAAAGACCTCTTAGTCATCTTACCCTCAAGACAAGACTCACATTGAGGAAGACGTACCTCCTCCAAAGATTTTAGAGGACCGTCTTTCACCAACCTTTGAATCTTATCCTAATTAATATGACCAAGTCTTAAATGCTAAAGATACACCTTGTTAGAGTGAGAAACTTTCGGCCTTTTAGAGTTATATATTAATTCAGAGTCAAGCAGTTAGTAAATCTTTGGTTTGATTAAATATAGGTTTCCATCCATCCAACCAAAATAGATAAAAGACTTATTTTTACGAATATCAACTCTTTTACTAAAAGAAACTGAATAAGAATCATTTATTAAACAAGCTACCGATATAAGGTTCCTCCTAAAATTAGGAACATAAAAATGGTCCTTCAATAATATAAACCTAAATTCATCAAAATAAAGATAGACTTCTCCCATTGCCTCAGCCACCACCACGCTACCATCTTTGGTCTGCAACAAGAGGCCCCTATCATCTAGACTTCTCGTTTCTACGAACCCCTGCATAAAAACACAAACATGATTAGTGGTGCCCGAATCAATGACCTAAGTGTCTTTCGATTCTTCCACCAAACACACTTCTAAATAGTGAAGTTCCTTACCTTCCTTGCCCTTGGCAGCTAGGAATTTCCGACAAGCCTTCTTAAAATGAACTACCTTCCCACAGTGGAAACACTTGGACTTTTTAAGGTCCCTGGGCTTCTTGTTCTTCTTCTTCTTCTTCCCATTCGAGATAGGAGGATTAGAAGAACTGGAAGCCACTTGCTTCTTATTTGGCCTCTTCCTCTTCCGTGAGGGTTTGGAAGATTCTACCAAATTGGCCTCTCCTTTGGGTTGGACCGCATCATCCGTACCTGATCATCCGCTCATAAGCTTGGAGTTGCTTTATGAGCTTGGTGAGTCCTAACTCCCTTGTCGCCAGATTATATGCGGCCTTAAACCCCACAAAATCTTTTGACAGAGTTTTGAACACCATCTCGATCTGGGTGTTGTAGTCCAGTTCAACACCGTTCTTGGCAGCTTGAGCAAAGAATCCCATTAGAGTGATCATATGGTCCTTCACCGGAGTACCTGCCTCTTGCTTAGAGTTCGAGCCAATTTTTCTTGGCCTCCGAACATGTCTTCCAGATTTTCCATGATCTCCCTAGCAACTTGATAAGTCTCATGTTGCTTTTGTAAAGCACTCGTCATGCTAGCTAGAATGTAGCACTGAGCTATCTCATTAGATTCTCTCCAATAAGTATAGGCAACTGAGACCTCCTCAAGCGGTGTGTCAGGTTTAGGCCCAGGTGGACATGCTTCATCCAACACGAACTTGTGTCTCTCCAACTGAGAACTATCAGTAGATTTCTTTTCCAGTCTTTATAATTATTGCTATTCAGCTTATTTTCAGTAAGTATTGAAATGAGGGGTGTCGGTGGCATTTTAAACTGAAATAAAATTATACTAGACATCATTACAAAGCCCAAGCAAATATACAAATAATTTAATAAATAAAACATACAAGTATGTTCCAACATGAAACTTGGAAAAACATGTAGCATTGCAACAGTAATTCTCAGCACCTATTACCCTAAGCCATCGAGGGGTGGTCATGAGACAAATTGCCGAAACATGGACCCCATCCAATTAATATATGTTGCCTTAAATCCTCCAAGGTTAAGACATATATTAATAACCGCTTATTTTGGCCACCAGTTTAGTTAACAGAGCTTCTGGGGAAGGTTAATAACTAAACGAGTCTTGGGTGTATAACCATTGTTTACGTAGCCTGATCCACGTCCTACCAAGCCATCGAGGGGTGGTCATGAATGGGATCATGCTCGAACACGTTTTCCACATAGGAGATCCAACCTAGTATACCGGCGGTGGTAAACACCTACCGAGGGGTGTGGTCAGGGCAGAACTGACATGAGGCATTACTATGCTTTCATATATGGATCAACAATGGAGGCCATGGGTTTTGTTTGAAACCCTCTCCCACTCAATATTTTGAAAAACATGCAAGTTTTGACAAATATGTATGATCAATATAGTATGAGCGGTATTCACCTATCCTATATGACATGTTATCAAATATGCATACATAACATCGATCAATACATATTTATACATCCATGACATATCACATAAAAAATAATTGATGAAATAACCGAGCTGTGGTTCCATCCTAGAACAAAGAAAATAAAGATTACAAAATTCCATCCAAAGCATTCTTTGGGTCTTGAATTTTGTTCCGTCTTCTTGTATCCATCTTTATGTAGCCTCTCCATTTATTTTTCATCTGAAGAATCATTTAAAATTTAAATTCCAAAATTTAAATTTCAAATTTAAATTCCAAAATTTAAATTTCAAATTTAAATTTCAAATTTGAATTTCAAATTTAAATTTCAAATTCAAATTTTAAACAATTTTAAATATCATGTGTAACAATATGTAATTTCAAAAAATTTAAAAATTTTTTAATTACATATTTTTAAACATGATTTAAAATTAAATCTTAAATTTAAAAATCAAAATTTTTGTTTTTCGACTTGTTGACCCACGGACCCCCGAAGGCCCACAGCCGCTGTGGGTAGCCCCCAGCCCCCAGGGGGGCTAGCAGCCCACGACCACAGGTCGGGTGCAGTCCAGCTGGCTGCAGGCAGTGCCTGTAGCCATGGGCTGCTCGCCCAAGACCTAGCCGACCCTTGGGTGGGCCACGGCCACCTCTGGCTACAAGCAAAGCCTGCGGCCGTGGGTGGTCTTGGCCTGGACAGGGCCTGCAGCCCCACCAAGGCCGATGGCTTATCCCGAGGGATCATGCCTTGATTTTCTTGTCATATTCCAATTATCCCATTAGGATCTCCAAAAATTAATTTGAATCCTAATTAAATTGGAAATTTTCACACAATCAAAATTTCAACCTTTAAATTAAATTTAACTTTTGGGAAAAATAAATTACGGTCTTCAAATTTCAATCTCCTCCAAGAATAATTACATAAAATTTCCTAAACCTTTCCAGTGTACAAAAATTCTTATTATAATAATTCTAAGAGACAAAAAATAAAAATCCATGGGAAAATTATGATGATGATAAACTGCACCCATGGTTACATAAAATTCCTAGATACAATTTTCTAAATTTTAAGGAACCATAACCGACATAAAACAAGCATGCTTATAATAATTTAAAAAATTAAAATAACCACATACTACATACATAATACATGATAAAAACATAAAGGAATCCTAGAATGCCACTTTCTAAATATCAAATCCATACATAAATAAAAAGACTAACCAGTTGTCTAATTTATGTACATGGCATAGTCATGAGATGGCTCTGATACCAATTGTAAGAATAAAATCGGTAAAAATGCATCAGAGTGGCGCAGCAGAATAATAAAAATTTGTCAAGATCGTTAAATATCTCGTGATGCCATATACAATAAATTAACAATAATAAAACTCATACCTCAGGAGGACACTAACTGTAGGAGGAGAATGACTGGAGGGCTTCAACCAACTAGCCTTCTCTACTATTCTCCAATTCCCGGATGGCAGAGTGTGTGGGCACTCGGTTCCTCAACCAGTATGCTAGCACTGCTAGTCTTCTTCTGACCACCCAGATCTCTAAAGAACTTATTGTCATGGTGAGTTGTGCAACAATAAGCCTGCTCACCTGAGAGTCTGTTGTCCGAGAGAACTGGAGTGGCAGGACCTCTATTTATAGACTTACATGAGGTGATCCCTTGAATTTGAATTGGATTATGAGAAGATTTTCTCCCTTATCCATTAATAAATTCGAAAATCCCATAGGCCACAATCAAGGGAAGATTCGGCCAACCTTGGGATTTTTGCAATCCAAATTCAAATAGGATTTTAACTTGAATTTAATCTCCTCATTTATCCATAATAATTGAATTTCCCTAGGCCATAAACAAAGCTAGATTTGGCCACTTTAATGTGAGGAGAATCAAAATTCAAATAGGATTTTATAACTTGAATTTTATCTCACCCTTATCCACCAAAAAACTGAAAATCTCCCTTACGATTATCCTTGAATTTTCGGCCACTTTTGTGAGGGGAAGAGTCAAAATTCAAATAGGATTTCCTAGCTTAAATTTAATCTCACCCTTATCCATAAAAACCAAAAAATCTCCTTGGATTTATCCACAAAATTTCGTGCACTTTAGGAAGGGAGAGAATCCAAATTCAACTGGGATTGAAACTTGAATTTTCCCTGAATCCTTATCTGCTAAGAATCTGAATTCTCCTAGGAGTTATCCTCCCTAACGAACTCGGTTTTTTTAGATAGATTAGGACTTAAAATTCAAGTAGGATTCAAACAAGATTTTCCTCTCCATAATTCAACTCAAATTCGAATTCTAACCTTGGGGAATTATCCACAAAGAATTCGAATTCCACTTGGATTGTGACTCAAAATTTGAATTTCAAATTTCAAAATTCAAATTTCAATTTCAAATTTCAAATTTCAAATTTCAAATTCGAATTTCAAATTTAAATTTCAAATTCAAAATTTAAATTTCAAATTTCAAATTTCAAATTTCAAAATCCACAAAAAAGTTGTATTTCAAATTTTGCCCTCGTGGATAATTCTCTACAACTCCAATCCAATCTCAAATAAAATCATAGCCACTTTATTTGGAGTTCGAATAATTGTGTACTCTATTATCCAAAACAAAATCTGAATTCAACCGGAGATAATCTTGTCCACCATTCTAATCCTATGTCAACACCATCCCTGCATAATCAACTAGCCAATAAGCATACACAAATTAATTTACCGATCGTTAAGGAATTGTGTGGAGCTAGTAGAGGTACCAATTAGATATATATAATCAGGCTCCCACAAATCCATATGATTATCATTCTATACCGAACAACTCAATCATATGATCACTAATTTCAGAGTCACACCACTACAAACTTGAAACTGAACTCCCAATTATATACCGTATTATGTAAGCATGTGACGAGTTACTATCCAATGACCTTATTATATATGCAAAACCCTCATATGATATCTATGATCAGCCGTAGGTCAAAGTCCGTTTAGTCCTACTGATCAGGTAATCTTAAAGTTCCATTGTACTATCGAATAAGAAAATGATTATTCACCATATGTGAATAAGAAGTCATCTGCCCAGTAGACGACCCAAGGCCTTGTCCATTTTCACATCCAGTATAATGCTTTTAAGAGGATACCTTTAAATCCTTGGAGCTATGATTCCGATATCTGTAAACAAACCCTTCATCGTATACAAGTCATGCACCTAACGAACCGGTCTATAAGCTTACTACCTCTGAGATGCTTTAGCCATTGGAACATCAAAGTACACAAGTCACATACATGAACTAGTTCATTTACTCAGGATTAAGGTTACTGTATAATGAACATCAAAAGTAGATTGATCCACTCATAGCGGACTACGTAGATCAATCATGCTTTAGTCTCGATCTAATAAATCACCACCAAGCAACATATCTATGTCTCTACTTGGGAGTCTTTGCTCCGGACAATCAAGGCAAACCATCCCCACCATGGCTTTAAATAATATAATAGTCTTAACATGAGTTAGATGCTCGGTCTAACCCCATAGACTATAGACCTTAGTTTAGACTGCTTACTTTAGAACATTGTCTTCTTGTATACAAAAGTCCATTGTATGCAACGTTCTAACAGTTTTAACACAAGCAGTCAGTGAACCATATTTGCTTATATTTACTTTAACATGTAAATAGAATAATGACAAATAGCAATGTAATGAATAACCTCTATATTATAATTTTATTATCCAGTTCAAAATAAATACATCAATATGTCTCTCATGCTTAGGGAATTTCCTAACAGTAGGATACGTGGTGCTAATGGGATAGGGAATCCACTCTAGATTATGGTCCTACTACCAGTCTTCCACTGAGCGTCAAAAGAGAGAATTTGAAGAAAATGTGTTTTGAGAAAAAAAGTTGAAAAAAAAATGTATGTTTATAAATTATGTTGTATTGCACAAAAGACAACTAAAGTTTAGTTTTAAATTTATATGGCTTTCATACAATGCTTATATGCAAGAAAGGTATTTTGGAAGAAAAAGAAAAAAAATATGGATGAAAAATTTGGGCCCTGTAAGATGAGAATTTAAAAGTAAAAGTGTTTTTAGTGGCGACCTGATGAGGTACACGGGCTGTCTCGATCAACTACGGAGTCTGATTGTGATAGTTTTGCATGGCCGAGATTGGGGGCGTCGCACATGGATCCCGTCCAATTAATATATGTTGCCTTAAATCCTCCAAGGTTAAGACATATATTAATAACTGCTTATTTTGGCCACCAGTTTAGTTAACAGAGCTTCTAGGGAAGGTTAATAACTAAACAAGTCTTGAGTGCATAACCATTATTTATGTAGTTCGATCTATATCCTACCAAGCCACTGAGGGGTGGTCATGAATAGAATCAATCCTGAACACGTTTTCCACATTAGAGATCCAACCTAGTATACTGACGGCAGTAAACACCTACCGAGAGGTGTGGTTAGGGTAGAACTGACACGAGGCGTTACCATACTTTCACATATGGATCAACAATAGAGGCCGTGGGTTTTGTTTGAAAATCTCTCCTACTCAATATTTTGAAAAACATGCAAGTTTTTTGAGAAATATGTATGATCAATATAGTCTGAGTGGCATTCACCTATCCTATATAACATGTTATCAAATATGCATTCAAAACATCCATCAATACATATTCATCCATCCATGACATATCACATAAAAAATAAATGATAGAAAAGTTTAAATAACCAAACCATGGTCCCATCCTAGAATAAAGAAAAAAAATAAAGTTTACAAAATTTCATCTAAAGCATTCTTTGGGTCTTGAATTTTACTTCATCTTCTTGTATCCATCTTCATGTAGCCTCTCCATTTATTTCTCATCCCAAGAATCATTTAAAATTCAAATTTCAAAAATTTAAATTTCAAATTCAAATTTCAAAAATTTAAATTTAAAATTCAAATTTCAAATTAAATTTCAAATTCAAAATTTTAAACAATTTAAATTTCATGTGTAATAATATGTAATTTCAAAAATTTCAAATTTTTAATTACATATTTTTAAACATGATTTAAAATTAAATCTCAAATTCAAAAATTGAAATTTTTTGTTTTTCGGCCCGTCTGCCCACGGGCGTGTACAAGGTAACACGGGAATGTATATTACGGATACAAGCGTGTATCGTTTGAGATTTCTCAACACGACCCTGTCCTGGAACACGGCCTTCTACACGTTCATCAACCCAAGAGGTACACGACCACTTACACGATCGTATACCTGATCGTGTCACACTACACGGCCATGTTTACTCACACGACCTCTCTCACGTAAATAGTCTGATCGGTACATGGTATCTTACACAACCGTGTACCTGACCGTGTTCATCAAATTTGCACTAAAAGCCATCAAACTAACCTAAATTCATTGATCAATTTCTCATTATATAGAATTTAGGTTACATGAATATGGAGGTCCTTACAACCTACCCCCCTTACAAAATTTTTGTCCTCGAAAATTAGAATAAGTCCAGGAAGTCTCTTCTTATATCTCCTTCCCATTCCCATGTAGCTTCTTTGAGGTTATGGTTCTGCCACAATACTTTTATAAGCGGTATAACCTTATTCCTAAGGACTTTATTTTCCCTGGCTAAAATCCACACTGGTTTTTCTTTATATGTCAGATCAGCATGAACTTCTACTGGCTCTTGGCTTAGAATGTGGGAACTGTCCGGCACATACTGTGATAACCGGGAATTTTAGATTATCAGAGTAGATTAAAATTGTATGTATGTATGAATTTTAATGAATAAATTATGAAAAAGTTGTGTTTTAATACTGTTGAGAATACTGTAAAAATGTTCTGGCAGTATTAAAGTGTGTGAGTTCGGGGATGGAAAATCTTACCGAATAGAATTGGGTGAGACAGTTCGAAAACGGAGCTGAAAACCCTAGGGAGTACACTAAAATACACTAAAAAGATAGAAATTTATGGTAGAGAATTTTGATCAACGGAAGCAAAATAAAACAAACTGATCGCACCGGAGGCACCTGGAACCTGCCTACGCGATTTTGGTAAAGTTTCGTTCAATTTGACTTTCGGTCAAAATTTGACCACAAATTAATTAGTGAATTAATTCATATATAATAGGATGACATCACCATGTTGATGTCATAAATGTAATTTTTATTTGGGATGGAATGTAATATGGAAAGGTGTATGGTTAGGATTTGATGTCCTTGAGATCAAGGGTTAAGATCATGCCAAAATAACCTTGAAAAAATTTTAGAAATATAGAAAAAAAAGGCCATTCGGCCATGTGGAAAGAAGACAACAAAAAAATTTGATTTTTGGCCCAAAATTATTACACTTTAGTCCTTGAACAATTAGTAAGGGGGCGTTTGGTAAACGCATTGCATTTTGATTATATTTGAATGAAATTTGTTTTTTGAATATTGTATTTGGTTGAAAAGTATTTGTTTTGTATTTGAATGAAATGTGTGTTTGGATGAAAAGTATTTTAGAATTGAAAAGTTGATGTGATTGATAAAAGTAGAGATAAATAGTGGAATTGAAAAGTTGATGTGATTATTTTAAAAATGTTTTGAATAGTAATTGTTTTCGTAGCACTGTTGCAAAATTTGTGTTTGGTGTCAAATTGTATTGTATTTGAGTAAAATTAAGAATACTTCTCAAAATGCCCCCTAAATTGTTGAAAAAAATTTGCTAAGTGGTCCTTGGTTTTTGCCTATAAATATGCTTCAAAATTCATTAGGAAAAAATGGAAAAATTGGCCAAACTCTTGCCATTTTTGTAGCCAAAAATCCGTGCCCCTTTACTGCATTCTAAGCCAAATTTTGTCTAAAATTTCATACCAAAATTAGCTTCCATTTCATTTCTAGCATCAAGGAATCAAATAGATAAGGTAAGCTTCTAAATTGAAGCAATTTTACTTGATTTTCTTAGTGAAAATCCGTGGGTATAAAGGTGTAGAAACATTGACAAAAATTGATGTTTTGTTGATGATATGATTAGTTTGGTGTTTTAGAGATTAAAGCATGATTTAGGGTTAAGAAACAAGCAAAAATTTTGCATGCTCCCATGAAAAATCTGTGGCATTATTGGTGTGAAAAATGAGTTGGAAATTGATGATTTCGTTTAGTGTTTATGTTCCTTTGGTAACATATTGAATTTAGCATGAATTGGAATCAAGAAACAAGAAAATTTGATGTATTTTTCATGCTAAAATCCGTGGGTGATAAACACTAGAAAATGGAAACTTTTAGTGTTGAGTAATGCTGATAAAAACCCTAGGAAAGAAAACAAGATTTTTTTATGTGAATTTGCATGAAAGTCCATGGCAAATGCTAGGGTTAGAATGAAAATTTGGTTAGGTTTTAATGTTGATTGGCACATTTGAAAACCTAAGAATAAAATGTGATAAGTGTGGAAGGTGATGAAAAATATTTGGTGATGATTAACATGGTAAACCAAGGCTAGGTTTGAGAAGAATTGATGTTGTGTATTGATTTTTGAATATTAGTTAATGTGGAAAATTTTTATTCAAAGTTTGGAGACTTTGTATAAAATAGGCCTCTGGTATAGTACATGGTGGGTACAAAGGTTCTGAGGTGTACCTAAAGCTGGGAAAACCTTAAAATACAAACGGAAATACTGTCAAAAATTTTAAAACGGCATAAGGGCATTTTATGAAACGAGAGATAAAAATATTAGACTCGGGAAGGAAACCGGGACCCCTCGGTGGATTAGGATTGAAAATGGAAAACTAACCCAAGAGGAATAGTAAACCGACCCTTAATGACTAAAATACTTAAAGCAGGAAAAAAATTCATGTTAGGGGCATTTTGGAAAACGAGGGAAGGTCGGGATAGGAAACTCGAGCCTCTCGGGGACCGAGGGCCGGAGACGGGATGAAAAACATTTCAGGAAAAGTGAAATGGCCATATGAGGCTCCGAAATACTCGAAAAATGAGAAACGTCCCCAGGTGATGGATGAATAGTAATCGAGGGCTGGGAAAAATGATAGTTGAGATTTTGTAGCAAATTAAGCTGTAAAATGATACAAAGCCTAGGGAATATTATTTTAAGATATTTGGGCTTAGAAAATTTGAGAAAAATGATAGAATGGGATAGTTACGGTCTTGAGACCTGTTAGGGGCAAAATGGTCATTTTGACTAAAAAGTTTCGAAAGGCTCAGAAAGGACACTAAAGGACCTAGAATGACTTAAATAAACTTCTGGAACCCAAAATAAAGATTTTAGAGTTGAAAATCTAGAGTTTAATTAGTACACGAGTGTGTACAGTGGGACACGATTGTGTAAAATAAAACCGAGAGGTACATGGTCAGGGACACGGGCGTGTTGCAAACCGTGTACCATATAAAGAATTGAAATGTTTTGTAAAATTTATCACAAAATAAAAATATATAAAATGATAATTAATACAGGGTATTTACAAACAATATTATGTCTGTAGGGGCCCAAATTAGAGATAGAACTATGGAGGAGTGCCGGAAGTGAACATTATCGTAGTTTTAGTAAGTTCAAGCATTTTCATGTCTGCAAATGAAATACTGTATTACTCTATTATGTACTAGTTGTACACTAGGTATCAAGTCCTATGGACATTTAGGGATTAGTTAGTATAACAGGTCCCACATGATAAAATGATCAGAATATCTAAGGCCCACGGGCGATAGAGGTTAGTGACCTTGAGGTGATGATTAATGTCACTTGGTCCAAATTATAATTGAAAGATGGTAATAAAACCATTTAAGGCCTACCGTCCCTCCCACGTTGTGATAGAGGTTTCTCAGGTCTTACAGGGATACAATAAGGGCTGTAGAGGCCGAAGCTCTAGGGTCGCTCCCTAGGCCCTTTCAATCAGTGCGCAAAATAAATTATCGGTACTGCCATAAAAAGAGCATAATACCAGAGTACAAATAGATAACGAATAATCAATAATATGATAAAAGTCATAATTGAGCATAACCGAAGCTTACATTAAGTATAGCAAACTCGCTTAGAAAAATATGAACAGTAACCGGTTAGGCTAATGTGAATAGTATCCGATTAAAGTAATGTGAATAGTAACCTATTGGGGTAATAGTTACTATTCATCAGTCAAAGGTTAAAGTCACTATTCATGATGAATAGTCTATTCATAGGAAATTGAGTTTTTAATGTTTTTGAATCCATGTGATTCTTACTAAGTATGTTTGAACTTACTGAGCCTATTAGCTCACCAGTTTGTTCATGTTGCAAGTAAGAAACCTGTCCAGTAGACTATATGGATGGCGACAGGATATGCACGTGTCAAGGGATAGGGAATTCACCATGGACTTGGTCCTGCCATAAGTCTTCCGCTGAGCTTTGAAAGTTAGTGAATTAAAGAGAATGTGTCAAAAAAACTGCAGTATGAATATTTTGTATATTATACATTATATTGTACTCAAAAGGACAACTAAAAGTTAGTATTGTATTTTACATGGCTTTTATACTTAGCTTTCTTTTCAAGAAAGTATGTATTAAAAAGAAAAAAAAATTATGGGCGAAATTTTCAAGCCCTAAAAAATGAGAGTTTAAGAAAAAGAGTTTTAAAAGGTGATCCGAATTCGACACAAGGGCTGTCTTAATTGGCAACAGAGTCGGTTCATGACAGTTTCGCGTGGTTGGATTTGGGGGCGCCACACATACTTCTTCAACATCAAGATGTGGAAAATATTATGCATGAAAGCTAGTTCAGGAGGGAGTGCTAATCTATAGGTTGCCTTCCCGACTCTCTCGAGGATCTCAAAGGGCCCTATGTATCTAGGACTAAGCTTTCCTTTCTTCTCAAAGCGCATCACCCCTTTCATGGGTGCCACCTTGAGAAAAACTGAATCTCCTTCTTGACATTCGAGAGGCCTCTGTCGTTTATCCACGTAACTCTTTTGGTGGCTATAAGCTATATCCAGTCTCTCTCGTATAAGCTTCACATCTTCTATTGTATTCTTAAAGAAGTCCATGCTGGTGAGCTGTTTCTCTCTAATTTCGTGCCAATGCACCGGAGATCTGCATTTCCTTCCATAGAATGCCTCGTACAGTGCCATCCCAATCAAGGAATGATAGCTATTATTGTACGAGAACTCTATCAATGGTAGCTTCTGGTCCCAGTTTCCCTTGAAGTCTAGGACACAGGCTCTTTGCATACCTCTAGCGTCTGAATGGTTCTCTCGGACTATCTGTTAGTCTAAGGATGAAAAGCTGTATTGAACTTTAACTTGGTTCCCATTGAAACTTGAATGCTTTGCAAAACCTTGAAGTGAAACGTTCGTTGCAGTCTGAGATGATCGATTTCGGTACACCGTCCAGTCTTACTATTTGAGCCACGTACATCTCTCCCAGTCTCTCTACAGAATAGCTCAGATTCATGGCAAAAAATCAAGCTGATTTTGTCAGTCGGTCCACAATTACCCACATTGCATTGTTGCCGCTTGACGTTATGGGCAATCTGACTATGAAATCCATTGTAATCTGCTCCCATTTCCACTCAGGTAGCTCGTGTTAAGAAATACCCTAAGCATGAGAGACATTTTGACGTATTTATTTTGAACTGGATAATAAAATTATAATATAGAGGTTACTCATTACATTACTGTTTGTCTTTATTCTATTTACATGTTAAAGTAAATGTAAGCAAATATGGCTCACTGACTGCTTGTGTTAAAACTATTAGAACATTGCATGCAGGACTTTTGGATGCGAGAAGACAATGTTCTAAAGTAAGCGATCTAAACTAAGGTCTGTAGTGTATGGGGTTAGACAAAGCATCTAACTCATGTTAAGACTATTATGTTGTCTAAAGCCATGGTGAGGATGGTTTGTCTTCACTGTCCGGAGCATGGACTCTCAAGTAGAGGCATAGATATGTTGCTTGGTGGTGACATATTAGATCTGGACTAAAGCGTGATTGATCTACATAGTCCGCTATGAGTGGATCAATCTGCTTTTGACATTCATTATGCAATAACCTTAATCTTGAGTAAATGAACTACTTCATGTATATGACTTGTGTACTTTGATGATTCAACAGCTAAAACATCTCAGAGGTAGTAAGCTTATAGACCGGTTTGTTGGGTGCATGACTTGTATACGATGAAGGGTTTGTTTACATATATCAGAATCATAGCTCTAAGGAGTTAAAGGTATCCTCTTAAAGGCATTATACTAGATGTGAAAATGGACAAGGCCTTGGGTCGTCTGCTGGGCAGATGACTTCTTATTCATATAGGTGAATAATCATTTTCTTATTCGGTAGTATAATGGAACTTTAAGATAGCCTGATCAGTAGGATTAAATGGACTTTGACCTAAGGCTGATCATGGATATCATATGAGAGTTTTGCATACATGACAAGGTCATTGGACATTAGCTTGTCACAGGCTTTTGTAATACGTATATAATTGGGAGTTCAGTTTCAGGTTTATAGTGGTGTGACTCTGAAATTAGTGATCATATGATTTAGTTGTTCAGTACCAAATAATGATCATATGGATTCACAGGAGCTCGATTATATATGTCCAATTGGTCCCTCTACTAGCTCCACTTAATTCCTTAATGGTTGGAAAATTGATCAGTGTATGCTTATTGGCTAGTTGACTTTGCATGGATGACATTGACATGGGATTAGGATGGTGGACATAACTCTCTCCGGTTGAATTCGGATTTTGTTTTGGATAATAGAGTACACAATTATTCGAACTCCAAATAAAGTTGCCATGATTTTATTTGAGATTGAATTGGAGTTGTAGAAAATTATCCATGAGAACAAAATTTGAACTTTTTGGGGATTTGAAATTTCAATTTGAAATTCGAATTTGACATTTGAAATTCAAATTTGACATTTGAATTTGAAATTTAAATTTGAATTTTGAATTCGAAGTTTGAATTTTGAAATTTAAACTTTGAAATTTGAATTCAAACTTTGAATCATAATCCATGAAGGATTCAAATTTTTTGTGGATAATTCCACAGGGTTAGAATTCGAATTTGATTTGGATAATGGAGAGGAAAATCTTGTTTGAATCGTACTTGAATTTTGAGTCCTAAATCTATCTAGAAAAACCGAATTTGTTAGGTTGGATAACTCTTAGTAGAATTCAGATTTTATTAGATAAATATACAGGGAAAAATTTAAGTTTCAATCCCAGTTGAATTTGGATTCTCTCCCTCCCTAAAGTGGCTGAAAATTTAAAAGATAAACCTAAAGGAGATTTTTGGTTTTTATTGGATAAGGGTGAGATAAAATTCAAGTTAGAAAATCCTATTTGGATTTTGATTCTCCTCACACTTTAATGGACGAATCTAGATAGGTTTATGGCCTTAGGTAAATTCGGTTTTATTGGATGAGTGAGGAGATAAAATGTCACGGCCCAAAATTTAGACACATGACACGGCATCCAAATCATAATATCAACCCGAGATTTAAGGAAAAACATTTATTACGAAAAGCGGGTCAACATTATAATTTAGCTAAGCCTAATTATTTATAACGTAGCATCATAACCACATAATAAAATAAAGTAGAAAATAAATACTTTTTAATGCGGAAATCAAACACAAAATCGGTCTTCAAAAGAGATTACCAACCATAAAATATTCCCAAGCGTGAAATTTAAATAACGTGAAATAAAGTCCAAACTTAATATCTCATTACATCAGAATGAGAAACAGAATGAAGAAGATGGAGAAAACGGATAGCATCATCTTCAGTAGAAACGGATAGCTCAACGATTTTCGGAACTGCTACCTCCCGCACCTGGAAGTAGTCGTCTTGAAATCACAAAGAAAAGGGACGTGAGCGCTGGCTCAGTAGGACAGAAACAAAGGTGGGTTAAACAGGTAACATTTAGAAGTATGACATAATATTCGTTTCCAAAAAATAATCAACAATTTAAAAAAAATACATGGCATAATAATCATAAAAAAAATAATCAACAATTTCATGAAAACATTTTTAATACAAGTTTTATTCTGCTGAGGACTTAGCATAGCTGCAATATACGTGCCCCAATATTAAAATAATAAATCATTAAAATAAACCATCATATTTTGAGTGAGGACTTGTCGTAGTTGTAATATACGTGCCTTGAATTGAATTATCTTAGATCATCTCGTTACGGTCTAAATAGGCCGAACGGCCCTGCGCAGGTTTAGGGACCTTCCCCCATGGCGTCAACTTTGGGACGCACGCATCATTTATAATGATCGTGAACTAAAGCTCAATTATGTTCACCGGATTATTCAAAAGATGGTATTTACCAAGTTATATTATGCCATTAATCAAAACACGCTTTAAAATACACATTTATTACAAAACACTTTGCAAACGTTTTATTTCATATAAAAAAAAACAGTATAATAATTTCATAAACTGAAAACAGCATGCCATTGATAAAACAGGAAAATTTAAAACACTTGACTACTCCCAGAAAAGGCTAGAAAGTCCTACCTCGATTATCACACAAGCGTTGCGATGACGTGATCCACAAATCAAGCAAGAACGTCAAATAAATCCTATAATCACAACATATGATCAGTCTAGGTCTAGACCAATCGTCCAATCATTTTAGTGTGCCACAAAGGATTTTAAAATGTTTAATAAACATTTGGGATTTAAAATTTGTGAAAAACCTTAAGTTAGGATATTACTGGACATGGGCAGACTGACCTAGGCTGACTATAAAATCAATATTAATTCATTTTTAATCCCAAAAATTCTAAATTTTTAATATGTTAAACTAGACATCCATAGCTTTAATTCCATATAATTTTTATAAATTTTAGACATCGTTTGGTCATTCAATTAGGCCAAAAACCGAGGGGTTGTTTTCAAGCATAAAATCAGGGTTTCAGTTTCAGTTCAAAAACTGGTAGTTCTGTCCACCTATCTTAGAAAAATATTTTGACAAGGCCAACGGATGAGTTTGGTTTTGAAATTTTGTAGGCATTTAGGGGATATCTTGAATTTAATTTTAGGCTCAATATTTACTCGAAAATCATTTTTTAAAACTCAAGTTATGGCTGACACAAATTTACTGTTTATATGGTAATTTTCCAGATTTCCGTTTTTCCTGTCCGAATTTCAATTAGCCTCAAACCAATTCAATTTTCATCCAATGATTACGAAATTTTGTGGAGAACCTTATTTATATGTCATTAGCACAACCCAAGAATCAAATTGGCAAAAATCATAAAATTTACACATGTGATAATAGGGTTTTTGAAAGGGAATCAATGAGGCAGAATTTTTAGGGTTTTAGAGAGAGAAATCACACCTTGTTTGTGTTGCACTATTTTTGATGCTTGGTATCCTTTTTGGCTGAATTTGTATGAGTGTTGGAGTCTTCAAAATAGTAGGGAAAACAGTGGAGAAAAACCATAAAAATTTCGGATTTAAAATCAAAAGGAGAAGGAAGGAAAAAGTTGATTTCTCACCTTGTTTTTGTCTCAAAAGTTGTTGAATCTTTGAGCTGCCTTTAGGTAGGTTTTTGCTTGCTGTTTTGGTGTGTTTTGGGAGAGAAAAATTCAGAGAGGAAAGAAGGGAAAGCTGGCCGAATTTTTGAGAGTGAAAGGAAGGGTGAATGAGAGTTGAAAAAGGGTTTTTATACTAGGTTTTTCTTTCCTTTTTGCTTCCTTGTTTGGCCGAATCTTTTGAGGGGCAAAAGGGAAAGTTTTTGTGCTGTTTTGAGGCTAGGGTTTTTTTCTCTCTTATTTCTCCTTAAGTGGCCGTAATTATCCATTAGTTTTTAAGGAAAAAAATAAATTTGAATTTTGATTGAGTTTTGACCTAGCTTTTAATTCAAATAAAATCTCCTTTATTTCCTACACTTTATGGCCAAATTTCTTCTTTATATTTAAGGGATGAAATTTGAGTTTGAATCCTCTTTGGATTTGTGGGATTTAAATTTTAATTAAAAATCCCAAGTAATGGACGAATATTTTAGGGTTTTTGAAGTCAAAATTGTTGACTTTTTGAGTGGAATTTGACTAGGAAACCAACCTAGGGTTTCCAAAAGATTTTTAATTAATTTTTGGCAAACTAATTTTATTTAAATTATATATTGACCCTTAAATAAAATTTAAGACGTCACATAAAATTTAAGTTAAAATCCTATTTGAATGTTGAAAACAAAATCCCAAAAGTGGCCGAAACTTTTAGTTGGTTGTTGGCCTTGAAAATTTCAGATTTTATGTGTGGATAAGGGAGAAAATCTTCTCCTAATCCAATTCAAATTCAAAGGATCACCTCATGCAAGTCTACAAATAGAGGTCTTGCCACTTTAGTTCTCTCAAACTACAAACTTTCAGGTGAGCAGGCTTATTGTTGCATAACTCACCGTGACAATAAGTTCTTTAGAGATCTGAGTAGTTGGAAGGAGACTAGCAGTGCTAGCATACCGGTCGAGGAATCGAGTGCCCACACACTCTGCCATCTGGGAGTTGGAGAATAGTAGAGAAGACTAGTTGGTTGAAGCCCTCCAGTCATTCTCCTCCTACAGTTTGGTGTCCTCTTAAGGTATGACTTTTATTATTGTTAGTTTATTGTATATGGTATCACGAGATATTTAATGATCTTGAAAAATTTTTGTTATTTCACTGCGCTGCTTTAATGCATTTTTACTGATTTTTTTCCTACAATTGGTATCAGAGCCATCTCGTGATTATGCCATGTACATAAATTAGACAATTAGTTAGTCTTTTTATTTATGTATGGATTTGATATTTAGATAGTGGCATTCTATGATTCATTTATGTTGTTATCATATATTATGTATATAGTATGTGGTTATTTTAATTTTTTGAATTATTATAAGCATGCTTGTTTTATGCCGGTTATGGTTCCTTAGAATTTAGGAAATTGTATTTAGGAATTTTTCTATAACCATGGGAGTGGTTTATAATCACCGTAATTTTTCCATAGATTTTAATTTTTGTCTCTTAGAATTATTATGATTAGAATTTTTGTACACCGGAAACGGTTTAGGAAATTTTATGTAATTATTCTTGGAGGAGATCAAAGTTTGAAGACCTTAATTTATTTTTTCCAAAAAAGTTAAATTTAATTTAAAGATTGAAATTTTGTTTGTGTGGAAAATTCCAATTTAATTAGAATTCAAATTAACTTTTGGAGATCTTAACGTGTAAATTAGAATATGACATGAAAATCGAGGATGGACCTCCTCAGGATAGGCAACCAGCCCCGGTGGGGCTACAACCCTTGCCCTCAGGCAGGATGGGGCTGTGGCAGCCCTTGTCCAGGCCTGACCACCCATGGCCGTAGGCTTTGCCTACAGCCAGGGGTGGTCGTGGCCCCCCTTGGGGTTGGCCGAGGCCTTGGGCATGCAGCCCATGGCTGCAGGCGTTACCTGCAGCCTGGCGGGCTGCTGTGCCCACCAGGTTGTGCAGCCCATGCGCCTGCAGCCTGGCGATTACTGTGGTCGCCCGGGCGTGCAGCCTGAGGCTGTAGGCTAAGGCTGCACCCAGTCAACGCCTGTAGCCTGGTGGTTGTTGTGGCCGCCTGGGCGTGTAGCCTGAGGCAACAGGCTTAGCCTACAGCCTGGTAGGGCTGTGCTCGGCCTGTGGTAGTGGGCTACCAGCCCCCCGGCCCTGTCGGCCCGTAGCCAATGTGGGTAGCCTCCAGCCCCCTGAGGGCTGGGATCTACCCATGGTGGCTATGGGCCTCCGGGCCCCGTGGGTCGATGGGCTGAAAATAAAAAATTTTTGATTTTTAAATTTGAGATTTAATTTTAAATCATGTTTAAAAATATGTAATTTAAATTTTGAAATTTTTTGAAATTACATATTATTACATATGAAATTTAAATTGTTTAAAATTTGAATTTGAAATTTAAATTTAAAATTCGAATTTGAAATTTGAATTTGAAATTTAAATTTTGGAATTTAAATTTTAAATGATTCTTGGGATGAGAATAAATCAAGAGGCTACATGAAGATGGATACAAGAAGACGGAACAAAATTCAAGACCCAAAGAATGCTTTGGATGGAATTTTGTAATCTTTATTTTCTTTGTTCTAGGATAGAACCATGGCTTGGTTATTTTTCCGTCAATTATTTTTTTTATGATATATCATGAATGGATGAATATGTATTGATGGATGAATTGTATGCATATTTGATAACATGTCATGTAGGATAGGGGAATGTCGCTCGGAATATATTGATCATACATATTTGTCAAAACTTGCATTTTTTTTAAAATATTGAGTGGAAGAGGGTTTTAAACAAAACCCACGGCCTCCATTGTTGATCCATATGTGAAAGCATGCTAACACCTAACATCAGTTCTGCCCTGACCACACCCCTCAGTAGGTGTTTACTGCCGCTGGTATACTAGGTTAGATCTTCTATATTGAAAATGTGTTCGGGCATGATTCTATTCATGACCACCCCTCGGTGGCTTGGTAGGACATGGATCGGGCTACGCAAACAATGGTTATATACTCAAGACTCGTTTAGTTATTAACCTTCCCTAGAAACTCTGTTAACTAAACTGGTGGCTAAAATAAGCGATTATTAATATATGTCTTAACCTTGGAGGATTTAAGGCAACATATATTAATTGGACGGGGTCCATGTTCCAGTTATTTGTCTCATGAACACCCCTCGGTGGCTTGGGGCAATAGGTGCTTAGAATTATCGTTGCAATGCTATATGTTTTTTATCAAGTTTCATGTAGGAACATACTTGTATGTTTTATTTGCTAAATTATCTCTATATTTGCTTGGGCTTTGTAATGATATCTAGTATAATTTTATTTAAGTTCAAAATGTCACTGATACCCCTCATTTCAATACTTACTGAAAATAAGCTAAATGGCAATAATTATAAAGACTGGAAGAGAAATATACTTATAGTTCTCAGCTGTGAGAGACACAAGTTCTTGTTGGATGAACCATGCCCACCTAGGCCCAAACCTGACACACCGCTTAAAGAGATCCCGGTTGCCTATACTCGTTCGAGAGAATCCCATGAAATAGCTCGGTGCTACATTCTTGCTAGCATGACAAGTGCTTTACAAAAGTAGCATGCGACTTATCAAGTTGCTAGGGAGATCATGAAAATCTAGAGGACATGTTCAGAGGCCAAGAAAAAATGGCTCGACAGTCTGCTATTACCAGCATTATGAACTCGAACCAAAAGGCAGGTACTTTGATGAAGGACCATATGATTACTCCAATAGGATTCTTTGCTGAGGTTTCAGAAAACGATGTTGAGTTGGACTACGACACCTAGATCAAGATGGTTTTTAAAACCCTATCAAAAGATTTTGTGGGGTTTAAGGCCGTATATAATTTAGCAACAAGGGAGTTAGGACTCACCGAGCTCATGATGTAGGAATAAAATCGGTAAAAACGCATCAGAGTGGCGCAGCAGAATAATAAAAATTTTTCAAGACCATTAAATATCTCGTGATGCCATATACAATAAATTGACAATAATGAAACTCATACCTCAGGAGGATGCCAACTATAGGAGGAGAATGACTGGAGAGCTTCAACCAACTAGCCTTCTCTACTATTCTCCAATTCCCAGATGGTAGAGTGTGTAGGCACTCTAAACCTCGATCGGTATGCTAGCACTGCTAGTCTTCTTCCAAACACCTAGATCTCTAAAGAACTTATTGTCACGGTGAGTTGTGCAACAATAAGCCTGCTCACCTGAGAGTCTGTGGTCTGATAGAACTGGAGCGGTAGGACCTCTATTTATAGACTTGCATGAGGTGATCCTCTGAATTCAAATTTGATTAGGAGAAGATTTTCTCCCTTATCCGCTCACAAAAATCCAAAATTAACAAGGCCAAAATCAAGGGTAAATTCGGCCATCTTTTGGGATTTTACAATCCAAATTCAAATAGGATTTTAACTTGAATTTTATCTCTTCATTTATCCGTAATAACCAAATTTCCCTAGTGCCAAAATCATGACTAGATTTGGCCATTAAAAGTGAGGAGAATCAAAATCCAAATAGGATTTTCTAGCTTGAATGTAATCTTATCCTTATCCACAAATAACCAAAAAATCTCCTTAGATTTATCCAGTAATTTTCGTCCACTTTAGGTAGGGAGAGAATCAAATTCAACTAGGGTTTTCTTGCTTGAATTTCCCTTGACTCTTATCCACAAAAACTGAAAATATCTTGGAGGATTTTCCTCAACAAAAATTCGACCACTTTTGTTAGAATTAGGATTCAAAATTCAAGTAAGATTCAAACAAGATTTTCCTCTCCTTTATCCAAATTAAAACCGAATTTTCTCTTGTGGATAATCCACGAACCTCTGTATAGAAACACAAACATGATTAGTGGTGCCCGAATCAATAACCTAAGTGTCTTTTGATTCTTCCACCAAACGTGCTTCTAAACAGTGAAGTTCCTTACCTTTCTTGCCCTTGGCAGCTAGGAATTCCTGGCAAGCCCTCTTGAAATAACCTACCTTCGCACAGTGGAAACACTTGGACTTTTTAGGGTCCCTGGGCTTCTTGTTCTTCTTCTTCTTCTTCCCATCCGAGATAGGACGATTAGAAGAACTGGAAGCCACTTGCTTCTTATTTGGCCTTTTCCTCTTCTGTGAGGGTTTGGAAGATTCCGTCAAATTGGCCTCTCCTTTTGGTTGGACCGCATCCCCATCCCTGATCATCCACTCATAAGCTTGGAGTTGCTTCATGAGCTCGGTTAGTCCTAACTCCCTTATCACCAGATTATATGCAGCCTTAAACCCCACAAAATCTTTTGATAGAGTTTTAAACACCATCTCGATCTGGGTGTTGTAGTCCAATTCAGCACCGTTCTCAGCAACCTCAGCAAAGAATCCCATTAGAGTGATCATATGGTCTTTTATCGAAGTAACTGCCTTTTGCTTAGAGTTCATAATGCTGGCGATTGCAGACTGTCGAGCCAATTTTTCTTGGCTTTCGAACATGTCCTCCAGATTTTCCATGATCTCCCTAGCAACTTGATAAGTCTCATGCTGCTTTTGTAAAGCACTCGTCATGCTAGCAAGAATGTAGCATCGAGCTATCTCATTGTATTCTCTCTAACGAGTATAGGCAACTGGGACCTCCTCAAGTAGTGTGTCAGGTTTGGGCCCAGGTGGGCATGCTTCACCCAGCACGAACTTGTGTCTCTCGCAGCTCAAAACTATCAGTAGATTTCTTTTTCAGTCTTTATAATTATTACCATTGAGCTTATTTTCAGTAAGTATTAAAATGAGGGGTATTCATGACATCTTGAACTGAAATAAAATTATACTAGACATCATTACAAAGCCTAAGCAAATATAGAGATAATTTAGCAAATAAAACATACAAGTATGTTCCTACATGAAACTTTAAAAACATGTAGCATTACAACGGTAATTCTTAGCACCTATTGTCCCAAGCCACCGAGGGTGAGACAAATAGCCGGAACATGGACCCCGTCCAATTAATAAATATTGCCTTAAATCCTCCAAGGTTAAGACATATATTAATAACCGTTTGTTTTGGCCACCAGTTTAGTTAACAGAGCTTCTAGGGAAGGTTAATAACTAAATAAGTTTTGAGTGTATAACCATTGTTTACGTAGCCCGATCCATGTCCTACCAAGCCACCGAGGGTTGGTTATGAATAGAATCATACTTGAACACGTTTTCCACATAGGAGATCCAACCTAGTATACCGGTGGCGGTAAACACCTACCGAGGGGTGTGGTTGGGGCTAAACTGACATAAGCCGTTACCATGCTTTCACATATGGATCAACAACGGAGGCTATGGGTTTTGTTTGAAACACTCTCCCACTCAATATTTTGAAAAACATGCAAATTTTGACAAATATGTATGATCAATATAGTATGAGCGGCATTCAGCTATCCTATATGACATGTTATTAAATATGCATGCATAACATCCATCAATACATATTTATACATCCATGACATATCATAGAAAGAATAATTGAAGGAAAAATAACCAAGCCATGGCTCCCTCCTAGTATAAAGAAAATAAAGATTACAAAATCCCATCCAACGCATTCTTTGGGTCTTGAATTTTGTTCTGTCTTCTTGTATCCATCTTTATGTAGCCTTCCCATTTATTTCTCATCCCAAGAATTTTTTAAAATTTAAATTTCAAATTCAAAATTCAAATTCAAATTTCAAATTCAAATTTTAAATTTAAATTTCAAATTCAAATTTTAAATAATTTAAATATCATGTGTAATAATATGTAATTTCAAAAAAAAACTTTAAATTTTCAATTACATATTTTTAAACATGATTTTAAATTAAATCTCAAATTCAAATTTTAAATAATTTAAATATCATGTGTAATAATATGTAATTTCAAAAAAAACTTTAAATTTTCAATTACATATTTTTAAACATGATTTTAAAATTAAATCTCAAATTTAAAAATTAAAATTTTCGTTTTTTTGGCCAGTCGGCCCATGGGCCCTCGAAGGCCTGTAGCCACCGTGGGCAGCCCCCAGCCCCCGGGGGGAGCTGGCAGCCCATGGCTATAGGCCGGGTGCTGTCTAGCCGGCCGTAGGCAACGCCTATAGCCATAGGCTACAAGCCCGGGTGGGCACAGCAACCCGCCAGGCTGCAAGCAGCACCTGCAGCCATGGGTTGCATGCCCAAAGGCTGGCTGGCCTTTGGGTGGGCCACGGCCACCCTTGGTTGCAGGCAAAGCCTGCGGCCGTGGGTGGTCTTGGCCTGGACAGTGGCTGCCGCAGCTCCATCCTGCCCGAGGGCAGGGGCTGTAGCCCTACCAAGGCTGATGGCCTATCCCCAGGGTGTGTCCTCGATTTCTGTGCCATATTCCAATTTACCCATTAGGACCTCTAAAAATTAATTTGAATCCTAATTAAATTGGAATTTTTCACACAATCAAAATTTCAACATTTAAATTAAATTTATCTTTTGGAAAAAATAAATTACAGTTTTCAAACTTCAATCTCCTCTAAGAATAATTACATAAAATTTCCTAAACCGTTTCCGACGTACAAAAATTCTAATCATAATAATCCTAAGAGACAAAAAATTAAAATCCATGGGAAAATTACGGTGATAATAAACTGCTCCCATGGTTATATTAAAATTCCTAGATACAATTTTCTAAATTCTAAGGAACCATAACCGGCATAAAACAAGCATGCTTATAATAATTAAAAAAAATTAAAATAACCGCGTACTACATACATAATACATGATAACAACATAGAGAAATCCTAGAATGCCACTCTCTAAATATCAAATCCATACATAAATAAAAAGACTAATTAATTGTCTAATTTATGTACATGGCATAATCACGAGATGGATCTGATACCAATTGTAAGAATAAAATCGGTAAAAATGCATCAGAGTGGCGCAGCAGAATAATAAAAATTTGTCAAGATCGTTAAATATCTCGTGATGCCATATACAATAAATTAACAATAATAAAACTCATACCTCAGGAGGACACTAACTGTAGGAGGAGAATGACTGGAGGGCTTCAACCAACTAGCCTTCTCTACTATTCTCCAATTCGCGGAACCTCGATCGGTATGCTAGCACTGTTAGTCTTCTTCCGACCACCCAGATCTCTAAAGAACTTATTGTCACGGTGAGTTGTGCAACAATAAGCCTACTCACCTGAGAGTCTGTGGTCTGAGAGAACTGGAGTTGCAGGACCTCTATTTATAGACTTGCATGAGGTGATCCTCTGAATTCAAATTCGATTAGGAGAAGATTTTCTCCCTTATCCACTCACAAAAATCCAAAATTAACAAGGCCAAAATCAAGGGTAAATTCGGCCATCTTTTGGGATTTTGCAATCCAAATTCAAATAGGATTTTAACTTGAATTTTATCTCCTTATTTATCCATAATAAATGAATTTCCCTAGTGCCAAAATCATGACTAGATTTGGCCATTAAAAGTGAGGAGAATCAAAATCCAAATAGGATTTTCTAGCTTGAATTTAATCTCATCCTTATCCATAAATAACCAAAAAATCTCCTTGGATTTATCCAATAATTTTCATCCACTTTAGGTAGGGAGAGAATCAAAATTCAACTAGGATTTTCTTGCTTGGATATCCCTTGAACCTTATCTACAAAAACCGAAAATATCTTAGAGGATTTTCCTCAACAAAAATTTGACCACTTTTGTTAGAATTAGGATTCAAAATTCAAGTAGGATTTAAATTAGATTTTCCTCTCCTTTATCTAAATTAAAACCAAATTTCCTCTTGTGGATAATCCACAAAAAATTCGAATCCTATATGGATTGTGATTCAAAATTTGAATTTCAAATTTCGAAGTTCAAATTTCAAAATTCAAACTTCAAGTTCAAATTTCAAATTTGAATTTCGAATTCAAATTTCAAATTCGAATTTCGAATTCAAAATTTAAATTTCAAATTTCAAATTTCAAAATTCAAAATTCAAATTCAACAAAAAGTTGTATTTCAAATTTTTGTTCTCATCGATAATTTTCTACAACTCCGATCCAATCTTAAATAAAATCATGGCAACTTTATTTGGAGTTCGAATAATTGTGTACTCTATTATCCAAAACAAAATATGAATTCAACCAGTGAGAATCTTATCCACCATACTAATCCTATGCCAACACCATCCATACATAATCAACTAGCCAATAAGCATAAACAAATCAATTTGCTAACCGTTAAGGAATTATGTGGAGCTAGTAGAGGGACTAATTAGACATATATAATCGGGCTCCTGTAAATCTGTATGATCATCATTCTGTACCGAACAACTCAATCATATGATCACTAATTTCAGAGTCACACTACTGTGAACCTGAAGCTGAACTCTCAATTATATATCGTATTACGAAAACCTGTGACAAGCTAATGTCCAATGACCTTGTCATGTATGCAAAACCCTCATATGATATCCATGATCAGCCTTAGGTCAAAGTCCATTTAATCCTACTGATTAGGCTATCTTAAAGTTCCATTATACTCCTGAATAAGAAAATGATTATTCACCATATGTGAATAAGAAGTCACCTGCCCAGCAGACGACCTAAGGCCTTGTCTATTTTCACATCTAGTATAATGCCTTTAAGAGGATACCTTTAACTCCTTAGAGCTATGATTCCGATATCTGTAAACAAACCCTTCATCGTATACAAGTCATGCACCTAACGAACCGGTCTAGAAGCTTACTATCTCTGAGACGCTTTAGCCATTGGAACATCAAAGTATACAAGTCATATACATGAAGTAGTTCATTTACTTAGGATTAAGGTTATTGCATAATGAACGTCAAAAGCAGATTGATCCACTCATAGCGGACTATGTAGATCAATCATGCTTTAGTCCCGGTCTAATATGCCACCACCAAGCAACATATCTATGTCTCTACTTGGGAGTCTATGCTCCAGACAGTCAAGACAAATCGTCCCCACCATACCTTTAGACAACATAAAAGTCTTAACATGAGTTATATGCTCGGTCTAGAACTATAGACTACAGACCTTAGTTTATACCACTTACTTTAGAACATTGTCTTCTCGTATACAAAAGTCCATTGCATACAACGTTCTAACAATTATAACACAAGCAGTCAGTGAGCCATATTTGCTTACATTTACTTTAACATGTAAATAGAATAAGTACAAATAGCAATGTAATGAATAACCTCTATATATAATTTTATTATCCAGTTCACAATAAATACATCAATATGTCTCTTATGCTTAGGGCATTTCCTAACACATGAAGCAACTCTAAGCTTATGAGCAGATGATCAAGGATGGGGATGCGGTCAAACCTAAAGGAGAGGCCAATTTGGCAGAATCTTCTAAGCCCTCACGGCAAAGGAAGAGGCCAAATAAGAAGCAAGTGGCTTTTAGTTCTTCTAATCCTCCTGTCTCGGATAGGAAGAAGAGGAAGAAGAACAAGAGGCTTAAGAATCCTAAAAAGTCCAAGTGCTTCCACTATGCGAAGGTAGGTCACTTTAAGAAGGCTTGTCGGAAATTCCTAGTCGCCAAGGGTAAGAAAGGTAAGGAACTTCATTATTTAGAAGCATGGTTGGTGGAAGAATCGAAAGACACTTAGGTTATTGATTCGGGAGCCACTAACTATGTTTGTGTTTCTATGCAGGGGTTTGTGGAAACGAGAAGTCTACATGATAGGAACCTCTCGTTAGGGACTGGAGATGGTAGCTTGGTGGTGGTTGAGGCAATGAGAGATATTTATTTTTATTTTGATGAATTTAGGTTTATATTATTGAAAGACTATTTTTATGTTCCTAATTTTAGGAGGAACCTTATATCAGTAGCTTGTTTAATAAAGGATTCTTATTCAGATTTTTTTAGTAAAGGAGTTAATATTCATAAAAATAAGTCTTTTATCTATCCTGGATGGATGGATGGAATCCTATATTTAATCAAACCAAAGATGTACTTACTGCTTGACACTTAATTAAATGATAACTCTAAAAGGTTGAAAGTTTCTCACTCTAACAAGGCGTATCTTTGGCATTTAAGACTTGGTCATATTAATCAAGATAGGATTCAAAGGTTGGTGAAAGACGGTCCTCTAGAATCTCTGAAAGAGGTATGTCTTCCTCAATATGAGTCTTCTTGAAGGTAAGATAACTAATAGGTCTTTTGAAGCTAAGGGTACTAGGGCTCAGGAACTCTTAGAAATTGTACACACTGACGTATATGACCCCATGAACATCACTGCACGCGGAGGGTTTGAGTATTACGTCTCTTTTATAGACGATTACTTGAGGTATGGATATGTGTCCTGATGCACTGCAAAAACGAAACCTTTGATAAGTTCAAAGAGTATCGTGCATAAGTAGAAAAGCAATTGAGTAAATCCATAAAAACACTTCGATCTGATCGAGGTGGCGAATACCTCTCCAAGGAATTTCTAGGACATCTTGTAGAGAATGGGATATTATCCCAATTGAATGCACCTGGTACTCCATAACAGAATGGTGTAGCTGAAAGGGGAAATATGACTTTATTGGATATGGTACGGTCCATGATGAGTTATTCAACGCTGTTGTTATCATTTTGGGGATATGCATTACAAACGACATGCTATATTCTAAACCAGGTTCCAAGCAAGTTAATTCCCAGGACTCTATGTGAATTGTGGTATGGCAGGAAGCCCGCCTTTGGACATATGAGAATATGGGGCTGCCCGGCACATGTATTGGATGGGGATGCGAAGACGTTGGAGCCAAGATCAGAATTATGCATGTTTGTAGGGTATCTTAAGGGAACTAAGGGAGGTCTATTCTATAACCCGAAGGAACAAAAGGTCATTGTATCAATCCATACGACATTCTTGGAGGAAAGTCACATGAATGACTTTAAGTCCCAAAGCAAAGTAGTGCTAGAGGAGTTGTCGGGTGAAAGAACTACTCCACAAGTTTCGATCTTGGACGTAAGTCTGAATTTCGGTGAAAGACCTACAGATGATCAACAATTTAGGGTGCCTCATCGTAGTGGGAGGGTTTTAAAGAAGCCTAATTTCTTCATGTATGATGCTGAAGTATACCAGGCCGAGGCTCATGAGCATGAGGATGATCCGGTTACTTATGATAAAACTATAAATGATGTTGATATTAAATCTTGGAAATAGGCCATGAACAATGAGATTGATCCTATGAAATCCAACTCTATTTGGGAACTTGTAGATCTGCCGGATGGGATAAAACCCATCGAATGCAAGTGTGTCTACAAAAGAAAGAAGGATACGGCAGGGAGAGTGGAAACTTTCAAAGCTAGACTGGTTACAGACGGATACACGCAAAAGGCTGGAATCAATTATGATGAAACCTTTTTGTTTATTGCTATGCTGAAGTCTATCTGTATTCTTCTGTCTGTTACTGTGACTCTCGATTATGAAATCTAGCAAATGGACGTCAAGACGACATTCTTGAATGGCTATCTTGAGGAAAGTATCTACATGATACAACCTAAAGGGTTCATGGTAAAATGACAAGAAAGAAAATTTTGCAAGTTAGTTAGATCCATTTATGGATTAAAGCAAGCATCCCACTCATGGAACCAAAGATTTTATCAAGTGATAAAAACATTTGGTTTTGAGCAGAACGTTGATGAACCTTGTGTTTATAAACATATTAAGGATGGAAAAGTGGTCTTTCTAGTACTCTATGTCGATGATATACTACTCATTAGGAATGATGTAGGGAATTTATCATCGGTCAAGCTTTGGCTGCACCAATAGTTTAACATGAAGGACTTAGGAGAAGCTAATTATGTTCTAGGTATTCGTCTCTTTAGAGATTGAAAGAACAAAATGATAGCATTATCCTAGGCTTCGTACATAGATAAAATAATCGACAAGTATGTAATGCAAGAGGCAAAGAAAGGTTTGCAACATTCCATTGCCGGTCTAACTCTTTCATTGGATGACTGTCCCAAGACATCAGAAGAAAGAGAGCATATAAGTAAGGTCCCTTATGCATCCACTGTGGGTAGCCTTATGTATGCTATGGTTTGCACTCGCCCGGAAATATGTTTTGCAGTAGGTATGGTGAGTTGATATCAAGCGAATCCTGGAATCAAGCACTAACAAGCAGTAAAGCATATACTCAAGTATCTTAAGAGAACGAGGAATTATATGCTAGTGTATTTTGGAGGGGACCTAACACCCGTAGGATACACGGACTCAGACTTCCAAACTTGCAAGGATTCGAGGAAATTGACATCAGGATCAGTATTCTTACTCGAAGGAGTAGCATGAAGTAGGGATGCACAGCTGACTCTACGATGGAGGTTGAGTATGTGGCTATGGCTGACGCATCTGAAGAAGCGGTTTGGCTCCGCAAGTTCTTTAGAGACCTTGAGGTCATTCCAGGTGTTGATAAGCCTAACACACTTTACTGTGATAACATTGGGGCTATTGCCAACACAAGGGAATCTAGACACCACAAGAGAACCAAGCACATAGATCGGAGGTATCACATTATTAGAGGGCACATGGAGACAGGACAAGTGGATATATGTAACATTGTATCTGAGGACAACATTGTCGATCCCTTTACTAAGACTTTGGTGGCTAGAAGCTTTGAAAGACATGTAGAGGTGATGGGGATATGTAACATGGCACATCTACTAGCTTAGGGCAAGTGAGAGATTGTTAGGAAATGCCCTAAGCATGAGTGACATTTTGATGTATTTATTTTGAACTAGATAATAAAATTATAATATAGAGGTTATTTATTACATTACTATTTGTCCTTATTCTATTTACATGTTAAAGTAAATATAAGTAAATATAGCTCACTGGCTGCTTGTGTTAAATCTATTAGAACATTGCATGTAATGGACTTTTGTATGCAATAAGATAATGTTCTAAAGTAAGCAGTCTAAACTAAGGTCTGTAGTCTATGAGGTTAGACCGAGCATTTAACTCATGTTAAGACTATTATGTTGTCTAATGTCATGGTGGGGACGGTTTGTCTTGACTGTCCAGAGCATAGACTCCCAAGTAGAGACATAGATATGTTGCTTGGTGGTGACATATTAGACCGTGAAAAAAGCGTGATTGATCTACGTAGTCCGTTATGAGTGGATCAATATGCTTTTGACGTTCATTATGCAATAACAATCCTGAGTAAATGAACTACTTCATGTATATGGCTTATGTACCTTGTGTGATAACCAAGAATTTTAGATTCTCGAAGTAGGGTAAAATTGTATGTATATAACAATTTTAATGAATAAAATAGGAAAAAGTTGTGTTTTAATACTATTGTGAATAGTGTAAAAATGTTCTGGCAGTATTAAAGTGTATGAGTTCGGGGATGGAAAATCTTACTAGACATAATTGGGTCAGACGGTTCGAAATCAGACCCGAAAACCCTAGAGAATGCATTGAGATGCACGAAAATGATAGAAATTTACGGTAGAGAATTTTGATCAAACGGAAGCAAAATAAGACAAACCGATCGCACCAGAGGCGCCTAGAACCGCCTACACGATTTCGGTGAAGTTCCGTTCGGATTAGATTTCGGTTAAAAATTGACCATGAATTAATTAGTAAATTAATATGAATAGTCGGATGACATCACCATGATTATGTCATAAACCAAAATTATTTTCTTTAATTAGGAAAGTAATTTTGAAAGGTGTATAGTTTAGATTAGGTTACTTTATGATCAATGGCCAAGATTATGCCAAAAAGCCATTGAAAAATTTTTAAAAAAATTTTAAAAAGGCCATTCGGCCACTTGGAAAGGAAGAAGAAAAAAATTTGATTTTTACCCCAAAATCCTTACTTTTTAGTCCTTGAACAATTAGCAAATTCTTGGAAAAAAATTACAAAAAAACCCTTGAGTTTTGCCTATAAATAGGCATAAAAATCCATTGAAAAAATGGAAAAATTATCCAAACTCTTGCCCTTTTTCTTCAGCCCAAAACCGTGGCCTTCTCCCCCTTTGTAAGCCAAAATTTTGTTTTCAATTTCGCACCAAAATTAGCTGGCATTGTATTTTCAACATCAAGTCATCAACTACTTAAGGTAAACTTCAAAATTGAATCTTTTCTCTTTGATTTTCCTTCGAAAATCCGTGGGTATGAAAGTGTGAAAACAATGAAAAAAATTGTTATTTAGTTGATGATGTGATGATGTTGTGATTAGTTTGGTGTTGTAGAAATTAAAGCAAAAATTAGGGTTTAGAAACAACCAAAAATTTTGCATGTTTCCCCTGGAAATCCGTGGCATTAGGGGTGTGAAAATAGTATGAGAACTGATGTTTGGTTTAATGTTTATGTTTATTCAATTATGTGTTGAATTAAGCATGAATTGGAATAAGGAAACAAGAAAATTTTGATGTGATTTTCTTGATAAAACCGTGAGCATGCACACTAATAAATGGAAAATTTTTAATGTTGAAAAGTGTTGGTAAAAACCCTAGGAAAGAAAACAAGATTTTCTATGTGTTTTTGCATGAAAATCCGTGGCTATGCTAGGGTTAGAATGCATGTTTTGTTAGGTTTGGATATTGATTTATACATCTAAGAATGATACGTTGTGATGAAAAAATTATTTTGGTGTTGATTAACATGTAAACTGAGGCTAGTTAGGAAAAAAAATATTGTGTTTTGTGTTGATTCCCGAATATTGAATTATGTGGAAAATTTTTATACAAAGTTTGAAAACTTTGCATAAAATAGGCCTCTGGTATAGTACGTGGCAGGTACAAAGGTTCTGAGGCGTACCTAACGATGGGAAACCTTAAAATATAACCGGAAATGCTGCTGAAATTTCTAAAATCGACATAAGGGCATTTCGGGAAACGAGGGGTGAAAATATTGGACTCAGGAAGGAAACCGAGACCTCTCGGTGGATTAGGGTTAGAAATGGAAAACCAACCCAAAAGGAATAGTAAACTGACCCTAAAAGATTGAAATGCCTAAAACAGGAAAAAAATCCATGTTAGGGGTATTTTGGAAAACGAGGGAAAAATTGAGGTCAGGATAGGAAACTCGAGCCTCCCAAAGACCGAGGGCCGGGGACGGGATAAGTAATGTTTAATGAGTAGCGAAAGGGCCATTGGAGGCTCCGAAACGCTCGAAAAATGAAAAAAAAATGACCCTACGTGATGGATGAATAGTAACCGAGGCTCGGGAAAAATGAAATTGAGATTTTGCAGCAATTTAAGCTGTAAAATGATACAGAAGCCTAGAGAACATTATTTTAAAATATTTGGGCTTAGAAAATTTGTGAAAAATGATAGAACGAATTAGTTACAGCCCCGAGACCCGTCAGGGGCAAAATGGTCATTTTGACCAAAAATTTCTGAAATGCTCGAAAAGGACCCTAAAAGACCTAGAATAACTTATATTAAATTCTAAAACTCAAAATAAAGGTTTCGAGTTAAAAATCTAAAAATTACGAAGAACACGGGTGTGTAGAAGAAATACACGGCCGTGTACATAAAGAATTTTTCAACCCGAGAGGTACACGGGCGTGTTGCAGGCTGTGTACCACAAGCAATATTATGTCTGTAGGAACCCAAAATATAGATAGAACTGCGGAGGAGTTCCAGAAGTGGACACTAGTGCAGTATTAGTAAGTTCAAGCATGTTCGTGTCTGCAACATGAAATACTGTGTTGATTTATTCGATACTAGATGTACACTAGATATAAAGTCTTATAGACATTTAGGGATTAGTTAGAATAACATATCCCAGATAATGAGAATGAGTAAGACCTACGGGCAATGGAGGATAGTGATCTTGAGGTGATGATTAATATCACTTGGTCAAGACTATAAATTGAAAGGTGGAAATGAAATCATTAAGGTGTACCGCCCGTCCAACATAGTGGTGGAGGTTTTTCTCAGATCCTACGAGGATATTAGGGCTGTGGAGGCCGATGTTCTAAGGTCGCTCCGTAGACTCTCCCAGTCAGCGCGCTAATAATCATCGGTACTGCCATAAACAGAGCTCTAAACTAGAAATCATATAGAGAATGAATAATCAATAAAATGATAAAAATCATAATTGAGCATAACCGAAGTTTACGCTAAGTGTAGTGATTTCGATTAGGATATGTGAATAGTACCCTGTTAGGGTAAAGTGAATAGTAACTAGTTAGGATAACTATTACTATTCATCGATCAAAGGTCAAAGTCACTATTTATGATAAATAATACTATTCATGATGAATAGTCTATTCGTAGGAAATTGAGTTTTCAATGTTTTTGAATCTGTACGATTCTTACTAAGGATGTTTGAACTTACTGACCCTGAGAGCTCATTAGTTTGTTCATGTTGCAGGTAAGAAACCTGTCTAGTAGATTTTTGGATGGCGGCAGGATGCGTACGTGTCAAGGGGATAGAGAACTCACCGTGGACTTGGTCTTACCATAAGTTTTCCGCTGAGCTTTTAAAGATAATGAATTAAAGAGAATGGGTTGAAACAAAATATACAGTACATATATATATGTTGTATATTATGTTGTACTTCCTAAAGACATATAAAAGTCAGTATTGTATTTTACATGGCTTTCTTACTTAGTTTTCTTAAGTGTAAGTATGTATTACAAAAAAAAATTTATGGGCGAAACTTTAGGCCCTGATAATTAAGAGTTATGGGAAAAAGAGTTTAAAACTAACGACCTAGATTCGGCACACGAGCTGTCTTGGTTGGTCGTAGAGTCTATTTATAATAGTTACGGGTGGTCAGAATCATGGGGTGTTACAGGTTGGTATCAGAGCGGTTGACAATATCTCTATTGGCTTGAAACGTGATCTGCTCATCAATCCAAGTAAGTTAGCTTTCTTTAAAATAGTTAACTTTACATTTATTTGAGATTATATATTTTTGTAGGACTTAAGATGACTGGACCACCATATGTGAGACCTCATCCATATCGGCCTAGAGGATCGATCCGGGTATGGACTAGACCCGTGATCAGACTGTCCATGATGCATCGAGCGATGCAGCGACCACCAGTGCCTGAGCTATTAGCGCCAAGGGTCGTAGTGCTGGCATCGGTACAAGCACCACCTCCACGACTGATCGTGAACCTACCAGTAGCAGTAGACATTCCAGTGGTAGGAGATCGAGCTCGTATAGGAGCCAGAGTGTCAGTACAAGTTGTACTTGCGTTTAGAGGTAGTCATCCACCTACGTTCGAGGGAGGTCAGTAGGGGATCTCTACAAGAGACTGGCTATATGACATTGAGGTTATCATGCGCCAATGCGATATAGATCAGGATTGCTAGGTTTTGATGGCCATCAGCGCATTTCGTTAGGACGCACAGTTATATTAGGAGTATTGTGATCAGGAGATGCTGCTAGTAATGGATTGGGCCAAATTTTGCTAAGTCATGCTAGAGCAATTTCCACAAAAGAGTGCAGCACCAGTTGCCGAACCTCCTGAGAGTAGGATAGTATCACCACCACCGGTTATGCCCAATTATGTGGATGTCAGAGACTTTGTTCTTAAGGCAGAGAGACAGCAGATGATGCTGAGCAATACTTGTTAGGAAATGCCCTAAGTATTAGAGACATTTTGATGTATTCATTTTGAACTGGATAATAAAATTATACATAGAGGTTATTCATTACATTGCTATCTGTCCTCGTCTTATTTACATGTTAAAGTAAATGTAAGCAAATATGGCTCGCTGACTGCTTGTGTTAAAACTGTTAGAATGTTGCATGCAATGGACTTTTGTATGCGAGAAGACAATGTTCTAAAGTTAGCAGTCTAAACTATGGTCTGTAGTCTATGGGATTAGACCGAGCATCTAACTCATGTTAAGACTATTATGTTGTCTAAAGCCTTAGAGGGGACGGTTTGTCTTGACTGTCTGGAGCTGGACTCCTAAGTAGAGACATGGATATGTTGCTTGGTGGTGACATATTAGACCGGGACTAAAGCGTGATTGATCTACGTAGTCCGCTATGAGTGGATCAATCTGCTTTTGAGATTCATTGTGCAATAACCTTAATCCTGAGTAAATGAACTTCTTCATGTATATGACTTGTGTACTTTGATGTTCCAATGGCTAAAGCGTCTCAGAGGTAGTAAGCTTATAGACCGGTTCGTTGGGTGCATGACTTGTATACGATGAAGGGTTTGTTTGCAGATATCGGAATCATAGCTCTGAGGAGTTAAAGGTATCCTCTTAAAGGCATTATACTGAATGTGAAAATGGACAAGGTCTTGGGTCGTCTGCTGGGCGGATGACTTCTTATTCACATATGGTGAATAATCATTTTCTTGATTCGGTAGTATAATGGAACTTTAAGATAGCCTGATCAGTAGGATTAAATGGACTTTGACCTAAGGCTGATCATGGATATCATATGAGGGTTTTGCATATATGACAAGGTCATTGGATAGTAGCTCGTCACAGGCTTACGTAATACGGTATATAATTGGGAGTTCAGTTTCAGGTTTATAGTGGTGTGACTCTGAAACTAGTGATCATATGATTGAGTTGTTTGGTAAAGAATGATGATCATATGGAATCATGGGAGCCCGATTATATATGTCCAATCAGTCCCTCTACTAGCTCCACATAATTCCTTAACGTTTGGCAAATTGATTTGTGTATGCTATTGGCTAGTTTATTATGCATGGATGGTGATGACACAGGATTAGGATGGTAGACAAGATTCTCTCCGGTTGGATTCAGATTTTGTTTTGGATAATAGAGTACACAATTATTCGAACTCCAAATAAAGTTGCCATGATTTTATTTGAGATTGGATTGGAGTTGTAGAAAATTATCCATGAGAACAAGAATATGAAACACAACCGTTTTGTGGAATTTGAAATTTGAATTTTGAAATTTGAAATTTGAATTTTGAAATTTGAAATTTGAATTTTGAATTTGAAATTTGAATTTGAAATTTGAATTTGAAATTTGAATTTGAAATTTAAATTTGAAATTTGAAATTTGAAATTTGAATTTGAAATTTGAATTTGAAATTTGAAATTCAAATTTTGAATCACAGTCCAAGTAGGATTCGAATTTGTTGTGGAAAATCCACAAGGTTTGAAATTCGAATTTGAGTTGGATTTGGAGAGGATAATCTTGTTAGAATCCTACTTGAATTTTGAATCCAAATCCCAACAAAAGTGGACGAAATTTTTGAGGATAATCCTCATGGAAAAATTCGGATTTTTGTGGATAAGATTCAAGGGAATAATTCAACTTTCAATCCCAGTTGAATTTGGATTCTCTCCTCCCTAAAAAGTGGTCGAAAATTTGGAGAATCTCTCCTAGGAAATTCGGTTATTTTTGGATAAGGTTGAGATAAGATTCAAGCTTGAAAATCCTAGTGGAATTTTGATTCTTCCTTATCCTATAAGAAAACCGAAATTTATGAGGAGATTTTCTCCAAGAAAAATTCGAATTTTTTGGTTGAAAAAGGGAGATAAAATTCTAGTTAAAATCTTGTTTAGATTTGGATTGGATTTATCCTAAGAAAACCGAATTTTATTGTTGGATTTATCCATGGAAAAATTTGGATTTTTTGGTTAAGGATAAGGGAAAATATCTTTTCCTAATCCAATTCAAATTCAGAGAATCACCTCATGCAGGTCTATAAATAGAGGTCCTGCCACTCTAGTTCTCTCAGACCACAGACTCTCAGGTGAGCAGGCTTATTGTTGCACAGCTCATCGTGACAATAAAGTTCTTTAGAGATCTGGGTGGTCGGAAGAAGACTAGTAGTGCTAGCATACCGATCGAGGTTCAGAGTGCCCACACACTCAGCCATTCGGGAATTGGAGAATAGTAGAGAAGGCTAGTTGGTTGAAGCCTCCGGTCATTCTCTTCCTGCAAGATTGGCGTCCTTGAGGTATGAGTTTTAATTGTTGTTGGTTTATTGTATATGGCATCATGAGATATTTAACGATCTAAAAATTTTTATTGTTCCGCTGCGCCACTCTGATACATTTTTACCGATTTATTATCTTACAATACTATATTTTCGTCTGCAGTTAGATTCCAGGATAGCATCGTAAGGGCATGTCCTCTACCCAATATCACAAATGATAACTTTTGTGACATATTTTGAGAGGGACTCACCCTAGACCTACGACAGAGGGTAACCCTTTTATACCCTACTACTGTACATGAGTTTATTATCGATGTAGCTAAAGTAGAGGAGGAAATAATGATGGAGCGCATGGTGCGCAAGAGGCATGAACAGTTGCTACAAGAAGCAATGTTAGATCACCTTTACAGATCTGGACCGATGGCAAATGACCATGAGGCTGGTCCGTCGAGACAACCAGAGGGTGCAGATCCAGCTGAAGGCTCAACACCGTCTGAGGCCGAAAACGGAACGGACAATGATGAAATGGATCCAATCGAGTTTTTGACGATTCCAGAGCAACCTCAGCTAAGAGGTTAGTTGTGGAAATATATGTGTTGTACAAATGTGTATATATAACTGTATATGTGTATATATGATAGTATCGAAAGGCTATTTTGAGAAAAGCCTTTGAACTGATGTACCTTTGAAAAGGAAAGAAATGACAACCATATTTTGACATGTTCAATGAATGAAATGTTGAAATTATGTGATGATCAAAACTATTGTACTTATATTGTAAAAATATGTTTGTGAAAACCTAATGATCGATTTTTATGCAATTTTAGGAAATAGGATAAGATGGTGAATCCAAGAAATCTGCGGAACATGCGAGGACGTCCAGTGTTGTCAGAAAGAGTAGATGAGCTAGAAGCCTTAATAGAAGCCCAAATGAGAGAAAATACTGAGTTAAGACAAAGACTCGAGCAAATGGAGTAGAGATAAGAACAGGAAGAAGACCAAGAACCATAAATGGCCACACCAGAACTAGAAGTGCCGCCAGTGGTACAAGAAGAAGTAGTACAACCCCAACCACCACCCAGGGTTAATCAGGAGCCATTATATGAAAGGTTCCGATGTATGAGGCCACCAGAATTTGAGGGTTCCATAAACCCTCTAGAAGCCGAGGAGTGGTTGTCTTCACTCCACATGATATTGGAGTTTATGGAATTGAACGACCAGGAGAAAATTTTGTGTATGTCCTTTGTTTTGAAGAGGGATGCAAGGTTCTGGTGGGAGTCAATCAAGCTGAGGAGAAACATGTATACGATGTCTTGGTTGGATATTCTAGAAGAATTCCACTAGAAATATTATAATCCGGCACTGTTGCGACCACAACAGAGGGAGTTCACAGAGTTGAAATAAGGGGACATGATAGTGATAGAAGTCTACAGCAAGTTTGATCAGTTGTCTAGACTATGCCCATACACTGTCACCACTGAGAGGGAAAAAATCTAGAAGATGCTAGGAATGTTTCACCCCGAGATCTCAGCGTTGGTAGATAGTAGGTTGACGCCGCCTGACACCGTATCTGACTGTGTTAGTCATGCGTTAAGGGCAAAGTATTATCTGATCCGACAGAAGGAAGAGAGAGAGAAGATTTGGGATGCGAAGAAGAAGGAAAAGGTTTTGACTAAAGCCATACAAGCTAGGTCTTAAGTTGGACAAAGCAACAAGCTGAGTTCAAATGTTAAGGCTGGGTAACCAAGTACTTCTGGTCAGCAGTCCCAGGGGAAGAGAAAGGGAAACAATTCCAAAAATAGGAACCAACAGAGGAGAACAAATAATAATGCTGGCCCTATGGTTCGAGACTGTGTGAACTGCGGGAAAAGACATTCGGGTCGATGTAGATTTTCCCCAAATGCCTGTTTCCAATGTGGGAAGGACGGTCACTTCGCCAAAAACTGTCCAGAAAATAGGCAGAATGTGCAAGGTTCGTCTCAGTCATAACCACGTCCCCAGGCACATTCATTACAGGCCGAAGCTGAAGGGTCATCCCATTCTGAGAGGCAGGAAAGATAAGAATGCTTGCCCTATGCAGATGCTAGGGTCATGGTCTATACAAAGGAAGAGGCGAAAGCAGGAGCGTCAAAGGTAGTGACGTCAGCTTTCTGTCGCTAATAATTTGGCGTCTATTTTATTTGACTCTGGAGCTACGCATTCTTTCATTTCATACCAATTTGAAAATAGGATATGATATCCTAAAGATAATATGAGTATGACATTTAGAACTGCACTACACTCAGGGGAAGTCCTGATGTCCAATTACTGGTTACCGCATGTGCCAATGATTGTGGCAAATAAGGAGTTGTTTGCAAAATTGATCATGATGGAGCTTGCCGACTACGATGTAATACTAGGAATGGATTTCTTAGGGAAGTATCAAGCCACAATCGATTGCTGGAAGCGGAAGTTAAGGTTTCAACCCGACCAAGAAGAGGGATTTGAGTACGTCGATATGTCACGCAGATCAATGAAGATAATGATCAACTCGATGGAAGCAAGGAGGCTGATGTCTAGCGGTTGTGCTGGATACCTAGCATGCATATTGGACGTGACAAAGGAACAAAAGCTCCAACCCAAAGACATTCCTATTGTGAAGGAATTCATTGATGTCTTTCCAGAGGAATTACCAGGATTGCCGCCTAAGCGAGAAATTTCCTTTGAGATCGAGCTGATGCCAGGAACTGTACCAATCTCAAAGGCACCATACCAGATGGCACCGACAGAGTTAAAAGAGTTGCAGGAGTAGCTAAAGGAACTTCTTGACAAAGGATTTATACACCCGAGCTATTCCCCATGGGGTGTTCCAGTATTGTTTGTTAAGAAGAAAGATGGCTCATTTCAGATGTGCATCAATTATCAGGAATTGAACAAGGTTACGATCAAGAATAGGTATCCATTACCAAGATTGATCTGCGATCAGGATATCATCAACTGAAGATCAAGGAGAGTGACATCCACAAGGTCACATTTCGGACCTACTACGGTCATTACGAATTTCTTGTGATGCCGTTTGGGTTAACAAATACGCCAACAGCCTTTATGGACCTGATGAATCGAGCCTTTAAGGAATATCTGGATAAGTTTGTTATTGTGTTTATCAATGACATTCTTATATATTCAAAGACTTGAGAGGAGCATGAGGAGCATTTGAGGATTGTCTTGCAAATGATAAGGAAGCATCAACTCTATGCCAAATTCTCCAAATGTGAATTTTGGTTGGATAGAGTACATTTTCTTGGACACGTGGTTTCCAAGGAAGGAATCGCTGTGGATCCTGCGAAAGTGGAGGCGATAAATGAATGGCCTGTACCTAAGAGCGTGACAGAAATACGGAGTTTCTTAGGTCTAGCCGGCTTTTATAGAAGATTTGTTGAAGGATTTGCGTGACTTGTCGCTTCTATCACGGCACTTACATGCAAGGAAAAGAAGTACAAATGGACTAAACAGTGCGAGAAAAGCTTCCAAGAGCTGAAGAAATGACTAACGAGTGCACCGATACTAACACTTTCGACTGAAGGGAAGATGTTCGTGATATACAGTGACGCTTTGAAAATGGGATTAGGAGCCGTCCTGATGCAAGGCGATAAGGTGATTACCTATGCCTCACGTCAATTAAAGGACCATGAGAAGAATCATCCCACGCATGATTTACAGCTTGCCGCAGTAGTGTTCGCATTAAAAATCTGGTAACATTATCTATATGGAGCTCAGTGTTAGATTTATACAGACCACCAGAGTCTAAAATATTTCTTCAGACAGAAGGAGCTAAATATACGGCAAAGAAGATGGCTGGAGTTGGTAAAGGATTATGATTGTGAAATCCTCTATCACCCAGGAAAAGCCAATCGTGTTACAGATGCGTTAAGCAGGAAATCTACTGCTCCATAGCTACTGCCGATTGGAAAACTTCCAAAGCCATTACAGTAGGAAATCAACATGTTGGAGATAGAGCTAATAATCAGAAAGCTAGCTGCGCTACAACTGGAGTCAACATTGTATAAAGACATCAGAGAAGCTTAGAAGCGAGATCCGAAGCTAGCAAGCTGCAGGAGGAAGCATCTAAAGATGGATTAATCCTACATCAGGGGAGAATTCAAATTCCAGATGATGAAGGATTAAGAAGGCGAATTATGGTTGAAGCCCATGAGATGCCCTATTTAGTACATCCCAGAGCAAGCAAGATGTACCAGGATTTGAAGCTGCAATTCTGGTGGAAAGGGATGAAGAAGGATATAGCTGAATTTGTAAGTAGATGTATGACGTGCCAAAAAGTTAAGGCTGAACATCATCATCCAGGTAGAAAGTTAGAGCCGTTGGAGATTCCTGAGTGGAAATGGGAACATATCATGATGGACTTTGTGGTAGGATTACCAAAGACCCGAGAAGACTATGATGCCATTTGGGTTATTGTAGACAGACTGACAAAAACGGCAAGGTTCATTGTAGTAAAAATGACCTTCTCGTTGGAAAAGTTAGTAAGCTTATATGTTAACCACATAGTCAGGCTACATGGAGTTCCTAAATCCATTGTGTCGGATCATGATTCACGATTCACTTTGAACTTCTGGACATGTGTACAAGAAGCTATGGGAACATATGTGCATCTGAGCATAGCATTTCATCCGCAGATAGACGGGCAATCTGAGCGAACCATCCAAACGCTAGAAGACATGCTGCGTGCGTGTACAATAGATTTTCTGGGGAGCTGGAATGGGAAACTTCCATTGGTAGAGTTTTCATATGACAATAGCTACCAAGCTTCGATAGGTATGGCACCTTATAAAGCTTTATATGGAAGGAAGAGTAGATCACCAGTTCATTGGTATGATCTACAAGAGAAACAACTGCATAAGATAGATTTCGTACAAGAGACAGTGGTTGCAGTTACAAAAATACAGCAGCGGATGAAGATAGCCCAGAGCCGACAGAAAAGTTACGCGGACAAGAGACGAAGATCCCTAGAGTTCAATGAAGGGGATTTTGTATTCCTAAGAGTCTTACCAATGAAAGGAATAATGCGGTTCAGGAAGAAGGAGAAATTGAGTCCAAGATATATTGGGCCATACGAGATCATCGAACGTATTAGTAAAGTTGCTTATAGATTGGCATTACCTCCAGAAATGTCGGCAGTATATAATGTATTTCACGTGTCGATGCTATGGAAGTACATATTGGATCCGTCTCATGTGCTGAAACATGAACCGATCCAGATCCAGAAAGCCCTGACCTACGAGGAGAGACCTGTTCAGATCCTGGCACGTGAAGATAAAGTTTTGAGGAATAAAACAATCCCATTAGTCAAAGTGCTGTAGAGAAATCACAACGTTGAAGAGACTACATGGGAACGTGAAGACGAAATTAAGAATTTGTACCCCTACTTGTTCTAAATTTTCGAGGACGAAAATTCTATAAGGAGGGGCGAATGTGATAACCGGGGATTTTAGATTCTTGGAGTAAGGTAAAATTGTATGTATATAACAATTTTAATGAATAAAATAGGAAAAAGTTATGTTTCAATACTGTTATGAATAGTGTAAAAATGTTCTGGCAGTATTTAAGTGTGTGAGTTCGGGGATGGAAAATCTTACCAGACATAATTGGGTCAGACCGTTCGAAATCAGAGCCGAAAACCCTAGAGAATGCATTGAGATGCATGAAAATGATAGAAATTTACGGTAGAGAATTATGATCAAACAGAAGCAAAATAAGACAAACCGATCGCACCAGAGGCGCCTAGAACCCGCCTATGCGATTTCGGTGAAGTTCCATTCAGATCGGATTTCGGTCAAAATTTGACCATGAATTAATTAGTGAATTAATATAAATAGTAGGATGACATCAGCATGATTATGTCATAAACCAAAATTATTTTCTTTAATTAGGAAAGTAATTTTGAAAGGTGTATGGTTTAGATTAAGTTACTTTATGATCAACGACCAAGATTATGCCAAAAAGCCATAGAAAATTTTTTTAAAAAATTTTAAAAAGGCCATTCGACCACTTGGAAAGGAAGAAGAAAAAAATTTAATTTTTACCCCAAAATCCTTACTTTTTAGTCCTTGAATAATTAGCAAATTATTGGAAAAAAATTACAAAAAAACCCTTGAGTTTTGCCTATAAATAGGCATCAAAATCCATTCAAAAAATGGAAAAATTAGCCAAACTCTTGCCCTTTTTCTTCAGCCCAAAATCGTGGCCTTCTCCCCCTTTGTAAGCCAAAATTTTGTTTTCAATTTCACACCAAACTTAGCTTGCATTGCATTTTCAACATCGAGTCATCAACTAGTTAAGGTAAACTTCAAAATTGAAGCTTTTCTCTTTGATTTTCCTTAGAAAATCTGTGGATATGAAAGTGTGAAAATAATGAAAAAAATTGTTATTTAGTTGATGATGTGATGATGTTGTGATTAGTTTGGTGTTGTAGAAATTAAAGCATGAATTACGGTTTAGAAACAAGCAAAAATTTTGCATGTTTCCTCTGGAAATCCGTGGCATTAGGGGTGTGAAAATAGTATGAGAATTGATGTTTGGTTTAATGTTTATGTTTATTTAATTATGTGTTGAATTAAGCATGAATTGGAATAAGGAAACAAAAAAAGTTTGATGTAATTTTCTTGCTAAAACTGTGAGTATGCACACTAAGAAATGGAAAATTTTTAGTGTTGAAAAGTGTTAATAAAACCCTAGGAAAGAAAACAAGATTTTCTATGTGTTTTTGCATGAAAATCCGTGGCTATGCTAGGGTTAGAATGCATGTTTTGTTAGGTTTTGATGTTGATTTATACATCTACGAATGATACGTTGTGATGAAAAAATTATTTTGGTGTTGATTAACATGTAAACCAAGGCTAGTTTGGAAAAAAAATATTGTGGTTTGTGTTGACTCCTGAATATTGAATTATGTGGAAAATGTTTATACAAAGTTTGGAAACTTTGTATAAAATAGGCCTTTGGTATAGTACGTGGCAGGTAAAAAGGTTCTGAGGCGTACCTAACGCTGGGAAACCAAAGGCCTCAGAACCTTTGTACCTGCCACGTACTATACCAAAAGCCTATTTTATACAAAGTTTCCAAACTTTGTATAAACATTTTCCACATATTTCAATATTCAAGATGGTACAAAGGTTCTGAGGCGTACCTAACGCTAGGAAACCTTAAAATATAAGCGGAAATGCTGTCGAAATTTCTAAAATCGACATAAGGGCATTTTAGGAAACGAGGGGTGAAAATATTGGACTCGAGAAGGAAACTGAGACCTCTCGGTGGATTAGGGTTAGAAATGGAAAACCAACCCAAAAGGAATAGTAAACCGACCCTAAAAGACTAAAATGTCTAAAACAGGAAAAAAAAATCATGTTAGGGGTATTTTGGGAAACGAGAGAAAAATTTAGGTCGGGATAGGAAACCCGAGCCTCTCGAGGATCGAGGGCTGGGGACGGGATAAATAATATTTAATGAGTAGTAAAAGGGCCATTAGAGGCTTCGAAATGCTCGGAAATAGAAAAAAACAACCCTAGGTGATGGATGAATAGTAACCAAGGGCCGGGAAAATGAAATTGAGATTTTGCAGCAATTTAAGCTATAAAATGATACAGAAGCCTAGAGAATATTATTTTAAAATATTTGGGCTTAGAAAATTTGAGAAAAATGATAAAACGGAATAGTTACGGCCCTGAGACCTGTCAGGGGCAAAATGGTCATTTTGATCAAAAATTTCTAAAAGGCTCGGAAAGGACCCTAAAAGACCAAGAATAATTTATATAAAATTCTAAGACTCAAAATAAAGTTTTTAGAGTTAAAAATCTAAAAATTTCGAAGAACACGGGCGTGTAGAAGAAATACACGGCCGTTTACATAAAGAATTTTTCAATATGAGAGGTACACGGGCTTAAACACGGGCGTGTATCAAGCCGTGTACAGTTACACGGCTAGATAGTAAACAACATGGCCGTGTAGAGTAAACCCTAGAGGTACACGGGCGTGTTACAGGCCGTGTACCACAAACAAAATTTAAATGTGTTGAATTGTTAAGTGAAATAAATGTATATTTAAAGTGATGATTAAAACAGAGTATTAACAGGCAATATTATGTCTATAGGAACCCAAAATTTAGATAAAGCTGCGGAGGAGTTCTGGAAGTGGACACTAGCGCAGTATTGGTAAGTTCAAGCATGTTCGTGTCTGCAACCTGAAATACTATGTTGATTTATTCGATACTAGATGTACACTAGATATAAAGTCTTATAGACATATGGGGATTAGTTAGAATAACATATCCCAGATAATGAGAATGAGCAACACCTACGAGTAATAGAGGATAGTGACCTTGAGGTGATGATTAATATCACTTGGTCAAGACTATAAATTGAAAGGTGGAAATGAAACTATTAAGGCGTACCGCCCCTCCAACATAGTGGTGGAGGTTTTTCTCAGATCCTACGAGGATATTAGGGCTGTGGAGGCCGATGTTCTAAGGTCATTCTTTAGACCCTCCCAGTCAGCGTGCTAATAATCATCAGTACTGCCATAAACAGAGCTCTAAACTAGAAATCATATAGAGAATGAACAATCAATAAAATGATAAAAATCATAATTGAGCATAACCGAAGTTTACACTAAGTGTAGTGATTTTAGTTAGGATATGTGAATAGTACCTGTTATGGTAAAGTGAATAGTAACCAGTTAGGGTAACTGTTACTATTCATCGATCAAAGGTCAAAGTCACTATTCATGATGAATAGTACTATTTATGATAAATAGTACTATTCATAATAAATTGAGTTTTCAATGTTTTTGAATCCGTACGATTCTTACTAAGTATGTTTAAACTTATTAAGCCTGTTAGCTCATCAGTTTGTTCATGTTGCAAGTATGAAACCTATCCAGTAGATTTCTGGATGGCGGTAGGATGCGAACGTGTCAAGGAGATAGGGAACTCACCGTGGACTTGGTCCTGCCATAAGTTTTCCGCTGAGCTTTTAAAGTTAATGAATCAAAGAGAATGGGTTGAAACAAAATATAAAGTACATATATATATGTTGTATATTATGTTGTACTTCCTAAAGACATATAAAAGTTAGTTTTGTATTTTACATGGCTTTCTTACATAGTTTTCTTAAGCGAAAGTATGTATTACAAAAAAAAATTTATGGGCGAAACTTTAGGCCTTGATAATTAAGAGTTATGGGAAAAAGTGTTTAAAACTAACAACCCGGATTCGACACACGAGCTATCTTGGTCGGCCGTAGAGTCGATTCATGACAGTTGCGAGTGGTCAGAATCAGGGGGCGTCACACTTTGATGATCCAATGGCTAAAGCGTCTCAGAGGCAGTAAGCTTATAGACCTGTTCGTTGGGTGCATGACTTATATACGATGAAAGGTTCGTTTACAGATATTGAAATCATAGCTCTAAGGCATTAAAGGTATCCTCTTACAGGCATTATACTGGATGTTAAAATGGACAAGGCCTTGGGTCATCTACTGGGCAGATGACTTCTTATTCACATATGGTGAATAATCATTTTCTTATTCGGTAGTATAATGGAACTTTAAGATAGCCTGATCAGTTGGATTGAACGGACTTTGACCTAAGGCTGATCATGGATATCATATGAGGGTTTTGCATATATGACAAGGTCATTGGACATTAGCTTGTCATAGGCTTTCGTAATACGGTATATAATTGGGAGTTCAGTTTCAGGTTTATAGTGGTGTGACTCTGAAATTAGTGATCATATGATTGAATTGTTCGGTACAGAATAATGATCATATGGATTCACAGGAGCTCGATTATATATGTCCAATTAGTCCCTCTACTAGCTCCACATAATTCCTTAACGGTTGGCAAATTGATCAGTGTATGCTTATTGGTTAGTTGACTTTGCATGGATGGTATTGACATAGGATTAGGATGGTGGACAAGATTCTCTCCGGTTGAATTCATATTTTGTTTTGGATAATAGAGTACATAATTATTCGAACTCCAAATAAAGTTACCGACTTTATTTGAGATTGAATTGGAGTTGTAGAAAATTATCCATGAGAACAAAATTTGAAATACAACATTTTGTGGATTTTAAAATTTGAATTTTGAAATTTAAATTTTGAATTTAAAATTTGAATTTGAAATTTAAATTGAAATTTTGAATTTGACATTTGAATTTGAAATTTAAATTTGAAATTTGAATTCGAAGTTTAAATTTGAATTTTGAATTTGAAGTTTGAATTTTGAAATATAAACTTTGAAATTTGAATTCAAATTCTGAATCACAATCCATGAAGGATTCGAATTTTTTGTGGATAATTTGACAGGGCTAGAATTTGAAATATGATTTGGATAATGGAGAGGAAAATCTTATTTGAATCCTACTTGAATTTTGAGTTCTAAATCTATCTAGAAAAACCAAACTTGTTAGGGTGGATAACTCTTAGGAGAATTCAGATTTTGTGGGATAAAGATGCAGGGAAAAATTTAAGTTTCAATCCCAGTTGAATTTGGATTCTCTCCCTCCCTAAAGTGGCCGAAAATTTAAAGGATAAACCTAAGGGAGATTTTCAGTTTTTATTGGAAAAGTGGGAGATAAAATTCAAGCTAGAAAGTCCTATTTGAATCTTGATTCTCCTCACACTTTAATGGATGAATCTGGACAGGTTTATGGCCTTAGGGAAATTTGGTTTTATTGGATGATGAGGATATAAAATTCAAATTAAAATCCTGTTTGAATTTTGAAAACAAAATCCCAAAAGTGACCGAAACTTTTAGTTGGATAATGGCCTTGAAAATTTCAGATTTTGTATGTGGATAAAGGAGAAAATCTTCTCCTAATCCAATTCGAATTCAAAGGATCACCTTATGCAAGTCTAGAAATAGAGGTCCCGCCACTCCAGTTCTCTCAGACCATAGACTCTTAGGTAAGCAGGCTTATTATTGCATAACTCACTGTGACAATAAGTTCTTTAGAGATTTGGATGGTCGGAAGGAGACTAGCAATGCTAGCGTATTGGTCGAGGAATGAGTGCCCACACACTCTGCCATCTGGGAATTGGAGAATAGTAGAGAAGGCTAGATGGTTGAAGCCCTCCAGTCATTCTCCTCATGCAGTTTGGTGTCCTCTTGAGGTATAACTTTTATTGTTGTTAGTTTATTGTATATGGCATCACAAGATATTTAACGATCTTAAAAATTTTTTATTATTCCGCTGTGCCGTTCTGATGTGTTTTTACTGATTTTTTTCCTACAGCTCGATTTTCTACAGTTCTCTGCCTGGTCGTTAATGTTCTACTTCAATTTTCTGGCATGTGAGGCACTTTGCAATGAATTCAGCAATGTTGTTTTTCATTCTCAATCACCAAAAGCTCTCTTTAAGTCATGCTACATCTTATTTGCCCCTAGATGTACGAAGTATGGCGTGTCATAGTGTGGCGACCCCCCACGTACGTTACCATACCAACCAGTCAAGCTCTGACGCCGACCGCGATGGCTGGCAACCTCGTGGGTCGTCATCCTCTTACTTAACTTAACTTTCCATTCTTAACGTTCTCATCTTATAGCGGAAGCAATTTCTATAGCAATTTTTTTTTTTTTAACTTACATACTAATACCTATCTGTATCATACTCTTATAATACATATTTCATAACTTTCTTTCTTTCTTTCGTCTTCCTTTTTGAACGCTCAGCGAAAGACTCATGGTAGTACCATACCCTCGCCCAGTCCCTTGGCACATGCAGATCCGTCCGTTGTCCATCATATTACTTTAAATAAACACGTTGCTTACCTGCAACATATAAACAACTAATGAGCTAGATGCTCAGTAAGTTCAAACATACATTCATTAACTTATAAATACTAGTAATATATATTATTACTAGAATATATATCATCACGTATATACACACCATATACATCATTCATACATATCCTCAAAACATAACATAAAATAGGAGCTTCATCATGCTCGTTTATCTCTTCGTTCATCGTTCTTATCATTCTATCGATCATCTCTTATCATTCTAATCCAATCTTTTCATTTCTTTGCTTTTCATTCCTATCATTTCTTAACTTTCAGTTCTAAACCTTTATAACTTTTGTATCGCTTCATCATCTCCTAACATTTCATATCTTAAAGCTAGTAACATATACACTAGCACAACATCACGTAAAAACGTGTCATTCCATACATATAACATCAAACACATCACATCACATATATAATTCTATCATGTTCTTTTAACTTCGTTTTATTATTTTTCATTGATTTCATTGTGTTGTTCTTTCATATCGTTCGTTTCTTTTCTTTTCTTTTCGTATCATTTCATTTTTTTTTTCTTTCCACTCTCTTTTTCCTTGTTTTTTTTTTTTTCCTCACGCACTCTCTTTTCTTTTCTTTTCACGCTCTTTTCTTTTCTTTTCTTTTCACGCACTCTCTTTTCTCCTTTTTTTTTTCACGCTCTTTTCCTTTCTTTTCTTTTCACGCTCTTTTCTTTTCTTTTCTTTTCTTCTCTTTTCCTTTCTTTTCCTTTCTTTTCTTTTCTTTTCACTCTTCTTTCGTTTGTTTTCTTTCCACTTTCCATTGGTTGGGCCCGTTGTTGGACGTACCTAGTTGCGCGCGGACAGTGGAAGGAGGGGGAGCGACCCACCAACCTACCTCACAGTCACATAAAAACCGCACCTTCGGGGTTGGTCCATCCTATAATCTACCGCACCTTCGGGGTAGCGCCACATCTACGCGGAGGATATAGACCGGAAGTCTCGACCTTGTATTGAGACCGGTACGCCAACAACTTAAGTTTTCAGTCTTATTATCTTGTAGGCTTTTATTTTTCTTATATTGATTTTTCGTTGAACATCTTTTTCTTTCAAAAACATAACACATATAGCACATATTACTTATATAACATCACATCACATCACATCAAACAAAAACATGTTTTGTTACGGGTAGACAATTATTCTTTGTTCATCTTATCATTTGCATCATTCCATCAATCATAGCCTATCGATCATAGCCTATCGTTCTATTCCATCAATCACATCTTATCGTTATATTCTAATCCTTTCATCATACTTTTCATCATAACCTATCATTGTTTTTCTTTCTTGTCTAACTCTTTGCTTTCATATCATTTTCCATAAAACATTCATCATACCTTTTATCATAACCTATCATTGTTTTTCTTTCTTGTCTAACTCTTTACTTTCATATCATTTTTCATAAAACATTTATCCTTTCGTCCTCATAAAACATCCCTTTCTTAATTCTTTTCATCACCGATCATCATTGCTCTATCAATCATAACTTAATTTCCATAAAACTTTTCATAAACACCTATTCTTTCCTTTCATATCTCATCTCTTTCTTATGCATTCTATCATAACATTCTTGTTCTTACTCTTTCCATTCTTATATCCCTCTTTATCACATCGTTACTCTCATAAAACTTTTATAATACCTTTCCTTCATAATTCAATATATACATATATTTATATATATATATATTTTTATAAATTATTTATTAAAGCATATATATATATTTTTTTACATCGTCATAGCATTGCTATAGTATTTACTATAGCATCATCATAAATCACATCATGACATATACATACAAAACATATAATACTATAAGCTTGTTCATAGTTGCAGACGGGTAAATGTCTGAACTTACTCATAGCGTGCTTATCCTTTTCTTGGAATCCATAGACGTCCTTTGTCGCTTCTGAATCGGGTTCCTACAGACAAATTTTGTCCGTTAATCACATTTTCATCTATAGCTTTTTTTTTATTAAAAAGCTTGATTCTGATCTTATAACCCTTAATTATATCCTTATGACAGCTTTTTAAACCTTAATGGCCATTTTCGAATTTTTTCTCCAACTTTTGAAAAATTACGATTTTACCCCTAACTTTTGACAAAATTACAATTTTGCCCTTGATGTGATTTTTCATAACTTAAATCTCAATTTTGGCTTTTACAAACTTCATTCACCTATTTCAGGGTCATTGTGGCTCTTTTCCCATAATTTGAGTATCTTTGGGCAAAATGACCATTTTGCCCCTGATGGGTCGTTTAAACCTAACATTTTAATTTTCATACTTAGGTTGGATTTTTTAAACCCAAAATCATTTAATTAACTTTCTAAATCTTATCAGACCTTTTCCGGATCAATTCTTATCATTTTACCAATTTTTCACATTCCCGGCCCTCGGGAAGTACTATTCCGACCTAAGTGTCAGTTTCATATTTTTCCTTACGTTCTAGGGTTTTGAAGGGTCGGTTTACTAGTCGTACCTTACCCATTCCTTTTTCCATGCCTTAATTCCTCGAGGGGGCTCGGGTTCCCTTCCCGATCATATTTTTACCCCTCGTTTCCCATTTTACCCCTGGTGTCATTTTTTTAGAAATTTCGGCAGAGTTTCCCCTTAATTTTTAAGGTTCCAGCGTTTAGGAAACGCCTGAAAACCATCTATCCTGATCTAATTCTATCACGTACTATACCAGAGGCCTAGATTTTACGTAAAACTCATACTGTTTACGTAAAATCATTACATTATCACATATTTTTCTTTTTCTTCATTACAGCAATTTTCTTCTTTTTATATACATTCTTTTTCCATAATTTTCATACTAAAAATCATAAAATCATATAACAGTCCCAAACAATTAAATTACGGAACGAAAAGGGGTCGAGATTTATACCGAATTGCAGTCCGGTCTCGACGGCATAAACCATAATTCCTCGTTCTTCATATTTGAGGTCCCGTCTTACAAATCCGACTCCGCGGATGCGTCCGGAGCGTCGAAAATAGGCCAACGGGCCAAATTTCAATTTTCGGTCAACGGTCGCCGTTGACCGGCGTTGACCGCCGTTGACCGGCGTTGACCGGCGGCGGCGGCGGCGACGATGGAAAATGAGTAGCCCATCTTGAAGATCTCGACATGAGGAACTCATTGGTAGCCTCAATTTCACATTTGGAGGCCCCAATCGCCGGAAAATCACCCCGAAAGTCACGGCCACGGCGGCGGTGGTGGAACTCCGCCGTGCCGGACTTTTTCCCCGAAATTGATTGAGGGCTTTTGCTCCCCTCTTCACGGCGACCGTTTCTGTACAAGTGGTGCAGCTCAACATCGCCGGAAACGGTGAGTTTCACGGCGGCGACGGCGACGGCGACGTCGCGACTTCGGGCGGCGCGATTCCGCTGGTGTTGAGGCGATCCACCGCCTGGGTTTTGTTCTACTCTTCACCACGAGTCTTTTGGGACCGGTTTCGTGGCAAATGGTGGCCGGACGGCGGAGAAATCTCGCCGGGAAGATTTCGGCTCCGGCGACCTTCAGGCTGCGCGTGCGGCTTGCTCCGGCGGCTGCTCTGTCGCGTCGACCCACCATCGGACTCAGCTCGGCGAGAGCTTTCCGATGACACCGGCGGTGTCGAAAACGGACACCGTTTCCGATGGTCGGTTACTGTACATATTCGGCTAGAGAGAGAAAAAGAAGGAGGAGAGAGAGTGTGTGTAGATAAATGAGAAAATTCCACTTTTTCCCGCTCTTTATATACTTTTTCGCCCAAAATTTCAATATGGGCTATCCTGATTAATTTGGGCGTCCTGAATCCAAATATTTCAGTTTTATTTTCATCTGAGGTCATTTCGACCAATTTCCGATACTGCCAATTTTCGGTCAAAATTTACCCTTGTGCTCAATTATCATATTTGAGCGTACTGATAGGCTATCCTTACTAATTTCAGAGTGCTGAACCCAAATTTATCAGTTTTATGTCAAGAAAATATCATCTTGACCTACTTCCTGATACTGTGAGTGGCACACACGTGCACACACATAATATCACTATTACTCATTTTTCATCCTTTAATATTGTTAGAACATTTTATTTAATTCTAAACAATATTACGTCACTTAATTTCACATTTTAATGCTTAAATTCATTGTGCATTTATTTTCCAAAAAATGTGAATTTTCCCGGTTGTTACATTCACCCCTCCTTATAAAATTTTCGTCCTCGAAAATTAAGACAAGTAGGGTTTCAACGTCTTCGTTTCTTCTTCACATCTTGTGTAACCTTTCAACATCGTCATTTTCCTTTTCTATGACATCTTTATAAACTAGATCTTCTTAGATTGGAATCTTCTTGCATATACCTCCAAAAATTTGGGACGAACCATGCATCTCTACGTATCCATGCATTCCTGTACATTCGTGCATCGTTATCATGAATTACGCTGTCGTAGCCCAACATTCCCTTTCATAAACATATTTAGTAAAATTCCTATGAAATTCACATTAAGTAACGTCATACCGTTATGGGACATTACTTAACATAATTTCATCATTTTAACATTTCATAACATTTACATATCATACACATATAATCATATACATTCATCAATAAGGCTTTATATATAGCCTTTCATTTCAAATATACTTATATACATAAATATACATATAATCATATACATACATATACAGTTATACATTATTCGTCTTTTCCATCCATATCAATAAAAAATCTCTCCGGATCTTGACTTTCTCCTATATCATCTCAGTCATTCCTAACCTCGGTGGACTTTTTCTTGATCTACATTTACTTTGACTTAGTTCCACTGTGAGTCCTCTCCAACCTATATTGCAGAAGTCCTCATCAGTTCCTCGTAACGCACAGCGTATGTTAGAACTATATCACCGGACGTCGACTACAGTTTCTCGGTCCGATGAACAAATTCTCACATATCCGCAACTCCAGGGAATATAGGCGGTGTCACGTCCCCCCATGCCCATGAGGAAATTGGGACTGATACTGGGCTCCTCTGAGGAAGTCACTCAATCATGGTATGGTGAAACTCGGTCCAGTTAGAGCTCATCCTAGTCACAAGAATCCCAATACACATGAGAGCATCTTCCTAAAAGGTGCATACATGTCACAGCTATCATGACCCAATTATCCTGATCAATGGTGCACAGTCAGAGAATCATCTTGATCTCATGAACCCAATCCTGTATTCCCGTAAAGTGCTGGAGTGCTGTCCGCCCTCGAAACTTGGTGGACAACTGATCCCGTCCATCTTCTAATCAGTCCTCTAACATCGTACTTATACCATACCACCCACGATCGTACCGTGAGTTCGTCATCTTGTCCTTTAAAAATTATTTATTTTATATAATAAACGATTACTAACATAAAACAAATCTAACTTACTTGGAATAACGGCAGGATGTGCAGTGTGCCAAGAGGGATATGGTCAACCTTTCGCTCTGATACCAACTGTGGCAACAGGTGGTACTCTAAACTAGACCCATCGTAAACCTTGCTCTGATACCAACTGTGGCGACCCCCCACGTACGTTACCATACCAACCAGTCAAGCTCTGACGCCGACCGCGATGGCTGGCAACCTCGTGGGTCGTCATCCTCTTACTTAACTTAACTTTCCATTCTTAACGTTCTCATCTTATAGCGGAAGCAATTTCTATAGCAATTTTTTTTTTTTTTTAACTTACATACTAATACCTATCTGTATCATACTCTTATAATACATATTTCATAACTTTCTTTCTTTCTTTCGTCTTCCTTTTTGAACGCTCAGCGAAAGACTCATGGTAGTACCATACCCTCGCCCAGTCCCTTGGCACATGCAGATCCGTCCGTTGTCCATCATATTACTTTAAATAAACACGTTGCTTACCTGCAACATATAAACAACTAATGAGCTAGATGCTCAGTAAGTTCAAACATACATTCATTAACTTATAAATACTAGTAATATATATTATTACTAGAATATATATCATCACGTATATGCACACCATATACATCATTCATACATATCCTCAAAACATAACATAAAATAGGAGCTTCATCATGCTCGTTTATCTCTTCGTTCATCGTTCTTATCATTCTATCGATCATCTCTTATCATTCTAATCCAATCTTTTCATTTCTTTGCTTTTCATTCCTATCATTTCTTAACTTTCAGTTCTAAACCTTTATAACTTTTGTATCGCTTCATCATCTCCTAACATTTCATATCTTAAAGCTAGTAACATATACACTAGCACAACATCACGTAAAAACGTGTCATTCCATACATATAACATCAAACACATCACATCACATATATAATTCTATCATGTTCTTTTAACTTCGTTTTATTATTTTTCATTGATTTCATTGTGTTGTTCTTTCATATCGTTCGTTTCTTTTCTTTTCTTTTCGTATCATTTCATTTTTTTTTTCTTTCCACTCTCTTTTTCCTTGTTTTTTTTTTTTCCTCACGCACTCTCTTTTCTTTTCTTTTCACGCTCTTTTCTTTTCTTTTCTTTTCACGCACTCTCTTTTCTCCTTTTTTTTTTTTTCACGCTCTTTTCCTTTCTTTTCTTTTCACGCTCTTTTCTTTTCTTTTCTTTTCTTCTCTTTTCCTTTCTTTTCCTTTCTTTTCTTTTCTTTTCACTCTTCTTTCGTTTGTTTTCTTTCCACTTTCCATTGGTTGGGCCCGTTGTTGGACGTACCTAGTTGCGCGCGGACAGTGGGAGGAGGGGGAGCGACCCACCAACCTTCCTCACAGTCACATAAAAACCGCACCTTCGGGGTTGGTCCATCCTATAATCTACCGCACCTTCGGGGTAGCGCCACATCTACGCGGAGGATATAGACCGGAAGTCTCGACCTTGTAGGGAGACCGGTACGCCAACAACTTAAGTTTTCAGTCTTATTATCTTGTAGGCTTTTATTTTTCTTATATTGATTTTTCGTTGAACATCTTTTTCTTTCAAAAACATAACACATATAGCACATATTACTTATATAACATCACATCACATCACATCAAACAAAAACATGTTTTGTTACGGGTAGACAATTATTCTTTGTTCATCTTATCATTTGCATCATTCCATCAATCATAGCCTATCGATCATAGCCTATCGTTCTATTCCATCAATCACATCTTATCGTTATATTCTAATCCTTTCATCATACTTTTCATCATAACCTATCATTGTTTTTCTTTCTTGTCTAACTCTTTGCTTTCATATCATTTTCCATAAAACATTCATCATACCTTTTATCATAACCTATCATTGTTTTTCTTTCTTGTCTAACTCTTTACTTTCATATCATTTTTCATAAAACATTTATCCTTTCGTCCTCATAAAACATCCCTTTCTTAATTCTTTTCATCACCGATCATCATTGCTCTATCAATCATAACTTAATTTCCATAAAACTTTTCATAAACACCTATTCTTTCCTTTCATATCTCATCTCTTTCTTATGCATTCTATCATAACATTCTTGTTCTTACTCTTTCCATTCTTATATCCCTCTTTATCACATCGTTACTCTCATAAAACTTTTATAATACCTTTCCTTCATAATTCAATATATACATATATTTATATATATATATATTTTTATAAATTATTTATTAAAGCATATATATATATTTTTTTACATCGTCATAGCATTGCTATAGTATTTACTATAGCATCATCATAAATCACATCATGACATATACATACAAAACATATAATACTATAAGCTTGTTCATAGTTGCAGACGGGTAAATGTCTGAACTTACTCATAGCGTGCTTATCCTTTTCTTGGAATCCATAGACGTCCTTTGTCGCTTCTGAATCGGGTTCCTACAGACAAATTTTGTCCGTTAATCACATTTTCATCTATAGCTTTTTTTTTATTAAAAAGCTTGATTCTGATCTTATAACCCTTAATTATATCTTTATGACAGCTTTTTAAACCTTAATGGCCATTTTCGAATTTTTTCTCCAACTTTTGAAAAATTACGATTTTACCCCTAACTTTTGACAAAATTACAATTTTGCCCTTGACGTGATTTTTCATAACTTAAATCTCAATTTTGGCTTTTACAAACTTCATTCACCTATTTCAGGGTCATTGTGGCTCTTTTCCCATAATTTGAGTATCTTTGGGCAAAATGACCATTTTGCCCCTGATGGGTCGTTTAAACCTAACATTTTAATTTTCATACTTAGGTTGGATTTTCTAAACCCAAAATCATTTAATTAACTTTCTAAATCTTATCAGACCTTTTCCGGATCAATTCTTATCATTTTACCAATTTTTCACATTCCCGGCCCTCGGGAAGTACTATTCCGACCTAAGTGTCAGTTTCATATTTTTCCTTACGTTCTAGGGTTTTGAAGGGTCGGTTTACTAGTCGTACCTTACCCATTCCTTTTTCCATGCCTTAATTCCTCGAGGGGGCTCGGGTTCCCTTCCCGATCATATTTTTACCCCTCGTTTCCCATTTTACCCCTGGTGTCATTTTTTTAGAAATTTCGGCAGAGTTTCCCCTTAATTTTTAAGGTTCCAGCGTTTAGGAAACGCCTGAAAACCATCTATCCTGATCTAATTCTATCACGTACTATACCAGAGGCCTAGATTTTACGTAAAACTCATACTGTTTACGTAAAATCATTACATTATCACATATTTTTCTTTTTCTTCATTACAGCAATTTTCTTCTTTTTATATACATTCTTTTTCCATAATTTTCATACTAAAAATCATAAAATCATATAACAGTCCCAAACAATTAAATTGCGGAACGAAAAGGGGTCGAGATTTATACCGAATTGCAGTCCGGTCTCGACGGCATAAACCATAATTCCTCGTTCTTCATATTTGAGGTCCCGTCTTACAAATCCGACTCCGCGGATGCGTCCGGAGCGTCGAAAATAGGCCAACGGGCCAAATTTCAATTTTCGGTCAACGGTCGCCGTTGACCGGCGTTGACCGCCGTTGACCGGCGTTGACCGGCGGCGGCGGCGGCGACGATGGAAAATGAGTAGCCCATCTTGAAGATCTCGACATGAGGAACTCATTGGTAGCCTCAATTTCACATTTGGAGGCCCCAATCGCCGGAAAATCACCCCGAAAGTCACGGCCACGGCGGCGGTGGTGGAACTCCGCCGTGCCGGACTTTTTCCCCGAAATTGATTGAGGGCTTTTGCTCCCCTCTTCACGGCGACCGTTTCTGTACAAGTGGTGCAGCTCAACATCGCCGGAAACGGTGAGTTTCACGGCGGCGACGGCGACGGCGACGTCGCGACTTCGGGCGGCGCGATTCCGCTGGTGTTGAGGCGATCCACCGCCTGGGTTTTGTTCTACTCTTCACCACGAGTCTTTTGGGACCGGTTTCGTGGCAAATGGTGGCCGGACGGCGGAGAAATCTCGCCGGGAAGATTTCGGCTCCGGCGACCTTCAGGCTGCGCGTGCGGCTTGCTCCGGCGGCTGCTCTGTCGCGTCGACCCACCATCGGACTCAGCTCGGCGAGAGCTTTCCGATGACACCGGCGGTGTCGAAAACGGACACCGTTTCCGATGGTCGGTTATTGTACATATTCGGCTAGAGAGAGAAAAAGAAGGAGGAGAGAGAGTGTGTGTAGATAAATGAGAAAATTCCACTTTTTCCCGCTCTTTATATACTTTTTCGCCCAAAATTTCAATATGGGCTATCCTGATTAATTTGGGCGTCCTGAATCCAAATATTTCAGTTTTATTTTCATCTGAGGTCATTTCGACCAATTTCCGATACTGCCAATTTTCGGTCAAAATTTACCCTTGTGCTCAATTATCATATTTGAGCGTACTGATAGGCTATCCTTACTAATTTCAGAGTGCTGAACCCAAATTTATCAGTTTTATGTCAAGAAAATATCATCTTGACCTACTTCCTGATACTGTGAGTGGCACACACGTGCACACACATAATATCACTATTACTCATTTTTCATCCTTTAATATTGTTAGAACATTTTATTTAATTCTAAACAATATTACGTCACTTAATTTCACATTTTAATGCTTAAATTCATTGTGCATTTATTTTCCAAAAAATGTGAATTTTCCCGGTTGTTACATTCACCCCTCCTTATAAAATTTTCGTCCTCGAAAATTAAGACAAGTAGGGTTTCAACGTCTTCGTTTCTTCTTCACATCTTGTGTAACCTTTCAACATCGTCATTTTCCTTTTCTATGACATCTTTATAAACTAGATCTTCTTAGATTGGAATCTTCTTGCATATACCTCCAAAAATTTGGGACGAACCATGCATCTCTACGTATCCATGCATTCCTGTACATTCGTGCATCGTTATCATGAATTACGCTGTCGTAGCCCAACATTCCCTTTCATAAACATATTTAGTAAAATTCCTATGAAATTCACATTAAGTAACGTCATACCGTTATGGGACATTACTTAACATAATTTCATCATTTTAACATTTCATAACATTTACATATCATACACATATAATCATATACATTCATCAATAAGGCTTTATATATAGCCTTTCATTTCAAATATACTTATATACATAAATATACATATAATCATATACATACATATACAGTTATACATTATTCGTCTTTTCCATCCATATCAATAAAAAATCTCTCCGGATCTTGACTTTCTCCTATATCATCTCAGTCATTCCTAACCTCGGTGGACTTTTTCTTGATCTACATTTACTTTGACTTAGTTCCACTGTGAGTCCTCTCCAACCTATATTGCAGAAGTCCTCATCAGTTCCTCGTAACGCACAGCGTATGTTAGAACTATATCACCGGACGTCGACTACAGTTTCTCGGTCCGATGAACAAATTCTCACATATCCGCAACTCCAGGGAATATAGGCGGTGTCACGTCCCCCCATGCCCATGAGGAAATTGGGACTGATACTGGGCTCCTCTGAGGAAGTCACTCAATCATGGTATGGTGAAACTCGGTCCAGTTAGAGCTCATCCTAGTCACAAGAATCCCAATACACATGAGAGCATCTTCCTAAAAGGTGCATACATGTCACAGCTATCATGACCCAATTATCCTGATCAATGGTGCACAGTCAGAGAATCATCTTGATCTCATGAACCCAATCCTGTATTCCCGTAAAGTGCTGGAGTGCTGTCCGCCCTCGAAACTTGGTGGACAACTGATCCCGTCCATCTTCTAATCAGTCCTCTAACATCGTACTTATACCATACCACCCACGATCGTACCGTGAGTTCGTCATCTTGTCCTTTAAAAATTATTTATTTTATATAATAAACGATTACTAACATAAAACAAATCTAACTTACTTGGAATAACGGCAGGATGTGCAGTGTGCCAAGAGGGATATGGTCAACCTTTCGCTCTGATACCAACTGTGGCAACAGGTGGTACTCTAAACTAGACCCATCGTAAACCTTGCTCTGATACCAACTGTGGCGACCCCCCACGTACGTTACCATACCAACCAGTCAAGCTCTGACGCCGACCGCGATGGCTGGCAACCTCGTGGGTCGTCATCCTCTTACTTAACTTAACTTTCCATTCTTAACGTTCTCATCTTATAGCGGAAGCAATTTCTATAGCAATTTTTTTTTTTTTTTAACTTACATACTAATACCTATCTGTATCATACTCTTATAATACATATTTCATAACTTTCTTTCTTTCTTTCGTCTTCCTTTTTGAACGCTCAGCGAAAGACTCATGGTAGTACCATACCCTCGCCCAGTCCCTTGGCACATGCAGATCCGTCCGTTGTCCATCATATTACTTTAAATAAACACGTTGCTTACCTGCAACATATAAACAACTAATGAGCTAGATGCTCAGTAAGTTCAAACATACATTCATTAACTTATAAATACTAGTAATATATATTATTACTAGAATATATATCATCACGTATATGCACACCATATACATCATTCATACATATCCTCAAAACAAAACATAAAATAGGAGCTTCATCATGCTCGTTTATCTCTTCGTTCATCGTTCTTATCATTCTATCGATCATCTCTTATCATTCTAATCCAATCTTTTCATTTCTTTGCTTTTCATTCCTATCATTTCTTAACTTTCAGTTCTAAACCTTTATAACTTTTGTATCGCTTCATCATCTCCTAACATTTCATATCTTAAAGCTAGTAACATATACACTAGCACAACATCACGTAAAAACGTGTCATTCCATACATATAACATCAAACACATCACATCACATATATAATTCTATCATGTTCTTTTAACTTCGTTTTATTATTTTTCATTGATTTCATTGTGTTGTTCTTTCATATCGTTCGTTTCTTTTCTTTTCTTTTCGTATCATTTCATTTTTTTTTTCTTTCCACTCTCTTTTTCCTTGTTTTTTTTTTTCCTCACGCACTCTCTTTTCTTTTCTTTTCACGCTCTTTTCTTTTCTTTTCTTTTCACGCACTCTCTTTTCTCCTTTTTTTTTTTCACGCTCTTTTCCTTTCTTTTCTTTTCACGCTCTTTTCTTTTCTTTTCTTTTCTTCTCTTTTCCTTTCTTTTCCTTTCTTTTCTTTTCTTTTCACTCTTCTTTCGTTTGTTTTCTTTCCACTTTCCATTGGTTGGGCCCGTTGTTGGACGTACCTAGTTGCGCGCGGACAGTGGGAGGAGGGGGAGCGACCCACCAACCTTCCTCACAGTCACATAAAAACCGCACCTTCGGGGTTGGTCCATCCTATAATCTACCGCACCTTCGGGGTAGCGCCACATCTACGCGGAGGATATAGACCGGAAGTCTCGACCTTGTAGGGAGACCGGTACGCCAACAACTTAAGTTTTCAGTCTTATTATCTTGTAGGCTTTTATTTTTCTTATATTGATTTTTCGTTGAACATCTTTTTCTTTCAAAAACATAACACATATAGCACATATTACTTATATAACATCACATCACATCACATCAAACAAAAACATGTTTTGTTACGGGTAGACAATTATTCTTTGTTCATCTTATCATTTGCATCATTCCATCAATCATAGCCTATCGATCATAGCCTATCGTTCTATTCCATCAATCACATCTTATCGTTATATTCTAATCCTTTCATCATACTTTTCATCATAACCTATCATTGTTTTTCTTTCTTGTCTAACTCTTTGCTTTCATATCATTTTCCATAAAACATTCATCATACCTTTTATCATAACCTATCATTGTTTTTCTTTCTTGTCTAACTCTTTACTTTCATATCATTTTTCATAAAACATTTATCCTTTCGTCCTCATAAAACATCCCTTTCTTAATTCTTTTCATCACCGATCATCATTGCTCTATCAATCATAACTTAATTTCCATAAAACTTTTCATAAACACCTATTCTTTCCTTTCATATCTCATCTCTTTCTTATGCATTCTATCATAACATTCTTGTTCTTACTCTTTCCATTCTTATATCCCTCTTTATCACATCGTTACTCTCATAAAACTTTTATAATACCTTTCCTTCATAATTCAATATATACATATATTTATATATATATATATTTTTATAAATTATTTATTAAAGCATATATATATATTTTTTTACATCGTCATAGCATTGCTATAGTATTTACTATAGCATCATCATAAATCACATCATGACATATACATACAAAACATATAATACTATAAGCTTGTTCATAGTTGCAGACGGGTAAATGTCTGAACTTACTCATAGCGTGCTTATCCTTTTCTTGGAATCCATAGACGTCCTTTGTCGCTTCTGAATCGGGTTCCTACAGACAAATTTTGTCCGTTAATCACATTTTCATCTATAGCTTTTTTTTTATTAAAAAGCTTGATTCTGATCTTATAACCCTTAATTATATCTTTATGACAGCTTTTTAAACCTTAATGGCCATTTTCGAATTTTTTCTCCAACTTTTGAAAAATTACGATTTTACCCCTAACTTTTGACAAAATTACAATTTTGCCCTTGACGTGATTTTTCATAACTTAAATCTCAATTTTGGCTTTTACAAACTTCATTCACCTATTTCAGGGTCATTGTGGCTCTTTTCCCATAATTTGAGTATCTTTGGGCAAAATGACCATTTTGCCCCTGATGGGTCGTTTAAACCTAACATTTTAATTTTCATACTTAGGTTGGATTTTCTAAACCCAAAATCATTTAATTAACTTTCTAAATCTTATCAGACCTTTTCCGGATCAATTCTTATCATTTTACCAATTTTTCACATTCCCGGCCCTCGGGAAGTACTATTCCGACCTAAGTGTCAGTTTCATATTTTTCCTTACGTTCTAGGGTTTTGAAGGGTCGGTTTACTAGTCGTACCTTACCCATTCCTTTTTCCATGCCTTAATTCCTCGAGGGGGCTCGGGTTCCCTTCCCGATCATATTTTTACCCCTCGTTTCCCATTTTACCCCTGGTGTCATTTTTTTAGAAATTTCGGCAGAGTTTCCCCTTAATTTTTAAGGTTCCAGCGTTTAGGAAACGCCTGAAAACCATCTATCCTGATCTAATTCTATCACGTACTATACCAGAGGCCTAGATTTTACGTAAAACTCATACTGTTTACGTAAAATCATTACATTATCACATATTTTTCTTTTTCTTCATTACAGCAATTTTCTTCTTTTTATATACATTCTTTTTCCATAATTTTCATACTAAAAATCATAAAATCATATAACAGTCCCAAACAATTAAATTGCGGAACGAAAAGGGGTCGAGATTTATACCGAATTGCAGTCCGGTCTCGACGGCATAAACCATAATTCCTCGTTCTTCATATTTGAGGTCCCGTCTTACAAATCCGACTCCGCGGATGCGTCCGGAACGTCGAAAATAGGCCAACGGGCCAAACTTCAATTTTCGGTCAACGGTCGCCGTTGACCGGCGTTGACCGCCGTTGACCGCCGTTGACCGGCGGCGGCGGCGGCGACGATGGAAAATGAGTAGCCCATCTTGAAGATCTCGACATGAGGAACTCATTGGTAGCCTCAATTTCACATTTGGAGGCCCCAATCGCCGGAAAATCACCCCGAAAGTCACGGCCACGGCGGCGGTGGTGGAACTCCGCCGTGCCGGACTTTTTCCCCGAAATTGATTGAGGGCTTTTGCTCCCCTCTTCACGGCGACCGTTTTTGTACAAGTGGTGCAGCTCAACATCGCCGGAAACGGTGAGTTTCACGGCGGCGACGGCGACGGCGACGTCGCGACTTCGGGCGGCGCGATTCCGCTGGTGTTGAGGCGATCCACCGCCTGGGTTTTGTTCTACTCTTCACCACGAGTCTTTTGGGACCGGTTTCGTGGCAAATGGTGGCCGGACGGCGGAGAAATCTCGCCGGGAAGATTTCGGCTCCGGCGACCTTCAGGCGGCGCGTGCGGCTTGCTCCGGCGGCTGCTCTGTCGTGTCGACCCACCATCGGACTCAGCTCGGCGAGAGCTTTCCGATGACACCGGCGGTGTCGAAAACGGACACCGTTTCCGATGGTCGGTTACTGTACATATTCGGCTAGAGAGAGAAAAAGAAGGAGGAGAGAGAGTGTGTGTAGATAAATGAGAAAATTCCACTTTTTCCCGCTCTTTATATACTTTTTCGCCCAAAATTTCAATATGGGCTATCCTGATTAATTTGGGCGTCCTGAATCCAAATATATCAGTTTTATTTTCATCTGAGGTCATTTCGACCAATTTCCGATACTGCCAATTTTCGGTCAAAATTTACCCTTGTGCTCAATTATCATATTTGAGCGTACTGATAGGCTATCATTACTAATTTCAGAGTGCTGAACCCAAATTTATCAGTTTTATGTCAAGAAAATATCATCTTGACCTACTTCCTGATACTGTGAGTGGCACACACGTGCACACACATAATATCACTATTACTCATTTTTCATCCTTTAATATTGTTAGAACATTTTATTTAATTCTAAACAATATTACGTCACTTAATTTCACATTTTAATGCTTAAATTCATTGTGCATTTATTTTCCAAAAAATGTGAATTTTCCCGGTTGTTACACATAGGCTTCTGAAAGGATCTTATTCCTGAGTTCTTCATCCTTTAGGACACATACTCTATCTCCAAAATAGAGTATGCCATCCTTAGAAGCTTAAAACTCTGAACTCGTGTCCTCTATTGCCTCCTTTTTGAGCTTGATTAGGGTTGAATCGAGGTCTTGGCTGGATTTAATTTCTTTTGACTGGAGGGTCATTTTGGACAACCTCCCTGTTACAAGCTCGATCTCGCTGCTATGCAGCTCCTGTTGTAGTGCTTCTCGTAAGGCATGGATAGCCATTAGTGACGAGGTATGCTTTCTACTTAGCACATCAGTCACCTTATTGGCTTTCACCGGGTCATATAAGATTTCACAATCGTAATCCTTCACCAGTTCCAGCCATCTTCTCTGTCTCATGTTAAGCTCCTTCTACGTGAAGATATATTTGAGGCTCTGGTGGTCCGTGTAGATCACGCACTTGACGCCATATAGACAGTGCCTCCATATTTTAAGTGCAAAAACAACAGCTGCTAATTCTAGGTCGTGCGTTGGATAATTTCTTTCATGGTTCTTGAGTTGCCACGAAGCGTATGCGACCATTCTACTATTCTACATTAGTACGGCTCCTAGTCCAGTCTTAGACGTGTCACTGTAAATCATAAAATTTCACTGTCCAGCATCCATTATGGTTAGGATCGGAGCACTCATGAGTCTTTGTTTTAGTTCCTGGAAGCACTTTTCGCACTTGTCGTTCCACTCATTCTTCTTCACTTTCTCAGTGAGTGCTATGAGTGGTGTGGCTAACTTTAAGAATCCTTCAACAAAATGTTGGTAATAACCCGCTAGACCTAAGAAGCTACGAATTTTTGTTACATTCTTCGGAATCAGCCAATCACCAATTGCTTCAACCTTTGCTTGGTCTACTGATACTCCTTCCTTGGGGACCACGTGACCGAGGAAATGGACCTTCTCTAACCAAAATTCACACTTGAAAAATTTGGCATATAGCTAATACTCTTTTAGCTTGAGTAGGATGGCCCTCAGATGCTCCTAGTACTCCTCCTTTGTCTTAGAATATACAAGTATGTCATCGATAAACACAATGATAAACTTGTATAAGAATTCCTTAAACACTCGATTCATTAGATCCATGAAGGCTGCGAGGGCATTCGTTAATCTGAATGACATGACGAGGAACTCGTAGTGCCCATATCACGTTTGGAAACCCATCTTGGGTACATCTTCCTCCCGAATTTGTAGCTGGTGGTATCCGAAATGCAGGTCAATCTTAGAGAACACTATAGCACCTCGGAGCTGGTCAAACAGGTCGTCAATCTGTGGCAATGAATACTTATTCTTTATGGTGATCTTGTTCAACTCCTGGTAGTCTATGCACATCCGCAACATTCCGTCCTTCTTCTTTACAAATAAGATAGGTGCTCCTTACGGTGAGCGGCTTTGTCGGATGAAACCTTTGTCCATCAGATCCTTTAATTGAGTCTAAAGTTCCTTTAACTCCGTCGGAGCCATTCTGTAGGGGGCCTTGGAGATGGGGGCTGATCCTGGTAGGAGCTCGATCTCAAATGCTATCTTACGCTCTAGTGAAAATCTTGGGAGATCTTTTGGGAATACTTCTGTGAATTCCTTTACTACTGGTATGTTGTCCAGTCTTGCCTCTGCCTCTTGGTTCTTGTCCACTATGTGCGCCAGGAAGCCGGTGCATCCGCTGGATAGTAGTTTGTGTACTTCATAGCCAATATCCTCATCTTGGATTGCTTCGACAATAAGCCCTTGTAGACAAACTTCTCTTGTCCAATTGGCTCAAATGTAACTTCCCGTCTTTGGTAGTCTATAATAGTGTTATAGTTGGCGAGGAAGTTCGTTCACATGATTATGTCATAGTCACACATATCAATGATGATTAGGTCTACCTTCAGCTCATGCCCACTGACAACTACTGGCACATGACATATCTAATAGCTAGACAACAAAACTTCCCTGCAGGGAAGGGTAGTTTGAAAAGTTTGATTCATTCTATCTACATTTTAGCGTATCTTCCTAGCAAACTTTGATGATGCAAAAGAGTGTGTAGCTCCAGAATCAAACAATACTAGTGCAATGGAGTTGGCGATAGAAAGATGACCTGTCACCACTGTCAAGGTTCCATCTTTAGCATCCTCTCTTATGAAAGCATAGATCCTCCCCTGGGTCTCTAGAGCTTCTAATTTGCCTTGGGTGATTGATGGGCCTTCGATTCTAGCTTAGGCGGCATGCAGTTATCTACTAGTAAGGTAGGCTTGACCTTGTTGATTTTGTGGGTTGGAGCGACAGTGCTTGGTGAAGTGGTCTTCTTTGCCATAGATGTAGCAACCACTGGTTCTGAGGTGGCATTCTCCTGGACGATTCTTCCTGCACTTTGGACAAGGCGGGTGTTGATTGCTATTTCCCCCCTGATTATTTTTCTTTCAGGGAAAATTCCTTTGCTGGCCTTGATTGCTTGGATTCCCTTTCCTCTTATGGTTGTGATGGGATTGTCTGTGATTCTGGTTATTCCCCATATTCTGTCCCTTATGTTGAGACTCAGGATATGGTCTGCCTTTGGTCAGTCTAGCTTACGTCTTCTCCTCTTGCTTGGCCTTGAAAATCGACGCTTTTCTCTCCCTGTCTTGGGCCAACCATTACTCTGCCCGGATGGCTCGGCTGACATATTCGGCCACTGTTACTGGCCTGTGGCTTCCACCATATACCTGGACGGCGATGTCCGTCCGGAACATTTTTAGCATCCTCCGGACCTTCTCCTTATCTGTTGGCACCAGGTTAGGGCAGAGTCGGGCTAGTTGCTCGAATTTCAGGACTGCTTCCATCACGGTCATGCTACCCTAGTGTAGGTTGTTAAACTCATCCTATTCGGCTACCAGGTCCTCGTCGTTAAAGTACATCTCTTAGAATTCATCGATGTAGTCTGGCCAACTCATTTCATTAACATTTCTCCTAATGGCCACGATCTTCCACCATTGCCGGGCTCCTTTGCATAAGGCGAGTGATGCACACAACACTTTCTCCCTCTCTATCAGTCCTACGAGGTCCAGGATGACCTAGATTTTGGTCAACCAATCATTGGCCTCTATAGGGTTTATGGTTCCTTCGAACTCTGGCGCTTTCAGGCGTCGGAATCTCTCGTGCAAATCTCCCTCCCTAGAGGTCGGCTGAAGGGCATTAGCTATTACGGGAGTGACCATGGCTAATGGTGCTGGAGTCGCTTGGGTTGGGGGAGCTACTTGCTCTTTGGGTGTATCGGGGGCTACTGGAACTACTTGGGCTAGCACCTCTACGGGTTGTGGTGCTTGAGATCGCTGGTTCAGTTACTCCCTAAGCTGATCGAGTTCCTGCTGCTGATTCAGCATCATCTCTTGCATGGTTGCGAACCATGCCATTAGCTCATCTTTTCTAGTGGCTTGATTAGATTAGGATCTTGTTCTCGCCATCATCTCTTATGTAACCCTACCACACAGTGGAAAGAAAACATAAGTCTTTTTTTAAACTTTGTACTTGGGACTCGTATTACATATTATCTTCTTACTAAACGATCTCATTTAAACATTATAGATATAAATATACGTATTATATCTTTCTTTTCTTTTCTCATTCTGTGATCTTCATTACAATTGTGCATTGCATTGAAACATCATTTGAGTGCCAAGAACTGTCCTACACTTGTTGTCTCACTACTGACATGTGTAGAAAAAAATCAAGTTTAGGCCCTCAGGGCAAAATAATACTACTTTTCATAAAATTACTCAAATATATATACAGGCTTTTAGTTTGGTGGGAGTGACACACACTTCTCGAAATACGATCCCAACAAGTATATTAAGTTAAGTCAGATAGGAAAAACTACTGTTCTTCTCTACATATTTACATAACAAAAATTCCCGTGGAAAGGGTTACTACTACTCGAAGGACAATCCTGACTCGGTGTCGGACATCTCCTCGTCCTCACTGTCACTAAGTGAGAACTCCTCTGGGTCCTCCTCTTCATCTCCCCGATAATACTGCCTTCGTCGTCACTAGCGATGATAACTTGGGGCTCATACATCTCTATCCACTCATTGTCACTAATTTGATTGGGGATTTCCTCCTCCTTATCTTCGAGTTAGGCATCGGGGAGAGCCTCATCATCATCTTCCTCCTAGGGGTGCTTGGGAGACTGAGGGGCTGACTTAGGGTCCTCCATCGATTCCCCATCGCCCTTGGGTACTACTGGCTGTTGTGTGGCCACGAACTCTTCGTCGGTCGATTGGGGTGCTATGTCCACCGGGTTGCCTCCCATATTGGCTGCTGTGGCAAAGCCTTCACCAGGTGTAGAACTGAGTGCTACTCTCTCAGCCTCTACTATGTCTTGGGTAAGGCGCCTCAGATCTTCATCTGGCAGAGGGTAGGGAATGAGGTCCCTTATGTACCAAGGAGCCCCTCTCCATAGTAGGTCGGCTATCTCTACAAAAGGTCTATCTTGAGGGACATGAGGTAACATGGCATCTAGAAACCTCTGGAAATAGTGCGCCATAGTCTCTCCCTCATAGATATCCCAAATGTTAGCAAGGACCTGGTAGCGCCACTTGTGCATATCATCCCATATATCTCTATCTCGAGCTGGTGCAACACTATCATGGAGGTTACAGCAGAATTCAGCCCACTGCACAGGATGCTCGATCCTACGCCGTTCGTTATACCAGGTCAGTACTGGTCCCTGCAGTCTGCTACTGGCCAATACCACCTGTAGGTGAGGTGGAATATGGCATGCTTCGAAAATGACCTCCAGATGATGGATCTAGTATGGAAGTTCGCTTAAGCGTCGACCATCGTATATGTCCGGTCACATGGCGGTGAAAGTTAGACTCGCCTGATGGTCTTCTTGTACTCGGTGGTGGTCAATCAGTGCAGCAATTATCTCCTATTATAAATTAAACGTCAACTTATGTACTAAACATTGAAAAAAAAAAAAGCTAACTTACTTGGACAGATGAGGCAAGCGTACGGCGATGTGAGGTAGGGTGGCAGGAAACCGCTCTGATACCAACTATGATGCCCTGTTCCCTTAGTGGCTTGGACTATCACTGAAAACTACTATTACTAATTTATCTTTAAACTGATACTTATACTTTCTTGCAAACCATTAATACTTACTTAATATGACATCATAAATTTAGGGGATTTTTTTATAAGCATATGTATTTACGATTCACGTACGTACACTATTAAAAAGCAAAATCTAAAACATAGGGTCTCAATCATACATACATACATATGTGTACTATTTAATTAAATAGTATTCCAATATACTATTTAATGGTTACTATTCAAAAATACTATTTAACTATTACTATTTAAAAATACTGTTTGATTGTACTATTCAAAATACTATATACTCAAACTGTGCGGAAGAATACTCGCAGTGTATCCATAATCTCGCCTCATATCCACCTCCACCGCCGTCATCACCCATAGATGCTTAAGCCATAGGATGCTTACCTATAGCATGAACACACTCCACAAGCTTTACGCCCAATAAGTACAACATGTTAACCACAAAACATGCTTAAACATAGTACATACTTAAAATCATGTAAGCATGCAAGACATCCACAGATACCATATAGCACATCAACTATCATATCATCACTTATACATACTTTCTGCACAACAAAGTACATCTTATACTGAATGCATCTTGTCATAACTAGAAGCATAGTGAACTAATGCATACTGTGATCAATGCATGATCTGGTTATGTTCATTTATGCTTCAATTCTTTTTTCTTTCTCTTGTTTACTCAGGGCCCGTGTGTCAGTACCATGTGTGCAAAGACCATCGTAACGCTCGTGGTCAAAAGAAGCTGAAAAGCCATCAACGGATGCTCAACTTTGCTTTATCTTACTTTACTTAACTTGAGAACCTTTTCAACTGAAAAGTCCGGTACGACACACCTACTAAATTCCATCTTGTTTATCTGTTCTAGCCATATACTTCTCTAAGCTGTCCCTAATCCTACACGGTAGGGATGTATGGCATCTAACTTGTTCTTTTATTAATCTACTTGATTTTGAAACTATATGCTCTTAGACATGCTGTGCAACAACGTGTGCATGGCATACATACTTAACATACTGTAAAAAAACATTGTTTTAAAACCATTTCATTCATGCTGTAGGTGGAGTTGTAATTACCTAGTTGCAAGCAACTAGTATACTCGCCTTTATCAGCTTATAGGTTACCACCTATCATCAATAACGTTTCTCGTTAATACTCTTGCTAAGTCTTTGTTACCGTTGGTGACCGTAACTTGTGTTTCTATGTAATACCGAGGCCCATCGGCACCCTATTGGCCTACTTTAGGGATTTGACATCTAAATTCCATCGTGTTTGATTAATTATCTTCTTGACAGATTAATCATCGTTCCTCATAGTGTTGTTCAAAACACAGTCCTTGACTGGTTTACCGGCCAGTCAACTGACCGGTTACCTCACGTGGTGGTAACTAGGTAGCCTACCGGGTTACCATGTGTAAACTTGGTGTAGTAACCTGTGATGCCTTAAATTTTATTTAAAGGTTAATATATAATTTAAATAAAATTAGTGTGCCAAAAAGTAATTAAAAATCTTTTGGAAACCCTAGGTCGGTTTCCTAGTCAAATTCCGCTCAAAAAGTCAACAATTTTAACTTCAAAAAAAAAACCCTAAAATATTCGGCCATCACTTGGGATTTTTAATTAAAATTTAAATCCCACAAATCCAAGGAGGATTCAAATTTAAATTTCATCCCTTAAATATAAAGAAGAATTTCGGCCATAAAGTGTAGGAAATAAAGGAGATTTTATTTGAATTAAAAGCTAGGTCAAAACTCATTCAAAATTCAAATTATTTTTTTCCCTAAAAACTAATGGATAATTTTCGGCCACTTAAGGGGAAATAAGAGAGAAAACCCTAGCCTCAAAACAGCACAAAAACTTTCCCTTTTGCCCCTTAAAATTTTTGGCCAAACAAGGAAGAGAAAGGGAAAGAAAAACCTAGTATAAAAACCCTCTTTTAACTCTCATTCACCCTTCCTTTCACTCCCAAAAATTCGGCTAGCCTCCCCTTGTTTCCTCTCTGAATTTTCTCTCCCAAAACAACCCCAAAACAACAAACAAAAACCTACCTAAAGGCAGCTCAAGGATTTAACAAATTTTGAGACAAAAACAAGGTGAGAAATCAACTTTTTCCTTCCTTCTCCTTTTGATTTTAAATCCGAAATTTATATGGTTTTCTCCACTGTTTTCCCTACTGTTTTGAAGACCCCAACACTCACACAAATTCAGCCAAAAAGGAGACCAAGCATCAAAAATAGTGCAGCACAAACAAGGTGTGAATCTCTCTCTCAAACCATAAAAAAAAAAAATTTTGCCTCCTTGTTTCCCTTTCAAAAACCCTATTATCACATGTGCAAAATTTTATGTTTTTGTCAATTTGATTCTTGAGTTGTGTTAACCACATATAAATAACGTCCACCACAAAATTTCGTGATCATTGGATGAAAATTGAGTTGATTTGAGACTAATTGAAATTCGGACACAGAAAAACGGAAATTTGGAAAATTACCATATAAACAGTAAATTTGTGTCAGCCATAACATGAGTTTTAAAAATGATTTTCGAGTGATTCTTGAGCCTACAATTAAATTCAAGATGTCCCCTAAAGGTCTACAAAATTTCAGAACCAAACCCATCAGTTTGCCTAGTCAAAATATTTTTCTAAGATAGGTGGACAGAACTGCCAGTTTTTGTACTGAAACTGAAACCCAGATTTTATGCCTGAAAACAACCCCTTGGTTTTTGGCCTAATTGAATAACCAAACGATGTCCAAAAATTATAAAAATTAATGGAATTAAAGCTACGGATGTCTAGTTTAACATATTAAAAATTTAGAATTTTTGGGATTAAAAATGAATTAATATTGATTTTACAATCAGCCTAGGTCAGTCTGTCCATGTCCAGAAATATCCTAACTTAGATTTTTTCACAAATTTTAAATCCCAAATGTTTATTAAACATTTTGAAATCTTTTGTGGCACATAAAATGATTGGATGATTATGTCTAGACCTAGATTGATCATATGTTGTGATTATAGGATTTATTTGACGTTCTTGCTGGATTTGTGGATCACGTTATCGTAATGCTTGTGCGATAATCGAGGTAGGACATTCTAGCCTTTTCTGGGAGTAGTCAAGTGTTTTAAATTTCCCTATTTTATCGATGGCATGCTATTTTCAGTTTATGAAATTATTATATTGTTTTTGATGAAATAAACGCATGCAACGTATTTGGTAATTAAATGTGTATTTTAAAACGTGTTTTGATTTATAGCATAATATAACTTGGTAAATACCATCTTTTGAATAATCCGATGAACATAATTGAGCTCTAGTTCACGATCATTGTAAATGATGCGTGCGTCCCAAAGTTGACGCCATGGTGGAAGGTCCCTAAACCTGCATAGGGCCGTTCGGCCTATTTAGACCGTAACGAGATGATCTAGGATAATTCAATTCGAGGCACGTATATTATAGCTATGACAAGTCCTTACTCAAATTATGATGGTTTATTTTAATGATTTATTATTTTAATATTGGGGCACGTATATTGCAGCTACGCTAAGTCCTCAGCAGCAATATAACTTATATTAAAAATGTTTTCACGAAATTGTTGATTATTTGTTTTAAATGATTATTATGCCATGTATTCTTAAATTGTTGATTTTATTTTTGGAAACCAATACTATGCCATACATTTAAATGCTACCTGTTTAATCTACCTTTGTTTGTGTCCTACTGAGCCAGCGCTTACGTCCCTTTTCTTTGTGATTTCGAAATGACTACTTCCAGGTGCTGGAGGTAGCAGTTCCGAAAATCGTTGAGCTATCCATTTCTACCGAGGATGATGCTATCTGTTTTCTCCATCTTCTTCTTTCTGTTTCTCGTTCTGATGTAATGAGACATTAAGTTTGGACTTTATTTCACGTTATTTAAATTTTATGCTTGGGAATATTTTATGATTGGTAATTTCTTTTGAAAACCGATTTTGTGTTTGATTTCGGCATTAAAAAGTATTTATTTTCTCCTTTATTTTATTACGTGGTTATGATGCTACTTTATAAATAATTAGGCTTAGCTAAATGATAATGTTGACCCGCTTTTCGTAATAAATGTTTTTCCTTAAATCTCGGGTTGATATTATGATTTGGCTGCCGTGTCACGTGTCTAAATTTTGGGCCGTGACAAATAATGGTATCAGAGACCAGGTTTTCAAAAGAGTTTTTCATCAAAACGTTTTCAAAAGGGTTTTCATCAAAACGGTTTCAAAATACTCAAGCGTAGTTTTCCTTACTCTTAGAAGCTTATAGGATTTCCTCTTCCTTCAATCGTATGCAGCAAAATGGCTCGTCCCGGCATGCGTAGTCAGAGGCAGTAGAGAGGCAACGACGAAGAGAACCCCGGGAACACGCAGCCTCAAGGGAGACAGAATGCAGTGGTTCCTACACCGAATGATCAGCTAACGGCGATGCAGAACCTCACGGCGGTGATACAGGCTCTCCTCACCGTGTTACATTTTGGAACACCTATCCCAACTCCTGTAGCCAATGTTGTTCCTAATGAGACCCCGAGAGCGGGGAGTTCTTCTCAGACTCCTCAGCAAACGCCTACCAACGAAAACCCTACCTCTGGAGCAGTACCTACCCAGCCTATGATACATCCAAAACAGGCAGCCCTAACTCTTTTCTTTAAGCCTCACGTACCCACTTTCGATGGCACGGGCACAGAGATGGATGCCGACTACTGATTTGATGCATTCGCAAGTAGCTAAAGTTGACCGCCACACCCGCAGAGTTTTGGGTTGAGTTTGCTTCCAACAAGCTGGTGGGTCTAGCCTCTACCTAGTAGGCTAGTATCGAGGATGGTTTGATAGAGGAGCAGAGGACTTCTTGGACAGTTTTCGATGAGCGTTTTCACGAGCGTTTCTTTTCAGCTCAGTTCTGCGACAGAAAAGCTAGGGAGTTCGTCCGTTTGAAGCAAGGGTCTATGTCAGTGCGGGAATATGAAGCCAAGTTCACTGAGTTGGCCTGGTATGCGAAGAATCAGGTTTTGGATGAAGCTACTAAGTGTCTCTGCTTTGAAGAAGGGCTTAGCCTCTATGTGAAGAGGGGTGTACAACCGTTCCAGATCAGGTATAGCTACCAGCAGATAGTTGCTAAGGCATTGACAGTGGAAGAGGGTGACAAGGAGTTCCTTGAAGCTCGTAACAGAAACAAGTCTGGACCAATCCGCAACAAGCCTCAGCACAAGCCGCAGACTCCTTACCAAAAGAACCAGCAGTCTCAGGGATCGGGTTCTCATCAGTTATCTAGACAGCGACAGGGTCGGGTGAATGTGATTACCTGCTTCGAGTATGGCGATGAAGGCCACAAAAGAAATGTCTGCCCGAAGAGACAGTCAAGAGACAATGCTCATTGACATCATCATCAGCGGAATCAGAATGGTCTTCCACAGAGGCAACAGATTACTTCCCAGTCTTCGCAGTCACAGCGCCCTCAGCTTCCAGCTCCCTATCAGCCTCAGCGCATGAGCCAGTACACTACGCCTTATGCTTCACATGCTACACTGCTACAGCAGTTCCCAGTGCCGAGTTATCAGAGACCGTCACCACAGGGTCAGAGTACGGGCTATTAACGAGGGAATACAGCTTAAAATCGTGGTAAGGCACCACAGGTACACACTCTTGGAGTTGACAGCATAGAGATAGATCATACACCGACTGCATTAGATGGTATAATTCCTATATTTGGTGCATATGCACATGTTTTGTTTGACACCGGGGCTACACACTCTTTTATAGCCCAACATTATGCTCGTTCACTTGGTTTAAAACTGCAAAATCTTGACTCTCCCTTATGTGTGAAATCCCCATTGGGCACGACTACCGTTAGTGATGGGTGTCAAGCCTATGTTTATGTTGGGGATGTTTGTTTGGAGGCATCACTTGTGGTAATGCCTATGTTTACCTATGATGTTATTCTGGGATATGACTGGCTTTCCTGATATGGGATTATGCTTGATTGTCGTAATCGTCCCGTTATCTTTACAACTGATTCCGGACATGTGGTGTCCTATCAGTTAAGCTTAGTTTCAGATGTTGATAGATCTACTCTGAGGTTAGTATCGAAGAGTAGGCAGGGTATACTTTGCTTCTTATCCTTGTGTGCAGTAGAAGGATCCAGTTCTAAAAAGAGTACCCAACCAATACCTGTTGTCGATAGTTTTCCAGATGTTTTTCCAAAAGCTCTTCTAGGTTTACCGCCTCATCGAGAAATAGAGTTTCGTATCGACTTAGTTCCCGGAACAGCTCCTTTTGCTTCTGCTCCGTATCATATGGCACCTCTAGAGATGAAAGAGTTGAGCAAGCAGCTGGATGAGTTGAAATCACCGGGCTTTATTCGAGACAGTAACTCACCTTGGGGTTCATCAGTCCTTTTTGTGAAGAAAGCCGACAGTTCGCTATGTCTCTGTGTGGACTACAGAAAGCTCAATAGTGTGACCATCAAAAATAAGTATCCGTTACCACGTATAGATGACCTGTTCGATCAATTGGGTAGAGCTTGTTTCTTCTCCAAGGTTGATTTGAGATCCGGTTATCATCAGCTTCGTGTCAGAGAGGAGGATATCCCGAAGACAGCGTTCTGAACGAGGTATGGCAGTTATGAGTTCTTAGTAATACCTTTCGGTTTGACAAACGCGTCAGCAGCCTTCATGGATATGATGAATAGAGTCTTCCGACCTTTTCTTGATAAGTTCGTCATCGTATTCATCGATGACATCCTCATCTACTCCCGAACTCGTGAAGATCATGCCCAGCATCTCAGTATAGTTTTATAGACTCTTCGTGAACATCAATTGTACGCCAAGAAAGAAAAAATGAGTTTTGGATGACAGAGGTCAAGTTTCTTAGGCATATCATCTCAGGGGACGGTATATCAGTTGATCCATCCAAGTTTGAAGTGATTCTTAAGTGGGAACAACCAAAGAATGTTCCAGAGATCCGAAGCTTCTTGGGCTTAGCGGGATATTATCGACGTTTTATACAGGACTTCAGCAAGCTTGCCGCTCCCCTCACCAATTTGACAAAGAAGGATGTACCTTTCGTTTGGGACAACAGCTGTGAGTCAGTTTTCCAGGAGTTAAAGAGTCGTTTGACGTCTGCACCTATCCTTATCATTCCGGATTAGGATCAAGTATATGACGTCTACACTGATGCTTCTCATCAAGGTCTTAAAGCAGTTTTGATGCAACAGAACTGAGTTGTCGCTTATGCCTCACGACAGCTGAAACAACATGAACGAAACTACTCTACACACGATCTAGAGTTAGCTGCAGTAGTGTTCGCGCTTAAGATTTGGCGTTGTTATCTGTATGGTGCCAGTTTTAGACTGTTTTCAGATCACAAGAGTTTAAAATACCTAGCTACACAGAAAGATCTCAACCTGCGTCAGAGAAGATGGATAGAATACATGCAAGACTACGACTTCCAAGTCGAGTACCATCTGGGTAAAGCAAACGTGGTTGCAGATGCACTAAGTAGGAAAAGAGAGGCAGTTCCCAATCTTGATCATGATGCTTCTATAATGGCTATGCAGAGAGATGAGTGGGAAAAGGACAGAGTTCTTACAGCTTATCAGGTTCGTTTTGGCGAAGTTCAGGGTCACCTAGTGTTGTCCAACTTAGTGATGGAACCAGACTACATGCAGAGGATCAAGGAGAATCAGTTGGCAGATACACATGTCGTTGACATCCAAGATAAATTGTTAAAGGGCAAGCATGTTGCAGAGTGGTCGATGAACGCCAGTGGAATTCTTTACAACAAGGGTCGCTTAGGAGTGCCACACATCCCAGAGCTTATACAGGAGATCTTGTCAGAGTTTCATCAGTTGAGGTTCGCCATGCACCCAGGTGGAAACAAGATGTATCAAAACTTAATACGGTAGCTTTGGTGGAGAGGTACGAAGTTAGATGTGAAGAACTTCATGGCCAACTGTTTGACGTGTCAGAAAGTAAAGGCAGTACGGGAGAGACCCGCAGGTCTACTCCAACCACTTCCAATACCTCAGTGGAAGTGGGATAGTATAGGAATGGACTTCCTAACCGGCTTACCGAGAGCACAGGATGGATCTAATGGAGTCTGGGTAGTTGTAGATCGTCTCAAGAAGACGCACACTTCATCCCGTTCAAGACGACTTGCAACAGGAACCAGCTAGCCGAGCTTTACATGAGGAACATAGTCAGATTACGTGGAGTCCCTTCAGTGATCGTTTCTGATCGTGATACGTGCTTCAATGCTCGCTTTTGGCAAAGTCTACAGGAAGCTCTAGGCACAGAACTGAACTTCAGCACCGCTTTTCATCCGCAGACAGATGGTTAGTAGGAGCGTCTCATACAGATTCTCGAGGATATGCTACGTGCCTGCGTTCTTGATCTTGGAGTGGAGCAAACACCTCTACATGGCAGAGTGCGCATACAATAACAGTTATCAAGCGAGTATCAGAATGGCACCCTTTGAAGCATTGTACGGAAAGCCTTGTCGATCACCCATCTATTGGGTTGACAACCAGGAAGCACCAGTGGGTGGACCCGATATGATCCTAGACCAGTACGAGAAGATTGCCATCATCAAACAACGACTTCTAACAGCACAGAGTCGCCAGAAGAGCTATGCAGATCAACACAGAAAGCCATTAGAGTTCGAGGTCGGAGAGTTTGTATTACTAAAGGTGTCATCGAAGAAAGGTATCTCTCGTTTCAGAGTTAAAGGGAAGCTAGCACCACGTTACATTGGACCTTTCGAGATCGTACGCAGAGTTGGTAAGGTTGCATATGAGCTGAAGTTACCCGACACCTTGGGAGTGCACAACGTTTTCCATGTATCAATGCTGAGGAAGAGTGCACGAACAGAGTCCGAAGTTATTTCAACAAATGATGTAGAAATCCAACCAGATGTCTCTTACGTCGAGGTTCCAGTGAAGATTTTGGATCGTAAGGTCAAGCAACTGAGAACGAAAACAATACCCATGGTGAAGGTTCTTTGGAGTAACCATGGTGAAGAGGAAGCCACATGGGAAACCGAGAAAGATATGCACGAGAACCATGCCGAATGGTTCGCTAAGCAGTAGAGTACATATAATGTAGTCGACCTAAGTTTGTTTTGTAACCCTACTCTGTTCATAGTGGTAGATATACCACTATATGTTTTGAAAGTGCATTTAGATCGCTTAATGAAATGAGAAGTTATTCATATTCTTATTCTCTTCTTTAGTGTGGAGTAATTCTTAAAGTTTCGAGGACGAAACTATTTTTAGTGGTAGATATTTGTGACACCTTAAATTTTATTTAAGGGTCAATATATAATTTAAATAAAATTAGTGTGCCAAAAAGTAATTAAAAATCTTTTGGAAACCCTAGGTTGGTTTCCTAGACAAATTCCGCTCAAAAAGTCAACAATTTTAACTTCAAAAAAAAAACCCTAAAATATTCAGCCATCACTTGGGATTTTTTATTAAAATTTAAATCCCACAAATCCAAGAAGGATTCAAATTTAAATTTCATCCCTTAAATATAAAGAAGAATTTCGGCCATAAAGTGTAGGAAATAAAGGAGATTTTATTTGAATTAAAAGCTAGGTCAAAACTCATTCAAAATTCAAATTATTTTTTTCCTAAAAACTAATGCATAATTTTCGGCCACTTAAGGGGAAATAAGAGAGAAAACCCTAGCCTCAAAACAGCACAAAAACTTTCCCTTTTGCCCCTTAAAATTTTTGGCCAAACAAGGAAGAGAAAGGGAAAGAAAAACCTAGTATAAAAACCCTCTTTTAAATCTCATTCACCCTTCCTTTCACTCTCAAAAATTTGGCCAGCCTCCCCTTGTTTCCTCTCTGAATTTTCTCTCCCAAAACAACCCCAAAACAACAAACAAAAACCTACCTAAGGGCAGCTCAAGGATTTAACAAATTTTGAGACAAAAACAAGGTGAGAAATCAACTTTTTCCTTCCTTCTCCTTTTGATTTTAAATCCAAAATTTATATGGTTTTCTCCACTGTTTTCCCTACTGTTTTGAAGACCCAACACTCACACAAATTCAGCCAAAAAGGAGACTAAGCATCAAAAATAGTGCAGCACAAACAAGGTGTGAATCTCTATCTCAAACCCTAAAAAAAAATTTTGCCTCTTTGTTTCCCTTTCAAAAATCCTATTATCACATGTGTAAAATTTTATGGTTTTGTCAATTTGATTCTTGGATTGTGTTAAGCACATATAAATAAGGTCCTCCACAAAATTTCGTGATCATTGGATGAAAATTGAGTTGATTTGAGACTAATTGAAATTCGGACACAGAAAAACGGAAATCTGGAAAATTATCATATAAACAGTAAATTTGTGTCAGCCATAACTTGAGTTTTAAAAACGATTTTCGAGTGATTCTTGAGCCTAAAATCAAATTCAAGATGCTCCCTAAATTCCTACAAAATTTCAGAACCAAACTCATCTGTTTGCCTAGTCAAAATATTTTTCTAATATAGGCGGACAGAACTGCCAGTTTTTGAACTGAAACTGAAACCCAGATTTTATGCCTGAAAACAACCCCTCGGTTTTTGGCCTAATTGAATAACCAAACGATGTCCAAAAATTATAAAAATTGTATGGAATTAAAGCTACGGATGTCTAATTTAACATATTAAAAATTTAGAATTTTTGGGATTAAAAATGAATTAATATTGATTTTACAATCAGCCTAGGTCAGTCTGTCCATGTCCAGAAATATCCTAACTTAGAGTTTTTCACAAATTTTAAATCCCAAATATTTATTAAACGTTTTGAAATCTTTTGTGGCACACTAAAATGATTGTATGATTATGTCTAGACCTATACTGATCATATGTTGTGATTATAGGATTTATTTGACGTTCTTGCTGGATTTGTGGATCACGTTATCGTAACGCTTGTGCGATAATCGAGGTAGGACGCTCTAGCCTTTTCTGCGAGTAGTCAAGTGTTTTAAATTTCCCTGTTTTATCGATGGCATGCTGTTTTCAGTTTATGAAATTATTATATTGTTTTTTATGAAATAAACGCATACAACGTATTTAGTAATTAAATGTGTATTTTAAAACGTGTTTTGATTTATGGCATAATATAACTTGGTAAATACCATCTTTTGAATAATCCGATGAACATAATTGAGCTCTAGTTCACGATCATTGTAAATGATGCGTGCGTCCCAAAGTTGACACCATGGGGGAAGGTCCCTAAACCTGCGCAGGGCCGTTCGGCCTATTTAGACCGTAACGAGATGATCTAGGATAATTCAATTCGAGGCACGTATATTATAGCTACGACAAGTCCTCACTCAAATTATGATGGTTTATTTTAATGATTTATTATTTTAATATTGGGGCACGTATATTGCTGCTACGCTAAGTCCTCAGCAGAATAAAACTTATGTAAAAAATGTTTTCACGAAATTGTTGATTATTTGTTTTAAATGATTATTATGCCATGTATTCTTAAATTTCTGATTTTATTTTTGGAAACGAATACTATGCCATACATTTAAATGCTACCTGTTTAATCCACCTTTGTTTCTGTCCTACTGAGCCAGCGCTCACGTCCCTTTTCTTTGTGATTTCGAAATGACTACTTCCAGGTGCGGGAGGTAGCAGTTCCAAAAATTGTTGAGCTATCTGTTTCTACCGAGGATGATGCTATCAGTTTTCTCCATCTTCTTCTTTCTGTTTCTCGTTCTAATGTAATGAGATATTAAGTTTGGACTTTATTTCACGTTATTTAAATTTTATGCTTGGGAATATTTTATGGTTGGTAATTTCTTTTGAAAACCGATTTTGTGTTTGATTTCCGCATTAAAAAGTATTTATTTTCTCCTTTATTTTATTATGTGGTTATGATGCTACTTTATAAATAATTAGGCTTAGTTAAATTATAATGTTGACCCGCTTTTTGTAATAAATGTTTTTCCTTAAATCTCGGGTTGATATTATGATTTGGCTGCCGTGTCACGTGTCTAAATTTTGGGCCGTGACATAACCGACCGGGTTACTTTGCCTGTTTGGGTGTGGTAGCCTACTAGGCTACTATGGCTTGTTGGGTGTGGTGGCCTGCCAGGCCACTATTGCTTGTTTGGTGTGGTAGCCTACCGGGCTACCCACACCGTTTCACTTTAAAAAATTGTTTTGGTTGACTTATAAAATTCTTGAGAAAATTTTGTGGTGCCCCCGAATCCTGTCACGTGAAATCACTGAGGTCTGACTCCGTAGTCGACCAAGACAGTCCGTGCACCGAATCCGGGTCACCATTTAAAACTCTTTTTCTATCAACTCTTATTTTTCAGGGCCCAAGATTTCGTCGCTAATTTTTTTTTTTAATACATACTTTCCTCTAATGAAACCTAAGTATGAAAGCCATATGAAATATATAAAACTAACTTTTAATCGTCTTTTTGAGTACAACATAATGTACAAACATACAATACATATATATATCATTTTTCAAAATACATTCTCTTCAATTCACTATTTTATCGCTTAGCGAAAGACTGATAGCAGGACAAAATCCATGGTGGATTCCCATCCCATTAACACGTGCGCATCCTGCCGCCATCCATGTAGTCTACTGGACAGGTTTCTTACCTGCAACATGAACAAACTAATGAGCTAACAGGCTCAGTAAGTTCAAACATACTTAGTAAGAATCATATAGATTCAAAAACATCAAAAACACAATTAACTATGAATAGTACTATTCACGGATCGTGAATAATACTATTCATTATGAATAGTAACTTTGACATTTGACTAATGAATAGTAACTTTGACCTAATCAATTACTATTCATATTACCCTAACCGAATCAACTACACTTACTGCTAGTGCTGATTATGTTCAATTATGCTTTATTATGGCTTTCATCATCTTATTGACTATTCTCTCTATTTGTATCTTGGTTTTGTGCTCATTGTGGCCGACCCTAGAGCTTCTTCCTCTCCAGCCCTCTTATTATATCCCCAAAGGACCTGTAAAACCTCTACCACAACATTGGAGGGTCGGTACGCCTTAAATTGTTTTATTACCATCTTTTAATTATAATTCTAACCAAGTGACATTTAAGGTCACCTCAAGGTCATTAACCTCCATTGCCCGTAGGCTTTACATATTCTCTTTCTCTTATTATTTAGGATGTGTTATACTAACTAATCCTCCAATGTCCATAGGACTTAATATCTAATGTACAACTAGTACATAACGAAATAATACAGTATTTCATGTTGCAGACATGAAAATGCTTGAACTTACGACCACTGCGATAATGTCCACTTCTGGAACTCCTCTGCAGTTTTATATCTAGTTTGGGTCCCTACATACATAGTATTATCTGTTAATATCCATCATTAATTTTCACTTTGGACATATATTAATTTCACTTAACAATTCAACATATTTCAATTTTATTTGTGGTGCACGGCCTGCAACACGCCCGTGTCCTAGCCCCGTGTACCTCTGGGGTTCATTTGACACGACCGTGTTTCAATGTACATGCCTGTGTACTATTTAAACTCTAGATTTTTGACTCAAAAATCTTTATTTTGGATTCTAGAATTTTATTTAAGACATTCTAGATCCTTTACGGTCCTTTCCGAGCCTTTCGAAAATTTTTGGTCAAAATGACCATTTTGCCACTAACGAGTCTTGGGACTATACTATTCCATTCTATCATTTTTTTCTGAATTTTCTAAGCCTAAATATCATAAAATAATATTCTCTAGGCTTCTATATCTTTTTACAGTTTTATTAGCTACAAAATCTTAATTATTCATTTTCTGACCCTCGATTACTATTCATCCATCACTTGGGGTCATTTCTCGTTTTCTAGCATTTCGGAGCCTCAGATGGGTATTTCACTACTCCTGAAACATTTTTCATCCCGTCCTCGAGCCTCAATTCTCGAGGGGCTCAGGTTTTTTATCCCGATCTAATTTTTCTCTCTTGTTTCCTAAAATACCCCTAACATAAAATTTTCCCCGTTTTAGGCATTTTAGTCATTAAAGGGGTCGGTTTAATATTCCTCTTATGTTGGTTTTCCATTTTCAATCCTAACCCACCGAGGGGTCTCGGTTTCCTTTCCAAGCATGATATTTTCACCCCTCATTTCCCAAAATGCCCTTATGCCATTTTTGAAATTCCGACAGCATTTCTGCTTGTATTTTTAGGTTTTCCCGGCATTAGGTATGCCTCAGAACCTTTGTACCAGCCATGTACTATACTAGAGGCCTATTTTATACAAAGTTACCAAAATTTATATAAAAATTTTCCACATTAATCAACATTCAAAGTTCAACACAATTCATCAATTTTTTTTCCACTTATAGCCTCGGTTTCTTATGATAAACAACACCAAATGTTTTTCATCACAACATTCAAATATCACATATCACTCTTAGGTATTCCAATGTACATTTCAACATTAAAACCTAACAAAATTTCATTCCAACCCTAGCATTAAGCCACAGATTTTTATGCTAAAACACCATAGAAAATTTTGTTCTTATTACTAGGGTTTTAACCACATTTCTCATCATTGTTGAACACTAAAAATTTTCCATTTTCTAGTGTTTATTGGCCATGGGTTCTAGATGAAACATGCACCAAAATTGCTTGTTTCATTATTCCAATTCATGCTTTAATAAACATAATATCAAACTCACATAACCATTAAAGCAAATCACCAAATTTCTCAACATTTTCCCCTTAACAAGCCACGGATTTTCTAAGAAAATTGCTTCAAATTGGTAGCTTACCTTCTCAAATGATCTCTTGATGCCTAAGTTGGATTGGAAGCTAGTTTTAGTGTGAACTTTTAACAAATTTTGGCTTGGAACTCACTAAGGGTGCACAGATTTTTGGCAGCAAAAATGGTAAGAGTTTAGCCAAGTTTTCCAAATTTTTCAAATGAATTTTGAAGCCTATTTATAGGCAAATGGATGGGGCCCTTTTTGCAATTTTCCCAATAATTTCCTAATTGTTTAGGGACTTAAATGCAAAATTTTTGGGGTCAAAAATGAAAACTTTGGGCTGCCTTCTTTCCATGTTGCCGAATGCCCTTTTTTGCCCATTTTCCAATTTTTTTTCAAAGCCATTTTGGCTTGATCATGGCCCTTGATTCAAAAAGCATTAAATCTTGGCCATTAATGCTACCTACCACCATTAATTAAGCTTAAAAACATAATTAACTAAATCTTAATTTATGATGTCACCATGACATCATCTAATTAGTATATGAATTAATTCGTTGTCAAATTTTGATCGAAAGTCAAACCGAACGGAACTTTACCGAAATTGCGTAGGCAGGTTCTGGGTGCCTCTGGTGTAATCGGTTTGTTGTATTTTGCTTCCGTTTGGCCAAAATATACTACCGTAAATTTTCATCTTTTAGTGCACTCCGGTGGACTCTTTAGGGTTTTTTGGCTTCGTTTTCGAGCCGTCTCACCCGTTTCTGTTCAGTAAGATTTTCCATCTCTAAACTCACTCACTTTAACACCGCTGGAACATTTTCATAATATTCACAACAGTGTTAAAACACAACTTTTTCGTATTTTATTTATTAAAATTGATACATACATACAATTTTAATGTACTCCGAGAATCTAAAATTCCCGGTTATCACAAATTCTTTGTTTTGAAACCGTCCCCTTGCCACTCCATTGGAAGGTAGGGGATGTTTTTATGAAAACCATTTTTATTTTTAAAGAGTTAAAATGCATTTTGGGTGTTGCATTTTAAGGGTGGTTTTTGAACCACTTTCGAAAACTATTTTGAAACTTGATCGAAACGACTTTGTTTGTAAATTTGGTGAACATGAAATATTTTGTTCTCGATGAGATGAACTATTTTTGTATTCACCTAGGAGGTCAAATCTAACTCTAACGGCTCCTAAACTCATTGATCCCATGGCCAATATGCCCAGTTTTTATAAAAGTTCTAGTTTTACATAATTTTAAATACGGCTCTGTTTGAGTCCCGAAATGGACAAATTTTTAAAATTCACGTAAGTTGACTTAAAGGTTTCAACGTGTTCTACAACTTTCATGTTGAGCCCGAAGTCCGGTTCAGACTCTATGTGGTCCATTTTTAACAAAACCCGAGACTAATTCTGGGTTTGGATTTTCAATCCCAGTTTTGGGCACCAAGTGAAAACCACTCGAAATACTTATTGTATTGAAATTTCCTTAAAACTTTGTGTTTCACCAAATCCCAAATTCGGAACCTAAGGGGGTCAAAATGGCCAAAATCCATAGCCTTTTTCTTAGGGACAAATTGTGTCCACCCACGTTTCTAATATTCATGCATCACGCATGCTCACATCCATCCAAAAAAAAATGTAAACATAACCACACAACCACAAACTTAAAAATAGAAAGCTAAGGGCTTAAAATAAACTTATTGCAATCCATGTGCATAAACAAATACACATAAATTCCTTGATCAAAATCTTAAAACAACTAAACCTCCAATGGAAGGGTTTTCAGTTTTACATTTGTGCTTTGAATCAAGCACGATTTTGAGCCAAGGCTTGATGACCAAAATGGCCGTGTGATTCTTGGTGAAAAAGGGGTCGGTTTTATGCTAGCAAAACACAAAAAAATATTTCTCTTAATATCAACTCAAAACCATAACTAAAAATCACAAGTGATTGGTATAGAACCTTACCTTTGGTGTACTTGAAATGGCTTGGAAATGGATCCTTCTAGCACAAGCTTGAAAGAGGTTTATTTTTGGTAAACTTTTGGTAAAATTTTGCACTTGAAAAAGGTAGTTTGGGGGCCTATGGGTAGTCGGCAGCAACAAGGGGGAAAGACAAAGAGAGTTGTAATTTTTTTGGGGTGTGAAAATGAAGATACAAGGTCTAAGGTATGGCCACCCTTTTATAGGCAAACTTAAGCATACATTAACCAAACCTAAGCTCATTTAATCACGCTTTTCCTAAGCTAATTTGGGACAAAAATCTACCCCATTTCAGTCCATTCCCATCGAATGATCTGCAGCCATTTAAGGAGAAAGAATAAAAAAAATGGTGATGGTAAGTGATGGAGAAATGTGACATTTTTTAATCCATGTGTCATAACTTACCCCATTTTTTATTCTCACTTTTTGGGGCTTTTGTGCAGCAAAACTAGCTGGTTTTCTAGCTAGAGTACATGGTTTTAGGGCCAAAATTTCATCTGCATTTGGCTCTCTTCGCAGTCCAGTTTTCGACTAAGGTGTTCGATCCTTTCTCGGCAGTGTTCTAAATTTTACCTGAAAATTAGATTTTCTGAATCTGATTTTTATACTGTTGATTTCTAATCAGTTTATACTATCTAAGAGCCCATTCTACACCAATTTATTATTCATTTCCTATATTGTGGTTGTGTCTACACTATGTTGTACTTGCATACGCATATCGAAAGGAGAAACAGGACCTTATTGGATATGGTATGTCCATGATGAGTTATTCAACATTGTCGTTATCATTCTAGGGATATGCACTATAAATGGTATGCTATATTCTAAAATCAAGTTCTGAGTAAATCAATTCCCAAGACTCCATATGAATTGTGGCATGGCAGGAAGCCCTCCCTTAGAAATATGAGAATATGAGGCTGCTCGACACATGTATTGGATGTGGACATGAAGAAGTTGGAACCACGATTAGAATTGTGTATATTTATAAGGTATCCTAAGGGAACTAAGGGAGGTTTGCTTTATAACCTGAAAGAGTAAAAAGTCATTATTTCAATCCATGCAACATTCTTGGAGGAGAGCCATATGAATGACTTTAAGCCTCAAAGTAAAGTTGTGTTAGATGAGTTATTAGGTGATAAAACTACTCCATAAGTTTCAGTCCTACATGCAAGTCCTAGTTCTAGTGAAAGACCTACAAATGATCAACAGTTTAGGGTTCTTTGATGTAATGGAAGGGTTTCTAGGAAACCTAATTTCTTCATATATGATGCTGAGGTATACTAGGTCAAAGCTTATGAGCATGATGATGATCTAGTCACTTATGATGAAACTATAAATGATGTTGATTCTAAATCTTGGAAACAGTCCATGAACAATGAGATGTATTTTATGAAATCCAACTCTGTTTGGGAACTTGTGGACCTACTAGATGGGATTAAACCCATTGGGTGCAAGTGGGTCTACAAAAGAAAGGGGGATGTGGAAGGGATTATTCAAACTTTCAAGGCTAGACTTGTAGCAAAGGGATACATGCATAAGGCTACAGTTGATTACAATGAAACCATTTTGCCTATTATGATGCTGAAGTCTATCCGCATTATTCTGTCCATTGCTGCGGCTCTCAATTATGAGATCTGGCAAATAGATGTCAAGACGGCAGTCTTGAATGGCTAGCTTGAGGAAAGCATCTATATAGTATAGCCCAAAGGGTTTGTCACAAAAGGCCAAGGGAGAAAAGTTTGCAAGTTGCTTAGATCCATTTATAAATTAAAGTAAGCATCCTGCTCATGGAACAAAAGGTTTGATTAGGCAATTAAAACATTTAATTTTGAGCAGAACGTCAAGAAACCTTGCATTTATAAATGTATAAAGAACGGAAAAGTGGTCTTTTTGATACTTTACATCAATGATATACTACTCAGTAGGAATGATGTAGGGAACTTATCATCGGTCAAACTTTAGTTATCCTAACAATTTGATATGGAGGACTTAAGAGAAAGTAATTATGTTCTAAGCATTCGTCTCTTTAGAGATTAAAAGAACAAAATGATAGCATTATCCTAGGTTTTACATATAGAGAAAATGATTGAAAAATATTCAATACAAGAGGCAAAGGAAGGTCCATGACTTTCCATTATCGGTCTAACTCTTTCATTGGATGACTGTCCTAAGACATCGGAAGAAATAGAGTGTATGAGAAAGGTCCCTTACGTATCTGCTATAGGTAGCCTTATGTATTGTATGCTTTGCACTTGCCCTGATATTTGTTTTATGGTAGGTATGGTGAGTCGATATTAAGCATATACTCAAGTATCTTAAGAGAATGAGGGATTACATACCGTTATATTCTAGAGGGGACATAACAGACATAGGATACACAGACTTATACTTCTAAACTTGTAGGGATTTGTGGAAGTCGACTTCGAGATCAGTGTTTTTGCTTGGAGGAGGCACCAATGTGTAGAGGAGCCTAAAACAAGGTTACACTACTGACTCTACAATGGAAGCTGAAAATGTGGTTGAGGCTAAGGCATCTAAAGAAGCGGTTTGGCTTTGCAAGTTCATTAAATACCTTGAGGTCATTCTGGGTGTTAACAAGCCTATCACACTCTATTGTGATAACAATGTTAGGAAATGCCCTAACCATGAAAGACATTTTGATGTATTTCATTTGTTTTGAACTGGATAATAAAATTATAATATAGAGGTTAGTCATTATATTGTTGTTTTTCCTTATTCTATTTACATGCTAAAGTAAATGTAACCAAATATGACTCACTGACTGCTTGTGTTAAACTGTTCGAATATTGCATGCAATGGACTTTTGTATGCGAGAAGACAATGTCCTAAAGTAAGCAGTCTAAATTATGGTCCGTAGTCTATAGGGTTAGACCGAGTATCTAACTCATGTTAAGACTATTATGTTATCTAAAGCCATGGTGGGGACAGTTTGTCTTGACTGTTTGGAGCATAAACTCTCGAGTAAAGATATAGGTGTGTTGCTTGGTGGTAACATATTGGACTAGGACTAAAGCGTGATTGACCTACGTAGTACGTTATGAGTGCATCAATCTGCTTTTGACATTCATTATGCAATAACCTTAATCCTGAGTAAATGAACTACTTCATGTATATGACTTGTATAATTTGATGTTCCAATGGCTAAAGCGTCTCAGATGTAGTAAGCTTATAGAATGGTTTGTTGGGTGCATGACTTGTATACGATGGAGGGTTTGTTTGCAGATATCAGAATCATAGCTCTAATAAGGAGTTAAGGGTATCCTCTTAAAGGTATTATACTGGATTTGAAAATGGACAAGGCCTTAGGTCGTCTACTAAGCGGATGACTTCTTATTCATATATGGTGGATAATCATTTTCTTATTCGGTAGTATAATGAACTTTAAGATAACTTGATCAATAGGATGAACAGACTTTGACCTGAGGTTGATCATGGATATCATATAAGGGTTTTGCATACATGACAAGGTCATTGGACAATAGCTTATCACAAGCTTGCGTATTACGATATATAATTGGAAGTTCAGTTTCAGGTTTATAGTGGTATGACTTTGAAATTAGTGATCATATGATTGAGTTGTTCAATACAGAATAATGATCATATAGATTCACGGGAGCTCGATTATACATATCCAAGTGGTCCCTCTACTAGCTCCACATAATTCCTTAATAGATGGTAAATTGATCAAGGTATACATGTTGGCTGGTTGTCTTGCATGGAAATATGGATGGTGTCTACATACGATAAGGATGGAAGACAAGATTTTTTCCTGTTGAATTCAAATTTTCTTTTAGATAAGAGATTATACAATTATTCGAATTCCACATAAAGTTTCCATGATTTTATTTAAGTTTGAATTGGAGTTGTGTAAAATTATCCATGAGGACAAAAATTTGAAATACAAGTTTTTTGCAGAGTTTGAAATTTAAATTTTTGAAATTTAAATTCGAAATTTGAAATTTGAAATATGAATTCGAAATTTAAATTTGAAATTTGAATTTGAAGTTTGAATTTTGAAATTTGAACTTTGAAATTTGAATTTGAATTTTGAATCTGTGGCGGCCCGCCCTTCATGGAGGCTAATAGTACTAGCATAGTAGCTCTGAAGTCCACTATGATAGACTGTCACCTCATTGGGTCGTCAGCAACTTACTTATAACTTCTCTTCGTTGTTTACTGATCACAATTTTAAAAACTTAAATTTTTAACTTGGGAAAAACTGGGTTTTTTTTTAACTGTAACTGATCTTAAAACTATAAATTTGTAACCCATCATAAAATACATACTGTAAAACATATCGTATTCTGTTATACTTAATTTACATTATGTTACAAATATTCAAAATGGCTTTCAAAGTCTGCTCAGCAAAAAACATTAGCAGGACCATCTCCTTGCCCAGCCTGTTAGTAGATATAGATCTCGCTCCTTGTCCATCCATTAGCTACTGATGTAAAGGCTTCTTACCTGCAACATGAATAAACTTGTGAGCGACAAGCTCAGTAAGTTCAAACATACAAACTGGAACATAAAACATAAAATCATAAAAAGTACTATTTATATGAATAATAACTTTGACTTTTGACCATGAATAGTAAGGTTGACCTTGACCAATTCTATTCATGCTGGCGCTGACCTAAGTTGCTACACACATACTATTAGTACATATTATGCTCAATTATAATAAATCTTAAGTCTTATGTCATTATCTTGCTTTAACTCTGGTATTGGGCTCCTGGATTGGTCGTACCGTGTGCATGACCAAGAGGGACTCTGGGGAGCGACCCACTGGCCAATCCTCTACAGTCTACATAATAATGGACTTTCATACCCGAGACGTACTACCATCGGTGTCGAAGCCATATCATAACTGAACATGTAGAACCTCCACCTGTGTAGGAGGCTGATACACCAATACTGGTTTTATTACTGACTTTCTTATAGTTCCTGACTGGTGCCATTATTACTGTCTCCTGGGTCTGGAACTCTTTACATCTTGTTATTTAGTTGTGGTTATTTATTATTCCACGTTAGTGTGCATATAGCACCTGAATATACATTTACATATCATACATAGTATATAGACATATTAAGTAAATTCATGCTGCAGACAAATAAATGTCTTAACTTACCGCTATTTTGCTAGTGATTGCTTTCCTGAGTAAATCAACTTCCTTATATCACCTTTTTGTTGATTCCCTATAACCGAAATAAATCACGGTTATTTTACTACTCAATTCATATTTAAAATATTATAAAAATATAACATTTCTGGTATGGATTTCCCCTAATTACATGTTTTGGGACGCATATTTTCAATTCTATAATTATTTTACTGCTTAGAATACTATTTCGGGTCTAAATATCACTTTTCTGAACTTTTTGACAAAATGACCATTTTACCCTTAACTTTTAGCAAAATGACCATTTCGTCCCTAGTGGGGTTTTCCCTTGTTTCTCTGGCTTACGACTCTATTTTATCCTTTAGAAATTTAATAAAATCACTCTGAGGCTTTTACGGCCTTTTTCTAGCAATTTGGAAAATTTTGGTCAAAATGACCATTTTGCTCATGACGGGACCTCAGACCGTGAAATTTCTGTTTTAACGTTTTAACTGAATTTTCTAACCTCAAAAATCATAAAACAATCTTTCTTAGGTCTCACCGAGCTTTTACGATGTTTCTCACCAAAACGCTTGGGTTACTATTCACCCGATCCTCGGGTGGTAGTATTCTGACCCTCGGGGTCGTTTCTCATTTTTCTAGCCTTTTGAGACCTCAAATTGACAATTCACTAGTTATGAAATCGTCCGTCATCCTTTTCTCGAGCCTAGGTTCCCGAGGGGGCTCGAGTTTCTGGTTCCCGACCCTATTTTTGCCCCTCGTTTACCAAATTACCCTTCGGGCGTTCTGAAAATTTCAGCAGCATTTCTGCTGAAATTCTAGGTTCCCGGCGTTTAAGAAACACCTCGAAACCATCTATCTTATTCTACCCTACCAAGTACTATACCACAAACCTAATTTTACGTAAAATTTTCCATAAAAACTCAACTATTTCTAACAGGATTTCAACCCGTTCTTTCACATTTTTAGGCACAGTTTTATACACCATTTACATATTCACATAGCTTTATCAAACTTTCTCATTTTCATTAAACCTACACACAGTTTTTCGTAAAAAAATTGAACAAAATTTTTGTTTTATGGCTCCATTTTTCCCTTATTTATTTTTCACATCAACACATTCACATTACATCACAAAACCCTAACATAACTCATCAAGATTTCATACATTTACCCCTTAGAGAGCCACGGATTTTCCTTGGAAAATCAACCTCAAAATTTTGTTTTCATTTCCATATCCTTTTCTTGTTTTCTACACAAAATCAAAATCACATTTATTACACACATTCATCAACACAAAATCTCATTTTCCCCCTAATACCACCCACGGTTTCTATTGAAAAACAAGCACCAAAATCAGTGTTTTTCAATTCCATTTCATCCATTTCTTTCATTTCATTTCCACATATTTTTCAACACCAAAAACCAAGCAAAAAAACATCAAAATTTCAACTTCATACACCATGAACAACCCACAGTTTTTAGTGAGAAAACACATACAAAACTTGATTTTCATGCTCATGATTCCACACTTGTTTTAATCACTCACCATTAACACACTTTCAAGCATAAATCCCTTAAACAAAAATTGATTTTTCCCACTCCAAAACAGCCCATATCACACGGATTTTTCCTATGGAAAACAAGAAGAAATCATGCCAAAATAAAAGTTTACATTGCTTACTTCATTACTTGAACTTTGGGATGAATTTTTCACACTTTCTTGCACCAAACTTGAAGAAATTTTTATGCTTTCAATGGGGGAGGTGCATGGCTACAATGGAGGCTGAAAACCAGATTTTTTTTTTTCTGGTTTCTAAGTGTCCAAAACCGTGTATATAATCAGCCAAAAAGGAGGGACTAAGTTACAATTGATTTAAGGACCTTTTTGTAAACTTTTTGTGTAATTTTTCCACTCTTTAGGGGCTGTTTTGTAATTAATCAAAGTTGGGCAGATTTTTTTCTAATTTTGGCCCCAAAATCCTCCACCTAAGTGCCCTAGAAACCTCTTGAAATTTTGCCCTAGAAACCTCTTGAAATTTTGCTTAAGCTTCCTTTGACTTTCCTTGTTAACTTTGAATTCTAACCATTGAATTTTCTTGACTTTAAACCCTAGCCCTTGGATTTGAATGTATCCTTACATCCTTTCAAAGATTCACATCCAATGTTTGACTCCCCTCATTAATTCTAGGTCAAACTTTTGACCAAACTTCAAACCAAAAAGCTTCGCACTGAAATCGCGTAGACAAGTTCCTGAGGCTGTCTGTGCGATTGATTTTCCTTATTTCACTCCAGTTTGCCTAAAATTTCATCCCGCAAGTATTTTTTCTTTTAGTGGCTTACTGTATATTCTTAAAATTTTTGAAGCTGAAAAGGCTTATTTTCTCCGATTTCGGTTCGATAAAATTTTCCGTCACCGAACACTCTCTTGTCGAGACCGTCAAAACATTTCATCGAATTCAAAATAATATTAAATCATCTATTTTACAAATTTACACATAAAAATCATTGAGTACTCAGGTTATATAAAATTTCTAGAAACAGTGAAATTTCTTGAATATGACAGAATCATAAATCCAAGTGTAACCGAATTTGTTGTGGGTAAATCCACATGATAAAATTTGGATTTCTTGTGGATAAGGGAGAGGAAGATCTTGTTTGAATCCTACTTGAATTTTGAATCCTAATCCCTATCAAAGTGGCCGAATTTTTTTAAGGGTATCCCACCCTTTAGAGTTCGGATATTTTATGGATAAGGATGAGTGAAAAATTCAAGTTTCAATCCTATTTGAATTTTGAATCTCTCTCTCACATGGTGGCCAAAATTTCTATGGAGAAGCCTAAAGGAAATTCAAATTTTTTATGGATAAAGTTGAGTTGAAATTCAAGCTAGAAAATCCTATTTGAATTTTGATTCTCCTCACATTTAGATGGCCAAATCTAGACATGCCTCTTGGCACAAGGGAGAATCGGTTTTAGTGGATAAATAAGGAGATAAAATTCAAGTTAAAATCCTATTTAAATTTTGAATGCGAAATCTCCTAAGGTGGCCAAATCTTCCCTTGATTTTGGCCTTTGGTGAATTCGGATTTTTTGTGGAAGGAAGGGAGAAAATCTTCCCTTGGTCCAATTCAAATTCAAGAGATCACCTCATGCAAGTCTATAAATAGGGGTCCTGCCACTCCAATTCTCTCAGACCATAGACTCGCAGGTGAGCAGGCTTATTCTTGCACAACTTACCGTGACAATAAGTTCTTTAGAGATCTGGGTGGTTAGAAGGAGACTAGCAATGCTAGCATACCGATCGAGGATCTGAGTACCCATACACTCTGCCATCCGAGAATTGGAGAATAGTAGAGAAGGCTAGTTGGTTAAAGCCCTCTGGTCATTCTCGTCCTGCAGCTTTGGCGTCCTTTGAAGGTATAAAGTTATTATTGTTGATTTATTATATATGACATCATAAGATATTTAACGATCTTGAAAAATTTTTGTAATTCCGTTGTGCCATTCTGACACATTTTTACCGATTTTTTATTCTACAATTGGTATCAAAGACATCTCGTGATTACGTCATGTATATAAATTAGACAATAAGTTAGTCTTTTTTCTAATGTATGGATTTGATATTTAGAGAGTGGCATTCTAGGATTCCTTTATGTTGTTATCATGAATTATATATATTGTGATGCCCCGTGCCCTTAGTAGCCCGGACTATCACTGAAAACTGCTATTGCTACTTTATCTTTAAACGGATACTTATACTTTCTTGCAAACCATTAATACTCACTTAATATGACACCATAAATTTAGGGATTTTTTTTATAAGCGTATGTATTTACTATTTATGTACACATACTATTAAAAAACAGAACCTAAAACATAGGGGTCTCAATCATATATACGTACTTACGTGTACTGTTTAATTAAATACTATTCCAATATACTATTTAACGATTACTATTTAAAAATACTATTTAACTATTACTTTTTAAAAATACTGTTTGATTGTACTATTCAAAATACTATATACTCAAACTGTGCGGAAGAATACTCACGATGTATCCATAACCTTACCTCATATTCGCCTCCATCGCTATCATCGCCTATAGATGCTTAAGCCATAGGACGCTTACCTACAGCATGAACACGCTTCGTGAGCTTTACGCCCAGTAAGTACAACATGTTAACCACAAAACATGTTTATACATAGTACATACTTAAAATTATATAAGCATGCAAGACATCCACAGATACCATATAGCATATCACGTACCATATCACTACTTAACATGTCATTGAACACAAAACATCACATACTTTATGCAGAACAGACTACATCTTATACTGAATGCATCTTATGACAGCTAGAAGCATAGTGAACTAATGCATACTGTGATCAATGCATGATTCGGTTATGTTCATTTATGCTTCAATTCTTTTTTCTTTCTCTTGTCTACTCAGGGCTCGTGTGGCAGTACCGTGTACGCGCAGACCATCGGGAATGCCCGTGGTCAAAAGAAGCCGAAGAGCCATCAATGGATGCTTAACTTTGCTTTATCTTACTTTACTTCAACTTGAAAACCTCTTCAACTGAAAAGGTCGGTACGACACGCCTACTAAATTTCGTCTTGTTTATCTGTTCTAACCATATGCTTCTCTAAGCTATCCCTAATCCTACACGATAGTGACGTATGGCATCTAACTTATTCTTTCATCAATCTACTTGATTGTGAAACTATATGCTCTTATATATGCTGTGCAACAACATGTGCATGGCATATATACTTAACGTACTGTAAAAAAACATCGTTTTAAAACCATTTCATTCATGCTGTAGGCGGAGTTGTAATTACCTAGTTGCAAGCAACTCGTATATTTGCCTTTATCAGCTTACAGGTTACCACCTGCCATCAATAACGTTTCTCGTTAATACTCTTGCCAAGTCATTGTTACCATTAGTGATTGTAACTTGTGTTTCTATATGATACCGAGGCCCATCAGTACCCTCTTGGCCTACTTTGGGGATTTGGCATCTAACTTCCATCATATTTGATTAATTGTCTTCTTGACAGATTAATCATCGTTCCTCACAGTGTTGTTCAAAACACAGTCCTTGATTGGTTTATTGGCCAGTCAACTGACCGGTTACCTTGCGTGTTGGTAACTAGGCAGCCTACTGAGTTACAATGTGTAAACTTGGCGTAGTAACCGGTCGGGTTACTTTTCCTGTTTGGCTGTGGTAGCCTACTGGGCTACTATGGCTTGTTTGGTGTGGTGGCCTACAGGACCACTATTGCTTGTTTGGTGTGGTAGCCTACCGGGCCACTATTGCTTGTTTGGTGTGGTAGCCTACCGGGCTACCCACACTGTTTTACTTTGAAAAATTGTCTTAGTTAACTTATAAAATTCTTGGGAAAATTCTTTGTTTTGAAACCGTCCCTTTGCCACCTCGTTAGAAGGTGATGTACGTTTTTATGAAAACCATTTTTATTTTTAAAGAGTTAAAATACATTTTGGGTGTTGCCTTTTAAGGGTGGTTTTTGAACCACTTTCAAAAACTGTTTTGAAACTTTATCGAAACAACTTTGTTTGTAAATTTGGCAAACATGAAATATTTCGTTCGACGAGATGAAAAATTTTCATGTTCACCTCAGAACTCAAATCTAACTCTAACGGCTCCTAAACTCATTGAATCGGTGGCCAATGTGCACAGTTTTTATGAAAGTTTCAGTTTTACATCATTTTAAAAAAGGATCTATTTGAGGCCCGAAACGGCCAAATTTTTAGAATACACATAGGTGTCTTAAAGATTTCGGCATGTTCTACAACTTTTGTGTTGAGCTCGAAGTCTAGTTCAAACTCTAAGTTGTCCATTTTTAGCAAAACCTGAGACTAATTTTGGGTTTGGATTTTCAGTCCCAGTTTTGGGCACCGAGGGAATACCACTCAAAAAACCTATCGTAGTGTCATTTTTAGTCAAAACCTATTTGATGTAAAAACAACAGTATCAAAATTTTCATAAAACTCCATGTTTCACCAAATCCTAAATTCAGATCCTAAGGGGGTAAAAGTGGCCAAAATCTGTGGCTTTTTTCTTGGGGACGGATTGTGTCCAGCCACGTTTCTAAAGTTCATGTATCACACATGCTCACATCCATTGAAAAAAAAAAGTAAACAAAACCACACAACCATAAACTTAAAAATAGAAAGCTAAGGGCTCAAAATAAACTTATTACAATCCATATACATAAACAAATACACATAAATTCATTGATCAAAATCTTAAAACAACTAAACCACCAATGGTCGGTTTTTACCTTTGTGCTTTGAACCAAGCACGATTTTGAGCCAAGGCTTGATGACCAAAACGGCCATGTGATTCTTGGTAAAAAAGTGATCATTTTATGCTATCAAAATACCAAAAATATTTCTCTTAATATCAACTCAAAACCATAACTAACAATCACAAATAATTGGTCTAGAACCTTATCCTTGGTGCACTTGAAATGGCTTGGAAATGGATCCTCATAACACAAGCTTGAAGAGGTTTGTTTTTGGTAAACTTTTGGTGAAATTTTGGACTTGAAAAATGGTGGCTTGGGGGTGTAAGGGCAGTTGATAGTAGCAAGGAAGAAAGAGAGAGAGAGTTATAATTTTTTTAGGGTGTGAAGATGAAGAAACAAGATCTAAGGTATGGCCACCCTTTTATAGGCAAACATTAACCAAACCTAAGCTTACTTATCAAGCTTTTCCTAAGCTAATTTGGTGACAAAAATCTGCCCCATTTCAGTCCATTCCCACCGAATGATCTGCAGCCATTTAAGGAGAAAGAATAAAAAAAATGGTGATGGTAAGTGATGGAGAAATGTGACATTTTTTAATCCATGTGTCATAACTTACTCCATTTTTTATTCTCACTTTTTGGGGTTTTTGTTCAGCAAAACCAGCTGGATTTTCCAGCTTGAGTACACGGTTTTAGGGTAAAAAATTCATCTACATTTGGCTCTCTTCGTAATCCAGTTTTCAACTATGGTGTTCGGTCCTTTCTCGGCAGTGTTCTAATTTTCAACCGGAAATCAGATTTTTCTGAATTTGATTTTTATATTGGTGATTTCTAGTCAGTTTATACTATCTAAGAGCCTACTTTACACTAATTTACTATTTATTTTCTATACTGTGGTTCTGTCTATACTGTGTTGTACTTGTGCATGCATATTGAGGTATTTTTGCGTGAAAATTTCAACACAGTCTCTCTTGACTAATTCAGACGTGCTGATTTCATTTTTATCAGTTTTACGTCTGTCTAGGGTCATCTGGACTAGTTTTTGGGATCTGTGTGACCCCACCTCGAAAAACATGTCAGGTGCCCGATTGGCAAATTTGGACGTTCTGAGTCAAATATATCAGTTTCTGGGCGAGATAAGGTTTTCTTGACCCTTTTCCCGATACTGCATGTCTCTCAGACTTAAAAAAAAAGCATTTTGTGCCTGATTGACTAAATTGGGCCTGCTGACTGTGAATATATCAATTTTAAGTTAAATTAAGGCTATCTTGGCTAGTAACTTGACACTGTGTTTTTCACTATTCACTATTATTCACTGTTTTTTGTTCTCACTGACTAGTCCGAGCGTTCTTACTCTGATTTTGTCAGTTTCTAGACGAGAAGAGGTCATTTGGATCATTTTCTCGGTAGTGTACCCCTGATGCTCAGATGTCCTATCTAAGCATTCTGGTGATGTGTTCACTAGTCTTATATCAAGAAACGGTCGTCTGGACCAGTTTCCTGACACTGGACATCTCATACACTGATACATATAATAGGGTAGACTGAATTCATTGTCAGTTACCCCCTTTCATGATACGAATAGTAATAAACAGTCTCGTACTTGTTTAGCCTATTCAACTGGAAATCTTACTATATTTTTTTCAACTTAATTACTCATGACATAGTAATTAGGTGTCATACAATTTGAGAGTCTCATTGCGATTTTCTACTCATTACACAGCCTCTTACATGGGTCCATACACGGGTGTGTAAATTACAAACACGGGCATGTTCCGGTTGAGATTTCTCAACACGGCCCTGTCCTAGAACATGGCCTTCTACACGTTCATCAACCCGAGCGGTACACGGCCACTTACACAACCGCATACCAAACCGTGTCACACTACATGGCCATGTTCACTCACACGACCTCTCTCACGTAAACAGTCCGATCGGTACACAGCGCCTTACATGGCCGTGTACCTGACTGTGTTCATCAAATTTGCACTAAAAACCATCAACTAACCCAAATTCATTGCTCAATTTCTCATTATATAGAATTTAGGTTACTTGAATATGGGGGCCCTTACAACATTGTGACGCTCCATGCCCTTAGTGGCCTGGACCGTCATCGAAAACTGCTATTATTACTTTGTCTTTAAACTGATACTTACACTTTCTTGCAAACCATTAATACTTACTTAATATGACATCATAAATTTAGGGATTTTATTTTTATAAGCATACGTATTTACTATTCATGTACGTATATTATTAAAACGCAAAATCTAAAACATAGGGGTCTCAATCATACATATGTGTACTATTTAATTAAATACTATTCCAATATACTATTTAGCGATTGCTATTCAAAAATATTATTTAACTATTACTATTCAAAAATACCATTTGATTGTACTATTCAAAATAATGTATACTCAAACTGTGCGGAACAATAGTCACGGTGTATCCATAACCTCGCCTCACATCCTCCTCCACCGCCATCATCGCGCATAGATGCTTAAGCCATAGGACGCTTACCTACAGCATGAACAAACTCCGTGAGCTTGACGCCCAGTATGTATAACATATTAATGGCAAAACATGTTTAAACATAATACATACTTAAAATCATATAAGTATGCAAGACATCCACAGATACCATATAGCATTATTAAGTACCATATCATCACATAACATGTCATTAAATACAAAACATCACATACTTTATGCGCAACAGAGTACATTAGAAGCATACTGAACTAATGCATACTGTGATCAATGCATGATCTAGTTATGTTCATTTATACTTCAATTCTTTTTTCTTTCTCTTGTCTACTCAGGGCACGTGTGCCAGTACCATGTACACGTAGACATCGGTAACACCCGTGGTCAAAAGAAGCCGAAGAGCCATCAACAGATGCTCAACTTTGCTTTATCTTACTTTACTTTAACTTGGGAACCTCTTCAACTGAAAAGGCCGGTATGACATGCCTACTAAATTTCGTCTTGTTTATCTGTTATAGGCATATGCTTCTCTAAGCTGTCCATAATCCTACGCTATAGGGACGTATGGCATCTAACTTGTTCTTTCATTAATCTACTTGATTGTGAAATTATATGCTCTTATACATACTGTGCAACAACGTGTGCATGGCATACATATTTAACATACTGTAAAAAACATCATTTTAAAACTATTTCATTCATGTTGTAGGTGGAGTTGTACTTACCTAATTGCAAGCAACTCGTATACTCACCTTTATAAGCTTACAGGTTACCACCTGTCATGAATAACGTTTCTCATTAATACTCTTGCTAAGCCACTATTACCGTTAGTGACTGTAACTTGCGTTTCTATGTGGTACCAAGGCCCATCGGTACCCTATTGGCCTACTTTGGGGACTTGGCATCTAACTTTCATCGTGTTTGATTAATTGTCTTCTTGACAGATTAATCATTGTTCCTCATAGTGTTGTTCAAAACACGGTCCTTGACTAGTTTACCAGTCAGTCAACTGATCGGTTACCTCGCGTGTTGTTAACTAGGTTGCCTACCGGGTTACTGTGTGTAAACTTGGTGTAGTAACCGGCCAGGTTACTTTGCCTGTTTGGGAGTGGTAGCCTAACGGGCCACTATGACTTGTTTGGTGTAGGGGCCTGCCAGGCCACTATTGCCTGTTTGGTGTGGTAGCCTACCGAGCTACCCACATTGTTTTACTTTGAAAAATTGTTTTGGTTGACTTATAAAATTCTTTAGAAAATTCTTTATTTTGAAACCGTCCCCTTGCCACCCCGTTGGAAGGTGGGGGATGTTTTTATGAAAACCATTTTTATTTTTAAAGAGTTAAAATACATTTTAGGTGTTACATTTTAAGGGTGGTTTTTGAACCACTTTCGGAAATTATTTTGAAACTTGATCGAAACGACTTTATTTATAAATTTGGCAAACATGAAATATTTTGTCCTTGATGAGATGAACAATTTTCATGTTCACCTTGGAGCTCAAACCTAACTCTAACAGCTCCTAAACTTGTTGATCCCGTGGCCAATGTGCCCAGTTTTTATAAAAGTTCCAGTTTTATGTCATTTTAAAAACGACTCTATTTGAGGCCTAAAACGGCCAAATATTTAATGCACGCTTAGGTTGTCATAAAGGTTTTGAACTGTTCTACAACTTTCATGTTGAGCCTGAAGTCCGGTTCGGAATCTAAATGGTCCATTTTTAGCAAACCCAAGACTAATTCTGGGTTCAGATTTTCAGTCCTAGTTTTGGGCACCGAGTGAAAACCACTCGAAAAACCTATCATAGATTTGTTTTTGGCCAAAACCTATTTGATGGAAAAACGATCGTATCGAAATTTCCTTAAAATTCCTTATTTTACCAAATCCAAATTCAGACCCCTAAGGGGTCAAAATGGCCAAAATCTGCGGCCTTTTTCTTGGGGGTAGATTGTGTCCACCCATGTTTCTAATGTTCATGCATCACACATGCTCGCATCCATCTGAAAAAAAATGTAAACACAACCACATAATCACAAACTTAAAAATGGAAAGTTAAGGGCTCAAAATAAACTTATTACAACTCACGTGCATAAATAAATACACATAAATTCCTTTGATCAAAATCTTAAAACAACTAAAACACCAATGGAAGGGTTTTTGGTTTTTACCTTTGTGCTTTGAACCAAGCACGATTTCAAGCCAGGGCTTGAGGACCAAAATGGCCGTGTGATTCTTGGTGAAAAAGGGGTCAGTTTTATGCTATCAAATCACCAAAAATATTTCTCTTAATATCAACTCAAAACCATAACTGAAAATCACAAGTGATTGGTCTAGAACCTTACCCTTGGTGCACTTGAAATGGCTTGGAAATGGATCCTTCTAGCACAAGCTTGAAGAGGTTTTGTTTTTTGGTAAAATTTTGGTAAAATTTTGGATTTGAAAAATGGTGGTTTGGAGGCCTAAGGGCAGTCGGCAGTAGCAAGGGAGAAAGAGAGAGAGAGTTGTAATTTTTTTGGGGTGTGAAAATTAAGAAACAAGGTCTAAGGTATGGCCACCCTTTTATAGGCAAACTTAAGCAAACATTAACCAAACCTAAGCTCACTTAATCAAGCTTTTCCTAAGCTAATTTGGGGACAAAAATCTGCCCCATTTCAGTCCATTCCCACCGAATGAGCTGCAGCCATTTAAGGAGAAAGAATAAAAAAAAATGGTGATGGTAAGTGATGGAGAAATGTGACATTTTTTAATCCATGTGTCATAACTTACCCCATTTTTTATTCTCACTTTTTGGGGTTTTTATGCACAAAACCAGCTGGTTTTTTCAGCTAGAGTACATGGTTTTAGGGCCAAAAATTCATCTGCATTTGGCTCTCTTCGCAGTCCAGTTTTCGACTGCGGTGTTCGGTCCTTTCTCGGCAATGTTCTAATTTTCACCCGAAAATCAAATTTTCTGAATCCAATTTTTATATTTGATGATTTCTAGTCAGTTTATATTATCTAAGAGCCCACTGTACACCAATTTACTATTTATTTTCTATACTGTGGTTGTATCTACACTGTATTGTACTTGCGCATGCATATCGAGGCATTTTTGTGCGAAATTTTCAACACAGTCTCTCTTGACTAATTCAGACGTGCTGATTTCATTTTTATCAATTTTACATCTATCCGAGGTCGTCTGGACTAGTTTTTGGTATCTGTGTGATCCCACCTCGAAAAACATGTCAGGTGCCCGATTGACTAATTTGGGCGTTCTGAGTCTAAATATATCAGTTTCGGGGTGAGATAAGATCATCTTGACCCTCTTCCCGATACTACATATCTCTCAGACAAAAATTCATGTTTTGTGCCCAATTGACCAAATTTGGCCTGCTGACTGTGAATATATCAGTTTAAAGTCAAATTAAGGCTGCCTTAGCCAGTAACTTGACACTGCATTTTTCACTATTTAGTATTCACTGCTTTCTATTCTAACTAACTAGTCCGAGCGTTTTGACTCCGATTTTGTCAGTTTCTAGACGAGAAGAGGTTATCTGGTTCATTTTCTCGATATTGTATCCCTGCTAGGGTTTTTATCGTTGTTATGCTCAGATGTTCTGTCTGAGCTTTCTGGTGATCTGTTCACTAGTCTTGTGTCAAGAAATGGTCGTCCGAACTAGTTTCCTAACACTGTGTATCTCATACCCTGATACACGTAATAGGGTGGACCGAATTCACAGTCCGTTACCCTATTTCATGGTATGAATAGTAATAAACATTACCGTACATGTTTAGTCTATTCAACTGGAAATTTTACTATATTTTTTTCAACTTAATTACTCATGACACAATAATTAGGTTTCATGCAATTTGAAAGTCTGCATTGTGGCTTTCTGCTCATTACACAGCCTCTTACATGGGTCCATACATAGGCGTGTACAAGGTAACACGGGCGTATACATTATGGACACGAGCATGTTCTGGTTGAGATTTCTTAACACAGCCCAGTCCTAGAACACAGCCTTCTACACGTTCGTCAACCTGAGTTGTACACGACCGTGTACCTGACTGTGTCACACTACACGGCCATGTTCACTCACACAGCCTCTCTCACATAAATAGTCCTATTGGTACACGGTTGTGTACCTGACCGTGTTCATCAAATTTGTACTAAAAGCCATCAAACTAACCCAAATTCATTGCTCAATTTCTCATTATATAGAATTTAGGTTACATGAATATAGGGTTCCTTACAATCTCATCCCCTTACAAAATTTTTGTCCTCAAAAATTAGAATAAGTCCAGGAATTCTCTTCTCATATCTTCTTCCCGTTCCCATGTAGCTTCTTTGAGGTTATGGTTCTGCCACAATACTTTTACAAGCAGTATAACCTTATTCCTAAGGACTTTATTTTCCCTGGCTAAAATCCGCATAGGTTTTTCTTCATATGTCAGATCGGCGTGAACTTCTACTAGCTCTTGGCTTAGAATATGGGAACTGTCTGGCATAGACTTCTTCAACATCAAGACGTGGAAAACATTATGCACGAAAGCTAGTTCAGGAGGGAGTGCTAATCTGTAGGCTACCTTCTCGACTTTCTCGAGGATCTCGAAGGGTCCTATATATCTAGGACTGAGCTTTCCTTTCTTCCCAAAGTGTATTACCCCTTTCATGGTTGCTACCTTGAGAAAAACTGAATCTCCTTCTTGAAATTTGAGAGGCCTTCATTGTTTATCCACGTAACTCTTCTGGCGGCTATGAGCTGTATCTAGTCTCTCTCATATAAGCTTCACATCTTTTGTTGTATTCTTGACGAAGTCCGTGCTGGTGAGCTGTTTCTCTCCAGTTTCATGCCAATGCACCAGAGATCTGCATTTCCTTACGTAGAGTGCCTCGTATGGTGCCATCCCAATAGAGGAATTGTAGCTATCATTGTACAAGAACTCTATCGATGGTAGCTTCTGGTCCCAGTTTCCCTTATAGTCTAGGACATAAGCCCTCAGCATATCCTCTAGCGTTTGAATGGTTCTCTCAGACTGTCCATCAATTTGAGGATGAAAAGCTATGTTGAACTTCAACTTGATTCCCATTGAAGGTTGAATGCTCTACCAAAACCTTGAAGTGAAACATCCATCACAATCTGAGATGATCGATTTCAGTAAGCCATGCAGTCTTACTATTTGAGCCACGTACATCTCTGCCAGTCTCTCTACTGAATAACTAAGCTTTATGGCTAAAAATCGAGCTTATTTCATCAGTTGATCCACAATTACCCATATTGCATCGTTGCCGCTTGATGTTCTGGGCAATACGACCATGAAATCTATTGTAATCTGCTCCCATTTCCACTCAGGTAACTCGATTTTCTACAATTATCTGCCCGATCACTGATGTTTTACTTTAATTTTCTGGCATGTGAGGCTTTTTGTAATAAATTTAGCAATGTCATTTTTATTCCCGGCCACCAAAAGCTCTCTTTTAAGTCCTAGAACATCATATTTCCCCTGGATGTACGAAGTATGGCGCGTCATGGGCTTCCAAAAGGATGTTCTTCCTAAGTTCTTCATCCTTTGGGACACACACTCTATCTCTGAAATAGAGTATGCCATCCTTAGAGACTTAAAACTCTAAAATCGAGTCCTCTGTTACCTTCTTTTTGAACTTGATTAGGGTTGAATTGAGGTATTGGCCAGCTTTAATTTCTTCTAGGAGCATCGATTGGAGGGTAATTTCTGACAACCTTCCTGTTAAAAGCTCGATCTCGCTGCTGTGTAGCTCCTGTTGTAGTGCTTCTGGTAAGGCATGGATAGCCATAAGCGACGAGGTATGCTTTCTACTTAGCACATCGGCCACCTTATTGGCTTTCCTCAGATGATATAGGATTTCACAGTCGTAATCCTTCACCAGTTCCAGCCATCTTCTTCTGGTGATTCGTGTTGATCTCGTACTTGACCCCATATAGATAGTGCCTCCATATTTTAAGTGCAAAAATGACTACTGCTAATTCTATGTCGTGCATTGGATAATTTCTTTCATGGTTCTTGAGTTGTTGTAAAGCTTCTGCGATCACTCTATCATTCTGCATTAGTACGGCTCCTAGTCCAGTCTTGGACGTGTCATTATAAATCATAAAATTTCCCTGTCCAGCATCTGGTATGGTCAGGATCGAAGCGCTTGTGAGTCTTTGTTTTAGTTCCTAGAAGCTCTTTTTGCACTTGTTGGTCCACTCATACTTATTCTTTTTCTTGGTGAGTGTTGTGAGCGATACAGCTAACTTTGAGAATCCTTCAACAAAATGTCGGTAATAACCCACTAGACCTAAGAAGCTGCGAATTTCTATTATGTTCTTTAGAGTTAGCCAATCACGAACTGCTTCAACCTTCGTCGGGTCTACTGATACTCCTTCCTTGGAGACCACGTGACTAAGGAAATTGAGCTTCTCTAGCCAAAATTCGCACTTGAAAAATTTAGCATAGAGCTAATGCTCTTTTAGCTTGAATAGGATGGCCCTCAGACGCTCCTCGTGCTCTTCCTTTGTCTTAGAATACACAACTATGTCATCGATAAACACAATGACAAAATTATCTAAGAATTCCTTGAACACTCAATTCATTATATCCATGAAGGCTGTGGGGGCGTTCGTCAATTCGAATGACATGACGAGGAACTCATAGTGCCCATATCGTGTTCAGAAAGCCATCTTGGGTACATCTTCCTCCTAGATTCGTAGCTGGTGGTATCCAGAACGTAGGTCAATCTTGGAGAACATGGTAGCACCTCGGAGCTGGTCGAACTGGTTGTCGATTCGTGGCAACAGATACTTGTTCTTTATGGTGATCTTGTTCAACTCCCGATAGTCTATGCACATCTACAACATTCCATCCTTCTTCTTTATAAATAAGACAGGAGCTCCCCACTGTGAATAGCTTTGTCGGATGAAGTCTTGGTCCATCAGATCCTTCAATTGAGTCTGAAGTTCCTTTAACTCTGCTGGAGCCATTCGGTAGGGGGCCTTGGATATGAGGGCTGATCCTGGTAGGAGCTCGATCTCAAATGCTATCTCGTACTTTAGCGGAAGTCCTAGGAGATCATCTTGGAATACTTTTGCGAATTCCTTTACCACTGGTATGTTGTTCAGTCCTACCTCTGCCTCTTGGGTCTTGTCTACTATGTGCGCCAGGAAGTCGGTGCATCGTTGGATAGTAGTTTGTGTGCCTTCATAGCTGATATCATCATCTTGGGTTGCTTCGATGATAAGCCCTTGTAAATAAACTTCTCGTGTGCAATTGGCTCAATTATAACTTCCCATCTTCAGCAGTCTATAACAGCGTTATAGTTGGCGAGGAAGTTCATTCTCATGATTACGTCATAGTTGCATATATCGATGATGATTAGGTCCACGCTCAGCTCGTGCCCACTGACAACTACTGGCACATGACGTATCCAATAGCTAGACAACAAAACTTCCCCAAAGGGAAGGGCAGTTCGAAAAGTTTGATTCATTCTATCTACATTCTGGCCTATCTCCCTAGCAAACTTCGATGATGCAAAAGAGTGTGTAGCTCCAAAATCAAACAATACTAGTGCAGTGGAGTTGGCGACAGAAAGCTGACCTGTCACCACCGTCGAGATTCCAGCTTCAGCATCCTCTCTTGTGAAAGCGTAGATCCTCTCCTGGGTCGCTGGAGCTTCTAGTCTACCTTGGGTGATTAATGGGCCTTCGATTCTAGCTTAGGTGGCATACAGTTGTCCGCTAGTGGGGCGGGCTTGACCTTGTTGATTTTGTGGGTTGGAGCGGCAATGCTTGGCAAAGTGGCCTTCTTTACCACAGATGTAGCAACCACTAGTTCTTAGGTGGTATTTTCCTGGATGATTGTTCCCGCACTTTGGACAAGGCGGGTGTTGATTACTATTTCCCCTTGATTTTTTTTCTTTTAGGGAAAATTCCTTTACTAGCCTTAATTGCCTAGATTACTTTTCCTCTTATTACTATGATGGGATTGTCTATGATTCTGGCTGTTCCCCACATTTTGTCCCTTGCGTTGAGACTTGGGATGCAGTCTACCCTTGGTCGGTCTAGCTTACGTCTTCTCCTCTCGCTTGGCCTTGAAAATCTGTGCTTTTCTCTCCCTGTCTTAGGCCAACCAATACTCTGCCCGGATGGCTCGGCTAACACATTCGACCAATGTTACTGGTCCATGGCTTCCACTACATACCTCGATGGTGATATCCATCTGGAACATTTTTAGCATCCTCCTGACCTTTTCCTTTTCTGTTGGCACCAGGTCAGGGCAAAGTCGGGCTAACTGCTCGAATTTTCGAACCGCTTCCATCACGGTCATGGTACCCTGGCATAGGTTGTTGAACTCATCGTGTTGGCCTACCAAGGCCTCATCGTTAAAGTACATCTCTTTGAATTCATCGATGAAGTCTGGCCAACTCATTTCATTAACATTTCTCCTGATGGCCACGGTCTTCCACCATTGCCAGGCTCCTTTACGTGAGGCAAGGGATGCATAGAATACTTTCTCCCTCTCTGTCAGTCCTACAAGGTTCAGGATGACCTGGATGTCAGTCAACCAGTCGTCGGCCTCTATAGGTTTTGTGGTTCCTTCAAACTCTGGCGCTTTTAGGTGCCAGAATCTTTCATACAAATCTCCCTCCCTAGAGGTCGGTGAAAGTGTGTTGGCTACTACGAGAATAGCCACGGCTGATGGTGTTGGAGTCGCTTGGGTTGGGGGAGTCGCCTGGGTTGGGGGAGTCGCCTACTCCCTAGGAGTATCGGGGACTACTAGAACTGCTTGGGGTAGCACTTCCACCAGTTGGGGTGCTTGAGATCGCTAGTTCAGTTGCTCGTTGAGCTGAACGAGTTCTTGCTGCTTATTCAGCATCATCTCTTGCATCGTTATGAGCCGTGCCATTAGCTCGTCTTCTTTAGTGGCTTGATTAGATTGGGATCTTGTTCTCACCATCGTCTCCTATGTAACCCCATCACACAGCAAAAAGAAAACATAAGTCTTTTTTTAAACTTTGTACTTGAAACTCATATTACATATTATCTTCTTACTAAACGATCTTATTTAAACATCATAAATATAAATATACATATTATATCTTTCTTTTCTTTTCTCATTTTGTGATGTTCGTTATAATTGTCGCATTGCATTAAAATATTATTTAAGTGCCAAGAACCGTCCTGTACTCGTTGTCTCACTACTGACATGTGTAGAAAAAAATCATCAACTTTAGGCCCTTAGGGCAAAATGATACTACTTTCATAAAATTACTCAAAAATATATACAGGCTTTTAGTTTGGTGGGAGTGACACACACTTCCCAAAATACAATCCCAACGAGTACATTAAGTTAAGTCAGACAGGAAAAACTACTATTCCCCTCTACATATTTACATAACAAAAATTCCCATGGAAAGGGTTACTACTACTCGGAGGACAATACTGACTCGACGTTAGACATCTCCTCGTCCCCACTGTCACTAAGTGGGAACTCCTCTGGGTCCTCCTCTTCATCTCCCCAGATAATATTGCCTTTATTCTTAGTAGTAATGATAACCTGGGGCTCATACATCTCTATCCACTCATTATCGCTAATATGATCGGGGATTTCCTCCTCCTCATCTTTGGGTAGGGCATCGGGGAGGGTGTCGTCATCATCTTCCTCCTCATGGTGCTTGGGAGACTGAGGGGCTAGCTCAAGGTCCTCCATCGATTCCCCATTGCCCTCGGATATTGCTGGCTGCTGTGTGGCCATGAACTCTTTGTCGGCCAGTTGGGGTGCTACATCCACCAGGTTGCCTCCCATATTGGCTGCTGCGACAAAGCCTTCGCCAGGTGCAAGATTGTGTGCTACTCTCTCGGCGTCTACTATGTCTCGGGTAAGGCACCTCAAATCCTCATGTGGTAGAGGGTAGGGAACGAGGTCCCTCATGTACTAAGGAGCCCCTTTCCATAGCAGGTCGACCATCTCTGCAAAAGGTATATCCTGAGGGATATGAGGCAACATGGCATCCAGAAACCTCTGGCAATAATACGCCATGGTCTCTCCCTTATAGATATCCCAAATGTTAGTAAGGACCTGGTATCACCTCTCGTGCATATCACCCCATATATCTCCGTCTCGAGCTAGTGCAATGCTATCACAAAGGTCACGGCAGAATTAGGCCCACTGCACCGGATGCCCGATCCTGCGCCGTTCGTTCCACCAGGCCAGTACTGGTCCCTGCAGTCTGCTAGTGGCTAGTACCACCTGTAGGTGAGGTGGAATTTGGCATGCTTTGAAAATGACCTCAAGATGATGGATCCAGTATGGAAGTTCACTTGAGTGTCAACCATCGTATATGTCCAATCGCATGGCGGCGAAAGCTAGACTCGCCTGATGGTCTTCTTGTACTCGGTGGGGGTCAATCGCCGTAGCCATTATCTTCTATTATAAATTAAACATCAACTTATATACTAAACATTGAAAAACAAAAGATAACTTACTTGGACAGATGAGGCAGGTGTACGACGATGTGAGGTAGGTGGCAGGAAATTGCTTTGATACCAACTATGATAACCCATGCCCTTAGTGGCCCGGACCATCACTGAAAACTGCTATTACTATTTTATCTTTAAACTGATACTTATACTTTCTTGCAAACCATTAATACTTACTTAATATGACATCATAAATTTAGGGATTTTTTTTATAAGTGTATGTATTTACTATTCATGTATGTATACTATTAAAAAGCGAAATCTAAAACATAGGGGTCTCAATCATACATACATACATACATGTACTATTTAATTAAATACTATTTCAATATACTATTTAACGATTACTATTCAAAAATACTATTTAACTATTACTATTCAAAAATACTGTTTAATTGTACTATTCAAAATACTGTATGCTAAAACTGTGAGGAAGAATACTCGTGGTGCATCCATAACCTCTCCTCACATCAGCCTCCACCGCCGTCATCGCCCATAGATGCTTAATCCATAGGACGCTTACCTACTGCATGAACACACTTTGCGAGCTTTACACCCAGTAAGTATAACATGTTAACCGTAAAACATATTTAAACATAGTACATACTTAAAATTATATAAGCATGCAAGACATCCACAGATACCATATAGCATATCAAGTACCATATCATCACTTAACATGTCATTAAATACAAAACATTGCATACTTTATGCACAATAGAGTACATCTTATACTGAATGTATCTTATGATAGCTAGAAGCATAGTGAACTAATGCATACTGTGATCAATGAATGATCCAGTTATGTTCATTTATGCATCAATTCTTTTTTCTTTTTCTTGTCTACATAGGGCCCGTATGTCAGTACCGTGTGCACACAGACCATCGGTAACGCCCGTGGTCAAAAGAAGCCGAAGAGCCATCAACGAATGCTCAACTTTGCTTTATCTTACTTTACTTTAACTTAAGAACCTCTTTAACTGAAAAGGCCAGTACGACATGCCTACTAAATTCTGTCTTGTTTATCTATTCTAGCCATATGCTTCTCTAAGCTGTCCCTAATCCTACGCAGTAGGGACGTGTGGCATTTAACTTGTTCTTTCATTAATCTACTTGATTGTGAAGCTATATGGTCTTATAGATGCTGTACAACAACGTGTGCATGGTACACATACATAACGTACTGTAAAAAACATCGTTTTAAAACCATTTCACTCATGCTGTAGGTGGAGTTGTACTTACCTAGTTGCAAGCAACTCGTATACTCGCCTTTATAAGCTTACAGATTACCACCTGTCATCAATAACGTTTCTCGTTAATACTCTTGCTAGGTCGCTATTACCATTAGTGACTGTAACATGTGTTTCTATGTGGTAACGAGGCCCATCGGCACCCTATTGGCCTACTTTGAGGATTTGGCATCTAACTTCCATCGTGTTTGATTAATTATCTTCTTCATAGATTAATCATCGTTCCTTACAGTGTTGTTCAAAACACGGTCAACTAGTCAACTGACCGGTTTACCAACCAGTCAACTGACCGGTTACCTCATGTGTTGGTTACTAGGTAGCCTGCCGGGTTACTATGTGTAAACTTGGTGTAGTAACCGGTCGGGTTACTTTGCCTGTTTGGGTATGGTAGCCTACTGGGCTACTATGGCTTGTTTGGTGTGGTGGCCTGCCGGGCCACTATTGCTTGTTTGGTGTGGTAGCCTACCGGGCTACCCACACTGTTTTACTTTGAAAAATTGTTTTGGTTGACTTATAAAATTCTTAGGAAAATTCTTTATTTTGAAACTGTCCTTTTGCCACCCCATTGGAAGCTGGGGGACGTTTTTATGAAAATCATTTTTATTTTCAAAGAGTTAAAATACATTTTGGGTGTTGCATTTTAAGGGTGGTTTTTGAATCACTTTTGAAAACTGTTTTGAAACTTAGTTGAAATGACTCTATTTGGAAATTTGGCGAACATGAAATATTTCGTCATTGACAAGATGAACAATTTTTATGTTCACCTCGGAGCTCAAATCTAACTCTAACGGCTCCTAAACTCATTGATCCCATGGCCAATGTGTTCAGTTTTTATAGAAGTTCCAGTTTTACATCATTTTAAAAACGGCTCTGTTTGAGGCCCGAAATAGCCAAATTTTTAAAACCTGCATGGGTCGTCTTAAATATTTTGATGTGTTTTACAACTTTCATGTTGGACCTAAAGTCTGATTCTGTGATGACCGCTTTGTATGTGTAAACTCAATTACCATGTAATGAGTAATTAAGTTAATAAATGTAGTGTGAATTGCCAGTTGAGTGAATTAGACTAGTACGGAATCATCTAATCATTATTCATGCATGGAAGGGGCTGCCGACAAGTACAATCAGTTCACCTCATAATATGTGAAATACACGTGTGAGACACGTAGTATCGAGAAAACGGCCCAAACGGCCATATCTTGACACAAAACTGATAAAATAGTTGTCAGCATGCTCAGACAAGTCATCTGAGTGAAATAGTGAAATTCCACCTAATAAATATACTGTATCGGGGAAATGGTCGAGATGACGTGTTCTTGACCTAAAACTAGTATATTTATAGTCAACAGGCCCAAACTAGTCAATTAGACATGAAATATGAGGTTTCGTCAGAGAGATACATAGTGTCGGGAAAGGGGTCAAGATGATCTATTCTTAGTCCGAAACTGATATAATTAGATTCAGAACACCAAAACTGGTCGGTCTAGCACAAAAGGTGATTTCCAGGTCAGAATCACACAGATACCGAAAACTGGTCCAGACGACCTCAGATGGGCATAAAACTGCTAAAAATGGATTCAGCACATCCAAATTAGGGAGGATAGCCTATGTCTGACATTTTGTGGGAAAAAGTTGTACTACGTGCATGCAATGTCGATACGGTGTAAGACACAACCACAGTGTAGGAAATGAATAATGAATAGTGATCGAGTGGGCTCATAGGAATTTCAACCCAACCAAGAATGTTAAGAAATGTCTAGAATAAAAATCGAAACCTGTAGACACAATTTCGGTTGAAATCTAGAAAACTGCTGAAAAACGACCAATACCGAAAAGGAAAGATTTAGACTGTAACAAGAGGGTTTCACAGATGAATTTTTGGCCCTAGAAAACCGTGCACATGCAGCCAATTTTCAGCCAAACATAGCCCTTGAATCAAGCCCACATGCTTATGACAAATGGAATTAAAATAAGCAAAAGTTATGACAAAATACTATTCCTTTCTCATGCTATTTAATGCATTCCATTAATGCAACCTTGGCCAAACTTTTTTCTGAATTTCCTATCTAAAATCACAGTTTTTCCAGCCCCCAAATGCACATAAAAACTTGTCCCAAGGTGGTTAAAGAAGGCTAGGGTAGGGTGAATAAAAAATTGCCAAAGTAAGGACAAAAGACTAGTGCTTTATCAGCTCATTTAATGCATCTTTTGGCTCCCTCTTCCCCATGATGTTCGAACACTTGATGGGCTGCACATACATAGATTTTGTCCCCAATTTAGCTAAGTTTTGGTTTAATTAAGTTGGTTTAATGTTAGTTAACCTTGCTTAGAAATTGCCTCTAAATATGTGCACACACCTTGCCTTCCACTCTTCTTTTTTTTAGCACCTAAAAGCTCCCAACCAAAGCATTCTTTTCTCTCTTTCTTCAGCCAAAAATCTGCCACTTCTAGCCTCCCAAACACAAAAAAATTTCTTTATCAAAAATCCACACCAAGGCTTGCTCACAAAGGTGCTTAGGAGTACACATCTTAAGGCTCATTTTGGTAAGGTCCTAGAAACGAAATTTTTGGTGATTTTAGTTTTGTTGTGACTTTATAATAAGAAAAGCCTTGTGTTTCCTAGCACAAAGTCATCCCCCCCCTCTTGGTCCCCATGGATGGGTCATGATCATCAACCCCTCACTTGGTCTGGTTTGTGCTAGTTCCAAGCACACTAATGCATGAATCGAAAAACCTTACCTTTTTATGGTTAGTTGTTTCTAAGTTATGATCAAGAGATTTATGTGTATTTGTTTATGCAAATGGATTATAACAAGTTTATTTTGAGCCCTTAGTTTTTCATTTTTAAGTTTGTGGTCATGTGGCTGTGTTTACATATATTTACGAATGGTTTGTGAATGTGTGTGGGCTTGGATGTTTTTAGGGTGACTGGACACCAAATCTGTCCAGTTTTAAGGCCACGGTTTTGGCCAGTTTTTGACGTGATACAATCTATTTTTGAGGATTTGTAAAACACAGAACTTTAAGGAAATTTCGTTATGAGCATTTTTCCATAAGCTTTGGCCAAAAATGACTCTAAGATAAGGTTTTGGAACGTTTTTCAGCCGGAGGTCAAAACTGAGGCCACAATCCTGATTTACAAGGACAACCTTGGGTTTTTGTAAAACTGACCCTTTAAGAGGCCGAACCAGGCTTCGGTCAAAATATGAAAGTTTTAGATCACGTCGAAACTTGAGAATGACCCACGAAGGCTTCAAAAATTTTGCCATTTTGGGCCTCAAACAGATATGTTTTTAAAAGTGCGCAAACTGGGAATTTTTGTAAAAACTGGACACGAAAATTGGCCATGGGTTTTAGGGATTTCGGACCCCTTAGAGGGCAAACCAAACTCTAAGATGTTCACGGGAGTTGTTCATCTCATCGAGGACAAAAATTTTCATGTTTACCGACTTCACAAATTAAATCGTTTCAGATGAGTTTTAAATTGTTTTCCAAAAAAAAGGGTTCAAAAACCCCCTTAATAAATGAATACCAAAATGTGTTCTCCATTTTAAAATGAAAAATGATTTTTGTAAAAATGCCTCCACCTTCCAATGGGGTGGTATGGGGACGATTTTAAGGGGCATTTATTACCCTAAAATTTTATAAAGGTTTTAGAACATTTTCTTAAAAATAGCAGTGGTAGCCCGATTGGCTACTACACCAATGCACCAAGTAACCGGATAGATGACTAGCCCATCTAGTCCTGAGGCCCAACGTAAGGTAACCGGTTAGTGAATTAACCGGTTAACTAATTTGATACACTAGGTAATCCAATAGGTTACACAGTGCAATACACAATGTAGCCCAGTAGGTTACATAATTAACGGCACATGAGGTAACCGGTCGGTAGACTAGTCGGTCAACCAGTTAAAGACCGAGTTCGAACAAGATGGTGAGGAACGGTGATTAATTTGTTAGATAGGCAAATTAATCAGGCACGATTAGAATTCTGTCACCAAATTCCTTAGTAGAACAGTTTGGTACCGATGGGGCATCGGTACCATATAACGATTTATAGTCACTAATGACCACAGTGACTTAAGAGAAAATATTAATGGTAATGCATTATGGTTATACGTCGACACCTATAATTTGCATCGAGGCAAAGTGCGATACAACTCCCCCTATAATATGAACAAAAATGAGTTTAAAATGGTTGTTTAACCTATGTTAAAGTATCCAGTATTACATGTTGGTTGCATGACATATAGGGGTTCATAATCACATAGATTAATGAACATTATAAGTTAGGTGTCGTTACATCCCCATCAGGGCATGATGGGGGATAAGCCCAGCTGAGCATAGGGTACATGGTTATTAGTACTCATAATCCACAATTAGGTAATCAGATTAAGGGTGTTAGTCTAACGGGCCCCATTGGATCCGCAAAGAAGACAAGTATAAAGATAATGGGTCAAGCTGAGCCCATGATCACGATGAATCCGATGATACACGTGCAATAGTACTGACACCAGGGCCCTTCAGATAACACAAGATTAAGAATAATTGAAGCATAAATTGAGCATAACCGATTCATGCATTGATCACGTTATGCCTTAATCTTAGTATTGTATGTTTCTTAGTTGCATGATATAATACAATATGATACATGATGTGATTGAATGGGATGCTTTCTGTTATATGCTATATAATAAGTTTCCCTGTGATATTGTGATATAACTGTTAGTTTTAATTATGCCCTGAATATGGCATGTATGTTTAAAGCATGTTTTGTGAACGAATATGTTGTACTTGCTGAGCGTAAAGCTCACCGTGTGTGTTCATGCTGTGGGTAAGAGACCTGCAAGCTAAACACTGTTGGCGATAACGGCGGCAGGGTGGATGTGAGGGTGGGGTTATGGATACCACCACCAGAGTATACTTCCGCAAGTTATTTTGAGAGTCTATTTTATAAATAGTAATTTAATAGTTTGGCATTTTGTGTATGTATATGTTAACGCAAATTGTACCAAGACCGTTGTATGATTTTAAGTATAAGTATGTAGTATGTAACTGGTAAACACACTATTCAAAAAAAATTTCCTAAATTTTGGGTATTTACAAGTAATAGTTTTTAAACGAGATAAGTTAAGATAAGTAGTATTTTTGTAGAGGTCTGTGCCACCAAGGCACGGGTCCTCACAGTTGGTATCAGAGCGGTATCCTGCCACCTACCTCACATCACCGCATGCCAGCCTCATCTGTCTAAGTACATTCTATTTTATGATCCTAGTACCTGAGTTAATACGATATGTTGTATATTATAGTGACGGTCGCTCTAATAGACCCTAACTAGATACATAAAGACCGACAGGCGAGCCCAGCTTTCACCGCTACATGGCCAGATCGGTTTGATGGTCAACGCCTACCCTATGAGTTGACAAGATGGATCCGTGATATGGAAGTTATGTTCCAAACCTGCCACATTCCACCTTGCCTATAGAGGACATGGTGGGAAGATCAACGAAGGATAGTAGGCCCTATAGAGGACTGGGTGCACCTTTGCCATGAGCTCCACATCGCATTTTGCACCAGCGAGGGTCAACGAAGTTCACAGGAGAGGTCGAGATATGGAGATCTGGATGGACATGCACGAGAGGTGGTATGACATCCTTTCAAGCATTTGGGATGTTTACGAAAGGGAAGCCATGGCACACTACTGCCAGAGGTTTATGGATGGGATGCTACCCTACATCCCTTTAGACAGGCCTTTTAAAGAGGTAGTTGAACTCCTATGGAGGGGAGTTCCCTGGTATGTGAGGGATATTGTCCACTACCCTCCACAGCACAAGCATTTGGGGTGCTTCATCTGTGACATATTAGATGCCGAAGTGGCAGTGATTGACCCCGAGAAACCTGCCCTAGCTCATGATGAAGCAGGTCTCGCCAATGCTGAAGATGACCTAGTGGAACCAAACCCCCAGCCGGCTGGCGAGGACCCCGTGGCTGAGCTTTAGGCAAAGGCACCAGAAAATGCAAAAGAACCTATGGAAGAGGATCCTATCCCTATAATACCCCTAGCTGTATATCCTCCCCAAGAGAATAACGATGACTATCTTAGCAGAGGTGAATGGGTAGAACCCGAACCTGAGCCTAAAATCATCATAGCCAATGATGACGAGGACAACTCTGGTTCAGAGGTCGAGGAGGAGGACCAGAGGAGTTCTTTTTTGACGAGATTGACGACGAGGATGTCTCTGATGCAGAGTCTGTTTTGACCTCAAAGTAGCTAGAATTTACTTTAGTATATCCCCTTTTGACTATATGTACGCATGTATGAGGGAGGGCCATAGCCTACTCTTGCTTGATTTAGCCCAGTCCATTCTTTTAAGTATATGTACTGGGAAGTGTGTGCGTTTACCACTCCCAACAGACTAGCGTTATGTACTATTATATATGATATATGAAAAGTAGTCTAGTTTTGCCCGAAGGCTCAAGATATGACCTTACACACATAAGCACAATGTGATAGAAAAGTGCAGGATGAGTCCTGGCACTCAGACGATGTTTCAATGCAATACGGTGATCGTATTGAACATCACGGTAGTGAGAAAAATAAAAGTTGCATATAAATACGTTTATAATAGTTAAATAAGAAAAGAAATTGATATGTGATCTAATTCCTGAGTACGAGACCAAAGCTTTACTTTTTTTTCTTGGTGCATGGTAGGATCCCAAGGAACAAAATGACGAAGACGCGAAGTCAAATGACACAACCCTCCCGAGAGGAGGAATTGGCAGCACAGCTCGCAACCATGCAGGAAATGGTAGAGAACCAACAACGAGAGTTGGCCTAACTTAGAGCCTAACTGGGCCAACAGAACCAAGCACCGCCCACGATAGGGGTACCAACTTGAGAAACCCAATCGACGTCTGAAACTCCACAGTAGCAAGTGACTCCCCCAACCCAAGAGATCTTGCATGGGTGCAAGATCCCCAAACCGCCACCAGTACCCCCAGCGGCAACAGTCGTCCATACAACGGCAAATGTTCTTCCACCAGTTCACAGGGGAGGCGACTTATATAAAAGGTTTTGGCGGATGAAGGAGCCAGAGTTCGAGGGAACCGCCAACCTGATAAAGGCAGATGATTGGTTAACCGAAATTCAGGTGGTCCTAGACCTTATAGGCCTGACAGACAGGGAAAAAGTACTATGTGCATCTTTCACCCTGCACAAGGAGGCGCTGTAGTAGTAGAAAATAGTATCAATCAGGAGGAACATCCATAAGATGACCTGGAATCAATTCATCGAGGAGTTTAGGCAAATGTATTTCAATAAGGAAGCCTTAGCGGTATAGCAGGATGAGTTCAACAATGTACGGAAGTATGACTGTCATGGAAGCAGTCAGGAAGTTCAAGCAACTGGTTCGACTCTATCTAGATTTAGTCCCCACTAAAAAAGAGAAGGTCCGGCGAATGTTGAAGATGTTCAGGACTGATATTGCAATACAAGTTTACAGTAGTAACCATAGGCCAACTATGGCAGTGGAATGTGTCAGTAGGGCCATCCGGGTCGAGTACTGGCTGGCACAGGACAAGGAGCGAAAAGCTTAGATTTTCAAAGCTCGAAAAGAGGATGTGGCACCCCGCCCTGAATTAAGGCTATAGTACTAGCATAGTAGAGCTCTAAAGTCCACTATGGTAGACCGTTACCTCAATGGGTCACCGACATCTTACTTGTAATTTGTTCTTGTTAAATTACTAGTTATAATTAAAATGATTTTTTTTAATCTGAAAACCGAGGGGTTTTTTTTTTAAACTGTCGGTGACTGTAAATTGTAAAAATATAAGCAACATAAAACATAGGATATACTACTATTATACTGGTTGTACATAATTTACATCATGATGTATTTTCAAAATATAATTCAAAATCTGCTCTCAAAACAATACTTAAAATCCACTCAGTGAAAAACAGCAGCAAGACCATTCTCCTTGCCTAGCCCTGGAGGCAGATGCAATCCCACTCCTCGTCCTTCCTCTGTCTACTGATGTACAGGTTTCTTACCTGTAACATGAATAAACTGGTGAGTGACAGGCTCAGTAAGTTCAAACATACATGCAGAAACTTAAATCATAAAATCTTGAAAAAGTACTATTTACATAAATAGTAACTTAACTTTTGACCATGAATAGTAAGGTTGACTTTGATCAATACTATTCATGCCAACTAAAGTCTAAACTACTACATATACAGTTAGTATGTTTTATGCTCAATTATGGCTGTTCTGAACTCTTAAGTCTTTATGTGATACTGAATTCTATTATTGGGCCCCTGAATTGGTCATACCATAATGCACGCATAACTGAGAGGGACTCTGGGGAGTGACCCACTAGCCAATCCTCTACAGTCTGAATACATCAGACTTCCAAACCCGAGATATTTCACCAACAATTTGGAGTCTTATTATAACTGTAACTGAAATATGAGGAACCTCCACCTGTCTGGGAGGCCGGTACGCCAATAATGATTTAATTACTGAGTTTCTGGTGGTTCCTGACTAGTGGCAATTATGCTGCCTCCTGGGTCTGAAACTCTCTATAATTTATTCTGTAATTTATTCTGTAATTTTCTTAAGATTTTATATCTTATATTAGTGTACCTACCGCACCTGACTACTAAATTTCTCTCATCTATATCATATAAGCATACTGAGTAAATTCATGCTGCACACAAATAAATATCTGAACTTACCGATATTTTACTAGTGATTCCTTTCCTGAGTCAACCGGCTTCCTTAATTCACCTTTTGATTGCTTTCCTATAACCAAAATAAATCGCGGTTATTTTTACTATTCACTTCATATCTAAAATATAGTGAAAGTATAAAATTTGTAATTGGAACTCTTAATTATTCATTTTGGGATTCATATTTTTAATTCTAGAATCATTCTACTGCATAAACTACTATTTCGGGTATTAATATCACTTTTCTGAACATTTTGGTCAAAATGACCATTTTGCCCCTGATGGGACTATAGACTGGAAAATTCTCGTTTTATCATTTTATCTGGATTTTCTGATCCCAAAAATCCTAAAAAACATTTCTTAGATCTTACCAAGCTTTTATGACATTTTCTACAAAAACACTCGGGTTACTATTCACCGAACCCTCGGGTGGTACTATCCGACCCTCGGGGTCGTTTCTCGTTTTTCTAGCCTTTCGGGACCTCAAATGGCTATTTCACAAGTTATGTAATCGTCTCTTATCCTCTTCTCTAGCTTAGGTTCCTGAGGGGGCTCGGGTTTCCGGTTCCTAACCCTACTTTTACCTCTCGTTTACCAAATTGCCCTTCGGGCGTTCTGAAAATTTCGGCAGCATTTCTGCTGAAATTCTAGGTCCCGGCATTTAGGAAACGCCTCGAAACCATCTATCCTATTCTACCCTACCAAGTACTATACCACAACCTAATTTTACGTAAAAGTTACAAAAATTTTATGTAAAATTTCATCACAAAACTTGTTCGTTTTTAACAGGATTTCAACTTGTTCTTTATCATTTTTAGGCCCAGTTTTATACTCAAATCACACATTTCCATAACTTAACAAAACTTTCTCATTTTCCATTAAGCTTATACACGGTTTTTCTCAAAAATCCTAAACAAAAATTTTTGTTTTATAACTCAAATTTTTCTTGTTTATTTTTCTACATCAACACATTCCTTTTTCATTACAAATCATAACATGTTTCATCAATTTTTTTCACACATTTGCCCCTTAGAAAGCCACGGCTTTTGAATGGCAACTTATGCATAAACTTTTATTTTCCTCATCACATTCTCTCATTTAATTTATCACATGTTAACATCAATATTTCCACATTCGAATCAACACAAAATCTCATTTTTTCTTCCTTTCTTTCCCACGGTTTTCAATTGAAAAGCAAGCACCAACATTGAATGTTTTTCAATCCCATTTCATCTATTTCTTTCTTTCCATTTCCACATGATTTTCAACATCAAAATCAAACAAAACAATATGAAAATTTTATCTTTCCAAATCCTAATAACGCCACGGTTTTGGTGAATAAAAACACCCATAAACTAGCTTTTCTTACTCACGATTTCACACTTGTTTTACTCATTCACCATTTACACACTTTCAAGCATAAATCAATGAAACAAAAACTAATTTTTCTCACTTCAAACCAGCCCATAATACACGGTTTTTCTTCATGAAAAACAAGAAGAAATGATACCAAAATGAAGGATTACCTTACTTGCTTGGTAACTTAAACCTTGTGATGAATTTTTCACACTATCTTCCACTGAACTTGAAGAAAATTTTCTGATTTCAATGGGGGAGATGCACGGCTGTTCTAATGGCTTAAAACCAGAATTTTTCTGGTTTCTAAGTCCCCAAAACCGTGTATATAATCAGCCAAAAAGGAGGGACCAAGTTGCAAATTATTTAAGGGTATTTTAGCAAACTTTTTATACAAATTTTCTATTCTTTAAGGGCTGTTTTGCAATTAAACAAAAATGGCCAGATTTTTATCTGATTTTGGCCCTAAAATCTGCCACCTTTCAACCCTAGAAGCTTCTTGAATTTTTACTTAAGCATCCTTTGACTTTTCTAGTTGACTTTGCATCTTAGCCATTGATTTATCTTGACTTTAAACCCTAGCCCTTGGATTTGAATGTATTCTTACTTCCTTTCAAAGATTAACACTCAATTTTTGACTCCTTATATATATATGGAGTCAAAATTTTGACCAAAAGTCAAACTGAAAATTTTTGCATCGAAATTGCGTAGACGAGTTCCTAAGGCTGTCCGCGCGATCGGTTTTCCTTATTTCGCTCCGGTTTGCCTAAAAATCAACACTGTAAGTATTTCATCTTTTAGTGGTTTATAACATACTTCCAAAATTTTTGAAACCGAAAAGGCATAATTTGTCCGATTTCAGTTCGGTAAAATTTCCCATTTCTGAGTACACTCTTGTCTACACTGTCCGAACATTTTGCACATTCTAAATAATATTAAAACATATATTTTACAATTTTTCACATGAAATCATAGAGTACACAAGTTATACTAAATTTCTAGAAACAGTAAAATTTTACGATTATGACATTCTCCCTTCCTTATAAAATTTTCGTCCTCGAAAATTAGAATAAGTGGAGGTATAAGGCTTTCATCTCATCTTCACGTTCCCACGTAGCCTCTTCAATGCTGTGGTTTCTCCATAGAACCTTTACTAGTGGGATCGTCTATTTCTCAACACCTTATCTTCTCGTGCTAAAATCTGCACTGGTTGTTCTGGGTAGGTCAAATCTTCTTGAACTTGTATTAGCTCATACTCCAGCACATGTGAAGGATCCGGTATATACTTCCTTAACATTGACACATGAAAGACATTGTGTACTACTGATAGGTCTAGGGGTAATGCTAATCTATAAGCTACCTTCCCAATGCGTTCGATTATTTCAAATGGCCCAATATATCTTGGACTAAGTTTTTCCTTTTTACCGAAACGCATTACACCTTTCATTGGTGATACTATGAGAAATACGTAATCCCCCTTTTCGAACTCCAAGAATCTTTGTCGTTTGTCTGCATAACTCTTTTGTCGGCTTTAAGTGATCTGCATTCTTTTCTGAATCTTTATAACTACCTCTGTAGTTTCTCTTATGAAATCAGTCTTATGCAGTTGTTTTTCTCATAGATCATACCAATGAATAGGAGACCTACACTTCCTTCCATATAGAGCCTCATAAGGTGCCATTCCTATGGAAGCTTGGTAACTATTGTTATATGAAAACTCTATCAACGGTAGTTTTTCATTCTAACTTCCAGGAAAATCTATAACACAGGCTCTGAGCATATCTTTTAATATCTGGATAGTTTATTCTGATTGTCCATCTATTTGGGGGTGAAAAGTTGTACTAATGCGTAATTCTATTCCCATAGCTTTTTGTACACACTCCCAAAATGCAGAAGTAAATCTTGCATCTCGATCTAATACTATAGACTTTGGCACTCCATGTGGCCTAATAATATGAGTCACATACAACTGTGCTAATTTTTCTAATGTGAAAGTTGTCTTCATGTCTATGAATCGTGCCGTCTTGGTCAGTCTGTCAACAATTACCCAGATAGCATCATACCCTTCTCTAGTCTTGGGAAGCCCTACAATGAAATCCATGGTAATATGCTCCCATTTCCACTCTGGAATTTTCGAAGGTTCCAATTTTCCTCCTAGATGTCTGTGTTCGGCCTTTACCCTTTGACAAGTCAGGCATCGACTCATGAATTCTGCAATATCTTTCTTCATCCCTTTCCACCAAAACTGTATTTTGAGATCCTGATACATTTTGCTGGCTCCAGGATGAATAGAATACAGTGTTTTATGAGCTTCTACCAGCATTCGTCTTCTCAGTCCTTCAGTAGCTGGAACATAGATTCTTCTTCAGTATAGAAGCATTCCATCAGTGGACATGCTTATATCTAATTCTTTATTTTCTGAGGCTTCTTCTCGGAGTTTTATTACAGTTGGATCCTGCTTCTAGGCTTCTTTAATATCTTCATATAGAGAAGATTCTAACCTTAAGGCTAATAACCTTTCAGTTATTAACTCCAATTGAAGGGAGTGAATCTCTTGCTGTAAGGCTCTTGGTAGCTTTGCTATGGACAATTTCTGTGATGTGGTTGACTTTCTGCTCAATGCATCTGCTACTCAGTTTGCCTTTCCCGGATGGTAGAGAATTTCACAGTCATAGTCTTTCACCAACTCTAACCATCTTCTCTGTCGCATGTTTAACTCCTTCTGTATGAAGAAGTATTTCAAACTCTTATGATCAGTGAAGATTTGACACTGAGCCCTATATAAATAGTGTCGCCAGATTTTGAGTGCGAATACTATAGCAGCAAGTTCTAGGTCATGCCTAGGATAATTCCTCGCATGGTTCTTTAATTGACGCGATGCATAAGCTATCACCTTATCATTCTGCATGAGTACAGCTCCCAAGCCTATCTTTGAAGCATCACTGTAGATCGTAAACTTTTCACCCTCCGTAGGTAAAATAAGGATAGGTGTACTCGTCAGTCGCTTCTTTAACTCATGAAAACTTTTTTCACATTCTGGCGTCCACTCGTATTACTTTTCCTTACGAGTGAAAGCAGTGAGAGGTGCAGCCAATTTTGTAAATTCTTCTACGAATCTCCTGTAGTAGCCGGCTAACCCTATGAAACTGCATATCTCAGTTACAGTCTTAGGAGTAGGCCATTGATTAATTGCATCCACCTTGGTTGGATCTACTGCTATGCCTTCCTTTGTCACCACATGTCCAAGGAAATGCACTTTATTCAACCAAAATTCACACTTAGAGAATTTTGCATACAACTGATGACTTCTCACCGTGTGAAGGACAATTCTTAGATGCTCCTCATGCTCTTTGTGAGTCTTTGAGTATATAAGTATGTCATCAATAAACACGATGACAAACTTAACGAGAAACTCCTTGAAAACTCTGTACATCAAATCCATGAATGCTGCTAGGGCATTGGTCAATCCGAACGGCATCACCAAAAATTCATAGTAACCGTATCGGGTTCTGAACGCTGTCTTAGGAATATCACTCTACTGGATTCTCAGTTGATAATAGCCTAAACGTAAATCAATTTTCGAAAATACTGCTGCTTCCTTTAGCTAGTCGAATAGGTCATCAATCCTAGGTAATGGATACCTATTCTTAATGGTAACCTTATTCAATTCTCTGTAATCAATGCACATCTGGAGAGTTCCATCTTTCTTTTTAATGAATAGTATTGGAGCGCCCCATGGAGAATAACTTGGTCGGATAAGCACCTTGTCAAGTAGCTCTTTTAATTACACCTGTAGTTCTTTTAATTCTGTTAGGGCCATACGATATGGAACCTTAGAAATTGGAGTAGTCCCTAGCATGATCTCAATCTCGAATGAAATCTATCTTTCTGGAGGTAATCCTGGCAATTCCTCTAGAAACACATCGAGAAATTCGTTTACAACTAGAACATCTTCTGGTTGCAATTCCTTTTCTTCAGTCACATCAGTGACATATGCCAGGTACCCAACACAGCCATCAGCCATAAGCTTCTTCGCTCTCATTGAACTGATCAACATCTTCTTTGATTGACGAGATGTATCAACATATTCAAAACTTTCCATGTCGTCTAGTTAAAAGACTATTTTTCACTTCCGACAGTCGATAGTGGCCTGGTATTTTCCCAAGAAATCCATTCCTAGGATCACGTCATAGTCGATGATCTTCATTATGATCAGATCGACATATAGCTCCCTATTTGCCACAATTATTGGCACATGACGTAACCAGTAATTTGACAGCATCACTTCCTCTGAAGGTAAAGCTATCCTAAAAGTCATCCCTATAGGGTCTTTAGCATACCCTAACTTGTCAGCAAATTTATGGGACATAAAAGAATGTGTGGCTCCTGAATCAAAAAGGACACATGCCACGTGGTTAAATACAGAAATCTGACCTGTAACCACATTGGATGTTCTCGCTTCAGCGTCTTCTTTGATAAAAATAATAACACGAGCATCTGGTCGTGAGGTCTGTTCTAGGCACTCAGACCATACTGGTGGCACTCCTGAAGGCCCTTCTATCCTCCCCTGCAAGGCATGAGCTTGAGGCGGTTGCTAACGTGGAAGGTATTGTTGGCACTGTTGCACTAGTCCTGGGATATTCTGGCAGTTCATTAGACAATTCTTTGCAAAATGCCCTTCTCTTCCACACTGATAGCAAGCAGTAATGCCAATTTTGCATTGGCCTAGATGCCTCCTTCCACATGTAGCACATGTGGGAAAACTCGGCCCTGTGCCCTGACTGGTCTTCCCTTATTGATTGTTGGTGTCTTGACTCCTGTTCCTGGAAAAATTTCCTTTTCTTTTACCCTGCTGTTGTTGGGAGCCTTGAGGGTTAGACTAGTTTGGCCTACTCTAGCCAGATTTACTACCCTATCCTGTCTACATCCCTGCTTGTGCTGTTTTAGCAAGGATCTTCTCTTTTGTCCTGGCTTCCCATACTTTCTCTCTTTCTTCTTTCTGCCTGAGCAAGTGATATTCAGCCCTGAGGGCTCTGCTTACATAGTCCGCCACTGAAGTAGGTGGTACTGGCCCACTGTCAACTACTACTGCTATCTCTGGTCTGAACATGCCAATCATTTTTTGAATCTTTTCTCATTCTGTTGGCACCACATATGGACAGAATCAAGACAGCTGATCAAATCTGTGACACACTTCGCTCACTGACTGATTCCCCTGTTTTAGTTCAGCAAACTCCTTCTGTTGACGACGGAGAGCAGCTGGGTCATAATACTTCTGATTAAATTCTTCAGAAAATTCTTCCCAAGTCATGTTGGTCACATCTCTCCTTATGCGGACCGTATCCCACCAAAAACGGGCATCCTTTTTCAGCACGAAGGATGCGCACAGAATCTTCTCTTGATCATTTAGATTCATGAAATCAAGGATCCTCTGTAGTGAAGAAAGCCACTCCTCTGCCTCAAGTGGGTCAATCGAACCTTCAAACTCCGGCAACTTCATTTGACTTAATCGTTCATACAAAGGTTCCTGATTCACCCTCGGTTGAGGCTGCTGAACTTCTGGAATGACTGACGGCTCCGCTGGTACTGTCTCAGCTGCCTAAGAGGCATTGCCCTCTTCTTGGGCCTGTCTTTGTTGTTCCATAGCAGAAAGTCGCTGTTGTAGTTCAGCATTTTCTTTCATTTGGTTTACAAGGAGAGCTTGTACTTCCTCCAACCTCTGAGCTAATGTAGGGCGTCGACCTCTCCTGGCACTCATTTTGATCTCTTTCTTCTAATCTTGCAAAATAACCAATCATTAGATTTCCCATAATTAATTTTTTTGGAATTTTAAGCAGGAATCTTAAACATGTCATTTACTGTAAAGCATACATCACAAAACATTTCATATCATTCCATAGCACTTTCTTACATCATACATAGCATACACAACATCTGTCTTAGCATTTTCTACTCCCATATACGTATATACATATTATACATATTCACACATGGGGTATATTTGAACTTCTCTCTCTCTCTCTCTCTCTCTCTCTTTTTCTTTTTTTTTTACTTCACTATTCATTTTGACCCGACGGAAACTCCTCGAGGTCTTCATTCTCTTCCTCTGAATCATCCCCAGTAGCTATCCCCTGATTATGGGTTGTTGTTCCTCCTTGTCGTGATGGGCCAACCTCATAATCATTAGCCATAGGGGGTGGTCCATATAAGCATGTCAGTACCCCTTCTTCATGAGTCTGCTCCCACTGATGCTTTTCCAAGCATTCTCATACTTGCACTCTCTTAATCCTAATGACACTAGCAACAAAATCATGTTGAGGGATGGAATGGAGCAAGCTTACTCTATGCTTCAACTCTGGGGTGAGTCCCTTCCAAAACATCTCACGAAAGTCTTCATCAGAAAAGTTTGGGAGTAGGCACTTTTTAACCATGTTTTCCTCAAACCGCACGGCGTAAGTCAGCACTGTATCCCTGGGTGCCATCTGGTACCTCTCAATCTTCTGTAGATAATCCTTAACATCTGTTATGCAAGGTAATGTAGTGGTGCGCTTTCCTGCCTAGTAGAAGGAACTGGGGTCGGCTCTGGGCTCCTCTGGGGAAACTGCTGTCTCATGTTCCAATAAAAATCAGCCCAATTAAGCCTCAATAATGCCTCCTGATCACAGTATTCCTAGTAAACTCAGGCATCTCCTTGAAAAGTGCCAACAGCGAGAATAACCCAATAATCTTTATCAATATCACATGACTGGCATATCAGCTCCACTGTGTGTAACCAGTCCTGTGCTGGTGGAGACTGGCACCCTCCATCAAAACTAAGGGGCAAGCAGGCTCTAAATGCCCGGGTAGCCTTGGTAGACACCCTAGACCCAATATGGTCTCGTCCACCAACTACTGGTATGTCAACTACTACAAGTGGGGGATGGTGTACTGGTGGAGGGGTTAGTGCCCTAACAGTGGCCTGTGCCTCTCTGGAACTAGCTGGATTGGCTGGTGCCGCGGTTTACACCGTCGGTTGTCAGGGTAGAGGCAGTCTAATTATGGATCTGGTCCACACCTTTGGAGGACCCCTACCTTGATATGGATGTGAACGGTAATAAGGTGGCCTCATCATCTAGCTCCTACATAAGGTGCACTTTATATAAATAAATGTGCTACTAACTATAAAATAAACTTAACTTACTTTGATCGACAAACGGGATGCGCATCGGGCCTTGAGGGACATAGTCAACTGCTCTGATACCAACTATGGCACCCAGCCCTGAATAGAGGCTATAGTACTAGCATAGTAGAGCTCTAAAGTCCACTATGGTAGACCGTTACCTCAATGGGTTGCCGGCATCTTACTTATAACTTATTCTTGTTAAATTACTATTTGTAATTAAAATGATTTTTTTTAATCTGAAAACCGAGGGATTTTTTCTTTTAAAACTGTTGGTGACTGTAAACTGTAAAAATATAAGCAACATAAAACATAGGATATACTACTATTATACTGGTTGTACATAATTTACATCATGACGTATTTTCAAAATATAATTCAAAATCTGCTCAGCGGAAAACAACAGTAGGACCATTCCCCTCGCCCAGCCCTAGAGGCAGATGCAATCCCGATCCTCATCCATCCTCTGTCTACTGATGTGCAGGTTTCTTACCTACAACATGAATAAACTTGTGATGCCCTGTGCCCTCAGTGGCCCGGACCGTCACTTTAAAACTGAACTTGCTTGCTTTTCTTATACTTTCTAGCCATTTATACTTAGCTAGATATCATAAAATTAGGGATTTGTTTTTTTTACATGTACGTATTTACTGTATACGTACGTGTTAGGAAATGCCCTAAGTATTAGAGACATTTTGATGTATTCATTTTGAACTGGATAATAAAATTATACTTAGAGGTTATTCATTACATTGCTATCTGTCCTCGTCTTATTTACATGTTAAAGTAAATGTAAGCAAATATGGCTCACTGACTGCTTGTGTTAAAACTGTTAGAACGTTGCATGCAATGGACTTTTGTATGCGAGAAGACAATGTTCTAAAGTTAGCAGTCTAAACTATGGTCTGTAGTCTATGGGGTTAGACCGAGCATCTAACTCATGTTAAGACTATTATGTTGTCTAAAGCCTTGGAGGGGACGGTCTGTCTTGACTGTCTGGAGCTGGACTCCCAAGTAGAGACATGGATATGTTGCTTGGTGGTGACATATTAGACCGGGACTAAAGCGTGATTAATCTACGTAGTCCGCTATGAGTGGATCAATCTGCTTTTGACGTTCATTATGCAATAACCTTAATCCTGAGTAAATGAACTACTTCATGTATATGACTTGTGTACTTTGATGTTCCAATGGCTAAAGCGTCTCAGAGGTAGTAAGCTTATAGACCGGTTCGTTGGGTGCATGACTTGTATACGATGAAGGGTTTGTTTGCAGATATCGGAATCATAGCTCTGAGGAGTTAAAGGTATCCTCTTAAAGGCATTATACTGAATGTGAAAATGGACAAGGCCTTGGGTCGTCTGCTGGGCGGATGACTTCTTATTCACATATGGTGAATAATCATTTTCTAGATTCGGTAGTATAATGGAACTTTAAGATAGCCTGATCAGTAGGATTAAACGGACTTTGACCTAAGGCTGATCATGGATATCATATGAGGGTTTTTGCATATATGACAAGGTCATTGGATGGTAGCTCGTCACAGGCTTACGTAATACGGTATATAATTGGGAGTTCAGTTTCAGGTTTATAGTGGTGTGACTCTGAAATTAGTGATCATATGATTGAGTTGTTCGGTACAGAATGATGATCATATGGAATCACGGGAGCCCGATTATATATGTCCAATCAGTCCCTCTACTAGCTCCACATAATTCCTTAACGTTTGGCAAATTGATTTGTGTATGCTATTGGCTAGTTTATTATGCATGGATGGTGATGACACAAGATTAGGATGGTAGACAAGATTCTCTCCGGTTGGATTCAGATTTTGTTTTGGATAATAGAGTACACAATTATTCGAACTCCAAATAAAGTTGCCATGATTTTATTTGAGATTGGATTGGAGTTGTAGAAAATTATCCATGAGAACAAGAATATGAAATACAACCGTTTTGTGGAATTTGAAATTTGAATTTTGAAATTTGAAATTTGAATTTTGAAATTTGAATTTGAAATTTGAATTTGAAATTTGAATTTGAAATTCGAATTTGAAATTTGAATTTGAAATTTAAATTTGAAATTTGAAATTTGAAATTTGAAATTTGAATTTGAAATTTGAATTTGAAATTTGAAATTCAAATTTTGAATCACAGTCCAAGTAGGATTCGAATTTGTTGTGGAAAATCCACAAGGTTTGAAATTCGAATTTGAGTTGGATTTGGAGAGGATAATCTTGTTAGAATCCTACTTGAATTTTGAATCCAAATCCCAACAAATAAGGGACGAAATTTTGAGGATAATCCTCATGAAAGATTTCGGATTTTGTGGATAAGATTCAAGGGAATATTCAAGCTTCAATCCTAGTTGAATTTGGTTTCTCTCTCCTCCCAAAAGTGGCCGAAATTTTGGATCCCTAATCCTAGGAAATTCGGTTATTTTTGGATAAGGTTAAGATGAGATTTTGCTTGAGAAATCCTAGTGGAATTTTGATTCTCCCTTATCCTAAAAGTGGCCGAAAATTTGGAGGATTTTCTCCTTGTGAATTTCGGATTTTTTGGTTGGAAAAGGGAGATAAAATTCTAGCTAAAATCTTGTTAAGATTTGGATTGGATTTATCTAGAAAAACCGAATTTAATTGTGGAGATTCTCCCTTGGAAAATTCGGATTTTTTGGTTATGGATAAGGGAGAAAATCTTTTCCTAGTCCAATTCGAATTCAGAGAATCACCTCATGCAGGTCTATAAATAGAGGTCCTGACAATCCAGTTCTCTCAGACCACAGACTCTCAGGTGAGTAGGCTTATTGTTGCACAGCTCATCGTGACAATAAAGTTCTTTAGAGATCTGGGTGGTCGGAAGAAGACTAGCAGTGCTAGCATACCGATCGAGGTTCAGAGTGCCCACACACTCAGCCATTCGGGAATTGGAGAATAGTAGAGAAGGCTAGTTGGTTGAAGCCTCCGGTCACTCTCCTCCTGTTCATTGGCGTCCTTGAGGTATGAGTTTTAATTGTTGTTGATTTATTGTATATGGCATCATGAGATATTTAACGATCTAAAAAATTTTTATTGTTCCGCTGCGCCACTCTGATACGTTTTTACCGGTTTATTTTCCTACAGTACGTATACCGATTACTATTCAAAAATACTATTTAACGATTACTATTCAAAAATACTATTTAACTATTACTATTTAAAAATACGGTTTACGGATTACTATTCAAAAATACCATTTAACGATTACTATTCAAAAATACGGTTTACGGATTACTATTCAAAAATACTATGTAACGATTACTATTCAAACATACTGTCTGACAATTACTATTCAAAGTACTATTTAATCATTACTATTCAAAATGCTGATACTCAAATTTTGCGAAAGATAAACTCGCGGTGTCTCCATAACCTTGCCCTCACATCCACCTCCGCTACCACCGTCGCCCATTGGGGATTAAGCCATAGGACGCTTACCTACAGCATGAACACACTTTGCGAGCTTTATGCCCAGTAAGTACAACATGTTTACCGTAAAACATGTTAAAACATAGTACATACTTAAAAACATATAAGCAGTCATGTATCACATATACCACTTTAACATATCACATATCACATATCATATATCACGTATCATATCAATGATCATAAAACTTCACATAACATGTGCATCATAGAAATATCGTGTACTGAATGCATCTAGAAGCATGGTGAACTATAACTAATGCATGATCCGGTTATGTTCATTTATGCTTCAACTTCTCTTTTCTTTTCTTGTCTATTTAGAGCTCATGTGTTAGTACCGTGCGTGCACAGACCATCGGTAACGCCCGTGGTAAAATAGCCGGAGAGCTATCAACGGATGCTCAACTTTCTGCTTTAACTTAAAACCCCTTCATTTGGAAGGGCCGGTATGACACGCTTACTACTTTCGGTCTTGTTTATCTTTTCTAGCCATATGCTTCTCTAAGCTGTCCCAAATCCTACCTGGTAGGGACGTATGGCATCTAACTTGCTTTTTCATCAATCTATTTGATTGTGAAACTACATGCTCTTAAACACGAGGTGTAACACCGTGTGCATGACATACATATTTTAACATACTGTAAAATATCATTTAAAATCATTTTCCTTCATGCCATAGGCAGAGTTGTACTTACCTAATCTATAAGCAACTTCAATCACGCCTTTATAAATTCATAGGTTATCACCTGTCATCAATAGCGTTTCTCGTCAATTCTCCCGTTGAGTCACTATTAACGTTAGTGACTATAACTTGCGTTTCTATGGCGTACCGAGACCCGTCGGTACCCTTTTGGCCTATTATGGGGATTTAGTGTCTAACTCGCATCGTGTTCGATCAATCGTCTACTTGATAGATTAATCATCGTTCCTCACTATGTTGTTCAAAAACGCGGCCCTTGACTGGTTTACCGCTCAGTTACTGACTCGTTAACTCGCGTGTTGGTAACTAGATAGTCTATCGAGTTACTATACGTGGGCTTAGTATAGTAACCGACGGGGTTACTTCCCTTGTTGGGGTATGGTAGCCTACTGGGCTACTAAAGCTTGTTTAGTATAATGGCCCACCGGGCCACTATGGCTTGTTTGGGTTTAATAGCCCACTGGACTACTAAGGCTTGTTTGGTGTGGTAGCCTACTGGGCTACACACACTATTTTACTTTGAAAAATGTTTGGGTTGGCTTGTAAAAATCTTGGAAAAATTCTTTGTTTGGAACCGTCCCCTTATCACCCTGTTGGAAGGTGGGGGACATTTTTATGAAAACCTTGTTCATATTTTAAAGTGTTAAAAACACAATTTTATTTTGAAGTGTATAAATTATATTTTCAAAGCTTGCCTTTTAAAGGTGGTTTTTGAACCACTTTTGAAAACAATTTCGAAACTTTGTCTAAACGACTTTCTTTGAAATTTTGTCAAACATGAAAGTTTTCATCCTCGACAAGATGAACAAATCTCATGTTCATATCGGAGCCTAAATCTAACTCCAATGGCTCCTAATTTCATTAAATCCGTGGGCTTGTTGCCTAGTTTTTTGTAAAAATCCCAGTTTTACGTCTCTGTAAAAATGGTTCGGTTTGAGGCCCGAAAAAGCTAAATTTTTGACTCCCACAAGTCGTTCTCAAGGTCTCGACGAGATCTACAACTTTTGAGTTGAGTCCAAGAACCGGTTCGGACTCTAAGTGGGTCATTTCTAGCAAAATCCGAGACTGTTTTAACACTCAGATTTTTGCTTCCAGTTTTGGACACCGAGTGAAAAACACCCTAAAAACCTATCTTAGGCTTGTTTTTGGCCGAGGCTATTTAACACAAAAATGACTCTATCTAAATTTCCTTAAAACACTGTGTTTTACCAAATCCCATATTCGGACCCTAAGTGGGTCAAAATGGCCAAAATCCGTAGCTGTTTTCTAAGGACAGATTTGTGTCCAGCCACCATAATACACATCCATGCATTCACATCCATAAACCATATGCAACTTAAAGTAAACGCAACCACAACCATAATGAGTTTAAGAAATGAAAGCTAAGGGCTCACATAACTTAATACAACCTTGTGCATAAACAAATACACATAAAACCCTTAGATTGAAAACTAAATTTTTCAACCAATCACCATGAGAAGGGTTTCGGTTTTTACCTTTGGTGCTTTGGACTCAAGCACACTTTTGGCTAGTCTTGGGGGGTCAAAATGCCATGGAAACTCAAGAGCTTGAGTTTGGTTTTATGTTAGCCAAGTTACCAAAAAAAATCATTCAAACAACAACTCAAAACTAAGAATCAAAACACAAGGAAAAATCGGTTTTGTACTTACCCTTGGTGCACGCGAAAAGCTTGGTTCGGTCTCCCCTTGCTTAAGCTTGGAAGAGGTCGGTTTTTCTTGTGAGTTTTGGTCAAGGTTTTGGCTTGCAAAATGTTGGCTTTTAGGGCTGAGAAGATTCAGCACCTGCAAGGAAAAGAGGAAGATAAAGACTTGTGGTTTTAGGTGTGTGGAAACAAAAGTCCATGCCTTATGTCAAGGGTGCCTTTTATAGGCAAAATTGATCCAACTCACTTAAGCTTAATCCTACTTAATTGTCTACCAAATTAGCCAAATCTTGGGACAAATATGCTGCCAATTTTCTGAAGAAATGGGCGTAGGGCTGCTCATTGGGAGGAGGAAAGAATAAACAATGGTTGTTGACTACTTTTTTAGAAACGCTTAAATATAAAATTCCAATGTGTCATGGCTAGGAAGATTATTTTAATGCCACCTTTTGGGCTATGTTTGCTGCAGATTGCAGCTGCTTTTGCAGCTAAGGGGCATGGAAAATTAAGGTTAATTTTATCTGTGTTGGCTTCTCATCGCAGTCTAATTTTATACTGCGGTGTTCGATCCTTTCTCGGCAATGTTCTAATTTTCATCGGAAAATTGGTTTTCTGAATCTGATTTTTGTACTATAAATTTCTGGTTGTTTTCTACTGTCTAAGAGCCCATTATCAGTCTAATTTACTGTTCATGTCCTGTACTGTGGTTATATCTACACTGTGTTGTCCTTTCACATGCAAACCGAGGTGTTCCCGGGTAAAATTTCAGACACAGTCTCTCTTGACTAATTTGGACATGCTGATTTCATTTTTATCAGTTTTACATCCATCGAAGGTCATCTAGACCAGTTTTCAAGATCTGTGTGACCCCACCTCAAAAAACACGTCAGGTGCCTGATTGACTAAATTGGGCGTTCTGAGCCCAAATATATCAGTTTCGGGGTGAGTAAAGGTCGTCTTGACCCTCATCCTCATCCTGATACTGCATACCTCTCACTATTTATTATCCACTACTTTCTACTTAACTGACTGCTCTGAGTGCGCCGACTCTGATTTTGTCAGTCTCTAGGTGAGAAGAGGTCATCTGGACCATTTCTCGATGTGGTACCCTTGCTAGGGCTATCTCTCATTGTCGTGCTCGAATGTTCAGTCTGAGCGTTCTGGTGATCTATTTACTAGTCTTGTGTCAAGAAATGGTCATCTGGACCAGTTTCCCGACACTGCATGTCTCATTCATATATACACATAATAGAGTGGACCGGGTTCGCTGTCGGTCGCCCCTTTCACTGCATAAATAGTACCTAAATAGTACCGTATCTGTTTAGTCTATTCAATGAGAAAATTATATTATATTTTCCAAATTAATTATTCATTGCATAGTAATTAGGTTCCGTGCAATTTGAGAGTCTGTGTAACGGCTTTCTACCCATTGCACGGCCTTCAACACGGTCTCTAACACTGGCGTGTTTAAGGTAACATGGGCGTGTATACACCGGACACAGGCGTGTGCTGGCTGAAGTTTTTCAACACGGCCATGTTTCAAAACACGGCCTTTTACACGTTTATTAACCCGAGGGGTACACGGCCTCTTACATGGCCATGTTCTTGACTGTGTTCTACTATACGGCCATGTGTTCTTACACGGCTACACACACGTACACAGTCTGAGTGGTACACGGCCACTTACATGGCCGTGTACCTGACCATATACTTTAAAAATTGCACTAAAATGCATCCAATTATTAAATTGAAAATTAAAGTACATGATCGAGGCGGTCCTTACAATCTACCCCTTTTACAAAAATTTTCATCCTCGAAAATTAGAATAAATCCAGGAAGTCTCTTTTCATATCCTCTTCACGTTCCCATGTAGCTTCTTCAAGGTTATGGTTCCGCCATAGTACTTTAACAAGCAGAAATCACTTTATTCCTAAGAACCTTATTTTCCCTGGCTAAAATCTGCACGGGTCTTTCTTCATAGGTTAGATCTGCATGGACTTCGACTGGCTCTTAGCTCAGTATGTGGGAACTATTCGGCACGTACTTCTTCAACATCGAGACGTGGAAAACATTATGTACGGAAGCTAGTTCGGGAGGAAACGCCAATCGGTAGGCTACCTTCCCGACCCTTTCGAGGATCTCGAAAGGTCCTATATATTTAGGACTGAGCTTCCCTTTCTTCCCAAAGTGCATCACCCCTTTCATGGATGCCACCTTGAGGAAAACTAAGTCTTCTTCCTGAAATTCGAGAGGCCTTCGTCGTCTATCCGCATAACTCTTCTGGGAGCTATGCGCTGTATCCAGTCTCTCTAGTATAAGCTTCACAGCTTTTGTTGTATCCTTAACGAAGTCGGTGCTGGTGAGCTGTTTTTCTCCGATCTCGTGCCAATGAATCGGTGATCGGCATCTTCTTCCATACAGTGCCTCGTACGGAGTCATCCCAATCGAGGAATGATAGCTATTATTGTACGAGAACTCTATCAAAGGTTACTTCTGATCCCAATTCCCCTTGAAGTCTAAGACACATGCTCTCAACATATCTTCTAATGTTTGTATAGTCCTCTCAGACTGACCATCAGTTTGAGGATGGAAAGTGGTGCTGAACTTCAATTTGGTTCCCATTGTAGCTTGAACGCTCTGCCAAAATCTTGAAGTAAAGCATCCATTGCGATTAAGGATGATCGATTTGGGTACTCTGTGCAGTCTTACTACTTGAGCGATGTACATTTCTGCTAACCTCTCTATCGAGTAGCTCAACTTCATTGCTAAGAATCGAGCTGACTTCATTAGTTGATCCATAATTACCCAGATGGCATCGTTCCCGCTTGAGGTTCTGGGCAATCCGACCATGAAATCGATGGTAATCTGTTCCCATTTCTACTCTGGTAGCTCAATCTTCTACAGCTCTCCTTTTGGTCGCTGGTGTTCTGCTTTAATTTTCTGGCAGGTGAGGCACCTTACTACGAATTCGGTGACATCATTCTTCATGTTTGGCCACCAAAAACTTCCTTTCAAGCCCTGGAACATCTTATTTGCCCCTGGATGTATCAAGTATGGCGTGTCATGAGCTTCTGACAGGATCTGTTTCTTAAGTTCTTCATCCTTTGGAACACACACTCTATCCCTAAAATAGAGTATACCATCCTTAGAGACTTGAAATTCTGAATTCTGGTCCTCCATTGCCTCCTTTTTGAGCTTGTACAGGGACGAATCGAGGTCCTGCCCAGCCTTGATTTCCTCTATGAGCGTTGACTGAAGGGTCATTCCAGACAACCTTCCTATTAACATCTTAATCTTGCTACTTCGTAGCTCCTTTTGCAGTGCTTCCGGCAGGGCTTGGATGGTCATAAGCATCGAAGAATGCATCCGGCTCAACGCGTCAGCCACCTTATTGGCTTTCTCTGGGTGGTATAGGATTTTGCAGTCGTAATCCTTCACCAGCTCCATCCATCTTCGTTGCCTCATATTAAGCTCCTTCTACATGAAAATGTATTTGAGGCTCTAGTGGTCTGTGTAGATCTCACACTTGACACTATATAGGTAATGCTTCCATATTTTAAGTACAAAAACCACCGCTGCAAGCTCCAAGTCATGCATCGTGTAGTTCCTTTCGTGGTTCTTGAGTTGTCGCGGGGCGTATACGACTACCCTACCACCTTGCATTAACACAGCTCCCAGTCCAGTCTTGGACGCGTCACTATAAGTCACAAAATTCCCTTATTCATCATCTGATATGCTCAGGATTGGAGCACTCGTGAGTCAGCTTTTTAGCTCTTAGAAGCTTTTTTCGCACTTGTCGGACCACTCGTACTTCCTTTCCTTCTTGGTTAGCGTCGTGAGTGGTGCGGCTAGCTTCGAGAATCCTTCCACATAGCGTCGGTAGTATCCCGCTAAACCTAAGAAGCTATGAATTTCTGTCATGTTCTTCAGAGTTGGCCAATTGCTAACCCCTTCTACCTTGGTTGGGTCCACGGACACTCCCTCATGGGAGACCACGTGACCGAGGAAATGAACCTTCTCCAGCCAAAATTCACACTTAGAGAATTTGGCATACAGTTGATGCTCCTTAAGCTTGAGTAGGATGGCTCTCAAATGCTCCGCATGCCCTTCCTTCGTCTTAGAATATACAAGTATGTCATTGATAAACACAATGACAAACTTGTCTAGGAACTCCTTGAATACTCAGTTTTTTGGATCCATGAAGGCCGTAGGTGGGTTTGTCAGCCCGAACGACATAATGAGGAACTCGTAATGTCCATATCGTGTTTGGAATGCCATCTTGGGGATGTCTGCATCTCGGATCAGCAATTGGTGGTACCCAAAACATAGGTCGATCTTGGAAAACATAATAGCGCCTTGTAGCTGGTCAAACAAATCATCGATCCGTGATAACGGATACTTGTTCTTGATCGTGATCTTGTTCAGCTCCCGGTAGTCTATGTACATTCGTAACGTTCCGTCTTTCTTCTTTACAAATAAGACTGGTGCTTCCCATGGCGAGTAGTTCTGTCGAATGAAACCTTTGTCCATCAGCTCCTTTAACTGTGTTTGAAGCTCCTTTAATTCTGCCAGGGCCATTCTTTAGGGAGCCTTCGATATGGGTGCCGATCCTGGTAACAGCTCGATTTCGAATGATATCTCCCACTCTGGCGAATGTCCTGGAAAATCTTTGAGAAATACTTCCGTAAACTCCTTTACTACTGGTACGTTGTCCGGTCTGGTTTTCGCTTCCTAGGTCATATCCATTATGTGTGCAAGAAAGCCAGTGCATCCACTAGATAGTAGCTGGTGAGCCTTCATTACTGATATCATCGTCTTTGGTTGCTTCGACGATAAGCCCTTGTAGACAAATTTTTCGTGTCCACTCAGGTGAAAGGTCACCTCCCGTCTCTGGTAGTCTATAACGGCGTGGTACTTGGCGAGGAAATCCATTCCTATAATTATGTCGTAGTTGCACATCTCGATGACGATTAGGTCCATGCTCAGCTCATGCTCGCTGATAACTATTAGTACGTGACGTACCCAATAGCTAGACAACAAAACTTCCCCAGAGGGAAGGGTAATTCGAAAAGTCTGGTTCATCTTATCTAAGTTCTTGCCTAACCTCCTAGCAAATTCTGATGATGCAAAAGAATGCGTAGCACTGGAATCAAACAAAACTAGTGCAGTGGAGTTGGTGACAGAAAGCTGACCTGTCACCATGGTCGAGGTTCCTGCCTCTGCATCCTCGCGAGTAAAGGCATAAATCTTCCCCTACGGCTCTGGGGCTTCTAGTCTGCCTTGGCTAATCGCTGGGCCTTCAATCCTTCCCTGGGTAGCGCGCAGCAGTCTGTTAGTAGGGCGGGCTTGACCTTGCTGATTTTGCGGGTTCAAGCGGCAGTGTTTAGTGAAGTGGCCTTCCTTGCCACATATGTAACAGCCGCTGGTGCCCTAGCGGCATTCTCCCTGATGGTTCTTTCCGCATTTTGGACAAGGTGGGTGTTGATTTTCGTTTCCTCCTCGGTTATTTTTCTTCTGAGGAAAGTTCCTTTGCTGGACTTGATTGCCTGGATTCCTTTTCCTCTTATTGTTGTTGTTGGATGGCTGGTTGTATTGGTTATTTTCCGTACTCTGCCCTCTGTGCTGAAATTCAGAGTGCTGTTTGCCCTTGGTCGGCTTTGATTGGTTTTTCTCTTCTGTCGTTGCCTTGAAGATCTGTGCCCTCCTTTCTTTGTCTTGGGCTAGCCAATACTCAGCCCGAATGGCTCTGCTAACACATTCGGCCTTGGTTGTTGGCCCATGGCTACCGCTGCAGACTCGGACGGCTATATCCATCTAGAACATTTTCAGCATCCTCCTGACCTTTTCCTTCTCAGTCAGCACTAGGTCGAGGCAAAGTCGGGCTAGCTGTTCAAATTTTCTTACGGTCTCCATGACCGTCATGCTTCCTTGGTGCAAGTTGTTAAATTCACCTTGCTGGACTGCTAAAGCTTCGTCGTTGAAGTACATGTAATGACCGCCATTTTCATGGCACCTACTTACCATGTAATAAGTCATTAAGGAATAAAATGGACATAATTTAATGTCCTTTAGCAAATTTAAGAAACATGGTCAAGTACACGACCGTGTAAGAGGCTGTGTACCGCTCAGATAGATGAATGTGTTTCAAAGACATGGCCGTGTTGAGTAGTCTCAACTAGTACATGCTCGTGTCTGAAATGTACACGCCCGTGTTGCGTTGCACACGCACGTGTAAGAGTCTGTGTAGAAGGCTGTGTAATGAGTCGAGAGCCACTGTAATGACTCTCATGAATTATGAAACTTAATTACTATGTAATGATGTAATTAAGTTAATAAGCACAGTGTGCTTTTCAGTTGAATGAATTAAACAGGAATAGTAACGTTTAATTACTATTCATGCAATGAAAGGGGTAATCGACAGTGAAATCGGTCCACCCTATTATGTGAGTATGCGTTGAGACACGCAATATCAAGAAACCGGTCTAGACGACCATTTCATGATACAGAATTGATGAGCTAGTCATCAGTACGCTCAGACTGGTCATCTGAGCGCAGCAGTGATAATTGCCCTAATAGATGTACAGTATCGAGAAAAGTGGTCTAGATGACCTCTTCTCGCCCATAGACTGACAAAATCAAAGTCAGAACGCTCAGATTAGTCAGTCAGATAGTGAATAGTGATTAGTGAATAGTGAATAGTGAATAGTGAATAGTGAGTAGTGAGAAACGCAGTGTCAGGTTAGTGGCCAAGACGGCCTTAATCTGGCACAAAACTGATATATTAATAGTCAGCAGGCTCAATCTGGTCAATTGAGCATAAAATGTAGATTTTGTTTAAGGGATACGCAGTATCGGGATGAGGGTCAAGACGACATTTTCTCGCCCCGAAACTGATATATTTAGACTCAGGACGCCCAAATTAGTCAATCGGGCACCTGACACGTTTTTCGAGACAGGATCATGCAGATCCCGAAAACTGGTCCAGAAGACCTCAGTTGGACGTAAAACTGATAAATTTGAAATCAGCACGTCCAAATTAGTCAAGGGAGACTGTGTTTGAAATTTCACGCGAAAACGCCTCGTTATGCGTGCACCGTGTCAACACAGTGTAGGCCTAACAACAGTATCAAGAAATTGGTCAAGATGACCTTTTCTTGATATAAAACTGATATATTTGGAATCAGAATGCTCAAATTAGTCATTTGAGCACAAAAAGTAATTTTTGACCGGGAACCATACAGTATCGGGAAACTGGTCGAGACGACCTCGGATGAAGATAAAACTGATATATTTGGGTTCAGCACGCCCAAATTAGTCAGTATAGCCTATCTTAAAATTTTTCAAAAAAATTAGTATAAAGGAGGAAATTTTGGGGATTATAGAAAAATAGCCCCCATATTTTTCCAAATCACATTTTCTCCCTCCCATACCACACGAAGATGAACAGTGACCAACTATCGAATCCGGCCTCCGTTTTTGACACCGCCGGCACCATTGGAAAGCTCTCGACGAGCTGATTCCAACGGTGGGCCGAGTCGACCGAACCGATGCCGGAGCACGCCGCACGCGCCGCCCAAAGCCGCCGGTGGCCGAATTTTTCAAACCGCCGTATCTCCGCCGTCCGACGTCCAAATGCCACGATTCCGGTCCCAATGGATTCGTGGTGAAGAGTAGAACAAAACCCAGGCTTCATTTCACATCAACAGCCGCCGAATCGCGCCGCCCCAGGTTCGCCGTCGCCGTCGCCATCGCCGCCGTCGGATCTCGCTATTCCGGCGGAGTTGAGTTGCAAGGTCGGTGTCAAAATGCTCAGAACAACACGTAGATCAAAAGCCCCTAATCAATTTTGGGCAACAACGCCGGAAAAATGAAGATCCAACGCCGCCGCCGTCGCCGACTTTTCGAGAGCCGATTTTCGGTGATAAGAGCCTCGATTCGTGAAATTGACACCACCAATGGGTTCCTCTCGTCGAGCTCTTCAAGATGGTGGTCGCCACTTCCATCGCCGCCGTGGTCAACGCCGGTCAACGGCCGGTCAACGCCGGTCAACGGCGACCAGGAGACCGAAAATTGAAGAATGGCCCGTTGGCCTATTTTCGACGTTCCGGACACATCCGCGGCATCGGATTTGCAAACTGGAGTTTCAAAAGTGAAGAACGACGATTCAAAGATTGCACGGTCGAGACCGAACGGTTCGTCCGACCGCCGACGGGAACGATTTTGGTAGTAGTGTTGATCTACTTATTCCTCAATTTAATATTGGAAATAATTATGTATTAATTATGGTTTACTGACTTGAGGAATTGTAAGAAAAAGGGATGAAATGTCGAAATAGAGAATGTGAGGAAATGTGAATATTTTTACATAAAAAGCGGAGCTTTTATGTAAAAATTAGGCCTCTGGTTTAGTACGTGGCAGGTTAGAATAGGTTAGATGGTTTTGAGGCGTTTCCTAAACGCCGGAAACCCAAAAATTAAGCGGAAATGCTGCCGAAATTTCTAAAACGGCACAAAGGGGTATTTTAGGAAACGAGGGCTGAAAATGTGATCGGGATGGAAACCCGAGCTCCCTCGATGACCTAAGTCCGGGAAAGAAGGACGGACATTATGAAGATTAGTGAACCGCCCCATTAGAAATTTCGTAATGTAAGAAAACGACCCCTATGTCAGAATAGTACCACCCGAGGGACGGGTGCGATCGAAGTATAAAATTTGGGGCGATTACATCGGTAACGGTAACCCGATAGGCTAAATGGTCATACGAGAGGTATTCAGTATGTTGACTGGTTGGTTAGCCAGTCAAGGACCAAGTCGGAATGGGATAGTGAGAGACAGTGATTAATTTGTCAAGTAGACAAATTAATCAAGCACGATTAAAAAAAAAATTAGATATCAAATTTCCCAAAGTAGAGCAGTCGGGTACCGATAGGCATCAGTACCACACAACGATAAGTTTATTAGTTCCTAACGATAGAGTGACCTAAGAGCGATGTTAATTAATTTATTGGGTAAATAAATTAATTAACAATGATTAGAAAATCAAATTCTTAAGAAGAGGGCAATTAGTACCGATAAGGATCGGTACCACATAACGAGAATTTTTGTTAGTCACTAATGACCACGGTGACCTAAGAGTGAATGTTAATGTAATGCATTATGATTACAGGGAGGTACCTGTATTGTGACGAAGGCGAGAGTATAAACTGTCTGCTGACAGGTAAGTACAACTCCGCCTACAGCATGGATAAAATGAATTTAAAATGATGCGTTTCCAGTATTTTAAGTATGTATTTTGCACACGATACTGCACAGCATACATAAGAGCATATAGCTTCACAATCGAGTAGATTGATGAAAGAACAAGATAGAAGCCATAGATCCCTACCGCGTAGGATTGGGGACAGCTTAGAGAAGCGTATGGCTAGAACAGTTAAACAAGATGGAAATAAATAGGTGTGTCGTACCGGCTCCTTCAGTCGAAGGGGTTTCCAGTTAAAGAAAGTTCAGGCCACAAGTTGAGCATCAGTTGATGGCTCTTCGGCATTAGTTGACCTCGGGCGTTACCGTTGGTCTGCGCGCACACGGTACTGACACATGGGCCCTAAATAGACAAGAAGAAAAGAAAAAAAAAGAGAAGTTTGAAGCATAAATGAACATAACCGGACCATGCATTAGTTATAGTTCGCTATGCTTTCTTTTTCAGTAGAGTGCATACAGTACACGATGCTTCTGTCATGCATAAAGTATGTGAAGTTTTATATTCACTGTTATGACATGTTATGTGATGACATGATATGTGAGCTGATATGTGATATGCTTATATGGTATGTGATTTATTAAGTGATATATGTCATGCCTATGATTTTACGTATGTGCTATGTTTTAAACATGTTTTGCGGTTAACATGTTGTACTTACTGGGCGTAAAGCTCACGGAGTGTGTTCATGCTGTAGGTAAGCATCCTATAGCGTAAACATCAAGGGACGATGATGGTGGCAGAGGTGGATGTGAGGATGAGGTTATGGATACACCGCGAGTATTCTTCCGCACAGTATGAGTAAATAATATTTTGAATGGTGACAGTTAAATAGTATTTTGAATAGTAAAGGTTAAACGGTATTTTGGAACAGTAAACAGTATATGTACGAGTAGTATATTTAAATAGTATCTGGTGAATAGTAATCAGATAAACAAGTATATAATTATGTATGTATAATTGAAATCCTTATGTTTTTCAAATTCCGCATTTTAATAGTATGCGTACGTGAATAGTAATATGTACGTGTATATAAAAAAAAAAATCCCTCTAAATTTATGGTATTAAATTCAGCAAGTTTAAGTATCGGTTTTAAAGAGAAAGTATAAGTAAAAGCTAAAGAAGCAAGTCAAGTAATATAGTTTTCAGTGACGGTCCGGGCCGCTGAGGGCACGGGGCGTCACAGTTGGTATCAGAGCGGTTTCCTGCCATCCTACCTCACATCGCCGCATGCCTGCCTCATCTGTCCAAGTAAGTTAGTTTTATTTTTTGTCGGTAAATGTTTATCTATTGAAGATAACATTTTATAGTAATGAAACGACGAAATCTATGATGGCGAGGATAAGATGAAAAGATGCTGAGATCATTATACGAAAAATCACGACCGTGCAGTGCTAGAAAACTGCTCAGAGAAAGAACATGGATTGCTGCTCGAGTTGTACCGATCTTCAGGGCTAGTCGTCCACCAAGTTTCGAGTGGCAAACAGTACTCCTGCACTCTATGAGAATGTCAGGACTAGTTTCATGTTATCAAAGTGATTCCCTGATTGTACACCATTGACCAGGATAACTGAGTCCTGTTGGCTGTTGATATCTCTCAGGAAGATACTCTCGTGTGTATCGGGATCCTTATGACCAGGATGAGCTCTTAACTGTGTCGAGTTTCGCCATACCACGATCGAGCCAATCTCTGAGAGCAGTCCAGCATCAGCCTCAGTTTTTCCTTATGGGCAAGCAGGGAGTGAAACCACCTAAGTTCTCTAGAGTTATGGATATACGAGAATTTGTTCATCGGACTGAAAGACTGCAGCTGATGTCCGGTGATACAGTTCTAACGTATGCTGTTTACTACAAGGAACCGAAATGGACTTCTACAATACATGCCGAGACAAAAGTGGATCAAGACAGGAGAAGACCCAAAGAGAGAAAGAGACCTTGCCAAACAGAATTAGAAGAGCAATCAAGCAGGACTAGCAAGCCTTATCAAGGAGATAGTGAACGCCGAGAGAAAAGTGCTCAACCCCGGGAACCCTACACAAGCCCAAGGCATTATAGCAGCCGCCATTATGGAGGGTGACCCGGTAGAACCAGCACCCCAACTGGCCGATGAAGAGTTCATGGCCGAGCACCAGCCAGAAGTACACGAGGGCAATAGGGAGCCGATGGAGAACCCCGAACCAGCCCCTATGTCTCCCGAACACCCCATGAAAGAGGAAGATAACGAGACTCTTTCCGACGCCCATCCCGACGATGAGGGAGAGGAGATCCCCAACCGCTTTAGTAATGACGAATAGATGGGGATGTACGAACCCCAAGTCATCATAGCCAGCGATGACGAGGTCAGTTTCGACTGAGAAGAAGAGGAGAACCCAGAGGAGTACTCACTCAGTGATAGTGACGATGAGGAGATGCCTGATACTGAATCAGGATTATCCTTCCAATAGTAGTAACCCTTCTGCGGGAATGTTAGTTATGAAAATATATAGAGGGAAGCAGTAGCTCTCCCCCGTCAGTTATAGCATAATGTACTTGTTGGGATCGTATAGGGGAAGTGTGTGTCACTCCCACTGAACTAGAATCTTGAATATATGTATATTTATTATGTGAAATACATTATGAGATAAGCAGTAAAGCTTTGCCCTAGGAGCCAGATAAAATATTTTTTTCCACAGTGTGAGTATGATATGACAGGAAGTGCAGGACGAATCCTAGCACTCAGACGATGTCCCAATACAATGCGGTAATTGTATTGAACACACAGTATGAGAGAAAGAAAGGTGGATATAATGTGTATATTTATATCCATAATGTTTAAATAAGATTGTTAAGTAAGAAAGAAAACGATATGTGATACGAGTCCCAAATACAGAATTTAAGAGACTTATATTTTCCTTTTTCGCTGTACGATAGGGTTACATAGGAAAACATGGCAAGAATGAGAGCTTAGTTAAACCCAGCATCCTGAGAGGATGAGTTGATAGCACAGATCGCAGCCATGCGAGAGATGATCGAGAACCAGCAGCGAGAGCTAAACCAGCTTAGAAAACAGCTGGGCCAGCAACCCCAGGCACCACAGTCAGTAGAGATGCCAGCACAGGAGGCTCTAGCAGCCCAGAAACTCTGAGGGAGCAAGCAGCTCCTTCAGCTCAGGAAGCACTAGCACCCATAGTAATGGCTGCTTTCGTAGCAGCAATTATTTTCTGCCAATCCCTAGGGAAGGCGACTTGTATGAGAGATTCCGACGCATGAAAGCGTTAGAATTCGTAGGAATCACCAACCCTATAGAGGCCGATGATTGGCTAACGAATATCCAAGTAATCTTGGATTTTATAGGGTTAATAGATAGAGAGAGAGAAAGTGATGTACGCACCCTTCACCCTGCGCAATGAGGCGCGTTAGTGGTGGAAGATGGTAACCATTAAGAGGAACATCAGAGAGATGAGCTGGAGCGATTTCATTGAGGAATTCAAGGAGATGTACTTCAACGAGGAAACACTAGTAGCGCAGTAGGACGAGTTCGACGACCTGCACCAAGGTAGTATAACTGTTATGGAGGCAGTCAAGAAGTTTGAGCAGTTGGCTCAACTTTGTCCAGATTTGGTACCGACCAAAAGGAGAGAGTCAGACGAATGCTGAAGATGTTCAGAACGGAAATCACAGTTTAGGTCTGTAGCGGAGGGCACGGACCAGCGACACTAGCAGAATGTGTCAGCAAGACTATCTGAGCTGAGTACTAGTCGGCTCAGGATAAGGAGCGAAAGGCGCAGAATTTTAAGGCACGAAAGGAGGAGAAAACGCAAGCTGAGCAGGCTCAGGGGAAGTAAAACCCCGAGTTACAACACAGAGGACAGAATGTGGGAACCGGCCAGAATAGTAGGCATTCACATAATAACAACAAGAGAAAAGGGGAATTAAGGCAATCAAGATTCACAGGAGAATTTCCCCCAGAAGAGAAACGACCAGGAAGGAAATGATAGCCAACTCGACGTGCACGAAATGCAGAAAGAGGCACTCAGGAGAATGTAAGCAAGGAGTAAGTGGTTGTTTCATCTGTGGCAAGAAAGGCCACTATGCCAAAAAAAAAAAAAGGCTTAGGACACAACGTTGTCATAAACTGTTGAAGGCGAAAAATCATTTTCGAACCAATCGGATGTGAAAAGTTCATCTACAAGGGTTTGTCGCCAGAGCAACCAAAGACGATGATATCAGCAGTGAAGGCTCGCGAGATACAATCCAGTGGATGCACGGACTTCCTAGTATACGTAGCAGATAAGACTCAAGGAATAGAGATAGGACCCGACAACGTACCGATAGTCAGGGAATTCATGGAGATATTTCTAGAAGATCTTGCAGGACTCCAACCAGAGCGCAGGATCTCGTTCGAGACTGAACGTCTACTAGAATCAGCCCCATCTTTGAGGCCCCCTACAGAATAGGCCCTATAGAGCTAAAGGAGCTCCAAGCCCAGCTAAAGTACTAAATAGATAAGGGATTCATGCGATAGAGCTATTCACCCTGGAGAGCACCCATACCATTCGTGAAGAAGAAAGATGGACCACTGAGAATGTGCATCGACTACAGAGAGTTGAACAGGATTACGATTAAGAATAAGCATCTGTTGCCGCGAGTTAACGATCTATTTGATCAGCTCCAAGACGCTGTAGTGTTCTCGAAGATCGATCTACATCCCGAGTACCATCAACTACAAATCAGGAATGAAGATGTACCCAAAACAGCATTTCAAACGTGGTACGGACATTACGAGTTTCTGTTCATGTCACTCAGATTAACGGACGCACCAGCAACTTTCATGAACTGGATGAACCGCATGTTCAAGGACTATTTGGATAAGTTTGTCATTGGGTTCATCGATGACATACTTATACACTCTAAGACGAAGGAAGAGCACGAAGAGCACTTAATTATCATTTTGCGCATGCAACAGGACCATCAGTTATACACCAAGTTCTCCAAGTACGAGTTTTGGCTGGAGAAGGTCCATTTCCTAGACCACGTAGACCCCAAGGAAGGAGTATCTGTGGACCTGGCGAAAATTGATGCAGTTAGCACGTGGCCAGCTCAGAGGAACGTAACGGGAATTCGCAGTTTCTTTAAACTAATAGGATGTTACCTACACTTAGTCGAAGGCTACTCAAAGTTAGCTGCTTAGATCACAGCGCTCACCAAGAAGGGAAAGAGGTATAGGTGAATCGACAAGTGTGAGGAAAGCTTTTAAGAGCTGAAATGAAGACTCACAAGCGCTTCAATGCTGACCATTTCAAATGTTGGTTAGGAAAACTTCATGATTTATAGCGACGCATCTAAAACCAAGTTGGAAACTGTGTTGATGTAGAGTGGTAGAGTAGTCGCGTATGTTTCACGACAACTCAAGAACCTTGAGAAGAGCTACCCAACGCGTGATCTGGAGCTAGTAGCGATAGTTTTTACGATAAAAGCATGGAGGCACTACCTATACGGAGTCATTTGCGAGATTTACATCGACCACTAGAGTCTCAAATGTATCTTCACGCAGAAAGAGCTCAACATGAGGCAGCGTAGATGGCTAGAGTTGGTGAGGATTACGACTGTGAGATCCTATACCATCCGGGGAAAGCCAATAAAGTGGTCAATGCGTAGAGTCAGAAGCATATTACTATGCCTATGGTTATTAGTGCCTTGTCAAGAGCGCTACAAAGGAGTTATGCGACAGCGAGATCAAGATTTTGATAGGGAGATTGTCTGACGTGACCCTCCAATCGACGCTCCAAGAAGAGATCAAGATCGGTCAAGATTTTGATTTGTCCCTGCTCAAGTCCAGAAAGGAAGCTATAGAGGACAAGGGTTCAGAGTTTAAGATCCTTAAGGATGATGTACTCTACTACAGAGATAGAGTGTGTATTCTGAAAGATGAAGAGCTCAAGAAGCGAATCCTTTTGGAACCTTACGAGACGTCATATTCCGTACATCCGATAGCGAATAAGATGTACAAGTACCTGAAGGAAAGCTTTTGGTGGCCTGAAATGAAGAATGACATTGTCGAGTTCGTTGCCAGATACCTTACGTGCCAGAAGGTTAAGGCAGAACACCAGCGCCCAGCAGGATAATCGTAGAAAATTAAGTTACCCGAGTGGAAATGGGACCAGATTACGATGAATTTCGTAATCGGATTGCCGAAGACGTCAAACGATAATGATGCAATCTGGGTGATTGTAGAAAAACTGATGAAATCAGTTAGATTTTTAGCAATGAAAGTTAGCTACTCGGTGGAACGACCAGTAGAAATCTATGCGGCACAGTTCGTGAAATGGCACGGAATACCAGAGTCGATCGTCTCAGATCGTAGTGGACGCTTTACCTCCAGATTTTGGCGAGGTGTTCAAGCCGCATTACGGTCCAAGTGAGAGTTCAGCATAGCATTTCATCCTCAGACCGACAGTTAGTCTGAGAGGACCATACAGATGTTAGAGGACATGTTGAGACCTGCGTCCTAGACTTCAAAGGAAATTGATATCAGAAGCTACCATTGAGCGAGTTCTCGTACAACAGCAACTATCATTCCTCGATAGGAATGGCACCGTACGAGACACTCTGTGGAAAGAAATGCAGATCTTTGGCTCATTAGTACGAGTTTGGAGAGAAACGAGTAGTTAGCTCGGACATCATCAAGAATACCATGTCAGACGTGAAGCTGATACGAGAAACGTTAGATACAGCGCACAGTCGACAGAAGAATTTTGACGATAAACGCCGTAGACCCCTCAAGTTTCAAGTAGGAGATTCGGTCTTTTTCAAGGCGGCACCCATGAAAGGGGTGATGCGCATTGAAAATAAAAGAAAGCTCAGTCCTAGGTACATAGGACCCTTGAGATAATAGAGAAAGTCGGGAAGGTGGCTTATAGACTAGCACTTCCTCCCGAGTTAGTTACAGTGCACAATGTCTTTCACGTTTTGATGTTAAAGAAGTACGTGCCAAACAGCTCCCATGTTCTTAGCCAAGAATCCGTTGTAGTATACGCTGATCCGACGTACGAGGAGAGACTCGTGCAGATCTTAGTTAGAAAGGAGAAAGTACTTAGGAATGAAGTATACCGCTAGTAAAAGTGTTGTGGCAGAATCATAGTGTTGAGGAAGCCACATGAGAATGGGAAGAAGACATGAGAAGAGACTTCCCGGAATTATTCTAATTTTCGAGGACGAAAATTTTGTAAGGGGGGTAGGTTGTAATGACCGCCATTTTCATGGCACCTACTTACCATGTAATAAGTCATTAAGGAATAAAATGGACATAATTTAATGTCCTTTAGCAAATTTAAGAAACATGGTCAAGTACACGACCGTGTAAGAGGCTGTGTACCGCTCAGATAGATGAATGTGTTTCAAAGACATGGCCGTGTTGAGTAGTCTCAACTAGTACATGCTCGTGTCTGAAATGTACACGCCCGTGTTGCGTTGCACACGCACGTGTAAGAGTCTGTGTAGAAGGCTGTGTAATGAGTCGAGAGCCACTGTAATGACTCTCATGAATTATGAAACTTAATTACTATGTAATGATGTAATTAAGTTAATAAGCACAGTGTGCTTTTCAGTTGAATGAATTAAACAGGAATAGTAACGTTTAATTACTATTCATGCAATGAAAGGGGTAATCGACAGTGAAATCGGTCCACCCTATTATGTGAGTATGCGTTGAGACACGCAATATCAAGAAACCGGTCTAGACGACCATTTCATGATACAGAATTGATGAGCTAGTCATCAGTACGCTCAGACTGGTCATCTGAGCGCAGCAGTGATAATTGCCCTAATAGATGTACAGTATCGAGAAAAGTGGTCTAGATGACCTCTTCTCGCCCATAGACTGACAAAATCAAAGTCAGAACGCTCAGATTAGTCAGTCAGATAGTGAATAGTGATTAGTGAATAGTGAATAGTGAATAGTGAATAGTGAGTAGTGAGAAACGCAGTGTCAGGTTAGTGGCCAAGACGGCCTTAATCTGGCACAAAACTGATATATTAATAGTCAGCAGGCTCAATCTGGTCAATTGAGCATAAAATGTAGATTTTGTTTAAGGGATACGCAGTATCGGGATGAGGGTCAAGACGACATTTTCTCGCCCCGAAACTGATATATTTAGACTCAGGACGCCCAAATTAGTCAATCGGGCACCTGACACGTTTTTCGAGACAGGATCATGCAGATCCCGAAAACTGGTCCAGAAGACCTCAGTTGGACGTAAAACTGATAAATTTGAAATCAGCACGTCCAAATTAGTCAAGGGAGACTGTGTTTGAAATTTCACGCGAAAACGCCTCGTTATGCGTGCACCGTGTCAACACAGTGTAGGCCTAACAACAGTATCAAGAAATTGGTCAAGATGACCTTTTCTTGATATAAAACTGATATATTTGGAATCAGAATGCTCAAATTAGTCATTTGAGCACAAAAAGTAATTTTTGACCGGGAACCATACAGTATCGGGAAACTGGTCGAGACGACCTCGGATGAAGATAAAACTGATATATTTGGGTTCAGCACGCCCAAATTAGTCAGTATAGCCTATCTTAAAATTTTTCAAAAAAATTAGTATAAAGGAGGAAATTTTGGGGATTATAGAAAAATAGCCCCCATATTTTTCCAAATCACATTTTCTCCCTCCCATACCACACGAAGATGAACAGTGACCAACTATCGAATCCGGCCTCCGTTTTTGACACCGCCGGCACCATTGGAAAGCTCTCGACGAGCTGATTCCAACGGTGGGCCGAGTCGACCGAACCGATGCCGGAGCACGCCGCACGCGCCGCCCAAAGCCGCCGGTGGCCGAATTTTTCAAACCGCCGTATCTCCGCCGTCCGACGTCCAAATGCCACGATTCCGGTCCCAATGGATTCGTGGTGAAGAGTAGAACAAAACCCAGGCTTCATTTCACATCAACAGCCGCCGAATCGCGCCGCCCCAGGTTCGCCGTCGCCGTCGCCATCGCCGCCGTCGGATCTCGCTATTCCGGCGGAGTTGAGTTGCAAGGTCGGTGTCAAAATGCTCAGAACAACACGTAGATCAAAAGCCCCTAATCAATTTTGGGCAACAACGCCGGAAAAATGAAGATCCAACGCCGCCGCCGTCGCCGACTTTTCGAGAGCCGATTTCCGGTGATAAGAGCCTCGATTCGTGAAATTGACACCACCAATGGGTTCCTCTCGTCGAGCTCTTCAAGATGGTGGTCGCCACTTCCATCGCCGCCGTGGTCAACGCCGGTCAACGGCCGGTCAACGCCGGTCAACGGCGACCCGGAGACCGAAAATTGAAGAATGGCCCGTTGGCCTATTTTCGACGTTCCGGACACATCCGCGGCATCGGATTTGCAAACTGGAGTTTCAAAAGTGAAGAACGACGATTCAAAGATTGCACGGTCGAGACCGAACGGTTCGTCCGACCGCCGACGGGAACGATTTTGGTAGTAGTGTTGATCTACTTATTCCTCAATTTAATATTGGAAATAATTATGTATTAATTATGGTTTACTGACTTGAGGAATTGTAAGAAAAAGGGATGAAATGTCGAAAAAGAGAATGTGAGGAAATGTGAATATTTTTACATAAAAAGCGGAGCTTTTATGTAAAAATTAGGCCTCTGGTTTAGTACGTGGCAGGTTAGAATAGGTTAGATGGTTTTGAGGCGTTTCCTAAACGCCGGAAACCCAAAAATTAAGCGGAAATGCTGCCGAAATTTCTAAAACGGCACAAAGGGGTATTTTAGGAAACGAGGGCTGAAAATGTGATCGGGATGGAAACCCGAGCTCCCTCGATGACCTAAGTCCGGGAAAGAAGGACGGACATTATGAGGATTAGTGAACCGCCCCATTAGAAATTTCGTAATGTAAGAAAACGACCCCTATGTCAGAATAGTACCACCCGAGGGACGGGTGCGATCGAAGTATAAAATTTGGGGCGATTACATCGGTAACGGTAACCCGATAGGCTAAATGGTCATACGAGAGGTATTCAGTATGTTGACTGGTTGGTTAGCCAGTCAAGGACCAAGTCGGAATGGGATAGTGAGAGACAGTGATTAATTTGTCAAGTAGACAAATTAATCAAGCACGATTAAAAAAAAAATTAGATATCAAATTTCCCAAAGTAGAGCAGTCGGGTACCGATAGGCATCAGTACCACACAACGATAAGTTTATTAGTTCCTAACGATAGAGTGACCTAAGAGCGATGTTAATTAATTTATTGGGTAAATAAATTAATTAACAATGATTAGAAAATCAAATTCTTAAGAAGAGGGCAATTAGTACCGATAAGGATCGGTACCACATAACGAGAATTTTTGTTAGTCACTAATGACCACGGTGACCTAAGAGTGAATGTTAATGTAATGCATTATGATTACAGGGAGGTACCTGTATTGTGACGAAGGCGAGAGTATAAACTGTCTGCTGACAGGTAAGTACAACTCCGCCTACAGCATGGATAAAATGAATTTAAAATGATGCGTTTCCAGTATTTTAAGTATGTATCTTGCACACGATACTGCACAGCATACATAAGAGCATATAGCTTCACAATCGAGTAGATTGATGAAAGAACAAGATAGAAGCCATAGATCCCTACCGCGTAGGATTGGGGACAGCTTAGAGAAGCGTATGGCTAGAACAGTTAAACAAGATGGAAATAAATAGGTGTGTCGTACCGGCTCCTTCAGTCGAAGGGGTTTCCAGTTAAAGAAAGTTCAGGCCACAAGTTGAGCATCAGTTGATGGCTCTTCGGCATTAGTTGACCTCGGGCGTTACCGTTGGTCTGCGCGCACACGGTACTGACACATGGGCCCTAAATAGACAAGAAGAGAAGAAAAAAAAAGAGAAGTTTGAAGCATAAATGAACATAACCGGACCATGCATTAGTTATAGTTCGCTATGCTTTCTTTTTCAGTAGAGTGCATACAGTACACGATGCTTCTGTCATGCATAAAGTATGTGAAGTTTTATATTCACTGTTATGACATGTTATGTGATGACATGATATGTGAGCTGATATGTGATATGCTTATATGGTATGTGATTTATTAAGTGATATATGTCATGCCTATGATTTTACGTATGTGCTATGTTTTAAACATGTTTTGCGGTTAACATGTTGTACTTACTGGGCGTAAAGCTCACGGAGTGTGTTCATGCTGTAGGTAAGCATCCTATAGCGTAAACATCAAGGGACGATGATGGTGGCAGAGGTGGATGTGAGGATGAGGTTATGGATACACCGCGAGTATTCTTCCGCACAGTATGAGTAAATAATATTTTGAATGGTGACAGTTAAATAGTATTTTGAATATTAAAGGTTAAACGGTATTTTGGAACAGTAAACAGTATATGTACGAGTAGTATATTTAAATAGTATCTGGTGAATAGTAATCAGATAAACAAGTATATAATTATGTATGTATAATTGAAATCCTTATGTTTTTCAAATTTCGCATTTTAATAGTATGCGTACGTGAATAGTAATATGTACGTGTATATAAAAAAAAAAAATCCCTCTAAATTTATGGTATTAAATTCAGCAAGTTTAAGTATCGGTTTTAAAGAGAAAGTATAAGTAAAAGCTAAAGAAGCAAGTCAAGTAATATAGTTTTCAGTGACGGTCCGGGCCGCTGAGGGCACGGGGCGTCACAGTACATTTCTTTGAACTCGGTGATGAAGTCTACCTAGTTCATTTCATTGATGTTCCTTCTGATAGCCACGGTTTTCCACCACTGGTGTGCTCCTTTTCATAGGGCTAGGGATGTGCATATGACTTTTTCTCCTTCGGTCGGTCCCACGAGGTCTAGAATGACCTGAACATCAGTTAGCCAATCGTCGGCTTCAATAGGGTTCATAGTCCCTTCGAATTTAGGCACCTTCATGCACCTGAACCGCTCGTATAATCACCTTCCCTATTGGCTGATACAATAACATTGGCTACTGCAGGAGCAGCCACAGCCAGTCGTGTTGGCATTGCTTGGGCTGATGGGGTCACTTGCTCTCTAGGAGCGTCAGGGGCTGTTGGTGCAGCTTGAACTAGTACCTCCATAGGTTGTGGTGCTTGTTGTTGTCAGTTCTTCTGTTCCCTGAGCTGGTTAAGCTCCCGTTGTTGATTTACCATCATTTCCTGCATTGTTACGAGACGTGCCAGTAGCTCGTCGTCTCGCGTAGCTTGGTTTGTTTGGGCTCTTGTTCTTGCCATTGTCACCTATGTAACCCTATCATACATCGAAAAAGAGAACATAAGCTTCTCAAATTTTGTACTTGGGATTCCTATTTACATAACATTTTCCTTCTTAGTAAACAACTTCATTTTAAGCATCATAGATATATACATACTATATCTTTCCTTTCTTCTCTTATTCTTATGATGTTCAATACAACTATCGCATCATAATGGGACATCGTTTGAGTGCCAGGAACTGTCTTGTACTCTTTACCATACTTGATCATACACGTAGAGAATCATATTTAGGCCCTCAGGGCAAAATGATACTACTTCCCATAAAACATCTCATAAAACAAATATATATATTTTAAATTCGGTGGGAGTGACACACACTTCCCAAAATACAATCCCATTAAGTACATTAAGTTGAGTCAGCTGGGGAAAGCTACTATTTCCCTCTACATAAATACATAACAAAATTTTCTGTGAAAAGGGTTACTACAACTCGGAGGACAATCCTGACTCTGCGTCGGACATTTCCTCATTCTTGCTGTCAATCAGGGGAAACTCCTCGGGGTCTTCATCCTCATCTTCCCAAGCAAAATCAACTTCATCATCATTGGTGATGATGACTTGGGGCTCATACATTTCTACTTCCTCATCGTCACTGATGTGATCAGGGATCTCCACCTTATCATCGTTAGGTTAGGCATCAGGGATAGCCTCGTCACCGTCTTCATCCATCTAGTGTCTGGCAGATAGAGGGGCTGGTTCGGGGTCCTCCATCGAGTCTCCATTGTCTTTAGGTACTGCTGGTTGTGGTGTGACCGCGAGCTCTTCGTCGGCCAGCTGAGGTGCGGCGTTTGCCGGGTCAGGGTTGAGTGCCACTCTCTCAGCATCCACTATGTCTCAGACCAGGCGCCTCAGGTTTTCATGTGGCGGAGGGTAGTGGACTAGGTCCCTCACGTACCAAGGAATCCCTCTCCAAAGCAAGTCGGTCACCTCTGTAAATGGCATGTCTAAGGGAATGCTCGGCAACATGGCTTCCAAAAATTGCTGACAGTAGTGTACCATGGTCTCTCCCTTATAAATGTCCCAAATGTCAGAGAGGACCTGATATCTCCTCTCATACATATCATCCCAGATGTCTGCATCCTTAGCTGGGTCGTCAGAGTTGCGAAGATCTTGGCAGAACTCATCCCATTGCATTGCTAGACCCTTAATCCTGCGTCGATCGTTCCACCATATTAGTACTGGTCCTCGCAACCGACCACTGGCCATTACCACCTGTAGATGGGGTGGAATATGGCACCCTTCGAAGATTGTCTCCATATGATGAATCCAATAAGGGAGTTCGTATGGGTTACTACCGTCGTATGTGTGTGGTTGCATAGTGGCGAAAGCTACGCTCGCTTCTCGATCTTCTCGCACTTGCTGAGGGTCAACTAGTGCAGCCATTCTCCTATTGTAAACTAATCATCAACTCATATACTAAATTTTAAAAACGAAAGCTAACTTACTTAGACAGATGAGGCAAGCGTACGGTGATGTGAGGTAGGGTGGCAGGAAACCGCTCTGATACCAACTGTGACGCCCCGTGCCCTCAGTGGCCCAGACCGTCACTTAAAAACTGAACTTGTTTGCTTTTCTTATACTTTCTAGCCATTTATACTTAGCTAGATATCATAAAATTATGGATTTTTTTTTACATGTACGTATTTACTGTATACGTACGTATACTGATTACTTTTCAAAAATACTATTTAACGATTACTATTCAAAAATACTATTTAAAAATACGGTTTATGGATTACTTTTCAAAAATATCATTTAACGATTACTATTCAAAAATACGGTTTACGATTACTATTCAAAAATACTATGTAACGGTTACTATTCAAACATACTGTCTGATAATTACTATTCAAAGTACTATTTAATTATTACTATTCAAAATGCTGATACTTAAATTTTACGGAAGATAAACTCGCGGTGTTTCCATAACCTTGCCCTCACATCCGCCTTCGCCGCCACCATCGCCCATTGGGGATTAAGCCGTAGAACGCTTACCTATAGCATGAACACACTACCTGAGCTTTACGCCTAGCAAGTACAACATGTTTACCGCAAAACATGTTAAAACATAGTACATACTTAAAAACATATAAGCAGTTATGTATCACATATACCACTTTAACATATCACATATCACATATCACGTATCATATCAATGATCATAAAACTTCACATAACATGTGCATCACAGAAACATCGTGTGCTGAATGCATCTAGAAGCATGGTGAACTATAACTAATGAATGATCCGGTTATGTTTTTTTATGCTTCAACTTCTCTTTTCTTTTCTTGTCTATTTAGGGCCCATGTGTCAGTACCGTGCGTGCATAGACCATCGGTAACGCTCGTGGTAAAATAGCCGGAGAGCCATCTACGGATGCTCAACTTTCTAATTTAACTTAAAACCCCTTTATTTGAAAGGGCCGTTACGACATGCTTACTACTTTCCGTCTTGTTTATCTTTTCTAGCCATATGCTTCTCTAAGCTATCCCAAATCCTACCTGGTAGGGACGTATGGCATCTAATTTGCTTTTTCATTAATCTACTTGATTGTGAAACCACATGCTCTTAAACATGGGGTGCAACATCGTGTGCATGGCATACATATTTTAACATACTGTAAAATATCATTTAAAATCATTTTCATTTATGCCATAGGCGGAGTTGTACTTACCTAATCTGCAAGCAATTTGAATCACGCCTTTATAAATTCATAGGTTACCACCTGTCATCAATAGCGTTTCTCGTCAATTCTCCCGTTGAGTCACTATTAATGTTAGTGACTATAACTTATGTTTCTACGGGGTACCAAGACCCGTCAGTACCCTTTTGGCCTATTATAGGGGATATAGTATCTAACTCGCATCATGTTCGATCAATCGTCTACTTGACAGTTTAATCATCGTTCCACACTGTGTTGTTCAAAAACGCAGCCCTTGACTGGTTTATCGCTCAGTCAACTGACTAGTTAACTCACGTGTTGATAACTAGGTAGTCTATCGAGTTACTATACGTGTGCTTAGTGTAGTAACCGACCAGGTTACTTCCCTTGTTGGGGTATGGTAGCCTACTGGGCTACTAAGGCTTGTTTGGTATAATGGCCCACCCGGCCACTATGGCTTGTTTGGGGTTAGTAGCCCATTGGGCTGCTAAGGCTTGTTTGGTGTGGTAGCCTACCGGGCTACACACACTATTTTACTTTGAAAAATATTTGGGTTGGCTTGTAAAAATCTTGGAAAAATTCTTTGTTTAGAACCGTCCCCTTATCACCCCGTTGGAAGGTGGGGGACGTTTTTATGAAAACTTTGTTCATATTTTAAAGTGTTAAAAACACATTTTTATTTTGAAGTGTATAAATTTTATTTTTAAAGCTTGCATTTTAAAGGTGGTTTTTGAACCACTTTTGAAAACAATTTTGAAACTTAGTCTAAACAACTATGTTTGAAATTTTGTCGAACATGAAAGTTTTCGATCTCGACAAGATGAACAAATCTTGTGTTCATCTCGGAGCCTAAATCTAACTCCAACGGCTCCTAATTTTATTAAACCCGTGGGCTTGGTGCCCAGCTTTTTGTAAAAATCCTAGTTTTACATCTATGTAAAAATGGTTCGGTTTGAGGCCCGAAACGGCCAATTTTTTTACCCTCATGGGTCATTATCAAGGTCTCAACGAGATCTACAACTTTTTTGTTGAGTTCGAGAACCGGTTTGGACTCTAAGTGGGTCATTTCTAGCAAAACCCGAGACTGTTTCAATACTCAGATTTTTGCTCCCAGTTTTGTCCCAATTTTGGACACCGAGTGAAAAACACCCTAAAAACCTATCTTAGGCTCGTTTTTGGCCGAGGCTATTTGATGCAAAAATGACCGTATCGAAATTTTCTTAAAACATTGTGTTTTACCAAATCCTAGATTCCGACCCTAAGTGGGTCAAAATGGCCAAAATCCGTGGCTGTTTTCTAAGGACAGATTTGCGTCCAGCCACCATAATACACATCCATGCATTCACATCCATAAACCATATGCAACTTAAAGTAAACACAACCACAACCATAATGACTTTAAGAAATGAAAGCTAAGGGCTTAAATAACTTAATACAACCTTGTGCATAAACAAATACACATAAAACCCTTAGATTGACAACTAAATTTTTCAACCAATCACCATGAGAAGGGTTTCGGTTTTTACCTTTGGTGCTTTGGACTCAAGCACACTTTTGGCTAGGCTTGGGGGGTCAAAATGCCATGGAAACTCAAGAGCTTGAGGTTGGTTTTATGTTAGCCAAGTTACCAAAAAAAATCATTCAAACAACAACTCAAAACTAAGAATCAAAACACAAGGAAAAATCAGTTTTGTACTTACCCTTGGTGCACCCGAAAAGCTTGGTTCAGTCTCCCCTTGCTCAAGCTTGGAAGAGGTCGGTTTTTCTTGTGAGTTTTGGTTAAGGTTTTGGCTTGCAAAATGTTGGCTTTTGGGGCTGAGAAGATTCAGCACCAGCAAGGAAAAGAAGAAGAAAAAGACTTGTGGTTTTAGGTGTGTGGAAACAAAAGTCCATGCCTTATGTCAAGGGTGCCTTTTATAGGCAAAATTGATCCAACTCACTTAAGCTTAATCCTACTTAATTGTCTACCAAATTAGCCAAATCTTGGGACAAATATGCTGCCAATTTTCTGAAGAAATGGGCGTGGGGCTGCTCATTGGGAGGAGGAAAGGATAAACAATGGTTGTTGACTACTTTTTTAGGAACCCTTGAATATAAAATTCCAATGTGTCATGGCTAGGAAGATTATTTTAATGCCACCTTTTGGGCTATGTTTGCTGCAGATTGCAGCTGCTTTTGCAGCTAAGGGGCATGGAAAATTAAGGTTAATTTTATCTGTGTTGTCCTTTCGCAGGTAAATCGAGGCGTTCTTGGGTGAAATTTCAGACACAGTCTCTCTTGACTAATTTGGACGTGCTAATTTCATTTTTATCAGTTTTACGTCCATCGAAGGTCATCTTGACCACTTTTCAAGATCTGTACGACCCCGTCTCGAAAAACGTGTCGGGTGCCGATTGACTAATTTGGGCGTTCTGAGCCCAAATATATCAGTTTCAGGGCAAGTAAAGGTTGTCTTGACCCTCGTCCTGATACAGCGTACCTCTCACTATTCATTATCCACTATTTTCTACTTAACTGACTGCTCTGAGTGCTCCGACTCTGATTTTGTCAGTCTTTAGGTGAGAAGAGGTCATCTGGACCATTTCTCGGTGTGGTACCCTTGCTAGGGCTATCTCTTGTTGTTGTGCTCGGATGTTCAGTCTGAGCGTTTTGGTGATCTATTTACCTGTCCTGTGTCAAGAAATGGTCGTCCGTACCGGTTTCCCGACACTGCATGTCTCATTCATATATACACATAATAGGGTAGACCGGGTTCACTGTCGATCGCCCCTTTTACTACATGAATAGTACTTAAACAGTACCGTATCTATTTAGTCTATTCAATGGGAAAATTATATTATATTTTCCAACTTAATTATTCATTGCATAGTAATTAGGATCCATGCAATTTGAGGGTCCGTGTAACGGCTTTCTGCCCATTACACGGCCTTCAACACGGTCTCCAACACGGGCGTTTATACACCGAACGCGGGCATGTATTGGCTGAAGTTTTTCAATATGGCCATGTTTCAAAACATGGCCTTTTACACGTTCATTAACCCGAGGGGTACACGGCCTTTTACACGACCGTGTTCTTGACCGTGTTCTACTGCACGACCATGTATACTTACATGGCTACACACATGTATACAGTCTGAGTGGTACATGGCCACTTACACGGCCGTGTACTTTAAAAATTGCACTAAAATACATCCAATTATTCTTTAATTTCTCATTAAATTGAAAATTAAAGTACATGATCGAGGTGGTCCTTACAAAACTGGTGAGCGATAGGCTCAGTAAGTTCAAACATACATGCAGAAACATAAATCATAAAATCTTGAAAAAATACTATTTACATGAATAGTAACTTTAACTTTTGACCATGAATAGTAAGGTTGACTTTGACTAATACTATTCATGTCAAGTAAAGTCTAAACTACTACATATACAGTTAGTATGTTTTATGCTCAATTATGGCTGTTCTGAAATCTTAAGTCTTTATCTGATACTGAATTCTATTATTAGGCCCCTGAATTGGTCGTACCGTAATGCGTGCATAACTGAGAAGGACTCTGGGGAGTGACCCACTGGCCAATCCTCTACAGTCTGAATATATCAGACTTCCAAACCTGGGATATATCACTAGCAATTTGGAGTCCTATTATAACTGTAACTGAAATCTGAGGAACCTCCGCCTGTGTGGGAGGCCGGTACGCCAATACTGATTTAATTACTGAGTTTCTGGTGGTTCCTGACCGGTGGCAATTATGCTGCCTATTGCGTCTGGAACTCTCTGTAATTTATTCTGTAATTTATTATGTAATTTTCTTAAGATTTTATATCTTATGTTAGTGTGCCTACCGCACCTGACTACTAAATTTCTGTCATCTATATCATATAAGCGTATTGAGTAAATTCATGCTGCAGACAAATAAATGTCTGAACTTACTGATATTTTACTAGCGATTCCTTTCCTGAGTCAACTGGCTTCCTTAATTCACCTTTTGATTGCTTTCCTATAACCATGAAACCGAAATAAAACTCATTTATTTTTACTATTCACTTCATATCTAAAATATAGTGAAAGAATAAAATTTGTAATTGGAACTCTTAATTATTCATTTTGGGATTTATATTTTTAATTCTAGAATCCTTCTGCTGCATAAACTACTATTCCAGGCCTTAATATCACTTTTCTGAATATTTTGGTCAAAATGACCATTTTGCCCCTGATGGGACTATAGACTGGAAAATTCTTGTTTTATCATTTTATCTGGATTTTTTGATCCCAAAAATCCTAAAATAACGTTTCTTAGGTCTTACCGAGCTTTTACGATATTTTCTGCAAAAACGCTTGGGTTACTATTCATCTGTCATAATCGTAAAATTTTACTGTTTCTAGAAATTTTGTATAACCTGTATACTCTATAATTTTTATGTGAAAAACTGTAAAATATATGTTTTGATATTATTTAGAAGGTGCAGAAATGTTCAGACAGTGCAGACAAGAGAGTGCTCAGAAATAGGAAATTTTACCGAACCAGAATCGGACGAATTATGCCTTTTCAGTTTCGAAAATTTTGATAATATACTGTAAACCACTAAAAGATGAAATACTTACAGAAATTTTTATAGGCAAACCGGAGCGAAATAAGGAAAACCGATTGTGCGAACAGCCTCAGGAACTCGTCTACACGATTTCGGTGCAAAAATCTTCAGTTTGACTTTTACTCAAAAGTTTGACTCCATATATATAAGAAGTCAAAGATTGAGTGTTTGCCTTTGAATGGATGTAAGAATACATTCAAATCCAAGGGCTAGGGTTTAAAGTCAAGAAAAATCAATGGTTAGGATGTAAAGTCAACTAGAAAAAGTCAAAGGAAGCTCAAGCAAAATTCTTGAAGCTTCTAGGGCACATATGTGGTGAATTTTGGGGCCAAAATCAGTTGAAAATCTGATCCTTTTTGTTCAATTGCAAAACAGCCCCTAAAGGGTAGAAAAATTGCATAAAAAGCTTGCTAAAATACCTTTAAACCCTTTGCAATTTGGTCCCTCCTTTTTGGCTGTTTATATGCACTATTTTGGGGACTTAGAAACTAGAAAAATTTATGGTTTTCAGCCATTAGAGCAGCCGTGCATCACCCTTAGTGAAAGCTCAAAAATTTCTTCAAGATTTGGCCAAGAAAGAGTGAAAAATTCATCACAAGGTTCAGGTTATCAAGCAAGCAAGGTAACCCTTCATTTTGGCACCATTTCTTCTTGTTTTTCATGAAGAATAACCATGTATTATGGACTGATTTGAAGTGAGAAAAAAATCAGTTTTTTTTTCATTGATTTATGCTTGAAAGTGTGTAAATGGTGAATGATTAAAACAAGTGTGAAATCATGAGTAAGAAAAGCAAGTTTGTGTGTGTTTTTCTTTCATCAAAACTGTGGGTTATTAAGGTTTAGAGTGATGAAATTTTCATGTTGTTTTGGTTGATTTTTGATATTGAAAATCATGTGGAAATGTGAAGAAAGAAATAGATGAAATGTGATTGAAAAACATTCAATGTTGGTGTTGTTTTTCAATTCAAAACCGTGGAGAATAAAGAGGAAAAAAATGAGATTTTGTGTTAATTGTGTATAGAAGATGTGATGTTGATTTTGTGTAGAAAACAAGAAAGAAAAAATTGAAATGAAACCAAAATTTTGAGGTTGATTTTCCAAGGAAAATCCGTGGGATAATGCATGAGATTTTGAAGAGTTATGTTAGGGTTTTGTGGTGAAAAATAAATGTGTTGATGTGGAAAACAAATAAGGAAAATCTGAGTTATAAAACAAAAATTTTTGTTTAGGGTTTTTGAAGAAAAACTGAGTATGAGTTAAGTAGAAAATGCGAAAGTTTTGTTAATTTATGGTAATGTGTGATTTGAGCATAAAACCGGGCCTAAAAGTGATAAAGAATGGGTTGAAATTCCGTTAAAAACGAGCAAGTTTTGTGATGAAATTTTAGGTAAAATTATTGTAACTTTTACGTAAAATTAGGTTTGTGGTATAGTACTTGATAGGGTAGAACAGGATAGATGGTTTCAAGGTGTTTCCTTAATGCCGTGAACCTAAAATTTTAGCGGAAATGCTGTCGAAATTTTCAAGATGCCCGAAGGGAAATTTAGTAAACGAGAGGTAAAAGTAGGGTCGGGAACCAGAAACCCGAGCCCCCTCAGAAACCTAAGCTAGAGAAGAGAGTAAGGGACGATTACATAACTTGTAAAATAGTCATTTGAGGTCTCGAAAGGTTAGAAAAACGATTAATGACCTCGAGGATCGGAATAGTACCACCTGAGTCGGGTGAATAGTAACCTGAGCTTTTTTGCAGAAAGTGTCGTAAAAGCTCGGTAAGACCTAAGAAATATTACTTTAGGATTTTTAGGATCAAAAAACCAAGATAAACTGATAAAACGAGGATTTCTCGGTCTACAATCCCGTCAGGGGAAAAATGGTCATTTTGACCAAAATTTTCTAAATTATCAGAAAAAGGTCGTAAAAGCCTAAGAATAATTTTATTAAAATTCTTAAGGCTAAAATAGAGTGCTAAGCCAGAAAAACGAGGGAAAAACCCGTTAAGGACGAAATGGTCATGTTGCCGAAAGTTAGGGGCAAAACGGTCGTTTTATCAAAAAGTTTAGAAAAGCGATATTAAGGCTCGGAATAGTAGCTTATGCAGTAGAATGATTCCCGAATTAAAAATATGAATCCTAAAATGAATAATTAAGAATTTCAATTAGAAATTTTATACTTTCACTATATTTTAGATATGAAATGAATAGTTAAAATAATCGCAATTTATTTCGGTTATAGGAAAGAAACCAAAAGGCAGTTTAAGGAAGCCGATTGACTCAGAAAAGGAATTGTTAGTAAAATATTGGTAAGTTCAGACATTTGTTTGTCTGTAGCATGAATTTACTTAGTATGCTTATGTGTTATAGATAACAGAAATTTAGTAGTCAGGTGCTGTAGGCACACTAACATAAGATATAAAATCTTAAGAAAACTACAGAATAAATTACAGAATAAATTACAGAGAGTTCCAGTCCTAGGAGGCAGCATAATTGCCACCAGTCAGGAACCACCAAAAATTCAGTAATTCAATCAGTATTGGCGTACCAGCCTCCCACACAGGTGGAGGTTTCTCAGATTTCAGTTACAGTTACAGTAAGGCTCCAAACTACTAGTGACAAGTCCTGGGTTTGGATGCCTGATCTAGTCAGACTGTAGATGATTGGCCAGTGGGTCGGTCCCCAGAGTCCCTCTCAGTTATGCGCGTCTTACGATACGATCAACTCAGGGGCCCAATAGCAGAATTCAGTAACAGATAAATACTTAAGATTTCAGAACAGTCATAATTGAGCATAAACCATACTAAGAAATTATGCTGTAGCCTAGATACTAGGTGACATAAATAGTATCAGTCAAAGTCAATCTTACTATTCATGGTCAAAAGTCAAAGTTATTATTCATGTGAATAGTCTTTTTCATCATTGTGTGATTTATGTTCCTGCATGTATGTTTGAACTTATTAAGCCTGTTGCTCACCAGTTTATTCATGTTACAGGTAAGAAACCTGTACACCAGTAGACAGAAGATGGACGAGGGGCGGGATTACATCTTCCTCCAGGGCTGGGCGAGGGGAATGGTCCTGCTGCTATTTTTCACTGAACAGATTTCGAGAGTTGTTTTAAGAGCAGATTTTAAGTTGTATTTTGAAATTGCATCATGATGTAAATTATGTACAACCAGTATAACAGTAGTATATCCTATGTTTTATGTTGCTTATATTTTTATAGTTCACAATCACGAACAGTTTAAAAAAAATCCCTTGGTTTTCAGATTAAAAATCATTTTAATTACAAATAGTAATTTAACAAGAGCAAGTTACAAGTAAGATGTCGATGACCCATTGAGGTAACGGTCTACCATAGTGGACTTTAGAGCTCTACTATGCTAGTATTATAGCCTCAATTCGGGGCGAGGCACCACAGTTGGTATCAGAGCAGTAGACCATGTCCCTCAACGCCCGAAGTGCGTCCCGTTCGTCGATCCAAGTAAGTCAATTTTATTTTATGTTTAGTAGCATGTTTATTTATATAGAATGCGCCTTATGTAGGAGTGAGATGATGAGGCCACATCACTACTGACCATATCCACATCGTGGTAGGGGTCCTCCTAGGGTGTGGACCAGACCCATCATCAGACCGTCTCCACCCCGACAACCGATAGTACAACCCGCAGCACCAGCACATCCATCTAGTTCCAGAGAGGCGCAGGCCACTGTTAAGGCACCAACCCCTCCGCCAATATGCCATCCCCCAACAACAGTAGTTGATATACCAGTAGTGGGTGGTCGAGACCATATTGGGTCTAGGGTATCGGCCAAAGCTATGCGGGCATTTAGAGCTTGCTTGCCCCCTAGTTTCGATGGAAGACGCCAGTCCCCACCAGTACATGATTGGCTACACATTGTGGAGTTGATTTGTCGATCATGTGATATTGACAGAGATTACTGGGTCATTTTAGCAATGAGTACTTTTCAAGGAGATGCCCGAGTTTACTGGGAATACTGTGATCAGGAGGCATTACTGAGGCTAAATTAGGCTGATTTTTATCGGGTCATGAGACAGCAATTTCCCCAGAGGAGCCTAGAGCCAACCCCAATTCCTCCAGCTAGGGAGGAAAGTGCATCACCGACATTACCTCGTATAACAGATGTTAGGGATTATTTACAAAGGTTTGAGAGGTTCCAGATGGCACCCGGGGATACAGTGCTGACCTACGTAGTGTGGTTCGAGGAAAATGTGGTTAAAAAGTGCCCGCTCCCAAAATTTTCTGATGAGGATTTCCGTGAGATGTTTTGGAAGGGACTCACCCCAGAGTTGAAGCGCAGAGTAAGCCTACTTCATTCCATCCCTCGACATGATTTTGTTGCTAGTACCATCAGGATTGAGAGAGCACAAGTATGAGAATGCCTGGAAAAGCATCAGTGGGAGCAGACTCATGAAGAAGGGGTACTGACAAGCTTATATGGACCACCCCCTATGGCCAATGATCACGAGGCTGGTCCATCATGACCAAGAGAAAATGGAACTCGTAATCAGGGAACGGCTATCGGTGATGATTCAGAGGAAGAGAATGAAGACCTTGAAGAATTTTCGATAGGGTAAGATAAATAGGATAGTCGAACCCTAAGAAGGGTATAAATACACTTTATGTATAATATATGTATATATGCATGTATGTGTGGAAAAGTTAAGACAGATGTTGTTACAGTATATGTAAATGTGGTATGTGCTATATATGATGTAATAAATTGCTATGGAATGATATGAAATGTTTTGTGGTGTATGCTTTATAGTAAATGACATGTTTAAAATTTTCGTTCAAAATTCCAAAAATTAATTATGGGAAATCTAATGATTGGTTATTTTGCAAGATTAGAAGAAAGAAGATTAGAAGAAAGAGATAAAAATGAGTGTCAGAAGAGGTCGACGCCCTACATTAGCTGAGAGGTTGGAAGAAGTACAAGCTCTCCCCAAAAACCAAATGAAAGAAAATGTTGAACTACGACAGTGGTTTTCCTCTATAGAACAACAAAGACAGGCCCAAGAAGAGGGCAATACTTCCCAGGCGGCTGAAACAGTACCAGCAGAGCCGCTAGTCATTCCAGAAGTTCAGCAGCCTCAACCAAGGGTGAATCAGGAACCCTTGTATGAATGATTCCATCGGATGAAGCCACAAGAGTTTGAGGGTTCGATTGACCCACTCGAGGCAGAGGAGTGGCTTTCTTCGCTGTAGAAGATCCTTGATTTCATAAATCTAAATGATCAGAGAAGATTCTGTGTGCGTCCTTTGTGCTGAAAAAGGATGCTCGTTTTTGGTGGGATACTGTCCACATGAGGAGAGATGTGACCAACATGACTTGGGAAGAATTTCTGGAAGAATTTAATCAGAAGTATTATGATCCAGCTGCTCTTCACCGTCAACAGAAAGAATTTACTGAATTAAAACAAGGAAACCAGTTAGTGAGCAAAGTGTGTCGCATATTTGATCAATTATCCAGGTTATGCCCATATGTAGTGCCAACAGAAAGAGAAAAGATTCAGAAAATGATTGGCATGTTCAGACTAGAAATAGCAATAGTAGTTGACAGTGGGCCAGTACCACCTACTTCAGTGGCGGACTGTGTAACCAGAGCCTTCAGGGCTGAATATCACTTACTCAAGCAGAAAGAAGAAAGTGAGAAAGTATGGGAAGCTAGGAAAAAAGAGAAGATCCTTGCTAAATCAGCACAAGCAGGGATGCAGATAAGACAGTGCAGTAAATCTGGCCAGAGTAGACCAAACCAGTCTAACCCTCAAGGCTCCCAACCACAGCAGGGTAAAAGAAAGGGAAATTTCTCAGGAAATAGAAGTCAGGATACTCGCAATCAATAGTGGAAGACCAGTCAGGGCACAGGGACGAGTTTTCCTACATGTGCTACGTGTGGAAGGAGGCATCCAGGCCAATGCAAAATTGGCATTACTGCTTGCTATCAGTGCAAAAGAGAAGGACATTTTGCAAAGGATTGTCCAATGAACCGCCAGAATATCCCAGGGTCAGTGCAGCAGCGCCAACAGTATCTTCCACGTCAGCAACCTCCTCAAGCTCATGCATTACAAAGGAGGATAGAAGGACCTTCAGGAGTGCCACCAGTATGGTCTAAGCGCCCAGAACAGACTTCACGACCAGATGCTCGTGTCACTGTTTTTACCGAAGAAGACGCTAAAGCGGGAACATCCAATGTGGTTACAGGTCAGATTTCTGTATTTAACCACATGGCATGTGTCCTTTTTGATTCAGGAGCCATACATTCTTTCGTGTCCCATAAATTTGCTGACAAGCTAGGGTATGCTAAAGACCCTATAGGAATGACTTGTAGGACAGCTCTACCTTCAGGGGAAGTGATGTTGTCAAATTACTGGTTACGTCATGTGCCGATAATTGTGACAAATAGGGAGCTATATGTCGATTTGATCACAATGAAGATCATCAACTATGATGTGATCTTAGGAATGGATTTCTTGGGAAAATACCAAGCTACTATCGACTGTCAGAAGCGAGGAATAATCTTTCAACCGGATAACATGGAAAGTTTTGAATATGTCGATACATCTCGTCAATCAAAGAAGATGATGATCAGTGCAATGAGAGTAAAGAAGCTAATGGCTAGTGGCTGTATTGGATACCTGGCATATGTCACCAATGTGACTGAAGAAATGAAATTACACCCAGAAGAGGTTCCAGTTATCAACGAATTTCTTGATGTGTTTCCAGAGGAGTTGCCAGGGTTACCTCCAGAAAGAGAGATTTCATTTGAAATTGAGATCATGCCAGGGACTACTCCAATTTCCAAGGCTCCATATCGTATGGCCACAGTTGAATTAAAAGAACTGCAAGTACAGTTGAAAGAGCTATTAGATAAGGGTTTATCCGACCAAGTTATTCCCCATGGGGTGCTCCAGTACTATTCGTCAAAAAGAAAGATGGAACTCTCCGGATGTGTATAGATTATAGAGAGTTGAATAAGGTTACCATCAAGAATAGGTATCCATTACCTAGAATTGATGACCTATTCGACCAGCTAAAGGGAGCAGTAGTATTTTCAAAGATTGATTTACCTTCAAGCTATTATTAGTTGAGAATCCAGGAGAGTGATATTCCTAAGACAGTGTTTAGGACTCGATACGGTCATTATGAATTTTTAGTGATGCCATTCGGATTGACCAATGCTCTAGCAGCGTTCATGGATTTGATGAACAGAGTCTTCAAGGAGTTTCTTGATAAGTTTGTTATCGTGTTTATCGATGACATACTTATATATTTAAAGACTCACAGAGAGCATGAGGAGCATCTAAGAATTGTTCTTCACACGGTGAGAAGCCATCAGTTGTATGCAAAGTTCTCTAAGTGTTAATTTTGGTTGAATAAAGTGCATTTCCTTGGACATGTAGTGACAAAGGAAGGCATAGCAGTAGATCCAGTCAAAGTAGAAGCGATTAATGAATGGCCTACTCCTAAGACCATAACTAAGATACGAAGTTTCTTAGGACTAGCCGGTTATTAAAGGAGATTCGTAGAAAGATTTGTAAGATTAGCTGTACCTCTCACTGCTCTCACTCTTAAGGAAAAGAAATACGAGTGGACGCTAGAGTGTGAAAGAAGTTTTCAAGAGTTGAAGAGGCGACTGACGAGTGCACCTATCCTTATTTTACCTACGGAGGGTGAAAAGTTTACGATTTACAGTGATGCTTCGAAGATAGGCCTAGGAGCTGTACTCATGCAGAACAATAAAGTGATAGCTTATACATCGCGCCAATTAAAGAATCATGAGAGGAACTATCGTACGCACGACCTGGAACTTACTGCTGTAGTGTTCGCACTCAAAATCTGGTGACACTATTTATATGGAGCTCAGTGTCAAATCTTCACTGATCATAAGAGTTTGAAATACTTCTTCATACAGAAGGAGTTGAACATGCGTCAAAGAAAATGGTTAGAGTTGGTGAAAGACTATGACTGTGAAATTCTCTACCATCTGGGAAAGGCAAACCGAGTAGCGGATGCATTGAGTAGAAAGTCAACCACACCACAGAAACTGTCCATAGAAGAGCTACCAAGAGCCTTACAGCAAGAAATTAACTCCCTTCAATTGGAGTTAATAATCGGAAGGTTATCAGCCTTAAGGTTAGAATCTTCTCTATATGAAGATATTAAGGAAGCCTAAAAGTAGGATCCAGTAGCGATAAAACTCTGAGAAGAAGCCTCAGCAAATAAAGAATCAGACAGAAGCATGTCCACTGATGGAATGCTTCTGTATCGAAGAAGAATCTATGTTCCAGCTACGAAAGGATTGAGAAGATGAATCATGGTAGAAGCTCATGAAACACCATACTCCATTCATCCTGGAGCCAGCAAAATGTATTAAGATCTCAAGATATAATTTTGGTGGAAAGGGATGAAGAAAGATATTGTAAAATTCGTGAGCCAATGCCTGACTTGTCAAAGAGTAAAGGCCGAACATGGACATCAAGGAGGAAAACTAGAACCCTTATAAATTCTAGAGTAGAAATGGGAGCATGTTACCATGGACTTCATGGTAGGACTTCCCAAGACCAAAGAAGGGTATGATGCTACCTGGGTAATTGTTGACAGGCTGACCAAGACAGCACGATTCATAGCCATGAAGACAACTTTCACATTGGAAAAATTAGCACAGTTGTACGTGACCCATATTATTAGGCTACATGGAGTGTCACGGCCCAAAATTTAGACACATGACACGGCAGCCAAATCATAATATCAACCCGAGATTTAAGGAAAACATTTATTATGAAAAACGGGTCAACATTATAATTTAGCTAAGCCTAATTATTTATAGTAGCATCATAACCACAAAACAAAATAAAGTAGAAAGTAAATAACTTTTTAATGTGGAAATCAAACACAAAATCGGTTTTCAAAAGAAATTACCAACCATAAATATTCCCAAGCATAGAATTTAAATAGCGTGAAATAAAGTCCAAACTTAATATCTCATTACAGCAAAACGAGAAACAGAAAGAAGAAGATGGAGAAAACGGATAGCATCATCCTCGGTAAAAACGGATAGCTCAACGATTTTCAGAACTGCTACCTCCCGCACCTGGAAGTAGTCATTTCGAAATCACAAAGAAAAAGGGACGTGAGCGCTGGCTCAGTAGGACAGAAACAAAGTGGGTTAACAGATAACATTTAAAAGTATGGCATAATATTTGTTTCCAAAAATAATCAACAATTTAAAAAAAAATACATGACATAATAATCATAAAAAAAAATAATCAACAATTTCGTGAAAAACATTTTTAATACAAGTTTTATTCTGTTGAGGACTTAGCGTAGCTGCAATATACGTGCCCCAATATTAAAATAATAAATCATTAAAACAAACCATCATATTATGAGTGAGGACTTGTCGTAGCTATAATATACGTGCCTCGAATTTGAATTATCCTAGATCATCTCGTTACGGTCTAAATAGGCCGAACGGCCCTGCGCAGGTTTAGGGACCTTCCCCCATGGCATCAACTTTGGGACGCACGCATCATTTACAATGATCGTGAACTAAAGCTCAATTATGTTCACCGGATTATTCAAAAGATGGTATTTACCAAGTTATATTATGCCATAAATCAAAACACGTTTTAAAATACACATTTAATTACCAAATACGTTGCATGCGTTTATTTCATCAAAAACAATATAATAATTTCATAAACTGAAAACAACATGCCATCGATAAAACAGGAAAATTTAAAACACTTGACTACTCCCAGAAAAGGCTAGAACGTCCTACCTCGATTATCGCACAAGCGTTACGATAACGTGATCCACAAATCCAGCAAGAACGTCAAATAAGTCCTATAATCACAACATATGATTAGTCTAGGTCTAGACATAATCATCCAATCATTTTAGTGTGCCACAAAAGATTTTTAAAATGTTTAATAAACATTTGGGATTCAAAATTTGTGAAAAACTCTAAGTTAGGATATTTCTGGTCATGGGCAGACTGACCTAGGCTGATTGTAAAATCAATATCAATTCATTTTTAATCCCAAAAATTCTAAATTTTTAATATGTTAAACTAGACATCCGTAGCTTTAATTCCATATAATTTTTATAATTTTTAGACATCATTTGGTCATTCAACTAGGCCAAAACCGAGGGTTGTTTTCAGGCATAAAAATCTGGGTTTCAGTTTCGGTTCAAAACCTGGCAGTTCTGTCCGCCTATCTTAGAAAAATATTTTGACTAGGCAAACGGATGGTTTTCGTTCTGAAAATTTTCAGGCATTTAGGGGACATCTTGAATTTAATTTTAGGATCAAGAATCACTCAAAAATCGTTTTTAAAACTCAAGTTATGGGTGACACAAATTTACTGTTCATATGGTAATTTTCCAGATTTCCGTTTTTCTGTGTCCGAATTTCGATTAGCCTCAAACCAATTCAATTTTCATCCAATGATCACGAAATTTTGTGGAAAACCTTATTTATATGTCATTAACACAACCCAAGATTCAAATTGACAAAATCATAAAACCTTACACATATGATAATAGGGTTTTTGAAAAGGGGATCAATGAGGCAAAATTTTAGGGTTTGAGAGAGAAATCACACCTTGTTTGTGCTGCACTATTTTTGATGTTTGGTCTCCCTTTTGGCTGAATTTGTGTGAGTGTTGGAGTCTTCAAAACAGTAGGGAAACAGTGGAGAAAACCATATAAAATTTCAGATTTGAAATCAAAAGGAAAAGGAAGGAAAAAAAATTTTGATTTCTCACCTTGTTTTTGTCTCAAAGGTTGTTGAATTTTTGAGCTGCCTTTTGGTAAGTTTTGTTTGCTGTTTTGGGTGTGTTTTGGGAGAGAAAATTCAGAGAGGAGAGAGGGAAAGCTGGCCGAATTTTTGAGGGTGAAAGGAAGGGTGAATGAGAGTTTAAAGGGGGTTTTTATACTAGGTTTTTCTTTCCCTTTCTCTTCCTTGTTTGGCCGAAAATTGTAAGGGGCAAAAGGGAAAGTTTTTGTGCTGTTTTGAGGCTAGGGTTTTCTCTCTTATTTCCCTTAAGTGGCCAAAATTATCCCTTACTTTTTAAGGAAAAATAATTTGAATTTTGATTGAGTTTTGACTTAGCTTTTAATTCAATAAAATCTCCTTTATTTCCTACACTTTATGGCCAAATTTCTTCTTTATATCTAAGGAATGAAATTTGAATTTGAATCCTCCTTGGATTTGTGGAATTTAAATTTTAAATTAAATCCCAAGTGATGGCCGAATATTTTAGGGTTTCTTTTTGAAGTTCAAATTATTGACTTTTTGAGCGGAATTTGACTAGGAAACCAACCTAGGGTTTCCAAAAGGATTTTTAATTAATTTTTGGCTCACTAATTTTATTTAAATTATATATTGACCCTTAAATAAAATTTAAGGCGTCACATGGAGTGCCAAAGTCTATAGTTTCAGATCGAGATGCAAGATTTACTTCCGCATTCTGGGAGTGTGTACAAAAAGCTATGGGAACCGAGTTATGCTTTGGTACAGCTTTTCATCCCCAAATAGATGGACAGTCAAAGTGAACTATCCAGACACTAGAGGATATGATTAGAGCCTATGTTATAGATTTTCCTGGAAGTTGGAATGAGAAACTACCGTTGATAGAGTTTTCATATAACAATAGTTACCAAGCTTCTATAGGAATGGCACCTTATGAGGCTCTGTATGGAAGAAAGTGTAGGTCTCCTATTCATTAGTATGATCTACGAGAAAAGCAGCTGCATAAGACTGATTTCATTAGCGAAACTATAGAAGCAGTAGCCAAGATTCAGAAAAGAATGCAGATAGCTCAAAGCCGACAGAAAATTTACGCAGACAAACGACGAAGATTCTTAGAGTTTGAAAAGGGGGATCATGTATTCCTCAAGGTATTACCAATGAAAGGTGTAATGCGATTCGGTAAAAAAGGAAAATTGAGTCCAAGATATATTGGGCCATTTGAGATTATCGAACGCATTGGGAAGGTAGCTTATAGATTAGCATTACCCCCAGATTTGTCGGTAGTACACAATGTTTTTCATGTGTCAATGTTAAGGAAGTATATACCTAATCCTTCACATGTGCTAGAGCATGAGCCAATATAAGTTCAAGAAGATTAGACCCGCCAAGAACTACCAGTGCAGATTTTAGCACGAGAAGAGAAGGTGTTGAAAAATAAGACGATCCCACTAGTCAAGGTTTTATGGAGAAATCACAGTGTAGACGAGGCTACATGGGAACGTGAAGATGAGATGAAAGCCCTATACCCTCACTTATTCTAATTTTCGAGGACGAAAATTTTATAAGGAGGGGAGAATGTCATAATTGCAAAATTTTACTATTTCTAGAAATTTTGTATAACCTATATACTCTATGATTTTTATGTGAAAAACTATAAAATATATGTTTTGATATTATTAAGAAGGCGCAGAAATGTTCGGACAGTGCAGACAAGAGAGTGCTCAGAAACAGGAAATTTTACCGAACCGAAATCGGACGAATTATGCCTTTTCGGTTTTGAAAATTTTGATAATATACTGTAAACCACTAAAAGATGAAATACTTACAGTATTGATTTTTAGGCAAACCGGAGCGAAATAAGGAAAACCGATCACGCGGACAACCTCAGGAACTCGTCTACGCGATTTTGGTGGAAAAATCTTCGATTTGACTTTTGGTCAAAAGTTTGACTCCATATATATATAAAAAGTTAAAGATTGAGTGTTTGCCTTTGAATGGATGTAAGAATACATTCAAATCCAAGGGTTAGGGTTTAAAGTCAAGAAAAATCAATGGTTAGGATGTAAAGTCAACTAGAAAAAGTAAAAGGAAGCTTAAGCAAAATTCTTAAAGCTTCTAGGGCACATATGTGGTGAATTTTGGGGCCAAAATCAGATGAAAATCTGGTCCTTTTTGTTAAATTGCAAAATAGTCCCTAAAGAGTAGAAAAATTGCATAAAAAGCTTGCTAAAATATCCTTAAATCCTTTGCAATTTGGTCCCTCCTTTTTGGCTGTTTATATGCACATCTTTGGGGACTTAGAAACCAGAAAAATTTCTGGTTTTCAGCCATTAGAGCAGCCGTGCATCACCCTTAGTGAAAGCTCAAAAATTTCTTCAAGATTTGGCCAAGAAAGAGTGAAAAATTCATCACAAGGTTCAAGTTATCAAGCAAGCAAGGTAATCCTGCATTTTGGCACCATTTCTCCTTGTTTTTGATGAAGAATAACCATGTATTATGGACCGATTTGAAGTGAGAAAAAAAATCAGTTTTTGTTTCATTGATTTATGCTTGAAAGTGTGTAAATGGTGAATGATTAAAACAAGTGTGAAATCATGAGTAAGAAAAGCAAGTTTATGTGTGTTTTTCTTTCATCAAAACCGTGGGTTATTAAGGTTTGGAATGATGAAATTTTCATGTTGTTTTGGTTGATTTTTGATGTTGAAAATCATGTGGAAATGTGAAGAAAGAAATAGTTGAAATGTGATTGAAAAACATTCAATGTAGGTGTTGTTTTTCAATTCAAAACCGTGGAGAATAAAGAGGAAAAAAATGAGATTTTGTGTTGATTGTGTATAGAAGATGTGATGTTGATTTTGTGTAGAAAACAAGAAAGAAAAAATGGAAATGAAACCAAAATTTTGAGGTTGATTTTCCAAGGAAAATCCGTGGGATAATGCATGAGATTTTGAAGAGTTATGTTAGGATTTTGTGGTGAAAAATAAATGTGTTGATGTGGAAAACAAATAAGGAAATTTTGAGTTATAAAAAAAAAAATTTTGTTTAGTGTTTTTGAAGAAAAACTGAGTATGAGTTTAGTAGAAAATGAGAAAGTTTTGTTAAGTTATGGTAATGTGTGATTTGAGTATAAAACCGGGCCTAAACGTAATAAAGAACGGGTTGAAATTCCGTTAAAAACGAGCAAGTTTTGTAATGAAATTTTACGTAAAAAGTTTGTAACTTTTACATAAAATTAGGTTTGTGGTATAGTACTTGGCAGAGTAGAATAGGATTGATGGTTTCTAGGCGTTTCCTAAATGCCGTGAACCTAAAATTTCAGCGGAAATACTGCCAAAATTTTCAGGACGCTTGAAGGGCAATTTGGTAAACGAGAGGTAGAAGTAGGGTCGGGAACTTGAAACCCGAGCCCCCTCAGAAACCTAAGCTAGAGAAGAGAATAAGGGACGATTACATAACTTGTAAAACAGTCATTTGAGGTCTCGAAAGGCTAGAAAAATGAGAAACGACCCCGAGGGTCGGAATAGTATCACCCGAGGGTCGAGTGAATAGTAACCTGAGCGTTTTTACAAAAAGTGTCGTAAAAGCTCAGTAAGACCTAAGAAACATTATTTTAGGATTTTTGGGATCAGAAAACCCAGATAAAATGATAAAACGAGGATTTCTCGGTCTATAATCCCGTCAGGGGCAAAATGATCATTTTGACCAAAATTTTCTAAATTGTCAGAAAAAGATCGTAATAGCCTAAGAATAATTTTATTAAAATTCTTAAGGCTAAAATAGAGTGGTAAGCCACAGAAACGAGGGAAAAATCCATTAAGGATGAAATAGTCATTTTGCCGAAAGTTAGGGGTAAAACGGTCATTTTGTCAAAAAGATTAGAAAAGTGATATTAAGGCCCGGAATAGTAGCTTATGCAGTAGAATGATTCCAGAATTAAAAATATGAATCCTAAAACGAATAATTAAGAATTTCAATTAGAAATTTTATACTTTCACTATATTTTAGATATGAGGTGAATAGTAAAAATAACCGTAATTTATTTCGGTTATAGGAAAGCAACCAAAAGGTGATTTAAGGAAGCCGGTTGACTCGGGAAAGGAATTGCTAGTAAAATATTGGTAAGTTCAGACATTTATTTGTCTGCAGCATGAATTTACTTAGTACGCTTATGTGTTATAAATGATAGAAATTTTGTAGTCAGGTACGGTAGGCACACTAACATAAGATATAAAATCTTAAGAAAACTATAGAATAAATTACAGAATAAATTACAGAGAGTTCTCGACCTAGGAGGCAGCATGATTGCCACCAGTCAGGAACCACCAGTAATTCAGTAATTAAATCAGTATTGGCATACCGGCCTCCCACACAGGTGAAGGTTTCTCAGATTTCAGTTACAGTTACAGTAGGACTCCAATCTACTGGTGACAAGTCTCGAGTTTGGATGTCTAATCTATTCAGACTGTAGAGGATTGGCCAGTGGGTCGCTCCCCAGAGTCCCTCTCAGTTATGCACGTATTACGGTATGACTAATTCAGGGGCCCAATAGCAGAATTTAGTAACAGATAAATACTTAAGATTTCATAACAGTCATAATTGAGCATAAAACGTACTAACAGATTATGCAGTAGCCTAGATACTAGTTGACGTGAATAGTATTAGTCAAAGTCAACCTTACTATTTATGATCAAAAGTCAAGTTACTATTCATATGAATAGTATTTTTTCATCCTTGTGTGATTTATGTTCCTGCATGTATGTTTGAACTTACTGAGCCTGTCGTTCACCAGTTTATTCATGTTGCAGGTAAGAAACCTGTACAGCAGTAGACAGAGGATGGACGAGGAGCGGGATTATATCTGCCTCCAGGGCTGGGCGAGGGAAATGGTCCTACTGTTGTTTTTCGTTGAGCAGATTTTGAGAGTTATTTTAAGAGTAGATTTTAAGTTGTATTTTGAAATTACATCATGATGTAAATTATGTACAACTAGTATAACAGTAGTATATCCTATGTTTTATGTTGCTTATATTTTTACAGTTCACAATCACCAACAGTTTAAAAAAAATCCCTTGGTTTTCAGATTAAAAATCATTTTAATTACAGATAGTAATTTAATAAGAACAAGTTACAAGTAAGATGTTGGTGACCCATTGAGGTAACGGTCTACCATAGTGGACTTTAGAGCTCTACTATGCTAGTACTGTAGCCTCAATTCAGGGCGGGGCGCCACATCACTCGACCATCGGGTGATACTATTCCGACCCTTGGGGTCGTTTCTCGTTTTTCTATCCTTTCGGGACCTCAAATGGCTATTTCACAAGTTATGTAATCGTCTCTTATCCTCTTCTCTAGCTTAGGTTCCCGAGGGGGCTCAGGTTTCCGGTTCTCGACCCTACTTTTACCTCTCATTTACCAAATTACCCTTCGGGCTTTCTGAAAATTTCAGCAGCATTTCCACTGAAATTCTAGGTTCCCGGCGTTTAGGAAACGCCTCGAAACCATCTATCCTATTCTACCCTACCAAGTACTATACCACAATCTAATTTTACGTAAAAGTTACAAACTTTTAATGTAAAATTTCATCCCAAAACTTGTTTGTTTTAAACAGAATTTCAACCCGTTCTTTATCATTTTTAGGCCCGGTTTTATACTTAAATCACACATTTCCATAACTTAACAAAACTTTCTCATTTTCCACTAAGCTTATACGCGGTTTTTCTCAAAAACCCTAAACAAAAATTTTTGTTTTATAACTCAAATTTTTCTTGTTTATTTTTCTACATTAACACATTTCCTTTTTCATCACAAATCATAACATGTTTCATCAAATTTTTTCACACATTTGCCCCTTAGAAAGCCACGGCTTTTGAATGGCAACTCAAGCACAAACTTTTATTTCCTCATCACATTCGCTCATTCAATTTATCACATGTTAACATCAATTTTTCCACATTCGAATCAATACAAGATCTCATTTTTTCTTCCTTTCTTTCCCACGGTTTTCAATTGTAAAACAAGCACCAACATTGAATGTTTTTCAATCCCATTTCATCTATTTCTTTCTTTCCATTTCCACATGATTTTCAACATCAAAATCAAACAAAACAGCATGAAAATTTTATCTTTCCAAACCCTAATAACCCCATGGTTTTGGTAAAGAAAAACACCCACAAACTAGCTTTTCTGACTCATGATTTCACACTTGTTTTACTCATTCACCATTTACTCACTTTCAAGCATAAATCAATGAAACAAAAACTGATTTTTTTGACTTCAAGTCAGCCCATAATACACGGTTTTTCTTCATGAAAAACAAGAAGAAATAAAGCCAAAATGAAGGATTACCTTACTTGCTTGGTAACTTGAAACTTGTGATGAATTTTTCAAGCTTTCTTCCACTAAACTTGAAGAAAATTTTCTGATTTCAATGAGGGAGGTGCACGGCTGTTCTAATGGATGAAAATCAGAATTTCTGGTTTCTAAGTCCCCAAAACCGTGTATATAATCAGCCAAAAAGGAGGGACCAAGTTGCAAATGATTTAAGGTATTTTAGCAAACTTTTTATGTAATTTTTCTACTCTTTAAGTGCTGTTTTGCAATTAAACAAAAATGGCCAGATTTTTATCTGATTTTGGCCCCAAAATCCACCACCTTTCAACCCTAGAAGCTTATTGAATTTTTACTTAAGCTTCCTTTGACTTTTCTAGTTGACTTTGCATCTTAGTCATGGATTTTTCTTGACTTTAAACCCTAGCCCTTGGATTTGAATATATTCTTACTTCCTTTCAAAGATTGACACTCAATCTTTGACTCCTTATATATATATGGAGTCAAAATTTTGACCAAAATTCAAACTGAAAGTTTTTGCACCGAAATTACGTTGACGAGTTCCTAAGGCTATCCGTGCGATCGGTTTTCCTTATTTCGCTCCGGTTTGCCTAAAAATCAATACCGTATGTATTTGATTTTTTAGTAGTTTATAACATACTTCCAAAATTTTTGAAACCGAAAAGGCATAATTTGTCCGATTTCGGTTTAGTAAAATTTCCCGTTTCTGAGCACACTCTTGTCTGCACTGTCTGAACATTTCTATGCATTCTAAATAATATTAAAACACATGTTTTACAGTTTTTCACATGAAAATCATAGAGTACACAAGCTATACTAAATTTCTAGAAACAGTAAAATTTTGCGATTATGACAGAGGAGAAGGCTCAAGCAAGGTAGACTCAGGGGAGACAGCACCCGGAGTCCCATCAGAGGGGACAGAACATGGGGAATGGCCCGAACAACCAGCAACCCCGTAACAATAACAAGAGGAAGGGGAATACGAGCAATCAAGGGCCCCAAAGAAATTTCCCTAGAAAAGAAACAACAGGGAAGGGAACAACTTTTCTCTCACTTTCTCTTTCCTCCCCCTACATAAAAATGAATAGTAACCGACCACCAGAAAGGATGTCAGTTTTCAACACCGCCGGTCCCGTTGGAAAGTTCTCACTGAGCTAAGTCCAACGGTGGGTCGACATAACGGATCGGCCACCGGAGGAAGCCGCACGCGCCGCCTGAATGCTGCCGAAGACGGAAAATTCAATCCATAGTATCTCCACCGTTCGACGTCCAAATGCCACGATTTCGGTCCTACTAGATTCATGGTGAAGAGTAGAACAAAACTCAAGCTTCATTTTGGCTCAACATTCACTGAATTGTGCCGCCCAAGCCCTCATCGTCGCCACAGTGTCACCACCGTGAAACTCACTGTTTCTGGTGGAAGTGAGCGACACCGCCCAGCTAGAAACATTTAGAATGATGCGACCAAGCAAAGCCCCAGGCCAATTTTGAGAATCAATGCTGGCACAGTGGAGAACCAACCTCGCCGCCGCCATCCACCATTCGAGGGGTTGTTTCCGGTGATTGGAGCCTCGAATCGAGAAATTGACACCAGATTCTTGTTCTGCTCATCGAGATTTACGTTTTAGTACCAAGTTTGGCCCACGCCGCCGCCAGTCAACATTGATCAACATCGGTCAACACCAGTCAACGCCAGTCAACGCCAGTCAACGACGACCCGGTGACCAAAATTTGAAAAATTACCTGTTGGCCAATTTTCGACGTTCTGGACACATCCGCTGCGTTAGAATTGTAAGACGAAATTTCAAACGCAAAGAACGGAGAATCAAAGTTTGTATGCACGAGATCGAATGACCCCGTCGATCACCGATTGGAGTCAATCTACCCTATGGACGTCGTTGAACGACTTCAATTATGACACCGCGTGCCCTCAGTGGCCCGAACCGTCAGTAAAAATTGACTTGCTTTCTTTTCTTCTACTTTCTAGCGATTTATACTTAGCTAGATATCATAAAATTAGGGATTTTTTTTACATGTACGTATTTACTGTATACATACGTATACGATTACTATTCAAAAATACTATTTAATGATTACTATTCAAAAATACTATTTAGCGATTAGTATTCAAAAATACGGTTTGCGATTACTATTCAAAAATACCATTACTATTCAAAATACTGATACTCAAATTTTTGAAAGATAAACTCGTAGTGTCTCCATAACCATGCCCTCACATCCACCTCCGCCGCCACCATCGTCCATTGGGATTTAAGTCGTAAGACACTTACCTACAGCATGAATACACTACGTGAGCTTTACGCCCAGTAAGTACAACATGTTTACCGCAAAACATGTTTAAACATAGTACGTACTTAAAAACATATAAGCAATCATACATCACACATACCACTTTAACATATCACATATCACGTATCAAATCAAAGATTATAAAACTTCACATAACATGTGCATCACAAAACATCGTGTACTAAATGCATCTAGAAGCATGGTGAACTATAACGAATGCATGATCCGGTTATGTTCATTTATGCTTCAAACTTCTCTTTTCTTTTCTTATCTATTTAGGGCCCATGCGTCAGTACCATGCGTGCACAGACCATCGGTAACGCTCGTGGTAAAATAGCCGGAGAGCCATCAACGGATGCTCAACTTTCTGCTTTAACTTAAAACTCCTTCATTTGAAAGGGCCGGTATGACACACTTACTACTTTCCATCTTGTTTATCTTTTCTAGCCATATGCTTCTCTAAGCTGTCCCAAATCCTACATGGTAGGAATGTATGGCATCTAACTTGCTTTTTCACTAATCTACTTGATTATGAAACTACATGCTCTTAACCATGAGGTGCAACATCATGTGCATGGCATACACATTTTAACATACTATAAAATATCATTTGAAAGCATTTTCGTTCATGCCATAGGCGGAGTTGTACTTAGCTAACTGCAAGCAACTTGAAATCATGCCTTTATCAATTCACAGGTTACCACCTGTCATCAATAATGTTTCTCATTAATACTCTCGTTAAGTCACTATTAACGTTAGTGACTATAACTTGCATTTCTATGGGGTACCGAGGCCCGTCAGTACCCTATTGGCCTATTATGGGGATTTAGTGTCTAACTTGTATCATATTCGATCAATCGTCTACTCGACAAATTAATCATCGTTCCTCACTGTGTTGTTCAAAACGCGGCCCTTGACTGGCTTACCGCTCAGTCAACTGACCGGTTAACTTGCATGTTGGTAACTAAGTAGTCTATCGACTTACTATACATGAACTTAGTGTAGTAACCGACCGGGTTACTTCGCTTGTTGGGGTATGGTAGCTTACCGGGCTACTAAGGTTTGTTTGGTGTAATGGCCTACCGGGCCACTATGGCTTGCTTGCGGTAGTAGCCTACCGGGCTACTAAGGCTTGTTTGGTGTGGTAGCCTACCGGGCTACACACACTATTTTATTTTGAAAAATTGTTTGGTTTAGCTTATAAAAATCTTAGAAAAATTCTTTATTTTGAAACCGCCCCCTTATCACCCCATTGGAAGGTGGGGGACATTTTTATGAAAATCTTGTTCATATTTTAAAGTGTTAAAAACACATTTTTATTTTGAAGTGCATAATTATATTTTTAAAGCTTGCATTTTAAAGGTGGTTTTTGAACCACTTTTGAAAACAATTTTGAAACTTGGTCTAAACGACTTTTTTTGAAATTTTGTCGAATGTGAAAGTTTTCTTCCTCGACAAAATGAACAAATCTCATGTTCATCTCGGAGCCTAAATCTAACTCTAACGGCTCCTAATTTCATTAAACCCGTGGGCTTGGTGCCCAGTTTTTTGTAAAAATCCCAGTTTTATGTCTCTGTAAAAACAGCTCGGTTTGAGGACTGAAACAACCAAATTTTTTAACTCACATGAGTGGTTCTCAAGTTCTCGACGAGATCTACAACTTTAGTGTTGAGTTTGAGAACCAGTTTGGACTCTAAGGGGTCCATTTCTAAACACTGGGTTTGGATTTTTTGCTCCTAGTTTTGTCCCAGTATTGGACACCGAGTGAAAAACACCCTAAAAACCTATCTTAGGCTCGTTTTTGGCTAAGGCCTATTTCACGTAAAAACGACCGTATCAAAATTTTCTTAAAACATTGTGTTTTACCAAATCCCAAATTTGGAATATAAGTGGGTCAAAATGGCCAAAATTCGAGGCTGTTTTCTAAGGACAGATTTGTGTCCAGCCACCATAATACACGTCCATGCATTCATATCCACAAACCATATGCAACTTAAAGTAAGCACAACCACAACCATAACCATAATGACTTTAGGAAAAGAAAGCTAAGGGCTCAAATAACTTAATACAACCTTGTGCATAAACAAATACACATAAATCCCTTAGATTAAAAACTAAATTTTTCAACCAATCACCATGAGAAGGGGAAATATACTATATTTTCCAACTTAATTACTCATTGCATAGTAATTAGGTTTCATGCAATTTGAGGGTCTGTGTGACGGCTTTCTGCTCATTACACAGCCTTCAACACGGCCTCTAACACGTGCATGTATAAGGTAACATGGGCGTGTATACACCGGACACGAGCGTGTACTAGCTGAAGTTTTTCAACACGGCCCTGTTTCAAAACACAGCCTTTCACACGTTCATTACCCCGAGAGGTACACAGACTCTTACACGGCCGTGTTCTTGACCATGTCCCAGTACACGGCCATGTTTAGTTACACGGCTTCTCACACGTTCATGACCCGAGCGGTACACAGCCACTTACACGGTCGTGTGCCTGATCGTGTTCCACTACATGGCCTTGTATACTTACATGGCTACACACACGTACACAGTCTGAGTGGTACACGGTCACTTACACGGTCATGTACCCGACCGTGCACTTTAGAAATTACACTAAAGTGCATCAAATCATTCTTCAATTTCTCATTAAATTGAAAATTAAAGTACATGATCGGGGCGGTCCTTACAATCTACTCCTCTTACAAAAATTTTCGTCCTCGAAAATTAGAATAAATCCGAGAAGTCTCTTTTCATATCCTCTTCTATTCCCATGTAGCTTCTTCGAGGTTATTGTTAGGAAATGCCCTAAGTATTAGAGACATTTTAATGTATTTATTTTGAACTGGATAATAAAATTATATATATAGAGGTTATTCATTACATTGCTATCTGTCCTCGTTTTATTTGCATGTTAAAGTAAATGTAAGCAAATATGGCTCCCTGACTACTTGTGTTAAACTGTTAGAATGTTGCATGCAATGGACTTTTGTATACGAGAAGACAATGTTCTAAACTTAGCGGTCTAAACTATGGTCTATAGTCTATGGGGTTAGACCGAGCATCTAACTCACGTTAAGACTATTATGTTATCTAAAGCCTTGGAGGGGACGGTTTGTCTTGACTGTCTGGAGCATTGACTCCCAAGTAGAGACATAGATATGTTACTTGGTGGTGACATATTAGACCGGGACTAAAACGTGATTGATCTACGAAGTCCGCTTTGAGTGGATCGATCTGCTTTTGACGTTTATTGTGCAGTAACCTTAATCCTGAGTAGATGGACAGCTTCATGTATATGACTTGTGTACTTTGATATTCCAATGGCTAAAGCGTCTCAGAGGTAGTAAGCTTATAGACCGGTTCGTTGGGTGCATGACTTGTATATGATGAAAGCTTAGTTTACAAATATCGGAATCATAGCTCTAATGAGGAGTTAAGGGTATCCTCTTAAAGGCATTATACTGAATGTGAAAATGGACAAGGCCTTGGGTCGTCTGCTGGGCGGATAACTTCTTATTCACATATGGTGAATAATTGTTTTCTTTATTCAGTAGTATAATGGAACTTTAAGATAGCCTGATCAATACGATTAAACGGACTTTGGCCTAAGGCTGATCATGGATGTTATATGAGGGTTTTGCATACATGACAAAGTCATTGGACAGTAGCTTGTCACAGGCTTACGTAATACGATATATAATTGGGAGTTCAGTTTTAGGTTTATAGTGGTGTGACTCTGAAATTAGTGATCATATGATTGAGTTGTTCAGTAAAGAATGATGATCATATGGATTTACGGGAGCTCGATTATATATGTCCAATTAGTCCCTCTACTAGCTCCACATAATTCCTTAACGTTTGGCAAATTGATTTGTGTATGCTATTGGCTAGTTTATTATGCATGGATGGTGTTGACATAGGATTAGGATGGTAGACAAGATTCTCTCTGGTTGGATTTAGATTTTATTTTGGATAATAGAGTACATAATTATTCAAACTCCAAATAAAGTTACCATGATTTTATTTGAGATTGGATTAGAGTTGTAGAAAATTATCCATGAGAACAAGAATTTGAAATACAACTATTTTGTGGATTTTGAATTTTCAATTTTCAATTTTGAATTTTGAATTTTGAATTTGAAATTTGAATTTGAAATTTGAATTTGAAATTTGAATTTGAAATTTAAATTTGAAATTTGAAATTTGAAATTTGAAATTCAAATTTTGAATCACAGTCCAAGTGGGATTCGAATTTGTTATGGTAAATCCACGATGAATGAAATTCGAATTTGAGTTGGATATGGAGAGGAAAATCTTGTTAGAATCGTACTTGAATTTTGAATCCAAATCTTAACTAAATATGGATGAAAATTTTGAGGATTATCCTCAATGATTTTTAAGATTTTTGTGGATAAGGTTCAAGGAAAAATTCAAGTTTTAATCCCAGTTGAATTTAGATTCTCTCCTCCCTGATAATGGCTGAATTTTTGGAGTAAATCTCGTAGGAGATTTTCGGTTATTTTGGATAAGGATGAGATAAGATTCAAGCTTGAAAATCCTAGTGGAATTTTAATTCTCCCTTATCCTAAAGTGGTCGAAATTTTGGGGGAGATTTTCCCCTTGGATTTTCAGATTTTTTGGTTGAAAAAAGGGAGATAAAATTCTAGTTAAAATCATGTATAGATTAGGATTGGAATTATCCTAAAGTGGCCGAATTTATTATTGGGATTTTCCCCTTGGAAAATTCAGATTTTGTGCTTGTGGATAAGGGAGAATGTCTTCTCCTAATCCAATTCGAATTCAGAGAATCACCTCATGCAGGTCTATAAATAGAGGTCATACCACTCCAGTTCTCTTAGACCACAGACTCTCAGGTGAGCAGGCTTATTGTTGCACAACTTACCATGACAATAAGTTCTTTAGATATCTGGGTGGTCAGAAGAAGACTAGCAGTGTAGCATACCGATCGAGGTTCAGAGTGCCAACACACTCAGCCATTCGAGAATTGGAGAATAATCAAGAAGGCTAGTTGGTTGAAGCCCTCCGGTCATTCTCCCCCTGCAGATTGGCGTCCTTGAGGTATGAGTTTTAATTGTTGTTGGTTTATTGTATATGGCATCATGAGATATTTAACGATCCTAAAATTTTTATTGTTCCGCTGCGCCACTCTGATACTTTTTTATCGATTTAATTTCCTACAATTGGTATCAGAGCCATCTCATGACTATGCCATGTACATAAATTAGGCAATTACTTAGTATTTTATTGATGTATGGATTTGATATTTAGAGAGTAGCATTCTACGATTCCTTTATGTTGTTATCATGTATTATGTATAAAGTATGTGATTATTTTAATTTTTTGAATTATTATAAGCATGCTTGTTTATGCCGATTATGGTTCCTTAGAATTTAGAAAAATTGTATCTAGGAATTTTTTATGTAAACATGGGAGCAGTTTAATAGCATTGTAATTTTCCGGTGGATTTTAATTTTGTCTCTTAGAATTATTATGGTTAGAATTTTTGTACACCGGAAACGGTTTAGGAAATTTTATGTAATTATTCTTGGAGGAGATTGAAGATTGAAGACCGTAATTTATTTTTCCCAAAAGTTAAATTTGATTTAAAGGTTGAAATTTTGATTGTGTGGAAAATTTCAATTTAATTTGGATTCAAATTAATTTTTGGAGATCCTAATAGGTAAATTGGAATATGACATGAAAATCGAGACACGACCCCTCGGGATAGGCCGTCGGGCCTTGGTGGGGCTGCAGCCTCTGCCCTCAGGCAGGATGGGCTGCGGTAGCCCCTATGCAGGCCATAACCACCCACAGCCGCAGCCTTTGGCCCGCCCAGGCTGCGGCCAACCTTGGGGAGGCCATGGCCACCCACGGTCGCAAGCTTGGCCTGCAGCCGTGTGTGGCCGTGGCCTCCCCAAGGTTGGCCGCAGCCTGGGTGTGCAGCCTGTGGCTGCAGGCAACGCTTGCAGCCTACCGGCTGCTGCACCTAGCCTAGGCGTGCAGCCTAGTGCTGCATGCTTGGCTTGCAGCCTGGCAAGGCTACACAAGGGGCGGCTGTGGGCTGCCAGCCCCCCGAGGGCTAGGGGCTGCCCATGGCGGCTGCCGCCTCCGAGGGCGGTGGTGCGATGGTTCAAAAATCAAAAAATTTTATTTTTAAATTTGAGAGTTAATTTTAAATCATATTTAAAAATATGTAATTGAAAATTTGAAATTTTTGAAATTACATATTATTATACATGATGTTTAAAATTGTTTAAAAATTTGAATTTAAATTTTAAATTTGAAATTCGAATTTGGAATTTGAATTTGAAATTTAAATTTTTGGAATTTAAATTTTAAATGATTCATGGGATGAGAAATAAATGGAGAAGCTACATAAAGATGGATACAAGAAGACGGAACAAAATTCAAGACCCAAAGACTACTTTGGATGGAATTTTGTAATCTTTATTTTCTTTGTTCTAGGATGGAACCATGGCTTGGTTATTTATCTGTCAATTATTTTTTCTGTGATATGTCATAGATGTATAAATATGTATTGATGGATGTTTTGTATGCATATTTGATAACATGTGATATAGGATAGGTTAGTGCCGCTCATACTATATTGATCATATATATTTGTCAAAACTTGCATGTTTTTCAAAATATTGAATGGGAGAGGGTTTCAAACAAAACCCATGGCATCCATTGTTGATCCATATATGAAAGCATGGTAACGCCTCGTGTCAGTTCTGCCCTGACCACACCCCTCGGTAGGTGTTTACCACCACCGGTATACTAGATTAGATCTCTTATGTGGAAAACGTGTTCGGTTACGATCCTATTCATGACCACCCCTCGGTGGCTTGGTAGGACGTGGACCGGGCTACGTAAACAATGGTTATACACTCAAGACTCATTTAGTTATTAACCTTCCTAGAAGCTCTGTTAACTAAACCGGTGGCCAAATAAGCGGTTATTAATATATGTCTTAACCTTGGAGGATTTAAGGCAACATATATTAATTGGACAGGGTCCATGTTCTGGCTATTTGTTTTCATGACCACCCCTCGGTGGCTTGGGGTAATAGGTGCTGAGAATTACCGTTGCAATGCTACATGTTTTTCAAGTTTCATGTAGGAACATACTTGTATGTTTTATTTGCTAAATTATCTGTGTATTTGCTTGGGCTTTGTAATGATGTCTAGTATAATTTTATTTCAGTTCACAATGTCACCGACACCCCTCATTTCAATACTTACTGAGAATAAACTGAATGGCGATAATTATAAAGATTGGAAAAGAAATCTGTTGATAGTTCTCAGCTGCGAGAGACACAAGTTCGTACTGGACGAACCATGCCCACTAGGGCCCAAACCTGACACACCGCTTGAGAAGGTCCCGGTTGCCTATACTCGTTGGAGAGAATCCAATGATATAGCTCGATGCTACATGCTTACTAGCATGACGAGTGCTTTACAAAAGTAGCATGAGACTTATCAAGCTGCTGGGGAGATCATGGAAAATCTAGAGGACATGTTCGGAGGCCAAGAAAAGTTAGCTCGACAGTCTGCTATAACCAGTATTATGAACTCTAAGCAAAAGGTAGGTACTCCAGTGAAGGACCATATGATCACTCTAATGGGATTCTTCGCTGAGGTTGTCGAGAATGGTGCTGAGTTGGACTACAACACCCAGATCAAGATGGTGTTCAAAACTCTGTCTAAAGATTTTGTGGGGTTTAAGGCCACATACAATCTGGTGACAAGGGAGTTAGGACTAACCGAGCTCATGAAGCAACTCTAAGCTTATAAGCTGATGATCAGGGATGGGGATGTGGTCCAACCCAAAGGAGAGGTCAATTTGGCAGAATCTTCCAAACCCTCACGGAAGATGAAGAGGCCAAATCAGAAGCAAGCAGCTTCCAGTTCTTCTAATCCTCTTGTCTCGGATGGGAAGAAGAAGAAGAAGAACAAGAAGCCCAAGGATCCTAAAAAGTCCAAATACTTTCATTGTTGGAAGGTAGGCCACTTCAAGAAGTCATGCCGGGAAATCCTAGCCGCCAAGGGCAAGGAAGGTAAGGAACTTCACTATTTGGAAGTGTGTTTGGTGGAAGAATCAAAAGACACTTAGGTCATTGATTCGGACGCCACTAATCATGTTTGTGTTTCTATGCAGGGGTTCGTGGAAATGAGAAGTCTACATGATAGGAGCCTCTCGTTGCGGACTAGAGACGGTAGCTTGGTGGTGGCTGAGGCAGTGGGAGATATTTACCTTTACTTTGATCAATTTAGGTTTATTTTATTGAAAGACTGTTTTTATGTTCCTAATTTTAGGAGGAACCTTATATCAGTGGCTTGTTTAATAAAGGATTCTTATTCAGTTTCTTTTAGTAAAAGAGTTGATATTCGTAGAAATAAGTCTTTTATCTGTTCTGGATAGATGGATGGAAACCTATGTTTGATCAAACCAAAGATGTACTCACTGCTTGACACTGAATTAATAGATAACTCTAAAAGGTTGAAAGTTTCTCACTCTAACAAGGCATATCTTTGGCATTTAAGACTTTGTCATATTAATTAGGATAGGATTCAAAGATTGATGAAAGATGGTCCTCTAGAATCTCTAGAGGAGGTATGTCTTCCTCAATGTAAATCTTGTCTAGAGGGTAAAATGACTAAGAGGTCTTTTGGAGCTAAGGGTACAAGGGCTCGGGAGCTCTTTGAAATTGTGCACACTGACGTATGTGGCCCCATGAATGTCACAGCATGAGAAGGGTTCGAGTATTATGTCTCCTTTATAGACGATTACTCGAGGTATGGATATATGTATCTGATGCACCGCAAGAGCGAAACCTTTGACAAGTTCAAAGAGTATCATGCCGAAGTGGAAAAGCAATTAGATAAATCCATAAAGACACTTCGATCTGATCGAGGTGGCGAATACCTCTCCGATGAATTTCTAGGACATCTTGTAGAGAACGGGATATTATCCCAATTGACTGCACCTGGTACTCCACAACAGAATGGTGTAGAGGAAAGAAGAAATAGGACCTTATTGGATATGGTACGATCCATGATGAGTTATTCAACGCTGCCATTATCATTTTGGTAATATGCTTTACAAACGGCGTGCTATATTCTGAACCAGGTTCTAAGCAAATCAATTCCCAGAACTCCGTATGAATTGTGGCGTGGCAGGAAGCCCTCCCTTAGACATATGAGAATATGGGGCTGCTTGGCAGATGTACTGGATGGGGATGCGAAGAAATTGGAACCAAGATCAGAATTGTACATGTTTATAGGGTATCCAAAGGGAACTAAAGGAGGTCTGTTCTATAACCCGAAGGAACAAAAAGTCATTGTTTCAACCCATGCGACATTCTTAGAGGAAAGTCACATGAATGACTTTAAGCCTTGAAGCAAAGTGGTGCTAGAGGAGTTATCGGGTGAAAGAACTACTCCACAGATTTTGGTCTTGAACGTATGTCCGAGTTCCGGTGAAAGACCTGCAGATGATCAATAATTTAGGATGCCTCGTCGTAGTGGGAGGGTTTAGAAGAAACCTAATTTCTTCATGTATGATGCCGAGGTATACCAGGCCGAGGCCCATGAGCATGAGGATGATCCAATCACCTATGATGAAGCTATAAATAATGTTGATTCTAAATCTTGGAAATATGCTATGAATAATGACATGGATTCTATGAAATCCAACTCTGTTTGGGAACTTGTAGATTTGCCAGATGGGATAAAACCCATTGGATGCAAATGGGTCTACAAAAGAAAGAAGGATGCGGAAGGGAGAGTGGAAACTTTCAAAGCTAGACTGGTTACAAAGGGGTACATGCAAAAGGCTGGAATCGATTACGATGAAACCTTTTCGCCTGTGGCTATGCTGAAATCTATTCGTATTCTTCTGTCCATTGCTGCGGCTCTCGATTATGAGATCTGGCAAATGGACGTCAAGACGGCATTCTTGAATGGCCATCTTGAAGAGTGTATCTATATGATACAGCCCGAAGGGTTTGTAGCGAAAGGCCAAAAAAAAAAGGAAAGTCTGCAAGTTGCTTAGATCCGTTTATGAATTAAAGCAAGCATCCCACTCATAGAACCAGAGGTTTGATCAAGCGATTAAGACATTTGGTTTTGAGCAGAACATTGATGAACCCTGTGTTTATAAACGTATTAAGGATGGAAAAGTAGTCTTTCTGATACTCTATGTCAATGATATACTACTCATTAGGAATGATATAGGGAACTTATCATCGGTCAAGCTTGGGTTACACCAACAGTTTGACATGAAGGACTTGAGAGAAGCTAATTATGTTCTAGGCATTCGTCTCTTCAGAGATCGAAAGAACAAAATGATAGCGTTATCCCAAGTTTCATACATAGATAAAATAATTGACAAATATGCAATGCAAGAGGTAAAGAAAGGTACACAACCTTCTATTGCTGGTCTAACTCTTTCATTAAATGACTGTCCAAAGACATCGGAAGAAAGAAAGCGTATGACTAAGGTTCCTTATGCATCTAGTGTGGGTAGCCTTATGTACACTATGCTTTGCACTCACCCGGACATATGTTTTGCAGTAGGTATGGTGAGTCAATATCAAGCGAATACTAGAACCAAACACTGGCAAGCAGTAAAGCATATACTCAAGTATCTTAAGAGAACGAGGGATTATATGTTGGTGTATTCTGGAGGGGACCTAACACCCGTAGGATACATGAACTGAGTCTTCCAAACTTGCAAGGATCCGACGAGGTCGACATTAGAGGGCACGTGGAGACAGGATTAGTGGATATATGTAAGATCGCGTCCGAGGGCAACATTGCCGATCCCTTTACTAAGACTTTGGTGGCTAGAAGCTTTGAGAGGCACATAGAGGTGATGGGGATGGTAACATGGCCTATCTGCTGGCTTAGGGCAAGTGGGAGATTATTAGGAAATGCCCTAAGCATTAGAGACATTTTGATATATTTATTTTGAATTGGATAATAAAATTATATATATAGAGGTTATTCATTACATTGCTACCTGTCCTCGTTTTATTTGCATGTTAAAGTAAATGTAAGCAAATATGGCTCCCTGACTGCTTGTGTTAAACTGTTAGAACGTTGCATGCAATGGAATTTTGTATGCGAGAAGACAATGTTCTAAAGTTAGCGGTCTAAACTATGGTCTGTAGTCTATGGGGTTGGACCGAGCATCTAACTCATGTTAAGACTATTATGTTGTCTAAAGCCTTAGAGGGGACGGTTTGTCTTGACTGTCTGGAGCATTGACTCCCAAGTAGAGACATAGATATGTTGCTTGGTGGTGACATATTAGACTAGGACTAAAGCGTGATTGATCTACGAAGTCCGCTTTGAGTGGATCGATCTGCTTTTGATGTTCATTATGCAGTAACCTTAATCCAGAGTAGATGGACAGCTTCATGTATATGACTTGTGTACTTTGATGTTCCAATGGCTAAAGCGTCTCAGAGGTAATAAGCTTATAGACCGATTCGTTGGGTGCATGACCTGTATACGATGAAGGGTTAGTTTATAAATATCGGAATCATAACTCTAATGAGGAGTTAAGGGTATCCTCTTAAAGGCATTATACTGAATGTGAAAATGGACAAGGCCTTGGGTCGTCTGCTGGGCGGAAGACTTCTTATTCGCATATGGTGAATAATCATTTTCTTTATTCGGCAGTATAATAGAACTTTAAGATAGCATGATCAGTAGGATTAAACGGACTTTGGCCTAAGGCTGATCATGGATATCATATGAGGGTTCTGCATACGTGACAAGGTCATTGGATGACAGCTTGTCACAAGCTTACGTAATACGGTATATAATTGGGAGTTTAGTTTTAGGTTTATAGTGGTGTGATTCTAAAATTAGTGATCATATGATTGAGTTGTTCGGTAAAGAATGATGATCATATGGATTTGCGGGAGCCCGATTATATATGTCTAATTAGTCCCTCTACTAGCTCCACATAATTCCTTAACGTTTGGCAAATTGATTTGTGTATGCTATTCGCTAGTTTATTATGCATGGATGGTGTTGACATAGGATAAGGATGGTCGACAAGATTCTGTCCGGTTGGATTTAGATTTTATTTTGGATAATAGAGTACATAATTATTCAAACTCCAAATAAAGTTGCCATGATTTTATTTAAGATTGGATTAGAGTTGTAGAAAATTATCCATGAGAACAAGAATTTGAAATACAACCTTTTTGTGGATTTTGAAATTTGAATTTTGAAATTTGAAATTTGAATTTGAATTTGAAATTTGAATTTGAAATTCGAATTTGAAATTTGAATTTGAAATTTAAATTTGAAATTTGAAATTTGAAATTTGAAATTTGAATTTGAAGTTTGAATTTGAAATTTGCAATTCAAATTTTGAATCACAGTCTAAGTGGGATTCAAATTTGTTGTGATAAATCCATGATGAATGAAATTCGAATTTGAGTTGGATATGGAGAGGAAAATCTTATTAGAATCCTACTTGAATTTTGAATCCAAATCCTAACTATATATGGATAAAAATTTTGAGGATTATCCTCAATGATTTTTCAGATTTTTGTGGGTAAGGTTCAAGGAAAAATTCAAGTTTCAATCCCAGTTGAATTTGGATTATCTCCTCCCTGATAATGGCTGAATTTTTGAAGTGAATCTCCTAGGAGATTTTCAGTTATTTTGGATAAGGATGAGATAAGATTAAAGCTTGAAAATCCTAGTGGAATTTTGATTCTTCCTTATTCAAAAGTGGCCAAAATTTTGGTGGAGATTTTCCCCTTGGATTTTTGGATTTTTTGGTTGAAGAAATGGAGATAAAATTCTAGTTAAAATCTTGTTTAGATTTGGATTGGAATTATCCTAAAGTGGCCAAATTTATTGTTGGGATTTTCCCTTTGGAAAATTCAGATTTTGTGCTTGTGGATAAGGGAGAATATCTTCTCCTAATCTAATTCGAATTCAGAGAATCACCTCATGCAGGTCTATAAATAGAGGTCCCGCCACTCTAGTTCTTTCAGACCACAGACTCTCAGGTGAGCAGGCTTATTGTTGCACAACTCACCGTGACAATAAGTTCTTTAGAAATCTAGCTGGTCAGAAGAAGACTAGTAGTGCTAGCATACCGATCGAGGTTCTGAGTGCCCACACACTTAGCCATTCAGGAATTAGAGAATAATAGAGAAGGCTAGTTGGTTGAAGCCCTTCGGTCATTCTCCTCCTATAGATTGGCGTCCTTGAGGTATGAGTTTTAATTGTTGTTGGTTTATTGTGTATGGCATCATGAGATATTTAACGATCCTAAAATTTTTATTATTAGGCTACGCCACTCTGATATGTTTTTATCGATTTAATTTCCTACAGTTATGGTTCTGCCATAATACTTTAACAAGTGGAATCACTTTATTCCTAAGAACCTTATTTTCCCTGGCTAAAATCTACACGGGTCTTTCTTCATAGGTTAGATCTGCATGTACTTTAACTGGCTCTTGGCTTAGTATGTGGGAACTATCCGGCACTTACTTCTTCAACATCGAGATGTGGAAAACATTGTGTACTGAAGCTAGTTCAGGAGGAAGTGCTAATTGGTAAGCTACTTTCTCGACCCTTTCGAGGATCTCGAAAGGTCTTATATATCTATGACTAAGCTTCCCTTTCTTCCCAAAGTGCATCACCCCTTTCATGGGTGCCACTTTGAGGAAAACTGAGTCTCTATCTTGAAATTCGAGAGGTCTTCGTCGTCTATCCGCATAACTCTTCTGGCGGCTATGTGCTGTAACCAGTCTCTCTTGTATATGCTTCACAGCTTTTGTTGTATCCTTGATGAAGTCGGTGTTGGTGAGCTATTTTTCTCCAGTCTCGTGCCAGTGAATCGGAGATCGACATCTTCTCCCATAAAGTGCTTCGTACAGAGCCATCCCAATCGAGGAATGATAGCTATTATTGTACGAGAACTTTATCAATGGTAGCTTCTGATCCCAATTCCCCTTGAAGTCTAAGACACACGCTCTCAACATATCTTCTAACGTTTGTATAGTCCTCTCAGACTGACCATCAGTCTGAGGATGGAAAGCGGTGCTAAACTTCAATTTGGTTCCCATTGCAGCTTGAACGCTCTGCCAAAACCCTGAAGTAAAGCATCCATCGCGATTTGAGATGATCGATTTAGGTACTCCGTGCAGTCTCACTACTTAAGTGACATACATTTCTGCTAACCTCTCTACCGAGTAGCTCAACTTCATGGCTAAAAATCAAGCTAACTTCGTTAGTCGATCCATAATTACCCAGATGGCATCATTCCTGCTTAAGGTCCTGGGCAATCTGACCATGAAATCCATAGTAATTTGCTCCCATTTCCACTCTAGTAGCTCGATCTTCTGTAGCTCTCCTCCCGGTCGCTGATATTCTCCTTTAATTTTCTGGCAGTTGAGGCACCTTGCTACGAACTTGGCGACGTCATTCTTCATGTTTGGCCACTAAAAACTTCCTTTCAAGCCCTGGTACATCTTATTTGCTTCTGGATGTATCGAGTACGGTGTGTCATGTGCTTCCGATAGGATCCGCTTCTTGAGTTCTTCATCCTTTGGGACACACACTCTATCTCTGAAATAGAATATGCCCTCCTTAGAGACTTGAAACTCTGAATTCTAGTCCTCCATTGCCTCCCTTTTGAGCTTGTGCAGGGATGAATCGAGGTCTTGGTCGGCCTTGATTTCCTCTATGAGTGTTGACTGAATGATCATTTCAGATAACCTTCCTGTTAACATCTCAATCTCGCTGTTCCGTAGCTCCTTTTGTAGTGCTGCCAGTAGGGCCTGGATGGTCATAAGCATCGAAGAGTGCATCCTGCTCAATGCGTCAGCCACCTTATTGCTTTTCCTGGGTGATATAGGATTTTGCAGTCATAATCCTTTACCAGCTCCAGCCATCTTCGTTGCCTCATATTAAGCTCCTTCTACGTGAAAATGTATTTAAGGCTCTGGTGGTCCGTGTAGATCTCGCACTTGATGCCATATAGGTAATGCCTCCATATTTTGAGCGTAAAGACCACCGCTGTAAGCTCCAAGTCGTGCGTCGGCTAGTTCCTCTCGTGGTTCTTGAGTTGTCGTGAGGCGTATGCGACTGCCTTACCACCTTGCATTAACACAGCTCCTAGTCCAGTATTGGACGCATCGCTGTAAATTACAAAATTCCCTTGTTCAACATCTGGTATGGTCAAGATTAGAGTGCTCGTGAGTCAGCTTTTTAGCTCTTGAAAGCTCTTTCCGCACTTGTCAGACCACTCGTACTTCTTTTCCTTCTTGGTTAGCGTCGTGAGGGGTGCGGCTAGCTTTGAGAACCCTTCCACAAAGCATCAGTAGTATCCCGCTAAACCTAAGAAGCTGCAGATTTCTGTTATGTTCTTCGGAGTTGGCCAATTGCTAACTGCTTCCACCTTTGCTGGGTCCACAGACACTCCCTCATAGGAGACCACGTGATCGAGAAAATGAACCTTCTCTAGCCAAAATTCACACTTAGAGAATTTGGCATACAGTTGATGCTCTTTAAGCTTGAGTAGGACGGCTCTCAAATGCTTCGCATGCTCTTCCTTTGTCTTATAATATACAAGTATGTCATCGATAAATACAATGACAAACTTGTTCAGGAACTCCTTGAATACTCGGTTCATCAGATCCATGAAAGTCGCAGGTTCATTTGTTAGCCTGAACGACATAACTAGGAACTCGTAATGTCCATATCGTGTTCGGAATGCTGTCTTGGGGATGTCTGCATCTCGGATCTGCAATTGGTGGTATCCAGAACATAGGTCGATCTTGGAAAATACGGCAGCGCCTCGTAACTGGTCGAATAAATCGTCGATCCATGGCAACGGATACTTGTTCTTGATCGTGATCTTGTTCAGCTCCTGGTAGTCTATGCACATTTGCAACGTTCTGTCTTTCTTCTTTACAAATAGGACCGGTGCTCCCCACGGTAAGCAGCTTTGTCAGATGAAACCCTTGTCCATCAGCTCCTTTAACTGAGTTTGAAGCTCCTTCAATTCTGTCGGGGCCATTCTGTAGGGGGCCTTGGATACAGGTGCCGATCCTGGTAACAGTTTGATTTCGAACGATATCTCCCACTCCAGCGGAAGTCCTGGAAGATCTTCAGGGAATACTTCCGTGAACTCCTTTACTACTGGTACGCTGTCCGATCTGGTTTTCGCTTCCTGGATCATATCCATTATGTGTGCGAGAAAACTAGTGCATCCACTAGATAGTAGCTGGTGAGCCTTCATTGCTGATATCATCGTCTTTGGTTGCTTTGATGATAAGCCTTTGTAGACAAATTTTTTCGTGTCTGCTCGGGTGGAAGATCACCTCCCATCTCTGATAGTCTATAACGGCTTGGTACTTGGTGAAGAAATCCATTCCTATAATTACGTCGTAGTCGCACATCTCAATGACGATTAGGTCCACACTCAGCTCGTGCCAACTGATAACTATTGGTACGTGACGTATCCAATAGCTAGATAACAAAACTTCCCCGAAGGGAAGGGCAATTCGAAAAGTCTGGTTCATCTTATCTAAGTTCTTGCCTGACCTCCTAGCAAATTCTGATGATGCAAAAGAATGCGTAGCCCCAGAATAAAAAAAAACTAGTGCAGTGGAGTTGGCAACAGAAAGCTGACCTGTCACCACGGTCGATGTTCTGACATCTGCATCGTCGTGGGTAAAGCCATAAATCCTCCCTTGCGACTCTGGAGCTTCTAATCTGCCTTGGCTGATCGTTGGGCCTTCAATCCTTCCCTGGGCGACATGCAGCTGTCCGTTAGCAAGGCGGGCTTGGCCTTGCTGATTTTGCAGGTTCAAGCAGCAGTGTTTAGCGAAGTGGCCTTCCTTGCCACATATGTAATAGCCGTTGGTGCCCTAGCGGCATTCTCCTGGATGGTTCCTTCTGCATTTTGGACAAGGCGGGTGTTGATTTCCATTTCATCCTTAGTTATTTTTCTTCTGAGGAAAGTTCCTTTGCTGGCCTTGATTGCCTGGATTCCTTTTCCTTTTATTGTTGTTGTTGGATGGCCAATTGTGTTGGTTGTTTCCCATGCTCTGCCCTCTGTGTTGAAACTCAGAGTGCTGTCTACCCTTAGTCAGCTTCGGTTGGTTCTTCTCTTCTCTCTTTGCCTTGAAGATCTGTGCCCTCCTTTCTTTGTCTTGGCCTAGCCAATACTCAGCCCGGATGGCTCTATTAACACATTCGGCCATGGTTGTTGGCCCATGGTTGTCGCTACAGATTTGGACGGCTATATCCGTTCGAAACATTTTTAGCATCCTCCTGACTTTTTCCTTGTCAGTCAGTACTAGGTCGGGGCAAAGTCGGCCTAGTTGTTCGAATTTTCTTATGGCTTCCATGACCGTCATGCCTCCTTGGCGCAAATTGTTAAATTCATCCTGCTGGACTACCAAGGCTTCGTCATTGAAATACATTTCTCTGAACTCGGCAATGAAGTCTGCCTAGTTCATTTCATTGATATTCCTTCTGATACCCATGGTCTTCCACCACTAGCGTGCTCCTTTCCATAGGGCTAGGGATGCGCATATAACTTTTTCTCCTTCGGTCAGTCCCACGAGGTCTAGAATGACCTGAACATTAGTTAGCCAGTCGTCGGCTTCAATAGGGTTCGTAGTTCCCTCAAATTTAGGCACTTCATGTGCCTAAACTGCTCGTATAAGTCACCCTCTCTATAGGCTGGTATAATAACATTGGCTGCTACAGGAGCAGCCACAGCCTATGGTTCTGGCATTGCTTGGGCTAGTGGGGCCGTTTGCTCTCTGGGAGCATCGGGGGCTACTGGTGTAGCTTGGACTGGTACCTCCATGGGTTGTGGTGCCTGTTGTTGTCGATTCATTTGTTCTCTGAGCTGGTTAAGCTCCCATTGTTGATTTACCATCATTTCTTGCATCATTGCGAGACGTGCCAATAGCTCGTTGTCTTGCGCAGGTTGGTTTGTTTGGGCTCTTGTTCTTGCCATTATTACCTATGTAACCCTATCACATAATGGAAAAAGAGAACATAAGCTTCTCAAATTTTGTACTTGGGATTCGTATTTACACATCATTTTCCTTCTTACTAAACAACTTCATTTTAAGCATCATAGATATATACATACTATATCTTTCCTTTCTTCTCTTATCCTTATGATGTTTAATACAACTATCGTGTCGTATTGGGACATCGTCTGAGTGCTAGAACCATCTTGTACTCTTTACCATACTTGATCATACTTGTAGAAAAATCATATTTAGGCCCTCAGGGCAAAACGATACTACTTCTCATAAAACATCTCATAAAACATATATATTTCAAATTTGGTGGGAGTGACACACTTCCCAAAATACGATCCCATTAAGTACATTAAGTTGAGTCAGATGGGGAAAGCTACTGTTTCCTCTACATAATAACAAAAATTTCCATGAAAAGGGTTACTACTACTCAGAGGACAATCCTGACTCTGCATCAGACATTTCCTCATTCTCGCTTTCACTCAGGGGAAACTCCTCGGGGTCTTCATCCTCGTCTCCCCAAGCAAAATCAACTTCATCATCACTGGCGATGACGACTTGGGGCTCATACATTTCTACTCCCTCATCGTCACTGATGTGATCGAGGATCTCCTCCTCCTCATCGTTAGGTTTGGCATCGGGGATAGCCTCGTCACCGTCTTCATCCATATAGTGTCCAGGAGACAGAGGGGCTGGATCGTGGTCCTCCATCGGGTCTCTATTATCTTCAGGTACTGCTGGCTGTGGTGCGGCCACAAGCTCTTCATCGGCCAGCTGAGGTGTAGCATTTGCCAGGTCGGGTTTGAGTGCCACTCGCTCAGCGTCTACTATGTCTCAGACCAGGTGCCTTAGGTTTTCATATGGTGGAGGGTAGGGAATGAGGCTCCTCACATACCCTGGTATCCCTCTCCAAAGCAAGTCGGTTACCTCTGGAAATGGCTTATCTAAGGGAATGCTCGGTAACATGGCGTCCAAAAATCACTGACAGTAGTGTACCATGGTCTTTCCCTCGTAAATGTCCCAAATGTCAAAGAGGACCTGATATCTCCTCTCATACATATCATCCCAGATGTCTACATCCTTAACTGGGTTGTTGAAGTTGCAAAGATCTTGGCAGAACTCATCCCACTGCATCGCTAGACCCCTGATCCTGCATCGATCGTTCCACCGTGTCATTACTGGTCCTCACAATCGGCTACTGGCCATTACCACCTGTAGACGGGGTGAAATACGGCACCCTTCGAAGATTGTCTCCATATGATGAATCCAATAAGAGAGTTCTTATGGGTTGCTGCCGTCGTATGTGTGTGGTCGCATAGCAGTGAAAGCTACACTCGCGTCTCGGTCATCTTGCACTTACCAAGGGTCAACCGGTGCAGCCATTCTCCTACTATAAATTAATTGTCAACTCATATACTAAATTTTTGAAAAATAAAAGCTAACTTACTTGGACAGATGAGGCAGGTGTACGTAGATGTGAGGTATGGTGGCAGGAAACTGCTCTGATGCCAACTGTGATGCCCCGTGCCCTCAGTGACCCGGACCGTCACTAAAAACTAACTTGCTTTCTTTTCTTATACTTTATAGTGATTTATACTTAGCTAGATATCATAAAATTAGGGTTTTTTTTTACATGTACATATTTACTGTATACGTACGTATATGATTACTATTCAAAAATACTATTTAACAGTTACTATTTCAAAATACTATTTAGTGATTACTATTCAAAAATACTATTTAGCGATTACTATTCAAAAATACTATTTAGCGATTACAATTCAAAAATACCATTACTATTCAAAATACTGATACTTAAATTTACGGAAGATAAACTCGCAGTGTCTCCATAACCTTGCCCTCACATCCGCCTCCGTCGCCACCATCGCCCATTGGGATTTAAGCCTTAGGACGCTTGCCTATAGCATGAACACACTACGTGAGTTTTACGCCCAGTAAGTACAACATATTTAAAGCAAAACATGTTTAAACATAGTACGTACTTAAAAACATATAAGCAGTCATATGTCACATATACCACTTTAATATATCACATATCATGTATCAAATCAAAGATTATAAAACTTCACATAACATATGTATCACAAAAACATCGTGCACTGAATGCATCTAGAAGCATGGTAAATTATAACTAATGCATGATCCGGTTATGTTCATTTATGCTTCAAACTTCTCTTTTCTTTTCTTGTCTATTTAGGGTGTTAGGAAATGCCCTAAGTATTAGAGACATTTTGATGTATTTATTTTGAACTAGATAATAAAATTATATATAAAGGTTATTCATTGCATTGTTATCTGTCCTCGTTTTATTTACATGTTAAAGTAAATGTAAGCAAATATGGCTCCCTGACTGCTTGTGTTAAACTGTTAGAACGTTGCATGCAATGGACTTTTGTATGCAAGAAGATAATGTTCTAAAGTTAGTAGTCTAAACTATGGCCTGTAGTCTATGGGGTTAGACCAAGCATCTAACCCATGTTAAGACTATTATGTTGCCTAAAGTCTTGGAGGGGACGGTTTGTCTTGACTGTCTGGACTTGGACTCCTAAGTAGAAACATAGATATGTTGCTTGGTAGTTATGTGACAACCGGGAAATTCAGGCATTCTCGGAAGAAAATGTACAAATATATGTATATAACAATTTGAACTATTTAAAGAGCGAAATAAATGTATTTATATTATTTAGAATGTATTAAAATGTTCTACCAATACTGACGAGTAAGAATTCAGTATTGGAAAAATTCACTGAGTTGAAACGGGTGAAACGGTGCCAAAACCGGCATTGAAAACCCTAACTGGAGCACTAAAAGATGAAAAACTTCCAGTATTGATTTTGATCAAACAGAAGCAGTAAAAATTGATCCGACTGATCAGGAGACCTCAGGAACCCGCTGGGATGATTTCAGGAAAATTTCGGCTCGAACTGGTATCGGTCAAAAAGTAGTCGAATTAATGTGAATAATAAAGTCAAAGTCAAAGTTTTACTTTGCATTTATGACATCATAAATCAAAATTAATAAATGAAAGAAATATGGTGGTTGGTGCCATTAATGGCCAAGATTTAATCACTTTTTGATCTAAAGGCCAAGATTTGGCCAAAATTCCATCCTTTGATTTTTTGAAAAATTTAGAAAGAAATGGCTTGATAAGTGTTGATTTGTCATTGGTTGGTAGCCAAATTAATTGGCTTTCTTTGTGTTAAGTCGGCAAAACTTTGAACAAAAGTGGCCGAGACAATTTTCAAGCCAAAACAAAGAACAAAAAAATTTTCTAAGTGTCCTCCCAAGAGGAACCGTGAGCCACCAAGAGAAACCAAGTGAATACTCCAGGTTTTCTTCATGAAATTTGTGTCAAATCCTTCCTTGAAGACAAAGGTGTAGGAAAATAAACCGGTAAAAACGTATCAGAGTGGCGCAGCGGAACAATAAAAATTTTTAGATCGTTAAATATCTCATGATGCCATATACAATAAATCAACAACAATTAAAACTCATACCTCAAGGACGCCAATGAACAGGAGGAGAGTGACCGGAGGCTTCAACCAACTAGCCTTCTCTACTATTCTCCAATTCCCGAATGGCTGAGTGTGTGGGCACTCTGAACCTCGATCGGTATGCTAGCACTGCTAGTCTTCTTCCGACCACCCAGATCTCTAAAGAACTTTATTGTCACGATGAGCTGTGCAACAATAAGCCTGCTCACCTGAGAGTCTGTGGTCTCCGAGAACTGGAGTGGCAGGACCTCTATTTATAGACCTGCATGAGGTGAATCTCTGAATTTGAATTGGACTAGGAAAAGATATTTTCCCTTATCCAAACCCAAAAAATCCGAATTTTCCAAGGGAGAATCTCCACAATTAAATTCGGTTTTTCTAGATAAATCCAATCCAAATCTTAACAAGATTTTAGCTAGAATTTTATCTCCCTTTTCCAACCAAAAAATCCGAAATTCACAAGGAGAAAATCCTCCAAATTTTCGGCCACTTTTAGGATAAGGGAGAATCAAAATTCCACTAGGATTTCTCAAGCAAAATCTCATCTTAACCTTATCCAAAAATAACCGAATTTCTTAGGATTAGGGATCCAAAATTTCGGCCACTTTTGGGAGGAGAGAGAAACCAAATTCAACTAGGATTGAAGCTTGAATATTCCCTTGAATCTTATCCACAAAATCTGAAATCTTTCATGAGGATTATCCTCAAAATTTCGTCCCTTATTTGTTGGGATTTGGATTCAAAATTCAAGTAGGATTCTAACAAGATTATCCTCTCCAAATCCAACTCAAATTCGAATTTCAAACCTTGTGGATTTTCCACAACAAATTCGAATCCAACTTGGACTGTGATTCAAAATTTGAATTTCAAATTTCAAATTCAAATTTCAAATTCAAATTTCAAATTCAAATTTCAAATTCAAATTTCAAATTCAAAATTCAAATTTCAAATTTCAAATTTCAAAATTCAAATTTCAAATTTCAAAATTCAAATTTCAAATTCCACAAAACGGTTGTGTTTCATATTCTTGTTCTCATGGATAATTTTCTACAACTCCAATCCAATCTCAAATAAAATCATGGCAACTTTATTTGGAGTTCGAATAATTGTGTACTCTATTATCCAAAACAAAATCTGAATCCAACCGGAGAGAATCTTGTCTACCATCCTAATCCTGTGTCATCACCATCCATGCATAATAAACTAGCCAATAGCATACACAAATCAATTTGCCAAACGTTAAGGAATTATGTGGAGCTAGTAGAGGGACTGATTGGACATATATAATTGGGCTCCCGTGATTCCATATGATCATCATTCTGTACCGAACAACTCAATCATATGATCACTAATTTCAGAGTCACACCACTATAAACCTGAAACTGAACTCCCAATTATATACCGTATTACGTAAGCCTGTGACGAGCTACCATCCAATGACCTTGTCATATATGCAAAACCCTCATATGATATCCATGATCAGCCTTAGGTCAAAGTCCGTTTAATCCTACTGATCAGGCTATCTTAAAGTTCCATTATACTACCGAATCAAGAAAATGATTATTCACCATATGTGAATAAGAAGTCATCCGCCCAGCAGACGACCCAAGGCCTTGTCCATTTTCACATTCAGTATAATGCCTTTAAGAGGATACCTTTAACTCCTCAGAGCTATGATTCCGATATCTGCAAACAAACCCTTCATCGTATACAAGTCATGCACCCAACGAACCGGTCTATAAGCTTACTACCTCTGAGACGCTTTAGCCATTGGAACATCAAAGTACACAAGTCATATACATGAAGTAGTTCATTTACTCAGGATTAAGGTTATTGCACAATGAACGTCAAAAGCAGATTGATCCACTCATAGCGGACTACGTAGATCAATCACGCTTTAGTCCCGGTCTAATATGTCACCACCAAGCAACATATCCATGTCTCTACTTGGGAGTCCAGCTCCAGACAGTCAAGACAGACCGTCCCCTCTAAGGCTTTAGACAACATAATAGTCTTAACATGAGTTAGATGCTCGGTCTAACCCCATAGACTACATACCATAGTTTAGCCTGCTAACTTTAGAACATTGTCTTCTCGCATACAAAAGTCCATTGCATGCAATGTTCTAACAGTTTTAACACAAGCAGTCAGTGAGCCATATTTGCTTACATTTACTTTAACATGTAAATAAGACGAGGACAGATAGCAATGTAATGAATAACCTCTAAGTATAATTTTATTATCCAGTTCAAAATGAATACATCAAAATGTCTCTAATACTTAGGGCATTTCCTAACAATCTCCCACTTGCCCTAAGCCAGTAGATGTGCCATGTTACGCATCCCCATCGCCTCTACATGCCTCTCAAAGCTTTTAGCTACCAAAGTCTTAGTAAAGGGATCAGCGATGTTGTCCTCGGACGCGATCTTACAAACATCCACTTGTCCTGTCTCCACATGCCCTCTAATAATGTGATACCTCCGATCGATGTGCTTGGTCCTCTTGTGGTGCCGAGATTCCCTTGTGTTGGCAATAGCCCCTGTATTATCACAGTAAAGGGTGATAGGCTTGTCAACACCCGGAATGACCTCAAGGTCTCTAAAGAACTTGCGGAGCCAAACCGCTTCTTTAGATGCCTCAGCCGCAGCCACATACTCAGCCTCCATAGTAGAGTCAGCTGTGCAGCCCTGCTTCACGCTCCTCCACACAATGGCACCTCCTCCGAGTAAAAACACTGATCCAGATGTCGATTTCCTCGAATCCTTACAAGTCTGGAAGTCTGAGTCCGTGTATCCTACGGGTGTTAGGTCCCCTCCAGAATACACTAGCATATAATCCCTCGTTCTCTTAAGATACTTGAGTATATGCTTTACTGCTTGCCAGTGCTTGGTTCCAGGATTCGCTTGATATCGACTCACCATACCTACTGCAAAACATATGTCCGGGCGAGTGCAAAGCATAGCGTACATAAGGCTACCCACAGCGGATGCATAAGGGACCTTACTCATACGCTCTCTTTCTTCCGATGTCTTGGGACAGTCATCCAATGAAAGAGTTAAACCGGCAATAGAAGGTTGTGAGCCTTTCTTTGCCTCTAGCATTGCATATTTGTCAATTATTTTATCTATGTATGAAGCTTGGGATAACGCTATCATTTTGTTCTTTCGATCTCTGAAGAGACGAATGCCTAGAACATAATTAGCTTCTCCCAAGTCCTTCATGTCAAACTGTTGGTGTAACCAAAGCTTGACCGATGATAAGTTCCCTACATCATTCCCAATGAGTAGTATATCATCGACATAGAGTATCAGAAAGACCACTTTTCCATCCTTAATACGTTTATAAACACAAGGTTCATCAACGTTCTGCTCAAAACCAAATGTCTTAATCGCTTGATCAAACCTTTGGTTCCATGAGCGGGATGCCTGCTTTAATCCATAAATGGATCTAAGCAACTTGCAGACTTTCCTATCTTGGCCTTTTGCTACGAACCCTTCGGGCTGTATCATATAGATACACTCTTCAAGATGGCCATTTAAGAATGCCGTCTTGACATCCATTTGCCAGATCTCGTAATCGAGAGCCGCAGCAATGGATAGAAGAATACGGATAGACTTAAGCATAGCAACAGGCGAAAAGGTTTCCTCGTAATCGATTCCAGCCTTTTGCGTGTATCCCTTTGCAACCAGTCTAGCTTTGAAAGTTTCCACTCTCCCTTCCACATCCTTCTTTCTTTTGTAGACCCATTTGCATCCAATGGGTTTTATCCCATCCGGCAAATCTACAAGTTCCCAAACAGAGTTGGATTTCATAGAATCCATCTCATTGTTCATAGCCTGTTTCCAAGATCTAGAATCAACATCCTTTATAGCTTCATCATATGTGACCGGATCTTCCTCATGCTCATGAGCCTCGGCCTGGTATACCTCAGCATCATACATAAAGAAATTAGGTTTCTTAGAAACCCTCCCACTACGACGAGGCACCCTAAATTGTTGATCGTCTGCAGGTCTTTCACTGGAACTCGGACTTGCGTCCAAGACCGAAATCTGTGGAGCAGTTCTTTCACCCGATAACTCCTCTAGCACCACTTTGCTTCGAGGCTTAAAGTCATTCATGTGACTTTCCTCCAAGAATGTCGCATGGGTTGAGACAATGACCTTTTGTTCCTTCGGGTTATAGAACAGACCTCCTTTAGTTCCTTTTGGATACCCTACAAACATGCACAATTCTGATCTTGGTTCCAACTTCTTCGCATCCCCATCCAGTACATGTGCCGGGCAGCCCCATATTCTCATATGTCCAAGGGAGGGCTTCCTGCCACGCCACAATTCATACGGAGTTCTAGGAATTGATTTGCTCGGAACCTGGTTCAGAATATAGCACGCCGTTTGTAAAGCATGTCCCCAAAATGATAATGGCAGCGTTGAGTAACTCATCATGGACCGTACCATATCCAATAAGGTCCTGTTTCTCCTTTCGGCTACACCATTCTGTTGTGGAGTACCAGGTGCAGTCAATTGAGATAATATCCCATTCTCTACAAGATGTCCTAGAAATTCATCGGAGAGGTATTCGCCACCTCGATCAGATCGAAGTGTCTTTATGGATTTATCCAATTGCTTTTCCACTTCCGCACGATACTCTTTGAACTTGTCAAAGGTTTCGCTCTTGCGGTGCATCAGATACACATATCCATACCTCGAGTAATCATCTATGAAAGAGACATAGTACTCGAACCCTCCTCGTGCTGTGACGTTCATGGGGCCACATACGTCAGTGTGCACAATTTCTAAGAGCTCCTGTGCCCTTGTACCCTTAGCTCCAAAAGACCTCTTAGTCATCTTACCCTCTAGACAAGACTCACATTGGGGAAGTCGTACCTCCTCCAGAGATTCCAGAGGACCGTCTTTCACCAATCTTTGAATCCTATCCTGATTAATATGACCAAGTCTTAAATGCCAAAGATACGCCTTGTTAGAGTGAGAAACTTTCAACCTTTTAGAGTTATCAATTAATTCAGTGTCAAGCAGTGAGTACATCTTTGGTCTGATCAAATATAGGTTTCCATCCATCCATCCAGAACAGATAAAAGACTTATTTCTACGAATATCAACTCTTTTACTAAAAGAAACTGAATAAGAATCCTTTATTAAACAAGCTACCGATATAAGGTTCCTCCTAAAATTAGGAACATAAAAATAGTCTTTCAATAAAATAAACCTAAATTGATCAAAATAAAGATGAACGTCTCCCACTGCCTCAGCCACCACAAAGCTACCATCTCCAGTCCGCAACGAGAGGCTCCTATCATGTAGACTTCTCGTTTCCACGAACCCCTGCATAGAAACACAAACATGATTAGTGGCGCCCGAATCAATGACCCATGTGTCTTTCGATTCTTCCACCAAACACGCTTCTAAGTAATGAAGTTCCTTACCTTCCTTGCCCTTGGAGGCTAGGAATTCCCGGCAAGCCTTCTTGAAGTGACCTACCTTCCCACAGTGGAAGCATTTGGACTTTTTAGGGTCCTTTGGCTTCTTGTTCTTCTTCTTCTTCTTCCCGTCCGAGACAGGAGGATTAGAAGAACTGGAAGCCACTTGCTTCTTATTTGGCCTCTTCCTCTTCCGTGAGGGATTGGAAGATTCCGCCAAATTGGCCTCTCCTCTAGGTCGGACCACATCTTCATCCCTGATCATCCGCTCATAAGCCTGTAGTTGCTTCATGAGCTCGGTAAGTCCTAACTCCTTTGTCACCAGATTGTATGCGGCCTTAAACCCCACAAAATCTTTAGACAGAGTCTTGAACACCATCTCGATCTGGGTGTTGTAGTCTAACTCAGCACCATTCTCGGCAGCTTTAGCGAAGAATCCCATTAGAGTGATCATATGGTCCTTCACCGGAGCACCAGCCTTTTGCTTGGAGTTCATAATGCTGGTGATAGCGGACTGTCGAGCCAATTTTTCTTGGCCTCCGAACATGTCCTCCAGATTTTCCATGATCTCCCCAGCAACTTGATAAGTCTCATGCTGCTTTTGTAAAGCACTCGTCATGCTAGCAAGGATGTAGCATCGAGCTATTTCATTGGATTCTCTCCAACGATTATAGGCAACCGGGACCTCCTCAAGTGGTGTGTCAGGTTTGGGCCCAGGTGGGCATGGTTCGTCCAGTACGAACTTGTGTCTCTCGCAGCTGAGAACTATTAATAGATTTCTTTTCCAATCTTTATAATTGTCGCCATTCAACTTATTTTCAGTAAGTATCGAAATGAGGGGTGTCGGTGACATTTTGAACTGAAATAAAATTATACTAGACATCATTACAAAGCCCAAGCAAATATGCAGATAATTTAGCAAATAAAATATACAAGTATGTTCCTACATGAAACTTGAAAAAACATGTAGCATTGCAACGGTAATTCTCAGCACCTATTGCCCCAAGCCACCGAGGGGTGGTCATGAGAACAAATAGCCGGAACATGGACCCCGTCCAATTAATATATGTTGCCTTAAATCCTCCAAGGTTAAGACATATATTAATAACCGCTTATTTGGCCACCAGTTTAGTTAACAGAGCTTCTAGGGAAGGTTAATAACTAAACGAGTCTTGAGTGTATAACCATTGTTTACGTAGCCCGATCCACGTCCTACCAAGCCACCGAGGGGTGGTCATGAATAGGATCGCACCCGAACATGTTTTCCACATAGGAGATCCAATCTAGTATACCGGCGGCGGTAAACACCTACCGAGGGGTGTGGTCAGGTCAGAACTGACGCGAGGCGTTACCATGCTTTCACATATGGATCAACAATGGAGGCCGTGGGTTTTGTTTGAAACCCTCTCCCACTCAATATTTTGAAAAAACATGCAAGTTTTGACAAATTATGTATGATCAATATAGTATGAGCGGCACTCACCTATCCTATATGACATGTTATCAAATATGCATACAAAACATCCATCAATATATATTTATACATCCATGACATATCACAGAAAAAATAATTGACAGACTAACCAAGCCATGGTTCCATCCAAGAACAAAGAAAATAAAGATTACAAAATTCCATCCAAAGCATTCTTTGGGTCTTGAATTTTGTTCCGTCTTCTTGTATCCATCTTTATGTAGCCTCTCCATTTATTTCTCATCCCAAGAATTATTTAAAATTCAAATCTCCAAAAATTTAAATTTCAAATTCAAATTCCAAATTCGAATTTCAAATTTAAACTTCAAATTTAAATTTTTAAACAATTTTAAACATCATGTGTAATAATATGTAATTTCAAAAATTTCAAAATTACATATTTTTAAACATGATTTAAAATTAAATCTCAAATTTAAAAATCAAAATTTTTCTGATTTTTGGACCGTCGGACCGCCGCCCCCGTAGGCGGCAGCCGCCGTGGGCAGCCACCAACCCCGGAGGGGCTGGCAGCCCACGGCCGCCCCTTGTGCAGCCTGCCGGGCTGCAGGCTAAGCCTGCAGCACCAGGCTGCACGCCCAGACTGGGCGCAGCAGCCGGCAGGCTGCAGGCAGCGCCTGCAGCCAGAGGCTGCACGCCCAGGCTGCGGCCAGCCTTGGGCAGGCCACGGCCACCCCTGGCTGCAGGCAGAGCCTGCGGCCGTGGGTGGTGTGGGCTTGCACAGGGGCTGCCGCAGCCCCATCCTGCCCGAGGGCAGGGGCTGCAGCCCCACCAAGGCCCGTTGGCCTATTCCGAGGGGTCGTGTCTCGATTTTCATGCCATATTCCAATTTACCTATTAGGATCTCCAAAAATTAATTTGAATCCCAATTAAATTGAAATTTTCCACACAATCAAAATTTCAACCTTTAAATCAAATTTAACTTTTGGAAAAAATAAATTACGGTCTTCAATCTTCAATCTCCTCCAAGAATAATTACATAAAAAATTCTAAACCGTTTCCGGTGTACAAAAAATTCTAACCATAAATATTCTAAGAGACAAAAATTAAAATCCATGGGAAAATTACAGTGTTAATAAACTGCTCCCATGGTTACATAAAAAAATTCCTAGATACAATTTTTCTAAATTCTAAGGAACCACAACCGGTATAAACAAGCATGCTTATAATAATTCAAAAAATTAAAATAACCACATACTTTATACATAATACATGATAACAACATAAAAGAACCCTAGAATGCCACTCTCTAAATATCAAATCCATACATAAATAAAAAGACTAAGTAATTGTCTAATTTATGTGCATGGCATAGTCATGAGATGGCTCTGATACCAATTGTAGGAAAATAAACCGGTAAAAACGTATCAGAGTGGCGCAGCGGAACAATAAAAATTTTTAGATCGTTAAATATCTCATGATGCCATATACAATAAATCAACAACAATTAAAACTCATACCTCAAGGACGCCAATGAACAGGAGGAGAGTGACCGGAGGCTTCAACCAACTAGCCTTCTCTACTATTCTCCAATTCCCGAATGGCTGAGTGTGTGGGCACTCTGAACCTCGATCGGTATGCTAGCACTGCTAGTCTTCTTTCGACCACCCAGATCTCTAAAGAACTTTATTGTCACGATGAGCTGTGCAACAATAAGCCTGCTCACCTGAGAGTCTGTGGTCTCCGAGAACTGGAGTGGCAGGACCTCTATTTATAGACCTGCATGAGGTGAATCTCTGAATTTGAATTGGACTAGGAAAAGATATTTTCCCTTATCCAAACCCAAAAAATCCGAATTTTCCAAGGGAGAATCTCCACAATTAAATTCGGTTTTTCTAGATAAATCCAATCCAAATCTTAACAAGATTTTAGCTAGAATTTTATCTCCCTTTTCCAACCAAAAAATCCGAAATTCACAAGGAGAAAATCCTCCAAATTTTCGGCCACTTTTAGGATAAGGGAGAATCAAAATTCCACTAGGATTTCTCAAGCAAAATCTCATCTTAACCTTATCCAAAAATAACCGAATTTCTTAGGATTAGGGATCCAAAATTTCGGCCACTTTTGGGAGGAGAGAGAAACCAAATTCAACTAGGATTGAAGCTTGAATATTCCCTTGAATCTTATCCACAAAATCTGAAATCTTTCATGAGGATTATCCTCAAAATTTCGTCCCTTATTTGTTGGGATTTGGATTCAAAATTCAAGTAGGATTCTAACAAGATTATCCTCTCCAAATCCAACTCAAATTCGAATTTCAAACCTTGTGGATTTTCCACAACAAATTCGAATCCAACTTGGACTGTGATTCAAAATTTGAATTTCAAATTTCAAATTCAAATTTCAAATTCAAATTTCAAATTTCAAATTTCAAATTTCAAATTTCAAATTTCAAATTTAAATTTCAAATTCAAATTTCAAATTCGAATTTCAAATTCAAATTTCAAATTCAAATTTCAAATTCAAAATTCAAATTTCAAATTTCAAATTTCAAAATTCAAATTTCAAATTTCAAAATTCAAATTTCAAATTCCACAAAACGGTTGTGTTTCATATTCTTGTTCTCATGGATAATTTTCTACAACTCCAATCCAATCTCAAATAAAATCATGGCAACTTTATTTGGAGTTCGAATAATTGTGTACTCTATTATCCAAAACAAAATCTGAATCCAACCGGAGAGAATCTTGTCTACCATCCTAATCCTGTGTCATCACCATCCATGCATAATAAACTAGCCAATAGCATACACAAATCAATTTGCCAAACGTTAAGGAATTATGTGGAGCTAGTAGAGGGACGGATTGGACATATATAATTGGGCTCCCGTGATTCCATATGATCATCATTCTGTACCGAACAACTCAATCATATGATCACTAATTTCAGAGTCACACCACTATAAACCTGAAACTGAACTCCCAATTATATACCGTATTACGTAAGCCTGTGACGAGCTACCATCCAATGACCTTGTCATATATGCAAAACCCTCATATGATATCCATGATCAGCCTTAGGTCAAAGTCCGTTTAATCCTACTGATCAGGCTATCTTAAAGTTCCATTATACTACCGAATCAAGAAAATGATTATTCACCATATGTGAATAAGAAGTCATCCGCCCAGCAGACGACCCAAGGCCTTGTCCATTTTCACATTCAGTATAATGCCTTTAAGAGGATACCTTTAACTCCTCAGAGCTATGATTCCGATATCTGCAAACAAACCCTTCATCATATACAAGTCATGCACCCAACGAACCGGTCTATAAGCTTACTACCTCTGAGACGCTTTAGCCATTGGAACATCAAAGTACACAAGTCATATACATGAAGTAGTTCATTTACTCAGGATTAAGGTTATTGCACAATGAACGTCAAAAGCAGATTGATCCACTCATAGCGGACTACGTAGATCAATCACGCTTTAGTCCCGGTCTAATATGTCACCACCAAGCAACATATCCATATCTCTACTTGGGAGTCCAGCTCCAGACAGTCAAGACAGACCGTCCCCTCTAAGGCTTTAGACAACATAATAGTCTTAACATGAGTTAGATGCTCGGTCTAACCCCATAGACTACATACCATAGTTTAGCCTGCTAACTTTAGAACATTGTCTTCTCGCATACAAAAGTCCATTGCATGCAATGTTCTAACAGTTTTAACACAAGCAGTCAGTGAGCCATATTTGCTTACATTTACTTTAACATGTAAATAAGACGAGGACAGATAGCAATGTAATGAATAACCTCTAAGTATAATTTTATTATCCAGTTCAAAATGAATACATCAAAATGTCTCTAATACTTAGGGCATTTCCTAACAGAAGGAAGCAAGAAAGTAAGGTAACTTTCTTTAGTTTGAAAATTTTGGCTTGTTTTCTCCCTCAAATCCGTGGAAGGAATAGTGTAAAGGATGAAAAATTTTTGGTTTGTTTTGATTGATTTGGTGCTTGGGTTTTGTTAAGGGTATGATTAGAAGAAAAACCATGCATTTTGTTTAAAGAAAAACAAAATTTTGGTTGGTTTTCCAAGGGTAAAACCGTGGGTTACCAAGTATAGTTAATGATGAATTGTTATGGTTTAAGTGTTAAAATGCATTAAATCATGTTTTGATTAAATGTAAAACATGATTTGTATGATTGAAAGCTTGAAAAAAAAAAATTGGTGTCAAATAACCCTAAATGGCTGTGGGTTTAATTAGGGTTTGGGGAAAATTTTTTGCATGATTTACTTGATGATTGGATAGTTAAATTCATGCATTGAATTAAGGAAATGATGGATTTGTGATTGAAAGCATGAAACAAAAAAATTTGGTGCATGTTTCTCTTAAATGGCCGTGGGTTATAAGGGTGAAAACCCTAAGAATTTGTGTTGAAAAATGCATGTAAATTGGCTTGAAAATGTGCTAGATAATGACATTGGAATAGCCTAAAATTTGGTGGAAAAAAATTAAAAAGTTTTGGTTAGGTTTTGAGTGTAAAAACCGTGGCCAAAACCAAGGGTAAAATTTAAAGAAATTTTGTGTAATGTGGTTCAAAATGTGAATTGAAATGTTGTGAGCTTTTATGTAAAAGTTTGGAAAACTTTTACATAAAATAGGTTTGTGGTATAGTACGTGGCAGGTACACATGGTTCGAGGCGTACCTAACGTCGGTAGCCTTAAATTTACGCCGAAATGCTGCCGAAATTTCGAAAACGGCATTCAGGGTAAAAAGGAAATTAAAAATAAAAGTTTAGGGTCGGGTCAGAAACCCAAGTCCCTAAAGGAAAATTGAATAAGGGAAACCTAAGGGGTGGTTCATGAATAGTAACCCATCCCCTTAAAAATGTAAAATGTGAGTGAAATTCAAAAAATCGACCCCGAGGGGGGGCGTTTTTGGGAAACGAAATAAAGGTCCGAGTCGGGTACAGAAAATCCGAGCCTCGGAGACCTAGATCGAGAACGTCTAGATGAACGTTTTAAATGCTAGTAAAATGTCCATTTGAGGCTTCGAAATGATAGAAAATCACTAAACCGACGTGAGGGTCGGAATAGTACTTCCCGAGGGTCGGGAAAGTGAAAAATAGAAATAAAATAGAAACGAACCCGGTAATGATTAGAAAAGAGTCAGAAAAGTTCTTGAGAGCCAAAAATGCAGTCTGGATCGAGAAAATTCCGTGAGGGGTAAAATTGTAATTTTACCAAAATATAGGGTAAAATCGTAATTTTGTAAAAGCTGAGAAAAATGGGGAAAATGATAAATAAAGCCTAAAAAGTTATAAATAGGTTTTATTTAAGCTTTTTAACAAAAAATAAAAGCTATAAATGGAAATGAAATTAACAGACAAGGTTTTGCCTATAGGATCTCAAAATCGACCTACAAGGAGGGCGATCAAAGATCCAAGAGAGAAAAGGGGAAGAAACTGATAAGGTAAGTTCAGACATTTACCTGTCTGTAACATATAGCATTATTGTTACTAACTTTGATGTACTAACTATAAGTTAGGTACATATGTGCTACAGGCACTATTATAGAGTAGAGAGAAAGACGTAATGTGCTACGGGCACTATTGAGAATGGGACACATTGTTAATTGTGCTTCGGGCACTAGAGCGAGGTTAATGAAACTCACTCACCTAAAATTAAAATGTGAACCATTCCTAACCACGGGGCAATATGAAGTCACCGGGTTAGAACTTTAAAAAGTCGGTAATGAAACCACTTTTGGCGTACCAGCCTTCCGTACAGGGAGGTAAATTTTGCCTTCGGGGCTATGATGAGATTAAGGTTGTGGAGGTCAGCACTGATGTACCACTCCCAGTCATGTACAATTTTGCCTTCGGGGCTATGAGATTAAGGCTGTGGAGGTCAGCACTAATGTACCGCTCTCAGTCATGCGCACTTAAATGGTACTGCGAACCTGAGCTCAAAACCAGAACAAAAGCAAAGATAATTACCTAAAACTGAAACTATGCCATAATTGAGCATAAGACAGTTTCGTGAGAGTACTAACATCGCGGTAGACGTATTGTTGATATACTGTGTTGTGGTCAAACTTACTATTCATAATGAATAGTGGTCAAAGTTAGTATTCACGTATGAATAGTAGTCACATTACTATTTATGATGAATAGTACTATTCATCATAAATTTTATTTCTTGCATGTTTGAACTTACTGAGCCTGTAACTCACCATTTTTGCTTATGTTGTAGGTAAGTGACCAGCTCAGTAGCTTTGTTTGACTGGATGGCGTACGGGATGGAGCGTGTCAAATGGGATAGGAGGCGAGGGATATGGTCTTGCCAGAGTCTTTCCGCTGAGCGATAAAAGAGAAGGGAAAAAGAAACAATCTTTTGTAATAATATATATTTTACGAAAGTACTGTATTATGTAAATTACTTTGTACTTGTAAACAAAGTAAATAGTGGAAAAATGTTTTACATGATGTTTAAGAAAAAAAAATTTTCCCCAAAAACGTCATGATTTAAAGGGAGATAGAATAGCCGGCGACCCATGAGAGTACAATCTATCGCAGTTAGCGATAAAGCTTAACTGTAATAGTATTGTATGATCTCTACGAGGGGCTTGTTGCCACAGTTGGTATATCAAAGCAGTGTTGACCATATCCTGATTTGACACTTCGCGCATCCTGCACCGCTATCCAAGTAAGTAGTTTACTTAAGTTTAGTGAATTATTTTCTTATATGAAAATAATTATCTTATAGGTAGGAAGATGACCAGACCTCCTTATGCGAGACCACCGCTACCACAACCGAGAAGGGTGTTACGGGTATGGACGAGACCTATTGTGAGGATGTCTATTTCCCAACAACCAGTAGTTAGACCCCTGGTGCCCGAGAGACCTCCAGTACCAGTACCAGCACCAGCACCAGCACCAGCGCCAATAGATGTAGTACAACCTCAACTGGTACTTTATCCACCTGTAGTAGTGGACATTCCAGTTGTTGATGGATGTCAACATATTAGGGTAAGAGTCTCGGCTCAGGCAGTACAGGCATTCAGAGCTAGTAGTCCCCGTATGTTTGATGGTGGACGACAGTCGATGGAGACGAAGGACTGGCTCCATGCCATAGAAAGGATTATGGTGATGTGCAACATTGACCAAGAGATGTGGATTCAGTTGGCCATCAGTATGTTTCAGGGAGATGCTCGAGTATTCTGGGAGTATTGTGACCAGGAGATTCTGTTGGGATTCAGTTGGGCTGAGTTCTGTCAGCGATTGGCTGATCAGTTTTCGCCTAGGGATCCGACACCTGCTCCAGCACCTCCAGAGAGACGAGAGGCAGATACACCCGCGTATCCTAGATTTGATGAGGTTAGAGATTATATTCTCCAGACTGAGAGGATGGTCATGTTGTCTGGTGAGACAGTTATGTCTTATGCAGCACGATTTGAGGAGACCATTAGGAGGAGATGTCCGTTGCCCAACCTCACTGAAGTGAACTGCTGTGAGCTTTTCTAGAGAGGTTTACCCATGGAGTTGAGACAGAGGGTGATTAAGCTATATCCTCCTACGCTCCAAGAGTTTGTAGTGACGATCAGGATGATCGAGAGGGAGATTTTGATTGAGCATCTGACACAGAGTCGACGAGAGACACTGGGTCAAGATGAGATGTTGGCACGGATCTTTGGGCCAAGAAGAATGATGAACGATCATGAGGCCGGACCGTCTAGACCACGAGGTGATGATTCAGGACAAGGAGCATTGCCTAGGGGTGGTGATGACTCAGATGATCTAAATGATGATGAGGATCCAGAAGAATATCCTGTAGTCCCAGACACAAGGGATGTGTGACCAATAGATGTATGCATGTACATAAGTAGCTTAGAGAGAAAAGTTCTTTTGTATAGACTTGTGGCCAAGATGTATATGATGGCCGATGTATATATGACTGGTAATGATTATGTATGATATATAAATGTTTTGCTATGAATGAAATATCAAAATGATTATATGTTGTACGATGATGTGTTATGATGATGTGGCTTTACATTACCCTGAATTTCGTAAATTTATATGATTTTATGAATGTAGTCATAGAAAAGCTAATGGTGAATTGTTGTGCCATGATAGGATAATAGGCAAGATGGTGGATTTGCAAAATCGACCAGAGGGATGAGAACGACGTCCTAATATCATGGAGAGATTGGATCAGATACAAGCCTTACTAGAAGCTCAGATGTAGGAAAATGCTAATCTGAGACAACGAGTAGAGGAGTTAGAACAGAGGCAAGGTTCTGAGGGTACCCAAGTAGAACAGGAAGCTGAGGTAGATCCGGTTATCCCTCAAGCTGCTGTACATGAGAGAGTTCCTGAACCGCAACCGGTATTAAATCTGGAACCCCTCTATGAAAGATTCAAGCGTATGAGGCCGCCAGAATTTGAAGGTTCTACTAATCCTCTAGAGGCTGAAGGCTGGTTGTCATCTTTGCAAGTGATCATGGAATTCATGAACCTAACTGACCAGGAGAAGGTCGTATGTGCATCTTTTGTGTTGAGGAAAGATGCTCGTTTTTGGTGGGACACTGTGCGAATGAGAAGAAATGTGTCGACCATGACTTGGGCAGAATTTTTGGAAGAATTTAACCAGAAATATTACGACCCTGCATCTCTGAGACAACAGCAGAAAGAGTTCTCAGAATTGACGCAAGGAAATATGTAGGTAAGCGAAGTTTACCGAAAGTTCGACCAGTTATCCTGTTTATGTCCCTATGTAGTCCCTACTGAGAGGGAGAAAATATAGAAAATGATAGGGATGTTCAGGCCAAAAATTGCTGCATTGGTAGATACTGGACAAGTACCACCTACTTCTGTAGCAGATTGTGTTAGTCGCGCCATAAGAGCTGAGTTTCACATAGCCCGATAGAAAGAGGAAAGAGAGAAGCACTGGGAGGCCAAGAAGAAGGAGAGGGCTTTGGCTAAGTCTACACAAGCTGGTCAATCGAGCAAGCCTAATCAGAATGCTAAACCAAACCAGGGCAATAATCAAGGATCCCAACAAAACAAGAGGAAAGGCAATTTTTCTGGAAATCGCCAGGGAAATAATCGAAACTAGCAGCGAAGAATAGCTAGTAATGCGGAATCCAATGTGCAAAATTGTCCTACATACGGGAAGAGACATTCTGGGCAATGTAGATATGGGCCACTTGTTTGCTATGAATGTGGAAAGGAAGGTCATTATGCCAGGAACTGTCCAAACAATAGGCAGGGTGTACAAAGCACTTCCCAACCGCACCAGACATGCCCACAAGCTCATTCCCTTCAGGCCAGAGTTGAAGAGTCCCCAGTAAGGCTGCACTGCCAGGAGCGTGTGCCACGTGCTGAGGCTCGTGTGATGGCCTACAGTAAAGAGGATGCAGAGGCAGGAACATCGAATGTGGTGACATGTCAGCTTACTGTCGCTAGTCATGTAGCCTCTGTACTATTCGATTCTGGTGCTACGCATTCTTTTGTTTCCTATGAATTTGCTGACAAGATAGGACTTCCTAAGGACTATATAGGAAGAGTATTTAAGACAGCTTTACCCTCTGGGGAAGTATTGTTGTCCAATTACTGGCTACCTGATGTACCAGCATATATGGCAAATAGGGAACTATATGCTGAGTTGATCGTAATGAAGATCATGGATTACGATGTGATTCTAGGCATGGATTTCCTAGGGAAGTACCAAGCTACGATCGACTGCCGAAATCGAAAGATAGTATTCCAACCCGGGAAGATGATGATCAGTTCGCTGAAAGCAAGCAAGCTGATAGCCACTGGTTGCATGGGATATCTGGCATATGTGATGGACACTACAGAGGAACAGAAGCTTCAACCTGAAGATGTTCCTGTTGTTAAGGAATTTCTTGACGTATTTCCGGAAGAGTTACCAGGGATACCTCTAGAGAAAGAAATCTCGTTCGAAATTGAGTTGATGCCTGGAACGGCACCTATTTCCAAAACACCATACCGCAAGGCTCCAGTGGAGTTAAAGGAGCTGCAGGAACAATTAAAGGAGCTTTTAGATAAGGGATTCATCAGACCGAGTTATTCTCCGTGGGGTGCACCTGTGTTGTTCGTCAAGAGAAAGGATGGAACGTTCCGCTTGTACATTGATTATCGGGAGTTGAATAAGGTTACGATCAAGAATAGGTATCCGTTACCTAGAATCGATGACTTATTTGACCAGTTAAAAGGCGCGGCAGTATTTTCCAAGATCGACTTACGATCAGGATATCACCAGCTGAGAATTAAAAAAAAGTGATATTCCTAAGACGGCGTTTAGGACTCGTTATGGTCACTACGAGTTTCTTGTGATGCCATTTGGATTAACAAATGTGCTGGTAGCGTTCATGGATTTAATGAACAGAATTTTTAAAGAGTATTTGGATAAGTTTGTCATTGTATTCATTGATGACATTCTTATATACTCAAAGACTCATGAGAAGCACAAGGAGCATCTGAGGATCGTATGGCATAGGATAAGGAAGCATCAATTGTATGTCAAATTCTCAAAATGTGAGTTTTGGCTGGACAGAGTACATTTCCTCGGACATGTCGTATCCCAGGAAGGTATTGCTGCAGATCCGATAAAGGTAGATGCAATTAACCAGTAGCCTGCACCCAAGAGTGTGACGGAAATACGTAGTTTCTTGGGGTTAGCTGGTTATTATCAGCGATTTGTAGAGGGATTCGCGCGATTAGCTGCACCTCTTACTGCTCTTATACGTAAGGAAAGGAATTATGAGTGGACTATGGAATGCGAAAGAAGCTTCTAGGAGTTAAAGAGACAGCTGACAAGCACACCAATCCTAACGCTTCCCACTGAAGGGGAGAAGTTTGTGATCTACAGTGATGCATCCAAAATAGGATTGGGAGCAGTCCTGATGCAAGGCGGCAAGGTGATTGCCTATGCTTCCCGTCAATTAAAGGATCATGAAAGGAATTACCCTACACATGACCTTGAACTTGCTGCAGTAGTGTTCGTACTTAAAATTTGGCGACACTATCTCTATGGAGCTCAGTGTCATATTTTTACTGATCACCAAAGCCTGAAGTATTTCTTCACACAAAAGGAGCTCAATATGCGACAAAGACGATGGTTGAAACTGGTGAAGGATTATGATTGTGAAATCGTATACCATCCAGGGAAGGCCAACCGTGTAGTGGATGCTTTAAGTAGAAAGTCTACCATATCGCACCAGCTACCAATAAAAAGGCTTCCGAAGCCATTGCAGCAAGAGATAAATTCTTTGAACTTGGAGATGATATCCGGAAGATTGGCTGCACTCCAAGTGGAATCATCGCTATTTGAGGATATAAAGGAAGCTCAAAGACGAGACTCAAGAATGACAAGTTCTCAAGAAGGAATTTCCAAGGATGGAATGATCTTCTATCAAGAAAGAATTAATGTTCCAGCTGATGAAGAACTTAGAAGACGAATCATGTCAGAAGCCCATGAGACACCATATTTGGTTCATCCCGGAGCTAGCAAGATGTATCAGGACTTGAAGTTACAGTTCTGGTGGAAAGGGATGAAGAATGATATAGCGAAATTCGTGAGCAGATGCATGGCCTGTCAGAGAATCAAAGCGGAATATAAACATCCAGCAGGAAGATTGGAACCTTTGGAGATTCCTGAATGGAAATGGGAACACATTACGATGGATTTTGTAGTGGGACTCCCAAAAACCCGAGAAGGTTATGATGCCATCTGGGTTATTGTGGATAGACTGACCAAGACGGCACGATTTATAGCTGTCAAGATGACCTTTTCGTTGGAAAATTTTGCTCAGTTGTACGTAACTCATGTCGTCAGATTACATGGAGTACCAAAATCCATTATATCAGATCGAGATGCGCGATTCACTTCGAATTTTTGGAAGTGTGTGCAAGAAGCCATGGGTACTGAATTGAGACTCAGTATGGCATTTCATCCGTAAACAGACGGACAGTCGGAGTGGACAATTCAGACCTTAGAGGACATGCTTCGAGCTTGTGTAATGGATTTTGCGGGAATTTGAACGAAAAGTTATCATTAATTGAATTCTCGTACAATAATAGTTACCAAGCTTCCATAGGTATGGCACCACGAGGCTTTGTATGGACGAAAGTGCAGATCACCACTACACTGGTATGATTTGGGAGAGAAGCAGTTGCATAAGATGGATTTCATAGAAGAGACTTCCGATGCAATTGCTAGAATTCAGCGTCAAATGAAAATTGCGCAAAGTCGACAAAAGAGTTATGCAGATAAGAGGCGGAGATCCTTAGAGTTTGATGAAGGAGACTTTGTGTTTCTCAAGGTATCACCCATGAAGGGGATTATGTGTTTCGGTAAGAAGGGGAAACTGAGTCCAAGATATATTGGGCCTTATGAAATTATCGAACGCATTGGAAAGGTCGCTTACAAATTAGCGTTACCTCCTGAATTGTCGGCAGTGCATAATGTCTTTCATGCGTCGATGCTGAGAAAATATATACCAGATCCGTCCCATGTGTTGAAGCATGAGCCTATTCAAATCCACAAGGATTTGACATATGAGGAACAACCTATTCGAGTACTGGCTCGTGAAGAGAAAGTACTGAGGAATAAGACAATCCCACTAGTGAAGATTTTGTGGAAAAATCACAACACTGAAGAAGCTACGTGGGAACGAGAAGACGAGATGAGGAGTTTATACCCCCACTTGTTCTAATTTTCGAGGACGAAAACTTTATAAGGAGAGGTGAATGTGACAACCGGGAAATTCAAGCATTCTCCGAAGAAAATGTACAAATGTATGTATATAACAATTTGTACTATTTAAAGAGCGAAATAAATGTATTTATATTGTTTAGAATGTATTAAAATGTTCTAACAATACTGACGAGTAAGAATTCAGTGTTGGAAAAATTCACTGAGTTGAAACGGGTGAAACGGTGCCAAAACCAGCATTGAAAACCCTAACCAGAGCACTAAAAGATGAAAAACTTCGGGGATTGATTTTGATCAAATAGAAGCAGTATAAATTGATAGACTGCACAAGAGACCTCAGGAACCCGCCGGGATGATTTCAGGAAAATTTCGGCTCGAACCGGTATCGGTCAAAAAGTAGTCGAATTAATATGAATAGTAAAGTCAAAGTCAAAGTTTTACTTTGCATTTATGACATCATAAATCAAAATTAATAAATGAAAGAAATATGGTGGTTGGTGGCATTAATGGCCAAGATTTAATCACTTTTTGATCTAAAGGCCAAGATTTGGCCAAAATTCCATCCTTTGATTTTTTGAAAAATTTGGAAAGAAATGGCTTGATAAGTGTTGATTTGTCATTGGTTGGTAGCCAAATTAATTGGCTTTCTTTGTGTTAAGTCGGCAAAACTTTGAACAAAAGTGGCCGAGACAATTTTCAAGCCAAAACAAAGAACAAAAAAATTTTCTAAGTGTCCTCCCAAGAGGAACCGTGAGCCACCAAGAGAAACCAAGTGAATACTCCAAGTTTTCTTCATGAAATTTGTGTCAAATCCTTCCTTGAAGACAAAGGAAGCAAGAAAGCAAGGTAACTTTATTTAGTTTGAGAATTTTTGCTTGTTTTCTCCCTGAAATCTGTGGAAGGAATAGTGTAAAGGATGAAAAATTTTTGGTTTGTTTTGATTGATTTGGTGCTTGGGTTTTGTTAAGGGTATGATTAGAAGAAAAACCATGCATTTTGTTTAAAGAAAAACAAAATTTTGGTTGGTTTTCCAGGGGTAAAACCGTGAGTTACCAAGTGTAGTCAATGATGAATTGTTATGGTTTAAGTGTTAAAATGCATTAAATCATGTTTTGATTAAATGTAAAACATGATTTGTATGATTGAAAGCTTGAAAAAAAAATTTAGTGTCAAATAACCCTAAATGGCCGTGGGTTAAATTAGGGTTTGGGGAAAATTTTTTGCATGATTTACTTGATGATTGGATAGTTAAATTCATGCATTGAATTAAGGAAATTATGGATTTGTGATTGAAAGCATGAAACAAAAAAATTTGGTGCACATTTCTCTTAAATGGCCGTGGGTTATAAGGGTGAAAACCCTAAGAATTTGTCTTGAAAAATGCATGTAAATTGGCTTGAAAATGTGCTAGATAATGACATTGGAATAGCCTAAAATTTGGTGGAAAAAAATTGAAAAGTTTTGGTTAGGTTTTGAGTGTGAAAACCGTGGCCAAAACCAAGGGTAAAATTTAAAGAAATTTTGTGTAATGTGGTTCAAAATGTGAATTGAAATGTTGTGAGCTTTTATGAAAAACTTTGGAAAACTTTTACATAAAATAGGTTTGTGGTATAGTACGTGGCAGGTACATATGGTTCGAGGCGTACCTAATACCGGTAGCCTTAAATTTACGCCGAAATGCTGCCGAAATTTTGAAAACGGCATTTGGGGTAAAAAGGGAATTAAAAATAAAAGTTTAGGGTCGGGTCGGAAACCTGAGTCCTAAAGGAAAATTGAATAAGGGACACCTAAGGGGTGGTTCATGAATAGTAACCCGTCCCCTTAAAAATGTAAAATGCGAGTGAAATTCAAACAATCGACCCTGAGGGGGGGCGTTTTTGGGAAATGAAATAAAGGTCCGAGTCGGGTACGGAAAATCCGAGCCTCGGAGACCTAGATCGGGAACGTCTAGATGAACATTTTGAATACTAGTAAAACGTCCATTTGAGGCTTCGAGATGATAGAAAATCACTAAATCGATGTGAGGGTCGGAATAGTACTTCCCGATGGTCGGGAAAGTGAAAAATAGAAATAAAATAGAAACGAACCCGGTAATGATTAGAAAAGAGTCATAAAAGTTCCTGAGAGCCAAAAAAGCAATCTGGATCGAGAAAATTCCATCAGGGGCAAAATTGTAATTTTGCCAAAATATAGGGGCAAAATCGTAATTTTGTAAAAGTTGAGAAAAATGGGAAAAATGATAAATAAAGCCTAAAAAGTTATAAGTAGGTTTTATTTAAGCTTTTTAATAAAAAATAAAAGCTATAAATGGAAATGAAATTAACAGACAATGTTTTGCTTGTAGGATCCCAAAATCGACCTACGAGGAGGGCGATCAAAGATCCAAGAGAGAAAAGGGGAAGAAACTGATAAGGTAAGTTCAGACATTTACCTGTCTACAACATATAGCATTATTGTTGCTAACTTTGATGTACTAACTATAAGTTAGGTACATATGTGCTACGGGCACTATTATAGAGTAGAGAGAGAGACGTAATGTGCTACGGGCACTATTGAGAATGAGACACATTGTTAATTGTGCTTCGGGCACTAGAGTGAGGTTAATGAAACTCACTCACCTAAAATTAAAATGTGAATCATTCCTAACCACGGGGCAATATGAAGTCACCGGGTTAGAACTTTAAAAAGTCGGTAATGAAACCACTTTTGGCGTACCAGCCTTCCGTACAGGGAGGTAAATTTTACCTTTGGGGCTATGATGAGATTAAGGCTGTGGAGGTCAGCACTGATGTACCGCTCCCAGTCATGTACAATTTTGCCTTCGGGGCTATGAGATTAAGGCTGTGGAGGTCAGCACTAATGTATCGCTCCCAGTCATGCGCACTTAAATGGTACTGCCAACCTGAGCTCAAAACCAGAACATAAGCGAAGATAATTACCTAAAACTGAAACTATGCCATAATTGAGCATAAGACAGTTTCGTGAGAGTACTAACATCGCGGTAGACGTATTGTTGATATACTGTGTTGTGGTCAAACTTACTATTCATAATGAATAGTGGTCAAAGTTACTATTTATATATGAATAGCAGTCAACATACTATTCATGATGAATAGTACTATTCATATAATTTTATTTCTTGCATGTTTGAACTTACTGAGCCTGTAGCTCACCATTTTTGCTTATGTTGGAGGTAAGCGACCAGCTCAGTAGCTTTGTTTAACTAGATGGCATACGGGATGGCGCGTGTCAAATGGGATAGGAGGCGTGGGATATGGTACTGCCAGAGTCTTTCTGCTGAGCGATAAAAGAGAAGGGAAAAAGAAACAGTCTTTTGTAATAATATATATTTTACGAAAGTACTGTATTATTTAAATTACTTTGTACTTGTAAACAAAGTAAATAGTGGAAAAATGTTTTACATGATGTTTAAGAAAAAAAAAATTTCCCCAAAAAACGTCATGATTTAAAGAGAGATAGAATAGCCGACGACCCATGAGAGTACAATCTATCACAGTTAGCGATAAAGCTTAACTGTAATAGTATTGTATGATCTCTACGAGGGGCGGGCTGCCACAGGTGACATATTAGACCGGGACTAAAGCGTGATTGATCTACGAAGTCCGCTTTCAGTGGATCGATCTGCTTTTGACGTTCATTGTGTAGTAACCTTAATCCTGAGTAAAAGGATAGCTCCATGTATATGACTTGTGTACTTTGATGTTCCAATGGCTAAAGCGTCTCAGAGATAGTAAGCATATAGACCGGTTTGTTGGGTGCATGACTTGTATACGATGAAGGATTCGTTTACAGATATCGGAATCATAGCTCTAATGAGGAGTTACGGATATCCTCTTAAAGGCGTTATACTGAATGTGAAAATGGACAAGGCCTTGGGTCGTCTACAGGGTGGATGACTTCTTATTCACATATGGTGAATAATCATTTTCTTAATTCAGTAGTATAATGGAACTTTAAGATAGCCTGATCAATGAACTTTGGCCTAAGGCTAATCATGGATATCATATGAGGGTTCTACATACATGACAAGGTCATTGGACGATAGCTTGTCACAGGCTTACGTAATACGGTATATAATTGGGAGTTCAGTTTCAGGTTTATAGTGGTGTGACTCTAAAATTAGTGATCATATGATTGAGTTGTTTGGTAAAGAATGATGATCATATGGATTTTTGGGAGCCCAATTATATATGTCCAATCAGTCCCTCTACTAGCTCCACATAATTCCTTAATGTTTGGCAAAATTGATCTGTGTATGCTATTGGCTAGTTTATTATGCATGGATGGTGTTGACATAGGATTAGGATGGTAGACAAGATTCTCTCTGGTTGGATTCAGATTTTGTTTTGGATAATAGAGTACACAATTATTCAAACTCCAAATAAAGTCGCCATGATTTTATTTGAGATTGGATTGGAGTTGTAGAAAATTATCCATGAGAACAAGAGTTTGAAATACAACTGTTTTGTGGATTTTGAAATTTGAAATTTGAAATTTGAAATTGAAATTCGAATTTGAAATTTGAATTTAAAATTTAAATTTGAAATTTGAAATTTGAAATTTGAAATTTGAAATTTGAATTTGAAATTTGAATTTGAAATTTGAAATTCAAATTTTGAATCACAGTCCAAGTGGGATTCGAATTTGTTGTGGTAAATCCACGAGGAATGAAATTCGAATTTGAGTTGGATATGGAGAGGAAAATCTTGTTAGAATCCTACTTGAATTTTGAATCCAAATCCTAACCAAATATGGACCAAAATTTTGAGGATTATCCTTAATGAATTTTTTGATTTTTGTGGATAAGGTTCAAGGAGAAATTCAAGTTTCAATCCCAGTTGAATTTGGATTCTCTCCTCCCTGATAATGGCCAAATTTTTGGAGTAAATCTCCTAGGCGATTTTCGATTATTTTGGATAAGGATGAGATAAGATTCAAGCTTGAAAATCCTAGTGGAATTTTGATTCTCCCTTATCCAAAAGTGGCCAAAATTTTAGTGGGGATTTTCCCCTTGAATTTTCAGATTTTTTGGTTAGAAAAGGGAGATAAAATTCTAGTTAAAATCTTGTTTAGATTTGGATTGGAATTATCCTATAATGGCCAAAATTTGTTGGGATTTTCCCTTGGATAATTTCGGATTTTATGGTTGTGGATAAGGGAGAATATCTTCTCCTAATCCAATTCAAATTCAGAGAATCACCTCATGCAGGTCTATAAATAGAAGTCCTGCCACTCCAGTTCTCTCAGACCACAAACTCTCAGGTGAGCAGGCTTATTGTTGCATAACTCACCGTGACAATAAGTTCTTTAGAGATCTGGGCGGTCGGAAGAAGGCTAGTAGTGCTAGCATACCGATCGAGGTTCAGAGTGCCCACATACTCAGCCATTTGGGAATTGGAGACTAGTAGAGAAGGCTAATTAGTTGAAGCCCTCCGGTCATTCTCCTCCTGTAGATTGGCGTCCTTGAGGTATGAGTTTTAATTATTGTTGGTTTATTGTATATGGCATCATGAGATATTTAACTATCTAAAAATTTTTATTGTTCCGCTGCGCCACTCTGATACATTTTTACCGATTTATTTTACTACATAGGGCCCATGTGTCAGTACCGTGCGTGCACAGACCATCGGTAATGCCCGTGGTAAAATAGCCGGAGAGCCATCAACAGATGGTCAACTTTTTGCTTTAACTTGAAACCCCTTCATTTGAAAGGGCCGATACGACACGCTTACTACTTTCTGTCTTGTTTATCTTTTCTAGCCATATGCTTCTCTAAGCTATCTCAAATCCTACATAGTAGGGACGTATGCCATCTAACTTGCTTTTTTATCAATCTACTTGATTGTGAAACTACATGCTCTTAAACATGAGGTGCAACATCATGTGCATGGCATACATATTTTAACATACTATAAAATATTATTTGAAAGCATTTTCGTTCATGCCATATGCAGAGTTGTACTTACCTAATTGCAAGCAACTTGAAATCACGCCTTTATCAATTCACAGGTTACCACCTGTCATCAATAACGTTTCTCATTAATACTCTCGTTGAGTCACTATTAATGTTAGTGACTATAACTCACGTTTCTATGGGGTACCGAGGCCCATCGGTATCCCATTGGCCTATTATGGGGATTTAGTGTATAACTCGTATCATATTCGATCAATCGTCTACTTGACAGATTAATCATCGTTCATCACTGTGTTGTTCAAAACGCGGCCCTTGACTGGTTTACCGCTCAGTCAACTGACCGGTTAACTCGCGTGTTGGTAACTAAGTAGTCTATCGAGTTACTATATGTGAACTTAGTGTAGTAACTGACCGGGTTACTTTGCTTGTTGGGGTATGGTAGCCTACCGGGCTACTAAGGCTCGTTTGGTGTGGTAGCCTACCGGGCTACACACACTATTTTATTTTGAAAAATTGTTTGGTTTGGCTTGTAAAAATCTTGGAAAATTTCTTTAATTTGAAACCGCCCCCTTATCACCCCGTTGGAAGGTGGGGGATGTTTTTATGAAAATCTTGTCCATATTTTAAAGTGTTAAAAACACATTTTTATTTTGAAGTGCATAATTATATTTTTAAAGCTTGCATTTTAAAGATGGTTTTTGAACCACTTTTGAATACAATTTTGAAACTTAGTATAAACGACTTTGTTTGAAATTTTGTCGAATGTGAAAGTTTTCATCCTCAACAAGATGAACAAATCTTGTGTTCATCTAGGAGCCTAAATCTAACTCTAACGGCTCCTAATTTCATTAAACCAGTGGGCTTGGTGCCCAGTTTTTTGTAAAAATCCTAGTTTTACGTCTCTGTAAAAATGGCTCGGTTTGAGGCCCGAAACGGCCAAATTTTTTGACTATAGTGAGTGGTTCTCAAGTTCTCGACGAGATCTACAACTTTTATGTTGATTCCAAGAACCGGTTCGGACTCTAGGGAGTCTATTTCTAGCAAAACCTGAGACTAAACACTGGGTTCGGATTTTTTGCTCCCAGTTTTGTCCCAGTTTTGGACACTGAGTGAAAAACACCCTAAAAACCTATCTTAGGCTCGTTTTTGGCCGAGGCCTATTTGACACAAAAACGACCTTATCAAAATTTCCTTAAAACACATTTTTTACCAATCCCCAAATTCAGAACCTAAGTGGGTCAAAATGGGCAAAATCCGAGGCTGTTTTCTAAGGACAGATTTGTGTCTAGCCACCATAATACACATCCATGTATTCACATCCACAAACCATATGCAACTTAAAGTAAACACAACCATAACCATAATAACTTTAAGAAATGAAAGCTAAGGACTCAAATAACTTAATACAACCTTGTGCATAAACAAATACACATAAAACCCTTAGATTGAAAACTAAATTTTTCAACCAATCACCATGAGAAGGGTTTCAGTTTTTACCTTTGGTGCTTTGGACTCAAGCACACTTTTGGCTAGGCTTAGGGAGTCAAAACGCCATTGAAACTCAAAGGCTTGAGATTGGTTTGATGCTAGCCAAGTTACCAAAAAAAAAAATCATTCAATCAACAACTCAAAACCAAGAATCAAAACACAAGGAAAATTAGTTTTGCACTTACCCTTGGTGCACCCGAAAAGCTTGGTTCGGTCTCCCCTTGCTCAAGCTTGGAAGAGGTCGGTTTTTTGTGAGTTTTGGTCAAGGTTTTGGCTTGCAAAATGTTGGCTTTTGGGGCTGAGAACATTCGACAGCAAGCAAGGAAAAGAAGGAGAAAAGGACTTGTGGTTTTAGGTGTGTGGAAGTAAAAGTCCATGTCTTATGTCAAGGGTGCCTTTTATGGGTAAACCTTAACCAAACTACTTAGGCTTAATCCTACTTAAATACCTACCAAATTAGTCAAATCTTAGGACAAATATGCTGCCAATTTTCAGAAGAAATGGGTGTGCGCTACTCATTGGAGGGAGGGAAGAATAAACAATTGTTGTTGACTAGCTTTTTGAAAACCCTTGAATTAAATATTCAAGTGTGTCATGGCTAGGGAGATTATTTTAATGGCCACCTTTTGGGCTATGTTTGCTGCAGATTATAGCTGCTTTTGCAGCTAAGGGGCATGGAAATTTAAGGCCAATTTTATTTGTGTTGGCTTATCATTGCAATCTAATTTTATACTATGGTGTCCGGTCTTTTCTCGGTAGTGTTCTAATTTTCACCAGAAAATTGGTTTTTCTGAATCTGATTTTATACTGTAAATTTTTGGTTGTTTTCTACTATCTAAGAGCCCATTATCAGTCTAAATTACTGTTTACATCCTATACTGTGGTTGTGTCTACACTGTGTTGTCCTTTCACACGCAAACCGAGGCGTTCCTGGGTGAAATTTCAAACACAGTCTCTCTTGACTAATTTGGACATGCTGATTCCATTTTTATCAGTCTTACGTCCATCGGAGGTCATCTAGACCAGTTTTCGGGATCGGTGTGACCTCGCCTCAAAAAACGTGTCAGGTGCCCGATTGACTAATTTGGGCATCATGAGCCCAAATATATCAGTTTTGGGGAGAGTAAAGGTCGTCTTGACCCTCATCCTGATACTGCATACCTCTCACTATTCATTATCCATCGTTTTCTACTTAACTGACTAGTCTGAGTGCTCCGATTCTGATTTTATCAGTCTCTAAGTGAGAAGGGGTCATCCGGACCATTTTCTCGATGTCATACCCTTGCTAGGGCTATCTTTTGTTATTGTGCTCAGATGTTCGGTCCGAGCGTTCTAGTGATCTATTTACCAATCTTGTGTCAAGATATGGTCGTCCGGACTAGTTTCCCGACACTGCATGTCTCATTCATATACACAAAATAGGATGGACCGGGTTCACTGTCGGTCACCCCTTTCACTACATGAATAGTACTTAAACAGTACCGTATCTATTTAGTTTATTCAATGGGAAATATGCTATATTTTCCAACTTAATTACTCATTGCATAGTAATTAGGTTTCATGCAATTTGAGGGTCTGTGTAATGGCTTTTTGCTCATTACACGGCCTCTAACACGGATGTGTATAAGGTAACATGGCCGTGTATACACCAGACACAGGCGTGTGTACTAGCTGATGTTTTTCAACACGGCCCTGTTTCAAAACACGACCTTTTACACGTTCATTAACCCGAGGGGTACACGACCTCTTACACGATCGTGTTCTTGACCGTGTCTCAGTACACGGCTTCTCACACGTTCACAACCCGAGCGGTACATGGCCACTTACACGGCCGTGTACCTGACCGTGTTCCACTACACGGCCATGTATACTTACACGGCTACACACACGTACACAGTCTGAGTGGTACACGGCCACTTACACGGGTGTGTACCTGACCGTGTACTTTAGAAATTGCTCTAAAATGCATCAAATCATTCTTCAATTTCTCATTAAATTGAAAATTAAAGTACATGATCGAGGCGGTCCTTACGCCGATAGTGATTTGAACTATTTTAATTCCTCAATTTATTAATTGAGATGATTAAATGTTAATTATAGACTATTTGTATGAAAAATGGTCGAATAAGAAAATGTGTGCAATGTAAAGATTTTTACATAAAAAGTATGAATTTTTACATAAAAATTAGGGCTCTAGTATAGTACGTGGCAGATTAGAGTTAGGTTAGATGATTTTGAGGCGTTTCCTAAACGCTGAGAACCCAAAAACTAAGCAGATATGCTGTCGAAATTTCTAAAATGGCACAAAGGGGTATTTTTGGAAATGAGAGATAAAATGTGGTCGGAATGGAAACCCGAGTCCCCTCGGTGACCTGGGGCCAGAATAGTGCCACTCGAGAGTCGGTAAATAGTAACCCGAAAAATGGCGGCAAATGATACCGTAAAAATTTAGTAAAGCCTAAGAAAAATTATTTTATGATTTTTAGGCTTAAAAAACCCAGTCTAAGCATTAAAATGACAAGATTCACAGTCAACGCAAAAAAGTATTCATATGAATAGTACTATTCACGATCAAAAGTTACTATTCATGACTATTTTAACCAAAATTTTCGAAATGCTTTGAAAGGACCGTTAGAGCCTTAAAATAGCTTAAATAGAATTTTTAAGGCCAGAATCAAGTTTTAAGATGAAAAAAAGTAAGAAAACCCTGTTAAGGGCAAAATGGTAATTTTTGTCAAAGATTTGAGGAATAGTCAAAATGAACCGTTAGAGATTCAAACATGATTCAAAGACTCTAATGAGGATTTTAAATGCCAAAAGTAAAGTTTAAGTGAGAAAAATCCCGCTAGGAGTAAAATGGTAATTTTACCAAAAGTTCGGAATACAACAGTCATTTTTCCAAAAGTTAGTGGAAAAGAGACAAATAAAGTTAATTAAGATTTTTAAGGCCAAATTCAAGATTTTAAAAGAAGGAAAGTACTTAAATGAAAGTATGACCATTAGTTAAAGTTACTATTCACGTTAAAGTTACTATTCATCACCATTTTGGCAAAGGTTGGTGGAAAGGCTAGAAATGGGATCTTAGACCCCTAAGTTTATGATTAAAAAATTTAATGTACAATGATTACGTTTTAATAAGTTTTATGTAGTAAAGATTTTAAAATAACCATAATTATTTCTGTTATTGGAATCCGACCTAAAGGCGATGAAGGAGTGTCTGGGGATCCAGAAGCGAAGAAAGAGATATGAGTGAAAGTATAGGTAAGTACAGACATTTAATTGTCTACTCATGAACTGACTTGCTATAGGACTGTATTATGATGTGTTGTTGTGAAATGAAGTTACAACATGTTTCATTTTAAAAGAAATGTTTATAAGTGATAAAAAGTTTTTTTTTATTAAGCTTTATATAAAAGTTGTGCTTTGTGACATGTGACATGATAATCTAACATGTTCACACGGTTAGAAAAGAACGAAAAGTTAAAGAAAAGAAAGATAAGAAAGATGAAGATAAGCAAGATAATAAGACTGAAAATTTAAGGTTGACATACCAGTCTCCCCATATGTGAGGTTTAAGAATAGCCTCCACCCCAAAAGTGTGGTGTTATCGCAAGAATAAGGTAATTAATGGCTTAATGTGCTACCCCAAGTGTGGTAGTGCAAAGATTGACCTTGGGGTTTATTGGTGGGTCGCTCCCCCTTCTGCCATTGGTCCGCGTGCATTAGGTGCGTTCAACCATGGGCCGATAAGAGAAAGTGAAAGCAAGAAAGTTAAAGAAAGAAAGTGAAAGAAAAGAAAAGAAAAGAAAGAAAAGCAAAGAAAAGTTAAGAAAAGTTAAGAAAAGAAAAGAAAAGAACAGAAAGAACAATGAGAACGAAGAAGAAAAATAAGCAAGCATAATTTGACTAACTTTCATTGTTAGTTGATGTGTTTAAGTAAAGTTTTAAATGTATGTTATGTTTACATGAAGTTTTAGCTTGTATATATGAACATGTAATGTTTTATATGTACGTTTGTACTTACTGAGCTCTAGCTCACTAGTCTATTCGTGATATAGGTAATAAGAGTAAGCTGCCTATATTTTGAAGAAAGAAACTGATGGGCTGGCAAACGGATTCCTAGAGTGTTATGGGGTGGGTTATGGTTTCACTGTGATTTTCCGCTATAATAAAAAGAAAAGGTATATGTAATGTAAAGAAAAGAGACAAGGTTTAATGTAAGTTAAGTTTATGAAGTATTTCAATATGCTTTTTGAAAACTCATATGTTTAAATCAATTTTTAAAAGAAAAAAATGTTATTAGTAATTTTTCAAACAACGTCTTCACAAGTAAGTTTAAATGCCAAGTATAATATGGTAAAGTTCAATAGTATAAGAAATGAGTATGTTAAAGAAAGTATTTTTTTTAAGCACTTTAAAAGGATGAAATTAAGTGAAAAGTTTAAAGAAGGTAAGAAAAGTATAAGAAGTAAAGTAAGTACGCCAAGTCAAAGAAGAGTAAAGTTAAGAAAAGTAAAGTTAAGAAGAGCAAGTTCAAGTTTAAGGTTAAGGTAGCAAGAGAGGTGTGCTTACAGAGGTGGTATCAGAGCAAAAGTTAAGGTAGCTAGGCGTGCTTACATTGGTGGCATCAGAGCAAAGTTCTTTCAACGACCCCCCATGACATTTCAAGTATTTGCTTCTGCATACCCCAAGTAAGTTAATTCTATTTTTAGTTTGTAAATGTTTATTTGTTGAAAATAACATTTTATAGTAATAAGATGATGAGATCTATGATGACGAAGATAAGATGAAGAGATGATGAGTGGCTAAAGAACTGCTTAAAGTCAGAACGTGGATTGCTACCTGAGTTGTACCAATCTTTAGGGTTAGTTGTCCACTAAGTTTTGAGTGGCAAACAAAACTCCTGCACTCCATGAGAATGTCAGGACTGGTTTCACGCTATCAAAATGATTCCCTGATTGTATGCCATTGATCAGGATAACTGAGTCCTGTTAGCTGTTAATATCTCTCAGGAAGATACTCTCGTGTGTATTGGGATTCTTGTGACTAGGATGAGCTCTTTACTATGTCGAGTTACGCCACACCACGATTGAGTAAATCTCCGAGAGGAGTCCAGCATTAGCTCCAGCTTCCTCATGGGCAAGCGGGGAAGTGAAACCGCCTAAGTTCCCTAGAGTTGCGGATATACAAGAATTTGTTCATCGGATTGAGAGACTGCAGCCGATGTCTGGTGACACAGTTTTAACATATGCTGTGTGCTGCGAGGAACTAATATGGACTTCTACAACATATGTTAAAGAAGGCATATGACGAAACCAAGGTTGAGGCAAACGTGAATCAAGGCAAGAGAAGATCAAAAGAGAGAAAGATGATCAAGGCAGGAGAAGACTGAAAGAGAGAAAGAGAAAGCTGTGCCCTACCGCATATAAAGTTTTCCCCTAGTGTTAAAGATACCACGTGGAAAGAAGAAGAAGAAAAGAAATACAAGTAACCCCACTAGTTCTAATTTTCAAAGACGTGAATTTTTAAGGAGGGGTGATTGTGACAGACCAGAAAATCCTAACAGTGCTACCTAGGATTAAGCTAGGTTTTTCTAAGAATTTCTGTGGATAAGAATGTATAAGAACACTATGTTTATAAATAAAACAGATAAAAGTATTAATAATAATAAATAAATGTTTTAGAGGATTTAAAATCTCAAAAAATGATCAAAGAATAAAGTTCATGATTGAGAAAGTGATTTCAGACCAAAATGCTCAAAAGTGAGTAGTTTTGGTACCCGAAAAAGATAAGATATAAGAAATGTGATAACTGGGAATTTTAGATTCTCGAAATATGTTAAAATTGTAAGTGTATAACAATTTTAATGAATAAAATGTGAAAAAGTTGTATTCCAATACTGTTGTGAATAGTGTAAAAATGTTCTGGTAGTGTTAAAGTGTGTGAGTTTGGGGATGGAAAATCTTACCAGACATAATTGGGTGAGACGGTTCGAAATCAGAGCCGAAAACCCTAGAAAGTGTATTGAAATATACTAAAATAATTGAAATTTACGGTAGAGAATTCTGATCAAACGGAAGTAAAATAAGACAAACCGATCGCACTAGAGGTGCTGAGAACTCACCTATGCGATTTCTGTAAAATTCCGTTCGGATCGGATTACAGTCAAAAATTGACCACGAATTAATTAATGAATTAATATGAATAGTTGATGACATCACCTTGATTATGTCATAATACAAGTTATTTTCTTAAAATTAGAAAGTAATTTTGAAAGGTGTATGGTGTAGATTAGCCTACTTTATGATCAATGGCTAAGATCATGCCAAAAAGCCATTAAAAAAATTTTGTAAAAAATTTTAAAAGGCCATTCGGCCACTTGGAAAGGGAGAAGAAAAAATTTTGATTTTTGCCCCAAAATCTTTACTTTTTAGTCCTTGAACAATTAGGAAATTGTTGGAAAAATATTGCAAAAAAGCCCTTGGTTTTTGCCTATAAATAGGCATTAAAATTCAAGCAAAAAATGGAAAAAACCAACTAAACTCTTGCCTTTTTTTCTTCAACCCAAAACTGTGAGCTTTACCCCCCTTAAACCAAAAATTTTGCTTTCAATTTCACATCAAACCTAGCTTGAATTGCATTTCCAATCTCAAGGCATCAACTAATCAAGGTAAGCTTCAAATTTGAAGCATTTTTCCTTGATTTTCCATAGAAAATCCGTGGGTTTGGAGTGTTGAAAAACAATGAAAAAAATTGTTGATTTGTTGATTTTATGATTGGTTTGATGTTGTAATAATTAAAGCATGAATTAGGATTGAAAAACAAGTAAAAATTTTGCATGTTTCCCTTGAAAATCCGTGGCTTCAATGGTGTGAAAACTACATGAGTTTTGTTGTTTTGATTTAGTGATTATGTTCATTTAATTGTGTGTTGAATTAAGCATGAATTGGAATAAGGAAACAAGAAAATTTTGATGAAATTTTCTTACTAAAACCGTGGGTATGAACATTAAAAAAAAGAAAAATTTTTAATGTTGAAGAAGGTTGATAAAAACCCTAGGAAAGAGAATGAAATTTTCTATGTGTTTATGCATAAAATCCGTGGCTATAACTAGGGTTAGAATGCATGTTTTGTTAGGTTTTTGGATGTTGTTTTATACATTGGAAAGCCTAAGAATGATGTGATGTAATGAAAATTATTTAGATGTGATTAACTAGTAAATCGAGGCTAGTTTGAAAGAAAAATGTTGTAGTTTGTGTTGGTTTCTAAATGTTGAATCATGTGGAAAATTTTTATACAAAGTTTGGAAACTTTGTATAAAATAGGCCTCTGGTATAGTACGTGGCAGGCACAAAGGTTCTGAGGTGTACCTAACGCCAGGAAACCTTAAAATATAAGCGAAAATGCTGCTAAAATTTCTAAAATCGGCTTAAGGGCATTTTGGGAAACGAGGGGTAAAATTATTGAACTCGAGAAGGAAACCGAGACCCCTCGGTGAATTAGGATTAGAAATGGAAAACCAACCCAAAAGGAATAGTAAACTGACCCTAAAACACTAAAATGCCTAAAACAGGAAAAAAAAATTCATGATAGGGGTATTTTAGGAAACGAGGGAAAAATTTTGGTCAGGATAGGAAACCTGAGCCTCCCGAGGACCGAGGGTCAGGGACGGGATAAATAACATTTAATAAGTAGTGAAAGGGCCACTTGAGGCTCCGAAACGCTCGAAAAATGAAAAAAACAACCCTAGGTGATGGATGAATAGTAATTGAGGGCCGGGAAAAATGAAGTTGAGATTTTGCAGCAATTTAAGCTGTAAAATGATACAGAAACCTAGAAAATACTATTTTAAAATAATTAGACTAAAAAAAATTGAAAAAAAAATGATAGAACGAAATAATTACGATCCCGAGACCCATTAGGGGCAAAATGGACATTTTGATCAAAAATTTCCGAAAAGGCTCGGAAAGAATCCTAAAAGACCTAGAATAACTTAGGTAAAATTCTAAAACTCAAAATAAAGATTTTAGAGTTAAAATTCTAAAAATTTTGAGGAACACAGGCGTGTAAAGGGACACACGGCTGTGTATAGGAAAAATTTTATAACCCGAGAGGTACACGGGCTTGACCACGGGCGTGTATCAAGCCGTGTACAGTTACACAGCTAAGAAAGAAAACAACATGGCCGTGTAGAATAGACCCGAGAGGTACACGGGCTGGAACACAGGCGTGTTGCAGACCGTGTACCACAAACAAAATTTAAATGTGTAGAATTGTTAAGTAAAATAAATATATATTTAAAATGATAATTAAAACAGGGTATTAACAGACACTATTATGTCTGTAGGAACCCAAAATAAAGATAGAACTACGGAGGAGTTCCGGAAGTGGACACTAGCATAGTATTAGTAAGTTCAAGCATTTTTGTGTCTGCAACATGAAATACTGTGTTAATCAATTCTATACTAGCTGTACACTAGTTATAAAATCCTATGAGCATTTGGGGATTAGTTAGAATAACATATCCCAAATAACGAAAATAAGTAAGACCTACGGGCAATAGAGGATAGTGACCTTGAGATGACATAAACGATCACTTGGTTAAAACTATAAATTGAAAGATGATAATGAAACCATTAAGGCGTACCGCCCCTCTAACATAGTGGTAGAGGTTTGTTTAAATCCTACGGGGTTATCAGGGCTGTAGAGGATGATGTTCTAAGGTCGCTCCTTAGACCCTCCCAGTCAGCGTGCTAATGATCATCGGTACTGCCACAAACAAAGCTCTAAACTAGAAATCAAATAGAGAATAAACAATCAACAAAATGATAAAAATCATAATCGAGCATAACCGAAGTTTACATTAGAGTAATGTAAATTCGGTTAGGATATGTGAATAGTACACGGTTAGGGTAACTGGTACTATTCATGGGTCAAAGGTCAAAGTTACTATTCATGGTGAATAGTATTATTTATGGTGAATAGTACTATTCATAGGAAATTAAGTTTTAGTGTTTTTGAATCAATATAATTCTTAATATGAATGTTTGAACTTACTGATCCTGTTACCTTATCAGTTTGTTCATGTTACAGGTAAGAAACCTGTCCAGTAGATTCTTGGATGGTGGCAGGATGCGAGCGTGTCAAGGGGATAGGGAACTCACCATGGACTTGGTCCTGCCATAAGTTTTCTGCTGAGCTTTTTGAGTAAAGAAAATATGTTTGAAGACAAAATATACAGTACATGTATATATATTATATTATATATAATATTATATATATTATATATGTTGCAAAATATGTTGTACTTATTTAAGACATGGAAAAGCCAGTATTATATTTTACATCGCCTTCTTACTTGATAATCATAAGAAAAAGTATGTATTAAAGAAAAAAAATTTTTTGGGGTGAAATTTTAGGCCCCGGTGTTTAAGAAGTATGAGTAAAAGAGTTTAAAACTGACGACCCGGATTCGGCACACGAACAGTCTTGGTCGGCCATAGAGTCGATCCATGACAGTTGCGGGTAGTTGGAATCAGGGGACGTCACAAGAAATCGCAAGTCAAAGGAAAAGTAAGATAAAATACGTGTTTTAGGGTTTTTAAGGGTTTTGAGATTGAGTTAGATCGAACTAATAGCACGGATGGTTAGATATGTCCTCCGGCGCACTCCCCCATAAATTTTGTTATTTTTGGAAAAACGAAGATGTTATTTGGAAATCAAAAAACCCCAAGAGATTTCTTTAGGTAAACCAAGATTGGGGAAAACGACAAAAAACTTCAGCAAGCATTTTTAGTCAAACGATGGTAGAATAAGGAAAACCGATCGCCCAGGAGGCACTAGAAACCCGCCCATATGATTTTGGTAAATTTCTGTTCGGTTTGACTTTTGGTTAAACTTTGACCCCGGATTAATATAATGAGGGCAAAATAGATGATATCATAATTGATTTATTTCTTTTAGAGAAATGTGATAGTTGGATCCAATGGTTATGGTTTAAAGTAATTTTTGATCTGGAAACACAATATCAAGAAATTAGTCAAGATGACCTTTTCTTGATGTAAAATTGATATATTTAGGTTCAGTATGCTCAAATTAGTTAATTAGGCACAAAAAGTAAATTTTTGACCAGGAAATATGCAGTACTGGAAAACTGGTCAAGTTGACCTTGAATGAAGTTGAAACTGATAAACTTGGGTTCAGCACGCCCAAATTTGTCAGTATAGCCTATCAACATGCTCAAATTAGTTAATTGAGTACAAAAGGTAATTTTGACCGGGAAACATGCAGTATCGGAAAACTGATCAAGATGACCTCAGATCAAAATAAAACTGATATATTTGGGTTCAGCACGCCCAAATTAGTCATGATAGCTCATGTTGAAATTTTGGACGAAAAAGGTATATATAAGGGTGGAGAGTCTGAAAATTTCAACAAAGGCCCATAATTTTCTCTTACTTTCTCTTTCTTCCCCCTACACGAAAATGAACAGTAAGTGACCACTAGAAATGATGTCCATTTTCGACACCGCTGGTCCCAATGGAAAACTCTCACAGAACTGAGTCCAACGGTGGGTCGACGCAACGGAACGACCGTCGAAGGAAGCCGCATGCGCTACCCGAATGCCGCCAGAGATGAAAAATTCAATCTACCATATCTCCACCGTCTGACGTCCAAATGCCACGATTCTAGTCCTAATAGATTTATGGTGAAGAGTAGAACAAAACCCAAGCTTCATTTCAGCTCAACAGTCATTGGATCACGCTGCCCAAGCCCTCGTCATCGCAGCCATGTCACTGCCGTGAAACTCACTGTTTTCGGTGGAGGTGAGCGACACCGCCCAGCCAGAAACATTCAAAAATGATGCAACCAAGCAAAGGCCCAATCCAATTTTGAGAATCAATGCCGACACGACGGAGAACCAACCTCACCACCGCCGTCTGTCGTTCGAGGGGTTGTTTCCAGTGATGGGAGCCTCAAATCGAGAAATTGACACCAGATTCTTGTTCCTCTCGTCGAGATCGATGTTTTGGTACTAAGTTTGGCCCATGCCGTCACCAGTCAATGCCGGTCAATGGCTACCCGATGACCAAAATTTGAAAAATTGCTCGTTAGCTTATTTTTGACATTCTGGACACATTTGTGGCGTCAGAATTGTAAGACGGAATTTCAAACATACAGAATGGATAATCAAAGTTTTTACGCTCGAGATCGAACGGCCCCGTTGATCACCGATTGGAGTCAATCTACCTGATGGATGTCGTTGAATGACTCTGATAGTGATTTCAACTATTTTAATTTCTCAATTTATTAATTGAGATGATTAAATATTAATTATAGACTATTTGTATGAAAAATGGCCGAATAAGAAAATGTGTGTAATGTAAAGATTTTTACGTAAAAGGTATGAATTTTTACGTAAAAATTAGGCCTCTTGTATAATATGTGGCAGATTAGAATTAGGTTAGATGGTTTTGAGGCGTTTCCTAAATGTCGGGAACCAAAAAATTAAGCAGAAATGCTACCGAAATTTCTAAAAGGCACAAAGGGGTATTTTAGGAAATGAGAGATTGCATTCGGTCGAGATGGAAACCCAAGCCCCCTCGTTGATCTAGGGTCGTAATCGTGCCACCCGAGGGTCGGTAAATAGTAAACTGAGCAATGGCGGCAAATGATGCCGTAAAAATTTAATAAAGCTTAAGAAAAATTATTTTATGATTTTTAAGCTTAGAAAACCCAGTCTAAACATTAAAATGACAAGATCCACAGTCAAGGTAAGTACTATTCATGTGAATAGCAGTATTCACGATGAACAGCACTATTTACAGTCAAAAGTTACTATTCATGTCTATTTTAACCAAAATTTTTGAAATGCTCGGAAAAGACCGTTAGAGCCTTAGAATAGCTTAAATAGAATTCTTAAGGCCAGAATCAAGTTTTAAGACGAAGAAAAGTAAGAAACCCTATTAAGGGGCAAAACGATAATTTTTGTCAAAGATTTGGGGAATAGTTAAAAATAAACCGTTAGAGCTTCAAACATGATTCAAAGACTCTAATGAGGATTTTAAAGGCCAAAAGTAAAATTTAAGTGAAAAAAATCCCGCTAGGGTCAAAATGGTAATTTTGCTAAAAGTTCGGGATACAACGGCATTTTTCGAAAAGTTAGCGAAAAAGAGACAAATAAGGTTGATTAAGATTTTTAAGGCCAAATTCAAGATTTTAAAAGAATGAAAGTACTTAAATGAAAGTATGACCACTAGTTAGAGTTACTATTCACGTCAAAGTTACTATTCATCATCATTTTGGCAAAGGTTAATGGAATGGCTAGAAATGGGATTTTAGACCCCTAAGTTTGTGATTAAAAAATTTAATGTACAATGATTACGTTTTAATAAGTTTTATATATAATGTAAAGATTTTAAAATAATCATAATTATTTCGGTTATAGAGATCCGACCTAGAGGCAACGAAGGAGCGTCTGGGGATCCATAAGTGAAGAAAGAGATACAGGCAAAAGTATAGGTAAGTACAGACATTTAATTGTCTACTCACGAACTGACTTGCCATAAGACTGTGTTATGATGTGTTGTTGTGAAATGAAGTTACAACATGTTTCTTTTTAAAAGAAATGTTTATAAGTGATAAAAAGTTTTTTTTTTTTTATTAAGCTTTATATAAAGTTGTGCTTTGTGACGTGTGACATGATAATCTAACATATTCACGAGGTTAGAAAAGAACGAAAAGTTAAAGAAAAGAAAGATAAGAAAGATGAAGATAAGCAAGATAATAAGACTGAAAATTTAAGGTTAACATACTGTCCTCCCCATATGTGAGGTTTAAGAATAGCCTCCACCCCAAAAGTGTGGTGCTACCACAAGAATAAGGTAGTTAATGGCTTAATGTGCTACCCCAAGTGTGGTAGTGCAAAGATTGACTTTAGGGTTGATTGGTGGGTTGCTCCCCCTTCCACCATTGGTCTGCGTGCATTAGGTGCGTTCAACCATGGGACCATAAGAGAAAGTGAAAGAAAGAAAGTTAAAGAAAGAAAGGGAAAGAAAAGAAAAGAAAAGAAAGAAAAGAAAAGAAAAGAAAAGAAAAGTTAAGAAAAGTTAAGAAAAGAACAGAAAAATATGAAAGAACAGAAAGAACAATGAGAACGAAGAAGAAAAATAAGCAAGCATAATCTGACTAACTTTCATTGTTAGTTGATGTGTTTAAGTAAAGTTTTAAATGTACGTTATGTTTACATGAAGTTTTAGCTTGTATATATGAACATGTAATGTTTTATATGTATGTTTGTACTTACTGGGCTCTAGCTCAATATTCTGTTCATGATGTAGGTAATAAGACTAAGCTGCCTACATTATGAGGAAAGGAACTGATAGGCTAGTAGATAGATTCCCTTAGTGTTATGGGGTGGGTTATGGTTTCACTGTGATTTTCTGCTTCAATAAAAAGAAAAGGTATATGTAATGTAAAGAAAAGAGACAAGGTTTAATGTAAGTTAAGTTTATGAAGTATTTCAATATGCTTTTTGAAAACTCATATGTTTAAATCAAGTTTTAAAAGAAAAAAAATTTTATTAGTAATTTTTCAAACATCGTTTTCATAAGTAAGTTTAAATGCCAAGTATAATATGGTAAAGCTCAACAGTATAAGAAATGAGTATGTTAAAGAAAGTATTTTTTTACAGTACTTTAAAAGGATGAAGTTAAGTAAAAAGTTTAAAGAAGGTAAGAAAAGTATAAGAAGTAAAGTAAGTATGCCAAGTCAAAGAAGAGTAAAGTTAAGAAAAGTAAAGTTAAGAAGAGCAAGTTTAAGTTTAAGGTTAAGGTAGTTAGAGAGGCGTGCTTCTAGAGGTGGTATCAGAGCAAAAGTTAGGGTAGCTTGGTGTGCTTATAGGTTAAAACACTATTTTTCACTTCCGGCAATCGATCGTGGCTTGATATTTTCCTACGAAATCCATTCCTAATATTACGTCGTAATCAGCTAACTCCATCACGATTAATTCCGCCCATAACTCCCTATTGGCCATAATTATTGGTACATGAGGTAACTAGTAATTGGACATCAATACTACGCTAGAGGGTAGAGCTATTCTAAATGTCATACCCATACTATCCTTAGGATATCCTATTCTATTCACAAACTTGTATGAAATAAATGAATGCGTAGCCCTAGAATCAAATAAAATAGACACCAAATGATTAGTGAGAGAAAGCTGACCTGTCACTACATTGGACGTCCCAGCTTCTGCATCCTCTTTGGTGTAGACCATGACTCGAGCACCTACACAAGGCATGCGTTCTGGTCTTTCTAGCTTCTCCGAAGGCCCTTCAATCTTAGCCTGTAGCGCATGAGCTTGGGGACATTGCTGCTGTGGTTGAAACGTACCCTGTGCATTTTGCCTATTCTCGGGGCTGTTCTTGGCAAAATTGCCTTCTTTTCCACATTGGAAACCGGCATTTGGAGCATATCTGCATCATACTGGGTATCTCCTTGAGCACATAACACAGTTACGAACAACAGATAAGGCATTATTATTCAACTTCCGCTGCTGGTTCCTATTTCTAGAATTATTTCCTTTCCTTTTGCCTTGCAACTGTTGGCCAGAAGTACTTGACTGTCCAGCCTTAACTGTGATGTCCCATGATTGCAACCACCCGCAACCATCATGAATCACCTCTAAGGCCGACCAAGACGGCTCGTGTGTCGAATCCAGGTCGTCAGTTTTAAACTCTTTTTCTAACAATACTTAATTATCAGGGCCTAAAATTTCACCCATAATTTTTTTTCTTTCAAACATACTTTCTCTTAAGAAAACTAAGTAAGAAAGCCATGTAATATGCTAACTTTTATATGTCTTAATAAAATACAACATAATATAGAACATATAATAGATATATATGTACTGTATATTTTGTTTCCAAACACATTCTCTTTAATTCTTTAACTTAAAAAGGTCAGCGGAAAACTTATGGCAGGACCAAGTCCATTGTGAGTTCCCTATCCCCTTGACATGTTCGCATCCTGCCGCAATCCAGAAATTTACTAGTCAGGTTTCTTACCTGCAACATGAACAAACTGGTGAGCTAACAGGCTCAGTAAGTTCAAAAATACTTAGTAAGAATCATACAGATTCAAAAACATTGAAAACTCAATTTCCTATGAATAGTACTATTTATCATAAATAGTAACTTTGACCTTTGACCAATGAATAGTAATAGTTACCCTAACTGGTTACTATTCACTTTAACCTAATGGGTAACTATTCACATTACTATAACCAGATACTATTCTCATCAGCCTAACCAATTACTATTCACAAACCCTAACCGAAATCACTATACTTAGCGTACTTCGGTTATGCTCAATTATGATTTTTATCATTTTATTGATTGTTCATTCTCTATTTGATTTCTATTTTAGAGCTCTATTTATGACAGTACCGATGATTATTAGCACGCTGACTGGGAAGGTTTAAGGAACGACCTTAGAACATCAGCCTCCACAGCCCTGATATCCTCGTAGGATCTGAGAAAAACCTCCACCACTATGTTGGAGGGGCAGTACACCTTAATTGTTTCATTACCATCTTTCAATTTATAGTCTTGACCAAGTGATATTAATCATCACCTCAAGGTCACTATCCTCCATTGCCCGTAGGTCTTACTCATTCTCATTATCTAGGATATGTTATTCTAACTAATCGCCAAATGTTTATAAGACTTTATATCTAGTGTACATCTAGTACAGAATAAATCAACACAGTATTTTATGTTGCACACACGAACATGCTTGAACTTATCAATACTGCGATAACGTCTACTTCCGGAACTCTTCCGCAGTTTTATCTTTAAATTGGGCTCCTATAGACATAATATCATCTGTTAATATTCTTCATTGATTATCACTCTAAATATATTTATTATGTGATAAATTTTACACAACATTCAAATCTTTATGTCACACACAGTTTGCAACACGCCCGTGTCCCTAACCGTGTTTCTCTCGGTTCTATTCTGCACAGTCGTGTTTCACTGTACACGCCCGTGTACTATTTAAACTCTAGGTTTTAACTTTAAAATCTCTATTTTGGATCCTAGAATTTTATCTAAGTTATTCTAGGTCTTTTAGGGTCCTTTTCCGAGCCTTTCAGAAAATTTTGGTCAAAATGACCATTTTGAGCCCAACGGGTTTCGGGATCGTAACTATTCATTTCCATCATTTTTCTCAAATTTTATAAGCCCAAATATTTTAAAATAATATTCCCTAGACTTCTATATCATTTTGCAGCTTAAATTGCTGCAAAATCTCAATTTCATTTTTCTTGACCCTCGGTTACTATTCATCCATCACCTAGGGTCGTTTTTTCGTTTTTTGAGTATTTGAAAGTCTCAAATGGCCATTTCACTATTCGTAAAATGTTTTTCATCCCGTACCCGGCCCTCAGTCCTCGAGAGGCTCGGGTTTCCTATCCCGACCTACATTTTTCCCTTGTTTCCCAAAATACCCCTAACATGAATTTTTTTCCTGTTTTAGGCATTTTAGTCTTTTAGGGTCGGTTTACTATTTCTAATCCTAATCCACCGAGGGGTCCCGGTTTCCCCTCGTTTCCCGAAATGCCCTTATGTTGTTTTAGAAATTTTGACAGTATTTCCGCTTTTTTTTTAAGGTTTCCCAGCGTTAGGTACGCCTCAAAACCTTTGTACTTGTCACGTACTATACCAGAGGCCTATTTTACACAAAATTTCCAAACTTTGTATAAAATTTTTCCACATAAATCAATATTCAGGAATCAACACAAACAACAATACGTTTTTTTTCCCAAACTAGCCTCGGTTTACATGTTAATCAACACCAAATAATTTTTCATCACTACATATCACTCTTAGGTTTTCTAATGTATAAAAAACACCAAAACTTAACAAAACATGCATTCTAACTCTAGCATAGCCACGGATTTTCGTGCATAAACACATAGAAAATCTTATTTTCTTTCCTAGGGTTTTTATCAACACTTTTCAACATTAAAAATTTTCTATTTCTTGGTGTTCATACCCACGGTTTTAGCAAGAAAATTACATCAAAAATTTATTGTTTCCCTATTCCAATTCATGCTTAGTTCAACACATAATTAAATGAACATAAAAATTAAACCAAAACATCAATATCATGCATTTTTCACACCCCTAGTGCCACGGATTTTCAAGAAAAACATGCAAAATTTTTGCTTGTTTCTAAACCCTAATTCATGCTTTAATCTCTACAACACCAAACTAATCACAACATCATCACATCATCAACTAAATAACAAATTTTTTTTCATTGTTTTCACACTCTCATACCCACGGATTTTCTAAGGAAAATCATAGAGAAAAGCTTCAATTTTGAAGCTTACCTTAACCTGTTGATGACTTGATGTTGGAATAGCAATGCAAGCTAAGTTTGGTGTGACATTTTCAACAAAATTTTGGCTTACAAGGGGGGAGAAGGCCACGGATTTTGGCTGAAGAAAAGGGGCAAGAGTTTGGATAATTTTTCCATTTTTTTGAATGGATTTTGATGCGTATTTATAGGCAAAACTCAACGACTTTTTTGTAATTTTTTTCCAACAATTTGCTAATTGTTCAAGGACTAAAAATTAAGGATTTTGGGGCAAAAATCAAATTTTTTTCTTCTTCCTTTCCAAGTGGCCGAATGGCCTTTTTAAAAAAATTTTTAAAATTTTTCAATGGCTTTTTGGCATGATCTTGGCCATTGATCATAAAGTAACCTAATCTAAACCATACACCTTTCAAAATTACTTTCCTAATTAAAGAAAATAATTTTGGTTTATGACATAATCATGGTGATGTCATCCTACTATTTATATTAATTCACTAATTAATTCGTGGTCAATTTTTGACCAAAATCCGAACTGAACGGAACTTCACCGAAATCACGTAGGCAGGTTCCGGGTGCCTCTGATGCGATTGGTTTGTCTTATTTTGCTTCCGTTTGATCAGAATTTTCTACCGTAAATTTTTATCATTTTCGTGCATCTCAATGCATTTTCTAGGGTTTTCGGCTCTGTTTTCGAACCGTCTTACTCAATTATGTCTGGTAAGATTTTCCATTCCTGAACTCACACACTTTAACACCACCAGAACATTTTTACAGTATTCACAACAATATTAAAACACAACTTTTTCATATTTTATTCATTAAAATTGTTATATACATACAATTTTAACCTACTCCGAGAATCTAAAATTCCCGGTTATCACATTAACATTTGAAGTCGGCTTACTACCTTGTCCAACCTGGGGTCTAGCTTGAGTAGCTTTTACCAAGACTTTCTCCTTCTTCTTGGCATCCTAGATTTTCTCATTCTCTTCCCTTTGTCGAGCTAGATGATACTCAGCTCTTAAAGCTCGACTAACACAGTTAGCTACCGTAGTGGGTGGCGTTAACCCACTATCTACCAAAGCCAGGATGTCAGGTCAGAACATCCCGAGCACCTTTTGGATTTTCTCCCTCTCAGTAGGGACAACATATGGACATAGTCAGGACAGTTGGTCAAACTTCTGACAGACTTCACTCACTGTCATGTTCCCCTGCTTTAATCCTGCAAACTCCTTCTGTTGGGGTTGCAGTAGTGTGGGGTCATAGTACTTCTGATTAAATTCTTCTAAGAAATCTATCCATGACATCATGGATACATTTTTTCTCAGTTTGACAGTGTTCCACCAAAATCTTGCATCTTTCCTCAGCACAAAGGACACACACATGACCTTTTCTTGTTCAATCAGGTCCATAAATTCTAGGATCATTTGGAATGAAGAAAGCCACTCCTCTGCTTCTAGTGGGTTTGTGGAGCCCTCGAAATCTGGCAGCTTCATCTATCAAAATCATTCGTACAAAGGTTCCTGATTTGCACAGGGTTGAGGTTGGGGTTCTATTACTACTTCGGGCATAACTGGTGGCACTACTTGTTCAGGTGCAGCCATTTGTGAGGTTTGGCCTTCTTCTTGGCCTTGCCTCTATTCCATTTGCTCTAACTTTGCCTTAGTTCAGCATTCTCCTTCATCTGAGCTTCTATAAGGGCTTGTAGTTCATCAACACTTTTTGAAAGGATAGGACGCCCTCTGATATTTCTTTGGTTACGCATGTGCACCATCTTTTCTATTTCCTATAGTCGTATGAAAATCAATCATTAGATTTTCAACAAACATATTTTTACAATATAAGTAAAAGTAGTTTTTGATCATCATATAATTTCAAGCATCTCATCATTTAATCATATCAGAATTTCACAACTTTCATATACACATCAACTTTAAGGCATTTTTCTCAAAATAGCCTTTCTATACAGTCATACATGTACATATACAGATATATTCATTTATACATCTCATATGTTTTTACATCTAATCCCCTGGTTGGTCCGGAACTATCGAAAATTCTTTCGGATCCTCTTCTTTCTCATCTGAACCACTCCCGGTCCTGAATGGTGTCGTTCTTCTGTTGGGACTCGTCCCCTCTCATCGCCTAGATGGGCCAGCATCATGGTCATTAGTCATAGGTCGTGCTCCATAAAGACGATCTAGCATTGCCTCCTACAATAATTATTCACCTTGATTGCACACCATGCGCTCCAGCATTAGCTCTTCCTCTACTTTAGCTACTGTAATTATAAACTCTCGTAAAGTAAGAGGATATAGTAGGGTACCCTCTATCATTAATCTATTGTAAGGCCCTTCCAGAATATATCACAAAAATCCTCATCAGTGAGGTTGGATAGGGGACATCTCCTCACAATGTTCTCCTCGAATTGTACTGCATAAGTGAAGACTGTATCACTAAGTAGCATTTGTAGTCTCTTTTCCCGGAGAACAAACTCCCTGATATCGATGTATCTAGGCAAGGCAGGTGGTGGCATTGCTACCCTGTTCTCCGAAGGATTTGGAATCGGTGATGGGCTCTTAGGCAGAAACTGTTGTATCATAATATGCCTAAACTTAGCCTAATCAAGCCCTAACAGTATGTCCTGGTCACAATACTCCCAGAACATCCGTGCATCTCCATGGAATGTACCGACTACTAACATGACCCAGTAATCCTCATCAATATCACATTGGTGCATGATCATCCCCCTATCATGTAGCCAATCTTTGGTAGCAATCCTTATTGACCTCCCTCAAAAGTTGGTGGATGACTACCTTAAAAAGCGTGCACAGCACGAGCTGATACTCTAGCTTTTATGTGGGTCGTCCTCCGACAACTGGGATGTCTATATTGACTGGTGGATTAAGTATCGGTCGAGGAGGTGGCACTTGAATCGGTGACGGTGCTCTAGCCCATGGTGCTAGTGGCTCAGGCATCGGCGATCTATGTACTAGTCTCTCGGACATGGATGGCCTAATGATAGACCTAGTCTATACCCTGATTAGTCCTTTTGATCTATATGGCTAAGGTCACACATATAGTGGCCTAGTCATCGTATATCATACAAAATACATAACCTTGTATAAATAAAAGATACTAGCTTAAAGAAACTAACTCACTTGAATTGACGAGCAGGCTGCACTTTGTGTCAATAGGGATATGGTCAACTGCTCTGATACCAACTTGTGATGCCCCCAATTTCAGCCACGCGAAACTGTTATAATTTAACTCTGCAGCCGATTGTGATAGCCCGTGAACCACATTGAGTCGTCAAAAACTTTCTCTCATTTTTAAATCTTTGTATTTTGTAGCTCATTTTTTTTTCCAAAGTACTTTTTTGCATGAAAGCCTTGTATGAAAGCCATATAAAGTTTAAAATTATACTTTAGTTGTCTTTTTACAATACAACATAATTTACATAAATACAATATCTCAACTTTGTTTCTCAAAATAGATTTTCTTCAAATTCCCTCTTTTGACACTCAACGGAAAACTGGTAGCAGGACCATAATCCATAGTGGAATTCCCTATCCCAATAGTATCTCATATCCTGTCACCATCCAGAGTATCTACTGGACAGGTATCTTACCTACAATATGGACAAACCGACGAGTAAACAGGCTCCGTAGTTCAAACATACATACATGAATCACATAGATTCAAAAATATCAATAATAAAATTTTTTATGAATAATACTATTCATTCATGAATAGTACTATTCATTCATGAATAGTACTATTCATCCGTGAATACTATTATTCATTTATGAACAGTAACTTTAATTTTTGACCAATGAATAGTACTTTGACTCTGATCGAGTACTATTTACATCACCTTGACCGAGTGTACTACACGTAACATTAGTGTCGGTTATGCTCAATTATGCTCATTTATGGCTTTCATTAAATTTTCGATCATTTTCTTCATTAAGTTCTAATTTTTAGCTCATATTAGCCATATTGATATCATTTGTGTGCTGACTGTGAGGGGCCTTGGGAGTGACCCTGAGGCTGATCCTCCCCAATCCATCATCTCCCGAAGCAGTTCTTGTATTCCCAAAGGACTTATAAACCTCCACCTTACTGGAGGCTGGTACACCATAAGTGATTTCATTACCATCTTTCAATTATAGTTCCGACTGGGTGGCATTAATCATCACCTTAAAGTCAGGAACCCTTTATGCCTGTAGGTCTTTACACATTCTTTCTTTGAAGGATGTGTCTTAAATTTAGTCATACTCTTTCCATAGTGTACCCATAGTACACATCTCACTTTTCCAACTCATTGGGTGTGTTAGTCTAACTACACCCTAGTGCCCGTGAGACTTTGTATCTAATGTACAATTTGTACACAATTAAATATCACAGTATTTCATGTTGTAGACATGAAAATGGTTCAACTTACCACAATTGCGATAATGTCTACTTTCGGGAGTCCTACGTAGTTTTGTGATCGTCTCTAATTTGGGTCCCTGCAGATAAAATATTGTCTGTTATTACCCAACATCATTTATCACTTGACATTTATTCATTTCGTTATTAGCATTTCAACACATTTTGTGGTGGCCCGCCCTTCATAGAGATCATACAATACTATTACAGTTAAGCTTCATAGCTAACTGCGATAGATTATACTCTCATGGGTCACCGGCTAATCTATCTCTCTTTAAAACATGACGTTTTTGGGGAAATTTTTTTTTAAAACATCATGTACAACATTATCCATTAATCACTTTGTTTACAAGTACAAAGTAATTTACATAATACAGTACTTTCGCAAAATATATATTTACAAAAGAACTGTTTTCTTTTTCCTTTTCTCTATTATCGCTCAGCGGAAAGACTCTGGCAGGTACATATGGTTCGAGGCATACCTAACCTTACATAAAAGCTGCCAAAATTTTGGAATAATACCCCATATGGTTCAAGGCATACCCTAACCTTACATATGTACCTGCCATGTACTATACCAAAGTCCTATTTTATGTAAAAGTTTCCCAAACTTTTACATAAAAGCTCACAAAATTTCCAATTTACATTTTGAACCACATTCCACAAAATTCTTTCAATTTTGCCCTTAGTTTTAGCCACGGTTTTTATACTCAAAACCTCACCAAAACTTTTCAATTTTTCAACCAAATTTTAGGCTATTCCAATTTCATTACATAGCACATTTTCAAGCCAATTTCCATGCATTTTACAACACAATTCTTAGGGTTTTTCAACACACATAACCCACGGCCATTTTAGGTAAAGCATGCACCAAATTTTTGTTTCATGCTTTCAATCACATAACCATCATTTTCATAATTAAATGCATGATTTGAGCTTTTAAATCATCAAGTTAATCATGCAAAAATGTTCACCAAACCCTAATTACAACCCGCGGCCATATTAGGGTTATTTGTTACCAAAATTTTTCCAAGCTTTCTAACCATGTAATCATGTTTTCCTTTAATCCAAAACATGATTTAAAGCATGACAACACTCAAACAACAACAATTCATCATCAAACACACAAGGTAACCCATGGTTTTACCCTTGAAAAACCAACCAAAACTTTGTTTTTCTTTAAACAAAATGCATGGGTTTTCTTCTAATCACACCCTTAACAAAACCCAAGCACCAAATCAACCAAAACCAACCTAAAATTTTTCATCCTTCACACTATTCAACCCACGGATTTTTCAATGAAAAACCAAGAAAAAATGCAAAGCAAAGATGGTTACCTTGGTTTCTTGCTTCCCTTGACTTCAATGAAGTGTTTGATACCACTTTTGTAAAGAACACTTGAATATTTGGCTTGGTTCCTCTTGGTTGCCCACGGCTTGCCCTCTTAAACACTTAGAAAAAAAAATTTTCTTCTTTGTTTTGGCTTTGAAATGCTTCGGCCCTTTTGTTCCAAATTTTGCCGACTTAATTGGCAAAGGAAACCAATTAATTTGGCTTCCAACCAATGAGAATTCAACACCTTTCAAGCCATTTCTTTCCAAATTTTTCACAAAATTAATTTGGCTAATTTTGGCCAAATCTTAGCCTTTAGATCAAAAAGTAAATCAATCTTGGCCATTAATGCCACCAACCACCAAATTTAATACATTTAATAATTTGGCTTTATGATGTCATAAATGCAAAGTAAAACTTTGACTTTGACTTTACTATTCACATTAATTCGACTACTTTTTGACCAGTATCGGTTCGAGTCGAAATTTTCCTGAAATCGTCCCGGTGGGTTCCTGAGGTCTCTTGTGCAATCGGATCAATTTATACTACTTCTATTTGATCAAAATCAATTCTGGAAGTTTTTTCATCTTTTAGTACACCATAATGCACCGGTTAGTGTTTTCAATGCCGTTTTTGGTACCGTTCCACCCGTTTCAATTCAACGAATTTTATCAACACTGTATTTTTACTCGTCAGTATTGTTAGAACATTTCAATACATCTTGAACAATATAAATACATTCATTTCACTATTTAAATAGTATAAATTGTTATATACATACATTTGTACATTTTCTTCTGAGAGTGCCTGAATTTCCCGGTTGTCACATTCACTCCTCCTTATAAAATTTTCGTCCTCAAAAATTAGAACAAGTATGGGTATAAACTCCTCATCTCGTCTTCTCGTTCCCACGTAGCTTCTTCAATGTTGTGATTTTTTCACAAAATCTTCACTAGTGGGATTGTGTTATTCCTCAGTACTTTCTCTTCATGAGCAAGTACTCGAATAGGTTGTTCTTCATATGTCAAATCCTTGTGGATCTGAATAGGTTTATGCTTCAACACATGGGATGGATCTGGTATATACTTTCTCAACATCGACACATGAAATACATTATGCACTGCCGACAATTCAGGAGGTAACGCTAATCTATAAGCGACCCTTCCATGCGCTCGATAATTTCATAAGGTCCGATATATCTTGGACTCAGTTTCCCCTTCTTACTGAAATGCATAATCCTGTTCATGGGCGATACCTTAAGAAACACGAAGTCTCCTTCATCAAATTCCAAGGATCTTCGCCTTTTATCCGCATAACTCTTTTGTTGACTTTACGTAATTTTCATTTGACGCTGAATTCTTACAATGGCACCGGAAGTTTCTTGTATAAAATCCGTCTTATGCAGTTGTTTCTCTCACAGGTCATGCCAATGTACTGGTGATCTGCATTTTCGTCCATACAAAGCCTCATAAGGTGCCATGCCTATGGAAGCTTGATAACTATTATTGTATGAGAATTCAATTAATGGTAACTTTTGGTTCCAACTTCCCGCAAAATCCATTACACAAGCTCGAAGCATGTCCTTTAATGTTTGAATGGTCCACTCTGACTGTCCGTCTGTTTGCGGATGAAATGTCGTACTGAGTCTCAATTCAGTACCCATGGCTTCTTGCACACACTTCTAGAAATTCGAAGTGAATCGTGCATCTCAATCTGATACAATGGATTTTGGTACTCCATGTAATCTGACGACATAAGTTATATACAACTGAGTAAACTTTTCCAACGTAAAAGTCATCTTGACAGCTATAAACCATGCCGTCTTGGTCAGTCTGTCCACAATAACCCAGATGGCATCATAACCTTCTCGGGTTTTTGGTAATCCCACTACAAAATCCATCGTAATATGTTCCCATTTCCATTCAGGAATCTCTAAAGGTTCCAATCTTCTCGTTGGATGTTTATGTTCCGCTTTGATTCTCTGACAGGTCATGCATCTACTCACGAATTTCACTATATCATTCTTCATCCCTTTCCACCAGAACTGTAATTTCAAGTCCTGATACATCTTACTGGCTCCGGGATGAATTGAATATGGTGTCTCATGGGCTTCTGACATGATCCGTCTTCTAAGTTCCTCATCAACTGGAACATTAATTCTTCCTTGATAGAGGATCATTCCATCCTTGGAAATTCCTTCTTGAGAACTTGTCATTCTTGGATCTCATCTTTGAGCTTCCTTGATATCCTCAAACAACGATGATTCCACTTGGAGTACAGCCAATCTTCCGGATATCAACTCCAAGTTTAAAGAATTTATCTCTTACTGCAATGGTTTCGGAAGCCTTTTTATTGGTAGCTGGTGCGATATGGTAGACTTTCTACTCAAAGCATCTGCTACACGGTTAGCCTTCCCTGGATGATATAGGATTTCACAATCATAATCCTTTACTAGTTCCAACCATCGTCTTTGTCACATATTGAGCTCCTTTTGCATGAAGAAATACTTCAGGCTTTGGTGATCAGTAAAAATCTGACATTGAGCTCCATAGAGATAGTGTCACCAAATTTTAAGTGCAAACACTACTGCAGCAAGTTCAAGATCATGCGTAGGGTAATTCTTTTCATGATCCTTTAATTGACGCGAAGCGTAGGCAATTACCTTGCCGCCTTGCATTAAGACTACTCCCAATCCTATTTTGGATGCATCATTGTAGATCACAAACTTCTCCCCTTCAGTGGGAAGCGTAAGGATTGGTGCGCTTGTCAGCCGTCTCTTTAACTCCTGGAAGCTTCTTTCGCATTCCATAGTCCACTTATACTTTCTTTCCTTGCATGTAAGAGTGCAGCTAAACGTGCGAATCCCTCTACAAACCTTTGATAATAACCAGTTAACCCCAAGAAACTGCGTATTTCCGTCACACTCTTGGGTGTAGGCCATTGGTTAATTGTATCTACCTTTGTCGGATCTACAGTAATACCTTCCTGGGATACAACATGTCTGAGGAAATGTACTCTATCTAGCCAAAACTCGCATTTTGAGAATTTGACATACAGTTGATGCTTCCTTATCGTATGCAACACGATCCTCAGATGCTCTTTGTGCTCCTCATGAGTCTTTGAGTATATAAGAATGTCATCAATGAATACAATGACAAACTTATCCAAATACTCTTTAAAAATTTTGTTCATCAAGTCCATGAACGCTGCTGTCGCATTTGTTAATCCGAATGGCATCACAAGGAACTCATAATGACTATAACGAGTCCTAAACGCCGTCTTAGGAATAACACTTTCTTTAATTCTCAACTGGTGATATCCTGATCGTAAGTCGATCTTGGAAAATACCGCTGCGCCTTTTAACTGGTCGAATAAGTCATCAATTCTACGTAATGGGTACCTATTTTTGATCGTAACCTTATTCAACTCCTGGTAATCAATGCACAAACAGAACAATCCATCCTTTTTCTTGACGAACAACACAGGTGCACCCCACAGAGAGTAACTCGGCCTGATGAATCCCTTGTCCAAAAGCTCCTTTAATTGTTCCTACAGCTCCTTTAACTCCACTGGAGCCATGCGGTATGGTGCTTTGGAAATAGGTGCCGTTCCTGGCATCAACTCAATTTCGAACAAGATTTCTCTCTCTGGAGGTATCCCTGGTAACTCTTCCGGAAATACGTCAAGAAACTCATTAACAACAGTAACATCTTTAGGTTGAAGCTTCTGTTCCTCTGTAGTATCCATCACACATGCTAGATATCCCATACAACCACTGGCCATCAGCTTACTTGCTTTTAGCAAACTAATCATCATCTTCCCGGGTTTTCGAGAAGCATTGACGTATTCGAAACTCTCTTCTTCCTCGGGTTGGAATACTATTTTTCGATTTCGGTAGTCGATTGTAACTTGATATTTCCTTAGGAAATCCATGCCTAGAATCACATCATAATCCACGATCTTCATTACGATCAACTCAGCATATAGCTCCTTGTTTGCCACATATACTGGTACATGAGGTAGCCAGTAATTGGATAACAATACTTCCCCAGAGGGTAAAGCTGTCTTAAATATTTTTCCCATATAGTCCTTAGGATGTCCTATCTTGTCAGTAAATTCATAGGAAACAAAAGAATGCATAGCACCGAAATTGAATAGTACAGAGGCTACATGACTAGCGACAGAAAGCTGACCTGTCACCACATTTGATGTTCCTACCTCTGCATCTTCCTTGGTGTAGGCCATCACACGAGCATCAGCACGTGACACACGCTCCTGGCATTGCGGCCTTACTAGAGACTCTTCAACTCTGGCCTAAAGGGAATGAGCTTGTGGGTGTGTCTGGTGTGGTTAGGAAGTGCCTTGTACACCCTGCCTGTTGCTTGCACAGTTCCTGGCGTAATGACCTTCTTTTCCACATTCATAGCAAACAAGTGGCCCAAATCTGCATTGCCCAGAATGTCTCTTTCCGCATGTAGGACAATTTGTACATTGGATTCCGCATTACCAGTTGTTCTTCACTGCTGGTTTCGATTATTTGCCTGGCGATTTCCAGTAAAATTGCCTTTTCTCTTGTTTTGCTGGGATTCTTGATTATTGCCCTGGCCTGGTTTAGCATTCCGATTTGGCTTGCTAGATTGACCAGCTTGTGTAGACTTAGCCAAAGCCTTTTCCTTCTTTTTGGCCTCCCAGTGCTTCTCTCTTTCCTCTTTCTGTCGGGCTACATGAAACTCAGCTCTGATGGCCCGACTAACACAATCTGCTACAGAAGTAGGCAGTACCTGTCCAGTATCTACCAATGTAGCAATTTCTAGCCTGAACATCCCGATCATTTTCTGTATATTCTCCCTTTCAGTAGGGACTACATAGGGACATAAGCGGGATAACTGATCAAACTTTCGGCAAACTTCACTCACCGACATATTTCCTTGCATCAATTCTGAGAACTCCTTCTGCTATAGTCTCAGAGATGCAGGATCATAGTATTTCTGGTTAAATTCTTCCAGAAATTTAGCCCAACTCATGGTAGACACATTTCTTCTCATTCGAACAGTGTCCCACCAAAAATGAGCATCTTTTCTCAACACAAAAGAAGCACATGCAACCTTCTCCTGGTCAGTTAGATTCATGAATTCCATGATCATTTACAAGGATGACAACCAGTCTTCAGCCTCTAGAGGATTTGTAGAACCTTCAAATTCTAGCGGCCTCATACGCCTGAATCTTTCATAGAGGGGTTCCAGATTTACTACCTAAGGTGGTTCAGGAACTTTCTCATGTACAGCAGCTGGAGGGATAATCGGATCTACCTCAGCTTCCTGTTCTACTTGGGTACCTTCAGAACCTTGCCTCTGTTCTAACTCCTTAACTCGTTGCCTCATATTAGCATTTTCTTGCATCTGAGCTTATAGTAAAGCTTGTATCTGCTCTAATCTCTCCATGATTTAGGATGTCATTCTCGTCTCTCTGGTCGATTTCGTAAATCCACCATCTTGCCGAGTATCCTATTATGGCATAACAATTCACCGTTAGCTTTTCCATGACCACATTCATAAAATCATATAAATTTACGAAATTCAGGGTAATGTAAAGCCACATCATCGTAACACATCATCGTACAACATACAATCATTTTGATATTTCATTCATAGCAAAACGTTTATATATCATACATAACCATCACCAGTCATATATGCATCAGCCATCGTATACATCTTGGCCACAAGTCTATACAAAAGAGCTTTTCTCTATAAGCTACTTATGTACATGCATACATCTACTGGTCACACATCCTCTATGTCTGGGACTAGAGGATATTCTTCTGGATCCTCATCGTCATCTGGATCATTTGAGTTGTCACTACCCCTAGGCAATGCTCCCTGTCTTGAGTCATCACCTCCTAGTGGTCTAGACGGTCCGGCCTCATGATCGTTCATCATCCTTCTCGGCCCAAAGATGCATGCCATCATCTTATCTTGACCTAGTGTCTCTCGTCGACTCTGCGATAGATGCTCAATCAAAACCTCCCTCTCGATCATCCTGATCGTCACTATAAACTCTTGGAGAGCAGAAGGATATAGCTCAATCACCCTCTGTCTCAACTCCATGGGTAAACCTCTCCAGAAAAGCTCACAATAGTTCGCTTCAGTGAGGTTGGGTAACGGACATCTTCTCCTAATAGTCTTCTCAAATCGTGCTGCATAAGACATAACTGTCTCACCGGACAACATGACCATCCTCTCTGTCTAGAGAATATAATCCCTAACCTCATCAAATCCAGGATACGTGGGTATAACTACCTCTCGTCTCTCTGGAGGTGCTGGAACAGGTGTCGGATCCTTAGGTAGAAATTGATCAGCCAATCACTGACAGAACTTAGCCCAACTAAATCCCAACAGAATCTCCTGGTCACAATAATCTCAGAATACTTGAGCGTCTCTCTGAAACATACTTATTGCCAACTAGATCCATATCTCTCGATCAATATCACACATCACCATAATCCTCTCTATGGCATGGAGCCAATTCTTTGTCTCCATTGACTGTCGTCCACCATCAAACATAGGGGGACTACTAGCTCTGAATGCCTGTACTGCTCGAGCTGAAACTCTCACCCCGATATGTTGGCATCCACCAACAACTGGAATGTCCACTACTACTGGTGGATGAAGTACCGGTCGAGACTGTACTACATCTACAGGAGCTGGTGTTGGTGCTGGAGGCCTCTCGGGCACCGGGGGTCTGAGTACCGGACGTTGGGAAATAGACGGCCTCATAATAGGTCTCGTCCATACCCTTAACACCCATCTCGGTCGTGGTAGCGGCGGTCTCGCATAAGGAGGTCTGGTCATCTTACTACCTATAAGATAATTATTTTCATATAAGAAAATAATTAACCAAACTTAAATAAACTACTTACTTGGATTGCGGTGCAGGATGCACAAAGTGTCAAATCAGGATATGGTCAACACTGCTCTGATCTACCAACTGTGGCGACAGTCGGTAATCTAAACTAGACCAATCGTAAATCCGCTCTGATACCAACTGTGGCAGCCCACCCTTCATAGAGATCATACAATACTATTACAGTTAAGCTTCATAGCTAACTACGATAGATTGTACTCTCATGGGTCACCGGCTAATCTATCTCTCTTTAAAACATGACGTTTTTGGGGAAATTTTTTTTTTAAAACATCATGTACAACATTATCCACTAATCACTTTGTTTACAAGTACAAAGTAATTTACATAATACAGTACTTTCGCAAAATATATATGTTTACAAAAGAACTGTTTTCTTTTTCCTTTTCTCTATTATCGCTCAGTAGAAAGACTCTGGCAGGACCATATCCCTTGGCCTCCTATCCCATTTGACACTCACTATCCCGTCCGCCATCCAGCTAGACAAAGCTACTGAGTTAGTCGCTTACCTGCAATATAAGCAAAAATGGTAAGCTGCAGGCTCAGTAAGTTCAAACATGCAAGAAATAGAATTTCTATGAATAGTACTATTCATCGTGAATAGTAATGTTGACTACTATTCATCATGAATACTAACTTTGACTACCACGCAGTATATCAATAGTACATCTATCACGATGTTAGTACCCTCACGGAACTGTCTTATGCTCAATTATGACATAGTTTCAGTTTTAGGTAATTATCTTTAATTATGTTATGGTTTTGAGCTCAGGTTGGCAGTATCATTTTAGTGCGCATGACTGGGAGGAGTACATTAGTGCTGACCTCCATAGCCTTAATCTCATCATCATAGCCCCGAAGGTAAAATTATACATGACTGGGAGTGGTACATCAGTGCTGACCTCCACAGCCTTAATCTCATCATCATAGCCCCGAAGGTAAAATTTACCTCCCTGTACGGAAGGCTGGTACGCCAAAAGTGGTTTCATTACCGACTTTTTAAAGTTCTAACCCGGTGACTTCATATTGCCCCGTGGTTAGGAATGGTTCACATTTTAATTTTAGGTGAGTGAGTTTCATTAACCTCGCTCTAGTGCCCGAAGCACAATTATTATGTGTCCCATTCTCAATAGTGCCCATAGCACATTTCGTCTCTCTCTTTACTCTATAATAGTGCCCGTAGCACATATGTACCTAACTTATAGTTAGTACATCAAAGTTAGCAATAACAATGCTACATGTTGTAGACAGGTAAATGTCTGAACTTACCTTATCTGTTTCTTCCCCTTTTCTTTCTTGGATCTTTGATCGCTCTCCTTGTAGGTCGATTTTGGGATCCTACAAACAAAACCTTGTCTGTTAATTTCATTTCCATTTATAGCTTTTATTTTTCATTAAAAAGCTTAAATAAAACCTATTTATAACTTGTTAGGCTTTATTTATCATTTTCCCCATTTTTCTCAACTTTTACAAAATTACGATTTTACCCCTATATTTTGGTAAAATTACAATTATGCCCCTGACGGAATTTTCTCGATCTAGACTGCACTTTTGGCTCTCAGGAACTTTTTTGACTCTTTTCTATTTATTACCGGGTTTGTTTCTATTTTATTTCCACTTTTCACCTTCCCGACCCTCGGGAAGCACTATTCTGACCCTTACGTCAGTTTAGTGATTTTCTATCGTTTCGGAGCCTCAAATGGACGTTTTACTAGTATTTAAAATGGTCATCTAGACGTTCCCGATTTAGGTCTCCGAGGCTCAGATTTACCGTGCCTGACTCGGACCTTTACTTCGTTTCCCAAAAACGCCCCCCCCTCAGGGTCTGTTTTTCAGTTTCACTCGCGTTTTACATTTTTAAGGGGACGGGTTTATATTCACGAACCACCCCTTATGTTTCCCTTATTGAATTTTTCATTTAGGGACTCGGGTTTCCGACCCGATCCTAAACTTTTTCTCCCGATTCCCTTTTTACCCCAAATGCCGTTTTCGAAATTTCGGCAGCATTTCGGCGTAAATTTAAGGCTACCGGTATTAGGTACGCCTCAAACCATATGTACCTGCCACGTATCATACCAAAGTCCTATTTTATGTAAAAGTTTCCCAAACTTTTACATAAAAGCTCACAAAATTTCCAATTCACATTTTGAACCACATTCCACAAAATTCTTTCAATTTTGCCCTTAGTTTTAGCCACAGTTTTCATACTCAAAACCTAACCAAATCTTTTCAATTTTTCAACCAAATTTTAGGCTATTCCAATGTCATTACCTAGCACATTTTCAAGCCAATTTCCATGCATTTTACAACACAATTCTTAGGGTTTTTCAACACACATAACCGACGGCCATTTTAGGTAAAACATGCACTAAATTATTGTTTCATGCTTTCAATCACTTAATCATCATTTTCATAATTAAATGCATGATTTGAACTATCCAATCATCAAGTTAATCACGCAAAAATGTTCACCAAACCCTAATTACAACCCACGGCCATATTAGGGTTATTTGATACCAAAATTTTTCCAAGCTTTCTAACCATATAATCATGTTTTCCTTTAATCCAAAACATGATTTAAAGCATTACAACACTTAAACAACAACAATTCATCATCAAACACACAAGGTAACCCACGGTTTTACCCTTGAAAAACCAACCAAAACTTTGTTTTTCTTTAAACAAAATGCATGGTTTTTCTTCTAATCACACCCTTAACAAAACCCAAGCACCAAATCAACCAAAACCAACCTAAAATTTTTCATCCTTCACACTATTCAACCCACAGATTTTTCAATGAAAAACCAAGAAAAAATGCAAACCAAAGATGGTTACCTTGGTTTCTTACTTCCCTTGACTTCAACTAAGTGTTTGATACCACTTTTGTGAAGAACACTTGAATATTTGGCTTGGTTCCTCTTGGTTGCCCACGGCTTGCCCTCTTAAATACTTAGAAAAAATTTTTCTTCTTTGTTTTGGCTTTGAAATGCTTCGGCCCTTTTGTTCCAAATTTTGCCGACTTAAGTGGCAAAGGAAACCAATTAATTTGGCTTCCAACCAATGAGAATTCAACACCTTTCAAGCCATTTCTTTCCAAATTTTTCACAAAATTAATTTGGCTATTTTTGGCCAAATCTTAGCCTTTAGATCAAAAAGTAAATCAATCTTGGCCATTAATGCCACCAACCACCAAATTTAATACATTTAATAATTTGGCTTTATGATGTCATAAATGCAAAGTAAAACTTTGACTTTGACTTTACTATTCACATTAATTCGACTACTTTTTGACCAGTGTCGGTTCGAGTCGAAATTTTCTTGAAATCATCTCGGCGGGTTCCTGAGGTCTCCTATGCTGTCGGATCAATTTATACTGCTTCCATTTGATCAAAATCAATCCCAGAAGTTTTTTCATCTTTTAGTGCACCATAATGCACCGGTTAAGGTTTTCAATGTTATTTTTGGCACCGTTCCACCTATTTCAATTCAGCGAATTTTATCAACACTGAATTCTTACTCGTCAGTATTGTTAGAACATTTCAATACATTCTGAACAATATAAATACATTCATTTCACTATTTAAATAGTACAAATTGTTATATACATACATTTGTATATTTTCTTCCAAGAGTGCCTGAATTTCCTAGTTGTCACACGTTTCATCTCTTTATGTGATACACGGCTTGATACACGCCCGTGTCTAAGCCCGTGTATCTCTCGGGTTTCTACTACATGCCCGTGTTCCAAAGTACACACTCATGTACTTCATAATTTTTTTTTAACTTTAAAATCTTAGTAATGGCACTAAAATCTTATTTAAGGCATTCTAGGTCCTTAATGGTCCTTTCCGAGCCTTTTGGAAATTTTTGGTCAAAATGACCATTTTACTCCTAGCGGGTCTCGGGACCGTAACATTTTCAATCTACCATTTTTCGAAGATTTTCTAAGCTCAAATATCATAAAATAATATTTCTTAGGCTTCGATATATTTTTACAGTATTAATTGCTACAAAATCGGTAACTATTCCTTACCCAACCCTCGGAGGTACTATTCTGATACCTAGGGTCGTTTCTTTTTTTTTTTCTAGCTTTTTGGAGCCTCATATGGGTATTTCACTATTCCTAAAACATTTATCATCCTGTTCCCAAGCCTTGGTTCCCAAGGGGCTTGGGTTTTCCTTCCCATCCATAAATTTTCCCCCTCGTTTCCTAAAATCCCCCTAACATAAATTTTTTTCCCGTTCTCGGCATTTTAGACATTACAAGGTTCTTTTACTATTCCTCTTGGCTTTAATCTTCCATTACCAACTCTAACCTATCGAGGTGTCTCGGGTTCTATTTTTGAGCCTACATTTTTACCTCTCATTTCCTGAAATGCCCTTCATGCCGTTTTAAAAATTTCGACTGTATTTCTGCTTAAATTTCAGGTTTTCTTGGCGTTAGGTACGCCTCAGAACCTTAGTACCTGCCACGTACTATACCAAAGGCCTATTTTACGCAAAGTTACCAAACTTTAAGTAAAACTTTTTCACATTATCAGTCATTCAAATCAACATTTAAATTCACCATTTTTCCTCAATCATGGCCATTGTTTTCTTATGGGATTCAGCACCAAATTTCTTTATTGCAAAGCTCATTTATCACATTTAAATCTTAGGGTTTCTAATGTACATTTCAACATCAAAAACCTAAGAAAATTTCATTCCAACCTAGCCTTTATGCCACAGTTTTCATGTCCAAAACCATAAGAAAAATTTTCCTCATTCTCATAACCCTTTATCAAACATTTCTTCACCAATTTTCATCACAAAAATTTCCATATCATCTTATACATAAGCCACGGGATTGCATAGGAAACATGCATAAAATTTGCTTGTTTCAAGTTTCTAAAACATGCTTCAATCACCACATCATTCAATCATCATCAACATCAAAATAAACCATCAAATTTTTATCATTCTATCACCCTCAACATGCCATGGATTTTGAAGGGAAAAACAACAAGAAAAGCTACAAAATGGTGGCTCACCTTATCAACCTGATTCCTTGATGCTTGGACTAGGTTTGGAAGCTAATTTGGTGAAGAAATTTCGCTAAAATTTTGCTTCAAAAGGGGTAGAGATACACGGCTTCACTTGGACAGAATTTGGGCTAGTTTTTGCTGATTTTCAAATGAATTTTCTCACTTCTATTTATAGGCAAATGGGTGAAGGACCAAGTTGTAATTTTTCCCAACAATTTGAAAATTGTTTAGGGACTTTTTAGCAACTTTCTAGGGATCAAAAAGCAAATTTTTTGCTGATTTTTCTTGCCTTTAGACGACCCTAATTATCACCATTTTTGCCAAAATTTTTCATGTCATTTTGGCTTAATCTTAACCCTTGATTTAAGATCACCATTAATCTCCACCATTAATGCTACCAACCACCCTTTTTAGCCTTAGTTTCCACCATTTATTACATCATAATTTTGATGTCACACATGACATCATCCAATTAATTCATATATTAATTCAAGGTCAAAGTTTGGCCAAAAGTCAAACCGAACGGAAATCTACCAAAATCACGTAGGCAGGTTTCTAACGCCTCCAGTGTGTTCAGTTTGCTTTATTTTGCTTCCGTTTGACCAAAAATCATTACCATAAATTTTCATCTTTTAATGCATTCGGTGCACTCTCCAGGGCTTTTGGCTCCGATTTAGGGCCGTTTCACCCATTTATGTTCTAGAAGATTTTCCATCTCCGAACTTACACTCTTTAACACTGTTAGAACATTTTGCTGCATTCTCAATAGTATTAAAACACAACTTTTTCATATTTTATATATTAAAATTGTCATATACATACAATTTTAAATTCTTTCAAGAATCTTAAAATTTCCGGTTGTCATACCTCAAGTGGCATATTATGTTTGGGATCTAGTGGGCATGGTTCGTCTAGTACAAACTTGTGTCCTCATAGCTGAACAACTATTAGTAGATTTCTTTTCCAATCTTTATTATTATTATCGTTTAATTTGTTTTTAGTGAGTATTGAGATAAGAGGTATTGGTGATATTTTAAACTGAAATAAAATTATATAAGAACATCATTACAGAGCCCAAGCAAATATAAGGAAAGTTTAGCAAATAAAACGTACGAGTATGTTCCTATATGAAACTTGAAAAACATCTAGCATTGTAATGATAATTCTCAGCACCTATTGCCCTAAGCCACTGAAGGGTGGTCATGACACAAATAGTTAGAACATGGACCCCATTTAATTAATATATGTTGCCTTAAATCCTCCAAGATTAAGACATATATTAATAATCACTTATTTTGACCACTAGTTTAGCTAACAGAGCTTCTAGGGAAGGTTAATAGCTAAACGAGTCTTGAGTTTATAACCATAGTTTACGTAGTTCGATCCACGTCCTACCAAGACACTGAGGGTTGGTCATGAATAGGATCATGCCTGAACACATTTTCCACATAGGAGATCCAATCTAGTATACTAGCGATGAAAAACACCCACCGAAGGGAGTGGTCGGCGTAGAACTGACGCGAGACGTTACCATGCTTTCACATATGGATCAACAATAGAGGCCGTGGGTTTTGTTTGAAACCCTTTCCCACTCAATATTTTGAAAAAATGTAAATTTTTTAAAAATATACATGATCAATGTAGTTTGAGCGGCATTCTCCTATCCTATATGATATGTTATCAAATATGCATACAATACATCCATCAATACATATTCATCCGTCTATAACATATCATAGGAAAAATAAATGATGGAAAATTTAAACAACCAAGCCATGGTCCCATCCTAGAAAAAAGAAAAATTAAAAATTACAAAATTCCATCCAAAGCATTATTTGGGTCTTGAATTTTGCTCCATCTTCTCATATCCATCTTTATATAGCCTTTCCATTTATTTCTGATCCTGAAAATTATTTAAAATTCAAATTTTTAAAATTTAAATTTCAAATAATTTTAAATTTCATGCGTAACAATATGTTATTTCAAAATTTAAATTTACAATTACATATTTTTATACATAATTTAAAATTAAATCTCAAATTTAAAAATTGAAAATTTTTAAGCCTTGGCCTATCGAGCCATGGACCCAAAGGCCCGCAGCCCCCGTGGGCAGCCTCAGCCCCCAGGGGGGCTAGCAACCCACAGCAGGGCTTGCTGCAGTCAGCCAGGCTATAGGTAATGCCTGCAACCATGGGCTGCGGCCCCTATGGCGGCCATACCTACCCCTGGCGGCGAGTAGAGCCTACAACTGCCTGGTTGAGCCCCACTAAGGCCAACAGTAGTTCTGAGGGGTTAGTTCTCTATTTTCATGCTATATTCCAATTTGCCCATTAGGATCTCTAAAAAAATTATTTGAATCCTAATTAAATTAGAAGTTTCTACACAAAATTTTTTTTTCAATCTTTAAATTAAATTTAGTCTTCAGGAAAAATAAATTATGGTCTTCGATCTTCAATCTCCTCCAAGAATAATTATATTAAATTTCCTATACCATTTCTAGTGTACAAAAATTCTAACCAAAAAATTCTAAGAGACAAAAATTTAAAATTCATGAGAAAATTATGATGACGATAAACCACTCTCGTTCTAGATACAATTTTCCTAAATTCTAAAGAACCATGATGGGCAAAATTAAGCATGCTTATAATAATTTTAAAAATTAAAATAACCAGATACATTATACATAATTATGATAACAATATAAAGGAATCCTAGAATGCCACTCTCTAAATATCAAATCCATGCATAAAGGAGACTAAAAAAATGATTGTTTAATTTATGTATATGACATAATCACGAGTTAGTTCTAATACCAATTGTAAGAAAAATCAGAAAAATAACATAGTGGAATTACAAAAAAAAATTTAGATCATTGAAAGACTCATGTTACCATATATAATAAATTAATAATAATCAATTATACCTTCAGACCAAAACGCCAGGTACGCTGGAGGAAGTGACCGAGGGGCTTCAACCAACTAGTCTTCTCTACTTAATCTCCAATTCTCAGACAATGGAGTGTGTGGACACTCGGTTCTTTGATCGATATTTAAGCGTGACTTGTCTCCTTTCGACCATCCAGATCTCTTAAAAACTTATTGATATGGTGATTTATACAATAATAAGCCTTCTCACCTGAGAGTTGTGGTCTAAAGAAAATAGGATTAGAATGACCCTTATTTATAATATTTCATAAGGTGGCTTTCGAATTTTGAATTGGACCAAGAAAAGATTTTTCTCTCCTATTTAACCTCAAAAACTGATTCTCCCCTAAGCCAAATCCTTGGTTAAATTCAAAGTTCAAATAGGATTTAAACTTAAATTTTCTTTCCTCCCTATCCACACAAAACCAATTTCCACCTAGGGAGGAATCCCTACAAAAATTTGGCCTTGGCTTGTGTGAGGAGAATCAAAATTCAAATAGGATTCAAACAAGATTTTTCTTTCTCCCTTATCTACAAAAACCAACTCCTCCTTTTGGTGTTATCCATAAACAAATTTGGCCATGCTTGGATTTATGATTCAAAATTTAATTTAAATTTCAAACTCTACAAATCTTTGAATTTTATCCGCATGGATAATTTTTCATGACTCCAATTCATATTCAAATAAAATCATGGTAACTTTATTTGAAATTCAAATAATTGTACAACCTCTTATCCAAAACAAAATTCAAATACAAATAGGAGAAAATCTTGTCTTCCTTCCTTATCCAAAGTGGACACCACCCATAGTTGTGCTAGGACAAGATTTTGTTCAATCCAATTCAAATAAGATAATCTTTTAAATTTCAAACATTTATCTTAAGACAAGATTTTCAAAATTCAAATTAATCACATATTTGAATTTAAAATTCAAATACAATTAATTTAAATTTCAAATCTTATATTTCAAAATAAATGTTAATTAAATATTTATCCCATTTATTAAATAATACAAAATTACAAATTTACCCCTCCAGCACATAGAGAAAAATGCCTACACTCTATAGAAGGGTGATCCGGAATTTGTTCTTCACTAAATGTAATACAGCAAGCTAATAAGAATATCTCGATCAATTACCATCTATTAAGAACTTTTGTGGAGCTAGCGGAGGGATTAATTTGACATATATAATGTAGACTCCAATAATCTATGTAACTATTATTCTATAATGAACAAACCTGTTATAATTATTAATTTCAGAGTTATACCACTATAAATCTGAAACTGCACTTCCAATTATATACTATATTATGCAAGCCAATGATAAGCTATCATCAAATGACCTTATCATATATGCAAAACCTTCATATAATATCTATGATTAGCCTTAGGTTAAAGTCCGTTCAACCTACTAGGAAATGCCCTAAGCATTAGAGACATTTTGATGTATTTATTTCGAACTGGATAATAAAATTATATATAGAGGTTATTCATTACATTACTGTTTGTCCTCATTCTATTTACATATTAAAGTAAATGTAAGCAAATATGGCTCCCTGACTGCTTGTGTTAAAACTGTTAGAACATTGCATGCAATAGACTTTTGTATGGGAGAAGACAAAGTTCTAAAGTAAGCAGTCTAAACTAAGGTCTGTAGTCTATGGAGTTAGACCGAGCATCTAACTCATTTTAACACTATTATATTGTCTAAAGCCATGGTGGGGACAGTTTGTCTTGACTGTCTAGAGCATAGACTCCCAAGTAGAGACATAGATATGTTGCTTGGTGGTGACATATTAGATTAGGACTAAAGCGTGATTGATTTACGAAGTCCGCTTTGAGTGGATCAATCTTCTTTTGACGTTCATTGTACAATAACCTTAATCCTGAGTGAATGAACAGCTTTATGTATATGACTTGTGTACTTTGATGTTCCAATGGATAAAGTGTCTTAGAGGTAGTAAGCTTATAGATCGGTTCATTGGGTGCATGGCTTGTATACGATGAAGGGTTTGTTTACAAATATCGGAATCAAAACTCTAATAAGGAGTTGAGGGTATCCTCTTAAAGGCATTATACTAGATGTGAAAATGGATAAGGCCTTGGGTCGTCTGCCGGCAGATGACTTCTTATTCACATATGGTGAATAATCATTTTCTTATTCGGTAGTCTAATGGAACTTTAAGATAGCCTGATCAGTAGGATTAAATGGACTTTGACCTAAGGCTAATCATGGATATCATATGAGGGTTTTGCATACATGACAAGGTCATTAGACGATAGCTTGTCACAGGCTTACGTAATACGGTATATAATTGGGAGTTCAGTTTCAGGTTTATAGTGGTGTGACTCTGAAATTAGTGATCATATGATTGAGTTGTTCGGTAAAGAATGATGATTATATGGATTCACGGGAGCCCGATTATATATGTCCAATTGGTCCCTCTACTAGCTCCATATAATTCCTTAACGTTTGGCAAATTGATTTATGTATGCTATTGGCTAGTTGATTATGCATGGATAGTGTTGACATAGGATTAGGATGGTGGACAAGATTCTCTCCGGTTGAATTCAGATTTTGTTTTGGATAATAAAGTATACAATTATTCGAACTCCAAATAAAGTTGCCTTGATTTTATTTGAGATTGGATTGGAGTTGTAGAAAATTATCCATAAGAACAAGAATTTGAAATACAACTATTTTGTGGATTTTGAAATTTGAATTTTGAAATTTGAAATTTGAATTTAAAATTTAAATTTGAAATTTGAAATTCAAATTTTGAATCACAGTCCAAGTAGGATTCGAATTTCTTATGGTAAATCTACAAGGAATGAAATTCAAATTTGAGTTGGATATGGAGAGGAAAATCTTGTTTGAATCCTACTTTAATTTTGAATCCAAATCCTAACAAACATTACTGTATGATTCAAATTTCTTGTGGTAAATCTACAAGGAATGAAATTCGAATTTGAGTTGGATATGGAGAGGAAAATCTTGTTTGAATCCTACTTGAATTTTGAATCCAAATCCTAACAAACATGATTGAAAATTTTGAGGATTATCCTCATGGAATTTTTGGATTTTTTGTGGATAAGGTTCACGAAAAAATTCAAGTTTCAATCCCAGTTGAATTTGGATTCTCTCCTCCCTAATTATGGCTGAAATTTTTGAAGGATTATCCTAGGAGATTTTCAGTTATTTTGGATAAGGATGGGATAAAATTCAAGTTTGAAAATCCTAGTTGAATTTTGATTCTTCCCTTACTTTTTGTGGCCGAAAATATTTGAGAAAATCCTAAAGAGATTTTCGGATTTTTGGTTGGTTAAGAGGAGATAAAATTCTAGTTAAAATCCTGTTTGAATTTTGAATGGTAAAATCCTAAAGTGGCCGAAATATTTAGTTAGGATTTGGCCTTGATAATTTCAGATTTTATGTGTGGATAAGGGAGAAAATCTTCTCCTAATCTATTTCGAATTCAGAGGATCACCTCATGCAAGTCTATAGATAGAGGTCATGCCACTCCAGTTCTCTCAGACCCCAGACTCTCAGGTGAGCAGGCTTATTGTTGCACAACTCACCGTGACAATAAGTTCTTTAGAGATCTGGGTGGTCGGAAGAATACTAGTAGTGCTAGCATACCGATCGAGGTTCAGAGTGCCCACACACTCAGCCATTCAGGAATTGGAGGATAGTAGAGAAGGCTAGTTGGTTGAAGCCCTCCAGTCATTCTCCTCCTGCAGATTGGCGTCCTTGAAGTATGAGTTTAAATTATTATTGGTTTATTGTATATGGCATCATGAGATATTTAACGATCTTGAAAAATTTTTATTGTTCCGCTGCGCCTCTCTGATACATTTTTACCGATTTATTTCCTACAATTGGTATCAGAGCCATCTCATGACTATGTCATGTACATAAATTAGACAATTAATTAGTCTCTTTTATTTATGTATGGATTTGATATTTAGATAGTGGCATTCTAGGATTCCTTTATGTTGTTATCATGGATTATGTATGTAGTATATGGTTATTTTAATTTTTTGAATTATTATAAGCATGCTTGTTTTTTGCCGGTTATGGTTTCTTAGAATTTAAAAAAATTGTATCTAGGAATTTTTATGTAACCATGGGAGCAGTTTATTAACACTGCAATTTTCCTATGGATTTTAATTTTTTGTCTCTTAGAATTATTATGGTTAGAATTTTTGTACACCGGAAACGGTTTAGGAAATTTTATGTAATTATTCTTGGAGGAGATTGAAGTTTGAAGGCCGTGATTTATTTTTCCCAAAAGTTAAATTTAATTTAAAGGTTGAAATTTTTATTGTGTGGAGAGTTTTAATTTAATTAGGATTCAAATTAATTTTTGAAATATGGCATAGAGATCGAGGACTGACCCCTTTGGATAAGCTATCGGCCTTGGTGGGGCTGCAGCCCCTGCCCTCGGGTAGGATGGGGCTGCGGCAGCCCCTGTACAGGCCATGACCACCCACGGTCGCAGGCTTGGCCTAGAGCCGAGGGTGCCGTGGCCCCCCCTAAGGTTGGCCGCAGCCTGGGCATGTAGCCTGCCGGCCGCTGTGCCCAGCCTAGGCGTGCAGCCTACTAGCTACTGTGCCCAGCCTAGGCATGCAGCCTGGGGCTGCACATGGGGTGGCCGTGGGCTGCCAGCCCCTCGGGGCTGGGGGCTGCCCACGGCGGTTGCCAACCTCCGGGGCCGGTGCGGCGATGATTCAAAAATCGAAAAATTTTGATTTTTAAATTTGAGATTTAATATTTAAATCATGTTTAAAAATATGTAATTGAAATTTCAAAATTTTGAAATTCCATATTATTGCACATGATATTTAAAATTGTTTAAAATTTGAATTTGAAATTTAAATTTTGAAATTTGAATTTGAAATTTGAATTTGAAATTTAAATTTTTGGGATTTAAATTTAAATGATTCATGGGATGAGAAATAAATGGAGAGGCTACATAAAGATAGGTACAAGAAGATGGAACAAAATTCAAGACCCAAAGAATGCTTTGGATGAAATTTTATAATCTTTATTTTCTTTGTTCTAGGATGGAACCATGGCTTGGTTATTTATCTGTCAATTATTTTTTTTTGTGATATGTCATGGATATATAAATATGTATTGATGGATGTTTTATATGCATATTTGATAACATATCATATAGGATAGGTGAGTGCCGCTCATACTATATTGATCATATATATTTGTCAAAACTTGCATGTTTTTCAAAATATTGAGTGGGAGAGGGTTTCAAACAAAACCCACGGCCTCCATTGTTGATCCATATGTGAAAGCATGGTAACGCCTCACATCAGTTCTACCTTGACCACACCCCTCGATAGGTGTTTACCGCCACCGGTATACTAGGTTGGATCTCTTATGTGAAAAACGTGTTCGGGTATAATCCTATTCATGACCACCTCTCGGTGGCTTGGTAGGACGTGGATCGGGCTACGTAAACAATGGTTATACACTCAAGACTCGTTTAATTATTAACCTTCCCTAGAAGCTCTGTTAACTAAACTGGTGGCTAAAATAAGCGATTATTAATATATGTCTTAACCTTGGAGGATTTAAAGCAACATATATTAATTAGACGGGGTCCATGTTCCGGTTATTTATCTCATGACCACCCCTCGGTGGCTTGGGGCAATAGGTGCTTAGAATTATCATTGCAATGCTATATGTTTTTTATCAAGTTTTATGTAGGAACATACTTGCATGTTTTATTTGCTAAATTATCTGTATATTTGCTTGGGCTTTGTAATGATGTCTAGTATAATTTTATTTCAGTTCAAAATGTCACTGACACCCCTCATTTCAATACTTACTGGGAATAAGCTAAATGGCGATAATTATAAAGACTAGAAAAGAAATCTGTTGATAGTTCTCAGCTGCGAGAGACACAAGTTTGTACTGGATGAACCACGCCCACCTGGGCCCAAACCTGACAAACCGCTTGAGGAAATCTCAGTTGCCTATACTCATTGGAGAGAATCCAATGAGATAGCTCGGTGCTACAAACTTGCTAGCATGACGAGTGCTTAACAAAAGCAGCATGAGACTTATCAATTTGCCAAGGAGATCATGGATAATCTGGAGGACATGCTCGGAGGCCATGAAAAATTGGCTCGACAGTCCGTTATAACCAGCATTATGAACTCTAAGCAAAAGGCGGGTACTCCGGTAAAAGACCATATGATCACTCTAATGGGATTCTTTGCTGAGGCTGCCGAGAACGGTGACGAGTTAGACTACAACACCCAGATCAAGATGGTATTCAAAACTCTGTCTAAAGATTTTATAGGGTTTAAGGCCGCATACAATCTGGCGACAAGGAAGTTAGGACTAACCGAGCTCATAAAGCAACTCCAAGCTTATGAGCGGATGATCAGGGATGGGGATGCGGTCCAACCCAAAGGAGAGGCCAATTTGACAGAATCTTCCAAACCCTCGCGGAAGAGGAAGAGGCCAAATCAGAAGTAAGCGGCTTCCAGTTCTTCTAATCCTCCGATCTAGGATGGGAAGAAGAAGAACAAGAACAAGAAGCCCAGGGACCCTAAAAAGTCCAAGTGCTTCCGCTGTGGGAAGGTAGATCACTTGAAGAAGGCTTGCCGGGAATTCTTAGTTGCCAAGGGAAAGAAAGGTAAGGAACTTCACTACTTAGAAGCGTGTTTGGTGGAAGAATCGAAAGACACTTGGGTCATTGACTTGGGTGCCACTAATCATATTTGTGTTTCTATGCTGGGGTTCATGGAAATGAGAAGTCTACATGATAGGAGCCTCTCGTTGCGGACTGGAGATGGTGGTTTAGTGGTGGCTGAGGCAGTAGGAGATATTTACCTTTACTTTGATGAATTTATGTTTATTTTATTGAAAGACTATTTTTATGTTCCTAATTTTAGGAGGAACCTTATATCGGTAGCTTATTTAATAAAAGATTCTTATTCAGTTTCTTTTAGTAAAGAGTTGATATTCATAAAAATAAGTCTTTTCTCTGTTCTGGATGGATGGATGGAAACTTATATCTGATCAAACCAAAGATGTACCACTGCTTGACACCGAATTAATGGATAACTCTAAAAGGTTGAAAGTTTCTCACTCTAACAAGGCGTATCTTTGGCATTTAAGACTTGGTCATATTAATCAGGATAGGATTCAAAGATTGGTGAAAGACGGTCCTCTAGAATCTCTGGAGGATGTATGTCTTCCTCAATGTGAGTCTTGTCTAGAGGGAAAGATGACTAAGAGGTCTTTTGGAGCTAAGGGTACTAGGGCACAGGAGCTCTTAGAAATTGTGCACATTGACGTATGTGGCCCCATAAACGTCACAGCACGAGGAGGGTTCAAGAATTATGTCTTCTTTATAGACGATTACTCGAGGTATGGATATGTATATCTGATGCACCGCAAGAACGAAACCTTTGACAAGTTCAAAGAGTATCGTGTGAAAGTGGAAAAGTAATTAGATAAATCCATAAAGACACTTCGATCTGATCGAGGTGGTGAATACCTCTCCGACGAATTTCTAGGACATCTTGTAAAGAATGGGATATTATCCCAATTGACTACACCTAGTACTCCACAACAAAATGGTGTAGCCGAAAGGAGAAACAGGACCTTGTTAGATATGGTACGGTCCATGATGAGTTATTCAACGCTGCCGTTATCATTTTAGGGATATGCTTTACAAACGGCGTGCTATATTCTGAACCAGGTTCCAAGCAAGTCAATTCCCAAGACTCCGTATGAATTGTGGCGTGGAAGGAAGCCCTCCCTTGGACATATGAGAATAAGGGGCTGCCCGGCACATGCACAGGATGGGAATGCGAAGACGTTGGAACCAAGATCAGAATTGTGTATATTTGTAGGGTACCAAAAGGGAACTAAAGGAGCTCTGTTTTATAAATCGAAGGAACAAAAAGTCATTGTTTCAACCCATGCGACATTCTTGGAGGAAAGTTATATGGATAACTTTAAGCCCCGAAGCAAAGTGGTGCTAGACGAGTTATCAGTGAAAGAACTGCTCCACAGGTTTCGGTCTTGGATGCAAGTCTAAGTTCCGGTGAAAGACCTGCAGATGATCAACAATTTAGTGTGCCTCGTCGTAGTGGGAGGGTTTCTAAGAAACCTAATTTCTTCATGTATGATGCTGAGGTATACCAAGCCGAGGCTCATGAGCATGAGGATGATCCGGTCACCTATGATGAAGCTATAAATGATGTTGATTCTAAATCTTGGAAACAGTCTATGAACAATGAGATGAATTCTATGAAATCCAACTCTTTTTAGGAACTTGTAGATTTGTCAGATGAGATAAAACCCATTGGATGCAAATGGGTCTACAAAAGAAAGAAGGATGCGGAAAGGAGAGTGGAAACTTTCAAAGCTAGTCTGGTTGTAAAGGGGTACACGCAAAAGGCTGGAATCGATTACGATGAAACCTTTTTGCCTGTTGCTATGTTAAAGTCTATCCGTATTCTTCTGTCCATTGCTGCGGCTTTCGATTACGAGATCTGGCAAATGGTTGTCAAGACAACATTCTTGAATGGCCTTCTTGAGGAGTGTATCTAAATGATACAACCTGAAGGGTTTGTAGAAAAAGGCCAAGAAAGGAAAGTCTGCAAGTTGCTTAGATCCATTTATGGATTAAAGCAAGCATCCCGCTCATGGAACCAAAGATTTGATTAAGCGATCAAGACATTTGGTTTTGAGCAGAACGTTGATGAACCCTGTGTTTATAAACATATTAACGATGGAAAAGTGGTCTTTCTGATACTCTATGTCAATGATATACTACTCATTGGGAATGATGTAGGGAACTTATCATCGGTCAAGCTTTGGTTACACCAACAGTTTGACATGAAGGACTTAGGAGAAGCTACTTATGTTCTAGGCATTCGTCTCTACAAAGATCGAAAGAACAAAATGATAGCATTATCCCAAGCTTCATACATAGATAAAATAATTGATAAATATGCAATGCAAGAAGCAAAGAAAGGTACACAACCTTCTATTGCCAGTCTAACTCTTTCATTGGATGACTGTCCAAAGACATAAGAAGAAAGAGAGCGTATGAGTAAGGTCCCTTATGCATCCGCTGTGGGTAGGATTATGTACGCTATGCTTTGCACTCAGCCGGACATATGTTTTGTAGTAGGTATAGTGAGTTGATATCAAGCAAATCCTGGAACCAAGCACTGGCAAGCAGTAAAGCATATACTCAAGTATCTTAAGAGAATGAAGGATTACATGCTGGTGTATTCTGGAGGGGACCTAACACCCATAGGATACATGGACTGAGTCTTCCGGACTTGCAAGTATTCAAGGAAGTCGACATTAGAGGGCACGTGGAGACAGGACAAGTAGACGTATGTAAGATCACGTCCGAGGACAACATTGTCGATCCCTTTACGAAGACTTTGGAGGCTAGAAGCTTTGAGAGGCATGTAGAGGTGATGGGGATGCGTAACATGGCACATTTACTGGCTTAGGGCGAGTGGGAGATTGTTAGGAAATGCCCTAAGCATTAGAGAAATTTTGATGTATTTATTTTGAACTGGATAATAAAATTATTATATATAGAGGTTATTCATTACATTGTTGTTTGTCCTCATTCTATTTACATGTTAAAGAATACCGTAAGCATAAGTATGATAACCGGGAATTTAGATTCTTAGAGTAGGTTAAAATGGTATGTATGTATGAATTGTAATGAATAAATTATGAAAACGCTATGTTTTAATACTGTTGAGAATATTGTAAAAATGTTCCGACAGTGTTAAAGTGAGTGAGTTCGGGGATGGAAAATCCTACCGGACATAATTGGGTGAGACGGTTCGAAATTAGAGCCAAAAAACCTAGAAAGTGCACTAAAATGCACTAAAATAATATAAATTTACGATAGAGAATTTTGACCAAACAGAAGCAAAATAAAACAAACCAATCACACCAGAGGCACCGGGAACCCGCCTACACAATTTCGGTAAAGTTCCGTTCGGTTCAGCTTTCGGTCAAAATTTGACCATGAATTAATTAGTGAATTAATATATATATGGATGATATCACCTAGATGATGTCATAAAGGCTAAAATTTTGTTTAATTTTGGAAAGTATTAGGGATAGGTGTATGGCTAGGATCATCCTACTTTTTGATCTATGGCCAAGATTATGCCAAAATTACTTTAAAAAAATTTTAAAAACAAAGAAAAATGGCCATTCAGCCATGTGGAAAGGAAGGAAGAAAAATTTTGATTTTGGCCCCAAAATTTTAGCACTTTAGTCCTTGAACAATTAGCAAATTGTTGGGAAAAATTTGCTATAAGCCCTTGGCTTTTGCCTATAAATAGGCATCATAATTCATTCAAAAAAATGGAAAAATTTAGCCATACTCTTGCTTTTTTGCAGCCCAAAAATCTGTGAGCCTTTCCCCCCATTAAGCCAAAATTTTGTTTAAAATTTCACACCAAATTTAGCTTCCATTGTATTTTTAGCATCAAGCCATCAACTAGATAAGGTAACCTTCTAAATTGAAGAAATTTCCTTTGATTTTCTTACTGAAAATCCATGGGTTTCTAGAGTAGAAAAACATTGAAAAAGTTGATGTTTTGTTGGTGTTATGATTAGTTTGGTGTTGTAGAATTTGAAACATGATTTAGAGTTTAAAAAGAAGCAAAAATTTGCATGGTTTCATAAAAAAATCCGTGGCTCATTGGTGTAAAAAATGATTTGGAAATTGGTGTTTTGGTTTAGTGTTTATGTTCATTTGGTTATAAAATGAATTAAGCATGATTTGGAATCAAGAAACAAGAAAATTTTTATGTATTTCTCATGCTAAAACCGTGGGTGATGAACATTAGAAAATCAAAAATTTTAGTGTTGAATAAGAATGTGGGATGTTGATAAAAACCCTAGGAAAGAAAGCAAGATTTTCTATGTATTTTTGCATGAAAATCCGTGGCTAATGCTAGGGTTAGAATGAAAATTTTATTAGGTTTTGATGTTGATTTGTATATTGAAAACCTACGAATAAAATGTGATAAGTATGGGAGGTGATGAAAAAAATATTTGGTGATGATTAACATGATAAACCAAGGTTAGGTTTGGAAAAAAATTGATATTGTGTATTGATTTTTGAATATTGGTTAATGTGGAAAACTTTTATACAAAGTTTAGAAACTTTGTATCAAATAGGCCTTTGGTATAGTATGTGACAGGTACAAAGGTTCTAAGGCGTACCTAACACCAGGAAACCTAAAAATACAAGCGGAAATGTTACCAAAATTTTAAAACAGCATAAGGGCATTTCGGGAAACGAGGGGTAAAAATATTGAACTCGGGAAGGAAACCGGGACCCCTCGGTGGATTAGGATTGAAAATGGAAAACCAACCCAAAAGGAGTAGTAAATTGACCCTTAATGTCTAAAATGCCTAAAACAGGAAAAAATTTCATGTTAGGGGTATTTTGGGAAACGAGGAAAAATATTAGGTCGGGATAGGAAACCCGAGCCTCTCGAGGACCGAGGGTTGGGGACGGGATAAAAAGTGTTTTCAAAAGTTGTGAAACGGTCATTTGAGACTCCGAAACGCTCAAAAACGAGAAACGACTCTAGGTGATGGATGAATAGTGATCGAGGGCCGGGAAAATAGATACTTGAGATTTTATAGCAAACTTAGCTGTAAAATAATAAAGAAGCCTAGAGAATATTATTTTAAGATAATTGGGCTTAGAAAATTTGAGAAAAACGATAGAATGATATAATTACGGTCCCGAGACCCGTTACGGGCAAAATGGTCATTTTGACCAAAAATTTCCGAAAGGCTCGGAAAGGACCCTAAAGGACCTAAAATGACTTAAATAAAATTCTAGGACCCAAAATAGAAATTTTAGAGTTAAAAATCTAAAAATTTTGAAGAACACGGGGGTGTAGAAGAGTACACGGCCGTGTATAGGAAAAAATTTACAACCCGAGAGGTACATGGGCTTAAACATGGGCGTGTCTCAAGCCGTGTACAGTTACACGGCTTAATAGTAAACAACACAGCCATGTAGTGAGAAACCAGGAGGTACACGGTCATGAACACAGGCGTGTTGAAGGCCGTGTACCATATTACAAGTTGAATTGTGTTGAAAAATTTATCACAAAATAAATATAATTAAAGTGATAATTAATATAGGGTATTAACAAACAATATTATGTCTGTAGGAACCCAAACTAGAGATAGAACTGTGAAGGAGTTCCGGAAGTGGACATTATTGCAGTATTGGTAAGTTCAAGCATTTTTATGTCTGCAACATGAAATACTATATTACTTTATTATGTATTAGTTGTACATTAGGAATCAAGTCCTATTGACATTTGGGGATTAGTTGGTATAACATATCCCACATTTAAAGATAAGAATATCTAAGGCCTACGGGTGATGGAGGTTAGTGACCTTGAGGTGACGATTGATGTCACTTGGTCAAAACTATAATTGAAAGATGGTAATAAAACCATTTAAGGCGTACCAACCCTCCAATATTGTGGTGGAGGTTTTTCAGATCCTACGGGGATATAAGGGCTGTGGAGGCTGAAACTCTAGGGTCACTCTCTAGGCCCTCCCAGTCAGCGAGCAATAATTTATCGGTATTGCCATAAAAGAGCTCTATACCAGAATATAAATATAGAAAGAATAATCAATAATACGATGAAAACCATAATTGAGCATAACTGAAGCTTACACTAAGTGTAGTAAACTTGGTTAAGATAATGTGAATAGTACCTCATTAGGGTAATATGAATAGTAACCAGTTAGGGTAACTGTTACTAACTGGTTACTATTCATCGATCAAAGGTCAAAGTCATTATTCATGATGAATACTACTATTCATAGGAGATTGAGTTTTTAATGTTTTTTAATCCATATGATTCTTACTAAGTACGTTTGAACTTGCTGAGCCTGTTAGGAAATACCTTAAGCATTAGAGACCTTTTGATGTATTTATTTTGAGCTGGATAATAAAATTATATATAAAGGTTATTCATTACATTGCTATCTGTCCTCGTTTTATTTACATGTTAAAGTAAATGTAAGCAAATATGGCTCCCTGACTGCTTGTGTTAAACTGTTAGAACGTTGCATGCAATGGTCTTTTGTATGCGAAAAGACAATGTTCTAAAGTTAGCGGTCTAAACTATGGTCTGTAGTCTATGGGGTTAGACCGAGCGTCTAACTCATGTTAAGACTATTATGTTGTCTAAAGCCTTGGAGGGGACAGTTTGTCTTGACTGTCTGGAGCTGGACTCCTAAGTAGAGACATAGATATGTTGCTTGGTGGTGACATATTAGACCGAGACTAAAGCGTGATTGATCTACGAAGTCCGCTTTAAGTAGATCGATCTGCTTCTGACGTTCATTGTGCGGCAACCTTAATCCTGACTAAAAGGACAGCTTCATGTATATGACTTGTATACTTTGATGTTCCAATGGCTAAAGCGTCTTAAAGGTAGTAAGCTTATAGACCGGTTCGGTGGGTGCATGACTTGTATACGATGAAGGGTTCATTTACAGATATCGGAATCATAGCTCTAATGAGGAGTTAAGGGTATCCTCTTAAAGGCATTATACTGAATGTGAAAATAGACAAGGCCTTGGGTCGTCTGCTGGGCGGATGACTTCTTATTCACATATAGTGAATAATCATTTTCTTTATTCGGTAGTATAATGGAACTTTAAGATAGCCTGATCAGTTGGATTAAACGGACTTTGGCCTAAGGCTGATCATGGATATCATATGAGGGTTCTGCATACATGACAAGTCATTGGACGATAGCTTGTCACAGGCTTACGTAATACGGTATATAATTGGGAGTTCAGTTTTAGGTTTATAGTGGTGTGACTCTGAAATTAGTGATCATATGATTGAGTTGTTCGGTACAGAATGATGATCATATGGATTTGTGGGAGCCCGATTATATATGTCCAATCAGTCCCTCTACTAGCTCCACATAATTCCTTAACGTTTGGCAAATTGATTTGTGTATGCTATTGGCTGGTTTATTATGCATGGATGGTGATGACACAGGATTAGGATGGTAGACAAGATTCTCTCCGGTTGGATTCAGATTTTGTTTTGGATAATAGAGTACACAAGTATTCGAACTCTAAATAAAGTTGCCATGATTTTATTTGAGATTGGATTGGAGTTGTAGAAAAGTATCCATGAGAACAAGAATTTGAAACACAACCGTTTTGTAGATTTTGATATTTGAATTTTGAAATTTGAAATTTGAATTTTGAATTTGAAATTCGAATTTGAAATTCAAATTTGAAATTTGAATTTGAAATTCAAATTTGAAATTCGAATTTGAAATTCGAATTTGAAATTTGAAATTCAAATTTTGAATCACAGTCCAAGTAGGATTCGAATTTGTTGTGGAAAATCCACAAGGTTTGAAATTCGAATTTGAGTTGGATTTGGAGAGGATAATCTTGTTAGAATCCTACTTGAATTTTGAATCTAAATCCTAACAAAAGTGGATGAAATTTTTGAGGATAATCCTCAATGGAATTTCAGTTTTTGTGGATGAGGTTCAAGGGAAAAATTCAAGTTTCAATCCTAGTTGAATTTGGATTCTCTCCTTCCCTGAAAAGTGGCCGAAATTTTGGAGATAATCTCCTAGGAAAATTCGGTTATTTTGGATAAGGTTGAGACAAGATTCAAGCTTGAAAATCCTAGTGGAATTTTTGATTCTCCCTTATCCATAATGGCCGAATTTGTGGAGAGGATTTTCTCCTAGGAAATTTCAGATTTTTTGGTCGAAAAAGGGAGATAAAATTCTAGTTAAAATCTTGTTTAGATTTGGATTGGATTTATCCTAAGAAAACCGAATTTTATTGTTGGATTTTCATATGGAAAAATTCAGATTTTTTGGTTATGGATAAGGGAGAATATCTTTTCCTAGTCCAATTTGAATTCAGAGAATCACCTCATGCAGGTCTATAAATAGAGGTCCTGCCACTCCAGTTCTCTCAGACCACAGACTCTCAGGTGAGCAGGCTTATTGTTACACAGCTCATCGTGACAATAAAGTTCTTTAGAGATCTGGGTGGTCGGAAGAAGACTAGCAGTGCTAGCATACCGATCGAGGTTCAGAGTGCCCACACACTCAGCCATTCGGGAATTGGAGAATAGTAGAGAAGGCTAGTTGGTTGAAGCCTCCGGTCATTCTCCTCCTACAAGATTGGCGTCCTTGAGGTATGAGTTTTAACTGTTGTTGGTTTATTGTATATGGCATCATGAGATATTTAACGATCTAAAATTTTTATTGTTCCGCTGCGCCACTCTGATATGTTTTTATCGATTTATTTTCCTACACTTTGGCCTAAGGCTGATCATGGATATCATATGAGGGTTCTGCATACATGACAAGGTCATTGGACGATAGCTTGTCACAGGTTTACGTAATACGGTATATAATTGGGAGTTCAGTTCCAGGTTTGTAGTGTTGTGGCTTTGAAATTAGTGATCATATGATTGAGTTGTTCGGTAAAGAATGATGATCAATGGATTTGCGGGAGCCATATTACATATGTCCAATTAGTCCCTCTAGTAGCTCCACATAATTCCTTAACATTTGGAAAAATTGATCTGTGTATGCTATTAGCTAGTTTGTTATGCATGGATGGTGTTGACATAGGATTAGGATGGTGGACAAGATTCTCTCCGGTTGGATTCAGATTTTGTTTTGGATAATAGAGTGCATAATTATTCGAACTCCAAATAAAGTTGCCATGATTTTATTTGAGATTGGATTGGAGTTGTAGAAAATTATCCATGAGAACAAGAATTTGAAATACAACTGTTTTGTGGATTTTGAAATTTGAATTTTGAAATTTGAAATTTGAAATTTGAAATTTGAAATTTGAATTTTGAATTTGAAATTCGAATTTGAAATTTGAATTTGAAATTTAAATTTGAAATTTGAAATTTGAAATTGAATTTGAAATTTGAATTTGAAATTTGAATTTGAAATTTGAAATTCAAATTTTGAATCACAGTCCAAGCGGGATTCAAATTTGTTGTGCTAAATCCACAAGGAATGAAATTCAAATTTGAGTTGGATATGGAGAGGAAAATCTTATTAGAATCCTACTTGAATTTTGAAATCAAATCCTAACCAAATATGGATGAAAATTTTGAGGATTATCCTCAATGATTTTTCAGATTTTTGTGGATAAGGTTCAAGGAAAAATTCAAGTTTCAATCCCAGTTGAATTTGGATTCTCTCCTCCCAGATAATGGCCGAATTTTTGGAGTAAATCTCCTAGGAGATTTTCGGTTATTTTGGATAAGGATGAGATAAGATTCAAGCTTGAAAATCCTAGTGAAATTTTGATTCTCCCTTATCCAAAAGTGGCCGAATTTTTGTGGGGATTTTCCCCTTGGATTTTTCAGAGTTTTTGGTTGAAAAAGGGAGATAGAATTCTAGTTAAAATCTTGTTTATATTTGGATTAGATTTATCCTAAAGTGGCCGAATTTATTGTTGGGATTTTCCCCTTGGAAAATTCAGATTTTGTACTTGTGGATAAGGGAGAATATCTTCTCCTAATCCAATTCGAATTCAGAGAATCACCTCATGCAGGTCTATAAATAGAGGTCCTACCACTCCAGTTCTCTTAGACCACAGACTCTTAGGTGAGCAGGATTATTGTTGCACAGTCCACCGTGACAATAAGTTCTTTAGAGATCTGGGTGGTCGGAAGAAGACTAGTAGTGCTAGCATACCGATTGAGGTTCAGAGTGCCCACACACTCAGCCATTCAGGAATTGGAGAATAGTAGAGAAGGCTAGTTGGTTGAAGCCCTCCGGTCATTCTCCTCCTGCAAGATTGGCGTCCTTGAGGTATGAGTTTTAATTGTTGTTGGTTTATTGTATATGGCATCATGAGATATTTAACGATCCGAGAAAATTTTTATTGTTCCGCTGTGCCACTCTGATATGTTTTTATCGATTTATTTTCCTACAAACCAAGCATTAAATAATTTGGCCCCCTTTTCCATGTGCAGCCTTGCGTGGTTTTTGAGGGGTAGATGGCACCAAGATTTGTCCCTAAATTAGCAAGAAATTGGCTTAATTAAGTGAGCTTAAAGTTAATTAATCTTGCTTAAGTTTTGTCTATAAAAGGGTGAGCTTGGCTTAGGGTATTACTTTCTTTCTTTTGCATACCTAAGAAAACACCACTTCTCTCCCCTTTCTATTAGCCAAAAGCCGACGCCCTTGCTGCCTGAACACCTCAAAATCTCACCAAAATATTCATCAAAAATTAGCCCCATTCAAGCTTGTTTAGGAGGCTTCCGTTCAAGGTCATTTCAAGTTACTCAAGGTTGTCTTTTTAGGTAAGGTTCTAGAGCCAATCTTTGTGGTTTTGTTAAATTCTTTTGGCTTGATAATAAAAAGAAATTTTTATGCTTCCTCTCTAGCCAAGGTCGACCCCTTTTTCACCAAGAACCCCATGGTTTTAGTCACCCACTCATTGGTCTGATTTGTGCTTGGTCCATAGCACACAAGGTAAAACTGAAAACTCCCTTTTTGTGGTTTAGTTACTTTTAAGTTTTGATCAAGGAAATTTATGTGTATTTATTTGTGCAATGGATTATAATAAGTTTATTTTGATCCCTTAGCATTTTATTTCTAAGTTTATGTGGTTGTGTGATTTTGGTTTAAGTTTTTGGGATAGACGTGAGAATGGACAATTTTAGAGTTGGCTGGACACCAACCTGTCCTCAGGTTTTAGGCCATGGTTTTGGCTATTTTTGACCATGTTAGGATCTGATTTTGGGATTTACTAAAACACAAAGTTTTAAGAAAATTTCGTTAAGGTCGTTTTTGCATCAAATAGCTTTTGGCCAAAAATGATATGAAGATAAGTTTTTTGAGCAGTTTTTAACTAGAGTTCAAAACTAGGACTAAAATCCTGAGCAACAGGAATAGTCTCAGATTTTCATAAAAATGACTAACTTAGAGTCCGAACAGGATCTTGGACACAATAGAAGTTGTGGATCTTGTTGAAACCTTAAAGATAACCTGTGCAGGTTTTAAAAATTTGGCCGTTTCGGGCCTCAAGCAGAGCCATTTTTAAATAAGCATAAAACTGGGATTTTTTTCTAAAACTAGACACAAAGTTAGCCATAGGTTTGATAAGTTTAGGACCTGTTAGATTTCGATTTGAGCTTCGAGATGAACACAAGAGTTGTTTGTCTCATCGGGTTTGATGTTTGCCAAATTTACAAATTAAGGCGTTTCAAATAAGTTTTAAAACAGGTTCAGTAAAATGGTTCAAGAACCCTTTTTAAAAATTTAACACCAAAATGTATTCTTCCCTTTTTAAATGGAAAAATGGTTTTAATAAAATGCCCCCACCTTCCAACGGGGTGATATGGGGATGGTTTTAAAGAGCATATGTTTTCCCCAAAATTTTTATAAAATTTCTAAAACAACTTTCTTAAAAAAAAAAAATAAACAGTAGAGGTAGCCTGATGGGTTACCACACCATATACACATGTAACCTGATAGGCTACATAGTCAATGACGTGCGAGGTAACCGGTCAGTTGACTGGTCAGTTAACCAGTCAAGGGCTGAGTTTGAACAAGATAGTGAGGAACGGTGATTAATCTGTCAAGTAGACGAATTAATCAAGTACAAATAGACATTAGATACTAAGTAGAGAAGTTGGGTACCGATGGGCCTCGGTACCATATAACAATATAAGCTATAGTCACTAACAGTAGTAGTGACCTAAGAATGATGATAATTAATTTATTGGGTAGTAAATTAATTAACCATGAATAGAGGATCAAAACTCTCCAAAGAGAGAACAAGTTAGTACCGATGGTAATCGGTAACGTACGTAGATAGCTGCTTTAGTCACTAACAGTATTAGTGGCTCAACAACGGGTATTAATGGAATACATGTTGATGATAGGTAGTTACCTATAATTTGACAAGGACGTGAGTACAAGTTGGCTTGCAGATTAGCTAAGTACAACTCCACCTACAGCATGAGCAAAAATTTATTTTAAGTAATGTTTTGCACTATGTTAAATAAGCAAACCATGCACCGTTGTTGCATAGCATGTTATAAGAGCATATAGTTTTACAATCACGTAGATTGATGAAAGCATGAGTTAGATGCCATACCCTCCCTATTGGGTAAGATGAGGGATAGCCTAGTAGAGATTATGGCATAAGAATATAAGGTCAGACAAACAATCGAGTAATTAAAAGACTTTGTGTCGTACCAGCCCTTCCGCTTGAAGAGGTTTTATTTTTAACATGATGAGCCGATGTCGATGGCTCTTAATACATAAGGGGGCACATGAGCTATGAGCGTAAGGCTCATCAAGATCATGGATGTTTCCAATGATCTACGCGTAATTCAGTACTGACACACGGGCTCTTAGCAAAGATAAGAAATGATAATGAATAATGAAGCATAATCAGTTCATGCATTGTTCATGATATGCTTTAGCTATAGTTCAGTATGCATCCAGCTTTAGTAGATATGCATTTCGGTATATGATGTTTTCTATTATGCATCCAATTAAGTAATGTTCAGTTATGCTTTTAGTTCTGTATGATGCTTTGGTTCTGTATCTAGTATGTGGAATGATTCAGTGCCTGGTACATGTTGTGTGTACATGACATGCTTATGTGTTTTAAGTATATATTATGATTTAAACATGTTTTGTGGACGACATGTTGTACTTACTAGGCATAAAGCTCACAGTGTGTGTTCATGCTATAGGTAAGTGACCTATGGCTTAGATCTCATTGGGCGATGATGGCGGCAGAGGTGGATGTGAGGGCGAGGTTATAGATACCACTGCAAGTTTTAACTTCCGCACAGTATAGAGTAAATAATATAATTTTTAGTAGTAATTAGTTAAATGTTTTCATAAGTATATATGTGATTACGTCCAAATTGTGACAAAACAAAGCGGTCAGTTATAGTATAATTAGGACGGTCGATCACATGAGGAGGTGATAAAAACAAACAAAAGAGATTAATAGAACACAAGTGTTAGAGAGATACGCAATTAAACAAGAAAAGAAAGAAAATATTTTTGTGATTTTAGAGCAATTTGATTGAAAGATAATGCAATTTAAAGTAGAGAAAATTCAATAGTTAAAAATGGTAAGACATCGAGAATCGCCTATATTCTTCGTTCACCTATTTCAATTTTGATTTACAAATTGACATAATTGAAAGTTTTACATTCCAAACAATCAATCGAAAGATAAGATTTGAAGAACTTGTGAATTAAATGTATTCAAGTAAATGAAATTCTTACGTTAAGTGCTAGAAAATATTGTGTTGTAAAAAATCTAAAATCGACAATATGCCACCAGCGATAATACAGTAAAAGATTACTTATAAAACTATGTTTATCAATATATTATATCATACAACAATCACATAAAAAAAGCTTGACTGAATTTATATAAAAGTTGTCAACAAAATATATTGATGTGAGAAGTAAATGAGCTGAAAGAAAATTATTTACTTAAATGTATAAACATTACAAACGATAGAGAATCAAAACCCAAATAAGCTCACTACATATATAGGATCATCTCTAGCCTCACGTAAGAACTCTAGCCTAACTTACAAAACATTCTTACAAAATTCTAAAGAGAAAATATGAGAATGAAAGCAAGGCAAAAATGAGAGAGACAAAGTGTATCCCCCCTCTCGCAATCTCTCCAAGAATGCCCCCTTTTATAAGCATAAGTTTACACTATTCCACCTAACCTTCACACAAACTTTTCAAACTTACTATAGTTTTGATGCCCACACAATACAAGTTTTCAAACATGCTATAATATTCGGTGCTACACAATACAAATTTTCAAACTTGCTATAGTGCTATAGTGATCAGGCCACATGTGCTACAGTACTACAGTATTCGGTGTATGCTTGCTACAGTACTATAGTTTTCGATGCACATTTTGCTACAATGTCGCATGCTTGCTATAGTACTATAGTTTTCGGTGCACACTTTGCTACAGTCTGCTAAAGTGTCGTATACTTGCTACAATGTCAGCATGCTTACTACAGTGTCCGCGCACACTTGCTACAGGTTGCTACAGTAGTATATTAGCTTCAATCTAGTGTATGAAATTAGAAAGGATCTAATGCGATAGAATGCATGATAAACTTGGTTTTCACAGTTTCCTGACATGAATATTGATGCCCTTTTTGATGCTACAGAAAAACAACGTACTAAAATTATATATTTCCAAGATAAAATACTATAAGTAGACTCATTGGAAATATTTAATTTTAAGCTTATTTAATATACTATTAGAAAAAGATGAAAATTAAATAAAAACTTTACGAAATTTATGAAAATCTAAATTAAGGTACACAAAACGAAACAAATCAAAAACAACTAAAATTCTCAAAAACAAGCTAATTTTTGTGTATGAAAAAGTAGTAAAATAACTCTATTTTATAGAGTTATCACAACCCCAAACTTAAGATTTTGCTTATCCTTGAGCAAAAGAAAAGAAAAGAAAGAAAATATTTTATTAGTAATGGTGATTTCCAAAAATTTCCTCATAAGTTGCTGTAAAAGATATAGTCTACAAAAAAAAAAAAAAAACATAAATTTTGATCAAAAATTTGAGTTTAATTTAAGAGTATATCTACTTGCTGTTAAATATTCCGTGTGTGTGTGCAAAATTTCTTTTTCATTAAATTGTATGCAATTTAGATGAGTTCCTAAGAAATGAAACAATCGATCTCAGATAATTATCAAATCCCACATGTTCATTTTTCATTTCTCTCTCCACTAATGTGGACAAACACAAAACCAAGGATCATTAGGACTTTTATTAGGCTAGTAATATATGGCTGAGGTGAAGGTAAGATATAAGATAATATAGCTTAGATCACCCTTCAACACGTTAATCATTTTAGAACTTGTTATAGAGCTTTTTATTTACCCCCAAGTAACACCCTCAAACTTATTCACAACTTTCCTTTATCAAAAATAAAACCTTTTTTTAATTTATTTATTTTTCTAAGAACAACTATATCCTCAAACTTGTTATGATAAACAAAGGATATAGTATTCTCTTTTTCTCTCTTTTTACTTCCTTTTTTTTTTGTGTATTTTGTAATCCTAACCTTCCTCCCAGATCTCAGCATAGCTCAAAATAAATTCTAAAATGATCAACATGCTTAAGGGCTAAAGGTTAGATGTTTTATTTTAAAGGTTAAGCTAAAAATGTGGATAACAAAGAAACATTGAATAAAATGAGGCTCAAAAGGGGTCAACTAAGGATAAAGATATTTCAGGATTGGCTTGAAAAGCTCAAACGTTCCAAAAAAAAATGCCTAAATCATTTCCTTAATTTTTGATATCGTATGGGATTTCGCCTCGAGAGAAAATCAAACAAATTCTAGGACTTGTGAGATCAAAAATATTTCATATTCACAAAATTTTCTCTAAACAAACACACAACTTATAGATCAAGAAATAGTGCTCAAATATTGAATATCACAACTAAGTTAGACTGACTCAAAAATTTAAAGGCATATTTGTCTAAAATTTATACTTTTCTGAAAGACTATATAAAATAAAGCAACCAAAATTTTCATCATCGGATTTATGAGAAATAACCTTTTTTTTTTCCTTTTTTTTCTTATTTTTTTATTTTAAATAAAGCCAAAACAATGACACAAAAAAGCAATCATTACTACAAGATGCACATCAAGAATACTAAAAGTAACTCTTTACTCTACTCTTTACTCAACCATCTTATAAATAATGAATCTAGTTGTTTAAAAAAAAACTTTTTTTGTTTTTTGTTTTTTTAGTAAAAACACAAGAAACTGAACAAAAAAAATCAAAATGACTATACTATTCCCTCCCCACAACCTAATTGAGACATTGTCCTCAATATCTAATGTAGATAAGTAGAGAATGAACGGTTTCACCTGATCTGGTGCTATTGAAAGCAAAAACTGACAAACTGAAAAAAAAAAAATCAAATGTTACGAGAAAAACCAACAAGTTAAGAAATGTTATAACCGTAGCGTCAGATCCAACCTTCACTTCTTGCTGCTTTTTTTATCCTTAGTTGACCATACTACTTGTGACATTAATGGATCAGGTTTAGGCACAAAGATCTGTAATTGATCAATTAGTTGATCAGTAGTTGGAGCTGAGACTAGGATTTTCCGAGCCGATGGTGTAATGAATTCCTGTTCCATAGCATGATCTAGAAAAGACAACAAACCATCATAAAAACCATTAACATTTAACAATCCTTACGACTTTTGATGAAGATTAAGTTAGGCCCAAGAGGCAGTGTTGAAAATCTCTTCCAAGGTTCTTAAACCACCAGGTAAAGCAATAAATGCATTTGCATTACACATCATGTTACCCATTCTCCCATGCATGGATGAAACCTTTAACTCATTATCCAAAGTATAACCGGTGACTTTTTTGTCAGCTAAAGCACTAGGAATAATCCCTAAGACTTTACTGCCCCCCACATATGTACTGGATGACACACAACCCATTAACCCAAGACTTCCTCCCCTATATATTAGATTAATTTGTCTAGCAGCTAACATTCAACCAAGATTGTTTGCTGTTTTCAAAAACTCTTTATCTTTTCCCAGACTAGTCCCACTAAAAACACAAATAGTTTTAAATTTATGAACTGAAGGACCTTCCATCTCAATTCACTTCTTTCTAACCTTATAAATAGATATGTGTGTGATGAAAATAATGAAAATGCATGCATATTTATAAGGTGAGGAAAGATGATGCTGAGTTAAGTCTATCAAGGGGTAGATCGGCTATTTATCAGAAAACTTTGAAAAACAAAAAAAAAAGTCAAAAATATACACTTGATGCAGAAAGAAAAAGTAAAAAATACACACTCGATGTAAAAAGAAGAAAAAGATAAAAACACACACTTAATGTAAAGAAAAGGTCAAAAATGCACACTTGATGCAAAAAGAAAAAGTCAAAAATACACATTCGATGAAAAAAAAAAAAGTCAAAAATATAGACTTGATGCAAAGAAAAAGTCAAAAATGCAAACTCGATGCAAAATAATAATAATAATGATTATAGTAAAACATGAGAAAAATAAGCAAGATTTATACAGTAGTTGTGATTGTGACTCACTTCTTCCTCTGGTTTTGCATCCAGTAACGGCTTAAACGCCTTCTATGAGTCAAGGATGAGCTTCCCATTCAGTTTTCTTACAAACTGGCAAATAGGGTCTTTTAATGTCAGATTCCCTAGACTGTGGCGCTTCCATTCATCCACAAATAAACTCCATAGGTCAAGAATGATACCTTGAACTTGGCCACTCTAATGTGCATTAAGAGATAAAAGGATATCATCCAATGACTCTTTACTCAAACCATCCTTTATGAACTGAATTTTGTCATCTCGATTTATAGAGATCATTCCTATGTTTTTACATCATTTATTACAGTTCCATCTCGCACATCTAAAACAGACTCCCATTCTCTTTGCTCTTCTTTTCTTGGCAAAAATACTTTTTCTCATTCCTGGCATATGTTTGTCAAATGAATTAGGAAATTCACTTGATAAGCATACCTTAGCCTCAATTATCCAACGCAGACGTTCTGGTATGCCAAAATACATGAGTAGCTTCATCCTTTCTAATCTGCATCTGTATATCATTAGTAATGCATTCTGAGGAAGATAAGGAAACCTATTCTAGAGTTTTAATAGAGCGCCTTCTATATCTAAAACTAGGAAAGTTAAAATATGTGTGAAAATAAAATAGAGAACAAACACACAAAGAAAATAAAATTAAGAAAAAATTAAAGAAAAGAAAGCTTGGGTTGCCTCCCAAAAAGCGCTTAATTTATAGTCATCGGCTTAACTTCAAAACACATTTTATCAAAAAGTGGCTTTTGCCCATAATAGGTGTCATGCAACACCATATATGGGTCTTTGTTTGCTTTGTAGACCCCAAGGATTAATGCTATTGATGGTTTTGGAGGAGTTGGCCACATGAAATCTTGATATTCCAACACTTTCCCAATAGGTTGAAGATCTTGGTGAAAAGGCACTTTAATTGAAAAATTGGTTGGCTCTTTCTTGGAGGTGACTTCTTGACCAATTGAAGTGACTGCAGTTATTGATAGATCATCCAAAATCGTGTCTCCATAAGTGATGATGGCATTGTCCTTTTTTATGCTATGATCTTCAGAGTTAGAGGTTTGTACCATTTGTTGCCCCTTTTGGTTAGACTGAGCTTGTGAACGGAACTTGCCATGTTCTTTAACAAAAACAGTAATAACTTTAGTCAGCTTTGAGATATGGCTCTTTATCTCTTTTCTTTCTTCCATTATTTGTGTAAAAAGAGATTTAAACTCTTGGTTCATCTTATTCTACATCTCCATGAAAGCCTGCATAATATTCTCGAAAGAGCTCCTTGATGGTTGTACATGGAACTGAGGTGCTGAATATGCGTTTGGTGGTTGTGGTTGTTGCTTAGCTCTCAATAGTCCTTCATTGGAATCTCTCTAACTGAAATTCAGATGGTTCCTCCAGCCAGTACTATACGTGTCAGAGAAAAGATTATTATATGCCTCTAAGTTGTTACGTTGCTCCTCGTAAACTCTCCTCGTTTCACTGTAAGTAGGGCAATCATTAGCTCGATGTCCTATCCCTCCACCAATGAAACTTAGCTCTTGTGATTCTACCCTGGTGCCCATGTGGATTCTTTTACTTTTTTTGGATTTGAGGGCCTTAAGTTGTCGGGTCAAAGACTTGATTTGGGCCTTGAGGTTGTCCTCTTCCCTTAGTTAGTAGATTCCAATAGGTCGGGACCGACTATTGCTATTAATAGTCCTTTGTCTAGTCCATGTGTAGGATTTCTCAGCTTCCTTGTTGAGGTACTTAAAACCCTCTTCAGGGTCTTTTTAGAAAAATTCTCAGTTGCACATCGTCTCCACAAACTAGCACTCTTGAATTGTGAGTCCTTCGTAGAAATAGCTGACGAGACACAAACTCTTGTAACCATGGTAGGGACGCTGATTTAACAGATCTTTGAACTGTTTCTAAGCTAGATAGAAAGTTTCATTATCCTTTTAGGTAAAGGTCAGGATTTGCTGCTTTAAAACATTGGTCTTATATTGCAGGAAAGACTTATTGAAAAATGCAGTTGTCATCTTCTTCCCATGTTCCAATCGATCACTTTTTTTTTTCTTTAAAACAAGGAAAAGTTTTTTACAAAAACAACAACAATGTAAAATCATGAATCATAACCACTAAGAGTGCTCCCAGGAAAGATTCGTGGGGCGAGGCCTCCTTAAAAACCAACCTTCTAGACAGAGCAACATTCCCAAGAAAGACTGGTGGTGTAAAACGCTAACAAAACTCAGTCTCCTAGACAGAGCTCCCTTAGTTTGTACATTTCAACGATTCCACACAATTGTTTGAAAATTTTATTTAATTTTATTACGTGTTTTATGAAATGTTAAATATTAGATGTTAGTACCCCAAGTTAACACTACTCTAAATCCTACAGTTATACAAATTATAAGACCTAATTAAAATTGGTAACCTAAACAAAACGAACCTAAAATTTAAAACTAGCTGTTAATTTTTATTTTTATTTTTATTTTTTTGTAAGAACAAGAAAATAAAAAGGTAAAATAAATAAAATAAAATAAAATAAAGTTGAACGTACCTCTTTTGACTTAAAATCTACTAATCAATCTTGCTTGAAGCACCTCCCCGGCAACGACGCCAGAATTTGATTACGCCCAAATTATGACAAAACAAAGTGGTCAGTTATAGTACAATTAGGACGGTCGATCCGACAAGGAGGTGATAAAAACAAACAAAAGAGATTAGTAGAACACAAGTGTTAGAGAAATACGCAATTAAACAAGAAAAGAAAGAAAATGATTTTGTGATTTTAGGGCAATTTGATTAAAAGATAATGCAATTTAAAATAGAGAAAATTCAATAGTTAAAAATGATAAGACATCGAGAATCTCCTATATGCTTCGTTCACCTATTTGAATTTTGATTCACAGATTGACGCAATTGAAAGTTTCACATTCCAAATAATCAATCAGAAAATAAGATTTGATAAACTTATGAATGAAATGTATTCGAGTAAATAAAATTCTTACGTTAAGTGCTAGAAAATATTGTCTTATAAGAAATCTAAAATCGACAATATGCCACCGGCGATAATATAGTAAAAGACTACTTATAAAACTATGTTTATCAATATATTGTATCACACAACAGTCACATAAAAAAAAATTGATTGAATATATATAAAAGTTGTCAACAAAATATATTGATGTGAGATATAAATGAGGCAAAAGAAAATTATTTACTCAAATGTATAAACATTACAAACCATAGAGAATCAAAACCCAAATAACCTCACTACACATATAGGATCATCTCTAGCCTCACACAAGAACTCTAGCCTAACTTGCAAAACATTCTCACACGATTCTAAAGAGAAAACATGAGAATGAAAGTAAGGCAAAAATGAGAGAGACAAAGTGTATCCCCCCTCTCTCAATCTCTCCAAGAATGCCCCCTTTTGTAAGCATAAGTTTACACTATTCCACCTAACCTTCACATAAACTTTTCAAACTTGCTATAGTTTTGATGCCCACACAACACAAGTTTTCAAACATACTACAGTATTCGGTGCTACACAATACAAATTTTCAAACTTGCTATAGTGCTACAGTGATCGGTGCACATGTGCTATAGTCCTACAATATTCAGTGCATGCTTGCTATAGTACTGCAGTTTTTAGTGCACACTTTGCTACAATGTCGCATGCTTGCTTCAGTACTATAGTATTCGGTGCACACTTTGCTACAATGCTAAAGTGTTGTATACTTGCTACAATGCCAGCATGCTTACTATAGTGTCTTCGCACACTTGCTACAGTGCTGCTACAATAGTACATTAGCTCCAATCCAATCTATGAAAATAGAAAGGATTCAGTGTGATAGAATGCATGATAAGCTTGGTTTTCACAGTTTCCTGACACGAATAGTGGTGCCCTCTTTGACACTATAGAAAAATAAAGTGTTAAAATTAGATATTTCCAAAATAAAATGCTATAAGTAGACTCATTGGAAATATATAATTTTTAGCTTATTTAATATACTATTAGAAAAAGATAAAAATTAAATAAATACTTTACAAAATTTATGAAAATCTAAATTAAAGCACACAAAACAAAACAAATAAAAAACAACTAAAATTCTTAAGAACAAGCTAATATTTGTGCATGAAAAAGTGGTAAAATAACTCTATTTTGTAGAGTTATCAATATGTAAGATTGAACTTCCCTTGTATATATATAAAGTATATGTGCGTACGTGAATAGTAGAACGTATGTGTATATATCAAAAAAAAATATTCCTAAAATTATGATATCAAATTAAGTAAGATTAAGTGTCAGTTTTCAAGCCAGATAAGTTAAGCAACTATTCTTTAAGTAAGTAAGAATAGTTCTCAAGTAAGTTCAGTTTTAAAATAAAGCTAGTATCAGTAGTTTTAAGTGACGGTCCAGGCCACTCAAGGCATGGGACGTCACAGTTGGTATCAGAGTGGTATCTTGCCACCCTACCTCACATCACCGTACGCCAGCCTCATTTGTCCAAGTAAGTTAGTTTTATTTTTTAGTGTTAGTATGTAAGTTAATGTTTCAACTATAATAGGTAGTATGGCTGCACCAGTAGACCCCCGTCAAGTACATAAAGATCGACAAGCTAGCATGGCTTTCACCGCCATGCAACCAGATCGATACGATGGTCGTCACTCACTCGAGCTCCCATTTTGGATCCACCGTATGGAGGTTATTTTCCAAGCTTGCCATATCCCACCTTACCTGCAGGTGGTTTTGGCCAGTAGCTAGCTTGAGGGATCAACAATGGCCTGGTGGAATGAACGGCATAGGATCAGGGATCTGACGATGCAATAGGTCGAGTTCTACTGAGACCTCCATGATTCAGTTGGACCAGCTAGAAACAGGGATATCTGGGATGATATGTAAGAGAGGCGATACAATGCCCTCTCTGAGATCTGGGATGTCTACGAGGGGGAGGCCATGGCACATTACTGTCAAAGTTTTATGGATGCTCCCCATATCCCTTTGGACAAACCATTTGCAGAGATAGTTAATCTACTATGGAGGGGAGTTCCATGGTACGTGAGGGATCTCATCCATTACCCTTCGCATCACGAAGACCTGAGATGCCTTGTCCAGGAGATAGTGGATGTCGAGAGAGAAGCGCTTAACCCCAGTAGACCCCGTACCCCAACTGATCGACGAAGAGTTCATGGCCCAGCATCAGTCGGAAGTACCTGGAAACGACGGGGAATCGATGGAGTGTAGGTATAAAATCGGTAAAAACGCATCAAAACGACGCAGTGGAACAATAAAAATTTTTCAAGATCATTAAATATCTCGTGATGCCATATACAATAAACTAACAACAATAAAACTCATACCTCAAGAGGATGCCAACTGTAAAAGGAGAATGACTGGAGGGCTTCAACCAACTAGCCTTCTCTACTATTCTTCAATTCCTGAATGGCAGAGTGTGTGGGCACTCGGTTCCTCGATTGGTATGCTAGCACTGCTAGTCTTCTTTTGACCAACTAGATCTCTAAAGAACTTATTGTCACGGTGAGTTATGCAACAATAAGCCTGCTCACCTGAGAGTCTATAGTCTCAGAGAACTGGAGTGGTAGGACCTCTATTTATAAACTTGTATGAGGTGATCCTCTGAATTCAAATTGGATTAGGAGAAGATTTTCTCCCTTATCCACTATGCAAAATCCAAAATTCCCAAGGCCATAATCAAGGGTAGATTCGGCCACTTAAGGGATCTTGCAATCCAAATTCAAACATGATTTTTTACTTGAATTTTATCTCCTCATTCCCTCATAAAAAACCGATTCCCCTTTGTGCCAAAAACATGACTAGATTCGGTTATAAAGTGTGAGGAAAATCAGAATTCAAATAGGATTTTCTAGCTTGAATTTAATCTCATCCTTATCCATAAAAAAAAAAAAACCAAAAATCCCCTTAAGATTATCCTCAAAATTTCGGCCAATCTGGGGAGGAGAGAATCTATATTCAACTAGGATTGAAATTTGAATTTTTCCCTGAACCTTATCCACAAAAACTGAATTATCTAGGAGGATTTTCCTCAACTAATTTTTGGCCACTTTTGTTAGAATTAGGATTCAAAATTCAAGTACGATTCAAACAAGATTTTCCTCTCTTTTATCCAAATCAAAACCGAATTTTCTCTTGTGGATAATATACAAAAAATTCGAATCCTATATGGATTGTGATTCAAAATTTGAATTTAAATTTTAAAATTCAAACTTCAAATTCAAAATTCAAATTTAAATTTCAAATTCAAATTTCAAATTCAAAAGTCAATTTCAAATTTCAAATTCACAATTTCAAATTCAAAATTTAAATTTTAAAATTCAAATTTCAAAATCCACAAAAAGTTGTATTTCAAATTTTTGTTCTCATGGATAATTTTCTACAACTCCAATCCAATCTCAAGTAAAATCATGGCAACTTTATTTGGAGTTTGAATAATTGTGTACTCTTTTATCCAAAACAAAATATGTATTCAACCAAAGAGAATCTTGTCAACCATCCTAATCCTATGTCAACACCATCCATGCATAATCAACTAGCCAATAAGCATACACAAATCAATTTGCCAATTGTTAAGGAATTATTTGGAGCTAGTAGAGGGACCATTTGAACATATATAATCGAGCTCTCATGAATCCATATGATCATCATTCTACACCGAACAACACAATCATATGTTCACTAATTTCAGAGTCACACCACTATAAACCTGAAACTAAACTCCCAATTATATACCGTATTACGAAAGCCTGTGACGAGCTACTATCCAAAGAGCTTGTCATATATGCAAAACCCTCATATGATATCCATGATCAACCTTAGGTCAAAGTCCATTCAATCCTACTGATCAGGCTATCTTAAAGTTCCATTATACTACCGAATAAAAAAATGATTATTCACCATGTGTGAATAAGAAGTCATCTGCCCTGCAAATGACCCAAGGCCTTGTCCATTTTCACATCTAGTATAATACCTTTAAGAGGATACCTTTAACTCCTTAGAGCTATGATTCTGATATCTGTAAACAAACCCTTCATCGTATACAAGTCATATACCCAACGAACCAGTCTATAAGCTTACTACCTCTGAGACACTTTAGCCATTGGAACATCAAAGTACACAAGTCATATACATAAAGTAGTTCATTTACTCAGGATTAAGGTTATTGCATAATGAACGTCAAAAGTAGATTGATCCACTCATAACGAACTATATAGATCAATCACGCTTTAGTCCCGGTCTAATATGTCACCACCAAGCAACATATCTACGTCTCTACTTGGGAGTCTATGCTCAGACAGTCAAGACAAACCGTCCCCACCATGCCTTTAGACAACATAATAGTCTTAACATGAGTTAGATGCTTGGTCTAACCCCATAGACTACAGATCATAGTTTAGACCGCTTACTTTAGAACATTGTCTTCTCGCATACAAAATTCCATTGCATGCAATGTTCTGATAGTTTTAATATAAGCAGTCAGTGGGCCATATTTGCTTACATTTACTTTAACATGTAAATAGAATAAGGACAAATAGCAATGTAATGAATAACCTCTATATTATAATTTTATTATCCAATTCAAAATAAATACATAAAATGTCTCTAATGTTTAGGGCATTTCCTAACATGGAGAACCCGAAACTAGCCCCCCTGTCTCCCGAACACCCCTTAGAAGAGGACGATGATGAGGCTCTTCCTGATACCCATCCTGACAATGAGGGAGAAGAGATCCCCAACCACTTCAGTGATGACGAATGGATGGGGATCTATGAGCCCCAAATCATCATAGCCAGTGATGACAAAGCCAGTTTCATCTTGGGAGACGAAGAGGAGGACCCAGAGGAGTTCCCTCTCAACGATAGTGACAATGAGGAAATGTCTGATGTTGAATCAAGATTGTCCTTCGTATAGCAGTGACCCTTTTTGTGGGAATCCTAACTATGTAGATATTTGAAGGGAAGCAACACCTTTTCCCACTAGACTTAGTTTAATATACCCTTTTTGGGATTGTATATTAGGGGGTATGCATCACTCCCATCGGGCTAGAAGTTTGTAATTATTTTTGTGAAAATAGTATGAAAGCAATATAGCTTTGGCCCAAAGGCCCAGATATGATTTTTCCATGTTATGATCATAGTATGACAGAAAGTGCAGCACGAATCTTGGCACTCAGATATTGTTCCGATACGAGACGGTAAATTATATTGAACATCATAGTATAAGAGAAGGAAAGATATAATATGTACACTTATATCTATGATTGTTGAATAAGAAAATGAATTATATGTGACACGAGTTCCAAGTACAGAATTAAAAGACTCATATTTTCTTTTCCCACTGTATGATAGGGTCACATAGGAAAGTATGGCAAGGATAAGAGCTCAGTCAAACCAAGCCTCCAGGAAAGACGAATTAATGGCACAACTCGCAGCTATGCGAGAAGTGATGGAAAATCAGTAGCGTGACCTAGACCGGCTTAGGGAGCAACTTGGCAAACAGAACCAAGCACCACAGACAACTCAGGTGCCAATTCATGAGGCTCCAGCAGCTTCCGATACTCCAAGGGAGCAAGCAGCTCCTCCAGCTTAGATGGCATCAGCACCCCCACTAGTGACTGTCCCTACAGTAACCAACATTCTTCCACCTACCCCTTGGGAAGGCGATTTGTATGAGAAATTCTGGTGCATGAAGATGCCAGAATTCGAAGGGACCACTAGTCCCATAGAGGCCGATGACTGGCTGAGCAACATCCAAGTGATCTTGGACTTTGTGGGATTGACTGACAGAAAGAAGGTGTTATGTGCATCCTTTGCCCTACGCAAGGGGGCATGGCAATGGTGGAAGACGGTAGCCATCTGGAGGAATGTCAACAAATGAGCTGGATCGAATTCATTGATGAATTCAAAGAAATGTACTTTAACGACAAGGCCCTAGCAGCTTAGCAGGATGAATTGAACAATCTACGCTAAGGTAGTATGATTGTGTCACAATAATTTTGTATAATATGTGTACACAATAATTTTTATGTGTATAATCGTAAAACATATGTTTTAATACTATTTAGAATGCAACGAAATGTTCTAATCATGCCAAAGCGAGTGTGAGTAAGAACAAAAAATTTTACCCAAATGAAATCGGACAAATGATGCCTTTTCGTTTTCAAAATTTTTAGAAATATACTATATGGCACTAAAGGACGAAATACTTACAGTATGAATTTTTAGGCAAACCAGAGTAAATTAAGGAAAACCGATTGCACGGACAGCCCTAGAAACTCGTCTATGGGATTTCGGTGCAAAGTCGTTCGATTTGACTTTTGGTCAAAAATTTTGACCAAGATAATTATGTGGAGTCAAAGATTTAATGTGAAACTTTGAATGGATGTATGGATACATCGAGATCCAAGGGCTAGGGTTTAAAGTCACTTTGATCCAATGGTTAGGATGCAAAGTCACCACCAAAAAGTCAAAAATCAAACCAAGCAAATTCAAGATGATTCTAGGGGTGAAAGGTGGTGTATTTTTAGAGGAAAAATCAAAAAAAAAATCTGCCCTATTTCATTTAATTGCAAAACAGCCCTTAAAGGTTTGAAAAAATTACACAAAAAGCTTGTAAAAAGGTCCCTAAAAGTATTGCAAATTGGTCCCTCCTTTTTGGCTTCCAATACCCATGATTTTGGCATGAAAGAAACCAAAAAAATTCTGGTTCTTCAGCCCCCATTGCAGTTGTGTATCCCTCCCCCATAAAAACAAGAAATTTTCTTCAAGTTTTCTTCAAGAAAGTGTGCAAAAATTCATTTCCAAGCTCGAGAGATCAACATAGCAAGGTGAGCTTCTATTTTTCCAAGTTTCTTCTCATTTTCTTGAGTGAAAACTGTGGGACATAGGGCTGTTTTGAAGTTAAAATTTCAGATTTTTGTTGGTTGGTTTTGGTGTTGTAAATCATGTGAAAAGAAGTGATAAAGGAAAGGATGAAATAGAATTAAAAAACAACAACTTTGATGCTTGTTTATCGAGTAAAATCCACAGCACATAATGCATAGAAAGTGAAAGTGGTTGCATAAAATTTGTTGTGTTAGTATGTTAATATGTTTTTGAGATAAAGAAAAGCTTGGAAATGAAGTTTGGTTAGCATTGGAAATAGGAATAAAAAGTTTTATCATGGGTGGTGATATGAAATCTGTATGTGTATGTGTGTGTTGGTTAATGAAAATTTTATGTCAAGCTTTAATTTCTAGTAGTTTGACAATGAAGTTTAATGTGTGCAATTGATGAGAAAAGGAAGAGAACATGAAAATTAACTTTGTGCTTAATTTCCTGAAATAAAACTGTGGCTTACCAAGGGAATAAAATGCATGAAATTTTGATGAATTAGGTTAGTTTTGTATTGTAATGAATATGTATTGATGTGGAAAATTTAATGATGAAAAAATGAGGTTTTGAAACAAAAATTTTGTTTAGGTTTTCTTAAAGTAACCGTGTATGAGTTTAGGGGTAAAAAGATTTTATTGATGTGATATGTTAAGGAATGAAACGAAGTGGAATTGGTGTCTTAAACCGGGCCTTAAAATTAGAAAGAACGGGTTGAAATCTCTTTAGAAATTAGTATATTTTAATGGAAAATTTACGTAAAAAGTTTGTAACTTGTGTGTAAAATTAGGTTTGTGGTATAGTACGTGGCAAGTTAGAATATGATAGGTGGTTTTGAGGTATTTCCTAAACGCCGGGAACCTAGAATTTTAGTGGAAATGTTGCTGAAATTTCTATAACGGCACGAAGGGCATTTTCGGAAACAACGGGTAAAACAAGGGTCGGGATTTGAAAACTCGAGCCCCTCGGGGACCTAGGCTCGAGGAAGGACGATGGACGATTTCAAAAGTAGTGAAATGTCCATTTGAGGTCCCGAAAGGTTAGAAAAACGAGAAACGACCTCGATAGTCGGAATAGTACCACCTACCAGTTGGGTGAATAGTAACCTGAGCATTTCTGTAAGACATGCCATGAAAGCTTGATAAGACCGAAGAAAAACTATTTTATGATTTTTGGGACTAGAAAACCAAGTTAAAATGTTAAAAGGAAAATTTTATGGTCTAAGGTCCCATCAAGGACAAAATGGTCATTTCAATTGAAAATTTTAAAAAGGACAAAAGAAGAGAATTGAACCTCCTAGAAGGTCATTTTACTACTTTTGGGCTTAGAAAAGTTAGTTTAAGCAGTAAAATAAAATGTTCCTAGTCTATGTTAAAGTTACTATTCATGATGAATACTACTATACGTGGTCAAAGTTACTATTCATAATTTTGACCAAAATTTTTGAACTGCTCGGAAAAGATCGTTAGAGCCCTAGAAGAGTCTAAATACGATTTCAAAGGTCAGAATCAAAATTTAAGTCAAATAAACGGAGAAAAATCCCACTAAGGGCAAAACAATAATTTTACCAAAAGTTTGAGGCAAGATGGTAATTATGCAAAGAGGTTCCAGAAAGGTCTAAATAGGATTGTTCAGACTTTAAATACTGTCTTAAGGCTTTAATTAAGTTATTAAAAGCCAAAGTTCAGATTTTAGTAAAACAAAAGCTATTTAAGAAAAATGTAATTAACTGATGACCTTACTGTCTATAGGAAACCCGACCGGAGCCGGGCACAAGAATTTAAAGGACTCAAGAAAGTTTACTTTAGCACAAACACTATAAGTACAGAAATTTACACTCACAAACTGACTTACTATAGAATTATATTTATATATAGTTGTATATATGTGGTGGTTTAATAATCTAACATGTTCACCAAGTTAGAAAAGTATGAAAAGCGAACGTAAAGAAAGATAAATGTAAGTAAGATAATAAGACGAAAAATGAAAGGTTGGCGTTGTAAGGACCACCCCGTCCTTGTAACTCAGTAAATTATTCAATGAGAAGCTAAGGAATAATTTGATGCGTTTTTAGTCTAAATACATCGAACACGGTCAGGTACATGGTCGTGTAAGAAACCGTGTACTGATCGGATTGTTTTATGAGAGAGGCCGTGTGAGTTAACATGGCCGTGTAGTTTTATATGGTCAGGTACACGGCTGTGTAAGTGGCCGTGTACCACTCGGGTAAGTGAGCATGGTCCAAGACACGATCGTGTTGAGAAAGCCTAGCTAGTACACGCCCGTGCTCAAGCCATACACGCCCGTGTTAGAACCCTTGTAGAAGGTCGTGTACTGAACAGAGAGCCAATTTGAAGACTCTCATAATGCGTGAAACCTAATTACTATGAAATGAGTAATTAAGTTGATAAATGTAGCATAAATTCCAGTTGAATAGACTAAACAGGTGCAGTACTGTTTATTACTATTCATACAGTGAAAAGGGGTAACCGACAGAGAACCCGGTCTACCCTGTTATGTGTATAAGTGTATAAGATACACAGTGTCATGAAACTAGTCCGGATGACCATTTCCTAACACAAGACTGGTGAGCAGATCACTGAAATACTCGGACCAAACGTCTGAGCACAATAACGAGAATCTCCCTAGTAGGGTACAGTATCGAGAAAATGGTCTGGATGACCTCTTCTCACCCAGAGATTGACAAAATCGAAGTCAGAACACTCGGACTAGTCAGTTAGAACAGAGAACAGTGAACCATGAATAGTGAATAGTGAATAATGCAAGATGCAGTGTCAAGTTACTGGCCAAGACGGCCTTAGTTTGACTTAAAACTGATATATCTAGACTCAGGACGCTCAAATTAGTCAAACGGACACCTGACACGTTTTTCGAGGTGGGACCTCACAGATCCTGAAAACTGGTCTAGACGACCTCAGACGGACATATGACTGATAAAATTGAAATCAGAACGTCCGAATTAGTCAAGAGAGACTATGTCTGAAATTTCGCCTAGGAACGCCTCGGTTTGCGTGCAAAAGGACAACACAGTGTAGACACTACCGCAGTATAGGAATGAATAGTGATTTGGTATATAATGGGCTCTTAGACAGTATAAAACAATTAGAAATCATCAGTACAAAAATCAAATTCAGAAAATCCAATTTTTGGATGAAAATTAGAACACTGCCGAGAAAGGGCTGAAAAACGCAGTAGAAAACTAGACTGCACAGAACCGATTCGGTTGGACTTTTACTCCAACCAAACCATGCCCCCTTTGGTTAGGAAAACAGCTGCAAAACCAGCTGCAAAACCAGCTGAAAGTGATCCCCTAAATCAAGGGATGTGTTGGAGTTTTTAGATTAAAAAAATGGGGTTTTAAGGACAAGAGGACCATGACCATTTAATGCAAACTTGCTCCCTTTCACCCTCCATCATGGCTCCGAAATTTCAAGGGCTGCAGCACAGATTTTTGTCCCCCAATTGAGCTAAATTATGGCTTAATTAAGAGGGCTTAGAGTTAAGCAAAGTTGCTTTGAGTTGCCTATAAAAAGGTGCAACCACCCTTAGGTTTCACTTTTTCCAATTGCTCACAAAAACACTCAAGAAAAATACAGCTTTCTCTCCCCTTTCTCTTCAGAAAATCCGACCCCTCTTCAGCCCCTAAACCACCCATATTTTCACATAACTTTCACACAAAAGCTTGGCCACACAAGTTGTTAGAGGTGCACTCTTCCAAGATAGTTTCGGTAAGACCCTAAAACCGAAATTTTTTCTATGGTGTAAATTTTTCATCTTGGCTGGATATTAAGAGAAACTTTTTGTTTTCCTTGTGTTCTCATTCTACCACAAATGATCCCTCAACCCTCTTTGTTTTCTATGGAGCCTTGACAGCCACCCTTGGCCCGGTTGTGCTTGGATCAAAGCACTCTAAGGTATAAACCGAAAAACCCCCATCTTTTGTGGTTAGTTGTTTTTAAGTTTTTGATCAAAGGAGATTTATATGTATTTGGTTATGCACATGGGTTGTAATAAGTTATTTGAGCCCTTAGCTTTCAGTTTTTAAAGTTTTTGTGGTTGTGGTTGTGTTTACTTTAGTTTACAAGTGGTTTGATATATGTGTGTGCATGAGTGTGTAGAGGGTGGCTGGACACAAAATCTGTCCCCAGGATCAGCCACGGATTTTGGCCAGTTTGACCCACTTAGGGTCCGAATCTGGGATTTGGTAAAACATAAAGTTTTAAGGAAATTTTGATACGGTCGTTTTTACGTCAAATAGCCATTGGCAAAAAATGAACCTACGATAGGCTTTTCGGCTAGTTTTGGTTCGGTGTCCAAAACTGGGAGTAACAAATCCGGACCAAATGAACAGTCTCAGATTTTTATTAATATGACCCTTTTAGAGGCCGAACCAGAATTTGGTCAAAACACAAAAGCTTTAGATCTCGACGAAACCTTGAAACTGACTCGCGTGGGTTTCAAAAATTCGGCCGTTTCAGGCCCCAAACAGACCTGTTTTCAAAACTGTGTAAAACTGGAACTTTTATAAAAACTGGGCACAAAGGCCACGGGTTTGATGAATTTAGGAGCCGTTAGAGTTAGAATTAGGCTCCGAAATGAACACAAGAATTGTTCATTTTGTCGAGGACGAAAAGTTTCATGAACGTCGATTTCTTAAACAAAGTCATTTCGAACAAGTTTCAAATTATTTTCAAAAGTGGTCCAACACCACATTTTTTTAGCACATTTACAATGTGTTCCCTTTAAATGACTTAGAAATGATTTCAACAAAAACACCCTCATCCTCCAACGGGGCGAGGTGAGACTCGTTTTTAAAAATGTGGGGACACCATACCCCTTTCAAACCATTTCAAACACTTTGCTTTCAAAAAAATATGGGGACACCATACCCCTTTCAAAATGAAAAATCCTTTTGTAAGAATTTCTAGATTTGAACAAAGTTTTCAAAGGAATTTCACAAAGAACAAGGGACGTTTTTAGTAAGATATGGTAGAGATAGCCTAGTCAGCTATGACACCATAATGCAAGGTAGCCCGATAGGCTACCACACCCAAACAAGCAAAGTAACCCAAACGGTTACTATACCAAGCCTACACATAGTAGCCTGATAGGCTACCTAGTTGCCAAAACGTGAGGTAACCGGTCAGTTGACTGATCCGTAAATCAGTCAAGCACCGTGTTCAGAGCAACATTGTGAGGAATGTTGATTTAACTGTCAAGAAGACAGTTAATCAAACGTGACGGAAATTAGACACCAAATTCCCAGATAGGCCAATAGGGTACCGAGGGACCCCGGTACCACATGAAAGACGAGTATAGGCAAAAGTAGCCTAAGGACGTGGTAGTTAATTTATGGGGCCATAAGTTAATTAACCATATACGAATAAGTTAACTCTTGAGATAGAGAGTAAGTAGTGCCGACGGCAATCGGTATCAAGTAATTATCTACTTTAGTCACTGACAGTATTGGTGACTTAGAGAAGGTATTAACGAGAGACGTTATTGATGACAGGTAGTAACCTGCAAATTTCTAAAGGTGCGAATACAAGTGCTTGCAATTAAGTAAGTATAACTCCGCCTGCAGCATGAATAAAATGATGTTAAAATGATGGTTTTATAGTATGTTAAGTATGCCTTACATGCACACGATGTTGCACAGCATACATAAGAGCATATAGTTTCACAATCGAGTAGATTGATGAAAGAACAAGTTAGAAGCCATAGATCCCTACCGTATAGGATTGGGGATAGCTTAGAGAAGCATATGGCTAGAACAGTTAAACAAGATGGAAATAAATAGGTGTGCCGTACCGGCTCCTTCAGTTGAAGGGGTTTCCAGTTAAAGAAAGTTAAGGCCAAAAGTTGAGCATCAGTTGATGGCTCTTCGGCATTAGTTGACCTCGGGCGTTACCGTTGGTCTGCGCGCACACGGTACTGACACATGGGCCCTAAATAGACAAGAGAAAGGAAAGAGTGCTAAAGCATAACTGAACATAACCGGATCATGCATAGTTCACTATCCGCATTAGTTCGCTATACTTTTAGCTACAGTAAGATACATGCTTTTACATGAAGGAATCTGTATGCATATGGTATATAAAGTTTGTATGCTATGACATGATATGTGATGATATGGTATATGCTAAGTGTTATATATGACTATCTTGCATGCTTATGCGTTTTAAGTATGTATTATGTTTAAACATGTTTTGCGGTTAACATGTTGTACTTACTGGGCTTAAAGCTCACGGAGTGTGTTCATGCTGTAGGTAAGCGTCCTATGGCATAAGCCACGATGGGCAATGACGGCGGCGGAGGCGGATGTGAGGCGAGGTTATGGACACCATACGAGTTTAACTTCCGCACAGTTTAAGTAAACAGTATTTTGAACAGTAACAGTACAGTACCAGTAGATGGTACTTTTAAATAGTAATCGTTAAATGGTATTTCTGAATAGTAATGCTTACACAATATTTTTGAGTAGTAATAGTTGAATAGTATTTTCGAATAGCAGCTGATTGATACTATTCAAAAATACTATTTCACAAAATGAACAGTATAAGTATGTTTGCAAGATTATTATTATGTTTCAAATTCTGCTTTTAATAGTACATGTGCATGAATAGTAAATACGTTTGCAAAAAAAAAAAAAAAATTTCTTCTAAAATTAGGGTAACCTATTAAAGATATTTTAAGTAAGCAATATTCAATTACAAGAAAGTATAAGTAAAAGGAAAAGAAACAGTAGTTTTACAGTGATGGTCCGGGCCGCCTAGGGCACGGGGCGTCACAGTTGGTATCAGAGCGGTTTCCTGCCACCCTACCTCACATCGCTGCACGCCTGCCTCATCTGTCTAAGTAAGTTAGTTTAATTATCCTTCAGTATCAGTATATAAGTTGACATCCATATTGTAATAGGAGATATGGCTGCACCGGTAGACCCTCAACACCAAGACGACGATAGGGCAGTAAGTGATGCCTTCGCCGAAATGGACTTAGATATGTTCGATGGTCAGCATAGGCCTTACAATCTGTTGAGATGGGTTCAGCAGGTGGAGGTAGCCTTTTGTACCTGCCATGCCCTACCTCACCTGCAAGTGGAGCTAGCAAGCAGCAAGTTAGATGGACCAGCGTTGGCTTGGTGGCTGGACCAGCGAAGGGATGGAAAACCAGTGCCAGATTGGGCCACTTTCTGCCAGGAACTCCATGCCATGTTTGCACCACCCGTATTCAAGAAACTCTATGGTCCAAATAGGAATTTCGGCACATGGAGAGACATGCACGAGAGGAGGTACGACGTCCTCTCAGGTATGTGGGATGTCGATGAAGGAGAGACCATGGCGCATTATTGTCGGAGGTTTAAGGATGCGATGCTACCCTACATTCCCTTCGACCGCTCTTTTCGAGAAGTAGCTGAGCTAGTTTGGAGAGGGGTACCCAGGGACGTTAGGGAACTTGTCCCCTACCCTCCACCACATCAAGATTTAAGGCGTTTCCTTCAAGAGATAGAGTATGCCGAAGTCGATGCGGTCAACGTTAGGAACTACGAGCGGGCACATAATGCTGCTAATCTTGTCGCTCATGAGGAGGACCCTATTCCAGCTATACCATTGGCTGAGTACCGCTTTGAGGAACCAGAGGATGATGATGACATCCCCTATTTCTCCAATGATGACGAGGAGATGGAGGAGTATGAGCCGGAACCTCAAGTCATTATCGCTAGTGATGATGAGGTCAGTTCAGACTCAGAGGACGAGGAGGATCCAGACGAATTCCCCCTCGATGAAAGTGACGGCGAAGAGATGTCCGATCCAGAATCAGTGATCACGTCAGAGTAACTGCACTCTACCTCGGTAGTTTTGTCTAAGTTATGTATATGTGTATAGAAGGAAGCAGTAGCTTTCCTCGCTAGACCTAAGTTAATGTACTTGTTGAGACCGTATCTTGGGAAGTGTGTATCATTCCCAACAACCCAAAGTTATGTACTTTCTTATGATATATGAAAAGCAACACCATTGTCCAAGGGCTCAGATATGTTTTTTTTCACACATGAGTATAGTGTGACAGTATGTGCGAGATAGGTCCTAGCACTTAGAAGATGTTTCAATACGATAAGTTAAGATACAAATCGTAGTGAACATCACAGTAAAGAAAAAGAAAGGAAAGATATAATATGTATACTTATATTCATGATGATTGAATAAAATCATTAAGATGATAGGTGATACGATTCCCAAGTACAAAGTGTGATAAAAGCAAAACTTATAGTTCTTTTTCCCGTTGTGTGATAGGGTTACATAAGAAGAAATGACAAGAACAAGAGCTCAGACTAATCAAGCCACTCGAGAAGATGAGTTAATAGCACGGCTCACAGCCATGCAGGAGATGATGATGAACCAACAACAAGAGCTTGCTCAGCTCAAGGAGTAAGTCAACCAACAATCTCATACACCACAACCCGTAGAGGTGCCAGCCCAAGCCGACCCAGTAGCCCCATCAGTCCAGACAGCTCCAGCACCACCAGTTGCGGTTGCTCCTGCAGCAGCAGATGTTCCCTTACCAGTCTCAAGAGATGGTGACTTATACGAGCGATTTCGACGTCTGAAGGCGCCAGAGTTTGAGGGGACAACTAACCCTATCGAGGCAGATGACTGGCTAACTGACATCCAAGTCATCCTAGACCTTGTAGGGCTAACTGAGAGGGAAAAGGTACTATGTGCATCCCTTGCCTTACGGAAAGAAACACGACAGTGGTGGAAAACAGTGGCTATTAGGAGAGACATTAATGCAATGAACTGGGCAGACTTCATTATGGAGTTCAGAGAAATGTATTTCAATGATGAAGCCTTAGCAGCACAACAAGATGAGTTCAACAATCTACGCCAAGGTAGTATGACTGTAATGGAAGCTGTCCGCAAGTTCGAGCAACTAGCTCGACTATGCCCCGACCTGGTGCCAACCGAAAAGGAAAGGGTCAGAAGGATGCTGAAGATGTTTAGAACCGACATTGCCGTCCAAGTATGTGGTGGAAGCCACGGACCAACAACGGTAGCTGAGTGTGTTAGTCGAGCCATCAGGGCCGAATACTGGTTGGCCCAAGATAGGGAGAGGAAAGCACAGATCTTCAAGGCCAAGAGAGAGGAGAAGACATTGGCCAGACCCAACAGGGGAAGACCGAACCCCGATTCACAACATAAGGGTCAGAATATGGGAAACAGTCAGAGTAACCGACAGTCCCATAACAACAAGAGGAGAGGAAGCCAGAATAACCAAGGGCAACAGAGGAATTTTCCCCAGAAGAAGAACAATCGGGGAGGAAATGGCAGTCAGCACCCTCCTTGCCTGAAGTGCGGGAAGAACCACCTAGGGGAGTGCCGCTTAGGCACTAACGGTTGCTACATCTGTGGTAAGGAAGGCCACTTCGCTAAGCAATGCCGCTCAAACCCTCAGAATCAGCAGGGCCAAGCCCGTGCCAGTAGCGGCCAACTACATACCGCCCAAGCCAGAATTGAAGGTACACCCATCACTCAAGGTAGACTGGAAGCTCCAGAGATGCAGGGGAGAATTTATGCCTTTACAAGGGAGGATGTAGAAGCTGGGACCTCAACCGTGGTGACAGGTCAGCTTTCTGTTGCCAACTCCACTGCATTAGTATTATTTGATTCTGGAGCTACGCATTCCTTTATGTCATCAAAGTTTGCTAGAGAACTAGGTCAGAACATAGACAAGATGAACCAAACTTTCCGAACTGCCCTTCCCTCCGGGGAAGTTTTATTATCTAGCTATTGGTCAAGACATGTACCAGTAGTTATCAGTGGGTACGAGCTAAGTATAGATCTAATCGTCATCGACATGTGCGACTACGACGTAATCGTGGGAATGGACTTCCTCGCTAAGTACAGTGCCATAATAGACTGTCGAAGACGAGAGGTTACCTTCGAGCTGAACGGGAACAAGAAGTTTATCTACAAAGGGCTATCGTTAAAGCAGCCGAAGATAATAATATCCGCTATAAGGGCTCACAAACTTCTATCCAGTGGATGCGTCAGTTTCCTAGCACACATGGTAGACAGCAACCATAAAGCGGAGATAAGGCCTGAAGATGTCCCAATGGTCAGAGAATTCATAGAAGTATTCCCAGAGGATCTGCCAGGACTTCCGCCAGAAAGGGAGATATCATTCGAGATCGAGCTGTTACCAGGATCAGCCCCCATCTCCAAGGCCCCATATAGAATGGCCCCGGTAGAGTTAAAGGAACTCCAGGCCCAGTTGAAGGATCTAATAGACAAGGGCTTCATTCGACAGAGCTGTTCACCGTGGGGAGCACCAGTTTTATTCGTGAAGAAGAAGGATGGAACATTAAGGATGTGCATCGATTACAGGGAGCTGAACAAGGTCACTATAAAGAACAAGTATCCGTTGCCACGAATCGACGATCTGTTCGACCAGCTCCGAGACGTTGCAGTGTTCTCAAAAATCGACCTACGTTCCGGGTATCACCAACTACGGATTAGAGGTGCAGACATACCCAAGACAGCCTTTCGTACACGATATGGACACTACGAGTTCCTCGTTATGTCATTCGGACTAACGAATGCCCCTGCAGCCTTCATGGATCTGATGAATAGAGTGTTCAAGGAGTTCTTAGACAAGTTTGTCATTGTGTTTATCGATGACATACTTGTGTATTCTAAGACAAGGGAGGAACATGAGGAGCATCTGAAAGCTATTCTACTCAAGCTAAAGGAGCACCAGCTATATGCCAAATTCTCCAAGTGCGAGTTTTGGCTGGAAAAGGTCCATTTTCTTGGTCACGTGGTCTCCAAAGACAGAGTATCAGTAGACCCAGTGAAAGTCGAAGCAGTCAGCGAATGGCCGACTCCGAAGAACGTAACGAAGATTCACAGTTTCCTAGGCCTAGCAGGCTATTACAGACGTTTCGTAGAAGGGTTCTCGAAGTTAGCCGCACCACTCACAGCACTCACTAAGAAGGAGAAGAAGTATGAGTGGACGGATAGATGCGAGAAAAGCTTCCAGGAGCTAAAACACAGACTCACGAGCGCTCCGATCCTGACTATACTAGACGCTAGACAGGGGAATTTTGTAATCTACAGTGATGCATCTAAGACCGGACTAGGAGCCGTACTGATGCAGAATGGGAAAGTAGTCGCTTATGCCTCACGACAACTTAAGAACCACGAGAGGAATTATCCGACTCATGACCTAGAGCTAGCAGCGGTCGTGTTTGCACTGAAAATATGGAGGCATTATCTATACGGCGTCAAGTGTGAGATTTATACGGACCACCAAAGCCTCAAATACATCTTCACACAGAAGGAGCTCAACATGAGGCAGCGAAGATGGCTAGAATTGGTGAAGGATTACGACTGCGAGATCCTGTATCACCCAGGGAAAGCCAACAAGGTGGCCGATGCACTCAGTAGGAAGTACTCTTCATCACTTATGGCTATCAATGCCTTGCCAAAAGCCCTACAGAAGGAGCTATGTAATGGCGAAATCGAGATTCTAACAGGGAAGTTGTCTGAAATGACCCTCCAATCAACACTCCTAGAAGAAATCAAGGCCGGCCAAGACCTCGATTTAACCCTGAACAAGCACAAGAAGGAGGCAATGGAGGACCGGAAGTCAGAATTCCAAGTCTCTAAGGAGGGCATACTATATTTTAGAGGTAGAGTGTGCGTTCCGAAGGATGAAGAACTCAGGAAAAGGATCCTTTCAGAAGCCCATGACACACCGTACTCAGTTCATCCAGGGGCAAACAAGCTATACAAAGACTTGAAAGACATTTTTTGGTGGCCTAAGATGAAGGGTGATGTCGCTGAATTTGTCGCAAAGTGCCTTACATGTCAAAAAATTAAAGTAGAACATCAACGACCTGGAGGAGAACTGCAGAAAATCGAGCTTCCTGAGTGGAAATGGGAACAAATTACAATGGACTTCGTGGTCGGACTGCCCAGAACATCCAGTGGAAACGACGCCATCTGGGTAATTGTGGACCGACTGACGAAATCAGCTCGATTCTTAGCCATGAAGTTGAGCTACTCAGTGGAGAGGCTAGCAGAAATGTACGTGGCCCAGATAGTAAGACTGCACGGTGTACCTAAGTCAATAATTTCAGATCGTGATGGGCGCTTAACTTCAAGGTTTTGGCAGAGCGTCCAAGCTTCAATGGGGACTAAGTTGAAGTTCAGCACAGCTTTCCACCCTCAAACAGACGGTCAGTCAGAAAGGACAATACAAACGTTGGAAGATATGTTGAGAGCGTGTGCCCTAGACTTCAAGGGGAATTGGGACCAAAAGCTGCCGCTAATAGAGTTCTCGTACAACAACAGCTACCATTCCTCGATCGGAATGGCACCATACGAGGCACTCTATGGAAGGAAATGTAGATCTCTGATCCACTGGCATGAGACTGGAGAGAAACAGCTCACTAGCACGGACTTCGTCAAAAGTACAACAGAAGACGTGAAGATTATACGGGAGAGACTGGAGATAGCTCATAGTCGTCAGAAGAGTTACATTGATAAACGACGCAGACCTCTCGAGTTTCAGGAAGGAGATTCAGTTTTCCTCAAGGTAGCACCCATGAAAGGGGTGATGCGCTTTGGGAAGAAAGGGAAGCTCAGCCCTCGATATATAGGACCCTTCGAGATCCTCGAAAGAATTGGGAAGGTAGCCTACAGGTTAGCGCTCCCTCCCGAGTTAGCATTTGTGCATAACGTTTTTCACGTCTCGATGCTGAAGAAATACGTGCCTGATAGTTCCCACATACTGAGTCAAGAGCCTGTTGAAGTACACGCCGACCTGACATTTGAGGAAAGACCAGTGCAGATTTTAGCTAAGGAGAGCAAAGTCCTCAGGAATAAAGTGATCCCGCTTGTGAAAGTGCTGTGGCGGAATCATAACATAGAAGAAGCTACATGGGAAAGGGAAGAGGACATGAAGAGAGACTTCCCGGATTTATTCTAATTTTCGAGGACGAAAATTTTGTAAGGGGGGTAGGTTGTAAGGACCACCCCGTCCTTGTAACTCAGTAAATTATTCAATGAGAAGCTAAGGAATAATTTGATGCGTTTTTAGTCTAAATACATCGAACACGGTCAGGTACATGGTCGTGTAAGAAACCGTGTACTGATCGGATTGTTTTATGAGAGAGGCCGTGTGAGTTAACATGGCCGTGTAGTTTTATATGGTCAGGTACACGGCTGTGTAAGTGGCCGTGTACCACTCGGGTAAGTGAGCATGGTCCAAGACACGGTCGTGTTGAGAAAGCCTAGCTAGTACACGCCCGTGTTAGAACCCTTGTAGAAGGTCGTGTACTGAACAGAGAGCCAATTTGAAGACTCTCATAATGCGTGAAACCTAATTACTATGAAATGAGTAATTAAGTTGATAAATGTAGCATAAATTCCAGTTGAATAGACTAAACAGGTGCAGTACTGTTTATTACTATTCATACAGTGAAAATGGGTAACCGACAGAGAACCCGGTCTACCCTGTTATGTGTATAAGTGTATAAGATACACAGTGTCATGAAACTAGTCCGGATGACCATTTCCTAACACAAGACTGGTGAGCAGATCACTGAAATACTCGGACCAAACGTCTGAGCACAATAACGAGAATCTCCCTAGTAGGGTACAGTATCGAGAAAATGGTCTGGATGACCTCTTCTCACCCAGAGATTGACAAAATCGAAGTCAGAACACTCGGACTAGTCAGTTAGAACAGAGAACAGTGAACCATGAATAGTGAATAGTGAATAATGCAAGATGCAGTGTCAAGTTACTGGCCAAGACGGCCTTAGTTTGACTTAAAACTGATATATCTAGACTCAGGACGCTCAAATTAGTCAAACGGACACCTGACACGTTTTTCGAGGTGGGACCTCACAGATCCTGAAAACTGGTCTAGACGACCTCAGACGGACATATGACTGATAAAATTGAAATCAGAACGTCCGAATTAGTCAAGAGAGACTATGTCTGAAATTTCGCCTAGGAACGCCTCGGTTTGCGTGCAAAAGGACAACACAGTGTAGACACTACCGCAGTATAGGAATGAATAGTGATTTGGTATATAATGGGCTCTTAGACAGTATAAAACAATTAGAAATCATCAGTACAAAAATCAAATTCAGAAAATCCAATTTTTGGATGAAAATTAGAACACTGCCGAGAAAGGGCTGAAAAACGCAGTAGAAAACTAGACTGCACAGAACCGATTCGGTTGGACTTTTACTCCAACCAAACCATGCCCCCTTTGGTTAGGAAAACAGCTGCAAAACCAGCTGCAAAACCAGCTGAAAGTGATCCCCTAAATCAAGGGATGTGTTGGAGTTTTTAGATTAAAAAAATGGGGTTTTAAGGACAAGAGGACCATGACCATTTAATGCAAACTTGCTCCCTTTCACCCTCCATCATGGCTCCGAAATTTCAAGGGCTGCAGCACAGATTTTTGTCCCCCAATTGAGCTAAATTATGGCTTAATTAAGAGGGCTTAGAGTTAAGCAAAGTTGCTTTGAGTTGCCTATAAAAAGGTGCAACCACCCTTAGGTTTCACTTTTTCCAATTGCTCACAAAAACACTCAAGAAAAATACAGCTTTCTCTCCCCTTTCTCTTCAGAAAATCCGACCCCTCTTCAGCCCCTAAACCACCCATATTTTCACATAACTTTCACACAAAAGCTTGGCCACACAAGTTGTTAGAGGTGCACTCTTCCAAGATAGTTTCGGTAAGACCCTAAAACCGAAATTTTTTCTATGGTGTAAATTTTTCATCTTGGCTGGATATTAAGAGAAACTTTTTGTTTTCCTTGTGTTCTCATTCTACCACAAATGATCCCTCAACCCTCTTTGTTTTCTATGGAGCCTTGACAGCCACCCTTGGCCCGGTTGTGCTTGGATCAAAGCACTCTAAGGTATAAACCGAAAAACCCCCATCTTTTGTGGTTAGTTGTTTTTAAGTTTTTGATCAAAGGAGATTTATATGTATTTGGTTATGCACATGGGTTGTAATAAGTTATTTGAGCCCTTAGCTTTCAGTTTTTAAAGTTTTTGTGGTTGTGGTTGTGTTTACTTTAGTTTACAAGTGGTTTGATATATGTGTGTGCATGAGTGTGTAGAGGGTGGCTGGACACAAAATCTGTCCCCAGGATCAGCCACGGATTTTGGCCAGTTTGACCCACTTAGGGTCCGAATCTGGGATTTGGTAAAACATAAAGTTTTAAGGAAATTTTGATACGGTCGTTTTTACGTCAAATAGCCATTGGCAAAAAATGAACCTACGATAGGCTTTTCGGCTAGTTTTGGTTCGGTGTCCAAAACTGGGAGTAACAAATCCGGACCAAATGAACAGTCTCAGATTTTTATTAATATGACCCTTTTAGAGGCCGAACCAGAATTTGGTCAAAACACAAAAGCTTTAGATCTCGACGAAACCTTGAAACTGACTCGCGTGGGTTTCAAAAATTCGGCCGTTTCAGGCCCCAAACAGACCTGTTTTCAAAACTGTGTAAAACTGGAACTTTTATAAAAACTGGGCACAAAGGCCACGGGTTTGATGAATTTAGGAGCCGTTAGAGTTAGAATTAGGCTCCGAAATGAACACAAGAATTGTTCATTTTGTCGAGGACGAAAAGTTTCATGAACGTCGATTTCTTAAACAAAGTCATTTCGAACAAGTTTCAAATTATTTTCAAAAGTGGTCCAACACCACATTTTTTTAGCACATTTACAATGTGTTCCCTTTAAATGACTTAGAAATGATTTCAACAAAAACACCCTCATCCTCCAACGGGGCGAGGTGAGACTCGTTTTTAAAAATGTGGGGACACCATACCCCTTTCAAACCATTTCAAACACTTTGCTTTCAAAAAAATATGGGGACACCATACCCCTTTCAAAATGAAAAATCCTTTTGTAAGAATTTCTAGATTTGAACAAAGTTTTCAAAGGAATTTCACAAAGAACAAGGGACGTTTTTAGTAAGATATGGTAGAGATAGCCTAGTCAGCTATGACACCATAATGCAAGGTAGCCCGATAGGCTACCACACCCAAACAAGCAAAGTAACCCAAACGGTTACTATACCAAGCCTACACATAGTAGCCTGATAGGCTACCTAGTTGCCAAAACGTGAGGTAACCGGTCAGTTGACTGATCAGTAAATCAGTCAAGCACCGTGTTCAGAGCAACATTGTGAGGAATGTTGATTTAACTGTCAAGAAGACAGTTAATCAAACGTGACGGAAATTAGACACCAAATTCCCAGATAGGCCAATAGGGTACCGAGGGACCCCGGTACCACATGAAAGACGAGTATAGGCAAAAGTAGCCTAAGGACGTGGTAGTTAATTTATGGGGCCATAAGTTAATTAACCATATACGAATAAGTTAACTCTTGAGATAGAGAGTAAGTAGTGCCGACGGCAATCGGTATCAAGTAATTATCTACTTTAGTCACTGACAGTATTGGTGACTTAGAGAAGGTATTAACGAGAGACGTTATTGATGACAGGTAGTAACCTGCAAATTTCTAAAGGTGCGAATACAAGTGCTTGCAATTAAGTAAGTATAACTCCGCCTGTAGCATGAATAAAATGATGTTAAAATGATGGTTTTATAGTATGTTAAGTATGCCTTACATGCACACGATGTTGCACAGCATACATAAGAGCATATAGTTTCACAATCGAGTAGATTGATGAAAGAACAAGTTAGAAGCCATAGATCCCTACCGTATAGGATTGGGGATAGCTTAGAGAAGCATATGGCTAGAACAGTTAAACAAGATGGAAATAAATAGGTGTGCCGTACCGGCTCCTTCAGTTGAAGGGGTTTCCAGTTAAAGAAAGTTAAGGCCAAAAGTTGAGCATCAGTTGATGGCTCTTCGGCATTAGTTGACCTCGGGCGTTACCGTTGGTCTGCGCGCACACGGTACTGACACATGGGCCCTAAATAGGCAAGAGAAAGGAAAGAGTGCTAAAGCATAACTGAACATAACCGGATCATGCATAGTTCACTATCCGCATTAGTTCGCTATACTTTTAGCTACAGTAAGATACATGCTTTTACATGAAGGAATCTGTATGCATATGGTATATAAAGTTTGTATGCTATGACATGATATGTGATGATATGGTATATGCTAAGTGTTATATATGACTATCTTGCATGCTTATGCGTTTTAAGTATGTATTATGTTTAAACATGTTTTGCGGTTAACATGTTGTACTTACTGGGCTTAAAGCTCACGGAGTGTGTTCATGCTGTAGGTAAGCGTCCTATGGCATAAGCCACGATGGGCAATGACGGCGGCGGAGGCGGATGTGAGGCGAGGTTATGGACACCATACGAGTTTAACTTCCGCACAGTTTAAGTAAACAGTATTTTGAACAGTAACAGTACAGTACCAGTAGATGGTACTTTTAAATAGTAATCGTTAAATGGTATTTCTGAATAGTAATGCTTACACAATATTTTTGAGTAGTAATAGTTGAATAGTATTTTCGAATAGCAGCTGATTGATACTATTCAAAAATACTATTTCACAAAATGAACAGTATAAGTATGTTTGCAAGATTATTATTATGTTTCAAATTCTGCTTTTAATAGTACATGTGCATGAATAGTAAATACGTTTGCAAAAAAAAAAAAAAAATTTTCTTCTAAAATTAGGGTAACCTATTAAAGATATTTTAAGTAAGCAATATTCAATTACAAGAAAGTATAAGTAAAAGGAAAAGAAACAGTAGTTTTACAGTGATGGTCCGGGCCGCCTAGGGCACGGGGCGTCACAGGCGTACCGGCCTTCCCAGTGTGAGGTTTAAGAATAGCCTCCACCCCAGTGTGTGGTACTAGCCCAAGTGTGTTAGTTAATGGCTTAATGTGCTACCCCAAGTGTGGTAGTGTAAAGATTGACCTTGGGGTTGATTGGTGGGTCGCTCCCCATTTCCCCCATTGGTCTGCATGCATTAGGTATGCCCAACCATGGGCCCACAAGTGAAAGATAAAGAAAGGAAAGATATAAAAAGAAAAGAAAAGAAAAGAAAAAGAAAAGAAAGAAAAGAAAAGAAAGAAAGTTTAGAAAGAACGAAGGAATCATAAGGACTGAAAATCGACACACATAACAAACTAACCTTAAGTGTTAGGCAATAAATCATGCTTTATCTGTATGTTTGTACTTATTGAGCTATAGCTTACTAGTCTATTTGTGATGTAGGTAACAAAGGCAAATAACCTGTATTATGAAGAGAGAGTAAAAGGACTGGCAGGCAGATTCCTATAGTGTCATCGACGGGTTGTGGATCCACTACGCAAACTATCTGCTGTGAAAAGAGTGTAGTATAAGAATGTATATATGAATGTATAATGACAAGACAAGTATGTTACTTATAAAGTGAAGTAAGTTTATAGGTATACTTATGTAATAAAGTATATTTATATCACTAAGTATCTTCAAGAAAACAAGACCGTAAGTATTTTGTTTAAAAAAAAATATCATGATTTTTCAGATACCAATCTTTTAAAGAAAAGCAAGTTAAGTAAGAGGAACGAAAGAGCAAAGAAAGAAAGAAAGAATGAGAGTGGACGACTCGAGCTAGTCGGGTAGCCTATAAGAGTTGGTATCAGAGCAAGCGGTTCTTCCACCGACCTTCCATGACATTCCTGTATTTGCACCTGCTCAATCCAAGTAAGTTAATCTTTAGATAATAATTACATTGTTATGAGCACTAAACCATGTAGCTATTGTTTGTAATTGGTTACACAGCAACATGGTTCATACACGAGCTAGGCAAACTCAAGAAATCGATTTCGCCACTATACTAGCCAATATACAAGCTCGGCTAGATGCGCAAGAGAGATAGAACCAGAGATTACAAGAATTGTTAGAACAAAGAAATGTAGAACAAGTAAATCCCCCTTTACCTCAAGTACCAATACCAGAACCACAGCCAGCTGTAGAGCCGGTTGTACCCCCGGTACAAGCTATACTAGAAATAGTTGTGGGTGCCCAACCAGTAATTAATCAGGAACCTTTGTATGAAAGGTTTAGGAAAATGAAACCACCAGAGCTCGAGGGGTCTATGGATCCATTAGAGGCAAAAGAATGACTGGCCTCACTACAGACCATTTTCAAATTCATGAACCCTACAGATCAGGAAAAGGTCCTATGTGCTTCCTGCATGCTAAAGAAGGATGCGCGATACGGTGGGAGATAGACAAAATGCGGAGAGATACTAAGAGGATGACCTGGAACGTCTTCCTAGAGGAGTTTAATAGGAAGTTTTTAAACCTGAAAACTCTTAGAGCTCAGCAGACAAAGTTTGATGATTTAAGGCAAGGTGATATGACAATGACCGAGGCCTACCGCAAATTTGATCGACTAGCCCGATTATGTCCACACCTGATACCCACAGAGGGTGAATGGGTATGGAGGATGATTAATATGTTTCGACCAGACATAACCACAATCGTGGAGAGTGGGGAGACCCCACCAAACACAGTAGCAGACTGTGTGAGCAGAGCCATGAGGGCAGAACACCGTCTGGGTCGAGTAAAAGAAGAAAGAATGAAAGCATGGGAAGAGAAAAAGAAAGAAAAAGATCTTGCGAAGCAGACTCAGAAGAACAACCAAACAGGCCAAAGTAGTAGGTCTAACCAAGGAATGAAGCCTAGTCAGAAGAATAATCAAAATCAGACGAACCCCAATAAGCGGAAGGCCAACCTAAATGAAAATGGAAGTCAAAATGCCCGAAACACTCAATAGAGACAAGGGCCCGAAGTTGTGCAAAATCGACAACCATGCCCAAAGTGCAGAAAGATGCAAAGGGCAAGTGTAAATTTAGGACTACTGCATGCTACATATGCGACAAAGAAGGACATTATGCCAGGACCTGTACATGCAACTGACCAAATCAACTCAGACCCTTTCAGCCTCGACAAATTGGTCAAGTCCATGCCGTACATGAACCATCCACTTCGACAAAGTGTCAAGAGATTACACCAAGGACAGAGGTGCACCTTATAGCCTACACCAAAGAAGATGTAGAAGCGGGCACTTCCAACGTAGTGATAGGTCAGCTTCTTGTCACTCAAAGCCCTGCACATGTTTTATTTGACTCAAGTACATCGCATTCATTTGCCTCATATAACTTCGTAGAAAAAGCTAAACATTCTAAGGATAAAATTGGACAAGTATTTAAGAGAACCTTGCCATCTGGTGAGGTGTTACTGTCGGCTTACTGGTTACGTCATGTGCCAGTAATTGTTGCTAATAGAGGATTATACATCGATCTAGTCATATAAGAATTAGTTGACTACGATGTTATCCTTGGAATGGATTTCTTTGGAAAGTACGGTGCAACAATTGACTGTCAACGGTGAAAAGTGGTGTTCCAATCCGGAGGAGAAGATCAATTCGAGTATAAAGGGCATTCTCATAAACTGTTAAATATGCTGATCAGTTCTATAAGGGTAAGAAAGCTAAAATCTAGTGGCTGCACTAGATATTTAGCATATGTCATGGAAACAACCAAAGAGGTGAAGTTTCAACTTAAGGATATGCCTGTGATCAACGAATTTGTAGGAGTGTTTCCAGAAGAATTGTCAGGGCTTCCCCCGGATAGAGAAATCACCTTCGAGATTGAGTTACTACCTGGAACGTCTCCAATTTCCAAGGCGCCGTATAGAATGGCTCCAGCAGAGCTTAAGGAATTACAAGCTCAACTGAAATAATTGTTAGAGAAGGGTTTTATTCGACCTAGTTTTTTGCCATAGGGAGCTCCAGTCCTCTTCGTGAAAAAAAAGGATGGCACTTTAAGGATGTGTATAGATTACCGCAAGCTCAATAAGGTTACAATCAAGAACAAGTATCCACTGCCAAGGATCGATGATTTATTCGCTCAGCTCAAGGGAGCCGTGATCTTCACAAAGATTGGCCTTCGATCCGGTTATCACCAATTAAAGATCAAGGAAGAGGATATACTAAAGACCGCATTTTGAACATGGTACAAGCACTATGAATTCCTCGTTATGCCTTTTGTAATGAACGCCCCAGTTGTTTTTATGGATCTGATGAATTGAGTATTTAAGAAATATTTGGACAAGTTTGTCATTGTATTTATCGATGACATCCTTATTTACTCGAAGAATCAAAAGGAACATGAAGAGCATTTCCGGACTGCATTACGTACTCTAAAAGAGCACCAATTGAATGCCGAGTTTTCAAAGTGCAAATTCTGGCTAGATAAAGTCCATTTCTTAGGACATGTCGTCTCCAAAGATGGGATTTCAGTAGACCTAGCAAAGATAGAAGCTGTTAGCAAATGGTCTCCTCTAAAAAATGTGACTGAGATCTGGAGTTTCCTAAGATTGGCAGGATACTACTGCAGATTTGTAGAGGGCTTTCCAAGCTTAGCTGTCCCTCTCACGGCCCTCACCCGAAAGGAGAAGAAATTTGAATGGACAAGGAAGTGTGAAGAAAGTTTTCAAGAACTGAAGAATCGGCTAACCAGTGCTTCAATTCTTATGATCCCTAAGGATAAGGGAGAGTTTGATATTTATAGTGATGCATCTAAGACAGGACTAGGAGCTGTCTTGATGTAGGAAGGAAAGGTGATAGCTTATGCATCTAGCCAACTCAAAGAACATGAGAAGAACTACCTAACTCACAATCCAGAGTTAGCAGCCATCGTGTTTGCGCTCAAGATATGGTGGCATTACTTATATGGAGCTCGGTGTAGGATCTTCACAGACCATCAGAGCTTCAAGTATTTCTTCACCCAGAAAGAGCTCAATATGAGACAAAGGAGATGGCTAGAATTAGTAAAAGACTACGACTATGAAATTTTGTATCACCCCAGTAAGGCAAATAGACTAGTAGACGCATTGAGTCGCAAGTCAATAATGTCGGAACGAGTAGCAATCGATAAGCAACCCAAGCCACTGTAGTGCGAAATTTCCTTATTAGAAGTGGAGCTAGTTTTAGGAAAGTTGGTAGCAATGTAATTAACGCCAAAAATCTTAGAAGAAATTAAGGAAGCTCACGAGCTAGATGGTGTTCTTAGAAGACTTAGAGAAGAAGCTTCCAAAAAGGAAAAGTCAGAATTCCACCTTTTCGATGATGGAATACTACTCTTTCAAGGATGAATTTGCATACTAGACAAGGAGGATTTAAAGAAAAGAATTCTAACAGAAGCACATGATACTCCTTATTCAGTACATCCGGGTAGTACGAAAATGTAACAAGACCTGAAGTAGCACTTTTGGTGCAGAAAGATGAAGAATGACATTGTTAAACATGTCAGTAGTTGTTTAACATGTCAGAGAATCAAAGTTGAGCATCAACAGCCAGCAGGTGAGTTACAACCATTGGAGATCCCCAAATAGAAATGAGAGCACGTGACTATGGATTTCGTGGTAGGATTGCCTAAGACAAGTGAAGGATTTGATGTGATATGAGTAGTGGTGGATCAATTGACCAAGTCTGCTCACTTTATACCCGTAAAGATGACCTACACATTGGAGAAATTGGTAGAACTGTACATTGCCAACATTGTGAGATTACATGGAATACCGACAACGATAGTGTCAGATCGTGATAGTCAGTTCACATCTAATTTCTAGAAAAGTGTACAGGAATAAAACCGATAAAAATGTATCAGAGTGGCGCAGCAGAACAATAAAAATTATTCAAGATCGTTAAATATCTCATGATGCCATATACAATAAACCAACAATAATTTAAACTTATACCTCAAGGACGCCAATCTTGCAAGAGGAGAATGACCGGAGGGCTTCAACCAACTAGCCTTCTCTATTATTCTCTAATTCTCGAATGGCTGAGTGTATGGGCACTCTGAACCTCAATCGGTATGCTAGCATTGCTAGTCTTCTTCCGACCACCTAGATCTCTAAAGAACTTATTGTCACGGTGAGTTGTGCAACAATAAGCCTGCTCACCTGAGAGTCTGTGGTCTGAGAGAACTGGAGTGGCAGCACCTCTATTTATAGACTTGCATGAGGTGATCCTCTGAATTCGAATTGGATTAGGAGAAGATATTCTCCCTTATCCATAACCAAAAAATTTGAATTTTCCAAGGGGAAAATCCCAACTAAAATTTGGCCACTTTAGGATTATCCAATTCAAATCTAAACAAGATTTTAACTTGAATTTTATCTCCCATTTGTGACGTCCTGCCCTACGTAGGGTTAAACAGTACTATTATAGTCAGCTACTGTCGCCAACTGTGATAGACTGTAACCACTTGGATCGTCGGCAACTTACTTTTAACTTACTTTTAACTTATTCTGATACAACATATGATGGCTGGTATCTTACTTTTAACCTACTTCATTTAACATGCTTATTTTAACTTCCTATTTGAACGTGAAAATTGTGATAATTTTTTTTCTTTAACTTAAACTTTAAAACTTTAAACTTGCAAATCATATCATGGTAAAATATTTACTAAAGTAAATACATTATTGCAACTTGATATACATCATAAAACATCATTTTAACATTCTTTTCATTACTTTTTTAAAAAGCTCAGCGGAAAACTCCTAGCAGTACCATAACCCTCGCCCAGTCCCTTGGCACATGCAGATCTCGTTCGTCATCCGTCACTTGTCTTGTCGTCATGCAGGATGCTTACCTGCAATATAAACAAACTTGTGAGTGACAGGCTCAGTAAGTTCAAACATACATTCATGACATATAGCAATTCATACCATATAATACAAGGTAATTCTGATACCTACTGTAGCCACGAAACATTGCATATCATATACCGTATATTACTTAACATTCATACCTATCACACATAACCTTATAAACATACTTATACATATCTGAACACACTTTACATCATAATCCTACTTTCACACTTAGTGTCGTAAACGTACTTAATGCACTTTATACGTACTTAACATCATAAACATACTTTTGTATTTATCATGCTTTAATCTCATATACATACTTTCATACTTGAACCTCGTGAACTGACTGTAACGTCGTGAACATACTTAACATACTTGGCATCATGAACATATTTTTATACTCAACATACTTAAAACATCGTAGTCATACTTGGATATACTTGAACATCATAAACATAGCTTATTTAACGTATGCTACACATCGTAAACATAACATATATATCATACTTATTATCATGAAAATACTTTCACATTTAACATAATAAATATACTTGTCATGCTGAAATACATAAAACATTGTAAATGTAAGCATCATAAATTATACTTACGTATACTTAAATATCCTTAACATCATAAACATGCTTTCATACATACAAACATTGCATACACGTATCGTTTATTACTTAGACATTCATATTTAAATATAACATGTATATGTATCATCATATAGAGCATACTTAACATAGTATGATTAATTTACGTTTATTAACTTATGCATAATAGTTATAACATATTATATTTTTAACAGGAACGTTAGTCATGTTATACTTGCTTATTACCATGAGTAGTACTATTCACTATAAATAGTAACTTTATAACGTTGCTTAACATTAATACTTAAACGTATTTAACATCAGTCATACCATCTCTGACAGAACATATATGATACTAATTATGACATCAAAATATTAACACAAAATATATCATACATTACTTTAGATTTTATACTTAACGTATATAATATTTAAAATATACTTATACATACTTTTTATCATAACCATACTTGACATAATACATACCGTGAGTACACTTTCATACTTAACATGCTTTAAACCTACTTAATATCTTGAACGTACTTGCATTCTTGACATGCTCTAAATATACTTAATATCTTGAACATACTTTTGAAAGTTTTCTTCACACTTCTTTGTCCACTCAAACTTCTTCTCCTTATGTGTGAGAGCAGTGAGAGGGATAGCTAACCTAGCAAATCCCTCTACAAATCTCCGATAATAGCCTGCTAATCCGAGGAAACTCCGAATCTCGGTCACATTTTTTAGAGGAGACCACTTGCTTACTGCTTCAATCTTTACTGGGTCTACTGAAATTCCATCTTTGGAGACAACATGTCCTAAGAAGTGGAACTTATCTAGCCAAAATTCATATTTGAAGAACTTTGCATATAGCTGATGCTCTTTCAGAGTGCGTAACACAATCCGAAGATGCTCCTCGTGCTCCTTCCAATCTTTTGAGTATATAAGGATGTCATCGATAAACACAATGACAAACTGGTCTAAAAATTCCTTAAATACTTGATTCATCAGGTCCATAAAAGCGACTGGTGCATTCGTTAATCCAAAAGGCATAACGAGAAATTCGTAGTGCCCGTACCGTGTTCGGAACACGGTCTTTGGAATGTCTCCTTCTTTGATTTTTAACTGGTGATAGCCGGATCGAAGGTCAATCTTCGAAAAGACGGTGGCTCCTTTTAGCTGATTGAATAAATCATCATTACTTAGTAGAGGATATTTGTTCTTGATCGTGACTTTGTTAAGCTCACGGTAGTCTATGCACATTCTGAGGGTTCTGTCCTTTTTCTTTACGAAGAGAACTAGAGCTCCCCATGGCGAATAACTAGGCCGTATGAAACCTTTCTCTAATGACTCCTTCAGCTGGGCTTGTAATTCTTTAAGCTCAACGGGTGCCATCCTGTAAGGGGCCTTAGAAATCAGAGATGTTCCTGGCAGCAGCTCGATCTCGAAGGTAATCTCTCGATCAGGAGGAAGTCCCAGTAATTCTTCTGGGAATACCTCCACGAACTCGTTAATCACTGGTACCTTGTTTGGTTGTAGTTCTACATTCTTGATGGTATCCTTGACATAAGCTAGATATATGGTACAGCCACTAGATATCAACTTTCTTGCCTGCAGGGGACTGATCAGCATTTTCAACTGCTTCTAAGAATGCCCTTTATACTCAAACTGGTCTTTTTCTCCAAACTGGAACACTACTTTTCATCGTCGACAGTCAATGGTCGCTCGATATTTTCCAAGGAAATCCATTCCAAGGATAATGTCAGAATCAACTAACTTTAAGACGACTAAATCGACGTATAACTCCCTATCGGCAACAATTACTGGCACGTGACGTAACCAGTAATCAGACAATAATACCTCACCAGACGGTAAGGTGGTTTTAAACACTTGGCCAATTTTATCCTTGGCATGACTAACTCTTTCTACAAAGCTATGGGAGGCAAATGAATGCGATGCACCAGAGTTAAATAAAACAAGTGCAGAGCTTTGGGCAACAAGAAGCTGACCTGTCACCACATTGGAGGTGCTTGGCTCCACATCTTCCCTGATGTAGGCTAACAGATACGCCTCGATCTTTGGTACAATCTCCTAGTGCCCTGGCTGAATGGGGGTCCTTGTATGGCGTGGACCTGGCTTGTCTGTCGGGGCTAAAAAGATCCCGGCTGGTTCTGTCGATTGGATGTGCAGGCCTTGGCATAATGGCCTTCTTTGCCGCAAACATAGCATGCGGTACTCCTCAGCTTGCACTCGCCCTTATACAGCCTTTCACGTTTTGGGCATGGCTGTTAGTTCTGTACTCCTTCTAAGCCTTGTCTTTGCTGGGTGTTGCGAGTATTTTGGCCCCAATTTTCATTTGGGTTTCCCTTTCGCTTATTGGCATTCTGCTAGTTCTGGTTATTTTTCTGACCAGGCTTCATTCCTTGACCAGATTTGCTACTTTGGCCAGCTTGGTTATTCTTCTGGGTCTACTTCGCTAGATCTCTTTCTTTTTTCTTCTCCTCCCAGACCTTTGTTCTCTCTTCTTTGGCTCTATGCAGACGGTGTTCAGCCCTCATAGCTCTGCTCACACAGTCTGCTACAGTGGTTGGCGGGGTCTCGCCACTCTCCATAACTGTGGCTATATTTGGTCGGAACATATTGATTATCCTCTGTACCCATTCTTCTTCTATGGGTATCAAATGTGGACACAGTCAAGCTAATCTATCAAATTTATGAGAGGCTTCAGTCACTGTCATCTCGCCTTACTTCAACTCGTCGAACTTTCTTTGTTGAGCTCGTAGGGTATCGAGGTTGAAATACTTCCGGTTAAATTCTCCCAGGAAATCATTCCAGGTCATCCTTCTAATATCCCTTTAGATCTTTACTGTCTCCCACCAGTAATGAGCATCCTTCGTTAATATGCAGGAGGCACAAAGGACCTTCTCCTGGTTTGTCAAGTCCAGAAACTCAAAAATGGTCTGCAGTGAAGCTAACCATTCTTCAGCCTCTAAGGGGTCTGTAGATTCCTCAAACTCTTTTGGCTTCATCTTCCGAAATCATTCATACAATGATCCCTAGTTGGCTCCATCTCGGGCACCTATTGCTACTTCAGGTACCATTCGGACTGGTGGTGCTACTGGTTCAGGAGCTGGCTGTGGCTCCGGTCCTGGTACTTGAGGCAGAGGAAAATTTGCTTGAGCCCCATTCCTCTGTTCTAGTAGCTCTTGTAGACTCTGGTTCTATCATTCTTGTACCTCTAGCCAAGCTTGTACGTTGGCTAGGACGGTGGCTAAATCTGCTTCTTGAGCTTGCGTAGCTCGTGTACGAACCATGTTGCTGCGTCTGACTTATAACAATAGCAACATGGTTTAGTGCTAAGTTAGATATTGATTATTTAAAATTAACTTACTTGGATTGAGCAAGTGCAGATACTGAATTATCATGGAAGGTCGATAGTAGAATTGCTCGCTCTGATACCAACTCTTGTGGGAGCGATCCCTCTAGCTTGGGTCGTCCACCTTATCTTGCTTGCTTTCTTTGTTCTTTGATTCTACTTACTTAGCTTGCTTGTCTTTATAACTTTCTTTTTCTTTAGGGGTTTAAAAGATTTGTACTTGAAAAACCAGGAATTTTTTTTCTTTTTAAACTTAACTGGATGAAACTATTAGTTCTTTGAAATCGTGTATACATAAATATATGCATACTACTTAATGTTTTTCCCCAAAATATGCTTTATGGTCTTGTTATTTTAACGTACATAAAAATAAAAATATACTTTTAAGCTTATTTCACTACTTAACATACTACACTCTTGTCTTATCTTTATACATATACTTCACTATTACACTTTCTTTCTTTTACACTATGATTACAACGGAACTCTATGAAACGGAACCATAACCCGTCCATGACATCTTTGGAATCTGCCTGCCAGTCTGTGACCCTTGTTTCATATTGCTGGCTGCTTACCTTTATTGCCTACATCACGAATAGACTCATGAGCTAAAGCTCAGTAAGTACAAATATACAAGTAAATAAGCTGAATACACCACACTTAGGGTTAGTCAACTTATGACCAATTATTTGCTTATTCCTATGCTTTACTTATTCTTTCTATTCTATCTCTTTCTTTTCTTTGTTTTACTTTATCTTGCTTAATCTTTCACTTGTGGGCCCATGGTTGGACGTACCTAATGCGCGCAGACCAATAGAGGATCAGGGGAGCGACCCACCAATCGACCGTAAGGTCATCTCTGGACTACTACCTATAGGTAGCAAGTCAAGCCATCAACTACCTCATTATTAACGAGACAACGCCACACAACTGGGGTGGAGGCTATCTTTGAACCTCAAAAATGGAGAGGCCGGTACGCCAACCTAAACTTTTAAGTCTTATTATCTGACTTATCTTATTCTTTATCTGATCTTACTTAACTATTCTCGTGAACATGTTAGTATCATGTCACAAACCGAATAACTTAAATGTGTATATATATAACACAACTATATGGCAAGTCAATTCGTGAATAGACAATTAAATGTCTATACTTACAGCACTTATGCTAGTGTAAACTTCGACGGGTCCGTCGAGCTCCTTTGCCCATCTCAAGTTGAGTTTCCTAAAGACACAATGTCATCAGTTAATACATTTTTATTAACTGACTTTATTATACTAAAATCTGAACTTTAGCTTTTAAAATCTTAATTAAAGTCTTATGATGACATTTAAAGTCCTAATGACTCTGTTTAGACTTTTCTAGGGCTCTAGCAACCATTTCTGAGCATTTCAGAAATTTTGGTAAACTTGGTGAATAGTAACTTCCGATGGTGAATAGTGTCGTACACGTGAATAGTAATTGGGCTAGGGGACATTTCTATTTTTCTGCTTAGACTGGGTTCCCTAAATCCGAGAACCATAAAATAGCTAACTGGAGGGTTTAACGCCCCTTTCTTGACTTTTCTAGACTTTTTGGTCAAAATGACCATTTTGCCCCTAGCGGGTCTTGGGGTCGTAACATTCTCATTTTGGTGCTTAAGTGAGATTTTCTGAGTCCCTAAAATCTTAAAACAATCTTTTCTAGGTTTCGATAAATTTTTACAGCTTAATTGTTGCAGTTACACTATTTACTTGTCACCCGTCCCTCGGGTGGTACTATTCCGACTCTTGAGATCGTGGCTCGTTTTTCTAGCCTTTTGAAGCTTCAAATGAGCTTTTTACTAATCTTAAAAGTGTTCCTTATTCTCTTCCCGACTTAGGTCTCTGAGGGGCTCGGGTTTTTTGATCCCGCCCCTAAACTTTACCCTTGTTACCCAAAACGCCCTTGACGTTATTTTTTTTCCCATCCTCTCGGCATTTTAGATTTTAGGGTTCGGTTTACTATTCTGCTAGACTTGCTTTCTTACTTCAAACTCTAAGGTACCGAGGGATCTCGGTTTTCATTTCCGAGCATATTTTTATCACTCGTTTCCTAAAATGCCCTTAATGCCGCTTCAAAAATTTCGGTGGCATTTCCGCTTAAATTTTAGGTTTTCAGCGTTTAGGAAACGCCTCAAAACTATCTATCCTAATCTAAACCTGCCACGTACTATACTGAGGCCTATTTTACGTAAAAGTTTCTAAACTTTTACGTAAAAACTTTCCACACTTTCATTGTACAATTCACACAAAAAATGTTTGTTATTCAATCACTTAGGCCACGATTTTAGTCTAGGTTTCCAACACCAAAATTTTCTTTCATTCAAACATTCTTTCTTACACTTATAAACATGGTTTTTAAGGCATATTCAATACCAAAACCAACTAAAATTCTCGTTGAAATCTCACTTGGATGCCACGGGTTTTATGCCAAACCCTAACCAAACTTTGGTTTTCAATTCAACCACTTACACAAGCTTATCTTCTACATCATTCTAACTTACAACAACACTAAAATCACATGATTTTTACATGTTCTTCACACTAGGTATACATGGTTTCCCTTTAGAAAACCTTACAAAATTTTGTTTCAAACTTTTTAACTTCTCTTTTTAAACATTGTACACATCAACACACATGTTTAAATCAACCAAAACTAACTCAAAATTCTTTCCAAACCCTAGTAACATACACGGTTTTGCTTGAAATAAACTGAATCCCACTTTGGTTTTAAGCTTTCAAACTTTCTTTCTAGTTGTTTTACATATCAAAACACACTTTAAAACAACAATTTAATTAAACCAAACTTGAAATTCCTTGAACCCATACACTTAGCCACGGATTCCTTATAAAACTAACATGAAAAATTCTTGTTTCAAGCTTCTAAATTACTCTTTAACTATCATGCCAACTAATTAACCTTAAACAACAAAGTTTGAACTCAACTTTTCTCATTCTTTTCTACTCAACATAGCCATGGATTTCTTCTTCAAAACACCAAAGAAAAGCTTGAAATTTCAAGCTTACCTTGCTATGTTACTCAACACTTGCTTAGGAAGGACTTTGCTTAAGATTTTGGCACCAAACTTTGAAGAAACTTAAGCTCAATGAAGGGGGAGAGTCAAGGCTTCAAAGGGCAGCAAAGGGGCTGTTTTCAGAAAAAGTGTTTGATTTTATCAAGCCAAAAACGTTTTTAAAAGGGAGGCCAAAAAGGAGGGCTTTTTAGCAATTTCCTTTAGGGACTTTTTAGTAACTTTTTAAGGGTTTATTTGCAAACTTTTTGGGGTCAAAATATAATTATTTTGGCTGCTTTTCGAGCTACAGAACCGACCTACTTCAGCCCTTATCCACAAAATTTTTTTAAAAAATAAACTTTGCATTTTTGGCTTAATCTTAGCCCTTAATCTTACCTACCTTTAATCTTAACCATTCATCCTACCTGCCACCCTTTTTCTTCTAATTTTCTTATTCTTAATTATGACATCATCCATGATGTCATCCAATTAATCCATAGGTCAAAGTTTGACCAAAAGTCAAACTGAACCAAACTTTACCGAAATCGCGTAGGCGGGTTTCTGATGCTTCCTGTGCGATCGGTTTACCTTATTCTACTATCGTTGGGTTATAAATCAATGACGAAGTTTTTTATCCTTTAATAACCTTAGGTTTTACCTAGGGTAATCTCTTGTTTCTTTGGCCCTAAAATGCTTCATCATTTTATCGAAAATGACGAAATTTCTGGGGTGACATACCGGAGGACTTATCTAGCCATCCGTGCTATCAAATTATTCTAATACTGTCTTAAAACTCTTAAAAACCCTAAATTACTTTTCTTACTATGCTCTTACTTTGACTTGCCATATTCTTATCTTTACACTATTCGAATACCGAAACTACACCTTTTTAAGCGTTTTTTCCCGAAATCACTTTCTTACTCATATACTTTATTCTCTACTCATTTTTGGAGATTTTATTTCCTCCAAAACATCTATTTATTACTATCAACACTATAATTTGTCTAATTACAAACATAGTGTTTCTTTACATTCTTGCTTACAGAACTCATAGAAAACCCTAGATTAAACTAAGTTACTGTAGGAAAATAAACCGGTAAAAACGTATCAGAGTGGCGCAGCGGAACAATAAAAATTTTTAGATCGTTAAATATCTCATGATGCCATATACAATAAATCAACAACAATTAAAACTCATACCTCAAGGACGCCAATGAACAGGAGGAGAGTGACCGGAGGCTTCAACCAACTAGCCTTCTCTACTATTCTCCAATTCCCGAATGGCTGAGTGTGTGGGCACTCTGAACCTCGATCGGTATGCTAGCACTGCTAGTCTTCTTCCGACCACCCAGATCTCTAAAGAACTTTATTGTCACGATGAGCTGTGCAACAATAAGCCTGCTCACCTGAGAGTCTGTGGTCTCAGAGAACTGGAGTGGCAGGACCTCTATTTATAGACCTGCATGAGGTGAATCTCTGAATTTGAATTGGACTAGGAAAAGATATTTTCCCTTATCCAAACCCAAAAAATCCGAATTTTCCAAGGGAGAATCTCCACAATTAAATTCGGTTTTTCTAGATAAATCCAATCCAAATCTTAACAAGATTTTAGCTAGAATTTTATCTCCCTTTTCCAACCAAAAAATCCGAAATTCACAAGGAGAAAATCCTCCAAAATTTCGGCCACTTTTAGGATAAGGGAGAATCAAAATTCCACTAGGATTTCTCAAGCAAAATCTCATCTTAACCTTATCCAAAAATAACCGAATTTCCTAGGATTAGGGATCCAAAATTTCGGCCACTTTTGGGAGGAGAGAGAAACCAAATTCAACTAGGATTGAAGCTTGAATATTCCCTTGAATCTTATCCACAAAATCCGAAATCTTTCATGAGGATTATCCTCAAAATTTCGTCCCTTATTTGTTGGGATTTGGATTCAAAATTCAAGTAGGATTCCAACAAGATTATCCTCTCCAAATCCAACTCAAATTCGAATTTCAAACCTTGTGGATTTTCCACAACAAATTCGAATCCTACTTGGACTGTGATTCAAAATTTGAATTTCAAATTTCAAATTCAAATTTCAAATTAAAATTTCAAATTTCAAATTTCAAATTTCAAATTTAAATTTCAAATTCAAATTTCAAATTCGAATTTCAAATTCAAATTTCAAATTCAAATTTCAAATTCAAAATTCAAATTTCAAATTTCAAAATTCAAATTTCAAATTTCAAAATTCAAATTTCAAATTCCACAAAACGGTTGTGTTTCATATTCTTGTTCTCATGGATAATTTTCTACAACTCCAATCCAATCTCAAATAAAATCATGGCAACTTTATTTGGAGTTCGAATAATTGTGTACTCTATTATCCAAAACAAAATCTGAATCCAACCGGAGAGAATCTTGTCTACCATCCTAATCCTGTGTCATCACCATCCATGCATAATAAACTAGCCAATAGCATACACAAATCAATTTGCCAAACGTTAAGGAATTATGTGGAGCTAGTAGAGGGACTGATTGGACATATATAATCGGGCTCCCGTGATTCCATATGATCATCATTCTGTACCGAACAACTCAATCATATGATCACTAATTTCAGAGTCACACCACTATAAACCTGAAACTGAACTCCCAATTATATACCGTATTACGTAAGCCTGTGACGAGCTACCATCCAATGACCTTGTCATATATGCAAAACCCTCATATGATATCCATGATCAGCCTTAGGTCAAAGTCCGTTTAATCCTACTGATCAGGCTATCTTAAAGTTCCATTATACTACCGAATCAAGAAAATGATTATTCACCATATGTGAATAAGAAGTCATCCGCCCAGCAGACGACCCAAGGCCTTGTCCATTTTCACATTCAGTATAATGCCTTTAAGAGGATACCTTTAACTCCTCAGAGCTATGATTCCGATATCTGCAAACAAACCCTTCATCGTATACAAGTCATGCACCCAACGAACCGGTCTATAAGCTTACTACCTCTGAGACGCTTTAGCCATTGGAACATCAAAGTACACAAGTCATATACATGAAGTAGTTCATTTACTCAGGATTAAGGTTATTGCACAATGAACGTCAAAAGCAGATTGATCCACTCATAGCGGACTACGTAGATCAATCACGCTTTAGTCCCGGTCTAATATGTCACCTCCAAGCAACATATCCATGTCTCTACTTGGGAGTCCAGCTCCAGACAGTCAAGACAGACCGTCCCCTCCAAGGCTTTAGACAACATAATAGTCTTAACATGAGTTAGATGCTCGGTCTAACCCCATAGACTACAGACCATAGTTTAGACTGCTAACTTTAGAACATTGTCTTCTTGCATACAAAAATCCATTGCACGCAACGTTCTAACAGTTTTAACACAAGCAGTCAGTGAGCCATATTTGCTTACATTTACTTTAACATGTAAATAAGACGAGGACAGATAGCAATGTAATGAATAACCTCTAAGTATAATTTTATTATCCAGTTCAAAATGAATACATCAAAATGTCTCTAATACTTAGGGCATTTCCTAACAATCTCCCACTTGCCCTAAGCCAGCAGATGTGCCATGTTACGCATCCCCATCGCCTCTACATGCCTCTCAAAGCTTCTAGCTACCAAAGTCTTAGTAAAGGGATCAGCGATGTTATCCTCGGACGCGATCTTACAAACATCCACTTGTCCTGTCTCCACATGCCCTCTAATAATGTGATACCTCCGATCGATGTGCTTGGTCCTCTTGTGGTGCCGAGATTCCCTTGTGTTGGCAATAGCCCCTGTATTATCACAGTAAAGTGTGATAGGCTTGTCAACACCCGGAATGACCTCAAGGTCTCTAAAGAACTTGCGGAGCCAAACCGCTTCTTTAGATGCCTCAGCTGCAGCCACATACTCAGCCTCCATAGTAGAGTCAGCTGTGCAGCCCTGCTTCACGCTCCTCCACACAATGGCGCCTCCTCCGAGTAAAAACACTGATCCAGATGTCGATTTCCTCGAATCCTTACAAGTCTGGAAGTCTGAGTCCGTGTATCCTACGGGTGTTAGGTCCCCTCCAGAATACACTAGCATATAATCCCTCGTTCTCTTAAGATACTTGAGTATATGCTTTACTGCTTGCCAGTGCTTGGTTCCAGGATTCGCTTGATATCGACTCACCATACCTACTGCAAAACATATGTCCGGGCGAGTGCAAAGCATAGCGTACATAAGGCTACCCACAGCGGATGCATAAGGGACCTTACTCATACGCTCTCTTTCTTCCGATGTCTTGGGACAGTCATCCAATGAAAGAGTTAAACAGGCAATAGAAGGTTGTGAGCCTTTCTTTGCCTCTAGCATTGCATATTTGTCAATTATTTTATCTATGTATGAAGCTTGGGATAACGCTATCATTTTGTTCTTTCGATCTCTGAAGAGACGAATGCCTAGAACATAATTAGCTTCTCCCAAGTCCTTCATGTCAAACTGTTGGTGTAACCAAAGCTTGACCGATGATAAGTTCCCTACATCATTCCCAATGAGTAGTATATCATCGACATAGAGTATCAGAAAGACCACTTTTCCATCCTTAATACGTTTATAAACACAAGGTTCATCAACGTTCTGCTCAAAACCAAATGTCTTAATCGCTTGATCAAACCTCTGGTTCCATGAGCGGGATGCCTGCTTTAATCCATAAATGGATCTAAGCAACTTGCAGACTTTCCTATCTTGGCCTTTTGCTACGAACCCTTCGGGCTGTATCATATAGATACACTCTTCAAGATGGCCATTTAAGAATGCCGTCTTGACATCCATTTGCCAGATCTCGTAATCGAGAGCCGCAGCAATGGATAGAAGAATACGGATAGACTTAAGCATAGCAACAGGCGAAAAGGTTTCCTCGTAATCGATTCCAGCCTTTTGCGTGTATCCCTTTGCAACCAGTCTAGCTTTGAAAGTTTCCACTCTCCCTTCCGCATCCTTCTTTCTTTTGTAGACCCATTTGCATCCAATGGGTTTTATCCCATCCGGCAAATCTACAAGTTCCCAAACAGAGTTGGATTTCATAGAATCCATCTCATTGTTCATAGCCTGTTTCCAAGATCTAGAATCAACATCCTTTATAGCTTCATCATATGTGACCGGATCTTCCTCATGCTCATGAGCCTCGGCCTGGTATACCTCAGCATCATACATAAAGAAATTAGGTTTCTTAGAAACCCTCCCACTACGACGAGGCACCCTAAATTGTTGATCGTCTGCAGGTCTTTCACTGGAACTCGGACTTACGTCCAAGACCGATATCTGTGGAGCAGTTCTTTCACCCGATAACTCCTCTAGCACCACTTTGCTTCGAGGCTTAAAGTCATTCATGTGACTTTCCTCCAAGAATGTCGCATGGGTTGAGACAATGACCTTTTGTTCCTTCGGGTTATAGAACAGACCTCCTTTAGTTCCTTTTGGATACCCTACAAACATGCACAATTCTGATCTTGGTTCCAACTTCTTCGCATCCCCATCCAGTACATGTGCCGGGCAGCCCCATATTCTCATATGTCCAAGGGAGGGCTTCCTGCCACGCCACAATTCATACGGAGTTCTAGGAATTGATTTGCTCGGAACCTGGTTCAGAATATAGCACGCCGTTTGTAAAGCATGTCCCCAAAATGATAATGGCAGCGTTGAGTAACTCATCATGGACCGTACCATATCCAATAAGGTCCTGTTTCTCCTTTCGGCTACACCATTCTGTTGTGGAGTACCAGGTGCAGTCAATTGAGATAATATCCCATTCTCTACAAGATGTCCTAGAAATTCATCGGAGAGGTATTCGCCACCTCGATCAGATCGAAGTGTCTTTATGGATTTATCCAATTGCTTTTCCACTTCCGCACGATACTCTTTGAACTTGTCAAAGGTTTCGCTCTTGCGGTGCATCAGATACACATATCCATACCTCGAGTAATCATCTATGAAAGAGACATAGTACTCGAACCCTCCTCGTGCTGTGACGTTCATGGGGCCACATACGTCAGTGTGCACAATTTCTAAGAGCTCCTGTGCCTTTGTACCCTTAGCTCCAAAAGACCTCTTAGTCATCTTACCCTCTAGACAAGACTCACATTGGGGAAGTCGTACCTCCTCCAGAGATTCCAGAGGACCGTCTTTCACCAATCTTTGAATCCTATCCTGATTAATATGACCAAGTCTTAAATGCCAAAGATACGCCTTGTTAGAGTGAGAAACTTTCAACCTTTTAGAGTTATCAATTAATTCAGTGTCAAGCAGTGAGTACATCTTTGGTCTGATCAAATATAGGTTTCCATCCATCCATCCAGAACAGATAAAAGACTTATTTCTATGAATATCAACTCTTTTACTAAAAGAAACTGAATAAGAATCCTTTATTAAACAAGCTACCGATATAAGGTTCCTCCTAAAATTAGGAACATAAAAACAGTCTTTCAATAAAATAAACCTAAATTGATCAAAATAAAGATGAACGTCTCCCACTGCCTCAGCCACCACAAAGCTACCATCTCCAGTCCGCAACGAGAGGCTCCTATCATGTAGACTTCTCGTTTCCACGAACCCCTGCATAGAAACACAAACATGATTAGTGGCGCCCGAATCAATGACCCATGTGTCTTTCGATTCTTCCACCAAACACGCTTCTAAGTAATGAAGTTCCTTACCTTCCTTGCCCTTGGAGGCTAGGAATTCCCGGCAAGCCTTCTTGAAGTGACCTACCTTCCCACAGTGGAAGCATTTGGACTTTTTAGGGTCCTTTGGCTTCTTGTTCTTCTTCTTCTTCTTCCCGTCCGAGACAGGAGGATTAGAAGAACTGGAAGCCACTTGCTTCTTATTTGGCCTCTTCCTCTTCCGTGAGGGATTGGAAGATTCTGCCAAATTGGCCTCTCCTCTAGGTCGGACCACATCTTCATCCCTGATCATCCGCTCATAAGCCTGTAGTTGCTTCATGAGCTCGGTAAGTCCTAACTCCTTTGTCGCCAGATTGTATGCGGCCTTAAACCCCACAAAATCTTTAGACAGAGTCTTGAACACCATCTCGATCTGGGTGTTGTAGTCTAACTCAGCACCATTCTCGGCAGCTTCAGCGAAGAATCCCATTAGAGTGATCATATGGTCCTTCACCGGAGCACCAGCCTTTTGCTTGGAGTTCATAATGCTGGTGATAGCGGACTGTCGAGCCAATTTTTCTTGGCCTCCGAACATGTCCTCCAGATTTTCCATGATCTCCCCAGCAACTTGATAAGTCTCATGCTGCTTTTGTAAAGCACTCGTCATGCTAGCAAGGATGTAGCATCGAGCTATTTCATTGGATTCTCTCCAACGATTATAGGCAACCGGGACCTCCTCAAGTGGTGTGTCAGGTTTGGGCCCAGGTGGGCATGGTTCGTCCAGTACGAACTTGTGTCTCTCACAGCTGAGAACTATTAATAGATTTCTTTTCCAATCTTTATAATTGTCGCCATTCAACTTATTTTCAGTAAGTATCGAAATGAGGGGTGTCGGTGACATTTTGAACTGAAATAAAATTATACTAGACATTATTACAAAGCCCAAGCAAATATGCAGATAATTTAGCAAATAAAACATACAAGTATGTTCCTACATGAAACTTGAAAAAACATGTAGCATTGCAACGGTAATTCTCAGCACCTATTGCCCCAAGCCACCGAGGGGTGGTCATGAGAACAAATAGCCTGAACATGGACCCCGTCCAATTAATATATGTTGCCTTAAATCCTCCAAGGTTAAGACATATATTAATAACCGCTTATTTGACCACCAGTTTAGTTAACAGAGCTTCTAGGGAAGGTTAATAACTAAACGAGTCTTGAGTGTATAACCATTGTTTACGTAGCCCGATCCACGTCCTACCAAGCCACCGAGGGGTGGTCATGAATAGGATCGCACCCGAACACGTTTTCCACATAGGAGATCCAATCTAGTATACCGGCGGCAGTAAACACCTACCGAGGGGTGTGGTCAGGTCAGAACTGACGCGAGGCGTTACCATGCTTTCACATATGGATCAACAATGGAGGCCGTGGGTTTTGTTTGAAACCCTCTCCCACTCAATATTTTGAAAAACATGCAAGTTTTGACAAATTATGTATGATCAATATAGTATGAGCGGCACTCACCTATTCTATATGACATGTTATCAAATATGCATACTAAACATCCATCAATACATATTTATACATCCATGACATATCACAAAAAAAATAATTGACAGAATAACCAAGCCATGGTTCCATCCTAGAACAAAGAAAATAAAGATTACAAAATTCCATCCAAAGCATTCTTTGGGTCTTGAATTTTGTTCCGTCTTCTTGTATCCATCTTTATGTAGCCTCTCCATTTATTTCTCATCCCATGAATTATTTAAAATTTAAATCTCCAAAAATTTAAATTTCAAATTCAAATTCCAATTTCAAATTTCAAATTTAAATTTCAAATTTAAATTTTAAACAATTTTAAACATCATGTGTAATAATATGTAATTTCAAAAAATTTTCAAATTTTCAATTACATATTTTTAAACATGATTTAAAATTAAATCTCAAATTTAAAAATTAAAATTTTCTGTTTTTTGGACCGTCGGACCGCCGCCCCCGTAGGCGGCAGCCGCCGTGGGCAGCCACCAAACCCGGAGGGGCTGGCAGCCCACGGCCGCCCCTTGTGCAGCCTGCCGGGCTGCAGGCTAAGCCTGCAGCACCAGGCTGCACGCCCAGATTGGGCGCAGCAGCCGGCAGGCTGCAGGCAGCGCCTGCAGCCAGAGGCTGCACGCCCAGGCTGCGGCCAGCCTTGGGCAGGCCACGGCCACCCCTGGCTGCAGGCAGAGCCTGCGGCCGTGGGTGGTGTGGGCTTGCACAGGGGCTGCCGCAGCCCCATCCTGCCCGAGGGCAGGGGCTGCAGCCCCACCAAGGCCCGTGGGCCTATTCCGAGGAGTCGTGTCTCGATTTTCGTGCCATATTCCAATTTACCTATTAGGATCTCCAAAAATTAATTTGAATCCCAATTAAATTGAAATTTTCCACACAATCAAAATTTCAACCTTTAAATCAAATTTAACTTTTGGAAAAAATAAATTACGGTCTTCAATCTTCAATCTCCTCCAAGAATAATTACATAAAAAATTCTAAACCGTTTCCGGTGTACAAAAAATTCTAACCATAAATATTCTAAGAGACAAAAATTAAAATCCATGGGAAAATTACAGTGTTAATAAACTGCTCCCATGGTTACATAAAAAAATTCCTAGATACAATTTTTCTAAATTCTAAGGAACCACAACCGGTATAAACAAGCATGCTTATAATAATTCAAAAAATTAAAATAACCACATACTTTATACATAATACATGATAACAACATAAAAGAACCCTAGAATGCCACTCTCTAAATATCAAATCCATACATAAATAAAAAGACTAAGTAATTGTCTAATTTATGTGCATGGCATAGTCATGAGATGGCTCTGATACCAATTGTAGGAAAATAAACCGGTAAAAACGTATCAGAGTGGCGCAGCGGAACAATAAAAATTTTTAGATCGTTAAATATCTCATGATGCCATATACAATAAATCAACAACAATTAAAACTCATACCTCAAGGACGCCAATGAACAGGAGGAGAGTGACCGGAGGCTTCAACCAACTAGCCTTCTCTACTATTCTCCAATTCCCGAATGGCTGAGTGTGTGGGCACTCTGAACCTCGATCGGTATGCTAGCACTGCTAGTCTTCTTCCGACCACCCAGATCTCTAAAGAACTTTATTGTCACGATGAGCTGTGCAACAATAAGCCTGCTCACCTGAGAGTCTGTGGTCTCAGAGAACTAGAGTGGCAGGACCTCTATTTATAGACCTGCATGAGGTGAATCTCTGAATTTGAATTGGACTAGGAAAAGATATTTTCCCTTATCCAAACCCAAAAAATCCGAATTTTCCAAGGGAGAATCTCCACAATTAAATTCGGTTTTTCTAGATAAATCCAATCCAAATCTTAACAAGATTTTAGCTAGAATTTTATCTCCCTTTTCCAACCAAAAAATCCGAAATTCACAAGGAGAAAATCCTCCAAAATTTCGGCCACTTTTAGGATAAGGGAGAATCAAAATTCCACTAGGATTTCTCAAGCAAAATCTCATCTTAACCTTATCCAAAAATAACCGAATTTCCTAGGATTAGGGATCCAAAATTTCGGCCACTTTTGGGAGGAGAGAGAAACCAAATTCAACTAGGATTGAAGCTTGAATATTCCCTTGAATCTTATCCACAAAATCCGAAATCTTTCATGAGGATTATCCTCAAAATTTCGTCCCTTATTTGTTGGGATTTGGATTCAAAATTCAAGTAGGATTCTAACAAGATTATCCTCTCCAAATCCAACTCAAATTCGAATTTCAAACCTTGTGGATTTTCCACAACAAATTCGAATCCTACTTGGACTGTGATTCAAAATTTGAATTTCAAATTTCAAATTCAAATTTCAAATTAAAATTTCAAATTTCAAATTTCAAATTTCAAATTTAAATTTCAAATTCAAATTTCAAATTCGAATTTCAAATTCAAATTTCAAATTCAAATTTCAAATTCAAATTTCAAATTTCAAATTTCAAAATTCAAATTTCAAATTTCAAAATTCAAATTTCAAATTCCACAAAACGGTTGTGTTTCATATTCTTGTTCTCATGGATAATTTTCTACAACTCCAATCCAATCTCAAATAAAATCATGGCAACTTTATTTGGAGTTCGAATAATTGTGTACTCTATTATCCAAAACAAAATCTGAATCCAACCGGAGAGAATCTTGTCTACCATCCTAATCCTGTGTCATCACCATCCATGCATAATAAACTAGCCAATAGCATACACAAATCAATTTGCCAAACGTTAAGGAATTATGTGGAGCTAGTAGAGGGACTGATTGGACATATATAATCGGGCTCCCGTGATTCCATATGATCATCATTCTGTACCGAACAACTCAATCATATGATCACTAATTTCAGAGTCACACCACTATAAACCTGAAACTGAACTCCCAATTATATACCGTATTACGTAAGCCTGTGACGAGCTACCATCCAATGACCTTGTCATATATGCAAAACCCTCATATGATATCCATGATCAGCCTTAGGTCAAAGTCCGTTTAATCCTACTGATCAGGCTATCTTAAAGTTCCATTATACTACCGAATCAAGAAAATGATTATTCACCATATGTGAATAAGAAGTCATCCGCCCAGCAGACGACCCAAGGCCTTGTCCATTTTCACATTCAGTATAATGCCTTTAAGAGGATACCTTTAACTCCTCAGAGCTATGATTCCGATATCTGCAAACAAACCCTTCATCGTATACAAGTCATGCACCCAACGAACCGGTCTATAAGCTTACTACCTCTGAGACGCTTTAGCCATTGGAACATCAAAGTACACAAGTCATATACATGAAGTAGTTCATTTACTCAGGATTAAGGTTATTGCACAATGAACGTCAAAAGCAGATTGATCCACTCATAGCGGACTACGTAGATCAATCACGCTTTAGTCCCGGTCTAATATGTCACCTCCAAGCAACATATCCATGTCTCTACTTGGGAGTCCAGCTCCAGACAGTCAAGACAGACCGTCCCCTCCAAGGCTTTAGACAACATAATAGTCTTAACATGAGTTAGATGCTCGGTCTAACCCCATAGACTACAGACCATAGTTTAGACTGCTAACTTTAGAACATTGTCTTCTTGCATACAAAAATCCATTGCATGCAACGTTCTAACAGTTTTAACACAAGCAGTCAGTGAGCCATATTTGCTTACATTTACTTTAACATGTAAATAAGACGAGGACAGATAGCAATGTAATGAATAACCTCTAAGTATAATTTTATTATCCAGTTCAAAATGAATACATCAAAATGTCTCTAATACTTAGGGCATTTCCTAACAGTTACACTGTTAGAATTCTCTGGTCGTCACAAGCAACCCACTGGCCAATCCTCCACAGTCTACATAACATTAGACTTCCAAACCCGGGACGTACTACCATCGGTTTGGAGTCCTATTATAACTTGTAACTGAAATCTGAGAAACCTCCACCTGTGTGGGAGGTCGGTACACCAATACTGATTTAATTACTGAGTTTCTGATGGTTCCTGACCGATGGCATTTATGCTGCCTCTTGGGTCTGGAGCTCTTTAAATTATTCTGTAGTTTATATTGTAGTTTTCTTAAAATTTTATCTCTTATGTTAGTGCGCATACGGCACCTGACTACTAAATTCCTGTCATCTCTATCACCTAAGCATACTGAGTAAATTCATGCTGTAAACAGAGAAATGTCTGAACTTATAAAATATAACACATAAACATAAACATGTCAAGTCAATTTACATTCGACTTAGACGTAACGCATGGTTCATAACATGACTTTCATAACATTCAAATCATAGTATCTTGGCACTAAAACTGCACATAAAACACATAAACATGACTAGTTCATTTATGTTGTAGACAAGGAAATATTTAAACTTACATGCCGCATATAAAACACATAACACATAAACATGTCAAGTAAGTTCATGTTGCAGACAATTAAATACCCGAATTTACTGTGTATAATACTTAAACATAAAAGTCAATTCATGTTTGACTTAGACCTAACACATAAACATCCAATGTTTAAAGCTTCAGTCTTATTATTTTGCTAATTCTTGTCTTTCCTTACTGTCTTTCGTATGGTTCTGACCAGGGGGCATTATCATTGTCTCCATGGTCTGGAACACTACTCATATCTTTCTTTCATTGTGTGTATTTTATTAAATACACCTTTGTGCATATAACACCTTACATATATACTTTACATTTCATACATAACATATAAACATATTACATAATTTCATGTAACAGACAATAAAATGTCTGAATTTACTACATATAAAACATAGATATAAACATGTCAATTTATGTTGTAGTCAACTAAAGGTTTGAACTTACAACATATAACACATAAAAGTTTATACATGTCACAGACATAGAAATATTTAAAACTTACCACATATGACACTTAGACATAATAGTCTATTCATGTTGCAGTCAATTAAATATTTGAACTTACCGCTACTTCTGCTTGTATCTCCTTTCTTGCTTCCTTGGTTCGTAGACGTCGCTTTATTGCATCTGTATCAGATTCCTATAACCGAAATAATTACGGTTATTTTTGTTACTTAAATCATACATAAAGCTTAATAAAATGAAAAAATTCTACGTTTCATTTCCCAATCATGAATTAGGGCTCTAATATGTTAGGAAATGCCCTAAGTATTAGAGACATTTTGATGTACTCATTTTGAACTGGATAATAAAATTATATATAGAGGTTATTCATTACATTGCTATCTGTCCTCGTATTATTTACATGTTAAAGTAAATGTAAGCAAATATGGCTCACTGACTGCTTGTGTTAAAACTGTTAGAACGTTGCATGCAATGGACTTTTGTATGCGAGAAGACAATGTTCTAAAGTTAGCGGTCTAAACTATGGTCTGCAGTCTATGGGGTTAGACCGAGCATCTAACTCATGTTAAGACTATTATGTTGTCTAAAGCCTTGGAAGGGACAATTTGTCTTGACTGTCTGGAGCTGGACTCCTAAGTAGAGACATAGATATGTTACTTGGTGGTGACACATTAGACCGGGACTAAAGCGTGATTGATCTACGTGGTCCGCTATGAATGGATCAATCTGCTTTTGACGTTCATTGTGCAATAACTTTAATCCTGAGTAAATGAACTACTTCATGTATATGACTTGTGTACTTTGATGTTCCAATGGCTAAAGCGTCTCAGAGGTAGTAAGCTTATAGACCGGTTCGTTGGGTGCATGACTTGTATACGATGAAGGGTTTGTTTGCAGATATCGGAATCATAGCTCTAAGGAGTTAAAGGTATCCTCTTAAAGGCATTATACTGAATGTGAAAATGGACAAGGCCTTGGGTCGTCTGCTGGGCAGATGACTTCTTATTCACATATGGTGAATAATCATTTTTTTAATTCGGTAGTATAATGGAATTTTAAGATAGCCTGATCAGTAGGATTAAACGGACTTTGACCTAAGGCTGATCATGGATATCATATGAGGGTTTTGCATATATGACAAGGTCATTGGATAGTAGCTCGTCACAGGCTTACGTAATACGGTATATAATTAGGAGTTCAGTTTCAGGTTTATAGTGGTGTGACTGTGAAACTAGTGATCATATGATTGAGTTGTTCGGTAAAGAATGATGATCATATGGATTTATGGGAGCCCGATTATATATGTCCAATCAGTCCCTCTACTAGCTCCACATAATTCCTTAACGCTTGGCAAATTGATTTGTGTATGCTATTGGCTGGTTTATTATGCATGGATGGTGATGACACAGGATTAGGATGGTAGACAAGATTCTCTCCGGTTGGATTCAGATTTTGTTTTGGATAATAGAGTACACAATTATTCGAACTCCAAATAAAGTTGCCATGATTTTATTTGAGATTGGATTGGAGTTGTAGAAAATTATCCATGAGAACAAGAATTTGAAACACAACCGTTTTGTGGATTTTGAAATTTGAATTTTGAATTTGAAATTTGAATTTGAAATTTGAATTTGAAATTTGAATTTAAAATTCGAATTTCAAATTTGAATTTAAAATTTGAATTTGAAATTTGAAATTTGAAATTTGAAATTTGAAATTCAAATTTTGAATCACAGTCCAAGTGGGATTCGAATTTGTTGTGGAAAATCCACAAGGTTTGAAATTCGAATTTGAGTTGGATTTGGAGAGGATAATCTTGTTAGAATCCTATTTGAATTTTGAATCCAAATCCTAACAAATTATGGACGAAATTTTAAGGATAATCCTCAATGGAATTTTGGTTTTTGTGGATAAGGTTCAAGGGAAAAATTCAAGTTTCAATCCTAGTTGAATTTGGATTCTCTCCTTCCCTGAAAAGTGGCCGAAATTATGGAGGAAATCTCCTAGGAAAATTCGGTTATTTTGGATAAGGTTGAGATAAGATTCAAGCTTGAAAATCCTAGTGGAATTTTGATTCTCCCTTATCCTAAATGTGGCCGAATTTTTGGAGGGAAAATCTCCTAGGAAATTTCAGATTTTTTGGTTGAAAAAGGGAGATAAAATTCTAGTTAAAATCTTGTTTAGATTTGGATTGGATTTATCCTAAATTAACCGAATTTTATTGTTGGGATTTTCCCATGGAAAATTCAGATTTTATGGTTATGGATAAGGGAGAATATCTTTTCCTAATCCAATTCAAATTCAGAGAATCACCTCATGCAGGTCTATAAATAGAGGTCCTGCCACTCCAGTTCTCTCAGACCACAGACTCTCAGGTGAGCAGGCTGTGACAACCAGGAAATTCAGGCAATTCTCGGATGAAAATGTACAATTGTATGTATATAACAATTTGTACTATTTAAAGAGTGAAATAAATGTATTTATATTGTTTAAAATATATGAAAATGTTCTAACAATATTGACAAGTAAGAATTCAGTGTTGGAAAAATTCACTGAGTTGAAACGGGTGAAACGGTGCAAAACCGGCATTGAAAACCCTAACCGAAGCAATAAAAGATGGTAAACTTCCGGGATTGATTTTGATCAAACGGAAGCAGTTTAAATTGATCCGACTGCACAGGAGACCTCAGGAACACGCCGGGACGATTTCGGGAAAATTTCGGCTCGAACCGGTATCGGTCAAAAAGTAGTCAAATTAATGTAAATAGTGAAAGTCAAAGTCAACTTTCACTTTAGCATTTATGACATCATAAATCAAGATTAATAAATGAAAGAAATAAGGTCGTTGGTGGAATTAAAGGCCATGATTTATCCACTTTTTGATCTAAAGGCCAAGATTTGGCCAAAATTTACCCTTTTTAATTTTTGAAAAATGGGGAAAGAAATGGTGTTAAAAGATGTCAAATTTTCGTTGGTTTAGAGCCAAATTAATTGGCTTTCTTTCATGCATAAGTCGGCAAAACTTGGGAATGAAATGGCCGAAACATTTGAAAGACAAAAACCAAACAAAAAAAAAATTCTAAGGCATTTCTTCCATGGTGTACGTGAGCAACCCAAGGAGAACCAAGAGATTTCTTCAAAATTTCTTCACAAAAAGTGTGTCAAAACACTCCTTGAAAACAAAGGAAGCATTAGACCAAGGTAACTTCCCTTGCACTTGATTTTTTCATGGTTTTTCTTCATAAAATCCGTGGGTGAATAGTGAGAAAAAGATGGAAAATTTTGGTTGTTTTTCATGGATTTGATGTTGGGTTATGTTAAGGATGTAATAAGGAAGAAAACCATGCAAATTGTTTAAAGAAAAACCGAAATTTTGTTGGTGTTTCAAGGGTAAATCCGTGGGTTACCTTGAGTAATCTATGAGAAAAATTTATGGTTTAATTGTTAACTTGCTTCCAAGTTTAATTTGGTGAAGAATAAAGCTTGTATTTCATTGTGGAAAGTTTGAAAAAAAATTTTGGTATGCATTTTCATAAGGTGGCCGTGGGTTTTCCTAATGGTTTGGAAGAAAATTTTGCTTGATTTATGTAGTATTTGGTTGATTGGAATTATGCATTTTAATATGCAAAAGATGAATTTATAATTGAAAGAATGAAACAAAAAGAATTGGCATGTTTTTCATTCAAAGGCCGTGGGTTATAACCCTAGGAAAATTGGTTGAAAATGCAAAGAAAATGGGCTTGAAAATGTGTTAAAAACGTGACATTTGAATGGCCTAAGGTGTGGTGAAAGTTTGACAAAATTTGGTTTGGTTTGGTTGTGAAAACCGAAACCAAATTAAGGGTAAAATTGTGAAAAAATTTTGTTATGTGGGTGATAATGTGGAATTGGAATTTTGTGGTTTTTTATGTAAAAGTTTGGAAAACTTTTACATAAAAATAGGCTTGTGGTATAGTACGTGGCAGGTACATACGGTTCGAGGCGTACCTAACACCGGAAGCCTTAAAATTACGCCGAAATGCTGCCGAAATTTCAAAAACGGCATTCGGGGTAAAATAGGAATTTAAAATAAAAGTTAGGGCCGGGACGGAAACCCGAGTCCCTAACGGAAAAATTGAATAAGGAAAAAAATTTAAGGGGTGGGTCATGAATAGTAACCCGTCCCCTTGAAAATGAAAAACGTGAGTGAAATTGAAAAACCGACCCCGAGGGGGGAGGCGTTTTTGGAAATGAAATAAAGGTCCGAGTCGGGAACGGAAAACCCGAGCCTCGGAGACCTAGGTCGGGAAAGTCTAGATGAACGTTTTAAATACTAGTGAAACGTCCATTTGAGGCTCCGAAACGATAGAAAATCGCTAAACCGACGTAAGGGTCGGAATAGTGCTTCCCGAGGGCCGGGAAAGCAAAAAGTGGAAATAAAATAGAAACGTACCCGGTAATGATTAGAAAAGAGTCAGAAAAGTTCTTGAGAGCCAAAAATGCAGTCTGGATCAATAAAATTCCGTCAGGGGAAAAACTGCAATTTTGCCAAAATATTGGGGCAAAATCGTAATTTTACAAAAGTTGGGGGAAAATGGTGAAAATAATAAATAAAACCTAAAAAGTTATAAATAGGTTTTATTTAAGCTTTTTAATGAAAAATAAAAGCTATAAATGGAAATGAAATTAACAGACAAGGTTTTGTCTGTAGGATCCCAAAATCGGCCTACAAGGAAGGCGATTCAAGATCCAAGAGAGAGAAAGGGAACAGTCTGATAAGGTAAGTTCAGACATTTACCTGTCTGCAACATATAGCAATATTGTGCTAACTTTAATGTACTAACTATAAGTTAGGTACATATGTGCTACGGGCACTATGATAGAATAGAGAGAGAGACGAAATGTGCTACGGGCACTATAAGAATGGGACACATGCTTAATTGTGCTTCGGGCACTAGAGCGAGGTTAATGAAACTCACTCACCTAAAAATTAAAATGTGAACCATTCCTAACCACGGGGCAATATGAAGTCACCGGGTTAGAATGTTAAAAAGTCGGTAATGAAACCACTTTCTGGCGTACCAGCCTTCCGTATAGGGAGGTACTTTTGCCTTCGGGGCTATGAGATAAGGCTGTGGAGGTCAGCACTGATGTACCGCTCCCAGTCATGTACTATTCTGCCTTCGGGGCTATGAGATTAAGGCTGTAGAGGTCAGCACTAATGTACCGCTCCCAGTCATGCGCACTTAAATGGTACTGCAAACCTGAGCTCAAAACCAGAACGTAATCAAAGATAATAACCTAAAACTGAAACTGTGCCATAATTGAGCATAAGACAGTTTAGTGAGAGCACTAACATCGCGGTAGATGTACTAGTGTGATACAGTGTTGTGGTCAAAGTTACTATTCACGTATGAATAGTGGTCAAAGATACTATTCATGATGAATAGTATTATTCATAGAAATTTCATTTCTTGCATGTTTGAACTTACTGAGCCTGTAGCTCACCATTTTTGCTAATGTTGCAGGTAAGCGATCAGCTCAGTAGCTTGTTTGACTGGATGCAGACGGGATGGCGCGTGTCAAATGGGATAACTGGGCGAGGGATATGGTACTGCCAGAGTCTTCCCGCTGAGCGATAAAAAGGGAAGGAAAAAAAAAAGAAACAGTCTTTTGTAATATTATATATTTACGAAAGTACTGTAATATGTAAATTACTTTGTACTTGCCAACAAAGTAAATAGTGGGAAATGTTTACATGATGTTAAAAAAAAAAAATTTCCCCAAAAAACGTCATGATTTTAAAAGAGAGAGAGATAAGCCGGCGACCCATGAGAGTACAATCTATCGCAGTTAGTGATAAAGCTCAACTGTAATAGTATTGTATGATCTCCACAAGGGGCGGGCCGCCACACAGGCTTATTGTTGCACAGCTCATCGTGACAATAAGTTCTTTAGAGATCTGGGTGGTCGGAAGAAGACTAGCATGCTAGCATACCGATCGAGGTTCAGAGTGCCCACACACTCAGCCATTCAGGAATTAGAGAATAGTAGAGAATGCTAGTTGGTTGAAGCCTCTGGTCATTCACCTCCTGCAAGATTGGCGTCCTTGAGGTATGAGTTTTAATTGTTGTTGGTTTATTGTATATGGCATCATGAGATATTTAACGATCTAAAAATTTTTATTGTTCTACTGCGCCACTCTGATACGTTTTTACCGATTTATTATCCTACATAATATCCCATTTATAATTTTTTCGTCAACTCCTGCCCAAAATTACTATGAATTGTAATTTTGATGTGAATAGTAACTTTGACCGTGAATAATACTATTCATCATGAATAGTATCTTTATCCTGATCATGAATCTTGTCATTTTAATACTTAAACTAGATTTTCTAAGTCCATAAATCATAAAACAATAAACTTAAAGGCTTAATGACCTTTTTTAGATCTTTCTGAAATTTTTGGTCGAAATGACCATTTTGCCCCTGACGGGCCTTTGGGCCGTAAAATCTTTATTTTAACATTTTAATGGGATTTTCTAAATGCAAAAGCCATAAATTCATTTTTCTGAAGTATTTTTGAGCTTTTTCAGCCTTAATTGCCGAAATGCTCGGGTCACTATTCACCGACTCTCGAGTGGCACTACTCTAACCCTCGGTCGTTAATCCTTTATTTTTCGGGCCTAAGTCACCGAGAGGGCTGGGGTTTCTATCCCGACCATATTTTTACCCTTCGGTTCCTAAAATACCCCTTTGTATCATTTTTGAAATTTTGGCAGCATTTCCGCTTAATTTTTGGGTTCCCGGTGTTTAGGAAACACCTCGAAACCATTTAACCTAATTCTATTCTACCACGTACTATACCAGAGGCCTATATTTTTACGTAAAATTCAACTTTTACGTAAAAATCTTTACATTTTTCACATTTTCTTATTTGACTATTTTTCATACACATAGTCCATTTTTCTTACAATTTCACACGTAAAAGTACATAATTAATACATATCATTCCAAAACATAAATTTAGGAATGAAGGACCAAAATCACTACCGAAATCGTCCTATCGGTAATCGAACGAACCGTTCGGTTTCACGTGCACAAACTTTTTTTTCTCTCCGTTCTTCGCTTTTGAAATTTCGTCTTGCAATTCCGACGCCATGGACGTGTCCGGAACGTCAAAAATAAGCCAACGGGCCATTCTTCAATTTTTGGTCAACGGTCGCCATTGACCGGCGTTGACCATCGTTGACTGGCGTTGACCGGCAGCGGTGTGGAGAAAGGAGACCACCATCTCGTAGATCTCAACGTAAGGAATCCATTGGTGGTGTCAATTTTACCGATTGAAGCTCCTATATTCGGAAATCAACCCTCGAAAGTACGACAGCGGTGGCAAGCTTCAATCTCCGTTTTCCTGACGTTTTGGCCAAAAATTGGATTGGGGCTTTTGATCTACGTGAAATTCTGATCATTTTGGTACCGATGGTGGAGCTCAACTCTGCCAGAAACAGTGAGTTTCACGAAGGTTACGGTGAAAGCTTGGGGGGCGTAATCTGGTGGTTGTTGAGGTGAATGAGCTATGAGTTTTGTTCTCCTCTTCACCATGAAACTTTTGGGACCGGAATCACCTTGATCGGAGGTCGGACGGCGGAGAAATCGATGTTTGAAAATTCCGGCCACCATGAATTTCGGGTGGCGCGTGCGGCATCCTTCGGCAGCCGTTCCGTCGCGTCGACCCATCGTTGGACTCAGGTCGGCGAGAGCTTTCCAACGGTGCTGGTAGTGTCGAAAACGGACACCGTTTCTAGTAATTGGTTACTATTCATTCGTGGGGGTATAGGAGGAAAAGAGAGAGAGGAAAAATATGGGGGACTGTTTGGCAATTTTTGATCCCCCCCCTTTTTATACTTTTTTTTTTTTCCAAAATTTCAACATGAGCTATCCTGACTAATTTAGGCATGCTGAACCCAAATATATCAATTTCATTTTCATCCGAGGTCATCTTGACTAGTTTCTGGTACTGCGAATTCCTGATCAAAAAATACCTTTGTGCTCAATTAACTAATTTGAGTATACTGATAGGCTATATTGACTAATTTGGACATGCTGAATCCAAATTTATCAGTTTCAACGTCATTCGAGGTCATCTCGACCAGTTTTCGAGATCTGTGTGATCCCGTCTCGAAAAACATGTCAGGTGCCCGATTGACTAATTTGGGCGTCCTGAGTCTAAATATATCAGTTTTATATCAAGAAAATGTCTGTTAGGAAATGCCCTAAGCATTAGAGACATTTTGATGTATTTATTTTGAACTAGATAATAAAATTATATATAGAGGTTATTCATTACATTGCTATCTGTCCTCGTCTTATTTACATGTTAAAGTAAATGTAAGCAAATATGGCTCCCTGACTGCTTATGTTAAACTGTTAGAACGTTGCATGTAATAGACTTTTGTATGTGAGAAGACAATGTTCTAAAGTTAGCGGTCTAAACTAAGGTCTGTAGTCTATGGGGTTAGACCGAGCATCTAATTCATGTTAAGACTATTATGTTGTCTAAAGTCTTGGAGAGGACGGTTTGTCTTGACTGTCTGGAGCTGGACTCCCAAGTAGAGACATAGATATGTTGCTTGGTGGTGACATATTAGACCAGGACTAAAGCGTGATTGATCTACGAAGTCCACTTTTGAGTGGATCGATCTGCTTTTGACGTTCATTATGCAGTAACCTTAATCCAGAGTAAAAGGACAGCTTCATGTGTATGACTTGTGTACTTTGATGTTCCAATGGCTAAAGCGTCTCAGAGGTAGTAAGCTTATAGACCGGTTCGTTTGGTGCATGACTTGTATACGATGAAGGGTTCGTCTATAGATATCAGAATCATAGCTCTAATGAGGAGTTAAGGGTATCCTCTTAAAGGCATTATACTGAATGTGAAAATGGACAAGGCTTTGGGTCGTCTGCCGGGCGGATGACTTCTTATTCATGTTTGGTGAATAATCATTTTCTTTATTCGGTAGTATAATGGAACTTTAAGATAGCCTGATCAGTAGGATTAAACGGACTTTGGCCTAAGGCTGATCATGGATATCATATGAGGGTTTTGCATACGTGACAAGGTCATTGGACGATAGCTTATCACAGGCTTACATAATACGATATATAATTGGGAGTTCAGTTTCAGGTTTATAGTGGTGTGACTCTGAAACTAGTGATCATATGATTGAGTTGTTCGGTAAAAGAATGATGATCATATGGATTTGCGGGAGCCCGATTATATATGTCCAATCAGTCCCTCTACTAGCTCCACATAATTCCTTAACGTTTGGCAAATTGATTTGTGTATGCTCTTGGCTGGTTTATTATGCATGGATGGTGATGACATAGGATTAGGATGGTAGACAAGATTCTCTCCTGTTGGATTCAGATTTTGTTTTGGATTATAGAGTACACAATTATTCGAACTCCAAATAAAGTTGCCATGATTTTATTTGAGATTGGATTGGAGTTGTAGAAAATTATCCATGAGAACAAGAATTTGAAACACAACCGTTTTGTGGATTTTGAAATTTGAATTTTAAAATTTGAAATTTGAAATTTGAATTTGAAATTTGAATTTGAAATTTGAATTTGAAATTCGAATTTGAAATTTGAATTTGAAATTTAAATTTGAAATTTGAAATTTGAAATTTGAAATTCGAATTTGAAATTTGAAATTCAAATTTTGAATCACAGTCTAAGTGAGATTCGAATTTGTTGTGGAAAATCCACAAGGTTTGAAATTCGAATTTGAGTTGGATATGGAGAGGATAATCTTGTTAGAATCCTACTTGAATTTTGAATCCAAATCCTAACTAAAGTTGGATGAAATTTTGAGGATTATCCTCAATGGATTTTCGATTGATTTTCAGTTTTTGTGGATAAGGTTCAAGGGAAAAATTCAAGTTTCAATCCCAGTTGAATTTGGATTCTCTCCTCCCCAGAAAGTGGCCGAAATTTTGGAGAATATCTCCTAGGAAAATTCGGTTATTTTGGATAAGGATGAGATAAGATTCAAGCTTGAAAATCCTAGTGGAATTTTGATCTCTCCCTTATCCTAAATGTGGCTGAATTTTTTGAGGAGATTTTCTGCTAGGAAATTTCAGATTTTTTGGTTGAAAAAAGGGAGATAAAATTCTAGTTAAAATCTTGTTTAGATTTGGATTGGATTTGTCCTAAACGGCCGAATTTTATTGTTGGGATTTTCCCATGGAAAAATTCAGATTTTATGGTTATGGATAAGGGAGAATATCTTTTCCTAATCCAATTTGAATTCAGAGAATCACCTCATGTAGGTCTATAAATAGAGATCCTGCCACTCCAGTTCTCTCAGACCATAGACTCTCAGGTTAGCAAGCTTATTGTTACACAGCCCACCGTGACAATAAAGTTCTTTAGAGATCTGGGCGATCGGAAGAAGACTAGCAGTGCTAGCATACCGATCGAGATTCAGAGTGCCAACACACTCAGCCATTCAAGAATTGGAGAATAGTAGAGAAGGCTAGTTGGTTGAAGCCTCCGGTCATTCTCCTCCTACAAGATTGGCGTCCTTGAGGTATGAGTTTTAATTGTTGTTGGTTTATTGTATATGGCATCATGAGATATTTAACGATCTAAAAATTTTTTATTATTCCGCTGCGCCACTCTAATACGTTTTTACCGATTTATTTTCCTACAATTGGTATCAGAGCCATCTCATGACTATGCCATGTACATAAATTAGACAATTACTTAGTCTTTTTATTTATGTATGGATTTGATATTTGGAGAGTGGCATTCTAGGGTTCCTTTATGTTGTTATCATGGATTATGTATAAAGTATGTGGTTTTTTTAATTTTCTGAATTATTATAAGCATGCTTGTTTATGCCGGTTATGGTTCCTTAGAATTTAGAAAAATTGTATCTAGGAATTTTATGTAACCATGGGAGCAGTTTATTAACACTGTAATTTTCCCATGGATTTTAATTTTTGTCTCTTAGAATTTTTATGGTTAGAATTTTTTGTACACCGGAAACGGTTTAGGAATTTTTTATGTAATTATTCTTGGAAGAGATTGAAGATTGAAGACCGTAATTTATTTTTCCCAAAAGTTAAATTTGATTTAAAGGTTGAAATTTTGATTGTGTGGAAAATTTCAATTTAATTGGGATTCAAATTAATTTTTGGAGATCCTAATAAGTAAATTGGAATATGACACGAAAATCGAGACACGACCCCTCGGGATAGGCCGACGGGCCTTGGTGGGGCTACAGCCCTTGCCCTCAGGCAGGATGGGGCTGCGACAGCCCCTGTGCAGGCCATAACCACCCACGGCCACAGGCTTGGCCTGCAACCGAGGGTGGCCGTGGCCTACCCAAGGCTGGCCGCAACCTGGGCGTGTAACCTATGGCTGCAGGCACTGCCTGCAGCCTGCCTGCTGCTGCGCCCAGCTTGGGCATGCAGCCTGGCACTGCAGGCTTGGCCTACAGCCCGGCAGGGCTGCACATGGGCGGCCGTGGGCTGCCAACCACTCCGGGGCTGGTGGCTACCCACGGCGGCTGCTGCCTACGGGGACGGTGGTGTGACGGTTCAAAAATCAAAAATTTTGATTTTTAAATTTGAGATTTAATTTTAAATCATGTTTAAAAATATGTAATTGAAAATTTTGAAATTACATATTATTACACATGATGTTTAAAAATTGTTTAAAATTTGAATTTGAAATTTAAATTTGAAATTCGAATTTGGAATTTGAATTTGAAATTTAAATTTTTGAAGATTTAAAGTTTAAATGATTCTTGGGATGAGAAATAAATGGAGAGGCTACATAAAGATGGATACAAGAAGACAGAACAAAATTCAAGACCCGAAGAATGTTTTGGATAAAATTTTGTGATCTTTATTTTCTTTGTTCTAGGATGGAACCATGGCTTGGTTATTCTGTCAATTATTTTTTCTGTGATATGTCATGGATGTATAAATATGTATTGATGGATGTTTTATATGCATATTTGATAACATATCATATAGGATAGGTGAGTGCCGCTCATACTATATTGATCATACATAATTTGTCAAAAGTTGCATGTTTTTCAAAATATTGAGAGGGAGAGGGTTTCAAACAAAACCCACGGCCTCCATTATTGATCCATATGTGAAAGTATGGTAACGCCTCACGTCAGTTCTGCCCTGATCACACCCCTCGGTAGGTGTTTACCGCCACCGGTATACTAGATTAGATCTCTTATGTGGAAAACGTGTTCGGGTACGATCCTATTCATGACCACCCCTCAGTAGCTTGGTAGGACGTGGATTGGGCCACGTAAATAATGGTTATACACTCAAGACTCGTTTAGTTATTAACCTTCCCTAGAAGCTCTGTTAACTAAACTGGTGGCCAAATAAGCGGTTATTAATATATGTCTTAACCTTAGAGGATTTAAGGCAACATATATTAATTGGACGGGGTCCATGTTCCGGCTATTTGTTTTCACGACCACCCCTCGGTGGCTTGGGGCAATAGGTGTTGAGAATTACCATTGCAATGCTACATGTTTTTCAAGTTTCATGTAGGAACATACTTGTATGTTTTATTTGCTAAATTATCTGTATATTTGCTTGGGCTTTGTAATGATGTCTAGCATAATTTTATTTCAGTTCAAAATGTCACCGACACTCCTCATTTCAATACTCACTGAGAATAAACTGAATGGCGATAATTATAAGGATTGGAAAAGAAATCTGTTAATAGTTCTCAGCTGCGAGAGACACCAGTTCATACTGGACGAACCATGCCTACCAGGGCCAAAACCTGACACACTGCTTGAGGAGGTCCCGGTTGCCTATACTCATTGGAGAGAATCCAATGATATAGCTCACTGCTACATGCTTGCTAGCATGACGAGTGCTTTACAAAAGCAGCATGAGACTTATCAGGTTGCTAGGGAGATCATAGATAATCTGGAGGACATGTTCGGAGGCCAAGAAAAATTGGCTCGACAGTACGCTATCACCAGTATTATGAACTCTAAGCAGAAGGCGGCTACTCCGGTGAAGGACCATATGATCACTCTAATGGGATTCTTCGCTGAGGCTGCCGAAAACGGTGCTGAGTTGGACTACAACACCCATATCGAGATGGTGTTCAAAACTCTGTCTAAAGATTTTTTGGGGTTTAAGGCCGCATACAATCTGGCAACAAGAGAGTTAGGACTGACGGAGCTCATGAAGCAACTACAGGCTTATGAGCGGATGATCAGGGATGAGGATGTGGTCTGACCTAAAGGAGAGGCCAATTTGGCGGAATCTTCCAATCCCTCACGGAAGAGGAAGAGGCCAAATCAGAAGCAAGCGGCTTCCAGTTCTTCTAATCCTCCTGTCTCGGATGGGAAGAAGAAGAAGAACAACAAGAAGCCCAGGGACCTTAAAAAGTCCAAGTGCTTCCACTATGGGAAGGTAGGTCACTTTAAGAAGGCTTGCCGGGAAATCCTAGCCGCCAAGGGCAAGGAAGGTAAGGAACTTCACTACTTAGAAGCGTGTTTGGTGGAAGAATCAAAGGACACTTGGGTCATTGATGCGGGCTCCACTAATCATGTTTGTGTTTCTATGCAGGGGTTCGTGGAAACTAGAAGCCTACATGATAGGAGCCTCTCGTTGCGAACTAGAGACGGCAGCTTGGTGGTGGCTGAGGCAGTGGGAGATATTTACCTTTATTTTGATCAATTTAGGTTTATTTTATTGAAAGACTGTTTTTATGTTCCTAATTTTAGAAGGAACCTTATATCGGTAGCTTATTTAATAAAGGATTCTTATTCAGTTTCTTTTAGTAAAAGAGTTGATATTCGTAGAAATAAGTCTTTTATCTGTTCTGGATGGATGGATGGAAAACTATATTTGATCAAACCAAAGATGTACTCACTGCTTGACACTGAATTAATAGATAACTCTAAAAGATTGAAAGTTTCTCACTCTAACAAGGCGTATCTTTGGCATTTAAGACTTGGTCATATTAATCAGGATAGGATTCAAAGATTGGTGAAAGACGGTCCTCTGGAATCTCTGGAGGAGGTACGTCTTCTCTAATGTGAGTCTTTTCTAGAGGGTAAAATGACTAAGAGGTCTTTTGGAGCTAAGGGTACAAGGGCTCAGGAGCTCTTAGAAATTGTGCACACTGACGTATGTGGCCCCATGAACGTCACAGCACGAGGAGGGCTTGAGTATTATGTCTCTTTTATAGATGATTACTCGAGGTATGGATATGTGTATCTGATGCACCGCAAGAGCGAAACCTTTGACAAGTTCAAAGAGTATCGTGCGGAAGTGGAAAAGCAATTGGATAAATCCATAAAGACACTTCGATCTGATCAAGGTGGCGAATACCTCTCCAACAAATTTCTAGGACATCTTGTAGAGAACGGGATATTATCCCAATTGACTGCACCTGGTACTCCACAACAGAATGGTGTAGTCGAAAGGAGAAACAAGACCTTGTTGGATATGGTACGATCCATGATGAGTTATTCAATGCTGCCATTATCATTTTGGGGATATGCTTTACAAACGACATGCTATATTCTGAACCAGATTCCAAGCAAATCAATTCCCAGAACTCCGTATGAATTGTGGCATGGCAGGAAGCCCTCCCTTGGACATATGAGAATATGGGGCTGCCCGGCGCATGTACTAGATGGGGATGCAAAGAAGTTGGAACCAAGATCAGAATTGTGCATGTTTGTAGGGTATCCAAAGGGAACTAAAGGAGGTCTGTTTTATAACCTAAAGGAACAAAAAGTCATTGTCTCAACCCATGCGACATTCTTGGAGGAAAGTCACATGAATGACTTTAAGCCTCGAAGCAAAGTGGTGCTAGAGGAGTTATCGGGTGAAAGAACTGCTCTACAGATTTCGGTCTTGGACGCAAGTTCGAGTTCCAGTGAAAGACCTGCAGACAATCAACAACTTAGGGTGCCTCATCGTAGTGGGAGAGTTTCGAAGAAACCTAATTTCTTCATGTATGATGCTGAGGTCTACCAGGCTGAGGCTCATGAGCATGAGGATGATCCGGTCACCTATGATGAAGCTATAAATGATGTTGATTCTAAATCTTGGAAACAGGCTATGAACAATGAGATGGATTCTATAAAATCCAACTCTGTTTGGGAACTTGTAGATTTGCCGAATGGGATAAAACCCATTGAATACAAATGGGTCTACAAAAGAAAGAAGGATGCGAAAGGGAGAGTGGAAACTTTCAAAGCTAGACTAGTTGCAAAGGGGTACACGCAAAAGGCTAGAATCGATTACGATGAAACCTTTTCGCCTGTTGCTATGCTGAAGTCTATCCGTATTCTTCTGTCCATTGCTATGGCTCTCGATTACGAGATCTGGCAAATGGACGTCAAGACGGCATTCTTGAATGGCCATCTTGAAGAGTGTATCTATATGATACAACCCGAAGGGTTTGTAGCGAAAGGCCAAGAAAGGAAAGTCTGCAGGTTGCTTAGATCCATTTATGGATTAAAGTAAGCATCCCGCTCATGGAACCAGAGGTTTGATCAAGCGATTAAGACATTTGATTTTGAGCAGAACGTTGATGAACCCTGTGTTTATAAATGTATTAAGGATGGAAAAGTGGTCTTTCTGATACTTTATGTCGATGATATACTACTCATTGGGAATGATGTAGGGAACTTATCATCGGTCAAGGTTTGGTTACACCAACAGTTTGACATGAAGGACTTGGGAGAAGCTAATTATGTTCTAGGCATTCGTCTCTTCAGAGATCGAAAGAACAAAATGATAGTGTTATCCCAAGCTTCATACATAGATAAAATAATTGACAAATATGCAATGCAAGAGGCAAAGAAAGGCTCATAACCTTCTATTGCCGGTCTAACTCTTTCATTGGATGACTTTCCTAAGACATCGGAAGAAAGATAGTGTATGAGTAAGGTCCCTTATGCATCTGCTGTAGGTAGCCTTATGTACGCTATGCTTTGCACTCGCCCGGATATATGTTTTGCAGTAGGTATGGTGAGTCAATATCAAGCAAATCTTGGAACCAAGCACTGGCAAGCAGTAAAGCATATACTCAAGTATCTTAAGAGAATGAGGGATTATATGCTGGTGTATTCTGGATGGGACCTAACACCCATAGGATACATGGACTCAGACTTCCAGACTTGTAAGGATTCAAGGAAATCGACATCTGGATCAGTGTTTTTGCTCGGAGGAGGCGCCATTGTGTGGAGGAGCGTAAAGCAGGGCTGCACAGCTGACTCTACTATAGAGGCTGAATATGTGGCTGCGGCTGAGGCATCTAAAGAAGCGGTTTGACTCCGCAAGTTCTTTAGAGACCTTGAGGTTATTCCAGGTGTTGACAAGCCTATCACACTTTACTGTGATAACACTGGGGCTATTGCCAACACAAAGGAATCACGGCACCACAAGAGGACCAGCACATAGATCAGAGATATCATATTATTAGAGGGCACGTGGAGACAGCACAAGTAGATGTATGTAAGATCGCGTCCGAGGACAACATTGCCGATCCCTTTACTAAGACTTTGGTGGCTAGAGGCTTTAAGAGGCACGTAGAGGCGATGGGGATGCGTAACATGGCACATCTGCTGGCTTAGGGCAAGTGGGAGATTGTTAGGAAATGCCCTAAGCATTAGAGACATTTTGATGTATTTATTTTGAACTGGATAATAAAATTATATATAGAGGTTATTCATTACATTGCTATCTGTCCTCGTCTTATATACATGTTAAAGTAAATGTAAGCAAATATGGCTCCCTGACTGCTTATGTTAAACTGTTAGAACATTGCATGCAATGGACTTTTGCATGCGAGAAGACAATGTTCTAAAGTTAGCAGTCTAAACTATGGTCTGTAGTCTATGGGGTTAGACCGAGCATCTAACTCATGTTAAGACTATTATGTTGTCTAAAGCCTTGGAGGGGACGGTTTGTCTTGACTGTCTGGAGCTGGACTCCCAAGTAGAGACATAGATATGTTGCTTGGTGGTGACATATTAGATCAGGACTAAAGCGTGATTGATCTACGAAGTCCGCTTTGAGTGGATCGATATACTTTTGATGTTCATTATGCAGTAACCTTAATCCCGAGTAAACGGGCAGCTTCATGTATATGACTTGCGTACTTTGATGTTCTAATGGCTAAAGCGTCTCAGAGGTAGTAAGCTTATAGACCGGTTCGTTGGGTGCATGACTTGTATACGATGAAGGGTTCGTTCACAGATATCGGAATCATAGCTCTAATGAGGAGTTAAGGGTATCCTCTTAAAGGCATTATACTGAATGTGAAAATGGACAAGGCCTTGGGTCGTCTGCTGGGCGGATGACTTCTTATTCACGTATGGTGAATAATCATTTTCTTTATTCGGTAGTATAATAGAACTTTAAGATAGCCTGATTAGTAGGATTAAGCGGACTTTGGCCTAAGGCTGATCATGGATATCATATGAGGGTTCTACATACATGATAAGGTCATTGGACGATAGCTTATCACAGGCTTACGTAATACGGTATATAATTGTTAGTTCAGTTTCAGGTTTATAGTGGTGTGACTCTAAAACTAGTGATCATATGATTGAGTTGTTCAGTAAAAGAATGATGATCATATGGATTTACGGGAGCCCGATTATATATGTCTAATCAGTCCCTCTACTAGCTCCACATAATTCCTTAACGTTTGGCAAATTGATTTGTGTATGCTCTTGGCTGGTTTGTTATGCATGGATGGTGATGATATAGGATTAGGATGGTAGATAAGATTCTCTCCGGTTGGATTCAGATTTTGTTTTGAATAATAGAGTACATAATTATTCGAACTCCAAATAAAGTTACCATGATTTTATTTGAGATTGGATTGGAGTTGTAGAAAATTATCCATGAGAATAAGAATTTGAAACACAACTGTATTGTGGATTTTGAAATTTGAATTTTGAAATTTGAATTTTGAATTTTGAATTTGAAATTCGAATTTGAAATTTGAATTTGAAATTTGAAATTTGAAATTTGAATTTGAAATTTGAATTTGAAATTTGAAATTCAAATTTTGAATCACAGTCCAAGTGGGATTCGAATTTTTGTGGAAAATCCACAAGGTTTGAAATTCAAATTTGAGTTGGATATGGAGAGGATAATCTTATTAGAATCCTACTTGAATTTTGAATCCAAATCCTAACTAAAATTGGACGAAATTTTGAGGATTATCCTCGTTGGATTTTTGGTTTTGTAGATAAGGTTCAAGGGAAAAATTCCAGTTTCAATCCCAGTTGAATTTGGATTCTCTCCTCCCCAGAAAGTGGTCGAAATTTTGGAGAATATCTCCTAGGAAATTCGGTTATTTTGGATAAGGATGAGATAAGATTCAAGCTTGAAAATCCTAGTGGAATTTTGATTCTCCCTTATCCTAAATGTGGCCGAATTTTTTTGAGGAGATTTTCTCCTAGGAAATTTCAGATTTTTTGGTTGAAGAAAGGGAGATAAAATTCTAGTTAAAATCTTGTTTAGATTTGGATTGGATTTATCCTAAATGGCCGAATTTTATTGTTGGGATTTTCCCATGGAAAAATTCAGATTTTATGGTTATGGATAAGGGAGAATATCTTTTCCTAATCTAATTCGAATTCAGAGAATCACCTCATGCAGGTCTATAAATAGAGGTCCTGCCACTCCAGTTCTCTCAGATCACAGACTCTCAGGTGAGCAGGCTTATTGTTGCATAGCCCACCGTGATAATAAAGTTTTTTAGAGATCTGGGTGGTCGGAAGAAGACTAGCAGTGCTAGCATACCGATCGAGGTTCAGAGTGCCCACACACTCAGCCATTCGGGAATTGGAGAATAGTAGAAAAGGCTAGTTGGTTGAAGCCTCCAGTCATTCTCCTCCTGCAAGATTGGCATCCTTGAGGTATGAGTTTTAATTGTTGTTGGTTTATTGTATATGGCACCATGAGATATTTAACGATTTAAAAATTTTTTATTGTTCCGCTGCGCCACTCTGATACGTTTTTACCGATTTATTTTCCTACAATGTCATCTTGGCCAATTTCTTGATACTGCATGTTTCCTAGTCAAAATTTACATTTTATGCTCAATTGACTAAATTGAGTATATTGAATCTAAATATATCAGTTTTATATCAAGAAAATATTATTTTGACCAGTTTCTTGATACTGTGTATCACATACGCACATAAAATCACTACATTTCACATTTTAAACACGATTTTCATCGTGTACATTCCATATACTAATTTTTCTGAGAATGATGAAATTTCCAGGTTGTCACACCATTATCCAACCAAAAAATCTGAAAATCCTTAAGAATTTTCACAAATATTTTCGGTCACAAAAAGTAAAGGAAGAATCAAAATTCAACTAGGATTTTCAAGCTTGAATTTTATCTCATCCTTATCCAAAATAACCGAAAATCCTCTATGAGATCTTCCTTAAAATTTCGGCCATAATCAGGAAGGAGAGAATCCAAATTCAACTAGGATTGAAACTTGAATTTTTTCCTGAACCTTATGCACAAAAAATCTGAAAATTCCATGAGGATAATCCTCAAAATTTTCGTCCATATTTGTTAGGATTTGGATTCAAAATTGAAGTAGGATTCAAACAAGATTTATCTCTCTATATCCAACTCAAATTCGAATTTTATTCCTTGTGGATTTACCATAAGAAATTCGAATCCTACTTGGACTGTGATTCAAAATTTGAATTTCAAATTTCAAATTCAAATTTCAAATTCAAATTTCAAATTTCAAATTTCAAATTTCAAATTTAAATTTCAAATTCCAATTTCAAATTCGAATTTCAAATTCAAATTTCAAATTTCAAATTTTAAAATTCAAATTTCAAAATCCACAAAACAGTTGTATTTCAAATTCTTGTTCTCATGGATAATTTTCTACAACTCCAATCCAATCTCAAATAAAGTCATAGCAACTTTATTTGGAGTTCGAATAATTGTGTACTCTATTATCCAAAAAAAAAATCTTAATCCAACTGGAGATAATCTTGTCCACCATCCTAATCTTATGTCAACACTATCCATGCATAATCAACTAGCCAATAGCATACACAAATCAATTTGCCAAACATTAAGGAATTATGTGGAGCTAGTAGAGGGACCAATTGGACATATATAATCGGGCTCCCGTAAATCGATATGACCATCATTCTTTACCGAACAACTCAATCATATAATCACTACTTTCAGAATCACACCACTATAAACCTAAAATTGAACTCTCAATTATTTACCGTATTACGTAAGCCTGTGACAAGCTATTGTCCAATGACCTTGTCATGTACGTAGAGCCCTCATATGATATCCATGATCAGCCTTAGGTCAAAGTCTGTTTAATCCTACTCATCAGGCTATCTTAAAGTTCCATTATACTACCGAATAAAGAAAATGATTATTCACCATATGTGAATAAGAAGTCATCCGCCCAGCAAACGACCCAAGGCCTTGTCCATTTTCACATCCAGTATAATGCCTTTAAGAGGATACCTTTAACTCCTTATTTGAGCTATTATTCCGATATCTGTAAATAAACACTTCATCGTATACAAGTCATGCACCCAACGAATCGGTCTATAAGCTTACTACCTCTGAGACGCTTTAGCCATTCGAACATCAAAGTACACAAGTCATATACATGAAGCTATTCATCCACTCAGGATTAAGGTTACTACATAATGAACATCAAAAGCAGATTGATCCACTCAAAGCGGACTTTGTAGATCAATCACGCTTTAGTCCCGGTCTAATAAGTAACCACCAAGCAACATATCTATGTCTCTACTTGGAGTCTATGCTCCAGACAGTCAAGACAAATCGTCCCCACCATGGCTTTAGACAACATAATAGTCTTAACATGAGTTAGATGCTCGGTCTAACCCCATAGACTACAGAACTTAGTTTAGACTGCTTACTTTAGAACATTGTCTTGTCGCATACAAAAGTCCATTGCATGCAACATTCTAACAGTTTTAACACAAGCAGTCAGGGAGCCATATTTACTTACATTTACTTTAACATGTAAATAAAATGAGGACAGATAGCAATGTAATGAATAACCTCTATATATAATTTTATTATCCAGTTCAAAATAAATACATCAAAATGTCTCTAACGCTTAGGGCATTTCCTAACAAAGTGTACAAGAAGTGATGGGCTCAGAACTAAGATTCAACACTACATTTCACCCCCAGACTGATGGACAGTCTGAGCACACAATCCAAACGCTGGAAGACAAGCTTCGAGCATGTGCAGTAGATTTCAAAGGAGCATGGAATAAGAAACTACCATTGATTGAATTCTCCTACAATAATAATTATTAAGCCTCCATTGGAATGGCTCCTTACAAAGCGTTATATGATAGGAAATGCAGATCTCCTATCCATTGGTATGATCTAAGGGAGAAAGAACTGCATAAGATTCAATTTATTCAAGAGATGATTGATGCAGTCAAGAAGATCCAACAGAGGATGAAAACTGCACAGAGTCGTCAAAAGAGTTATGTAGACAAAAGACGAAGATTCCTAAAATTCAATGAAAGGGACTTTGTGTTCTTAAAGATAGCACCAATGAAAGGTGTCATGCAATTTGGAAAGAAAGGGAAGTTGAGTCCAAGATATATGGGGCCTTTCTTGATTATTAGCCGCATTGGAAAGGTAGCCTATAAGATAGTACTACCACCTGAGTTATCCTCGGTACATAATGTTTTTCACATATCAATGCTAAGGAAGTACATATCAGACCCTTCACATGTTCTGGACTATGAGCTGATTCAAATTCAAGAAGACTTATCCTATGAAGAGCAATTGGTGCAAATACTTACTCGAGAAAAGAAAATGTTGAGAAATAGAAGTATTCCACTGGTCAAAGTTCTATGGAGAAATCATAGTGTAGAAGAGGCCATGTGTGAAAGAGAAGAAGAAATGAGAGAAAAGTACCCCTACTTATTCTAATTTTTGAGGACAAAAATTTTTAAGGAGGAGTGAATGTCACAACCGAGAAATTTTACTGTCTTCAGAAATTTTGTATAATATGTGTATACAATAATTTTTATGTGTATAATCGTAAAACATATGTTTTAATACTATTTAGAATGCAACGAAATGTTCTAACCATGCCAAAGCGTGTGTGAGTAAGAACAGAAAATTTTACCGAACCGAAATCGGACAAATGATGCCTTTCCGGTTTCAAAATTTTTAGAAATATACTGTATAGCAATAAAGGATGAAATACTTATGGTATGAATTTTTAGGCAAATCGGAGTGAACTAAGGAAAACCGATCATACGGACAGCCTTAGAAACTCGTCTACGCGATTTCGGTGCAAAGTCATTCAGTTTGACTTTTGGTCAAAAAGTTTGACCAAGATAATTATATAGAGTCAAAGATTTAATGTGAAACTTTGAATGGATGTATGGATACATCAAGATCCATAGTATGACAGAAAGTACCCAGATATGATTTTTCCACGATATGATCATAGTATGACAGAAAGTGCAGGACAAATCCTGGCACTCAGATAATGTTCCAATACAAGATGGTAAATTATATTGAACATCACAGTATAAGAGAAGGAAAGATATAATATGTACACTTATATCTATGATTTTTGAGTAAGAAAATGAATGATATGTGACACGAGTTCCAAGTACAGAATTAAAAGACTTAAATTTCTTTTCCCACTGTATGATAGGGTCACATAAGAAAGTATGGCAAGGATAAGAGCTCAGTCAAACCAAGCCTCCCAGGAAGACGAATTAATGGCACAACTCGCAACTATGCGAGAAGTGATGGAAAATCAATAGTGTGACCTAGACCGGCTTAGGGAGCAACTAGGCAGACAGAACTAAGCACCGCAGACAACTTAGGTGCCAATTCAGGAGGCTCTAGCAGCTTCCAATAATTCGAGGGAGCAAGCAACTCCTCCAGCTTAGATGGCATCAGCACCCCCAATAGCGACTGTCCCTGTAGTAACCAACGTTCTTCCACTTACCCCTTGGGAAGGCGATTTGTATGAGAAATTCCAGTGCATGAAGGTACCAGAATTCGAAGGGACCACTAGTCCCATAGAGGTTGATGACTGGCTGACCAACATCCAAGTGATCTTGGACTTTGTGGGATTGACTGACAGAGAGAAGGTGTTATGTGTATCCTTTGCCCTACGCAAGGGGGCATGGCAATGGAAGATGGTAACCATCCGGAGGAATGTCAATGAAATGAGCTGGATCAAATTCATTGACGAATTCAAAGAAATGTACTTTAACGATAAGGCCCTAACAGCCCAGCAGGATGAATTGAACAATCTACGCCAAGGTAGTATGATTATGTCACAACCGAGAAATTTTACTGTCTTCAGAAATTTTGTATAATATGCGTACACAATAATTTTTATGTGTATAATTGTAAAACATATGTTTTAATACTATTTAGAACGCAACGAAATGTTCTAACCATGCCAAAGCGAGTGTGAGTAAGAACAGAAAAATTTAACAAACCGAAATCGGACAAATGATGCCTTTCCGGTTTCAAAATTTTTAGAAATATACTGTATGGCACTAAAGGAAGAAATACTTACGGTATGAATTTTTAGGTAAACTGGAGTGAATTAAGGAAAACTGATCACACGGACAGTCTTAGAAACTCGTTTACGCGATTTCGGTGCAAAGTCATTCGGTTTGACTTTTGGTCAAAAAGTTTGACCAAGATAATTATGTAGAGTCAAAGATTTAATGTGAAACTTTGAATGGATATATGGATACATCGAGATCCAAGGGCTGGGGTTTAAAGTCACTTTGATCCAATGGTTAGGATGCAAAGTCAACACCAAAAAGTCAAAAATCAAACCAAGCAAATTCAAGATGATTCTAGGGATGAAAGGTGGAGAATTTTTAGAGGAAAAATCAGAAAAAAAAAAACCCGCCCTATTTTATTTAATTGTGAAACACCCTTAAAGGTTTGAAAAAATTACACAAAAAGCTTGCAAAAAGGTCCCTAAAAGTATTGCAAATTGGTCCCTCCTTTTTGGCTTCAAATACCCACGGTTTTGGCATGAAAGAAACTAGAAAAATTCTGGTTCTTCAGCCCCCATTGCAGCCGTGTATCCCTCCCCCATAAAACAAGAAATTTTCTTCAAGTTTTCTTCGAGAAAGTGTGCAAAAATTCATTTCCAAGCTCGAGAGATAAACATAGCAAGGTGAGCTTCTATTTTTCAAAGTTTCTTCTCATTTTCTTGGGTGAAAACCATGGGACATAGGGCTATTTTGAAGTTAAAATTTCAGATTTTTGTTGGTTGGTTTTGGTGTCGTAAATCATGTGAAAAGAAGTGATAAAGGAAAGGATGAAATAGAATTGAAAAACAACAACTTTGATGCTTGTTTTTCAAGTAAAATCCGTGGCACATAATGCATGGAAAGTTAAAGTGGTTGCATCAAATTTGTTGTGTTAGTATGTTAATATGTTTTTGAGACAAAGAAAAGCTTGGAAATGAAGTTTGGTTAGCATTGGAAACAAGAATAAAAAGTTTGATTGTAAGGTGATATGAAACCGTGTATGTGTATGTGTGTGTTGGTGAATGAAAATTTTATGTCAAGCTTTGATTTCTAGTTGTTTGACAATGAAGTTTAATGTGTGAAATTGATGCAAAAAGGAAGAGAACATGAAAATTAAATTTGTGCTTGATTTCCTAAAAGAAAACCGTGGCTTACCAAGGGAATAAAATGCATGAAATTTTGATGAATTAAGATAGTTTTGTATTATAATGAATATGTATTGATGTGGAAAATTTAATGATGAAAAAATGAGGTTTTGAAACAAAAATTTTGTTTAGGTTTTCTTAAAGTAACCGTGTATGAGTTAAGGGGTAAAAAGATTTTATTGATGTGATATGTTAAGGAATGAAATGAAGTGGAATTGGTATTTTAAACCGGGCCTTAAAATAAGAAAGAACGGGTTGAAATCCCTTTAGAAATGAGTTTGTTTTAATGGAAAATTTTACGTAAAAAGTTTGTAACTTTTATGTAAAATTAGGTTTGTGGTATAGTACGTGGCAAGTTATAATAGGATATATGATTTTGAGGCGTTTCCTAAACGCCGGGAACCTAGAATTTTAGCAGAAATGCTGCCGAAATTTCTATAACGGCACAAAGGGCATTTTAGGAAACAAGGGATAAAATAAGGATTGGGATTTGAAAACCTGAGCCCCTCTGGGACCTAGGCTCAAGGAAGGGCGATGGACGATTTCAGAAGTAGTGAAATGTCCATTTGAGGTCCCGAAAGGTTAGAAAAACGAGAAACGACCCTGAAGATCGGAATAGTACCACCCGCGGATCAGATGAATAGTAACCCAAGCATTTCGGCAAGAAATATCGTAAAAGCTCGGTAAGACCTAAGAAAAACTATTTTATGATTTTTGGGACTACAAAACCCAATTAAAACATTAAAATGCAAATTTACGGTCTAAAGGACAAGGACAAAATGGTCATTTCGGTCGAAAATTTTAGAAAGGACAAAAGAAGAGCGTTGAACCTCCTAGAAGGACATTTTATGACTTTTGGGCTTAGAAAAGTCAGTTTAAGCAATAAAATAAAATATTCACTGTCTAGGTCAAAGTTACTATTCATGATTAATAGTATTATATGTGGTCAAAGTTACTATTTATCATTTTGACTAAAATTTTTGAACTACTCGAAAAAGATCGTTAGAGCCCCAGAAGAGTCTAAACAGGATTTTAAAGGTCAGAATCAAAATTTAAGTCAAATAAACGGAGAAAAATCCCACTAGAGGCAAAACGATAAGTTTACCAAAAGTTTGGGGCAAGATGGTAATTATGCAAAGAGGTTCCAGAAAGGTCTAAATAGGATTGTTCTGTAGGAAAATAAATCGGTAAAAATGTATCAGAGTGGCGCAGCGGAACAATAAAAATTTTTAGATCGTTAAATATCTCATGATGCCATATACAATAAATCAACAACAATTAAAACTCATACCTTAAGGACACCAATCTTGCAGGAGGAGAATGACCGGAGGCTTCAGCCAACTAGCCTTCTCTACTATTCTCCAATTCCCGAATGGCTGAGTATGTGGGCACTCTGAACCTCGATCGGTATGCTAGCACTGCTAGTCTTCTTCCGACCACCCAGATCTCTAAAGAACTTTATTGTCACGATGAGCTGTGTAACAATAAGCCTGCTCACCTGAGAGTATGTGGTCTGAGAGAACTAGAGTGGTAGGACCTCTATTTATAGACCTGCATGAGGTGATTCTCTGAATTTGAATTGGATTAGGAAAAGATATTTTCCCTTATCCAAATCTATAAAATCCGAATTTTCCAAGGGAGAATCTCCACAATTAAATTCGGTTTTCTTAGGATAAATCCAATCCAAATCTAAACAAGATTTTAACTAGAATTTTATCTCCCTTTTTCAACCAAAAAATCTGAAATTTCTAGGAGAAAATCTTCTCTAAATTTTCAGCCACTTTTAGGATAAGGAAGAATCAAAATTCCACTAGGATTTTCAAGCTTGAATCTTATCTCAACCTTATCCAAAAATAACCGAATTTCCTAGGAGAGATTCTCCAAATTTTCGGCCACTTTTCAGGGAGGAGAGAATCCAAATTCAACTAGGATTGAAACTTGAATTATTCCCTTGAATCTTATCCACAAAAATCTGAATTTTTCCATGAGGATTATCCTCAAAAATTTCGTCCACTTTTGTTGGGATTTGGATTCAAAATTCAAGTAGGATTCTAACAAGATTATCCTCTCCAAATCCAACTCAAATTCGAATTTCAAACCTTGTGGATTTTCCACAACAAATTCGAATCCTACTTGGACTGTGATTCAAAATTTGAATTTCAAATTTCAAATTCAAATTTCAAATTAAAATTTCAAATTTCAAATTTCAAATTTCAAATTTAAATTTCAAATTCAAATTTCAAATTCGAATTTCAAATTCAAATTTCAAATTCAAAATTCAAATTTCAAATTTCAAAATTCAAATTTCAAATTCCACAAAACGGTTGTGTTTCATATTCTTGTTCTCATGGATAATTTTCTACAACTCCAATCCAATCTCAAATAAAATCATGGCAACTTTATTTGGAGTTCGAATAATTGTGTACTCTATTATCCAAAACAAAATCTGAATCCAACCGGAGAGAATCTTGTCTACCATCCTAATCCTGTGTCATCACCATCCATGCATAATAAACTAGCCAATAGCATACACAAATCAATTTGCCAAACGTTAAGGAATTATATGGAGCTAGTAGAGGGACTGATTGGACATATATAATCGGGCTCCCGTGATTCCATATGATCATCATTCTTTACCGAACAACTCAATCATATGATCACTAGTTTCAGAGTCACACCACTATAAACCTGAAACTGAACTCCCAATTATATACCGTATTACGTAAGCTTGTGACGAGCTACTATCCAATGACCTTGTCATATATGCAAAACCCTCATATGATATCCATGATCAGCCTTAGGTCAAAGTCCGTTTAATCCTACTGATCAGGCTATCTTAAAGTTCCATTATACTACCGAATCAAGAAAATGATTATGAATAAGAAGTTGTCCGCCCAGCAGACGACCCAAGGCCTTGTCTATTTTCACATTCAGTATAATGCCTTTAAGAGGTTACCTTTAACTCCTCAGAGCTATGATTCCGATATCTGCAAACAAACCCTTCATCGTATACAAGTCATGCACCCAACGAACCGGTCTATAAGCTTACTACCTCTGAGACGCTTTAGCCATTGGAACATCAAAGTACACAAGTCATATACATGAAGAAGTTTATTTACTCAGGATTAAGGTTATTACACAATGAACGTCAAAAGCAGATTGATCCACTCATAGCGGACTACGTAGATCAATCACGCTTTAGTCCCGGTCTAATATGTCACCACCGAGCAACATATCCATGTCTCTACTTGGGAGTCCAGCTCCAGACAGTCAAGACAAACCGTCCCCTCTAAGGCTTTAGACAACATAATAGTCTTAACATGAGTTAGATGCTCGGTCTAACCCCATAGACTACAGACCATAGTTTAGACTGCTAACTTTAGAACATTGTCTTCTCGCATACAAAAGTCCATTGCATGCAACGTTCTAACAGTTTTAACACAAGCAGTCAGTGAGCCATATTTGCTTACATTTATTTTAACATGTAAATAAGACGAGAACAGATAGCAATGTAATGAATAACCTCTATGTATAATTTTATTATCCAGTTCAAAATGAATACATCAAAATGTCTCTAATACTTAGGGCATTTCCTAACAATCTCCCACTTGCCCTAAGCCAGCAGATGTGCCATGTTACGCATCGCCATCACCTCTACATGCCTCTCAAAGCTTCTAGCCACCAAAGTCTTAGTAAAGGGATCAGCGATGTTGTCCTCGGACGCGATCTTACATACATCTACTTGTCCTGTCTCCACATGCCCTCTAATAATGTGATACCTTCGATCTATGTGTTTGGTCCTCTTGTGGTGCCGAGATTCCCTTGTGTTGGCAATAGCCCCTGTATTATCACAGTAAAGTGTGATAGGCTTGTTAACACCCGGAATGACCTCAAGGTCTCTAAAGAACTTACGGAGCCAAACCGCTTCTTTAGATGCCTCAGCCGCAGCCACATACTCAGCCTCCATAGTAGAGTCAGCTGTGCAGCCCTGCTTCACGCTCCTCCACACAATGGCACCTCCTCCGAGTAAAAACACTGATCCAGATGTCGATTTCCTCGAATCCTTACAAGTCTGGAAGTCTGAGTCTGTGTATCCTACAGGTGTTAGGTCCCCTCCAGAATACACCAGCATATAATCCCTCGTTCTCTTAAGATACTTGAGTATATGCTTTACTGCTTGCCAGTGCTTGGTTCCAGGATTCGCTTGATATCGACTCACCATACCTACTGCAAAACATATGTCCGGGCGAGTGCAAAGCATAGCGTACATAAGGCTACCCACAGCGGATGCATAAGGGACCTTACTCATACGCTCTCTTTCTTCCGATGTCTTGGGACAGTCATCCAATGAAAGAGTTAGACCGGCAATAGAAGGTTGTGAGCCTTTCTTTGCCTCTAGCATTGCATATTTGTCAATTATTTTATCTATGTATGAAGCTTGGGATAATGCTATCATTTTGTTCTTTCGATCTCTGAAGAGACGAATGCCTAGAACATAATTAGCTTCTCCCAAGTCCTTCATGTCAAAATGTTGGTGTAACCAAAGCTTGATCGATGATAAGTTCCCTACATCATTCCCAATGAGTAGCATATCATCAACATAGAGTATCAGAAAGACCACTTTTCCATCCTTAATACGTTTATAAACACAAGGTTCATCAACGTTCTGCTCAAAACCAAATGTCTTAAATCAAACCTCAGGTTCCATGAGCGGGATGCTTGCTTTAATCCATAAATGGATCTAAGCAACTTGCAAACTTTCTTTTCTTGGCCTTTTGCTATGAACCCTTCAGGCTGTATCATATAGATACACTCTTCAAGATGGCCATTCAAGAATGCCGTCTTGACATCCATTTGCCAGATCTCGTAATCGAGAGCCACAGCAATGGATAGAAGAATACGGATAGACTTCAGCATAGCAACAGGCGAAAAGGTTTCCTCGTAATCGATTCCAGCCTTTTGCGTGTATCCCTTTGCAACCAGTCTAGCTTTGAAAGTTTCCACTCTCCCTTCTGCATCCTTCTTTCTTTTGTAGACCCATTTGCATCCAATGGGTTTTATCCCATCCGGCAAATCTACAAGTTCCCAAACAGAGTTGGATTTCTTAGAATCCATCTCATTGTTCATAGCCTATTTCCAAGATTTAGAATCAACATCATTTATAGCTTCATCATATGTGACCGGATCTTCCTCATGCTCATGAGCCTCGGCCTGGTATACCTCAGTATCATACATAAAGAAATTAGGTTTCTTCGAAACCCTCCCACTACGACGAGGCACCCTAAATTGTTGATCGTCTGCAGGTCTTTCACTAGAACTCGGACTTGCGTCCAAGACCGAAATCTGTGGATCAGTTCTTTCACCCGATAACTCCTCTAGCACCACTTTGCTTCGAGGCTTAAAGTCATTCATGTGACTTTCCTCCAAGAATGTCGCATGGGTTGAGACAATGACTTTTTGTTCCTTCGAGTTATAGAACAGACCTCCTTTAGTTCCTTTTGGATACCCTGCAAACATGCATAATTCTGATCTTGGTTCCAACTTCTTCGCATCCCCATCCAGTACATGTGCCGGGCAGCCCCATATTCTCATATGTCCAAGGGAGGGCTTCCTGCCACGCCACAATTCATATGGAGTTCTAGGAATTGATTTGCTCAGAACCTGGTTCAGAATATAGCACGCCGTTTGTAAAGCATATCCCCAAAATGATAATGGCAGCATTGAATAACTCATCATGGACCGTACCATATCCAATAAGGTCCCGTTTCTCCTTTCGGCTACACCATTCTGTTGTGGAGTACCAGGTGCAGTCAATTGGGATAAAATCCCGTTCTCTACAAGATGTCCTAGAAATTCATCGGAGAGATATTCGCCACCTCGATCAGATCGAAGTGTCTTTATGGATTTATCCAATTGCTTTTCCACTTCCGCACGATACTCTTTGAACTTATCAAAGGTTTCGCTCTTGCGGTGCATCAGATACACATATCCATACCTCGAGTAATCATCTATAAAAGAGACATAATACTCGAACCCTCCTCGTGCTGTGACGTTCATGGGGCCACATACGTCAGTGTGCAAAATTTCTAAGAGCTCCTGAGCCCTTGTACCCTTAGCTCCAAAAGACCTCTTAGTCATTTTACCCTCTAGACAAGACTCACATTGGGGAAGTCGTACCTCCTCTAGAGATTCCAGAGGACCGTCTTTTACCAATCTTTGAATCCTATCCTGATTAATATGACCAAGTCTTAAATGCCAAAGATACGCCTTGTTAGAGTGAGAAACTTTCAACCTTTTAGAGTTATCAATTAATTCAGTGTCAAGCAGTGAGTATATCTTTGGTTTGATCAAATATAGGTTTCCATCCATCCATCCAGAACAGATAAAAGACTTATTTCTACGAATATCAACTCTTTTACTAAAAGAAACTAAATAAGAATCCTTTATTAAACAAGCTACCGATATAAGGTTCCTCCTAAAATTAGAAACATAAAAACAGTCTTTCAATAAAATAAACCTAAATTGATCAAAATAAAGGTAAACATCTCCCACTGCTTCAGCCACCATAAAGCTACCATCTCCAGTCCGCAATGAGAGGCTCCTATCATGTAGACTTCTCGTTTCCACGAACCCCTGCATAGAAACACAAACATGATTAGTGGCGCCCGAATCAATGACCCAAGTGTCTTTCGATTCTTCCACCAAACATGCTTCCAAGTAATGAAGTTCCTTACCTTCCTTGCCCTTGGCGGCTAGGAATTCCCGGCAAGCCTTCTTGAAGTGACCTACCTTCCCACAATGGAAGCATTTGGACTTTTTAGGGTCCTTTGGCTTCTTGTTCTTCTTCTTCTTCTTCCTGTCCGAGACAGGAGGATTAGAAGAACTAGAAGCCACTTGCTTCTTATTTGGCCTCTTCCTCTTCCGTGAGGGATTGGAAGATTCCGCCAAATTGGCCTCACTTTTAGGTCGAACCGCATCCTCATCCCTGATCATCCGCTCATAAGCCTGTAGTTGCTTCATGAGCTCGGTTAGTCCTAACTCCTTTGTCGCCAGATTGTATGCGGCCTTAAACCCCACAAAATCTTTAAACAGAGTCTTGAACACCATCTCGATCTGGGTGTTGTAGTCCAACTCAGCACCATTCTCGGCAGCCTCAGCAAAGAATCCCATTAGAGTGATCATATGGTCCTTCACCGGAGTACCCGCCTTTTGCTTGGAGTTCATAATGCTGGTGATAGCGGACTGTCGAGCCAATTTTTCTTGGCCTCCGAACATGTCCTCCAGATTGTCCATGATCTCCCCAACAACTTGATAAGTCTCACGCTGCTTTTGTAAAGCACTCGTCACGCTAGCAAGGATGTAGCATCGAGCTATTTCATTGGATTCTCTCCAACGATTATAGGCAACCGGGACCTCCTCAAGTGGTGTGTCAGGTTTGGGCCCAGGTGGGCATGGTTCGTCCAGTACGAACTTGTGTCTCTCGCAGCTGAGAACTATTAATAGATTTCTTTTCCAATCTTTATAATTGTCGCCATTCAACTTATTTTCAGTAAGTATTGAAATGAGGGGTGTCGGTGACATTTTGAACTGAAATAAAATTATACTAGACATCATTACAAAGCCCAAGCAAATATACAGATAATTTAGCAAATAAAACATACAAGTATGTTCCTACATGAAACTTGAAAAACATGTAGCATTGCAATGGTAATTCTCAGCACCTATTGCCCCAAGCCACCGAGGGGTGGTCATGAAAACAAATAGCCGGAACATGGACCCCGTCCAATTAATATATGTTACCTTAAATCCTCCAAGGTTAAGACATATATTAATAACCGCTTATTTGGCCACCAGTTTAGTTAACAGAGCTTCTAGGGAAGGTTAATAACTAAACAAGTCTTGAGTGTATAACCATTCTTTACGTAGCCCGATCCACGTCCTACCAAGCCACCGAGGGGTGGTCATGAATAGGATCGCACCCGAACACGTTTTTCACATAGGAGATCCAATCTAGTATACCGGCGGCGGTAAACATCTACCGAGGGGTGTGGTCAGGGCAGAACTGACGCGAGGCGTTACCATGCTTTCACATATGGATCAACAATGGAGACCGTGGGTTTTGTTTGAAACCCTCTCCCACTCAATATTTTGAAAAACATGCAAGTTTTGACAAATTATGTATGATCAATATAGTATGAGCGGCACTCACCTATCCTATATGACATGTTATCAAATATGCATACAAAACATCCATCAATACATATTTATACATCCATGACATATCACAGAAAAAATAATTGACAGAATAACCAAGCTATGGTTCCATCCTAGAACAAAGAAAATAAAGATTACAAAATTCCATCCAAAGCATTCTTTGGGTCTTGAATTCTGTTCCACCTTCTTGTATCCATCTTTATGTAGCCTCTCCATTTATTTCTCATCCCAAGAATTATTTAAAATTTAAATATCCAAAAATTTAAATTTCAAATTCAAATTCCAAATTCGAATTTCAAATTTAAATTTCAAATTTAAATTTTAAACAATTTTAAACATCATGTGTAATAATATGTAATTTCAAAAAATTTCAAATTTTTAATTACATATTTTTAAACATGATTTAAAATTAAATCTCTAATTTAAAAAATCAAAATTTTCTGATTTTTGGACCGTCGGACCGCCGCCCCCGTATGCGGCAGCCGCCATTGGTAGCCACCAACCCCGGAGGGGCTGGCAGCCCACGGCCGCACCATGTGCAGCCCTGCCGGGCTGCAGGCCAAGCCTGCAGCGCCAGGCTGCACGCCCAGGCTGGGCGCAGCAGCCGGCAGGCTGCACGCCCAGGCTGCGGCCAGCCTTGGGCAGGCCACGGCCACCCCTGGCTGCAGGCCAAGCCTGCGGCCGGGGTGGTGTGGACCTGCTTAGGGGCTGCCGTAGCCCCATCCTGCCCGAGGGCAGGGGCTGTAGCCCCACCAAGGCCCGTCGGCCTATCCCGAGGGATCATGTCTCGATTTTCGTGCCATATTCCAATTTACCTATTAGGATCTCCAAAAATTAATTTGAATCCCAATTAAATTGAAATTTTCCACACAATCAAAATTTCAATCTTTAAATCAAATTTAACTTTTGGGAAAAATAAATTACGGTCTTCAATCTTCAATCTTCTCCAAGAATAATTACATAAAATTTCCTAAACCGTTTCCGGTGTACAAAAAATTCTAACCATAAAAATTCTAAGAGACAAAAAATAAAATCCATGGGAAAATTACAGTGTTAATAAACTGCTCCCATGGTTACATAAAAATTCCTAGATACAATTTTTCTAAATTCTAAGGAACCATAACCGGTATTAACAACCATACTTACAATAATTCAAAAAATTAAAATAACCACATACTTTATACATAATCCATGATAACAACATAAAGAAACCCTAGAATGCCACTCTCTAAATATCAAATCCATACATAAATAAAAAGACTAAGTAATCGTCTAATTTATGTACATGGCATAGTCATGAGATGGCTCTGATACCAATTGTAGGAAAATAAATCGGTAAAAACGTATCAGAGTGGCGCAGTGGAACAATAAAAATTTTTAGATCGTTAAATATCTCATGATGCCATATGCAATAAATCAACAACAATTAAAACTCATACCTCAAGGATGCCAATCTTGCAGGAGGAGAATGACCGGAGGTTTCAACTAACTAGCCTTCTCTACTATTCTCCAATTCCCGAATGGCTGAGTGTGTGGGCACTCTGAACCTCGATCGGTATGCTAGCACTGCTAGTCTTCTTCCGACCACCCAGATCTCTAAAGAACTTTATTGTCACGATGAGCTGTGCAACAATAAGCCTGCTCACCTGAGAGTCTGTGGTCTGAGAGAACTGGAGTGGTAGGACCTCTATTTATAGACCTGCATGAGGTGATTCTCTGAATTTGAATTGGATTAGGAAAAGATATTTTCCCTTATCCAAATCCATAAAATCCGAATTTTCCAAGGGAGAATCTCCACAATTAAATTCGGTTTTCTTAGGATAAATCCAATCCAAATCTAAACAAGATTTTAACTAGAATTTTATCTCCCTTTTTCAACCAAAAAATCCGAAATTTCTAGGAGAAAATCTTCTCCAAATTTTCGGCCACTTTTAGGATAAGGAAGAATCAAAATTCCACTAGGATTTTCAAGCTTGAATCTTATCTCAACCTTATCCAAAAATAACCGAATTTCCTAGGAGAGATTCTCCAAATTTTCGACCACTTTTTAGGGAGGAGAGAATCCAAATTCATATTCTTGTTCTCATGGATAATTTTCTACAACTCCAATCCAATCTCAAATAAAATCATGGCAACTTTATTTGGAGTTCGAATAATTGTGTACTCTATTATCCAAAACAAAATCTGAATCCAACCGGAGAGAATCTTGTCTACCATCCTAATCCTGTGTCATCACCATCCATGCATAATAAACTAGCCAATAACATACACAAATCAATTTGCCAAACGTTAAGGAATTATATGGAGCTAGTAGAGGGACTGATTGAACATATATAATCGGGCTCCCGTGATTCCATATGATCATCATTCGTTACCGAACAACTCAATCATATGATCACTAGTTTCAGAGTCACACCACTATAAACCTGAAACTGAACTCCCAATTATATACCGTATTACGTAAGCCTGTGACGAGCTACTATCCAATGACCTTGTCATATATGCAAAACCCTCATATGATATCCATGATCAGCCTTAGGTCAAAGTCCGTTTAATCCTACAGATCAGGCTATCTTAAAGTTCCATTATACTACCGAATCAAGAAAATGATTATTCACCATATGTGAATAAGAAGCCGTCCGCCCAGCAGACGACCCAAGGCCTTGTCTATTTTCACATTCAGTATAATGCCTTTAAGAGGATACCTTTAACTCCTCCGAGCTATGATTCTGATATCTGCAAACAAACCCTTCATCGTATACAAGTCATGCACTCAACGAACCGATCTATAAGCTTACTACCTCTGAGATGCTTTAGCCATTGGAACATCAAAGTACACAAGTCATATACATGAAGAAGTTCATTTACTCAGGATTAAGGTTATTGCACAATGAACGTCAAAAGCAGATTGATCCACTCATAGCGGACTACGTAGATCAATCACGCTTTAGTCCCGGTGTAATATGTCACCACCGAGCAACATATCCATGTCTCTACTTGGGAGTCCAGCTCCAGACAGTCAAGACAAACCGTCCCCTCTAAGGCTTTAGACAACATAATAGTCTTAACATGAGTTAGATGCTCGGTCTAACCCCATAGACTACAGACCATAGTTTAGACTGCTAACTTTAGAACATTGTCTTCTCGCATACAAAAGTCCATTGCATGCAACGTTCTAACAGTTTTAACACAAGCAGTCAGTGAGCCATATTTGCTTACATTTATTTTAACATGTAAATAAGACAAGGACAGATAGCAATGTAATGAATAACCTCTATGTATAATTTTATTAGCCAGTTCAAAATGAATACATCAAAATGTCTCTAATACTTACGGCATTTCCTAACATGTTTAGGCTTTAAATACTGTTCTAAGGCTTTAATTAAGTTGTTAAAAGCCAAAGTTCAGATTTTAGTAAAAGAAAAGCTATTTAAGAAAAATGTAATTAACTGATGACCTTACTATCTATAGGAAACCCGACCAGAGCCTAGCACAGGAATTCAAAGGACCTAAGAAAGTTTACTTTAGTACAAACATTGTAAGTACAAATATTTACATGTCTACTCACAAACTGACTTACTATAGAATTATGTTTATATATAGTTATATATATATGGTGGTGTAATAATCTAACATGTTCACCAAGTTAGAAAAGTATGAAAAGCTAACGTAAAGAAAGATAAATGTAACCAATATAATAAGACAAAAAATGTAAGGTCGGCGTAACGGTCTCCCCAGTGTGAGGTTTAAGAATAGCCTCCACCCCAGTGTGTGGTGCTACCTTAAGTGTGGTAGTTAATGGCTTAATGTGTTACCCCAAGTGTGTTAGTGTAAAGATTAACCTTGGGGTTGATTGGTGGGTCGCTCCCCCTTTCCCCCATTGGTCTACGTGCATTAGGTACGTCCAACCACTGGCCCACAAGTGAAAGATAAAGAAAGGAAAGATAAAGAAAGAAAAGAAAAAAAAGGAAAGAAAAGAAAAACAGTTTAGAAAGAACGAAGGAATTATAAGGACCAAAAATAGACATACATAACAGACTAACCTTAAGTGTTAGGCAATAAATCATGCTTTATCTATATGTTTGTACTTACTGAGCTTTAGCTCACTAGTCTATTCGTGATGTAAGTAACAAAGACAAACAACCTGCATTATGAAGAGAGAGCAAAAGGACTAGCAGGCAGATTCCCATAGTGTCATGGAGGGTTGTGGATCCGCTGCACAAACAATCCGCTATGAAAAGTGTGTAGTATAAGAATGTATGTATGAATGCATAAAGACAAGATAAGTGTGTTATATATAAAGTGAAGTAAGTTTAAAGGTATACTTATGTAATAAAGTATGTTTATATTGGTTAGCTTAGGACAAAGAGAGGAGGGCTTAGATCTTCAAGGCCCACAGAGAGGAGAAGACCCAAGTTAAGCAGACTAAGGGGAGACAGAACCCCGAATTGCAATATAAAGGGTAGAATGTGGGAACCAGCTGGAACAGTAGGCAATCCCACAACAACAACAAGAGAAAGGGGAACCCAAGCAACAAATGTTCACAAAAGAACTTCCCTCAGAAGAAGAATAATCAGGGAGGAAAGGGCAATCAATACCCGTCATGCCCAAAATACGGGAGGAAACACCTGGGGGAATGCAGACAAAGAGCAAGTGATTGTTTCATTTGTGGCAAGGAAGACCACTATGCCAAGAACTGCTACTCCAATCCCTAAAACCAACAGAACCAAACCCATGTAACCAATGGCCAACAACACACTACCCAGACTAGGATCAAAGGCCCTTCGATCACTCAAGGCAGATTAAAGGCTCCAGACACGCAGGGGAGAATCTATGCCTTTACCAGAGATGATGCAGAAGCTGAAACTTTGACAGTGGTCATAGGTCAGAATTTGCTAGAGCCATGCATTCATTCGCATCATCAGAATTTGCTAGGAAGATAGATAAGAACATAGATAGAATAGAACAAACTTTTTGAACTGCCCTTCCCTCAAGGAAAGTTTTGTTGTGTAACTACTAGATATGCCACGTGCCAGTAGTTATCTGCGTGTGTGAATTGAGTATTAACCTGATCGTCATCGACATGTACGACTATGACGTAATTGTGGAAATGGACCTCCTCACAAAGTACAATGTCATCGTAGATTACCGAAGACGGGAGTTTACCTTCAAACCAATTGGATGTGAGAAGTTCATCTATAAGGGTTTGTCATTAAAGCAGCCAAAGACGATGATCTCAGCAATAAAGGCCCACAAGTTGCTATCTAGCGGATGCACCGACTTCCTAGCACATGTAGTGGACAAGACTCAAGAAGCAGAGATAAGACCGGATAGCATGTCAGTGGTTAGAGAGTTTGTGGAAGTATTTCCAAAGGATCTTCCAGGACTTCCGCCAGAGCGTGAGATATTGTTCGAGATCGAACTTCTACCAGAATCAGCCCCCATCTCTAAGGCCCCCTACCGAATGGCCCCTACAAAACTAAAGGAGCTCCAAGTCCAGCTGAGAGACTTGATGGACAAGGGATTCATCCGACAAAGCTGTTCTCCTTGGGGAGCACTTGTGTTATTCATGAAGAAAAAGGATGGGACGCTGAGGATATGCATTGACTATAGAGAGTTGAACAAGATTATGATCAAGAACAAGTATCCATTGCTACGGATCGATGATCTATTTGATTAGCTCGGAGACACTGTAGTATTCTCAAAAATTGACATGCGCTTAGGGTACCATCAGCTACGAATTAGGGATGAGGATGTACCCAAAATAGCTTTTCAAACGCGGTACGGACATTATGAGTTTTTGATTTTGTCGTTTGGACTGACTAACAACCCAGCAGCCTTCATAGACCTGATGAACTGTGTGTTCAAGGACTTCTTAGATAAGTTTGTTGTTGTATTCATTGATGACATACTTATATACTCTAAGATGAAAGAAGAGCATGAAGAGCACCTGAGGACCATCTTATGCAAGCTACGGGATCATCAGCTATACGCCAAGTTCTCCAAGTGTGAGTTTTGGCTGGAGAAAGTTCACTTTCTTAGTCACGTAGTCCCTAAGGAGGGAGTATCCATAGACCCAACAAAGGTTAAGGTCATTAGCGAATGGCCAACTCCGAGAAATGTGACAAAGATTCGTAGTTTCCTAGGCCTAGTAGGGTATTACCGGTACTTTGTCGAAGGTTTTTCAAAGCTATCCGCACCACTCACAACACTCACCAAGAAGAAAAAGAAGTATGAGTAGACAGATAAGTATGAAAAGATGCTGGTCAGGGAAACTTCGTGATTTACAGTGATGCATCCAAAACTGGATTAGGGGCCGTATTGATGCAGAATGGTAGAGTGGTCACGTATGCCTAGCGACAACTCAAGGACCATGAAAAGAACTACCCAACCCATGATTTGGAGCTACCAGTGGTCGTTTTCACGCTCAAAATATGGCGACACTACCTGTACGGTGTCAAGTGTGAAATTTACACGGACCACCAGCGTAAGGACCACCTCGATCATGTACTTTAATTTTTAATTCAACGAGAAATAAAAGAATAAATTGATGTATTTTAGTGCAATTTTTAAAGTACACGGTCAGGTATGCGGCCATGTAAGTGGCCGTGTACCACTCAGACTGTGTACGTGTGTGTAGCCGTGTAAGTATACATGACCATGTAGTAGAACATGGTCAGGTACACGACCGTGTAAGAGGCCGTGTACCACTCAGGTCGTGAACGTGTAAGAAGCCATGTAAGTATACATGGCCGTGTAGTAGAACACAGTTAGGTACACGACCGTGTATTGCTCGAGTTGTGAACATGTGAGAAGTCATGTAACTAAACATGGCTGTGTACTAAGACACGGTCAAGAACACGGTCGTGTAAGAGGCTGTGTACCGTTCGGGTTGTGAATGTGTAAAAGGCCATGTTTCGAAACAGGGCTGTGTTGAAAAACTTCAGCTAGTACACGCCCAGGTCTGGTGTATACACGCCCGTGTTACCTTAAACATGCCCGTGTTAAACGCCGTGTTGAAGGCCGTGTAATGGGCAGAAAGTCGTCATACAGACCCTCAAATTGCATGAAACCAAATAACTATGCAATGAGTAATTAAGTTGAAAAAATATAGTATATTTCCCATTGAATAGACTAAACAGATACGATACTATTTAAGTACTATTCATGCAGTGAAAGGGGCAACCGAAGTGAACCCAGTCCACAATATTATGTGTATAAATGAATGAGACATGCAGTGTCGGAAAACTAGTCTGGACGACCATTTCTTGACACAAGACTAGTAAATAGATCATCAGAACGCTCGGACCAAACATCTGAGCATAATAGCGAGAGATAGCCCTAGCAAGGGTACGATATCGAGAAAATGGTCCAGATGACCTCTTCTCACCTATAGACTGACAAAATCAGAGTTGGAGCACTCAAACCAGTCAGTTAAGTAGAAAACGGTGGATAATGTATAGTGAGAAGTACGCAGTATTAGGAGAAGGGTCAAGACGACCTTTACTCGCCCCGAAACTAATATATTTGGGCTCAAAACGCCTAAATTAGTTAATTGGGCACCTGACATGTTTTTTGAGGTGGGGTCACACAGATCTCGAAAACTGGTCTAGGTGACCTCCGATGGACGTAAAACGGATAAAAATGGAATCAACACGTCCAAATTAGTCAAGAGAGACTGTGTCTGAAATTTCACCCGGGAACGCCTAGGTTTACGTGTGAAAGGACAACACAGTGTAGACACAACCACAGTATAGGATGTAAACAGTAATTTAGACTATAATGGGCTCTTAGATAGTAGAAAATAACTAGGAATTTACAGTATAAAAATCGAACTCAGAAAACCAATTTTCGGATGAAAATTGGAACACTACCGAGAAAGGACCAAACACCGTAGTATAAAATTAGACTGCGATGAGAAGCCAACACAGATAAATTTTGGCCTTAAATTTCTATGCCCCTTAGCTACAAAAGCAGCTGTAATCTGCTGCACACATAGCCCAAAAGCTGGCCATTAAAATATTTACCTAGCCATGACACACTTGAATATTTTATTCAAGGGTTTTTGAAAAAGCTAGTCAACAACAATTGTTTATTCCTCCTTTCCTCCCTCCAATGAGCAGCCACGCCCACTTTGGTCTGAAATTAGGCAGCAAATTTGTCCAAAGATTTGACTAATTTGGTAGACAATTAAGTCGGATTAAATCTAAGTGAGTTGATTAATTTTGCCTATAAAAGCCACCCTTTACACAAGTGGTTTGTTTCCTTTCTTTTTGGCTTCCAAAACTCTTTTTATTTCCCCCTCTTCTCCTGCTCTAGCCGAACCGCTTAAGCCCCCAAACCCTCACTTTTTCAAGCTTTAAATCATACCACAACTTACCAAAAATCAAACCTCACAAGCTTGTGCTAGGAGGATCCGAATCCAAGTCGTTCTAAAGCACCAAGGGTAAGTCTTCCAAAAACCGATCCTTGAGATTTTAGTCTCTGTTTTGATTTGGTTTTTAAGAGAAATTTTTAGTATTTTTTCTAGCAAAAATAGACCCCATTCTCTTGGATTCCCACGACCATTTTTGGTTCCTCAAGCCTAGTTGAAACCGTGCTTGGTTCAAGGCACGAAGGTAAACCGAAAACCTTATCTTGCGTTAGTTAGTTTTAAGTTTTGATCAAGGCTATTTATGTGTATTTATTTATGCAAATGGTTTGTAATAAGTTTATGTTAAGCCCTTAGATTATCATTTTTAAGTTCATGTGGTTGTGGTTGTATTTATGTTTTTTTTTTTTTTATGAATGGTTATGTGCGAATGAGAGCATGAACGTTTTAGTGGCTGGACACAAATCTGTCCTTAAGGAAAGGCGACGGATTTTGGCCATTTCGACCCCCTTAGGGTCTGAAATTAGGATTTGATAAAAACATAGTGTTTGAAGGAAATTTTGATACGGTTGTTTTTATGTCAAATAGGCCTCAGCCAAAAACGAGGCTAAGATAAGTTTTTAGAGTGTTTTTCATTCAATGTCCAAAACTAGGAACAAAATCTGAACCTAGTGTTTAGTCTCAGGTTTTGCCAGAAATGGACCACTTAGAGTCCGAACCGATTCTCAGACTCAACATGAAAGTTGTAGATCTCGTCGAGACCTTGAAAACCACCCTTGTGTGTCAAAAATTTGGCTGTTTTGGACCTCAAACCGAGCCATTTTTACAGAGACATAAAACTGTGATTTTTACAAAAAACTGGGCACCAAGCCCACGGATTTAATGAAATTTGGAGCCATTAGAGTTAGATTTAGGCTCCGAGATGAACACAAGATTTGTTCATCTTGTCGAGGATAAAAACTTTCATGTTTAACAAAATCACAAACAAAGTCATTTAGACCAAGTTTCAAAATTGTTTTCAAAAGTGGTTCAAAACCACCTTTAAAATGCAAGTATCAAAAATATAATTTATACACTTCAAAATAAAAATGTGTTTTTAACACTTTAAAATATGAACAAGGCTTTCATAAAAATATCCCCCCACCTTCCAACGGAGTGATAAGGGGGCGGTTTCAAAAAAAATGAATTTTTCTAAGATTTTTACAAGCCAACCCAAACAATTTTTTTGAAGTAAAATAGTGTATGTAGCCCGGTAGGCTACCACACCAAACAAGCCATAGTGGCTTGGTAGGCCATTACCCTAAACAAGCCATAGTGGCCTGGTGGGCCACTACACCAAACAAGCTTTAGTAGCCCGATAGGCTACCACACCCCAACAAGTGAAGTAACCTGGTCGGTTACTACACTAAGTTCACGTATAGTAACTCGATAGACTACTTAGTTACCAACACGTGAGTTAACCGGTCAGTTGATTGAGAGGTAAACCAGTCAAAGGCCGCGTTTTGAACAACACAGTGAGGAACGATGATTAATCTGTCAAGCAGATGATTGATCGAACACGATACGAGTTAGACACCAAATCCTCATAATATGCCAATAGGGTACCGACGGGTCTCGGTACCCCATAGAAACGCAAGTTATAGTCACAACGTTAATAGTGACTCAACGAGAAAATTAATGAGAAATGTTATTGATGACAGGTGGTAACCTGTGAATTGATAAAGGCGTGATTTAAAGTTGCTTGCAATTAGGTAAGTACAACTCCGCATATGGCATGAACGAAAATGCTTTTAAATGATATTTTACAGTATGTTAAAATATGTATGCCATGCACACGATGTTGCACCTCTTGTTTAAGAGCATGTAGTTTCACAATCAAGTAGATTGATGAAAAAGCAAGTTAGATGTCATACGTCCCTACCATGTAGGATTTGGGACAGCTTAAAGAAGCATATGGCTAGAAAAGATAAACAAAACAAAAAATAGTAAGCGTGTCATACTGGCCCTTTCAAATGAAGGGGTTTTAATTTAAAGCAGAAAGTTGAGCATCTGTTGATGGCTCTTTGGCTATTTTACCACGGGCATTACCGATGGTCTATACACGCACAGTACTGACACATGGGCCCTAAATAGACAAGAAAAGAAAAGAGAAGTTTGAAGCATAAATGAACGTAACCGGATCATGCATTAGTTATAGTTCACCATGCTTCTAGATGCATTCAGTACACGATGTTTCTGTGATGCACATGTTATGTGAAGTTTAATAATCATTGATATGATATGTGATATGTTAAAGTGGTATATGTGATGTATGACTGATTATATGTTTTTAAGTATGCACTATATTTAAACATGTTTTACGGTAAACATATTGTACTTACTGGGCGTAAAGCTCACGTAGTGTGTTCATACTGTAGGTAAGTATCCTACGGCTTAATTCCCAATGGGTGATAGTGGTGACGGAGGCGGATGTGAGGGCAAGGTTATGGAGACACCGCGAGTTTATCTTCCGCAAATTCGAGTATCAATATTTTGAATAGTAATGGTTAAATAGTACTTTTAATAGTAATTGTCAAACAATATTTTTAAATAGTAATCGTTAAATAATATGTTTGAAAAGTAATCGTTAAATAGTATTTTTAAATAGTAACTGTTAAATAGTATTTTTGAATAGTAACTGTTAAATAGTATTTTTGAATAGTAATCGATATACGTACGTATATAGTAAATACGTACATGTAAAAAAAATCCCTAATTTTATGATATCTAGTTAAGTATAAATTACTAGAAAGTATAAGAAAAGCAAGCAAGTCAGTTTTTAGTGATGGTCCGGGCCACTAAGGGCACGGGGCGTCACAGTTGGTATCAGAGTAGTTTCCTGCCACCCTACCTCACATCGCCGTATGCCTGCGTCATCTGTCCAAGTAAGTTAGCTTTTGTTTTTCAAAATTTAGTATATGAGTTGACAATTAATTTATAGGAGAATGGCTGCACCGGTTAACCCTCAGCAAGGGTAAGAGGACCGAGAAGCGAGCGTAGCTTTCACTGCCATGCGACCACACACATACAATGGTAGCAACCCATACGAGCTCTCTTATTGGATTCATTATATGGAGACCATCTTTGAAAGGTGCCATATTCCACCCCGTCTATAGGTGGTAATGGCCAGTAGCCGATTACGAGGACCAGTAATGACATGGTGGAAAGATTGACGCAGGATCAGGGGTCCAGCGATGCAGTGGGATGAGTTCTGCCAAGATCTTCGCAACTCTGACGACCCAGCTAAGGATGCAGACATCTGGGATGATATGTATCAGAGGAGATATCAGGTCCTCTCTGACATTTGGGACATTTACGAGGGAGAGACCATGGTACACTACTGTCAACGATTTTTGGATGCCATGTTGCCGAGCATTCCCTTAGACAAGCCATTTACAGAGGTAACCGACTTGCTTTGGAGAGGGATTCCTGTTAGGAAATACCCTAAGTATTAGAGACATTTTGATGTATTCATTTTGAACTGGATAATAAAATTATACTTAGAGGTTATTCATTACATTGCTATCTGTCCTCGTCTTATTTACATGTTAAAGTAAATGTAAGTAAATATGGCTCACTGACTGCTTGTGTTAAAACTGTTAGAACGTTGCATGCAATGGATTTTTGTATGCGAGAAGACAATGTTCTAAAGTTAGCAGTCTAAACTATGGTCTGTAGTCTATGGGGTTAGACCGAGCATCTAACTCATGTTAAGACTATTATGTTGTCTAAAGCCTTAGAGGGGACGGTCTGTCTTGACTGTCTGGAGCTGGACTCCCAAGTAGAGACATGGATATGTTGCTTGGTGGTGACATATTAGACCGGGACTAAAGCGTGATTAATCTACGTAGTCCGCTATGAGTGGATCAATCTGCTTTTGACGTTCATTGTGCAATAACCTTAATCCTAAGTAAATGAACTACTTCATGTATATGACTTGTGTACTTTGATGTTCCAATGGCTAAAGCGTCTCAGAGGTAGTAAGCTTATAGACCGGTTCGTTGGGTGCATGACTTGTATACGATGAAGGGTTTGTTTGCAGATATCGGAATCATAGCTCTGAGGAGTTAAAGGTATCCTCTTAAAGGCATTATACTGAATGTGAAAATGGACAAGGCCTTGGGTCGTCTGCTGGGCGGATGACTTCTTATTCACATATGATGAATAATCATTTTCTTGATTCGATAGTATAATGGAACTTTAAGATAGCCTGATCAGTAGGATTAAACGGACTTTGACCTAAGGCTGATCATGGATATCATATGAGGGTTTTGCATATATGACAAGGTCATTGGATGGTAGCTCGTCACAGGCTTACGTAATACGGTATATAATTGGGAGTTCAGTTTCAGGTTTATAGTGGTGTGACTCTGAAATTAGTGATCATATGATTGAGTTGTTCGGTACAGAATGATGATCATATGGAATCACGGGAGCCCGATTATATATGTCCAATCAGTCCCTCTACTAGCTCCACATAATTCCTTAACGTTTGGCAAATTGATTTGTGTATGCTATTGGCTAGTTTATTATGCATGGATGGTGATGACACAGGATTAGGATGGTAGACAAGATTCTCTCCGGTTGGATTCAGATTTTGTTTTGAATAATAGAGTACACAATTATTCGAACTCCAAATAAAGTTGCCATGATTTTATTTGAGATTGGATTGGAGTTGTAGAAAATTATCCATGAGAACAAGAATATGATAAACAACCGTTTTGTGGAATTTGAAATTTGAATTTTGAAATTTGAAATTTGAATTTTGAAATTTGAATTTTGAATTTTGAATTTGAAATTTGAATTTGAAATTTGAATTTGAAATTCGAATTTGAAATTTGAATTTGAAATTTAAATTTGAAATTTGAAATTTGAAATTTGAAATTTGAATTTGAAATTTGAATTTGAAATTTGAAATTCAAATTTTGAATCACAGTCCAAGTAGGATTCGAATTTGTTGTGGAAAATCCACAAGGTTTGAAATTCGAATTTGAGCTGGATTTGGAGAGGATAATCTTGTTAGAATCCTACTTGAATTTTGAATCCAAATCCCAACAAATAAGGGACGAAATTTTTGAGGATAATGCTCATGAAAATTTCGGATTTTGTGGATTAGATTCAAGGGTAAATTCAAGCTTGAATCCTAGTTGAATTTGGATTCTCTTCTTCCCTAAAAGTGGCCGAAATTTTGGAGCCTAAATCCAAGGAGAATTCGGTTATTTTTTGGATAAGGTTGAGATGAGATTTAGCTTGAAAATCCTAGTGGAATTTTGATTCTCCCTTATCCATAATGGCCGAAATCTTTTGGAGGATTTTCTCCTTGTGAATTTCGGATTTTTTGGTTGAAAAAGGGAGATAAGATTCTAGTTAAAATCTTGTTGAGATTTGGATTGGATCTATCCTAAGAAAACTGAATTTTTAGTGGAGATTATCCCTTGGAAAAATTCGGATTTTATGGGTTTGGATAAGGGAAAATATCTTTTCCTAATCCAATTCAAATTCAGAGATTCACCTCATGCAGGTCTATAAATAGAGGTCCTGCCACTCCAGTTCTCTCAGACCACAGACTCTCAGGTGAGCAGGCTTATTGTTGCACAGCTCATCGTGACAATAAAGTTCTTTAGAGATCTGGGTGGTCGGAAGAAGACTAGCAGTGCTAGCATACCGATCGAGGTTCAGAGTGCCCACACACTCAGCCATTCGGGAATTGGAGAATAGTAGAGAAGGCTAGTTGGTTGAAGCCTCCGGTCATTCTCCTCCTGCATATTGGCGTCCTTGAGGTATGAGTTTTAATTGTTGTTAATTTATTGTATATGGCATCATGAGATATTTAACGATCTAAAAATTTTTTGTTCCGCTGCGCCACTCTGATACGTTTTTACCGGTTTATTTTCCTACAATTCCATGGTACGTGAAGGACCTCGTCCACTACCCTCCGCCACATGAGAACCTGAGGCGCCTAGTCCGAGACATAGTGGACGGTAAGCGAGTGGCGCTCAATCCTGACCTGGCAAACGTCGCACCTTAGCTAGCCGACGAAAAGCTCACGGCCGCACCACAGCCAGTAGTACCTGAAGACAATGAAGACTCGATGGAGAACCACGAACCAGCCCCTCTGTCTCCCAGACACCACATGGATGAAGACGGTGACGAGGCTATCTCCGATGCCCAACCTAACTACGAGGAGGAGGAGGTTCCCGATCACATCATTGACGATGAGGGAGTATAAGGACCACCCCGATCATGTACTTTAATTTTCAATTTTGTACTTTAATTTTCAATTTAATGAGAAATTGAATAATAATTTGATGCATTTTTGTGTAATTTTTAAAGTACACGGTCAAGTACACGGCCGTGTAAGTGGCCGTGTACCACTCAGACTGTGTACGTGTGTGTAGCCGTGTAAGTGTACATAGCCATGTAGCAGAAAACAGTTAGGTACACGGCCATGTAAGAGGCCGTGTACTACTCGGGTTGTGAACGTGTAAGAAGCCATGTAATTTAACATGGCCGTGCACTGAGACACAGTCAAGAACATGGCCATATAAGAGTCCGCGTACCCCTTAGGTTAATGAACGTGTAAAAGGCCGTGTTTTGAAACATGCCGTGTTGAAGAAATTCAGCTAGTACACGCCCATGTCCAGAGTATACATGCCCATGTTACCTTATACAAGCCCGTGTTAGAGGCCGTGTTGAAGGCCATGTAATGAGCAGAAAGCCATTACACAGACCCTCAAATTGCATGAAACCTAATTACTATGCTATGAGTAATTAAGTTGAAAATTATAGTATATTTTCCCATTGAATAGACTAAATAGATACGGTACTGTTTAAGTACTATTCATGCAGCGAAAGGGGCGACCGGCAGCGAAAGGGGCGACGACAACGAACCCGGTCCACCCTGTTATGTGTATATATGAATGAGACATGCAGTGTCGAGAAACTGGTACGAACGACCATTTCTTAACACAAGACTGGTAAATAGATCACCAGAGCGCTCAGACCGAACATCTGAGCACAATAGCAAGAGATAGCCCTAGCAAGGGTACGACATCGAGAAAATGGTTCGGATGACCTCTTCTCGCCTAGAGACTGACAAAATCAGAGTCAGAGCACTTAGACCAGTCAGTTAAGTAGAAAACATTGGATAATGTATAGTGAGAAGTACGCAGTATCAGGAGGAGGGCCAAGACGACCTTTACTCGCTCCGAAACTGATATATTTGGGCTCAGGACGCCAAAATTAGTCAATTAGGCACCTGACATGTTTTTTGAGGTGGGGTCACACAAATCCTGAAAACTGGTCTAGGTGACCTCTGATGGACGTAAAACTGATAAAAATAGAATCAGCATGTCCAAATTAGTCAAGAGAGACCGTGTCTGAAATTTTGCCCAGGAACGCCTCAGTTTGCATGTGAAAGGACAACACAGTGTAGACACAACTATAGTATAGGATGTGAACAGTAATTTAGACTGATAATGGGCTCTTAGATAATAGAAAATAACCAAGAATTTATAGTACAAAAATCGGATTTAGAAAACCAATTTTCGGATGAAAATTGGAACACTACTGAGAAAGGACCGAACACTACAGTATAAAATTAGATTGCGATGAGAAGCCAACACAGATAAATTTTGGCCTTAAATTTCAGTGCCCATTAGCTAAAAAAGCAGCTGTAATCTGCTGCACACGTAGCCCAAAAGCTGGCCATTAAAATATTTCCCTAGCCATGACACACTTGAATATTTTATTCAAGGGTTTTTGAAGAAGCTAGTCAACAACAATTGTTTATTCCTCCCTCCCTCCAATGAGCAGCCACACCCACTTTGGTCTGAAATTAGGCAGCAAATTTTTCCCAAGATTTGCCTAATTTGGTAGACAATTAAGTCGGATTAAATCTAAGTGAGTTGATTAATTTTTCCTATAAAAGCCACCCTTTACACAAGTGGTTTGTTTCCTTTCTTTTTGGCTTCCAAAACTCTTTTTATTTCCCCCTCTTCTCCTGCTGTAGCCGAACCGCTTAAGCCCCAAACCCTCACTTTTTCAAGCTTTAAATCATACCATAACTTACCAAAAATCAAACCTCACAAGCTTGTGCTAGGAGGATCCGAATCCAAGTTGTTCTAAAGCACCAAGGGTAAGTCTTCCAAAAACCGATCCTTGAGATTTTAGTTTCTATTTTGATTTGGTTTTTAAGAGAAATTTTTAGTATTTTTTCTAGCAAAAAAAGACCCCATTCTCTTGGATTCCCACGACCATTTTTGGTTCCTCAAGCCTAGTTGAAACCGTGCTTGGTTCAAGGCATGAAGGTAAACCGAAAACCTTATCTTGCGTTAGTTAGTTTTAAGTTTCGATCAAGACTATTTATGTGTATTTATTTATGCAAATGGTTTGTAATAAGTTTATGTTAAGCCCATAGATTATCATTTTTAAGTTCATGTGGTTGTGGTTGTATTTACGTTATTTTTTTTTTATGAATGGTTATGTGCGAATGAGAGCATGAACGTTTTAGTGGCTGGACACAAATCTGTCCTTAAGGAAAGGCGACGGATTTTGGCCATTTCGACCCCCTTAGGGTCTGAAATTAGGATTTGATAAAAACATAGTGTTTGAAGGAAATTTTGATACGGTTGTTTTTATGTCAAATAGGCCTCAGTCAAAATCGAGGCTAAGAAAATTTTTTAGAGTGTTTTTCATTCAATGTCCAAAACTGGGAACAAAATCTGAACCTAGTGTTTAGTCTCAGGTTTTGCCAGAAGTGGACCACTTAGAGTCCGAACCGGTTCTCAGACTCAACATGAAAGTTGTAGATCTCGTCGAGACCTTGAAAACCACCCTTGTGTGTCAAAAATTTGGCTGGTTCGGACCTCAAACCGAGCCATTTTTACAGAGACATAAAACTGTGATTTTTACAAAAAACTGGGCACCAAGCCCACGGATTTAATGAAATTTGGAGCCGTTAGAGTTAGATTTAGGCTACGAGATGAGCACGAGATTTGTTCATCTTGTCGAGGATAAAAACTTTCATGTTTAACAAAATCACAAACAAAGTCATTTAGACCAAGTTTCAAAATTGTTTTCAAAAGTGGTTCAAAACCACCTTTAAAATGCAAGTATCAAAAATATAATTTATACACTTCAAAATAAAAATGTGTTTTTAACACTTTAAAATATGAACAAGGTTTTCGTAAAAACATCCCCCCACCTTCCAATGGGGTGATAAGGGGCCGGTTTAAAAAAAAAATGAATTTTTCCAAGATTTTTACAAGCCGACCCAAACAATTTTTTCAAAGTAAAATAGTGTATGTAGCCCGGTAGGCTACCACACCAAACAAGCCATAGTGGCCTGGTGGGCCATTACACCAAACAAGCCATAGTAGCCCAGTCGGCTATCATACCCCAACAAGTGAAGTAACCCGGTCGATTACTACACTAAGTTCACGTATAGTAACTCGATAGTCTACTTAGTTACCAACACGCGAGTTAACCGGTCAGTTGACTGAGTGGTAAACCAGTCAAGGGTCGCGTTTTGAACAACACAGTGAGGAACGATGATTAATCTGTCAAGTAGACGATTGATCGAATACGATACGAGTTAGACACCAAATCCCCATAATAGGCCAATAGGGTACTGACGGGTCTCGGTACCCCATAGAAACGCAAGTTATAGTCACAACGTTAATAGTGACTCAACAAGAGAATTAATGAGAAATGTTATTGATGACAGGTGGTAACCTGTGAATTGATAAAGGCGTGATTTCAAGTTGCTTGCAATTAGGTAAGTACAACTCCGCTTATGGCATGAACAAAAATGCTTTCAAATGATATTTTACAGTATGTTAAAATATGTATGCCATGCACACGATGTTGCACCTCTTGTTTAAGAGCATGTAGTTTCACAATCAAGTAGATTGATGAAAAAGCAAGTTAGATGCCATACGTCCCTACTGTGTAGGATTTGGGACAGCTTAAAGAAGCATATGGCTAGAAAAGACAAACAAGATGGAAAGTAGTAAGCGTGTCGTACCGGCCCTTTCAAATGAAGGGGTTTTAAGTTAAAGTAGAAAGTTGAGTATCCGTTGATGGCTCTCTGGCTATTTTACCACGGGCGTTACCGATGGTCTGTGCACGCAAGGTACTGACACATGGGCCTTAAATAGACAAGAAAAGAAAAGAGAAGTTTGAAGCATAAATGAACATAACTGGATCATGCATTAGTTATAGTTCACCATGCTTCTAGATGCATTTAGTACACGATGTTTCTGTGATGCACATGTTATGTGAAGTTTAATAATCATTGATATGATATGTGATATGTGATATATTAAAGTGGTATATGTGATATATGACTGCTTATATGTTTTTAAGTATGCACTATGTTTAATCATGTTTGGCGGTAAACATGTTGTACTTACTGGGTGTAAAGCTCACGTAATGTGTTCATGTTGTAGGTAAGTGTCCTACGGCTTAAATCCCAATGGGCGATGGTGGCGATGGAGGCGGATGTGAGGGCAAGGTTACGGAGACACCGCGAGTTTATCTTCCGCAAATTCGAGTATCAGTATTTTGAATAGTAATGGTTAAATAGTACTTTGAATAGTAATTGTCAGACAGTATTTTTGAATAGTAATCGTTAAATAGTATGTTTGAAAAGTAACCGTTAAATGGTATTTTTGAATAGTAATCGTTAAATAGTATTTTTAAATAGTAACTATTAAATAGTATTTTTGAATAGTAACTGTTAAATAGTATTTTTGAATAATAATCGGTATACATACGTATACAGTAAATACGTATATGTAAAAAAAATCCCTAATTTTATGATATTTAGTTAAGTATAAATTACTAGAAAGTATAAGAAAAGCAAGCAAGTTAGTTTTTAGTGACGGTCCAGGCTACTAAGGGCACGGGACGTCACAGTTGGTATCAGAGCGGTTTCCTGCCACCCTACCTCACATCGCCATACGCCTGCCTCGTCTGTCCAACTAAGCTAGCTTTTGTTTTTCAAATTTAAGTATATGAGCTGACGATTAATTTATAGGAGAATGGCTACACTAGTTGACCCTCAGCAAGTGCAAGAGGATCGAGAAGTGAGCATAGCTTTCGCCACCATGCGACCACACACATACGATGGTAGCAACCCATACGAGCTCCCTTATTGGATTCATCATATGGAGACCATCTTTGAAAGGTGCCATATTCCACCTCGTCTACAGGTGGTAATGGCCAGTAGTCGATTACGAGGACCAGTAATGACATGGTGGAACGATCGACACAGGATCAGGGGTCCAGCGATGCAGTGGGATGAGTTTTGCCAAGATCTTCGCAACTCTGACAACCCAGCAAAGGATGCAGACATCTGGGATGATATGTATGAGAGGAGAAATCAGGTCCTCTCTGACATTTGGGACATTTATGAGGGAGAGACCATCGTACACTACTGTCAACGATTTTTGGATGCCATGTTGCCGAGCATTCCCTTAGACAAGCCATTTGTAGAGGTAACCGACTTGCTTTGGAGAGGGATTCCATGGTACGTGAAGGACCTCGTCCACTACCCTCCGCCACATGAGAACTTGAGGCACCTATTCCGAGACATAGTGGACGCTAAGCGAGTGGCGCTCAATCCTGACCTGGCAAACGTCGCACCTCAGCTGGCTGACGAAGAGCTCGCGGCCGCACCACAGCCAGCAGTACCTGAAGACAATGGAGACCAGATGGAAGACCACGAACCAGCCCCTCTGTCTCCCAAACACCACATGGATGAAGACGGTGACGAGGCTATCCCCGATGCCCAACCTAACGACGAGGAGTAGGAGATCCCTGATCACATCAGTGACAATGAGGGAGTGTAAGGACCGCCCCGATCATGTACTTTAATTTTCAATTTAATGAGAAATTAAAGAATAATTTGATGCATTTTTGTACAATTTTTAAAGTACATGGTCAAGTACACGGCCGTGTAAGTGACTGTGTACCACTCAGACTGTGTACGTGCGTGTAGCCGTGTAAGTGTACATAGCCGTGTAGCAGAACACGGTTAGGTACGTGGCCATGTAAGAGGCCGTGTACTGCTCAAGTTGGGAATGTGTGAGAAGCTGTGTAATTGAACATGGCCGTGTACTGAGACACGGTAAAGAACACGGCCGTGTAAGAGTCCGCGTACCCCTCGGGTTAATGAACGTGTAAAAGGCCATGTTTCGAAACATGGCCGTGTTGAAGAAATTCAGCTAGTACACACCCGTGTCCGGAGTATACACGCCTGTGTTACCTTATACAAGCCCGTGTTAGAGGCCGTGTTGAAGGCCATGTAATGAGCAGAAAGCCGTCACACAGACCCTCAAATTGCATGAAACCTAATTACTATACAATGAGTAATTAAGTTGGAAATTATAGTATATTTTCTCATTGAATAGACTAAACAGATACAGTACTGTTTAAGTACTATTCATACAGTGAAAGGGGCGACAGACAGCGAACCCGGTCCACCCTATTATGTGTATATATGAATGAGACATGCAGTGTCAAGAAACTGGTACGGACGACCATCTCTTGACACAAGACTGGTAAATAGATCACCAAAATGCTCAGACCAAACATCTGAGCACAATAGCAAGAGATAGCCCTAGTAAGGGTGCGACATCGTGAAAATGGTCCAGATGACCTCTTCTCACCTAGAGACTGACAAAATCAGAGTCGGAGCACTCAGACCGGTCAGTTAAGTAGAAAATGGTGGATAATGTACAGTGAGAAGCACGCAGTATCAGGAGGAGGGTTAAGACGACCTTTACTCGGCCCGAAACTGATATATTTGGGCTCAGAACGCCCAAATTAGTCAATTGGGCACCTAGCATGTTTTTTGAGGTGGGGTCACACAGATCCTGAAAATTTGTCTAAGTGACCTCCGATGGACGTAAAACTGATAAAAATTGAATCAGCATGTCCAAATTAGTTAAGAGAGACTGTGTCTGAAATTTTACCTGGGAACGCCTCGGTTTACGTGTGAAAGGATAACACAATGTAGATATAACTACAGTATAGGATGTGAACAGTAATTTAGACTGATAATGGGCTCTTAGATAGTAGAAAACAACCAGGACTTTACAGTACAAAAATCGGATTCATAAAACCAATTTTCTGGTGAAAATTGGAACATTGCCGAAAAAGGACCGAAAACCGCATTATAAAATTAGACTGCGATAAGAAGCCATCACAGATAAAATTGGCCTTAAATTTCCATGCCCCTTAGCTGCAAAAGCAGCTGCAATCTGTAGCACACATAGACCAAAAGGTGGCATTAAAATAATCTTCCTAGCCATGACACATTGGAATATAATATTCAAGGGTTTCTAAAAAGTAGTCAACAACCATTGTTTATTCTTTCCTCCTTCCAATGAGAAACCCACACCCCTTTCTTCTGAAAATTGGCAGCATATTTATCCCAAGATTTGGCTAATTTGGTAGACAATTAAGTAGGATTAAGCCTAAGTGAGTTGGATCAATTTTGCCTATAAAAGGCACCCTTGACATAAGACATGGACTTTTGCTTCCACACACCCAAAACCACTAGTCTTTTCTTCTTCCTTTCCCTTGCTTGCTGCTGAATCTTCTCAGCCCTAAAAGCCAACATTTTGCAAGCCAAAACCTTGACCAAAGCTGACAAAAACCCGACCTCTTCCAAGCTTGAGCAAGAGGAGACCGAACCAAGCTTTTCGGGTGCACCAAGGGTAAGTGCAAACTGATTTTTCCTTGTGTTTTGATTCTTAGTTTTGAGTTGTTGTTTGAATGATTTTTTTTTGGTAACTTGGCTAGCATAAAACCAACCTCAAGCCCTCGAGTTACCATGGCATTTTGACCCCCCAAACCTAGCCAAAAGTGTGCTTGAGTCCAAAGCACTAAAGGTAAAAACAGAAACCCTTCTCATGGTGATTGATTGAAAAATTTAGTTTTCAATCTAAGGATTTTATATGTATTTGTTTATGCACAAGGTTGTATTAAGTTATTTGAGCCCTTACCTTTCATTTCTTAAAGTCAATATAGTTGTGGTTGTGTTTACTTTGAGTTGCATATGGTTTATGGATGTGAATGCATGAATGTGTATTATGATGGCTGGACACAAATCTGTCTTTAGAAAACAGCCACGGATTTTATCCATTTTGACCTACTTAGGTTCCGAATCAGGGATTTGGTAAAACAAGGTGTTTTAAGGAAATTTCGATACGGTCATTTTTGCATCAAATAGGGCTCGGCCAAAAATGAGCCTAAGATAGGTATTTAGGGTGTTTTTCAGTTGGTGTCCAAAACTAGGAGCAAAAATCTGAACCCAGTGTTTAGTCTCGGGTTTTGCTAGAAATGGACCCCTTAGAGTCCGAACCAATTCTCAGACTCAACATGAAAGTTGTAGATCTTGAGACCTTGAGAATGACTCGCGATAGTCAAAAATTTGTCCGTTTCGGGCCTCAAACCGGGCTGTTTTTACAGAGACATAAAACTGGGACTTTTACAAAAAACTGGGCACCAAGCCCACTGGTTTAGTGAAATTAGGAGCCGTTAGAGTTAGATTTAGGCTCCGAGATGAACATGAGATTTGTTCATCTTGTTGAGAATGAAAACTTTCATGTTTGACAAAATTTCAAACAAAGTCGTTTAGACTAAGATTCAAAATTGTTTTCAAAAGTGGTTCAAAAACCACCTTTAAAAGGCAAGCTTTAAAAATATAATTTATACACTTCAAAATAAAAATTTGTTTTTAATACTTTAAAATATAAACAAGATTTTCATAAAAACATCCCCCAACTTCCAACGGGGTAATAAGGGGACGGTTTCAAAATAAAGAATTTTTCCAAGATTTTTACAAGTCAACCCAAACAATTTTTTTCAAAATAAAATAGTGTGTGTAGCCCAGTAGGCTAACACACCAAACAAGCCATAGTAGCCCGGTGGGCCATTATACCAAATAAGCCTTAGTAGCCCAGTAGGCTACCACACCCCAACAAGCAAAGTAACCGGGTCGGTTACTACACTAAGTTCACGTATAGTAACTCGATAGACTACTTAGTTACCAACACGTGAGTTAACCGGTCAGTTAACTGAATGGTAAACCAGTCAAGGACCGCATTTTGAACAACACAATGAGGAACGATGATTAATCTGTCAAGTACACGATTGATCGAATACGATATGAGTTAGACACCAAATCCCCATAATAGGCCAATAGGGTACCGATGGGTCTCGTTACCCCATAGAAATGTAAGTTATAGTCACTAACGTTAATAGTGACTCGACAAGAGAATTAATGAGAAACATTGTTGATGACAGGTGGTAACCTGTGAATTGATAAAGGCGTGATTTCAAGTTGCTTGCAATTAGGTAAGTACAACTCTGCTTATGGCATGAACGAAAATGCTTTTAAATGATATTTTACAGTATGTTAAAATATGTAGGCCATGCACATGATATTGCACCTCATGTTTAAGAGCATGTAGTTTCACAATCAAGTAGATTGATGAAAAAGTAAGTTAGATGCCATACGTCCCTACCATATAGGATTCGGGACAGTTTAGAAAAGTATATGGTTAGAAAAGATAAACAAGACGGAAAATAGTAAGCGTGTCATACCGGCCCTTTCCAACGATGCAGTTTTAAGTTAAAGCAGAAAGTTGAGCATCCGTTGATGGCACTCCGGCTATTTTACCACAGGCATTACCGATGGTCTATGCACGCACAGTAATGACACATGGGCCCTAAATAAACAAGAAAAGAAAAGAGAAGTTGAAGCATAAATGAAAATAACCGGATCATGCATTAGTTATAGTTCACCATGCTTCTAGATGCATTCAGTACATGATGTTTTTGTGATGCACATGTTATGTGAACTTTTATAATCTTTGATATGATATGCGATATATGATATGTGATATATGGTATATGATATGTGATGTGTTAAAGTGGTATATGTGATATATGACTGCTTATATGTTTTATGTATGTACTATGTTTAAACATGTTTTGCTGTAAACATGTTGTACTTACTGGGCATAAAGCTCACGTAGTGTGTTCATGTTGTAGGTAAGTGTCCTACAGCTTAATTCCCAATTGGCAATGGTGGCCGCAGAGGAGGATGTGATGGTGAGGTTATGGAGACACCGTGAGTTTATCTTTCACAAAATTTAAGTATTAGTATTTTGAATAGAAATGATTAAATAGTACTTTGAATAGTAATTGTCAGACAGTATGTTTGAATAGTACCCGTTACATAGTATTTTTGAATAGTAATTGTAAACCGTATTTTTAAATAGTAATTATTAAATAGTATTTTTGAATAGTAATTGTAACCCGTATTTTTAAATAGTAGTTGTTATATGTATGTATACAGTAAATACGTACATGTAAAATAAAAAAAAATCCCTAATTTTATGATATCTAGTTAAGTATAAATTGCCAGAAATTATAAGAAAAGTAAGCAAGCAAATTTAGTTTTTAGTGACGGTCCGGGCCACTGAGGGCTTGGGGCGTCACAGTTGGTATCAGAGCGGTTTCCTGCCACCCTACCTCACATCGCCATACGCCTGCCTCATCTATCTAAGTAAGTTAGCTTTTGTTTTTAAATATTAGTATATAAGTTGACGTTTAAGTTATAGTAGAAGGATGGCTGCACCGGTTGACCCTCAACAAGTACGAGAAGATCGAGAAGCAAGCATAGCTTTCGTCGCCATGCAACCACACATATACGACGTCAACAACCCATACGAACTCCCTTATTAGATTCATCATATCGAGACAATCTTCGAAGGGTGCCATATTCCACCCCGTCTACAGGTGGTAATGGCCAGTAACCAGTTGCGAGGACCAGTAATGACATGGTAGAACGATCGATGCAAGATCAGGGGTCCAGCGATGTAGTGGGATGAGTTCTGCCAAGATCTTCGCAACTCCGACGACCCAGCTAAAGATGCAGACATCTGGGATGATATGTATGAGAGGAGAAATCAGGTCCTCTCTGACATTTGGGACATTTACGAGGGAGAGACCATGGTACACTACTGTCAATGGTTTTTGGACGCCATGTTGCCGAGCATTCCCTTAGACAAGCCATTTACAGAGGTAACCGACTTACTTTGGAGAGGGATTCCATGGTACGTGAAGGACCTCGTCCACTACCCTCCGCCACATGAAAACTGAGGCGCCTGGTCTGAGATACAGTGGACACTAAGCGAGTGGCGCTCAACCTCGACCTGGCAAACGTCGCACCTCAGCTGGCTAATGAAGAGCTCACGGCCGCACCATAGCCAATAGTACCTGAAGACAATGGAGACCCGATGGAGGACCACGAACCAACCCCTCTGTCTCCCAGACACCAGATGGAAGAAGACGGTGACAAGGCTATCCCCGATGCCCAACCTAACGACGAGGAGGAGGAGATCCCTGATCACATCAGTGACAATGAGGTGGTAGAAATGTATGAGCCCCAAGTGATCATCGCCAGTGATGATGAAGTTGATTTTGCTTGGGAAGACGAGGATGAAAACCCAGAGGAGTTTCCCTTGAGTGAAAGCGAGAATGAGGAAATGTCCGACGCAGAGTCAGGATTGTCTTCTGAATAGTAGTAACCCTTTTCACAGAAATTTTTGTTATGTAGTTATGTAGAGTGAAACAGTAGCTTTCCCCGTCTGACTCAACTTAATGTACTTAATGGGATCGTATTTTGGGAAGTATATGTCACTCCCAACAAATTTAAAATATATATATGTTTTATGAGATGTTTTATGAGAAGTAGTATCGTTTTGCCCTGAAGGCCTAAATATGATTTTTCTACGAGCATGATCAAGTATGGTAAAGAGTACAGGACGGTTCCTAGCACTCAGATGATATCCCAATATGACGTGATAGTTGTATTGAACATCATAAGGATAAGAGAAGAAAGGAAAGATATAATATATATATTTATATCTATGATGCTTAAAATGAAGTTGTTAAGTAAGAAGGAAAATGATATATAAATACGAATCCCAAGTACAAAATATAAGAAGCTTATGTTCTCTTTTTCTATTATGTGATAGGGTTACATAGGTGACGATGGCAAGAACAAAAGCCCAACCAAACCAAGCTACACAAGACGACGAGCTACTGACACGTCTCGCAGTGATGCAAGAAATGATGGTAAATCAACAACGGGAGCTTAACCAGCTCAGAGAACAAATGAACCGATAACAACAAGCACCACAACTTGTAGAGGTACCAGTTTAAGCCTCACCAACAGCCCCCAACGCTCCTAGAGAGCAAGCAGCCCCACCAGCCCAAGCGATGCCGGCACCACAGGCTGTGGCTACTCCTACAGTAGCCAATGTTATTATACCAGTCAATAGGAAGGGCAACTTATACAAGTGGTTCAGGCGCATGAAGGTGCCTGAATTTGAAGGGACTATGAACACTATTAAAGCCAATGATTGGCTGACTGATGTTCAGGTCATTCTAGACCTTGTGGGACTGACCAAAGGAGAGAAAGTCATATGCGCATCCTTAGCCCTACGGAAAGGAACACGCCAGTGGTGGAAGACCGTGGCTATCAGAAGGAGCATCAATGAAATAAACTGGGCAGACTTCATCACCAAGTTCAAAGAAATGTACTTCAACGATGAAGCTTTAGCAGTCCAGTAAGATGAATTTAACAACTTGCGCCAAGGAAGCATGACGGTCATGGAGGCCATAAGAAAATTCAAACAGCTAGCCTAACTTTGCCCTGACCTAGTGCCGACTGAGAAGGAAAAGGTCAGGAGGATGCTGAAAATGTTCCTGATGGATATAGCCATCCAAGTCTGCAGCACAGCCATGGGCCAACAACCATGGCCGAATGTGTCAGTAAAGCCATCCGGGCTAAGTATTGGCTAGCCCAAGACAAAGAAAGGAGGGCACATATCTTTAAGGCAAAGAGAGAAGAGAAGAACCAACCAAAGCTGACCAAAGGCAGATAGTACTCTGAATTTCATCACAGAGGGAAAAGCATGGGAAACAACCAACACAACCAGCCATCCAATGACAACAATAAGAGGAAAGGGAATCCAGGCAATCAAGGCCATCAAAAGAACTTTCCTCAGAAGAAAAATAACTGAGGAGGAAACAGAAATCAACATCCACCTTGTGCAAAATGTGAAAGAAACCACCCGGGAGAATGTCGTCAAGGCACCAGTGGCTGTTACATATGTGGCAAGGAAGGCCACTTCGCTAAACACTGCCGCTCGAACCCATAAAACCAGCAAGGCCAAGCCCGCCCTACTAGCGAATAGCTGCATCCTGCCCAAGGAAGGATTGAAGGCCCACTGATCAGCCAAGGCAGATTGGAAGCTCCAGAGCCGCAGGAGACGATTTATGCCTTTACTCATGAGGATGCAGAGGCCGGAACCTTGACCATGGTGACAGGTCAGCTTTCTGTCGCCAACTCTACTACATTAGTTTTGTTTGATTCTAACGCTACGCATTCTTTTGCATCATCAGAATTTGCTAGGAGGTTAGGCAAAAAACTTAGATAAGATGAACCAGACTTTTTGAATTGCCCTTCCCTCTGGGGAAGTTTTGTTGTCTAGCTATTGGGTATGTCACGTACTAATAGTTATCAGCGGGCACGAGTTGAGCCCAGACCTAATCGTCATCGAGATGTCCAACTACGACGTGATTATAGGAATGGATTTCCTCGCCAAGTACCATGCCATTATAGACTGTCAGAGATGGGAGTTGACCTTGAACCCAAGCGGACACGAAAGATTTGTGTATAAGGGCTTATCGTTGAAGCGACCAAAGATGATGATATCGGTGATGAAGGCTCACCAGCTACTGTCTGGTGGATGCACTAGTTTTCTCACACACATAATGGATACGACCCATGAAGCAAAAACCAGACCGAACAACGTACTAGTAGTAAAGGAGTTCACGAAAGTATTCCCTGAAGATCTTCCAGAACTTCCATCGGAGTGGGAGATATCGTTCGAAATTGAACTGTTACTAGGATCGGCACCCATATCCAAGGCCCCCTATAGAATGGCCCCAACAGAATTGAAAGAGCTTCACACTTAGTTAAAGGAGCTGATGGACAATGGTTTCATTCGACAAAGCTGCTCACCGTGGGGAGCACCAGTCTTATTTGTAAAGAAGAAAGATGGAATGTTACAAATGTGCATAGACTACCGGGAGCTGAACAAGATCACGATCAAGAACAAGTATCCATTGCCATGGATCGATGATTTATTTGACCAGCTACGAGGCGCTGCTATGTTTTTCAAGATCGACTTATGTTTCGGGCACCACCAATTATGGATCCGAGATGCAGACATCCCTAAGACGGCATTCTGAACACGATATGGACATTATGAGTTCCTTGCTATGTCGTTCAGGCTGATAAATGCACCTACCGCTTTCATGGATCTGATGAACCAAGTATTCAAGGAGTTCCTGGACAAGTTTATCATTGTGTTTATCGATGACATACTTATATATTTTAAGACAAGGGAACAGCATGTGGAACATTTGAAAACCATCCTACTCAAGCTTAAGGAGCATTAACTGTATGCCAAATTCTCTAAGTGTGAATTTTGGCTGGAGAAGGTTCATTTTCTCGGTCACGTGGTCCCCTATGAGGGAGTGTCCATGGACCCAGCAAAGGTAGAAGCAGTTAGCAATTGGCCGACTTCGAAGAACGTAATAGAAATCCATAGCTTTTTAGGTTTAGCGGGATACTACCGATGCTTTGTGGAAGGATTCTCGAAGCTAGCCGCACCACTCACGACGCTAACCAAGAAGGAAAAGAAGTACAAGTGGTCTGACTAGTGTGAAAAGAGCTTTCAGGAGCTAAATAGCAGACTCACGAGCGCTCTAATCTTGACCATACCAGATACTGAATAAGGGAATTTTGTAATTTACAACGACGCATCCAAGACTGGACTAGGAGCTGTGTTAATGCAAGGTGGTAGGGTAGTCGCATATGCCCCACGATAACTCAAGAACCACGAGAGCAACTACTCGACGCACGACTTGGAGCTTGCAGCGGCAGTTTTTACGCTCAAAATATGGAGGCATTACCTATATGGCATCAAGTGCGAGATCTACATGAACCACCATAGCCTCAAATACATTTTCACGCAGAAGGAGCTTAATATGAGGCAACGAAGATGGCTGGAGCTGGTGAAGGATTATGACTGTGAAATCCTATATCACCCAGCAAAAGCCAATAAGGTGGTTGACGCGTTGAGCAGGATGCATTCTTCGACACTTATGACCATCCAGGCCCTGCCAGAAGCACTGTAAAAGGAGCTATGGAGCAGCGAGATTGAGATGTTAACAGGAAGGTTATCTGAAATGACCCTCCAGTTAACACTCATAGAGGAAATCAAGGCTGGCTAGGACCTCGATTCATCCCTGCATAAGCTAAAAAGGGAGGCAATAGAGGACCAGAATTCAGAATTTCAGGTCTCTAAGGATGGCATACTCTATTTCAGAGATAGAGTGTGTGTTCCAAAGAATGAAGAACTTAAGAAGCATATCCTGTCAAAAGCCCATGACACACCATACTTGATACATCCAGGAGCAAATAAAATGTACCAAGGCTTGAAAGGAAGTTTTTGGTGGCCAAACATAAAGAATGACGTCCCCTAGTTCGTAGCAAGGTGCCCCATCTGCCAAAAAATTAAAGCAGAACATCAGCGACCGAGAGGAGAGCTACAAAAGATCGAGCTATCGGAGTGGAAATGGGAGTAAATTACCATGGATTTCATGGTTGGATTGCCCAGGACCTCAAGCGGGAACAATGCCATCTGGGTAATTATGGATCGACTAACGAAGTCAACTCAATTTTTAGCCATGAAGTTGAGCTACTCGATAGAGAGGTTAGCAAAAATGTATGTTGCTCAGGTAGTAAGACTGCACGGAGTACCCAAATTGATCATCTTAGATCACGATGGATGCTTTACTTCAAGGTTTTGACAGAGCATTTAAGCTGCAATGGGAACCAAATTGAAGTTCAGCACCGCTTTCCATCCTCAGACTGACGGTCAGTGTGAGAAGACTATACGAACGTTAAAAGATATGTTGAGAGCATGTGTCTTAGACTTCAAGGGGAATTGGGATCAGAAGTTGCCATTGATAGAGTTCTCGTACAATAATAGCTATCATTCCTCGATTGGGATGGCTCCATACAAGGCACTTTATAGAAGAAGATGTCGATCTCCGACTCACTGGCACGAGACCGGAGAAAAACAGCTCACCAGCACCGACTTCATCAAGGATATAACAAAAGCTGTGAAGCTTATACGAGAGAGACTGGATACAGTGCATAGTCACCAAAAAAGTTATGTGGATAGACGACGAAGACCTCTCGAGTTTCAAGACGGAGAATCGGTTTTCCTCAACGTGGCACCCATGAAAGGGATGATGCTCTTTGGGAAGAAAAGGAAGCTCAGTCCTAGATATATAAGACCTTTTGAGATCCTCGAAAGGGTCGGGAAGGTAGCCTATCGATTGACGCTTCTTCCCAAACTAGCTTCTATACACAATGTTTTCCACGTCTCGATGTTGAAGAAGTACGTGCCGGATATTTCCTACATACTGAGCCAAGAGCCAGTCAAAGTACATAAAGATTTGACCTATGAAGAGAGACCCGTACAGATTCTAGTCGGGGAAAATAAGGTTCTTAGGAATAAAGTGATTCCGCTTGTTAAAGTATTATGGCAGAATCATAACCTCAAAGAAACTACATGGGAACCGGAAGAGGATATGAAAAGAGACTTCCCAGATTTATTCTAATTTTTGAGGACGAAAATTTTTGTAAGAGGGGTAGATTGTAAGGACCGCCCCGATCATGTACTTTAATTTTCAATTTAATGAGAAATTGAAGAATAATTTGATGTATTTTTGTGTAATTTTTAAAGTACACGGTCAGGTACATGGCTGTGTAAGTGGCCGTGTACCACTCAGACTGTGTACGTGTGTGTAGCCGTGTAAGTGTACATGGCCGTGTAGCAGAACACGGTCAGGTACACATCCGTGTAAGAGGCCGTATACCGCTCAGTTTGTGAACGTGTGAGAAGCCGTGTAATTGAACATGGCCGTGTACGGAGACATGGTCAAGAACACGGCCGTGTAAGAGGCTGTGTACCCCTCAGGTTAATGAACGTGTAAAAGGCCATGTTTTGAAACATGGCCGTGTTGAAGAAATTCAGCTAGTACACTCTCGTGTCCGGAGTATACATGCCCGCGTTACCTTATACATGCCCGTGTTAGAGGCCGTGTTGAAGGCCATTAATGAGCAGAAAGCCGTTACACAGACCCTCAAATGGCATAAAACCTAATTACTATGCAATGAGTAATTAAGTTGGAAAATATAGTATATTTTCCCATTGAATAGACTAAACAGATACGGTACTGTTTAAGTACTATTCATGTAGTGAAAGGGGCGATCGACAGCGAACCCGGTCCACCCTATTATGTGTATATATGAATGAAACATTCAGTGTCGAGAAACTGGTCCGGACGACCATCTCTTAACACAAGACTGGTAAATAGATCACCAGAACACTCAGACCGAACATCTGAGCACAATAGCAAGAGATAGCCCTAGCAAGGGTACGACATCGAGAAAATGGTCTGGATGACCTCTTCTCACCTAGAGACTGACAAAATCAGAGTTGGAGCACTTAGACCAGTCAGTTAAGTAGAAAACAATGGATAATAAATAGTAAGAAGTATGCAGTATCAGGATAAGGGTCAAGATGACCTTTACTCGACCCGAAACTAATATATTTGGGCTCAGAACGCCCAAATTAGTCAATCGTACACCTGACATGTTTTTCGAGGGGGGTCACACCAATCCTGAAAACCGGTCTAGATGACCTCTGATGGACGTAAAACTGATAAAAATGGAATCAGCACGTCCAAATTAGTCAAGAGAGATTGTGTCTGAAATTTCACCCGGGAACGTCTCGATTTGAATGCGAAAGGAGAACACAATGTAAACACAATCACAGTATAGGATATGAACAGTAATCTAGACTAATAATGGGCTCTTAAATAGTAGAAAACAACCAGGAATTTACAATACAAAAATCGGATTCAGAAAACCAATTTTCTGGTGAAAATTGGAACACTACCAAGAAAGGACCGAACACCGTAGTATAAAATTAGATTGCGATGAAAAGCCAACACAGATAAAATTGGCCTTAAATTTTTATGCCCCTTAGTTGTAAAAGCAGCTGCAATCTGCAACACACATAGCCCAAAAGGTGGCATTAAAATAATCTTCCTAGTCATGACACATTGGAATATAATATTCAAGGGTTTCTAAAAAGTAGTCAACAACCATTGTTTATTCTTTCCTCCTTCCAATGAGTAGCCCACGCCCCTTCCTTCTGAAAATTGGCAGCATATTTGTCCCAAGATTTGGCTAATTTGGTAGGCAATTATGTAGGATTAAGCCTAAGTGAGTTGGATCAATTTTTCCTATAAAAGGCACCCTTGACATAAGACATGGACTCTTGCTTCCACACACCCAAAACCACTAGTCTTTTCTTCTTCCTTTCCCTTGCTTGCTGCCGAATCTTCTCAGCCCCAAAAGCCAACGTTTCGCAAGCCAAAACCTTGACCAAAACTGACAAAAAGCCGACCTCTTCCAAGCTTGAGCAAGAGGAGACCGAACCAAGCTTTTCGGGTGCACCAAGGGTAAGTGCAAACCGATTTTTCCTTGTGTTTTGATTCTTAGTTTTGAGTTGTTGTTTGAATGATTTTTTTTGGTAACTTGGCTAGCATAAAACTAGCCTTAAGCCCTCGAGTTTCCATGGCATTTTAACCCCCCAAGCCTGGCCAAAATTGTGCTTGAGTCCAAAGCACCAAACGTGAAAACTGAAACCCTTCTCATGGTGATTGGTCGAAAAATTTAGTTTTCAATCTAAGGGTTTTATGTGTATTTGTTTATGCACAAGGTTGTATTAAGTTATTTGAGCCCTTAGCTTTCATTTCTTAAAGTCATTATGGTTATGGTTGTGTTTACTTTAAGTTGCATATGGTTTATGGATGTGAATGCATGAATGTGTATTATGATGGCTGGACACAAATCTGTCCTTAGAAAACAGCCACGGATTTTGGCCATTTTGACCCACTTAGGTTCTGAATCTGGGATTAGGTAAAACATATGTTTTAAGAAAATTTTGATACGATTGTTTTTACATCAAATAGGCCTCGGCCAAAAATGAGCCTAAGATAGGTATTGAGGGTGTTTTTCACTCGGTGTCCAAAACTGGGACAAAAGTGGAAGCAAAAATCTGAACCCATTGCTTAGTCTCGGGTTTTGCTAGAAATGGACCCCTTAGAGTCCGAACCGATTCTCAGACTCAACATGAAAGTTGTAGATCTCGTTGAGACCTTCAGAACGACCCACGAGAGTCAAAAATTTGGCCGTTTCGGGCCTCAAGCCGATCTGTTTTTACAAAGACGTAAAACTGGGACTTTTACAAAAAAATTGGGCACCAAGCCCACAGGTTTAATGAAATTAGGAGCCATTAGAGTTAGATTTAGGCTTCAAGATGAACACGAGATTTGTTCATCTTGTCGAGGATGAAAACTTTCATGTTCGACAAAATTTCAAACAAAGTCGTTTAGACTAAGTTTCAAAATTGTTTTCAAAAGTGGATGAAAAACCACCTTTAAAAGGCAAGCTTTAAAAATAAAATTTATACACTTCAAAATAAAAATGTGTTTTTAACACTTTAAAATATGAACAAGATTTTCATTAAAACGTCCCTCACCTTCCAACGGGGTAATAAGGGGACGGTTTCAAAATCAAGAATTTTTCTAAGATTTTTACAAGCCAACCCAAACAATTTTTTTTCAAAATAAAATAGTGTGTGTAGCCCGATAGGCTACCGCACCAAACAAGCCTTAGTAACCCAGTAGGCTACTACCCCAAACAAGCCATAGTGGCCCGATGGGCCATTATACCAAACAAGCCTTAGTAGCCCGGTAGGCTACCACACCCCAATAAGCAAAGTAATCCGGTCGGTTACTACACTAAGTTCACGTATAGTAACTCAATAGACTACTTAGTTACCAATACGCGAGTTAACCGGTCAGTTAATTGAGTGGTAAACCAGTCAAGGATCGCGCTTTGAACAACACAATTAGGAACGATGATTAATCTGTCAAGTACACGATTGGTTGAATACGATACGAGTTAGACATCAAATCCCCATAATAGGCCAATAGGGTACGGACGGGTCTCGGTACCCCATAGAAACGCAAGTTATAGTCACTAACGTTAATAGTGACTCAATGAGAGAATTAATTAGAAACGTTATTGATGACAGGTGGCAAACCTGTGAATTGATAAAGGCATGATTTCAAGTTGCTTGCAATTAGGTAAGTACAACTCTGCCTATGGCATGAACGAAAATACTTTTAAATGATATTTTGCAATATGTTAAAATATGTATGCCATGCACACGATGTTGCACCTCGTGTTTAAAAGCATGTAGTGTGACAACCGGGAAATTCAGGCAATTCTCGGATGAAAATGTACAAATGTATGTATATAAAAATTTGTACTATTTAAAGAGTGAAATAAATGTATTTATATTGTTTAGAATATATGAAAATGTTCTAACAATACTGACGAGTAAGAATTCAGTGTTGGAAAAATTCACTGAGTTGAAACGGGTGAAACGGTGCCAAAACGGCATTGAAAACCCTAATCGGGACAATAAAAGACGGAAAACTTCCGGGATTAATTTTGATCAAACGGAAGCAGTTTAAATTGATCCGACTGCACAGGAGACCTCAGGAACACGCCGGGACGATTTCAGGAAAATTTCGTCTCGAACCGGTATCGGTCAAAAAGTAGTCGAATTAATATGAATAGTAAAAGTCAAAGTCAACTTTTGCTTTAGCATTTATGACATCATAAATCCCTTTAATAAATGGGATTAAAATGGTGGTTGGTAGCATTAATGGCCATGATTCATTTGCTTTTTGATCTAAAGGCCAAGATTTGGCCAAAATTCATCATTTTTAATTTTTGAAAATGTTGGAAAGAATTAAGGATGAAATGTGGTAATTTTTGATTGGATGAAAGCCAAATTAATTGGCCTTTTAGTTGCTTAAGTCGGCCACTTTTTGGGAACAAAAGGCCGAGACAATTTTTCAAGCCAAACCAAGAGAAAAAAATTCTAAGTGTCTTCCATGGTGTGTACGTGAGTGACCCAAGAGGAACCAAGCAATTTCTTCAATATTTCTACACAAAATTGGTGTCAAAGCATTCCTTGAAGACAAAGGAAGCAAGTGACTAAGGTAACTACCCTTGGACTTAACTTTTTCTTGGTTTTTCTTCAAGAAAACCGTGGGATGAATAGTGAAATAAGATGGAAAATTTTTGGTTGTTTTCCATGATTTGATGCTTGGGTTTTGATAAGGGTGTAATAAGGAAGAAAACCATGTATTTGGTTTAAAGAAAAACCGAAATTTTGTTGGTTTTCCAAGGGTAAAACCGTGGGTTACCTTGAGTAAGCAATAAGAAATTTGTGTGGTTTAATTACTAACATGTTTTCAAGTTAAATTTTGTGAAGAATAAACCATGAATTGCATTATGGAAAAGCTTGAAAAAAATTTTGGTGTGCATTTACCTAATGTGGCCGTGGGGTTACCTAAGGGTTTGGAAGAAACTTTTGCATGATTTATGTGATGTTTGGTTAATTTAAATCATGCATTTTAATATGCAAATGATGGAATTATGAGTGAAAGAATGAAACAAAAATGTTGTGCATGTTTTTCATTCATTGGCCGTGGGTTATAAGTGATTAAAAACCCTAAGAATTTGGTTGAAAAATGCAATGAAAATAGGCTTGAAAATGTGTTAAAAAAATGACATTTTAATAGCCTAAAATGTGGTGGAAAATTTGAGAAGTTTGGTTCGGTTTGATTGTGAAAACCGAGACCAAAACTAAGGACAAAATTGAGAAAAAAATTTTGTAATGTGGGTTAAAATATGAAATTGGAAATTTGTGAGCTTTTATGTAAAAGTTTGGAAAACTTTTACATAAAATAGGCTTGTGGTATAGTACGTGGCAGGTACATATGGTTCGAGGCGTACCTAACGCCGGAAGCCCTAAAATTACGCCGAAATGCTGCCGAAATTTCGAAAACAGCATTTGGGGTAAAATAGAAATAAAAATAAAAAGTTTGGGGTCGGGTCGGAAACCCGAGTCCCTAACGGAAAATTGAATGAGGAAAACCTAAGGGGTGGTTTATGAATAGTAACCCGTCCCCTTAAAAATTTAAAACGCGAGTGAAATTGAAAAACCGACCCCGAGGGGGGGGGCGTTTTTGGAAATGAAATAAAGGTCCGAGTCGAGAACGGAAAATCTGAGCCTCGGAAACCTAGGTCAGGAATGTCTAGATGAACATTTTAAATACTAGTGAAACGTCCATTTGAGGCTCCAAAACGATAGAAAATCACTAAACCGACGTAGGGGTCAGAATAGTGCCTCCCGAGGGTCGGGAAAGTGAAAAGTGGAAATAAAATAGAAATGAACCCGGTAATTATTAGAAAAGAGTCAGAAAAGTTCCTGAGAGCCAAAAATGCAGTCTGGATCGGGAAAATTCCGTCAGGGGTAAAATTGTAATTTTGCCAAAATATAGGGGTAAAATCGTAATTTTACCAAAATACAGGGGTAAAATCGTAATTTTGTAAAAGTTGAGGAAAAATGGGGAAAATGATAAATAAAGCCTAAAAAGTTATAAATAGGTTTTATTTAAGCTTTTAAATGAAAAATAAAAGCTATAAATGGAAATGAAATTAACAGACAAGGTTTTGTCTGTAGGATCCAAAAATCGACCTACAAGGAGGGCGATTAAAGATCCAAGAGAGAAAGAGGGAAGAGACTGATAAGGTAAGTTCAGACATTTACCTGTCTGCAACATATAGCATTATTGTTGCTAACTTTGATGTACTAACTATAAGTTAGGTACATATGTGCTACGGGCACTATTATAGAGTAGAGAGAGAGACGTAATGTGCTACGGGCACTATTGAAAATGGACACATTGTTAATTGTGCTTCGGGCACTAGAGCGAGGTTAATGAAACTCACTCCCCTAAAATTAAAATGTGAACCATTCCTAACCACGGGACAATGTGAAGTCACCGGGTTAGAATTTTAAAAAGTCGGTAATGAAACCACTTTCTGGCGTACCAACCTTTCGTACAGGGAGGTATTTTTGCCTTCGGGGCTATGAGGAGAATAAGGCTGTGGAGGTCAGCACTGATGTACCACTCCCATTCATGTACAAATTTGCCTTCGGGGCTATGAGAATAAGGCTGTGGAGGTCAGCACTAATGTACCGCTCCCAGTCATGCGCACTTAAATGGTACTACCAACCTGAGCTCAAAACCAGAACATAAGCAAAGATAATTACCTAAAACTGAAACTATGCCATAATTGAGCATAAGACAGTTTAGTGAGAGTGCTAACATCGCAGTAGATGTACTGTTGTGACACTGTGTTGTGGTCAAACTTACTATTCACGTATGAATAATGGTCAAAGTTACTATTCATATATGAATAGTGGTCAAAGGTACTATTCACGATGAATAGTCTATTTATAGAAATTTTATTTCTTGCATGTTTGAACTTACTGAGCCTGTAACTCACCATTTTTGCTAATGTTGTAGGTAAGCGACCAGCTCAGTAGCTTGTTTGACTGGATGCGGACGGGATGGCGCGTGTCAAATGGGATAACTAGGTGAGGGATATGGTCCTGCCAGAGTCTTTCCGCTGAGCGATAAAAAGGGAAGGGGAAAAAAAAAAGGAACAGTCTTTTGTAATATTATGTTAGGAAATGCCCTAAGTATTAGAGACATTTTGATGTATTCATTTTGAACTGGATAATAAAATTATACTTAGAGGTTATTCATTACATTGCTATCTGTCCTCGTCTTATTTACATGTTAAAGTAAATGTAAGCAAATATGGCTCACTGACTGCTTGTGTTAAAACTGTTAGAACGTTGCATGCAATGGACTTTTGTATGCGAGAAGACAATGTTCTAAAGTTAGCAGTCTAAATTATGGTCTGTAGTCTATGGGGTTAGACCGAGCATCTAACTCATGTTAAGACTATTATGTTGTCTAAAGTCTTAGAGGGGACGGTTTGTCTTAACTGTCTAGAGCTGGACTCCCAAGTAGAGACATGGATATGTTGCTTGGTGGTGACATATTAGGCCGGGACTAAAGCGTGATTGATCTATGCAGTCCGCTATGAGTGGATCAATCTGCTTTTGACGTTCATTATGCAATAACCTTAATCCTGAGTAAATGAACTACTTCATGTATATGACTTGTGTACTTTTATGTTCCAATGGCTAAAGCGTCTCAGAGGTAGTAAGCTTATAGACCGGTTCGTTGGGTGCATGACTTGTATACGATGAAGGGTTTGTTTGCAGATATCGGAATCATAGCTCTGAGGAGTTAAAGGTATCCTCTTAAAGGCATTATACTGAATGTGAAAATGGACAAGGCCTTGGGTCGTCTGCTGGGCGGATGACTTCTTATTCACATATGGTGAATAATCATTTTCTTGATTCGGTAGTATAATGGAACTTTAAGATAGCCTGATCAGTAGGATTAAACGGACTTTGACCTAAGGCTGATCATGGATATCATATAAGGGTTTTGCATATATGACAAGGTCATTGGATGGTAGCTCGTCACAGGCTTACGTAATACGGTATATAATTGGGAGTTCAGTTTCAGGTTTATAGTGGTGTGACTCTGAAACCAGTGATCATATGATTGAGTTGTTCGGTACAGAATGATGATCATATGGAATCACGGGAGCCCGATTATATATGTCCAATCAGTCCCTCTACTAGCTCCACATAATTCCTTAACGTTTGGCAAATTGATTTGTGTATGCTATTGGCTAGTTTATTATGCATGGATGGTGATGACACAGGATTAGGATGGTAGACAAGATTCTCTCCGGTTGGATTCAGATTTTGTTTTGGATAATAGAGTACACAATTATTCGAACTCCAAATAAAGTTGCCATGATTTTATTTGAGATTGGATTGGAGTTGTAGAAAATTATCCATGAGAACAAGAATATGAAACACAACCGTTTTGTGGAATTTGAAATTTGAATTTTGAAATTTGAATTTTGAATTTTGAAATTTGAAATTTGAATTTTGAATTTGAAATTTGAATTTGAAATTTGAATTTGAAATTTGAATTTGAAATTTGAATTTTGAATTTGAAATTTGAATTTGAAATTTGAATTTGAAATTTGAATTTGAAATTTGAATTTGAAATTTAAATTTAAAATTTGAAATTTGAAATTTGAAATTTGAATTTGAAATTTGAATTTGAAATTTGAAATTCAAATTTTGAATCACAGTCCAAGTAGGATTCGAATTTGTTGTGGAAAATCCACAAGGTTTGAAATTCGAATTTGAGTTGGATTTCGAGAGGATAATCTTGTTAGAATCCTACTTGAATTTTGAATCCAAATCCCAACAAAAGTGGGTGAATTTTTTGAGGATAATCCTCAATGGAAAATTCGGTTTTTTGTGGATAAGATTCAAGGGAAAATTCAAGTTTCAATCCTAGTTGAGTTTGGATTCTCTCCTTCCCTAAAGTGGCCGAAATTTTGGAGCCTTAATCCTAGGAAATTCGGTTATTTTTGGATAAGGCTGAGATGAGATTTAGCTTGAAAATCCTAGTGGAATTTTGATTCTTCCTTATCCTAAAAGTGGCCGAAAATTTGGAGAAGATTTTCTCCTAAAGATTTCAGATTTTTTGGTTGAAAAAGGGAGATAAAATTCTAGTTAAAATCTTGTTTAGATTTGGATTGGATTTATCCTAGAAAAACCGAATTTAATTGTTAGGATTATCCTATGAAAAATTCAGATTTTTGGTTAAAGATAAGGGAGAAAATCTTTTCCTAGTCCAATTCGAATTCAGAGAATCACCTCATGCATGTCTATAAATAGAGGTCCTGCCACTCCAGTTCTCTTAGACCACAGACTCTCAGGTGAGCAGGCTTATTGTTGCACAGCTCATCGTGACAATAAAGTTCTTTAGAGATCTGGGTGGTCGGAAGAAGACTAGCAGTGCTAGCATACCGATCGAGGTTCAGAGTGCCCACACACTCAGCCATTCGGGAATTGGAGAATAGTAGAGAAGGCTAGTTGGTTGAAGCCTCCGGTCACTCTCCTCCTGTTCATTGGCGTCCTTGAGGTATGAGTTTTAATTGTTGTTGATTTATTGTATATGGCATCATGAGATATTTAACGATCTAAAAATTTTTTATTGTTCCGCTGCGCTACTCTGATACGTTTTTACCGGTTTATTTTCCTACATATTATATATTTACGAAAGTACTGTAATATGTAAATTACTTTGTACTTGCCAACAAAGTAAATAGTGGGAAATGTTTTACATGATGTTTAAAGAAAAAAAAATTTTCCCAAAAACGTCATGATTTAAAACGAGAGAGAGATAAGCCGGCGATCCATGAGAGTACAATCTATCACAGTTAGCGATAAAGCTCAACTGTAATAGTATTGTATGATCTCTACGAGAGGCGGGCCGCCACATGTAGTTTCACAATCAAGTAGATTGATGAAAAAGCAAGTTAGATGTCATACGTCCCTACCATGTAGGATTCGAGACAACTTAGAGAAGCATATGGCTAGAAAAGATAAACAAGACGGAAAATAGTAAGCGTGTCGTACCGGCCCTTTCCAACGAAGGGGTTTTAAGTTAAAGCAGAAAGTTGAGCATCCGTTAATGGCTCTCTGGCTATTTTACCACGGGCATTATCGATGGTCTGTGCATGCACGGTACTGACACATGGGCCCTAAATAGACAGGAAAAGAAAAGAGAAGTTGAAGTATAAATGAACAAAACCGGATCATGTATTAGTTATAGTTCACCATGTACACGATGTTTCTGTGATGCACATGTTATGTGAAGTTTTATAATCTTTGATATGATATGTGATATATAATATGTGATATATGATACGTGATATATGGTATATGATATGTGATGTGTTAAAGTGGTATATGTGATATATGACTGCTTATATGTTTTAAGTATATACTATGTTTAAACATATTTTGCGGTAAACATGTTGTACTTACTGGGCGTGAAGCTCACGTAGTATGTTCATGATATAGATAAGCGTCCTACGGCTTAATTCCCAATGGGCGATGGTGGCGGCGGAGGCGGATGTGAGGGCGAGGTTATGGAGACACCGTGAGTTTATCTTCCATAAAATTTGAGTATCAGTATTTTGAATAGTAATGGTTAAATAGTACTTTGAATAGTAATTGTCAAACAATATGTTTGAATAGTAACCGTTACATAGTATTTTTGAGTAGTAACTGTAAACCGTATTTTTAAATAGTAATCGTTAAATAGTATTTTTGAATAGTTACCGTAACCTGTATTTTTTAATAGTAATCGATATACGTACATATACAGTAAATACGTACATGTAAAATAAAAAAAATCCCTAATTTTATGATATCTAGTTAAGTATAAATTGCCAGAAATTATAAGAAAAGCAGGAAAGCAAGTTTAGTTTTTAGTGACGGTCTGGGCCACTGAGGGCACGGGGCGTCACAGGGAGTAGAAATGTATGAGCCCCAAGTCATCATCGCCAGTGATGACGAAGTTGATTTTGCTTGGGGAGACGAGGATGAAGACCCCGAGGAATTTCCCCTGAGTGAAAGCGAGAATGAGGAAATGTCCGATGCAGAGTCAGGATTGTCCTCTGAGTAGTAGTAACCCTTTTCACAGAAATTTTTGTTATGTAAAGGGAAATAGTAGCTTTCCCCGTCAGACTCAACTTAATGTACTTAATGGGATTGTATTTTAGGAAGTGTGTATCACTCCCACCAAATTTAAAATATATATATATGTTTTATGAGAAGTAGTATCATTTTGCCCTGAGAGCCTAAATATGATTTTTCTACGAGTATGATCAAGTATGGTAAAGAGTACAGGACGGTTCCTGGCACTCAGACGATGTCCCAATACAACGCGATAGTTGTATTGAACATCATAAGAATAAGAGAAGAAAGGAAAGATATAGTATGTATATATCTATAATGCTTAAAATAAAGTTGTTTAGTAAGAAGGAAAATGATATGTAAATACAAATCTCAAGTACAAAATTTGAGAAGCTTATGTTCTCTTTTTCCGTTATGTGATAGGGTTACATAGGTGACAATGGCAAGAACACAAGCCCAAATAAACCAAGATACATGAGACGACGAGCTACTGGCACGTCTCGCAATGATGCAGGAAATGATGGTAAATCAACAACGAGAGCTTAACCAGCTCAGATAACAAATGAACCGACAAAAAGGCACCATAACCCGTGGAGGTACCAATCCAAGCCACACCAGCAGCCCCACCAACCCAGGCAATGCCTGCACCACCGGCTGTGGCTGCTCCCGCAGCAGCCAATGTTATTGTACCAGCCTATAGAGAGGGCGACTTATACAAGTGGTTTAGGTGCATGAAGGTGCCTGAATTTGAAGGAACTATGAACCCTATTGAAGCCAACGATTGGCTGACTGACGTTCAAGTCATTCTAGACCTCGTGGGACTGACCGAAGGAGCACGCCAGTGATGGAAGACCGTGGCTATCAGAAGGAACATCAATAAAATGAACTGGGCAGACTTCATTGCTGAGTTCAGAGAAATGTACTTTAATGACGAAGCCTTAGCAGTCCAGCAGGATGAATTTATCAATTTATGCCAAGGAAGCATGACGGTCATGGAAGCCATAAGAAAATTTGAACAGCTAGCCCGACTTTGCCCCGACCTAGTGCCGATTGAGAAGGAAAAGGTCAAGAGGATGCTAAAAATATTCCGGACGGATATAGCCGTCCAAGTATGCTGCGGTAGCCATGGGCCAATTATGGCCGAATGTGTCAGTAGCGTCATCCAGGCTGAGTATTGTCTAGCCCAAGACAAAGATAGGAGGGCATAGATCTTCAAGGCAAAGAGAGAAGAGAAGAACCAATCGAAGCCGACCAAGGGCAGACAGCACTCTGAATTTCAGCACAGAGGGCAGAGTACGAGGAACAACCAACACAACCAGCCATCCAATAACAACAATAAGTAGAAAGGGAATCCAGGCAATCAAGGCCAGCAAACAAACTTTCCTCAGAAGAAAAATAATCGAGGAGGAAACAGAAATCAGCACCCGCCTTGTCCAAAATGCAAAAGGAGCCACCCGGGAGAATGCCGCCAGGGCACCAGCGACTGTTACATATGTGGCAAGGAAGGCCACTTCGCTAAACACTGCTGCTCGAACCCGTAAAATCAGCAAGGCCAAACCCTCCCTACTAGGTGACAGCTGCACGCCGCCCAAGGAAGGATTGAAGGCCCACTGATCAGCCAAGGCAGATTAGAAGCTCCAGAGCCGCAGGGGAGGATTTATGCCTTTACTCGTGAGGATGCAGAGGCCGGAACCTCAACCGTGGTGATAGGTCAGCTATTTGTCGCCAACTCCACTGCACTAGTTTTGTTTGATTCCAGTGCTACGTATTCTTTTGCATCATCAGAATTTGCTAGGAGGTTAGGCAAGAACTTAGATAAGATGAACCAGACTTTTCAAATTACCCTTCCTTCTAGGAAGTTTTGTTGTCTAGCTATTGGATACGTCACGTACGAGTAGTTATTAGCAGGCACGAGCTGAGCGTCGACCTAATCATCATCGAGATGCGTGACTACGACGTGATTATAGGAATGGATTTCTTTGCCAAGTACCAAGCTGCTATAGACTATCAGAGACAGGAGGTGACCTTCCACCCGAGCAGACACAAAAAATTTGTCTACAAGGGCTTATCGTCGAAGCAACCAAAGACGATGATATCAGCAATGAAGGCTCACCAGCTACTATCTAGTGGATGCATTGGTTTTCTCACATACATAATGGATATGACCCAGGAAGCGAAAACTAGACCGGACAACGTGCCAATTGTTAGGAAATGCCCTAAGTATTAGAGACATTTTGATGTATTCATTTTGAACTGGATAATAAAATTATACATAGAGGTTATTCATTACATTGCTATCTATCCTCGTCTTATTTACATGTTAAAGTAAATGTAAGCAAATATGGCTCACTGACTGCTTGTGTTAAAACTGTTAGAACGTTGCATGCAATGGACTTTTGTATGCGAGAAGACAATGTTCTAAAGTTAGCAGTCTAAACTATGGTCTGTAGTCTATGGGGTTAGACCGAGCATCTAACTCATGTTAAGACTATTATGTTGTCTAAAGCCTTGGAGGGGACGGTCTGTCTTGACTGTCTGGAGCTGGACTCCCAAGTAGAGACATGGATATGTTGCTTGGTGGTGACATATTAGACCGGGACTAAAGCGTGATTGATCTACGTAGTCCGCTATGAGTGGATCAATCTACTTTTGACGTTCATTGTGCAATAACCTTAATCCTGAGTAAATGAACTACTTCATGTATATGACTTGTGTACTTTTATGTTCCAATGGCTAAAGCGTCTCAGAGGTAGTAAGCTTATAGACCGGTTCGTTGGGTGCATGACTTGTATACGATGAAGGGTTTGTTTGCAGATATCGGAATCATAGCTCTGAGGAGTTAAAGGTATCCTCTTAAAGGCATTATACTGAATGTGAAAATGGACAAGGCCTTGGGTCGTCTGCTGGGCGGATGACTTCTTATTCACATATGGTGAATAATCATTTTCTTGATTCGGTAGTATAATGGAACTTTAAGATAGCCTGATCAGTAGGATTAAACGGACTTTGACCTAAGGCTGATCATGGATATCATATGAGGGTTTTGCATATATGACAAGGTCATTGGATGGTAGCTCGTCACAGGCTTACGTAATACGGTATATAATTGGGAGTTCAGTTTCAGGTTTATAGTGGTGTGACTCTGAAACTAGTGATCATATGATTGAGTTGTTCGGTACAGAATGATGATCATATGGAATCACGGGAGCCCGATTATATATGTCCAATCAGTCCCTCTACTAGCTCCACATAATTCCTTAACGTTTGGAAAATTGATTTGTGTATGCTATTGGCTAGTTTATTATGCATGGATGGTGATGACACAGGATTAGGATGGTAGACAAGATTCTCTCCGGTTGGATTCAGATTTTGTTTTGGATAATAGAGTACACAATTATTCGAACTCCAAATAAAGTTGCCATGATTTTATTTGAGATTGGATTGGAGTTGTAGAAAATTATCCATGAGAACAAGAATATGAAACACAACCGTTTTGTGGAATTTGAAATTTGAATTTTGAAATTTGAATTTTGAATTTTGAAATTTGAAATTTGAATTTTGAATTTGAAATTTGAATTTGAAATTTGAATTTGAAATTCGAATTTGAAATTTGAATTTGAAATTTAAATTTGAAATTTGAAATTTGAAATTTGAAATTTGAATTTGAAATTTGAATTTGAAATTTGAAATTCAAATTTTGAATCACAGTCCAAGTAGGATTCGAATTTGTTGTGGAAAATCCACAAGGTTTGAAATTCGAATTTGAGTTGGATTTGGAGAGGATAATCTTGTTAGAATCCTACTTGAATTTTGAATCCAAATCCCAACAAATAAGGGACGAAATTTTTGAGGATAATCCTCATGAAAGATTTCGGATTTTGTGGATAAGATTCAAGAGTAAATTCAAGCTTCAATCCTAGTTGAATTTGGATTCTCTCCTCCCTAAAAGTGGCCGAAATTTTGGAGGCTTTATCCTAGGAAATTCGGTTATTTTTGGATAAGGTTGAGATGAGATTTAGCTTGAAAATCCTAGTGGAATTTTTGATTCTCCCTTATCCATAATGGCCGAAATTTTTTGGAGGATTTTCTCCTTGTGAATTTCGGATTTTTTGGTTGAAAAAGGGAGATAAAATTCTAGTTAAAAACTTGTTAAGATTTGGATTGGATTTATCTTAGGAAAAACCGAATTTATTGTTAGGATTATCCTATGGAAAAATTCGGATTTTTTGGTTAAAGATAAGGGAAAATATCTTTTCCTAATCCAATTCAAATTCAGAGATTCACCTCATGCAGGTCTATAAATAGAGGACCTACCACTCCAGTTCTCTTAGACCACAGACTCTCAGGTGAGCAGGCTTATTGTTGCACAGCTCATCGTGACAATAAAGTTCTTTAGAGATCTGGGTGGTCGGAAGAAGACTAGCAGTGCTAGCATACCGATCGAGGTTCAGAGTGCCCACACACTCAGCCATTCGGGAATTGGAGAATAGTAGAGAAGGCTAGTTGGTTGAAGCCTCCGGTCATTCTCCTCCTGCATATTGGCATCCTTGAGGTATGAGTTTTAATTGTTGTTGATTTATTGTATATGGCATCATGAGATATTTAACGATCTAAAAATTTTTATTGTTCCGCTGCGCCACTCTGATATGTTTTTACCGGTTTATTTTCCTACAATTGGTATCAGAGCCATCTCATGACTATGCCATGCACATAAATTAGACAATTACTTAGTCTTTTTATTTATGTATGGATTTGATATTTAGAGAGTGGCATTCTAGGGTTCCTTTATGTTGTTATCATGTATTATGTATAAAGTATGTGGTTATTTTAATTTTTTGAATTATTATAAGCATGCTTGTTTATACCGGTTATGGTTCCTTAGAATTTAGAAAAATTGTATCTAGGAATTTTTTATGTAACCATGGGAGCAGTTTATTAACACTGTGTTTTTCCCATGGATTTTAATTTTTGTCTCTTAGAATATTTATGGTTAGAATTTTTGTACACCGGAAACGGTTTAGAATTTTTTATGTAATTATTCTTGGAGGAGATTGAAGATTGAAGACCGTAATTTATTTTTTCCAAAAGTTAAATTTGATTTAAAGGTTGAAATTTTGATTGTGTGGAAAATTTCAATTTAATTGGGATTCAAATTAATTTTTGGAGATCCTAATAGGTAAATTGGAATATGGCACGAAAATCGAGACACGACCCCTCGGAATAGGCCGACGGGCCTTGGTGGGGCTGCAGCCCCTGCCCTCGGGCAGGATGGGGCTGCGGCAGCCCCTCTGCAGGCAAACATCACCCACGGCCGCAGGCTTGGCCTGCAGCCGAGGGTGGCGCAGCCTGTCCAAGGCTGGCCGCAGCCTGGGCGTGCAGCCACTGGCTGCAGGCGCTGCCTGCAGCCTGCCGGCTGCTGCGCCCAGCCTAGGCGTGCAGCCTGGCGCTGCAGGCTTGGCCTGCAGCCCGGCAGGGCTGCACAAGGGGCAGCCGTGGGCTGCCAGCCCCTCCGGGGTTGGTGGCTGCCCACGGCGGCTGCCGCCTTCACGGGCGGCGGTGCGGCGGTCCAAAATTTGAAAATTTTGATTTTTAAATTTGAGATTTAATTTTAAATCATGTTTAAAAATATGTAATTAAAAATTTGAAATTTTTGAAATTACATATTATTACACATGATGATTAAAATTGTTTAAAATTTGAATTAGAAATTTAAATTTGAAATTCGAATTTGGAGTTTGAATTTGAAATTTAAATTTTTTGGAAATTTAAATTTTAAATAATTCTTAGGATGAGAAATAAATGGAGAGGCTACATAAAGATGGATACAAGAAGACAGAACAAAATTCAAGACCCAAAGAATGCTTTGGATGGAATTTTGTAATCTTTATTTTCTTTGTTCTAGGATGGAACCATAGCTTGGTTAGTCTGTCAATTATTTTCTGTGATATGTCATGGATGTATAAATATGTATTGATGGATGTTTTGTATGCATATTTGATAACATGTCATATAGGATAGGTGAGTGCCGCTCATACTATATTGATCATACATAATTTGTCAAAACTTGCATGTTTTTCAAAATATTGAGTGGGAGAGGGTTTCAAACAAAACCCACGGCCTCCATTGTTGATCCATATGTGAAAGCATGGTAACGCCTCACGTCAGTTCTGACCTGACCACACCCCTCGGTAGGTGTTTACCGCCGCCGGTATACTAGATTGGATCTCCTATGTGGAAAACGTGTTCGGGTGCGATCCTATTCATGACCACCCCTCGGTGGCTTGGTAGGACGTGGATCGGGCTACGTAAACAATGGTTATACACTCAAGACTCGTTTAGTTATTAACCTTCCCTAGAAGCTCTGTTAACTAAACTGGTGGCCAAATAAGCGGTTATTAATATATGTCTTAACCTTGGAGGATTTAAGGTAACATATATTAATTGGACGGGGTCCATGTTCCGGCTATTTGTTCTCATGACCACCCCTCGGTGGCTTGGGGCAATAGGTGCTGAGAATTACCGTTGCAATGCTACATGTTTTTTTCAAGTTTCATGTAGGAACATACTTATATGTTTTTATTTGCTAAATTATCTGTATATTTGCTTGGGCTTTGTAATGATGTCTAGTATAATTTTATTTCAGTTCAAAATGTCACCGACACCCCTCATTTCAATACTTACTGAAAATAAGTTGAATGGCGACAATTATAAAGATTGGAAAAGAAATCTATTAATAGTTCTCAGCTGCGAGAGACACAAGTTCGTACTGGACGAACCATGCTCACCTAGGCCCAAACCTGACACACCACTTGAGGAGGTCCCGGTTGCCTATAATCGTTGGAGAGAATCCAATGAAATAGCTCGATGCTACATCCTTGCTAGCATGACGAGTGCTTTACAAAAGCAGCATGAGACTTATCAAGTTGCTGGGGAGATCATGGATAATCTGGAGGACATGTTCGGAGGCCAAGAAAAATTGGCTCGACAGTCCGCTATCACCAGCATTATGAACTCCAAGCAAAAGGCGGGTACTCCGGTGAAGGACCATATGATCACTCTAATGGGATTCTTCGCTGAGGCTGCCGAGAATGGTGCTGAGTTGGACTATAACACCCAGATCGAGATGGTGTTCAAGACTCTATCTAAAGATTTTGTGGGGTTTAAGGCCGCATACAATCTGGCGACAAAGGAGTTAGGACTTACCGAGCTCATGAAGCAACTACAGGCTTATGAGCGGATGATCAGGGATGAGGATACGGTCCGACCTAAAGGAGAGGCCAATTTGGCGGAATCTTCCAATCCCTCACGGAAGAAGAAGAGGTCAAATAAGAAGCAAGTGGCTTCCAGTTCTTCTAATCCTCCTGTCTCTGACGGGAAGAAGAAGAAGAAGAACAAGAAGCCAAAGGATCCTAAAAAGTCCAAATGCTTCCACTGTGGGAAGGTAGGTCACTTCAAGAAGGCTTGCCGGGAATTCCTAGCCTCCAAGGGCAAGGAAGGTAAGGAACTTCATTACTTAGAAGCGTGTTTGGTGGAAGAATCGAAAGACACATGGATCATTGATTCGGGCGCCACTAATCATGTTTGTGTTTCTATGCAGGGGTTCGTGGAAACGAGAAGTCTACATGATAGGAGCCTCTCGTTGCGGACTGGAGATGGTAGCTTTGTGGTGGCTGAGGCAGTGGGAGACGTTCATCTTTATTTTGATCAATTTAGGTTTATTTTATTGAAAGACTGTTTTTATGTTCCTAATTTTAGGAGGAACCTTATATCGGTAGCTTGTTTAATAAAGGATTCTTATTCAGTTTCTTTTAGTAAAAGAGTTGATATTCGTAGAAATAAGTCTTTTATCTGTTCTGGATGGATGGATGGAAACCTATATTTGATCAGACCAAAGATGTACTCACTGCTTGACACTGAATTAATTGATAACTCTAAAAGGTTGAAAGTTTCTCACTCTAACAAGGCGTATCTTTGGCATTTAAGACTTGGTCATATTAATCAGGATAGGATTCAAAGATTGGTGAAAGACGGTCCTCTGGAATCTCTGGAGGAGGTACGACTTCCCCAATGTGAGTCTTGTCTAAAGGGTAAGATGACTAAGAGGTCTTTTGGAGCTAAGGGTACAAGGGCACAGGAGCTCTTAGAAATTGTGCACACTGACGTATGTGGCCCCATGAACGTCACAGCACGAGGAGGGTTCGAGTATTATGTCTCTTTCATAGATGATTACTCGAGGTATGGATATGTGTATCTGATGCACCGCAAGAGCGAAACCTTTGACAAGTTCAAAGAGTATCGTGCGGAAGTGGAAAAGCAATTGGATAAATCCATAAAGACACTTCGATCTGATCGAGGTGGCGAATACCTCTCCGATGAATTTCTAGGACATCTTGTAGAGAATGGGATATTATCCCAATTGACTGCACCTGGTACTCCACAACAGAATGGTGTAGCCGAAAGGAGAAACAGGACCTTATTGGATATGGTACGGTCCATGATGAGTTACTCAACGCTGCCATTATCATTTTGGGGACATGCTTTACAAACGGCGTGCTATATTCTGAACCAGGTTCCGAGCAAATCAATTCCTAGAACTACGTATGAATTGTGGCGTGGCAGGAAGCCCTCCCTTGGACATATGAGAATATGGGGCTGCCCGGCACATGTACTGGATGGGGATGCGAAGAAGTTGGAACCAAGATCAGAATTGTGCATGTTTGTAGGGTATCCAAAGGGAACTAAAGGAGGTCTGTTCTATAACCCGAAGGAACAAAAGGTCATTGTCTCAACCCATGCGACATTCTTGGAGGAAAGTCACATGAATGACTTTAAACCTCGAAGCAAAGTGGTGCTAGAGGAGTTATCGGGTGAAAGAACTGCTCCACAGATTTCGGTCTTGGACACAAGTCCGAGTTCCAGTGAAAGACCTGCAGACGATCAACAATTTAGGGTGCCTCGTCGTAGTGGGAGGGTTTCTAAGAAACCTAATTTCTTTATGTATGATGCTGAGGTATACCAGGCCGAGGCTCATGAGCATGAGGAAGATCCGGTCACATATGATGAAGCTATAAAGGATGTTGATTCTAGATCTTGGAAACAGGCTATGAACAGTGAGATGGATTCTATGAAATCCAACTCTGTTTGGGAACTTGTAGATTTGCCGGATGGGATAAAACCCATTGGATGCAAATGGGTCTACAAAAGAAAGAAGGATGCAGAAGGGAGAGTGGAAACTTTCAAAGCTAGATTGGTTGCAAAGGGATACACGCAAAAGGCTGGAATCGATTACGATGAAACCTTTTCGCCTGTTGCTATGCTGAAGTCTATCCGTATTCTTCTATCCATTGCTGCGGCTCTCGATTACGAGATCTGGCAAATGGATGTCAAGACGGCATTCTTGAATGGCCATCTTGAAGAGTGTATCTATATGATACAGCCCGAAGGGTTCGTAGCAAAAGGCCAAGATAAGAAAGTCTGCAAATTGCTTAGATCCATTTATGGATTAAAGCAGGCATCCCGCTCATGGAACCAGAGGTTTGATCAAGCGATTAAGACATTTGGTTTTGAGCAGAACGTTGATGAACCTTGTGTTTATAAACGTATTAAGGATGGAAAAGTGGTCTTTCTGATACTCTATGTCGATGATATACTACTCATTGGGAATGATGTAGGGAACTTATCATCGGTCAAGCTTTGGTTACACCAACAGTTTGACATGAAGGACTTGGGAGAAGCTAATTATGTTCTAGGCATTCGTCTCTTCAGAGATCGAAAGAACAAAATGATAGCGTTATCCCAAGCTTCATACATAGATAAAATAATTGACAAATATGCAATGCTAGAGGCAAAGAAAGGCTCACAACCTTCTATTGCCGGTTTAACTCTTTCATTGGATGACTGTCCCAAGACATCAGAAGAAAGAGAGCGTATGAGTAAGGTCCCTTATGCATCCGCTGTGGGTAGCCTTATGTACGCTATGCTTTGCACTCGCCCGGACATATGTTTTGCAGTAGGTATGGTGAGTCGATATCAAGCGAATCCTGAAACCAAGCACTGGCAAGCAGTAAAGCATATACTCAAGTATCTTAAGAGAACGAGGGATTATATGCTAGTGTATTCTGGAGGGGACCTAACACCCGTAAGATACACGAACTCAGACTTCCAGACTTGTAAGGATTCGAGGAAATCGACATCTGGATCAGTGTTTTTACTCGGAGGAGGCGCCATTGTGTGGAGGAGCGTGAAGCAGGGCTGCACAGCTGACTCTACTATGGAGGCTGAGTATGTGGCTGCGGCTGAGGCATCTAAAGAAGCGGTTTGGCTCTGCAAGTTCTTTAGAGACCTTGAGGTCATTCTGGGTGTTGACAAGCCTATCACACTTTACTGTGATAATACAGGGGCTATTGCCAACACAAGGGAATCTTGGCACCACAAGAGGACCAAGCACATCGATCGGAGGTATCACATTATTAGAGGGCATGTGGAGACAGGACAAGTGGATGTATGTAAGATCGCGTCCGAGGACAACATCGCTGATCCCTTTACTAAGACTTTGGTAGCTAGAAGCTTTGAGAGGCATGTAGAGGCGATGGGGATGCATAACATGGCACATCTGCTGGCTTAGGGCAAGTGGGAGATTGTTAGGAAATGCCCTAAGTATTAGAGACATTTTGATGTATTCATTTTGAACTGGATAATAAAATTATACATAGAGGTTATTCATTACATTGCTATCTGTCCTCGTCTTATTTACATGTTAAAGTAAATGTAAGCAAATATGGCTCACTGACTGCTTGTGTTAAAATTGTTAGAACGTTGCATGCAATGGACTTTTGTATGCGAGAAGACAATGTTCTAAAGTTAGCAGTCTAAACTATGGTCTGTAGTCTATGGGGTTAGACCGAGCATCTAACTCATGTTAAGACTATTATGTTGTCTAAAGCGTTGGAGGAGACGGTCTGTCTTGACTGTCTGGAGCTGGACTCCCAAGTAGAGACATGGATATGTTGCTTGGTGGTGACATATTAGACCGGGACTAAAGCGTGATTGATCTACGTAGTCCGCTATGAGTGGATCAATCTGCTTTTGACGTTCATTGTGCAATAACCTTAATCCTGAGTAAATGAACTACTTCATGTATATGACTTGTGTACTTTGATGTTCCAATGGCTAAAGCGTCTCAGAGGTAGTAAGCTTATAGACCGGTTCGTTGGGTGCATGACTTGTATACGATGAAGGGTTTGTTTGCAGATTTCGGAATCATAGCTCTGAGGAGTTAAAGGTATCCTCTTAAAGGCATTATACTGAATGTGAAAATGGACAAGGCCTTGGGTCGTCTGCTGGGCGGATGACTTCTTATTCACATATGGTGAATAATCATTTTCTTGATTCGGTAGTATAATGGAACTTTAAGATAACCTGATCAGTAGGATTAAATGGACTTTGACCTAAGGCTGATCATGGATATCATATGAGGGTTTTGCATATATGACAAGGTCATTGGATGGTAGCTCGTCACAGGCTTACGTAAAACGTTATATAATTGGGAGTTCAGTTTCAGGTTTATAGTGGTGTGACTCTGAAATTAGTGATCATATGATTGAGTTGTTCGGTACAGAATGATGATCATATGGAATCACGGGAGCCCGATTATATATGTCCAATCAGTCCCTCTACTAGCTCCACATAATTCCTTAACGTTTGGCAAATTGATTTGTGTATGCTATTGGCTAGTTTATTATGCATGGATGGTAATGACACAGGATTAGGATGGTAGACAAGATTCTCTCCGGTTGGATTCAGATTTTGTTTTGGATAATAGAGTACACAATTATTCGAACTCCAAATAAAGTTGCCATGATTTTATTTGAGATTGGATTGGAGTTGTAGAAAATTATCCATGAGAACAAGAATATGAAACACAACCGTTTTGTGGAATTTGAAATTTGAATTTTGAAATTTGAAATTTGAATTTTGAAATTTGAAATTTGAATTTTGAATTTGAAATTTGAATTTGAAATTCGAATTTGAAATTTGAATTTGAAATTTAAATTTGAAATTTGAAATTTGAAATTTGAAATTTGAAATTTGAATTTGAAATTTGAATTTGAAATTTGAAATTCAAATTTTGAATCACAGTCCAAGTAGGATTCGAATTTGTTGTGGAAAATCCACAAGGTTTGAAATTCGAATTTGAGTTGGATTTGGAGAGGATAATCTTGTTAGAATCCTACTTGAATTTTGAATCCAAATCCTAACAAATAAGGGACGAAATTTTTGAGGATAATCCTCATGAAAGATTTCGGATTTTGTGGATAAGATTCAAGAGTAAATTCAAGCTTCAATCCTAGTTGAATTTGGATTCTCTCCTCCCTAAAAGTGGCCGAAATTTTGGAGGCTTTATCCTAGGAAATTCGGTTATTTTTGGATAAGGTTGAGATGAGATTTAGCTTGAAAATCCTAGTGGAATTTTTGATTCTCCCTTATCCATAATGGCCGAAATTTTTTGGAGGATTTTCTCCTTGTGAATTTCGGATTTTTTGGTTGAAAAAGGGAGATAAAATTCTAGTTAAAAACTTGTTAAGATTTGGATTGGATTTATCTTAGGAAAAACCGAATTTATTGTTAGGATTATCCTATGGAAAAATTCGGATTTTTTGGTTAAAGATAAGGGAAAATATCTTTTCCTAATCCAATTCAAATTCAGAGATTCACCTCATGCAGGTCTATAAATAGAGGACCTACCACTCCAGTTCTCTTAGACCACAGACTCTCAGGTGAGCAGGCTTATTGTTGCACAGCTCATCGTGACAATAAAGTTCTTTAGAGATCTGGGTGGTCGGAAGAAGACTAGCAGTGCTAGCATACCGATCGAGGTTCAGAGTGCCCACACACTCAGCCATTCGGGAATTGGAGAATAGTAGAGAAGGCTAGTTGGTTGAAGCCTCCGGTCATTCTCCTCCTGCATATTGGCGTCCTTAAGGTATGAGTTTTAATTGTTGTTGATTTATTGTATATGGCATCATGAGATATTTAACGATCTAAAAATTTTTATTGTTCCGCTGCGCACTCTGATATGTTTTTACCGGTTTATTTTCCTACACCAATAATAAAGGAGTTCACAGAAGTATTCCCCAAAGATCTTCTAAGACTTCCACCAGAGCGAGAGATATCGTTCGAAATCAAACTGTTACCAAGATCAGCACCCGTATCCAAGGCCCCCTACAGAATGTCCCCGGCAGAATTGAAAAAGCTTCAAACTCAGTTAAAGGAGCTGATGGACAATGGTTTCATTCGATAGAGCTGTTCACCGTGGGGAGCACCAATCTTATTTGTAAAGAAGAAAGACAGAATGTTGCAAATGTGCATAGACTATCGGGAGCTAAACAAGATCACGATCAAGAACAAGTATCCGTTGCCATGGATCGATGATTTGTTCAACCAGCTACGAGGTGCTATCGTATTTTCCAAGATTGACCTATATTCCAGGTAGCACCAACTGCGGATCCGAGATGCAGACATCCCTAAGACGGCATTCTGAACATGATATGGACATTATGAGTTCCTTGTTATGTCGTTCGGGCTGACAAACGCACCTGCCACTTTCATGGATCTGATGAACCGAGTATTCAAGGAGTTCCTGGACAAGTTTTTCATTGTGTTTATCGATGACATACTTGTATATTCTAAGATAAAGGAATAGCATGTAGAGCATTTGAAAACCGTCCTACTCAAGCTTAAGGAGCATCAACTGTATGCCAAATTCTCTAAGTGTGAATTTTGGCTGGAGAAGGTTCATTTTCTCGGTCACGTGGTCTCCCATGAGGAAGTATTCGTGGACCCAGCAAAGGTAGAAGCAGTTAGCAATTGGCCGACTCCAAAGAGCGTAACAGAAATCCACAGCTTCTTAGGTTTAGCGGGATACTACCGATACTTTATGGAAGGATTCTCGAAGCTAGCCGCACCACTCACGATGCTAACCAAGAAGGAAAAGAAGTATGAGTGGTCTGACAAGTGCGAAAAGAGCTTTCAGGAGCTAAAAAGTCGACTCACGAGCGCTCCAATCCTAACCATACCAGATGCTGAACAAGGGAATTTTGTAATTTACAACGACGTGTCCAAGACTGGACTAGGAGCTATGTTAATGCAAGGTGGTAGGGTAGTCACATACGCCTCGCAACAACTCAAGAACCACAAAAGGAACTACCCGACACATGACTTGGAGCTTGCAGCGATGGTTTTTGTGCTCAAAATATGAAGGCATTACCTATATGGCATCAAGTGCGAGATCTACACAGACCACCAGAGCCTCAAATATATTTTCACGCAGAAGGAGCTTAATATGAGGTAACGAAGATGGCTGGAGCTGGTAAAGGATTATGACTGCGAAATCCTATATCACCCAGGAAAAGCCAATAAAGTGGCTGACGCGTTGAGCATGATGCAATCTTCAACACTTATGACCATCCAGGCCCTGTTGGAAGCACTGCAAAGGGACCTACGGAGCAGCGAGATTGAGATGTTAACAGGAAGGTTGTCCGAAATGACCCTTCATTCAAAGCTCATGGAGGAAATCAAGGCTGGCCGAGACCTCAATTCGTCACAGCACAAGCTCAAGAGGGAGGCAATGGAGGACCAGAATTCAGAGTTTCAGGTCTCTAAGGATGGCATACTCTATTTCAGAGATAAAGTGTGTGTTCCAAAGGATGAAGAACTCAAGAAGCGAATCCTGTTAGAAGCTCATGACACGCCGTACTCGATACATCCAGGAGCAAATAAGATGTGCCATGGCTTGAAAGGAAGTTTTTGGTGGCCAAACATGAAGAATGACGTCGCTGAGTTCGTAGCAAGGTGCCTCACCTGTCAGAAAATTAAAGCAAAACATCAGTGACCAGGAGGAGTGCTGCAAGAGATCGAGCTACCAGAGTAGAAATGAGAGAAAATTACCATGGATTTCATGGTCAGATTGCCCAAAACCTCAAGCAGGAACGATGTCATCTAGGTAATTGTGGATCGACTAACAAAGTCAGCTCGATTTTTAGCCATAAAGTTGAGCTACTCGGTAGAGAGTTTAGCAGAAATGTACATCACTCAAGTAGTAAGACTATACGGAGTACCCAAATCGATCATCTCAGATCACAATGGACGCTTTACTTCAGGGTTTTGGCAGAGCACTCAAGCTACAATGGGAACCAAATTGAAGTTTAGAACCGCTTTCCATCTTCAGACTGACGGTCAGTCTGAGAGGACTATATAAACGTTAGAAGATATGTTGAGAGCGTATGTCTTAGACTTCAAGGGGAATTGGGATCAGAAGCTACCAATGATAGAGTTCTCATACAATAATAGCTATCATTCCTCATTGGGATGGCTCCGTACGAGGCACTTTATGGAAGAAGATGCCGATCTCCAGTCTACTAGCACGAGACCGGAGAAAAACAACTGACCAGCACTGACTTCGTCAAGGATACAACAAAAGATATGAAGCTTATACGAGAGAGACTGGATACAACGCATAGCCACTAGAAGAGTTATGCAGATAGATGACGAAGACCTCTCTAGTTTCAAGAAGGAGATTCGGTTTTCCTCAAGGTGACACCCATGAAAGGGGTGATGCGCTTTGGGAAGAAAAGGAAGGTCAGTCCTAGGTATATAGGACCTTTCAAGATCCTCGAAAGAGTCGGGAAGCTAGCCTACCAATTAGCGCTTCCTCCCGAACTAGCTTCCGTACACAATGTTTTCCACGTCTCGATGTTGAAGAAGCACATGTCGGATAGTTCCCACATACTAAGCCAAGAGCAAGTTGAGGTACATACAGATCTAACCTATAAAGAAAGACCTGTGTAGATTTTAGTCAGGGAAAATAAGGTTCTTAGGAATAAAGTGATTTCGCTTGTTAAAGTATTATGGCGGAATCATAACCTCAAAGAAGCTACATGGGAATGGGAAGAAGATATGAAAAGGGACTTCCCAGATTTATTCTAATTTTCAGGAACAAAAATTTTTGTAAGAGGGGTAGATTGTAAGGACCGCCTCGATCATGTACTTTAATTTTTAATTCAATGAGAAATTGAAGAATAAATTGATGCATTTTAGTGTAATTTTTAAAGTACACGGTCAGGTACACAGCCGTGTAAGTGGCCGTGTACCACTCAGACTGTGTACGTGTGTGTAGCCGTGTAAGTATACATGGCCATGTAGTAGAACACGGTCAGGTACACGGCCGTGTAAGAGGCTGTGTACCACTCGGGTCGTGAATATGTGAGAAGTCGTGTAAGTATACATGACCGTGTAGTAGAACACGGTCAGGTACACGGCCGTGTAAGAGGCCGTGTACCGCTCGGGTTGTGACCGTGTGAGAAGCCGTGTAACTAAACATGGCCGTATACTAAGACACGACCGAGAACACGGCCGTGTAAGAGGCCGTGTACCGTTCTGGTCCTGAACGTGTAAAAGGCCGTGTTTTGAAATTGGACCGTGTTGAAAAACTTCAGCTAGTACATGCCAGTGTCCGGTGTATACATACCAATGTCCGGTGTATACACGCCCATGTTACCTTAAACACGCCCGTGTTAAAGGCCGTGTTGAAGGCTGTGTAATGGGCAGAAAGCCGTTACACAGACCCTAAATTGCATGAAACCTAATTACTATACAATGAGTAATTAAGTTGGAAAAATATAGTATATTTCCCATTGAATAGACTAAACAGATACAGTACTGTTTAAGTACTATTCATGTAGTGAAAGGGGCGACCGAAAGTGAACCCGGTCCACCCTATTATGTGTATAAATGAATGAGACATGTAGTGTTAGAAAACTGGTCCGGATGACTATTTCTTGACACAAGATTGTTAAATAGATCACCAGAACACTCGGACCGAACATCTGAGTACAATAGCGGGAGATAGCCCTAGTAAGGGTACGATATCGAGAAAATAGTCCAGATGACCTCTTATCACCTAAAGACTGACAAAATCAGAGTCAGAGCACTCAGACCAGTCAGTTAAGTAGAAAACAGTGGATAATGTATAGTGAGAAGTACGCAGTATCAGGAGGAGGGTCAAGACGACCTTTACTGGCCCCGAAACTAATATGTTTGGGCTTAGAACGCCCAAATTAGTCAATCAGGGACTTGACACGTTTTTTGAGGTGGGGTCACACAGATCCTAAAAACTGGTCTAGATGACCTCTGATGGACGTAAAACTGATAAAAATGGAATCAACACGTCCAAATTAGTCAAGAGAGACTGTGTCTGAAATTCACCCAGGAACGCCTTGGTTTGCATGTGAAAGGACAACACAGTGTAGACACAACCATAGTATAGGATGTGAACAGTAATTTAGACTGATAATGGGCTCTTAGACAGTAGAAAACAACCAAGAATTTACAGTACAAAAATTGGATTCAGAAAACTAATTTTCGGATGAAAATTGGAACACTACCGAGAAAGAACCGAACACCTCAGTATAAAATTAGACTGCGATGAGAAGCCAACACAGATAAATTTTGACCTTAAATTTCAGTGCCCCTTAGCTGCAAAAGTAGCTGTAATCTGCTGCATACATAGCCTAAAAAGTGGCCATTAAAATATTTCCCTAGCCATGACACACTTGAATATTTTATTCAAGAGTTTTTGAAAAAGCTAGTCAACAACAATTGTTTATTCCTCCCTCCGTCCAATGAGCAGCCACGCCCACTTTGGTCTGTAATTGGGCACCAAATTTGTCCCAATATTTGGCTAATTTGGTAGACTATTAAGTAGGATTAAGTCTAAGTGAGTTGATCAATTTTGCCTATAAAAGGCACCCTTTACACAGGTGGTTTGTTTCCTTTCGTTTTGGCTTCCAAAACACTTTTCATTTCCCCTTCTTGTCCTACCTGCAGTCGAACCTATTAAGCCTCCAAACCCTCACTTTTTAAGGCTTTAAATCATACCATAACTTATCAAAAATCAAACCTTACAAGCTTGTGCTAGGAAGATCCGAATCCAAGTCGTTCTAAGGCACCAAGGGTAAGTCTTCCAAAAACCGATCCTTGTAGTTTTTAGTTTCTGTTTTGATTTGGATTTTAAGAGAAATTTTTGGTGTTTGTTCTCATAAGAACAAACCCCATTCTCTTAGATTCCCATGACCATTTTTGGTTCCTCAAGCCTAGTTGAAACCGTGCTTGGTTCAAGGCACGAAGGTAAACCGAAAACCTTATCTTGCGTTAGTTAGTTTTAAGTTTCGATCAAGGCCATTTATGTGTATTTATCCATGCAAATGGTTTGTAATAAGTTTATGTTAAGCCCTTAGATTATCATTTTTAAGTTCATGTGGTTGTGGTTGTGTTTACGTCATTTTATTTTATGAATGGTTATGTGCGAATGAGAGCATCAATGTTTTAGTGGCTGGACACAAATCTATCCTTAAGGAAAGGCCACGGATTTTGGCCATTTCGACCCCCTTAGAGTCTAAAATTACGATTTGGTAAAACACAGTATTTTAAGGAAATTTCGATATGGTCATTTTTGTGTCAAATAGGCCTCGGCCAAAAATGAGCCTAATATAGGTTTTTAGAGTGTTTTTCATTCGGTATCCAAAACTAAGAACCAAATCCGAACCCAGCGTTTAGTCTCGGGTTTTGCTAGAAATGGACTAGATAGAGTCCGAACCATCTCTTGGACTCAACATGAAAGTTGTAGATCTCGTCGAGACCTTGAAAACCACTCGCGTCTGTCAAAAATTTGGTCGTTACAGGCCTCAAAACAAGCCGTTTTTACAGAGACGTAAAACGGGGATTTTTACAAAAAACTGAGCACCAAACCCACAGGTTTAATGAAATTAGGAGCCGTTAGAGTTAGATTTAGGCTCCGAGATGAACACGAGATTTGTTCATCTTTTCAAGGATGAAAACTTTCAGGTTCGACAAAATCACAAACAAAGCCGTTTATACCAAGTTTCAAAATTGTTTTTAAAAGTGGTTCAAAACCAACTTTAAAATGTAAGTATCAAAAATATAATTTATACACTTCAAAATAAAAATGTGTTTTTAACACTTTAAAATATGAACAATGTTTTCATAAAACCATCCCGCCACCTTCCAACGGGGTGATAAGGGGGCAGTTTAAAAAAAAAAAAGGAATTTTTCCAATATTTTTACAAGCTAACCCAAACAATTTTTTCAAAGTAAAATAGTGTGTGCAGCCCGGTAGGCTGCCACACCAAACAAGCCATAGTGGCCCAGTGGGCCATTACCCCAAACAAGCCATAGTGGCCAGTGGGCCATTACACCAAACAAGCCTTAGTAGCCTGGTAGGCTACCACACCCTGACACGTGAAGTAACCCAGTCGGTTACTACACTAAGTTCACATATAGTAACTCGATAGACTAATTAGTTACCAACACGCGAGTTAACCGGTCAGTTGACTGAGTGGTAAACTAATTAAGGGCCGCGTTTCGAGAAACAAAGTGAGGAACGATGATTAATCTGTCAAGTAGATGGTTGATCAAACACGATACGAGTTAGACACCAAATCCCCATAATAGGCCAATAAGGTACCGATGGGTCTCGGTACCCCATAGAAACGCAAGTTATAGTCACTAACGTTAATAGTGACTCAACGAGAATATTAATGAGAAACGTTATTGATGATAGGTGGTAACCTGTGAATTGATAAAGGCGTGATTTCAAGTTGCTTGCAATTAGGTAAGTACAACTCCGCTTATGGCATGAACGAAAATGCTTTTAAATGATATTTTATGGTATGTTAAAATATGTATGCCATGCACACGATGTTGCACCTCATGTTTAAGACTATGTAGTTTCACAATCAAGTACATAGATGAAAAAGCAAGTTAGATGCCATACGTCTCTACCGTGTAGGGTTTGGGACAGCTTAGAGAAGTATATGGCTAGAAAAGATAAACAAGATGGAAAGTAGTAAGCGTGTCGTACCGGCCCTTTCAAATGAAGGGGTTTTAAGTTAAAGCAGAAAGTTGAGCATCCGTTGATGGCTCTCCGGCTATTTTACCATGGGCGTTATCGATGGTCTGTGCACGCACGGTACTGACACATGTGCCCTAAATAGACAAGAAAAGAAAAGAGAAGTTTGAAGTATAAATGAACATAACCGGATCATGCATTAGTTATAGTTCACCATGCTTCTAGATGTATTCAGTATACAATGTTTCTGTGATGTACATGTTATGTGAAGTTTAATAATCATTGATATGATATGTGATATGTGACATGTTAAAGTGGTATATGTGATATATGACTGCTTATAAGTTTTTAAGTATGTACTATGTTTAAACATGTTTTGCGGTAAACATGTTGTACTTACTGGGCGTAAAGCTCACGTAGTGTGTTTATACTGTAGGTAAGCGTCCTACGGCTTAAATCCCAATGGGTGATGGTGGCGGCGGAGGCGGATGTGAGGGCAAGGTTATGGAGACACTGCGAGTTTATCTTCCGCAAATTTGAGTATCAGTATTTTGAATAGTAATGGTTAAATAGTACTTTGAATAGTAATTATCAGACAGTATTTTTGAATAGTAATCATTAAATAGTATGTTTGAATAGTAACCGTTAAATGGTATTTTTGAATAGTAACCATAGACCGTATTTTTGAATAGTAATCGTTAAATAGTATTTTTAAATAGTAACTGTTAAATAGTATTTTTGAATAGTAACCGTTAAATAGTATTTTTGAATAGTAATCGGTATACGTACGTATACAGTAAATACATACATGTAAAAAAAAAATTCCCTAATTTTATGATATCTAGTTAAGTATAATTTACTAGAAAGTATAAGAAAAGCAAGCAAGTCAGTTTTTAGTGACGGTCCGGGCCACTAAGGGCACAGGGTGTCACAACCAGGGCCTTAAGTACATCTTCACGTCGAAAGAGCTAAATATGAGGCAGCGAAGATGGCTAGAACTGGTAAAGGATTACAACTGTTAGATCTTATACCATCCAGAGAAAACAATAAGGTGGCTGATGCGTTGACCCGAAAGCATTCTTCGTCACTTATGACTATTAGCGCCTTGTCGGAAGCACTACAAAAGGAGCTACACAGCAGTGAGATCTAGATTTTGACTGGGAAGTTATTTGAAATGACCCTCCAATTGATGCTTCGAGAAGAAATCAAGGCCGGTCAGGACCTCGATTCATCCCTGAATAAGCTCAGAAAGGAAGCTACTGAGGATGAGAGTTCAGAGTTTAGAGTCTCTAAGGACAGCATACTCTGTTACAGAGATAAAGTGTGCATTCTGAAAGATGAAGAACTCAGGAAGCGAATCCTTTCAGAAGCTTACGAGACGCCATATTCTGTACATCCAGGGGTGAACAAGATGTATAAAGACCTAAAGGAAAGTTTTTGGTGGCCGAGAATGAAGAATGACATCACCAAGTTTGTTGCTAGATGCCTTATGTGTCAGAAGATTAAAGTGGAACATCAATAGCTGGTAGGAGAATTACAGAAGATTGAGCTGCCCAAATGGAATTAGGACCAGATTACGATGGATTTCGTAGTTAGATTTTCGAGGATGTCAAGCGGTAACGACGTAATCTGGGTAATTATAGACCGATTAATGAAATCAGCTTGATTTCTAGATATGAAAGTGAGCTACTCGATAGAAAGGCTAGCAAAAATGTACGTAGCTTAGATAGTAAGACTGCCCGAGGTGCCAAAGTCCATTATTCTAGATTGTGACGAACGCTTCACTTCCAGGTTTTGGCAGAGCGTTCAGGCCTCCTTATGAACCAGACTGAAGTTTAGCACAACCTTCCATCCTCAGACTGATGGCCAGTCCGAGAAGACCATACAGACATTAGAAGAAATGTTGAGAGCTTGTGTCCTAGACTTCAAAGGAAACTAGGACTAGAACCTACCTTTGATTGAGTTCTCATATAATAACAGCTACCATTCCTTGATTAGGATGGCACCGTATGAGGCACTCTATGGAAGAAAATGCAAATCTCTAGTTTACTGGCTTGAGACTGAAGAGAAATAGCTCACTAGCACAGACTTCATAAAGAATACAACGGTAGATGTGAAGCTAATACGAGAGAGATTGGATACAGTGCACAGTCGTCAAAAGAGCTACGTCGATAGACGCCATAGACCTCTTGAGTTTCAAGAAGGAGATTCAGTCTTTCTCAAGGTGGCACCCATGAAAGGGATAATGTGCGTTGGAAAGAAGGGAAAGCTGAGTCCTAGGTATATAGGACCTTTCAAGATAAATGAGAGAGTCGGGAAGGTGGCTTACAGATTAGCACTCCCTCCCGAGTTAGCTTCAGTGCACAATGTCTTCCACGTCTCAATGTTAAAGAAGTACGTGCCAAACAGCTCCCACGTTTTAAGCCAAGAACTCATAGAGATACACGCTGATCTGACCTATGAGGAGAAACCTATGTAGATCTTAGCTCGAGAAGAGAAGGTGCTTAAGAATAAGATTATACACCTCGTGAAAGTGTTGTGGCGAAACTATAATATTAAGGAAGCCACGTGGGAATGGAAAGAAGATATGAGAAGAGACTTTCTAGAATTATTCTAATTTTTTAGGATGAAAATTTTGTAAGGAGGGTAGGTTGTAATAACCCCCATGTTCCTGAAACCTAATTACTATGTAATCAGTAATTAAGTTGATAAATACAGTGTATTTTTCCTAGTTGAATGAATTAAACGGGTATAGGGACGTTTAATTACTATTCATGCAATGAAAGGGGTGATCAACAACGAAATCGGTTCACCTTAATATATATGCGTGTATACATGTGAGACACATAGTATAAAGAAACCAGTCCGGACGACCATTTCTTGACATAGAACTGGTGAGCCTCAGTATGCTCAGACTGGTCATCTGAGCATAGCAACGATAATTATCCTAAAAGATGTACAGTATTGAGAAAATGGACACAAAATGGGTTCATAGGCATTACAACCCAATTAGGAATTATCAGTATAAGAATCGGATTCAGAAAATCCAATTTCGGTGGAAATCTTGAACACTATCGAGAAAGGGTCGAATACTAAAAGAAGAAAATTAGACTGTGAAGAGGAGACCTTGCAGATGAATTTTTCCCCTAGGAACCATGCACATGTAGCACAAATAGCACCAAACACAACCTTAAAAATAGAGAAAAGTTTTCCTTAAAGCAAGGGATATGTTGGCCACTTTTTATTAAAATATGCATTAGTATCCGTCACATGGCAAACCAAGCATGAAACAATTTGGCCCCCTTCTCCATGTGCAGCCTTCCACGATTTTTGAGGGGCAGTTGGCAACAAGATTTGTCCCTAAATTAGCAAGAAATTGGCTTAATTAGTGAGCTTAAGGTTGGTTAATCTTGCTTAGGTTTTGTCTATAAAAGGGTGAGCTTGGCTTAGGGTATTGCTTTCTTTCTTTTGCTCACCTAAGAAAACACCACTTTTCTCCCCTTTCTATCAGTCAAAAGCTAACACCGTTGCTGCCCAAACACCTCAAAATCTCACCAAAATATTCACCAAAAATTAGGCCCATTCAAGCTTGTTTAGGAGGCTTCTATTCAAGGTCATTTCAAGTCACTCAAGGTTGTCTTTTTGGGTAAGGTTCTAGAGTCAATTTTTGTGGTTTTGTTAGTTTCTTTTGGCTTGATAACAAAAAGAAATTTTTGTGCTTCCTCTCTAGCCAAGGTCGACCCCTTTTTCACCATGAACCCCATGGTTTTGATCACCCACCCATTGGTCTGGTTTGTGGTTGTTCCATAGCACACAAGGTAAAACCGAAAACTCCTTTTTTGTGGTTTAGTTAATTTTAAGTTTTGATCAAGGAAATTTATGTGTATTTATTTGTGCAATGGGCTATAATAAGTTTATTTTGAGCCCTTAACATTTTATTTTTAAGTTTATGTGGTTGTGTGATTTTGGTTTAAGTTTTTGTGATGGATGTGAGAATGGACGTTTTTAGAGTTGGCTGGACACCAACCTGTCCTTAATTTTTAGGCCACAATTTTGGCCATTTTTTACCATGTTAGGGTCCGTTTTGGGATTTGGTAAAACATAAAGTTTTAAGAAAATTTCATTACGGTCGCGTCAAATAGCTTTTGGCCAAAAATAATACTAAGATAAGTTTTTTGAGCAGCTTTTAACTAGAGTTCAAAATTGGGACTAAAATCTTGAGCAACAGGAATAGTCTCGAATTTTCATAAAAATGACCAACTTAAAGTCCGAACTGGATCTCAGGCTCAACATAAAAATTGTAGATCTCATCGAAATCTTAAAGATGACTAATGCGAGTTTTAAAAATTTGGCTGTTTCGGGCCTCAAATAAAGCCATATTTAAGTAAGTGTAAAACTGGGATTTTTTTCTAAAACTGGACACAAAATTAGCCACAGGTTTGATAAGTTTAGGACTAGTTAGAATTTGATTTGAGCTCTGAGATGAACACGAGAGTTGTTTGTCTCTTAGAGGACTAAAAGTTTGATGTTAAATTTACAAATTAAATCATGTCAAACAAGTTTTAAAATAGTTTCGGTAAAATGGTTCAAGAACCCTTTTTAAAAATTGAACACCAAAATGTGTTCTTCCCCTTTTAAATGGAAAAATGGTTTTAATAAAACGCCACCACCTTCCAACGGGGTGATATGGGGACGGTTTCAAAGAGCATATATTTTCCCAAAATTTTTATAAAATTTCTAAAACAACTTTCTTAAAAACAAATAAATAAATAGTAGAGGTAGCCCGATGGGTTACCACACCATATACGCGTGTAACCCGGTAGGCTACATAGTCAATGGCGCGTGAGGTAATCGGTCAGTTGACTGGTCGGTTAACCAATCAAGGACTGAGTTTGAATGAGATTGTGAAGAACGGTGATTAATCTATCAAGTAGATAAATTGATTAAGCACGAATAGACATTAGATACCAAGTAAAACAGTTAGGTACCGATGGGCCTCGATATCATACAACAATACAAGCTATAATTACTAACAGTAGGAGTGACCTAAAAATGATGTTAATTAATTTATTGGGTAATAAATTAATTAACCACGAATAGAAAATCAAAACTCTCCAAAGAGAGAACAAGTTAGTACCGACGACAATCGGTAACGTACGTAGATAGCTACTTTAGTTACTAACGGTATTAGTGCCTCAACAATGGGTATTAATGGAATACGTGTTGATGATAGATAGTTACCTATAATTTGACAAGGGCGTGAGTACAAGTTGGCTTGCAAATTAGGTAAGTACAACTCTGCCTACAACATGAGCAAAAATGAATTTTAAGTGATGTTTTGCACTATGTTAAATAAGCAAACCATGCACCATTGTTGCATAGTATGTTATAAGAGCATATAGTTTCATAATCACATAGATTGATGAAAGCATGAGTTAGATGCCATACCCTGCCTATTGGGTAAGATGAGGGATAGCCTAGTAGAGCTTGTGGCATAAGAATATAAGGTCAGATAAATAACTGGGTAATTAAAAGACTTCATGTCGTACAGGTCCCTTCTGGTTGAAGAGATTATATTTTTAGTATGACGAGTCGATGGCGATGGCTCTTGATACATAAGGGGGCATATGACCTACAAGCGTAAGGCTCATTAAGATCATAGACATCTCCAAAGATCTGTGCGTAATTCAGTACTGACACACGGGCCCTTAGCAAAGATAAGAAATGATAATGAATAATGAAGCATAATCGGTTCATGCATTATTCATGATATGCTTTAGCTAAAATTTAGCATGCATCCAGTTTTTGTAGATATGCATTTTAGTACATGATGTTTTCTGTTATGCATCCAATTAAGTAATGTTCAGTTACGCTTTCAGTTCTATATGATGCTTTGGTTTTGCATCTAGTATGTTGAATGATTCAGCGCTTGGTACATGTTATGTGTACATGACATGCTTATGTGTTTTAAGTATGTATTATGATTTAAACATGTTTTGCAGACGACATGTTGTACTTACTAGGCATAAAGCTCATAGTGTGTGTTCATGCTGTAGGTAAGCGACCTATGGCTTAGATTTCACTAAATGATGACGGCGACAGAGGCGAATGTGAGGGCGAGGTTGTGGATACCACCGCAAGTTTTAACTTCCGCACAGTATTAAGTAAACAATATAATTTTTAGTAGTAATTAGTTAAATGTTTTCATAAGTATATATGTAAGATTAAACTTCAGATGTTTTAGACCCCTTATATATATAAAGTATATGTATGTACGTGAATAGTAGAATGTATGTGTATTTATAAAAAAAAATATCTCTAAAATTATGGTATCAAATTAAGTAAGATTAAGTGTCAATTTTCAAGCCAGATAAGTTAAGCAACTGTTCTTTAAGTAAGTAAGAATAGTTCTCAAGTAAGTTCAGTTTTAAAAGTAAAACTAGTATCAGTAGTTTTAAGTGACGGTCCGAGCCACTCAAGGCACGGGACGTCACAAGGATAATCTTTAAATTTCAAATATTAATTTAAACAAAAATTTCAAAATTTAAATTAATCTCATATTTATCTTTTGAAAGATAAAAATAATTAATTTAAATCTCAAATATTATCTTTCAAAATAAATATTCTCCTAAATTAAATATTTATCTCGTTTAATGAATAATACAAAATTACAATTTTGCCCCTTCGCACCTAGAGAAAATCGCCCACACTCTGTGAAGGGTGATCTGGATTTTTCTCTTCATTAAATGCAAAAATACAAGCAATAAAAAATATTTTAATCAATTATCATCTGTTTAGAGATCGATTAGACATATATAATATGGCCTTCAATAATCCATGTAAATATTATTTCGTACAAAATAAACCCATTACAATTATTAGTTTCAAAGTCATATCATAATAAATCTAAAACTGCACTCCCAATTATATACCGTATTACATAAGCTAGTGATAAACTATCGTCCAATGACCTTCTAATATATGTAACATGTTAGGAATGCCCTAAGTAAGAAAGACATTTTTAATGTATTTCATTTATTTTGAACTAATTAATAAAATATATTTTTATAAGTCTTCATCCTATTTACGTGTTAAAATAAGTATGAGTAAATATGACTCATTAACTACTTATTATTAAACTGTTAGAATGTTACAAACAACGGATTTTTGTATGTGAGAAGACAACGTTCTAAAGTATGCAAACTAAAATATAGTCCGTAATCTATGGGGTTAGATTAAGCATCTAACTCATGCTAAGACTATTATATTGTCTAAAGTCAATTAGGAAGACGGTTTGTGTTGATTTTCTAGGAGCTTTAACTCCTAAGTAGAGATATAGATAAATTACTTGGTGGTAACATATCAGACTTGGACCAAAATGCAATTGATCAACGTAGTCTGCTTAAGTGGATCAATTCACTTTTGACGTTCATTATGCAATAACCTTAATCCTTAATAGGTGAATCACTTCACGTGTATGACTTGTGTACTTTGATATTCCAATGACTAAAGCATCTCAGAGGTAGTAAGCTTATAGACCGATTCGTTGAGTGTATGATTTGTATACGATGGATATTTATTTATAGATATTGGAATCATAGCTCTAAATAGGAGTAAAGGTTATTCTCTGAAAAGTATTATACTAGATGTGAAAATGGATAAGGTTTTAGGTCATTCGCTGGTAGATGACTTTTTATGCATACACAGTGAATAATCATTTCTTATCCTAGAGTATAATAGATCTTTAAGCTAGCGTGATCAGTAGGTCGAATAGACTTTGACCTAAGGCTAATCATGGATCTCATATGAGGGTGTTGTATAGGAAAAATGATAAAAGTATGCAACGGAATTTTAAAAAATTTTTAAAAGATCATTAATAACTTGAGTTGTCATATACAATAAATTATCAACAATCAATATACCTTTAAAGGAAAACATCAGGAACGTTGGAAGAAGTGATTGAAAGCCTTCAACCGACTAGTTTTCTCTACTATTCTCCAATTCCTAGACGATGGAGTGTGTAGGCACTCAATTCATCGATCATATTCTAACACGGCTTGTCTCCTTCCAACTACTCAGATTTCTGAGAATTTATTATTATTAGTGTGATGTATAATAATAAATTTGCTCACCTAAGAATTTGTGTCTAAAGAAAATAGGAGTGACAAAACCCCTATTTATAAATTTGCATTAAGTGACTTTTGAATTTTGAATTGGATCAAGAAAAGATTTTTCTCTCTCCTCAAACCCACCAAGGCTGAAAATCCCCTTAAGTTTTTTACTAGAAAATTCAACCAACTTTAGGTCTAGATTATTCAAAATTCAAAGAGGATTTAAACAAGATTTTTCTCTCCTCTATCCACTTGAAAAATCTAAATTTTATCCCTGTGTTTCATCCACAAAAATTCAGCCAAGCTAGATGTTTGTGATTCAATTTTTGATTCACATTTTAAACTCCAAAGATATTGGGATTTTGTCTGCATGGATAATTTTTCTTAACTTTAATTCAAATTCAAATTCAAATAAAATCATAGTAACTTTATTTAAAATTCAAATAATTGTGTAATCACTTATCTAAAACAAAATTCGAAATCAAATTAGGGGAATATCTTGTCTACCAACCATATCTTTAGTGGACACTACCTACTAATGTCAGGATAAGATTTTGTTCAATTTAAATTCAAATAGGACAGTCTTTTAAATTTCAAATATTTATTTAAACAAGATTTTCAAAATTTAAATTAATCTCATATTTATCTTTTGAAAGATAAATACAATTAATTTAAATTTCAAAGCTTATCTTTTAAATTAAATATTAATTAAATATTCATCCCATTTATTGAATAATACAAAATTATAATTTTGCCCCTTTGACACCTACAGAAAATCACCCATGCCCTATAAAGGGTATTCCGGAATTTTCTCTTCACTAAATGCAAGAATACAAGTAATAAAGAATATCCCAATCAATTACCATCCGTTAATGAATTATATGGAGCTAGTCAAGAGACCAATTGAACATATATAATGTGGGCTCCGATAATCCATGTAACTATTATTCTATACCAAAAAAACTTGTTACAATTATTAGTTTTAGAGTCACACCACTATAAACTTGAAATTACATTGCCAATTATATACCGTATTACATTAGCTAGTGATTACCTATCATCCAATGAGCTTGTCATGTATGCAAAACCCTCATATACCGTATTACCAATTATAAACCTGAAACTGCATTATCAATTATATACCGTATTACATTAGCCAGTGATTACCTATCGTCCAATGACTTTGTCATGTATGCAAAATCCTCATATGATATCCATGATCGGCCTTAAGTCAAAGTCTATTTGACCTACTGATCATGCTATATGAAAGATCAATTATAATCCTGAATAAAAAAATGATTATTCACTATATGTGAATAAGAAGACATCTGCCCAACAAACGACCCAAGGCCTTATCCCTTTTTACGTCTAGTACCATGCCTTTAAGAGGGTAACCTTTACTCCTCATTAAAGCTCTGATTCCAATATCTGTAAAAAAATCCTCTATCGTATACAAGTCATGCACCCAAGGAACCAGTCTATAAGCTTACTACCTTTGAGACGCTTTAGCCTTCAGAACATAAAAATACACAAATCATACACATGAAGTAATTCATCTACTTTAGATTAAGGTTAGTGCATAATGAATGTCAAAAGTGAATTGATCCACTTAAGCGGATTATGCAGATTAATTGCACTTTAGTCCAAGTCTGATATGTCACCATCAAGTAACATATCTATGTCGCTACTCAGGAGTCAAAGCTCTAGACAATCAAGATAAACTGTCTCCCCAATTGGCTTTAGATAACATTATAGTCTTAGTATGAATTAGACACTCAGTCTAACCCCATGACTACAGACTATAGTTTAGACTGCTTACTTTTGAATGTTGTCTTTTCGCATATAGAAGTCCATTGTATGCAATATTTTAACAGTTTAATACAAAGCAGTCAGTGAGCCATATTTGCTTACATTTACTTTAACATATAAATAAAATGAGAACATGTAATGGAATTTTATATGCGAGAAGATAACATTCTAAAGTAAACTATACTCCGTAGTCTATATGGTTAAACCGAGTATCTAACTCATGCTAAGATTATTATGTTGTCTAAAGCCAATTAGGGAGACGGTTTATCTTGACTATTTAGAGCTTCGACTCCTGAGTAGAGACATAGATATGTTACTTGATGGTGACGTAACTTGGACCAAAATACAATTGATCTACATAGTCCATTTGAATGGATAAATTCACTTTCGATGTTCATTATGCAATAACTTTAATCCTGAATAAGTAAATCGCTTCATGTGTATGACTTATGCACTTTGATATTCCAATGGCTAAAGCGTCTCAGAGATAGTAAGCTTATAAACCAATTCGTTGGATACATGACTTGTATATGATAGAGGGTTTGTTTATAGATATTGGAATTATAGCTCCAATAAGGAGTAAAGGTCATCCTCTTAAAGGTATTATACTGGATATGAAAATGCACAAGGTCTTAGGTTGTTTGTTGGGCAGATGACATCTTATTCATATATGGTAAATAATTATTTTCTTATTCGAGAGTATAATGGATTTTTAAGATAGCATAATCAATAGGTCAAGCAGACTTTGACCTAAGGCTGATCATAGATATTATATAAGGGTATTGCATATATGATACGGTCATTAGACGATAGCTTATCACTGGCTTACTTAATACATTATATAATTGGGAGTGCAGTTTCAAATTTATAGTAGTATGACTCTGAAACTAATAATTATAACAGATTTATTTGGTATAAAATAACAGTTACATGGATTATTAGAGCCCACATAATATATGTTCAATCGGCCTCTTTACTAGCTCCAGATAATCCTTAATGGATGGTAATTAATCTAGATATTCTTTATTGCTTGTATTTTTGCATTTGATGAAGAGCAAAATTCAAATCACCCTTTACAGGGTGTAGACAATTTTCTCTAAGTGCCGAGGACCAAAATTATAATTTTGTGTTATTCAATAAATAGGATAAATATTTAATTTGGGAGAAATTTATTTTAGAAGATAAGTTTTGAAATTCAAATTAATTGTATTTATCTTTCAAAAGATAAATATGAGATTAATTTGAATTTTGTCTGAATCTTGTTTGAATTTTGAATGATCCTTATTCTTTATTGGTCGAAAATTTTAAGCTCTCTCCCTTTGGGATTTCTGGCCTTAGGGTTTGGGAGGAGAGAGAAAAATCTTTCCTTAGTCCAATTTAAAATTCTGAAAGCTACCTAATGTAAATTTTTAAATAGGGCCTTTGAGACTTCAATTTTCTTTAGATTACAAACTCTCAGGTGAGCGAATTTATTATTATACGTCTTACTAACAATAATAAATTATTAGAGATTTGAGTGGTTTGAAAGAGACTAGCCGTGCTAGAATACTGATAGAGAAACTGAGTGCCTATAAACTCCACCATTCGGGAATTGGAGAATAGTAAAGAAAGGTTAGTTAGTTGAAGCCCCTCGATCACATCCTCTAGCATTCCTGATGTTTTCCTCCAAAGGTATAATGATTATTGAATAATTTATTATATATGACAACATGAGTTTTTAACGATCTTGAAAACTTTTTTGAAATTCCGCTGTACCTTTTTACTATTTTTTCCTACAAGTAGTACAAACCATATACCTACTGCATGCTTATGGCCATGAGTTGCCCACAAGGTGCCTGATTCTCTATGGTTTTGCTCTAGAGTTGCTACTGCTGGGACTCATGCCTAGCAGTTAGTTGCTAGATTAGGCGTTTCATGTTGGCGAGTTCAAAATTCCCACCAATAAGCGAGTCTTCATGCCTTTGCTAGACCAATGATGCTTGATAGCTAGTTCTCGGACTTTGTTGTGTGGGCGACGATTATTGCCATGATGAAGACATGCTTGATTTGTTGATCCTTAATGTAAAGCAACCAAAGGCCCCACAATGGGCGCCAAACTGTAGATGCTAGAAATCTATGGTCAAATAAAATTCAATTTTATTAATAAAAGTTCATTAAATTAAATCAAATGGATCCTTGGACACCATTAATGAGAACAAGCAAATCAATTAAAACTGAAAGTAGTAAATGAAATACATAAAAATAAAGGACATCAGAGATTTTGAGAGGCTCGTTAGAATATACTACATCCTATATAAGAGCTCTTCACTATGATCAACCAAAGTACAAGATATAAATAAGCTCTATATAAATTTTGACTGAATAACAGTATGTAAAAACAATTTCTAATTTATGGGATTTCTCCCCTTATTTATATAAGGAGATTAACCAGTGATAGTCCTTAAAATTTAGGGACTTAGTGGACCATGAACCCATTTCTTAAGTTACTGATATCATGGGTTCCACATGGACACAATCTAAGATGACAATTTAAGATGAAGGCCGAAATCCTACGGATGTGGCCCCTTAGGAACTACTTGGCGCTCACCACTATATCAAACGTCAATATGTGGCAAGAGAGTTTTACGTAATAGGAATCAAACGCTAATCACACAAGTAAATGATCGTCGAATGCCGGTTGAAGATAGCATATAAGCTTGTCACACTGCTCATCGAACGATGATTATGATATTCTCGATAATCAAGCAATAGATTACTAAAAAAATAGCTAAGCTTATTAACCATAGTCTATGGATGCTCGATGACTGACACTCCATGACCATAGAATTAGATGAACCTCTCGCAGGGGCAACTGGTTCACTTTGAAATATTTAATGTTTGGTAACATGACACCTACATGTGCTATTCCTAGTTGAACAAAGTTCAACCCCAACAAGAGTGTTCAACCAAAAAAGAAGAAAAAACAAAAGAGTGAAAGGGTGATATCTAAAAGCCCACCATTCATAGCTTGAATTTCGAGGTCAAACTCAATACCTCACATGAAATACAGCAACTGAATCACCAACTGCAGATCATTGTCTACCCACCGTGACTTCCTCTTCCTCGTCCCACTCCCTAAATTAACACCACCTTTGCCATCGTCATTGTGGTTATCAGATTCCTATTGTGAGCTTCAACGGCGATACTAGCTAGTGGTCTCTTCCTCTCTACCAGAGCTCCCCCCACCCACACCCAACACCACCCCACCTCTCCAACAAACAACCCTTGGTATCCTTTTTTTTTCTTTCGGCTACGCATATACCCTTGTATTTTTGTTCTTAAGAGGTTAGCACTTAGATTCTAGGCAATTTAGTAGTTGAATTAGCCACAAATTTTCCTGAAATATTACTCCAATTTAATTATTACATTTTGAAAAATTAGTTACCAAAAGAGAGATTAAAAAAAAAAAAAAGCTCTTAAAGGAGGCAAGTGTTAAAAATTGAATTATTACATGAGGCCTACTAAAACCTAGTGAAGCAATTCAAATGCTCTAATGGAGAAATGTTGAATGGTTGTGTTTTCAGCAACAAAAAATGACAGCCCAACAAGAAGGGAAGAGGTTGGTCAAGTTCGCTAGGTTGGGCCCAAATCTTTTCGAGCACCAACCAAGTACGGTGCATCTTACCCTTTAGCCTAAACGATAACACAAGTTTATTCTTGTGCAAAATTTACTACCTCTAATTATATTGTTTTGACTCCCCACATAGCTTTTATGCTTTATATATCTATTATTTTATTATTCAATATACTAATTGACTATTTTACCCAAAACTTATTTTCTTTTTCTTTCACTTTTCAACCATTTGTTATATGATTTTACCAATATGCCCTTTACACACAATGTTATTACACACTTTTTTTTTCGTACAACAGGCTTTAGCAGGTCCCATTTCGTCCTCATTCTCTCCTTCTCTAGAGCCACGTATGTGATGGGCTTGTCCCTCACAACAAGGTGCTGGTCTATAAACTTTGCCTTTTAAAATACATATATTACCAATGGTGGAGCATTAACTAAGAACGTGAAAAATGTTCAAAAACTTTCAAAATATCAAATTTTTATATTATGTATTATGGTTTGTTGAATTTTTTATATATAAATGTTAAATATTACTTAAAAGCTTAATTTATTATATTGATTTATTATTCTCTTTACAATTTAGTTTAAATGAAAAAATTAAGTAGAACCTTTCTAAAAAGATATTATAAATAAGACAAATTAAAGGTATATATGAGTAATAGAAATTGAGAGGGCCGTGAAAAAAAAAAAAACAACAACAAAGTAAAGACATTTTAAAAAAAAAAAATTTATTTCAATGGAGGAAAGAGTTATTACATTGACACTCCATGTATTTGTTTAAAATTACAAAACACTCCATTAACCAAAACTATTAATATCAAGGCTCCCTCTTTTTAAATTTCTTAAGTTTATTTTTGAAATGATTAAAATACCGTCTATTATATTAGTGTTTTACTATTGATCATAACTTTTATTTTTTTTCTTTATATAAACAAATATTATATTTTGGATATTCTTGTCATAATTATATATGCTTTACAATTATATACTACTTTAGTTAAAATATATATCCACACTAAATTGTTTAATTTATCTATAATATATGTAGATTGTCCATCAGAATTTAAAAAAAAATTCAAAAAATAAAAAACAAAAGTGCAAATTATGATTGTAGATATTTAAAAAAAAATCAAAAATCATTTTTTGTGTTAAAGAAGGGTAAAATTATCATTTTATAATTTAGTACATGGCAAAAGGTATTTTTTTAATGAAAGGAGGGGGCATTTCTATTATTTTTGCTATAATAAACGATCAAACTCATAGTTAACTAACAAATGGGCTGTCTATAACTTTTTTTAAAAATCAGGAGGTATTGATATTATTAGTTTTGATTGAGAAGGTATTAGTTTTGATTGAGAAGGTATCTTTGTAATTTTATAATAATACAAAAAGTGTCAGTATAATTAAGCTTATAGGAAAATAAGAAAAATAGTTATTGAGGGGAATATTTGAAAAACGAAAAAGAAACCCCAAGTAGGAATACGTTTGAGAAAAATTGGTGTAATAAGAGTAAATTAGAGACAAAATATGTCAATTAAGTCCATTTAAAAGTAGAAGATTTCATTTTCAAAAAAAAAAAGATTTAAATAAAAAGAAAAATAATTAAATTTAATAGAGAAATATTTAAAAATTTTATTATAGGGGTATGAAAAATAATAAAAACATACTAAAAATAAAAACTCAAAAATCCAGGGGGGCATATCCTTACCCGGCTCCGCTAGTGTCTATTACTAATTTCTACTAATCCCCACTTTGGAGCATTACAATAATTTTTGTAATCGTCTAAACGTAAAATATTGTCTAACACATATACTTCTACCTCCATAAATTAATATTTAAAAGTCATTATAACTGACATTCCTGTTCTGTTATCTAATGTGGAGTCACTAATACTTACAAAAAAAAAAAAAGAACAAAAACAAAAGTGGAGTCACTACGGCTTTGTTTTTTTTTTTTTTTTTTCGTTAAAACAATAATCTTTACCTTGCGTGTTAAAAAGGTTTTTCCCCCCCTTCTTTCACCTGGTGGATTTCTATTTATGTGCTACAATTTGCTAGACTGATTCTTTCCACCATTGGAAAAGTGAGTGATTAACTGGTTCCCTTTGACATTAGCCATTCACGGAAGTTACATCCATTTTGGGCCACAGAATATGCATCCCGCATCAGTCATTTTTTTCCAGTACATTCTAACAAGGTAGGGTTTGCGTGATTAGTTTGTCGGCTTTGACTGCACCATCATGATTGTCATTGTCGTCGTCATCATCACATTTGGCTGAACAATATCTAGATAAAACATCTATTACATTACAATTTTTAAAAAAGTGAACAAGGAACTTCGGTCCCACCTCCCTTGCACACCACTTGCCAGTGCCACGTCATTATTATATAATTGCTACATCATCGCCATGTGGATAATTTTATTTTATTTTATTTTTTGTGCTTTATTTTGCTTCATCTATTATGTACGTGCACAGCACATACTCGTTAACTATTAAAAAGAAAATAGCAAGGTTGATCACATAATACGACTATTTCCAAATGGTCGTCATCCTTTTAAACACATCTACATAATATACACTAACAGCAAACTATGTCGGATATTCTATGCACAAAGAGGCTAAGGAAAAAAAAAATGGGGTCCCAAAACTGGGATGAGATCCGCTAAAGCGAAAGTAAAGTGCTCCTTTTTTCTAAATTTCGCTTTTACCACCAGTTGTCAGCAGATCAGCAAATGACCATCTGGATTGTCTACTTTCGGATTCTATTTTTCCCTTTTTTCCTCCAAGATTGATGTTTAGAGAATTCTTATTTTCAAAGCCAAGGGAATTCTCACCTCTGACGAGAATAATTAGACCAACGTATCACTCCTGAGGATATTGAATTTGCAGAGGGGACAGGTTGCGTTTATTCGCAGCCATTTACTTATGCATCCACAGTGAAAATGATGGCTGCATGGGAGTGTATACAGCTCGGCTCCATCATCGTACCGCGAGAGGCAAATGCAACACTCCTGTCAAAACCACATAACAATGAGTTAGATTTCATATGCATCTTTCTTTTTATGCAAATTTTGCCAACGCAACATTCTGAGAGTACGATAGAACCATCATTCTTTCCTTGGTAAGTAGAGTTTTGTATAAATTTTAAGCAAAGTAAAGCACGAGACAAAACAAATAAGATAGTTTTTTGTACTTCATATACTTTGTTTGGTAGCATAAGTAATGAATTTGTAAAAATAGCAATTCAAACAAAAAACATTTCAACACTTTTTTTTTTGTTTTTGGCTAAATAAATATTTGAACAAATTTGATATAATAGACTGCATATTATACAGCTTAAACCCAGCAACATTAGACAAGGTTGTCAGGTCACTCTTTTCCGCATCTCTGTTAAGAAGCCTAGTGACAATAATCAACAAGAGGAAAATCTAATTTGACAAGATTGATATGTTATCCATAAATCAATACATAAAGAAGTAACTACAACCTCCCTAACGCAGATCAATCTCTCTCTTAATTCTTCGGAGAAAGTCATCACCACCGCAAATACTTTGACAGGTATAATGCTTCGTACTCAAAATAACAATTAAAAATACTTGGGAAGATTTTCATATGTCACTAATTCTCATCATGTATCAACCTAAACCTGAACTAGTAACACAAAACAAGCATAGTTTCTATCTTTGTAGAAATCAATAAATAACCAAAAAAAAAAAAAAATTTGAGACTTTCACAATTATCTATTCTTATTGTTCATTGGGTTTGTATCTTTTTCTCAAATAAGTTCAACCTTGAAAAAGCTTTCAGAGGAGGTTTTTTTAACTTAAAATCCTGCTTAAATATATTCTGTACTTACGTGCTACAACCTTCAAACTTACATACACGACCCTCAAGGAGAAAACCAAAGTCGATAACACCAAACAAAGTTTAGCAATCCGTATCATAATCAAAATAATCATCACATCAATTCAAACACCAAAGAAAAGAAAAGTTTAAATCAAACTATATGGTAATGAAATGGAGCTTACAGAATCCTCTGGGTTTAGCGAAAGTTCGTTGATGTTATTGTTGCTTGACTCTATCTGAGCTCTAAAAATATCCTGCTTCTTGTCGCGATCACGGGTCATTGATGAATTACCCTGGCAAAATCTGTACTTCGGAAGATTCCTAATATCATCTTCCGAGGCACCATCTCTAATTGCCATAGAATAAGCAAATGCTACGATTGGAATACAACAGCAGAGAGCGAAGAAAACGACAAAGGCCATGCCAATGCAAAAGATAATAAAGAACACGTCAAAGGCAAGGAATACGACTGTTAACCTGCATTCAACGAACAGGAGTTCATTAATGAGGACTCTTCACTTGTTTAAACATGCAACAAAATTTCAAAACACTGTACTAATTATTGTTAATTACTTGGTGTAGTAAAGATCCGATTTCTAATATTGTTGGAATATGTACTTAACTCTTATAAGACAAGAATGCTTAATTTATCCAAGTGTATTGTTAGTTAAATGCATTATGGACAAAAAGAACAAAATAAAATAAAATAAAATTTAGCCACAGGAGGTACCAGTAAAGCCGAGGGGAATCTTGCAGCAGTGTTTGGCCACCCACAACAATCCAATAGAATCCACACATCCACCAGATGGATGAAACAATTGTATTCACCGACTCCAACCTTTTCATGATGCTGGAAGACAAAATATAAATGAATGGTGACATACAATACCATTTTAAGAATAGTTTTCAAAAGAATGAGACTACAAATGTCCAGTACTAAAAGAAGAGTATCCCAGAAAAAAAAATTTTTTTTTTTTAATCCCTATCTTAAAGGGCTAGCATTTTACCATTTTAAAAACTAAAATTTTTAAAAATACAAAAAAAAAAAAAAAAGGGAAAAATTAAAGGAATGAAGTTTGAGTCAAATATCAATATTTTTTATAGATTCAATTTTAGCCCAATAATGAATGAAACCTTAGTTTACTCACAAAACTAATGCAAACACAATTCATATTTTCATATGTCCGTGCTTGTTATTTGCAAATTGGTGCAAAATCTTGTAAATCTAGAGCAAATGTGCCATATGTTTTCTCATTGCATGTTTCCAAAAAAGAAAACTATCTCACATGAAATTGATTGTAACAGATTAAACAACAACTTTTATCACAAAGAGGAAAGCTGCAAGCCAAAGTAGGAAAAAGTTTTAATGCAGTAGTAAAACCAACTTGCTGCCACACGGTACAGCATTTTTTATACTTCTCATTGCCGTTATACTTCTCATTGCCACACATTACAGCAATTTTTTATACTTGCTGTAAAAAAAGGAAGGCTATTCTAGAGCTATTCTCATTACAAGGAGACGTGTCACTTCCTTTTTCTATAATAGGAAATCTAAGAAAGCCTCAATAACATCATAGAGATTAAAAAAACTTCAATCATCTACTGAAATTGCTCTAGAATAGCCTTATATGGTTAGGAGACATGACGTTCCTATATTTTTTAGGAGGAAAATCGAAAATATTTACAGTCCACGAAATCAATAATCTCATAAATATGCGTAACAACTTTTTAGATCTTCACATAGGAAATTTGTAAAGCAGTGAAGACTTGTGCTTCATCTAGATAACCCCTTCAATTCCAATACACTATAATGTTCATTTGGTTCCTCAAAATATTGTATTTGAATACACCTCCATTTGAACAGTACCCACACATTTACTATTCAACTATTCCCTTTATCTACTTTTACCAATCACATCATATACACCCTTTTTCTCTCACCAATTCAGTTAGAATGACTATTCAAATTGTAATCAATTCAAACACACAATACATTTGAATACAATGGTTAAAGTGGATACAACACATTCCGGAATACATTCACTCTACTAGAATACAATACCAAGTTGAATGGAACATCCAAACGAAGCATTCATCTCTACAACCCCAAGTTGAAGTCGAGTCCAATTTTTTTTTTAAACTATTAATTATAAATACATTAACAACACCGGAATGCCTCTTTCCCTAGTTATTACACTGGTCAATTTATCAATCAACGATTAATTAATCTACTGACAACAGTTCAAATCCTCGAATACTTAAGCAGAAAGCTAAATTTCTTCACACCCACCAAAGAAAACGAAAAGTTCAAGCCATCAAAATCATTTAAAAACCAAAATTTCACTTAATTTTAATAAATAAAAAGAAAAAGAAAAGAGAAACCCCACCTGGTTCGTCGCTGAGAAAAGGAGAGGCCGGCAAAGCCGAGTAGATTGGCAAAACCCCGCCTCCGATAATCGAAACAGACAAAACCCACATGCAAAAGGCACTGAAGTGCGTACCCAGATATCCAGAGCCTCAGAGGGGTCGAGGGTTTCTCTCGGAAAGTCGACAAGAGCACGACCGCCGAGACAAGGACGAAGGCCAGGTTCCACACCACGTCCAGCACCAGAATCGGCTTCGAGTGCGCACAGCTCTCGCCGTCGCCGTCGCCGTCGCCGTCGGAGTCTCCGTCGCCGTCGCCGTCGGAGTCTCCGTCGCCGAGGAGGATCCGGCGCCGATCGGCTGCGGCGAAGAGGCGGCTGGGGTAGCGGGTCAAAGGGAAAGAGAAGCTCGTGGTGGTGGTGGTGCTGGTTCTGGTGTTTATGGTGGGGCCGTGGAGCAGGGGATCGGGTCTTCTCTCAGTGTGGAGGCTGACATTGTTCAATGGTTGGTCTTCGTCCATTGTTGGTCTAGAGAGAGAGAGAGAGAGAGAGAGAGAGAGTTGGGGTGGGAGCTGGCGGAGAAGTTGTTTGGGAAGTGAGAAAAAAGGAAAAAGCGATTTAAGTGTACCGTCCACTGAAAAAAAAAAAAAAAAAGGAATTCAACGATATCGTATTGAGATTAGGATTTCCTATTTTTGGGCATTGGGCAATTGGCTATTAATGATTAGCATCAAATTTTATGCTTAGAAGTATTGATGATTAGTTAATTTTGGGCTACAAATGTTTATTTACGTATTTCAGTGTGACGCCCACCCTACGTAGGGTTAAACAGTACTATTACAGTCAGCTAATGTTGCCAACTGCAATAGACTGTAACCACTTGGGTCGTCGGCAACTTACTTTTAACTTGCTTTTAACTTATTCTGTTACCAGTTAAAAAAAATTTTTTTTTTTTTTTTTTTACTTGACGTGGAAATTCTATCTTCATAAAAACATTTATTATAGTAAACATTTTCTTTCTTTATCATAACTTGATATACATCATTTTAATACTCTTTTAAACAGCTCAGCGGAAGACTCATAGCGGTACCATAACCCTCACCCAGTCTCTTGGCACATGCAGATCTCATCCGTCATCCAACACTTGTCTTAACTTCGTGCAGGATGCTTACCTGTAACATAAACAAACTTGTGAGCGACAGGCTCAGTAAGTTCAAACATACATTCATGACGTGTAATAATCCACACTACATAGCGTAGGATGAATCTGATACCTGCTGTAACTTCTAAACATTTCATAACGTATATCGTACATTGCTTAACATCATGAACATACTTTACATCATAATCATAAACATACTAACTGCACTTATCATGCTTAACCTCTTGAACATGCTTTCATATTTGAACCTCGTGAACTGACTGTAACTTTGTGATCGTGCCTAACATACTGGAATCTCGTGAACTGACTGTAACTTCATGATCGTGCTGAGCATACTGGAATCTCGTGGACTGACTGTACATCGTGATTTTGCCTAACATACTGGAATCTCGTGGACTGACTGTACATCGTGATCTTACCTAACATACTGGAATCTCGTGGACTGACTGTACATCGTGATCTTGCCTAACATACTGGAATCTCGTGAACTTATCATATTTTAAACTTCCGCACCTGGGACGTACCACCGTCGGATTGGAGGCCATAAACATGAATAATACTGTTGACTATGAACAATACTATTAACCATAACAGTATCTTTGACCGCGACGGTATACGTAGTGTTAATATATCCTATGCTTGTTATGGGCTGCATTTTAAATTTTTGGGTATTTATCTTTCATTACATTCTGGTTTTGGGCCCCTGATTGGTCGTACCGATATGTTAGCGCAACAGGGAGCGGTACTTTAGTGCTGACCTCCTCAGTCTTAACTGATGCTAAACATGATAACCTCCCCGTCGGTCGAGAGGCCAATACGCCAATAACTGGTTTAATTACCGTCTTTCTGGTGTTCCAACTAGGTAGCATACTGTTTGCCCCCACAGTCGGAACCTGTTAGTCAAATTACTGGGGTGTAAATTATATTAGTACACTAGGGTGCCTTGTGCACCTATCTGTTTTCATGTTCTGGTACTGTCTAACATGTGTACTGACATGATGTGCTGCTGTGCTGCTGTGCTCATGCATGATACTGGACTCTGTAAACATGCGTACTGCTGTGCTCGTGCATGACTGGACTCTGTAAACATGCTGTACTGCTGTGCTCGTGCATAACTGGACTCTGTAAACATGCTGTACTGCTGTGCTTATGCCTGACTGGACTCTGTAAACATGTTGTACTACTGTGCTCTGGACTCTGTAAACATGCTGTACTGCTGTGCTCTGGACTCTGTAAACATGCTGTACTGCTGTGCTCTGGACTCTGTAAACATGCTGTACTGCTGTGCTCTGGACTCTGTAAACATGCTGTACTGGCTGAAGGTTTAGTTTTAGGACATTATCTGTTATTAAGTTCTGGTTTTGGGCCCCTGATTGGTCGTACCGACATGTTAGCGCAACCGGGAGCGGTAATTTAGTGCTGACCTCCTCAGTCTTAACTGATGCTAAACATGATAACCTCCCCGTGGGTCGAGAGGCCGACACGCCAATAACTAGTTTAATTACCGTCTTGCTGGTGTTCCAACTGGGTAGCATACTGATTGCCTCCGCAGTCGGAACCTGTTAGTCAAATTACTGGGGTGTGATTTATTTTAAAACACTAGAGTGCCTTGTGCACCTATCTGTTTTCTTGTTCTGGTACTGTCTGACATGTGTACTGGGACATGCAACTCTACATGCATGACATGAACTGACATGGACTGACCTGTGCTGACATGAGACTGACATGAACTGACATAGACATCATGATGCAGACAATCAATGTCTAACATACACATCATGCAACAAAACATACATCACAATCATAAACGTATCAAGTCAATTTACATTTGACTTGAACATAATACATAGTTCATAACATGGCTTTCGTGACATTCATATCATAGTGTCTTGATACTAAAACTGCACATAGAACACATAAACATAGACCTAACATGTCAGTTTATGTTGCAGACAAATAAATGCTTGAACTTACTGTTACTTTGCTAGTATCTCCTTTCTTGCTTTCTGGATCCGCAAACGTTCTTTCGTTGCGTCTGGATCGGTTCCTATAACCGAAAGAATCATGGTTATTCTTTCCGCACTTATCTCACACATAAAACTTAATAAAACGTAAAAATTCTACGTTTCATTTCCTGATATAAACTTAGGGGCCTAATATCTCATTTATAACATTTTTGCTAAACTTTGACAAAATTACCATTTTGTCCCTAACGTGATTTTCCCTTTTTTTTTTTTTCATCATCGTAACCTTACTTTTCCTTGATTCACAACTTAGTTCTGGCCCTTAGAATCTTACTTAAGTTGTTTTAAATCCATTAGGGCATTTTTCTATCATTCCTAGAATTTTCGGTCAAAATGTCCATTTTGCCCTTGACGGGTCTTTGGTCGTATCATTTTCATTTTAAATGCTTAGACTAGATTTTCTAAGCCTAACAATCATAAAATAATTTTTCTTATGCTTTACCAAACTTTTACAGCATTAATTGCTGAAATTCTCGGTTTACTTATCCTTGGAACATCTGTCGTACTTTTCTGAGCCTAACTCATTTATTAATCCTTAAAATCGTTTGAGGGGGCTCGGGTTTCCGTCCCGACCACATTTTGCCCCTCGTTTCCTAAAATACCCTTTTTGTACCGTTTTAGAAATTTCGACAGCATTTCCGCTTAATTTGTAGGTTCCCGGCGTTTAGGAAACGCCTCAAAACCATCTAACCTATTTCTATCTTGCCACGTACTATACCAGAGGCCTATATTTTTACGTAAAGCTCAACTTTTACGTAAAAATATTCACATTTCTACATATTTTCTTTTTCATCATTTTCATCTCTTTTTCTTACAATTTCACATGCCAAATTACATAATTAACATATATCATTCCAAAATAAAAATTAAGGAACGAAGGGACAGAAGTCACTACCGAAATCGTCCCATCGGCGATCGAATGCACCGTTCGATCTCGCGTGCACAAACTTTGATTCGCCGTTCTTCACATTTAAAATTCCATCTTGAAATTCCGACGCCGCGGATGTGTTCGGAACGTTGAAAATAGGCCAACGGGCCACTCTTAAATTTTTGGGGTCCGGCCGCTGTTGACCGACGTTGACCACCGTTGACCGGTGTTGACCGGGCGTTGACCGACAGCGACGGCGACGGCGGTGGAATGTGGGTAGTCCATCTTGAAGATCTCGACGAGAGGAATCCATTGGCGGCTTCAATTTCACTATTCGACACCTCTATCGCCGGAAATCACCTCTCGAAAGACCGGCGGCGGCGGCGGTGTTGGATCTCCGTTTTCTGGCGGTCGTTGCCCAAAATTGATTTGGGGAGTTTGATCTACGTGTTGTTCTGAGCATTTTGATACCAACCTTGCAACTCAACTCCGCCGGAATTGCCGGATTCCACGACGGCGACAGCGACGGGCGGCCGTTGGGCTGAAACACCACCTGGGTTTTGTTCTACTCTTCACCACGAGTCTTTTGAGACTGGAATCACCTTGATCGGAGGTCAGACGGCGGAGAAATCGGCGTTGGAAATTTCTGGCCACCGTGACCTTCGGGCGGCGCGTGCGGGCTGCTCCGGCGTCCAATCCGTCGACTCGACCCGCCGTTAGACTCAGCTCGGCGAGAGCTTCCCAACAGTACTGGCGGTGTCGAAAACAGACACCGTTTCCGGCGGTTAGCTACTGTTCATTTATGCGGGTGTGTGGGGGGAAAAAAGGAGAGGAGAAGAAAGTTTATGAGCCTTTCTTCAATTTCTGATTTCTCACCTCTTATATACTTTTTCGCCCAAAATTTCAACATAGGCTATCCTGACTAATTTGGGCATCCTGAATCCAAATATATCAGTTTTATTTTCATCTGAGGTCATTTCGACCAGTTTCTGATACTGTAAATTCCCGGTCAAAAATTACCCTTGTGCTCAATTATCAAATTTGAGCATGCTGATAGGCTATCCTGACTAATTTGGACATGCTGAATCCAAATTTATCAGTTTTAACTTCATTCAAGGTCATCTAGACCAGTTTTCTGATACTGCCTGTTTCTCGGTCAAAATTTACATTTTGTACTCAATTGACTAAATTGAACATACTGATTCTACATATATCCGTTTTATATCAAGAAAAGACCATCTTGACCAATTTCTTGATACTGTGTTACCCACACATACATAAAATCACTATAATACACATTTTAAACATGAAATACATTATGTATATTTCCTGTACCGATTCTTCGAGAATGATGAGGTTCTCCGGTTATCACATTCAACCCTACTCCTTTTTTTTATTTTTTTATTTTATTGGGCTTTGTTTTCCCTTCATTGACCTAAAGAACATGTTATTACCTATAGTTTTTAAAATCTATGAATTTTGTAAAAGTTTAATAGAATTTATTAAGGGCTCGTTTGGAACAATAATCGGAGTTTGAGTATTCTAGGTTGGAATCAAAATGTGTGTTTTTTTTTAAGTATGAATTGAAAATAAACTACCGTATAAAAAATAATATAAAAATTTAAAATATGTTTGAAAAAATATGTAATATGGATCTTGATTCGTTTTTATTGTCATTAAGTGTGATTAAAAAAAAATCTCATTTCGACTTGAAATAAAAAAGTTATGTATTCTTAAAATTTGTGCTTTTTAAAATATAAGAGAAAATGAGATATAAATTTAGAATTTTGAAATAGAGTTGAAAATTTTCAATTAGAATCAATGTTTCAATTAATACATCATGATTATCATTCAAAATTAAGAGCTTGAATGATTTACGAGTCGAGTCTGGAATAGTATGAAAATTTGATCGAAACTAGCTGATTTAGTTATAATTTTAGTTGACTTTTCAGAAAAAGACAATACTGAAATCAAAATTTGAGATCTGAGTCAATAAAACAAACGGGACCTAAATATCTTTTTTTAAAACGGGTTTGTGTAAATATATGGGTATATTTTGTAACAAATTTTAATCATTGTTGAGAGTACATTCTAAAACATTTTAATATTTTATTAAATGCATAGAACAATTTACAAATAAAAAACTTTTTTACAAATTGTAAATTGGTTCGTTGACAACTATGCTAAATATTCTAAATTTAATGATTTGTGATTTAGGATTGGAACAATTAATGACTTTGCGTATTGTGTGTCAAATTTTGGTAAGGTTGTTGAATTACACACCAAAATGATTGGCACGTGCTTGGGAGTATATTACAGGTTGACAAAACAGTTGTTTTCATTTATCAGTTAATGATATTATATCGTTTCCTTGAGCAACTTTTTAATATTCAATGTCCTAAACAGTCCATAATTCGTATATTCTTATCCAGAAAAAAGGAGTAAAAGTGCTCGTAATGTTATGATATTGAAAATTGTAGCAGTTTTTTAAAATCTTATGAAATAATAGCATATTTTTATTATTCATGTTTAAAAAATTTTATTTTTCAATTTTAACCTTTTGTTTCTGTCTCTTTTCCATTATTTGCCTCTCTCACCTTTCTCTCTCTCTCTCTCCCACTCCCTCTCTATCCCCTCATTTACTAGAGAGACCAGACCGGTGAAGCAGATGACAATGACAAGAACCAACACCCATACCATGGCACGGAGATCGGGACTAGATGGGAAAGGCGTGGAGAGCTCAATCGGGTGGCGACAACACAATGAGCGCAACCAGATTTCAACGGTGAGACTAGCACAATTGCTATGTAATCGCGAGTTTTTCTCTCTTCTTTGGATTTGGATTTGTTTCTCTTTTTTTTTTTTTTGTGACTGACGGCAAGATTACAGCGACCACGACCGGATCACTAGTGGACATGAAGGTGATCTCCTCTAAGACTGGCTTTTTTTTTTTCTTACAGGTCAGCTGATGATCTTCTATAATTACAGCACCAAAACTGTTGTCTTCTCCGGTGATGACATTAGACAATTAGGGTTAGGTTTGAGTTTGGACATTTTTGGGCCTATACTGTAATTATTTAGTTTTGAGCTATTTGTTTGTAAAAAGTCTTGTAAATATGTGAATATAAATATTTACTAATAAATGTAACTACGAATTTACTAGAAAATAAATTATTAGGCATAAATTTGGAAAATATTTAAATTAACAATTTATATTTACTAGTAAATAGTTGATTTATTTGATAATACTTGATAAATTTTAAACAATGTAAATACTAAGATTTACTCGTAAATATCAAGGTTTACTAGTAAATGTTAAGATTTACTAGTAAATTTTTTTTATTTACTTGATAAGTTGATAACTTTTAAAATAACTTAAATGCTGATAATTACTGAGAAATCTTAGTATTTTTCAATAAATATTTGATTTATTTGATAAACTGACAATTTTTAAAATAACATAAAAATACTAGTAAATACTAAGATTTACTAGTAAATATTTTTTATTAACTTAATAAGTTGCTAAATTTTTAAAATAACATAAATGCTGATAAATACAATGAAAATCTTTGTATTTATTAATAAATATTGATTTATTTTATAAATTGATAATTTTTAAACAATGTAAATTACTAGTATATATCAAGATTCACTAGTGAATTCCCTAAAAAAATTATTATCAAATATTTTTATTTACTTCTAGATTGATAAATTTTTGAAAATTTCCTAGTAAATGCTAAGATTTACAAGTAAATATATTGATTTATTTGAAAATTTGAGAATTTTAAAAACATCATATCTACTAGATTATTATTTGGAAATAAATTTGTTGTTTGGAAATAAATATATTTCCCCTTTTTTTTTCCTTTTTTTTATAATTATATATTATTTATTATTAACAAGCCCAAATTTTATTAAAAATTACAAATCCAACCCCCAAAAAATTATAATCACCAGCTTTCGCCAGAGAAGACAAAAACCCAATAGTAGTCGTTAGAGAAACCACTACGAGGACAAATGATTGCGATTTTGGCCATTTTCCTTGCAGTTCCAGTGATTTTCCTCGCACTCCCCTTGCTCATGATGTTGACAGTAATGGAATCAGGATCGTGAGCTTTAAATCCACATTATGATCCTCATTTAGATCACAACTCCACCGTGAGAAGAATCGTGACTCCACAGTAGCTCCACATCCTTATCATGGCAGTGAGAGAAGAATCACAATTGCGCTCACTGTCCACTCGCAATTGCGATCTCATTGCGACGATCCTAGTCACCCTAATCTTGATGCCAGAGCAGCCGATGAAGAAAGAGAGGGAGACAAATGAAGGGGGAGAGAGAGAGAAGGGAAAAGGGAGAGAGTTGGAGGTATTTTTGAGATTTTATCTTGTTATTTACTCTAATTATGTTGTTAAGTGACAATATTTTAATTATGTTATAATTTTAAAACCTTATATTGTATTATACTATTTCGCCCCTGTTAGGAAATGCCCTAAGTATTAGAGACATTTTGATGTATTCATTTTGAACTGGATAATAAAATTATACTTAGAGGTTATTCATTACATTGCTATCTGTCCTCGTCTTATTTACATGTTAAAGTAAATGTAAGCAAATATGGCTCACTGACTGCTTGTGTTAAAACTGTTAGAACGTTGCATGCAATGGACTTTTGTATGCGAGAAGACAATGTTCTAAAGTTAGCAGTCTAAACTATGGTCTGTAGTCTATGGGGTTAGACCGAGCATCTAACTCATGTTAAGACTATTATGTTGTCTAAAGCCTTAGAGGGGACGGTCTGTCTTGACTGTCTGGAGCTGGACTCCCAAGTAGAGACATGGATATGTTGCTTGGTGGTGACATATTAGACCGGGACTAAAGCGTGATTGATCTACGTAGTCCGCTATGAGTGGATCAATCTGCTTTTGACGTTCATTATGCAATAACCTTAATCCTGAGTAAATGAACTACTTCATGTATATGACTTGTGTACTTTGATGTTCCAATGGCTAAAGCGTCTCAGAGGTAGTAAGCTTATAGACCGGTTCGTTGGGTGCATGACTTGTATACGATGAAGGGTTTGTTTGCAGATATCGGAATCATAGCTCTGAGGAGTTAAAGGTATCCTCTTAAAGGCATTATACTGAATGTGAAAATGGACAAGGCCTTGGGTCGTCTGCTGGGCGGATGACTTCTTATTCACATATGGTGAATAATCATTTTCTAGATTCGGTAGTATAATGGAACTTTAAGATAGCCTGATCAGTAGGATTAAACGGAATTTGACCTAAGGCTGATCATGGATATCATATGAGGGTTTTGCATATATGACAAGGTCATTGGATGGTAGCTCGTCACAGGCTTACGTAATACGGTATATAATTGGGAGTTCAGTTTCAGGTTTATAGTGGTGTGACTCTGAAATTAGTGATCATATGATTGAGTTGTTCGGTACAGAATGATGATCATATGGAATCACGGGAGCCCGATTATATATGTCCAATCAGTCCCTCTACTAGCTCCACATAATTCCTTAATGTTTGGCAAATTGATTTGTGTATGCTATTGGCTAGTTTATTATGCATGGATGGTGATGACACAGGATTAGGATGGTAGACAAGATTCTCTCCGGTTGGATTCAGATTTTGTTTTGGATAATAGAGTACACAATTATTCGAACTCCAAATAAAGTTGCCATGATTTTATTTGAGATTGGATTGGAGTTGTAGAAAATTATCCATGAGAACAAGAATATGAAATACAACCGTTTTGTGGAATTTGAAATTTGAATTTTGAATTTTGAAATTTGAAATTTGAATTTTGAATTTGAAATTTGAATTTGAAATTTGAATTTGAAATTCGAATTTGAAATTTGAATTTGAAATTTAAATTTGAAATTTGAAATTTGAAATTTGAAATTTGAATTTGAAATTTGAATTTGAAATTTGAAATTCAAATTTTGAATCACAGTCCAAGTAGGATTCGAATTTGTTGTGGAAAATCCACAAGGTTTGAAATTCGAATTTGAGTTGGATTTGGAGAGGATAATCTTGTTAGAATCCTACTTGAATTTTGAATCCAAATCCCAACAAATAAGGGACGAAATTTTGAGGATAATCCTCATGAAAGATTTCGGATTTTGTGGATAAGATTCAAGGGAATATTCAAGCTTCAATCCTAGTTGAATTTGGTTTCTCTCTCCTCCCAAAAGTGGCCGAAATTTTGGATCCCTAATCCTAGGAAATTCGGTTATTTTTGGATAAGGTTAAGATGAGATTTTGCTTGAGAAATCCTAGTGGAATTTTGATTCTCCCTTATCCTAAAAGTGGCCGAAAATTTGGAGGATTTTCTCCTTGTGAATTTCGGATTTTTTGGTTGGAAAAGGGAGATAAAATTCTAGCTAAAATCTTGTTAAGATTTGGATTGGATTTATCTAGAAAAACCGAATTTAATTGTGGAGATTCTCCCTTGGAAAATTCGGATTTTTTGGGTTTGGATAAGGGAAAATATCTTTTCCTAGTCCAATTCAAATTCAGAGATTCACCTCATGCAGGTCTATAAATAGAGGTCCTGCCACTCCAGTTCTCTCAGACCACAGACTCTCAGGTGAGCAGGCTTATTGTTGCACAGCTCATCGTGACAATAAAGTTCTTTAGAGATCTGGGTGGTCGGAAGAAGACTAGCAGTGCTAGCATACCGATCGAGGTTCAGAGTGCCCACACACTCAGCCATTCGGGAATTGGAGAATAGTTGAGAAGGCTAGTTGGTTGAAGCCTCCGGTCACTCTCCTCCTGTTCATTGGCGTCCTTGAGGTATGAGTTTTAATTGTTGTTGATTTATTGTATATGGCATCATGAGATATTTAACGATCTAAAAATTTTTATTGTTCCGCTGCGCCACTCTGATATGTTTTTACCGGTTTATTTTCCTACAGCCCCTCCCTAAGAAAACTGCTTTATTAATATGAGACTTTTTTTATGATAAAAAAACTACCATAATAATTGAATATAATTTATAATTGTAAGATCTTCATTAAATTTTATTTTGATTAGATTTTCATTAAACTAAATAGATTAAAAAAATACTAATGATAAAGTACTTTTTTTTACTCTCTTTCTCTCTCTGTCTCATCCTATGGGGGTTGTGCCAGAGGTGTGATGGGTCACAATGCCAAAGGGCCAACACTTGGGTGATTTGTTCGGGATGGGATAGTAAGCAGGTGGGGTGGTTAGTGGTCCTGCTCATTATGGCGCCCCGGAGCCCTGGCGGCCTCGGAACGTCACTTGAAAACTATTGTTACTTAAACTTGAGCATACTTAACTTGCTTAAAACTTTTTATCTTAATACCATAATTTTAGGGGTTTTTTTTTTAAAAGGCTTTACTATATAGGCTTTGAATACATATGCTTTACTATAGTCATACATACTTAAATATATTTTTCAACTCATATGGATCTTAATACAACTTGAGATTAAACATACATATATACTCAAGAATATAAAACTGGTCATTACTTAACATAAGTTTGTAGGAAATTAAACCGGTAAAAACGTATCAGAGTGGCGCAGCGGAACAATAAAAATTTTTAGATCGTTAAATATCTCATGATGCCATATACAATAAACCAACAACAATTAAAACTCATACCTCAAGGACGCCAATCTTGCAGGAGGAGAATGACCGGAGGCTTTAACCAACTAGCCTTCTCTACTATTCTCCAATTCCCGAATGGCTGAGTGTGTGGGCACTCTGAACCTCGATCGGTATGCTAGCACTGCTAGTCTTCTTCCGACCACCCAGATCTCTAAAGAACTTTATTGTCACGATGAGCTGTGCAACAATAAGCCTGCTCACCTGAGAGTCTATGGTCTAAGAGAACTGGAGTGGTAGGTCCTCTATTTATAGACCTACATGAGGTGAATCTCTGAATTTGAATTGGATTAGGAAAAGATATTTTCCCTTATCTTTAACCAAAAAATCCGAATTTTTCCATAGGATAATCCTAACAATAAATTCGGTTTTTCCTAAGATAAATCCAATCCAAATCTTAACAAGATTTTAACTAGAATTTTATCTCCTTTTTTCAACCAAAAAATCCGAAATTCACAAGGAGAAAATCCTCCAAAAAATTTCGGCCATTATGGATAAGGGAGAATCAAAAATTCCACTAGGATTTTCAAGCTTGAATCTTATCTCAACCTTATCCAAAAATAACCGAATTTTCCTTAGATAAAGGCTCCAAAATTTCGGCCACTTTTAGGGAAGGAGAGAATCCAAATTCAACTAGGATTGAAACTTGAATTTTCCTTTGAATCTTCTTCACAAAAACTGAATTTTCCATTGAGGATTATCCTCAAAAAATTCGCCCACTTTTGTTGGGATTTGGATTCAAAATTCAAGTAGGATTCTAACAAGATTATCCTCTCCAAATCCAACTCAAATTCGAATTTCAAACCTTGTGGATTTTTCACAACAAATTCGAATCCTACTTGGACTGTGATTCAAAATTTGAATTTCAAATTTCAAATTCAAATTTAAAATTTCAAATTTCAAATTTCAAATTTAAATTTCAAATTCAAATTTCAAATTCGAATTTCAAATTCAAATTTCAAATTCAAATTTCAAATTCAAAATTCAAATTTCAAATTTCAAAATTCAAATTTCAAATTCCACAAAACGGTTGTGTTTCATATTCTTGTTCTCATGGATAATTTTCTACAACTCCAATCCAATCTCAAATAAAATCATGGCAACTTTATTTGGAGTTCGAATAATTGTGTACTCTATTATCCAAAACAAAATCTGAATCCAACCGGAGAGAATCTTGTCTACCATCCTAATCCTGTGTCATCACCATCCATGCATAATAAACTAGCCAATAGCATACACAAATCAATTTGCCAAACGTTAAGGAATTATGTGGAGCTAGTAGAGGGACTGATTGGACATATATAATCGGGCTCCCGTGATTCCATATGATCATCATTCTGTACCGAACAACTCAATCATATGATCACTAATTTCAGAGTCACACCACTATAAACCTGAAACTGAACTCCCAATTATATACCGTATTACGTAAGCCTGTGACGAGCTACCATTCAATGACCTTGTCATATATGCAAAACCCTCATATGATATCCATGATCAGCCTTAGGTCAAAGTTCATTTAATCCTACTGATCAGGCTATCTTAAAGTTCCATTATACTACCAAATCAATAAAATGATTATTCACCATATGTGAATAAGAAGTCATCCGCCCAGTAGACGACTCAAGGCCTTGTCCATTTTCACATTCAGTATAATGCCTTTAAGAGGATACCTTTAACTCCTCAGAGCTATGATTCCGATATCTGCAAACAAACACTTCATCGTATACAAGTCATGCACCCAACGAACCGGTCTATAAGCTTACTACCTCTGAGACGCTTTAGCCATTGGAACATCAAAGTACACAAGTCATATACATGAAGTAGTTCATTTACTCAGGATTAAGGTTATTGCACAATGAACATCAAAAGCAGATTGATCCACTCATAGCGGACTACGTAGATCAATCACGCTTTAGTCCCGGTCTAATATGTCACCACCGAGCAACATATCCATGTCTCTACTTGGGAGTCCAGCTCCAGACAGTCAAGACAGACCGTCCCCTCCAAGGCTTTAGACAACATAATAGTCTTAACATGAGTTAGATGCCCGGTCTAACCCCATAGACTACAGACCATAGTTTAGACTGCTAACTTTAGAACATTGTCTTCTCGCATACAAAAGTCCATTACATGCAACGTTCTAACAGTTTTAACACAAGCAGTCAGTGAGCCATATTTGCTTACATTTACTTTAACATGTAAATAAGACGAGGACAGATAGCAATGTAATGAATAACCTCTATATATAATTTTATTATCCAGTTCAAAATGAATACATCAAAAATGTCTCTAATACTTAGGGCATTTCCTAACAATCTCCCACTTGCCCTAAGCCAGTAGATGTGCCATGTTACGCATCCCCATCACCTCTACATGCCTCCCAAAGCTTCTAGCTACCAAAGTCTTAGTAAAGGGATCAGCGATGTTGTCCTCGGACGCAATCTTACATACATCCACTTGTCCTGTCTCCACATGCCCTCTAATAATATGATATCTCCGATCGATGTGCTTGGTCCTCTTGTGGTGCCGAGATTCCCTTGTGTTGGCAATAGCCCCTGTATTATCACAGTAAAGTGTGATAGGCTTGTCAACACCCGGAATGACCTCAAGGTCTCTAAAGAACTTGCGGAGCCAAACCGCTTCTTTAGATGCCTCAGCCGCAGCCACATACTCAGCCTCCATAGTAGAGTCAGCTGTGCAGCCCTGCTTCACGCTCCTCCACACAATGGCGCCTCCTCCGAGTAAAAACACTGATCCAGATGTCGATTTCCTCGAATCCTTACAAGTCTGGAAGTCTGAGTCCGTGTATCCTACGGGTGTTAGGTCCCCTCCAGAATACACTAGCATATAATCCCTCGTTCTCTTAAGATACTTGAGTATATGCTTTACTGCTTGCCAGTGCTTGGTTCCAGGATTCGCTTGATATCGACTCACCATACCTACTGCAAAACATATGTCCGGGCGAGTGCAAAGCATAGCGTACATAAGGCTACCCACAGCGGATGCATAAGGGACCTTACTCATACGCTCTCTTTCTTCCGATGTCTTGGGACAGTCATCCAATGAAAGAGTTAGACCGACAATAGAAGGTTGTGAGCCTTTCTTTGCCTCTAGCATTGCATATTTGTCAATTATTTTATCTATGTATGAAGCTTGGGATAATGCTATCATTTTGTTCTTTCGATCTCTGAAGAGACGAATGCCTAGAACATAATTAGCTTCTCCCAAGTCCTTCATGTCAAACTGTTGGTGTAACCAAAGCTTGACCGATGATAAGTTCCCTACATAATTCCCAATGAGTAGTATATCATCGACATAGAGTATCAGAAAGACCACTTTTCCATCCTTAATACGTTTATAAACACAAGGTTCATCAACGTTCTGCTCAAAACCAAATGTCTTAATCGCTTGATCAAACCTCTTGTTTCATGAGCGGGATGCTTGCTTTAATCCATAAATGGATCTAAGCAACTTGCAGACTTTCCTATCTTGGCCTTTTGCTACGAACCCTTCGGGCTGTATCATATATATACACTCTTCAAGATGGCCATTCAAGAATGCCGTCTTGACATCCATTTGCCAGATCTCGTAATCAAGAGCCGCAGCAATGGACAGAAGAATACGGATAGACTTCAGCATAGCAACAGGCGAAAAGGTTTCCTCGTAATCGATTCCAGCCTTTTGCGTGTATCCCTTTGCAACCAGTCTAGCTTTGAAAGTTTCCACTCTCCCTTCCGCATCCTTCTTTCTTTTGTAGACCCATTTGCATCCAATGGGTTTTATCCTATCCGGTAAATCTACAAGTTCCCAAACAGAGTTGGATTTCATAGAATCCATCTCATTATTCATAGCCTGTTTCTAAGATCTAGAATCAACATCCTTTATAGCTTCATCATATGTGACCGGATCTTCCTCATGCTCATGAGCCTCGGCCTGGTATACCTCAGCATCATACATGAAGAAATTAGGTTTCTTCGAAACCCTCCCACTACGACGAGACACCCTAAATTGTTGATCGTCTGCAGGTCTTTCACTGGAACTCGGACTTGCGTCCAAGACCGAAATCTGTGGAGCAGTTCTTTCACCCGATAACTCCTCTAGCACCACTTTGCTTCGAGGCTTAAAGTCATTCATGTGACTTTCCTCCAAGAATGTCGCATGGGTTGAGACAATGACCTTTTGTTCCTTCGGGTTATAGAACAGACCTCCTTTAGTTCCCTTTGGATACCCTACAAACATGTACAATTCTGATCTTGGTTCCAACTTCTTCGCATCACCATCCAGTACATGTGCCGGGCTGCCCCATATTCTCATATGTCCAAGGGAGGGCTTCCTGCCACGCCACAATTCATACGGAGTTCTAGGAATTGATTTGCTCGGAACCTGGTTCAGAATATAGCACGCCGTTTGTAAAGCATGTCCCCAAAATGATAATGGCAGCGTTGAGTAACTCATCATGGACCGTACCATATCCAATAAGGTCCTGTTTCTCCTTTCGGCTACACCATTCTGTTGTGGAGTACCAGGTGCAGTCAATTGAGATAATATCCCATTCTATACAAGATGTCCTAGAAATTCATTGGAGAGGTATTCGCCACCTCGATCAGATCGAAGTGTCTTTATGGATTTATCCAATTGTTTTTCCACTTCCGCACGATACTCTTTGAATTTATCAAAGGTTTCACTCTTGCGGTACATCAGATACACATATCCATACCTCGAGTAATCATCTATGAAAGAGACATAGTACTCAAACCCTCCTCGTGCTGTGACGTTCATGGGGCCACATACGTCAGTGTGCACAATTTCTAAGAGCTCCTGTGCCCTTGTACCCTTAGCTCCAAAAGACCTCTTAGTCATCTTACCCTCTAGACAAGACTCACATTAGGGAAGTCGTACCTCCTCCAGAGATTCCAGAAGACCGTCTTTCACCAATTTTTGAATCCTATCCTGATTAATATGACCAAGTCTTAAATGCCAAAGATACGCCTTGTTAGAGTGAGAAACTTTCAACCTTTTAGAGTTATCAATTAATTCAGTGTCAAGCAGTGAATACATCTTTGGTCTGATCAAATATAGGTTTCCATCCATCTATCCAGAACAGATAAAAGACTTATTTCTACGAATATCAACTCTTTTACTAAAAGAAACTGAATAAGAATCCTTTATTAAACAAGCTACCGATATAAGGTTCCTCCTAAAATTAGGAACATAAAAACAGTCTTTTAATAAAATAAACCTAAATTGATCAAAATAAAGATGAACGTCTCCCACTGCCTCAGCCACCACAAAGCTACCATCTCCAGTCCGCAACGAGAGGCTCCTATCATGTAGACTTCTCGTTTCCACGAACCCCTGCATAGAAACACAAACATGATTAGTGGCGCCCGAATCAATGACCCATGTGTCTTTTGATTCTTCCACCAAACACGCTTCTAAGTAATGAAGTTCCTTACCTTCCTTGCCCTTGGAGGCTAGGAATTCCTGGCAAGCCTTCTTGAAGTGACCTACCTTCCCACAGTGGAAGCATTTGGACTTTTTAGGGTCCTTTGGCTTCTTGTTCTTCTTCTTCTTCTTCCCGTCCGAGACAAGAGGATTAGAAGAACTGGAAGCCACTTGCTTCTTATTTGGCCTCTTCCTCCTCCGTGAGGGATTGGAAGATTCTGCCAAATTGGCCTCTCCTTTAGGTCGGACCACATCCTCATCCCTGATCATCCGCTCATAAGCCTGTAGTTGCTTCATGAGCTCGGTTAGTCCTAACTCCTTTATCGCCAAATTGTATGCGGCCTTAAACCCCACAAAATCTTTAGACAGAGTCTTGAACACCATCTCGATCTGGGTGTTATAGTCCAACTCAGCACCATTCTCGGCAGCCTCAGCGAAGAATCCCATTAGAGTGATCATATGGTCCTTCACCGGAGTACCCGCCTTTTGCTTGGAGTTCATAATGCTGGTGATAGCGGACTGTCGAGCCAATTTTTCTTGGCCTCCGAACATGTCCTCCAGATTATCCATGATCTCCCCAGCAACTTGATAAGTCTCATGCTGCTTTTGTAAAGCACTCGTCATGCTAGCAAGGATGTAGCATCGAGCTATTTCATTGGATTCTCTCCAACGATTATAGGCAACCGGGACCTCCTCAAGTGGTGTGTCAGGTTTGGGCCCAGGTGGGCATGGTTCGTCCAGTACAAACTTGTGTCTCTCGCAGCTGAGAACTATTAATAGATTTCTTTTCCAATCTTTATAATTGTCGCCATTCAACTTATTTTCAGTAAGTATTGAAATGAGGGGTGTCGGTGACATTTTGAACTGAAATAAAATTATACTAGACATCATTACAAAGCCCAAGCAAATATACAGATAATTTAGCAAATAAAAACATACAAGTATGTTCCTACATGAAACTTGAAAAAACATGTAGCATTGCAACGGTAATTCTCAGCACCTATTGCCCCAAGCCACCGAGGGGTGGTCATGAGAACAAATAGTCGGAACATGGACCCCGTCCAATTAATATATATTACCTTAAATCCTCCAAGGTTAAGACATATATTAATAACCGCTTATTTGGCCACCAGTTTAGTTAACAGAGCTTCTAGGGAAGGTTAATAACTAAACGAGTCTTGAGTGTATAACCATTGTTTACGTAGCCCGATCCACGTCCTACCAAGCCACCGAGGGGTGGTCATGAATAGGATCGCACCCGAACACGTTTTCCACATAGGAGATCCAATCTAGTATACCGGCGGCGGTAAACACCTACCGAGGGGTGTGGCCAGGTCAGAACTGACGCGAGGCGTTATCATGCTTTCACATATGGATCAACAATGGAGGCCGTGGGTTTTGTTTGAAACCCTCTCCCACTCAATATTTTGAAAAACATGCAAGTTTTGACAAATTATGTATGATCAATATAGTATGAGCGGCACTCACCTATCCTATATGACATGTTATCAAATATGCATACAAAACATCCATCAATACATATTTATACATCCATGACATATCACAGAAAAATAATTGACAGAATAACCAAGCCATGGTTCCATCCTAGAACAAAGAAAATAAAGATTACAAAATTCCATCTAAAGCATTCTTTGGGTCTTGAATTTTGTTCCGTCTTCTTGTATCCATCTTTATGTAGCCTCTCCATTTATTTCTCATCCCAAGAATTATTTAAAATTTAAATTTCCAAAAATTTAAATTTCAAATTCAAACTCCAAATTCGAATTTCAAATTTAAATTTCTAATTCAAATTTTAAACAATTTTAATCATCATGTGTAATAATATGTAATTTCAAAAATTTCAAATTTTCAATTACATATTTTTAAACATGATTTAAAATTAAATCTCAAATTTAAAAATCAAAATTTTCAAATTTTGGACCGCCGCACCGCCGCCCGTGAAGGCGGCAGCCGCCGTGGGCAGCCACCAACCCCGGAGGGGCTGGCAGCCCACGGTTGCTTCTTGTGCAGCCTGCAGCGCCAGGCTGCACACCCAGGCTGGGCGCAGCAGCCGGCAGGCAGCAGGCAGCGCCTGCAGCTAGTGGCTGCATGCCCAGGCTGCGGTCGGCCTTGGGCAGGCTGCGCCACCCTCGGCTGCAGGCCAAGCCTGCGGCCGTGGGTGATGTTTGCCTGCATAGGGGCTGCCGCAGCCCCATCCTGCCCGAGGGTAGGGGCTGCAGCCCCACCAAGGCCCGTCGGCCTATTCCGAGGGGTCGTGTCTCGATTTTCGTGCCATATTCCAATTTACCTATTAGGATCTCCAAAAATTAATTTGAACCCCAATTAAATTGAAATTTTCCACACAATCAAAATTTCAACCTTTAAATCAAATTTAACTTTTGGGAAAAATAAATTACGGTCTTCAATCTTCAATCTCCTCCAAGAATAATTACATAAAATTTCCTAAACCGTTTCCGGTGTACAAAAAATTCTAACCATAAAAATTCTAAGAGACAGAAATTAAATTCCATGGGACAATTACAGTGTTAATAAACTGCTCCCATGGTTACATAAAAAATCCTAGATACAATTTTTCTAAATTCTAAGGAACCATAACCGGTATAAACAAGCATGCTTATAATAATTCAAAAAATTAAAATAACCACATACTTTATACATAATACATGATAACAACATAAAGGAACCCTAGAATGCCACTCTCTAAATATCAAATCCATACATAAATAAAAAGACCAAGTAATTGTCTAATTTATGTGCATGGCATAGTCATGAGATGGCTCTGATACCAATTGTAGGAAATTAAACCGGTAAAAACGTATCAGAGTGGCGCAGCGGAACAATAAAAATTTTTAGATCGTTAAATATCTCATGATGCCATATACAATAAACCAACAACAATTAAAACTCATACCTCAAGGACGCCAATCTTGTAGGAGAAGAATGACCGGAGGCTTCAACCAACTAGCCTTCTCTACTATTCTCCAATTCCCGAATGGCTGAGTGTGTGGGCACTCTGAACCTCGATCGGTATGCTAGCACTGCTAGTCTTCTTCGACCACCCAGATCTCTAAAGAACTTTATTGTCACGATGAGCTATGCAACAATAAGCCTGCTCACCTGAGAGTCTATGGTCTAAGAGAACTGGAGTGGTAGGTCCTCTATTTATAGACCTACATGAGGTGAATCTCTGAATTTGAATTGGATTAGGAAAAGATATTTTCCCTTATCTTTAACCAAAAAATCCGAATTTTTCCATAGGATAATCCTAACAATAAATTCAGTTTTTCCTAAGATAAATCCAATCCAAATCTTAACAAGATTTTAACTAGAATTTTATCTCCCTTTTTCAACCAAAAAATCCGAAATTCACAAGGAGAAAATCCTCCAAAAAATTTCGGCCATTATGGATAAGGGAGAATCAAAAATTCCACTAGGATTTTCAAGCTTGAATCTTATCTCAACCTTATCCAAAAATAACCGAATCTTCCTTGGATAAAGGCTCCAAAATTTCGGCCACTTTTAGGGAAGGAGAGAATCCAAATTCAACTAGGATTGAAACTTGAATTTTCCTTTGAATCTTCTTCACAAAAACCGAATTTTCCATTGAGGATTATCCTCAAAAATTCGCCCACTTTTGTTGGGATTTGGATTCAAAATTCAAGTAGGATTCTAACAAGATTATCCTCTCCAAATCCAACTCAAATTTGAATTTCAAACCTTGTGGATTTTCCACAACAAATTTGAATCCTACTTGGACTGTGATTCAAAATTTGAATTTCAAATTTCAAATTCAAATTTCAAATTTCAAATTTCAAATTTAAATTTCAAATTCAAATTTCAAATTCGAATTTCAAATTCAAATTTCAAATTCAAAATTCAAATTTCAAATTTCAAAATTCAAATTTCAAATTTCAAAATTCAAATTTCAAATTCCACAAAACGGTTGTGTTTCATATTCTTATTCTCATGGATAATTTTCTACAACTCCAATCCAATCTCAAATAAAATCATGGCAACTTTATTTGGAGTTCGAATAATTGTGTACTCTATTATCCAAAACAAAATCTGAATCCAACCTGAGAGAATCTTGTCTACCATCCTAATCCTGTGTCATCACCATCCATGCATAATAAACTAGCCAATAGCATACACAAATCAATTTGCCAAACGTTAAGGAATTATGTGGAGCTAGTAGAGGGACTGATTGGACATATATAATCGGGCTCCCGTGATTCCATATGATCATCATTCTGTACCGAACAACTCAATCATATGATCACTAATTTCAGAGTCACACCACTATAAACCTGAAACTGAACTCCCAATTATATACCGTATTACGTAAGCCTGTGACGAGCTACCATCCAATGACCTTGTCATATATGCAAAACCCTCATATGATATCCATGATCAGCCTTAGGTCAAAGTCCGTTTAATCCTACTGATCAGGCTATCTTAAAGTTCCATTATACTACCGAATCAAGAAAATGATTATTCACCATATGTGAATAAGAAGTCATCCGCCCAGCAGACGACCCAAGGCCTTGTCCATTTTCACATTCAGTATAATGCCTTTAAGAGGATACCTTTAACTCCTCAGAGCTATGATTCCGATATCTGCAAACAAACCCTTCATCGTATACAAGTCATGCACCCAACGAACCGGTCTATAAGCTTACTACCTCTGAGACGCTTTAGCCATTGGAACATCAAAGTACACAAGTCATATACATGAAGTAGTTCATTTACTCAGGATTAAGGTTATTGCACAATGAACGTCAAAAGCAGATTGATCCACTCATAACGGACTATGTAGATCAATCACGCTTTAGTCCCGGTCTAATATGTCACCACCGAGCAACATATCCATGTCTCTACTTGGGAGTCCAGCTCCAGACAGTCAAGACAGACCGTCCCCTCCAAGGCTTTAGACAACATAATAGTCTTAACATGAGTTAGATGCCCGGTCTAACCCCATAGACTACAGACCATAGTTTAGACTGCTAACTTTAGAACATTGTCTTCTCGCATACAAAAGTCCATTGCATGCAACGTTCTAACAGTTTTAACGCAAGCAGTCAGTGAGCCATATTTGCTTACATTTACTTTAACATGTAAATAAGACGAGGACAGATAGCAATGTAATGAATAACCTCTATATATAATTTTATTATCCAGTTCAAAATGAATACATCAAAAATGTCTCTAATACTTAGGGCATTTCCTAACAAAGTTTAGTTCTCAAATTAATAAGGTTTACTCAACATAGTGCGGAAGACAAACTCGTGATAGTATGCACAACCTTAACCCTCACATCAGTCCTGTTGTCATCATCGTCTATCGGAGTCTAGCGCATAGGTTTCTTACCTACAGCATCTTACCTATAGCATGAATACACATGATGAGCTTTACGCTCAGCAAGTACAACACTAAATTTGCAAAACTATCATTTAAAAACATATGCCATAACTTAATGGCATATCATACTGATAAACATATCATAACTTCAAAACACAACATGAATACATATCATGTGTCATATAACTGAAAGCACAACATATCACATAACTCAGAAGCATATCATAACTATAACTTAAAGCATATCGTGAACTATGCATAAACCGATTATGCTCAATTATGCTTCATTATGCATTATCTTTCTTTACTTGTCTGAGGGCCCGTGTATCAGTACCGAATACGCACAGATCATTGGATTTACCGTGATCATACTTTCTTTATGGACCTTGGCCCGTTATATATTATGAGCCTTGGCTTGGGCTCATCATACTTAAATTGAAAAACCTCTTTTAGCTTGAGAGGCCGGTACGACACACTTAACTATTACCCAATTGTTAAGATCATGAGTTACTATCATCATACCATAAGCTCTACTGGGCTATCCACTAATCATGCGCGATAGTGATATAAAGGCATCTAACTCATGCTATTCAATAATCTACATGATTGCGAAACATCTTATATCATGTTATGCAACAATCATTCATGATTAGCATACATATCATAAAGTAAAACAACAGTTTCAAACCCATTTTATTCATACTACAGGCGGAGTTGTACTTACCTGTTTGCAGGCAGTTTGTACCTCCCCTAGTCAAATTACAGGTTTTTACCTGTAATCATAATGCATTCCATTAACACTTATTACTGAGTCACTAATATCGTTAATGACTAAAGCATCTATTGATATATGTTACCAATTACCATTGGTACTAAACTGCTCTCTTATTGGAGAGTCTAACCTCTAATCGTAGGTAATTAATATATTTACCTAATAAATTAATTAACATCACTCTACCTCTTCCTATCTCAGGTTTGGTTGGTTAACCGGCTAGTCAACTAACCGGTTACCTTGCGTATTGACTGTTTAGCCTATCGGGTTACCTTTACCGATTTAAAACTTATTACTGAAAAATGTCATTTGTTTTTGTGAAATTCATTTTCTTAGGATTTGAACACAATCTCCCTTACACCCCATTGAAAGGTGAGGGTGTTTTTCTTAAAACCATTTTCTTGTTTAAAAAGAACACACTTTGGTGTTCATTTGATAAAGGGGTTTTTTGAACCCTTTTTGGAAAAACTGTTTGTAACTCATTTTAAACGATTGAATTTGCAAACTTGGTGAACATGATACATTTAGTCCTCGATGAGATGAACAACTTTCGTGTTCACCTCGGAGCTTGATTCAAACTCTAACAGGTCCAAAACCTACCAAGTTTTCAGTTATTTAAAACCTACTCTGTTTGGGGTCCTAAACGGCCAAATTTTTAAAACTTACATAAGCCATCTTTTAGTTTTCGACGTGATCTACAACTTTCATATTGAGCCCGAGATCTAGTTCGGACTCTAAGTTGCTCATGTTTTATAAAAACCTGAGACTATTCCCTATTCCCAAGTTTCAGTCGCAGTTTTGAACTCTGATTATAAAATACTCGAAATCCTATCTTGCTGTCATTTTTGACTAAAGGCTATTTGCACAAAAAATGACCGTAACGAAATTTCCTAAAAGTTTTGTGCTTTACAAAATCTCAAAATTCGTACAAAACATGCTCAAAAATCCACAAATCCATAGCAAAGATCTGTGACAAGTTTGGTTTCCAGCTAAACCCTAAAACGTTTATACAATTAACCATCCACAAAAACTTAAATCATAACCACACAAGCACAAAAACATAAATATAAAATGCTAAGGGCTCAAAATAAACTTATTACAATCCATTACTTGAAATACATAATAAATCTCTTTGATTTCAAAACTTAAAAAAAAACTAAACCGCAAAAAGGAGGGGTTTTTCAGATTTTTATCTTAGTGTGCTTTGAACCTAGCACAACCGAACCAAGTGGTGACCAAACTTTCGTGTAGACCAAGGGTGGAAATAGAGATGGCTAGGGCTAGAAAGAAACATAAAAATCTCCTTGGTTAACCAAGCCAAACAATGTGACGTCCCGTGCCCTGAGTGGCCTGGACCGTCACTTAAAATTACTACTAATACTTAACTTGCTTGAAAACTATTCTTACTTACTTAAAGAACAGTTGCTTAACTTATCAGGCTTGATAACTAATACTTAAACTTACTTAATTTGATACCATAATTTTAGGGATTTTTTTATGTACGTTTTTCCTAGTTACATACATATACTTCACAAATACATAGGCCTAAATTGTCTGAATACATACATATAAAATTGTTTAACTGTTTACTATTTAAAATATACTGTTTACTCAATACTGTGCGAAAGTCAAAACTTGTGGGGGTATCCATAACCTCGCCCTCACATCCGCCTCTACCGCCATCATCGCCTAGTGAGATCTAAGCCATAGGTCACTTACCTACAGCATGAACACGCACTGTGAGCTTTACGCCCAGTAAGTATAACATGTTGTCTGCAAAACGTGTTTAAATCATAAAACATACTTAAGACATATAAGCATGTCATGTACCCACATGTACCATGTACTAGAATCATACCACATATTGAATGCAGACCAAAGCATCACACATACTGAATACATATCACATAATTGAATACATAACAGAAAACAATGTGTAACTGAATGCATGTTTACTATAGCTGGATGCATACTGAACTATAGCTAAAGCATATTGTGAACAATACATGATCTGATTATGCTCATATTATGCTTCATTATTCATTATCATTTCTTATCTGCAAGGGCATAATGAGCCTTGCGTCTGTTATATTAATATACATAATGTAGGCCTTACGTCCGTTATACTTATATACATAAGGTGGGCCTTACGCCCAATATAAACTGTGGGCCTTGCGCCCATTATATTTAAATACATAATGTGGCCTTGGGCCCGTTATATTTATATATTGTGGGCCTTGCGCCCGTTATACCAACACTTCATTTAATTACCTAATTCTTTATCTGATCAGACCATATGCTCTACTAGGCCATCCCCTAATCTTACATGATAGAGATGTATGGCATCTAACTTATGCTTTCATTAATCTATGCAATTATGAAACTATGTGCTCTTATAACATACTATGCAACAACTGTGCATGATTGCATACTTAGCATAGTGTAAAATAACACTTTAAATTCATTTTTTTTTTTGCGCTTATGCTGTAGGTGGAGTTGTACTTACCTAATCTGCAAGCCAACTTGTACTCACGCCCTTGTCAAGTTACAGGTGTCTACCTGTCATCACAATGTATTCCATCGATAATCTTGCGGAGTCACTAATACCGTTAGTGACTTAAGCAGATACTAACGTATGATACCGATTACCATCGGTACTAACTTGTTCTTCGTTTTGGTTCTCTATAATCGTGGTTAATTAAATTATCACCCAATAAATTAATTAACATCATTCTTAGGTTACTTCTACCGTTAGTGACTATAACTTGTTTGGTACTGAGGCCCATCGGTACCCTACTGCTCTACTTTGGGAATTTGGTATCCAATTTCTATCGTGCTTGATTAATTTGTCTACTTGACAAATTAATCACCGTTCCTCACTATCTCGTTCAAACATGGTCCTTAACCAACCAGTCAACTGACCGGTTAACCAACCAGTCAACTGACCGGTTATCTCATGCATTGTTAACTAGGTAGCCTATCGGGTTACTTTACTTGTTTGTGTGTGGTAGCCTATCGGGCTACCTCTACTATTTTGTTTATTTTTGAAAGTTTTTTTTGAATTCTTATAAAATTTTTTGGAAAATATATGTTCTTTTAAACCATCCCCATATCATCTCGTTGGAAAGTGGGGGCGTTTTATTGAAATCATTTTTCTCATTTAAAAGGGGAAGAACACATTTTGGTGTTCAATTTTTAAAAAGGGTTCTTGAACCATTTTACCGAAAACTATTTAAAACTTGTTTGAGATGACTTAACTTGCAAATTTGGCGAACATCAAACTTTTCATCTTCGACGAGATGAACAGTTCTCGTGTTTATCTCGGAGTTCAAATCAAACTCTAACCAGTCCTAAACTCATCAAACCCATGGCTAACTTTGTGTCCAGTTTTAGAAAAATCCCAGTTTTACGCTTATTGAAAAATGGCTCTGTTTGAGGCCTGAAACGGCCAAATTTTTAAAACATGCTTAGTTCGTTTTAAAGATTTGATGAGATCTACAACTTTTATGTTGAGTCCAAGATCCGGTTTAGACTTTAAGTTGATCATTTTTACAAAAATATGAGACTATTCCTGTGCTTAGGATTTTAGTCCCGGTTTTGAGCTCCGGTTGAAAACTGCTCGAAAAGTCTATCTTAGAGTCATTTTTAACTGAAAGTTATTTGATGCAAAAACGATCGTAATGAAATTTTCTTAAAACTTCATGTTTACAAAATCCTAAATTTGGACCCTAAAGGGGTCAAAATGGCCAAACCTGTGGCCTAAAACTGGGGATAGATTTGTGTGTCCAGCAATCTTAAACGTCCACACACACACACACACATCCATCCATAAAAATTTAAACCACAATCACACAACTATATAAACTTAAAAATAAAAAGCTAAGGGTTCAAAATAAACTTATTACAATCCATTGCACAAATAATACATATAAATTATCTTGATCAAAACTTAAAAATAACTAAACTACAAAAAAGGGGGTTTTCAGTTTTACCTTACGTGCTATGAACCAAGCACAACCGAACCGAGGCTTAGGTGACCTAAAAATTACCGTGTGAACCAAGAGGGATTAGGGGTCGGCTTATGCTAGAAAGGACACTAAAATTTTTCTCTTACCATCAAACTAAAATAACAACTAAAACCATAAAGATTGGTTCTAGAATCTTACCCTTGAGTGGCCTTGAGATGGCTTGAGAAAATGGCTCCAACACAAGCTACGTGGTGGCTGGTTTTTGGCAAGTTTTTAGCTTGGTTTCTTAGCTTGAAAATGGTCTATTTTAGGGCTAGAAATGGGTGGATTTTTCTGAAGAGAAAGGGAGAGAAAAGGCTTGGTTTCTTGGGAGCAAAAAGAAGAAAACAATCTCTAAGGGTGAGCACACCTATTTATAGGAAAAACTAAGCAACATTAATTAACATTAAGCAACCTTAATTAAGCCCAAAACTAAACTAAAAGAGGGACAAATTTTCTGCCTCTTAGCTGTAGAAAACCGTGGGTGGCTGCTGCACAAAAAAAGGGAGCCAAATTGTTTAATGTTTGTTTGCCATGTGATGGATACTATTGCATATTTTAATGAAAAGGTGGCCAACACATCCCTTGTTTTAGGGAAAACTTTCCCTATTTTTAGGACTATGTTTGGGGTTGTTTGTGCTACATGTGCATGGTTTTCTAGGGGAAAAATTCATCTGCTAAGTCTTCTATTTACAATCTAATATCTACCTTTCGGTATTCGACCTTTTTTCGACAGTGTTCTAGATTTCTATCAAAATTGAATGTTCTTGATCCGATTATTAAACTGATAATTCTTGGTTGGGTTGTAATGTCTATGAGCCCATTTTGAGTCTATTTTACTGTTCATTACCTATGCTGTGGTTGTGTCTACACTGTATTATCCTTGCGCACGCATAACGAGGTATTTTCGTGTGAAATTTCAAACACAGTCCCTCTTGACTAATTTAGACGTGTCGATTTCAATTTTATCAGTTTTACGTCCATCTGAAGTCATGTGGACTAGTTTTTAGGATCTGTCTGACCTCACCTCGAAAAACATGTTTTGCGCTTAATTGACTAATTTGAGCGTTCTGATTTTAAATATATCAGTTTCGGGATGAGAAAAGGTCATCTTGACCGCTTTCCCGACACTGCGTATCTCTCAAATAAATTTTTACGTTTTGTGTTCAATTGACTAAATTGAGCCTGCTAACTGTTAATGTATCAGTTTTAAGTCAAATTAAGGCCGTCTTGGCCATTAACCTGACATTACGTTTCTACTATTCACTATTCACTGTTTTCAGTTTAACTGACAAGTCTGAGCATTCTGGCTCCGATTTTGTCAGTTTCTAGACGATAAGAGGTCATCTGTACCATTTTTCTTGATATTGTACCTCTGCTAGGGTAATTATCGCTGTTGCGCTCAGATGATCGGTTCGAGCATACTGATGACTTGCTCACCAGTTCTGTGTCAAGAAATGGTCATGTGGGCCAGTTTTCTTGATACTACGTGTCCATCATGCATACACACATATATTAAGGTAAACTGATTTCACTGTCGGTTGCTCCCTTCACTGCATGAATAGAAATCAAACGTCACTGTACCCATTTAATTCATTCAACTGAAAAAATATACTGTATTTATCAACTTTATTACTTATTACGTAGTAACTTGGTTACATTAATAGGGCGGTCATTACAACCTACCCCCTTATAAAATTTTCTTTCTCGAAAATTAGAACAATTTTAGGAAGTCGCTTCTCATATCTTCTTCCCGTTCCCATGTGGCTTCCTTGATATTATGGTTGCGCCATAACACTTTTATGCGGGGTATAACTTTATTCCTAAGTACATCTCTTCTCAGGCTAAGATCTGCATAGGTTTCTCCTTATAGGTCAGATTAGCGTGTACCTTTACTGGTTCTTGGCTCAAAACGTGAGAGCTGTCTGGCATGTACTTCTTTAGCATTGAGACGTGGAAGACATTGTATACTGAAACTAACTCGGGAGGAAGCGCTAATCTGTAACCCACCTTCCCGACTCTCTCAATTATCTTGAAGGATCCTATGTACGTAGGACTCAGCTTTCCCTTCTTTCCAAAGTGCATCACCCCTTTTAATGGGTGCTACCTTGAAAAAGACTGAATCTCCTTCTTGAAACTCGAGAGGTCTACTGCGTCTATCAACGTAGCTCTTTTGGCGACTGTGCACTGTATCCAATCTCTCTTGTATTAGCTTTATGTCCACCATTGTATTCTTAATGAAGTCCATACTGGTGAGCTGTTTCTCTCCGGTCTCATGTCAGTGAACCGCAGATCTGTATTTTCTTCCATAGAATGCCTCATACGGTGCCATCCCAATCGAGGAATGGTAGCTGTCATTGTTTGAGAACTCAATCAAAGGTAGCTTTTGGTCCCAGTTTCCTTTGAAGTCTAGGACAAAAGCTCTCATCATATCCTCTAATGTCTGTATGGTCCTCTCGGATTGGCCGTCAGTCTGAGGATGGAAGGCTATGCTAAACTTCAATCGGGTTTCTAATGAGGTCTGAACACTCTGCCAAAACCTAGAGGTGAAGCGTCCGTCGCGATCTGAGATAATGGACTTCGGTACTCCGTGTAGTCTTACTATCTGAGCTACGTACATTTCTGCCAGTCTTTCTACCGAGTAGCTCACTTTCATAACTAGAAATCTAGCTGATTTCATCAATCGGTCCACAATCACCCAGATTGCGTTGTTGCCGCTAGACGTTCTTGACAAACTGACTACGAAATCCATCGTAATCCAATCCCATTTCCATTTGGGTAGCTTGATCTTCTGTAGTTCTCCTATCGGCCGTTGATGTTCCACTTTAATCTTTTGACATATAAGGCATCTGGCAATGAACTCGACGACGTCATTCTTCATTCTAAGCTACCAAAAACTCTCCTTTAGGTCCTTGTACACCTTATTCGCCCATGGATGTACGGAATATGGTGTCTCGAGAGCCTCTAAAAGGATTCGTTTCTTGAGTTCTTCAGCCTTCGAAACACACACTCTATCCCTATAATAGAGTATGCCGTCCTTAGAGACTCTTAACTCTAAAATTTGGTCCTCTGTAGCTTTCTTTCTAAGCTTGTTCAGGGGCAAATCGAGGTCCTCACCTGCCTTGATTTCTTCTAGGAACGTCAATTGGAGGGTAATTTCAGATAACCTCCTCGTCAAAATCTCGATCTCACTGCTACGTAGCTCCTTTTATAGCGCTTCCGACATGGCGCTGATAGTTATAAGTGACAAAGAATGCTTTCGGCTCAGTGCATTGGCCACTTTATTGGCTTTTCCTGGGTGGTATGAGATATCACAGTCATAATCCTTTACCAGTTCTAGCCATCTTCGCTGCCTAATGTTAGGCTCTTTCTGCGTGAAGATGTACTCGAGGCTCTGGTGGTCCGTGTACATATCATACTTGACACCGTATAGGTAGTGCCTCCATATCTTGAGCACAAAAACGATCGCTGCTAGCTCTAGGTCATGTGTTAGGTAGTTCTTATCATGGTCCTTGAGTTGTCGTGAAGCGTACGCGACCACTCTACCAGTCTGCATCAATACGGCCCCTAATCCGATCTTGGATGCGTCACTATAAACCATAAAGTTTGCTTGACTAGCTTTTAGAATAGTCAACACTGGAGTGCTCATGAGTTATCGTTTTAGCTCTTGAAAGCTCTCCTCACACTTATCTGTCCACTCATACCTCTTTCCTTTCTTGGTAAGTGATGTAAATGGAGTGGCTAGCTTCAAAAAACCTTCGACGAAACGCCAATAATACCCTACTAGACCTAAGAAACTGCAAATCTTTGTCATGTTTCTCGGAGTTGGCCACGCACTAACGGCCTCAACCTTTGTTGGTTCTACTGATACTCCTTCCTTGGAGACTACGTGACCAAGAAAGTAAACCTTCTCCAGCCAAAACTCACACTTAGAGAACTTGACGTATAACTGATGGTCTCGTGACATACACAAGACGATCCTTAGGTGCTCTTCGTGTTCCTTCTCCATCTTGGAGCATATCAGTATGTCATCGATGAACACACTGACAAACTTATCCAAAAATTCCTTCAGCTAGGCTCAGAACTCCTTCAACTCTGCAGGCTCATTCGATATGAGGCCTTAGAGATGGGTGCTGATCTTGGTAGATGTTCAGTCTCGAATGATACCTCCACGAATTTCCTGACTATCGGCACGTTCTTGGGCCCTATCTCTATTCCTCGGGTCTTATCTACTATGAGTGCTAGGAAGCCTGCGCATCCACTGGATAGTATCTTGCGAGCCCTCACTGCTGAGATCATCATCTTTGCTTGGTCAACAGACCCTTGTAAACAAACTTTTCACACCTGATCGATCCAACATGTGACTTTCTGCCTTCGACACTCTATGACTGCATTGTATTTTATGAGGGATTCTATTCCGAAGATTACATCCTGATCGATCATGTTAATGATGATCAGATTAACACTCAACTCTCTACCACGAATAATTACTGGTACGTAATGTATCCAATAATTAGACATTAAAACTCCCCCTGAGGGAAGTGCCATTCTAAAAGTTTATTTCATCCTATCTAAGCCCCTATCTAGCTATCTAGTGAAGTCTGATGATGCAACGAATGGGTGGCTTGCTACTCTTACTACTTGATTGCTCTTCTAATTCTGTTTGGCAAGGTTTCTTTCTTTCTTTCTGTAGAAAAATAAATCGGTAAAAACGTATCAGAGTGGCGCAGCGGAACAATAAAAATTTTTAGATCGTTAAATATCTCATGATGCCATATACAATAAATCAACAACAATTAAAACTCATACCTCAAGGACGCCAATCTGCAGGAGGAGAATGACCGGAGGCTTCAACCAACTAGCCTTCTCTACTATTCTCCAATTCCCGAATGGCTGAGTGTGTGGGCACTCTGAACCTCGATCGATATGCTAGTACTGCTAGTCTTCTTCCGACCACCCAGATCTTTAAAGAACTTATTGTCACGATGAGCTGTGCAACAATAAGCCTGCTCACCTGAGAGTCTGTGGTCTAAGAGAACTGGAGTGGCAGGACCTCTATTTATAGACCTGCATGAGGTGATTCTCTGAATTTGAATTGGATTAGGAAAAGATATTCTCCCTTATCCATAACCATAAAATCCGAATTTTCTATGGGAGAATCTCAACAATAAAATTCGGCCATTATGGATAAATCCAATCCAAATCTAAACAAGATTTTAACTAGAATTTTATCTCCCCTTTTTCAACCAAAAAAATTCGAAATTCCTAGAAGAAAATCTCCTCCACAAATTCGGCCACTTTTAGGATAAGGAAGAATCAAAATTCCACTAGGATTTTCAAGCTTGAATCTTATCTCATCCTTATCCAAAATAACCAAATTTTCCTAGGAGATGGACTCCAAAATTTCGGCCACTTTTCAGGGAGGAGAGAATCCAAATTCAACTGGGATTGAAACTTGAATTTTTCCTTTGAACCTTATCCACAAAAACCAAAATTCTATTGAGGATTATCCTCAAAATTTCGTCCACCTTTTGCTAGGATTTGGATTCAAAATTCAAGTAGGATTCTAACAAGATTATCCTCTCCAAATCCAACTCAAATTCGAATTTCAAACCTTGTGGATTTTCCACAACAAATTCTAATCCCACTTGGACTGTGATTCAAAATTTGAATTTCAAATTCGAATTTCAAATTCAAATTTCAAATTTCAAATTTCAAATTTCAAATTTTAAATTTAAATTTCAAATTTAAATTTGAAATTCGAATTTCAGATTCAAATTTCAAATTCAAATTTCAAATTCAAAATTCAAAATTCAAATTTCAAAATTCAAATTTCAAAATCCATAAAGTAGTTGTGTTTCAAATTCTTGTTCTCATGGATAATTTTCTACAACTCCAATCCAATCTCAAATAAAATCATGGCAACTTTATTTGGAGTTCGAACAATTGTGTACTCTATTATCCAAAACAAAATCTGAATCCAACTGGAGAGAATCTTGTCTACATCCTAATCCTGTGTCATCACCATCCATGCATAATAAACCAGCCAATAGCATACACAAATCAATTTGCCAAACATTAAGGAATTATGTGGAGCTAGTAGAGGGACTGATTGGACATATATAATCGGGCTCTCGCAAATCCATATGATCATCATTCTTTTACCGAACAACTCAATCATATGATCACTAATTTCAGAGTCATACCACTATAAACCTGAAACTGAACTCCCAATTATATACCGTATTACGTAAGCCTGTGACGAGCTACTATCCAATGACCTTGTCATATATGCAAAACCCTCATATGATATCCATGATCAGCCTTAGGTCAAAGTCCGTTTAATCCTACTAATCAGGCTATCTTAAAGTTCCATTATACTACTGAATTAAGAAAATGATTATTTATCATATGTGAATAAGAAGTCATCCGCCCAGCAGACGACCTATGGCCTTGTCCATTTTCACATTCAGTATAATGCCTTTAAGAGGATACCTTTAACTCCTTAGAGCTATGATGCGATATCTGCAAACAAACCCTTCATCGTATACAAGTCATGCACCCAACGAACCGGTCTATAAGCTTACTAGCTCTGAGACGCTTTAGCCATTGGAACATCAAAGTACACAAGTCATATACATGAAGCTGTCCTTTTACTCAGGATTAAGGTTACTGCATAATGAACGTCAAAAGTAGATTGATCCACTCAAAGCGGACTTCGTAGATCAATCACGCTTTAGTCCCGGTCTAATATGTCACCACCAAGCAACATATCTATGTCTCGACTTAGGAGTCCAGCTCCAGACAGTCAAGACAAACCGTCCCCTCCAAGGCTTTAGACAACATAATAGTCTTAACATGAGTTAAATGCTCGGTTTAACCCCATAGACTACAGACCATAGTTTAGACTGCTAACTTTAGAACATTGTCTTCTCGCATACAAAAGTCCATTGCATGCAACGTTCTAATAGTTTAACACAAGCAGTCAGGGAGCCATATTTGCTTACGTTTACTTTAACATGTAAATAAGATGAGGACAGATAGCAATGTAATGAATAACCTCTATATGTAATTTTATAATCCAGTTCAAAATAAATACATCAAAATGTCTCTAATGGTTAGGGCATTTCCTAACACTTTCGGTCTTCTCTTGCCTTGATCCACCTTTGCCTCGGCCTTAGTTTCATCATAAGCTTTCTTTAATTTGTGTTGTAGAAGTCCATATCAGTTCCTTATAACGCACAGCATACGTTAGAACTGTGTCACCGGACATCAGCTGTAGTCTCTCAGTCCGATGAACAAATTCTTGTATATCTGCAACTCAAGGGAACTTAGGCGGTTTCAATTCCCCGCTTGCCCATAAAGAATAACTGGAGCTGATGCTGGACTCCTCTCGGAGATTACTCGATCATGGTGTGGTGAAACTCGACCTAGTTAAGAGCTCATCCTGGTCATAAGAATCCCAATGCACACGAGAGTATCTTCCTAAAATATATCAACAGCCAACAGGACTTAGTTATCCTGATCAATGGAGTACAATCGGGGAGTCACTTGATAGCGTGAAGCCAATCCTGACGTTCTTATGGAGTGCATGAGTACTGTTTGCCATTCGAAACTTAGTGGACAACTAGCCTTGAAGACCTGTACAACTCGAGTAGTAATCTATGTTCCTACTCTGAGCCGTTCTTTCAGTTGTACTCTAGTCACGTGTGAAAATGTTATATCTACGCCCTTGGGTAAAACTACACTGCTTTTTATATCATTTTAAAAGTAAATAACTTTAGTCTATTGGGAGTGGTAAACACTTCCCGGTACATAGTCTTAAAAGGACATACTAGGATAGGTCCAGTGGGAGTGAGCTACTGCTTCCCATCATGCCTATATACATAGCCTAAAAGAAAGATTTTGCTTTAGTTGTCTGGGGCTTTCAGTTTGCCTTGCCCGATCGAAGGGCCTTTGATCCCGGTCTGAGCGGCGTGGAGTTAGTTACTTACGGGACAAGCTAGGTTCTATTGATTTCGCAGGTCGGAATAACAGTCTCTAGCGCAGTGGGCTTCCTTGCTACAGATGAAACAACCACTTGCTCCCTATCAGCAATCTCCTGGGTGCCTCTTTCTACATTTCAGGCACATTGGATGTTTATTGCCATCTCTTCCCTGGTCGTTTCTTTTCTAGGGAAAGTCCTTCTACGACCCTTGGTTGCTCTGGTTCCCCTTTCTCTTGTTGTTATTATGGGATTTCTTGCTGTTCTGGCTGGTTCCCACATTCTACCCTTTATGCTATGAGTCGGGGTTCTATCTCACTTTAGTTTGCTTAGCTTGCGTCTTCTCTTCTCTTCTAGCCTTGAAGATCTGAGCTCATCGTTCTTTATCCTGAGCTAACTGGTACTCGGCTCGGATTGCTCTACTAATGCATTCAGTTACTATTGCTGGTCCATGGCTTCCACTGCATACCTGGATGGTGATGTCCGTTCGGAACATCTTCAACATTCTTCTAACCCTTTCCTTCTCTGTCGGCACTAAGTCTGGGCAGAGTCAAGCTACCTGCTCGAACTTCCTCACTGCCTTCATCATGGACATGCTACCTTAGTGTAGGTTATTAAACTCATCCTGTTGGGCTACTAGGGCCTCATCGTTAAAGTATATTTCCTTAAATTCGTCAATGAATTCTATCCAGCTCATTTCATTGACATTCTTCCGGATGGCTACTGTCTTCCACCATCGGCGTGCCCCTTTGCGTAGGACAAGGGATGCACTGTAGGAAAATAAATCAGTAAAAACGTATCAGAGTGGCGCAGCGGAACAATAAAAATTTTTAAGATCGTTAAATATCTCATGATGCCATATACAATAAACCAACAACAATTAAAACTCATACCTCAAGGACGCCAATCTTGCAGGAGGAGAATGACCGGAGGCTTCAATCAACTAGCCTTCTCTACTATTCTCCAATTCCCGAATGGCTGAGTGTGTGGGCACTTTGAACCTCGATCGGTATGCTAGCACTGCTAGTCTTTTTCCGTCCACCCAGATCTCTAAAGAACTTATTGTCACGATGAGCTGTGCAACAATAAGCCTGCTCACCTGAGAGTCTCTGGTCTAAGAGAACTAGAGTGGCAGGACCTCTATTTATAGACCTGCATGAGGTGATTGTCTGAATTTGAATTGGATTAGGAGAAGATATTCTCCCTTATCCACAACCATAAAGTCTGAATTTTCCATGGGAAAATCCTAACAATAAAATTCGGCCATTTAGGATAAATCCAATCCAAATCTAAACAAGATTTTAACTAGAATTTTATCTCCCTTTTTTCAACCAAAAAATCCAAAAATTCCAAGGAGAAAATCTCCTCAAAATTTCGGCCACTTTTAGGATAAGGGAGAATCAAAATTCCACTATGATTTTCAAGCTTGAATCTTATCTCATCCTTATCCAAAATAACCGAATTTCCTTAGGAGATATGCTCCAAAATTTCGACCACTTTCTGGGGAGGAGAGAATCCAAATTCAACTGGGATTGAAACTTGAATTTTTCCTTTGAACCTTATCCACAAAAACTAAAAATCCATTGAGGATAATCCTCAAAATTTCATCCATCATTAGTTAGGATTTGGATTCAAAATTCAAGTAGGATTCTAACAAGATTATCCTCTCCATATCTAACTCAAATTCGAATTTCAAACCTTGTGGATTTTCCACAACAAATTTGAATCCCACTTGGACTGTGATTCAAAATTTGAATTTCAAATTTCAAATTCGAATTTCAAATTCAAATTTCAAATTTCAAATTTCAAATTTCAAATTTCAAATTTAAATTTCAAATTCAAATTTCAAATTCGAATTTCAAATTCAAATTTCAAATTTAAAATTCAAAATTCAAATTTCAAATTTCAAAATTCAAATTTCAAAATCCACAAAACAGTTGTGTTTCAAATTCTTGTTCTCATGGATAATTTTCTACAACTCCAATCCAATCTCAAATAAAATCATGGCAACTTTATTTGGAGTTCGAATAATTGTGTACTCGATTATCCGAAACAAAATCTGAATCCAACCGGAGAGAATCTTGTCTACCATCCTAATCCTATATCATCACCATCCATGCATAATAAACCAGCCAAGAGCATACACAAATCAATTTGCCAAACGTTAATTGTGTACAACTCCAATCCAATCTCAAATAAAATCATTGCAACTTTATTTTGAGTTCGAATAATTGTGTACTCTATTATCCAAAACAAAATCTGAATCCAACCGGAGAGAATCTTGTCTACCATCCTAATCCTATATCATCACCATCCATGCACAATAAACCAGCCAAGAGCATACATAAATCAATTTGCCAAACGTTAAGGAATTATGTGGAGCTAGTAGAGGGGCTGATTGGACATATATAATTGGGCTCCCACAAATCCATATGATCATCATTCTTTTACCGAACAACTCAATCATATGATCACTAATTTCAGAGTCACACCACTATAAACCTGAAACTGAACTCCCAATTATATACCGTATTACGTAAGCCTATGACAAGCTATCGTCCAATGACCTTGTCATGTATGCAAAACACTCATATGATGTCCATGATCAGCCTTAGGCCAAAGTCCGTTTAATCCTACTGATCAGGCTATCTTAAAGTTCCATTATACTACGAAATAAAGAAAATGATTATTCACCATATGTGAATAAGAAGTCATCCACCCAGCAGACGACCCAAGGCCTTGTCCATTTTCACATTCAGTATAATACCTTTAAGAGGATACCCTTAACTCCTCATTAGAGCTATGATTTCGATATCTGTAAACGAACCCTTCATCGTATACAAGTCATGCACCCAACGAACCGGTCTATAAGCTTACTACCTCTGAGACGCTTTAGTCATTGGAACATCAAAGTACAGAAGTCATATACATGAAGCTGTCCTTTTACTCAGGATTAAGGTTACTGCATAATGAACGTCAAAAGCAGATCGATCCACTCAAAGCGGACTTCGTAGATCAATCATGCTTTAGTCCCGATCTAATATGTCACCACCAAGCAAATATCTATGTCTCTACTTGGGAGTCTAGCTCCAGACAGTCAAGACAAACCGTCCCCTCCAAGGCTTTAGATAACATAATAGTCTTAACATGAGTTAGATGCTCGGTCTAACCTCATAGACTACAGACCATAGTTTAGAACACTAACTTTAGAACATTTTCTTCTCGCATACAAAAGTCCATTGCATGCAATGTTCTAACAGTTTAACACAAGCAGTCAAGGAGTCATATTTGCTTACATTTACTTTAACATGTAAATAAGACGAGGACAGTAATGAATAACCTCTATATATAATTTTATTATCCAGTTCAAAATAAATACATCAAAATGTCTCTAATGCTTAGGGCATTTCCTAACAATCTCCCACTTGCCCTAAGCCAGCAGATGTGCCATGTTACGCATCCCCATCGCCTCTACATGCCTCTCAAAGTTTCTAGCCACCAAAGTCTTAGTAAAGGGATCTGCAATGTTGTCCTCGGACGCGATCTTACATACATCCACTTGTCCTGTCTCCACGTACCCTCTAACAATATGATATCTCCGATCTATGTGCTTGGTCCTCTTATGGTGCCAAGATTCCCTTGTGTTGGCAATAGCCTCAGTGTTATCACAGTAAAGTGTGATAGGCTTGTCAACACCCGGAATGACCTCAAGGTCTCTAAAGAACTTGCGGAGTCAAACCGCTTCTTTAGATGCCTCAGCTGCAGCCACATACTCAGCCTTCATAGTAGAGTCAGCTATGCAGCCCTGCTTCATACTGCTCCACACAATGGCGCCTCCTTCGAGTAAAAACACTGATCCAGATGTCGATTTTCTCGAATCCTTACAAGTCTGGAAGTCTGAGTCCGTGTATCCTACGGGTGTTAGGTCCCCTTTAGAATACACCAGCATATAATCCCTCGTTCTCTTAAGATACTTGAGTATATGCTTTACAGCTTGCCAGTGCTTGGTTCCAGGATTTTCTTGATATCGACTCACCATACCTACAGCAAAACATATATCCGGGCGAGTGCAAAGCATAGCGTATATAAGGCTACCCACAGCGGATGCATAAGGGACCTTACTCATACGCTCTCTTTCTTCCGATGTCTTGGGACAGTCATCCAATAAAAGAGTCAGACCGGCAATAGAAGGTTGTGAACCTTTCTTTGCCTCTTGCATTGCATATTTATCAATTATTTTATCTATGTATAAAGCTTGGAATAACGCTATCATTTTGTTCTTTCGATCTTTGAAGAGACGAATGCCTAGAACATAATTAGCTTTTCCCAACTCCTTCATGTCAAACTGTTGGTGCAACCAAAGCTTGACAGATGATAAGTTCCCTACATCATTCCCAATGAGTAGTATATCATCGACATAGAGTATCAGAAAGACCACTTTTCCATCCTTAATGCATTTATAAACACAAGGTTCATCAACGTTCTGCTCAAAACCAAATGTCTTAATCGCTTGATCAAACCTCTGGTTCCATGAGCGGGATGTTTGCTTTAATTCATAAATGCATCTAAGCAACTTGCAGACTTTCCTTTCTTCGCCTTTCACTACGAACCCTTTGGGCTGTATCATATAGATACACTCTTCAAGATGGCCATTCAAGAATGCCGTCTTGACATCCATTTGCCAGATCTCGTAATCGAGAGCCGCGGCAATGGACAGAAGAATACGGATTGACTTGAGCATAGCAACAGGCGAAAAGGTTTCATCGTAATCGATTCTAGCCTTTTGCGTGTACCCCTTTGCAACCAGTCTAGTTTTGAAAGTTTCCACTCTCCCTTCCGCATCCTTCTTTCTTTTGTAGACCCATTTGCATCCAATGGGTTTTATCCCATCCGGTAAATCTACAAGTTCCCAAACAGAGTTGGATTTCATAGAATCCATCTCATTGTTCATAGCCTGTTTCCAAGATTTAGAATCAACATCATTTATAGCTTCATCATAGGTGACCGGATCATCCTCATGCTCATGAGCCTCGGCTTGGTATACCTCAGCATCATACATGAAGAAATTAGGTTTCTTCGAAACCCTCCCACTACGACGAGGCACCCTAAATTGTTGATCGTTTGCAGGTCTTTCCCCGGAACTCGGACTTGTGTCCAAGACTGAAATCTGTGGAGCAGTTCTTTCACCCGATAACTCCTCTAGCACCACTTTGCTTCGAGTCTTAAAGTCATTCATGTGACTTTCCTCCAAGGATGTCGCATGGGTTGAAACAATGACTTTTTGTTCCTTCAGGTTATAGAACAGACCTCCTTTAGTTCCCTTTGGATACCCTACAAACATGCACAATTCTGATATTGGTTCCAACTTTTTCGCATCCCCATCCAGTACATGCACCCGGCAGCCCCATATTCTCATATGTCTAAGGGAGGGCTTCCTGCCACGCCACAATTCATACAGAGTTCTGGGAATTGATTTACTTGGAACTTGGTTCAGAATATAGTATGCTATTTGTAAAGCATATCCCCAAAATGATAATGGCAGCGTTGAATAACTCATCATAGACCGTACCATATCCAACAAGGTCCTGTTTCTCTTTTCGGCTACACCATTCTGTTGTGGAGTACTAGGTATATTTAATTGGGATAATATTCCGTTCTCTACAAGATGTCCTAGAAATTTATCGGAGAGGTATTCGCCACCTCGATCAGATCGAAGTGTCTTTATGGATTTATCCAATTGCTTTTCCACTTCCGTACGATACTCTTTGAACTTGTCAAAGGTTTCGCTCTTGTGGTGCATCAGATACACATATCCATACCTCGAGTAATCATCTATAAAAGAGACATAATATTCGAATCCTCCTCGTGCTGTGACGTTCATGGGGCCACATATGTCAGTATGCACAATTTCTAAGAGCTCCTGAGCCCTTGTACCCTTAGCTCCAAAAGACCTCTTGGTCATCTTAACCTCTAGACAAGACTCACATTGGGGAAGACGTACCTCCTCCAGAGATTCAAGAGGACCGTCTTTCACCAATCTTTGAATCCTATCCTGATTAATATGACCAAGTCTTAAATGCCAAAGATACGCCTTGTTAGAGTGAGAAACTTTCAACTTTTTAGAGTTATCTATTAATTCAGTGTCAAGTAGTGAGTACATCTTTGGTTTGATCAAATATAGGTTTCCATCCATTCATTCAGAACAGATAAAAGACTTATTTCTACGAATATCAACTCTTTTACTAAAAGAAACTGAATAAGAATCCTTTATTAAATAAGCTACTGATATAAGGTTCCTCCTAAAATTAGGAACATAAAAACAGTCTTTCAATAAAATAAACCTAAATTGATCAAAATAAAGGTAAATATCTCCCACTGCCTTAGCCACCACCAAGCTGTCGTCTCCAGTTCGTAACAAGAGGCTCCTATCATGTAGACTTCTCGTTTCCACGAACCCCTGCATAGAAACACAAACATGATTAGTGGCGCCCGAATCAATGACCCAAGTGTCTTTCGATTCTTCCACCAAACACGCTTCTAAGTAGTGAAGTTCCTTACCTTCCTTGCCCTTGGCGACTAGGAATTCTCGGCAAGCCTTCTTAAAGTGACCTATCTTCCCACAACGGAAGCACTTGGACTTTTTAGGGTCCCTGGGCTTTTTGTTCTTCTTCTTCTTCTTCCCATCCAAGACAGGAGGATTAGAAGAACTGGAAGCCACTTGCTTCTGATTTGGCCTCTTCCTCTTCTGTGAGGGTTTGGAAGATTCCGCCAAATTGGCCTCTCCTTTGGGTTGGACCGCATCCCTATCCTTGATCATCTGCTCATAAGCCTGGAGTTGCTTCATGAGCTCGGTTAATCCTAACTCCCTTGTCGCCAGATTGTATGCGACCTTAAACCCCACAAAATCTTTAGACAGAGTTTTGAACACCATCTCGATCTAGGTGTTGTAGTCCAACTCAGCACCGTTTTCGGCAGCCTCAACGAAGAATCCCATTAGAGTGATCATATGGTCCTTCATCGGAGTACCCGCCTTTTGCTTAGAGTTCATAATACTGGTGATAGTGGACTGTCAAGCCAATTTTTCTTACCCTCCGAACATGTCCTCCTGATTATCCATGATCTCCCTAGCAACCTGATAAGTCTCATGCTGCTTTTGTAAAGCAGTCATCATGCTAGCAAGCATGTAGCATCGAGCTCTATCATTGGATTCTCTCCAACGAGTATAGGCAACCGGGACCTCCTCAAGTAGTGTGTCAGGTTTTGGCCCTAGTGGGCATGGTTCGTCCAATACGAACTTGTGTCTCTCGCAGCTGAGAACTATTAATAGATTTCTTTTCCAATCTTTATAATTATCGCCATTCAGTTTATTCTCAGTAAGTATTGAAATGAGGGGTGTCGGTGACATTTTGAACTGAAATAAAATTATACTAGACATCATTACAAAGCCCAAGCAAATATACAAAAATTTTAGCAAATAAAACATACAAGTATGTTCCTACATGAAACTTGAAAAACATGTAGCATTACAATGGTAATTCTCAGCACCTATTGCCCTAAGCCACCGAGGGGTGGTCATGAAAACAAATAGCTTGAACATAGACCCCTTCCAATTAATATATGTTGCCTTAAATCCTCCAAGGTTAAGACATATATTAATAACTGCTTATTTGGCCACCAGTTTAGTTAACAGAGCTTCTAGGGAAGGTTAATAGCTAAACGAGTCTTGAGTGTATAACCATTGTTTACGTAGCCCGATCCACGTCCTACCAAGCCACCGAGGGGTGGTCATGAATAAGATCGTACTTGAACATGTTTTCCACATAGGAGATCCAATCTAGTATACTGGCGGCGGTAAACACCTACCAAGGGGTGTGGTCAGGGCAGAACTGACGCGAGGCGTTATCATGCTTTCACATACGGATCAACAATGGAGGCCGTGGGTTTTGTTTGAAACTCTCTCCCACTCAATATTTTGAAAAACATGCAAGTTTTGACAAATTATGTATGATCAATATAGTATGAGCGGCACTCAGCTATCCTATATGACATGTTATCAAATATGCATATAAAACATCCATCAATACATATTTATACATTCATGACATATCACAGAAAAAAAATTGACAGAAAAACCAAGCCACGGTTCCATCCTAGAACAAAGAAAATAAAGATTACAAAATTACATCCAAAGCATTCTTTAGGTCTTGAATTTTGTTCCGTCTTCTTGTATCCATCTTTATGTAGCCTCTCCATTTATTTCTCATCCCAAGAATCATTTAAAATTTAAATCTTCAAAAATTTAAATTTCAAATTCAAATTCCAAATTCGAATTTCAAATTTAAATTTCAAATTTAAATTTTAAACAATTTTAAACATCATGTGTAATAATATGTAATTTCAAAAATTTCAAATTTTCAACTATATATTTTTAAACATGATTTAAAATTAAATTTCAAATTTAAAAATCAAAATTTTTCGATTTTTTTGAACCGTCGCACCATCGGCCCCGGAGGCGACAGCCACCGTGGGCAGCCACCAGCCCCGGAGGGGCTGGCAGCCCACGGCCGCCCCCATGTGCATCCTTGCCGGGCTGCAAGCCAAGCTTACAGCGCCAGGCTGCACGCCCAGGCTGGGCGCAGCAGCCGGTAGGCTGCACGCCCAGGTTGCAACCAGCCTTGGGTAGGCCACGGCCACCCTCGGCCGCAGGCTTGGGTGGTTATGGCCTGCACAGGGGCTGCCGTAGCCCCATCCTGCCTGAGGGCAGGGGCTGCAGCCCCACCAAGGCCTGTCAGCCTATCCCGAGGGATCGTGTCTCAATTTTCATGCCATGTTCCAATTTACCTATTAGGATCTCCAAAAATTAATTTGAATCCCAATTAAATTGAAATTTTCCACACAATCAAAATTTCAATCTTTAAATCAAATTTAACTTTTGGGAAAAATAAATTATGGTCTTCAATCTTCAATCTCCTCCAAGAATAATTACATAAAATTTCCTAAACCGTCTCCGGTGTACAAAATTCTAACCATAATAATTCTAAGAGATAAAAATTAAAATCCATGGGAAAATTACAGTGTCAATAAACTGCTCCCATGGTTACATAAAAAATTCCTAAATACAATTTTTCTAAATTCTAAGGAATCATAACCGGTATAAACAAGCATGCTTATAATAATTCAGAAAATTAAAATAACCACATACTTTATACATAATCCATGATAACAACATAAAGGAATCCTAGAATGCTACTCTCTAAATATCAAATCCATACATAAATAAAAAGACTAAGTAATTGTCTAATTTATGTACATGGCATAGTCATGAGATGGCTCTGATACCAAATTGTAGGAAAATAAATCGGTAAAAACGTATCAGAGTGGCACAGCGGAACAATAAAAATTTTTAAGATCGTTAAATATCTCATGATGCCATATACAATAAACCAACAATAATTAAAACTCATACCTCAAGGACGCCAATCTTGCAGGAGGAGAATGACCGGAGGCTTCAACCAACTAGCCTTCTCTGCTATTCTCCAATTCCCGAATGGCTAAGTGTGTGGGCACTCTGAACCTCGATCGGTATGCTAGCACTGCTAGTCTTTTTCCGACCACCCAGAACTCTAAAGAACTTATTGTCACGATGAGCTGTGCAACAATAAGCCTACTCACCTGATAGTCTGTGGTCTAAGAGAACTGGAGTGGCAGGACCTCTATTTATAGACCTGCATGAGGTGATTCTCTGAATTTGAATTGGATTAGGAGAAGATATTCTCCCTTATCCACAACCATAAAATCTGAATTTTCTATGGGAAAATCCTAACAATAAAATTCGGCCATTTAGGATAAATCCAATCCAAATCTAAACAAGATTTTAACTAGAATTTTATCTCCCTTTTTTCAACCAAAAAATCCGAAAATTCCAAGGAGAAAATCTCCTCAAAATTTCGGCCACTTTTAGGATAAGGGAGAATCAAAATTTCACTAGGATTTTCAAGCTTGAATCTTATCTCATCCTTATCCAAAATAACTAAATTTCCTTAGGAGATATGCTCCAAAATTTCGGCCACTTTCTGGGGAGGAGAGAATCCAAATTCAACTGGGATTGAAACTTGAATTTTTCCTCTAAACCTTATCCACAAAAACCAAAAATCCATTGAGGATAATCCTCAAAATTTCGTCCATCATTAGTTAGGATTTGGATTCAAAATTCAAGTAGGATTCTAACAAGATTATTCTCTCCATATCCAACTCAAATTCGAATTTCAAACATTGTGGATTTTCCACAACAAATTCGAATCCCACTTGGACTGTGATTCAAAATTTGAATTTCAAATTTCAAATTCGAATTTCAAATTCAAATTTAAAATTTAAATTTCAAATTCAAATTTCAAATTCGAATTTCAAATTCAAATTTCAAATTCAAATTTCAAATTCAAAATTCAAAATTCAAATTTCAAAATTCAAAATTCAAATTTCAAATTTCAAAATTCAAATTTCAAAATCCACAAAACAGTTGTGTTTCAAATTCTTGTTCTCGTGGATAATTTTCTACAACTCCAATCCAATCTCAAATAAAATCATGGCAACTTTATTTTGAGTTCGAATAATTGTGTACTCTATTATCCAAAACAAAATCTGAATCCAACCGGAGAGAATCTTATCTACCATCCTAATCCTATATCATCACCATCCATGCATAATAAACCAGCCAATAGCATACACAACTCAATTTGCCAAACGTTAAGGAATTATATGGAGCTAGTAGAGGGACTGATTGGACATATATAATCGGGCTCCCACAAATCCATATGATCATCATTCTTTTACCTAACAACTCAGTCATATGATCACTAATTTCAGAGTCACCACTATAAACCTGAAACTGAACTCCCAATTATATATCGTATTACATAAGCCTGTGACAAGCTATCGTCCAATGACCTTTTCATGTATGTAGAACCCTAATATGATGTCCATGATTAGCCTTAGGCCAAAGTCCGTTTAATCCTACTGATCAGGCTATCTTAAAGTTCCATTATACTACCAAATAAAGAAAATGATTATTCACCATATGTGAATAAGAAGTCATCCGCCCAGCAGACGACCCAAGGCCTTGTCCATTTTCATATTCAGTGTAATGCCTTTAAGAGGATACCCTTAACTCCTCATTAGAGTTATGATTCCGATATCTGTAAACGAACCCTTCATCGTATACAATTCATGCACCCAATGAACCAGTCTATAAGCTTACTACTTCTGAGATGCTTTAGCCATTGGAACATCAAAGTACACAAGTCATATACATGAAGCTGTCCTTTTACTCAGGATTAAGGTTACTGCATAATGAACATCAAAAGCAGATCGATCCACTCAAAGCGGACTTTGTAGATCAATCACGCTTTAGTCCCGGTCTAATATGTCACCACCAAGCAACATATCTATGTCTCTACTTGGGAGTCCAGCTCCAGACAGTCAAGACAAACCGTCCCCTCCAAGGCTTTAGACAACATAATAGTCTTAACATGAGTAAGATGCTCGGTCTAACCCCATAGACTACTGACCATAGTTTAGACCGCTAAATTTAGAACATTGTCTTCTTGCATACAAAAGTCCATTGCATGCAATGTTCTAACAGTTTAACACAAGCAGTCAGGGAGCCATATTTGCTTACATTTACTTTAACATGTAAATAAGACGAGGACAGTAATGAATAACCTCTATATATAATTTTATCATCCAGTTCAAAATAAATACATCAAAATGTCTCTAATGCTTAGGGCATTTCCTAACATGCACACGACACTTTCTCCCTATTAGTTAATCCCACAAGGTCCAAGATTACTTAGATGTCGGTCAGCCAATCATCGGCCTCTATGGGATTAGTGGTCCCTTCAAATTTTGGCACTTTCATGCACCGGAAGTTCTCATACAATTCACCTTCCCTAGGGGTCTACGGGGACAGTCACTGCTAGGGGTGCTGATGCCGTCTGGGTTGGAGGAGTTGCTTGCTCCCTTGGAGTTTCTGGGGCTACTAGAGCCTCCTAAACTAGCACCTGAGTTGTCTATGGTGCCTGGTTCTATCGGCCTAGCTGCTCCCTAAGCCGGTGTAGGTTGCGCTATTGATTCTCCATCATCTCTCACATAGCTGCGAGCTGTACCACCAATTCATCCTCTAGGGATGCTTGGTTTGTCTGTGTACGTGTGTGAACCATATCGTCCTTTGGAATGCTCGTCTTCCTTTGGGGTTCTACTAGCGTAACCTCTACTGGTGCAGCCATGGTTACACATTATAACTTACGTTAACTTACATATTAATACTGTAAAATAAAAGCTAACTTACTTGGATAGATGAGCCAGGCATGCGGCGATGTGAGGTAGGGTGGTAGGATACTGCTCTAATACCGACTGTGACATCCCGTGTCCTGAGTGGCCCATACCGTCACTTAAAACTACTATTGATACTTAACTTGCTTGAAAACTATTCTTACTTACTTAAAGAATAGTTGCTTAACTTATCCAGCTTGAAAACTGATCCTTAAACTTACTTAATTTAATACTATAATTTTAGGGATTTTTTTATGCGTACGTTTTAATATTCATGTACATATACTTCACAAATACATAGGTCTAAATCATCTGAATACATACATACTTATAAAATTGTTTAACTGTTTACTATTTAAAATATGCTGTTTAATCAATACTGTGTAAAAGTCAAAACTTGTGGTGGTATCCATAACCTTGCTCTCACATCCGCCTCTGTCACCGTCATCGCCCAGTGAGATTTAAGCCATAGGTCGCTTACCTACAGTATGAACACACACTGTGAGCTTTACGCCCAGTAAGTACAACATGTCGTTCGTAAAATATGTTTAAATCATAAAACATACTTAAGACATATAACCATGTCATGTACCCACATGTACCATATACTGGAATCATACCACATGTTGAATGCAAACCAAAGCATCACACATATTGAATACATATCACATAATTGAATGCATAACAAAAAACAACGCGTAACTGAATACATATCTACTATAGAGTGACACGCCCAGGTACACGGCTGTGTAAGAGGTCGTGTACCAATCGGTAAAATGAAATTGTCCCAAGACACGGCCATATTAAGCAAGCTCAACTGGAACACGCCTGTGTAGCCTTGTACATGCCCGTGTAGGAGACTATGTAGGAGGCCGTGTAAGGATTAGGGAGCCACTGAAATTACTCTCACTATTTACGAAGCTTAATTACTATGTAATAAGCAATTAAGTTGAAAAATACGGTATAAATTCCAGTTGAATAGACTAAACAAATACAGTACTGTTTAGATACTATTCATACAGTGAAAGGGGGTAACCGAAAGTGAATTCGGTCCACTCTATTATGTGTATAAATGTATGAAATACGTAGTATCAAGGAACTAGTTCAGATGACCATTTCCTGATACAAGACTGGTGAGCAGATCACCAGGACGCTCGGACCGAACCTCTGAGCACAATAGCGATAGAAACCCTAACAGGGTATAATACCGAGAAAATGATCCAGATGACCTCATCTCATCTAGAAACTGACAAAATCGGAGTCAGAACACTCAGACTAGTCAGTTAGAACAGAAGTTGTGAATAGTGAATAGTAAAAAAAACCCAGTGTCAAGTTACTGGTCAAAGCGGCCTTAATTTGACTTAAAACTGATATATTAACAGTTAGTAGGCTCAATTTGGTCAATTGAGCACAAAATGAGAATTTTAGTTTGGGAGATACGCAGTATCAGGATGAGGGTCAAGTCGACCTTTACTCGTCCTGAAACTGATATATTTAGACTCAGGATACCCAAATTAGTCAATTGGGCACCTGACACGTTTTTCGAGGTGGGTTCACAATGATCTTGAAAAATGGTCCAGACGACCTTGGACAGACATAAGACTGATAAAAATGGAATTAGCACGTCCAAATTAGTCAAGAGAGACTGTGTCTGAAATTTCACCCAGGAACGCCTCGGTTTGCATACGAAAGAACAACACAGTGTAGACACAACTACAGTATAGGAAATAAATAGTAAATTAGTGTAGAATGGGTTCATAAATAGTATAAACCATCTAGAAATCATCAGTATAAAAATTGGATTCAGAAAATCTGATTTCTAGATGAAAATTAGAACATTGCCGAAAAAGGATTGAAAATCGTAGTATAAAACTGGACTGCTAAGAAAGCAAAGCAGATGAATTTTTCTTGGCCCAAAAGTTCTCTAGCTGGAAAACCATCTGGTTTTCAGCTGCAAAAAAACCCAAAAAGTGGCAAATAAAAAATTGATTAGGTTATGACACAAAAAATTAAACAATGTCACACTTTCATCAAGCCATCAACCAAAAATTGTTGTTTCATTTCCCCTCCATTAGGGCTGTAGCAATTCGGTGGGAATGGGCAAAAAGGGGGTAGAAATTTGTCCCAAAATTAGCCTAAAGTTGGGTTGATTAATCAAGCTTAAGTTGGTTAAGCAAGTTTAGGTTTTTTCTATAAAAGGGTGACCATACATTAGCTTGTGTTTCCTTTCTTGTTCACATCTCCAAAAAACACACCATTCATTCTCTCTTTTCCAAGCAGCAGCCAACCCCTTTCCATAGCCCCAAAACCATCATTTTTGCAAGCCAAAACCAAGTCAAAAATTTACCAAAAGCCAACCTCTTCAAACTTGTGCTAGGTGTAATCAATCCAAGCTATTCTAAGTCCAACCAAGGGTAAGGTTCTAGACCAATCTTTGTGGTTTTGGTTCTTTTGTTTTAAGTTGATATTGAGAGAAAATATTTTTGGTGTTTTGCTAGCATAAAACTGACCCTTTTTCATCCAAGTAACACACGGCCATTTTAGTCTTCAAGCCTTAGCTCCAGTCATGCTTGGTTCAAAGCATAAAGGTAATAACCGAAAACCCTATCTTTGGTAGTTTAGTGATTTTAAGATCTTGATCAAGGCCATTTATGTGTATTTATTCATGCAAATGGTTTGTAATAATTTTATTTTTAGCCCTTAGCTTTCCATTTTTAAGTTTATATGGTTGTGGTTGTATTTACAATTTTTACAAATGATTATTAGTATGCGTGATGCGATGGACATATAGGAATGTGGCTGGACGCAAATCTGTCCCCAGGAAAGGCCATGGATTTTGGCCATTTTGACCTACTTAGGTTCCAAATTTAGGATTTGGTAAACAATAGTGTTTTAAGAAAATGTTTATACGGTTATTTTTCTATCAAATAGCCTTTGGCCAAAAACGACGTTACGATAGGTTTTTCAAGTGATTTTCACCCAGTGCCCAAAACTGGAAACAAAATTCGAACCCAAAAAAGTAGTCTCAGGTTTTATTAAAAATGGACCACTTAGATTCCGAATCGAACTTTGGGCTTAACACAAAAGTTGTAGATTTCATCGAGATCTTGAGAATGACCTATGTGGGTTTTAAAAATTTGGCCGTTTCGGATCTTAAACAGAGCCATTTTCAAAACAACGCAAAATTGGGATTTTTGTAAAAAACTGGGCATATAGGCCACTGGTTTAGTAAGATTAGGGCTGGTTAGAGTTAGAATTGAGCTCTGAGGTGAACACGAGATTTGTTCATCTCATCTAGGATGAAAGCTTTCATGTTTGCCAAAATTGCAAACATAGTCGTTTCGACCCAGTTTCAAAATAGTTTTCAAAAGTGATTCAAAACCACCTTTAAAATGCAAGCATCAAATATGTGTTTTACATACTTCAAATAAAAATGTATTTTTAACACTTTAAAATATAAACATAGTTTTCATAAAAATGTCCCCCACCTTCCAATGGAGTAAAAAGGGGACGGGTCTCAAACACATAATTTTACCAAGAATTTTATAAGGCAACCAAAATGATTTTCTTAAGTAACTCAAAATAATTTTTTAAAGTAAAACAGTGTGGGTAGCCCGGTAAGCTACCACACCAAACAATCCTTAGTAGCCAGGTAGGCTACTACACCAAACGAACCATAGTAGCCCAGTAGGCCACTACATCGAGGAATAGTAGCCCGGTAGGCTACCACACCAAAACAAGCAAAGTAACCTGACCAGTTACTACACCAACTTTACGCATAGTAACCCAGAAGGCTACCTAATTATCAACGTGCGAGGTAACTGGTCAGTTGACTGGTTGGCAAACAGTCAAGGACCGTGTTTTAAACAACATTATGAGGAACGATGATTAATTTATCAAGAAGACAATTAATCAACCACGATCGAAATAAGACACCAAATCCCCAAAGTAGGCCAATAGGATGCAGATGGGCCTTGGTACCACATAGAAACGTAAGTTACAATCACTATCAGTAGTAGTGACAGAAAGATGATATTAATAAGATGCGTTCTTGATGACAGGTAGTTACCTGTAAATTGATAAAGGTGTGAGTATGCATTTGCTTGCATTTAGGTAAGTACAACTTCACTTACGGCATGAACGAAAATGTATTTAAAATAACGTTTTTACAGTATATTAAGTATGTATGCCATGCACACGTTGATGTATAGCATATTTAAGAGCATATAATTTCACAATCAAGTAGATTGGTGAAAGATCATGTTGGATGCCATACGTCCCTACCGCGTAGGATTAGGGACAGCTTAGAGAAGCACGTGGCTAGAATAAATAAATAAGATGGAATTAAATAGGTGTGTCGTGCCAGCCTTTTCAGTTGAAGAGGTTCTTAAGTTAAGTTAAAGCAGAAAGTTGAGCATCCTTTGATGGCTCTCCAGCTTTTTAGTGACCTCGGGCGTTACCGTTGGTCTGCACGCACACGGTACTGACACATGGGCCCTAAATAGACAAAAATAAAAGAAAAGAGAAATCTGAAGCATAAACGAACATAACCGGATCATGCATTAGTTATAGTTCACTACGCTTCCAGTTACAGAAAGATGCATTACAATACACGATGTATTCTGTTATGCATATGTTATGTAAAGTGTGATATTTAATGATATGTTATGTGATGTTATGACAAGTGCTATATGAACTGCTATGTGATTTTAAGTATTAATATGTTTTAAACACGTTTTGCGGTAAACATGTCATACTTACTGGTCGTAGAGCTCATAGAGTGTGTTCATACTGTAGGTAAGCGTCCTATGGCTTAATCAACTATAGGCGATGACGGCGACGGAGGTGGATGTGAGGGGAGGTTGTAGACACACCGCGAGTATACTTCTGCATAATTTTTGAGTAAATAGTATGTATGAATAGTAATCATTAAATAGTTTTTTTTTGTGATGGTTAAACAATATTTTCGAATAGTAATCGTTAGATGGTATTTTTGAATAGTAATCGATAAATAGTATTTTTGAACAGTAACCGTTAAATAGTATTTATGAATAGTAATCATTAAACAATATTTTTGAATAGTAATCGTTAAGCGGTATTTTTGAATAGTAGTCGTTAATAGTCCCATATGTGAATAGTAAATACGTATGCAGTCAAAAAAAAGAAAAAATCCCTAAAATTTATGGTATCTAATTAAGTATCTATAAGTATCAATTGCAAGAAAGTATAAGTATTATTCAAAGTAGCAAGTTTTTAAGTGATGGTTTGGGCCATCGAGGGTATGGGGCATCACAGGCTGCAAGCAGAGCCTGCAGCTGTGGGTGGTCGAGTCTTGGACAGGGGCTGCCGCAGCCCCATCCTACCCATGGGCAAGGGCTGCAGCCCCACCAAGGCCAGTGGCTTGTCCCAAGGGGTCAGTCCTCGATTTTCATGCCATATTCCAATTTATCCATTAGGATCTCCAAAAATTAATTTGAATCCTAATAAATTGAAATTTTTCACGCAAATAAAATTTTAATTTTCAAATTAAATTTAATTTTTGGGAAAAATAAATTATGGTCTTTAAACTTTAATCTCCTCAAAGAATAATTACATAAAATCTCCTAAACTGTTTATGGTGTACAAAATTCTAATCATAAAAATTCTAAGAGACTAAAAAATTAAAATCCATGGGAAAATTACGGTGATTATAAACCGCTCCATGGTAACATAAAAATTCTTAGATACAATTTTTCTAAATTCTAAGGAACCATAATCGGCATAAAACAAGCATGCTTATAATAATTCAAAAAATTAAAATAACCATATACTACATATATAATTCATGATAACAACATAAAGGAATCCTAGAATGCCACTCTCTAAATATCAAATCTATACATAAATAAAAAGACTAACTAATTGTCTAATTTATGTACATGGCATAATCATGAGATGGCTCTGATACCAATTCTAGGAAAAAAAAAAAGGTAAAAATACATCAGAGTGGCGCAGCGTAATTACAAAAAATTTTTCTAGATCGTTAAATATCTCGTTATGTCATATACAATGAACTAATAACAATAAAACTCATACCTCTTAGAAGACACCAAATTGTAGTAGGAGAATGACCAGAGGGCTTCAACCAACTAGCCTTATCTACTATTCTCCAACTCCTAGATGATTGTGTGGGTACTAGGATCCTTGACCGATGTGCTAGTACTACTAGTCTCCTTCCGACCACCCAGATCTCTAAAGAACTTATTGTCATGGTGAGTTATGCAACAATAAGCCTGCTGACCCTTATTTATAGACTTACATGAGGTGATCCCTTGAATTCGAATTGGACTAGGAGAAGATTTTCTCCCTATCTTTCCTCACAAAATCTGAATTCCATATAGGCCATAATCAAGGGAAGATTCGGCTATCCTGGGGGAGTTTGCATTCCAAATTCAAACATGATTTTAACTTGAATTTTATTTCATGATTATCTACTAAAACTGAATTTTTCCCTAGGCCAAGAACAAGGCTAGATTAGGCCATCCAAGTGTGAGGAGAATCAAAATTCAAATAGGATTTTCTAGCTTGAATTTTATTTCACCCTTATCCATAAAAAACCGAATTTCCCCTTTAGTCTATCCATAGAATTTTGGCCACTTTTGTGAGGGAGAGAATCAAAATTCATATAGGATTGAAACTGAATTTTTTCACTCATCCTTATCCATAAAAAATCTGAATTCTCCTAGGGATAAATCTCCCTAACAAATTCGGTCATTATCCAATAGATTTAGGATTCAAAATTCAAGTAGGATTCAAATAAGATTTTCCTCTCCCTTATCCACTAAAATCTGAATTTTCCTTTGTGGATTTATCCACAACAAATTTGGTTATTCCATGGATTTGTGATTCAAAATTTGAATTCAAATTTCAAAGTTCAGATTTCAAAATTCAAACTTCAAATTCAAATTTCAAATTTAAATTTCGAATTCAAATTTCAAATTTAAATTTCGAATTCAAATTTCAAATTTAAATTTGAAATTTTAAATTTCAAAATCCACAAACAATTTGTACTTCAAATTTTTGTCCTTATAGATAATTTTCCACAACTTGAATCCAAACTTAAATAAAATCATGGCAACTTTATTTGGAATTCGAATAATTATGTAATCTTCTATCAAAAACAAAATTCGAAATCAACCAGAGAGAATCTTGTCTTCCATCCTTATCCTATGTCTACACCATCCATGCATAGTCAACTAGCCAATAAGCATACACTGATCAATTTGCCATCCATTAAGGAATTATGTGGAGCTAGTAGAGGGACCAATTGGACATATACAATCAGACTCTCGTGAATCTATATGATCATCATTCTATACCAAACAACTCAATCATATGATCACTAATTTCAGAGTCACACCATTATAAACTTGAAATTGAATTCCCAATTATATACCGTATTATAAAAGCTTGTGACAAGCTAATGTCCAATGACCTTGTCATGTATGCAAAACCCTCATATGATATCCATGATCAGCCTTAAGTCAAAATCTGTTGAACCTACTAATCATGCTATCTTAAAGTTCTATTATACTACCGAATAAGAAAATAATTATTCACCATATATGAATAAGAAGTCATCCGCCTAGCAGACGACCCAAGGCCTTGTTCATTTTCACATCCAGTATAATGCCTTTAAGAGGATACCCTTAACTCCTTATTAGAGCTATGATTCGGATATCTGTAAACAAACCCTTCATCATATACAAGTTATGCACCCAACGAACCAGTCTATAAGCTTACTACCTTTGAGACGCTTTAGTCATTAGAACATTAAAGTACACAAGTCATATACATGAAGTAGTTCATCTACTCAGGATTAAGGTTATTACATAATGAACGTCAAAAGTAGATCGATCCACTTATAGTGGACTTCATAGGTCAATCATGCTTTAGTCCCGGTCCAATATGTCACCACCAAGCAGCATATCTATATCTCTACTTGGGAATCTATGCTCCAGACAGCCAAGACAAACCATCCCCACCATGGCTTTAGACAACATAATAGTCTTAACATGAGTTAGATGCTCCGTCTAACCCCATAGATTATGGATCATAATTTAGACTGCTTACTTTAGAATATTATCTTCTTGCATACAAAAGTCCATTGCATGCAACGTTCTAATAGTTTAACACAAGCAGTCAGCGAGCCATATTTGCTTACATTTACTTTAACATGTAAATAGAATAAGGATAAACAACAATGTAATAAATAACCTCTAAATATAATTTTATTATCCAGTTCAAAATAAATGAAATACATCAAAATCTCTTTCATACTTTGGGCATTTCCTAATAGCAATCAACCCTAGAAACCCCAAACGAGCTCAAGCCGTTGCTGGTGCTACCAATATTGAGCATAGGCTTGTCGGCCTAGCACACCAACTAGCCGATGAGGACCTCATAGCTCAACACCACCCTGATGAGCCCGAGGACGACGAGGAGCTGATGGGAGAGCCCGAACCAACCCTTCTGTCTCCTGAACACTTCCTAGAGGTGGATGGTAATGAGGACGATGATGATGACTTTCCTGACACCCATCTCGAGGATAACGAGATGGGTGATGATGAAGAGGATGAGATCCCTAATTACTTCAGTGATGATGAATGGATGGAGATGTATGAACCTGAACCTCAGGTCATCATAGCTAGTGATGACAAGGTTAGTTCCGGCATAGAAGACGAGGAGGATCCCGAGGAATTTCCTCTCGATGAGAGTGACGAAGAGGACATCTCTGATGCAAAATCAAGACTTTCCTCAGAGTAGCAGTGACCTCCTTTAGCAGAATCTTTTCTTAAACTATGTATATAGATATGATGGGAAGCAGTAGCTACTCCCACTAGACTTAACCTAGTATGTCCTTTTGGGGTTATGTATCAGAAGTGTTTACCACTCCTAAAAGACTAGAGTTTTGTACGTACTATTATGAAAGTTATATGAAAAGCAGTACATTATTGCCTGATGGCATATGTAAGTTAGCTAATACGTGACCCATAGTGTGATAGAAAGTGCAGGACTAGTCCTGGCACTAAGACGATGTTTCGATACGATGTGATATGATATAATTTGTATTGAACATCATGATATACAGAGTAAGATTAAAAGAAAGTTATAATACATATATATATACTTATAATAGTAATGGTTTCGAAGGACAACATGGTTTGAACGCATATACAAGCAATCCAAGCATCCCAAGAGGATGAGTTAATGACACAACTCGTAGCTATGCAAGAAATAATGGAGAATCAATAGCGTGACCTAGACCAGCTCAGGGAGCAGCTAGGTCAACAGAACCAGGCACCATAGATAGCAGGGGTGCCAGCTCAGGAGGCTCCACCAACCTCAAAGACTTCAAGGGAGCAAGCAACTCCCCCAGTCCAGGGAGCTCCGTGAGGGTGGGAATTTCCTGCACTACCACCAGCTCCTCTAGCAACTACCGCTCCTGTAGCAGTAAACCTACCTCAGCTAGCCTTTAGGGAAGGTGACTTATACGAGAGATTCCAAAAGGAACCACCAACCCCATAGAGGCCGATGACTGGCTAATGGATATCCAAGTGATCTTGGATTTTGTGGGATTGACTGATGGAGGGAAGGTGATGTGCGTATCCTTTGCCCTAAGGAAGGAGGTGCGTCAGTGGTATAAGACAGTAGCAATTAGAAGAAATGTTAGCGAGATGAGCTGGACTGAATTCATGAAGGAATTCAAGGAGATGTAGTCCAATGGCAAGGCATTAGCAATGCAATAGGATGAGTTCACCAACCTGCGCCAAGGGAATAGGACTATGATGGAGGTAGTCAGAAAATTTGAACAATTAGCTAGACTCTATCTAGACTTGGTGCCTATAGAGAAGGAAAGAGTCAGAAGGATGCTAAAGATGTTCAGGACGGACAGCACAATGCAGGTCTACAGTGGAAGTCATGGACCGGCGACAGTTGTAGAATATGTCAGTAAGGCCATCTGGGTCGAGTACTTGTTGGCATAGGATAGGAAGGGAAAGGCTCAGATCTTTAAGGCACGGAAGGAGGAGAAAACTCAAGCTAAGTAAGCTCAGGGGAAGAAGGAACTAGAGTCTTAACATAGAGGGCAAATCACGGGTACTAGCCAGAGTAGCAGGCCACCCCATAACCACAACAAGAGGAAGGGAAACCCGGGCAACCAAGGCCCACAAAAGAACTTCCCCTAGAAGAGAAACAACCAGAGAGGAAACGACAGCCAACATCCAATGTGCTCAAAATGTGGAAGAAGGCACTCGGAAGAATGCAAGTAAGGAGCAAATGGCTACTTCATCTGTGGCAAGGAAGGCCACTATACTAAAAATTGTTTTTCCAACCTGCAAAATCAATAGAACTAAGCTTGCACCACAAGTAACCAACTCCACACCGCCCAGACCAGGATCAAAGGCCCTTCGATCACATAAGGCAGACTGGAAGCTCCAGACAGCCAAGGGAGAATCTATGCCTACACGAGGCTGAAGTTGGAACTTCTACAATGGTAACAGGTCAGCTTTCTGTCACCAACTCAGATGATCTGGTTTTATTTGATTCTGGAGCCACTTATTTTTTTGCATCATCAGACTTTGCTAGAAAGGTGATGATGTTAGAAAGCTAGACGGGGCTTAGATAGGATGAAATAGATTTTTAGAACAGCACTTCCCTCAGGGGAAGTTTTATTGTCTAATTACTAGATCCGTTACGTACCGGTAATTAATGCGGTAGAGAGTTGAGCGTTAATCTGATCATCATCAACATGATCGATTATGATGTAATCTTGAGAATGGACTTCCTCACAAAATACAATGCCATCATAGACTGTCGAAGACGGAAAGTCGCTTTTGGATCGATCAGATGTGAAAAGTTTGTTTACACAGGTTTGTCACTGAAGCAACCAAAGACGATGTTCTCAGCAATTAAGGATCGCAAGATGCTATCCAGTGGATGCATAAGCTTCTTAGCACACGTGGTAGATAAGACTTGAGAAATAGAGATAGGACCCGAGAATGTGTCGATAGTCAGTGAATTCACGGAGGTATTTCCAAAAGATCTTCTGGGACTCCTACCAGAGCACGAAATCTCGTTTGAGATTGAACTACTACTAGGATCAGCTCCCATCTCTAAGGCCCCATATAGAATGGCCCCTACAGAGCTAAAGGAGCTCCATGTGGCACCCCATAGCCCCAGCATGTGACGCCTCCAATTTTGGCCATGCAAAACTGTTACAATCCAACTCTATAGCCGATTGCGACAGCCCTTGAACCTCATTGAGTCGTCAAAAACTTTCTCTCATTTTTAAATCTTTGTATTTTGGAGCTCATTTTTTTTTTCCAAAATACTTTTCTTGCATAAAAGCCTTGTATGAAAGCCATTTAAAATTTAAACTATACTTTAGTAGTCTTTTTGCAATACAACATAATTTACAAAAATACATTATATCGGCTTTATTTCTCAAAATACATTTTCTTTAAATTCCTACTTTTAATGCTCAGGGGAATACTGGTAATAGGATCATAATCTACAGTACAATTCTCTATCCCAATAGCGCCACATATCCTGCCGCCATCCAAGTTATCTACTGGACAGGTTTCTTACATGCAACATAAACAAACCGGTGAGCTAACAGGCTCAATAAATTCAAACATACATCCTATGAATCACATAGATTCAAAAATATCGATAATAAAATTTCCTATGAATAGTATTATTCATCCATAAATAGTACTATTCATCTATGAACAGTCTTTGCCTCTTGACCAGTGAATAGTAACTTTGACTCTAATCGGGTACTATTAATGTCACTTTGACCGAGTACACTACACATCACGTTAGTGTCGGTTATGCTCAATTATGCTCATTTATAGCTTTCATTACATTTTTTATCATTATCTTCATTAAGTTCTGGTTTTGAGCTCATATTGGCCGTACCGATATCATTTGTACACTGACTATGAGGGGCCTTAGGAGCAACCCTGAGGCTGATCCTCCCCAGTCCATCATTGTCCGAAGCGGTTCTTGTGTCCCCGAAGGACTTATAAACCTCCAGCTTACTAGAGGCCAGTACGCCATAAGTAGTTTCATTACCATCTTTCAATTATAGTTCTGATCGGGTGGCATTAATCATCACCTCAAAGTCAGGAACCCTTTATGCCATAGGCCTTTACACATTCTTTCTTTTAAGGGTGTGTCCTAAATTAAGTCACACTTTTTCCATAGTATACCCATAGTACACATCTCACTTTTCCAACTCATTGGGTGTGTTAGTCTAACTACACCCTAGTGCCCGTAGGACTTTGCATCTAATGCACAATTAGTACATAATTAAATATCACAATATTTCATGTTGCATACATGAAAATGCTTGAACTTACCACAATTGCAATAACGTCCACTTTCGGAAGTCCTCTGCAGTTTTGTTATCGTCTCTAGTTTGGGTCCCTATAGATAAAATATTGTTTGTTAATACCCAACATCATTTATCACTTGACATATATTCATTTCATTATTAGCATTACAACACATTTCATCTCTTTTTGTGATACACAGCTTGATACACGCCCGTGTCTATGCCCATGTACCTCTTGGGTCTATACTACACGCCCGTGTACTTCATAAATTTTTGATTTTAACTTTAAAATCTTAGTTATGGCCTCTAGAATCTTATTTAAGGCATTCTAATCCTTAACGGTTCTTTCTGAGCCTTTCAAAAATTTTTGGTCAAAATGACTATTTTGCCCCTGATGGGTCTCAGGACTGTAACGTTTCCAATCTACCATTTTTCTGGGATTTTCTAAGCGTAAAATCGTTAAATAATATTTCTTAGGTTTCGATATATTTTTACAGCATTATTTGCTGCAAAATCGATAACTATTCCTCACCCGACCCTCGGAGGTACTATTCTAACACCTAGGGTCGTTCCTTGTTTTTTTAGCATTTCGGAGTCTCAAATGGGTATTTTACTACTCCTGAAATGTTTATCATCCCGTTCTCGAGCCTTGGTTCCCAAGGGGGTCAGGTTTTCCATCCCGTCCATAAATTTTTCCCCTCGTTTCTAAAAATATCCCTAACGTAAATTTTTCCCGTTCTCGGTATTTTAGACATTAGAGGGTCGTTTTTACTAATACTCTTTGGTTTAATCTTCCATTACCAACTCCAACCTACCGAGGGGTCTCAGTTTTTATTTCTGAGCATACATTTTTACCCTTCATTTCTTGAAATGCCCTTTATGCTATTTTAAAAATTTTGGCAGTATTTCCGCTAAAATTTTAGGTTTTCCCGGCATTAGGTATGCCTCAGAACCTTAGTACCTGTCACGTACTATACCAGAGGCCTATTTTACGCAAAGTTACCAAACTTTACGGAAAAATTTTTCACAGTAACAACCATTTAATTCAAACACAAATTTCACCATTTTCCTCAATCATAGGCCACGGTTTTCTTATGGAATTCAACACCAAAAATTTTTATCATAAAGCTCATTTATCACTCTTCAATCTTAGGGTTTCTAATGCACATTTTTATATCAAAAACTTAAGAAAATTTCATTCCAACCCTTACCTTTAAGCCATGGTTTTCATGTCCAAATCCATAGGACAAATTTTTCTTATCCTTAGGTTCCTTTATCAACCATTTTCTCACCAAATTTCATTACAAAATTTTCTATATCCTCTTGTACATAAGCCACGGGTTTACATAGGAAACATGCATAAATTTTTCTTGTTTCAAGTTTCTAAAACATGCTTCAATCACCACATCATTCAACCATCATCAATACCAAATTAAATCATCAAAATTTTCACCATTTTACACACATACATGCAACGGATTTTGAAGGGAAAAACAACAAGAAAAGCTTCAAAATGGTGGCTCACCTTATCAACTTGAATCTTTGATGCTTGGACTAGTTTGGACGCTAATTTGGTGAAGTAATTTTACTAAAATTTTGCTTGAAAAGGGGTAGAGATACACGGCTTCACTTGGACAGAATTTGGGTTGGTATTTGCTAATTTTCAAATGAATTTTCTCACTTCTATTTATAGGCAAATGGGTGGAGGACCAAGTTGGAATTTTTCCCCATAATTTGAAAATTGTTTAGGGACTTTTTAACAACTTTCTAGGGAACAAAACGCAAATTTTTTGCTGATTTTTCTTGCCTTTAGCTGACCCTAATTATCACCATTTTTGCCAAAATTTTTCATGTCATTTTGGCTTAATCTTCACCCTTGATTTAAGATCACCATTAATCTCCACCATTAATGCTACCAACCACCCTTTTTAGCCTTTTTTTCCACCATTTATTACATCATAATTTGATGTCACACATGACATCATCCAATTAATTTATATATTAATTAATGGTCAAAGTTTGACCAAAAGTCAAACCGAACAGAAATCTATCGAAATCGCGTAGGCAAGTTTATGACACCTACAGTGCGATCAGTTTTCCTTATTTTGCTTCTGTTTGACCAAAAATCATTACTGTAAATTTTCATCTTTTAGTGCACTCGGTGCACTCTCTAGGGCTTTTGGCTCCAATGTAGGGTCGTTTCACTTGTTTCTATTCGGATAGATTTTTCATCTCTGAACTTACACTCTTTAACACTGTTAGAACATTTTTTTCACATTCTAACCAGTATTAAAACATAACGTTTTCATATTTTATACATTAAAATTGTCATATATATACAATTTTAAATTCTTCTGAGAATCTTAAAATTCTCGGTTATCACATTCACCCCTCATTATAAAATTTTCATCCTTAAAGATTTAGAACATGTGGGGGTACAATTCTCTAATTTCATCCTTGGGCTCCCATGTAGCCTCTTCGATGTTGTGATTCTTTCACAAAACTTTGACTAATGGGATCACCTTGTTCCTTAGTACTTTTTCTTCTCGTGCCAAAATTTGAATAGCCCATTCTTCATACATCAGATCTTCCTGAATCTGAATTGGTTCATGTTTCAGTACATGGGATGGATCCGATATGTACTTTCACAACATAGATACATGGAACATGTTTATGTACTGTCGACATTTCTGCAGGTAATACCAACTTATAAGCAACCTTCCCAATGCGTTCGATGATTTCAAAAGGTCCAATATATCTCAGACTCAATTTCCCTCTCTCACCGAAACACATTATTTCTTTCATCAGTGAAACCTTTAAGAATACGAAATCCCCTTCATTAAACTCTAGGGATCTTCATTGTTTATCTACATAACTCTTTTGCCAGCTCTGTGCAATCTTCATTCGTCGCTATATTTTTGCAACTAAATCAGTTGTTTCTTGCACAAAATCCATTTTGTGCAGCTGCTTTTCTTGTAGATTGTACCAGTGGAGAGGTGATCTATACTTCCTTCCATATAAAGCTTCATAGGGTGCCATTCCTATAGAAGCTTGGTAGCTATTATTGTACGAAAACTCTACCAATGGAAGTTTTTTGTTCCAGTTTCCCGGGAAATCTATTATACACGCACGAAGCATATCTTCTAACATTTGGATCGTCTGTTCAGATTGCCTATCTGTCTACGGATGAAAAGCTATACACAGATGTAATTCCGTTCCCATGGCTTCTTGCACGTACTTCTAGAAATTTGAAGTGAATCGTGCATCGCGATCCAATACAATAGACTTAGGAACACCATGTAACCTAACGATATGGGTTACATAAAGGTTCGTCAGTTTTTCCAGTGAAAAAGTCATTTTCACTACTATCAACCTTGCTATTTTTGTTAATCTATCGACGATAACCCAAATGGCATCATAGCCTTCTCGGATTTTCGGTAATCCTACTACAAAGTCCATGTTAATATATTCCCATTTCCATTTAGGAATTTCTAATGGCTCTAATTTTTTGCTTGGATATCGGTGTTTTGCCTTAACTCTTTGGCACGTCATGCATTGGCTCACGAACTTTGTAATGTCCTTCTTCATCCCCTTCCACCAGAATTGTAACTTTAAATCCTAGTAAATTTTACTGGTTCCAGGATGCACTGAATATGGCGTATCATGAGCTTCTATCATAATCTGCCTTCTTAATCCTTCATCATTGGGAACATGAATTCTTCCCTAATGTAGGATTAATCCATCCTTGGACGCTCCTTCTTAAGGACTTGCTAGATTTAGATCTCGTTTTTTAGCCTCTCTAATGTCCTCGAATAATGATGATTCTAATTGAAGTGCAGCCAATTTTCCAGATATTAGCTCCATCTTCAACGAATTAATTTCTTTCTGCAATGCCCTTGGCAATTTTTTTATTTGCAGCTGCTGTGAAACAGTAGATTTTCTACTTAACACATCTACAACATGATTCTCCTTTGCTGCATATTTAACTCCTTCTGGGTGAAGAAGTACTTTAAACTCTGATAGTTAGTATAGATCTAACATTGAGCTCTATATAAATAGTGTCACCAAATCTTAAGTGCGAACACTACGGCAGCAAGTTCTAGATCGTGCGTGGGATAATTTCTCTCGTGATCCTTTAATTGACGCGAGGCATATGCTATCACCTCGTCACCTTGAATCAAGACAGCTCCTAATCCCATTTTTGAAGCATCACTGTATATCACGAATGTCTCCTCTTCAGTGGGAAGCATAAGGATTGCGCGCTCGTTAATCGCTTCTTCAACTCTTAGAAGCTCTTCTCGCACTCATTAGTCCACTCGCACCTCCTCTCCTTGTGCGTAAGAGTCGTGAGAGGTGCAACAAGTCGTGCGAATCCCTCTACAAATCTCCTATAATAGCCGGCTAAACCTAAGAAACTCCATATTTCAGTCACGTTCCTAGGTGCAGGTCATTCATTGATTGCCTCTACTTTAGTAGGATCTACGGTGATTCCTTCCTTGGAGACTACGTGTCCAAGGAAATGTACTTTATTTAGCCAAAATTCGCACTTAGAGAATTTTGCATAGAGTCGGTGCTTCCTTATCATTTGAAGAACGATCCTCAAGTGTTCCTTATGCTCCTCACGAGTATTTGAATATATAAGTATGTCATAATTAAACACAATGACAAACTTATCTAGAAATTCTTTGAAGACTCGATTCATTTAATCCATGAATGTAGCTGGCACATTTGTCAACCCAAACGACATCACAAGAAATTCATAATGGTCGTAATGGGTCCTAAACGTAGTCTTGGGAATATCACTTTCCTTGATCCATAGCTGATGATATCCTGATCGCAGATCGATCTTGGAGAATACCGCTATGCCTTTGAGTTGATCGAACAAGTCATTAATTCTAGGTAATGGATACCTATTCTTGATAGTGACCTTGTTCAATTCCCAGTAGTCGATACATATGCGAAATGTTCCATCCTTCTTCTTGACAAACAACACAGGAGCACCCTATGGGGAATAGCTTGGAAGGACAAATCCCTTTTCAAGAAGCTCTTTTAATTGTACTTGTAGTTCCTTTAGCTCCTCCAGTGCCATTCGATACGGAGCCTTTAAGATAGGTGCAGTTCCTGGCATTAATTCAATCTCAAAAGAGATCTCTCGCTCTTGCGGCAATACGGGTAATTCTTTTGGGAAAACGTCGAGAAAATCTTTGACGATTGGAACGTCTTCAGGTTGAAGCTTCTGCTTTTCTGTCACATCCACTATGTACACTAAGTATCCAGCACAACCGCTAGATATTAGCCTCCTTGCTCTCATTGAATTGATCATTGTCATCCTTATTTTACATGACGAGCTGACATATTCGAAGCCGTCTTCCTCGTCGAGTTGAAACACTATTTTTCGCTTCCAGCAATCGATCGTGGCTTGATACTTCCCTAAGAAATCCATTCCTAGCATTATGTCACAATCAGCTAACTCTATCACAATCAGCTCTGCATATAACTCCCTATTTGCTACAATTATTGGTACATGAGGTAACCAGTAATTGGATATCAATACTTCGCCCGAGGGTAGAGCCGTTCTAAACGTCATACCCATACTATCTTTAGGATATCCTATTCTGTTTGCAAATTCATATGTAATAAACGAATGCGTAGCTCCAGAATCAAATAAAATAGACGCCAAATGATTAGAGATAGAAAGTTGACTTGTCACTACATTGGACGTCCCAGCTTCCGCATCCTCCTTTGTATATACCATGACCCGAGCATCTGCATGAGGTAAGCATTCCGGTCTTTCTTATGTCTCTGAAGGCCTTTTAATCTTAGCCTGTAGTGCATGAGCTTGGGGATGTTGCTGCTATGGCTGAAACGTGCCCTGCACATTTAGCCTATCTTTGGGGCAGTTCTTGGCAAAATGGCCTTCTTTCCCACATTGGAAATAGGCATTTAGAGCATATCTGCATCGTCCTGGGTACCACCTTCCGCACGTAACATAGTCGCGAACAATAGATAAGGCATTATTGTTCAACTTCTGCTGCTAATTCCTATTTTTGAAATTATTTCCTTTCCTTTTGCCTTGTGACTATTAGCCAGAAGTGCTTAACTATCCAGCCTTAACGTTCGGATTTGGCTTGCAACCTTGTCCAACCTAGGGTCCAGCTTGAGCAGCTTTTGCCAAGACTTTCTCCTTCTTCTTGGCATCCTAGATGTTCTCCTTCTCTTCCCTTTGTCAAGCTAGGTGGTACTCAGCTCTTAAAGATCAACTAACATAGTCAGCTACCATAATGGGTGGCGTTAACCCACTATCTACCAAAGCCGAGATGTCGATTCGAAACATCCCAAGCATCTTTTGTATTTTCTTCCTCTCAGTAGGGACAACATATGAACATAGTCGGGACAATTGGTCAAACTTTTGATAGACTTCACTTACTGTTATGTTTCCCTGCTTCAATTCTGTAAACTCCCTCTGTTGGGGTCACAGTAGTGCGGGGTCATAGTACTTCTGATTAAATTCTTCTAAGAAGTCTATCCATGACATCATAGCCACGTTTCTTTTCAGTTTGATGGTGTCCCACCAAAATCTTGCATCCTTCCTCAACACAAAGGGTGCACATATGACCTTCTCTTGTTCGGTCAGATCCATAAATTCTAGGATCATTTGCAGTGAAGAAAGCTATTCTTCTGCTTCTAGTGGGTTTGTGGAGCCCTCAAATTCTGGTAGCTTCATTTGTCAAAATTGTTCGTACAAAGGTTCCTGATTTACACGGGGTTGAAGGTGGGGTTCTACTACTACTTCGGGCATAACTGGCGGCACTGCTTGTTTAGGTGTAGCCATTTGTGAGGTTTGGCCTTCTTCTTGGCTTTGTCTCTATTCCATTTGCTCTAATCTTTGTCTTAGCTCAGCATTCTCCTTCATTTGAGCTTCTATAAGGGCTTGTAGTTCATCAACCCTTTTTGAAAGGATAGGACGCCCTTTCATATTCCTTTGATTACAAGTGTTCACTATCTTTTTTATTTCCTATAGTCGCATGAAAATCAATCGTTGGATTTTCAACAAATATATTTTTATAATATAAGTAAAAATAGTTTTGATCATCACATAATTTCAAGCATCTCATCATTTAATCATATCAAAATTTCACAACTTTCATATACACATAATCTTTAAGGCTTTTTCTCAAAATAGCCTTTCAATACAATCATACATGTACATATACAGATATATACATTTATACATCTTATATATTTTTACATCTAGTCCCCTGGTTAGTTCGGAATTATCAAAAATTCTTCCAGATCCTCTTCTTCCTCGTCCAAACCATTCTCGGTCCTGGATGGTGTCGTTCCTCTATTAGGACTTGTCCCTTCACATCTCCTAGATGGGCCAGCCTCATGGTCATTAGTCATAGGTCGCGCTCCATAAAGACGATCTAACATTACCTCTTGTAATAATTGTTCACGCCTATTGCGCACCATGTGCTCCAGCAGTAGCTCTTCTTCTGCTTTAGCTATTGTTACTATAAACTCTAGTAAAGTAAGAGGATATAGTAGGGTTACCTTCTGTCGTAAGCCTATCATAAGCCCCTTCTAGAATATATCACGAAAATCCTCATCAATAAGGTTGGATAGGGGACATCTCCTCATAATGTTCTCCTCGAATCATACTACATAAGTGAAAACTGTATCACTAAAAAGCATCTGTAGTCTCTCAGCCTGGAGAACAAACTCCCTGATATCTATGTATCTAGGCAAGGTAGGTGGTGGCATCGCTACCCTGCTCTCCAGAGGATCTGGAACTAGTGCTGGGCTCTTAGGTGGAAACTACTATATCATAATATGGCTAAACTCAGCCCAGTCAAGCCTTAACAGCATGTCCTTGCTGGACACAATACTCCCAGTACATCCGAGTGTCTTCATGGAATGTGCCGACTGCTAACATAACCCAATAGTTCTCATCAATGTCACATTGGTGCATGATCATCTCCACATCATGTAGCCAATCTCTGGTAGCAATCCCTTGTTGACTTCCCTTGAAAGTAGGTGGATAACTACCTTAAAAAGCGTGCACAACGCGAGCTGATACTCTAGCTACTATGTGTGGTCATCCTCCGACAACTAGGATGTCTATGTCGACTGGTGGATTAAGTACTAGTCGAGGAGGTGGCGCTTGAATCGGTGACGGTGCTCTAGCCTGTGGCATTGGCGGCTTAGTCGTTAGCGGTCTATGTACTGGTCGGAGGGACATGGATGGCCTAATCACGGGCCTAGTCCATACCCTGATCGGTCCTCTCAGTCTATACGGCTGAGGTCTCACATATGGTGGCCTAGTCATCATATATCCTACAAAATACATAACCTTGTATAAGCAAAAGATACTAGCTTAAAGAAACTAACTTACTAGGATTGACGAGCAGGCTGCGTTTTGTGCCAGTAGGGATATGGTCAACTGCTCTGATACCAACTTGTGATGCCCCCAATTTTGGCCACTCAAAACTGTTAAAATCCAACTCTGTAGCCGATTGCGACAGCTTGTGAACCTCATAAAGTCATCAAAAACTTTCTCTCATTTTCAAATCTTTGTATTTTGGAGCTCATTTTTTTTTTCCAAAATACTTTTCTTACATGAAAGCCTTGTATGAAAGCCATATAAAATTTAAACTTTACTTTAGTTGTCTTTTTATAATACAACATAATTTACAAAAATACATTATCTCAACTTCGTTTTTCAAAATACATTTTCTTCAAATTCCTTCTTTTAACGCTCAGCGGAAGACTGGTAGCAGGACCATAATCCACAGTGGAATTCCCTATCTTAATGGCACTGCATATCCTGCCGTCATCCAGGTTATCTATTGGACAGGTTTCTTACCTGCAACATGAACAAACCGGTGAGCTAACAAGCTCAGTAAGTTTAAACATACATCCTATGAATCACATAGATTAAAAAATATCAATAATAAAATTTTCTATGAATAGTACTATTTATATATGAATAGTATTATTCATCCATGAGCAGTAACTTTGCCTTTTGACTAATAAATAGTAACTTTGACTCTGATTGGATACTATTCACATCACTTTGACCAAGTACACTACACATGAGAGGAAATAAATCGGTAAAAACGTATCAGAGCGGCGTAGCGGAACAATAAAAATTTTTAAAATCGTTAAATATCTCATGATGCCATATACAATAAACCAACAACAATTTAAACTCATACCTCAAAGGACGCCAATCTGCAGGAGGAGAATGATCGGAGGGCTTCAACCAACTAGCCTTCTCTACTATTCTCCAATTGCTGAATGGCTGAGTGTGTGGGCACTCTGAACCTTGATCGGTATGCTAGCACTGCTAGTCTTCTTCTGACCACTCAGATCTCTAAAGAACGTATTGTTACGGTGAGTTATGCAACAATAAGCTTGCTCACCTGAGAGTCTGTGGTCTGAGAGAACTAGAGTGGCAGGACCTCTATTTATAGATTTGCATGAGGTGATCCTCTGAATTCGAATTGGATTAGGAGAAGATTTTCTCCCTTATCCACACACAAAATCCAAATTTTCTAGGGCCAAAAACCACCAAAAGATTTCGGCCATTTTGTGGATTTTGTATTCAAAATTCAAACAGGATTTTAACTAGAATTTTATCTCCTCATTTATCCACAAAAATCTGAATTTCCTTAAGGCCATAAACCTATCTAGATTCGTCTATTAAAGTGTGAGAAGAATCAAAATTCCAATAGGATTTTCTACCTTGAATTTTATCTCATCCTTATTCATAAATAATTAGAAATCTCCCTTGAGATTCACTCAAAATTTTTGGCCACTTCCAAGGAGGAGAGAATCCAAATTCAACTAGGATTGAAACTTGAATTTTTTCCTGCAATCTTATCCATAAAATCCGAAATTACCTTGGGAGATTTTTGGTATTCAAAATTCAAGTAGGATTCAAATAAGATTTTCCTCTCCATATCCAACTCAAATTCAAATTCTAACCTTGTGGAATTATCCGCAAAGAATTCGAATTCCATTTGGACTGTGATTCAAAATTTGAATTTCAAATTTCAAAATTCAAAATTCAAAATTCAAAATTCAAATTTAAATTTCAAATTCAAAATTTCAAATTCAAATTTTAAAATTCAATTTCAAAATCCACAAAAAGTTGTATTTCATATTTTTGTTCTCATGGATAATTTTCTACAACTCCAATTCAATCTCAAATAAAATCATGGCAACTTTATTTAGAGTTTAAATAATTGTGTACTCTATTATCCAAGACAAATTATAAATTCAACTAGAGAGAATCTTGTCCACCATCCTAATCCTATGTCAACACCATCTATGCATAATCAACTAGCCAATAAGCATACACAAATCAATTTGCCAATCGTTAAGGAATTATATGGAGCTAGTAGAGGGACCAATTGGACATATATAATCGGGCTCCCGTGAATCCACATGATCATCATTCTTTACCGAACAACTCAATCACATGATCACTAATTTCAGAGTCAAACCACTATAAACCTGAAACTGAACTCTCAATTATATATCGTATTACGTAAGCCTGTGACGAGCTATTGTCCAATGACCTTGTCATATATGCAGAACCCTCATATGATATCCATGATTAGCCTTAGGTCAAAGTCCGTTTAATCCTACTGATCAGGCTATCTTGAAGTTCCATTATACTACTGAATAAGAAAATGATTATTCACCATATGTGAATAAGAAATCATCTACCCAACAGACGACCCAAGGCCTTATCTATTTTCACATCCAGTATAATGCCTTTAAGATGATACCCTTAACTCCTTATTAGAGCTGTGATTCTGATATCTATAAATAATTCATCGTATATAAGTCATGCACCCAACGAACCGGTCTATAAGCTTACTACCTTTGAGACGCTTTAGCCATTGGAACATCAAAGTACACAAGTCATATACATGAAGTAGTTTATTTACTCAAGATTAAGGTTATTACATAATAAACGTCAAAAGCAGATTGATCCACTCATAGCGGACTACGCAGATCAATCACGCTTTAGTCCCGTTCTAAAATGTCACCACCAAACAACATATCTAGGTCTCTACTTGGGAGTCTATGCTCTAGACAGTCAAGACAAACCGTCCCCACCATGGCTTTAGACAATATAATAGTCTTAACATGAGTAAGATGCTCGGTCTAATCCCATAGACTACAGACCTTAGTTTAGACCGCTTACTTTAGAACATTGTCTTCTCGCATACCATTGCATGCAACGTTCTAACAGTTTTAACACAAGCAGTCAGTGAGCCATATTTGCTTACATTTACTTTAACATGTAAATAGAATAAGGACAAACAATAATGTAATGAATAACCTCTATATATAATTTTATTATCCAGTTTAAAATACATAAATTGTCTATAATGCTTAGGGTATTTCCTAACAATCTTCCACTTGCCCTAAGCCAGTAAATGTGCCATGTTATGCATTCCCATCACCTCTACATGCCTCTCAAAACTTCTAGCCACCCAAGTCTTAGTAAAGGGATCAGCAATGTTGTCCTCAGACACAATCTTACATACATGTACTTGTCTTGTCTCTACGTACCCTCTAATAATGTAATATCTCCGATCTACGTGCTTGGTCCTCTTATGGTGCCGAGATTCCGTTGTGTTGGCAATAGCCCCAGTGTTATCACAGTAAAGTGTGATAGGCTTGTCAACACTCGGAATGACCTCAAGGTCTCTAAAGAACTTGCAGAGTCAAACCGCTTCTTTAGATGCATCAACCACAGCCACATACTTAGCCTACATCGTAGAGTCAGCTGTGCAACCCTGCTTCACGCTCCTTCATACAATGGCATCTCCTTCGAGCAAGAACACTAATCCTAATGTCGATTTCCTCGAATCCTTATAAGTCTGGAAGTCTGAGTCTGTGTATCCTATGGGTGTTAGGTCCCCTCCAAAATACACCAGCATATAATCTCTCGTTCTCTTAAGATACTTGAGTATATACTTTATTGCTTGCCAGTGCTTGGTTCTAGGATTTGCTTGATATCGACTTACCATACCTATTGTAAAACATATGTTTAGGCGAGTGCAAAGCATAGCGTACATAAGGCTACCCATAGCGGATGCATAAGGGACCTTACTCATACGCTCTCTTTCTTCCGATGTCTTGGGATAGTCATTAAAATGAAAGAGTTAGACCAGCAATGGAAGGTTGTGAACCTTTCTTTGCCTCTTGCATTGCATATTTGTCAATTATTTTATCTATGTATGAAGCCTGGGATAATGCTATCATTTTGTTCTTTCGATCTCTGAAGAGATGAATGCCTAGATCATAATTAGTTTCTCCCAAGTCCTTCATGTCAAACTATTGGTGCAGTCAAAGCTTGACCGATGATAAGTTCCCTGCATCATTCCCAATGAGGAGTATATCATCGACATAGAGTGCCAGAAAGACCACTTTTCCATCCTTAATACGTTTATAAACACAGGGTTCATCAACGTTCTGCTCAAAACCAAATGTTTTGATCGTTTGATCAAATCTCTAGTTCCATGAGCGGGATGCTTGCTTTAATCCATAAATGGATCTAAGCAACTTGCAGACTTTTCTTTCTTGGCCTTTTGCCATGAACCCTTTGGGCTGTATCATGTAGATACATTCCTTAAGATGGCCATTCAAGAATGCCGTCTTGATGTCCATTTGCCAGATCTCATAATCGAGAGCCGCAGTAACGGACAGAAGAATATGGATAGACTTCAGCATAGCAATAGGAGAAAAGGTTTCATCGTAATTGATTCCAGCCTTTTGCATATACCCCTTAGCGACCAGTCTAGCTTTGAAAGTTTCTGCTCTCCCTTCTGCATCCTTCTTTCTTTTGTAGACCTATTTGCATCCAATGGGTTTTATCCCATCCGGTAGATCTACAAGTTCCTAAACAAAGTTGGATTTCATAGAATCCATCTCATTGTTCATAGTCTGTTTCCAAGATTTAGAATCAACATCATTTATAACTTCATCATAAGTGATCGGATCATCCTCATGCTCATGAGCCTCGGCCTGGTATACCTAAGCATCATACATGAAGAAATTAGGATTTTTCGAAACCCTCATATTACGACGAGGCACCCTAAATTGTTGATCGTCTGTAGGTCTTTCACCGAAACTCGGACTTGCGTCCAAGACTGAAACTGTGGAGTAGTTCTTTCACCTGATAACTCCTCTAGCACCAATTTGCTTCGAGGCTTAAAGTCATTCATGTGACTTTCGTCTAAGAATGTCGCATAGGTTGAAACAATGACTTTTTGTTCCTTCGAGTTATAGAACAGACCTCCCTTAGTTCCCTTAGGATGCCTAGAAACATGCACAATTCTATTCTTGGTTCCAACTTCTTCGCATCCCCATCCAGTACATGTGCTGGGCAGCCCCATATTCTCATATGTCCAAGGGAGGGCTTCTTGCCACGTCACAATTCATACGGAGTCCTGGGAATTGACTTGCTTGGAACCTGATTTAGAATATAGCACGCCGTTTGTAATGTATATCCCAAAAATGATAACGGCAGTGTTTAATAACTCATCATGGACCGTACCATATCCAATAAGGTCCTGTTTCTCCTTTTGGCTACACCATTCTGTTGTGGAGTACCAGGTGCACTCAATTAGGATAATATCCCATTCTCTACAAGATGTCCTAGAAATTCGTTAGAGAGGTATTCGCCACCTCGATCAGATTGAAGTGTCTTTATGGATTTACCCAATTGCTTTTCCACTTCTTGTAGGAAAATAAATCGGTAAAAACGTATCAGAGTGGCGCAGCGGAACAATAAAAATTTTTAGATCGTTAAATATCTCATGATGCCATATACAATAAACCAACAACAATTAAAACTCATACCTCAAGGATGCCAATCTTGCAGGAGGAGAATGACCGGAGGCTTCAACCAACTAGCCTTCTCTACTATTCTCCAATTCCCGAATGGCTAAGTGTGTGGGCACTCTAAACCTCGATCAGTATGCTAGCACTGCTCGTCTTCTTCCGACCACCCAGATCTCTAAAGAACTTTATTGTCACGATGAGCTGTGCAACAATAAGCCTGCTCACCTGAGAGTCCGTGGTCTGAGAGAACTGGAGTGGTAGGACCTTTATTTATAGACTTGCATGAGGTGATTCTCTGAATTTGAATTGGACTAGGAAAAGATATTCTCCCTTATCCATAAAAATAAAATCCGAATTTTTCCATGGGAAATTCTCAACAATAAATTCGGTTTTTTAAGGATAAAACCAATCCAAATCTAAACAAGATTTTAACTAGAATTTTATCTTCCTTTTTCAACCAAAAAATCCGAAATTTCCTAGGAGATTTTTCTCAAAATATTCGGCCACATTTAGGATAAGGGAGAATCAAAATTCCACTAGGATTTTCAAGCTTGAATCTTATCTCAACCTTATCCAAAATAACCGAATTTTCCTAGGAGAGATCCTCCATAATTTCAGCCACTTTTCAGGGAAGGAGAGAATCCAAATTCAACTAGGATTGAAACTTGAATCTTCCCTTGAACCTTATCCACAAAAACCGAAATTCCATTGAGGATTATCCTAAAAAATTTCATCCACTTTTGTTAGGATTTAGATTCAAAATTCAAGTAGGATTCTATCAAGATTATCCTCTCCAAATCCAACTCAAATTCGAATTTCAAACCTTGTGGATTTTCCACAACAAATTCGAATCCCATTTGGACTGTGATTCAAAATTTGAATTTCAAATTTCAAATTCGAATTTCAAATTCAAATTTCAAATTTCAAATTTCAAATTTAAATTTCAAATTCAAATTTCAAATTCAAAATTCAAATTCAAATTTCAAATTCAAATTTCAAATTTCAAAATTCAAATTTCAAATTTCAAAATTCAAATTTCAAAATCCACAAAATGGTTGTGTTTCAAATTCTTGTTCTCATGGATAATTTTCTACAACTCCAATCCAATCTCAAATAAAATCATGGCAACTTTATTTGGAGTTCGAATAATTGTGTACTCTATTATCCAAAACAAAATCTGAATCCAACCGGAGAGAATCTTATCTACCATCCTAATCCTGTGTCATCACCATCCATGCATAATAAACTAGCCAATAGCATACACAAATCAATTTGCCAAACGTTAAGGAATTATGTGGAGCTAGTAGAGGGACTGATTGGACATATATAATCGGGCTCCCGTGATTCCATATGATCATCATTCTGTACCGAACAACTCAATCATATGATCACTAATTTCAGAGTCACACCACTATAAACCTGAAACTGAACTCCCAATTATATACCGTATTACGTAAGCCTGTGACAAGCTACTATCCAATGACCTTGTCATATATGCAAAACCCTCATATGATATCCATGATCAGCCTTAGGTCAAAGTCCGTTTAATCCTACTGATCAGGCTATCTTAAAGTTCCATTATACTACCGAATTAAGAAAATGATTATTCACCATGTGTGAATAAGAAGTCATCCGCCCAGCAGATGACCCAAGGCCTTGTCCATTTTCACATTCAGTATAATGCCTTTAAGAGGATACCTTTAACTCCTTAGAGCTATGATTGCGATATCTGTAAACAAACCCTTCATCGTATACAAGTCATGCACCCAACAAACCGGTATATAAGCTCACTACCTCTGAGACGTTTTAGTCATTGGAACATCAAAGTACACAAGTCATATACATGAAGCAGTTCATTTACTCAGGATTAAGGTTATTGCACAATGAACGTCAAAAGCAGGTTGATCCACTCATTGCGGACTACGTAGATCAATCACGCTTTTGTCTCGGTCTAATATGTCACCACCAAGCAACATATCTATGTCTCTACTTGGGAGTCCAGCTCCAGACAGTCAAGACAAACCGTCCCCTCCAAGGCTTTAGACAACATAATAGTCTTAACATGAGTTAGATGCTCGGTCTAACCCCATAGACTATAGACCATAGTTTAGACCGTAAACTTTAGAACATTGTCTTCTCGCATACAAAAGTCCGTTGCATGCAATGTTCTAACAGTTTTAACACAAGCAGTTAGTGAGTCATATTTGCTTACATTTACTTTAACATGTAAATAAGACGAGGACATTTAGCAATGTAATGAATAACCTCTATATATAATTTTATTATCCAGTTCAAAATGAATACATCAAAATGTCTCTAATACTTAGGGCATTTCCTAACAATCTTCCACTTGCCCTAAACCAGCAGATGTGCCATGTTACGCATCCCCATCGCCTCTACGTGCCTCTCAAAGCTTCTAACCACCAAAGTCTTAGTAGAGGGATTGGCAATGTTGTCCTCGGACGCGATATTACATACATCTACTTATCCTGTCTCCATATGCCCTCTAATGTCGACTTCCTTAAATCCTTACAAGTCTAGAAGTCTGAATCCGTGTATCCTACGGGTGTTAGGTCCCTTCCAGAATACACCAGCATATAATCCCTCGTTCTCTTAAGATACTTGAGTATATACTTTACTGCTTGCCCGTGCTTGGTTCCAGGATTTGCTTGATATCGACTCACCATACCTACTGCAAAACATATATCTGGGCGAGTGCAAAGCATAGCGTACATAAGGCTACCCACAGCGGATGCATAAGGGACCTTACTCATACGCTCTCTTTCTTCCGATGTCTTGGGACAGTCATCCAATGAAAGAGTTAGACCGGCAATAGAAGGTTGTGAGCCTTTCTTTGCCTCTTGCATTGCATATTTGTCAATTATTTTATCTATGTATGAAGCTTGGGATAACGCTATTATTTTGTTCTTTCGATCTCTGAAGAGACAAATGCCTAGAACATAATTACCTTCTCCCAAGTCCTTCATGTCAAACTGTTGGTGTAACCAAAGCTTGACCGATGATAAGTTCCCTACATCATTCCCAATGAGTAGTATATCATCGACATAGAGTATCAAAAAGACCACTTTTCCATCCTTAATATGTTTATAAACACAAGGTTCATCAACGTTCTGCTCAAAACTAAATGTCTTAACCGCTTGATCAAACCCCTGGTTCCATGAGCGGGATGCTTGCTTTAATCCATAAATGGATCTAAGCAACTTGTAGACTTTCCTTTCTTGGCCTTTTGCTACGAACCCTTCGGGCTGTATCATATAGATACACTCTTCAAGATGACCATTCAAGAATGCCGTCTTGACATCCATTTGCCAGTTCTCGTAATCGAGAGCCGCAGTAATGGACAGAAGAATACGGATAGACTTCAGCATAGCAACAGGCGAAAAGGTTTCATTGTAATCGATTCCAGCCTTTTGCGTGTATCCCTTTGCAACCAGTCTAGCTTTGAAAGTTTCCACTCTCCCTTCCGCATCCTTCTTTCTTTTGTAGACCCATTTGCATGTAATGGGTTTTATCCCATCCAGCAAATCTACAAGTTCCCAAACAGAGTTGGATTTCATAGAATCCATCTCATTGTTTATAGCCTGTTTCCAAGATTTAGAATCAACATCATTTACAGCTTCATCATAAGTGACCGGATCATCCTCATGCTCATGAGCCTCGGCCTGGTATACCTCAGCATCATACATGAAGAAATTAGGTTTCTTAGAAACCCTCCCACTGCGACGAGGCACCCTAAATTGTTGATCGTCTACAGGCCTTTCACTGGAACTCGAACTTGCGTCCAAGACCGAAATCTGTGGAGCAGTTCTTTCACCCGATAACTCCTCTAGCACCACTTTGCTTTGAGACTTAAAGTCATTCATGTGACTTTCCTCTAAGAATGTCGCATGGGTTGAGACAATGACTTTTTGTTCCTTCGGGTTGTAGAACAGACCTCCTTTAGTTCCTTTTGGATACCCTACAAACATGCATAATTCTGATCTTGGTTCCAACTTTTTCACATCCCCATCCAGTACATGTGCCGGGCAGCCCCATATTCTCATATGTCCAAGGGAGGGCTTCCTGCCACGCCACAATTCATACGGAGTTTTGGGAATTAATTTACTCGGAACCTGGTTCAGAATATAGCATGCCGTTTGTAAAGCATATCCCCAAAATGATAATGGCAGCGTTGAATAACTCATCATGGACCGTACCATATCCAATAAGGTCCTGTTTCTCCTTTTGGCTACACCATTCTGTTGTGGAGTACCAGGTGCAGTCAATTGGGATAATATCCCGTTCTCTACAAGATGTCCTAGAAATTCATCGGAGAGGTATTCACCACCTCGATCAGATCGAAGTGTCTTTATAGATTTATCCAATTGCTTTTCCACTTCCGCACGATACTCTTTGAACATGTCAAAGGTTTCGCTCTTGCGGTGCATCAGATACACATATCCATACCTCGAGTAATCATCTATAAAAGAGACATAATACTCGAACCCTCCTCGTGCTATGACGTTCATGGGGCCACATACGTCATTTGTGCACAATTTCTAAGAGCTCCTGAGCCCTTGCACCCTTAGCTCCAAAAGACCTCTTAGTCATTTACCCTCTAGACAAGACTCACATTGGGGAAGTCGTACCTCCTCCAGAGATTCCAGAGGACCGTCTTTCACCAATCTTTGAATCCTATCTTGATTAATATGACCAAGTCTTAAATGCCAAAGATACGCCTTGTTAGAGTGAGAAACTTTCAACCTTTTAGAGTTATCAATTAATTCAGTGTCAAGCAGTGAGTACATCTTTGGTTTGATCAAATATAGGTTTCCATCCATCCATCCAGAACAGATAAAAGACTTATTTCTACGAATATCAACTCTTTTATTAAAAGAAACTGAATAAGAATCCTTTATTAAACAAGCTACCGATATAAGGTTCCTCCTAAAATTAGGAACATAAAAACAGTCTTTTAATAAAATAAACCTAAATAGATCAAAATAAAGGTAAACATCTCCCACTGTCTCAGCCACCACAAAGCTACCATCTCCAGTCCGCAACGAGAGGCTCCTATCATGTAGACTTCTCGTTTCCACGAACCCCTGCATAGAAACATAAACATGGTTAGTGGCGCCCGAATCAATGACCCAAGTGTCTTTCGATTCTTCCACCAAACACGCTTCCAAGTAAAGAATTTCCTTACCTTCCTTGCCCTTGGCGGCTAGGATTTCCCGGCAAGCCTTCTTGAAGTGACCCACCTTCCCACAATCCTTTGGCTTATTGTTCTTCTTCTTCTTCTTCCTGTCTGAGACAGGAGGATTAGAAGAACTAGAAGCCACTTGCTTCTTATTTGGCCTCTTCCTCTTCCGTGAGGGATTGGAAGATTCCGCCAAATTGGCCTCACCTTTAGGTCAGACCACATCCTCATCCTTGATCATCCGCTCATACGCCTGTAGTTGCTTCATGAGCTCGGTTAGTCCTAACTCCTTTGTCGCCAGATTGTATGCGGCCTTAAACCCCACAAAATCTTTACACAGAGTCTTGAACACCATCTCGATCTGGGTGTGGTAGTCCAACTCAGCACCATTCTCGGTAGCCTCGGCGAAGAATCCCATTAGAGTGATCATATGGTCCTTCACCGGAGTACCCGCCTTTTGCTTAGAGTTCATAATGCTGGTGATAGCGGACTGTCGAGCTAATTTTTCTTGGCCTCCGAACATGTCCTCCAGATTTTCTATGATCTCCCCAACAACTTGATAAGTCTCATGCTGCTTTTGTAAAGCACTCGTCATGCTAGCAAGGATGTAGCATCGAGCTATCTCATTGGATTCTCTCCAACGATTATAGGCAACTGGGACCTCCTCAAGTGGTGTGTCAGGTTTGGGCCCAAGTGGGCATGGTTCGTCCAGTACGAACTTGTGTCTCTCGCAGTAGAGAACTATTAATAGATTTCTTTTCCAATCTTTATAATTGTCGCCATTTAGTTTATTCTCAGTAAGTATTGAAATGAGGGGTGTCGGTGACATTTTGAACTGAAATAAAATTACACTAGACATCATTACAAAGCCCAAGCAAATATACAGATAATTTAGCAAATAAAACATACAAGTATGTTCGTACATGAAACTTGAAAAGCATGTAGCATTACAACGGTAATTCTCAGCACCTATTGCCCCAAGCCACCGAGGGGTGGTCATGGAAACAAATAGCCGGAACATGGACCCCGTCCAATTAATATATGTTGCCTTAATTCCTCAAAGGTTAAGACATATATTAATAACCGCTTATTTGGCCACCAGTTTAGTTAACAGAGCTTCTAGGGAAGGTTAATAACTAAACGAGTTTTGAGTGTATAACCATTGTTTACGTAGCCCGATCCACGTCCTACCAAGCCACCGAGGGGTGGTCATGAATAGGATCGTACCCGAACACGTTTTCCACATAGGAGATCCAATCTAGTATACCGACGGCGGTAAACACCTACCGAGGGGTGTGGTCAGGGCAGAACTGACGCGAGGCGTTACCATGCTTTTACATATGGATCAGCAATGGAGGCCGTGGGTTCTGTTTGAAACCCTCTCCCACTCAATATTTTGAAAAACATGCAAATTTTGACAAATTATGTATGATCAATATAGTATGAGCGGCACTCACCTATCCTATATGACATGTTATCAAATATGCATACAAAACATTCATCAATACATATTTATACATCCATGACATATCATAGAAAAAATAATTGACAGAATAACCAAGCTATGGTTCCATCCTAAAACAAAGAAAATAAACATTACAAAATTCCATCCAAAGCATTCTTTGGGTCTTGAATTCTGTTCCGTCTTCTTGTATCCATCTTTATGTAGCCTTTCCATTTATTTCTAATCCCTAGAATTATTTAAAATTTAAATCTCCAAAAATTTAAATTTCAAATTCAAATTCCAAATTCGAATTTCAAATTTAAATTTCCAATTCAAATTTTTAAACAATTTTAAACATCATGTGTAATAATATGTAATTCCAAAAATTTCAAATTTTCAATTACATATTTTTAAACATGATTTAAAATTAAATTTCTAATTTAAAAATCAAAATTTTTCGATTTTTTAGACCGTCGTACCGCCGCCTCCGAAGGCGGCAGCCGCCGTGGGCAGCCAACAGCCCCAAAGGGGCTAGCAGCCCACGGCTGCCCCCTATGTGCAGCCTTGCCGGGCTGCAGGCCAAGCCTGCAGCGCCAAGCTGCACGCCCAGGCTGCAGCCAACCTTGGGCAGGCCACGGCCACCCTTGGCTGCAGGCCAAGCCTGCGGCCGTGGCTGGTGTTGGCCTGCACAGGGGCTGCCGCAGCCCCATCCTACCCAAGGGCAGGGGCTGCAGCCCCACTAAGGCCCGTCGGCCTATCCCGAGGGGTCGTGTCTCGATTTTCATGCCATATTCCAATTTACCTGTTAGGATCTCCAAAAATTAATTTGAATCCCAATTAAATAGAAATTTTTCGCACAATCAAAATTTCAACCTTTAAATCAAATTTAACTTTTGGGAAAAAATAAATTACGGTCTTCAATCTTCAATCTCCTCCAAGAATAATTACATAAAATTTCCTAAACCGTTTGCGGTGTATAAAAATTCTAATCATAAAAATTCTAAGAGACAAAAAATAAAATCCATGGGAAAATTACAGTGTTAATAAACTGCTCCCATGGTTACATAAAAATTCCTAGATACAATTTTTCTAAATTCTAAGGAATCATAACCGGCATAAACAAGCATGCTTATAATAATTCAGAAAATTAAAATAACCACATACTTTATACATAATCCATGATAACAACATAAAGGAACCCTAGAATGCCACTCTCTAAATATCAAATCCATACATAAATAAAAAGACTAAGTAATTGTCTAATTTATGGACATGGCATAGTCATGAGATGGCTCTGATACCAATTGTAGGAAAATAAATCGGTAAAAATGTATCAGAGTGGTGCAGCGGAACAATAAAAATTTTTAGATCGTTAAATATCTCATGATGCCATATACAATAAACCAACAACAATTAAAACTCATACCTCAAGGACGCCAATCTTGCAGGAGGAGAATGACCGGAGGCTTCAACCAACTAGCCTTCTCTACTATTCTCCAATTTCCGAATGGCTGAGTGTGTGGGCACTCTGAACCTCGATCGGTATGCTAGCATTGCTAGTCTTCTTCCGACCATCCAGATCTCTAAAGAACTTTATTGTCATGATGAGCTGTGCAACAATAAGCCTGCCCACCTGAGAGTCTGTGGTATGAGAGAACTGGAGTGGCAGGACCTCTATTTATAGACCTGCATGAGGTGATTCTCTGAATTTGAATTGGACTAGGAAAAGATATTCTCCCTTATCCATAACCATAAAATCCGAATTTTTCCATGGGAAATTCCCAACAATAAATTTGGCTTTTTAAGGATAAAACCAATCCAAACCTAAACAAGATTTTAACTAGAATTTTATCTCCCTTTTTCAACCAAAAAATCCGAAATTTCCTAGGAGATTTTTCTCCAAATATTCTGCCACATTTAGGATAAGGGAGAATCAAAATTCCACTAGTATTTTCAAGCTTGAATCTTATCTCAACCTTATCCAAAATAACCAAATTTTCCTAGGAGAGATCCTCTATAATTTCGGCCACTTTTCAGGGAAGGAGAGAATCCAAATTCAACTAGGATTGAAACTTGAATCTTCCCTTGAGCCTTATCCACAAAAACCGAAATTCCATTGAGGATTATCCTCAAAAATTTCGTCCACTTTTGTTAGGATTTAGATTCAAAATTCAAGTAGGATTCTATCAAGATTATCCTCTCCAAATCCAACTCAAATTTGAATTTCAAACCTTGTGGATTTTCCAGAACAAATTCGAATTCCACATGGACTGTGATTCAAAATTTGAATTTCAAATTTCAAATTCCAATTTCAAATTCAAAATTCAAAATTCAAAATTCAAAATTCAAATTTCAAATTTAAATTTCAAATTCGAATTTCAAATTCAAATTTCAATTTCAAATTTCAAATTCAAAATTCAAATTTCAAATTTCAAAATTCAAATTTCAAATTTCAAAATTCAAATTTCAAAATCCACAAAACGATTGTGTTTCAAATTCTTGTTCTCATGGATAATTTTCTACAACTCCAATCCAATCTCAAATAAAATCATGGCAACTTTAGTTGGAGTTCGAATAATTGTGTACTCTATTATCCAAAACAAAATCTGAATCCAACCGGAGAGAATCTTGTCTACCATCCTAATCCTATGTCATCACCATCCATGCATAATAAACTAGCCAATAGCATACACAAATCAATTTGCCAAACGTTAAGGAATTATATGGAGCTAGTAGAGGGACTGATTAGACATATATAATCGGGCTCCTGTGATTCCATATGATCATCATTCTGTACTGAACAACTCAATCATATGATCACTAATTTCAGAGTCACACCACTATAAACCTGAAACTGAACTCCCAATTATATACCGTATTACGTAAGCCTGTGACGAGCTACCATCCAATGACCTTGTCATATATGCAAAACCCTCATATGATATCCATGATCAGCCTTAGGTCAAAGTCCGTTTAATCCTACTGATCAGGCTATCTTAAAGTTCCATTATACTTCCGAATTAAGAAAATGATTATTCACCATGTGTGAATAAGAAGTCATCCGCCCAGCAGATGACCCAAGGCCTTGTCCATTTTCACATTCAGTATAATGCCTTTAAGAGGATACCTCTAACTCCTTAGAGCTATGATTCCAATATCTGCAAACAAACCCTTCATCGTATACAAGTCATACACCCAATAAACCGGTATATAAGCTTACTACCTCTGAGACGCTTTAGCCATTGGAACATCAAAGTACACAAGTCATATACATGAAGTAGTTCATTTACTCAGGATTAAGGTTATTGCACAATGAACGTCAAAAGCAGATTGATCCACTCATAGCGGACTACGTAGATCAATCACGCTTTAGTCCCGGTCTAATATGTCACCACCAAGCAACATATCTATGTCTCTACTTGGGAGTCCAGCTCCAGACAGTCAAGACAAACTGTCCCCTCCAAGGCTTTAGACAACATAATAGTCTTAACATGAGTTAGATGCTCGGTCTAACCCTATAGACTATAGACCATAGTTTAGACTACTAACTTTAGAACATTGTCTTCTAGCATACAAAAGTCCATTGCATGCAACATTCTAACAGTTTTAACACAAGCAGTCAGTGAGCCATATTTGCTTACATTTACTTTAACATGTAAATAAGACGAGGACAGATAGCAATGTAATGAATAACCTCTATATATAATTTTATTATCCAGTTCAAAATGAATACATCAAAATGTCTCTAATACTTAGGGCATTTCCTAACACTTCTGCACGATACTCTTTGAACTTGTTAAAGGTTTTGCTCTTGCAGTGCATCAGGTACACATATCCATACCTTGAGTAATCGTCTATAAAGGAGACATAATACTCAAACCCTCCTCGTGCTGTGATGTTCATAGGGCTACATACGTCAATGTGCACAATTTCTAAGAGTTCCTGAGCCCTAGTACCCTTAGCTCCAAAAGACCTCTTAATCATCTTACCCTCAAGACAAGACTCACATTGAGGAAGATGTACCTCCTCTAGAGATTCTAGAGGGCCATCCTTCACCAATCTTTGAATCTTATCTTGATTAATATGACCAAGTCTTAAATGCCAAAGATACGCCTTGTTAGAGCAAAAAACTTCCAACCTTTTAGAGTTATTTATTAATTTGATGTCAAGTAGTGAGTACATCTTTGGTTTGATTAAATATAGGTTTCCATCCATCTATCTAGAATAGATAAAAGACTTATTTTTATGAATATCAACTCTTTTACTAAAAGAAACTGAATAAGAATCTTTTATTAAACAAGCTAGCGATATAAGGTTTCTCCTAAAATTAGGAACATAAAAACAGTATTTTAATAAAATAAACCTAAATTCATCAAAGTAAAGGTAAACGTCTCCCACTGCCTTAGCCACCACCAAGCTATCGTCTCTAGTCCGTAACAAGAGGCTCCTATCATATAGATTTCTCGTTTCCACAAACCCCTGCATAGAAACACAAATATGATTAGTGGTGCTCGAATCAATGACCTAAGTGTCTTTCGATTCTTCCACCAAACACGCTTCTAAGTAGTGAAGTTCCTTACCTTCCTTGCCCATGGCAGCTAGGAATTCCCGGCAAGCCTTCTTGAAGTGACCTACCTTCCCACAGCGGAAGCACTTGGACTTTTTAGGGTCCCTAGGCTTCTTGTTCTTCTTCTTCTTCTTCCCATTTGAGACAGGAGGATTAGAAGAACTGGAAGCCGCTTGCTTCTGATTTGGCCTCTTCTTCTTTCGTGAGGGTTTGGAAGATTCTGTCAAATTAGCCTATCCTTTTGGTTGGACCGCATCCCTATCCTTGATCATCCGCTCATAAGCTTGGAGTTGCTTCATGAGCTCGGTTAGTTATAACTCCCTTGTCGCCAGATTATATGCAGCCTTAAACCCCACAAAATCTTTTGATAGAGTTTTGAACACCATCTCGATCTGGGTATTGTAGTCCAGTTCAACACTGTTCTTGGCAGCCTCAGCAAAGAATCCCATTAGAGTGATCATATGGTCGTTTATTGGAGTACCTGCCTTTTGCTTAAAGTTCATAATGCTGGTAATAGCAGACTGTCAAGCTAATTTTTCTTGGCCTCTGAACATGTCCTCTAGATTTTCCATGATCTCCCCAGCAACTTGATAAGTCTCATGCTGCTTTTGTAAGGCACTCATCATGCTAGCCAAGATGTATCACCGAGCTATCTCATTGGATTCTCTCTAATGAGTATAGGCAACCAGGACCTCCTCAAGCGGTGTGTCAGGTTTGGGCACAAGTGGGCATGGTTCGTCCACCACAAACTTGTGTCTCTCGCAGCTGAGAACTATCAATAGATTTTTTTTCAAGTCTTTATAATTATCATCATTCAGCTTATTTTCAGCAAGTATTGAAATGAGTGGTGTCGGTGACATTTTGAATTGAAATAAAATTATACTAGACATCATAACAAAGCCCAAGCAAATATACAGATAATTTAGCAAATAAAACATGCAAGTATGTTCTTACATGAAACTTGAAAAACATGTAACATTGCAATGGTAATTCTCAGCACCTATTGCCCCAAGCCACTGAGAGGTGGTCATGAGACAAATAGCCAGAACATGGACCCCGTCCAATTAATATATGTTGCCTTAAATCCTCCAAGGTTAAGACATATATTAATAACCGCTTATTTTGGCCATCAGTTTAGTTAACAGAGCTTCTAGGGAAGGTTAATAACTAAACGAGTCTTGAGTGTATAACCATTGTTTACGTAGCCCGATCCACATCCTATCAAGCCAACGAGGGGTGGTCATGAATAGAATCGTACCCGAACACGTTTTCCACATAAGAGATCTAACCTAGTATACCGGCGGTGGTAAAAACCTACCAAGGGGTGTGGTTAGGGCAGAACTGAAGCGAGGCATTACTATACTTTCACATATGGATCAACAATGGAGGCCGTGGGTTTTGTTTGAAACCCTTTCCTACTCAATATTTTGAAAAACGTGCAAGTTTTGTCAAATATGTATGATTAATATAGTATGAGCGGCACTCACCTATCCTATATGACATGTTATCAAATATGCATATAAAACATCCATCAATACATATTTATACATCCATGACATATCATAGAAAAAATAATTAACAGAATATTGACCAAGCCATGGTTCCATCCTAGAATAAAGAAAATAAAGATTATAAAATTCCATCTAAAGCATTCTTTGGGTCTTGAATTTTGTTCCGTCTTCTTGTATCCATCTTTATGTAGCCTCTCCATTTATTTCTCATCTCAGGAATAATTTAAAATTTAAATTTCAAATTTAACCCGTAGGCCATGTGCAGCCATGCCTGGCTGCACACCTGGGTGGGGCAGTAGCCAGCCAGGCAGCAGGCGTCGCCTACAGCCATGGGCTGCAGCCCAGGGCTACGGCCAGCCCTTGAGGGGCCATGGCCACCCTTGGCTGCAGGCAGAGCCTGCGGCTACGGGTTGTGTAGCTGTGGACAGGGGCTGCCACAGCCCCATCCTACTCGAGGGCAGGGGCTGTAGCCCCACCACGGTTGGTGGTCCATCCTGAGGGAGCGGTCCTCAATTTCTGTGCCATATTCCAATTTACCCATTAGGATATTCAAAAATTAATTTGAATCCTAATTAAATTAAAATTTTCCACACAATCAAAATTTCAACCTTTAAATTAAATTTAACTTTTGGGAAAAATAAATTATGGTCTTCAATCTCCTCCAAGAATAATTACATAAAATTTCCTAAACCATTTTCGGTGTACAAAAAATTCTAATTATAATATTTCTAAGAGATAAAAAATAAAAATCCATGGGAAAATTACAGTGTTAATAAACTGCTCTCATGGTTACGTAAAAATTCCTAGATACAATTTTCTAAATTCGAAAGAACCATAACTGGCATAAAACAAGCATGCTTATAATAATTCAGTAAATTAAAATAACCACATACTGCATACATAATACATGATAACAACATAAAGGAATCCTAGAATGCCACTCTCTAAATATCAAATCCATACATAAATAAAAAGACTAATTAATTGTCTAATTTATGTACATGGCATAGTCATGAGATGGCTCTGATACCAATTGTAGGAAATAAATCGGTAAAAACGCATCAGAGCGGCGCAACGGAATAATAAAATTTTTTAAGATCGTTAAATATCTCATGATACCATATAAAATAAACCAACAATAATTTGAACTCATACCTCAAAGGATGCCAATCTGCAGGAGGAGAATGATCGGAAGGCTTCAACTAACTAGCCTTCTCTACTATTCTCCAATTCCTGAATGGTTGAGTGTGTGGGCACTCTGAACCTTGATCGGTATGCTAGCACTGCTATCTTCTTTCGACCACCCAGATCTCTAAAGAACTTATTATCACGGTGAGTTATGCAACAATAAGCCTACTCACCTGAGAGTCTGTGGTCTGAGAGAACTAGAGTGGCAGGACCTCTATTTATAGACTTGCATGAGGTGATCCTATGAATTCGAATTGGATTAGGAGAAGATTTTCTCCCTTATCCACACACAAAATCCAAATTTTCTAGGGCCAAAAACCACCAAAAGATTTGGCCATTTTGTGGATTTTGTATTCAAAATTCAAACAGGATTTTAACTAGAATTTTATCTCCTCATTTATCCACAAAAATCTGAATTTCCTTAAGGCCATAAACCTGTCCAGATTTGTCTATTAAAGTGTGAGGAGAATCAAAGTTCCAATAGGATTTTCTAGCTTGAATTTTATCTCATCCTTATTCATAAATAACCGGAAATCTCCCTTGAGATTCACTCAAAATTTTCAGCCACTTCCACGGAGGAGAGAATCCAAATTCAACTGGGATTGAAACTTGAATTTATCCCTGCAACCTTATCCATAAAATCCGAAATTACCTTGGGAGATTTTTCCTTAGCAAATTCGGTTTTCCTTGGTAGATTTGGGATTCAAAATTCAAGTAGGATTCATACAAGATTTTCCTCTCCATATCCAACTCAAATTCGAATTCTAACCTTGTGGAATTATCTACAAAGAATTTGAATTTCATTTGGACTGTGATTCAAAATTTGAATTTCAAATTTCAAAATTTAAAATTCAAAATTCAAAATTCAAATTTCAAATTTCAAATTTAAATTTCAATTTCAAATTTCAAATTCGAATTTCAAATTTAAATTTCAAATTCAAATTTCAAATTCAAAATTTCAATTTCAAATTTCAAAATTCAAATTTCAAAATCCACAAAAAGTTGCATCTCATATTTTTGTTCTCATGGATAATTTTCTACAACTCCAATCCAATTCAAATAAAATCATGACAACTTTATTTGGAGTTCGAATAATTGTGTACTCTATTATCCAAAACAAATTAGAAATTCAACCGGAGAGCATCTTGTCCACCATCCTAATCCTATGTCAACACCATCCATGCATAATCAACTAGCCAATAAGCATATACAAATCAATTTGCCAATCGTTAAGGAATTATGCGGTGCTAGTAGGGGGACCATTTGGACATATATAATCGGGCCCCCATGAATCCACATGATCATCATTCTTTACCGAACAACTCAATCATTTGATCACTAATTTCAGAGTCACACCACTATAAACCTGAAACTGAACTCCCAATTATATATCGTATTACATAAGCCTGTGATGAGCTATTGTCCAATGACCTTGTCATATATGCAAAATCCTCATATGATATCCATGATCAGCCTTATGTCAAAGTCCGTTTAATCCTACTGATCAGGTTATCTTAAAGTTCCATTATACTACTGAATAAGAAAATGATTATTCACCATATGTGAATAAGAAATTATCTACCCAGTAGACGACCCAAGGCCTTGTTCATTTTCACATCTAGTGTAATGCCTTTAAGAGGATACCCTTAACTCCTTATTAGAGCTATGATTTCGATATCTATAAACAAACCTTTCATCATATACAAGTCATGCACCTAATGAACCGGTCTATAAGCTTACTACCTCTAAGACGCTTTAGCCATTGGAACATCAAAGCACACAAGTCATATACATGAAGTAGTTTATTTACTCAGGATTAAGGTTATTACGTAATGAATGTCAAAAGCAGATTGATCCACTCATAGTGGACTACGTAGTTCAATTACGCTTTAGTCCCGGTCTAATATGTCACCACCAAGCAACATATCAATGTCTCTACTTGGGAGTCTATGCTCCAGACAGTCAAGACAAACCGTCCCCACCATGGCTTTAGACAACATAATAGTCTTAACATGAGTTAGATGCTCGGTCTAACCCCATAGACTATAGACCTTAGTTTTGACCACTTACTTTAGAACATTGCCTTCTCGCATACAAAAATCCATTGCATGCAACGTTTTGACAGTTTTAACACAAGCAGTCAGTGAGCTATATTTGCTTATATTTACTTTAACATGTAAATAGAACAAGGACAAACTGTAATGTAATGAATAACCTCTATATATAATTTTATTATCCAGTTCAAAATACATAAAATATCTCTAATGCTAAGGGCATTTGCTAACACACTTCATGTTAGTGTCGGTTATGCTCAATTATGCTAATTTATGACTTTCATTACATTTTCGATCATTATCTTCATTAAGTTCTAATTTTGAGCTCATATTGGCCGTACTGATATCATTTGCGTGCCGATTGTGAGGGGCCTTAGGAGCGACCCAGAGGCTGATCCTCCCCAGTCTATCATCGCCTGACGTGGTTCTTGTGTCCCTGAAGGACTTATAAACCTTCAGCTTACTAGAGGCCGGTACGCCATAAGTGTAGGAAAATAAATCAGTAAAAACGCATCAGAGTGGCGCAGCGGAACAATAAAAATTTTTATATCGTTAAATATCTCATGATGCCATATACAATAAACCAACAACAATTAAAACTCATAGCTTAAGGACGCCAATCTTGCAGGAGGAGAATGACCGGAGGCTTCAACCAACTAGCCTTCTCTACTATTCTCCAATTCCCGAATGGCTGAGTGTGTGGGCACTCTGAACCTCGATCGGTATGCTAGCACTGCTAGTCTTCTTCCGACTACCCAGATCTCTAAAGAACTTTATTGTCATGATGAGCTGTGCAACAATAAGCCTGCTCACCTGAGAGTCTGTGCTCTAAGAGAACTAGAGTGGCAGGACCTCTATTTATAGACCTGCACGAGGTGATTCTCTGAATTCGAATTGGACTAGGAAAAGATATTCTCCCTTATCCATAACCATAAAAATCTGAATTTTTCCATGGGAAAATCCAACAATAAAATTCGGTTTTCTTAGGATAAATCCAATCCAAATCTAAACAAGATTTTAACTAGAATTTTATCTCCCTTTTTCAACCAAAAAATCTGAAATTCCTAGGAGAAATTCTTCTCCAAATATTCGGCCACTTTTAGGATAAGGAAGAATCAAAATTCCACTAGGATTTTCAAGCTTGAATCTTATCTCAACATTATCCAAAATAACCGAATTTTCCTAGGAGATTATCTCCAAAATTTCGGCCACTTTTCAGGGAAGGAGAGAATCCAAATTCAACTAGGATTGAAACTTGAATTTTTCCCTTGAACCTTATCCACAAAAACCGAAATTCCATTGAGGATTATCCTCAAAAATTTCGTCCACTTTTGTTAGGATTTAGATTCAAAATTCAAGTAGGATTCTAACAAGATTATCCTCCCCAAATCCAACTCAAATTTAAATTTCAAACCTTGTGGATTTTCCACAATAAATTCGAATCCGACTTGGATTGTGATTCAAAATTTGAATTTCAAATTTCAAATTCGAATTTCAAATTCAAATTTCAAATTTCAAATTTAAATTTCAAATTCAAATTTCAAATTCGAATTTCAAATTCAAATTTCAAATTCAAAATTCAAATTTCAAATTTCAAAATCCAAAATTTCAAAATCCACAAAACAGTTGTGTTTCAAATTCTTGTTCTCATGGATAATTTTCTACAACTCCAATCCAATATCAAATAAAATCATAGCAACTTTATTTGGATTTCGAATAATTGTGTACTCTATTATCCAAAACAAAATCTGAATCCAACCGGAGAGAATCTTGTCTACCATCCTAATCCTGTGTCATCACCATCCATGCATAATAAACTAGCCAATAGCATACACAAATCAATTTTCCAAACGTTAAGGAATTATGTGGAGCTAGTAGAGGGACTGATTGGACATATATATTCGGGCTCCTATGATTCCATATGATCATCATTCTGTACCGAACAACTCAATCATATGGTTACTAATTTCAGAGTCACACCACTATAAACCTGAAACTGAACTCCCAATTATATACCGTATTACGTAAGCCTGTGACGAGCTACTATCCAATGACCTTGTCATATATGCAAAACCCTCATATGATATCCATGATCAGCCTTAGGTCAAAGTCCGTTTAATCCTACTGATCAGGCTATCTTAAAGTTCCATTATACTACCGAATTAAGAAAATGATTATTCACCATGTGTGAATAAGAAGTCATCCGCCCAGCAGACGACCCAAGGTCTTGTCTATTTTCATATTCAGTATAATGCCTTTAAGAGGATACTTTTAACTCCTTAGAGCTATGATTCCGATATCTGCAAACAAACCCTTCATCGTATACAGGTCATGCACCCAATGAATCGGTCTATAAGCTTACTACCTCTGAGACGCTTTAGCCATTGGAACATCAAAGTACACAAGTCATATACATGAAGTAGTTCATTTACTCAGGATTAAGGTTATTGCACAATGAACATCAAAAGCAGATTGATTCACTCATAGCTGACTACATAGATCAATCACGCTTTAGTCCTGGTCTAATATGTCACCACCAAGCAACATATCTATGTTTCTACTTGGGAGTCCAGCTCCAGACAGTCAAGACAAACCGTCCCCTCCAAGGCTTTAGACAACATAATAGTCTTAACATGAGTTAGATGCTCGGTCTAACCCCATAGACTATAGACCATAGTTTAGACCGCTAACTTTAGAACATTGTCTTCTCGCATACAAAAGTCCATTGCATGCAACGTTCTAACAGTTTTAACACAAGCAGTCAGTGAGCCATATTTGCTTACATTTACTTTAACATGTAAATAAGATGAGGACAGATAGCAATGTAATGAATAACCTTTATATATAATTTTATTATCCAGTTCAAAATGAATACATCAAAATGTCTCTAATACTTAGGGCATTTCCTAACAATCTCCCACTTGCCCTAAGCTAGTAGATGTGCCATGTTACGCATCCCCATCGCCTCTACATGCCTCTCAAAGCTTCTAGCCACCAAAGTCTTAGTAAAGGGATCAGCATGTTGTCCTCAGACGCGATCTTACATACATCCACTTGTCCTGTCTCCACATGCCCTCTAATAATGTGATATCTCCGATCGATGTGCTTGGTCCTCTTGTGGTGCCGGGATTCTCTTGTGTTGGCAATAGCCCCTGTATTATCACAGTAAGGTGTGATAGGCTTGTCAACACCCGGAATGACCTCTAGGTCTCTAAAGAACTTGCGGAGCCAAACCGCATCTTTAGATGCCTCAGCCGCAACCACATACTCAGCCTCCATAGTAGAGTCAGTTGTGCAGCCTTGCTTCACGCTCCTCCACACAATGGCGCCTCCTCCGAGTAAAAACACTGATCCAGATGTCGATTTCCTCGAATCCTTACAAGTCTGGAAGTCTGAGTTCGTGTATCCTACAGGTGTTAGGTCCCCTCCAAAATACACCAGCATATAATCCCTCGTTCTCTTAAGATACTTGAGTATATGCTTTACAGCTTGCCAGTGCTTGGTTCCAGGATTTGCTTGATATCGACTCACCATACCTACTGCAAAACATATGTTTGGGCGAGTGCAAAGCATAGTGTACATAAGGCTACCCACAGCGGATGCATAAGGGACCTTACTCATACGCTCTCTTTCTTCCGATGTCTTGGGACAGTCATCCAATGAAAGAGTTAGACTGGCAATAGAAGGTTGTGAGCCTTTCTTTGCCTCTTGCATTGCATATTTGTCAATTATTTTATCTATATATGAAGCTTGGGATAACGCTATCATTTTGTTCTTCGATCTCTGAAGAGACGAATGCCTAGAACATAATTAGCTTGTCCCAAGTCCTTCATGTCAAACTGTTGGTGTAACCAAAGCTTGACCGATGATAAGTTCCCTACATCAGTCCCAATGAGTAGTATATCATCGACATAGAGTATCAGAAAGACCACTTTTCCATCCTTAATACGTTTATAAACACAAGGTTTATCAACGTTCTGCTCAAAATCAAATGTCTTAACCGCTTGATCAAACCTCTGGTTCCATGAGCGGGATGCTTGCTTTAATCCATAAATGGATCTAAGCAACTTGCAGACTTTCCTTTCTTGGCCTTTCGCTACGAACCCTTCGGGCTGTATCATATAGATACACTCTTCAAGATGGCCATTCAAGAATGCTGTCTTGACATCCATTTGCTAGATCTCGTAATCGAGAGCCGCAGCAATAGACAGAAGAATACGGATAGACTTCAGCATAGCAACAGGTGAAAAGGTTTCAACGTAATCGATTCTAGCCTTTTGCGTGTATCCCTTTGCAACCAGTCTAGCTTTGAAAGTTTCCACTCTCCCTTCCGCATCCTTCTTTCTTTTGTAGACCCATTTGCATCCAATGGGTTTTATCCCATCCGGCAAATCTACAAGTTCCCAAACAGAGTTGGATTTCATAGAATCCATCCCATTGTTCATAGCCTGTTTCCAAGATTTAGAATCAACATCATTTACAACTTCATCATAAGTGACAGGATCATCCTCGTGCTCATGAGCCTCGGCCTGGTATACCTCAGCATCATACATGAACAAATTAGGTTTCTTAGAAACCCTCCCACTACGACGAGGCACCCTAAATTGTTGATCGTCTGTAGGTCTTTCACTGGAACTCGGACTTGCGTCCAAGACCGAAATCTGTGGAGCAGTTCTTTTACCTGATAACTCCTCTAGCACCACTTTGCTTCGAGGCTTTAAGTCATTCATGTGACTTTCCTCCAAGAATGTCGCATGGGTTGAAACAATGACCTTTTGTTCCTTCGGGTTATAGAACAGACCTCCTTTAGTTCCTTTTGGATACCCTACAAACATGCACAATTCTGATCTTGGGTCCAACTTTTTCTCATCCCCATCCAGTACATGCGCCTGGCAGTCCCATATTCTCATATGTCCAAGGGAGGGCTTCTTGCCGTGCCACAATTCATACAGAGTTCTGGGAATTGATTTGTTTGGAACCTGGTTCAGAAAATAGCATGCCGTTTGTAAAGCATATCCCCAAAATGATAATGGCAGCATTGAAAAACTCATCATGGACCGTACCATATCTAATAAGGTCCTGTTTCCCCTTTCGGCTACACCATTCTGTTGTGGAGTACCAGGTGCAGTCAATTAGGATAAAATCCCGTTCTCTACAAGATGTCCTAGAAATTCATCGGAGAGGTATTCACCACCTCGATCAGATCGAAGTGTCTTTATGGATTTATCCAATTGCTTTTCCACTTCCGCACGATACTGTTTGAACTTGTCAAAGGTTTCGCTCTTGCGGTGCATCAGATACACATATCCATACCTCGAGTAATCATCTATAAAAGAGACATAATACTCGAACCCTCCTCGTGCTGTGACGTTCATGGGGCCACATACATCAGTGTGCACAATTTCTAAGAGCTCCTGAGCCCTTGTACCCTTAGCTCCAAAAGACCTTTTAGTCATTTTTGTAGGAAAATAAATCGGTAAAAACGTATCAGAGTGGCGCAGCGGAACAATAAAAATTTTAAGATCGTTAAATATCTCATGATGCCATATACAATAAATCAACAACAATTAAAACTCATACCTCAAGGACGCCAATGAACAGGAGGAGAGTGACCGGAGGCTTCAACCAACTAGCCTTCTCTACTATTCTCCAATTCCCGAATGGCTGAGTGTGTGGGCACTCTGAACCTCGATCGGTATGCTAGCACTGCTAGTCTTCTTCCGACCACCCAGATCTCTAAAGAACTTTATTGTCACGATGAGCTGTGCAACAATAAGCCTGCTCACCTGAGAGTCTGTGGTCTGAGAGAACTGGAGTGGCAGGACCTCTATTTATAGACCTGCATGAGGTGATTCTCTGAATTCGAATTGGACTAGGAAAAGATTTTCTCCCTTATCCAAACCAAAAAATCCGAATTTTCCAAGGGAGAATCTCCACTAAAAATTCGGTTTTCTTAGGATAGATCCAATCCAAATCTCAACAAGATTTTAACTAGAATTTTATCTCCCTTTTTTCAACCAAAAAATCCGAAATTCACAAGGTGTATCTTCCCTAAAGATTTCGGCCATTATGGATAAGGGAGAATCAAAAATTCCACTAGGATTTTCAAGCTTGAATCTTATCTCAACCTTATCCAAAAATAACCGAATTTTTCCTTGGATAAATCCAATAATTTCGGCCACTTTTAGGGAGGGAGAGAATCCTAATTCAACTGGGATTGAAACTTGAATTTTCCCTTGAATCTTATCCACAAAAACCGAATTTTCCATTGAGGATTATCCTCAAAAAATTCGCCCACTTTTGTTGGGATTTGGATTCAAAATTCAAGTAGGATTCTAACAAGATTATCCTCTCCAAATCCAACTCAAATTCGAATTTCAAACCTTGTGGATTTTCCACAACAAATTCGAATCCTACTTGGACTGTGATTCAAAATTTGAATTTCAAATTTCAAATTCAAATTTCAAATTCAAATTTCAAATTTCAAATTTCAAATTTCAAATTTAAATTTCAAATTCAAATTTCAAATTCGAATTTCAAATTCAAATTTCAAATTCAAATTTCAAATTCAAAATTCAAATTTCAAATTTCAAAATTCAAATTTCAAATTTCAAAATTCAAATTTCAAATTCCACAAAACGGTTGTGTTTCATATTCTTGTTCTCATGGATAATTTTCTACAACTCCAATCCAATCTCAAATAAAATCATGGCAACTTTATTTGGAGTTCGAATAATTGTGTACTCTATTATCCAAAACAAAATCTGAATCCAACCGGAGAGAATCTTGTCTACCATCCTAATCCTGTGTCATCACCATCCATGCATAATAAACTAGCCAATAGCATACACAAATCAATTTGCCAAACGTTAAGGAATTATGTGGAGCTAGTAGAGGGACTGATTGGACATATATAATCGGGCTCCCGTGATTCCATATGATCATCATTCTGTACCGAACAACTCAATCATATGATCACTAATTTCAGAGTCACACCACTATAAACCTGAAACTGAACTCCTAATTATATACCGTATTACGTAAGCCTGTGACGAGCTACCATCCAATGACCTTGTCATATATGCAAAACCCTCATATGATATCCATGATCAGCCTTAGGTCAAAGTCCGTTTAATCCTACTGATCAGGCTATCTTAAAGTTCCATTATACTACCGAATCAAGAAAATGATTATTCACCATATGTGATTAAGAAGTCATCCGCCCAGCAGACGACCCAAGGCCTTGTCCATTTTCATATTCAGTATAATGCCTTTAAGAGGATACCTTTAACTCCTCAGAGCTATGATTCCGATATCTGCAAACAAACCCTTCATCGTATACAAGTCATGCACCCAACGAACCGGTCTATAAGCTTACTACCCTCTGAGACGCTTTAGCCATTGGAACATCAAAGTACACAAGTCATATACATGAAGAAGTTCATTTACTCAGGATTAAGGTTATTACATAATGAACGTCAAAAGCAGATTGATCCACTCATAGCGGACTACGTAGATCAATCACACTTTAGTATCGGTCTAATATGTCACCACCAAGCAACATATCCATGTCTCTACTTGGGAGTCCAGCTCCAGACAGTCAAGACAGACCGTCCCCTCTAAGGCTTTAGACAACATAATAGTCTTAACATGAGTTAGATGCTCGATCTAACCCCATAGACTACAGACCATAGTTTAGACTGCTAACTTTAGAACATTGTCTTCTCGCATACAAAAATCCATTGCATGCAACGTTCTAACAGTTTTAACACAAGCAGTCAGTGAGCCATATTTGCTTACATTTACTTTAACATGTAAATAAGACGAGGACAGATAGCAATGTAATGAATAACCTCTAAGTATAATTTTATTATCCAGTTCAAAATGAATACATCAAAATGTCTCTAATACTTAGGGCATTTCCTAACAATTTTACCCTCTAGACAAGACTCATATTGGGGAAGTCGTACCTCCTCCAGAGATTCTAGAGGACCGTCTTTCACCAATCTTTGAATCTTATTCTGATTAATATGACCAAGTCTTAAATGTCAAAGATACGCCTTGTTAGAGTGAGAAACTTTCAACCTTTTAGAGTTATTAATTAATTCAGTATCAAGCAGTGAGTACATCTTTAGTTTGATCAAATATAGGTTTCCATCCATCCATCCAGAACAGATAAAAGACTTATTTCTATGAATATCAACTCTTTTACTAAAAGAAACTGAATAAGAATCCTTTATTAAACAAGCTACCGATATAAGGTTCCTCCTAAAATTAGGAATATAAAAACAGTCTTTTAATAAAATAAATCTAAATTGATCAAAATAAAGGTAAACATCTCCCACTGCCTCAGCCACCACAAAGCTGCCGTCCCCAGTTCGCAACGAGAGGTTCCTATCATGTAGACTTCTCATTTCCACGAACCCCTGCATAGAAACACAAACATGATTAGTGGCGCCCGAATCAATGACCCAAGTGTCTTTCGATTCTTCCACCAAACACGCTTCTAAGTAAAGAAGTTCCTTACCTACCTTGCCCTTGGCGGCTAGGATTTCCCGGCAAGCCTTCTTGAAGTGACCTACCTTCCCACAGCGGAAGCACTTGGACTTTTTAGGGTCCTTGGGCTTCTTGTTCTTCTTCTTCTTCTTCCCATCCGAGACAGGAGGATTAGAAGAACTGGAAGCCGCTTGCTTCTGATTTGGCCTCTTCCTCTTCCGTGAGGGTTTGGAAGATTCCGCCAAATTGGCCTCACCTTTGGGTTGGACAGCATCCCCATCCCTGATCATCCACTCATAAGCTTGGAGTTGCTTCATGAGCTCGGTTAGTCCTAACTCCCTTATCGCCAGATTGTATGCTGCCTTAAACCCCACAAAATCTTTAGACAGACTTTTGAACACCATCTCGATCTGGGTGTTGTAGTCCAACTCAGCACCGTTTTCGGCAGCCTCAGCGAAGAATCCCATTAGAGTGATCATATGGTCCTTCACCGGAGTGCCCGCCTTCTGCTTAAAGTTCATAATACTGGTGATAGCGGACTGCCGAGCCAATTTTTCTTGGCCTCCAAACATGTCCTCCGGATTTTCCATGATCTCCCCAGCAATTTGATAAGTCTCATGCTGCTTTTGTAAAGCACTCATCATCCTAGCAAGTATGTAGCATCGAGCTATATCATTGGATTCTCTCCAACGAGTATAGGCAACCGGGCCTCCTCAATCGGTGTGTCAGGTTTTGGCCCTGGTAGGCATGGTTCGTCCAGTACGAACTTGTGTCTCTCGCAGCTGAGAACTATTAACAGATTTCTTTTCCAATCCTTATAATTGTCGCCATTTAGTTTATTCTCAGTAAGTATTGAAATGAGGGGTGTCAGTGACATTTTGAACTGAAATAAAATTATACTAGACATCATTACAAAGCCCAAGCAAATATACAGATAATTTAGCAAATAAAACATACAAGCATGTTCCTACATGAAACTTGAAAAACATGTAGTATTACAACGGTAATTCTCAGCACCTATTGCCCTAAGGCACCGAGGGGTGGTCATGAAAAAAAATAGCCAGAACATGGACCCCATCCAATTAATATATGTTGCCTTAAATCCTCCAAGGTTAAGACATATATTAATAACCGCTTATTTGGCCACCAGTTTAGTTAACAGAGCTTCTAGAGAAGGTTAATAACTAAACGAGTCTTGAGTGTATAACCATTGTTTACGTAGCCTGATCCACGTCCTACCAAGCCACCGAGGGGTGGTCATGAATAGGATTGTACCCGAACACGTTTTCCACATAGGAGATCCAATCTAGTATACCGGCGGCGGTAAACACCTACCGAGGGGTGTGGTCAGGGCAGAACTGACGCGAGGTGTTACCATGCTTTCATATATGGATCAATAATGGAGGCCGTGGGTTTTGTTTGAAACCCTCTCCCACTCAATATTTTGAAAAACATGCAAGTTTTGACAAATTATGTATGATCAATATAGTATGAGCGGTACTCACCTATCCTATATGATATGTTATCAAATATGCATACAAAACATCCATCAATACATATTTATACATCCATGACATATCACAGAAAAAATAATTGACAGAATAACCAAGCTATGGTTCCATCCTAGAACAAAGAAAATAAAGATTACAAAATTCCATCCAAAGCATTCTTTGGGTCTTGAATTCTGTTCCGTCTTCTTGTATCCATCTTTATGTAGCCTCTCCATTTATTTCTCATCCCAATAATTATTTAAAATTTAAATCTCCAAAAATTTTAATTTCAAATTCAAATTCCAAATTCGAATTTCAAATTTAAATTTCCAATTCAAAATTTTAAACAATTTTAAACATCATGTGTAATAATATGTAATTTCCAAAATTTCAAATTTTCAATTACATATTTTTAAACATGATTAAAAATTAAATTTCTAATTTAAAAATCAAAATTTTTTGATTTTTAGACCGTCGTACCGCCGCCTCCGAAGGCGGCAGCCGCTGTGGGTAGCCACCAGCCCCAAAGGGGCTGGCAGCCCACCGCTGTCCCCTATGTGCAGACATGCCGGGATGCAAGCCAAGCCTGCAGCACCAGGCTACATGCCCAGGCTGGGCGTAGAAGCCAACAGGCTGCAGGCAGCGCCTGCAGCCAGAGGCTGCACGCCCAGGTTGCGGCCAACCTTAGGGGGGCCACGGCCACCCTTAGCTGCAGGCCAAGCCTGCAGCCGTGGGTGGTGTTGGCCTGCACAGGGGCTGCTGCAGCCCCATCCTGCTCGAAGGCAGGGGATGCAGCCCCATCAAGGCCCGTCGGCCTATCCCAAGGGGTCGTGTCTCGATTTTCGTGTCATATTCCAATTTACCTGTTAGGATCTCCAAAAATTAATTTGAATCCCAATTAAATTGAAATTTTCCACACAATCAAAATTTCAACCTTTAAATCAAATTTAACTTTTGGAAAAAAATAAATTACGATCTTTAATCTTCAATCTCCTCCAAGAATAATTATATAAAATTTCCTAAACCGTTTCCGGTGTACAAAAATTCTAACCATAAAAATTCTAAGAGACAAAAATTAAAATCCATGGGAAAATTACAGTGTTAATAAGCTGCTCCCATGGTTACATAAAAATTCCTAGATACAATTTTTCTAAATTCTAAGGAACCATAACCGATATAAACAAACATGCTTATAATAATTCAAAAAATTAAAATAACCACATACTTTATACATAATCCATGATAACAACATAAAGGAACCCTAGAATGCCACTCTCTAAATATCAAATCCATACATAAATAAAAAGACTAGGTAATTGTGTAATTTATGTACATGGCATAGTCATGAGATGGCTCTGATACTAATTGTTGGAAAATAAATCAGTAAAAACGTATCAGAGTGGCGAGCGGAACAATAAAAATTTTTAGATCGTTAAATATCTCATGATGCCATATACAATAAACCAACAACAATTAAAACTCATACCTCAAGGACGCCAATCTTGCAGGAGGAGAATGACCGGAGGCTTCAACCAACTAGCCTTCTCTACTGTTCTCCAATTCCCGAATGGCTGAGTGTGTGGGCACTCTGAACCTCGATCGGTATGCTAGCACTGCTAGTCTTCTTCCGACCACCCAGATCTCTAAAGAACTTTATTGTCACGATGAGCTGTGCAACAATAAGCCTGCTTACCTGAGAGTCTGTGGTCTAAGAGAACTGGAGTGGCAGGACCTCTATTTATAGACCTGCATGAGGTGATTTTCTGAATTCGAATTGGACTAGGAAAAGATATTCTCCCTTATCCATAACCATAAAAATCTGAATTTTTCCATGGGAAAATCCAACAATAAAATTCGATTTTCTTAGGATAAATCTAATCTAAATCTAAATAAGATTTTAACTAGAATTTTATCTTTCTTTCTCAACCAAAAAATCCAAAATTCCTAGGAGAAAATCTTCTCTAAATATTCGGCCACTTTTAGGATAAGGAAGAATCAAAATTCCACTAGGATTTTCAAGCTTGAATCTTATCTCAACCTTATCCAAAATAACCAAATTTTCCTAGGAGATTATCTCCAAAATTTTGGCCACTTTTCAGGGAAGGAGAGAATCCAAATTCAACTAGGATTGAAACTTGAATTTTTCCCTTGAACCTTATCCACAAAAACCGAAATTCCATTGAGGATTATCCTCAAAAATTTCGTCCACTTTTGTTAGGATTTAGATTCAATATTCAAGTAGGATTCTAACAAGATTATCCTCTCCAAATCCAACTCAAATTCGAATTTCAAACCTTATGGATTTTCCATAACAAATTCGAATCCTACTTGGACTGTGATTCAAAATTTGAATTTCAAATTTCAAATTCGAATTTCAAATTCAAATTTCAAATTTCAAATTTAAATTTCAAATTCAAATTTCAAATTCAAATTTCAAATTCAAATTCAAATTTCAAATTCAAAATTCAAATTTCAAATTTCAAAATTCAAATTTCAAAATCCACAAAACGGTTGTGTTTCAAATTCTTGTTCTCATGGATAATTTTCTACAACTCCAATCCAATCTCAAATAAAATCATGGCAACTTTATTTGGAGTTCGAATAATTGCGTACTCTATTATCCAAAACAAAATCTGAATCCAATTTGAGAGAATCTTGTCTACCATCCTAATCCTGTGTCATCACCATCCATGCATAATAAACTAGCCAATAGCATACACAAATCAATTTGCCAAACATTAAGGAATTATGTGGAGCTAGTAGAGGGACTGATTGGACATATATAATCGGGCTCCCGTGATTCCATATGATCATCATTCTGTACCGAACAACTCAATTATATGATTACTAATTTCAGAGTCACACCACTATAAACCTGAAATTGAACTCCCAATTATATACCGTATTACGTAAGCCTGTGACGAGCTACTATCCAATGACCTTGTCATATATGCAAAACCCTCATATGATATCCATGATCAGCCTTAGGTCAAAGTCCGTTTAATCCTACTGATCAGGCTATCTTAAAGTTCCATTATACTACCGAATTAAGAAAATGATTATTCACCATATGTGAATACGAAGTCATCCGCCCAGCAGACGACCCAAGGCCTTGTCCATTTTCACATTCAGTATAATGCCTTTAAGAGGATACCTTTAACTCCTTAGAGCTATGATTCCGATATCTGCAAACAAACCCTTCATCGTATACAAGTCATGCACCCAACGAACCGGTCTATAAGCTTACTACCTCTGAGACGCTTTAGCCATTGGAACATCAAAGTATACAAGTCATATACACGAAGTAGTTCATTTACTCAGGATTAAGATTATTGCACAATGAACGTCAAAAGCAGATTGATTCACTCATAGCCGACTACGTAGATCAATCACGCTTTAGTCCCGGTCTAATATGTCACCACCAAGCAACATATCTATGTCTCTACTTGGGAGTCCAGCTCCAGACAGTCAAGACAAACCGTCCCCTCCAAGGCTTTAGACAACATAATAGTCTTAACGTGAGTTAGATGCTCGGTCTAACCCCATAGGCTATAGACCATAGTTTAGACCGCTAACTTTAGAACATTGTCTTCTCGCATACAAAAGTCCATTGCATGCAACGTTCTAACAGTTTTAACACAAGCAATCAGTGAGTCGTATTTGCTTACATTTACTTTAACATGTAAATAAGACGAGGACAATAGCAATGTAATGAATAACCTCTATATATAATTTTATTATCCAGTTCAAAATGAATACATCAAAATGTCTCTAATACTTAGGGCATTTCCTAACAATAAGTGGTTTCATTACCATCTTTCAATTATAGTTCTGACCAGGTGGCGTTAATCATCACCTCAAAGTTAGGAACCTTTTATGCCCATAGGTCTTTACACATTCTTTCTTTTAAGGGTGTGTCTTAAATTTAGTACACTCTTTCCATAGTGTATCCATAGTACACATCTCACTTTTCCAACTCATTGGGTGTGTTAGTCTAACTACATCCTAGTGCCCGTAGGACTTTGCATCTAATGTACAATTAGTATATAATTAAATATCACAGTATTTCATGTTGCAGACATGAAAATACTTGAACTTACCACAACTGCGATAACGTCAACTTTCAGAAGTCCTCTACAGTTTGTTATCATCTCTAGTTTGGGTCCTTACAGACAAAATATTGTTTGTTAATACCCAACATCATTTATCACTTGACATATATTCATTTCGTTATTAGCATTATAACACATTTCATCTCTTTTTGTGATACACAGCTTGATACACGTCCGTGTACCTCTCAGGTCTCTACTACACGCCCGTGTTCCAAAGTACATGCCCGTGTACTTCATAAATTTTTGATTTTAACTTTAAAATCTTAGTTATGGCCTCTAGAATCTTATTTAAGGCATTCTAGATCCTTAACGGTCCTTTCCGAGCCTTTCTAAAATTTTTGGTCAAAATGACCATTTGCCCCTAGCAGGTCTCGGGATTGTAACGTTTCCAATCTACCATTTTTCTGGGATTTTCTAAGCCCAAAATCATAAAATAATATTTTTTAGGTTTTAATATATTTTTATAGTATTATTTGCTACAAAATCGGTAACTATTCCTCACCCGACCCTCAGAGGAACTATTCTGACACCTAGGGTTGTTTCTCGTTTTTCTAGCATTTCAGGGCCTCAAATGGGTATTTTACTACTCTTGAAACGTTTATCATCCCGTTCCTGAGCCTTGGTTCCCAAAGGGCTCAGGTTTTCCATCCCATCCATAAATTTTCCCCCTCATTTCCAAAAATACCCCTAACGTAAATTTTTCCCATTCATAGCATTTTAGACATTAGAGGGTCGTTTTACTAATCCTCTTCGGTTTAATCTTCCATTACCAACTCTAATCTACTGAGGGATCTTGGTTTTTATTTTCGAGCCTACATTTTTACCCTTCGTTTTCTGAAATGCCCTTTATGTCATTTTAAAAATTTCGTCAGTATTTCTACTTAAATTTTAGGTTTTCCCAATGTTACGTATGTCTCAGAACCTTAATACGTGGCACGTACTATATGTGACGTCCCGTGCCCTTAGCGGTTTGGACCGTCACTTAAAACTGCTATTACTGGTACTTTATCTTTAATCTGATACTTATACTTTCTTGCAAGCCATTAATACTTACTTAATATGATATCGTAATTTTAGGTTTTTTTTTTTATACGCATATGTGTTTACTATTCACATATGTATACTATTAAAAATATAGAAAACTACATCATAGGGAGTTCAATTATACATATACACTTATAATACTGTTTAACTATTTACTATTCAGAAATACTATTCAAAATATACCGTTTAACTGTACTATCCAAAAATACTATCACTATTAATAAAATGTTGTTTACTTAAACTATGCGGAAGAATACTCGTGGTGTATCCATAACCTCACCTCACATCCGCCTTTGCCGCCTTCATTGCCCATTGTTATTTATACCATAGGATGCTTACTTACATCATGAACACACACCATGAGCTTTATTGCCTAGTAAGTATTCAAAAATATACCGTTTAACTATACTATTCAAAAATACTGTCACTATTCATAAAATGCTGTCTACTTAAACTGTGTGGAAGAATACTCACGGTGTATCCATAACCTCACCTCACATATGCCTCCACTGCCGTCATCACCCATTGTTATTTATACCATAGGACGCTTACCTACAGCATGAACACACACCATGAGCTTTATTACCCAATAAGTACAATATGTTAACTGCAAAATATGTTTAAAACTTAGTACATACTTAAAATCATATAAGCATGTCATAAATGAACATATACCACTCATACATAGCATATACCAGATCATCACATAACATGTCATGGAATACAAAACTTTACATACCATATGTATAGCAGATTTATCATGTACTGAATGCATCTTATGATAGTTAGAAGCATACTGAATTAATGCATGGTCTGGTTATGTTCATTTATGCTTCAATATTCTCTTTCCTTCTTTTGTCTACTTAGGGCCCATGTGTCAGTACCATGTGCACGCCGATCGTTGGTAACGCCCGTAGTAAAAAAAAGCCGAAGAGCCATCAACGGATGCTCAACTTTGCTTTAACTTACTTTAACTTGAAAAACCTCTGCAGCTGGAGTGGCTGGTAGGACATGCTTACCAAATTCCATCTTGTTTATATGCTCTAGTCATATACTTCTCGAAGCTGTCCCTAATCCTATGCAGTAGGGATATATGGCATCTATCTTGTTCTTTCATCAATCTACTCGATTGTGAAACTATATGCTCTTATGTATGCTATGCAACATCATATGCACGATAGGCATACTTAACATACTGTAAATCATCATTCAAACTCATTTTATTCACGCTATAGGTAGAGTTGTACTTCTCTAGTTTGCACACAAACTCGTACTTTCACCTTTATCAACTTACAGGTTACTACTTGTCATCAATAGCATATCTCGTTAACACCTTTGCTGAGTCACTAATACTGTTAGTGACTAAACAGATAAAATTGGTTGCTACCAATTACCGTCGGTACTAACTCACTCTCTATATGTGGTTAATTAATTTATTACCCAATAAATTAATTACTGTCGTTCTTTAGGTCACTATTTCTGTTAGTGACTATAACTTGTGTTTTTATGTGGTACCGAGGCCCTTCGGTACCCTATTGGCCTACTTTGGGGATTTGGCATCTAGCTTCCATTGTATTTGATTAATTATCTTCTTGATAGATTAATCATCGTTCCTCACAGTGTTGTTCAAAACACGGTCCTTGACTGGTTTACCGACCAGTCAACTGATCGGTTACCCAGCGTGTTGGTAACTTGGTAGCCTATTAGGTTACTATGCATAAACTTGGTGTAGTAACCAATCGAGTTACTTTGCTTGTTTGGGTGTGGTAGGCTACTGGGCTACTATTGCTTATTCAGTGTGGGAGCCTACCGGGCAACTATGGCTTATGTGGTAGCCTACCGGGCTACCCACACTGTTTTGGTTATTTAAGAAAGTCGTTTTGGTTATCTTATAAAACTTTTTGGGAGAATTCTTTGTTTTGAAATCGTCCGCTTGCCACCCCGTTGGAAGGTAGGGGACATTTTATTAAAACCACATTTTTATTTTAAAGTGTGTTAAACACATTTTTGATGTTGCATTTTAAAGGTGGTTTTTGAACAATTTTCGAAAACTGTTTTGAAACTTGATCAAAACGACTTTGTTTTGTAAATTTGGAGAACATGACATTTTTCGTCCTCGACGAGACAAACAATTTTTATGTTCACCTCAAAGCTCAAATCTAACTCTAATGGCTCCTAAACTCATTGAACCCGTGGCCAATGTGCTTTTTTTTTTTTTTTTTTTGCAAAATTCCAGTTTTACATTACTTTAAAAATGGTTTTGTTTGAGGCCCGAAACGGTCAAATTTAAAAAACATGCATAGGTCTCTTAAAGGTTTTGATGTGTTCTACAACTTTTGTGTTAAGCCCAAAGTCTGGTTCTGACTCTAAGTAGTCCATTTTTAGCAAAACCCGAAACTAATTCTGGGTTCAGATTTTCAGTCCTAGTTTTGGACACCAAATGAAAACCACTCGAAAATCCTATCGTAATATCATTTTTGGCCAAACCTATTTGACGCAAAAACGACTGTATCAAAATTTCCTTAAAACTTCATGTTTTACCAAATCCCAAATTCGGACCCTAAAAGGGTCAAATTGGCCAAAATCCGTGGCCTTTTTCTGGGGACATATTGTGTCCAGCCACATTTCTAAACATTCATACATCACACATGCTCACATCCATTCGAAAAAAAAAAATGTAAACACAACCATACAACCATAAACTTAAAAATGGAAAGCTAAGAGCTCAAAATAAACTTATTACAACCCATGTGCATAAACAAATACACATAAATTCCTTGATCAAAATCTTAAAACAACTAAACCACCAAAGGAAGGGTGTTTGGTTTTTACCTTTGTGCTTTGAACCAAGCACGATTTCTAACCAAGGCTTGATGACCAAAATAGCCATGTGATTCTTGGTGAAAAAGGAGTCAGTTTTATGTTAGCAAAACACCAAAAATATTTCTCTTAATAACAACTCAAAACCATAACTAAAAACCACACAGATTGGTTTCAAAAACTCACCTTTAGATGAACTTAGAATGGCTTGGGATGAATCCTCCTAGCTCAAGCTTGAAAGGGGTTAAATTTTGGTAAACTTTTGGTAAAATTTTGAACTTGGAAAATGGTGGTTAGGGGGCTTAAGGGCAGTCAGCAGCAGCAAGAGAAAGAAGGAGAGAATGGGTTATGTTTTTGGAGGTGTGAAAAAGAAAGGAACACAAGTCTAAGGTATGGCCACCCTTTTATAGATAAACCTAAGCAACCATTAACCAAACCTAAGCTCACTTAATCAAGCTATTCCTAAGCTAATTTGGGGATAAAAATCTACCTAATTCAGTCCATTCCCACTGAAGGAGCTGCAGCCATTTGAGGAGGAAAGAATAAAAAAAATGGTGATGGTAAGTGATGGAGTAATGTGACATTTTTTAATCCATGTGTCATAACTTACCCCATTTTTTATTCTTACTTTTTGGGTTATTTTACAGCTGAAAACAGCTAGTTTCCAGCCAAGTTACATGGTTTTTAAGGCCTAAATTTCATCTGCATTTGCTTTTCTTTGCAGTCCAGTTTTCTACTGTGGTGTTCGGTCTTTTCTCAGTAGTGTTCTAATTTTCATCCAAAAATCAGATTTTCTAAATCCAATTTTTATACTGATGATTTCTAATCAGTTTATACTGTCCAAGAGCCCATTCTACACTAATTTACTATTTATTTTCTATACTGTGGTTATGTCTACACTATGTTGTACTTGCGCATGCAAAACGAGGCATTCCGGCATGAAATTTTCAACACAATCTCTCTTGACTAATTCAAACGTGTTGATTTCAATTTTATCAGTTTTACGTCCACCCAGGGTTGTTTGGACCAGTTTTTGGGACATGTGTAATCCCACCTTGAAAAATGTGTCAGGTGCCCGATTGACTAATTTGGGTGTTTTGAGTCTAAATATATCAGTTTCAGGGTGAGATAAGGTCATTTTGATCCTCTTCCCGATATTGCGTATCTCTCAAACAAAATTTTACATTTTGTGCCCGTTGACCTAATTGAGCCTATTGATTGTGTATATATCAGTTGTAAGTCAAATTAAGGTCGCCTTGGCCAGTAACTTGACACTGCGTTTTTCACTATTTACTATTCACTGCTTTCTGTTCTACCGACTAGTCTGAGTGTTCAGACTCCAATTTTGTCAGTTTTTGGACAAGAGGAGGTCATTTGGACCCTTTTCTCGGTATTGTACCCTTGCTAGGGTTTTTCTCGCTATTGTGCTCAGATGTTCGGTCTGAGCATTCTGGTGACCTGATCACCAGTCTTGTGTCAGGAAATGGGGTGGTCCTTACATTATACCAGAGGCCTATTTTACACCAAGTTACCAAACTTTACGTAAATATTTTTCACATTAACAGCCATTCAATTCAAACACAAATTTCACCATTTTCCTCAATCATAGGCCACGGTTTTCTTATGGAATTCAACACCAAAAATTTTTATTACAAAGCTCATTTATCACTCTTCAATCTTAAGGTTTCTAATGCACATTTTTACATCAAAAACCTAAGAAAATTTCATTCCAACCCTTGCCTTTAAGCCATGGTTTTCATGTCAAAATCCATTGGAAAAATTTTTCTTATCCTTAGGTTCCTTTATCAACCATTTTCTCATCAAATTTCATTACAAAATTTTCTATATCCTCTTATACATAAGCCACGGGTTTTGATAGGAGACATGCATAAATTTTGCTTGTTTCAAGTTTCTAAAACATGCTTCAATCACTACATCATTCAACCATCATCAATACCAAATCAAATCATCAAAATTTTCACCATTCTTACACACATACATGCCATGGATTTTGAAGGGAAAAACAACAAGAAAAGCTTCAAAATGGTGGCTCACCTTATCAACTTGAATCCTTGATGCTTAGACTAGGTTTGGAAGCTAATTTGGTGAAGAAAATTTTCTAAAATTTTGCTTGAAAAGGGGTAGAGATACACGGCTTCACTTGGGCAGAATTTGGGCTGGTTTTTGCTGACTTCCAAATGAATTTTCTCACTTCTATTTATAGGCAAATGGGTGGAGGACCAAGTTGCTATTTTTCCCAACAATTTGGAAATTGTTTAGGGAATTTTTAGCAACTTTCTAGGGACCAAAAAGCAAATATTTTGCTGATTCTTCTTGCCTTTAGTCGACCCTAATTATCACCATTTTTGCTAAAATTTTTCATGCCATATTGGCTTAATTTTAACCCTTGATTTAAGATCACCATTAATCTCCACCATTAATGCTACAACCACCCTTTTTAGCCTTATTTCCACCATTTATTACATCATAATTTGATGTCACAGATAACATCATCCAATTAATTCATATATTAATTCGTGGTCAAAGTTTGACCAAAAGTCAAACTAAAAGGAAATCTACCGAAATCGCATAGGCGGGTTTTTGACGCCTCCAGTTCGATCGGTTTGCCTTCTTTTGCTTCCATTTGATCAAAAATCATTACCGTAAATTTTCGTCTTTTAGTGCACTCGGCGCACTCTCTAGGGCTTTTGGCTCCGATTTAGTGCTGTTTCACCTGTTTCTATTCGGAAAGATTTTTCATCTCCAAATTTACACTCTTTAACACTGTTATAACATTTTTTTCACATTCTAACTATATTAAAACACAAATTTTTCATATTTTATACATTAAAATTGTCATCGACATACAATTTTAAATTTTTCCGAGAATCTTAAAATTCCCAGTTATCATATGGCGGCCCCGGAACGTCACTTGAAAACTACTTTTACTTAACTTACTTGAAAACTATTACTTAAACTTATTTACTTTAATACTATAATTTTAGGGATTTTTTTTTGAATACGTACGTTTTACTATTTACGTACACACATATACTTATAAACATATGAAAGTCTGAAACAACTGGGGTCAATATACGTACATACTTAAAACTATTAGACTACTCAAAACATGAGGTTTATTTTTCGATATTGTGCGGAAGTTAACACTGGTGGTGGTATCTGTTAGGAAATGCCCTAAGCATTAGAGACATTTTGATGTATTCATTTTGAACTGGATAATAAAATTATATATAGAGGTTATTCATTACATTGTTATCTGTCCTCGTCTTATTTACATGTTAAAGTAAATGTAAGCAAATATGGCTCCTTGACTGCTTATGTTAAACTGTTAGAACGTTGCATGCAATGGACTTTTGTATGCGAGAAGACAATGTTCTAAAGTTAGCAGTCTAAACTATGGTCTGTAGTCTATGGGGTTAGACCGAGCATCTAACTCATGTTAAGACTATTATGTTGTCTAAAGCCTTGGAGGGGACGGTTTGACTTGACTGTCTGGAGCTGGACTCCCAAGTAGAGACATAGATATGTTGCTTGGTGGTGACATATTAGACCGGGACTAAAGCGTGATTGATCTACATAGTCCGCTATGAGTGGATCAATCTGCTTTTAACATTCATTGTGCAATAACCTTAATCCTGAGTAAATGAACTACTTCATGTATATGACTTGTGTACTTTGATGTTCCAATGGCTAAAGCGTCTCAGAGGTAGTAAGCTTATAGACCGATTCGTTGGGTGCATGACCTGTATACGATGAAGGGTTTGTTTGCAGATATCAGAATTATAGCTCTAAGGAGTTAAAGGTATCCTCTTAAAGGCATTATACTGAATATGAAAATGGACAAGACCTTGGGTCGTCTGCTGGGCGGATGACTTCTTATTCACACATGGTGAATAATCATTTTCTTAATTCGGTAGTATAATGGAACTTTAAGATAGCCTGATCAGTAGGATTAAACGGACTTTGACCTAAGGCTGATCATAGATATCATATGAGGGTTTTGCATATATGACAAGGTCATTGGATAGTAGCTCGTCACAGGCTTACGTAATACGGTATATAATTGGGAGTTCAGTTTCAGGTTTATAGTGGTGTGACTCTAAAATTAGTGATCATATGATTGAGTTGTTCGGTACAGAATGATGATCATATGGAATCATGGGAGCCCGATTATATATGTCCAATCAGTCCCTCTACTAGCTCCACATAATTCCTTAACGTTTGGCAAATTGATTTTTATGTGGCATTGGCTAGTTTATTATGCGTGGATGGTGATGACACAGGATTAGGATGGTAGACAAGATTCTCTCCGGTTGGATTCAGATTTTGTTTTGGATAATAGAGTACACAATTATTCGAACTCCAAATAAAGTTGTCATGATTTTATTTGAGATTGGATTGGAGTTGTAGAAAATTATCCATGAGAACAAGAATTTGAAAGACAACCGTTTTGTGGATTTTGAAATTTGAATTTTGAAATTTGAAATTTGAATTTTGAATTTGAAATTCGAATTTGAAATTTGAATTTGAAATTTAAATTTGAAATTTGAAATTTGAAATTTGAAATTTGAAATTTGAATTTGAAATTCAAATTATTTGAAATTCAAATTTTGAATCACAGTCCAACTGGGATTCGAATTTGTTGTGGAAAATCCACAAGGTTTGAAATTCGAATTTGAGTTGGATTTGGAGAGGATAATCTTGTTAGAATCCTACTTGAATTTTGAATCTAAATCCTAACAAATTATGGATGAAATTTTGTGGATAATCCTCAATGGAATTTCGGTTTTTGTGGATAAGATTCAAGGGAAAAATTCAAGTTTCAATCCTAGTTGAATTTGGATTCTCTCCTTCCCTGAAAAGTGGCCGAAATTATGGAGGAAACCTCCTAGGAAAATTCGGTTATTTTGGATAAGGTTGAGATAAGATTCAAGCTTGAAAATCCTAGTGGAATTTTGATTCTCCCTTATCTTAAAGGTGGCCAAATTTTTGGAGGGAAAATCTCCTAAGAAATTTCAGATTTTTTGGTTGAAAAAGGGAGATAAAATTCTAGTTAAAATCTTGTTTAGATTTAGATTGGATTTATCCTAAATAAACCGAATTTTATTGTTGGGATTTTCGCATGGAAAATTCAGATTTTATGGATATGGATAAGGGAGAATATCTTTTCCTAATCCAAATGCAGGTCTATAAATAGAGGTCCTGCCACTCCAGTTCTCTCAGACCACAGACTCTCAGGTAAGCAGGCTTATTGTTGCACAGCTCATCGTGACAATAAAGTTCTTTAGAGATCTGGGTGGTTGAAAGAAGACTAGTAATGCTAGCATACCGATCGAGGTTCAGAGTGCCCACACACTCAGCCGTTCGGGAATTAGAGAATAGTAGAGAAGGCTAGTTAGTTGAAGCCTTCGGTCATTCTCCTCCTGCAAGATTGGCGTCCTTGAGGTATGAGTTTTAATTGTTGTTGGTTTATTGTATATGGCATCATGAGATTTTTAACGATCTAAAATTTTTTATTGTTCCGCTGCGCCACTCTGATATGTTTTTACTGATTTATTTTCCTACAATTGGTATCGGAGCCATCTCATGACTATGCCATGTATATAAATTAGACAATTACTTAGTCTTTTTATTTATATATGGATTTGATATTTAGAGAGTGGGATTCTAGGGTTCCTTTATGTTGTTATCATGGATTATGTATAAAGTATGTGGTTATTTTAATTTTTTGAATTATTATAAGCATGCTTGTTTATACCGGTTATGGTTCCTTAGAATTTAGAAAAATTGTATCTAGGAATTTTTATGTAACCATGGGAGCAGTTTATTAACACTGTAATTTTCCCATGGATTTTAATTTTTGTCTCTTAGAATTTTTATGGTTAGAATTTTTGTACACCGGAAACTGTTTAGGAAATTTTATGTAATTATTCTTGGAGGAGATTGAAGATTGAAGAACGTAATTTATTTTTTCCCAAAAGTTAAATTTGATTTAAAGGTTAAAATTTTGATTGTGTGGAAAATTTCAATTTAATTGGGATTCAAATTAATTTTTGGAGATCCTAATAGGTAAATTGGAATATGGCATGAAAATCGAGACAGGACCCCTCGAGATAGGCCGACGGGCCTTGGTGGGGCTACAGCCCTTGCCCTCGGGCAGGATGGGGCTGCAGCAGCCCCTGTGCAGGCCAACACCACCCACGGCTGCAGGCTTGGCCTGCAGCCAAGGGTGGTCGTGGCCTGCCCAAGGCTGGCCGCAGCCTGGGCGTGCAGCCTGCCAGCTGCTGCGTCCAGCTTGGGCATGCAGCCTGGCACTGCAGGCTTGGCCTGCAGCCCGACAAGGCTGCACATAGGGGGTAGCCGTGGGCTGCCAGCCCCTTTGGGGCTGGTGGCTGCCCACGGCGGCTGCCGCCTTCGGGGGCGGAGGTGCGATGGTCCAAAAATCGAAAAAATTTTGATTTTTAAATTTGAGATTTAATTTTAAATCATGTTTAAATATATGTAATTGAAAATTTGAAATTACATATTATTATACATGATGTTTAAAATTGTTTAAAATTTGAATTGGAAATTTAAATTTGAAATTCGAATTTGGAATTTGAATTTGAAATTTAAATTTTTGGAGATTTAAATTTTAAATAACTCTTGGGATGAGAAATAAATGGAGAGGCTACATAAAGATGGATACAAGAAGACGGAATAGAATTCAAGACCCAAAGAATGCTTTGGATGGAATTTTGTAATCTTTATTTTCTTTGTTCTAGGATGGAACCATAGCTTGGTTATTCTGTCAATTATTTTTTCTGTGATATGTCATGGATGTATAAATATGTATTGATGAATGTTTTGTATGCATATTTGATAACATGTTATATAGGATAGGTGAGTGCCGCTCATACTATATTGATCATACATAATTTATCAAAACTTGCATGTTTTTCAAAATATTGAGTGGGAGAGGGTTTCAAACAAAACCCACGGCCTCCATTGTTGATCCATATGTGAAAGCATGGTAACGCCTCGCGTCAGTTCTGCCCTGACCACACCGCTCGGTAGGTGTTTACCGCCGCCGGTATACTAGATTGGATCTCCTATGTGGAAAATGTGTTCGGGTACGATCCTATTCATGACCACCCCTCGGTGGCTTGGTAGGACGTGGATCGGGCTACGTAAATAATGGTTATACACTCAGGACTCGTTTAGTTATTAACCTTCCCTAGAAGCTCTGTTAACTAAACTGGTGGCCAAATAAGTGGTTATTAATATACGTCTTAACCTTGGAGGATTTAAGGCAATATATATTAATTGGACGAGGTCCATGTTCCGGCTATTTGTTTTCATGACCACCCCTCAGTGGCTTGGGGCAATAGGTGCTGAGAATTACTATTGCAATGCTACATGTTTTTCAAGTTTCATGTAGGAACATACTTGTATGTTATATTTGCTAAATTATCTGTATATTTGCTTGGGCTTTGTAATGATGTCTAGTATATTTTTATTTCAGTTCAAAATGTCACCGACACCCCTCATTTCAATACTTACTGAGAATAAACTGAATGGCGACAATTATAAACATTGGAAAAGAAATCTATTAATAATTCTCAGCTACGAGAGACACAAGTTCGTACTGGACGAACCATGCCCACCTGGGCCCAAACCTGACACACCATTTGAGGAGGTCTCGGTTGCCTATAATCGTTGGAGAGAATCCAATGAGATAGCTCGATGCTACATCATTGCTAGCATGACAAGTGCTTTACAAAAGCAGTATGAGACTTATCAAGTTGCTAGGGAGATCATGGAAAATCTGGAGGACATGTTCGGAGGCCAAGAAAAATTGGCTCGACAGTCCGCTATCACCAGCATTATGAACTCTAAGCAAAAGGCAGGTACTCCGGTGAAAGACCATATGATCACTCTAATGGGATTCTTCGCTGAGGCTGCTGAGAATGGTACTGAGTTGGACTACAACACCCAGATCGAGATGGTGTTCAAGACTCTATCTAAAGATTTTGTGGGGTTTAAGGCCGCATACAATCTAGCGACAAAGGAGTTAGGACTTACCGAGCTCATGAAGCAACTACAGGCTTATGAGCGGATGATCAGGGATGAGGATGCGGTCCGACCTAAAGGAGAGGCCAATTTGGCGAAATCTTCCAATCCCTCACGGAAGAGGAAGAGGCCAAAGAAGAAGCAAGTGGCTTCTAGTTCTTCTAATCCTCCTGTCTCGAACAGGAAGAAGAAGAAGAAGAACAAGAAGCCAAAGGACCCTAAAAAGTCCAAATGCTTCCATTGTGGGAAGGTAGGTCACTTTAAGAAGGCTTGCCGGGAATTCCTAGCCGCCAAGGGCAAGAAAGGTAAGGAACTTCATTACTTGGAAGCATGTTTGGTGGAAGAATCGAAAGACACTTTGGTCATTGATTCGGGCGCCACTAATCATGTTTGTGTTTCTATACAGGGGTTCATGGAAACGAGAAGTCTACATGATAGGAGCCTCTCGTTGCGGACTGGAGATGGTAGCTTTGTGGTGACTGAGGCAGTGGGAGATGTTTACCTTTATTTTGATCAATTTAGGTTTATTTTATTAAAAGACTGTTTTTATGTTCCTAATTTTAGGAGGAACCTTATATCGGTAGCTTGTTTAATAAAGGATTCTTATTCAGTTTCTTTTAGTAAAAGAGTTGATATTCATAGAAATAAGTCTTTTATCTGTTCTGGATGGATGGATGGAAACCTATATTTGATCAAACCAAAGATGTACTCACTGCTTGACACTGAATTAATTGATAACTCTAAAAGGTTGAAAGTTTCTCACTCTAACAAGGCGTATCTTTGGCATTTAAGACTTGGTCATATTAATCAGGATAGGATTCAAAGATTGGTGAAAGATGGTCCTCTGGAATCTCTGGAGGAGGTACGACTTCCCCAATGTGAGTCTTGTCAAGAGGGTAAAATGACTAAGAGGTCTTTTAGAGCTAAGGGTATAAGGGCTCAGGAGCTCTTAGAAATTGTGCACACTGACGTATGTGGCCCCATGAACATCACAGCACGAGAAGGGTTCGAGTATCATGTCTCTTTTATAGATGATTACTCGAGGTATGGATATGTGTATCTGATGCACCGCAAGAGCGAAACCTTTGACAAGTTCAAAGAGTATCGTGCGGAAGTGGAAAAGCAATCGGATAAATCCATAAAGACACTTCGATCTGATCAAGGTGGCGAATACCTCTCTGATGAATTTCTAGGACATCTTGTAGAGAACGGGATTTTATCCCAATTGACTGCACCTGGTACTCCACAACAAAATGGTGTAGCCGAAAGGAGAAACGGGACCTTATTGGATATGGTACGGTCCATGATGAGTTACTCAACGTTGCCATTATCATTTTGGGGATATGCTTTACAAACGGCGTGCTATATTCTGAACCAGGTTCCGAGCAATCAATACCCAGAACTCCGTATGAATCGTGGCATGGCAGGAAGCCCTTTCTTGGACATATGAGAATATGGGGCTGCCCGGCACATGTACTGGATGGGGATGCGAAAAAGTTGGAACCAAGATCAGAATTGTGCATGTTTGTAGGGTATCCAAAAGGAACTAAAGGAGGTCTGTTCTATAACCCGAAGGAACAAAAAGTTATTGTCTCAACCCATGTGACATTCTTGGAGGAAAGTCACATGAATGACTTTAAGCCTCGAAGCAAAGTGGTGCTAGAGGAGTTATCAGGTGAAAGAACTGCTCCACAGATTTTGGTCTTGGACGCAAGTCCGAGTTCCAGTGAAAGGCATGCAGACGATCAACAATTTAGGGTGCCTCGTCGTAGTGGGAGGGTTTCTAAGAAACCTAATTTCTTCATGTATGATGCTGAGGTATACCAGGCCGAGGTTCATGAGCATAAGGATGATCCGGCCACCTATGATGAAGCTATAAATGATGTTGATTCTAACTCTTGGAAACAGGCTATGAACAATGAGATGGATTCTATGAAATCTAACTCTGTTTGGGAACTTGTAGATTTGCCAGATGGGATAAAAACCATTGGATGCAAATGGGTCTACAAAAGAAAGAAGGATGCGGAAGGGAGAGTGGAAACTTTCAAAGCTAGACTGGTTGCAAAGGGATACACGCAAAGGCTGGAATCGATTACGATGAAACCTTTTTGCCTGTTGCTATGCTGTAGTCTATCCGTATTCTTCTGTCTATTGCTGTGGCTCTCGATTACGAGATCTGGCAAATGGATGTCAAGACGACATTCTTGAATGGCCATCTTGAAGAGTGTATCTATATGATACAGCCCGAAGGGTTCGTAGCAAAAGGCCAAGAAAGGAAAGTCTGCAAGTTGCTTAGATCCATTTATGGATTAAAGCAAGCATCCCGCTCATGGAACCAGAGGTTTGATCAAGCGATTAAGACATTTGGTTTTGAGCAGAACGTTGATGAACCTTGTGTTTATAAACGTATTAAGGATGGAAAAGTGGTCTTTCTGATACTCTATGTCGATGTTATACTACTCATTGGGAATGATGTAGGGAACTTATCATCGGTCAAGCTTTGGTTACACCAACAGTTTGACATGAAGGACTTGGGAGAAGCTAATTATGTTCTAGGCATTCGTCTCTTCAGAGATCGAAAGAACAAAATGATAGCGTTATCCCAGGTTCATACATAGATAAAATAATTGACAAATATGCAATGCAAGAGGCAAAGAAAGGCTCACAACCTTCTATTGTCGGTCTAACTCTTTCATTGGATGACTGTCCTAAGACATCAGAAGAAAGAAAGCATATGAGTAAGGTCCCTTATGCATCCGCTGTGGGTAGCCTAATGTACGCTATGCTTTGCACTCGCCCAGATATATGTTTTACAGTAGGTATGGTGAGTCGATATCAAGCAAATCCTAGAACCAAGCACTGGCAAGCTGTAAAGCATATACTCAAGTATCTTAAGAGAACGAGGGATTATATACTGGTGTATTCTGGAGGGGACCTAACACCCGTAGGATACACAGACTCAGACTTCCAGACTTGTAAGGATTCGAGGAAATCGACATCTGGATTAGTGTTTTTACTCGGAGGAGGCGCCATTGTGTGGAGGAGTGTGAAGCAGGGCTGCATAGCTGACTCTACTATGGAGGCTGAATATGTCGCTGCGGCTGAGGCATCTAAAGAAGCGGTTTGGCTCTGCAAGTTCTTTAGAGACCTTGAGGTCATTCCGGGTGTTGACAAGCCTATCACACTTTACTATGATAATACAGGGGATATTGCCAACACAAGGGAATCTCAGCACCACAAGAGGACCAAGCACATCGATCAGAGATATCATATTATTTGAGGGCACGTGGAGATAGGACAAGTGGATGTATGTAAGATCCCATCCGAGGACAACATCGCCGATCCCTTTATTAAGACTTTGGTGGCTAGAAGCTTTGAGAGGCATGTAGAGGTGATGGGGATGCTTAACATGGCACATCTACTGGCTTAGGGCAAGTGGGAGATTGTTAGGAAACACCCTAAGCATTAGAGACATTTTGATGTATTCATTTTGAACTGGATAATAAAATTATATATAGAGGTTATTCATTACATTGCTATCTGTCCTCGTCTTATTTACATGTTAAAGTAAATGTAAGCAAATATGGCTCACTGACTGCTTGTGTTAAAACTGTTACAACGTTGCATGCAATGGACTTTTGTATGCGAGAAGACAATGTTCTAAAGTTAGCGGTCTAAACTATGGTCTGTAGTCATGGGATTAGACCGAGCATCTAACTCATGTTAAGACTATTATGTTGTCTAAAGCCTTGGAGGGGACGGTTTGTCTTGACTGTCTGGAGCTGGACTCCCAAGTAGAGACATAGATATGTTGCTTGATGGTGACATATTAGACCGGGACTAAAGCGTGATTGATCTACGTAGTCCGCTATGAGTGGATCAATCTGCTTTTGACGTTCATTGTGCAATAACCTTAATCATGAGTAAATGAACCACTTCATGTATATGACTTGTGTACTTTGATGTTCCAATGGCTAAAGTGTCTCAGAGGTAGTAAGCTTATAGACCGGTTCGTTGGGTGCATGACTTGTATACGATGAAGGGTTTGTTTGCAGATATCGGAATCATAGCGCTAAGGAGTTAAAGGTATCCTCTTAAAGGCATTATACTGAATGTGAAAATGGACAAGGCCTTGGGTCGTCTGCTGGGCGGATGACTTCTTGTTCACACATGGTGAATAATCATTTTCTCAATTCGGTAGTATAATGGAACTTTAAGATAGCCTGATCAGTAGGATTAAACGGACTTTGACATAAGGCTGATCATGGGTATCATATGAGGGTTTTACATATATGACAAGGTCATTGGATAGTAGCTCGTCACAGGCTTACGTAATATGGTATATAATTGGGAGTTCAGTTTCAGGTTTATAGTGGTGTGACTCTGAAATTAGTGATCATATGATTGAGTTGTTCGGTACAGAATGATGATCATACGGAATCATGGGAGCCCGATTATATATGTCCAATCAGTCCCTCTACTAGCTCCACATAATTCCTTAATGTTTGTCAAATTGATTTGTGTATGCTATTGGCTAGTTTATTATGCATGGATGGTGTTAACATAGGATTAGGATGGTAGACAAGATTCTCTTCGGTTGGATTCAAATTTTGTTTTGGATAATAGAGTACACAATTATTCGAACTCCAAATAAAGTTGCCATGATTTTATTTGAGAGTGGATTGGAGTTGTAGAAAATTATCCATGAGAACAAGAATTTGAAACACAACCGTTTTGTGGATTTTGAAATTTGAATTTTGAAATTTGAAATTTGAATTTTGAATTTGAAATTTGAATTTAAAATTTGAATTTGAAATTCGAATTTGAAATTTGAATTTGAAATTTAAATTTGAAATTTGAAATTTGAAATTTGAATTTGAAATTCGAATTTGAAATTTGAAATTCAAATTTTGAATCACAGTCCAAGTGGGATTCGAATTTGTTATGGAAAATCTACAAGGTTTGAAATTCGAATTTGAGTTGGATTTGGAGAGGATAATCTTGTTAGAATCCTACTCGAATTTTGAATCTAAATCCTAACAAATTATGGACGAAATTTTAAGGATAATCCTCAATGGAATTTCGGTTTTTGTGGATAAGGTTCAAGGGAAAAATTCAAGTTTCAATCCTAGTTGAATTTAGATTCTCTCCTTCCCTGAAAAGTGGCCGAAATTATGGAGGAAATCTCCTAGGAAAATTCGGTTATTTTGGATAAGGTTGAGATAAGATTCAAGCTTGAAAATCCTAGTGGAATTTTGATTCTCCCTTATCCTAAATGTGGCCGAATTTTTGGAGGGAAAATCTCCTAGGAAATTTCAGATTTTTTGGTTGAAAAAGGGAGATAAAATTTTAGTTAAAATCTTGTTTAGATTTGGATTGGATTTATCCTAAATTAACCGAATTTTATTGTTGGGATTTTCCCATGGAAAATTCAGATTTTATGGATATGGATAAGGGAGAATATCTTTTCCTAATCCAATTCGAATTCAGAGAATCACCTCATGCAGGTCTATAAATAGAGGTCTTGCCACTCCAGTTCTCTCAGACCACAGACTCTCAGGTGAGCAGGCTTATTGTTGCACCGCTCATCGTGACAATAAAGTTCTTTAGAGATCTGGGTGGTCGGAAGAAGACTAGCAGTGCTAGCATACCGATCGAGGTTCAGAGTGCCCACACACTCAGCCATTCGGGAATTGGAGAATAGTAGAGAAGGCTAGTTGGTTGAAGCCTCCGGTCATTCTCCTCCTGCAAGATTGGCGTCCTTGAGGTATGAGTTTTAATTGTTATTGGTTTATTGTATATGGCATCATGAGATATTTAACGATCTAAAATTTTTTATTGTTCCGCTGCGCCACTCTGATACGTTTTTACCGATTTATTTTCCTACAGTATCTACAACCTCAACCCTCACACCCGCCTTTCCCACCATCATTGTCCATCAGTGTCTAGCTTGTAGGTCTCTTACCTACAGCATGAACACACACTGTGTGCTTTACGCTTAGTAAGTACAACATATCATCCACAAAACATGGTTAAAACATAAGCTATACTATAAGGCATATTTACAACTGTCAATTATGTCACACGTTCACACAAAACATGGAAACATATCATGTAGCATAACTCAGAATGCATATCATGTGGACATATCCTATCATGTAACTGAGAAGCATGCTATAACTGTATCTAGGGCATAACGTGAATAATGCATGAACCGTTTATGCTCAATTTATGCTTCATTATGCATTATCATTTCTTATCTGAAGGGCCCTGGTGTCGGTACCATTACGCATCGATCATCGGATTTGCCCATGATCATAGTGAGCCTTGCACTCGTGGGCCTTGTGCCCGGTATAAGATGTGGGCCTTGCGCCCGATATAAACTGTGAGCCCTACACTTGATATAAGCTGTGGGCCTTGGCCCATTATACTAACACTTTAATTTCATTACTCAATTCTGGAATCATGTTTGATATGCCATAAGCTCTACTAGATGACATCTAACTTATACTGTTCATTAATCTAATGTGATTATGAAACATGCTATGTCATGCAACCATTATACACAATTTGCACAATTAACGTAGAGTGAAAACAATAGTTTTAAACTCATTTCATTCATGCTATAGGCAGAGTTGTGCTTACCTGTCAATGGACAATTTGTACTCTCACACTTATCACAATACAGGTATCTTCCTATAATCATAACATATTGCATTAATGTTCGCTCTTAGCTCACTACTATCTTTAGTAACTAATAAAATTCTATCATTTTAGGGTACCGATCCCTATCGGTGCTCAGCTGCTCTCTCTTTGAGAATCTAACATCTAATTATGAGTAATTAATTTATCTCCTCAATAAATTAATTAACATTTCCCTCTCTTTTCTATCTCGATTTTGGTTGGTTAATCGGCTAGTTAACTAACCAGTTACCTCACGTTTGTTAGTAACTAATAAAATTCTATTGTTGTAGGGTACCGATCCCTATCAGTGCTCAACTGCTCTCTCTGAGAGTCTAACATCTAATTATGAGTAATTAATTTATCTCCTTAATAAATTAATTAACATTTCCCTCTCTCTTCTATCTCGATTTTGGTTGTTTAAACAGCTAGTTAACTAACTGGTTACCTCACGTATGGGCTATATATCTAATCATGCTAGTTATCTACTTGGTTACCTTGCATGATGATCGTGTAGTCTATCAGGTTACCTTTTCTGACTTGAAAATTATTACTGAAAAATGTCCTTCGTTTTTGTGAAAATTCTTTCCTTAGGTTTTGAACATTGTTTCCCTTACACCCCATTGGAAGGTGAAGGTGTTTTTCTTAAAACCATTTTCTTTGTTTAAAAAGAACACATTTTTGTGTTCATTTGATAAGGGGGTTTTTGAACCCTTTTTCAAAAAACTATTTGTAACTCATTTTAAACGATTGAATTTGCGAAACTTGATGACACGATACTTTTAGTCTCGATGAGATGAACAACTTTTATGTTAACCTCGGAGCTCGATTCAAACTGTAATGGGTCCTAAACCTAGCAAACCTGTAGCTAAAGCTAGTCCTGGTTTTAGAAAACTGCCAGTTTTTTGGTTAATTAAAAACTACTCTGTTTGGGACCCTAAACGGCCAAATTTTTAAAACTCACATGAACCATCTTTTATTTTTTGACGTGATCTAAAACTTTCATGTTCATCTCAAGATCCAGTTCGAACTCTAAGTTGCTCATTTTTATAAAAACCTGAGACTGTTCCCTGTTCCTAGGTTTCAGTCCCATTTTTGAACTCTGGTTATAAAATGTTTCGAAAACCTATCTTGCTGTCATTTTTAGCCAAAGGTTATTTGATGCAAAAATGACCGTAACGAATTTCCTAAAACTTCCATGTTTTGCAAAATCTCAAAATTGGTATGTTTAAAAATCCACAAATCTGTGGCTAAAAACCTGGGACAGGTTTGGTTTTCAGCCAAACCCTAAAATGTCCATATATCCAACCATCCATAAAAAATTAAATCACAACTACACAACCACAAAACATAAATACAAAATGCTAAGGGCTCAAAATAAACTTATTACAGCTCATTACTTAAAATACACAATAAATTTCTTTGATATCAAAACTTAAACGAAACTAAACCATAAAAGGAGGGGTTTTTTGGATTTTTACCTTAGTATGCTTTGAACCTAGCACAACCGAACAAGGCTTGGGACCAAAATTTCGTGTGGACCAAGGAGAACAAAAGGTCAGCTTGGGCTGGAAAGAAACACAAAATTTTCCTCTTATTATCAAGCTAAATGAACAACTAAAATCACCAAGGGAAGTTCTAAAACATTACCTTGAAATGACCTTGAAGTGGCTTGAGTGAAAGACTCCAACCCAAGCTAGAGTGTGGATGATTTTTGGTAAACATTTTGGTGAACTTTGGTGTGTTTTTGGCTGAGGGAGGGGCCGGTTGGTTGCTAAAAGAAGAGAGAAAAAGGGAGCTTTTGGATGGCCAAGCACACCTATTTATTGACAAATGCTAAGCAAGTTTAATCAACTCTAAGCCAACTTAATTAAGCCAAGCCTTAGCTAATCTAGGGGGCATACTTAACCTGCAGCCCCCTTCTGAAAATCGATGGGGACGTTGGTGGAAAAGAGCCCAATTTTGCATTAAATGCAAGATAAAGTCTATAGTGACTTGTCTCTAACTTTTGCATTTTTTTATTCAAAAGCTACCAACACATCCCTTGTTTTAGGGAAATCTTTTCCTTGTCTATAGGGCTGCATTTGGGGCTCCATATACATGGTTTTTGATGAGGGAAATTCATCTGGAAAAATCTCCTCTTAGCAGTCTAATTTCCTCCAATGGTGTTCGACCCTTTTTCGACTATGTTCTAGATTTTGATTGAAATTGGATCCTCTTGATCTGTTTCTTATTCTATTCATTCCTGATTGGGTTGTAGTGCCTATGACCCAGTCTATTCCTATTTACTATTCATTTACTATACTGTGATTGTGTCTTAGACTGTGTTGACACTGCGCACGCATAACATAACTTTTTCATGCAAAATTTCAAACACAGGCTATCTAGACTAATTTGGACATGCTAATTCTGAATTTATCAGTTTTATATCCATCTAAGGTCATCTGGACCAATTTTCTATATCTGTGTGACTCCAACTCAAAATCACCTTTTGTGCTCAACTGACCAGTTTCAGCGTTCTGAGTCTAAATATATCAGTTTTGGGCTGAGAAAAGGACGTCTTGACCCCTTTCCCGATACTGCGCATCTCTCAAACAAAATTTCACGTTTTGTGCTTAATTAACTAAATTGAGCATGCTGACTATAAATATATCAGTTTTATGTCAAGAAAACGTCATCTCGACCATTTTCTCGATACTGTATATTTATCTGGCAAAATTTCACTGTTGTGCTCAGATAACCAGTCTGAGCATACTGATGACTAGCTCATCAGTTCTGTGTTAAGAAATGGTCACTTGGACCGGTTTCTTAATACTGTGTGTCTCACATGCATACTCACATGTACTAAAGTGAACCGATCTTACTCTCGGTTGCTCCTTTCACTACATGAATAGTAATTAAACATTGCCTTACCTGTTTAATTCATTCAAGCTGGAAAATTATACTATATTCATAAACTTAATTACTTATTACATAGTAATTAGGTTCCATGAACATGGGGGTCATTACACTCCACGCCCAACTGAAGGACCTGATGGATAAGGGATTCATTCGACAGAGCTTTTCACCCTGGGTGTAAGGACCACCCCGTTCATGTAACCTAATTTCTATGTAATGAGAAATTGAGGAATAATTTGATGCCTTTTATGCAAATTTGAAGAACACGGTTAGGTACACGACCGCGTAAACAACAGTGTACCGTTTGGATTGTTGAAATGTTAGAAGCCATGTGAGTGAACATGGCCGTGTAGTTTAACACGGTCAGGTACATGGATGTGTAAGTGGCCGTGTACCGCTCGAGTTAATAAACCTGTAAAAGGTTGTGTTTCAAAGCATGGCCGTGTAAGAACCCATGTAGAAGGCCGTGTATTGAGCAGAGAGCCATCATAAAGACTCTCGTAATGCGTGAAACCTAAATACTATCTAATAAGTAATTAGGTTGATCAAATACAGTATATTTTCCAGTGAAATAGTTTAAACAAGCACAGTAGTATTTGGTTACTATTCATGCAGTGAAAGGAGTGATCGACAGTGAAACCGGTCCACCCTATTATGTCTTTGAGTGTGTAAGATGCGCAGTATTAGGAAACTGGTCCAGACGACCATTTCCTGACACAAGACTGGGGAACAGATCACCAGAACGCTCGGATCAAACATCTAAGCACAATAGTGAGAAATACTCTAACAGAGGTATAGTACCGAGAACGAAGGTCCAGATGACCTCTTCTCATCTAGAAACTGACAAAATCAGAGTCAGAACACTCAAACTAGTTAGTTAAGTTAGAAATAGTGAATAGTGAATAGTAAAAAATGTAGTGTCAGATTTATGGCCAATACGGCCTTAATTTGATCTAAAACTGATATATTAGTAGTCAGTAGACTCTATCTGGTCGATTGAGCATAAAACGAGAATTTTTGTTTGGGAGATACGTAGTATCAGGAAGAGGGTCAAGACGACCGATTCTCGCCTCGAAACTGATATATTTAGACTCAAAATGCCCAAATTAGTCAATCGGACAGTGGGGTCCCACAGATCTTGAAAACTGGTCCAGATGACCTCAGATGGACGTAAAACTGATAAAATTGAAATTAGCATGTCCAAATTAGTCAAGAGATACTGTGTTGAAAATTTCACACCAGAACGCCTCATTTTACGTGTGCAAGGACAACATAATGTAGACATAACCATAATATAGGAAAGGAATAGTAAACTGGTACAGAATGGGCTCGTAGACAGTATAAACCGACTAGGAATTGACTGTATAAAAATTGGAATCAGAAAATCTGATTTCCGAGTGAAAATTAGAACATTGCCGAGAATGGACCGAACACCACAATAGAAAACTGGACTACGAAGAGAAGCAAATGCAGATGAATTTTAGCCTTAAAATGTTAGGAAATGCCCTAAGCATTAGAGACGTTTTGATGTATTTATTTTGAACTGGATAATAAAATTATATATAGAGGTTATTCATTACATTGCTATCTGTCCTCGTCTTATTTACATGTTAAAGTAAATGTAAGCAAATATGACTCCCTGACTGCTTGTGTTAAACTGTTAGAACGTTGCATGCAATGGACTTTTGTATGCGAGAAGATAATGTTCTAAAGTTAGCAGTCTAAACTATGGTCTGTAGTCTATGGAGTTAGACCGAGTATCTAACTCATGTTAAGACTATTATATTGTCTAAAGCCTTGGAGGGGACGGTTTGTCTTGACTGTCTGGAGCTGGACTCCCAAGTAGAGACATAGACATGTTGCTTGGTGGTGACATATTAGACCGGGACTAAAGCGTGATCGATCTACGAAGTCTGCTTTGAGTGGATCGATCTGCTTTTGACGTTCATTGTGCAGTAACCTTAATCCTGATTAAAAGGACAGCTTCATGTATATGACTTGTGTACTTTGATGTTCCAATGGCTAAAGCGTCTCAGAGGTAGTAAGCTTATAGACCGGTTCGTTGGGTACATGACTTGTATACGATGAATGGTTCGTTTACAGATATCGGAATCATAGCTCTAATGAGGAGTTAAAGGTATCCTCTTAAAGGCATTATACTGAATGTGAAAATGGATAAGGCCTTGGGTCGTCTGCTGGGCGGATGACTTCTTATTCACATATGGTGAATAATCATTTTCTTTATTTGGTAGTACAATGGAACTTTAAGATAGCCTAATCAGTAGGATTAAACGGACTTTAGCCTAAGGTTGATCATGGATATCATATGAGGGTTCTGCATACATGAGAAGGTCATTGGACGATAGCTTGTCACAGGCTTACGTAATATGGTATATAATTGGGAGTTCAGTTTCAGGTTTATAGTGGTGTGACTCTGAAATTAGTGATCATATGATTGAGTTGTTCGGTAAAGAATGGTGATCATATGGATTTGCAGGAGCCCGATTATATATATCCAATCAGTCCCTCTACTAGCTCAACATAATTCCTTAACGTTTGTCAAATTGATTTATGTATGCTATTGGCTAGTTTATTATGCATGAATGGTGTTAACATAGGATTAGGATGGTAGACAAGATTCTCTTCGGTTGGATTCAGATTTTATTTTGGATAATAGAGTACACAATTATTTGAACTCCAAAGAAAGTTGCCATGATTTTATTTGAGATTGGATTGGAGTTGTAGAAAATTATCCATGAGAACAAGAATTTGAAATACAACTGTTTTGTGGATTTTGAAATTTGAATTTTAAAATTTGAAATTTGAATTTTGAAATTTGAATTTTGAATTTGAAATTTGAATTTGAAATTCGAATTTGAAATTTGAATTTGAAATTTAAATTTGAAATTTGAAATTTGAAATTTGAAATTTGAATTTGAAATTTGAAATTCAAATTTTGAATCATAGTCCAAGTAGGATTCGAATTTGTTGTGGTAAATCCATAAGGAATGAAATTGGAATTTGAGTTGGATATGGAGAGGAAAATCTTGTTACAATCCTACTTGAATTTTGAATCTAAATCCTAACTAAAGTTGGACGAAAATTTTGAGGATTATCCTCAATGGATTTTCGGATTTTTTGGAAAAGGTTCAAGGAAAAAAATTCAAGTTTCAATCTCAGTTGAATTTGGATTCTCTCCTCCCAGATGATGATTGAATTTTTGGAGTGAATCTCCTAGGAGATTTTCGGTCATTTTGGATAAGGATGAGATAAGATTCAAGCTTGAAAATCCTAGTGGAATTTTGATTCTCCCTTATCTAAAAGTGGTTGAATTTTTGTGGAGATTTTCTCCTATGAATTTTCGGACTTTTTGGTAGAAAAGGGGAGATAAAATTCTAGTTAAAATCTTGTTTAGATTTGGATTGGATTTATCCTAAAGTAGCCGAATTTATTGTTGGGATTTTTCCCTTGGAAAATTCAGATTTTGTGCTTGTGGATGAGGGAGAATATCTTCTCCTAATACAATTCGAATTCAAAGAATCACCTCATACAGGTCCATAAATAGAGGTCCTGCCACTACAGTTCTCTCAGACCATAGACTCTCAGGTGAGTAGGCTTATTGTTGCACAGCCCACCGTGACAATAAGTTCTTTAGAGATCTGGGTGGTCGGAAGAAGACTAGCAGTGCTAGCATACCGATCGAGGTTCAGAGTGCCCACACACTCAGCCATTCGGGAATTGGAGAATAGTAGAGAAGGCTAGTTGGTTGAAGTCCTCCGGTCATTCTCCTCCTGCAGATTGGCGTCCTTGAGGTATGAGTTTTAATTGTTGTTGGTTTATTATATATGGCATCATGAGATATTTAACGATCTGAAAAATTTTTATTGTTCCACTGCGCCACTCTGATAAGTTTATTTTCCTACAATTGGTATCAGAGACATCTCATGACTATGCCATGTACATAAATTAGACAATTACTTAGTCTTTTTATTTATGTATGGATTTGATATTTAGAGAGTGGCATTCTAGGATTCCTTTATGTTGTTATCATGGATTATGTATGTAGTATGTGGTTATTTTAATTTTTTGAATTATTATAAGCATGCTTGTTAATGCCGGTTATGGTTCCTTAGAATTTAGAAAAACTATATCTAGGATTTTATGTAACCATGGGAGCAGTTTATTAACACTGTAATTTTCCCATAGATTTTAATTTTTGTCTCTTAGAATTATTATGGTTAGATTTTTTGTACACCGGAAACGGTTTAGGAAATTTTATGTAATTATTCTTGGAGGAGATTGAAGATTGAAGACCGTAATTTATTTTTCCCAAAAGTTAAATATGATTTAAAGGTTGAAATTTTGATTGTGTGGAAAATTTCAATTTAATTGGGATTCAAATTAATTTTTGGAGATCCTAATAGGTAAATTGGAATATGACACGAAAATTGAGACACGACCCCTCGGGATAGGCCGTTGGGCCTTGGTGGGGCTGCAGGCCCTGCCCTCAGGCAAGATGGGGCTGCGGCAGTCCCTGTGCAGGCCATAATCACCCACGGCCGCAGGCTTGGCCTGCAGCCGAGGGTGGCCGTGGCCTCCCCAAGGCTGGCCGCAGCCTGGGCGTGCAGCCTATGGCCACAGGTGCTGCCTGCAGCTTGCCGGCTGCTGCGCCCAACCTGGGAGTGCAGCCTGGCACTGCAGGCTTGGCCTGCAGCCCGGCAAGGCTGTACGTAGGGCGGCCGTGGGCTGCCAGCCACCCCGGGGTTAGGGGCTGCCCACGGCAGCTGCCGCCTCCGAGGACGGTGGTGCAACGATTAAAAAATCAAAAAATTTTGATTTTTAAATTTGAGATTTAATTTTAAATCATATTTAAAATATGTAATTGAAAATTTGAAATATTTGAAATTACATATTATTACACATGATGTTTAAAATTGTTTAAAATTTAAATTTTTGGAGATTTAAATTTTAAATGATTCTTGGGATGAGAAATAAATGGAGAGGCTACATAAAGATGAATATAAGAAGACGGAACAAAATTCAAGATCCAAAGAATGCTTTGGATGAAATTTTGTAATCTTTATTTTCTTTGTTCTAGGATGGAACCATGGCTTGGTTATTCTGTCAATTATTTTTTCTGTGATATGTCATGGATGTATAAATATGTATTGATGGATGTTTTATATGCATATTTGATAACATGTCATATAGGATAGCTGAGTGCCGCTCATACTATATTGATCATACATAATTTGTCAAAACTTGCATGATTTTCAAAATATTGAGTGGGAGAGGGTTTCAAACAAAACCCACGGCCTCCATTGTTGATCCATATGTGAAAGCATGATAATGCCTCGCGTCAGTTCTGCCCTGACCACACCCCTCGGTAGGTGTTTACCGCCGCCGGTATACTAGATTGGATCTCCTATGTGGAAAATGTGTTCGGGTACGATCCTATTCATGACCAGCCCTCGGTGGCTTGGTAGGACGTGGATCGGGCTACGTAAACAATGGTTATACACTCAAGACTCGTTTAGTTATTAACCTTCCCTAGAAGCTCTGTTAACTAAACTGGTGGCCAAATAAGCAATTATTAATATATGTCTTAACCTAGGAGGATTTAAGGCAACATATATTAATTGGACGGGGTCCATGTTCCAGCTATTTGTTTTCATGACCACCCCTCGGTGGCTTGGGGCAATAGGTGCTGAAAATTACCATTGTAATGCTACATGTTTTTCAAGTTTCATGTAGGAACATACTTGTATGTTTTATTTGCTAAATTATCTGTATATTTGCTTGGGCTTTGCAATGATATCTAGTATAATTTTATTTCAGTTCAAAATGTCACCGACACCCCTTATTTCAATACTTTCTGAGAATAAACTGAATGGCGATAATTATAAGGATTGGAAAAGAAATCTGTTAATAGTTCTCAGCTGCGAGAGACACAAGTTCGTACTGGACGAACCATGCCCATCAGGGCCAAAACCTGATACACCGCTTGAAGAGGTCCCAGTTGCCTAGACTCGTTGGAGAAAATCCAATGATATAGCTCAAGGCTACATGCTTGCTAGCATGACGAGTGCTTTACAAAAGCAGCATGAGACTTATCAGGTTGTAGGGGAGATCATGGAAAATCTGGAGGACATGTTCGGAGGCCAAGAAAGGTTATTTCGACAGTCTGCTATAACTAGTATTATGAACTCTAAGCAAAAGGCAGGTACTCCGATGAAGGACCATATGATCACTCAAATGGGATTCTTCGCTGAGGCTGCTGAGAACGGTGCTAAGTTGGACTACAACACCCAGATCGAGATGGTGTTCAAAACTCTGTCTAAAGATTTTGTAGGGTTTAAGGCCGCATACAATCTGGCGATAAGGGAGTTAGGACTAACTGAGCTCATGAAGCAACTCCAAACTTATGAGCAGATGATCAGGGATGGGGATATGGTCCAACCCAAAGGAGAGGTCAATTTGACAGAATCTTTCAAACCCTCACGGAAGAGGAAGAAGCCAAATCAGAAGCAAGCAGCTTCCAGTTCTTCTAATCCTCTTATCTCGGATGGGAAGAAGAACAAAAAGAACAAGAAGCCTAGGGACCCTAAAAAATCCAAGTGCTTCCGCTATGGGAAGGTAGGTCACTTTAAGAAGGCTTGTCGAGAATTCCTACCCACCAAGGGCAAGGAAGGTAAGGAACTTCATTACTTAGAAGCGTGTTTGGTGGAAGAATCAAAAGACACTTGGGTTATTGATTCAGGCACCACTAATCATGTTTGTGTTTCTATGCAGGGGTTCGTGGAAACTAGAAGTCTACATGATAGGAGCCTCTCGTTGCGGACTGGAGACGGTAGCTTAGTGGTGGCCGAGGCAGTGGGAGATGTTTACCTTTACTTTGATCAATTTAGGTATATTTTATTGAAAGACTGTTTTTATGTTCCTAATTTTAGGAGGAACCTTATATCGGTAGCTTGTTTAATAAACGATTCTTATTCAGTTTCTTTTAGTAAAAGAATTGATATTCATATAAATAAGTCTTTTATCTGTTCTGGATGGATGGATGGAAACCTATATTTGATCAAACCAAAGATGTACTCACTGCTTGACACTTAATTAATAGATAACTCAAAAAGGTTGAAAGTTTCTCACTCTAACAAGATGTATCTTTGGCATTTAAGACTTGGTCATATTAATCAGGATAGGATTCAAAGATTGGTGAAAGATGGTCCTCTAGAATCTCTGGAGGAGGTACGTCTTCCCCAATGTGAGTCTTGTCTAGAGGGTAAGATGACCAAGAGATCTTTTGGAGCTAAGGGTACAAGGGCTCAGGAGCTCTTAGAAATTGTGTACACTGACGTATGTGGCCCCATGAACGTCACAGCATGAGGAGGGTTCGAGTATTATGTCTCCTTTATAGATGATTACTTGAGGTATGGATATGTGTATCTGATGCACTGCAAGAGTGAAACCTTTGACAAGTTCAAAGAGTATTGTGCGGAAGTGGAAAAGCAATTGGATAAATCCATAAAGACACTTCGATCTGATCGAGATGGTGAATACCTCTCCATTGAATTTCTAGGACATCTTGTAGAGAACGGGATATTATCCCAATTGACTGCACCTGGTACTCCACAACAGAATGGTGTAGCCAAAAGAAGAAACAGAACCTTGTTAGATATGGTACGGTCCATGATGAGTTATTCAACGCTGCCATTATCATTTTGGGGATATGCTTTACAAATGGCGTGCTATATTCTGAACCAGGTTCTAAGCAAATCAATTCCCAGAACTCCGTATGAATTGTGGCATGGTAGAAAGCCCTCCTTTGGACATATGAGAATATGGGCTGCCCGGCACATGTACTGGATGGGGATGCGAAGAAATTGGAACCAAGATCAGAATTGTGCATGTTTGTAGGGTATCCAAAGGGAACTAAAGGAGGTCTATTCTATAACCTGAAGGAACAAAAAGTCATTGTTTCAACCCATGTGACATTCTAGGAGGAAAGTCACATGAATGACTTTGAGCCTCGAAGCAAAGTGGTGCTAGAGGAGTTATCGGGTGAAAGAACTGCTCCACAGATTTCGGTCTTGGATGCAAGTCTGAGTTCTGGTGAAGGACCTGCAGACGATCGACAATTTAGGGTGCCTCGTCGTTGTGGGAGGGTTTCGAAGAAACCTAATTTCTTCATGTATGATGCTGAGGTATGCCAAGCCGAGGCTCATGAGCATGAGGATGATCCGGTCACCTATGATGAAGCTATATATGATGTTGATTCTAAATCTTGGAAACAGGCTATGAACAATGAGATGGATTCTATGAAATCCAACTCTGGTTGGGAACTTGTAGATTTGCCGGATGGGATAAAACCCATTGGATACAAATGGGTCAACAAAAGAAAGAAGGATGCGGAAGGGAGACTGAAAACTTCCAAAGCTAGACTGGTTGCAAAGGGGTACACGCAAAAGGCTAGAATCGATTATGATGAAACCTTTTCGCCTGTTGCTATGCTGAAGTCTATCCGTATTCTTCTGTTCGTTGCTGCGGCTCTCGATTACGAGATCTGGCAAATGGATGTCAAGACTGCATTCTTGAATGGCCATCTTGAAGAGTGTATCTATATGATACAGCCCGAAGGGTTCGTAGCGAAAGGCCAAAAAAGAAAGTCTGTAAGTTACTTAGATCCATTTATGGATTAAAGCAAGCATCCCGCTCATGGAACCAGAGGTTTGATCAAGCGATTAAGACATTTGGTTTTAAGCAGAACGTTGATGAACCCTGTGTTTATAAACGTATTAAGGATGAAAAAGTGGTCTTTCTGGTACTCTGTGTCGATGATATACTACTCATTGGGAATGATGTAGGGAACTTATCATTGGTCAAGCTTTGGTTACACCAATAGTTTGACATGAAGGACTTAGGAGAAGCTAATTATATTCTAAGCATTCATCTCTTCAGAGATCGAAAGAACAAAATGATAGTCTTATCCCAAGCTTCATACATAGATAAAATAATTGACAAATATGCAATGCAAGAGGCAAAGAAAGGTTCACAACCTTCTATTGCTGGTCTAACTCTTTCATTCGATGACTGTCCCAAGACATCGGAAGAAAGAGAGCGTATGACTAAGGTCCCTTATGCATCCGCTGTAGGTAGCCTTATGTATGCTATGCATTGTACTCGCCCAGATATATGTTTTACAGTAGGTATGGTGAGTCGATATCAAGCAAATCCTAGATCTAAGCACTGGCAAGCAGTAAAGTATATACTCAAGTATCTTAAGAGAACGAGGGATTATATGCTGGTGTATTCTGGAGGGGACCTAACACCCATAGGATACACGGACTCAGACTTCCAGACTTGTAAGGATTCAAGAAAATCGACATCTGGATCAGTGTTTTTGCTCGGAGGAAGCGCCATTGTGTGGAGGAGTGTGAAGCAAGGCTGCACAGCTAACTCTACTATAGAGGCTGAATATGTGGCTGCAGCTGAGGCATCTAAAGAAGCGGTTTGGCTCCGCAAGTTCTTTAGAGACCTTGAGGTCATTCCGGATGTTGACAAGCCCATCACACTTTACTGTGATAACACTGGGGCTATTGCCAACACAAGGGAATCTTGGCACCACAAGAGGACCAAGCACATAGATAGGAGATATCATATTATTAGAGGGCACGTGGAGACAAAACAAGTGGATGTATGTAAGATCACATCTAAGGACAACATTGTCGATCCCTTTACTAAAACATTGGTGGTTAGAAGCTTTGAGAGGCACGTAGAGGCGATGGGGATGCGTAACATGGTACATCTACTGGCTTAGGGCAAGTGGGAGATTGTTAGGAAATGCCCTAGGCATTAGAGACATTTTGATGTATTTATTTTGAACTGAATAATAAAATTATATATAGAGGTTATTTATTACATTGCTATCTGTCCTCGTCTTATTTACATGTTAAAGTAAATGTAAGCAAATATGGCTCCCTGACTGCTTGTGTTAAACTGTTAGAACGTTGCATGCAATGGACTTTTATATACGAGAAGACAATGTTCTAAAGTTAGCGGTCTAAACTATGGTCTGTAGTCTATGGGGTTAGACCGAGCATCTAACTCATGTTAAGACTATTATGCTGTCTAAAGCCTTAGAGGGGACGGTTTGTCTTGACTGTCTGGAGCTGGACTCCCAAGTAGAGATATAAATATGTTGCTTGGTGGTGACATATTTGTGACGCCTTAAATTTTATTTAAGGGTCAATATATAATTTAAATAAAATTAGTGTGCCAAAAAAAATTAATTTAAAAATCTTTTGGAAACCCTAGGTTGGTTTCCTAGTCAAATTCTGCTGGAAAAGTCAACAATTTGAACTTCAAAAAGAAACCCTAAAACATTCGGCCATCACTTGGGATTTTAAATTAAAATTAAAATTCCACAAATCCAAGAAGGATTCAAATTCAAATTTCATTCCTTAGATATAAAGAAGAAATTCGGCCATAAAGTGTAGGAAATAAAGGAAATTTTATTTGAATTAAAAGCTAGGTTAAAACTCAATTAAAATTCAAATTATTTTTCCTTAAAAACTAAGGGATAATTTTCGGCCACTTAAGGGAAAATAAGAGAGAAAACCCTAGCCTCAAAACAGCACAAAAACTTTCCCTTTTGCCCCTTAAAATTTTCAGCCAAACAAGGAAGAGAAAGGGAAAGAAAAACCTAGTATAAAACCCCCCTTTTAACTCTCATTCACCCCTCCTTTCACCCTCAAAATTTCGGCCAGCTTTCCCCTCTCCCCTCTCTGAATTTTCTCTCCCAAAACACACCCAAAACAGCAAACAAAACCTACCAAAAGGCAGCTCAAAGATTCAACAACTTTTGAGACAAAAACAAGGTGAGAAATCAAACTTTTTCCTTCCTTCTCCTTTTGATTTTAAATCCGAAATTTATATGGTTTTCTCCACTATTTCCATACTGTTTTGAAGACTCCAATACTCACACAAATTCAGCCAAAAGGGAGACCAAGCATCAAAAATAGGGCAGCACAAACAAGGTGTGATTTTTCTCTCAAACCCTAAAATTTTGCCTCATTGATCCCCTTTTCAAAAACCCTATTATCATATGTGTAAGATTTTATGATTTTGTCAATTTGATTCTTGGGTTGTGTTAATGACATATAAATAAGGTTTTCCACAAAATTTCGTGATCATTGGATGAAAATTGGATTGGTTTGAGGCTAATCGAAATTCGGACACAGAAAAACGGAAATCTGGAAAATTACCATATGAACAGTAAATTTGTGTCAGCCATAACTTGAGTTTTAAAAACTATTTTTGAGTGATTCTTGAGCCTAAAATTAAATTCAAGATGTCCCCTAAATGCCTACAAAATTTCAGAACCAAAGTCCTCCGTTTTCCCAGTCAAAATAGTTTTCTAATGTAGGCGGACAGAACTGCCAGGTTTTGAACAGAAACTGAAACCCAGATTTTTATGCCTGAAAACAACCCTCGGTTTTTGGCCTAGTTGAATGACCAAACGATGTCTAAAAATTATAAAAATTACATGGAATTAAAGCTACGGATGTCTAGTTTAACATATTAAAAATTTAGAATTTTTAGTATTAAAAATGAATTGATATTGATTTTACAATCAGCCTAGGTCAGTCTGCCCATGACCAGAAATATCTTAACTTAGAGTTTTTCAAAAATTTTAAATCCCAAATGTTTATTACACATTTTGAAATCTTTTGTGGCACACTAAAATGATTGGATGATTATGTCTAGACCTAGACTGATCATATGTTTGATTATAGGAATTATTTGACGTTCTTGCTTGATTGGTGGATCACATTATCGCAACGCTTGTGCGAAAATTGAGGTAGGACGTTCAAGCCTTTTCTGGGAGTAGTCAAGTGTTTTAAATTCTCCTGTTTTATTGATGGCATGCTGTTTTCGATTTATGAAATTATTATACTATTTTTGATGAAATAAACGCATGCAACGTATTTTGTAATAAATGTGTATTTTAAAGAGTGTTTTGATTAATGGCATAATATAACTTGGTAAATACCATCTTTTGAATAATCCGGTGAACATAATTGAGCTCTAGTTCACGATCATTGTAAATGATGCGTGCGTCCCGAAGTTGACGCCATGGGGGAAGGTCCCTAAACCTGCGCAGGGTCGTTCGGCCTGTTTAGACCGTAACGAGATGATCTAGGATAATTCAAATTCGAGGTACGTATATTATAGCTACGACAAGTCCTCACTCATAATATGATGGTTTGTTTTAATGATTTATTATTTTCATATTGGGGCACGTATATTGCAGCTACGCTAAGTCCTCAGCAGAATAAAACTTGTTTTAAAAATGTTTTTCACGAAATTGTTGATTATTTTTTTATGATTACTATGTCATGTATTTTTTTTAAATTGTTGATTATTTTTGGAAACGAATATTATGCCATACTTTTAAATGTTATCTGTTAACCCACCTTTGTTTCTGTCCTACTGAGCCAGCGCTCACGTCCCTTTTTCTTTGTGATTTCGAAATGACTACTTCCCGGTACGGGAGGTAGCAGTTCCAAAATTCGTTGAGATATCCGTTACTACCGAAGATGATGCTATCCGTTTTCTCCATCTTCTTCTTTATGTTTCTCGTTCTGATGTAATGAGACTTTAAGTTTGTACCTTATTTCATGTTATTTAAATTTTATGCTTGGGAATATTTTATGGTTGGTAATTTCTTTTGAAAACCGATTTTGTGTTTGACTTCCGCATTAAAAAGCATTTATTTTCTCCTTTATTATATTTTGTGGTTATGATGCTACTTTATAATTAGGCTTAGCTAAATTATAATGTTGACCCGTTGTTTTTGTAATAAATGTTTTCCTTAAATCTTGGGTTGATATTATGATTTGGCTGCCGTGTCACGTGTCTAAATTTTGGGCCGTGACAAATAATGGTATCAGAGACCAGGTTTTCAAAAGGGTTTTCCATCAAAACGTTTTCAAAAGGGTTTTTCATCAAAACGTTTTCAAAAGGGTGTTCATCAAAACGTTTTCAAAATACCCAAGCATAGTTTTCTTTACTCTTAGAAGCTTATAGGATTTCCTCTTCCTTCAATCTTATTCAGCAAAATGGCTCGTCCCGGCACGCGAAGTCAGAGGCAGCAGAGAGGCAACGACGAAGAGAACCCCGGGAACACGCAGCCTCAAGGGAGTCAGAATACAGCGGTCCCTAAACCGAACGATCAGCTAACGGCGATGCAGAATCTCACGGCAGTGATACAGGCTCTCCTCACCGTCTTACCTTTTGGAACACCTAACCCAGCTCCTGTAGCCAATGTTGTTCCTAATGAGACCCAGAGAGCGGGGAGTTCTTCTCAGACTCTTCAGCAAACGCCTACCACCGAAAACCCTACCTCTGGAGCAGTACCTACACAGCCTATGATACATCCTAAACAGGCAGCCCTAACTCTTTTCTTTAAGCCTCACGTACCCACTTTCGACGGCACGGGCACAGAGATGGATGCCGACTACTGGTTTGACACCATTCGCAAGCAACTAAAGTTGACCGCCACACCCGTAAAGTTCTGGGTTGAGTTTGCTTCCAACAAGCTGGTGGGTCTAGCCTCTACCTGGTGGGCTAGTATTGAGGATGGTTTGATAGAGGAGCAGGGGTCTTCTTGGACAGTTTTTGAGGAGCGTTTTCACTAGCGTTTCTTTTTAGCTCAGTTCCGCGACAGAAAAGCTAGGGAGTTCGTCCGTTTGAAGCAAGGGTCTATGTCAGTGCGGGAATATGAAGCCAAGTTCACTGAGTTAGCCCAGTATGCGAAGAATCAGGTGTTAGATGAAGCTACTAAGTGTCTCCGCTTTGAGGAAGGGCTTAGCCTCTATGTGAAGAGGGGTGTACAACCGTTCCAGATCAGAGATAGCTACCAGCAGATAGTTGCTAAGGCGTTGACAGTGAAAGAGGGCGACAAGGAGTTCCTTGAAGCTCGTAACAAAAACAAGTCTGGACCAATCCGCAACAAGCCTCAACATAAGCCGCAGACTCCTTACTAGAAGAACCAACAGTCTCAGGGATCGGGTTCTTATCAGTCTTCTGGACAGCGACAAGGTCAGGTGAATGTGATTACTTGCTTCGAGTGTGGTGATGAAGGCCACAAAAGAAATGTTTGCCCGAAGAGACAGTCGAGAGACAATGCTCATAGACATCATCATCAGCGGAATCAGAATGGTCTTCCACAAAGACAACAGTTTACTCCCCAGTTTTCGCAGTCACAGCGCCCTCAGCTTCCGGCTCCCTATCAGCCTCAGCGCACGAGCCAGTACACTGTGCCTTATGCTCCACATGCTACACCGCTACAGCAGTTCCCAGTGCCGAGTTATCAGAGATCGCCACCACAGGGTCAGAGTATGGGCTATCAGCGAGGGAATACAGCTCAAAATCGTGGTAAAGCACCACAGGTACACGCTCTTGGAGCTGACAGCATGGAGATAGATCATACACCGACTACATTAGATGGTATAATTCCTATCTTTGGTACATATGCACATGTTTTGTTTGACACCGGAGCTACACACTCTTTTATAGCCCAACATTATGCTCATACGCTTGGTTTAAAACTGCAAAATCTTGACTCTCCCTTATGTGTGAAACCCCCGTTGGGCACGACTACTGTTAGTGATGGGTGTCAAGCCTATGTTTATGTTGGGGATGTTTGTTTGGAGGCATCACTTGTAGTAATGCCTATGTTTGCTTATGATGTTATTCTAGGATATGACTGGCTTTCCCGATATGGGATTATGCTTGATTGTCATAATCGTCGCGTTATCTTTACAACTGATTTTGGACATGTAGTGTCCTATCAGTTAAGCTTAGTTTCAGATGTTGATAGATCTGCTCTGAGGTTAGTGTCGAATAGTAGACAGGGTATTCTTTGCTTCTTATCCTTGTGTGCGGTAGAAGGATCCAGTTCTGAAAAGAGTACCCAACCTATACCTGTTGTCGATATTTTTCCAGATGTTTTTCCAAAAGCTCTTCCAGGTTTACCACCTCATCGAGAAATAGAATTTCGTATCGACTTAGTTCCTGGAACAGCTCCTTTTGCTTCTGCTCCGTATCGTATGACACCTCTAGAGATGAAAGAGTTACGCAAGCAGCTGGATGAGTTGAAATCGCTGGGCTTTATCCGAGACAGTAACTCACCTTGGGGTTCATCAGTCCTTTTTGTGAAGAAAGCCGACGGTTCGCTACGTCTCTGTGTGGACTACAGAAAACTCAATAGTGTGATCATCAAAAATAAGTATCTGTTACCACGCATAGATGACTTGTTCGACCAGTTGGGTGGAGCTTGTTTCTTCTCCAAGATTGATTTGAGATCCGGTTATCATCAGCTTCGGGTTAGAGAGGAGGATATCCCGAAGACGGCGTTCTGAACGAGGTATGGCAGTTACGAGTTCTTAGTAATGCCTTTCGATTTGACAAACGCGCCAGCAGCCTTCATGGATATGATGAATAGAGTCTTCTGACCTTTTCTTGATAAGTTCGTCATCGTATTCATCGACGACATCCTCATCTACTCCTGAACTCGTGAAGATCATGCACAGCATCTCAGTATGGTTTTACAGACTCTTCGTGAATATCAGTTGTATGCCAAGAAAGAAAAATGTGAGTTTTGGATGACAGAGGTTAAGTTTCTCGGACATATCATCTCAGGAGATGGTATATCAATTGATCCATCCAAGGTTGAAGCGATTCTTAAGTGGGAACGACCGAAGAATGTTCCAGAGATCTGAAGCTTCTTGGGCTTAGCGGGATATTATCGACGTTTTGTACAGGACTTCAGCAAGCTCGCCACTCCCCTCACCAATCTAACAAAGAAGGATATACCTTTCGTTTGGGACAACAGCTGTGAGTCAGTCTTCCAAGAGTTAAAGAGTCGTTTGACGTCTGCACCTATCCTTATCATTCCGAATCAGGATCAAGTATATGACGTCTACATCGATGCTTCTCATCAAGGTCTTGGAGCAGTCTTGATGCAACAGAACCGAGTTGTCGCTTATGCCTCACGACAGCTGAAACAACCCGAACGAAACTACCCTACACATGATCTAGAGTTAGCTGCAGTAGTGTTTACGCTTAAGATTTGGCGTTGTTATCTGTACGGTGCTAGTATTAGACTGTTTTCAGATCACAAGAGTTTGAAATACCTAGCTACACAGAAAGATCTCAACCTGCGTCAGAGAAGGTGGGTAGAATACATGCAAGACTACGACTTCCAAGTCGAGTACCATCCGGGTAAAGCAAACGTGGTTGCAGATGCACTAAGTAGGAAAAGAGAGGTAGTTCCCAATCCTGATCATGATGCTTCTATATTGGCGATGCAGATAGATGAGTGGGAAAATGACAGAGTTCTCACAGCTTATCAAGTTCGTTTTGGCGAAGTTCAGGGTCACCCAATGTTATACAACTTAGTGATGGAACCAGACTACGTGCAGAGGATCAAGGAGAATCAGTTGGCAGATACACGTTTCGTTGACATCCGAGATAGATTATTAAAGGGAAAGCGTGTTGTAGAGTGGTCGATGGACGCCAGTGGAATTCTTTACAACGAAGGTCGCTTAGCAGTGCCACACATCCCAGAGCTTATACAGGAGATCTTGTCAGAGTTTCATCAGTCGAGGTTCGCCATGCACCCAGGTGGAAACAAGATGTATCAAAACTTAAGACAGCAACTTTGGTGGAGAGGTATGAAGTTAGATGTGAAGAACTTCGTGGCCAACTGTTTAACGTGTCAGAAAGTAAAGGCAATACAGGAAAGACCCGCAGGTCTGCTCCAACCACTTCCAATACCTTGGTGGAAGTGGGATAGTATAGGAATGGACTTCTTAACCGGCTTACCGAGAGCACAGGATGGATCTGATGGAGTCTGGGTAGTTGTAGATCGTCTCACGAAGACTGCACACTTCATCCCGTTCAAGACGACTTGCACCAAGAACCACCTAGCCGAGCTTTACATGAGGAACATAGTCAGATTGCATGGAGTCCCTTCGGTGATCGTTTCTGATCATGACATGCGCTTTAATGCTCGCTTTTGACAAAGTCTACAGGAAGCTCTAGGCACAGAACTGAACTTCAGCACCGCTTTTCATCCGCAGACAGATGGTCAGTCGGAGCGTCTTATACAGATCCTCGAGGATATGCTACGTGCCTGCATTCTTGATCTTGGAGATGGATGGAGCAAACACCTCTACATGGCAGAGTTCGTATACAACAACAGTTATCAAGCAAGTATCGGAATGGCACCCTTTGAAGCGTTGTACGGAAAGCCTTGTAGATCACCTATCTATTGGGTTGACAACCAGGAAGCACCAGTGGGTGGACCCGAGATGATCCTAGACCAGTACGAGAAGATTGCCATCATCAAACAACGACTTCTAACAGCACAGAGTCGACAGAAGAGCTATGCTGATCAACGCAGAAAGCCGTTAGAGTTCGAGGTCAGAGAGTTTGTGTTGCTAAAGGTTTCACCGAAGAAAGGTATCTCTCGTTTCGGAGTTAAAGGGAAGCTAGCACCACGTTACATTGGACCTTTCGAGATCGTACGCTGAGTTGGTAAGGTTGAATATGAGCTGAAGTTACCCGACACCTTGGGAGTGCACAACGTTTTCCATGTATCGATGCTGAGGAAGAGTGCACGAACAGAGTCAGAAGTCATTTCAATGGATGATATAGAAATCCAACCAGATGTCTCTTACGTCGAGGTTCCGGTGAAGATTTTGGATCGAAAGGTCAAGCAGCTGAGAACGAAAACAATACCCATGGTGAAGGTTCTTTGGAGTAACCATGGTGAAGAGGAAGCCACATGGGAAACCGAGAAAGATATGCGCGAGAACCATGCTGAATGGTTCGCTAAGCAGTAGAGTACATGTAATGTAGTCGACTTAAGTTTGTTTTGTAACCCTACTCTGTTCATAGTGGTAGATATACCACCATATGTTTTGAAAGGTGCATTAAGATCGCTTAATGAAATGAGAAGTTATTCATATTCTTATTCTCTTCTTTAGTGTGGAGTAATTCTTAAAGTTTCGAGGACGAAACAATTTTTAGTGGTAGATATTTGTGACGCCTTAAATTTTATTTAAGGGTCAATATATAATTTAAATAAAATTAGTGTGCCAAAAAAAATTAATTTAAAAATCTTTTGGAAACCCTAGGTTGGTTTCCTAGTCAAATTCCGCTGAAAAAGTCAACAATTTGAACTTCAAAAAGAAACCCTAAAACATTCGGCCATCACTTGGGATTTTAAATTAAAATTTAAATTCCACAAATCCAAGAAGGATTCAAATTCAAATTTCATTCCTTAGATATAAAGAAGAAATTCGGCCATAAAGTGTAGGAAATAAAGGAAATTTTATTTGAATTAAAAGCTAGGTTAAAACTCAATTAAAATTCAAATTATTTTTCCTTAAAAACTAAGGGATAATTTTTGGCCACTTAAGGGGAAATAAGAGAGAAAACCCTAGCCTCAAAACAGCACAAAAACTTTCCCTTTTGCCCCTTAAAATTTTCAGCCAAACAAGGAAGAGAAAGGGAAAGAAAAACCTAGTATAAAAACCCCCCTTTTAACTGTCATTCACCCCTCCTTTCACCCTCAAAATTTCGGCCAGCTTTCCCCTCTCCCCTCTCTGAATTTTCTCTCCCAAAACACACCCAAAACAGCAAACAAAACCTACCAAAAGGCAGCTCAAAGATTCAACAACTTTTGAGACAAAAACAAGGTGAGAAATCAAACTTTTTCCTTCCTTCTCCTTTTGATTTTAAATCCGAAATTTATATGGTTTTCTCCACTATTTCCATACTGTTTTGAAGACTCCAATACTCACACAAATTCAGCCAAAAGGGAGACCAAGCATCAAAAATAGGGCAGCACAAACAAGGTGTGATTTTTCTCTCAAACCCTAAAATTTTGCCTCATTGATCCCCTTTTCAAAAACCCTATTATCATATGTGTAAGATTTTATGATTTTGTCAATTTGATTCTTGGGTTGTGTTAATGACATATAGATAAGGTTTTCAACAAAATTTCGTGATCATTGGATGAAAATTGGATTGGTTTGAGGCTAATCGAAATTCGGACACAGAAAAACGGAAATCTGGAAAATTACCATATGAACAGTAAATTTGTGTCAGCCATAACTTGAGTTTTAAAAACTATTTTTGAGTGATTCTTGAGCCTAAAATTAAATTCAAGATGTCCCCTAAATGCCTACAAAATTTCAGAACCAAAGTCCTCCGTTTACCGAGTCAAAATATTTTTCTAAGATAGGCGGACAGAACTGCCAGGTTTTGAACAGAAACTGAAACCCAGATTTTATGCCTGAAAACAACCCTCGGTTTTTGGCCTAGTTGAATGACCAAACGATGTCCAAAAATTATAAAAATTATATGGAATTAAAGCTACAGATGTCTAGTTTAACATATTAAAAATTTAGAATTTTTAGTATTAAAAATGAATTGATATTGATTTTACAATCAGCCTAGGTCAGTCTGCCCATGACCAGAAATATCTTAACTTAGAGTTTTTCAAAAATTTTAAATCCCAAATGTTTATTACACGTTTTGAAATCTTTTGTGGCACACTAAAATGATTGGATGATTATGTCTAGACCTAGACTGATCATATGTTTGATTATAGGAATTATTTGACGTTCTTGCTTGATTGGTGGATCACATTATCGCAACGCTTGTGCGAAAATTGAGGTAGGACGTTCAAGCCTTTTCTGGGAGTAGTCAAGTGTTTTAAATTCTCATGTTTTATTGATGGCATGCTGTTTTCGATTTATGAAATTATTATACTATTTTTGATGAAATAAACGCATGCAACGTATTTTGTAATAAATGTGTATTTTAAAGAGTGTTTTGATTAATGGCATAATATAACTTGGTAAATACCATCTTTTGAATAATCCGGTGAACATAATTGAGCTCTAGTTCACGATCATTGTAAATGATGCGTGCGTCCCGAAGTTGACGCCACGGGGGAAGGTCCCTAAACCTGCGCAGGGCCGTTCGGCCTGTTTAGACCGTAACGAGATGATCTAGGATAATTCAAATTCGAGGCACGTATATTATAGCTACGACAAGTCCTCAGTCATAATATGATGGTTTGTTTTAATGAACTATTATTTTCATATTTGGGCACGTATATTGCAGCTACGCTAAGTCCTCAGCAGAATAAAACTTGTTTTAAAAATGTTTTTCACAAAATTGTTGATTATTTTGTTATGATTATTATGTCATGTATTTTTTTTAAATTGTTGATTATTTTTGGAAACGAATATTATGCCATACTTTTAAATGTTATCTGTTAACCCACCTTTGTTTCTGTCCTACTGAGCCAGCGCTCACGTCCCTTTTTCTTTGTGATTTCGAAATGACTACTTCCAGGTACGGGAGGTAGCAGTTCCGAAATTCGTTGAGATATCCGTTACTACCGAAGATGATGCTATCCGTTTTCTCCATCTTCTTCTTTATGTTTCTCGTTCTGATGTAATGAGACTTTAAGTTTGTACCTCATTTCACGTTATTTAAATTTTATGCTTGGGAATATTTTATGGTTGGTAATTTCTTTTGAAAACCGATTTTGTATTTGACTTCCGCATTAAAAAGCATTTATTTTCTCCTTTATTATATTTTGTGGTTATGATGCTACTTTATAATTAGGCTTAGCTAAATTATAATGTTGACCCGTTTTTTTGTAACAAATGTTTTCCTTAAATCTCGGGTTGATATTATGATTTGGCTGCCGTGTCACGTGTCTAAATTTTGGGCCGTGACAATATTTGACCGGGACTAAAGCGTGATTGATCTACGAAATCCGCTTTGAGTTGATCGATCTACTTGTGATGTTCATTGTGTAGTAACCTTAATCTTGGGTAAAAGGACAGCTTCATGTATATGACTTGTGTACTTTGATGTTCCAATAGCTAAAGCGTCTCAGAGGTAGTAAGCTTATAGACCGGTTCGTTGGGTGCATGACTTGTATACGATGAATGGTTCGTTTATAGATATTGGAATCATAGCTCTAATGAGGAGTTAGGGGTATCCTCTTAAAGGCATTGTACTGAATGTGAAAATGGACAAGGCCTTGGGTCGTCTGCTGGGCGGATGACTTCTTATTCACATATGGTGAATAATCATTTTCTTTATTCGGTAGTATAATGGAACTTTAAGATAGCCTGATCAGTAGGATTAAACGGACTTTGGCCTAAGGTTGATCATAGATATCATATGAGGATTCTGCATACATGACAAGGTCATTAGACGATAGCTTGTCACAGGCTTACGTAATACGATATATAATTGGGAGTTCAGTTTTAGGTTTATAGTGGTGTGACTCTGAAATTAGTGATTATATGATTGAGTTGTTCGATAAAGAATGATGATCATATGGATTTGTGGGAGCCCGATTATATATGTCCAATCATTCCCTCTACTAGCTCCACATAATTCCTTAACATTTGGCAAATTGATTTGTGTATGCTATTGGCTAATTTATTATGCATGGATGGTGTTGACATAGGATTAGGATGATAGACAAGATTCTCTCCGGTTGGATTCAGATTTCATTTTGGATAATAGAGTACACAATTATTCGAACTCCAAATAAAGTTGCCATGATTTTATTTGAGATTGGATTAGAGTTGTAGAAAATTATCCATGAGAACAAGAATTTGAAATACAACTGTTTTGTGGATTTTGAATTTTGAATTTTGAAATTTGAAATTTGAAATTTGAATTTGAAATTCAAATTTTGAATCACAGTCCAAGTGGGATTCAAATTTTGAATCACAGATGGTAAATCTATAAGGAATGAAATTCAAATTTAAGTTGGATACAGAGAGGAAAATCTTGTTAGAATCCTACTTGACTTTTGAATCTAAATCCTAACTAAAGTTGGACGAAAATTTTGAGGATTATCGTCAATGGATTTTCGGATTTTTTGGATAAGGTTCAAGGAAAAAATTCAAGTTTCAATCCCAGTTGAATTTGGATTCTCTCCTCCCAGATAATGGCCGAATTTTTAGAGTGAATCTCTTAAGAGATTTTTGGTTATTTTGGATAAGGATGAGATAAGATTCAAGCTTGAAAATCCTAGTGGAATTTTGATTCTCCCTTATCCAAAAGTGGCTGAATTTTTATGGAGATTTTCTCCTTTGAATTTTCAGATTTTTTGGTTGAAAAGGGGAGATAAAATTTTAGTTAAAATCTTGTTTAGATTTGGATTGGATTTATCCTAAAGTGGTCAAATTTATTGTTGGGATTTTTCCCTTGGATAATTCAGATTTTGTGCTTGTAGATAAGGGAGAATATCTTCTCCTAATCTAATTCGAATTCAGAGAATCACCTCATGTAGGTCCATAAATAGAGGTCATGCCACTCCAGTTCTCTCAGACCACAGACTCTCGAGTGAGCAGGCTTATTGTTGTACAACCCACCGTGACAATAAGTTCTTTAGAGATCTGGGTGGTCGGAAGAAGACTAGCAGTGCTAGCATACTGATCGAGGTTCAGAGTGCCCACACACTCAGCCATTCGGGAATTGGAGAATAGTAGAGAAGACTAGTTGGTTGAAGCCCTCCGGTCATTCTCCTCCTGCAGATTGGCGTCCTTGAGGTATGAGTTTTAATTGTTGTTGGTTTATTATATATGGCATCATGAGATATTTAACGATCTGAAAAATTTTTATTGTTCCGCTGCGGCACTCTGATACGTTTATTTTCCTACATAAAAATCATGTGCCCTTAACTGAAAACCAACTGTTTTTAGCTACAAAAATAACCCCAAAAAGTAGCATTAAAATAAGGGACAAGTTATGACACAATTCATTAAACAATATTACATTTTCCATCACATTCCATCAACAAATTTTTTTAATCCTCCCTCATTCAATGCAGTAGCTTCCTTGGTTTTTGAGGGCTGAAAAGGTAGCAAATTTGTCCCCAAATTAGTATAAGATTGGCTTGATTAATTGAGCTTAATGTTGGGTAATTTCACTTAGGTTTGTCTATAAAAGGGTGACCAAGGCTTAGGCTTTTGTTCTTTCTTTTTCACACCCCAAAAACACAACTCCTTTCTCTTTTTCTTCTCTTGCCGCTACCGACCATCCCAGAGCCCCAAAACCACCATTTTCAAGCCTAAATATCCAGCTAAAAGTTTGCCAAAAATCAGCCCCTTCAAGCTTATGTTAGGAGATTTTATTTCTAAGCCATTGCAAGTGCACCTAAGGGTAAGGTTCTAGACCAAGCACTTGTGATTTTTAGTTATTGTTTTGGTTTGATATTAAGAGGAAAATTTTTGGTGTCTTGCTAGCATAAACCGACCCTTAACCTCTATTGGTTCACATGGTCATTTTGGTCACCGAAGCCTTGATTCAGATTTGTGCTTGGTTCATAGCATAAGAGGTAAAACCGAAACACTTTCAGTGGTTAGTTATTTTTAAGTTGTGATTAAGGCCATTTATGTGTATTTGTTTATGAAAGTGGGTTGTAATAAGTTTATTTTGAGCCTTAGCTTTCCATTTTTAAGTTTGTGGTTGTGTTTACATTTTTACGAATTGATGTGTGCACATGTGAGTATGAACGTTTTTTTTTTAGGTAGCTAGGCACAATCTGTCCCTAGAAAAAGGCCATGGGTTTCATCCTCTTGACCACCTTAGGATCTGAATTTGGGATTTGGTAAAACATGGAGTTTTAAGGAAATTTTGTTACGGTCATTTTCGTGTCAAATAGGTTTTGGCAAAAAATGATACTAAAATAGGTTTTTCGAGTGGTTTTCATTCGATACCCAAAACTGGGACTAAAAATCTGAGCCCAAACACTGTGATAACTGGGAATTTTAGATTCTTGAAGTACATTAAAATTGTATGTATGTACCAATTTTAATAAATAAAATATGAAAAAGTTGTGTTTTAGTACTGTTGTGAATACTGTACAAATGTTCCGGCAGTGTTAAAGTGAGTAAGTTCAAAGATAGAAAATCTTACCAAACAGAAACGAGTAAGACGGCTTGAAAATGAAGCCAAAAACCCTGAAGCGTGCACTAAAAGACAAAAATTTATGGTAAGAAATTTTGGCCAAACGGAAGCAAAATAAAACAAACCGATCGCACCGAAGGCGCCCGGAACCCGCCTACGCGATTTCGATAAAGTTTCGCTCGGTTTGACTTTCGGTCAAAATTTGATCACGAATTAATTCATATATTAATTAGATGATGTCATGGTGACATCATAAATTTAGATTTAGTTAATTAGGTTTTTAAGCTTAATTAATGGTGGTAGGTAGCATAATGGCCAAGAGTAAATGCTTTTTGAATCAAGGGCCATGATCAAGCCAAAATGACATTGAAAAAAATTTGAAAATTTTGGTAAAATGGGATTCAGCCACCTAGAAAGAAGGCATGCCAAAATTTTTATTTTTGACCCCAAAAAGATTTCATTTAAGCCCTTGAACAATTAGGAAATTATTGAGAAAAATTGCAAAAAGGCCCCCACGCATTTGCCTATAAATAGGCTTCAAAATTCATTTCGAAAATTTGGAAAACTTAGCCAAACTCTTGCCAAATTTTCTGCCAAAACTCTGTGTGTCTCCTTCCCTTTTTAAGCCAAAATTTGTCAAATTTTTACACCAAAATTAACTTCCAATCCTAGCCAAGGTTGTAAGGGAACAAGTTCATAAGGTTAGCTTCTAATTTGAAGCATTTTTCATGTTTTTTCTTGCAAAAATCCGTGGCATTATTGGGGTAGAAAATGGTTGGAAGTTTGGTGAATTGGTTTAATGTTTATGTTCATCTAGTGACATGTAAGTTAAAGCATGATTTAGAACTAGGAAACAAGCAAAATTTTGCATGATTTCCTATGAAAATCCGTGGCTTGTTAAGGAGAAAATGATGTGGAAATTTGGTGAATTGCTTTAATGGTTATGTTAGTTTGATACTATGTTTATTAAAGCATGAATTGGAATAATGAAACAAGCAAATTTGATACATGTTTCATGCTACGTGGCCAATAAACACTAGAAAATGGAAAATTTTTAGTGTTAAACAATGATGAGAAATGTGGATAAAACCCTAGTAATAAGAACAAAATTTTTGTGGTGGTTGTGTATGAAAACCGTGGCATTGAAGGCTAGAGTTGAATGAAAATTTTATTAGGTTTATAATGTTTATATGTACATTGGAAAACCTAAGAGTGATATGTGATATTTGAATGTTGTGATGTAAAATATTTGGTGTTGTTAATCATGAGAAACTGAGGCTAGAAATGGAAAAAAATTGATGACTTGTGTTGAATTTTGATTGTTGGTTAATGTGGAAAATTTTTATACAAAGTTTGGTAACTTTGTATAAAATAGGCCTCTGGTATAGTACGTGGTAGGTACAAAGGTTCTGAGGCGTACCTAACGCCTGGGAAACCTAAAAATACAAGTGGAACTGCTACCAAAATTTCTAAAATGGCATAAGGGCATTTCGGAAAACAAGGGGTAAAAATAGTAGACTCGGAAAGGAAACCGAGACCCCTCGGTAGGTTAGGATTGAAAATAGAAAACCAACCCAAGAAGAATAGTAAACCGACCCTTAATGACTAAAATGCCTAAAACGAGGAAAAATGCACGTTAAGGGTATTTTAGGAAACAAGGAGGAAAAATTAGAATGGGATAGGAAACCCAAGTCCTTCGGGAACCGAGGCCTGGGGACCAGATAAAAACGTTTTAGAAATACCTATTTGAGACTCCGAAACGCTAGAAAAACAAGAAACGGCCCTATGTGACGGATAAATAGTAACCGAGGGTCAGAAAATGAATAATTATGATTTTATAGCAAATAAAATTGTAAAATCATACAGAAGCCTAGGGAATATTATTTTATGATATTTGGGCTTAGAAAATTCAGGAAAAATGATAGAACGAAATAGTTACGGTCCCGAGACCCGTTAGGGGCAAAATGGTCATTTTGATCAAAAATTTTCGAAAGGCTTGGAAAGGACTGTAAAGGATCTAGAATGTCTAAAATAAAATTCTAGAACCCAAAATAAAGATTTTAGAGTCAAAAATCTAGAGTTTAAATAGTACACGGGCGTGTACTTTGAAACACGGCAGTGTAGGATTAATCCGAGAGGTACACGGGCTGGAACACGGCCATTGTGCAGGCCGTGTACCACAAATAAAGTTGAGATATGTTGAATTGTTAAGTAAAATGAATATATATCCAAAGTGATAATTAATGATGGGTATTAACAGGCAATACTATGTCTGTAGGGACTCAAACTAGAGATAAAATTGTGGAGGAGTTTCGGAAGTGGACATTATCGCAGTGGTGGTATGTTCAAGCATTTTTCATGTTTTCCACATGAAATATTGTATTATTTCATTATGTACTAGTTGTACATTAGATATTAAGTCCTATGGATACTGGGGGATTAGTTAGTATAACACATCCCACATAATAAGAGAAAGAGAATATATAAGGCCTACGGGCGATGGAGGCTAATGACCTTGAGGCGATGATTAATGTCACTTGGTCAGAATTATAATTGAAAGATGGTAATAAAACCATTTAAGGCGTACCACCCCTCCAACGTTGTGGTGGAGGTTTTACAAGTCCTTCGGGGATATAATAATCGCTACGAGTGATGAGGGCTGGAGAGGAAGAAGCTCTAAGGTCGCTCCCTAGGCCCTCCCAGTCAGCGCACAAAATAAATTATCGGTACTGCCACAATGAGCTCAATACCAAAATACAAATAGAGAGAATGGTCAATAATGTGACGAAAGCCATAATTGAGTATAACCGACACTAACACTAAGTGTAGTGAACTCGGTTAGGATAATGTGAATAGTAATCGGTTAGAGTAATATGAATAGTAATCGATTAGGGTAACAGTTACTATTCATCGATCAAAGATCAAAGTTACCATTCATGGATGAATAATACTATTCATGGATGAATAGTATTATTCGTAGGAAATTGTGTTTTTGATGTTTTTGAATTTATGTGATTCTTACTAAGTATGTTTGAACTTACTGAGCTTGTTAGCTCATCAGTTTGTTCATGTTGCAGGTAAGAAATCTGTTTAGTAGACTACATGGATGGCTGTAGGATGTGTACGTGTCAATGGGATAAGGAATCTACTATGGATTTTGGTCCTTCTTGTGATGATCAGGAAATATGCAGTATTAAGAAATTGGTTAAAATGACATTTTCTTGATATGAAACTGATATATTTAGAATCAGAACGCTCAAAATTAGTCATTTGAGAACAAAATGTAGATTTTGCTGGGAGGTACGCAGTATCAGGATAAGGGTCAAGACGACATTTTCTTGGCCCGAAATTGATATATTTAGACTCAAGATGCCCAAATTAGTCAATCAGGCACCTGACACGTTTTTCGAGATGAGGTCACAGATCCCGAAAACTGGTCGAGATGACCTCGAATGAAGTTAAAACGGATAAATTTGGATTCAACACATCCAAATTAGTCATTATAGCCTATTTGTATGCTCAAATTAGCTAATTGAGCACAAAGATAATTTTTGACCAAGAATTCACAGTACCAGAAACTAGTCAAGATGACCTCAAATGAAAATAAAACTGATATATTTGGATTCAGGATGCCTAAATTAGTTAGGATAGCCCATGTTGAAATTTTAGGCCAAAAAGTATATAAAGGGCGAAAAATCAGAAATTTCAAAAACAAGCCCATAACTTTCTCTCATTTTCACTTTCTTACACAAAAATGAACAGTAACCGACAATCAGAAATGGTATCCATTTTCAACACTGCCGGTGTCATTGGAAAGCTCTCACTGAGCTGAGTCCAACGATGGGTCGACTTGACGGAACTGCCATTGCACGCCGCCGCATGAGTCGCTCGAATGCTGCCAGAGCCGAAAATTTCGATCGCTGATATCTTCGCCGTCTGGCCACCATTTGCCACCAAACCAGTCCCAAAATTTTCGTGGTGATGAGAGGAGTAAAACCCATGCCACCGATCGCCTCAACACCAGCAGAATCGCGCTACCCAAGCTTCGAAAAATTCGGTGAAATGTCACCGTGGAGCCACCGTCGATTCCGGCCGAGTTGAAGTATGCCATTGGCGCAGAAATGACCGTAGAATTGAGGGGAGCAAAAGCCCTCAACCAATTTCGGGAAAAAAGTCCGGCACGGCAGAGTTCCACCATCGTCGCTGTGGTCGTGGTTTTCGAGGGGATTTTCCGGCGATAGGGGCCTCCAAACATGAAATTGAGGCCACCAATGGATTCCTCTCGTCGAGCTCTTCAAGATGGGCTGCTCATTTGCCACCGTCACTGCTATCAACTACCGGTCAACGGTGAGTCAACGCCGGTCAACGACGATCAACGGCGACCGGAGACCAAAAATTGAAGAATGGCCCGTTGGCCTATTTTTCGACGTTTCGGACACATCCGCGGCATCAAAAATGCAAGACGGAGTCTTAAAAACAAAAATCGGAGAATTAAAGTTTGTCCGTGCAAAACCGAACAATTTGTTCGATCGCCAATGGGACGATTCCGGTAGTGACTTCGGTCCCTCCATTCCTGAAATTTATGTTTTTAGAATGAGTATATATGAATTATGTATTATGGAATGTGAAATTGTAAGAAAAATGGACTATGTGTATGAAAAATAGTCAAATGAGAAAAAGTGAAAAAAGTAAAGATTTTTACGTAAAAAGTTGAGTTTTTACGTAAAAATATAGGCTCTGGTATAATACGTGGTAGAATAGAACTAGGTTAGATGGTTTCGAGGAGTTTCCTAAACACCGAGAACCCAAAAATTAAGCAGAAATGCTGCCGAAATTTTGAAAATGGCACAGAAGAGTATTTTATGAACCAAAGGGTAAAAGCGTGGTCGGGATGGAAACCCGAGCCCTTTCGGTGACCTAGACCCAAAAAAGAGCATTAACGCTCGAGAGTCAGAATAGTACCACCTGAGGGTCGGTAAATAGTAAACTAAGAAATTGTGGCAAATAAAGCCGTATAAAAATTTAGTAAAGTCTAAGAAAAATTATTTGATATTTTTGAGCTTAGAAGATCCAGTCTAAGCAATAAAATGAGAATGATATGACTCAAAGACCCATTGGGGTAAAACGGTAATTTTGACCGGAAAATTTCAAGAATGATAGAAAAGGATCCTAATGGACTTAGAATGGCTTAATTAAGATTTTAAGGGCCAAAATTAAGTTATGAATAAAAGAAAAGTAAGGTTATAATGAGAAAAATCCGATTAGGGGTAAAATGGTAATTTTGCCAAAAGTTCAGGATAAAATAGTAATTTACCAAAAGTTAGCAGAAAAGCTACAAATGGAATATTAGGCCCCTAAGTTATGATTGAGAAATGAAACGTATAATTTTTTTTTTTATGTTTTATTAAGTTTTATATAGAAAGAAGCATGGAAAATAACCGTTATTATTTCGGTTATACGGATCCGCGCCAGACGATATGAAGAGATGTCTGCGGACCAAGGAAGAAAGAAAAGAAATGCTAGCAAGTATTAGTAAGTTCAAACATTTAATTGACTGCAACATAAATGAACTGGTCATGTTATGTGTTATGTGTTCGATGTAGTAAGTTCGAATATTTAATTGACTGCAGTATGAATAGACTATTATGTCTAAGTATGATATGTGGTAAGTTCAAATATGTGATTTGTCTGCAACATGAACTAACATGTTATTTTATGCCTATATGATATGTGTAGTAAGTTCAAGCATTTATTTGTCTGTAACATGAACTGACATGTTATGTTAGGTTTATGTTTAAGTGTTATATGGAATTCATGTATGTTAGTGCTATATGCACTAAAGTGTGACTAACATAATTCACACTATAGAAAAGTTACGTTAAGAAAGAAATGATTTATGAAATACAAACGAAAGAAAAGAAACAAAAGAAAGAAAGAAAGAAAGAAAAGAAAAGAAACGAAAGAAAGAAAGGAAAAGAAAATGAAAGAAAGAGAGAAAGAATGAATGAATGAACGAACGAACGAAAAGATAAAGTAAAGAACGAAAAAGATAAGCAAGATAATAAGACTGAAAAGTTAAGGTTGGCGTACCGGCCTCCCTAGCTGTGAGGTTTAAGAGTTAAGAATAGCCTCCACCCCAGATGTGTGGTGCTACCATAAGCTTAAGGTAGTTAATGGCTAACGCACTACCCCAAGTTTTGTAGTGCGAGATCGACCTTGGGGTTGATTGGTGGGTCGCTCCCCCGTTCCCCCGTTGATCTACGCGCATTAGGTACGTCCAACCATGGGCCCACAAGATAAAGTGAAAGATAAGAAAAGTAAAGAAAAGAAAAGACAAATAAAGAAAGAAAAGAAAAGAGAAGAAAAGAAAGTAAAGCTAAGAAAAGCCAAGAAAGGAGAAGAAAAGAAAGTAAAGCTAAGAAAAGCAAAGAAAAGAAAAGAAAAGAAAAGAAAGTAAAGCTAAGAAAAGCCAAAAAAGGAGAAGAAAAGAAAGTAAAAATAAGAAAAGCAAAGAAAAGCAAAGAAAAGAAAAGAAAAGAAAGTAAAGTTAAGAAAAGCTAAGAAAAGCAAAGAAAAGAAAGTAAAGCTAAGAAAAGCTAAGCTAAGAAAAGCTAAGAAAAGCAAAGAAAAGAAAAGAAAAGAAATTAAAGCTAAGAAAAGCCAAGAAAAGAAAGTAAAGCTAAGAAAAGCTAAGAAAAGCAAAGAAAAGAAAAGAAAAGAAAGTAAAGCAAAAAAAACTAAGAAAAGCAAAGAAAAGTAAAAGAAAAGAAAGTGAAGCAAAGAAAAGCTAAGAAAAGCTAGGAGAAGAAAAGAAAAGAGACAGATAAAGAAAGAAAAGAAAAGAAGGAGATAGAACAACAGATTAGGATATGATCCACTAGTAAAAGAAAAGAAAAGAAAAGAAAAGAGAGATAAATAAAGAAAGAGACGAAAAGAAGAAGATGGATCGACAGATTAGGATATGATCCACCAGTAAAAGGAAAGGAAAGAAAAGAAAAAAAAAAGAAAGCAAGTAAGGAAAGAAAAGAAAGGAGAGAAATAGAATTAAGGAATAGAATATGATCTATAGAACAAGAAGAATGACATAATATGAAAGAAAGAACGAACAACGAAAATAAAAGTTGAGCAAGAAAAGAAAAGAATGTCTTGAAAGAAAGAAAGAAAGAACAAAAGAATACAACGAAGAAGAAAGAACGAAAAGTAAGCAAACATAATGCGACTAACATGTATACTTATGCTATGTTATGCATAGATTGATATGCATAAGTTAGTTTTACAAAAGAAAATCACGAAGAAGGAAGAGTGAAAATAAATAAGCATATGCAACTAACATGTGTGCATATGCTTAGCAAGAAAAGAAAAGAAGAAGAAAAGTATGACATGAAAGAAAGAAAGAACAAAAGAACATCACGAAGAAGAAAGAATAAAAGTAAACAAGCATAATGCGGCTAACATGTGTGGATATGCTATGTTATGCATAGATTGATGTGCATAAGTCAGTTATACAATTTTAAGTGTATTTGTGATGTTTAAGCATACATTAAGTATGCTATGTTTAAATTGATATGTGTATACAATGTTTTGTATGATGTCAAGTATGTTATGCTTAAGATGTTAAACATACATTCTATATGCTATGTTTAAATTATGTTATGCTAAAGAACATTGAGATTGTTCTCTCAATGTTAGAATATGTTATATATGAAGTTGAAAGTAAAGTATAATGTATGTTCATGTTCTGATGCCACAGTTGGTATCAGACATGTTCTGTCCAAAAGGTATGGGTTAGTATTTTGTCATGAATGTATGTTTGAACTTACTAAGCCTGTCGCTCACAAGTTTGTTTATGTTGCAGGTAAGCATCCTGCACGAAGATAAGACAAGTGATGGATGACGGATGAGATCTGCATGTGCCAAGGGACTGGGTGAGGGTTATGGTACTGCTATGAGTCTTCCACTGAGCTGTTTAAAAGAGTATTAAAATGATGTTTTATAACGTAAATGAAGTTAAGGCAATGTAAAATGTTTATTATAGTAAATGTTTTACGACGATACAGTTTTCAAGTAAAGTTTAAGAAAAGAAGAAAAAAAAATTTATTCCATATTTTCACGTTCAAATGGGAAGTTAGAGTAAGCATGTTAAAGAAAGTATGTTAAAAGTAAGATACCAGCTGTTATGGATGGTATCAGAATAAGTTAAAAGCAAGTTAAAAGTAAGTTACCGATGACCCAAGTGGTTACAGTCTATCGCAGTTGGCAACAGTAGCTAACTGTAATAGTATTATTTAACCTTATGTAGGGCGGGCCGTCACACTTCTACCAGTCTTCCACTGAGTGATAAAATAGTGAATTGAAGAGAATGTATTTTGAAAAACGATATATATGTGTATTATATGTTTCTACCTTATGTTGTACCCAAAAAGACAACTAAAAGTTAGTTTTATATTCATATGGCTTTCATACTTAGCTTTTAGTTTAGGAAAGTATGTGTTAGAAAAAAAAATTATGGGCAAAATTTGGGCCTTGAAAAATAGAGTTGAAAGAAAAAAAGTTTTAAATGGCGATCCAAATTCGGTGCATGGGCTGTCTTGGTTGGCAACGGAGTCGGACCATGACGGTTTAGCGTGGTTGGATTCGAGGGCGCCACAGGTTGGTATCAGAGCAATTGACCATATCCCTATTGGCACGGAACGCGATCTGCTCATCAATCTAAGTAAGTTAGCTTTCTTTAAGTTAGTTAACTTTTCGTTTATACGAGGTTATATCTTTTTGTAGGACATACGATGACTAGAACACCTTATATGAGACCCTACCCATACCGATCAAGAGGACCAGTCTGGGTATGGACTAGGCCGGTGATCAGACCGTCGATGATTCATCGAGCAGCGCCTCGACTGCCAATACCTGAGCCACCAGCACTAAGGATTGTAGCATCGACACCAGTACAAGCACCACCTACTCGACTGATTGTAAATCCACCAGTAGTTGTAGGTATTCTAGTGGTGGGAGGACGAGCCCATGTAGGATCCCAAGTATCGATACGAGCGGTACATGTATTCAGAGGTAGTTATCCATCCACTTTCAAGGGAGGTTAAAAGGGGATATTGGCTACATGACATAGAGGTGATTATGCGTCAGTGTGATATAGATGAGGATTGCTGGGTGTTGATGGCAGTGGGCGCATTCCGTGAGGATGCCCAGATGTAGTAGGAGTACTGTGATCAAGAGATGTTGTTGGGACTAGACTGGGCTGAGTTCTAACACATTATGATACTGTCGTTTCTGCCGAAGAGTCCAGTGTCACTGGTTTCAGACCCTCTGGAGAGCAGGGTAGTGACTTCGCCACCAGCTATGCCTAAATATACCGATGTGAGGGAGTTCGTTCTTAGAGCTAAGAGACTCCAGATGTTGCTAAGTGATACGGTGTTCACTTATACAGTACAGTTTGAGGAGAATGTAGTGAGGAGATGCCCTATGTCTAACCTCACCGAGTAGGATTTTTGCGACATTTTCTGGAAGGGGCTCACTATAGATCTACGATAGAGGGTAACCCCTTTATATCCTACTACTTTATGCGAGTTTATCATTGCCGTAGTTAAGGTGGAGGAAGAAGTGATGATGGAGCGCTTAGTGCACAAGAGACACGAGCAGTCATTAAGGATGCCATGCTAGATCGTCTATATGGGGCACGACCTATGGCAAATGATCATGAGGCTGGCACATCAAGACGATGAGAGGGTACGAGTCCTACTAGGGGATCGACACCCTCTGAGGTTGGAAATGGCTCAGATGAGAACGAAGAAGATCCAAAGGAGTTTCCAATAGTTTCGGATCTACCTCAGACAGGGGATTAGATATAAACCATATAAGATGTATAAATGTATATATATCTATATATGTGTATATATGACTATATCAAAAGGCCGTTTAAGAAAAGCCTTCGAACTGATATGTATATGGAAAATTTTGAAATGAAATGATATTTTGACATGTTCAAATGATGAAATGTTGAAATTATATGATGATTGAAACTATTTTTACTTATACGGTAAAAATATGTTTGTGGAAAATCTAACGATCGATTTTCATGCGATTACAGGGAATAGGAAAAGATGGTGAATCTGCAAAATTTGAGAAACATGAGAGGGCGTCCGGTCCTGTCAAAGAGTAATGAACTAGAAGCCATGTTGGAGGCTCAGATGAAGGCAAATGCTGAGCTAAGACAAAGAATAGAACAGATGGAGCAAAGGCAAGGCCAGGAAGAAGACCAAAACCCACAGATGGCCACACCTGAACAAGAAGTGCTGCCAATTGAACTTGAGATTGAAATTGTAGAACCCTAGCCCCAACCTAGAGTCAATCAAGATCCACTTTATGAACGATTCTGACAAATGAAGCCGCCGGAGTTTGAGGGTTCCACAAACCCTTTGGAAGAAGAGGACTAGTTGTCTTCACTTCATATGATATTGGAATTTATGGAGCTCAATGATCAGGAAAAGATTATGTGTACGTCCTTTGTTCTGAAGAAGGATGCAAGATTTTGGTGGGATTCAGTCAAGTTAAGGAGGAACGTGTTCATCATGTCATGGCTAGACTTCTTAGACGAATTCAATCAGAAGTACTACAATCCCGCATTGCTTCAACCCCAACAAAGAGAGTTTGCAGAGTTGAAGCAGGGAGACATGTCAGTGATAGAAGTCTGTAGCAAGTTGGACCAACCCAATTATGTCCATACGTTGTCTCCACTGAGAAGGAGAAAATCCAGAAGATGCTGGGAATGTTCCATCCTGAAATCTCAGCATTAGTGGACAGTAGGTTGACGCCACCAACTACAGTGTCTGATTGTGTGAGTAGAGCTTTGAGGGCAGAGTATTACCTGGTAAGACAGAAATAAGCAAAAGAAAAGATATGGGATGCCAAAAAGAATGAGAAGGTTTTGGAAAAAGCCATATAAGTTAGATCTCAAGCTGGACAAAGCAGTAAGCTGAGTTCGAACACGAAGGCTGGGCAAGCAAGCACTTCTGGCCAGCTATCACAAGGCAAGAAGAAAGGGAATAATTCTAGAAATAGGAACCAGCAGCGAAGGTTAAATAATAATGCTAGACCTATTGTTCATGACTGCATTGTCTGTGAAAAAAAACATTCAAGCGGATGCAGACTTACCCCAAATGCCTATTTCCAATGTGGAAAGGATGGCCATTTGCCAGAAACTTTCTTGAAAATAGGCAAAATGTGCAGGGTTCATTCCAGGCACAGCAACAACGTCCCCAAGCATATGCAATCTAGGAAAAGGTTAAAGATTCTTCAGCTTCAGAGAGACAGGAAAAACCACAAGGTTTACCTCGTGCGGATGCTAGAGTAATGGTGTATACCAAGGAGGATGTGGAAGCAGGGTCGTCTAATGTAGTGACAGGTCAGTTTTTTGTCACTAACCATTTGGCATCTGTTTTATTTGATTCTGCTGCTACGCATTCGTTTATTTCATACCAATTCACCAACAAAATAAGATATCCTAAAGACAATATGGGTATGAACTTTAGAACGGCTTTACCCTTAGGAGAAGTGTTGATGTCCAATTATTGGTTGCCTCATATGCCAATAACTATGACAAATAGGGAGTTGTATGCAGAATTGATCGTGATGGAACTTGCTGACTATGATGTAATACTAGGAATGGATTTCCTAGGAAAGTATCAAGCCACGATCGATTATCGAAAGTGGAAGATAATGTTCCAACCCGACCAAGAAGATGGATTTGAATATGTCTATTTGTCACGTAAATCGAGGAAGATAATGATCAACTCGATGAAAGCAAGAAGGCTAATGTCTAGCGACTGTGCTAGATATTTAGCATATATAGTGGATGTAAAAGAGGAATAGAAGCTTCAACCCGAAGATGTTCCTATCGTGAAGAAGTTTATCGATGTTTTCCCAAAAGAATTACCCAAATTGCTGCTAGAATGAGAAATCTCTTTTGAGATTGAACTAATGCCAGGAACCACACCCATCTCAAAGGCGCCGTATCGGATGGCATGGACAGAGTTGAAAGAGTTACAAGAGCAGCTGAAAGAGCTTTGTGACAAGGGATTCATATGTCCGAGCTATTCCGTATGGGGTGCTCCTATACTGTTTGTTAAGAAGAAGGATGGATCCTTTCGAATGTACATCGACTACTGGGAGTTGAACAAGGTCACTGTCAAGAATAGATATCCACTAACTAGAATTGACGACTTGGTTGACCAACTCAAAGGCACAACGGTATTCTCCAAGATTGATCTATGATCAGGATACTATCAGCCGCGGATCAAGGAGAGCAACATTCACAAGACCACATTTTGGACCCGTTACGATCATTACGAATTCCTTGTGATGCCGTTTGGGTTAACAAATGCACCAGCTGCATTTATGGACTTGATGAATCGAGTCTTCAAAGAATATCTAGATAAGTTTGTCATTTTGTTTATCGATGACATACTTATATATTCAAAGACTCAAGAGGAGCATGAAGAACACTTGCGGATCATTTTGCAGACGATAAGGAAGCATCAACTCTATGCCAAATTTTCTAAGTGCGAATTTTGGCTCGATAGAGTACATTTCCTTGGACATGTGGTTTCCAAGGAAGGAATTACCATGGACCCAGCAAAAGTAGAGGTGATCAATTAGTGGCCTACACCTAAGAATGTGATTGAAATATGGAGTTTCTTAGGTTTAGCTGGCTATTACAGAAGATTTGTAGAGGGATTCGCATGACTCGCTGCACCTCTCACGGCTTTGACACGCAAGGAGAGGAAGTACGAGTAGACAGAGGTGTGCGAAAAGAGTTTCTAAGAGTTAAAAAGATGACTAACAAGTGAGCCAATCCTTCCACTTCCTACTGAAGGGGAGATGTTCGTGATTTATAGTGATGCGTCAAAGATGGGATTAGGGACTGTCCTGATGCAAGGCGATAAGGTGATTGCCTCTGCCTTGCGTCAATTAAAGGACCATGAAAGAAATTATCCCACACATGATTTGGAACTTGCTGCAGTAGTGTTCGCATTGAATATCTGGCGACATTATCTGTATAGAGCTTAGTGTCAGATTTATACTAACCATCAGAGTTTAAATTATTTCTTTACACAGAAGGAGCTAAATATGCAACAAAGGAGATGGCTAGAGCTGGTAAAGCATTATGATTGCAAAATCCTCTACCATCTCAAAAAAGCCAATCGTGTTGCTGATGCGTTAAGTAGGAAATCTACTATTCTGCAGTAATTCCCGATTGAAAAATTTCCAAGGCTATTGCAACAAGAGATTAACGCATTGAAGATGGAGCTAATAACAAGAAGATTGGCTGCACTACAATTGGAATCATCGTTGTATAAGGACATTAAAGAGGCTCATAAATGAGATCCAAATCTACCAAGTCCTTAGGAAAGAATGGCTGAAGATGAGTTAATCCTACATCAGGGAAGAATTTATGTTCCCGATGATGAAGGATTAAGAAGGTGAATTATGGCAGAAGCCCATGAAACGCCATATTCAGTGCATCCCAAGGCCAGTAAGATGTACCAGGATCTGAAACTGTAATTCTGGTGGAAAGGGATGAAGAAGGACATTGCTGAATTTGTGAGTAAATGTATGACGTGTCAAAAAGTTAAGGCTGAACACTGACATCCAGGTGGAAAACTAGAGCCTTTGGAGATTCCGAGTGAAAATGGGAATATATTACGATGGAATTTATGGTAGGATTGCCAAAGACCCGAGAAGGCTACGATGCTATCTAGGTTATTGTCGATAGATTGATAAAGACAATAAGGTTCATAACGGTGAAAATGACTTTTTCACTGGAAAAGTTAGCAAATTTATATGTTAACCACATCGTCAGGTTACATGGAGTTCCTAAGTCCATTGTATCGGATCATGATGCATGATTCACTTCAAATTTCTAGAAGTGCGTGCAAGAAGCTATGGGAACGGAAGTGTACATGAATACAACATTTCATCCGCAGACAGACGGGCAATCTAAGCTTACAATTCAAACGCTAGAGGACATGCTTCGCGCATGTACAATAGATTTCTAGGGGAGTTGGAATGAGAAACTTCCATTGGTAGAATTTTCGTACAATAATAGCTACCATTCGATAGGAATGGCACCCTATAAAGCTCTATATGGAAGGAAGTGTAGACCACCTATCTATTGGTATGATTTACAAGAAAAACGACTGCATAAGACAGACTTTGTACAAGAAACAGAGGATGTAGTTGCGAAAATACAGCAATGGATGAAAATGGCACAGAGCTGACAGAAGAGCTATGCGGACAAAAGACGAAGACCCCTAGAGTTTAATAAAGGGGATTTCGTATTCTTAAGAGTCTCGCCGATGAAAGGAATAATGCGATTCAGAAAGAAAGGAAAATTGAGTCCTAGATATATTGGGCCATATGAGATCATCGAACGCATTGGGAAGGTTACCTATAGGTTGACATTACCTCCAGAAATGTCGGCAGTACACAATGTGTTTCATGTGTTGATGGTACGAAAGTATATATCAGATCCGTCTCATATGTTGAAACATGAACCGATCCAAATTCAGGAAGATCTCACTTATGAAGAGAAGCCTGTTTGAATCTTGGCACGAGAAGTTAAAGTCTTGAGGGATAAAACGATCCCATTAGTCGAAGTGCTGTGGAAAAATCATAACATTGAAGAGGATATGTGGGAACGAGAAGATGAAATTAGAAATTTGTACCCCCACTTATTCTAAATTTTCGAGGATGAAAATTTTATAAGGAGGGATGAATGTGTTAACCGAGAATTTTAGATTCTCGAAGTACATTAAAATTGTATGTATGTACCAATTTTAACAAATAAAATATGAAAAAATTGTGTTTTAATACTGTTGTGAATACTGTAAAAATGTTTCGACAGTATTAAAGTGTCACAACCGAGAAATTTTACTGTCTTCAAAAATTTTGTATAACATGTGTACACAATAATTTTTATGTGTAAAATCGTAAAACATACGTTTTAATACTATTTAGAACGTAATGAAATGTTCTAACCATGCCAAAGCGAGTATGAGTAAGAATGGAAAATTTTACTAAAGCGAAATCGGACAAATGATGCCTTTCCAGTTTCAAAACTTTTAGAAATATACTATATGGCACTAAAGGATGAAATAATTATGGTATAAATTTTTAGGCAAACCAGACTGAATTAAGGAAAACCGATCTCACGGACAGCCTTAGAAACTCGTCTACGTGATTTCGGTGCAAAGTCGTTTGGTTTGACTTTTGGTTAAAAAGTTTGACCAAGATAATTATGTGGGGTCAAAGATTGAATATGAAACTTTGAGTAGATGTATGGATACATCAAGATCCAAGAGCTAGGGTTTAAAGTCACTTTGATCCAATGGCTATGATTCAAAGTCAACATGAAAAAGTCAAAGAAAGCTTTGAACAATTTCAAGATGATTCTAGGGATGAAAGGTGGTGGATTTTTAGAGGAAAAATTAGAAAAAAATCTACCCATTTTTATTTAATTGCAAAATAGCCCTTAAAAGTTTGGAAACATGCACAAAAAGCTTGCAAAAAGGTCCCTAAAAGTATTGCAAATTGGTCCCTCCTTTTTGGCTTCAAATACACACGATTTTGGCATGAAAGAAACTAGAAAAATTCTGGTTCTTTAGCCCCCATTGCAGCCATGTATCCCTATTCCATAAAACAAGAAATTTTCTACAAGTTTTCTTCAACAAAAGTGTGCAAAATCCCTCCCTAGTATCAAGAAATCAAGAAAGCAAGGTAAACTTTCATTTTTGCATGATTTCCTCTTCTTTTTCATGCAAAAGCCATGTGGGATATGGGGCTGTTTTGAAGTTAAAATTTCAGATTTTTATTGGTTGATTTTGGTGTTGTAAATAATGTGAAAAGAAGTGATAAAGGAAAAGATGAAATAGAATTGAAAAACACCAACTTTGATGGTTGGTTTTCAATAAAAATCTGTGGTTCACCATGCATGGAAAGTGAAAATGGTTGCATCAAATTTGTTGTGTTGTGTTAATATGTTTTTGAGACAAAGAAAAGCTTAGAAATGAAGTTTGGTTAGCATTGGAAACAAGAATAAAAAGTTTGATCATGTGGTGATATGAAATGGTGTATGTATATATGAGTATTAGTGAATGAAAATTTTATGTTAAGCTTTGAATTTTAATGGTTTGATAATGAAGTTTGATATGGGAAATTGATGAGAAAAGGAAGAGGACATGGAAATAAATTTTTGTGCTTGATTTCCTAAAAGAAATCCGTGGCTTTCCAGGGGAATAAAATGCATGAAATTTTGATGGATTAGGTTAGTTTTTGTGTTGTAATGAACATGTATTGATATGAAAAATTGAATAATGAAAAATGGAGTTTTGAAACAAAAATTTTGTTTAGGATTTCTTAAGAAAACCATGTATAGATTAAGGGATAAAAGATTTGTAATGGTGTGATATGTTATGGAATGAAACGACGGATGAATGGTGAGTTAAACCGGATCTAAAAATGAGAAAGAACGGGTTGAAATCCCATTAGAAATGCTTAGCTCTTAATGGAAAATTTTACGTAAAAAAGTTTGTAACTTTTGCATAAAATTAGGCTTGTGGTATAGTACGTGGCAGGTTGGAATAGGATAGATGGTTTTGAGGCGTTTCCTAAACGCCGGGAACCTAGAATTTCAGTGGAAATGCTGCTAAAATTTTTATAACGGCACAAAGGCATTTTAGGAAACAAGGGGTAAAATAAGGGTCGAGATTTGAAAACCTAAGCCCAATTGAGGAAGGGCACTAGACGATTTGCAAAGCAGTGAAATGTCCATTTTGTGATGGCCCGCCCTTTATAGAGATCGTACAATGCTATTACAGTTAAGCTTCATAGTTAACTGCGATAGATTGTACTCTCATGGGTTGCCGGCTAGTCTATCTCTCTTTAAAAACATAGTAATTTTGGAGGAAATATTTTTTTTTTAAAACATAACGTAGAACATTATCCACTATTCACTTTGTTTGCAAGCACAAAGTAATTTACATAATACAGTACTTTCGCAAAATACATATTATTACAAAAGAATTGTTTTCTTTCCCTCTTCTTTGACGCTCAGCGAAAAACTCTAGCAGGATCATATCCCTTGGCTTCCCATCCCATTTGACACTTGCTATCTCGTCCGACATCCAGCCAAACAAAACTAATGAGCTGGTTGCTTACTTGCAACATGAGCAAAATGGTGAGTTACAGGCTCAGTAAGTTCAAACATGCAAGAAATAAAATTTCTATAAATAGTACTATTTATCATGAATAGTAATTTTGACCACTATTCATCATAAATAGTAACTTAGACCACAACACAGTATATCAGCAGTACATTAACCTCAATGTTAGTACTCTCACGAAACTGTCTTATGCTCAGTTATGGCATAGTTTCAGTTTTAAGTAATTATCTTTATTTACGTTCTGGTTTTGAGCTCATATTGGCCGTATCATTTTAGTGGGCATGACTGGGAGCGGTACATTTGTGCTGACCTCCACACCCTTAATCTCATCATCATAGCCTCGAAGGCAAAGTATACCGTCCCCATACAGAAGGCTGGTACGCCAAAAGTGGTTTCATTACGGACTTTTTAAAGTTCTAACCCAGTGACTTCATATTGCCCCGTGGTTAGGAATGGTTCACATTTTAATTTCATGTGAGTGAGTTTTATTAACCTCACTCTGGTGCCCGAAGCACAATTTATTATGTGTCCCATTTACCAATGGTGCCTGTAGCATATTTCGTCTCTCTCTCTATTTTATCATAGTGCCCATAGCACATATGTACCTAACTTATAGTTAGTACATCAAAGTTAGCAATAATAATGCTACATGTTGCAGACAAATAAATGTTTGAACTTACAGTACGTCTGCTAGTGTCTGCTTCTTGGGATCCTTCAACGTCCCTTTTCCTGGCCGGTTTTGAGACCTTACAGATAAAAACCTTGTCTGTTAATTTCATTTTCATTTGTAGCTTTTATTTTAAATAAAAAGCTCAAATTTGGTCTTAAAACCTTTAATTAAGCTTTATGACAGCTTTCTAAGCTTTATTAATCATTTTCACATTTTTCCCCTAACTTTTGTAAAATTATGATTTTGCCCCTAAATTTTAGCAATTATACCCCTGATGCGATTTTCTCGACTTAACAATTCACTTTTGACGCTCAAGAACCTTATTCTACCATTCCGGGGTTTTCAGGGCTCTTTTTCCACCTTTTGGAAAATTCTAATCAAAATGACCATTTTGCCCTTATCGGGTCATTTTACCACAAATTCTCATTCCAGATTCTTAGACATAATTTTCTAAGCCCAAAAATCTTCAAATCATCTTTTAAAATTTTACCAAACCTTTTTCGGATAATTTTCTTTCATTATCCCAAATTTTCATTTCCCGACCCTTAGAAAGTACTATTCCGACCCTTATGTCGGTTTCGTGTTTTTCTATCGTTTCAAAGCCTCAAATGAGCATTTTACTAATGCTTAAAATGTTCATTAAGACTTTCCCGATTTGGGTCTCCGAGGCTTGGATTTTCCGTATCTAACTCGGACCTTTGCTTCGTTTTCCAAAAACGCCCTCCCCTTGGGGTCGGTTTTCAATTTCACTCGCGTTCTACATTTTCAAGGGGACGAGTTACTATTCATGAACCACCCCTTAGGTTTCCTCATTCAATTTTTCTTAAGGGACTTGGGTTTCTGACCCGATCCTAAACTTTTACTCTCGATTTCCTTTTTGCCCTTAATGTAATTTTTCGAAATTTCAGCAGCATTTTGGCCTAAATTTAAGGCTACCAGCGTTAGGTATGCCTTGAACTTTGTGTACCTACCACGTACTATACCAGAGTCCTATTTTATGTAAAAGTTTCCCAAACTTTTACATAAAAATTTGTACAATCACCAATTTATAAATTAACCACAATGTACAAAATTTCTTTCACTTTCCCCCCTTAATTAAGCCACGGTTTTGAACTTACCAACCCTAGCAAAATTTTTCTTCATTTTCACCACATTATGCTCGGTTTTTTACACTTAAACCATAACATAATTTTTATTCCAAAACAGCCCTTAATTAACAAAATTTTTTTCATCAAAACCCTAATACCAATAACTGGTTTGCACTTAGGGTTTTCACACTAACTTTTATCAAATTTTTTTCAACCAAGTCTTTCTGTTAATTTGGCCTTTCCTAGGCTATATCTTAGCACATTTTCAATCAAAATTCACTTGGTTTTCACATGGTAACCCTAGGGTTCACCACATGTAACATACGGCCTTACCATTGCAAACATAACCAAAAATTTTTTTCTAGGTTTTTCCATCACACCAAGGCTTGATTTCAAGCATTAATCAACATCCAAAACACAAAATTTTCTATCATTTCCTCTTTGGTTTCCCAAGGCCACACTATGCCAAATTTTGCACCAAAATTTTTCTAACCAAATTTCAATATGAAGCTTATGTTTCCAACTTTCCAAAACATATTTTCACATGACAACTACATGTTTAATCAAAATTTCATCACCAAAATAACCCCTTTAAACCCATGGATTTCATGGAGAAAACAATCCAAAATCAAATTTTTTTCATGTAATTCCAATACATGAGTGGCCTTAACTAATATATCACAAAACCAACACATAATTTCATCAAATCCACAACAAGATTTCATCATTTTCTTCCCACTATTCCCACGGATTTCATGACCAGAAATGGGGAAAAATTACAAGTTTTAAAGCTCACCTTGGTTACTTGGATGCTAGCTAGTCAAACTTGAATTCTTGCTTCCAAAACTTGAAGAATTCCTTTGCTTCTCCAAGATAGCTCACGTATTCCCCTTGGAACCAAACTTAGAAAATTTTTCTTGGTTTTCTTTTGGTGGCTTGTTTTGCTACAGTTCTTGCTTAAAAAAATGGCCGAACCTTTGTTGTTAAGAAAGCCAATTAATTTGGCAAATTTTGGCATGAATCACCCTTAACCGCCAATGAGAAATTGACACCTTTCATGGAATTTCTTTCCAAATTTTTTCAAAAATCAAAAAATGGCATTTTGGCCTAATCTTGGCCATCAGATTAAAAGTGCATTAAATCCTAGCCATCCACCTTACCTACCACCCTAATTAACCATTTATTATTTACTTTAATGACATCATTTATGATGAGTCATTATAGTTATTTTTTGACTTCACTATTCATGTCACTTTTTGATCGAATTTTGACCCGAGCGAAATTTTTCCGAAATCGCCCCAGCGGGTTCCTGAGGTCTCCGGTACAATCGGATCAATTTATTCTGCTTCCGTTTGATCAAAATCAATTCCAGAAGTTTTTCATCTTTTAGTGCACCATAGGCACCGGTTAGGGTTTTTAATGCCGTTTTGACATCGTTTCACCCGTTTTGATTCGGTAAAATTTCTCAACACCGAATTATTATCCTTCAACATTATCAGAACATTTTAGTACGTTCTAAACAATATAAATTCATTTATTTTACTCTTTAAATAGTACAAGTTGTCATACATATACAATTGTACATTTTATTCCGAGAATGCCAAAAATCCCTGGTTATCATACATTTGAGGTCCTGAACGAGTAGAAAAACAAGAAACGACCTCAAGGGTCGGATAAATAGTAACCCGAGCATTTTGGTAAGAAATGTCGTAAAATCCCGGTAAGGCCTAAGAAAAATTATTTTATGATTTTTGGTACTAGAAAACCCAGTTAAAACATTAAAATGATAATTTTACGGTCTAGGGTCCCGTCAGGGGTAAAATGGTCATTTTGACCAAAAATTTTAGAAATGTCAAAAGAGAAGTGTTAAACCTCCTAGAAGGTCATTTTATGACTTTTGGGCTTAGAAAAGTTAGTTTAAGCAGTAAAATAAAATGTTCACAGTCTAGGTCAAAGTTACAATTCATGATGAATAGTACTATTTATGATCAAGGTTATTATTTATCATTTTGACCAAAATTTTTGAACTGCTCGGAAAGGATTGTTAGAGTCTTAGAAGAGCCTAAACAGAATTTTAAAGGTCAGAATTAAAATTTAAGTCTAATAAATGGAGAAAAATCCCACTAGGGGTAAAATGGTAATTTTGCCAAAAGTTTGGGGCAAGATGGTAATTATGCAAAGAGGTTCCAGAAAGGTCTAAATAGGATTGTTTAGGCTTTAAATGCTGTCATAAGGTTTTAATTAAGTTTTTAAAAGCTAAAGTTCAGATTTTAGTAAAATGAAAGTTGTTTAATAAAATATAATTAACTGACGGTCTTATTAACTATAGGAAACCCGACCGGAGACGGGCACAAGAATTCAAAGGATCCGAGAAAGTTTACCTTAGCACAAACACTGTAAGTACAGACATTTACATATCTACCCACGAACTGACTTACTATAGAATTATGTTTCTATATAAGTTATATATATATGTTGTGACGTAATAATATAACATGTTCACAAAGTTACCAAAAACATGAAAAGCTAACGTAAAGAAAGATAAATGTAAGTAAGATAATGAGACTGAAAATGTAAGGTTGGCGCACCGGCCTTTCCATTTTGAGGTTTAAAGATAGCCTCCACCCCAGTGTGTGGTGCTACCCCAAGTGTGGTAGTAAATGGCTTAATGTGCTGCCCCAAGTGTGGTAGTGTAAAGATTGACCTTGGGGTTGACTGGTGGGTTGCACCCCCTTTCCCCCATCAGTCTGCACACATTAGGTACGTCTAACCATGGGCCCATAAGTGAAAGATAAAGAAAGATAAAGAAAAGAAAAGAAAAAGATAGAAAAGAAAAAAAATGAAGAAATCATAAGAACAGAACATAGACACATAACAGACTAACCTTAAGTGTTAGGCATAAATCATGTTTTATCTGTATGTTTATGCTTACTGAGCTCTAGCTCACTAGTCTGTTCGTGATGTAGGTAATAAGAGTAAGCAACCTGCATTATGAAAAGAGAGCTAAAGGACTGATAGGTAGATTCCTACAGTGTCATGGACGGGTTATAGATCCGCTTCGCAAACTATCTACTGTGAAAAGAGTACAGTATAAGGATGTATGTATAAATGTATAAGAACAAGACAAGTGTGTTATGTATAAAGTGAAGTAAGTTTGAAGGTATACTTATGTAATAAAGTTTGTTTATATTACTAAGTATTTTCAAGGAAACAAGACAGCAAGTATTGTGTAAAAAAAAAAATTCACGATTTTTCAAATACCAATCTTTTAAAGAAAGGCAAGTTAAGTAAGAGGAAATAAGAGCAAAGAAAGAGAGAAAGAAGAAAAGAAAGTAGATGACTTGAGCTAGTCGGGTGGCCCATAAAGTTGGTATCAGAGTGAGCGGTTCTTCCACCGACCTTCCATGACATTCCTGTATTTGCACCTGCTTAGTCCAAGTAAGTTAATCTTTAGATAATTATTACATTGTTATGAGCACTAAACCATGTCACTATTGTTTGTAATAGGTTACACAACAACATGGTTCATACACGAGCTAGGCCAACTCAAGAAACTGATTTCGCCGCTATACTAGCCAATATACAAGCTCGACTAGATGCGCAAGAGAGACAGAATCAGAGATTACAAGAACTATTAGAACAAAGAAACGTAGAACAAGTAAATCCCCCTCCACCTCAAGTACCAGTACCAGAAGCACAGCCAGCCGTAGAGCTGGTTGTACCCCGGTACTAGCTACACCAGAAATAACTTTGGGTGCCCAACCCATGATTAATTAGGAACCTTTGTATGAGAGGTTCAGGAAAATGAAGCCACCAGAGTTCGAGGGGTCTGCGGATCCATTAGAGGTGAAAGAATGGTTAGCCTCACTGCAAACCATTTTTTAATTCATGAACCCTACGGACCAAGAAAAGGTCCTATGCGCTTCCTGCATGCTAAAGAAGGATGCACGATACTGGTGGGAGACAGTCAAAATGCAAAGAGAGACTAAGAGGATGACCTAGAATGACTTCTTAGAGGAGTTTAATAGGAAGTTTTTCAACCTGGATACCCTCCGAGCTCAGCAAAAAGAGTTTGATGATCTGAGGTAAGGTGACATAACAGTGATTGAGGCCTGCCGTAAATTTGACAGACTGGCTCGATTATGTCCACACCTGATACCCACAGAGGGAGAACGAGTACGGAGGATGATTAACATGTTTCGACCAGACATAGCCACGATTGTGGAAAGTGGTGAAACCCCGCCAAACATAATAGCAGACTGTGTGAGTAGAGCTATGAGGGCAGAACATCGTCTCGACCGAGCAAAAGAAGAAAGAATGAAAGCATGGGAAGAGAAAAAGAAGGAAAGAGATCTTGCAAAGCAGACTCAAAAAAACAACCAAGCAGGCCAGAGTAGCAAGCCTAACCAAGGGATGAAGCCTAGTCAGAAGAATAATCAAAATCAGACGAACTCCAACAAGTGAAAGGCCAACCTAAATGAAAGTTGGAGTCAAAATGCCTGAAACACTCAACAGAGACAAGGCCTGAAGTTGTACAAAATCGACAAACATGCTCAAAGTGCGGAAGGATATATAGAGGCGAGTGTAAATTTGGGACTGCTACATGCTACATATGCGGCAAAGAAGGACATTTTGCAAGGACTTGTACATCCAACCGACAGAATCAACTCGGACTTTTCCAACCTCGATAAAGAGGTCAAGTCCATGTCATACAAGGATCCTCCATTTCGACAGGGTGTCAAGAGATTACACCAAGGACAAAGGCGTACCTTCTAGCCTACACCAAAGAGGACGTAGAGGCAGGCACTTCCAACATAGTGACAAGTCAGCTTCTTGTTGCTCAAAGCCCTACACATGTTTTATGTGACTCAGGTGCATCACATTCATTTGCCTTATATAACTTTGTAGAAAGAATTAATCATGCTAAGGATAAAATTGGACAAGTATTTAAGACAACCTTACTATTTGGTGAGGTATTACTGTCTGATTACTGGTTACGTCATGTGCTAGTAATTGTTGCTAATACAGAATTATACATCAATCTAGTCAGACTAGAATTAGTTGACTATAATGTTATCATCAGAATGGATTTCCTTGGGAAAGTATGGTGCAACAATTAACTGTCAATGGCAAAAAGTGGTGTTCCAGTTTGGAGGAGAAGATCAGTTTGAGTATAAAGGGCATTCTTAGAAACTGTCAAATATGCTGATCAATTCTATGAGGACAAGAAACCTAATATCTAGCGGTTGTACTAGATACTTAGCTTATGTCACGGACACAACCAAAGAGGTGAAGCTTCAACCTAAGGATGTGCCTGTGATCAATGAATTTGTAGAGGTGTTTCCAGAAGAATTGCCAGGGCTTCCCCCAGATAGAGAAATCACCTTCGAGATTGAATTGCTGTCTAGAACGTCTCTAATTTCCAAGGCCCTGTATAGAATGGCTCTAGTAGAGCATAAGGAACTACAAGCTCGGCTGAAGGAATTGCTAGAGAAGAGTTTCATACGACCTAGTTTTTTACCATGGGGACTCCAATCCTCTTCGTAAAGAAAAAGGACGGTACCTTAAGGATGTGCATAGATTACCATGAGCTCAATAAAGTTACAATTTAGAACAAGTATCCATTATCGAGAATCGATGACTTATTCGATCAGCTCAAGGGAGCCACGATCTTTTCAAAGATTGACCTTCTATTTGGTTATCACCAATTAAAGATCAAGGAAGAGGATATTCCAAAGACCGCATTTCGAACACGGTACGAGCACTACGAATTCCTCATTATGCCTTTTGGATTAACGAATGTCACGATTGCTTTTATGGATCTGATGAATCAAGTATTTAAGGAATATTTGAACAATTTTGTCATTGTATTTATCCATGACATTCTCATTTACTCGAAGAATCGAAAGGAACATAAAGAGCATCTTTGGACCGCATTACACACTTTGAAGGAGCACCAATTGTATGCCAAGTTTTTGAAGTGTGAATTCTGGCTAGATAAAGTCCATTTCTTGGGACACGTAGTCTCCAAAGATGGAACTTCAATAGACCTAGCAAAGATAGAAGCAGTCAGTAAATGGTCTCCTCTGAAAAATGTGACTGAGATCCGGAGTTTCCTAGGATTGGCAGGATACTACTGCAGGTTTGTAGAGGAATTTGCAAGATTAGCTACCCCTCTCACGGCCCTCACCCAAAAGGAGAAGAAATTTGAATGGATAAAGAAGTGTGAAGAGAGTTTTTAAGAACTGAAGAATCGACTGACTAGTGCTCCAATTCTTATGATCCCTAACAATGAGGGAGATTTTATATTTATAGTGATGCATCTAGTACGGAACTAGGAGCTGTCTTAATGCAAGAAGGAAAGGGATAGCTTATACATCTCGCCAACTCAAAGAGCATAGGAAGAACTACCCAACTCACGATCTACAGTTAGCAGCCATCGTGTTTGCACTCAAGATATGGCAGCATTATTTATATGGAGCTCGGTGTAGGATCTTCATAAACCATTAGAGGTTAAAGTATTTCTTCACCTAGAAAGAGCTTAATTTGAGACAAAGAAGATGGCTAGAACTGGTAAAAGACTATGACTATGAAATTTTGTATCACCCTGGCAAGGCGAATAGAGTAGTAGACGCATTGAGTCGCAAGTCGATCATGCCAGAACGAGTAGCAATCGACAAGCTACCCAAGCTGCTACAGTGTGAAATCTCCTCATTAGGAGTAGAGTTAATTACAAGAAAGTTGGCAGCAATGCAATTAAAGCCTGTAATCCTAGAAGAAATTAAGGAAGCTCAGGAGCTAGATGGTGTTCTTAGAAGACTTAGAGACGAAGCCTCCAAGAAGGAAAAGTCAGAATTCCACCTCTCTGATGAGGGAATACTACTCTTTCAAGGAAAAATTTACGTACCAGACAAGGAAGATTTAAAGAAAATAATTCTAACAAAAGCACATGATACTCCTTATTTAGTACATCTGGGTAGTACGAAAATGTACCAAGACCTGAAGCAGCACTTTTGGTGGAGAAAGATGAAGAATGATATTGTTGAACATGTTAGTAGTTGTTTAACATGTCAGAGGATCAAAGCTGAGCATCAACGGCCAGCAGGCGAGTTACAGCTGTTGGAAATAGGAGCACGTAACTATGGATTTCATGGTAGGATTACCTAAGACAAGTGAAGGATTTGATGCGATATGGGTAGTGGTGGATCGATTGACCAAGTCTGCTCACTTTATACCTATAAAGATGGTGTACACGTTGGAGAAATTGGCAGAATTATACATTGCCAACATTGTGAGATTACATGGAATACCGACAATGATAGTGTCAGATCGTGACAGCCGATTCACATCTAATTTCTGGAAAAGTATACAAGAAGCGACGGGTTCAGAATTAAGATTCAGCACTGCATTTTGCCCACAGACTAATGGATAGTTTGAGCGCACAATCCAAACGCTGGAAGATATGCTTCAGCATGTGTACTAGATTTCAAAGGAGCATGGAATAAGAAATTACCATTGATTGATTTCTCTTACAACAATAGTTATCAAGCCTCCATTGGAATGGCTCCTTATGAAGTGTTATATGGAAGGAAATGCAGATCTCCTATCCATTGGTACGATCTGAGGGAGAAAGAACTGCATAAGACTCAATTTATTTAGGAGACGATTGATGTAGTCAAGAAGATCCAATTGAGGATGAAAACTATGCAGAGTCATCAGAAGAGTTATGCAGACAAAAGATGAAGATTCCTAGAATTCAATGAAGGGGACTTCGTGTTCCTAAAGATAGCACCAATGAAAGGTGTCATGTAATTTGGAAAGAAATGAAAGCTGAGTCCAAGATATATAAGGCCTTTTTTGATTATTAGCCGAGTTGGAAAGGTAGCCTATAAGATAGCACTGCCACCTGAGTTGTCCTCGGTACATAATGTTTTTCATGTATCAATGCTGAGGAAGTACATATCAGACCTTTCACATGTTCTAGACTATGAGCCACTTCAAGTTCAACAAGACTTATTTTATGAGGAGCAACCTGTACAAATACTTGCTCGAGAAGAGAAAATGTTGAGAAACAGAAGTATTCCGCTGGTCAAAGTCCTATGGAGAAATCATAGTGTAGAACTGGCCATGTGGGAAAGAGAAGAAGAAATGAGAGACAAGTACCACTACTTATTCTACTTATTCACAATCGAGAAATTTTACTGTCTTCAAAAATTTTGTATAACATGTGTACACAATAATTTTTGTGTGTATAATCGTAAAACATATGTTTTAATACTATTTAGAATGCAACGAAATGTTCTAACCATGCCAAAGCGAGTGTGAGTAAGAATGGAAAATTTTACTGAATCGAAATCAGACAAATGATGCCTTTCTGGTTTCAAAATTTTTAGAAATATACTATATGGCACTAAAGGATAAAATAATTACGGTATAAATTTTTAGGCAAACCGGAGTGAATTAAGGAAAACCGATTGCACGGACAACCTTAGAAACTCGTCTACGCGATTTCGGTGCAAAGTCGTTTGGTTTGACTTTTGGTCAACAAGGTTGACCAAGATAATTATGTGGAGTCAAAGATTGAACGTGAAACTTTGAATGGATGTATGGATACACCAAGATTCAAGGGCTAAGGTTTAAAGTCACTTTGATCCAATGGTCATGATTCAAAGTCAATATGAAAAAGTCAAAGAAAGCTTTGAACAATTTCAAGATGATTATAGGGATGAAAGGTGGCAGAACTTTAGAGGAAAAATCAGAAAAAAAATCTGCCCATTTTTATTTAATTGCAAAACAGCCCTTAAAAGTTTGGAAAATTACACAAAAAGCTTGCAAAAAGGTCCCTAAAAGTGTTGCAAATTTGTCCCTCCTTTTTGGCTTCAAATACACATGGTTTTGGAATGAAAGAAACCAAAAAAATTCTAGTTCTTTAGCCCCCATTGCAGCAGTGTATCCCTCCCCCATAAAACAAGAAATTTTCTTCAAGTTTTCTTCAAGAAAAGTGTGCAAAATCCCTCCCTAGCATCAAGAAATCAAGAAATCAAGGTAAACTTTCATTTTTGCATGATTTCCTCTTCTTTTTCATGAAAAATCCATGTGGGATATGGGGCTGTTTTGAATTTAAAATTTCAGATTTTTGTTGGTTGTTTTTGGTATTCTAAATCATGTGAAAAGAAGTGATAAAGGAAAGGATGAAATAGAATTGAAAAACACCAACTTTGGTGCTTGATTTTCAATAAAAATATGTGGTTCACCAAGCATGGAAAGTGAAAACGGTTGCATCAAATTTGTTGTGTTAGTGTGTTAATATGTTTTTGAGACAAAGAAAAGCTTGGAAATGAAGTTTGCTTAGCATTGGAAACAAGAGTAAAAAGTTTGATCATGTGGTGATATGAAACCATGTATGTATATATGAGTATTGGTGAATGAAAATTTTATGTTAAGCTTTGAATTTTAATGGTTTGATAATGACGTTTGATGTAGGAAATTGATGAGAAAAGGAAGAGAACATGGAAATAAATTTTTGTGCTTAATTTCCTAAAAGAAATCCGTGGCTTTTCAAGGGAATAAAATGCATGAACTTTTGATGGATTAGGTTTGTTTTTGTGTTGTAAGGAACATGTATTGATATGAAAAATTGGATAATGAAAAATGGAGTTTTGAAACAAAAATTTTGTTTAGGATTTCTTAAGAAAACCGTGTATAGGTTAAGGGATAAAAAGATTTGTAATGGTGTGATATGTTATGGAATGAAACAACGGATGAATGGTGAGTTAAGCCGAGTCTAAAAATAAGAAAGAATAGGTTGAAATCCCATTAGAAATGCTTAGGTCTTAATGAAAAATTTTACGTAAAAAAGTTTGTAACTTTTGCATAAAATTAGGCTTGTGGTACAGTACGTGGCAGGTTAGAATAGGATAGATGGTTTTGAGGCGTTTCCGAAACGTCGGGAACCTAGAATTTCAGCGGAAATGCTGTCAAAATTTTTATAGCGGCATGAAGAGCATTTTAGGAAATGAGGAGTAAAATAAGGGTCAGGATTTGAAAACCCGAGCCCCTTGAGAACCTAAGCTTGAGGAAGGGCACTGGATGATTTCCAAAGTAGTGAAATGTCCATTTTGTAGGAAATAAATCAGTAAAAAACGTATCAGAGTGGTGCAATAGAACAATAAAATTTTTTTAAGATCGTTAAATATCTCATGATACCATATACAATAAACCAACAACAATTTAAACTCATACCTCAAGGATGCCAATCATATAGGAGGAGAATTACCGGAGGGCTTTAACCAACTAGCCTTCTCTACTATTCTCCAATTCCTGAATGGCTGAGTGTGTGGGCACTCTGAACCTCGATCGGTATGCTAGCACTGCTAGTCTTCTTCCGACCACCCAGATCTCAAAAGAACTTATTGTCACGGTGAGTTGTGCAACAATAAGCCTGCTCACCTGATAGTCTGTGGTCTGAGAGAACTGGAGTGGCAGGACCTCTATTTATAAACTTGCATGAGATGATTCTCTGAATTCGAATTGGATTAGGAGAAGATATTCTCCCTTATCCACGAAAAAATCCAAATTTTCTAAGGGGAAAATCCCAACAAATTTTGGCCACTTTAGGATTATCCAATTCAAATCTAAATAAGATTTTAACTTGAATTTTATCTCCCCATTATCCACTAGAAAAATCTGAAAATTCACTAGGATAAATCTATAAAATTTTCGGCCACAAAAGGTAAAGGAAGAATCAAAATTCCACTAGGATTTTCAAGCTTGAATCTTATCTCATCCTTATCCAAAATAACTGAAAATCTCCTAGGATATCTTCCTCAAAATTTCGGCCATAATCAGGGAAGAGAGAATCCAAATTCAACTAGGATTGAAACTTGAATTTTTCCTTGAGCCTTATCCACAAAATATCTGAAAATTCCATGAGGATAATCATCAAAATTTTCGTCCATTATTGTTAGGATTTGGATTCAAAATTCAAGTAGGATTCTAACAAGATTTTCCTCTCCATATCCAACTCAAATTCAAATTTCATTCCTTGTGGATTTACCACAAGAAATTTGAATCCTATTTGGACTGTGATTCAAAATTTGAATTTCAAATTTCAAATTTCAAATTTATTGAAATTCGAATTTCAAATTCGAATTTCAAATTTCAAGTTTCAAAATCCGCAAAACAATTATAAAGGGATCGACAATATTATTCTCGGACGCGATCTTACATACATCTACTAATCCTGTCTCCACGTGCCCTCTCTGATCAAGAACATTGATCCTAATGCCGACTTCCTCGAATCCTTGCAAGTTTGGAAGACTGAGTCCGTGTATCCTACGGGTGTTAGGTCCCCTCCAGAATACACCAGCATATAATCCCTCGTTCTCTTAAGATACTTGAGCATATACTTTACTGCTTGCCAGTGCTTGGTTCTAGGATTCGCTTGATATCGACTCACTATACCTACTGCAAAACATATGTCCGGGCGAGTGCAACGCATAGCATACATAAGGCTACCCATAGCGGATGCATAAGGGACCTTACTCATATGCTCTCTTTCTTCCGATGTCTTGGGACAGTCACCCAATGAAAGAGTTAGACTGGCAATAGAAGGTTGTGTACCTTTCTTTGCCTCTTGCATTACATATTTGTTAATTATTTTATCTATGTATGAAGCTTGGGATAACGCTATCATTTTGTTTTTTCGATTTCTAAAGAGGAGAATGCCTAGAACATAATTAGCTTCTTCCAAGTCCTTCATGTCAAACTGTTGGTGTAACCAAAACTTGACCGATGATAAGTTCCCTACATCATTCCCAATGAGCAGTATATCATCGACATAGAGTATCAGAAAGACCATTTTTCCATCTTTAATATGTTTATAAACATAGGGTTCATCAATTTTCTGCTTAAAACTGAAAGTCTTGATCACTTGATCAAACCTCTGGTTCCATGAGCGGGATGCTTGCTTTAATCCATAAATGGATCTAAGCAACTTGCAGACTTTCCTGTCTTGGCCTTTTGCTACGAATCCTTCGGGCTGTATCATGTAGATACACTCCTCAATATGGCCATTCAAGAATGCCGTCTTGACGTCCATTTGTCAGATCTCGTAATCGAGAGCTGCAGCAACGGACAGAAGAATATGGATAGACTTCAGCATAGCAATAGGCAAAAAGGTTTCATCGTAATCGATTCCAGCCTTTTGTGTGTACCCCTTTGCAACCAGTCTAGCTTTGAAAGTTTCTACTCTCCCTTCCGCATCCTTTTTTCTTTTGTAGACCCATTTGTATCCAATGGGTTTTATCCTATCTGACAAATCTACAAGTTCCTAAATAGAGTTGGATTTCATAGAATCCATCTCATTGTTCATAGCCTGTTTCCAAGATTTAGAATCAACATCATTTATAGCTTCATCATAGGTGACCGGATCATCCTCATGCTCATGAGCCTCGGCCTGGTATACCTCAGCATCATACATGAAGAAATTAGGTTTCTTCAAAACCCTAAATTGTTGATCGTCTGCAGGTCTTTCACCAGAACTCAGACTTGCGTCCAAGACCGAAACCGGTGGAGTAGTTCTTTCACCCGATAACTCCTCTAGCACCACTTTGCTTCGAGGCTTAAAGTCATTCATGTGACTTTCCTCTAAGAATGTCGCATGGGTTGAAATAATGACTTTTTGCTCCTTTGGATTATAGAACAGACCTCCCTTAGCTCCCTTTGGATACCCTACAAACATGCACAATTCTAATCTTGGTTCCAACTTCTTTGTATCCCTATCCAGTACATGTGCCGGACAGCCCCATATTCTCATATGTTTAAGGGAGGGCTTCTTGCCACGCCACAATTCATACGGAGTCTTGGGAATTGATTTGCTTGGAACCTGGTTCAGAATATAGCACGCCGTTTGTAAAGCATATCCAAAAAATGATAGCAGCAGCGTTGAATAACTCATCATGGACTGTACCACATCCAACAAGGTCCTATTTCTCCTTTTGGCCACACCATTCTGTTGTGGAGTACCAGGTATAGTCAATTAGGATAATATCCTGTTCTCTACAAGATGTCCTAGAAATTCGTCGGAGAGGTATTCACCACCTTGATCAGATCGAAGTGTCTTTATGGATTTATCCAATTGCTTTTCCACTTCCGCACGATACTCTTTGAACTTGTCAAAGGTTTCACTCTTGTGGTGCATCAGATACACATATCGAAACCTCGAGTAATCGTCTATAAAGGAGACATAATACTCAAACCCTCCTCGTGCTGTGACATTCATGAGGCTGCATAAGTCAGTGTGCATAATTTCTAAGAGCTCCTGTGCCCTAGTACCCTTAGCTCCAAAAGACCTCTTAGTCATCTTTCCCTCTAGACAAGACCCACATTGAGGAAGACGTACCCCCTCTAGAGATTCTAGAGGACCGTCTTTCACCAATCTTTGAATTCTATCCTAATTAATATGACCAAGTCTTAAATGCCAAAGATACGCCTTGTTAGAGTGAGAAATTTTCAACTTTTTAGAGTTATCTATTAATTCAGTGTCCAGCAGTGAGTACATCTTTGGTTTGATCAAATATAGGTTTCCATCCATCCATTCAGAACAGATAAAAGACTTATTTCTACAAATATCAACTCTTTTACTAAAAGAAACTGAATAAGAATCCTTTATTAAACAAGCTACCGATATAAGGTTCCTCCTAAAATTAGGAACATAAAAACAGTCTTTCAATAAAATAAACCTAAATTCATCAAAGTAAAGATAAATATTTCCCACTGCCTCAGCCACCACCAAACTACTGTCTACAATCCGCAACGAGAGGCGCCTATCATGTAGACTTCTCGTTTCCACGAACCCCTGCATAGAAACATAAACATGATTAGTGGCACCCGAATCAATGACCCAAGTGTCTTTCGATTCTTTCACCAAACACACTTCCAAGTAGTGAAGTTCCTTACCTTCCTTGCCCTTGGCAGTTAGGATTTCCCGGCAAGCCTTCTTGAAGTGACCTACCTTCCCACAGCGGAAGTACTTGGACTTTTTAGGATCCCTGGGCTTCTTATTATTCTTCTTCTTCTTCCCATCCGAGATAGGAGGATTAGAAGAACTGGAAGCCGCTAGCTTCTGATTTGGCCTCTTTCTCTTCCATGAGGGTTTGGAAGATTCTGCCAAATTGGCCTCTCCTTTGGGTTGGACCGCATCCCCATCCCTGATCATCCGCTTATAAGCTTGGAGTTGCTTCATGAGCTCGGTTACTCCTAACTCCCTTGTCACCAGATTGTATGTGGCCTTAAACCCCACAAAATCTTTAGATAGAGTTTTGAACACCATCTTGATTTGGGTGTTATAGTCCAACTCAGCACTGTTCTCGGCAACCTCAGCAAAGAATCCCATTAGAGTGATCATATGGTCCTTCACCGGAGTACCCACCTTTTGCTTAGAGTTCATAATGCTGGTTATAGCGGACTGTCGAGCCAATTTTTCTTAGCCTCTGAACATGTCCTCCAGATTGTCCATGATCTCCCTAGCAACCTGATAAGTTTCATGCTGCTTTTGTAAAGAACTCGTCATGCTAGCCAGAATGTAGCATCAAGCTATCTCATTCGATTTTCTCCAATGAGTATAGGCAACCAAGACCTCCTCAAGTGGTGTGTCAAGTTTGGGCCATGGTGGGCATGGTTCGTCCAGTACAAACTTGTGTCTCTCGCAGTTGAGAACTATCAACAGATTTCTTTTCCAATCTTTATAATTATCGCCATTCAGTTTATTCTCAGTAAGTATTGAAATGAGGGGTGTCGGTGACATTTTGAACTGAAATAAAATTATACTAGACATCATTACAAAGCCCAAGCAAATGTACAGATAATTTAGCAAATAAAACATACAAGTATGTTCCTACATGAAACTTGAAAAACATGTAGCATTGCAATGGTAATTCTCAGCACCTATTGCCTCAAGCCACTGAGGGGTGGTCATGAGACAAATAGCCGGAACATGGACCCTGTCCAATTAATATATGTTACCTTAAATCCTCCAAGGTTAAGACATATATTAATAACCGCTTATTTGGCCACCGGTTTAGTTAACAGAGCTTCTAGGGAAGGTTAATAATTAAACGAGTCTTGAGTGTTTAACCATTGTTTACGTAGCCCGATCCACGTCCTACCAAGCAACTGAGGGGTGGTCATGAATAGGATCGTACCCGAACACGTTTTCCACATAGGAGATCCAACCTAGTATACCGGCGGTGGTAAACACCTACCGAGGGGTGTGGTCAGGGCAGAACTGATGCAAGGCGTTACCATGCTTTCACATATGGATCAACAATAGAGGCCGTGGTTTTTGTTTAAAACCCTCTCCCACTCAATATTTTGAAAAATATGCAAGTTTTGATAAATATGTATGATCAATTTAGTATGAGCGGCATTCACCTATCTTATATGACATGCTATCAAATATGCATATAAAACATTCATGAATACATATTTATACATCCATAACATATCACAGAAAAAATAATTGATAGAATAACCAAGTCATGGTTCTATCCTAGAACAAAGAAAATAAAGATTACAAAATCCCATCCAAAGCATTCTTTGGGTCTTGAATTTTGTTCCGTCTTCTTGTATCCATCTTTATATAGCCTCTCCATTTATTTCTCCTCCCAAGAATTATTTAAAATTTAAATTCCAAAAATTTAAATTTCAAATTCGAATTCCAAATTCGAATTTCAAATTTAAATTTCAAATTCAAATTTTAAACAATTTTAAACATCATGTGTAATAATATGTAGTTTCAAATTTTCAATTACATATTTTTAAACATGATTTAAAATTAAATCTCAAATTTAAAAATCAAAATTTTTTATTTTTGAACCATCGCCCCCACCGCCCCGGAGGTCGGCCGCCGCCGTCGGTAGCCCTCAGCCCCTGAGGGGCTGGCAGCTGACAGCCACCCCTTGTATAGCCATGCCAGGCTGCAGGCCAAGCCTGCCTAGGTGCAGCAGCCATAGGCTACACGCCCAGGTTGCGGCCACAGGCTGCACGCCCAGGCTGCGGCCAGCCTTGGGAGGGCCACGGCCACCCTCGGCTGTAGGCCAAGCCTACGGCCGTGGGTGGTCATAGCTTGGACAGGGCCTGCCGCAGCCCCATCCTGCCCAAGGGCAGGGGCTGCAGCCCCACCAGGGCCCGATGGCCTATCCCGAGGGGTCGTGTCTCGATTTTCATGCCATATTCCCATTTACCCATTAGGATCTCCAAAAATTAATTTAAATCCCAATTAAATTGAAATTTTCCACACAATCAAAATTTCAACCTTTAAATTAAATTTAACTTTTGGGAAAAATAAATTGCGGTCTTCAAACTTCAATCTCCTCCAAGAATAATTACAAAAAAAATTCCTAAACCATTTCCGGTGTACAAAAATTCTAATCATAATAATTCTAAGAGACAAAAATTAACATCCATGGAAAAATTACAGTGTTAATAAACTGCTCTCATGGTTACATAAAAATTCCTAGATACAATTTTTCTAAATTCTAAGGAACTATAACTGGCAAAAACAAGCATGCTTATAATAACTTAGAAAAATAAATAACCACATACTTTATACATAATACATGATAACAACATAAAGGAATCCTAGAATGCCACTCTCTAAATATCAAATCTATACATAAATAAAAAGACTAATTATTTGTCTAATTTATGTACATGCCATAGTCATGAGATGGCTCTAATACCAATTGTAGAAAATAAATCGGTAAAAAACGTATCAAAGTGGCGCAGCAGAACAATAAAAATTTTTCAAGATCATTAAATATCTCATGATGCCATATACAATAAACCAACAACAATTTAAACTCATACCTCAAGGACGCCAATCTTGCAGGAGGAGAACGACCGGAGGGCTTCAGCCAACTTGCCTTCCCTACTATTCTCCAATTCCCGAATGGCTGAGTGTGGGAGCACTCTAAACCTCGATCGGTATGCTAGCACTGCCAGTCTTCTTCCGACCACCCAGATCTCTAAAGAACTTATTATCACGGTGAGTTATGCAATAATAAGCCTGCTCACTTGAGAGTCTGTGGTCTGAGAGAATTGGAGTGGCAGGACCTCTATGTATAGACTTACATGAGGTGATTCTCTGAATTCGAATTGGATTAGGAGAAGATATTCTCCCTTATCCACAACCAAAAAATCTGAATTTTCCAAGGGGAAAATTCCAACAAAATTTCAGCCACTATAGGATTATCCAATTCAAATCTAAACAAGATTTTAACTTGAATTTTATCTCCCCATTATCCACTAGAAAAATCCAAAAATTCACTAGGATAAATCCATAAAATTTTCAACCACAAAAGGTAGGGAATAATCAAAATTCCAAGGATTTTCATGCTTGAATCTTATCTCATCCTTATCCAAAATAACCGAAAATCTCTCAGGATATCTTCCTCAAAATTTTGGCCATAATCAGGGAGGAGAGAATCCAAATTCAACAGGGATTGAAACTTAAATTTTTCCTTGAACCTAATCTGTAAAAATCTAAAAATTCCATGAGGATAATCCTCAAAATTTTCATCCGTTATTGTTTGGTTTTGGATTCAAAATCAAGTAGAATTCTAACAAGATTTTCCTCTCCATATCCAACTCAAATTCGAATTTCATTCCTTGTGGATTTACCACAATAAATTCGAATCCTATTTGGACTGTGATTCAAAATTTGAATTTCAAATTTCAAATTTCAATTTCAAATTCAAATTTCAAATTCGAAATTCAAATTCAAATTTTAAATTCAAATTTCAAATTCAAATTATAAATTCAAATTTCAAATTTCACAATCCACAAAACAATTGTTTTTCAAATTCTTATCCTCATGGACAATTTTCGACAACTCCAATCCAATCTCAAATAAAATCATGGTAACTTTATTTGGAGTTCGAATAATTGTGTACTCTATTATCCTAAAAAAAATCTGAATCCAACAGGAGAAAATCTTATCTACCATCCTAATCCTATGTCAACACCATCCATGTATAATCAACTAGCCAATAGTATACTCAAATCAATTTGCCAAATGTTAAGGAATTATGTGGAGCTAGTAGAGGGACCAATTGGACATATATAATCGGGCTCCCGCGAATTCATATGATCATCATTCTTTACCGAACAACTCAATCATATGATCACTAATTTTAGAGTCACACCACTATAGACCTGAAACTGAAATCCCAATTATATACTGTATTACGTGAGCCTGTGACAAGCTATCGCCCAATGACCTTGTTATGTATGCAGAACCCTCATATGATATCCATGATTAGCCTTAGGTCAAAGCCCGTTTAATCCTATTGATCAGGCTATCTTAAAGTTCCATTATACTACCGAATAAAGAAAATGATTATTCACAATATGTGAATAAGAAGTCATCCGCCCAGCAGATGACTCAAGACCTTGTCCATTTTCATATCCAGTATAATGCCTTTAAAAGGATACCCTTAACTCCTTATTAGAGCTATGATTTTGATATCTGTAAACAAACCCTTTATCATATACAAGTCATGCACCCAACGAACCGGTCTATAAGCTTACTACCTCTGAGACACTTTAGCCATTGGAACATCAAAGTACACAAGTCATACACATGAAGCTGTTTATCTACTCAGGATTAAGGTTATTGCACAATGAACGTCAAAAGCATATCGATCCACTCAAAGCGGATTTCATAGATCAATCACGCTTCAGTCCCGGTCTAATATGTCACCACCAAGCAACATATCTATGTCTCTACTTGGGAGTACAGCTCCAGACAGTCAAGACAAACCATCCCCACCATGGTTTTAGACAACATAATACTCTTAACATGAGTTAGATGCTCGGTCTAACCCCATAGACTACAGACCTTAGTTTAGACCACTTACATTAGAACATTGTCTTCTCACATACAAAAGTCCATTGCATGCAATGTTCCAACAATTTTAACACAAACAGTCAGGGAGCCATATTTACTTACATTTACTTTAACGTGTAAATAAAATGAGGACAAATAGCAATGTAATGAATAACCTCTGTATATAATTTTATTATACAGTTCAAAATAGATACATCAAAATGTCTCTAATGCTTAGGGCATTTCCTAACACATTTGAGGTCCCAAATGGTTAGAAAAACAAGAAACGATCCCGAGGGTCGGAATAGTACTACCCGAGGTCAGTGAATAGTAAACCGAGCATTTCGGTAAGAAATGTCGTAAAAGCCCGGTAAGGCCTAAGAAAAATTATTTTATGATTTTTGGGACTAGAAAACCAAGTGAAAACGTTAAAATGATAATTTTACGGTCTAGGGTTCTGTCAGAGGCAAAATGGTCATTTCGACCGATAATTTTAGAAATGTCAAAAGACAAGCGTTAAACCTCCTAAAAGGTCATTTTATGACTTTTGGGCTTAAAAAAGTTAGTTTAAGCAGTAAAATAAAATGTTCACAGTCTAGGTCAAAGTTACAATTCATGATGAATATTACTATTCATGATCAAAGTTATTATTTATCATTTTGGCCAAAATTTTTGAATTGCTCGGAAAGGATGGTTAGAGCCCCAGAAGAGCCTAAATAGGATTTTAAAGGTCAAAATTAAAATTTAAGTCTAATAAACAGAGAAAAATCCCACTAGGGACAAAATAATAATTTTGCCAAAAGTTTGGGGCAAGATAGTAATTATGCAAAGAGATTTTAGAAAGGTCTAAATAGGATTGTTTAGGCTTTAAATGCTGTCATAAGGCTTTAATTAAGTTTTTAAAAGCCAAAGTTCAGATTTTAGTAAAATGAAAGTTGTTTAATAAAATATAATTAACCGACGGTCTTATTGACTATAGGAAACCCGACCGGAGACAGGCACAGGAATTCAAAGGACCCAAGAAAGTTTACCTTAGCACAAACACTGTAAGTATAGACATTTACACGTCTACTCACGAACTGACTTACTAGAGAATTATGTTTCTATATAAGTTATATATATGTTGTGACGTAATAATCTAACATGTTCACAAAGTTAGCAAAAACATGAAAAGCTAATGTAAAGAAACATAAATGTGAGTAAGATAATAAGACTGAAAATGTAAGGTTAGCATAACGGCCTCCCCAGTGTAAGATTTAAAGATAGCTTCCACCCAGTATGTGGTGTTACCCCAAGTGTGGTAGTAAATGGCTTAAAGTGCTGCCCCAAGTGTGGTAGTGTAAAGATTGACCTTGGGGTTGGGGTTGATGGTAGGTCACTCCCCCTGTGACGCCCCATGCTCTCAGTGGCCCGGACCGTCACTAAAAACTGACTTGTTTGCTTTTCTTATACTTTCTAGCCATTTATACTTAACTGGATATCATAAAATTAGGGATTTTTTTAAATATTTTACATGTACGTATTTACTGTATATATACGTATACCGATTACTATTCAAAAATACTATTTAACGGTTACTATTTAAAAATACTATTTAGTGATTACTATTCAAAAATACGGTTTACGGTTACTATTTAAAAATACCATTTAACAATTACTATTCAAACATACTATTTAACGATTACTATTCAAAAATACTGCCTGATAATTACTATTCAAAGTACTATTTAACCATTACTATTCAAAATACTGATACTCAAATTTGCGGAAGATAAACTCACGATATCTCCATAACCTTGCCCTCACATCTGCCTCCGCCGCCACCATCGCCCATTGGGATTTAAGCCGTAGGACACTTACCTATAGTATGAACACACTATGTGAGCTTTACGCCCAGTAGGTACAATATTTTTACCGCAAAACATGTTTAAACATAGTACATACTTAAAAACATATAAGCAGTCACATATCACATATCATATCAATAATTATAAAACTTCACATAACATGTGCATCACAGAAACATCGTGTACTGAATGCATCTAAAAGCATGGTGAACTATAACTAATGCATGATCTGGTTATGTTCATTTATGCTTCAAACTTCTCTTTTCTTTTCTTGTCCACTTAGGGCCCATGTGTCAGTACCGTGCGTGCATAGACCATCAGTAACGCCCATGGTAAAATAGCCAGAGAGCCATCAACGAATGCTCAACTTTTTGCTTTAACTTCGAACCTTTTCATCTGAAAAGTCCAGTACGACACGCTTACTAATTTCTGTCTTGTTTATCTTTTCTAGCCATATGCTTCTCTAAGCTATCCCAAATTGTACATGGTAGGGACGTATGGCATCTATCTTAATCTACTTGATTGTAAAACTACATACTCTTAAACATGCGGTGCAACATCGTGTGCATGGCATACATATTTTAACATACTATAAAATATCATTTAAAGGCATTTTCGTTCATGCCATAGGCAGAGTTGTATTTACCTAATTGCAAGCAACTTGAAATCACACCTTTATCAATTCACAGGTTACCACCTGTCATCAATAACATTTCTCATTAATACTCTCGTTGAGTCACTATTAACGTTAGTGACTATAACTTGCGTTTCTATGGGGTACCGAGACCCGTCGGTACCCTATTGGCCTATTATGGGGATTTGGTGTCTAACTCATATCATGTTCAATCAATCGTCTACTTGATAGATTAATCATCATTCCTCACTGTGTTGTTCGAAACGCGGCCCTTGACTGGTTTACTGCTCAGTCAACTGACCGGTTAACTCGTGTGTTAGTAACTAAGTAGTCTATCAAGTTACTATACGTGAACTTAGTGTAGTAACTGACCGGGTTACTTCGCTTGTTGGGGTATGGTAGCCTACTGGGCTACTGAGGCTTGTTTAGTGTAGTGGCCCATCAGGCCACTATGGCTTGTTTGGGGTAGCTTGTAAAAATCTTGGAAAAATTCCTTATTTTGAAACCGTCCCCTTATCACCCCATTGGAAGGTGGGGGATGTTTTTATGAAAACCTTGTTCATATTTTAAAGTGTTAAAAACACATTTTTATTTTAAAGTGTATAAATTATATTTTTGATGCTTGCATTTTAAAGGTGATTTTGAATCACTTTTGAAAACTATTTTGAAACTTGGTCTAAACAACTTTGTTTGTGATTTTGTCAAACATGAAAGTTTTCATCCTCGACAAGATGAACAAATCTCGTGTTCATCTCAGAGCCTAAATCCAACTCTAACAACTCCTAATTTCATTAAACTCGTGGGCTTGGTGCCCAGTTTTTTTTGTAAAAGTCCCAGTTTTACGTCTCTGTAAAAACGGCTCGATTTGAGGCCCGAAACGGCTAAATTTTGACACACATGAGTGATTTTCAAGGTCTCGATGAGATCTACAACTTTCCTGTTGAGTCCGAGAACCGGTTCAGACTCTAAGTGGTCCATTTCTAGCAAAACCCGAGACTAAACACTAGGTTCGGATTTTATTCCTAGTTTTGGACACTGAGTGAAAAACACTCTAAAACCTATCTTAGGTTCGTTTTTGGCCAAAGCCTATTTGACACAAAAACGACCGTATCAAAATTTTCTTAAAACACTATGTTTTACCAAATCCAAATTAGGAACCTAAGGGGGTCAAAATGGCCAAAATCTGTGACCTTTCCTTAAGGACAAATTTGTGTCCCGCCATTAAAACATTCATGCTCTCATTCGCACATAACCATTCATAAAAAATAATGTAAACACAACCACAATCACATGAACTTAAAAATGATAATCTAAGCACTCAACATAAACTTATTACAAACCATTTGCATGAATAAATACACATAAATGGCCTTGGTCAAAACTTAAAACCAACTAACACAAGATAAGGTTTTTCGGTTTACCTTCGTGCCTTGAACCAAGCACAGTTTCAACTAGGCTTGAGGAACCAAAAATGGTCATGGGAATCCAAGAGAATGGGGTATGTTTTTGCTAGAAAAAATACCAAAAATTTCTCTTAAAAAAAAACAAATCAAAACAAAAACTAAAAACTACAAGGATCGGTTTTTGAAGACTTACCATTGGTGCCTTAGAACGACTTGGATTCGAATCCTCGTAGCACAAGCTTGTGAGGTTTGATTTTTGGTACGTTTGTGGTATGATTTAAAGCTTGAAAAAGTGAAGGTTTGGAGGCTCAAGGGGTTTGCTACAGCTAGGAGAAAAAGGGGAAGTGAAATGTGTTTTGGAAGCCAAAAAGAAAGGAAACAAATCACTTATGTAAAGGGTGCCTTTTATAGGCAAAATTGATCAAACTTACTTAGACTTAATCCTACTTAATTGTCTACCAAATTAGCCAAATTCTAGGACAAATTTGCTGCCCAATTCAGACCAAGTGGGCATGGGCTGCTCAATGGAAGGAGGGAGGAATAAACAACTATTGTTGACCAACTTTTTCAAACCCTTGAATATTTTATTCAAGTGTATCATGGCTAGGGAAAATATTTTAATGGCCACCTTTTGGGCTATGTATACAACTGATTACAGCTGCTTTTGTAGCTAAGGAACACAGAAATTTAAGGCTAAAATTTATCTGTGTTGGCTTCTCATCGCAGTCTAATTTTATACTGCGGTGTTCGGTCCTTTCTCGGCAGTGTTCCAATTTTCATCCAAAAATTAGTTTTCTGAATCCGATTTTTGTACTGTAAATTCCTGGTTGTTTTATACTGTCTTAGAGCCCATTATCAGTCTAAATTACTGTTCACATCCTATACTGTGGTTGTGTCTAGACTGTGTTGTCCTTTCACACGCAAACCGAGGCATTCCCAGGTGAAATTTCAGACACAGTCTCTCTTGACTAATTTGGACGTGCTGATTCCATTTTTATCAGGTTTACATCCATCGGAGGTCAACTAGACTAGTTTTCAGGATCTGTGTGACCCCACCTCGAAAAACATGTCAGGTGCCCAATTGACTAATTTGGGCATTTTGAGCCCAAATATATCAGTTTCGGGGTGAGTAAAGGTCATCTTGACCCTCATCCTGATGCTTTGTACTTCTCAAACTAAAATCTTGTTTTGTACTCAATCAACCAGATCGAGTCTAGTAACCGTTCATGTATCAGTTTTAGGTCAAATTAAGGCTGTCTTGGCCAATAACTTGACACTGCGTTTCTCTCTATTCATTATCCACCGTTTTCTACTTAACTGACTAGTCCGAGTGCTTCGGCTCTGATCTTGTCAGTCTCTAGGTGAGAGGAGGTCATCTGGACTATTTTCTCGATATCGTACTCTTGCTAGGGCTATCTCTCGCTATTATGCTCAGATGTTCGGTCCGAGCATTTTGGTGATCTATTTACTAGTCTTGTTCAAAAAAAATTGATCGTCCGGACCAGTTTCCCGACACTGCATGTCTCATTCATTTATACACATAATAGGGTGGACCGGGTTCATTGTCGGTCGCCCCTTTCATTACATGAATAGTACTTAAACAGTATCGTATCTGTTTACTATATTCAATGGGAAATATACTATATTTTCTAACTTAATTACTCATTGCATAGTAATTACATTTCATGCAAATTTGAGGGTCTGTGTAACGGCCTTCTGCTCATTACACGGCCTTCAACACGGCCTCTAACACGGGCGTGTACTAGTTGAAATTTTTCAACACGGGCCTGTTTCAAAACACGGCCTTTTACACGTTCACAACCTGAGCAGTACACGGCCGTGTCTCTGTACACGGCCATGTTCAATTACACGGCTTCTCACACATTCATAACCCGAGTGGTACACGGCCTCTTACACGGTCGTGTACCTGATCGTGTTCTACTACACGGCCATGTACACTTACACAGCTACACACACGTACACAGTCTGTGTGGTACACGGCCATTTACACAGCCGTGTACCTGACCGTGTACTTTAAAAATTACATTAAAATGCATCAAATTATTTTTCAATTTCTCATTAAATTAAAAATTAAATTACATGATCGGGGCGGTCCTTACAATCTACCCCTCTTACAAAAATTTTCATCCTCAAAAATTAGAATAAATCTGGGAAGTCTCTTTTCATATCCTCTTCCCGTTCCCATGTAGCTTCTTCGAGGTTATGGTTTCGCCATAATACTTTAACAAGCAGAATCACTTTATTCCTAGGAACCCTATTTTCCCTGGCTAAAATCTGCATGGGTCTTTCTTCGTAGGTTAGATCTGCATGTACTTCAACTGGCTCTTGGCTTAGTATGTGGGAACTATCCGGCACGTACTTCTTCAACATCAAGACGTGGAAAACATTATGTACAGAAGCTAGTTCGGGAGGAAGCACTAATCGGTAGGCTACCTTCTTGACCCTCTCGAGGATCTCGAAGGGTCCTATATATCTAGGGCTTAGCTTCCCTTTCTTCCCAAAGCACATCACCCCTTTCATGGGTGCCACCTTGAGGAAAACTGAGTCTCCTTCTTGAAATTCGAGAAGTCTTCGTCGTTTATCCGCATAACTCTTCATGCGTCTATGCGCTGTATCCAGTTTCTCTCGTATAAGCTTTACAGCTTTTGTTGTATCCTTGACAAAGTCGGTACTGGTGAGCTGTTTTTCTCTGGTCTCATGCCAATGAACCGGAGATCGACATCTTCTTCCATAAAGTGCTTCGTACGGAGCCATCCCAATCGAGGAGTGATAGCTATTATTGTATGAGAACTCTATCAATGGCAGCTTCTGATCCCAATTCCCCTTGAAGTCTAAGATACACGCTCTCAACATATCTTCTAACGTTTGTATAGTCTTCTCAAACTGACTGTCAGTCTGAGGATGGAAAGTGGTGTTGAACTTCAATTTGGTTCCCATTGCAGCTTGAACGCTCTGCCAAAACCTTGAAGTAAAGCATCCATCACGATCTGAGATGATCGATTTGGGTACTTCTTGCATTCTTACTACTTGAGCGACATACATTTCTACTAACCTCTCTACCGAGTAGCTCAACTTCATGGCTAAGAATCGTGCTGACTTCGTTAGTCGATCCACAATTACCCAGATGGCATCGTTCCCGCTTGAGGTTCCGGGTAATCTGACCATAAAATCTATGGTAGTTTGCTCCCATTTCCACTCTGGTAGCTCGATCTTTTGCAGCTCTCCTCCCGATTGCTGATGTTCTGCTTTAATTTTCTGGTAGGTGAGGCACTTTGCTACGAACTCGATGATGTCATTCTTCATGTTTGGCCACCAAAAACTTCCTTTCAAGCCTTGGTACATCTTATTTGCTCCTAGATGTATCGAGTACGGTGTGTCATGAGCTTCTAATAGGATCCACTTCTTGAGTTCTTCATCCTTTAGAACACACACTCTATCTCTGAAATAGAGTATGCCATCCTTAGAGACCTTAAACTCTGAATTCTGGTCCTCCATTACCTCCCTTTTGAGCTTGTGCAGGGATGAATCGAGGTCCTGGCTGGCCTTGATTTCCTCTATGAGCGTTGACTGGAGGGTCATTTCGGATAACCTTCTTATTAACATCTCAATCTCGCTGCTCCGTAGCTCCTTTTGCAGTGCTTCCGGCAAGGCTTGGATGGTTATAAGTGTCGAAGAGTGCACATCCTGCTCAATGCGTCAGCCACCTTATTAGCTTTTCCTGGGTGATATAGGATTTCACAGTCATAATCCTTCACCAGCTTCAGCCACCTTCGTTGCCTCATATTAAGCTCCTTCTGTGTGAAAATGTATTTAAGGCTCTGGTGGTCCGTGTAGATCTCACACTTGACGCCATATAGGTAATGCCTCCGTATTTTAAGCATAAAAACCACCACTGCAAGCTCTAGGTCGTGCGTTGGGTAGTTCCTTTCGTGGTTCTTGAGTTATCTTGAGGCGTATGCGACTACCCTACTACCTTGCATTAACACAGCTCCTAGTCCAGTCTTGGATGTGTCGCTATAAATTACAAAATTCCCTTGTTCAGCATCTGGTATGGTCAGGATTAGAGCACTCATGAGTTAGCTTTTTATCTCCTGAAAGCTCTTTTCGCAATTGTCAGAACACTCGTACTTCTTTTCCTTCTTGGTTAGCATCGTGAGTGGTGCGGCTAGCTTCGAGAATCCTTCTACAAAGCGTCGGTAGTATCCCGCTAAACCTAAGAAGCTGCAGATTTCTATTACGTTCTTCAGAGTCGGCCAATTGCTAACTGCTCTTACCTTTGCTGGGTCCACGGATACTCCCTCATGGGAGATCACGTGACTGAGAAAATGAACTTTCTCCAGCCAAAATTCATACTTAGAGAATTTGGCATATAGTTGATGCTCCTTGAGCTTGAGTAGGGTGACTCCCAAATGCTCCGCATGCTCTTCCTTTGTCTTAGAATATACAAGTATGTCATCGATAAACATAATGATAAACTTATCCAGGAACTCCTTGAATACTCGGTTCATCAGATCCATGAAAGTGGTAGGTGCGTTTGTCAGTCCGAACGACATAACGAGGAACTCATAATGTCCATATCGTGTTTGGAATGCCGTCTTAGGGATGTCTGCATCTCAGATCCGCAATTGGTGGTATTCAGAACATAGGTCGATCTTGGAAAATACGGCTGCACCTCGTAGCTGGTCGAACAAATTATCGATCTGTGGCAACGGATACTTGTTCTTGATCGTGATCTTGTTCTGCTCCCGGTAGTCTATGCACATTTGCAATGTTCCATCTTTCTTCTTCACAAATAAGACCGGTGCTCCCCACGGCGAACAGCTCTGTCGAATAAAACCATTGTCCATCAGCTCCTTTAACTGAGTTTGAAGCTCCTTCAATTCTACCAGGGTTATTCTATAGGGGGCCTTGGATACGGGTGTTGATCCTGGTTACAGTTCGATTTCAAATGATATTTCCTACTCCGACGGAAATCCTGGAAGATCTTCGGGGAATACTTCCGTGAATTCCTTTACTACTGGTACATTGTCTGGTCTGGTTTTCGCTTCCTTGGTCGTATCCATTATGTGTGCAAGAAAACTAGTGCATCCACTAGATAGTAGCTGGTGAGCCTTCATTGCTGATATCATCGTCTTTGGTTGCTTCGATGATAAGCCCTTATAGATAAATTTTTCGTGTCTGTTCGGGTGGAAGGTCACCTCCCGTCTCTGACAGTCTATAACGACGTGGTACTTGGCGAGGAAATCTATTCCTACAATCATGTCATAGTTGCATATCTCGATGATGATTAGGTCCATGCTCAGCTCGTGCTCACTGATAACTATTAGTACATGACGTATCTAACAGCTAGACAACAAAACTTCCCTAGAGGGAAGGGCAATTCGAAAAATCTGGTTCATCTTATCTAAGTTCTTGCCTAACCTCCTAGCAAATTCTGATGATGCAAAAGAATACGTAACACCAGAATCAAACAAAACTAGTGCAGTGGAGTTAGCGACAGAAAGCTCACGTGTCACCACAGTCGAGGTTCCGACCACTGTATCCTCGCGAGTAAAGGCATAAATCCTCCCCTGCGGCTCTGGAGCTTCTAATCTACCTTGGCTGATCGCTGGGCCTTCAATCCTTCCTTGGGCAGTGTGCAGCTGTCCGCTAGTAGGGTGGGCCTGACCTTACTCATTTTCCGAGTTCGAGTGACAGTGTTTAGTGAAGTGGCCTTCCTTGCCACATATGTAACAGTAGCTGGTGCCCTGGCGATATTCTCCCGGATGGTTCCTTCTGCATTTTAGACAAGGTGGGTATTGATTTCTGTTTCCTCCTCAGTTAGTTTTCTTTTGAGGAAAGTTCCTTTGCTGGCCTTGATTACCTGGATTCCCTTTCCGCTTATTGTTGTTGTTGGATGGCTGGTTATGTTGGTTGTTTCCCATGCTCTGCCCTCTGTGCTGAAATTCAGAGTGCTGTCTTGGTCAGCTTCGGTTGGTTCTTCTCTTCTCTCTTTGCCTTGAAGATCTGCACCCTCCTTTTTTTGTCTTGGGCTAGCCAATACTCTGCCCGGATGGCTCTATTGACACATTCGGCCGTGGTTGTTGGCCCATGGCTGGCGCTGCAGCCTTGGACGGTTATATCCGTCCGAAACATTTTCAGCATCCTCCTAACCTTTCCTTTCTCAATCGGCACTAGGTCGGGGCAAAGTCAGGCTAGCTGTTCAAATTTTCTTACGGTCTCCATGACCGTCATGCCTCCTTGGCACAAATTGTTAAATTCATCCTGCTGGACTGCTAAGGCTTCGTCGTTGAAGTACATTTCTCTGAACTCGGCAATGAAGTCTGCCCAGTTCATTTCATTGATGTTCCTTCTGATAGCTACGGTCTTCCACCATTAGCGTGCTCCTTTCTGTAGGGCTACGGATGCGCATGTAACTTTTTCTCCTTCGGTTAGTTCCACGAGGTCTAGAATGACTTGAACATCAGTCAGCCAATCGTCGGCTTCAATAGGGTTCATAGTTCCTTCAAATTCAGGCACCTTCATGCGCCTAAACTGCTCGTATAAGTCGCTCTCTCTATAGGCTGGTACAATAACATTGGCTGCTGTAGGAGTAGCCACAGCCAGTGGTGCTGGCATTGCTTGGGCTGGTGGGGCCGCTTGCTCTCTGGGAGCGTCGGGGGCTACTAGTGTAGCTTAGACTGGTACCTCCACGGGTTGTGGTGCCTGTTGTTGTCGGTTCATTTGTTCTCTGAGCTAGTTAAGCTCCCGTTGTTGATTTATTATCATTTCCTGCATCGTTGCGAGACGTGCCAGTAGCTCGTCGTCTTGCGTAGCTTGGTTTGTTTGGGCTCTTGTTCTTGCCATTGTCACCTATGTAACCCTATCACACAATGGAAAAAGAGAACATAAGCTTCTCGCATTTTGTACTTGGGATTCGTATTTACATATCATTTTCCTTCTTACTAAACAACTACATTTTAAGCATCATAGATATATACATACTGTATCTTTCCTTTCTTCTCTTATTCTTATGATGTTCAATACAACTATTACGTTGTATTGGGACATCGTCTGAGTGCCAAGAACCGTCCTGTATTCTTTACCATACTTGATCATACTCATAGAAAAATCATATTTAGGCCTTCAGGACAAAATGATACTACTTTTCATAAAACATCTCATAAAATATATATATATTTTAAATTTGGTGGGAGTGACACACTTTCGAAAATACGATCTTGTTAAGTACATTAAGTTGAGTCAGATGAGGAAAGCTACTGTTTCCCTCTACATAATTACATAACAAAACTTTCTGTGAAAAGGGTTACTACTACTCAGAGGACAATCCTGACTCTACGTCGGAAATTTCCTCATTCTCACTCTCGCTCAGGGGAAACTCCTTGGGGTCTTCATCCTTGTCTTCCCAAGCAAAATCAACTCCATCATCACTGGCAATGATGACTTGAGGCTCATACATATCTACTGTAGGAAATTAAATTGATAAAAACATATCAGAGTGGCGCAGCAGAACAATAAAAATTTTTTAAGAACGTTTAATATCTCATGATGCCATATACAATAAACCAACAACAACTTAAACTCATACCTCAAGGATGCCAATCTTGCAGGAGGAGAATGACTAGAGGGCTTCAACCAACTAGCCTTCTCTATTATTCTCCAATTCCCGAATGGCTGAGTGTATGGGCACTCTAAACCTCGATCGGTATGCTAGCACTGCTAGTCTTCTTCCGCCCACCCAATCTCTAAAGAACTTATTGTCAAGGTGAGTTGTGCAATAATAAGCCTGCTCACCTGAGAGTCTATGATCTGAGAGAACTGAAGTGACAGGACCTCTATTTATAGAATTGCATAAGGTGATTCTCCGAATTTGAATTGGATTAGGAGAAGATTTTCTTCCTTATCTACAACCAAAAAATCTGAATTTTCCAAAGAGAAAATCCTAATTAAAATTTTCGCCATTCTAGGATTATCCAATTCAAATCTAAACAAGATTTTAACTTGAACTTTATCTCCCTTTTTTCAACCAAAAAATCCAAAAATCCAAGGGGAAAATCCCAACAAGATTTCGGCCACTTTAGGATAAGGGAAGAATCAAAATTCTACTATGATTTTGAAGCTTGAATCTTATCTCATCCTTATCCAAAATAACCGAAAATCCTTTACGAGATAAGCCTCAAAATTTCGGCCATAATCAGGGAGGAGAGAATCCAAATTCAACTGGGATTGAAACTTGAATTTTTCCCTGAACCTTATCCACAAAAATCTGAAAATTCCATGAGGATAATCCTTAAAATTTTCATCCATTCTAGTTAGGATTTAGATTCAAAATTCAAGTAGGATTCTAACAAGATTTTCCTCTACATATCCAACTCAAATTCGAATTTCATTCCTTATGGATTTACCACAAGAAATTCGAATCCTATTTGGACTATGATTCAAAATTTAAATTTCAAATTTGAAATTCGAATTTCAAATTCAAAATTCAAATTTCAAAATTCAAATTTCAAATTTCAAAATTCAAATTTCAAAATCCATAAAACAGTTGTATTTCAAATTCTTGTTCTCATGGATAATTTTCTACAACTCCAATCCAATCTCAAATAAAATCATGACAACTTTATTTAGAGCTCGAATAATTGTGTACTCTATTATCCAAAACAAAATCTGAATTCAACCGGAGAGAATCTTGTCCACCATCCTAATCCTATGTCAACACCATCCATGCATAATAAACTAGCCAATAGCATACACAGATCAATTTTGCCAAACGTTAAGGAATTATGTGGAGCTAGTAGAGACCAATTGGACATATATAATCGGGCTCTCGCAAATCCATATGATCATCATTCTTTACCGAACAAGTCAATCATATGATCACTAATTTCAAAGTCACACCACTATAAACCTGAAATTGAACTCCCAATTATATACCGTATTACGTAAGCCTGTGACAAGCTATAGTCCAATGACCTTGTCATGTATGCAGAACCCTCATATGATATCCATGATCAGCCTTAGGTCAAAGTCTGTTTAATCCTACTGATCAGGCTATCTTAAAGTTCCATTATACTACCGAATAAAGAAAATGATTATTCACCATATGTGAATAAGAAGTCATCCGCCCAGCAGACGACCTAAGGTCTTATCCATTTTCACATTCAGTATAATGGCTTTAAGAGGATACCCTTAACTCCTCATTAGAGCTATGATTTCGATATCTGTAAACGAACCCTTCATCGTATACAAGTCATGCACCCTACGAACCGGTCTATAAACTTACTACCTCTGAGACGCTTTAGCCATTGGAACATCAAAGTACACAAGTCATATACATGATGCTGTCCATCTACTCAGGATTAAGGTTACTGCACAATGAATGTCAAAAGTAGATCGATCCACTCAAGGCAGACTTCGTAGATCAATCACGCTTTAGTCTTGGTCTAATATGTCACCACCAAGCAACATATCTATGTCTCTACTTTTGAGTCTATACTCCAGACAGTCAAGACAAACCGTCCCCTCCAAGACTTTAGACAACATAATAGTCTTAACATGAGTTAGATGCTCGGTCTAACCCCATAGACTACAGACCATAGTTTAGATCGCTTACTTTAGAACATTGTCTTCTCGTATACAAAATTCCATTACATGCAACGTTTTAACAGTTTTAACACTAGCAGTCAGGGAGCCATATTTGCTTACATTTACTTTAACATGTAAATAAAATGAGGACAGATAGCAATATGATGAATAACCTCTATATATATAATTTTATTATCCAGTTCAAAATAAATACATCAAAATGTCTCTAATGCTTAGGGCATTTCCTAACAATCTCCCACTTGCCCTAAGCTAGCAGATGTGCCATGTTACGCATCCCCATCACCTCTACGTGCCTCTTAAAGCTTCTAGGCACCAAAGTCTTAGTAAAGGGATCGATAATGTTATCCTCGTACGTGATCTTACATACATCCACTAATCCTGTCTCCACATGCCCTCTAATGTCGACTTCCTCAAATCCCTGCAAGTCTGGAAGACTGAGTCCGTATATCCTACAGGTGTTAGGTCCCCTCCAGAATACACCAGCATATAATCCCTCATTCTCTTAAGATACTTGAGTATACGCTTTACTGCTTGCCAGTGCTTGGTTCCAGGATTCGCTTGATATCGACTCACCCTACGTACTGCAAAACATATGTCCGGGCTAGTGCAAAGCATAGCGTACATAAGACTACCCACAGAAGATGCATAAGGGACCTTACTCATACGCTTTCTTTCTTCCGATTTCTTAGGACAGTCATCCAATGAAAGAGTTAGACTAGCAATGGAAGGTTATGAACCTTTCTTTGCCTCTTGCATTATATATTTGTCAATTATTTTATCTATATATGAAGCTTGGGATAACGCTATCATTTTGTTCTTTCGATCTCTGAAGAGACAAATGCCTAGAACATAATTAGCTTCTCCCAAGTCCTTCATGTCAAACTGTTGGTGTAACCAAAGCTTGACTGATGATAAGTTCCCTATATCATTTCCAATGAGTAGTATATCATCGACATAGAATATCAGAAAGACCACTTTTCTATCCTTAATACGTTTATAAACACAGGGTTGATCAAAGTTCTGCTCAAAATTGAAAGTCCTGATTGCTTGATCAAATCTCTGGTTCCATGAGCGAGATGCTTGCTTTAATCCATAAATGGATCTAAGCAACTTGCAGACTTTCCTTTCTTGGCCTTTCGCTATGAACCCTTCAGGCTGTATCATATAGATACACTCTTCAAGATTTAGAATCAACATCATTTATAGCTTCATCATAAGTGACCGGATCATCCTTATGCTCATGAGCCTCGGCCTGGTATACCTCAGCATCATACATGAAGAAATTAGGTTTCTTCAAAACCCTCCTACTACGATGAGGCACCCTAAATTGTTGATCATCTGTAGGTCTTTCACCGAAACTCGGACTTGTGTCCAAGACCGAAACCTGCGGATCAGTTCTTTCACCCGATAACTCCTCTAGCACCACTTTGCTTCGAGGCTTAAAGTCATTCATGTGACTTTCCTCCAAGAATATCGTATGGGCTGATACAATGACTTTTTGTTCCTTCAGGTTATAGAACAGACCTCCTTTAGTTCCCTTTGGATACCCTACAAACATGCACAATTCTGATCTTGGTTCCAACTTCTTCGCATCCCCATCTAGTACATGTGCCGGGTAGCCCCATATTCTCATATGTCTAAGAGAGGACTTCCTGCCACGCCACAATTCATATGGAGTCCTGGGAATTGACTTGCTTGGAACCTGGTTTAGAATATAGCATGCCGTTTGTAAAGCATATCCCCAAAATGATAATGGCAGTGTTGAATAACTCATCATGGACCGTACCATATCCAACAAGGTCCTGTTTCTCCTTTCGGCTACACCATTCTGTTGTGGAGTACCAGGTGCTGTCAATTGGGATAATATCCTATTCTGTACAAGATGTCCTAGAAATTCGTCGGAGAGGTATTCACCACCTCGATCAGATCGAAGTGTCTTTATGTATTTATCCAATTGCTTTTCCACTTCCGCATGATACTCTTTTAACTTGTCAAAGGTTTTGCTCTTGCGGTGCATCAGATACATATATCCATACCTCGAGTAATCGTCTATAAAGGAGACATAATACTTGAACCCTCCTCATGCTGTAACGTTCATGGGGCCATATACGTCAGTGTGCACAATTTCTAAGAGCTCCTGAGCCCTAGTACCCTTAGCTCTAAAAGACCTCTTAGTCATCTTTCCCTTTAGACAAGACTCATATTGAGGAAGACATACCTCTTCCAGAGATTCTAGAAGACCATCTTTCACCAATCTTTGAATCCTATCCTGATTAATATGACCAAGTCTTAAATGCTAAAGATATGCCTTATTAGAGTGAGAAACTTTCAACCCTTTAGAGTTATCTATTAATTCGGTGTCAAGCAGTGAGTACATCTTTGGTTTGATCAAATATAGGTTTCCATCCATCTATCCAGAACAGATAAAAGACTTATTTCTACGAATATCAACTGTTTTACTGAAAGAAACTGAATAAGAATCCTTTATTAAACAAGCTACCGATATAAGGTTCCTCTTAAAAATAGGAACATAAAAACAGTCTTTCAATAAAATAAACCTAAATTCATCAAAGTAAAGATAAATATCTCCCACTGCCTCAGCCACTACCAAGCAGCCATCTCCAGTCCGCAACGAGAGGCTCCTATCCTGTAGACTTCTCATTTCCACGAACCCCTGCATAGAAACACAAACATAATTAGTGGCGTCCGAATTAATGACCCATGTGTCTTTCGATTCTTCCACCAAACACGCTTCCAAGTAGTGAAGTTCCTTACCTTCCTTACCCTTGGCAGCTAGGATTTCCTGGCAAGCCTTCTTAAAGTGACCTACCTTCCCACAGCGGAAGCACTTGGACTTTTTAGGGTCCCTGGGCTTCTTGTTGTTGTTCTTCTTTTTCCCATCTGAGATAGGAGGATTAGAAAAATTGGAAGCCGCTTGCTTCTGATTTGGCCTCTTCCTCTTCCATGAGGGTTTGGAAGATTCTGCCAAATTGGCCTTTCCTTTGGGTTGGACCGCATCCCCATCCTTAATCATCCGCTCATAAGCTCAGAGTTGCTTCATGAGCTCGATTAGTCCAAACTCCCTTGTCGCCAGATTGTATGCGGCCTTAAAGCCCACAAAATCTTTAGACAGAGTTTTGAACAATATCTCGATCTGGGTGTTGTAGTCTAACTCAACATCGCTCTCGGCAGTCTCAGTGAAGAATCCCATTAGAGTGATCATATGGTCCTTCACCGGAGTACCCGCCTTTTGCTTAGAGTTCATTATGCTGGTTATAGCGGACTGTCGAGCCAACTTTTCTTGGCCTCCGAACATGTCTTCCAGATTTTTCATGATCTCCCTAGCAACCTGATAAGTCTCATGCTGCTTTTGTAAAGCACTCGTCATGCTAACTAGAATGTAGCATCGAGCTACGTCATTGGATTCTCTCTAACGAGTATAGGTAACCGAGACCTCCTCAAGCGGCGTGTCAGGTTTGGGCCCTGGTGGGCATGGTTCGTCTAGTACGAACTTGTGTCTCTCACAGCTGAGAACTATCAACAGATTTCTTTTCCAATCTTTATAATTATCACCATTCAGTTTATTCTTAGTAAGTATTGAAATAAGGGGTGTCGGTGACATTTTGAACTGAAATAAAATTATATTAGACATCATTATAAAGCCCAAGCAAATATACAGATAATTTAGCAAATAAAACATACAAGTATGTTTCTACATGAAACTTGAAAAACATGTAGCATTACAACGGTAATTCTCAACACCTATTGCCCCAAGCCACCGAGGGGTGGTCATGAAACAAATAGTCGAAACATGGACCTCGTCCAATTAATATATGTAGCGTTAAATCCTCCAAGGTTAAGACATATATTAATAACCACTTATTTGGCCACCAGTTTAGTTAACAGAGCTTCTAGGGAAGGTTAATAACTAAATGAGTCTTGAGTGTATAACTATTGTTTACGTAGCCTGATCCACGTCCTACCAACCCACCGAGGGGTAGTCATGAATAGTATGGTACCCAAACACGTTTTCCACATAGGAAATCTATTCTAGTATACTGGCGATGGTAAACACTTATTGAGGGGTGTGGTCAGGGCAAAACTGACGCAAGACCATGCTTTCACATATGGATCAACAATGGAGGCCATGGGTTTTGTTTGAAACCCTCTCCCACTCAATATTTTGAAAAACATGCAAGTTTTGACTAATATATATGATCAATATAGTATGAGTGACACTCACCTATCCTATACGACATGTTATCAAATATGCATATAAAACATCCATCAATACATATTTATACATCCATGACATATCACAGAAAAAATAATTGATAGAATAACCAAGCTATGGTTCCATCCTAGAACAAAGAAAATAAAGATTACAAGATTCCATCCAAAGCATTCTTTGGGTCTTCAATTTTGTTCCGTCTTCTTGTATCAATCTTTATGTAGCCTTTCCATTTGCTTCTTATCCCAATAATTATTTAAAATTTAAATTCCAAAAATTTAAATTTCAAATTCAAATTCCAAATTCGAATTTCAAATTTAAATTTCAAATTCAAATTTTAAACAATTTTAAACATCATGTGTAATAATATGTAATTTCAAAAATTTTAAATTTTCAATTACATATTTTTAAACATGATTTAAAATTAAATCTCAAATTTCAAAATCAAAATTTTTGATTTTTTGAACCGTCGCCGCACTGCTCCGGAAACCGGTAGCCGCCGTGGGCAACCCCCAGCCCCCGGGGGGCTTGTAACCCATGGCCACCCCTTGTGCAGCCTTGCCAGGCTACAGGCCAAACCTGCAGCGCCAGGCTACACGCCTAGGGTAGGCGCAGCAGCCGGCAGGCTGCACGCCCAGGCTACGGCCAGCCTTGGGAAGGCCACGGCCTATCCTGCCCAAGTGCAGGGGCTGTAGCCCCACCAAGGCCCGACGGCCTATCCCGAGTGGTCGTGTCTTGATTTTCGTGCCATATTCCAATTTACCCATTAGGATCTCCAAAAATTAATTTAAATCCCAATTAAATTGAATATAACACACAATCAAAATTTCAATCATTAAATTAAATTTAACTTTTAGGAAAAATAAATTACGGTCTTCAATCTTCTGTCTCCTCCAAGAATAATTACATAAAAAATCCTAAACCGTTTCCAGTGTACAAAAATTCTAATCATAATAATTGTAAGAGACAAAATTAAAATCTATGGGAAAATTATAGTGTTAAAAACTGCTCCCATGGTTGCATAAAAAATTCCTAGATACAATTTTTCTAAATTTTAAGGAACCATAACCGGCATAAAACAAGCATACTTATAATAATTTAGAAAATTAAAATAACCACATACTTTATACATAATCCATGATAATAACATAAAGGAATCTTAGAATGTCACTCTCTAGATATCAAATCCATACATAAATAAAAAGACTAAGTAATTGTCTAATTTATGTACATGGCATAGTCATGACATGGCTCTGATACCAATTGTAGGAAATTAAATCGATAAAAATGTATCAGAGTGGCGTAGTGGAACAATAAAATTTTTTTAAGAACGTTAAATATCTCATGATGCCATATACAATAAACCAACAATAATTTAAACTCATACCTCAAGGATGCCAATCTTGCAGGAGGAGAATGACCGGAGGGCTTCAACCAACTAGCCTTCTCTATTATTCTCCAATTCCTGAATGGCTGAGTGTGTGGGCACTCTGAACCTCGATCGGTATGCTAGCACTGGTAGTCTTCTTTCGACCACCCAGATCTCTAAAGAATTTATTATCACGGTGAGTTGTGCAACAATAAGCCTGCTCATCTGAGAGTCTGTGGTCTGAAAGAACTGGAGTGGCAGGACCTCTATTTATAGACTTGCATGAGGTGATTCTCTAAATTGGAATTAGATTAGGAGAAGATTTTCTTCCTTATCCACAACCAAAAAATCTGAATTTTCCAAAGGGAAAATCCCAATTAAAATTTTGGCTATTCTAGGATTATTCTATTCAAATCTAAACAAGATTTTAACTTGAACTTTATCTCCAAATTCCAGCCACAATCAGGGAGGAGAGAATCCAAATTCAACTGGGATTGAAACTTGAATTTTTCCCTGAACCTTATCCACAAAAATCTGAAAATTCCATGAGGATAATCCTCAAAATTTTCGTCCATTCTAGTTAGGATTTGGATTCAAAATTCAAGTAGGATTCTAACAAGATTTTCTTCTCCATATCCAACTCAAATTCGAATTTCATTCCTTGTGGATTTACCATAAGAAATTTGAATCCCACTTGGACTGTGATTCAAAATTTGAATTTCAAATTTCAAATTCAAATTTCAAATTCAAATTTCAAATTTCAAATTTCAAATTTGAAATTTAAACTTCAAATTCAAATTTCAAATTCGAATTTCAAATTCAATTTTCAAATTCGAATTTCAAATTCGAATTTCAAATTCAATTTTCAAATTCGAATTTCAAATTCAAATTTCAAATTTGAATTTCAAATTCAAATTTCAAAATTCAAATTTCAAAATGCACAAAACAGTTGTATTTCAAATTCTTGTTCTCATTGATAATTTTCTACAACTCCAATCCAATCTCAAATAAAATCATGGCAACTTTATTTGGAGTTCGAATAATTGTGTACTCTATTATCCAAAACAAAATCTGAATTCAACCGGAAAGAATCTTGTCCACCATCCTAATCCTATGTCAACACCATCCATGCATGTTAAACTCGCCAATAGCATATACAAATCAATTTTGTCAAACGTTAAGCAATTATGTGGAGCTAGTAGAGGGACCAATTGGACATATATAATCGGGCTCCCGTAAATCTATATGATCATCATCCTTTACCGAACAACTCAATCATATGATCACTAATTTCAGAGTCACACCACTATAAACCTGAAATTGAACTCCCAATTATATATCGTATTACATAAGCCTGTGACAAGCTATCGTCCAATGACCTTGTCATGTATGCAGAACCCTCATATGATATCCATGAACAGCCTTAGGTCAAAGTCCATTTAATCCTACTGATCAAGCTATCTTAAAGTTCCATTATACTACCAAATAAAGAAAATGATTATTCACCATATGTGAATAAGAAGTCTTCCGCCTAGTAGACAACCCAAGGCCTTGTCCATTTTCACATTCAGTATAATGGCTTTAAGAGGATACCCTTAACTCCTCATTAGAGCTATGATTCTGATATCTGTAAACGAACCCTTCATCATATACAAGTCATGCACCCAACGAACCGGTCTATAAGCTTACTACCTCTGAGACGCTTTAGCCGTTGGAACATCAAAGTACACAAGTCATATACATGAAGCTGTCCATCTACTCAGGATTAAGGTTACTGCACAATGAACATCAAAAGCAGATCGATTCACTCAAAGCGGGCTTCGTAGATCAATCACGCTTTAGTCCCGGTCTAACATGTCACTACCAAGTGACATATCTATGTCTCTACTTGGGAGTCTATGATCCAGACAGTCAAGACAAACCATCCCTTCCAAGGTTTTAGAGAGCATAATAGTCTTAGCATGAGTTAGATGCTCTGTCTAACCCTATAGACTACAGACCATAGTTTAGACCGTTTACTTTAGAACATTGTCTTCTCGCATACAAAAGTCCATTGCATGCAACGTTCTAACAGTTTTAACACAAGCAGTCAGGGAGCCATATTTGCTTACATTTACTTTAACATGTAAATAAAATGTGGATAGATAGCAATGTAATGAATAACCTCTATATATATAATTTTATTATCCAGTTCAAAATAAATACATCAAAATGTCTCTAGTGCTTAGGGCATTTCCTAACATCTACGCCCTCATCGTCACTGATGTGATTGGGGATCTCCTCCTCCTCGTCGTTAGGTTGGGCATCGGGGATAGCCTCGTCACCGCCTTCATCTATATGGTGTACGGGAGATAGAGGGGTTGGTTCGGGGTCCTCCATCGGGTCTCTATTATCTTCAGGTATTGTTGGCTGTGGTTCGGCTGCGAGCTCTTCGTCGGCCAGCTGAGGTGTGGCGTTTGCCAGGTCAGGGTTGAGTACCACTCACTCAGCATCCACTATGTCTCAGACCAGGCGCCTCAGGTTCTCATGTGGCAGAGGGTAGTGGATGAGGTCCCTCACGTACCATGGAATACCTCTCCAAAGCAAGTCGGTTACCTCTATAAATGGCTTATTTAAGGGAATGCTCGGCAACATGGCATTCAAAAATCACTGACAGTATTGTACCATGGTCTCTCCCTCGTAAAGATCCCAAGTGTCAGAGAGGATCTGGTATCGTCGCTCGCGCATATCCTCCCAGATATCTGCATCCTTAGCTGGGTCATCGGAGTTGCGAAGATCTTGGCAAAACTCATCCCACTGCATCACTGGACCCCTGATCTTGCGTTGATTGTTCCACCATGTCATTACTGGTCCTCGCAATCGGCTACTGGCCATTACCACCTGTAGACAGGGTGGAATATGGCACCTTTCGAAGATTGTCTCCATATGATGAATCCAATAAAAGAGCTCGTATGGGTTGCTACCATCGTATGTATGTGGTCGCATGGCAGCGAAAGCTATGCTCGCTTCTCGGTCCTCTCACACTTGTTGAGGGTCAACTGGTGTAGTCATTCTCCTATTATAAATTAATCGTCAACCCATATACTAAATTTTGAAAAACAAAAGCTAACTTACTTAGATAGATATGGCAGGCATACGGTAATGTGAGGTAGTGTGGCAGGAAATCGCTCTGATACCAACTGTGACTCCCCGTGCCCTTAATGGCCCGGATCATCACTAAAAACTGACTTGCTTACTTTTCTTATACTTTTTAGCCATTTATACTTAACTGGATATCATAAAATTAGGGATTGTTTTTAATTTTACATGTATGTATTTACTGTATACGTACGTATACTGATTACTATTCAAAATACTATTTAATAGTTACTATTTAAAAATACCGTTTACGATTACTATTCAAAAATACCATTTAACAGTTACTATTCAAACATACTATTTAACGATTACTATTCAAAAATACTGTCTGACAATTACTATTTAAAGTACTATTTAACCATTACTATTCAAAATATTGATACCCTAATTTGCGGAAGTTAAACTTGAGGTGTCTCCATAACCTTGCCCTCACATCCGCCTCTGCCACCACTATCGCCCATTGGGATTTAAGCTGTAGGATGCTTACCTATAGCATGAACACACTACGTGAGCTTTACGTCTAGTAAGTACAACATGTTTATCGCAAAACATGTTTAAACAAAGTACATACTTAAAAACATATAAGCAATCACATATCACATATCATATTAATAATTATAAAACTTCACATAACATGTGTATCACAGAAATATCGTGTACTGAATGTATCTAGAAGCATGGTGAACTATAACTAATGCATGATCCGGTTATGTTCATTTATGCTTTAAACTTCTCTTTTCTTTTCTTGTCTACTTAGGGCCCATGTGTCAGTACCGTGCGTGCACAGACCATCGGTAACACCCATGGTAAAATAGCTGGAGAGCCAACAATGGATGCTCAACTTTCTACTTTAACTTAGAACCTCTTCATCTCAATTAATTAATGGTGGTAGGTAGTATTAATGGCCAAGATTAAATGCTTTTTGAATCAAGGGCCATGATCAAGCCAAAATGACATTGAAAAAAATTTGAAAATTTTGGTAAAATGGGATTCAGCCACCTAGAAAGAAGGAAACCCAAAATTTTTATTTTTGACCCCAAAAAGATTGCATTTATGCCCTTGAACAATTAGGAAATTATTGGAAAAAATTACAAAAAGGCCCCCACCCATTTGCCTATAAATAGGCTTCAAAATTCATTTGAAAAATTTGGAAAACTTAGTCAAACTCTTGCCAAATTTTCTACCAAAAATTCGTGTGTCTCCTTCCCTTTTTAAGCCAAAATTTGTCAAAATTTTACACCAAAATTAACTTCCAATCCTAGCCAAGGTTGCAAGGGAACAAGTTCATAAGATTAGCTTCTAATTTAAAGCATTTTTCATGTTTTTTCTTGCAAAAATCCGTGGCATTATTGGGTTAGAAAATGGTTGGAAGTTTGGTGAATTGGTTTAGTGTTTATGTGCATCTAGTGAAATGTAAATTAAAGAATGATTTACAAGTAGGAAACAAGCAAAATTTTGCATGATTTCCTATGAAAATTCGTGGCTTGTTAAAGAGGAAATGATGTGGAAATTTGGTGAATTGCTTTAATGGTTATGTTAGTTTGATACTATGTTTATTAAAGCATGAATTGGAATAATGAAATAAGCAAATTTGGTACATGTTTCGTGCTAGAACCCATGGCCACTAAACACTAGAAAATGGAAAGTTTTTAATGTTAAACAATGATGAGAAATGTGGATAAAACTCTAGTAATAAGAAGAAAATTTTTATGGTGGTTGTGTATGAAAACCGTGGCATTGAAGGCTAGGGTTGAATGAAAATTTTGTTAGGTTTTTAATGTTTATATGCACATTGGAAAACCTAAGAGTGATATGTGATATTTGAATGTTGTGATATAAAATATTTAGTGTTGTTAATCATGAGAAACCGAGGCTAGAAATGGAAAAAAATTGATGACTTATATTGAATTTTGAATGTTGGTTAATGTGGAAAATTTTTATACAAAGTTTGGTAACTTTGCATAAAGTAGGCCTCTGGTATAGTACATGGCGAGTACAAAGGTTCTAAGGCGTACCTAACACCGAGGAGACCTAAAAATACAAGCGGAAATGCTGCCAAATTTCTAAAAAAATGGCATAAGGGCATTTCGGGAAACGAGGGGTAAAAATATTAGACTCGGGAAGGAAACCGAGACCCCTCGGTGGGTTGGGATTGAAAATGAAAAATCAACCCAAGAGGAATAGTAAATCGACAATTAATGCCTAAAACGAGGAAAAATGCACGTTAGGGGTATTTTAGGAAACGAGGGGGAAAAGTTAGAACCGGATAGGAAACCTGAGCCCCTCGGGAACCGAAGCTCAGGGACGGGATAAAAAACGTTTCAGGAGTAGTAAAATACCCATTTGAGACTCCGAAACACTAGAAAAACGAGAAACGACTCTAGATGACGGATGAATAGTAATCAAGGGTCGGAAAATGAATAATTGTGATTTTATAGCAAATAAAACTGTAAAATAATATAGAAGTCTAGGGAATATTATTTTATGATATTTGGGCTTAGAAAATTCGAGAAAAATGATAGAACAGAATAGTTACGGTCCCGAGACCCATTAGGGGCTAAATGGTCATTTTGACCAAAATTTCTAAAAGGCTCAGAAAGGACCGTAAAGGATCTAGAATGTCTAAAATAAAATTCTAGAATGCAAAATATAGATTTTAGAGTCCAAAATCTAGAGTTTAAATAGTACATGGGCGTGTACTTTGAAACACGGCCGTGTAGGGTTAATCCGAGAGGTACACAGGCGTATTGCAGGCCGTGTACCACAAATAAAGTAAAGATATGTTGGATTATTAAGCAAAATGAATATATATCCAAAGTGATAATTAATGATGGGTATTAACAGACAATACTATGTCTGTAGGAACCCAAACTAGAGATAAAACTACGGAGGAGTTCCATAAGTAGACATTATCGCAATGGTGGTAAGTTCAAGTATTTTCATGTCTGTAACATAAAATATTGTATTATTTCGTTATGTACAAGTTGTACATTAGATATTAAGTCCTATGGAAACTGAGGGATTAGTTAGTATAACACATCCCACATAATTAGAGAAAGAGAATATGTAAGGCCTACGGGCGATGGAGGTTAATGACCTTGAGGTGACGATTAATGTCACTTGGTTAGAATTATAATTGAAAGATGGTAATAAAACCATTTAAGGCGTACTGGCTCTCCAACATTGTGGTGGAGGTTTTACAGGTCTTTCGGGGATATAATAATCGCTACGAGCAATGAGGGCTGGAGAGGAAGAAGCTCTAGGGTCGCTCCCTAGGGCCTCCCAGTCAGCACGCAAAATAAATTATCGGTATTGCCACAATGAGCTCAGCACCAAAATACAAATAAAGAGAATAGTCAATAATATGATGAAAGCCATAATTGAGCATAACCGACACTAACACTAAGTGTAGTGAACTCGATTAGGGTAATGTGAATAGTAATCCGTTAGGATAATGTGAATAGTAATCGATTAGAGTAATGTGAATAGTAATCGGTTAGTGTAACAGTCACTATTCATTGATCAAAGATCAAAGTTACCATTCATGGGTGAATAGTACAATTCATATATAAATAGTACTATTCATAGGAAATTGTGTTTTTGATATTTTTGAATCTATGTGATTCTTACTAAGTATGTTTGAACTTACTGAGCCTGTTAGCTCATCAGTTTGTTCATGTTGCAGGTAAGAAACCTATTCAGTAGACTACATGGATAGCGGCAGGATGCGCATGTGTCAATGGAATAGGGAATCCACTGTGGATTTTGTTCCTGCTACCAGTCTTACGCTGAGCGATAAAATAGTGAAATGAACAGAATGTATTTCAAAAAATGATATATATGTGTATTGTATGTTTCTACCTTATATTGTACTCAAAAAGACAACTAAAAGTTAGTTTTATATTCATATGGCTTTCATACTTAGCTTTTAGTTGAGGAAAGTACGTATTAGAAAAAAAAAATTATGGGTAAAAATTTGGGCCTTGAAAAATAGAGTTGAAAGAAAAAGAGTTTTAAATGGCAATCTGAATTCGGCACACGGGCTGTCTTGGTCGGCAACGGAGTCGGACCATGACGGTTTCGCATGGTTGGATTCGGGGGCACCACAAACATAGTCTCGGGTTTTGTTAAAAATGGACCACTTAGAGTCCGAACCGGATCTCGGGCTCAACACAAAAGTTGTAGATCTCGTGAAAATCTTTAAGATGACCTATTCATGGTTTAAAAATTTGGCCTTTTCAGGCCTTAAACAGAGCTATTTTTAAAGTAACATAAAACTGGGATTTTTACAAAAACTAGGCACAAGTAGCCACGGGTTTAGTAAGATTAGGACCCGTTTGAGTTAGATTTGAGCTCCAAGATAAACACGAGAATTGTTCATCTTGTCGAGGATGAAAAATTTTGTGTTTGCCAAATTTATAAACTAAGTCGTTTCAAACATGTTTTTAAAATGGTTTCAGTAAGTGGTTCCAAAACCACCTTTAAAATGCAACACCAAAATGTATTTTACATTGTTTAAAATAAAAACATGGTTTTAATAAAACGCCCCTACCTACCAATAGGGTGATAAAGGGACAGTTTCAAAGCACATAATTTCCCCAAGAATTTTATAAAGCAACCAAAACGATTTTCAAAAAGAACTAAAACAGCGTGGGTAGCCCGGTCGGCTACCACACCAAACAAGCAATAGTAACCTGGTAGACTACCTAGCTAACGACGCGTGAGGTAATCAGTCAGTTGATTGGTTGGTAAACTAGTCAAGGACCGTGTTTTGAATGATAAAGTGAGGAACGACGATTAGTTGTCAAGTAGACAAGTTAATCAAACATGATAGAAGATAGATACCAAATTCCCAAAGTAGACCAATAGGGTACCGATGGGCCTCGGTACCACGCAGAAACACAAGTTATAGTCATTAACCGTAATAGTGACCTAAGAACGACATTAATTAATTTATTGGGTCATAAATTAACTAACCATGTATTGAGAAGCAAACTCTCAAGAGATAGAGAGCGAGTTAGTACCGACGGCAATCGGTACCAAGTGATTTTATCTGCTTTAATCACTAACAGTATTAGTGACTCAGCAAAAGTATTAATGAGATACACTATTGATGACAGGTAGTAACCTATAAGTTGACAAAGGCTAGAGTACGAGTTTGCTTGCAAACTAGGTAAGTACAACTCTGCCTACAGTATGAATAAAATGAATATGAAATGATGATTTTACAGTATGTTAAGTATGCATACCATGCACACGTTGTTGCATAACATACATAAGAGCATATAGTTTCACAATCATGTAGATTGATGAAAGAACAAATTAGATGCCATATATCCCAATCACGTGAGATTAGGGACAGCTTAGAAGAGCATATGAGTAGAACAAATAAACAAGTTAGAATTTAATAGGCTTGTCGTACCAGCCTTTTCAGTTGAAGAGGTTTTTCAAGTTAAAGTAAGTTGAGCATCCATTGATGTCTCATCATTTTAGTGACCACAGGCATTACCGATGGTCTGCGTGTACTCGGCACGGTCACACGGGCCTTAAGTAGACAAGAGAAAGAAAAAGAACATTGAAGCATAAATAAACATAATCAGATCATGCATGGTTCACCGTACGCATTAGTTATATTTCATTATGCTTCTAGCTACAGTAAGATGCATTCAGTACACGATGTTTCTGCTATGCATATAATATGTGAAGTTTGTATCTAATGACATGATATGTGATGATCTGGTATGTGATATGTAGTATATGTTGATACCTGACATGCTTATATGATTTTAAGTATGTATTATGTTTTAAACATGTTTTGTGGTTAACATGTTGTACTTACTGAGCATAAAGCTCATAGTGTACGTTCATGTAGTAGGTAAGCATCCTAGGGCATAATCATCAATGGGCAATGACGGCAACGGAGGCGGATGTGAGGGCGAGGTTATAGATGCTCCACGAGTTAATCTTCCGCACAGCTTGAGTAATCAGTATTTTTAAATAGTAATAGTTAATCAGTATTTCTGAATAGTAAAAATTAAACAATATTTTTGAATAGTAACAATTAAACAATATTTTTGAATACTAACATTTATCAGTATTTTTGAATAGTAACAATTAATCAGTATTTCTGAATAGTAACAGTTAAACAATATTTTTAAATAGTAACAGTTAAATTATATTTTTAAATAGTAAATAGTTAAGCAGTATTATAAGTGTGTATGTGTAATTTAATTCCCAATAATTTAGGTGATGTATATTAAAAGTATACGTACATGAATAGTAAATACATACACATCAAAAAAAATATCCTTAAAATTAAGGTATCTAAGTAAATAGATTTTAAGTAAGTATTAATGGTTTGTAAGAAAGTATAAGTATCACTACAAGTAGTAGTTTTTAAGTGACGGTCTGGGCCACTCAGGGCACGGGACGTCACAGTTGGTATCAGAGTGGTATCCTGCCACCCTACCTCACATCACCATACGCCTGCCTCAGCTATCCAAGTAAGTTTGTTTGTTTTTCCTTCAGAGTTAGAATATAAGTTAACGTTTAAATTATAATAGGAGATAATGGCCGCACCGATTGACCAACGTCAAGTACAAGAGGATCGTCAAGCAAGTCTAGCTTTTGTTGCCATGCGACCGGACATATATGATGGTCACCACCCGCATGAACTCGTATATTGGATTCACCACATGGAGGTGATTTTCGAAGCCTGTCGTATTCCACCCTGCCTACAGGTGGTTTTGACCAGTAGCTGATTGGAGGGACTGGCGATGCAATGGTAGAACGGGTGACGAAGGATCAGGGATCCAGCAATGCAATGGACTGATTTCTACGAAGACCTCTACAACTCCAATGGATTGACTAGAGCAGAGACATTTGGGATGATACTGAAGAGAGGCGATATCAGGTCCTCTCTGACATCTGGGATGTTTATGAGGGGAGACCATGGCATACTACTATCAAAGGTTTTTGGATGCCATGTTACCTTATATCACTATAGACAGGCCATTTGCAGAGATGGCTAACTTGCTATGGAAAGGGACACCATAATACGTAAGGGACCTCATTCCCTACCCTCCGCAACACGAAGACTTGAGGCGCCTTGCCCAGGACATAGTAAAACCTGAGAGAGTGGCTCTCAACCCTATACCTGGTGAAGGTTTTGCAGCAGCAGTTAACATGGGGGGTGACCCGATAGACACAACACCCCAATTGGCCGATGAAGAGTTCGTGGCCGAACACCAGCCCGAAGCACCTGAGGGCAATGGGGAACCAATGGAGGACCTCAAGCCAGCCCCTCTGTTCCCCAAACACCACGAGGAAGAAGGCAATGACGAGGCTCTATCGATGCCCAACCCGATGAGGAAGAAGAGATCCCCGATCACTTTAGTGACAATGAATGGATAGGGATGTACGAGCCCCAAGTCATCATCACCGGTGACGATGAAGTTAATTTTGCCCAAGGAGTTCCTAATCAGTGACAGCGAGGATGAGGAAATGTTCGATGCTGAGTCAAAAGTGTCCTTCGTATAGTAGTAATCCTTTTCGCAGGAATTTGATTATGTAAATGTGTGTCACTCCCGCTGAACTAGAATTTTGAATATATATATTTTGTGAAATATATTATAAAAAGCAGTATAGTTTTGCCCAGAGGGCTTAAATTTGATGAGTTCCACACATGTCAGTAATGAGACAAAAAGTGCAAGACGGTTCCTGGCACTCAGACGATGTCCCAATGCGATGCGGTAATTATATTGAACATCATTGAATAAGAGAAGAAAAGAAAGATATAATACATATGCTTATATCTATGATGTTTAAGTAAGATTGTTAAGTAAGAAAAGATAATATGTGATACGAGTCCTAAGCACAGGATTTGAAAGACTTATGTTTTCTTTTCCCGCTGTGTGTTTGGTTACATAGGAAACAATGGTAAGAACAAGATCCCAGACCACCCAAGCCACCTATGAAGATGAACTGATGGTATAGCTTGCCACCATGTGAGCCATGATGGAGACTCAATAGCAAGAACTTACCCAGCTGAGGGAACGGCTAGACTGACAACCCCAGGTAGCACAAGCAGTAGAGGTGTCAGTCCAAGCGGCTTCAGTAGCCCCCGACACTCCTAGGGAGCAAGTGGCCCTACCAGTCTAGACAATGTTAGCATCCTCAGCTGTGCCTGCTCTCGCAACAGACAATGTTCTTGTGCCAGCTTCTAGAAAGGGCGACCTATATGAGCAATTCAGGCGCATGAAGGTACTAGAATTTGAAGGAACCACGAACCCCATCGAAGTCGATGACTGGCTAACTGATGTCCAGGTCATCTTAGACCTCGTAGGATTGACAGAAAGGGAGAAAGTATTGTGTGCATCCCTTGCCCTACGTAAGCAGGCACGCCAATGGTGGAAGACCGTGGCCATCTGGAGGAACATTAATGAGATCAGCTGGACAGACTTTATGGATGAATTTAAGGAGATGTATTTCAATGACAAAGCCCTAGTAGTCTAGCAGGACGAGTTCAATAATCTATGCCAGGGAAGCATGGCTATCATGGAGGCAGTGGGGAAGTTCGAGCAACTGGCTCGACTCTTCCCAGACTTGGTGCCAACAGAGAAAGAGAAGGTCAAAAGGATGTTGAAAATGTTCCGGATGAACATTGCCATCTAAGTCTGAAATGGGAGCCATGGACCCGCAACAGTGGCTAAATGTGTCAGCCAAGCCATCCGAGCAGAATACTAGTTAGCTCAAGATAAAGAGAGAAGGGCCCAGATCTTCAAGGCCAAGAGAGAAGAGAAGAACCAAGTGAAGCTGACCAAGGGCAGACAGCATCTCGGATCTCAACCCAAGGGACAGAATATGGGGACCAGCCAGAACAACAGGTAGTCCCACAGTAAGAAGAGAAAGGGGAACCAGAATAACCAAGGGTCGTAGAGGAACTTCCCTCAGAAGAAAAATAACCGAGGAGGAAATGACGATCCACACCCGCCTTGTCCAAAGTGTGGAAAGAACCATCCAGGAGAACGCCACCAAGGAACTAGTTATGGCACCCTGCCCTGAATTGAGGCTACAATACTAGCATAGTAGAGCTCTATAGTCCACTATGGTAGAACGTTACCTCAATGGGTCACCGACATCTTACTTGTAACTTGTTCTTGTTAAATTACTATTTGTAATTAAAATGATTTTTAATCTGAAAACTAAGGGATTTTTTTTTCAACTGTTGGTGATTGTGAACTGTAAAAATATAAGCAACATAAAACATAGGATATACTGCTGTTATACTGGTTGTAGATAATTTACATCATGATGTATTTTCAAAATACAACTTAAAATCTGCTCTCAAAGCAACACTTTTAATCTGCTCAGCAGAAAATAGCAGTAGGACCATTCCCCTCACCCAGCCCTGAAGGCAGATGCAATCCGGCCCCTCGTCCATCCTCTGTCTACTGGTGTACAGGTTTCTTACCTGTAACATGAATAAACTGGTGAGCGACAGGCTCAGTAAGTTCAAACATACATGCAGGAACATAAATCATAAAATCCTGAAAAAGCACTATTTATATGAATAGTAACTTTGACTTTTGACCATGAATAGTAAAGTTGACTCTGACCGATACTATTTACATCAACTGGCATCTAGGCTACTGCATAATCTGTTAGTATGTTTTATGCTCAATTATGATTGTTTTGAAATCTTAAGTATTTATCTGTTACTGAATTCTGCTATTAGGCCCCTGAATTGGTCGTATTGTAGTGCACGCATAACTGAGAGAGACTCTAGGGAGCGACCCACTGGCCAATCCTCTACAGCCTGAATATATCAAACATCCAAACCCGGGACTTGTCACCAGCAGTTTGGAGTCCTATTGTAACTGTAACTGAAATCTGAGAAACATCCACCTGTGTGGGAGGCCGGTACACCAATACTAATTTAATTATTGAATTTCTGGTGGTTCCTGACCAGTGGCAATTATGCTGCCTCCTGGGTTTGGAACTCTCTGTAATTTATTCTATAGTTTTCTTAAGATTTTATATCTTATGTTAGTGTGCCTACCGCACCTGACTACTAAATTTCTGTCATCTATAACACATAAGCATACTAAGTAAATTCATCCTACAGACAAATAAATGTATGAACTTACAGATATTTTACTAGCAATTCCTTTCCTGAGTCAACCGGCTTGCTTAACTCGCCTTTTGGTTGCTGTCCTATAACCGAAATAAATTGCGGTTATTTTTACTATTCACTTCATATCTAAAATATAGTGAAAATATATAAAATTTCTAACTGAAATTCTTAATTATTCATTTTAGGATTGATATTTTTAATTCTGGAATTATTCTGCTGCATAAACTACTATTCCAGGCCTTAATAACACTTATCTGAACTTTTTGACAAGATGACCGTTTTGCCCCTAACTTTTGGCAAAATGACCATTTTGTCCTTAACAAGTTTTTCCATCGTTTTTCTGACTTACCACTCTATTTTAGCCTTTAGAATTTTAATAAAATTATTCTGAGGCTTTTATGACCTTTTTCTAACAATTTAGAAAAATTTGGTCAAAATGACCATTTTGCCCCTGACGGGATTATGAATCGAGAAATCCTCGTTTTATCATTTTATTTGAATTTTTTGATCCCAAAAATCCTAAAATAACGTTTCACAAGTTTTCCCAAGTTTTTACAATATTTTCTACCAAAACGCTCGGATTGCTATTCACCCAACCCTCGGGTGGTACTATTCTGACCCTTGGGGTCGTTTCTCTTTTTTCTAGCCTTTCAGGACCTCAAATGACTATTTTACAAGTATGTAATCATCCCTTATTCTCTTCTTGAGCTTAGGTTTCCGAGGGGGCTCGGGTTTCCGGTTCCCGACCTACTTTTTACCTTTCGTTTACCAAATTGCCCTTCGGGAGTTCTGAAAATTTCAACAGCATTTCCGCTGAAATTCTAGGTTCCCAGCATTTAGGAAACGCCTTGAAACCATCTATCCTATTCTACCCTGCCAAGTACTATACCACAAACCTAATTTTACGTAAAAGTTACAAACTTTTTACGTAAAATTTCATCACAAAACTTGCTCGTTTTTAACAGAATTTCAACTCGTTCTTTATCATATTTAGGCTCGATTTTATACTCAAATCACACATTACCATGACTTAACAAAACTTTCTCATTTTCTACTAAACTCATACGCGGTTTTTTTCCTCAAAACCCCTAAATAAAAATTTTTGTTTTATAGCTCAAATTTTCCTTATTTGTTTTCCACATCAAGACATTCATTTTTCACCACAAAACCCTAACATAACTCTTCAAAACTTTACACATTATCCCACGGATTTTCCTTGGAAAATCAACCTTAAAATTTTGGTTTCATTTCCATTTTTTTCTTTCTCACTTTCTACTAAAAATCAACATCACATTTACCATATATAATCAACACAAAATCTCATTTTTTTCTTGCTTTCTTTCCCACGGTTTTGAATTGAAAAACAACACCAACATTTAGTGTTTTTCAATCTCATTTCATCTATTTCTTTCTTTCCATTTCCATATGATTTTCAACATCAAAAAATCAAACAAAATAATATGAAAATTTCATCATTCCAAACCCTAATAACCCACGGTTTTGATGAAAGAAAAACACACACAAACTAGCTTTTCTTACTATGATTTCACACTTGTTTTAATCATTCACCATTTTCACTCTTTCAAGCATAAATCAATGAAACAAAAACAGATTTTTCTCACTTCAAATCAGCCCATAATGTTAGGAAATGCCCTAAGTATTAGAGACATTTTGATGTATTCATTTTGAACTGGATAATAAAATTATACTTAGAGGTTATTCATTACATTGCTATCTGTCCTCGTCTTATTTACATGTTAAAGTAAATGTAAGTAAATATGGCTCACTGACTGCTTGTGTTAAAACTGTTAGAACGTTGCATGCAATGGATTATTGTATGCGAGAAGACAATGTTCTAAAGTTAGCAGTCTAAACTATGGTCTGTAGTCTATGGGGTTAGACCGAGTATCTAACTCATGTTAAGACTATTATGTTGTCTAAAGCCTTAGAGGGGACGGTCTGTCTTGACTGTCTGGAGCTGGACTCCCAAGTAGAGACATGGATATGTTGCTTGGTGGTGACATATTAGACCGGGACTAAAGCGTGATTGATCTACGTAGTCCGCTATGAGTGGATCAATCTGCTTTTGACGTTCATTGTGCAATAACCTTAATCCTGAGTAAATGAACTACTTCATGTATATGACTTGTGTACTTTGATGTTCCAATGGCTAAAGCGTCTCAGAGGTAGTAAGCTTATAGACCGGTTCGTTGGGTGCATGACTTGTATACGATGAAGGGTTTGTTTGCAGATATCGGAATCATAGCTCTGAGGAGTTAAAGGTATCCTCTTAAAGGCATTATACTGAATGTGAAAATGGACAAGGCCTTGGGTCGTCTGCTGGGCGGATGACTTCTTATTCACATATGATGAATAATCATTTTCTTGATTCGGTAGTATAATGGAACTTTAAGATAGCCTGATCAGTAGGATTAAACGGACTTTGACCTAAGGCTGATCATGGATATCATATGAGGGTTTTGCATATATGACAAGGTCATTGGATGGTAGCTCGTCACAGGCTTACGTAATACGGTATATAATTGGGAGTTCAGTTTCAGGTTTATAGTGGTGTGACTTTGAAATTAGTGATCATATGATTGAGTTGTTCGGTACAGAATGATGATCATATGGAATCACGGGAGCCCGATTATATATGTCCAATCAGTCCCTCTACTAGCTCCACATAATTCCTTAACGTTTGGCAAATTGATTTGTGTATGCTATTGGCTAGTTTATTATGCATGGATGGTGATGACACAGGATTAGGATGGTAGACAAGATTCTCTCCGGTTGGATTCAGTTTTTGTTTTGGATAATAGAGTACACAATTATTCGAACTCCAAATAAAGTTGCCATGATTTTATTTGAGATTGGATTGGAGTTGTAGAAAATTATCCATGAGAACAAGAATATGAAACACAACCGTTTTGTGGAATTTGAAATTTGAATTTTGAAATTTGAAATTTGAATTTTGAAATTTGAAATTTGAATTTTGAATTTGAAATTTGAATTTGAAATTTGAATTTGAAATTCGAATTTGAAATTTGAATTTGAAATTTAAATTTGAAATTTGAAATTTGAAATTTGAAATTTGAATTTGAAATTTGAATTTGAAATTTGAAATTCAAATTTTGAATCACAGTCCAAGTAGGATTCGAATTTGTTGTGGAAAATCCACAAGGTTTGAAATTCGAATTTGAGTTGGATTTGGAGAGGATAATCTTGTTAGAATCCTACTTGAATTTTGAATCCAAATCCCAACAAATAAGGGACGAAATTTTTGAGGATAATGCTCATGAAAATTTCGGATTTTGTGGATGAGATTCAAGGGTAAATTCAAGCTTGAATCCTAGTTGAATTTGGATTCTCTCTACTCCCTAAAAGTGGCCGAAATTTTGGAGCCTAAATCCTAGGAAATTCGGTTATTTTTGGATAAGGTTGAGATGAGATTTAGCTTGAAAAATCCTAGTGGAATTTTGATTCTTCCTTATCCTAAAAGTGGCCGAAAATTTGGAGGATTTTCTCCTTGTGAATTTCGGATTTTTTGGTTGGAAAAGGGAGATGAAATTCTAGTTAAAATCTTGTTTAGATTTGGATTGGATTTGTCTTAGAAAAACCGAATTTAATTGTTAGGATTATCTTATGAAAAATTCGGATTTTTTGGTTAAAGATAAGGGAGAAAATCTTTTCCTAATCCAATTCGAATTCAGAGAATCACCTCATGCAGGTCTATAAATAGAGGTCCTGCCACTCCAGTTCTCTTAGACCACAGACTCTCAGGTGAGCAGGCTTATTGTTGCACAGCTCATCGTGACAATAAAGTTCTTTAGAGATCTGGGTGGTCGGAAGAAGACTAGCAGTGCTAGCATACCGATCGAGGTTCAGAGTGCCCACACACTCAGCCATTCGGGAATTGGAGAATAGTAGAGAAGGCTAGTTGGTTGAAGCCTCCGGTCATTCTCCTCCTGCATATTGGCGTCCTTGAGGTATGAGTTTTAATTGTTGTTGATTTATTGTATATGGCATCATGAGATATTTAACGATCTAAAAATTTTTATTGTTCCGCTGCGCCACTCTGATACGTTTTTACCGGTTTATTTTCCTACAATTGGTATCAGAGCCATCTCATGACTATGCCATGTACATAAATTAGACAATTACTTAGTCTTTTTATTTATGTATGGATTTGATATTTAGAGAGTGGCATTCTAGGGTTCCTTTATGTTGTTATCATGTATTATGTATAAAGTATGTGGTTATTTTAATTTTTTGAATTATTATAAGCATGCTTGTTTATACCGGTTATGGTTCCTTAGAATTTAGAAAAATTGTATCTAGTAATTTTTTATGTAACCATGGGAGCAGTTTATTAACACTGTAATTTTCCCATGGATATTAATTTTTGTCTCTTAGAATTTTTATGGATAGAATTTTGTACACCGGAAACGGTATAGGAATTTTTTATGTAATTATTCTTGGAGGAGATTGAAGATTGAAGACCGTAATTTATTTTTCCCAAAAGTTAAATTTAATTTAAAGGTTGAAATTTTGATTATGTGGAAAATTTCAATTTAATTGGGATTCAAATTAATTTTTGGAGATCCTAATAGGTAAATTGGAATATGGCACGAAAATCGAGACACGACCCCTCGGGATAGGCCGACAAACCTTGGTGGGGCTGCAGCCCCTGCCCTCGGGCAGGATGGGGCTGCGGCAGCCCCTGTGCAGGCCCACACCACCCACGGCCGCAGGCTCTGCCTGCAGCCAGGGGTGGCCGTGGCCTGCCCAAGGCTGGCCGCAGCCTGGGCGTGCAGCCTCTGGCTGCAGGCGCTGCCTGCAGCCTGCCGTCTGCTGCGCCCAGTCTGGGCGTGCAGCCTGGTGCTGCAGGCTTGGCCTGCAGCCCGGCAGGCTGCACAAGGGGCGGCCGTGCGCTGCCAGCCCCTCCGGGGTTGGTGGCTGCCCACGGCGGCTGCCGCCTACGGGGGCGACGGTCCGACGGTCCAAAAAATCAGAAAATTTTGATTTTTAAATTTGAGATTTAATTTTAAATCATGTTTAAAAAATATGTAATTGAAAATTTGAAATTTTTGAAATTACATATTATTACACATGATGATTAAAATTGTTTAAAATTTGAATTAGAAATTTAAATTTGAAATTCGAATTTGGTATTTGAATTTGAAATTTAAATTTTTGGAGATTTAAATTTTAAATAATTCTTGGGATGAGAAATAAATGGAGAGGCTACATAAAGATGGATACAAGAAGACGGAACAAAATTCAAGACCCAAAGAATGCTTTGGATGGAATTTTGTAATCTTTATTTTCTTTGTTCTAGGATGGAACCATGGCTTGGTTATTCTGTCAATTATTTTTTCTGTGATATGTCATGGATGTATAAATATGTATTGATGGATGTTTTGTATGCATATTTGATAACATGTCATATAGGATAGGTGAGTGCCGCTCATACTATATTGATCATACATAATTTGTCAAAACTTGCATGTTTTTCAAAATATTGAGTGGGAGAGGGTTTCAAACAAAACCCACGGCCTCCATTGTTGATCCATATGTGAAAGCATGGTAACGCCTCGCGTCAGTTCCGACCTGAACACACCCCTCGGTAGGTGTTTACCGCCGCCGGTATACTAGATTGGATCTCCTATGTGGAAAACGTGTTCGGGTGCGATCCTATTCATGACCACCCCTCGGTGGCTTGGTAGGACGTGGATCGGGCTACGTAAACAATGGTTATACACTCAAGACTCGTTTAGTTATTAACCTTCCCTAGAAGCTCTGTTAACTAAACTGGTGGCCAAATAAGCGGTTATTAATATATGTCTTAACCTTGGAGGATTTAAGGTAACATATATTAATTGGACGGGGTCCACGTTCCGGCTATTTGTTCTCATGACCACCCCTCGGTGGCTTGGGGCAATAGGTGCTGAGAATTACCGTTGCAATGCTACATTTTTTTTCAAGTTTCATGTAGGAACATACTTGTATGTTTTATTTGCTAAATTATCTGCATATTTGCTTGGGCTTTGTAATGATGTCTAGTATAATTTTATTTCAGTTCAAAATGTCACCGACACCCCTCATTTCGATACTTACTGAAAATAAGTTGAATGGCGACAATTATAAAGATTGGAAAAGAAATCTATTAATAGTTCTCAGCTGCGAGAGACACAAGTTCGTACTGGACGAACCATGCCCACCTGGGCCCAAACCTGACACACCACTTGAGGAGGTCCCGGTTGCCTATAATCGTTGGAGAGAATCCAATGAAATAGCTCGATGCTACATCCTTGCTAGCATGACGAGTGCTTTACAAAAGCAGCATGAGACTTATCAAGTTGCTGGGGAGATCATGGAAAATCTGGAGGACATGTTCGGAGGCCAAGAAAAATTGGCTCGACAGTCCGCAATCACCAGCATTATGAACTCCAAGCAAAAGGCGGGTGCTCCGGTGAAGGACCATATGATTACTCTAATGGGATTCTTCGCTGAGGCTGCCGAGAATGGTGCTGAGTTAGACTACAACACCCAGATCGAGATGGTGTTCAAGACTCTGTCTAAAGATTTTGTGGGGTTTAAGGCCGCATACAATCTGGCGACAAAGGAGTTAGGACTTACCGAGCTCATGAAGCAGCTACAGGCTTATGAGCGGATGATCAGGGATGAGGATGTGGTCCGACCTAAAGGAGAGGCCAATTTGGCGGAATCTTCCAATCCCTCACGGAAGAGGAAGAGGCCAAATAAGAAGCAAGTGGCTTCCAGTTCTTCTAATCCTCCTGTCTCGGACGGGAAGAAGAAGAAGAAGAACAAGAAGCCAAAGGACCCTAAAAAGTCCAAATGCTTCCACTGTGGGAAGGTAGGTCACTTCAAGAAGGCTTGCCGGGAATTCCTAGCCTCCAAGGGCAAGGAAGGTAAGGAACTTCATTACTTAGAAGCGTGTTTGGTGGAAGAATCGAAAGACACATGGGTCATTGATTCGGGCGCCACTAATCATGTTTGTGTTTCGATGCAGGGGTTCGTGGAAACGAGAAGTCTACATGATAGGAGCCTCTCGTTGCGGACTGGAGATGGTAGCTTTGTGGTGGCTGAGGCAGTGGGAGACGTTCATCTTTATTTTGATCAATTTAGGATTATTTTATTGAAAGACTGTTTTTATGTTCCTAATTTTAGGAGGAACCTTATATCGGTAGCTTGTTTAATAAAGGATTCTTATTCAGTTTCTTTTAGTAAAAGAGTTGATATTCGTAGAAATAAGTCTTTTATCTGTTCTGGATGGATGGATGGAAACCTATATTTGATCAGACCAAAGATGTACTCACTGCTTGACACTGAATTAATTGATAACTCTAAAAGGTTGAAAGTTTCTCACTCTAACAAGGCGTATCTTTGGCATTTAAGACTTGGTCATATTAATCAGGATAGGATTCAAAGATTGGTGAAAGACGGTCCTCTGGAATCTCTGGAGGAGGTACGACTTCCGCAATGTGAGTCTTGTCTAGAGGGTAAGATGACTAAGAGGTCTTTTGGAGCTAAGGGTACAAGGGCACAGGAGCTCTTAGAAATTGTGCACACTGACGTATGTGGCCCCATGAACGTCACAGCACGAGGAGGGTTCGAGTACTATGTCTCTTTCATAGATGATTACTCGAGGTATGGATATGTGTATCTGATGCACCGCAAGAGCGAAACCTTTGACAAGTTCAAAGAGTATCGTGCGGAAGTGGAAAAGCAATTGGATAAATCCATAAAGACACTTCGATCTGATCGAGGTGGCGAATACCTCTCTGATGAATTTCTAGGACATCTTGTAGAGAACGGGATTTTATCCCAATTGACTGCACCTGGTACTCCACAACAGAATGGTGTAGCCGAAAGGAGAAACAGGACCTTATTGGATATGGTACGGTCCATGATGAGTTACTCAACGCTGCCATTATCATTTTGGGGACATGCTTTACAAACGGCGTGCTATATTCTGAACCAGGTTCCGAGCAAATCAATTCCTAGAACTCCGTATGAATTGTGGCGTGGCAGGAAGCCCTCCCTTGGACATATGAGAATATGGGGCTGCCCGGCACATGTACTGGATGGGGATGCGAAGAAGTTGGAACCAAGATCAGAATTGTGCATGTTTGTAGGGTATCCAAAGGGAACTAAAGGAGGTCTGTTCTATAACCCAAAGGAACAAAAGGTCATTGTCTCAACCCATGCGACATTCTTGGAGGAAAGTCACATGAATGACTTTAAGCCTCGAAGCAAAGTGGTGCTAGAGGAGTTATTGGGTGAAAGAACTGCTCCACAGATTTTGGTCTTGGACGCAAGTCCGAGTTCCAGTGAAAGACCTGCAGACGATCAACAATTTAGGGTGCCTCGTCGTAGTGGGAGGGTTTCTAAGAAACCTAATTTCTTCATGTATGATGCTGAGGTATACCAGGCCGAGGCTCATGAGCATGAGGAAGATCCGGTCACATATGATGAAGCTATAAAGGATGTTGGTTCTAGATCTTGGAAACAGGCTATGAATAATGAGATGGAGTCTATGAAATCCAACTCTGTTTGGGAACTTGTAGATTTGCCGGATGGGATAAAACCCATTGGATGCAAATGGGTCTACAAAAGAAAGAAGGATGCGGAAGGGAGAGTGGAAACTTTCAAAGCTAGACTGGTTGCAAAGGGATACACGCAAAAGGCTGGAATCGATTACGAGGAAACCTTTTCGCCTGTTGCTATGCTGAAGTCTATCCGTATTCTTCTGTCCATTGCTGCGGCTCTCGATTACGAGATCTGGCAAATGGATGTCAAGACGGCATTCTTGAATGGCCATCTTGAAGAGTGTATCTATATGATACAGCCCGAAGGGTTCGTAGCAAAAGGCCAAGATAGGAAAGTCTGCAAGTTGCTTAGATCCATTTATGGATTAAAGCAGGCATCCCGCTCATGGAACCAGAGGTTTGATCAAGCGATTAAGACATTTGGTTTTGAGCAGAACGTTGATGAACCTTGTGTTTATAAACGTATTAAGGATGGAAAAGTGGTCTTTCTGATACTCTATGTCGATGATATACTACTCATTGGGAATGATGTAGGGAACTTATCATCGGTCAAGCTTTGGTTACACCAACAGTTTGACATGAAGGACTTGGGAGAAGCTAATTATGTTCTAGGCATTCGTCTCTTCAGAGATCGAAAGAACAAAATGATAGCGTTATCCCAAGCTTCATACATAGATAAAATAATTGACAAATATGCAATGCTAGAGGCAAAGAAAGGCTCACAACCTTCTATTGCCGGTTTAACTCTTTCATTGGATGACTGTCCCAAGACATCGGAAGAAAGAGAGCGTATGAGTAAGGTCCCTTATGCATCCGCTGTGGGTAGCCTTATGTAAGCTATGTTTTGCACTCTCCCGGACATATGTTTTGCAGTAGGTATGGTGAGTCGATATCAAGCGAATCCTGGAACCAAGCACTGGCAAGCAGTAAAGCATATACTCAAGTATCTTAAGAGAACGAGGGATTATATGCTAGTGTATTCTGGAGGGGACCTAACACCCGTAGGATACACGGACTCAGACTTCCAGACTTGTAAGGATTCGAGGAAATCGACATCTGGATCAGTGTTTTTGCTCGGAGGAGGCGCCATTGTGTGGAGGAGCATGAAGCAGGGCTGCACAGCTAACTCTACTATGGAGGCTGAGTATGTGGCTGCGGCTGAGGCATCTAAAGAAGCGGTTTGGCTCCGCAAATTCTTTAGAGACCTTGAGGTCATTCCGGGTGTTGACAAGCCTATCACACTTTACTGTGATAATACAGGGGCTATTGCCAACACAAGGGAATCTCGGCACCACAAGAGGACCAAGCACATCGATCGGAGGTATCACATAATTAGAGGGCATGTGGAGACAGGACAAGTGGATGTATGTAAGATCGCGTCCGAGGACAACATCGCTGATCCCTTTACTAAGACTTTGGTAGCTAGAAGCTTTGAGAGGCATGTAGAGGCGATGGGGATGCGTAACATGGCACATCTGCTGGCTTAGGGCAAGTGGGAGATTGTTAGGAAATGCCCTAAGTATTAGAGACATTTTGATGTATTCATTTTGAACTGGATAATAAAATTATACTTAGAGGTTATTCATTACATTGCTATCTGTCCTCGTCTTATTTACATGTTAAAGTAAATGTAAGTAAATATGGCTCACTGACTGCCTGTGTTAAAACTGTTAGAACGTTGCATGCAATGGATTTTTGTATGCGAGAAGACAATGTTCTAAAGTTAGCAGTCTAAACTATGGTCTGTAGTCTATGGGGTTAGACCGAGCATCTAACTCATGTTAAGACTATTATGTTGTCTAAAGCCTTAGAGGGGACGGTCTGTCTTGACTGTCTGGAGCTGGACTCCCAAGTAGAGACATGGATATGTTGCTTGGTGGTGACATATTAGACCGGGACTAAAGCGTGATTGATCTACGTAGTCTGCTATGAGTGGATCAATCTGCTTTTGACGTTCATTGTGCAATAACCTTAATCCTGAGTAAATGAACTACTTCATGTATATGACTTGTGTACTTTGATGTTCCAATGGCTAAAGCGTCTCAGAGGTAGTAAGCTTATAGACCGGTTCGTTGGGTGCATGACTTGTATACGATGAAGGGTTTGTTTGCAGATATCGGAATCATAGCTCTGAGGAGTTAAAGGTATCCTCTTAAAGGCATTATACTGAATGTGAAAATGGACAAGGCCTTGGGTCGTCTGCTGGGCGGATGACTTCTTATTCACATATGATGAATAATCATTTTCTTGATTCGGTAGTATAATGGAACTTTAAGATAGCCTGATCAGTAGGATTAAACGGACTTTGACCTAAGGCTGATCATGGATATCATATGAGGGTTTTGCATATATGACAAGGTCATTGGATGGTAGCTCGTCACAGGCTTACGTAATACGGTATATAATTGGGAGTTCAGTTTCAGGTTTATAGTGGTGTGACTCTGAAATTAGTGATCATATGATTGAGTTGTTCGGTACAGAATGATGATCATATGGAATCACGGGAGCCCGATTATATATGTCCAATCAGTCCCTCTACTAGCTCCACATAATTCCTTAACGTTTGGCAAATTGATTTGTGTATGCTATTGGCTAGTTTATTATGCATGGATGGTGATGACACAGGATTAGGATGGTAGACAAGATTCTCTCCGGTTGGATTCAGTTTTTGTTTTGGATAATAGAGTACACAATTATTCGAACTCCAAATAAAGTTGCCATGATTTTATTTGAGATTGGATTGGAGTTGTAGAAAATTATCCATGAGAACAAGAATATGAAACACAACCGTTTTGTGGAATTTGAAATTTGAATTTTGAAATTTGAAATTTGAATTTTGAAATTTGAAATTTGAATTTTGAATTTGAAATTTGAATTTGAAATTTGAATTTGAAATTCGAATTTGAAATTTGAATTTGAAATTTAAATTTGAAATTTGAAATTTGAATTTGAAATTTGAAATTCAAATTTTGAATCACAGTCCAAGTAGGATTCGAATTTGTTGTGGAAAATCCGCAAGGTTTGAAATTCGAATTTGAGTTGGATTTGGAGAGGATAATCTTGTTAGAATCCTACTTGAATTTTGAATCCAAATCCCAACAAATAAGGGATGAAATTTTTGAGGATAATGCTCATGAAAATTTCGGATTTTGTGGATGAGATTCAAGGGTAAATTCAAGCTTGAATCCTAGTTGAATTTGGATTCTCTCTACTCCCTAAAAGTGGCCGAAATTTTGGAGCCTAAATCCTAGGAAATTCGGTTATTTTTGGATAAGGTTGAGATGAGATTTAGCTTGAAAAATCCTAGTGGAATTTTGATTCTTCCTTATCCTAAAAGTGGCCGAAAATTTGGAGGATTTTCTCCTTGTGAATTTCGGATTTTTTGGTTTGAAAAGGGAGATGAAATTCTAGTTAAAATCTTGTTTAGATTTGGATTGGATTTGTCTTAGAAAAACCGAATTTAATTGTTAGGATTATCCTATGAAAAATTCGGATTTTTTGGTTAAAGATAAGGGAGAAAATCTTTTCTTAATCCAATTCGAATTCAGAGAATCACCTCATGCAGGTCTATAAATAGAGGTCCTGCCACTCCAGTTCTCTTAGACCACAGACTCTCAGGTGAGCAGGCTTATTGTTGCACAGCTCATCGTGACAATAAAGTTCTTTAGAGATCTGGGTGGTCAGAAGAAGACTAGCAGTGCTAGCATACCGATCGAGGTTCAGAGTGCCCACACACTCAGCCATTCGGGAATTGGAGAATAGTAGAGAAGGCTAGTTGGTTGAAGCCTCCGGTCATTCTCCTCCTGCATATTGGCGTCCTTGAGGTATGAGTTTTAATTGTTGTTGATTTATTGTATATGGCATCATGAGATATTTAACGATCTAAAAATTTTTATTGTTCCGCTGCGCCACTCTGATACGTTTTTACCGGTTTATTTTCCTACACATAATACACGGTTTTTCTTCATGAAAAACAAGAAGAAATGATGCCAAAATGAAGGATTACCTTGCTTGCTTGATAACTTGAACCTTGTGATGAATTTTTTACTATTTCTTGGCCAAATCTTGAAGAAATTTTTGAGCTTTCACTAAGAGAGATGTACGGCTTCAATGGTGGCTGTAAACCATAAATTTTTCTGGTTTCTAAGTCCCCAAAACCGTGCATATAAACAACCAAAAAGGAGGAAGGATTTAAGGGTATTTTAGCAAACTTTTTATGTAATTTTTCTACTCTTTAGGGGCTGTTTTACAATTAAATAAAAGGACCAGATTTTATCTGATTTTTGGCCCCAAAATCCGCCACATATATGCCCTAGAAGCTTCAAGAATTTTGCTTAAGCTTCCTTTGACTTTTTCTAGTTGACTTTGCATCCTAACTATTGATCTTTCTTGACTTTAAACCCTAGCCCTTGGATTTGAATGTATTCTTACATCCATTCAAAGGCAAACACTCAATCTTTGATTTCTTATATATATATGGAGTCAAACTTTTGACAAAAAGTCAAATCGAAGATTTTTGCACCGAAATCATGTAGACAAGTTCCTGAGGCTGTCCGCGCAATCAATTTTCCTTATTTCAGTCTGGTTTGCATAAAAATCAATACCGTAAGTATTTCATCTTTTAGTGGTTTACATTGTATTATCAAAATTTTCGAAACCGAAAAGGCATAATTTGTCCGATTTCGGTTCGGTAAAATTTCCCGTTTCTGAGCACTCTCTTGTCTGCACTGTCCAAACAATTATGTGCCTTCTAAATAATATGAAAACATATATTTTATAGTTTTTCACATGAAAATCATAGAGTATACAGGTTATACAAAATTTCTATAAAGAGTAAAATTTTGCGATTATGACACTAATGGCTGCTCCATCTGTGGCAAGGAAGGCTACTATGCCAAGCAATGCCGCTCCAACCCGCAGAATCAACAAGGCCAATCTCATACCCCTAACAGTCAACTGCATGCCCCCCAAACTAGGATTGTGGGTCCATCAATCGCACAAGGTAGACTGGAGGCACCAAAAGCTCAAGGAAGAATCTATGCCTTCACTCGAGAGGATGCAGAGGCCAGAACCTCGACAATGGTTATAGGTCAGCTTTCTGTCACCAACTCCACTACTTTGATTCTTTTCAATTTTAGAGCTATGCATTCATTTGCATCCTTAGATTTTGCTAGGGAGATAGACCAGAACGTAGATAGCAAGAAACAAAATTTTTGAACTGCCCTTCCTTTAGGGGAAGTTTAGATGTCTAATTACTGGATACACCACATGCCAATAATTATTAGTGGGTGAGAGTTGAGCATGGATCTAATCGTCCTCGACGTGTATGACTATGACGTCATTGTGGAGATGGATTTCCTTACCTAGTACAACACTGTCATAGACTGTCAAAGACGGGACGTTACCTTCGAGCCAATTGGGCATGAGAAGTTTGTCTACAATGGCTTATTGCTGAAGCAGCCGAAGATGATGATTTTCACAATGAAGGCTCATAAGCTACTGTCTAGCGGATGCATCGGATTCCTCGCACACATAGTGGACAAGACCCAGGAAGCAGAAGTAGGATTGGACAGTGTGCTAGTAGTTAAGGAGTTTGCAGAAATGTTTCCAGAGGATCTCTAAAGGCTACCACCAGAGCTAGAGATATCATTCAAGATTAAGCTCTTAACAAGAGCAGGCCCCATCTTTAAGGCCCTATATCAAATGGCCCCGACAGAGTTAAGGAACTCCAAACTCAGTTGAAGGATCTAATGGACAAAGGCTCCATCCGACAAAGCTGTTCATCGTGGGGAGCACCTGTGTTATTCATAAAGAAAAAGGACTGAATGCTTAGAATGTGTATAGACTACTGGGAGCTGAACAAGATCACGATAAAGAACAAGTATCTGTTGCCATGGATCGATGATCCACCCGACCAGCTCCGAGGTGCTGCAGTGTTCTCAAAGATTGACCTGCATTCTGAGTACCATCAGCTACGAATCCAGGATAAAGATGTACCCAAGACGGCATTCCGAACACGATATGGGCATTATGAGTTCCTTGTTATGTCATTTGGACTAACGAACACCCCTACAGCCTTCATAGACCTAATGAACCATGTCTTCAAGGACTTCTTAGACAAGTTTGTCATCGTGTTCATCGATGACATACTTGTATACTCCAAGATGAAGGAAGAGCATGAAGAAGATTTGAGGGCCATGCTACTCAAGCTACAAGAACATCAGCTATACGACAAATTCTCCAAGTGTGAGTTTTGGCTAGAGAAGGTTTACTTCCTCGGCCATGTAGTCTCCAAGGAAGGAGTGTCAGTAGATCCAATGAAAGTCAAAGCAGTTACGAATGGTCAACCTCGAAGAACTTAACAGAAATCCATAGTTTTCTAGGTCTAGGCGGTTATTATCGGCACTTCATTGAAGCTTTCTAGAAGCTAGCTGTACCACTCACGGTGTTCACCAAGAAAAAGAAGTATGAGTGGACTGATAAGTGCGAAAAGAGCTTCCAAGAGCTAAAACACAGACTAACAAGCACTACAATTCTGACTATCCCAAATGCTGGACAAGGAAATTTGGTGATTTGCAGTGACACATCCAAGACTGGACTAGGAGCCATACTAATGCAGAATGGTAGAGTGGTCACGTATGCTTCGCGGTAACTCAAGAACCATGAAAGAAATTACCTTATACACGACCTAGAGCTAGGAACGATCGTTTTTGAGCTCAAGATATGGAGGTACTATTTATATGGCGTTAAGTGCGAGATCTCTACAGACCACTAGAGCTTCAAATATATTTTTATGCAGAAGGAGCTTAATATGAGGCAACGAAGATGGCTGCAACTAGTGAAGGATTATGACTATGAAATCCTATATCACCTAGGAAAAGCCAATAAGGTGGCTGATGCACTAAGCAGAAAGTACTCTTCAACGATTATGGCTGTCTAAGCCTTGCCGAAAGCACTACAAAAGGAGCTAGACAGCAGTAAAATTGAGATTTTAATGGGGAGGTTGTCTGAAATGACCCTCTAATCGATGCTCTTAGAAGAAATCAAGGCCAGTTAGGACCATGATTCGTCCTTGGACAAGCTCAAAAAAGAGGCAACGGAAGACCAGAGTATAGAATTTTGAATCTCTAAGGATGGCATACTCTATTTCAGAGATAGAGTGTGTGTTCCAAAGGATGAAGAACTTAGGAAAAAGATCCTTTCGGAAGCTCATGAAACACCATACTCTATGCATACAGGGGCAAACAAGATATATAAGGACTTGAAAGAGAGTTTTTGGTGGCCTAAGATGAAGAATGATGTTGCCGAGTTCATTGCCAAATGCTTGACATACTAGAAAATTAAAGTAGAACATCATCGACCGGTTGGAGAACTACAGAAGATTGAGCTGCCTGAGTGGAAAAGGGAAGCTGAGTCCTAGGCATATAGGACCCTTCAAGATCATCGAGAGAGTCAGGAAGATGGCTTACAGATTAGCGCTTCCTCCCGAATTGGCTTTAGTATATAATGTCTTTCACGTCTCAATGCTGAAGAAGTATGTGCCGGACAGCTCCCACATCTTAAGCCAAGAACCTGTAGAAGTCCATGTCGATCTAACATATGAAGAAAAACCCGTGCGAATTTAGCCAAGGAAAATAAGGTCCTCACGAATAAAGTTATTCTGCTTGTAAAAGTGTTGTGGTGGAACCATAATATAGAAGAAGCCACGTGGAAACGGGAAAAGGATATGAAAAGAGACTTCCTGGAATTATTCATATTTTTGAGGACGAAAATTTTGTAAGGGGGTAGGTTGTAAGGACCGCCCCATTCATGTAACCTAATTTCTACATAATGAGAAATTGAGGATTAATTTGATGCCTTTTTATGCAAATTTGAAGAACATGGTTAGGTACACGGCTGTATAAACAGTTATGTACCGTTCGGACTATTGAAATGTTAGAAGCCGTGTGAGTGAACATGACCGTGTAGTGTAACACAATCAGGTACACGGCCGTGTAAGTGGCTGTGTTGAGAAATTTCAACCAATACACGCCTGTGTTGGTTTGTACACGCCTGTGTTAGAACCCGTGTAGAAGGTCGTGTATTGAGCAGAGAGCCATTGTAAAGACTCTCGTAATACGTGAAACCTAAATACTATGTAATAAGTAATTGGGTTGATCAAATATAGTAAATTTTCCAGTGGAATAGTTTAAATAAGCATAGTAGTGTTTAGTTACTATTTATACAGTGAAAAGGCCGACCGACAGTGAAACTGGTCCACCCTATCATGTGTTTGAGTGTGTAAGATGCGCAGTATCAGGAAACTGGTCCATACGACCATTTCCTGACACAAGACTGGTGAACAGATCACCAAAATGCTCGCACCAAACATCTAACCACAATAGTGAGAAATACCCTAGTAGAGGTATAGTACTGTGAACGAAGGTCCAGATGACCTCTTTTCACCTAAAAACTAACAAAATCAGAGTCAGAACATTCAGACTAGTCAGTTAAGCTAGAAACAGTGAATAGTGAATAATGGAAAACGCAATGTTAGATTTATGGCCAAGACGGCCTTAATTTGGCCTAAAATTGATATATTACCAGTCAGTAGGCTCAATCTGGTTGATTGAGCATAAAACGAGAATTTTTGTTTGGGAGATATGTAGTATCGAGAAGAGGGTCAAGACGACCTTTTCTTACCTCAAAACTGATATATTTAGACTCAGAACGCCCAAATTAGTCAATCGGGCACCAGACACATTTTTCTAGGTGGGGTCACACAGATTCCAAAACTGGTTCAGTCGACCTCAGATGGATGTAAAACTGATAAAATTGAAATTAGCACGTCCAATTTAGTCAAGAGAGACTGTGTTGAAAATTTCACACTAAAACACCTCATTTTACGTGCATAAGGACAACATAGTGTAGACACGACCACAGTATAGAAAAAGAATAGTAAATTGATACAGAATGGGCTCTTAGACAGTATAAACCATCCAAGAATTGACAGTATAAAAATCAGATTTAGAAAATCTGATTTCCTGGTGAAAATTAGAACACTACCTAGAAGGGACCGAACACTATAGTGGAAAACTAGACTGCGAAGAGAAGTAAATGCAGATGAATTTTGGCCTTAAAAACTATGTACCCTTAGTTGAAAACCAGCTATTTTTAGCTACAAAAATAATCCCAAAAAGTAGCATTAAAATAAGGGACAAGTTATGACACGATTCATTAAACAATATTACATTTTCCATCACATTCCATCAACAAATTTTTTTAATCCTTCCTTCTTCAATGTAATAGCTTCCTCGATTTTCGAGGGCTAAAAGGCAGCAAATTTGTCTCCAAATTAGCATAAGATTGGCTTTATTAATTGAGCTTAATGTTGGGTAATTTCAGTTTGGTTTGTCTATAAAAGGGTGACCAAGGCTTAGGCTTTTGTTCTTTTTTATTTTTCACACCCCAAAAACACAATTCCTTTCTCTCTTTCTTCTCTTGCTGTTGCCGACCATCCCATAGCCCCAAAACCATCATTTTCAAGCCTAAAAATCCAGCTAAAAGTTTGTCAAAAATCAGCCCCTTCAAGCTTGTGTTAGGAGATTTCATTTCCAAGCCATTGCAAGTGCACCTAAGGGTAAGGTTCTAGACCAAGCACTTGTGAATTTTAGTTATTGTTTTGGTTTGATATTAAGAGGAAAATTTTTGGTGTCTTGCTAGCATAAACCGACCCTCAACCTATCTTGGTTCACATGGCCATTTTGATCACCAAAGCCTTGATTTAGATTTGTGCTTGGTTCATAACACAAGAGGTAAAACCAAAACCCTTTCAGTGGTTAGTTATTTTTAAGTTGTGATCAAGGCCATTTATGTGTATTTAATTATGCAAATAGGTTATAATAAGTTTATTTTGAGCCCTTAGCTTTCTATTTTTAAGTTTGTGATTGTGTGGTTGTGTTTACATTTTTACAAATGGATGTGTGCACATGTTAGCATGAATGTTTTTTTTTTTTAGGTGGCTGGACACAATCTATCCCCAAAAAAAGGCCATGGGTTTTTGTCCTTTTGACCCCCTTAGGGTCTAAATTTGGGATTTCCTAAACCATAGAATTTTAAGGAAATTTCGTTATGGTCATTTTTGTGTCAAATAGGTTTTGACAAAAAATGATACTAAGATAGGTTTTTCGAGTGGTTTTCATTCGGTGCCCAAAACTGGGACTAAAATTTTGAGCCCAAACATAGTCTTGTGTTTTGTCAAAAATGGACCACTTAGAGTCCTAACTGGATCTGAGGCTCAACACAAAAGTTGTAGATCTTAAGAAACCTGTGCATGTTTTAAAAATTTGGTCGATTCAGGTCTCAAACAGAGCCATTTTTAAAGTCACATAAAACTGGGATTTTTACAAAAACTGGGCACAAGTAGCCACGGGTTTAGTAAGATTAGGATCTGTTCGAGTTAGATTTGAGCTCTGAGATAAACATGAGAATTGTTCATCTTGTCATGGACGAAAAATTTCGTGTTCTCCAAATTTACAAACTAAGTCGTTTCAAGCACGTTTTCAAAACGGATTCAGTAAGTTGTTCAAAAACCACCTTTAAAATGCAACACCAAAATGTATTTTACATTGTTTAAAATAAAAACATGGTTTTAATAAAACACCCCCACCTTCCAACGGGGTGATAAGGGGACAGTTTCAAAGTACATAATTTCCCCAAGAATTTTATAAAACAACTAAAACGATTTTCAAAAAGAACTAAAACAGTATGGGTAGCACAGTAGGCTACCATACCAAACAAGCAATAATAACCTGGTAGACTACCTAGTTAATGATGCATAAGGTAACCGGTCAGTTGACTGGTCAGTAAACCAGTCAAGGACCATGTTTTGAACGATAAAGTGAGAAACGACGATTAGTTGTCAAGTAGACAAGTTAATCGAACACAATAGAAGATAGATATCAAATTCTTAAAGTAGACAAATAAAGTACCGATGGGCCTCAGTACCATACGGAAACACAAGTTATAGTCACTAACAGTAATATTGACCTAAGAATGACATTAATTAATTTATTGGGTAATAAATTAATTAACCACGTATAGAGAAGCAAACTCTCAAGAGATAAAGAGCGAGTTAGTACCGATGGCAATCGACGCCAAGCGATTTTATCTGCTTTAGTCACTAACAGTATTAGTGACTCAGCAAAAGTATTAATGAGATATATTATTGATGGCAGGTAGTAACCTGTAAATTGACAAAGGTGAGAGTACGAGTTTGCTTGTAAAGTAGGTAAGTACAACTCCACCTATAATATGAATAAAATGAATTTGAAATGATGATTTTACAGTATGTTAAGTATGCATAACATGCACACGTTGTTGCACAACATACATAAGAGCATATACTTTCACAATCACATAGATTGATGAAAGAACAAGTTAGATGCCATACATCCCAATCGCGTGAGATTAGGGATAGCTTAGAAGAGCATATTGCCCAAACAGATAAACAAGTCAGAATTTAATAGGCATGCTGTACCGACCTTTTTTAGTTGAAGAGGTTTTTCAAGTTAAAGTAAGTTGAGCATCCATTGATGGCTCTTCATTTTAGTGACCACGGGCGTAACCGATGGTCTGCGCGCACTCGGTACTGACACACGGGCACTAAGTAGACAAGAGAAAGAAAAAGAACATTGAAGCATAAATGAACAGAACCGGATCATGCATGGTTCACAGTACGCATTAGTTATAGTTCACTATGCTTCTAGCTACAGTAAGATGGATTTAGTACACGATGTTTCTGCTATGCATACAATATGTGAAGTTTGTATCCAATGACATGGTATGTGATGATCTGGTATGTGATATGTGATATATGTTGATACTTGACATGCTTATATGATTTTAAGTATGTACTATGTTTTAAACATGTTTTGCGATTAACATATTGTCTTACTAGGTATAAAGCTCACAGTGTAAGTTCATGCAGTAGGTAAGCGTCCTATGGCATAATCATTAATGGGCAATGATGGCGGAGGAGGCGGATGTGAGGGTGAGGTTATGGATACACCACGAGTTAATCTTCTGCACAGTTTGAGTAATCAGTATTTTTGAATAGTAACAGTTAACCAGTATTTCTGAATAGTAACAGTTAAACAGTATTTTTGTATAGTAACAGTTAAACAATATTTTTAAATAGTAACAGCTAATCAGTATTTCTGAATAGTAAAGTTAAACAGATTTTTTGAATAGTAACAGTTAAACAGTTTTTTTGAATAGTAACAGTTAAATAGTTTTTTTGAATAGTAAATAGTTAAGCAGTATTATAAGTGTGTATGTGTAATTGAACTCCCCATAATTTAGGTGATGTATATTTAAAGTATACGTACATGAATAGTAAATATGTACACATAAAAAAAATCCTTAAAATTAGGGTATCTAAGTAAATAGATTTTAAGTAACTATTAATGGTTTACAAGAAAGTATAAGTATCTGTACAAGTAGTAGTTTTTAAGTGACGGTCCGGGCCACTCAAGGCACAGGACGTCACACTAGGGAGCTCCCGTACTATTCGTAAAGAAGAAAGATGGCACATTAAGGATATGTATAGACTACAGAGAGCTGAACAAGATTACGATTAAGAACAAATATTCCCTGCCACGGATTGACGATTTGTTTGATCAACTCTGAGACGCGACAGTATTCTTAAAGGTCAATCTGCGTTCAGGGTCCCATCAACTGTGAATCAGGGATGAGGATGTGCCCAAGACAACCTATCAAATGTGATACGGACACTATGAGTTTCTTGTTATGTCGTTCAGACTAACAAATACTCCAGTCGCCTTCATGGATTTGATGAACCTCGTATTTAAGGACTGTTTGGATAAGTTTGTCATTGTGTTCATCGATGACATACTTATATACTCCAAGATGAAAGAGGAGCATGCAGAGCACTTGAGGATCATCTTACATCTGTTAAGAGAACACCAGCTATATGCCAAGTTCTCAAATTGCAAGTTTTGGCTAGAGAAGGTTTATTTTCTAGGTCACGTAGTCTCCAAGGAAGGAGCATCTATAAACCTAGCAAAGGTTGATGCGGTTAGTGTATGGGCAGTTCCAAAAAACATGACGAAAATATGTAGTTTCCTATGTTTAGCAGGATATTATCGATATTTTGTCGAAGGCTTTTCAAAATTAGCCGCCCCACTTACAACACTCACCAGAAAGGGAAAGAGGTTATAGTGGACAGACAAATGTGAGGAGAGCTTTCAAGAGCTGAAACGATGACTCACAAGCACTCCAGTATTGACCATTCCAGATGCTAGTCAAGGAAGTTTTGTGATTTATAGTGACATATCTAAGACCAGATTAGGAGCCGTGTTGATACAAAACCGCAGAGTAGTCAAGTATGCCTCACGACAACTCAAGGACCATGAGAAAAACTACCCAGCGCATGATCTGGAGCTACCAGTGGTAGTTTTTGCATTCAAAATATGGAGGCACTACCTTTATGGAGTCAAGTACGAGATTTACACTGACCACCAGAGCCACAAGTATATCTTGATACAAAAAGAGCTCAACATGAGGCAGCAAAGATGGCTAGAGTTGGTCAAGGATTATGACTATGAAATCCTTTATTATCCGCAAAAAGCCAAAAAGGTGGCCGACATGTTGAGTCGAAAGCATTCTACTTCGCTCATGGCTACCTTGTCAAAATCTCTGCAGATGGATCTGTGTAGCAGCAAGATCGAGATTCTAATGGGGAGACTGTCCGATATGACTCTCTAATCGACACTCTTGGACAAGATCAAGGCCGGCCAAGAGCTCGATTTGTCCTTGGTTAAGCCAAAAAAGGAAGTTACGTAGGACAAAGGTTTAGAGTTTAGAGTCTCTAAAGATGACATACTCTATTTTAAGGATAGAGTGTATGTTCTGAATGATGAAGAGCTCAAGAAACGAATCCTTTCAGAAGCTCACGAGACACTATATTCTATACATCTGGAGCAAACAACATGTATAAGGATTTGAAAGAAAGCTTTTGGTAGCCTAGAATAAAGAATGACATCATTAAGTTCATGGCCAAATGCCTTACTTGTCAGAAGGTTAAGGCAGAACACCAATGCCCAGCATGAGAATTGTAGAAAATAGAGCTACCAGAATGGAAATGGGACTAGATCACGATGGTCTTTGTAGTCGGACTGTCGAGGACGTCAAACGACAACGACGCAATCTAGGTGATTGTAGACAGAGTGATGAAATCAACTCGATTACTAGCCATAAAGGTTAGCTATTCGATGGAATGATTAGCGGAGCTCTATGTGGCTCAGTTCGTAAGACTGCATGGAGTGCCAAATTCGATCATTTCAGATCATGATGAATGCTTCACCTCCAGATTATGGCAAAGTGTTCAGGCTGCATTAGGATCTAAGTTGAAATTCAGCATAGCCTTACACCTTCAGACTGATGGGCAGTCTAAAAGGACCATATGGACGTTGGAGGACATGTTGAGAGCTTGTGTCCTAGATTTTAAGGAAAACTGGGATAATAAGCTACCCCTGATCGAGTTCTCGTTGTAATGACCACAATGTTCATAGAACCTAATTACTCTGTAATAAGTAATTAAGTTAATGAATATAGTATAATTCTCTAGTTTGAATGAATTAAATGGGTAAAGAAATGTTTAATTACTATTCATGCAGTGAAAGGGGAACCGAGAGTGGGATCGGTTCACCTTAGTACATGTGAGTGTGTGTGTGAGACATGCAGTATCAAGAAACCGGTCCAGACGGCCATTTCTTGACATAGAACTAATGAGCTAGTCATCAGTATGCTCAGACTGGTTATCTGAGCACAACAATGAAATTTTGCTTGATAAATATACAATATCAAGAAAATGATCGAGTTGATGTTTTCTTGACATAAAACTGATATATTTATAGTCAGCATGCTCAATTTAGTCAATTAAGCACAGAACGTGAAATTTTGTTTGAGGCATACATAGTATCGGGAAAAAGGTCAAGACAACCTCTTCTCAACCCAAAACTGATATATTTAGACTCAGAACGCTCAAACTGGTTAGTTGAGCACAAAAGGTGATTTTCGAGTGGGGATCACATAGATCCAAAAAACCGGTCCATATGACCTCAGATAGATGTAAAACTAATAAATTTGAAATCGGCACATGCAAATTAGTTAGGATAGACTGTGTCTAAAAGTTTGCATGAAAAAGTTATACTATGCGTGCACCATGTTAGCATAGTATAGACACAACCACAGTACCGTAAATAAATAGTAAATAGGCATAGAATGGGCTCATAGGCACTACAACCTAACCAGGAATGAATAGTATAAGAATTGGATCAAGAAAATCCACGTTCGATCAATGTCTCGAATACTGCCAAAATGGACCAAACACCGTTAGAGGAAATTAGACTGTTGAGAGAAGCTTTTGCAGATGATTTCTTCCCTTCAAAAATCATGTTTGGAAGTAGCCAAACACAGCTCTAGGAGCATGGGGACAAGCTTCCCACAAAACGAGGAATCATGCTTTTGACACCTTGAATAAAAAATGAAAAAGTGGTAGGCAACACACTATAGACTTTATCAAGCAATTAATGCAAGTTGTGCTTCTTTTCTCTTTAGGCCCCACGTTTTCTTTTTAGCTAGGTGGCAGCAGCAAATTTGTCCCCTAGATTAGCTAAGGTTTGGCCTAATTAAGTTGGCTTAGAGTTGATTAAACTTGCTTAGTATTTGTCTATAAATAGGTGTGCATGGCCTTAGACCCCATTTTCTTCTTTTGGTTCACCAAAAAGCTCTCAGGACACCAACTTTTCTTCTCATTCTCTTCAGCTAGCTGACACCCTTGCAGCCCCAAAAAAGACCAAAGTTCAACAAAATTTTTACCAAAAATCAGCCACACGCTAGTTTGGTAGGAGCCATTTCTTCAAGTCACTTCAAGATAACTTTGAGGTAAATTGCTAGGACACTTTCCTTGTGGCTTGGCTAACCAAGGAGATTTTTATGTTTCTTTCTAGCCCCAGTTGACTCCATTTCCACCCTTGGTATACACAAAAGTTTGGTCACCACATGGTTCAGTTTTGCTAGGTTCAAAGCACACTAAGGTAAAAATCCGAAAAACCCCTCCTTTTTGCTGTTTAGTTTCTTTTTAAGTTTTGAGATCAAAGAGATTTATTGTGTATTTCAAGCAATGGGTTATAATAAGTTTATTTTAAGCCCTTATCATTTTGTATGTATGTTTTTGTGCTTGTGTGGTTATGATTTAAGGCTTTGTGGATGGTTGATTGTATGGACGTTTTAGGGTTTGGCTGGAAACCAAACCTGTCCCAGATTTTAGCCACAGATTTATGGATTTTTTGCATGTTCCATATGGATTTTGAGATTTTATAAAACATGAAAGTTTTAGAAAGTTTGTTACAGTCATTTTTACGTGAAATAGTCTTTGGCCAAAAATGACAGCAAGATAGGTTTTCAGAGCATTTTATAACCGGAGTTCAAAATTAGGACTGAAACCTGGGAACAAAGAACAGTCTCGGGTTTTTATAAAAATGAGCAACTTAGAATCTGTACCAGATCTCTAGCTCAACACGAAAGTTATAGATTATGTTGAAAATTAAAAGATGGCTCACAAGAGTTTTAAAAATTCGACCATTTATGGCTCCAGATAGAGTGGTTTTTAATTAACTGAAAAAATGGCAATTTTTCTAAAACAGGCAGAGTTTTAGCCACAGGTTTGCTAGGTTTAGGACCCACTAGAGTTTGAATTAAACTCTAATGTGAAGATGAAAATTGTTCATCTCATCGAGGACTAAAAATTTCATGTTCATCAATTTCACAAACTCGATCATTTTAAGAAAGTTCTACATAGTTTTCAGAAAAAGGGTTCAAAAACCCCCTTATCAAATGAACACCAAAATGTGTTCTTTATAAACAAGAAAATGGTTTTAAGAAAAACATCCTTACCTTCCAATGGGGTGCAAGGGAGATCGTGTTCAAATCCTAAGAAAAGGAATTTCACAAAAACAAATGACATTTTTTAGTAATAAGTTTTAAATCAGTAAAGGTAACCTGATAGACTAAATGGTTAATACGCGAGGTAACCGGTTAGTTGACTAGCCAGTTAATCAATCAAACCTGAGATAGGAAGAGGTAGAGTGACATTAATTAATTTATTAGGTAAATAAATTAATTAACTATTATTAGAAAATCAAACTCTTAAGAGGAGAGCAGTTAGTACCGATAAGGATTGGTACCACATAACGATAGAATTTTTATTAGTCACTAACGACCATAGTGACCTAAGAGCGAGTTTTAATAGAAATGCAATATGATTACAAGTGGAGACCTGTAAATTGACGAGGTGAGGTACTAATTTACTTGTAGATTAGGTAAGTACAACTCCACCTACAACATGAATAAAATGAGTTTGAAACTGTTGTTTTACTCTATGATATGTATACTAATCGTGAATGATTGTTGCATAACATGATATAAGATGTTTCGTAAGTGCGTAGATTATTGAATAGCATGAGTTAGATGACTTTATATCCCTATCATGCATGATTAGTGGATAGCCTAGTAAAGCTTGTGGTATGATGATAGTAACTCATGATCTTAACAATTGGGTAATAGTTAAGCGTGTTGTGCTGGCCTTTCAAGCTAGAAGAGGTTTTTCAGTTTAAGTATGACGAGCCCAAGCCGAGGCTCATAATATATAATGGGCCAAGGCCTATAAAGAAAGTATGATCACGGTGAATCCGATGATCCGCATGCATTTGATACTGGCACACGGGCCCTCAGATAAGTAAAGAAAGATAATGCATAGTGAAGCATAATTGAACATAATCAGTTCATGCATAATTCGTGATATGCTTTAAGTTATAGTTATGGTATGCTTCTGAGTTATGTGATATGTATTCATGATGTGCTTTGAAGTCACGATGTGTTTATCAGTATGATATGCCTTTAAGTTATGGCATATGTTTTTAAATGATAATTTTACGAATTCAGTGTTGTACTTGCAGAGCGTAAAGCTCATCATGTATGTTCATGCTGTAGGTAAGAAACCTACAGGCTAGATTCTGATGGACGATGATAGCGGTAGGGCTGATGTGAGGGTTGAGGTTATGGATACCATCATGAGTTTGTTTTCCACACTATATTGAGTAACCCTTATTATTTTGAGAACCAAACTTATGTTAAGTAATGACCAGTTTAATATTTCTTGAGTATGCATGTATGTTTAACCTCAAGTTGTATTAAGATCCATATGAGTTGTAAAGTATATTTATGTATGTATAACTATAGTGAAGCATACGTATTCAAAGCCTATAAAAAAATCCCCTAAAATTATGCTACTAAGAATAGTAGTTTTAAGCAAGTTAAGTGTGTTCAAGTTTAAGTAACAGTAGTTTTCAAGTAACGTTCTGGGGCTACCAGGGCTTCTAGGCACCGCAGTTGGTATCAGAGTGGTATCCTGCTACCCAACCTCACATCGCCGCATGCCCGCTTCATCTATCCAAGTAAGTTAGTTATTTTTTTTATGTTGATAGTATGCAGGTTCTGATAACCAGGAATTTTGAGATTCTCGAAGAAATTTAAAATTGCATATATATAACAATTTTAATGTATAAAATGTGAAAAAGTTGTGCTTTAATACTGGTTAGAATGCAATAAAAATATTCTAACAGTGTTAAAGAGTGTAAGTTTGGAGATGGAAAATCTTCTCGAACAGAAACGGGTGAGACGACCTAAAAGCGGAGCCAAAAACCATGAAGAGTGCACCGAAGTGCACTAAAAGATGAAAATTTATGGTAATGAATTTTGGTCAAACAGAAGCAAAATAAGGCAGACAGATCACACCGGAGGCGCCAGAAACCCGCCTACGCGATTTCGGTAGAATTTCGTTCGGTTTGACTTTCTGTCAACCATTGACCATAAAATAATACATGAATTAATTAGATGATGTCATATGTGACATCATAAAGATGATGTAATAAATGAGAAATAAAGGCTTGTTAAGGAAGTTAGGTAGCATTAATGGCTAGGATTAATGGAATCTTGGATCAATGGCCAAGATTAAGCCAAAATGGCTTGAAAAAAATTTAAGAAAATGGGAAAAAAGGGGTTCGGCCAAAGGAAGAAAAAATCAGCCAAAAATTTTAATTTTGACCCCAAAACATTTGCTAAAAAGTCCCTAAACAATTACCAAATTGTTGGAAAAATTTGCTAAGTGGTCCTCCACCATTTGCCTATAAATAGGTGAAGAAAATTCACTTAGAAAAATTATGAAAATAAGCCAAATTGCTACCCCTTTATGGCGCTGAGCTTCCTTCCTCCTTAAGCCAAAATTTTGACAAAATTTTCTCACCTAACTAGCTTTCAATCTAAGTCCAACTAGCAAGGGATCAAATTGACAACGTGAGCCACAATTTTGAGGCATTTCTTGTTGATTTTCTTCATGAAAACCGTGGTTTGTTGGTGTTGAAAAATGTTGAAAAGTTTGTTGAATTGTTTAGTGTTTATGATGGTTTGGTGTTATGTTGATTAAAGCATGTTTTCGAAATTTGAAACAAGCAATATTGATGCATATTTCTTTGCAAAACTATGGCTTAGGTGTGAAGAAAATGGGAAATTTTTGGTGATGAAAAATGATGAGAAAATGTTGATTAAAGAAAATTAGGAATAAGAAAAATTTTCCTATGGTTTTGGAACATGAAATCGTGGTATTTGAAGGCTAGAATGGAATTAAAAATTTTCTTAGGTTTTGATGTTAGAAATGTGCATTAGAAACCTTAAGAATGAAATGTTATAATTGAGTTTTGTGGAACAAAATTTTGTGGTGTTGAATACCATGAAAACCGTGGGCATAATTGAAGGAAAATGATGAATATTGTGTTGTGAATGAAATGATGGATAATGTGAAAATTCTTACTTAAATTTTCGTAACCTTGCATAAAATGGGCCTCTGGTATAGTACATGGCAGGTACAAAGGTTCTGAGGTGTACCTAACGCCGGGGAAACCTAGAAATTTAAGTAGAAATGCTGCCAAAATTTTTAAAATGGCATAAGGGCATTTTAGGAAACGAGGGGTAAAAATGTAGGCTTGGAAATAAAACCAAGACCCCTCAGTATATTAGAACCGATAATGGAAACTAAACCCAAAAAGGAATAGTACAACGACCCTCAAGTGTCTAAAATGCCGTGAACGGGAAAGTTGACGTTAGGGGTATTTTAGGAAACAAGGGGGAAAGTTTATGGCCGGGACAGAAAACCCGAGCCCCTTGGGAGCCAAGGCTCAGGAATGGGATGAGAAATGTTTCAGAAGTAGTGAAATACCCATTTGAGGCTCCGAAACGCTAGAAAAAAGAGAAACGACCCTAGGTGTTGATGAATAGTAACTGAGGGTCAGGAAAGGAATAGTTACCAATTTTGCAGTAAATAATGCTGTAAAAATATATCGAAACCTAAGAAATATTGTTTTATGATATGTGGGCTTTGAAAATCCTAAAAAAATAATAAAACGGAATTGTTTCGATCCCGAGACCCGTCAGGGGTAAAATAGTCATAACTAATATTTTAGAGGCCATAACTAAGATTTTAAAATAGAAAATCTAAAATATATAAAGGACACGGGCGTGTTCATTGAAACACAGGTATGTAGTAAAAACCCGAGAGGTACATGGGTGTGTTGCAAGTCGTGTATCACAAAAAAAAAAATGAAATATTTTGTAAAGTTAATCACAAAATGAATATGTCCAAAGTGATAATTGATGATGGGTATTAACAGACAATACTCTGTCTGTAGGGACCCAAATTAGAGAAGGTAACAAAAGTGCGGAGGATTTCCGAAGGTGGACATTATCGCATTTGTGGTAAGTTCAATCATTTTCATGTATACAACATGAAATACTGTGATGTTTAATTATGTACTAATTGTACATTAGCTGTTAAGTCCTACGGGCATTAGGGTGTAGTTAGACTAACACACCCAGAATAAAGATAAATTGAAAGGTGTACTGTGGGTATACTACAGAAAGACTGTGACTAAATTTAAGGCACACCCTTTAAGAAAGAATGTGTTAAGGCCTACAGGCATGAAACGTTCCTGACTTTAAGGTGATGATTAATGCCACCCGGTCGGAACTGCAATTGAAAGATGATAATGAAACCATGTTTGGCGTACCGGCCTCTAATAATAAGGTGGAGGTTTATAAGTCCTTCGGGGACACAATGAACACAATGACCGCTTCAGACGATGATGGACTAGGGAGGACTTGCCTCTGGGTCACTCCCAAGGCCCCTCACAGTCAGTGCCACATGAAAATGGTACAAGGCCAAAATGAGCTCGAATCCAGAACATAAACAAAGATAATGACCAAAAATGTTATGAAAGCCATAATTGAGTATAATTGAGCATAACCGACACTAACGTTAAGTGTAGTGGACTCGGTTATGGTGACGTGAATAGTAATCGATTAGAGTCAAAGTTACTATTTACCAATCAAAAGTTAAAGTTACCGTTCATGATAAATAATACTATTCATGGATGAATAGTATTATTCATAGGAAATTTTATTTTGATGTTTTTGAATCTATATGATTCATAGTTTACATGTTTAAACTTACTGAGCTTGTTAGCTCACCAGTTTATTCATGTTACAGGTAAGAAACCTATCCAGTAGACTACCTGGATGACGGTAGGATATGCGGTACCAATAGGATAGGGATTTCCACTGTGGATTATGGTCCTGCTACCAGTCTTCCGCTAAGCGTCAAAAGAGAGAGTTTGAAGAAAAATGTGTTTTGAGAGACAAAGTTAAAGAAAAATGTATCTTTGTAAATTATGTTATATTATACAACAGACAACTAAAGTTTAGTTTTAATTTTATATGGCTTTCATGCAATGCTATTATGCGAGGAAAGTATTTTTTGAAAAGAGAAGAGAAGAGAAAAAAATATGGGTGAAAATTTTGAGCCCTGTAAATGAGAATTTCAAAGTAAAAGTGTTTTAAATGATGACCCGATGAGGTGCACGGGCTGTCTCGATTGTCTACAGAGTTGGATCATGACGGTTTCATGTGGCCGAGATCGGTGGCGTCACAGGTTGGTATCAAAGCAGTTGACCATATCCTATTAACACAAAGTGTAGCCTGCTTATCAATCTAAGTAAGTTAGCTTTCTTTAAGTTAGTTAACTTTTCATTTATACGAGGTTATGTATTTTGTAGGATATATGATGACTAGGCAACCATACGTGCGACCTCAGCCATACAGACCGAGGGGACCGATTAAGGTATAGACTAGATCTATGATTAGGCCATCCATGATTCAGCGACTGGTACATCGACCGCTGATGCCTGAGCCATCAACGCCATGGGCTAGAGCACCAGCACCGATTCAAGCACCGCCTCCTGTCCGGTAGTTAATCCACCAATCGCCATAGATATTTCAGTTATTTGAGGACAAGCTCATGTAGGAGCCAGAGTGTCAGTACGAACGGTACATGCTTTCTGAGGTAGTCATCCACCCACCTTTGAGGGAGGTTAATAGGGGATCTCTACCAAAGATTGGCTACACGATATAGAGATGACTATGCACTAGTGTGACATTGATGAGGATTGCTAGGTCATGTTAGTAGTTGGTACATTTCATGAGGATGCTCGAATGTTCTGGGAGTATTGCGACCAGGACATGCTGTTAGGACTTAACTGGGCCAAGTTCAGACACATCATGATACAACAGTTCTCACCAAAGAGTCCAGCACCAGTTCTGGACACTCCAAAGAGCAGGGTAGTGACACTGCCACCTGCTATGCCCAGATATACTGATGTTAGAGAGTTTGTTATCTAGGCAGAGAGACTGTAGATGCTGTTGAGTGATATTGTCTTCACTTATGTAGTATAGTTTGAGGAGAACGTTGTGAGTAGATGCCCCATGTCCAACCTCACTGATGAGGATTTTTATGATGTATTCTGGAAGGGGCTTACTATAGATCTATGACAAAGGGTAACCCCTCTATATCCTACTATGCTACGAGAGTTTATAGTTACGGTAGCTAAAGTAGAGGAAGAATTAATGATGGAGCGCATGGTGTGCAAGAGACATGAATAGTTATTGCAAGATGCAATGCTAGATCATCTTTATGCAGTGTGACCTATGGCAAATGACCATGAGGCTAGCCCATCAAGGCAATAAGAAGGTACAAGTCCCACTGGAGGATCGATGCCATCTGGGACCAGGAATGGTATGTATGAGGATGAAGAGAATCTAGAGGAAGTTCTGATAGTTCTGGACCTACCTCAACCAGGGGATTAGATGTAAAAGCATATAAGATGTATAAATGTATATATCTGTATATGTACATGTATGACTATACCGAAAGGCTATTTTGAGAAAAGCCTTCGAGTCGATGTGTATATGAAAAATTTGAAATGAAATGACATGAAATTTTGATATGTCAAAATGATGAGATGTTTGAAATTATATGATGATCAAAACTATTTTTACTTATATTGTAAAAATATGTTTGTTGAAAATCTAACAATTAATTTTTATGCGATTATAGGAAGTAGAAAAAGATTGTGAACCCGTGTGACTTGTGAAATATGAGAGGGCGTCCTATCCTTTCAGAAAGGGTCGATGAATTACAAGCTCTGATAGAAGCTCATATGAAAGAAAATATTAAGCTAAGTTAGAGATTAGAGCAGATGGAACAGAGGCAAGGCCAAGATGAAGGCCAAACCTCTTAGATGGCTGCACTTGAATAGGAAGTACCGCCAATTGTACCTGAAATAGTAGTAGAACCACAACCGTAACCTTGAGTAAATCAGGAACCACTCTATGAATGATTTCGACGGATGAAGCCGTCAGAATTTGAGGGTTCGGCAAACCCACTAAAAGCAGAGGAGTGGCTGTCTTCACTCCATATGATCCTAGAATTTATGGATTTGAATGATCAAGAAAGGATAATATGTGTGTCTTTTGTATTGAAGAAGGATGCGAGATTTTGGTGGGACACTGTCAAAATGAGAAGGAATGTGGCTACAATGTCATGGGTAGACTTCTTAGAGGATTTAATCAGAAGTACTACGATCCTACACTGCTGCGACCCCAACAGAGGGAGTTTGCAGAATTGAGATAGGGAAATATGACAGTGAGTGAGGTCTGTCAAAAGTTTGACCAACTATCTCGTTTATATCCATATGTTGTCCCTATTGAGAGGGAGAAAATCTAAAAGATGTTAGGGATGTTTAGACCTGACATCGCAGCTTTAGTAGATAGTGGGTTAATGGCACCCACTACTGTAGTTGACTGTGTAAGTCGAGCTTTGAGAGTTGAGTATCACCAAGTTCGACAGAGGGAAGAGAAAGAGAAGATTTGGATGCCAAAAAGAAGGAGAAAGTTTTGGCAAAAGCTACACAAGTTGGATCCCAGGTTGGACAAGGAAGTAAGCTGAACTCGAACAGTAAGGCCGGACAATCAAGTACTTCTGGCCAACAGCCTTAAGGAAAGAGGAAAGGAAATAATTCTGGAAACTGGAATCAACAACAGAAGTTGAACAACAATGCTTTATCTGTTGTTCGTGACTGTGTTGTCTGTGGAATAAGACATTCAGGTCGATGCAGACTTGCTCCAAATGCCTGTTTCCAGTGTGGACATGAAGGCTATTTTGCCAAGAATTGTCCTGAGAATCGACAAAATGCACAGGGAATGTTTCAGCCACAGCAGCAATGTCCCCAGACTCATGCCCTACAGGCAAAGATTGAAGGGCCTTCATCTTCGGAGACGCAAGAAAGATTGGATCGCTTACCTTGTGCAAATGCTCGAGTTATGGTCTACACCAAAGAGGATGAGGAAGCCGGGACGTCCAAGGTATTGACAGGTCAGCTTTTGTCACTAATCATTTGGCGTCTATTTTATTTGATTCTAGAGCTATGCAGTCATTTAATTCATACGAATTTGCAAACAAGATAGGATATCCTAAAGATAACATGGGTATGACGTTTAGAACGGCTCTGCCCTCAGGAAAAGTATTGATGTCCAATTACTGGTTACCCCATGTACCAATAATTGTGGCAAATCATTATGGAGTTGGTTGATTACGATTTAATCCTAGGAATGGACTTCCTAGGGAAATATCAAGCCACGATCGATTATCGGAAGCAGAAGATAATGTTTCGACCCGACTAAGAAGATGCCTTTGAATATGTCGGTTCGTCGCACAAATCGAGGAAGATGATGATCAACTCGATAAAAGCAAGAAAGTTAATATCTAGCGGCTGAATTGGATACTTAGCATACATAGTGGATGCAATGGAGGAATAGAAGCTTCAACCTGAAAATGTGCCTATTGTGAACGAGTTCCTTGATGTCTTCCCAGAAGAATTACCAAGATTGCCACTAGAACAAGAGATCTCCTTTGAGATCGAATTGATGCCAGGAACTGCAACTATCTCAAAGATGCCATACTGGATGGCACCGGCGAAGTTGAAGGAGCTACAAAAGCAATTGAAAGAGCTTCGTGATAAGGGATTTATATGTCCGAGCTATTCCCCATGGGGTGCTCTGGTGTTGTCAAAAAGAAGGATGGAACATTTCATATGTGCATCGACTACCGGGAGTTGAACAAGGTAACTGTCAAGAATAGGTATCTATAGCCTAGAATTGATGACTTGTTTAATCAACTAAAAGGCGCAGCGAAATTCTCCAAAATCAACTACTATCAGGATGCCATCAGCTACGGATCAAGGAGAGTGACAATCCAAAGACTGCATTTAGGACCCGTTACAGTCATTACGAATTTCTGGTAATGCCATTTAGGTTAACAAATGCACCAGCTGCATTCATGGACCTAATGATGTGATAATCGAGAATTTTTAGATTTTAGGAGTAAATTAAAATTGTATGTATATAACAATTTTAATTAATAAAATATGAGAAAAGTTGTGTTTTAATACTGTTGAGAATATTGTGAAAATATTTTGACAGTGTTAGAGAGTATGAGTTTGGAGATGGAAATCTTCCCGAACAGAATCAGTTAAGACGGTTTGAAAACAGAGCCAAAAACCCTAGAGAGTGTACTGAAGTGCACTAAAAGACAAAAATTTACGGTATTGAATTCTAGTCAAACGGAAGCAAAATAAGACAGACTGATAGCATCGGAGGCGCCCGAAACCCGCTTATGTGATTTTGGTAAAGTTCCGTTCGGTTTAATTTTCGGTCAAACTTTGACCACAAATTAATCCATAAATTAATATGTAAATTAATTCATGATGTCATGGATGACATCATAATTGTGAGGTAATAAATAGGAAATAAGACTTATAGAGTAAGGTTAGAAAGGTGTATGGCTAGGATTGAATGGTTTATGGATCAATGGCCATGATCAAGCCAAAATGGCTTTGAAAAAAAAATTTGGAAAATGGGAATTATGGGATTCGGCCACTTGGAAAAAAAAATCAGCAAAAAAATTTCATTTTTGGCCCAAAAAGTTTGTATTTAAGTCCTTGAACAATTAGTAAATTGTTGAGAAAAATTACAACAAGGTCCCCATCTATTTGCCTATAAATAGGCATCAAAAACTCATTTAGAAAAATTAGAAAGCATAGCCAAACTCTTGCCATTTTTCTGCCCTCTTGAATCTGTGCACCCTTCTTTACTTCCAACCCAAATTTTGCCAAAATTTTACACTAAATTAGCTTTCAAGCTTTCACTAAGTTGCAAGGATCAACTTGATTAGGTGAGCTTCTAAATTGAAGCAATTTTTGGTGTTGTTTTCTTCAAAAAAATCCGTGGCACTATTGGTGTGGAAAAAGTGTTAAAAAGTTTGATGTTTACTTTGATTTAGTGATGTGTTAATCAAAGCATGAATTAGGATTAAGAAACAAGCAAAATTTGATGCTTCATTTGCATGAAATCCGTGGCTAGTAAGTGTGGAGAAAATGATGAAAGTTTAGTGATTTGCTTTAATAGTTATGTTAGTTTGATACTATATTTATTAAAGGATGAATTGGAATAATGAAACAAGCAATTTTGATGCATGTTTCATGCTAGAACCCGTCGCCAATAAACACTAGAAAACGGAAAATTTTTAGTGTTGAACAACGATGAGAAATGTTGATAGAACCCTAGTAATAAGAAAAAAAATTTTCTACGGTGGTTTAGCATGAAAATCCATGGCTTAATGCTAGGGTTGGAATCAAAATTTTGTTAGGTTTTTAATATTGATATATACATTAGAAAACCTAAGAGAGATATGTGATAATTGTTTATGGTGATGAAAATATTTGGTGATGTTTACCATGAGAAACTGAGTTGATAATTGGAAAAAATTGATGAATTGTGTTGAACTTTGAATGTTGGTTAATGTGAAAAATTTTTATACAAAGTTTGGTAATTTTGTATAAAATAGGTGTTTGGTATAGTACGTTATAGGTACAAAGGTTCTGAGGCGTACCTAACACCCGGGAAACCTGAAAATACAAGCGAAAATGCTGTCGAAATTTCTAAAATGGCATAAGGGCATTACAGAAACGAGAGGTAAAAATATTAGACTCGGAAAGGAAACCGAGACGCCTCGGTGGGTTAGGGTTAGTAATGGAAAACCAACCCAAGAGGAATAGTAAACCAACCCTTAATGACTAAAATACTTAAAACGGGGAAAAATTCACGTTAGGGTATTTTAGGAAACGAGGGGGAAAAATTAGATCGGGATAAGAAACCTGAGTCCCTTGGGAATCGAGGCTCGGGGAGGGATGAAAAACATTTCTGGAGTAGTGAAATACCAATTTGAGTCTCCGAAACGCTAGAAAAACGAGAAACGACCCTAGGTGTTGGATGAATAGTAATCGAGGGTCGGAAAATGAATAATTGTGATTTTATAACAAATGAAGCTGTAAAACAATACAGAAGCCTAGGGAATATTATTTTATGATATTTGAGCTTAGAAAATTTAGAAAAAATGATAAGAACGGAAAAGTTACTATCCCGAGACATGTCAGGGGCAAAATGGTCATTTTAACCAAAAATTTCTGAAAGGCTCGAAAAAGACTGTAAAGGATTTAGAATGTCTTAAATAAAATTCTAGAACCTAAAATAAAGATTTTAGAGTCAAAAATCTAGAGTTTAAATAGTACACGGGTGTGTACTTTGAAACACAGTTGTGTAGGGTGAACCCGAGAGGTACACGGGCTGGAACACGGGCATGTTGCAGGCCATGTACCATAAATAAAGTTGAAATATGTTGAATTGTTAATTGAAGTGAATATATATCCAAAGTGATAATTAATGATAGGTATTAACTGTAGGAAATAAATCGGTAAAAATGTATCAGAGTGGCGCAGCGGAATAATAAAAATTTTTCAAGATCGTTAAATATCTCATGATGCCATATACAATAAACTAACAACAATTTAAACTCATACCTCAAAGACGCCAATCTGCAGGAGGAAAATGATCGGAGGGCTTCAATCAACTAGCATTCTCTACTATTCTCTAATTCCCGAATGGCTGAGTGTGTGGGCACTCTGAATCTCGATCGGTATGCTAGCACTGCTAGTCTTCTTCCGACCACCCGGATCTCTAAAGAACTTATTGTCACGGTGAGTTGTGCAACAATAAGCCTGCTCACTTGAGAGTCTATGGTCTGAGAGAACTGGAGTGGCAGGACCTCTATTTATAGACTTACATGAGGTGATCCTCTGAATTCGAATTGGATTAGGAGAAGATTTTCTCCCTTATCCACTCATAAAAATCCGAAAATCTAGGGCCAATATCCACTAAAAGATTTCGACCACTTTTAAGGATTTTCTTTCAAAATTCAAATAGGATTTTAACTTAAATTTTATCTCCCTATTTATCCACAAAATTCGAATTTCCTTAAGGCCATAAACCTGTCCAGATTCGTCCATTAAAGTGTGAGAAGAATCAAAATCCAAATAGGATTTTCTAGCTTGAATTTTATCTCATCCTTATCCATAAATAATTGAAAATCTCTTTGAGATTCACCCTCAAGATTTCGGCCACTTTTAGGGAAGAGAGAATCCAAATTCAACTGGGATTGAAACTTGAATTTTTCCTTGAATCTTATCCATAAAAAATTTGAAAATTCGAGGAGGATATTCCTCAAAATTTTGGACCAAGTTAGTTAGGATTGGGATTCCAAATTCAAGTAGGATTCAAACAAGATTTTCCTCCTCATAATCCAACTTAAATTTGAATTCTAGCCTTGTGGAATTATCCACAAAGAATTTGAATTCCACTTGGACTGTGATTCAAAATTTGAATTTCAAATTTCAAATTTCAAATTTCAAATTCAAATTTCAAATTTCAAATTTCAAATTTCAAATTTAAATTTCAAATTCAAATTTCAAATTTGAATTTCAAATTTAAATTTCAAATTCAAATTTCAAATTTATAATTTAAATTTCAAATCTCAAAATTCAAATTTCAAAATCCACAAACAACTGTATTTCAAAATTTTGTTCTCATGGGTAATTTTCTACAACTCCAATCCAATCTCAAATAAAATCATGGCAACTTTACTTGGAGTTCAAATAATTGTGTACTCTATTATCCAAAACAAAATATGAATTCAACTGGAGAGAATCTTATCCCCCATCCTAATCCTATGTCAACACCATCCATGCATAATCAACCAGCCAATAAGCATACACAAATCAATTTGCCAATCGTTAAGGAATTATGTGGAGCTAGTAGAGGGACCAATTAGACTTATATAATCGGGCTTCCGTGAATCCATATGATCATCATTCTTTACCGAACAATTCAATCATATGATCACTAATTTCAGAGTCACACCACTATAAACCTGAAACTGAACTCCCAATTATATACCGTATTATGTAAGCTTGTGACAAGCTATTGTCCAATGACCTTGTCATGTATGCAAAACCCTCATATGATATCTATGATCAGCCTTAGGTCAAAGTTCGTTCAATCCTACTGATCAGGCTATCTTAAAGTTCCATTATACTACCGAATAAGAAAATGATTATCCACCATATGTGAATAAGAAGTCATCCACCCAGCAGACGACCCAAGGCCTTGTCCATTTTCACATCCAGTATAATGCCTTTAAGAGGACACCCTTAACTCCTTATTAGAGCTATGATTCCGATATCTGTAAACAAACCATTCATCGTATACAAGTCATAAACCTAATGAACCGGTCTATAAGCTTACTACCTCTGAGACGCTTTAGCCATTGGAACATCAAAGTACACAAGTCATATACATGAAGTAGTTCATTCACTCAAGATTAAGGTTACTGCACAATGAACGTCAAAAGCCAATTAATCCACTCATAACAGACTACGTAGATCAATCACGCTTTGGTCCCGGTCTAATATGTCACCACCAAGTAACATATCTATGTTTTTACTTAGGAGTTTATGCTCTAGATAGTCAAGACAAACCGTCCCCACCATGGCTTTAGACAACATAATAGTCTTAACATGAGTTAGATGCTCGGTCTAACCCCATAGACTACAGACCTTAGTTTAGACCGCTTACTTTAGAACATTGTCTTCTCGCATACAAAATTCCATTGCATGCAATGTTCTAACAGTTTTAACACAAGTAGTTAGGGAGCCATATTTGCTTGCATTTACTTTAACATGTAAATAGAATAAGGACAAACAGCAATGTAATGAATAACATCTATATATAATTTTATTATCCAGTTCAAAATAAATACATCAAAACGCCTCTAATACTTAGGGCATTTCCTAACAATCAGACAATACTATGTCTGTAGGGATCCAAACTAGAGATAAAACTATGGAGGAGTTTTGGAAGTCGACATTATCGTAGTGGTGGTAAGTTCAACCATATTCATGTCGCCAACATGAAATACTGTAATAATTAATTACATCTAATTGTCTATGAGTGGTTAAGTGCTACAGGCAATATTGGGGAATAGTTAAACTAATATACCCTTAAAGGAAAAGAGATTATGTAAAGACCTATGGGCAATAGAGATGATTGACCTAGAGATGATGATTAATGTCATCTGGTCAGAACTATAAATACAAGATGGTAATGAAATCACTTTTAGCGTACCGCCCCTCCAACAAAGTGGTAGAGGTTTACAAGTCCTACGGGGACATGATGACTGCTACGGGTGATGATAGGACTGGAGAGGAAGGAGCCTTAGGGTCTCTCCCAAGGCCCTCCCAATCGGCGCGTATAGATATCGGTATGGCCACTATAAGCTCAAGATCATAGTGTAAGTAGAGATATTAGATAAAAATACTATGAAAGCCATAACTGAACATAACCGACACTAACAATTAGTGTAGTGAACTCGGTTAGGGTGACGTGAATAGTAGTCGGTTAAGGTTAATGTTACTATTCATCGATCAAAGGATAAATTTACTATTCATGGTGAATAGTATTATTCATGGTGAATAGTACTATTCATATGAAATTGTGTATTTGATGTTTTTGAATCTGTATGATTCTTAGCATATATGTTTGAAGTTACTGAGCCTATTAGCTCACTGGTTTGTTCATGTTACAAGTAAGAAACCTATCCATTAGATTACCTGGACGACGGCAGGATACGCGGTGTCAAAGGGGATGGGGAATCTACTGTAGATTTTGGTCCTGCTACCAGATTTCCGCTAAGCTTTGAAATAGTGAATTGAAGAGAATGTATTTTTGAAACAAAGTACAGATATTATATAGTTGTAAATTATGTTATGCAAAAGACAACTGAAAGTCTAGTTTTATATTTTTATCTAGCTTTCATACTTAGCTTTCACGTGAGGAAAGTATTTGAAAAAAAAAATTTGGGCCCTGTAAAATAAGAGTTTCAAAGTAAGAAATGTATTTAAAATGATGACCCGACAAGGTGTATGGCCTGTTTTGTTCAACAACGGTGTCGATTCAGGGTGGTAATGCATGGCCGAGGTTGGGGGCATCACAGTTTGGTATCAAAGTAGTTGACCATATCCCTATTGACACAGAATGTAGCGTACTCATCTATCCAAGTAAGTTAGCTTTCTTTAAGTTAGTTAACTTTTTGTTTATACAAAGTTATATGTTGTGTTGGGTATACGATGACTGGACCACAGTATATGCGATCCCATCCCTATAAGCCAAGAGGACCGATCCGAGTATAGACCAGGTCCGTGATTAGGCCAGCTAGGATTCAGAGAGCAGTGCCTCTAGCGACGATACCTGAGCAGTCAGTGCCAAGGATTGTAGCACCGGCACTAATCCAAGCACCACCTCCTCAACCGGTACCTAATCCACCAGTTGCCGTTGATATTCCAGTAGTTGGGGGACACACTCATATAGGATCTTGAGTGTCAGTGCGAGTTGTGCACGCCTTTCGAGGTAGTCATCCACCCACTTTTGAGGGAGGTTAGTAGGGGATCTCTACCCGTGATTGGTTGCATGATGTAGAGACGATCATGCGCTAGCGTGATATAGATAAGGATTGTTGGGTATTGATGGTAGTCGGCACATTCTGTGAGGATGCACGAATGTACTGGGAGTACCGCGATTAGGAGATGCTGTTAGGACTCGACTAGACAGAGTTCAGACATATTATGATATAGCAGTTCTCGCAGAAGAGTTCAGCACCAGTTTCAGACCCTCTAGAGAGCAGGGTAGTGATGCTGCCACCGACCATGCCCAAGTATATAGATATTAGAGATTTTGTTCTTCGGGTAGAGAGACAATAGATGCTACTAAGTGATACTGTATTCACTTATGCAGTCCGGTTTCAGGATAATGTCGTGAGGAGATGTCCTATGTCCAACCTCAGTGACAAGGATTTTTGTGACATATTTTGGAAGGGGCTCACTATTGATTTACGACAGAGGATAACCCCTTTATATCCTACTACTTTACGTGAGTTCATAGTTACTGTAGCTAAAGTAGAGGAAGAGTTGATGATGGAGCGCATGGTGCACAAGAGACGTGAGCAGTTATTGCAGGAGGCCATGCTGGATCATCTTTATGGCGAGCGACCTATGGCAAATGACCATGAGGCCTGCCCATCGAGCCGACGATAGGATACGAGTCCTACTAGAGGATTGACACCATCCGAGGCTAGATGCGGTATGGATGAGGACGAAGAGGATCCAAAAGAGTTTCCAACAAATCCAAACCCACCTCAACCAGGGGACTAGATGTACAAACATATATGATGTATAAATGTACAAAAAAATATATATCTATATGTATGTATGTATGACTGTATCGAAAGGCCATTTTGAAAAAAGCCTTCGAGTTGATGTGTACATGAAAATTTTGGAAATGAAATGACATGAAATTTTAATATGTTGTCTGAGAATATGTGATGATCGAAACTATTTTTACTTATGTTATAAAAATATGTCGATGGAAAGTCTAACGATTGATTTACATGCGATGATAGGCAGTAGATAAAGATGGTGAATCCATAAAACCTAAGGAACATGAGAAGACGTCCAGTCCTTTCTGAGAGAGTTGATGAACTGCAAGCCATGTTAGAAGCTCAAATGAAAGCTAATGCTAAGCTAAGACAAAGGATAGAGTAGATGGAACAGAGGCAAGGCCAAGATGAAGGCCAAACCTCTCAAATGGCTGTACCAGAACCGAAAGAGCCGCCAGTGGTACCAGAAATAGTAGTAGAGCCACAAACTCAACCCAGGATTAACCAAGAACACTATATGAAAGATTTCAAAGGATGACACTGCCAAAATTTGAGGGTTCTACCAACCCATTAGAAGCCGAGGAGTGGTTGTCCTTACTCCACATGATTTTGGAATTCACGAATCTGAATGATCAAGAAAAGATCATGTGTGCAACTTTCGTGTTAAAGAAGGATGCAAGATTCTGGTGGGACTCAGTTAAACTGAGAAGGAACATGTACACAATGTCATGGTTGGATTTCTTAGAAGAGTTTAACTAGAAATACTATGATCCATCACTTCTATGACCATAACAAATGGAGTTTGTAGAGCTAAAATAGGGGAACATGATGGTAATAGAAGTTTGTCAGAAGTTCGACCAATTGTCCTGACTATGTCCATATGTTGTTTCCTCAGAGAGAGAGAAGGTTCATAAGATGCTTGGAATGTTTCGACTTGAAATCTCAGCACTGGTAGACAGTGGGTTAACGCCACCCACTATAGTATCAGATTGTGTGAGCTAAGTTCTAAGAGCTGAATACAACTTGGCTCGATAAAGGGAGGAAAGAGAAAAGATTTAGGATGCTAAGAAGAAGGAGAAAGTCTTAACTAAAGCTACACAAGTTGGACCTCAAGTCGGACAGAGAAGTAAGACAAACCAAAATACCAAGGTCGTGCAAGCAAGCACCTCAGGCCAATAATCTAGGGGAAGAGAAAGGGGAATAATTCTGGGAACAGGAATCAGCAGCGAAAGCTGAATAACAATAATGCTTTAGCTGGGGGTTTGCGATTGCGTTGTATGTGGAAAAGACATTCAGGTAGATGTAGACTTGCCCCAAATGCTTGCTTTCAGTGTGACAACCAGGAAATTTCATCATTCTCGGAAAAACAATACATGGAATGTACATGATGAATTTTATGTTTAAAATGTGAAAATGTAGTGATCATATGTGTGTATGTGTGTTTGTCATACGTAGTATCAAGAAATTGATCAAGATGACCTTTTCTTGATATAAAACTGATATATTTAGAATCAGTATGCTCAATTTAGTCAATTGAGCATAAAATGTAAATTTTGACCGAGAAACATGTAGTATTGAAAAACTGGTCTAGATGACCTTGAATGAAGTTGAAACTGATAAATTTGGATTCAGCATGCCTAAATTAGTCAGTATAGCTTATCAGTATGCTCAAATTAGTTAATTGAGCACAAAGGTAATTTTTGACCGGGAATTCGCAGTACCGGAAACTGGACGAGATGACCTCGGATGAAAATAAAACTAATATATTTGGGTTCGGCATGCCCAAATTAGCCAGGATAGCTCATGTTGAAATTTTGGACGAAAAAAGTATATATAAGGGCGAAAAATCAGAAATTTGAAAATAAGCCCCCACAATTTTTCTCACTTTCTCTTTCCTCCCCCTACACGAAAATGAGAAGTAACAGACTATCAGAAACAGTATCCATTTCTGACACTGCCTACCATGTTGGAAAGCTCTCGATGAGTTGATCCAACGGTGGGCTGAGTCAACAGAACCGACGCTGGGGGAAGCCGCACACGCTGCCCGAATTTACCGGCGGTCAAAATTTTTGAACGGCCATATCTCCACCATCCGACATTTGATCAACACGATTTCGGTCCCAAAAGACTCAGGGTGAAGAGTAGAACAAAACCCAAGCTTCATTTCGTCTCAACAGTTACCGGATTGCACTGCCTAACATCACATCGTCGCTGTCGTGGAGCCGCCATGGAATCCATCGATTCTGGCAGAGTTGGGTGACATGATGGGTACCAAAATGATCCGAGAGACACGAAAAACAAAAGCCCTAAGTCAATTTTGGGCAACAAGCACGACACGGCAGAGAACCAACCTCGTCGCCACCATCCAAGTTTTGGGGGTTTGATTCCGGTGATGGGGGCTTCGATTCATGAAATTGACACACCAATGGGTTCCTCATGTCAAGATCAACGAGATGGTGGCCGCCTTTTTCATCGCAACCTTTTTCGAGGAATTTCCTAAACGCCGAGAACCCGAAAATTAAGCGGAAATGCTACCGAAATTTTGAAAACAGCACAAAAGAGAATTTTAAGAACCGAAGAGAAAAAATATGGTCGGGATAGAAACCCGAGCCCCCTCAGTGGCCTAGGCCCGAGAAATAGGGGAGAAATGACCTAGGGTTGGAATAGTGCCACCCGAGGGTTGGTGAATAGTGACCCAAGCATTTTGGTAATTAATACCGAAAAAGCTCGATAAGGCCAAAGAAGAATTATTTTATGATTTTGGGATTAGAAAATCCAGTCTAAGCATTAAAATGAAAATGATACGGCTCAAAGACCCGTCAGTGGCAAAATGGTCATTTGACCAAAAAATTTCAAGAATGATAGAAAAGGGCCCTAATGGACTTAAAATGATTTAATAAAGATTCTAAGGGCCAAAACTAAGTTGTAAATTAAAGAAAAGTAAGGTTATGATGAAAAATTCCATTAGGGGTAAAATGGTAATTTTGCCAAAAGTTCAGGGCAAAACGGTAATTTTGCCAAAAGTTAGCATAAAAGTTATAAATGGGATATTAGACCCCTAAGTTCATAATTGGAAAATAAAACATGGAATTCTTACGTTTTATTAAGTTTTATATATGAAATAAGTATGGAAAATAATCGTTATTATTTTGGTTACAAGGATCTGATACAGACATGATGAAGAGACGTCTACAGACCAAGGAAGCAATAAAAGACATGCTAGCAAAGTATTTGTAAGTTCAGGCATTTATTTGTTTGCAACATGAACTGACAGGTTATGTTAGGTCTATGTTTAAGTGTTATATGAAATTTGTGTATGTGAGTGCTATATGCACTAAAGTGTGACTAACATAATCCACACTATAAAAATTACATTAAGAAAGAAATGATTTATGAAATGCAAATGAAAGAAAAGAAATGAACAAAAGAAAGAGTTGATTTGTAACATGCTTATGAAAGAGAATAAAGGAAAGAAAGAAAGAAAAGAAAGAAAAGACATGAACGAAAGAAAGAAAGGAAAGAAAATGAAAGAAAGAATGAATGAATGAACCAACAAAAAGATAAAGTAAAGAACGAGAATGATGAGCAAGATAATAAGACTGAAAATGTAAGGTTGGCATACCGGCCTCCCCAGTGTGAGGTTTAAGAATAGCCTCCACCCCAATGTGTGGTACTACCCCAAGTGTGGTAGTTAATGGCTTAATGTGCTCTACCCTAAGTGTGGTACTGTAAAGATTGACCTTGGGGTCGATTGGTGCGTCGCTCCCCTTTTCCCCCATTGGTCTGCGCGCATTAGGTATGTCTAACACTGGGCCCACAAGTGAAAGAATGAGACAAGAAAAGAAAAGAAAAGAAAGTAAAGCAAAGAAAAGTTAAGAAAAGCTATGAAAAGAAAAGAACAGAACGATATGATATGAAAGAAAGAAGGAACAATAGAAATGAAAGTTAAACGAGAAAAGGAAAAAAAAAAGTATGACATGAAAGAAAGAAAGAACAAAAGAATAATGAAAATAAATGAATGAAAAGTAGATAAGTATAATGAGACTAATATGTATGCATATGTTATTATGTGCATAGTTTGATATCTATAAGTTAGTCTTACAATTTTAAGTATATTTACGACGTTTAAGCATACATTTAGTATACTATGTTTATATTGAAATGTATATGCAATGTTTTGTATGATGTTAAGGATATTATGTTTAAGATGTTAAGCATACATTAAGTATGCTATGTTTAAATTATGTTATATTAAAGAACATTAAGTATGAAAGTTTGTTCTCGATGTTCGAATTTATTAAGTATGAATGTTAAGTAATGTATGATATATGTTATGTTAATGTTCTGATACCTCAGTTGGTATCAGATGTGCTCTATCCTATATGGTATGAGTTTTTATATGTCATGCATGTATGTTTGAACTTATTGAGCCTGTCGCTCATAAGTTTGTTTATGTTATAGATAAGCAACCTACACGACGATAAGACAAGTGATGGGTGATGAATGAGATCTGCATTTGCCAAGGGGCTGGGCAAGGGTTATGGTACTGCTATGAGTCTTCCGCTGAGCTATTTAAAAAGAGTATTGAAATGATGGTTTATGATGTATATCAAGTTATGGCAATGTAAAAGATTTACTTTAGTAAATGTTTTATGATGATACAGTTTTCAAGTTTAAAAAGTTTAATAAAAAAAAAATTTATTCCTTATTTTCATGTTCAAATGGGAAGTTAAAATAAGAATATTAAAGAAAGTATGTTAAAATTAAGATACCAGCCATCACAGGTGGTATTAAAAACAAGTTAAAAGTAAGTTGCCGACGACCCAATGAGGTGGCAGTCTAGCATAGTGGACTCGGAGGCTTGACTATGCTAGTATTGTTAGCCTCCATGATGGGCGAGCCGTCACAGGTGGTATCAGAGCAGTTTGACCATATCCCTTCTGGCACGATGCACATCCTGTTCACCATCCAAGTAAGTTAGTTTTATTTTGAATTAGTAAATGTTTATTTATTGAGCATAAACATTTTGTAAGGATAAGATCACAGGATGACAAGATCACAGTATAGGTGTTAAACCCCTGTGTAAGTTCCAAGTATGAACAAGATCAGTTGTTAGGCTATATTTGTCCTGACGCCTGACATTATGCACTCCAACCAATAGAATCTAGCCAACCGTAGTCCACCAGAATGCAGGATCGGTTTCATTTCATCGAGATGATCTCTAATTATATACCATTGATTAGGATAACTGGGTCCTTTTGGTTGTTAGCACTTCCAGGGAAATGCTGGATTAGCACTTAACTGGACCGAGTTTCGCCATACCACGATTGAGTGATTCTCTTGGAGGAGTCCAGCATTAGCCCCAGTTTCCTTATGGGCAAGCAGAATGTCATTTCCAACACTGCCTATGTTCCCTAGAATTGTTGATATACAGGAAAATTAGATGTACAAGGCTATGACATATATATATAGCCTTCATGCTATGTAGATATGTCTAAAATGACATATAAATGTTATGAAATGACACATATATATGATGAACAAAGATGAAATGAAATCTTTGTACCCCTACTTGCCTCAATTTTCAAGGACAACAATTTTATAAGGAAGGGTGAATGTGACAATCAGGAAATTTCATCATTCTCGAAAAAATGGTACATGTAATGTACACGATAAATTTCATGTTTAAAATGTGAAAATATAGTGATCATATGTGTGTATGTCATACGCAGTATCAAGAAATTGGTCAATATGACATTTTCTTGATATAAAACTAATATATTTAGAATCAGTATGCTCAATTTAATCAATTGAGCACAAAATGTAAATTTTGACTAGGAAACATGTAGTACTGGAAAACTGGTCTAGATAACCTTGAATGAAGTTGAAACTGATAAATTTGGGTTTAGCATGTCCAAATTAGTCAGTATAGCTTATCAGCATGCTCAAATTAGTTAATTGAGCACAAAGGTAATTTTTGACTGGGAATTCACAGTACTGGAAACTGGACGAGATGACCTCGGATGAAAATAAAGCTGATATATTTGGGTCAACATGCCCAAATTAGTCAAGATAGCTCATGTTGAAATTTTGGACGAAAAAAGTATATATAAGGGTGAAAAATCAGAAATTTGAAAATAAGCCCCCATAATTTTTCTCACTTTCTCTTTCCTCCCCTACACAAAAATGAACAATAACCGACCATTAGAAACGGTGTTTGTTTTTTACACCGCTGGTCTCATTGGAAAGCTCTCGACGAGCTATGTCTAACGGTGGGCTGAGTCTTCAGAACCGACGTCGGAGGAAGCCACACACGCCGTCCGAAGTTGCCAATGGCCAAAATTTTCAAATGGCCATATCTCCGCCATCTGACATCCGATCGACATGATTCCACTCCCAAAAGACTCGGGGTGAAGTAGAACAAAACCCAAGCTTCATTTCAGCTCAACAGTCACCGGATTGCACCGCCCAAAATCGTGCCGTCGCCGCCGTGGAATCCATCAATTCCGGCGGAGTTGGATGACAAGGTGGGTACCAAAATGATCAGAGAGACACGAGGAACAAAAGCCCTAAGTCAATTTTATGCAACAAGCACAGCACGATAGAGAACCAACCTCGCCACTACCATCCAATTTTTGGGGGTTCGATTCCAGTAATGGGGGCCTCGATTGGTGAAATTGACACCACCAATGGGTTCCTCACATCATAGATGGTGGCTACCTTTTTCATCGCTGCCGCAGTCAATGCCAGTCAATGATCGGTCAATGCTGGTCAACGATGTCAATGCTGGTCAATGGCGACCAATGACTAAAAATTGAAGAATGGCCCGTTGGCCTATTTTCGACATTCCAGACACATCCACAGCATCGGATTTGTAAACTGGAACTTGAAAAGTGAAGAACAGAGAAACAAAGTTTGCGCACATGAGACCGAACGGTTCGTTCAATCGTCGGTGGGATGATTTCGGTCCCTTCATTCCTTAATTTATGTTTTGGAATGATTAAATATTAATTATGTATTTTAGCATGTGAAATTGTAAGAAAAATGGACTGTGTATGAAAAATAGTCAAATAAGAAAAGGTGTAAAATGTGAAGATTTTTACGTAAAAGTTGAGTTTTACGTAAAAATATAGGCCTCTGGTATAGTATGTGTAGAATAAAAATAGGTTAGATGGTTGCGAGGCGTTTCCTAAATGCCGGGAACCCAAAAATTAAGTGGAAATGTTATCGAGATTTTGAAAACGGCATAGAACGGTATTTTAGGAATCGAAGGATAAAAATGTGGTTGAGATGGAAACCCGAGCCCCCTCAGTGACCTATGCCCGAGAAAAAGGGGAGAAATGACCTAGGGTTGGAATAGTGCCACCCAAGGGTTGGTGAATAGTGACCTGAGCATTTCGGTAATTAATATTGCAAAAGCTCGATAAGGCCTAAGAAGAATTATTTTATGATTTGGGGCTTAGAAAATCCAGTCTAAGTATTAAAATGAAAATGATACGGCTCAAAGACCCGTCAGGGGCAAAACGGTCATTTGATCGAAAAATTTCAGAAATGATAGAAAAGGACCCTAATGGACTTAAAATGGTTTAATTAAGATTTTAAGGGCCAAAACTAAGTTGTAAATCAAAGAAAAGTAAGGTTATGATGAAAATTTCGATTAGGGGCAAAATGGTAATTTTGCCAAAAGTTCAAGGCAAAACGGTAATTTTGCCAAAAGTTAGCAGAAAAGTTATAAATGGGATATTAGACCTCTAAGTTCATGATTGGGAAATAAAACGTGGAATTTTTATGTTTTATTAAGTTTTATATATGAAATAAGTGTGGAAAATAACCGTTATTATTTTGGTTACAGGGATCCGATACAGACACGATAAAGAGACGTCTGCGGACCAAAGAAACAAGAAAAGACATGCTAGCAAAGTATTTGTAAGTTCAAGCATTTATTTGTCTGCAACATGAACTGACATGTTATGTTATATCTATGTTTAAGTGTTATATGAAATTTATGTATGTGAGTGCTATATGCACTAAAGTGTGACTAACATAATCCACACTATAAAATTACATTAAGAAAGAAATGATTTATGAAATGCAAATGAAAGAAAAGAAATGAAGAAAAGAAAGAATTGATTTATAACATGCTTATGAAAGAGAATAAAGGAAAGAAAGAAAGAAAAGAAATGAACGAAAGAAAGAAAAAGGAAAGACAATGAAAGAAAGAAAGAATGAATGAATGAATGAAAAGATAAAGAACGAGAAAAATAAGCAAGATAATAAGACTAAAAATGTAAGGTTGGCATATCGGCCTCCCCAGTGTGAGGTTTAAAGATAGCCTCCATCCCAGTGTGTGGTGCTACCCCAAATATGGTAGTTAATGGCTTAATGTACTACCCCAAGTGTGGTAGTGTAAAGATTGACCTTGGGGTCGATTGGTGGGTCTCTCCCTTTTTCTCCCATTGGTCTGTGCGCATTAGGTAGGTCTAACACTGGGCCCATAAGTGAAAGAATAAGACAAGAAAAGAAAAGAAAAGAAAGTAAAGTAAAGAAAAGTTAAGCAAAGCTAAGAAAAGAAAAAAACAGAGCGATATGATATGAAAAAAAGAAGGAACAATAGAAATGAAAGTTAAACGAGAAAACTTTCAACCTTTTAGAGTTATCTATTAATTCGGTGTAAAGCAGTGAGTACATCTTTGATTTGATCAAATATAGGTTTCCATCCATCCATCCAGAACAGATAAAAGATTTATTTCTACGAATATCAACTCTTTTACTAAAAGAAATTGAATAAGAATCCTTTATTAAACAAGCTACCGATATAAGGTTACTCCTAAAATTAGGAACATAAAAACAGTCTTTTAATAAAATAAACCTAAATTCGTCAAAGTAAAGGTAAACATCTCCCACTGCCTCAGCCACCACCAAGCTACCATCTCTAGTTCGCAACGAAAGGCTCCTATCATGTAGACTTCTCGTTTCCACGAACCCCTGCATAGAAACACAAACATGATTAGTCGTGCCCGAATCAATGACCCAAGTGTCTTTCGATTCTTCCACCAAACACACTTCTAAATAGGGAAGTTCCTTACCTTCCTTACCCTTGGCGGCTAGGAATTCCCGGCAAGCCTTCTTAAAGTGACCTACCTTCTCACAGCGGAAGCACTTGGACTTTTTAGGGTCCCTTGGTTTCTTGTTCTTCTTCTTCTTCTCCCCATCCGAGATCGAGGATTAGAAGAACTAGAAGCTGCTTGCTTCTGATTTGGCCTCTTCTTCTTCCATGAGGGTTTGGAAGATTCCGCCAAATTGGCCTCTCCTTTTGGTTGGACTGCATCCCCATCCCTGATCATCCGCTCACAAGCTTAGAGTTGCTTCATGAGCTCGGTTAGTCCTAACTCCTTTGTCACCAGATTATATGCAACTTTAAACCCCATAAAATCTTTTGACAGAGTTTTGAACACCATCTCGATCTTGGTATTGTAGTCCAACTCAGCACCGTTTTTGGCAACTTCAGTAAAGAATCCCATTAGAGTGGTCATATGGTCCTTTACTGGAGTACCTGCCATCTGTTTAGAGTTCATAATGCTGGTTATAGCAGACTGTCGAGCTAATTTTTTTTTGGCCTTCGAACATTTGCTCTAGATTTTCCATGATCTCTTCAGCAACTTGATAAGTCTCATGCTGCTTTTGTAAAGCGCTCGTCATGCTAGCAAGTATGTAGCACCAAGCTATCTCATTAGATTCTCTCCAACGAGTATAAGCAACTGGGACCTCCTCAAGCGGTGTGTCAGGTTTGGGCCCAAGTGGGCATGGTTCGTCCAGTACGAACTTATGTCTCTCGCAGCTGAGAACTATCAGTAGATTTCTTTTCCAGTCTTTATAATTATCGTCATTCAGCTTATTTTCAGTAAGTATTGAAATGAAGGGTGTCGGTGACATTTTGAACTGAAATAAAATTATACCAGACATCATTACAAAGCCCAAGCAAATATACGAATAATCTAGCAAATAAAACATACAAGTATATTCCTACATGAAACTTGAGAAAACATGTAGCATTGCAATAGTAATTCTCAGCACCTACTACCCCAAGCCACCGGGGGGTGGTCATGAGACAAATAGCCGAAACATAGACCCCGTCTAATTAATATATGTTGCCTTAAATCCTCGAAGGTTAAGACATATATTAATAACTGCTTATTTTGGCTACCAGTTTAGTTAACAGAGCTTCTAGGGAAGGTTAATAACTAAATGAGTCTTGAGTGTATAACCATTGTTTACATAGCTCGATCCACGTCCTACCAAGCCACCGAGGGGTGGTCATGAATAGGATCGTGCCCGAACACGTTTTCCACATAAGAGATCCAACCTAGTATACCGGTGGTGGTAAACACCTACCGAGGGGTATGGTCAGGGCAGAACTGATGCGAGGCGTTACCATGCTTTCACATATGGATCAACAATGGAGGCCGTGGGTTTTGTTTGAAACCCTCTCCCACTCAATATTTTGAAAAACATGCAAGTTTTGACAAATATGTATGGTCAATATAGTATGAGCGGCACTCACCTATCCCACATGACATGTTATCAAATATGCATTTAAAACATCCATCAATACATATTTATACATCCATGACATATCACAGAAAAAAATTGACAGAATAATAACCAAGCCATGGTTCCATCCTAGAACAAAGAAAATAAAGATTACAAAATTCCATCCAAAGCATTCTTTGGGTCTTGAATTTTGTTTCATCTTCTTGTATCCATCTTTATGTAGCCTCTCCATTTATTTCTCATCCCAAGAATCATTTAAAATTTAAATCCCAAAAATTTAAAATTCAAATTCCAAATTCGAATTTCAAATTTAAATTTCAAATTCAAATTTTAAACAATTTTAAATATCATGTGTAATAATATGTCATTTCAAAAATTTCAAATTTTCAATTACATATTTTTTAAACATGATTTAAAAATTAAATCTCAAATTTAAAAATCAAAATTTTTCAATTTTCGAACCATCAGCCCCACGGTCCCGGAGGTCGGTAGCCGTTGTCGGTGTTAGGAAATGCCCTAAGTATTAGAGACATTTTGATGTATTCATTTTGAACTGGATAATAAAATTATACTTAGAGGTTATTCATTACATTGCTATCTATCCTCGTCTTATTTACATGTTAAAGTAAATGTAAGCAAATATGGCTCACTGACTGCTTGTGTTAAAACTGTTAGAATGTTGCATGCAATGGACTTTTGTATGCGAGAAGACAATATTCTAAAGTTAGCAGTCTAAACTATGGTCTGTAGTCTATGGGGTTAGACCGAGCATCTAACTCATGTTAAGACTATTATGTTGTCTAAAGCCTTAGAGGGGACGGTCTGTCTTGACTGTCTGGAGCTGGACTCCCAAGTAGAGACATGGATATGTTGCTTGGTGGTGACATATTAGACCGGGACTAAAGCGTGATTGATCTACGTAGTCCGCTATGAGTGGATCAATCTGCTTTTGACGTTCATTATGCAATAACCTTAATCCTGAGTAAATGAACTACTTCATGTATATGACTTGTGTACTTTGATGTTCCAATGGCTAAAGCGTCTCAGAGGTAGTAAGCTTATAGACCGGTTCGTTGGGTGCATGACTTGTATACGATGAAGGGTTTGTTTGCAGATATCGGAATCATAGCTCTGAGGAGTTAAAGGTATCCTCTTAAAGGCATTATACTGAATGTGAAAATGGACAAGGCCTTGGGTCGTCTGCTGGGCGGATGACTTCTTATTCACATATGGTGAATAATCATTTTCTAGATTCGGTAGTATAATGGAACTTTAAGATAGCCTGATCAGTAGGATTAAACGGACTTTGACCTAAGGCTGATCATGGATATCATATGAGGGTTTTGCATATATGACAAGGTCATTGGATGGTAGCTCGTCACAGGCTTACGTAATACGGTATATAATTGGGAGTTCAGTTTCAGGTTTATAGTGGTGTGACTCTGAAATTAGTGATCATATGATTGAGTTGTTCGGTTCAGAATGATGATCATATGGAATCACGGGAGCCCGATTATATATGTCCAATCAGTCCCTCTACTAGCTCCACATAATTCCTTAACGTTTGGCAAATTGATTTGTGTATGCTATTGGCTAGTTTATTATGCATGGATGGTGATGACACAGGATTAGGATGGTAGACAAGATTCTCTCCGGTTGGATTCAGATTTTGTTTTGGATAATAGAGTACACAATTATTCGAACTCCAAATAAAGTTGCCATGATTTTATTTGAGATTGGATTGGAGTTGTAGAAAATTATCCATGAGAACAAGAATATGAAAAACAACCGTTTTGTGGAATTTGAAATTTGAATTTTGAAATTTGAAATTTGAATTTTGAAATTTGAATTTTGAATTTGAAATTTGAATTTGAAATTTGAATTTGAAATTCGAATTTGAAATTTGAATTTGAAATTTAAATTTGAAATTTGAAATTTGAAATTTGAAATTTGAATTTGAAATTTGAATTTGAAATTTGAAATTCAAATTTTGAATCACAGTCCAAGTAGGATTCGAATTTGTTGTGGAAAATCCACAAGGTTTGAAATTCGAATTTGAGTTGGATTTGGAGAGGATAATCTTGTTAGAATCCTACTTGAATTTTGAATCCAAATCCCAACAAATAAGGGACGAAATTTTTGAGGATAATGCTCATGAAAATTTCGGATTTTGTGGATTAGATTCAAGGGTAAATTCAAGCTTGAATCCTAGTTGAATTTGGATTCTCTTCTTCCCTAAAAGTGGCCGAAATTTTGGAGTCTAAATCCAAGGAGAATTCGGTTATTTTTTGGATAAGGTTGAGATGAGATTTAGCTTGAAAATCCTAGTGGAATTTTGATTCTCCCTTATCCATAATGGCCGAAATCTTTTGGAGGATTTTCTCCTTGTGAATTTCGGATTTTTTGGTTGAAAAAGGGAGATAAGATTCTAGTTAAAATCTTGTTAAGATTTGGATTGAATCTATCCTAAGAAAACCGAATTTTTAGTGGAGATTATCCCTTGGAAAAATTCAGATTTTATGGGTTTGGATAAGGGAAAATATCTTTTCCTAATCCAATTCAAATTCAGAGATTCACCTCATGCAGGTCTATAAATAGAGGTCCTGCCACTCCAGTTCTCTCAGACCACAGACTCTCAGGTGAGCAGGCTTATTGTTGCACAGCTCATCGTGACAATAAAGTTCTTTAGAGATCTGGGTGGTCGGAAGAAGACTAGCAGTGCTAGCATACCGATCGAGGTTCAGAGTGCCCACACACTCAGCCATTCGGGAATTGGAGAATAGTAGAGAAGGCTAGTTGGTTGAAGCCTCCGGTCACTCTCCTCCTGTTCATTGGCATCCTTGAGGTATGAGTTTTAATTGTTGTTGATTTATTGTATATGGCATCATGAGATATTTAACGATCTAAAAATTTTTATTGTTCCGCTGCGTCACTCTGATACGTTTTTACCGGTTTATTTTCCTACAGTCGGCAGCCCCCAGCCCCTTGGGGGGGGGGGGGTTGGCAGCCCCCAGACACAGGCCTATGTGCAGACTTGCCGGGCTGCAAGCCATGCCTGCAGCCCCAGGCTGCACGCCTGGGCTAGGCACAGCAGCTGCCAGGCTGCATGCCCAGGGCTACGGCCAGCCCTTGGGGTGCCACAGCCACCCTCAGCTACAGGTAGAGCCTGCGGCCGTGGGTGGTACAGTCGTGGACAGGGGCTGCCGCAGCCCCATCCTGCCCGAGGGCAAGGGCTGCAGCCTCACCACAGCTGGTGGTCTATCCCGAGGGGTCGTCCTCGATTTTCATGTCATATTCCAATTTACCCATTAGAATCTCCGAAAATTAATTTGAATCCTAATTAAATTGAAATTTTCCACACAATCAAAATTTCAACCTTTAAATTAAATTTAACTTTTTGGAAAAATAAATTACGGTCTTCAAACTCCAATCTCCTCCAAGAATAATTACATAAAATTTCCTAAACCATTTCCGGTGTACAAAAATTCTAACCATAATAATTCTAAGAGACAAAAAATTAAAATCCATGGGAAAAATTACGGTGATAATAAACCACTCCAATGGTTACATAAAAATTCCTAGATACAATTTTCTAAATTCTGAGGAACCATAACCGGCATCAAACAAGCATGCTTATAATAATTTAAAAAATTAAAATAACCACATACTACATACTACATACATAATACATGATAACAACATAAAGGATTCCTAGAATGCCACTCTCTAAATATCAAATCCATACATAAATAAAAAGACTAATTAATTGTCTAATTTATGTACATGGCATAGTTATGAGATGGCTCTGATACCAATTGTAGGAAATAAATCGGTAAAAATATATCAGAGTGGCGTAGCGGAACAATAAAAATTTTTCAAGATCGTTAAATATCTCATGATGCCATATACAATAAACCAACAACAATTTAAACTCATGCCTCAAGGACACCAATCTGCAGGAGGAGAATGATCGGAAGGCTTCAACCAACTAGCCTTCTCTACTATTTTCCAATTCCCGAATGGCTGAGTGCGTGGGCACTCTGAGCCTCGATCGGTATGCTAGCATTGCTAGTCTTCTTCCGACCACCCAGATCTCTAAAGAACTTATTGTCACGGTGAGTTATGCAACAATAAGCCTGCTCACCTGAGAGTCTATGGTTTAAGAGAATTGGAGTGATAGGACCTCTATTTATAGACTTGCATGAGGTGATCCTCTGAATTTGAATTGGATTAGGAGAAGATTTTCTCCCTTATCCACTCACAAAATCCAAATTTTTCATGGCCTTATCCAACCAAAAAATTCATTCACTTTTGGAGATTATCCAATCCAAATTTAAACAGGATTTTAACTAAAATTTTATCTCCTTATTCCCTCATAAAAATCGATTCCCCTTTATGCCAGAAACATGAGTAGATTCGGTCATTAAAGTGTGATGAGAATCAAAATCCAAATAGGATTTTCTAGGTTGAATTTTATCTCATCCTTATCCAAATAAAACTGAAAATCTCCTTGAGATTTGCCCTCAGATTTTCCATCACTTTTACGAAGGAGAGAATCCAAATTCAATTGGGATTGAAACTTGAATTTTTCCCTACATCCCTATCCACAAAAACTGAAAATATCTTGGAGGATTTTCCTCAATAAAATTCGGCCACTTTTGTTAGAATTAGGATTCAAAATTCAAGTAGGATTCAAACAAGATTTTCCTCTTCATAATCTAACTCAAATTCGAATTCTGGCCTTATGGAATTATCCACAAAGAATTCGAATTCCACTTGAACTGTGATTCAAAATTTGAATTTCAAAATTCAAATTTCAAATTTCAAAATCAAATTTCAGATTTCAGATTTCAAATTCGAATTTCAAATTTAAATTTCAAATTCAAAATTCAAATTCAAATTTCAAAATTCAAATTTCAAAATCCATAAACAGTTGTATTTCAAATTTTTGTTCTCATGGATAATTTTCTACAACTCCAATTTAATCTCAAATAAAATCATGGCAACTTTATTTGGAGTTCGAATAATTGTGTACTCTATTATCTAAAATAAAATCTGAATTCAATCGAAGAGAATCTTGTCCACAATCCTAATCCTATGTCAATACCATCCATGCATAATCAACTAGCCAATAGCATACCCTCACCAATTTGCCAATCGTTAAGGAATTATATGGAGCTAGTAGAGGGACTAATTGGACATATATAATCAGGCTCCCGTGAATCCATATGATCATCATTCTTTACTAAACAATTCAATCATGTGATCACTAATTTCAGAGTCACACCACTATAAACCTGAAACTAAACTCCCAATTATATACCGTATTACGTAAGCCTGTGACAAGCTATTGTCTAATAATCTTGTCATGTATGCAAAGCTCTCATATGATATCCATGATCAGCCTTAGGTCAAAGTCCGTTCAATCGTACTGATCAGGCTATCTTAAAGTTCCATTATACTACCGAATAAGAAAATGATTATTCACCATATGTGAATAAAAAGTCATCTGCCCAGCAGACGACCTAAGGCCTCGTCCATTTTCACATCCAGTATAATGCATTTAAGAGGATACCCTTAACTCCTTATTAGAGTTATGATTCTGATATCTGTAAACAAACCATTCATCGTATACAAGTCCTGCACCCAACGAACCGGTCCATAAGCTTACTACCTCTGAGACGCTTTAGCCATTGGAACATCAAAGTACACAAGTCATATACGTGAGGTAGTTCATTCACTCAGGATTAAGGTTACCACACAATGAACGTCAAAAGCAGATTGATCCACTCATAGCGGACTACGTAGATCAATCACATTTTAGTCCCGATCTAATATGTCACCACCAAGCAACATATCTATGTCTCTACTTAGGAGTCTATGCTCCAGACAATCAAGACAAACCGTCCCCACCATGGCTTTAGACAACATGATAGTCTTAACATGAGTTAGATGCTCGGTCTCATAGACTACAGACCTCAGTTTTGACTGCTTACTTTAGAACATTGTCTTCTTGCATACAAAAATTCCATTGCATGCAATGTTCTAACAGTTTTAACACAAGCAGTCCGGGAGCCATATTTGCTTACATTTAATTTAACATGTAAATAGATTGAGGACGAACAGCAAAGCAATGAATAACCTCTATATATAATTTTATTATCCAGTTTAAAATAAATACATCAAAATGTCTCTAATACTTAGGGCATTTCCTAGCATAGACTATTATGTCTAAGTGTTATGTGGTAAATTCAGACATTTAATTGTCTACAATATGAAATATTGTGATATTTAATTATGTACTATTTGTACATTAAATGCAAAGTCCTATGGGCATTAGGGTGTGGTTAGGCTAATATACCCAATGAACTATTAAGGTGAGATGTGTACTATGGGTACACTGAGGAAAGAGTGTGACTAAATTTAGGACACACCCATAAATGAAAGAATGTGTAAAGACCTATAGGTGTTAAAGGTTCCTGACTTTGAGGTGATGATTAATGCCACTCGGTTGAAACCATAATTGAAAGATGATAATGAAACCATTTCTAGCATACCGGCCTCTAGTAAGGTAGGGGTTTACAAGTCCTACGGGGACATAATGATCATTTTGAGTGATGATAGACTGGGGAGGATTGGCCTCAGGGTCGCTTCTAAGGTTCCTTACAGTCAGCACGCACCATCGGTACAGCCAATATGGATCCTAAACCAGAACTGAATAAAAAATAATGACCCAAAACTGAATTGGGAACAATAATTGAGAATAATAGACACTAAGGGGAGGTTTGGGGGGTGTTTTGGAGATATATTTTTGGAGATGTTGGTTGTGGAGATGAGATATGGTGTTGGAGATTGTGTCTGGGATAAAAGTTTTTGGAAAAAAGTTGTTATGAAAAAAGTGTATAAAAATTATTAAATAAGTGAAAAAAATGAATCTTTATGAGAGTTTGTGTTATATGATAGATAAAATAAGGAAGTGTTTGGATTAAGAATTTGAAGATATGATTTTGGTATGTTCATGACAACCAGCATTTGCGTTCAACAATTCTCGCTCAATACTTGCACGCATTCTTAGATAATAAATTTCATTGCACATAATGATTTATCCTCTTATATTTATAACAACAGAAATCTGAACTAAATTTTTATCTACAACTAAATTTAAATAATCATATATAGGGGGTATTTATCTGAAATAATTTTTTTAAAAATTCATAACATTGTGTATATAAGTCCAAATGAGATAAATTTATTTTAAATTGCATAGAATTTCGAGAGGAACCGTACAATATTCAGATTGGTTTTTTTTTTTATATATAAAAATTGTTAACATTTTTTGTTTTTTCAGTTCAAACAGTTTTTTTTTCCAAACAAATTTTCCAAGACAGCTTTTTTCTAACCCAAAATATAGTAGTAATGCCTCCTCCCCCAAACACCCCCCCAAAATCAACATGTCAACAAAATGTTTGTAAAACTCAATTCAAACATGATTGCCAATGTGAAACAAAATAATTATAAAAAATCCTACCCCATAAATCAACACATGCAGTTAAACCCCCGGTCGAAGAGTATAGACATTCACTCACGTACATGGGCTAATTGCTTGCCATAATTATACATACAAAATCATTCGGCAGGCCAGTAAGTCATGCGTTACAATATTTATTGTGACCTTTTGATTTACATTAGATAGCATACAATAACGACAACAAAACGACAGACGTCAAAGCCTATACCATGAATACTGTTGGTATCTCTCCCACATTTGGTCTGTAATAGCACCTCTAAAGCAAGCCATAGTCGTGGTCCCACTGCGATGTTGATGCTGTGCGTCGGTGTTAGCTGTGTTCATATTTATGTCCTCGTACACATCATCAATATCTTCTAACCCATCAGCATCAGCTGTATCCACTGCATAGGTAGACATAGATGCACTTGCACTGCACGTTGGCACATCATGCATGTATGACTGAAGTAGCGAGTCTGGTTCTACCGCTGCATGCATTCTTACGAAGTTATGCAATATCACACAAACTATTGGTATCTTCACTTGTTTCTCGATGGGGTAACTATTCATCTTTGTTAGTATTTTGAATCTCGCTTTCCAAACACCAAATGTTCTTTCAATACAGTTCTGTAAAGACGAGTGTGTGTAATTAAAAACTTCTTTCCTACTTGTAAGATCATATCGTCTCTGACAGTATTCTGGCAAGTGGTATGTTTCTCTGCGGTAAGGTGTAAGAAAGTGATCGTCGTTAGCATAACCAGAGTTTGCTAAGCAAAATTTACCTAGATTCAGATTATATATTAGTACGTATAACAGGTAATACGATACGTATAAAAAATAAATTGTATAAGCAAAAAATTTACGAACACAAAGCAAAACTTTAGGTGGCAATGGGAATCCATTGACGGCCATTTAATGTGCTAATATCCTCGCATCATGTACAGAGCCCTCCCAGCCTGCGATAATGCATGTGAACATCATATCGAATGACACAGCTGCTAGGATGTTTTGGGTGTTTATGCCTTTCTTATTCCACCAAGCCAACGAGTTATCTGCTAGCAGAACGCATGGCACATGCGTCCTATCAATGGCGCCGATACAGTTCTACAAAAACAATAACATTATTAGAAAAATAAATTGTAACAAATAATTAAAATCGATAAATCAAAAAACAAACTTGATCACATACGTCGAACCAAGGTCTGTATTTATATGCATTTTCCAAAATATACGGTTGCACGATATTATAATCTGGAGGGCATATAAACTCAGCCTTCAATGTAAATAGTGCGTCAAGAACAGTAGTAAACCATCCCGATATCGTCTCACCTGAATGTTGCCAAATATCCTGTGTTTGCCTATTTGTTGTCGCATGGCATAGTATTTCTAAGAATATGAACAATTACTCAGGTATGGATACACGATCTATCGACTAAAGTAAACCCTTTACTTCTACCAACTCACACAAAGACATAAATGTGGGCCTATTCATCCCAGTCTTTTGTTTGATATCATGGTCATTTCCGTATAACAACTCATCTGTCTTTACAGACCCAGTTAAAATTGAGTTGTGTTTGTGGTCTTTTTGCTTATGCAACTTTCTCATATATGTGTATAAGACAGATGCAACAACGCCTACCTCATCATCGGTATCTGTGTCAGATGTGTCCATATTTTATCGAGTTATACGACCTACATTTAGTGAATTTGTAAGAAAACAAGAATTGAATTTTCATAAATCATTACATAAAAATAAATGACAACAATGATATTTTGTAAGAAAACCAGTAATTTAATTTTCATGGAAGTTGCATAAAAATCATTATAACAGTGAAATTTTGTAATGGCATACTATAAATTAACATCCAGGTGAATAGTCTGAAATGGCATAAATATAAAAATATAAATATGAAAACAACAATTGTTATAGTCAATAAACACGAAATGGTAAAAATAATAAATATACATAAGATGTCCGTGACAAATGAGTAGTCTCCAGAATAATTATGCTTCCCCCCAAACCCAGCTTATAAACCTCCATTCACGATCCTATTAATAATGTTCCATCTCTTTTCAACGAAAAGCCTAGTAAAGTCTCTTATCAATGCTTTTTCATTACGCAGTCACAGGTACACAGTAACTGCATCATCAGTAGGCACTCTCATCTCTTCCATCACCTTGTCAGCTTTAGCAAGCAATTTAGGTTGGGTAGCGTCATTAGTACTTGATGTTCATGAGGACTTATTTGAGTAGTAATTACTGATGCCCCATATTGCGTCAGTGAGAACATTTTCCGTGTTTTCCTGTTGCTTACGCTTAGCCTGTTTCTCTCGACTCCGTGATGAACCTGGTGCGTATTGGGTGTCAAATTGGGACAAGTTCATCGTGTCAGCCTACGAGTCATTTCCATCGATCAGAATGCCAGGGACCTGAGACATGTCTGCAGACATGTCGCCGCTAGAAAAATGAGAAACATATGGAGTAGGGCTGAATCGTGAATGCTGAACCCATGGACCGGTTGCTTGGTACTTCACAAAAAAATTGAAGTACAACTCCTTGTGCTTTAAACCCTGTGTTCTGAGGAAGTTTTGGTCTGGGTGAACCTACACGGACAACAATAGTCATAGGTTGCTAAATATACATCGAAACGGGAAAGTATAAACCATCATGTAATCTATGAGTTGTCATACTAAACAGGAGTAGTAGTATTTATAGCAGTGAATTGGGCCCATTGTTCGTCGGAGCAGATCACTGTATCAGTGATAAGGTTGTAGCCTAAACCCGTCCATGTTTGTAACGTTCCATGCGGTGTACGTCCGCCTCATTCGGGTCCTTCCTCCTATTGAACATCTCAGCCCACTCCGAATATGTATCAGTGTTGGGAAGTATTCCCGCATGATTACTTTGGTAATCATCAAGGAGGTTTAAAAAATAAACCTCCTTCTCCTCAGTCCAATTGTAAGACGACCCATCCGCCCGGGGCATGTCGGTGGTAAACTAAAATGTATAAAACATTGTAAAAATTCACAGGCAAGATGGGGGTAAAAATTGGTTTTCAATATTACACGGCTCAGTCTAATGCATCAAGTTAGGCATTATGCACACCCAAAAAACAAATTGCTACCTAGGTTGAACACCAGAAATGTGATAAAGTATCGCAATCCAGATACCAACCAGCAACTAAATCATTTAACGGGTCAGCAAAACACCAATAACATGATAAGCAAATCAACCATAATAGTTTTGCATCATAGCTGGTGCACAACGACAAGGAATAGGAGGCCAACAATAGAATCAACAAGGGCCAGCACGTGCAACAGATACCACTGATCAAGAGGAACAATATGATGCAAAATTAGAATAAAACATTATATCAACAATACAAGGCAATACAAATATAGTAGTAATGGCCATGTTAAACACTATATCACATTTCTTAGTTGCAACATTGGTACTCACATACATGTATTAAATAACACATACTTTAAAATAGGTGTCATAATGATGAATACAAATCAAAGCACACAACATAAGTCATACGTTACGTAATGTACAGAGATCAACGAGAAACCAAATTGGGGTATAACATACAACATGGACAAGCACGGATATAAAACTCACAAACAACAACTTAACAACAAAGTCAATACGCATACAGGTACCAAAAAAATTAAAAAAGAACAATAATATAATTTTAATGCAAACAATTTTGTAGATGTTTAATAAGATGTATACCGAGTTCAAGTTAATGGATGAAACGATGGACATCGCCTCAGGAATGGGCAACAAAGACGTTACTTGCTGTATCTACTTTTGAACATGGAAGTAATGAGTAATTTGGGCCTTTTGTTGATTCCAGTGGCAAAGCCGAGTGATGCATTTTTGCACGCGACCTCGGTGTCTCCTATTGCCGTTGGCCATGGCTAGTTAGGCGAGACAAGTCGATGGTAATAAAACTGTTAACCTGTAACTGGCAACCCAAATGCCGCAAAAATTGGCTAAGATCAAGTAAGCAAATGGTTATCAGTTTATAGAACCAGCATAAAACAAAATATGTAAGCATTACTACAATTCACAAAAAGGTATAACCTATGTTATTTTTGCGTGCCAATTTACAAACAAGTAAGCCTTAAAGAAGATAAATCAGTTCAACACACGTTTGTAATAGAACATAAAACATGAACACAACAATTGACAATATTGACAAGAATCCATCAACCGTAAAATATGTTAGCAGTATAGCCTCCCACACGTGGTAGACACAGAACAAAGCCGATCAACAAATTCCATGAACACAACAATTGCTAACGACAAAAGAAAATGTTAATGACAACATGGCCAATAGGAGGAAAATGATCACAACAACAGCCAACAATTGCTAAAATAATAATAATAATAATAATAATAGCTTTCTACAAGTGCCCTTTTTTAAAATCATTGTCAAATGCATATCATTCTACTTATTATAAAAAAAATGAATATGTAAAAACTATATTTGAGTTTGTATTTTAATGAATGAATCAAATACTAATTCATACATTATTTATATTTTATCATCGTCCTTAAATTTGAAATTTGTAAACAATTAAAAGATATTGGTATTTAAATCATCAAAAAATGATGAGATTATGGTGATTAGTTTAAAAAATTGAGACACCATGAAGAATTTATCATCAAGTTTACAATATAACAAATTTGATATTAAATGTAATGCTTTATGAGGGCAATTTTTTCAAAAAAAAAAACATCAATATTTGTTCAATTTAACACTATTAGAAATATTCTATAATGCATGTTTTTAATGAACTGATCACAAAACTTAATACAAATCTCAAAGTTTAAAACAAAGCACTGCTAATATTTGAGGATTAAAAAAAAAAAGCACTACTAATATAATATATATTTTTTACATCCCACAGCAAACATCTTTTAAAAAAATAAATGAAAAACTTTCAACGTGCAGCATAATTCTTAATTGGCCAAATGAAGGCACCCAACAACATCGTGGAAGTGTGCTATGTCATTTCATAGAAGACACCTTCTTACTGAAATGTAATACTAATGGTGACAGCTTTGAAAATTGATACAAACTTTTAAAAGAAACATGTTTTTATCCCACTATTGTCTTATTGCTCGGATCACACAACAATGCAAGTAGCAAGGCACTTCTATCTTCCAACAATTGCTAAATTTCCACAACCAATATGGACAAAAGAAAATGAACACAACAATTGCTAAATTTCCACAACCGTATATGGCCAGTAGGAGGAAAATGGGGAACGACAACAACAACAGCCACAAACACAAGAAAAGCTGAGTTAACGACAAAAGCAGTAGGGCAAGATTGTTCAGAAAAAACGACATGTGTTAGGGGCTCAATAATCCAGAACCAAACTGGTTACATTCCACCCAAAATCAACACGGCAACCTCATCTCGACAGAGACAAAACACAAGAAGAACACATTCCAAATGAAAAACTGAAAATGAAAAACAGAGGGGGAAATGTTTACCAAGCCAAACAAAATGTAAGCTCTGGTATAGAGGAAAACAAATCGAAATCAAACCCTTTACTTACCGTATTGCTCAATTCACCAGCCCAACAACACAGCAAACAGCAAACACCTAATTGGCATAAAATGGGAAACCCTGTTAGGAAATGCCCTAAGTATTAGAGACATTTTGATGTATTCATTTTGAACTGGATAATAAAATTATACTTAGAGGTTATTCATTACATTGCTATCTGTCCTCGTCTTATTTACATGTTAAAGTAAATGTAAGTAAATATGGCTCACTGACTGCTTGTGTTAAAACTGTTGGAATGTTGCATGCAATGGACTTTTGTATGCGAGAAGACAATGTTCTAAAGTTAGCAGTCTAAATTATGGTCTGTAGTCTATGGGGTTAGACCGAGCATCTAACTCATGTTAAGACTATTATGTTGTCTAAAGCCTTGGAGGGGATGGTCTGTCTTGACTGTCTGGAACTGGACTCCCAAGTAGAGACATGGATATGTTGCTTGGTGGTGACATATTAGACCGGGACTAAAGCATGATTGATCTACGTAGTCCGCTATGAGTGGATCAATCTGCTTTTGACGTTCATTGTGCAATAACCTTAATCCTGAGTAAAGGAACTACTTCATGTATATGACTTGTGTACTTTGATGTTCCAATGGCTAAAGCGTCTCAGAGGTAGTAAGCTTATAGACCGGTTCGTTGGGTGCATGACTTGTATACGATGAAGGGTTTGTTTGCAGATATCGGAATCATAGCTCTGAGGAGTTAAAGGTATCCTCTTAAAGGCATTATACTGAATGTGAAAATGGACAAGGCCTTGGGTCGTCTGCTGGGCGGATGATTTCTTATTCACATATGGTGAATAATCATTTTCTTGATTCGGTAGTATAATGGAACTTTAAGATAGCCTGATCAGTAGGATTAAACGGACTTTGACCTAAGGCTGATCATGGATATCATATGAGGGTTTTGCATATATGACAAGGTCATTGGATGGTAGCTCGTCACAGGCTTACGTAATACGGTATATAATTGGGAGTTCAGTTTCAGGTTTATAGTGGTGTGACTCTGAAATTAGTGATCATATGATTGAGTTGTTCGGTACAGAATGATGATCATATGGAATCATGGGAGCCCGATTATATATGTCCAATCAGTCCCTCTACTAGCTCCACATAATTCCTTAACGTTTGGCAAATTGATTTGTGTATCCTATTGGCTAGTTTATTATGCATGGATGGTGATGATGCAGGATTAGGATGGTAGACAAGATTCTCTCCGATTGGATTCAGATTTTGTTTTGGATAATAGAGTACACAATTATTCGAACTCTAAATAAAGTTGCCATGATTTTATTTGAGATTGGATTGGAGTTGTAGAAAATTATCCATGAGAACAAGAATATGAAACACAACCGTTTTGTGGAATTTGAAATTTGAAATTTTGAAATTTGAAATTTGAAATTTGAAATTTGAAATTTGAAATTTGAATTTTGAATTTGAATTTTGAATTTGAAATTTGAATTTGAAATTCGAATTTGAAATTTGAATTTGAAATTTAAATTTGAAATTTGAAATTTGAATTTGAAATTTGAATTTGAAATTTGAAATTCAAATTTTGAATCACAGTCCAAGTAGGATTCGAATTTGTTGTGGAAAATCCACAAGGTTTGAAATTCGAATTTGAGTTGGATTTGGAGAGGATAATCTTGTTAGAATCCTACTTGAATTTTGAATCCAAATCCCAACAAAAGTGGGCGAATTTTTTGAGGATAATCTTCAATGGAAAATTTGGTTTTTGTAGATAAGATTCAAGGGAAAATTCAAGTTTCAATCCTAGTTGAATTTGGATTCTCTCCCTCCCTAAAAGTGGCCGAAATTTTGGAGCCTTAATCCTAGGAAATTCGATTATTTTTGGATAAGGTTGAGATAAGATTCAAGCTTGAAAATCCTAATGGAATTTTTGATTCTCCCTTATCCATAATGGCCGAAATCTTTTGGAGGATTTTCTCCTTGAGAATTTCGGATTTTTTTTTGGTTGAAAAAGGGAGATAAAATTCTAGTTAAAATCTTGTTGAGATTTGGATTGGATCTATCCTAAGAAAACCGAATTTTTAGTGGAGATTCTCCCTTGGAAAAATTCAGATTTTATGGGTTTGGATAAGGGAAAATATATTTTCCTAATCCAATTCAAATTCAGAGATTCACCTCATGCAGGTCTATAAATAGAGGTGCTGCCACTCCAGTTCTCTTAGACCACAGACTCTCAGGTGAGCAGGCTTATTGTTGCACAGCTCATCGTGACAATAAAGTTCTTTAGAGATCTGGGTGGTCGAAAGAAGACTAGTAGTGCTAGCATACCGATCGAGGTTCAGAGTGCCCACACACTCAGCCATTCAGGAATTGGAGAATAGTAGAGAAGGCTAGTTGGTTGAAGCCTCCGGTCATTCTCCTCCTGCATATTGGCGTCCTTGAGGTATGAGTTTTAATTGTTGTTGATTTATTGTATATGGCATCATGAGATATTTAACGATCTAAAATTTTAATTGTTCCGCTGCGCCACTCTGATACGTTTTTACTGATTTATTTTCCTACAATTGGTATCAGAGCCAGGTGATGACTATGCCATGTACATAAATTAGACAATTACTTAGTCTTTTTATTTATGTATGGATTTGATATTTAGAGAGTGGCATTCTAGGGTTCCTTTATGTTGTTATCATGTATTATGTATAAAGTATGTGGTTATTTTAATTTTTTGAATTATTATAAGCATGCTTGTTTATACCGGTTATGGTTCCTTAGAATTTAGAGAAATTGTACCTAGGAATTTTTTATGTAACCATGGGAGCAGTTTATCAACACTGTAATTTTCCCATGGATTTTAATTCTTGTCTCTTAGAATTTTTATGGTTAGAATTTTTGTACACCGGAAACGGTTTAGGAATTTCTTATGTAATTATTCTTGGAGGAGATTGAAGATTGAAGACCGTAATTTATTTTTCCCAAAAGTTAAATTTAATTTAAAGATTGAAATTTTGATTGTGTGGAAAATTTCAATTTAATTGGGATTCAAATTAATTTTTGGAGATCCTAATAGGTAAATTGGAATATGGCACGAAAATCGAGACACGACCCCTCGGGATAGGCCGACAAACCTTGGTGGGGCTACAGCCCCTGCCCTCGGGCAAGATGAGGCTGCGACAGCCCCTGTGCAGGCCCACACCACCCACGGCCGTAGGCTCTGCCTACAGCCAGGGGTGGCCGTGGCCTGCCCAAGGCTGGCCGCAGCCTGGGCGAGCAGCCACTGGTTGCAGGCGCTGCCTGCAGCCTGCCGGCTGCTGCGCCCAGCCTGGGCGTGCAGCCTGGCGCTGCAGGCTTGGCCTGCAGCCCTGCAGGCTTGGCCTGCAGCCCCGCAGGGCTGCACATGGGGCGGCCGTGGGCTGCCAGCCCCTCCGGGGCTGGTGGCTGCCCACGGGGGCGGCGGTCTGACGGTCCAAAAATCAGAAAATTTTGATTTTTAAATTTGATATTTAATTTTAAATCATGTTTAAAAATATGTAATTAAAAATTTGAAATTTTTTGAAATTACATATTATTACACATGATGTTTAAAATTGTTTAAAATTTAAATTTGAAATTTAAATTTGAAATTCGAATTTGGAATTTGAATTTGAAATTTAAATTTTTGGATATTTAAATTTTAAATAATTCTTGGGATGAGAAATAAATGCAAAGGCTACATAAAGATGGATACAAGAAGACGGAACAGAATTCAAGACCCAAAGAATGCTTTGGATGGAATTTTGTAATCTTTATTTTCTTTGTTCTAGGATGGAACCATAGCTTGGTTATTCTGTCAATTTTTTTTCTGTGATATGTCATGGATGTATAAATATGTATTGATGGATGTTTTGTATGCATATTTGATAACATGTCATATAGGATAGGTGAGTGCCGCTCATACTATATTGATCATACATAATTTGTCAAAACTTGCATGTTTTTCAAAATATTGAGTGGGAGAGGGTTTCAAACAAAACCCACGGCCTTCATTGTTGATCCATATGTGAAAGCATGGTAACGCCTCGCGTCAGTTCTGACCTGACCACACTCCTCGGTAGGTGTTTACCGCCGCCGATATACTAGATTGGATCTCCTATGTGGAAAACGTGTTCGGGTGCGATCCTATTCATGACCAACCCTCGGTGGCTTGGTAGGACGTGGATCGGGCTACGTAAACAATGGTTATACACTTAAGACTCGTTTAGTTATTAACCTTCCCTAGAAGCTCTGTTAACTAAACTGGTGGCCAAATAAGCGGTTATTAATATATGTCTTAACCTTGGAGGATTTAAGGTAACATATATTAATTGGACGGGGTCCATGTTCCGGCTATTTGTTCTCATGACCACCCCTCGGTGGCTTGGGGTAATAGGTGCTGAGTATTACCGTTGCAATGCTACATGTTTTTTCAAGTTTCATGTAGGAACATACTTGTATGTTTTTATTTGCTAAATTATCTGTATATTTGCTTGGGCTTTGTAATGATGTCTAGTATAATTTTATTTCAGTTCAAAATGTCACCGACACCCCTCATTTCAATACTTACTGAAAATAAGCTGAATGGCGACAATTATAAAGATTGGAAAAGAAATCTATTAATAGTTCTCAGCTGCGAGAGACACAAGTTCGTACTGGACGAACCATGCCCACCTGGGCCCAAACCTGACACACCACTTGAGGAGGTCCCGGTTGCCTATAATCGTTGGAGAGAATCCAATGAAATAGCTCGATGCTACATCCTTGCTAGCATGACGAGTGCTTTACAAAAGCAGCATGAGACTTATCAAGTTGCTGGGGAGATCATGGATAATCTGGAGGACATGTTCGGAGGCCAAGAAAAATTGGCTCGACAGTCTGCTATCACCAGCATTATGAACTCCAAACAAAAGGCGGGTACTCCGGTGAAGGACCATATGATCACTCTAATGGGATTCTTCGCTGAGGCTACCGAGAATGGTGCTGAGTTGGACTATAACACCCAGATCGAGATGGTGTTCAAGACTCTGTCTAAAGATTTTGTGGGGTTTAAGGCCGCATACAATCTGGCAACAAAGGAGTTAGGACTTACCGAGCTCATGAAGCAACTACAGGCTTATGAGCGGATGATTAGGGATGAGGATGTGGTCCGACCTAAAGGAGAGGCCAATTTGGCGGAATCTTCCAATCCCTCACGGAAGAGGAAGAGGCCAAATAAGAAGCAAGTGGCTTCCAGTTCTTCTAATCCTCCTGTCTCTGACGGGAAGAAGAAGAAGAACAACAAGAAGCCAAAGGACCCTAAAAAGTCCAAATGCTTCCACTGTGGGAAGGTAGGTCACTTCAAGAAGGCTTGCCGGGAATTCCTAGCCTCCAAGGGCAAGGAAGGTAAGGAACTTCATTACTTAGAAGCGTGTTTGGTGGAAGAATCGAAAGACACATGGGTCATTGATTCGGGCGCCACTAATCATGTTTGTGTTTCTATGCAGGGGTTCGTGGAAACGAGAAGTCTACATGATAGGAGCCTCTCGTTGCGGACTGGAGATGGTAGCTTTGTGGTGGCTGAGGCAGTGGGAGACGTTCATCTTTATTTTGATCAATTTAGGTTTATTTTATTGAAAGACTGTTTTTATGTTCCTAATTTTAGGAGGAACCTTATATCGGTAGCTTGTTTAATAAAGGATTCGTATTCAGTTTCTTTTAGTAAAAGAGTTGATATTCGTAGAAATAAGTCTTTTATCTGTTCTGGATGGATGGATGGAAACCTATATTTGATCAGACCAAAGATGTACTCACTGCTTGACACTGAATTAATTGATAACTCTAAAAGGTTGAAAGTTTCTCACTCTAACAAGGCGTATCTTTGGCATTTAAGACTTGGTCATATTAATCAGGATAGGATTCAAAGATTGGTGAAAGACGGTCCTCTGGAATCTCTGGAGGAGGTACGACTTCCCCAATGTGAGTCTTGTCTAGAGGGTAAGATGACTAAGAGGTCTTTTGGAGCTAAGGGTACAAGGGCACAGGAGCTCTTAGAAATTGTGCACACTGACGTATGTGGCCCCATGAACGTCACAGCACGAGGAGGGTTCGAGTACTATGTCTCTTTCATAGATGATTACTCGAGGTATGGATATGTGTATCTGATGCACCGCAAGAGCGAAACCTTTGATAAGTTTAAAGAGTATCGTGCGGAAGTGGAAAAGCAATTGGATAAATCCATAAAGACACTTCGATCTGATCGAGGTGGCGAATACCTCTCCGATGAATTTCTAGGACATCTTGTAGAGAATGGGATATTATCCCAATTGACTATACCTGGTACTCCACAACAGAATGGTGTAGCCGAAAGGAGAAACAGAACCTTATTGGATATGGTACGGTCCATGATGAGTTACTCAACGCTGCCATTGTCATTTTGGGGACATGCTTTACAAACAGCGTGCTATATTCTGAACCAGGTTCAGAGCAAATCAATTCCTAGAACTCCGTATGAATTGTGGCGTGGCAGGAAGCCCTCCCTTGGACATATGAGAATATGGGGCTGCCCGGCACATGTACTGGATGGGGATGCGAAGAAGTTGGAACCAAGATCAGAATTGTGCATGTTTGTAGGGTATCCAAAGGGAACTAAAGGAGGTCCGTTCTATAACCCGAAGGAACAAAAGGTCATTGTCTCAACCCATGCGACATTCTTGGAGGAAAGTCACATGAATGACTTTAAGCCTCGAAGCAAAGTGGTGCTAGAGGAGTTATCGGGTGAAAGAACTGCTCCACAGATTTCGGTCTTGGACGCAAGTCCGAGTTCCAGTGAAAGACCTACAGACGATCAACAATTTAGGGTGCCTCGTCGTAGTGGGAGGGTTTCTAAGAAACCTAATTTCTTTATGTATGATGCTGAGGTATACCAGGCCGAGGCTCATGAGCATGAGGAAGATCCGGTCACATATGATGAAGCTATAAAGGATGTTGATTCTAGATCTTGGAAACAGGCTATGAACAATGAGATAGATTCTATGAAATCTAACTCTGTTTGGGAACTTGTAGATTTGCCGGATGGGATAAAACCCATTGGATGCAAATGGGTCTACAAAAGAAAGAAGGATGCGGAAGGGAGAGTGGAAACTTTCAAAGCTAGACTGGTTGCAAAGGGATACACGCAAAAGGCTGGAATCGATTACGAGGAAACCTTTTCGCCTGTTGCTATGCTGAAGTCTATCCGTATTCTTCTATCCATTACTGCGGCTCTCGATTACGAGATCTAGCAAATGGATGTCAAGACGGCATTCTTGAATGGCCATCTTGAAGAGTGTATCTATATGATACAGCCCGAAGGGTTCGTAGCAAAAGGCCAAGATAAGAAAGTCTGCAAGTTGCTTAGATCCATTTATGGATTAAAGCAGGCATCCCGCTCATGGAACCAGAGGTTTGATCAAGTGATTAAGACATTTGGTTTTGAGCAGAACGTTGATGAACCTTGTGTTTATAAACGTATTAAGGATGGAAAAGTGGTCTTTCTGATACTCTATGTCGATGATATACTACTCATTGGGAATGATGTAGGGAATTTATCATCGGTCAAGCTTTGGTTACACCAATAGTTTGACATGAAGGACTTGGGAGAAGCTAATTATGTTCTAGGCATTCGTCTCTTTAGAGATCGAAAGAACAAAATGATAGCATTATCCCAAGCTTCATACATAGATAAAATAATTGACAAATATGCAATGCTAGAGGCAAAGAAAGGCTCACAACCTTCTATTGTCGGTTTAACTCTTTCATTGGATGACTGTCCCAAGACATCGGAAGAAAGAGAGCGTATGAGTAAGGTCCCTTATGCATCCGCTGTGGGTAGCCTTATGTACGCTATGCTTTGCACTCGCCCGAACATATGTTTTGTAGTGGGTATGGTGAGTCGATATCAAGCGAATCCTGGAACCAAGCACTGGCAAGCAGTAAAGCATATACTCAAGTATCTTAAGAGAACGAGGGATTATATGCTAGTGTATTCTGGAGGGGACCTAACACCCGTAGGATACACGGACTCAGACTTCCAGACTTGTAAGGATTCAAGGAAATCGACATCTGGATCAGTGTTTTTACTCGGAGGAGGCGCCATTGTGTGGAGGAGCGTGAAGCAGGGCTGCACAGCTGACTCTACTATGGAGGCTGAGTATGTGGCTGCGGCTGAGGCATCTAAAGAAGCGGTTTGGCTCCGCAAGTTCTTTAGAGACCTTGAGGTCATTCCGGGTGTTGACAAGCCTATCACACTTTACTGTGATAATACAGGGGCTATTGCCAACACAAGGGAATCTCGACACCACAAGAGGACCAAGCACATCGATCGGAGGTATCACATTATTAGAGGGCATGTGGAGACAGGACAAGTGGATGTATGTAAGATCGCGTCCGAGGACAACATCGCTGATCCCTTTACTAAGACTTTGGTAGCTAGAAGCTTTGAGAGGCATGTAGAGGCGATGGGGATGCGTAACATGGCACATCTGCTGGCTTAGGGCAAGTGGGAGATTGTTAGGAAATGCCCTAAGTATTAGAGACATTTTGATGTATTCATTTCGAACTGGATAATAAAATTATACTTAGAGGTTATTCATTACATTGCTATCTGTCCTCGTCTTATTTACATGTTAAAGTAAATGTAAGCAAATATGGCTCACTGACTGCTTGTGTTAAAACTGTTGGAACGTTGCATGCAATGGACTTTTGTATGCGAGAAGACAATGTTCTAAAGTTAGCAGTCTAAATTATGGTCTGTAGTCTATGGGGTTAGACCGAGCATCTAACTCATGTTAAGACTATTATGTTGTCTAAAGCCTTAGAGGGGACGGTCTGTCTTGACTGTCTGGAGCTGGACTCCCAAGTAGAGACATGGATATGTTGCTTGGTGGTGACATATTAGACCGGGACTAAAGCGTGATTGATCTACGTAGTCCGCTATGAGTGGATCAATCTGCTTTTGACGTTCATTATGCAATAACCTTAATCCTGAGTAAATGAACTACTTCATGTATATGACTTGTGTACTTTGATGTTCCAATGGCTAAAGCGTCTCAGAGGTAGTAAGCTTATAGACCGGTTCGTTGGGTGCATGACTTGTATACGATGAAGGGTTTGTTTGCAGATATCGGAATCATAGCTCTGAGGAGTTAAAGGTATCCTCTTAAAGGCATTATACTGAATGTGAAAATGGACAAGGCCTTGGGTCGTCTGCTGGGCGGATGATTTCTTATTCACATATGGTGAATAATCATTTTCTTGATTCGGTAGTATAATGGAACTTTAAGATAGCCTGATCAGTAGGATTAAACGGACTTTGACCTAAGGCTGATCATGGATATCATATGAGGGTTTTGCATATATGACAAGGTCATTGGATGGTAGCTCGTCACAGGCTTACGTAATACGGTATATAATTGGGAGTTCAGTTTCAGGTTTATAGTGGTGTGACTCTGAAATTAGTGATCATATGATTGAGTTGTTCGGTACAGAATGATGATCATATGGAATCACGGGAGCCCGATTATATATGTCCAATCAGTCCCTCTACTAGCTCCACATAATTCCTTAACGTTTGGCAAATTGATTTGTGTATCCTATTGGCTAGTTTATTATGCATGGATGGTGATGATGCAGGATTAGGATGGTAGACAAGATTCTCTCCGATTGGATTCAGATTTTGTTTTGGATAATAGAGTACACAATTATTCGAACTCTAAATAAAGTTGCCATGATTTTATTTGAGATTGGATTGGAGTTGTAGAAAATTATCCATGAGAACAAGAATATGAAACACAACCGTTTTGTGGAATTTGAAATTTGAATTTTGAAATTTGAAATTTGAATTTTGAAATTTGAAATTTGAATTTTGAATTTGAATTTTGAATTTGAAATTTGAATTTGAAATTCGAATTTGAAATTTGAATTTGAAATTCGAGTTTGAAATTTGAATTTGAAATTTAAATTTGAAATTTGAAATTTGAAATTTGAAATTGGAATTTGAAATTTGAATTTGAAATTTGAAATTCAAATTTTGAATCACAGTCCAAGTAGGATTCGAATTTGTTGTGGAAAATCCACAAGGTTTGAAATTCGAATTTGAGTTGGATTTGGAGAGGATAATCTTGTTAGAATCCTACTTGAATTTTGAACCCAAATCCCAACAAAAGTGGGCGAATTTTTTGAGGATAATCCTCAATGGAAAATTCGGTTTTTGTAGATAAGATTCAAGGGAAAATTCAAGTTTCAATCCTAGTTGAATTTGGAGTCTCTCCCTCCCTAAAAGTGGCCGAAATTTTGGAGCCTTAATCCTAGGAAATTCGGTTATTTTTGGATAAGGTTGAGATAAGATTCAAGCTTGAAAATCCTAGTGGAATTTTTGATTCTCCCTTATCCATAATGGCCGAAATCTTTTGGAGGATTTTCTCCTTGAGAATTTCGGATTTTTTTTTGGTTGAAAAAGGGAGATAAAATTCTAGTTAAAATCTTGTTGAGATTTGGATTGGATCTATCCTAAGAAAACCGAATTTTTAGTGGAGATTCTCCCTTGGAAAAATTCGGATTTTATGGGTTTGGATAAGGGAAAATATCTTTTCCTAATCCAATTCAAATTCAGAGATTCACCTCATGCAGGTCTATAAATAGAGGTCCTGCCACTCCAGTTCTCTTAGACCACAGACTCTCAGGTGAGCAGGCTTATTGTTGCACAGCTCATCGTGATAGTAAAGTTCTTTAGAGATCTGGGTGGTCGGAAGAAGACTAGCAGTGCTAGCATACCGATCAAGGTTCAGAGTGCCCACACACTCAGGCATTCAGGAATTGGAGAATAGTAGAGAAGGCTAGTTGGTTGAAGCCTCCGGTCATTCTCCTCCTGCATATTGGCGTCCTTGAGGTATGAGTTTTAATTGTTGTTGATTTATTGTATATGGCATCATGAGATATTTAACGATCTAAAATTTTTATTGTTCCGCTGTGCCACTCTGATACGTTTTTACCGATTTATTTTCCTACAAACCCTAATTTCACAACACAGAAGCAGCCAATATTTAGTTACAATTTAGAGTTGAGAATGCTGAACATCCACTAGAAAAACATCCAAAAAATCTCCAATCTGTGATATCTCCCACCCGAACAATGAACGGAAATGTATAAATCGATGGTCGGTGACTTGTAAATAGCGAAACCACTAAATGCCCAAAAGTTAAAAAAATTTTCTCATCCCATGTGAAGCTGTCTACGAATCCGAGCGAGAAATTGTTCAGACAAGTGGAAAACGTACAAAAACCAACATTTCCAGACAAATTTTTTTCGCGGTTGCTCACAAACGACTTTCGGTTTTGCTATGGAAAGTCGATTGATGCGAGAGTCAAGAACAAGGCAAACAAGAATCTGAAGGGGAGAAAAGGAGGAGTGCAAAAAAGTTCATGCCAGATCAGGGTAAAAATGACTGATGGGGTTTGGAGGATCCGAATCTCATAGTCGGTGAGGTGTGAGAGGCGTACGGCGACGAAAATTGCAGACGAAACTAGAGGGAGGCATGTGACCTTCATGGTCATGGTCTGTAGACCCATATGCGACAAACGTTTTTTGGCCTCTAGACCCGAGTTTGAGGTCTCCAGGCAAGCATCCCAAACGATGCCTAACTGTACGTTTAGTGGTCTTGGTCAAAGTTGACGTGATTAGTGTCTAGTCAAAGGTACTATTCTTGATGAATAGTACTATTCATGGTTAAATTTATTATTTATGGTTCTTGATGCCATAGTTTGGTATCAGGGGTTAATGCTCAGTACTATATGGTACGAGTATTTTATATGTATGAATGTCACTTGTATATGTTACAAATATGCATGAATGTTACCGTTACTAGTATATGATACTAGCATACGATGTATTGTGAATAAGCTTATGAAATGTAAGTAATTTGAAGTATGATATGATGTCAAGTATGTTTATGATGTTCAAGTAAGTGTTAAGTTGGTGACAGAGCTATGTTATATGTTATAATTACTCTAATGCCACAGCTGGTATCAGATATGCTCGTTACTATATGGTAAGAGCTTTTATATGTCACGTATTTATATTTGAACTTACTGAGCTTTAGCTCACAAGTTTGTTCATGTTGCAGGTAAGAAACCTGTATCTCAGCAGTATAGTGCAATGGATGATGACGAGATTTACGTGTGCCAATGGGGATAGGGAATCCACTGTAGATATGGCTCTGCTACTAGTCTTCCACTGAGCAAGTTAAAAGAGAAGATTTGAAGAAAAGAGAATTGATGTATTTTATGTGTAAAGTTGAAATAATGTATTTCTGTAAATTATGCTTTATAGAAATATATTAAGAAAGAAAAATTATGTATTTTGAGAAATTATGTATTTCTACAAAGTAAAGAAAAATATTTTAAGAAAGAAGTTTAAAAAGAAAAAAATTGCCCTAAAATATCAAAAATTTAAAAATAAAAGAAGGTTTTAGGCGACCCAACAAGGTTCACGGTCCGTTGCGATTGGCTACGGAGCGCAGTCGTAATGGTTTCACGTGACCTACGTTGTGGCACTACAGGTGGTATCAGAGCAAGTTCAAAAGTAAGTTTAAAGTAAGGTAGCCAAATGTTACAAGTGGTATCAGAGCAATTTGACCATATCCTTCCTGACACAAAGCGCAGCTTGCTCGTCTGTCCAAGTAAGTTAGTTTATTTTAAATTTGTAAATATTTATTGATTGAAGATAAAAATTTTATAGTAATGAGATGACGAGATCTAAGTTGGCAAGGATAAGATGACAAGATGACAAGACCACTGTGCATGAGATCACGACTGTACAGTGCTAAAGGACTATCCAGAGTAAGAGAGAAGATTTTGCCCGAAGTGTGCCCTTAAAATTAAGTGGCAAACGACACCGTACCACTCCATGGAATTGCAAGATTGGTTTTATACCATCAGGCTGATTCCCTGATTGTACACCACTCATCAGGATAACTGAGTCCTGTTGGTTGTTGATATCTTTCAAGGAGGTACTCTTGTGTGTACTGGAATTCTTGGTTCTAGACGCGATAGGGGTTTAACTGGGCCGAGTTTCTCCATACTACGATCGAGCAAATCTCTAAGAGGAGTCTAGCATCAGCCCTAGTTTCTTGTTTCTTATGGGCAAGCGGGGAAGTGAAACCACCTAAGTTCCCTAGAGTTGCGAATATACATGAATTCGTTCAACGAACTGAGAGACTAGAGCCGACGTCTGGTGACACAGTTCTAACGTATGCTGTACACTATGAGGAATTGATGGGGACTTTTGTAATGAGTCCTGTACATCATTGTTGAGGAACTGATGAGTCTTCTCCAACTCATGACGGAACTAAAGCCGAGGCAAATGCGGTTCACTAAACATCCACTGTAGACCAAGAAATTCGATGATGTAAGTTATGATACAAATGATGAAAAAGAGTTTTCTGTCTATAGGAAAATTCGATGTACAAGGCTAACATATATATAGCTTTTATGTTATGTTGAAATATTCGAAATGACATGTGCATATTATGTAATGATACAATAAGAATCGTTACATCATAGAGTAGAATACATGCTAAATGTTAAGACATGTTGCTATGTTAAGACATGTTGAAATGATTCTTGTTGTTCTACCCTAACTAAAAGGGCAGAATATATGACAAATGTGTCACGTGCATTTATCACGCTGGAATGGATACAAGAGGATAAGGCCAATGGATACAAGAGGACGATGTCTTATATGTCCTAACACTATCCGAACAAGGAAAAGAGCCACTCTACAAACATTTCATCTAGCAAAAATGTGAGGGTTCAATAGATAAAGCTATCGGAATGTGAAGGGTTGGTAACCCCTTAAAGCATAAGAGAAGATGCTAAGGAATAACACAATTCCACTAGTCAAAGTACTATGGAGGAATCACAGCATTGGGGAGACTAAGTAGGAATGTGAAGAGGAAATGAAATTGTTGTACCCCTACTTGTCTCAATTTTCAAGAACAAAAATTTTATAAGGAGGGGTGAATGTGACAACCGAGAAATTTCACCATTCTCGGAAAATAGGTACATTGAATGTACATTATGATTTTTGGGTTTAAAATGTGAAATGAATGATTTAATATTGTTTAGAATATGATAAAATGTTTTGACTATGTGAAAGGTGAGAAATTTGGTTGTGGAAAAATTTCACAGAACTGAAACAGGAAAAACGATGCCATTTTAGTATCGAGAGCCCTAGAAGGTGACTTGTGGTAAGACAAGTCTACTAAAAGACGAAAGAGTTACAGTAGTGATGTTATATGTGTACGCGTGTGAGTTACATGCAGTATCAAGAAGTTGGTCAAGATGACCTTTTCTTGATATAAAACTGATATATTTAGAATCAGTATGCTCAAAATAGTCAATTGAGCATCAAATGTAATTTTTGACCGTGGAGCATGTGGTATCAAGAAATTGGTCAAGATAACCTTTTCTTGATATAAAACTGATATATTTGGAATCAGAATGCTCAAATTAGTCATTTGAGCGCAAAAAGTCATTTTTGACTGGGAAACATGCAGTATCAAAAAACTGATCGAGATGACCTCGGATAAAAGTAAAACTGATATATTTGGGTTAAGCACGCCCAAATTAGTCAGGATAGCTCATGTTGAAATTTTAAACCACAAAGTATATATAAGGGTGAAAAATTGGATATTTGCAAATAGGGCCTCCATAATTTTTCTTCTCTTCTCTCTCCTCCCACACACCGTGAGTGAACAGTAACTGACCACTAGAAACGGTGTTCATTTTTGACACCACCGGCACCATTGGAAAGCTCTCGACGACCTGAGTCCAACGGTGTGCTGACACAACAGAACCAACACCGGAGGTCAAAAATTTCAAGCCGTCGTTCGTTCGCCGTCTGACATCCAAATGCCATGATTCTGGTCCTAGTGGATTTGTGGTGAAGAGTAGATCAAAACCCAGGCCTCATTTTAGGTCAACAGCCACCAGATTGCACAGCCCAAGTCCGCTCGTCACCATCACCGTCGCCACCGTGGAAACCAACGATTCCGGTAAAGGCAAGCCACACCATTAGACCCAAAATGCTCAGAATAGCATAGGGAACAAAAGCCCTAAACCAATTTCAAGAAACAAAGCTGGCACAATGGAGAACCAACCACTGTCGCCATCCCTAATTTTCGAGGCTCGATTTCTAGTGATAGGAGCCTCGATTGGTGAAATTGACACTACCAATGGGTTCCTCTCGTCGAGCTCTTCAAGGTTGTGGCCACCTTTTCTCTCGTTGCCACCAATCAACGCCGGTCAATGGCGACCCGGTGACCAAAATTTGAAGAATGGCCCGTTGGCCTATTTTCGAAGGTCCAGACACATCCGTGGCATCAAATTTGCAAATCGGAACTTGAAAAGTGAAGAACGGTGGAATAAAGTTCGTCTACTCAAGACCGAACGGTTCGTTCGATTGCTGGTGGGACGATTTCGATAGTGATTTTGGTCTCTTTATTCCTTAATTTATGTTTTGAAATGATTATGTATTAATTATGTATTTTTGTGATGTCACGTGCCTTGGGTAGCCCGGACCGTCACTTAAAAATACTATTGATACTTAACTTGCTTGAAAACTATTCGTACTTACTTAAAGAATAGTTGCTTAACTTATTTGGCTTGAAAACTGATGCTTAAACTTACTTAATTTGATACCATAATTTTAGAGATTTTTTTGATGTGTACATTTTTACTATTCACGTACATATACTTTGCAAGTACATAGGTCTAAATCGTCTGGGTACATACATACTTATAAAACTGTTTAACTGTTTACTATTTAAAATATACTGTTTACTCCATACTGTGCGGAAGTCAAAACTCGCGGTGGTATCCACAACCTTGCTCTCACATCCGCCTCTGCCGCCGTCATCACCCAGTGGGATCTAAGCCATAAGTCACTTACCTACAGCATGAATATACACTGTGAGCTTTATGCCTAGCAAGTACAATATGTCATCCGTAAAACATGTTTAAATCATAATACATGTCACATACTGAATCATATCACATAGCTGGATGTATAACAGAAAACATCGTGTGACTGAATACAAATCTACTATAGCTGAAAGCATGCTAAACTATAGCTAATGCATATCGTGAATAATACATGAACTGATTATGCTCATATTATGCTTCATTATTCTTTCTTTTCTTTTTGTTCTTTCTTGTCTTATTCTTTCACTTGTGGGCCCAGTGTTGGACGTACCTAATGTGTGCAGGCTGGTAGGAGGAAGAGGGAGCAACCCACCAACCTACCTCATGGTCGATCTTTAACTTTTAGCCATTAAACTCACCTACGGGAGGTAGCATTCCACTGTGATGGAAGTCATAACATAAAACCATTAACTTTTAGCCATTAACCTCACCTACAGGAGGTAGCGTTCCACTAATTAGCCATTAACCTCACCTACGGGAGGTAGCATTTCACTGTGGTGGAAGTCATAACTGTAGGAATAAAATCGATAAAAAACGCATCAGAGCGGCACAGCAGAACAATAAAAATTTTTCAAAATCGTTAAATATCTCGTGATGTCATATACAATAAACTAACAGCAATAAAACTCATACCTTGAGAAGATGCCAAACTGTAGGAGGAGAATGACTGGAGGGCTTCAACCAACCAGTCTTCTCTACTATTCTCCAATTCCTAGATGGCAGAGTGTGTGGGCACTCGATTCCTCGACCGGTATGCTGGCACTGCTAGTCTCCTTCCAGCCACCCAGATCTCTAAAGAACTTATTATCACGGTGAGTTATGCAACAATAATCCTGCTCACCTGAGAGTCTGTGGTCTAAGAGAACTGCAGTGGTGGGACCTCTATTTATAGACTTGCATGAGGTGATCCTCTAAATTCGAATTAGATTAGGAGAAGATTTTCTCCCTTATCCACTAAAAAAAATCTGAAAATTCTAGGCCTTATCCAACCAAAAACAATTCGGCCAATTTAAGGATTTTTCTTTCAAAATTCAAACAAGATTTTAACTTAAAATTTATCTCTTCATTCCCTCATGACTAGATTCGGTCATTAAAGTGTGAGGAGAATCAGAGTTCAAATAGGATTTTCTAACTTAAATTTAATCTCACCCTTATCCATTAAAACTGAAAATCTCCCTCGAGTTTATCCTCAAAATTTTCAGTCAAACTAGGCAGGAGAGAATCCAAATTCAACTTGGGATTGAAACATGAATTTTTCCCTGCATCTTTATCCAAAAAATCTGAAAATTTCTAGGAGGATATTCCTAAACTAATTTCGATTTTCCTTGATGGATTAGGACTCCAAACTCAAGTAGGATTCAAAGATTTTCCTCTCCATAATCCAACTCAAATTTGAATTCTAAACCTGTGGAATGATCTACAAAGAATTCAAATTCCACTTGGACTGTGATTCAAAATTTGAATTTTGAATTTCAAAGTTCAAATTTCAAAATTCAAACTTCAAATTCAAATTTCAAATTTAAGTTTCGAATTCAAATTTCAAATTTCAAATTTAAATTTCAAATTCAAATTTCAAATTTGAATTTCAAATTTAAATTTCAAATTCAAATTTCAAATTCAAAATTTAAATTTCAAAATTCAAATTTCAAATTTCAAACTCCATAAAAAAGCTGCATTTTAGATTTTGTTCTCATGGATAATTTTCTACAACTCCAATCCAATCTCAAATAAAATCATGGCAACTTTATTTGGAGTTCGAATAATTGTGTACTCTATTATCCAAAACAAAATATGAATTCAACTGGAGAGAATCTTGTCCACCATCCTAACCCTATGTCAACACCATCCGTGCATAATTAACTAACTAATAAGCATACATAAATCAATTTGCCAACCGTTAAGGAATTATGTGGAGCTTGTAGAGAGACCAATTGGAAATATATAATCGGGCTCCCATGAATCCGTATGATCATCATTTTGTACTGAACAACTCAATCATATGATCACTAATTTCAGAGTCACACCACTATAAACCTGAAACTGAACTCCTAATTATATACCGTATTACGAAAGCCTGTGACAAGCTAATGTCCAATGACCTTGTCATGTATGCAGAACCCTCATATGATATCTATGATCAGCCTTAGGTCAAAGTCCGCTTAATCCTGCTGATCAGGCTATCTTAAAGTTCCATTATACTACCGAATAAGAAAATGATTATTCACCATATGTGAATAAGAAGTCATCTACCCAGCAGACAACCCAAGGCCATGTCCATTTTCACATCCAGTATAATGCCTTTAAGAAGATACCTTTAACTCCTTAGAGCTATGATTCTGATATCTGTAAACAAACCCTTCATCGTATACTAGTCATGCACCCAACGAATCGATCTATAAGCTTACTACCTCTGAGACGCTTTAGCCATTGGAACATCAAAGTACACAAGTCATATACATGAAGTAGTTCATTTACTCAAGATTAAGGTTATTGCATAATGAACGTCAAAAGTAGATTGATCCACTCATAGCGGACTATGTAGATCAATCACGCTTTAGTCCTGGTCTAATATGTCATCATCAAGCAATATATCTATGTCTCTACTTAGGAGTCTATGCTCCGGACAGCCAAGACAAACCATCCCCACCATGGCTTTAGACAACATAATAGTCTTAACATGAGTTAGATGCTCGATCTAACCCCGTAGATTACAGACCTTAGTTTAGACCGCTTACTTTAGAACATTGTCTTCTTGCATACAAAAGTCTATTATATTCAATGTTCTAACAGTTTTAACATAAGCAGTTAGTAAGCCATATTTGCTTACATTTACTTCAACATATAAATAGAATAAGGACTAACAGTAATGTAATGAACAACTTCTATATTATAATTTTGTTATCCAGTTCAAAATAAATATATAAAATATCTCCAATGCTAAGGGCATTTCCTAATAATCTCCCATTTGCCCTAAGCCAGCAGATGTGCCATGTTATGCATCCCCATCACCTCTACATACCTTTCAAAGCTTTTAGCCACCAAAGTCTCAGTAAAAGGATCAGCAATGTTGTCCTCGGACGCGATCTTACATACATCCACTTGTCCAGTCTCCACGTGCCCTCCTATAATGTGATACCTCTAATTTATGTGCTTGGTCCTCTTGTGGTGCCGAGATTCCCTTGTGTTAGAAATAGCCCCAGTGTTATCACAGTAAAGTGTGATAGGCTTGTCAACACCTGAAATGACCTCAAGGTTTCTAAAGAACTTACAGCGCCAAACCGCTTCTTTAGATGCCTCAGCCATAGCCACATACTCAGCCTCCATCATAGAGTCAGCTGTGCAACCCTACTTCATGCTCCTCCACACAATAGCTCCTCCTCTGAGTAAGAACACTGATCCTGATGTCGATTTCCTCGAATCCTTGCAAGTTTGGAAGTGTGAGTCCGTATATCCTACTGGTGTTAGGTCCCCTCCAAAATACACCAGTATAATCCCTCATTCTCTTAAGATACTTGAGTATATGCTTTACTGCTTGCTAGTGTTTAGTTCCAAGATTCGCTTGATATCGACTTACTATACCTACTGCAAAACATATGTCTGGGTGAGTGCAAAGCATAGCATACATAAGGCTACCCACAGCGGATGCATAAAGGACCTTACTCATATGCTCTCTTTCTTTCGATGTCTTGAGATAGTCATCCAATGAAAGAGTTAGACCGGCAATGGAAGGTTATGAACCTTTCTTTGCCCCTTGCATTGCATATTTGTCAATTATTTTATCTATGTATAAAGCCTGAGATAATGCTATCATTTTGTTCTTACGATCTCCAAAGAGACGAATGCCTAGAACTTAATTAACTTTTCCCAAGTCTTTCATGTCAAACTGTTGGTGTAGCGAAAGCTTGACCGATGATAAATTCCCTACATCATTCCTAATGAGTAGTATATCATCAACATAGAGTACTAGAAAGATCACTTTACCATCCTTAATACATTTATAAACACAGGGTTCATCAACATTCTGCTCAAAACAGAACATAATCGCTTGATCAAATCTCTAGTTTCATGAGCGGGATGCTTGGTTTTATTTAATAAATTGATCTAAGCAACTTGCAGACTTTTCTTTCTCGGCCTTTTGTCATGAACCCTTTGAGCTGTATCATGTAGATACTTTCCTCAAGATGGCCATTTAAGAATGCCGTCTTGATGTCCATTTACCAAATCTCATAATCGAGAGCCGCAGCAACAGACAGAAGAATACGGATAGACTTCAGCATAGCAACAGGTGAAAAGGTTTTATTGTAATCTATTCCAGCCTTTTGCGTATACCTCTTTGCAACCAGTCTAGTTTTGAAAGTTTTCACTCTCCTTTTCGCATCCTTCTTTCTTTTGTAGGACCACTTGCATCCAATGGGTTTTATCCCATCCGGCAGATCAACAAGTTCCCAAACAGAGTTAGAATTCATAGAATCCATCTCATTGTTCATGGCATGTTTCCAAGATTTAGAATCAACTGTAGGAACAAAATCGATAAAAACACATTAGAGCGGCGCAGCCGAACAACAAAAATTTTTCAAGATCGTTAAACATCTCGTGATGCCATATACAATAAATTAACAATAATAAAACTCATACCTCAAGAGGATGCCAACTGTAGGAGGAGAATAACTGGAGGACTTCAACCAACTAGTCTTCTCTACTATTCTCTAATTCCCGGATGGCAGAGTGTGTGGGCACTCGGTTCCTCGACCGATATGCAAGCACTGCTAGTCTTCTTCCGATCACCCATATCTCTAAAGAACTTATTGTCATAGTGAGTTATGCAACAATAAGCCTACTCACCTGAGAGTTTATGGTATGAGAGAACTAGAGTGGTAGGACCTCTATTTATAGACTTGCATGAGGTGATCCTCTGAATTCGAATTAGATTAGGAGAAGATTTTCTCCCTTATCCACTCACAAAAATCTGAAATTAACAAGGCCAAAATCAAGTGCAAATTCGGCCATTTTTTTTGGGATTTTACAATCCAAATTCAAACAGGATTTTAACTTGAATTTTATCTCCTCATTTATCCATAATAACCGAATTTCCCTAGTGCCAAAATCATGACTAGATTCGGCCTTTAAAAGTGAGGAGAATCAAAATCCAAATAGGATTTTCTAGCTTGAATTTAATATCATCCTTATCTATAAATAATCAAAAAATCTCCTTGGATTTATCCAATAATTTTCATCCACATTAGGTAGGGAGAGAATCAAAATTCAACTAGGATTTTCTTGCTTGAATTTCCCTTGAACCTTATCCACAAAAACGGAAAATATCTTGGGGGATTTTCCTCAACAAAAATTCAGCCACTTTTACTAGAATTAGGATTCAAAATTCAAGTTGGATTCAAACAAGATTTTCCTCTCCTTTGTCCAAATTAAAACCGAATTTTCTATTGTGGATAATCCACAAAAAATTCGAATCCTATATGGATTGTGATTCAAAATTTGAATTTCAAATTTAAATTTCAAATTCAAATTTCAAATTCAAAATTTAAATTTCAAATTTCAAATTTAAAAATTCAAATTTAAAAATCCATAAAAAGTTGTATTTCAAACTCTTGTTCTCATGGATAATTTTCTACAACACCAATCCAATCTCAAATAAAATCATGGCAACTTTATTTGGAGTTCGAATAATTGTGTACTCTATTATTCAAAACAAAATACGAATTCAACTGGAGAGAATCTTGTACACCATCCTAATCCTATGTTAACACTATCCATGCATAATCAACTAGCCAATAAGCATACACAAATCAATTTACCAACAGTTAAGGAATTATGCGGAGCTAGTAGAGGGACCAATTGGACATATATAATCGGGCTCCCGTGAATCCATATAATCATTATTCTGTACTAAACAACTCAATCATATGATCACTAATTTCAGAGTCACACCACTATAAATCTGAAATTGAACTCCCAATTATATACCGTATTACAAAAGCCTGTGACGAGATATTGTCCAATGACCATGTCATATGTGCAAAACCGTCATATGATATCCATGATTAGCCTTAGGTCAAAGTATGTTTAATCCTCCTGATCAGGCTATCTTAAAGTTCCATTATACTACCGAATAAGAAAATGATTATTCACCATATGTGAATAAGAAGTCATCTGCCCAGCAGACGACCCGAGGCCTTGTCCATTTTCACATCCAGTATAATGCCTTTAAGGGGATACCTCTAACTCCTTGGAGCTATGATTCTGATATCTGTAAACAAACCCTTTATCGTATACAAGTCATGCACCAAACAAACCGGTCTATAAACTTACTACCTCTGAGACGCTTTAGCCATTAGAACATCAAAATACATAAGTCATATATATGAAGTAGTTCATTTACTCAGGATTAAGGTTATTGCATAATGAACGTCAAAAGCAGATTGATCCACTCATAGCGGACTAAGTTGATCAATCACACTTTAGTCCTGGTCTAATATGTCACTACCATGTAACATATCTATGTCTCTACTTGGGAGTCTATGCTCCAGACAGTCAAGACAAACCGTCCCTTCCATGGCTTTAGACAACATAATAGTTTTAACATGAGTTAGATGCTCGGTCTAACCCCGTAGACCGTAGACCTTAGTTTAGACAGCTTACTTTAGAATATTACCTTCTCGCACACAAAAGTCCATTGCATGCAACGTTCTAACAGTTTTAACACAAGCAGTCAATGAGCCATATTTGCTTACATTTACTTTAACATGTAAATAGAATAAGGACAAATAGCAATGTAATGAATAACCTCTATATATAATTTTATTATCCAGTTCAAAATAAATGCATCAATATGTCTCTCATGCTTACAGCATTTCCTAACAATCTCCCACTTAGCCTAAGCCATTAGATGTGTAGGATAATTAAATCGGTAAAAACGTATTAGAGTGGTGCAGCGGAACAATAAAAATTTTTCAGATCGTTAAATATCTCATGATGCCATATACAATAAACCAACAACAATTAAAACTCATACCTCAAGAATGCCAATCTTGCAGGAGGAGAATGACCAGAGGGCTTCAACCAACTAGTCTTCTCTACTATTCTCCAATTCTCGAATGGCTGAGTGTGTGGGCACTCTGAACCTCGATTGGTATGCTAGCACTACTAGTCTTCTTCCAACCACCCAGATCTCTAAAGAACTTATTATCACGGTGGGCTGTGCAACAATAAGCCTGCTTACCTGAGAGTTTATGGTCTGAGAGAACTGGAGTGGTAGGACCTCTATTTATAGACCTGCATGAGGTGATTCTCTGAATTCGAATTGGATTAGGAGAAGATATTCTCCCTTATCCACAAGCACAAAATCTGAATTTTCCAAGGGAGAATCCCAACAATAAAATTCGGCCACTTTAAGATAAATCCAATTCAAATCTAAACAAGATTTAACTAGAATTTTATCTCCCTTTTCAACCAAAAAATCCAAAAAATCTAAGGAGAAAATCTCCACAAAAATTTGGCCACTTTTGGATAAGGGAGAATCAAAATTCCACTAGGATTTTCAAGCTTGAATCTTATCTCATCCTTATCCAAAATAACCGAAAATCTCCTAGGAGATTCACTCCAAAATTTCGGCCATTATCTGGGAGGAGAGAATCCAAATTCAACTAGGATTGAAACTTGAATTTTTCCTTTAAGCTTATCCACAAAAAATCCGAAAATCATTGAGGATAATCCTCAAAATTTTCGTCCATCATTAGTTAGGATTTGGATTCAAAATTCAAGTAGGATTCTAACAAGATTATCCTCTCCATATCCAACTCAAATTCGAATTTCATTCCTTGTGGATTTACCACAACAAATTCGAATCCCACTTGTACTGTGATTCAAAATTTGAATTTCAAATTTCAAATTCGAATTTCAAATTCAAATTTCAAATTTCAAATTTTAAATTTAAATTTCAAATTCAAATTTCAAATTCGAATTTCAAATTCAAATTTCAAATTCAAAATTCAAAATTCAAATTTCAAAATCCACAAAATAGTTGTGTTTTAAATTCTTGTTCTCGTGGATAATTTTCTACAACTCCAATCCAATCTCAAATAAAATCATGACAACTTCATTTGGAGTTTGAATAATTGTGTACTCTATTATCCAAAACAAAATATGAATCCAACCAGAGAGAATCTTGTCTACCATCCTAATTCTATGTCAACACCATCCATGCATAATAAACTAGCCAAGAGCATACACAAATCAATTTGCAAAACGTTAAGGAATTATGTGGAGCTAGTAGAGGGACTAATTGGATATATATAATCGGGCTCCTGCAAATCCATATGATCATCATTCTTTATTGAACAACTCAATCATATGATCACTAATTTCAGAGTCACACCACTATAAACCTGAAACGGAACTCCCAATTATATACCGTATTACGTAAGCCTGTGACAAGCTATCGTCCAATGACCTTGTCATGTATGCAGAACCCTCATATGATATCCATGATCAACTTTAGGCCAAAGTCCGTTTAATCCTACTGATTAGGCTATCTTAAAGTTCTATTATACTACCGAATTAAGAAAATGATTATTCACCATATGTGAATAAGAAGTCATCCGCCCAGCAGATGACCCAAGGCCTTGTCCATTTTCACATTTAGTATAATGCCTTTAAGAGGATACCCTTAACTCCTCATTAGAGCTATGATTCCGATATCTGTAAACGAACCCTTCATCGTATACAAGTCATGCACCCAACGAATCGGTCTATAAGCTTACTACCTCTGAGACGCTTTAGCCATTGGAACATCAAAGTACATAAGTCGTACACATGAAGCTGTCCTTTTACTCAGGATTAAGGTTACTGCATAATGAACGTCAAAAGCAGATCGATCCACTCAAAGCGGACTTCGTAGATCAGTCACACTTTAGTCCCGGTCTAATATGTCACCACCAAGCAACATGTCTATGTCTCTCTACTTAGGAGTCCAGCTCCAGACAGTTAAGACAAACCGTCCCCTCCATGGCTTTAGACAACATAATAGTCTTAACATGAGTTAGATGCTCGGTCTAACCCTATAGACTACAGACCATAGTTTAGACTGCTAACTTTAGAACATTGTCTTCTCGCATACAAAAGTCCATTGTATGCAATGTTCTAACAGTTTAACACAAGCAGTCAAGGAGCCATATTTGCTTACATTTACTTTAATATGTAAATAAGACGAGGACAGATAGCAATGTAATGAATAACCTTTATATATATAATTTTATTATCCAGTTCAAAATAAATACATCAAAATATCTCTAATGCTTAGGGCATTTCCTAACAATCTCCCACTTGCCCTAAGCCAATAAATGTGCCATGTTACGCATCCCCATCGCCTCTAGGTGCCTCTCAAAGCTTCTAGCCACCAAAGTCTTAGTAGAGGGATCGGCAATGTTGTCCTCAGATGTGATCTTACATACATCTACTAATCCTATTTCCACGTGCCCTCTAATGTCGACTTCCTAGAATCCTTGCAAGTCTGGAAGACTCAGTCCATGTATCCTACGGGTGTTAGGTCCCCTCCAGAATACACCAGCATATAATCCCTCGGTCTCTTAAGATACTTGAGTATACACTTTACTGCTTGCCAGTACTTGGTTCAAGGATTCGCTTGATATCGACTCACCATACCTGCTGCAAAACATATATCCGTGCGAGTACAAAGCATAGCGTACATAAGGCTACCCACAGTGGATGCATAAGGGAACTTACTCATACGCTCTCTTTCTTCCGATGTCTTGGGACAGTCATCCAATGAAATAGTTTGACCAGCAATAGAAGGTTGTGTACCTTTCTTTACCTCTTGCATTGCATATTTTTCAGTTATTTTATCTATGTATGAAGCTTGGGATAACGCTATCATTTTGTTCTTTCGATCTCTGAAAAGATGAATGCCTAGAACATAATTAACTTCTCTCAAGTCCTTCATGTCAAACTGTTGGTGTAACCAAAGGTTGACTGATGATAAGTTCCCTACATCATTCCCAATGAGTAGTATATCATCGACATAGAGTATCAGGAAGACCACTTTTCCATCCTTAATACGTTTATAAACACAGGGTTCATCAACGTTCTGCTCATAACCAAATGTCTTAATCACTTGATAAAACCTCTGGTTCCATGAGCGGGATGCTTGCTTTAATCCATAAATGGAGCTAAGCAACTTGCAGACTTTCCTTTCTTGGCCTTTCGCTACGAACCCTTCGGGCTGTATCATATACATACACTCTTCAAGATGGCCATTCAAGAATGCCGTCTTGACATCCATTTGCCAGATCTCGTAATCGAGAGCCGCAACAATGGACAGAAGAATACGGATAGACTTTAGCATAGCAACAGGCGAAAAGGTTTCATTGTAATCGATTCCAGCCTTTTGCGTGTACCCCTTTGCAACCAGTCTAGCTTTGAAAGTTTCCACTCTCCCTTCTGCATCCTTCTTTCTTTTATAGACCCATTTGCATCCAATGGGTTTTATCCCACCCGGCAAATCTACAAGTTCCCAAGCAGAGTTGGATTTTATAGAATCCATCTCATTGTTCATAGCCTGTTTCCAAGATTTAGAATCAACATCATTTATAGCTTCATCATAGGTGACTGGATCATCCTCATGTTCATGAGCCTCGGCCTGGTATACCTCAGCATCATACAGGAAGAAATTTGGTTTCTTCGAAACCCTTCCACTGTGACGAGGCACCCTAAATTGTTGATCGTCTGCAGGTCCTTCACTAGAACTCGGACTTGCGTCCAAAACAAAAATCTGTGGAGCAGTTCTTTCACCCGATAACTCCTCTAGCACTACTTTGCTTCGAGGCTTAAAGTCATTCATGTGACTTTCTTCCAAGAATGTCGCATGGGTTGAAACAATGACTTTTTGTTCCTTCGGGTTATAGAACAGACCTCCTTTAGTTCCTTTTGGATATCCTACAAACATGCACAATTCTGATCTTGGTTCCAACTTTTTCACATCCCCATCCAGTACATGCGCCGGGCAGCCCCATATTCTCATATATCCAAGGGAGGGCTTCCTGCCACGCCACAATTCATACGGAGTTCTGGGAATTGATTTGCTTGGAGCCTGATTCAGAATATAGCACGCCATTTGTAAAGCATATCCCCAAAATGATAATGGCAGCGTTGAATAACTCATCATGGACCGTACCATATCTAAAAAGGTCCTGTTTCTCCTTTCGGCTACACCATTCTGTTGTGGAGTACCAGGTGCAGTCAATTGGGATAATATCCCGTTCTCTACAAGATGTTCTAGAAATTCATCGGAGAGGTATTCACCACCTCGATCAGATCGAAGTGTCTTTATGGATTTATCCAATTGCTTTTCCACTTCTGCACGATACTCTTTGAACTTGTCAAAGGTTTCGCTCTTGCAGGTGCATCAGATACACATATCCATACCTCGAGTAATCATCTATAAAGGAGACATAATACTCGAACCCTCCTCGTGCTGTGACGTTCATGGGGCCACATACGTAAGTGTGCATAATTTCTAAAGCATAATCATCTATATGCTTTACTGCTTGCCAGTGCTTGGTTCCAGGATTCGCTTAATATCGACTCAACATACCTACTACAAAACATATATCCGGGCGAGTGCAAAGCATGGCGTACATAAGGCTATCTATAGCGGATACATAAAAGACCTTACTCATATGCTTTCTCTCTTCTGATGTCTTAGGATGGTCATCCAATGAAAGGGTTAGACCAGCAATGGAAGGTTGTGAAACTTACTTTGCCTCATATTTGTCAATTATTTTATCTCTGTATGAAGCCTGGGATAATGCTATCATTTTGTTCTTTCAATCTTTGAAGAGACGAATGCCTAGAACATAATTAGCTTCACCAAGTCCTTCATGTCACACTGTCGGTGCAACTAAAGCTTGACCGATGATAAGTTCCCTATATCATTCTCAATGAGCAGTATATCATCGACATAGAATACTAGAAAGACCACTTTACCATCCTTAATACGTTTATAAACACAGGGTTCATCAACGTTTTGCTTAAAACCAAATATCTTGAGCGCTTGATCAAATCTCTGGTTCCATGAGCGTGATGCTTGCTTTAATCCATAAATGGATCTAAGTAACTTGCAAACTTTTCTTTATTGGCCTTTTACCATGAACCCTTTGGGCTACATCATGTAGATACATTCCTTAGGATGGCCATTCAAGAATGCCGTCTTGACGTCCATTTGCCAGATCTCATAATCGAGAGCCGCAGCAAAAGACAGAAGAATATGGATAGACTTCAGCATAGCAACAGGCGAAAAGGTTTCATCATAATCGATTCCAGCCTTTTGCGTGTGTCCCTTTGCAACCAGTTTAGCTTTGAAAGTTTCCACTCTCCCTTCTGCATCCTTCTTTTTTTTGTAGACCCACTTGCATCTAATGGGTTTTCTCTCATCCGACAGATCTACAAGTTCCCAAACAGAGTTGGATTTCATAGAATCCATCTCATTGTTCATGGCCTGTTTCCAAGATTTAGAACCAACGTCATTTATAGCTTCATCATAGGTGACCGGATCATCCTCATGCTCATGAGCCTCGGCCACGTATACCTCAGCATCATACATGAAGAAATTAGGCTTCTTCGAAACCCTCCCACTACGACAAAGCACCCTAAATTGTTGATCGTCTGCAGGTTTTTCACCGGAACTTGGACTTGCATCCAAGATCGAAACCTGTGGAGTAGTTCTTTCACCCGATAACTCCTCTAGCACTACTTTGCTTCGAGGCTTGAAGTCATTCATGTGACTTTCCTCCAAGAATGTCGCATGGGTTGAAACAATGACTTTTTGTTTCTTCGGGTTATAGAACTGACCTCCCTTAGTTCCCTTAGGATACCCTATAAACATGCATAATTCTGTTCTTCATTCCAACTTCTTTGCACCCCCATCCAGTACAGGTGCCTGACAGCCCCATATTCTCATATGTATAAGGGAGGGCTTCCTACCACGCCACAATTCATACAGAGTCTTGGGAATTGACTTGATTGGAACCTGGTTCAGAATATAGCATGCAATTTGTAATGCATACCTCCAAAATGATAACAGCAGCGTTGAATAACTCATCATGGACTATACCATATCCAATAAGGTCCTGTTTCTCTTTTCGGCTACACCATTCTGTTGTAGAGTACCAGGTGCAGTCAATTGGGATAATATCCCATTCTCCACAAGATATCCTAGAAATTCATCAGAGAGGTATTCACCACCTCAATCAGATCGAAGTGTCTTTATGGATTTACCCAACTGCTTTTCTACTCATGTACAATACTCTTTGAACTTATCAAAGGTTTCGCTCTTGCGGTGCATCAGGTATACATATCCATACCTCGAGTAATCATCTATAAAGGAGACATAATACTCGAACCCTCCTTGTGCTGTGACGTTCATGGGGCCACATACGTCAGTACGTACAATTTCTAAGAGTTCCTGTGCCCTAATACCCTTAGCTCCAAAAGACCTCTTAGTCATCTTACCCTCAAGACAAGACTCACATTGAGGAAGACGTACCTCCTCCAGAGATTCTAGAGGACTGTCTTTCACCAAACTTTGAATCCTATCCTAATTAACATGACCAAGTTTTAAATGCCAAAGATACGCCTTATTAGAGTGAGAAACTTTCAATCTTTAAGAGTTATTTATTAATTCGGTGTCAAGCAGTGAGTACATATTTGGTTTAATCAAATATAGGTTTCCATCCATCCAACCAGAATAGATAAAAGACTTATTTTTACGAATATCAACTCTTTTACTAAAAGAAACTGAATAAGAATCCTTTATTAAACAAGCTAACGATATAAGGTTCCTCCTAAAATTAGGAACATAAAAATAGTCTTTCAATAATATAAACCTAAATTCATCAAAATAAAGATAGACGTCTCCCACTGCCTCAGCCACTACCAAGCTACCATCTCCAATCCGCAACGAGAGGCTCCTATCATGTAGACTTCGCGTTTCCATGAACCCCTACATAGAAACACAAACATGATTAGTGGCACCCGAATCAATGACCCAAGTGTCTTTCGATTCTTCCACCAAACATGCTTCTAAATAGTGAAGTTCCTTATCTTCCTTGCCCTTGGCGGCTAGGAATTCCTGGCAAGCCTTCTTGAAATGACCTACCTTTTCATAGTAGAAGCACTTTGACTTTTTAGGGTCCCTGGGCTTCTTGTTCTTATTCTTCTTCTTCCCATCCAAGACAGAAGGATTAGAAGAACTGGAAACCACTTGCTTCTTATTTGGCCTCTTCCTCTTCCGTGAGGGTTTGGAAGATTCTGCCAAATTGGCTTCTCCTTTAGGTTGGACCGCATCTCCGTCCCTGATCATCCGCTCATAAGCTTGGAGTTGCTTTATGAGCTTGGTGAGTCCTAACTCCCTTGTCGCCAGATTATATATAGCTTTAAACCCCACAAAATCCTTAGACAGAGTTTTAAACATCATCTCGATCTGGGAGTTGTAGTCTAACTCAGCACCGTTTTTGGCAACCTTCACAAAGAATCCCATTAGAGTGATCATATGGTCCTTTATCGGAGTACCTGCCTTTTGTTTGGAGTTCATAATACTGGTAATAGTAGACTGTCGAGCGAATTTTTTTTGGCCTCCAAACATGTCCTCCAAATTTTCCATGATCTCCCTAGCAACTTGATAAGTTTCATGCTGCTTTTGTAAAGCACTCGTCATGCTAGCAAGAATGTAGCACTGAGCTATCTCATTGGATTCTCTCCAACGAGTATAGGCAACCGGGACTTCCTCAAGTGGTGTGTCAGGTTTGGGTCTAGGTGAGCATGGTTCGTCGAGCACGAACTTGTGTCTCTCACAGTTGAGAACTATCAGTAGATTTCTTTTCCAGTCTTTATAATTATTCCCATTTAGCTTATTTTTAGTAAGTATTGAAATGAGGGGTGTCGGTAACATTTTGAACTGAAATAAAATTATACTCGACGTCATTACAAAGCCTAAGCAAATATACAGATAATTTAGCAAATAAAACATACAAGTATGTTCCTACATGAAACTTAGAAAAACATGTAGCATTGCAACGGTAATTCTCAGCACCTATTGCCCCAAGCCACCAGGGGGTGGTCATGAGACAAATAGCCAAAACATGGACCCCATCCAATTAATATATGTTGCCTTAAATCCTCCAAGGTTAAGACATATATTAATAACCGCTTATTTTGGCCACCAGTTTTGTTAACAGAGCTTCTAGGGAAGGTTAATAACTAAACGAGTCTTGAATGTATAACCATTGTTTACGTAGCCCAATCCACGTCCTACCAAGCCACTGAGGGGTGGTCATGAATAGAATCATGCCCGAACATGCTTTCCATATAGGAGATCCAACCCAATATACCGGTGGCAGTAAACACCTACCAAGGGGTGTGGTCAGGGCAGAACTGACACAAGGCGTTACTATGCGTTCACATATGGATCCACAATGGAGGTCGTGGGTTTTGTTTGAAACCCTCTCCCACTCAATATTTTGAAAAACATGCAAGTTTTGACAAATATGTATGATCAATATAATATGAGCAGCACTCACCTATCCTATATGACATGTTATCAAATATGCATATAAAACATCCATCAATACATATTTATACATCCATGACTTATCACAGAAAAAATAATTGACATAATAATAACCAAGCCATGGTTCCATCTCAGAACAAAGAAAATAAATATTACAAAATTCTGTATAAAGCATTCTTTGGGTCTTGAATTTTGTTCCATCTTCTTGTATCCATCTTTATGCAGCCTCTCCATTTATTTCTTATCCCAAGAATCATTTAAAATTTAAATCCTAAATATTTAAATCTCAAATTCAAATTCCAAATTCAAATTTCAAATTTAAATTTCAAATTCAAATTTAAAACAATTTTAAATATTATGTGTAATAATATGTAATTTCAAAAATTTCAAATTTTTAATTACATATTTTTAAACATGATTTAAAAATTAAATCCCAAATTTAAAAATCAAAATTTTTCAATTGTCGAGCCATTAGCCCCACGGCCCTTGAGGCCGGCAGCCACCGTGGGCAGCCTCAGCCTCCGGGGGGCTGGTAGCCCACGGCCGCATGCCATGTGCAGCCATGCCGGGCTGTAGGCCAAGCCTACAGCCACAGGCTACACGCCTGGGCTGGGCGTAGCAGCCACCAGGCTACTGTAGCACCTACAGCCACAGGCTGCACGCCCATGTGGGCGCAGCAGCCCACCAAGCTGCAGGCGTCGCCTACAGCCATGGGCTGCATCCCAAGGCTACGCCCAGCCCTTGAGGGGCCATGGCCACCCTCGCCTCCAGGCAGTGCCTGCTGTCGTTTGTGGTACAGCCATGGGTAGGGGCTGCCACAGCCCCATCCTGCCCGAAAGCAGGGGCTACAACCCCACCACAGCTGGTGGTCCATCCCGAAGGGGCGGTCCTTGATTTTCGTGTAGGAAAATAAATCGGTAAAAACGTATCTGAGTGGCACAGCGGAACAATAAAAATTTTTAGATCATTAAATATCTCATGATGCCATATACAATAAACCAACAACAATTAAAACTCATACCTCCAGGACGCCAATCTACAGGAGGAGACTGATCGAGGGCTTCAACCAACTACCTTCTCTACTATTCTCCAATTCCTGAATGGCTGAGTGTGTGGGCACTCTGAACCTTGATTGGTATGCTAGCACTGCTAGTCTTCTTTCGACCACCCAGATCTCTAAAGAACTTATTGCCACGGTGGGCTATGCAACAATAAGCTTGCTTACCTGAGAGTCTATGGTCTAAGAGAACTGGAGTGGCAGGACCTCTATTTATAGACCTGCATGAGGTGATTCTCTGAATTCGAATTGGATTAGGAGAAGATATTCTCCCTTATCCACAACCATAAAATCTGAAATTATCCAAGGGAAGATCTCAACAAATTTCAGCCATTATAGGATAATTCCAATCCAAATCTAAACAAGATTTTAACTAGAATTTTATCACCCTTTTTCAACCAAAAAATCTAAAAATTCAAAGGAGAAATCTCCGCCAAGATTTCGGCCACTTTTGGATAAGAAAGAATCAAAATTTCACTAGGATTTTCAAGCTTGAATCTTATCTCATCCTTATCCAAAATAACCAAAAATCTCTTAGGAGATTTACTCCAAAAATTCGGCCATTATAAGGAGAGAATCCAAATTCAACTGGGATTGAAACTTGAATTTTTCCTTGAACCTTATCCACAAAAATCCGAAAATTCATCGAGGATAATCCCCAAAATTTTCGTCCATATTTGGTTAGGAGTTGGATTCAAAATTTAAGTAGGATTCTAACAAGATTTTCCTCTCCATATCCAACTCAAATTCAAATTTCATTCCTTGTGGATTTACCACAACAAATTCGAATCCCACTTGGACTGTGATTCAAAATTTGAATTTCAAATTCGAATTTCAAATTCAAATTTCAAATTTCAAATTTCAAATTTCAATTTCAAATTCAAATTTCAAATTCAAATTTCAAATTCAAAATTCAAAATTCAAATTTAAATTTCAAATTCGAATTTCAAATTCGAATTTCAAATTCAAATTTCAAATTCAAATTTCAAATTCAAATTTCAAATTTCAAATTTCAAAATTCAAATTTCAAAATCCACAAAACAGTTGTATTTCAAACTCTTGTTCTCATGGATAATTTTCTACAACTCCAATCCAATATCAAATAAAATCATGGCAACTTTATTTCGAGTTTGATGTAGGAAAATAAATCGGTAAAAACGAATCAGAGTGGTGCAGTGGAACAATAAAAAATTTTAGATTGTTAAATATCTCATGATGCCATATACAATAAACCAACAATAATTAAAACTCATACCTCAAGGACGCCAATCTTGCAGGAGGAGAATGACCGGAGGCTTCAACCAATTAGCCTTCTCTACTATTCTCCAATTCCCGAATGGCTCAGTGTGTGGGCACTCTAAACCTCGATCAGTATGTTAGCACTGCTAGTCTTCTTCCGACCACCCAGATCTCTTAAGAACTTTATTGTCACGATGAGCTGTGCAACAATGAGCCTGCTCACCTGAGAGTCTGTGGTCTGAGAGAACTGCAGTGGTAGGACCTCTATTTATAGACCTGCATGAGGTGGTTCTCTGAATTCGAATTGGATTAGGAAAAGATATTCTCCCTTATCCATAACCAAAAATCTGAATTTTTCCATGGGAAAATCCAACAATAAAATTCGGTTTTCTTAGGATAAATCCAATCCAAATCTAAACAAGATTTTAACTAGAATTTTATCTCCCTTTTTCAACCAAAAAATCTGAAATTCCTAGAAGAAAATTTTCTCCAAATATTCGGCCACTTTTAGGGAAAGGAAGAATCAAAATTCCACTAGGATTTTCAAGCTTGAATCTTATCTCAACCTTATCCAAAATAACCGAATTTTCCTAGGAGATTATCTTCAAAATTTCGACCACTTTTCAGGGAGGAGAGAATCCAAATTCAACTGGGATTGAAACTTGAATTTTTCCCTTGAACCTTATCCACAAAAACCGAAATTCTATTGAGGATTATCCTCAAAATTTCGCCCATAGTTTGTTGGGATTTGGATTCAAAATTCAAGTAGGATTCTAACAAGATTATCCTCTCCAAATCCAACTCAAATTCGAATTTCAAACCTTGTGGATTTTCCACAATAAATTCGGATCCCACTTGGCCTGTGATTCAAAATTTGAATTTCGAATTTCAAATTCGAATTTCAAATTCAAATTTCAAATTTCAAATTTCAAATTTCAAATTTCAAATTTCAAATTTAAATTTCAAATTCAAATTTCAAATTCGAATTTCAAATTCAAATTTCAATTTCAAATTTCAAATTCAAAATTCAAATTTCAAATTCCACAAAATGGTTGTGTTTCAAATTCTTGTTCTCATGGATAATTTTCTACAACTCCAATCCAATCTCAAACAAAATCATGGCAACTTTATTTGGAGTTCGAATAATTGTGTACTCTATTATCCAAAACAAAATCTGAATCCAACAGGAGAGAATCTTGTCTACCATCCTAATCCTGTATCATCACCATCCATGCATAATAAACTAGCCAATAGCATACACAAATCAATTTACCAAACGTTAAGGAATTATGTGGAGCTAGTAGAGGGACTGATTGGACATATATAATCGGGCTCCCGTGATTCCATATGATCATCATTCTGTACCGAACAACTCAATCATATGATCACTAATTTCAGAGTCACACCACTACAAACCTGAAACTAAACTCCCAATTATATACCGTATTACGTAAGCCTGTGACGAGCTACTATCCAATGACCTTGTCATATATGCAAACCCCTCATATGATATCCATGATCAGCCTTAGGTCAAAGTCCGTTTAATCCTACTGATCAGGCTATCTTAAAGTTCCATTATACTACCGAATTACGAAAATGATTATTCACCATGTGTGAATAAGAAGTCATCCGCCCAGCAGACGACCCAAGGCGTTGTCCATTTTCACATTTAGTATAATGCCTTTAAGAGGATACCTTTAACTCCTTAGAGATATTATTCGGATATCTGCAAACAAACCCTTCATCGTATACAAGTCATGCACCCAACGAACCGGTCTATAAGCTTACTACCTCTGAGACGCTTTAGCCATTGGAACATCAAAGTACACAAGTCATATACATGAAATAGTTCATTTACTCAAAATTAAGGTTATTGCATAATGAACGTCAAAAGCAGATAGATCCACTCATAGCGGACTACGTAGATCAATCACGCTTAGTAAAGGTCTAATATGTCACCACCAAGCAACATATCCATGTCTCTACTTGGGAGTCCAGCTCCAGACAGTCAAGACAAACCGTTCCCTCCAAAGCTTTAGACAACATAATAGTCTTAACATGAGTTAGATGCTCGGTCTAACTCCATAGACTACAGACCATAGTTTAGACCGCTAACTTTAGAACCTTGTCTTCTCGCATACAAAAGTCCATTGCATGCAATGTTCTAACAGTTTTAACACGAGCAGTCAGTGAGCCATATTTGCTTACATTTACTTTAACATGTAAATAAGATAAGGACAGATAGCAATGTAATGAATAACCTCTATATATAATTTTATTATCCAGTTCAAAATGAATACATCAAAATGTCTCTAATGCTTAGGGCATTTCCTAACAATCTCCCACTTGCCCTAAGCCAGTAGATGTGCCATGTTACGCATCCCCATCGCCTCTACATGCCTCTCAAAGCTTCTAGCCACCAAAGTCTTAGTAAAGGGATCGGCGATGTTGTCCTCGGACGCGATCTTACATACATCCACTTGTCCTGTCTCCACATGCCCTCTAATAATATGATATCTCCGATCGATGTGCTTGGTCCGCTTGTGGTGCCGAGATTCCCTTGTGTTGGCAATAGCCCTTGTATTATCACAGTAAAGTGTGATAGGCTTGTCAACACCCGGAATAACCTCAAGGTCTCTAAAGAACTTACGGAGCCAAACCGCTTCTTTAGATGCCTCAGCCGCAGCCACATACTCAGCCTCCATAGTAGAGTCAGCTGTGGAGCCCTGCTTCATGCTCCTCCATACAATGGTGCCTCCTCCGAGTAAAAACACTGATCCAGATGTCGATTTCCTCGAATCCTTACAAGTCTGGAAGTCTGAGTCCGTGTATCCTACGGGTGTTAGGTCCCCTCCAGAATACACCAGCATAAAATCCCTCGTTCTATTAAGACACTTGAGTATATGCTTTACAGCTTGCCAGTGCTTGGTTCCAGGATTTGCTTGATATCGACTCACCATACCTACTGCAAAATATATATCCGGGCGAGTGCAAAGCATAGCGTACATAAGGCTACCCACAGCGGATGCATAAGGGACCTTACTTATACGCTCTCTTTCTTCTGATGTCTTGGGACAGTCATCCAATGAAAGAGTTAGACTGGCAATGGAAGGTTGTAAGCCTTTCTTTGCCTCTTGCATTGCATATTTGTCAATTATTTTATCTATGTACGAAGCTTGGGATAACGCTATCATTTTGTTCTTTTGATCTCTGAAGAGACGAATGCCTAGAACATAATTAGCTTCTCCCAAGTCCTTCATGTCAAACTGTTGGTGTAACCAAAGCTTGACCGATGATAAGTTCCCTACATCATTCCCAATGAGTAGTATATCATTGACATAGAGTATCAGAAAGACCACTTTTCCGTCCTTAATACGTTTATAAACACAAGGTTCATCAACGTTCTGCTCAAAACCAAATGTCTTAATCGCTTGATCAAACCTCTGGTTCCATGAGCGGGATGCTTACTTTAATCCAGAAATGGATCTAAGCAACTTGCAGACTTTCCTTTCTTGGCCTTTCGCTACGAACCCTTCGGGCTGTATCATATACATACACTCTTCAAGATGGCCATTCAAGAATGCCGTCTTGACATCCATTTGCCAGATCTCGTAATCGAGAGCCGCAACAATGGACAGAAGAATACGGATAGACTTTAGCATAGCAACAGGCGAAAAGGTTTCATTGTAATCGATTCCAGCCTTTTGCGTGTATCCCTTTGCAACCAGTCTAGCTTTGAAAGTTTCCACTCTCCCTTCCGCATCCTTCTTTCTTTTGTAGACCCATTTGCATCCAATGGGTTTTATCCCATCCGGTAAATCTACAAGTTCCCAAATAGAGTTGGATTTCATAGAATCCATCTCATTGTTCATAGCCTGTTCCAAGATTTAGAATCAACATCATTTATAGCTTCATCATATGTGACCGGATCTTCCTCATACTCATGAGCCTCGGCCTGGTATACCTCAGAATCATACATGAAGAAATTAGGTTTCCTCGAAACCCTCCCACTACGACGAGGCACCCTAAATTGTTGATCGTCTACAGGTCTTTCACTGGAACTCGGACTTGCGTCCAAGATCGACATCTGTGGAGCAGTTCTTTCACCCAATAACTCCTCTAGCACCACTTTGCTTCGAGGCTTAAAGTCGTTCATGTGACTTTCCTCCAAGAATGTCGCATGGGTTGAGACAATGACTTTTTGTTCCTTCGGGTTATAGAACAAACCTCCTTTAGTTCCTTTTGGATACCCTACAAACATGCACAATTCTGATATTGGTTCCAACTTTTTCGCATCCCCATCCAGTACATATGCTGGGCAGCCCCATATTCTCATATGTCCAAGGGAGGGCTTCCTGCCACGCCACAATTCATACGGAGTTCTGGGAATTGATTTGCTCTGAACCTGGTTCAGAATATAGCACGTCGTTTGTAAAGCTTATCCCCAAAATGATAATGGCAGCATTGAATAAGTCATCATGGACCGTACCATATCCAGTAAGGTCCTGTTTCTCCTTTTAGCTACACCATTCTATTGTGGTGTACCAAGTGCAGTCAATTGGGATAAAATTCCGTTCTCTACAAGATGTCCTAGAAATTCATCGGAGAGGTATTCGCTACCTCGATCAGATCGAAGTGTCTTTATGGATTTATCCAATTGCTTTTCCACTTCCGCACGATACTCTTTGTGAACTTGTCAAAGGTTTCACTCTTGCGGTGCATTAGATACACATATCCATACCTCGAGTAATCATCTATAAAAGAGACATAATACTCGAACCCTCCTCGTGCTGTGACGTTCATGGGGCCACATACGTCAGTGTGCACAATTTCTAAGAGCTCCTGAGCCCTTGTACCCTTAGCTACAAAAGACCTCTTAGTCATTTTACCCTCTAGACAAGACTCATATTGGGGAAGTCGTACCTCCTCCAGAGATTCCAGAGGACCGTCTTTCACTAATCTCTGAATCCTATCCTGATTAATATGACCAAGTCTTAAATGCCAAAGATATGCCTTATTAGAGTGAGAAACTTTCAACCTTTTAGAGTTATCAATTAATTCAGTGTCAAGCAATGAGTACATCTTTGGTTTGATCAAATATAGGTTTCCATCCATCCATCCGGAACAGATAAAAGACTTATTTCTACGAATATCAACTCTTTTACTAAAAGAAACTGAATAAGAATCTTTTATTAAACAAGCTACCGATATAAGGTTCCTCCTAAAATTAGGAACATAAAAACAGTCTTTTAATAAAATAAACCTAAATTGATCAAAATAAAGGTAAATATCTCCCACTGCCTCAGCCACCACAAAGCTACCGTCTCCAGTCCACAATGAGAGGCTCCTATCATGTAGACTTCTCGTTTCCACGAACCCCTGCATAGAAACACAAACATGATTAGTGGCGCCCGAATCAATGACCCAAGTGTCTTTCGATTCTTCCACCAAACACGCTTCCAAGTAATGAAGTTCCTTACCTTCCTTGCCCTTGGCGGAAAGGAATTCCCGGCAAGCCTTCTTGAACTGACCTACCTTCCCACAATGGAAGCATTTGGACTTTTTAGGGTCCTTCGGCTTCTTGTTCTTCTTCTTTTTCTTCCCATTTGAGACAGGAGGATTAGAAGAACTAGAAGCCAATTGCTTCTTATTTGGCCCCTTCCTCTTTCGTGAGGGATTGGAAGATTCTGCCAAATTGGCCTCTCCTTTAGGTCGGACAACATCCTCATCCCTGATCATCCACTCATAAGCCTGTAGTTGCTTCATGAGCTCGGTTAGTCTTAACTCCTTTGTCGCCAGATTGTATGCGGCCTTAAACCCCACAAAATCTTTAGACAGAGTCTTGAACACCATCTCGATCTGGGTGTTGTAGTCCAACTCAGCACCATTCTCGGTAGCCTCAGCGAAGAATCCCATTAGAGTGATCATATGGTCCTTCACCGGAGTACCCACCTTTTGCTTAGAGTTCATAATGCTGGTGATAGCGGACTGTCGAGCCAATTTTTCTTGGCCTCCGAACATGTCCTCCAGATTTTCCATGATCTCCCCAGCAACTTGATAAGTCTCATGCTACTTTTGTAAAGCACTCGTCATGCTAGTTAGGATGTAGCATCGAGCTATCTCATTGGATTCTCTCCAACGATTATAGGCAACCGGGACCTTCTCAAGTGGTGTGTCAGGTTTGGGCCCAGGTGGGCATGGTTCGTCCAGTACGAACTTGTGTCTCTCGCAGCTGAGAACTATTAATAGATTTCTTTTCCAGTCTTTATAATTACCGCTATTCAGCCTATTTTCAATAAGTATTGAAATGAGGGGTGTCGGTGACATTTTGAACTGAAATAAAATTATACTAGACATCATTACAAAGCCCAAGCAAATATACAGATAATTTAGCAAATAAAACATACAAGTATGTTCCTACATGAAACTTGAAAAAACATGTAGCATTACAACGATAATTCTCAGCACCTATTGCCCCAAGCCACCGAGGGGTGGTCATGAAAACAAATAGCCGAAACATGGACCCCATCCAATTAATATATGTTGCCTTAAATCCTCCAAGGTTAAGACATATATTAATAACCGCTTATTTTGGCCACCAGTTTTGTTAACAGAGCTTCTAGGGAAGGTTAATAACTAAACGAGTCTTGAGTGTATAACCATTGTTTACATAGCCCGATCCACGTCCTACCAAGCCACCGAGGGGTGGTCATGAATAGGATTGTACCCGAACACGTTTTCCACATAGGAGATCCAATCTAGTATACCGGCGGCGGTAAACACCTACCGAGGGGTGTGGTCAGGGCAGAACTGACGCGAGGCGTTACCATGCTTTCACATATGGATCAACAATGGAGGCCGTGGGTTTTGTTTGAAACCCTCTCCCACTCAATATTTTGAAAAACATGCAAGTTTTGACAAATTATGCATGATCAATATAGTATGAGCGGCACTCACTTATCTTATATGACATGTTATCAAATATGCATACAAAACATCCATCAATACATATTTATACATCCATGACATATCACGGAAAAATAATCGACAGAATAACCAACCTATGGTTCCATCCTAGAACAAAGAAAATAAAGATTACAAAATTCCATCCAAAGCATTCTTTGGGTTTTGAATTCTGCTCCGTCTTCTTGTATCCATCTTTATGTAGCTTCTCCATTTATTTCTCATCCCAAGAATTATTTAAAATTTAAATTTCCAGAAATTTAAATTTCAAATTCAAATTCCAAATTCGAATTTCAAATTTAAATTTCCAATTCAAATTTTTAAACAATTTTAAACATCATGTGTAATAATATGTAATTTCAAAAATTTCAAATTTTTAATTACATATTTTAAACATGATTTAAAATTAAATTTCTAATTTAAAAATCAAAATTTTTTGATTTTTAGACCATTGTACCGCCGCCTCCGAAAGCGGCAGCCGCCGTGGGCAGCCACCAGCCTCAAAGGGCCTGGCAGTCCATGGCTGCCCCTTATGTGCAGCCTTGCCGGGCTGCAGGCCAAGCCTGCAGCGCCAGGCTGCACGCCCAGGCTGGGCGCAGCAGCCGGTAGGCTGCAGGCAGCGCCTGCAACCAGAGGCTGCACGCCCAGGCTGCGGCCAGCCTTGGGCAGGCCACGGCCACCCTTGGCTGCAGGCCAAGCCTGCGGCCTTGGGTGGTGTTGGCCTGCACAAGGGCTGCCGCAGCCCCATCTTGCCCGAGGGCAGGGGCTACAGCCCCACCAAGGCCGGTCAACCTATCCCGAGGGGTCATGTCTCGATTTTCGTGTCATATTCCAATTTACCTATTAGGATTTCCAAAAATTAATTTGAATCCCAATTAAATTGAAATTTTCCACACAATCAAAACTTCAACCTTTAAATCAAATTTAACTTTTGGGAAAAAATAAATTACGGTCTTCAATCTTCAATCTCCTCCAAGAATAATTACATAAAATTTCCTAAACCGTTTCCGGTGTACAAAATTCTAACCATAAAAATTCTAAGAGACAAAAATTAAAATCCATGGGAAAATTGCAGTGTTAATAAACTGCTCCCATGGTTGCATAAAAAATCCTAGATACAATTTTTCTAAATTCTAAGGAACCATAACCGGTATAAACAAGCATGCTCATAATAATTCAAAAAATTAAAATAACCACATACTTTATACATAATCCATGATAACAACATAAAGGAACCCTAGAATGCCACTCTCTAAATATCAAATCCATACATAAATAAAAAGACTAAGTAATTGTCTAATTTATGTACATGGCATAGTCATGAGATGGCTCTGATACCAATTGTAGGAAAATAAATCGGTAAAAACGTATCGGAGTGGCACAGCGGAACAATAAAAAATTTTAGATCGTTAAGTATCTCATGATGCCATATACAATAAACCAACAACAACTAAAACTCATACCTCAAGGATGCCAATCTTGCAGGAGGAGAATGACCGGAGGGCTTCAACCAACTAGCCTTCTCTACTATTCTCCAATTCCCGAATGGCTGAGTGTGTGGGCACTCTGAACCTCGATCGGTATGCTAGCACTGCTAGTCTTCTTCCGACCAACCAGATCTCTTAAGAACTTTATTGTCACGATGAGCTGTGCAACAATAAGCCTACTCACCTAAGAGTCTGTGGTCTGAGAGAACTGGAGTGGCAGGACCTCTATTTATAGACCTGCATGAGGTGATTCTCTGAATTCGAATTGGACTAGGAAAAGATATTCTCCCTTATCCATAACCAAAAAATCCGAATTTTTCCATGGGAAAATCCAACAATAAAATTCGGTTTTCTTAGGATAAATCCAATCCAAATCTAAACAAGATTTTAACTAGAATTTTATCTCCCTTTTTAACCAAAAAATCTGAAATTCCTAGGAGAAAATCTTCCCCAAATATTCGGCCACTTTTAGGATAAGGAAGAATCAAAATTCCACTAGGATTTTCAAGCTTGAATCTTATCTCAACCTTATCCAAAATAACCGAATTTTCCTAGGAGATTATCTCCAAAATTTCGGCCACTTTTCAGGGAGGAGAGAATCCAAATTCAACTGGGATTGAAACTTGAATTTTTACCTTGAACCTTATCCACAAAAACTGAAATTCCATTGAGGATTATCCTCAAAATTTCGCCCATAGTTTGTTGGGATTTGGATTCAAAATTCAAGTAGGATTCTAACAAGATTATCCTCTCTAAATCCAACTCAAATTCGAATTTCCACAACAAATTCGAATCCCACTTGGACTGTGATTCAAAATTTGAATTTCAAATTTCAAATTCGAATTTCAAATTCAAATTTCAAATTTCAAATTTCAAATTTAAATTTCAAATTCGAATTTCAAATTCGAATTTCAAATTCAAATTTCAAATTCAAAATTCAAATTTCAAATTCCACAAAATGGTTGTGTTTCAAATTCTTGTTCTCATGGATAATTTTCTACAACTCCAATCCAATCTCAAATAAAATCATGGCAACTTTATTTGGAGTTCGAATAATTGTGTACTCTATTATCCAAAACAAAATCTGAATCCAACAGGAGAGAATCTTGTCTACCATCCTAATCCTGTATCATCACCATCCATGCATAATAAACTAGCCAATAGCATAGACAAATCAATTTACCAAACGTTAAAGAATTATGTGGAGCTAGTAGAGGGACTGATTGGAAATATATAATCGGGCTGCCGTGATTCTATATGATCATCATTCTGTACCGAACAACTCAATCATAGGATCACTAATTTCAGAGTCACACCACTATAAACCTGAAACTGAACTCCCAATTATATACTGTATTAAGTAAGCCTGTGACGAGCTACTATCCAATGACCTTGTCATATATGCCAAACTCTCATATGATATCCATGATCAGCCTTAGGTCAAAGTCCGTTTAACCCTACTGATCAGGCTATCTTAAAGTTCCATTATACTACCGAATTAAGAAAATGATTATTCACCATGTATGAATAAGAAGTCATCCACCCAGCAGACGACCCAAGGCCTTGTCTATTTTCACATTCAGTATAATGCCTTTAAGAGGATACCTTTAACTCCTTAGAGCTATGATTCGGATATCTGTAAACAAACCCTTCATCGTATACAAGTCATGCACCCAACAAACCGGTCTATAAGCTTACTACCTCTGAGACGCTTTAGCCATTGGAACATCAAAGTACACAAGTCATATACATGAAGTAGTTCATTTACTCAGGATTAAGGTTATTGCATAATGAACGTCAAAAGCAGATTGATCCACTCATAGCGGACTACGTAGATCAATCACGCTTTAATCCCGGTCTAATATGTCACCACCAAGCAACGTATCGATGTCTCTACTTGGGAGTCCAGCTCTAGACAGTCAAGAAAAACCGTCCCCTCCAAGGCTTTAGACAACATAATAGTCTTAACATGAGTTAGATGCTCAGTCTAACCCCATAGACTATAGACCATAGTTTAGACCGCTAACTTTAGAACATTGTCTTCTCACATACAAAAGTCCATTACATGCAATGTTCTAACAGTTTTAACACAAGTAGTCAGTGAGCCATATTTGCTTACATTTACTTTAACATGTAAATAAGACGAGGATAGATAGCAATGTAATGAATAACCTCTATATATAATTTTATTATCCAGTTCAAAATGAATACATCAATATGTCTCTAATGCTTAGGGCATTTCCTAACATTCGAATAATTGTGTACTCTATTATTCAAAACAAAATACGAATTCAACTGGAGAGAATCTTGTACACCATCCTAATCCTATGTTAACACCATCCATGCATAATCAACTAGCCAATAAGCATACACAAATCAATTTACCAACAGTTAAGGAATTATGTGGAGCCAGTAGAGGGACCAATTGGATATATATAATCGGTCTCTCATGAATCCATATAATCATTATTCTGTATTGAACAACTCAATCATATGATCACTAATTTCAGAGTCACACCACTATAAACCTGAAACTGAACTTTCAATTATATACCGTATTATGTAAGCCTGTGACAAGCTATCGTCCAATAACCTTGTCATGTATCCAGAACCCTCATATGATATCCATGATTAGCCTTAGGCCAAAGTCCGTTTAATTCTACTGATCAGGCTATCTTAAAGTTCGATTATACTACCGGATTAAGAAAATGATTATTCACCAGATGTGAATAAGAAGTCATCCGCCCAGCAGACGACCCAAGGCCTTGTCCATTTTCACATTCAGTATAATGCCTTTAAGAGAATACCCTTAACTCCTCATTAGAGCTATGATTCCGATATCTATAAACGAACCCTTCATTGTATACAAGTCATGCACCCAATGAACCGGTCTATAAGTTTACTACCTCTGAGACGCTTTAGCCATTGGAACATCAAAGTACAAAAGTCATATACATGAAGCTGTCCTTTTACTCAGGATTAAGGTTACTCTACAATGAACGTCAAAAGCATATCGATCCACTCAAAGCGGACTTCGTAGATCAATCACGCTTTAGTCCCGGTATAGTATGTCACCACCAAGCAACATATCTATATCTCTACTTGGGAGTCTATGCTCCAGACAGTCAAGACAAACCGTCCCCTCCAAGGCTTTAGACAACATAATAGTCTTAACATGAGTTAAATGCTCGGTCTAACCCCATAGACTACAGACCATAGTTTAGACCGCTAACTTTAGAACATTGTCTTCTCGCACACAAAAATCCATTGCATGCAACGTTCTAACAGTTTAACACAAGCAGTCAGGGAGCAATATTTGCTTACATTAACTTTAACATGTAAATAAAACGAGGACATATAGCATTGTAATGAATAACCTCTATATATATAATTTTATTATTTAGTTCAAAATAAATACATCAAAATATCTCTAATACTTAAGGCATTTCCTAACAATCTCCCACTTACCCTAAGCCAGCAGATGTGCCATGTTGCGCATCCCCATCGCCTCTACGTATCTCTCAAAGCTTCTAGCCACCAAAGTCTTAGTAGAGGGATCAGCAATGTTGTCCTCGGACACGATCTTACATACATCTACTAATCCTGTCTCCATGTACCCTCTAATGTCTACTTCCTCGAATCCTTACAAGTCTGGAAGACTCAGTCCCTGTATCCTACAGGTATTAGGTCCCCTCCAGAATACACCAGCATATAATCCCTAGTTCTTTTATGATACTTGAATATATACTTTACTACTTGCCAGTGCTTGGTTCCAGGATTCGCTTGATATCAACTCACCATACCGACTGCAAAACATATGTCTGGGCGAGTGCAAAGCATAGCATACATAAGGCTACCCACAGCGGATGCATAAGGGACCTTATTTATACGCTATCTTTCTACCGATGTCTTGGGACAGTCATCCAATGAAAGCGTTAGACCAGTAATAGAAGGTTGTGTACCTTTCTTTGCCTCTTACATTGCATATTTGTTAATTATTTTATCTATGTATGAAGCTTGGGATAACGCTATCATTTTGTTCTTTCGATCTCTGAAGAGACGAATGCCTATAACATAATTAGCTTCTCCCAAGTCCTTCATGTCAAACTGATGGTGTAACCAAAGCTTGACCGATAATAAGTTCCCTGCATCATTCCTAATGAGTAGTATATCATCGACATAGAGTATCAGAAAGATCACTTTTCTGTCCTTAATACGTTTATAAACATAGGGTTCATCAACGTTCTGCTCAAAACCGAAAGTCTTGATCGCTTGATCAAATCTCTGGTTCCATGAGTGGGATGCTTGCTTTAATCCATAAATGGATCTAAGCAACTTGTAGACTTTCCTTTCTTGGCCTTTCGCTACGAACCCTTCGGCCTGTATCATATAGATACACTCTTCAAGATGGCCATTCAAGAATGCCGTCTTGACATCCATTTGCCAGATCTCGTATTCGAGAGCCGCAGCAATGGACAGAAGAATACAGATAGACTTCAGCATAGCAACAGGCAAAAAGGTTTCATCGTAATCGATTCCAGCCTTTTGCGTGTATCCCTTTACAACCAGACTAGCTTTGAAAATTTCCACTCTCCCTTCTGTATCCTTCTTTCTTTTGTAGACCCATTTGAATCCAATGGGTTTTATCCCATCCGACAAATCTACAAGTTCCCAAACAGAGTTAGATTTCATAGAATCCATCTCATTATTCATAGCCTGTTTCGAAGATTTAGAATTAACATCATTTATAGCTTCATCATAGGTGACCGGATCATCCTCATGCTTATGAGCCTCGGCCTGGTATACCTCAGCATCATACATGAAGAAATTAGGTTTCTTTGAAACCCTCCCACTACGATGAGGCACCCTAAATTGTTGATCGTCTACAGGTCTTTCACCGGAACTCAGACTTGCGTCCAAGACCGAAATTTGTGGAGCAGTTCTTTCACCTGATAACTCCTCTAGCACCACTTTGCTTCAAGGCTTAAAGTCATTCATGTGACTTTCCTCCAAGAATGTCACATGGTTGAGACAATGACTTTTTGTTCCTTCGGGTTATAGAACAGGCCTCCTTTAGTTCCCTTTGGATACCCTACAAACATGCACAATTTTGATCTTGTTTCCAATTTTTTCGCATCCCCATTCAGTACATGCGTTGGGCAGGCCCCTATTTTTATATGTCCAAAGGAGGGCTTCCTGCCACGCCATAATTCGTACGGAGTTCTGGGAATTGATTTGCTTGGAACCTGGTTCAGAATATAGCACGCCATTTGTAAAGCATATCCCCAAAATGATAATGGCAGCGTTGAATAACTCATCATGGACCGTACCATATCCAACAAGGTCCTGTTTCTCCTTTCGACTACATCATTCTGTTGTGGAGTACTAGGTGCAGTCAATTAAGATAATATCCCGTTCTCTACAAGATGTCCTAGAAATTCATCGGAGAGGTATTCGCCACCTCGATTAGATCGAAGTGTCTTTATGGATTTATCCAATTGCTTTTCCATTTCCGCACGATACTCTTTGAACTTGTTAAAGGTTTCGCTCTTGCGGTGCATCAGATACACATATCCATACCTCGAGTAATTATCTATAAAGGAGACATAATAATCAAACCCTCCTCGTGCTGTGACGTTCATGGGGCCACATACGTTAGTGTGCACAATTTCTAAGAGCTCTTGAGCCCTTGTACCCTTAACTCCAAAAGACCTCTTAGTCATCTTACCTTCTAGACAAGACTCACATTGAGAAAGACGTACCTCCTCCAGAGATTCCAGAGGACCGTCTTTCACCAATCTTTGAATCATATCCTGATTAATATGACCAAGTCTTAAATGCCAAAGATATGCCTTGTTAGAGAGAGAAACTTTCAACCTTTTAGAGTTATCTATTAATACAGTGTCAAGTAGTGAGTACATCTTTGGTTTGATCAAATATAGATTTCCATCCATCCATCCAGAACAGATAAAAGACTTATTTCTACAAATATCAACTCTTTTACTAAAAGAAACTGAATAAGAATCCTTTATTAAACAAGCTACCGATATAAGGTTCCTTCTAAAATTAGGAACATAAAAACAGTCTTTCAATAAAATAAACCTAAATTGATCAAAGTAAAGGTAAATATCTCCCACTACCTCAGCCACCATCAAGCTACCATCTCCAGTCCGCAACGAGAGGCTCCTATCATATAGACTTCTTGCTTCCATGAACCCCTACATAGAAACACAAACATGATCAGTGGCGCCTAAATCAATGACCCAAGTGTCTTTCGATTCTTCCACTAAACACACTTCTAAGTAGTGAAGTTCCTTACCTTCCTTGCCCTTGGCGGCTAGGAATTCCCAGTAAGCCTTCTTATAGTGTCCTACCTTCCCACAGCGGAAGCACTTGGACTTTTTAGGGTCCTTGGGCTTCTTCTTCTTCTTCTTTTTCTTCTTCCCATCTGAGATAGGAGGATTAGAAAAACTAGAAGCCGCTTGCTTCTGGTTTGGCCTCTTCCTCTTCCGAGAAGGTTTGGAAGATTTCGCCAAATTAGCCTCTCCTTTAGGTTGGACCGTATCCCCATCCCTGATCATCCACTCATAAGCTTGGAGTTGCTTCATGAGCTTGGTTAGTCCTGACTCTCTTGTCGCCAGATTGTATGCGGCCTTAAACCCCACAAAATCTTTAGACAAAGTTTTGAACACCATCTCGATCTGGATGTTGTAGTCCAACTCAGCACCGTTCTCGACAGCCTCAGCGAAGAATCCCATTAGAGTGATCATATGGTCCTTCACTGGAGTACCTGCCTTTTGCTTAGAGTTCATAATGCTGGTGATAGCGGACTATCGAGCCAATTTTTCTTGGCCTCCGAACATGTCCTCCAGATTGTACATGATCTCCCTAGCAACCTGATAAGTCTCATGCTGCTTTTGTAAAGCACTCATCATGCTAGCAAGCATGTAGCATCGAGCTATATCATTGGATTCTCACCAACGAGTATAGGCAACCGGGACCTCCTCAAGCGGTGTGTCAGGTTTTGGCCCTGGTAGGCATGGTTTATCCAGTACGAACTTGTGTCTCTCGCAGCTGAGAACTATCAACAGATTTCTTTTCCAATCCTTATAATTATCGCCATTTAGTTTATTCTCAGTAAGTATTGAAATGAGAGGCGTCGATGACATTTTGAACTAAAATAAAATTATACTAGACATCATTACAAAGCCCAAGCAAATATACAAATAATTTAGCAAATAAAACATACAAGTATGTTCCTACATGAAACTTGAAACACATGTAGCATTGCAACGGTAATTCTCGGCACCTATTGCCCTAAGCCACCGAGGGGTGGTCATGAAAACAAATAGCCAGAACATGGACCCCGTCCAATTAATATATGTTGCCTTAAATCCTCCAAGGTTAAGACATATATTAATAACCGCTTATTTGGCCACCAGTTTAGTTAACAAAGCTTCTAGGGAAGGTTAATAACTAAACGAGTCTTGAGTGTATAACCATTGTTTGCGTAGCCTGATCCACGTCCTACCAAGCCACCGAGGGGTGGTCATGAATAGGATCGTACCCGAACACATTTTCCACATAGGAGATCCAATCTAGTATACCGGTGGTGGTAAACACCTACAGAGGGATGTGGTCAGGGTTGAACTGACGCGAGGCATTACCATGCTTTCGTATATGGATCAACAATGGAGGCCGTGGGTTTTGTTTGAAACCCTCTCCCACTCAATATTTTAAAAAATATGCAAGTTTTGACAAATATGTATGATCAATATAGTATGAGCGGCACTCACCTATCCTATATGACATGTTATCAAATATGCATACAAAACATTCATCAATACATATTTATACATCCATGACATATCACAGAAAAAATAATTGACAGAATAACAAAGCCATGGTTCCATCCTAGAACAAAGAAAATAAAGATTACAAAATTCCAGCCAAAGTATTTTTTGGGTCTTGAATTTTGTTTCGTCTTCTTGTATCCATCTTTGTGTAGCCTCTCCATTTATTTCTCATCCCATGAATTATTTAAAATTTAAATTCCAAAAATTTAAATTTCAAATTCAAATTCCAAATTCGAATTTCAAATTTAAATTTCAAATTCAAATTTTTAAACAATTTTAAACATCATGTATAATAATATGTAATTTCAAAAATTTCAAATTTTCAATTACATATTTTTAAACATGATTTAAAATTAAATCTCAAATTTAAAAATCAAAATTTTTTTGATTTTTTTTTTGAACCGTCGCACCACCGCCCCCAGAGGCGGCAGCCGCCGTTGGCAACCTCGAGCCCCCGTGGGGCTGGCAGCCCACGACCGCCCCTTGTGCAGCCCTGCCGGGCTGCAGGCCAAGCCTGCAGCGCCGGGCTGCATGCCTAGGCTGGGCGTAGCAGCCGGCAGGCTGCACCACCAGGCTGCAACCAGCCTTGGGGAGGCCATGGCCACCCTCGGCTGCTGGCCAAGCCTGCGGCCGTGGGTGGTTATGGCCTGCACAGGGGCTGCCACAGCCCATCCTGCCTGAGGGCACAGGCTGCAGCCCCACCAAGGCCTGACGGCCTATCCCTAGGGGTCGTGTCTCGATTTTCATGCCATATTCCAATTTACCTATTAGGATCTCCAAAAATTAATTTGAATCCCAATTAAATTGAAATTTTCCACACAATCAAAATTTCAACCTTTAAATCAAATTGAACTTTTGGGAAAAGTAATTACGGTCTTCAATCTTTAATCTCCTCCGAGAATAATTACATAAAATTTCCTAAACTGTTTTCGGTGTACAAAAATTCTAACCATAATAATTCTAAGAGACAAAAAAAAAAAATCATTGGAAAATTACAGTATAAAAAAACTACTCCCATGGTTACATAAAAATCCTAGATACAATTTTTCTAAATTCTAAGGAGCCATAACCGACAAAAACAAGTATGCTTATAATAATTCAGAAAATTAAAATAACCACATACTTTATACATAATCCATGATAACAACATAAAGGAATCCTAGAATGCCACTATCTAAATATCAAATCCATATATAAATAAAAAGACTAAGTAATTGTCTAATTTATGTACATATCATAGTCATGAGATGGCTCTGATACCAATTGTAAGAAAATAAATCGGCAAAAACGTATCAGAGTGGTACAGTGGAACAATAAAAATTTTTAGATCGTTAAATATCTCATGATGCCATATACAATAAACCAACAATAATTAAAACTCATACCTCAAGGATGCAAATCTGCAGGAGGAGAATGCCCGGAGGGCTTCAACCAACTAGCCTTCTCTACTATTCTCCAATTCCTGAATGGCTGAGTGTGTGGCCACCCTAAACCTCGATCGGTATGCTAGCACTGCTAGTCTTCTTCCGACCACCCAGATCTCTAAAGAACTTATTGTCACGGTGGACTGTGCAACAATAAACCTGCTCACCTGAGAGTCTGTGGTCTAAGAGAACTGGAGTGGCAGGACCTCTATTTATAGATGTGTATGAGGTGATTCTCTGAATTCGAATTGGATTAGGAGAAGATATTCTCCCTTATCCACAACCATAAAATCTGAAATTATCCAAGGGAAAATCTCAACAAATTTCGGCCATTATAGGATAATTCTAATCCAAATCTAAACAAGATTTTAACTAGAATTTTATCTCCCTTTTTCAACCAAAAAATCTGAAAATTCAAAGGAGAAATCTCCACTAACATTTCGGCCACTTTTGGATAAGGAAGAATCAAAATTCCACTAGGATTTTCAAGCTTGAATCTTATCTCATCCTTATCCAAAATAACCTAAAATCTCCTAGGAGATTTACTCCAAATATTCGGCCATTATCAGGGAGGAGAGAATCCAAATTCAACTGGGATTGAAACTTGAATGTTTCCTTGAACCTTATCCACAAAAATCTGAAAATTCATTGAGGATAATCCTAAAATTTTCATCCATATTTGGTTAGGATTTGGATTCAAAATTTAAGTAAGATTCTAACAAGATTTTCCTCTCCATATCCAACTCAAATTTGAATTTCATTCCTTGTAGATTTACCACAACAAATTCGAATCTCACTTGGACTGTGATTCAAAATTTGAATTTCAAATTTCAAATTCAAATTTCAAATTCAAATTTCAAATTTCAAATTTGAAATTTAAATTTCAAATTCAAATTTCAAATTCGAATTTCAAATTCAAATTTCAAATTCAAAATTCAAAAATTCAAATTTCAAATTTCAAAATTCAAATTTCAAAATTCACAAAACAGTTGTATTTCAAACTCTCATTCTCATGGATAATTTTCTACAAATCCAATCCAATCTCAAATAAAATCATGGCAACTTTATTTGGAGTTCGAATAATTATGTACTCTATTATCCAAAATAAAATCTAAATCCAACCGGAGAGAATCTTGTCTACCATCCTAATCCTATGTCAACACCATCCATGCATAATAAACTAGTCAATAGCATACACAAATCAATTTGCCAAACGTTAAAGAATTATGTGGTGCTAGTAGAGGGACTAATTGGACATATATAATCGGGCTCCCGTAAATCCATATGATCATCATTCTTTGCCGAACAACTCAATCATATGATCACTAATTTCAGAGTCACACCACTATAAACCTGAAACTGAACTCCTAATTATATATCGTATTACGTAAGCCTGTGACAAGCTATCGTCCAATGATCTTGTCATGTATGCAGAACCCTCATATGATATCCATGATCAGCCTTAGGCCAAAGTCCGTTTAATCCTGCTGATTAGGCTATCTTAAAGTTCTATTATACTATCGAACAAAGAAAATGATTATTCACCATATGTGAATAAGAAGTCATCCGCCCAGCAGACGATTAAAGGTCTTGTCCATTTTCACATTCAGTATAATGCCTTTAAGAGAATACCCTTAACTCCTCATTAGAGTTATGATTCCGATATCTGTAAACGAACCCTTCATCGTATACAAGTCATGCACCCAACGAACCGGTCTATAAGCTTACTATCTCTGAGACGCTTTAGCCATTAGAACATCAAAGTGCACAAGTCATATACATGAAGCTGTCCTTTTACTCAGGATTAAGGTTACTGCATAACGAACATCAAAAGTAGATCGATCCACTCAAAGCGGACTTCGTAGATCAATCACGCTTTAGTTCCGGTCTGATATGTCACCACTAAGCAACATATCTATGTCTCTACTTGGGAGTCTATGTTCCAGCCAGTCAAGACAAACCGTCCCCTCCAAGGCTTTAGACAACATAATAATCTTAACATGAATTAGATGCTTGGTCTAACCCCATAGACTACAGACCATAGTTTAGACTGTTAACTTTAGAACATTGTCTTTTCGCATACAAAAGTCCATTGCATGTAACATTCTAACAGTTTAACACACGCAGTCAGGGAGCCATATTTGCTTGCATTTACTTTAACATGTAAATAAAACGAGGACAGATAGCAATGTAATGAATAACCTCTATGTATATAATTTTATTATCCAGTTCAAAATAAATACATCAAAATGTCTCTAATGCTTAGGGCATTTCCTAACATTTCGTGTCATATTTCAATTTACCCATTAGGATCTCCAAAAATTAATTTGAATCCTAATTAAATTGAAATTTTCCACACAATCAAAATTTCAACCTTTAAATTAAATTTAACTTTTGGGAAAAATAAATTACGGTCTTCAAACTTCAATCTCCTCCAAGAACAATTACATAAAGTTTTATAAATCATTTCTGGTGTACAAAAATTCTAATCATAATAATTCTAAGAGACAAAAAATTAAAATCCATGGGAAAATTACAGTGTTAATAAACTACTCCCATAGTTACATAAAAAATCCTAGATACAATTTTCTAAATTCTAAGGAACTATAACCGGCAGAAAACAAGCATGCTTATAATAATTTAAAAAATTAAAATAACCACATACAACATACATAGTACATGATAACAACATAAAGGAATCCTAGAATGTCACTCTCTAAATATCAAGTCCATACATAAATAAAAAAGACTAACTAATTATCTAATTTATGTACATGGCATAGTCACGAGATGGCTCTAATACCAATTATAGGAATAAAATCGGTAAAAATGCATCAGAGTGGCGCAGCGAAACAACAAAAATTTTTCAAGATCGTTAAATATCTCGTGATGCCATATACAATAAATTAACAACAATAAAACTCATACCTCAAGAGGATGCCAACTGTAGGAGAAGAATGACTGGACGGCTTCGACCGACTAGCCTTCTCTACTATTTTCCAATTCCCAGAAGGTAGAGTGTGTGGGCACTCGGTTCCTTGACCGGTATGCTAGCACTGCTAGTCTTCTTCCGACCACCCAGATCTCTAAAGAACTTATTGTCACGGTGAGTTATGCAATAATAAGCCTGCTCACCTGAGAGTTTGTGGTTTGAGAGAACTAGAGTAGCAGGACCTCTATTTATAGACTTGCATGAGGTGATCCTCTGAATTCGAATTAGATTAGGAGAAGATTTTCTCCCTTATCCACTCACAAAAAACTGAAATTAACAAGGCCATAATCAAGGGTAAATTCGGCCATTTTTTTTGGGATTTTGGAATCCAAATTCAAATAGGATTTTAACTTGAATTTTATCTCCTCATTTATCCATAATAAATAAATTTCCCTAGTGCCAAAATCATGACTAGATTCAGCCATTAAAAGTGAGGAGAATCAAAATCCAAATAGGATTTTCTAGCTTGAATTTAATCTCATCCTTATCCACAAATAACCAAAAAATCTCCTTGGATTTATCCAATAATTTTCGTCCACTTTAGGTAGGGAGAGAATTAAAATTCAACTAGGATTTTCTTGCTTAAATTTCCCTTGAACCTTATCCATAAAAACCGAAAATATCTTGGAGGATTTTCCTCAAAAAAAATTCAGCCACTTTCGTTAGAATTAGGATTCAAAATTCAAGTAGGATTCAAACAAGATTTTCCTCTCCTTTATACAAATCAAACCGAATTTTCTCTTGTGGATAATCCACAAAAAATTCAAATCCTATATGGATTGTGATTCAAAATTTGAATTTCAAATTTCAAAGTTCAAATTTCAAAATTCAAACTTCAAATTCAAATTTAAAATTTCAATTTCGAATTCACATTTCAAATTCAAATTTCAAATTCAAATGTCAAATTCGAATTTCAAATTTAAATTTCAAATTCAAAATTTAAATTTCAAATTTCAAATTTCACATTTCAAAATTTAAATTTCAAAATCTACAAAAAGTTGTATTTCAAATTTTTGTTCTCATGGATAATTTTCTAAAACTCCAATCCAATCTCAAATAAAATCATGGTAAAATTACTGTTTTGCCCTTTGCCTGACTTTTTCATTATAACTTTACTTTTCTTTGATTTACAACTTAATTTTGGCTCTTTGAATCTTAATTAAGTCCATTAGGATCCTTTTCTATCATCCTTGAAATTTTTGGTCAAAATGATTGCTTTGCCCCTGACAGGTCTTTGAGTCATATCATTTTCATTTTATTGCTTAAGCTGGATTTTCTAAGCTCAAAAATCATAAAATCATTTTTCTTAAGCCTTTTCTAGCTTTTTCAGCATTAATTACAGAAATATTCAGATCACTATTCAAAGACTCTCGGGTGGCACTATTCCGACCCTTGGTCATTAACCCTTTATTTTTCGGGCCTAAGTTATCGAGAAAGCTCGGGTTTCCATCCCGACCGCATTTTTATCCTTCGGTTTCTAAAATATCCCTTTGTGCCGTTTCTGAAATTTCGACGGCATTTTCGCTTAATTATTGGGTTTCCGGCGTTTAGGAAACGCCTCGAAACCATCTAACCAAGTTCTATTCTAGCACGTACTATACCAGAGGCCTAATTTTTATGTAAAACTCAACTTTTACGTAAAAATCTTTACATTTTTCAAATTTTCTTATTTGACTATTTTCATTCACATAGTCCATTTTCTTACAATTTCACATTCCAAAATACATAATTAATACATAATCACTCTAAAACAATAATTAAGGAATGAAAGGACCAAAATCACTATCGAAATCGTCCCACCGATGGTCAAACGGACCGTTCGATCTCACGTGCATAAATGTTGATTCACCATTCTTCAATTTTGAAATTCCATCTTGCAATTCTAACGTCGCGGATGTGTCCAGAATGTCGAAAATAGGCCAACGAGCCATTCTTCAATATTTGGTCGCCGATCACTGTTGACTGGCATTGGCCGACATTGACCGGCGTTGACTCACCGTTGACCGATGTTGACTGGCAATGGTTTGGGCCAAACTTGGTATGAAAATGTAGATCTCGATGAGAAGAACCCATTGGTGGCCTCAATTTCATGTTTAGAGGCCCCTATCACCGGAAAATCCCCTCGAAAGCCACGGCCACGGCGGCGGTGGTGGAACTCCGCCGTGCCAGACTTTTTTTCCGAAATTGGTCGAGTGCTTTTGCTCCCCACAACCCCATGACCATGTCTGCACTGATGGCTCTCTTCAATTTGACCAGAATTAGTGAAAATCGACGGCGGCTCCCATAGTAACGACGGTGAATTTCTCGAAGCTTGGTTGGCATGATAAGGCGGTTGTTGCCATGAACCACCACATGGGTTTTGTAGTACTTTTCACCACAAACCTTTTGGGACCGGTTTCGTGGAAAATGTTGGCCAGATGGTAGAGATACGGCTATTTCAAATTCACGGCTCTGGCGAGCTTCGGGCGGCACGTGCTGTGGCCGTTCCGTCGAGTTGACCTACCGTTGGACTCAGCTCGGCGAGAGCTTTCCAATGAGACTGGTGGTGTCAAAAATGGATACCGTTTCCAATAGTTGGTTACTGTTCATTTTCGTGTAAGGGGAGGAAAGAGAAAGTGTGAGGAAATTATGGGCGCCCTTTTTTAAATTTCTGATTTTTTGCCCTTATTTATACTTTTTTTGTCCAAAATTTCAACATAGGCTATCCAGACTAATTTGGGTGTGCTGAATTGAAATATATCTGTTTTATTTTCATCTGAGGTCATTTCGACCAGTTTGCGGTATTGTGAATTCTCGGTCAAAAATTACCTTTGTGCTCAATTAGCTAATTTGAGCATACAAATAGGCTATATTGACTAATTTGGACGTGCTCAATCTAAATTTATCAGTTTCAACTTCATTCAAGGTCATCTCGACCAGTTTTCAGGATCTATATGACTCATCTCGAAAAACGTGTAAGGTGCCCGATTGACTAATTTGGACATCCTGAGTCTAAATATGTTAGTTTCGATACGAGAAAAGGTCGTCTTGACCCTCATCCCGATACTGCGTACCTCTCAACAAAAATCTACATTTTGTGCTCAAATGACTAATTTGAGCATGTTGATTCTAAATATATCAGTTTTAATTAATCCAAAGTCAAAGTTTGACCCAGAGTCAAGCTAATCGAAACTTTCACCGAAATCATGTAGGCAGGTTTCTGACGCCTCCTGTGCGATCGGTTCGATCTAATTAAATCTCAAAACTCTAAAATACTTATCTTATCTTATCTTTACTTTGACTTGCCATTTCTTATATCTATCTTTCTTGGATACCGAAACCACTATATTCTGAGTGTTTTGGTCTGAAATCACTTTCTCAATCATAAACTTTGTTCTTTAACTATTTTTGGAGATTTCAATTCCTCCAAAACATTTATTTATTATCATTAATACTTTTATCTTTTTATTTATAAACATAGTGTTCTTGTACATTTTATTCATAAAAATTCTTATAAAAACCTAGCTTAATCTTAGGCAACACTATTGGAATTTTTCGGTCTGTCACAATCACCCCTCCTTAAAAATTTTCGTCCTCGAAAATTAGAACTGGTGGGGGTACTTGTCTTTCTTTTCTTCTTCTTCTTTCCACATGGCCTTTTTAACACTAGGGGAAAATTTTATGGTAGAGCACAGTTGTCTCCTTCTATCTTTCAGTCTTCTCCTGCCTTGATCATCTTTCTCTCTTTCGATCTTCTCCTGCCTTGATCCACATTTGCCTCGGCCTTGGTTTCGTCATATGTGTTCTTCAATGTATGTTGTAGAAGTCCATATCAGTTCCTCGTAGCACACAGCATACGTTAGAACTATGTTACCGGACATCAGCTACAGTTCCTCAGTCCGATAAACAAATTCTCGTATATCCACAACTTTAGGGAACTTAGGTTGTTTCACTTCCCCGTTTGCCCATAAGGAATAAGAAACTGGGGCTGATGCTAGACTCCTCTCCGAGATTTGTTCGATTGTGGTATGGCGAAACTTGGTCCAGTTAAGCCCCTATCGCATCTGTAACCAAGAATCCCAATACACACAAGAGTACCTCCTTGAAAGATATCAACAGCCAACAGGACTCAGTTATCCTGATCAATGGCGTACAATCAGGGAATCACTTTGATAACGTGAAACCAATCCTGACATTCTTATGGAGTGCAAGAATACTGTTTGCCACTCAAAACTTAGTGGACAACTAGCCCTAAAGATCTGCATAACTCGGGCAGCAATCCACGTTCCTACTCTGAGCATTTCTTTAGCACTGCACTGTCGTGATTTACATGTAGTGATCTCATCCTTGTCATCATAAATCTCATCATCTCATTACTATAAAATGTTATCTTCAGTAAATAAACATTTACAAACTAAAAATAAACTAACTTACTTGGACTGTGCAGAAGCAGATACTTGAAATGTCATGGGGGGTCATTGAAAGAACACTGCTCTGATACCACCCTATTAGGACCGCCCTAACTACTATACTTACTTTAGCTTTACTTACTTTTGCTATGATACCACCCTGTAGAGAGCAAGTCCCTACCACTTTGACTTAAAACTTAAACTTTTAACTGACTTTTAAACTTTAAACATACTTGATTAACCCTGTTAGGAACTGCCTTAACTGCCTTAACTTTAAACTTTAAACTTACTTTTAAACTTGCTGTGGTACCAATGTAGGTACCTTACCTTGGGCTCTGATGCCACATCTTGTGGGCGACCTGACTCACTCGAGCCGTCCACTTAAAACTTTAACTTTTCTTAAACTTTGCTCTTCTTTATCTTACTTTAGGAAAACTTACTTTAACATACTTACTTCTTATATCTTTAAACTTACTAGCTTTAACTTTGTCATTTTAACTTACTTGCAGAAGCGGTGTTTGAAAAATTACTGATAAATTTTTCTCTTTCTTCTTCTTTTAAAACTTAAACTTGATTTAAACGTATGAGTTTTCAAAAACATATTGAAATACTTCATAAACTTAACTTATACTAAACCTTGCCTCTTTTTTCATTACATTACATATACCTTTTCTTCAAATGGTAACGGAAAATCGTAGTGAAAACCATAACCCACCCCATAACACTCTGGGAATCTGTCTGCCAGCCCGTCTGTTTCTTGTTTCATAATGCAGGCAGCTTACTCTTGTTACCTACATCACGAACAGACTAGTGAGCTGGAGCTCAGTAAGTACAAACATACACATAAATATATCATACATATAAACTTATATTTCATAACAAATCTCATAAATAACATCTCATAAAAAAATCACATCAACTAACAACAAAGGTTAGTCAGATTATGCTTACTTAATTTTTCTTCTTGCTTTTCGTTGTTCTTACTTTCTTTCTTATTCTTCTGTTCTTTTCTTTTCTTTTCTTTCTTAGCTTTTCTTAACTTTTCTTTACTTTGCTTTCTTTTCTTTTCTTAGCTTTTCTTAGCTTTTCTTTGCTTTCTTTTCTTTTCTTTTCTTTTTCTTTCTTTATCTTTCTTTATCTTTCACTTGTGGGCCTGTGGTTGAACATACCTAATGCACGCGGACCAATGGGGGAACGGGGGAGCGACCCACCAATAAACCCCAAGGTCGATCTCGCACTACAAAACTTGGGGTAGTGCGTTAGCCATTAACTACCTTAAGCTTGCGGTAGCACCACACATCTGGGGTGGAGGCTATTCTTAACTCTTAAACCTCACAGCTGGGGAGGTCGGTACGTCAACCTTAAATTTTCAGTCTTATTATCTTGTTTATCTTTATCTTTCTTATCTTTCTTTTCTTTAACTTTTTGTTCTTTTCTAACCTCGTGAGCATGTTAGATTATCATATCACATGTCATAAAGCACAACTTTTGTATAAAGCTTAATCAAAAACTTTTTATCACTTATAAACATTTCTTTAAATAAAACATGTTGTAACTTCATTTCACGACATCACATCATAACACAATCCTATGGCAAGTCGGTTCGTGAGTAGACAATTAAATGTCTGTATTTACAAATACTTTGCTCGTATCTCCTTCTTCACTTCTGGATTCGCAGACGTTCCTTTGTCGTGTCTGGATTGGGTTCCTATAACCGAAACAATAATAACGGTTATTTAAATCTTTATTCTTATGTAATACTTAGTAAAACGTAAAAATTCTACGTTTACTTTCCCAATCTTGAACTTAGGGGTCTAATATCCCATTTATAACTTTTCTGCTAACTTTTGGCAAAATTATTGTTTTGCCCTTTGCCTGACTTTTTCATTATAACTTTACTTTTCTTTGATTTACGACTTAATTTTGGCCCTTGGAATCTTAATTAAGCCATTCTAAGTCCATTAGGATCCTTTTCTATCATCCCTGAAATTTTTGGTCAAAATAAGCGTTTTGCCCTTGACAGGTCGTTGGGCCATATCATTTTCATTTTATTGCTTAAACTGGATTTTCTAAGCTCAAAAATCATAAAATCATTTTTCTTAAGCCTTTTCAAGCTTTTTCAGCATTAATTATCTAAATGCTTGGATCACTATTCACCGACTCTCAAGTGGCACTATTCCGACCCTCAGTCGTTAACCCTTTATTTTTTGAGCCTAAGTTATCGAGAAAGCTCGGGTTTCTATCCCGACCACATTTTTACCCTTCGGTTTCTAAAGTATCCCTTTGTGCCGTTTCTGAAATTTCGACAGCATTTCCGCTTAATTATTGGGTTCCCGGTGTTTAGGAAATGCCTCGAAACCATCTAACCTACTTCTATTCTAGCACGTACTATACTAAAGGCCTAATTTTTACGTAAAACTCAACTTTTACGTAAAAATATTTACATTTTTCAAATTTTCTTATTTGACTATTTTCATTCACATAGTCCATTTTCTTACAGTTTTACATTCCAAAATACAAAATTAATACATAATCATTCCAATACAATAATTAAGGAATGAAAGGACCGAAATCACTACAGAAATCGTCCCATCGATGATCAAACGGACCGTCTAGTCTCGAGTGCATAAACATTTATTCACCATTCTTCACTTTTGAAATTCCGTCTTACAATTCTGACACCGCGGATGTGTCCGAAACATTGAAAATAGGCCAATGGGCCATTCTTCAATTTTTGATCACCGGTCGCCGTTGACCGCCGTTGATTGGCGTTGACTCACTGTTGACCAACGTTGACCGGTAGTGGTTTGGGCCAAACTTAGTACCAAAATGTAGATCTCGGTAAGAGGAACCCATTGGTGGCCTCAATTTCATGTTTGGAGGCCTCAATCCCCAAAAAATCCCCTCGAAAGCCAAGGCCACAGTGATGACAGTGGAACTCTGCACAACCCCACGACCATGTCTGCACAGATGGCTCCCTTTAATTTGGCCGAAATCAGTGAAAATCGATGGCGGCTCCCATGGCGACGACGGTGAATTTCTTGAAGCTTGATCGACACGATACGGCAATTGTTACCATGAACCACGACATGGGTTTTGTAATACTCTTCACCACGAACCTTTTGGGACTGGTTTCGTGACAAACGGTGGCCGGACGATAGAGATACGGTCGTTTGAAATTCACGGCTCCGGTGAGCTTCGGGCGGCGCGTGCGGTGGCCGTTCCATCGAGTCGACCCACCGTTGGACTTAGCTCGGCGAGAGCTTTCCAACGAGACTGGCGGTGTCGAAAATGGACACCGTTTCCGATAGTTGGTTACTGTTCATTTTCTTGCAGGGAGAGGAAAGAGAAAGTGTGAGGAAATTATGGGCCCCTTTTTTTAAATTTCTGATTTTTCGCCCTTATTTATACTTTTTTTGTCCAAAATTTCAACATGGGCTATCCTGACTAATTTGGGCATGCTGAATCCAAATATATCAGTTTTATTTTCGTCTGAGGTCATTTCGACCAGTTTCCGGTGTTGTGAATTCTCGGTCAAAAATTACCTTTGTGCTCAATTAGCTAATTTGAGCATACAAATAGGCTATACTAACTAATTTGGACGCGCTAAATCCAAATTTATCAGTTTTAACTTCATTCGAGGTCATCTCGATCAGTTTTCGAGATCTGTGTGACTGCATCTCGAAAAACGTGTCAGGTGCACGATTAACTAATTTGGGTGTCCTGAGTCTAAATATATTAGTTTCGGAACGAGAAAAGGTCGTCTTGACCCTCATCCCGATACTGCATACCTCTCAACAAAAATCTACATTTTGTGCTCAAATGACTAATTTGAGCATGCTGATTCTAAATATATCAGTTTTAATTAATCCAGAGTCAAAGTTTGACCAAAAGTCAAACTAATCGGAACTTTCACCGAAATTGCGTAGGTAGGTTTCTGACGCCTCCTGTGCGATTGGTTCGATCTAATTAAATCTCAAAACTCTTAAAAAATCTAAAACACTTATCTTATCTTATCTTTACTTTAACTTGCCATTTCTTATATCTATCTTTTTCGGATACCGAAACCAATCTATTCTGAGCGTTTTGGTCCGAAATCACTTTCTCAATCATAAAATTTATTCTTTAACTATTTTTGGAGATTTCAATTCCTACAACATATTTATTTATTATCATTAATACTTTTATCTTTTTATTTATAAACATAGTGTTCTTTTACTTTCTATTCATTAAAATTCTTAGAAAAACCTAGCTTAATCCTAGGTAACACTATTGGAATTTTCCGGTTTGTCACATGGTTAGACAAAAGGAGGAAAAGGCAAAGATTTGGGATGCCAAGAAGAAGGAAAAGGTCTTGGCCAAAGCTATACAAGTTGAATCCAAGGTCGAACAAAGCAGTAAACCGAGTTCAAATGCTAAGGCTGGGCAACCAAGTACTTCTGGCCAGCAGTCACAGGGCAAGACAAAAGGGAATAATTCTGGAAATAGGAACCAGTAACAAAGGTTGAATAACAATACTAGACCTATTTTTCATGACTGCGTTGTTTGTGGGAAAAGACATGCATGCAGATGCAGACTTGCCCCAAACGCCTGTTTCCAATGTGGAAAGGATGGCCATTTTTCCAGAAACTGTCCTGAAAATAGGCAAAATATGCAGGCTTCATGACACAGCAATAACGTCCCCAAGCACATGCAATCTAGACAAAGAGTGAAGGTCCTTCATCCATAGAGAGACAAGAAAGACCACAAGGCTTACCTCGTGCGGATGCTAGAGTAATGGTGTATACTTGCAGAAGCAGGGACGTCCAACATAGTGACAGATTAGTTTTTTATTGTTAATCATTTGGCATCTGTTTTATTTGATTTTGGTGCTACGCATTCACTTATTTCATATTAATTTGTGAACAAGATAGGATACCCTAAGGATAACATGGGTATGACCTTTAGAACAGCTCTACCCTCAGGAGAAGTATTGATGTCCAATTATTGGCTACCTCATGTGCCAATAATTGTGGCAAATAGGGAGCTGTATGCAGAATTGATCATGATGGAGCTTGTCGATTATGGTGTAATACTAGGAATGGATTTCCTAAGGAAGTATCAAGCCACGATCAATTGCCAGAAGTGAAAAATAAGGTTCCAACCTAACCAGGAAGATGGATTTGAATACATCGATTTATCATGCAAATCGAAGAAGATAATAATCAACTCGATAAAAGCAAGAAGGCTAATGTCTAACGATTGTGTTTATACTTAGCATATATCATGGATGTGACGGAGGAATGGAAACTTCAACCCGAAGATGTTCCAATTGTGAAAGAGTTTATCGATGTCTTCCCAGAAGAATTACTAGGATTGCCACCAGAATGAGAAATCTCTTTTGAGATTGAACTGATTCCAGGAACCATACCCATCTCAAAGGCGCCGTACCGGATGGCACCAGCAGAGCTGAAAGAGTTACAAGAGCAGCTGAAAGAGCTTCTTGACAAAGGATTTATACGTCCGAGCTATTCCCCACGGGGTGCTCCCGTATTATTTGTCAAGAAGAAGGATGGATCATTTCGAATATGCATCGACTACCAGGAGTTAAATAAGGTTACTGTCGAAAATAGGTATTTGTTACCTAGAATTGATGACTTGTTTGACCAATATAAAGGCGTAGCAGTATTCTCCAAGATCGATCTGCGATTGAGATATCATCAGTTGCGAATCAAGGAGAACGACTGTGGCGGCCCGGCCCTTGTGGAGATCATACAATACTATTACAGTTGAGCTTTATCGCTAACTGCGATAGATTGTACTCTCATGGGTCGCCGGCTTATCTCTCTACCCTTTTTAAATCATGACGTTTTTGGGAAAATTTTTTTTTTTCTTTAAACATCATATAAAATCTTTTTCCACTAATTACTTTGTTGGCAAGTACAAAGTAATATAAATAATACAGTACTTTTGTAAAATATATATATAATTACAAAAGAACTGTTTCCCCTTCACTTTTATCGCTCAACGGCAAGACTCTGACAGTACCATATCCCTCGCCCAGTTATCCCATTTGACACGCGCCATCCCGTCCGCATCCAGTCAAACAAGCTACTGAGCTGGTCGCTTACCTGCAACATTAGAAAAAATGGTGAGCTACAGGCTCAGTAAGTTCAAACATGCAAGAAATAAAATTTCTATGAATAGTACTATTCATCGTGAATAGTCGTTGACCACTATTCATACATGAATAGTAACTTTGACCACAACACTGTATCACACTAGTACATCTATCGCGATGTTAGTGCTCTCACTAAACTGTCTTATGCTCAATTATGGCACAGTTTCAGTTTTAGGTCATTATCTTTCATTATGTTCTGGTTTTGAGCTCAGGTTGGCAGTACCATTTAAGTGCACATGACTGGGAGCGGTACATTAGTGCTGACCTCCACAGCCTTAATCTCATAGCCCCGAAGGCAAAATTGTACATGACTGGGAGCGGTACATCAGTGCTGACCTCCACAGCCTTATCTCATAGCCCCGAAGGCAAAAGTAGTACCTCCCTGTACGGAAGGCTGGTACGCCAAAAAGTGGTTTCATTACCGACTTTTTAACCTTCTAACCCGGTGACTTCATATTGCCCCGTGGTTAGGAATGGTTCACATTTTAATTTTTAGTTGAGTGAGTTTTATTAACCTCGCTCTAGTGCCCGAAGCACAATTAACCATGTGTCCCATTCTTATAGTGCCCGTAACACATTTCGTCTCTCTCTCTATTCTATCATAGTGCCCATAGCACATATGTACCTAACTTATAGTTAGTACATTAAAGTTAGCACAATATTGCTATATGTTGCAGACAGGTAAATGCTGAACTTACCTTATCAGACTGTTCCCTTTCTCTCTCTTGGATCTTGAATCGCCTTCCTTGTAGGCCGATTTTGGGATCCTACAGACAAAACCTTGTCTGTTAATTTCATTTCCATTTATAGCTTTTATTTTTCATTAAAAAGCTTAAATAAAACATATTTATAACTTTTTAGGTTTTATTTATTATTTTCACCATTTTCCCCCAACTTTTGCAAAATTACGATTTTTCCCCAATATTTTGGCAAAATTACAGTTTTGCCCCTGACGGAAATTTTCCCAATCCAGACTGCATTTTTGGCTCTCAGGAACTTTTCTGACTCTTTTCTAATCATTACCGGGTTCGTTTCTATTTTATTTCCACTTTTTGCTTTCCCGGCCCTCGGGAAGCACTATTCCGACACTTACGTCGGTTTAGCGATTTTCTATCATTTCGGAGCCTCAAATGGACGTTTCACTAGTATTTAAAACGTTCATCTAGACTTTCCCGACCTAGGTCTCCGAGTCTCGGGTTTTCCGTTCCCGACTCGGACCTTTATTTTATTTCGAAAAACGCCCCCCCTCAGGGTCGGATTTTCAATTTCGCTCGCGTTTTAAATTTTCAAGGGGACGGGTTACTATTCACGAACCACCCCTTAGGTTTCCCTTATTACATTTTTCCGTTAGGGACTCGGGTTTCCGTCCCGGCCCTAACTTTTATTTTAAATTCCTATTTTACCCCGAATGCCGTTTTTGAAATTTCGGCAGCATTTCGGCGTAATTTTAAGGCTTCCGGCGTTAGGTACATCTCGAACCGTATGTACCTGCCACGTACTATACCACAAGCCTATTTTATGTAAAAGTTTTCCAAACTTTTACATAAAAACCCACAAAATTCCAATTCCACATTATCACCCACATAACAAAATTTTTTCACAATTTTACCCTTAATTTGGTTTCGGTTTTCACAACCAAACCAAACCAAATTTTGTCAAACTTTCACCACACCTTAGGCCATTCAAATGTCACGTTTTAAACACATTTTCAAGCCCATTTTCTTTGCATTTTCAACCAAATTTCTTAGGGTTTTTACCCTTGTATAACCCACGGCCAAAGAATGAAAACATGCTAAACAATTTTGTTTCATTCTTTCCATTATAAATTCATCATTTGCATATTGAAATGCATAATTCCAATCAACCAAATACCACATAAATCAAGCAAAATTTTCTTCCAAACCATTATTAAATCCCACGGCCATTTAATGTAATTCACACCAAGAATTTTTTTAAGCTTTTCACCATGACATACAAGCTTTATTCTTCACCAATTTCAACTTTGAAAGCATGTTAGCAATTAACCACAAAGTTTTCTCATTGGTTACCTAAGGTAACCCACGGATTTTCCTTTGAAAAACCAACCAAAATTTGGCTTTTCTTTAAACAAATTACATGGTTTTCTTCCTTATTTCATCCTTAACATAACCCAACATCAAATCCATGAAAAATAACTAAAAATTTTCCATCTTTTTCTCACTATTCACCCACGGATTTCATGAAGAAAAACCATGAAAAATTAAGTGCAAAAGGGAGTTACCTTGGTCTAATGCTTCCTTTGTCTTCAAGGAACACTTTGGCACTCTTTTTGTGAAGAAATTTTGAAGAAAAAACTTGGTTTCCCTTGGTCACTCACGGCTCCCCCATGGACGATACTTAGAAGTTTTTGTCTTTGGTTTTTGCTTTGAAAATAATGTCTCCGCCACTTTATCAAAATGTTGCCGACTTATGCATGAAAGAAAGCCAATTAATTTGGCTCTTAACCAATGAAAATTTGACATCTTTCAACACCATTTCTTTCCCTATTTTTCAAAAATTAAAAAGGGTAAATTTTTGCCAAATCTTGGCCTTTAGATCAAAAAGTGGATGAATCATGGCCTTTAATTCCACCAACCACCTTATTTCTTTCATTTATTAATCTTGATTTATGATGTCATAAATGCTAAAGTGAAAGTTGACTTTGACTTTCACTATTCATATTAATTCGACTACTTTTTGACCGATACCGGTTCGAGCCGAAATTATCCTGAAATCGTCCCGGCGTGTTCCTGAGGTCTCCTGTGCAGTCGGATCAATTTAATCTGCTTCTGTTTGATCAAAATCAATCCCGGAAGTTTACCGTCTTTTATTGGCTCGGTTAGGGTTTTCAATGCCGGTTTTGGCACCGTTTCACCCGTTTCAACTCAGTGAATTTTTCCAACACTGAATTCTTACTCGTCAGTATTGTTAGAACATTTTCACATATTCTAAACAATATAAATACATTTATTTCACTCTTTAAATAGTACAAATTTTTATATACATACAATTGTACATTTTCATCCGAGAATTGCTTGAATTTCCCGGTTGTCACAACGACATTCACAAGACTGCATTTAGAACCCGTTACTGTCATTACGAATTCCTGGTGATGCCGTTTGGGTTAACAAATGCGCCAGCTGTATTTATGGACTTGATGAATTGAGTCTTTTGCAAATATCTAGATAAGTTTGTCATTGTGTTTATCGATAACATACTTGTATATTCAAAGACTCAAGAAGAACACGAAGAACATCTGTGGATTGTCCTACAGACAATAAGGAAGCATCAACTCTATGCCAAATTTTCTAAGTGTGAATTTTGGCTAGATAGAGTGCATTTCCTTGGACACGTGGTTTCCAAGGAAGGAATTGTCGTGGACCCGACAAAAGTAGAGGTGATCAATGAATGGCCCGCACCTAAGAATGTGACTAAAATACAAAGTTTCTTAGGTTTAGCCGGCCATTATCGAAGATTTGTAGAGGGATTCGCACGACTCGCTGCACCTCTCACGACTTTGACACATAAGGAGGGAAGTACGAGTGGATAGAGGTATGCGAAAAGAGTTTCCAAGAGTTGAAAAGATTACTAATAAGTGCACCAATCCTTACACTTCCTACTGAAGGGGAGATGTTCATGATTTACAGTGATGCGTCAAAGATGGGATTAGGAGCTGTCCTAATGCAAGGCGACAAGGTAATTGCCTATGCCTCGCATCAATTAAAGGACCATGAGAGAAATTATCCCACGCATGATCTGGAACTTGCCGCAGTAGTGTTCGCATTGAAGATCTGGTGAAACTATCTGTATGAAGCTCAGTGTTAGATTTATACTGACCATCAGAGTTTAAAATATTTCTTCACATAGAAGGAGCTGAATATGTGGCAAAGGAGATGGCTGGAGTTGGTAAAGGATTATGATTGCAAAATCCTCTACCATCCCAGAAAAGCCAATCGCGTTGCTGATGCGTTAAGCATGAAATCTACTGTTCCGCAGCAACTGCCGATTGAAAATTTTCCAAGGCCATTACAATAGGAGATTAACACGTTGAAGATGGAGCTGATAATAGGAAGATTGGCTGCATTACAATTGGAATCATCGTTATATGAGGACATTAGAAAAGCTCAAAAATGAGATCCAAATCTACCAAGTCCTTAGGAAGGAATGTCTGAAAATGAGTTAATCCTACATCAGGGAAGAATTTATGTTCCCAACGATGAAGGATCAAGAAGGTGAATTATGGCAGAAGCCAGGTTTTGGTACTGCTATGAGTCTTCCACTAAGCTGTTTAAAAAGAGTATTGAAATGATGCTTTACGATGTATATCAAGTTATGGCAATGTAAAAGATTTACTTTAGTAAATGTTTTACGATGATACAGTTTTCAAGTTTAAAAAGTTTAACAAACAAAAAAAAATTTATTCCCTATTTTCATGTTCAAATGGGAAGTTAAAATAAGAATATTAAAGAAAGTATGTTAAAATTAAGATACCAGCCATCACAGATAGTATTAAATGCAAGTTAAAAGTAAGTTGCCGACGACCCAATGAGGTGGCAGTCTAGCATAGTGGACTCTAAGGCTTGACTATGCTAGTATTGTTAGCCTCCATGATGGGCAGGCCATCACATCTAGTGTGACAACCGGGAAATCCTGGCATTCTCAGAAAAAAATGTACAAATGTATGTATATAACAATTTGTACTATTTAAAGAGTGAAATAAATGTATTTATATTGTTTAGAATGTATTAAAATGTTCTAACAATACTGACGAGTAAGAATTCAGTATTGATAAAATTCACTGAGATGAAACTAGTGGAACGGTGCCAAAAACGGCATTAAAAACCCTAACCGGACCACTAAAAGATGAAAAACTTTCGAGATTAATTTTGATCAAACGGAAGTAGTATAAATTGATCCGACTACACAGGAGACCTCAGGAACCCGCCGGGACGATTTCAAGAAAATTTCGGCTCGAACCGATACCGGTCAAGAAGTAGTCGAATTAATGTGAATAGTAAAGTCAAAGTCAACATATTACTTTACATTTATGACATCATAAAGCAAATTTATTAAATGTGAAAATTAAGGTGGTTGGTGGCATTAATGGCCAAGATTGGTTTGCTTTTTGGTCTAAAGGCCAAGATTTGGCCAAAATTCCATTCTTTTATTTTTTGAAAAATTTGGAAAGAAATGGATGGAAAAGTGTTGCATTTTGATTGGTTGAAAGCCAAATTAATTGGCTTTCTTTGTGCTTAAGTCGGCAACAATTGGAACAAAAGTGGCCGTAGCCATTTCAAAGCCAAACATAAGAGAAAAAAATTTTCTAAGTGTTCTTCCTAGTGTACCCGTGAGCCACCCAGAGAAACCAAGCAAATATTCCAAGTTTCCTTCACAAAAGTGGTGTCAAACCCTTCCTTGAAGACAAAGGAAGCAAGAAAGCAAGGTAACTTTCTTTGGTTTTCATTTTTTTCTTGATTTTTCTCCCTAAAATCTGTGGAATGAATAGAGTGAAGATGAGAAATTTTTGGTTTGCTTTGGTTGATTTGGTGCTTGGGTTTTGTTAAGGGTGTGATTAGAAGAAAAACCACGCATTTTGTTTAAAGAAAAACCAAATTTTGGTTGGTTTTCCAAGGGTAAAACCGTGGGTTACCATGTGTAATTAATGAGGAATTGTTCTTGTTTAAGTGTGGAAATGCTTTAAATCATGTTTTGGTTAGATGTAAAGCATGATTTGTGTGGTTATAAAGCTTGGAAAAATTTTGGTGTCAAATTTCCCTAAAGTGGTCGTGGCTTGCAATTAGGGTTGAGTGAACATTTTTGCATGATTTACTTGATGTTTGGATGATTTAAATTATGCATTTAATTATGAAAATGATGGTTATGTGGTCGAAAACATGAAACAAGAAATTTGGTGCATGTTTACCTAAATGGCCGTGGGTTATAATGGTGGAAAAACCCTAGAATTTGTGTTGAAAAATGCATGTAAATTGGCTTGAAAATGTGCTAGAAAATGACATTGGAATAGCCTAAAATTTGGTTGAAAATTTGAAAAGTCTTGGTTAGGTTTTGAGTGTGAAAACTGTGGCTAAAACTAAGGGTAGAATTGAAAGAATTTTGTGGAATGTGGTTCAAAATGTGAATTGAAATGTTGTGAGCTTTTATGTAAAATTTTGGAAAACTTTTACATAAAATAGGCTTGTGGTATAGTACATGGGAGGTACATATGGTTCGAGGCGTACCTAACGCCGGTAGCCTTAAATTTACGCCGAAATGCTGCCGAAATTTCGAAAAAGGCATTTGGGGTAAAAAGGAAATTAAAAATAAAAGTTTAGGGTCAGGTCGGAAACCCGAGTCCCTAAAGGAAAATTTAATAAGGGAAACCTAAGAGGTGGTTCATGAATAGTAACCCGTCGTCTTAAAAATGTAAAATGCGAGTGAAACTGAAAAACCGACCCCGAGGGAGGGGCGTTTTTGGGAAACGAAATAAAGGTCCGAGTCGGGTACGGAAAATCCGAGTCTCGGAGACCTAGATCGGGAATGTTTAGATGAACATTTTAAATACTAGTAAAATGTCCATTTGAGGCTCCGAAATGATAGAAAATCACTAAACCGACGTAAGGGTCGGAATAGTACGTCCCGAGGGTCGGGAAAGTGAAAAGTGGAAATAAAATAGAAACGAACCCGGTAACGAATAGAAAAGAGTCAGAAAAGTTTCTGAGAGCCAAAAATACAGTCTGGATCGAGAAATTTCCCTCAGGGGCATAATTGCAATTTTGCCAAAATATAGGGGCAAAATCGTAATTTTGTAAAAGTTGAGAAAAATGGGGAAAATGATAAATAAAGCCTAAAAAGTAATAAATAGGTTTTATTTAAGCTTTTTAATGAAAAATAAAAGCTATAAATGGAAATGAAATTAACAGACAAGGTTTTGTCTGTAGGATCCCAAAATCGACCTACGAGGAGGGCGATCAAAGATCCAAGAAAGAAAAGGGGAAGAAACTGATAAGGTAAGTTCAGATATTTACCTGTCTACAACATATAGCATTATTATTGCTAACTTTGATGTACTAACTATAAGTTAGGTACATATGTGCTATGGGCACTATTAGAGAATAGAGAGAGAGACGAAATGTGCTACGGGCACTATTGGAATGGGACACATAATAAATTGTGCTTCGAGCACTAGAGCGAGGTTAATGAAACTCACTCACCTAAAAGTTAAAATGTGAACCATTCCTAACCACGGGGCAATATGAAGTCACCGGGTTAGAACTTTAAAAAAAGTCGGTAATGAAACCACTTTTGGCATACCAACCTTCCGTACAGGGTGGTAACTTTGCCTTCGGGGCTATGATGAGATTAAGGCTGTAGAGGTCAGCACTAATGTACCGCTCCCAGTCATGTACAATTTGCCTTCAGGGCTATGAGATTAAGGCTGTGGAGGTCAACACTAATGTACAGTTCCCAGTCATGCGCACTTAAATGGTACTGCCAACCTGAGCTCAAAACCAAAACATAATATAAGATAATTACCTAAAACTGAAACTATGCCATAATTGAGCATAAAACAGTTTCGTGATGGTACTAACATCGCGGTAGATGTACTGTTGATATATTGTGTTGTGGTCAAACTTACTATTCATAATAAATAGTTGTCAAAGCTACTATTCATGAGGAATAGTAGTCAATGTTACTATTTATAGAAATTTTATTTCTTGTATGTTCGAACTTACTGAGCCTGTAGCTCACCATTTTTGCTTATGTTGCAGGTAAGCGACCAGCTCAGTAGCTTTGTATGGCTGGATGGCGGACGGGATAGCGTGTGTCAAATGGGATAGGAGGCGAGGGATATGGTCCTGCCAGAGTCTTTCCGCTGAGCGATAAAAGAGAAGGAAAAAAAGAAACAGTTCTTTTGTAATTATATATTTTGCAAAAGTACTGTATTATGTAAAATTACTTTGTACTTACAAACAAAATGATTAGTTGATAATGTTTCACATGATGTTAAAAAAAAAATTTTCCCAAAAACGTCATGATTTAAAGAGAGATAGATTAGCCGTTGACCCATGAGAGTATAATCTATCGCAGTTAGCGATAAAACTTAACTGTAATAGTATTGTATGATCTCTACGAAGGGCGAGCCGCCACAGTTGCTATCAGAGCGGGTTTACGGTTGGTTTAGTTTAGATTACCAACTGCTACCATAGTTGGTATCAGAGCGGAATTACGATTGGTCTAGTTTAGATTACCGACTGTCGCCACAGTTGGTATCAGAGTGGGTTTACGGTTGGTTTAGTTTAGATTACCAACTGCTGCCACAGTTGGTATCAGAGTAGAATTATGATTGGTCTAGTTTAGATTACCGACTGTCGCCACAGTTGGTATATCAGAGCAGAGTTGACCATATCCTGATTTGACACTTCGCGTATCCTGCACCACTATCCAAGTAAGTAGTTTACTTAAGTTTAGTTAATTATTTTCTTATGTGAAAATAATTATCTTATAGGTAGCAAGATGACCATACCTCCTTATGCGAGACCGTCGCTACCACGACCGAGAGGGGTGTTATGGGTATAGACGAGACCTATTGTGAGGCCAACTATTTCCCAACGACCAGTAGTTAGACCCCCGGTGCCAGAGAGACCTTCAGCACCAGTACCAGCTCCAGTAGATTCAGTACAACCTCGACTGGTGCTTCATCCACCTGTAGTAGTGGACATTCCAGTTGTTGGTGGACGCCAACATATTGGGGTGAGAGTTTCGGCTCGGGCAGTATAGGCGTTCAGAGCTAGCAGTCCCCCTATGTTTGATGGTGGACGACAGTCGATGGAGACGAAGAACTGGCTCCATGCCATAGAGAGGATTATTATGATGTGCGATATTGACCAAGAGATGTGGATCCAGTTGGCCATAAGTATGTTTCAAGGAGATGCTCGAGTATTTTGGGAGTATCATGACCAGGAGATTCTATTGGGATTCAGTTGGGCTGAGTTCTGTCAGCGAGTGACTGATCAGTTTCTGCCTAAGGATCCAACACCTGCTCCAGCACCTCCAGAGACACGAGAGGTAGATGCACCCGAGTACCCTAGATTTGATGAGGTTAGGGACTATATTCTCCAAACAGAGAGGATGGTCATGTTGTCTGGTGAGACAGTTATGCCTTACGCAACACGATTTGAGGAGACCATTAGGAGGAGATGTTCGTTGCCCAACCTCACTGAAGCAAATTGTTGTGAGCTTTTTTGGAGAGGTTTACCCATGGAGTTGAGACAGAGGGTGATTAAGCTATATCCTCCTATGCTCGAAGAGTTTGTAGTGACGATCAGGACGATCGAGAGGGAGATTTTGATTGAACATCTGACGCAAAGTCGACGAGAGACACTGGGTCAAGATGAGATGTTGGCACGCATCTTTGGGCTGAGAAGAATGATGAACGATCATGAGGCTTGACCGTCTAGACCACGAGGAGGTGATGACTCAGGACAAGGAGCATTGCCTTGGGGTGGTGATGATTTAGATGATCCAGTTGACGATGAGGATCCAGAAGAATATCCTCTAGTCCCAGACACAGGGGATGTGTGACCAGTAGATGTGTACATGTACATAAGTAGCTTAGAGAGAAAAGCTCTTTTGTATAGACTTGTGACCAAGATGTATATGATGGCCGATATATATATGATTGTTGATGGTTATGTATGATATATAAACGTTTTGCTATGAATGAAATATCAAAACGATTATATGTTGTACGATGATATGTTACGATGATGTGGCTTTACATTACCCTGAATTTCGTAAATTATATGATTTTACGAATGTGGTCATGGAAAAGCTAACGGTGAATTGTTGTGCCATAATAGGATAATAGGCAAGATGGTGGATTTGCGAAATTGACCAGAGGGACGAGAACGACGTCCTAATATCATGGAGAGATTAGATCAGATACAAGCCTTACTAGAAGCTCAGATGCAGCAAAATGCTAATCTGAGACAACGAGTTGAGGAGTTAGAACTGTAGGAAAATAAATCGGTAAAAACGTATCAGAGTGGCGCAGCGGAACAATAAAAAATTTTTAGATCGTTAAATATCTCATGATGCCATATACAATAAACCAACAATAATTAAAACTCATACCTCAAGGACACCAATCTTGCAGGAGGAGAATGACCGGAGGCTTCAACCAACTAGCCTTCTCTACTATTCTCCAATTCCCGAATGGCTGAGTGTGTGGGCACTCTGAACCTCGATTGGTATGCTAGCACTGTGACAAGTGCTAAACTGTACATATTTTTAGTCCATATTTAGGCCATTATTGTTTGGTTTAAGGATAATTTCATGGATTTCTTGCACTTGATCGGTTTATATGTTGTTTTCAGGTCCTAGCTAAAGTAATGGGAGCATAAGGAGGAGATTCGGAGTAGTTTGAAGCTTTTTGACCGAAGTTGAGCAGAACACGATTTGGTACACGGCCGTGTATGTGGCTGTGTACCTTTCAGATTCACCAACGTACGTAAAGCCGTGTTTCTGGAAAACGGGCGTGTTCGTCGATATTAGACATAATACATGATCTGGTACACGGCCGTGTAGGTGGCTGTGTATAGGGGTGACTGTGAACCGTGTAAGCGGCCGTGCACAATAGAAACGGGCGTGTTCAGCGATTTAACAGGTACATGCCCGTGTCGACCTTGAATACATGCCCGTGTTGGTTAGTACACGCCCGTGTAAAATCTGCCGAGACCGTGTCGAAGCCCGTGTTCCATCCAGAAAGTCGAATTTTGCTCTATAAAAGGGGTAGGACCTGTCAATTTAAAGATAGAGCCGTCAATCTGCAAAAATAAACCCTAGAACAGTAGAGAGGAGGTAGAATAGAGAGAGAAACACTCTGTGACGCCTTAAATTTTATTTAAGGGTCAATATATAATTTAAATAAAATTAGTGTGCCAAAAATTAATTAAAAATCCTTTTGGAAACCCTAGGTTGGTTTCCTAGTCAAATTCCGCTCAAAAAGTCAATAATTTGAGCTTCAAAAAGAAACCCTAAAATATTCGGCCATCACTTGGGATTTAATTTAAAATTTAAATTCCACAAATCCAAGGAGGATTCAAATTCAAATTTCATTTCTTAGATATAAAGAAGAGATTTGGCCATAAAGTGTAGGAAATAAAGGAGATTTTATTGAATTAAAAGCTAAGTCAAAACTCAATTAAAATTCAAACTATTTTTCCTTAAAAACTAAGGGATAATTTTGGCCACTTAAGGGGAAATAAGAGAGAAAACCCTAGCCTCAAAACAGCATAAAAACTTTCCCTTTTGCCCCTTACAATTTTCGGCCAAACAAGGAAGAGAAAGGGAAAGAAAAATCTAGTATAAAAACCCCTTTTAACTCTCATTCACCCTTCCTTTCACCCTCAAAAATTCGGCCAGCTTTCCCCTCTCTCCTCTCTGAATTTTCTCTCCCAAAACAGCAAACAAAACTTACCAAAAGGCAGCTCAAAAATTCAACAACCTTTGAGACAAAAACAAGGTGAGAAATCAAAATTTTTTTTCCTTCCTTTTCCTTTTGATTTCAAATCCGAAATTTTATATGGTTTTCTCCACTGTTTTTCCTACTGTTTTGAAGACTCCAACACTCACACAAATACAGCCAAAACGGAGACCAAGCATCAAAAATAGTGCAGCACAAACAAGGTGTGAATCTCTCTCTCAAACCCTAAAAATTTTGCCTCTTTGTTCCCTTTCAAAAACCCTATTATCACATGTGTAAATTTTATGATTTTTGCCAATTTGATTCTTGGGTTGTGTTAATGACATATAAATAAGGTTTTCCACAAAATTTCGTGATCATTGGATGAAAATTGAATTGGTTTGAGGCTAATCGAAATTCGGACACAGAAAAACGGAAATCTGGAAAATTACCATATGAACAGTAAATTTGTGTCATCCATAACTTGATTTTTAAAAACGATTTTTGAGTGATTCTTGAGCCTAAAATTAAATTCAAGATGTCCCCTAAATGCTTGAAAAATATCAGAACCAAAATCATCCGTTTGCCTAGTCAAAATACTTTTCTAATATAGGCGGACAGAACTGCCAGTTTTTGAACTGAAACTGAAACCCAGATTTTTATGCCTGAAAACAACCCTCGGTTTTTGGCCTAGTTGAATGACCAAATGATGTCTAAAAATTATAAAAATTATATGGAATTAAAGCTACGGATGTCTAGTTTAACATATTAAAAATTTAGAATTTTTGGGATTAAAAATGAATTGATATTGATTTTACAATCATCCTTGGTCAGTCTGCCCATGACCAGAAATATCCTAACTTAGAGTTTTTCACAAATTTTAAATCCCAAATGTTTATTAAACGTTTTAAAATCTTTTGAGGCACACTAAAATGATTGGATGATTATGTCTAGACCTAGACTGATCATATGTTGTGATTATAGGATTTATTTGACGTTCTTGCTGGATTTGTGGATCACCTTATCGTAACGCTTGTGCGATAATCAAGGTAGGACGTTCTAGCCTTTTCTGGGAGTAGTCAAGTGTTTTAAATTCCCCTGTTTTGTCCATGGCATGCTGTTTTCAGTTTATGAAATTTTTATACTGTTTTTGGATGAAATAAACGCATGCAAAGTGTTTTGTATTAAATGTGTGTTTTAAAACGTGTTTTGATTTATGGCATAATATAACTTGGTAAATACCATCTTTTGAATAATCCGGTGAACATAATTGAGCTCTAGTTCACGATCATTATAAATGATGCGTGCGTCCCAAAGTTGACGCCATAGGGGAAGGTCCCTAAACCTGCGCAGGGCCGTTCGGCCTATTTAGACCGTAACGAGATGATCTAGGATAATTCAATTCGAGGCATGTATATTATAGCTACGACAAGTCCTCACTCAAATTATGATGGTTTATTTTAATAATTTATTATTTTAATATTGGGGCACGTATATTTCAGCTACGCTAAGTCCTCAGCAGAATAAAACTTATATTAAAAATGTTTTCATGAAATTGTTGATTATTTGTTTTAAATGATTATTATGCCATGTATTCTCAAATTGTTGATTTTATTTTTTGGAAACGAATATTATGCCATACATTTAAATGCTACCTGTTTAATCCACCTTTGTTTCTGTCCTACTGAGCCAGCGCTCACGTCCCTTTTCTTGGTGATTTCGAAATGACTACTTCCAGGTGAGGGAGGTAGCAGTTCCGAAAATCGTTGAGCTATCCGTTTCTACCGAAGATGATGCTATCCGTTTTCTCCATCTTCTTCTTTCTATTTCTCGTTCTGATGTAATGAGACTTTAAGTTTGGACTTTATTTCACGTTATTTAAATTTCATGCTTGGGAATATTTATTGTTGGTAATTTCTTTTGAAAACCGATTTTGTGTTTGATTTCTGCATTAAAAGGTATTTACTTTCTACTTTATTTTGTTTTGTGGTTATGATGCTACTTTATAATTAGGCTTAGCTAAATTATAATGTTGACCCGTTGTTTTTGTAATAAATGTTTTCCTTAAATCTCGGGTTGATATTATGATTTGGCTGCCGTGTCACTTGTCTAAATTTTGGGCCGTGACACACTCCAACAAGCAACCATCGTTCAATTCAACTTGCATTGCATTAGAATCAAGAGGATTTGTCATGAATTCAATTATTCTTTGTAGTCCATTGAATTGTAGTGCAGTTATTCCATTGATCATGAACTAATTTCTTTGATACCTATATAGGAGGAACCCTAGAATGAATATTGTTATTTGATCCTTAATTAATTTAATTTATTCTTCAAGTTCATTGAGATTCAATTATGTGTTCTTTATTATCATTGAATTGATATTTACCGGTGTATTAATTCATGTTTGATATCATACAATTGCGATTGAGAAATCCTATGTTTGATTTGATCTTGCATAATTGAAAGGAGTTGCAAGTGATTCTAGAGATAGGACAATGTAAATCTTCCGGATTAGGGTCAAACCTAATAGAGAGATTCATTGATTGTTGAATGCAATTCTAGGGGTTTTAATTAGGAAGAGATTTCAATTAATCAACCTGGGGTTAGTTGTTAATACGCTTGAGGAAGATATTAACATAATTAAGGAGTTTCCACGGTCCAATGATTAGTAGATAAATTGATATGATAAGGATTGGATGCAATAGACGTTTTAGGGGGATTCATTATCTAGGTATTGTTGGTTTGGATTGATTTCATCTTAATCTTCTGCTGCTTGGAGTTAATTTTGTGTTGGATTGATTTAATATAATTCTTATTTAATTATTTAAGCATAAATCGATTGTTTATAGGATAGATAATAAGAAAAGAGTAAGTACTAGTACTCGTTAGTCCCTGTAGGATCGACACTCGATATTGTTATCCACTATACTATAGAAACCGATAGGTGCACTTGCCTAGAAGGTCTATAGGGTAGAAGATTGAGCCGTATCAAGTTTTTGGCGCCGTTGCCGGGGACTAGGATATTAGGAACACTTAATTCCTATTAATCTATCCATTCTTTTGTTCTATTTTATCTCTTATTTCATTCTTATATATATCTTTTATTTTATTTTCTATATTCTTATATTTATTTTTTTTTCTTTCTTTTGTGTTGCTATTTCAGGCACTTGGATCAGTTTATGACCCGCAACAATCCATTTGAGTTCTTTGAAGAAGATCCTGAGATTGAAAGAACAACTCTTCGAGCTCTTAGAATCAGGCGTTCACAGAGACAAGAAGAGTTAGTACAGGAACCAGTCATGGCTGAACCGGAGCAACAAAGGACTATGTCCGACTATGGAAGACCATCCTTAATGGGGACAGAATCCAGCATTGTTAGACCAGCTGTGGTGGCCAATAATTTTGAGATCAAGCCCAATATTATTCAAATGGTGCAGCAATATGTACAATTTGATGGGCTCCAGGATGAGGATCCTAATGCACACATAGCAAATTTCCTGGAGATCTGCGATACTTTCAAGATCAATGGCGCCACTGATGATGCGATAAGGCTGAGGCTGTTTCCTTTTTCTTTAAGGAACAAGGCTAAGCAGTGGCTGAATTCTCTACCGAGAGGTTCTATTACTACATGGGACCAAATGACAGAGAAGTTTCTGTTGAAATACTTTCCACCTGCGAAGACTGCCAAACTAAGGAATGATATCTCTTCCTATGCCCAGATTGATTCTGAGACACTTTATGCGACATGGGAGAGGTTTAAAGATCTTCTAAGGAAGTGTCCACATCACGGATTGCCAACATGGTTGCAAGTGCAAACCTTTTACAATGGGTTGAATCCGGCAACCAGGCAGATGATAGATGCAGCGGCTGGAGGAACATTGAATAACAAAACACCAGAGGCAGCCCAGGAATTGATAGAGGACATGGCCATGAACAATTACCAATGGCACTCTAATCGAGTGAAGCCTAGCAAACCCGCTAGAATCTATGAGGTTGATGCAGTCATCAGCCTTGGCTAGGCAAGTCGAAGCATTAAGTACGAAGATTGATGGATTATCTGTAGGCCATCAACCAGTTCAAGTCCTGCATTGTGACATGTGTGGGGGAGGAAATGTGACTGAGGAGTGTCAAGGTTTATCAGCTATGGCTAGACAGACACCAGAGCATGTTGACTATATGGGTAATGCACCACGACCCCAAAACAATCCCTATAGCAACACATATAACCCAGGCTGGAGGAACCACCCCAATTTCTCTTGGGGAAATCAAGGACAACAAAGAAATAATCCTCCCCCAGGTTTTCAGCAACAACACCTGCCATAAGAGAAGAAGCCTAGCATGGAGGAATTAATGGCTAAATTTATTCAAACATCTGAAAGCCGATTCCAAGCCACTGAAACATCACTGAGGAACCAAGAGGCTTCTATCCATAACCTTGAGAACCAAATTGGTCAGCTGGTAAAGCTTGTGTCAGAGAGACAACAAGGGAGCCTACCTAGTAATACCGAGAAGAATCCAAAAGAGCAGGTCAAGGCAGTTACCTTGAGGAGCGGTAAAGAACTACGAGCTGAGAAGGAGCCGCATGGTAAGGAAGAGAATGGCAAGCAATCTGAGGATAAAGAGAAAAGGGATGGGAATCCTAAACCTGTGCAGGGTTTCCAACCCACTATCCCATACCCAGCTAAGCTAAAGAACGATAAGATGGATGAGCAATTTGGTAAGTTTCTTGAACTGTTTAAGCAACTTCACATTAACTTGCCTTTTGTTGAAGCTCTTTCGCAGATGCCAAAGTATGCAAAATTCTTGAAGGATTTGCTTTCAAATAAGAGGAAGTTGGAGGAGCTGTCAACAGTAACATTAAGTGAGGAATGCTCAGCCATTGTGCAAAACAAGCTGCCCAAGAAATTAAAAGATCCAGGGAGTTTTACTATTCCATGTCTCATTGGTAGTTTGTCGGTTGATAAGGCATTAGCAAATTTAGGAGCTAGCATTAATTTGATGCCTTACAAGATGTTTAAGAAACTGGGGTTGGGAGAGCCTAAACCGACTAGGATGAGCATACAGTTAGCCGATAGGTCAGTTAAATACCCTAAAGGCATCATTGAGGATGTGTTGGTTAAGGTAGATAAGTTTATATTCCCTGTGGATTTTGTCATTCTTGAAATGGATGAGGACATTGAGGTACCCCTTATTCTAGGTCGACCCTTTTTAGCTACTGCTAGAGCCATTATAGATGTGAGTGATGGTAAGCTAGTCCTTAGGGTTGGGGATGAGGAGGTAACTTTTAAAACACATAATGCCATGAGACATTCTCTTGAAGAGGATGATATGTGTTACTATCTTGACTCTACTGATATTGTCGTTTCTGATTGTTTACAGGAATTGGTCCATGATGACCCTTTGGAGCTATGCCTTGTACAAGGAAGGGAGGAAAACGATGATGATTCGTGCATTAAGGAACAAGTAGCACATTTGGAAGCTAGCGAGCTCATGGTGAGAAAGAAAGAATTTGAAAAGATTGAACAAAGCGGAGAGAAGAGGTTAAAACCCTCTATCGAGGACCCACCAGTTCTGGAACTAAAAGCGTTACCTGCCCATCTCGAGTATGCCTTTTTGGAGAAGGATTCAAAGCTACTAGTCATTATCGCCTCCGGATTGAGGGCAGATCAGAAAGAAAAGATGCTGGTAGCACTTAAGAAGCATAAAAGGGCTATCGCTTGGAAGATTTCTGACATTAGGGGAATTAGCCCTTCATTTTGCACCCACAAAATCCTAATGGAGGATGAATTCAAGTCATCAGCGCAACCCCAGCAGCGACTCAATCCCAAGATGAAGGAAGTAGTCAAAGCAGAGGTGATTAAGCTCCTCGACGCAGGTATGATCTATCCGATCTCTGACAGCGCTTGGGTAAGTCCTGTGCAGGTAGTTCCAAAGAAGGGGGGAATGACGGTGGTACCTAATGAGAAGAACGAGCTGATTCCCATGAGAACCGTCACTGGGTGGAGAGTGTGCATTGACTACATAAAGCTTAATGATGCCACTCGAAAAGACCACTTCTCATTGCCCTTTGTGGACCAAATGCTAGAGAGATTAGCGGGTCACATGTATTATTGCTTCTTGGATGGTCTATCCAGCTATTTCTAGATTCCTATAGCACCAGAGGACCAAGAGAAGAAAACTTTCACATGTCCCTATGGCACATTTGCATACAGGAGGATGCCTTTTGGGCTGTGCAATGCACCTGCCACCTTTCAAAGGTGCATGATGGCAATTTTTGATGATTTAATAGAAGACATCATGGAGGTGTTTATGGATGACTTCTCTGTGTTTGGCGATTCCTTCGATGCGTACCTCCACAACCTTGAACGAGTGCTGAAAAGGTGTGAAGAAACTAATCTGGTTTTGAACTGGGAAAAGTGCCATTTTATGGTACAAGAAGGCATAGTTTTGGGCCATAAAATCTCGAGTAGGGGAATAGAGGTAGATAGAGCTAAGATTGAGACAATTGAAAAGCTACCACCCCCAACTATAGTTAAGGCTGTAAGGAGTTTTCTGGGACATGCAGGTTTTTATAGGAGATTCATCAAGGACTTCTCTAAGATTGCCAGACCCTTAACTCAGTTACTCGAGAAAGATGCACCATTCGTCTTTACTCAAGAGTATTTGGAAGCATTTAACACTCTTAAGGAGAAATTAACTAATGCCCCGATTATGGTCGCACCAGATTGGAACCTTCCGTTTGAATTGATGTGTGATGCCAGTGACTTCGCAGTAGGTGCAGTACTTGGACAGCGGAGGGACAAGCACTTTCAGCCCATCTACTATGCTAGCAAGACTTTGACGGACGCTCAAGAGAATTATACAACCACCGAAAAAGAATTGCTAGCTGTCATTTTTGCATTTCATAAATTCAGATCTTATTTAATTTTATCCAAAGTCATTGTTTATACTGATCATTCTGCATTGCGTTACTTGTTAAATAAGGCAGATGCCAAGCTTAGATTGATCAGGTGGATTTTGTTGTTACAGGAATTTGACTTGGAAATTAAAGATAAGAAGGGGGCTGAAAACCTAGCAGCAGACCATCTTTCACGGTTAGAGAACCCGAATCTAGAAAAGTTGGCAGAAGAGGACATCAATGATGCATTCCCTGAAGAACATTTATACCATCTGATAGAGGTAAGTGCAGGTGAAGTCCCTTGGTTTGCCGATTTTGCTAATTATTTGGCTGCTGACATCCTTCCTAAAGGGCTTTCTCATCAGCAAAAGAAGAAATTCTTTTCTGATTTGAAGAATTACTTTTGGGAGGACCCCTACTTGTTTAAGATCTGTGCAGACCAAATCATTAGGCGATGTGTTTCACAATTGGAGGGATGGAAGATTTTGCAACACTGTCATGCCGGCCCGGCAGGAGGACATTACCACGCTAATAGGACAGTGCAGAAGGTACTCGAGTCAGGTTTTTATTGGCCTACTTTGTTCAGAGATGCCCAAAGGTACGTAGCGTTGTGTGGTAACTGTCAGCGATCAGGTAACATCTCTCACCGGGATGAAATGCCCCAAAATTTCATTCTTGTTTGTGAGGTTTTCGATGTTTGGAGCATGACTTTATGGTTCCTTTTCCAGTCTCTTTTGGGAACAAGTACATCCTAGTTGCAGTGGATTATGTGTCTAAGTGGGTTGAAGCCCAAGCTTTACCAACAAATGATGCTAGGGTAGTAGTTAAGTTCCTAAAAAAGTTATTCTCTCAATTTGGCACACCTAGAGCAATCATTAGTGACAGGGGCACACACTTTCGTAATGCACAGTTCATCAATGCACTAAAAAAATATGGTGTTACGCATAGAGTTGCAACCCCTTACCATCCACAGACTAGTGGGCAAGTTGAGGTGACCAATAGGGACTTGAAAAGAATCCTAGAAAGAACTATAGAGCATCATAGGAGAGATTAGTCCATCAAATTAGATGATGCTCTGTGGGCCTATAGGACGGCATACAAGACACCGATAGGGACTACACCATATAGGCTAGTTTATGGAAAAGCATGTCACCTACCAGTGGAATTTGAGCACCAAGCGTATTGGGCAATTAAGTTCCTTAACTTTAACTTGGATGTTGTAGGAGAAAAGAGGAAAATCCAGATGAACGAGTTAGAGGAATGGCGCTTGATGGCCTATGAGAACGCGAGGATATACAAGGAGCGAAGCAAGCTATATCATGACAGGAGGATCAAACAAGGGAAAGAATTCAGTGAAGGAGATCAAGTGTTATTGTATAATTCTCGGCTGAAATTATTCCCAGGAAAGCTCAAATCCAGATGGTCAGGTCCCTTTACGGTCAAGCAAGTTTTCCCGTACGGTACCGTTGAAGTAACGCATCCAGAAAAAGGCACGTTCAAGGTGAATGGACATCGCCTCAAGTTGTTCCTAGGGGGAGAGTTTGATAACTCTCAAAGGGAGGAGTTCAAACTTCACATCGACTAGTGGATGAAAGTGAATGCGTCAAGCTAAAGACGTTAAACAAGCGCTTCTTGGGAGGCAACCCAAGGGTTTTCTTTCTCGTTTCCCTTATTTCATGTTTTCTTTACTCTTAATTTAATTTTCGTTAGGTTTTGATTGGCCTTAGGTTTTAATTTTCATTAGGCTTTAGTTTCTTGTTACTTTCTGTTTTTATTCTTTTGAAAAAAATAATAATAATAAAAAATAAAAAATAAAAAAATAAAAAAAATTCCATAAAACACGCCCTGGAACACGCCCGTGTTAACGGGCGTGTCTGGGGCCGTGTGAAGTTTTGCTTGTCAGGTATACGAGCATGTTTACGAGGGGAAAAATAGGAGTCAACGTACCGAGACATACACGGGAATAGACACGGTCGTGTTTATGGTCGTGTAAATTCAAATTAGACACGCCCGTGTCTTTGCCGTGTTAACACCCGTGTCCGGGAGAAGGAGATTGAACAATTTTGTACAGAGGAGTACACGGCCTTAAACACGCCCGTGTTATCGGCCGTGTTCATCCCCAGGTAAGTAACACGCCCGTGTCTCGGCCGTGTAACCGCCCGTATTCTTTTATTTTTCTTGACACGGCCCGATACATGACCGTGTATCTGGGCATGTCGAGGCATTATTTATACGAACGGTTGCTGGAAACACGACCGTTTCATTCACACACGCCCCCTTTCTCTGAAATCCGAAGTTCCACCAAGAAATCGCGCTGATCTGTGCATGAAAAGCCGGGTAAGCCTAATTCTAACGGATTATTTGATAAACACCCTTTAGGAATTAGATTTTTTTTCGAAGAATAGTTGGGTATTTCGGGTGAAAATTTTTTCTTCCTTCTTCTTCGACTCACAGAAACGACGGTATGTATTCCTTCCTTCTTCTTTTTCGTTTGCTTTCGTGATTTATGGGTTATTTGATGGATTAATAACATGATTTGATAGAAGTGCTATGTGTTGCTTGATTGATTTCGTGCGGACATTGTGAAGGGAGTGCACATTTTTCTTTCCGTCCAATGTGGTGCTCGGACGTTCTCACTAGTGTGCTAAATTTTCCTAACCTTTTTGCATGCGTGGAATGTGATTCAATCTTGTCTGCGGTTGAATATTGAAATGTGAATTTCAGAATAAGGCTTGAATTGTGCATACTTTCAGTTTATCTCTGTTATTCACTATGAATTTCTTTTGCAGGACCCCAAGTACCACCATGACAAGACGTACTGAAGAAATCCAGCGGTGACAAAAGGAAGTTCTGCGGAAAAGGCAGAGGGGAGAGGCCTCCTCTCATGCACAGCAACAACCACCACAACAACCTGGACTGCACCCACTGCTGCAATTTCAGGCTCCAGCATTCCTTACGAGACTTGAGAGGCTATTGGAAAAACCTTTTGAGAATAGCCGGTTTTTAGATTGGCCTGTGTTACAGCAGATTGGCTTGGATCAACAAGTGAGGGAATTGGTCACTTTTAGGAGTTGGGACCGATTCTTCGATATTGAGGAACCAGCTTATCAAGAGCTAACTTTGGAATTCCTCACCACATTCTCCCTCAACAAGAGATCACTGAGCTGGTCCATGCCCAACATGGAGTTTCAAATCGGCGGGGAAAGATTTCACAGAAGCTATACGCAGTTCTCAATAGACTGTGGTTTCTATATCGAGGAGTTTACCCAAACCGATGCCTATCGAGAACTGCAGGTGGACTGGCCCTCCAACTTTAATGACCAACAATATTGGAGGTCCATTAGTAGAGAGAGGGAGTACGCACCAACGAGATCCAAAGCCTCCCGTCTTTGTCACCCAGAACTTCGATATGTGCACAAGTTATTAGTGCACACCATTAGTGGACGGAGAGAAAGCACCGATGTAGTCTCTTGACGTGACCTTTTCTACATCTACAGTATGAGGGAGAAGGTGGCCATTCATTTGGGACATGCCTGGGCATGGTACTTGGATAGCCAGGCAAGCAAGCCACGAGCGGGTGCAGTGTGTTGCGGGCCGTACATCATGCGATTGGCTCGCAACCTAGGGCTGTTTAGTCGTCTACCTCCCTTGACCATTGCATCTCAGATGATACCGATTGACATGGATACTTTAAGATCCATGGGGATGGTTGAGAGACGACAGGGGCCAGATGGTCCAACCTATGTTCTGACAGGTAACCCACCACCTGCAACCGAGGCCGAATCTGAAAGGGATCACTCCCCTACACCACCACCGCAAGACCAACACCCGGCCACCCCTTCCAACTCAAACATCGGAAGATTGAGCAGTCAAGTGCTGCTAATGCTAAGAAGGATAGTGGCTTTGCAGCAAGCTCATTCATCTCGACTTATACGACTAGAGCGACAGTCGGACTGGATTAAAGATACGTTGACTCGCCTGTGTGCTCACCTCGGGATCCCGACTTTAACCAACGTTCGGGCAGTTGATCCCACCACTAGCGGCCCTGAGGAGCCATCGAGATCTGGACTGATCCCCGAAGAACCAAGTACAGAGCCCTAGTCTACCCCACCTATGGATCCCAAGCCTCCAGTAGCTGATGAGTAGTTTATGGAGTCGACCTCGAATTTAATTTTCCGTCTGGCCGGGAGAACCAGGTCTGTTGATCCCCACTGCGTTGATGTTGACTGTACCGACCTCTTTATTACATACATATATTCAGGGAAGTACACGTTGACTTGTTCTTATACCATTTTGATTCATTTTACCTGTTTATTCCTCACTGTTTTAATTGTGTCCATTGAGGACAATGTACATCTCTAAGTGTGGGGAAGGGATTTTGGTTTTAGTGGAATTTATTTGTTGGGAATCGAGCATTTTGTAGTCTTCTTGCATAAAGTAGTCCCTTTTCATTGATTCTTCTGTTTGGAAATCTTAATCTTGTTAAAATGTGTTTCAACATGCTCTCAATGACTGTGGTTCCTCGAATTGGATTAAGATACAAACAGAAAACGACACGAATAGCTAGATTTTTATGAGTTTCATTATAGGCAATTGTTGAGACAGTTAATCTGGATGAAAATTGCATGGGATTCACACACATGAGCCTAAAATTTGTGAGTATTTGAGCCTATGAGCATTCATCATTATATGCTCCACTTATTTTCTTTTTGGTGTGATTATCATGCATAGTGGGAAGATTCTAGAACTTGTTTTGTTATGCACGTTACTGTTTTAGATGCATTGGAAAGAAGGGTTTTGTCTTAGCCTTCTTGTTAACCGAACTTTAAGCCAAATACCCCAATTATTTTTTTCTTTCTTGGCCAACACCATAACCATTGTTTTACACCGAAGGGCTTAGTCAACTGAATCGCATGAAAATCTGATCAAAAGGAGTACAGAACCAAGGGCTTGTCTGACTAAAGGTGCATGGTATATGTTTAAACTTCATCTTCTGTTGTGATCAATTCCACTTGGATGCTCGAATATTTTTCAAGTGCAACATTTTGTAAAGCGAGCATCATTAAAATCAAAAAAAAAAAAACGAAAAAAAAAGAAAGAAATAAATAAGTAAGAACAGCAGATGATTGTGGTTAATAATGTTTTATGCACCTTACTTGAGCTTTGATTGAAGGTTCTATATGCAAGAGAGTCAGGTTCTTGTGTGATTTGGTATAGACGGGTCCTTTATCTTTTATTCTTGGTTAACCTGGGATCTATTCATTCCATTCTTTCTATATACCGCCACCCAAACCTTATCGCAGCCACGACAAGGATCCTTTAATTCATGCATCTAATTATAGTGATGTGATATATTAGCAAGCTTATGGTTAAGATTCCTGCTATGCATTGATTTGAGTGCTATAATATCTTCTCTACCCTAAACACTTTGAGCGTTTTATGAGTGAATCCTATGTGAGGGTATGAGTCCTATGTTTTTGATTCCGGAAAGACTGTCAACATGATTGCTTATGGATGATTGTTTATAGAAGTTTAGCCTAGGATTGTTGGATTTTACTTGTATTTTAATTTGGTTCAGAAGTCATAGTAGGAAGGAGTATGGAGAGATGCATTGAGATAAGAGAGAGAGGGATATTTTGAAGGTTTTATGATTTGGAACTATTATTTGCTTGAGGACAAGCAAATGCTTAAGTGTGGGGAGATTTGATAAGTGCTAAACTATACATAATTTTAGTCCATATTTAGGACATTATTGTTTGGTTTAAGGATAATTTCATGGATTTCTTGCACTTGATCAGTTTATATGTTGTTTTCAGGTCCTAGCTAAAGCAATGGGAGCATAAGGAGGAGAGTCGGAGCAGTTTGAAGCTTTTTGACCAAAGTTGAGCAGAACACGGTTTGGTACACGGTCGTGTACGTGGCCGTGTACCTTTCGGATTCACCAACGTACGTAAAGCCGTGTTTCGGGAAAACGGGCGTGTTCGGTGATATTAGACATAATACACGGTCTGGTACACGACCGTGTAGGTGGCCGTGTACAGGGGTGACCGTGAACCGTGTAAGCGGCCATGCACAATAGAAACGGGCGTGTTCAGCGATTTAACAGGTACACGCCCATGTCGACCTTGAATACACGCCCGTATTGGTTAGTACACGCCCGTGTAAAATCTGTCTGAGACCGTGTCGAAGCCCGTGTTCCATCCAGAAAGTCGAATTTTGCTCTATAAAAGGGGCAGGACCTGTCAATTCATAGATAGAGCCGTCAATCTGCAAAAATAAACCCTAGAGCAGCAGAGAGGAGGTAGAATAGAGAGAGAAACACTCCAACAAGCAACCATCGATCAATTCAACTTGGATTGCATTAGAATCAAGAGGATTTGTCATGAATTCAATTATTCTTTGTAGTCCATTGAATTGTAGTGCAGTTATTCCATTGATCATGAACTAATTTCTTTGATACCTAGATAGGAGGAACCCTAGAATGAATATTGTTATTTGATCCTTAATTAATTTAATTTATTCTTCAAGTTCATTGAGATTCAATTATGTGTTCTGTATTATCATTGAATTGATATTTACCGGTGTATTAATTCATGTTTGATATCATACAATTGCGATTGAGAAATCCTATGTTTGATTTGATCTTGCATAATTGAAAGGAGTTGCACGTGATTCTAGAGATAGGACAATGTAAATCTTCCGAATTAGGGTCAAACCTAATAGAGAGATTCATTGATTATTGAATGCAATTCTGGGGGTTTTAATTAGGAAGAGATTTCAATTAATCAACCTGGGGTCAGTTGTTAATACGCTTGAGGAAGATATTAACATAATTAAGGAGTTTCCACGGTCCAATGATTAGTAGATAAATTGATATGTTAAGGATTGGATGCAATAGACGTTTTAGGGGGATTCATTATCTAGGTATTGTTGGTTTGGATTGATTTCATCTTAATCTTCTGCTATTTGGAGTTAATTTTGTGTTGGATTGATTTGATATAATTCTTATTTAATTATTTAAGCATAAATCGATTGTTTATAGGATAGATAATAAGAAAAGAGTAAGTACTAGTACTCGTTAGTCCCTGTGGGATCGACACTCGATATTGTTATCCACTATACTATAGAAACTGATAGGTGCACTTGCCTAGAAGGTCTATAGGGTAGAAGATTGAGCCGTATCACACTACTAGTCTTCTTCCGACTACCTAGATCTCTAAAGAACTTTATTGTCACGATGAGCTGTGCAACAATAAGCCTGCTCACCTGAGAGTCTGTGGTCTGAGAGAACTGGAGTGGTAGGACCTTTATTTATAGACCTGCATGAGGTGATTCTCTGAATTTGAATTGGATTAGGAAAAGATATTTTCCCTTATCCATATCCATAAAATCTGAATTTTTCCAAGGGAGAATCTCAACAAAAAATTCGGTTTTCTTAGGATAAATCCAATCCAAATCTAAACAAGATTTTAACTAGAATTTTATCTCCCTTTTTCAACCAAAAAATCTGAAATTTCCAAGGAGATTTTTCCTCCAATAATTCGGCCATTTTTAGGATAAGGGAGAATCAAAATTCTACTAGGATTTTCAAGCTTGAATCTTATCTCAACCTTATCCAAAAATAACCGAATTTCCTAGGAGATCTCTTTCATAATTTCGGCCACTTTTCAGGGAAGGAGAGAAACCAAATTCAACTGGGATTGAAACTTGAATTTTCCCTTGAATCTTATCCACAAAAACCGAAATTTCCTTGAGGATTATCCTCAAAAATTTCGTCCAAAGTTTGTTGGGATTTGGATTCAAAATTCAAGTAGGATTCTAACAAGATTATCCTCTCCAAATCCAACTCAAATTCGAATTTCAAACCTTGTGGATTTTCCACAACAGATTCGAATCCTACTTGGACTGTGATTCAAAATTTGAATTTCAAATTTCAAATTCAAATTTCAAATTTCAAATTTCAAATTTCAAATTTGAATTTCAAATTCAAATTTCAAATTTCAAATTTCAAAATTCAAATTTCAAAATTCAAAATTCAAATTTCAAATTCCACAAAACGGTTGTGTTTCATATTCTTGTTCTCATGGATAATTTTCTACAACTCCAATCGAATCTCAAATAAAATCATGGCAACTTTATTAGGAGTTCGAATAATTGTGTACTCTATTATCCAAAATAAAATCTGAATCCAACCGGAGAGAATCTTATCTACCATCCTAATCCTGTGTCATCACTATCCATGCATAATAAACTAGCCAATAGCATACACAAATCAATTTGCCAAACGTTAAGGAATTATGTGGAGTTAGTAGAGGGACTGATTGGACATATATAATAGGGCTCCCGTGATTCCATATGATCATCATTCTTTACCGAACAACTCAATCATATGATCACTAGTTTCAGAGTCACACCATTATAAACCTGAAACTGAACTCCCAATTATATGCCGTATTACGTAAGCCTGTGATGAGCTACTATCCAATGACCTTGTCATATATGCAAAACCCTCATATGATATCCATGATCAGCCTTAGGACAAAGTCTGTTTAATCCTACTGATCAGGCTATCTTAAAGTTCCATTATACTACCGAATTAAGAAAATGATTATTCACCATATATGAATAAGAAGTCATCCGCCCAGCAGACGACCCAAGGCCTTGTCCATTTTCACATTCAGTATAATGCCTTTAAGAGGATACCTTTAACTCCTCAGAGCTATGATTCCGATATCTGCAAACAAACCCTTCATCGTATACAAGTCATGCACCCAACGAACCGATTTATAAGCTTACTACCTCTGAGACGCTTTAGCCATTGGAACATCAAAGTACACAAGTCATATACATGAAGAAGTTCATTTACTCAGGATTAAGGTTATTGCACAATGAACGTCAAAAGCAGATTGATCCACTCATAGCGGACTACGTAGATCAATCACGCTTTAGTCCCGGTCTAATATGTCATCACCAAGCAACATATCTATGTCTCTACTTGCGAGTCCAGCTCTAGACAGTCAAGACAGACCGTCCCCTCCAAGGCTTTAGACAACATAATAGTCTTAACATGAGTTAGATGCTCGGTCTAACCCCATAGACTACAGACCATAGTTTAGACCGCTAACTTTAGAACATTGTCTTCTCGCATACAAAAGTCCATTGCATGCAACGTTCTAACAGTTTTAACACAAGCAGTCAGTGAGCCATATTTGCTTACATTTACTTTAACATGTAAATAAGACGAGGACAGATAGCAATGTAATGAATAGCCTCTATGTATAATTTTATTATCCAGTTCAAAATGAATACATCAAAATGTCTCTAATGCTTGGGCATTTCCTAACAATCTCCCACTTGCCCTAAGCCAGTAGATGTGCCATGTTACGCATCCCCATCGCCTCTACATGCCTCTCAAAGCTTCTAACTACCAAAGTCTTAGTAAAGGGATCGGTAATGTTGTCCTCGAACGCGATCTTACATACATCCACTTGTCCTGTCTCCACATGCCCTCTAATAATATGATATCTCCGATTGATGTGCTTCGTCCTCTTGTGGTGCCTAGATTCCCTTGTGTTGGCAATAGCCCCTGTATTATCACAGTAAAGTGTGATAGGCTTGTCAACACCCGGAATGACCTCAAGGTCTCTAAAGAACTTGCGGAGCCAAACCGCTTCTTTAGATGCCTCAGCCACAGCCACATACTCAGTCTCCATGGTAGAGTCAGCTGTGCAGCCCTGCTTCATGCTCCTCCACACAATGGCACCTCCTCCGAGTAAAAACACTGATCCAGATGTCGATTTCCTCGAATCCTTACAAGTCTGGAAGTCTGAGTCTGTGTATCCTACGGGTGTTAGGCCCCCTCCAGAATACACCAACATATAATCCCTCGTTCTCTTAAGATACTTGAGTATATGCTTTACTGCTTGCCAGTGTTTGGTTCCAGGATTCGCTTGATATCGACTCACCATACCTACTGCAAAACATATGTCCGGGCGAGTGCAAAGCATAGCGTACATAAGGCTACCCACAGCGGATGCATAAGGGACCTTACTCATACGCTCTCTTTCTTCCGATGTCTTGGGACAGTCATCCAATGAAAGAGTTAGACCGACAATAGAAGGTTGCGAACCTTTCTTTGCCTCTTGCATTGCATATTTGTCAATTATTTTATCTATGTATGAAGCTTGGGATAACGCTATCATTTTGTTCTTTCGATCTCTGAAGAGACGAATGCCTAGAACATAATTAGCTTCTCCCAAGTCCTTCATGTCAAACTGTTGGTGTAACCAAAACTTGACCGATGATAAGTTCCCTACATCATTCCCAATGAGTAGTATATCATCGATATAGAGTATCAGAAAGACCACTTTTCCATCCTTAATATGTTTATAAACACAGGGTTCATCAACGTTCTGCTCAAAACCAAATGTCTTAATCGCTTGATCAAACCTCTGGTTCCATGAGCGAGATGCCTGCTTTAATCCATAAATGGATCTAAGCAACTTGCAGACTTTCCTTTCTTGGCCTTTCACTACGAACCCTTCGGGCTGCATCATATAGATACACTCTTCAAGATGGCCATTCAAGAATGCCGTCTTGACATCCATTTGCCAGATCTCGTAATCGAGAGCCGCAGCAATGGATAGAAGAATACGGATAGACTTCAGCATAGCAACAGGCGAAAAGGTTTCCTCGTAATCGATTCCAGCCTTTTGCGTGTATCCCTTTGCAACCAGTCTAGCTTTGAAAGTTTCCATTCTCCCTTCCGCATTCTTCTTTCTTTTGTAGACCCATTTGCATCCAATGGGTTTTATCCCATCCGGCAAATCTACAAGTTCCCAAACAGAGTTGGATTTCATAGAATCCATCTCATTGTTCATAGCCTGTTTCCAAGATTTAGAATCAACATCCTTTATAGCTTCATCATATGTGACCGGATCTTCCTCATGCTCATGAGCCTCGGCCTGGTATACCTCAGCATCATACATGAAGAAATTAGGTTTCTTCGAAACCCTCCCACTACGACGAGGCACCCTAAATTGTTGATCTTCTGCAGGTCTTTCACTGGAACTCAGACTTGCGTCCAAGACCGAAATCTTTTGAGCAGTTCTTTCACCCGATAACTCCTCTAGCACCACTTTGCTTCGAGGCTTAAAGTCATTCATGTGACTTTCCTCCAAGAATGTCACATGGGTTGAGACAATGACTTTTTGTTCCTTCGGGTTATAGAACAGACCTCCTTTAGTTCCTTTTGGATACCCTACAAACATGCACAATTCTGATCTTGGTTCCAACTTCTTCGCATCCCCATCCAGTACATGTGTCAGGCAGCCCCATATTCTCATATGTCCAAGGGAGGGCTTCCTGCCACGCCACAATTCATACGGGGTTCTGAGAATTGATTTGCTCGGAATTTGGTTCAGAATATAGCATGCCGTTTGTAAAGCATATCCCCAGAATGATAATGGCAGCGTTGAGTAAATCATCATGGACCGTACCATATCCAATAAGGTCCTGTTTCTCCTTTCGGCTACACCATTCTGTTGTGGAGTACCAGGTGCAGTCAATTGGGATAATATCCCGTTCTCTACAAGATGTCCTAGAAATTCGTCGGAGAGGTATTCGCCACCTCGATCAGATCGAAATGTCTTTATGGATTTATCTTTTCCACTTCCACACGATACTCTTTGAACTTGTCAAAGGTTTCGCTCTTGCGGTGCATCAGATACACATATCCATACCTCGAGTAATCATCTATAAAAGAGACATAATACTCGAACCCTCCTCGTGCTGTGACGTTCATGGTGCCACATACGTCAGTATGCACAATTTCTAAGAGCTCCTGAGCCCTTGTACCCTTAGCTCCAAAAGACCTCTTAGTCATCTTACCCTCTAGACAAGACTCACATTGGGGAAGACGTACCTCCTCTAGAGATTCCAGAGGACCATCTTTCACCAATCTTTGAATCCTATCCTGATTAATATGACCAAGTCTTAAATGCCAAAGATACGCCTTGTTAGAGTGAGAAACTTTCAACCTTTTAGAGTTATCAATTAATTCAGTGTCAAGCAGTGAGTACATCTTTGGTTTGATCAAATATAGGTTTCCATCCATCCATCCAGAACAGATAAAAGACTTATTTCTACGAATATCAACTCTTTTGCTAAAAGAAACTGAATAAGAATCCTTTATTAAACAAGCTACCGATATAAGGTTCCTCCTGAAATTAGGAACATAAAAACAGTCTTTTAATAAAATAAACCTAAATTGATCAAAATAAAGATAAACATCTCCCACTGCCTCAGCCACCACAAAGCTACCATCTCCGGTCCACAACGAGAGGCTCCTATCATGTAGACTTCTCGTTTCCATGAACCCCTGCATAGAAACACAAACATGATTAGTGGCGCCCGAATCAATGACCCAAGTGTCTTTCGATTCTTCCACCAAACACGCTTCCAGGTAATGAAGTTCCTTACCTTCCTTGCCCTTGGCGGCTAGGAATTCCCAGCAAACCTTCTTGAAGTGACCTACCTTCCCACAATGGAAGCATTTGGACTTTTTAGGGTCCTTCGGCTTCTTGTTCTTCTTCTTCTTCTTCCCGTCCGAGACAGGAGGATTAGAAGAACTAGAAGCCACTTGCTTCTTATTTGGCCTCTTCCTCTTCCGTGGGGGATTGGAAGATTCCACCAAATTGGCCTCTCCTTTAGGTCGGACTGCATCCGCATCCCAGATCATCCGCTCATAAGCCTGTAGTTGCTTCATAAGCTCGGTTAGTCCTAACTCCTTTGTCGCCAGATTGTATACGGCCTTAAACCCCACAAAATCTTTAGACAGAGTCTTGAACACCATCTCGATCTGGGTGTTGTAGTCCAACTCAGCACCATTCTCGGTAGCCTCAGCGAAGAATCCCATTAGAGTGATCATATGGTCCTTCACCGGAGTACCCGCTTTTGCTTAGAGTTCATAATGCTGGTGATAGCGGACTGTCGAACATGTCCTCCAGATTTTCCATGATCTCCCCAGCAACTTGATAAGTCTCATGCTGCTTTTGTAAAGCACTCGTCATGCTAGCAAGGATGTACCATCGAGCTATCTCATTGGATTCTCTCCAACGATTATAGGCAACCGGGACCTCCTCAAGTGGTGTGTCAGGTTTGGGCCCAGGTGGGCATGGTTCGTCCAGCACGAACTTGTGTCTCTCGCAGCTGAGAACTATTAATAGATTTCTTTTCCAATCTTTATAATTGTCGCCATTCAACTTATTTTCAGTAAGTATTGAAATGAGGGGTGTCGGTGACATTTTGAACTGAAATAAAATTATACTAGAAATCATTACAAAGCCCAAGCAAATATATAGATAATTTAGCAAATAAAACATACAAGTATGTTCCTACATGAAACTTGAAAAACATGTAGCATTGCAACGGTAATTCTCAGCACCTATTGCCCCAAGCCACCGAGGGGTGGTCATGGAAACAAATAGCCGGAACATGGACCCCGTCCAATTAATATATGTTGCCTTAAATCCTCCAAGGTTAAGACATATATTAATAACCGCTTATTTGGCCACCAGTTTAGTTAACAGAGCTTCTAGGGAAGGTTAATAACTAAACGAGCCTTGAGTGTATAACCATTGTTTACGTAGCCCGATCCACGTCCTATCAAGCCACCGAGGGGTGGTCATGAATAGGATCGCACCCGAACACGTTTTCCACATAGGAGATCCAATCTAGTATATCGGCGGCAGTAAACACCTACCGAGGGGTGTGGTCAGGGCAGAACTGACGCAAGACGTTACCATGCTTTCACATATGGATCAACAATGGAGGCCGTGGGTTTTGTTTGAAACCCTCTTCGACTCAAAATTTTGAAAAACATGCAAGTTTTGACAAATTATGTATGATCAATATAGTATGAGCGGCACTCACCTATCCTATATGACATGTTATCAAATATGCATACAAAACATCCATCAATACATATTTATACATCCATAACATATCACAGAAAAAATAATTGACAGAATAACCAAGCTATGGTTCCATCCTAGAACAAAGAAAATAAAGATTATAAAATTCCATCCAAAACATTCTTTGGGTCTTGAATTCTGTTCCGTCTTCTTGTATCCATCTTTATGTAGCCTCTCCATTTATTTCTCATTCCAAGAATCATTTAAAATTTAAATCTCCAAAAATTTAAATTTCAAATTCAAATTCCAAATTCGAATTTCAAATTTAAATTTCAAATTTAAATTTTGAACAATTTTAAACATCATGTGTAATAATATGTAATTTCAAAAATTTCAAATTTTCAATTACATATTTTTAAACATGATTTAAAATTAAATCTCAAATTTAAAAATCAAAATTTTTGAATTTTGGACCATCGTGTAGTCGCCCCGGAAAGCGGCAGTCGCCGTGGGCAGCCACAAGCCCATAAAGGGGCTGGCAGCCCACGGCTGCCCCCTTGTGCAGCCTTGCCGGGCTGCAGGCCAAGCCTGCAGCGCCAGGCTACACGCCCAGGCTGGGCGCAGCAGCCGGCAGGCTGCAGGCAGTGCCTGCAGCCACAGGCTGCAGGCAGTGCCTGCAGCCACAGGCTACACGCCCAGGCTGCGGCCAGCCTTGGGTAGGCCACGGCCACCCTTGGCTGCAGGCCAAGCCTGCGGCCGGGGTGGTGTGGGCCTGCTTAGGGGCTGCCGCAGCCCTATCCTGCCCGAGTGCAGGGGCTGCAGCCCCACCAAGGCCCGTCGGCCTATCCCGAGGGGTCGTGTCTCGATTTTTGTGTCATATTCCAATTTACCTATTAGGATCTCCAAAAATTGATTTGAATCCCAATTAAATTGAAATTTTACACACAATCAAAATTTCAACCTTTAAATTAAATTTAACTTTTGGGAAAAATAAATAACGGTCTTCAATCTTCAATCTCCTCCAAGAATAATTACATAAAATTCCTAAACCGTTTCTGGTGTACAAAAAATTCTAACCATAAAAATTCTAAGAGACAGAAATTAAAATCCATGGGAAAATTACAGTGTTTAATAAACTGCTCCCATGGTTACATAAAAATTCCTAGATACAATTTTTCTAAATTCTAAGGAACCATAACCGGTATAAACAAGCATGCTTATAATAATTCAAAAAATTAAAATAACCACATACTTTATACATAATTCATGATAACAATATAAAGGAACCCTAGAATGCCACTCTCTAAATATCAAATCCATACATAAATAAAAAGACTAAGTAATTGTCTAATTTATGTACATGGCGTAGTCATGAGATGGCTCTGATACCAATTGTAGGAAAATAAATCGGTAAAAACGTATCAGAGTGGCACAGTGGAACAATAAAAATTTTTAAGATCGTTAAATATCTCATAATGCCATATACAATAAACCAACAATAATTAAAATTCATACCTCAAGGACGCCAATCTTGTAGGAGGAGAATGACCTGAGGCTTCAACCAACTAGCCTTCTCTACTATTCTTCAATTCTCGAATGGCTGAGTGTGTGGGCACTCTGAACCTCGATCGGTATGCTAGCACTGCTAGTCTTCTTCCGACCATCCAGATCTCTAAAGAACTTTATTGTCACGATGAGCTGTGCAACAATAAGCCTGCTCACCTGAGAGTCTGTGGTCTGAGAGAACTGGAGTGGTAGGACCTCTATTTATAGACCTGCATGAGGTGATTCTCTGAATTTGAATTGGATTAGGAAAAGATATTTTCCCTTATCCATATCCATAAAATCTGAATTTTTCCAAGGGAGAATCTCAACAAAAAATTCGGTTTTCTTAGGATAAATCCAATCCAAATCTAAACAAGATTTTAACTAGAATTTTATCTCCCTTTTTCAACCAAAAAATCCGAAATTTCCAAGGAGATTTTTCCTCCAATAATTCGGCCATTTTTAGGATAAGGGAGAATCAAAATTCCACTAGGATTTTCAAGCTTGAATCTTATCTCAACCTTATCCAAAAATAACCGAATTTCCTAGGAGATCTCCTTCATAATTTCGGCCACTTTTCAGGGAAGGAGAGAAACCAAATTCAACTGGGATTGAAACTTCAATTTTCCCTTGAATCTTATCCACAAAAATCGAAATTTCCTTGAGGATTATCCTCAAAAATTTTGTCCAAAGTTTGTTGGGATTTGGATTCAAAATTCAAGTAGGATTCTAACAAGATTATCCTCTCCAAATCCAATTCGAATTTCAAACCTTGTGGATTTTCCACAACAAATTCGAATCCTACTTGGATTGTGATTCAAAATTTGAATTTCAAATTTCAAATTCAAATTTCAAATTTCAAATTTCAAATTTCAAATTTAAATTTCAAATTCAAATTTCAAATTCGAATTTCAAATTCAAATTTCAAATTCAAATTTCAAATTTCAAATTTCAAAATTCAAAATTCAAATTTCAAAATTCAAATTTCAAATTCCACAAAACGGTTGTGTTACATATTCTTGTTCTCATGGATAATTTTCTACAACTCCAATCCAATCTCAAATAAAATCATGGCAACTTTATTTGGAGTTCGAATAATTGTGTACTCTATTATCCAAAACAAAATCTGAATCCAACCGGAGAGAATCTTGTCTACCATCCTAATCTTGTGTCATCACCATCCATGCATAATAAACTAGCCAACAGCATACACAAATCAATTTGCCAAACGTTAAGAAATTATGTGGAGCTAGTAGAGGGACTGATTGGACATATATAATCGGGCTCCCGTGATTCCATATGATCATCATTCTTTACCGAACAACTCAATCATATGATCACTAGTTTCAGAGTCACACCACTATAAACCTGAAACTGAACTCCCAATTATATACCGTATTACGTAAGCCTGTGACGAGCTACTATCCAATGACCTTGTCATATATGCAAAACCCTCATATGATATCCATGATCAGCCTTAGGTCAAAGTCTGTTTAATCCTACTGATCAGGCTATCTTAAAGTTCCATTATACTACCGAATTAAGAAAATGATTATTCACCATATGTGAATAAGAAGTCATCCGCCCAGCAGACGACCCAAGGCCTTGTCCATTTTCACATTCAGTATAATGCCTTTAAGAGGATACCTTTAACTCCTCAGAGCTATGATTCCGATATCTGCAAACAAACCCTTCATCGTATACAAGTCATGCACCCAACGAACCGGTCTATAAGCTTACTACCTCTGAGACGCTTTAGCCATTGGAACATCAAAGTACACAAGTCATATACATGAAGAAGTTCATTTACTCAGGATTAAGGTTATTGCACAATGAACATCAAAAGCAGATTGATCCACTCATAGCGGACTACGTAGATCAATCACGCTTTAGTCCCGGTCTAATATGTCACCACCAAGCAACATATCTATGTCTCTACTTGGGAGTCCAGCTCCAGACAGTCAAGACAGACCGTCTCCTCCAAGGCTTTAGACAACATAATAGTCTTAACATGAGTTAGATGCTCGGTCTAACCCCATAGACTATAGACCATAGTTTAGATCGCTAACTTTAGAACATTGTCTTCTCGCATACAAAAGTCCATTGCATGCAACGTTCTAACAGTTTTAACACAAGTAGTCAGTGAGCCATATTTGCTTACATTTACTTTAACATGTAAATAAGACGAGGACAGATAGTGATGTAATGAATAACCTCTATGTATAATTTTATTATCCAGTTCAAAATGAATACATCAAAATGTCTCTAATGCTTAGGGCATTTCCTAACAAAAACAGAGGCAAGGTTTTGAAGGTACCCAAGTAGAACAAGAAGCTGAGGTAGATCTGGTTATCCTCCAGCTGCTGTACATGAGAGAGCTCCTGAACCGCAACCGGTATTAAATTTGGAACCTCTCTATGAAAGATTCAGGCATATGAGGCCGCCAGAATTTGAAGGGTCTACAAATCCTCTAGAGGCTAAAGACTGGTTGTCATCCTTACAAGTGATCATGGAATTCATGAACCTAACTGACCAGGAGAAGGTTACATGTGCGTCTTTTATGTTGAGAAAAGATGCTCGTTTTTGGTCGGACATTGTGCGAATGAGAAGAAATGTGTCGACCATGAGTTGGGCGGAATTTCTGGAAGAATTTAACCAGAAATATTATGACCCTGCATCTCTGAGACAACAGCAGAAAGAGTTCTCAGAATTGACGCAAGGAAATATGTCGATGAGTGAAGTTTTCCGAAAGTTCGATCAATTATCCCGCTTATGTCCCTATGTAGTCCCTACTGAGAGGGAGAAAATACAAAAAATGATTGGGATATTCAGGTTAGAAATTGCTGCATTGGTAGATACTGGACAGGTACCGCCTACTTCTGTAGCAGATTGTGTTAGTCGGGCCATAAGAGCTGAGTTCCACGTAGCCTGACAGAAAGAGGAAAGAAAGAGCATTGAGAGGCCAAAAAGAAGGAGAGTGCTTTGGCTAAGTCTACACAAGTTGGTCAATCTAGCAAGCCAAATCAGAATGCTAAGCCAAGCCAGGGCAATAATCAAGGATCCTAGCAAAACAAGAGGAAAGGCAATTTTACTGGGAATCGCCAGGCCAATAATCGAAACCAGCAGCGAAGAACAGCTGGTAATGCGGAATCCAATGTACAAAATTGTCCTACATGCAGAAAGAGACATTCTGGGCAATGCAGATTTGGGCCACTTGTTTGCTATGAATGTGGAAAGGAAGGTCATTACGCCAGGAACTATCCAAACAATAGGCAGGGTGGACAAGGTACTTCCCAACCGCACCAGACACGCCCACAAGCTCATTCCCTTCAGGCCAGAGTTGAAAAGTTTCTAGTAAGGCCACAATGCCAGGAGCGTGTGCCACGTGCGGATGCTCGTGTGATGGCCTATAGCAAAGAAGATGCAGAGGCAGGAACATCGAATGTGGTGATAGGTCAGCTTCCTGTCGCTAGTCATGTAGCCTCTATACTATTCGATTCCGATGCTACGCATTCTTTTGTTTCCTATGAATTTGCTGATAAGATAGGACTTCCTAAGGACTATATGGGAAGAGTATTTAAGACAGCTTTATCCTCTGGGGAAGTATTGTTGTCCAATTACTAGCTACCTCATGTACCAGTATATATGGCAAATAGGGAGCTATATGCTGAGTTGATCGTAATGAAGATCATGGATTACGATGTGATTCTAGGCATAGATTTCCTAGGGAAATATTAAGCTACGATCGACTGCCGAAATCAAAAAATAGTATTCCAACCCGAGGAAGAAGAGAGTTTCGAATATGTCGATGCTTCTCGAAAACCCGGGAAGATGATGATCAGCTCGCTGAAAGCAAGCAAGCTGATGGCCAGTGGTTGCATGGGATATCTGGCATATGCGGTGGATACTACAGAGGAACAAAAGCTTCAACCTGAAGATGTTCCTGTTGTTAAGGAATTTCTTGATGTATTTCCGGAAGAGTTACCAGGGATACCTCCAGAGAGAGAAATTTCATTCGAAATTGAGTTGATACCTGGAATGGCACCTATTTCTAAAGCACCATACCGCGTGGCTCCAATGGAGTTAAAGGAGCTGCAGAAACAATAAAAGGAGCTTTTGGACAAGGGATTCAACAGACCGAGTTATTCTCCGTGGGGTGTACGTGTGTTATTCGTCAAGAAAAAGGATGGAACGTTCCATCTGTGCATTGATTACTGGGAGTTGAATAAGGTTACGATCAAAAATAGGTATCTGTTACCTAGAATTGATGACTTATTCGACCAATTAAAAGGTGCAGCGGTATTTTCCAAGATCCACTTATGATCAGGATATCACCAGCTGAGAATTAAAGAAAGTGATATTCCTAATACGGTGTTTAGGACTCGTTATGGTCACTATGAGTTCCTTGTGATGCCATTTGGATTAACAAATGCACCGACAGCATTCATGGATTTGATGAACAGAATTTTTAAAGAGTATTTGGATAAGTTTGTCATTGTATTTATTGATGACATTCTTATATACTCAAAGATTCATGAGGAGCACAAGGAGCATCTGAGGATCGTGTTGCATACGATAAGGAAGCATCAACTATATGCCAAATTCTCAAAATGCGAGTTTTGGCTGGACAGAGTACATTTCCTTGGACATGTGGTATCCGAGGAAGGTATTGCTGTAGATCCGATGAAGGTAGATGCAATTAACCAATGGCCTGCACCCAAGAGTATGACGGAAATACACAGTTTCTTGGGGTTAGCTGGTTATTATCGGTGATTTGTAGAGGGATTCGTACGTTTAGCTACACCTTTTACCGCTCTTACACGCAAAGAAAGGAAGTATGAGTGGACTATGGAATGCGAAAGAAGCTTCCAGGAGTTAAAGAGACGGCTGACAAGCGCACCTATCCTTACGCTTCCTACTGAAGGGGAGAAGTTTGTGATCTACAGTGATGCATCCAAAATAAGATTGGGAGTAGTCCTGATGCAAGGCGGCAAAGTGATTACCTACGCTTCCCGTCAATTAAAAGATCATGAAAAGAATTACCCTATGCAAGACCTTGAACTTGCTGCAGTAGTGTTCGCACTTAAAATTTGGCGACATTATCTCTATGGAGCTCAATGTCAAATTTTTACTGATCACCAAAGCCTGAAGTATTTCTTCACGCAAAAGGAGCTCAATATGCAGCTAAGACAATGGTTGGAACTGGTGAAGGATTATGATTGTGAAATCCTATACCATCCAGGAAAGGCCAACCGTGTAGCAGATGCTTTAAGTAGAAAGTCTACCATATCGCACCAGCTACCGATAAAAAGGCTTCCGAAGCCATTACAGCAAGAGATAAATTCTTTGAACTTGGAGCTGATATCTGGAAGATTGGCTACACTCCAAGTGGAATCATCGCTGTTTGAGGACATAAAGGAAGCTCAAAGACGAGATCCAAGAATGACAAGTTCTCAAGATGGAATGATCCTTTATTAAGAAAGAATTAATGTTCCAGCTGATGAGGAACTTAGAAGACGGATCATGTCAGAAGCCCATGAGACACCATATTCGGTTCATCCCGGAGCTAGCAAGATGTATCAGGACTTGAAGTTACTGTTCTGGTGGAAAGGGACGAAGAACGATATAGCGAAATTCGTGAGCAGATGCATGACCTGTCAGAGAATCAAAGTGGAACATAAACATCCAGCAGGAAGATTGGAACCTTTGGAGATTCCTGAATGGAAATGGGAACACATTACAATGGATTTTGTAGTGGGATTACCAAAAACCCGGGAAGGTTATGATGCCATCTGGGTTATTGTGGACAGACTGACCAAGACAGCACGGTTTATAACTGTCAAGATGACTTTTTCGTTGGAAAAGTTTGCTCAGTTGTATGTAACTCATGTTGTCAGATTACATGGAGTACCAAAATCCATTGTATCTAATTGAGATGCACGATTCACTTCTAATTTCTGGAAGTGTGTGCAAGAGGCCATGGGTACTGAATTGAGACTCAGTACCGCATTTCATCCGTAAACAGACGGACAGTCAGATCGGACTATTCAAACATTAGAAGACATGCTTCGAGCTTGTGTAATGGATTTTGCGGGAAGTTGGAACGAGAAGTTACCATTAATTGAATTCTCGTACAATAATAGTTACCAAGCTTCCATAGGCATGGCACCTTATGAGGCTTTATATGGACGGAAGTGCAGATCACCATTACATTGGTATGATTTGTGAGAGAAGCAGTTGCATAAGACGGATTTTATACAATAGACTTCCGATGCAGTTGCTAGAATTCAGCATCAAATAAAAATTGCGCAAGGTCGACAAAAGAGTTATGCAAATAAGAGGCAAAGATCCTTGGAGTTTGATGAAGGAGACTTCGTGTTTCTTAAGGTATCGCCCATTAAGGGGATTATGCGTTTCAGTAAGAAGGGGAAACTGAGTCCAAGATATATTGGACCTTATGAAATTATAGAACGCATTGGAAGGGTCGCTTACAGATTAGCGTTACCTCCTGAATTGTCGGCAGTGCATAATGTATTTCGTGTGTCGATGCTAAGAAAGTATATATAAGATCTGTCCCATGTGTTGAAGCATGAACCTATTTAAATCCACGAGGATTTGACATATGAGGAACAACCTATTCGAGTACTGGCTCGTGAAGAGAAAGTACTGAGGAATAAGACAATCCCACCAGTGAAGATTTTGTGGAAAAATCATAACATTGAAGAAGTTACGTGGGAACGAGAAGACGAGATGAGGAATTATACCCCTACTTGTTCTAATTTTCGAGGACGAAAATTTTATAAGGAGGGGTGAATGTGACAACTGGGAAATCCTGGCATTCTCGAAAGAAAATATACAAATGTATGTATATAACAATTTGTACTATTTAAAGAGTGAAATAAATGTATTTATATTGTTTAGAATGTATTAAAATGTTCTAACAATACTGACGAGTAAGAATTCAGTGTCGATAAAATTTACTGAGTTGAAACGGGTGGAACGGTGCCAAAAATGACATTGAAAACCCTAACCGGAGCACTAAAAGATGAAAAACTTCCGGGATTGATTTTGATCAAACGGAAGTAGTATAAATTGATCCGACAACACAGGAGACCTCAGGAACCCGTTGGGACGATTTCAGGAAAATTTCGGCTTGAACCGATACCGGTCAAAAAGTAGTCGAATTAATATGAATAGTAAAGTCAAAGTCAACATATTACTTTGCATTTATGACATCATAAAGCAAATTTATTAAATGAGAAAATTAAGGTAGTTGGTGGCATTAATGGCCAAGATTGGTTTGGTTTTTGATCTAAAGGCCAAGATTTGGCCAAAATTCCATCCTTTTATTTTTTGAAAAATTTGGAAAGAAATGGATGGAAAAGTGTTGCATTTTGATTGGTTGAAAGCCAAATTAATTGGCTTTCTTTGTGCTTAAGTCAGCAACAATTGGAACAAAAGTGGCCGTAGCCATTTCAAAGCCAAACATAAGAGAAAAAAAATTTCTAAGTGTTCTTCCTAGTGTACCCATGAGCCACCCAGAGAAACCAAGCAAATATTCCAAGTTTCCTTCACAAAAGCGGTGTCAAACCCTTCCTTGAAGACAAAGGAAGCAAGAAAGCAAGGTAACTTTCTTTGGTTTTCATTTTTTTCTTGATTTTTCTCCTTGAAATCCGTGGGATGAATAGAGTGAAGATGAGAAATTTTTGGTCTGTTTTGGTTGATTTGGTGCTTGGGCTTTGTTAAGGGTGTGATTAGAAGAAAAACCATGCATTTTGTTTAAAGAAAAACCAAATTTTGGTTGGTTTTCCAAGGGTAAAACCGTGGGTTACCATGTGTAATTAATGAGGAATTGTTCTTGTTTAAGTGCGGAAATGCTTTAAATCATGTTTTGGTTAAATGTAAAGCATGATTTGTGTGGTTATAAAGCTTGGAAAAATTTTGGTGTCAAATTTCCCTAAAGTAGCCGTGGCTTGCAATTAGGGTTTAGTGAACATTTTTGCATGATTTACTTGATGTTTGGATGATTTCAATCATGCATTTAATTATGAAAATGATGGTTATGTGTTTGAAAACATGAAACAAGAAATTTGGTGCATGTTTACCTAAATGGCCGTGGGTTATAATGGTGGAAAAACCCTAGAATTTGTGTTGAAAAATGCATGTAAATTGGCTTGAAAATGTGCTAGAAAATAACATTGGAATAGCCTAAAATTTGGTTGAAAAATTGAAAAGTTTTGGTTAGGTTTTGAGTGTGAAAACCGTGGCTAAAACTAAGGGTAGAATTGAAAGAATTTTATGGAGTGTGGTTCAAAATGTGAATTGAAATGTTGTGAACTTTTATGTAAAAGTTTGGGAAACTTTTTCATAAAATAGGCCTGTGGTATGGTACGTGGCAGGTACATATGGTTCGAGGCATACCTAACGCCGGTAGCCTTAAATTTACGCCGAAATGCTACCGAAATTTCGAAAACGGCATTTGGGGTAAAAAGGAAATTAAAAATAAAAGTTTAGGGTCGGGTCGGAAACCCAAGTCCCTAAAGGAAAATTTAATAAGGGAAACCTAAGGGGTGGTTCGTGAAAAGTAACCCATCCCCTTAAAAATGTAAAATGCGAGTGAAACTGAAAAACCGACTTTGAGGGAGGGGCGTTTTTGGAAAATGAAATAAAGGTCCGAGTCGGGTACGGAAAATCCGAGCCTCGGAGACCTAGATCGAGAACGTCTAGATGAACGTTTTAAATACTAGTAAAACGTCCATTTGAGGCTCCGAAACGATAGAAAATCATTAAACCGACGTAAGGGTTGGAATAGTGCTTCCCGAGGGTCGAGAAAGTGAAAAGAGGAAATAAAATAGAAACGAACCCGGTAATGAATAGAAAAGAGTCGGAAAAGTTCTTGAGAGCCAAAAATGCAGGCTGGATCGAGAAATTTCTATCAGGGGCATAATTGCAATTTTGCCAAAATATAGGGACAAAATCGTAATTTTACAAAAGTTGAGAAAAATGGAGAAAATGATTAATAAAGCCTAAAAAGTTATAAATAGGTTTTATTTAAGCTTTTTAATGAAAAATAAAAGCTATAAATGGAAATGAAATTAACAGACAAGGTTTTGTATGTAGGATTCCAAAATCAACCTACAAGGAGGGCGATCAAAGATCCAAGAAGGAAAAGGAGAAGAAACAGATAAGGTAAGTTCAGACATTTACCTGTCTGCAACATATAGCATTATTATTGCTAACTTTGATGTACTAACTATAAGTTAGGTACATATGTGCTACGGGCACTATTATAGAGGAGAGAGAGAGACGAAATGTGCTACGGGCACTATTCAGAATGGGACACATAATAAATTGTGCTTCGGGCACTAGAGCGAGGTTAATGAAACTCACTCACACGAAATTAAAATGTGAACCGTTCCTAACCACGGGGCAATATGAAGTCACCAGGTTAGAACTTTAAAAAGTCGGTAATGAAACCACTTTTGGCATACCAACCTTCCGTATAGGGAGGTAAATTTTACCTTCGGGGCTATGATGATGAGATTAAGGCTGTGGAGGTCAGCATTGATATACCGCTCCCAGTCATGTACAAATTTGCCTTCGGGGCTATGAGATTAAGGCTGTGGAGGTCAGTACTAATGTACCGCTCCCAGTCATGCGCACTAAAATGGTACTGCCAACTTGAGCTCAAAGCTAGAACATAATATAAGATAATTACCTAAAACTGAAACTATGCCATAATTGAGCATAAGACAGTTTCGTGATGGTACTAACATCGCAGTAGATGTACTGTTGATATATTGTGTTGTGGTCAAACTTACTATTCATAATAAATAGTGGTCAAAGTACTATTCATGAGGAATAGTAGTCAACGTTACTATTTATGATGAATAGTACCATTCATAGAAATTTTATTTTTTGCATGTTTGAACTTACTATGCCTGTAGCTCACCATTTTTGCTTATGTTGCAGGTAAGCGACCAGCTTAGTAGCTTTGTATGATTGGATGGCGGACGGGATAACGCGTGTCAAATGGGATAAGAGGCGAGGAATATGGTCCTACCAGAGTCTTTCTGCTGAGCAATAAAAGAGAAGGAAAAAAAGAAACAGTTCTTTTGTAATTATATATTTTACAAAAGTACTGTATTACGTAAAATTACTTTGTACTTGCAAATAAAGTGATTAGTGGATAATGTTCCACATGATGTTAAAAAACAAATTTTCCCTAAAAACGTCATGATTTAAAGAGAGATAGATTAGCCGGCGACCCATGAGAGTACAATCTATCGCAGTTAGTGATAAAGCTTAACTGTAATAGTATTGTATGATCTCTACGAAGGGCGGGCCGCCACATCCAGTGTGGAAAGGAAGGACATTTTGCCAAGAATTGTCCAGAGAATAGGCAAAATGCATAGGGAATGTTCTAGTCGCAATAGCAACGTTCCCAGGCACATTCACTACAGGCAAAGGTTAAAGGTCCATCAAATTCTGAGACGTAGGAAAGATCAGAACGATTTCCTCGTGCAGATGCTCGAGTGATGGTTTACACCAGGGAGGATGCAGAAGCCGGGACGTCCAATATAGTGACAGGTCAGCTTTCTATCGCTAATCATTTGGCGTCTATTTTATTTGATTCTAGAGCTACGCATTTGTTTATTTCATATGAGTTTGCAAACAAGATAGGGTATCCGAAAGACAATATAGGTATGACCTTTAGAACGGCTCTACCTTCGGGAGAAGTATTGATGTCCAATTATTGGCTACCTCATGTGCCAATAATTGTGGCAAATAGGGGCTATATGCAGTATTGATCGTGATGGAGCTTGCCGATTATGATGTGATACTAGGAATGGATTTCCTAGGAAAGTAACAAGCCACAATCGAATGTCAGAAGCGGAAGATAATGTTCTAACCTGACGAGGGAGACAGCTTTGTGTATGTCGGTTCATCGCATAAATCAAGAAAAATGAAGCTCAACTCGATGAAAGCAAGGAGGCTAATGTCTAGTGGCTGTGCTGGATATTTAGCATACATGGTGAATGTAATGGAGGAACCAAAGCTTCAACCTGAAGATGTTTGGATTATAAATGAGTTTCTCGATGTCTTCCTAGAAGAACTACCCGGACTGGTACCAGAATAAGAAATCTCTTTTGAGATTGAGTTGATGCCAGGAACTACACCTATTTCAAAGGCACCGTACCGGATGGCACCGGCAGAATTAAAGGAGCTACAAGAGCAACTTAAGGAGCTTCTTAACAAAGGGTTCATCCACCTGAGTTATTCTCTGCGGGGTACTCCTGTGTTGCTTGTCAAGAAGAAGGATGGTACATTTCACATGTGCATAGATTACCGGGAGTTGAACAAGGTCACTATCAAGAATAGGTATCCATTAACTAGAATTGATGACTTGTTTGATCAGCTCAACGATGTAACGATATTTTCCAAGATCGACCTGCGGTCAGGATATCATCAGCTGTGGATTAAGGACGGTGACATTTTGAAGACCACATTTAGGACCTGTTATGGTCATTACGAATTCCTTGCGATGCCATTTAGGTTAACAAATGTGCTAGCCGCGTTCATGGATATGATGAATCGAGTCTTGAAGGAATATTTAGATAAGTTTGTCATTGTATTTATCGATGACATAGTTATATATTCAAAGACTCGAGAGGAGTATGACGAACATCTTAGGATAGTTTTGCAGTTAATAAGGAAGCACCAACTCTATGCAAAATTCTCAAAGTGCAAATTTTGGCTAGATAGAGTACATTTTCTCAGACATGTGGTATCCAAGGAAGGAATCACCGTGGATCCTGCTAAGGTAGAAGCGATCAATGAATGGCCCGCACCTAAGAGCATGACTGAAATATGGAGTTTCTTGGGTCTAGCTAGCTATTATAGAAGATTTGTAGAGGGATTTGCACGACTCACTACACCTCTCATGGCCCTTACCCACAAGAAGAGAAAGTACGAGTGGATCGAAGGGTGTGAAAGGAGCTTCTGAGAGTTGAAAAAATGACTAACAAGCATGCCAATCCTTACGCTTCCTACTGAAGGGGAGATGTTTGTGATTTACAGTGATGCATCAAATATGAGATTAGGAGTTATCCTGGTGCAAGATGATAAGGTGATCGCTTATGCCTTGGTTAGTTAAAGGACCATGAGTGAAATTATCCCACACATGATCTGGAACTTGCCATAGAAGTATTCGCATTGAAGATTTAGCGACACTATTTATATGGAGCTCAATGTCAGATTTGTACTGATCATCAAAGTTTGAAGTATTTCTTCATGCAGAAGGAGTTAAATATGCGGCAAAGGAGATGGTTGGAATCGGTAAAGGACTATGACTGCGAAATCCTCTACCATCCTGGAAAAGGCCAACTGAGTTGTAGATGCGTTAAGTAGGAAATCTGCTGTTACACAGCAACTGCCAATTGAAAAATTTCTGAGGCCATTGCAGTAGGAGATTAATGTGTTGAAGATGGAACTGATATCTGGAAGATTGGCTGCACTTCAATTATAATCATCACTATTCGAGGATATTAGAGAGGCTCAGAAGCGAGATCCTAATCTAACAAGTCCTCAAGAAGAAATGTCCAAGGAAGGATTACTCCTACATTAGGGAAAAAGTCGTGTTCCCGATGATGAAGAATTAAGAAGGCAGATTATGGCTAAAGCTCATGAAATGCCATATTTAGTACATCCCAAAACCAGGAAGATGTACCAAGATTTGAAACTATAATTCTGGTGGAAAAGAATGAAGAAAGACATCACCAAATTTGTAAGCTGATGTATGACGTGCCAAAAAGTTAAGGTTGAACACCGATATCTAGGCGAAAAGTTGGAGCCGTTAGAAATTCCTGAATAGAAGTGGGAACATATCACAATGGACTTTGTGGTAGGACTGTCGAAAACTCGAGAAGGCTACGATGCCATTTGGGTTATTGTCAACAGACTGACAAAGACAGCAAGGTTCATAGCAGTGAAGATGACTTTTCCACTGGGAAAGTTAGCAAACCTTTATGTTAACCACATTGTGAGGTTACATGGAGTTCCTAAATCCATTGTATCGGATCATGATATGTGATTCACTTCAAATTTCTGGAAGTGTATGCAAGAAGCTATGGGAACAAAAATACGACTAAGTATGGCATTTCATCCGCAGACAGATGGGCAATCTGAGGGACGATTCAAACACTAGAAGACATGCTTCGTGCATGTATAATAGATTTCCTAGGAAGCTGGAATGAGAAACTTCCATTGGTAGAGTTTTCATACAATAACAGCTGCCAAGCTTCTATAGGAATGGCACCCTATGAAGCTTTATATGGAAGATAGTGTAGATCATCTACTCACTGGTATGATCTGCAAGAAACAGCGGATGCAGTGGCAAAGATACAGCAACGAATGAAGACTGTGCAAAGTCGACAGAAGAGTTATGCAGACAGAAGATGAAGATCTCTAGAGTTTAATGAAGGGGATTTCGTATTCCTAAAAGTTTCACCAATGAAAGGGATAATGCGTTTCGGTAAGAAAGATAAATTAAGTCCAAGATATATTGGGCCATATGAGATCATCGAACGCATTAGCAAGGTTGCCTATAGACTGGCATTACCTCCAAAAATATCAGCAATGCATAATGTGTTTCACGTGTCGATGCTACGGAAGTACATATCGGACCCGTCTCATGTACGGAAACATGAACCGATCTAGATTCAGGAAGATCTCACTTATGAAGAGAAACTTGTTCAAATTCTAGCACAAGAAGATAAGGTTTTAAGGAACAAGACGATTCCATTAGCCTAAATGCTATGGAGAAATCACAACATTAAACAAGCTATATGGGAGCGCAAAGAAGAGATTAGAAAGTTGTACCCACACTTATTTTAAATTTTTGGGCACGAAAATTTTATGAAGGGTGAATGTGATAACCGGGAATTTTTAGATTTTCGAAGTAAATTAAAATTGTATGTATATAACAATTTTAATGAATAAAATATGAGAAAAGTTGTGTTTCAATATTGTTGAGAATACTATGAAAATGTTCTGGCAGTGTTAAAGAGTGTGAGTTCAGAGATGGAAAATTTTCCCAAACAGAATCGGGTGAGACGGTTCGAAAACGGAGCCAAAAGCCCTAGAGAGTGCACTGAAGTGCACTAAAAGATGAAAATTTACAATATTGAATTCTGGTCAAACAGAAGCAAAATAGGACAAACTGATCGCACCAGAGGTGTACGGAACCCGCCTACGCGATTTCGGTAAAGTTCCATTCGGTTTGACTTTCGACCAAACTTTGACTACAAATTAATCCATGAATTAATTCACATATTAATTCATGATGTCATGGATGACATCATAATTGTGAGGTAATAAATAGGAAATTAAGACTTATAGAGTAAGGTTAGAAAGGTGTATGGCTAGGATTGAATGGTTTATGGATTAATGACCATGATCAAGCCAAAATGGCTTTGAAAAAAAAAATTAGAAAATGGGAATTATGGGATTCGGCCACTTGGAAAAAAAATCAGCAAAAAAATTTCATTTTTGACCCAAAAAGTTTGCATTTAAGTCCTTGAACAATTAGTAAATTGTTGGGAAAAATTGTAAAAAGGTCCCCATCCATTTGCCTATAAATAGGCATCAAAAATTCATTTAGAAAAATTAGAAAACATAGCCAAACTCTTGCCATTTTTCTGTCCTCTTGAATCCGTGTACCTTTCTTCACTACCAAGCCAAATTTTGTCAAAATTTTACAGTAAATTGCCTTTCAAGCTTTCACTAAGTTGCAAGGATCAACTTGATAAGGTGAACTTCTAAATTGAAGCAATTTTTGGTGTTGTTTTCTTCAAAAAAAATCCGTGGCACTATTGGTGTAGAAAAAGTGTTAAAAAGTTTGATGTTTACTTTGATTTAGTGATGTGTTAATCAAAGCATGAATTAGGATTAAGAAACAAGCAAAATTTGATGCTTGATTTTCATGAAATCCGTGGCTAGTAAGTATGGAGAAAATGATGAAAGTTTGGTGATTTGCTTTAATGGTTATGTTAGTTTGATACTATGTTTATTAAAGCATGAATTGGAATAATAAAACAAGCAATTTTGATGCATGTTTCATGCTAGAACTCGTGGCCAATAAACACTAGAAAATGGAAAATTTTTAGTGTTGAACAATGATGAGAAATGTTGATAGAACCCTAGTAATAAGAACAAAATTTTCTATGGTGGTTTAGCATGAAAATCCGTGGCTTAATGCCAGGGTTGGAATGAAAATTTTGTTAGGTTTTTAATGTTGATATGTACATTAGAAAACCTAAGAGAGATATGTAATAATTATTTATGGTGATGAAAATATTTGGTGATGCTTACCATGAGAAACCGAGTTGATAATTGGCAAAAATTGATGAATTGTGTTGAACTTTGAATGTTGGTTAATGTGGAAAATTTTTATATAAAGTTTGGTAACTTTGTATAAAATAGGTCTCTAGTATGGTACGTGGCAGGTACAAAGGGTATGAGGCGTACCTAACGTCAGGGAAACCGAAAAATACAAGTGAAAATGCTGTCGAAATTTCTAAAACGGCATAAGGACATTTCGAGAAATGAGGGGTAAAAATATTAGACTTGGAAAGGAAACAGAGACCCCTCGGTGGGTTAGGGTTAGTAATAGAAAACCAACCCAAAAGGAATAGTAAACTGATCCTTAATGACTAAAATGCCTAAAATGGAAAAAATTTACGTTAGGGTATTTTTGGAAATGAGGGGGAAAAACCAGATCGGGATAGGAAACCCGAGCCCCTCAAGAATCGAGGCTCAGGGACGAGATGAAAAACGTTTCTGGAGTAGTAAAATACCCATTTGAGGCTACGAAATGCTATAAAAAAAGAGAAACGACCTTAGGTGTCGGATGAATAGTAATCGAGGGTCGAAAAATGAATAAGTGTGATTTTATAACAAATGAAGCTGTAAAACGATATAGAAGCCTGGGGAATAATATTTTATGATATTTAGGCTTAGAAAATTCTGAAAAAATGATAAGAATGGAAAAGTTACGATCTCGAGACCCGTCAGGGGTAAAATGGTCATTTTGATCAAAAATTTTCGACAGGCTCGAAAAGGACCGTAAAGGATCTAGAATGTCTTAAATAAAATTCTAGAACCTAAAATAAAGATTTTAGAGTCAAAAATCTAGAGTTTAAATAGTACACGGGTGTGTACTTTGAAACACGGCCGTGTAGGGTGAACCTAAGAGGTACACGGGTTGGAGCACGGGCGTGTTGCAGGCCGTGTACCATAAATAAAGTTGAAATATGTTGAATTGTTAAGTGAAATGAATATATATCCAAAGTGATAATTAATGATGGGTATTAACAGACAATACTATGTCTTTAGGGACCCAAACTATAGATAAAACTGTGGAGGAGTTCTGGAAGTGGACATTATCGCAGTGGTGGTAAGTTCAAGCATTTTCATGTCTACAATATGAAATATTGTAATAATTAATTACATCTAATTGTATATGAGTGGTTAAGTCCTACGGGCAATATTGGGGAATAGTTAAACTAATATACCCTTAAGGAAAAGAGATTATGTAAAGATCTACAGGCAATAGAGATGATTGACCTAGAGATGACGATTAATGTCATCTGATCAGAATTATAAATACAAGATGGTAATGAAACCACTTTTGGCGTACCGCCCCTCCAACAAAGTGGTGGAGGTTTACAAGTCCTACGGGGACATGATGACTGCTACGGACGATGATAGGACTGGAGAGGAAGGAGCCTTAGGGTCGCTCCCAAGGCCCTCACAGTCGGCGCACATAGATATCGGTATGGCCACTATAAGCTCAAGATCGTAGTATAAGTAGAGATACTAGATAAAAATACTATGAAAACCATAACTGAACATAATTGAACATAACCGACACTAACAATTAGTGTAGTGAACTCGGTTTGATGCCCCACCCTGAATTGAGGCTACAATACTAGTATAGTAGAGCTCTAAAGTCCACTATGGTAGACCGTTACCTCAATGGATTACCGGCATCTTACTTATAACTTGATCTTATTAACTTATTGATTGTACTTAAAATGATTTTTTTTTAAACTACTGGTGATTGTAAACTGTAAAAATATAAACAACATAGGACATAGGATATGCTACTAGTGTACTGGTTGTACATAATTTACATCATGATGTATTTTCAAAATACAACTAAAAATCTATTCTCAAAATAACACTTTTAATCTGCTCAAACTCTGCTCAGCGGAAAACAGCAGCAGGACCATTCCCCTTTCCCAGCCCTGAAGCCAGATGCAACCCCGCTCCTCTTCCAATCCACTGTCTACTGATGCACAGGTTTCTTACCTGTAACATGAATAAACTAGTGAGCGACAAGCTCAGTAAGATCAAACATACATTTAATAACATAAATCACAAAATCCTGAAAAAGACTATTTATATAAATAGTAACTTTGACTTTTGACCATAAATAGTAAGGTTGACTTTGACTGGCACTATTCACGTCAACTGGTATCTAAACTACTGTATAGTCTGTTTGTACGTTTTATGCTCAGTTATGACTGTTCTGAAATCTAAGTCTGTATCTGTTACTAAATTCTGCTATTGGCCCCCTGAATTGGTCGTACCGTAATACGCGCTATACTGAGAGGGACTCTGGGGGGTGACGCACTGGCCAATCCTTTACAGCTTGAAAATATTGGACATCCAAACCCGGGACTCGTCACCTGCAGTTTGGAGTCCTACTGAAATTGTAATTGAAAACTGAGAAACCTCCACTTGTGTGGGAGGCTGTTACGCCAATACTGATTTAATTACTGAATTCTCTAGTAGTTCCTGACCGGTGGCAATTAAGCTACCTCCTGGGTCTGGAACTCTCTATAATTTGTTTCGAAATTTTCTTAAGATTTTATATCTTATGTTAGTGTGCCTACCGCACCTGACTAGTAAATTTCTATCTTCTATATCACATAAGCATACTGAGTAAATTCATGCTGTAGACAAATAAATGTCTGAACTTACCTGATATTTTACTATCAATTCCTTTCCTAAGTCGACTGGCTTCCTTAATTCGCGTTTTGGTAGCTTTCCTATAACCGAAATAAATTACAGTTATTTTTACTATTCACTTCATATCTAAAACACTGTGAAATTATAAAATTTCTGACTGAAATTCTCAATTATCCATTTTAGGATTCATATTTTAAATTATGGAATCTCTCTGCTACATAAACTACTATCCCGGGCTTTGATTCCACTTTTCCGAACATTTTGGTCAAAATGACCATTTTGCCCCTGACGGGACTATAGACTAGGAAATCCCCATTTTATCATTTTATCTGACCTTTCTAATCCCAAAAATCCTAAAATAATGCTTCTCAGGTTTTCCCTAGCTTTTACTACATTTTCTACAAAAACGCTTAGATTACTATTCACCCAGCCCTCAAGTGGTATTATTCCGACCTAGGTTCGTTTCTCGTTTTTCTGGCCTTTTGGGACCTCAAATGACTGTTTTACAAGTTATATTATCGTCCCTTATTCTCTTCTCTAGCTTAGGGTTTCGAGGGGCTTGGGTTTCCGGTTCCTGACCCTACTTTTTACCTCTCGTTTACCAAATTGCCCTTCGGGCGTTCTGAAAATTTCGGCAGCATTTCCGCTGAAATTCTAGGTTCCCGGTGTTTAGGAAACACCTCGAAATCATCTATCGTATTCTACCCTGCCAAGTACTATACCACAAACCTAATTTTACTTAAAAGTTACAAACTTTTTACGTAAAATTTCATCACAAAACTTACTCGTTTTTAACAAAATTTCAACCCGTTCTTTACCACTTTTAAGCCCGATTTTTATACTCAAATCCCACATTACATAACTCAACAAAACTTTCTTATTTTCCACTAACTCATACACGGTTTTTCTATAAAAACCTTAACAAAATTTTTGTTTTCTAACTCAATCTCTTCTCATTTGTTTTCCACACTAACACATTCAATTTTTTTCTCACAAAACCTTAACATAACTCTTCAAATTTCATGCATTCTCCATGGATTTTCCTTGGAAAATCAATCTCAAAATTTTGGTTTATTTCCATTTTTTTCTTTCTTATTTTCTACTCAAAATTAACTTCACATTCACCATATGAAACCAACAACAAAAAGTCTCATTTTTCCTCATCATTCTCCATGGTTTTGGATTGAAAAACCAACACCAACATTGAAAGTTTTTCAATCGCATTTCATCTATTTCTTTCTTCACATTTCCACATGATTTTCAACATCAAAAATCAACAAAAATAACATGAAAAATTCATCATTTTGAACCTTAATAACCCACGATTTTGATGAAGGAAAGACACACACATAACTTGATTTTTCATGCGCTTATTTCTTGTTTCACTTAACCACACATCATTCACACATTTTCAAGTAAAATACATGAATCAAAAACTATTTTTTCTCACTTCAATTCAGCCCATATCACACGGTTTTTCTTCATGAAAAACAAGAAGAAATGGTGCTAAAAATGGAGGTTTACCTTGCTTGCTTGATAGGTTGATTCTTGTGATGAATTTTCCACTCTTTCTTGCACAAATCTTGAAGAAAAATTTGAGCTTTCTCTAGGGGTGATGCACGGCTTCAATGGTGGCTGAAAACCAAAGTTTTTTCTAGTTTCTAATGGCTAAAAACCGTGCTTAATATCAACCAAAAAGGAGGGACCAAATTGCAAAGAATTTAAGGGTATTTTAGCAAACTTTTTGTGTAATTTCTGTACTCTTTAGGGGCTGTTTTGCAATTAACCAAAAAGGACCAAAAATGTGTTGGATTTTTGGCCCAAAAATCCAACACATTTCAGCCCTAGAAGATTCAAGAATTTTACCTAAGCTTCCTTTGACTTTTCCTAGTTGACTTTGCATCTTAACCATTGATTTTTCTTGACTTTAAACCCTAGCCCTTGGATTGGAATGTATTCTTACATCCATTCAAAGGAAAACACTCAATCTTTGACTTTTTATATATATTTGGGGTCACACTTTTGACCAAAAGTCAAATCGAAGATTTGTGCACCGAAATTGCGTGGGCAAGTTCCTGAAGCCGTCCGTGCGATCGGTTTTCCTTATTTCGCTCCGGTTTGCCTGAAAATCATTACCGGAAGTATTTCATCTTTTAGAAGTTTATAGTATATTATCAAAATTTTTGAAACCAAAAAGGCATAATTCGTCCGATTTCGATTCGGTAAAATTTCCCGTTTCTGAGTACTCTCTTGTCTGCACTGTCCAAAGATTTCTGTGCCTTCTAAATTATATCAAAACATATATTTTACAGTTTTTCAAATGAAAATCATAAAGTATACTGGTTATACAAAATTTCTAGAAACAGTAAAATTTTGCGATTATGACACTCGGTTAGGGTAACGTGAATAGTAGTCGGTTAATGTTAACATTACTATTCATTAGTCCAAGGTCAAAGTTACTATTCATATGTGAATAGTACTATTCATAATTGAATAGTCTTATTCATAGGAAATTGTGTATTTGATATTTTTGAATCTGTATGATTCTTTGTATATATGTTTGAACTTATTGAGCTTGTTAGCTCACTAGTTTGTTCATGTTGCAAGTAAGAAACCTATTCATTAGATTACCTGGATGACGGTAGGATACGCGGTGTTAAAGGGGATAGGGAATCCACTGTGGATTTTGGTCTTACTACTAGATTTTCGCTGAGCTTTTTTTTGAAATAGTGAATTGAAGATAATGTATTTTTGAAACAAAGTACGGATATTATATAGTTGTAAATTATGTTATGCAAAAGACAACTGAAAGTCCAGTTTTATATTTTTATCTAGCTTTCATACTTAGCTTTCATGCGAGGAAAGTATTTGGAAAAAAAAAAATTTTGGGCCCTATAAAATAAGAGTTTCAAAGTAAGAAATGTATTTAAAACGATGACCCGACAAGGTGTACGGGCTGTCTCATTCGACAACGGTGTCAATTTGGGGCGGTAATGCATGGTCGAGGTCGGGAGCGTCACAAATGAACCGAGTCGTTAAAGAATTTCTAGATAAGTTTATCATTGTGTTTATCGATGACATACTTATATATTCAAACACTTGGGAGGAGCATGAGGAACACCTGAAAATCATTCTGTAGACGATAAGGAAGCGCCAACTCTAGGCAAAATTCTCTAAATGCAAATTTTGGCTAGATAAAGTACATTTCCTCAGACACATGGTTTTTAAGGAAGGAATCGCTGTGGATCCCGCCAAAGTGGAGGTGATCAATGAATGGCATGTACCTAGAAACTGTAGGAAAATAAACCCGTAAAAACGTATCAGAGTGGCGCAGCGGAACAATAAAAATTTTTAGATCGTTAAATATCTCATGATGCCATATATAATAAATCAACAACAATTAAAAACTCATACCTCAAGGACACCAATCTGCAGGAGGAGAATGACCGGAGGCTTCAACCAACTAACCTTCTCTACTATTCTCCAATTCCCGAATGGCTGAGTGTGTGGGCACTCTGAACCTCGATCGGTATGCTAGCACTGCTAGTCTTCTTCCGACCACCCAGATCTCTAAAGAACTTTATTGTCACGATGAGCTGTGCAACAATAAGCCTGCTCACCTGAGAGTCTGTGGTCTAAGAGAACTGGAGTGGCAGGACCTCTATTTATAGGCCTGCATGAGGTGATTCTCTGAATTTGAATTGGATTAGGGAAAGATATTTTCCCTTATCCTTAACCAAAAAATCTGAATTTTTCCATGGATAAATCCAACAATAAAATTCGGTTTTTCTTAGGATAAATCCAATCCAAATATAAACAAGATTTTAACTAGAATTTTATCTCCCTTTTTCAACCAAAAAATCTGAATTTTCTTGGAGAAAATCTCCTCATAAATTTCGGCCATTATGGATAAGGGAGAATCAAAAATTCCACTAGGATTTTCAAGCTTGAATCTTATCTCAACCTTATCCAAAATAACCGAATTTCCTAGGAGAGATTCTCCAAATTTTCGGCCACTTTTCAGGGAAGGAGAGAATCCAAATTCAACTAGGATTGAAGCTTGAATTTTCCCTTGAACCTTATCCACAAAATCCGAATTTTCCATTGAGGATTATCCTCAAAAATTTCGTCCACTTTTGTTGGGATTTAGATTCAAAATTCAAGTAGGATTCTAACAAGATTATCCTCTCCAAATCCAACTCAAATTCGAATTTCAAACCTTGTGGATTTTCCACAACAAATTTGAATCCTACTTGGACTTTGATTCAAAATTTGAATTTCAAATTTCAACTTCAAATTTCAAATTCAAATTTCAAATTTCAAATTTCAAATTTCAAATTCAAATTTCAAATTTCAAATTTCAAATTTCAAATTCAAATTTCAAATTCAAATTTCAAATTTCAAATTTCAAAATTCAAATTTCAAATTTCAAAATTCAAATTTCAAATTCCACAAAACGGTTGTGTTTCATATTCTTGTTCTCATGGATAATTTTCTACAACTCCAATCCAATCTCAAATAAAATCATGGCAACTTTATTTGGAGTTTGAATAATTGTGTACTCTATTATCCAAAACAAAATCTGAATCCAACCGGAGAAAATCTTGTCTACCATCCTAATCCTGTGTCATCACCATCCATGCATAATAAACTAGCCAATAGCATACACAAATCAATTTGCCAAACGTTAAGGAATTATGTGGAGCTAGTAGAGGGACTGATTGGACATATATAATCGGGCTCCCGTGATTCCATATGATCATCATTCTTTACCGAACAACTCAATCATATGATCACTAGTTTCAGAGTCACACCACTATAAACCTGAAACTGAACTCCCAATTATATACCGTATTACGTAAGCCTGTGATGAGCTACTATCCAATGACCTTGTCATATATGCAAAACCCTCATATGATATCCATGATCAGCCTTAGGTCAAAGTCCGTTTAATCCTACTGATCAGGCTATCTTAAAGTTCCATTATACTACCGAATTAAGAAAATGATTATTCACCATATGTGAATAAGAAGTCATCCGCCCAGCAGACGACCCAAGGCCTTGTCCATTTTCACATTCAGTATAATGCCTTTAAGAGGATACCTTTAACTCCTCAGAGCTATGAATCCGATATCTGCAAACAAACCCTTCATCATATACAAGTCATGCACCCAACGAACCGGTCTATAAGCTTACTACCTCTGAGACGCTTTAGCCATTGGAACATCAAAGTACACAAGTCATATACATGAAGTAGTTCATTTACTCAGGATTAAGGTTATTGCACAATGAACGTCAAAAGCAGATTGATCCACTCATAGAGGACTACGTAGATCAATCACGCTTTAGTCCCGGTCTAATATGTCACCACCAAGCAACATATCTATGTCTCTACTTGGGAGTCCAGCTCCAGACAGTCAAGACAGACCGTCCCCTCCAAGGCTTTAGACAACATAATAGTCTTAACATGAGTTAGATGCTCGGTCTAACCCCATAGACTACAGACCATAGTTTAGACTGCTAACTTTGGAACATTGTCTTCTCGCTTACAAAAGTCTATTGCATGCAACGTTCTAACAGTTTTAACACAAGCAGTTAGTGAGCCATATTTGCTTACATTTACTTTAACATGTAAATAAGACGAGGACAGATAGCAATGTAATGAATAACCTCTATATATAATTTTATTATCCAGTTCAAAATGAATACATCAAAATGTCTCTAATACTTAGGGCATTTTCTAACAGAAACGTGACCAAAATATGAAGTTTCTTGGGTCTAGCTGGCTATTATAGAAGATTTGTAGAGGGATTTGCATGACTCGCTGTACCTCTCACGACTCTTACGCACAAGGAGAGGAGGTACGAGTGGACTGATGAGTGTGAAAGGAGCTTCCAAGAGCTGAAGAAACGACTAATAAGTACAGCAATCCTTACACTTCCTAGTGCAGGGGAGATGTTCGTGATTTACAGCGATGCGTCAAAAATGGAATTAGGAGCTGTCTTGATGCATGGCGATAAGGTGATAGCATATGCCTCGCGTAAGGACCAGGAGAGAACTTAGCCCACACATGATCTGGGACTTGCTGCAGTGGTGTTTGCACTTAAGATTTGGTGACACTATTTATATGGAGCTCAGTGTTAGATTTATACTGACCACCAGAGTTTAAAGTACTTATTCACGCAGAAGGAGTTGAATATGCGGCAGAGGAGATGGTTGGTGCTAGTAAAGGATTACGATTGTGAGATCCTCTACCATCCCAGAAAAGCAAATCGGCAGATGTGTTAAGTCAAAAATCTGTTATTTCGCAGCAACTTCCAATTGAAAAGTTGCCAAGACCATTCCAGTAGGAGATCAACGCATTGAAGTTGGAGCTGATATCTAGCAAGTCCTTAGGAAGGAATGTCTAAGGATGGATTGATCCTACATCAGGAAAGAATTCATGTTCTTGATGATGATGGATTAAGAAGGCGGATTATGACAGAAGCCCATGAAACGCCATATTCAGTGCATCCTAGAGCTAATAAGATATACCAGGATTTGAAACTATAATTCTGGTGGAAATGAATGAAGAAGGATATTGCAGAATTTGTGAGTCGATGTATGACGTGCTAAAGAGTTAAGGCTGAACACCAGCATCCAAGTGGAAAATTAGAACCGTTAGAGATTCCTAAATTGAAATGGGAACATATTATAATGGACTTTGTGGTAGGATTACCAAAAACTCGAGAAGGCTATGATGCCATTTGGGTTATTGTCGATAGATTAATAAAGATGGCAAGGTTTATAGTAGCGAAAATGACTTTTTCTCTGGAAAAGTTGCCAAACCTATATGTAACCCATATCGTTCGGTTACATGGTGTTCCTAAGTCCATTGTATTGGATCGTGATGCATGATTCACTTCAAATTTCTGGAAGTGTGCACAAGAAGCTATAGGAATGGAATTGTATCTGAGTATGGCATTTCATCCGTAGATGGACAGGAAATCTGAATGTTAGAAGACATGCTTCGTGCATGTGTAATAGATTTCATGGGGAGCTGGAATGAAAAAATTCCATTGGTAGAATTTTTATACAACAACAACTACCAAGCTTCTATAGGAATGGCACTCTATAAAGCTTTATATGGAAAGAAGTATAGACCACCTATCCACTTTTATGATCTATAAGAAAAGTAGTTGCACAAGACAGATTTTATGCAAGAAACAACTGATGCCGTTGCAAAGATACAGTGACGAATGAAGATTGCGTAGAGCCGACAAAAGAGCCATGCAGATAAACGATGAAGATCTCAAGAGTTTAATGAAGGGGATTTCGTATTTTTAAGGGTTTCACTGATGAAAGGAATAATGCATTTCGGTGAGAAAGGAAATTGAGTCTGAGGTATATCGGACCACTTGAAATTATCGAACGCATTGGGAAGGTTGCCTATAAATTGGCATTACCTCTAGAAATGTTGATAGTACATAATGTGTTTCACGTGTCGATGTTGCGGAAGTACATATTGAATCTGTCCCATGTATTAAAACATGAACCGATCCAGATTCAGGAAGATCTGACGTATGAAGAATGGCCTATAAAAATCTTGGCACGAGAAGACAAAGTCTTACGAAACATGACGATCCCATTAGTCAAAGTGCTGTGGAAAAATCACAACATCGAAGAGGCTATATGGGAATACAAGGATGAAATTAGAAAATTGTACCCCTACTTGTTCTAAATTTTCGAGGACAAAAATTTTATAAGGAGGGTTAAATGTGATAACCGGGAATTTTGAGATTCTTAAAGAAATTTAAAATTGTATGTATATAACAATTTTAATGTATAAAATGTGAAAAAAATTGTGGTTTAATACTGGCTAGAATGCAATAAAAATATTCTAACAGTGTTAAAGAGTGTAAGTTCAAAGATGGAAAATCTTCCCAAACAGAAACGGGCGAGACGGCCCAAAAATGGAACCAAAAACCCTGAAGAGTGCATTGAAGTGCACTAAAAGATGAAAATTTACGGTAATGAATTTTGGTAACGGAAGCAAAATATGGCAGACCGATCGCACCAGAGGCGCCAGAAACTCGGCTATGCGATTTCAGTAGAATTCAGTTCGGTTTGACTTTCGGTCAACCATTGACCACGAAATAATACATGAATTAATTAGATGATATTATATGTGACATTATAAATATGATGTAATAAATGAGAAATAAACGCTTGTTAAGGAAGTTAGGTAGCATTAATGGCTAGGATTGATGGAATCTTGGATCAATGGCCAAGATTAAGCCAAAATGGCTTGAAAACAATTTAAGAAAATGGGAAAAAAGGGGTTAGGCCAAAGGAAGAAAAAATCAGCCAAAATTTTTTATTTTGACCCCAAAAAGTTTGCTAAAAAGTCACCAAACAATTACCAAATTGTTGGGAAAATTTGCTAAGTGGTCCTCCACCATTTGCCTATACATAGGTGAAGAAAATTCACTTAGAAAATGTGGCGGCCCACCCTTCGTAGAGATCATACAATACTATTACAGTTAAGCTTTATCGCTAACTGTGATAGATTGTACTCTCATGGGTCGCCGGCTAATCTATCTTCTCTTTCAAACATGATGTTTTTGGGGAAACTTTTTTTTTTAAGCATCATGTAAAACATTATCCACTAATTACTTTGTTTACAAGTACAAAGTAATTTACATAATACAGTACTTTTGCAAAATTTATATTTACAAAAGACTATTTCTTTTTCCCTTCTCTTTTATCACTCAGCGGAAAGACTCTAGCAGGACCATATCCCTGGCCTCCTATCCCATTTGACACGCGCTATCCTGTCCGCCAGCCAGTCATACAAAGCTACTAAGCCGGTCGCTTACCTGCAACATAAGCAAAAATGGTGAGTTACAGGCTCAGTAAGTTCAAACATACAAGAAATAAAATTTCTATGTATAGTACTATTCATTATAAATAGTAACATTGACCACTATTCATATGTGAATAGTAAGTTTGACCACAACACAGTATATCAACAGTACATCTACCGCGATGTTAGTACTCTCACGAAACTGTCTTATGCTCAATTATGGCATAGTTTCAATTTTAGGTAATTATCTTTGATTACGTTCTAGTTTTGAGCTGAGGTTGGCAGTACCATTTTAGTGCGCATGACTGGGAGTGGTACATTAGTGTTAACCTCCACAGCCTTAATCTCATAGCCCCGAAGGCAAATTTGTACATGACTGGGAGCGGTAAATCAGTGCTGACCTCCACAGCCTTAATCTCATCATCATAGCCCCGAAGGCAAAATTTACCTCCCTATACGAAAGGCTGGTACGCCAAAAGTGGTTTCATTACCGACTTTTTAAAGTTCTAACCCGGTGACTTCATATTGCCCCGTGGTTGGGAATGGTTCACATTTTAATTTTGTGTGAGTGAGTTTCATTAACCTCGCTCTAATGCCCGAAGCACAATTTATTATGTGTCCCATTCCCAATAGTTCCCGTAGCACATTTCGTCTCTCTCTCTACTCTATAATAGTGCCCGTAGCACATATGTACCTAACTTATAGTTAGTACATCAAAGTTAGCAATAATAATGCTATATGTTGCAGACAGGTAAATGTCTGAACTTACCTTATCTGTTTCTTCTCCTTTTCCTTCTTGGATCTTTGATCGCCCTCCTTGTAGGTCGATTTTGGGATCCTACAGACAAAACCTTGTTTGTTAATTTCATTTCCATTTATAGCTTTTATTTTTCATTAAAAAGCTTAAATAAAACCTATTTATAACTTTTTAGGCTTTATTTATCGTTTTTCCCATTTTTCTCAACCTTTGTAAAATTACGATTTTGCCCCTTTATTTTGGCAAAATTACAATTTTGCCCCTGACGGAATTTTCTCTATCCAGACCGCACTTTTGGCTCTCAGGAACTTTTCAGACTCTTTTTTATTCATTACCAGGTTCGTTTCTATTTTATTTTCATTTTTCACTTTCCCGACCCTCGGGAAGCACTATTCCGACCCTTACGTCGGTTTAGTGATTTTCGGAGTTTCAAATGGACGTTTTACTAGTATTTAAAACGTTCATCTAGACGTTCCCGATCTAGATCTTCGAGACTCGGATTTTCCGTACCCGACTCGGACCTTTTCTTCGTTTCCCAAAAAACCCCCCCCCCCCCCTCGGGGTCGGTTTTTCAGTTTTACTCACGTTTTACATTTTTAAGGGGATGGATTACTATTCACGAACCACCCCTTAGATTTTCCTTATTTAATTTCCCCTTTAGGGACTCGGGTTTCCGACCTGACCCTAAACTTTTATTTTTAATTCTCTTTTTACCCCAAATGCCGTCTTCGAAATTTCGACAGCATTTCGGCGTAAATTTAAGGCTACCGGCGTTAGGTACGCCTTAAACCATATGTACCTGTTACGTACTATGCCACAAGCCTATTTTATGTAAAAGTTTCCCAAACTTTTACATAAAAGCTCACAAAATTTAAATTCACATTTTGAACCCCATTCGACAAAATTTCTTTCAATTTTGCCCTTAGTTTTAGCCACGGTTTTCATACTCAAAACCTAACCAAAACTTTTCAATTTTTCAACCAAATTTTAGGCTATTCCAATGTCATTTTCTAGCACATTTTCCAGCCAATTTACATGCATTTTTCAACACAAATTCTAGGGTTTTTTTCCACCATTATAACCTACGGCCATTTAAGAGAAACATGCACCAAATTTTTGTTTCATGCTTTCAATCACATAACCATCATTTCCATAATTCAATTCATGAATTTAACTATCCAAACATCAAGTTAATCATGCAAAAATTATTCACCAAATCCAAAGTAAAACCCACGGCCATTTTTGGGTTTTTAAATTTCAAAATTTTTCCAAGCTTATAACCATACAAATCATGCTTTACATTTAACCAAAACATTATTTAAAGCATTTCAACACTTAAACAAGAACAATTCCTCATCAATTACACATGGTAACCCACAGTTTTACCCTTGGAAAACCAACCAAAATTTTGTTTTTCTTTGAACAAAATGCATGGTTTTTCTTCTAATCACACCCTTAACAAAGCCCAAGCACCAAATCAACCAAAACAAGCCATAAATTTTCTCATCTTCACACTATTCATCCCACGGATTTTAGGGAGAAAACAAGCCAAAAATTGCAAACCAAAGAAGGTTACCTTGCTTTCTTGCTTCCTTTGTCTTCAAGGAAGGGTTTGACACCACTTTTGTGAAGGAAACTTGGAAGATTATCTTGGTTCCTCTTGGTTGCTCATGTATTCACCATGGAGAACACTTAGAAAATTTTTTTCTTTATGTTTTTGGCTTTGTAATGTTTCGGCCACTTTGTTCAAAGTTTTGCCGACTTAAGTTGTAAAGGAACCAACTAATTTGGCTTCCAACCAATTAAAATGCAACACTTTTCCATCCATTTCTTTCCAAATTTTTCAAAAAATAAAAGGATGGAATTTTGGCCAAATCTTGGCCTTTACATCAAAAAGTGATTTAATCTTGGCCATTGATGCCACCAACCACCATAATTTTCACATTTAATAAACTTGCTTTATGATGTCATAAATGTAAAGTGTTGACTTTGACTTTACTATTCATATTAATTCGACTACTTTTTGACCGGTATCGATTCGAGCTGAAATTTTCCTGAAATCGTCCCGGCGGGTTCCTGAGGTCTCCTGTGTAGTCGGATCAATTTATACTACTTCCGTTTGATCAAAACTAATCTCGGAAGTTTTTCATCTTTTAGTGCACCAGTTAGGGTTTTTAATGCCGTTTTTGGCACCGTTCCACCCGTTTCAACTCAGTGAATTTTATCAACACTGAATTCTTACTCGTCAGTATTGTTATCAATATTTCTAAACAATATAAATACATTTATTTCACTCTTTAAATAGTACAAATTGTTATATACATACATTTGTACATGTTCTTCCGAGAATGCTAGAATTTCTCGGTTGTCACAGAAAAATTGTGAAAATCAGCCAAATTGCTGCCCCTTTGTAGCTTGAGCTTCCTTCCTCCTTAAGCCAAAATTTTGACAAAATTTTCTCACCAAACTAGCTTTCAATCGAAGTCCAAGTAGCAAGGGATCAAATTGACAAGGTGAGCCATAATTTTGAAGCTTTTCTTGCTGATTTTCTTCATGAAAACTATGGCTTGTTGAAAATGTTGAAAAGTTTGTTGAATTGTTTAGTGTTTATGATGGTTTGGTGTTATGTTGATTAAAGCATGTTTTAGAAATTTGAAACAAGCAACATTGATGCATGTTTCTTTGCAAAACCATGGCTTAGGTGTGAAGAAAATGGGAAATTTTTGGTGATGAAAAATGATGAGAAAATGTTGATAAAAGAACCTTATGAATAAGAAAAATTTTCCTATGGTTTTGGAACATGAAACCATGGCATTTGAAGGCTAGAATGGGATGAAAATTTTCTTAGGTTTTGATGTTGGAAATGTGCATTAGAAACCTTAAGAATGAAATATGATAATTGATTTTTGTGGAACAAAATTTTGTGATGTGAATACCATGAAAAACCGTGAGAATAATTGAAGGAAAATGGTGAATATTGTGTTGTGAATGAAATGATGGATAATGTGAAAATTTTTACGTAAAGTTTGGTAACTTTGCATAAAATAGGCCTTTGGTATAATATGTGGCAGCTACCAAGGTTCTGAGGCGTACCTAACGCTGGGAAAACCTAGAAATTTAAGCGAAAATGCCGCCAAAATTTTTAAAACGGCATAAGGGCATTTCAAGAAACGAGTGGTAAAAAAGTAGGCTTAGAAATAAAACCGAGACCCCGCGGTATGTTAGAATCGGTAATGGAAATGAAACCCAAAAAGGAATAGTACAACGACCCTCAAGTGTCTAAAATGCCAAGAACGAGAAAAATTGACATCAGGAGTGTTTTAGGAAACGAGGGGGAAAGTTTATGGACGGGATAAAAAACCCGAGCCCCTCAGAAACCAAGGCTCCGGAACAGGATGAGAAACATTTCAGGAGTAGTGAAATACCCATTTGAGGCTCTGAAATGCTAGAAAAATGAGAAACGACCTTAGGTGTCAGATGAATAGTAATCAAGGGTCAGGAAAGGAATAGTTACCGATTTTGCAGCAAATAATGCTGTAAAAATATATCAAAGCCTGAGAAATATTATTTTATGATATTTGGGTTTAGAAAATTCCAGAAAAATAACAAAACGGAATTGTTATGGTCCCGAGACCCATTAGGGGTAAAATGGTCATCTTGACAAAAAATTTCTGAAAGGCTCAGAAAGGTCCGTTAAGGATCTAGAATGCCTTAAATAAGATTCTAGAGGCCATAACTAAGATTTTAAAATAGAAAATCTAAAATTTTTAAAGTACACAGGCGTGTACTTTGAAACATGGGCGTGTAGTGGAAACCCGAGGTACATGGGCTTGGACACGGGCTTGTTGCAAGCCGTGTATCACAAAAAGAAATCAAATGTGTTGTAAATTTAATCACAAAATGAATATATCCAAAGTAATAATTGATGATGGGTATTAACAGACAATACTCTGTCTGTAAGGACCCAAACTAGAGAAGGTAACAAAACTACGGAGGATTTCCGAAGGTGGACATTATCGCAGTTGTGGTAAGTTCAAGCATTTTCATGTCTGCAACATGAAATACAGTGATATTTAATTATGTACTAATTGTACATTAGTTATTAAGTCCCATGGGCATTAGGGTGTAGTTAGACTAACACACCTAGAATAAAGATAAATTGAAAGGTGTACTGTGAGTACACTACAGAAAGAGTGTGACTAAATCTAAGACACACCCTTTAAGAAAGAATGTGTTAAGACCTATGGGCATGAAAGGTTCTTGACTTTGAGGTGATGATTAATGCCACCTAGTCAGAACTATAATTGAAAGATGGTAATAAAACCATGTTTGGCGTATCAATCTCCAATAATAAGGTGGAGGTTTATAAGTCCTTCGGGGACACAATGACCACTTCGAGCGATGATGGACTGGGGAGGACTAGCCTCAGGGTCACTCCCAAGGCCCCTCATAGTCAGTGCGCACATGAAAACAGTACAAGGCCAAAATGAGCTTGAATCCAGAACATAAACAAAGATAATGACAAAAAATGTGATGAAAGCCATAATTGAGCATAACTGACACTAACATTAAGTATAGTGGACTCGATTAGGGTGACATAAATAGTAACCGATTAGAGTCAAAGTTACTATTTATAATCAAAAGTCAAAGTACTATTCATGGTGAATAGTATTATTCATAGGTGAATAGTCTATCCATCGAAAATTTTATTTTGATTTTTTTGAATCTATGTGATTCATAGTTTGCATGTTTGAACTTACTGAGCCTGTTAGCTCATCGGTTTGTTCATGTTGTACGTAAGAAACCTATCCAGTAGACTACCTGGATGGCGATAGGATATGCGGTGCCAATGGGATAGGGATTTCCACTGTGGATTATGATCCTGCTACCAGTCTTCCACTGAGCATCAAAAGAGAGAGTTTGAAGAAAAATGTGTTTTCAAAAAAAAAGTTAAAGAAAAATACATCTTTGTAAATTATGTTGTATTGTACAATAGACAACTAAAGTTTAGTTTTAAATTTTATGTGGCTTTCATACAATGCTATTATGCAAGGAAAGTGTTTTGAAAAGAAAAGAAAAGAAAAAAAAATATGGGTGAAAATTTTGAGCCCTATAAATGAGAATTTCAAAGTAAAAGTGTTTTAAATGATGACCCGATAAGGTGCACGGGCTGTCTTGATCTACTACGGAGTAGGATCGTGATGGTTTCGCTTGGCCGAGATCGAGGGCATCACATAGGTTAACATTTAAGTTATAACATGTGGTCATGGCAACATTAGTAGAATTTACACCAGTAGAACCCGCACCAGTAGAGCCCTACTAGAGGAATGAGGGTTTCGAGGACAACATGGCTCGAATGCGTACACAAACAACCCAAGCATCCCGAGAGTATGAGTTAATGGCACAACTCGCAACTATGCGAGAAATAATGGAGAATCAACAGCGCGACCTAGACCAGCTCAGGGAGCAGCTAGGTCAACAGAACCAAGCACCACAGACAGTAGGGGTGCCAGCTCATGAGGCTCCATTAGCCTCAGAGACTTTAAGGGAGCGAGCAACTTCCCTAGTCCAGAGAGCTCCGCGAGGGCAGGAATTTCTTGCACCACCACTAGCCCCTCCAGCAATGGCTACTCCCATAGTAGCAATCGTACCTCATCTAGCCTTTAGGGAGACAACTTATCGAGAGATATCAGTGCATGAAAGTGCTAGAGTTTGAAGGAACCATTAATCCCATAGAGGCCGATGACTGGCTAATGGATATCCAAGTAATCTTGGATTTTATAGGATTGACCGACAGAGAGACGATAATGTGTGCATCCTTTACCTTCAGGAATAAGGCACGTCAGAGGTGGAAGATAGTAGCAGTCAAAAGAAACAATAACAAGATGAGCTGGACTGAATTCATGGAGGAATTCAAGGATATGTACTTCAATGATGAGGCATTAGCAACGCAACTAGATGAGTAAAGCTTAGATAGGATGGAACAAACTTTTAGAATCGCACTTCCCTTTGGGAAAGTTTTATTGTCTAATTACTAGATGTGTATGTACTAGTAATTATTTGTGGTAAAGAGCTGAGCATTAATCTAATCATCATTGACATGATCGATTATAATGTAATCTTAGTAATGGATTTCCTCGCAAAATACAACACCATCATAGACTATCAGAGACGGAAAGTCGCTTTTGAACCGATCGGATGCGAAAAGTTCGTTTACACGGGTTTGTCACTGAAGCAAGCAAAGACGATGATCTCAACAATGAAGGCTTGTAAGATGCTATCCAGTGGATGCATAGGCTTCCTAGCACATGTGGTAGATAAGACTCAAGAAGCCAAGATAGGGCCTCAGAGCGTACCAATAGTTACAGAATTCGTGGAAGTATTTCCAGAAGTCTTCTAGGACTTCTGCCAAAGTGTGAGATCTCATTCAAGATTGAACTTCTGCCAGGATCAGCCCCCATTTCCAAGGCCCTATATTGAATGGCCCCTATAGAGCTAAAGGACCTAATAGATAAGGGATTCATTTGATAGAGCTTTTCACCCTGGGAAGCGCCCATATTGTTCGTGAAGAAGAAAGATGAAACATTAAGAATGTGCATCAACTACAGAGAGTTGAATAGGATTACGATTAAGATCAAGTATCCGTTGCCACAGATTGATGTTCTATTTGATCAGCTCCGAGACACTGCAGTGTTCTCGAAGATCGATCTGTGTTCAAGGTACCATCAACTATGAATCAAGGATGAGGATGTACCCAAAACAGCCTTTCGAATGCGGTACAGACAGCATAAATTTCTTGTTATGTCGTTCGAACTGACAAACTATGATAACCTGGAATTTTTAGATTCTCAGAGTAAATTAAAATTGTATGTATGTATCAATTTTAATAAATAAAATGTGAAAAAGTTATGTTTTAATACTGTTAAGAATACTGTGAAAATGTTCTGGCAGTGTTAAAGTGAGTGAGTTCGGAGACGGAAAATCTTACCGCACAGAAACGGGTAAGATGGCTTGAAAACAAAGCCAAAAACCCTAAAGAATGCACCGACATGCATTAAAAGATAAAAATTTACGGTAGTGAATTCTAGCTAAACAGAAGCAAAATAAAACAGACCGATCGCACCAGAGGTGCCCGGAACCTGCTTACGCGATTTCGGTAAAGTTCCATTCGGTTTGACTTTCAGTCAAAATTTGACCACAAATTAATTCACATATTAATTAGATAATGTCATGATGACATCATAATTTGGATTTAGTTAATTAGGTTATTTAAGCTTAATTAATGTGGTAGGTAGCATTAAGGGCCAAGATTAACTGCTTTTAGGATCAATGGCCATGATCAAGCCAAAATGGCTTTGGAAAAAATTAGAAAAATTTGAAAAAGGGGGATTCGGCCACATGGAAGGAAGGCAGCCCAAAATTTGCAAATTTGACCCCAAAAAGTTTGCATTTGAGTCCGTAAACAATTAGGAAATTGTTGGAAAAAAATTGCAAAAAGGTCCCCATCCATTTACCTATAAATAGGCATGAGGAATTCATGAGAAAAATTGGCCAAACTCTTGCCATTTTTTTTTCTGCCAAAAATCTGTGTAACTTACCCCATTTCAAACTAAATTTTTAGCAAAAATTTTACACCAAAATTAGCTTCCAATCCAAGCTTAGGTTGCAAGGAAACTAATTGATAAGGTGAGCTTTCAAATTAAAGCATTTTCATTGGTTTTTTCTTTGAAAAATCCGTGGCTTATGAGGTGTAGAAAACATTGAAAAAGTTCATGTTTTGTTAATGTGTTGATTGGTTTGATATTAAGATTGATGAAAGCATGCTTTGGAAGTAAGAAATAAGCAAAATTTTGCATGATTCTTTATAAAATATGTGGCCTTGTAGGGAGGATATGATGTGGAAAAATTGGTTATTTGTCTAGTGATTTATGTTGGTTTGATACTATGTTTATTTAAGCATGAATTGGAATAAAGAAAACAAGCAAAGTGGTACTTGTTTCTTGTGAAAACTGTGGCATATGTGTGGTGAAACTGGAAAATTTTTAGTGATGAAAAATGATGAGTAATGTTGATAAAACCCTACTATTGAGAACAAAATTTTCCTATGGTTGTTGTGTACGAAAACCGTGGCATTGAAGGCTAGGGTTGAATGAAAATTTTGTTAGGTTTTTAATGTTTATATGTACATTTGAAAACCTAAGAGTGATATGTGATGATTGTTTAATGTGATGAAAAATATTTGGTGTTGTTTACCACGAGAAACCGAGTTGATAATTAGAAAAAAAAAAGTTAATGATTTTGTGTTGAAATTGGAATGATGATAATGTGGAAAATTTGTATACAAAATTTGGTAACTTTGTATACAATAGGTCTCTGGAATAGTACGTGTCAGGTACAAAGGTTCTGAGGCGTACCTAACGCCGAGGAAACCTAAAAATCCAAGCAGAAATGCTGTCGAAATTTCTAAAACTACATAAAGGCATTTTAGGAAACGATGGGTAAAAATATTAGACTTGGAAAGGAAACCGGGACCCCTCAGTGGATTAGGGTTAGCAATGGAAAACCAACCCAAGAGGAATAATAAATCGACCCTTAATGACTAAAGTGCCTAAAACGGGAAAAATTCACGTTAGGAGTATTTTAGGAAACGAGGGGGAAAAATTAGATCGGGATAGGAAACCCAAGTCCCTCGTGAACCGAGGCTTGGGGACTGAATGAAAGACATTTCAGGAGTAGTGAATTACCTATTTGAGGCTTCGAAATGCTAGAAAAACGAGAAATAACCCTACGTGTCGGATGAATAGTAATCGAGGGTCAGAAAATGAATAAGAGTAATTTTATAGCAAATGAAGTTGTAAAATGATACAGAAGTCTAGGGAATATTATTTTATGATATTGGGCTTAGAAAATTCGGGAAAAATAATAGAACGGAATAGTTACGATCCTGAGACCCATTAGGAGCAAAATGATCATTTTGACCAAAAATTTCTAAAAGGCTCGGAAAGGACCGTAAAGGATCTATAATATTTTAAATAAAATTCTAGAACCCAAAATAAAGATTTTAGAGTAAAAAATCTAGAGTTTAAATAGTACACGGGCATATACTTTGAAACATGGCCGTGTAGAATGAACCTGAGAGGCACACGGGCTGGGACATGGGTGTGTTGCAAGCCGTCTACCACAAATAAAGTTGAAATATGTTGAATTGTTAAGTGAAATGAATATATATCCAAAGTGATAATTAATTATTGGTATTAACAGACAATACTATGTCTTTAAGGACCCAAACTAGAGATAAAACTGCGGAGGAGTTTCGGAAGTGGACATTATCGTAGTGGTGGTAAGTTCAAGCATTTTCGTGTCTACAACATGAAATACTGTATTATTTCATTATGTACTAGTTATACATTAGATATTAAGTGCTATAGACATTGGGGGATTAGTTGGTATAACACATCCTACACAGTAAGGGAAAGAGAATATTTAAGGCCTACGGGCGATAGAGGTTAATGACCTTGAGGTGACGATTAATGTCACTTGGTCAGAATTATAATTGAAAGATGATAATAAAATTATTTAAGACCTACCGCCCCTCCAACATTGTGGTGGAGCTTTTATAGGTCCTTTGGGGATATAATAATCACTACGAGCGATGAGGCCTGGAGAAGAAGAAGCTATAGGGTCGCTCCCTAGGCCCTCCAAGTCAATGCGTAAATAACTATCAGTACTGCCACACTAAGCCTAAAACCAAGATACAAATAGAGAGAATAGTCAATAAGATGATGAAAGCCATAATAGTGCATAATTGAACATAATTGACACTAGCACTAAGTGTAGTGGATTCAGTTAGGGAAATGTGAATGGTAATCGATTAGTATAACAGTTAGTATTCATCGATCAAAGGTCAAAGTTACTATTTATGATGAATAGTATTATTCATAGCAAAGTGTGTTTTTGATGTTTTTGAATTTATGTGATTTTTACTAAGTATGTTTGAACTTACTGAACCTGTTAGCTCATCAGTTTGTTCATGTTGCAGGTAAGAAACCTATCTAATAGACTCTTAGATGGTGGTAGGATGCACGTGTGTTGATGGGATAGGGAGCCCACTGTGGACCTAGTCTTGCCATAAGTTTTCCACTGAGCATCATGAGAAAGTGAATTGAAGATAATGTATTTTTGAAAAACAAAGTACATATTTTGTATATTTGTAAATTATGTTGTACTTCAAAAAGACAACTAAAAGTTAGTATTATATTTTATATAGCTTTCATACTTGGCTTTCGTCAGAGAAAAGTATTTTGAAAAGGAAAAAATATATATGGGCGAAATTTTTAAGGCCCTGAAATATGAAAGTTGAATGAAAAAGTGTTTAAATAACGACCTAGATTCGGTACACGGGCTGTCTTGGTCGACTACGGAGTCGGGCCTCGGTGGTTTCACGTGGCTGGATTCAGGGATGCCACACAAACACTCAGCCACCTTCATCGATTTGATGAACTACATGTTCAAGGACTATTTGGATAAGTTTGTCATTGTGTTCATCGATGACATACTTATATACTCCATGTAAGAACCGGCCCTTTCGTCTAACCTAAATTCTATGTAATGAGAAATTGAGGAATAATTTGATGCCTTTTTTATGCAAATTTGAAGAACACAGTCAAGTACATGGCCATGTAAACAATCATGTACCGTTCGGACTATATAAATGCTAGAAGCCGTGTGAGTGAACATGACCATGTAGTGTAACACAGTCAGGTACATGGCTGTGTAAGTGGCTGTGTACCACTCGGGTTGACGAACGTGTAAAAGGCCGTGTTTCAGGATAGGGCAGTGTTGAGGAATTCCAACTAGTATACGCTCGTGTTACCTTATACACGCCCATGTAAGAACCCATGTAGAAGGTCGTGTATTGAGTAGATAGCCGCTGTAAAGACTCTCGTAATGCGTGAAATCTAATTACCATGCAATGGGTAATTAAGTTGAAAAATACAGTATATTTTCCAGATGAATAGATTAAACAAGAATTGTGATGTTTAATTACTATTCATGTAGTGAAAGGGGCAACCGACAGTGAAATCAGTCCACCCTATTATGTGTATAATTGTATAAGATGTGCAGTATCAGGAAACTGGTCCAGATGACCATTTCCTGACACAAGACTGATTAACAGATCACCAGAATGCTTGGACCCAACATCTGAGCACAATGGCGAGAAATACCCTAGCAAAGGTATAGTACTGAGAACGAAGTTCCAGATAACCTCTTATTACCTAGAAACTGACAAAATCAGAGTCAGAACACTCAGAATAGCTAATTAAGCTGGAAACAATGAATAGTGAATAGCGAAAAATGCAGTGTCAGATTAATGGCCAAGACGACCTTAATTTGACTTAAAACTGATATTTGAACAGTTAGCCGGCTCAATCTGGTCAATTAGGCATAGAATGATAATTTTTGTTTGAGAGATATGCAGTATCAGGAAGAGGGTCAAGACGATCTTATCTCACCCCGAAACTGAAATATTTAGACTTAGAATGCCAAATTAGTCAATCGGGCACCAGACATATTTTTTGAGGTGAGATCACACAGATCCCGAAAACTGATCCAAACCACCTCAGATGGACGTAAAACTAATAAAATTGAATTAGCCCATCCAAATTAGTCAAGAGAGACTGTGTTTGAAATTTCGCACAAGAACACCTCGTTTTGCATGTGCAAGGACAACACAGTGTAGACATAACCACAGTATAGAAAATAAATAGTAAACTAGTACAGAATGGGCTCTTAGATAGTACAACCTAACTAGAAATCATCAGTATAAAAATCGGATTCAGAAAATCCAATTCCAGGTGAAAACTAGAACACTACCGAAAAATGGTCGGATACCGAACGACAGAAACTAGGCTGCGAAGAGAGGCAAATGCAGATGAATTTTTAGCCTTAAAAACCATGTATCCTAGCTGCAAAAGTAGCTACAATCAGCTGCACACATAGCCCTAAAAGTAGCATTAAAATATTGGACAAGTTATGACACATTTGATTAAACAATGTTACATTTCCATCACATTCCATCAACCAAAATTTTTTATTTCCCCTTCCTTCAATGCACGTAGCCCATGGCTTCCAAGAGGCTGAAATGGGTAGATTTTTGTCCCCAAATTAGTATAAGATTGGCTTGATTAATTAAGCTTAAGGTTGGATAATTTTGTTTAGGATTTGTTTATAAAAGGGGTGACCATGCCTTAGGTGCTGTTCTTTCTTTTGCACACCCCAAAAACACAACTCTTTTCTCTCTTTCCTTCCTTGCTGCAGCCAACTACCCTAAGCCCCCAAAACCACCATTTTTCAAGCCAAAAACCAAGCGAAAAGTTTACCCAAAATCTAGCCCCCACCAAGCTTATGTTAGGAGGTGTTCATCCAAGTCTTTTCAAGGTGATTTTGGTAAGATTCTAGAACCAAAACTTTGTGGGTTTTAGTTGTTATTTTGGTTTGATACTAAGAGGAAAATTTTTGGTGTCTTTGCTAGCATAAACTGACCCCCACTCTCCTTGGTTCACACAGCCACCTTAGTCGCCAAAGCCTTTGATTTGGATTTGTGCTTGGTTCATAGCACAAGAGGTAAAACCGAAACCCTTTTTGGAAATTTAGTTATTTTTAAGTTTTGGATCAAGGAATTTATGTGTATTTGTTTATGCAAATGGGTTGTAATAAGTTTATTTTGAGCCGTTAGCTTTTCATTTTTAAGTTATGTAGTTGTATGGTTATAGCTTACATTTTTACGAATGGATGTGTGTATATGTGAGCATGAACATTTAAGGAAGGGCTAGACACACAATCTATCCCTAGAAAAAGGCCACGGGTTTTGGCTATTTTAACCCCCTTAGGTTCTGAATTTGGGATATATAAAACATGAAGTTTTAAGAAAATTTCGTTACAGTCGTTTTTGCATCAAATAGGTTTTGGCCAAAAACGACACTAAGATAGGTTTTTTGAGTGGTTTTCATTCAGTGCCCAAAACTGGGACTAAAAATCTGAGCCTAGACATAGTCTCGGGTTTTGTTAAAAATGAAGCACTTAGAGTCCGAACCGGATCTCAGGCTCAACACAAAAGTTGTAGATCTCGTCGAATCCTTTAAGACAATATACGTGTTTTAAAAATTTGGCCGTTTGGGGCCTCAAATAGAGCCGTTTTTAAAATAGCATAAAACTGGGATTTTTGCAAAAACTAGGCATAAGTAGCCACAGATTTAGTAAGATTAGGACCCGTTCAAATTTGATTTGAGCTCCGAGATGAACATGAGAATTGTTCATCTCGTCGAGGACAAAAAATATTATGTTTACCAAATTTACAAACTAAGTCGTTTCAAACATATTTTTAAAATGGTTTCGGTATGTGATTCAAAAACCACCTTTAAAATACAACACTAAAAACGTATTTTACACTCTTGAAAATAAAGACATAGTTTTAATAAAATGCCCCCACCTTCTAATAGGGTGATAAGGGGATGGTTTCAAAGAATGTAATTTTCTCCAAAAATTTTATAAGACAGCCAAAATGATTTTCAACAATAACTAAAACAGTAGCATTAGCCCGGTAGGCTACCACGCCAAACAAGCAATAGTAACCCAGCAGACTACCTAGTTAATGATGCACAAGGTAATCGATCAGTTGACTGGTCAGCAACCAGTCAAGGACCTTGTTCTGAATGATAAAGTGAGGAACGACGATTAGTTTGTCAAGTAAACAAGTTAATCAAACACGATAGAAGATAGATACCAAATTCCCAAAGTAGACCAATAGGGTACCGATGGGCCTTGGTACCATACAGAAATACAAGTTATAGTCACTAACAGTAATAGTGACCTAAGAATGATATTAATTAGTTTATTGGGTAATAAATTAATTAACCATGTATAGAGAAGTAAACTCTCAAAAGAGAGAGTAAGTTAGTACCAATGGCAATCGATACCATATGTTAGTCACTAACAGCACTAGTGACTCAATGAAAATTATTCACGGGGTACGTTATGTGGACAGGTAGATACCTATAACGTGATAAAGGTGAGAGTACGAGTTTGCATGCAAATTAGGTAAATATAACTCTGCCTACAGCATGAATAAAATGAGTTTGAAATGATGATTTTACAGTATGTTAAGTATGCATACCATGCACATGTTGTTACACAGCATGTATAAGAGCATATAGTTTCACAATCGAGTAGATTTATGAAAGAACAAGTTAGATGCCATATATTCTTATCGCGTAGGATTAGGGACAGCTTAGAAGAGCATATGGCCAAAACAGATAAACAAGTTGGAAATTTAATAAGCTTGTCGTACCAGCCTTTTCAGTTGAAGTGGTTTTTTCAAGTTAAAGTAAGTTGAGCATCCATTGATGGCTCTTCATTTTACTAACCACAGGTGTTACCGATGGTCTGCGCGCACTCGGTATTGACACACGGGCCCTAAGTAGACATAAGAAAGAAAGAGAACAGTGAAGCATAAAATGAGCATAATCGGACCATGCATTGTTCACGATATAGTTCACTATGCTTCCAATTATAGTAAGATGCATTCAATACGCAATGTTTCTGCTATGCATATAGTATGTGAAGTTTTGTATTCAATGACATGATATGTGATGTTTTGGTAATGTGAAATGTTTCAGTGATGTGTGATAGTACTTGACATGCTTACCCGGTTTTAAGTATGTACTATGTTTTAAACATGTAATGTGAAATCCATCGTATGTTCATGCTATAGGTAAGCGTCCTATGGCATAAACAACAATGGGTGATGACGGCGGCGGAGGCAGATGTGAGGGCGAGGTTATGGACACACCACGAGTTAATTTTCTGCACAGCTTGAGTAAATAGTATTTTTAAATAGTAACAGTTAAACAATGTTTTTGAATAGTAACAGTTACACAGTATTTTAAATAGTAAATAGTTAAACAGTATTATAAGTGTGTATGTATAATTGAATTCCCTATGATTTAGTCTATGTATTTTAATAGTATATGTACATGAATAGTAAATACGTACGCATATAAAAAAATCCCCTAAAATTAAGGTATCTAAGTTGATAAGTTTAAGTAAGTATTAATGGTTTGAAAGTAAGTACAAGTATCAGTTCATGTAGTAGTTTTTAAGTGATGATTCGGGCCACTAAGGGCACAGGATGTCACACTTCAAGACGAAGGAGGAGCATGAAGAGCACCTAAAGATCGTCTTGCACATGTTACCAGATCATCAACTATACACTAAGTTCTCCAAGTGTGAGTTTTGGCTGGAAAAGGTCCATTTGCTAGGCCACATAGTCTCCAAGGAGGGAGTATCCATCGACCTAGCAAAAATTGACATAGTTAATGCATGGCCAGCCCCGAAGAATGTGACAGAAATATGCAGTTTTCTAGGATTAGCAGGATATTACTGGCACTTTGTTGGGGGTTTTTCAAAGTTAGCCGCACCATTCACAACACTCACTAGGTAGGGAAAGAAATTTGAGTGGACTGACAAATATGAGGAGAGATTTCAAGAGCTGAAACGAAGACTCACCAGTGCTTCAGTGCTGACCATTCCAGATGCTAGCCAAGGGAGCTTTGTGATCTATAGCGACGCATCTAAAACCAGGTTGGGAACCGTGTTGATGCAGAGTGGTAGAATAGTTACGTATGCTTTATGACAACTCAAGGACCATAAGAAGAACTACCCTACGCATTATTTGGAGCTAGCAGTGGTAGTTTTTGCACTGAAAATATGGAGGCACTGCCTGTATGGAGTTAAGTGATCAACCACTAGAGCCTCAAATACATTTTTACATAGAAAGAGCTCAACATGAGGCAGCGAAGATAGCTAGAGTTGGTCAAGGATTACAACTATGAGATCCTAGACCATCCAAGAAAAGCCAACAAGGTGGCCGACACATTGAGTCGAAAATTCTACTTCGCTCATGGCTATCAGTGCCTTGCCAAAAGCTCTGCAGATGGATTTGTGTAATGGCAAGATCGAGATTCTGACAAGAAGATTGTCCGACATGACTCTCTAATCGACACTCCTGGATGAGATCAAGGCTGGCCAAGAGCTCGATTTGTCCTTAGTCAAGCCAAGAAAGGAAGCTACGGAGGACAAAGGTTCAAAGTTTAGAGTCTCTAAGGACGACATACTCTATTATAAGGATAAGGTATGTGTTCCGAAGGATGAAGAGCTCAAGAAACGAATCCTTTCAGAAGCTCACGAGACACCATATTCTGTACATCCAGGTGCGAATAAGATGTACAAGGACCTAAAAGGAAGGTTTTGGCTGTCAGAAATGAAGAACGACATAGCTGAGTTTATAGCCAGATGTCTTACATGTCAAAAGGTTAAGGCAGAACACCAAAGCCTAGTAGGAGAATTGTAGAAGATTGAGCTTCCCGAGTGGAAATGGGACCAGATTACGATGGATTTTGTAGTCAGACTATCGAGGACATCCAATGGCAATGATGCAATCTGGGTGATTGTAGACAGACTGTGATAGCCCGAAACCCTGGTGGCCTTGAACCGTCACTTAAAACTTCTCTTAACTAAACTTACTTGAACATACTTAACTTATTTAAAACTACTATTCTATGATTTTAAGGGATTTTTTTTGAATAGTATGTTTTACTATTTACGCGCATACATATACTTATAAACGTATGAAAGTCTAAAAGCAACTAGGGTCAATATACATACATACATACTTAAAGCTATTAAACTGCTCTAACATGAGATTGATTTTTCAATATCGTGCCGAAGTTAACACTGGTGGTGGTGTCCATAACCTCAACCCTCACACCCGCCTCTGCCCTAGTCATCATCCATCAGTGTCTAGCTTGCAAGTCTCTTACCTACAGCATAAACACATACTGTGAGCTTTACGCTCAGTAAGTACAACATGTCTTCTACAAAACATGTTTAAAACATAAGCCATACTATTAGGCATATCTAAAAACTGGCAATCATGTCACACATTCACACAAAACATGGAACCATATCATGTAGCATAACTCAAAATGCATACCATGTGAACATATACCATCGTGTAACTGAGAAGTATGCTATAACTGTATCTAGGGCATAACGTGAACAATGCATGAACTGATTATGCTCATTTTATGCTTCATTATTCATTACCTTTTCTTATTTGAAGGGCCCTGGTGTCAGTACCACTGTGGGACTTGAGCTCATAGTGAGCCTTGCAGTCGTGGGCCTTACACTCATTATATAAATACTATGGGCCTTGTGCCTGTTATAAGCTATAGGCCTTGGCCCGTTATATAAACACTGTGGGCCATGGACCCACTATAAACTGTAGGCCTTGGCCTGTTATATAAATACTGTGGGCCTTGTGCCAATTATAAGTTGTGGGCCTTGGGCCTTGTGCCTATTATAAGCTGTGGGCCTTAGCCCATTATATAAATATTGTGGACCTTGTGCCCATTATAAGCAATGGGCCTTGCGTTCGATATAAACTGTGGGCCTTGGGCTCGTTATAAGTTGTGGACCTTGTGTCCGATATAAACTGTGGCCGTGGGCCAGTTATAAGCTGTGGCCCTTGTGCCCGATATAAACTGTGGGCCTTGTGCCCGATATATGCATAGATATTGTGGGCCTTGCGCCCGATATATATTGTGGGCCTTGCGCCTGTTATACCGACACCTTAATTTTATTAACCAATTCTGGAATCTTGTCTATTATGCCATGAGCTCTACTAGGTTATCCCCTAATCTTATGCGATATTGATGTAATGGCATCTAACTTATACTGTTAATCTAACTTGATTATGAAACATGCTGTGCTATGTAACCATCATACACAATTTGCATACTTAACATAGAGTGAAAACAATAGTTTAAACTCATTTCATTCATGCTATAGCCGGAGTTGTACTTACCTGTCAGCAAACAGTTTATACTCTCACCTTTGTCACAATATAGGTACCTTCCCGTAATCATAATGTATTTTTGTTAAATTCCGTTCTTAGGTCACTATAGTCATTAGTGACTAATAAATTTATCATTGTATGGTACCAACCCTTATCGGTACTAATTGCTCTCCTCTTGAGAGTTTGATTTTCTAATCGTGGTTAATTAATTTAATAACCCAATAAATTAATTAACATCACTCTTAGGTCACTACTATCGTTAGTGACTAATAAATCTATCGTTGTGTGGTACCGATAGGTATCGTTGTGTGGTACCGATACCTATCGGTACCAAACTGCTTTCCTTAAGGAGTTCAGTATCTAACTTCTAATCGTGATTGATAAATTTGTGTACTTGATGAATTGACCAACATCTCTCTCTCGTCCACCATTTTTGACTAGTTAACCGACTAGTCAACTAACTAGTTATTTTGCATACGGGCCATATATCTAATCGGGCTAGTAACCTGCTTGGTTACCTCATATATTGACTATGTAGCCTACCGGGCTACCTCTACCTGTGATAACCGGAATTTTAGATTCTTGGAGTAGATTAAAATTGTATGTATGTACCAATTTTAATAATTAAAATATGAAAAGTTGTGTTTTAATACTATTATGAATACTGTAAAAATGTTCCGGCAGTGTTAAAGTGAGTGAGTTCGGGGATGAAAAATCTTACCAAACAGAATCGGGTGAGACAGTTCGAAAACGGAGCTGAAAACCCTTGGAAGTGCACTAAATGCACTAAAAAGATAGAAATTTATGGTAGAGAATTTTGACCAAAAGGAAGTAAAATAAAACAAACCGATCGCACCGGAGGCGCCCGTAACCCGCCTACGTGATTTCAGTAAAGTTCCATTCGATTTGACTTTTAGTCAAAATTTGATCACAAATTAATTAGTGAATTAATCCATATATAATAGGATGACATCATATGTGTGATGTCATAAATGTTTTTTTTTTTTTGAAAAAGCTTAGAAAGTATTATAAAAAAAGGTGTATGGCTAGGATTTGTTGTTCTTAAGATCAAGGGTTAAGATCTTGCCAAAATAACATTTGAAAAAGAAATTAGAAATATAGAAAAAAAAAAGGCCATTCGGCCATGTGGAAAGGAGACAACAAAAAAATTTGATTTTTGGCCCAAAATTATTGCATTTTAGTCCTTGAACAATTAGCAAATTGTTGGAAAAAATTTGCTAAATGGTCCTTAGCTTTTGCCTATAAATAGGCTTCAAAATCCATTCAAAAAAATGAAGAAAAGTGGCCAAACTCTTGCCATCCTTGAGCAGCCAAAAATCATGGGCTTTTCCCCCCATTTAAGCCAAATTTTATCCAAAATTTCACACCAAAATTAGCTTCCATTTCATTTCTAGCATTAAGGAATCAAATAGATAAGGTAAGCTTCCAAATTGAAGCAATTTTACTTGATTTTCTTAGTGAAAATCTGTGGGTATGAAGATGTAGAAACATTGATAAAAATTGATGTTTTGTTGATGTTATGGTTAGTTTGGTGTTTTATAGATTAAAGCATGATTTAGGGTTAAGAAACAAGCAAAAATTTTGCATGTTTCCATGAAAAGTCCATGGCCTTGTAAGGTGGAAAAATTGATGATTTGCTTAATAGTTTATGTTCATTTAGTAACATATTGAATTAAGCATGAATTAGAATCAAGAAATATGAAAATTTGATGCATTTTCATGCTCAAATCCGTGGGTGATAAACACTAGAAAATGGAAATTTTTAGTGCTGACTAGGAATGTGTAATGTTGACAAAAACCCTAGGAAAGAAAACAAGATTTTCTATGTGAATTTGCATGAAAAATCCATGGCTAATACTCGGGTTGAAATGAAAATTTTGTTAGGTTTTGATGTTGTTTTACACACTAGAAAACCTAAGAGTGATATGTGATATTGGAATGTTGTGATGAAAAACATTTGGTGATGATTAACATGATAAACCAAGGCTAGGTTATTTGATGTTGAGTATTGATTTTTGAATATTGGTTAATGTGAAAAATTTTTATACAAAGTTTGGAGACTTTGTATTAAATAGGCCTCTGGTATAGTATGTGGCAGGTACAAAGGTTTTGAGGCGTACCTAACGCCGAGAAAACCTTAAAATACAAGCGGATATGCTACCAAAATTTTCAAAACGGCATAAGGGCATTTCGGGAAACGAGGGGTAAAATATTGGGCTCGGGAAGGAAACTGGGTACCCTGGTGGATTAGGATTGAAAATGGAAAACCAACCCAAGAGAAATAGTAAACCGACCCTTAATGACTAAAATACCTAAACAGGAAAAAAATTCATGTTAGGGGTATTTTAGGAAACGAGGGAAAAATTAGGTTGGGATAGGAAACGCGAGCCTCTAGGGGACCGAGGGTCAGGGACGGGATTAAAAACATTTCAAGAATAGTAAAATGGCCATTTGAGACTCTGAAATGCTCGAAAAATGAGAAACGACCCTAGGTGACGGATAAATAGTAACCGAGTGTCGGGAAAATGATAATTGAGATTTTGCAGCAAATTAAGCTGTAAAATAATACAGAAGCCAAGGGAATATTATTTTAAGATATTTGGCCTTAGAAAATTTGAGAAAAATGATATAACAGAATAGTTACGGTCCCGATATCCATTAGGGGCAAAATGGTCATTTTGACCAAAAATTTCTGAAAGACTCGGAAAAGACCCTAAAGGACCTAGAATGACTTAAATTAAATTCTAGAACCCAAAATAAAGATTTTAGAGTTAAAAATCTAGAGTTAAATAATACACGGGCGTGTACAGTGAAACACGCCCATGTAGAGTAAACCCGGTGTGTTGTAGGCTGTGTACCACAAATAAAGTTAAAATATGTTGAATTGTTAAGTGAAATGAATGTATATTAAAGTGATAATTAATATAGGGTATTAACAGACAATATTATGTCTGTAGGAACCCAAACTAGAGATAGAACTGCGGAGGAGCTCCGGAAGTGGACATTATCGCAGTATTGGAAAGTTCAAGCATTTTCATTTCTGCAACATGAAATACCGTATTACTCTGTTATGTACTAGTTGTACACTAGGTATCAAGTCCTATGGAAAATTGGGGATTAGTTAGTATAATAGGTCCCACATAATAAAAGGAACAGAATATCTAAGGCCTAGGGTGATGGAGGTTAGTGACCTTGAGGTGACGATTAATGTCACTTGGTTAAAACTATAATTGAAATATGATAATAAAACCATTTAAGACGTACCGACCCTTCAATGTTGTGATGGAGGTTTTTCAGGTCTTACGGGGATATAATAAGGGCTATGGAGGCCGAAGCTCTAGGGTCGCTGTCGAAGCTCTAGGGTTGCTCCCTAAGCCCTCCCAGTCAGCGCGTAAGATAAATTATCGGTACTGCCATAAAAGAGCTCAATACCAGAGTACAAATAGAGAAGGAATAATCAATAATATGATAAAAGCCATAATTGAGCATAACCAAAGCTTACATTAAGTATAGCGAACTCGGTTAGAAAAATGTGAATAGTAACTGATTAGGCTAATGTGAATAGTATCCGGTTAAAATAATGTGAATAGTAACTTGTTAGGGTAATAGTTACTATTCATCGATCAAATGTCAAAGTCACTATTCATGATGAGCAGTACTATTCATGAACTTACTATTTATGATAAATAGTAGTATTCATAGGAAATTGAGCTTTTAATGTTTTTGATTCCATGTGATTCTTACTAAATATGTTTGAACTTACTGAGTTCATGTGGGTAAGAAACCTGTCCAGTAGACTATGTGGATGGTGGCAAGATGTGCACATGTCAAGGGATAGGGAATTCACCGTGGACTTGGTCCTGCCATAAGTCTTCCGTTGAGCTTTGAAAGTTAGTGAATTGAAGAGAATGTGTAAAAAAATTGCAGTATGAATATGTTGTATATTATACATTATATTATACTTAAAAAGACAACTAAAAGTTAGTATTGTATTTTACATGGCTTTTATACTTAGCTTTCTTTTCGAGAAAGTATGTATTAAAAGAAAAAAAATTATGGGCGAAACTTTCGGGCCCTAAAAAATGAGAGTTTAAGAAAAAGAGTTTTAAATGGTGATCCGGATTCGACGCAAGGGTTGTCTTGATCAGCAACAGAGTCAGTTCATGACAGTTTCACGTGGTTGGATTCGGGGGCGCCACACTACCGATTAAAACTTATTACTGAAAAATTTCCTTTATTTTTGTGAAGTTCTTTTCTTTAGGATTTGAACACAGTTTCCCCTTTCACCCCCTTGGAAGGTGAGGGTGTTTTTCCTTAAAACCATTTTCTTGTTTAAAGAGAACACATTTTCTTGTTTAAAAAGAAAACATTTTCTTGTTTAAAAAGAACACATTTCCTTGTTTAAAAGAACACATTTTCTTGTTTAAAAAGAACACATCTTCTCTTTAAATAAAGAACACATTTTGATGTTCATGTGAAAAGGTGGTTCTTGAACCATTTTCCAAAAACTATTTATAACTTGCCCGAAACGATCAAATTTGCAAACTTGGTGAACATGATATTTTTAGTACTCAATGAATGTTCATCTCGGAGCTTGGTTTAACCTTTAATGGGTCCGAAACACTCAAAACCTGTAGCTAAAACTCGTGCCCAGTTTTCGAAAAATTCTAGTTTTATGCTTGTTTAAAAACTGCTCTATTTGGGCCCTGAAACGGCCAAATTTTTAAAACCTAAGCGATCATCTTAAAGGTTTTGACAAGGTCTAAAACTTTCATGTTGAGTCTGGAGTCCAGTTCAGACTCTAAGTTGATCATTTTTATAAAAATCCAAGACTATTCCTGTTGCTCAGGATTTCAGTCCCAGTTTTTAACTCCGGTTGAAAACTGCATCGAAAACCTATCTTAAATTCATTTTAGCCAAAGTCCATTTGAATATAAAAATGCTCGTAACGAAATTTCCTTAAAACTTCGTGTTTTACAAATTCCCAAAATCGGTCCATAACATGTTCGAAAATATCCAAAACCGTGGCCTAAAAACTGGGATAGGTTGGTTCCCAGCCAACCCTAAAGTCCATTCACACATCCATCCACAAAAAAAAAACTTAAAGCTCAAGCACACAACCACAAAAAATACATAACCAAGATGCTAAGGGCTCAAAATAAAGATTATTACAACCCATTGCTCAAATAAATACACGTAAATTTCCTTGATCAAAAACTTAAAAATAGCTAGACCATAAAAAGAGGGTTTTTGGTTTTACCATTGTGTGCTTTGAATCAAGCACAACTGAACAAAAGGGTGGGTGACCAAAAATCCGTGTGGCTCTAGGTGAGAAGGGGGTCAGATTTTAGGCTAGAAAAGAACACAAAACATCCTTGGTTAGCCAAGCCAAAAAAACCAACTAAACCACAAAGAAAATTCCTAGCAACTCACGTTGAATGACCTTGAAATGATCTTAAAGAAATAGCTCCAATACAAGCCAAAGGGTAGTTGATTTTTGGTGAGGATTTTGGTTTGTTTTGGCTGAGTTTTTTGGCTACAAGGGGGCGTCAGTTTGGCTGAAAGATAAAGGAGAGAAAGAAGAAAATTTTCAGGCTTTTGGCTTGAGAAGTTGGCACACAAAAAGGGGGAGGCAAAAATGAGCTCAAAATCTAGTGCTCCCTTTATATAGACTTGGTTAATCCAACTTAGGCAACCTTAAGCTCTCTTAATTAGCTAAATTGGCTCCTAAATGAGAGACAAATACAAGGGCTACTGCTGCAAGGGAGGCTACGCATGGGCTGGCTGAAAAAGGAGCTCAAAAATGCAATTAATCCTAGCTAAAGTCACTAGTGGTTTCTCCCACCTTTTGCATTTTTTATCCAAAAAGCTTACAAGCCTATGCATTATTTTAAGGCCACATTTGTAGCTACTTTTTTGAATTTCAACTGCTACAGCCCATAGTTTTTAAGGTGGAATTTCATCTGTGTAGTCTTCTCTTCACAGTCTAATTTCCTCCGACAATGTTCGGTCCCTTTTTCTACGGTGTTCTAGATTTTGATCGAAAATGGATCTCCTTGATCTGATTTCTATTCTAGTCATTCTTGGTCGGGTTGTAACACCTATGAGCTCATTCTGTGCCTATTTTACTGTTCATTTATGGTACTGTGATTGTGTCTACATTGTGTTGACACTACGCATGCATAACAAGGCTTTTTTATGCAAAATTGCAAACACAGTCTATCTTGACTAATTTGGACATGCTGATTTCAAATTTATCAGTTTTACGTCCATCTAAGGTCGTCTGGACTAGTTTTTGGGATCTGTGTGATCCTACCTCGAAAAATGTGTTTTGCGCTTAATTGACTAATTTGAGCATACTGAGTTTAAATATATCAGTTTCAGGATGAGAAAAGGTCGTCTTGACCTCTTTCTCGATACTGTGTATCTCTTAAACAAAATTTCACGTTTTGTGCTTAATTGACTAAATTGAGCCTGCTAATCGTAAATATATTAGTCTTATATCAAATTAAGGTCGTTTTCACCATTAACCTGACACTGCATATCTACTATTCAAAATTCATTGTTCTATGTTTAACTGACTAGTCTGAGCATTCTAACTCTGATTTTGTCAGTTTCTTGGTGAGAAGAGGTCATCTTGACCACTTTTCATGATACTGTATATCTATCAGGCTAAATATCACTATTGTACTCAGATAACCAGTCTGAGCGTACTGATGGCTAACTCATCAATTCTGTGTCAAAAAATGGTCATCTGGACTAGTTTCTTGATACTGCGTGTCTCACATGCACATACATATGTACTAAGGTGAACCGATCCAACTCTCGGTTACCCCTTTCACTGCGTGAATAGAAATTAAACGTTTCTGTTGTGACGAACTGCCCATTGTGGAGGCCATACGCGGTCGAGCTCTAAAGCTAGCGGTGATAGACTGTCACCTCATGGGTCATTAATAACTTATTTTTAACTTACTTTTAACTTACTCTGATACCACTCATGACGGCTGGTATCTTATTTTTTACATACTTATTTTTAACTTCCCATTTTAATGTGAAAATAGGGAATAAATTTTTTTTTGAAACTTTAAACTTGAAAACTATATCATCGTAAAATATTTACTAAAGTAAATCTTTTACATTGTCGTAACTTGATGTACATCATAAAACATCATTTTAATATCTATTTCAATACTTCTTTTAAATAGCTCTGCAGAATACTCATAGCAGTACCATAACCCTCACCCAGTCCCTTGGCACATGCAGATCTCCTTCGTCATCCATCACTTGTCTTATCATTGAGAAGGTTGCTTATCTGCAACATGAACAAACTAGTGAGCGACAGGCTTAATAATTTCAAACATACATGCATAACATATAAGCGTTCTTACCATATAGGGCAGAGCATTAACATAACATAAAACATAACTTGCTTAAAATTCATACTTAAACTTATTTGACATCACTCATACCATATTAGACAGAGCATATCTGATACTAACTATGGCATCAGAACATTAACATAACATATATCATACATTGCTTAACATTCATACTTAGCATACATAATCTTATAAATGTATTTGTACATACTTGAACATACTTTACATTATAATCATACTTTCATACTTAATATCGTGAACATACTTAACATCGTGAATATACTTTTATACTTAACATACTTTAACATCTTGAACATACTTCATACTTAACACACTTTAACATCTTGAATATACTTTCATACTTATTATCGGAAACATACTTAACGTATTTAACATTGACATCGTAAACATATTGTAATTTAAACATAGCATACTTAACATACGTAACATCGTGAACATACTTAACATCTTTAACATCGTGAACATATTATATTTTAAACATAGCATATTTAACATATGCTTAAACATCGTAAACATAACATACTTGACAAACTTATTATCGTGAAAATACTTTCACGTTTAACATCATGAATATACTTATCATACTTAAATACATAAAATTTCGTAAATAAACTTAAGCATCGTAAATGTACTTACGTATGCTTAAACATCCTTAACATCAAACATAATATGGATCATTAACATAACAAATAAAATGCATTACTTATGCATTACTATTCATTATGAATAGTGACTCTGACCATGAATATGAACAGTTTTGTTTATTGTGAACAGTATCGTTGACCATGAGCAGTAACTTTGACTACAACGGTACTCGTAGTGTTAGTATATCTTATGCTTGTTTATAGGCTATATTTTTAGTCTTGGGTCTTTATCTTTCATTACGTTCTGGTTTTGGGCTCCATGATTGGTCGTACCTTAAACTTGAACATTAGACTTCTGCACTCGGGACGCACCACCATTGGATTGGAAGCCATAACATAACTTAATATGAGGAACCTCCACCTGTCTGGGAGGCGGTGTGCCAAAGTGGTTTCATTACCATCTTACATGCGGTTCCTAACCGGTGGTATTATCATTGCCTCCTTAGTCTGGAACACTTTATTATATTTCTTTTCTTATTTGTGTGTATTTTATTTACACATTAGTGTGCATATAGCACCTTGGTACATACTTCACATGTCATACATAGCATATAAACATATTACATAATTTCATGTTACAGACATTTAAAATGTCTGAACTTACAAAGTATAACACATAAACATAAACATGTCAAGTCAATTTATATTTGACTTGGAGATAACACATAGTTCATAACATGGCTTCCGTAACATTCATATCATTTACATTTTATACATAGCATGTAAACATGTCAAGTCAACTCATGTTTGACTTAGACATGACACATAGACATAAACATATGCATATAGTTTTCATAGCAATTATATCATTGCATTTTATCATTTAACAGACATACAGCAGTCAGTTCCTGTTACAGATAGGAAAACATTTGAAACTTACATACTGCACATAGAACACATAAACATGACCAGTCAATTCATGTTGCAGTCAACTAAATGTTTAAACTTACAAATACTTCTGGTCGTATCTCCTTTCTTGCTTTCTTGGTCCACAGACGTCCCTTCGTCGCGTCTGTATCGGATCCCTATAACTGAAATAATAACGATTATTTTCATTACTTAAGTTATATATAAAGCTTTATAAAACGTAAAAATTCTACGTTTCATTTCCAGATCATAACCTTAGGGGTCTAATATCCCATTTATAACTTTTTGTTAACTTTTGACAAAATTATTCATTATATCACAAATTTTGGCAAAATTATCATTTTTCCCCTAACAGGATTTTTTCATCATAACATTACTTTTATTTGATTTACAACTTGGTTTTGGTTATTAGAATCTTAATTAAGCCATTCTAAGTCCATTAGGGCTTTTTTCTATCATTCCTGAAATTTTCAATCAAAATGACCGTTTTGCCCCTGACGGGTCTTTGGGTCATATCACTTTCATTTTAACATTCTATCGGGCTATTCTACACCCAAAATCATGAAATAATTCTTCTTAGGCCTTATCGAGCTTTTTCAGCATTTATTGTCGAAAGGCTCAGGTTACTATTCATCGATCCTCGAGTGGTACTATTCCAACCCTAGGTCATTGAAGGGGTTTGGGTTTCCATACCGACCATATTTTACCCCTCGTTTCCTAAAATGCCCCTTTGTGCCATTTTTGAAATTTCGACAGCATTTCCGCTTAATTTATGGGTTCTCGGCGTTTAGGAAACGCCTCGAAACCATCTAACCTAATTCTAATCTGCCACGTACTATACCAGAGGGCTAATTTTTATGTAAAAATTCATACCTTTTGCATAATAATCTTTACCGTGGTGGCCCGCTGTCATGAAGGCTAATAGTACTAGCATAGTAGAGTTCTGAAGTCTACTATGACAGACTATCACCTCAATGGGTCGTCTGCAACTTACTTATAACTCGTCTTTGTTATTTACTGGTTGTAATTTAAACTTAAATTTTATTGTGAAAACTAGGGATATTTTTTTTTAACTTATCCTGAAACTATACAGTCATAAAACATCGTAAACAGATACTGTAATACATATCATATTCTGTTGTACTTAATTTACATCATGTTATAAACATCCAAAATAACTTTCAAAATCTGCTCAGCGGAAAACATAAGCAGGACCATTCCCTTCGCCCAGCCCTGATGGCAGATACAGATCCCGCTCCTCATCCATCTACTAGCTACTGGTGTACAGGTTTCTTACCTACAACATGAATAAACTTGTGAGCGACAGGCTCAGTAAGTTCAAACATACAAACCGGAACATAAAACATAAAATCATAAAAGTACTATTCATATGAATAGTTTTTTTGACTTTTGACCATGAATAGTAAGGTTGACTTTGATCGATACTACTCATGCCAACTTTGACCTAAGCTGCTAAACATACAGTTAGTAGATTTTATGCTCAATTATGGCAAATCTTAAGTCTTAGGTCTTTATCTTACATTAAGTTTTAGTGTTAAACCCCGGGATTGGTCGTACCGTTGTGCGTGCATGATTGAGAGGGACTCTGGGTAGCGACCCACTGGCCAATCCTCTATAGTCTACATAATATTAGACTTCCTTACACGGGACGTACCACTATCGGTTTGGAAGCCATATCATATCTGAACATGAGGAACCTCCACCTGTGTAGGAGGCCGGTACGCCGATACTAATTTCATTACCGACTTTCATATGGTTCTTGACCGATGGCATTATAATTGCCTCCTGGGTCTGGATCTCTTTACATCATATTCTTTATTTCTGGTTATTTATTTTTCCACGTTAGTGTGCATAGAGCACCTTAATACTTATTTACATATCATACATAGCATATAAACATAGCAAGTAAATTCATATTACAAACAAGTAAATATCTGAACTTATAGATATTTTGCTAACGTTTCTTTTCCTAGATCAACCGGCTTACTTATATCACCTTTTTGTTGATTCCCTATGCCCGAAATAAACCACGGTTATTTTTACTATTCACTTCATATTTAAAATATTGTAAAAATATGAAATTTCTGATTTTAGATCCCTAATTACTCGTTTGGGATTCATATTTTCATTTATGTATTTATTATATGGCCGAGGATACTATTTTGGGCCTTAATATCACTTTTCTTAACTTTTTGACAAAATGACCATTTTGCCCCTAACTTTTGACAAAATGACCATTTTGTCCCTAGCGAGATTTTCCCCCGTTTTTTCTGACTTATGGTTCTATTTTAACCTTAAGAAATTAATAAAATCATTCTGGGACTTTTATGGCCTTTTTCTGGCAATTTGGAAAATTTTGGTCAAAATGACCATTTTGCCCCTGACGGGACTCAAGACATTAAAATTTCCATTTAAATGTTTTAACTGGGTTTTCTAGTCCCAAAAATCATAAAATAATCTTTCTTTGGTCTTACGGAGCTTTTACGACAATTCTTATCGAATTGCTTGGGTTACTATTCACCGGACTCTCGAGTGGTACTATTCCGACCTACGGGGTCGTTTCTCGTTTTTCTAACCTTTCAAGACCTCAAATGGACATTTCACTACTTTCAAAATCGCTCATTGCCCTTCCTCAAGCCTAGGTCCCTGAGGGGGTTTAGGTTTCCGGTTCCTGACCCTATTTTTTACCCCTCGTTTACTAAATTGCCCTTCGGTCGGCCTGAAAATTTCAGTAGCATTTCCACTAAAATTCTAGGTTCCCAGCGCTTAGGAAATGCCTTGAAACCATATACTCTATACTATCCTGCCACGTACTATACTACAAACCTAATTTCAAGTAAAAGTTACAAACTTTTTACAATAAATTTTCCATTAAAAACCTAATCGTTAATAACGGGATTTCAACCCGTTCTTTCTCATTTTTGGGCCCGGTTTTATACACAATTTGCACATGGTTTCATTCCATAACAATCATGCTAAAATAACATTTTCAACCCTAACCTATACACTGTTTTTCTTGAAAAAAACCTAAACAAAATTTTTGTTTCAAAGCTCTGTTTTTCCTTATTTATTTTCCACATTAACACATGCACATTACAACACAAAACCTAGCATAACTCATCAAATTTTCATGCATTTTTTTCGTCTTGGAAAGCCACGGATTTTCAATTGAAAATCCAAGCACAAACTTTTATTTTTCTCATCTTATTTCTTTACTTGATTCACCAACATGTTAACACCATGTTTCCAATCAAATTTCAACAATATAAAATCTCATTTCTCCCTAATGTAACCCGCAGATTCTTCATGAAAGACAAACACAAAAGTTTATGTTTTTCACTTCCATTTCATCCATTTCTTTCTTCACATTTCCACATGAATTTCAACATCAAAAACCAAACAAAATAATACCAAAACTTTATCTTTCTACACCATGCATAGCCCATGGATTTTGTGAGTGAAAATGTACTAAACTTAATTTTTCATGCTCATGATTCCATATTTGTTTTAATCTCATGCCATTAACACACTTTGAAGCAAAAATTCGTCAAACAATTGAATTTTAGCACTTCAAAACAGCCCATTCACACAAGGATTTTTCCATGAAAAACAAGAGGAAACCATGCAAAAATGGAAGTTTACCTTGCTTTCTTGATTCCTTGCACTTGGAGATGAGTTTTACATACTTTCTTGAAGAAAATTTTGAAAAAATTGTTCTGTTTTTGGTGAAGGAATCCATGGCTACTTGGAGACCGGAAAACACAAATTTTTTTCTGGTTTTTCATGGCCAAAACAGTGTATAAATTAGCCTAAAAAGGAGGGACTAAGTTGCAAAACTTTTAGAGACCTTTTTGTAAGTTTTTTTGTAATTTTTGTACTCTTTAGGGACTACTTTATAATTAAACTAATTTGGGTAGATTTTTTTTTTCTGTTTTTGCCCCTAAAAATCTGCCACTTCATGCCCTAGAACATTCTTAAAATTTGGTGTTAAGCTTCATTTGACTTTTCATGTTAACTTTGAATCATGGCCATTAGATCATCTTGACTTTAAACCCTAGCCTTTGGATTTGAATGTAATCTTACATCCTTTCAAAGTTCCACATTCAATCTTTGACTCCTCTCACTAATTTAGGTCAAACTTTTTGACCAAAAGTTAGACCGAACGATTTTGCACCGAAATCGCGTAGATGAGTTTCTGAGGCTGTCCGTGCAATCGGCTTTCCTTATTTCACTCCGGTTCGTCTAAAAATCAATCCCATAAGTATCTTGTCTTTTAGTGCCATACAGTATACTTCTAGAATTTTCGAAACCGAAAAGGCATATTTTGTCGGATTTCAGTTCGATAAAATTTTTCGTTCCTGAACATGCTCTTATTTGCACTGTTAGAACATTTCATCACGCTCTATTAAAACATATGTTTTACAATTATGCATATAAAAATCATTGTATACTCATGTTATACAAAATTTTTAAGAATAGTAAATTTTCTTTATTGTGACATTCACCCCTCCTTAATAAATTTTCATCCTCGAAAATTAGAATAAGTAGGGGTATAAAGCTTTCATCTCATCTTCACGTTCCCACGTAGCCTCTCCAACATTGTGGTTTCTCCATAGAACCTTGACTAGTGGGATCGTCTTATTTCGCAACACCTTTTCTTTACGTGCCAAAATCTGCACTGGTTGTTCTTGGTAGGTCAGATCTTCTTGAACTTGTATGGGTTCATACTTCAGCACATGCGATGGATCAGGTACGTACTTCCTTAACATTGATACATGGAAGACGTGCACTACCGACAAATCTGGAGGTAATGTTAACTTATATGCTACCTTCCCAATGCGTTCGATTATTTGAAATGGCCCAATATATCTTGGACTCAATTTTCCCTTTTTACCAAATCGCATTACGCTTTTCATTGGCGACACCTTGAGGAATACGTAATCCCCTTTTTCAAACTCTAAGAATCTTCATCGTTTGTCTGCATAACTTTTCAATCGACTTTGGGTGATCTTCATTCTTTCCGAATCTTTGCAATTGCCTCTGAAGTTTCCTATATGAAATCAGTCTTGTGCAGCTGCTTTTCTCGTAGATCATACCAATGAATAGGTGACCTACACCTTTTTCCAAATACAGCCTCATACGGTGCCATTCCTATGGAAGCTTGATAACTATTTTTGTATGAAAATTCTATCAACGGTAGTTTCTCGTTCCAACTTCCAAGGAAATCTATAACGCAGGCTTTGAGCATGTTTTCCAATGTCTGAATAGTCTGCTCTGACTGTCCATCTGTCTGGGGATGAAAAGCTATACTAAGGCGTAGCTCTATCCCCATAGCTTCTTGTATGCACTTCCAAAATGCTGAAATAAACCGTGCATCTCAATTTGAAACAATAGACTTTGGGACTCCATGTAGCCGAATAATATTAGCCACATACAACTGTGCTAACTTCTCCAAGGTGAAGGTCATTTTCATGGCTATAAACCGCGCTGTCTTGGTCAATCTATCTACAATCACTCAGATAGCATCATACCCTTCTCGAGTCTTGGGAAGCCGTACCACGAAGTCAATGGTAATATGCTCCTATTTCCACTCTGGAATTTCTAGAGGTTCCAATTTTCCTCTAGGATGTCTATGCTCGGCTTTGACTCTTTGACAAATCAGACATCTACTCACGAATTTCACAATATCGTTCTTCATCCCTTTCCACCAAAACTGTATCTTGAGATCTTGATACATTTTGCTGACTCCAGGATGAATGGAATATGGTGTTTCATGAGATTTTGCCATGATTCGTTTTCTAAGTCCTTCATTAGTCGGGACATAGATTCTCTCCGGATATAAAAGCATTCCATCACTGGAAATGCTTATTATCATAATCGAGAAATTTTACTGTTTCTATAAATGTTGTATAACCTGTGTACTCAATGATTTTTATGTGTAAAACTATAAAACATATGTTTTACTACTATTTAGAATGTGCAGAAATGTTCGGTCAGTGCTGACAAGAGTATGATCAGAAATGAAAAATTTTACCGAACCGAAATCAGACAAATTATGCCTTTTCGGTTTTGAAAATTTTGAAAGTATGATATAAACCACTAAAAGATGAAATACTTATGGTATTGATTTTTAGGCAAACCGGAGCGACATAAGGAAAACCAATCGCGCGGACAGCCTCAAGAACTCATTTACGCGATTTCGGTGCAAAAATTTTTAGTTTGACTTTTGGTAAAAAGTTTGACTTCAAATATATATAAGGAGTCAAAAATTGAGTGTGACTCTTTGAAAGGATGTAATGATACATTCCAATCTAAGGGCTAGGGTTTAAAGTCAAGAAAATTCAATGGTTAGGATGCAAAGTCAACTAGAAAAGTCAAAGGAAGCTTAAGCAAACATTCAAGAGGATTCGAGGGCATATAGGTGGTGGATTTTGGGGCCAAAATCAGAAAAAAAAAATCTGGCCATCTTTGATTAATTGTAAAACAGCCCCCAAAGAGTAAAAAATTGCACAAAAAGTTTGCAAAAAGACCCTTAAATCAATTGCAACTTAGTCCCTCCTTTTTGGGTGCTTATATACACGATTTTAAGCCATTAGAAACTAGAAAACTTTCTGGTTTTCAGGCCCCATTGAAGCCGTGTATCTCCCCCATAGAAAGCACAAAAATTTCTTCAAGATTTATGCAAGAAAGTATTAAAAATCCATCACCAAGTTTAAGTTATCAAGCAAGCAAGGTAATCTTCTATTTTGGTATGATATCTTCTTGTTTTTCATGGGGAAAAAACCGTGTGGAATGGGCTGTTTTAATGAGAAGAAAATCAGTTTTTGTTTCATGAATTTTTGGTTGAAAGTGTGTAAATGATGTGAGATTAAGTTAACCAAGAAACAAGAGCATGAAAAATCAAGTTGTTATGTGTTTCCTTTCATCAAAACTGTGGGTTATTCATGAGGAAGGAAGATGAAATTTCCATGTTGTTTTGTTTGGTTTTGATGTCAAAAAAAATCATGTGGAAATGTAATGAAAGAATGGGATGAAATGAAATTGAAAAACACTAAATGTTGGTGTTTGTTTTTCAATTTAAAACCATGGGGACTAAAGAGGAGCAATGGGATTTTGTATGTTGTTGATTGTGTATGGTAAATGTGATGTTGATTTTGTGTAGAAAACAAGAAAGAAGAATGGAAATGAAAATAAAATTTTGAGGTTGATTTTCCAAGGAAAATCCGTGGGATAATGTATGAAATTTTGAAGAATTATGCTAGGGTTTCATGATGAAAAATGAATGTGTTGATGTGGAAAATAAATAAGGAAAATTTGAGTTATAAAACAAAAATTTTTGTTTAGGTTTTTTTTTTTTTTTTTTTTTTGGGAAAAACCGTGTATAGAAGTAGTGGAAATGAGAAAGTTTTGTTAAGCCATGTGAATGTGTGATTTGAGTATAAAACCAGGCCTAAAAATGATAAAGAACGGGTTAAAATCCCGTTAGAAACGAGTGAGTTTTGCTATGTGATTTTACGTAAAAAGTTTGTAACTTTTACATAAAATTAGGTTTGTGGTATAGTACTTTGCAGGGTAGAATAGGATAGATGGTTTCAAGGCATTTCCTAAACGCCGAGAACCTAGAATTTCAGTGGAAATGCTGTCGAAATTTTTAGGACGCCGAAGGGTAATTTGGTAAACGAGGGGTAAAAATAGGGTCGGGAACCGAAGACCCGAGCCCTCTCGGCAACCTAAGCTCGAGAAGAGAATAAGGGCCGATTACATAACTAGTGAAATAGCCATTTGAGGTCCCGAAAGACTAGAAAAACGAGAAACGACCCCGAGGGTTGGAATAGTACCACCTGAAGGTTGGGTGAATAGTAACCCGAGCGTTTTGGTAGAAAATATCGTAAAAGCTCGGTAAGACCTAAGAAATGTTGTTTTAGGACTTTTGGGATCAAAAAACCCAGATAAAATGATAAAATGAGGATTTCCCGGTCTATAGTCCCGTCAGGGGCCAAATGGTCATTTTGACCAAAATTTTCTAAAATGCTAGAAAAAGGCCATAAAAGCCTCAGAATGATTTTATTAAATTTCTAAAGGCTAAAATAGAGTCGTAAGTCAGAAAAGCGGGGGAAAATCCGACTAAGGATGAAATGGTCATTTTGCGAAAAGTTAGGGGCAAAACGGTCATTTTGTCAAAAGGTTCAGAAAAGAAATATTAAGGCTTGGAATAGTATTTTATGCAGCATAATAATTACAGAATTGAGAATATGAATCCCAACATGAATAATTAAGAATCCAAATCAGAATTTTATATTTTCACCATATGTTAGATATGAAATGAATAGTAAAATAACCGTGATCTATTTCGGTTATAGGAAATCAACCAAAAGGCGATTTAAGGAAGCCGGTTGACTCAACAAAGGAACCGCTAGCAAAATACTGATAAGTTCAGATATTTATTTTTCTGCAGCATGAATTTACTCAGTATGTTTATGTGATATAGATGACAGAAATTTAGTAGTCAGGTGCTATATGCACACTAACACAAAAGATGAAAACTTAAGAAAACTACATAATAAACTACAGAATAATTTAAAGAGTTTCAGATCCTGGAGGCAGCATAATTGCCACCGGTCAGGAATCACCAGAAACTCAGTAATTAAATCAGATATGATAGGACTCTAAACCGCTGGTGATACGCCCCGGTTTTGGAAGTCTGATATAGGTAGACTGTAGAGGATTGGCCAGTGGGTCGCTCCCCAGAGTCCCTCTCAGTTATGCACGCATTACGGTATGACCAATTCAAGGACCCATTATCACAATTCAGTATCAGATAAAGACTTAAGACTTAAGAATTGCCATAATTGAGCATAAAACGTACTAACTGTCTGTGTAATAGCTTAGACCACAGTTGACGTGAATAGTATCAAAGTCAACCTTACAATTCATGGTCAAAAGTCAAAGTTACTATTCATGTAAATAGTGTTTTTCATGATTTTATGATTTATGTTCCTGCATGTATGTTTGAACTTACTGAGCCTATCGCTCACTAGTTTATTCATGTTGCAGGTAAGAAACCTATACACCAGTAGACAGTGGATGGACAAGGACCAGGATTACATCTACCTCCAGGGCTGGACGAGGGGAATGGTCCTACTAATGTTTTTCACTGTGCAGATTTTGAGTGTTGTTTTGAGAGTAAATTTTAGATTATATTTCAAAATTATATCATGATGTAAATTATGTACGACCAGTATGACAATAGTTTATCTTATGTTCTATGATGCTTATGTTTTTACAGTTTATAGTCACAAATAGTTTTAAAAAAAAAATTTCCTCCATTTTCAGAATAAAAATCATCTTAACTTCAGATGGTAATTTAACAAGAACAAGTTATAAGCAAGTTATCATCGACCCATTGAGGTAACGGTCTACCATAGTGGACTTTAAAGCTCTACTATGCTAGTATTGTAACCTCAATTCAGGGCGGGCCGCCACACTTATATCTGACTTACTACCATCGGAAACCTCTTCTCGGGCGCTTGGATCCAGCTTCTGGGCTTCTTTAATATCTTCCACTAGAAAGGACTCTAATCATAGTGCTGATAACTTCCCGGTTATTAACTCTAATCTAAAGGAGTTAATTTCTTGATGCAAGGCTCTTGGTAACTCTTCTATTGGCAGTCTCTGCAAAGTAGTTGACTTTCTACTTAAGGCATCAGCCTCTTGATTCGCCTTTCCCGGATGGTAAAGGATTTCACAATCATAGTCCTTCACCAACTCTAACTATCTTCTCTGCCGCATGTCTAACTCCTTCTGCGTGAAGAAGTACTTCAAACTCTGGGTGAAGATTTGACACTGAGCTCCATATAAATAGTGTCCCCAGATTTTGAGTATGAACACTACAGTAGCAAGTTCCAGGTCATGAATGGGATAGTTCCTCTCATGGTCCTTTAATTGGTGCGACGCATAAGCTATCACCTTAAGCATAAGTACAGCTCCTAAGCCTATTCTTAAGCATCACTATAGATCGTGAACTTTTCTCCTTTGGTGGGTAATGTAAAGGATAGGTGCACTTGTCTGTCGTCTATTCAATTCTTGAAAACTTCTTTCACACTCTTGTGTCCATTCGAATTTCTTTTCCTTACGAGTGAGAGTAGTGAGGGGTGCAGCTAGTTGTGCGAACCCTTCCATGAACCTTCTGTAGTAGCTAGCTAGTCCCAAAAAGCTTCGTATCTCAGTCACACTCTTAGGAGTAGGCCACTCATTAATTGCTTCCACCATGACTGGATCTATAGTAATTCCTTCCTTAGTCACCACGTGCCTAAGAAAGTGTATTTTATCCAACCAGAATTCATACTTAGAGAATTTTGCATACAACTGATGGCTTTTCACTGTGCAAAGAACAATTCTTAGGTTCTCTTCATGCTCCTTATGAGTCTTTAAATATATAAGTATGTCATCGATAAATACGATAACAAACTTATCAAAAAATTCTTTAAAGACCCTGTTCATTAAATCCATAAATGCGGCTAGAGCATTAGTCAATATGAATGGCATCACTAAAAATTCATAGTGACCGTATCGGGTTCTAAATTCCATCTTGGGAATATCACTCTCCTAGATTCATAGTTGATGGTATCCCAAACGTAAGTCAATCTTCAAGAATACTACTGCTCCTTTTAACTAGTCAAACAAGTCATCAATTCTAGGTAGTGTATACCTATTGTTGATAGTAACCTTGTTCAACTCTCTATAATCGATACACATCCGGAGAGTTCCATCCTTCTTTTTAACAAATAAAACTAGAGTGCCCCATGGGAGTAACTTGGTCGGATAAATCCCTTATCAAGTAGCTCTTTTAACTTCACCTACAATTCTTTCAATTCTGCTGGGGCCATATCATATAGTGCCTTGGAAATTGGAGCTGTCCCTAGCATAATCTCAATCTCAAATGAAATTTCCCTTTCTGGCGGTAATCCTGGTAATTCCTCTGGAAACACATCGAGAAATTTGTTAACAACTGGAACATCTTCTGGTCACAAATTCTTTTCCTCTATCATATCTGTCATGTATGCCAAGTATCCTGTACAACCACTAGCCATCAACTTCTTTGCTTTCATTGCACTGATCAACATCTTCCTCAACTGACAAGATATGTCAACATACTCAAAACTTTCTTGCTCGTCAGATCGAAAGACTATCTTCCGCTTCTGACAGTCGGTTGTGGCTTGGTATTTTCCTAGGAAATCCATTCGTAGGATCACATCATAGTTAACGATCTTCATTACGGTCAAATCGACATATAGCTCCCTATTTGCCATAATTACTGGCATATGACGTAACCAATAATTTGACAGCATCACTTCTCCTGAAGGTAAAGCTATCCCAAAAGTCACCCTTAAAGGATCCTTAGCATATCCTAACTTGTCAGTAAATTCATGAGACAAAAAAGAATGTGTGACTCCTGAGTCAAAATGGAGACATGCCACGTGGTTGAATATCGAAAGCAGACCTGTAATCACGTTTGATGTTCCCGCTTTAGCATCTTCCTTGATAAAAACTGTGACGTGAGCATCTAGTCTGGGAGTTTGTTCTGGGCATTCGGATCATGCTGGTGGCACTCCTAAAGGCCCTTTAATCCTCCCTTGTAAAGCATGAGCTTGAGGTGGTTGTTGGCATGGAGGATATTGTTGGCGCTATTGCATCGGCCCTGAGGTATTTTGGCGGTTCACTGAATAATTTTTCACAAAATGCCCTTCTCGTCTGCACTGGTAACATGTGTTTGTGCCAAATTTGCACTGGCCTGGATGCCTTCTTTAACACGTAGCACATGTGGGAAAACTCGGTCCCGAGCCTTGACTAGTCTTTCACTATTGATTGTTGTTGTCTTGGCTTCTGTTCCCAGAAAAATTCCCTTTTCTTTTACCCTGTTGTTGTTGTGAACCTTGAGTGTTAGACTGATTGGGTCAATTCTGACCTGACTTAGTGCCTTGTCCAATCTGCATCCGTGCTTATGCTGACTTGGTAAGAATCTTCTCATTTTTCTTCGCTTCCCAGACTTTTTTTCTTTCCTCTTTTTGTTTGAGCAAGTGATATTCAGCTCTGAGGGCTCTGCTTACACAGTCTACCACTGAGGTAGGTGGTATTGGGCCACTATCAACTAAAGCGGCTACTTTTGGCCTGAACATGCCAATCATCTTCTGAATCTTTTCTCTCTCGATCGAGACCACATAAGGACATAACCGTGATAGCTAATCAAATCTTCTGCATACTTCACTCACTGATTGGCTCCCCTATTTCAGTTTAGCAAACTCTTTTTGTTGGGGGTGTAGGGCAGCTAGATTATAATATTTTTGGTTGAATTCCTCTAGAAACTCATCCCAGGTCATCGTGGTCACGTCTCTCCTCATACGAACTGTGTTCCACCAGAACCGGGCATCCTTCTTAAGTAAAAAGGACGCGCATAGAATCTTCTCTTGATCAATTAAATTCATGAAGTCAAGAATCATCTGCAGAGAAGAAAGCCACTCCTCTACCTTAAGTAAATCAATCGAACCCTCGAACTCCAGTGGCTTCATCTAACGAAATCATTCATATAACGGTTCCTGGTTTACCCTAAGTTGAGGTTGCTGAACCTCTGGAACAACCGGTGGCACTGCTGGTACTGTTTCTGCCGCCTACGAAGCATGGCCTTCTTCTTGGCCCTGTCGTTGTTCGATAGTAGACAACCATTGTCGTAGTTCAGCATTCTCTTTCAACTGATTCTCTAAGAAGGCTTGTAGTTCCTCCATTCTATCTACTAGTGTAGGACGTCATCCCCTTCTTGTACTCATTGTGTTCTCTTTCTTCTAACCTTGCACAATAATTAAGAGTTAGATTTTCCATAAATAATCTTTGAAATATGGTAGAAATTTTTAAACATATCATTTACTGTGAAGCATAAACACCTCAAAACATCTCATGTCATTTCATAGCATTTTCTTACATCATACATGGCATACATAGGCATTTACATATACTGTATTGTATAGGCGATATTTGTCTTAACTTTTTACATACATACCTATTTACATATGGGGTGTATTTACACACTTCCAAACTTGACTATCCTATTCATTTTGACCCAGGCGAAATTCCTCTAGGTCTTTAACATCATCGGAGTCATTGCCTGTAGACATTCCCTGACTAGTCGCATTTGCCCTTCGTCGCGATAGACCTAGATTGTGATCATTAGCTCTCAGTGGTGGTCCATATAAACATGTCAACACCCCTTCCTCGTGATTTTGTTCCCATTGATGCTTTTTGTGGTGGCCCGCCCTTTGTAGAGATCATACAATGCTATTACAGTTAAGCTTCATAGCTAACTGCGATAGATTGTGCTCTCATGGGTCGCCGGCTAATCAATCTCTCTTTAAAACATGGTATTTTTGGGGGATTTTTTTTTTTTACAAACGTAATGTAAAACATTATCTACTAATCACTTTGTTTACAAGTACAAAGTAATTTACATAATACAGTACTTTTGCAAAATACATATTATTACAAAAGAACTATTTTCTTTCCCTCTCTTTGTTAACGCTCAGCGGAAAACTCTAGTAGGACCATATCCCTTAGCTTCTCATCCCATTTGACACTTGCTATCCCATCCGCCATCCAGCCATACAAAGCTAGTGAGCTGGTTGCTTACCTGTAACATGAGCAAAAATGGTGAGCTACAGGCTCAGTAAGTTCAAGCATGCAAGAAATAAAATTTCTATAAATAGTACTATTTATCATAAATAGTAACTTTGACTACTATTCACCATGAATAGTGACTTTGATCACAACACAGTATATCAACATTACATCAACCTCAATGTTAGTACTCTCACGAAACTGTCTTATGCTCAATGATGGTATAGTTTCAGTTTTAGGCAATTATCTTTATTTACATTCTGGTTTTGAGCTCATGTTGGCTGTACCATTTTAGTGCACATGACTGGGAGTGGCACATTAGTGCTAACCTCTACAGCCTTAATCTCATCATCATAGCCTCGAAGGCAAAGTATACCTCCCTCATACGGGAGGCTGGTATGCCAAAAGTGGTTTCATTACCGACTTTTTTAAAGTTCTAACCCGGTGACTTCATATTTCCCCGTGATTAGGAATGGTTCACATTTTAATTTCGTATGAGTGAGTTTCATTAACCTCACTCTGGTGCTCAAAGTACAATTTATTATGTGTCCCATTTGCCAACAGTGCTCATAGCACATTTCGTCTCACTCTCTATTTTATCATAGTGCCCGTAGCATATATGTACCTAACTTATAGTTAGTGCATCAAAGTTAGAAATAATAATGCTACATGTTGTAGACAAATAAATGTCTAAACTTACAGTATGTCTGCTGGTGTCTGCTTCTTAGGATCCTTCAACGTCCCTTTTCCTTGCTGGTTTTGAGACCCTATAGACAAAAACCTTGTCTGTTAATTTCGTTTTCATTTGTAGCTTTTATCTTAAATAAAAAGCTCAAATTTGGTCTTAAAACCTTTAATTAAGCCTTATGACAGCTTTCTAAGCTTTATTAACCATTTTCACATTTTTCCCCTAACTTTTGTAAAATTACGATTTTACCCCTAAATTTTGGTAAAATTGCAATTATACCCCTGATGGGATTTTCTCGACTTAATAATTCACTTTTGACGCTCAGGAACCTTATTTTACCATTCTGGGGTCTTTAGGACTCTTTTTTCCACTTTTTAGAAAATTCTTGTCGAAATGACCATTTTGCCTCTACCGGGTCATTTTATTACAAATTCTCATTTCAGATTCTTAGACTTAATTTTCTAGGCCTAAAAATCCTCAAATCATCTTTTAAAATTTTATCGGATCATTTCCGGATAATTTTCTTTCATTATCCCAAATTTTTACTTCTCAGCCCTCGGAAAGTACTATTCCAACCCTTATGTCGGTTTCGTGTTTTTCTATCGTTTCGGAGTCTCAAATGAGCATTTTACTAATACATAAAACATTCATCTAGACTTTCCCGATTTAGGTCTTCGAGGCTCGGATTTTCCTACCCTGACTCGGACCTTTGCTTCGTTTTCTAAAAACACCCCCCCTCGGGGTCGGTTTTTAGTTTCACTCGCGTTCTACATTTTCAAGGGGACAGGTTACTATTCATAAACCACCCCTTAGGTTTCCTCATTCAATTTTCCTTAAAGGACTCGGGTTTCCGACCCGATCCTAAACTTTTACTTTCGATTCCCTTTTTGCCCTTAATGCTGTTTTTTGAAATTTCGACAGCATTTTGGCGTAAATTTAGGGCTACCAGCTAGGGTGTTCGTTGGGTGGGTTGGGTGGATTTTTCACATTTTTCAACCCACCCAATGAAGATTGGGTGGGTTGCAAAATTTTTTTACCCACCTAATTAACCCAATATACAAAATCAACCCACCCAATCAAAATTTGGGTGGGTTCGTCGGGCTGTTCGGGTTTTTCGGGTTTGACAATTTATTAAAACACGTAATAAAATGTGACTTAAAAATTAAATCACAAATCAACATATAGACTCAAATATTCAAATAAAGAAGTCATATAAAGACAATAAGAACTAATTACAACATGTTTTTAATGGATTTTAAGAAATATCAACAATAAATAATTAAACCTGTTTCGCAAAAACAATATCCAACTCCAACCATCTTAACTCAATCATCCTGTGCACTGGTAATGCAAGATCCATCGCCTAAGAGTAAAATAGAATAGGTTTTCAATCAATAAATGTAGAATGAAACACAAATATAACATAAAATGATAGTTTACACGGTTTGAAAAAATATGTATATACCTGGTGCAACTTCAAGAGATTCCTCCCATCCTTGCACTTCATCCATGTATTCTGTAAGTGCTATAGGCTCTTCCTCTTCCTCCTCATAAATCAGCCAATTCTTTGAACAAATCAAAGGCTCAACCATCTTTGGTGACAAAGAACTCTTAAATGGATCAAGTATCCGACCCCCAGTAGAAAATGCAGACTCAGATGCAACTGTGGAGACTTGTACTACCAACACATCTTTTGCAATTTGAGAAACAACTTTATATTTGCTTCCATTGTTTTTCCACCATCCCAATATGTCAAAGTAATCATCAGACAATCTTTTACGCCTATCATTCAAATAATAATCCAAATCATTGGTTTCAACTTTTTCATCCAATTGAGATCTTAGTTTAGCCCATGATGAGGATCTCATAGCTGGGATGGTAGAAGATGTCAAAGATGCAACAGTTAAAGAGCTTGTAGCTGCATTTGATTCTTGACTTGGAAGCTGTCTTTGGGGAGGAGGAGGACTCATCATCTCTTTGTAAAAATCATACAAACGATGCAACATAGTCTCAACTGCTTTTGTCATTTTATCCGCAAGAGGTGCATCATAGATGAAGGCAAATCCAGTTTTTAAAACCTCCATCTTGAACCTTGGATCTAGAACAGTTGCCACAAACATTAACAAGTTCATCTTCTCAATCTTTCCCCAATATTTGTCATATTTTAATTGCATATTTGCTGCCATTTTCCCCAACAAAGTATGTGACTCTTGAGCTAATTCTTGCAACAAACTATGCACATCAAGAATATCTTGAAAAAATAAGTTTGCAGTCACATACAAAGATCCACTGAGCTTCATGGTGAGATCATAAAACTTCTTGAGAAATGTAACAAAAACTTCAACTTGATCCCAATCCGAGCTTTGTGGAGGGCCTTCCATTACTATGCTGCCAACTCGTTCTTCCTCAAAATACCTTGTGTAATTTGCATCAGCTTCTAAATTCTTGAATACTTTCTTGAACTTCAAATCAGCAGCTAGCATCATATAGGTAGAGTTCCATCTAGTCACGACATCCAAACAAAGTAACGCCTTTAACTCTATGTTAGCTTCTTTGCAAGCTTCCTTAAAATGTTTAAGCCGCTCTGAGGAGGATCTTACATACCTAATTGCATTACGACCACTTGCAATAGAGCCACTTAATTCTTTCAAACCATCACAAACAATCAAATTGATGATGTGAGCACAACATCTCATGTGAAACATCTCCCCATTCAACACAATACCATGCCTCATCTCTTGAAGATGCTCCTTAACTTTCGTTAGTGCAATAGAATTGGAAGCAGCATTATCAACAGTGATTGAAAATACTTTAGTAATACCCCATTCATTCAAGCAAGCAATTAACTCTTTGCCTATCATCTCACCCTTATGGCTAGGGACTTGAACAAAACTTATGATCCTCTTCTGCAATTTCCAATTATTGTCAATCCAATGTGCAGTCAGACACATGTAGCCAATATTTTGAATAGATGTCCAACAATCAGTTGTTAGAGACACTCTAAACATCTTTAGTTCATTCTTCAGCTTCCTCTTACTATCCAAGTATAACTGGTAAATGTCTCTTTGTACAGTTATTCTTGAATGCAACTCAACATAGGGAAAAGCTTTCTTCATTAGCCATCGAAATCCCCTGCCATTCACATGCTTAAACGGTAGCTCATCTAGAATGAACTATGAAGCTATTTCATGTCTAATCTCCTTCTGATTAAGTTTCAGTTGAGTAGTGGAAGCAACATCCTCAGAATCACCAGTTACACTCTTCTTAGTAAAAGCGTATATGCTTTTTTGCTTGTCGTCATTAATAGCAGAAAATGGATACTTTTTGCATCTATCCAGATGGTTCCACAATGATTTTGTCCCACATGTTTTTGTGCTTGAAGCATAATCATGTCCACAATAATTGCATGCAGCCCTTTCTGGATTACTATTTGGGATTACTGTAAAGTGATCCCATATAGTTGAAGTCTCTTTCTCTTCTCTGGTGGACCTGAAGATTGAGGCTTTTTACTACCTTCGTCATCCTTAGAGGCATTGGTATCTTTTTGTGATCCTTTTTCCTCTTCCTCCATTCCTTGAATGTTAGCAATCCACTCCATTGTTCTTCCTCCATTCTTTATTGTTACTGTCATATAATATTATAGAAGTTATATTAGTAATTTATTTTCATTTCCAATGAGTGTAATAACAAGAATTTAACATGAGTGTAGTAACCGACACCATGTAACAAAATCAATAACAAGTCAAGTAATAAAATAAGTAAAGAACAAAAAAAATACCATTGATCAGTTAACACAACAATGCATAGAGTTAAGACAAGAAACAAAAGCTCAACTAGGCACTGGGAAGGGAGGGTGGTGCGCGGGCTGCAGAAGCAGGGGTGGGGGGGGGGGGGGTGTGCGGGCGGCAGAAGCACGGGTGGGGGGGGGGGGGTGTGTGGTCGGCAGAAGCACGGGTGGGGGGGGGGGATGGTGTGCTGGCGACAGAAGCAGGGGTGGGGGGGGGGGGGTGTGTAGGCGACCGAAGCACGGGTGGAGGGGGGGGGAGGGTGATGTGCGAGTAGCAGAAGCAGGGGTTGGGGGGGGGGGGGGGGGGTTGTGCGGGCGGCAGAGGCACTGGTGCGTGGGGGGGGGGGGGGGTTGGTGTGCGGGTAGCAGAAGCAGGGGTGGGGGGAGGGGTGTGCGGGCGGCAGAAGCACGGATAGAGGGGGTGTACGAGCTACAGAAGCACGGTTGGGGGGCATGGTGTGTGGGCGACAGAAGCACGGGTGGGGGGGGTGGTGTGCTGGTGTGCGGGCGGCAGAAGCAGGGTGGTGTGCGGGTGGCAGAAGCAGGGGTTGGAGAGGTGGTGTGCGGGCGACAGAAGCAGGGGGGTGGTGTGCGGGCGGCAGAAGAAGGAGACTTCTGACATTTCTAGACTCCTAGCAAAGGATGCCAGGTAACAAACAGTATCAACTATCAATACAAATATCACAAAAAATATATTATTCTGCAATGCAGTAACCATTTTAAGATGCAGCATCTGTTTTAAGTTATTAGTAGGGGTGAACACAAACCCAAGAATAAATCATCAAGCCTTCATAAAGCCTAACAAACAAATCAATAGTTTTCCTGTGTATTTTCTTAATTGCACAAGAGATTAGTGTTGAATGATAGTGTTAAATTAATTTACGAATCTAAAAGTTACCGACCGGTGACTGAGGGAAATCAGAGGAGGCTCTGCTGGGCATTGACAGTAAGCGGCGGCTGGGGCAGAAGCACAAGACCGACGGGGGGAGGTAGTAGCACGAGACTGTGGGCACAACCAGGAGACCAGTGGGGGTGACTCGGGGGAGGTAGTCGCACGAGACAAGGGGGCAGAAGAACGAGACTGGTGGAAGGGACTCACCATCGAGGGAGGCAGAACCACGAGCAGACGAGTTGACGGAGGGAATTAGTGATAGAGTGAGAAGAACTGCTTTAGACTTTAGTTTTAGGGTTACGGAACTGGGAAGAACGAGACCGGCAGAGGGGGGGCAGATCGGCAAAAGAACGAACCGGCGAAGGGGACTCACTGTCAGGGGACAATGAGCAACTGAGTGAGAAGGAGGAGAAATGCTTGAGTTTTAGGGTTAGAGATAGGGAACTGGGGTCTGGGAACAACGGAACGGGAGGAAGTATAGGAACGCGAGGGTGCGACTATGTTGCGAGATCGAGAAGCCAAGAAAGAGAAGAAAAGTTTTATATTTTTATAAATAAATTTAAAAAAAAAGAGAAGATTGGGTGGGTCGGGTTTTATTCGGGTTACAGAACCCTAACCCGAACCCACCCAATATTTATCTCGGGTTGGGTGGGTCAACCCGAATTTTTTTCGGGTCTGACGTGGACCCGACCCGTTGAGTTTTCTCTGGGTGGGTTGGGTGGGTTATTTGGGTTCTTGGGTTTGTGTTCACCCCTACAACCGGCCTTAGGTACGCCTCGAACCATATGTACCTGCCACGTATTATACCAGAGTCCTATTTTATGTAAAAGTTTCCAAAACTTTTACATAAAAATTTGTACAATCACCAACTTACAAGTCAACCACAATGTACAAAATTTTTTTCACTTTCCCCCTTTAATTAAGCTACAGTTTTGAACTACTAACCCTAGCAAAATTTTTTTCTTCATTTTCACCACATTATGCCTGGTTTTTTACACTTAAACCATAACATAATTTTTATTCCATTTCTTTTTCAACCAAGTCTTTCTTTTAATTTGGCCTTTCCTAGGCTATATCTTAACACATTTTCAATCAAAATTCACTTGGTTTACACATGGTAACCCTAGGGTTCACCACATGTAACATATGGCCTTACCATTGCAAACATAACTAAAAATTTTTTCAAAGTTTTTCTATCACACCAAGGCTTGATTTCAAGCATAAATCAACATCCAAAACACAACATTTTCTATCATTTCCTCTTAGGTTTCCACGGCCACACTATGCCAAATTTTGCACCAAAATTTTTTTTTTAACCAAATTTCAATATAAAGTTTATGTTTCTAACTTTCCAAAACATATTACCACACAACATAACCACATATATAATCAAAATTTCACCACCAAAACAACTCTTTGATCCCACGGATTTCATGGAGAAAACAAGCCAAAAATCACATTTTTTCATGCAAATCCAATACATGAGTGGCCTTTACTAATATATCACAAAACCAACACATAATTTCATCAAATCCACAACAAAATTTCATCATTTTCTTCCCACTATTCCCACGGATTTCATAACTAAAAATGGGGAAAATTTTCAAATTTTAAAGCTCACCTTAGTTATTTGGATGCTAGCTAATCAAACTTGAGTTCTTGCTTTCAAAAATTCAAAGAAACCCTTTGATTCTCCAAGATAGCTCACATTTTCTCCCTTGGACAACACTTAGAAAGGTTTTTTTCTTGGTTTTTTTTGCTTTGTTTGCTACGAGTTTTTGCTTCAAAATGGCTGAAGCTTTATGGATAAGGAAGCCATATTAATTTGGCAATTTGGCATGAATCACCCTTAATCAACCAATGAGAAATTGACACGTTTCATGCATTTCTTTCCACCATTTTTTTTAAATCAAAAAATGGCATTTTGGCCTAATCTTGGCCATTAGATTAAAAGTGAATTAAATCCTAGCCATCCACCTCACATACCACTTTAATTATCTATTTATTATTCATTTTAATGACATCATCAATGATGAGTCATTAACTTACTTTTTTGACTTTACTATTCACGTCGCTTTTGATCGAATTTTGACCCGAGCCAAAATTTTCCCGAAATCGCCCCGGCAGGTTCCTGAGGTCTCTGGTACATCGGATCAATTTATTCTGCTTCCATTTGATCAGAATCAATTCCAGATGTTTTTCGTCTTTTAGTGCACCATAGGCACCGGTTAGGGTTTTTAATGTCGTTTTGACATCGTTTCACCCGTTTTGATTCGGCTAAATTTCTCAACACCGAATTATTATCCATCAGCATTGTTAGAGCATTTTATTACATTCTAAACAATATAAATTCATTTATTTTAATATTTAAACAGTACAAGTTGTCATACATATACAATTGTACATTTTCTTCCGAGAATGCCAGAAATCCCCAGTTATCACATTCACCCCTCCTTATAAAATTTTCATCCTCAAAAATTAGAACAAATGGGGGTATAAAGCTTTCATCTCATCTTTACGTTCCCATGTAGCCTCTTCAACATTGTGGTTTCTCCATAGAACTTGGACTAGCGGGATTATCTTATTTCTCAACACCTTTTCTTCATGCGCCAAAATCTACACTGGTTGTTCTTGATAGGTTAGATCTTCTTGAACTTGTATAGGTTCATACTTTAGCACATGCGATGGATCAAGTACGTACTTCCTTAACATTGATACATGGAAGATGTTGTGTACTGCCAACAAATCTGGAGGTAATGTTAACTTATAGGCTGCCTTCCTAATGCGTTTGATTATTTTAAATGGCCCAATATATCTTAGACTCAATTTTTCCTTTTTATCGAATCGCATTACGCCTTTCATTGGTGACACCTTGAGGAATACGCAATCCCCTTTTTCGAACTCTAAGAATCTTCGTTGTTTGTCCGCATAACTTTTCTGTCGACTTTGAGCAATCTTTATTCTTTTCTGAATCTTTGCAATTGCCTCTGAATTTTCCTGTATGAAATCAGTCTTATGCAACTGCTTTTCTTGTAGATCATACCAATGAATAAGTGACCTACACTTTCATCCATAGAGAGCCTTATACGGTGCCATTCCTATGGAAGCTTGATAACTATTATTGTATGAAAATTCTATCAACGGTAGTTTCTCGTTCCAACTTCCAGGGAAATCTATAACGTAAGCTCTGAGCACAATGTCTGAATAGTCTGCTCTGACTGTCCATCTGTCTGGGGATGGAAAGCTGTACTAAGGTATAGCTCTATCCCCATAGCTTCTTGTATGTACTTCCAAAATGCTAAAGTAAACCATGCATCTCAATCTGAAACAATAGACTTTGGGACTCCATGTAGCCGAATAATATTAGCCATATACAACTGTGCTAACTTCTCCAAGGTGAAGGTCATTTTCATGCTATAAACCGCGCTGTCTTGGTCAATCTATCTACAATCACCTAGATAGCATCATACCCTTCTAAGGTCTTGGGAAGCCCTACCACGAAGTCCATGGTAATATGCTCCTATTTCCACTCCAGAATTTCTAGAGGTTCCAATTTTCCTCTGGGATGTCTATGCTCGGCTTTGACTCTTTGACAAGTCAGGCATCTACTCACAAATTCCGCAATATCGTTCTTCATCCCTTTCCACCAAAACTATATCTTGAGATCTTGATACATTTTGCTGACTCCAGGATGAATGGAATATAGTGTTTCATGAGATTCCGCCATGATTCGTCTTCTAAGTCCTTCATTAGCCGGGACATAGATTCTCCCTTGATATAAAAGCATTCCATCTTTGGAAATGCTTATATCTGACTTCCTACCATCGGAACCTCTTCTTGGAGCTTTATTGGGCTTGGATCCAGCTTCTGGGCTTCTTTAATATCTTCCACTAGAGAGGACTCTAATCGTAGTGCCAATAACTTCCCGGTTATTAACTCCAATCTAAGAGAGTTAATTTCTTGTTGCAAGGCTCTTGGTAACTCTTCTATTGGCAGTCTCTGTAGAGTAGTTTGCTTTTTGCTTAAGGCATCAGCTTCTTGATTCACCTTTCCTGGATGGTAAAGGATTTCACAATCATAGTCCTTCACCAACTCTAACCATCTTCTCTACCGCATGTTTAACTCCTTCTGCATGAAGAAGTACTTCAAACTCTGGTGATCAATGAAGTTGTGACACTGAGCTCCATATAAATAGTGTCGCCAGATTTTGAGTGCGAACACTACAGCAACAAGTTCCAAATCATGAGTAGGATAGTTCCTCTCATAGTCCTTTAACTAGCACGATGCAGAAGCTATCACCTTCTCATTCTGCATAAGTACAACTCCCAAACCTATTCTTGAAGCATCACTATAGATCGTGAACTTTTCTCTTTCGGTGGGTAATGTAAGGATAGGTGTACTTGTCAGTCGTCTTTTTAATTGTTGAAAACTTCTTTCACACTCTTTCATCCACTCGTATTTCTTTTCCTTACGAGTGAGAGTAGTGAGGGGTGCGGCTAGTCATGTGAACCCTTCCATGAACCTTCTGTAGTAGCCGGCTAGTCCCAAGAAGCTTCGTATCTCAGTCACACTCTTAGGAGCAGGCCACTCATTAATTGCTTCTACCTTAATTGGATCTATAGCAATTCCTTCCTTGGTCACCACGTGCTAAAGAAAGTATACTTTATCCAACCAGAATTCACACTTAGAGAATTTCACATACAACTGATGGCTTTTCACGGTGTGAAGGACAATTCTTAGATGTTCTTCATGCTCCTTATGAGTCTTTGAATATATAAGTATGTCATCGATAAATACGATAACAAACTTATCAAGAAATTCTTTAAAGACTCTATTCATTAAATCCATAAATGCAGCTGGAGCATTAGTCAATCTGAACGGCATCACTAAAAATTCATAGTGACCGTATCGGGTTCTGAATGCTGTCTTGGGAATATCACTCTCCTAGATTCTCAGTTGATGGTATCCCAAACGTAAGTCAATCTTCGAGAATACTTCTGCTCCTTATAACTAGTCAAACATGTCATCAATTCTAGGTAGTGGATACCTATTCTTGATAGTAACCCTGCTCATCCCTCTATAATCGATGCACATTCAAAGAGTTCCATCCTTCTTTTTAACAAATAAAACTGGAGCGCCCCATGGGGAGTAACTTGGTCTGATAAATCCCTTGTCAAGTAGCTCTTTTACCTGCACCTACAGTTCTTTCAATTTGTTGGGGCCATATGATATGGTGCCTTGGAAATTAGAGCCGTCCCTGGCATAATCTCGATCTCGAACAAAATTTCCCTTTCTGGCGGTAATCCTGGTAATTCCTCAGGGAACACATCAAGAAATTCGTTAACAACTAGAACATCTTCCGGTCATAAATTCTTTTCCTCGGTCATGTCTGTCATGTATGCCCGGTATTCGTATAATCACTAGCCATCAACTTCTTTTCTTTCATTGCGTTGATCAACATCTTCCTCGACTGACAAGATGTGTCAACATACTCAAAACTTTCTTGCTCTTCAGCTCGAAAGACTATCTTTCACTTCTGACAGTCGATTATGACTTGGTATTTTCCTAGTAAATCCATTCCTAGGATCACATCATAGTCGACAATCTTCATTAAGATCAAATCAACATATAGCTTCCCATTCGCCACAATTACTAGCACATGACGTAACCAGTAATTTGACAGCATCACTTCTCCTGAAGGTAAAGCTGCCCTATAAATCATCCTTATAGGATCCTTAGCATATCCTAACCTGTCAGCAAATTCATGAGACACATAAGAATGTGTGGCTCCTGAGTCAAAAAGGACATATACCATGTGGTTGAATATAGAAAGCTGACCTGTAACCACGTTTGATGTTCCCACTTCAGTATCTCCCTTGGTAAAAACTGTGACGCGAGCATCTGGTCTGGGAGTTTGTTCTAGGTGTTTGGACCATGCTGGTGGCACTCCTAAAGGCCCTTCAATCCTCCCTTATAAAGCATGAGCTTGAGGTGGTTGTTGGCATGGAGGATATTGTTGGCATTGCTGCATTAGCCCTGAGGTATTCTGGCAGTTCATTGGATAGTTTTTCACAAAATGCCCTTCTCGTCCGCACTGGTAACATGTGTTCATGCCAAATTTGCACTGGCCTAGATGCCTTCTTCCACACGTAGCATATGTGGGAAAACTCATCTTGAGCCTTGACTAGTCTTTTGCTGTTGATTGCGGCTGTCTTGGCTTCTGTTCCCAGAAAAATTCCCTTTTCTTTTACCTTGTTGTTGTTGAGAACCTTGAGTGTTGGACTGATTGGGTTGGTTTTGACCGAACTTACTACCTTGTCCAATTTGCATCTCTGCTTGTGTTGACTTGGCGAGAATCTTCTCTTTTTTCTTCACTTCCCAGACTTTTTCTCTTTCCTCTTTTTGTCTAAGCAAGTGATATTCAGCTCCGAAGGCTCTGCTTACACAGTCTACCACTAAGGTAGGTGGTATTAGCCCACTGTCAACTAAAGTGGCTATTTATGGCCTGAACATGCTAATCATCTTCTGAATCTTTTCTTTCTCGGTCAGGACCACATAAGGACATAACCGTGATAGCTAATCAAATCTTCTGTACACCTCATTCACTGACTGGTTCCCGTGTTTCAGTTCAACAAACTCTTTTTCTTGGGGGCATAGGGCAGTTGGATCATAATATTTCTGCTTGAATTCCTCCAGAAACTCATCCCAGGTCATCGTGGTCACGTCTCTCCTCATACGAACTGCGTTCCACCAGAACCGGGCATCCTTCTTAAGTACAAAGGACACACATAGAATCTTCTCTTGATCAATTAAATTCATGAAGTCAAGAATCATCTGTAGAGAAAAAAGCCATTCCTCTGCCTTAAGTAGATCAATCGAACCCTCGAACTCCGGCGGTTTCATCTGACAGAATCATTCATATAAGGGTTCCTGGTTCACCCTAGGTTGAGGTTGCTGAACCTCTGGAACAACCGACGGCACTACTGGTATTGTTTCTACCACCTGCGAAGCATGGCCTTCTTCTTGGACCTGTCATTGTTCCATAGTAGACAACCATTGTCGTTGTTCAGCATTCTCTTTCATATGATTCTCTAGGAGGGCTTGTAGATCCTCTACTCTATCTACTAGTGTAGGACGTCATCCCATTCTTGCACTCATTGTGTTCTCTTTCTTCTAACCTTGCATAATAATCAAGAGTTAGATTTTCCATAAATAATCTTGGAAATATGGTGGAAAATTTTTAAACATATCATTTACTGCGAAGCATAAACACCTCAAAACATCTCATGTCATTTCATAGCATTTTCTTACATCATACATGGCATACATAGGCATTTACATATACTATATTGTCTACGTGATATTTGTCTTAACTTTTTACATACATACATATTTACATGTTGGGTGTATTTACACACTTCCAAACTCGACTATCCTATTCATTTTGACCCAAGGGAAATTCCTCTGGGTCTTCATCATCATTGGAGTCATCGCCCATAGGCATTCCCTGACTAGTCGCATTTGCCCTTAGTCGCGACAGACCTTCCTCGTGATCATTAGCTCTCGGTGGTGGTCCATATAAACATGTCAACACCCCCTCCTTATGATCTTGTTCCCATTGATGCTTTTCCATGCATTCCCTTAGCTGTGCCCCGTCGACTATAATGGCGCTAGCGACCAACTCATGCCGAGAAATGGAATGGAGTAGACTCACCCTTTGTTTCAGCTCTGAGGTTGTTAGGAAATGCCCTAAGCGTTAGAGACATTTTGATGTATTTATTTTGAACTGGATAATAAAATTATATATAGAGGTTATTCATTACATTACTATCTGTCCTCATCTTATTTACATGTTAAAGTAAATGTAAGCAAATATGGCTCCCTGATTGCTTGTATTAAACTATTAGAACGTTGCATGTAATGGATTTTTGTATGCGAGAAGACAATGTTCTAAAGTTAGCAGTATAAACTATGGTCTGTAGTCTATGGGGTTAGACAGAGGATCTAACTCATGTTAAGACTATTATGTTGTCTAAAGCCTTGGAGGGGATGGTTTGTCTTGACTGTCTGGAGCTGGACTCCCAAGTAGAGACATGGATATGTTGCTTGGCGGTGACATATTAGACCGGGACTAAAGCGTGATTGATCTACGAAGTCCGCTTTGAGTGGATCAATCTGCTTTTGACGTTCATTATGCAGTAACCTTAATCCTGAGTAAAAGGACAGCTTCATGTATATGACTTGTGTACTTTGATGTTCCAATGGCTAAAGCATCTCAGAGGTAGTAAGCTTATAGACCGGTTCGTTGGGTGCATGACTTGTATACGATGAAGGGTTCATTTATAGATATTGGAATCATAGCTCTAATGAGGAGTTAAGGGTATCCTCTTAAAGGCATTATACTGAATGTGAAAATGGACAAGGCCTTGGGTCGTCTGCTGGGCGGATGACTTCTTATTCACATATGGTGAATAATCATTTTCTTTATTCGGTAGTATAATGGAACTTTAAGATAGCCTGATCAGTAGGATTAAACGGACTTTGGCCTAAGGCTGATCATGGATATCATATAAGGGTTCTGCATACATGACAAGGTCATTGGACGATAGCTTGTCGCAGGCTTACTTAATACGGTATATAATTGGGAGTTCAGTTTCAGGTTTATAGTGGTGTGACTCTGAAACTAGTGATCATATGATTGAGTTGTTTGGTAAAGAATGATGATCATATGGATTTACGGGATCCCGATTATATATGTCCAATCAGTCCCTCTACTAGCTCCACATAATTCCTTAACGTTTGGCAAATTGATTTGTGTATGCTCTTGGCTGGTTTGTTATGCATGGATGGTGATGACACAGGATTAGGATGGTAGACAAGATTCTCTCCAGTTGGATTCAGATTTTGTTTTGGATAATAGAGTACCCAATTATTCGAACTCCAAATAAAGTTGCCATGATTTTATTTGAGATTGGATTGGAGTTGTAGAAAATTATCCATGAGAACAAGAATTTGAAACACAACTGCTTTGTGGATTTTGAAATTTGAATTTTGAATTTTGAAATTTGAATTCGAAATTCGAATTTGAAATTTAAATTTGAAATTTGAATTCGAAATTCGAATTTGAAATTTAAATTTGAAATTTGAATTCGAAATTCGAATTTGAAATTTAAATTTGAAATTTAAATTTGAAATTTGAAATTTGAAATTTGAAATTCGAATTTGAAATTTGAAATTCAAATTTTGAATCACAGTCCAAGTGGGATTCGAATTTGTTGTGGAAAATCCACAATGTTTGAAATTCGAATTTGAGTTGGATTTGGAGAGGATAATCTTGTTAGAATCCTACTTGAATTTTGAATCCAAATCCTAGCAAAAGGTGGATGAAATTTTGAGGATAATCCTCAATAGAATTTCGGTTTTTTGTGGATAAGGTTCAAAGGGAAAAATTCAAGTTTCAATCTCAGTTGAATTTGGATTCTCTCCTCCCTGAAAAGTGGCAGAAATTTTGGAGTGTATCTCCTAGGAAAATTCGATTATTTTGGATAAGGTTGAGATAAGATTCAAGCTTGAAAATCCTAGTGGAATTTTGATTCTCCCTTATCCTAAAAGTGGCCGAATTTTATAAGGAGATTTTCTCCTAGGAATTTCAGATTTTTTGGTTGAAAAAGGGGAGATAAAATTCTAGTTAAAATCTTGTTTAGATTTGGATTGGATTTATCCATAATGGCCAAATTTTATGGTTATGGATATGGGAGAATATCTTTTCCTAGTCCAATTTAAATTCAGAGAATCACCTCATGCAGGTCTATAAATAGAGGTCCTGCCACTCCAGTTCTCTCAGACCACAGACTCTCAAGTGAGCAGGCTTATTGTGACACAGCTCATCGTGACAATAAAGTTCTTTAGAGATCTGGGTAGTCGGAAGAACACTAGCAGTGCTAGCATACCGATCGAGGTTCAGAGTGCCCACACACTCAGCCATTCGGGAATTGGAGAATAGTAGAGAAGGCTAGTTGGTTGAAGCCTCCGGTCATTCTCCTCCTGCAAGATTGGCATCCTTGAGGTATGAGTTTTAATTGTTGTTGGTTTATTGTATATGGCATCATGAGATATTTAACGATCTAAAAATTTTTATTGTTCCGCTGCGCCACTCTGATACGTTTTTACCGATTTATTTCCCATAATTGGTATCAGAGCCATCTCATGACTATGCCATGTACATAAATTAGACAATTACTTAGTCTTTTTATTTATGTACGGATTTGATATTTAGGGAGTGGCATTCTAGGGTTCCTTTATGTTGTTATCATGGATTATGTATAAAGTATGTGGTTATTTTAATTTTTTGAATTATTATAAGCATGCTTGTTTATACCGGTTATGGTTCCTTAGAATTTAGAAAAATTGTATCTAGGAATTTTTATGTAACTATGGGAGCAGTTTATTAACACTGTAATTTTCCCATGGATTTTAATTTTTGTTTCTTAGAATTTTTATGGTTAGAATTTTTGTACACCGGAAATGGTTTAGGAAATTTTATGTAATTATTCTTGGAGGAGATTGAAGATTGAAGACCGTAATTTATTTTTTCCCAAAAGTTAAATTTGATTTAAAGGTTGAAATTTTGATTGTGTGGAAAATTTCAAGTTAATTGGGATTCAAATTAATTTTTGGAGATCCTAATAGGTAAATTGGAATATGGCATGAAAATCGAGACACGACCCCTCGGGATAGGCTGACGGGCCTTGATGGGGCTGCAGCCCCTGCCCTCAGGTAGGATGGGGCTGCGGCAGCCCCTGTGTAGGCCAACACCACCCACGGCCGCAGGCTTGGCCTGTAGCCAAGGGTGGCCGTGGCCAGCCCAAGGCTGGCCGCAGCCTGGCGTGGTAGCCTTTGGCTACAGGCGCTGCCTGCAGCCTGCCGGCTGCTGCGCCCAGCCTAGGCGTGCAGCCTGGCACTGCAGGCTTGGCCTGCAGCCTGGCAAGGCTGCACATAGGGTGCAGCCGTGGGCTGCCAGCCCCTTTGGGGCTGGTGGCTGCCCACGGCGGCTGCCGCCTTCGGAGGCGGCGGTACGACAGTCTAAAAATCGAAAATTTTGATTTTTAAATTAGAAATTTAATTTTAAATCATGTTTAAAAATATGTAATTGAAAATTTGAAATTTTTGAAATTACATATTATTACACATGATGTTTAAAATTGTTTAAAATTTGAATTGGAAATTTAAATTTGGAATTCGAATTTGGAATTTGAATTTGAAATTTAAATTTTTGGAGATTTAAATTTTAAATAATTCTTGGGATGAGAAATAAATGGAGAGGCTACATAAAGATGGATACAAGAAGACGGACCAGAATTCAAGACCCAAAGAATGCTTTGGATAGAATTTTGTTATCTTTATTTTCTTTGTTCTAGGATGGAACCATAGCTTGGTTATTCTGTCAATTATTTTTTCTGTGATATGTTATGGATGTATAAATATGTATTGATGAATATTTTGTATGCATATTTGATAACATGTCATATAGGAATGGTGAGTGCCGCTCATACTATATTGATCATACATAATTTGTCAAAACTTGCATGTTTTTCAAAATATTGAGTGGGAGAGGGTTTCAAACAAACCCACGGCCTCCATTGTTGATCCATATGTGAAAGCATGGTAACGCCTCGCATCAGTTTTGCCCTGACCACATCCCTCGGTAGGTGTTTACCACCGCCGGTATACTAGATTGGATCTCCTATGTGGAAAACGTGTTCGGGTATGATCCTATTCATGACCACCCCTTGGTGGCTTGGTAGGATGTGGATCGGGCTACGTAAACAATGGTTATACACTCAAGACTCATTTAGTTATTAACCTTCCCTAGAAGCTCTATTAACTAAACTGGTGGCCAAATAAGCGGTTATTAATATATGTCTTAACCTTGGAGGATTTAAGGCAACATATATTAATTGGATGGGGTCCATGTTCCGACTATTTGTTTTCATGACCACCCATCGGTGGCTTGGGGCAATAGGTGCTGAGAATTACCGTTGCAATGCTACATGTTTTTCAAGTTTCATGTAGGAACATACTTGTATGTTTTACTTGCTAAATTATCTGTATATTTGCTTGGGCTTTGTAATGATGTCTAGTATAATTTTATTTCAGTTCAAAACGTCACCGACACCCCTCATTTCAATACTTACTGAGAATAAACTGAATGGCAACAATTATAAGGATTGGAAAAGAAATCTGTTAATAGTTCTCAGCTGCGAGAGACACAAGTTCGTACTGGACAAACCATGCCCACCAGGGCCAAAACCTGACACACCGATTGAGGAGGTCCCGGTTGCCTATACTCGTTGGAGAGAATCCAATGATATAGCTCGATGCTACATACTTGCTAACATGACGAGTGCTTTACAAAAGCAGCATGAGACTTATCAAATTGCTAGGGAGATCATGGAAAATCTGGAGGACATGTTCGGAGGCCAAGAAAAATTGGCTCGACAGTCCGCTATCATCAGTATTATAAACTCTAAGCAGAAGGCAGGTACTCCGGTGAAGGACCATATGATCACTCTAATGGGATTCTTCGCTGAGGCTGCCGAAAACGGTGCTGAGTTGGACTATAACACCCAGATCGAGATGGTGTTCAAAACTTTGTCTAAAGATTTTGTGGGGTTTAAGGCTGCATACAATCTGGCAACAAGGGAGTTAGGACTAATCGAGCTCATGAAGCAACTCCAAGCTTATGAGCGGATGATCAGGGATGGGGATGCTGTCCAACCCAAAGGTGAGGCCAATTTGGCGGAATCTTCCAAACCCTCACGGAAGAGGAAGAGGCCAAATCAGAAGTAAGCGGCTTCCAGTTCTTCTAATCCTCCTGTCTCGGATGGGAAGAAGAAGAAGAAAAACAAGAAGCCCAGGGACCCTAAAGAGTCCAAGTGCTTTCGCTGTGGGAAGGTAGGTCACTTCAAGAAGGCTTGCCGGGAAATCCTAGCCGCCAAGGGCAAGGAAGGTAAGGAACTTCTTTACTTAGAAGCGTGTTTGGTGGAACAATCGAAAGACACTTGGGTCATTGATTCGGGTGCCACTAATCATGTTTGTGTTTCTATGCAGGGGTTCGTGGAAACGAGAAGTCTACATGATAGGAACCTCTCGTTGCGAACTGGGGACGGCAGCTTTGTGGTGGTTGAGGCAGTGGGAGATGTTTACCTTTATTTTGATCAATTTAGGTTTATTTTATTAAAAGACTGTTTTTATGTTCCTAATTTTAGGAGGAACCTTATATCGGTAGCTTGTTTAATAAAGGATTCTTATTCAGTTTCTTTTAATAAAAGAGTTGATATTCATAGAAATAAGTCTTTTATCTGTTCTGGATGGATGGATGGAAACCTATATTTGATCAAACCAAAGATGTACTCACTGCTTGACACTGAATTAATTGATAACTCTAAAAGGTTGAAAGTTTCTTACTCTAACAAGGTGTATCTTTGGCATTTAAGACTTGATCATATTAATCAGGATAGGATTCAAAAGATTGGTGAAAGACGGTCCTCTAGAATCTCTGGAGGAGGTACGACTTCCCCAATGTGAGTCTTGTCTAGAGGGTAAAATGACTAAGAGGTCTTTTGGAGCTAAGGGGGCAAGGGCTCAAGAGCTCTTAGAAATTGTGCACACTGACGTATGTGGCCCCATGAACGTCACAGCACGAGGAGGGTTTGAGTATTATGTCTCTTTTATAAATGATTACTCGAGGTATGGATATGTGTATCTGATGCACCGCAAGAGCGAAACCTTTGACAAGTTCAAAGAATATCATGCGGAAGTGGAAAAGCAATTGGATAAATCTATAAAGACACTTCGATCTGATCGAGGTGGCGAATACCTCTCCGATGAATTTCTAGGACATCTTGTAGAGAACAGGATATTATCCCAATTGACTGCACCTGGTACTCCACAACAGAATGGTGTAGCCGAAAGGAGAAACAAAACCTTATTGGATATGGTACAGTCCATGATGAGTTATTCCATTATCATTTTGGGGATATGCTTTACAAACGGCGTGCTATATTCTGAACCAGGTTCCGAGCAAATCAATTCCCAGAACTCCGTATGAATTGTGGCGTGGCAGGAAGCCCTCCCTTGGACATATGAGAATATGAGGCTGTCCGATGCATGTACTGGATGAGGATGCGAAAAAGTTGGAACCAAGATCAGAATTGTGCATGTTTGTAAGGTATCCAAAAGGAACTAAAGGAGGTCTGTTCTATAACCCGAAGGAACAAAAGGTCATTGTCTCAACCAATGCGACATTCTTGGAGGAAAGTCACATGAATGACTTTAAGCCTCGAAGCAAAGTGGTGCTAGAGGAGTTATCGGGTGAAAAAACTGCTCCACAGATTTCGGTCTTGGACGTAAGTCCGAGTTCCAGTGAAAGACCTGCAAACGATCAACAATTTAGGGTGCCTCGTCATAGTGGGAGGGTTTCTAAGAAACCTAATTTCTTCGTGTATGATGCTGAGGTATACCAGGCCGAAGCTCATGAGCATGAGGATGATCCGGTCACTTATGATGAAGCTGTAAATGATGTTGATTCTAAATCTTGGAAACAGGCTATGAACAATGAGATGGATTCTATGAAATCCAACTCTGTTTGGGAACTTATAGATTTGCCGAATGAGATAAAACTCATTGAATGCAAATGGGTCTACAAAAGAAAGAAGGATGCGGAAGGGAGAGTGGAAACTTTCAAAGCTAGACTGGTTGCAAAGGGGTACACGTAAAAGGCTGGAATCGATTACGATGAAACCTTTTCGCCTGTTGCTATGCTGAAGGCTATCCGTATTCTTCTGTCCATTGCTGCGGCTCTCGATTACGAGATCTGGCAAATGGATGTCAAGACAGCATTCTTGAATGGCCATCTTGAAGAGTATATCTATATGATACAGCCTGAAGGGTTCGTAGCGAAAGGCCAAGAAAGGAAAGTCTGCAAGTTGCTTAGATCCATTTATGGATTAAAGCAAGCATCCCGCTCATGGAACCAGAGGTTTGATCAAGCGATTAAGACATTTGGTTTTGAGCAGAACGTTGATGAACCTTGTGTTTATAAACGTATTAAGGATGGAAAAGTGGTCTTTCTGATACTCTACGTCGATGATATACTACTCATTGGGAATGATGTAGGGAACTTATCATCGGTCAAGCTTTGGTTACACCAACAGTTTGACATGAAGGACTTGGGAGAAGCTAATTATGTTCTAGGCATTCGTCTCTTCAGAGATCGAAAGAACAAAATGATAGCGTTATCCCAAGCTTCATACATAGATAAAATAATTAACAAATATGCAATGCAAGAGGCAAGGAAAGGCTCACAACCTTCTATTGCCGGTCTAACTCTTTCATTGGATGACTGTCCCAAGACATAGGAAGAAAGAGAGCGTATGAGTAAGGTCCCTTATGCATCCACTGTGGGTAGCCTTATGTACCTATGCTTTGCACTCGCCCGGATATATGTTTTGCAGTAGGTATGGTGAGTCGATATCAAGCAAATCCTGGAACCAACCACTGGCAAGCTGTAAAGCATATACTCAAGTATCTTAAGAGAACGAGGGATTATATGCTGGTGTATTCTGGAGGGGACCTAACACCCGTAGGATACACGGACTCAGACTTCTAGACTTGTAAGGATTCGAGGAAATTGACATCTAGATCAGTATTTTTACTCGGAAGAGGCACCATTGTGTGGAGGAGCGTGAAGTAGGGCTGCACAGCTGACTCTACTATGGAGGCTGAGTATGTGGCTGTGGCTGAGGTATTTAAAGAAGCGGTTTGGCTCCGCAAGTTCTTTAGAGACCTTAAGGTCATTCCGGGTGTTGACAAGCCTATCACACTTTATTGTGATACTACACGGGCTATTGCCAACACAAGGGAATCTCGGCACCACAAGAGGACCAAGCACATTGATCGGAGATATCATATTGTTAGAGAGCACGTGGAGACAGGACAAGTGGATGTATATAAGATCGCGTCCGAGGATAACATCGTCGATCCCTTTACTAAGACTTTAGTGGCTAGAAGCTTTGAGAGGCACGTAGAGGCGATGGGGATGCGTAACATGGCACATCTACTGGCTTAGGGTAAGTGGGAGATTGTTAGGAAATGCCCTAAGCATTAGAGACATTTTGATGTATTTATTTTGAACTGGATAATAAAATTATATATAGAGGTTATTCATTACATTGCTAGATGTCCTCGTCTTATTTACATGTTAAAGTAAATGTAAGCAAATATGGCTCCCTGATTGCTTGTGTTAAACTGTTAGAACGTTGCATGCAATGGATTTTTGTATGCGAGAAGACAATGTTCTAAAGTTAGCAGTCTAAACTATGGTCTGTAGTCTATAGGGTTAGACCGAGCATCTAACTCATGTTAAGACTATTATGTTGTCTAAAGCCTTAGAGGAGATGGTTTGTCTTGACTGTCTGGAGCTGGACTCCCAAGTAGAGACATGGATATGTTGCTTGGTGGTTGCATATTAGACCGGGACTAAAGCATGATTGATCTACGAAGTCCGCTTTGAGTGGATCAATCTGCTTTTGACATTCATTATGCAGTAACCTTAATCCTGAGTAAAAAGGACAGCTTCATGTATATGACTTGTGTACGTTGATATTCCAATGGCTAAAGCGTCTCAGAGGTAGTAAGCTTATAGACCGGTTCGTTGGGTGCATGACTTGCATACGATGAAGGGTTCATTTACAGATATTGGAATCATAGCTCTAATGAGGAGTTAAGGGTATCCTCTTAAAGGCATTATACTGAATGTGAAAATGAACAAGGCCTTGGGTCGTCTGCTGGGCGGATGACTTCTTATTCACATATGGTGAATAATCATTTTCTTTATTCGGTAGTATAATGGAACTTTAAGATAGCCTGATCAGTAGGATTAAACGGACTTTGGCCTAAGGATGATTATGGATATCATATAAGGGTTCTGCATACATGACAAGGTCATTGGACGATAGCTTGTCACAGGCTTACATAATACGGTATATAATTGGGAGTTCAGTTTCAGGTTTATAGTGGTGTGACTCTGAAATTAGTGATCAGATGATTGAGTTGTTCGGTAAAGAATGATGATCATATGGATTTACGGGAGCCCGATTATATATGTCCAATCAGTCCCTCTACTAGCTCCACATAATTCCTTAACGTTTGGCAAATTGATTTGTGTATGCTCTTGGTTGGTTTATTATGCATGGATGGTGATGACACAGGATTAGGATGGTAGACAAGATTCTCTCCAGTTGGATTCAGATTTTGTTTTGGATAATAGAGTACACAATTATTCGAACTCCAAATAAAGTTGCCATGATTTTATTTGAGATTAGATTGGAGTTGTAGAAAAATATCCATGAGAACAAGAATTTGAAACACAACTGCTTTGTGGATTTTGAAATTTGAAATTTGAAATTTGAATTTTGAATTTGAAATTTGAATTTGAAATTTGAATTTGAAATTTGAAATTTGAAATTTGAAATTTGAAATTTGAAATTTGAAATTCGAATTTGAAATTTGAAATTCAAATTTTGAATCACAGTCCAAATGGGATTCGAATTTGTTGTGGAAAATCCACAATGTTTGAAATTCGAATTTGAGTTGGATTTGGAGAGGATAATCTTGTTAGAATCCTACTTGAATTTTGAATCCAAATCCTAGCAAAAGGTGGACGAAATTTTGAGGATAATCCTCAATAGAATTTCGGTTTTTTGTGGATAAGGTTCAAAGGGAAAAATTCAAGTTTCAATCCTAGTTGAATTTGGATTCTTTCCTCCCTGAAAAGTGGCCAAAATTTTGGAGTGTATCTCCTAGGAAAATTCGGTTATTTTGGATAAGGTTGAGATAAGATTCAAGCTTGAAAATCCTAGTGGAATTTTGATTCTCCCTTATCCTAAAAGTGGCCAAATTTATGAGGAGATTTTCTCCTAGGAATTTTGGATTTTTTGGTTGAAAAAGGGGATATAAAATTCTAGTTAAAATCTTGTTTAGATTTGGATTGGATTTATCCATATTGGCCGAATTTTATTGTTGAGAATCTCCCATAGAAAATTCGGATTTTTATGGTTGTGGATAAGGGAGAATATCTTTTCCTAGTCCAATTCAAATTCAGAGAATCACCTCATGCAGGTCTATAAATAGAGGTCCTGCCACTCCAGTTCTCTCAGACCACAGACTCTCAGGTGAGTAGGCTTATTGTTGCACAGCTCATCGTGACAATAAAGTTCTTTAGAGATCTGGGTGGTCGGAAGAACACTAGCAGTGCTAGCATACCGATCGAGGTTCAGAGTGCCTACACACTCAGCCATTCGGGAATTGGAGAATAGTAGAGAAGGCTAGTTGGTTGAAGCCTCCGGTCATTCTCCTCCTGCAAGATTGGTGTCCTTGAGTTATAAGTTTTAATTGTTGTTGGTTTATTGTATATGGCATCATGAGATATTTAACGATCTAAAAATTTTTATTATTCCGCTGCGCCACTCTGATACATTTTTACCGATTTATTTTTCTACAGAGGTAAGTCCTTTCCAGAACATTTCCTGAAAATCTTCATCAGAAAAGTTTAGGAGGGGGCACCTCTTAACCACATTCTTATCAAAACGCACTGCATATGTAAGCCTCATGTCCCCTGGCATCATCGGAAATTTTTCAACTCTCTGAAGATAATCCCTGACATCCGTTATTTGAGGTAATACAGGCAGCGACATGCTTTCCTCTCTAGCTGGGGGAACTGGAGGCGTCTATGGGCTCCTTCGAGAAAATTGCTGTTTGATGACCAAGCAGAAGTTAGCCCAGTTAAGCCTCAGCAATGCCTCTTGATCACATAACTCCCAATATATCTGGGCATCTCCTTGAAAAGTGCTTACTGCAAGGATGACCTAATAATCTTGGTCTATATCACAAGATCGGTGAATCAGCTCTACAGTGTGCAGCCAGTCCTGTACTGCTACTGACTGACATCCTCCATCAAATATAGGTGGCTGACAGGCCCTAAAAGCCTGAGTAGCCCTAGTAGAAACTCTCGAGCTAATGTGATCTCGTCCACTAACTACTGGGATATCTACTACTACTGGTGGTGCATTGAGTACTAGCAGAGGGGTTAGTGCCCTGGTGGTCGCCGGTGCCTCTGCTTGTGGAGGGGCCAGGTTAGCGAGTGCTAGAGAGCACACCATCAGTTGTCGGGGTGGGGATGGCCTAATTATGGGTCTAGTCCATACCCTTGGAGGACCCCTAGCTCGGTATGGATGTGGTCGAAAGTAGGGTGGTCTCATCATCTATCTCTTACATAAGGCTCACTTATTATAAATAAACATTTTACTAATTATAAAAATAAACTTAACTTACTTGGATCGATGAACGGGATGCGCATCAGGCCTTGAGGGACATGGTCAACTGCTCTGATACCAACTATGGCGGCCTGCCCATCATGGAGGCTAACAGTACTAGTATAGTAGAGCTCTGAAGTCCACTATGATAGACTGTCACCTCAATAGGTTGCCGGTAACTTACTTATAACTCGTCTTTGTTATTTACTGGTCGTAATTTAAACTTAAATTTTATTATCAAAACTGGAGATTTTTTTTTTAACTTATCTCGAAACTATAGAGTCGTAAAACATCATAAACACATACTGTAATACATATCATATTCTGTTGTATTTAATTTACATCATGTTATAAACATCTAAAATAACTTTCAAAATCTGCTCAGCGGAAAACATAAGCCGGACCATTCCCCTCACCCAGCCCTGACGGTAGATGCAGATCCCACTCCTCGTCCATCCACTAGCTACTGGTGTACATGTTTCTTACCTGCAACACGAATAAACTTGTGAGCGACAGGCTCAGTAAGTTCAAACATACAAACCGGAACATAAAATATAAAATCATAAAAAGTACTATTCATATAAATAGTAACTTTGACTTTTGACCATAAATAGTAAGGTTGGCTTTGATCGATGCTATTCACATCAACTTTGACCTAAGCTGGTATACATACAGTTAGTACATTTTATGCTCAATTATGGCAAATCTTAAGTCTTAGGTCTTTATCTTGTATTAAGTTTTGGTGTTAAACCCCTGGATTGGTCGTATCGTAGTGTGTGTATAACTGAGAAGGACTCTAGGGAGCAACCCACTGGCCAATCCTCTACAGTCTACATAATATTAGACTTCCTTACTCGTGACGTAGCACCATCGGTTTGGAAGCCATATCATATTTGAACATGAAGAACCTCCACCAGTGTGGGAGGCTGGTATGCCAATACTAGTTCATTACTGACTTTCATATGATTCCTGACCGATGACATTATAATTGCCTCATGGGTCTGGAACTCTTTACACCATATTCTTTATTTTTAGTTATTTATTTTTCCACGTTAGTGTGCATATAGCACCTTAATACTTATTTACATCTCATACATAGCATATAAATATTGCAAGTAAATTCATGCTGCAGACAAATAAATGTCTAAACTTACAGATATTTTGCTAGCGTTTCCTTTCTTGGGTCAAGCGGCTTACTTATATCGTCTTTTTGTTGATTCCTTATAACCGAAATAAACCACGGTTATATTTACTATTCACTTCATATTTAAAATATTGTAAAAATATGAAATTTCTGATTTTAGATCCCTAATTATTCATTTAGGATTCATATTTTCATTTCTGTATTTATTATACGGCTGAGGGTACTATTCCAGGCCTTAATATCACTTTTCTTAACTTTTTGACAAAATGGCCATTTTGCCCCTAACTTTTGACAAAATGACCATTTCATCCCTAACGGGATTTTCCCCTATTTTTCTGACTTACGGTTCTATTTTAATCTTAAGAAATTAATAAAACCATTCTGGGACTTTTATGGCCTTTTTCTAGTAATTTGAAAAATTTTGCTCAAAATGACTATTTTGCCCCTGACGGGACTCTAGATCGTAAAATTTCCATTTAAATGTTTTAACTAGGTTTTCTAGTCCCAAAAATCATAAAATAATCTTTCTTAGGTCTTACGGAACTTTTACGATAATTCTTGTCGAATTGCTCGGGTTATTCACCCGACCCTCGAGTGGTACTATTCTGACCCTCGGGGTCGTTTCTCGTTTTTCTAACCTTTCAGGACTTAAAATGGACATTTCACTACTTTCAAAATCATCCATTGCCGTTCGTCAAGCATTGGTCCCTGAGGCGGCTCGGGTTTCCAGTTCCCGACCCTATTTTTTACCCCTCGTTTACCAAATTGCCCTTCGGGCGTCCTGAAAATTTCAACAGCATTTCCGTTGAAATTCTAAGTTCCCGGCGTTTAGGAAAAGCATCGAAACCATCTACCCTATACTATCCTGCCATGTACTATAGCATAAACCTAATTTTACATAAAAGTTACAACCTTTGTACATAAAAATTTCCATTAAAAACCTAACCGTTTCTAACGGGATTTCAACCCGTTCTTTCTCATTTTTGGGTCCGGTTTTATACACAATTTGCACATGGTTTCATTCCATAACATATCATGCTAAAATAACATTTTCACCCCTAACCTATACACGGTTTTTCTTGAAAAGAACCTAAACAAAATTTTTGTTTCAAAGCTCCATTTTTCTTTATTTATTTTCCACATTAGCACATGCACATTACAACACAAAACCTAGCATAACTCATAAATTTTCATGCATTTTTGTCCTCTTCGAAAGCCACGGATTTTCAATTGAAAATCCAAGCACAAACTTTTATTTTTCTCATCTTATTTCTTTACTTGATTCACCAACATGTTAACACCATGTTTCCAATCCAATTTAAACAACATAAAATCTCATTTCTCCCTAATGTAACCCACGGATTCTTCATGGAAGACAAACAAAAAAGTTAATGTTTTTCACTTCCGTTTCGTCCATTTCTTTCTTCACATTCTCGCATGAATTTCAACATCAAAAACCAAACAAAATAACACCAAAACTTCATCTTTCTATACAATGCATAGCCCACGGATTTTGTGAGTGAAAATGCGCCAAACTTAATTTTTCATGCTCATGATTCCATACTTGTTTTAATCTCTTGCCATTAACACACTTTCAAGCAAAAATCCATCAAACAAAAATTGGATTTTCTCACTTCAAAACAACCCATTTACACATAGATTTTTCATGAAAAACAAGAGGAAACCATGCAAAAATGGAAGTTTACCTTGCTTTCTTGATTTCTTGCACTTGGAGATGAGTTTTACACACTTTCTCGAAGAAACTTTTGAAGAAATATTTCTGTTTTTGGGGAAGGGAACCCACGGCTGCTTCGAGACCAAAAAACACAATTTTTTCTGTTTTTTCATGGCCAAAACTGTGTATAAATCAACCCAAAAAGGAGGGACTAAGTTTCAAAACTTTTAGGGACCTTTTTGCAAGCTTTTTGTGTAATTTTTATACTCTTTAGGGGTTGATTTATAATTAAACAAATTAGGGCAGATTTTTTTTCTGTTTTTGCCCCTAAAAATCTGCCACTTCATGCCCTAGAACATTCTTGAAATTTTGTGTTAAGCTTCCTTTGACTTTTCATGTTGACTTTGAATCATGGCCATTGGATCATCTTGAATTTAAACCCTAGCCTTTGGATTTGAATGTAATCTTACATCCTTTCAAAGTTCCACATTCAATATTTGACTCCTCTCACTAATTTAGGTCAAACTTTTTGACCAAAAGTCAAACCGAATGGTTTTGCACCGAAATCGCATAGATGAGTTTCTGAGGCTATCCATGCGATCAGTTTTCCTTATTTCACTCCGGTTTGCCAAAAAATCAATCCCATAAGTATTTTGTATTTTAGTGTCATACAGTGTATTTCTAGAATTTTCGAAACCGAAAAGGCATATTTTGTCCAATTTCGGTACATGCTCTTATTTGCACCATCAGAACATTTCATCACATTCTAAATAATATTAAAACATTTGTTTTATAATTATACAGATAAAAATCATTGTATATTCATGTTATACAAAATTTCTAAGAGTAGTTAAATTTCTGGATTTTGACATTTACATTGCACACATTTTCTTATTCGACCATTTTTCATACAAATAGTCCATAATTAACATTTAATCATCTTAATTAATAAATTGAGGAATTAAAATAGTTGAAATCACTACTAGAGTTGTTCAACGACGTCCATCTGGTAGGTTAACTCCAATCGACAATCGACGGAGCCGTTTGATCTCGCACGTACAAACTTTGTTTCTCTGTTCTTCACTTTTCAAGTTTCAGTTTGCAAATCCGATGCCGTGGATGTGTCCAGAGTGTTAAAAATAGGCCAATGGGCCATTCTTCAAATTTTGATCACCGGTTGCCGTTGACTGACGTTGACTGCGGTGGTGACGAAAAAGGCGGCCACCATCTTGAAGAGCTCAATGAGAGGACCCCATTGGTGGTGCCAACTTCACCAATCAGTGCTCGAATCACCGGAAATCAAGCCTTGAAAATCAGACTGTGGTGGTGAGGTTGGTTCTCCGTCATGCCGGCTTTGTTGCACAAAATTGACTTGGGGCTTTTGATTTATGCATCATTCTGAGTCTTTTGGTACGGGTGGTACCGCTCAACTCCACCGGAATTGACGGTTTCCATGGCGGCGAAGGTGAGGGCTTGGACAGCGCGATTCGGCTGCTGTTGAGGTAAAACAAGACTTGGGTTTTGTTCTCCTTTTTGTCACCAAATTTTGGGACTAGAATCACCTTAATCGAAGGTCGGATGGCGGAGATCCGGCGTCGCAAATTTTTCCATCTCCAGCAGCATTCAGGCAGTGCGTGTGGCTTCCTCCAATGGCCGTTCTGTCGAGTCAACCCATCGTTGGACTCAGCTCAGCGAGAGCTTTCCAACGGTGCCAGTAATGTCGAAAACGGACACCGTTTCCAGTGACCGGTTACTGTTCATTTTCAGTGTAGGGGGAGAAAAGAGAAGAGAGGAAAAATTATGAGGGCTTTTTCTAAAATTTCTGATTTGTTGCCCTTATATATACTTTTTTTGTCCAAAATTTCAACATGAGCTATCCTGACTAATTTGGGTGTGCTGAAGCCAAATATATCAGTTTTATTTTCATCTGAGGTCATCTGGACCAGTTTTTCGGTATTGCATGTTTCCTAGTCAAAAATTACTTTTTGTGCTCAAATGACTAATTTGAGCATTCTGATTCTAAATATATCAGTTTTATTTCAAGAAAAGGTCATCTTAACCAATTTCTTGATACCACATGTTCCTCGGTCTAAAATTGCATTTTATGCTCAATTGACTATTTTGATCAGAATAAATCTAAATATATTAGTTTTATATCAAAAAAAGGTCATCTTAACTAATTTCTTGATACTGTGTATGACACACACGCGTACACACATAAAATCACTATATTTCACATTTTAAACATGAAATTCATCGTGTACATTCCCATTTAATTCATTCTGATAAACTTAATTACTTATCATGTAGTAATTAGGTTCCATGCACACGGGGGTCATTACATAGACTGATAAAATCAGCTTGATTTCTAGCCATAAAGGTTAGCTATTCGGTGGAATGATTAGCGGAGATTTATGTGGCTCAGATCGTAAAACTGCATGAAGTGCCAAAGTCGATCATTTCAGATCGTGACAGATGGTTCACCTCTAGGTTTTGGCAAAGTATTCAGGCCGCATTAGGATCTAAGTTGAAATTCAGCACATCCTTCCACCCTTAGACCGACAGGCAGTCGGAAAAGACCATACAGACATTGGAGGACATGTTGAGAGCTTGCATCCTTGACTTTAAGGGCAACTGGGATCAAAAGCTACCCCTGATCGAGTTCTCGTACAACAACAGCTACCATTCCTCGATCGGGATGGTACCTTAAGAGGTGCTTTACAGAAGGAAATGCAAATCCCCGGTTCATTGGCATGAGACTGGAGAGAAACAACTAGTTAGCACAGACTTCATCAAGAATACAATGGCAGACGTGAAGCTAATGCAAGAAAGGTTAGATACAGTGCACAGTCACTAGAAGAGTTTTGCATATAAGCACCGTAAACTTCTTGATTTTCAAGAAGGAGACTCAGTCTTTCTCAAGGTGGGACCCCACGAAAGGGGTGAGGTACTTTAGAAAGAAGGGAAAGCTCAGTCCTAGGTACAAAAGACCCTTCGAGATAATCGGGAGAGTCAGGAAGGTGGCCTATAGACTAGTGCTCCCTCCCGAGTTAGCTTCGGTGCACAACGTCTTTCACGTCTTGATGCTGAAGAAGTACGTGCCAAACAGCTCCTATGCTCTGAGTTAAGAACCCATAGAAGTACACGCTGATCTAACTTACGAGGAGAAACCTGTGCAAATCCTAGACAGAGAAGAAAAGGTGCTAAGGAATAAGTCATACCTCTCATGAAAGTTTTGTGGCAGAATCATAATGTCGAAGAAGCCACATGGGAACGAGAAGAAGACATGAGAAGAGACTTTTCGGAACTGTTCTAATTTTCGAGGAAGAAAATTTTGTAAGGTTGGTAGGTTGTAATTTTCATGGAACCTAATTACTCTGTAATAAGTAATTAAGTTAATGTATGTAGTATCATTCTCTAGTTTGTATGAATTAAACGAGTAAAGAAACGTTTAATTACTATTCATGCAGTGAAAGGGACAATCGAGAGTGAGATCGGTTCACCTTAGTACATGTGAGTGTGCATGTGAGACACGCAGTATCAAGAAACCGATCCAGATGACCATTTCTTGACACAGAACTGATGAGCTAGTCATCAGTATGCTCATACTGGTTATCTGAACACAACAATGAAATTTTGCCTGATAAATATACAGTGTCGAGAAAATGGTCGAGATGACGTTTTCTTGACATAAAACTGATATATTTATAGTCAGCATGCTCGATTTAGTCAATTGAGCATAGAACGTGAAATTTTGTTTGAGGCATACACAGTATCAAAAATGGGTCAAGATGACCTCTTCTCAGCCCAAAACTAATATATTTAGACTCAGAACGCTCAAACTGGTCAGTTGAGCACAAAAGGTGATTTATTAGTTGGGATCACACAGATCTAGAAAACTGGTCTAGACGACCTCAAATGGATGTAAAACTGATAAATTTAAAATTAGCAATTTGAAATTAGTCAGGATAGATTGTGTCTGAAAGTTTGCACGAAAAAGTTGTACAATGCGTGTATAGTATCAGTACAGTGTAGACACAACCACAGTACCATAAATGAATAGTAAACAGTCACAGAATGGGCTCATAGGCACTACAACCCAACCAGGAATGAAGAGTATAAGAATTAGATCAAGAAAATCCACGTTCAGTCAAAGTCTAGAACACTACCCAAAAAGGACCGAACACCGTTAGAGGAAATTAGACTGTTAAGGGAAGCTTTTGTAAATGATTTCTTCCCCTCAAAACCGTGTTTGGATGCACCCAAACACAACTCTAGGAGCATAGGGACAAGCCTCCCACAAAACAAGGAAGCATGTTTATGAAACCTTGAATAAAAAATGAAAAAGTGGTGGGCAACACACTATAGACTTTATCAAGCAGTTAATGCAAGTTGTGCTTCTTTTCTCTTCATCCCCATGTTTTCTTTTTAGCTAGTTGGTAGCAGCAAATTTATCCCCTAAATTAGCTAAGGTTTGGCCTAATTAAGTTGGCTAGAGTTGATTAAACTTGCTTAGCATTTGTCTATAAATAGGTGTGCATGGCCTTAGACCCCATTTTCTTCCTTTGGCTCACCAAAAAGCTCTTAAGACACCAACTTTTCTTCTCATTCTCTTCAGCTAGCCGACGCTGTTGCAGCCCCAAAACACACCAAAGTTCACCAAAATTTTTACCAAAAATCAGCGACACACTAGCTTGGGAAGAGCCATTTCTTCAAGTCACTTCAAGACCACTTTGAGGTAAATTGCTAGGACACTTTCCTTGTGGTTTTAATTGGTTTTTTGGCTTGGTTAACCAAGGAGATTTTTATGTTTCTTTCTTGTGACAAACCAGAAAATCCCAACAGTGCAACCTAGGATTAAGCTCAGTTTTTCTAGGAATTTCTGTGAATAAAAATGTATGAGAGCACTATGTTTGTAAATAAACAGATAATAGTATTAATAATAACAAATAAATATTTTGGAGGATTTGAAATCTCCAAAAATGATCAAAGAATAAAGTTCATGACTGAAAAAGTGATTTCGGACCAAAACGCTCACAATGGAGTGGTTTCGGTATCTGAAAAGTATAGACATAAAGAAATGGCAAGTCAAAGCAAAGATATGACAAGATAAGTGTTTTATGGTTTTTAAGAGTTTCAAGATTGAGTTAGATCAAACTGATAGCACGGATGGCTAGATAAGTCCTCCGGTGCATTACTGGAGAAATTTCATTATTTTTGGAAAAATGATAATGCTTTTCAGAACCAAAAACCCCAAGAGATTACCTTAGGTAAACTAAGTTCACTAAAAGATGAAAAATTTTGGTAAGCATTTTTTGCCAAATGACAGTAGAATAAGGCAAACCGATCACGTGGAAGGCCCCAAAAACTCGCCTATGTGATTTCGATGAAATTTCGTTCGGTTTGACTTTTGGTCAAATTTTTACTTTTGGATTAATTAAGTGAAGTCATGCATGATGTCACATGCATGATGTCATAATTAAAGAAAGAAATGACGTGGAAAGGTGGTAGGTAGATCTAAGGGATGAGATTTAAAGAAAGTTTTGATCAAGGGCTATAAACTAGCCAAAATGGCAAGAATTATTTTAGGCAAAATTGGGAAAAAAAATTGGTGAATTAGGGGTTGAATTGGAGTCGATGGAAGTAGTAGAAATACTATGACACCCCGCAGCCCTGAGTGGCCCAGATCGTCACTTAAAAACTACTACTTGTATTGATACTTATACTTACTTGTAAACCATTAATACTTACTTAAACTTATTAACTTAGATACCATAATTTTAGGGGATTTTTTTTTGAATGCATACATATTTACTATTCTCATACATATACTTTCGAAAATACAAAGTCGAAATCATAAGAAGTTCGGTCATACATACATACTTATAAAAATTCTCTAATTAACAACTATTCAAAATATACTATTCAAAAATACTGTTTACTATACGGAAGTTAAACTCGCGGTGTATCCATAACCTCGCCCTCACATCTACCTCTGTCGCTATCATTGCCTATTAGTGTAGGAATAAAATCGGTAAAAACACATCAGAGCGGTGCAGTGGAATAATAAAAATTTCTCAAGATCGTTAAATATCTCGTAATGCCATATACAATAAAATAACAATAATAAAACTGATACCTCAAGAGGATGCCAACTGTAGGAGGAGAATGACTGGAGGGTTTTAACCAACTAGCCTTCTCTACTATTCTCCAATTCCTGGATGACAGAGTGTGTGGGCACTCGGTTTCTCGACCTCGGTTTCTCGACCGGTGTGCTAGCACTACTAGTCTTCTTCCGACCACTCAGATCTCTAAAGAAATTATTGTCACGGTTAGTTATGCAATAATAAGCCTGCTCACCTGAGAGTCTGTGGTCTAAGAGAATTGGAGTGGTAGGACCTCTATTTATAGACTTGCATGAGGTGATCCTCTGAATTTGATTTGCATTAGGAGAAGATTTCCTCCCTTATCCACAACCAAAATCTGAATTTTCTAGGGCCAATAACCACCAAAAGATTTTGACCATTCTAGGGACCTTTGCTTTCAAAATTCAAACAAGATTTTTACTTGAATTTTATCTCCTCACTCATTAACAAAAACCAAATTTCCTAAGGCCATAAACCTATCCAGATTCATCCATTAAAGTGTGAAGAGAATCAAAATCCAAATAGGATTTTCTAGCTTGAATTTTATCTCATCCTTATCTAATTAAAAATCCAAAAATCTCCTTAAGATTTTCCTCAAAATTTCAGCCAATATAGGGAGGAGAGAATCCAAATTCAACTGGGATTGATGTATTTATTTTGATGTATTTATTTTGAACTAGATAATAAAATTATATATAGAAGTTCTTCATTACATTACTATCTGTCCTCGTTTTATTTACATGTTAAAGTAAATGTAAGAAAATATGATTCCCTGACTGCTTGTGTTAAACTGTTAGAACGTTGCATGCAATGGACTTTTGTATGCGAGAAGACAATGTTCTAAAGTAAGCGGTCTAAACTATGGTCTGTAGTCTATGGGGTTAGACCGAGCATCTAACTCATGTTAAGACTATTATGTTGTCTAAAGCCTTGGAGGGGACGGTTTGTCTTGACTTTCTGGAGCGTAGACTCCCAAGTAGAGACATAGATATGTTGCTTAGTGGTGACATATTAGACCGGGACTAAAGCGTGATTGATCTACGAAGTCCGCTTTGAGTGGATCGATCTGCTTTTGACGTTCATCGTGCAGTAACCTTAATCCTGAGTAGATGGACAGCTTCATGTATATGACTTGTGTACTTTGATGTTCCAATGGCTAAAGCGTCTCAGAGGTAGTAAGCTTATAAACCGATTCGTTGGGTGCATGACTTGTATATGATGAAGGGTTCATTTACAGATATCAGAACCATAGCTCTAATTTGAATTTGAGTTGGATATGGAGAGGAAAATCTTGTTAGAATCCTACTTGAATTTTGAATCTAAATCCTAACAATAATGGATGAAAATTTTGAGGATTATCCTCATGGAATTTTCAGATTTTTTGTGGATAAGGTTCAAGGAAAAATTCAAATTTCAATCCCAGTTGAATTTGGATTCTCTCCTCCCTGATTATGGCTGAAAATTTGAGGAAGATCTTCTAAGAGATTTTCGGCTATTTTGGATAAGGATGAGATAAGATTCAAGCTTGAAAATCCTAGTGGAATTTTGATTCTTCCCTTATCCTAAAGTGGCCAAAAATATTTGGTGAAGATCGTCTAGGATTTTTGAATTTTTTGGTTGAAAAAAGGAGATAAAATTCTAGTTAAAATCTTGTTTAGATTTGAATTGGATAATCCTAAGTTGGCCGAAAATTTGTTGAGATTTTCCCCTTGTAAAATTCGGATTTTTTGGTTGTGGATAAGGGAGAACATCTTCTCCTAATCCAATTTGAATTCAGAGAATCACCTCATGCAAGTCTATAAATAGAGGTCCTGCCGCTCCAGTTCTCTCAGACCACAGACTCTCAGGTGAGCAAGCTTATTGTTGCACAACTCATCGTGACAATAAGTTCTTTAGAGATCTGGGTGGTTGGATGAAGACTAGCGGTGCTAGCATACCGATTGAGGTTCAGAGTGCCCACATACTCAGCCATTCAAGAATTGGAGAATAGTAGAGAAGGCTAGTTGGTTGAAGTCCTTCGGTCATTCTCCTCCTGCAGATTGGCGTCCTTGAGGTATGAGTTTTAATTATTGTTGGTTTATTGTATATGGCATCATGAGATATTTAACGATCTTGAAAATTTCTTATTGTTCCGCTGTGCCACTCTAATATGGTTTTACCAATTTATTTCCTACACATAAAGCCACCGTCTCCGGTTCGCAACTAGAGGCTCCTATCATGTAGACTTATCGTTTCCACGAACCCCTACATAGAAACACAATCATGATAAGTGGCACCCAAATCAATGACCAAAGTGTCTTTCGATTCTTCCACCAAACATACTTCTAAATAGTGAAGTACCTTACCTTCCTTGCCCTTGGCGGCTAGGAATTCCTGGCAAGCCCTCTTGAAATGACCTACCTTCCCACAATGGAAGCACTTGGACTTTTTAAAGTCCCTGGGTTTCTTGTTCTTTTTCTTCTTCTTCCCATCCGAGACAGGAGGATTAGAAGAACTAGAAGTTGTTTGCTTCTTATTTGGCCTCTTTCTCTTCCGTAAGGGTTTGGAAGATTCTGCCAAATTGACCTCTCCTTTGGGTTGGATCACATCCCCATCCCTGATCATCCACTCATAAGCTTGGAGTTACTTCATGAGCTCGAGGAGTCCTAACTCCCTTGTCCCCAGATTGTATGTGGCCTTAAACCCCACAAAATCTTTTGATAGAGTTTTAAACACCATCTCGATCTGGGTGTTGTAGTCCAGCTCAGCACCATTCTCGGCAGCCTCAGCAAAGAATCCCATTAGAGTGATCGTATGGTCCTTCACCAGGGTACCTACCTTTTGCTTAGAGTTCATAATGCTAGTAATTGCAGACTGTCGAGCCAATTTTTCTTGGCCTCCGAACATGTCTTCCAGAATTTCCATGATCTCACTAGCAACTTGATAAGTCTCAAGCTACTGATGTAAAGCACTCGTCATGCTAGCAAGAATGTAGCATCGAGCTATCTCATTGGATTCTCTCTAACGAGTATAGGCAACCGGGACCTCCTCAAGCGATGTGTCAGGTTTGGGCCCAGGTGGGGATGGTTCGTCCAGCACAAACTTGTGTCTCTCACAACTAAGAACTATTAGTAGATTTCTTTTCCAGTCTTCGTAATTATCGCCATTCCAGTTACTTTCAGTAAGTATCAAAATGAGGGGTGTTGGTGACATTTTGAACTGAAATAAAATTATACTAGACATCATTACAAAGCCCAAGCAAATATATAAATAATTTAGCAAATAAAACATACAAGTATGTTCCTACATGAAACTTGAAAAAACATGCAGCGTTGCAACAGTAATTCTCAGCACTATTGCCCCAAGCCACCGAGGGGTAGTCATGAGACAAATAGCTAGAATATGGACCCCGTCCAATTAATGTATGTTGCCTTAAATCCTCCAAGGTTAAGACATATATTAATAATCGCTTATTTTGGCCACCAGTTTAGTTAACAGAGCTTCTAGGGAAGGTTAATAACTAAATGAGTCTTGAGTGTATAACCATTGTTTACGTAGTCCGATCCACATCCTACCAAGCCACCGAGGGGTGGTCATGAATAGGATTGTACCCGAACACGTTTTCCACATAAGAGATCCAACCTAGTATACCAGCGGCGGTAAACACTTGTCGAGGGGTGTGGTTATGGCAGAACTAACGCGAGGCGTTACCATGCTTTCACATATGGATCAACAATGGAGGCCGTGGGTTTTGTTTGAAACCCTCTCCCACTCAATATTTTGAAAAATATGCAAGTTTTGACAAAAAAGTATGATCAATATAGTATGAGTGGCATTCACCTATCCTATATGACATGTTATCAAATATGCATACATAACATCCATAAATACATATTTATACATCCATGACATATCATAGAAAAAATAATTGACGAAAAAATAACCAAGCCATGGTTCCATCCTAGAACAAAGAAAATAAAGATTACAAAATTCCATTCAAAGCTTGCTTTAGGTCTTGAATTTTATTCCGTCTTCTTGTATCTATCTTTATGTAGCCTCTCATTTTATTTCTCATCCCAAGAATCATTTAAAATTTAAATTTCAAATTCAAATCTCAAATTTGAATTTTAAATTTAAATTTCAAATTCGAATTTTAAATTTAAATTTCAAATTCAAATTTTAAACAATTTAAATGTCTAATACTGTGTAATTTCAAAAACTTTAAATTTTTAATTACATATTTTTTAAACATGATTTTAAAATTAAATCTCAAATTTAAAAATCAAAATTTTCGTTTTTCAGCTCGTCGGCCCACGAGCCCCTAAAGGCCCGCAGCCACCGTGGACAGCCCCCATCCCCCCGGGGAGGGGGGGCGGGAGTGCCAGCCCACGGCCACTGGCCGGGTGTAGTCCAGTCGACTGTAGGCAGCGCCTGCAGCCATGGGCTACATGCCCAAGTGCTGGCCGGCCCTTGGGTGGGCCACGGCCACCCCTGGTTTCAGGCAAAGCCTACGGCCGTGGGTGGTCTTGGCCTGGACAGGGGCTGCTGTAGCCCCAGCCTCCCCAAGGGCAAGGGCTGCAGCCCCACAAGGCCAATGGCCTATCCCGATGGGTCGTGCCTCGATTTTCATGCTATATTCCAATTTTCCCATTAGAATCTCCAAAAATTAATTTGAATCCTAATTAAATTGGAATTTTCCACACAAATAAAATTTCAACCTTTAAATTAAATTTAACTTTTGAAAAAAATAAATTACGGTCTTTAAACTTCAATCTCCTCCAAGAATAATTACATAAAATTTCCTAAACCGTTTCCAGTGTAAAAAAAATTCTAATCATAATAATTCTAAGAGACAAAAAATTAAAATCCATGGGAAAATTACAGTGATGATAAACCGCTCCTATGGTTACAAAAAAATTCCTAAATACAATTTTCTAAATTCTAAGGAACCATAATCGGCATAAAACAAGCATGCTTATAATAATTTAAAAAATTAAAATAACCACATACTACATACATAATACATGATAACAACATAAAGGAATCCTAGAATGCTACTCTCTACGTATCAAATCCATATACAAATAAAAAGACTAACTAATTGTCTAATTTATGTTCATGGCATAGTCACGATATGACTTTGATACCAATTATATGAATAAAACGGTAAAAATGCATCAGAGCGGCGCAGCAGAACAATAAAAATTTTTCATGATCATTAAATATCTCGTGATGCCATATACAATAAACTAATAATAATAAAATGCATACCTCAAGAGGACGTCAATTGTAGGAGGAGAATGACTGGAGGGCTTCCACCAGCTAGCCTTCTTTACTATTCTCCAATTCCCGGATGGCAGAGTGTGTGGGCACTCGGTTCCTTGACCAGTATGCTAGCACTACTAGTCTTCTTCCAACCACCCAGATCTGTAAAGAACTTAATGTCATGATGAGTTATGCAACAATAAGCCTGCTCACCTGAGAGTCTGTGGTCTGAGAGAACTGGAGTGGCAAGACCTCTATTTATAGACTCGCATGAGGTGATCCTCTGAATTCGAATTGGATTAGGAGAAGATTTTCTCCCTTATCCACAACCAAAAATCTGAATTTTCTAGGGCCAATAACCACCAAAAGATTTTGGCCATTCTAGGGATCTTTGCTTTCAAAATTCAAACAAGATTTTTACTTGAATTTTATCTCCTTACTCATTAACAAAAATCGAATTTCCTAAGGCCATAAACCTGTCCAGATTCGTCCATTAAAGTGTGAGGAGAATCAAAATCCAAATAGGATTTTCTTACTTGAATTTTATCTCATCCTTATCCAATTAAAAAACCAAAAATCTCCTTGAGATTTTCCTCAAAATTTCGGCCAATCTAGGGAGGAGAGAATCCAAATTCAACTGGGATTGAAACTTGAATTTTTCCCTGCATCCTTATCCATAAAATCCGAAAATATCTAGGAGGATTTTCCTCAACTAATTTTCGACCACTTTTGTTAGAATTAGGATTCGAAATTCAAGTAGGATTCAAACAAGATTTTCCTCTCCTTTATCCAAATCAAAACCGAATTTTCTCTTGTGGATAATCCATAAAAAATTCAAATCCTATATGGATTGTGATTCAAAATTTGAATTTCAAATTTCAAAGTTCAAATTTCAAAATTCAAACTTCAAATTCAAATTTCAAAATTCAAACTTCAAATTCAAAATTCAAATTCAAATGTCAAATTCAAATTTCAAATTTCAATTTCAAATTTCAATTTCAAATTCAAAATTTAAATTTCAAATTTCAAATTTCAAATCTCAAAATTCAAATTTCAAAATCCATAAAAAGTTGTATTTCAAATTTTGGTTCTCATGGATAATTTTCTACAACTCCAATCCAATCTCAAATAAAATCATGGAAACTTTATTTGGAGTTCGAATAATTGTGTACTCTATTATCCAAAATAAAATCTGAATTCAACCGGAGAGAATCTTGTTCACCATCCTAATCCTATATCAACACTATCCATGCATAATCAACTAGCCAATAAGCATACACAAATCAATTTACCAATCATTAAGGAATTATGTGGAGCTAGTAGAGGAACCAATTGGATATATATAATCAGGCTCCCGTGAATTCATATGATCATCATTCTGCACTGAACAACTCAATCATATGATCACTAATTTCTGAGTCACACCACTATAAACCTGAAACTGAACTCCCAATTATACACCGTATTACGTAAGCCTGTGACGAGCTACTATCCAATGACCTTGTCATATATGCAGAACCCTCATATGATATCCATGATCAACCTTAGGCCAAAGCCCGTTCAATCCTACTAATCAGGCTATCTTAAAGTTCCATTATACTACCCAATAAGAAAATGATTATTCATCATATGTGAATAAGAAGTCATCCACCCAGCAGACGACCTAAGGCCTTGTCCATTTTCACATCCAGTATAATGCCTTTAAGAGGATACCTTTAACTCCTTAGAGCTATGATTTTCGATATCTGTAAACAAACCCTTCATCGTATACAAGTCATGTACCTAACGAACCGGTCTATAAGCTTACTACCTCTGAGATGCTTTAGCCATTGGAACATCAAAGTACACAATTCATATACATGAAATAGTTTATTTACTCAAGATTGAGGTTATTGCATAATGAACGTCAAAAGCAGATTGATCCATTCATAGCGTACTACGTAGATCAATCACGCTTTAGTCCCGGTCTAATATGTCACCACCAAGCAACATATCTATGTCTCTACTTGGGAGTCTATGCTCCGGACAGTCAAGACAAACCGTCCCCACCATGGCTTTAGATAACATAATTGTCTTAATATGAGTTAGATGCTCAGTCTAACCCCATAGACTACAGACCTTAGTTTAGACTGCTTACTTTAAAATATTGTCTTCTTGCATACAAAAGTCCATTGTATGCAACGTTCTAATAGTTTTAACACAAGCAGTTAGTGAGTCATATTTGCTTACATTTACTTTAACATGTAAATAGAATAAGGATAAACAGTAATGTAATGAATAACCTTTATATATAATTTTATTATCCAGTTCAAAAGAAATACATCAATATGTCTCTGATGCTTAGGGCATTTCTTGACAATTGGTGTTTAAGCCATAGGACGCTTACTTACAACATGAACGCACACTATGAGCTTTATGCCCAGTTAGTACAACATGTCATCTGCAAAACATGTTTAAATCATAATAGATACTTAAAACCATATTAGCATGTCATAAACCAACACGTCTCACTGAGACATTCCACATACTAGAACAACACATTTCACTAAATGCAGAACATCACATACTGTATGCATAATAGAAAACATTAAGTACAAAATGCATATCTACTATAACTGAAAGCATAATGAACTATAACTAATGCATATTGTGAATAAGGTGTGAACCGATTATGCTCATTTAATGCTTCATTATCCATTGTCTTTTCTTATCTGAAGGGCATAGTGAGCCCTGCGCTCATGGGCCTTACATCCATTATATTTATATACATGATGTGGGCCTTGTGCCATGATATTTATATACAAAAAAAATATGGGCCTTGTGCCCGTTATATTCATACACATAATATGGGCATTGTGCCCGTTATATTTATATACATAATGTGGGCCTCGTGCCTGTTATATTTATATACATAATGTAGGCCTCGTGCCTGTTATATTTATATACTTAATGTGGGCCTCGTGCTTGTTATAACGATACCTTAATTTAATTATCCAATTCTTTATCTGATTAGGCCATATGCTCTACTAAGCCATCCCTTAATCTTACGTGATAGGGATGTATGGAATTTAACTCAGGTTTTCATTAATCTACACGATTATGAAACTATATGCTTTCTTAACATGTGATGCATCAACAGTGCATGAATTGCATACTTGATATACTATAAAAGTCAATACTTTAAATTCATTTTGCTCATGTTGTAGGCGGAGTTGTACTTACCTAGTTTGCAACAAACTTGTACTCTCACCTTTGTCAACATACAGGTAACTACCTATCATCAATAATGTATCTCATTAATACTCTCGTTGAGTCACTAATACCATTAGTGACTAAAGCGGATACTAACATATGATACCGATTGCCTTCGGTACTAACTTACTCTCTTTTGGTGAGTTTAATTGTCTAATCATGACTAATTAATTTATTCCCCAATAAATTAATTAATATTGTTCTTAGGTCACTGCTACCGCTAGTGACCATAACTTGGATCGGGTATGGTACCGAGGCCCATCGGTATCTTATTGCTCTATTTTGGGAATTTGGTATCTAACTTCCATCGTGTTTGATTAAGTTATCTACTTGACAAATTAATCATCGTTCTTCAGTATATCGTTCAAACGAGGTCCTTGACTGGTTAACTAACCAATCAACTGACCAGTTACCTCACGCGTCCTTAACTAGGTAGCCTACCGGGTTACTAATCTTGTTTGATGTGGTAGCCTACCAGGCTACTGCTACTATTTTGTTTATTTTGCAAAATTGTTTTGGTTACCTTATAAAATCCTTGGGAAAATTATGTGCTTTAAAACCATCCCCTAATCACCCCGTTGGAAGGTGGGGGCATTTTATTAAAACCATGTTTTTATTTTAAAAGGGTAGAACACATTTGGTGTTTACATTTTAAAGGTGGTTTTTGAACCACTTATCGAAATTGTTTTCAAATGTGCTTCAAACGACTTAGTTTGTAAATTTGATGAACATAAAAATTTTCACCCTCAATGAGATGAACAATTCTCATGTTCACCTCGGAGCTCAAATCAAACTCTAATGGCTCCTAAACTCACTAAACCCGTAGCTATTTATGCCTTTTTTTTTTTTTTTAAGTTTCTAGTTTTACACTATTTTGAAAATGGCTCTGTTTGAGGCCTGAAACGGCCAAATTTTTAAAACAAGCATAGGCTGTCTTAAAGATTTCGACGAGATCTATAACTTTCATGTTGAGCCTGAGATTCGGTTTGGACTCTAAGTGGGTCATTTTTAGCAAAAATCGAGACTGTTTTTGGGTTTGGATTTTTAGTCCCAGTTTTGGGCACCAAATGAATACCACTCAAAAAACCTATTTTAGTGTCTTTTTCTACCAAAACCTATTTGATGCATAAACAACTAGGACAAAATTTACTTAAAACTCTATCTTTTACCAAATCCCAAATTTGGACTCTAACTTGATCAAAATGGCCAAAACCCATGGCTCTATCCTGGTGATAGATTTGTGTCCAGCCACTAAAACGTCCACGCATACATACATCCATTCATAAAAAATGTAATCCACATCTACACAACCACATAACTTAAAAAATGAAAAGCTAAGGGCTCAAAATAAATTTATTGTAACCCATTGCATAAACAAATACACATAAATTCGTTTATCTAAAAACTTAAAAATAACTAAACTTCAAAAAGGGTGTTTTTGGGTTTTACCTTACGTATTAGGAATCGAAGCTCGAGTGACCAAAATGGCCATGTGAACTAAGAGAGGTTGGGGTCAGTTTATGCTAGCAAAGAGACTAAAAATTTTCCTCTTAATATCAAACCAAAATAACAACTAAAAATCACAAAAATGGGTTCCAAAAACTTACCCTTGGATGAACTTAGAATGGCTTAGATTGAAATCTCCTAACATAAGCTTGAAGAGGGCTAGCTTTTGGTGAGTTTTTGGCTTGAAAATGGTGGGTTTGGGGGTTGTGGAGTGGTTTACTACAACAAGAAAAGAGAGAGAAGAAGAGTTGTGGTTTTGGGAGCCAAATGAAAGAAAGCAATCCCTTTAGGTCATGCATGCCTTTTATAGGCAAAACTAACCCATTTTGATCAAACTTAAACCTACTTAATTAAGCCAATCTTTGCCAAATTAATGGACAAATTTACTGCCATTTTTTTGCCCCCTAGTGCTATGGGTTACGCGTGGAAGGAAGGGCCAAATAAATAAAGTTTTTTGTTGGCCATGTGATGAAAAGCTTGGATATTTTAATCAAAAGGTGTCATACCTATTTGATTATTTTAATCACACTTTTGGACTACTCTTAAAGCCAAAATCAGCTGCTTTGTTAGCTAGGGGGACACGGTTTTTAAGGGGCAAAATTCATCTATATTTACTTCTCTTTGTAGTTTAGTTTTCTACTGTAGTATTCGGTCTTTTCTCGACAGTGTTTTACTATTCATTACCTATACTGTGGTTGTGTCTACACTGGGTTGTCCTTGCACACGTAAAACGAGGCGTTCTTGTGTGAAATTTCAAACATAGTCTCTCTTGACTAATTTGGATGTGTTGATTTCAAATTTATCAGTTTTACATCCATCTGAGGTCTTTTGGACCAGCTTTTAGGATCTGTGTGACCCCATCTTAAAAAACGTGTCAAGTGCTCAATTGACTAATTTGGGTGTTCTAAGTCTAAATATATCAGTTTTTGGCTGAGAAAGGTCATGTTGACCCTCTTCTCGATACTGTGTATCTCTCAAATAAAATTTCTTGTTTTATGCTCAATTGACCAGATTGAACCTACTGACTGTTAATATATTAGTTTTATGCCAGATTAAGGTCGTCTTGGCTATTAACCTGACATTGCGTTTCTACTATTCACTATTCACTGTCTTCTATGTAACTGACTAGCTTGAGCATTCTGACTCGGATTTTGTCAGTCTCTGGGCGAGAAGAGGTCGTCTGGACCATTGTTCCCAAAACCGTACCTCTGCTAGGGCTTTTGTCACTGTTGTGCTCAGATGTTTGGTCCAAGCGTTCTGGTGATCTGTTCACCAGTCTTGTGTCAGGAAATGGTCATCTGGACCAGTTTCCTAACACTGCACATCCTATAAATTATACACATAATAGGGTGGACCGATTTCACTATCGGTCACCTCTTTCACTGCATGAGTAGCAATTAAACATTACAGTTCCTATTTAATCTATTCAACTATAAAATATGCTGTATTTTTCAACTTAATTACTCATTGCATGGTAATTAGGTTTCATGCATTACGAGAATTTTTACCCCGGCTCTCTGCTCAATACACGACCTTCTACACGGGTTCTTACACAGGCATGTATAAAGCAACACGGACGTGTACATTCCAGACGCTGACGTGTTTCAGTTGGGCTTATTCAACATGCCTATGTCTTTGAAACATGTTCATATACCCGAGGGGTACACGGCTACTTAAACAGCCGTGTACCTGACCGTGTTCTTCAAATTTGTATTAAAAGGCATCAAATTATTCCTCAATTTCTCATTATATGGAAATTAGGTTACATGAGCGGGGGGGTCCTTACAATCTACCCCCCTTACAAAATTTTCATCCTCGAAAATTAGAACAATTTTGGGAAGTCTCTTCTCATATCTTCTTCCTGTTCCCACATGGCTTCCTCTATATTATGGTTCTACCACAATACTTTTGCAAGCGATATAACCTTATTCCTAAGAACTTTATGTTCTTTGGCTAGGATCCACACGGATTTCTCCTCGTACGTCAGATCGACGTGGACTTCGATGGGTTCTTGGCTTAGAACGTGGGAGCTATCTGGCACGTACCTATTCAGCATTGAGATGTGGAAGACATTGTACACTGAAGCTAACTTGGGAGCAAGTGCTAATCTGTAAGCCACACTCCTAACTCAGAATATCGGCCACCTTGTTAGCTTTTCCTGGATGGTACAGGACCTCGCAATCATAATCTTTTACTAATTCTAGCCATCTTCACTGCCTCATGTTAAGCTCCTTCTGCGTGAAGATATACTTGAGGCTCTGGTGGTCGGTGTAAATCTCACACTTGATTCCATATAGGTAATGCCTTCATATTTTTGGTCCTTGAGTTGTCACAAGGCGTACATGACTAATCTACCATTTCACATCAACACGGCTCCTAATCCGATCTTGGATGCGTCACTATACATCACAAAGTTTCCTCTGGAATAGTCATCACTGGAATGCTCGTGAGTAGTGGTTTCAACTCTTGAAAGCTCTCCTCACACTTATCTGTCCACTCATACCTCTTTCCTTTCTTGGTAAGCACTGTAAGTGGGATGGCTAGCTTCAAAAAATCCTTGACAAAGCACTAGTAATATCCTGCTAGGCCTAGGAAACTGCGTGTTTTCATCTTGTTCCTCGGAACTGGTCATGCGCTAACTGTCTCAACCCTTCCAGGGCCCATCCTGTATAGGGCCTTAGAAATGGGGGGTTGAGCCTAGTAAATGTTCAGTCTCGAACGATATCTCATGCTCTGGCAGGAGTCCTGGAAGATCTTCTGGGAATACCTCCATAAATTCCCTGACTATCGGCATGTTCTCGGGTCTTATCTCTATTCCTCGAGTCTTATCTATTATGTGTGCTAGGAAGCCTGCGCATCCATTAGATAGCATCTTGTGAGCCTTTACTACTGAGCTTGTCGTCTTTGGTTTTTTCGTCAACAAACCCTTATAGACGAACTTTTCACACTTGATCGGTCCAACAAGCAACTTTTTGCCTTCGACATTCTATGATTGCGTTGTATTTTACGAGGGATTCTACTCCCAAGATTACATCCTGATCGATCATGTCAATGATGATTAGATTAATGCTCTACTTTCTACTGCAAATAATTACTGGTACATAACGTATCCAACAATTAGACATTAAAACTCCCTCTGAGGGAAGTGCCATTCTACAAGTCCATTTCATCCTATCTAAGCCTCTATCTAGCTTTCTAGCAAAGTCTGATGATGCAACGAATGGGTGGCCTGCTACTCTTTCTGCTTGATTGCTCTTCTAGTTCTGTTTGGCATGGTCTCTTTCTCTCTTTCGGTATGCTCCTACCTCGATCCACTTTTGCCTCGTCTTGGTTTCGTCATAAGCATTCCTCAACATGTGTTGTAGAAGTCCATATTAGTTCCTCATAGCACATAGCATATGTTAGAATTGTGTCACCAGACATCGACTTTAGTCTCTTAGTCTGATGAAAAAATTCTCGTATGTCTGCAATGTAATGACCCCCACATTCACAGAACCTATTTACCATATAATAAGTAATTGAGGAATGAATTTGGAGCATTTTGAAGCTTTTTGGTGCAAATTTGAAGAACACGGTTAGGTATACGATCGTGTAAGTGGCTGTGTACAGTTCAAACTATGTACGTGTGAGAGATCGTGTAAGTATAAATGGCCACGTAAGAGTAACACGGTCAGGTAGACGGCCCTGTAAGTAGCCGTGTACCGTTTAGACTGTTGAAGTGTAAGAAGTCGGGTGAGTGTACATGGTTGCGTAGTGTAACACGGTCAGGTACACAGCCATGTAAGTGGCCATGTACTGCTTGGGTTAATGAACATGTTGAAAGTTGTATTCTAGGACGTGGCTATGTTGAGAAATTTCAACCAGTACAGCTCGTGATTGTCTTGCACAAGCCCGTGTAAGAGCCCATATAGAAGGCCGTGTACTGAGCTGAAAGCCATTGAAAAGGCTCTCATGATTTATGAAACCTAATTACCAAGCAATGCGTAATTAAGTTGAAAATACAGTATATTTTCTTATTGAATGAATTAAGCGGGTACAGTAACATTTAATTCCTATTCATGTAGTGACAGGGGTAACCAATAATAAAATCGATCCACCCTATTATGTGAGTGTGCGTGTGAGACACACAGTATCAAGAAACCAGTCTAGACGACCATTTCTAGACACAGAACTGTCATGCAGTGAAAGGGGCAACCGAGAGTGTGATCGGTTTACCTTAGTACGTGTGAGCATGTGTGTGAGACACGCAGTATCAAGAAACCAATCCAGACGACCATTTCTTGACACAAAACTAATGAGCTAGTCATCAGTACGCTCAGACTGGTTATCTAAGTACAGCAGCGATAATTGCCCTAATACATGTATAATATCAAGAAAAGTGGTCGAGATGACCTCGTCTCACCAAGAAACTAACAAAATTAGAGTCAGAATGTCAGACTAGTCAGTTAAGCAGCGAACAGTGAATAATGAATAGTAGATACGCAGTGTCAGGATAATGGCCAAGATGACCTTAATTTGATATAAAAGTGATATATTGAGAGTCAGTAGGCTCAATCTGGTCAATTGAGCATAAAATGAGAATTTTGTTTGAGAGGTACGCAGTATCAGGAAGAGGGTCAAGACGACCTTTTCTCGCCCTAAAACTGATATTTTTAGACTCAGAACGCTCAAATTAGTCAATTGAGCGTAAAACATGTTTTTCGAGACGGGATCACATAGATCCCGAAAACTAATCTAGACGACCTAAGATGGATATAAAACTGATAAATTTGAAATAAATACATCCAAATTAGCCAAGAGAGACTGCGTTTGAAATTTCACGCGAAAACTCCTCGTTATGCGTGCGTAGTGTCAACATAGTGTAGGCACAACTACAGTATCAAGGAATTAGTCAAGATGACCTTTTCTTAAAATAAAACTGATATATTTGGAATTACCATGCTCAAATTATAGTTTTATTGGGAATCAGCATGCTCAAATTAGTCATTTGAACACAGAACGAAATTTTTGACTGGGAAATCGTAGTATCGGAAAACTAGTCGAGATGACCTCAGATGAAAATAAAATTGATATATTTGGGTTCAGCACATCCAAATTAGTCAGTATAGCCTATGTTAAAATTTTTCAAAAAAATAGTATAAAGCGGAAGGAAAATTCAAAAGTTCAAAAAATAGCCCCCATAATTTTCTTTTCTCTTTCTTTTTCCCCACGTCACCGATTATGAACAGTACCCACGAACTGGAAACGGTGTCCATTTTCGACACCGCCTATCTTGTTGGAAAGCTCTCGCTGAGCTGAGTCCAACGGTGGGTCGATACGATAGAACCGCCGCCGGAGCACGCCATACATGCTGCTTGAAACCACCGGAGGTCGAAAATTTTGAGTTGCTGTTTCTCCATCGTCTGACGTCCAAATGCCACGATTCTAGTCCCAAAAGATTCACGGTGAAGAATAGAACAAAATCCAAGCCTCATTTTAGCTCAACGGCCACTGGATCACGCTGCCCAAGCTTTGTCATTGCCGCCACTGTCGCCAACGTGGAATCCATCAATTCTGGTGAAGTTTAGTGACATGATGGGTACCAAAATGATCAGAAGGACATGGGGAACAAAAGCCCCAAATCAATTTTAGGCAATAACACTGGGAAGACGGAGAACCAACCACTACTATGTCGCCAATTTTTAGGCCCGATTTCTGGTGATAGGAGCCTCGATTAGTAAAATTGACACCACCAATGGATTCCTCTTGTCGAGCTCTTCAAGATGGTGGCCGCCTTTTCCCTCACCACCACCGGTCAATGTCGGTCAACAGCCATCAACACCAGTCAACAGCAACCCAGAGACCAAAATTTAAAGAATAGCCTCCTGGCCTATTTTCGACGTTCCGGACACATCCGCGGCATCAAATTTGCAAATCAAAATTTCAAAAGTGAAGAACCACGCATCAAAGATTGTGCAGTCGAAACCAAACAGCTCATTTAATCGTCGATGGGAATGATTTTGGTAGTAATTTTGATCCCTTTATTCCTCATTTTATTATTGGATTAATTATGTGTCAATTATGGGGTATTAGCTTGAGGAATTGTAAGAAAGAGGGATGAAATGTCGAAAAAGAAAATGTGTGGAAATGTGAATATTTTTACGTAAAAAGTTGAGCTTTTATGTAAAAATTAGGCCTCTAGTTTAGTACATGGTAGGTTAGAATTGGTTAGATAGTTTGGAGGCGTTTCCTAAACGTCGAGTACCCAAAAATTAAGCGGAAATGCTGCCGAAAATTCTAAAATGGCACAAAAGGGTATTTTAGGAAACAAGGGGTAAAAATGTGATCGGGATGGAAACTCAAGCCCCCCCTCGGTGACCTAGGCCTGTGAAAGAAGGATGGACGTTTTGGGGATTAGTAAACCGCCCATTCAAAATATCGAAATATAAGAAAACGACCCCTATGTTGGAATAGTACCACCCGAGGGATAGGTGCGAGCTAAGTATAAAATTTGGGGTGATCAAATTTGTAAAGGTAACCCGATAGGCTAAACAGTCAATACGCAAGGTATCCAGTTAGTTGACTGGTCGGTTAACCAGTCAAGGACCGAGTTTGAAGGGAATAATGAGAGACAGTGATTAATTTGTCAAGTAGACAAATTAATTAAGCATGATTAGAAATTTAACATCAAATTCCCAAAGTAGAGCAGTTAGGCACCGATAGGCATCGATACCACACAACGATAGATTTATTAGTCACTAACGATGGAGTGACCTAAGAGTGACGTTAATTAATTTATTGGGTAAATGAATTAATTAACCATGATTAGAAAATCAAACTCTCAAGAAGAGGGTAGTTAGTACCGATAAGGATCAGTATTACCTAACAATAGAATTTTTTTTATTAGTCACTAATAACCACAGTGACCTAAGAGTCAATGTTAACGAAATGCGTTATGATTACAGGAAGGTACCTATATTGTGACAAAGGCGAGAGTATAAACTGTCCACTGATAGGTAAGTACAACTCTGCCTATAGTATGAATAAAATGAATTTGAAATGATGATTTTTTACAGTATGTTAAGTATGCCTATCATGCACATGTTATTGCACAGCATACATAAGAGTATATAATTTCACAATCGAGTAGATTGATGAAAGAACAAGTTAGATGGCATATATGTGGTGGCCCACCCTTTATGGAGGCTAACAGTACTAGCATAGTAGAGCTTTAGAGCCCACTATGATAGACTGTCACCTCAATGGGTCACCGACAACTTACTTGTAACTTGTTTTTATTATTTACCATGCATATTTTAAACTTAAATTTTATCGTGAAAACTGGGGATTTTTTTTAAATCGATTTTGAAAACTGTAATATCATAAAACATCATAAAACATACACTGAAATACATATCATACTTTGTCATACATAATTTACTTCATGATACAATATTTCAAAACATGTCTCGTAATTGTCCAGCGGAAAACTTCAGCAGGGCCATTCCCCTCGCCTAGCCCTGACGGCAGATGTAGATCCCACTCCTCATCCATCCACTATCTACTGGTGTACAGGCTTCTTACCTGCAACATGAATAAACTTATGAGCAACAGGCTCAGTAAGTTCAAACATAAATACCGGAACATAAAACTTAAAATCATGAAAAGTACTATTCATATAAATAGTAATGTTGACTTTTGATCATGAATAGTAAAGTTGACTTTGATCGGTACTATTTAAATTGACTTTGACCTTGGATGCTACACATAAAGTTAGTACATATTATGCTCAATTTTGGCAAATCTTAAGTCTTAGGTCTTATCTTGTATTAAGTTCTGGTTTTGGACTCCATGATTGGTCGTACCGTAGTACGCACATGACTGAGAGGGACTTTGGGGAGCGACCCACAGGCCAACCTCCACCTGTGTGTGAGGCCGGTATGCCAATATTAGTTTCGTTACCGTCTTTCATATGGTTCCTAACCAGTGGCAATATTGTTGCCTCCTAAGTCTGGAATACTTTTACATTACGTTCTTTATTTATGGTTATTTTATTTACCACATTAGTGTGCATATAGCACCTTGATACTTATTTATATGTCATACATAACATATAAATATATTAAGTAAATTCATGTTGCAGAAAAATAAATGTCTGAACTTACAGATACTTTGCTAGCATTTCCTTGCTAGGATCAACCAGCGTCCTTTTATCACCTTTTTGTTGATTCCCTATAACCGAAATAAATCACGATTATTTTTACTATTCATTTCATATTTAAAATATTGTGAAAATATAAAATTTCTGATTCTAGATCCCTAATTATTTGTTTAGGGGTTTATTTTTATTTTTGTACTCATTACACGGCCTATGATACTATTCCAGGCCTTAATATCACTTTTCCTAACTTTTTGACAAAATGACCATTTACCACTAACTTCTGACAAAATGACCATTTCGTCCGTTAGTGGGATTTTTCCTCATTTTTCTGACTTACAGCTCTATTTTGGCCCTTAAAAATTTAATTAAATCATTCTGAGGGTTTTACGGTCTTTTTCTAGCATTTTAGAAAATTTTGGTCAAAATGACCATTTTGCCCCTTACAGGACCCTAGATCGTAAAATTTTCATTTTAATATTTTAACTGGGTTTTCTAGTTCCAAAAATCATAAAATAATCTTTCTTAGGCCTTACCGAGCTTCTACAACATTTCTTGTCCAAATGCTCAGGTTACTATTCACCTAAACCTCGGGTGGTACTATTCTTGTAAGGACCGCCCCGATCATGTACTTTAATTTTCATTTAATGAGAAATTGAGGAACAATTTGATGCCATTTGGTGCAAATTTGAGTGACAAGATCAGATACACAGCCCGTGTAAGAGCTTGTGTAGGAGACCGTGTAATGAGCAGAGAGCCGGTATACATAGACTCTTAAAAATTTATGAAACCTAATTGCTATATAATGAGTAATTAAGTTAGAAAATATAGTATATTATCCAGTTGAATAGACCAAATAGGTACAGTACTGTTTAAATACTATTCATATAGTGAAAGGAGCGACCGAAAGTAAACTCGGTCCACCCTATTATGTGTATGAGTGTAGGAGACATGCAGTGTTAGGAACTGGTCTAGACAACCATTTCTTGACACAAGACTAGTGAGCTGATCACCAGAATGCTTGGACCGAACGTCTGAGCGCAACAATGATAAGAAACCCTGGCAAAGGTACGGTATAGAGAAAATAGTCCGGATGACCTTTTCTCATCTAGAGACTGACAAAATCAGAGTAAGAGTACTCAAACTAGTCAGTTAAGTAAAAGACAGTGAATAGTGAATAGTGGGAAATGCGGTGTCGAGTTACTAGCCAAGACGGCCTTAATTTGACTTAAAACTGATATATGAACGCTAGCAGGCACAATCTGGTCAATTGAACACAAAATGAGAATTTTTGTTTGAGAGATATGCAATATCAAGATGAAGGTCAAGACGACCTTTACTCGCCCCGAAACTGATATATTTGGACTCAGAACGCCCAAATTAGTCAAATGGACACCTGACACGTTTTTTGAGATGGGGTCACACAGATCTTGAAAACTGGTCCAGATGATCTCTTATGGACATAAAACTGATAAAAATGGAATCAACACATCTAAATTAGTCAAGAGAGACTGTGTCTGAAATTTCACCCGAGAATGCCTCGGTTTGCATGTGAAAGTACAACACAGTGTAGACAGAGCCACAGTATAGGAAATGAATAGTGAAATAGACTGATGATAGGCTCTTAGATAGTATAAACCAACTAGGAATGATCTGTACAAAAATCAGATTCAAAAATCCAATTTTTGGGGGAAAATTGGAATACTGCGAGAAAGGACCGAACACCATAGTGTAAAATTAGACTGCAATGAGAAACCAACATAGATAAAACTTGGCCCTTAGAAATAGTGCCCCTAGTTGCAAAAGTAGCTGAAAATGGCTGCACATATAGCCCTGAAGTGAGATTAAAAAATTATAAAAGTTATGATAACTTTGGAATTAAAAATTCATGGGGTTTTAAAGCCTGCTCAACAAGTTTTGCTTTATCTCTTCTCCCCTCCATGCAGCAGACCACGCCTATTTTGTACTAAAAAAGGGCAAAAATTTATCCCTTGATTAAGCTAAAATGGTGGACAATTAATTAGGTTTAGGCTTAAGCAAGTTTAATTAAATTTGCTTATAAAAGGCATACTTTGCACAAGGGTTTTGTTCTTTCATTTGGCACCCCAAAACACAACACTCCTTCTCCCTTTCTTTCTTGCTGCAGCCAACCTTCCCATCAGCCAAAAGTCTCCATTTTCAAGCCTTAAATCATACCAAAAACTTACCAAAAATCAAACCTTGCAAGCTTGTGTTAGGAGGATCCGAATCTAAGTCATTATAAGGCACCAAGGGTAAGTTTTCAAAATCCAATCTTTGTAGTTTTTAGTTTTTGTTTTGGTTTGATTTTTAAGAGAAAAATTTTGGTATTGTTTCTAGCAAAACCCGATCTCATTCTCTTTGGGTTCCCACAACCATTTTGGTTCCTCAAGCCCCTTGTTCGGATTTGTGCTTGAACCATAGCATAAGAGGTAAACCGAAAACCCTCCCTTTTATGGTTAGATGACTTTTAAGTTTGATCAAGGCTATTTATGTGTATTTGTTTATGCAAATGGTTTGTAATTGTGATGCCCCGTGCCCTCAATGGCCCGGACCGTCACTAAAAACTTGCTTACTTGCTTGTTTTAAAAGATACTTATACTTTCTTTTCTTACAATTGATACTTAACTAGATATCATAAATTTAGGGATTTTTTTTAACGTGTACGTATTTACTGTGTACGTACGTATACCGATTTCTATTCAAAAATACTATTTAATGATTACTATTTAAAAATACTATTTAATGGATACTATTTAAAAATACGGTTTACTGTTACTATTCCAAAATACTACGTAATGGTTATTATTCAAAAGTACAGTTTACGGTTACTATTCAAAATTACTAATACTCAAATTTGTAGAAGATAAACTCGCGGTGTCTCCATACCCTTGCCCTCACATCCACCTCCGTCGCCACCATCGCCCATTAGTGTTTAAGCCGTAGGACGCTTACCTATAGCATGAACACACTACGTGAGCTTTATGCCCAGTAAGTACAACATGTTTACTGCAAAACATGTTTAAACATAAAACATACTTAAAAACATACAAGCAGTCATATATCACATACACCACTTTAACATATCACATATCACATAATATATCAATGATTATAAAACTTCACATATCATATGCATCATAGAAACATCATGTACTAAGTCCATCTAGAAGCATGGTGAACTATAACTAATGCATGACCTGGTTATGTTCATTTATGCTTCATTATTTTCCTTTCTTTTTCTTGTCTATTTAGGGCCTGTGTGTCAATACCGTATATGCACAGACCATCGGTAACTCCCGTGGTTAAAAGCCAGAGAGCCGTCAACGGATGCTCAACTTTCTGCTTTAACTTACTTTAAAACCCTTTCAATTGAAAGAGCTGGTATGACACGCCTATACATTTCCATCTTGTTTATCTTTTGTAGCCACATGCTTTTCTAAGTTGTCCCCAATCCTACGTGGTAGGGACTTGTGGCATCTATCTTGTTTTTTCATCAATCTACTTGATTGTGAAACTATGCTCTTAATTATGTGGTGCAATATCGTGTGCATGGCATACATATTTTAACATATTATAAAATACCATTTTGACATCATTTTATTCATGCCATAGGTGGAGTTGTATTTACCTAATTTGCAAGCAAAAATGCATACTCGCACTTTTAACGATTTACAGGTGACCACCTGTCATCAATAACATTCTTTATCAGCATCTCCATAGAGTTACTACTACTGTGAGTGACTATTACTCGTGTTTCTATGTGGTACCGAGGCCCATTGGTACCTAATTGGCATACTATAGGGATTTGGTGTCTAACTCGTATCATATATGATCAATTGTCTACTTGAAAGATTAATCATCGTCCCTCACAGTGTTGTTCGAAACGTGGTCCTTGATTAGTTTACCGAGCAGTCAATTGACTAGTTACCTCACGTGTTGGTAACTAAGTAGTCTGCCCAGTTACTATGCGTAAACAGGTGTAGTAACCGACCAGGTTACTTTGCTTGTTGGGCTGGGGTAGCCTATCGGGCTATTATTCTTTGTTTGGTGTAATGGCCCACTGAGCCACTATGGCTTGTTTGGGATAGTAGCCTACCGAGCTACTAAGACTTGTTTGGTGTGGTAGCCTACCGGGCTACACACATCGTTTCTCTTTGAAAAAAGTGTAGGTTGACTTAAAAATTCTTGGAAAAAATCTTTAGTTTTGGAACCGTCCCGTTATCACCCCGTTAGAAGGTGGGGGACGTTTTTATAAAAATCATGTTTATATTTTCAAAGTGTTAAAACACATTTTATTTTGAAGAATATAAATCATATTTTTAAAGTTACATTTTAAAGGTGGTTTTTGAACCATTTTTGAAAATCATCTTGAAACTTGATCGAAAAGACTTTGTTTGTGATCTTGGTGAACATGAAAGTTTTCGTCCTTGACAAGATGAACAAATCTCTTGTTCACCTTGGAGCCTAAATCCAACTCTAACTGCTCCTAATTCCATTAAACCTGTGGGCTTGTGCCCAGTTTTTTGAAAAATTCCCAATTTTATGTCTCTGTAAAAACAGCTTTATTTGAGGCTTGAAACAACCAAAATTTTAAAACATGCATAGGTCGTTTTCAAGGTCTCGACAAGATCTACAACTTTCATGTTGAGTTCGAAGTTCTGTTTGGACTCTAAAGGGTTTGTTTTCACTAAAACCCGTGCCTATTTCTAGGTTCGGATTTTGTTCCTAGTTTGTTCACAGTTTTGGACACCTAGTAAAAAACACTCTAAAAACCTATCTTAGGTTCGTTTTTGGTCGAGGCCTATTTGGTACAACAATGAACATATCGAAATTTCCTTAAAACACTGTGTTTTACCAAATCCCAAATTTGGACCCTAAGTGGGTCAAAATGGCAAATATCTATGACCTTTCCTAGGGACAGATTTATGTCTAGCCACGTTCCTACTCGTTCGGAACATCACACATACCATAGCCATTCGTAAAAATTTGTAAACATAACCACAACCACATAAACTTGAAAATGGAAACTTAAGGACTCAAAATAAATTATTACAAACCATTTGCATAACCAAATACACATAAATGGCTTTGATAAAAAACTTAAGATCACTAAATTGCCAAAAAGGAAAGGTTTCGATTTTTACCTTGGTGCTTCAAACTAAGCACGTTTTTGAACCAAGGCTTGATGAACCAAGTGGCCATCGGAAACCAAGGGAAATGAGGTTGGTTTTTGCTAGACACAATACCAAAAATTTCTCTTAAAAATCAACCCAAAATAGAAACTAAAAACTTCAAGGATTGGATTTTGAAAACTTACCCTTGGTGCCTTAGAACAACTTGGATTCGAATCCTCCAAACACAAGCTTGTGAGGCTTAGTTTTTGGTAAGCTTTTGGTGTGATTTAAGGCTTGAAAATATGGGGGTTTGGGGACCTTAGAATGGTCGGCTACAGCAAGGAGTGGAGGGAGAAAGTGAAGTGAGTTTGGGGTGCAAAAGTGAGAAAGTGATATCCTTAGGTCATGCTTGCCTTTTATAGGCAAAATTGATCAAGCTTATGTAGACTTAATCCTAATTAATTATCCACCAAATTAGCCAAATCATGGGACAAATTACTGCCTATTTTCATACCAAAGTAGGCGTGGGCTGCTAATGGGAAGGAGAGAAGAATAAACAAAGATTGTTGACCAAACTTTTGAAAACCCTTGAATATTTTATTCAAGTGTCTCATGGCTAGGGTAATTTTTTAATGGCCACCTTTTGGGCTATATGTGTCGCTGATTGCAGCTGCTTTTGCAGCTAAGGGGCACGAAATTTTAAGGCCAAAATTCATCTGTGTTGGTGATAACTCAAGAGTCTCGAGTTATTCGGTCATGTTTCCACACTTAGGTAGCTCGTTTCTAGGGAATTTTATAGTTTTAAGGACGTGTTTTGAGGTCTTTTTATTTTTATTTTGGTCAGTTAGTGTTTTTGTTGTGTTATGTTGTCTTGTAACCATTTGATACTCTTGGAAGATTTTGTTTTGTGTTTTGAGATTTGAAGGTCTAGGGCATGCAAGTGTGATGAGGGAGAAACTTTCAAAGTTGTCTAGGGTGGCATGAAACAGGTTCAAGAAGCTGAGCAACTAGTGAAGGCTGAAACAAAGGAAATCATAACTTTGCTATAGCAAAGCTGAAGCAATGTCGTCAGACATGAAAATTCGAGAATGGCTAGCCTATTTAACCACGCTGGCAGAATTTTTGATGACATTAGCCCCTTTTCCAAGTGTCATCATCATCATCCATCATTTTTAATACAATTTCTGCTAGCCATCAGATCATCCACGTGAGGAGAATAGGGTTGATTCCCAGAAGCTATAAATAGAAAAGGATGCTCTGTGAAAAGGAGGCAGTTCTGATTCTTCTCATAAAGAAATTCATCTAGAGCAGCACGTTTTTCTTTTCTAGAAGAAGGAAGGCCGAATCTGACCTGGGAAGGAATTCTGCGGTTCAGATTTGGTAAAACCCAGAAAAGGCAAGCACAGAAGTGTTCGTTAGGAGCAGAAATTCTCTGTGCACACACGGTCTTCAACCTTGGAGAAGGGAGTTGATTGTGTTTTTGCTCAGTCTTGTTTGAATTTGAATTTTTTGGGATCAATCATTCAGTTATGATGTTGAACAATAGTTTAAATATGGTTTTCATTGATCTTATGGAGTAGTTGTCCTAGTGGTTAGGAATCATGAGTACTTGAAGTAAATCTGAAACGTTGATGTAGAATTGCTTGGCATATTTTTTTTACTATTCAATTTGTTTGTCATTGCTTATCTTGTGTTTGATTACGGGCCCTTTTCAAATACTTGCAATTGGTTTCTAGTTATTGGAAAATATTTAGAGACTGGATTAGGATTTAACAGCGTGAGTTCAACTAAATTTAGAATTCTGTTTGGTTGATTCTATGGATAGTCTAGGAATAGTCATCCATCTCATGGTCTTAAAGGTTATTACTTTCAATTTGAACTCTCTAGATTTGATTTTACATAGGAATATGTAGAAGTCGAATTTGGAAAATGTTTAAAAACTTTTTAACCTCACTAAAAGAAATTTTTTATGCTATAGCAAAGCTACAGCATAGTTTCAGATTTGCCTAAAGGAAAATGTTTCTCAACCGTTTTTCATAATTTGATTATTCATCCTTAATTACTTGTCTACTCTCAGGCGTTTCCCATCCTATTGCTTAATTCCCAATCTTTGTTTTATAATTAAATTCTGTAGTTTGTTAGTCTTTCTAATTTTTTTTGCTATTTTTATTTTATTGTTATTTTCATATTAGTGTTTCATTTGGTTTCAATATAATTAGTAAAGTTAAATTTCTTGCTATATTACGATTGAATTAAGAATACTTTCCTCGTGGGTTCAACACTCATTCTCATCATTAAATTACTTGTTTACGATAGTGTACACTTGCACTGAATTGCAAATAATTATCACAAATTACAAACAAGTTTTTGGCGCCGTTGCTGGGGAAAGTCATTATTAATCTTTGTAATTTTTGCAAGTTATTTTTCTTTACTAGCTTTGTGTGTTTTGTGTGTGATTTCAGGTGACAAGTTCATTCGTTTATGAATAGGCAAAGGGGCGGTAATCTTGTGCCTTTTGACCCTAAAATCGAGAGGACTTTTTGAACAAGAAGAAGGGAGCAACGTGAATCAGTTGCAGAAGCAGAAATGGCCGATCAACAAGCAAATCAGGGCCAAAATCAAGGCAACAACGCTAGGAATGCACTCTACCTAACAGAAGACAGAGACCGAGCTATTAGAGATTATGCAGTCCCGGTGCTAGATGGACTCAATCCAGGAATAGTACGCCCAGAGATACAGGCTCAGCAGTTCGAACTCAAGCCTGTCATGTTCTAGATGCTTCAGTCAGCAGGGCAATTCAGTGGTATGCCAATAGGGGATCCACACTTGTATCTGAGGCTATTTATTGAGGTCTATGATTCATTCAAGCTACCAGGAGTGAATTACGATGCATTGAGACTCAGACTATTCCCATACTCACTAAGAGACCGAGCCTGAGCTTGGTTAAATGCACTGCCACCTAATTCTATCTTGACTTGGGATGACTTGGCTGAGAAATTCTTGATGAAGTATTTTCCGCCTACCAAAAGTGCAAAGTTGAGGAACGACATCACTAGTTTTCAGCAACTTGAGGGTGAGTCATTATATGAAGCTTGGGAGAGGTTTAAGGAGCTTATCAGGAAGTGTCCACACCATGGGATTCCTCACTGGATATAAATGTAGACATTTTACAATGGTTTGGATGGCCAAACCAGGACGATTGTGGATGCATTAGGAAATGGGGTAATTCTGGCCAAGTTATATAATGAGGCATACGAAATTCTAGAGAGGATGGCTCAAAATAATTATCAGTGGCCTACTAAGAGAGCCAATGTAGCAAGAAGGCTAGCTGGTGTATATGAGTTGGATCTGTTGACATCTCTTTCAGCTCAAGTGTCAGCACTTACAAACATGGTGAAGTCTATGAGCACGGCTTAAGGAGATCAATCTCCACAGTTGGCTGCCATCTCATGTGTGTATTGTGGTGAGGGCATGTTTTCGATTAGTGCCTATCTAATCCAGAATCAGCTTGCTATGTTGGCAATTATCAGTGCTACAACAATTCGTATCCCAACACTTTCAATCAAGGATTCAAGCAGCAACTTATTTAATCTTCAAATCAGTATGGTCAAGGTGCAAGTTCAGCATCAGCTCCTATGTAAATTAATCCTCAGTTTCCTTCAGGGTTCCATGATATATGAGTTTTATACTCATTTATTAGATGCCGGTTAAGCTTAATATTTGTTAGTTTTCGGGGTGTTTTGTTGGTTTGATATGTGCTTTCGTGTATTTTGTGTTTTGTTATTTTTATAGGTAATGGTGAATCATGATGCTAAAATGGCTACTAAATGGTGAAAAAGAAGAAAAGAAGTAATTGGACATGGTTGGAATTGAAAATCGAGGCAAAAAGACTCAAATATAACATTAAGCAGCACAAGCGCCAGGCGCTCGAAAGCCAGCGCCAGGCGCTCATACAACTCACAAACTACGGAGAAGGGCCGAGAGCTCAGCGCCCCGGCGCTCATCAGGAAGCACCTGGCGCTTCGTCAAAATAGCGTTGAGCGCCTAGCGCTCATAAGACAGCGCCTGGCGCTGCGAGTCGGTGGAATCAAATTTTGAAAGCCCAAAACGGAAAAAAATCGGTTCATTCGACTTCAAATCACTCAAGGCTATAAATAGGACATTATAGAACAAATTTATTCATTCTTTGGACAGCTCTAAACCTAGAGGGAGAAAGAACAAAGTGTGAAGAAGAAGACGGCTACCGGCAACGGAATTCGGATTCTAAAATCCAGTTTTCTTCTCTCTTCTTCTTTGATTATGTTTAGATCAACCATGATTATTTTTTGTTTAGGATGAACTAAATTTTCTTTTCCTAGATTTGGGATGGAACCCTAACATGAATTTTAGATGTTAAATTTCTTTATTCTTTATTAATGCCTATTCATGATTATTCATTCTATCTTGTGTTTAATGCTTTTTCTTAGATTGGCTACCTTTGAGAATGATATGGGAATGCTTATAATATCGACAGAGTTATCTGTGTTAATGCCATAGATAGAATGACATATGTGATTATAGGATAGACATATACCTATGTTCATGTGCAATCATATGAGAACTTGATCTTAATGAATTTCTTGAATTCAATTCACATAGACATATAGTGGGTTGGGTAAAAGAGGTATTTTTGCATGACCATCGACAGAGGCTGTAAAGACATGCGTGTTCTTGATTGATAATCATTTAGGAAAATTAAATAGGAAAAAGAAGGGATTTGCGTCTAAAGGGATTGTTAGGGGAAAATCACAACTCTAGGTTGTTCAATCTTTAATAGTTCTTCCATATTAATTCAGTTTAATTTCAATTCTGCTTTAATTAAATTTATTTTTATTTTCATTCATATTTTTAGTCAAGTATTGAAAAATCATCTTTAGTTTGTTTGGATAGAATTAGGATAAATTAGATTGGTAATTAGCAATTGAGGGTAATTTAGTCTCCGTGGGAATGATACTTACTCACATCTTTACTACTTGTGCGATACGTGCACTTGCGTGTGTAAAATTATCAACAAGTTTTTGGCGCCGTTGCCGGGGACTAAATTTTATTTTTCTATTGTTAATATTAATTGAATTATTCTAATCCTAGTTCAAATTTTTATCTGTGTTATCAGGGATCTTGCCTTTTGTATGCGTAGCGGGGGAGAATCTAGTTTAATCCACTTTGATCCGAAGATTGAGAAGACTTGTCAAAGGAACAGAAGGAATAAGCGAGAGGCTTCTCATCAACATACAATGGCTGAGAACAACTGTGGAGCAGAGGATCCCAAACCTCTACGTGATTATGCTGTACCAATGGTGGATGGCATCCACCAAAGTATCACTCGCCCAGCAATCAATGCCAACAATTTTGAGCTCAGGCCGGCGACTATTCAGATGGTGCAAAATTCTCAGTTTGGGGGTTTACCGGCTGAAGATCCTAATGCACACATAGTGAACTTTCTGGAGATATGTACGACTTTCAAGTTCAATGGCGTTTCTGATGATGCCATAAGACTAAGGCTGTTCCCCTTCTCACTTCGGGATAAAGCTAAGATGTGGTTGAATTCCCTGCCTCCAGGGTCTATCTCTACTTGGGATGACTTAGCTCAGAAATTTTTGGCTAAATATTTTCCCCCATCAAAGACTGCCAAGCTAAGGAGTGATATTGCAAGTTTCATGCAATATGATCAAGAGTCTCTTTATGAAGCGTGGGAGAGATACAAGGAGCTGATTAGAAAATGCCCACATCATGGATTGCCTGACTGGGTCATAATTCAAACTTTTTATAATGGGTTGTTTGGCCCCATTAGATCACTTGTTGATGCTGCAGCAGGAGGCTCTCTTATGTCGAAATCCTACGATGAAGCTTTTGAGTTATTAGATGAGATGGCATTGAATAGTTATCAATGGCCCTCTGAGAGGATGGTGCCTAAAAAGCCAGCTGGTGTGCACGAAATTGATGCATTAACTGCTTTAACTACACAAGTGATGGCATTGTCGAAGAAATTCGATACTTTTGGGGTGAATGCTATTCAAAGTCAGTCGCAAGTTTGCGATTCTTGTGGTGATTCTCATTATGGAGAGGCTTGTCCACACACTCCCAGAGCTATAAACTATATTGGCAATAGGCAGAATAACCCGTACTCTAATGTCTACAACGCGGGTTGGAAGAATCATCCAAACTTCTCATGGAATAATAATAATCAGGGCAGTGCGTCATCTTCGGTGAAACCTATGTTTCCCCCTGGTTTTCCTACTCAGGGTCCAGTTCGTGACAAGAAGCCAACCCTTGAAGATTTAGTTCAGCAAATGCAAGCGGCTAATGCTCAGTTTATGAATGAAGCTCAAACTCAAATTCAGAGTCAGGCGGCATCTATCAGAAACTTAGAAGTTCAGATGGGACAGCTAGCTACTTTAATGAATAACAGGACCCAAGGGACATTGCCGAGCAATACTGAAGTGAACTCGAAGAAAGATGGAAAGGAGCAATGTCAAGCTATCACCTTGAGAAGTGGAAAAGAGCTATCAGAGATTGAGAAGAAGCCTAAGAAGCCGAGTGAGCTGGATGAGGAAAAATAAGTGCAACAGGAAGAAGGACCGAGTAAGTTAGAGATAGCTATAGAGGAAAAGAAGAGCAGCAAGTTGGGTGAGCCTGAGCCCTACAATCCACCCCCACCATTTCCTCAGTGTTTCCGTAAGCAGAAGCTTGATAAGCAGTTTGTAAAGTTTCTTGATGTTTTCAAAAAGTTACAGATAAACATTCCCTTCGCTGAAGCACTAGAGCAAATGCCTAGCTACGTTAAGTTTATGAAGGATATACTGACTAAGAAGAGGAAGCTCGAAGATTTTGAAACTGTGGCTCTTACAAAGGAATGCAGCGCCATAATTCAAAGGAAGCTACCACCAAAGCTTAAGGATCCGGGAAGCTTTACGATCCCATGCACTATTGGGAACAAGTTCTTCGGTAAAGCTTTGTGTGATCTTAGGGCTAGCATTAATTTAATGCCCTTTTCTATCTATCAGCAGCTTGGGTTAGGAGAAGCAAGGCCGACAACTGTGACATTGCAATTGGCTGACAGATCGTTGACTTATCCACGAGGAGTAATTGAAGATGTGTTGGTAAAAGTCGACAAATTTATATTTCCGGCAGATTTTGTGGTGCTGGAGATGGAAGAAGACAGGGATATCCCGATCATACTAGGGAGACCGTTCTTGGCCACAGGTAGAACTCTTATTGACGTGCAGAAAGGAGAATTAACTATGAGAGTTCAAGATCAAGAGGTGACATTTAACGTCTTTAAGGCTACGAAGCTTCCTAGTGACGACTCTGAAGAGTGTTTTAGAGTTAATGAGGCAGACCCCTGTAGTCAGTTTGAGGAAAAGGGAAATATGATATCCACTAATAGTGTGGATGATGGTGGCATATGGGATGAGGATACACCGAAGTTCACCCAAGTCAGATCGGACTTTGAATCACTTGATGCAGCTTTTCAGTTAAAACACTTGAAATCATCAATTGAGGAGCCGTCAACATTGGAGTTTAAGTCATTGCCTAGCCATGTGAGGCATAAAGCAAGTTTAATTAGATGGCATGATAAGAAGATCATGGAGCTACGATTCGAATCCGGACAACAGGTTCTCCTATTTAATTCAAAACTGAGGTTTTTTCTAGGCAAATTAAAGTCTAGATGGTCTGGCCCATTCACGGTGGTCACAGTGTTGCCACATGGAGCTGTTGAAATCAAGGATGAGAATACAGGTGCCAAATTCAAGGTCAACGGACAACGCCTCAAGCACTATGGGGGAGGTGGATTTGATCGTCGAAAATCCACGATCACCCTTGCGAATCCAAAATAGACCCCGATAGAGTCAGGCTGAAGACTAAAAAAAAAAAAAACAAGCACTTATGGGAGGCAACCCAAGCATTTTATTCCTTTTCGTTAGTTTATTTAAATTTTCATAGCAATTAGTACTTAGTTCGGGGTTTGACTTTTTTTTTTTCTTCTTTTTATTAGTTATTATTATTATTTTAGGGGGTCAATTTTAATATGTTTCTTTTTAGAGTTAATCATGGTTGTAGACATAAGACAAGTTTGGGGGGGGGGAATTTTTAAAGATTATTCATGATAAAAAAAAAAAAAAAAAGAGGTTAAGCGTAGGCACTGAGCCTTGGGCGCCTGGCGCTCTACGGTTATTTCCACCCGAGAGCCAAGCACCCCGGGGCTCTAACAGAGCGCCTGGCGCTTCAATCGAAAAAAAAAAAAATACGGATATCACGTTTAAAGGCAATTGCCTTATTAATCAAACACCACCCCCCCCCCCCCCCTTCAATAGCCAGCAGCGCTGCAGCCCCTACGCCACAGCATTGATTTCTTAATCGCCAGCCAACGCCGTCCGCCGTCCCTCGCCGTAAGCCACCGCCCACCGTCACCGATTTCTGGTCAGCCCACATGCTTCATCTCCACGAACCGCCACTCCCCGTCCTCGCCAACCCACGGTTCCCCGTCCGAGTGGGTTAATTGCCAACTTTTGGATAAGCACTCCTACTTGGAAAGTGGTTGAATCTGAGTATTGTTGGTAGTGTATTTATGCATTTTGAATATCTGTGGAGTGATTTGCGTGGGTTTTGGAAGTATGATGGGTGAAAATAACTCTTGCCCGCAAGGTGTTCGATGGAAAGTCCCCAAAGATTCGGAGTGTATTGTAAGCAGAGATTTAGTGCTGTTGTTGTTGATTTGACGATTGTTGGCTGGAATATTGTGTCTTTGAATCATTGTGGGTGATTAGAGTGAGCTTAGGAAGTAGATTTGGTGAAGGGGATCTCATGCCCGTCAAGTGTTCGAAGAAATTCCACAAAGAGTGTGAGTGTGCTGGACATTGAGAATCAATGCCGTTATAGTAACTGTTACCAACGGTGTGTATAAGGTAATGGCATCAAAGAGGCAGCGAGGATCGTCTTCTCAAGGGTCACAGAAATTTGATGCAACCAAGTTTGTAAGTTTTGATGCATTCAAGCGCTACACTGATGCTTTGCTATCAAAACCATTGGTGCATGAACGTGGAATGCAAGCTGTGGATGAACTAGAACAGCGCTTGATTGCATTTCACGAATGGGAAGACTTCATTAAGCAGCCAGAAGCCGCAGTAGTCCCAATAATTCGTGAATTTTACGCCAATCTACCGGAGCGCCGTGGTTCCAAGGTCTTTGTGAGAAAACAATGGGTGCCATTCGACAGCAAGACAATTAATTGATATTATAATTTGAAAGACTTTGAGACAGACGGCTATACGGAATATCTCAAAGGGACAGTTGATCCGGAAGCGATTATTCGCTTTCTTGCAGGGCCAGGAACAGAATGGGACCGGTCTCGTTCAGATGGGAGTATAATTAAATTTTCAGCCGGTGACATGCGAATCCAGACCAAGGCATGGCATTATTTTGTCTCAGCGAAATTGATACCTGGATCCCACTTAAGTCATGTGACTAAAAAGCGAGCCATTCTGGAGTATTGTATCCAACGGCACATGACAGTGGACGTAGGCAAAGTAATTCACGATTTGATCCTCAATGTTGTCGACGGAGGAACCACATCTGGATTTGGAAACCCGTCCCTAATTACTGCCTTGTGTGCCAGAGCAGGAGTCAAATGGGATAATACTGAGCCAATTGAGCATCCCTTGCAAGAATTAACTGTGAAGAGAATTACTCAGCTCAAGCGGTCAAGAAGGTCGGACGACATACAAGAAGCAGGCCCGGCACAACAACAAGGTGAGGCTGAGCACCCTGCTGATTTCAACTTGCATGAGGCAGTTCATGATCTTTTAGGACGGGTGACACAAATGGAGGCCATCCAGCGCTGGCAAGTCACCCAGGCCCAATGGCAGGCTTAGATGTTGCAAGCAATGGCATTACACTCTCAGATGGATCCTAGTGCCTACAACATACCGCCTTATCCTCCGCCCCCACCATTTGGAGACCAGCCACCAACAGATGCACCTGGTAGCCCTGATGAGCCATGATTTCACTAGTTACTTTTTCAGGGAGTGTTCTTAACCCTTGTATATTTTTTTTAACATTGGGGACAATGTTCGGATTAAGTTTGGGGGTGGGAACACAATTTTTTTCTGTTATTTGTTTAGGTTTAGATCATTTAGGTTCTGCATTTAGTCTTGTCCTAGATTTCAGTTTTTGTTTTATTTTTGAACTCTACATGTTCAGTAGTGAAAGTATCTTGTGTTTAAATTGAAAATTTTGAATGATGTTGATCTTGGTCAGACGTAGTCGATGGTAGAAAAATGATTACTCAAGGTATTATTCTGATAGTGATGATAAATGTGATGTCTGTGTGCTTGATTTTTGATTGATTTGAGCGTATTTTTTGAATTCCTAATACCTCTGAGCACTGAACCTGGATTGCTAGCTTACTCAATGTACCCAGAGATTGTTTATGCGTTTCGGAATGTAATGGAATCTCATCAGAACCTTAGAACTTGTTTGATTGACACTTGAGGAGAAATCCTAGGCAAACATACAATCAAAGAGATGATTTAGGCCATTTTTGGTCGTTTGAGCCTTTCAAGCCTTACCAGATCATATTATATATCCCTAGTCACCCCTTTGAGCCTTTATAGCTTGTTTTTCGTTGTCACCCACATGTATTTTCTCCTAGCCTATGAAGTGAATATCCTTTTGTCCCTGTACCTTAAGCATGTGAATTATTTGGAGATTATGAGCCATGTTAAGGGTTAGTATAATATATATATTTAGATATATATGTTGCAAAAGGGTGTATGTGAGAAAAGGGAAAAATAGTGTTGTTAGTGTTTGTGAAAAAAAAAATAATAATAATAATAAAATAAAAAATAAAAAATAATAATAAATATAAAAAAAAAGAGAATAAGAAAGCAAACACTAGCTCTGAGTACAGTTGAAAAAAAAAAGAAAAAAAAAAGAAAAGGGGTTTGATTGGTTTATGGGTGTATGTTGAAATAAACAAGAAAGCTCGACAAGAGATCCAAATAAGTAGCATGTTTGAGGTATCATAGCCTGAATATAATTTCCCATACCACACCTTAGCTGCAGCCTCATTACAAGCTAGAGAAGTCCTAATGATCTTGGAGAGTATGGATTGTCTATATTAGTGGAGAGTGTCATGAAAAATAAGCATATGGGGTTCCAAATTACTAGAGGTGAAGTGATATTTATGAATTGTATAAATTGATCTGGGAGAAGAGTGAGTAGGTAAGATGGAAATCACACACACACAAGGAAATTGAAAGTACGCTTGAATTGATTGAGAATTGAAATTCTAGACTTGTGTAGCATTTAGAGTTGCCTTTGGAATTATATTTTGGGAAATCTTTGAGACAAGGTGAAAGACCAAGAGAAATCATCATCATCAAATTAGTCTTTGTGTTTAGGGTAGATTTTGTTCATTCGAGTTTTGATTCTGTTTTGTGTTTTACTCGAGGACGAGCAAATGTTAAGTTTGGGGGTATTTGATAAATGAGTTTTATACTCATTTATTAGATGCCGGTTAAGCTTAATATTTGTTAGTTTTCGGGGTGTTTTGTTGGTTTGATATGTATTTTCGTGTATTTTGTGTTTTGTTATTTTTATAGGTAATGGTGAATCATGATGCTAAAATGGCTACTAAATGGTGAAAAAGAAGAAAAGAAGCAATCGGACATGGTTGGAATTGAAAATCGAGGCAAAAAGACTCAAATATAACATTAAGCAGCACAAGCGCCAGGCGCTTGAAAGCCAGCGCCAGGCGCTCATACAACTCACAAACTACGGAGAAGGGCCGAGAGCTCAGTGCCCCGGCGCTCATCAGGAAGCGCCTGGCACTTCGTCAAAATAGCGTTGAGCGCCTGGTGCTGCGAGTCGGTGGAATCAAATTTTGAAAGCCCAAAACGGAAAAAAATCAGTTCATTCGACTTCAAATCACTCAAGGCTATAAATAGGACATTATAGAGCAAATTTATTCATTCTTTGGACGGCTCTAAACCTAGAGGGAGAAAGAACAAAGTGTGAAGAAGAAGACAGCTGCCGGCAACGGAATTCGGATTCTAAAATCCAGTCTTCTTCTCTCTTCTTCTTTGATTATGTTTAGATCAACCATGACTATTTTTTGTTTAGGATGAACTAAATTTTCTTTTCCTAGATTTGGGATGGAACCCTAACATGAATTTTAGATGTTAAATTTCTTTATTCTTTATTAATGCCTATTCATGATTATTCATTCTATCTTGTGTTTAATGCTTTTTCTTAGATTGGCCACCTTTGAGAATGATATGGGAATGCTTATAATATCGACAGAGTTATTTGTGTTAATGCCATAGATAGAATGACATATGTGATTATAGGATAGACATATACCTATGTTCATGTGCAATCATATGAGAACTTGATCTTAATGAATTTCTTGAATTCAATTCACATAGACATATAGTGGGTTGGGTAAAAGAGGTATTTTTGCATGACCATCGACAGAGACTATAAAGACATGCGTGTTCTTGATTGATAATCATTTAGGAAAATTAAATAGGAAAAAGAAGGGATTTGCGTCTAAAGGGATTGTTAGGGGAAAATCGCAAATCTAGGTTATTCAATCTTTAATAGTTCTTCCATATTAATTCAGTTTAATTTCAATTCTGCTTTAATTAAATTTATTTTTGTTTTCATTCATATTTTTAGTCAAGTATTGAAAAATCGTCTTTTGTTTGTTTGGATAGAATTAGGATAAATTAGATTGGTAATTAGCAATTGAGGGTAATTTAGTCTCCGTGCGAACGATACTTACGCACATCTTTACTACTTGTGCGATACGTGCACTTGTGTGTGTAAAATTATCAACATTCCATCAACCCATGAGGCCGTTTGTTCAAGAACCACCACAGACCACATTGATAACAATTGAGAACTTGTTGAGGGAGCATATGGCAAAAACAAATACTCACATTCAGGACCATTCAGCACTACTACAGAGTCACACAGCATCCTTGAGAAGCCTAGAGAATCAAATGGGGTAATTAGCAATTGCCCTTAGCAACCGACCACAAGGAACACTTCCTAGTGACACCGAAATTTCAAAGCAAGAGGGTAAAGAGCATTGCAAAGCCATTGCTTTAAAAAGCGGGAAGGTACTTGAAGAACCCATTGTTGGAAAGGTTCAAGAAAGGGAGCCTACATCAATCCAAAATGATTTATCAAGCAACAAGGCTGCTGAAGCACGTGTAGATCAGAAACAACATAATCAGAGTCTTGCCACAGCTTTGCCACAGCAAAGTGCCTTTAATCAGGAACATACTGTTCGCGATTTTGCTACACAGCAACACTACAACAAAGAGTCATTCATCCAGAAATCAGCAACCCACCTCCGCCTTTTCCACAGGGATTCCATAAGCAACAGTAAGACAAGCAATTTAAGAAATTTTTGGATGTTTTGAAGCAACTCCACATCAATATTCCACTTGTGGAAGCCTTGGAACAAATGCCCAGTTATGCTAAATTCATAAAGGACATCCTGGCTAAGAATAGAAGGTTAGGAGAATTCGAGATAGTAGCTCTTACTGAAGAAAGTAGCGCTATCTTCCAAAACAAATTACCACCAAAATTGAAAGATCTGGGTAGCTTCACTATTCCGTGCACAATCGACAACAATTACTGTGGCAAAGCCCTTTATGATCTTGGTGCAAGCATAAACTTGATGCCGATGTCAGTTTTCAAGAAGCTGGGAGTAGGCAAGGCAAGGCCAACTACTGTTACACTACAATTGGCAGACAGATCATTGGCTCATCCGGAAGGGAAAATTAAGGACGTGCTTGTTAAGGTGGATAAGTTCATCTTCCCAGCTGATTTCATCATTCTTGCTTTCGAGGCAGATCGTGAGATCCCTATCATTTTGGATCGTCCATTTTTGGCCATAGGACGAACACATATTGATGTGCAAAAGGGTGAGTTGACCACGAGGGTGAATGATGAGCAAGTTACCTTCAATGTTTTGAAGGCTATGAGATTTCCAGAAGAGTTTGAAGAATGTTCGACCATCAATACTCTTGACTCAGCGGTGATCAAGGAATTAGAGAAAAGTTGCTTCACCAACCATTGTGATGTATCCTTGACAGTTCTGATTGATTCAATTCCAATGCAATATGAAGAACTAGAAGGGGTGGGAGTACAAGTGAAGGACATGGTTTGATGAAAATAGTACGAGTCTTTGGGACTAGCTGATCGCAAAGTGAAGACTCCCAAACCTTCCATTGAAGAGCCTCCTGTAGAAATAAATCGATAAAAACATATCAGAGTGGCGCAGCGGAACAACAAAAATTTTTCAAGATCGTTAAATATCTCATGATGCCATTTACAATAAACCAACAACAATTTAAACTCATACCTCAAAGGATGCCAATCTGCAGGAGGAGAATGATTAGAGAGCTTTAACCAACTAGCCTTCTCTACTGTTCTCTAATTCCCGAATGGCTGAGTGTGTGGGCACTCCGAACTTTGATCGGTATGCTAGCACTGCTAGTCTTCTTCCGACCACCCAGATCTCTGAAGAACTTATTGTCACGGTGAGTTGTGCCACAATAAGCCTGCTCACCTGAGAGTCTATGGTCTAAGAGAACTGGAGTGGCAGGACCTCTATTTATAGACTTGCATGAGGTGATCCTCTGAATTTGAATTGGATGGGAAGAAGATTTTCTCCCTTATCCATCCACAAAATCTGAATTTTCTAGGCCTTATCCCAACTAAAAAATTCGGCCAACTTTAGGATTTTGTATTCAAAATTAAAACAGGATTTTAACTTGAATTTTATCTCACCATTAACCAACCAAAAAATCCAAAAATCTATTAGGATTATTCCATAAATTTTTCGGCCATGTTGTAATGAAAAGAATCAAAATTTAAATAGGATTTTCATGCTTGAATTTTATCTCATCCTTATTCATAAATAACTGAAAATCTCCCTTGAGATTCACTCAATAAATTTCAGCCAAAACAGGGAGGAGAGAATCCAAATTCAACTGGGATTGAAACTTGAATTTTTCCCTGAATCTTATCCACAAAAATTTTGAAAATTCCATGAGCATATTCCTCAAAATTTTCGACCAAGTAAGTTAGGACTGGATTCAAAATTCAAGTAGGATTCAAGTAAGATCTTCCTCTCCAGAATCCAAATCAAATTTGAATTTCTCCATGTGGATTATCCATAAAAAATTCAAATCCTACATGGACTGTGATTCAAATTTTGAATTTCAAATTTCAAAGTTTAATTTCAAAATTCAAACTTCAAATTCAATTTCAAATTTCAAATTCAAAATTTAAAATTCAAAATTCAAAATTCAAAATTCAAAATTCAAATTTTGAACTCCACAAAAAAGTTGTTTTTCAAACTTTATTCTCATGGATAATTTTCTACAACTCCAATCCAATCTTAAATAAAATCATGGCAACTATATTTGAAGTTTGAATAATTGTGTACTCTATTATCCAAAATAAAATCTAAATTCAACCGGAGAGAATCTTGTCCATCATGCTAATCCTATGTCAACACCATGCATGCATAATCAACTAGCCAATAGCATACACAAATCAATTTGCCAATCATTAAGGAATTATGTGGAGCTAGTAGAGGGACAAATTGGACATATATAATTGGGCTCTCGTGAATCCATATAATCATCATTCTATACCGAATAACTCAATCATATGATCACTAATTTCAGAGTCACACCACTATAAACTAGAAATTGAACTCCCAATTATACACTGTATTACGTAAGCCTGTGACGAGCTACTATCCAATGACCTTGTCATATATGCAGAACCCTCATATGATATTCATGATTAGCCTTAGGCTAAAGTCTGTTCAATCCTACTGATCAGGCTATCTTAAAGTTCTATTATACTACTGAATAAGAAAATGATTATTCACCATATGTGAATAAGAAGTCATCCGCCCAGTAGATGACCCAAGGCCTTGTCCATTTTCGCATCCAGTATAATGCCTTTAAGAGGATACCCTTAACTCCTTATTAGAGCTATGATTCCAAAATTTGTAAACAAACCCTTCATCGTATACAAGTCATGCACTCAACGAACCGATCTATAAGCTTACTACCTCTGAGATGCTTTAGCCATTGGAACATCAAAGTACACAAGTCATATGCATGAAGTAGTTCATTCACTCAGGGTTAAGGTTACTGTATAATGAACGTCAAAAGCAGATTGATCCACTCATAGCAGACTATGTAGATCAATCACGTTTTAGTCCTGGTCTAATATGTCACCACCAAGCAACATATCTATGTCTCTACTTAGGAGTCTATGCTCCAGATAGTCAAGACAAACCATCCTCACCATGGCTTTAGACAACATAATAGTCTTAACATGAGTTAGATGCTCAGTCTAACCCTATAGACTACAGACCTTAGTTTAGACCGCTTTCTTTAGAACATTGTCTTCTCGCATACAAAAGTCCATTGCATGCAATGTTCTAACAGTTTTAACACAAGCAGTCAGTGAGCCATATTTGCTTACATTTACTTTAACATGTAAATAGAATGAGGATAAACAACAATATAATGAATAACCTCTTTATATAATTTTATTATCCAGTTCAAAATAAATACATCAAAATATCTCTAATGCTTAGGGCATTTCCTAACAATCTCCCACTTTCCCTAAGCCAGTAGATGTGCCATGTTACGCATCCCCATCACCTCTACATGCCTCTCAAAGCTTCTAGCCACCAAAGTCTTAGTAAAGGGATCGGTAATGTTGTCCTCAGATGCGATCTTACATACATCTTTTTGTCCTGTTTCCACATGCCTCTAATAATGTGATACCTCCGATCCATGTGCTTGGTCATCTTGTGGTGTCGAGATTCCCTTGTGTTGGCAATAGCCCTAATGTTATCACAGTAAAGTGTGATAGGCTTGTCAACACCCGGAATGACCATAAGGTCTCTAAACAACTTGCGGAGTCAAACCGTTTCTTTAGATGCCTCAGCCGCAGCCACATACTCAGCCTCCATAGTAAAGTCAGCTGTGCAACCCTACTTCACGCTCCTCCGCACAATGGTGCCTCCTCCGAGCAAGGACATTAATCCTGATGTCGATTTCCTTGAATCCTTGCAAGTCTAGAAGTCTGAGTTCATGTATCCTATGGGTGTTAGGTCCCTTCCAGAATACACCAGCATATAATCCCTTGTTCTTTTAAGTTACTTGAGTATATGCTTTACTGCTTGCCAGTGCTTAGTTCTAGGATTTGCTTGATATCGATGCACCATACCTACTGCAAAACATATGTCCGGGTGAGTGCAAAGCATAAATAAGGCTACCCATAGTGGATGCATAAGGGACCTTACTCATACGCTCTCTTTCTTCCGATGTCTTGGGACAGTCATCCAATGAAAGAGTTAGACCAGCAATGGAAGGTTGTGAACCTTTCTTTACCTCTTGCATTGCATATTTGCCAATTATTTTATCTATGTATGAAGCTTGGCATAACGCTATCATTTTGTTCTTTTGATTTCTGAAGAGATGAATGCCTAGAACATAATTAGCTTCTCCTAAGTCCTTCATGTCAAACTGTTGGTGCAGCCAAAGTTTGACGGATGATAAGTTCCCTACATCATTCCCAATGAGTAATATATCATCGACATAGAGTACCAAAAAGACTACTTTTCCATCCTTAATACGTTTATAAACACAGGGTTCATCAATATTCTGCTCAAAACCAAATGTCTTGATCGCTTGATCAAATCTCTGGTTCCATGAGCGGGATGCTTACTTTAATCCATAAATGGATCTAAGTAACTTGCAGACTTTTCTTTCTTGGCCTTTTGCCACGAACCCTTCAGGCTGTATCATGTAGACATATTCCTCAAGATGGCTATTCAAGAATGCCGTCTTGATGTCCATTCGCCAGATCTCATAATCGAGAGCCATAGCAATGGATAGAAGAATACGGATAGACCTTAGCATAGCAACAGGTGAAAGGTTTCATCATAATCGATTCTAGCCTTTTGCGTGTACCCCTTTGCAACCAGTCTAGCTTTGAAAGTTTCCACTCTCCCTTCCGCATCCTTCTTTCTTTTGTAGACCCACTTGCATCCAATAGGTTTTATCCCATCCGGTATATCTACAAGTTCCCAAACAGAGTTGGATTTAATAGAATCCATCTCATTGTTCATGGTCTGTTTCCAAGATTTAGAATTAGTATTATTTAGAGCTTCATCATATGTGACCAGATCATCCTCATGCTCACGAGCCTCGGCCTGGTATACCTCAGCATCATATATAAAGAAATTAGGCTTCTTCGAAACCCTCCCACTACGATGAGGTACCCTAAATTGTTGATCGTCTATAGGTCTTTCACCGAAACTCGGACTAGCGTCCAAGACTGAAATCTGTTAAGTAGTTCTTTCACCCGATAACTCCTCTAGCACCATTTTGCTTCGAAACTTAAAGTCATTCATGTGACTTTCCTCCAAGAATGTCGCATGGGTTGAAACAATGAATTTTTGTTCCTTCAGGTTATAGAACAAACCTCCCTTAGTTCCTTTAGGATACCCTATAAACATGCACAATTCTGATCTTGGTTCCAACTTCTTCGCATCCTCATCCAGTACATGTGCCGGGTAGCCCCATATTTTCATATGTCCAAGGGAGGGCTTCCTGCCACGACATAATTCATACGGAGTCTTGGGAATTGATTTACTTGGAACCTGCTTTAGAATATAGCACGCCGTTTGTAATGCATATCCCCAAAATGATAACAGCAGCATTGAATAACTCATCATGGACCATACCATATCTAATAAGGTCCTGTTTCTCCTTTCGACTACACCATTCTATTGTGGTGTACCAGGTGCAGTCAATTGAGATAATATCCCATTCTCTACAAGATGTTCTAGAAATTCGTTGGAGAGGTATTCGCCACCTCGATCAGATTGAAGTATCTTTATGGATTTACCTAATTGCTTTTCCACTTCCGCACGATACTCTTTGAACTTATCAAAGGTTTCGTTCTTACGGTACACCAGGTACACATATCCATACCTTGAGTAATCGTCTATAAAAGAGACATAATACTCGAACCCTCCTCGTGCTATGATGTTCATGGGGCCACATACATTGGTGTGCACAATTTCTAAGAGTTCTTAAGTCCTAGTACCCTTAGCTCCAAAAGACCTTTTAGTCATCTTACCCTCAAGACAAGACTCACATTGAGGAAGATGTACCTCCTCCAGAGATTCTAGAGGACCGTCCTTCACCAATCTTTGAATCCTATCCTGATTAATATGACTAAGTCTTAAATGCCAAAGATACGTCTTGTTAGAGTGAGAAACTTTCAACCTTTTAGAGATATCTATTAATTCGGTGTCAAGCAGTGAGTAAATCTTTTGTTTGATTAAATACAGGTTTCCATCCACCAATCCAGAACAGATAAAAGACTTATTTCTACGAATGTCAACTCTTTTACTAAAAGAAACTGAATAAGAATCCTTTATTAAACAAGCTACCGATATAAGGTTCCTCCTAAAATTAGGAACATAAAAACAATCTTTCAATAATATAAACCTAAAGTCATCAAAGTAAAGATAAATGTCTCCCACTGCCTCAGCCACCACCAAGCTACCATCTCCAGTCCGCAACGAGAGGCTCCTATCATGTAGATTTCTCGTTTCCATAAACCCATGCATAGAAACACAAACATGATTAGTGGCGCCCGAATCAATGACCCAAGTGTCTTTCAATTCTTCCACTAAACATGCTTCTAAATAGTGAAGTTCCTTACCTTCCTTGCCCTTGGCGGTAAGGAATTCCTGGCAAGTCTTCTTGAAGTGACCTACCTTCTCACAGTGAAAGCATTTGGACTTTTTAGGGTCCCTAGGCTTCTTGTTCTTCTTCTTCTTCTTCTTCCCATCCGAGACAAGCAGATTAGAAGAACTAGAAGCCACTTGCTTCTTATTTGGCCTCTTCCTCTTCCGTGAGGGTTTGGAAGATTCTGCCAAATTGGCCTCTCTTTTGGGTTGGACTGCATCCCCGTCCCTGATCATCTACTCATAAGCTTGGAGTTGCTTCATTAGGTCAGTGAGTCCTAACTCCCTTATCCCTAAATTGTATGCGGCCTTAAACCCCACAAAATCTTTTGACAGAGTTTTGAACACCATCTCGATCTGGGTGTTGTAGTCCAACTCAGCACTGTTTTCGGCAGCTTTTGTAGTAAAATAAATTGGTAAAAACGTATTAGAGTGGTGTAGCGGAATAATAAAATTTTTTTTTTATCGTTAAATATCTCATGATGCCATATACAATAAACCAACAACAATTAAAACTCATACCTCAAGGACGCCAATCTGCAGGAGGAGAATGACCGGAGGGCTTCAACCAACTAGTCTTCTCTACTATTCTCCAATTCCCGAATGGCTGAGTGTGTGGGCACTCTGAACCTCGATCGCTATGCTAGCACTGCTAGTCTTCTTTCGACCACCCAGATCTATAAAGAACTTATTGTCACGGTGGGCTGTGCAACAATAAGCCTGCTCACCTAAGAGTCTGTGGTCTGAGAGAACTGGAGTGGCAGGACCTCTATTTATAGACCTGCATGAGGTGATTCTTTGAATTTAAATTGGATTAGGAGAAGATATTCTCCCATATCCACAAGCACAAAATCTGAATTTTCCAAGGGGAAAATCCCAACAATAAATTCGGCCACTTTAGGATAAATCCAATCCAAATCTAAATAAGATTTTAACTAGAATTTTATCTCCCTTTTTCAACCAAAAAATCAGAAAATTCTAAGGAGAAAATCTCCACAAAAATTCGGTCACTTTTGGATAAGGGAGAATCAAAATTTCACTAGGATTTTCAAGCTTGAATCTTATCTCATCCTTATCCAAAATAATCGAAAATCTCCTAGGAGATTCACTCAAAAAATTCAGCCATTATCTGGGAGGAGAGAATCCAAATTCAACTGGGATTGAAACTTGAATTTTTCCTTGAACCTTATCCACAAAAAATCCAAAAATCCATTGAAGATAATCCTCAAAATTTTTGTCCAACTTTAGTTAGGATTTGAATTCAAAATTCAAGTAGGATTCTAACAAGATTTTCCTCTCCATATCCAACTCAAATTCGAATTTAATTCCTTGTGGATTTACCACAACAAATTCGAATCCCACTTGGACTGTGATTCAAATTTCAATTTCAAATTCCAAATTTCAAATTTCAAATTTCAAATTTCAAATTTCAAATTTCAAATTTCAAATTTCAAATTTCAAATTTAAATTTTAAATTCAAATTTCAAATTTGAATTTCAAATTCAAAATTCAAAATTCAAATTTCAAAATTCAAATTTCAAATCCACGAAACAGTTGTATTTCAAATTCTTGTTCTCATGGATAATTTTCTACAACTCCAATCCAATTTCAAATAAAATCATGGCAACTTTATTTGGAATTTGAATAATTGTGTACTCTATTATCCAAAACAAAATCTGAATCCAACCGGAGAGAATCTTGTCTACCATCCTAATCCTATGTCATCATCATCCATGCATAATAAACTAGCCAATAGGATACACAAATCAATTTGCCAAACGTTAAGGAATTATGTAGAGCTAGTAGAGGGACTGATTGGACACATATAATTGGGCTCCCGCAAATCCATATGATCATCATTCTTTACCGAACAACTCAGTCATATGATCACTAATTTCAGAGTCACACCACTATAAACCTGAAACTGAACTCCCAATTATATACCATATTATGTAAGCCTGTGACAAGCTATCGTCCAATGACCTTGTCATGTATGCAGAACCCTCATATGATATCTATGATCAGCCTTAGGCCAAAGTCCGTTTAATCCTACAGATCAGGCTATCTTAAAGTTCCATTATACTACCGAATTAAGAAAATGATTATTCACCAGATGTGAATAAGAAGTCATCCGCCCAGCAGACGACCCAAGGCCTTGTCCATTTTCACATTCAGTATAATGCCTTTAAGAGGATACCCTTAACTCCTCATTAGAGCTATGATTCTGATATCTGTAAACAAACCCTTCATTGTATACAGGTCATATACCCAACGAACCGGTCTATAAGCTTAGTACCTCTGAGACACTTTAGCCATTGGAACATCAAAGTACACAAGTCATATACATGAATCTGTCCTTTTACTCAGGATTAAGGTTACTGCACAATGAACATCAAAAGCAGATTGATCCACTCAAAGTGGACTTCGTAGATTAATCACGCTTTAGTCCCAGTCTAATATGTCACCACCAAGCAACATATCTATGTCTCTACTTAGGAGTCCAACTCCAGACAGTCAAGACAAACAGTCCCCTCCAAGGCTTTAGACAACATAATAGTCTTAACATGAGTTAGATGCTCGGTCTAACCCTATAGACTACAGACCATAGTTTAGACCGCTAACTTTAGAACATTGTCTTCTCGCATACTAAAGTCCATTGCATGCAACGTTCTAATAGTTTAACACAAGTAGTTAAGGAGCTATATTTCCTTACATTTACTTTAAAATGTAAATAAAACGAGGACAGATAGCAATGTAATGAATAACCTCTATATATAATTTTATTATCCAGTTCAAAATAAATATAACAAAATGTCTCTAATACTTAGGGCATTTCCTAACAGCTTCAGTAAAGAATCCCATTAGAGTGATCATATGGTCCTTTACCAGAGTACCTGCCTTCTGCTTAAAGTTCATAATGCTGGTTATAGCAGACTGTCGAGCTAATTTTTTTTGGCCTCCGGACAAGTCCTCCAGATTTTCCATGATCTCCCTAGCAATTTGATAAGTCTCATGCTGTTTTTGTAAAGCACTCGTCATGCTAGTAAGTACGTAGCATCGAGCTATCTCATTGGATTCTCTCCAACGAGTATAGGCAACTGGGACCTCCTCAAGCGGTGTGTCAGGTTTAGGCCCAGGTAGGCATGGTTCGTCCAGCACAAACTTGTGTCTCTCGCAGCTGAGAACTATCAATAGATTTCTTTTTCAGTCTTCATAATTATCGCCATTTAGCTTATTTTTAGTGAGTATTGAAATGAGGGGTGTCGGTGACATTTTGAACTGAAACAAAATTATACTAGACATCATTAGAAAGCCCAAGCAAATATACTGATAATTTAGCAAATAAAACCTACAAGTATGTTCCTATATGAAACTTGAAAAACATGTAGCTTTGCAATGGTAATTCTTAGCACCTATTGCCCTAGGCCACCAAGGGGTGGTCATGAGACAAATAGCTGGAACATGGACCCCGTCCAACTAATATATGTTGCCTTAAATCCTTCAAGGTTAAGACATATATTAATAACCGCTTATTTTGGCCACCAGTGTAGTTGACAGAGTTTCTAAGGAAGGTTAATAACTAAACGAGTCTTGAGTGTGTAACCATAGTTTACGCAGCCCGATCCACGTCCTACCAAGCCACCGAGGGGTGGTCATTAATAGGATCGTGCTCAAACACATTTTCCACATAGGTGATCCAACCTAGTATACCGCGGTGGTAAACACCTACCGAGGAGTGTGGTCAGGGCAGAACTGACATGAGGCATTACCATACTTTCACATATGGATCAACAATGGAGGGCGTGGGTTTTGTTTGAAACCCTCTCCCACTCAATATTTTAAAAAACATGCAAGTTTTGAAAAATATATATGATCAATATAGTATGAGCAGCACTCACCTGTCCTATATCACATGTTATCAAATATGCATATGAAACATCCATCAATACATATTTATACATCCATGACATATTACAGAAAAAATAATTAACAGAATAATAATCAAGCCATGGTTCCATCCTAGAACAAAGAAAAAAAAGATTACAAAATTCTATCCAAAGCATTCTTTGGGTCTTGAATTTTGTTTCGTCTTCTTGTATCCATCTTTATGTAGCCTCTCCATTTATTTCTCGTCCCTAGAATCATTTAAAATTTAAATTCTAAAAATTTAAATTTCAAATTCAAATTCTAAATTCGAATTTCAAATTTAAATTTAAATTTCAAATTTTAAACAATTTTAAATATCATGTGTAATAATATGTAATTTCAAAAATTTTAAATTTTCAATTACATATTATTAAACATGATTTAAAATTAAATCTCAATCAAAATTTTTTTATTTTCAAACCATCGGCCCCACGGCCCGGAGGCCGGCCGCCATCGTGGGTAGCCCCCAGCCCCAGAGGGGCTAGCAGCCCACTGCCGCAGGCCATGTGCAACTATGCCGGGCTGCAGGCCAAGCCTACAGCCATAGGCTGCACGCCCAGGGTTGCGACCAGCCCTTAGGGGGCCATGGCCACCGTTGGCTGCAGGCAGAGCCTGCAGCCGTGGGTGGTGCAGCCATGGGCAGGGGCTGCAGCCCCACCACGGCTAGTGGTCAATCCCGAGGGGTTGGTCCTCGATTTTCGTGCCATATTTCAATTTACCCATTAGAATCTCCAAAATTAATTTGAATCCTAACTAAATTGAAAATTTCCAAACAATCAAAATTTCAACCTTTAAATTAAATTTAACTTTTGGGAAAAAATAAATTGCGGTCTTCAAACTTCAATCTCCTCCAAGAATAATCACATAAAATTTCCTAAACCGTTTTCGGTATGCAAAAATTCTAATCATAATAATTCTAAGAGACAAAAAATTAAAATCCATAGGAAAATTATGGTGATAATAAACCGCTCCTATGGTTACATAAAAATTACTAGATACAATTTTCTAAATTCTAAGGAACCATAACCGGCATAAAACAAGCATGCTTATAATAATATAGAAAATTAAAATAACCGCATACTACATACATAATACATGATAACAATATAAAGGAATCCTAAAATGCCACTTTCTAAATATCAAATCCATACATAAATAAAAACACTAATTAATTGTCTAATTTATGTACATGGCATAGTCATGAGATGGCTTTGATACCAATTGTAGGAAATAAATTGGCAAAAACGTATCACAGTAGCGCAGCGAAACAATAAAAATTTTTCATGATCGTTAAATATCTCGTGATGCCATATACAATAAACTAACAATAATAAAACTCATACCTCAAGAGGATGTCAACTGCAGGAGGAGAATGACTGGAGGGCTTCAACCAACTAGCCTTCTCTACTATTCTCCAATTCCCGGATGGCAGAGTGCGTGGGCACTCAGTTCCTTGACTGGTATGCTAGCACTACTAGTCTTCTTCCGACCACCCAGATCTCTAAAGAACTTATTGTCATGATGAGTTATGCAATAATACTGGAGTGGCAAGACCTCTATTTATAGACTTGCACGAGGTGATCCTCTAAATTTGAATTAGATTAGGAGAAGATTTTCTCTCTTATCCATCCACAAAATCTGAATTTTCTAGGCCTTATCCCAACTAAAAAATTTGGCCAACTTTAGGATTTTGGATTCAAAATTCAAATAGGATTTTAACTTGAATTTTTTCTCACCATTAACCAACCAAAAAATCCCAAAATCTATTAGGATTATTCCATAAAATTTTCGGCCATGTTGTAATGAAAAGAATCAAAATTCAAATAGGATTTTCACGCTTGAATTTTATCTCATCCTTATCTACAAATAACCAAATATCTCCCTTGAGATTCACTCAATAAATCTCGGCCAATATAGGGAAGAGAGAATCCAAATTCAACTGGGATTGAAACTTGAATTTTTCCCTGAATCTTATCCACAAAAATTTAAAAAATTCCACGAGGATATTCGTCAAAATTTTCAACTTGTTAGGATTGGGATTCAAAATTCAAGTAGGATTCAAATAAGATCTTCCTCTCCAGAATCCAAATCAAATTTGAATTTCTCCATGTGGATTACCCACAAAAAATTCGAATCTTACATGGACTGTGATTCAAAATTTGAATTTCAAATTTCAAAGTTTAAATTTCAAAATTCAAACTTCAAATTCAAATTTCAAATTTAAATTTCGAATTCAAATTTCAAAAAATTTCAAATTCAAATTTAAATTTCAAAATTTAAATTTCAAATTTCAAAATTCAAAATTCAAATTTCGAACTCCACAAAAAAGTTGTTTTTCGAACTTTATTCTCATAGATAATTTTCTACAACTCTAATCCAATCTTAAATAAAATCATGGCAACTATATTTGGAGTTTGAATAATTGTGTACTCTATTATCCAAAACAAAATCTGAATTCAATCGTAGAGAATCTTGTCCACCATCCTAATCCTATGTCAACACCATCCATGCATAATCAACTAGCCAATAGCATACACAAATCAATTTGCCAATCGTTAAGGAATTATCTGGAGCTAGTAGAGGGACCAATTAGACATATATAATCGGGCTCCAGTGAATCCATATGATCATCATTCTTTACCGAACAACTCAATCATATGATCACTAATTTCAGAGTCACACCACTATAAACCTGAAACTGAACTCCCAATTATATACCGTATTACGTAAGCCTGTGACACGCTATTGTCCAATGACCTTGTCATGCATGCAGAACCCTCATATGATATCCATGATCAGCCTTAGGTCAAAGTCTATTCAATCCTACTGATCAGGCTATCTTAAAGTTCCATTATACCACCGAATAAGAAAATGATTATTCACTATATGTCAATAAGAAGTCATCCGCCCAGCAAATGACCCAAGGCCTTGTCCATTTTCACATCCAGTATAATGCCTTTAAGAGGATACCCTTAACTCCTTATTAGAGCTGTGATTCCGATATCAGCAAACAAACCCTTCATCGTATACAAGTCATGCACCCAACGAACCGGTCTATAAGTTTACTGCCTCTGAGACGCTTTAGCCATTAGAATGTCAAAGTACACAAGTCATATACATGAAGTAGTTCATTCACTCAGGATTAAGGTTACTATACAATGAACGTCAAAAGTAGATTGATCCACTCATAGCAGACTACGTAGATCAATCACGCTTTAGTCCCGGTCTAATATGTCACCACCAAGCAACATATCTATGTCTTTACTTAGGAGTCTATGCTCCAGACAGTTAAGACAAACCGTCCCCACCATGACTTTAGACAACATAATATTCTTAACATGAGTTAGATGCTCGGTCTAACCCGATAAACTACAGACCTTAATTTGGACTGTTTACTTTAGGACATTGTCTTCTCGCATACAAAAAGTCCATTGCATGCAATGTTCTAACAGTTTTGACACAAGTAGTCAGTAAGCCATATTTGCTTACATTTACTTTAACATGTAAATAGAATGTGGACACACAGCAATGTAATGAATAACCTCTGTATATAATTATATTATCCAGTTCAAAATAAATACATCAAAATATCTCTAATGCTTAGGGCATTTCCTAACACCTCCCACTCTAGTGCTAAAGCCATTACCGAGTCGTCTCAGATATGCATAGTTGGGTGATAATGTGACTTTACCTGTCATTGTGTCAGCTTCATTAACTGAAGAGCAAGAAGACGGGTTGCTTCAAGTATTAAGGAAGTATAAGAAGGCCGTTGGGTGGACCATTGTTGATATTAAGGGGATCAGCCCCTCATTATGCATGCACAAGATCCTGTTGGAGGATGATTACAGAAGGCCCATTGAGCAGCAATGAAGGCTTAACCCGATCATGAAAGAGGTGGTTAAGAAGGAAGTCATTAAGTGGCTTGACGTCGGTATCATATACCCCATCTTAGACAGTTCATGAGTGAGTCCAGTACAGTGTGTGCCAAAGAAGGGAGGAATGACAGTGGTAACTAACCAGAACAACAAGCTAATCCCCACAAGGACAGTTACTGGATGGAGGGTGTGCATGGATTATAGAAGGCTAAATAAGGCAACCAGGAAAGATCACTTCCCACTTTCCTTTATTGACCAAATGTTGGATAGGCTGGTAGGGAAGGATTATTACTGCTTTTTAGACAAATACTTTGCATACAACCAGATTGCAATCACCCCAGAAGACCAAGAAAAAACCACCTTCACATGCCCTTATGGCACTTTTGCATTTAGAAGAATGCCATTTGGCTTATGCAATGCATTAGTCACATTTCAGCGCTGCATGATGGCTATTTTCACAGATATGGTGGAGGATTTCTTGGAGGTATTCATGGATGATTTTTCTGCGTTTGGTGAATCCTATGAAGGTTGCTTGCAAAATTTGGCAAGGGTGCTTGAAAGGTGTGAGGAGACAAATTTAGTGTTAAACTGGGAGAAATGCCACTTTATGGTGAAGGAAGGCATAGTGTTGGGCCACAAGGTGTCTAAGAGGGGCATAGAAGTATACAAGGCAAAGATTGAGGCCATAGAGAAGATGCCTCCTCCCACTACAGTCAAGGGAATCAGAAGCTTCTTAGGGCATGCTGGGTTTTACAAGAGGTTTATCAAGGACTTCTCCAAAATCTCCAATCCATTATGTAGCTTGCTGGAGAAGGACTCTGCATTTGTGTTTGATGAACATTGTCTACACGCCTTTGAAGAGTTGAAGAAGAAACTCGTTTCTACACCAATCATAGCGGCACCTGACTGGTCATTACCTTTCGAGGTTATGTGTGATGCGAACGATATGGCAGTAAGAGCTATGTTGGGTCAGCTTAAGAATAAAGTCTTCCACTCAATCTACTATGCTAGTAAAACACTCTTAGGTGCTCAGTTGAATTATACAGTGACTGAAAAGGAGCTGTTATCAGTGGTTTATGCGTTTGACAAGTTCAGAGCTTATTTGGTGGGTACAAAAGTCATTGTATACACTGACCATTCAGGAGTCAAGTACCTCATCCAAAAGAAAGATGCAAAACCAAGACTGATTTGATGGGTTCTTCTACTTCAAGAATTCAATTTGGAGATCAAAGAAAGGAAGGGTGTAGAGAATCAAAATCTGAATAATTGTGTACTCTATTATCCAAAACAAAATCTGAATTCAATTGGAGAGAATCTTATCCACCATCCTAATCCTATGTCAACACTGTCTATGCATAATCAACTAGCCAATAAGCATACACAAATCAATTTGCCAATCGTTAAGGAATTATGTGGATCTAGTAGAGGGACCAATTGGACATATATAATCGGGCTTCCGTGAGTCCATATGATCATCATTCTTTACCTAACAACTCAATCATATGATCACTAATTTCAGAGTCACACCACTATAAACCTGACACTGAACTCCCAATTATATACCGTATTACGTAAGCCTATGACAAACTACTGTCCTATGACCTTGTCATTATGCGGAACCCTCATATGATATCCATGATCAGCCTTAGGTCAAAATCTACCTTAAAGTTCTATTATACTATCGAATAAGAAAATGATTATTCATTATATGTGAATAAGAAGTCATCCGCCCAGCAGATGACCCAAGGCCTTGTCCATTTTCACATCCAGTATAATGCCTTTAGGGGGATACCCTTAACTCCTTATTAGAGCTATGATTCCGATATCAGCAAATAAACCCTTCATCGTATACAAGTCATGCACCCAACGAACCGGTCTATAAGCTTACTACCTCTGAGGCACTTTAGCCATTACAGCATCAAAGTACACAAGTCATATACATGAAGTAGTTCATTCACTCAGGATTAAGATTACTATACAATGAATGTCAAAAGTAGATTGATCCACTCGTAGCGGACTACGTAGATCAATCACGCTTTAGTCCCGGTCTAATATGTCACCACCAAGCAACATATCTATGTCTCCACTTGGGAGTCTATGCTCCAGACAGTCAAGACAAACTACCCCCACCATGGCTTTAGACAACATAATAGTCTTAACATGAGTTAGATGCTCGGTCTAATCCCATAGACTACAGACCTTAATTTAGACCGCTTACTTTAGGATATTGTCTTCTCACATACAAAAAGTCCATTGCATGCAACGTTCTAACAGTTTTGACACAAGCAATCTGTGAGCCATATTTGCTTACATTTACTCTAATATGTAAATAGAATGAGGACACACAGCAATGTAATGAATAACCTCTGTATATAATTTTATTATCCAGTTCAAAATAAATACATCAAAATGTCTCTAATGCTTAGGGCATTTCCTAACATATGCATGATGTGCGCTCCTACCATTGGGATGAGCTTTATCTATTCAAGCAGTGTGCTGATTAGGTATTGAGGAGATGCATTCCTGAGGAAGAAATGGAGGATATTCTTTATCATTACCATGCCTCGCCTTATGAAGGTCATTATAGGGGCATTCGAACGGTTGCAAAAGTGCTTCAATCCGATTTTTGTTGACCCACATTATTCAAGGATGCCAACGTCTACGCCATGAAGTATGAGAGATGTCAAAAGGCCGGGAACATCACAAGGAGGCATGAAATGCCTTTAAACAACATTCTCGAAGTTGAGGTTTTTGATGTTTAGGGAATCGATTTTATGGGATCGTTCGTGCCATCCTATGGGAATACATATATCTCAGTAGCAGTTGATTATGTATCCAAGTGGATGGAGGCTGAGGCGCTGCCTACTAATGACTCAAAGGCAGTGGTGAAGTTCCTCAAGAGAAACATTTTCACTAGATTTGGCACACCTCGGGCAATAATTAGTGACAATGGCGCGCATTCTGTGAGCAAATTATTCGATAATGTTGTGATAAAGTATGGTGTCAAGGACAACGTAGTAACCACCTATCATCCTCAGAAAAACGGACAAGTTGAAGTGTCAAACAGAGAAATAAAGAGAATATTAGAGAAGGTGGTAGGGCCAACACATAAGGATTAGTCCCAACGCCTAGACGATGCACTTTGGGTATTGAGAACAGCCTACAAAATGCCCCTTGGAGCCTCACCATATAGGCTTATGTTTGGCAAGGTGTGCCACTTGCTAGTGGAGCTTGAGCACAGAGCATACTAGGCTATCACCAAGATTAACTTAGACTTGAAATTGGCTGGAGATAAGAGAATGCTACAGCTAAATGAGCTTGATGAATTCAGATCGCAAGCTTATGAAAACGCCAAATTGTTCAAGGAGAAGACCAAGCGATGGCATGATAGCAAAATCCTTCCCGTGAGTTTGAGGCAGGACAACAGGTCCTCCTTTTCAATTCAAGACTCAAGTTATTTCCTGGGAAACTCAAATCACACTGGAGTAGACCATTCAAGATAGTTACAGTATTCCCTTACGGAGTAGTTGAGTTGTTAGAGGAAAGCTCGGGGAGGCAATTCAAGGTAAATGGTTAGCGCCTTAAGCAGTACTTTGGGGGGATCGTGGACAGAGAAAAGAACTCAATCACCCTCCAAAACCTATGAGCAAGGGGATGGTCAGGCCGTCGACTGTAAAAAAAGACAAGCGCTTGAGGGAGGCAACCCTTTCTCTTCTTAAATTTCTTTACTTATATTCACTATTTTCTTTGAAATTTCCTTAAGTTTTATTATTCATTTTTTCTAGTTTGTGTGTTTTCAATTGTGTTTTAGCTCACTTTGAGTTTTAATTGTGTCAGAGAACTCAGAGGATAAGTTTGGTGGTGGCAGAGTTGTTAGCAAGTGTTTCAGAGTGACCATTTATGTATGCTGATCAGAGGGTACATTGCTGTAGCTTTGTCACAACAAAGCTGAAGCATGAATATAAAAAATATATGTATATATATAGTTTAAATTTTATACTATATTATAGTTTAAATATATTATAGTTTATATATATTATAGTAAAAAGAAAAAGAAAAAATATATATATATAAAAAAAAAACCATGAACGGCAGGATCAATATAAAAAGGGGGGATTAAAAATGGCTAGGTCAAAACTAAAAAGAAAAAAATTTCACTCTCAATTCTTTCTTCCCCCTATTTTCACGAGCCCGTTCTTCACTGCGAAGAAGCCGTCGCCACCCTGCCGTGCCGTCGTCCTAGCCACTGAATCGTCGACAGCCGTAGCCGTCTCATCGCGTCGTCATCCCAACTACCAAGCTGCTATGGAAGATCCGTCTGCCCAAAAGCATCATCACCCCGCCGTTGCGTCCTCCAAACTGCCGTCGTCCCAGCCGCCAAGCCGACCAAGCCGCTGTGGAAGACTCGATCACTTAACCATTGCAGCGCCGAATTCCCTGTGCATTCTCCACAGCAGCCATTGTTTTGAGAAGAAGAAGCATAAAAAAGAAATAAAAAAAGAAGGGGAAAAACAACCGAGCAGGTAAGTGGTTCCAAACCCTGACTTGAAGTGTGATTTAAGTGATTGTTTGAAATTGGGTTTGGGGGTTGTGTAGGTTGTTGGAGTATTTAGAGTGATCTGTTCGTGGTAGCTTAGGGCATTAAAAAAAATGTCGGTAAAGAGTTGTGCAAGAAAGGGAAAGAGCGGGTCTGAGTTTAGAAAGAAATCCACAAGATTTGAGAATGATGAAGCAAAAAGAATATGTAATGAACAATTTGCAAATAAGACATTGCATTTGGAGAAAGGTTTTCAGATGAAGAAGTCAGAAATACCTGAGTTTGTGAGTTCCGCAATAAAGAAGCAAAAGTGGGAAAATTTTTGTGAGCATCTGGAAGAGGCTAACCCAGTTTTAGTAGGTGAATTTTATGCAAATTTACATGGAGTTATGCAGGCTGTTGTGTATGTGAGGGGACAAGAAGTTGACATTACCAAAGAAGGGATTAATGCTTTTTATGGTCTAACAGTCCCTATGGACGAGCATTCTAAATTTGTTGCCGGTGTAGAAATCAAGACTTTGGAAACTATACTGGCTGATCTTACAGTACCAGGGACAGAATGGTCGAGATCACCACAAGCATCACTAACAGTCTTTCACTGCAAATTGAAACCTCAGGTGAAGGTATGGTATCATTTTCTCAAAGCTTCACTTAAACCTACCACACATGGGGAAATGGTAAGTTGGGAGAGATTACCACTCTTGTATTCAATCATGTTTGGAAGAAAAATCGATGTGGGTAGTGTGATTAGAGAAGAAATTTTTTTCTTGTGTTCATAAGGAAAGAAATGCATTGATGTTTCCTTGTTTGATAACTGAACTATGTGTAGCAGCAGATGTGCAGGTAGATAGCTCTAAGGAGAAGATCCTTTACAAAGGATCTATCACCTTGAGAACAATTAACCATCTTATGCAGGACCAAGGCGGAGAAGGTGTTGAACATGGGCTGCCACAAGGAGAGACAGCATCAACGGCACAGGCTGCTTCAGAAAATATTTCTTTCAATCAATTGGAGATGAGGGTCAGCCAAATGGAGTACACGCAATTTGAGATCATGGAAACTTTGTAAGAGATGAGACAAGATCAAAGAGAGATGTGGCGATATATGCAAGCAAGGGATCAAGCACTCGAGACGAACTTACACTTGAACAGTGTCAAATTCCGCTCTTTCCTGAAGTTCCCCGAGCATCTCTATTGTGACCCTAGCGAGGGGTCAAGCAATGGTAGCAAACTAGCATAGGGCAGATCTGCTAGTGAGTTTCCTTTCCTTTTCTCTCATTTTGATTAATTTGCTTTGTGAAAACTTGTGCACAGAAGGCACATTATTTTGAGTTTAAAGTGGGTTTACAAGGGAATTTCACTGAAAACTTAGTTGTTTGTTTGTTTAACTATGTTTAGTTTGTTAGTTATGTGTGTTATGTTTAGTTTGCACTGTTAATGATGTGTTGGCAGCATAGTGAATTGTTTTAAGGTCTGTTGGTTTTTGTTCATGCTAAAAAATATATATATATTTGGCTGACATATTAATGTAATGATGAAAAGCACTAAAAAAAATTTTTTTTGATTCCAATGTTTAGTTTAGCATCAGTGTGGTTCAAAAATTCGTGATATAAATTGCATTTAAGTGGTTGGTCTGTTTTAGTGCACAAAAAGTTGGAATGCTGGAAACATGGTTGATTTTGATTGATTGGGTGATGAGAGGATTTAGGGGTTTTGACTTGGCTGTGTGTGCACCTCTTGTCGAACATGTCAGGGCCAAAGTTGTGTGTAATTGTGCTTAATTATGGTGGTGATCATGTGTAGGTAATTTCAGTCTTGTTTCATAAAAAAAAAAAAAAAAGAAAAGAAAAGAGAGAGAGATACTCTGCTGCTTTAAATTGCCAAGTAACGGGGCCTTGTGTTTGCCCCACAGAGGTGCTCGTGAAAAATGGTGGTTGAGGTATGAGTATCATATAAAAAAAAATTGGAAGGGATTGAGTGCTCCACTGCTCATAGGTTATTAGTACCAGGACCCTGTGTATGCTCCACAGTGGCATTCGTGAAAACGGTACCTCGAACATAAGTGCAATAGCATTTTTGCATGATTTGTTGTGTCTTCCTTTAAGTACCGTTTCCTTGTGTTTGCTCCACAGAGGCAATTGTGAAAATGAAAGGAAGCAGACAGCAAAGATCAATTCAATTAAAAATATATATATTTTTTGTGGTGATGCAGAGGAATAATTACATATTTGATAGCTGGATCATGGTCACCATTTTGGTAATTGTTAGAGTGTGTGCGTGAATGGGACTTGGCATATAAGATTAGAGGAGTGCATTTGATCAATTTTGAACCCACTTGACTAGATTCAAGGATCATATCTATACCAATCTGTCATCCATGTTTCATGAAGTCACACACACACTTGGAAAACCACCACTTGAGGGTAGTATGCATTACTTGAATTTGATTCACATGAAGTTCTAACACTGAGCATTGGGAGTGAATTTTGAGAGTGAAGCTGAAAGGTGTCTACCCAAGTGTAAATATATATATAAACTTTATGTCATTAGAGTATCGATACTTTGTGTTTGAGTGTTTAGTAAAATTTTGTGATTGTGTTGGTTTATTTCTTTTATTTTCTTTTTCATCACTCGAGGAGGAGCAACACTTTAAGTTTGGGGGTGTGATAACTTGAGAGTCTCGAGTTATTCGGTCATGTTTCCACACTTAGGTAGCTCGTTTCTAGGAAATTTTATAGTTTTAAGGAAGTGTTTTGAGGTCTTTTTATTTTTATTTTGGCCAGTTAGTGTTTTTGTTATGTTATGTTATCTTGTAACCATTTAATGCCCTTGGAAGATTTTGTTTTGTGTTTTGAGATTTGAAGGTCTAGGGCATGCAAGTGTGATGGGGGAGAAACTTTCAAAGTTGTCCAGGGTGGCATGAAACAAGTTTAAGAAGCTGAGCAACTAGTGAAGGCTGAAACAAAGGAAATCATAACTTTGCTATAGTAAAGCTGAAGCAAAGTCATCAGACATGAAAATTCGAGAATGGCTAGCCTGTTTAGCCACGCTGGCAGAATTTTTGAAGACATCAGCCCCTTTTCCAAGTGTCATCATCATCATCCATCATTTTTAATACAATTTATGCCAGCCATCAGATCATCCACGTGAGGAGAATAGGGTTGATTCCTAGAAGCTATAAATAGAAAAGGATACTCTGTGAAAAGGTGGCTGTTCTGATTCTTCGCATAAAGAAATTCATCTAAAGCCGCATGTTTTTCTTTTCCAGAAGAAGGAAGGTTGAATTTGACCTGGGAAGGAATTCCTTGGTTCAGATTTGGTAAAACCCAGAAAAGGCAAGCACGGGAGTGTTCGTCAGGAGCAGAAATTCTCTATGCACACACGGTCTTCAACCTTGGAGAATGGAGTTGATTGTGTTTTTGCTCAGTTTTGTTTGAATCTGAATTTTTTGTGATCAATCATTCAGTTATGATATTGAACAATAGTTTAAGTATGGCTTTCATTGATCTTATGGAGTAGTTGTCCTACTTGGAGTAAATCTGAAATGTTGATGTAGAATTGCTTGGCATATATATTTTTTGTTGTTCAATTTGTTCGTCATTGCTTATCTATGTTTGATTGCGGGCCCTTTTCAAATACTTGCAATTGGTTTCTAGGTATTGGAAAATATTTAGAGATTGGATTAGGATTGAATAGCGTGAGTTCAACTAAATTTGGAATTCTGTTTGGTTGATTCTGTGGATAGTCTAGGAATATTCATCCATCTCATGGTCGTAAAGGTTATTACTCTCAATTTGAACTCTCTGGATTTGATTTTACATAGGAATATGTAGAAGTTGAATTTGGAGAACGTTTAAAAACTTTTTAACCTGACTAAAAAAAAATTTTATGCTATAGCAAAGCTACAGCATAGTTTCGGATTTGCCTAAAGGAAAATGTTTCTCAACCGTTTTCCATAATTTGATTGTTCATCCTTAATTACTTGTCTGCTCTCAGCCATTTCCCATAATATTGCTTAATTCCCAGTCTTTGTTTTGCAATTAAATTATATAGTTAGTCTTTCTAATTTTTTCTGCTGTTTTTATTTTACTGTTATTTTCATATTAGTGTTTCATTTGGTTTCAATATAATTAGTAAAGTTAAATTTCTTGCCATATTACAATTGAATTAAGAATACTTTCTCATGGATTCGACACTGATTCTCATCATTATATTACTTGTTTACGATAGTGTGCACTTGCGCTGAATTGTAAATAATTATCACAAATTGCAAACAGTTGGCTTCACAACGCAGTCTAATTTTATACTGCAGTGTTCAGTCATTTCTCGACAGTGTTCCAATTTTCACCCGAAAATTAGATTTCTAAATTTGATTTTTGTACTATAAATTCCTAGTTGTTTTATACTATCTATGAGCCCATTATCAGTCTAATTTACTGTTCACATCCTATACTGTGATTGTGTTTACACTGTATTATTCTTTTGCATGCAAACTGAGGCGTTCCCGGGTGAAATTTCAGACACAGTCTCTCTTGACTATTTTGGACGCGCTGATTCCATTTTTGTTAGTCTTACATCCATCGGAGGTCGTCTGGACCAATTTTCGAGATCTGTGTGAACCCGTCTCGAAAAAGATGTCAGGTGCCCGATTGACTAATTTGGACGTTCTGAGCCCAAATATATTAGTTTCGGAGCGAGTAAAGGTCGTTTTGACCCTCATCCTGATTCTGCGTATCTCTTGAACTTAAATTCCCGTTTTCATGCTCAATTAACCGGATTAAGTCTACTAACTTTTCAAATATCAGTCTTAGGTCAATTTAAGGCCGTCTTGGCCAATAACTTGGCACTACAATTCTTACTATTTACTTTTCATTGTCTTTCACTTAACTGACGAGTCTGAGTGTTCTGACTCTGATTTTGTAAGTCTCTAGGTAAGAGGAGGTCATCCAAACCATTTTCTCGATGCCATACCCTTGCTAGGGTTATCTCTCGCTATCGTGCTTAGATGTTTGGACCGAGCGTTCTGGCGATCTATTCACCAGTCTTGTGTCAAGAAATGGCCATCCGGACCAGTTTCCTGACACTGCGTGTCTCACACATACATACACATAATAGGGTAGATCGGGTTCACTGTCAATCACTCCTTTCATTACATGAATAGTATTTAAGCAATACTGTATCTGTTTAATCTATTCAACTAGAAAATATACTATATTTTTCCAAGTTAATTACTCATTACATAGTAATTAAGTTTCATGCATTTTGAAGGTCTGTGTAACGGCTTTCTGCCCATTACACGGCCTTCAACACAGCCTCTAACACGGGCGTGTATACTCCTGACACGGGCGTGTACTAGTTGAAATTCTTCACAACTGCCCTGTTTCAAAACACGACCTTTTACACGTTCATTAACCCGGGTGGTACACGGCCTCTTACACGGCCGTGTTCTTGACCGTGTCTCTGTACACGGTCATGTTCAGTTATACAGCTTCTCACGTGTTCACAACCGGAGTGGTACACGGTCGTGTACCTGACCGTGTTCGACTACACGGCCATGTATACTTACATGGTTACACACATGTACACAGTCCGATTGGTACACGGCCACTTACACAGCCGTTTACAGGACCGTGTACTTTAAAAATTGCACTAAAATGCATCAAATCATCCCTCAATTTCTCGTTAAATGAAAATCAAGTTACAGGAATGGGGAGGTCCTTACAATCTACCCCCCTTACAAAATTTTCGTCCTCAAAAATTAGTCAAAAATTAGAAAATGTCCGGGAAGTCTCTTTTCATATCCTCTTTCCATTCCCATGTGGCTTCTTCTATATTGTGGTTTTGCCACAATACTTTTACCAGCGGGATAACCTTATTCCTGAGAACCTTAGTTTCCCTAGCTAAAATCTACACGAGTTTCTCCTCATACGTTAGGTTGGTGTGGACTTCAACGGGTTCCTGACTCAAAATGTGGGAACTATCTAGCACGTAGTTCTTCAGCATTGAGACATGGAAAACATTGTGTACATAAGCTAGTTCGAGAGGAAGCGCTAATCGGTAGGCTACCCTCCCGACCCTCTTGAGGATCTCGAAGGGTCCTATATATCTAGAACTGAGCTTCTCTTTCTTCCCAAAGCGCGTCACCCCTTTCATGGGTGCCACCTTGAGGAAAACTGAATCTCCTTTTTGAAATTCGAGAGGCCTTCGTCGTTTGTCCGCATAACTCTTCTGGCGGCTATATGCTGTATCTAGCCTCTCTCTTATAAGCTTTACGTCTGCTATGGTATCCTTGACGAAGTTGGTGCTGGTGAGTTGTTTTTCTCTGATTTCATTCTAGTCAACCAGAGATCGGCATCTTCTTTCGTAGAGTGCCTCGTACAAAGCCATCCCAATTGAGGAATGATAGCTGTTATTGTACGAGAACTCTATCAAAAGCAGCTTCTGATCCCAAATTTCCCTTGAAGTCTAAGACACACGCTCTCAACATATCTTCTAAAGTCTGAATTGTTCTCTTGGACTAGCCGTCAGTCTAAGGATGGAAGGTGGTGCTGAACTTCAAATTAGTTCCTATTACGGCTTGAATGCTCTACCAAAACCTTGAAGTGAAGCGTCCATCGTGATCTGAGATGATTGATTTGGGTGCCCCATGCAGTCTTACTATTTGAGCAACGTACATTTTTGCTAACCTTTCTACCGAGTAGCTCAACTTCATGGCTAAGAATCGAGCTGATTTCGTTAGTCGGTCCATAATTACCCAGATGGCATCATTTCCACTTGAGGTCCTAGGCAATCCGACCACGAAGTCCACGGTAGTTTGGTCTCATATCCATTCTGGTAGCTCGATCTTCTATAGTTCTCCTCCCTGTTGCTGATGTTCTGCTTTAATTTTCTATCAGGTGAGGCACTTTGCTATAAACTCAGCGACGTCGTTCTTCATGTGTGGCCACCAAAAATTCCCTTTTAGGTCCTAGTACATCTTATTTGCTCCTGGGTGTACCGAGTATGGCGTGTCATGAGCCTCTAATAGGATCCTTTTCCAGAGTTCTTCATCCTTTGGAACACATACTCTATCTCTGAAATAGAGTATGCCATCTTTAGAGACTTGGAACTCTAAATTTTGGTCCTCCATTGCCTCTTTTTTGAGCTTGTCTAGGGACGAATCGAGATCTTGGCCGGCCTTAATTTCTTATAGGAGTATCAATTGAAGGGTCATTTCAGACAGCCTCCCTGTTAACATCTCAATCTCACTACTCCGTAGCTCATCCTGTAGTGATTCTGGCAAGGCATGGATAGCCATAAGCAATGAGGTATACTTTCTACTCAGTGCATCGGCCACCTTATTGGCTTTCCCTGGATGGTAAAGGATTTCACAGTCACAATTCTTAACCAGTTCCAACCATCTTTGTTGCCTCATATTAAGCTCCTTTTGCGTGAAAATGTATTTGAGGTTCTGGTAGTCCATGTAGATCTCGTACTTGACTCCATAAAGGTAATGCTTCTAGATCCTGAGTGCAAAAACGACCGCTGCAAGCTCCAGGTCATGCGTCGGGTAGTTCCTTTCGTGGTTTTTGAGCTGTCGCAAAGCGTACACGACTACTCTACCACCTTGCATTAATACAGCTCCTAATCCAGTCTTAGACACGTCGCTGTAAATCACAAAATCTCCCTGTCTAGCATCTGGTATGGTCAAGATCGAGGCACTCGTGAGTCGGCTGTTTAGCTCTTAGAAGCTCTTCTCGTACTTGTCAGTCCACTCATACTTCTTCTCTTTCTTTGTGAGTGTTGTGAGTGGTGTGGCTAGCTTTGAGAATCCTTCCACGAATCATTGGTAGTATCCTGCTAGACTTAAGAAGCTGCAGATTTCTGTTACATTCTTCAGAGTTGGCCATTAACTAACTGCTTCTACTTTCGCTGGGTCCACGGACACTCCCTCCTTAGAAACCACGTGACTGAGGAAGTGGACCTTCTCCAACTAAAATTCACATTTGGAGAATTTGGTGTATAGCTGATACTCCTTAAGCTTGGATAAGATGGCTCTCAAATGCTCCTCATGCTCCTCCTTTGTCTTAGAATATATGAGTATGTCATCGATAAATACAATGACAAACTTGACTAGGAACTCCTTGAATACTCAATTCATCAGATCCATGAAAGTTGCAGGTGCGTTCGTCCGTCCGAACGACATAACAAGGAACTCGTAATGCCCATATCTTGTTCGGAATGCTGTCTTAGGTATGTCCGCATCCTTGATCCGCAATTGGTGGTACCTGTAATGTAGGTCAATTTTTGAAAACACTGCGGCACCTCGGAGCTGGTCGAATAAATCGTCAATCCGTGGTAACGGATACTTGTTTTTGATCATGATCTTGTTCAGCTCCCTGTTGTTGATACACATCCTTAACGTCCCGTCCTTCTTCTTCACAAATAATACAGGTGCTCCTCAGGGTGAGTAGCTCTGTCGGATGAAGCCGTCCATTAGATATTTTAGCTGAGTCTGTAGCTCCTTTAATTCTGTAGGGGGCCTTGGATATGGGTGTCGATCCTGGTAACAGTTCGATTTTGAACGATATCTCCCGCTCTGGTAGAGGTTCTGGAAGATATTCGAGGAATACTTCTGTGAACTCCTTTACTACTGGTACATTGTCTAGTCTAGTTTTCACTTCCTGGGTCGTATCCATGATGTGTGCAAGGAAATCAGTGCATTAGCTGGATAGTAGCTGGTGAGCCTTCATTGCTGATATCATCGTCTTCAGCTGCTTCAATGATAAGCCCTTGTAGACAAATTTTTTGTGTCCACTCGGGTCAAAGGTCACCTCCTGTCTCTGACAGTCTATAACAGCGTAGTACTTGACGAGGAAATCCATTCCTATAATCACATCATAGTCGCACATCTCGATGATGATTAGGTCCATGCTCAGCTCGTGCCCACCGATAACTATTGGCACATAACGTACCCAATAGCTAGACAACAAAACTTCTCCAGAGGGAAGGGCAGTTCGAAAAGTTTGGTTCATCTTGTCTAGGTTATTGCCTAACCTCCTAGCCAATTCTGATGATGTAAAAGAGTGCACGGCTCTAAAATCAAATAAAACCAATGTAGTGGAGTTGGCGACAGAAAGCTGATATGTCACCACAGCTGAGGTTCCGGCCTACGCATCCTCACGAGTGAAGGCATAAATCCTCCCCTACATCTCTAGAGCTTCCAACCTGCCTTAGTTGATTAACGGGCCTTTGATTCTTCGTTGGACGGCATGCAGCTGACCGTTAGTGGGGCAGGCTTGGCCTTGCTGATTTTACAGGTTGGAGCGGCAATGCTTGGCAAAGTGGCCTTCGTTGCCACATATGTAACAACTGTTGGTGCCCTGACGGCATTCTCCCAGATGGTTCTTTCCGCATTTAGGGTAAGGTGGGTGTTGATTGCCATTTCCCTATAGTTGTGCTTCTTTTGGGGAAAATTCCTCTACTGCCCCTGGTCGCTCTGGTTCCCTCTTCTTTTGTTGTTGTAGTTGGACTGTCAGTGGTGTTGGCTGACTCCTGTGTTCTGTCTTTTGTGCTGTGAGTCGTGGTTTGGCCTTCCCTTGATCTGTTTCAGCTGGTTCTTTTCTTCCCTCTTAGCCTTGAAGATCTGGGCCCTTCTCTCCTTGTCTTGGGCCAACCAGTATTCTACCCTGATGGCCCTGCTGACACACTCAGCTACGGTCGTTGGCCCATGACTCCCGCTGCATACCTAGATGGCAATATCTGTGACGCCTTAAATTTTACTTAAGGGTCAATATATAATTTAAATAAAAATTAGTGCGCCAAAAATTAATTAAAAATCTTTTGAAAATCCTAGGTTGGTTTCCTAGTCAAATTACACTCAAAAAGTCAACAATTTTGACTTCAAAAACCCTAAAATATTCGGCCATTACTTGGGATTTTTAATTTAAAATTTAAATCTCACAAATCCAAGGAGGATTCAAACTCAAATTTCATCCCTTAAATAAAAAGAAGAAATTCGGCCATAAAGTGTAGGAAATAAAGGAGATTTGATTTGAATTAAAAGCTAGGTTAAAACTCAATCAAAATTCAAAATTTTTTTCCTTAAAAACTAATGGGAAATTTCGGCCACTTAAGGAAAAATAAGGAGAGAAAAACCTAGCCTCAAAACAGCACAAAAATCTCCCCTTTTTCCCCTCAAAATATTCGGCCAAGCAAGGAAACAAAAAGGGAAAGAAAATAAAAAAAAAAACCTAGTATAAAAACCCTCTTTCAACTCTCATTCACCTTTCCTTTCACGCTCAAAATTCGGCCAGCCTCACCCTATTTCCTCTCTAAATTTTTCTCTCCCAAAACACACCCAAAACAGCAAGCAAAACCTACCTAAAAGCAGCTCAAGGATTCAACAATTTTTGAGACAAAAACAAGGCAAGAAATCAACTTTTTCCTTCCTTCTCCTTTTGATTTAAACCCTAAAATTTATATGGTTTTTCTCCACTATTTTTCCCTACTGTTTTGAAGACTCCAACACTCACACAAATTCACCCAAAAGGAGACCAAGCATCAAAATATTGTAGCACAAACAAGGTGTGAATTTCTCTCTCTAAAACCCTAAAAATTTTGCCTCATTGATCCCTTTTCAAAAACCCTATTATCACATGTGTTAAATTTTATGATTTTTGCCAATTTGATTCTTGGGTTGTGTTAATGACATATAAATAAGGTTCTCCACAAAATTTCATGATCATTGGATGAAAATTGAATTGGTTTGAGGCTAATTGAAATTCGGACAGAAAAACGGAAATCTGGAAAATTACCATATAAACAGTAAACTTGTGTTAGCCATAACGTGAGTTTTAAAAAAGATTTTTGAGTGAATCTTAAGCCTAAAATTAAGTCAAGATGTCCCCTAAATGCCTGCAAAATTCCAGAACCAAACTCATCCGTTGGCCCAGTCAAAATATTTTTCTAAGATAGGTGGACAGAACTGCCAGTTTTTGAACTGAAAACTGAAACCCTAATTTTATGCCTGAAAACAACCCCTCGGGTTTTGTCCTAATTGAATAACCAAACGATGTCTAAAAATTATAAAAATTATATGGAATTAAAGCTACGGATGTCTAGTTTAACATATTAAAAATTTAGAATTTTTTGGATTAAAAATGAATTAATATTGATTTTACAGTCAGCCTAGGTCAGTCTGCCCATGTCCAGTAATATCCTAACTTAGAGTTTTTTTCACAAATTTTGAATCCCAAATGTTTATTAAACATTTTAAAATCCTTTTGTGGCACGCTAAAATGATTGGATGATTATGTTTAGACCTAGACTGATCATATGTTGTGATTATAAGATTTATTTGACGTTCTTGCTTGATTCGTGGATCACGTCATCGCAATGCCTGTGCGATAATCGAGGTAGGACTTTCTAGCCTTTTCTGAGAGTAGTCAAGTGTTTTAAATTTCCCTGTTTTATCGATGGCATGCTGTTTTCAGTTTATGAAATTATTATACTGTTTTTGATGAAATAAACGCATGCAAAGTGTTTTGTAATAAATATGTATTTTAAAGCGTGTTTTGATTAATGGCATAATATAACTTGGTAAATACCATCTTTTGAATAATCCGGTGAACATAATTGAGCTCTAGTTCACGATCATTATAAATGATGCATGCATCCCAAAGTTGACGCCATGGGGGAAGGTCCCTAAACCTGCGCAGGGCCGTTCGGCCTATTTAGACTGTAACGAGATGATCTAGGGTAATTCAAAAAAATTCGAGGCACGTATATTATAGCTACGACAAGTCCTCACTCAAAATATGATGGTTTATTTTAATGATTTATTATTTTTAATATTGGGGCACGTATATTGCAGCTACGCTAAGTCCTTAGCAGAATAAAACTTGTATTAAAAATGTTTTCACGAAATTGTTGATTATTTTTGGAAATGATTATTATGCCATGTATTCTTAAATTGTTAATTATTTTTTTGAAAACGAATATTATGTCATACTTTTAAATGTTACCTGTTTAATCCACCTTTGTTTCTGTCCTACTGAGCCAGCGCTCACGTCCCTTTTTCTTTGTGATTTCGAAATGACTACTTCCAGGTGCGGGAGGTAGCAGTTCCGAAAATCGTTGAGCTATCCGTTTCTACCGAAGATGATGCTATCCATTTTCTCCATCTTCTTCTTTCTGTTTCTCGTTTTGATGTAATGAGACTTTAAGTTTGGACTTTATTTCACGTTATTTAAATTTCATGCTTGGGAATATTTTATGGTTGGTAATTTCTTTTAAAGACCGATTTTGTGTTTGGTTTCTGCATTAAAAAGTATTTATTTTATACTTTATTTTATTATGTGGTTATGATGCTACTTTATAAACAATTAGGCTTAGCTAAATTATGATGTTGACCCGGTTTTCATAATAAATGTTTTCCTTAAATCTTGGGTTGATATTATGATTTGGCTGCCGTGTCACGTGTCTAAATTTTGGGCCGTGACAAATAATGGTATCAGAGGCCAGGTTTTCAAAAGGGTTTTCATCAAAACGTTTTCAAAATACCCAAGCATGGTTTTCCTTACTCTTAGAAGCTTATAGGATTTCCTCTTCCTTCAATCTTATTCAGCAAAATGGTTCGTCCTGGCACGCGTAGTCAGAGGCAGCAGAGAGGCAACGACGAAGAGAACCCCAGGAACACGCAGCCTCAAGGGAGTCAGAATGCAGTGTTTCCTACACTGAATGATCAGCTAACGGCGATGCAGAATCTCACAGCAGCGATACAAGTTCTCCTCACCGTCTTACCTTTTGGAACACCTAACCCAGCTCCTGTAGCCAATGTTGTTCCTAATGAGACCCGGAGAGCGAGGAGTTCTTCTCAGACTCCTCAGCAAACGCCTACCACCGAAAACCCTACCTCTGGAGCAGTACCTACCCAGCCTATGATACATCCTAAACAGGCAGCCCTAACTCTTTTCTTTAAGCCTCACGTACCCACTTTCGATGGCACGGGCACAGAGATGGATGCCGACTACTGGTTTGATGCCATTCGCAAGCAGCTAAAGTTGACTGCCACACCCACAGAGTTCTGGGTTGAGTTTGCTTCTAACAAACTGGTGGGTCTAGCCTTTACCTGGTGGGCTAGTATCGAGGATGGTTTGACGGAGGAGCAGAGGTCTTCTTGGACGGTTTTCGAGGAGCGTTTTCATGAGCGTTTCTTTTCAGCTCAGTTCCACGACAGAAAAGCTAGGAAGTTCATCAGTTTGAAGTAAGGGTCTATGTCAGTGTGGGAATATGAAGCCAAGTTCACCGAGTTGGCCCGGTATGTGAAGAATCAGGTTTTGGATGAAGCTACTAAGTGTCTCCGCTTTGACGAAGGGCTTATCCTCTATATGAAGAGGGGTGTACAACTGTTCTAGATCAGGGATAGTTACCAGCAGATAGTTACTAAGGCGTTGACAGTGGAAGAGGGCGACAAGGAGTTCCTTGAAGCTCGTAACAAAAATAAGTCTGGATCAATCTGCAACAAGCCTCAGCACAAGCCGTAGACTCCTTACCAGAAGAACCAGCAGTCTTAGGGATCGGGTTCTCATCAGTTTTCTGGACAGCGACAGGGTCGGGTGAATGTGATTACCTGCTTCAAGTGTGGTGATGAAGGCCACAAAAGAAATGTCTGCCTGAAGAGACAGTCAAGAGACAATGCTCATAGACATCATCATCAGCGGAATCAGAATGGTCTTCCACAGAGGCAATAGTTTACTTCCCAGTCTTCGCAGTCACAGCGCCCTCAGCTTCCGGCTCCCCATCAGCCTCAGTGCACGAGCCAGTACACTGCACCTTATGCTCCACATGCTATACCGCTACAGTAGTTCCCAGTGCCGAGTTATCAGAGACCGCCACCACAGGGTTAGAGTACGGGCTATCAGCGAGGGAATACAGCTCAAAATCGTGGTAAGGCACCACAGGTACACGCTCTTGGAGCTGACAGCATGGAGATAGATTATACACCGACTGCATTAGATGGTATAATTCCTATCTTTGGTACATATGCACATGTTTTGTTTGACACCGGGGCTACACACTCTTTTATAGCCCAACATTATGCTCGTTCACTTGGTTTAAAACTGCAAAATCTTGACTCTCCCTTATGTGTGAAATCCCCATTAGGCACGACTACCGTTAGTGATGGGTGTCAAGCCTATGTTTATGTTGGGGATGTTTGTTTGGAGGCATCACTTGTGGTAATGCCTATGTTTGCTTATGATGTTATTCTGGGATATGACTGGCTTTCTCGATATGGGATTATGTTTGATTGTCGTAATCGTCGCATTATCTTTACAACTGATTTCGGACATGTGGTGTCCTATCAGTTAAGCTTAGTTTCAGATGTTGATAGATCTGTTCTGAGGTTAGTGTCGAAGAATAGACAGGGTATTCTTTGCTTCTTATCCTTGTGTGCTGTGGAAGGATCCAGTCCTGAAAAGAGTACCCAACCTATACCTGTTGTCGATAGTTTTCCCGATGTTTTTCCAAAAGCTCTTCTAGGTTTACCGCCTCATCGAGAAATAGAGTTTCGTATCGACTTAGTTCCCGGAACAGCTCCTTTTGCTTCTACTCCGTATCGTATGGCACCTCTAGAGATGAAAGAGTTGAGCAAGCAGCTGGATGAGTTGAAATCGCTGGGCTTTATCCGAGAAAGTAACTCACCTTGGGGTTCGTCAGTCCTTTTTGTGAAGAAAGCCGACGGTTCGCTACGTCTCTGTGTGGACTACAAAAAACTCAACAGTGTGACCATCAAAAATAAGTATCCGTTATCACGTATAGATGACTTGTTCGATCAGTTGGGTGGAGCTTGTTTCTTCTCCAAGGTTGATTTGAGATCCGGTTATCATCAGCTTCGTGTTAGAGAGGAGGATATCCTGAAGACAATGTTCTGAACAAGGTATGGCAGTTATGAGTTCTTAGTAATACCTTTCGGTTTGACAAACGCGCCAGCAGCCTTCATGGATATGATGAATAGAGTCTTCCGACCTTTTCTTGATAAGTTTGTCATCGTATTTATCGACGACATCCTCATCTACTCTCGAACTCGTGAAGATCATGCACAGCATCTCAGTATAGTTTTACAGACTCTTCGTGAACATCAGTTGTACGCCAAGAAAGAAAAATGTATGTTTTGGATGACAGAGGTTAAGTTTCTTGGGCATATCATCTCAGGAGACGGTATATCAGTTGATCCATCCAAGGTTGAAGCGATTCTTAAGCGGGAACGACCGAAGAATGTTCCAGAGATCTGAAGCTTCTTGGGTTTAGCAGGATATTATCGACGTTTTGTACAAGACTTCAGCAAGCTCGCCGCTCCCCTCACCAATCTGACAAAGAAGGATGTACCTTTCGTTTGGGACAACAGCTGTGAGTCAGTTTTCCAGGAGTTAAAGAGTCGTTTGACGTCTACACCTATCCTTATCATTCCGGATCAGGATCAAGTATATGACGTCTACACCGATGCTTCTTATCAAGGTCTTGGAGCAGTTTTGATGCAACAGAACCGAGTTGTCGCTTATGCCTCACGACAGCTGAAACAACATGAACGAAACTACCCTACACACGATCTAGAGTTAGCTGCAGTAGTGTTCACGCTTAAGATTTGGCGTTATTATCTGTATGGTGCCAGTTTTAGACTGTTTTCAGATCACAAGAGTTTGAAATACCTAGCTACACAGAAAGATCTCAACCTGCGTCAGAGAAGATGGGTAGAATACATGTAAGACTACGACTTCCAAGTCGAGTACCATCCGGGTAAAGCAAACGTGGTTGCAGATGCACTAAGTAGGAAAAGAGAGGCAGTTCCTAATCCTGATCATGATGCTTCTATAATGGCTATGTAGATAGATGAGTGGGAAAAGGACAGAGTTCTTACAGCTTATCAAGTTCATTTTGGCGAAGTTCAGGATCACCCAGTGTTGTACAACTTAGTGATGGAACCAGACTACGTGCAGAGGATCAAGGAGAATCAGTTAGCAGATATACGTTTCGTTAACATCTGAGATAAATTGTTAAAGGGCAAGCATGTTGTAGAATGGTCGATGGACGCTATTGGAATTCTTTACAATGAGGGTCGCTTAGCAGTGCCACACATCCCAGAGCTTATACAGGAGATCTTATCAGAGTTTCATTAGTCGAGGTTCGCCATGCACCCAGGTGGAAACAAGATGTATCAAAACCTAAGACGGCAGCTTTGGTGGAGAGGTATGAAGTTAGATGTGAAGAACTTCATGGCCAACTGTTTGACGTGTCAGAAGGTAAAGGCAGTACGGGAAAGACCCGCAGGTTTGCTCCAACCACATCCAATACCTCGGTGGAAATGGGATAGTATAGGAATGGACTTCTTAACCGGCTTACCGAGAGCACAGGATGGATCTGATAGAGTCGGGTAGTTGTAGATCGTCTCATGAAGACTGCGCACTTCATCCCATTCAAGACGACTTGCAACAGGAACCAGCTAGCCGAGCTTTACATGAGGAACATAGTCAGATTGCATGGAGTCCCTTCAGTGATCGTTTCTGATCGTGATACGCGCTTCAACGCTCGCTTTTAGCAAAGTCTACAGGAAGCTCTAGGCACAAAACTGAACTTCAGCACCGCTTTTCATCTGCAGACAGATGGTCAGTCGGAGCGTCTCATACAGATTCTTGAGGATATGCTACATGCCTGCATTCTTGATCTTGGAGATGGATGGAGCAAACACCTCTACATGGCAGAGTTCGCATACAACAACAGTTATCAAGCGAGTATCGGAATGGCACCCTTTGAAGCGTTGTACGGAAAGCCTTGTCGATCACCCATCTATTGGGTTGACAACCAGGAAGCACCAGTGGGTGGACCTGATATGATCCTAGACCAGTACGAGAAGATTGCCATCATCAAACAACGACTTTTAACAGCACAGAGTCGACAGAAGAGCTATGCAGATCAACGTAGAAATCCGTTAGAGTTCGAGGTCGGAGAGTTTATATTGCTAAAGGTTTCACCGAAGAAAGGTATCTCTCATTTTGGAGTTAAAGGGAAGCTAGCACAGTGTTCCATTGGACCTTTCGAGATCATACGCAGGGTTGTTAAGGTTGCATATGAGCTGAAGTTACCCGACACCTTGGGAGTGCATAACGTTTTCCATGTATCGATGCTGAGGAAGAGTGCACGAACAGAGTCCGAAGTCATTTCAACCGATGATGTAGAAATCCAACCAGATGTCTCTTACGTCGAGGTTTTGGTGAAGATTTCGGATCGTAAGGTCAAGCAGCTGAGAACGAAAACAATACCCGTGGTGAAGGTTCTTTGGAGTAACCATGGTACAGAGGAAGCCACATGGGAAACCGAGAAAGATATGCGCGAGAACCATGCTGAATGGTTGGCTAAGCAGTAGAGTACATGAAATGTAGTCGACCTAAGTTTGTTTTGTAACCCTACTCTGTTCATAGTAGTAGATATACCACTATATGTTTTGAAAGGTGCATTTAGATTGCTTAATGGAATAAGAAGTTATTCATATTCTTATTCTCTTCTTTAGTGTGGAGTAATTCTTAAAGTTTCGAGGACGAAACTATTTTTAGTGGTAGATATTTGTGACGCCTTAAATTTTATTTAAGGGTCAATATATAATTTAAATAAAAATTAGTGTGCCAAAAATTAATTAAAAATCTTTTGGAAACCCTAGGTTGGTTTCCTAGTCAAATTCCACTCAAAAAGTCAACAATTTTGACTTCAAAAACCCTAAAATATTCGGCCATTACTTGGGATTTTTAATTTAAAATTTAAATCCCACAAATCCAAGGAGGATTCAAACTTAAATTTCATCCCTTAAATAAAAAAAAGAAATTCGGCCATAAAGTGTAGGAAATAAAAGAGATTTGATTTGAATTAAAAGCTAGGTCAAAACTCAATCTAAATTCAAATTTTTTTTCCTTAAAAACTAACGGGTAATTTCGACCACTTAAGGAAAAATAAGGAGAGAAAAACCTAGCCTCAAAATAGCACAAAAATCTCCCCTTTTTCCCCTCAAAATATTCGGCCAAGCAAGGAAACAAAAAGGGAAAGAAAATATAAAAAAAAAACCTAGTATAAAAACCTCTTTCAACTCTCATTCACCTTTCCTTTCGCTCTCAAAATTCGGCCAGCCTCACCCTATTTCCTCTCTGAATTTTTCTTCCCAAAACACACCCAAAACAGCAAGCAAAACCTACCTAAAGGCAGCTCAAGGATTCAACAATTTTTGAGACAAAAACAAGGTAAGAAATCAACTTTTTCCTTCCTTCTCCTTTTGATTCAAACCCCAAAATTTATATGGTTTTTCTCCACCATTTTTCCCTACTGTTTTGAAGACTCCAACACTCACACAAATTCAGCCAAAAAGGAGACCAAGCATCAAAATAGTGCAGCACAAACAATGTGTGAATTTCTCTCTCTAAAACCCTAAAAATTTTGCCTCATTGATCCCCTTTCAAAAACCCTATTATCACATGTGTACAATTTTATGATTTTTGCCAATTTGATTCTTGGGTTGTGTTAATGACATATAAATAAGGTTCTCCACAAAATTTCATGATCATTGGATGAAAATTGAATTGGTTTGAGGCTAATTGAAATTCGGACAGAAAAACGGAAATCTGGAAAATTATCATATGAATAGTAAACTTGTGTCAGCCATAACTGGAGTTTTAAAAATGATTTTTGAGTGAATCTTGAGCCTAAAATTAAATTCAAGATCGTCCCCTAAATGCCTGTAAAATTTCAGAACCAAACTCATCTGTTGGCCTAGTCAAAATATTTTTCTAAAATAGGTGGACAGAAGTGCCAGTTTTTGAACTGAAAACTGAAACCCTAATTTTATGCCTGAAAACAACCCCTCGGGTTTTGCCCTAATTGGATAACCAAACGATGTCTAAAAATTATAAAAATTATATGGAATTAAATCTATGGATGTCTAGTTTAACATACTAAAAATTTAGAATTTTTGGGATTCAAAATGAATTAATATTGATTTTACAGTCAGCCTAGGTTAGTCTGCCCATGTCCAGTAATATCCTAAATTAGAGTTTTTTTCACAAATTTTAAATCCCAAATGTTTATTAAACATTTTAAAATCCTTTTGTGGCACACTAAAATGATTGGATGATTATGTCTAGACCTGGACTGATCATATGTTGTGATTATAGGATTTATTTGACATTCTTGCTTGATTCGTGGATCACGTCATCGCAACGCTTATGCGATAATCGAGGTAGGACTTTCTAGCCTTTTCTGGGAGTAGTCAAGTGTTTTAAATTTCCCTGTTTTATCGATGGCATGCTGTTTTCAGTTTATGAAATTATTATACTATTTTTGATGAAATAAACGTATGCAAAGTGTTTTGTAATAAATGTGTATTTTAAAGCGTGTTTTGATTAATGGCATAATATAACTTGGTAAATACCATCTTTTGAATAATTCGGTGAACATAATTGAGCTCTAGTTCATGATCATTATAGATGATGCGTGCGTCCCAAAGTTGACGCCATGGGGGAAGGTCCCTAAACCTATGCAGGGCCGTTCGGCCTATTTAGACTGTAACAAGATGATCTAGGATAATTCAATTCGAGGCACGTATATTATAGCTACGATAAGTCCTCACTCAGAATATGATGGTTTATTTTAATGATTTATTATTTTTAATATTGGGGCACGTATATTGCAGCTACGCTAAGTTCTCGGCAGAATAAAACTTGTATTAAAAATGTTTTCACGAAATTGTTGATTATTTTTGGAAATGATTATTATGCCATGTATTCTTAAATTGTTAATTATTTTTTTGAAAACGAATATTAAGTCTGCCCAGTTCATTGTGTTAACATCCCTCCTAATAGCCACAGTCTTCCACCACTAGCACGCTCCTTTGCGTAGGGCGAGGGTTGTACATAGTACTTTCTCTCTTTTAGTTAATCCCACAAGGTCTAGGGTGACCTGGACGTTGGTCAGCCAATCATCTGCTTCAATGGGGTTTATAGTCCCCTCGAATTCAACCACCTTCATGCGCCTAAATCACTCGTACAGATCACCCTCTCTATGGTCAGGTACAAGGATATGGGTCTCCGCGAAAGTAGCCACAGCCGGTGATGCTGGCATTACCTAAACTGGTGGGGCAGCTTGTTCCCTAGGGCTGTCGGGGGCTGTTGGTGCCACTGGGACTGGCACCTTTTCTAGTCGTGGTGCCTGGGATTGTCAGTTCATGTGACAACTGAGAAATTTTGGTATTCTCGGAAGAAAATGTACAAATGTATGTATACAACAATTTATACTATTTAAAGAGTGAAATATATGTATTTATATTGTTTATAATGTATTAAAATGTTCTAGCAATACTGACGAGTAAGAATTCGTTGTTGATAAAATTCGCTGAATTGAAACAGGTGGAACGGTGCCAAAAACGGCATTAAAAACCCCAACCGGTGCATTATAGTGCACTAAAAGATGAAAAACTTCTGGGATTAATTTTGATCAAATGGAAACAGTATAAATTGTTCCGACTGCACAGGAGACCTCAGGAACCCGCCGGGATGATTTCAGGAAAATTTCGGCTCGAGTCGAATTAATGTGAATAGTAAAGTCAAAGTCAACATGTTACTTTGGATTTATGACATCATAAAGCCAAATTAATAAATGTGAAAATTATGGTGGTTGGTGGCATTAATGGCCAAGATTGATTCACTTGTTGATCTAAAGGCTAAGATTTGGCCAAAATAAGCCAAACTTAATTTTTGAAAAAAAATGGAAAGAATTGGCTTGAAAAGTGTTTAATTCTTATTGGTTGGAAGCCAAATTAAATTGGTTCCTTTACCACTTAAGTCAGCAAAATTTTGAACAAAGTGGCCGAAACATTTACAAAGCCAATACATAAGAGAAAAAAATTTCTTCTAAGTGTCCATGGTGAATACGTGAGCAACCAAGGAGAACCAAGCAAATCTTCCAAGTTTTCTTCACAAAAGTGGTGTCAAACACTTCATTGAAGTCAAAGGAAGCAAGAAAGCAAGGTTACCTTCTTTGGTTTGCATTTTTTCTTGATTTTTCTCCCTAAAATCCATGGGATGAATAGTGTGAAGATGAGAAAATTTGTGGTTTGCTTTGGTTGATTTGGTGCTTGGGTTTTGTTAAGGGTGTAATTAGAAGAAAAACCATGCATTTTGTTTAAAGAAAAACAAAATTTTGGCTGGTTTTCCAAGGGTAAAACCGTGGGTTACCATGTGTGGTTGTTGATGAATTGTTGTTGTTTAAATGTTGTAATACTTTAAGTCATGTTTTGGTTAAATGTAAAGCATGCTTTGTATGGTTATAAAGCTTAGAAAAATTTTGGAACCAAAAACCCTAAAATGGCTATGGGTTTTAATTAGGGTTTGGTGAACATTTTTGCATGATTCACTTGATGTTTGGATAGTTTAAATCATGCATTTAATTACGAAAATGATGGTTATGTGATTGAAAGCATGAAACAAAAATTTGGTGCATGTTTCTCTTAAATGGCCATGGGTTATAATGGTGAAAAAACCCTAGGAATTGTGTTGAAAATTGCATGGAAAATGGCTTGAAAATGTGCTAGATAATGACATTAGAATAGCCTAAAATTTGGTTGAAAAATTGAAAAGTTTTGGTTAGGTTTTGAGTATGAAAACTGTGGCTAAAACTAAGGGCGAAATTGAAAGAAATTTTGTGGAATGTGGTTCAAAATGTGAATTGAAAATTTTGTGAGCTTTTATGTAAAAGTTTGGGAAACTTTTACACAAAATAGGCTTGTGGTATAGTACGTGGCAAGTACATATGGTTCGAGGCGTACCTAACGCCAGTAGCCTTAAATTTACGTCGAAATGCTATCGAAATTTCAAAAACGGCATTTGGGGTAAAAAGGAAATTAAAAATAAAAGTTTAGGGTAGGGTCGGGAACCCGAGTCCTTAAAGGAAAATTGAATAAGAAAAACCTAAAGGGTGGTTCGTGAATAGTAACCAATCCCCTTAAAAATGTAAAACGCGAGTGAAACTGAAAAACTGACCCCGAGGGGGGGGCGTTCTTGGGAAACGAAATAAAGGTCCGAGTCGGGTACGGAAAATCCGAGCCTCGGAGACCTAAATTGGGAATGTCTAGATGAACATTTTAAATACTAGCAAAACGTCCATTTGAGGATCCGAAACGATAGAAAATCACTAAACCGATGTAAGGGTCGGAATAGTACTTCCCGAGCGTCGAGAAAGTGAAAAATGGAAATAAAATAGAAACGAACCCGGTAATGAATAGAAAAGAGTCAAAAAAGTTCTTGAGAGCCAAAAATGCAGTCTGGATCGAGAAAATTTCGTCAGGGGTAAAATTGTAATTTTACCAAAATATAGGGGTAAAATCGTAATTTTACAAAAGTTGAGAAAAATGGGAAAAATGATAAATAAAGCCTAAAAAGTTATAAATAGGTTTAATTTAAGCTTTGTAATAAAAAAATAAAAGTTATAAATGGAAATAAAATTAACAGACAAGGTTTTGTTTGTAGGATCCCAAAATCGACCTACAAGGAGAGCGATTAAAGATCCAAGAAGGAAAAGGGGAAGAAACAAATAAAGTAAGTTCAGACATTTACCTGTCTGCAACATATAGTATTATTATTGCCAACTTTGATGTACTAACGATAAGTTAGGTACATATGTGCTACGGGCACTATTATAGAGTAGAGAGAGACGAAATGTGCTACGGGCACTATTGAGAATGGGACACATAATAAGTGTGCTTCGGGCACTAGAGTGAGGTTAATGAAACTCACTCTCCTTAAATTAAATGTGAACCATTCCTAACCACGGGGCAATATGAAGTCACCGGGTTATAACTTTAAAAAGTCGGTAGTGAAACCACTTTTGGCGTACCAACCTTCCGTACAGGAAGGTAAATTTTGCCTTCGGGCTATGATGATGAGATTAAGGCTGTGGAGGTCAGCACTGATGTACCGCTCCCAGTCATGTACAATTTTGCCTTCGGGGCTATGAGATTAAGGCTGTGGAGGTCAGCACTAATGTACCACTCCCAGTCATGCGTACTTAAATGGTACTGCCAACCTGAGCTCAAAACCCGAACATAATATAAGATAATTACCTAAAACTGAAACTATGTCATAATTGAGCATAAGAGATGTATTGTTGATATACTATGTTGTGGTCAAACTTACTATTCATAATGAATGGTGGTCAAAGTTACTGTTCATGTATGAATAGTACTATTCATAGAAATTTTATTTCTTGTATGTTTGAACTTACTGAGCCTATAGCTCACCATTTTTGCTTATGTTGTAGGTAAGCGACCAGCTAGCTTTGTGTGACTAGATGGCGGACGGGATAGCGCGTGTCAAATGGGATAGGAGGCATGGGATATGGTCCTGCCAGAGTCTTTCCGCTGAGCGATAATAGAAAAAGGGAAAAAGAAATAGTTCTTTTGTAATAATATATATTTTACGAAAGTACTGTATTATGTAAATTACTTTGTACTTGTAAACAAAGTGATTAGTGGATAATGTTTTACATGATGTTTAAAAAAAAAATTCTCCAAAAACGTCATGATTTAAAGAGAGATAGATTAGCCAGCAACCCATCAGAGTACAATCTATCGCAGTTAGCGATAAAGCTTAATTGTAATAGTATTGTATGATCTCTATGAGGGGTGGGCCGCCATAGTTGGTATCAGAGCGGGTTTACGATTGGTTTAGTTTAGATTACCAACTGTCGCCACAGTGGGTATCAGAGCGGATTTACGATTGGTCTAGTTTAGATTACCGACTGTTGCCACAGTTGGTATATCAGAGCAGTGTTGACCATATCCTGATTTGATACTTCGCGCATCCTGCACCGTAATCCAAGTAAGTAGTTTACTTAAGTTTAGTGAATTATTTTCTTATATGAAAATAATTATCTTATAGGTAGCAAGATGACCAGACCTCCTTATGTGAGACCGCCGCTACCCCAACCGAGAGGGGTGTTACGGGTATGGACGAGACCTATTGTGAGGCCGTCTATTTCCCAATGACTAGTAGTTAGACCCCTGGTGCCAGAGAGACCTCCAGCACCAGCACCAACTCCAGTAGATGTAGTACAGCCTCGACCAGTACTTCATCCACCAGTAGTAGTAGACATTCCAGTTGTTAGTGGAAGCCAACATATTGGGGTGAGAGTTTCAACTCAGGCAGTACAGGCATTCAGAGCCAGTAGTCCCCCTATGTTTTATGGTGGACGACAGTCGATGGAGACAAAGAATTGGCTCCATGCCATAGAACGGATTATGGTGATGTGCGATATTGATCGAGAGATGTGGATCTAGTTGGCCATAAGTATGTTTCAGGGAGATGCTTGAGTATTCTGGGATTATTGTGACCAGGAGATTCTGTTGGGATTCAGTTGGGTAGAGTTCTGTCAGCAATTGGCTGATCAGTTTCCGCCTAAGGATTCGACACCTGCTCCAGCACCTCCAGAGACATGAGAGGTAGTTACACCCACGTATCCTGGATTTGATGAGGTTAAGCATTATATTCTCCAGACAGAGACGATGGTCATGCTGTCTGGTGAGACAGTTATGTCTTACGCAGCACGATTTGAGGAGACCATTAGGAGGAGATGTCCGTTGCCTAACCTCACTGAAGCAAACTGTTGTGAGCTGTTCTGGAGAGGTTTACCCATAGAGTTAAGATAGAGGGTGATTAAGCTATATCCTCCCACGCTCTAAGAGCTTGTAGTGACGATCAGGACGATCGAGAGGGAGATTTTGATTGAGCATCTGACGCAGAGTCAACGAGAGACACTGGGTCAAGATGAGATGTTGGCACGCATCTTTGGCCCGAGAAAGATGACGAACGATCATGAGGCCGGACCGTCTAGACCACGAGAAGGTGATGACTTAGGACAGGAAGCATTGCCTAGGAGTGGTGATGACTCAGATGATCCAGATGACGATGAGGATCCAGAAGAATATCCTCTAGTCCCAAACACAGGGGATTGTGACCAGTAGATATATGCATGTACATAAGTAGCTTATAGAGAAAAGCTCTTTTGTATAGACTTATGGCCAGGATGTATATGATGGTCGATGTATATATGACTAGTGATGGTCATGTACGATATATATACGTCTTGCTATGAATGAAATATCAAAATGATTATATGTTGTATGACGATGTGTTATGGTGATATGGCTTTACATTACCCTAAATTTCGTAAATTATATGATTTTACGAATGTGGTCATGGAAAAGCTAACGGTGAGTTGTTGTGCCATAATAGGATAATAGGCAAGATGATGGATTTACGAAATCGACCAGAGGGATGAGAACGACGTCCTAATATCATGGAGAGATTAGTCAGATACAAGCCTTACTAGAAGCTCAGATGCAGGAAAATGCTAATCTGAGACAACGAGTTGAGGAGTTAGAACAGAGGCAAGGTTCTGAAGGTACCCAAGTAGAACAGGAAGCGGAGGTAGATCCGATTATCCCTCCAGCTGCTGTACATGAGAGAGTTCCTGAACCGCAACCGGTATTAAATCTGGAACCCCTCTATGAAAGATTCAAGCGTATGAGGCCGTCAGAATTTGAAGGTTCTACAAATCCTCTAGAGGCTGAAGACTGGTTGTCATCCTTGCAAGTGATCATGGAATTCATGAATCTAACTGACCAGGAAAAGGTCGCATGTGCATCTTTTGTGTTGAGAAAAGATGCTCGTTTTTGGTGGGACACTATGCGAATGAGAAGAAATGTGTCTACCATGAGTTGGGCAGAATTTCTGGAAGAATTTAACCAGAAATAGTATGACCCTGCATCTCTGAGACAACAGTAGAAAGAGTTCTCAGAATTAACACAAGGAAATATGTCGGTGAGTGAAGTTTGCTGAAAGTTCGATCAGTTATCCCGCTTATGTCCCTATGTAGTCCCTACTGAGAGGGAGAAAATACAGAAAATGATCGAGATGTTCAAGCCAGAAATTGCTATATTGGTAGATACTAGACAAGTACCGCCTACTTCTATAGCAGATTGTGTTAGTCGGGCCATAAGAGCTGAGTTTCATGTAGCCCGACAGAAAGAGGAAAGAGAGAAGCACTGGGAGGCCAAAAAGAAGGAGAGGGCTTTGGCTAAGTCTACACAAGCTGGTCAATCGAGCAAGCCAAATCAGAACGCTAAACCAGGCCAGGGCAATAATCAAGGATCCCAGCAAAACAAGAGGAAAGGTAATTTTACTGAAAATTGCCAAGCAAATAATCGAAACCAGCAGCGAAGAACAGCTAGTAATGTGGAATCCAATGTACAAAATTGTCCTACATGCAGGAAGAGACATTCTGGGCAATGCAGATTTGGACCACTTGTTTGCTATGAATGTAGAAAGGAAGGTCATTACGCCAGGAACTGTCCAAGCAACAGGCAGGGTGTACAAGGCACTTCCCAACTGCACCAGACACGCCCACAAGCTCATTCCCTTCAGGCCAGAGTTGAAGAGTCTCCAGTAAGGCCACAACACCAGGAGCGTGTGCCACGTGCTAATGCTCATGTGATGGCCTACAGCAAGGAGGATGCAGAGGCAGGAACATCGAATTTGGTGACAGGTCAGCTTCCTGTCGCTAGTCATGTAGCCTCTGTACTATTCGATTCTAGTGCTACGCATTCTTTTGTTTCCTATGAATTTACTGACAAGATAGGACTTCCTAAGGATTATATGGGAAGAGTATTTAAGACAGCTTTACCCTCTGGGGAAGTATTATTGTCCAATTACTGGCTACCTCATGTACCAATATATGTGGTAAATAGGGAGCTATATGCTGAGTTGATCGTAATGAAGATCATGGATTTCCTAGGGAAATATCAAGCTACGATCGACTGCCGAAATCGAAAGATAGTATTCCAACCCGAGGAAGAAAAGAGTTTCGAATATGTCGATGCTTCTCGAAAACCCGGGAAGATGATGACCAGTTCGCTGAAAGCAAGCAAGCTGATGGCCAGTGGTTGTATGGGATATCTGGCATATGTGATGGATACGACAGAGGAACAGAAGCTTCAACATGAAGATGTTCCTGTTTTTAAGGAATTTCTTGACGTATTTCCAGAAGAGTTACCAGTGATACCTCTAGAGAGAGAAATTTCGTTCAAAATTGAGTTGATGCCTGGAACGGCACTTATTTCCAAAGCACCATACCACATGGCTCCAGTAGAGTTAAAGGAGCTGCAGGAACAATTAGAGGAGCTTTTGGATAAAGGATTCATTAGATCGAGTTATTCTCCGTGGAGCGCACCTATGTTGTTCGTCAAGAAAAAGGATGGAACGTTTCGTTTATGCATTGATTACCGGGAGTTGAATAAGGTTACGATCAAAAATAGGTATCCATTACCTAGAATTGATGACTTATTCGACCAGTTAAAAGGCGCAGCGGTATTTTCCTAGATCGACTTACGATCAGGATATCACCAGCTGAGAATTAAAGAAAGTGATATTCCTAAGACGGCGTTTAGGACTCGTTATGGTCATTATGAGTTCCTTGTAATGCCATTTGGATTAACAAATGCACCGGCAGCGTTCATGGATTTGATGAACAGAATTTTTAGAGAGTATTTGGATAAGTTTGTCATTGTATTCATTGATGACATTCTTATATACTCGAACACTCATGAGAAGCACAAAGAACATCTAAGGATCGTGTTGAATACGATAAGGAAGCATCAACTGTATGCCAAATTCTCAAAATACGAGTTTTGGCTGGATAGAGTACATTTCTTCGGACATGTTGTATCCCAGGAAGGTATTATGGTAGATCTGACAAAGGTAGATGCAATTAACCAATGGCTTGCACCCAAGAATGTGACAGAAATACGCAGTTTCTTGGGGTTAGCTGGTTATTATTAAAGGTTTGTAGAGGGATTCGTGCGATTAGCTGCACATCTTACTGCTCTTACACGCAAGGAACGAAAGTATGAGTGGACTATGGAATGCGAAAGAAGCTTCCAGTAGTTAAAGGGATGGCTGATAAGCGCACCAATCCTTACACTTCCTACTGAAGGGGAGAAGTTTGCGATCTACAGTGATGCACCTAAAATAGGATTTGGAGCAGTCCTGATGCAAGGCGGCAAGATGATTGCCTACGCTTCTCGTCAATTAAAGGATCATGAAAGGAATTACCCTACACATGACCTTGAACTTGCTGTAGTAGTGTTCGTACTTAAAATTTGACGACACTATCTCTATGGAGCTCAGTGTCAGATTTTTACTGATCACCAAAGCCTGAAGTATTTCTTCACGCAAAAGGAGCTCAATATGCGACAAAGACGATGGTTGGAACTAGTAAAGGATTATGATTGTGAAATCCTATATCATCCAGGGAAGGCCAACCGTGTAGCAGATGCTTTAAGTAGAAAGTCTACCATATCGCACCAGCTACCAATAAAAAGGCTTCCGAAACCATTGCAGTAAGAGATAAATTCTTTGAACTTGGAGCTGATATCTGGAAGATTGGCTGCACTCCAAGTGGAATCATCGTTGTTTGAGGATATAAAGGAAACTCAAAGACGAGATCCAAGAATGACAAGTTCTCAAGAAGGAATTTCCAAGGATGGAATGATCCTTTATTAAGGAAGAATTAATGTTCCAGCTGATGAGGAACTTAGAAGACGAATCATGTTAGAAGCCCATGAGACACCATATTCGGTTCATCCCGGAGCTAGTAAGATGTATCAGGACTTGAAGTTACAGTTCTGGTGGAAAGGGATGAAGAATGATATAGCAAAATTCGTGAGTAGATGTATGACCTGTCAAAGAATCAAAGCAGAACATAAACATCCAGCAGGAAGATTAGAACCTTTGGAGATTCCTGAATGGAAATGGGAACACATTACGATGGATTTTGTAGTAGGACTACCAAAAACCCGAGAAGGTTATGATGCCATCTGGGTTATTGTGGACAAACTGATCAAGACGGCACGGTTTATAGCTGTCAAGATGACTTTTTCGTTAGAAAAGTTTGCTCAGTTGTGCATAACTCATGTCGTCAGATTACATGGAGTACCAAAATCCATTGTATCAGATCGAGATGCACGATTCACTTCGAATTTCTGGAAGTGTGTGTAAGAAGCCATGGGCACTGAATTGAGACTCAGTACGGCATTTCATCCACAAACAGACGGATAGTCGGAGCGGACTATTCAGACATTAGAGGACATGCTTCAAGCTTGTGTAATGGATTTTGCGGGAAATTGGAACGAGAAGTTATCATTAATTGAATTCTCATACAATAATAGTTACCAAGCTTCCATAGGTATGGCACCTTATGAGGCTTTGTATGGACGGAAATGCAGATCACCACTACATTGGTATGATTTGCGAGAGAAGCAGTTGCATAAGACGGATTTCATACAAGAGACTTCTGATGCAGTTGCTAGAATTCAGCGTCAAATGAAAATTGCACAAAGTCGATAAAAGAGTTATGCAGATAAGAGGCGAAGATCCTTGGAATTTGATGAAGGAGACTTCATGTTTCTTAAGGTATCGCCCATGAAGGGGATTATGCGTTTCGGTAAGAAAGGGAAACTGAGTCCAAGATATATTGGGCCTTATGAAATTATCGAACGCATTAGAAGGGTCGCTTACAGATTAGCGTTACCTCCTGAATTGTCGGCAGTGCATAATGTATTTCATGTGTCGATGCTGAGAAAGTATATACCAGATCCGTCCCATGTATTAAAGCATGAACCTATTCAGATCCATGAGGATTTGACATATGAAGAACAACCTATTTGGGTACTGGCTCGTGAAGAGAAAGTACTGAGGAATAAGACAATCCCACTAGTGAAGATTTTGTGGAAAAATCATAACATTGAAGAAGCTATGTGGGAACGAGAAGACGAGACGAGGAGTTTATAACCCCACTTGTTCTAATTTTCGAGGACGAAAATTTTATAAGGAGGGGTGAATGTGACAACTGGGAAATTCTGGTATTCTCGGAAGAAAATGTACAAATGTATGTATCTAACAATTTGTACTATTTAAAGAGTGAAATAAATGTATTTATATTGTTTAGAATGTATTAAAATGTTCTAACAATACTGACGAGTAAGAATTCGGTGTTGATAAAATTCGCTGAATTGAAACGGGTGGAACGGTGCCAAAAACGGCATTGAAAACCCTAACCGATGCATTATGGTGCACTAAAAGATGAAAAACTTCCGGGATTGATTTTGATCAAACAGAAGCAGTATAAATTGATCCGACTGCACAGGAGACCTCAAGAACCCGCCGGGACGATTTCAGGAAAATTTGGGCTCGAACCGATACCGGTCAAAAAGTAGTCGAATTAATATGATAGTAAAGTCAAAGTCAACATGTTACTTTGCATTTATGAGATCATAAAGCCAAATTAATAAATGTGAAAATTATGGTGGTTGGTGGCATTAATGGCCAAGATTGATTCACTTTTTGATCTAAAGGCTAAGATTTGGCCAAAATAAGCCAAATTTAATTTTTGAAAAAAATGGAAAGAATTGGCTTGAAAAGTGTTGAATTCTTATTGGTTGGAAGCCAAATTAATTGGTTCCTTTACCACTTAAGTAGGCAAAATTTTGAACAAAGTGGCCGAAACATTTACAAAGCCAAAACATAAGAGAAAAAAGTTTCTTCTAAGTGTCCATGGTGAATACATGAGCAACCAAGGAGAAACAAGCAAATCTTCCAAGTTTTCTTCACAAAAGTGGTGTCAAACACTTCATTGAAGTCAAAGGAAGCAAGAAAGCAAGGTAACCTTCTTTGGTTTGCATTTTTTCTTGATTTTTCTCCCTAAAATCCGTGGGATGAATAGTGTGAAGATGAGAAAATTTGTGGTTTGTTTTGGTTGATTTGGTGCTTGGGTTTTGTTAAGGGTGTGATTAGAAGAAAAACCATGCATTTTGTTTAAAGAAAAACAAAATTTTGGTTAGTTTTCCAAGGGTAAAACTGTGGGTTACCATGTGTGGTTGTTGATGAATTGTTGCTGTTTAAATGTTGTAATGCTTTAAATCATGTTTTGGTTAAATGTAAAGTATGATTTGTATGGTTATAAAGCTTGGAAAAATTTTGGAACCAAAAACCCTAAAATGGCCGTGGGTTTTAATTAGGGTTTGGTGAACATTTTTGCATGATTCACTTGATGTTTGGATAGTTTAAATCATGCATTTAATTATGAAAATGATGGTTATGTTATTGAAAGCATGGAACAAAAATTTGGTGCATGTTTCTCTTAAATTGCCGTGGGTTATAATGGTGAAAAAACCCTAGGAATTGTGTTGAAAAATGCATGAAAAATGGCTTGAAAATGTGCTAGATAATGGCATTGGAATAGCCTAAAATTTGGTTGAAAAATTGAAAAGATTTGGTTAGGTTTTGAGTATGAAAACCGTGGCTAAAACTAAGGCCAAAATTGAAAGAAATTTTACGGAATGTGGTTCAAAATGTGAATTGGAAATTTTGTGAGCTTTTATGTAAAATTTTGGGAAACTTTTACATAAAATAGGCTGGTGGTATAGTACGTGGCAGGTACATATGGTTCGAGGTGTACCTAACGCCGGTAGCCTTAAATTTACGCCGAAATGCTGTCGAAATTTCGAAAACGGCATTTGGGGCAAAAAGGAAATTAAAAATAAAAGTTTAGGGTCGAGTCGGAAACCCGAGTCCCTAAAGGAAAATTGAATAAGGAAAACCTAAGGGGTGGTTTGTGAATAGTAATCCGTCCTCTCAAAAATGTGAAACGCGAGTGAAACTGAAACACCAACCCCGAGGAGGGGCGTTTTTGGGAAACGAAAGAAAGGTCCGAGTCGGGTACGGAAAATCCGAGCCTCGGAGACCTAAATTGGGAACGTCTAGATGAACGTTTTAAATACAAGTAAAACGTCCATTTGAGACAACGAAACGATAGAAAATCACTAAACCGACGTAAGGGTCGGAATAGTGCTTCCCGAGGGTCGGGAAAGTGAAAAATGGAAATAAAATAGAAACGAACCTGGTAATGAATAGAAAAGAGTCAGAAAAGTTCCTGAGAGCCAAAAATGCAGTCTGGATCGAGAAAATTCCGTCAAGGGCAAAATTGTAATTTTGCCAAAATATAGGGGCAAAATCGTAATTTTGTAAAAGTTGAGAAAAATGGGAAAAATGATAAATAAAGCCTAAAAAGTTATAAATAGATTTTATTTAAGCTTTTTAATAAAATAAAATAAAAGCTATAAATGGAAATAAAATTAACAGACAAGGTTTTGTCTGTAGGATCCCAAAATCGACCTACAAGGAGAGCGATTAAAGATCCAAGAAGGAAAAGGGGAAGAAACAGATAAAGTAAGTTCAGACATTTACCTGTCTACAACATATAGCGTTATTATTGCTAACTTTGATGTACTAACTATAAGTTAGGTACATATGTGCTACGGGCACTATTATAGAATATAGAGAGAGATGAAATATGCTACGGGCACTATTGAGAATGGGACACATAATGATTGTGCTTCGGGCACTAGAGCGAGGTTAATGAAACTCACTCACCTTAAATTAAAATGTGAACCATTCCTAACCATGGGGCAATATGAAGTCACCGGGTTAGAACTTTAAAAAGTCGGTAATGAAACCACTTTTGGCGTACCAGCCTTCCGTACAGGAACGTAAATTTTGCCTTCGGGCCTATGATGATGAGATTAAGGCTGTGGAGGTCAGCACTGATGTACCACTCCCAGTCATGTACAATTTTGCCTTCAAGGCTATGAGATTAAGGTTGTGGAGGTCAGCACTAATATACCGCTCCCAGTCATGCGCACTTAAATGGTACTGCCAACCTGAGCTCAAAACCAAAACATAATATAAGATAATTACCTAAAACTGAAACTATGCCATAATTGAGCATAAGACAGTTTCGTGAGGGTGCTAACATCGCGGTAGATGTATTGTTGATATACTGTGTTGTGGTCAAACTTACTATTCATAATGAATAGTGGTCAAGTACTATTCATGTGTGAATAGTGGTCAATATTACTATTCATGATGATAGTACTATTCATAGAAATTTTATTTCTTGCATGTTTGAACTTACTGAGCCTATAGCTCACTATTTTTGCTTATGTTGCGGGAAAGCGACCAGCTCAGTAGCTTTATATGACTGGATGGTGGATGGGATAGCGCATGTCGAATGGGATAGGAGGCAAGGGATATGGTCCTGCCAGAGTCTTTCCATTGAGCGATAAGAGAAAAAGGGAAAAAGAAACAGTTCTTTTGTAATAATATATATTTTACGAAAGTACTGTATTATGTAAATTACTTTGTACTTGTAAACAAAGTGATTAGTGGACAATGTTTTACATGATGTTTAAAAAAAAAATTTCCCCAAAAACGTCATGATTTAAAGAGAGATAAATTAGCCAGTGACCAATGAGAGTACAATCTATCGCAGTTAGCGATAAAGCTTAACTGTAATAGTATTGTATGATCTCTACAAGGGGCGGGCCGCCATAGTTCAGTTGCTCCCAGAGTTGGTTAAGCTCCTGTTGTTGGTTTAACATCATTTCCTGCATGGTTGAAAGCCGTGCCATTTGTTCATCGTCTCGGGTGGCTTGAGTGGATTGTGATCTTGTTCTTGTCATTGTTACCTATGTAACCCTATCACATAATGGGAAAAGAGAACATAAGTTTCTCAAATTCTATACTTGGGACTCGTATTACACATCATTTTCCTTCTTACTAAACAATCATAGATAAAAACATATATATACTCATTTTATATCTTTCTTGCTTCTCTTGCAGGAGGAGAATGACCGGAGGCTTCAACCAACTAGCCTTCTCTACTATTCTCCAATTCCCGAATGGCTGAGTGTGTGGGCACTTTGAACCTCGATCGGTATGCTAGCACTGCTAGTCTTCTTCCGACCACCCAGATCTCTAAAGAACTTTATTGTCACGATGAGCTGTGCAACAATAAGCCTGCTCAACTGAGAGTCTGTGGTCTGAGAGAACTGGAGTGGCAGGACCTCTATTTATAGACCTGCATCAGGTGATTCTCTGAATTTGAATTGGATTAGGAAAAGATATTTTCCCTTATCCATATCCATAAAATCTGAATTTTTTCAAGGGAGAATCTCCACAATAAAATTCGGTTTTCTTAGGATAAATCCAATCCAAATCTAAACAAGATTTTAACTAGAATTTTATCTCCCTTTTTCAACCAAAAAATCTGAAATTTCTAGGAGAAAATCTTCTCCAAATTTTTGGCCACTTTTAGGATAAGGAAGAATCAAAATTCCACTAGGATTTTCAAGCTTGAATCTTATCTCAACCATATCCAAAAATAACCGAATTTCCTAGGAGATTTTCTCCCTAATTTTGGCCACTTTTCAGGGAAGGAGAGAATCCAAATTCAACTAGGATTGAAGCTTGAATTTTCCCTTGAACTTTATCCACAAAAAACCGAATTTTTTCATGAGGATTATCCTTAAAAATTTCGTCCACTTTTGTTGGGATTTAGATTCAAAATTCAAGTAGGATTCTAACAAGATTATCCTCTCCAAATCCAACTCAAATTCGAATTTCAAACTTTGTGGATTTTCCACAACAAATTCGAATCCTACTTGGACTGTGATTCAAAATTTGAATTTCAAATTTCAAATTCAAATTTCAAATTCAAATTTCAAATTTCAAATTTCAAATTTCAAATTTAAATTTCAAATTCAAATTTCAAATTCAAATTTCAAATTCAAATTTCAAATTCAAAATTCAAATTTCAAATTTCAAAATTCAAAATTCAAATTTCAAATTTCAAAATTCAAATTTCAAATTCCACAAAACGGTTGTATTTCAAATTCTTGTTCTCATGGATAATTTTCTACAACTCCAATCCAATCTCAAATAAAATCATGGCAACTTTATTTGGAGTTCAAATAATTGTGTACTCTATTATCCAAAACAAAATCTGAATCCAACCGGAGAGAATCTTATCTACCATCCTAATCCTATGTCATCACCATCCATGCATAATAAACTAGCCAATAGCATACACAAATCAATTTGCCAAACGTTAAGGAATTATGTGGAGCTAGTAGAAGGATTGATTGGACATATGTAATCGGGCTCTCGTGATTCCATATGATCATCATTCTGTACCGAACAACTCAATCATATGATAACTAATTTCAGAGTCACACCACTATAAACCTGAAACTGAACTCCCAATTATATACCGTATTACGTAAGCCTGTGACGAGCTACTATCAATGACCTTGTCATATATGCAAAACCCTCATATGATATCCATGATCAGCCTTAGGTCAAAGTCCGTTTAATCCTACTGATCAGGCTATCTTAAAGTTCCTTTATACTATCGAATTAAGAAAATGATTATTCACCATATGTGAATATGAAGTCATCCGCCCAGCAGACGACCCAAGGCCTTGTCCATTTTCACATTCAGTATAATGCCTTTAAGAGGATATCTTTAACTCCTCAGAGCTATGATTCCGATATCTGCAAACAAACCCTTCATCGTATACAAGTCATGCACCCAACGAACCGGTCTATAAGCTTACTACCTCTGAGACGCTTTAGCCATTGGAACATCAAAGTACACAAGTCATATACACGAAGAAGTTTATTTACTCAGGATTAAGGTTATTGCACAATGAACGTCAAAAGTAGATTGATCCACTCATAGCGGACTACGTAGATCAATCACACTTTAGTCCCGGTCTAATATGTCACCACCAAGCAACATATCCATGTCTCTAGTTGGGAGTCCAGCTCCAGACAGTCAAGACAGACCGTCCCCTCCAAGGCTTTAGACAACATAATAGTCTTAACATGAGTTAGATGCTCGGTCTAACCCCATAGACTACAGACCATAGTTTAGACTGCTAACTTTAGAACATTGTCTTCTCGCATACAAAAGTCCATTGCATGCAACGTTCTAACAGTTTTAACACAAGCAGTCAGTGAGCCATATTTGCTTACATTTACTTTAACATGTAAATAAGACGAGGACAGATAGCAATGTAATGAATAACCTCTATATATAATTTTATTATCCAGTTCAAAATGAATACATCAAAAATGTCTCTAATACTTAGGGCATTTCCTAACAATCTCCCACATGCCCTAAGCCAGTAGATGTGCCATGTTACGCATCCCCATCGCCTCTACATGCCTCTCAAAGCTTCTAGCTACCAAAGTCTTAGTAAAGGGATCGGCAATGTTGTCCTCGGACGCGATCTTACATACATCCACTAATCCTGTCTCCATCTGCCCTCTAATGTCGACTTCCTCAAATCCTCACAAGTCTGGAAGACTCAGTCCGTGTATCCTACGGGTGTTAGGTCCCCTCCAGAATACACCAGCATATAATCCCTCGTTCTCTTAAGATACTTGAGTATATGCTTTATTGCTTGCCAGTGCTTGGTTCCAGGATTTGCTTGATATCCACTCACCATACCTACTGCAAAACATATGTCTGGGCGAGTGCAAGGCATAGCATACATAAGGCTACCCACAGCGGATGCATAAGGGACCTTACTCATACGCTCTCTTTCTTCCGATGTCTTGGGACAGCCATCCAATGAAAGAGTTAGACCGGCAATAGAAGGTTGTGAGCCTTTCTTTGCCTCTAGCATTGCATATTTGTCAATTATTTTATCTATGTATGAAGCTTGGGATAATGCTATCATTTTGTTCTTTCGATCTCTGAAGAGACGAATGCCTAGAACATAATTAGCTTCTCCCAAGTCCTTCATGTCAAACTGTTGGTGTAACCAAAGCTTGACCGATGATAAGTTCCCTACATCATTCCCAATGAGTAGTATATCATCGACATAGAGTATCAGAAAGACCACTTTTCCATCCTTAATACTTTTATAAACACAAGGTTCATCAACGTTCTGCTCAAAACCAAATGTCTTAATCACTTGATCAAACCTCTGGTTCCATGAGCGGGATGCTTGCTTTAATCCATAAATGGATCTAAGCAACTTGTAGACTTTCCTTTCTTGGCCTTTCGCTACGAACCCTTCGGGCTGTATCATATAGATACACTCTTCAAGATGGCCATTCAAGAATGCCGTCTTCACATCCATTTGCCAGATCTCGTAATCGAGAGCCGCAGTAATGGACAGAAGAATACGGATAGACTTCAGCATAGCAACAGGTGAAAAGGTTTCATCGTAATCGATTCCAGCCTTTTGCGTGTATCCCTTTGCAACCAGTCTAGCTTTGAAAGTTTCCACTCTCCCTTCCGCATCCTTCTTTCTTTTGTAGACCCATTTGCATCCAATGGGTTTTATCGCATCCGGCAAATCTACAAGTTCCCAAACAGAGTTGGATTTCATGGAATCCATCTCATTATTCATAGCCTGTTTCCAAGATTTAGAATCAACATCATTTACAGCTTCATCATAAGTGACCGGATCATCCTCATGCTCATGAGCCTCGGCCTGGTATACCTCAGCATCGTACATGAAGAAATTAGGTTTCTTAGAAACCCTCCCACTACGACGAGGCACCCTAAATTGTTGATCGTCTGCAGGACTTTCACTGGAACTCGGACTTGCGTCCAAGACCGAAATCCGTGGAGCAGTTCTTTCACCTGGTAACTCCTCTAGCACCACTTTGCTTAGAGGTTTAAAGTCATTCATGTGACTTTCCTCCAAGAATGTCGCATGGGTTGAGACAATGACTTTTTATTCCTTCGGGTTATAGAACAGACCTCCTTTAGTTCCTTTTGGATACCCTACAAACATGCACAATTCTGATCTTGGTTCCAACTTTTTCGCATCCCCATCCAGTACATGTGCCGGGCAGCCCCATATTCTCATATGTCCAAGGGAGGGCTTCCTGCCACGCAACAATTCATACGGAGTTCTGGGAATTGATTTGCTCGGAACCTGATTCAGAATATAGCATGCCGTTTGTAAAGCATATCCCCAAAATGATAATGGCAGTGTTGAATAACTCATCATGGACCGTACCATATCCAACAAGGTCCTGTTTCTCCTTTCGGCTACACCATTCTGTTGTGAAGTACCAGGTGCAGTCAATTGGGATAAAATCCCGTTCTCTACAAGATGTCCTAGAAATTCATCAGAGAGATATTCGCCACCTCGATCAGATCGAAGTGTCTTTATGGATTTATCCAATTGCTTTTCCACTTCCGCACGATACTCTTTGAACTTGTCAAAGGTTTCGCTCTTGCGGTGCATCAAATATACATATCCATACCTCGAGTAATCATCTATAAAAGAGACATAATACTTGAACCCTCCTCGTGCTGTGACGTTCATGGGGCCACATACGTCAGTATGCACAATTTCTAAGAGCTCCTGAGCCTTTGTACCCTTAGCTCCAAAAGACCTCTTAGTCATTTTACCCTCTAGACAAGACTCATATTGGGGAAGTCGTACCTCCTCCAGAGATTCCAGAGGACCGTCTTTCACCAATCTTTGAATCCTATCCTGATTAATATGACCAAGTCTTAAATGCCAAAGATACGCCTTGTTAGAGTGAGAAACTTTCAACCTTTTAGAGTTATCAGTTAATTCAGTGTCAAGCAGTGAGTACATCTTTGGTTTGATCAAATATAGGTTTCCATCCATCCATCCAGAACAGATAAAAGACTTATTTCTACGAATATCAACTCTTTTACTAAAAGAAACTGAATAAGAATCCTTTATTAAACAAGCTACCGATATAAGGTTCCTCCTAAAATTAGGAACATAAAAACAGTCTTTTAATAAAATAAACCTAAATTGATCAAAATAAAGATAAACATCTCCCACTGCTTCAGCCACCACAAAGCTACCATCTCCAGTCTGCAACGAGAGGCTCCTATCATGTAGACTTCTCGTTTCCACGAACCCCTGCATAGAAACACAAACATGATTAGTGGCACCTGAATCTATGACCCAAGTGTCTTTCGATTCTTCCACCAAACATGCTTCTAAGTAATAAAGTTGCTTACCTTCCTTGCCCTTGGCGGCTAGGAATTCCTGGCAAGCCTTCTTAAAGTGACCTACCTTCCCACAATGGAAGCATTTGGACTTTTTAAGGTCCTTTGGCTTCTTGTTCTTCTTCTTCTTCTTCCCGTCCGAGACAGGAGGATTAGAAGAACTAGAAGCCACTTGCTTCTTATTTGGCCTCTTCCTCTTCCGTGAGGGATTGGAAGATTCCGTCAAATTGGCCTCACCTTTAGGTCGGACCACATCCTCATCCCTGATCATCCACTCATAAGCCTGTAGTTGCTTCATGAGCTCGGTTAGTCCTAACTCCTTTGTCGCCAGATTGTATGCGGCCTTAAACCCCACAAAATCTTTAGACAGAGTCTTGAACACCATCTCGATCTGGATGTTGTAGTCTAACTCAGTACCATTCTCGGCAGCCTCAGTGAAGAATCCCATTAGAGTGATCATATGGTCCTTCACCAGAGTACCTGCCTTTTGCTTGGAGTTCATAATGCTGGTGATAGCGGACTGTCGAGCCAATTTTTCTTGGCCTCCGAACATGTCCTCCAGATTTTCCATGATCTCCCCAGCAACTTGATAAGTCTCATGCTGCTTTTGTAAAGCACTCGTCATGCTAGCAAGGATGTAGCATCGAGCTATCTCATTGGATTCTCTCCAATGATTATAGGCAACTGGGACCTCCTCAAGTGGTGTGTCAGGTTTGGGCCCAGGTGGGCATGGTTCGTCCAGTACGAACTTGTGTCTCTCGCAGCTGAGAACTATTAATAGATTTCTTTTCCAATCTTTATAATTGTCGCCATTCAACTTATTTTCAGTAAGTATTGAAATGAGGGGTGTTGGTGACATTTTGAACTGAAATAAAATTATACTAGACATCATTACAAAGCCCAAGCAAATATATAGATAATTTAGCAAATAAAACATACAAGTATGTTCCTACATGAAACTTGAAAAAACATGTAGCATTGCAACGGTAATTCTCAGCACCTATTGCCCCAAGCCACCGAGGGGTGGTCATGAGAACAAATAGCCGGAACATGGACCCCGTCCAATTAATATATGTTGCCTTAAATCCTCCAAGGTTAAGACATATATTAATAACCACTTATTTGGCCACCAGTTTAGTTAACAGAGCTTCTAGGGAAGGTTAATAACTAAACAAGTCTTGAGTGTTTAACCATTGTTTACGTAGCCCGATCCACGTCCTACCAAGCCACTGAGGGGTGGTCATGAATAGGATCGTACCCGAACACGTTTTCCACATAGGAGATCCAATCTAGTATACCGGCGGCGGTAAACACCTACCGAGGGGTGTGGTCAGGGCAGAACTGACGCGAGGCGTTACCATGCTTTCACATATGGAGCAACAATGGAGGCCGTGGGTTTTGTTTGAAACCCTCTCCCACTCAATATTTTGAAAAACATGCAAGTTTTGACAAATTATGTATGATCAATATAGTATGAGTGGCACTCACCTATCCTATATGACATGTTATCAAATATGCATACAAAACATCCATCAATACATATTTATACATCCATGACATATCACAGAAAAAATAATTGACAGAATAACCAAGCTATGGTTCCATCCTAGAACAAAGAAAATAAAGATTACAAAATTCCATCCAAAGCATTCTTTGGGTCTTGAATTCTGTTCCGTCTTCTTGTATCCATCTTTATGTAGCCTCTCCATTTATTTCTCATCCCAAGAATTATTTAAAATTTAAATATCCAAAAATTTAAATTTCAAATTCAAATTCCAAATTCGAATTTCAAATTTAAATTTAAACAATTTTAAACATCATGTGTAATAATATGTAATTTCAAAAATTTCAAATTTTTAATTACATATTTTTTAAACATGATTTAAAATTAAATCTCAAATTTAAAAATCAAAATTTTCTGATTTTTGGACCGTCGGACCGCCGCCCTTGTAGGCGGAAGCCGCCGTGGGCAGCCACCAACCCCGGAGGGGCTGGCAGCCCACGGCCGCCCCTATGTGCAGCTCTGCCGGGCTGCAGGCCAAGCCTGCAGCGCCAGGCTGCACGCCCAGGCTGGGTGCAGCAGCCGGCAGGCTGCACGCCCAGGCTGGGTGCAGCAGCCGGCAGGCTGCACGCCCAGGCTGCGACCAGCCTTGGGCAGGCCACGGCCACCCTTGGCTGCAGGCCAAGCCTGCGGCCGGGGTGGTATGGGCCTGCTCAGGGGCTGCCGCAGCCCCATCCTGCCCGAGGGCAGGGGCTGCAGCCCCACCAAGGCCCGTCGGCCTATCCCGAGGGGTCGTGTCTTGATTTTCGTGTCATATTCTAATTTACCTATTAGGATCTCCAAAAATTAATTTGAATCCCAATTAAATTGAAATTTTCCACACAATCAAAATTTCAACCTTTAAATCAAATTTAACTTTTGGGAAAAAATAAATTACGGTCTTCAATCTTCAATCTCCTCCAAGAATGATTACATAAAAAATTCTAAACCGTTTCCGGTGTACAAAATAAAAATTCTAAGAGACAAAAATTAAAATCCGTGGGAAAATTACAGTGTTAATAAAATGCTCCCATGGTTATATAAAAATTTCTAGATACAATTTTTCTAAATTCTAAGGAACCATAACCGGTATAAACGAGCATGCTTATAATAATTCAAAAATTAAAATAACCACATACTTTATACATAATCCATGATAACAACATAAAGGAACCCTAGAATGCCACTCTCTAAATATCAAATCCATACATAAATAAAAAGACTAAGTAATTGTCTAATTTATGTACATGGCATGGTCATGTGATGGCTCTGATACCAATTGTAGGAAAATAAATCGGTGAAAACGTATCAGAGTGGCGCAGCGGAACAATAAAAATTTCTAGATCGTTAAATATCTCGTGATGCCATATACAATAAACCAACAACAATTAAAACTCATACCTCAAGGACGCCAATCTTGCAGGAGGAGAATGACCGGAGGCTTCAACCAACTAGCCTTCTTTACTATTCTCCAATTCCCGAATGGCTGAGTGTGTGGGCACTCTGAACCTCGATCGGTATGCTAGCACTGCTAGTCTTCTTCCGACCACCCAGATCTCTAAAGAACTTTATTGTCACGATGAGCTGTGCAACAATAAGCCTGCTCACCTGAGAGTCTGTGGTCTGAGAGAACTGGAGTGGCAGGACCTCTATTTATAGACCTGCATCAGGTGATTCTCTGAATTTGAATTGGATTAGGAAAAGATATTTTCCCTTATCCATATCCATAAAATCTGAATTTTTTCAAGGGAGAATCTCCACAATAAAATTCGGTTTTCTTAGGATAAATCCAATCCAAATCTAAACAAGATTTTAACTAGAATTTTATCTCCCTTTTTCAACCAAAAAATCCGAAATTTCTAAGAGAAAATCTTCTCCAAATTTTCGGCCACTTTTAGGATAAGGAAGAATCAAAATTCCACTAGGATTTTCAAGCTTGAATCTTATCTCAACCTTATCCAAATATAACTGAATTTCCTAGGAGATTTTCTCCCTAATTTCGGCCACTTTTCAGGGAAGGAGAGAATCCAAATTCAACTAGGATTGAAGCTTGAATTTTCCCTTGAACCTTCTCCACAAAAAACTGAATTTTTTCATGAGGATTATCCTCAAAAATTTCGTCCACTTTTGTTGGGATTTAGATTCAAAATTCAAGTAGGATTCTAACAAGATTATCCTCTCCAAATCCAACTGAAATTCGAATTTCAAACCTTGTGGATTTTCCACAACAAATTCGAATCCTACTTGGACTGTGATTCAAAATTTGAATTTCAAATTTCAAATTCAAATTTCAAATTCAAATTTCAAATTTCAACTTTCAAATTTAAATTTCAAATTCAAATTTCAAATTCGAATTTCAAATTCAAATTTCAAATTCAAATTTCAAATTTCAAATTTTAAAATTCAAATTTAAATTTCAAATTTCAAATTTCAAATTTCAAATTTCAAATTTCAAAATTCAAAATTCAAATTCCACAAAACGGTTGTGTTTCAAATTCTTGTTCTCATGGATAATTTTCTACAACTCCAATCCAATCTCAAATAAAATCATGGCAACTTTATTTGGAGTTCAAATAATTGTGTACTCTATTATCCAAAACAAAATCTGAATCCAACCTGAGAGAATCTTGTCTACCATCCTAATCCTATGTCATCACCATCCATGCATAATAAACTAGCCAATAGCATACACAAATCAATTTGCCAAACGTTAAGGAATTATGTGGAGCTAGTAGAGGGACTGATTGGACATATGTAATCGGGCTCTCGTGATTCCATATGATCATCATTCTGTACCGAACAACTCAATCATATGATCACTAATTTCAGAGTCACACCACTATAAACCTGAAACTGAACTCCCAATTATATACCGTATTACGTAAGCCTGTGACGAGCTACTATCCAATGACCTTGTCATATATGCAAAACCCTCATATGATATCCATGATCAGCCTTAGGTCAAAGTCCGTTTAATCCTACTGATCAGGCTATCTTAAAGTTCCATTATACTACCGAATTAAGAAAATGATTATTCACCATATGTGAATAAGAAGTCATCCGCCCAGCAGACGACCCAAGGCCTTGTCCATTTTCACATTCAGTGTAATGCCTTTAAGAGGATACCTTTAACTCCTCAGAGCTATGATTCCGATATCTGCAAACAAACCCTTCATCGTATACAAGTCATGCACCCAACGAACCGGTCTATAAGCTTACTACCTCTGAGACGCTTTAGCCATTGGAACATCAAAGTACACAAGTCATATACATGAAGAAGTTCATTTACTCAGGATTAAGGTTATTGCACAATGAACGTCAAAAGCAGATAGATCCACTCATAGCGGACTACGTAGATCAATCACACTTTAGTCCCGGTCTAATATGTCACCACCAAGCAACATATCTATGTCTCTACTTGGGAGTCCAGCTCCAGACAGTCAAGACAGACCATCCCCTCCAAGGCTTTAGACAACATAATAGTCTTAACATGAGTTAGATGCTCGATCTAACCCCATAGACTACAGACCATAGTTTAGACTGCTAACTTTAGAACATTGTCTTCTCGCATACAAAAGTCCATTGCATGCAACGTTCTAACAGTTTTAACACAAGCAGTCAGTGAGCCATATTTGCTTACATTTACTTTAACATGTAAATAAGACGAGGACAGATAGCAATGTAATGAATAACCTCTATATATAATTTTATTATCCAGTTCAAAATGAATACATCAAAAATGTCTCTAATACTTAGGGCATTTCCTAACAATCTCCCACAAATATATATATGTATATATATCCAAAATTCTAGTTCAGTGGGAGAGATACACACTTCCCAATATATAACCCAACAAGTACAACTAGATAAGTCTGACGGGGAAAAGCTATTGTTTTCCTCTATATATATTTACATAACAAGAATTCCCGTGACTACTCGGTGGATATTCCTGACTCCGCGTCGGAAATTTCCTTATTCTCACTGTCATTCAGGGGGAACACCTCAGGATCTTCATCTTCGTCTCCCCAGATAATACTCCCTTCATTGTCACTGGCAACGATAACCTAGGGCTCATACATTTCTACCCCTCATTGTCACTAATGTAGTCGGGGATCTCCTTCTCCTCGTCGTTAGGTTAAGAATCGGGGATAGCCTTATCACCGTCTTCATCCATCTGGTGTTCAAGAGAATGAGGGAGTGGCTCGGGGTCTTCCATCGGATCTCCATTGTCTTCAGGTACTGCTGACTATGGTTTGGCCACGAATCCTTCATCGGTCGATTTAGGTGCTGCGTTTGCCAGGTTAGGGTTGAGTGCCACTCGCTCAGCATCCACTATGTCTTGAACCAGACGCCTCAAGTCTTCATATGGCGGAAGGTAGTAGACGAGGTCCCTTACTTTCCATGGAATCCCTCTCCAAATCAAGTCGATTACCTCTGCAAATGGCTTGTCTAGGGGAATGCTCGGCAACATGACATCCAAAAATCACTGACAGTAGTGTACCCTGGTCTCCCCCTCATAGATGTCCCAAATGTTAGAGAGGACCTGATATCTCCTCTCATACATGTCATCCCAAATATCTGCATCCTTAGCTAGACCGTCGGAGTTGTGGAGATCTTTGCAGAAATTAGCCCACTGCATCGCTGGACCCCTAATCCTACATCGACCGTTCCACCATGTCGTTACTGGTCCTCACAATCGGCTACTGGCCATTACCACCTGTAGACAGGGTGGGATATGGCGCCCTTCAAAGATTGTCTCCATATGATGAATCCAATAAAGGAGTTCATATGGATTACTACCGTCGTATGTGTGTAGTCGCATGGCAGCGAAGGCTATACTTACTTCTCGGTCCTCTTGCACTTACCGGGGGTCAATTGGAGTAGCCATCCTCCTATATAACTTAAACGTCAACTTATATACTAATATTTAAAAATAAAAGCTAACTTACTTGGATAGATGAGGTAGGCATTTGGCGATGTGAGGTAAGGTGGCAGGAAACCACTCTGATACCAACTGTGACGCCCCGTGCCCTCAGTGGCCCAGACCGTCACTAAAAACTTGCTTACTTGCTTGCTTTAAAAGATACTTATACTTTCTTTTCTTACAATTGATACTTAACTAGATATCATAAATTTAGGGATTTTTTTTGAACGTGTACGTATTTACTATGTACGTAAGTATACCGATTTCTATTCTAAAATACTATTTAACGGTTACTATTTAAAAATATTATTTAATAGATACTATTCAAAAATACGGTTTACTGTTACTATTCAAAAATACTATGTAATGGTTACTATTTAAAAGTATGGTTTACAGTTACTATTCAAAAGTACTACTTAAAGGTTACTATTCAAAATTATTGATACTCAAATTTGCAGAAGATAAACTTGCGGTGTCTCCATACCCTTGCCCTCACATCCGCCTCCGCTGCCACCATCGCACATTGGGGTTTAAGCCGTAGGACGCTTACCTACAGCATGAACACACTACGTGAGCTTTACGCCCAGTAAGTACAATATGTTTACCGCAAAACATGTTTAAACATAAAACATACTTAAAAACATATAAGTAGTCATATATCACATACACCACTTTAACATATCAATGATTATAAAACTTCATATATCATATGCATCTCAGAAACATCGTCTACTGAGTGCATCTAGAAGCATGGTGAACTCTAACTAATGCATGACCTGGTTATGTTCATTTATGCTTCATTATTTTCCTTTCTTTTTCTTGTCTATTTAGGGCCCGTGTGTCAATACCGTATGTGCACAAACCATCAGTAACTCCCGTGGTTAAAAGGCAGAGAGCCATCAACGGATGCTGAACTTTCTACTTTAACTTACTTTAAAACCCTTTCAACTGAAAGAGCTTGTACGACATGCCTATACATTTCCATCTTGTTTATCTTTTCTAGCCATATGCTTTTCTAAGCTATCCCTAATCCTACGTGGTAGGGACGTGTGGCATCTATCTTGTTCTTTCATCAATCTACTTGACTGTGAAACTATATGCTCTCAATTATGCGGTGCAACATCGTGTGCATGGCATACATATTTTAACATATTATAAAACACTATTTTAACATCATTTTATTCATGCCGTAGGCGGAGTTGTACTTACCTAATTTGCATGCAAAAATGCGTACTCGCGCCTTTAACGATTTACAGGTGACCACCTATCATCAACAATGTTCCTTATCAGCATCTCCGTAGAGTCACTACTATTGTGAGTGACTATTACTCATGTTTCTATGTGGCACCCATGCCCATCGGTACCCTATTGGCCTACTATGGGGATTTGGTATCTAACTCGTATCGTGTATGATCAATCGTCTACTCGAAAGATCAATCATCATCCCTCACAGTGTTGTTCAAAACGCGGTCCTTGACTGGTTTACCGAGCAGTCAACTGACCGGTTACCTTGCGTGTTGGTAACTAAGTAGTCTACCTGGTTACTATGCGTAAACAAGTGTAGTAACCGACTGGGTTACTTTGCTTGTTGGGCTGGGGTAGCCTACCGAGCTACTATTCCTTGTTTGGTGTAATGGCCCATCGGGCCATTATGGCTCATTTGGAGTAGTAGCCTACCGAGCTACTAAGACTTGTTTGGTGTGGTAGCCTGTCGAGCTACACACACCGTTTCTCTTCAAAAAAAGTGTAGGTTGACTTAAAAATTCTTAGAAAAATTCTTTATTTTTGGAACCGTCCCCTTATCACCCACATTAGAAGGTGGGGGACGTTTTTATAAAATCCATTTTTGTATTTTCAAAGTGTTAAAACACATTTTATTTTGAAGAATATAAATCATATTTTTAAAGTTACATTTTAAAGTTGGTTTTTGAACCATTTTTGAAAATCATCTTGAAACTTGATCGAAACAACTTTGTTTGTGAATTTGTTGAACATGAAAGTTTTCATCCTCGACAAGATGAACAAACTTGTGTTCACCTTGAAGCCTCAATCCAACTCTAACGGCTCCTAATTCCATTAAACTCGTGGGCTTGTGCCCAGTTTTTTGAAAAATTTCTAGTTTTACGTCTCTGTAAAAACAGCTCTGTTTGAGGCCTGAAACGGCCAGATTTTTAAAACACGCATAAGTCATTTTTAAGATCTCGACAAGATCTACAACTTTTATGTTGAGCTCGAAGTCTGGTTTGGACTCTAAGGGGTCCGTTTTCACTAAAACCTGTGCCTATTTCTGGGTTCACATTTTGTTCCCAGTTTGTTCACAGTTTTGGACACCGAGTGAAAAACACTCTAAAAACCTATCTTAGGTTCATTTTTGGCCGAGGCCTATTTGACATAAAAATGACCGTATTGAAATTTTCTTAAAACATCATGTTTTACCAAATCCCAAATTTAGAACCTAATTGGGTCAAAATGGCCAAAATCCATGACCTTTCCTAGGGATAGATTTATGTCCAGCCACGTTCCTACTCGCTCGTAACATCACACATACCATAATCATTCGTAAAAATTGTAAACTCAGCAACAACCATATAAACTTGAAAATGGAAACTTAAGGGCTCAAAATAAATTATTACAAACTATTTGCATAACCAAATACACATAAATGGCTGTGATCAAAAACTTAAGATCACTAAATCGCTAAAAGGGAAAGGTTTCAGTTTTTACATTGGTGCTTCAAACTAAGCACATTTTTGAACCAAGGCTTGATGAACCAAGTGGCCGTGAGAAACCAAGGGGAATGAGGTTGGTTTTTGCTAGACACAATACCAAAAATTTCTCTTAAAAATCAACCCAGAACAGAAACTAAAAACTTCAAGGACTGGATTTCGAAAACTTACCCTTGGTGCCTTAGAACAACTTAGATTTGAATCCTCCTAACACAAGTTTGTGAGGCTTGGTTTTTGGTAAGCTTTTGGTGTGATTTAAGGCTTGAAAATATGGGGGTTTGGGGACCTTAGAATGGTCAGCTGCAGCAAGGAGTGGAGGGAGAAAGTGAAGTGAGTTTTGGGTGCAAAAGTGAGAAAGTGATCTCCTTAGGTCATGCTTGCTTTTTATAGGCAAAATTGATCAAGCTTACTTAGACTTAATCCTAATTAATTGTCCACCAAATTAGCCAAATCATGGGACAAATTGCTGCCCATTATCAGACCAAAGTGTGTATGGGCTGCTCATGGGAGGGAGAGAGGAATAAACAAATATTGTTGACTAAGCTTTTAAAAACCCTTGAATATTTTATTCAAGTGTGTCATGGCTAGGGTAATTTTTTAATGGCCACCTTTTGAGCTATGTGTGCAGCTAATTGTAGCTACTTTTGCAACTAAGGGGCATGAAATTTTAAGGTCAAAATTCATTTGTGTTGCTTCACAACACAGCCTAATTTTATACTACGGTGTTCGGTCTTTTCTCGACAGTGTTCCAATTTTCACCTGAAAATTAGATTTCTGAATTCGATTTTTGTATTGTAAATTCTTGGTTGTTTTATACTGTCTAAGAGCCCATTATCAGTCTAATTTACTGTTCACATCCTATACTGTGTTTGTGTTTACACTGTGTTATCCTTTCACGCGTAAACCGAGGTGTTCCTAGGTAAGATTTCAGACACAGTCTCTCTTGACTATTTTAGACGTGCTGATTCCATTTTTGTCAGTCTTACGTCCATCGGAGGTCGTCTAGACCAATTTTTGGGATCTGTGTGACCCTATCTCAAAAAACGTGTCAGGTGCCCGATTGACTAATTTGGACGTTATGAGCCCAAATATATCAATTTCGAAGCGAGTAAAGGTTGTTTTGACCCTCATCCTGATTCTGCGTATCTCTTGAACTAAAATTCTTGTTTTCATGCTCAATCAATCGAATTGAGTCTATTAACCTTTCAAATATCAGTCTTAGGTCAATTTAAGGCCGTCTCGGCCAATAACTTGACACTACAATTCTCACTATTTACTATTCATTGTCTTTCACTTAACTGACCAGTCTGAGTGCTCTGACTCTGATTTTGTCAATCTCTAGGTGAGAGGAGGTCATCCAGACCATTTTCTCGATACCGTACCCTTACTAGGGTTATTTCTCGCTATCGTGCTCAGATATTTGGACCGAGTGCTTTGGTGATCTATTCCCCAATCTTGTGTCAAGAAATGGTCATCTGGACCAATTTCCTGACACTGCGTGTCTTACACATACATACACATAATAGGTAGATCGGGTTCACTATCGATCACCCCTTTCATTACGTGAATAGTACTTAAATAGTACTGTATCTGTTTAATTCAATGGGAAAATATACTGTATTTTTCTAACTTAATTACTTGTTACATAGTAATTAGGTTTCATGCATTTTGAGGGTCTGTGTAACGGCTTTCTACCCATTACACGGCCTTCAACACGGCCTCTAACATGGGCGTGTATAATGCAACACGGGCGTGTATACACCGGACACGGGCGTGTACTAGTTGAAATTCTTCAACATGGCCCTGTTTCAAAACATGGCCTTTTACACGTTCATTAACTCGGGTGGTACACGGCCTCTTACACGACCGTGTTCTTGACTGTTGTTAGGAAATGCCCTAAGTATTAGAGACATTTTGATGTATTCATTTTGAACTGGATAATAAAATTATATATAGAGGTTATTCATTACATTGCTATCTGTCCTCGTCTTATTTACATGTTAAAGTAAATGTAAGCAAATATGGCTCACTGACTGCTTGTGTTAAAACTGTTAGAACGTTGCATGCAATGGACTTTTGTATGCGAGAAGACAATGTTCTAAAGTTAGCAGTCTAAACTATAGTCTGTAGTCTATGGGGTTAGACCGAGCATCTAACTCATGTTAAGACTATTATGTTGTCTAAAGCCTTAGAGGGGACGGTTTGTCTTGACTGTCTGGAGCTGGACTCCTAAGTAGAGACATGGATATGTTGCTCGGAGGTGACATATTAGACCGGGACTAAAGCGTGATTGATCTATGTAGTCCGCTATGAGTGGATCAATCTGCTTTTGACGTTCATTGTGCAATAACCTTAATCCTGAATAAATGAACTTCTTTATGTATATGACTTGTGTACTTTGATGTTCCAATGGCTAAAGCGTCTCAGAGGTAGTAAGCTTATAGACCGGTTCGTTGGGTGCATGACTTGTATACGATGAAGGGTTTGTTTGCAGATATCAGAATCATAGCTCTGAGGAGTTAAAGGTATCCTCTTAAAGGCATTATACTGAATGTGAAAATGGACAAGGACTTAGGTTGTTTGCTGGGCGGATGACTTCTTATTCACATATGGTGAATAATCATTTTCTTGATTCGGTAGTATAATGGAACTTTAAGATAGCCTGATCAGTAGGATTAAATGGACTTTGACCTAAGGCTGATCATGGATATCATATGAGGGTTTTGCATATATGACAAGGTCATTGGATAGTAGTTCGTCACAGGCTTATGTAATACGGTATATAATTGGGAGTTCAGTTTCAGGTTTATAGTGGTGTGACTCTGAAACTAGTGATCATATGATTGAGTTGTTCGGTAAAGAATGATGATCATATGGAATCACGGGAGCCCGATTATATATGTCCAATCAGTCCCTCTACTAGCTCCACATAATTCCTTAACGTTTGGCAAATTGATTTTGTGTATGCTATTGGCTAGTTTATTATGCATGGATGGTGATGACACAGGATTAGGATGGTAGACAAGATTCTCTCCGGTTAGATTCAGATTTTGTTTTGGATAATAGAGTACACAATTATTCGAACTCCAAATAAAGTTGCCATGATTTTATTTGAGATTGGATTGGAGTTGCAGAAAATTATCCATGAGAACAAGAATATGAAACACAACCGTATTGTGGAATTTGAAATTTAAATTTTGAAATTTGAATTTTGAATTTTGAAATTTGAAATTTGAATTTTGAATTTGAAATTTGAATTTGAAATTTGAATTTGAAATTCGAATTTGAAATTTGAATTTGAAATTTAAATTTGAAATTTGAAATTTGAAATTTGAATTCGAAATTTGAATTTGAAATTTGAAATTCAAATTTTGAATCACAGTCCAAGTAGGATTCGAATTTGTTGTGGAAAATCCACAAGGTTTGAAATTCGAATTTGAGTTGGATTTGGAGAGGATAATCTTGTTAGAATCCTACTTGAATTTTGAATCCAAATCCCAACAAAAGTGGAGGAAATTTTTGAGGATGATCCTCATGGAAAAATTCGGATTTTGTGGATAAGGTTCAAGGGAAAATTCAAGCTTCAATCCTAGTTGAATTTGGATTCTCTCCTTCCCTGAAAAGTGGCCGAAATTAGGGAGAATATCTCCTAGAAAATTCGGTTATTTTGGATAAGGTTGAGATAAGATTAAAGCTTGAAAATCCTAGTAGAATTTTTGATTCTCCCTTATCCATAATGGCCGAAATTTATGAGGAGATTTTCTCCAAGAAAAATTCGGATTTTTTGGTTGAAAAAGGGAGATAAAATTCTAGTTAAAATCTTGTTTAGATTTGGATTGGATTTATCCTAGGAAAAACCGAATTTAATTGTGGAGATTCTCTCTTGGAAAATTTGGATTTTTTGGTTATGGATAAGGGAGAAAATCTTTTCCTAGTCCAATTCGAATTCAGAGAATCACCTCATGCAGGTCTATAAATAGAGGTCCTACCACTCCAGTTCTCTTAGACCACAGACTCTCAGGTGAGCAAGCTTATTGTTGCACAGCTGATCGTGACAATAAAGTTCTTTAGAGATCTGGGTGGTCGGAAGAAGACTAGCAGTGCTAGCATACCGATAGAGGTTCAGAGTGCCCACACACTCAGTCATTCGGGAATTGGAGAATAGTAGAGAAGGCTAGTTGGTTGAAGCCTCCGGTCATTCTCCTCCTGCAAGATTGGCATCCTTGAGGTATGAGTTTTAATTGTTGTTGGTTTATTGTATATGGCATCATGAGATATTTAACGATCTAAAAATTTTTATTGTTCCGCTGAGCCACTCTGATACGTTTTTACCGATTTATTTTCCTACAATTGAAGAGCCATCTCATGACTATGCCATGTACATAAATTAGACAATTACTTAGTCTTTTTATTTATGTATGGATTTGATATTTAGAGAGTGGCAATCTAGGGTTCCTTTATGTTGTTATCGTGGATTATGTATAAAGTATGTGGTTATTTTATTTGAATTATTATAAGCATGCTTGTTTATACCGGTTATGGTTCCTTAGAATTTAGAAAAATTGTATCTAGGAATTTTTATGTAACCGTGGGAGCAGTTTATTAACACTGTAATTTTCCCATGGATTTTAATTTTTGTCTGTTAGATTTTTTATGGTTAGAATTTTTTGATATACCGGAAACGGTTTAGAATTTTTTATGTAATCATTCTTGGAGGAGATTGAAGATTGAAGACCTTAATTTATTTTTTCCCAAAAGTTAAATTTGATTTAAAGGTTGAAATTTTGATTGTGTGGAAAATTTCAATTTAATTGGGATTCAAATTAATTTTTGGAGATCCTAATAGGTAAATTGGAATATGGCACGAAAATCAAGACACGACCCCTCGGGGTAGGCCGACAGGCCTTGGTGGGGCTGTAGCCCCTGCCCTCGGGCAGGATGGGGCTGCGGCAGCCCCTAAGCAGGCCCACATCACCCCGGCCGCAGGCTTGGCCTGCAGCCAAGGGTGGCCGTGGCCTGCCCAAGGCTGGCCGCAGCCTGGGCGTGCAGCCTCTGGCTGCAGGCACTGCCTGCAGCCTGCCGGCTGCTGCGCCCAGCCTGGGCGTGCAGCCTGGCGCTGCAGGCTTGGCCTGCAGCCCGGCACGGCTGCACAAGGGGCGGCCGTGGGTTGCCAGCCCCTCCGGGTTGGTGGCTACCCACGGCGGGTGCCGCCTACGGGGGCGGCGGTCCGACGGTCCAAAAATCAGAAAATTTTGATTTTTAAATTTGAGATTTAATTTTAAATCATGTTTAAAAATATGTAATTAAAAATTTCAAATTTTTTGAAATTACATATTATTACACATGATGTTTAAAATTGTTTAAAATTTAAATTTGAAACTTAAATTTGAAATTGGAATTTGGAATTTGAATTTGTAATTTAAATTTTTGGATATTTAAATTTTAAATAATTCTTGGGATGAGAAATAAATGGAGAGGCTACATAAAGAAGGATACAAGAAGACGGAACAAAATTCAAGACCCGAAGAATGTTTTGGATGGAATTTTGTAATCTTTATTTTCTTTGTTCTAGGATGGAACCATAGCTTGGTTATTCTGTCAATTATTTTTTCTGTGATATGTCATGGATGTATAAATATGCATTGATGGATGTTTTGTATGCATATTTGATAACATGTCATATAGGATAGGTGAGTGCCGCTCATACTATATTGATCATACATAATTTGTCAAAACTTGTATGTTTTTCAAAATATTGAGTGGGAGAGGGTTTCAAACAAAACCCACGGCCTCCATTGTTGATCCTTCTTTATGTATGATCCATACATAAAGAAGGATACAAGAAGACAAAACAAAATTCAAGACCCAAAGAAAGTTTTGGATGGAATTTTGTAATCTTTATTTTCTTTGTTCTAGGATGGAACCATAGCTTGGTTATTCTGTCAATTATTTTTTCTGTGATATGTCATGGATGTATAAATATGCATTGATGGATGTTTTGTATGCATATTTGATAACATGTCATATAGGATAGGTGAGTGCCGCTCATACTATATTGATCATACATAATTTGTCAAAACTTGTATGTTTTTCAAAATATTGAGTGGGAGAGGGTTTCAAACAAAACCCACGGCCTCCATTGTTGATCCTTCTTTATGTATGATCCATACATAAAGAAGGATACAAGAAGACGGAACAAAATTCAAGACCCAAAGAAAGTTTTGGATGGAATTTTGTAATCTTTATTTTCTTTGTTCTAGGATGGAACCATAGCTTGGTTATTCTGTCAATTATTTTTTCTGTGATATGTCATGGATGTATAAATATGCATTGATGGATGTTTTGTATGCATATTTGATAACATGTCATATAGGATAGGTGAGTGCCGCTCATACTATATTGATCATACATAATTTGTCAAAACTTGTATGTTTTTCAAAATATTGAGTGGGAGAGGGTTTCAAACAAAACCCACGGCCTCCATTGTTGATCCATATGTGAAAGCATGGTAACGCCTCACGTCAGTTCTACCCTGACCACACCCCTTGGTAGGTGTTTACCGCCGCCGGTATACTAGATTGGATCTCCTATGTGGAAAACGTGTTCGGGTGCGATCCTATTCATGACCACCCCTCGGTGGCTTGGTAGGACGTGGATCGGGCTATGTAAACAATGGTTATACACTCAAGACTCGTTTAGTTATTAACCTTCCCTAGAAGCTCTGTTAACTAAACTAGTGGCCAAATAAGCGGTTATTAATATATGTCTTAACCTTGGAGGATTTAAGGCAACATATATTAATTGGACGGGGTCCATGTTCCGGCTATTTGTTCTCATGACCACCCCTCGGTGGCTTGGGGCAATAGGTGCTGAGAATTACCGTTGCATTGCTACATGTTTTTTCAAGTTTCATGTAGGAACATACTTGTATGTTTTATTTGCTAAATTATCTGTATATTTGCTTGGGCTTTGTAATGATGTCTAGTATAATTTTATTTCAGTTCAAAATGTCACCGACACCCCTCATTTCGATACTCACTGAAAATAAGTTGAATGGCGATAATTATAAAGACTGGAAAAGAAATCTATTAATAGTTCTCAGCTGCGAAAGACACAAGTTCGTACTGGACGAACCATGCCCACCTGGGCCCAAACCTGACACACCACTTGAGGAGGTCCCGGTTGCCTATAATCGTTGGAGAGAATCCAATGAGATAGCTCGATGCTACATCCTTGCTAGCATGATGAGTGCTTTACAAAAGTAGCATGAGACTTATCAAGTTGCTGGGGAGATCATAGAAAATCTGGAGGACATGTTCGGAGGCCAAGAAAAATTGGCTCGACAGTCCGCTATCACCAGCATTATGAACTCTAAGCAAAAGGCGGGTGCTCCGGTGAAGGACCATATGATCATTCTAATGGGATTCTTCGCTGAGGCTACCGAGAATGGTGCTGAGTTGGACTACAACACCCAGATCGAGATGGTGTTCAAGACTCTGTCTAAAGATTTTGTGGGGTTTAAGGCCGCATACAATCTGGCGACAAAGGAGTTAGGACTAACCGAGCTCATGAAGTAACTACAGGCTTATGAGCGGATGATCAGGGATGAGGATGTGGTCCGACCTAAAGGAGAGGCCAATTTGGCAGAAACTTCCAATCCCTCACCGAAGAGGAAGAGGCCAAATAAGAAGCAAGTGACTTCTAGTTCTTCTAATCCTCCTGTCTCGGACGGGAAGAAGAAGAAGAAGAACAAGAAGCCGAAGGACCCTAAAAAGTCCAAATGCTTCCATTGTGGGAAGGTAGGTCACTTCAAGAAGGCTTGCCGGGAATTCCTAGCCGCCAAGGGCAAGGAAGGTAAGGAACTTCATTACTTAGAAGCATGTTTGGTGGAAGAATCGAAAGACACTTGGGTCATTGATTCGGGCGCCACTAATCATGTTTGTGTTTCTATGCAGGGGTTCGTGGAAACGAGAAGTCTACATGATAGGAGCCTCTCATTGCGGACTGGAGATGGTAGCTTTGTGGTGGCTGAGGCAGTGGGAGATGTTCACCTTTATTTTGATCAATTTAGGTTTATTTTATGGAAAGACTGTTTTTATGTTCCTAATTTTAGGAGGAACCTTATATCGGTAGCTTGTTTAATAAAGGATTCTTATTCAGTTTCTTTTAGTAAAAGAGTTGATATTCGTAGAAATAAGTCTTTTATCTATTCTGGATGGATGGATGGAAACCTATATTTGATCAGACCAAAGATGTACTCACTGCTTGACACTGAATTAATTGATAACTCTAAAAAGTTGAAAGTTTCTCACTCTAACAAGGCGTATCTTTGGCATTTAAGACTTGGTCATATTAATCAGGATAGGATTCAAAGATTGGTGAAAGACGGTCCTCTGGAATCTCTGGAGGAGGTACGACTTCCCCAATGTGAGTCTTGTCTAGAGGGTAAGATGACTAAGAGGTCTTTTGGAGCTAAGGGTACAAGGGCTAAGGAGCTCTTAGAAATTGTGCACACTGACGTATGTGGCCCCATGAACGTCACAGCACGAGGAGGGTTCGAGTATTATGTCTCTTTCATAGATGATTACTCGAGGTATGGATATGTGTATCTGATGCACCGCAAGAGCGAAACCTTTGATAAGTTCAAAGAGTATCGTGCGGAAGTGGAAAAGCAATTGGATAAATCCATAAAGACATTTCGATCTGATCGAGGTGGCGAATACCTCTCCGATGAATTCCTAGGACATCTTGTAGAGAACGGGATTTTATCCCAATTGACTGCACCTGGTACTCCACAACAGAATGGTGTAGCCGAAAGGAGAAACAAGACCTTATTGGATATGGTACGGTCCATGATGAGTTACTCAACGCTGCCATTATCATTTTGGGGATATGCTTTACAAACGGTGTGCTATATTCTGAACCAGGTTCCGAGCAAATCAATTCCTAGAACTCCGTATGAATTGTGGCGTGGCAGGAAGCCCTCCCTTGGACATATGAGAATATGGGGCTGCCCGGCACATGTACTGGATGGGGATGCGAAGAAGTTGGAACCAAGATCAGAATTATGCATGTTTGTAGGGTATCTAAAAGGAACTAAAGGAGGTCTGTTCTATAACCCGAAGGAACAAAAAGTCATTGTCTCAACCCATGCGACATTCTTGGAGGAAAGTCACATGAATGACTTTAAACCTCGAAGCAAAGTAGTGCTAGAGGAGTTATCGGGTGAAAGAACTGCTCCACAGATTTCGGTCTTGGACGCAAGTCTGAGTTCCAGTGAAAGACCTGCAGACGATCAACAATTTAGGGTGCCTCGTCGTAGTGGGAGAGTTTTGAAGAAACCTAATTTCTTCATGTATGATGCTGAGGTATACCAGGCCGAGGCTCATGAGCATGAGGAAGATCCGGTCACATATGATGAAGCTATAAATGATGTTGATTCTAAATCTTGGAAACAGGCTATGAACAATGAGATGGATTCTATGAAATCCAACTCTATTTGGGAACTTGTAGATTTGCCGGATGGGATAAAACCCATTGGATGCAAATGGGTCTCCAAAAGAAAGAAGGATGCGGAAGGGAGAGTGGAAACTTTCAAAGCTAGACTGGTTGCAAAGGGATACACGCAAAAGGCTGGAATCGATTACGAGGAAACCTTTTCGCCTGTTGCTATGCTGAAATCTATCCGTATTCTTCTGTCCATTGCTGCGGCTCTCGATTACGAGATCTGGCAAATGGATGTCAAGACGGCATTCTTGAATGGCCATCTTGAAGAGTGTATCTATATAATACAGCCCGAAGGGTTCGTAGCGAAAGGCCAAGAAAGGAAAGTCTGCAAGTTGCTTAGATCCATTTATGGATTAAAGCAAGCATCCCGCTCATGGAACCAGAGGTTTGATCAAGCGATTAAGACATTTGGTTTTAAGCAGAACGTTGATGAACCTTGTGTTTATAAACGTATTAAGGATGGAAAAGTGGTCTTTTTGATACTCTATGTCGATGATATACTACTCATTGGGAATGATGTAGGGAACTTATCATCGGTCAAGCTTTGGTTACACCAACAGTTTGACATGAAGGACTTGGGAGAAGCTAATTATGTTCTAGGCATTCGTCTCTTCAGAGATCGAAAGAACAAAATGATAGCGTTGTCCCAAGCTTCATACATAGATAAAATAATTGACAAATACGCAATGCTAGAGGCAAAGAAAGGCTCGCAACCTTCTATTGCCAGTCTAACTCTTTCATTGGATGACTGTCCCAAGACATCGAAAGAAAGAAAGCATATGAGTAAGGTCCCTTATGCTTCCGCTGTGGGTAGCCTTATGTACGCTATGCTTTGCACTCGCCCAGACATATGTTTTGCAATAGGTATGGTGAGTCGATATCAAGCGAATCCTGGAACCAAGCACTGGCAAGCAGTAAAGCATATACTCAAGTATCTTAAGAGAACGAGGGATTATATGCTGGTGTATTCTGGAGGGGACCTAACACCCGTAGGATACACGGACTCAGACTTCCAGACTTGTAAGGATTCGAGGAAATCGACATCTGGATCAGTATTTTTACTTGGAGGAGGCGCCATTGTGTGGAGGAGCGTGAAGCAGGGCTGCACAGCTGACTCTACTATGGAGGCTGAGTATGTGGCTGCGGCTGAGGCATCTAAAGAAGCGGTTTAGCTCCGCAAGTTCTTTAGAAACCTTGAGGTCATTCCGGGTGTTGACAAGCCTATCACACTTTACTGTGATAATACAGGGGCTATTGCCAACACAAGGGAATCTCGGCACCACAAGAGGACCAAACACATAGATCGGAGGTATCACATTATTAGAGGGCATGTGGAGACAGGACAAGTGGATGTATGTAAGATCGCATCCAAGGACAACATTGCTGATCCCTTTACTAAGACTTTGGTAGCTAGAAGCTTTGAGAGGCATGTAGAGGCGATGGGGATGCGTAACATGGCACATCTACTGGCTTAGGGCAAGTGGGAGATTGTTAGGAAATGCCCTAAGTATTAGAGACATTTTGATGTATTCATTTTGAACTGGATAATAAAATTATATATAGAAGTTATTCATTACATTGCTATCTGTCCTCGTCTTATTTACATGTTAAAGTAAATGTAAGCAAATATGGCTCACTGACTGCTTGTGTTAAAACTGTTAGAACGTTGCATGCAATGGACTTTTGTATGCGAGAAGACAATGTTCTAAAGTTAGCAGTCTAAACTATGGTCTGTAGTCTATGGGGTTAGACCGAGCATCTAACTCATGTTAAGACTATTATGTTGTCTAAAGCCTTAGAGGGGACGGTTTGTCTTGACTGTCTGGAGCTGGACTCCCAAGTAGAGACATGGATATGTTGCTCGGAGGTGACATATTAGACCGGGACTAAAGCGTGATTGATCTACGTAGTCCGCTATGAGTGGATCAATCTGCTTTTGACGTTCATTGTGCAATAACCTTAATCCTGAGTAAATGAACTTCTTCATGTATATGACTTGTGTACTTTGATGTTCCAATGGCTAAAGCGTCTCAGAGGTAGTAAGCTTATAGACCGGTTCGTTGGGTGCATGACTTGTATACGATGAAGGGTTTGTTTGCAGATATCAGAATCATAGCTCTGAGGAGTTAAAGGTATCCTCTTAAAGGCATTATACTGAATGTGAAAATGGACAAGGCCTTGGGTTGTCTGCTGGGCGGATGACTTCTTATTCACATGTGGTGAATAATCATTTTCTTGATTCGGTAGTATAATGGAACTTTAAGATAGCCTGATCAGTAGGATTAAACGAACTTTGACCTAAGGCTGATCATGGATATCATATGAGGGTTTTGCATATATGACAAGGTCATTGGATAGTAGTTCGTCACAGGCTTACGTAATACGGTATATAATTGGGAGTTCAGTTTCAGGTTTATAGTGGTGTGACTCTGAAACTAGTGATCATATGGTTGAGTTGTTCGGTAAAGAATGATGATCATATGGAATCACGGGAGCCCGATTATATATGTCCAATCAGTCCCTCTACTAGCTCCACATAATTCCTTAACGTTTGGCAAATTGATTTTGTGTATGCTATTGGCTAGTTTATTATGCATGGATGGTGATGACACAGGATTAGGATGGTAGACAAGATTCTCTCCGGTTGGATTCAGATTTTGTTTTGGATAATAGAGTACACAATTATTCGAACTCCAAATAAAGTTGCCATGATTTTATTTGAGATTGGATTGGAGTTGCAGAAAATTATCCATGAGAACAAGAATATGAAACATAACCGTATTGTGGAATTTGAAATTTAAATTTTGAAATTTGAAATTTGAATTTTGAAATTTGAAATTTGAATTTTGAATTTGAAATTTGAATTTTGAATTTGAAATTTGAATTTGAAATTTGAATTTGAAATTCGAATTTGAAATTTGAATTTGAAATTTAAATTTGAAATTTGAAATTTGAAATTTGAAATTTGAAATTTGAATTCGAAATTTGAATTTGAAATTTGAAATTCAAATTTTGAATCACAGTCCAAGTAGGATTCGAATTTGTTGTGGAAAATCCACAAGGTTTGAAATTTGAATTTGAGTTGGATTTGGAGAGGATAATCTTGTTAGAATCCTACTTGAATTTTGAATCCAAATCCCAACAAAAGTGGAGGAAATTTTTGAGGATGATCCTCATGGAAAAATTCGGATTTTGTGGATAAGGTTCAAGGGAAAATTCAAGCTTCAATCCTAGTTGAATTTGGATTCTCTCCTTCCCTGAAAAGTGGCCGAAATTAGGGAGAATATCTCCTAGAAAATTCGGTTATTTTGGATAAGGTTGAGATAAGATTCAAGCTTGAAAATCCTAGTAGAATTTTTGATTCTCCCTTATCCATAATGGCCGAAATTTATGAGGAGATTTTCTCCAAGAAAAATTCGGATTTTTTGGTTGAAAAAGGGAGATAAAATTCTAGTTAAAATCTTGTTTAGATTTGGATTGGATTTATCCTAGGAAAAACCGAATTTAATTGTGGAGATTCTCCCTTGGAAAATTCAGATATTTTGATTATGGATAAGGGAGAAAATCTTTTCCTAGTCCAATTCGAATTCAGAGAATCACCTCATGCAGGTCTATAAATAGAGGTCCTGCCACTCCAGTTCTCTTAGACCACAGACTCTCAGGTGAGCAGGCTTATTGTTGCACAGCTCATCGTGACAATAAAGTTCTTTAGAGATCTGGGTGGTCGGAAGAAGACTAGCAGTGCTAGCATACCGATAAAGGTTCAGAGTGCCCACACACTCAGCCATTTCCGAATTGGAGAATAGTAGAGAAGGCTAGTTGGTTGAAGCCTCCGGTCATTCTCCTCCTGCAAGATTGGCGTCCTTGAGGTATGAGTTTTAATTGTTGTTGGTTTATTGTATATGGCATCATGAGATATTTAACGATCTAAAAATTTTTATTGTTCCGCTGCGCCACTCTGATACGTTTTTACCGATTTATTTTCCTACAACCGTGTCTCTGTACACGGCCATGTTCAGTTACACGGCTTCTCACGTGTTCACAACCCGAGTGGTACACGGCCTCTTACATGGTCGTGTACCTGACCATGTTTGACTACATGGCCATGTATATTTACACGGCTACACACATGTACACAGTCTGATTGGTACACTGCCACTTACACGGCTATGTACGGGTCCTTACAGGAATAAGTTTATTTTGAGCTCTTAGCTTTTCATTATTAAGTTTATATGGTTGTTGTTGTGTTTAAAATTTTTACAAATGGTTGTTAGTATGTGTGATGCGATGAATGTATAGGGATATGGCTGGACACAAATCTGTCCCCAGGAAAAGCGACGAATTCTAGCCATTTTGACCTACCTAGGTTTCGAATTTGGGATTTGGTAAAACATAGTATTTTAAGGAAATTTTGATACGGTCGTTTTTGCATCAGATAGCCCTCGACCAAAAATGATGATACGAAGGGTTTTTAGAGTGGTTTTAACTTGGTGCCCAAAACTAGGACCAAAAATCTAAACCTAGTAATTAGTCTCAGATTTTATTAAAAATGAACCACTTAGAGTCTGAACCGGTTCTCAGGCTCAACACAAAAGTTGTAGAACACATCGAAACCTTTAAGCCAACCTACCCGTATATTAAAAATTTGGCCGTTTCAGGCCTCAAACAGAGACATTTTCAAAGTGATGTAAATCTGGGACTTTAAAAAAAAACTGGGCAATTAGCCCACGGGTTTAATGAAATTAGGAGCCATTAGAGTTAGATTTGAGCTCCGAGGTGAACATGAGAATTGTTCATCTTGTTGAGGATGAAAACTTTCATGTTTGCCAAAATCAAAACAAAGTCGTTTCAACCAAGTTTCAAAATAGTTTTCAAAAGTGGTTCAAAAACCACCTTTTAACACAAGCATAAAAAATGTGCCTTCCATGTTTCAAAATAAAAAAGTGTCTTAACAATTTAAAATCTAAACATGGTTTTCATAGAAACGCCCCTCACCTTCCAATGGGATGATAAAGGGAAGGGTTCCAAACACGTACTATTTTTCTAAAAATTTTTATAAGTAAATGCAAACAATTATTTTTCAAAATAAAATAGTGCGGGTAGCCCGGTAGGCTATCATACCAAACAAGCCTTAGTAGCCTGGTAGGCTACTACCCTTGAACAAGCCATAGTGGCCCGATGGGCCATTACACCAAACAAGGAATAGTAGCCCAGTAGGCTACCACATCCTAACAAGCGAAGTAACCCGATTGGTTACTACACTAAGTTCACATATAGTAACCTGATAGGTTAGCTAGTTACCAATGCGTGAGGTAACCGATCAATTGACTAGTCGGCAACCAGTCAAGAATTGTTTTTCGAACGACACTGCAAGGAGCGATGATTAATCTGTCAAGTAGACAATTAATCAAACACGATACGAGTTAGACACCAAATCCCCAAAGTAGGCCAACGTGGTACCAATTGGCCTCGGTACCACATAAAAACACAAGTTATGGTCACTAACGGTAATAGTGACCTAGGAACGATAGTAATTAATTTACGGGCAATAAATTAATTTATCGAGTATAGAGAAGTAACCTCTATGTAAAGAGCGAATTAGTACTGACGGCAATTGGTACCAAATGAATTATCTGCTTTAGTCACTAATAGTGATGGTGACTTAACGAGAGTATTAATGAGGAACATTATTAATGATAGGTGGTCACCTGTAATTTGTTAAAGGCACGAGTATGCAATTGCTTGCAATTAGGTAAGCACAACTCCGCCTACAGCATGAATAAAATGAGTGGAAATGATGATTTTCACAATATGTTAAATATACAAAGCATGCACACGTTGATGCACAGTATGTATAAGAGCATATAGTTCACAATCACGTAGATTGATCCTAGGTTAGATACCATACATTCCTATCGCGTAAGATTAGGGATAGTTTAGCAAAGTATTTGGCAAGATCAAATAAAGAATTGGGTAAGTAAATTAAGAAGACGGTAAAATGGGCACAAGGTTCGCATTATGTTTTTAAAGAAATCGGGCGCAAGGTCCACGTTATGCTTCTAAAGAAAACAGGCGTAAGGTCCACATTACGTTTTTAAAGAAAATGGGTGCAAGGTCCACGTTATGTTTTTTACTAAAACGGGTGCAAGGTCCACGTTTTGTTCATAAATAAAACAGGCGCATAGTTCTCGAGTGCAAGGTTCACTACGTCCTTTTTTTTTTAATACGAAACGATAATGAATAATGAAGCATAATATGAGCATAAACGGTTCCTGTAGTGTACATGTTATGCCCTAGATATAGTTACAGTCAGCTTCCTAGTTGCATGATAGGACATGCCCACATCATATGCATTCTAAGATACTAGATGATACGTTTCCACGTCTTGTGTGAAAATGTGATATGTGGTATACATTGATACCTTGCATGCTTATAAGATTTTAAGTATGTACTATATTTTAAACATGTTTTGCAATTAACATGTTGTACTTACTTGGTGTAAAGCTTATGAAATGTGTTCATGCTGTAGGTAAGTGTCCTACGGCTTAAACCACAATGGGCGATGACGGCGGCGGAGGCGGATGTGAGGCAAGGTTATGGATACACCGCTAGTATTCTTCCGCATAATTTTTGAGTAAATAGTATTTATGAATAGTAATCATTAAATAGTATTTTTAAATAGTAACCGTTAAACAGTATTTATGAATAGTAACCATTAAATAGTATTTTTAAATAGTAACCGTTAAACAGTATTTGTGAATAGTAATCATTAAATAGTATTTTTGAATAGAAACAGTAAACAATATTTTTGAATAGTAAATAGTTAGACAGTATTATAAATGTGTATGAGTAATTAAACTTCCTATGTTTAGATGATGAACATTTAAAGTATGCGTACGTGAATAATAAATACCTATGCATAAAAATAAAAGGCTAGTCAGGACCTTGATTCGTCCTTGAACAAGCTTAGAAAGGAGGCTATGGAGGACCAGAGTTCGAAATTTAGAGTTTCTAAGGACGGCATACTCTATCACAGAGATAGAGTGTGCATTCCAAAGGATGGAGAACTCAAGAAGTGAATCCTCACAAAGTCTCACGAAACACCATACTCTAGACAGCTAAGAGCAAATAGGATATACAAGGACTTAAAAGATAGTTTTTGGTGGCCACGAACAGAAAACGATGTTGCCGAGTTCGTTGCCAAATGCATTACATGCCAGAGGGTTAGAGTGGAACATCAATGGCCAGCTAGAGAACTACCAAAAATTGAGCTACCTAAGTGGAAATAGGACCAGATCACGATGGATTTCGTAGACGGATCGCCAAGAACGCTAAGCAGCAATGGCGCAATTTGGGAAATTATGGACCGATTGACGAAATTAGCTTGATTTTTAATCATGAAAGTGAGCTACTTAGTAGAAAGACTAGGAGAAATTTATGTAACTTAGCTAGTGAGACTGCATGGATTGTATGCCGATCTGACATATGAGGAGAAATAATGCGAATTTAGCTAAGGAAAATAAAGTACTTAGGAATAAGTTCATACCACTTGTAAAAGTATTGTGGCGGAACCACAACATAGAAGAAGCCATATGGGAATGGGAAGAGTATATGAAAAGAAACTTCCCGGATTTATTCTAATTTTCTAGGACAAAAATTTTTGTAAGAGAGGTAGATTGTAAGAATCGCCTCGATCATGTACTTTAATTTTCATTTAATGAGAAATTGAGAAACAATTTGATGCCATTTGGTGCAAATTTGAGTGACACGATCAGATACACAGCCCGTGTAAAAGCTTGTGGAGGAGACCGTGTAATGAGCAGAGAGCCGATATACATAGACTCTCAAAAATTTATGAAACCTAATTACTATATAATGAGTAATTAAGCTGGAAAATATAGTATATTTTCCGGTTGAATAGACTAAATAGGTACGGTACTGTTTAAGTAATATTTATGTAGTGAAAGGTGTGACCAAAAGTGAACCGGGTCCACCCTATTATGTGTATGACTATAGGAGACATACAGTGTTAGGAAACTGGTGCGGATGACCATTTCTTGACAAAAGATAAGTGAGTTGATCACCAGAACGCTCAGACCAAACGTCTGAGCACCATAACGATGAGAAACCCTAGCAAGGGTACGGTATCGAGAAAATGGTCTGGAAGACCTCTTCTCACCTAGAGACTGACAAAATCAGGGTCAGAGCATTCAGACTAGTCATTTAAATAAAAGACAGTGAATAGTAAAGAGTGGGAAATGCGGTGTCAAGTTACTGGCCAGGACGGCCTTAATTTGATGTAAAACTGATTTATGAACAGTTAGTAGGCTCAATCTGGTCAATTGAGCACAAAACAAGAATCTTAGTTTGAGATATATGCAGTATCAAGATGAGGGTCAAGACGACCTTTACTCACCTCAAAACTGATATATTTGGGCTCAGAACGCCTGAATTAGTCAAACGGGCACCTGACACGTTTTTCAAGAAGGGGACACACATATCCCAAAAACTAGTCCAGATGACTCTGATGGATGTAAAACTGATAAAAATGGAATCAACACATCCAAATTAGCCAAGAGAGACTTGTTTGAAATTTTACCCAAGAACGCCTCGGTTTGCGTGCGAAAGGATAACACAGTGTAGACACAACCACAGTATAGGAAATAAATAGTGAAATAGACTGATAATGGGCTCTTAGATATTATAAACTAACTAGGAATGATCTGTATAAAAATCGTATTCAGAAATCCAATTTTTGGGTGAAAATTGGAACACTACCGAGAAAGGACCGAACACCACAATGTAAAATTAGACTGCAATAAGAAACCAAAACAGATAAAACTTGGCCCTTAGAAACCATGCCCCTAGTTGCAAAAGTAGCTAAAAATGGCTGCACACATAGCCCTAAAGTGAGATTAAAAAAATACAGGAGTTATGACAACTTTTGAATTAAAAATTCATGGGGTTTTAAAGCCTGGTCAACAAGTTTTGCTTTATCTCTTCTCCCTTCCATGCAGCAGCCCACGCCCTTTTATGGACTGAAAAAGTGCAGAAATTTGTCCCTTGATTAAGCTAAAATGGTGGACAATTAATTAGGTTTAGGCTTAAGCAAGTTTGATTAAGTTTGCCTATAAAAGGCACACTTTGCACAAGGGTTATGTTCTTTCATTTGGCACTCCAAAACACAACAGTCCTTCTCCCTTTCTTTCTTGCTATAGCCGACCCTTCCCATCAGCCAAAAGCCCCCATTTTCAAGCTTTAAATCATACTAAAAACTTACCAAATATCAAACCCCACAAGCTTATGTGAGGAGGATTCGAATCCAAGTCATTCTAAGGCACCAATGGTAAGTTTTCAAAATCCAATCTTTGTAGTTTTTAGTTTTTGTTTTGGTCTGATTTTTAAGAGAAAAATTTTGGTATTGTTTCTAGCAAAAGTGGTAATATAATGAGTTAAAATGATGGTTTTCACAATATATTTAATATAAATAGCATGCACACATTGATGCATAACATGTATAAGAGCATATATTTCACAGTCGCGTTGATTGATCCTGGGTTAGGTACCATAAGTCCCTATCGCGTAAGATTAGGGATAGCTTTGCAAAGTATTTGGCAAAATCAGATAAAGAATTGGGTAAGTAAATTAAGGAGACGGTAAAATGGGCGCAAGGTCTACATTATGTTTTTAAAGAAATCAGGCACAAGGTCCACGTTATGTTTTAAAAAAAAAAACAGGTGCAAGGTCCATGTTATGTTTTTAAAGAAAACGGGCGCAAGGTCCATGTTTTGTTTTTAAAGAAAACGGGCGTAAGGTCCACATTATGTTTTTTAATAAAACGAGCGCAACGTCCACGTTTTGTTCGTAAATAAAATGGGCCGCATAGTTCTCGAGTGCAAGGTTAACAAATTTTTTTTTTCAATACGAAATGATAATGAATAATGAAGCATAATCTGAGTATAAACGGTTCTTGTAGTGTACACGTTATGCCCTAGATACGGTTAGAGTCAGCTTCTTTGTTGCATGATAGGACATGCCCATGTGATATGCATTCTGAGATACTAGATGATATGTTTCCATGTCCTATCTGAAAATGTGATATGTGGTATACGTTGATACCATAAGATTTTAAGTATGTATTATGTTTTAAACATGTTTTGTAGTTAACATGTTATACTTACTGGGCATAAAGCTCACGGAGTGTGTTCATGCTGTAGGTAAGTGTCCTATGTGTCCTATGGCTTAAACCACAATGGGCGATGACGGTGACGGAGGCGAATGTGAGGCGAGGTTATAGATACACCGCGAGTATTCTTCTGCATAATTTTTGAGTAAACAGTATTTTTGAATAGTAACCGTTAAATAGTATTTTTGAAAGTAACTGTTAAACAGTATTTATGAATAGTAATCATTAAATAGTATTTATGAATAGTAACTATTAAATAGTACTTTTGAATAGTAATATTAAACAGTATTTTTGAATAGTAAATAGTTAGACAGTATTATAAATGTGTATGAGTAATTAAACTTCCTATGTTTAGATGATGCACATTTAAAGTATGCGTATATGAATAGTAAATAACTATGTAAAAAAAAATATTTCCCTGAAATTAGGGTATCTAATTAAGTAACTTAAAGTATCAGTTTGCAAGAAAGTAGAAGTATCAGTTAAGAAAGCAGTTTTGGGTGACGGTCTGGGCCACTAAGGGAACGGGTAGTTACAATTGGTATCAGAGAGGTTTCCCGCCACCTTACCTGGCATCGCTGTACGCCTGCCTCATCTATCCAAGTAAGTTAGTTCTTGTTTTTCAGTATTAGTACATAAGTTGACACTCGAGTTATAGTAGGCAGCCATGGCCGTACTAATGGAGCTTGTGCCGGTAAAACCTGTACCAGTAGAACTTGTACCAGTGGAATCTGTATTAATAAAATCAGCACAGGTGGAACCCACTCCGGTAGACCCCTGCCAAATATATGAGGATCGCTAAGCGAGTTTGGCTTTCGCTGCCATGCATCCAGATAGATACAACGGTCGTCACCGACCGTACAAGCTCGTGACATGGATTCACGATATGGAGATCATATTTCATGGCTACCACATCCCACCTCAGCTACAGGTGGTTTTGGTGAGTAGTAGGCTTGATGGACCAGTACGAGCATGGTGGTTAGATCAACGTAGGGGTAGAGACCCAATTGTACATTCGGAGGACTTTTATCGAGACCTTTTCAGCAACTATAGGCGGCCACCCATCGAGGATAGAACTCAAGCTAAACGTGTTCAAGGGAAATAGAACCCTGAGCTGCAACGCCGAGTGCAAAATTTGGTAACCAGCTAGAACAACAAGCAACCTCACAACAACAACAAGAAGAGGAAGAGAAACCCAGGCTACATACACCCGACGTGCCTGAAATGCAGAACAGGGCACCTGGGGGAGTGCAAGCAAGGAATGAGTGACTTCTACTTTTGTGACAAGGAAGGCCACCATGCTAGAAATTGCTATTTCAACCCGCTGAGCCAACGGAACCAAGCTCGTACTACACATGGCCAACTCCACACTGCCCAGGCCAGGACCGGAGGATCCTCGATCACACAAGGTAGACGGGAAGCCCTAGATAACTAAATCATAATCTTTTCTTAGGTTTTGTAAATAGGCATGTTGGGAAGCAGTAGCTTACTCCCACTAGACCTATCCTAATACATCTTTTTGAGACTATATACCGGGAAGTGGTTACCACTCCTAACAGACTGAAGTTGTGTACCCATAGTTTATATAAAAGGCAATACAGTTTTGTTCAAGGATTTAGATATAATATTTTCACGCGTGAGTAATAAGGAAAATGATAGGAAACCAGCAGCGTGAACTGAACCAACCTAGAGAGCAGCTAGGCTAACAAATACTCAAGCAATCTTGGATTTTATAGGGCTAGTGGTCTACTAAGTTTTGAGTAGCAAACAATACTCTATACTCCATGAGAATGTCAGGATTGGTTTCACGCTATCAAGATGACTCCCTAATTGTACGCCATTAATCAGGATAACTGAGTCCTGTTGGCTGTTGATATCTCTCTAGAAGATACTCTCGTGTGTATTGGGATTCTCGTGATCAAGATGAGCTCTTAACTAGGTTGAGGTTTGCCATACCATGATCGAGCAAATCTCAGAGAGAAGCCCAGCATAAACTCTAGTTACTTGTAGGAAATAAATTGATAAAAATGTATCAGAGTGGCTCAGCAAAACAATAAAAATTTTTCAAGATCGTTAAATATCTCATGATGCCATATACAATAAACCAACAACAATTTAAACTCATACCTCAAGGATGCCAATCTGCAGGAGGAGAGTGACCGGAGGGCTTCAACCAACTAGCCTTCTCTACTATTCTCCAATTCCCGAATGGCTGAGTGTGTGGGCACTCTGAACCTTAATCGGTATGCTAGCACTGCTAGTCTTCTTCCGACCACCCAGATCTCTAAAGAACTTATTGTCACGGTGAGTTATGCAACAATTAGCCTGCTTACCTGAGAGTCTGTGGTCGAGAGAACTGGAGTGGCAGGGCCTCTATTTATAGACTTGCATGAGGTGATTCTCTGAATTCGAATTGGATTAGGAGAAGATTTTCTGCCTTATCCACGATAAAAAATCTGAATTTTTTGAGCCTTATCCAACCAAAAAGATTCGGCCACTTTATGGATTTTTCATTCAAAATTCAAACAGAATTTTAACTAGAATTTATCTCCTCATTCCCTGATAAAAACCGATTCTCCTTTGTGCCAAAAACATGACTAGATTTCGTCATTAAAGTGTAAAGAGAATCAAAATCCAAATAGGATTTTCTAGCTTGAATTTTATCTCATCCTTATCCAATTAAAACCGAAAATCCCTTTAAGATTCACTCAAAAATTTTAGGCCACAAAGAGGGAGGGGAGAATCCAAATTCAACTGGGATTGAAACTTGAATTTTTCCCTAAATCTTATCCATACAAAAATCGAAAAACCTATGAGGATCTTCCTCAATGTTTTCATGCAAGTTAGTTAGGATTGGGATTCAAAATTCAAGTAGGATTCAAACAAAATTTTCCTCTTCATAATCCAACTCAAATTGGAATTCTAGCCTTGTGGAATTATCCACAAAGAATTCGAATTCCACGTGGACTGTGATTCAAAATTTGAATTTCAAATTTCAAATTCAAATTTCAAATTTCAAATTCGAATTTCAAATTCAAATTTCAAATTCATATTCAAATTCCAAATTTCAAAATTCAAATTTCAAAATCCACAAAACAGTTGTATTTCAAATTCTTGTTCTCATGGATAATTTTCTACAACTCTAATCCAATCTCAAATAAAATCGTGGAAACTTTATTTGGAGTTCAAATAATTGTGTACTCTATTATCCAAAACAAAATCTGAATTCAATTGGAGAGAATCTTGTCCACCATCCTAATCCTATGTCAACACCATTCGTGCATAATCAACTAGCCAATAGCATACACAAATCAGTTTGCCAAATGTTAAGGAATTATGTGGAGCTAGTAGAGGGACCAATTGGACATATATAATCGGGCTCTCGTGAATCCATATGATCATCATTCTTTACCAAACAACTCAATCATATGATAACTAATTTCAAAGTCATACCACTATAAACCTGAAACTGAACTCCCAATTGTATACTGTATTACGTAAGCCTGTGACAAGCTATCGTCCAATGACCTTGTCATGTATGCAAAACCCTCATATGATATTCATGATCAGCCTTAGGTTAAAGTCCGTTTAATCTTACTGATCAGGCTATCTTAAAGTTCCATTATACTACCAAATAAGAAAATGATTATTCACCATATGTGAATAAGAAGTCATCCACCTAGTAGATGACCCAAGGCCTTGTCCATTTTCACATCCAGTATAATGCCTTTAAGAGGATACCCTTAACTCCTTATTAAAGTTATGATTCCGATATCTATAAACAAGCCCTTCATCGTATACAAGTCATGCACCCAACGAACCAGTCAATAAGCTTACTCCCTCTGAGATGCTTTAGCCATTGGAACATCAAAGTACACAAGTCATATACATGAAGCTGTTTATCCACTCAGGATTAAGGTTACTGCACAATAAACGTCAAACGCAGATTGATCCACTCATAGCGGACTACGTAGATCAATCACGCTTTAGTCCCGGTGTAATATGTCACCACCAAGCAACATATCTATATCTCTACTTCGGAGTCTTTGCTCCAGACAGTCAAGACAAACTGTCCCCACCATGGCTTTAGATAACATAATAGTCTTAACATGAGTTAGATGCTCGGTCTAACCCCATAGACTACAGACCTTAGTTTAGACCGCTTACTTTAGAACATTGTCTTCTCGCATACAAAAGTCCATTGCATGCAACATTCTAACAGTTTTAACACAAGCAGTCAGGGAGCCATATTTGCTTACATTTACTTTAACATGTAAATAGAATGAGGACACAAAGCAATGTAATGAATAACCTCTATATAATTTTATTATCCAGCTCAAAATATATACATCAAAATGTCTCTAATGCTTAGGGTATTTCCTAACATTACTCATTTTGGGCCAACAGGAAAGTGAAACTGCCTAAGTTCCCTAAAGTTACGGAAATACAAGGATTTGCTCATCGAACTGAGAGACTGTAGCTGATGTCCAGTGATGCAATTCTAACGTATGCTATGCACTATGAGGAACCGATATGGATTTCTACAACACATGTTGAAGAAGGCTCATGATGAAACCAAGGTCGAGCATCAGCCCGAAGCACTTGAGGATGTCAGGGGAACCCATGGAAGAGCCCAAACCAACCACTTCGTCTCCCGAACACCTCTTAGTGGTGGAAGGCAATGACGACAATGACAAGGACCATAAAAGGAACTACCCTATTCACGATATGAAAATAGCAATGGTCGTTGTGTGCTCAAGATATAGAGGCACTACCTGTACGGCATTAAGAGGGAGATTTATACAGACCACCAGAGTCTCAAGCACATCTCCAGCAGGAGGAGCTTAACATGAGGCAACGAAGATGGCTAGAATTAGTGAAGGATTGTGATTACAAGATCCTGTACAATCCAGGAAAAGCCCACAAGGTGGCCAATGCATCGAGTCAGAAGCATTCTTTGTTACCTATGATTAGTAGCACCTTGTCAGAAGACAAAAGGGGCAGCGTAGCAGCAAGATCAAGATTTTGATGGGGAGGTTGTCCAAACTGACCCTCCAATCAACGCAACTAGAAGAAAATAAGGCTGGTCAGGACCTTGATTCGTCCCTGAACAAGCTTAGAAATGAGGCTATGGAGGGCCAGAGTTCAGAGTTCAGAGTTCAGAGTCTCTAAGGACGGCATACTCTATCATAGAGATAGAGTGTGCGTTCCAAAGGATGGGGAACTCAGGAAGTGAATCCTTACAGAGTCTCACGACACACCATACTCTAGACATCTAAGAGCAAATAGGATATACAAGGACTTAGAAGATAGTTTTTGGTGGCCAGGAATAGAAAACGATGTTGTCGAGTTTGCTGCCAATGCCTTACATGCTAGAGGGTTAGAGTGGAACATCAATGGCCAGCTGGAGAACTACTAAAAATTGAGCTACCCAAGTGGAAATAGGACCAGATCACGATGGATTTCGTAGACGGATCGCCAAGAACGCTAAGCAATAATGGCGCATTTTGGGAAATTTTGGACCGATTGACAAAATCAGCTCGATTTTTAATCATGAAAGTGAGCTACTTAGTAGAAAGACTAGGAGAAATTTATGTAACTCAGCTAGTGAGACTGCACGGATTGCATGCCGATCTGACATACGAGGAGAAATCGTGCGAATTTAGCTAAGGAAAATAAAGTACTTAGGAATAAGTATATACCACTTGTAAAAGTGTTGTGGCAGAACCACAACATAGAAGAAGTCAGACGGGAATGGGAAGAGTATATGAAAAGAAACTTCCCTGATTTATTCTAATTTTCGAGGACAAAAATTTTTGTATGAGGGGTAGATTGTAAGAACAACTCTGATCATGTACTTTAATTTTCATTTAATGAGAAATTAAGGAACAATTTGATGCCATTTGGTGCAAATTTGAGTGACACAATTAGATGCACAGCCCGGGTAAATGCTTGTGTAGGAAACCTTGTAACGAGCAGAGAGCTGGTATACATAGACTCTCAAAAATTTATGAAACCTAATTGCTATATAATAAGTAATTAAGCTGGAAAATATACTATATTTTCCAGTTGAATATACTAAATAGGTACGGTACTGTTTAAGTACTATTCATGTAGAGAAAGGGGTGACCGAAAGTGAACCCGGTCCACCCTATTATGTGTATGAGTATAGGAGACATACAATGTCAGGAAACTGGTCTGGATGACCATTTCTTGACAAAAGACTAGTGAGCTGACCACCAAAACGCTCAAACCGAATGTCTGAGCACCACAACGATGAGAAACCCTAACAAAGGTACGGTATCGAGAAAATGGTCAGGACGACCTCTTCTCACCTAGAGACTGACAAAATCAGAGTCAAAGCACTTACACTAGTCAGTTAAGTAAAAGACAGTGAATAGTGAATAGTGGGAAATGCGGTGTCAAGTTACTGGCCAAGACGGCCTTAATTTGACCTAAAACTGATATATGAATGGTTAGTAGGCTCAATCTGGTCAATTGAGCACAAAATGAGAATTTTAGTTTGAGAGATACACAGTATCAAGATGAGGGTCAAGACGACCTTTACTCGCCCCGAAATTGATATAGTTGGGCTCAGAACGCCCAAATTAGTCAAACGGGCACTTGACATGTTTTTCGAGGTGAGGACACATAGATCCTAAAAACTAGTCCAGACGACCTCTAATGGACTTAAAACTGATAAAAATGGAATCAGCAAATCCAAATTAGTCAAGAGAGACTGTGTCTAAAATTTCACTAGAGAACGCCTCGGTTTACGTGTGAAAGGACAACACAGTGTAGACACGACCATAATATAGGATGTGAATAGTGAAATAGACTGATAATGGGCTCTTAGACAGTATAAACCAACTAGGAATGATCTGTACAAAAATCAGATTTAGAAATCCAATTTTTGAGTGAAAATTGGAACACTGTTGGGAATGGACCGAACACCGCAGTGTAAAATTAGACTGTAATGAGAAACCAACACAAATAAAACTTGGCCCTTAGAAACTATGCCCCTAGCTATAAAAGCAGCTGAAAATGGCTGCACACGTAGCCTTAAAGTGAGATTAAAAAATTACAAAATTTATGACAACTTTTGAATTAAAAATTCATGGGGTTTTAAAGCCTGGTCAACAAGTTTTGCTTTATCTCTTCTCCCTTCCATGCAGCAGCCCACGCCCATTTATGTACTAAAAAAGGGCAGAAATTTGTCCCTTGATTAAGCTAAAATGGTGGAAAATTAATTAGGTTGAGGCTGAAGTAAGTTTGATTAAGTTTGCCTATAAAAGGCACACTTTGCACAAGGGTTATGTTCTTTCATTTGGCACTCCAAAACACAACACTCCTTATCCCTTTCTTTCTTGCTGTAGCTGGCCCTTCCCATCAGTGAAAAGCCTCATTTTCAAGCCTTAAATCATACCAGAAACTTACCAAAAATCAAACCTTACAAGCTTGTGTTAGGAAGATTCGAATACAAGTCGTTCTAAGGCACCAATGGTAAGTTTTCAAAATCCAATCTTTGTAGTTTTTAGTTTTTGTTTTGGTTTGATTTTTAAGAGAAAAATTTTGGTATTGTTTCTCACTAAACCTGACCTCATTCTCTTTGGGTTCCCACAACCATTTTGGTTCCTCAAGCCCCTAGTTCATATTTGTGCTTGAACCATAGCACAAGAGGTAAACTGAAAACCCTCCATTTTATGGTTAGATGATTTTTAAGTTTGATCAAGGCTATTTATGTGTATTTGTTTGTGCAAATGGTTTGTAATAAGTTTATTTTGAGCCCTTAGCTTTTCATTTTTAAGTTTATATGATTATGGTTATGTTTACAATTTTTACGAATGGTTGTTAGTATGTGTGATGCGATGAACGTGGATGTGGCTAGACACAAATCTGTCCCTAGGAAAGGCCACAGATTTTGGCCATTTTGGCCCACTTAGGGTCTGATTTAGGATTTGGTAAAACATGGTGTTTTAAGGAAATTTCGATACGGTCATTTTTTTGGCCAAAAATGACGATATGATAGGTTTTTCGAGTGGCTTTCACTCAATTCCCAAAACTAGGACCAAAAATCCGAATCCAGTAATTTGTCTCTGGTTTTATTAAAAATGGACCACTTAGAGTCTGAACTGGTTCTCGGGCTCAACAAGAAAGTTGTAGAACACATCGAAATCTTTAAGAAAACCCATGCGTGTATTAATAATTTGGCCGTTTCGGGCCTTAAACAGAGACGTTTCCAAAGTGATGTAAATCTAGGACTTTTACCAAAAAAAAAAAAAAAGGGCACTTAACCCCGGGTTTAATGAAATTAGGAGCCGTTAAGTTTAGATTTGAGCTCCGAGGTGAACATGAGAATTGTTCATCTCATTAAGGAAAAAAACTTTCATGTTCGCCAAAATCACAAACAAAGTCGTTTCAACTAAGTTTCAAAATAGTTTTCAAAAGTGGTTCCAAAACCACCTTTTAATACAAGCATCAAAAATGTGCCATACATGTTTCAAAATAAAAATGCGTTTTAACACTTTAAAATCTAAACATGGTTTTCATAAAAACGTCCCTCACCTTCCAACGGGATGATAAGGGGACGGGTTCTAAATACATAATATTTTTCTAAGAATTTTTATAAGTAAACCCAAACAATTATTTTTCAAAGTAAAATAGTGAGGGTAGCCTGATAGGCTACCACACCAAACAAGCCTTAGTAGCCCGGTAGGCTACTACCCCGAACAAGCCATAGTGGCCCGGTGGACTATTACACCAAACAAGGATAGTAGCCCGCTAGGCTACCACACCCCAACAAGCGAAGTAACCTGGTCAGTTACTACACTAAGTTCACGCATATTAACCTGATAAGCTACCTAGTTACCAATGCGCAATGTAATCGATCAGTTTGACTGGTCTTTAACCAGTCAAGGACCGTGTTTCGAACGACACTACAAGGAACGATGATTAATCTGTCAAGTAGACAATTAATCAAACACAATACAAGTTGGACACCAAATCCCCAAAGCAGACCGATAGGGTACCGATTGGCCTTGGTACCACATAAAAACATAAGTTATGGTCACTAAAGGTAATAGTGACCTAGGAATGACAGCAATTAATTTATGGGCAATAAATTAATTTACCGAGTGTAAAGAAGTAAATTCTATATAAAGAGTGAATTAGTACTGATGGCAATTAGTACCAGATGAATTATCTACTTTAGTCACTAATAGTGATGGTGACTCAACGAGAGTATTAATGAGGAACGTTATTGATGATAGGTAGTCACCTGTAATTTGTTAAAGGCACGAGTATGCAATTGCTTGCAATTAGATAAGTACAACTCTGCCTATAACATGAATAAAATAAGTTAAAATGATGGTTTTCACAATATGTTAAATATACATAGCATGCACACGCTGATGTTGTAGGAAAATAAATCGGTAAAAACGTATTAGAGTGACGCAGCAGAACAATAAAAAAATTTTTAGATCGTTAAATAGCTCATGATGCCATATACAATAAATCAACAACAATTAAAACTCATACCTCAAGGATGCCAATCTGCAGGAGGAGAATGACCGGAGGCTTCAACCAACTAGCCTTCTCTACTATTCTCCAATTCCCAAATGGCTGAGTGTGTGGGCACTCTGAACCTCGATCGGTATGCTAGCACTGCTAGTCTTCTTCCGACCACCCAGATCTCTAAAGAACTTATTGTCACGATGAGCTGTGCAACAATAAGCCTGCTCACCTGAGAGTCTGTGGTCTAAGAGAACTGGAGTGGCAGGACCTCTATTTATAGACCTGCATAAGGTGATTCTCTGAATTTGAATTGGATTAGGAAAAGATATTCTCCCTTATCCATAACCATAAAATCCAAATTTTCTATGGGAGAATCTCAACAATAAAATTCGGCCATTATGGATAAATCCAATCCAAATCTAAACAAGATTTTAACTAGAATTTTATCTCCCCTTTTTCAACCAAAAAATCCGAAATTCCTAGGAGAAAATCTCCTCCACAAATTCGGCCACTTTTAGGATAAGGAAGAATCAAAATTCCACTAGGTTTTTCAAGCTTGAATCTTATCTCATCCTTATCCAAAATAACCAAATTTTCCTAGGAGATAGACTCCAAAATTTCGGCCACTTTTCAGGGAGAAGAGAATCAAAATTCAACTGGGATTGAAACTTTAATTTTTCCCTTGAACCTTATCCACAAAAACCAAAATTCTATTGAGGATTATCCTCAAAATTTCGTCCACCTTTTGCTAGGATTTGGATTCAAAATTCAAGTAGGATTCTAACAAGATTATCCTCTCCAAATCCAACTCAAATTCGAATTTCAAACATTGTGGATTTTCTACAACAAATTCGAATCCCACTTGGACTCTGATTCAAAATTTGAATTTCAAATTTCAAATTCAAATTTCAAATTTCAAATTTCAAATTTCAAATTTCAAATTTCAAATTTAAATTTCAAATTCAAAATTCAAAATTCAAATTTCAAAATTCAAATTTCAAAATCCACAAAGTAGTTGTGTTTCAAATTCTTGTTCTCATGGATAATTTTCTACAACTCCAATCCAATCTCAAATAAAAATTTCAAAATCCACAAAGCAGTTGTGTTTCAAATTCTTGTTCTCATGGATAATTTTCTACAACTCCAATCCAATCTCAAAAAAAATCATGGAAACTTTATTTGGAGTTCGAATAATTGTGTACTCTATTATCCAAAACAAAATCTGAATCCAACTGGAGAGAATCTTGTCTACCATCCTAATCCTGTGTCATCACCATCCACACATAATAAGCTAGCCAAGAGCATACACAAATCAATTTGCCAAACGTTAAGGAATTATGTGGAGCTAATAGAGGGACTGATTGGACATATGTAATCAGGCTCCTGTAAATCCATATGATCATCATTCTTTACCGAACAACTCAATCATATGATCAATAGTTTCAGAATCATACCACTATATACCTAAAACTGAACTCTCAATTATATACCGTATTACGTAAGCCTGTGATAAGCTATCTTCCAATGACCTTGTCATGTATGCAAAACCCTCATATGATATCCATGATCAGCCTTAGGCCAAAGTCCGTTTAATCCTACTGATTAGGTGTGACGCCTTAAATTCTATTAAGGGTCAATATATAATTTAAATAAAATTAGTGTGCCAAAAATTAATTAAAAATCTTTTGAAAACTCTAGGTTGGTTTCTTAGTCAAATTCCGCTCAAAAAGTCAACAATTTGAACTTCAAAAAGAAACCCTAAAATATTCGGCCATCACTTAGGATTTTAATTAAAATTTAAATTCCACAAATCTAAGGAGGATTTAAATTCAAATTTCAACCCTTAGATATAAAGAAGAAATTTGGCCATAAAGTGTAGGAAATAAAGGAGATTTTATTGAATTAAAAGCTAAGTCAAAACTCAATCAAAATTCAAATTATTTTTCCTTAAAATCTAAGGGACAATTTTGGCCACTTAAGGGGAAATAAGAGAGGAAACCCTAGCCTCAAAACAGCACAAAAACTTTCCCTTTTGCCCCTTACAATTTTCGGCCAAACAAGGAAGAGAAAGGGAAATAAAAACCTAGTATAAAAACCCCCTTTTAACTCTCATTCACCCTTCCTTTCACCCTCAAAAATTCAGCCAGCTTTCCCCTCTCTCCTCTCTGAATTTTCTCTCCCAAAACACACCCAAAACAGCAAACAAAACTTACCAAAAGGCAGCTCAAAAATTCAACAATCTTTGAGACAAAAACAAGGTGAGAAATCAAAATTTTTTTCCTTCTTTTTCCTTTTGATTTCAAATCCGAAATTTTATATGGTTTTCTCCACTGTTTCCCTACTGTTTTGAAGACTCCAACACTCACACAAATTCAGCCAAAAGGGAGACCAAACATCAAAAATAGTGCAGCATAAACAAGGTGTGATTTCTCTCTCAAACCCTAAAATTTTAACTCATTGATCCCCTTTTCAAAAACCCTATTATCATATGTGTAAGATTTTATGATTTTGTCAATTTGATTCTTGGGTTGTGTTAATGACATATAAATACGGTTTTCCACAAATTTTCGTGATCATTGGATGAAAATTGTATTGGTTTGAGGCTAATCAAAATTCGGACACAGAAAAACAGAAATCTGGAAAATTATCATATGAACAGTAAATTTGTGTCAGCCATAATTTGAGTTTTAAAAACGATTTTTGAGTGATTCTTGAGCCTAAAATTAAATTCAAGATGTCCCCTACATGCCTACAAGATTTCAGAACCAAAATCATCCGTTTGCCTAGTCAAAATAGTTTTCTAAGATAGGCGGATAGAACTGCCAGGTTTTGAACCGAAACTGAAACCCGGATTTTTATGCCTGAAAACAACCCTCGGTTTTTGGCCTAGTTGAATAACCAAATGATGTCTAAAAATTATAAAAATTATATGGAATTAAAGCTACGGATGTCTAGTTTAACATATTAAAAATTTAGAATTTTTGGGACTAAAAATGAATTGATATTGATTTTACAATCAGCCTAGGTCAGTCTGCCCATGACCAGAAATATCCTAACTTAGAGTTTTTCACAAATTTTAAATCCCAAATGTTTATTAAACGTTTTAAAATCTTTTGTGGCACACTAAAATGATTGGATGATTATGTCTAGACCTAGACTAATCATATGTTGTGATTATAGGACTTATTTGACGTTCTTGATGGACTTGTGGATCACGTTATCGTAACGCTTGTGCGATAATCGAGGTAGGACATTCTAGCCTTTTCTGGGAGTAGTCAAGTGTTTTAAATTTTCTTGTTTTATCGATGGCATGCTGTTTTCAGTTTATGAAATTATTATATTGTTTTTTTTTATGAAATAAATGCATGCAATGTATTTGGTAATAAATGTGTATTTTAAAACGTGTTTTGATTTATGACATAATATAACTTGGTAAATACCATCTTTTGAATAATCCGATGAACATAATTGAGCTCTAGTTCATGATCATTGTAAATGATGCGTGCGTCCCAAAGTTGACGCCATGGGGGAAGGTCCCTAAACCTGCGCAGGGCCGTTTGGCCTATTTAGACCGTAACGAGATGATCTAGGATAATTCAAATTCGAGGCACGTATATTATAGCTACGACAAGTCTTCACTCATAATATGATGGTTTGTTTTAATGATTTATTATTTTAATATTGGGGCACGTATATTGTAGCTACGCTAAGTCCTCAGCAGAATAAAACTTGTATTAAAAATGTTTTTCATGAAATTGTTGATTATTTTTTTTTATGATTATTATGTCATGTATTTTTTTTAAATTGTTGATTATTTTTGGAAACGAATATTATGTCATACTTTTAAATGTTATCTGTTAACCCACTTTTGTTTCTGTCCTACTGAGCCAGCGCTCACGTCCCTTTTTCTTTGTGATTTCGAAATGACTACTTCCAGGTACGGGAGGTAGCAGTTCCGAAATTCGTTGAGCTATCTGTTACTACCGAAGATGATGCTATCCGTTTTCTCTATCTTCTTCTTTCTGTTTCTCGTTCTGATGTAATGAGACTTTAAGTTTGTACTTTATTTCACGTTATTCAAATTTCATGCTTGGGAATATTTTATGGTTGGTAATTTCTTTTGAAAACCGATTTTGTGTTTGACTTCCGCATTAAAAAGCATTTATTTTCTTCTTTATTTTATTTTGTGGTTATGATGCTACTTTATAATTAGGCTTAGCTAAATTATAATGTTGACCGGTTGTTTTTGTAATAAATGTTTTCCTTAAATCTCGGGTTGATATTATGATTTGGTTGCCGTGTCACGTGTCTAAATTTTGGGCCGTGACAAATAATGGTATCAGAGCCCAGGTTCTCAAAAGGGTTTTTTCATCAAAACGTTTTCAAAAGGGTTTTTATCAAAACGTTTTCAAATTAACCAAGCATAGTTTTCTTTACTCTTAGAAGCTTATAGGATTTCCTCTTCCTTCAATCGTATGCAGTAAAATGGCTCGTCCTGGCACGCGTAGTCAGAGGCAGCAGAGAGGCAACGACGAAGAGAACCCCGGGAACACGCAGCCTCAAGGGAGACAGAATGCAGCGGTTTCTACACCGAATGATCAACTAACGGCGATGCAGAACCTCACAGCGGCGATACAGGCTCTCCTCAACGTATTCATCGACGACATCCTTATCTACTCCCGAACTCGTGAAGATCATGCACAGCATCTCAATATAGTTTTACAGACTCTTCGTGAACATCAGTTGTACGCCAAGAAAGAAAAATGTGAGTTTTGGATGACAGAGGTTAAGTTTCTCGGGCATATAATCTCAGGAGATGGTATATCAGTGGATCCATCGAAGGTTGAAGCGATTCTTAAGTGGGAACGATCGAAGAATGTTCCAGAGATCCGAAGCTTCTTGGGCTTAGCGGGATATTATCGACGTTTTGTACAGGACTTTAGCAAGCTTGCCGCTCCCCTCACCAATCTGACAAAGAAGGATGTACCTTTCGTTTGGGACAACAGCTGTGAGTCAGTTTTCCAGGAGTTAAAGAGTCGTTTGACGTCTGCACCTATCCTTATCATTCCGGATCAGGATCAAGTATATGACGTCTACACCGATGCTTCTCATCAAGGTCTTGGAGCAGTTTTGATGCAACAGAACCGAGTTGTCGCTTATGCCTCACGACAGCTGAAACAACATGAACGAAACTACCCTACACACAATCTGGAGTTAGCTGCAGTAGTGTTCGCGCTTAAGATTTGGCGTTGTTATCTATATGGTGCTAGTTTTAGACTGTTTTCAGATCACAAGAGTTTGAAATACCTAGCTACACAGAAAGATCTAAACCTACGTCAGAGAAGATGGGTAGAATACATGCAAGACTACGACTTCCAAGTCGAGTACCATCCGGGTAAAGCAAATGTGGTTGCAGATGCACTAAGTAGGAAAAGAGAGGCAGTTCCCAATCCTGATCATGACGCTTCTATAATGGCTATGCAGATAGATGAGTAGGAAAAGGACAGAGTTCTTATAGCTTATCAGGTTCGTTTTGGCGAAGTTCAGGGTCATCCAGTGTTGTACAACTTAGTGATGGAACCAGACTACGTGCAGAGGATCAAGGAGAATCAGTTGGCAGATACACGTTTTGTTGACGTCCGAGATAGATTGTTAAAGGGCAAGCATGTTGTAGAGTAGTCGATGGACGCTAGTGGAATTCTTTACAACGAGGGTCGCTTAGCAGTGCCACACATCCCAGAGCTTATACAGGAGATCTTGTCAAAGTTTCATCAGTCGAGGTTCGCCATGCACCTAGGTGGAAACAAGATGTATCAAAACCTAAAACGACAGCTTTGGTGGAGAGGTATGAAGTTAGATGTGAAGAACTTCGTGGCCAACTGTTTGACGTGTCAGAACGTAAAGGCAGTACGGGAGAGACCCGTAGGTCTGCTCCAACTACTTCCAATACCTCGGTGGAAGTGGGATAGTATAGGAATGGACTTCTTAACTGGCTTACCGAGAGCATAGGATGGATCTAATGTAGTCTGGGTAGTTGTAGATCATCTCACGAAGACTGCGCACTTCATCCCTTTCAAGACGACTTGCAACAAGAACCAGCTAGCCGAGCTTTACATGAGGAACATAGTCAGATTGCATGGAGTCACTTCAGTGATCGTTTCTGATCATGACACGCGCTTCAACGCTCGCTTTTGGCAAAGACTACAGGAAGCTTTAGGCACAGAACTGAACTTCAGCACCGCTTTTCATTCGCAGACAGATGGTCAGTTGGAGCGTCTCATATAGATTCTCGAGGATATGCTACGTGCCTGCGTTCTTGATCTTGGAGATGGATGGAGCAAACTCCTCTACATGGTAGAGTTCGCATACAACAACAGTTATCAAGCGAGTATCAAAATGGCACCCTTTGAAGCATTGTACGGAAAGCCTTGTCGATCACCCATCTATTGGGTTGACAACCAAGAAGCACCAGTGGGTGGACCCGAGATGATCCTAGACCAGTACGAGAAGATTGCCATCATCAAACAACGACTTCTAACAGCACAGAGTCGACAGAAGAGCTATGCAGATCAACGCAGAAAGCCGTTAGAGTTCGAGGTGGAAGAGTTTGTGTTACTAAAGGTTTCACCGAAGAAAGGTGTCTCTCGTTTCGGAGTTAAAGGGAAGCTAGCACCACATTACATTGGACCTTTCGAGATCATACACAGAGTTGGTAAGGTTGCATATGAGCTGAAGTTACTCGACACCTTGGGAGTGCACAACGTTTTCCATGTATCAATGCTGAGAAAGAGTGCACGAACAGAGTCTAAAGTTATTTCAACAGATGATGTAGAAATCCAACCAAATGTCTCTTACGTCAAGGTTCCAGTGAAGATTTTGGATCGTAAGGTCAAGCAGCTGAGAACGAAAACAATACCCATGGTGAAGGTTCTTTGGAGTAACCATGGTGAAGAGGAAGCCACATGGGAAACTGAGAAAGATATGCGCGAGAACCATGCCGAATGGTTCGCTAAGCAGTAGAGTACATATAATGTAGTCGACCTAAGTTTGTTTTGTAACCCTACTCTGTTCATAGTGGTAGATGTACCACTATATGTTTTGAAAGGTGCATTTAGATCGCTTAATGAAATGAGAAGTTATTCATATTCTTATTCTCTTCTTTAGTGTGGAGTAATTCTTAAAGTTTCGAGGATGAAACTATTTTTAGTGGTAGATATTTGTGACGCCTTAAATTCTATTTAAGGGTTAATATATAATTTAAATAAAATTAGTGTGCCAAAAATTAATTAAAAATCTTTTGGAAACCCTAGGTTGGTTTCTTAGTCAAATTCCACTCAAAAGTCAACAATTTGAACTTCAAAAAGAAACCCTAAAATATTCGGCCATCACTTGGGATTTTAATTAAAATTTAAATTCCACAAATCCAAGGAGGATTTAAATTCAAATTTCATCCCTTAGATATAAAGAAGAAATTTGGCCATAAAGTGTAGGAAATAAAGGAGATTTTATTGAATTAAAAGCTAAGTCAAAACTCAATCAAAATTCAAATTATTTTTCCTTAAAATCTAAGGGATAATTTTGGCCACTTAAGGGGAAATAAGAGAGGAAACCCTAGCCTCAAAATAGCACAAAAACTTTCCCTTTTGCCCCTTACAATTTTCAGCCAAACAAGGAAGAGAAAGGGAAAGAAAAACCTAGTATAAAAACCCCCTTTTAACTCTCATTCACCCTTCCTTTCACCCTCAAAAATTTGGCCAGCTTTCCCCTCTCTCCTCTCTGAATTTTCTCTCCCAAAACACACCCAAAACAGCAAACAAAACTTACCAAAAGGCAGCTCAAAAATTCAACAATCTTTGAGACAAAAACAAGGTGAGAAATCAAAATTTTTTTCCTTCCTTTTCCTTTTGATTTCAAATCCGAAATTTTATATGGTTTTCTCCACTGTTTCCCTACTATTTTGAAGACTCCAACGCTCACACAAATTCAGCCAAAAGGGAGACCAAAAATAAAAAATAGTGCAGCACAAACAAGGTGTGATTTCTCTCTCAAACCCTAAAATTTTGCCTTATTGATCCCTTTTTCAAAAACCCTATTATCATATGTGTAAGATTTTATGATTTTGTCAATTTGATTCTTGTGTTGTGTTAATGACATATAAATATGGTTTTCCACAAAATTTCGTGATCATTGGATGAAAATTGAATTGGTTTGAGGCTAATCGAAATTCAGACACAGAAAAACGGAAATCTGGAAAATTACTATATGAACAGTAATTTTGTGTTAGACATAACTTGAGTTTTAAAAACGATTTTTGAGTGATTCTTGAGCCTAAAATTAAATTAAAGATGTTCCCTAAATGCCTGCAAAGTTTCAGAACCAAACTCATCCGTTTGCCTAGTCAAAATATTTTTCTAAGATAGGCGGACAGAACTGCCTGGTTTTGAACCGAAACTGAACCCAGATTTTTATGCCTAAAAACAACCCTCAGTTTTTGGCCTAGTTGAATGAACAAATGATGTCTAAAAATTATAAAAATTATATGGAATTAAAGCTACGGATGTGTAGTTTAACATATTAAAAATTTAGAATTTTTGGGATTAAAAATGAATTGATATTGATTTTACAATCAGCCTAGGTCAGTCTGCCCATGACCAGAAATATCCTAACTTAGAGTTTTTCACAAATTTTAAACCCCAAATGTTTATTAAACGTTTTAAAATCTTTTGTGGCACACTAAAATGATTGGATGATTATGTCTAGACCTAGACTAATCATATGTTGTGATTATAGGACTTATTTGACGTTCTTGATGGATTTGTGGATCACGTTATCGTAACGCTTGTGCGATAATCGAGGTAGGACGTTCTAGCCTTTTCTGGGAGTAGTCAAGTATTTTAAATTTCCCTGTTTTATCGATGGCATGCTGTTTTCAGTTTATGAAATTATTATATTGTTTTTTTCAATGAAATAAATGCATGCAACGTATTTGGTAATAAATGTGTATTCTAAAACGTGTTTTGATTTATGGCATAATATAACTTGGTAAATACCATCTTTTGAATAATCCGGTGAACATAATTGAGCTCTAGTTCATGATCATTGTAAATGATGCGTGCGTCCCAAAGTTGACGCCATGGGGGAAGGTCCCTAAACCTGTGCAGGGCCGTTCGGCCTATTTAGACCGTAACGAGATGATCTAGGATAATTCAAATTCGAGGCACGTATATTATAGCTACGACAAGTCCTCACTCATAATATGATGGTTTGTTTTAATGATTTATTATTTTAATATTGGGGCACGTATATTGAAGCTACGCTAAGTCCTCAGCAGAATAAAACTTGTATTAAAAATGTTTTTCACGAAATTGTTGATTATTTTTTTTTATGATTATTATGTCATGTATTTTTTTTAAATTGTTGATTATTTTTGGAAACGAATATTATGTCATACTTTTAAATGTTATCTATTAACCCACTTTTGTTTCTGTCCTACTGAGCCAGCGTTCACATCCTTTTTTCTTTGTGATTTCGAAATGACTACTTCCAGGTACGGGAGGTAGCAGTTCCGAAATTCGTTGAGATATCCGTTACTACTGAAGATGATGCTATCCGTTTTCTCCATCTTCTTCTTTCTGTTTCTCGTTCTGATGTAATGAGACTTTAAGTTTGTACTTTATTTCACGTTATTCAAATTTCATGCTTGGGAATATTTTATGGTTGGTAATTTCTTTTGAAAACCGATTTTGTGTTTGACTTCCGCATTAAAAAGCATTTATTTTCTCCTTTATTTTATTTTGTGGTTATGATGCTACTTTATAATTAGGCTTAGCTAAATTATAATGTTGACCGGTTGTTTTTGTAATAAATGTTTTCCTTAAATCTCGGGTTGATATTATGATTTGGCTGCCGTGTCACGTGTCTAAATTTTGGGCCGTGACATCAGGCTATCTTAAAGTTCCATTATACTACCAAATAAAGAAAATGATTATTCAGCATATGTGAATAAGAAGTCATCCGCCCAGCAGACGGCCCAAGGCCTTGTCCATTTTAACATTCAGTATAATGCCTTTAAGAGGATACCCTTAACTCCTCATTAGAGCTATGATTCCAATATCTGTAAACGAACCCTTCATCGTATACAAGTCATGCACCCAACAAACCGGTCTATAAGCTTACTACCTCTGAGACGCTTTAGCCATTGGAACATCAAAGTACACAAGTCATATACATGAAGCTGTCCTTTTACTCAGGATTAAGGTTACTGCATAATGAACGTCAAAAGCAGATCGATCCACTCAAAGCGGACTTCGTAGATCAATCACGCTTTAGTCCCGGTCTAATATGTCACCACCAAGCAACATATCTATGTCTCTACTTAGGAGTCCAGCTCCAGACAGTCAAGACAAACCGTCCCCTCCAAGGCTTTAGACAACATAATAGTCTTAACATGAGTTAGATGCTCGGTCTAACCCCATAGACCACAGACCATAGTTTAGACCGCTAACTTTAGAACATTGTCTTCTCGCATACAAAATTCCATTTCATGCAAGGTTCTAACAGCTTAACACAAGCAGTCAGGGAGCCATATTTGCTTACATTTACTTTAACATGTAAATAAGACGAGGACAGATAGCAATGTAATGAATAACCTTTATATATAATTTTATTATCCAGTTCAAAATAAATACATCAAAATGTCTCTAATGCTTAGGGCATTTCCTAATAATCTCCCACTTGCCCTAAGCCAGCAGATGTGCCATGTTACGCATCCCCATCGCCTCTACGTGCCTCTCAAAGCTTCTAGCCACCAAAGTCTTAGTAAAGGGATCGGCGATGTTGTCCTCGGACGTAATCTTACATACATCCACTTGTCCTGTCTCCACGTGCCCTCTAATAATATGATATCTCCGATCGATGCGCTTGGCCCTCTTGTGGTGCCGAGATTCCCTTGTGTTGGCAATAGCCCCTGTATTATCACAGTCAAGTGTGATAGGCTTGTCAACACCCGGAATGACCTCAAGGTCTCTAAAGAACTTGCGGAGCCAAACCGCTTCTTTAGATGCCTCAGCCACAGCCACATATTCAGCCTCCATAGTAGAGTCAGCTGTGTAGCCCTGCTTCACGCTACTCCACACAATGGTGCCTCTTTCGAGTAAAAACACTGATCCAGATGTTGATTTCCTCGAATCCTTACAAGTCTGGAAGTCTGAGTCCGTGTATCCTACGGGTTGCCAGTGCTTGGTTCCAGGATATAATCCCTCGTTCTCTTAAGACACTTGAGTATATGCTTTACTGCTTGCCAGTGCTTGGTTCCAGGATTTGCTTGATATCGACTCACCATACCTACTGCAAAACATATATCCGGGTAAGTGCAAAGCATAGCGTACATAAGGCTACCCATAGCAGATGCATAAGGGACCTTACTCATACGCTCTCTTTCTTCCGATGTCTTGGGATAGTCATCCAATGAAAGAGGTAGACCGGCAATAGAAGGTTGTGAGCCTTTCTTTGCCTCTTGCATTGCATATTTGTAAATTATTTTATCTATGTATGAAGCTTGGGATAACGCTATCATTTTGTTCTTTCGATCTGTGAAGAGACGAATGCCTAGAACATAATTAGCTTCTCCCAAGTCCTTCATGTCAAACTGTTAGTGTAACCAAAGTTTGACCGATGATAAATTCCCTACATCATTCCCAATGAGTAGTGTATCATCGACATAGAGTATCAGAAAGACCACTTTTCTATCCTTAATACGTTTATAAACACAGGGTTCATCAACGTTCTGCTCAAAACCAAATGTCTTAATCACTTGATCAATCCTCTGGTTCCATGAGCGAGATGCTTAATTTAATCCATAAATGGATCTAAGCAACTTGCAGACTTTCCTTTCTTGGCCTTTCGCTATGAACCCTTCGGGCTGTATCATATAGATACACTCTTCAAGATGGCCATTCAAGAATGCCGTCTTGACATCCATTTGCCAGATCTCGTAATCGAGAGCCGCAGCAATGGACAGAAGAATACGGATAGACTTCAGCATAGCAACAGGCAAAAAGATTTCATTGTAATCGATTCTAGCCTTTTGCGTGTACCCCTTTGCAACCAGTCTAGCTTTGAAAGTTTCCACTCTCCCTTCCGCATCCTTTTTTCTTTTGTAGACCCATTTGCATCCAATGGGTTTTATCCCATCTGGAAAATCTACAAGTTCCCAAATAGAGTTGGATTTCATAGAATCCATCTCATTGTTCATAGCCTGTTTCCAAGATTTACAATCAACATCATTTATAGCTTTATCATAGGTGACCGGATCATCCTCATGCTCATGAGCCTCGGCCTGGAATACCTTAGCATCATACATGAAGAAATTAGGTTTATTCGAAACCCTCCCACTATGACGAGGCACCCTAAATTGTTGATCGTCTGCAGGTCTTTCACTAGAACTCGGACTTGCGTCCAAGACCGAAATCTGTGGAGCAGTTCTTTCACCCGATAACTCCTCTAGCACCACTTTGCTTCGAGGCTTAAAGTCATTCATGTGACTTTCCTCCAAGAATGTCGCATGGGTTGAGACAATGACCTTTTGTTCCTTCAGGTTATAGAACTGACCTCCTTTAGCTCCTTTTGGATACCCTACAAACATGCATAATTCTGATCTTGGTTCCAACTTCTTCGCATCACCACCCAGTACATGTGCCGGGCAGCCCCATATTCTCATACGTCCAAGGGAGGGCTTTCTGCCACGCCATAATTCATACAGAGATCTAGGAATTGATTTGCTCGGAACCTGGTTCAGAATACAGCACGCCGTTTGTAAAGCATATCCCCAAAATGATAATGGCAGTGTTGAATAACTCATCATGGACCGTACCATATCCAATAAGGTTCTGTTTCTTCTTTCAGCTACACCATTCTGTTGTTGGGTACTAGGTGCAGTCAATTGGGATAATATCCTGTTCTCTGCAAGATGTCCTAGAAATTCATCGGAGAGATATTCGCCTCCTCGATCAGATCGAAGTGTCTTTATGGATTTATCCAATTGCTTTTCCACTTCCGCACGATACTCTTTGAACTTGTCAAAGGTTTCCCTCTTGCGGTGCATCAGATACACATATCCATACCTCGAGTAATCATCTATAAAAGAGACATAATACTCGAACCCTCCTCGTGCTGTGACGTTCATGGGGCCACATACGTCAGTGTGCACAATTTCTAAGAGCTCCTGAGCCCTTGTACCCTTAGCTCCAAAAGACCTCTTAGTCATTTTACCCTCTAGACAAGACTCACATTGGGGAAGTCGTACCTCCTCCAGAGATTCTAGAGGACCGTCTTTCACCAATCTTTGAATCCTATCTTGATTAATATGACCAAGTCTTAAATGCCAAAGATACGCCTTGTTAGAGTGAGAAACTTTCAACTTTTTAGAGTTATCAATTAATTCAGTGTCAAGCAGTGAGTACATCTTTGGTTTGATCAAATATAGGTTTCCATCCATCCATCCAGAACAGATAAAAGACTTATTTGTACGAATAGCAACTCTTTTATTAAAAGAAACTGAATAAGAATCCTTTATTAAACAAGCTACCGATATAAGGTTCCTTCTAAAATTAGGAACATAAAAACAGTCTTTCAATAAAACAAACCTAAATTGATCAAAATAAAGGTAAACATCTCTCACTGCCTCAGCAACCACCAAGCTGTCGTCCCCAATTCGCAACAAGAGGCTCCTATCATGTAGACTTCTCGTTTCCACGAACCCTTGCATAGAAACACAAACATGATTAGTGGCGCCCTAATCAATGACCCAAGTCTCTTTCGATTCTTCTACCAAACACGCTTCTAAGTAAAGAAGTTCCTTACCTTCCTTGCCCTTGGCGGCTAGGATTTCCCAGCAAGCCTTCTTGAAGTGACCTACCTTCCCACAACGAAAGCATTTGGACTTTTTAGGGTCCCTGGGCTTCTTGTTCTTCTTCTTCTTCTTCCCATCCGAGACAGGAGGATTAGAAGAACTAGAAGCCACTTGCTTCCGATTTGGCCTCTTCCTCTTCGGTGAGGGTTTGGAAGATTCTGTCAAATTGGCCTTACCTTTGGGTTGGACAGTATCCCCATCCCTGATCATCCGCTCATAAGCTTGGAGTTGCTTCATGAGCTCCGTTAGTCCTAAATCCCTTGTCGCCCGATTGTAAGTGGCCTTAAACCCCACAAAATCTTTAGACAGAGTTTTAAACACCATCTCGATCTGGGTGTTGTAGTCCAACTCAGCACCGTTTTCGGCAGCCTCAGCGAAAAATCCCATTAGAGTGATCATATGGTCCTTCACTAGAGTACCCGCCTTCTGCTTAGAGTTCATAATACTGGTGATAGCGGACTGTCGAGCCAATTTTTCTTGGCCTCCGAACATGTCCTCCAGATTTTCCATGATCTCCCCAGCAATTTGATAAGTCTCATGCTACTTTTGTAAAGCACTCGTCATGCTAGCAAGTATGTAGCATCGAGCTATATCATTGGATTCTCTCTAACGAGTATAGGCAACCGGGACCTCCTCAATCGGTGTGTCAAGTTTTGGCCCTATGGGGCATGGTTCATCCAGTACGAACTTGTGTCTCTCGCAGCTGAGAACTATTAATAGATTTCTTTTCCAATCTTTATAATTGTCGCCATTCAGTTTATTCTCAGTAAGTATTGAAATGAGGGGTGTTAGTGACATTTTGAACTGAAATAAAATTATACTAGACATCATTGCAAAGGCCAAGCAAATATACAGATAATTTAGCAAATAAAACATACAAGTATGTTCCTACATGAAACTTGAAAAACATGTAGCATTGCAACGGTAATTCTCAGCATCTATTGCCCCAAGCCACCGAGGGGTGGTCATGAAAACAAATAGCCAGAACATGGACCCTGTCCAATTAATATATGTTGCCTTAAATCCTCCAAGGTTAAGACATATATTAATAACCGCTTATTTGGCTACCAGTTTAGTTAACAGAGCTTCTAGGGAAGGTTAATAACTAAACGAGTCTTGAGTATATAACCATTGTTTACGTAGCCCGATCCACGTCCTACCAAGCCACTAAGGGGTGGTCATGAATAGGATCATACCTGAACACGTTTTCCACATAGGAGATCCAATCTAGTATACCGGCGGCGGTAAACACCTACCGAGGGGTGTGGTCAGGGCAGAACTGACGTGAGGTGTTACCATGCTTTCATATATGGATCAACAATGGAGGCCGTGGGTTTTGTTTGAAATCCTCTCCCACTCAATATTTTGAAAAACATGCAAGTTTTGACAAATTATGTATGATCAATATAGTATGAGCGGCACTCACTTATCCAATATGACATGTTATCAAATATGCATATAAAACATCCATCAATACATATTTATACATCCATGACATATCACAGAAAAAATAATTAACAGAATAACCAAGCCATGGTTCCATCCTAGAACAAAGAAAATAAAGATTACAAAATTCCATCCAAAGCATTCTTTGGGTCTTGAATTTCGTTCCGTCTTCTTGTATCCATCTTTACGTAGCCTCTCCATTTATTTCTCATCCCAAGAATCATTTAAAATTTAAATCTCCAAAAATTTAAATTTCAAATTCAAATTCCAAATTCGAATTTCAAATTTAAATTTCAAATTTAAATTTTAAACAATTTTAAACATCATGTGTAATAATATGTAATTTCACAAATTTCAAATTTTCAATTACATATTTTTAAACATGATTTAAAATTAAATCTCAAATTTAAAAATCAAAATTTTCTGATTTTTGGACCATCGCACCGCCGGCCCCGAAGGCGGCAGCCGCCGTGGGCAGCCACCAGCCCCAAAGGGGCTGGCAGCCCACGGCTATCCCCTATGTGCAGCCTTGCCGGGCTGCAGGCCAAGGCTACGGCCACGGCTATCCCCTAGTCGGCAGGCTGCACGCCCAGGCTACGGCCAGCCTTGGGTAGGCCACGGCCACCCTCGGCTGCAGGCCAAGCCTGCGACCGTGGGTGGTTATGGCCAGCACAGGCGTTGCCGCAGCCCCATCTTGCCCGAGGGCAGGGGCTGCAACCCCACCAAGGCCCGTCGGCCTATCCTGAGGGGTCATGTCTCGATTTTCGTGTCATATTTCAATTTACCTATTAGGATCTTCAAAAATTAATTTGAATCCCAATTAAATTGAAATTTTCCACACAATCAAAATTTCAATCTTTAAATCAAATTTAACTTTTGGGAAAAATAAATTACGGTCTTCAATCTTCAATCTCCTCCAAGAATAATTACATAAAATTTCTTAAACCGTTTCTGGTGTACAAAAAATCTAACCATAAAAATTCTAAGAGACAAAAATTAAAATCCATGGGAAAATTACAGTGTTAATAAACTGCTCCCATGGTTACATAAAAATTCCTAGATACAATTTTTCTAAATTTTAAGAAACCATAACCGGCATAAACAAGCATGCTTATAATAATTCAAAAAATTAAAATAACCACATACTTTATATATAATCCATGATAACAACATAAAGGAACCCGAGAATGCCACTCTCTAAATATCAAATCCATACATAAATAAAAAGACTAAGTAATTGTCTAATTTATGCACATGGCATAGTCATGAGATGGCTCTGATACCAATTGTAGGAAAATAAATCGGTAAAAATGTATCAGAGTGGTGCAGCGGAACAATAAAAAAAATTTTAGATCGTTAAATATCTCATGATGCCATATACAACAAATCAACAACAATTAAAACTCATATCTCAAGGACGCCAATCTGCAGGAGGAGAATGACCAGAGGCTTCAACCAACTAGCCTTCTATACTATTCTCCAATTCCCAAATGGCTGAGTGTGTGGACACTCTGAACCTCGATCGGTATGCTAGCACTGCTAGTCTTCTTTCGACCACCCAGATCTCTAAAGAACTTATTGTCACGATGAGCTGTGCAACAATAAGCCTGCTCACCTGAGAGTCTGTGGTCTGAGAGAACTGGAGTGGCAGGACCTCTATTTATAGACCTGCATGAGGTGATTCTCTGAATTTGAATTAGATTAGGAAAAGATATTCTCCATTATCCACAACCATAAAATCCAAATTTTCTATGGGAGAATCTCAACAATAAAATTCGACCATTATGGATAAATCCAATCCAAATCTAAACAAGATTTTAACTAGAATTTTATCTCCCCTTTTTCAACCAAAAAATCTGAAATTCCTAGGAGAAAATCTCCTCCACAAATTCGACCACTTTTAGGATAAGGAAGAATCAAAATTCCACTAGGTTTTTCAAGCTTGAATCTTATCTCATCCTTATCCAAAATAACCGAATTTTCCTAGGAGATAGACTCCAAAATTTCGGCCACTTTTCAGGGAGGAGAGAATCCAAATTCAACTGGGATTGAAACTTGAATTTTTCCCTTGAACCTTATCCATAAAAACCGAAATTCTATTAAGGATTATCCTCAAAATTTCATCCACCTTTTGGTAGGATTTGGATTCAAAATTCAAGTAGGATTCTAACAAGATTATCCTCTCCAAATCTAACTCAAATTCGAATTTCAAACATTGTGGATTTTCCACAACAAATTCGAATCCCACTTGGACTGTGATTCAAAATTTGAATTTCAAATTTCATATTCGAATTTCAAATTCAAATTTCAAATTTCAAATTTCAAATTTCAAATTTAAATTTCAAATTCAAATTTCAAATTTGAATTTCAAATTCAAATTTCAAATTTCAAAATTGAAATTTCAAAATCTACAAAGCAGTTGTGTTTCAAATTCTTGTTCTCATGGATAATTTTCTACAACTCCAATCCAATCTCAAATAAAATCATGGCAACTTTATTTGGAGTTCGAATAATTGTGTACTCTATTATCCAAAACAAAATCTGAATCTAACTAGAGAGAATCTTGTCTACCATCCTAATCCTATGTCATCACCATCCATGCATAATAAACCAGCCAAGAGCATACACAAATCAATTTGCCAAACGTTAAGGAATTATGTGGAGCTAGTAGAGGGACTGATTGGACACATATAATCGGGCTCCCGTAAATCCATATGATCATCATTCTTTACCGAACAACTCGATCATATGATCACTAGTTTCAGAGTCACACCACTATAAACCTGAAACTGAACTCCCAATTATATACCGTATTACGTAAGCCTGTGATAAGCTATCATCCAATGACCTTGTCATGTATGCAAAACCCTCATATGATATCCATGATCAGCCTTAGGCCAAAGTCCGTTTAATCCTACTGATCAGGCTATCTTAAAGTTCCATTATACAACCGAATAAAGAAAATGATTATTCACCATATGTGAATAAGAAGTCATCCGCCCAGCAGACGACTCAAGGCCTTGTCCATTTTCACATTCAGTATAATGCCTTTAAGAGGATACCCTTAACTCCTCATTAGAGCTATGATTCTAATATCTGTAAATGAACCCTTCATCGTATACAAGTCATGAACCCAACGAACCGGTCTATAAGCTTACTACCTCTGAGACGCTTTAGCCATTGGAACATCAAAGTACACAAGTCATATACATGAAGCTGTCCTTTTACTCAGGATTAAGATTACTGCATAATGAACGTCAAAAGCAGATCGATCCACTTAAAGCGGACTTCGTAGATCAATCATGCTTTAGTCCCGGTTGTCACCACCAAGCAACATATCTATGTCTCTACTTAGGAATCCAGCTCCAGACAGTCAAGACAAACCGTCCCCTCCAAGGCTTTAGACAACATAATAGTCTTAACATGAGTTAGATGCTCGGTCTAACCCCATAGACTATAGACCATAGTTTAGACCGCTAACTTTAGAATATTGTCTTGTCGCATACAAAAGTCCATTGCATGCAACCTTCTAACAGTTTAACACAAGCAGTCAGGGAACCATATTTGCTTACATTTACTTTAACATGTAAATAAGACGAGGACAGATAGCAATGTAATGAATAACCTTTATATATAATTTTATTATCTAGTTCAAAATAAATATATCAAAATGTCTCTAATGCTTAGGGAATTTCCTAACAGATGCATAGCATGTATAAGAGCATATAGTTCACAATCGGGTAGATTTACCCTGGGTTAGATACCATACGTCCCTATCGCGTAAGATTAGGTATAGCTTAGCAAAGTATTTGACAAGATCAGATAATGAATTAGGTAAGTAAATTAAGGAGATGGTAAAATGGGTGCAAGGACCACATTATGTTTTTAAAGAAATCGGGCGCAAGGTCCATGTTATGTTTTTAAAGAAAACGGGTGCAAGTTCTACGTTATGTTTTTAAAGAAAACGGGCGCAAGATCCACATTATGTTTTTAAAGAAAATGGGTCCAAGGTCTGCGTTATGTTTTTAAAGAAAACGAGCGCAAGGTCCATGTTATGTTTTTTAATAAAACAGGCGCAAGGTCCACGTTTTGTTCATAAATAAAACAGGCGCATAGTTCTCGAGTGCAAGGTTCACTATGCCTTTTTTTTTTTAATACGAAATGATAATGAATAATCAAGCATAATCTGAACATAAACGATTCCTGTAGTGTAAATGTTATGCCCTAGATACAGTTAGAGTCAGCTTCCTAGTTGCATGATAGGACATGCCCACATGATATGCATTCTGAGATGCTAGATGATATGTTTCCATGTCCTGTGTGAAAATGTGATATGTGGTATATGTTGATACCTTGCATGCTTATAAGATTTTAAGTATGTACCATGTTTTAAACATGTTTTGCAGTTAACATGTTATACTTACTGGGCGTAAAGCTCACGGAGTGTATTCATGTTGTAGGTAAGTGTCCTATGGCTTAAACCACAATGGGCGATGACGGCGACGGAGGCGGATGTGAGTCGAGATTATGGATACACCGCAAGTATTCTTCCGCATAATTTTTGGGTAAATAGTATTTATAAATAGTAACTGTTAAATAGTATTTTTGAAAGTAACCGTTAAATAGTATTTATGAATAGTAAATGTTAAATTGTATTTTTGAATAGTAATTGTTAAACAATATTTGTGAATAGTAACTATTAAATTGTGGTGGCCCGCCCTTTGTAGAGATCATACAATACTATTACAATTAAGCTTCATAGCTAACTGCGATATATTGTACTCTCATGGGTTGCCGGCTAATCTATCTCTCTTTAAAACATGACATTTTTGGGGTATTTTTTTTTTAAACATCATGTAAAACATTATCCACTAATCACTTTGTTTACAAGTACAAAGTAATTTACATAATACAGTACTTTTGTAAAATACATATTATTACAAAAGAATTGTTCCTTTTTCCTCTCTTTGTTAACGCTCAGCGGAAAACTCTGGCAGAACCATATCCCTTGGCTTCCCATCCCATTTGACACTCGCTATCCTGTAATAATATGTTGGCCGTGCCATTTTAGTGCGCATGACTGGTAGCGGTACATTAGTACTGACCTCCACAGCCTTAATCTCATCATCATAGCCCCGAAGGCAAAGTTATACATGACTGGGAGTGGTACATTAGTGCTAACCTCCACAGCCTTAATCTCATCATCATAGCCTCTAAGGCAAAGTTTACCTCCCCGTACGGAAGGCTGGTACGCCAAAAGTGGTTTCATTACTGACTTTTTAAAGTTCTAACCTGGTGACTTCATATTGCCCCGTGGTTAGGAATGGTTCACATTTTAATTTCATGTGAGTGAGTTTCATTAACCTTGCTCTAGTGCCCGAAGCATAATTTATTATGTGTCCCATTTTCAATAGTACCCGTAGCACATTTCGTCTCTCTCTCTATTTTATAATAGTGCCCGTAGCACATATGTACCTAACTTATAGTTAATACATCAAAGTTAGCAATAATAATGCTACATGTTGCAGACAAGTAAATGTCTGAACTTACCTTATCCGTTTCTTCTTCTTTTCCTTCCTGGATCTTTAATCGCTCTCCTTGTGGGTCGATTTTGGGATCCTACAGACAAAATCTTGTCTGTTAATTTTATTTCCATTTATAGCTTTTATTTTTTTATTAAAAAGCTTAAATAAAACCTATTTATAACTTTTTAGGCTTTATTTATCATTTTTCCCATTTTTCTCAACTTTTGAAAAATTACAATTTTGCCCCTGTATTTGGGCAAAATTGCAATTATGCCCCTGACGGGATTTTCTCGATCTAGACTGCACTTTTGTCTCTCAGAAACTTTTCTGACTCTTTTCTTATTCATTACCGGATTCGTTTTTATTTTATTTCTATTTTTCATCTTCCCGACCCTCGGGAAGCACTATTCCGACCCTTACGTCGGTTTAGTGATTTTCTCTCATTTCGGAGGCTCAAATGGACGTTTTACTAGTATTTAAAACATTCATCTAGACTTTCCCGATTTAGGTCTCCAAGACTCGGATTTTCCGTACCCGACTCGGACTTTTACTTCGTTTCCAAAAAACGCCCTCCCCTCGGGGTTTGTTTTTCAATTTCACTCGCGTTTTACATTTTTAAGAGGATGGGTTACTATTCATGAACCACTCCTTAGGTTTCCCTTATTTAATTTTCCTCAAGGGACTTGGGTTTCCGACCCGACCCTAAACTTTTATTCTTGATTCCCTTTTTGCCCTAAATGCTGTTTTTCGAAATTTCGACAGCATTTCGGTGTAAGTTTAAGGCTACCTGCGTTAGGTACACCTTGAACTATGTGTACCTGCCACGTACTATACCAAAGTCCTATTTTATGTAAAAGTTTTCCAAACTTTTACATAAAAGCTCACACAATCAACAATTCACATTTTGAACCACAATTCAACAAAATTCTTTTAATTTTACCCTTAGTTTTAGCCACGGTTTTCCTATCCAAAACCTAGCCAAAACTTTTCAATCCTTTAACCAAATTTTAGGCTATTCAAAGGCTATTACCTAGCACATTTTCAAGCCAATTTCTCACACTTTACAATACAATTTCTTAGGGTTTTTCAACACACATAACCCACGGCCATTTTAGGGAAAACATGCACCAAATATTTGTTTCATGCTTTCAACTACATAACCAACATTTCCATAGTCCAATGCATGATTTAAACTAATCAATCATCAAGTTAATCATGTAAAAATGTTCACCAAACCCTAACTACACCACACGGCCATATTAGGGAATTTAGATACCAAAATTTTTCCAAGCTTTTAAACCATGCAAATCATGCTTTCCATATAACCAAAACATGATTTAAAGCATCACAACACTTAATTAACAACAATCAATTAACAAACACACAAGGTAAGCCACGGATTTACCATTAAAAAACCAACCAAAACTTTGTTTTTCTTGAAAAAAAATACATGGTTTTTCTTCTAATCAAACCATAAGCAAAACCCATATATGAAATCAACCAAATTAACCACAAAATTTCTCATCCTTCAAGCCAACAAACCCACGGATTTTTCAATGAAATTTCGAGGAAAAATGCAAACCAAAGATGGCTACCTTGATTTCTTGCTTCCCTTGACTTCAATGATGAGTTTGCTACCACTTTTGTGAAGAAGGTTTGAAATTTTGGCTTGGTTCTCCTTTGGTTGCTCACGGTTCTCTCTATGGTAACACTTAGAAAATTTTTTTGCTTGTTTTCCTTTGAAAAGCTACGGGTTTCTTTTGTTCCAAAGTTTGCCGACTCATTTAACTAGGATAAACCAATTAATTTGGCTTCCAACCAATGGAATTTCAACACTTTTCATGCCTATTACTTTCCCATTTTCACAAAATCAATTTGGCTTATTTTGGCCAAATCTAGGCCTTTAGATTAAAAGTAATTTCAATCTTGGCCATTCATGCCACCAACCACCATTTTAAAAGTATTTAATAAATGCTTTAATGATATCATTAATGTAAAGTAAAAAGTTTGACTTTGACTTCACTATTCATATTAATTCGATTACTTTTTGACCAATGTCGGATTGAGCTGAAATTTTTCTGGAATTATCCCGACGGGTTCTTGAGGTCTCTGGTGCAGTCGGATCAATTTATACTGCTTTTGTTTGGTCAAAATCAATCCCGGAAGTTTTTTCCATCTTTTAGTGCACCATAGGCACCGGTTAGGGTTTTTAATGTCGTTTTGATACCGTTTCACCCGTTTTGCTTCGACAAAATTTCTCAACAACGAATTTTTATCCATCAGCATTGTCAGAACATTTTAATACATTCTAAACAATATAAATTTATTTATTTCACTCTTTAACAGTATAAGTTGTCACACATATACAATTATACTTTTTCTTCCGAGAATGCCAGAATTTCCCGGTTGTCACATAAATAGTATTTTACCCCTTATTTTACCCCTCATTTCCTAAAATGCCCTTCGAGCACCCTAAAAATTTTGATAGTATTTTTGCTTAATTTTTAGGATCCCGACGTTTGGGAAACACCTCGAAGAGTATTTTACCCCTTATCAGCATTGTCAAAACAATTTAATACATTCTAAACAATATAAATTTATTTATTTCACTCTTTAAATAGTACAAGTTGTCAAACATATACAATCGTACTTTTTCTTCCGAGAATGCCAGAATTTCCCCGTTGTCACATAAATAGTATTTTACCCCTCATTTCCTAAAATGCCCTTCGAGCACCCTAAAAATTTTGATAGTATTTCTGCTTAATTTTTAGGATCCCGACTGTTGGGAAACACCTCGAAACCCTTGGAACTTGCCAATTACTAAACTAGAAACCTAATTTTTACGTAAAAACCAAACTTTTTACGTAAAAATATATTTACAGCCCTCGTCGTTTTCAACGATGTATCAGTTCGTTTTTACCTATTCTTACTCTCGGTTTTCATCTATTTTACTCTTTCACACATTCCTTACAAAATTTCCTATTTTCTACCAAGACCCTAGCCATGGATTTCGTTGCCAAATAAGTCCCAAAATTAAATTTTTTTATCCCTAACGTTATCCATAATTTCACTAAATACAACATACTTAATGAATTCAAAACATTACCCTAAACAAGTAAAAATTTTCATTCAAATCCTTTCCTTACTCACGGATTTTTCCTGGAAAATCAATCTCAAAATTTTATTTTCATTTCCATTCCATTTCTTGATTTCAATGTGTATCCAACAACACATTTACAATCCAAATTCATTGTGATAATTGGGAATTTTATATTCTTAGAGTAGATTAAAATTGTATGTATGTATCAATTTTAATGAATAAAATATGAAAAAGTTGTGTTTTAAAACTATTGTATATACTGTAAAAATGTTCCAGCAGTGTTAAAGTGAGTGAGTTCGGGGAGGGAAAATCTTACCGAATAGAATCGGGTGAGACGATTTGAAAACGAAGCCAAAATCCCTAGGGAGTGCACCAAAGTGCACTAAAAGATAGAAATTTACGATAGAGAATTCTAATCAAATGGAAACAAAATAAAACAAACCGATCATAGCGGAGGCACCTGGAACCCGCCTACGCGATTTTGGTAAAGTTCCGTTTAGTTTGACTTTCAGTCAAAATTTGACCATGAATTAATTACTGAATTAATTCCTTATATTATAGGATGACATCATAATTATGATGTCATAAATATAGTTTTTTTAAGGCTTGGAAAGTAATTTGGCAAGGTGTATGGCTAGGATTTGTTGTCTTTTTTATCAATGGCCAAGATCTAGCCAAAAAGACATCTAGAAAAAAATTTAAAAATTTTGAGAAAAGGCCATTCGGCCACCTAGAAAGAAGGCAGAAAAAAATTTATTTTTGGCCCAAAAATATTGCATTTTAGTCCCTAAATAATTAGGGAATTGTTGAAAAAAAAATTGCCAAAACGTTCCGTGCTTTTGCCAATAAATAGCCTTCAAAATTCATTGAAAAAAATGAGAAAATTTGACCAAACTCTTGCCAAAATTTCATACCAAAATCCCTGGGTCTCCTCCCATTTTTAAGCCAAAAACTTTACACAAAAATTTGCTCCCAATCCAAGCTTAAGCATCAAGAGATCACTTGAGAAGGTAAGCCACCAATTTTGAGCAATTTTCTTTGAATTTTCCTTAGAAAATCTGTGGCACTATCGGTGTACAAACATTAAAAAAAAATTGATGTTTTGTGGATATTATGATTGGTTTGGTAATCTAGAGATTGAAGCATGAATTAGGTTTAAGAAACAAGCAAAAATTTATGCTTGGTTTCCATGAAATCCGTGGCACTATTGGTGTGGAAAATGGTTAGAAATTTGGTGATTTGGTTTAGTGTTTATCATCATTTGGTGGCATGTGAATTAAGCATGAATTAGAATCAAGAAATAAGAAATTTTGATGCATTTTTCATGCTAAAATCCGTGGGTGATAAATACTAGAAAATGGAAAATTTTTAGTGTTGGACAATGATGAGTAATGTTGATAAAACCATAAGAAAGAAAACAAAATTTTCTATGTGAATTAGCATGAAAAATCCGTGGCTAATATTAGGGTTAGAATGAAAATTTTTCTAGGTTTCTAATGTTGAAATGTACATTGAAAACCTAAGAATGATATGTGACAATTGATTATGGTGATGTAAAACATTTGGTGTTGTTATCATGAAAAAAAAAAAACAAGGATATGTTTGGGAAAAATTTGATGACATATGCTGAGTTCTGAATATTGGTTAATGTGGAAAATTTTTATACGAAGTTTGGTAACTTTGTATAAGATAGGCCTCTGGTATAGTTGTCACGGCCCATAATTTAGACACGTGACATGGCAGCCAAATCATGATATCAACCTGAGATTTAAGGAAAAACATTTATTACGAAAAGCGGGTCAACATCATAATTTAGCTAAGTCTAATTATTTATAGAGTAGCATCATAACCACATAATAAAATAAAGTAGAAAATAAATACTTTTTAATGCGGAAACCAAACACAAAATCAGTCTTCAAAAGAAATTACCAACCATAAAATATTCCCAAGCATGAAATTTAAATAACGTGAAATAAAGTCCAAACTTAAAGTCTCATTACATCAGAACGAGAAACAGAAAGAAGAAGATGGAGAAAATGGATAGCATCATCTTCGGTAGAAACGGATAGCTCAACGATTTTCGAAACTGCTACCTCCCGCACCTAGAAGTAGTCATTTCGAAATCACAAAGAAAAGGGACGTGAGCACTGGCTCAGTAGGACAGAAACAAAGGTGGATTAAACAGGTAACATTTAAAAGTATGACATAATATTCGTTTCCAAAAATAATCAACAATTTAAGAATACATGGCATAATAATCATTTCAAAAAAATAATCAACAATTTCGTGAAAACATTTTTAATACAAGTTTTATTCTGTTGAGGACTTAGCGTAGCTGCAATATACGTGCCCCAATATTAAAAATAATAAATCATTAAAATAAACCATCATATTTTGAGTGAGGACTTGTTGTAGCTATAATATACGTGCCTCGAATTGAATTATCCTAGATCATCTCGTTACGGTCTAAATAGGCCGAATGGCCCTGCGTTGGTTTAGAGACCTTCCCCCACGGCGTCAACTTTGGGATGCACGCATCATTTATAATGATCGTGAACTAGAGCTCAATTATGTTCACCGGATTATTCAAAAGATGGTATTTACCAAATTATATTATGCCATTAATCAAAACACGCTTTAAAATACACATTTATTACATAACACTTTGAATGCGTTTATTTCATCAAAAACAGTATAATAATTTCATAAACTGAAAACAGCATGCCATCGATAAAACAGGGAAATTTAAAACACTTGACTACTCCCAGAAAAGGCTAGAAAGTCCTACCTCAATTATCGCACAAGCGTTGCGATGACGTGATCCACGAATCAAGTAAGAACGTCAAATAAATCCTATAATCACAACATATGATCAGTCTAGGTCTAGACATAATCATCCAATCATTTTAGTGTGCCATAAAAGGATTTTAAAATGTTTACTAAACATTTGGGATTTAAAATTTGTGAAAAACCTTAAGTTAGGATATTACTGGACATGGGCAGACTGACCTAGGCTGACTTTAAAATCAATATTAATTCATTTTTAATTCCAAAAATTCTAAATTTTTAATATGTTAAACTAAACATCCATCGCTTTAATTCCATATAATTTTTATAATTTTTAGACATCGTTTAGTTATTCAATTTGGTCAAAACCCGAGGGGTTGTTTTCAGGCATAAAATTAGGGTTTCAGTTTCAGTTCAAAAACTGGTAGTTCTGTCCGCCTATATTAGAAAAATATTTTGACTAGGCCAACAGATGAGTTTGGTTCTGAAATTTTTCAGGCATTTAGGGGACATCTTGAATTTAATTTTAGGCTCAAGATTCACTCAAAAATCGTTTTTAAAACTCAAGTTATGGCTGACACAAGTTTACAGTTCATATGATAATTTTCCAGAATTCCGTTTTTCTGTCCGAATTTCAATTAGCCTCAAACCAATTCAATTTTCATCCAATGATCACGAAATTTTGTGGAGAACCTTATTTATATGTCATTAACAGAACCCAAGAATCAAATTGGCAAAAATCATAAAATTTACACATGTGATAATAGGGTTTTTGAAAGGGGATCAATGAGGCAAAATTTTTAGGGTTTTAGAGAGAGAAATCACACCTTGTTTGTGCTGCACTATTTTTGATGCTTGGTCTTCTTTTTGGCTGAATTTGTGTGAGTGTTAGAGTCTTCAAAACAGTAGGGAAAACAGTGGAGAAAAACCATAAAAATTTCAGATTTAAAATCAAAAGGAGAAGGAAGGAAAAAGTTGATTTCTCACCTTGTTTTTATTTCAAAAGTTGTTGAATCTCTGAGCTGCCTTTAGGTAGGTTTTGCTTGCTATTTTGGGTGCATTTTGGGGAAGAAAAATTCAGAGAGGAAAGAAGGGGAGGCTGACCGAATTTTGGGAGAGGAAGGAAAGGTGAATGAGAGTTAAAAGAGGGTTTTTATACTAGGTTTTTCTTTCCCTTTCTCTTCCTTGCTTGGTCGAATCTTTTGAGGGGCAAAAGGGAAAGTTTTTGTGCTGTTTTTAGGCTAGGGTTTTTCTCTCCTTATTTCTCCTTAAGTGACCAAAATTACCCATTAGTTTTTAAGGAAAAATAATTTGAATTTTGATTGAGTTTTGACCTAGCTTTTAATTCAAATAAAATCTCCTTTATTTCCTACACTTTATGGCCGAATTTCTTCTTTATATTTAAGAGATGAAATTTGAGTTTGAATCCTCCTTGGATTTGTGGGATTTAAATTTTAATTAAAATCCCATGTAATGGCCGAATATTTTAGGGTTTTTGAAGTTAAAATTGTTGACTTTTTGAGCGGAATTTGACTAGGAAACCAACCTAGGGTTTCCAAAAGATTTTTAATTAATTTTTGGCACACTGATTTTATTTAAATTATATATTGACCCTTAAATAAAATTTAAGGTGTCACAATAGTACATGGCCGATACAAGGTTCTGAGGCGTACCTAACGCCGAGGAAACCTTAAAATACAAGGGGAAATGCTGCAAAAATTTCTAAAACAGCATAAGGGCATTTCGAGAAAGGAAAGGTAAAAATATTAGACTCGAAAAGGATATCGAGACCCCTCGGTGGGTTAGGATCGAAAATGGAAAACCAACCCAAAAAGAATAGTAAACCGACCCTTAATGACTAAAAAGCCTAAAATGGGAAAAAAAAAATTTTCATGTTAGGGGTATTTTAGGAAACGAGGGAAAAATTAGGTTGGGATAGGAAACCTGAGCCCCTCGGGAACCAAGACTAGGGGATGGGAATGAAAAACGTTTTAAGAGTGGTGAAATGCCCATTTGAGGCTCCGAAATGCTAGAAAAACGAGAAACAACCCTAAGTAATGGATGAATAGTAACCGAGGGTCGAAAAATAGATAAGTGAGATTCTGTAGCAAATTAAACTGTAAAATGATACAGATGCCTAGAGAATATTATTTTAGGATATTTGGGCTTAAAAAATTGGGAAAAATGATAAGACAAAATAGTTACGGTCCAAGACCCATTAGGGGCAAAATGGTCATCTTGATCAAAAATTTCCGAAAGGCTCGGAAAGGACCGTAAAGGACCTAGAATGACTTAAATAAAATCCAGAACCAAAAATAAAGATTTTAGAGTTAAAAATCTAGAGTTTAAATAGTACATGGGCGTGTACATTGAAACACGGGTGTGTAAAGCAAACCCGAGAGGTACACGAGTAGGGACACGAGCGTGTTTCACATTGTGTACCACATAAAAGTTGAAATGTGTTATAAAATTTATCACAAAATAAATATATTTAAAGTGATAATTAATGAAGGGTATTAACAGATAATATTATGTCTATAAGGACCCAAATTATAAATAGAACTGCGGAGGAGTTGGACATCATCGCAATGGTGGTAAGTTCGAGCATTTTCATATCTGCAACATGTAATACTGTATTACTTTGTTATGTACTAGTTGTATATTAGGTATCAAGTCCTATGGACATTTGGGGATTAGTTAGTATAACGTGTCCCACATAATAAAAGGAAAAGAGTATCTAAGGCCTACGGGTGATGGAGGTTACTGATCTTAAGGTGACGATTAATGTCACTTCGAACTGATGTATATCTGAAAATTTTGAAATGAAATGAAATGACAATCATATTTTGACATGTTCAATGGATGAAATGTTGAAATCTATATGATGATTAAAAACTATTTTTACTTATATTGTAAAAATGTGTTTGTGAAAAATCTAACAATTTATTTACATGCGATTATAGGATATAGAAAAGATGGTGAACCCAAGAAATTTGTGAAACATGAGAGGGCAACCAGTCCTATCTGAAAGTGTAGATGAATTACAAGCCATGCTAGAGGCTTAGATGAAAGTGAATGCTGAGTTAAGGCAAAGGCTAGAGTAGATAGAGTAGAGGCAAGGCCAAGAAGAAGGCCAAAACCCACAAATGGCCGTACTTGAACCGAAGTGCCGCCAATTGAACCTGAAGTAGAAGAAGTAGAGCCACAACTATAGCCCCGAGTCAACCAAGAGCCACTGTATGAAAGATTCTGACGAATGAAGCCGCCGGAGTTTGAGGGTTCCACGAATCCCTTAGAAGCAGAAGAATGGTAATCCTCACTTCATATGATCTTGGAATTTATGGAGTTGAATGACCAAGAAAGGATTATGTATGCGTCCTTTATTCTGAAGAAGGATGCAAGGTTTTGGTGGGAGTCAGTCAAGTTGAGAAGAAACATGTACACAATGTAATGGATAGATTTCCTGAAGGAATTCAATCAGAAGTATTATAATCCCGCACTGCTGCGACCACAACAAATAGAGTTTGTAGAATTAAAGCAGGGGGACATGTCAGTGATCGAAGTCTATAGCAAGTTCAACCAGTTGTCCTGACTATGCCTGTATGTTGTCTTCATTAAGAAGGAGAAAATCTAGAAGATGCCGGGAATGTTTCGTCCTGAAATCTCAACATTGGTGGACAGTGGATTGACGCCGCCCACTACTGTATCCGATTGTGTAAGCAAAGCGTTGAGGGCTGAATATTACTTGGTTTGACAGAAAGAGGAAAAAGAGAAAATTTGGGATGCTAGGAAGAAGGAAAAGGTATTAACCAAAGCTATACAAGTTGGATCCCAGTCGGACAGAGCAGCAAGCCGAATCAGAATACTAAGGCCGGGCAACCAAGCAATCCCGACCAACAGTCACAGAGCAAGAGGAAGGGGAATAATTCTGGGAATAGTCTGTGGAATAAGACATGCAGGCAGATGCAGACTTGCCCCAATGCCTATTTCCAATGTGGAAAAGATGGCCATTTTGCCAGAAACTATCTTGAAAATAGGTAAAATATGCAAGGTTCGTCTCAGTCACAACAGCAACATCCCCAAGCACATGCAATCTAGGCTAAGGTTGAAGGTTCATCCCATTCTGAGAGGCAGGAAAGACCAGAACGCTTACCTCGTGTATGTGACGCCTTAAATTTTATTTAAGGATCAATATATAATTTAAATAAAATTAGTGTGCCAAAAAGGAATCAATAATCTTTTGGAAACCCTAGGTTAGTTTCCTAGTCAAATTCCGCTCAAAAAGTCAACAATTTTAACTTAAAAAAAAACCCTAAAATATTCGGCCATCACTTGGGATTTTTAATTAAAATTTAAATCCCACAAATCCAAGGAGGACTCAAATTTAAATTTCATCCCTCAAATATAAAAAAGAATTTTGGCCATAAAGTGTAGGAAATAAAGGAGATTTTATTTGAATTAAAAGTTAGGTCAAAACTCATTCAAAATTCAAATTATTTTTTTTTCCTAAAAACCAATGGATAATTTTCGGCCACTTAAGGGGAAATAAGAGAGAAAACCCTAGCCTCAAAACAACACAAAAACTTCCCTTTTGCCCCTTAAAATTTTCGGCCAAACAAGGAAGAGAAAGGGAAAGAAAAACCTAGTATAAAAACCCTCTTTTAACTCTCATTCACCCTTCCTTTCACTCTCAAAAATTCGGCCAGCCTCCCCTTGTTTCCTCTCTGAATTTTCTCTCCCAAAACAACCCCAAAACAACAAACAAATACCTACCTAAAGGCAGCTCAAGGATTTAACAAATTTTGAGACAAAAACAAGGTGAGAAATCAACTTGTTCCTTCCTTCTCCTTTTGATTTTAAATCCGAAATTTATATGGTTTTCTCCACTGTTTTCCCTACTGTTTTGAAGACCCCAACACTCACACAAATTCAGCCAAAAAGGAGACCAAGCATCAAAAATAGTGCAGCACAAACAAGGTGTGAATCTCTCTCTCAAATCCTAAAAATTTTGCCTCTTTGTTTCCCTTTCAAAAACCCTATTATCACATGTGTAAAATTTTATGTTTTTGTCAATTTGATTCTTGGGTTATGTTAACCACATATAAATAAGGTCCTCTACAAAATTTCGTGATCCTTGGATGAAAATTGAGTTGATTTGAGACTAATTGAAATTCGTACACAGAAAAACGGAAATCTGGAAAATTACCATATAAACAGTAAATTTGTGTCAGCCATAACTTGAGTTTTAAAAACGATTTTTGTGTGATTCTTGAGCCTAAAATTAAATTCAAGATGTCCCCTAAATTATGCAAAAATTTCAGAATCAAACTCATCCGTTTGCCAAGTCAAAATATTTTTCTAAAATAGGCGGACAGAACTGCCAGTTTTTGAACCGAAACTGAAATCCTGATTTTATGCCTGAAAACAACCCCTCGGTTTTTGGCCTAATTGAATGTCCAAAAATTATAAAAATTATATGGAATTAAAGCACGGATGTCTAGTTTAACATATTAAAAATTTAGAATTTTTGGGATTAAAAATGAATTAATATTGATTTTACAATCAGCCTAGGTCAGTTTGTCCATATCCAGTAATATCCTAACTTAGAGTTTTTCACAAATTTTAAATCCCAAATGTTTATTAAACGTTTTAAAATCTTTTGTGGCATACTAAAATGATTGGATGATTATGTCTAGACCTAGACTGATCATATGTTGTGATTATAGGATTTATTTGACGTTCTTGCTTGATTCATGGATCACGTCATCGCAACGCTTGTGCGATAATTGAGGTAGGACGTTCTAGCCTTTTCTGGGAGTAGTCAAGTGTTTTAAATTTTCCTGTTTTATCAATGGCATGCTGTTTTCAGTTTATGAAATTATTATATTATTTTTGATGAAATAAACGCATGCAACGTATTTGGTAATTAAATGTGTATTTTAAAACGTGTTTTGATTTATGGTATAATATAACTTGGTAAATACCATCATTTGAATAATCCGGTGAACATAATTGAGCTCTAGTTCATGTTCATTGTAAATGATGCGTGCGTCCCAAAGTTGACGCCATGGGGGAAGGTCCCTAAACCTGCGCAGGGCCGTTCGGCCTATTTAGACCGTAACGAGATGATCTAGGATAATTCAATTCGAGACACGTATCTTATAGCTACGACAAGTCCTCACTCAAAATATGATGGTTTATTTTAATGATTTATTATTTTAATATTGGGGCACGTATATTGCAGCTACGCTAAGTCCTCAGCAGAATAAAACTTATATTAAAAATGTTTTCACGAAATTGTTGATTATTTGTTTTAAATGATTATTATGCCATGTATTCTAAAATTATTGATTTTATTTTTGGAAACGAATATTATGCCATACATTTAAATGCTACCTGCTTAATCCACCTTTGTTTCTGTCCTACTGAGCCAGCGCTCACGTTCCTTTTCTTTGTGATTTCGAAATGACTACTTCCAGGTGCGGGAGGTAGCAGTTCCGAAATTCGTTGAGCTATCCGTTTCTACCGAAGATGATGCTATCCGTTTTCTCTATCTTCTTCTTTCTGTTTCTCGTTCTGATGTAATGAGACATTAAGTTTGGACTTTATTTCACGTTATTTAAATTTTATGCTTGGGAATATTTTATGGTTGGTAATTTCATTTGAAAACCGATTTTGTGTTTGATTTACGCATTAAAAAGCATTTATTTTCTCCACATCAAAGTACAGAAGTCATATACATGAAGCTGTCCTTTTACTCAGGATTAAGGTTACTGCATAATGAACATCAAAAGCAGATCGATCCACTCAAAGCGGACTTCGTAGATCAATCACGCTTTAGTCCCGGTCTAATATGTCACCACCAAGCAACATATCTATGTCTCTACTTAGGAGTCCAGCTCTAAACAGTCAAGACAAACCGTCCCCTCCAAGGCTTTAGACAACATAATAGTCTTAACATGAGTTAGATGCTCGGTCTAACCCCATAGACTACAGACCATAGTTTAGACCGCTAACTTTAGAACATTGTCTTCTCGCATACAAAAATCCATTGCATACAACGTTCTAACAGTTTAACACAAGCAGTCAGGGAGCCATATTTGCTTACATTTACTTTAACATGTAAATAAGACGAGGACAGATAGCAATGTAATGAATAACCTCTATATATAATCTTATTATCCAGTTCAAAATAAATACATCAAAAATGTCTCTAATGCTTAGGGCATTTTCTAACAATCTCCCACTTGCCCTAAGCTAGTGGATGTGCCATCTTACGCATCCCCATCGCCTCTACGTGCCTCTCAAAGCTTCTAGCCACCAAAGTCTTAGTAAAGGGATCGGCGATGTTGTCCTCGGACGCGATCTTACATACATCCACTTGCCCTGTCTCCACATGCCCTCTAATGATATGATATTTCCGATCGATGTGCTTGGTCCTCTTGTGGTGCCGAGATTCCCTTGTGTTGGCAATAGCCCATGTATTATCATAGTAAAGTGTGATAGGCTTGTCAACACCCGGAATGACCTCAAGGTCTCTAAAGAACTTGTGGAGCCAAACCGCTTCTTTAGATGCCTCAGCCGCAGCCACATATTCAGCCTCCATAGTAGAGTCAGCTGTGCAGCCCTGCTTCACGCTCCTCCACACAATGGCACCTCCTTCGAGTAAAAACACTGATCCAGATGTCGATTTCCTCGAATCCTTACAAGTCTGGAAGTCTGAGTCCATGTATCCTACGGGTGTTAGGTCCCCTCCAGAATACACCAGCATATAATCCCTCGTTCTCTTAATATACTTGAGTATATGCTTTACTGTTTGCCAGTGCTTGGTTCCAGGATTCGCTTGATATCGACTCACCATACCTACTGCAAAACATATGTCCGGGCGAGTGTAAAGCATAGCGTACATAAGGCTACCCACAGCGGATGCATAAGGGACCTTACTCATACGCTCTCTTTCTTCTGATGTCTTGGGGCAGTCATCCAATGAAAGAGTTAGACCGGCAATAGAAGGTTGCGAACCTTTCTTTGCCTCTTGCATTGCATATTTGTCAATTATTTTATCTATGTATGAAGCTTGGGATAACGCTATCATTTTGTTCTTTTGATCTCTGAAGACACGAATGCCTAGAACATAATTAGCTTCTCCCAAGTCCTTCATGTCAAGCTGCTGGTGTAACCAAAGCTTGACCGATGATAAGTTCCCTACATCATTCCTAATGAGTAGTATATCATCGACATAGAGTATCAGAAAGACTACTTTTCCATCCTTAATATGTTTATAAACACAAGGTTCATCAACGTTCTGCTCAAAACCAAATGTCTTAATCGCTTGATAAAACCTCTAGTTCCATGAGTGAGATGCTTGCTTTAATCCATAAATGGATCTAAGCAACTTGCAGACTTTCCTTTCTTGGCCTTTTGTTACGAACCCTTCGGGCTATATCATATAGATACACTCTTCAAGATGGCCATTCAAGAATGTTGTCTTGACATCCATTTGCCAGATCTCGTAATCGAGAGCCGCAGCAACGGACAGAAGAATACGGATAGACTTCAGCATAGCAACAGGTGAAAAGGTTTCCTCGTAATCGATTCCAGCCTTTTACGTGTATCCCTTTGCAACCAGTCTAGCTTTGAAAGTTTCCACTCTCCCTTCCACATCCTTCTTTCTTTTGTAGACCCATTTGCATCCAATGGGTTTTATCCCATCTGGCAAATCTACGAGTTCCCAAACAGAGTTGGATTTCATAGAATCCATCTCATTGTTCATAGCCTGTTTCCAAGATTTAGAATCAACATCATTTATAGCTTCATCATATGTGACCGGATCTTCCTCATGCTCATGAGCCTCGGCCTGGTATAGCTCAGCATCATACATAAAGAAATTAGGTTTCTTCGAAACCCTCCCACTACGACGAGGCACCCTAAATTGTTGATCGTCTGCAGGTCTTTCATTGGAACTCGGACTTGCATCCAAGACCGAAATCTGTGGAGCAGTTCTTTCACCCGATAACTCCTCTAGCACCACTTTGCTTCGAGGCTTAAAGTCATTCATGTGACTTTTCTCCAAGAATGTCGCATTGGTTGAGACAATGACTTTTTGTTCCTTCGGGTTATAGAACAGACCTCCTTTAGTTCCTTTTGGATACCCTACAAACATGCACAATTCTGATCTTGGTTCTAACTTCTTCGCATCCCCATCCAGTACATGTGCCGGGCAGTCCCATATTCTCATATGTCCAAGGGAGGGCTTCCTACCATGCCACAATTCATACGGAGTTCTAGGAATTGATTTGCTCGGAACTTGGTTCAGAATATAGCACGCCGTTTGTAAAGCATATCCCCAAAATGATAATGGCAGCATTGAGTAACTCATCATGGACTGTACCATATCCAATAAGGTCCTGTTTCTCCTTTCGACTACACCATTCTGTTGTGGAGTACCAGGTGCAGTCAATTGGGATAATATCCCGTTCTCTACAAGATGTCCTAGAAATTCGTAGGAGAGGTATTCGCCACCTCGATCAGATCGAAGTGTTTTTATGGATTTATCCAATTGCTTTTCCACTTCCGCACGATACTCCTTGAACTTGTCAAAGGTTTCGCTCTTGCGGTGCATCAGATACACATATCCATACCTCGAGTAATCATCTATAAAAGAGACATAATACTCGAACCCTCCTCGTGCTGTGACGTTCATGGGGCCACATACGTCAGTATGCACAATTTCTAAGAGCTCCTGGGCCCTTGTACCCTTAGCTCCAAAAGACCTGTTAGTCATCTTACCCTCTAGACAAGACTCACATTGGGAAAGACGTACCTCCTCTAGAGATTCCAGAGGACCATATTTCACCAATCTTTGAATCCTATCCTGATTAATATGACCAAGTCTTAAATGCCAAAGATACGCCTTGTTAGAGTGAGAAACTTTCAACCTTTTAGAGTTATCAGTTAATTCAGTGTCAAGCAGTGAGTACATCTTTGGTTTGATCAAATATAGGCTTCCATCCATCCATCCAGAACAGATAAAAGACTTATTTCTACGAATATCAACTCTTTTACTAAAAGAGACTGAATAAGAATCCTTTATTAAACAAGCTACCGATATAAGGTTCCTCCTAAAATTAGGAACACAAAAACAGTTTTTTAATAAAATAAACCCAAATTGATCAAAATAAAGGTAAACATCTCCCACTGCCTCAGCCACCACCAAGCTGCCGTCCCCAGTTCGCAACGAGAGGCTCCTATCATGTAGACTTCTCGTTTCCACGAACCCTTGCATAGAAACACAAACGTGATTAGTGGCACCCGAATCAATGACCCAAGTGTCTTTCGATTCTTCCACCAAACACGCCTCTAAGTAAAGAAGTTCCTTACCTTCCTTGCCCTTGGTGGCTAGGATTTCCTGGCAAGCCTTCTTGAAATGACCTACCTTCCCACAATGAAAGCACTTGGACTTTTTAGGGTCCCTGGGCTTCTTGTTCTTCTTCTTCTTCTTCCCATCTGAGATAGGAGGATTAGAAGAACTGGAAGCTGCTCGCTTCTGATTTGGCCTCTTCCTCTTCAGTGAGGGTTTGGAAGATTCCGCCAAATTGGCCTCACCTTTGGGTTGGACAACATCCCCATCCCTGATCATCCGCTCATAAGCTTGTAGTTTCTTCATGAGCTCGGTTAGTCCTAACTCCCTTGTCGCCAGATTGTATGCGGCCTTAAACCCCACAAAATCTTTAGACAGAGTTTTGAACACCATCTCGATCTGGGTGTTGTAGTCCAACTCAGCTCCGTTTTCGGCAGCCTCAGCGAAGAATCCCATTAGAGTGATCATATGGTCTTTCACCGAAGTACCCGTCTTCTGCTTAGAGTTCATAATACTGGTGATAGCAGACTGCCGAGCTAATTTTTCTTGACCTCCGAACATGTCCTCCAGATTTTCCATGATCTCCCCAGCAATTTGATAAGTCTCATGCTGCTTTTGTAAAGCACTCGTCATGCTAGCAAGTATGTAGCATCGAGCTATATCATTGGATTCTCTCCAACGAGGATAGGCAACCGGGACCTCCTCAATCGATGTGTCAGGTTTTGGCCCTGGTGGGCATGGTTCGTCCAGTACGAACTTGTGTCTCTCACAGCTGAGAACTATTAACAGATTTCTTTTCCAATCCTTATAATTGTCGCCATTCAGTTTATTCTCAGTAAGTATTGAAATGAGGGGTGTCGGTGACATTTTGAACTGAAATCAAATTATACTAGACATCATTACAAAGCCCAAGCAAATATACAGATAATTTAGCAAATAAAACATACAAGTATGTTCCTACATGAAACTTGAAAAACATGTAGCATTGCAACGGTAATTCTCAGCACCTATTGCCCCAAGCCACCGAGGGGTGGTCATGAGAACAAATAGCCGGAACATGGACCCCGTCCAATTAATATATGTTGCCTTAAATCCTTCAAGGTTAAGACATATATTAATAACCGCTTATTTGGCCACCAATTTAGTTAACAGAGCTTCTAGGGAAGGTTAATAACTAAACGAGTCTTGAGTGTATAACCATTGTTTACGTAGCCCGATCCACGTCCTACCAAGCCACCGAGGGGTGGTCACGAATAGGATCGCACCTGAACACGTTTTCCACATAGGAGATCCAATCTAGTATACCGGCGGCGATAAACACCTACCGAGGGGTGTGGTCAGGGCAGAACTGACGCGAGGCGTTACCATGCTTTCACATATGGATCAACAATGGAGGCCGTGGGTTTTGTTTGAAACCCTCTCCCACTCAATATTTTGAAAAACATGCAAGTTTTGACAAATTATGTATGATCAATATAGTATGAGCGGCACTCACCTATCCTATATGACATGTTATCAAATGTGCATATAAAACATCCATCAATACATATTTATACATCTATGACATATCACAGAAAAAATAATTGACAGAATAACCAAGCCATGGTTCCATCCTAGAATAAAGAAAATAAAGATTACAAAATTCCATCCAAAGCATTCTTTGGGTCTTGAATTCTGTTCCGTCTTCTTGTATCCATCTTTATGTAGCATCTCCATTTATTTCTCATCCCAAGAATCATTTAAAATTTAAATCTCCAAAAATTTAAATTTCAAATTCAAATTCCAAATTCGAATTTTAAATTTAAATTTCCAATTCAAATTTTAAACATCATGTGTAATAATATGTAATTTTAAATTTTCAAATTTTCAATTACATATTTTTAAACATGATTTAAAATTAAATCTCAAATTTAAAAATCAAAATTTTTCGAATTTTGGACCATCATGCTGCCGCCCCCGAAGGCGGCAGCCGCCATGGGCCAACCCCGGAGTGGCTGGCAGCCACGGCCGCCCCCATGTGCAGCCTTGTCGGGCTACAGGCCAAGCCTGCAGCGCCAGGCTACATGCCCAGGCTGGGCGCAGTAGCCGGCAGGCTGCAGGCAGCGCCTGCAGCCAGAGGCTGCTCGCCCAGGCTGCGGCCAGCCTTGGGCAGGCCACGGCCACCCTTGGCTACAGGCCAAGCCTGCGGTCGTGGGTGGTGTTGGCCTACACAGGGGCTGCCGCAGCCCCATCCTACCCGAGGGTAGAGGCTGCAGCCCCACCAAGGCCCGTTGGCCTATCCCGAGGGGTCGTGTCTCGATTTTCATGCCATATTCAAATTTACCTATTAGGATCTCTAAAAATTAATTTGAATCCCAATTAAATTGAAATTTTCCACACAATCAAAATTTCAACCTTTAAATCAAATTTAACTTTTGGGAAAAAATAAATTACGGTCTTCAATCTTCAATCTCCTTCAAGAATAATTACATAAAATTTCCTAAACCGTTTCCGGTGTATAAAAATTCTAACCATAAAAATTCTAAGAGACAAAAATTAAAATCCATGGGAAAATTACAGTGTTAATAAGCTGCTCCCATGGTTACATAAAAATTCCTAGATACAATTTTTCTAAATTCTAAGGAACCATAACCGGTATAAACAAGCATGCTTATAATAATTCAAAAAATTAAAATAACCACATACTTTATACATAATCCATGATAACAACATAAAGGTACCCTAGAATGCCACTCTCTAAATATCAAATCCATATATAAATAAAAAGACTAAGTAATTGTCTAATTTATGTACATGGCATAGTCATGAGATGGCTCTGATACCAATTGTAGGAAAATAAATCGGTAAAAACGTATCAGAGTGGCACAGCGGAACAATAAAATTTTTTTAGATCGTTAAATATCTCATGATGCCATATACAATAAATCAACAACAATTAAAACTCATACCTCAAGGACGCCAATCTGCAGGAGGAGAATGACCGGAGGCTTCAACCAACTAGCCTTCTCTACTATTCTCCAATTCCCGAATGGCTGAGTGTTTGGGCACTCTGAACCTCGATCGGTATGCTAACACTGCTAGTCTTCTTCCGACCACCCAGATCTCTAAAGAACTTTATTGTCACGATGAGCTGTGCAACAATAAGCCTGCTCACCTGAGAGTCTGTGGTAGGTCCTCTATTTATAGACCTACATGAGGTGATTCTCTGAATTTGAATTGGATTAGGAAAAGATATTTTCCCTTATCCATAACCAAAAAATCCGAATTTTCCAAGGGAGAATCTCAACAATAAAATTCGGTTTTCTTAGGATAAATCCAATCCAAATCTAAACAAGATTTTAACTAGAATTTTATCTCCCTTTTTCAACCCAAAAAATCTGAAAATTACAAGGAACAAATCTCCTAAAAATTTCGGCCATTATGGATAAGGGAGAATCAAAAATTCCACTAGGATTTTCAAGCTTGAATCTTATTTCAACCTTATCCAAAATAACCGAATTTTCCTAGGAGATTTCCTTCATAATTTCGGCCACTTTTCAGGGAAGGAGAGAATCCAAATTCAACTAGGATTGAAACTTGAATCTTCCCTTGAATCTTATCCACAAAAAACCGAAATTTCCTGGAGGATTATCCTCAAAATTTCGTGCAACATTTGTTAGGATTTGTATTCAAAATTCAAGTAGGATTCTAACAAGATTATCCTCTCCAAATCCAACTCAAATTCGAATTTCAAACCTTGTGGATTTTTCACAACAAATTCGAATCCTACTTGGACTGTGATTCAAAATTTGAATTTCAAATTTCAAATTCAAATTTCAAATTCAAATTTCAAATTTCAAATTTCAAATTCAAATTTCAAATTCAAATTTCAAATTCAAAATTCAAATTTCAAATTTCAAAATTCAAATTTCAAATTCCACAAAATGGTTGTGTTTCATATTTTTGTTCTCATGGATAATTTTCTACAACTCCAATCCAATCTCAAATAAAATCATGGCAACTTTATTTGGAGTTCGAATAATTGTGTACTCTATTATCCAAAACAAAATCTGAATCCAACCGGAGAGAATCTTGTCTACCATCCTAATCCTGTGTCATCACCATCCATGCATAATAAACCAGCCAATAGCATACACAATTCAATTTGCCAAACGTTAAGGAATTATGTGGAGCTAGTAGAGGGACTGATTGGACATATATAATCGGACTCCCGCAAATCCATATTATCATCATTCTTTTACCGAACAACTCAATCATATGATCACTAGTTTCAGAGTCATACCACTATAAACCTGAAACTGAACTCCTAATTATATACCGTATTACGGAAGCCTGTGACAAGCTATCATCCAATGACCTTGTCATGTATGCAGAACCCTCATATGATATCCATGATCAGCCTTAGGCCAAAGTCCGTTCAATCCTACTGATCAGGCTATCTTAAAGTTCCATTATACTACCGAATAAAGAAAATGATTATTCACCATATGTGAATAAGAAGTCATCCGCCCAGCAGACGACCCAAGGCCTTGTCCATTTTCACATTCAGTATAATGCCTTTAAGAGGATACCCTTAACTCCTCATTAGAGCTATGATTCCAATATCTGTAAACGAACCCTTCATCGTATACAAGTCATGCACCCAACGAACCGGTCTATAAGCTTACTACCTCTGAGATGCTTTAGCCATTGGAACATCAAAGTACACAAGTCATATACATGAAGCTGTCCTTTTACTCAGGATTAAGGTTACTGCGTAATAAACGTCAAAAGCAGATCGATCCACTCAAAGCGGACTTCATAGATCAATCACGCTTGAGTCCCGGTCTAATATGTCACCACCAAGCAACATATCTATGTCTCTACTTGGGAGTCCAACTCCAGACAGTCAAGACAAACCATCCCCTCCAAGGCTTTAGACAAAATAATAGTCTTAACATGAGTTAGATGCTCGGTCTAACCCCATAGACTACAGACCATAGTTTAGACCGCTAACTTTAGAACATTGTCTTCTCGCATACAAAAACCATTGCATGCAACGTTCTAACAGTTTAACACAAGCAGTCAGGGAGCCATATTTGCTTACATTTACTTTAACATGTAAATAAGACGAGGACAGATAGCAATGTAATGAATAACCTCTATATATAATCTTATTATCCAGTTCAAAATAAATACATCAAAAATGTCTCTAATGCTTAGGGCATTTCCTAACATGACGTTCTTGCTTGATTCGTGGATCACGTCATCGCAACGCTTGTGCAATAATCTAGGTAGGACGTTCTAGCCTTTTCCGGGAGTAGTCAAGTGTTTTAAATTTCCCTATTTTATCAATGGCATGTTGTTTTCAGTTTATGAAATTATTGTATTGTTTTTGATGAAATAAATGCATGCAACGTATTTGGTAATTAAATGTGTATTTTAAAATGTGTTTTGATTTATGGCATAATATAACTTGGTAAATACCATCTTTTGAATAATCCGATGAACATAATTGAGCTCTAGCTCACGATCATTGTAAATGATGCGTGCGTCCCAAAGTTGACACCATGGGGGAAGGTCCCTAAACCTGCGCAGGGCCGTTCGAACTATTTAGACCGTAACGAGATGATCTAGGATAATTCAATTCGAGGCACGTATATTATAGCTACGACAAGTCCTCACTCAAAATATGATGGTTTATTTTAATGATTTATTATTTTAATATTGGGGCACGAATATTGCAGCTACGCTAAATCCTCAGCAGAATAAAACTTATATTAAAAATGTTTTCACGAAATTGTTGATTATTTGTTTTAAATGATTATTATGCCATGTATTCTAAAATTGTTGATTTTATTTTTGGAAACAAATATTATGCCATACATTTAAATGCTACCTATTTAATCCACCTTTGTTTCTGTCCTACTGAGCCAGCGCTCACGTCCCTTTTCTTTGTGATTTCGAAATGACTACTTCCAGGTGCGGGAGGAAGCAATTCCAAAATTCGTTGAGCTATCCGTTTCTACCGAAGATGATGCTATCCATTTTCTCTATCTTCTTCTTTCTGTTTCTCATTCTGATGTAATGAGACATTAAGTTTGGACTTTATTTCACGTTATTTAAATTTTATGCTTGGGAATATTTTATGGTTGGTAATTTCATTTGAAAATCGATTTTGTGTTTGATTTCCGCATTAAAAAGCATTTATTTTCTCCTTTATTTTATTATGTGGTTATGATGTTACTTTATAAATAATTAGGCTTAGCTAAATTATAATGTTGACCCGCTCTTCGTAATAAATGTTTTTCCTTAAATTTCGGGTTGATATTATGATTTTGTTACCGTGTCACGTGTCTATATTTTGGGCCGTGACAAATAATGGTATCAGAGACCAAGTTTTCAAAAGAGTTTTCATCAAAACGTTTTCAAAATACCCAAGCATAGTTTTCTTACTCTTAGAAGCTTATAGGATTTCCTCTTCCTTCAATCGTATGCAGCAAAATGGCTCGTCCTGGCACGCGTTGTCAGAGGCAGCAGAGAGGCAACGACGAAGAGAACCCCGGGAACATGCAGCCTCAAGGGAGACAGAATGCAGCGGTTCCTACACCGAATGATCAGCTAACGGCGATGCAGAACCTCACGGTGGCGGTACAGGCTCTCCTCACCGTCTTACCTTTTGGAACACCTAACCCAACTCCTGTAGCCAATGTTATTCCTAATGAGACCCCGAGAGCGGGGAGTTCTTCTCAGATTCCTTAGCAAACGCCTACCACCGAAAACCCTACCTCTGGAGCAGTACCTACCCAGCCTATGATACATCCTAAACAGGCAGCCCTAACTCTTTTTTTTAAGCCTCACATACCCACTTTCGACGACACGGGCACAGAGATGGATGCCGACTACTGGTTTGATGCCATTCGTAAGCAGCTAAAGTTGACCGCCACACCCGTAGAGTTCTGGGTTGAGTTTGCTTCCAACAAGCTGGTGGGTCTAGCCTCTACCTGGTGGGCTAGTATCGAGGATGGTTTGACAGAGGAGCGGAGGTCTTCTTGGACAGTTTTCGAGGAGCGTTTTCACGAGCGTTTCTTTTCAGCTCAGTTCCATGATAGAAAAGCTAGGGAGTTCGTCCGTTTGAAGTGAGGGTCTATGTCAGTGCGGGAATATGAAGCCAAGTTCACTGAGTTGGCCCGGTATGCGAAGAATCAGGTTTTGGATGAAGCTACTAAGTGTCTCTACTTTGAGGAAGGGCTTAGCCTCTATGTGAAGAGGGGTGTACAACTCTTCCAGATCAGGGATAGTTACCAGCAGATAGTTGCTAAGGTGTTGACAGTGGAAGAGGGTGACAAGGAGTTCCTTGAAGCTCGTAACAGAAACAAGTCTGGACCAATCTGCAACAAGCCTCAGCACAAGCCGCAGACTCCTTACCAGAAGAACCAGTAGTCCCAGGGATCGAGTTCTCATCAGTCTTCTGGACAGCGACTGGGTTGGGTGAATGTGATTATCTGCTTCGAGTGTGGTGCTGAAGGCCACAAAAGAAATGTCTTCCCGAAGAGACAGTCAAGAGACAATGCTCATAGACATCATCATCAGCGGAATCAGAATGGTCTTCCACATAGGTAACAGATTACTTCCCAGTCTTCGCAGTCACAGCGCCCTCAGCTTCCGGCTCCTTATCAGCCTCAGCGCACGAGCCAATATACTGCGCCTTATGCTCCACATGCTACACCGCTACAGCAGTTCCCAGTGTCGAGTTATCAGAGACCGTCACCACAGGGTCAGAGTACGGGCTATTAACGAGGGAATACAGCTCAAAATCGTGTTAAGGCACTACAGGTACACGCTCTTAGAGCTGACAGCATGGAGATAGATCATACACCGACTGCATTAGATGGTATAATTCCTATCTTTGGTACATATGCACATGTTTTGTTTGACACCGGGGCTACACACTCTTTTATAGCCCAACATTATGCTCGTTCACTTGGTTTAAAACTGTAAAATCTTGACTCTCCCTTATGTGTGAAATCCCCGTTGGGCACGACTACCATTAGTGATGGGTGTCAAGCCTATGTTTATGTTGGGGATGTTTGTTTGGAGGCATCACTTGTGGTAATGCCTATGTTTACCTATGATGTTATTCTGGGATATGACTGGCTTTCCAGATATGGGATTATGCTTGATTGTCGTAATCGTCGCGTTATCTTTACAACTGATTCCGGACATGTGGTGTCCTATCAGTTAAGCTTAGTTTCAGATGTTGATAGATCTTCTCTGAGGTTAGTATCGAAGAGTGGGCAGGGTATTCTTTGCTTCTTATCCTTGTGTGCAGTAGAAGGATCCAGTTCTGAAAAGAGTACCCAACCAATACCTGTTGTCGATAGTTTTCCAAATGTTTTTCCAAAAGCTCTTCCAAGTTTACCGCCTCATCGAGAAATAGAGTTTCGTATCGACTTAGTTCCCGGAACAGCTCCTTTTGCTTCTGCTCAGTATCGTATGGCACCTCTAGAGATGAAAGACTTGAGCAAGTAGCTGGATGAGTTGAAATCGCTAGGCTTTATTCGAGACAGTAACTCACCTTGGGGTTCATCAGTCCTTTTTGTGAAGAAAGCCAACGGTTCGCTACGTCTCTGTGTGGACTACAGAAAGCTCAATAGTGTGACCATCAAAAATAAGTATCCGTTACCGCGTATAGATGACCTGTTCGATCAATTGGGTGGAGCTTGTTTCTTCTCCAAGGTTGATTTGAGATCCGGTTATCATCAGCTTCGTGTCAGAGAGGAGGATATCCCGAAGACAGCGTTCCAAACGAGGTATGGCAGTTATGAGTTCTTAGTAATGCCTTTTGGTTTGACAAACACGCCAGCAGCCTTCATGGATATGATGAATAGAGTCTTCCGACCTTTTCTTGATAAGTTCGTCATCGTATTCATCGACGACATCCTCATCTACTCCCGAACTCGCGAAGATCATGCACAGCATCTCAGTATAGTTTTACAGACTCTTCGTGAACATCAATTGTACTCCAAGAAAGAAAAATGTGAATTTTGGATGACAGAGGTCAAGTTTCTCGGGCATATCATCTCAGGGGATGGTATATCAGTTGATCCATCCAAGGTTGAAGCGATTCTTAAGTAGGAATGACCGAAGAATGTTCCAGAGATCCGAAGCTTCTTGGGCTTAGCGGGATATTATCGACGTTTTATACAGGACTTCAGCAAGCTTGCCGCTCCCCTCACCAATCTGACAAAGAAGGATGTACCTTTCATTTAGGACAACAGCTGTGAGTCATTTTTCCATGAGTTAAAGAATCGTTTTGTAATGACCGCCATTTTCATGACACCTACTTACCATGTAATAAGTCATTAAGGAATAAAATGGACATAATTTAATGTCTTTTAGTACAATTTAAGAAACACGGTCAAGTACATGATCGTGTAAGAGGCTGTGTACTGCTCAGATAGATGAATGTATTTCAAAGACATGGCCGTGTTGAGTAGTCTCAACTAGTACATGCTCGTGTCTGAAATGTACACGCCCATGTTGCGTTGCACACGCACGTGTAAGAGTCTGTGTAGAAGGCTGTGTAATGAGCCGAGAGCCACTGTAATGACTCTCATGAATTATGAAACTTAATTACTATGTAATGATGTAATTAAGTTAATAAGCACAGTGTGCTTTTCAGTTGAATGAATTAAACAGGAAGAGTAACGTTTAATTACTATTCATGCAATGAAAGGGGTAATCGACAGTGAAATTGGTCCACCCTATTATGTGAGTATGCGTTGAGACACGCAATATCAAGAAACCGGTCTAGACGACCATTTCATGATACAGAATTGATGAGCTAGTCATCAGTACGCTCAGACTGGTCATCTGAGCGCAGCAGTGATAATTGCCCTAATAGATGTACAGTATCGAGAAAAGTGGTCTAGATGACCTCTTCTCGCCCATAGACTGACAAAATCAAAGTCAGAACGCTCAGATTAGTCAGTCAGATAGTGAATAGTGAATAGTGAATAGTGAGAAACGCAGTGTCAGGTTAGTGGCCAAGACGGCCTTAATCTGGCACAAAATTGATATATTAATAGTCAGCAGGCTCAATCTGGTCAATTGAGCATAGAATGTAGATTTTGTTTAAGGGATACGTTTGTATCGGGATGAGGGTCAAGACGACCTTTTCTCGCCCTGAAACTGATATATTTAGACTCAGGACGCCCAAATTAGTCAATCGGGCACCTGACACGTTTTTCGAGACGGGGTCATGCAGATCCTGAAAACTGGTCCAGAAGACCTCAGATGGACGTAAAACTGATAAATTTGAAATCAGCACGTCCAAATTAGTCAAGAGAGACTGTGTTTGAAATTTCACGCGAAAATGCCTCGTTATGCGTGCACAGTGTCAACACAGTGTAGGCCTAACCACAGTATCAAGAAATTGATCAAGATGACCTCTTCTTGATATAAAACTGATATATTTGGAATCAGAATGCTCAAATTAGTCATTTGAGCACAAAAAGTAATTTTTGACCGGGAACCATACAGTATCGGGAAACTGGTCGAGACGACCTCGGATGAAGATAAAACTGATATATTTGGGTTCAGCACGCCCAAATTAGTCAGTATAGCCTATCTTAAAATTTTTCAAAAAAATTAGTATAAAGGAGGAAATTTTGGGGATTATAGAAAAATAGCCCCCATATTTTTCCAAATCACATTTTCTCCCTCCCATACCACACGAAGATGAACAGTGACCAACTATCGAATCCGGCCTCCGTTTTTGACACCGCCGGCACCATTGGAAAGCTCTCGACGAGCTGATTCCAACGGTGGGCCGAGTCGACCGAACCGATGCCGGAGCACGCCGCACGCGCCGCCCAAAGCCGCCGGTGGCCGAATTTTTCAAACCGCCGTATCTCCACCGTCCGACGTCCAAATGCCACGATTCCGGTCCCAATGGATTCGTGGTGAAGAGTAGAACAAAACCCAGGCTTCATTTCACGTCAACAGCCGCCGAATCGCGCCGCCCCAGGTTCGCCGTCGCCGTCGCCATCGCCGCCGTCGGATCTCGCTATTCCGGCGGAGTTGAGTTGCAAGGTCGGTGTCAAAATGCTCAGAACAACACGTAGATCAAAAGCCCCAAATCAATTTTGGGCAACAACGCCGGAAAAATGAAGATCCAACGCCGCCGCCGTCGCCGACTTTTCGAGAGCCGATTTCCGGTGATAGGAGCCTCGATTCGTGAAATTGACACCACCAATGGGTTCCTCTCGTCGAGCTCTTTAAGATGGTGGTCGCCACTTCCATCGCCGCCGTGGTCAACGCCGGTCAACGCCGGTCAACGGCGACCCGGAGACCGAAAATTGAAGAATGGCCCGTTGGCCTATTTTCGACGTTCCGGACACATCCGCGGCATCGGATTTGCAAACTGGAGTTTCAAAAGTGAAGAACGACGATTCAAAGATTGCACGGTCGAGACCGAACGGTTCGTCCAACCGCCGACGGGAACGATTTTGGTAGTAGTGTTGATCTATTTATTCCTCAATTTAATATTGGAAATAATTATGTATTAATTATGGTTTAATGACTTGAGGAATTGTAAGAAAAAAGGGTGAAATATCGAAAAAGAGAATGTGAGAAAATGTGAATATTTTTACGTAAAAAGCAGAGCTTTTACGTAAAAAATTAGGCCTCTGGTTTAGTACGTGGCAGGTTAGAATAGGTTAGATGGTTTTGAGGCGTTTCCTAAACGCCGGAAACCCAAAAATTAAGCGGAAATGCTGCCGAAATTTCTAAAACGGCACAAAGGGGTATTTTAGGAAACGAGGGCTGAAAATGTGATCGGGATGGAAACCCGAGCTCCCTCGATGACCTAAGTCCGGGAAAGAAGGACGGACATTATGAGGATTAGTGAACCGCCCCATTAGAAATTTCGTAATGTAAGAAAACGACCCCTATGTCAGAATTGTACCACCCGAGGGACAGGTGCGATCGAAGTATAAAATTTGGGGCGATTACATCGGTAACGGTAACCCGATAGGCATCGGTACCACACAATGATAAGTTTATTAGTTCCTAACGATAGAGTGACCTAAGAGCGATGTTAATTAATTTATTGGGTAAATAAATTAATTAACAATGATTAGAAAATCAAATTCTTAAGAAGAGGGCAATTAGCACCGACAAGGATCGGTACCACATAACGAGAATTTTTATTAGTCACTAATGACCACGGTGACCTAAGAGTGAATGTTAATGTAAATGCATTATGATTACAGGGAGGTACCTGTATTGTGACGAAGGCGAGAGTATAAACTGTCTGCTGACAGGTAAGTACAACTCCGCCTACAGCATGGATAAAATGAATTTAAAATGATGCTTTTCCAGTATTTTAAGTATGTATCTTGCACACGATGCTGCACAGCATACATAAGAGCACATAGCTTCACAATCGAGTAGATTGATGAAAGAACAAGATAGAAGTCATAGATCCCTACCGCGTAGGATTGGGGACAGCTTAGAGAAGCGTATGGCTAGAACAGTTAAACAAGATGGAAATAAATAGGTGTGTCGTACCGGCTCCTTCAGTCGAAGGGGTTTCCAGTTAAAGAAAGTTCAGGCCACAAGTTGAGCATCAGTTGATGGCTCTTCGGCATTAGTTGACCTCGGGCGTTACCGTTGGTCTGCGCGCACACGGTACTGACACATGGGCCCTAAATAGACAAGAAAAGAAAAGAAAAGTTTGAAGCATAAATGAACATAACCGGATCATGCATTAGTTATAGTTCGCTATGCTTTCTTTTTCAGTAGAGTGCATACAGTACACGATGCTTCTGTCATGCATAAAGTATGTGAAGTTTTATATTCAGTGTTATGACATGTTAGGTGATGACATGATATGTGAGCTGATATGTGATATGCTTATATGATATATGATTTATTAAGTGATATATGTCATGCCTATGATTTTACGTATGTGCTATGTTTTAAACATGTTTTGCGGTTAACATGTTGTACTTACTGGGCGTAAAGCTCACGGAGTGTGTTCATGCTGTAGGTAAGCATCCTATAGCGTAAACATCAAGGGACGATGATGATGGCGGAGGTGGATGTGAGGATGAGGTTATGGATACACCGCGAGTATTCTTCCGCACAGTATGAGTAAATAATATTTTGAATGGTGACAGTTAAATAGTATTTTGAATAGTAAAGGTTAAATGGTATTTTGGAACAGTAAACAGTATATGTACGAGTAGTATATTTAAATAGTATCTGGTGAATAGTAATCAGATAAACATGTATATAATTATGTATGTATAATTGAAATCCTTATGTTTTTCAAATTCCGCATTTTAATAGTATGCGTACGTGAATAGTAAATACGTACGTGTATATAAAAAAAAAAAATCCCTCTAAATTTATAGTCTTAAAGAGAAAGTTTAAGTATCGTTTTTAAAGAAGCAAGTAATAGAGTTTACAGTGACGGTCCGGGCCGTTGAGGGCACGGGGCGTCACAGTTGGTATCAGAGCGGTTTCCTGCCATCCTACTTCACATCACCGCATGCCTACCTCATCTGTCCAAGTAAGTTAGTTTTATTTTTTAGTCGGTAAATGTTTATCTATTGAAGATAACATTTTATAGTAATGAAACGACGAAATCTATGATGGCGAGGACAAGATGAAAAGATGCTGAGATCATTATACGAAAAATCACGACCGTGCAGTGCTAGAGAACTGTTTAGAGAAAGAGCATGGATTGCTACCCGAGTTGTACTGATCTTCAAGGCTAGTTGTCCACTAAGTTTCGAGTGGCAAACAGTACTCCTGCACTCCATGAGAATGTGAGGACTGGTTTCATGTTATCAAAGTGATTCCCTGATTGTACACCATTGACCAGGATAACTGAGTCCTGTTGGCTGTTGATATCTCTCAGGAAGATACTCTCGTGTGTATCGGGATCCTTATGACCAGGATGAGCTCTTAACTGTGTCGAGTTTCGCCATACCATGATCGAGCCAATCTCTGAGAGCAGTCCAGCATCAGCCCCAGTTTTTCTCTATGGGCAAGCAGGGAGTGAAACCGCCTAAGTTCTCTAGAGTTATGGATATACGAGAATTTGTTCATCGGACTGAAAGACTGCAGCTGATGTCCGGCGATATAGTTCTAACGTATGCTGTTCGCTACAAGGAACCGAAATGGACTTCTACAATACATGCCGAGACAAAAGTGGATCAAGACAGAAGAAGACTCAAAGAGAGAAAGAGACCTTGCCAAACAGAATTAGAAGAGCGATCAAATAGGACTAGCAAGCCTTATTAAGGAGATAGTGAACGCCGAGAGAAAAGTGCTCAACCCCGGGAACTCTACACAAGCCCAAGGCATTATAGCAGCCGCCATTATGGAGGGTGACCCGGTAGAACCAGCACCCCAACTGGCCGATGAAGAGTTCACGGTCGAGTACCAGTCAGAAGTACACGAGGGCAATAGGGAGCCGATGGAGAACCCCGAACCAGCCCGTATGTCTCCCGAACACCCCATGAGAGAGGAAGATAACGCGACTCTTTTCGACGCCCATCCCGACGATGAGGGAAAGGAGATCCCCAATCGCTTTAGTAATGACGAAGTCATCATAGCCAGCGATGACGAGGTCAGTTTCAGCTGAGAAGAAGAAGAGAACCCAGAGGAGTACTCACTCAGTGATAGTGACGATGAGGAGATGCCTGATACTGAATCAGGATTATCCTTCCAATAGTAGTAACCCTTCTGCGGGAATGTTAGTTATGAAAATATATAGAGGGAAGCAGTAGCTCTCCCCCGTCAGTTATAGCATAATGTACTTGTTGGGATCGTATAGGGGAAGTGTGTGTCACTCCCACTGAACTAGAATCTTGAATATATGTATATATATTATGTGAAATACATTATGAGATAAGTAGTAAAGCTTTGCCCTAGGAGCCAGATAAAATTTTTTTTTTCCACAGCGTGAGTATGATATGACAGAAAGTGCAGGATGAATCCTAGCACTCAGACGATGTCCCAATACAATGCGACAATTGTATTGACATCACAGTATGAGAGAAAGAAAGGTGGATATAGTGTGTATATTTATATCCATAATGTTTAAGTAAGATTGTTAAGTAAGAAAGAAAATGATATGTGATACGAGTCCCAAGTATAGAATTTAAGAGACTTATATTTTTCCTTTTTTGCTGTACGATAGGGTTACATAGGAAAACATGGCAAGAATGAGAGCTTAGTTAAACCCAGCATCCTGAGAGGATGAGTTGATAGCACAGATCGCAGCCATGCGAGAGATGATGGAGAACCAGCAGCGGGAGCTAAACCAGCTTAGAGAACAGCTGGGCCAGCAACCCCAGGCACCACAGTCAGTAGAGATGCCAGCACAGGAGGTTCTAGCAGCCCAGAAACTCTGAGGGAGCAAGCAGCTCCTTCAGCTCAGGAAGCACTAGCACCCATAGTAATGGCTGCTTTCGTAGCAGCAATTATTTTCTGCCAATCCCTAGGGAAGGCGACTTGTATGAGAGATTCCGACGCATGAAAGCGTTAGAATTCTTAGGAATCACCAACCCTATAGAGGCCGATGATTGGCTAACGGATATCCAAGTAATCTTGGATTTTATAGGGTTAACAGATAGAGAGAGAAAGTGATGTACGCATCCTTCACCCTGCGCAATGTGGCGCGTTAGTGGTGGAAGATGGTAACCATTAGGAGGAACATTAGAGAGATGAGCTGGAGCGATTTCATTGAGGAATTCAAGGAGACGTACTTCAACAAGGAAGCACTAGCAGCGCAGTAAGACGAGTTCAACAACCTGCGCAAAGGTAGTATGACTGTTATGGAGGCAGTCAAGAAGTTTGAGCAGCTGGCTCAACTTTTTCCAGATTTAGTACCGACTAAAATGAGAGAGTCAGACGAATGCTGAAGATGTTCAAAATGGAAATCGCAGTTTAGGTCTGTAGCCGAAGCCATGGACCAGTGACACTAGCAGAATGTGTCAGCAAGGCTATCTGAACTGAGTACTGATCGGTTCATGAGAAGGAGCGAAAGGCGTAGAATTTTAAGGCACGAAAGGAGGAGAAAACGCAAGCCGAGTAGGCTCAGGAGAAGCAGAACCCCGAGTCACAATACAGAGGGCAGAATGTGGGAACCGGCCAGAATAATAGGCATTCCCATAACAACAACAAGAGAAAAGGGGAATTAGGGCAATCAAGATTCACAGAAGAATTTCCCTAGAAGAGATACGACCAGGAAGGAATGATAGCCAATACCCGACATGCACGAGATGCGGAAGGAGGCACCCAGGAGAATGCAAGCAGAGAGCAAGTGGTTGTTTCATCTGTGGCAAGGAAGGCCACTATGCCAAAAAAAAAAAAAATTGCCACTCCAACCTGCAGAATCGACAGAATCAACCCCACACTGGGAATAATCAACTTCACACCAACCAGACTAGGATCGAAGACCCTTCAATCACACAAGGCATACTGAAAGCTTCAGACAGCTAATGGATAATCTATGCTTACGCGAAGAATGACCCTGAAGCTGTAACTTCTGTAGTGGTGACAGGCCAGCTTTCTATCACCAACTTTGATGTGTTAGTTCTACTTGATTCTGGAGCCACCCATTCGTTGCATCATCAGATTCTGCTAAAAAGCTTAGGACACAACGTTGTCATAAACTGTTGAAGGCGAAAAATCGTTTTCGAACCAATCGGATGTGAAAAGTTCATCTGCAAGGGTTTGTCGCCAGAGCAACCAAAGACGATGATATCAGCAGTGAAGGCTCGCGAGATGCTATCTAGTGGATGCACGGACTTCCTAGTATACGTAGCAGATAAGACTCAAGGAATAGGGATAGGATCCGAGAACATGCCGATAGTCAGGGAATTCGTAGAGCTATTTCCAGAAGGTCTTTTAGAACTCTCGTCAGAGCGCGAGATCTCGTTCGAGACTGAACGTTTACTCGACAAAACTGTTCACCCTGGGGAGCATCCGTACCATTCGTGAAGAAGAAAGATGGACCACTGAGAATGTGCATCGACTACAGAGAGTTTAATAGGATTACGATTAAGAACAAGCATTCATTACCATGGGTTAACGATCTATTCGATCAGCTTCAAGACGCTGTAGTGTTCTCGAAGATCGGTCTACGTTCAGGGTATCATCAACTACAAATCAGGAATGAAGATGTACCCAAAACAGCATTTCAAACGTGGTACGGACATTACGAGTTTCTGTTCATGTCACTCAGATTAACGGACGCACCAGCAACTTTCATGAACTGGATGAACCGCATGTTCAAGGACTATTTGGATAAGTTTGTCATTGGGTTCATCGATGACATACTTATACACTCTAAGACGAAGGAAGAGCACGAAGAGCACTTAATTATCATTTTACGCATGCAACAGGACCATCAGTTATACACCAAGTTCTCCAAGTACGAGTTTTGGCTGGAGAAGGTCCATTTCCTAGACCACGTAGACCCCAAGGAAGGAGTATCTGTGGACCTGGCGAAAATTGATGCAGTTAGCACGTGGCCAGCTCAGAGGAACGAAACGGGAATTCACAGTTTCTTTAAACTAACAGGATGTTACCTACACTTAGTCGAAGGCTACTCAAAGTTAGCTGCTCCGCTCACAGCGCTCACCAAGAAGGGAAAGAGGTATAAGTGAATCGATAAGTGTGAGGAAAGCTTTCAAGAGCTAAGATGAAGACTCATAAGCGCTCCAATGCTGACCATTTCAAACGTTGGTCAGGGAAGCTTTGTGATTTAAGCGCCACATCTAAAACCAAGTTGGAAACTGTGTTGATGTAGAGTGGTAGAGTAGTCGCGTATGCTTCACGACAACTCAAAAAAAACCTTGAGAAGAGCTACCCAACGCGTGATCTGGAGCTAGTAGCGATAGTTTTTACGATAAAAACATGGAGGCACTACCTGTACGGAGTCACGTGCGAGATTTACATCGACCACTAGAGTCTCAAATGTATCTTCACGCAGAAAGAGCTCAACATGAGGCAGCGTAGATGGCTAGAGTTGGTAAGGATTACGACCGTGAGATCCTATACCATCCAGGGAAAGCCAATAAAGTGGTCAATGCGTAGAGTCAGAAGCATATTACTATGCCTATGGCTATTAGTGCCTTGTCAAGAGCGCTACAAAGGAGTTATGCGACAGCAAGATCAAGATTTTGATAGGGGGATTGTCTAACATGACCCTCCAATCGACGCTCCAAGAAGAGATCAAGATCGGTCAAGATTTTGATTTGTCCCTGCTCAAGTCCAAAAAGGAAGCTATAGAGGACAAGGGTTCAGAGTTTAAGATCCTTAAGGACGACATACTCTACTACAGAGATAGAGTATGTGTTCTAAAAGATGAAGAACTCAAGAAGCGAATCCTTTTGGAACCTTACGAGACGTCATATTCCGTACATCCGGTAGCGAATAAGATGTACAAGTACCTAAAGGAAAGTTTTTGGTGCCTTGGAATGAAGAATGACATTGTCGAGTTCGTCGCCAGCTGCCTTACGTGCCAGAAGGTTAAGGTAGATCACCAGCGCTCAGCAGGATAATCGTAGGAAATTAAGTTACCCGAGTGGAAATGGGACCAGATTACGATGAATTTCGTAATCGGATTGCCGAAGACGTCAAACGATAATGATGCAATCTGGGTGATTGTAGAAAAACTGATGAAATCAGTTAGATTTTTAGCAATGAAAGTTAGCTACTCGGTGGAACGACCAGTAGAAATCTATGCGGCACAGTTCGTGAAATGGCACGGAATACCAGAGTCGATCGTCTCAGATCGTAGTGGACGCTTTACCTCCAGATTTTGGCGAAGTGTTCAGGCTGCATTACGGTCCAAGTGAGAGTTCAGCACAGCATTTCATCCTCAGACCGACAATTAGTCTGAGAGGACCATACAGATGTTAGAGGACATGTTGAGACCTGCGTCCTAGACTTCAAAGGAAATTGGAATCAGAAGCTACCATTGAGCGAATTCTCATACAACAGCAACTACCATTCCTAGATAGGAATGGCACCGTACGAGACACATTGTGGAAGGAAATGCAGATCTCTGGCTCATTAGTACGAGTCTGGAGAAAAACGACTAGTTAGCTCGGACATCATCAAGAATACCATGGCAGACGTGAAGCTGATACGAGAAACGTTAGATACAGCGCACAGTCGACAGAAAAATTTTGACGATAAGCGCTATAGACCCCTTGAGTTTCAAGTAAGAGACTTGGTCTTTATCAAGGCGGCACCCATGAAAGGGGTGGTGTATTTCGAAAAGAAAAGAAAGCTCAGTCCTAAGTACATAGGACCCTTGAGATAATAGAGAAAGTCGGGAAGGTGACTTATAGACTAACGCTTCCTCCCGAGTTAGCTATAGTGCACAACATCTTTCACGTCTTGATGCTGAAGAAGTACGTGCCAGACAGCTCTCATGTTCTTAGCCAAGAATCCGTTGTAGTATACGCTGATCCGACGTACGAGGAGAGACCCGTGCGGATCCTAGTCAGAGAGGAGAAGGTACTTAGGAATAAAGTATACCGCTAGTAAAAGTGTTGTGACAGAATCATAGTGTTGAGGAAGCCACATAAGAATGGGAAGAAGACATGAGAAGAGACTTCCTGGAATTATTCTAATTTTCGAGGACGAAAATTTTGTAAGGGGGGTAGATTGTAATGACCGCCATTTTCATGACACCTACTTACCATGTAATAAGTCATTAAGGAATAAAATGGACATAATTTAATGTCTTTTAGTACAATTTAAGAAACACGGTCAAGTACATGATCGTGTAAGAGGCTGTGTACTGCTCAGATAGATGAATGTATTTCAAAGACATGGCCGTGTTGAGTAGTCTCAACTAGTACATGCTCGTGTCTGAAATGTACACGCCCATGTTGCGTTGCACACGCACGTGTAAGAGTCTGTGTAGAAGGCTGTGTAATGAGCCGAGAGCCACTGTAATGACTCTCATGAATTATGAAACTTAATTACTATGTAATGATGTAATTAAGTTAATAAGCACAGTGTGCTTTTCAGTTGAATGAATTAAACAGGAAGAGTAACGTTTAATTACTATTCATGCAATGAAAGGGGTAATCGACAGTGAAATCGGTCCACCCTATTATGTGAGTATGCGTTGAGACACGCAATATCAAGAAACCGGTCTAGACGACCATTTCATGATGCAGAATTGATGAGCTAGTCATCAGTACGCTCAGACTGGTCATCTGAGCGCAGCAGTGATAATTGCCCTAATAGATGTACAGTATCGAGAAAAGTGGTCTAGATGACCTCTTCTCGCCCATAGACTGACAAAATCAAAGTCAGAACGCTCAGATTAGTCAGTCAGATAGTGAATAGTGAATAGTGAATAGTGAGAAACGCAGTGTCAGGTTAGTGGCCAAGACGGCCTTAATCTGGCACAAAATTGATATATTAATAGTCAGCAGGCTCAATCTGGTCAATTGAGCATAGAATGTAGATTTTGTTTAAGGGATACGTTTGTATCGGGATGAGGGTCAAGACGACCTTTTCTCGCCCTGAAACTGATATATTTAGACTCAGGACGCCCAAATTAGTCAATCGGGCACCTGACACGTTTTTCGAGACGGGGTCATGCAGATCCTGAAAACTGGTCCAGAAGACCTCAGATGGACGTAAAACTGATAAATTTGAAATCAGCACGTCCAAATTAGTCAAGAGAGACTGTGTTTGAAATTTCACGCGAAAATGCCTCGTTATGCGTGCACAGTGTCAACACAGTGTAGGCCTAACCACAGTATCAAGAAATTGATCAAGATGACCTCTTCTTGATATAAAACTGATATATTTGGAATCAGAATGCTCAAATTAGTCATTTGAGCACAAAAAGTAATTTTTGACCGGGAACCATACAGTATCGGGAAACTGGTCGAGACGACCTCGGATGAAGATAAAACTGATATATTTGGGTTCAGCACGCCCAAATTAGTCAGTATAGCCTATCTTAAAATTTTTCAAAAAAATTAGTATAAAGGAGGAAATTTTGGGGATTATAGAAAAATAGCCCCCATATTTTTCCAAATCACATTTTCTCCCTCCCATACCACACGAAGATGAACAGTGACCAACTATCGAATCCGGCCTCCGTTTTTGACACCGCCGGCACCATTGGAAAGCTCTCGACGAGCTGATTCCAACGGTGGGCCGAGTCGACCGAACCGATGCCGGAGCACGCCGCACGCGCCGCCCAAAGCCGCCGGTGGCCGAATTTTTCAAACCGCCGTATCTCCACCGTCCGACGTCCAAATGCCACGATTCCGGTCCCAATGGATTCGTGGTGAAGAGTAGAACAAAACCCAGGCTTCATTTCACGTCAACAGCCGCCGAATCGCGCCGCCCCAGGTTCGCCGTCGCCGTCGCCATCGCCGCCGTCGGATCTCGCTATTCCGGCGGAGTTGAGTTGCAAGGTCGGTGTCAAAATGCTCAGAACAACACGTAGATCAAAAGCCCCAAATCAATTTTGGGCAACAACGCCGGAAAAATGAAGATCCAACGCCGCCGCCGTCGCCGACTTTTCGAGAGCCGATTTCCGGTGATAGGAGCCTCGATTCGTGAAATTGACACCACCAATGGGTTCCTCTCGTCGAGCTCTTTAAGATGGTGGTCGCCACTTCCATCGCCGCCGTGGTCAACGCCGGTCAACGGCCGGTCAACGCCGGTCAACGGCGGTCAACGCCGGTCAACGGCGGTCAACCCGGAGACCGAAAATTGAAGAATGGCCCGTTGGCCTATTTTCGACGTTCCGGACACATCCGCGGCATCGGATTTGCAAACTGGAGTTTCAAAAGTGAAGAACGACGATTCAAAGATTGCACGGTCGAGACCGAACGGTTCGTCCAACCGCCGACGGGAACGATTTTGGTAGTAGTGTTGATCTATTTATTCCTCAATTTAATATTGGAAATAATTATGTATTAATTATGGTTTAATGACTTGAGGAATTGTAAGAAAAAAGGGTGAAATATCGAAAAAGAGAATGTGAGAAAATGTGAATATTTTTACGTAAAAAGCAGAGCTTTTACGTAAAAAATTAGGCCTCTGGTTTAGTACGTGGCAGGTTAGAATAGGTTAGATGGTTTTGAGGCGTTTCCTAAACGCCGGAAACCCAAAAATTAAGCGGAAATGCTGCCGAAATTTCTAAAACGGCACAAAGGGGTATTTTAGGAAACGAGGGCTGAAAATGTGATCGGGATGGAAACCCGAGCTCCCTCGATGACCTAAGTCCGGGAAAGAAGGACGGACATTATGAGGATTAGTGAACCGCCCCATTAGAAATTTCGTAATGTAAGAAAACGACCCCTATGTCAGAATTGTACCACCCGAGGGACAGGTGCGATCGAAGTATAAAATTTGGGGCGATTACATCGGTAACGGTAACCCGATAGGCATCGGTACCACACAATGATAAGTTTATTAGTTCCTAACGATAGAGTGACCTAAGAGCGATGTTAATTAATTTATTGGGTAAATAAATTAATTAACAATGATTAGAAAATCAAATTCTTAAGAAGAGGGCAATTAGCACCGACAAGGATCGGTACCACATAACGAGAATTTTTATTAGTCACTAATGACCACGGTGACCTAAGAGTGAATGTTAATGTAAATGCATTATGATTACAGGGAGGTACCTGTATTGTGACGAAGGCGAGAGTATAAACTGTCTGCTGACAGGTAAGTACAACTCCGCCTACAGCATGGATAAAATGAATTTAAAATGATGCTTTTCCAGTATTTTAAGTATGTATCTTGCACACGATGCTGCACAGCATACATAAGAGCACATAGCTTCACAATCGAGTAGATTGATGAAAGAACAAGATAGAAGTCATAGATCCCTACCGCGTAGGATTGGGGACAGCTTAGAGAAGCGTATGGCTAGAACAGTTAAACAAGATGGAAATAAATAGGTGTGTCGTACCGGCTCCTTCAGTCGAAGGGGTTTCCAGTTAAAGAAAGTTCAGGCCACAAGTTGAGCATCAGTTGATGGCTCTTCGGCATTAGTTGACCTCGGGCATTACCGTTGGTCTGCGCGCACACGGTACTGACACATGGGCCCTAAATAGACAAGAAAAGAAAAGAAAAGTTTGAAGCATAAATGAACATAACCGGATCATGCATTAGTTATAGTTCGCTATGCTTTCTTTTTCAGTAGAGTGCATACAGTACACGATGCTTCTGTCATGCATAAAGTATGTGAAGTTTTATATTCAGTGTTATGACATGTTAGGTGATGACATGATATGTGAGCTGATATGTGATATGCTTATATGATATATGATTTATTAAGTGATATATGTCATGCCTATGATTTTACGTATGTGCTATGTTTTAAACATGTTTTGCGGTTAACATGTTGTACTTACTGGGCGTAAAGCTCACGGAGTGTGTTCATGCTGTAGGTAAGCATCCTATAGCGTAAACATCAAGGGACGATGATGATGGCGGAGGTGGATGTGAGGATGAGGTTATGGATACACCGCGAGTATTCTTCCGCACAGTATGAGTAAATAATATTTTGAATGGTGACAGTTAAATAGTATTTTGAATAGTAAAGGTTAAATGGTATTTTGGAACAGTAAACAGTATATGTACGAGTAGTATATTTAAATAGTATCTGGTGAATAGTAATCAGATAAACATGTATATAATTATGTATGTATAATTGAAATCCTTATGTTTTTCAAATTCCGCATTTTAATAGTATGCGTACGTGAATAGTAAATACGTACGTGTATATAAAAAAAAAAATCCCTCTAAATTTATAGTCTTAAATTCAGCAAGTTTAAGTATCGTTTTTAAAGAAGCAAGTAATAGAGTTTACAGTGACGGTCCGGGCCGTTGAGGGCACGGGGCGTCACACGTTTGACGTCTGCACCTATCCTTATCATTCTGGATCAGGATCAAGTATATGACGTCTACACAGATGCTTCTCATCAAGGCCTTAGAGCAGTTTTGATGCAACAGAACCGAGTTGTCGCTTATGCCTTACGACAGTTGAAACAACATGAATGAAACTACCCTACACATGATCTAGAGTTAGCTGCAGTAGTGTTCGCGCTTAAGATTTGGCGTTGTTATCTGTATGGTGCCAGTTTTAGACTGTTTTCATATCACAAGAGTTTGAAATACCTAGCTACACAGAAAGATCTCAACCTGCGTCAGAGAAGATGGGTAAAATACATGCAAGACTACGACTTCGAAGTCGAGTACCATCTGGGTAAAGCAAACGTGGTCGCAGATGTACTAAGTAGGAAAAGAGAGGTAGTTCCCAATCTTGATCATGACGCTTCTATAATGGCTATGCAGATAGATGAGTGGGAAAAGGACAGAGTTCTTACAGTTTATCAGGTTCGTTTTGGTGAAGTTCAGGGTCACCCAGTATTATACAACTTAGTGATGGAATCAGACTACGTGCAGAGGATCAAGGAGAATCAGTTGGCAGATACACGTCTCGTTGACATCCGAGATAAATTGTTAAAGGGCAAGCATGTTGCAGAGTGGTCGATGGACGCCAGTGGAATTCTTTACAATGAGGGTCGCTTAGCAGTACCACACATCCCAGAGCTTATACAGGAGATCTTGTCAGAGTTTCATCAGTCGAGGTTCGCCATGCACCCAGGTGGAAACAAGATGTATCAAAACTTAAGACGACAGCTTTGGTGGAGAGTTATGAAGTTAGATGTGAAGAACTTCGTGGCCAACTGTTTGACGTGTCAGAAAGTAAAGGCAGCACGGGAGAGACCCGCAGGTCTGCTCCAACCACTTCCAATACCTCGGTGGAAGTGGGATAGTATAGGAATGGACTTCCTAACCAGCTTACCGAGAGCACAGGATGGATCTGATGGAGTCTGGGTAGTTGTAGATCGTCTCACCAAGACCGCGCACTTCATCCCGTTCAAGACGACTTGCAGCAGGAACCAGCTAGCCGAGCTTTACATGAGGAACATAGTCAGATTGCATGGAGTCCCTTCAGTGATCGTTTCTGATCGTGATACGCACTTCAACGCTCACTTTTGGCAAAGTCTATAGGAAGCTCTAGGCACAGAACTGAACTTCAGCACCGCTTTTCATCCACAGACAGATGGTCAGTCGGAGCGTCTCATACAGATTCTCGAGGATATGCTACGTGCCTGCGTTCTTGATCTTGGAGATGGATGGAGCAAACACCTCTACATGGCAGAGTTCGCATACAATAATAGTTATCAAGCGAGTATCGGAATGGCACCCTTTGAAACATTGTATGGAAAGCCTTGTTGATTACCCATCTATTGGGTTGACAACCAAGAAGCACCAGTGGGTGGACCCGATATAATCCTAGACCAGTACGAGAAGATTGCCATCATCAAACAACGACTTCTAACAACACAGAGTCGACAGAAGAGCTATGCCGATCAACGCAGAAAGCCGTTAGAGTTCGAGGTCGGAGACTTTGTATTGCTAAAGGTGTCACCGAAGAAAGGTATCTGTCGTTTCGGAGTTAAAGGGAAGCTAGCACTGCGTTACATTAGACCTTTCGAGATCGTAAGCAGAGTTGGTAAGGTTGCATATGAGCTGAAGTTACCCGACACCTTGGGAGTGCATAACGTTTTCCATGTATCGATGCTGAGGAAGAGTGCACGAACAGAGTCCGAAGTTATTTCAACAGATGATGTAGAAATCCAACCAGATGCCCCTTACATCGAGGTTCCAGTGAAGATTTTGGATCGGAAGGTCAAGCAGCTGAGAACGAAAACAATACCCATGGTGAAGGTTCTTTGGAGTAACCATGGTGAAGAGGAAGCCATATGGGAAACCGAGAAAGATATGCGCGAGAACCATACCGAATGGTTCGCTAAGCAGTAGAGTACATATAATGTAGTCGACCTAAGTTTGTTTTGTAACCCTATTCTGTTCATAGTGGTAGATATACCACTATATGTTTTGAAAGGTGCATTTAGATCGCTTAATGAAATGAGAAGTTATTCATATTCTTATTCTCTTCTTTAGTGTGGAGTAATTCTTAAAGTTTCGAGGACAAACTATTTTTAGTGGGAGATATTTGTGACGCCTTAAATTTTATTTAAGGGTCAATATATAATTTAAATAAAATTAGTGTGCCAAAAAGTAATTAAAAATCTTTTGGAAACCCTAGGTTGGTTTCCTAGTCGAATTCCGCTCAAAAAGTCAACAATTTTGACTTCAAAAAAAAAAACCCTAAAATATTCGGCCATCACTTGGGATTTTTAATTAAAATTTAAATCCCACAAATCCAAGGAGGATTCAAATTTAAATTTCATCCCTTAAATATAAAGAAGAATTTCGGCCATAAAGTGTAGGAAATAAATGAGATTTTATTTGAATTAAAAGCTAGGTCAAAACTCATTCAAAATTCAAATTATTTTTTTCCTAAAAACTAATGGATAATTTTCGGCCACTTAAGGGGAAATAAGAGAGAAAACCCTAGCCTCAAAACAGCACAAAAACTTCCCTTTTGCCCCTTAAAATTTTCGACCAAACAAGGAAGAGAAAGGGAAAGAAAAACCTAGTATAAAAACCCTCTTTTAACTCTCATTCACCCTTCCTTTCACTCTCAAAAATTCGGCCAGCCTCCCCTTGTTTTCTCTCTGAATTTTCTCTCCCAAAACAACCCCAAAACAACAAACAAATACCAACCTAAAGGCAGCTCAAGGATTTAACAAATTTTGAGACAAAAACAAGGTGAGAAATCAACTTTTTCCTTCCTTCTCCTTTTGATTTTAAATCCGAAATTTATATGGTTTTCTCCACTGTTTTCCCTACTGTTTTGAAGACCCCAACACTTACACAAATTCAGCCAAAAAGGAGACCAAGCATCAAAAATAGTGCAGCACAAACAAGGTGTGAATCTCTCTCTCAAACCCTAAAAATTTTGCCTCTTTGTTTCCCTTTCAAAAACCCTATTATCACATGTGTAAAATTTTATGTTTTTGTCAATTTGATTCTTGGGTTGTGTTAACCACATATAAATAAGGTCCTCCACAAAATTTCGTGATCATTGGATGAAAATTGAGTTGATTTGAGACTAATTGAAATTCGGACACAGAAAAACGGAAATCTGGAAAATTACCATATAAACAGTAAATTTGTGTCAGCCATAACTTGAGTTTTAAAAACGATTTTCTAGTGATTCTTGAGCCTAAAATTAAAATCACGATGTCCCCTAAATGCTGCAAAAATTTCAGAAACAAAATCATCCATTTTCCTAGTCAAAATATTTTTCTAAGATAGGCGGACAGAATTGCCAGTTTTTGAACCGAAACTGAAATCCTGATTTTATGCCTGAAAATAACCCCTCGGTTTTTGGCCTAATTGAATAACCGAACGATGTCCAAAAATTATAAAAATTATATGGAATTAAAGCTACGGATGTCTAGTTTAACATATTAAAAATTTAGAATTTTTGGGATTTAAAATGAATTAATATTGATTTTACACTCAGCCTAAGTCAGTTTGTCCATGTCCAGTAATATCCTAACTTAGAGTTTTTCACAAATTTTAAATCCCAAATATTTATTAAACATTTTAAAATCTTTTGTGGCACACTAAAATGATTGGATGATTATGTCTAGACCTAGACTGATCATATGTTGTAATTATAGGATTTATTTGACGTTCTTGCTTGATTCGTGGATCACGTCATCGCAACGCTTGTGCGATAATTGAGCTAGGACGTTCTAGCCTTTTCTGGGAGTAGTCAAGTGTTTTAAATTTCCCTGTTTTATCAATGGCATGCTCTTTTCAGTTTATGAAATTATTATATTGTTTTTGATGAAATAAACGCATGCAACGTATTTGGTAATTAAATGTGTATTTTAAAACGTGTTTTGATTTATGGTATAATATAACTTAGTAAATACCATCTTTTGAATAATCCGGTTATCATAATTGAGCTCTAGTTCATGATCATTATAAATGATGCGTGCGTCCCAAAGTTGACGCCATGGGGGAAGGTCCCTAAACCTGCGCAGGGCCGTTTGGCCTATTTAGACCGTAACGAGATGATCTAGGATAATTCAATTCGAGGCACGTATGTTATAGCTACGACAAGTCCTCACTCAAAATATGATGGTTTATTTTAATGATTTATTATTTTAATATTGGGGCATGTATATTGCAGCTACGCTAAGTCCTCAGCAGAATTAAACTTATATTAAAAATGTTTTCACGAAATTGTTGATTATTTGTTTTAAATGATTATTATGCCATGTATTCTAAAATTACTGATTTTATTTTTGGAAACGAATATTATGCCATACATTTAAATGCTACCTGTTTAATCCACCTTTGTTTCTGTTCTACTGAGCCAGCGCTCACGTCCCTTTTCTTTGTGATTTCGAAATGACTACTTCCAGGTGTGGGAGGTAGCAGTTCCGAAATTCGTTGAGCTATCCGTTTCTACCGAAGATGATGCTATCCGTTTTCTCCATCTTCTTCTTTCTGTTTCTCGTTCTGATGTAATGAGACATTAAGTTTGGACTTTATTTCACGTTATTTAAATTTTATGGTTGGGAATATTTTATGGTTGGTAATTTCATTTGAAAACCGATTTTGTGTTTGATTTCCGCATTAAAAAGCATTTATTTTCTCCTTTATTTTATTATGTGGTTATGATGCTACTTTATAAATAATTAGGCTTAGCTAAATTATAATGTTGACCCGCTCTTCGTAATAAATGTTTTTCCTTAAATCTCGGGTTGATATTATGATTTGGCTGTCGTGTCACGTGTCTAAATTTTGGGCCGTGACAGTGTAGATGCTAGAGTCATGGTCTATACAAAGAAAGATAAAGAAGCCAGAACGTCAAATGTAGTGACAAGTCAGCTTTCTGTGACTAATAATTTGGCGTCTGTTTTATTTGATTCTGGAGCTACGCATTCTTTCATTTCATACCAATTTGTGAATAGGATAGGATATCCTAAGGATAATATGGGTATGACATTTAGAACCACACTACCCTCGGGGGAAGTCTTGATGTCCAATTATTAGTTACCCCATATACCAATAATTATGGCAAATAGGGAGTTGTATGCAGAATTGATCATGATGGAGCTTGCCGACTACGATGTAATACTAGCAATGGATTTCCTAAGGAAGTATCAAGCCACGATTGATTGCCAGAAGTGGAAGACAAGATTCCAACCCGACCAGAAAGATGGATTTGAATACATTGATTCGTCATGCAAATCGAGGACGATAATGATCAACTCGATGAAGGCAAGAAGGCTAATGTTTAGTGGTTGTGCTAGATATTTAGCTTGCATAGTGTACGTGATGGAGGAACGGAAGCTTCAACCCAAAGATGTTCCTATTGTGAAGGAAATCATTGATGTCTTCCTAGAGGAATTACCAGGATTGCCACCTGAACGAGAAATCTCCTTTGAGATTGAGCTAATGCCAGGAACTGTACCTATCTCCAAGGCACCATACTGAATGGCACCGACAGAATTAAAAGAGTTACAAGAGCAGCTGAAGGAGCTTTTTGACAAAGGATTTATACGTCCGAGCTATTCCTTATGGGTGCTCCTGCGCTGTTTGTCAAGAAGAAGGGTGGATCATTTTGCATGTGCATTGACTACCGGGAGTTGAACAAGCTCACTGTCAAGAATACGTATCCGTTACCTAGAATTGATAACTTGTTCGATCAACTAAAAGGTGCAGCAGTATTCTCCAAGATTGATCTACGATCAGGATACCATCAACTAAGGATCAAGGAGAGCGACATCCACAAGACCGCATTTCGTACCCGTTACAGTCATTATGAATTCCTTGTGATGTCATTTGGGTTAACAAATGTACCAGCTGCATTTATGGACTTGATGAATCGAGTCTTTAAGGAATATCTAGATAAATTTGTCATTGTGTTTATTGATTACATTCTCATATTCAAAGACTCGCGAAGAACATGAAGAACATTTGAGGATTGTCCTACAGACGATAAGGAAGCATCAACTTTTTGTCAAATTCTCAAAATGTGAATTCTGGCTGAATAGAGTACATTTCCTTAGACATGTGGTTTCCAAGGAAGGAATCGCCGTGGACCCTGCAAAAGTAGAGGCCATTAATGAATGGCCAGCACTTAAAAATGTAACAGAAATACGGAGCTTCTTAGGTTTAGCTAGCTATTATAGAAGATTTGTTGAAAGATTCACACGACTCGCCACTCCTGTCATGGCTCTTACACGTAAGGAAAAGAAGTATGAATGGATTGAAGAGTGTGAGAAAAGCTTCCGAGAACTGAAGAAACGACTAACAAGCACGCCGATACTGACACTTTCTACTGAAGGGAAGATGTTCGTGATTTACAGTGATGCCTTGAAAATGGGATTAGGAGTTATACTGATGCAAGGTGACAAAGTAATTGCCTATGCTTCACGTCAATTAAAGGACCACGAAAGAAATTATCCCACGCATGATTTAGAACTTGCCGCAGTAGTGTTCACACTGAAGATCTGGCGACACTATCTGTATAGAGCTCAGTGTCTGATTTATACCGACCACCAAAACTTAAAGTATTTCTTTACGCAAAAAGAGCTAAATATGTGACAAAGGACATGACTGGAGCTGGTAAAGAACTATGATTATGAAATCCTCTACCATCTTGGAAAAGCCAACCACATTGTAGATGCACTAAGTAAAAAATCGATTGTCTCGCAATAACTGTTGATTGGAAAAGTTCCAAAGCCATTGTAGCAAGAAATCAACACATTGAAGGTGGAGCTGATAGCTAAAAAATTGGCTGCACTACAGTTGGAATCAACGCTGTATGAGGATATCAAAGAGGCTTAGAAACGAGACCCCAAGCTAGCAAGTCCTCAAGAGGGAGTTTCTAAAGATGGATTAATCCTACATCAGGGAAGAATTCATGTTCCAGACGATGAAGGATTAAGAAGGCAAATTATGGTAGAAGCCCATGAAATGCCATATTCAGTACCTCCTGGAGCCAGTAAGATGTACCAGGATTTGAAGCTATAATTCTGGTGGAAAGGGATGAACAAGGACATTGCTGACTTTGTAAACAAATGTATGACGTGCCAAAAGGTTAAGGCTGAACATCATCATCCAGGCTGAAAATTAGAGTCGTTGGAGATTCCTGAATGAAAATGGGAACATATCACAATGGACTTTGTGGTAGGATTATTGAAGACCCGAGAAGGTTATGATGCCATTTGGGTTATTGTTGACAGATTGACAAAGACGACAAGGTTCATTGTTGTGAAAATGACCTTTTCATTGGAAAAGTTAGCGAACCTGTACGTTAACCACACAGTCAGGTTACATGGAGTTCCTAAATCTATTGTGTCAGATCGTGATCCACGATTCACGTTGAATTTCTAGACATGTGTGTAAGAAGCTATGGGAATAGAAGTGCGTCTGAGCATAGCATTTCATCCGCAAACGAATGGGCAATCTGAGTGAACAATTCAAATGCTAGAAGACATGCATTGCGCATGTACAATCGATTTCCCGGGAAGTTAGAATGAGAAACTTCCATTGGTAGAGTTTTCATATAATAACAGCTACCAAGCCTCGATAGGGATGGCATCCTATAAAGCTCTATATGGAAGAAAGTGTAGATCACCGGTTCATTGGTATGATTTATAAGAAAAATGACTATATAAGACAGATTTTGTGCAAGAAATAGTGGATGCAGTTACAAAAATACAGCAACGGATGAAGATAGCCCAGAGCCGACAAAAGAGCTATGCGGACAAAAGACGAAGATCCCTGGAGTTCAACGAAGGGGATTTTGTATTCCTAAGAGTCTCACCGATGAAAGGAATAATGCGGTTTGGAAAGACAGGGAAATTGAGTACGAGATATATTAGACCATATGAGATTATCAAATGCATTGGTAAAGTCGCTCATAGATTGGTGTTACCCCTGGAAATGTCAGCAGTACATAATGTGTTTCACGTGTCGATGTTACAAAAGTATATATTGGATCTATCCCATGTGCTGAAACATAAACCGATCCAAATCCAGGAAGATCTGACGTACGAGGAAAAGCCTGTTCAAATTCTACCACGAGAAGATAAAGGTTTAAGGAACAAAACGATCCCATTAGTCAAAGTGCGGTGGAGAAATCACAACGTTGAAGAGGCTACATGGGAGCGAGAAGATGAAATTAGGAATTTATACCCCCACTTGTTCCCAATTCTTTAGGACAAAAATTTTATAAGGAGGGGTGAATGTGACAACCGAGAATTTTATATTCTCGGAGTAGATTAAAATTGTATGTATGTATCAATTTTAATGAACAAAATATGAAAAAGTTGTGTTTTAATACTATTGTGAATACTGTAAAAATGTTCCGACAGTCTTAAAGTGAGTGAGTTCGGGGATGGAAATTCTTACCGAACAGAATCGGGTGAAACGGTTCGAAAACAGAGCCAAAAACCCTATGGAGTGCACCGAAGTGCACTAAAAAATAGAAATTTACGGTAGAGAATTCTGATCAAACAGAGGCAAAATAAAACAAACCGATCGCACCAGAGGCGCCCGGAACCTGCCCACGCAATTTCGATGAAATTCCATTTGGTTTGACTTTCAGTCAAAATTTGACCATGAATTAATTAGTGAATTAATTCCTTATATTATAGGATGACATCACAATTATGATGTCATAAATATAGTCTTTTTTAGGCTTGGAAAGTAATTTGGCAAGGTGTATGGCTAGGATTTGTTATCTTTTTGATCAATGGCCAAGATCTAGCCAAAAAGACATTGGAAAAAAATTTTAAAATTTTGAAAAAAGGCCATGCGGCCACCTAGAAAGAAGGCAGAAAAAAATTTTATTTTTGGTCCAAAAATATTGCATTTTAGTCCCTAAACAATTAGGGAATTGTTGAAAAAAAATTGCCAAAACGTCCCATGCTTTTGCCTATAAATAGGCTTCAAAATTCATTGAAAAAAATGAGAAAATTTGGCCAATATTAGGGTTGGAATGAAAAATTTGCTAGGTTTCTAATGTTGAAATGTACATTGAAAACCTAAGAATGATATGTGACAATTGATTATGGTGATATAAAACATTTGGTGTTGTTATCATGAAAAAAAAAAAAAACCAAGGATATATTTGAGAAAAATTTGATGACGTGTGCTGAATTCTGAATATTGGTTAATATAGAAAATTTTTGTACAAAGTTTGGTAACTTGGTATAAAATAGGCCTCTGGTATAGTACGTGGCAGCTACAAAGGTTCTGAAGCGTACCTAATGTCGGGAAAACCTTAAAATAAAAGGGGAAATGCTGCCGAAATTTCGAAAAAGGCATAAGGGCATTTTGGGAAATGAAGGGTAAAAATATTAGACTTAGAAAGGAAACCGAGACCCCTTGGTGGGTTAGGATCAAAAATGGAAAACCAACCCAAGAAGAATAGTAAACCGACCCTTAATGACTAAAATGCCTAAAACGGAAAAAAAAAAAATCATCTTAGGGGTATTTTATGAGACGAGGGAAAAATTAGGTCGGGATAGGAAACCTGTGCCCCTCAGGAACCAAGACTATGGGATAGGAATGAAAAACGCTTCACGAGTGGTGAAATGCCCATTTGAGGCTCCGAAACGCTAAAAAAAGATAAATGACCCTAGGTGACGGATGAATAGTAATCGAGGGTCGGAAAATAGATAACTGAGATTCTGTAGCTAATTAAGCTGTAAAATGATATAGAAGTCTAAAGAATATTATTTTAGGATATTTGGGCTTAGAAAATTCAAGAAAAATGATATGACAGAATAGTTCCAGTCCCGAGACCCATTAGGGGCAAAATTAACATTTTGACCAAAAATTTCTGAAAGGCTCGGAAAGGACCGTAAAGGACCTAAAATGACTTAAGTAAAATCTAGAACCAAAAATAAAGATTTTAGAGTTAAAAATCTAGAGTTTAAATAGTACACGGGCGTGTACATTGAAACATAGGCGTGTAAAGCAAACCCGAGAGGTACATGAGCAGGGACACGAGCGTGTTTCATACCGTGTACCACATAAAAGTTGAAATGTATTATAAAATTTATCACAAAATAAATATATGTAAAGTGATAATTAATGAAGGGTATTAACAGACAATATTATGTCTGCAGGGACCCAAATTAGAGATAGAACTGCGGAGGAGTTCCAGAAGTGGACATCATCGCATTTGTGGTAAGTTCAAGCATTTTTATGTCTGCAACATGAAATACTGTATTACTTTGTTATGTACTAGTTGTACATTAGGTATCAAGTCCTATGGACATTTGGAGATTAGTTAATATAACATGTCCCACATAATAAAAGGAAAAGAATATCTAAGGCCTACGGGCGATGGAAGTTAATGACTTTGAGGTGACAATTAGTGTCACTAGGTTAGAATTATAATTGAAAGATGGCAATAAAACCAGGCCCTCCCAGTCAGCGCGCAAGATAAACTATCGGTCCTGCCACAATAAGCTCAACACTAAATAGAGAGAGAATAGTCGATAATATGACGAAAGTCATAATTGAGCATAACCGACACTAATACTAAGCTTTGTAAATTCGGTTAGAGTAATATGAATAGTAACCAGTTAGAGTAATATGAATAGTAACCAGTTAGAGTAAGGTGAATAGTAACCAATTAAGGTAACAGTTATTATTCACCGATCAATGGTCAAATATACTATTTATGATGAATAGTCTATTACTATTCATAAGAAATTAGATTTTGATATTTTTTAATCTATGAGATTCTTATTAAGTATGTTTGAACTTACTGAGCCTATTAGCTCATTAGTTTGTTCATGTTGCAGGTAAGAAACCTGTCCAGTAGACTAATGGATGGCGGTAGGATGTGCGCGTGTCAATGGGATAGGGAATTCACCCTAGATCTGGTCCTGCCATAAGTTTTCCGCTGGGCATTGAGAGTTTCTGAACTGAAGAGAATATGTCTTTGAAAAATGCAGTATAAATATATTGTATGTTATACATTATGCTGTACTTAAAAAGACATCTAAAAGCTAATATTGTATTTTATGAGGCTTTCATACTTAACTTTCTTTTAAGGAAAAGTGTGTATTAAAAAGAAAAAAAAATTATGGGCAAAATCTGGGCCCTGAAAAATAAGAGTTGAGAGAAAAAGAATTTTAAATGGTGATCCAGATTCGGCACATGGGCTGTCTTGGCTGGCAACAGAGTCGGTTCATGACAGTTTTGGCATGGTTGGATTCAGGGGCACCACATTCATCAACACAAAATTTTCCCATTTCACCTATTGTATCCCACGGGTTTGTCATAATGAAACAAGCACAAGAATTTGTATTTTTCAATGCCATTTCATCCCTTTTCTTTCATTTCATTTCCACATGATTTTCAAGACCAAAAACCAACCAAGTTTTCATCAAAATTTCACCTTTCCTTACCATGAAGAGCACACAGATTTTGTGCACAAAATACACATAAAACTTGATTTTTCATGCTCTTAATCCTTACTTAACCTAACCTTATACCATTAATACTCTTTAAAGCAAAAATCCATTAAAACAAAAACTGAATTTTCACTTCAAAATTAGCCCCTCATACACTCGGTTTTTCCATAAGAAAACAAGAAGAAACCATGCAAAAATGAAAGCTCACCTTGTTACCTTGCTTCCTTGAGCTTGAGATGAATTTTGAACACCCTTTCTTGAAGAAATCTTGAAGAAATTTTTTGGTTTTAATGGAGGAAGGCTCACGGCTGCTAGGGGGCTAAAGCAACAAATTTTTTTTTTTCTCTTGCCAAAACCGTGTATAAATGGGTCTAAAAAGAAGGGACCAAATAGCAAACTTCTGGGGGACCTTTTTGCGAGCTTTTTATGTAATTTTCACCACCTTTAAGGGTTGTTTTGTAATTAATAAAAATTTTGGCTGATTTTTCTTTCCTTAACCAATCAAAATTCACCACAGTAATCCCAAGAAAACTTTTGAATTTTTGTAAGATAAGTTTTTGACTTTTTTATGTTGACTTTGAATCATGGCCATTGGATCAAATTGACTTTAAACCCTAGCCCTTGGATTTGGATGTAATCTTACATCCATTCAATGATTCACATCCAATTTGTGACTCCACATAATTATATCGGTCAAACTTTTTGACCAAAAGTCAAACCAAACGGTTTTACATTGAAATCGCATAGACGAGTTTCTGAGGCTGTCCGTGCGATCGGTTTTCCTTAATTCACTCTGATTTGACTAAAAATCCATGCCGTAAGCATTTCGTCTTTTAGTGCATTACAGTATATTTCTAGGGTTTTTGGAACCGAAAAGGCATAATTTGTCCGATTTCGGTTCTGTAAAATTTTTTGTTCCTGAACACACTCTTATTAGCATAATCAGAACATTTCGTTGCGTTCTAAATAGTACCAAATCATATATTTTATAGTTGTACGCATAAAAATCATTATGTACATACATGATACATGGTTTCCAAGAGCAGTAAAATTTCTCGGTTGTCACAATATATCCCTATCATGTAGGAATAGGGACAGCTTAGAGAAGCATATGCCTATAAAGATAAACAAGATGGAATTTAATAGTGTGTCGTACCGGCCTTTTCATTTAAAGAGGTTCTCAAGTTAAAGTAAATTAAAGAAAAGTTAAGCATCCATTGATGGCTCTTCGGCTTTTTTGACTACGGGCATTACTGATAGTCTACATGTACACGGTACTAGCATAAGGGCTCCCAGCAGAGTAAAGAAAAGATAATAAATAATGAAGCATAATATGAGCATAATCGGATCATGCATTGTTACGATATGCCTTAGCTACAGTTCAGCATGCTTCTAGTTATAGTAGATATGCATTCAGTACACGATGTATTCTGTTATGCATAAAGTATGTGATATCTTGCATTTAGTGATATGCTATGTCCTGATATGTGAATGTTTCAGTGATCCATGTTAGTACTTGACATGTATATGTGGTTTTAAGCATGTACAATGTTTCAAACATGTTTTACAGATAACATATTGTACTTATTGGACATAAAGCTCATAGTATGTGTTCATGCTGTAGGTAAGAGTCCTATAACTTAAACATCAATGGTCGATGACAGTGGCAGAGGCGAATGTGAGGATGAGGTTATGGATACTACCACAAGTTTAATCTTCCACATAGGTTGGAGTTTTGGAAACAGTGACAGTATATATATATATATGAATAGTATATTTGGAATAGTTTTTAATTAAACAGTCAGTATAAGTATGTATGTATTTTGGAACTGTTAACAGTATATTTTAAATAGTAATTAGTTAAAGTATTTTATAAGTATGTATGTATAACAGTAGTCCTTATGACTTAGATTTTATATTCTGACGTATACGTACATGAATAGTAAATACGTACATATTCAAAAAAAAATCCTCTAAAATTATGGTATCGAATTAAGTAAGCTTATGGTATCAGTTTTAAGTAAAAGTAAAGTAGTAGGTTTTAGTGACGGTCCGGGCCACTAAGGGCACAGGATGTCACACACAACTCTAGGGAACTTAGGCGGTTTCACTTCCCCGCTTGCCTAAAAAGAATAATTGGAGCTGATGCTGGACTCCTCTCGGAGATTTGCTCGATCATGGCATGGCGAAGCTCGCCCAAGTTAAGAGCTCATCCTGGTCACAAGAATCCCAATACACACGAGAGTATCTTCCTGAGAGATATCAACAACCCACAGGACTCGATTATCCCGATCAATAGAGTACAATCAGAGAGTCTCTTCGATAGTGTAAAACCAGTCCTAACGTTCTCATGGAGTGCAGGAGTACTGCTTGCTACTCCAAACTTAATGGATAACTAGCCCTAAAGATCTGTACAACTCAGGCAGTAATCCATGCTCTTACTCTGAGCAGTTCTTTAGCATTACATGATCATGATTTTATGTATAGTGATCTCAACATCTCTTCTAACTCTTTCTTTTTTAGTTGCACTCTAGTCACGGGTGAAAATATTATATCGAAGCCCTTGGGTGAAACTGCACTGTTTTTTTATCGTTTTAAAAGTACATAACTTTAGTCTATTGGGAGTGGTAAACACTTCCTAGTACATAGTCTCAAAGGGACATACTAGGATAGGTCTAGTGGGAGTAAGCTACTGCTTCCCATCATGCCTATATATGTAGCCTAAGAAAAGATTTTACTTTAGTTGTCTAGGGCTTCCAATCTACCTTGTGTGATTGAAAGGCCTTCAATTATGGTCTGTGTGGCGTAGAGTTGGTTATTTGCGGTGTGAGTTTGGTTCTGTTGATTCTGCAGGTTATAATAACAATCTCTAGCATAGTGGCTTCCTTGCCGCAGATGAAACAGCCATTTGTTCCATGTCTACATTCTCCTAGGTGCCTCTTTCTGCATTTCGGGCACGTCGGGTGTTTGTTGCCGTCTCCTCCCTGGTCATTTCTCTTATGAGGGAAGTCCTTCTGTGAACCCTGGTTACCTTGATCCCCCTTCTTCTTGTTGTTGTTGTAGGACTACCTGCTGTGTTGGTTAGTCCCTACTTTCTATCCTCTGTGCTGTGGCTCGGGGTTCTACTTCCCCTTAGCCTGTTTAACCTGGATCTTTTCCTCCCTCCAGGCTTTGAAGATCTGAGCCCGACATTCCTTATCCTGAGCCAACCAATATTCGGCTTGGATAGCTCTACTGACGCACTCTGCCACTGTCGCTGGTCCGTGGCTACCGCTGCAAACCTGGACGGTGATGTCCGTTCAAAACATCTTCAGCATCCTCTTAACCCTTTCCTTCTCTGTCGACACCAAATCAGGGTAGAGTCGGGCCAGTTGCTCGAACTTCCTCACTGCTTCCATTACGATCATGCTACCTTGGCATAAGTAATTGAACTCATCCTGCTGGGCTGCTAAGGCCTCGTTATTAAAGTACATTTCCTTGAATTCGTCAATGAAATTAGTCCAGCTCATTTCACTGACATTCCTCAAGATGGCTACTATCTTCCACCATTGGCGTGCCCCCTTACGTAGTGCAAGGGATGCACACAACACTTTCTCCCTCTCAATTAATCCCACGAGGTCCAAGATCACTTGGATGTCGGTCAGCCAATCGTTGGCCTCTATGGGATTAGTGGTCCCTTCAAATTCTGGCACTTTCATGCTCCATAATTTCTTGTATAAGTCACCTTTCCTAGGGGTTAGTGGAAGAATGTTGGCTACTAAAGGGACAATCGCTACTGGGGGTGCTGATGCTGTCTAGGTTGGAGAACCTGCTTGCTCCCTCAGAGTATCGAAAGCTACTGGAACCTCCTACACTAGCACCTGAGCTATCTGTAGTGCTTGGTTCTATTGGCCTAGTTGCTCCCTAAGCTTATCTAGATCGCGCTGTTGATTTTCCATCATTTCTCGCATAGCTACGAGTCTCACCATTATTTCATGTTATACTTTAGAACCTTCGTCCTCTGGTGGGGCTTTACTAGCGTAACCTTTACTGGTGAAGCCATGGTTACACATTATAACTTACGCTAACTTTCATACTAATACTGTAAAATAAAAACTAACTTACTTGGACAGATGAGGCAGGCATGTGGCAATGTGAGGTAAGGTGGCAGGATACCACTCTGATACTAACTGTGATGCCCCGTTGCCCTGAGTGGCCCAGATCGTCACTTAAAAACTATTACTTATACTGATACTTATACTTACTTGCAAACCATTAATACTTACTTAAACTTATTAACTTAGATACCATAATTTTGGGAGATTTTTTTTTTGAATGCGTACGTATTTAATATTCTCGTATGTATACTTTTGAAAATACAAAGTCTAAATCATGAGGAGTTCAGTCATATGTAAATTCTTATAAAAATCCTCTAATAACTACTATTAAAAATATACTATTCAAAAATACTGTTTATTGTGCGGAAGTTAAACTCACGGTGCAGCCATAACCTCGCCTTCACATCCACCTCCGCTGCCGTCATTGCCTATTTGTGTTAGGATGCTTACCTACAGCATGAACTCACATTGTGAGCTTTATGCCCAATAAGTACAATATGTCGTCCGCAAAACATTTTAAAACCATAAAACATACTTAAAACCATATAAGCATGTCATAAACCAACACATCTCACTGAGACATTCCACATTCCAGAACAACAAATTTCACTAAATGCAGAACATCACATATTGAATGTATAATAGAAAACATCGAGTACTAAATGCATATCTACTATAACTGAAAGCATAATGAACTATAACTAATACATACTGTGAACAAGGTATGAATCGATCATGCTCATTTTATGCTTCATTATCCATTGTCTTTTCTTATCTGAAGGGCATAGTGAGCCCTGCGCTTGTGGGTCTTACGTCCATTATATTTATATACATGATGTGAGCCTTGTGTCGTGATATTTATATACAAAAAAAAAAATGGGCCTTGTGCTCGTGATATTTCTATACATATGGTGGCCCTTGTGCCCGTTATATTTCTATATATAATGTGGGCCTTGTGCCTATTATATCCATACACATAATGTGGGTCTTGTACCCATTATATTTATATACATAATTTGGGCTTCGTGCCCATTATATTTATATATATAATGTGGGCCTTGTGCCCGTTATAATGACATCTTAATTTAATTATCCAATTCTTTATCTGATCAGACCATATGCTCTACTAAGCCATCCCCTAATCTTACGTGATAGGGATGTATGGCATTTAACTCAAGCTTTCATTAATCTACGCGATTATGAAACTATATGCTTTCTTAACATGAGATGAATCAACAGTGCATGAATTGCATACTTAACATATTGTAAAAATCAATACTTTAAATTCATTTTGCTTATGCTGTAGGTGGAATTGTACTTATCTAGTTTGCAACAAACTTGTACTCTCGCTTTGTCAAATTACAGGTAACTACTTGTCATCAATAACGTATCTTATTAATACTCTTTCTGAGTCACTAATACTGTTAGTTACCAAAGCGGATACTAACATATGGTACCGATTACTGTCGGTACTAACTTGCTTTCTTTTGGTGAGTTTAATTGTCTAATCATGACTAATTAATTTATTACCCAATAAATTAATTAATATCATTCTTAGGTCACTGCTACCATTAGTGACCATAACTTGGATCATGGTATGGGACAGAGGCCCATCGGTACCTTACTACTCTATTTTGGGAATTTGGTATTTAACATTTATCGTGTTTGATTAAGTTGTCTACTTGATAAATTAATCATCGTTCTTCACTATATCGTTCAAACTCAGTCCTTGATTGATTTACTGACAGTCAACTGACCGGTCACCTCGCGTATCGTTAACTAGGTAGCCTACGGGGTTATTAAGCTTGTTTGATGTGGTAGCGTACGCGCTACCACTACTATTTTACTTATCTTGCAAAATTGTTTTGCTTGCCTTATAAAATCCTTGGGAAAATTATGTGCTTTAAAACCGTCCCCTCATCACCTCGTTGGAAGGTGGGGGCGTTTTATTAAAACCATGTTTTTATTTTAAAAGGGTAGAACACATTTGGTATTTGCATTTTAAAGGTGGTTTATGTACCACTTACCGAAACTATTTTAAAAACATGTTTGAAACGACTTAGTTTGTAAATTTGACGAACATAAAACTTAGTTTGTAGCAGACTGTGTGAGTAGAGCCATGAGGGCTGAGCACCGTCTAAACAAAGCTAAGGAAGAGAGAACAAAAGTCTGGGAGGAGAAGAAGAAAGAGAGAGATATAGCAAAGCAGATCCAGAAGAACAACCAAGCTGGCCAAAGTAGCAAAGCTGGTCAAGGAATGAAGCCTGGTCAGAAAAATAACCAGAACCAACAAAATGCCAATAAGTGAAAAGGAAACCCAAATGAAAATTGGGGCCAATATACTGTTAGGAAATGCCCTAAGCATTAGAGACATTTTGATGTATTCATTTTGAACTGGATAATAAAATTATATATAGAGGTTATTCATTACATTGCTATCTGTCCTCGTCTTATTTACATGTTAAAGTAAATGTAAGCAAATATGGCTCACTGACTGCTTGTGTTAAAACTGTTAGAACATTGCATGCAATGGACTTTTGTATGCGAGAAGACAATGTTCTAAAGTTAGCGGTCTAAACTATGGTCTATAGTCTATGGGGTTAGACCGAGCATCTAACTCATGTTAAGACTATTATGTTGTCTAAAGCCTTGGAAGGGACGGTTTATCTTGACTGTCTGGAGCTGGACTCCCAAGTAGAGACATAGATATGTTACTTGGTGGTGACATATTAGACCGGGACTAAAGCGTGATTGATCTACATAGTCCGCTATGAGTGGATCAATCTGCTTTTGACGTTCATTGTGTAATAACCTTAATCCTGAGTAAATGAACTACTTCATGTATATGACTTGTGTACTTTGATGTTCCAATGGCTAAAGTGTCTCAGAGGTAGTAAGCTTATAGACCGATTCGTTGGGTGCATGACTTGTATACGATGAAGGATTTGTTTACAGATATCGGAATCATAGCTCTAAGGAGTTAAAGGTATCCTCTTAAAGGCATTATACTGAATGTGAAAATGGACAAGGCCTTGGGTCGTCTGCTGGGCGGATGACTTCTTATTCACATATGGTGAATAATCATTTTCTTAATTCGGTAGTATAATGGAACTTTAAGATTGCCTGATTAGTAGGATTAAATGGACTTTGACCTAAGGCTGATCATGGATATCATATGAGGGTTTTGCATATATGATAAGGTCATTGGATAGTAGCTCGTCACAGGCTTACGTAATACGGTATATAATTGGGGGTTCAGTTTCAGGTTTATAGTGGTGTAACTCTGAAACTAGTGATCATATGATTGAGTTGTTCGGTAAAAGAATGATGATCATATGGATTTGTGGGAGCCCGATTATATATGTCCAATCAGTCCCTCTGCTAGCTCCACATAATTCCTTAACGTTTGGCAAATTGATTTGTATATGCTATTGGCTAGTTTATTACGCATGGATGGTGAAGACACAGGATTAGGATGGTAGACAAGATTCTCTCCGGTTGGATTCAAATTTTGTTTTGGATAATAGAGTACACAATTATTCGAACTCCAAATAAAGTTGCCATGATTTTATTTGAGATTGGATTGGAGTTGTAGAAAATTATTCATGAGAACAAGAATTTGAAACACAACCGTTTTGTGGATTTTGAAATTTGAATTTTGAAATTTGAAATTTGAATTTTGAAATTTGAAATTTGAAATTTGAATTTGAAATTTGAAATTTGAATTTGAAATTCGAATTTGAAATTTAAATTTGAAATTCGAATTTGAAATTTGAATTTCAATTTTCAATTTTCAAAATTCAAATTTCAATTTGAAATTTGAATTTGAAATTCAAATTTGAAATTTGAATTTGAAATTTCAATTTGAAATTTGAAATTTGAAATTTAAATTTGAAATTCGAATTTGAAATTTGAAATTCAAATTTTGAATCACAGTCCAAGTGGGATTCGAATTTGTTGTGGAAAATCCACAAGGTTTGAAATTCGAATTTGAGTTGGATTTGGAGAGGATAATCTTGTTAGAATCCTACTTGAATTTTGAATCCAAATCCTAACAAATTATGGACGAAATTTTGAGGATAATCTTCAATGGAATTTCGATTTTTGTGGACAAGGTTCAAGGGAAAAATTCAAGTTTCAATCCTAGTTGAATTTGGATTCTCTCCTTTCCTGAAAAGTGGCCGAAATTATGGAGGAAATCTCCTAGAAAAATTCGGTTATTTTGGATAAGGTTGAGATAAGATTCAAGCTTGAAAATCCTAGTGGAATTTTGATTCTTCCTTATCCTAAATGTGGCCGAATTTTTGGAGGGAAATTCTCCTAGGAATTTTGGATTTTTTGGTTGAAAAAGGGAGATAAAATTCTAGTTAAAATCTTATTTAGATTTGGATTGGATTTATCCTAAATAAACTGAATTTTATTGTTGGGATTTTCCCATGGAAAAATTCAGATTTTATGGTTATGGATAAGGGAGAATATCTTTTCCTAATCCAATTCAAATTCAGAGAATCACCTCATGCAGGTCTATAAATAGAGGTCCTGCCACTCCAGTTCTCTCAGACCACAGACTCTCAGGTGAGCAGGCTTATTGTTGCACAGCTCATCGTGACAATAAGTTCTTTAGAGATCTAGGTGGTCGGAAGAAGACTAGCAGTGCGAGCATACCGATCGATGTTCAGAGTGCCCACACACTCAGCCATTCAGGAATTAGAGAATAGTAGAGAAGGCTAGTTGGTTGAAGCCTCCGGTCATTTTCCTCCTGTAAGATTGGCGTCCTTCAGGTATGAGTTTTAATTGTTGTTGGTTTATTGTATATGGCATCATGAGATATTTAACGATCTAAAAATTTTTATTGTTCCGCTGTGCCACTCTGATACATTTTTACTGATTTATTTTCCTACATATACTCATAACACCCAGCAGAGACGAGGCTTAGGAGGAGTACAGAACTGATAGCCATGCCCAAAATGTGGAAGAGAACATAAGGGCGAGTGCAAGCTGGGGAGTACCGCATGCTATGTTTGTGGGAAAGAAGGCCATTATGCCAAGGTTTGCACATCTAACCGACAGAACCAATTGGGATCTTCTCAGCCCCGACAGACAAGCCAGGTCCACGCCATGCAAGGACCCTCTATTCAGCCAGGACGCCAGGAGATTGTACCAAAGACCGAGGCGCATCTGTTAGCCTACACCAGGGAAGACGTGGAGGCAGGCACCTCCAATGTGGTGACAGGTCAGCTTCTTGTCGCCCAAAGCTCTGCACTTGTTATATTTAACTCCGGTGCATCGCATTCATTTGCCTCCCATAGCTTTGTAGAAAGAGTTAGTCACACCAAGGATAAAATTGGCCAAGTGTTCAAAACCACCTTGCCGTCTGGTGAGGTATTATGTCCGATTATTGGTTACGTCACGTGCCAGAATTGTTGTCGATAGGGAGTTGTACGTCGGTTTAGTCGTCTTAAAGTTAGTCGATTATGACGTTATCCTTGGAATGGACTTTCTTGGAAAATACCAAGCGACCATTGACTGTCGACAATGAAAAGTAGTGTTCCAGTTTGGAGAAAAAGACCAATTTGAGTATAAAGGGCATTCTCAAAAGTAGTTGAAAATGCTAATCAGTCCCCTACGGGCAAGAAAACTGATATCTAGTGGCTGTACCGGATATCTAGCTTATGTCAAGGACACCACCAAGAAGATAGAACTACAACCGAACGAGGTACCAGTGATCAACGAGTTCGTGGAGGTATTCCCAGAAGAATTACTGGGACTTCCTCCTAATCGAGAGATTACCTTCGAGATCGAGCTGCTGCCAGGAACGTCTCCGATTTCTAAGGCCCCTTACAGGATGGCACTCGTCAAGCTCTAAGAATTACAAGCCCAGCTAAAGGAGTTATTAGAGAAAGGTTTCATACGGCCTAGTTATTCGCCATGGGGAGCTCCAGTTCTCTTCGTAAAGAAAAAGGACAAAACCCTCAGAATGTGCATAGACTACCGTGAACTTAACAAAGTCATGATCAAGAACAAATATCCTCTACCAAGGATTAATGATTTATTCGATCAGCTAAAAGGAGCCACTGTCTTCTCAAAGATTGACCTTCGATTCGGCTATCACCAGTTAAAAATTAAAGAAGGAGGCATTCCAAAGACCGTGTTCCAAACACGATACGGGCACTATGAATTTCTCGTTATGCCTTTTGGATTAACGAATGCACCAACTACTTTTATGGACCTGATGAATCGAGTATTTAAGGAATTCTTAGACCAATTTGTCATTGTGTTTATCGATGACATCCTTATATACTCGAAAGATTGGAAGGAGGATGATGAGCATCTTTGGATTGTGTTACGCACTCTGAAGGAGCATCAGCTATATGCAAAGTTCTCCAAATGTGAATTTTGGCTAGATAAGGTCCACTTCTTAGGACATGTCGTCTCCAAAGATGGAATTTCAGTAGACCCAGCAAAGATCGAAGCAGTAAGCAAGTGGTCTCCTCCAAAGAATGTGACCGAGATCTGGAGTTTCCTCGGATTAGTGGGCTATTACCGGAGATTTGTAGAGGGATTTGCCAGATTAATTGCCCCTCTCACTGCTCTCACACGCAAGGAGAAGAAGTTCGAGTGGACAAAGAAGTGCGAAGAAAGCTTTCAAGAGCTAAAGAACCAGTTGACCAGTGCTCCAGTTCTCACAATTCCAAAGGATGAAGGAGACTTCGATATTTATAGTGATGCCTTCAGGACAGGTTTAGGAGCTGTTTTGATGCAGGATGGAATTGTAATAGCCTATGCATCCAGTCCGACTCATGATTTAGAGCTAGCTGCCGTCGTATTCGCTTTAAAGATATGGCGACACTACCTATATGGAGTCTAGTGTAGAATCTTCACAGACCACCAGAGCTTAAAGTATTTCTTCACTCAGAAAGAGCTCAACATGTGATAAAGAAGATGGCTTGAGTTAATGAAAGATTATGATTGTGAGATCTTATATCACCCCGGCAAGGCAAACAGAGTAGCAGATGCGTTGAGTCATAAATTAACAATGCCGGAGCAGATAGCCATCGATAAGCTGCCCAAGCCGCTTCAACATGAAATCTCCTTGTTAGGAGTGGAGATAATTTTAGGAAAATTAACAGCAATGTAACTCAAACCAACAATTCTTGAGGAGATTACAGAGGCTCAAGAGCTAGATGCTGCTCTCAAAAAGCTTAAAGAAGAAGCCTCTAAGAATGACAAGTCAAAGTTCCACCTCTCTAAAGATGGAATTTTACTCTTCCAAGGAAGAATCTGTGTACCAGATAAAGAAGATTTGAAGAAAAGAATTCTGACAGAGGCTCATGACACTCCATATTCAGTGCATCCGGGCAGTACGAAAATGTATCAAGATTTAAAGCAGCACTTTTGGTGGAGAAAGATGAAGAATGACATTGTTAAACATATCAACAGCTGTTTAACATGTCAACGAGTCAAAGCAGAGCATCAGCGGCCAGCCAGAGAGCTGCAACCATTAGAGATTCTAAAGTGGAAGTGGGAGCACGTAACCATGGATTTGGTAGTAGGGCTGCCCAAGACGAGCGAAGGATATGATGCTATATGGGTAGTGGTAGATCGACTGACCAAGTATGCCCACTTTATACCCATGAGGACAACATATACACTGGAGAAGTTAGCAAAGTTATATGTCTCCAATATTGTAAGACTGCATGGGATACCAACCACGATAGTATCAGATCGTGATAGTTGGTTCACATCTAACTTTTAGAGAAGTGTACAAGAGGCAATGGGCTCAGAACTAAGATACAGTACTGTGTTTCACCCTCAGACTGACGGACAGCCTGAGCGTACCATCCAAACGCTAGAAGATATACCTCGTGCCTGTATTTTAGATTTCAAGGGAGTCTGGAACAAAAAGCTACCATTGATAGAATTCTCCTATAACAACAGCTATCAAGCATCCATCGGGATGGCTCCCTACGAGGCATTATATAGATGAAAGTGCAGATCTCCCATTCACTAGTATGATCTCAGGGAGAAAGAACTTCATAAAACTGAGTTTATCCAAGAAATGATAGACGCGATCCAAAAGATTCAGCAGAGAATGAAAACTGCACAAAGTCGTTAGAAAAGCTATGCAGATAAAAGACGAAGATTCTTGGAGTTCAATGAGGAAGACTTCGTATTCTTAAAAGTAGCACCAATGAAGGGTGTCATGCGTTTTAGAAAGAAAGGAAAGTTAAGTCCAAGATACATAGGACCTTTCCCAATTATTAGCCGGGTTGGGAAAGTGGCCTATAAGATAGCTTTGCCACCAGAATTGTCTTCAGTGCATAATGTCTTCCATGTATCTATGCTAAGAAAGTACATCTCGGACCCTTCGCATGTCATAGATTACGAGCCAATCCAAGTTCGAGAGGATCTCTCTTACGAAGAGCAACCGGTGCAAATACTTGCGCGAGAAGAGAAAATATTAAGAAATAGAAGCATCCCACTAGTCAAAGTTCTATGGAAAAATCATAACGTAGAAGAGGCCACGTGGGAAAGTGAAGATGAGATGAGAGCCAAGCACCCCCACCTGTTCTGATTGTTGAGGACGAAAATTTTTAAGGAGGGGTGAATGTGACGACTAGAGAATTCTAACAGTGTAACTTAATTTAATCTAGGGTTCTCTATGAGTTCTGTAAAGAAGAATGTAAAGAAACACTATGTTTGTAATTAGACAAATTATAGTGTTGATAGTAATAAATAGATGTTTTGGAGGAATTAAAATCTCAAAAAAAAAAAATAAGTAGAGAATAAAGTACATGAGTAAGAAAGTGATTTCAGGCCAAAACGCTCAAAAAGGAGTAGTTTCGGTATCTGAATAGTGTAAAGATAAGAATATGGCAAGTCAAAGTAAGAGCACAGTAAGAAAAGTAATTTAGGGTTTCTAAGAGTTTTAAGACAGTATTAGAATAATTTGACAGTACGGATGGCTAGATAAGTCCTCTGGTATGTCACCCTATAAATTTCATCATTTTCGATAAAATGATGAAGCATTTTAGGGCGAAAGAAACCAAGAGATTACCCTAGGTAAAACCTAAGGTTACTAAAGGACGAAAAACTTTGTCATTAATTTTTAGCCCAACGACAGTAGAATAAGGTAAATCGATCGCACAGGAGGCGTCAGAAACCCGCCTACGCGATTTCGGTAAAGTTTGGTTCGTTTTGACTTTTGGTCAAACTTTGACCTATGGATTAATTAGATGACATCATAGATGATGTCATAATTAGGAATAAGAAATTAGAAGAAAAAGAGTGGTAGGTAAGATGAGTGGTTAAGATTAAAGATAGGTAAGATCAAGGGTTAAAGATTAAGCCAAAAATGCAAAGTTTATTTTTTTAAAAATTTTTGTGGATAAGGGCTGAAGTAGGTCGGTTTTACAGCTGGAAAACAGCCAAAATAATTCTATTTTGACCCCTAAAAGTTTGTAAATAAACCCTTAAAAAGTTGGTAAAAAGTCCCTAAAGAAAATTGCTAAAAAGCCCTCCTTTTTGTCCTCCCTTTTTAAAAACGTTTTTGGCTTCATGAAATCAGAAAATTTTTCTGAAATTACAGCCCCTTTGCTGCCCTTTGAAGCCGTGACTCTCCCCCTCCATTAAGCTGGAATTTCTTCAAAGTTTGGTGTCAAAATCTTAAGCAAAGTTCTTCCTCAGCAAGTGTTGAGTAACATAGCAAGGTAAGCTTGAATTTCAAGCTTTTCTTTGGTATTTTGAAGCAAAAATCCGTGGCCATGTTGAGTAGAAAAGAATGAGAAAAGTTTAGTTCAAACCTTGTTGTTTAAGGTTAATTAGTTTGCATGATAGTTAAAGAGTAATTTAGAAGTTTGAAACAAGAATTTTTCATGATAGTTTTATGAGGAACCTGTGACTAAGTGTAAGGGTTCAAGAAATTTCAAGTTTGGTTTAATTAAATTGTTGTTTTAAAGTGTGTTTGATATGTAAAACAACTAGAAATAAAATTTGAAAGCTTAAAACCAAAGTGGGATTCGGTTTGTTTCAAGAAAAACCGTGTATGTTACTAGGGTTTGGAAAGAATTTTGAGTTGGTTTTGGTTGATTTAAACATGTGTTTTGATGTGTAAAATGTTTAGAATGAAAAGTTAAAAAGTTTGAAACAAAATTTTGTAAAAGTTTTCTAAATAGGAACCATGTATACCTAGTGTGAAGAACATGTAAAAATCATGTGATTTTAGTGTTGTGGTAAGTTAGAATGATGTAGAAGATAAGCTAGTGTAAGTGGTTGAATTGAAAACCAAAGTTAGGTTAGGATTTAGCATAAAAACTGTGGCTTTATAAAGAGATTTCAACAAGAATTTTAGTTAGTTTTGGTGTTGAATATGCCTTAAAAACCAAGAAGAAAAGTAAGAGAAAGAATGTTTGAAAGAAAGAAAGTTTTGGTGTTGGAAACCTAAACTAAAACCGTGGCCTAAGTGATTGAAAAATAAAGACTTTGTGTGTGATTTGTACATTGAGAATGGGGAAAGTTTTTACGTAAAAGTTTAGAAACTTTTGCGTAAAATAGGCCTCTGGTATAGTACGTGGCAGGTTTAGATTAGGGTAGATGGTTTTGAGGTGTTTCCTAAACGCCGGAAACCTAAAATTTAAGCGGAAATACTGCCGAAATTTTTAAAGCGGCATTAAGGGCATTTCAAGAAACAAGCAATAAAAATATGCTCGAAAATGAAAACCGAGATCCCTCGATACCTTAGAGTTTGAAGTAAGAAAGCAAGTATAGCATAATAGTAAACCGACCCCAAAAATCTAAAATACCGAGAGGACCAGAAAAAAAAAATAACGCCAAGGGCGTTTTGGGTAACAAAGGCAAAGTTTAGGGTCGGGATGGAAAAACCTGAGCCCCTCAGAGACCTAGGTCGGGAAGAGAATAAGGAATGTTTTTAAGATTAGTGAAAAGCTCGTTTGAACCTCCGAAACGCTAGAAAAACGAGCCACGACCCCAAGGGTCGGAATAGTACCACCCGAGGGACGGGTGATAAGTAAATAGCGTAATCACAACAATTAGGTTGTAAAAATTTACCGAGACCTAGAAAAGATTATTTTAAGATTTTAGGGATGCAGAAAATCCTGTTTAAGCACCAAATTGAGAATGTTACGACCCCAAGACCCATTAGGGGCAAAATGGTCATTTTGACCAAAAAGTTTAGAAAAGTCAAGAAAGGGGCGTTAAACCCTCCAGTTAGCTATTTTATGGTTCTCAGACTTAGGAAACCCGGTCTAAGCAGAAAAATAGAAACGTCCCCTAGCCCAGTTACTATTCACGTGCATGGCACTATTCACTGTCAAAAGTTACCATTCACCAAGTTTACCAAAATTTCCGAAATGCTCGAAAATGGTTGCTAGAGCACTAGAAAAGTCTAAGCAGAGTCGTTAGGACTTTAAATGTCATCATAAGACTTTAATTAAGATTTTAAAAGCTAAAGTTCAGATTTTAGTATATAAAGTCAGTTAATGAAAATGTATTAACTGATGACATTATGTCTTTAGGAAACTCAATTAGAAACGGGCAAAGGAGCTCGACGGACCCACAGAAGTTTACACTAGAACAAGTGCGGTAAATACAGACATTTAATTGTCTATTCATGAATTGACTTGCCATATAGTTGTGTTATATATATACACATTTAAGTTATTCAGTTTGTGACAAGATACTAACATGTTCACGAGAATGGTTAAGCAAGATCAGATAAAGAAAAGAAGAATAAGATAAGTCAGACAATAAGACTTAAAAGTTAAGGTTGGCGTACCGGCCTCTCCAGTTTTGAGGTTCAAAGATAGCCTCCACCCCAGTTGTGTGGCGCTGCCTCGTTAATAATCAGGTAGTTGATGGCTTGACTTGCTACCTATAGGTAGTAGTCCAGAGATGACCTTAGGGTTGATTGGTGGGTCGCTCTCCTGATCCTCTATTGGTCTGCGCGCATTAGGTACGTCCAACCACGGGCCCACAAGTGAAAGATTAAGCAAGATAAAGTAAAGCAAAGAAAAGAAAGAGATAGAATAGAAAGAATAAGTAAAGCATAGAAATAAGCAAGTAATTGGTCATAAGTTGACTAACCTTAAGCATGGTGTATTCAGCTTATTTACTTGTATGTTTGTACTTATTGAGCTTTAGCTCACTAGTCTATTCATGATGTAGGTAATAAAGGTATGCAACCAGCAATATAAAACAAGAGTAGCGGACTGGCAGGCAGATCCCAGCGATGTCATGAACGGGTTATGGTTCCGTTTCGTAGAGTTCCGCTGTAATTAAAGTGAAAAAGAAAGAAAGTGTGATAGTGATGTATATGTATAAAGGTAAGACAAGAGTATAGTATGTAAAGTAGTGAAACAAGCTTAAAAGTATGTTTTATTTTTACGTTCTTTAAAGTAACAAGACCGTAAAATATATTTCGGGAAAAAAATATTAAGTAGTACGTATATATTTATGTATACACGATTTCAAAGAACTAATAGTTTCATTCAGTCGAGTTTAAAAAAAAAGTTTAAAAAGAAAAAAATATATTTCTAGTTTTTCAAGTACAAATATTTTAAACCCCTAAAAAAGAAGAAAGTTATAAAGACAAACAAGCTAAGAAAGAATAAGCAAAGAATAACGAAAGCAAGCAAGATAAGGTGGACGACCCAAGCTAGAGGGGTCACGCCCACAAGTGGAAACTCGAGAGGTACACGGGCTTAGACATGGGCATGTTGTAAACCGTGTATCACAAAAATAAATGAAATATATTGTAAAGTTAATCACAAAATGAATATATCCAAAGTGATAATTGATGATGGGTATTAACAAACAATACTCTGTCTGTAGGGACCCAAACTAGAAAAGGTAACAAAACTGTGGAGGATTTTTGAAGGTGGACATTATTGCAGTTGTGGTAAGTTCAAGTATTTTCATGCCTGCAGCATGAAATACTATGATATTTAATTATTTACTAATTGTACATTAGCTGTTAAGTCCCACGGGCATTAGGGTGTAGCTAAACTAACACACCCAGAATAAAGATAACTTGAAAGGTGTACTGTAGGTACACTACAGAAAGAGCATGACTAAATTTAAGACACACCCTTTAAGAAAGAATGTGTTAAGACCTACGTGCATTAGAGGTTCCTAACTTTGAGGTGATGATTAATGCCACCCGACCAGGAACTGTAATTGAAAGACAGCAATGAAACCATGTTTGGCGTACCGGCCTCCAATAATAAGGTGGAGGTTTATAAGTCCTTCGGGGATGCAATGACTGCTTCGGGAGATGATGGACTAGGGAGGCCTAGCCTCAGGGTCGTTCTCAAGGCCCCTCACAGTCAATGTGCACATGAAAATGGTACAAGGCCAAAATGAGCTCGAATCTAGAACATAAATAAATATAATTACCAAAAATGTGATGAAAGCCATAATTGAGCATAATCGACACTAATGTTAAGTGTAGTGGACTCGGTTAGGATGACATGAATAATAACCGATTAGAGTCAAAGTTACTATTTATCGATCAAAAGTCAAAGTACTGTTTATGGTGAATATTACTATTCATGGATAAATAGTACTATTCATAGGAAATTTTATTATTGATATTTTTGAATTTATATGATTCATATTATGCATGTTTGAACTTACTAAGACTGTTAGCTCACTAGTTTATTCATGTTGTAGGTAAGAAACCTATCCAGTAGATTACTTAGATGGTAGCAGGATACATGGTGTTAATGGGATAGGGAATCCACTATGGATTATGGTCCTGCTACCAGTCTTCCACTGAGCGTCAAAAGAGAGAAAGTTCGAAGAAAATGTATTTTGAGAGACAAAGTTAAAGAAAAATGTATCTTTGTAAATTATGTTGTATTGTACAATAGACAACTAAAGTTTAGTTCTAAATTTTATATGGCTTTCACACTTGCCTTTCACGTGAGGAGAGTATTTTGAAAAGAAAAAAAAATTATGGACGGAAATTTTGGGCCTTGTAAAATGAGAATTTCAAAGTAAAAGTGTTTTAAATGACGACCCGATGAGGTGCACGGGCTGTCTCGATCGACTACGAAGTCAGATCGTGACGGTTTCGCGTGGCTAAGATTGGGGGTATCCCAGAAACAGCCAAATTTTTAAAATATGCACAAGTTGTCTTAAAGTTTTCGATGAGATCTACAACTTTCATGTTGAGCTCAAGATCCGGTTCGGACTCTAAATGGGTCATTTTTAACAAAACCCGAGACTGTTTTTGGGTTCAGATTTTTAGTCCTAGTTTTGGACACCGAATGAATACAACTCAAAAAACCTATCTTAGTGTCATTTCTTACCAAAACCTATTTGACGAAAAAACGACCGTAATAAAATTTCCTTAAAACTCTGTGTTTTACAAAATCCCAAATTCGGATTCTAACTTGGTCAAAATGGGCAAAACCCATGACTCTATCCTGGGGACAGATTTCTGTCCAGCCACTAAAACATCCACACATAAACACATCCATTCATAGAAAATGTAATCCATATCCACACAACCGCATAACTTCAAAAATGAAAAGCTAAGGGCTCAAAATAAACTTTTTACAACCCATTGCATAAACAAATACACATAAATTCCTTAATCCAAAAACTTAAAAATAACTAAACTTCAAAAAGGGTGTTTTTCAGTTTTACCTTACGTGCTAGGAATCAAACACACTGAATCAAAGCTCGAGCGACCAAAATGGCCATGTGAACCAAGAGAGGTTGGGGTCAGTTTATGCTAGCAAAGACACCAAAAATTTTCCTCTTAATATCAAACCAAAATAACAACTAAAAATCACAAAGATGGGTTCCAAAAACTTACCCTTGGATGAACTTAAAATGGCTTAGATTGAAATCTCCTAACACAAGCTTGAAGGGGGCTAGCTTTTGGTGAGTTTTGGCTTGAAAATGGTGGGTTTGGGGGCTATGGAGTGGTCAACTACAGCAAGAAAAGAGAGAAAAGAAGTGTTGTGGTTTTAGGAGCCAAATGAAAGAAAGCAATCCCTTTAGGTTATGCATGCCTTTTATAGGCAAAACTAACCCATCTTGATCAAACTTAAACCTACTTAATTAAGCCAATCTTTGCCAAATTAAGGGACAAATTTGCTACCATTTTTCTGCCCCCTAGGGCCATGGGCTACGTGTGGAAGGAGGGGCCAAATAAACAAAGTTTTTTGTTGGTCATGTGATGAAAAGCTTGGATATTTTAATCAAAAGGTGTTATACCTATTTGATTATTTTAATCACACTTTTGGGCTATTCTTGCAGCGAAAATCAGTTGCATTTTCAACTAAGGGGACACTATTTTTAAGGGGCAAAATTCATCTGCATTTACTTCTCTTTGCAGTCTAGTTTTCTACTGTAGTGTTTGGTCATTTCTGGGTAGTGTTCTAGTTTTCAATCGAAATTGGAATTTCTGAATCTGATTTTTATACTAATCATTCCTAGTTGGGTTTTACTGTCTAAGAGCCCATTCTGTGTCTATTTTACTATTCATTTCCTATACTATAGTTGTGTCTACACTGTGTTATCCTTGCGTACGCAAAACGAGGCGTTCTCGTGTGAAATTTCAAACACAGTCTCTCTTGACTAATTTGGATGTGCTGATTTCAAATTTTTCAGTTTTACATCCATCTGAGGTCGTCTGGACTAGTTTTTAGGATCTGTGTGATCCCACCTCAAAAAACATGTCAGGTGCCCGGTTGGCTAATTTGGGCATTCTGAGTCTAAATATATCAGTTTTGGGCTGAGAAAAAGGTCGTCTTGACCTTCTTCCCGATATTGTGTATCTCTCAAACAAAATTTCTCGTTTTATGCTCAATTGACCAGATTGAGCCTGCTGACTGTTAATATATTACTTTTATGCCAGATTAAGGCCATCTTGGCCATTAACCTGACATTGCGTTTCTACTATTCACTATTCACTGTCTTCTACTTACCTGACTAGTCTGAGCGTTCTGACTCCAATTTTATCAGTCGTTGGGCGAGAAGAGGTCATCTGGACCATTGTTCCCGAAACCATACCTTTACTAGGGTTTTGATTGCTGTTGTGCTCAGATGTTTTGTCTGAGCATTTTGGTGATCTGTTCACCAGTCTTGTGTCAGGAAATGGTCATCTAGACCAGTTTCTTGATACTACGTATGTTATACACTTATACACATAATAGGATGGACTGATTTCACTGTCGGTCGCCCCTTTCACTGCATGAATAGCAATTAAACATTACGGTTCCTGTTTAATCTATTCAACTGGAAAATATACTGTATTTCTCAACTTAATTACTCGTTGCATGTAATTAGGTCTCATGTATTATGCGAGTCTTTACCGTGGCTCTCTGCTCATTACACTGCATTTTACACAGGTTCTTACACGGGCGTGTATAAAGCAACACGGGAGTGTATAAAGCAGCACGGGCATGTACATTCTGGACACGAGCGTGTTCGTGTCAGGCTTACTCAACATGCCCATGTCTTTGAAACATGTTCATCTACCCGAGTGCCAAAAACCACCTAAAACTTTGCTAAAAAGCCCCTAAGAAAATTACTGACAAATTCTCCTCTTTGGCCACCATTTATACATGGTTTTGTGGGGTTGTAGAACCAGAAATTAAGCAGCCAAAATACTACCTTCTTGCTGCCTTGTTGAAGTTGTTGCCCTCCCCCTCACTAAGCCTAAGGTTTTTCAAGTTTTGGTGACAAAATTTTGAGCAAAGTTCATCCCAAGCACCAAGAGAGCAACATAGTGAGGTAAGCAATGAAAACTCAAGCTTTTCTTAGTGTTTTTGAAACCAAAAATCCTTGTTTGTTGGGTGGAAGAATTGTGGAAATTTCTAGTTCAAACTTTATTGTCTTACTCTTGTTGGTGTGTATCAAAGTTAAGATAGTTCTGGAAGATTGAAAACAAGCATTTTGATACTTTGGTTCAAGAAAATCTGGGTATTGTATATAAAGGATTAGTGATGAAATTTAAGTTAGGTTTCATTGGTTTAGTATTCTAAAAAGTTAGTTAGTAGAAGATTGAATAAGAAAATAATTTTGAAGCATGAAACTTTAAATTTTCCTAATTGTTGCAAGAGTGAAAACCGTGGGTTTTCAATAGTGAAAGGCATGAAATTTTGTGGGGAAAACAAGGTTATGTTTTGGATTGAAAATGAATCAAGTTAGTATAGAAGACAAGCTTGTAAATTTAGAAACTTTGAAACAAAAGTTTGGTTAGGTTTTTCAAAGAAAAACTGAGGCTAAAGTAGTGAGGAAAATTGTGTTTTTGTAAAAGAATAATGTGTAGAACAATGTGGTAAGATTGTGTACATGAACCGAGAGATTGAATAGACAAAAATAGATGAAAGTGTGGTTAGAAATGATTAGGCTTTTACAAAGATTTTTACATAAAAAGTTTGTAACTTTTTATGTAAAATAGGCCTCTGGTATAGTATGTGGTAGGTTAGAGAGGTTAGATGGTTTTGAGGCATTTCCTAAACGCCAGAAGCCTAAAAAATTAAGCAGAATTGCTATCGAAATTTTAAAAGCGGCATTAAGGGCATTTCGGGAAACGAGGGGTAAAAAGGTGCTCAAAAATAGAAACCGAGACCCCTCGATGAGTTAGGATCGAAAAAGAAGGAAGGACGTGTTAAACGGTAATAAATCGTCCCTTCAAAAAATTTAAACGACAAAAAAGAAGAAAAATGACCCTAAGGGTAGTTTGGGAAACGAGGGGTTAATTTAGGATCAGGGTGAAAACCCAAGCCACTTTCGGTGATTTAGGTCTAAGAAAAGATGATGGATGTTTTTGAGATTAGTGAGACGTTTATTTGGAGCCTCGAAACGCGAGAAAAACGAGAAACAACATGAGTGTTCGGAATAGTATCACATGAGGGTCAGGTATGAAATAATTGCAAAAATAACAACGATTAATGCTGTAAAAATTCATTAAGGCTTAAGAAAGATTAATTTATGACTTTTGAGTATAGAAAATCCCATTAAAACATTAAAGTAAAAATTTTACGGCCCAAAGAGCCGTCAGGGGCAAAATGGTCATTTGACCTAAAATTTCAGAAAGGTCCAAAAAGGGTCGTTAAGCCTTTAAGTTTGTTATTTTATGATTTCTAAGCTTAGAAAATCCAGTCTAAGCAATAAAAACAAAATATTCACGGTCAAAGTCAAAGTTACTATTCATGATAAATAGTACTATTCACGATCAAAGTCACTATTTATCATTTTGACCAAAATTTATGAAATGCTCAGAAAGGACCATTAGAGCATTAGAATAGCTTAAATAGAATTCTAAATGCCAGAATCGAGTTTTAAGTTGAAGAAAAGTAAGAAAGACCCATCAGGGTCAAAATGGTCATTTTGATCAAAAATTTGGGAAATAGTTAAAACGAACAGTTAGGATTTTAAATGTGATCCAAAGGCTCTAATTAGGATTTTAAAGGCCAAAAGTAAAGTTTAAGTGAGAAAAATCCCGCTATGGGTAAAATGATAATTTTGCCAAAAGTTCGGGATAAAATGGTCATTTTCTCAAAAGTTAGCGAAAAAGTGGCAAATAAGGTTAATTAAGATTTTTAAGGCCAAAATCAAGATTTAAGAAGGAGAAAAGGAAGAAAAGTCCGCTAGGGATAAAATTGTCATTTTGTCAAAAGTTAGGGGCGAAATGGTGATTTTAACAAAAGTTGACGGAAAGGCTAGAAATGGGATATTAGACCCCTAAGTTCATGATTGGAAAATTAAACGTAGAATTTTTATGTTTTACTAAGTTTTACATAAGAATAAAGATTTAAATAACCTTTATTATTTTAGTTATAGGAACCCGATCCAGACGCAACAAAGGAATGTCTACGGATCCAGAAGTGAAAAAGGAGATACGAGTGATGTATTTGTAAGTACGGACATTTAAATGTTTACTCACGAACTGACTTGCCATAGAACTGTGCTTTATATATATAAGTTATGCACTTATGACATGACAGTTTAACATGTCCATGAGATCAGAAAAGAATGATAAGCTAGAGAAAAGAAAGATAAATATAAGCAAGATAATAAGACAAAAAATGTAAAGGTTGGCGTACCGGCCTCCCCAGAGCGAGGTTTCATAATTACTGCCTCCACCCCAGTGTGTGGTGCTACCTCGATAATGTGGTAGTTAATGGCTCAATGTGTTACCCTAAGTGTGGTAGTTCAAAGTTTGACCTTGGAGTTGATTAGTGGGGAGCTCCCCCTTTCCCCCATTGGTCCACATGCATTAGGTACGTCCAACCATGGGTCTACAAGTGAAAGATAAGGAAAGAAAGAAAAGAAAGAAAAGCAAAGAAAAGTTAAGAAAAGAAAAGAATAGAATAGAAGAATATGGAAGAACAGAAAGAACAATTATAATGAAGAAGAAAAATAAGTAGGCATAATCTAACTAACCTTCATTGTTAGTTGATATGTTTAAGTAAAGTTTTAAATGTATGTTATGCCTACATTATCACGTCTGGTGTCCTGTGACGATTGGAACTACTCATTGCACCATCGCGGTCGGCCTCTGAAGCCGACTGTGATAAACCGTCGCCTCATGGGTCGTCGACAACTTACTTTTAACTTGTTTTGGTACCAAGTGTAACAGTTGGTATCTTACTTTTAACATACTCTCTTTAACATAATTATTTTAACTTCCCATTTTAATGCGAATATAGGGAATACAAATTTTTTTCCTTAAAACTTTAAGCTTGAAAACTTTATCATCGTAAAATATTTACTAAAGTAAATCTTTTATATTGTCGTAACTTGATATACATCATAACCCATCATTTCAATACTCTTCTTAAACAGCTCAGCAGAAGACTCATAGCAGTACGATAACCCTTGCCCAGTCCCTTGGCACATGCAGATCTCATTCATCATCCATCACTTGCCTTATCATCGTGCAGGTTGCTTACCTACAACATGAACAAATTTGTGAGCGACAGGCTCAGTAAGTTCAAACATACATGATAACATATAAATATTCTTACCATATAGGGCAAAGCATTAACATAACATAAAACATAACTTGCTTAAAATTCATACTTAAACATATTTAACATCACTCATACCATATCGGACAGAGTATATCTGATACCAACTGTGGCATCAGAACATTTACTTAATATATATCATACATTGCTTAACATTCATACTTAGCGTACATAACTTTGTAAACATGCTTGTACATACCTTACATCATAATCATACTTCACATATTTCACATCATGAACATACTCTCATACTTAATATACTTTAAACATACTTAACATCTTGAACATATTTTCATACTTAACATTCTTTTAACGTATTTTAACATCTTAAACATACTTTCATACTTATCATTCACATCGTAAACATACTTTCATACTTTCATGAACATACTTTCATACTTAACATACTTAACATACTTAATATCATGAACATACTTTCATACTTATCATCATAAATATACCTAACGTACTTAAAATTGACATCGTAAATATATCGTAATTTAAATATAGCATATTTAACATATGCTTAAATATCATAAACATTAACGTATGTTTACACATCGAAAATATAACATACTTAACATACTTATCACCATGAAAATATTTTCACATCTAACATCATGAATATACTTATTATACTTAAATACATAAAACTTCGTAAATATACTTAAGCATCGTAAATACACTTACGTATACTTAAATATCCTTAACATCAACATAGTATGAATCATTAATATAACAATTAACATGCATTACTTATGCATTATTATTCACTATGAATAGTAACTCTGACCATGAACAGTAATGTTGACTGTGAACAGCACCATTGATCGTGAACAGTAACTTTGACTGTAAACCATAACTTAGAACATTAAGTATATGATTAGTACATGTTAGACTTAATTATGCTTGTTTATGGGCAAAGTTTAAGTCTTAGGTCTTTATCTTGCATTACGTTCTGGTTTTGGGCCCCATAATTGGTCGTACCATTCTTTTACGTGCATGACTGGGAGGGACACTAGGGAGCGACTCACTGACCAATCCTCCACAGTCAAACATTTCATTAATATATATATACGTGTATATAACACCGTTAAACCTCCCCCTAGGTCAGGAGGCCGGTACGTCAATAGTGGTTTCGTTACCGTCTTTCATTTAGTTCCGACCAGGTGACATTTCTTATTGCCCCATGATCTGGAACCCCTTTACATTTCTTTCTTTCATTAGGTGTATATTATATTAACACCCTAATGTGCATACAGCACCTTTAAATATCATTTTACATTGTACACATAACATAAAGACATAATGAGTAAGTTCACACTACAGACAATTAAATGTCTGAACTTACTGTATATAACACATGGACATAAACATGTCAAGTTAATTTGCATTTGACTTAGACATAACACATAGTTTATAACATGAATTTCGTAACATTCATATCATTTACATTTTATACATAGCATATAAACTTGTCAAGTCAACTCATACTCATGTTTGACTTAGACATGACACATAGACATAAACATATGCACATAGTTTTCATAGTAATCATATCATTACATCTTATCATTTAATAGACATATGGCAATCAGTTCATGTTGCAGACAAGAAATATTTGAACTTACAAACTGCACATAGAACACATAAACATGACCAGTCAATTCATATTGTAGTCAACTAAATGTTTAAACTTACATACTACACATAAAATGCATAAACATGACTAGTCCATTCATGTTGCAAACAGGTAAATGTTCGAACTTACCACACATAACATATAGGCATAACATAATTTGTCAGTTCATGTTGCAGAAAAATCACATGTTTGAACTTACGGATACTTCTGTTCTTATTTCCTTTCCAGCTTTCTTGGTCCGCAGACGTCCCTTCATCGCGTCTTGAGCGGATTCCTATAACCGAAATAATAACGGTTATTTTTGTTACTTAAATCATATATAAAGTTTAATAAAACGTAAAAATTCTATGTTTCATTTCCCAATCATAAACTAAGGGGTTTAATATGCTATTTATAATTTTTTTTTGTGCTAATTTTTAGCAAAATGACCTTTATGTCCCAAACTTTTGGCAAAATTACTATTTTGCCCCTAACGGGATTTTTCATCATAACATTACTTTTCTTTGATTTACAACTTGGTTTTGACCCTTAGAATCTTAATTAAGCCATTCTAATTCCATTATAGCTCTTTTCTATCATTCCTGAAATTTTTTATCAAAATGACCGTTTTGTCCCTAACAGGTATTTGGGCCATATCATTTTCATTTTAACATTCTGTCGAGCTATTCTATGCCCAAAAATCATGAAATAATTTTTTTTAGGCTTTACTAAATTTTTACAGTATTATTTACCATAATTTTTTGATTTACTACTCACCGACCCTCGGGTGTACTATTCCGAGCCTAGGTCACCGAGGAGGCTCGGGTTTTCATCCCGACCATATTTTTCCATTTGGTTTCTAAAATACCCCTTTGTGCCGTTTTAGAACTTTCGGTAGCATTTTCGCTTAATTTTTGGGTTCCTAGCGTTTAAGAAACGCCTCAAAACCATCTAACATATTCTAATTTATCACGTACTATACCAGAGGCCTATATTTTTACGTAAAACTTAACTTTTACGTAAAAATCTTCACATTACCCACATTTTCTTTTTCGACCATTTTTCATACAAATAGTCCATAATTAACATTTAATCATCTCAATTAATAAATTGAGGAATTAAAATAGTTGAAATCACTACCGGAGTCGTTCAACGAGGTCCATCGGGTAGGTTGACTCCAATCGGTGATCGACAGAGCCGTTTGATCTCACGCGTACAAACTTTGATTCACCATTCTTTACGTTTGAAATTCCCATTCTGACACCACGAATGTGTCCGGAACGTCAAAAATAGGCCAACGGGCCATTCTTCAAATTTTAGTCACCGAGACACCGTTGACCGGCATTGATGATTGTTCACCAGTGTTCACCGACCGTTGACTAGTGTTGACTGGTGGCGGTCAGGAAAAAGGTGGCCACCATCTTGAAGAGCTCGACGAGAGGCACCCATTGGTAGTTTCAATTTCACCAATCGAAACTCCTATCGCCGGAAACGAACCCTCGAAATCTGGACAATAGCGACAAGGTTGGTTCTCCATCATGCTGGCTTTGTTCCTTGAAATTGGTTTAGGGCTTTTGTTCCCCATGCTATTTTGAGCATTTTAGTACCCACTGTGTTACTCAACTCCACCGGAATCGATAGATTCCACGGCAGCGACGGTGGTGGCGATGGCGAAGCTTAAGCGGCGTGATCTAGCGGCCGTTGAGCTGAAATGAGGTCTGGGTTTTGTTCTACTCTTCACCACAAATCCATTGGGATCGAGATATTGGCATTTTGGATGTCAGACAGTGGAGAAATGGTGGCTCAAAAATTTCTGTCTCCAGTGACTTTGGGCGCCACGTGCGGCATGCTCCGGCAACGGTTCCGTCGTGTCGACCCACCGTTGGACTCAGCTCGTCGAGAGCTTTCCAATGGTGCCAGCAGTGTCAAAAATGAGCACCATTTCTGATGGTTGGTTACTATTCACATTTGGTGTGTGGGAGGAAAGAAAAGACAAGAAAAATTATGGGAGCCTTTTTACAAATTTCTGATTTTTCGCCCTCATATATACTTTTTTGTCTAAAATTTCAACATGAGCTATCTTGACTAATTTGGCTGTGCTGAACCCAAATATATCAGTTTTATTTTCATCCGAGGTCATCTTGACCAGTTTTCTAGTACTACATGTTTCTCGGTAAAAAATTACTTTTTGTGCCCAATTGACTAATTTGAGCATTTTGATTCCAAATATATCAGTTTTATTTCAAGAAAAGGTCATCTTGACCAATTTCTTGATACTGCATATGAACACACACACACACACACACACACACATAAGATAACTACATTTTCACATTTTAAACATGAAATTCATCATGTACATTCCATGTGCCAATTTTCCGAGAATGATGAAATTTCCCGGTTGTCACATACATAAAGTTTTAGCATGTATGTATATGTAATGTTTTATATGTATGTTTGTACTTGCTGAGCTCTAGCTCACTAGTCTGTTCATGATGTAGGTAACAAAGCCAAGTTTCTGCACTATGAGAGAAGAAACTGATGGGCTGACAGGTAGATTCCTGAAATGTCATGGATGGGTTATGGATTCGCTAAGCAATTTCTGTTGAAGAAAGAAAAGTAAATGTAAAAGTAAATGTATAGAGACAAGACAAGTATGTTATGTAAAAAATGAGACAAGTTTTAAAAGTATGTTATATTTCAACGTAACAAGAACGCAAGTATTTTAGGTATGTTTTGAAAATGTATATTAAAAAAAAATTTAGTGTTAAAACGATAAAGTTAAGACGAGCAAAGTTTTAAGTACATGAAAGTTTAGTCACCACTTGGTTCGGTTGTGCTAGGTTCAAAGCACACTAATGTAAAAAAATGAAAATCCCCTCCTTTTTGCCGTTTAGTTTCTTTTTAAGTTTTGATATCAAAGAGATTTATTGTGTATTTCAAGTAATGGGTTGTAATAAGTTTATTTTGAGCCCTTAGCATTTTGTATTTATGTTTTTGTGCTTGTGTGGTTGTGATTTAAGTTTTTGTGGAAGGTTGATTATATGGACATTTTCGGGTTTGGCTGGAAACCAAACTTATCCCAGATTTTAGCTATGGATTTGTGGATTTTTAGCATGTTTCGTATGGATTTTGAGATTATGTAAAACACGAAAGTTTTAGGAAATTTTGTTATAGTCATCTTTGCATCAAATAGTCTTTGGCCAAAAATAACAGCAAGATAGGTTTTCGGAGCATTTTATAACTGGAGTTCAAAACTAGGGCTGAAACCTGGGAACAGGGAACAGTCTTGGGTTTTTCTAAAAATTAGCAATTTAGAGTCCGAACCAAACCTTGGGTTCAACATGAAAGTTATAGATTACATCGAAAACTAAAAGATGGCTTACATGAGTTTTAAAAATTTGGTCGTTTATGGCCCCAAACAGAGTGGTTTTTAATTAACTGAAAAACTATCAATTCTTCTAAAACGGGCACAGTTTTAGCCACGGATTTGCTAGGTTGAGTACCTGTTAGTTTTTGAATCGAGCTCCGAGGTGAACACAAAAGTTGTTCATCTCGTCGAGGACTAAACATGTCATGTTCACTAATTTCACAAACTCGATCATTTTAAGTAAGTTCTACACAGTTTTTCGAAAAAGGATTCAAAAACCCCCTTATCAAATGAACGCTAAAATGTGCTCTTTTTAAACAAGAAAATGGTTTTACGAAAACACCCTCGCCTTCCAATGGGATGCAAGGGAGATTGTGTTCAAATCCTAAGAAAAGCAATTTCACAAAAACAAATGACATTTTTCAATAAAAAGTTTTAAATAGATAAAGGTAACCCGATAGGCTAAACAGTCAATACGTGAGGTAACCGGTTAGTTTACTAGCTAGTTAACTAATCAAACCCGAGATGGGAAGAGGTAGAGCGACGTTAATTAATTTATTGGGTAAATAAATTATGATGCCCCTAATTTTGGCCACACGAAACTGTTACAATCCAACTTTGTAACCAATTGCGACAGCCCGTGTATCGCATTGAGTCGTCAAAAAATTTCTTTCAATTTTTTTAAATCTTTGTATTTTGGAGCTCTTTTTTTTTTTTCCAAAATACTTTTCTTGCATGAAGGCCTTGTATGAAAGCCGTGTAAAATTTAAAACTATACTTTAGTTATCTTTTGTAATACAACATAATTTACATAAAAACATTTTTTTTTCTCAACTTTGTATCTCAAAATATATTTTCTTCAAATTTCGTTTTTCAAAACTCAGTGGAAGACTGGTAGCAAGACCATAATCTACAGTGTAATTCCCTATCCTAATGGCACCGCATATCCTATCGCCATCTAGAGTATCTACTGGACAGGTTTCTTACCTGTAACATGAACAAACTGGTGAGCTAACAAGCTCAGTAAGTTTAAATATACATACTATGAATTATATAGATTCAAAAGCATCAATAATAAAATTTCCTATGAATAGTACTATTCATCTATAAATAGTAACTTTGACTTTTGATCAATAAATAGTAACTTTAACTTTTACCAGTTACTATTCGTGTCAACTCTGACTGAGTACACTATAGGTAAAGTTCGTGTCGGTTATGCTCATTTATGGCTTTCATTAAATTTTCGGTCATTATCTTCATTATGTTTTGATTTTGAGCCCATAGCGGTCGTACCGATGTTACGAGCTACTGTGAGGGACCTTGAGAGCTACCCTGAGGCCAATCCTCCCCAGTCTATTATGCCCTTATCGCTTATCCCCGTAGGATTTGAAAATTCCTCCATATGTCGTTGGAGGCTGGTACGCCAAAAGTGGTTTCATTACCATCTTTCAATTATAGTTCCGACCGGGTGGCATTAATCACCACCTCAAATTCAGGAACCTTTAGTGCTCGTAGGTCTTTACACATTCTTTTATTTATGGGTGTATCTTAAATTTAGTCACACTCTTTCCATAGTGTACCCACAGTACACATCTCACCTTATCAGTTCTTTGGGTGTGTTAGTCTAACTACACCCTAATGCCCATAGGACTTTGCATCTAATGTCCAAATATTACATAATCAAGCATCACAGTATTTCATGTTCCAGACATGAAAATGCTTGAACTTACCAAAACTGCACTAACATTAAATCTCTGACTTCCTTTGCAGTTCTTGTACCTTCTTTAATTTGGGTTCCTACAGACAAAATATTGTCTGTTAATACCCATCATCATTTATCGCTTTGCATATATTCATTTTATTATTAGCATTAAACACATTTCATCTCTTTATGTGATACACGGTCGTGTCCAAACTCGTGTACCTCTCGGGTCTTTCTTGCACGCCCGTGTTCCAAAGTACACGCCCGTGTACTTCATACATTTGAGATTTTAGTCTTAAAATCTTTGTTATGGCCTTTAGAGTCTTATTTAATGCATTTTAGGCCCTCAATGGTCCTTTCTAAGCCTTTCAGAAATTTTTGATCAAAATGACTATTTTACCCCTGACGGGTCTCGGGACTGTAACGTTTCCAATCTACTATTCTTTTCTGTTATTTTCTAAGCCCAAATATCATAAAATAATATTTCTTTGGCTTTGATATATTTTTGACAGCATTATTTGCTGCAAAATCAATGACTATTCCTCACCTAACCCTCAGAGGTACTATTCTGACACCTAGGATCGTTTCTCATTTTTCTAGCATTTCAAAGTTTCAAATGGGTATTTCACTACTCCTGAAATGTTTATAATCCCATTCCCGAGCCTTGGTTCCATAGGGGCTTGGGTTTTCCATCCCGTCTATAAATTTTCCCCCTTGTTTCCTAAAATACCCCTAACATAGATTTATTTTCGTTCTTGGCATTTTAGACATTAGAGGGTCGTTTTACTATTCTTCTTGAGCATAATCTCCCATTACTAACTCTAACCTACCGAGGGGTCTCGATTTTTATTTCTGGGCATATTTTTACCTCTCGTTTCCTGAAATGCCCTTTATGTTGTTTTCAAAATTTCGGTAGTATTTCCGCATAAATTTTAGGTTTTCTTAGGGTTAGGTACGCCTTAGAACCTTAGTACCTGCTACGTACTATACCAAAGGCTTATTTTACACAAAGTTACCAAACTTTACGTAAAACTTTTCACATTATCAATCATTCATATCAATCACAAATTTCACCATTTTCCTCAACATAAGCCACAGTTTTCTTATGGAATTCAACATCAAAATTTTTCATCACAAAGCTCATTTATCACATTTCAATCTTAGGATTTCTAATGCACATTTCCACATCAAAACCTTAAAATTTTCATTCCAAACGTTACACATTAGGGCCACAGTTTTCATGTCCAAAACCATAGGTAAAATTTTCTTATTCTTAGAGTCCTTTATCAAACATTTCCTCACCAAATTTCATCATAAGATTTTCCATATTCTTTACCACATAGTCCACAGATTTTTCAATAAACCATGCACAAAAATTGCTTATTTCTAGCTTTTAAAACATACTTCAATTACTACATCATTCAACCAACATCAACACAAAGTTTAACATCAAAATTTTCCCCATTCTTTCACACCCAACATGCCACAAATTTTGAACAGAAAATAGCAAGAAAAGCTATAAAATGGTGGCTCACCTTAAGAGCTTGAATCCTTGATGCTTGGAATAGGTTTGGAAGTAAATTTAGTGAGGAAATTTTGCTAAAATTTGGCTTAGGAATGGAGGATAGCTCAAGGCCTCAAGTGGACAGAATTTGGGCAGTTTTTTCTGATTTCCAATGCCATTTCTCACTTCTATTTTTAAGCAAAAGGATGGAGGACCAAGTTGTAAAAATTTCGAACAGTTTGGAAATTCTTTAGGGACTTTTTAGCAAAGTTTTTGGGGACTAAATAGCAATTTTTGGCTGATTTTTTTTTCTGCCTTAGCCGACTCTTATTCACCTCAAATTATCCAAATTTTTCATGTCATTTTGGCCAAATCCTAGCCCTTAATTCAAGATTACAACTAATCTCCACCATTAGATCTACCAACCACCCTTTTTAACCATATATTCATCAATTATTACATCATTAATTGATGTCACTCATGATATCATCCAATTAATTCAACATATTAATTTGTGGTCAAAGTTTGACCAAAAGTCAAACCAAATGGAAATCGACTTAAATCGCGTAGACAGGTTTCTGACGCCTCCATGCGATCGGTTTGTCTTATTTTGTTTCCGTTTGACCAAAAATCATTACCGTAAATTTTTCTCTTTTTGTGCATTCGATGCACCCTCTAGGGTTTTTGGCTCTGTTTTAGGGCCGTTTCACCCATTTCTGTTTGGGAAGATTTTCCATCTCCGAACTTACACTCTTTAACACTGTTAGAATATTTTGTTGCATTCTCAACAATATTTAAACACAACTTTTTAATATTTTATACATTAAAATTATCATATACTGTTAGAATATTTTGTTGCATTCTCAACAATATTTAAACACTCCTTATAAAATTTTCATCCTCGAAAATTTAGAACAAGTACGGGTACAATTCCCTAATTTCATCCTCGCGCTCCCATATAGCCTCTTTGACAATCCGATTTTTCCACAAAACTTTGACTAATGTGGTTGTCTTGTTCCTTAATACTTTTTCTTCTCATGTCAAAATTTGAATAGGCCGCTCTTCATACATCAGATCTTCCTAGATCTGAATTGGTTTAGGTTTTAGTACATGGGATGGATCCAGTATGTACTTTCGCAACATAGACACGTGGAACACATTATGCACTGTCGACATCTCTGGAGGTGATGCCAACTTATAGGTAACCTTCCCAATGCGTTCGATAATTTCGAATGGTCCAATATATCTCGAACTTAATTTTCCTCTCTTACCGAAACACACTATTCCTTTCATTAGCGAAACCCTGAAGAATACGAAATCCCCTTCATTAAAATCTAGGGATCTTCGTTGTTTATCAGCATAACTCTTCTGCTGGCTTTGTGTAATCTTCATTCGTCGTTGTATTTTTGCAACTGCATCAGTTGTTTTTTGCACAAAATCCATTTTGTGTAGTTGCTTTTCTTGTAGATCGTAACAGTGTACGGGTGATCTATACTTCCTTCCATATAAAGCTTCATAGAGTGCCATTCCTATAGAAGCTTGGTAGCTATTATTGTAAGAAAATTCTACCAATGGAAGTTTTTTGTTCCAGTTTCCCAGAAAATCTATTATACACGCGTGAAGCATGTCTTCTAACATTAGGATCATCCGTTTAGATTGCTCGTCTATTTGCAGATGAAAAGCCGTACTCAAACGTTATTCCATTCCCACGACTTCTTGCATGCACTTCCTGAAATTCAAAGTGAATTATGCATCGTGATTCGATACAATGGACTTAGGAACACCATGTAACCTAAAGATATGGGCTACATAAAGGTTTGCTAACTTTTCCAGTGAAAAATTCATTTTTACTGCTATGAACCTTGTCGTTTTTGTTAATCTATAGACGATAACCCAAATGGCATCGTAGCCGTCTCGGGTTTTCGGTAATCCTACTACAAAGTCCATCGTAATATGTTCCCATTTCCATTCGGGAATTTCTAACGGCTCTAATTTTCTGCTTGGATGTCGGCGTTCGACCTTAACTCTTTGGCCCGTCATGCATCGGCTCACAAACTTTGCGATGTCATTCTTCATCCCCTCCACCAGAATTGTAACTTTAAATCTTGGTACATCTTACTGGCTCTGGGATGCACTGAATATGGCATATCGTGAGCTTCTACCATAATTCACCTTCTTAATCCTTCATCATCGGGAACATAAATTCTTCCCTGATGCATGATTAGTTCATCCTTGGACGCCCTTTCCTGAGGACTTGCTGGATTTGGATCTCATTTGTGAGCCTCTCTAATGTCCTCGAATAATGATGACTCTAATTGAAGTGCAGCCAATTTTCCAGATATCAGCTCCATCTTCAACGAGTTGATTTCTTGTTGTAATGGCCTTGGCAGTTTCTCTATTAGCAGTTGCTGCGAAACAGTAGATTTTCTACTTAACGCATCCGCAACGTGATTTGCTTTTTTGGGATGGTAAAGGATATTGCAATCATAATCCTTTACCAATTCTAACCATATCCTCTGATGCATATTTAACTCATTCTGTGTGAGGAAGTACTTTAAGCTCTGATGGTTAGTATAGATCTGACATTGAGCTTCATATAAATAGTTTCGTCAGATTTTAAGTGCAAACACTGTTAGGAAATGCCCTAAGCATTAGAGACATTTTTGATGTATTTATTTTGAACTGGATAATAAGATTATATAAAGAGGTTATTCATTACATTACTATCTGTCCTCGTCTTATTTACATGTTAAAGTAAATGTAAGCAAATATGGCTCCCTGACTGCTTGTGTCAAACTGTTAGAACGTTGCATGCAATGGATTTTTGTATGCGAGAAGACAATGTTCTAAAGTTAGCAGTCTAAACTATGGTCTGTAGTCTATGGGATTAGACCGAGCATCTAACTCATGTTAAGACTATTATGTTGTCTAAAGCCTTGGAGGGGATGGTTTGTCTTGACTGTCTGGAGCTGGACTCCCAAGTAGAGACATAGATATGTTGCTTGGTGGTGACATATTAGACCAGGACTAAAGCGTGATTGATCTACGAAGTCTGCTTTGAGTGGATCGATCTGCTTTTGACGTTCATTATGCAGTAACCTTAATCCTGAGTAAAAGGGCAGCTTCATGTATATGACTTGTGTACTTTGATATTCCAATGGCTAAAGCGTCTCAGAGGTAGTAAGCTTATAGACCGGTTCATTGGGTGCATGACTTGTATACGATGAAGGGTTCGTTTACAGATATTGGAATCATAGCTCTAATGAGGAGTTAAGGGTATCCTCTTAAAGGCATTATACTGAATGTGAAAATGGACAAGGCCTTGGGTCGTTTGCTGGGCGGATGACTTCTTATTCACATATGGTGAATAATCATTTTCTTTATTCGGTAGTATAATGGAACTTTAAGATAGCCTGATCAGTAGGATTAAACGGACTTTGGCCTAAGGCTGATTATGGATATCATATGAGGGTTCTGCATATATGACAAGGTCATTGGATGATAGCTTGTCACAGGCTTACGTAATACGGTATATAATTGGGAGTTCAGTTTCAGGTTTATAGCGGTGTGACTCTGAAACTAGTGATCATATGATTGAGTTGTTCGGTAAAAGAGTGATGATCATATGGATTTGCGGGAGCCCGATTATATATGTCCAATCAGTCCCTCTACTAGCTCCACATAATTCCTTAACGTTTGGCAAATTGAATTGTGTATGCTATTGGCTGGTTTATTATGCATGGATGGTGATGACACAGGATTAGGATGGTAGACAAGATTCTCTCCGGTTGGATTCAGATTTTGTTTTGGATAATAGAGTACACAATTATTCAAACTCCAAATAAAGTTGCCATGATTTTATTTGAGATTAGATTGGAGTTGTAGAAAATTATCCATGAGAACAAAAATATGAAACACAACTGTTTTGTGGAATTTGAAATTTGAATTTGAAATTTGAATTTGAAATTTGAATTTGAAATTTGAAATTTGAAATTTGAAATTTGAATTTGAAATTTGAATTTGAAATTTGAATTTCAAATTTTGAATCACAGTCTAAGTAGGATTCGAATTTGTTGTGGAAAATCCACAAGGTTTGAAATTCGAATTTGAGTTGGACTTGGAGAGGATAATCTTGTTAGAATCCTACTTGAATTTTGATTCCAAATCCTAACAAATGTTACACGAAATTTTGAGGATAATCCTCAAGTTTCAATCCCAGTTGAATTTGGATTCTCTCCTTCCCTGAAAAGTGGCCGAAAATAGGGAGAAAATCTCCTAGGAAAATTCGGTTATTTTGGATAAGGTTGAGATAATATTCAAGCTTGAAAATCCTAGTGGAATTTTTTGATTCTCCCTTATCCATAATGGCCGAAATTTTTAGGAGATTTTCTCCTTGTAATTTTTGGATTTTTTGGGTTGAAAAAGGGAGATAAAATTCTAGTTAAAATCTTGTTTAGATTTGGATTGGATTTATCCTAAGAAAAACCGAATTTTATTGTTGAGATTCTCCCTTGGAAAATTCGGATTTTTTGGTTATGGATAAGGGAAAATATCTTTTCCTAATCTAATTCAAATTCAGAGAATCACCTTATGCAGGTCTATAAATAGAGGACCTACCACTCCAGTTCTCTCAGACCACAGACTCTCAGGTGAGCAGGCTTATTGTTGCACAGCTCATCATGACAATAAAGTTCTTTAGAGATCTGGGTGGTCGGAAGAAGACTAGCAGTGCTAGCATACCGATCAAGGTTTAGAGTGCCCACACACTCAGCCATTCGGGAATTGGAGAATAGTAGAGAAGGCTAGTTGGTTGAAGCCTCCGGTCATTCTCCTCCTGTAAGATTGGCGTCCTTGAGGTATGAGTTTTAATTGTTGTTGGTTTATTGTATATGGCATCATGAGATATTTAACGATCTAAAAATTTTTTATTATTCCGCTGCGCCACTCTGATACGTTTTTACCGATTTATTTTCCTACAAACACTACTGCAGCAAGTTCTAGATCGTGCGTGGGATAATTTTTCTCGTGATCCTTTAATTGACGTGAAGCATACACTATCATTTTATTGCCTTGCATTAGGATGGTTCTCAATCTCATTTTTGAAGCATCACCGTATATCACAAACGTTTCTCCTTCAGTAGGAAGCATAAGGATTGGCATGCTCGTTAGTCTCTTCTTTAGCTCTCGGAAGCTTCTTTCGCATTCATCAGTCTACTCGTACCTCCTCTCCTTGCACGTAAGGGTAATGAGAGGTGTAATGAGTCATGCAAATCCTTCTAAAAATCACCTATAATAGCCAGCTAAATCTAAGAAACTCTGTATTTTGGTCACGTTCCTAGGGTAGGCCATTTGTTGATTGCCTCCACTTTAGTAGGATCCAAAGTGATTCCTTCATTGGAGACTATATGTCTAAGGAAATATACTCAATCTAGCCAAAATTTGCACTTAGAGAATTTTGCATAGAGTTGGTACTTCTTTATCATTTGAAGAACGATCCTCAGGTGTTCCTCATGCTCCTCATGAGTGATCGAATATATAAGTATGCATCGATAAACACAATGACAAACTTATCTAGAAATTCCTTGAAGACTCGATTCATCAGATCCATGAACGCAGCTGGCACATTTGTCAACCCAAACGACATCACAAGAAATTCGTAATGACCGTAACGAGTCCTAAATGCTGTCTTTAGAATATAATTCTCCTTGATCCATAGTTGATGATATCCTGATTGCAGATCAATCTTGGAGAATATTGCTGCGCCTTTGAGTTAATTGAACAAGTCGTCAATTCTAGATAATGGATACCTATTCTTGACTGTAACCTTGTTCAACTCCGATAATCGATACATATGCAAAATGTTCCATCGTTCTTCTTGATGAACAGTACTAGAGTACCCCATGGGGAATAGCTCAAATGGATGAATCCCTTGTCAAGAAGCTCTTTTAATTGTACTTGCAACTCCTTTAGCTCCACCAGTGCCATTCGATACAGCGCCTTTGAGATAGGTGTAGTTCCTGACATCAATTCGATCTCAAAAGAGATCTCTCGCTTTGGCGGCAACCCGGGTAATTCTTTTAGGAAGACCTCGAGGAAATCGTTCACAATAGGAACATCTTCAGGTTTAAGCTTTTGCTCCTCCATCACATCCACTATATATGCTAAGTATCCAGCACAACCGCCAGATATTAGCCTTCTTGCTTTCACCAAATTGATCATCATCTTTCTCATTTTACGTGATGAGCTGACATATTCGAAGCTGTCTTCCTGGTTAGGTTAGAACACTATTTTTCACTTCTGGCAATCGATCATGGCTTGATACTTCCCTAGGAAATCCATTCCTAGGATTACGCCGTAATCGGCTAACTTTATCACAATCAATTCCATGTATAACTCCCTATTTGCCACAATTATTGGTACATGAGGTAACCAGTAATTGGACATCAACACTTTGCCTGAGGGTAGAGCCGTTCTAAATGTTATACGCATGCTATCTTTAGGATATCCTATTCTGTCTGCAAATTCATATAAATAAATGAATGCATAGCTCCAGAATCAAATAAAATAGACGCCAAATAATTAGTGATAGAAAGCGGACCTACCAATACATTAGACGTCCCAGCTTCCGCATGCTCTTTAGTGTAGACCATTACCCGAGCATCTATACGAGGCAAGCGTTCCGATCTTTCTTGCGTCTTCAAAGGCCTTTCAATCTTAGCCTGTAGTGCATGAGCTTGAGGATGTTGCTGTTGTGGCTGAAACATACCCTGCCCATTTTTTCGATTCTTGGGGTAGTTTCTAGAGAAATAGCCCTCTCTTCTACATTGGAAACAGGTGTTAGGAGTGTATTTACATCGGCATGTATGCCGCTTTCTGCATGTAACACAGTCGCGAATAATAGATAGGGCATTATTGTTCACCTTCTGTTGCTGATTCCTATTTCTAAAATTGTTCTCTTTCCTTCTTCCTTGTGACTATTGACCAGAAGTGCTTGACTGTCTAGTCTTAACATTCAAATTCGGCTTGCTACCTTTTCCAACCTAGGTTCCTACTTGAGCCACTTTAGCCAAGACTTTCTCCTTCTTTTTGACATCCTAGATTTTCTCATTCTCTTCCCTTTGTCGAGCTAGATGGTACTCAGCTCTTAGAGATCGACTAACACAATCAACTACAGTAGTGGGTGGCGTTAACCCACTATCCACCAAAGCCGAAATGTCGGGTCGGAACATCCCATGCATCTTTTGTATTTTCTCCCTCTCAGTAAGGATGACATATGGACATAATCGGAATAGTTGGTCAAACTTTTGACAGACTTCACTTACTGTCATGTTTCCTTGCTTCAACTCTACAAACTCCCTCTGTTAAGGTCACAACAGTGCAGGGTCATAGTATTTATGATTAAATTCTTCTAAAAAATATATCCATGTCATCATGGCCATGTTTCTTCTTAGTTTGATGGTATCCCACCAAAACCTTGCATCCTTCCTTAGTACAAAGGATGCACACATGACCTTCTCTTGTTCCATTAGATCCATAAATTCTAGGATCATCTGGATTGAAGAAAGCCACTCTTTTGCTTTTAGTGGTTTTGTAGAGCCCTCGAATTCCGACGGCTTCATTGGTCAAAATCATTTGTACAAAGGCTCTTGATTTACTTGGGGTTGAGGTTGGGATTCTAGTACTACTTTGGGAATGACTGGTGGCACTGCTTGTTCAATTGCAGCCATTTGTGAGGTTTAGCCTTCTTCTTGGCCTTGACTCTATTCCATTTGCTCTAGTCTTTTCCTTAGCTCAGTATTTTCCTTCATCTGAACTTCTATAAGTGCTTGTAATTCATCAAGCATTTCTAAAAGAACAGGACGCCCTCTCATATTTCTTTGGTTTCGTATGTTCACCATCTTTTCTATTTCCTATGGTCACATGAAAATCAGTCATTAGATTTTCAACAAACATATTTTTACAATATTAGTAAAAATAGTTTTTGATCATCACATGATTTCAAACATCTCATCATTTTAACATATCAAAATTTCATAACATATCATTTCATAACTTTCATATACATATCAACTTTAAGGCTTTTTCTCAAAATAGCCTTTTAATACAGTAATATATGTACATATATAGATATATACATTTATACATCTTATATGTTTTTATATCTAATCCCCTGGTTAGTCCAAAACTATCGAAAATTCTTCCAGATCCTCTTCTTCCTCATTGGAACCATTCCCAGTCTCAGATGGCATTGTTCCTCTATTAGGACTCGACCCCTCACTTCGCCTAGATGGGCCAGCCTCATGGTCATTAGACATAGGTCGTACTCCATAAAGACAATCTAACATTACCTCTTACAATAATTATTCATGTTGATTGCGCACCACGCACTCCAGCAGTAGCTCTTCTTCTACTTTAGCTACTGTAACTGCAAACTCTCATAAAGTAAGAGGATATAGTATGGTTACCTTCTGCCATAAGTCTATCGTAAGCGCTTTCCCAAATATATCGCAAAAATCCTCATCAATGAGGTTGGGTAGGGGACATCTCCTCACAATGTTCTCCTCGAACTGTACCGCATCAGTGAAAACAGTGTCACTCAGCAGCATCTGTAGTCTCTCTACCTGGAGAACAAACTCTCTAATATTGTGATGACTTGTACTTAGCTGCACCATTGCGGTCGAGCTCTGAAGCTGACTACGATAGATCGTTGCCTTATGGGTCGTCAGTAACTTACTTTTAACTTACTTTTAACTTGTTTTGATACCAATTGTAACGGCTGGTATCTTACTTTTAACATACTTAATTTAACTTTTCATTTTAACATGAAAATAGGGAATAAATTTTTTTTTCTTAAACTTTAAACTTGAAAACTGTATCATCGTAAAAGCCTTACTTGAGTAAACATTTTACACTGTTGTACTTAATTTACATCATAAAATATCATTTCAATACTCTTTTTAAACAGCTCAGCAGAAGATTCATAGTAGTACCAGGACCCTCGCCCAGTCGCTTGGCACATGCAGATCTAACTCGTCATCCATCACTTGTCTTATCGTCGTGCAGGTTACTTACCTGGAGCATGAACAAACTTGTGAGTGACAAGCTCAGTAAGTTCAAATATACATGCATAACATATAAATATTCTTACCATATAGGGTAGAGTGTTAACATAACATAAAGCATAGCTTGCTTAAAATTCATACTTAAACGTATGTAACATCACTCATACCATATCGGATAGAGCATATCTGATAGTAACTATGGCATCAGAACATTAACATAACATATATCATACATTACTTAACATTCATACTCAACGTACATAACCTTGTAAACATACTTGTACATACTTGAACATAGTTAAACATATGTTACATCATAATCATATTTGTCGCATACTTCAACATACTTAACATACTTTAAACATACTTAACATCATGAACATACTTACATACTTAACCTACTTTACGTCACAACATATCATATTTTAAACGTAACATACTTAACGTACTTTACCTTGACATTGTAAATGTATCGTAATTTAAATATAGCATACTTAACGTATGCTTAAACATTGTAAACATAACATACCTAACATACTTATCATCGTGAAAATACTTTCACCTTTAACACCATAAATATACTTATCGTACTTAAATACATAAAACTTCATAAATATACTTAAACTGTGACGACCCACACCCTGGTAGCACAAACCGTCACTGAAAACACTTGTCTTAACTTATCTCGTTTGAAAAACCCTTACTTATAGATATCGAATTTTAGGGATTTTTTTTTAATAGTGTGTTTTCCAAATTACGTACTACATACTTATACTTAAAACCATATAAAGATCTTAGGACAATTTAGATTAACATATACATACACAAAATGCCAAACTGTTAAATTACTATTCATAAAATAAACTCTCAAAATAATTTACGGAAGTAGACTCGGGTGGTGGTATCCACAACCTCACCCTCACATCTGCCCTGCCGCCGTCATTGTCCAGTAGTGTTTATCTTGCAGGTCTCTTACCTACAATATAAACACACACGGTGAGCTTTACGCTCAGCAAGTACAACATATTCGTCCGCAAAACATGCTTTGAACATACATGCCATACTCAGGGCATAATTAAAACCAACAATTATATCACAAGATCACAGGGAAACTCATTATATAGCATATAACAGAAAGCATCCCATCTAATCACATCATGTATCATATCATGCAACTAAGAACATACACTACTGAGATTAAGGCATAACATGATCAATGCATGAACTGATTATGCTCAAATTATGATTCATTTATTCTTAATCTTGTCTTATCGAAGGGCCCTGGGGTCAGCATTATTACGCACGGATCATCGGATTTACCATGATCATGGGCTTGGCTTGGACTGTTATCTTTTATACTTGTCCTGCTTGCGTACCCAACGGGGCCTGTTAGTCTGACAACCTTAATCTGATTACCCAATTATGGATTATGAGTACTAATAACCATGTGCCCTATGCTCAACTGGGCTTATCCCTCATCGTGCCCTGATGGGGATGTATTATGAACCCCTATATGTCATGCAACCAACATACAAAACTGTATACTTTAACATAGGTTAAACAACCATTTAAACTCATTTTTGTTCATACTGTAGGCGGAGTTGTACTTACCTGTTAGCCGACAGTTTGTACTTCGCCTCAATGTACTTACAGGTAACGTCCTGTAATCATAATGCATTGTCATTAATATTCATTTTTAAGTCACTTTGATCATTAGCGACTATAACTTCTTACTATTATAGGTTACCGATTCCTCTCGGTACCTTGCTGTTCTACTTTGACAGTACTGGTATCTAACGAGATTGATTAATTCATCTACTTGACAAGTTAATCGACGTATCTCACCTTCACGTTCAAACTCGATCTTTGACTGGTTGATCGGCCAGTCTACTGACCTGTTACCTCATGTTTTGCCAACGGTGTAGCCCACCGGGCTTCTTTGCGTATTAAACTATGTAACCCATTGGGTTACCTAGCGCATGGACTGTGTAACCTATTAGGTTACCTAGTATTTGGACTATTTAACTGGTTAGTCCACTAACCGGTTTCCTCATGTTGGGCCTATTGACTAGTTGGGCTAGTCATATATTCAGTTACTTCACAGTTTTGCTTGGTAGCCAACCGGGCTACTTCACCCATTTTACGAAAAACATTCTAAAAATTTTGTAAAGTTTTGGAGCAACATAATTCTTTAAAATCGACCCCTTAGCGCCCCATTGGAAGGTGGGGGCGTTTTTACGAAAATTTTTTTTCAGTTTTAAAATGGAGAACACATTTTGGTGTTCATTTGTTAAGGGGGTTTTTTAACCCTTTTTCGGAAAACCATATAAAACTTGTCCGAAACGATTTTATTTGTGAAAATGGCGAGCATAAAAGCTTTTGTTCTTGATGAGATGAACAACTCTCGTGAACATCTCAAAGCTCAGTTTGACCTCCAAAGGGTCCAAAATCATAAAAACCCGTGGCCAAATTTCATATCCAGTTTTTACCAAAAATTTCTAGTTTGCGCACTTTTAAAAATGTGTCTATTTAAGGCCCGAAACGGCCAAATTTTTAAAACCATTATTATTCAATTTTAAGATTTTGTTGAGATCTCAAACTTTCATATTTTGACTAAATTCCGGTTCGGACTCTAAAGTAGTCGTTTTAATGAAAATCTGAGGTCGTTCCTGGAATTAGGATTTTGGCCCCAGTTTTTACCTCTGGTTGAAAAACAGTTTAAAACCATATCTTAGAGACATTTTTTCCCGAGCTCTATTTGACGCAAAAATGCTCGTAATGAAATTTTCTTAAATTTTTGTGTTTTATGTTTTCTCAAAAATAGATCATAACGTGTCCTAAAGTAGCCAAATCCGTGGCCCTAAAACTGGACAGATTTGTTTCCAGTTTTTCCCTAACACCTCCATGCATCATTCATCCACAAACCATTCGTAAAAACATGTAAACACAACCACACAACTACAAACTTGAAAATGGAAGGCTAAGGGCTCAAAATAAACTTATTACAACCCATTTGCATAACAAAATACACGTAAACTTCTTGATCGAAAACTTAGAAACAACTAACCATAAAGAGGTAAGGTTTTCGGTTTATACCTTGTGTGCTTCAGTTCAAGCATAAATCTGAGCTAGGCTTGAGTGACTAAAAGGCCGTGGGATCCAAGGGGTCAACGTGAGCTAGGAAAGGACACAAAAATTTTGCTCTTAATATCGAACCAAACATAACACTAAACCACAAATGAAACTTGGTTGTAGGACCTTATCGTAATGAGCTTCAAGATGTGTACTAGTAAACACCCTTGTAAGCAAGCCTTGTGTAAGAGTTTTGTGTGAAAATTTGGTATTTGGCTAAGGGGAAAGGGGGCGGATTTTGGCTGCAAGGAGAAGGGAGAATACTTGGCTTTTGGGAGCTAAAAGAAAGGAAATGAAGGGCAAGGGAGGTGACACCTATTTATAGGCAAACCTAAGCACAATTAGCTTCACCAAATCAAGCCAAATTAACCCAAAATTTTGCCTAAATCAAGAGACAAATTTTATGTGTGCAGCCCCCCCCATCATTGTCGCACACCTTGGGAAGAACAAGGCCATTTTTTATCAAATTTGATGTGAAATGGTGATGTATGGTGATGAAAATAAATTATTGTTTATGGGGTTTTTGGTGCACTGTTTCCCATTGTTTATTCTTATTTTATGGGGTTTCTAACTAATCAAACTAGCTAGTTTCCATCCAATGGGACACGGTTTTGGAGTGATTACAATTTAACTAGTTCAGTTTCTTCGTAGTCTATTTTTCTATTGCGATTTTCGATCGTTTCTCGACAGTGTTCGAATTTTCACCAGAAATTGCACCTATGGCTTCCGATTTTCATTCTAGTTATTTTTGGTTGGGTTGTAATGCCTAAGAGCCCGTTTGGTCACTAATCACTATTCATTACTTTCTATTGTAACTGACTAGTCTGAGTGTTCTGACTCCGATTTTTGTCAGTTTCTATATGAGAGGAGGTCATTTAGACCATGTTCTGGGTACTGTACCTTTGCTAGGATTTCTCATACTTGTTGTGCTCAAACGATCGATCCGAGCATTCTGGTGATCTGTTCACCAGTCTTGTGATACTGCATGTCTTCATGCATACATACACGTAATAGGGTAGACCAGGTTCATTGTCGGTCACCCTATTCATTGTATGGATAGTACTTAAACAGCAATGTATCTATTTAGTCTATTCAATTGGAAATTATATAGTATTTTTCGACTAAATTGCTTAATTATATTGTAATTAAGTTTTATAATTCGTGAAAGTCGATTTAGTGGCTTTCTTCCCCATACATGACCCCCTACACAGGCATGTACAAGGGCTACACGACATGTATCCGTTGAGCCTGCTCAACACGGTCGTGTCTTGGGGAAATTTTATTTTCCTGAACGGTACACGGCCTCCTACACGAGCGTGTACCTAGCCATGTTTCACTTATACAACCATGTTCAATTACACGGTTTCATGCACGTGTACAGCACCATCGGTACACAGCCACTTACACAGCCGTGTACCTGACCGTGTTCTGCTTACACGGCCATGTATAGTTACACAAATTTTGACATTCCAATAACCCGATCAGTACACGGTCACTTATATGGCCATGTACTTGACTGTGTTCATTTATACGGCTATGTTTACTTACACGGCCTCACGTATGTGCACAGTCCGGACAGTACACGGCCACTTACACGGCCGTGTACATGCCCGTGTTCTTCAATTTCTACACTAAAATGCATCAATTATTCTTCAAATTCTCATTAATTGAAATTCTAAGTTATAGGAATGGGGCGGTCCTTACATAAATATCATAAATGCACTTACATATGCTTAAACATCCTTAACATCAAACATAGCATGGATCATTAACATAATAAATAACATGCATTATTTGTGGATTACTATTCATTATGAATAGTGACTCTGACCATGAACAGTACTGTTGACTGTGAACATTATCGTTGACCATGAATAGTGACTTTGATTGCAATAGTACTCGCAGTGTTAGTATATCTTATGCTCGTTTATGGGCTGCATTTTTCATCTTGGGTCTTTATCTTTCATTACGTTCTGGTTTTGAGCCCCATATTGGTCGTACCTTAAACTTGAACATTAGACTTCCGCACCAAGGACACACCACCGTCAGATTGGAAGCCATAGCATAACTTAACAGGAGAAACCTCCACCTGTGTGAGAGGCCAGTATGCCAAAGTGGTTTCATTACTATCTTTCATACGGTTCCTAACCGGTGGCATTATCATTGCCTCGTTGGTCCTAAACACCTTATTACATTTCTTTTCTTATTTGTGTGTATTTTATTTACACATTAGTGTGCATATAGCACCTTGGTACATACTTTACATGTCATACATAGCATATAAACATATTACATAATTTCGTGTTATAGACATTTAAAATGTCTAAACTTACAAAATATAACACATAAACATAATCATGTCAAGTCAATTTATATTTGACTTGGACAAAACACATAGTTCATAACATGGCTTCCGTAATCTTCATATCATGGCATCTTGACATTAAAACAGACATATGGTAGTCAGTTCATATTGCAGACAGTGCAATACTTGAACTTACCACACATAACATATACACATAACATAACATGTCAGTTCATGTTGCAGACAATTCAATGTAAGAACTTACCACATATGACACTTAGACGTAATAGTCTATTCATATTGCAGACATGAAATTGTTTGAAACTTACAGATACTTTTATTCGTATCTCCTTTCCTGCTTTCTTGGTCTACAGAAGTCCCTTCATTGCGTTTAGAGTGGATCCCTATAACCGAGATAATAATAGTTATTTTCGTTACTTATTTCATACATAAAACTTAGTAAAACATAAAAATTATACGTTTCATTTCCCAATCATGAACTTAGGGGTCTTATATCCCATTTATAACTTTTCTGTCAACTTTTAGAAAAATTACCTTTATATCCCGAACTTTTGGCAAAATTACCATTTTGCCCCTTAGCGGAATTTTTCATTATAGCATTACTTTTCTTTGATTTACAACTTAGTTTGGCCGTTAGAAACTTAATTAAGCCATTCAAAGTCTATTAGAGCCCTTTTCTATCATTCCTGAAATTTTTGGTCAAAATGACCGTTTTGCCCTTGACGGGTTTTTGGGCCGTATCATTTTCATTTTAACATTCTATCGTGCTATTCTATGCCGAAAATTCATGAAATAATTTTTCTTAGGCCTTATCGAGCTTTTACAGCATTAATTGCTGAAATTCTCGGTTTACTATTTACCGACCCTCGAGTGGCACTATTCCGACCCTAGGTCACAGAGAGGGTTCGGGTTTCCATCTCGACCACATTTTTACCCCTTGTTTCCTAAAATGTCCCTTTGTGTCATTTTTTGAAATTTTGACAGTATTTCCGCTTAATTTTTGGGTTCCAGGCGTTTAGGAAATGCCTCAAAACCATCTAACCTATTCTAATTTACCACGTACTATACTAGAGGCTTAATTTTTACGTAAAAACTCATACTTTTTACATAAAAATATTCACCTTACATACATTTTCTTATTTGACCATTTTTCATCCAAATAGTGCATAATTAACATTTAATCATCTAAATTAATAAATTGATGAATTAAATAGTTGAAATCACTACCAAAGTCGTTCAATGACACCCATCGGGTAGGTTGACTACAATCAACGATCGACGAAGCCATTCGATCTTGTAAATACAAACTTTGATTCATTGTTCTTTACGTTTGAAATTTCGTCTTGCAATTCTGACTTCGCGGATGTGTCCAGAATGTTGAAAATAGGCCAATGGGCCATTCTTCAAATTTTGGGGTCCGGTCACCATTGACCGACGTTGACTGGCGTTAACCAGCGTGGGTAATGGTGGATACCATCTTGAAGAGCTCGATAAGAGGAACCCATTGGTGGTGTCAATTTCTCCAATTGAGACTCCTATCACTGGAAATCAACTACCCCACAGCCGATGGCAGGACGAGCTCTGATCTCCACCGTGCTGAGGTTGTTTTGTGAAATTGGGTTGGGGATTTTGTTCCCCACATAATTCTGAGCATCTTGGGTTGGGCGGTGTCACTCTCTTCCGCTAGAAATGGCGAGTTTCATAGCGGTGACACGACGGCGATGGTGAGGCTTCGGGTGGCGTGATCTAGTGGCCATTGAGGTGAAATAAGGCTTGGGTTTTGTTCTACTCTTCACCACAAATCCATTGGCGAGAGCTTTCCAATGGTGTCGACGGTGTCAAAAACGGACACCATTTCTGGTGGTTGGTTATTGTTCACATTTGGTGTGTGGGAGGAAAGAAAAGAGAAGAAAAATTATTGGGGCCTTTTTACAAATTTTTGATTTTTCGCCCTTATATATACTTTTTTGTCCAAAATTTCAACATGAGCGGGCGTGTTGAACCCAAACATATCAGTTTTACTTTCATCCAAGTTCATCTCGACCAGTTTTCCGGTACTGTACGTTTCCTTGTCAAAAATTTGTTTTTGTGCTCAAATAACAAATTTGAGCATTCTGATTCCAAGTATATCAGTTTTATTTAAAGAAAAGGTCATCTTGACCAATTTCTTGATACTGCGTGTAACACACACGCGCACACATATAACATCACTATCGTAACTCTTTCGTCTTTTAGGGGACTTGTCTTACCATAAGTCACCTCGTAAGGCTCTCGATATCGAAATGGTACTGTTTTTCCTGTTTCACTTCTGTGAAATTTTTCCACAATCGAATTTCTCACCTTTAACATTGTTTGTCCGAACATTTTATCACGTTCTAAACAATATTAAATCATTCATTTCACATTTTAAACCCAAAAATCATAATGTACATTCAATGTACCTATTTTTCGAGAATGGTGAAATTTCTCGGTTGTCACAAATATCCGTGTATCTGGGCAAGGCAGGTGGTGGCATCACTACCCTGCCCTCCGAAGGGTCTGGAACCGGTGCTGGGCTCTTAGGCGAAAACTGCTGTACCATAATATGCCTAAACTCAGCCCAGTCAAGCCCTAATAGCATGTCGTTATAAGGACCACTGCATTCCTGTAACTTGATTTTCATGTAATGAGAAATTAATGAATAATTTGATGCCATTTGATGCAAATTCACAGAACACGGTCAGGTACACGGCCATGTAAGATGTCGTGTACCGCTCAGACCATATATGTGAGAAAGGCCATGAATGAGCAAGGAGCCACTATACGGACTCTCAAATTTCATGAAATGTAATTACTAGATAATGAGTAATTAAGTTGAAAGATACAGTATGATTTCCAGCTAAATAGACCAAACAGGTACGGTACTATTTATTACTATTCATACAGTAAAAGGGGGTAACCGATGTAAACCCGTTCCACCCTAATAAGTGTATACGTGTATGAGATGCGTAGTGTTAGGAAACTAGTCCGGATGACCATTTCTTGACACAAGACTAGTGACTAGATCACCAGAACGCTCGGACCAACATCTAAGCACAATAGCGAGAAATAACCCTAGCAAGGGTACGGTATCGAGAAAATGGTCCGGATGACCTTTTCTCACCTAGAGACTGACGAAATTGGAGTAAAAGCACTCAGACTAGTCAGTTAAGTAAAAGACAGTGAATAGTAAATACTAGAAAATGCAGTATTAGGTTAATGGCCAAGACGGCCCTAATCTGGCAAAAAACTGATATATTAAGGATCAGTAGGCTCAATTTGGTCAATTGAGCACAAAACGTGAATTTTGGTTTGGGAGATACACAGTATCGAGATGAGGGTCAAGATGGCCTTTACTCACCCCAAAACTGATATTTTTAGACTAAAGACGCCCAAATTAGTCAATCAGGCACCTGACACATTTTTCAAGGTGGGGTCACACAGATCCTGAAAACTGATCTAGACTACCTCCGATGGATGTAACATTGATAAAATTGAAATCAGGACATTCAAATTAGTCAAGAGAGACTGTGTTTGAAATTTCACCTGAGAATGCCTCGTTTTGCGTGCGAAAGGGCAACACAGTGTAAATACAACCACAGTATAGGAAATGAATAGTAAAATAGACTGATAATGGGCTCTTAGATAGTATAAACCAACTAGGAATGATCAGTAAAAACCTTTTGAATCGAAAACTTGAGGGCTTTATGCACATGGTCAACACAAATTTTTTTACTCCTCCTTCCTTAAATGGCTGCAGCCCTTGGCTGTTGTCAAGCTAAAAATGGGCAATTTTTTGTCCCTTGATTAGGCTAAAAATGTGGACAATTAATTAGGTTTATGTTAAGCTAAGTTGGGTTAAGTTTGCCTGTAAAAGGCACACATGACATAAGGGTTTGTTTTCTTATTTTTGCACACAAGAAAAATCACAACTCTTTCTCTCTTTTCCTCTTGCTATAGCCGACCACTATAAGCCACCAAAACTTACCATTTTCAAGCCAAAAACAAAACCAAATACTCACCAAAAACCAGCCCCTTCAAGCTTATGTTAGGTGATTTCATTTCCAAGCCATTTCGAGGTGATCAAGGGTAAGTTTTAGAATCCAACACTTGTGGTTTTAGTTTTTATTTTGAGTTGATATTAAGAGAAATTATTTTGGTGTTTTTGCTAGTACAAAACTGACCCCCATCTTCTTGGTTCCCATGGCCACTTTGACCACTTAAGCCCTAGTTCGGATTTGTGCTTGGACCAAAGCACAAGAGGTAAAACCGAAATCCTATCTTGTGGTTAGTTGTTTTTAAGCTTTTGATCAAGAAACTTATGTGTATTTGTTTATGCACATGGGTTGTAATAAGTTTATTTTGAGCTCTTAGCTTTTCATTTTTAAGTTTGTGGTTGTGTGGTTGTATTTACATTTTTACGAATGGATTGGTGAACGTGTGAGCATGAATGTTTAGAAAAGTGGCTGGACACAAAACTGTCTCCAGGAAAAGGCCACGGACTTTGGCCATTTCGACCCCCTTAGGTTATGAATTTGGGATTTGGTAAAACATGAAGTTTTAAGGAAATTTTGATACAGTCATTTTGGCATCAAATAGGTTTTGGCCAAAAACAACACTACGATAGGTTTTTTGAGTGGTATTCATTCGGTGCCAAAATTGGGACCAAAAATCCGAGCCTAGACTTAGTCTCGGGTTTTGTTAAAAACAAACCATTTAGAGTCCGAACCGGACTTTGGGCTCAACATGAAAGTTGTAGATCTCGTCGAAGACGTCCCATGCGTGCTTTAAAAATTTGGCCGTTTCGGGCCTTAAACAAAGTCATTTTCAAAATAACTTAAAACTGGGATTTTGGTAAAAATTGGGCACATTGGCCACGGGTTCAATGAATTTAGGAGCCGTTAGAGTTAGATTTGAGTTCTAAGGTGAACATGAGATTTGTTTATCTCATCAAGGACAAAAAGTTTTATGTTTGCCATTTTTACAAACTAAGTTGTTTCAAACAAGTTTTTAAAACAGTTTCGATAAATAGTTCAAAAACTATCTTTAAAATACAACACGAAAATATGTATCAACACCTTTAAAATAAAAATGTGGTTTTAATAAAACGTCTCCCACCTTCCAATGGGGTGATAAAGGACGGTTTCAAAACACATAATTTTACTAAGAATTTTATAAGTCAACCAAAATGATTTTCTTAAATAACCAAAACAGTATGGGTAGCCCGGTAGACTACCCCAAACAAGCAAAGTAACCCAGTCGGTTACTACACCAAGTTATGCATAGTAACTCAATAGGCTACCTAGTTACCAACGCACGAGGTAACCAGTTGGTTGACTGGTCGGCAACCAATCAAGGACCGTGTTTTGACGAAATGATAAGGAACGATGATTAATATGTCAAGAAGACAATTAATCATATACGATAGAAGATATGCACCAAATTCCCAAAGTAAGCCAATAGGGTACCGATAGGCCTTGGTACCACATAGTAACACAAGTTACAGTCACTAACAATAGTAGTGACCAAAAGTTGATATCAATTAATTTATTGTGTAATAAATTAATTAACCATGTGTAGAGAAACAGACTCTCGAGTTAGAGAGCGAGTTAGTACTGACTGTAGGAAATTAAATCGATAAAAACATATCAGAGTGGCGCAGCAGAACAATAAAAATTTTTTAAGATCGTTAAATATCTTATGATGCCATATACAATAAACCAACAACAATTAAAACTCATACCTCAAGGACGCCAATCTGCAGGAGGAGAATGACCGGAGGGCTTCAACCAACTAGCCTTCTCTACTATTCTCCAATTCCCGAATGGCTGAGTGTGTGGGCACTCTGAACCTCAATCGGTATGCTAGCACTGCTAGTCTTCTTTCGACCACCCAGATCTTTAAAGAACTTATTGTCACGGTGAGTTGTGCAATAATAAGCCTGCTCACCTGAGAGTCTGTGGTCTGAGAGAAGTGGAGTGGCAGGACCTCTATTTATAGACCTACATGAGGTGATTCTCTGAATTCGAATTGGATTAGGAGAAGATATTCTCCCTTATCCACAACCATAAAATCTGAAATTATCAAAGGGAAAATCCCAACAAATTTCAGCCATTATTGAAGATTATCCAATCCAAATTCAAACAAGATTTTAACATGAATCTTATCTCCCATTTTCAACCAAAAAATCGGAAAATCCAAGGGGAAAATCCCCATAAAAATTTCGGCCACTTTTGGATAATGAAGAATAAAAAATTCACTAGGATTTTCAAGCTTAAATCTTATCTCATCCTTATCCAAAATAACCAAAAATCTCTTAGGAGATTTACTCAAAAAATTCGGCCATTATTAGGGAAGAGAGAATCCAAATTCAACTGGGATTGAAACTTGAATTTTTCCTTGAACCTTATCCACAGAAATTTGAAAATTCATTGAGGATAATCCTCAAAATTTTCATCCATATTTGATTAAGATTTGGATTCAAAATTCAAGTAGTATTCAAACAAGATTTTCCTCTTCATATCCAACTCAAATTCAAATTTCATTCCTTGTGGATTTACCACAACAAATTCGAATCCCACTTGGACTGTGATTCAAAATTTGAATTTCAAATTTCAAATTTCAAATTTCAAATTCAAATTTCAAATTCGAATTTCAAATTCAAATTTCAAATTCAAAATTCAAATTTCAAATTTCAAGATTCAAATTTCAAAATCCACAAAACAATTATATTTCAAATTCTTGTTCTCATAGATAATTTTCTACAACTCCAATCCAATCTCAAATAAAATCATGGCAACTTTATTTGGAGTTTGAATAATTGGGTACTCTATTATCCAAAACAAAATCTGAATCCAACCGGAGAGAATCTTGTCTACCATCCTAATCCTATGTCAACCTCATCCACGCATAATAAACTAGCCAATAGCATACACAGATCAATTTTGCCAAACATTAAGGAATTATGTGGAGCTAGTAGAGGGACTAATTGGACATATATAATTGGGCTCCCACAAATCCATATGATCATTATTCTTTACCAAACAACTCAATCATATGATCACTAATTTTAGAGTCACACCACTAAAAACCTGAAACTGAACTCCCAATTATATACCGTATTCCGTAAGCCTGTGACAAGCTATCGTCCAATGACCTTGTCATGTATGCAGAACCCTTATATGATATCCATGATCAGCCTTAGGCCAAGTCTGTTTAATCCTACTAATCAGGCTATCTTAAAGTTCCATTATACTACCGAATAAAGAAAATGATTATTCACCATATGTGAATAAGAAGTCATCCACCCACCAGACGACCCAAGGCCTTGTCCATTTTCACATTCAGTATAATGCTTTTAAGAATGTGTAGGTAAGTGTCCTATGGCATAAACAACATGGGCGATGACGGTGGCGGAGGTGGATGTGATGGCGAGGTTATGGATACACCGCGAAATAATCATCCGCATAGCTTGAGTAAACAATATTTTTGAATAGTAACAATTAAATAGTATTTTAAATAGTAAATAGTATTTTTGAATAGTAAATAGTTAAACAGTATTACAAGTGTGTATGTATAATTGAACTCCCTATGATGTAGCCTTTGTATTTTAATAGTATTGTACATATATAGTAAATATACACGCATATAAAAAAAATCCCCTAAATTACGATATCTATGTATGTAAGATTAAGCAAAAGTAAAAGTAAAGTAGCAGTTTTATTGATGGTCCGGGCTACTAAGGGCACGGGACGTCACAATTGGTATCAGAGCGGTATCTTGCCACCCTACCTCACATTGCCATACGCCTGCCTCATCTGTCCAAGTAAGTTAGTTTTGTTTTCCTTTCAGTGTTAATATATAAGTTGACGCTTAAATTATAATAGGAGATAATGGCTGCACCGGTAGACCCCCGCCAAGTACAAGAAGACCGTCAAGCGAGTCTAGCTTTTGCCACCATGTGACCAGACCTGTATGATGGTCGCCACCCATACAAACTCACATATTGGATTCACCACAAGGAGGTGATATTTGAATCTTGTCATATCCCACCCCACCTACAGGTGGTTTTGGCCAGTAGCCGATTGGAGGGACCAGCGATGCATTGGTGGAACAGACGACGTAGGATTAGGGATCCGACAATGTAATGGGCTGAGTTTTGCCAAGACCTTCGCAACTCCAATGGACTGGCTAGAGACAGAGATATTTGGGATGATATGGAAGAGAGGTGATATCAGGTCCTCTCTGACATCTGGGATGTTTATGAGGGAGAGGCCATGGCACACTACTGTCAAAGGTTTCTGGATGCCATGCTACCTTATATCCCTATAGATAGGCCATTTGTAGAGGTGGCTGACTTGCTGTGGAAAGGGATACCACGGTACATGAGGGACCTCGTTCCCTACCCTCTACAACATGAAGACCTAACCCACTGATAAATACTAGTACATGTCTTGCCCAATAGCTAGACAACAAAACTTCCCCGAAAGGAAGGGCAGTTTGGAAAGTTTGGTTCATCTTGTCTATGTTCTGACCTAGTTCTCTAGCAAACTTTGATGACACAAAAGAATGCATAGCTCCAGAATCAAATAATACTAATGCAGTGGAGTTGGCGACAAAAAAGTTGACCTATCACCACGGTTGAGGTTCCAGCTTCTATATCCTCCCTTGTAAAGGTGTAAATTCTCCCCTGCATCTCTGGAGCTTCCAGTCTACCTTGGGTGATGGGTGTACCTTCAATTCTGGCTTGGGTGGCATGTAGTTGGCCACTACTGGCATGGGCTTGGCCTTGCTGATTCTGAGGGTTTGAGCGGTATTGTTTAGCAAAGTGGCCTTCCTTGCCACAGATGTAGCAACTGCTAGTGCCTAAGTGGCACTCCCCTAGGTAGTTCTTCCCGCATTTCGGGCAAGGAGGGTGCTGACTGCCATTTCTTCCCTGATTGTTCTTCTTTTAGGGAAAATTCCTCTGTTACCCTTGGTTATTCTGGCTTCCTCTTCTCTTGTTGTTATGGGAGTATCGGTTACTCTGACTGTTTCTTATATTCTGACCCTTATGTTGTGAATCAGGGTTCGGTCTTCCCCTGTTGGGTCTAGCCAGTGTCTTCTCCTCTCTCTTGGCCTTGAAGATCTGTGCTTTCCTCTCCCTATCTTGGGCCAACCAGTATTCGGTCCTGATGGCTTGGTTGACACACTCAGCCACTATTGTTGATCCGTGGCTTCCATCGCATCCTTGGACTGCAATGTCGGTTCTGAACATCTTCAGCATCCTTCTGACCCTTTCCTTTTCGGTTGGCACCAGGTCGGGGCATAGTCGGCCTAGCTGTTTGAACTTGTGGATAGCTTCCATTACAGTCATACTACCTTGGCGTAGATTGTTGAACTCATCTTGTTATGCTGCCAAGGCTTCATCATTGAAATACATTTCTCTGAACTCAATAATGAAGTCTGCCCAGTTCATTGCATTAACGTCTCTCCTGATAGCCACTTTCTTCCACCACTGTAGTGCTCCTTTGTGTAGGGCAAGGGATGCACATAGTACCTTTTCCCTCTCAGTTAGCCCTACAAGGTCTAGGATGACTTGGATGTCAGTTAGCCAGCCATCTGCCTCGGTAGGGTTAGTCGTCCCCTCAAAATTTGGCGCCTTCAGATGCCGAAATCGCTCATATAAGTCACCATCTCTTGAGAATGGTAAAGGAACGTCTGCTGTTGTAGGAGCAACCACAACCGGTGGTGCTGGAGCTGCCTGGACTGGTGGGGCTATTGGGTCGGCTTGGGTTGGCACTTCTATGGGTTGAGGTGTCTGAGATTGTTGGTTGAGTTGCTCCCCGAGTTGAGCAAGCTCTTGTTGTTGGTTCATCATCATCTCCTGCATGGTTGTGAGCCGTGCCATTAACTCGTCTTCTCGAGTAGCTTGATTAGTCTGAGCTCTTGTTCTTGTCATTTCTTCCGATATAACCCTATCATACAGCGGGAAAAAGAACTATAAGTTTTGCTTTTATCACACTTTGTACTTGGGACTCGTATCATATTTTATCTCAATGGTGTTACTCAATCATCATAACATAAACATACATATTATATCTTTCTTTTCTTTTCCTTCACTATGGTGTTTAATACAATTGACGCATTGTATTAGAACAACGTCTGAGTGCTAGGAACTGTCCCACACTATTCTTTGTATCTTAGTCATCAAAATCCATTCCACAAGGTACATATATATATATTCTAAACATTTACAAGCTTTTAACTTAGCGGGAGTGACACACACTTCCCGAGATACGGTTTCAACAAGTACAATAACTTATGTCTAGCGAGGAAAGCTACTGCTTCTCTCTATACATATACAAAAATCAAATTCCCGTAAAAGGGTTACTACTAATCAGAAGATAGCCCTGACTTGGCATCAGACATCTCATTGTCGTCGCCGTCACTGAGCAGGAACTCCTCGAGGTCTTCCTCCTTGTCTCCCCAGATAATGTTACCCTCGTCGTCACTGGCGATGATGACTTGGGGCTCGTATATCCCCATCCACTCATCATCACTGAAATGGTCAGGGATCTCATCCTCGTCGTCGGGTTGGGCCTCAGGGAGAGCCTCTAATAAGTGCTCAGGAGACAAGGGGCCTAGTTCGGGGTCCTCATTGCCCTTTGGTACTATGGGCTGATGGGTGACCATGAATTCTTCATCTACCGGTTGGGAGGTTGCGTCTGCCTAGTCACCCCCTATGTTGGCTGCTGCTGCAAAGCCTTCGCCTGGTGCAGGGTTGAGCACTACTCTCTCTGCCTTCACTATATCTCTGGTAAGGTGCCTCAAATCCTCATGTGGTGGAGGGTAGGGAACAAGATCCCTCACGTACCATGGTGTTCCCTTCCATAGTAGGTTAGCTATCTCCATGAAGGGTCTATCGAGAAGGATGTAGGGTAACATGGCATCCAAGAACCTCTGGCAGTAATGTGCCATGGTCTCTCCCTCATAGGCATCCCAAATGTCTGAAAGGACCTGACATCGCCTCTCATGCATATCCTCCCAGATGTCGTTATCTCGGGCAGGGGCATTGCTTCTCCGGAGATCGTGGCAGAATTCGGCCCACGGCACCTGATGCCCGATCCTGCACCATTCGTTCCGCCGTCCTCTTGCTGGCCCATCCAATCAGCTGTTGGCCAGAATCACCTGTAGGCGAGGTGGAATATGGCATGCTTGGAAAATAACCTCCAGGTGATGAATCCAATAGGAAAGCTTGTTGGGGTGGTAACCATCATATATATCCGGTCACATGGTGGCGAACGCCAAGTTGGCCTGACGGTCTTCTTATATTTGCTGAGGATCCACTGGAGTGGCCATATCTCCAATTATAATATAGATGTTAACTTATATACTAATACTGGAAAAGAAAATAACTAACTTACTTGAACAGATAAGGCAGGCGTGCAGCGATGTGAGGTAGGGTGGCGAGAAACCGCTCTGATACCAACTGTGATGCCCCGTGCCCTTGGTGGAACAGACTATCACTATAAAACTACTGTTTCTTTACTTATACTTATACTCTCTTGCAATTGAATAATGTTTACTTAAAATATCTTTAATAGGTTACCCTAATTTTAGAAGAAATTTTTTTTTAAATGCGTACATATTTACTATTCATGTACACGTACTATTAAAAGCGGAATTTGAAACATAACAAATTTAATCTTACAAACATACTTATACTATTGATTTTGTGGAATAGTATTTTTGAATAGTACCCATCGGCTTTTATTCAAAAATACTATTCAACTACTACTATTCAAAATACTGTGTAATCGTTACTATTCAAAAATACTATTTAACGGTTACTATTACTATTCAAAATACTGGTTACTCAAACTATGCGGAAGTTTACTCGTAGTGTGTCCATAACCTCTCCTCACATCCTCCTCCGTCGCCACGACTGCCCACCGTGGCTTGTGCCATAGGACGCTTACCTGGGGCACGGGGCGTCACAGTAAAACTACTGTTTCTTTACTTATACTTATTCTCTCTTGCAATTGAATAATGTTTACTTAAAATATCTTTAATAGGTTACCTTAATTTTAAAAGAAATATTTTTTTTCAATGCGTACATATTTACTATTCGCATACACGTACTATTAAAAGCGGAATTTGAAACATAACAAATTTAATCTTACAAACATACTTATACTGTTGATTTTGTGGAATAGTATTTTTGAATAGTACCCATCGGCTTTTATTCAGAAATACTATTCAACTACTACTATTCAAAATACTGTGTAACCGTTACTATTCAAAAATACTATTTAACGGTTACTATTACTATTCAAAATACTGATTACTCAAACTATGTGGAAGTTTACTCGTCGGGTGTCCATAACCTCTCCTCACATCCGCCACCACTGCCCACCGTGGCTTATGCCATAGGACGCTTACCTATAACATGAACACACTTCGTGAGCTTTACACCCAGTAAGCACAACATGTTAACCGCAAAACATGTTTAAACATAATACATACTTAAAAAACGCATAAGCATGCAAGATAGTCACATATACCACTCAGCATATACCATATCATCACATATCGTATCATAGCATACAAACTTTACATACCATATGCATACAGATTACTTCATGTAAAAGCCTGTGTCTTACTGTAGCTGAAAGCATAGTGAACTAATGCGGACAGTGTACTATGCATGATCCGGTTATGTTCATTTATGCTTTAGTACTCTTTTCTTTCTCTTGTCTACTTAGGGCTTAAATGTCAGTACCGTGTGCACGCAGACCAATGGAAATGGCCGAAGTCAACTCATGCCGAAGAGCCATCAACTGATGCTCAACTTTTGGCCTTAACTTTCTTTAACTGGAAACCCCTTCGACTGAAGGAACCGGTACGACACACCTACTTATTTCCATCTTGTTTAACTGTTCTAGCCATACGCTTCTCTAAGCTGTCCCTAATCCTATGCGTTAGGGATCTATGGCTTTTAACTTGTTCTTTCATCAATCTACTCGATTGTGAAACTATATGCTCTTATGTATACGGTGCACCATCATGTGCATGTCAGGCATACTTAACATACTGTAAAACCATCATTTTAACATCATTTTATTCATGCTGCAGGCGGAGTTGTACTTACCTAATTGCAAGCACTTGTATTCGTGCCTTTAGAAATTTGCAGGTTACTACCTGTCATTAATAACGTCTCTCGTTAATATCTTCTCTAAGTTACCAATACTGTTAGTGACTAAAGTAGATAATTACTCGATACCGATTGCCGTCGGCACTACTTACTCTCTATCTTAAGAGTTAACTTATTCATATGCGATTAATTAATATATGGCCCCATAAATTAACTACCACGTCCTTAGGCTACTTTTGCCTATACTCGTGTTTTCATGTGGTACCAGGGTCCCTCGGTACCCTATTGGCCTATCTGGGAATTTGGTGTCTAGTTTCCGTCGAGTTTGATTAACTGTCTTCTTGACAGTTAAATCAACATTCCTCACAATATTGCTCTGAACACGGTCCTTGACTGATTTACCGATCAGTCAACCAACCGATTACCTCGCGTTTTGGCAACTAGATAGCCTATAGGGCTACTACGCGTAGGCTTGGTATAGTGACCATCCGGGTTACTTTGCTTGTTTAGGTGTGGTAGTCTACCGAGTTACCTTGCTTTGTTTGTATAGTAGCCACCCAGGCTACCTCTACCATATTGCACTAAAAATGTCCTTTGTTCTGTGTGAAACCGCTCTTAGGGTTATGCATGAACCTTTTCGAAAAACTTGTTTAAATCTAGGAATTCTTACAAAAAAGATTTTTTTCATTTTGAAAAGGGTATGGCGTCCCCACATTTTTTTAAAAGTAAAGAGTTTGAAATGGTTTGAAAGGGGTATGGTTTCCCCACATTTTTGAAAACGAGTCTCACCTCACCCCATTGGAGGATGAGGGTGTTTTTGTTGAAATCCTTTCTAAGTCATTTAAAGGGAACACATGGTGAATGTGCTCAAAAGTGTGGTGTTGGACCACTTTTTGAAAATAATTTGAAACTTGTTCGAAAAGGCTTTGTTTGAGAATTTGGCGTTCATGAAACTTTTCTTCCTCGACGAAATGAACAATTCTTGTGTTCATTTCGGAGCCTAACTCTAACTCTAACGACTCCTAAATTCATCAAACCCGTGGCCTTTGTGCCCAGTTTTTATAAAAGTTCTAGTTTTACACACTTTTAAAAACAAGTCTGTTTGGGGCTAGAAACGGCCGAATTTTTGAAACCTTCATGCATTATTTTCAAGGTTTCGTTGAGATCTAAACTTTCGTGTTTTGACCAAAGTCTGGTTCAGTCTCTAAAAGGGTCATTTTAATAAAAATATGAGACTGTTTATTTGGTCCGGATTTGTTACTCCCAGTTTTGGACACCGAACCAATACCAGCCAAAAAGTTTATCGTAGGTTTATTTTTGGCCAATGGCTATTTGATGCAAAAACGACCGCATCAAAATTTCCTTAAAACTTCATGTTTTACCAAATCCCAGATTCGGACCCTAATTGGGTCAAAATGGCCAAAATCTGTGGCTTATCCTGGGGACAGATTTTGTGTCCAGCCACTCTCTATACACTCGTGCACACACATATCTCAAATCACTTGTAAACTAAAGTAAACACAACCACAACCACAAAAACTTTAAAAACTGAAAGCTAAGGGCTCAAATAACTTATTACAACCCATTTGTATAAACAAATACACATAAATCTCCTTTGATCAAAAACTTAAAAACAACTAACCACAAAAGATGGGGGTTTTTCAGTTTATACCTTAGAGTGCTTTGATCCAAGCACAACCAAGCCAAGGGTGGCTATCAAGGCTCTGTTGAAAAAAAAGGGGGTTGAGGAAAACAAAACGTTTCTCTTAATATCAAGCCAAGATGAAAAACTAAACCATAGAATAATTTCGGTTCTAGGGTCTTACCGAAACTACCTTGGAAGAGTGCACTTCTAGCAACTTGTGTGGCCAAGCTTTTATGTGAAAGTTATGTCAAAATATGGGTGGTTTAGGGGCTGAAGAGGGGTCAGATTTTCTAAAGAGAAAGGGAGAGAAAGCTATATTTTTCTTGAGAGTTTTTGTGAGCAAAAGGGAAAAGTGAGACCTAAGGGTGGTTACACCTTTTTATAGGCAACTCTAAGCAACTTTGCTTAACTCTAAGCCCTCTTAATTAAGCCACAATTTAGCTCAATTGGGGGACAAAAAATCTGTGCTGCAGCCCTTAAATTTTTGGAGGCCATGATGGAGGGTGAAAGGGAGCAAGTTTTGAGCACATTAAAGGTTACCTTCTTGTCGTTGACTCTCATTGTAAGCTCTCCTTTTTGTACATCAGTCAGTGTTCTCCCTGTTGCTAGAAATGGTCTTCCCAGTATGATAGGCACTTCTCGATCCGCTTCAAAATCTAGAACAATGAAGTCTGCAGGGAAAATGAATTTATCTACCCTTACCAATACATCTTCAATCTTCCCTTCTGGATGGGTAATTGATCGGTCTGCTAATTGTAGAGTCACTGTAGTTGGCCTTGCTTCCCCAATTCCTAACTTTTTGAAGACTGACATTGGCATAAGATTTATGCTTGCTCCAAGGTCACAAAGAGCCTTGCCAATGTACTTATTGCCAATAGCACATGGAATTGTAAAACTTCCTGGATCCTTCAACTTTGGGGGAAGTTTATTCTGTAAAATAGCGCTGCATTCTTCTGTCATAGCCATGGTTTCAAACTCTCCAAGCCTTCTCTTCTTAGAAAGAATGTCCTTCATAAACTTAGCATAGCTCGGCATTTGTTCAAGTGCTTCCACAAGTGGAACATTGATGTAGAGCTACTTCAAGACATCCAAAAATCGCCTGAATCGTTTATCTTGCTGCTGCTTGTAGAGTCACTGAGGAAAAGGTGGCGGTGGTCTTGACTTTTGCTATTCTGTACAGCTCTGCTGTAGCGATGCTGTAGCATTGCGGTCTGTGGCATTATTTTGTTTCTTTAGTTCCTCCACTTCTTCTTCCTTCTCCTTTTTCTCTTGGATTGAAGAGGGCTCCCTTTGCTGTCTAGGCTTTACTTCGGGCAGCTCTAGCTCTCTACCACTTCTCAATGAAATTACCTTGCATTGCTCCTTACCCTCTTGCCTAGGATTCTCTATGTCACTTGGCAATGAACCTTGAGGTCGAGTATTCAAGGCATTAGCTAACTGCCCCAACTGGTTCTCCAAATTCGTCAATGATGCTGCTTGACTTTGAATCGTGGATGCCTGATTTTGAATGATGGTGTCGTTCTTAGCCGTATATTCTTTCAATAAACTCTCCATTGATGAAGATTGTTCCACTGGCTGAGTTCTGGCTTAGGGTGGAAATCCAGGAGGATGTTGCGGACGATTTGGTGTAGAAGAGGACCCTGCATTCTGCCCTTGAGAGTTCCAAGAAAAATTCAGATGTTGTCTCCAACCCGGATTATATGTGTTGGAATATGGATTATGATTCCTGTTGAAATTCCCAACATAACATGCTGATACTGGGTTGGATGGCCATTGATCAAAAAGGTGCTCTTCACCACAATAAGTACAAGAGGCTGCTGTTGGTTGTTGAGGCTTTATCCCTGAATTCACGTTCATTGACTTCAAAACACTAGTAAGGGAAGATACCTGAGCTGTTAAATCAGTCATTACATCCAATTCATGAACCCCTGCTACTCTTCTTGTGGAAGCTGCTCTCTCGGCTGGCCATTGATAATTGTTGTTGGCCATCCTCTCCAATATTTCATAAGCTTCATTGTAAGATTTGGCCAAAATAGCTCTGTTGGCTGAGGCATCTACTATAGTCCGAGTCTGCCCATTGAGACCATTGTAGAAGGTTTCCATCTGAATTCAGTGAGGAATCCCGTGGTGAGGACACTTGCGCAATAGCTCCTTATATCTTTCCCATGCCTCATACAAAGATTCACCATCCATCTGCTGAAAACCAGTAATATCATTCCTGAGCTTGGCATTCTTAGTTGGAGGAAAGTACTTCATCAGGAATTTCTCTGCCAAATCATTCCAAGTAATGACTGAATTTGATGGCAATGAATTCAACCATGCTCTTGCTCGGTCCCTCAGAGAATAAGGAAACAACTTGAGTCTCAAAGCATCCTCTGACACTCCTGGCAGCTTGAAAGAATCACTCACTTCCATAAAAAGTCTGAGATGGAGATGAGGATCTTCTGTTGACATCCCACTAAACTGCCCGACTGTTTGGAGCATTTGAAACATGACCGGTTTTAGCTCAAACTGTGGTGCCTGAATTTCTGGCCTGACAATACCAGAATTCAGACCATGTAGCATTGGCACAGTATATTCTCTAATAGCTCTATCCCTATCATCTGCCATTGCTACAGCATTATTGCCATTGTTGCCCACTTCTTCTTCGGCCATTTCTTTAACAACTACAAGACCTTGTTGTTCTCTTCTTCTTGCCCTGAATGTCCTTTCCATTTCTGGATCTATAGGCAGCAATTCCTGGTCTCATGGTCTATTCATAAAGAAATTCAAGTACCTACAAGGATACAAACAGAAATATCAAGATAAAATAGAAAAACTGCAGAATTCAAAATATATATATTTTTTTACGAAGACTAATAATGACAATAATTCCCCGGCAATGGCACCAAAAACTTGTTGCTTCCTCAAAATGCTACGCAAGCGCATGTGTCGCATACAAGTAATACAGTATACAAGAGTATGGATATCGTCCCACAGAGAATGTTATCACTATTTCATCTAAATTAAAAACGAAACTAAGGATATGCGAGAATTGATGGGAAGTTAAAATTGTCTTAAACCCACTATACTAGTATGACATAAAAATACACAAGGCAATTGCAAGCTGAATAAAACAGACTTAATAACAATTGGTAAAAGAGCGACTGAGATTAAATTCCCCTTTTTCTGCAACTTAACTTAGTATGCTATAGCAGTGCTACAGCATTGCTACAGTAATGTTACTTAGTTAACTTAGAACTCAAAATTTCACAAGTTTCTTCCGAAATACTTATGTTAATAACTTGTTGCTTCATTTCAACATATTCCTATGCTAAATGGAGTACGAAGCCAAATTAAGCTTAGGTTCCAAAAGATTATATGAGACAAGCATGCATTCCTGCTTAACTTGCAAAATTAATTAGGTTACTACACAAACCCAACTAATCACACATTATCCAACACCTGTCTAATTCCAAATAGTTTTCCAACCACTGAAATCACGGTATTATGCTCAAGATGGCCAGTCAAAGAACACAAATAAACCAACAAAACGATGTTGAATAAACCAAATAACATTAAAGTAGGAAGCTGAACATACAAAGCTAGTCACAGAAATGGGTACTTTATCCTCCTAGTCTTAAAGGAAATTAGTTCATACTTGACTGTTCAAACCCACCGGAAAAAGAAGAAATTGTACGGAAAAAAATAAAAACGAGAGTACAACCGAAAATGGAAGAAAGATTGACAAAATAGACGTGCACAAGGTACACAGATACTTTCAAATTTCTCCTTCCAGAATATGCTGAAATCTCCTCCAATCCCCTGTACGTTTCCTTTCTCTTCTGGGTTTTCTCTTTCTGTCCTGCTCTTTTCCATATTTTCTCTCTGCTCCTTGTCTGCCTCCTTTCTGAATGCATCATGTTCCCTTTTAAGTGCTAGGGCAAATGAAGGATGTACATGTGTACATAATCTAATGGCTGAGCTTTTATTTGGTGTCCTTGGATTAAGATGGCTCATAAGCTTGTCCTTTCTGCCATGCTCACTAATAAAATTGGCTGCCAGCTGTACATTGACTTGTCAGAATTATCTGAACAATTTTCTACCCCAGTTTGCTATAGTAAAGCTACAGCATTGCTGTAGCAACGCCTAGAATCAGTCTTCCTTGTCATTTTTCTCCAATTTTTACAATTCCCTCCTAGCTGTAGCTTGACCTCCTGATCCAAGCACCCTTCTACTACTTCAACTCTGTAAAACACTTAAAAGCAATATAAACTAACTTGAAAAATTAAATTTAACATTCTAAAATAAAAGACTGCATTAAAAACCAAAAATTGCTTTAGTTAACTATTAAAAAGTCAAGGACTTAATGGACCAAACATCTTTTTACATCCTCAAATGGCCGTAATAACTCTATTTCATAGAGTTATCAAGCAGTATTCTCCAAGACTGATCTACAATCAGGATATCATCAATTGAAGATCAAGGAGAGTGACATCCATAAGACCGCATTTCGGACCCGCTACGATCATTACGAATTTCTTGTGATACCGTTTAGGTTAACAAATACGCCAGTAGCCTTTATGGACCTGATGAATCGAGTCTTTAAGGAATATCTGGATAAGTTTGTTATTATGTTTATTGATGACATTCTTATATATTCGAAGACTCGAGAGGAGCATGAGGAGCATTTGAGGATTATCTTGTAAATTTGTATAAAGGATGAAATTTTGGGGATTCTAGAGAAATAGCCCCCATATTTTTCCAAATCTCATTTTCTCCCTCCCCACACCACACGAATATGAACAGTGACCGACCAACGAATCCGGCCTCCGTTTTCGACACCGCCGGCACCATTGGAAAGCTCTCGACGAGTTGATTCCAACGGTGGGCCGAGTCGACCGAACCGACGCCGGAGCACGCCGCACGCGCCGCCAAAAGCCGCCGGTGGCCGAATTTTTCAAACCACCGTATCTCCGCCGTCCGACGTCCAAATGCCACGATTCCGGTCCCAATGGATTCGTGGTGAAGAGTAGAACAAAACCCAGGCTTCATTTCACGTCAACAGCCGCCGAATCGCGCCGCCCCCGGGTTCGCCGTCGCCGTCGCCATCGCCGCCGCCGGATCTCGCTATTCCGGCGGAGTTGAGTTGCAAGGTCGGTGTCAAAATGCTCAGAACAACACGTAGATCAAAAGGCCCAAATCAATTTTGGGCAACAACGCCGGAAAAATGAAGATCCAACGCCGCCGCCGTTGCCGACTTTTCGAGAGCCGATTTCCGGTGATAGGAGCCTCGATTCGTGAAATTGACACCACCAATGGGTTCCTCTCGTCGAGCTCTTCAAGATGGTGGTCGCCACTTCCATCGCCGCCGTGGTCAACGCCGGTCAACGGCCGGTCAACGGCGGTCAACGGCGGTCAACGCCGGTCAACGGCGACCCGGAGACCGAAAATTGAAGAATGGCCCGTTGGCCCATTTTCGACGTTCCGGACACATCCGCGGCATCGGATTTGCAAACTGGAGTTTCAAAAGTGAAGAACGACGATTCAAAGATTACACGGTCGAGACCGAACGGTTCGTCCGACCGCCGACGGGAACGATTTTGGTAGTGGTGTTGATCTATTTATTCCTCAATTTAATATTGGAAATAATTATGTATTAATTATGGTTTAATGACTTGAGGAATTGTAAGAAAAAAGGGTGAAATATCGAAAAAGAAAATGTGAATATTTTTACGTAAAAAGCGGAGCTTTTACGTAAAAATTAGGCCTCTGGTTTAGTACGTGGCAGGTTAGAATAGGTTAGATGGTTTTGAGGCGTTTCCTAAACGCCGGAAACCTAAAAATTAAGCGGAAATGCTGCCGAAATTTCTAAAACGGCACAAAGGGGTATTTTAGGAAACGAGGACTGAAAATGTGATCGGGATGGAAACCCGAGCCCCCTCGATGACCTAGGTCCGGGAAAGAAGGACGGACGTTGTGAGGATTAGTGAACCGCCCCATTAGAAATTTCGTAATGTAAGAAAACGACCCCTATGTCAGAATAATGCCACCCGAGGGACGGGTATGATCTAAGTATAAAATTTGGGGCGATTACATCGGTAACGGTAATCCGACAGGCTAAATGGTCATACGGGAGGTATTCAGTCAGTTGACTGGTCGGTTAGCTAGTCAAGGACTAAGTCCGAATGGGATAGTGAGAGACAGTGATTAATTTGTCAAGTAGACAAATTAATCAAGCACGATTAAAAATTAGATATCAAATTTCCCAAAGTAGAGCAGCTGGGTACCGATAGGCATCGGTACCACACAACGATAAGTTTATTAGTTCCTAACGATAGAGTGACCTAAGAGCGATGTTAATTAATTTATTGGGTAAATAAATTAATTAACAATGATTAGAAAATCAAATTCTTAAGAAGAGGGCAATTAGCACCGACAAGGATCGGTACCACATAACGAGAATTTTTATTAGTCACTAATGACCACGGTGACCTAAGAGTGAATGTTAATGTAAATGCATTATGATTACAGGGAGGTACCTGTATTGTGACGAAGGCGAGAGTATAAACTGTCTGCTGACAAGTAAGTACAACTCCGCCTACAGCATGGATAAAATGAATTTAAAATGATGCTTTTACAGTATTTTAAGTATGTATCTTGCACACGATGCTGCACAGCATACATAAGAGCATATAGTTTCACAATCGAGTAGATTGATGAAAGAACAAGATAGAAGCCATAGATCCCTACCGCGTAGGATTGGGGACAGCTTAGAGAAGCGTATGGCTAGAACAGTTAAACAAGATGGAAATAAATAGGTGTGTCGTACCGGCTCCTTCAGTCGAAGGGGTTTCCAGTTAAAGAAAGTTCAGGCCACAAGTTGAGCATCAGTTGATAGCTCTTCGGCATTAGTTGACCTCGGGCGTTACCGTTGGTCTGCGCGCACACGGTACTGACACATGGGCCCTAAATAGACAAGAAAAGAAAAGAAAAGTTTGAAGCATAAATGAACATAACCGGATCATGCATTAGTTATAGTTCGTTATGCTTTCTTTTTCAGTAGAGTGCATACAGTACACGATGTTTCTGTCATGCATAAAGTATGTGAAGTTTTATATTCAGTGTTATGACATGTTATGTGATGACATGATATGTGAGCTGATATGTGATATGCTTATATGATATGTGATTTATTAAGTGATATATGTCATGCCTATGATTTTACGTATGTGCTATGTTTTAAACATGTTTTGCGGTTAACATGTTGTACTTACTGGGCGTAAAGCTCACGGAGTGTGTTCATGCTGTAGGTAAGCATCCTATAGCGTAAACATCAAGGGACGATGATGATGGCGGAGGTGGATGTGAGGATGAGGTTATGGATACACCGCGAGTATTCTTCCGCACAGTATGAGTAAATAATATTTTGAATGGTGACAGTTAAATAGTATTTTGAATAGTAAAGGTTAAATGGTATTTTGGAACAGTAAACAGTATATGTACGAGTAGTATATTTAAATAGTATCTGGTGAATAGTAATCAGATAAACATGTATATAATTATGTATGTATAATTGAAATCCTTATGTTTTTCAAATTCCGCATTTTAATAGTATGCGTATGTGAATAGTAAATACGTACGTGTATATAAAAAAAAAAAAGAAAAAAAAAATCCTTCTAAATTTATGGTCTTAAATTCAGCAAGTTTAAGTATCGTTTTTAAAGAAGCAAGTAATAGAGTTCACAGTGACGATCCGGGCCGCTGAGGGCACGGGGCGTCACAGTTGGTATCAGAGCGGTTTCCTGCCATCCTACCTCACATCGCCACATGCCTGCCTCATCTGTCCAAGTAAGTTAGTTTTATATTTTTAGTCAGTAAATGTTTATCTATTGAAGATAACATTTTATAGTAATGAAACGACGAAATCTATGATGGCGAGGACAAGCTGAAAAGATGCTGAGATCATTATACGAAAAATCATGACGTGCAGTGCTAGAGAACTGTTCAGAGAAAGAACATGGATTGCTGCTCGAGTTGTACCGATCTTCAGGGCTAGTTGTCCACTAAGTTTCGAGTGGCAAACAGTACTCCTGCACACCATGAGAACGTCAGGACTAGTTTCACGTTATCAAAGTGATTCCCCGATTGTACGCCATTGATCAGGATAACTGAGTCCTATTGGCTGTTGATATCTCTCAGGAAGATACTCTCGTGTGTATCGGGATCCTTATGACCAGGATGAGCTCTTAACTGTGTCGAGTTTCGCCATACCATGATCGAGCCAATCTCTGAGAGCAGTCCAGCATCAGCCCCAGTTTTTCTCTATGGGCAAGCAGGGAGTGAAACCGCCTAAGTTCTCTAGAGTTATGGATATACGAGAATTTGTTCATCGGACTGAAAGACTGCAGCTGATGTCCGGCGATATAGTTCTAACATATGTTGTTCGCTACAAGGAACCGAAATGGACTTCTACAATACATGCCGAGACAAAAGTGGATCAAGACAGAAGAAGACTCAAAGAGAGAAAGAGACCTTGCCAAACAGAATTAGAAGAGCGATCAAATAGGACTAGCAAGCCTTATTAAGGAGATAGTGAACGCCGAGAGAAAAGTGCTCAACCCCGGGAACCCTACACAAGCCCAAGGCATTATAGCAGCCGCCATTATGGAGGGTGACCCGGTAGAACCAGCACCCCAACTGGCCGATGAAGAGTTCACGGTCGAGTACCAGTCAGAAGTACACGAGGGCAATAGGGAGCCGATGGAGAACCCCGAACCAGCCCGTATGTCTCCCGAACACCTCATGAGAGAGGAAGATAACGCGACTCTTTTCGACGCCCATCCCGACGATGAGGGAAAGGAGATCCCCAATCGCTTTAGTAATGACGAAGTCATCATAGCCAGCGATGACGAGGTCAGTTTCAGCTGAGAAGAAGAAGAGAACCCAGAGGAGTACTCACTCAGTGATAGTGACGATGAGGAGATGCCTGATACTGAATCAGGATTATCCTTCCAATAGTAGTAACCCTTCTGCGGGAATGTTAGTTATGAAAATATATAGAGGGAAGCAGTAGCTCTCCCCCGTCAGTTATAGCATAATGTACTTGTTGGGATCGTATAGGGGAAGTGTGTGTCACTCCCGCTGAACTAGAATCTTGAATATATGTATAAATATTATGTGAAATATATTATGAGATAAGTAGTAAAACTTTGCCCTAGGGGCCAGATATAATTATTTTTTTCCACAAGCGTGAGTATGATATGACAGAAAGTGCAGGATGAATCCTAGCACTCAGACGATGTCCCAATACAATGTGGCAATTGTATTGAACATCACAGTATAAGAGAAAGAAAGGTGGATATAGTGTGTATATTTATATCCATAATGTTTGAGTAAGATTGTTAAGTAAGAAAGAAAACGATATGTGATACGAGTCCCAAGTACAGAATTTAAGAGACTTATATTTTCCTCTCCCGCTGTACGATAGGGTTACATAGGAAAACATGGTAAGAACGAGAGCTTAGTTAAACCCAGCATCCTGAGAGGATGAGTTGATAGCAAAGATCGCAGCCATGCGAGAGATGATGGAGAACCAGTAACGGGAGCTAAACCAGCTTAGAGAACAGCTGGGCCAGCAACTCCAGGCACCACAGTCAGTAGGGATGCCAACACAGGAGGCTCCAGCAGCCCCAGAAACTCTGAGGGAGCAAGCAACTCCTCCAGCCCAGGAGGCACTAGCACCTATAGTAATGGCTACTCTTGTAGTAGCAATTGTTTTATTTTGCTAATCCTTAGGAAAGGTGACTTCTATGAGAGATTCTGGCGCATGAAAGCGTTAGAATTCAAAGGAATCACCAACCCTATAGAGGCCAATGACTGGCTAACGGATATCCAAGTAATCTTGGATTTTATAGGGTTAACAGATAGAGAGAGAAAGTGATGTACGCATCCTTCACCCTACGCAATGAAGCGCGTTAGTGGTGGAAGATGGTAACCATTAGGAGAAACGTTAGATACAGCGCACAGTCGACAGAAGAATTTTGACGATAAGCGCCGTAGACCCCTCAAGTTTCAAGTAGGAGATTCGGTCTTTATTGAAAATAAAAGAAAGCTCAGTCCTAGGTACATAGGACCCTTGAGATAATAGAGAAAGTCGGGAAGGTGGCTTATAGACTAGCACTTCCTCCCGAGTTAGTTACAGTGCACAATGTCTTTCACGTTTTGATGTTAAAGAAGTACGTGCCAAACAGCTCCCATGTTCTTAGCCAAGAATCCGTTGTAGTATACGCTGATCCGACGTACGAGGAGAGACTCGTGCAGATCTTAGTTAGAAAGGAGAAAGTACTTAGGAATGAAGTATACTGCTAGTAAAAGTGTTGTGATAGAATCATAGTGTTGAGGAAGCCACATGAGAATGGGAAGAATACATGAGAAGAGACTTCCCGGAATTATTCTAATTTTCGAGGACGAAAATTTTGTAAGGGGGGTAGGTTGTAATGACCGCCATTTTCATGGCACCTACTTACCATGTAATAAGTCATTAAGGAATAAAATGGACATAATTTAATGTCCTTTAGCAAATTTAAGAAACATGGTCAAGTACACGACCGTGTAAGAGGCTGTGTACCGCTCAGATAGATGAATGTGTTTCAAAGACATGGCCGTGTTGAGTAGTCTCAACTAGTACATGCTCGTGTCTGAAATGTACACGCCCGTGTTGCGTTGCACACGCACGTGTAAGAGTCTGTGTAGAAGGCTGTGTAATGAGCCGAGAGCCACTGTAATGACTCTCATGAATTATGAAACTTAATTACTATGTAATGATGTAATTAAGTTAATAAGCACAGTGTGCTTTTCAGTTGAATGAATTAAACAGGAATAGTAACGTTTAATTACTATTCATGCAGTGAAAGGGGTAATCGACAGTGAAATCGGTCCACCCTATTATGTGAGTATGCGTTGAGACACGCAATATCAAGAAATCGGTCTAGACGACCATTTCATGATACAGAACTGATGAGCTAATCATCAGTACGCTCAGACTGGTCATCTGAGCGCAGCAATGATAATTGCCCTAATAGATGTACAGTATCGAGAAAAGTGGTCTAGATGACCTCTTCTCGCCCATAGACTGACAAAATCAAAGTCAGAACGCTCAGATTAGTCAGTCAGATAGTGAACAGTGAATAGTGAATAGTGAGAAACGCAGTGTCAGGTTAGTGGCCAAGACGGCCTTAATCTGGCACAAAACTGATATATTAATAGTCAGCAGGCTCAATCTGGTCAATTGAGCATAGAATGTAGATTTTGTTTAAGAGATACGCAGTATCGGGATGAGGGTCAAGACGACCTTTTCTCGCCCCGAAACTGATATATTTAGACTCAGGACGCCCAAATTAGTCAATCGGGCACTTGACACGTTTTTCGAGACGGGGTCATGCAGATCCTGAAAACTGGTCCAGAAGACCTCAGATGGACGTAAAACTGATAAATTTGAAATCAGCACGTCCAAATTAGTCAAGAGAGACTGTGTTTGAAACTTCACGCGAAAATACCTCGTTATGCATGCACAGTGTCAACACAATGTAGGCCTAACCACAGTATCAAGAAATTGGTCAAGGTGACCTCTTCTTGATATAAAATTGATATATTTGGAATTAGAATGCTCAAATTAGTCATTTGAGCACAAAAAATAATTTTTGACCGGGAACCATACAGTATCGGGAAACTGGTCGAGACGACCTCGGATGAAGATAAAACTGATATATTTGGGTTCAGCACGCCCAAATTAGTCAGTATAGCCTATCTTAAAATTTTTCAAAAAATTTGTATAAAGGACGAAATTTTGGGGATTCTAGAGAAATAGCCCCCATATTTTTCCAAATCTCATTTTCTCCCTCCCCACACCACACGAATATGAACAGTGACCGACCAACGAATCCGGCCTCCGTTTTCGACACCGCCGGCACCATTGGAAAGCTCTCGACGAGTTGATTCCAACGGTGGGCCGAGTCGACCGAACCGACGCCGGAGCACGCCGCACGCGCCGCCAAAAGCCGCCGGTGGCCGAATTTTTCAAACCACCGTATCTCCGCCGTCCGACGTCCAAATGCCACGATTCCGGTCCCAATGGATTCGTGGTGAAGAGTAGAACAAAACCCAGGCTTCATTTCACGTCAACAGCCGCCGAATCGCGCCGCCCTCGGGTTCGCCGTCGCCGTCGCCATCGCCGCCGCCGGATCTCGCTATTCCGGCGGAGTTGAGTTGCAAGGTCGGTGTCAAAATGCTCAGAACAACACGTAGATCAAAAGGCCCAAATCAATTTTGGGCAACAACGCCGGAAAAATGAAGATCCAATGCCGCCGCCGTTGCCGACTTTTCGAGAGCCGATTTCCGGTGATAGGAGCCTCGATTCGTGAAATTGACACCACCAATGGGTTCCTCTCGTCGAGCTCTTCAAGATGGTGGTCGCCACTTCCATCGCCGCCGTGGTCAACGCCGGTCAACGGCCGGTCAACGGCGGTCAACGGCGGTCAACGCCGGTCAACGGCGACCCGGAGACCGAAAATTGAAGAATGGCCCGTTGGCCCATTTTCGACGTTCCGGACACATCCGCGGCATCGGATTTGCAAACTGGAGTTTCAAAAGTGAAGAACGACGATTCAAAGATTACACGGTCGAGACCGAACGGTTCGTCCGACCGCCGACGGGAACGATTTTGGTAGTGGTGTTGATCTATTTATTCCTCAATTTAATATTGGAAATAATTATGTATTAATTATGGTTTAATGACTTGAGGAATTGTAAGAAAAAAGGGTGAAATATCGAAAAAGAAAATGTGAATATTTTTACGTAAAAAGCGGAGCTTTTACGTAAAAATTAGGCCTCTGGTTTAGTACGTGGCAGGTTAGAATAGGTTAGATGGTTTTGAGGCGTTTCCTAAACGCCGGAAACCTAAAAATTAAGCGGAAATGCTGCCGAAATTTCTAAAACGGCACAAAGGGGTATTTTAGGAAACGAGGACTGAAAATGTGATCGGGATGGAAACCCGAGCCCCCTCGATGACCTAGGTCCGGGAAAGAAGGACGGACGTTGTGAGGATTAGTGAACCGCCCCATTAGAAATTTCGTAATGTAAGAAAACGACCCCTATGTCAGAATAATGCCACCCGAGGGACGGGTATGATCTAAGTATAAAATTTGGGGCGATTACATCGGTAACGGTAATCCGACAGGCTAAATGGTCATACGGGAGGTATTCAGTCAGTTGACTGGTCGGTTAGCTAGTCAAGGACTAAGTCCGAATGGGATAGTGAGAGACAGTGATTAATTTGTCAAGTAGACAAATTAATCAAGCACGATTAAAAATTAGATATCAAATTTCCCAAAGTAGAGCAGCTGGGTACCGATAGGCATCGGTACCACACAACGATAAGTTTATTAGTTCCTAACGATAGAGTGACCTAAGAGCGATGTTAATTAATTTATTGGGTAAATAAATTAATTAACAATGATTAGAAAATCAAATTCTTAAGAAGAGGGCAATTAGCACCGACAAGGATCGGTACCACATAACGAGAATTTTTATTAGTCACTAATGACCACGGTGACCTAAGAGTGAATGTTAATGTAAATGCATTATGATTACAGGGAGGTACCTGTATTGTGACGAAGGCGAGAGTATAAACTGTCTGCTGACAAGTAAGTACAACTCCGCCTACAGCATGGATAAAATGAATTTAAAATGATGCTTTTACAGTATTTTAAGTATGTATCTTGCACACGATGCTGCACAGCATACATAAGAGCATATAGTTTCACAATCGAGTAGATTGATGAAAGAACAAGATAGAAGCCATAGATCCCTACCGCGTAGGATTGGGGACAGCTTAGAGAAGCGTATGGCTAGAACAGTTAAACAAGATGGAAATAAATAGGTGTGTCGTACCGGCTCCTTCAGTCGAAGGGGTTTCCAGTTAAAGAAAGTTCAGGCCACAAGTTGAGCATCAGTTGATAGCTCTTCGGCATTAGTTGACCTCGGGCGTTACCGTTGGTCTGCGCGCACACGGTACTGACACATGGGCCCTAAATAGACAAGAAAAGAAAAGAAAAGTTTGAAGCATAAATGAACATAACCGGATCATGCATTAGTTATAGTTCGTTATGCTTTCTTTTTCAGTAGAGTGCATACAGTACACGATGTTTCTGTCATGCATAAAGTATGTGAAGTTTTATATTCAGTGTTATGACATGTTATGTGATGACATGATATGTGAGCTGATATGTGATATGCTTATATGATATGTGATTTATTAAGTGATATATGTCATGCCTATGATTTTACGTATGTGCTATGTTTTAAACATGTTTTGCGGTTAACATGTTGTACTTACTGGGCGTAAAGCTCACGGAGTGTGTTCATGCTGTAGGTAAGCATCCTATAGCGTAAACATCAAGGGACGATGATGATGGCGGAGGTGGATGTGAGGATGAGGTTATGGATACACCGCGAGTATTCTTCCGCACAGTATGAGTAAATAATATTTTGAATGGTGACAGTTAAATAGTATTTTGAATAGTAAAGGTTAAATGGTATTTTGGAACAGTAAACAGTATATGTACGAGTAGTATATTTAAATAGTATCTGGTGAATAGTAATCAGATAAACATGTATATAATTATGTATGTATAATTGAAATCCTTATGTTTTTCAAATTCCGCATTTTAATAGTATGCGTATGTGAATAGTAAATACGTACGTGTATATAAAAAAAAAAAAGAAAAAAAAAATCCTTCTAAATTTATGGTCTTAAATTCAGCAAGTTTAAGTATCGTTTTTAAAGAAGCAAGTAATAGAGTTCACAGTGACGATCCGGGCCGCTGAGGGCACGGGGCGTCACAGTTGGTATCAGAGCGGTTTCCTGCCATCCTACCTCACATCGCCACATGCCTGCCTCATCTGTCCAAGTAAGTTAGTTTTATATTTTTAGTCAGTAAATGTTTATCTATTGAAGATAACATTTTATAGTAATGAAACGACGAAATCTATGATGGCGAGGACAAGCTGAAAAGATGCTGAGATCATTATACGAAAAATCATGACGTGCAGTGCTAGAGAACTGTTCAGAGAAAGAACATGGATTGCTGCTCGAGTTGTACCGATCTTCAGGGCTAGTTGTCCACTAAGTTTCGAGTGGCAAACAGTACTCCTGCACACCATGAGAACGTCAGGACTAGTTTCACGTTATCAAAGTGATTCCCCGATTGTACGCCATTGATCAGGATAACTGAGTCCTATTGGCTGTTGATATCTCTCAGGAAGATACTCTCGTGTGTATCGGGATCCTTATGACCAGGATGAGCTCTTAACTGTGTCGAGTTTCGCCATACCATGATCGAGCCAATCTCTGAGAGCAGTCCAGCATCAGCCCCAGTTTTTCTCTATGGGCAAGCAGGGAGTGAAACCGCCTAAGTTCTCTAGAGTTATGGATATACGAGAATTTGTTCATCGGACTGAAAGACTGCAGCTGATGTCCGGCGATATAGTTCTAACATATGTTGTTCGCTACAAGGAACCGAAATGGACTTCTACAATACATGCCGAGACAAAAGTGGATCAAGACAGAAGAAGACTCAAAGAGAGAAAGAGACCTTGCCAAACAGAATTAGAAGAGCGATCAAATAGGACTAGCAAGCCTTATTAAGGAGATAGTGAACGCCGAGAGAAAAGTGCTCAACCCCGGGAACCCTACACAAGCCCAAGGCATTATAGCAGCCGCCATTATGGAGGGTGACCCGGTAGAACCAGCACCCCAACTGGCCGATGAAGAGTTCACGGTCGAGTACCAGTCAGAAGTACACGAGGGCAATAGGGAGCCGATGGAGAACCCCGAACCAGCCCGTATGTCTCCCGAACACCTCATGAGAGAGGAAGATAACGCGACTCTTTTCGACGCCCATCCCGACGATGAGGGAAAGGAGATCCCCAATCGCTTTAGTAATGACGAAGTCATCATAGCCAGCGATGACGAGGTCAGTTTCAGCTGAGAAGAAGAAGAGAACCCAGAGGAGTACTCACTCAGTGATAGTGACGATGAGGAGATGCCTGATACTGAATCAGGATTATCCTTCCAATAGTAGTAACCCTTCTGCGGGAATGTTAGTTATGAAAATATATAGAGGGAAGCAGTAGCTCTCCCCCGTCAGTTATAGCATAATGTACTTGTTGGGATCGTATAGGGGAAGTGTGTGTCACTCCCGCTGAACTAGAATCTTGAATATATGTATAAATATTATGTGAAATATATTATGAGATAAGTAGTAAAACTTTGCCCTAGGGGCCAGATATAATTATTTTTTTCCACAAGCGTGAGTATGATATGACAGAAAGTGCAGGATGAATCCTAGCACTCAGACGATGTCCCAATACAATGTGGCAATTGTATTGAACATCACAGTATAAGAGAAAGAAAGGTGGATATAGTGTGTATATTTATATCCATAATGTTTGAGTAAGATTGTTAAGTAAGAAAGAAAACGATATGTGATACGAGTCCCAAGTACAGAATTTAAGAGACTTATATTTTCCTCTCCCGCTGTACGATAGGGTTACATAGGAAAACATGGTAAGAACGAGAGCTTAGTTAAACCCAGCATCCTGAGAGGATGAGTTGATAGCAAAGATCGCAGCCATGCGAGAGATGATGGAGAACCAGTAACGGGAGCTAAACCAGCTTAGAGAACAGCTGGGCCAGCAACTCCAGGCACCACAGTCAGTAGGGATGCCAACACAGGAGGCTCCAGCAGCCCCAGAAACTCTGAGGGAGCAAGCAACTCCTCCAGCCCAGGAGGCACTAGCACCTATAGTAATGGCTACTCTTGTAGTAGCAATTGTTTTATTTTGCTAATCCTTAGGAAAGGTGACTTCTATGAGAGATTCTGGCGCATGAAAGCGTTAGAATTCAAAGGAATCACCAACCCTATAGAGGCCAATGACTGGCTAACGGATATCCAAGTAATCTTGGATTTTATAGGGTTAACAGATAGAGAGAGAAAGTGATGTACGCATCCTTCACCCTACGCAATGAAGCGCGTTAGTGGTGGAAGATGGTAACCATTAGGAGAAACGTTAGATACAGCGCACAGTCGACAGAAGAATTTTGACGATAAGCGCCGTAGACCCCTCAAGTTTCAAGTAGGAGATTCGGTCTTTATTGAAAATAAAAGAAAGCTCAGTCCTAGGTACATAGGACCCTTGAGATAATAGAGAAAGTCGGGAAGGTGGCTTATAGACTAGCACTTCCTCCCGAGTTAGTTACAGTGCACAATGTCTTTCACGTTTTGATGTTAAAGAAGTACGTGCCAAACAGCTCCCATGTTCTTAGCCAAGAATCCGTTGTAGTATACGCTGATCCGACGTACGAGGAGAGACTCGTGCAGATCTTAGTTAGAAAGGAGAAAGTACTTAGGAATGAAGTATACTGCTAGTAAAAGTGTTGTGATAGAATCATAGTGTTGAGGAAGCCACATGAGAATGGGAAGAATACATGAGAAGAGACTTCCCGGAATTATTCTAATTTTCGAGGACGAAAATTTTGTAAGGGGGGTAGGTTGTAATGACCGCCATTTTCATGGCACCTACTTACCATGTAATAAGTCATTAAGGAATAAAATGGACATAATTTAATGTCCTTTAGCAAATTTAAGAAACATGGTCAAGTACACGACCGTGTAAGAGGCTGTGTACCGCTCAGATAGATGAATGTGTTTCAAAGACATGGCCGTGTTGAGTAGTCTCAACTAGTACATGCTCGTGTCTGAAATGTACACGCCCGTGTTGCGTTGCACACGCACGTGTAAGAGTCTGTGTAGAAGGCTGTGTAATGAGCCGAGAGCCACTGTAATGACTCTCATGAATTATGAAACTTAATTACTATGTAATGATGTAATTAAGTTAATAAGCACAGTGTGCTTTTCAGTTGAATGAATTAAACAGGAATAGTAACGTTTAATTACTATTCATGCAGTGAAAGGGGTAATCGACAGTGAAATCGGTCCACCCTATTATGTGAGTATGCGTTGAGACACGCAATATCAAGAAATCGGTCTAGACGACCATTTCATGATACAGAACTGATGAGCTAATCATCAGTACGCTCAGACTGGTCATCTGAGCGCAGCAATGATAATTGCCCTAATAGATGTACAGTATCGAGAAAAGTGGTCTAGATGACCTCTTCTCGCCCATAGACTGACAAAATCAAAGTCAGAACGCTCAGATTAGTCAGTCAGATAGTGAACAGTGAATAGTGAATAGTGAGAAACGCAGTGTCAGGTTAGTGGCCAAGACGGCCTTAATCTGGCACAAAACTGATATATTAATAGTCAGCAGGCTCAATCTGGTCAATTGAGCATAGAATGTAGATTTTGTTTAAGAGATACGCAGTATCGGGATGAGGGTCAAGACGACCTTTTCTCGCCCCGAAACTGATATATTTAGACTCAGGACGCCCAAATTAGTCAATCGGGCACTTGACACGTTTTTCGAGACGGGGTCATGCAGATCCTGAAAACTGGTCCAGAAGACCTCAGATGGACGTAAAACTGATAAATTTGAAATCAGCACGTCCAAATTAGTCAAGAGAGACTGTGTTTGAAACTTCACGCGAAAATGCCTCGTTATGCGTGCACAGTGTCAACACAATGTAGGCCTAACCACAGTATCAAGAAATTGGTCAAGGTGACCTCTTCTTGATATAAAACTGATATATTTGGAATTAGAATGCTCAAATTAGTCATTTGAGCACAAAAAATAATTTTTGACCGGGAACCATACAGTATCGGGAAACTGGTCGAGACGACCTCGGATGAAGATAAAACTGATATATTTGGGTTCAGCACGCCCAAATTAGTCAGTATAGCCTATCTTAAAATTTTTCAAAAAATTTGTATAAAGGACGAAATTTTGGGGATTCTAGAGAAATAGCCCCCATATTTTTCCAAATCTCATTTTCTCCCTCCCTACACCCCACGAATATGAACAGTGACCGACCAACGAATCCGGCCTCCGTTTTCGACACCGCCGGCACCATTGGAAAGCTCTCGACGAGTTGATTCCAACGGTGGGCCGAGTCGACCGAACCGACGCCGGAGCACGCCGCACGCGCCGCCAAAAGCCGCCGGTGGCTGAATTTTTCAAACCACCGTATCTCCGCCGTCCGACGTCCAAATGCCACGATTCCGGTCCCAATGGATTCGTGGTGAAGAGTAGAACAAAACCCAGGCTTCATTTCACGTCAACAGCCGCCGAATCGCGCCGCCCCCGGGTTCGCCGTCGCCGTCGCCATCGCCGCCGCCGGATCTCGCTATTCCGGCGGAGTTGAGTTGCAAGGTCGGTGTCAAAATGCTCAGAACAACACGTAGATCAAAAGGCCCAAATCAATTTTGGGCAACAACGCCGGAAAAATGAAGATCCAACGCCGCCGCCGTCGCCGACTTTTCGAGAGCCGATTTCCGGTGATAGGAGCCTCGATTCGTGAAATTGACACCACCAATGGGTTCCTCTCGTCGAGCTCTTCAAGATGGTGGTCGCCACTTCCATCGCCGCCGTGGTCAACGGCGGTCAACGGCGGTCAACGCTGGTCAACGGCGACCCGGAGACCGAAAATTGAAGAATGGCCCGTTGGCCTATTTTCGACGTTCCGGACACATCCGCGGCATCGGATTTGCAAACTGGAGTTTCAAAAGTGAAGAACGACGATTCAAAGATTACACGGTCGAGACCGAACGGTTCGTCCGACCGCCGACGGGAACGATTTTGGTAGTGGTGTTGATCTATTTATTCCTCAATTTAATATTGGAAATAATTATGTATTAATTATGGTTTAATGACTTGAGGAATTGTAAGAAAAAAGGGTGAAATATCGAAAAAGAAAATGTGAATATTTTTACGTAAAAAGCGGAGCTTTTACGTAAAAATTAGGCCTCTGGTTTAGTACGTGGCAGGTTAGAATAGGTTAGATGGTTTTGAGGCGTTTCCTAAACGCCGGAAACCTAAAAATTAAGCGGAAATGCTGCCGAAATTTCTAAAACGGCACAAAGGGGTATTTTAGGAAACGAGGACTGAAAATGTGATCGGGATGGAAACCCGAGCCCCCTCGATGACCTAGGTCCGGGAAAGAAGGACGGACGTTGTGAGGATTAGTGAACCGCCCCATTAGAAATTTCGTAATGTAAGAAAACGACCCCTATGTCAGAATAATGCCACCCGAGGGACGGGTATGATCTAAGTATAAAATTTGGGGCGATTACATCGGTAACGGTAATCCGACAGGCTAAATGGTCATACGGGAGGTATTCAGTCAGTTGACTGGTCGGTTAGCTAGTCAAGGACTAAGTCCGAATGGGATAGTGAGAGACAGTGATTAATTTGTCAAGTAGACAAATTAATCAAGCACGATTAAAAATTAGATATCAAATTTCCCAAAGTAGAGCAGCTGGGTACCGATAGGCATCGGTACCACACAACGATAAGTTTATTAGTTCCTAACGATAGAGTGACCTAAGAGCGATGTTAATTAATTTATTGGGTAAATAAATTAATTAACAATGATTAGAAAATCAAATTCTTAAGAAGAGGGCAATTAGCACCGACAAGGATCGGTACCACATAACGAGAATTTTTATTAGTCACTAATGACCACGGTGACCTAAGAGTGAATGTTAATGTAAATGCATTATGATTACAGGGAGGTACCTGTATTGTGACGAAGGCGAGAGTATAAACTGTCTGCTGACAAGTAAGTACAACTCCGCCTACAGCATGGATAAAATGAATTTAAAATGATGCTTTTACAGTATTTTAAGTATGTATCTTGCACACGATGCTGCACAGCATACATAAGAGCATATAGTTTCACAATCGAGTAGATTGATGAAAGAACAAGATAGAAGCCATAGATCCCTACCGCGTAGGATTGGGGACAGCTTAGAGAAGCGTATGGCTAGAACAGTTAAACAAGATGGAAATAAATAGGTGTGTCGTACCGGCTCCTTCAGTCGAAGGGGTTTCCAGTTAAAGAAAGTTCAGGCCACAAGTTGAGCATCAGTTGATAGCTCTTCGGCATTAGTTGACCTCGGGCGTTACCGTTGGTCTGCGCGCACACGGTACTGACACATGGGCCCTAAATAGACAAGAAAAGAAAAGAAAAGTTTGAAGCATAAATGAACATAACCGGATCATGCATTAGTTATAGTTCGTTATGCTTTCTTTTTCAGTAGAGTGCATACAGTACACGATGTTTCTGTCATGCATAAAGTATGTGAAGTTTTATATTCAGTGTTATGACATGTTATGTGATGACATGATATGTGAGCTGATATGTGATATGCTTATATGATATGTGATTTATTAAGTGATATATGTCATGCCTATGATTTTACGTATGTGCTATGTTTTAAACATGTTTTGCGGTTAACATGTTGTACTTACTGGGCGTAAAGCTCACGGAGTGTGTTCATGCTGTAGGTAAGCATCCTATAGCGTAAACATCAAGGGACGATGATGATGGCGGAGGTGGATGTGAGGATGAGGTTATGGATACACCGCGAGTATTCTTCCGCACAGTATGAGTAAATAATATTTTGAATGGTGACAGTTAAATAGTATTTTGAATAGTAAAGGTTAAATGGTATTTTGGAACAGTAAACAGTATATGTACGAGTAGTATATTTAAATAGTATCTGGTGAATAGTAATCAGATAAACATGTATATAATTATGTATGTATAATTGAAATCCTTATGTTTTTCAAATTCCGCATTTTAATAGTATGCGTATGTGAATAGTAAATACGTACGTGTATATAAAAAAAAAAAAGAAAAAAAAAATCCTTCTAAATTTATGGTCTTAAATTCAGCAAGTTTAAGTATCGTTTTTAAAGAAGCAAGTAATAGAGTTCACAGTGACGATCCGGGCCGCTGAGGGCACGGGGCGTCACAATAACAACATAAAGGAACCCTAGAATGCCACTCTCTAAATATCAAATCCATACATAAATAAAAAGACTAAGTAATTGTCTAATTTATGTACATGGCATAGTCATGAGATGGCTCTGATACCAATTGTAGGAAAATAAACCGGTAAAAACGTATCAGAGTGGCATAGCGGAACAATAAAAATTTTTAGATCGTTAAATATCTCATGATGCCATATACAATAGATCAACAACAATTAAAACTCATACCTCAAGGACGCCAATCTGCAGGAGGAGAATGACCGGAGGCTTCAACCAACTAGCCTTCTCTACTATTCTCCAATTCCCGAATGACTGAGTGTGTGGGTACTCTGAACCTCGATCGGTATGCTAGCACTGCTAGTCTTCTTCCGACTACCCAGATCTCTAAAGAACTTTATTGTCACGATGAGCCGTGCAACAATAAGCCTGCTCACCTGAGAGTCTGTGGTCTAAGAGAACTGGAGTGGTAGGACCTCTATTTATAGACTTGCATGAGGTGATTCTCTGAATTTGAATTGGATTAGGAAAAGATATTTTCCCCTTATCCATAACCAAAAAATCCGAACTTTTCCAAGGGAGAATCTCAACAAAAAATTCGGTTTTCTTAGGATAAATCCAATCCAAATCTAAACAAGATTTTAACTAGAATTTTATCTCCCTTTTTCAACCCAAAAAATCCGAAAATTACAAGGAGAATATCTCCTAAAGATTTCGGCCATTATGGATAAGGGAGAATCAAAAATTCCATTAGGATTTTCAAGCTTGAATCTTATCTCAACCTTATCCAAAATAACCGAATTTTCCTAGGAGATTTTCTCCCTAATTTCGGCCACTTTTCAGGGAAGGAGAGAATCCAAATTCAACTGGGATTGAAACTTGAATTTTTCCCTTGAATCTTATCCACAAAAAATCTGAAATTTCCTTGAGGATTATCCTCAAAATTTTGTGTAACATTTGTTAGGATTTGGATTCAAAATTCAAGTATGATTATAACAAGATTATCCTCTCTAAATCCAACTCAAATTCGAATTTCAAACCTTGTGGATTTTTCACAACAAATTCGAATCCTACTTGGACTGTGATTCAAAATTTGAATTTCAAATTTCAAATTTAAATTTCAAATTCAAATTTCAAATTCGAATTTCAAATTCAAAATTTCAAATTCAAAATTCAAAATTCAAAATTCAAATTTCAAATTCCACAAAACGGTTGTGTTTCATATTCTTGTTCTCATGGATAATTTTCTACAACTCCAATCCAATCTCAAATAAAATCATGGCAACTTTATTTAGAGTTCGAATAATTGTGTACTCTATTATCCAAAACAAAATTTGAATCCAACCGGAGAGAATCTTGTATACCATCCTAATCCTGTGTCATCACCATCCATGCATAATAAACCAGCCAATAGCATACACAATAATTTGCCAAACGTTAAGGAATTATGTGGAGCTAGTAGAGGGACTGATTGGACATATATAATCGGGCTCCCGCAAATCCATATGATCATCATTCTTTTACCGAACAACTAAATCATATGATCACTAGTTTCAGAGTCACACCACTATAAACCTGAAACTGAACTCCCAATTATATACCGTATTACGTAAGCCTGTGACAATCTATCATCCAATGATCTTGTCATATATACAGAACCCTCATATGATATCCCTGATCAGCCTTAGGCCAAAGTTCGTTTAATCCTACTGATCAGACTATCTTAAAGTTCCATTATACTACCAAATAAAGAAAATGATTATTCACCATATGTGAATAAGAAGTCATCCGCCCAGCAGACGACCCAAGGCCTTGTCCATTTTCAAATTCAGTATAATGCCTTTAAGAGGATACCCTTAACTCCTCATTAGAGCTATGATTCCAATATCTGTAAACGAACCCTTCATCGTATACAAGTCATGCACCCAACGAGCCGGTCTATAAGCTTACTACCTTTGAGACGCTTTAGCCATTGGAACATCAAAGTACACAAGTCATATACATGAAGCTATCCTTTTACTCAGGATTAAGGTTACTGCATAATGAACGTCAAAAGCAGATCGATCCACTCAAAGCGGACTTCGTAGATCAATCACGCTTTAGTCCCGGTCTAATATGTCACCACCAAGCAACATATCTATGTCTCTACTTGTGAGTCCAGCTCCAGACAATCAAGACAAACCGTCCCCTCCAAGGCTTTAGACAACATAATAGTCTTAACATGAGTTAGATGCTCGGTCTAACCCCATAGACTACAGACCATAGTTTAGACCGCTAACTTTAGAATATTATCTTCTTGCATACAAAAAACCATTGCATGCAACGTTCTAACAGTTTAACACAAGCAGTCAGGGAGCCATATTTGCTTGCATTTACTTTACCATGTAAATAAGACGAGGACAGATAGTAATGTAATGAATAACCTCTATATATAATCTTATTATCCAGTACAAAATAAATACATCAAAAATGTCTCTAATGCTTAGGGCATTTCCTAACATGAAGCCCATGAGACGCCCTATTCAGTACATCCCGGAGCCAGCAAGATGTACCAGGATTTGAAGCTGCAATTCTGGTGGAAAGGGATGAAGAACGATATAGCTGAATTTGTAAATAGATGTATGACGTGCAAAAAAGTTAAGGCTGAACATCGTCATCTAGTTGGAAAGTTAGAGCCATTAGAGATTCCTGAGTGGAAATGGGAACATATCACAATGGACTTTGTGGTAGGATTACCAAAGTCTGACAAAAACGGCAAGGTTCATTCCAGTAAAAATGACCTTCCCATTGGAAAAGATAGCAAGCTTATATGTTAACCACATAGTCAGGCTACATGGAGTTCCTTAATCCATTGTGTCAGATGGTGATCCACGATTCACTTCGAACTTCTGGACATGTGTACAAGAAACTATGGGAACAGAAGTACGTCTAAGCATAGCATTTCATCCGCAAACAGACGGGCAATCTGAGTGAACTATCCAAACGCTAGAAGACATGCTGCGTGCGTGTACAATAGATTTTCCGGGGAGTTGGAATGGGAAACTTCTATTGGTAGAGTTTTCGTATAACAACAGCTACCAAGCTTCGATAGGTATGGCACCTTATGAAGCTTTGTATGGAAGGAAGTGTAGATCACCGGTTCACTAGTACGACCTATAAGAGAAACGACTGCATAAGACAGATTTCATACAAGAGGTAGTGGATGCAGTTACAAAAATACAGCAGCGGATGAAGATAGCCCAGAGCTGACAGAAGAGTTACGCGGACAAGAGACGAAGATCCCTGGAGTTCAATGAAGGGGATTTCATATTCCTAAGAGTCTCACCGATGAAAGGAATAATGCGGCTCAGGAAGAAGGGGAAATTGAGTCTAAGATATATTGGGCCTTACGAGATCATCGAACGCATTGGTAAAGTTGCTTATAGATTGGCATTACCTCCAGAAATGTCAGCAGTACATAATGCATTTCACGTGTCAATGCTACGGAAGTACATATTGGATCCGTCTCATATGCTGAAACATGAACCGATCCAAATTCAGGAAGACCTGACCTACGAGGAGAGACCTGTATAGATCCTGGCATGCGAAGATAAAGTTTTGAGGAATAAAACAATCCCATTAGTCAAAGTGCTATGGAGAAATCACAATGTTGAAGAGGCTACATGGGAACGTGAAGACGAAATTAAGAATTTGTACCCCCACTTGTTCTAAATTTTTGAGGACGAAAATTCTATAAGGAGGGGTGAATGTGATAACTAGGAATTTTAGATTCTCGGAGTAGGGTAAAATTGTATGTATATAACAATTTTAATAAATAAAATAGGAAAAAGTTGTGTTTTAATACTGTTGTTAATAGTGTAAAAATGTTCTAGCAGTATTAAAGTGTGTGAGTTTGGGGATGGAAAATCTTACCGGACATAATTGGGTGAGACGGTTCGAAATCAGAGCCGAAAACCCTAGAGAATGCATTGAGATGCACAAAAATGATAGAAATTTACGGTAGAGAATTCTGATCAAACAGAAGCAAAATAAGACAAATCGATCGCACCAGAGGCGCCTAGAACCCGCCTACGCGATTTCGATGAAGTTCCTTTCGGATCGGATTTCAGTCAAAAATTGACCATGAATTAATTAGTGAATTAATATGAATAGTAGGATGACATCACCATGATTATGTCATAAACCAAAATTATTTTCTTTAATTAGGAAAGTAATTTTGAAAGGTGTATGATTTAAATTAGGTTACTTTATGATCGATGGCCAAGATTATGCCAAAAAACCATTGAAAAATTTTTAAAAAAATTTTAAAAAGGCCATTCGGCCACTTGGAAAGGAAGAAGAAAAAAATTTGATTTTTGCATCAAAATCCTTACTTTTTAGTCCTTGAACAATTAGCAAATTGTTGGAAAAAAATTGCAAAAAAACCCTTGAGTTTTGCCTATAAATAGGCATCAAAATCCATTCAAAAAATGGAAAAATTAGCCAAACTCTTGCCCTTTTTCTTCAGCCCAAAACCATGGCCTTCCCCCCCTTTGTAAGCCAAAATTTTGTTTTCAATTTCCCACCAAACTTAGCTTGCATTGCATTTTCAACATCAACTCATCTACTAGTTAAGGTAAACTTCAAAATTGAAGCTTTTCTCTTTGATTTTCCTTAGAAAATCCGTGGGTATGAAAGTGTGAAAACAATGAAAAAAAAATTGTTATTTAGTTGATGATGTGATGATGTTGTGATTAGTTTGGTGTTGTAGAAATTAAAGCATGAATTAGGGTTTAGAAACAAGTAAAAATTTTGCATGTTTCCCTTGGAAATCCGTGGCATTATGGGTGTGAAAATAGTATGAGAGTTGATGTTTGGTTGAATGTTTATGTTTATGTTTATTCAATTATGTGTTGAATTAAGCATGAATTGGAATAAGGAAACAAGAAAATTTTGATGTAATTTTCTTGCTAAAACTGTGAGTATGCATAATAAGAAATGGAAAATTTTTAGTGTTGAAAAGTGTTGATAGAAACCCTAGGAAAGAAAACAAGATTTTCTATGTGTTTTTGTATGAAAATTCGTGGCTATGCTAGGGTTAGAATGCATGTTTTGTTAGGTTTTGATGTTGATTTGTACATCTAAGAATGATACATTGTGATGAAAAAATTATTTTCGTGTTGATTAACATGTAAACCGAGGCTAGTTTGGAAAAAAAATATTGTGGTTTGTGTTGATTCCTGAATATTGAATTATGTGGAAAATTTTTATACAAAGTTTGGAAACTTTGTATAAAATAGGCCTCTGGTATAGTACGTGACAGGTACAAAGATTTTGAGACGTACCTAACGCCGGGAAACCTTAAAATATAAGTGGAAATGCTGCGGAAATTTCTAAAATCGGCATAAGGGCATTTCGGGAAACGAGGGGTGAAAATATTGGACTCGGGAAGGAAACCGGGACCTCACGGTGGATTAGGGTTAGAAATGGAAAACCAACCCAAAAGGAATAGTAAATCGACCCTAAAAGACTAAAATGCCTAAAATAGGAAAAAAAAATATCCATGTTAGGGGTATTTTGGGAAACGAGGGAAAATTTAGGTCGAGATAGGAAACTTGAGCCTCTCAAGGACCGAGGGTCGAGGACGGGATAAATAATGTTTAATGAGTAGTGAAAGGGCCATTAGAGGCTCCGAAACGCTCGGAAAATGAAAAAAAACGTCCCTAGGTGACGGATGAATAGTAACTGAGGGTCGGGAAAAATACAATTGAGATTTTGTAGCAATTTAAGCTGTAAAATGATACAGAAGGCTAGAGAATGTTGTTTTAAAATATTTGGACTTTGAAAATTTGAGAAAAATGATAGAACGGAATAGTTACGGTCCCGAGACCCGTCAGGGGCAAAATGGTCATTTTGACCAAAAATTTCCGAAAGGCTCGGAAAAGACCCTAAAAGACCTAGAATAACTTATATAAAATTATAAGACTCAAAAGAAAGGTTTTAGAGTTAAAAATCTAAAAATTTTGAAGAACACGGGCGTGTAGACAAAATACACGATCGTGTACATAAAGAATTTTTCAACCCGAGAGGTACACGGGCTTGAACACGGGCGTGTATCAAGCCGTGTACAGTTACACGGCTAGATAGTAAACAACATGGCCATGTAGAGTAAACCCTAGAGGTAAATGGGCTGGAACATGGGCGTGTTGCAGGCCGTATACCACAAACAAAATTTAAATGTGTTGAATTGTTAAGTGAGATAAATGTATATTTAAAGTGATAATTAAAACAGGGTATTAACAGACAATATTATGTTTGTAGGAACCCAAAATAGAGATAGAATTGCAGAGGAGTTCCGGAAGTGGACACTAGCGCAGTATTGGTAAGTTCAAGCATGTTCGTATCTGCAATATGAAATACTGTGTTGATTTATTCGATACTAGATGTACACTAGATATAAAGTCTTATAGACATTTGAGGATTAGTTAGAATAACACATCTCAGATAATGAGAATGAGTAAGACCTGTGGGCAATGGAGGATAGTGACCTTGAGGTGATGATTAATATCACTTGGTCAAGACTATAAATTGAAAGGTGGTAATGCAACCATTAAGGCGTACCGCCCCTCCAACATAGTGGTGGAGGTTTTTCTCAGATCCTACAAGGATATTAGGGTTGTGGAGGCCGATGTTCTAAGGTCGCTCCTTAGACCCTCCTAGTCAGCGTGCTAATAATCATCGGTACTGCCATAAACAGAGCTCTAAATTAGAAATCATATAGAGAATAAACAATCAATAAAATGATAAAAATCATAATTGAGCATAACTGAAGTTTACGCTAAGTGTAGTGATTTCGGTTAAGATATGTGAATAGTACTCTGTTAGGGTAAAGTGAATAGTAATCAGTTAAGGTAACTGTTACTATTCATCGATCAAAGGTCAAAGTCACTATTCATGATGAATAATACTATTCATCATGAATAGTATTATTCATAGGAAATTGAGTTTTCAATATTTTTGAATCCGTACGATTCTTACTAAGTATGTTTGAATTTACTGAGCTTGTTAGCTCATCAGTTTGTTCATGTTGCAGGTAAGAAACCTGTCCAGTAGATTTCTTGATAGCGGCAGGATGCGAACGTGTCAAGGGGATAGGGAACTCACCATGGATATGGTCCTACCATAAGTTTTCTACTGAGCTTTTAAAGTTAATGAATTAAAGAGAATGGGTTGAAACAAAATATACAGTACATATATATGTTGTATATTATATTGTACTTCCTAAAGACATATAAAAGTTAGTATTGTATTTTACATGGCTTTGTTACTTAGTTTTCTTAAGTGAAAGTATGTATTACAAAAAAAAATTTATGGGCAAAACTTTAGGCCCTGATAATTAAAAGTTATGGAAAAAAGAGTTTAAAACTGATGACTCGGATTCGGCACACAAGCTGTCTTGGTCGGCCGTAGAGTGGATTCATGACAGTTGCGGGTGGTCATAATCAGGGGGCGTCACATAAAGCCTGCGGCCATGGGTGGTCATGGCTTAGACAGGGGCTGCCGCAGGCCCATCCTGCCCGAGGGCAGGGGTTGTAGCCCCTCTAAGGGCGATGGCCTATCCCAAGGGGTCGTGCCTCGATTTTCATGCCATATTTCAATTTACCCGTTAGGATCTCCAAAAATTAATTTGAATCCTAATTAAATTGAAATTTTCTACACAATCAAAATTTCAACCTTTAAATTAAATTTAACTTTTGGGAAAAATAAATTACAGTCTTCAATCTTCTCCAAGAATAATTACATAAAAAAGTTTTCAAGATCGTTAAATATCTCATGATGCCATATATAATAAACCAACAACAATTTAAACTCATACCTCAAGGACGCCAATCTGCAGGAGGAGAATGATCGGAGGGCTTGAACCAATTAGCCTTCTCTACTATTCTCCAATTCCTGAATGGCTGAGTGTGTGGGCACTCTGAACCTCGATCGGTATGCTAGCACTGCTACTCTTCTTCTGACCACTCAGATCTTTAAAGAACTTATTGTCATGGTGAGTTGTGCAACAATAAGCCTGCTCATCTGAGAGTCTGTGTTCTAAGAGAACTGGAGCGGCAGGACCTCTATTTATAGACTTGCATGAGGTGATCCTCTGAATTCGAATTGGATTATGAGAAGATTTTCTGCCTTATCCACAACACAAAGTCCAAAATTTTCAAGCCAAAATCCCAACTAAAAAATTCAGCCATTCTCTAGATTTTGTGTTCAAAATTCAAACAGGATTTAAGTTGAATTTTATCTCATCATTATCCAACCAAAAAATCCGAAAATCTATCTTGGGATTTCCTCCAAATTTTCGGCCACAAATAATAGGGAGAGAATCAAAATTCAACTACGATTTCTAAGCTTAAATTTTATCTCATCCTTATCCAAAATAACTGAAAATCTCCTAGGATTTTATCCTAAAAAATTTGGCTACTTTTAGGTAGGAGAGAATCCAAATTTAACTGGGATTGAAACTTGAATTTTTCCTTGCATCCTTATCCACAAAAACCGAAATTATCTTGGAGGATTTTCCTCAATAAAATTCGGCCACTTTTGTTAGGATTAGGATTCAAAATTTAAGTAGGATTCAAACAAGATTTTCCTCTTCATAATCCAACTCAAATTCGAATTCTAGCCTTGTGAAATTACCCACAAAGAATTCGAATTCCACTTGGACTGTGATTCAAAATTTGAATTTCAAATTTCAAATTCAAATTTCAAATTTCAAAATTCAAATTCAAATTTCAAATTTCAAATTTCAAATTTGAAATTTAAATTTCAAAATCAAATTTCAAATTCAAATTTCAAATTTAAATTTCAAAATTCAAAATTCAAATTCAAAATTCAAAATTCAAATTTCAAATTTCAAAATCCACAAACAGTTGTATTTCAAATTCTTGTTCTCATGGATAATTTTCTACAACTCCAATCCAATCTCGAATAAAATCATGGCAACTTTATTTGGAGTTCAAATAATTGTGTACTCTTTTATCCGAAACAAAAGCTAAATTCAATCGGAGAGAATCTTGTCCACCATCCTAATCCCATGTCATCACCATCCATGCATAATCAACAAGCCAATAGCATACACAAATCAATTTGCCAATCATTAAGGAATTATGTGGAGCTAGTAGAGGGACCAATTGGATATATATAATCGGGCTCCCATGAATCCATATGATCATCATTCTTTACCGAACAACTCAATCATATGATCAGTTATTTCAAAGTCACACCACCATAAACCTGAAACTGAACTCCCAATTATATACTGTATTAAGTAAGCCTATGACAAGCTATTGTCCAATGACCTTGTCATGTATGCAGAACCCTCATATGATATCCATGATCAGCCTTAGGTCAAAGTCTGTTTAATCCTACTGATCAGGCTATCTTAAAGTTCCATTATACTACTGAATAAGAAAATGATTATTCACCATATGTGAATAAGAAGTCATCTGCCCAGTAGACAACCCAAGACCTTGTCCATTTTCACATCTAGTATAACGCCTTTAAGAGGATACCCTTAACTCCTTATTACAGCTATGATTCCGATATTTATAAACAAACCCTTCATCATATATAAGTCATGCACCCACCAAACTGATCTATAAGCTTACTACCTCTGAGACGCTTTAGCCATTGGAACATCAAAGAACACAAGTCATATACATGAAGTAGTTCATTCACTCAAGATTAAGGTTACTACATAATGAACGTCAAAAGCATATTGATCCACTCATAGCAGACTACGTAGATCAATCACGCTTTAGTCCCGGTCTAATATGTCACCACCAAGCAACATATCTATGTCTCTACTTGGGAGTCTATACCCCAGACAATCAAGACAAACTGTCCCCACTATGGCTTTAGACAACATAATAGTCTTAACATGAGTTAGATGCTCAGTCTAACCCCATAGACTACAGACCTTAGTTTAGACTGCTTACTTTAGAACATTGTCTTCTCGCATACAAAAGTCCATTGCATGCAACGTTCTAACAGTTTTAACAAAATCACTCAAGGAGCCATATTTACTTACATTTACTTTAACATGTAAATAGAATGAGGACAAATAACAATGTAATGAATAACCTTTATATATAATTTTATTATTCAGTTCAAAATAAATACATCAAAATGTCTCTAATGCTTAGGGCATTTCCTAACAATCATCCACTTGCCCTATGCTAGTAGATGTGCCATGTTACACATCCCCATCGTCTCTACATGCCACTCAAAGCTTCTAGCCACCAAAGTCTCAGTAAAGGGATCGGTAATGTTGTCCTCGGATGCGATCTTACATACATCTACTTGTCTTGTCACCACGTGCCCTATAATAATGTGATATCTTCGATCTATGTGCTTGGTCCTCTTATGGTGCCGAGATTCCCTACTGTTGGCAATAGCCCCAATGTTATCACAGTAAAGTGTGATAGGCTTGTCAATACTCTAAATAACCTCAAGGTCTCTAAAGAACTTGCCGAGCCAAACCGCTTCTTTAGATGCCTCAGCCACAGCCATATACTCAGCCTCTATAGTAGAGTCAGCTATGCAACCCTGCTTCATGCTCCTCCACACAATGGCACCTCCTCCAAGCAAGAACACTGATCCAGATGTTGATTTCCTCGAATCCTTGCAATTCTGGAAGTCTGAGTCCGTGTATCCTACGGGTGTTAGGTCCCCTCTAGAATACACAAGCATATAATCCCTCGTTCTCTTAAGATACTTGAGTATATGCTTTACTGCTTGCCAGTGCTTGGTTCCAGGATTCCCTTGATATCGACTCACCATACCTACTGCAAAACATATGTCTGGGCGAGTACAAAGCATAGCGTACATAAGGCTACCCACAGTGGATGCATAAAGGACCTTACTTATATGCTCTCTTTCTTTCGATGTCTTAGGACAGTCATCCAATGAAAGAGTTAGACCGACAATGGAAGGTTGTGAACCTTTCTTTGCCTCTTGCACTGCATATTTGTCAATTATTTTATCTATGTATGAAGCTTGGGATAATACTATCATTTTGTTCTTTCGATCTCTGAAGAGACGAATGACTAGAACATAATTAGCTTCTCTCAAGTCCTTTATGTCAAACTGTTGGTGTAACCAAAGCTTGACCGATGATAAGTTCCCTACATCATTCCCAATGAGTAGTATATCATCGACATAGAGTACCAGAAGGACTACTTTTCCATCCTTAATACATTTATAAACATAAGGTTCATCAACGTTTTGCTCAAAACCAAATGTCTTGATCGCTTGATCAAATCTCTGTTTCCATGAGCGGGATGCTTGCTTCAATCCGTAAATGGATCTAAGCAAGTTGCTAGCTTTCCTTTCTTGGCCTTTTGCTATGAACCCTTCGGGCTGTATCATGTAGATACATTCCTCAAGATGGCTATTCAAGAATGCCGTCTTGACATCCATTTACCAGATCTCATAATCGAGAGCCGTAGCAACGGACAGAAGAATACGGATAGACTTCAGCATAGCAACAGGCAAAAAGGTTTCATCGTAATCGATTCCAGCCTTTTGCGTGTATCCCTTTGCAACCAGTCTGGCTTTGAAAGTTTCCACTCTCCCTTCCACATCCTTCTTCCTTTTGTAGACCCACTTGTATCCAATGGGTTTTATCCCATCCGGCAGATCTACAAGTTCCCAAACAGAGTTAGATTTCATAAAACCCATCTCATTGTTCATAGCCTATTTCCAAGATTTAGAATCAACATCATTTATAGCTTTATCATAAGTGATCGGATCATCCTCACACTCATGAGCCTCAGCCTGGTATACCTCAGCATCATATATGAAGAAATTAGGTTTCTTCGAAACCCCCCCACTACGACGAGGCACACTAAATTCTTGATCGTCTACAGGTCTTTCACCGGAACTCAGACTTGCATCTAAGACCGAACCTGTGGAGTAGTTCTTTCACCAGATAACTCCTCTAGCATCACTTTGCTTCGAGGCTTAAAGTCATTCATGTGACTTTCCTCCAAGAATATCGCATGGGTTGAAACAATGACTTTTTGTTCCTTCGGATTATAGAACGAACCTCCTTTAGTTCCCTTAGGGTACCCTACAAACATGCACAATTCTAATCTTGGTTCCAACTTCTTTGCATCCCCATCCAGTACATGTGTCGGGCAGCCCTATATTCTCATATGTCCAAGGGAGGGCTTCCTGCCACGCCACAATTCATATGAAGTCCTGGGAATTGATTTACTTAGAACCTGGTTCAGAATATAGCACGCCGTTTATAAAGCATATCCCCAGAATGATAACGGCAGCGTTGAATAACTCATCGTAGACCGTACTATATCCAACAAGGTCCTGTTTCTCTTTTCGACTACACCATTCTATTATAGAGTACCAGGTGCAGTCAATTGGGATAATATCCCATTCTCTACAAGATGTCCTCGAAATTTAATGAAGAGGTATTCACCACCTCAATCAGATCGAAGTGTTATTATGGATTTATCCACTTGCTTTTCCACTTCCGCACGATACTCTTTGAACTTTTCAAAGGTTTTGCTTTTGCGGTGCATCAAATACATATATCCATACCTCGAGTAATCGTCTATAAAGGAGGCATAATACTCGAACTCTCCTCGTGCTGTGACGTTCATGGGGCCACATACGTCAGTGTGTACAATTTTTAAGAGTTCCTGAGCCCTAGTACCCTTAACTCCAGAAGACCTCTTAGTCATCTTTCCCTAAAGACAAGGCTCATATTGGAAGACATACCTCCTCCAGAGATTCTAGAGGATCATCTTTCACTAACCTTTGAATCCTATCTTAATTAATATGACTAAGTCTTAAATGCCAAAGATACGCCTTGTTAGAGTGAGAAACTTTCAACCTTTTAGAGTTATCTATTAATTCAGCGTCAAGCAGTGAGTATATCTTTGGTTTAATCAAATATAGGTTTCCATCCATCCATCCAGAATAGATAAAAGACTTATTTCTAGGAATATCAACTCTTTTATAAAAAGAAACTGAATAAGAATCCTTTATTAAACAAGTTACCGATATACGGTTCCTCCTAAAATTAGGAACATAAAAATAGTCTTTCAATAATATAAACCTAAATTCATCAAAGTAAAGATAAACATCTTCCACTACTTTAGCCACCACCAAGCTACCATTTCCAGTCCGCAACAAGAGGTTCCTATCATGTAGACTTCTCGTTTCCATGAACCCCTGCATAGAAACACAAACATAATTAGTGGCACCCGAATCAATGACCTAAGTGTCTTTCGATTCTTCCACCAAACACGCTTCTAAATAGTGAAGTTCCTTACCTTCCTTGCCCTTGGCGGCTAGGAATTCTCGGTAAGCCTTCTTGAAATGACCTACCTTCTCACAGTGAAAGCACTTTGACTTTTTAGGGTCCCTGGGCTTCTTGTTCTTCTTCTTCTTCTATCCATTTGAGACAGGAGGATTAGAAGAACTGGAAGCCACTTGCTTCTTATTTGGCCTCTTCCTCTTTCGTGAGGGTTTGGAAGATTCCACCAAATTGGCCTCTCCTTTGGGTTGGACTGCATCCCCGTCCCTGATTATCCGCTCATAAACTTGGAGTTGCTTTATGAGCTCGGTGAGTCCTAACTCCATTGTCACTAGATTATATGCGGCCTTAAACCCCAAAAAATCCTTAGACAGAGTTTTAAACACCATCTCGATCTGGGTGTTGTAGTCCAGCTCAGCACCATTCTTGGTAGTCTCAGCAAAGAATACCATTAGAGTGATCATATGGTCCTTCACCAGAGTACCTGCCTTTTGCTTAGAGTTCATAATGCTGGTGGTTGCAGACTATCGAACTAATTTTTCTTGGCCTCCAAACATGTCTTCTAGATTTTCCGTGATCTCCCTAGCAACTTGATAAGTCTCATGCTACTTTTGTAAAGCACTCGTCATGTTAGCTAGAATGTAGCACCGAGCTATCTCATTGATTCTCTCCAACGAGTATAGGCAACCGGGACCTCCTCAAGCGGTGTGTCAGGTTTTGGCCCAGGTAAGCATGGTTCATCCAGCACGAACTTGTGTCTCTCGCAGCTGAGAACTATCAGTAGATTTCTTTTCCAGTCTTCATAATTATCGCCATTCAGCTTATTTTCAGTAAGTATTGAAATAAGGGGTGTCGGTGACAATTTGAATTGAAATAAAATTGTACTAGACATCATTACAAAGCCCAAGCAAATATACAGATAATTTAGCAAATAAAACATACAAGTATGTTCCTACATGAAACTTGAAAAACACGTAGCATTGCAATGGTAATTCTCAGCACCTATTGCCCCAAGCCATGGAGGGGTGGTCATGAGACAAATAGCTGGAACGTGGACCCCATCCAATTAATATATGTTGCCTTAAATCCTCCAACGTTAAGACATATATTAATAACTATTTATTTTGGCCACCAGTTTAGTTAACAGAGCTTCTAGGGAAGGTTAATAACTAAACGAGTCATGAGTGTATAACCATTGTTTACGTAGCCCGATCCACGTCCTACCAAGCCACCGAGGGGTGGTCATGAGTAGGATCGTGCCCGAACACGTTTTCCACATAGGAGATCCAACCTAGTATACTGGCGGTGGTAAACACCTACCGAGGGGTGTGGTCAGGGCAGAACTGACGCGAGGCGTTACCATGCTTTCACATATGGATCAACAATGGAGGCCGTGGGTATTGTTTGAAACCCTCTCCCACTCAATATTTTGAAAAACATGCAAGTTTTGACAAAATATGTATGATCAATATAGGAGGATGCCAATCTGCAGGAGGAGAATGACAGGAGGGCTTCAACCAACTAGCATTCTCTATTATTCTCCAATTCCCGGATGGCAGAGTGTGTGGGCACTCGGTTCCTCGACCAGTATGCTAGTACTGCTAGTCTTCTTCTGACCACCCAGATCTCTAAAGAACTTATTGTCACGGTAAGTTGTGCAACAATAAGCCTGCTTACTTGAGAGTCTGTGGTCTGAGAGAACTGGAGTGGCAGGACCTCTATTTATAGACTTGCATGAGGTGATCCTCTGAATTCGAATTGGATTAGGAGAAGATTTTCTCCCTTATCCACTCAAAAAACCTGAAATTTTCAAGGCTTTATCCACTAAAAGAATTCGGCCACTTTTTGATTTTTGCATTCAAAATTCAAACAAGATTTTAACTTGAATTTTATCTCCTCACTCATCCAATAAAATTGAATTTCCCTAAAGCCATAAACCTATACAGATTCGTCTATTAAAGTGTAAGGAGAATCAAAATTTAAGTAGGATTTTCTAGCTTGAATTTTATCTCATCTTTACCCATAAAATAAACCGAAAATCCCCTTGAGATTTTCCTTAAAAATTTCGACCAATTCCAGGGAGGAGAGAATCCAAATTCAATTGGGATTGAAACTTGAATATTTTCTTGCATCCTTACCCACAAAAATCAAAAATATCTAAGAGGATTTTCCTCAACAATTTTCGACCAAGTTAGTTAGGATTGGGATTCAAAATTCAAGTAGGATTCAAACAAGATTTTCCTCACCATAATCCAGCTTAAATTCAAATTCTAAATTTGTGGAATTATCCACAAAGAATTCGAATTCCACTTGGACTGTGATTCAAAATTTGAATTTTAAATTTCAAAATTCAAATTTCAAATTTCAAATTTCAAATTCAAAATTTAAATTTCAAATTTCAAATTCAAAATTTAAATTTCAAATTTCAAAATTCAAATTTCAAAATCCACAAAAAGTTGTATTTCAAATTTTGCCCTCATCGTATACAGGTCATGCACCCAACAAACTGGTCTATGAGCTTACTACCTCTGAGATGCTTTAGCCATTGGAACATCAAAGTACACAAGTCATGTACGTGAAGTAGTTCATTTACTCAGGATTAAGGTTACTGCGTAATGAATGTCAAAAGCAAATTGATCTATTCATAGCGGACTACGTAGATCCATCATGCTTTAGTCCCAGTCTAATACATCACCACCAAGCAACATATCTATGTCTCTACTTGAGAGTCTATGCTCCGGACAGTCAAGACAAACCATCCCCACGATGGCTTTAGATAACATAATAGTCTTAACATGAGTTAGATGCTCGGTCTAACACCATAGACTACAGACCTTAGTTTAGATGGCTTACTTTAGAATATTGTCTTCTCGCATACAAAAGTTAATTACATGCAATGTTCTAACAGTTTTAACACAAGCAGTCAGTGAGCCATATTTGCTTACAAACAACAATATAATGATAACCTCTATATATACATTTGTTATCCAGTTCAAAATAAATACATCAATATGTCTCTCATGCTTAGGGCATTTCCTAACAAACAAGAGAAAGAAAAAGAGCATTGGAGCATAAATGAACATAATCAGACCATGCATATGCATTAGGTCACTATGCTTCTAGCTATAATAAGATACATTCAGAACATGATGTTTCTGCTATGAATATAGTATGAGAAGTTTTGTGTCCAATGATATGTTATGTGATGATATGGTATGTGATACGCTTAAGTGGTATATGTTAATACCTGGCATGCTTGTGAGGATTTAAGTATGTACTATGTTTTGAACATGTTTTGCGGTTAACATGTTGTACTTACTAGGCATAAAGCTCACGGAGTGTATTCATGTTGTAGGTAAGCTCACGGGCGATGACGGCGGCGGAGGTGGATGTTAAGTGAGGTTATAGATACACCATGAGTAAATCTTCCACACAGCTTAAGTAATCAGTATTTTAAATAGTAACAGTTGAATAATATTTTTGAATAGTGACCGTTAAATAGTATTTTTGAATAGTGATAGTTAAACAGTATTTTTGAATAGTAATAATAAATAGTATTTTGAATAGTGAATAGCCAAACAGTATTATATATGTGTATGTGTAATTGAACTCCAAATAATTTAGACGATGCATATTTAAAGTACACGTATGTGAATAGTAAATATGTATGCCCTCAAAAAAATAAAAAATAAAAAAATCCCCTAAAATTAAGGTATCTAAATTACTAAGTTTTAAGTAAGTATTAATGGTTTGCAAGAAAGTATAAGTATCAATTCAAGTAGTAATTTTTAAGTGACAGTTTGGGCTACTTAGGGCACGAGACGTCACAGTTGGTATTAGAGCGATATCTTACCACCCTATCTCACATCGCCGTACGCCTGCCTCATCTGTCCAAGTTAGTTTTGTTTTTCCTTCAGAGTTAGAATATAAGTTAATGTTTAAATTATAATAGGACATAATGGCAACACCAATTGACCCCCATCAAGTGCAAGAAGACCGTCAAGCAAGCTTAGCTTTTGCTGCCATGTGACCGGACATATACGATGGTCGTCGCTCAAGCGAACTTCCATATTGGATCCATCACTTGGAGGTTATTTTCAAAGCATGCCACATCCCACCTTGCCTGCAGGTGGTATTGCCCAGTAGCAGATTAAAAGGACTAGTACTGACCTAGTGGAACGAATGGCGTAGGATTAGGCATCGGATGCAGTGGGCCGAGTTCTATTGCAACCTCCGTGATAGTGTTAAACCAGCCCGAGACAGAGATATATGGGATGATATGCACGAGAGGTGACACCAAGTCCTCTCAGACATCTGGGATATCTATGAGGGAGAGACCATGGCACTTCTGTCAAAGGTTCATGGATGCGATGCTTTACCACATCCCTTTGGACCAACCTTTTGCAAAGATGGTCAACTTGCTATGAAGAGGGACACGATGGTACGTAAGGGACCTAGTTCCCTACCCTCCGCAACACGAAGACCTGAGGCACCTTGCCTGGGATATAGTAGAAGCTAAGAAAGTGGCACTTAACCCTACACCTGGCAAAGGCTTTGCAGCAGCAGCAGCTAACATGGAGGGTAGCCCGGTGGATGCAGCACCCCAACAGACCGACGAAGAGTTCATGGCTGCACACCAGCCAGCAGTACCTGAGTGTGATGAGGAACCTATGGAGGACCCCGAACCAGCCCCTCTGCCTCTCGAACACCACATGATGAAGACAGTGATGAGGCTCTTCTGATGCTCAACCTGACAATGGGGGGGAAGAAATCCCCGATCACATTAGTGATAATGAGTGGATAGAAATGTATGAGCCTCAATTCATCATTGCCAGTGATGACGAGGGCAATATTATTTAGGGAGATAGGGAGGAGGACCCAGAGGAGTTTCCACTTGGTGACAGCGAGGATGAGATGATGTCCGATGCTGACTCAGGAATGTCCTCCGAGTAGTAGTAACCCTTTCTACGGGAAATTTTGTTATATAAATATATAGAGGGGAACAGTAGCTTTCCCCATCAAACTTAGCTGAATGTATTTATTAGGATCGTAAATTGGGAAGTGTGCATTACTCCCACCAAAGTAGAAGTTTGTACGTATTTTTGAGTGTATATATATATTGTGATATATATTTTATGAAAAAGCAGTATAATTTTGCCAAAAGGGCCTAAAATTGATGAGTCTCCACACATGTCAGTAGTGAGACAAAAAGTACAGGACGGTTCCTGGCACTTAGACGATATCCCAATATGATGAGACAATCGTATTGAACATCATAGAACAAGAGGTGAAAAGAAAGATATAATACGTATATTTATATCTATGATTGTTAAGTAAGATTGTTAAGTAAGAAGATAATATGTGATATGAGTCCCAAGTACAAAGTTTAAAAGAATTATGTTTTCTTTTCTCACTGTGTGATAGGGTTACATAAGAAAGGATGGCAAGAAAAAGATCTCAGACTAATCAAGCTACCTAAGAAGATGAGCTAATGGCACGACTCGCAACCATGTAAGAGATGATGTTAAATCAACAACAAGAACTTGCTCAACTCAGGGAGTGATTAAACCAACAACCTCAGGCACTTCAAATGGTAGGAGTGCCAGTCCAAGAGGCTCCAATAGGCCCTAACACTCTTGGAGAGCAAGCAATCCCACTAGTCCAGACAATACCAGCACCATCGGCTGTGGCTACTCCTATAGTAGTCAATGTTCTTGTGCCAGCCCATAGAGAAGGTGACCTATACGAAGGATTCAAGCACATAAAGGTGCCAGAATTTGAAGGGACTACGAACCCCATCAAAGCTGATGACTGGTTGACTGATGTCTAGGTTATCTTAGACCTCGTTGGATTAATAGTGAGGGAAAAAGTACTGTGTGCATCCTTTGCACTACATAAAGGAGCACACCAATGGTGGAAGACTGTTGCCATCCGAAGGAACATTAACGAAAAGAACTAGGCAGACTTCATTGTTGAGTTCAAAGAGATATATTTCAATGACGAAGCCCTAGCAGCTCAACAGGACGAGTTTAACAAGCTGCGCCAGGGCAGCATGACTGTCATGGAGGCAGTAAGGAAGTTTAAGCAACTGGTTTGACTTTGCCTAGACTTAGTGCCGACCAAGAAGGAGAAGGTCAGAAGGATGTTGAAAATGTTCCAGACGGTTATAGCCATCCAAGTCTACAGTGGAAGCCATGGGCCCGTAATAGTGGCTGAGTGTGTCAGCTAGGCCCTACGAGCAGAATATTGGTTGGCCCAGGACAAAGAAAGAAAGGCCTAGATTTTCAAGGCCAAGATAGAAGAGAAGGACCAAGCGAAACCGACCAAGGGCAGACAGCACTCTGAATTTCAGCACAAAGGACAAAGTGTGGGAAACAACCAACATAATAGGTCATCCCATCCCAACAATAAGAAGAAAGGGAATTCAAGCAACCAAGGGCAACAGAGGAACTTCCCTCAGAAGAAGAATAATCGAGGAGGAAATGGCAACTCACACTCACCTTGTCCAAATTGTGGAAAGAACCATCCTGGAGAATGCCGCCTAGGAACTAGTGACTGCTACATCTATGGCAAGGAAGGCCACTACGCCAAGGAGTGTCACTCCAACCCACAAAATTAACAAGGCCAAGCCCGCCTCACTAATAGACAACTGCATGCCATCCAAACCAGGATCGAGGGTCCATTAATCGCACAGGGTAGATTGGAAGCTCCAGAGATGCAGGGGAGGATCTATGCCTTTACTCGAAAAGATGAAGAGGCCGGAACCTCCACAGTGGTGAAAGGTCAGCTTTTTGTTGCCAACTCCACTGCACTGGTTTTGTTTGATTCTGGAGCTACACATTCATTTACATCCTCAGAATTTGCTAGGAAGTTAGACAAAAACCTAGATAAGATGGATAAAACTTTTCAAACTGCTTTTCCCTCTAAGGAAGTTTTATTGTCTAATTACTGGCTACGCCACGTAACAGTAATTATCTGTGGACGGGAGTTAAGCTTACCTGATCATCTTCAACATGCATGACTATGATGTAATCATGGGAATGGACTGCCTCGCCAAATATAACACCGTCATAGACTGTCGAAGACGGGAAGTTACCTTCGAACCAATTGGACATGAGAAGTTTGTCTATGAGGACTTATCGCTGAACCAGCCGAAGATGATGATATCGACAATGAAGGCTCACAAGCTACTATCCAGTGGATGCAACGGCTTCCTCACAAACATAGTGGACAAGACCCAGGAAGTGGAGATAGGACCTGATAGCATACCAGTGGTTCAAGAGTTCATAGAAGTGTTCCCAGAGGATCTTCTAGGGCTTTCGCCAGAGCACGAGATAGTATTTGAGATTGAGCTCCTACCAGGATCAGCCCCCATCTCCAAGGCCCCTGACAAAATGGCCCCAGCAAAGTTAAAAGAACTTCAGACTCATTTGAAGGATCTAATGGACAAAGGCTTCATCCGACAAAGCTGCTCACCGTGGGGAGCACTGGTTTTGTTCGTAAAGAAGAAGGACGAAACACTGAGGATTTGTATATACTATAGGGAGTTAAACAATACTATGATAAAGAACAAGTATTTGTTGCCACAGATCGATGATCTGTTCAACCAGCTCCAAGGCACTGCAGTATTTTTAAAGATTGACCTACGTTTCGGGCATCACTAGCTGTGAATTCAGGATGAAGATGTACCCAAGATGGCATTTTGAAAGTGATATGGGCATTATGAGTTCCTCGTTATGTCGTTTGGACTGACGAACGCCCCTGTAGCCTTCATGGACTTAATGAGCTGTGTCTTCAAAGAATTCTTAGACAAGTTTGCCATTGTGTTTATCAATGACATAATTGTATATTCCAAGACAAAGGAAGAGCATGAGGAGTATCTAAGAGCCATCCTACTCAAGCTATGAAATCATCAACTATATGCCAAATTCTCCATGTATGAGTTTTGGCTAGAGAATGTCCACACTTCCTTGGCCATGTAGTCTCTAAGGAAGGAGTGTCAGTAGACCCAGCGAAAGTCCAAGTAGTTAGTGAATGGCCAACCCCGAGGAACGTAATGGAAATCTACAGTTTCCTCGGACTAACAAGATATTACCGACTCTTCGTCAAAGGCTTCTCAAAGTTAGCCACACCACTCACAATGCTTACCAAGAAGGAGAAGAAGCATGAGTGGACTGACAAGTACGAAAAGGGCTTCCAGGAGCTGAAATAGAGACTCAAGAGTGCCCTGATTTCGACTAATCCAGAAGCTAGTCAGGGAAATTTTGTGATCTACAATGATGCCTCTAAGACTAGATTAGGTGCCGTGTTAATGTAGAATGGTAGAGTAGTCATATATGCTTCACGACGACTCAAAAACCATGAAAGGAACTACCCAACGCACGACCTGGAGCTTGTAGCAGTTGTTTTTACGCTCAAGATTTGGAGCCATTACTTATATTGCATCAAGTGTGAGATATATATGGATCATCAGAGTCTCAAGTACATTTTCACCCAGAAGGAGCTCAATATGAGACAATAAAGATGGCTAGAACTGGTGAAGGATTATGATTGTGAAATCCTATATCACCCAGGAAAGGCCAACAAGGTGACCGATGTGCTAAGCAGAAAGCACTCTTCAACGCTTATGGCTATCCATGCCTTGCCAGAAGCATTGTAAAAGGAGCTACACAGCAGTGAGATAGAGATTTTAGCAGGGAGGTTGTCCAAAATGACCCTCTAATCAACGCTCCTAGAAGAAATTAAGGCCAGCCAGGACCACGATTCATCCTTGGACAAGCTTGAGAAGGAGGCAACGGAGAATCAGAGTTCAAAATTTCGAGTCTTTAAGGACAGTATACTCTATTTCAGAAATAGAGTGTGTGTTCTGAAAGATGAAGAACTCAGGAAAAAGATCCTTTCAGAAGCCCACGACACACCATACTCGGTATATCCATGGGAGAACAAGATGTACAAAGACCTGAAAGAGAGTGTTTGGGAGCCTAATATGAAAAACGATGTTGCCAAATTCGTTGCAAAGTGCCTTACAAGCCAGAAGATTAAAGTAGAACATTAAAGACCGGCTGGAGAACTATAGAAAATCAAGCTACCCAAGTGGAAATGGGAAAAAATCATAATGGATTTAGTGGTCAGATTGCCCAGAACGTTAAGTGGCAATGACGTAATCTGGGTAATTATGGACCAATTGACGAAATCAGCTCGATTTCTAGCGATAAAACTGAGCTACTCGGTAGAGAGACTGGCTAAAATATACATGGCTTAGATAGTAAGGTTGCACGAAGTACCGAAATCAATCATTTCATATCACGACAGACTCTTCACTTCCAGGTTTTAGCAGAGTGTTCAAGCTTCATTAGGAACTAAGTTGAAGTTCAACACAGCTTTCCACCCTCAGACTGACGGCCAGTCTAAGAGGACTATACAAATGTTGGAGGATATACTGAGAACTTGTGTCCTAGACTTCAAGGGGAACTGGGACCAAAAGCTGCCTTTGATAGAGTTCACATACAATAACAGCTATCATTCCTTAATTGGGATGGCTCTATAAGAGGCACTCTATGGAAGAAAATACCGATCTCTAATCCATTGGCACGAAGCCGGAGAGAAACAGCTTACCAGCATGGATTTCATCAAGGATACTACAGTGGACATGAAGCTAATAAGAGAGAGGTTGGAAACGATGCACAGTCGCCAAAAAAGCTATGCATGCAAATGCCGTAGACCCCTCGAGTTTCAAGAAAGAGACTCTATCTTTCTCAAGGTGGCACCTATGAAAGGGGTGATGTGCTTTGTGAAGAAAGGGAAACTGAGTCTTAAGTACATAGGACCGTTCAAGATTATCAAGAGAGTTGGGAAAGTGGCCTACAGATTAGCACTCCCTCTCGAATTGGCTTCAGTACATAACGTTTTCCATGTCTCGATGCTGAAGAAATATGTGCCGGATAGTTCCTACAACTTAAGATAAGAACCAGTGGAAGTCCAAGCCGATCTAACATATGAAGAGAAACCCATGCAGATTTTAGCCAGGGAAAATAAAGTCCTTAGGAATAAAGTGATTCTACTTGTAAAAGTATTATGGTGGAACCATAACCTCGAAGAAGCTATATGGAAATGGGGAGAGGACATGAGAAGAGACTTCCCGGACTTATTCTAATTTTTGAGGACGAAAATTTTGTAAGGGGGGTAGGTTGTAAGGACCCTTATATTCATGTAACCTAAATTCTATATAATAAGAAATTGAGCAATGAATTTGGGTTAGTTTGATGGCTTTTAATGCAAATTTGATGAACATGGTCAGGTACACAGCTGTGCAAGAAGCTGCGTACCGATCAAACTGTTTACGTGAGAGAGGCTGTGTGAGTGAACATGGCCGTGTAGTGTGACATAGTCAGGTACACGACCGTGTAAGTGGTCGTGTACTGCTTGGGTAAAGTGAACGTGTTTCAAGACCTAGCTGTGTTGAGCAAGCTCAACTGGTACATGCCCGTGTTGCCTTGTACACGTTCGTGTTAGAACCCGTGTAGAAGGCTATATAATGAGCAGAGAGCCACTATACAGACTCACAAAATGCATAAAACCTAATTACTATACAATGAGTAATTAAGTTGAAAATACAATATGATTTCCAGTTGAATAAACTAAACAGGTACAGTACTATTAATTACTACTCATGTAGTGAAAGGGGGTAACCGACAGTGAACCCGGTCCATCCTATTTTTTGTATGAGTGTACAAGATATACAGTATCAGGAAACTGGTCTAGACGACCATTTCCTGACATAAGACAGGTGAACAGATCACCAGAACGCTCGGACCAAACATCTAAGCACAACAGCGATAAAAACCCTAGCAGTGGTATAATACCTAGAAAAAGGTCCAAATGACCTCTTCTCAAATAGAAACTGACAAAATCAGAGTCAAAACACTCAGACTAGTCAGTTAAGATGGAAACAGTGAACAGTAAATAGTGAAAAATGCAGTGTCAGATTTATAGCCAAGACGGCCTTAATCTGACCTAAAACTGATATATTAACAGTCAGTAAGCTCAATCTGGTCGATTGGGCATAAAACGAGAATTTTCATTTAGGAGAAACGCAATATTGGAAAGAGAGTCAAGACGACCTTATCTCACCCCGAAACTAATATATTTAGACTCAGGACGCCCAAATTAGTCAATCGGGCACCTGGCATGTTTTTCGAGGCGAGGTCACACAGTTCCTAAAAACTAGTCTAGACGACCCTGGATGGATATAAAATTGATAAAATTGGAATTAGCATGTCCAACTTAGTCAGGAGAGACTGTGTTTGAAATTTCGCACAAGAACACCTCATTTTGCGTGTGAAATGACAACACAGTGTAAACACAACCACAATATAGGAAATAAATAGTAAACTGGTACTGAATAGGCTCTTAGACAGTATAAACTGACTAGGAATGATCAGTACAAAAATTGGATTCAAAAGATCCAATTCTGGATGAAAAATATGACACTGTCCAGAAAGGACCGAACACCGTAGTAGAAAACTAGACTGCAAAGAGAGCCGAATGCAAATGAATTTTGGCCTTAAAAACTATGTACGCTAGCTGAAAAACCAATTGGTTTTGCTACAAAAATAACCTCAAGAAGTAATATTGAAAAAGGGGACAAGCTATGACATAAACTCCATTAAACTATACTTCATTTTCCATCACATTCCATCAAGCAATTTTTTAATCTTCCCCTCCTTAATTGGCTGTAGCACCCTCTATTTTGATGGACTGAAATGGGCAGTAAATTTTCCCCAAATTAGCTTAAGATTGGCTTGATTAATCAAGCTTAGGTTTGGTTAATTTCACTTAGGATTTGTCTATAAAAGGGGTGACCATGCCTTAGGTGATGTTCTTTCATTTTAACACCTCCAAAAACACAACTTATTCTCTCTTTCTTTCCCTTGCTATAGTTGACTACCCTAAGCCCCCAAAACGACCATTTTTCAAGCCAAAAACCAAGCCAAAGGTTTACCAAAAATCAGCCCCCTCAAGCTTGTGCTAGGAGGATTCATTTCCAAGCCATTTCAAGTGCACCAAGGGTAAGGTTCTAGACCAATCACTTGTGATTTTTAGTTATGGTTTTGAGTTGATATTAAGAGAAATATTTTTGGTGGTTTGCTAGCATAAACCGACCCCCACACCTCCTTGGTCCACATGGCTACTTTGTCATTCAAGCCGTTGATCGAATTTATGCTTGGTTCATAGCACAAGAGGTAAACCCCCCTCCCTTTTGGAAGTGTAGTTATCTCTAAGTTTTGATCAAGGCCATTTATGTGTATTTGGTTATGCAAATGAGTTGTAATAAGTTTATTTTGAGCCCTTAGGTTTCCATTTTTAAGTTATGTGGTTGTGGTTTACATTATTTTTATGAATGGATGTGCGCACATGTGAGCATGAACATTTTTAGTGGCTGTACACAATCTATCCCCAGAAAAAAGCCAAGGATTTTGGCCATTTTGACCCCTTAGATTCCCAATTTGGGATTTGGTATAAGAAAATTTCGTTACGGTCCTTTTTGCATCAAATTAGTTTTGGCCAAAAATGATACTAAGATAAGTTTTTCGAGTAGTTTTCGTTCAATGTCCAAAGCTGGGACCAAGAATCCGAGCACTGGAAACAGTCTCGAGTTTTGTTAAAAATGGGCCACTTAGATTTCTAACCGAATCTCATGCTCAACATTAATGTTGTAGATCTCGTCAAAACCTTTAAGATACGCAATGCGTATATAAAAATTTGGCCGTTTTAGGCCTCAAACAGAGCCGTTTTCAAGATAATGTAAAACTGGGATTTTTATAAAACTGGACATAAAACAGGCCGCGTGTTTAGTAAGATTAGGACCCATTTAAGTTAGATTTGAGCTCCTAGGTGAACATGAGAATTGTTCATCTCGTCAAGGATGAAAAATTTTAAGTTTGCCATATTTACAAACTAAGTCGATTTGATCAAGTTTCAAAACAGTTTTTGAAAATGGTTCAAAAACCATCTTTTAATACAAACACCAAAATGTGCTCTAATCTTTTAAAACTAAAAACATAGTTTCAATAAAATGTCCCCACCTTCCAATGGAGTGATAAGGGATGGTTTCAAAACAAAGAATTTTTCCAAGAATTTTATAACACAACAAAAACAATTTTCAAAAATGACTAAAACTGTGTGGGTAGCCCAGTAGGCTACCACACCCAAACAAGCAAAGTAACCCAGTCGGATACTACACCAAGTTTACGTATAGTAACTCGATAGGCTACCTAGTTAAAGACGTGTGGGGTAACCGAGCAGTTGACTGGTCAACAACCAGTCAAGGACCGCGTTTTGAATGATATTGTGAGGAACATGATTAATATGTCAAGAAGACAATTAACCAAACATGATGGAAGTTAGACACCAAATTCCCAAAGTAGCGCAATAAGGTACCGATGGGCCTCGGTACCACAAAAAAACACAAGTTACAGTTATCAATGGTAATGGTGACCTAAGAACAACATTAATTAATTTATTCGGTAATAAATTTATTACCGAATAAATTAATTAACCACGTATAGAAAAGCAAACTCTTAAGAGTGAGAGAGAGAGTTGGCATTGACGGTAATCGGTACCAAGTGATGTTATCTGCTTTAGTCACTAATAGTATTAGTGACTCAGCAAAGGTGTTAATGAGATGCGTTATTGATGACCGGTAGTAACCTATAAGTTGACTAGGATGAGAGTATAAGTTTGCGTGCAAACTAGGTAAGTACAACTACGCCTACAGCATGAACAAAATGAATTTAAATGATGGTTTTTACAGTATTTTAAGCATGCATCCATGCAAAGTTATGCACAGCATATAGAAGAGCATATAGTTCACAATCATGTAGATTGATGAAAGAATAAAGTTAGAAACCATATATCCCTATCACGTAGGATTAGGGGCAACTAAGAAAGCATATGGCCAGAACAGTTAAACAAGTTGTAATTTAATAAGCGTGTCATGCCGGCCTTTTCAATTGAAGAGGTTTCTTAAGTTAAAGTTAAGTTAAGCATCCGTTGATGGCTCTTCATTTTTAAGTGACCGCGGGTGTTACTGATGGTCGGCGCACACTCGGTACTGACACATGGGCCTTAAGTAGAAAAGAGAAAGAAAAAGAGCATTGAAGCATAATTGAACATAACTAGACCATGCATATGCATTAGTTTACTATGCTTCTAGCTACAATAAGAAGCATTCAGTACACGATGTTTCTGCTATGCATATAGTATGAGAAGTTTTGTATCCAATGTTATGTTATGTGATGATATGATATGTGATAATATGATATGTGATGATATGGTATGTGATATGTTTAAGTGGTATATGTTGATACCTGGCATGCTTATGAGGATTTAAGTATGTACTATATTTTAAACATGTTTTGCGATTAACATGTTGTACTTACTTGGCATAAAGCTTACGGAGTGTGTTCATGTTGTAGGTAAGTGTCCTATGGCTTAAACCACAACGGGTGATGACAACAGTGGAGGTGGATGTGAGGCGAGGTTATGGATACACCACGAGCAAATATTCCACACAGCTTAAGTAATCAGTATTTTGAATAGTAACAATTGAACAGTATTTAAATAGTAACCGTTAAATAGTATTTTTGAATAGTGATAGTTAAACAGTATTTTTGAACAGTAATAGTAAATAGTATTTTGAATAGTGAATAGCCAAATAGTATTATATATGTATATGTGTAATTGAACTCCAAATAATTTAGACGATGCATATTTAAAGTATACGTACGTGAATAGTAAATACGTATGCCCTAGAAAAAATAAAAAAATCCCCTAAAATTAAGGTATCTAAGTTAATGAGTTTTAAGTAAGTATTAATGGTTTGTAAGAAAGTATAAGTATCAATTCAAATATAAGTTTTTAAGTGACGGTTCGAGCCACTCAGGGCACAGGATATCACATAACGTATGAAGAGAGGCCTATTCAAATTTTGGCACGAGAGGAAAAAGTATTGAGGAACAAGATGATCCCATTTTTCAAAGTTTTGTGGAAAAATCACAACGTCGAAGAGGCTACATGGGAGGGTGAGGATAGAATTAGAGAATTGTACCCCCATTTGTTCTAAATTTTCGAGAACAAAAATTTTATAAGGAGGGGTGAATGTGATAACCAGGAATTTTGAGATTCTCGGAGAAATTTAAAATTGTATGTACATGACAATTTTAATGTATAAAATATAAAAAAGTTGTGTTTGAATACTGTTGAGAATGCAATAAAAATGTTCTAACAATGTTGTAGAGTGTAAGTTCAGAGATGAAAAATCTTCTAGAACAGAAACGGGTGAAACGACCCTAAAACGGAGCCGAAATCCCTGGAGAGTGCACTAAAGTGCACTAAAAGACAAAAATTTATAGTAATGAATTTTAGTCAAACGGAAACAAAATAAGTAGACCGATCGCACTAAAGGCATCAGAAACTCGCCTATGTGATTTCGGTAGATTTCCGTTCAGTTTGACTTTTGGTCAAACTTTGACCACGAATTAATATATGTGAATTAATTAAATGATGTCATGGTGACATAAAAAATGTGATGTAATAAATGGTTAATTTAAGGCTAAAAGGGTGGTAGGTAGCATTAATGGTGTATATTAATGGGAATCTTGGATCAAGTGTCAAGATGTAGCCAAAATGACATGAAAACAATTTGGCAAAAATGGGTAAATAGTGGTCGGCAAAAAGCAAGAAAAATCAGCAAAAAATTTTCTTTTTGGTCCTTAAAAGTTTGCTAAAAAGTCCCTAAATAATTTCCAAATTGTTGGGAAAAATTGCAAGTTGGTCTTCCACCATTTGCCTATAAATAGGAGTGAGAAATTCACTTGGAAAAATCAAGAAAACCAGCCCATATGTTGCCATTTTGAAGCCGTTAGCCATCCTCCCCCTTAAGCCAAAATTTTAGCAAAAATTCCTCACTAAATTAGCTTCCAAACTCACACCAAGCATTAAGGATTCAAGTTGATAAGGTAAGCCAGCATTTTGAAGCATTTCTCATTGTTTTTCTTCAAGAAATTCGTGGCCATGATTGGGTGAAAAATGGTGAAAAAGTTTGATGATTTGTTTTGGTGTTGATGTTGAATTAGTGATATAGTGATTAAAGCATATTTTAGAAACTTAAAACAAGCAAAATTCATGCATGTTTCTTATGAAAATCTATGGCTTATGTATAAGAGAATATGGAAAATTTTGTGATGAAAATTGATGAAGGAATGTTGATAAAAGACCCAAGGAATAAGAAGAAAGTCTTCCTATGGTTTTGGACATGAAAACCGTGGCTTAAAGGCTAGGTTGGAATGAAATTTTCTTAGGTTTTTTATGTTGAAATGTGCATTAGAAACCCTAAGAATGAAATGTGATAAATGAGTTTGTGGAAAAAAATTTTGTGGTATTGATTACCATGTGAAAACCGTGGCTGGTGATGATACAAAATGATGAAATTGTGTTGTGATTTGAATGATGGATAATGTAAAAAGTTTTACTTAAAGTTTGGTGACTTTCCGTAAACTAGATCTCTGGTATAGTACGTGGCCGGTACCAAGATTCTGAGGTGTACCTAATGCCGAAAAAACCTAAAATTTAAGCGGAAATTCTGCCAAAATTTTTAAAACGGCATAAGGGCATTTTAGGAAACGAGGGGTAAAAATATAAGCTCAGAAATAAAAATAAAAATCCCTCAGTAGGTTGGAATTGGTAATGGAAAATTGAACCCAAAAGGAATAGTAAAACGACCATCTAGTGTCTAAAATGTTGAGAACGGGAAAAATTTACGTTAGGGGTATTTTAGGAAATGAGGGGAAAAATTTATGGACGAGATAAAAAACTCGAGCCCCTTGAGAACCAAGGCTCGGGAACAGAATGATAAATGTTTTAGGAGTAGTGAAATACCTATTTGAGGCTCCGAAATGCTAGAAAAACTAGGAACTACCCTAGGTGTCAAAATAGTAACTCTGAGGGTCGGGTGAGGAATAGTTACCGGTTTTATAGCAAATAATGCTGTAAAAATATATCGAAGCCTAAGAAATATTATTTTATGATATTTGGAATTAGAAAGTCCTGAAAAAAATGATAGATTGGAAATGTTACGGTCCCGAGATCCATCCGGGGCAAAATGGTCATTTTGACCAAAAATTTCTGAAAGGCTTGGAAAGGACCGTTAAGGACCTAGAAATCTTAAATAAGATTCTAGAGGCCATAACTAAGATTATAAAGTTAAAAATCTAAAGTTTATAAGTACACGGACGTGTACTCTAGGACACGGGCATGTAGTGGAAACCCGAGAGGTATACAGGCTTGGACACGGGCGTGTATTAAGCCGTGTATTACAAAAAGAAATGAAATGTGTTGTAAAGTTAATAACAAAATGAATATATCCAAAGTGATAAATGATGATGTGTATTAACAGACAATACTCTGTCTGTAGGGACCCAAACTAGAGACGATAACAAAACTACAGAGGATTTCCGAAGGTGGACGTTGTCGTAGTTGTGGTATGTTCAAGCATTTTCATGTCAGCAACATGAAATACTGTGATATTTAATTATGTACTAATTGTACATTAGATGTAAAGTCCTATAGGCACTAGGGTGTAGTTAAGACTAACATACCCAATGACTGATAAAATGAGAGGTGTACTGTGGGTACACTACAGAAAGAGTGTGATTAAATTTAAGATACACCCTTAAAAGAAAGAATATGTTAAGACCTACGGGCATGAAAGGTTCCCAACTTTGAGGTGATGATTAATGCCATCGGGTCAGAACTATAATTGGAAGATGGTAATGAAACCATGTTTGGTGTATTGGCCTCCAATAGTAAGGTGGAGGTTTGTAGGTCCTTCGGGGATATAATGACCGCTTCGGACGATGATGGACTGGGGAGGATTAGCCTCAAGGTCACTCCCAACGCCCCTCACGGTTAGCGTGCATATGAAATCAATACAGGCCAAAATGAGCTCAAAACCAGAGTGTAAATGAAGATCGTAAGGCCAAAATGAGCTTAAAACCAGAACGTAAATGAAGATAATAACTAAAAATGTGATGAAAGCCATAACTAAGCATAATTGAGCATAACCGACACTAACGTTGAGTGTAGTGTATTTAGTTAGGGTGACATGAATAGTAATCGATATAAATCCAAGTTACTATTCACTAGTCAAAAGGTAAAGTACTGTGCATGGTGAATAGTACTATTTATGGATAAATAGTATTATTCATAGGAAATTGTATTTTTGACATTTTTGAATCTATGTGATTTGTAGTATGTATGTTTGAACTTATTGAGCCTGTTAGCTCATCGATTTTTTCATGTTGAAAGTAAGAAACCTGTCCAGTAGATAACCTGGATGGCGGCAGGATATGCGGTACCATTGGGATAGGGAATTCCACTGTGGATTATGGTCCTGCTACCAGTCTCCCACTGAGCGTCAAAAGAGTAGTTTGAAGAAAAAGTATTTATGTAAATTATGTTGTATTACAAAAGACAACTAAATGTTTAGTTTTAATTTTTATATAGCTTTCATACATGGCTTTCATGTGAGGAAAGTATTTTGAAAAGAAAAAAGAAAAATGGGCGAAAATTTTGAGCCCTGTAAAATGAGAGTTTAAAAGTAAAAGTGTTTTTACAATGACCTAATGAGGTGCACGGGCTGTTGCAATCAGTTACAGAGTTAGATTGTGATGGTTTCGCATAGTCGAGATTGTGGGCGTCACATTTCCTATAATGTGGTTGTGTCTATACTATGTTGTCCTTACGCACGCATAACGAGGTGTTTTCACATGAAATTTCAAACACAGTCTCTCTGGACTAATTTGGATGTGTTGATTTCAAATTTATCAGTTTTATATCCATTTGAAGTCATCTGGACCAGTTTTCGAGATCTGTGTGTACCCGGCTCGAAAAATGTGTTTTGCGCTTAATTGACTAATTTGAGCGTTCTGAGTCTAAATATATCAGTTTCGGAATGAGAAAAGGCCGTCTTGACCCCTTTCCCAATACTGTATATCTCTTGAACAAAAATTAACATTTTGTGCTCAATTGACTAAATTGAGCCCGTTGATTGTGAATATATCGGTTTTAAGTCAAATTATGGCCATCTTGGCCATTATCCTAACACTGCATTTCTACTATTCACTATTCACTGCTTCCTGTTTAACTGACTGGTCTAAGAGTTCTGGCTCCGATTTTGTTGGTCTTTGGGCTAGAAGAGGTCATATGGACCATTTTTCTCGATACTGTACCTCTGCTTGGGTAATTATCGTTGTTGTGCTCAGATGGCTGGTCTGAGTGTACTGATGACTTGTTCACCAGTTCTGTGTCAAGAAATGGTCGTCTGGACCGGTTTCTTGATATTGCATGTCTTATACGCACATACACATATATTAAAGTGAACCGATTTCACTATCGATTGCCCCTTTCACTGCATGAATAGTAATTAAACGTCACGGCACCCATTTAATTCATTCGACTGGGAAAAATACATTGTATTTATCAACTTAATTACTGATTATATAGTAATTAGTTTCAGGAATACCAGGATCATTACAGAAGGAGACAAGCCATGCTAGAATATCAATCAAGGAACCGAGTGCCCACACAGTCAACCATTCGGGAATTGGAGAATAGTAGAGAAGACTAATTTGTTGAAGTCCCTTGACCACTTCCTCTAGTGTTCCTGGTGTTTTCCTTCGAAGATATATTGATTGTTGATAATTTATTGTATATGGCATCACAGTTTATTAACGATCTTTGAAATTTTTTTAAAAATTCCGTTGCATGCTCTTTCGTTGTTTCCTACAATTGATATCAAAGCCAACTCATAATTATGTCATATACATAAATTAAACGATCATTTTTTTCTCCTTGATGTACGGCTTTTATGTTTAGAGAGTGACATTCTAGGATTCGTTTATGTTGTTATCATATATGATGTATGATGTATGTGGTTATTTTAATTTTTTAAATTATTATAAGCATGCTCAATTGTACCAGTCATGGTTTCTTAAAATTTAAAAAAATTATATCTAGGTCTTTTTGTGTAACCATGGGAGTGGTTTGTATTCACCATAATTTTCTCATCGACTTTAATTTTATATCTCTTTGAAGGTTTTAAAATTTTTGTATACTAGAAATGGTATAGAAAATTATATGTAATTATTCATGGAGGAGATTAAAGATGGAAAGCATATTTTTTTTTTTTCTAAAAATCAAATTTAATTTAATGATTGAATTTTTTTTTATGGAAAATCCCAATTTAATTAGGATTCAATTTTTTCTTTTTAGAGATCCTAATGGGTAAATTAGGAATATGACACAAAATTTAGGAACTGTGTAGGAAATAAATTCGGAAAAACGTATCAGAGTTGCCCAGCGGAACAATAAAAATTTTTCAAGATCATTAAATATCTCATGATGCCATATACAACAAACCAACAACAATTTATACTCATACCTCAAGGATGCCAATCTGCAGGAGGAGAATGATTGGAGGGCTTCAACCAACTAGCCTTCTCTACTATTCTTCAATTCCCGAATGGCTGAGTGTGTGGGCACTCTGAACCTCGATCGGTATGCGAGCACTGCTAGTCTTCTTCCGACCACCCAGATCTCTAAAGAACTTATTGTCACGGTGAGTTGTGGTCACCTGAGAGTCTGTGGTCTGAGAGAACTGGAGTGGCAGGACCTCTATTTATAGACTTGCATGAGATGATCCTCTGAATTTGAATTGGATTAGGAGAAGATTTTCTCCCTTATCCACACACGAAATCTGAATTTTCTAGTACCAAATCCCAACTAAAAAATTCGGTCAATCTTTAGGATTTTGTATTCAAAATTCAAATAGGATTTTAACTTGAATTTTATCTCACCATTAACTAATTAAAAACCGAAAATCCCTTTCAAGATTTCCTCAAAAATTCAAAATTCAACTAGGATTTCAAGCTTGAATTTAATCTCATCCTTATCCAAAATAACCGAAAATCTCCTTGAGATTTTCTCAATATTTTCGATAACTTTTAGGGAGGAGAGAATCCAAATTCAACTGGGATTGAAACTTGAATTTTTTTTTCTGAATCCATATCCACAAAAACCGAAAATCTCTTAGAGGATTTTCCTCAACAAAATTCAGCCACTTTTGTTAGATTTAGGATTCAAAATTCAAGTAGGATTCAAACAAGATTTTCCTCTTCATAATCCAACTCAAATTCAAATTCTAGCCTTGTGGAATTACCCACAAAGAATTCGAATTCCACTTGAACTGTGATTCAAAATTTGAATTTCAAAATTGAAAATTCAAATTCAAATTTCAAATTCAAAATTGAAAATTGAAAATTCAAATTTCAAATTTCAAAAATCCACAAACAGTTGTATTTCAAATTCTTGTTCTCGTGGATAATATTCTACAACTTTAATTCAATCTCAAATAAAATCATGGCAACTTTATTTGGTGTTTGAATAATTGTGTACTCTATTATCCAAACAAAATCTGAATTCAACCGGAGAGAATCTTGTCCACCATCCTAATCCTATGTCAACACCATCCATGCATAATCAACTAGTCAATAGCATACACAAATCAATTTGCCAATCGTTAAGGAATTATGTGGAGCTAGTAGAGGGACCAATTGGACATATATAATAGGGCTCCCGTGATTCCATATGATCATCATTCTTTACCAAACAACTTAATCATATGATCACTAATTTCAGAGTCACACCACTATAAACTTGAAACTGAACTCCCAATTATATACTGTATTAATGTATTATGCAGAACCCTCATATGATATCCATAATCAGCCTTAGGTCAAAGTCCATTCAATCCTACTGATCAGGCTATCTTAAAGTTCCATTATACTACCGAATAAGAAAATGATTATTCAGCATATGTGAATAAGAAGTCATCTGCCCAGCAGACGATCCAAGGCCTTGTCCATTTTCACATCCAGTATAATGTCTTTAAGAGGATACCCTTAATTCCTTATTAGAGCTATGATTCCGATATCTGTAAACAAACCCTTCATCGTATACAAGTCCTGCACCCAACGAACCGGTCTATAAGCTTACAACCTCTGAGACACTTTTGCCATTGGAACATCAAAGTACATAAGTCATATATATGAAGTAGTTCATTCGCTCAGGATTGAGGTTACTGCACAATGAACATCAAAAGTAGATTGATCCACTCATAGCAGACTACATAGATCAATCATTCTTCAGTCCCGGTCTAATATGTCACCACCAAGCAACATATCTATGTCTCTACTTGAGAGTCTATGCTCCAGACAGTCAAGACAAACCGTCCCCACCATGACTTTAGACAACATAATAGTCTTAACATGAGTTAGATGCTCGGTCTAACCCCATAGACTACAGACCTTAGTTTAGACCGCTTACTTTAGAACATTGTCTTCTCGCATACAAAAGTCCATTACATGCAATGTTCTAATAGTTTTAACACGAGCAGTCAGGGAGCCATATTTGCTTACATTTACTTTAACACGTAAATAGAATGAGGACAAATAGCAATGTAATGAATAACCTCTATATATAAAATTTTATTATCCAGTTCAAAATAAATACGTCAAAATGTCTCTAATGCTTAGGGCATTTCCTAACAATCTCCCACTTGCCCTAAGCCAGTAGATGTGCCATGTTATGCATCCCCATCACCTCTATATGCCTATCAAAGTTTCTAGCTGCCAAAGTCTTAGTAAAAGGATCGACAATGTTGTCCTCGGATGTGATCTTATATACATCTACTTGTCCTATCTCCACATGCCCTCTAATAATGTGATATCTTTGATCTATGTGCTTGGTCCTCTTGTCGTGCCGAGATTCCCTTGTGTCGGCAATAGCCCCAGTGTTATCACAGTGAAGTGTGATAGGCTTGTCAACACCCGGAATGACCTCAAGGTCTCTAAAGAACTTGCGGAGCTAAACCGCTTCTTTAGATACCTCAACCACAGCCACTATGCAACCCTGCTTCACGCTCCTCCACACAATGGTTGCCTCCTCCTAGCAAGAACACTGATCCTGATGTCGATTTCCTCAAATCCTTGCAAGTCTAGAAGTCTGAGTCTGTGTATCCTATGGGTATTAGGTCCCCTCCAGAATACACTAGCATATAATCCCCTCGTTCTCCTGAGATACTTGAGTATATGCTTTACTACTTGCCAGTGCTTGGTTCCAGGATTCGCTTGATATTGACTCACCATACCTACTGCAAAACATATGTCTGGGCGAGTGCAAAGCATAGCGTACATAAGACTACCCACAGCGGATGCATAAGGGACTTTACTCATACGCTCTCTTTCTTCCGATGTCTTGGGACAGTCATCCAATGAAAGAGTTAGACAGACAATAGAAGGTTGTGAACCTTTCTTTGCCTCTTGCATTGCATATTTGTCAATTATTTTATCTATGTATGAAGCTTGGGATAATGTTATCATTTTGTTCTTTCGATCTCTAAAGAGACGAATGCCTAGAACATAATTAGCTTCTCCCAAGTCCTTCATGTCAAACTATTGGTGCAGCCAAAGCTTGACTGATGATAAGTTCCCTACATCACTCCTAATGAGCTGTATATCATCAGCATAGAGTACTAGAAAGACCACTTTTCTATCCTTAATACGTTTATAAACACAGGGTTCATCAACGTTCTGCTTAAAACCAAATGTCTTGATCGCTTGATCAAATCTCTGGTTCCATGAGCGGGATGCTTGCTTTAATCCATAAATGGATCTAAGCAACTTGCAGACTTTTCTTTCTTGACCTTTTGTTATGAATCCTTCGGGCTGTATCATGTAGATACATTCCTCAAGATGGCCATTCAAGAATGCCGTCTCGACATCCATTTGCCAGGTCTCATAATCAAGAGCCGCAGCAACGGACAGAAGAATACGGATAGACTTTAGCACAGCAACAGGCGAAAAGGTTTCATCGTAATCGATTCCAGCCTTTTGTGTGTACCCCTTTGTAACCAGTCTAGCTTTGAAAGTTTCCACTCTCCCTTCCACATCCTTTTTTCTTTTGTAGACCCACTTGCATCCAATGGGTTTTATCCCATCCAGCAGATCTACAATTTCCCAAACAGAGTTGGATTTCATAGAATCCATCTCATTGTTCATAGCTTGTTTCTAAGATTTAGAATCAACATCATTTATAGCTTCATCATAAGTGACCGGATCATCCTCATGCTCATAAGCCTCAGCCTGGTATACCTCAGCATCACATATGAAGAAATTAGGCTTCTTCGAAACCCTCCCACTACGACGAGGCACCCTTAATTGTTGATCGTCTGTAGGTATTTCACCGGAACTTGGACTTGCGTCCAAGATCGAAACCTGTCGAGCAGTTCTTTCACCCGACAACTCCTCTAGCACCACTTTGATTCGAGGCTTAAAGTCATTCATGTGTCTTTCTTGCAAGAATGTCGCATGGGTTGAAAGAATGACTTTTTGTTCCTTCGGGTTATAGAACAGACCTCCCTTAGTTCCCTTAGGATACCCTACAAACATGCACAATTCTGATCTTGGTTTCAACTTCTTCACATCCCCATCTAGTACATGTGCCGGGCAGACCCATATTCTCATATGTCCAAGGGAGGGCTTCCTGCCATGCCACAATTCATATGGAGTCCTGGGAATTGATTTGCTTGGAATCTAGTTTAGAATATAGCACGCCGTTTGAAAAGCATATCCCCATAATGATAACGGCAGCGTTGAATAACTCATCATAGATTGTACCATATCTAACAAGGTCCTGTTTCTCCTTTTGGCTACACCATTCTATTGTGGAGTACCAGCTGCAGTCAATTGGGATAATATCCCATTCTCTACAAGATGTCCTAGAAATTCGTTTGAGAGATATTTGCCACCTCGATCAGATTGAAGTGTCTTTATGGATTTATCGTATTACTTTTCCACTTCCGCACTATACTCTTTGAACTTGTCAAAGGTTTCGCTCTTCCGGTGCATCAGATACACATATCCATACCTCAAGTAATCGTCTATAAAGGAGACATAATACTCGAACCCTCCTTATGCTGTGACGTTCATGGGGCCACATACGTCAGTGTGCACAATTTCTAAGAGTTCCTGAGCCCTAGTACCCTTAGCTCCAAAAGACCTCTTAGTCATCTTACCCTCAAGACAAGACTCACATTGAGGAAGACGTACCTCCTCTAGAGATTCTAGAGGACCGTCTTTCAGTAACCTTTGAATTCTATACTGATTAATATGACTAAGCCTTAAATGCCAAAGATACGCCTTGTTAGAGTGAGAAACTTTCAACCTTTTAGAGTTATCTATTAATTTGGTGTCAAGCAGTGAGTACATCTGTGGTTTGATCAAATATAGGTTTTCATCCATCCATCCAGAACAGATAAAAGACTTATTTCTACGAATATCAACTCTTTTACTAAAAGAAACTGAATAAGAATCCTTTATTAAATAAGCTACCAATATAAGGTTCCTTCTAAAATTAGGAATATAAAAACAGTCTTTTAATAAAATAAACCTAAATTCATCAAAGTAAAGGTAAACATCTCCCACTGCCTCAGCCACCAGCAAGCTACCGTCTCCAATCCAAAACGAGAGGCTCCTATCATGTAGACTTGTTGTTTCCACAAACCCCTGCATAGAAACACAAATATGATTAGTGGCGCCCGAATCAATGACCCAAGTGTCTTTCGATTCTTCCACCAAACACGCTTCTAAATAGTGAAGTTCTTTACCTTTCTTGCCCTTGGCGGCTAGGAATTCCCGCCAGCCTTCTTGAAGTGACGTTTCTTCCTACAGCGGAAGCACTTGGACTTTTTAGGGTTCCTGGGCTTCTTGTTCTTCTCTTTTTTCTTCCCATCCAAGACAGGAGGATTAGAAGAACTAGAAGCCGCTTGCTTCTGATTTGGCCTCTTCCTCTTCCGTGAGGGTTTGGAAGATTCCACCAAATTGGCCTCTCTTTTTGGTTGGACTGCATCCCCATCCCTGATCATCCACTCATAAGCTTGGAGTTGCTTCATGAGCTTGGTTAGTCCCAACTCCCTTGTCGCTAGATTGTATGCGGCCTTAAACCCTACAAAATCTTTTGATAGAGTTTTGAACACCATTTCGATCTGGGTGTTGTAGTCCAGCTCAGCACCGTTCTCAGCAACTTCAGCAAAGAATCCCATTAGAGTGATTATATGGTCCTTCACCGGAGTACCTGCTTTCTACTTAGAGTTCATAATATTGGTAATAGCAGACTGTCGAGCCAACTTTTCTTGGACTCCGAATATTTCCTCCAGATTTTCCATGATCTCTTTAGCAACTTGATAAGTCACATGTAGCTTTTATAAAGCACTCGTCATGCTAGCCAGAATGTAGCACTGAGCTATCTCGTTGGATTCTCTCCAACGAGAATAGGCAACCAGGACCTCCTGAAGCGGTGTGTCAGGTTTGGGCCCAGGTGGGCATGGTTCGTCCAATACGAACTTGTGTCTCTCGTAGCTGAGAACTATTAATAGATTTCTTTTCCAGTCTTTTTAATTATCGCCATTCAACTTATTTTCAGTAAGTATTGAAATGAGGGGTGTCGGTAACATTTTGAACTAAAATAAAATTATACTAGATATCATTACAAAGCCCAAGTAAATATACAGATAATTTAGCAAATAAAACATACAAGTATGTTCCTACATGAAACTTAAAAAAACATGTAGCATTGCAATAGTAATTCTCAGCACCTATTACCCTAAGCCACCGAAGGGTGGGTGGTCATGTGTGGGCGCGACCCCTTTAGCTTGGGTCGTCCACCTTATCTTGCTTGCTTTCTTTATTCTTTGCTTATTCTTACTTAGCTCGCTTGTCTTTATAACTTTCTTCTTCTTTAGGGGTTTAAAAGATTTGTACTTGAAAAACTAGAAATATATTTTTTTTTAAACTTGACTGAATGAAACTATTAGTTCTTTGAAATCGTGTATACATAAATATATACGTACTACTTAATATTTTTTTTCCCAGAACATATATTGCAGTCTTGTTACTTTAAAGTACGTAAAAATAAAAAAATACTTTTAAGCTTGTTTCACTACTTTACATACTACACTCTTGTCTTATTTTTAGACATATACATCACTATTACACTTTTTTTCTTTTACACTTTAATTACAGCAGAACTCTGCGAAACGAAACCATAACCCGTCCATGACATCACTGGGATCTGCCTGCCAGTCCACTACTCTTGTTTCATATTACTGGTTGCTTACCTTTATTACCTACATCACGGATAGACTAATGAGCTAAAGCTCAGTAAGTACAAACATACAAGTAAATAAGCTGAATACACCATACTTAGGGTTAGTCAACTTATGACCAATTATTTTCTTACTCCTATGCTTTACTTATTCTTTCTATTCTATTTCTTCCTTTTCTTTGCTTTACTTTATCTTGCTTAATCTTTCACTTGTGGGCCCGTGGTTGGACGTACCTAGTGTGTGCAGACCAATAGAGGATCAGGGGAGCGACCCACCAATCAACCCTAAGGTCATCTCTAGACTACTACCTATAAGTAGCAAGTCAAGCCATCAACTACCTCATTATTAACGAAGCAGTGCCACACAACTGGGGTAGAGGCTATCTTTGAACCTCAAAACTGGAGAGGCCGGTACGCCAACCTTAACTTTTAAGTCTTATTATTTGACTTATCTTATTCCTCTTTTCTGTATCTGATCTTGCTTAACTATTCTCGTGAACATGTTAGTATCATGTCACAAACTGAATAACTTAAATGTGTATATATATAATACAACTCTATGGCAAGTCAATTCGTGAGTAGACAATTAAATGTCTGTACTTACAGCACTTGTGCTAGTGTAAACTTATGTGGTCCGTCGAGCTCCTTTGCCCGTCTCTAGTTGAGTTTCCTAAAGACATAATGTCATCAGTTAATACATTTTCATTAACTGACTTTATTATACTAAAATCTGAACTTTAGATTTTAAAATCTTAATTAAAGTCTTATAACGACATTTAAAGTCCTAATGACTTTGTTTAGACTTTTTTAGCGCTCTAGCAACCATTTCTGAGCATTTCAAAAATTTTGGTAAACTGGGTGAATAGTAATTTTGACGGTGAATAGTACTATTCACGTGAATAGTCCATGTATGTGAATAGTAATTGGGCTAGGGGACGTTCTATTTTTCTACTTAGACCGGGTTTCCTAAGTCCGAGAACCATAAAATAGCTAACTAGAGGGTTTAATGCCCCTTTCTTGACTTTTTTAGACTTTTTGGTCAAAATGACCATTTTGCCCCTAACGGGTCTTAGGGTCGTAACATTCTCATTTGGTGCTTAAATAGGATTTTCTGAGTCCCTAAAATCTTAAAACAATCTTTTCTAGGTCTCGGTAAAATTTTACAACTTAATTGTTGTGATTACACTATTTACTTATCACCCATCCCTCGGGTGGTACTATTCCGACCCTTAGGGTCATGGCTCGTTTTTCTAGTGTTTCGGAGCTTTAAACGAGCTTTTCACTAATCTTAAAAACGTTTCTTATTCTCTTCCCGACCTAGGTCTCCGTGGGGCTCAGGTTTTTTCCATCCCGACCCTAAACTTTACCCTTGTTACCCAAAACGCTCTTGACGTTATTATGATTATTTTTTTTTCCGTCCTCTCGACATTTTAGATTTTAGGGGTTGGTTTACTATTCTGCTAGACTTGCTTTCTTGCTTCAAACTCTAAGGTACCGAGGGATCTCTGTTTTCATTTCCGAGCATATTTTTATCACTCGTTTCCTGAAATGCCCTTAATGCCACTTTAAAATTTTCAGCAGCATTTCCGCTTAAATTTTAGGTTTCCGGCATTTAGGAAATGCCTCAAAACCATCTATTCTAATCTAAACCTACCACGTACTATACCAGAGGCCTATTTTACGTAAAAGTTTCTAAACTTTTACGTAAAAACTTTCCACACTTTCATTGTACAATTCACACACAAAGTCTTTATTTTTCAATCACTTAGGCCACGGTTTTAGTTTAGGTTTCCAACACCAAAACTTTCTTTCTTTCAAGCATTCTTTCTCTTACTTATCTTCTTGGTTTTTAAGGCATATTCAAAACCAAAACCAACTAAAATTCTTATTGAAATCCCTTTATAAAGTCACGGGTTTTTATGCCAAATCCTAACCAAACTTTGGTTTTCAATTCAACCACTTACACAAGCTTATATTCTACATCATTCTAACTTGCCACAACACTAAATCACATGATTTTTTACATGTTCTTCACACTAGGTATACATGGTTCCTTGTTAGAAAACTTTTACAAAATTTTCTTTCAAACTTTTTAACTTTTCTTTCTAAACATTTTACACATCAAAACACATGTTTAAATCAACCAAAACCAACTCAAAATTCTTTCCAAACCCTAGTAACATACACGGTTTTTCTTGAAACAAATCGAATCCCACTTTGGTTTTAAGCTTTCAACTTTTCTTTCTAGTTGTTTTACATATCAAAGCACACCTTAAAACAACAATTTAATTAAATCAAACTTGAAATTCTTTGAACCCATACACTTAGCCATGGGTTCCTCATAAAACTAACATGAAAAATTCTTATTTTAAGCTTCTAAATTACTCTTTAACTATTATGCAAACTAATTAACCTTAAACAACAAGGTTTGAACTAAACTTTTCTCATTCCTTTCTACACAACATAGCTACGGATTTTTACTTCAAAATACCAAAGAAAAGCTTGAAATTTCAAGCTTACATTGCTATGTTACTCAACACTTGCTTAGGAAGAACTTTGCTTAAGATTTTGACACCAAAATTTGAAGAAACTCAAGCTTAATGGAGGGGAAGAGTCATGGTTTCAAAGGGCAGCAAAGGGGCTGTAATTTCAGAAAAAAAAAATTCTGATTTCATGAAGCCAAAAATGTTTTTATAAAGGGAGGCCAAAAAGGAGGGCTTTTTAGCAATTTTCTTTAGGGACTTTTTAGCAACTTTTTAAGGGTTTATTTGCAAACTTTTTGGGGTCAAAACATAATTATTTTGGTTCCAGCTGTAAAACCGACCTATTCAGCCCTTATCCACAAAATTTTTAAAAAAATTAAACTTTGCATTTTTGGCTTAATCTTTGCTCTTGATCTTACCTACCTTTAATCTTAGCCATTCATCCTACCTACCACCCTTTTTCTTCTAATTTCTTATTCCTAATTATGACATCATCCATGATGTCATCTAGTTAATCCATAGGTCAAAATTTGACCAAAAGTCAAATCGAACCAAATTTTACCGAAATCGCGTAGGCGGGTTTCTGACGCCTCTTGTGCGATCGGTTTACCTTATTCTATTGTCGTTGGGCTAAAATTCAATGACGAAGTTTTTCATCCTTTAGTAACCTTAGGTTTTACCTAGGGTAATCTCTTGGTTTCTTTGGCCCCAAAATGCTTCATCATTTTACTGAAGATGACGAAATTTCTGGGGTGACATACCGAAGGACTTGTCTAGTCATCCGTATTGTCAAATTATTCTAATACTGTCTTAAAACTCTTAAAAACCCTGAATTACTTTTCTTACTGTGCTCTTTCTTTGACTCGCCATATTCTTCTCTTTACACTGTTCAAATACCGAAACTACTCCTTTTTGAGCGTTTTGGCCTGAAATCACTTTCTTACTCATAAACTTTATTCTCTACTTATTTTTGGAGATTTTAATTCCTCCAAAACATCCATTTATTACTATGAACACTATAATTTGTCTAATTACAAACATAGTGTTTCTTTACATTCTTGCTTACAGAACTCATAGAAAACCCTAGATTAAACTAAGTTACACTGCTAGAATTCTCTGGTCATCACATCATGAGACAAATAGCTAGAACATGGACCCCGTCCAATTAATATATGTTGCCTTAAATCCTCCAAGATTAAGACATATATTAATAACCACTTATTTTGGCCACCAGTTTAGTTAGCATAGCTTCTAGGGAAGGTTAATAACTAAACGAGTCTTGAGTGTATAACCATTGTTTACGTAGCCTGATCCATGTCCTACAAAGCCATCGAGGGGTGGTCATGAATAGAATCATACTCGAACACGTTTTCCACATAAGAGATCCAACCTAGTATACCGGCGGCGGTAAACACCTACCGAGGGATGTGGTCAGGGCAAAACCAACGCAAGGCGTTATCATGCTTTCACATATGGATCGACAATGGAGACCGTGGGTTTTGTTCGAAACCCTCTCCCACTCAATATTTTGAAAAACATGCAAGTTTTGACAAATATATATGATCAATATAGTATGAGCGGCACTCACCTATCCTATATGACATGTTATCAAATATGCATATAAAACATCCATCAATATATATTTATACATCCATGACATATCATAGAAAAAATAATTGACAGATAAATAACCAAGCCATGGTTCCATCCTAGAACAAAGATAATAAAGATTACAAAATTCCATCCAAAGCATTCTTTGGGTCTTGAATTTTATTCCGTCTTCTTGTATCCATCTGTATGTAGCCTCACCATTTATTTCTCATCCCAAGAATCATTTAAAATTTAAATCCGAAAAGATTTAAAGTTCAAATTCAAATTCCAAATTCCAAATTCGAATTTCAAATTTAAATTTCAAATTCAAATTTTAAACAATTTTAAATACCATGTGTAATAATATGTAATTTCAAATTTTCAATTATATATTTTTAAACATGATTTAAAATTAAATTTTAAATTTAAAAATCAAAATTTTTGATTTTCGAACCGTCGTCCCCATGGCCCCAGAGGCCTGTAGCCGCCGTCGCCAGCCCCTAGCCCCCGGGGGGGCTGGTAGCCCACGGCCGCAAGCCATGTGCAGCCTTTCCGGGCTGCACGCCCAGGGCTACAGCCAGCCCTTGGGGGGCCACGCCCACCCTCGGCCGTAGGCAGAGCCTGCGGCCGTGGGTGGTGCAGCCATAGGCAGGGGCTGCCGCAGCCCCATCCTGCCCGAGGGCAGGGGCTACAGCCCCACCATGGCTGGTGGCCCGACCCAGGGGTCAGTCCTTGATTTCCATGCCATATTCCAATTTACCCATTAGGATCTCCAAAAATTATTTTGAATCCCAATTAAATTGAAATTTTCCACACAATCAAAATTTCAACCTTTAAATTAAATTTAATATTTGGGAAAAATAAATTAGGGTCTTCAAAGTTCAATCTCCTCCAAGAATAATTACATAAAATTTCCTAAACAATTTCCAGTATACAAAAATTCTAATCATAATAATTCTAAGAGACAAAAAATTAAAATCCATGGGAAAATTACAGTAATAATAAACTGCTCCAATGGTTACATAAAAAATTCCTAGATACAATTTTCTAAATTCTAAGGAACCATAACCGGTAAAAACAAGCATGCTTGTAACAATTTAAAAAATTAAAATAACCACATACTACATACACAATACATGATAACAACAAAAAGGAATCCTAGAATGCCACTCTCTAAATATCAAATCCATACATAAATAAAAAGACTAATTAATTGTCTAATTTATGTACATGGCATAGTCATGAGATGGCTCTGATAACAATTGTAGGAAATAAATCGTAAAAATGTATCAGAGTGGCGCAGTGGAACAATAAAAAGTTTTCAAGATTGTTAAATATCTCATGATGCCGTATACAATAAACTAACAACGATTTAAATTCATACCTTAAGGACGCCAATCTGCAGGAGGAAAATGATCGAAGGGCTTCAACCAACTAGCCTTCTCTACTATTCTCCAATTCCTGAGTGGCTGAGTGTGTGGCACTCTAAACCTCAGTCAGTATGCTAGCACTGCTAGTCTTCTTCCGACCACCCAGATCTCTAAAGAACCTATTGTCACGGTGAGTTGTGCAACAATAAGCCTGCTCACCTGAAAGTCTGTGGTCTGAGAGAACTGGAGTGTTAGGACCTCTATATATAGACTTGCATGAGGTGATCCTCTGAATTCGAATTGGATTAGGAGAAGATTTTCTACCTTATCCACACACAAAATCAAAATTTCCTTGGGCCAAATCCCAACTAAAAAATTTGGCTAGTCTTTAGGATTTGGTATTCAAAATTCAAACAGGATTTTAACTTGAATTTTATCTCACCAATAACTAATTAAAAACTGAAAATCCCTTTCAAGATTTCCTCAAAAATTTTCGGCCACAAAAGTAGGGAGAGTCTCAAAATTTAACTAGGATTTTCAAGCTTGAATTTAATCTCATCCTTATCCAAAATAACCGAAAATCTCCTTGAGATTTCCTCAATATTTTCGATCACTTTTAGGGAGAAGATAATCCAAATTCAACTAGGATTGAAACTTAAATTTTTCTCTGAATCCTTATCCACAAAAACTGAAAATCTCTTGGAGGATTTTTCTCAACAAAATTCGGCCACTTTTGTTAGATTTAGGATTCAAAATTCAAGTTGGATTCAAACAAGATTTTCCTCTTTATAATCCAACTTAAATTCGAATTCCAGCCTTGTGGAATTATCCACAAAGAATTCGAATTCCACTTAGACTGTGATTCAAAATTTGAATTTCAAATTTCAAAATTCAAATTTCAAATTCAAATTTCAAATTTCAAATTTCAAATTTCAAAATTCAAGTTTCAAAATCCACAAATAGTTGTATTTCAAATTCTTGTTCTTATGGATAATTTTCTACAGCTCCAATCCAATCTCAAATAAAATCATGGCAACTGTATTTGGAGTCCAAATAATTATGTACTCTATTATCCAAAACAAAATCTGAATTCAACCGGAGAGAATCTTGTCCACCATCCTAATCCTATGTCAACTCCATCCATGCATAATAAACCAGCCAAGAGCATACATAAATCAATTTGCCAATCGTTAAGGAATTATGTGGAGCTAGTAAAGGGACCAATTGGACATATATAATCGGGCTCCCGTGAATCCATATGATCATTATTCTTTACTGAATAACTCAATCATATGATCACTAATTTCAGAGTCACACCACTATAAACCAAAAACTGAACTCCTAATTATATACCGTATTACGTAAGCCTGTGACAAGCTATTGTCCAATGACCTTGTCATGTATGCAGAACCCTCATATGATATCCATGATTAGCCTTAGGTCAAAGTCTGTTCAATTCTACTAATCAAGCTATCTTAAAGTTCTATTATACTACCGAATAAGAAAATGATTATTCACCATATGTGAATAAGAAGTCATCTACCCAGCAAACGACCTAAGGCTTTGTCCATTTTGTGACGCCCCGTGCCCTAGGTGGCCCGGACCATCGCTGTAAAACTACTGTTTCTTTACTTATACTTATGCTCTCTTGCAATTGAATATTGCTTACTTAAAATATCTTTAATAGGTTACCCTAACTTTAGAAGAATTTTTTTTTTTTTTTGCGTACGTATATACTAGTCATGTACATATACTATTAAAAGCGGAATTTGAAACATAATAAAATTAATCTTACAAACATACTTATGCTGTTGGTTTTGTGGAATACTATTTTCGAATCATACCCATCGGCTTTTATTCAAAAATACTATTCAACTACTACTATTCAAAATACTGTGTAACCGTTACTATTCAAAAATACTATTTAACGATTACTATTACTATTCAAAATACTGGTTACTCAAACTATGTAGAAGTTTACTCGTAGGGTGTCCATAACCTCTCCTCACATCTGCCTCTGCCGCTACCACTGCCCATCATGGCTTATGCCATAGGATGCTTACCTACAACATGAACACACTCCGTGAGCTTTATGCCCAGTAAATACAACATGTTAACCGCAAAACATGTTTAAACATAATACATACTTAAAAACGCATAAGCATGAAAGATAGTCGCATATACCACTTAGCATATACCATATCATCACATATCATGTCATAGCATACAAACTTCACATACTATATGCATACAAATTACTTTATATAAATGCATGTATCTTACTGTAGCTGAAAGCATAGCGAACTAATGCAGACAGTGAACTATGCATGGTCCGGTTATGTTCATTTATGCTTTAGTACTCTTTTCTTTCTCTTGTCTATTTAGGGCCCATGTGTCAGTACCGTGTACGCGCAGACCAACGGTAACGCCCGTGGTCAACTAATGCCGAAGAGCCATCAACTGATGCTCAACTTTTGGCCTTAACTTTCCTTAACTGGAAACCCCTTCGACTGAAGGAGCCGGTACGACACACCTATTTATTTCCATCTTATTTAACTGTTCTAACCATACGCTTCTCTAAGCTGTCCCCAATCCTACGTGATAGGGATCTATGGCTTCTAACTTGTTCTTTCATCAATCTACACGATTGTGAAACTATATGCTCTTATGTATGTTGTGCAACATCGTGTACATGTAAGGCATACTTAACATACTGTAAGACCACTATTTTAACATCATTTTACTCATGCTGCAGGCGGAGTTGTACTTACCTAATTACAAGTACTTGTATTTGCGCCTTTAGAAATTTGCAGGTTACTACCTGTCATCAATAACGTCTCTCGTTAATATCTTCTCTAAGTCACCAATACTGTTGGTGACTAAAGTAGATAATTACTCGATACCGATTGCCGTCGGCACTACTTACTCTCTATCTCAAGAGTTAACTTATTCATATGTGGTTAATTAATTTATGGCCCCATAAATTAACTACCACGTCCTTAGGCTACTTTTGCCTATACTCATCTTTCCTGTGGTACCGGGGGGCCTATCTAGGAATTTGGTGTCTAATTTCCATCACGTTTGATTAACTGTCTTCTTGACAGTTAAATCAACGTTCCTCACAATGTTACTTTGAACACGGTGCTTGACTGATTTACTGATCAGTCAACTGACCGGTTACCTCACGTTTTGGCAACTAGGTAGCCTATCGGGCTACTATATGTAGGCTTGGTATAGTAACCGTTCGGGTTACTTTGCTTGTTTAGGTGTGGTAGCCTACCGAGCTACCTTGCATTATGTTGTAGTAGCCGACTAGGCTACCTCTACCATATCTTACTAAAAACGTCCCTTGTTCTTTGTGAAATTCCTTTGAAAACTTTGTTCAAATCTAGAAATTCTTACAAAAGGATTTTTCATTTTGAAAGGGGTATGGTGTCCCCACATTTTTTTGAAAGCAAAGTATTTGAAATGGTTTGAGAGCGGTATGGTGTCCCCACATTTTTGAAAACGAGTCTCACCTCACCCCCTTGGAGGATGAGGGTGTTTTTTGTTGAAATCATTTCTAAGTCATTTAAAGGGAACACATTGTAAATGTGCTAAAAAATGTGGTGTTGGACCACTTTTGAAAATAATTTGAAACTTGTTTGAAATGACTTTGTTTGAGAAATCGACGTTCATGAAACTTTTCATCCTCGATGAAATGAACAATTCTCGTGCTCATTTCGGAGCCTAATTCTAACTCTAACGGCTCCTAAATTCATCAAACCCGTGGCCTTTGTGCTCAGTTTTTATAAAAGTTCCAGTTTTACGCACTTTTGAAAACAGGTCTGTTTGGGGCTTGAAACGGCCGAATTTTTTAAACCCACACAAGTCAGTTTCAAGATTTCGTCGAGATCTAAAACTTTCGTCTTTTGACCAAAGTTCGGTTCGGCCTCTAAAAGGGTCATTTTAATAAAAATCTGAGACTGTTCATTTGGTCTGGATTTGTTACTCCCAGTTTTGGACACTGAACCAAAACTAGCTGAAAAGCTATCATAGGTTCATTTTTAGCCAATGGCTATTTGATGCAAAAACGACCGTATCGAAATTTACTTAAAACTTTATGTTTTAATAAATCCCAGATTCAGAACCTAAGTGGGTTAAACTGGCCAAAATCCGTGGCTGATCCTGGGGACAGATTTTACATCCAGCCACCCTCTACACACTCGTGCACACAATCTCAAACCACTTGTAAACTAAAGTAAACACAACCACAACCACAAAAACTTTAAAAACTGAAAGCTAGGGGCTTAAATAACTTATTACAACTCATGTGCATAACCAAATACATATAAATCTCCTTTGATCAAAAACTTAAAAACAACTAACCACAAAAGATGGGGGTTTTTCGGTTTATACCTCAAAGTGCTTTGATCCAAGCACAACCGTGCCAAGGGTGGCTGTCAAGGCTCCATGGAAAACAAAGGGGATTGGGGGGTCACTTGTGCTAGAATGAGAACACAAGGAAAACAAAACGTTTCTCTTAATATCAAGCCAAGATGAAAAACTAAACCACAGAAAAATTCCGGTTCTAGGGTCTTACCGAAACTACCTTGGAAGAGTGCACCTCTAGCAACTTGTGTGGCCAAGCTTTTGTGTGAAAGTTATGTGAAAATATGGGTGGTTAAGGGGCTAAAGAGGGGTCGGATTTTCTAAAGAGAAAGGGGAGAGAAAGCTGTATTTTTCTTGAGAGTTTTTGTGACCAAATGGGAAAAGTGAGACCTAAGGGTGGTTGCACATTTTTATAGGCAACTCTAAGCAACTTTGCTTAACTCTAAGCCCTCTTAATTAAGCCACAATTTAGCTCAATTGGGGGACAAAAATCTGTGCTGCAGCCCTTGAAATTTTGGAGCCATGATGGAGGGTGAAAGGGAGCAAGTTCACATTAAATGGTCATGGTCCTCTTGTCCTTAAAACCCCATTTTTTTAATCTAAAAACTCCAACACATCCCTTGATTTAAGGGATCATTTTCAGCTGGTTTTGCAGTTGTTTTCCTAACCAAAGGGGGCATGGTTTGGTTGGGGTAAAGGTCCAACCGAATCGGTTCTGTGCAGTCTAGTTTTCTACTGTATTTTTCAGCCCTTTTTCGGCAGTGTTCTAATTTTCATCCAAAAATTAGATTTTCTGAATTCGATTTTTGTACTGATGATTTCTAATTGTTTTATACTGTCTAAGAGCTGATTCTATGCCAAATCACTATTCATTTTCTATACTACGGTTGTGTCTACACTGTGTTGTCCTTTTACACGTAAACCGAGGCGTTCCTAGGCGAAATTTTCGACACAGTCTCTCTTAACTAATTCGGACGTTCTGATTTCAATTTTATCAGTCATATGTCCATCTGAGGTTGTCTGGACCAGTTTTCGGGATCTATGTGGTCCCACCTCGAAAAACATGTCAGGTGCCTGTTTGACTAATTTGGGCGTCTTGAGTCTAGATATATCAGTTTTAAGTCAAACTAACGCCGTCTTGGCCAGTAACTTGACACTGCGTCTTGCACTATTCACTATTCATGATTCACTGTTCTCTGTTCTAACTGACTAGTCCGAGTGTTCTGACTCTCATTTTGTCAGTCTCTGAGTGAGAAGAGGTGATCCGTATCATTTTCTCGATACTGTACCCTACTAGGGAGATTCTCGTTGTTGTGCTCAGAAGTTTGGTCTGAGTATTTCAGTCATCTGCTCACCAGTCTTGTGTCAGGAAATGGTCATCCGGACCAGTTTCATGACACTACGTATCTCATACACTTATACACATAACAGGGAAGACCGGGTTCTCTGTCGGTTACTGCTTTTCACTGTATGAATAGTAATAAACAGTACTACACCTGTTTAGTCTATTCAACTGGAATTTATGCTACATTTATCAACTTAATTACTCATTTCATAGTAATTAGGTTTCACGCATTACGAGAGTCTTCAAATTGGCTCTCTGCTCAGTACACGGCCTTCTACAAGGGTTCTAACACCGGCGTGTATGGCTTGAGCATGGGCGTGTACTAGCTGGGCTTTCTCAACACGACCGTGTCTTGGACCATGCTCACTTTACCCGAGTGGTACATGGCCACTTACATAGCCATGTACCTGACCATATAAAACTACACGGCCATGTTAACTCACACGGCCTCTCTCATAAAACAATCCGATCAGTACACCGTTGCTTACACAACCGTGTACCTGACCGTGTTCATTGTATTTGGACTAAAAACGCATCAAATTATTCCTTAGCTTCTCATTGAATAATTTGCTGAGTGACAGGGATGGGGTGGTCCTTACAACCTACCACCCTTACAAAATTTTCGTCCTCGAAAATTAGAATAAATCTGGGAAGTCTCTCTTCATGTCCTCTTCCCTTTCCCATGTAGCTTATTCTATATTGTGATTCCGCCACAGCACTTTCACAAGCTGGATCACTTTATTCCTGAGGACTTTGCTCTCCTTAGCTAAAATCTGCACTGGTCTTTCCTCATATGTCAGGTCAGTGTGTACTTTAACAGGCTCTTGACTCTGTATGTGGGAACTATCAGGCACGTATTTCTTCAGCATCGAGACGTGGAAAACATTATGCACAAATGCCAACTCGGGAGGGAGTACTAACCTGGAGGCTACCTTCTCAATTCTCTCGAGGATCTCGAAGGGTCCTATATATCGAGGGCTGAGCTTCCCTTTCTTCCCAAAGCGCATCACCCCTTTCATGGGTGCCACCTTGAGGAAAACTGAATCTCCTTCCTGAAACTCGAGAGGTCTGCATCGTTTATCGGCGTAACTCTTCTGACGACTATGGCTATCTCCAGTCTCTCCCGTATAATCTTCACGTCTTCTGTTGTACTTTTGACGAAGTCCGTGCTAGTGAGCTGTTTCTCTCCGGTCTCATGCCAGTGGACCGGAGATCTACATTTACTTCCATAGAGTGCCTCGTATGGTGCCATTTCGATAGAGGAATGGTAGCTGTTGTTGTACGAGAACTCTATTAGCGACAGCTTTTGGTCCCAATTCCCCTTGAAGTCTAAGGCACACGCTCTCAACATATCTTCCAACGTTTGTATTGTCCTTTCTGACTGACCGTCGGTTTAAGGGTGGAAAGCTGTGCTGAACTTTAACTTAGTCCCCATTGAAGCTTGGACGCTCTGCCAAAACCTTGAAGTGAAGCGCCCATCACGATATGAAATTATTGACTTAGGTACACCGTGTAGTCTTACTATCTGGGCCACATACATTTCTGCTAGCCTCTCTACTGAGTAGCTTAATTTCATGGCTAAGAATCGAGCTGATTTCGTTAGTCGGTCCATAATTACCCAGATAGCGTCGTTTCCACTAGATGTTCTGGGCAGTCTGACCACGAAGTCCATTGTAATTTGTTCCCATTTCCACTCAGGAAGCTCGATTTTCTGCAGTTCTACTCCAGGTCGATGATGTTCTACTTTAATTTTTTGACATGTAAGGCACTTTGCGACAAATTCAGCGACGTCACCCTTCATCTTAGGCCACCAAAAACTGTTTTTCAAGTCTTTGTATAGCTTGTTTGCCCCTGGATAAACTAAGTACGGTGTGTCATGGGCTTCTGAAAGGATCCTTTTCCTGAGTTCTTCATCCTTTGGAACGCACACTTTATCTCTGAAATAGAGTATGCCATTCTCGGAGACTTGGAATTCTGACTTCTGGTCCTCCATTGCCTCCTTCTTATGCTTGTTCAGGGTTAAATCGAGGTCTTGGCCAGCCTTGATTTCTTCTAGAAGTGTTGATTGGAGGGTCATTTCAGACAACTTCCCCGTTAGAATCTCGATTTCGCCGTTACATAGCTCCTTCTGTAGGGCTTTTGGCAAGGCAGTGATAGCCATAAGCGACGAAGAGTACTTCCTACTCAGTGCATTGGCCACCTTGTTAGCTTTCCCTGGGTGATACAGGATCTCACAGTCGTAATCCTTCACCAATTCTAGCCATCTTCGCTGCCTCATGTTGAGCTCCTTCTGCGTAAAGATGTATTTAAGGCTTTGGTGGTCCGTATAAATCTCGCACTTGACGCCATATAGATAATGCCTCCATATTTTCAGTGCAAACACGACCGCTGATAGCTCTAGGTCATAAGTCGGATAATTCCTCTCGTGGTTCTTAAGTTGTCGCGAGGCATAAGCGACTAATTTCCTATTTTGCATCAATACGGCTCCCAGTCCGGTCTTAGATGCATCACTGTAGATTGCAAAATTTCCCTGTCCAGCATCTGGTATGGTCAAGATCGAAGCGCTCGTGAGTCTGTGTTTTAGCTCCTGGAAGCTTTTCTTACATCTATTCGTCCACTCATACTTCTTCTCCTTCTTGGTGAGTGCTGTGAGTGGTACGGCCAACTTCGAGAACCCTTCTACGAAATGTCTGTAATAGCCTACTAGGCCTAGGAAACTGCAGATCTCCGTTACATTCTTCGGAGTCGGCCATTCGCTGACTGTTTCAACTTTCACTGGGTCTACTGATGCTCCGTCTTTGGATACCACATGACCAAGAAAATGGACCTTTTCCAGCCAAAACTCACACTTGGAGAATTTGGCGTATAGTTGGTGCTCCTTTAGCTTGAGTAGAATAGCTTTCAGATGCTCCTCGTGTTCCTCCCTTGTCTTAGAATACACAAGTATGTCATCGATAAACATAATGACAAACTTGTCTAAGAACTCCTTGAACACTCTATTCATCAGATCCATGAAGGCTGCAGGGGCATTCGTTAGTCCAAATGACATAACGAGGAACTCGTAGTGTCCATATCATGTACGGAAGGCTGTCTTGGGTATGTCTGCACCTCTAATCCGTAGTTGGTGATACCCGGAACGTAGGTCGATTTTTGAGAACACTACAGCGTCTCGGAGCTGGTCAAACAGATTGTCCATTCGTAGCAACGGATACTTATTCTTTATAGTGACCTTGTTCAGCTCTCTATAATCGATGCACATCCTTAATGCTCCATCCTTCTTCTTGATGAATAAAACTGGTGCTCCCCATGGTGAACAGCTCTGTCGAATGAAGCCCTTGTCCATTAGGTCCTTTAACTGGGCCTGGAGTTCCTTTAACTCTGCCGGAGCCATTCTATATGGGGCCTTGGAGATGGGGGCTAATCCTGGTAACAGCTCGATCTCAAATGATATCTCCCTTTCTGGTGGAAGTCCTGGCAGATCCTCTGGAAATACTCCTATGAATTCTCTGACCATTGGGACATCTTCAGGCCTTATCTCTGCTTCATGGTTACTGTCTACCATGTGTGCTAGGAAACCGACGCATCCACTGGATAGAAGTTTGTGAGCCCTCATAGCGGATATTATTATCTTTGGTTGCTTTAACGATAGCCCTTTGTAGACAAACTTCTTGTTCCTGCTCAGCTCGAAGGTAACCTCTCATCTTCGACAGTCTATTACGGCACTGTACTTAGCAAGGAAGTCCATTCCCATGATTACATCGTAGTCGCACATGTTGATGACGATTAGGTGTATACTCAACTTGTACCCACTGATAACTACTGGTACATGTCTTGCCCAATAGCTAGACAACAAAACTTCCCCAGAGGGAAGGGCAGTTCGGAAAGTTTGGTTCATCTTGTCTATGTTCTGATCTAGTTCTCTAGAAAACTTTGATGACATAAAGGAATGCGTAGCTCTAGAATCAAATAATACTAATGCAGTAGAGTTGGCAACAGAAAGCTAACTTATCACCACGGTTGAGGTTCCAGCTTCTGGATCCTCCCTTGTAAAGGCGTAAATTCTCCCCTACATCTCTGGAGCTTCCAATCTACCTTGGGTGATGGGTGTACCTTCAATTCTGGCTTCGGCGGTATGTAGTTGGCCGCTACTGGCATGGGCTTGGCCCTGCTGATTCTAAGGGTTTGAGCGGCATTGCTTAGCGAAGTGGCCTTCCTTGCCACAGATGTAGCAATCGCTAGTGCCTAAGCGGCACTCCCCTAGGTGGTTCTTCTCGCATTTTAGGTAAGGAGGGTGTTGACTGCCATTACTTCCCCGATTATTCTTCTTCTGGGGAAAATTCCTCTATTGCCCTTGGTTATTCTGGCTTCCTCTCCTCTTGTTGTTATGAGACTGTCGGTTACTCTGACTGTTTCCCGTAATCTGACCCTTATGTTGTGAATCGGGGTTCGGTCTTCCCCTGTTGGGTCTGGCCAATGTCTTCTCCTCTCTCTTGGCCTTGAAGATCTGTGCTTTCCTCTCCCTATCTTGGGCCAACTAGTATTCGGCCCTGATGGCTCGGCTGACGCACTTAGCCACCGTTGTTGGTCCTTGGCTTCCATCGCATACTTGGATGGCAATGTCGGTTCTAAACATCTTCAGCATCCTTCTAACCCTTTCCTTTTCAGTTGGCACCAGGTCGGGACATAGTCGGGCTAGCTGCTCAAACTTGCGGACAGCTTCCATTACAGTCATACTACTTTGGCATAGATTGTTGAACTCATCTTGTTGTACTGCTAAGGCTTCATCATTGAAATACATTTCTCTGAACTCCATAATGAAATCTGCCCAGTTCATTGCATTAATGTCTCTCCTGATAGCCACTGCTTTCCACCACTATCGTGCTCCTTTGCATAGGGCAAGGGATGCACACAGTACCTTTTCCCTCTCAGTTAGCCCTACAAGGTCTAGGATGACTTGGATGTTAGTTAGCCAGTCATCTGCCTCAATAGGGTTAGTTGTCCCCTCAAACTCTGGCACCTTCAGACTTCGAAATCGTTCGTATAAGTCACCATCGCTTGAGACTGGTAAGGGAACATCTGCTGCTGCAGGAGCAACCACAACTGGTGGTGCTGGAGCTGCCTGGACTGGTGGGGCTACTGGGCCGGCTTGGGCTGGCACCTCTACGGGTTGTGGTGTCTGAGATTGTTGGTTGACTTGCTCCCTGAGCTGAGCAAGCTCTTGTTGTTGGTTCATCATCATCTCCTGCATGGCTGTGAGCCATGCCATTAAATCATCTTCTCGAGTAGCTTGATTAGTCTGAGCTCTTGTTCTTGTCATTTCTTCCGATGTAACCCTATCACACAACGAGAAAAAGAACTATAAGTTTTGTTTTTCTCACACTTTGTACTTGGGAATCATATCACATTTTATCTCAATGGTGTTACTCAATCATCATAACATAAACATACATATTATATTTTTCTTCTCTTTTCCTTCACTGTGGTGTTTAATACAATTGACGCATTGTATTAGAACATCGTTTGAGTGCTAGGAACTGTCCCGCACTATTCTTTGTATCTTAGTCATCTTTGAGGAAAAAAAAAATCCATTCCATAAGGTACATATATATATATTCAAAACATTTATAAGCTTTTAACTTAGCGGGAGTGACACACACTTCCCGAGATACAGTCTCAACAAGTACAATAACTTATGTCTAGCGAGGAAAGCTACTGCTTCTCTCTATACATATACAAAAATCAAATTCCCGCAAAAGGGTTACTATTAATCAGAAGACAGCCTTGACTCGGCATCAGACATCTCATCGTCATCGCCATCACTGAGCGGGAACTCCTCGGGGTCTTTCTCCTCGTCTCCCCAGATAATGCTACCCTCGTCATCACTAGCGATGATGACTTGGGGCTCGTATATCCCTATCCACTCATCATCGCTAAAATGGTCAGGGATCTCATCCTCGTCGTCGGGTTGGGCCTCGAGAGAGCCTCTAACAAGTGCTTCGGAGATAAGGGGCCTGGTTCGGGGTCCTCATTGCCCTCTGGTACTATAGGCTGGTGGGCGACCATGAATTCTTCATCTACTGGTTGGGGGGCTGCATCTGCCTGGTCACCCCCTACATTGGCTGCTGCTGCAAAGCCTTCGTCTAGTGCAGGGTTGAGCACCACTCTCTCTGCCTCTACTATATCTCTGGTAAGGCGCCTCAAATCCTCGTGTGGCGGAGGGTAGGGAACAAGATCCCTCACGTACCATGGTGTTCCCTTCCACAGTAGGTCAACTATCTCCGTGAAGGGTCTGTCGAGAGGGATGTAGGGTAACATGGCATCCAAGAACCTCTGGCAGTAATGTGCCATAGTCTCTCCCTCGTAGGTGTCCCAAATGTCTGAAAGGACCTGACATCGCCTCTCGTGCATATCTTCCCAAATGTCGTTATCTCGGGCGAGGGCATCGCTTCTCTGGAGATCGCGGCAGAATTCGACCCACGGCACCTGATGCCTGATCCTGCGCCGCTCATTCCACCATTCTCTGGCCGGCCCATCCAATCGGCTGCTGGCCAAAATCACATGTAGGCGAGGTGGAATATGGCATGCTTGGAAAATAACCTCTAGGTGATGAATCCAATAGGAAAGCTAGTTGGGGTGGCGACCATAATATATATCCGGTCGCATGGTGGCGAACACCAAGCTGGCCTGACGGTCTTCGTGTATTTGCTGAGGATCCACTGGAGCGGCCATATCTCCTATTATAATATAGATGTTAACTTATATACTGATGCTGGAAAAGAAAATAACTAACTTACTTGGACAGATGAGGCAGGCGTGCAGCGATGTGAGGTAGGGTGGCAGGAAACCGCTCTGATACCAATTGTGACGCCCCGTGCCCTAGGTGGCCCGGACCATCACTGTAAAACTATTGTTTCTTTAGTTATACTTATGCTCTCTTGCAATTGAATATTGCTTACTTAAAATATCTTTAATAGGTTACCCTAACTTTAGAAGAATTTTTTTTTTTTTGCGTACGTATTTACTAGTCATGTACATGTACTATTAAAAGCAGAATTTGAAACATAATAAAATTAATCTTACAAACATACTTATGCTGTTGGTTTTGTGGAATAGTATTTTCGAATAGTACCCACCGGCTTTTATTCGAAAATACTATTCAACTACTACTATTCAAAATACTGTGTAATAGTTACTATTCAAAAATACTATTTAACGATTACAATTACTATTCAAAATACTGGTTACTCAAACTATGCAGAAGTTTACTCGTAGGGTGTCCATAACCTCTCCTCACATCCGCCTCTGCCGCCACCACTGCCCATCGTGGCTTATGCCATAGGACGCTTACCTACAACATGAACACACTTCGTGAGCTTTATGCCCAGCAAATACAATATGTTAACTGCAAAACATGTTTAAACATAATACATACTTAAAAACGCATAAGCATGAAAGATAGTCGCATATACCACTTAGCATATACCATATCATCACATATCATGTCATGGCATACAAACTTTACAAACCATATGCATACAGATTACTTCATATAAATGCATGTATCTTACTATAGTTGAAAGCATAGCGAACTAATGCGGACAGTGAACTATGCATGATCCGGTTATGTTCATTTATGCTTTAGTACTGTTTTCTTTCTCTTGTCTATTTAGGGCCCATGTGCCAGTACCATGTACGCGCAGACCAACGGTAACGCCCGAGGTCAACTAATGCCGAAGAGCCATCAACTGATGCTCAACGTTTGGCCTTAACTTTCTTTAACTGGAAACCCCTTCGACTGAAGGAGTCGGTACGACACACCTATTTATTTCCATCTTGTTTAACTGTTCTAGCCATATGCTTCTCTAAGCTGTCCCCAATCCTACGCGATAGGGATCTATGGCTTCTAACTTGTTCTTTCATCAATTTACGCGATTGTGAAACTATATGCTCTTATGTATGTTGTGCAACATCGTGTACATGTAAGGCATACTTAACATACTGTAAAACCATCATTTTAACAACATTTTACTCATGCTGCAGGCGGAGTTGTACTGACCTAATTGCAAGCACTTGTATTCGCTCCTTTAGAAATTTACAGGTTACTACCTGTCATCAATAACGTCTCTCGTTAATATCTTCTCTAAGTCACCAATACTGTTAGTGACTAAAGTAGATAATTACTCGATACCGATTGCCGTCGGCACTACTTACTCTCTATCTCAAGAGTTAACTTATTCATATGTGGTTAATTAATTTATGGCCCCATAAATTAACTACCACGTCCTCAGGCTACTTTTGCCTATGCTCGTCTTTCATGTGGTACCAAGGGGCCTATCTAGGAATTTGGTGTCTAATTTCCATCACGTTTGATTAACCGTCTTCCTGACAGTTAAATCAATGTTCCTCAATATGTTGCTCTGAACACGGTGCTTGACTGATTTACCGATCAGTCAACTGACCGGTTACCTCACATTTTGGCAACTAGGTAGCCTATCGGGCTACTATGTGTAGGCTTGCTATAGTAACCGTTCGGGTTACTTTGCTTGTTTGGGTGTGGTAGCCTACCGGGCTACCTTGCATTATGTTGTAGTAGCTGACTAGGCTACCTCTACCATATCTTACTAAAAACGTTCCTTGTTCTTTGTGAAATTCCTTTGAAAACTTTGTTTAAATCTAGAAATTCTTACAAAAGGATTTTTCATTTTGAAAGGGGTATGGTGTCCCCACATTTTTTTGAAAGCAAAGTATTTGAAATGGTTTGAAAGGGGTACGGTGTCCCCACATTTTTGAAAACGAGTCTCACCTCACCCGTTGGAGGATGAGGGTGTTTTCTGTTGAAATCATTTCTAAGTCATTTAAAGGGAACACATTGTAAATATGTTAAAAAATGTGGTGTTGGACCACTTTTGAAAATAATTTGAAACTTGTTCGAAATGACTTTGTTTGAGAAATCGACGTTCATGAAACTTTTCTTCCTCGACGAAATGAACAATTCTCGCATTCATTTTGGAGCTTAATTCTAACTCTAACGGCTCCTAAATTCATCAAACCAGTGGCCTTTGTGCCCAGTTTTTATAAAAGTTCCAGTTTTACACATTTTTGAGAACTGGTCTGTTTGGGGCTCGAAACCGCTGTATTTTTTAAATCTGCGTGAGTCAGTTTCAAGATTTCGTTGAGATCTAAAACTTTCGTGTTTTGACCAAAGTCCGGTTCGGCCTCTAAAAGGGTCATTTTAATAAAAATCTGAGACTGTTCATTTGGTCCGGATTTGTTACTCCCAGTTTTGGAAACGAAACCAAAACTAGCCGAAAAGCCTATCATAGGTTCATATTTAGCCAATGGCTATTTGACGCAAAAACGACCGTATCGAAATTTCCTTAACACTTTATATTTTACTAAACCCAGATTCAGAACCTAAGTGGGTAAAACTGTCTAAAATCCGTGGCTGATCCTGGGGACAGATTTTGTGTCCAGCCACCCTCTACATACTCGTGCACACACATATCTCAAACCACTTGTAAACTAAAGTAAACACAACCATAACCACAACCACAAAAACTTTAAAACCGCTAAGGGCTCAAATAACTTATTACAACGCATGTGCATAACCAAATACATATAAATCTCCTTTGATCAAAAACTTAAAAACAACTAACCACAAAAGATGGGGGTTTTTCGGTTTATACCTTAGAGTGCTTTAATCCAAGCACAACCGTGCCAAGGGTGGCTATCAAGGCTCCATGAAAAACAAAGGGGGTTGAGGGGTCACTTGTGCTAGAATGAGAACACAAGGAAAACAAAACGTTTCTCTTAATATCAAGCCAAGATGAAAAACTAAACCATAGAAAAATTCCAGTTCTAGAGTCTTACCGAAACTACCTTGGAAGAGTGCACCTCTAGCAACTTGTGTGGCCAAGCTTTTGTGTGAAAGTTATGTGAAAATATGGGTGGTTTAGGGGCTGAGGAGGGGTCGGATTTTCTGAAGAGAAAGGGGTGAGAAAGCTGTATTTTTCTTGAGAGTTTTTGTGAGCAAATGGGAAAAGTGAGACCTAAGGGTGGTTGCACCTTTTTATAGGCAACTCTAAGCAACTTTGCTTAACTCTAAGCCCTCTTAATTAAGCCACAATTTAGCTCAATTGGGGGACAAAAATCTGTGCTGCAGCCCTTGAAATTTTGGAGCCATGATGGAGGGTGAGCAAGTTTGCATTAAATGGTCACGGTCCTCTTGTCCTTAAAACCCCATTTTTTTAATCTAAAAACTCCAACATATCCCTTGATTTAAGGGATCATTTTTAGCTGGTTTTGCAGCTGGTTTTGTAGCTGTTTTCCTAACCAAAGGGGGCATGGTTTGGTTGGGGTAAAAGTCCAACTGAATCGATTCTGTGCAGTCTAGTTTTCTACTGTGTTTTTCAGCCCTTTCTCGGCAGTGTTCTAATTTTCATCAAAAAATTAGATTTTCTGAATCTGATTTTTATACTGATGATTTCTAATTGTTTTATACTGTTTAAGAGCCCATTATATGCCAAATCACTATTCATTTCCTATACTGCGGTTGTGTCTACACTGTGTTGTCCTTTTACACGTAAACTGAGGCATTCCTAGGCGAAATTTCAGACACAGTCTCTCTTAACTAATTTGGACGTTCTGATTTCAATTTTATCAGTCATATGTCCATCTGAGGTTGTCTGGACCAGTTTTCGGGATCTGTGTGGTCCCACCTCGAAAAACGTGTCAGGTGCCCGTTTGACTAATTTGGGCATCCTGAGTCTAGATATATCAGTTTTAAGTCAAACTAAGGCCGTCTTGGCTAGTAACTTGACACTGCGTCTTGCACAATTCATTATTCACTATTCATGGTTCACTGTTCTCTGTTCTAATGACTAGTCCGAGTGTTTTGACTTTGATTTGGTCAGTCTCTGAGTGAGAAGAGGTCATCCGGACCATTTTCTCGATACTGTACCCTACTAGGGAGATTCTCGTTGTTGTGCTCAGATGTTTGGTCTGAGTATTTCAATGATCTGCTCACCAGTCTTGTGTCAGGAAATAGTCATCCGGACTAGTTTCATGACACTACGTATCTCATACACTTATACACATAACAGGGTAGACCGGGTTCTCTATCGGTTACCTCTTTTCACTGTATGAATAGTAATAAATAGTACTGTACCTGTTTAGTCTATTCAACTGGAATTTATGCTACATTTATCAACTTAATTACTCATTTCATAGTAATTAGGTTTCACGCATTACGAGAGTCTTCAAATTGGCTCTCTGCTCAGTACACGGCCTTCTACAAGGGTTCTAACACGGGCGTGTATGGCTTAAGCACGGGCGTGTACTAGCTGGGCTTTCTCAACACGACCGTGTCTTGGACCATGCTCACTTTACCCAAGTGGTACACGACCACTTACATAGCCGTGTACCTGACCATATAAAACTACACGGCCATGTTAACTCACACGGCCTCTCTCATAAAACAATCCGATCAGTACACGGTTTCTTACACGACCGTGTACCTGACCGTGTTCGTTGTATTTGGACTAAAAACGCATCAAATTATTCCTTAGCTTCTCATTGAATAATTTGCTGTGTTACAGGGACGGGGTGGTCCTTACACATTTTCACATCCAGTATAATGCCTTTAAGAAGATACCCTTAACTCCTTATTAGAGCTATGATTCCGATATCTGTAAGCAAACCCTTCATCATATACAAGTCATGCACCTAACGAACCGGTCGATAAGCTTACAACCTCTGAGACGCTTTTGCCATTGGAACATCAAAGTATACAAGTCGTATACATGAAGTAGTTCAATCACTCAGGATTAAGGTTACTGCACAATGAACGTCAAAAGTAGATTGATCCACTCATCGCAGACTACGTAGATCAATCACGCTTTAGTCCCGGTCTAATATGTCACCACCAAGCAACATATCTATGTCTCTACTTGGGAGTCTATGCTCTAGACAATCAAGACAAACCGTCCCTACCATGGCTTTAGACAACATAATAGTATTAACATGAGTTAGATGCTCGGTCAAACCCCATAGACTACAGACTTTAGTTTAGACTGCTTACTTTAGAACATTGTCTTCTCGCATACAAAAGTCAATTGCATGCAACGTTCTAACAGTTTTAACACAAGCAGTCGAGGAGCCATATTTGCTTACATTTACTTTAACACGTAAATAAAATAAGGACAAATAGCAATGTAATGAATAACCTCTACATATATAATTTTATTATCCAATTCAAAATAAATATATCAAACTGACCCAAAGGGGGAGATATGCCTCTCGGCATGCACTTTGACATGCATGCTGGGGGTGGTCGCAGCTTTAGTGGGGCTGCAACCCTCTACCTTTGTGTGGGGGGTATAGCAGCCCTAGCCAGGGTTACAGCCAAGTGGATTACAATAGCATTCCTTAAGGTTGCAGCCTGGCAAGATTGTAGGGGCTACCCGCCTTGCCAAGGGCCGGGGAATGCTGGAGGGGTTGCAGACCTTCGAGCTTGTGGCCCAATGGGTAGAGGTTTAGAAATTTTTTCAATTTTTAAATTTGAGATTTAATTTTAAATTCTATATAAAAATATGTAATTGTAAATATAAATTTTGAAATTACATATTATGTAATTGTAAATTCAAATTTTGAAATTAAATATTTTTGTGTATGATATTTGAAATTATTTAAAATTTGAATTTTGGAAATTTGAATTTTAAATAATTTTTGAGATGAGAAATAAATAGAGGAGTTACATGAAGATAGATACGCGAATGTGGAATAAAATTCAAGAGCCAAAGAATGTTTTGAATGTAATTTTCTAATCTTTAGTTTTTCTTTTTTCTAGGATGGGACCATGGCTAGGTTATTTAGTTTTCCGTCATTTATTTTTTCTATGTTTTGTCATGGATGGATGAATATGTATTGATGGATGATTTGTATGCATATTTGATAGCATGTTATATAGGATAGAGGAATGCCGCTCGAACTATATTAATCATACATATTTTTTAAAAACTTGAATGTTTTCAAAATATTGAGTGGGAAAGGGTTTCAAACAAAACCCACAGTCTCCATTGTTGATTTATATGTGAAAGCATGGTAACACCTCACGTCAATTTTACCCTAACAATACCCCTTGATAGGTGTTTACTGCTGCTAGTATACTAGGTTGGATCTCTAATGTAAAAAATGTGTTTGAGCATGATCCTATTCATGATAATCCCTCAATAGCTTGATAAGACATGGATCAAACTACATAAACAATGATTACACGCTCAAGACTTGTTTAACTATTAACCTTCCCTAGAAAGTTTGTTAGCTAAACTGGTGGCCAAAATAAGCGATTATTAATATATAACTTAACTTTGGAAAATTTAAGGCAACATATATTAATTAGACGAAGTTCATGTTCTGGCTATTTGTCACATGACCACCTTTCGGTGGCTTGAGGTAATAGGTATTGAGAATTACCATTGCAATACTATATGTTTTTTTCAAGTTTCATGTAGGAAAATATTCATATGTTTTATTTGCTAAACATTCTTGAATGTTTGCTTGGGCTTTGTGATAATGTTCTTGTATATTTTTTATTTCAGTTCAAAATGTCATCGATATCTTTAATATCAATACTGACTGAAAACAAATTAAACAGTGACAATTATAAAGACTTGAAAAGAAACTTGCTAATATTTCTTAGCTATAAAAGACACAAGTTCATACTAGGTGAACCGTGCCCACTAGGGCCCTGACCTGATACACCACTTGAAGAGGTCTCTGTCATGTATACTAGTTGGAGAGAATTCAACAAGATAGCTCGATGCTATATCCTCACTAGCATGATGAGTGTTTTTCAAAAGCAACATGAAATCTATCAAGTTGCCAAGGAGATCATGGAAAACTTAGAGGACATGTTCAGAGGCCAACAAATATTAGCTCAATAGTCCGCTATAATAAGTGTTATGAACTCTAAGCAAAAGGAAAGTACTCTGATAAAAGATCATATGCTTATGCTCATGGCATTCTTTACTGAGGTTGTTGAAAATAGTGCTGAGTTGGACTATAGCACCTAGATTGAGATGGTGTTCAAGACTCTAAGGATTTTGTGGGGTTTAAAGTCATATATAATCTGAGGACAAAGGAGTTAGGACTAATTAAGCTTATGAAATAATTAGAGGTTTATGAGCTGATGATTAATGATGGGGTTCCAGTCCAGACAAAGGGAGAGGCCGGCTTAGTGGAATCTTCTAAACCCTCTGGGAACAAGAAGAAGTCAAAGAAGAAGCAGGGGCCTTCTAGTTTATCTATTCCTCCTGTCTTAGAGGGGAAGAAAAAGAAGAAGAATAAGAAGCCCGAGGACCTTAAAAAATCCAAGTGCTTCCATCATAGGAAGGTAGGCCATTTTAAGAAGTATCGCAAGAAATTCCTAGCCACCAATGGCAAGGAAGGTAATGATCTTCTTTATTTGGAAGCGTGTTTAGTAGAAGAATTGAAAGACACTTGAGTCATTGATTCGGACGTCACTAATTATGTTTATGTTCTTTGCAGGGGTCCATGGAAATGAGAAGTCTACATGATAAGAACCTCTTGTTGCGGACCGGAGATGGTAGGTTGGTAGTGGTTGAGGTAGTGAGAGATGTGCATCTTTATTTTGATGAATTTAGGTTTATTTTATTGAAAGACTGTTTTTATGTTCCTAATTTTAGGAGGAACCTTATATTGGTAGCTTATTTAATAAGAGATTCTTTTTCAGTTTCTTTTAATAAAAGAGTTGATATTCGCAAAAACAAGTCTTTTATCTATTCTGGATTAATGGATGGAAATTGTTGTGGCTGCCCACCCTACGTAGAGGCTAACAATACTATCACAGTCGAGCTCTGAAGACAACTATGATAGACTATCACCTCATTGGATCGCTGGTAACTTACTTTTAACTTGCTTTCTTTATTTACAAACTTATTTTGAATATCCATTTTAATGTGAAAATAGTGAAGCAAAATTTTTATTAAAACTAAACTTGCAAATCATATCGTTGTAAAACATTTACTACAGTAAACATATTACATTGTCATACTTAATTTACATCAAAAAACATTGTTTCAAATTCCTTTAAATCAGCTCAATGGAAAACTGCTAGCAAGACCATTTCCCCCACCCAGTCCCTATGGCAGATGCAGATCCCGCCTCTCGTCCATCCAAAATTTACTGTCGTACAGGTTGCTGCAGGAAAATAAATCAGTAAAAACGTATCAGAGTAGCATAGTGGAGCAAAAAAATTTTCAGATTGTTAAATATCTCATGATGCCATATACAATAAACCAACAACAATTAAAACTCATACCTCAAGGACGCCAATCTTGCAGGAGGAGAATGACCGGAGGGCTTCAACCAACTGGCCTTCTCTACTATTCTCCAATTCCCGAATGGCTGAGTGTGTGGGCACTCTGAACCTCGATCGGTATGCTAGCACTGCTAGTCTTCTTTCGACCACCCAGATCTCTAAAGAACTTATTGTCACGGTGAGTTATGCAATAATAAGCCCGCTCACCTGAGAGTCTGTGGTCTAAGAGAACTGGAGTGGCAGGACCTCTATTTATAGACCTGCATGAGGTGATTCTCTGAATTCGAATTGGATTAGGAGAAGATATTCTCCCTTACCCACAACCATAAAATCTGAAATTATCCAAGGGAAAATCACAACAAATTTCAACCATTATAGGATAAATCCAATCCAAATCTAAACAAGATTTTAACTAGAATTTTATCTCCCATTTTCAACCAAAACATCCAAAAATTCAAGGGGAAAATCCCCACAAAAAATTCAGCCACTTTTGGATAAGGGAGAATCAAAATTCCACTAGGATTTTCAAGCTTGAATCTTATCTCATCCTTATCCAAAATAACCGAAAATCTCCTATAAGAGTTACTCCAAAAATTCGGCCATTATCAGGGAGGAGAGAATCCAAATTCAACTGGGATTGAAACTTGAATTTTTTCTTGAACCTTATCCACAAAAATCTGAAAATTCATCGAGGATAATCCTCAAAATTTTCGTCTATATTTGGTTACGATTTGGATTCAAAATTCAAGTAGGATTCTAACAAGATTTTCCTCTCCATATTGAACACAAATTCAAATTTCATTCCTTGTGGATTTACCATAACAAATTCGAATCCCACTTGGATTGTGATTTAAAATTTGAATTTCAAATTTCAAATTCAAATTTCAAATTCAAATTTTAAATTTCAAATTTCAAATTTAAATTTCAAATTCAAATTTCAAATTTAAATTTCAAATTCAAATTTCAAATTTCAAATTTAAATTTCAAATTCAAAATTCAATATTCAAATTCAAAATCCACAAAACAGTTGTATTTCAAATTCTTTCACCAATCTTTGAATCCTATCTTGATTAATATGACCAAGTCTTAAATGCCAAAGATACGCCTTGTTAGAGTGAGAAACTTTTAACCTTTTAGAGTTATCTATTAATTCAGTGTCAAGCAGTGAGTACATCTTTGGTTTGATCAAATATAGGTTTCCATCCATCCATCCAGAACAGATAAAATACTTATTTCTACGAATATCAACTATTTTACTAAAAGAAACTGAATAAGAATCCTTTACTAAACAAGCTACCGATTCCTAAAATTAGGAACATAAAAACAGTCTTTCAATAAAATAAACCTAAATTCATCAAAGTAGAGATAAATATCTCTCACTGCCTCAGTCACCACCAAGCTGCCGTCTCCAGTCCGCAATGAGAGGCTCCTATCATGTAGACTTCTCGTTTCCACGAACTCTTGCATAGAAACACAAACATGATTAGTGGTGCCCGAATCAATCACCCAAGTGTCTTTCGATTCTTCCACTAAACACACTTTTAAGTAGTGAAGTTCCTTACCTTCCTTGCCCTTGGTGGCTAAGATTTCCCGGCAAGCCTTCTTAAAGTGACCTACCTTCCCACAACGAAAGCATTTGGACTTTTTAGGGTCCTTGGGCTTCTTGTTCTTCTTCTTCTTCTTCCCATCTGAGACTGGAGATTAGAAGAACTGAAAGCCACTTGCCTCTGGTTTGGCCTCTTCCTCTTCCATGATGGTTTGGAAGATTCTGCCAAATTGGCCTCTCCTTTGGGTTGGACCGCATCCCCATCCCTGATCATCCGCTCATAAGCTTGGAGTTGCATCATGAGCTCGATTAGTCCTAACTCCCTTGTCGCCAGATTGTATGCGGCCTTAAACCCCACAAAATCTTTAGACAGAGTTTTGAACACCATCTCGATCTAGGTGTTGTAGTCCAACTTAGCACCGTTCTCGGTAATCTCAGCGAAGAATCCCATTAGAGTGATCATATGGTCCTTCACTGGAGTACCCACCTTTTGCTTAGAGTTCACAATGCTGGTTGCCAACTTTTCTTGGCCTCTGAACATGTCCTCCAAATTTTCCATGGTCTCCCTAGCAGCCTAATAAGTCTCATGCTGCTTTTGTAAAGCACTCGTCATGCTAGCAAGCATGTAGTATCGAGCTATATCATTGTATTCTCTCCAACGAGTATAGGCAACTGAGACCTCCTCAAGCGGTGTGTTAGGTTTTGGCCCTGGTAGGCATGGTTCGTCCAGTACAAACTTGTGTCTCTCGCAGCCGAGAACTATCAACAGATTTCTTTTCCAATCCTTATAATTATCGCCATTCAGTTTATTCTCAGTAAGTATTGAAATGAGGGGTGTCGGTGACATTTTGAACTGAAATAAAATTATACTAGACATCATTACAAAGCCCAAGCAAATATTTAGATAATTTAGCAAATAAAACATACAAGTATGTTCCTACATGAAACTTGAAAAACATGTAGCATTGCAACGGTAATTCTCAGCACCTATTGCCCCAAGCCATCGAGGGGTGGTCATGAAACAAATAGCCGAAACATGGACCCCGTCCAATTAATATATGTTGCCTTAAATCCTCCAAGGTTAAGACATATACTAATAACCGCTTATTCCCCAGTTTAGTTAACAGAGCTTCTAGGGAAGGTTAATAACTAAACGAGTATTGAGTATATAACCATTGTTTACATAGCTCGATCCACGTCCTACCAAGCCACCGAGGGGTGGTCATGAATAGGATCGTACCCGAACACGTTTTCTACATAGGAGATCCAATCTAGTATGCCGGCGGCTGTAAACACCTACCGAGGGGTGTGGTCAAGGCAGAACTAACACGAGAAATTACCATGCTTTCACATATGGATCAACAATGGAGGCCACGGGTTTTGTTTGAAACCCTCTCCCACTCAATATTTTGAAAACCATGCAAGTTTTGACAAATTATGTATGATCAATATAGTATGAGTGGCACTCACCTATCCTATATGACATGTTATCAAATATGCATATAAAACATCAATCAATACATATTTATACATCCATGACATATCACAGAAAAAAAATATTTGACAGAATAACCAAGCCATGGTTCCATCCTAGAACAAAGAAAATAAAGATTACAAAATTTCATCCAAAGCATTCTTTGGGTCTTGAATTTTGTTTCATCTTCTTGTATCCATCTTTATGTAGCCTCTCTATTTATTTCTCATCCCAAGAATCATTTAAAATTTAAATTCAAATTCCAAATTCCAAATTCAAATTCCAAATTTAAATTTCAAATTCAAAATTTTAAGCAATTTTAAACATCATGTATAATAATATGTAATTTCAAAAATTTCAAATTTTCAATTACATATTTTTAAACATGATTTAAAAATTAAATCTCAAATTTAAAAATAAAAATTTTTCGATTTTTGAACCATCGTACCACCGCCCCCGGAGGTAGCGGCCGCCGTGGGCAGCCCCCAGCCCCGGGGGGGCTGGCAATCTACGGCCGCCCACGTGTAGCCCTACCGAGCTGCAGGCCAAGCCTACAGCGCCAGGCTGCACGCCCGGGCTGGGTGCAGTAGCCGACAAGCTGCACGCCCAGGCTGCAGGCCAAGCCTGCGGCCATGGGTGGTTATGGCCGGCACAGGGGCTGCCGCAGCCCATCCTGCCCGACGGCAGAGGCTGCAGCCCCACCAAGGCCCGACGGCTTATCCCGAGGGGTCGTGTCTCGATTTTCGTGCCATATTCCAATTTACCTATTAGGATCTCCAAAAATTAATTTGAATCCCAATTAAATTGAAATTTTCCACCCAATCAAAATTTCAACCTTTAAATCAAATTTAACTTTTGGGAAAAATAAATTACGGTCTTCAATCTTCAATCTTCTCCAATAATAATTACATAAAATTTCCTAAACCGTTTCCGGTGTATAAAAATTCTAACCATAATAATTCTATGAGACAAAATTAAATCCATGGGAAAATTACAGCATTAATAAACTGCTCCCATGGTTACATAAAAAATCCTAGATACAATTTTTCTAAATTCGGAGGAACCATAACCGGTAAAAACAAGCATGCTTATAGTAATTTAAAAAAAAATAAAATAACCACATACTTTATATATGATAACAACATAAAGGAATCCTAGAATGCCACTCTCTAAATATCAAATCCATACATAAATAAAAAGACTAAGCAATTGTCTAATTTATGTACATGGCATAATCATGAGATGGCTTTGATACCAATTGTAAGAAAATAAATCAGTAAAAACGTATCAGAGTGGTGCAGTAGAACAAAAAATTTTTCAGATCGTTAAATATCTCATGATGCCATATACAATAAACCAACAACAATTAAAACTCATACCTCAAGGATGCCAATCTTGCAGGAGGAGAATGACAGGAGGACTTTAACCAACTAGCCTTCTCTACTATTCTCCAATTCCCGAATGGCTGAGTGTATGGGCACTCTGACCGATCGGTATGCTAGCACTGCTAGTCTTCTTCCAACCACCCAGATCTCTAAAGAACTTATTGTCATGGTGAGTTATGCGACAATAAGCCTGCTCACCTGAGAGTCTGTGGTCTAAGAGAACTGGAGTGGCAGGACCTCTATTTATAGACCTGCATGAGGTGATTCTCTGAATTCGAATTGGATTAGGAGAAGATATTCTCACTTATCCATAACCATAAAATCCGAAATTATCCAAGGGAAAATCCCAACAAATTTCGGCCATTATAGGATAAATCCAATCCAAATCTAAATAAGATTTTAACTAGAATTTTATCTCCCTTTTTCAACCAAAAAATCTGAAAATTCAAGGGGAAAATCCCCACAAAAAATTCGGCCACCTTTGGATAAGGGAGAATCAAAATTCTACTAGGATTTTTAAGTTTGAATCTTATCTCATCCTTATCCAAAATAACCAAAAATCTCCTACGAGATTTACTCCAAAAATTCAGCCATTATCAGGGAGGAGAGAATCCAAATTCAACTGGGATTAAAACTTGAATTTTTTCTTGAACCTTATCCACAAAAATCCGAAAATTCATTGAGGATAATCCCCAAAATTTTCGTCCATATTTGGTTAGGATTTGGATTCAAAATTCAAATAGGATTCTAACAAGATTTTCCTCTCCATATCCAACTCAAATTCGAATTTCATTCCTTGTGGATTTACCACAACAAATTCGAATCCCACTTGGACTGTTATTCAAAATTTGAATTTCAAATTTCAAATTTCAAATTTCAAATTTAAATTTCAAATTCAAATTTCAAATTCGAATTTCAAATTCAAATTTCAAATTCAAATTTCAAATTCCACAAAATAGTTGTATTTCAAATTCTTGTTCTCATGGATAATTTTCTACAACTCCAATCCAATCTCGAATAAAATCATGGCAACTTTATTTGGAGTTCGAATAATTGTGTACTCTATTATCCAAAACAAAATCTGAATCCAACAGGAGAGAATCTTGTCTATCATCCTAATCCTATGTCAACACCATCCATGCATAATAAACTAGCCAATAGCATACACAAATCAATTTTGCCAAACGTTAAGGAATTATGTGGAGCTAGTAGAGGGACTAATTGGACATATATAATCGGGCTCCCGTAAATCCATATGATCATCATTCTTTACCGAACAACTCAATCATACGATCACTAATTTCAGAGTCACACCACTATAAACCTGAAACTGAACTCCCAATTATATACTGTATTACGTAAGCCTGTGACAAGCTATCGTCCAATGACCTTGTCATGTATGCAGAACCCTCATATGATATCCATGATCAGCCTTAGGCAAAAGTCCATTTAATCCTACTAATCAGGCTATCTTAAAGTTCCATTATACTTCCAAATAAGAAAATGATTATTCACCATATGTGAATAAGAAGTCATCCACCCTGTAGACGACCCAAGGCCTTGTCCATTTTCACATTCAGTATAATGCCTTTAAGAGGATATCCTTAACTCCTCATTCGTGCTATGATTCCGATATCTGTAAACGAACCCTTCATCGTATACAAGTCATGCACCCAACGAACCGGTCTATAAGCTTACTACCTCTGAGACGCTTTAGCCATTGGAACATTAAAGTACACAGGTCATATACATGAAGCTGTCCTTTTACTCAGGATTAAGGTTACTGCACAATGAACATCAAAAGCAGATCGATCTACTCAAAGCGAACTTCGTAGATCAATCACGCTTTAGTCCCGGTCTAAATATGTCACCACCAAGCAACATATCTATGTCTCTACTTGGGAGTTTAGCTCCAGACTGTCAAGACAAACCGTCCCCTCCAAGGCTTTAGACAACATAATAGTCTTAACATGAGTTAGATGCTCGGTCTAACCCCATAGACTACAAACCATAGTTTAGACCGCTAACTTTAGAACATTGTCTTCTCACATAAAAAAGTCCATTGCATGCAACGTTCTAACAGTTTAACACAAGCAGTCAGGGAGCCATATTTGTTTACATTTACTTTAACATGTAAATAATACGAGGACAGATATCAATGTAATGAATAACCTCTATATATATAATTTTATTATCCAGTTCAATAAATACATCAAAATGGCTCTAATGCTCAGGGCATTTCGTAACAGTTGCTTACCTATAACAAAAATAAACTTGTGAGCTACAGGCTTAGTAAGTTCGAACATAAAGACAGGCAGCGTAAACCATAAACCATAACTTAAAACATTAAGTATACTATTAGTATATGTTAGACTTAATTATGCTCAGTTATAGGCAAAGTTTAAGTCTTAGGTTTTTATCTTGCGTTACGTTTTGGTTTTGGACTCCATGTTGGTCGTACCATAGTGCGTGCATGACTGAAAGGGATTCTGGGGAGCGACCCACTGGCCAATCCTCTATAGTCTACTTAACATGAACAGTAGCATAACATAACATAACATAAGTAACCTTCACTTAGCGAGGGGCTGGTACGCCAAAAGTGGTTTCTTTACCTTCTTTCATGTGGTTCCGACCCAATGGCATTATCATTGTCTCCTTGGTCAGGAATACTTTACATTTCTTTCTTTATTTGTATGTATTTTATTTCACATAATATTGTGTATATAGTACCTTTATACATACTGTACATATTGTTTGTAGCATATAGACATGTTAAGTAAAATTCATGTTGCAGACAGTAAAATGTCTGAACTTACTAGTATCTTGCTAAAGTCTGCTTCCTGGGATCCGTTGACGTACCTTTGTCACGTTTTAGTTGGCATCTTATAACGAAAATAATTCACGGTTATTTTTACTATTCATTTCATATTTAAAATGTTGTAAAAACAAAAAATTTCTAAGTCTAGGTCTGTAATAATGCATTTAGGGGTCTAACATTTCATTTTTGACCTTTTTATAAACTTTTGAAAAAATGACCATTTTGTCCCTAACTTTTGACAAAATGACCATTTTATCCCTAGTGGATTTTTCTCACTTTTCCTATGCTTAAGCCTTGATTTTGATGATTAAAACCTTAATTACGGCCTTAGGATATCGTTCTGGGCCTTAACGTCCCTTTTTCTAACTTTGGACAAAATGACCATTTTGCCCCTAACTTTTGACAAAATGACCATTGCATCCCTAACGGGATTTTTCTACTTTTCTTTGACTTAAAGTTTAATTTTGGCCTTTAGAATTTTAATTAAGTCATTCTAAGGCTCGACGGTCTTTTTCTAGCGTTTTGGTAATTTTTGATCAAAATGACCATTTTGCCCCTAACGGGTCTTTGGGCCGTAAAATTTTCATGTTAATGTTTTAATGGGATTTTCTAAGCTTAAAAATCATAAAATAATTTTTCTTAGGCTCTACTAAGCTTTTATAGCATTAATTGCTGAAATACTTAGATTACTATTCACCCGACCCTTGGGTGATACTATTCCGACCCTCGATTGTTCATCCACTTTTTCTTATGTTTCGAGGCTTCAAATAGACGTTTCACTAATATTGAAAACATCCGTTATCCTTTCCCCAACCTAGGTCACGAAGGGTCTTAGGTTTTCAAATCCCGACCCTTTTTTTTACCCCTCGTTTCCTAAAATACCCTTCGGGCTGTTATAAAAATTTTGGTAGTGTTTCTGATTAATTTTTAGGTTTACGGCGTTTAGGTAATGCCTCAAAACCTTGGTACCTACCATGTACTAAACCAGAGGCCTAATTTTTATGTAAAACTCAAACTTTTTACGTAAAAATCTCCATAAAGTCTTAGTCGTTTCTAACGACGCTTCGATTCATTTTCACCTATTCTCACCCTCGGTTTTTATCCACATTTTAACTCACATTTTCCTCACAATTTTTCCATTTCCTCACACTATTAAACCCATGGTTTTTGTTGAGAAATTATGCACAAAATTTGCATCTTTTTGTTTCTAATTTCTTTCCTCAATCAAACACATACCCACTCAAGTTTTTAAATCAATAAACCACCCTAAATCATGCTAAAATTTTATTCACACCCCACTCATAGGCCACGGATTTTTGCTTCAAAATCATGCCTCAAAAAATTTTTTTTTTCAAGTTCCATTTCATCTCTTGAATCTATCTCATGCCAACATTACATTTGAAAGCAAAAACTATTAACATAAAGGCTCAAATTTCATCACCATAAGCCCATGGATTTCTTGAAGAAAACATGCATAAATTTTTGTTTTTCATGCTCAAACTCATTACTTTCTTTCGTCCCATGACACCATAACTTTTTAACACAAAAACTAACCAAACCAAAGCTTGAAATCATCACACCCATTCTCACATGTAGCACCGTTTTTTTTTTCAATAGAAAAATGAAGAAAAAGCTTGCAACAATGGAAGCTCACCTCACTAGAGTTCATCACTTGAGCTTGGTATGAGTTTAAAGCAAGTTTGGAGGGAATTTTTGTGAAGAAATTTGGCTTGGAGGTGAGGGGAATACCTGGCAGCAAGGGCTGGCAGCGACTGAAAAATTTTCTCTGCTTTTAAGCTCGAAAACCATGTATTTATGGTTGCCTAAAAAGGAGGGACCAAATGGCAAAGGTTTTTGGGTAATTTGGCAACACTTTAGGGGTTTTTTAGCAACTTTTCAAGGGTTGTTTTGTAATTGGAAAATTTTTTTTCTGATTTCATTCACTCTCCGCCGATTATAATTTGTCCCTTTTTTTCCCAAATTTTCCAAATTTTCCCATGCAATTTTGGCAACTCCATCACCCTTGGATCAAACTTTCTTTAAATTACAACCATTGGATTTTGTATTTCTTTCCACACAAAAACTTTTCCATTTATGACATCATGGATGACATCACTTATTAATGTTTCAGTCAAAGTTTGACCAAAAGTCAAACCGAATGAAATTTTCCCGAAATCGTGCCGGTGGGTTTCTGGGACCGTCCATGTGATCGGTTTACCTTAATTCACTTCCGTTTGGCCAAAAATCCATGCCATAAATTTTTCATCTTTTAGTGTATTCTTGTATTCATCGAGGGTTTTTAATACCAAAAAGGCATCGTTTGCCCTTTTTCGGTTTGATAAAATTTCCTATTACTAAATTCCTTTCCTTTAATTGTTAGAATATTTTATTGCGTTCTAAACAATATTAAATCATACATTTTACATTTTTAAACATAAAAGTCATTGTATTCATACAATGTAAATGTTTTCCGAGAATGGTAAAATTTCTCGGTTGTCACAATCTTTATTTAGTCAAACTTATATTGGTAGTGGGGATTTATCATCAATCAAACTTTGGTTATTCCAGTAGTTTGATATGAAGGACTTGAGAGAAGCTAATTATATTCTAGGAATTCGTCTCTTTAGAGATTGAAAGAACAAAATGATAGCATTATCCCAGGCTTCATACATAGACAAAATAATCAAGAAGTATATAATACAAGAAGTAAAGAAAGGTTTACAACCTTTCATTGCCAATCTAACTCTTTATTTAGATGATTGTCATAAGACATCGGAAGAAAGAAAGCATATGAATGAGGTCCCTTATGCATCCGCTCTGGGTAGCCTTATGTATGCTATGCTCTGCACTTGCCCTTATATTTGTTTTGCAGTAGGCATGGTATGTCGATATCATGTGACTCCTGGAACCAAACAATGGCAAGCTGTGAAGTATATACTTAAGTATTTTAAGAGAATGAGGGATTATAAACTGCTATATTCTAGAGGGGACTTAACACCCATAGGATACATAGATTCAGACTTCCAAACTTATAGGGATTCGAGGAAGTTGACTTTAAGATCAGTGTTTTTGCTTGGAGGAGGTACCGTTGTGTGGAGGAGCGAGAAACTGGGTTACACTGTTGACTTTATAATAGAAGCTGAGTGTATGACTGCGGTTGAGGCATTTAAAGACATGGTTTAGCTTAGCAAGTTCTTTAGAGACCTTGAGGTCATTCTGGGTATTGATAAGCCTATCACACTCTACTATGCTAATAGCATGGCGATTACCAACACAAGGAAATCTAGGCACTACATAAGGATAAAGCACATAGATTGGAGATATCATATAATTAAAGGGCATATAGAGGCAGGACTAGTAGATATATGTAAGGTCGTGTTTGAGGATAATAATGCTGATTTGTTTACTATGACTTTCATGGTTAGAAGTTTTGAAAGGCATGTAGAGGTGTGGCGATGCGTAACATGGCACAGCTACTTTCTTAGGATAAGTGGGAGATCATTAGGAATACCCTAAGCGGAAAAGACATTTTATATGTATTTTATTTATTTTGAACTGGATAATAAAATTATATTAGAGATTATTCATTACATTACTATATGTCTTCATCCTATTTACATGTTAAAGTAAATGTTAGCAAATATGGCTCACTGATCACTTATGTTAACTGTTGAATGTATCATATAATGGACTTTTGTATGTGAAAAGACAACGTTCTAAAGTAAGAAATCTAAACCGTAATCCATAGTCTATGGGGTTAGACCGAGCATCTTACACATGTTAAGACAATTATGTTGTCTAAAGCCAATTCGGGGGATGGTTTGTCTTGACTGTCCAAAGCTTCGACTCCCATTTAGTGTAATATCTGCCATGATCGTGAACATAATTTACTTTGAGACAAGTAATTAAGTCGGTGAACATTGTTTAAATTAGCCAATTGAATAAATTAAACAAGGTAAGAAACGTTTAATTTCAATTCATACAATGAAAGGGACAACCGAAAATAAATCGGTACACCCCATTTATTATTGAGCAATATATATATACGCCTATATATATATTAGTGGTATGATGCTATATGTGTATATGTGTATCCGTGTAGGTGACATGTATATCAAGAAAACTGAATATATATATATTCATGCTTACGTATATATATATAGGTTGAGAGATATGATAATACATGTGAATACGTGTGTGTGACACGCAGTATCAAGAAATTAGTCAATACGACTTTTTCTTGACACGAAACTAATGTACTTATAATCAGTATGCTCAAATTAGTTATCTGAGCACAAAAGTGAATTTTGAATGATAAATATGCAGTATCGAGAAAATGGTCAAGATAACATTTTCTTGACACCAAACTGATATATTTATGGTCAGCATGCTAAAAGTAACCAATTGAGCATAAAACGTGAAATTATGAACAAGATATAAACAGTATCGGGAAAGGGGTCAAGACGATATTTTCTCAACCCAAAACTAATATATTTAGAAATAGTACGCTCAAACTAGTCGATTGAGCACAAAAAATGATTTCCGAGTAGTTATCACGTAGTCTCCAAAAACTAGTCAAGACGACCTCAGATTGTCATAAAACTGATAAATTTATGATCAGCACACCCAAATTAGCTAAGATAGCCTATGTCAAAATTTTTAGTACAAAAAGTGTACTATGCGTGCACAGGTCAGCACAGTTTAGAACACAGCCACTGAACCGAAGAGGAATAGTAAACGGACACAGAATAAGCTCATAGGCACTTACAACCTATTAGAAACAATTAGAATAAGAATCGGATCAAGAAAATCCATTTTTCGTTAGAGGTTTAGAATATAGCCAGACAATTACCAAACACTATTGTGGAAAATTAGACTGACAAGAGAAGCTTTTGCAGATAAATTTTCCACCTCAAAAGCCGGCCCTAGTAGCCAAGAGATAAGCTGAAAAGTTTCCCTTGAAAAAAGAAACATGTTTGGATTTGTTGAATAAAATAAAGGGGTTTTTAGGAGACAAGCACTATTACTTTTGTAACTCATTAATGCAATGTTGGCTTTGTTTCTTTCCATGCTCCACCTGATCTACATGGGCAGTAGCTGAAAAAAATTTGTCCCCCTTAACTAAGTCAAGTTTAGCTTAATTAAGATGCTTAGGATTAGCTAAACATGCTTAAGAATTGTCTACATATAGGTGTGCTTGGCCGTTAGGGCTACTTTCTTTCTTTCGTTCCAAAAGCCATCCAAAAAGCTCCATTTTCTCTCTTCCTTTTATCACACAGCCGACCCCCCCTCTCAGCCAAAAACACACAAATTTTAACCTCAAAACCTTGCTTAGATTGAGCCATTCTTCGAGTCACACAAAGGTAATCGCTAGGACCCTTTTCCTTGTGGCTATTATCTTTAGTTAAGCTTTGATCTCAAAGAAATTTATTATGTGTTTGAGCACATGGGTTGTAATAAGTTTATTTTGAGCTTAAAGCATGTGATCATGTGATTATGTGGTTATGTGGTTATGGTTTTTGTGACGTCCCATGATTCCAACCACTTGTAACCGTCATGAATCGACTCTACGGCTGACCAAGACCGTTCGTGTGCTGAATCCAAGTCGTCAGTTTCCAAAACTCTTTTACTCATAATTGATAAGTACCAAGGTCTAAAATTTCGGCCATAAATTTTTTTTTCTTTAATACATACTTTTCCTACGAACACCAAGTAAGAAAACGATATAAAATATAATACTGGCTCTTCTATGTCATAAATAAGTACAACATACTATACAACATATATAATGTATATATGTACTGTATATTTTGTCTTCAAACATATTTTCTTTAACTCAAAAAGCTCAGCGGAAAACTTATGGCACGACCAAGTCCACGGTGAGTTCCCTATCCCCTTGACACGCTCGCATCCTGCCGCCATCCAGGAATCTATTGGACAGGTTTCTTACCTGCAACATGAACAAACTGATGAGCTAATAGGCCCAGTAAGTTCAAACATCCATAGTAAGAATTATATTGATTCAAAAACACTAAAAACTCAATCTCCTATGAATAGTACTATTCACCACGAATAGTAAAGTTGACCTTTGACCAATGAATAGTACTAATTACCCTAATTGTGTACTATTCACATATCCTAACCGAATTTACATTACTCTAACGTAAACTTCGGTTATGCTCAATTATGATTTTTATCATTTTGTTGATTGTTTATTCTCTATTTGATTTCTAGTTTAGAACTCTGTTTATGGCAGTACCGATGATTGTTAGCACGCTAACTGGGAGGGTCTGAGGAGCGACCTTAGAACATCATCCTCCACAGCCCTGATAACCCCGTAGGATTTAAACAAACCTCCACCATTATGTTGGATGGGTGGTACGCTTTAATGGTTTCATTACCATCTTTCAATTTATAGTTTTGACCAAGTGATCTTATATGTCACCTCAAGGTCACTATCCTCCATTGCCCGTAGGTCTTACTTATTTTCTTTATTTGGGATATGTTAATCTAACTAATCCCCAAATGCTTATAGGATTTTATATCTAGTGTACATCTAGAATAGAATAGATTAACACAGTATTTTATGTTGCAGACACAAAAATGCTCGAACTTATCAATACTGCGCTAGTGTCCACTTTCAGAACTCCTCTGTAGTTTTATCTTTATTTTGGGTTCCTACAGACATAATAGTGTCTATTAATACCCTGTTTTATTATCATTTTAAATATATATTTATTTTACTTAACAATTCTACACATTTAAATTTTGTTTGTGGTACACGGTCTGCAACACGCCCGTGTTTTAGCCCGTGTACCTCTCGGGTCTATTCTACATGGCCATGTTGTTTTCTTTCTTAGCCGTGTAACTGTACACGGCTCGATACACGCCCGTGTTCAAGCCCGTGTATCTCTCGGGTTATAAAATTTTTCCTATACACCGCCGTGTATCCCTTTACACGCCCATGTTCCTCAAAATTTTTTAGAATTTTAACTCTAAAATCTTTATTTTGAGTTTTAGAATTTTATCTAAGTTATTCTAGGTCTTTTAGGACTCTTTCTGAGCCTTTTCAGAAATTTTTGGTCAAAATGACCATTTTGCCCCTAACGGGTCTCGGGATCGTAATTGTTTCATCCTATCATTTTTTTCCTATTTTCTGAGTCTAATTATTTTTAAAATAATATTTTCTAGATTTCTGTATCACTTTACAGCTTAAATTGCTGTAAAATCTCAACTTCATTTTTCCCGACCCTCAGTTACTATTCATCCATCACCTAAGGTCGCTTTTTCATTTTTCGAGCGTTTCGGAGCCTCAAATGGCCCTTTCACTACTTATTAAACGTTATTTATCCCATTCCCGGCCCTCGGTCCTCGAGAGGCTTGGGTTTCCTATCCCGACCTAAATTTTTCCCTCGTTTCCCAAAATACCTTTAACATGAATTTTTTCCTGTTTTAGGCATTTTAGTGTTTTAGGGTCAGTTTACTATTCCTTTTGGGTTGGTTTTGCATTTCTAATCATAATTCACCGAGGGGTCTCGGTTTCCTTCCCAAGTTCAATATTTTTACCCCTCGTTTTCTGAAATGCCCTTAAGCCAATTTTAGAAATTTCGGCAGCATTTCTGCTAATATTTTATAGTTTCCCGGCGTTAGGTATGCCTCAGAACCTTTGCACCTGCCACATACTATACCAGAGGCCTATTTTATACAAAGTTTCCAACTTTGTACAAAAATTTTCCACATGATTCAACATTTAGAAATCAACACAAATCACAATAATTTTCATTCAAACTAGCCTTGGTTTACTAGTTAATCACATCTAATTAATTTTCATCATATCACATCATTTTAGGCTTTCCAATGTATAAAACAACATTCAAAAACCTAACAAAACATGCATTCTAACCCTAGTATAGCCACGGATTTTATGCATAAACACATAGAAAATTTCATTTTCTTTCCTAGGGGTTTTTATCAATATTCTTCAACATTAAAAATTTCCATTTCCTAATGTTCATGCCCACAGTTTTAGCAACAAATTTACATCAAAATTTTCTTGTTTCTTTATACTAATTCATGCTTAATTCAACACATAATTGAATGAGCATAATTACTAAATCAAAACATCAAAACTCATGCATTTTTCACACCATTGAAGCCATGGATTTTCAAGGGAAACATGCAAAATTTTTTCTTGTTTCTCAACCCTAATTCATGCTTTAAATATTACAACATCAAACCAATCATAAAATCAACAAATCAAAAAAAATTTTCATTGTTTTTCAACCCTCCAAACCCACGGATTTCCTATGGAAAATCAAGGAAAAATGCTTTAAATTTGAAGCTTACCTTGATTAGTTGATGCCTTGAGATTGGAAGTGCAATTCAAGCTAGGTTTGATGTGAATTTGAAAACAAAATTTTTTTGTTTAAGGGAGGTAAAGCTCACGGTTTTGGGCTGAAGAAAAAGAGCAAGAGTTTAGTTGGTGTTTTCCATTTTTTTGCTTGAATTTTGATGCCTATTTATAGGCAAAAACCAAGGGCTTTTTTGTATTTTTTTTCCAACAATTTCGTAATTGTTCAAGGACTAAAAAGTAAAGATTTTGGGGCAAAAATTAAAATTTTTTCTTCTCCCTTTCCAAGTGGCCGAATGGCCTTTTAAAAATTTTTACAAAATTTTTTAATGGCCTTTTGGCACGATCTTAACCATTGATCATAAAGTAGGCTAATCTACACCATACACCTTTCAAAATTACTTTCTAATTTTAAGAAAAATAATTTGTATTATGACATAATCAAGGTGATGTCATCAACTATTCATATTAATTCATTAATTAATTAGTGGTCAATTTTTGACTGTAATCCGATCCGAATGGAACTTTACCGAAATCGCGTAGGTGAGTTCTCAGCACCTCCAGTACGGTCGGTTTGTCTTATTTTGCTTCCGTTTGATCAAAATCCTCTACCGTAAATTTCTATTGTTTTAGTACATTTCAATGCACTCTCTAAGGTTTTCGGCTCTGATTTCAAACTGTCTCACCTAATTATGTCTAGTAAGATTTTCCATCCCCGAACTCACACACTTTAACACTACCAGAAAATTTTTACACTATTCATAACAGTGTTGAAATGCAACTTTTTCACATTTTATTCATTAAAATTGTTATACACATACAATTTTAACATATTTCGAGAATCTAAAATTCCCGGTTATCACAGTTTTCGTTTTTATGGCTTGTGGTATGCATGAATGTTTAGGGTTAGTATGATAAGCCAAACTGCCTTTATTTTTCAACCATGGGTTTTGATAGTTTCGAGCATGATATGGATAGATTTTAAGAATATGTGAAACATGAAAGTTATAAGAAATTTCATAACGGACATTTTTGGGTGAAACAGCCCTAGGCTAAAAATGATGTTAATATAGGCTTTAGATAGTTTTCTAACCGGAGGTCAAAATTGGGACTGTAATCTTGGAGGCAAGTATAGTTTTGGATTTTTGTGAAAACAGGTAACCTCAAGTCCGAATCGGTTTCCAGGCTCAACATGAAAAATGTAGACCACGTTGAAAACTTAAAAATGGATCATATGAGTATCAAAAATTCGGCAATTTTAGGGCCTAAACAGAGTGGTTTTCCTAAACCTAAAAAATGGGAAATTTTCTAAAACTAGGCCAAAGCAAAACCACAGGTTTTAGATGTTTAAAAGAGCCTAGAGTATGAACCAAGCTCTAAGATGAACATGAAAGTTGTCTATCTTGTCGAGACCTTAAAATATCATGTTCACCAATTTTACAAATTTGATATTTTTAAGCAAGTTGGGATCAGTTTTCAAAAGAGGTTCAAAAACCATATTTTTAACTTAACACCAAAGAGTGTTCTTTCAAAACGAGACAAAGGATTTAAGACAATGATCACACCTTCCAACGGGATGTTAAGAGGATTGTTTTTAAAGAGTATGTGTTTCTTAAAATGAAAATACACTTGTGAATAGTTTTCAAAATTGGTAGGATAGTAAAGGTACCTCGATTACCTTAAATGGCCGATTAGTTAACTAGCTGATTAGCTGGTATTACCAAGAGAGAGAGAGAGAGATGTTAATTGATTTATTAAGTAAATTAATTAATTAACTATGATTAGAAGATAGTTAAAGGAACTCTTCAAAAAGAGAGTAGTTTAATACCAATGGTAATCGGTAACATACGTCGACAGATGCTTTAGTCACTAACAATATTAGTGACTCAAAAATAAGTTTTAATGGAATGCATTATGATGACAGGTAGATACCTGTATTATGACAAGGCAAAGTATAAATTGCCTGCAGATTGAGTAAGTACAACTCCGCCTGTAGCACGAATGAAAATGATTTTAAATAGTTATTTTTACGATGAGAATGTTTTTATTCCTTAATCACGTATGATTGATAAATACCATGATAAAGATGTTTCAGTCAACTAGTATGATAAGCATGCTTTATTCTTTAATCATGTACAATTATTGAATAATAAGATAGAGTTCATGACATGATGATAGTAATTCATGATCTCAATAATTGGGTAATTAAGAAGCGAGTCAAGACTCGTTAAGCATGTCATATCAGCCTCTCAAGCTAGAAGTGGTTTTTTAGTTTAAGTATGACGAGCCAAGGCTCAAAAGAAAGTTTGTGGTCTCGATGAATCCGTAGATCCATGCGCATTTGGTACTGACACACGGGCCCTCAGACAAGGAAAGAAAGATAAAGCATAATGAAGCATAATTAAGTATAATCGGTTCATGCATGATACATGATATGCTTCTAAGTTATGATATATGTTTCTAAGCACGATATGTGTTTTTAAGTTATGCTATATACTTTGAGATATGGTATATACTATCAAGTTAGTGGATGTGCCTTCAAGTTATGGCATATGTTTTTAAATGATAGTTTTACGGGTTAAGTATTGTACTTGCTGAGCAGAAAGCTCATCATGTGTGTTCATACTGTAGGTAAGAAACCTACAGGCTTGATGATGGCGGCAGGGCTGAAGTGACTGTTAGGTATGGATATCACAACAAGTTCTACTTTCGCATGATGTTAAGTAACCCTTTTTATTTTGAGAACCAAACTTATATTAAGTAATGACCAGTTTAGTATTTCCTAAGTATGTATGTATGTTTGACCTTAAGTTGTATTAAGATCCATATCTGTTTGTGAAGTATATTTAAGTGGGTATGGCTATAGTAAAGCCTATGAAGAAAAAAAATCCCGTGGAAATTATGATGTTGAAGTATAATTGTTTTAAGTATGTGTTCAAGCAAGTTTAAGTAAAGTAAGTTAAGTGAGTGGCGATGATCGCGCCACTAGGGCGGGTCAAAGTCAAGGTCACCACAGTTGGTATCAAAGCAGTATCCTGCCACCTGACCTCACATTGCCGCATGCCCGGTTCATCTGTCCAAGTAAGTTAGTTTGTATTTTATGTTGATAGTATGTAGGTTAACACTTAAGTTGTAATATGTAGCTACAGTTGCACCAGTAAACCCCTACCAGGGAGAAGAAGATCACGAGATGAGTTTTGTTTTCACTAATATGGATCCTGATAGATATGACAGATGCCACTATCACGAGCTCATAGGATGGATGCGCCGCATGGAGGTCATATTCCGTGCCTATCATATCCCACCCCACCTACAGGTGGATCTGGCAAGTAGTAAGCTAGATGGACCAGTGATGGCCTGGTGGGATAGACAATGCAGGAACGGAGTGTAATGACCCCTATGTTCATGGAACCTAATTACTATGTAATAAAGTAATTAAGTTAATGAATACAATATAATTTTCCAGTTGGAATGCATTAAATGGGTACAGAAACATTTAATTTATTATTCATGCAGTGGAAGGGGTAACTAAGAGTGAGATTGGTTCACCTTATTACATATGAGTATGCGTGTGAGATACGCAGTATCAAGAAACCAGTCCAGACGACCATTTCTTAACACAGAGCTGATGAGCTAGTCATCAGTATGCTCAAACTGGTTATCTAAGCACAACAGTGAAATTTAGCCTGATAAGTATGTAGTATCATGAAAAGTGGTCAAGATGATCTTTTCTCGCCAAGAAACTGACAAAATCAGAGTCAGAACACTCAGACTAGTCAGTTAAGCATAGAACAGTGAATTTTGAATAGTAGATATGTAGTGTCAGATTAATGGCCAAGACGGCCTTAATTTGACATAAAACTGATATATTTATAGTCAGCAGGCTCAATTTAGTCAATTGAGCACAAAACGTGAAATTTTGTTTGAGAAATATGCAGTATTAGGAAGGGGGTTAAGATGACCTTTTCTCAGCCCGAAAATGATATATTTAGACTCAATACGCTCAAATTAGTCAATTGAGCGCAAAACACATTTTTCAAGACAGGAACATATAATACCTAAAAACTGGTCTAGCTGACCTCAGATGGACGTAAAACTGATAAATTTGAAATCAACATGTCCAAATTAGTTAGGAGAGACTGTGTTTGAAATTTTGCATGAAAAAGTCTCGTTATGCGTGCACAATGTCAGCACAGTATAGATACAACCACAGTACCATAAATGAACAGTAAATAGACACATAATGGGTTCATAGGTACTATAACCCAACCCAGAATAATCAGTATAAGAATCGGATCAAGAAAATCCAATTTTCAATCAAAATCTAGAACACCGTCGAATAAGGGCCGAACACCGTCGGAGGAAATTAGACTGTGAAGAGAAGACAACATAGATGAATTTTTCACCTTAAAAATTGTGTGTGCAACAATTGGAAATTCAGAAAAACAGCTGAAAAAGTTCCATTAAAATAAGAAATAGGCTTGTAAGCTTTTTGACTAAAAAATGCAAAAGTATGAGACAAACACATGCAACTTTTATCAAGCATTTAATGCAATTTTGGCCTCATTTTTTAGTAGCCCTCATGTGTAGCCTCCCTTGTAGCAGAAGCCTTTGAATTTGTCCCTCATTTAGGAGGTAATTTGGCTAATTAAGAGAGTTTAAAGTTGGCTAAGTTTGATTAACCGAGTCTATATAAAGGGAGCACAAGGTTTTGAGCTCATTTTTGCTTCTCCTTTTTGTACGCCAACTTCTAAAGCTAAAAAGCTCCCAAAAACACCAACTTTCTCTCCTTTTCTCTTTAACAAAATAGACCACTCTCTATGCCCAAATCACACCAAAAAAATCAGCCACACTCAAGCTTGTGTTGGGGTCTTTCTCTCAAGCCATTTCAAGACCCTTTCAAGGTAAGTTGCTAGGATACTCTTTATGGTTTTAGTTGGTTTTTTTTTTAGTTTGATAATAAGAGGAGATTTTTGTGTTTCCTTTCAAGCCTAAAGCCAACCACCCCTCACTTTGTGCTACATGGATTTTTGGTCATCCACCCTTGGTTCAGTTGTGCTAGTTCAACACACTAAAATAAAACTCTGAAAAACCCCTCCTTTTGTGGTTTAGTTTTGTTTAAGTTTTGCTATCAAAGAAACTTATTGTGTATTTCAAGCAATGGGTCGTAATAAGTTTATTTTAAGCCCTTAGCATTTTATTTTTAAGTTTATGTGGTTATGATTTAAGTTTTTATGGATGGTTGGATGTATGGATGTTTTAGGGTTGGCTGGAAACCCAACCTGTCCCAGACTTTAGCCACGGTTTTTTAGATTTTTGAGCAAGTTACAGGCCAATTTTGAGGTTTTGTAAGACATGAAAGTTTTAGGAAATTTCATTACAGTCGTTTTTGCATCAAATAGTCTTTGGCCAAAAATAACGCTAACATAGGTTTTTAAAGCAGTTTGCAACCAGAGTTCAAAAACTGGGATTGAAACATGGGAAAAGGGAATAGTCTCAGATTTTCATAAAAATGAGCAACTTAGAGTCTGCATCGGATCTCGGGCTCAACATGAAAGTTCTAGATCTCATTACTAAAAGATGGCTCATGTGAGTTTTAAAAATTCGGCTGTTTAAGGCCCCAAACAGAGCAGTTTTTCTGAATGCATAAAAATAGCAATTTTCTAAAAACGGGCACAGTTCTAGTCACGAGTTTGCAAAGTTTATAACCCATTAGAATTTGAATCAAGCTTTGAGATGGGCATGGAAGTTGTTCATCTCGTCGAGGACTATAAATATCATGTTCACCAAGTTTGCAAATTAAATCGTTTAAAATGAGTTACAAATAGTTTTTTGAAAAAGGGTCCAAAAGCCTCCTTATCAAATGAACACCAAAATGTGTTCTTTTTAAACAAGAAAATGGTTTTAAGAAAATTACCCTTACCTTCTAATGGGGTGCAAGGGAAACTGTGTTTGAAACCTAAGGAAAGGATTTCACAAAAACAAAGAATGTTTTTTAGTAATAAGTTTTAAACCGGTAGAGGTAGCCCGGTAGGTTACATAGTCAACATATGAGGTAACCGACTAGATAACGAGCATGACTAGTTAGATAGCCTGTACACGAGGTAGCCGGTTAGTTGACTAGTCGATTAACCAACCAAAATTGAGATAGAAAAGAGAGGGAAACATTAATTAATTTATTGAGGAGATAAATTAATTACCCAAGATTAGAGGTTAGACTCTCCAAAAAGATAGCAGTATAGTACCGATGGTAATCAGTAGCATATATCGATGGATGCTTTAGTCACTAATGATATTAGTCGCTTAGTAATAAGTTTTAAATCGGTAAAGGTAACCCAATAGGCGAAGTAGTCTATACGTGAGGTAACTGGTTAGTTGACTAGGCAGTTAACTAGTAAAAAATGGTGGACGAGAGAGAGACATTGGTTAATTCGTCAAGTAGACAATTTATCAATCACAAATAGAAGTTAGATACCGAACTCTCAAAGGAGAGTAGTTTGGTATCGATAAGTATCGGTACCATACAATGATAGATTTATTAGTCACTAACGATAGTAGTGACCTAAGATCGGATATTAATGCAATGCGTTATGATTACAGGAAGATACCTATATTATGACAAGGGTGAGAGTACAAACTGTCTGCTGACAGGTAAGTACAACTCCGCCTACAGTACGAATGAAATGAGTTTAAAACAGTTGTTTTACTATATGTTAAGTATGATGGTTGCATGACATAGCATGTTTCACAATTACGTTAGATTAATGAATAGTATAAGTTAGATAACATTTCATCTCTTTCACGTAAGATTAGTGGATAGCCTAGTAGAGTTCATGGCATGTCAGACATGATTCTACAATTGGGTAATTGTTAAGCGTGTCGTACCGGCCTCTCAAGTTAGAGAGGTTTTTTTCTGTTTAAATATAATGAGCCCAAGCCGAGGCTCATAATATATATATATAACGAGCCCAAACCGTGCCCCATAAAGAAAGTATGATCACAGTGAATCTGATGATCCATGCATATGCAATACTGACACACGGGCCCTTAGACAAGTAAAGAAAGATAATGCATAATGAAGCATAATTGAGCATAATTGGTTCATGCATTGTTCATGTTATGCCCTAGATACAGTTATAGCATGCTTCTCAATGACATGATAGGATATGTCCACATGATATGCATTCCGAATTATGCTACATAATATGTTTCCATGTTCTGTGTGAATGTGTGACATGATTTAAGTTTTCAAATACGCCTGATAGTATGGCTTATGTTTAAACATGTTTTGCAGATGACATGTTATACTTGCTGAGTGTAAAGCTCATAGTGTGTGTTCATGCTGTAGGTAAGAGACCTGCAAGCTAGACACTGATAGACGATGACGGCGGCAGAGAGGGGTGTGAGGGTTGATGTTGTGGATACCACCACCAGTGTTAACTTCCGCACAATGTTGAAAAATCAACCTTATGTTTTGAGTAATCTAATAGTTTTAAGTGTGTATATGTTAACCCTAGTTGCACTCAGACCTTCGTATGTTTATGAGTATATGTATGTATGTATGTAAATAGTGAAACATACTATAAAAAAAATCCCCTAAATTTATAGTATTAAAGTAAGTAAGTTTGAGTAATAGTTTTCAAGTAAGATAAGTAATAGTAGTTTCAAGTGATGGTTTAGGGCCATCAGGGCTCCAGGCTATCACACGAAGATCCTATGGTGCATTGGGCCGATTTCTACCGAAACCTCTGCGATACCTTCAGACCACCACCCTTTGAGGAAGTCTACAGGCCAGGTAGAGACATGGCTATCTGGAGAGACATGCATGAGAGACGGTACGATATCCTCTCTGGCATATGGGATACATACAAAGGGGAGACTATGGTTCACTACTGTCAGAGATTTTGGGATGCCATGCTTTCCCACATTCCCTTAGATAAACCCTTTAGCGAGATAGTAAAGCTTATATGGAGAGAAGGACCCCATAACTGAGTACCACCCCGAGGCATCGGTGGACGACGATAAAGCCATGGGAGACCCCGTACTAGCACTACTATTTCTAGAACCCTATCTCGAGGTGGATGATAATGACGATGATGACATCCCCTATTTTGTCAGTGATGATGAGTGGATGGAGTTGTATGAGCCTGAACCTCAGGTCATCATAGCTAGTGATGATGAGGTCAGTTCCGACATGGAAGATAAGGAAGATCCAGAGGAATTTCCCCTCTATGAGGATGACAATGAGGACATCTTTGATGCAGAATTAGGACTTTCCTCAGAGTAGTAGTAATTTACTCTAATATAGCAGTTACTTAGACCATGTATGCAGGTGTTGTGAGAAGTAGTAGCTTACTCCCATTACACCTGGCTGTATATTTTCTTTTAAGTTTTATACCGAAAAAGAATTTACCACTCTTGACAGACCAGAGTTCTATACTCACTTTTTGAAAAGTAATACATTATTGCCAGATGGCATATGTATGTATACCAGCACATGATCTATAGTTCTATAGCAGGATGACTTCTGGCACTATAAAGATGATTGATATGATATGATTCGTATCAAACATCATGATATGCATAGCATGATTAAAGGAAAGATACGATATATACATATGCTAATAAAGTAAGCAAATAAGTGCTAGGCAACCATGATTTCCATGTATGGAAATAAGGGATTTATAAGTTTTCCCTTTCCTATTATATATTAGGACTTCGAAAAACAACATAGTTCGACCCCACTCACGAGCGACTCAAGTATCTCGAGAGGATGAGTTAGTAGCACAACTCATAACTATGCGAGAGATGATGGAGAATTAGCAGCGTGACCTAAACCAGCTTAGGGAATAGCTAAGCTGGTAGAACTAGGCACCACAACTGGCAAGGATGCCAATTCAAGAGGCTCCATCAGCCTTGGAGATTCTGCAGGAAGTTACCCCAGTCCAGGAGGCTCCGCAAGGAGGGGAATTTCCTGAACCACCACCAGCACCTCCAACAGTGGGTACTCCTATAGTAATAAACATTCCTTAGCTGATCCTTAGGGAGGATGAATTATACGAGAGATTTAAGCACATGAAGGCACCAGAATTCGAAGGAACCTCCAACCCCATAGAGGCTGATGACTGGCTAACAAATAGCCAAGTAATCTTGGATTTCATGACATTGACAGACCAAGAGAAAGTAATGTGCGCATCTTTTGCCTTGTGAAAGAAGGCACATCAAAGGTGGAAAATGGTGGTGATCAGAAGAAATGTCAATGAGATGAGTTAGATGAAATTCATTGAGGAGTTTAAGGAAATGTACTTCAATGAAGAAATCTTCGTAGTGTAACAGGACAGATTCAACAACTTGCGCCAAGAAAATATGACCTTGATGGAGGTGGTCAGGAAGTTTGAACAGTTGGCTCGACTCTATCCTGACCTAGTGCCTACGGAAAGGGAGAGTGTCAGGCGAATGCTAAAAATGTTTAGGACAAATATTGCAGTCTAGGTCTATAGTGGTAGCCATGGATCCATGACTATGGCCAAGTGCATAAGTAGAGCCATCCGAGCCGAGTATTGGCTAGGATAGGATAGGGAGCAAAAATTTCAAATTTTCAAGGCAAGGAAGGAGGAAAAAACTCAAGCCAAGTTGGCTCAAGGGAAGCAAAATCAAGAGTTTCAGCACCAAGGACAAGGCATCAACACTAGCTAGAGTAGCAGGTAACCTGGTAATAACCTCAAGAGGAAAGGAAATCCAAGCAACTAAGGTCAACAGAAGAACTTTTCATAGAAAAGAAACAATCGAGGAGAAAACAACAACCAACTTTTGATGTGCCCAAAGTGTGGGAATGTAGGAAAATAAATCGGTAAAAACGTATCAGAGTGGCGCAGCGGAACAATAAAAAATTTTTTAGATCGTTAAATATCTCATGATGCCATATACAATAAACAAACAACAATTAAAACTCATACCTCAAGGACGCCAATCTTGCAGGAGGAGAATGACTGGAGGCTTCAACCAACTAGCCTTCTCTACTATTCTCTAATTCCCGAATGGCTGAGTGTGTGGGCACTCTGAACCTCGATCGGTATGCTAGCACTGCTAGTCTTCTTTCGACCACCCAGATCTCTAAAGAACTTATTGTCACGATGAGCTGTGCAACAATAAGCCTGCTCACCTGCGAGTCTGTGGTCTGAGAGAACTGGAGTGGCAGGACCTCTATTTATAGACCTGCATGAGGTGATTCTCTGAATTCGAATTGGATTAGGAAAAGATATTCTCCCTTATCCATAACCATAAAATCTGAATTTTTCATGGGAAAATCCCAACAATAAAATTCGGTTTTTTGAAGGATAAAACCAATCCAAATCTAAACAAGATTTTAACTAGAATTTTATCTCCCTTTTTCAACCAAAAAATCCGAAATTTCCTAGGAGATTTTTCCTCCAAAAATTCGGCCACATTTAGGATAAGGGAGAATCAAAATTCCACTAGGATTTTCAAGCTTGAATCTTATCTCAACCTTATCCAAAATAACCGAATTTTCCTAGGAGATTTCCTCCATAATTTCGGCCATTTTTCAGGGAAGGAGAGAATCCAAATTCAACTAGGATTGAAACTTGAATTTTTCCCTTGAACCTTATCCACAAAAACCGAAATTCCATTGAGGATTATCCTCAAAATTTCGTCCATAATTTGTTAGGATTTGGATTCAAAATTCAAGCAGGATTCTAACAAGATTATCCTCTCCAAATCCAACTCAAATTCGAATTTCAAACCTAGTGGATTTTCCACAGCAAATTCGAATCCCAATTGGACTGTGATTTGAAATTTGAATTTCAAATTTCAAATTTGAATTTCAAATTCAAATTTCAAATTTCAAATTTCAAATTTCAAATTCAAATTTCAAATTCAAATTTCAAATTCAAATTTCAAATTTCAAATTTCAAAATTCAAATTTCAAATTCACAAAACGATTGTGTTTCAAATTCTTGTTCTCATGGATAATTTCTACAACTCCAATCCAATCTCAAATAAAATCATGGCAACTTTATTTGGAGTTCAAATAATTGTGTACTCTATTATCCAAAACAAAATCTGAATCCAACCGGAGAGAATCTTGTTTACCATCCTAATCCTGTGTCATCACCATCCATGCATAATAAACTAGCCAATAGCATACACAAATCAATTTGCCAAACGTTAAGGAATTATATGGAGCTAGTAGAGGGACTGATTGGACATATATAATCGGGCTCCCGTGATTCCATATGATCATCATTCTGTACCGAACAACTCAATCATATGATCACTAATTTAAGAGTCACACCACTATAAACCTGAAACTGAACTCCCAATTATATACCGTATTACGTAAGCCTGTGACGAGCTACTATCCAATGACCTTGTCACATATGCAAAACCCGCATATGATATCCATCATCAGCCTTAGGTCAAAGTCCGTTTAATCCTACTGATCAGGCTATCTTAAAGTTCCATTATACTACCGAATTAAGAAAATGATTATTCACGATATGTGGATAAGAAGTCATCCGCCCAGTAGAGGACCCAAGGCCTTGTCCATTTTCACATTCAGTATAATGCCTTTAAGAGTATACCTTTAACTCCTTAGAGCTATGATTCCGATATCTGCAAACAAACCCTTCATCGTATACAAGTCATGCACCCAACGAACCGGTCTATAAGCTTACTACCTCTGAGATGCTTTAGCCATTGGAACATCAAAGTACACAAGTCATATACATGAAGTAGTTCATTTACTCAGGATTAAGGTTATTGCACAATGAACATCAAAAGCAGATTGATCCACTCATAGCGGACTACGTAGACCAATCATGCTTTAGTCCCGGTCTAATATGTCACCACCAAGTAACATATCTATGTTTCTACTTGGGAGTCCAGCTCCAGACAGTCAAGACAAACCGTCCCCTCTAAGGCTTTAGACAACATAATAGTCTTAACATAAGTTAGATGCTCGGTCTAACCCCATAGACTACAGACCATAGTTTAGACCGCTAACTTTAGAACATTGTCTTCTCGCATACAAAAGTCCATTGCACGCAACGTTCTAACAGTTTTAACACAAGCAGTTAGTGAGCCATATTTGCTTACATTTACTTTAACATGTAAATAAGACGATGACAGATAGCAATGTAATGAATAACCTCTATATATAATTTTATTATCCAGTTCAAAATGAATACATCAAAATGTCTCTAACACTTAGGGCATTTCCTAACAATCTCCCACTTGCCCTAAGCTAGTAGATGTGCCATGTTACGCATCCCCATTGCCTCTACGTGCCTTTTAAAGCTTCTAGCCACCAAAGTCTTAGTAGAGGGATTGGCAATGTTGTCTTCGGATGTGATCTTACATACATCTACTTATCCTGTCTCTATATGCCCTCTAATGTCGACTTCCTCCAATCCTTACAAGTCTGGAAGTCTGAGTCCGTGTATCTTACGGGTGTTAGGTCCCCTCCAGAATACACCAGCATATAATCTCTCGTTCTCTTAAGATACTTGAGCATATGCTTTACAGCTTGCCAGTGCTTGGTTCCAGGATTTGCTTGATATCGACTCACCATACCTACTGCAAAACATATGTCTGGGTGAGTGCAAAGCATAGCATACATAAGGCTACCCACAGCGGATGCATAAGGGACCTTACTCATACGCTCTCTTTCTTCCGATGTCTTGGGATAGTCATCCAATGAAAGAGTTAGACCGGTAATAGAAGGTTGTGAGCCTTTCTTTGCCTCTTGTGTTACATATTTGTCAATTATTTTATCTATGTATGAAGCTTGGGATAACGCTATCATTTTGTTCTTTCGATATGTGAAGAGACGAATGCCTAAAACATAATTAGCTTCTCCCAAGTCCTTCATGTCAAACTGTTGGTGTAACCAAAGCTTGACCGATGATAAGTTCCCTACTTCATTCCCAATGAGTAGTATATCGTCGACATAGAGTATCAGAAAGACCACTTTTCCATCCTTAATACATTTATAAACACAAGGTTCATCAACGTTCTGCTCAAAACCAAATGTCTTAATCGCTTGATCAAACCTCTGGTTCTATGAGTGGGATGCTTGCTTTAATCCATAAATGGATCTAAGCAACTTGCAGACTTTCCTTTCTTGGCCTTTCGCTACGAACCCTGCGGGCTGTATCATATAGATACACTCTTCAAGATGGCCATTCAAGAATGCCGTCTTGACATCCATTTACCAGATCTCGTAATCGAGAGCCACAGCAATGGATAGAAGAATACAGATAGAGTTCAGCAAAGCAACAAGCGAAAAGGTTTCATCGTAATCGATTCCAGCCTTTTGCGTATATCCCTTTGCCACCAGTCTAGCTTTGAAAGTTTCCACTCTCCCTTCCGCATCCTTTTTTCTTTTGTAGACCTATTTGCATCCATTGGGTTTTATCCCATCCGGCAAATCTACAAGTTCCCAAACAGAGTTGGATTTCATAGAATCCATCTCATTGTTCATAGCCTGTTTCCAAGATTTAGAATCAACATCATTATAGCTTCATCATAGGTGACCGGATCATCCTCATGCTCATGAGCCTCGGCCTGGTATACCTCAGCATCATACATGAAGAAATTAGGTTTCTTAGAAACCCTCTCACTACGATGAGGTACCCTAAATTGTTGATCGTCTGCAGGTCTTTCACTGGAACTCGGACTTGCGTCCAAGATCGAAATTTGTGGAGCAGTTCTTTCACCCGATAACTCCTCTAGCACCACTTTGCTTCGAGGCTTAAAGTCATTCATGTGAGTTTCCTCCAAGAATGTCGCATGGGTTGAGATAATGACTTTTTGTTCCTTTGGGTTATAGAACAGACCTCCTTTAGGTCCTTTTGGATACCCTACAAACATGCACAATTCTGATCTTGGTTCCAACCTTTTTGCATCCCTATCCAGTACATGTGCCGGGCAGCCCCATATTCTCATATGTCCAAGGGAGGGCTTCCTGCCACACCACAATTCATACGGAGTTCTGGGAATTGATTTGCTCGGAACCTGGTTTAGAATATAGCATGCTGTTTGTAAAGCATATCCCCAAAATGATAATGGCAGCGTCGAATAACTCATCATGGACTATACCATATCCAATAAGGTCCTGTTTCTCCTTTCGGCTACACCATTCTGTTGTGGAGTGCCAGGTGCAGTCAATTGGGATAAAATCCCGTTCTCTACAAGATGTCCGAGAAATTCATCGGAGAGGTATTCGCCACCTCGATCAGATCGAAGTGTCTTTATGGATTTATCCAATTGCTTTTCCACTTCCGCACGATACTCTTTGAACTTGTCAAAGGTTTCGCTCTTGCGGTGTGTCAAATACACATATCCATACCTCGAGTAATCATCTATAAAAGAGACATAATACTCGAACCCTCCTCATGTTGTGACGTTCATGGGGCCATATACGTCAGTGTGCACAATTTCTAAGAGCTCCTAAGCCCTTGTACCCTTAGCTCCAAAAGACCTCTTAGTCATTTTACCCTCTAGACAAGACTCACATTGGGGAAGTCGTACCTCCTCCAGAGATTCCAAAGGACCGTCTTTCACCAATCTTTGAATCCTATCCTGATTAATATGACCAAGTCTTAAATGCCAAAAATACGCCTTGTTAGAGTGAGAAACTTTCAACCTTTTAGAGTTATCAATTAATTCAGTGTCAAGCAGTGAGTACATCTTTGGTTTGATCAAATATAGGTTTCCATCCATCCATCCAGAATAGATAAAAGACTTATTTCTACGAATATCAACTCTTTTACTAAAAGAAACTGAATAAGAATCCTTTATTAAACAAGCTATCAATATAAGGTTCCTCCAAAAATTAGGAACATAAAAACAGTCTTTTAATAAAATAAACCTAAATTGATCAAAATAAAGGTAAACATCTCCCACTGCCTCAGTCACCACCAAGCTGCCGTCCCCAGTTCGCAACGAGAGGCTCCTATCATGTAGACTTCTCGTTTCCACGAACCCCTGCATAGAAACACAAACATGATTAGTGGCACCCGAATCAATGACCCAAGTGTCTTTCGATTCTTCCACCAAACACGCTTCCAAGTAAAGAAGTTCCTTACCTTCCTCGCCCTTGGTGGCTAGGAATTCCCGGCAAGCCTTCTTGAAGTGACCTACCTTCCCACAATGGAAGCATTTGGACTTTTTAGGGTCCTTTGGCTTCTTGTTCTTCTTCTTCTTCTTCTTCCCGTCCGAGACAGGAGGATTAGAAGAACTAGAAGCCACTTGCTTCTTATTTGGCTTCTTCCTCTTCCGTGAGGGATTGGAAGATTCCGCCAAATTGGCCTCACCTTTAGGTCGGACCACATCCTCATCCCTGATCATCCGCTCATAAGCCTGTAGTTGCTTCATGAGCTCGGTTAGTCCTAACTCCTTTGTCACCAGATTGCATGCGGCCTTAAACCCCACAAAATCTTTAGACAGAGTCTTGAACACCATCTCGATCTGGGTGTTGTAGTCCAACTCAGCACCATTCTCGGCAGCCTCAGTGAAGAATCCCATTAGAGTGATCATATGGTCCTTCACCGGAGTACCCACCTTTTGCTTAGAGTTCATAATGCTGGTGATAGCGGACTGTCGAGCCAATTTTTCTTGGCCTCCGAACATGTCCTCCAGATTTTCCATGATCTCCCCAGCAACTTGATAAGTCTCATGCTGCTTTTGTAAAGCACTCGTCATGCTAGCAAGGATGTAGCATCGAGCTATCTCATTGGATTCTCTCCAACGATTATAGGCAACCGGGACCTCCTCAAGTGGTGTGTCAGGTTTAGGCCCAGGTGGGCATGGTTCGTCCAGTACGAACTTGTGTCTCTTGCAGCTGAGAACTATTAATAGATTTCTTTTCCAATCTTTATAATTATCGCCATTCAGCTTATTTTCAGTAAGTATGGAAATGAGGGGTGTCGGTGACATTTTGAACTGAAATAAAATTATACTAGACATCATTATAAAGCCCAAGCAAATATACAGATAATTTAGCAAATAAAACATACAAGTATGTTCCTACAGGAAACTTGAAAAACATGTAGCATTGCAACGGTAATTCTCAGCACCGATTGCCCCAAGCCATCGAGGGGTGGTCATGAAAACAAATAGCCGGAACATGGACCCCGTCCAATTAATATATGTTACCTTAAATCCTCCAAGGTTAAGACATATATTAATAACCGCTTATTTGGCCACCAGTTTAGTTAATAGAGCTTCTAGGGAAGGTTAATAACTAAACGAGTCTTGAGTGTATAACCATTGTTTACGTAGCCCAATCCACGTCCTACCAAGCCACCGAGGGGTGGTCATGAATAGGATCGTACCCGAACAAGTTTTCCACATAGGAGATCCAATCTAGTATACCGGCGGCGGTAAACACCTACCAAGGGGTGTGGTCAGGGCAGAACTGACGCGAGGCATTACCATGCTTTCACATATGGATCAACAATGGAGGCCGTGGGTTTTGTTTGAAACCCTCTCCCACTCAATATTTTGGAAAACATGCAAGTTTTGACAAATTATGTGTGATCAATATAGTATGAGCGGCACTCACCTATCCTATATGACATGTTATCAAATATGCATACAAAACATCCATCAATACATATTTATACATCCATGACATATCATAGAAAAAATAATTGATAGAATAACCAAGCTATGGTTCCATCCTAGAACAAAGAAAATAAAGATTACAAAATTCCATTCAAAGCATTCTTTGGGTCTTGAATTATGTTCCGTCTTCTTGTATCCATCTTTATGTAGCCTTTCCATTTATTTCTCTTCTCTAGAATTATTTAAAATTTAAATCTCCAAAAATTTAAATTTCAAATTCAAATTCCAAATTCGAATTTCAAATTTAAATTTCCAATTCAAAATTTTAAACAATTTTAAACATCATGTGTAATAATATGTAAATTCAAAAATTTCAAATTTTCAATTACATATTTTTAAACATGATTTAAAATTAAATTTCTAATTTAAAAATCAAAATTTTTTTTTGATTTTTAGACCGTCGTACTGCCGCCTCCGAAGGCGGCAGCCGCCGTGGGCAGCCACCAGCCCCAAAGGGGCTGGCAGCCCACGGCTGCCCTCTATGTGCAGCCTTGCCGGGCTGCAGGCCAAGCCTGCAGCGCCAGGCTGCACGCCCAGGCTGCGGCCACCCTTAGGCAGGCCACGGCCACCCTTGGCTGCGGCCACCCTTGGGCAGGCCACGCCCATCTTGCCCGAGCGCAGGGGCTGCCGCAGCCCCATCCTGCCCGAGGGCAGGGGCTACAGCCCCACCCAGGCCGGTCGGCCTATCCCGAGGGGTCGTGTCTCGTTTTTCGTGCCATATTCCAATTTACCTATTAGGATCTCCAAAAATTAATTTGAATCCCAATTAAATTGAAATTTTCTACACAATCAAAATTTCAACCTTTAAATCAAATTTAACTTTAGGGAAAAAAATAAATTACGGTCTTCAATCTTCAATCTCCTCCAAGTATAATTACATAAAATTTCCGAAACCGTTTTCGGTGTACAAAAATTCTAACCATAAAAATTCTAAGAGATAAAATTAAAACCCATGGGAAAATTACAGTGTTAATAAACTGCTCCCATGGTTACATAAAAAATTCCTAGATGCAATTTTTCTAAATTCTAAGGAACCATAACCGGCATAAACAAGCATGCTTATAAAAATTCAGAAAATTAAAATAACCACATACTGTATACATAATCCATGATAACAACATAAAGGAACCCTAGAATGCTACTCTCTAAATATCAAATCCATACATAAATTAAAAGACTAAGTAATTGTCTAATTTATGTACATGGCATAGTCATGAGATGGCTCTGATACCAATTGTAGGAAAATAAATCGGTAAAAACGTATCAGAGTGGCGCAGCGGAACAATAAAAATTTTTAGATCGTTAAATATCTCATGATGCCATATACAATAAACCAACAACAATTATAACTCATACCTCAAGGATGCCAATCTTGCAGGAGGAGAATGATCGGAGGCTTTAACCAACTAGCCTTCTCTACTATTCTCCAATTCCCGAATGGCTGAGTGTGTGGGCACTCTGAACCTCGATCGGTATGCTAGCACTGCTAGTCTTCTTCCGACCACCCAGATCTCTAAAGAACTTTATTGTCACGATGAGCTGTACAACAATAAGCCTGCTCACCTGAGAGTCTGTGGTCTGAGAGAACTGGAGTGGCAGGACCTCTATTTATAGACCTGCATGAGGTGATTCTCTGAATTTGAATTGGACTAGGAAAAGATATTCTCCCTTATCCATAACCATAAAATCTGAATTTTTCATGGGAAAATCCCAACAATAAAATTCAGTTTTTTAAGGATAAAACCAATCCAAATCTAAACAAGATTTTAACTAGAATTTTATCTCCCTTTTTCAACCAAAAAATCTGAAATTTTCTAGGAGATTTTTCCTCCAAAAATTCGGCCACATTTAGGATAAGGGAGAATCAAAATTCCACTAGGATTTTCAAGCTTGAATCTTATCTCAACCTTATCCAAAATAACCGAATTTTCCTAGGAGATTTCCTCCATAATTTCGGCCACTTTTCAGGGAAGGAGAGAATCCAAATTCAACTAGGATTGAAACTTGATTTTTTCCCTTGAACCTTATCCACAAAAACCAAAATTCCATTGAGGATTATCCTCAAAATTTCGTCCATAATTTGTTAGGATTTGGATTCAAAATTCAAGTAGGATTCTAACAAGATTATCCTCTCCAAATCCAACTCAAATTCGAATTTCAAACCTTGTGGATTTTCCACAACAAATTCAAATCCCACTTGGATTGTGATTCAAAATTTGAATTTCAAATTTCAAATTCGAACTTCAAATTCAAATTTCAAATTCAAATTTCAAAATTCAAATTTCAAAATTCAAATTTCAAAATCCACAAAAATGGTTGTGTTTCAAATTCTTGTTCTCATGGATAATTTTCTACAACTCCAATCCAATCTCAAATAAAATCATGGCAACTTTATTTGGAGTTCGAATAATTGTGTACTCTATTATCCAAAACAAAATCTGAATCCAACCGGAGAGAATCTTGTCTACCATCCTAATCCTGTGTCATCACCATCCATGCATAATAAACTAGCCAATAGCATACACAAATCAATTTGCCAAACGTTAAGGAATTATGTGGAGCTAGTAGAGGGACTGATTGGACATATATAATCAGGCTCCCATGATTCCATATGATCATCATTCTGTACCGAACAACTCAATCATATGATCACTAATTTCAGAGTCACACCACTATAAACCTGAAACTGAACTCCCAATTATATACCGTATTACGTAAGCCTGTGACGAGCTACTATCCAGCCTGGGCGTACAGCCTGGCACTGTAGGCTTGGCCTGTAGCCCGGCAAGGCAGCACATAGGGGGCAGCCGTGGGCTGTCAGCCCCTTTGGGGCTGGTGGCTGCCCACGGCGGCTGCCGCCTTCGGAGGCGGCGGTACGACGGTCTAAAAATCGAAAATTTTGATTTTTAAATCAGAAATTTAATTTTAAATCATGTTTAAAAATATGTAATTGAAAATTTGAAATTTTTGAAATTACATATTATTACACATGATGTTTAAAATTGTTTAAAAATTTGAATTGGAAATTTAAATTTGAAATTCGAATTTGGAATTTGAATTTGAAATTTAAATTTTTGTAGATTTAAATTTTAAATAATTCTTGGGATGAGAAATAAATGGAGAGGCTATATAAAGATGGATACAAGAAGACGGAACAGAATTCAAGACCCAAAGAATACTTTGGATGGAATTTTGTAATCTTTATTTTCTTTGTTCTAGGATGGAACCATAGCTTGGTTATTCCGTCAATTATTTTTTCTGTGATATGTCATGGATGTATAAATATGTATTGATGGATGTTTTATATACATATTTGATAACATGTCATATAGGATAGGTAAGTGCCGCTCATACTATATTGATCATACATAATTTGTCAAAACTTGCATGTTTTTCAAAATATTGAGTGGGAGAGGGTTTCAAACAAAACCCACGGCCTCCATTGTTGATCCATATGTGAAAGCATGGTAACGCCTCGCGTCAGTTCTGCCCTAACCACACCCCTCGGTAGGTGTTTACCGCCGCCGGTATACTAGATTGGATCTCCTATTTGGAAAACGTGTTCGGGTACGATCCTATATATGACCACCCCTCGGTGGCTTGGTAGGACGTGGATCGGGCTACGTAAATAATGGTTATACACTCAAGAATCGTTTAGTTATTAACCTTCCCTAGAAGCTCTATTAACTAAACTGGTGGCCAAATAAGCGGTTATTAATATATGTCTTAACCTTGGAGGATTTAAGGCAACATATATTAATTGGACGGGGTCCATGTTCCGGCTATTTGTTTTCATGACCACCCCTCGGTGGCTTGGAGCAATAGGTGTTAAGAATTACCGTTGCAGTGCTACATGTTTTTTCAAGTTTCATGTAGGAACATACTTGTATGTTTTATTTGCTAAATTAACTGTATATTTGCTTGGGCTTTGTAATGATGTCTAGTATAATTTTATTTCAGTTCAAAATGTCACCGACACACCTCATTTCAATACTTACTAAGAATAAACTGAATGGCGAGAATTATAAAGATTGGAAAAGAAATCTATTAATAGTTCTCAGCTGCAAGAGACACAAGTTCGTACTGGACGAACCATGCCCACCTGGGCCCAAACCTGACACACCACTTAAGGAGGTCCCGGTTGCCTATAATCGTTGGAGAGAATGCAATGAGATAGCTCGATGCTACATCCTTGCTAGCATGACGAGTGCTTTACAAAAGCAGCATGAGACTTATCAAGTTGATAGAGAGATCATGGACAATTTGGAGGACATGTTCGGAGGCCAAGAAAAATTGGCTTGACAGTCCGCTATCACCAGTATTATGAACTCTAAGCAAAAGGCGGGTACTCCGGTGAAGGACTATATGATCACTCTAATGGGATTCTTCGCTGAGGCTGCTGAGAATGGTGCTGAGTTGGACTACAACACCCAGATCGAGATGGTGTTCAAGACACTGTCTAAAGATTTTTTAGGGTTTAAGGCCGCATACAATCTGGCGACAAAGGAGTTAGGACTAACAGAGCTCATGAAGTAATTACAGGCTTATGAGCGGATGATCAGGGATGAGGATGCGGTCCGACCTAAAGGAGAGGCCAATTTGGCGGAATCTTCCAATCCCTCACGGAAGAGGAAGAGGCCAAATAAGAAGCAAGTGGCTTCTAGTTCTTCTAATCCTCCTATCTCGGACGGGAAGAAGAAAAAGAAGAATAAGAAGCCAAAGGACCATAAAAAGTCCAAATGCTTCCATTGTGGGAAGGTAGGTCACTTCAAGAAGGCTTGCCGGGAATTCCTAGCCGCCAAGGGTAAGGAAGGTAAGGAACTTCATTACTTGGAAGCGTGTTTGGTGGAATAATCGAAAGACACTTGGGTCATTGATTCGGGCGCCACTAATCATGTTTGTGTTTCTATGCAGGGGTTCGTGGAAACGAGAAGTCTACATGATAGGAGCCTCTCGTTGCGGACTGGAGATGGTAGCTTTGTGGTGGCTGAGGCAGTGGGAGATGTTTACCTTTATTTTGATCAATTTAGGTTTATTTTATTAAAAGACTGTTTTTATTTTCCTAATTTTAGGAGGAACCTTATATCGATAGCTTGTTTAATAAAGGATTCTTATTCAGTTTCTTTTAGTAAAAGAGTTAATATTCGTAGAAATAAGTCTTTTATCTGTTCTGGATGGACGGATGGAAACCTATATTTGATCAAACCAAAGATGTACTCACTGCTTGACACTGAATTAATTGATAACTCTAATAGGTTGAAAGTTTCTCACTCTAACAAGGCGTATCTTTGGCATTTAAGACTTGGTCATATTAATCAGGATAGGATTCAAAGATTGGTGAAAGACGGTCCTCTGGAATCTCTGGAGGAGGTACGGCTTCCCCAATGTGAGTCTTATCTAGAGGGTAAAATGACTAAGATGTCTTTTGGAGCTAAGGGTACAAGGGCTCAGGAGATCTTAGAAATTGTGCACACTGACGTATGTGGCCCCATGAACGTCACAGCACGAGGAGGGTTCGAGTATTATGTCTCTTTTATAGATGATTACTCGAGGTATGGATATGTGTATCTGATGCACTGCAAGAGCGAAACCTTTGACAAGTTCAAAGAGTATCGTGCGGAAGTGGAAAAGCAATTGGATAAATCCATAAAGACACTTCGATCTAATCGAGGTAGCGAATATCTCTTCGATGAATTTCTAGGACATCTTGTAGAGAACAGGATATTATCCCAATTGACTGCACCTGGTACTCCACAACAGAATGGTGTAGCTGAAAGGAGAAACAGGACCTTATTGGATATGGTACGGTCCATGATGAGTTATTCAACGCTGCCATTATCTTTTTGGGGATATTGTCACGGCCCAAAATTTAGACACGTGACACGGTAGCTAAATCATAATATCAACCCGAGATTTAAGGAAAACATTTATTACAACAACAACAGGTCAATATTATAATTTAGCTAAGCCTAATTATAAAGTAGCATCATAATCACAAAATAAAATAAAGGAGAAAATAAATGCTTTTTAATGCGGAAGTCAAACACAAAATTGGTTTTCAAAAGAAATTACCAACCATAAAATATTACCAAGCATGAAATTTGAATAACGTGAAATAAAGTACAAACTAAAAGTCTCATTACATCAGAACGAGAAACAGAAAGAAGAAGATGGAGAAAACGGATAGCATCATCTTCGGTAGTAACGGATATCTCAACGAATTTCAGAACTGCTACCTCCCGTACCTGGAAGTAGTCATTTCGAAATCACAAAGAAAAGGGACGTGAGCGTTGGCTCAGTAGGACAGAAACAAAAGTGGGTTAACAGATAACATTTAAAAATATGGCATAATATTCGTTTTCAAAAATAATCAACAATTAAAAAAAAATACATGGCATAATAATCATAAAAAAAATAATCAACAATTTCGGGAACACATTTTTAATACAAGTTTTATTCTGCTGAGGACTTAGCGTAGCTGCAATATACGTGCCCCAATATTAAAATAATAAATCATTAAAACAAACCATCATATTATGAGTGAGGACTTGTCGTAGCTATAATATACGTGCCTCGAATTTGAATTATCCTAGATCATCTCGTTACGGCCTAAATAGGCCGAACGGCCCTGCGCAGGTTTAGGGACCTTCCCCCAAGCCGTCAACTCTGGGACGCACGCATCATTTACAATGATCATGAACCAGAGCTCAATTATGTTCACCGGATTATTCAAAAGATGGTATTTACCAAGTTGTATTATGCCATTAATCAAAACACGCTTTGAATACACATTTAATACAAAACACTTTGCATGCATTTATTCCATCCAAAAACAGTATAAAAATTTCATAAACTAAAAACAGCATGCCATCGATAAAACAAGGGAATTTAAAACACTTGACTACTCCCAGAAAAGGCTAGAACATCCTACGTCGATTATCGCACAAGCGTTACGATAACATGATCCACAAATCCAGCAAGAACGTCAAATAAATCCTACAATCACAACATATGATCAGTCTAGGTCTAGACATAATCATCCAATCATTTTAGTGTGCCACAAAAGATTTCAAAACGTTTAATAAACATTTGGGATTTAAAATTTGTGAAAACAAACTCTAAGTTAGGATATTACTGGACATGGGCAGACTGACCTAGGCTGAATTTAAAATCCATATTAATTTATTTTTAATCCCAAAAATTATAAATTTTTAATATGTTAAACTAGACATCCGTAGCTTTAATTCCATATAATTTTTATAATTTTTAGACATCGTTTGTTCATTCAATTAGGCCAAAAACCGAGGGGTTGTTTTCAGGCATAAAATCTGGGTTTCAGTTTCAGTTCAAAAACTGGCAGTTCTATCCGCCTATCTTAGAAAAAATATTTTGACTAGGCAAATGGCTGATTTTGGTTCTGAAATTTTGTAGGCATTTAGGAGACATCTTGAATTTAATTTTAGGCTCAAGAATCACTCGAAAATCATTTTTAAAACTCAAGTTATGGCTGACACAAGTTTACTGTTCATATGGTAATTTTCCAGATTTCCGTTTTTCTGTGTCCGAATTTCGATTAGCCTCAAACCAACTCAATTTTCATCCAATGATCACGAAATTTTGTGGAGGGCCTTATTTATATGTGATTAACACAACCCAAGATTCAAATTGACAAAAACATAAAATTTTACACATGTGATAATAGGGTTTTTGAAAGGAAAACAAAGAGGCAAAATTTCTAGGGTTTGAGAGAGAGAGATTCACACCTTGTTTGTGCTGCACTATTTTTGATGCTTGGTCTCCTTTTTGGCTGAATTTGTGTGAGTGTTGGAGTCTTCAAAACAGTAGGGAAAATAGTGGAGAAAACCATATGAAAATTCAGATTTAAAACCAAAAGGAGAATGAAGGAAAAAGTTTGATTTCTCACCTTGTTTTTGTCTCAAAATTTGTTGAATCTTTGAGCTACCTTTTGATAGGTTTTGTTGCTGTTTTGGGTGTGTTTTGGGAGAGAAAATTCAGAGAGGGGAGAAGGGAAAGCTGGCCAAATTTTTGAGTGTGAAAGGAAGGGTGAATGAGAGTTAAAAGAGGGTTTTTATACTAGGTTTTCTTTCTTTCCCTTTCTCTTCCTTGTTTGGCTGAAATTTCTAAGGGTAAAATAGAAAGTTTTTGTGCTGTTTTGAGGCTAGGGTTTTCTCTCTTATTTCCCTTTAGGTGGCCAAAATTAGCCCTTAGTTTTTAAGGAAAAATAATTTGAATTTTGGTTGAGTTTTGACCTAGCTTTTGATTCAAATAAAAATCTCCTTTATTTCCTATACTTTATGGCCGAAATTTCTTCTTTATATCTAAGGGATGAAATTTGAATTTAAATCCTCCTTGGATTTGTGGAATTTAAATTTTAATTAAATCCCAAGTGATGGCCGAATATTTTAGGGTTTCTTTTTGAAGTTCAAATTGTTGACTTTTCGAGCAGAATTTGACTAGGAAACCAACCTAGGGTTTCCAAAAGATTTTTAATTAATTTTTGGCACACTAATTTTATTTAAATTATATATTGACCCTTAAATAGAATTTAAGGCGTCACAAATATCTACCACTAAATATAGTTTCATCCTCGAAACTTTAAGAATTTCTCCACACTAAAGAAGAGAATAAGAATATGAGTCACTTCTCATTTCATTAAGCAAATCTAAATGCACCTTTTAGAACATATAGTGGTATATCTACCACTATGAATAGAGTAGGGTTACAAAACAAACTTAGGTCGACTACATTACAAGTACTCTACTACTTAGCGAACCATTCAACATGGTTCTCACGCATATCTTTCTCGGTTTCCCATGTGGCTTCCTCTTCACCATGGTTACTCCAAAGAACCTTCACCATGGGTATTGTTTTCGTTCCCAGCTGCTTGACCTTACGATCCAAAATCTTCACTGGAACCTCGACGTAAGAGACATCTGGTTGGATTTCTACACCATCTGTTGAAATGACTTCTGACTCTGCTCGTGCACTCTTCCTCAGCATCGATACATGGAAAACGTTGTGCACTCCCAAGGTGTCGGGTAACTTCAGCTTATATGCAACCTTACCAACTCTGCGTACGATCTCGAAAGGTCCAGTGTAACGCGGTGCTAGCTTCCATTTAACTCTGAAACGAGAGATACCTTTCTTCGGTGAAACCTTTAGCAACACAAACTCTCCGACCTCGAACTCTAACGGCTTTCTGCGTTGATCTGCATAGCTCTTCTGTCGACTCTGTGCTGTTAGAAGTCGTTGTTTGATGATGGCAATCTTCTCGTACTGGTCTAGGATTATATCAGGTCCACCCACAGGTGCTTCCTGGTTGTGAACCCAATAGATGGGTGATCGACAAGGCTTTCCGTACAACGCTTCAAAGGGTGCCATTCCGATACTCGCTTGATAACTGTTGTTGTATGCGAACTCTGCCAGGTAGAGGTGTTTGCTCCATCCATCTCCAAGATCAAGAACGCAGGCACGTAGCATGTCCTCGAGAATCTGTATGCGACGCTCTGACTGACCATCTGTCTGCGGATGAAAAGCGGTGCTGAAGTTCAGTTCTGTGCCTAAAGCTTCCTATAGACTTTGCCAAAAATGAGCATTGAAGCGCGTATCATGATCATAAATGATCACTGAAGGGACTCCATGCAATCTGACTACGTTCCTCATGTAAAGCTCGGCTAGCTGGTTCCTAGTGCAAGTCGTCTTGAACGGGATGAAGTGCGCGGTCTTCGTGAGACGATCTACAACTACCCAGACTCCATCAGATCCATCATGTGCTTTTGGTAAGCCGGTTAGGAAGTCCATTCCTATACTATCCCACTTCCACCGAGGTATTGGAAGTGGTTGGAGCAGACCTGCGGGTCTCTCCCGTACTGTCTTTACTTTTTGACACGTCAAACAGTTGGCCACGAAGTTCTTTAGATCTAACTTCATAGCTCTCCACCAAAGCTGTCGTCTTAGGTTTTGATACATCTTGTTTCCACCTGGGTGCATGGCGAACCTCGACTGATGAAACTCTGACAAGATCTCCTGTATAAGCTCTGGAATGTATGGCACTACTAAGCGACCCTTGTTGTAAAGAATTCCAATGGCGTCCATCGACCACTCTGCAATATGCTTGCCCTTTAACAATCTCTCTCGGATGTCAACAAAACATGGATCTGCCAACTGATTCTCCTTGATCCTCTGCACGTAATCTGGTTCCATTACTAAGTTGTACAACACTGGGTGACCCTGAACTTCGCCAAAACGAACCTGATAAGCTGTAAGAACTCTGTCCTTTTCCCACTCATCTATCTGCATAGCCATTATAGAAGCGTCATGATTAGGATTGGGAACTGCCTCTCTTTTCCTACTTAGTGCATCTGCAATCACGTTTGCTTTACCCGGATGATACTCGACTTGGAAGTCGTAGTCTTGCATGTATTCTACCCATCTTCTCTAACGCAGGTTTAGATCTTTCTGTGTAGCTAGGTATTTTAAACTCTTGTGATCTGAAAACAGTCTAAAACTGGCACCACACAGATAACAACGCGAAATCTTAAGTGTGAACACTACTGCAGCTAACTCTAGATCGTGCGTAGGGTAGTTTCGTTCATGTTGTTTCAACTGTCGTGAGGCATAAGCGACAACTCGGTTCTGTTGCATTAAAACTGCTCCAAGACCTTGATGAGAAGCATCGGTGTAGACGTCATATACTTGATCCTGATCCGAAATAATAAGGATAGGTGCAGACGTCAAACCACTCTTTAACTCCTGGAAAACTGACTCACAGCTGTTGTCCCAAACGAAAGATACATCCTTCTTTGTCAAATTGGTAAGGGGAGCGGCGAGCTTGCTAAAGTCCTGTACAAAACGTCGATAATATCCCGCTAAGCCTAAGAAGCTTCGGATCTCCGGGACATTCTTCGGTCGTTCCCACTTAAGAATCGCTTCAACCTTGGATGGATCCACTGATATACCATCTCTTGAGATTATATGCCCGAGAAACTTGACCTCTATCATCCAAAACTCACATTTTTCTTTCTTGGCGTATAATTGATGTTCACGAAGAGTCTGTAAAACTATACCAAGATGCTGTGCATGATCTTCGCGAGTTCGTGAGTAGATGAGGATGTCGTCGATGAATACGATGACGAACTTATCAAGAAAAGGTCGGAAGACTCTATTCATCATATCCATGAAGGCTGCTGGCGCGTTTGTCAAATCGAAAGGCATTACTAAGAACTCATAACTGCCATACCTCGTTCGGAAGGCTGTCTTCGGGATATCCTCCTCTCTGACACGAAGCTGATGATAACCAGATCTCAAATCAACCTTGGAGAAGAAACACGCTCCACCCAATTGATCGAACAGGTCATCTATACACGGTAACGGATACTTACTTTTGATGGTCACACTATTGAGTTTTCTGTAGTCTACATAGAGACGTAGCGAACCGTCGACTTTCTTCATAAAAAGGACTGATGAACCTCAAGGTGAGTTACTGTCTCAGATAAAGCCCAGCGATTTCAACTCATCCAGTTGCCTGCTCAACTCTTTCATCTCTAGAGGTGTCATATGATACGGAGCAGAAGCAAAAGGAGCTGTTTCGGGAACTAAGTCGATATGAAACTCTATTTCTCGATGAGGCGGTAAACCTGGAAGAGCTTTTGGAAAAACATCTGGAAAACTATCGACAACAGGTATTGGTTGGGTACTCTTTTCAGAACTGGATCGTTCTACTGCACACAAGGATAAGAAGCAAAGAATACCCTGCCTACTCTTCGTTACTAACCTCAGAGCAGATCTATCAACATCTGAAACTAAGCTTAACTGATAGGACACCACATGTCCTTAATTAGTTGTAAAGATAACACGACGATTACGACAATCAAGCATAATCCCATATCGGGAAAGCCAGTCATATCCCAGAATAACATCATAGGCAAACATAGGCATTACCACAAGTGATGCCTCCAAACAAACATCCCCAACATAAACATAGGCTTGACACCCATCACTAATGGTAGTCGTGCCCAACGGGAATTTCACACATAAGGGAGAGTCAAGATTTTACAGTTTTAAACCAATTGAACGAGCATAATGTTAGGCTATAAAAGAGTGTGTAGCCCCGGTGTCAAACAAAACATGTGCATATGTACCAAAGATAGGAATTATACCATCTAATGCAGTCGGTGTGTGATCTATCTCCATGCTGTCAGCTCCAAGAGCGTGTACCTGTGGTGCCTTACCATGATTTTGAGCTGTATTCCCTCGTTTAAACCCCTTACTCTGACCCTGTGGTGGTGGTCTCTGATAACTCGGTGCTGGGAACTGCTGTAGCGGTGTAGCATGTGGATCATAAGGCGCAGTGTACTGGCTCATGTGCTGAGGCTGATAGGGAGTCAGAAGCTGAGGGCATTGTGACTGCGAAGACTAGGAAGTAAACTATTGCCTCTGTGGAAGACCATTCTGATTCCGCTGATGATGATGTCTATGAGCATTGTCTCTTGACTGTCTCTTCGGGCAGACATTTCTTTTGTGGCCTTCATCACCATACTCGAAGTAGGTAATCACATTCACCCGACCCTGTCGCTGTCTAGAAAACTGATGAGAACCCGATCCCTGAGATTACTGGTTCTTCTGGTAAGGAGTCTGCGGCTTGTGCTGAGGCTTGTTGCGAATTGGTCCAGACTTGTTTTTGTAACGAGCTTCAAGGAACTCCTTGTCGCCCTCTTCCACTGTCAATGCCTTAGCGACTATCTGCTGGTAGCTATCCCTGATCTGGAACAGTTGTACACCCCTCTTCACATAGAGGCTAAGCCCTTCCTCAAAGCGGAGACACTTAGTAGCTTCATCCAAAACCTGATTCTTCGCATACCGGGTCAACTCAGTGAACTTGGCTTAATATTCCCGCACTGACATAGACCCTTGCTTCAAACGGACGAACTCCCTAGCTTTTCTGTCGCGGAACTGAGCTGAAAAGAAACACTCGTGAAAACGCTCCTCGAAAACTATCCAAGAAGACCTCTGCTCCTCTGTCGAACCATCCTCGATACTAGCCCACCAGGTAGAGACTAGACCCACCAGCTTGTTAGAAGCAAACTCAACCCAAAACTCTGTGGGTGTGGTGGTCAACTTTAGCTGCTTACGAATGGCATCAAACTAGTAGTCGGCATCCATCTCTGTGCCCGTGCCGTCGAAAGTGGGTACGTGAGGCTTGAAGAAAAGAGTTAGGGCTGCCTGTTTAGGATGTATCATAGACTGGGTAGGTACTACTCTAGAGGTAGGGTTTTCGGTGGTAGGCGTTTGCTGAGGAGTCTGAGAAGAACTCCCCGCTCTCGGGGTCTCATTAGGAACAACATTGGCTACAGGAGTTGGGTTAGGTGTTCAAAAAGGTAAGACGGTGAGGAGAGCCTGTATCGCCGCCGTGAGGTTCTGCATCGCCGTTAGCTGATCATTCGGTGTAGGAAAACCGCTGCATTCTGTCTCCCTTGAGGCTGCGTGTTCCCGGGGTTCTCTTCGTCGTTGCCTCTCTGCTGCCTCTGACTACGCGTGCCGGGACGAGCCATTTTACTGTATGAGATTGAAGGAAGAGGAAATCCTATAAGCTTCTAAGAGTAAGAAAACTATGCTTAGGTATTTTGAAAACGTTTTGATGAAAACCCTTTTGAAAACGTTTTGATGGAAAACCCCTTTTGAAAATGTTTTGATAGAAAACCCTTTTGAAAACCTGGTCTCTGATACCATTATTTGTCACTGCCCAAAATTTAGACACGTGACACGGCAGTCAAATCATAATATCAACCCGAGATTTAAGGAAAACATTTATTACAACAACAACAGGTCAATATTATAATTTAGCTAAGCCTAATTATAAAGTAGCATCATAATCACAAAATAAAATAAAGGAGAAAATAAATGCTTTTTAATGCAGAAGTCAAACACAAAATCGGTTTTCAAAAGAAATTACCAACCATAAAATATTCCCAAGCATGAAATTTGAATAACGTGAAATAAAGTACAAACTTAAAGTCTCATTCCATCAAAATGAGAAACAGAAAGAAGAAGATGGAGAAAACGGATAGCATCATCTTCGGTAGTAACGGATATCTAAACGAATTTCGGAACTGCTACCTCCCGTACCTGGAAGTAGTCATTTCGAAATCACAAAGAAAAGGGACGCGAGCGCTGGCTCAGTAGGACAGAAACAAAAGTGGGTTAACAGATAACATTTAAAAATATGGCATAATATTCGTTTCCAAAAATAATCAACAATTAAAAAAAATACATGGCATAATAATCATAAAAAAAATAATCAACAATTTCGGGAACACATTTTTAATACAAGTTTTATTCTGCTGAGGACTTAGCGTAGCTGCAATATACGTGCCCCAATATTAAAATAATAAATCATTAAAACAAACCATCATATTATGATTGAGGACTTGTCGTAGCTATAATATACGTGCCTCGAATTTGAATTATCCTAGATCATCTCGTTACGGTCTAAATTGGTCGAACGGCCCTGCGCAGGTTTAGGGACCTTCCCCCAAGGCGTCAACTCTGGGATGCACGCATCATTTACCATGATCGTGAACTAGAGCTCAATTATGTTCACCGGATTATTCAAAAGATGGTATTTACCAAGTTGTATTATGCCATTAATCAAAACACGCTTTGAAATACACATTTAATACAAAACACTTTGCATGCGTTTATTCCATCCAAAAACAGTATAAAAATTTCATAAACTGAAAACAACATGTCATCGATAAAACAGGGGAATTTAAAACACTTGACTACTCCCAGAAAAGGCTAGAACATCCTACCTCGATTATCACACAAGCGTTACGATAACATGATCCACAAATCCAGCAAGAACGTCAAATAAATCCTACAATCACAACATATGATCAGTCTAGGTCTAGACATAATCATCCAATCATTTTAGTGTGCCACAAAAGATTTCAAAACGTTTAATAAACATTTGGGATTTAAAATTTGTGAAAACAAACTCTAAGTTAGGATATTACTGGACATGGGCAGACTGACCTAGGCTGAATGTAAAATCCATATTAATTTATTTTTAATCCCAAAAATTATAAATTTTTGATATGTTAAACTAGACATCCGTATCTTTAATTCCATATAATTTTTATAATTTTTAGACATCGTTTGGTCATTCAATTAGGCCAAAAACCGAGGGGTTGTTTTCAGGAATAAAATCTGGGTTTCAGTTTCAGTTCAAAAACTGGCAGTTCTGTCCACCTACATTAGAAAAATATGTTGACTGGGCAAACGGATGATTTTGGTTCTGAAATTTTTCAGGAATTTAGGGGACATCTTGAATTTAATTTTAGCCTCAAGAATCACTCGAAAATCATTTTTAAAACTCAAGTTATGGCTGACACAAATTTACTGTTTATATGGTAATTTTCCAGATTTCCGTTTTTCTGTGTCCGAATTTCGATTAGCCTCAAACCAACTCAATTTTCATCCAATGATCACGAAATTTTGTGGAGGACCTTATTTATATGTGGTTAACACAACCCAAGATTCAAATTGACAAAAACATAAAATTTTACACATGTGATAATAGGGTTTTTGAAAGGGAAACAAAGAGGCAAAATTTCTAGGGTTTGAGAGAGAGAGATTCACACCTTGTTTGTGCTGCACTATTTTTTATGCTTGGTCTCCTTTTTGGCTGAATTTGTGTGAGTGTTGGAGTCTTCAAAACAGTAGGGAAAACAGTGGAGAAAACCATATGAAAATTCGGATTTAAAACCAAAAGGAGAAGGAAGGAAAAAGTTTGATTTCTCACCTTGTTTTTGTCTCAAAATTTGTTGAATCTTTGAGCTGCCTTTTGATAGGTTTTGTTGCTGTTTTGGGTGTGTTTTGGGAGAGAAAATTCAGAGAGGAGAGAAGGAAAAGCTGGCCGAATTTTTGAGTGTGAAAGGAAGGGTGAATGAGAGTTAAAAGAGGATTTTTATACTAGGTTTTCTTTCTTTACCTTTCTCTTCCTTGTTTGGCCGAAATTTCTAAGGGTAAAAGAGAAAGTTTTTGTACTGTTTTGAGGCTAGGGTTTTCTCTCTTATTTCCTTTTAGGTGGCCAAAATTATCCCTTAGTTTTTAAGGAAAAATAATTTGAATTTTGGTTGAGTTTTGACCTAGCTTTTGATTCAAATAAAAATCTCCTTTATTTCCTATACTTTATGGCCGAAATTTCTTCTTTATATCTAAGGGATGAAATTTGAATTTAAATCCTCCTTGGATTTGTGGAATTTAAATTTTAATTAAAATCCCAAGTGATGGCCGAATATTTTAGGGTTTCTTTTTGAAGTTCAAATTGTTGACTTTTTGAGCAGAATTTGACTAGGGAACCAACCTAGGGTTTCCAAAAGATTTTTAATTAATTTTTGGCACACTAATTTTATTTAAATTATATATTGACCCTTAAATAAAATTTAAGGCGTCACAGATATGCTTTACAAACTGTGTGCTATATTCTGAACCAGGTTCCGAGCAAATCAATTCCCAGAACTCCGTATGAATTGTGGCGTGGCAGGAAGCCCTCCCTTGGACGTATGAGAATACAGGGCTGCCCGGCGCATGTACTGGATCGGGATGCGAAGAAGTTGGAACCAAGTTCAGAATTATGCATGTTTGTAGGGTATCCAAAAGGAACTAAAGGAGGTCTGTTCTATAACCCGAAGGAACAAAAAGTCATTGTCTCAACCCATGCGACATTCTTGGAGGAAAGTCACATGAATGACTTTAAACCTCGAAGTAAAGTGGTGCTAGAGGAGTTATAGGGTGAAAGAACTGCTCCACAGATTTCGGTCTTGGACGCAAGTCCGAGTTCCAGTGAAAGACCTGCAGACGATCAACAATTTAGGGTGCCTCGTCGTAGTGAGAGGGTTTCTAAGAAACCTAATTTCTTCATGTATGATGCTGAGGTATACCAAGCCGAGGCTCATGAGCATGAGGATGATCCGGTCACCTATGATGAAGCTATAAATGATGTTGATTCTAAATCTTGGAAACAGGCTATGAACAATGAGATGGATTCTATAAAATCCAACTCTGTTTGGGAACTTGTAGATTTACCGGATGGGATAAAACCTATTGGATGCAAATGGGTCTACAAAAGAAAGAAGGATGCGGAAGGGAGAGTGGAAACTTTCAAAGCTAGACTGGTTGTAAAGGGATACACGCAAAAGGCTGGAATCGATTACGATGAAACCTTTTCGCCTGTTACTATGCTGAAGTCTATCCGTATTCTTCTGTCCATTGCTGCGGCTCTCGATTACAAGATCTGGCAAATGGATGTCAAGACGGCATTCTTGAATGGCCATCTTGAAAAGTGTATCTATATGATACAGCCCGAAGGGTTCGTAGCGAAAGGCCAAGAAAGGAAAGTCTGCAAGTTGCTTAGATCCATTTATGGATTAAAGCAAGCATCCCGCTCATGGAACCAGTGGTTTGATCAAGCGATTAAGACATTTGGTTTTGAGCAGAACGTTGATGAACCTTGTGTTTATAAACGTATTAAGGATGGAAAAGTGGTCTTTCTGATACTCTATGTCGATGATATACTACTCATTGGGAATGATGTAGGGAATTTATCATCGATCAAGCTTTGGTTACACGAACAGTTTGACATGAAGGACTTGAGAGAAGCTAATTATGTTCTAGGTATTCATCTCTTCAGAGATCGAAAGAACAAAATGATAGCGTTATCCCAAGCTTCATACATAGATAAAATAATTGACAAATATGCAATGCAAGAGGCAAAGAAAAGCTCATAACCTTCTATTGCCGGTCTAACTCTTTCATTGGATGACTGTCCCAAGACATCAGAAGAAAGAGAGCGTATGAGTAAGGTCCCTTATACATCCGCTGTGGGTAGCCTTATGTACGCTATGCTTTGCACTCACCCGGATATATGTTTTGCAGTAGGTATGGTGAGTCGATATCAAGCAAATCCTGGAACCAAGCACTGGCAAGCAGTAAAGTATATACTTAAGTATCTTAAGAGAACGAGAGATTATATGCTGGTGTATTCTGGAGGGGACCTAACACCCATAGGATACATGGACTCAAACTTCCAGACTTGTAAGGATTTGAGGAAGTCGACAGTAGAGGGCATATGGAGACAGGATAAGTGGATGTATGTAAGATCGCGTCCGAGGACAACATCACCGATCCCTTTACTAAGACTTTGGCGGCTAGAAGCTTTGAGAGGCATGTAGAGGTGATGGGGATGCGTAACATGGCACATCTACTAGCTTAGGGCAGGTGGGAGATTGTTAGGAAATGCCCTAAGTATTAGAGACATTTTGATGTATTCATTTTGAACTGGATAATAAAATTATATATATATAGAGGTTATTCATTACATTGCTATCTGTCCTCATCTTATTTACATGTTAAAGTAAATGTAAGCAAATATGGCTCACTGAATGCTTGTGTTAAAACTGTTAGAACGTTGCATGCAATGGACTTTTGTATGCGAGAAGACAATGTTCTAAAGTTAGCAGTCTAAACTATGGTCTGTAGTCTATGGAGTTAGACCGAGCATCTAACTCATGTTAAGACTATTATGTTGTCTAAAGCCTTGGAGGGGACGGTTTGTCTTGACTGTCTAGAGCTGGACTCCCAAGTAGAGACATAGATATATTACTTGGTGGTGACATATTAGACCGGGACTAAAGCGTGATTGATCTATGTAGTCCGTTATGAGTGGATCAATCTGCTTTTGACGTTCATTGTGCAATAACCTTAATCCTGAGTAAATGAACTACTTCATGTATATGACTTGTGTACTTTGATGTTCCAATGGCTAAAGCGTCTCAGAGGTAGTAAGCTTATAGACCGGTTCGTTGGGTGCATGACTTGTATACGATGAAGGGTTTGTTTGCAGATATCGGAATCATAGCTCTAAGGAGTTAAAGGTATCCTCTTAAAGGCGTTATACTGAATGTGAAAATGGACAAGGCCTTGGGTCGTCTGCTGGGCGGATGACTTCTTATTCACACATAGTGAATAATCATTTTCTTAATTCGGTAGTACAATGGAACTTTAAGATAGCCTGATCAGTAGGATTAAACGGACTTTGACCTAAGGCTGATCATGGATATCATATAAGGGTTTTGCATATATGACAAGGTCATTGGATAGTAGCTCGTCACAGGCTTACGTAATACGGTATATAATTGGGAGTTCGGTACAGAATGATGATCATATGGAATCACGAGAGCCCGATTATATATGTCCAATCAGTCCCTCTACTAGCTCCACATAATTCCTTAACGTTTGGCAAATTGATTTATGTATGCTATTGGCTAGTTTATTATGCATGGATGGTGATGACACATGATTAGGATGGTAGACAAGATTCTCTCCGGTTAGATTCAGATTTTGTTTTGGATAATAGAGTACACAATTATTCGAACTCCAAATAAAGTTGCCATGATTTTATTTGAGATTGGATTGGAGTTATAGAAAATTATCCATGAGAACAAGAATTTGAAACACAACCGTTTTGTGGATTTTGAAATTTGAATTTTGAAATTTGAAATTTGAATTTTGAATTTGAAATTTGAATTTGAAATTTGAATTTGAAATTTAAATTTGAAATTTGAAATTTGAAATTTGAAATTTGAATTTGAAATTCGAATTTGAAATCTGAAATTCAAATTTTGAATCACAGTCCAAGTGGGATTCAAATTTGTTGTGGAAAATCCACAAGGTTTGAAATTCAAATTTGAGTTGGATTTGGAGAGGATAATCTTGTTAGAATCCTACTTGAATTTTGAATCTAAATCCTAACAAAAGTGGACGAAATTTTTGAGGATAATCCTCAATGGAATTTCGGTTTTTGGGGATAAGGTTCGAGGGAAGATTCAAGTTTCAATCCTAGTTGAATTTGGATTCTCTCCTTCCCTGAAAAGTGGCCGAAATCATGGAGGAAATCTCCTAGGAAAATTCGGTTATTTTGGATAAGGTTGAGATAAGATTCAAGCTTGAAAATCCTAGTGGAATTTTGATTCTCCCTTATCCTAAATGTGGCTGAATATTTGTAGAAAAATCTCCTAGGAAATTTCAGATTTTTTGGTTGAAAAAGGGAGATAAAATTCTAGTTAAAATCTTGTTTAGATTTGGATTGGTTTTATCCTTAAAAAACCGAATTTTATTGTTGGGATTTTCCCATGGAAAAATTCAGATTTTATGGTTATGGATAAGGGAGAATATCTTTTCCTAGTCCAATTCAAATTCAGAGAATCACCTCATGCAGGTCTATAAATAGAGGTCCTGCCACTCCAGTTCTCTCAGACCACAGACTCTCAGGTGAACAGGCTTATTGTTGCACAGCTCATCGTGACAATAAAGTTCTTTAGAGATCTGGGTGGTCGGAAGAAGACTAGTAGTGCTAGCATACCGATCGAGGTTCAGAGTGCCCACACACTCAGCCATTCGGGAATTGGAGAATAGTAGAGAAGGCTAGTTGGTTGAAGCCTCCGGTCGTTCTCCTCCTGCAAGATTGGCGTCCTTGAGGTATGAGTTTTAATTGTTGTTGGTTTATTGTATATGGCATCATGAGATATTTAACGATCTAAAAATTTTTATTGTTCCGCTGCGCCACTCTGATACGTTTTTACCGATTTATTTTCCTACACTTGTCATATATGCAAAACCCTCATATGATATCCATGATCAGCCTTAGGTCAAAGTCCGTTTAATCCTACTGATCAGGCTATCTTAAAGTTCCATTATACTATCGAATTAAGAAAATGATTATTCACCATATGTGAATAAGAAGTCATCCGCCCAGCAGACGACCCAAGGCCTTGTCCATTTTCACATTCAGTATAATGCCTTTAAGAGGATACCTTTAACTCCTTAGAGCTATGATTCCGATATCTGCAAACAAACCCTTCATCGTATACAAGTCATGCACCCAACGAACCGGTCTATAAGCTTACTACCTCTGAGACGCTTTAGCCATTGGAACATCAAAGTACACAAGTCATATACATGAAGTAGTGCATTTACTCAGGATTAAGGTTATTGCACAATGAACGTCAAAAGTAGATTGATCCACTCATAGCGGACTACGTAGATCAATCACGCTTTAGTCCCGGTCTAATATGTCACCACCAAGTAACATATCTATGTCTCTACTTGGGAGTCCAGCTCCAGACAGTCAAGACAAACCGTCCCCTCCAAGGCTTTAGACAACATAATAGTCTTAACATAAGTTAGATGCTCGGTCTAACCCCATAGACTATAGACCATAGTTTAGACCGCTAACTTTAGAACATTGTCTTCTCGTATACAAAAGTCCATTGCAAGCAACGTTTTAACAGTTTTAACACAAGCAGTCAGTGAGCCATATTTGCTTACATTTACTTTAACATGTAAATAAGACGAGGACAGATAGCAATGTAATGAATAACCTCTATATATAATTTTATTATCCAGTTCAAAATGAATACATCAAAATGTCTCTAATACTTAGGGCATTTCCTAACAGTTAAGTGTAAAGCTCATCATGCGTGTTCATGCTGTAGGCAAGAAACCTTCGGCTAGACTTTGATGGGTGATGATGACGGCAGGACTTAAGTGAGGGTTGGGTATGGATATCATCATAAGTTCTACTTCCGCATGATGTTATATTATTTTGAGAACCAAACTTGTATTAAATAATGACCAGTTTAGTATTTCCTATGTATATATGTATGTTTGACCTCAAGTTGTATTAAGACTCATAAGTGTTCGTGAAGTATATTTAAGTAGGTATGGCTATAGTAAAGCCTATGAAAAAAAATTCCTGTGTAAATTATGATGTTGAAGTATATTTTAAGCACGTGTTCAAGTAAATTTAAGTAAAGTAAGTTAAGTGAGTGGCGATAATCATTCCATTAGGGTGGGTCAAAGTCAGGGTCGCCACATGTAGAGACATAGATACGTTACTTAGTGGTGATGTATCGAAGTAGGATCAAAGTGTAGTTAATTTGCATAGTCCGCTTGAGTGGATCAATTCAATTTTGACATTCGTTATGCAATAACCTTAATCCTGAGTAGATGAATCACTTCATGTGTATAACTTGTGTACTTTGATGTTCCAATGGCTAAAGCATCTTAGATGTAGTAAGCTTATAGACTAGTTTATTAGGTACATGACTTGTATATGATGGAGAGTTTGCTTACAGATATTGGAATCATAACTCTAATGAGGAGTAAAGGTTATCCTCTTAAAGGCATTATAATGATCATGAAAATGGGCAAGACCTTAGGTCATTTGCTGGGTAGATGACTTCTTATTCACATATGATGAATAATCATTTTTTTATTTTGGAGTATAATGAATCTTTAAGATAGTGTGATCAGTAGGTGGAACAGAATTTGACCTAAGGCTGATTATGGATATCATATGAGAGTTTGCATATATGACAAGGTCATTGGACGATAGCTTATGATTGGCTTATGTAATACAATATATAATTGGGAGCGCAATTTTAGGTTTACAGTAGTGTGACTCCGAAACTAAAAATGATGACAAGTTTATTCGATATAAAATAATAGTTATATGAATTATTGAAGCCTATTTATATATGTCCAATTGGTCCCCCTACTAGCTCCGCATATTTCCTAAATAGATGGTAATTGATCGGGATATTTTTTATTACTTGTTGTCTTATATTTATCAAAGAGAAAAATTCAAATCACCTTCTATAGGGTGTAAGCATTTTTCTCTTTATGCAGGAAGAGTAAAATTGTAATTTTGTATTATTCAATAAATAAGATAAGTATTTAATTAATATTTATTTTGGAAGATAAGATTTCAAATTTAAATTAACTATATTTATCTTTCAAAAGATAAATATGAGACTAATTTTAATTTTGAAATCTTGTCTTAAATAACCAGTCGTCGGCCTCTATAAGGTTTGTGGTTCCTTTGAACTCTGGCGCTTTCAGGAGTTAGAATCTCTCGTACAAATCTCCCTCCCTAGAGGTCGGTGGAAGGGCGTTTTCTACTACAAGAGTAGCCATGGCTGAGGGTACTGGAGTCGCTTGGGTTGGGAAAGCTGCTTGCTCCGTAGGAGTATCAGGGGCTACTGGAGCTGTTTGGACTGGCAACTCCACTAATTGTGGTGCCTGAGAGTGTTGGTTCAGTTGCTTCCTAAGTTGAGCAAGTTCTTGTTGTTGATTTATCATCATCTCTTGCATGGCAGTGAGCCGTGTCATTAGCTCGTCTTCTGTGGTGGCTTGATTAGATTGGGATCTTATTCCCGCCATTGTCTCCTATGTAACCATATCACACAACGGGAAGAAAACATAAGCCTTTTTAAACTTTGTACTTGGGACTTGTATTACATATTATCTTCTTACTTAAAAGTTTCATCATAAATATACATATTATCTCTTTATTTTCTTCTCTTACTCTATGATGTTTAATACAATTGCCGTATCATATTGGAACATTGTTTGAGTGCTAGGAACCGTCCTGCACTCGTTGTCTCACTACTGACATGTGTAGAAAAATCATCAACTTCAGGCCCTCAAGGCAAAATAATACTACTTTTCATAAAATTACTTAAAAATATTTACAAGCTTTTAATTTGGCGGGAGTGACACACACTTCCCAAAATACGATCTCAACAAGTACATTAAGTTAAGTCAGATGGGAATGCCACTGTTCCCCTCTATATATTTACATAACAAAAATTCTCGTGGAAAGGGTTACTACTACTCGGAGGACAATCCTGACTCAGTGTCAGACATCATCTCATCCTCACTATCACTAAGCAGGAACTCCCCAGATAATACTACCTTTCTCATCATTAGCGATGATAACCTGGGGCTCATATATCTCTATCCACTCATCGTTGCTAATGTGATCGAGGATTTCCTCCTCCTCATCTTGGGGTTGGGCATCGGGGAGAGCCTCGTCATCATCTGCCTCCTCGTGGTGCTCAGGAGACTAAGGGGCTGGCTCAGGGTCCTCCATCGGTTCCCCGTCGCCCTCGGGCACTGCTGGCTGCTGTGCGGCCAAAAACTTTTCATCAGCCAGTCGGGGTGCTGCAGTCGTTGGGTCACCTTTCACGTTAGCTGCTGCTACAAAACCTCCGGTGCAGGGTGGAGAGCCACTTTCTCGGCTTCTACTATGTCTCGGGTAGGGCGTCTCAGATCCTCATATGGTCAAGGGTAGGGAACGAGGTCCCTCACATACAATGGTGTCCCTCTCCATAGTAGGTCGGCCATCTCTGCAAAAGGTCTATCCTGAGGGATATGAGGCAACATGGCATTTAGAAACCTCTGGCAATAGTGCACTATGGTCTCTCCCTCGTAGATATCCCAAATGCCAGGGAGGACCTGGTATCGCCTTTCGCATTTATCATCCCATATATCTCCGTCTCGGGCTAGGGAAACTTTATCATGGAGGTTGCGGTAGAATTCAGCCCATTGCATTGGATGCCTAATCATGCGCTATTCGTTCCACCAAGTCAGTACTGGTCCCTGCAATCTGTTACTGGCCAGCACCACCTGTAGGCAAGGTGGAATATGGCAAGCTTCGAAAATGACCTCCAGATGATGGATCCAGTATGGAAGTTCGCTTAAGCGTCGACCATCGTATATGTCCAGTCACATGGTGACGAAAGCTAGACCCGCCTAACGGTCTTCTTGTACTTGGTGGGGGTCAATCGGCGTAGCCATTATCTCCTATTATAGATTAAACGTCAACTTATGTACTAAACATTGAAAAACAAAAGCTAACTTACTTGGATAGATGGGACAAGCGTACAGCGATGTGAGGTAGGGTGGTAGGATACCGCTCTGATACCAATTGTGCATCCCGTGCCCTTAGCGGCCTGGAGCGTCACTTAAAACTGCTATTACTTGTACTTTATCTTTAAACTGATACTTATACTTTCTTGCAAATCAATAATACTTACTTAATATGATATTGTAATTTTAGGGATTTTTTTTATACGCGTATGTATTACTATTCACATACGTATACTATTAAAAATATAGAAACTACATCATAGGGAGTTCACTTATAATACTATTTAACTATTTACTATTCAGAAATACTATTCAAAATATACCGTTTAATTGCACTATTAAAAAATACTGTCACTATTCATAAAATATTGTTTACTTAAATTGTGCGGAAGAATACTCGTAGTATATCCATAACCTCGCCTCACATCTGCCTCCACCACCATCATCGCCCATTGTTATTTATACCATAGGACGCTTACCTACAGCATGAGCATACACCGCAAGCTTTATCACCCAGTAAGTACAACATGTTAACCGCAAAACATGTTAAAACACAGTACATACTTAAAATCACATAAGCATGTCAGGTCTGAACATATATCACTTAACATAGCACATAGTAGATCATAACATATCATATCATTGAATACAAAACTTTACATACCATATGCATAGCAGATTCATCATGTACTGAATGCATCTTATGATAGCTAGAAGCATAGTGAACTATATTGTGAACAATGCATGGTCCGATTATGTTCATTTATGCTTCATTATTCTCTTTCTTTCTCTTGTCTACTTTAGGGCCCGTGTATCAGTACCGTGTGCGTGCAGACCAACGGTAATGCCCGAGATCACTAAAAAAAAAGTCGAAGAGCCATCAACGGATGCTCAACTTTGCATTAACTTACTTTAACTTAAAAACCTCTTCAACTAAAAAGGCCGATACGACACCCTTATTAAATTCTGTCTTGTTTATCTATTCTAGCCATATGCTTCTCTAAGCTGTCCCTAATCCTATGCGGTAGGGATATATGGCATCTAACTTGTTCTTTCTTCAATCTACTTGATTGTGAACCTATATGCTCTTTTGTACGCTGTGCATCATCATGCGCATGTTAGGCATACTTAACATACTGTAAAAACATCATTTTAAATTCATTTTATTCATACCATAGGCGGAGTTGTACTTACTTAGCTTGCACGCAAACTTGTACTCTCGCCTCTGTCAACTTACAGGTAACTACCTGTCATCAATAACGTATCTCATTAACACCTTTGCTAAGGCACTAATACTGTTAGTGACAAAAGCAGGTAAAATCGTTGGGTACCGATTGCCATCAGTACAACTCGCTCTCTTTTTCAGTGTTTGAATCTCTAGACATGTTTAATTAATTTAATGCCTCATAAATTAATTACAATGTTCTCTGGTCACTATTACCGTTAGTGACTATTACTCGCGTTTGTATGTGGTGCCGAGGCCCTTCGATACCCTATTGACCTACTTTGGGGATTTGGCACCCAACTTCCATCGTGTTTGATTAATTGTCTTCTTGATAGATTAATCATTGTTCCACACAGTGTTGTTCAAAACACGATCCTTGGCTGGTTTACCGGCCAGTCAACTGACCGATTACCTCGCGTGTTGGTAACTAGGTAGCCTACCAGGTTACTATATGTAAACTTGGTATAGTAACCGACTAGGTTACTTTGCTTGTTTGGGTATGGTAGCCTACCGGGCTACTATTGCTTATTCAGTGTGGTAGCCTACCAGACTACTATGGCTTATGTGGTAGCCTATCGAGCTACTATGACTTGTTTGGTTGTTTAAGAAAATCATTTTGGTTGCCTCATAAAGTTTTTGGAAAATTCTTTATTTTGAAACCATCTCCTTGCCAACCCATTGGAAGGTGGGGGACATTTTATTAGAATCACATTTTTATTTTAAGGTGTGTAAAGCACATTTTTGATGTTGCATTTGAAAGGTGGTTTTTGAACCACTTTCAAAAACTGTTTTGAAACTTGATCGAAACGATGTTGTTTGTAAAAATGATGAACATGAAACTTTTTTTATCGATGAGATGTACAACTTTCATGTCTTCCTCGGAGCTCAAATCTAACTCTAATGGCTCCTAAACTCATTGAACCTATGGCCAATGTGCCTAGTTTTTGTAAAAGTTCTAGTTTTACGTCATTTTATAAACGGCTTTGTTTAAGGGTAGAGACGGCCAAATTTTTAAAACATGCACAAGTTGTCTTAAAGGTTTCGATGTGTTCTACAACTTTTGTGTTGATCCTGAAGTCCAATTTGGACTCTAAGTGGTCCATTTTTAACAAAACACGAGACTAATTCTGTGTTTAGATTTTTCAGTCCTAGTTTTGGACATCGAGTGAAAACAACTCGAAAAACCTATCTTAGTATCGTTTTTCGCTAAAACCTATTTGATACAAAAACGACTATATTGAAATTTCTTAAAACTCCGTGTTTCACCAAATCCCAAATTCGAAACCTAAGGGGGTCAAAATGGACAAAATCCGTGGCCTTTTTTTGGGGATAGATTGTGTCCAGCCACGTTTCTAAACATTTATGCATCACACATGCTCACATCTATTCGAAAAAAAATGTAAACACAACCACACAATAACAACTTAAAAAATGGAAAGCTAAGGGTTTAAAATAAACTTATTATAACCCATGTGTATAAACAAATACACATAAATTCTTTGATCAAAATCTTAAAAAAACTAAACCACCAAAGGAAGGGTATTCGGTTTTTACCTTTGTGCTTTGAACCAAGCATGATTTTAAGCCAAGGCTCGATGACTAAAATGGTCTGGTGATTCTTGGTGAAAAAGGGGTCGGTTTTATGCTAGCAAAACACCAAACATATTTTTCTTAACATCAACTCAAAATCATAACTAAAAACTAAAGAATTGGAATCTAAAAACTTACCCTTGATGCACTAGAAATGACTTGGATTGAATCCTCTTAACACAAGCTTGTGAGGGCTGATTTTTTTCGTAACTTTTGGCTGTGTTTTTGGCTTGAAAAATGGAGCATTTTGGGGCTTGGTAGTAGTCGGCAGCAGCAAGGGAAAGAGAGAGAATGAGGAGTGGTTTTTGGGGTGTGAAAAAGAAAGGAACACAAGTCTAAGGTATGGCCACCCTTTTATAGATAAACCTAAGCAAGCTTAACCAAACTTAAGCTTGATTAATCAAGCTAACTTTAAGCTAATTTGGGGAATATATTTCTGGCCAATTCAACCTATTCCCACTGAAGGAGCTGTGGCCATTCAAGGGGGAAGGTGAAAAAAATTTGGTTGATTGAAATGTGATGGAATGGTGACTTGTTTATTCATTTGTGTCATAACCTACCTAATATTTTATTTTAACCCTTTTGGCGTTTTTGTGCAACAAAACTAGCTGGTTTTCCAGCCAAGGACACACGGTTTTAGAGGCCAAAAATTTATCTGTGTTTGCTTTCTTCGTATTTCAATTTTTTACTGCAGTTTTTGGTCCTTTCTCGCCAATGTTCTAATTTTCACCCGGAAATCGGATTTTCTAAATCCAATTTTTACACTAATGATTTTTAGTTGGTTTATACTATTTAAGAGTCCATTCTATACTAATTTACTATTCATTTCCTGTGATAACTGGAAAGTTTTAGATTCTCATAGTAAATTAAAATTGTATGTATGTATCAATTTTAAGGAATAAAATGTGAAAAAGTTGTGTTTTAATACTATTGTGAATACTGTGAAAATGTTTTGGCAAGGTTAAAGTGAGTGAGTTCAGAGATCGAAAATCTTATCAAACAAAAATGGGTGAGAAAGCTCGAAAATAAAGCCAAAAATCTTGAAGAGTGCACTGGAGTGAACTAAAAGACAAATTTATGGTAGTGAATTTTGGCCAAATGGAAGCAAAATAAAACAGACCAATCGCACCGAAGGCGCCCGGAACTCGCCTACGCGATTTTGGTAAAGTTCCATTCGGTTTGACTTTCGGTCAAAATTTGACCACGAATTAATTCTTATATCAATTGAATGATGTCAAGATGACATCATAAATACAATTTAGTTAATTAGGTTTTTAAGCTTAATTAATGGTGGTAGGTAGCATTAAAGGCCATGATTTAATGTTTTATGGATCAATGGCCATGATCAAGCCAAAATGGCTTTGAAAAAAATTTGGAAATTTTGGAAAAATGGTATTTGACCACATGGTGAGAAGGCAGCCCAAAAATTTTATTTTTGACCCCAAAAAGTTTGCATTTAAGTCCTTAAACAATTAGGAAATTGTTGGGAAAAATTGCATAAAGGTCCCCATCCATTTGCCTGTAAATAGGCATAAAAAATTCACTTAGAAAATTAAGAAAATCAAGCCAAACTCTTGCAAATTTTTTACCCAAAAATCCGTGGATCTTCCTTCCATTCTAAGCAAAATTTTATCAAAATTTTACGCCAAAATTAACTTCCAATCCAAGCTTAGGCATCAAGATATCAAATTGATAAGGTAAGCCAACATTTTGAAGAATTTCTCCTTGATTTTTCTTGCAAAATCCGTGGCTTATGAGGGTTGGAAAACTATTGAAAATTTTGATGTTTTGTTGATGTTTATGATTGGTTTGAGACTAGGATGAATGCAGCATGTTGTGGGAATTAGAAATAAGCAAAATTTTGACGCTTGATTTCATGAAAAACCATGGCATGTTAGGGGGAAAATGTTGAGAAATTTTGGTGATTTGTTTTAAGGATTGTGTTGGTTCAGTTACATGTTTATTAAAGCATGAATTGGAATAAAGAAAACAAGCAAAATGGCACTTGATTTCTTATGAAAACTTATGAGAAATGTTGATAAAAACCCTAGGAATGAAAACAAAATTTTCTATGTTGGTTTAGTATAAAAATTGTGGCTTAATGCTAGGGTTAGAATGAAAATTTTGTTAGGTTTTTAATGTTGATATGTGCATTTGAGAACCTAAGATTGATATGTGATAATTGAATATGGTGATGAAAAAATATTTGGTGTTGTTTACCATGAGAAACCGAGGCTAAAATTGGAAAATTTTGATGAATTTTATGTTATGTTTGAATGATGATAATGTGGAAAATTTTTATACAAAGTTTTATAACTTTGTATAAAATAGGTCTCTGGTATAGTATGTGGCAGGTACAAAGGTTATGAGGCATACCTAATGCCAGGGAAACCTAAAAATACAAGCAGAAATACTGTCGAAATTTCTAAAACGGCATAAGGGCATTTCGGGAAACAAGGGGTAAAAATATTAGACTCGGAAAGGGAACCGAGAGCCCTCGGTATGTTAGGTTTGATAATGGAAAACCAACCCAAGAGGAATAGTGAACCGACCCTTTTGTGACTAAAATGCCTAAAACGGGAAAAATTCACGTTAGGGGTATTTTAGGAAACGAGGGGGAAAAATTAGATCGGGATAGGAAACCCAAGCCCCTCGAGAACTAAGGCTTGGGGACGGGATGAAAAACGTTTCAAGAGTAGTGAAATACCCATTTGAGGCTCCGAAACGCTAGAAAAACGAGAAACGACCCTAAGTGTTAGATGAATAGTAATCGAGGGTCGGAAAATAAACAATTGTGATTTTATAACAAATGAAGCTGTAAAACGATACAGAAGCCTAGGGAATATTATTTTATGATATTTGGGCTTAGAAAATTCAGAAAAAAAATGATAAAATGAAATAGTTACAGTCCCGAGACCCGTTAGGGGCAAAATGGTTATTTTGACCAAAAATTTCTGAAAGGCTCGAAAAGGACCGTAAAGGATCTAAAATGTCTTAAATAAAATTCTAGAACCCAAAATAAAGATTTTAGAGTCAAAAATCTAGAGATTAAATAGTACATGGGCATGTACTTTGAAACACGACCGTGTAGAGTGAACCCAAGAGGTACACGGGCGAGGACACAGGCGTGTTGCAGGCCGTGTACCACAAATAAAGTTAAAATATGTTGAATTGTTAAGTGAAATGAATATATATCCAAAGTGATAATTAATAATAGGTATTAACAGACAATACTATGTCTGTAGGGACCCAAACTAGAGATAAAACTGTGGAGGAGTTCCGAAAGTGGACATTATCGCAGTGGTAGTAAGTTCAAGTATTTTCATATCTGCAACATGAAATACTATATTATTTCATTACATACTAGTTGTACATTAGATATTAAGTCCTATGGACACTGAGGGATTAGTTAGTATAACACATCCCACACAATTAAGAAAAAGAGAATATGTAAGGCCTGCGGACGATGGAGGTTAATGACCTTGAGGTGATGATTAATGTCACTTGATCAGAATTATAATTGAAAGCTAGTAATAAAACCACTTAAGGCGTACAACGCCTCAACGTTGTGGTGGAGGTTTTACAGGTCCTTCGAGGATATAATAATCGCTACGAGCGATAAGGGCTGGAGAAGAAGAAGCTCTAGGGTCGTTCCATAGGCCCTCCCAGTCAGCGCGCAAATATACTATCGGTACTGTCACAATGAGTTCAAAACCAAAATACAAATAGAGAGAATAGTCAACAATGTGATGAAAGCCATAATAGAACATAATTAAACATAACTGACACTAGCACTAAGTGTAGTGGATTCGGTTAGGGTAATATAAATAGTAACCGGTTAGGGTATTAGTTACTATTCATCGATCAAAGGTCAAAGTTACTATTTATGATGAATAGTATTATTCATATTCATAGATCAATGTCAAAGTTACTATTTATGGTGAATAGTACTATTCATGAGATGAATAGTACTATTCATCATAAATAGTGCCATGAATAGTACTATTTACCATGAATAGTATTATTCACAGATAAATAGTACTATTCATAGGAAATTGTGCTTTTTGATGTTTTTGAATGTATGTGATTCTTACTAAGTATGTTTGAACTTACTAAGCATGTTAGCTCATTTGTTTGTTTATATTGCAAGTAAGAAACCTGTCCAATAGGCTACATAGATGGCGGCAGGATACGCACGTGTCAATGGGATAGGGTATCCACTATGGATTTTGGTCCTGCTACCGGTCTTCCACTGAGCGATAAAATAGTGAATTAAAGAGAATGTATTTTTGAAAAACAAAGTACATATTTTGTATATTTGTAAATTATTTTGTACTTCAAAAAGATAACTAAAAATTAGTATTATATTTTATATGGCTTTCATACTTGGCTTTCGTCAAAGAAAAGTATTTTAAAAAGAAAAAAAAATTATGAGCGAAATTTTAGGCCCTGAAACATGAGAGTGGTAAGAAAAAGAGTTTTAAATGGCGACTCGGATTCAGTGCACAGCCTGTCTTAGTCGACTACGGGGTCAGACCTTGGTGGTTTCGCATGGCTGGATTCGGGGGCACCACATTTCTTATCCTATGGTTGTGTCTACACTGTGTTGTACTTACACATGCATGCTGATGTGTTTTTGCGTGAAATTTTCAACATAGTCTCTCTTGACTAATTTGGATGTGCTGTTTCCAATTTTATCAGTTTTATGTCTGTTTGGGGTCGTCTGGACCAGTTTTCAAGATTTGTGTGACCATACCTCGAAAAATGTGTTAGGCGCCCGATTGACTAATTTGGGCGTTCTGAGTCTAAATATATCAGTTTCGGGCCAAGATAAGATTGTTTTGACCCTCTTCTCGATACTACGTACCTCTCAAACAAAAATTCACATTCTGTGCCCAATTGACCAAATTGGGCCAGCTGACTGTGGATATATTAGTTTTAAGTCGAATTAAGGCCGTCTTGGCTAGTAACTTGACACTGTGTTTTTTTTCATTATTCACTATTCATTGCTTTCTGTTTTAACAGACTAGTCTGAGCGTCCTGACTCCGATTTCGCCAGTCCCTAGGTAAGAAGAGGTCATTCGGACCATTTTCTCGATACCGTACCCTTGCTAGGGTTATTTATCGCTATTGTGCTTAGTTGCTCGGTCCGAGCATTCTGGTGATTTGCTCACCAGTTTTGTGTCAGGAAATGGTCATCTGGACCAGTTTCCTCATACTACGCATCTCATACACTTATACACATATTAAGGTGTGACGTCCCGCCTTACGTAGGTTAAACAGTACTATTATAGCTAGCTACTATTGCCAACTGCGATAGACTGTAACCACTTGGGTCGTCGGTAACTTACTTTTAACTTACTTTTAACTTATTTAGATGCCATCTATGACGGCTGGTATCTCACTTTGAATATACTTTCTTTTATCATTTTTATTTGAAACACATCATTTGAACGTGAAAATAAGGAATAAATTTTTTTTTTCTTTTCTTAAACTTTTCTTGGAAACTGTACCGCCGTAAAACATTTACTGTGGTAAACATTTTACATTGCTATAACTTCATTTACATTACAAAAAATCATTTCAAAATCCTTTTCATTACTCTCTTTAAACAGCTCAGCGGAAGACTCATAGCAGTACCATAACCCTCATCCTGTCCCTTGGCACATGTAGATCTCTTTCGTCATCCATCACTTGTCTTATCGTCATGCAGGATGCTTACCTACAACATAAACAAACTTGTGAGCGACAGGCTCAGTAAGTTCAAGCATACATTCATGACAAAAATAATAACTCGTACCTTTTTGGACAGAGCATATCTGATACCAACTGTGGCATAAGAACATGAACATACATCATACATTACTTTCAACTTCATACATAACATATTCTAACATTGAGACAACAATCTCAACATTCTTTAGCATAATATAATTTAAACATAGCATACAGAATGTATGTTTAACATCTTAAGCATAACATACTTAACATCATACAAAACATTGTATACACATATCAATTTAAACATAGCATACTTAATGTATACTTAAACATTACAATTATACTTAAAATTGTATGGCTGACTTATGCATATCAAATTATGCATATCATAACATAAGCATACATGTTAGTCGCATTATGCTTACTTATTTTTCGTTCTTTCTTCTTAGTTGTATTCTTTTGTTCTTTCTTTCTTTCATATTATTCTTTCTTTCTTTCATGACATTCTTTTCTTTTCTTCATGACATTCTTTTCTTTTCTTGCTTAATTTTCATTTTCATTGTTCGTTCTTTCTTTCATATTATGTCGTTCTTCTTGTTCTATAGACCATATCCTATTCCTTCATTCTATTTCTCTCTTTCTTTTCTTTCCTTACTTGCTTCCTTTCTTTCCTTTCTTTCTTTTTTTACTTTCACTGGTGGATCATATCATAATCTGTCGTTCTATTTCCTTCCTTTCTTTTCTTTCTTTATTTGTCTCTTTTCTTTTTTTTTTTTTTTTACTCTCACTGGTGGATCATATCCTAATCTGTTTCTTTTCTTTCACTGATGGATCATATTCTAATCTGTCGTTCTATCTCTTTCCTTTCTTTTCTTCCTTTATTTGTTTCTTTTCTTTTCTTTTCTTTTCTTTCCTTTTACTGGTGGATCATCATATCCTAATCCGTCGTTCTATCTCCTTCCTTTCTTTTCCTTCTTTATTTGTTTCTTTTCTTTACTTTCCTTTTTCTGGTGGATCATCATATCCTAATCTGTCGTTCTATCTCCTTCCTTTCTTTTCCTTCTTTATTTGTTTCTTTTCTTTACTTTCCTTTTTCTAGTGGATCATCATATCCTAATCTGTCGTTCTATCTCCTTCCTTTCTTTTCTTTCTTTATTTGTTTCTTTTCTTTTCTTTTCCTATTCCATCATTCTATTTCCCTCATTTCTTTTCTTTCCTTACTTGCTTCTTTTCTTTTCTTTCATTTTCTTTTACTCATGGATCATCATATCTTAATCTGTCGTTCTATCTCCTTTCTTTCTTTTCTTCCTTTATCTGTCTCTTTTCTTTTCTTTTCTTAGTTTTTCTTAACTTTTCTTTGCTTTACTTTCTTTTCTTTTCTTTTTTTTTCTTTTCTTAGCCTTTCTTAACTTTACTTTCTTTTCTTTTCTTTTCTTTTCTTTCTTTACTTGTCTTTTCTTTTCATTTTTTTTATTTTTCACTTTCTCTTGTGGACCCATGGTCGGACGTACCTAGTGGGCATAGACCAATGGAGGAATAGGGGAGCGACCCACCAATCAACCCCAAGGTCGATCTCGCACTACAAAACTTGGGGTAGTGCGGTAGCCATTAACTACCTTAAACTTGAGGTAGCACCACACTTCTGAGGTAGAGGCTATTCTTATTCTTAAACCTCACTTCTGGGGAGGCTGATATGCCAACCTTACATTTTCAGTCTTATTATCTTGCTTATCTTTCTCGTTCTTTACTTTATCTTTTCGTTCATTCATTTATTCTTTCTTTCTTTCTTTTTCTTTCTTTTCTTTCTTTCGTTCATTTCTTTTCTTTCTTTCTTTCATTTATTTCTTTCCTTTCTTTCTTTCATTTCTATTTCATAAATCCTTTCTTTCTTAATGTAACTTTTCTATAGTGTGAATTATGTTAGTCACACTTTAGTGCATATAGCACTCACATACATGAATTTCATATAACACTCAAACATAAACCTAACATAACATGTCAGTTCATGTTGCAGACAAATAAATGCTTGAACTTACTATATATCATACTTAGACATAATAGTCTATTCATGTTGCAGTCAATTAAATGTTCAAACTTACTAATACTTCTGCTCGTACCTCCTTTCTTGCTTCCTTGGTCCGTAGACATCCCTTTATTGCGTTTGTATCGGATTCTTATAACCGAAATAATAACGCTTATTTTCCATACTTATTTCATATCTAAAACTTAATAAAACATAAAAATTCTACGTTTCATTTCTCGATCATAAACTTAAGGATCTAATCTCCCATTTATAACTGTTTTGCTAACTCTTGGAAAAATTACCATTTTACCCCTAGCGGGATTTTTCTCATCATAACCTTACTTTTCTTTGATTCATAACTTAATTTTGGCCCTTAAAATATTAATTAAGCCATTCTAAGTCCATTAGGATCCTTTTCTATCATTCTTGAAATTTTCTGATCAAAATTACCATTTTGCCCTTAATGGGTCTTTGAGTTATATCATTCTCATTTTATTGCTTAGACTGGATTTTCTAAGCCTAAAAATCATCAAATAATTTTTCTTAGGCTTTACTAAATTTTTTACGGTCTTATTTACCATACTTTCTTGGTTTACTATTCACCGACCCTCGGGTGATACTATTCATCGACCCTCGGTCGTTAATCCTTTATTTTTCAGGCCTAGGTCACTGAAAGGGCTCGGGTTTCCATCCCGACCTCGTTTTTACCCTTCAGTTCCTAAAATACTCTTCTCCGTCGTTTTCAGAAATTTCGGCAGCATTTCCGCTTAATTTTTGGGTTCCCGGCGTTTAGGAAACGCCTCAAAATCATCTAACCTAATTCTATTCTACCACGTACTATACCAGAGGCCTATATTTTTACGTAAACATTCAACTTTTACATAAAAATCTTTACATTTTACACATTTTCTTATTTGACTATTTTTCATACATATAGTCCATTTTTCTTACAATTTCCCATTCCAAAATACATAATTCATATATACTCATTCCAAAACATAAATTTCAGGAATGGAGGGACCAAAGTCGCTACTGGAATCGTCCCACTAGCGATCAAACGAACTGTTCGGTTTCATGCCGACAAACTTTAATTCTCCATTCTTTGCTTTTGAGACTCCATCTTGCAATTTTGACTCCGCGCATGTGTCCAGAACGTCAAAAATAGGCCAACGGGCCATTCTTCAATTTTTGGTCACCGGTCACCATTGACTGGTTGCGGTGTGGAGAAAGGAGGCCACCATCTCGTAGATCTCGATGTGAGGAACCCATTGGTGGTGTCAATTTCACGAATTGAAACTCCTATCACCAGGAATCACCTCCCCCTCGACGGACGACGGTGGTGAGCTCCGATCTCCACTGTGTCGTGGTGGTTTCGTGCAACTGGCTTAGGGCTTTTGCTCCCTGTGTCACTCTGAGCAGGTTGGGCTAGGCGGTGTCACTCACCTCCGCTGGGAATGATGACTTCCATGGCGGTGACACGACGGCGATGACGAAGTGTTGTGCGGCATGATCCGACGATTGTTGAGGTGAAACAAGGCATGGGTTTTGTTCTACTCTTCACCAAGAAACTTTTGGTACTAGAATCGCCTTGATCAGAGGTCGGACGTTGGAGAAATCAACATTTGAAAATTCCAGCCACCGTGACTTTCGGGCAACGCGTGCGGGCTGCTCTGGCATCCAATCCATCGACTCGACCTGCCGTTGGACTTAGCTCAGCGAGAGCTTTCCAACGAGACCGGTGGTGTCGAAAATAGACACTGTTTCCGATGGTAGGTTACTGTTCGTTTTCGTATAAGGGGAGGAAAGAGAAAGTGAGAGAAAATTATGGGCTTGTTTTTGAAATTTCTGATTTTTCGCCCTTTATATACTTTTTCGTCCAAAGTTTCAATATGGGCTATCCTGACTAATTTGGGCGTCCTGAATCCAAATATATCAATTTTATTTTCATCTGAGGTCATCTTGACCAGTTTCCGATACTACAAATTCTCAATCAAAAATTACCTTTGTGCTCAATTAACTAATTTGAGCAAACTGATAGGCTATACTGACTAATTTGGATGTGCTGAATCCAAATTTATCTATTTCAACTTCATTCGGGGTCATCTCGATCAATTTTTGGGATCTGTGTAACCCAGTCTCAAAAAACGTGTCAGGTGCCCGATTGACTAATTTGGGCGTCCTAAGTCTAAATATATCAGTTTCGGAGCGAGAAAAGGTTGTCTTGACCCTCATCCTGATACTACGTACCTCTCAACAAAAATCTACATTTTGTGCTCAAATGACTAATTTGAGCATGCTGATTCTAAATATATCAGTTTTATATCAAGGAAAGGTCATCTTGACTAATTTCTTGATATTGTATGTCTGTCGGTCAAAAATTACATTTTATGCTCAATTGGCTATTTTGAGCATACTGATTCTAAATATTTCAATTTTATATCAAGAAAATGTCATTTTAACCAGTTTCTTGATACTGTGTATGACACACACACTTGTGTCATACACGTACACACATAAAATCACTACATTTCACATATTAAACACGAATTTCATCGTGTACATTCCATATACTAATTTTTCCAAGAATGATGAAATTTCCCGGTTGTCACATACGGTGGACCGGGTTCACTGTCGGTTGCCCCCTTTCATTGATGAATAGTGCTAAACAGTACCATACATGTTTTGTCTATTCAACCAGAAATTATACTGTATTTTTGAACTTAATTACATCATTACATAGTAATTAAGTTTCATGCATTTTAAGAGTCTGTATAACGGCTTTCTATTCATTACACGGCCTTCTACATGGGTTCTAACACAGGTGTGTATAAGGCAACACGAGCATGTACTAGTTGAGCTTGCTCAACACGGTCATGTCCTGAAACACAGTCTTCTACATGTCCATCAACCCGAGTGGTACACGGCCACTTATGTGGTCGTGTACCTGACCATGTCACACTACATGGCCATGTTCACTCACACGGCCTCTCTCATGTAAACAGTCCGATCGGTACATAGCTTCTTACACGGCCGTGTACCTGAACGTGTTCATCAAATTTGCATGAAAAGACATCAAATTATTCCTCAATTTCTCATTATATAGAAATTAGGTTCCAGGAATAGGGCGGTCCTTACACCACACTTAGGACCGTTATGGTCATTAAGAATTTCTGGTGATGCCATTTAGTTAACAAATGCGCCAGCTGCATTCATGGATCTGATGAATCGAGTCTTCAAGAAATTTCTAGATAAGTTTGTCATTGTGTTTATCGATGACATACTCATATATTCAAAGACTCGTGAGGAGCATGAGGAACACCTGAGGATCGTTTTTCAAACAATAAGGAAGCACCAACTTTATGCAAAATTCTCTAAGTGTAAATTTTGGATAAATAAAGTATATTTCCTTGGACATGTAGTCTCCAAGGAAGGAATCACCGTGGATCCTGCTAAAGTAAAGGCGATCAATGAATAGCCTATACCTAGAAACGTGACCGAAATACAGAGTTTCTTAGGTTTAGCCGGCTATTATAGGAGATTTGTAGAGGGATTCACATGACTTGCTGCACCTCTCACGGCTCGTATGCATAAGGAGAAGAGGTACGAGTGGACTGATGAGTGTGAAAAGAACTTTCAAGAGTTGAAAAAGCGACTAACGAGTGCGCCAATCCCTTACACTTCCTACTGAAAGGGAGATGTTCGTGATATATAGCGACGCTTCAAAAATAGGGTTAGGAGCTGTCCTGATGCAAGGCGATCAGGTGATAGAGTATGCTTCACGTCAGTTAAAGGATCATGAGAGAAATTATCCCACACATGATTTAGAACTTGCTGTAGTGGTGTTCGCACTTAAAATCTAGCAACACTATTTATATGGAGCTCAGTGTCAGATCTATACTAACCATCAGAGTTTAAAATACTTCTTCACGTAGAAGGAGTTAAATATGTGGTAGAGGAGATGCTTAGAGCTGGTAAAGGACTATGATTATGAGATCCTCCACCATCCCAGAAAAGCCAATCGAGTTACGGATGCGTTAAGTAGAAAATCTGTTATTTTGCAGCAACTACCGATTGAAAATTTTCCAAGGCCATTGCAGTAGGAGATTAACTCATTGAAGTTGGAGCTGATATCTGGAAAATTGGCTGCACTTCAATTAGAGTCATCATTATTTGAGGACATTAGAGAGGCTAAAAAACGAGATATAAATCCAACGAGTCCTCAGGAAGAAGTGTCCGAAGATGGATTAATCCTGAGTCAAGGAAGAATTCATGTTCCCGATGATGAAGGATTAAGAAGAAGGATTATGGCAGAAGCTCATGATATGCCATATTCAGTGTATCCCAGAGCCAGTAAGATGTATCAAGATTTAAAATTACAATTCTGGTGGAAGGGGATGAAGAATTATATTGCTAAATTCGTGAGTAAATGCATGACGTGTCAAAAAGTTAAGGCCGAACACCGACATCCGACCAAAAAATTAGAACCATTAGAAATTCTTGAATGGAAATGGGAACATATTGTAAGGACCACCTCGATCATATACTTTAATTTTCAATTTAATGAGAAATTGAAGAATAATTTGATGCATTTTAGTACAATTTTTAAAGTACACGGTCAGGTACACGATCATGTAAGTGGCCGTGTACCACTCAGACTGTGTACGTGTGTGTAGCCATATAAGTGTACATGGTTGTGTAGCAGAACAAGGTCAGGTACACGACCGTGTAAGAGGTCGTGTACCGCTCAGGTCGTGAACGTGTGAGAAGCCGTGTAGCTGAACATGGCCATGTGCAGAGACACGGTTAAGAACACGGCCGTGCAAGAGGCCATGTACCCCTTGGGTTAATGAACGTGTAAAAGGCCATGTTTTGAAACATGGTTGTGTTGAAAAACTTCAGCTAGTACACGCCCGTGTCCGGTGTATACACGCCCGTGTTAGAGGCCGTATTGAAGGTCGTGTAATGAGCAGAAAGCCGTTACACAAACCCTCAAATTGCATGAAACCTAATTACTATGAAATGAGTAATTAAGTTGAAAAATATAGTATATTTTCCCATTGAATAGGCTAAACAGATACGATGCTGTTTAAGTACTATTTATACAGTGAAAGGGGCGACCGACAGTGAACCCAGTCTACCCTATTATGTGTATATATGAATGAGACATACAGTGTCGGGAAACTGGCCCGGACAACCATTTCTTGACACAAGACTGGTAAATAGATCACCAGAACGCTCGGACCGGACATCTGAGCACAATAGCAAGAGATAGCCTTAGCAAGGGTACCACATCAAGAAATGGTCCAGATGACTTATTCTTACTTAGAGATTGACAAAATCAGAGTCGGAGCACTCAGACCAGTCAGTTAAGTAGAAAACTGTGGATAATGTATAGTGAGAAGTACGCAGTATCAGGATGAGGGTCAAGTCGACCTTTACTCGTCCCGAAACTGATATATTTGGGCTCAGAACGCCCAAATAAGTCAATCGGGCACCTGACACGTTTTTCGAGGTGGGATCACACTGATCTCGAAAACTGGTCTAGATAACCTCCGATGGATGTAAAACTGATAAAAATGGAATCAGCACGTCCAAATTAATCAAAAGAGACTGTGTTTGAAATTTCACCCAGAACACCTCGGTTCGTGTGCGAAATGACAACACAGTGTAGACACAACCACAGTATAGGACATAAACAGTAATTTAGACTGATAATGGGCTCTTAGATAATAGAAAACAACCAAGACTTTATAGCATGAAAATCAGATTCAGAAAACCATTTTTCGGATGAAAATTAGAACACTGCCGAGAAAGGACCGAACACCGCAGTATAAAATTAGACTGTGATGAGAAGCCAATGCAGATAAAATTTGGCCTTAAATTTCTGTGCCCCTTAGCTACAAAAGCTGCTGAAATCTGCTGCACACATAGCCCAAAAGGTGGCCATTAAAATAATCTCTCTGGCCATGACACACTTGAATACTTTATCCAAGGGTTTTCAAAAAGCTAGTCAACAACAATTGTTTATTCCTCCCTCCTTCCAATGAGCAGCCCCACGTCCACTTGGTCTGAAATTGGGCAGCATATTTGTCCCAAGATTTGGCTAATTTGATAGACAATTAAGTGGGATTAAGTCTAAGTAAGTTGGATCAATTTTGCCTATAAAAGGCACCCTTCACACAAGGGATTTGTTTCCTTTCTTTTTGGCTTCCAAAACACTTTTCATTTCCTCTTCTTCTCCTAGCTGCAGCCGAACCCTTAAGCCTCCCAAACCCTCACTTTTTCAAGCTTTAAATCATACCATAACTTAACAAAAATCAAACCTCACAAGCTTGCACTAGGAGGATACGAATCCAAGTTGTTCTAAGGCACCAAGGGTAAGTCTTCCAAAAACCGATCCTTGTAGTTTTAACTTCTGTTTGATTTGATATTTAAAGAGAAATTTTTGGTATTTGTTCTAGCAAAATCAGACCCAATCCTCTTGGATTTCCCATGACCATTTTGGTTTCTCAAGCCTAGTTGAAACTGTGCTTGGTTCAAGGCAGGAAGGTAAACTGAAAACCTTATCTTGTGTTAGTTTGTTTTAAGTTTTGATCAAGGTCATTTATGTGTATTTATTTATGCAAATGGTTTGTAATAAGTTTATGTTGAGCCCTTAGATTATCATTTTCAAGTTCATGTGGTTGTGGTTGTGTTTACATTATTTTTTATGAATGGCTATGTGTGAATGAGTGAATGAACGTTTTAGTAGCTGGACACAAATCTGTCCTTAAGACGAGGCCATGGATTTTGGCCATTTCAACCCCCTTTGGTTCCGAATTTGGGATTTGGTAAAACATGGTGTTTTAAGAAAATTCGATACGGTCCATTTTCCTTCAAATAGGCCTCGGCCAAAAATGAACTTAAGATAGGTTTTTAGAGTGTTTTTCACTCGGTGTCCAAAACTAGGAACAAAATCCAAACCAAGTGTTTAGTCTTGGGTTTTGCTAGAAATAGACCACTTAGAGTCCGAACCGATTCTCAGACTCAACACAAAAGTTGTAGATCTCGTCGATACCTTGAGAACAACTCGTGTGTGTCAAAAATTTGGCCATTTCGAGCCTCAAACCGAGCCGTATTTACAGAGATATAAAACTGGGACTTTTACAAAAAAACTGAGCACCAAGCCCACAGGTTTAATGAAATTAGGAGCCGTTAGAGTTACATTTAGGCTCCGAGATGAACACGAGATTTGTTCATCTTGTCGAGGATGAAAATTTTCATGTTTGACAAAATTTCAAACAAAGTCATTTAGACCAAGTTTCAAAATAATTTTCAAAAGTGGCTCAAAACCACCTTTAAAATACAAGCTTTAAAAATATAAGTTATACACTTCAAAATAAAAAATGTGTTTTTAACACTTTAAAATATGAACAAGGTTTTTATAAAAACGTCCCCCACCTTCCAATGGGATGATAAGGGGGCGGTTTCAAAATAAGGAATTTTTCCAAGATTTTTACAAGTCAACCCAAACAATTTTTCAAAGTAAAATAGTGTGTGTAGCCCGGTAGGCTACCACACCAAACAAGCCTTAGTAGCCCAATAGGCTACTACCCCAAACAAGCCATAGTGGCCCGATGGGCCATTACACCAAACAAGCCTTAGTAGCCCGGTAGGCTACCACACCCCAACAAGCAAAGTAACCCGGTCGGTTACTACACTAAGTTCACGTATAGTAACTCGATAGACTACTTAGTTACCAACGTGTGAGTTAACCGGTCAGTTGACTGAGAATTAAACAAGTCAAGGGCCACGTTTTGAACAACACAGTGGGAACGATGATTAATCTGTCAAGTAGACGATTGATCGAATACAATACGAGTTAGACACCAAATCTCCATAATAGGCCAATAGGGTACCAACGGATCTCGGTACCCCATAGAAACGCAAGTTATAGTCACTAACATTAATAGTGACTCAACGAGAGTATTAATAAGAAACGTTATTGATGACAGGTGGTAACCTATGAATTGATAAAGGCGTGATTTCAAGTTGCTTGCAATTAGGTAAGTACAACTCCGCCTATGGCATGAACGAAAATGCTTTTAAATGATATTTTACAATATGTTAAAATATGTATGCCATGCACACGATGTTGCACCTTATGTTCAAGAGCATGTAGTTTCACAATCAAGTACATTGATGAAAAAGCAAGATAGATGCCATACGTCCCTACCATGTAGGATTTGGGACAGCTTAGAGAAGCATATGGCTAGAAAAGATAAACAAGACGGAAATTAGTAAGCGTGTCATACCGGCCCTTTCAACTGAAGGGGTTTTAAGTTAAAGCAGAAAGTTGAGCATCCGTTGATGGCTCTCTGGCTATTTTACCACGGGCATTACCGATGGTCTGTGCACGCATGGTACTGACACATGGGCCCTAAATAGACAAGAAAAGAAAAGAAAAGTTGAAGCATAAATAAACATAACCGGATCATGCATTAGTTATTGTTCACCATGCTTCTAGATGCATTCAGTACACGATGTTTCTGTGATGCACATGTTATGTGAAGTTTTATAATCTTTGATACGATATGTGATATGTGGTATGTGATATGTTAAAGTGGTATATGTGATATATGACTGCTTATATGTTTTAAGTATGTACTATGTTTAAACATGTTTTGTAGTAAACATGTTGTACATATTAGGCATAAAGCTCACGTAGTGTGTTCATGTAGGTAAGCGTCCTACGGCTTAAATCCCAATGGGCGATGGTGGCGGCGAAGGCGCATGTGAGGGCGAGGTTATGGAGACACCACGAGTTTATCTTCCACAAAATTTGAGTATCAGTATTTTAAATAGTAATTATTAAATAGTATTTTTAAATAGTAACCGTTAAATAGTATTTTTGAATAGTAATCAGTATACGTACGTATACAGTAAATACGTTCATGTAAAATTAATAAAAAATCCCTAATTTTATGATATCTAGTTAGGTATAAATTACTAGAAAGTATAAAAAAAGCAAGCAAGTTCAGTTTTTAGTGACAGTCCAGGCCACTGAGGGCACAGGGCGTCACACATATTACGATGGACTTTATGGTAGGATTGCCAAAAACCTGAGAAGGCTACGATGCTATTTGAGTTATTGTCGATAGATTAACAAAAATGGCAAGGTTCATTATTGTCACGCCTAGCTACCTTAACTTTTGCTCTGATACCATCTCTGTAGGCATGCCTCTCTAGCTATCTTAACTTTAAACTGACTCTTAAACTTGCTCTTCTTAACTATACTTTTCTTAACTTTACTCTTCTTGCCTTGGCATACTTACTTTACTTCTTATACTTTTCTTACTTTCTTTAAACTTTTCACTAAACTTCATCTTTTTAAAGTACTTTAAATAAATACTTTCTTTAACATACTCATTTCTTATACTATTGAACCTTGCCATAATATACTTGGCATTTAAACTTACTTGCGGAAGCAGTGTTTGAAAAATTACTGATAAATTTAACATATTTTTTTTTAACATATGAGTTTTCAAGAAGCATAATTAAAATACTTCATAAACTTAACTTACATTAAACCTTGTCTCTTTTCTTTACATTACATATACCCTTTTCTTTCTATGGCAGCGGAAAATCATAGTGAAACCATAACCCACCCCATAACACTCCAGGAATCTGTCTGCCAGTCCATAAGTTCCTTTCCTCATAATGTAGGCAGCTTACTCTTGTTACCTACATCATGAACAGACTAGTGAGCTAGAGCTCAGTAAGAACAAACATATATATAAAACATTACATGTGCATATATACATGCTAAAACTTTATATAGACATGATATACATTAAATATATCATACACATAAACTTATATTCCATAACACATCTCATGCATAACACTTTATAAATCACATCAAATAACAACAAAGGTTAGTCACTTTATACTAGCTTATTCTCGTTCTACGTTCTTACTGTTCTTTCTGTTCTTTTCTTTTCTTTACTTGTCATTTCTTTATTTTTCTTATCTTTACTTGTCTTTTCTTTCACTTGTGGGCCCATGGCTGGACATACCTAATGCGCACGAACCAATGGAGGAAAGGGGGAGCGACCTACCAATCAACCCCAAGGTCAATCTTTGCACTACCATACTTGGGGTAGCACATTAAGCCATTAACTACCTTATTCTTACGGTAGCACCACACTCTGGGGTGGAGGCTATTCTTAAACCTTATGCTGGAGAGGCCAGTACGTCAACCTTATATTTTCAATCTTATTATCTTGCTTATCTTCATCTTTCTTATCTTTCTTTTCTTTAACCTTTCGTTCTGTTCTAACCTCGTGAACATGTTTGATTATTATATCCCATATCACAAAGCACAACTTTTACATAAAGCTTAATTAGAAACTTTTTATCATTTATAAATGTTTCTTTTACTAAGAAAAAACATGTTGTAACTTCATTTCACAACATTCCATAATAACACAATCCTATGGTAAGTCAGTTCATGAGTAGACAATTAAATGTCTGTACTTACCTATACTTTTGCTCGTATCTCTTTCTTCGCTTCTAGATCCCCAGACACTCCTTCGTCGCCTTTAAGTCGGATCCCTATAACTTAAATAATTACGGTTATTTTAAAATCTCTACTTTATCCATAAAACTTATTAAAACGTAATCATTCTACATTTAATTTCTTAATCATGAACTTAGGGGTCGAAAATCCTATTTCTAGCCTTTCTGTCAACTTTTGTCAAAATTAACATTTTACTCCTAACCGATTTTTTTTTTTTCACTTAAACTTTACTTCTGGCCTTTAAAATCCTCATTAGAGTCTTTGAATCACATTTGAAGCTCTAACAGTTCATTTTAACTATTACTGTTTTGGCAAAAAGTACCGTTTTGCCCTTAATAGGTTTTCTTGCTCTTCTTCATCTTAAAACTTGATTCTGGCCTTAAGAATTCTATTTAAGCTATTTGAAGGCTCTAATGGTCCTTCTGAACATTTTGGAAATTTTAGTCAAAATAGTCATGAATAGTAACTTTAATCGTGAATAGTAATTTTGCCTTGATTGTGAATCTTGTCATTTTAATGCTTAGACTGGGTTTCTTAAGCCCAAAAATCATAAAACGATGAACTTAAATGCTTAATACGCCCTTTTGGACCTTTCTGAATTTTTGGTCAAAATGACCATTTTGCCCCTGACGGGCTTTTGAGTCGTAAAATCTTTACTTTAACATTTTAATGGGATTTTCTAAGCCCAAAAATCATAAATTCATCTTTATTAGTTCTTAATAAATTTTTACAGCGTTAATCACTGTAATTTCTACAATTATTTCACACTTGACCCTTAGGTGATACTATTTCAACCCTTCGAGTCGTTTCTCGTTTTTCTTACACTTCAGGGCTCCAAATGGACATTTCACTAATCTTGAAAACATCTGTTGTCTTTTCTTAAACCTAAGTCACCGAGGGGGCTCGGGTTTTCACCCCGACCACATTTTACCCCTCGTTTCCTAAAATACCCTTAACGTCGTTTTTCTTCCTTTTTAAACCTAAGTCACCGAGTGTGCTAATCCTTAACACATCTTTCCTTCTTTTCGAGCCTAACTCATCGAGGGGTGTCGGTTTTCACCCCGACCCTTAATTTTATCTCTTATTTCCTAGAATGCCCTTAACGCCGCTTTGAAAATTTCGGCAGCATTTCGTCTTAAATTCTAGGTTTTCGGGGTTTAGGGAACGCCTCTAAACCATCTAACCCCTCTAACCTGCCATGTACTATACCACAGGCCTAATTTTTATGCGAAAGTCTAAACTTTTTACTTAAAAATTCTCATAAAACTTATTCATTTTCCGTCAACATTTCATCTTTTCTTTTTCATTCTTACCCATCGGTTCTTACATACACATTTACTTACAAACTTTTTCTTTACAAAACTTATTCAATCTCATACACTTAATACACGGTTTTTCTTTGAAAACCTAAACAAAATTTTGTTTCAAACTTTCAAATTTTCTTTCTAGTTATCTTACATACCAAAAGCACATATTTAAATTTACAAACTAACCAAACCATTCTTGAAATTCCTTACAACCTACACACAGATTTTCTTGATTCAAAATACCAAAAATTGTATTTTCTTACTTCTAATCCATGCTCTATCTCACTCATGTACTAATTCTTGTTTTTCAACCAACAAGATCCTTGCTTGAATTTTCATTAACAAATTATTGAAATTGCTTGAAAACTTCTATGTTCATTCTCTAATTCATGCACATGCTAGTCTAGCTTTTCAAGACACTAATCCAACAAATTCAAGCTTGAAAATTTTATTAACCTTCCCTATGATAGGCCATGGTTTTGGCTTCCAAAAACCAAGAAAAAGAGTGAGTTTTCATGGCTTACCACACTATGTTGGACACTTGAAGCTTGGGAAGGATTTTTAAGCAAGTTTAGTGCAAAAACCATGAAGAAAACTAAGCTTGGAGGGGGGAGGAAAGCCACAGTTTTTGGCTGCTTAGAGGGGCTATTTTGCTGCCATTTTGGAAGCTAAGGAAACGTGAATAAGGGCTACTATTTAGCCATGAAAAATCCGGTGGCTTTAAGCTACCTAATACCACTTGTCTTTAATTTTTTTCACATGCCATTTTGGCCATCTTTGGCCCTTAGATCAAGGCTTCCTTAATTCTCATCCATTGGATCTACCTAACCTTTTCCACACTATAATTTGCAATCCATATCCAATTCCCTTTTGAATCAATTTTTCAATTTCTTTTCAATTTCTTTTCTATATATTTTTTGGCTTGTTTTTAGCCATTGGATCAAAGCTCTTTAATCTATAACCATTAGATCCAACTAACCCCATTTTCTTTAAAAAAAAAAACAAATTAATTTTGACATCATCTATTTCATCTTATTTTTATTAATTCGAGTCAAAGTTTGACCAAAAGTCAAACCAAACAAAAACTTACTGAAATTGCATAGGCGGGTTTCTGACACCTCCTGTGCGATCGGTTTGCCTTATTCTACTTTTGTTTGGCTAAAATTGCTTATCGAAGTTTTTTTGTATTTTTCCCCAATCTTGGTTTACCTAAGATAACCTCTTGGGGTTTTTGGTTCCGAAAAGACATCGTTATTTTTCCAAAAATAATGAAATTTCTGTGGGAGTACACTGGAGGACATATCTAGCCATCAATGTTGTTGATTTGATCTAACTCAATTTCGAAACTCTTGAAAACCCTAAAATACTTATCTTGTCTTATCTTTCTCTGAGTTACCATTTCTTATATCTTATCTTTTTTGGATACCGAAACCATTCTATTTTGAGCGTTTTGGTTCGAAATCACTTTCTCAGTCATGAACTTTATTCTTTGATCATTTTTGGAGATTTCAAATCCTCCAAAACATTTATTTATTATAATTAATACTTTTATCTGTTTATTTACAAACATAGTATTCTTTCACTTTATATTCACAAAAATTCTTAGAAAAACCTAGCTTAATCCTAGGTAGCAGTGTTAGGATTTTCTGGTCTGTCACATTCATAGTAGTGAAAATGACTTTTTCACTGGAAAAGCTGGTGAACCTTTATATAACCCATATTGTGTGACGTCTCGTGCCCTGAGTGGCCTGAATCATCACTTAAAAACTATTACTTGAACTAATACTTATACTTACTTGCAAACCATTAATACTTACTTAAACTTATTAACTTAGATACCTTAATTTTAGGAAATTTTTTTATATGTGTACGTATTCACTATTCACATACGTATACTATTAAAATACTAAGGCTACATCATAGGGAGTTCAATTATACATATACACTTATAACACTATTTAACTATTTACTATTCAAAAATACTATTTAACTGTTACTATTCAAAAATACTGTTTAACTGTTACTATTCAAAAATACTATTTAACTGTTACTATTTAAAATATTGTTTACTCAACCTGTGCGGAAGATTAACTCAAGGTGTATCCATAACCTCGCCCTTATATCTGCCTCTACGGCCGTCATTGCCCATTGCTGTTAATGCCATAGGACGCTTACCTACAGTATGAATACACTCCGTGAGCTTTATGCCCAATAAGTACAACATGTCGCCCACAAAACATGTTTGAAACATAGTACATACTTAAAACCATATAAGCATGCCCGGTATCAACATATACCACTTAACATATCATATACCAAATCATCACATCTCATATCACTAAATACAAAACTTCACATACTGTATGCATAGCAGAAAATATCGTGTACCGAATGCATTTTACTATAGTTGGAAGAATAGTGAACTATATCGTGAGCAATGCATGATCCAATTATGCCCATTTTATGCTTCACTGATCTCTTTCTTTCTTATGTCTACTTAAGGCCCGTGTGTCAGTACCGAGTGTGCACAGACCATCGAAAACGCCCATGGCCACTAAAAACGAAGAGCCATCAACGGGTCCTCAACTTACTTTAACTTGAAAAACCTCTTTAACTGAAAAGGCTGGTACGACATCTTATTAAATTTTCAACTTATTCATCTGTTCTGGCCCTATGCTCTTCTAAGCTGTCCTTACTCCTACGCGATAAGGATATATGGCATCTAACTTGTTCTTTCATCAATCTACTCGATTATGAAACTATATGCTCTTGTACATGTTGTGTAACAATGTGTGCATGTTATGCATACTTAACATACTGTAAAATAATCATTTCAAACTCATTTTATTCATGCTATAGGTGGAGTTATACTTAGATAGTTTGCAAGCAAACTCGTACTCTTACCTTTGTCAACTTACAGGTTACTACCTATCATCAATAATGTATCTCATCAACACTTTTGCTGAGTCACTAATACTGTTAGTGACTAAAGCAGATAAAATCGCTTAGTACTGATTGCCGTCGGTACTAACTTGTTATCTATTCAGAGTTTGATTCTCTATACATGGTTAATTAATTTATTACCTAATAAATTGATTAATGTCATTCTTAGGTCACTATTACCATTGGTGACTATAACTTGTGTTTCAGTATGGTACCGAGGCCCATCAGTGCCCTATTGGTCTACTTTGGGAATTTGGTATCTATCTTCTATCGTGTTTGATTAACTTGTCTACTTGACAAACTAATCGTCGTTCCTCACTTTATCATTCAAAACACGGTCCTTGACTAGTTGCCGACCAATCAACTGAACGGTTACCTCGTGCGTCGTTAACTAGGTGGTCTACCGGGTTACTATTGCTTGTTTGGTGTAGTAGCCTATCAGGCTACCGTTACTGTTTTAGTTATTTTCGAAAATCGTGTTGGTTGCCTTATAAACTTTTTAGAGAAAATCACATTCTTTGAAACCATCCCCTTATCACCCTATTAGAAGGTGGGGGACGTTTTATTAAAACCACATTTTCATTTTAAAGTGTGTAAAACACATTCTTGGGTGTTACATTTTAAAGGTGGTCTTTGTACCACTTACTAAAACTGTTTTAAAAACGTGTTTGAAACGACTTAGTTTGAAAATTTGGTAAACATAACATTTTTTGTTCTCGACGAGATAAACAATTCTCATGTTCACCTCAGAGCTCAATTCTAACTTGAACAGGTCCTAATCTTACTAAACCCGTGGCTACTTGTGCCCAGTTTTTGTAAAAATCTCAGTTTTATGCTATTTTAAAAACGACTCTGTTTAAGGCCTGAAACTACCAAATTTTTAAAACACACATAGGTTGTCTTAAATGTTTCGACGAGATTTACAACTTTCATGTTGAGCCTGAGATCCGGTTCGGAATCTATGTGGTCCATTTTTAACAAAACCTGAGACTATGTTTGGGCTCAGATTTTTAGTCCCAGTTTTGGGCACCGAAGGAAAACCACTCGAAAAATCTATGTTAATGTCATTTTTGGCCAAAACCTATTTGAAATAAAAATGATCGTAACAAAATTTTCTTGAAACTCCATATTTTATCAAATCCTAAATTCAGATCCTAAGAGGGTCAAAATGGCCAAAACCCGTGGCCTTTTTCTAGGGATAGAAAAAACGTCCATGCTCACACATACACATATCCATTCGTAAAAATGTAAACCACAACCACACAACCACATAACTTAAAAATGAAAATCTAAGGGCTCAAAATAAACTTATTACAACCCATTTGTATAAACAAATACACATAAATTTCTTGATCAAAAACTTAAAATAACTAAACTTCTCAAAAGGGTTTCAGTTTTACCTCTTGTACTATGAGCCAAGCACAAATCTGAATCAAAGGCTTTGGTGACCAAATGGCAATGTGAACCAAGAGAGGTTGAGGGTCGGTTTATGCTAGCAAAGACCCCAAAAAGTTTCTCTTTACATCATCCCAAAATAATAACTAAGAATCACAAAGATAGGTTCCAAAAACTCACCCTTGAATACACTTGAAATGGCTTGGAAGCAAACCTCTTATCACAAGCTTGAAGAAGCTGGATTTTGGTAAACTTTTGGCTTGCTTTTTGGTTTGGAAAATGGTGGTTTTGGGGGCTTGGGGTAGTCGACTGCAGCAAGGAAAGCACTTAAAATGGCTTGGAAGGTGAACCTCTTATCACAAACTTGAAGGGGCTGGATTTTGGTAAACTTTTGGCTTGGTTTTTGGTTTGGAAAATGGTGGTTTTGGGGGCTTGGGGTAGTCAACTGCAGTAAGGAAAGAAAAAGAGAAAAGAGTTGTGTTTTTAGGTTGTGCAAAAGAAAGAACAACACCTAAGGCATGGTCACCCCTTTTATAGACAAATCCTAAACAAAATTATCCTGGACCTATCGGTCATCCTGGACCTTGTAGGATTGACAGAGAAGGAGAAGGTATTATGTGCATCCTTCGCCTTACACAAGGGAGCCCGGCAATGGTGGAAGGCCATGGCCATCAGGAGAAATGTTAATGAAATGAGTTAGGCAGACTTTGTCAGTGAATTTAAAGAGATGTACTTTAATGGTGAGGCCCTGGCAGCATAACAGGATGAGTTCAATAACCTACGTCATGGAAGTATGACCATAATGGAAGCGGTAAGGAAATTCGAGCAGTTGGCTCGACTTTGTCCTGACCTGGTACCGACGAAGAAGGAGAAGGTGAGAAGAATGCTGAAAATATTCCAGACAGATATCACCATCCAAGTATGCAGTGGAGGCCATGGGCCAGCAACAGTGGCTAAATGTGTCAGCCGAGCCATCTGGTAGAGTATTGGTTGGCCCAAGATAGGGAAAGAAAAGTACAGATCTTTAAGGCCAAGAGAGAAGAGAAGATGCAAGCCAGATCGACTAAGGGAAGACAGCACCCTGATTCTCAAAACAAGGGTCCAAATGCAGGGAACAACCAGAATCACAGACAATCCATCACAACAATAAGAGGAAAGGGAATCTAGGCCAGCAAAGGAATTTTCCCCAAAAGAAAAATAATCAGGGAGGAAATGGCAATCAACACACGCCTTATCTAAAGTGCGGGAAGAATCATCTAGGAGAATGCTGCCTAGAAACTAGTGGTTGCTACATCTGTGGCAAAGAAGGCCACTACACTAAGAACTGCCACTCAAACCCACAGAATCAACAAGGCCAAGCTCGTACCACTAGCGGCCAATTGCATGCCACCCAAACTAGAATTGAAGGCCCATCAATCACCTAAGGCAGATTAGAAGCTCTAGAGATGCAGGGGAGGATCTATGCTTTCACTAGAGAAGATGTAGAAGCTAAAACCTCGACCGTGGTGACAGGTTAGCTTTTTGTCACCAACTCCACTGCATTAATTCTATTTGATTCTGTAGTTACACACTCTTTTGCATCATCGAAGTTTGCTAGGGAGATAGGCCAGAACATAGATAGAATGAACCAAAATTTTTAAACTCCCCTTCCCTCCGAGGAAGTTTGGTTGTCTAGCTATTGGATGCATCATGTGCCAGTAGTTATCACTGGACACGAGCTGAGTGTGGACCTAATCGTCATTGATATGTGTGACTATAACGTAATCATGGGAATGGACTTCTTCACCAACTACAACACCGTCATAGACTGCCAAAGATGGGAAGTTACATTTGAATCGATTGGGCACGAGAAGTTTGTCTATAAGGGCTTATCGTCGAAGCAGCCCAAGATGATGATATTGACTATGAAGGCTCACAGTCTACAATCCAGTGGATGCACCGGCTTCATGGCGCACAAAGTGGACAAGAGCCAGGAGGCAAAGACAGGACTGGACACCGTACCAATAGTAAAGGAATTCATGAAAGTACTCCTAGAAGATCTCCCAGGACTTTCGCCAGAGTACGAGATAGCATTTGAGATCGAGCTCCTGCCAGGATCAGCACCCATCTCTAAGGCCCTTTACAGAATGGCCCCGGCAGAGTTAAAAGAGCTACAGACTCAATTGAAGGATCTAATGGACAAAGGCTTCATCTGATGAAGCTGCTCACCATGGGGAGCTCCTGCCAGAGCACGAGATAGCATTTGAGATCGAGCTCTTGCCAGGATCGGCACCCATCTCTAAGACCCTTTACAGAATGGCCCCGGCAGAGCTAAAAGAGCTACAGACTCAATTGAAGGATCTAATGGACAAAGGCTTCATCTGATGAAGCTGCTCACCGTGGGGAGCACCTGTTTTGTTTATAAAGAAGAAGGACAAAATGATGAGGATGTGCATAAACTACCGGGAGCTGAATAAGATCATGATAAAGAACAAGTATCCGTTGTCATGGATCGACGATCTGTTCAACCAGCTCTAACGTGCTGCCATATTTTCAAAGATTGACTTACGTTCCAGGTATCACCAGTTGTGAATAAGGGATGTAGACATACCTAAGATAGCCTCCGAACTTGATATGGACATTACAAGTTCCTCGTTATGTCATTTGGATTGACAAACGCCCCCGCAGCCTTCATGGACCTAATAACTTGTGTCTTCAAGGACTTCTTAGACAAGTTTGTCATCGTATTCATCGATGACATACTTGTATACTCAAAGATGAAGGAGGAGCACGATGAACATTTGAGAGCCATTTTGCACAAACTACGAGATCATTAGTTGTATGCCAAATTCTCCAAGTGTGAGTTTTGGCTGGTGAAGGTTCATTTTCTCGATCACATGGTCTACAAGGAAGGAGTATCAATAGACTCGATGAAGATTGAAGCAGTTAGTGATTGGCTGACCCCGAAGAATGTAACATAAATCTGTAGTTTCCTAGGACTAGCAGGTTATTATTGACGCTTCGTTGAAGGTTTCTCAAAGTTAGCTGCACCACTCACAGCACTAACTAAGAAGGAAAAGAAGTACAAGTAGACTGACAAGTGTGAGAAGAGCTTCCAGGAGCTAAAATGCAGACTCGCTAGCGCTCCGATCCTGACCATATTGGATGCTAGACAAGGGAATTTTGTGATTTACAGTGACGCGTCCAAGACTGGACTAGGAGCTGTACTAATGCAGAATGGTAGAGTGGTCGCGTATGCTTCGCGGCAACTCAAGAACCATGAAAGAAACTACCCGATACATGACTTGGAGCTGGCAGCGATCGTGTTTGCGGTTAAGATATGGATGCACTATTTATATGGTGTCAAGTGCAAGATCTACACGGACCACCAGAGCTTCAAGTACATCTTTACGTAGAAGGAGCTCAACATAAGGCAGCAAAGATGGCTGGAACTGGTTAAGGATTATGACTACAAAATCTTATATCATCCAGGGAAAGCCAATAAGGTGGCCGATGTGCTAAGTAGAAAGCATACCTCATCACTTATGGCTGTCCATACCTTGCCAGAAGCACTGCAAAAGGAGCTACATAGCAATGAGATCAAGCTTTTAACAAGGAGGTTGTCCGAAATGACCCTTCAGTCAACACTCCTAGAAGAAATTAAAGCCGGCCAAGTGTAAGGACCGTCATTTTCATGGCACCTGCTTACCATGTAATGAGACATTAAGGAATAAAATTAGAGTATTTTGAGAGCTTTCGGATGCACATTTGGATAACATGGTCAGGTACACGGTCGTGTAAGTGCTCGTGTATCATTCAAATTGTGTACATGTGAGAGAAGCCATGTAAGTGTACATGGTCGTGTGGTGTGACACGGTCAGGTACATAGCCGTGTAAGTGGCCGTGTACCACTTGGGTTGACGAATATGTAAGAGGCCGTGTTTCAAAACAAGATTGTGTTGAGGAATTCCAACTAGTACACGCCTATGTTGCCCTGTACATGCCCGTGCAAGAGGCTGTGTAGAAGATTGTGTACTGAACTGAGAGTCGTTGAAAAGACTCTCACGAATTGTGAAACCTAATTACTATACAATGAGTAATTAAGTTAGGAAATATAGTATATTTTCCAGTTAAATAGAGTAAATAGGTACGATACTGTTTAAATACTATTCATGTAATGAAAGGGGCGACCGATAGTGAACCCGGTCCACCCTATTATGTGTATAAATGTATGAGACACGCAGTGTCAGGAAATTGGTCTGGACAACCATTTGTTGACATAAGACTGGTGAACAGATCACAAGAATGCTCGGACCGAACATTTAAGCACAACAACAATGAAAAACCCTAACAAGGGTATGATATTGAGAAAATGGTCCAGATGACCTCTTCTCACCTAGAGACTGAAAAAATCAGAGTCAGAGCACTCAGACTGGTCAGTTTAGTGAAAGACAGTGAATAATAAATAGTGAGAATTGTAGTGTCAAGTTATTGGCCAAGACGACCTTAAATTGACCTAAAACTGATGAACGGTTAGTAGACTCAATCCGGTTGATTGAGCATAAAATGAGAATTTTAGTTTGAGAAATATGCAGTATCAGAATGGATGACCTTTACTCGCTTCGAAACTAATATATTTGGACTCAGAACGTCCAAATTAGTCAATCGGGCACCTAACATGTTTTTCAAGATGGGGTCACACAGATCTTGAAAATTGGTCTAGACGACCTCTGGTGGACGTAAAACTGATAAAAATGAAATTAGCACCTCCAAATTAGTCAAGAGAAACTGTGTCTGAAATTTTACCCGGGAACGCCTCAGTATGCATACCAAAGGACAAAACAGTGTAGACACAACCACAATATAGGATATGAATAGTAAATTAGGCTGATAATGGGCTCTTAGATAGTGTAAAACAACCAAGAATTTACAGTACAAAAATCAGATTCATAAATCTAATTTTCAGGTGAAAATTGGAACACTACCGAGAAAGGGCTGAACACCGCAGTATAAAATTAGACTGCAATGAGAAGCCAACACAGATGAAATTTGGCCCTTAGATACCATGTCCTTAGCTACAAAAGGCAGCTAAAAATGGCTGCTCATAGCCCAAAAGGTGATCATTAAAAAATTGCCCTAGCCATGACGCACTTGAATAAAATATTCAAGGGATTTCAAAAGCTTGGTCAAAAAATATTTCTTTATTTCTTCTCCCATTTAAGGCAGCAGTCCACGCCCATTTTGGTCTTAAAATGGGCAGCAATTTGTCCCATGATTAAACTAAAATGGTGGATAATTAATTAGGATTAATTCTAAGCAAGCTTGATTAATTTTGCCTATAAAAGGCACACTTGACAACAAGAGTTCATTTCCTTCTTTTCACTTCCAAAACACCACTCTCATTTCTTCCTTTCTCCTAGCTACAGTCAAACCTCTCTAAGCCCCAAACCCTCATATTTTCAACCCTTAAATTATACCAATTACCAAAAATCAAACCTCACAAGCTTGTGTTAGGAAGATTCGAATCCAAGTCATTCTAAGGTACCAAGGGTAAGTTTTCAAAATCCAATCCTTGTAGTTTTTAGTTTTTGTTTTGATTTGATTTTTGAGAAAAAATTTGTGGTATTGTGTCTAGCAAAAATTGACCTCATTTCCCTTGGTTTCCCATGGCCACTTTGGTTCATCAAGCCTTGGTTCAAAAATGTGCTTGGTTTAAACCATAAAGGTAAAAACCGAAACCTTCCCTTTTGGTGTTAGTTGATTTTAAGTTTTTGATCAAGACCATTTATGTGTATTTGTTTATGCAAATGGTTTATAATAAGTTTATTTTAAGCCCTTAAGTTTCTATTTTTAAGTTTATGTGGTTATGTTTATGTTTACAATTTTTACGGATGGCTATTATATGTGTGATGCTATGAACGATTAGGAATGTGGCTGGACATAAATCTGTCCCTAGGAAAGGCCACGGATTTTGGCCATTTTGACCCACTTAGATTCTAGATTTGGGATTTGGTAAAGCTTGGTGATTTAAGGAAATTTGGATATGGTCGTTTTTATATAAAATAGCCCTCAGCCAAAAACAAACTTAAGATAGGTTTTTAGAGTGTTTTTCACTTGGTGTCCGAAACTGGGAACAAGCTGGGAACAAAATCCAAGCCTAGAAATAGGTACGAGTTTTAGTGAAAATGGACCCCCTAGATTTCGATCTGGACTTCAGCCTCAACACGAAAGTTGTAGATCTCATCAATACTTTGAGATGACTTGTAAACATTTTAAAAATTTGGCCGTTTTAGGCCTCAAACAGAGCCGTTTTTACAGAGACGTAAAACTGGGAATTTTTCAAAAAACAGACATAAGCCCACGGGTTTAATGGAATTAGGAGTTGTTAGAGTTGGATTTAAGCTCTGAGGTGAACACCAGATTTGTTCATCTTGTCGAGGATGAAAACTTTCATGTTTACAAAAATCACAAACAAAGTCGTTTCAATCAAGTTTCAAAATGGTTTTCAAAAGTGGTTCAAAACCACCTTTAAAATGCAAGCATCAAAAAATGTAATTTAAACTCCACAAAATAAAAAAATGTGTTTTTAACACTTTAAAATATGAACAAGGTTTTCATAAAAATGTCCCCCACCTTCCTGTAGGATAATAAATCGGTAAAAACGTATAAGAGTGGCGCAGCGGAACAATAAAAATTTTTAGATCGTTAAATATCTCATGATGCCATATACAATAAATCAACAACAATTAAAACTCATACCTCAAGGACGCCAATCTGCAGGAGGAGAATGACCAGAGGCTTCAACCAACTAGCCTTCTCTACTATTCTCCAACTCCCGAATGGCTGAGTGTGTGGGCACTCTGAACCTCGATCGGTATGCTAGCACTGCTAGTCTTCTTCCGACCACTCAGATCTCTAAAGAACTTTATTGTCATGATGAGCTGTGCAACAATAAGCCTGCTCGCCTGAGAGTCTGTGGTCTAAGAGAATTGGAGTGGCAGGACCTCTATTTATAGACCTGCATGAGGTGATTCTCTGAATTCGAATTGGACTAGGAAAAGATTTTCTCCCTTATCCATAACCAAAAAATCCAAATTTTCCAAGGGAAAATCTCCACAATTAAATTCGGTTTTCTTAGGACAAATCCAATCCAAATCTAAACAAGATTTTAACTAGAATTTTATCTCCCTTTTTCAACCAAAAAATCTGAATTTTTCTTGGAGAAAATCTCATAAATTGCGGCCATTATGGATAAGGGAGAATCAAAAATTCCACTAGGATTTTCAAGCTTGAATCTTATCTCAACCTTATCCAAAAATAACCGAATTTCCTAGGAGAGATTCTCCAAATTTTCGGCCACTTTTCAGGGAGGAGAGAATCCAAATTCAACTGGGATTGAAACTTGAATTATTCCCTTGAATCTTATCCACAAAAATCCGAAATTTCCTTGAGGATTATCCTCAAAATTTTCGTCCACTTTTGTTGGGATTTAGATTCAAAATTCAAGTAGGATTCTAACAAGATTATCCTCTCTAAATCCAACTCAAATTCGAATTTCAAACCTTGTGGATTTTCCACAACAAACTCGAATCCTACTTGGACTGTGATTCAAAATTTGAATTTCAAATTTCAAATTCAAATTTCAAATTCAAATTTCAAATTTCGAATTTCAAATTTCAAATTTCAAATTTCGAATTTCAATTTCAAATTTCAAATTTGAATTTCAAATTCAAATTTCAAATTCAAATTTCAAATTCAAAATTCAAAATTCAAATTTCAAAATTCAAATTTCAAATTTCAAAATTCAAATTTCAAATTCCACAAGACGGTTGTGTTTCATATTTTTGTTCTCATGGATAATTTTCTACAACTCCAATCCAATCTCAAATAAAATCATGGCAACTTTATTTGGAGTTCGAATAATTGTGTACTCTATTATCCAAAACAAAATCTAAATACAACCAGAGAGAATCTTGTCTACCATCCTAATCCTGTGTCATCACCATCCATGCATAATAAACTAGCCAATAGCATACACAAATCAATTTGCCAAACGTTAAGGAATTATGTGGAGCTAGTAGAGGGACTGATTGGACATATATACTCGGGCTCTCGTGATTCCATATGATCATCATTCTGTGCCGAACAACTCAATCATATGATCACTAATTTCAGAGTCATACCACTATAAACCTGAAACTGAACTCCCAATTATATACCGTATTACGTAAGCCTGTGACGAGTTACTATCCAATGACCTTGTCATATATGCAAAACCCTCATATGATATCCATGATCAGCCTTAGGTCAAAGTCCGTTTAATCCTACTGATCAGGCTATCTTAAAGTTCCATTATACTACCGAATCAAGAAAATGATTATTCACTATATGTGAATAAGAAGTCATCCGCCCAGCAGACGACCCAAGGCCTTGTCCATTTTCACATTCAGTATAATGCCTTTAAGGGGATACCTTTAACTCCTCAGAGCTATGATTCCGATATCTGCAAACAAACCCTGCATCGTATACAAGTCATGCACCCAACGACTAGTCTATAAGCTTACTACCTCTGAGACGCTTTAGCCATTGGAACATCAAAGTACATAAGTCATATACATGAAGAAGTTCATTTACTCAAGATTAAGGTTATTGCACAATGAACGTCAAAAGCAGATTGATCCACTCATAGCGGACTACGTAGATCAATCACGCTTTATTCTCGGTCTAATATGTCACCACCAAGCAACATATCTATGTTTCTACTTGGGAGTCCAGCTCCAGACAGTCAAGACAATCCGTCCCCTCTAAGGCTTTAGACAACATAATAGTCTTAACATGAGTTAGATGCTTGGCTAACCCCATAGACTACAGACCATAGTTTAGACTGCTAACTTTAGAACCTTGTCTTCTCGCATGCAAAAGTCCATTGCATGCATCGTTCTAACAGTTTTAACACAAGCAGTCAGTGAGCCATATTTGCTTACATTTACTTTAACATGTAAATAAGACGAGGACAGATAGCAATGTAATGAATAACCTCTATATGAATACATCAAAATGTCTCTAATACTTAGGGCATTTCCTAACAATCTCCCACTTGCCCTAAGCCAGCAGATGTGCCATGTTACACATCCCCATCGCTTCTACATGCCTCTCAAAGCTTCTAGCCACCAAAGTCTTAGTAAAGGGATCAGCGATGTTGTCCTCGGACGCGATCTTACATACATCCACTTGTCCTGTCTCCACATGCCCTCTAATAATATGATATCTCCAATCGATGTGCTTGGTCCTCTTGTGGTGCCGAGATTCCCTTGTGTTGGCAATAGCCCCTGTATTATCGCAGTAAAGTGTGATAGGCTTGTCAACACCCGGAATGACCTCAAGGTCTCTAAAGAACTTGCAGAGCCAAACCGCTTCTTTAGATGCCTCAGCCGCAGCCACAGCCACATACTCAACCTCCATAGTAGAGTCAGTTGTGTAGCCCTGCTTCACGCTCCTCCACACAATGGCGCCTCTTCCGAGTAAAAACACTGATCCAGATGTCGATTTCCTTGAATCCTTACAAGTCTAGAAGTCTGAGTCCGTGTATCCTACGGGTGTTAGGTCCCCTCCAGAATACACCAGCATATAATCCATCGTTCTCTTAAGATACTTGAGTATATGCTTTACTGCTTGCCAGTGCTTGGTTCCAGGATTTGCTTAATATCGACACACCATACCTACTGCAAAACATATATCCGGGCGAGTGCAAAGCATAGCGTACATAAGGCTACCCACAACGGATGCATAAGGGACCTTACTCATACACTCTCTTTCTTCCGATGTCTTTGGACAGTCATCCAATGAAAGAGTTAGACCAGCAATAGAAGGTTGTGAGCCTTTCTTTGCCTCTAGCATTGCATATTTGTCAATTATTTTATCTATGTATGAAGCTTGGGATAATGCTATCATTTTGTTCTTTCGATCTCTGAAGAGACGAATGCCTAGAACATAATTAGCTTCTCCCAAGTCCTTCATGTCAAACTGTTGGTGTAACCAAAGCTTGACCTATGATAAGTTCCCTACATCATTCCCAATGAGTAGTATATCATCGACATAGAGTATCAGAAATACCACTTTTCCATCCTGAATACGTTTATAAACACAAGGTTCATCAACGTTCTGCTCAAAACCAAATGTCTTAATCACTTGATCAAACCTCTGGTTCCATGAGCGGGATGCTTGCTTTAATCCATAAATGGATCTAAGCAACTTGCAGACTTTCCTTTCTTGGCCTTTTGCTATGAACCCTTCGGGCTGTATCATATAGATACACTCTTCAAGATGGCCATTCAAGAATGCCGTCTTGACATCCATTTGCCAGATCTCGTAATCGAGAGCCGCAGTAATGGATAGAAGAATACGGATAGACTTCAGCATAGCAACAGGCGAAAAGGTTTCCTCGTAATCGATTCCAGCCTTTTACGTGTATCCCTTTGCAACCAGTCTAGCTTTGAAAGTTTCCACTCTCCCTTCCGCATCCTTCTTTCTTTTGTAGACCCATTTGCATCCAATGGGTTTTATCCCATCCGGCAAATCTACAAGTTCCCAAACAGAGTTGGATTTCATAGAATCCATCTCATTGTTCATAGCCTGTTTCCAAGATTTAGAATCAACATCATTTATAGCTTCATCATATGTGACTGGATCTTCCTCATGCTTATGAGCCTCGGCCTGGTATACCTCAGCATCATACATAAAGAAATTAGGTTTCTTCGAAACCCTCCCACTATGATGAGGCACCCTAAATTGTTGATCGTCTGCAGGTCTTTCACTGGAACTCGGACTTGCGTCCAAGACCGAAATCTGTGGAGCAGTTCTTTCACCCGATAACTCCTCTAGCACCACTTTGCTTTGAGACTTAAAGTCATTCATGTGACTTTCCTCCAAGAATGTCGCATGGGTTGAGACAATGACTTTTTGTTCCTTCGGGTTATAGAACAGACCTCCTTTAGTTCCCTTTGGATACCCTACAAACATGCATAATTCTGATCTTGGTTCCAACTTCTTCGCATCCCCATCCAGTACATGTGCCGGGCAGCCCCATATTCTCATATGTCCAAGGGAGGGCTCCCTGCCACGCCACAATTCATACGGAGTTCTAGGAATTGATTTGCTCGGAACCTGGTTCAGAATATAGCACGCCGTTTGTAAAGCATATCCCCAAAATGATAATGGCAGCGTTGAATAACTCATCATGGACCGTACCATATCCAATAAGGTCCTGTTTCTCCTTTCGGCTACACCATTCTGTCGTGGAGTACCAGGTGCAGTCAATTGGGATAAAATTCCATTCTCTACAAGATGTCCTAGAAATTCATCGGAGAGATATTCGTCACCTCGATCAGATCGAAGTGTCTTTATGGATTTATCCAATTGCTTTTCCACTTCCGCACGATACTCTTTGAACTTATCAAAGGTTTCGCTCTTGCGGTGCATCAGATACACATATCCATACCTCGAGTAATCATCTATAAAAGAGACATAATACTCAAACCCTCCTCGTGCTGTGACGTTCATGGGGCCACATACGTCAGTGTGCACAATTTCTAAGAGCTCCTGAGCCCTTGTACCCTTAGCTCCAAAAGACCTCTTAGTCATTTTACCCTCTAGACAAGACTCACATTGGGAAAGTCGTACCTCCTCCAGAGATTCCAGAGGACCGTCTTTCACCAATCTTTGAATCCTATCCTGATTAATATGACCAAGTCTTAAATGCCAAAGATACGCCTTGTTAGAGTGAGAAACTTTCAACCTTTTAGAGTTATCAATTAATTCAGTGTCAAGCAGTGAGTACATATTTCGTTTGATCAAATATAGGTTTCCATCTATCCATCCAGAACAGATAAAAGACTTATTTCTACGAATATCAACTCTTTTACTAAAAGAAACTGAATAAGAATCCTTTATTAAACAAGCTACCGATATAAGGTTCCTCCTAAAATTAGGAACATAAAAACAGTCTTTCAATAAAATAAACCTAAATTGATCAAAATAAAGAGGAACATCTTCCACTGCTTCAGCCACCACAAAGCTACCATCTCCAGTCTGCAACGAGAGGCTCCTATCATGTAGACTTCTCGTTTCCACGAACCCCTGCATAGAAACACAAACATGATTAGTGGTGCCCGAATCAATGACCCAAGTGTCTTTCGATTCTTCCACCAAACACGCTTCCAAGTAATGAAGTTCCTTACCTTCCTTGCCCTTGGCGGCTAGGAATTCCTGGCAAGCCTTCTTGAAGTGACCTACCTTCCCACAATGGAAGCATTTAGACTTTTTAGGGTCCTTTGGCTTCTTGTTCTTCTTCTTCTTCTTCCCGTCCGAGACAGGAGGATTAGAAGAACTAGAAGCCACTTGCTTCTTATTTGGCCTCTTCCTCTTCCGTGAGGGATTGGAAGATTCCGCCAAATTGGCCTCACCTTTAGGTCGGACCACATCCTCATCCCTGATCATCCGCTCATAAGCCTGTAGTTGCTTCATGAGCTCAGTCAGTCCTAACTCCTTTGTCGCCAGATTGTATGCGGCCTTAAACCCCACAAAATCTTTAGACAGAGTCTTGAACACCATCTCGATCTGGGTGTTGTAGTCCAACTCAGCACCATTCTCGGCAGCCTCAGTGAAGAATCCCATTAGAGTGATCATATAGTCCTTCACCGGAGTACCCACCTTTTGCTTGGAGTTCATGATGCTGGTGATAGCGGACTGTCGAGCCAATTTTTCTTGGCCTCCGAACATGTCCTCTAGATTTTCCATGATCTCCCCAGCAACTTGATAAGTCTCATGCTGCTTTTGTAAAGCACTCGTCATGCTAGCAAGGATGTAGCATCGAGCTATCTCATTGGATTCTCTCCAACGATTATAGGCAACCGGGACCTCCTCAAGTGGTGTGCCAGGTTTGGGCCCAGGTGGGCATGGTTCGCCCAGCACGAACTTGTGTCTCTCGCAGCTGAGAACTATTAATAGATTTCTTTTCCAATCTTTATAATTGTTGCCATTCAACTTATTTTCAGTAAGTATTGAAATGAGGGGTGTCGGTGACATTTTGAACTGAAATAAAATTATACTAGACATCATTACAAAGCCTAATCAAATATACAGATAATTTAGTAAATAAAACATACAAGTATGTTCCTACATGAAACTTGAAAAAACATGTAGCATTGCAACGGTAATTCTCAGCACCTATTGCCCCAAGCCACCGAGGGGTGGTCATGGAAACAAATAGCCGGAACCCCGTCCAATTAATATATGTTACCTTAAATCCTCCAAGGTTAAGACATATATTAATAACCGCTTATTTGGCCACCAGTTTAGTTAACAGAGCTTCTAGGGAAGGTTAATAACTAAACTAGTCTTGAGTGTATAACCATTATTTACGTAGCCCGATCCACGTCCTACCAAGCCACCGAGGGGTGGTCATGAATAGGATCGTACCCGAACACGTTTTCCACATAGGAGATCCAATCTAGTATACCGGCGGTGGTAAACACCTACCGAGGGGTGTGGTCAGGGCAGAACTGACGCGAAGCGTTACCATGCTTTCACATATGGATCAACAATGGAGGCCGTGGGTTTTGTTTGAAACCCTCTCCCACTCAATATTTTGAAAAAACATGCAAGTTTTGACAAATTATGTATGATCAATATAGTATGAGCGGTACTCACCTATCCTATATGACATGTTATCAAATATGCATATAAAACATCCATCAATACATATTTATACATCCATGACATATCACAGAAAAAATAATTGACAGAATAACCAAGCTATGGTTCCATCCTAGAACAAAGAAAATAAAGATTACAAAATTCCATCCAAAGCATTCTTTGGGTCTTGAATTCTGTTCCGTCTTCTTGTATCCATCTTTATGTAGCCTCTCCATTTATTTCTCATCCCAAGAATTATTTAAAATTTAAATCTCCAAAAATTTAAATTTCAAATTCAAATTCCAAATTCGAATTTCAAATTTAAATTTCAAATTTAAATTTTAAACAATTTTAAACATCATGTGTAATAATATGTAATTTCAAAAAAATTTGAAATTTTTAATTACATATTTTTTAAACATGATTTAAAATTAAATCTCAAATTTAAAAATCAAAATTTTCTGATTTTTGGACCGTCGGACCGCCACCCCCGTAGGCGACAGCCGCCGTGGGCAGCCACCAACCCCGGAGGGGCTGGCAGCCCACGGCCGCCCCCATGTGCAGCCCTGCCGGGCTGCAGGCCAAGCCTGCAGTGCCAGGCTGCACGCCCAGGCTGGGCACAGCAGGCGGCAGGCTGCACGCCCAGGCTGCGGCCAGCCTTGGGCAGGACGCGGCCACCTTTGGCTGCAGGCCAAGCCTGCGGCCGGGGTGGTGTGGGCCTGCACAGGGGCTGCCGCAGCCCCATCCTGCCCGAAGGTAGGGGCTGCAGCCCCACCAAGGTTCGTCGGCCTATCCCGAGGGGTCGTGTCTCGATTTTCATGCCATATTCCAATTTACCTATTAGGATCTCCAAAAATTAATTTGAATCCCAATGAAATTGAAATTTTCCACACAATCAAAATTTCAATCTTTAAATCAAATTTAACTTTTGGGAAAAATAAATTACGGTCTTCAATCTTCAATCTGCTCCAAGAATAATTACATAAAATTTCCTAAACCGTTTCCGGTGTACAAAAAATCTAACCATAAAAATTCTAAGAGACAAAAATTAAAATCCATGGGAAAATTACAGTGTTAATAAACTGCTCCCATGGTTACATAAAAAATTCCTAGATACAATTTTTCTAAATTCTAAGGAACCATAACCGGTATAAACAAGCACGCTTATAATAATTCCAAAAATTAAAAAACCACATACTTTATACATAATCCATGATAATAACATAAAGGAACCCTAGAATACCACTCTCTAAATATCAAATCCATACATAAATAAAAAGACTAAGTAATTGTCTAATTTATGAACATGGCATAGTCATGAGATGGCTCTGATACCAATTGTAGGATAATAAATCGGTAAAAACGTATAAGAGTGGCGCAGCGGAACAATAAAAATTTTTAGATCGTTAAATATCTCATGATGCCATATACAATAAATCAACAACAATTAAAACTCATACCTCAAGGACGCCAATCTGCAGGAGGCGAATGACCGGAGGCTTCAACCAACTAGCCTTCTCGACTATTCTCCAATTCCCGAATGGCTGAGTGTGTGGGCACTCTGAACCTCGATCGGTATGCTAACACTGCTAGTCTTCTTCCGACCACCCAGATCTCTAAAGAACTTTATTGTCACGATGAGCTGTGCAACAATAAGCCTGCTCACCTGAGAGTCTGTGGTCTAAGAGAACTGGAGTGGCAGGACCTCTATTTATAGACCTGCATGAGGTGATTCTCTGAATTCAAATTGGACTAGGAAAAGATTTTCTCCCTTATCCATAACCAAAAAATCTGAATTTTCCAAGGGAGAATCTCCACAATTAAATTCGGTTTTCTTAGGATAAATCCAATCCAAATCTAAATAAGATTTTAACTAGAATTTTATCTCCCTTTTTCAACCAAAAAATCCGAATTTTTCTTGGAGAAAATCTCCTCATAAATTTCGACCATTATGGATAAGGGAGAATCAAAAATTCCACTAGGATTTTCAAGCTTGAATCTTATCTCAACCTTATCCAAAAATAACCGAATTTCCTAGGAGAGATTCTCCAAATTTTTGGCCACTTTTTAGGGAGGAGAGAATCCAAATTCAACTGGGATTGAAACTTGAATTATTCCCTTGAATCTTATCCACAAAAATCCGAAATTTCCTTGAGGATTATCCTCAAAATTTTCATCCACTTTTGTTAGGATTTAGATTCAAAATTCAAGTAGGATTCTAACAAGATCATCCTCTCCAAATCCAACTCAAATTCGAATTTCAAACCTTGTGGATTTTCCACAACAAATTCGAATCCTACTTGGACTGTGATTCAAAATTTGAATTTCAAATTTCAAATTCAAATTTCAAATTTCAAATTTCAAATTTCAAATTTAAATTTCAAATTCAAATTTCAAATTTGAATTTCAAATTCAAATTTCAAATTCAAATTTCAAATTCAAAATTCAAAATTCAAATTTCAAATTCCACAAAACGGTTGTGTTTCATATTTTTGTTCTTATGGATAATTTTCTACAACTCCAATCCAATCTCAAATAAAATCATGGCAACTTTATTTGGAGTTCGAATAATTGTGTACGCTATTATCCAAAACAAAATCTGAATCAAACCGGAAAGAATCTTGTCTACCATCCTAATCCTGTGTCATCACCATCCATGCATAATAAACTAGCCAATAGCATACACAAATCAATTTGCCAAACATTAAGGAATTATGTGGAGCTAGTAGAGGGACTGATTGGACATATATAATCGGGCTCCCGTGATTCCATATGATCATCATTCTGTACCGAACAACTCAATCATATGATCACTAATTTCAGAGTCACACCACTATAAACCTGAAACTGAACTCTCAATTATATACCGTATTACGTAAGCCTGTGACGAGCTACTATCTAATGACCTTGTCATATATGCAAAACCCTCATATTATATCCATGATCAGCCTTAGGTCAAAGTCCGTTTAATCCTACTGATCAGGCTATCTTAAAGTTCCATTATACTACCGAATCAAGAAAATGATTATTCACTATATGTGAATAAGAAGTCATCCGCCCAGCAGACGACCCAAGGCCTTGTCCATTTTCACATTCAGTATAATGCCTTTAAGGGGATACCTTTAACTCCTCAGAGCTATGATTCCGATATCTGCAAACAAACCCTTCATCGTATACAAGTCATGCACCCAACGAACCGATCTATAAGCTTACTACCTCTGAGACGCTTTAGCCATTGGAACATCAAAGTACACAAGTCATATACATGAAGAAGTTCATTTACTCAGGATTAAGGTTATTGCACAATGAACGTCAAAAGCAGATTCATCCACTCATAGCGGACTACGTAGATCAATCACGCTTTAGTCCCAGTCTAATATGTCACCACCAAGCAACATATCCATGTCTCTACTTGGGAGTCCAGCTCCAGACAGTCAAGATAAGCTATCCCCTCTAAGGCTTTAGACAACATAATAGTCTTAACATGAGTTAGTTGCTCGGTCAAACCCCATAGACTACAGACCATAGTTTAGACTGCTAACTTTAGAACATTGTCTTCTCGCATACAAAAGTCCATTGCATGCATCGTTCTAGCAGTTTTAACACAAGCAGTCAGTGAGCCATATTTGCTTACATTTACTTTAACATGTAAATAAGACGAGGACAGATAGCAATGTAATGAATAACCTCTATGTATAATTTTATTATCCAGTTCAAAATGAATACATCAAAATGTCTCTAATACTTAGGGCATTTCCTAACACTTCCAACGGGGTGATAAGGGGACAGTTTCAAAGCAAGGAATTTTCCCAAGAATTTTTACAAGCCAACCTACACAAATTTTCAAAGTAAAGTAGTGTGAGTAACCTGGTAGGCTACCACACCAAACAAGCCTTAGTAGCCTGGTAGGCTACTACCCCAAACAAGCCATAGTGGCCCAATGGGCCATTACATCAAACAAGGAATAGTAGCCTGGTAGGCTACCACGCCCCCAACAAGCGAAGTAACCCGGTCGGTTACTACACTAAGTTTATGCGTAGTAACTCGGTAGGCTATTTAGTTACCAATGCACGAGGTAACCGGTCAATTGATTGGCTGGCACCTAGTCAAGGACCGTGTTTTAAACAACATGGTAAGGAACGATGATTAATCTGTTAAGTCGACAATTAATCAAACATGGTACAAGTTAGACACCAAATCCCCATAGTAGGCCAATAGGATACCGACGGGCCTCGGTACCCCATAGAAATGCAAGTTATAGTCACTGATGTTAATTGTGACTCAACGAGAGTATTAATGAGGAACGTTATTGATGACAGGTGGTCACCTGTAATTTGTTAAAGGTGTGAGTACGTAATTTTCTTGCAATTAGGTAAGTACAACTCCGCCTACGGCATGAATAAAATGTATTTAAAATGATGTTTATACAGTATGTTAAGTATTTATGCCATGCACACGTTGATGCACAACATATATAAGAGCATGCAGTTTCACGATCGCGTAGATTGATAAAAGAACAAAGCTAGGAGCCATACATCCCTATCTTGTAAGATTTGGGGATGGCTTAGTAGAGCATATGGCCCGATTAGAATTGGGTAATTAAAATTAAGGTGTCATTATAATGGGCACGAGGCCCACATTATGTATATAATTATAATGGGCATGAGGCCCACCTTAGGTATAGAAATATAATGGGCACGAGGCCCACCTTAGGTATAGAAATATAACGGGCACGAGGCCTACCTTAGGTATAGAAATATAATGGGCACAAGGCCCATATAATGTATAGAAATATAAAGGGCCCTAAGTAGATATAAGGAAGAAAAGAGAATAACGAAGCCTAAATTAGCATAACCGGACCACGTATTATTCACGGTATGCATTAGTTATAGTTTGCTATGCTTCTAGTTACAGTAAGAAGCGTTCAGTACATGATATTTCTATTATGCGTATAGTATGTGAAGTTTTATATTCAATGAAATATTATGTGATGATGTGGTATGTGACATGTTAAATGGTATATGACATGCTTATATGATTTTAAGTATATACTATGTTTAAACAAGTTTTGCGGTTAACATGTTATACTTACTGGGTGTAAAGCTCACGAAGTGTGTTCATGCTGTAAGTAAGCATCCTATGGCTTAAACCACAATGGGCCATGATGGCAGTGGAGGTGGATGTGAGGGCGAGGTTATGGATACACCGTGAGTAAATCTTTCGCACATTTTAAGTATACAGTATTTTTGAATAGTGATAGTATTTCTAAATAGTAACATTAAAATAGTATATTTGAATAGTAATCGTTATACAGTATTTTTGAATAGTAATCATAAACAGTATTTTTGAATAGTAACCGTAAATAGTGCTTTTGAATAGTAACCGTAAACAGTATTTTTAAATAGTAACCGTTGAATAGTATTTTAGAATAGTAGCCGTTAAATAGTATTTTTGAATAGTAATCAGTATACGTACATATACAGTGAATGTGTACGTATAAAAAAAAATCCCTAAATTTATGATATCTAGTTAAGTATCAATTGCAAGAAAGTATAAGTGTTATTAAAGTAAGCAAGTCTGTAAGTGACAGTCCGGGCCACTGAGGGCACGGGGCGTCACACCAAGACCTCGATTCAACCCTAATCAAGTTCAAAAAGGAGGCAACGGAGGACCATAGTTCAGAGCTTCAAGTCTCTAAGGATAGCATACTCTCTTTTAGAGATAGAGTGTGTGTCCCAAAGGATGAAGAACTCAAGAAGAAGATCCTTTAAGAGGCCCATGAGATGCCATACTCAGTACATCCAGGGGCAAATAAGATGTACTAGGACTTAAAAGAGAGTTTTTGATGGCTGAGAATAAAAAAAGATGTTGCCAAATTCGTTGCAAAGTGATTCACATGCTAGAAAATTAAAGTAGAACATCAGTGGCTGGGCAGAAAACTGTAGAAAATCGAGCTGTCCGAGTGGAAATGGGAACAGATTACAATGGATTTCATGGTCGGATTGCCCAAAACATCTAGTGACAACGATGCAATATGGGTAATCGTGGACCGACTAACAAAATCGGCTCGATTTTTAGCCCTGAAGGTGAGCTATTCAGTAGAGAGATTGGCAGAAATGTATGTGGCTCAAATAGTTAGACTACACGGTGTACCGAAATCGATCATCTTAGATCGTGATGGACGTTTCACTTCAAGGTTTTGGCAGAGCGTTCAAGCTTTAATAAGAACTAAATTGAAGTTCAGCATAGCTTTCCATCCTCAAACTGACAGTCAGTCCTAGAGGACGATACAAACATTAGAGGATATGCTGAAAGCTTGTGTCCTAGACTTCAAGGGAAACTGGGACCAGAAGCTACCATTGATAGAGTTCTCATACAATAATAGCTACCATTCCTCGATTAGGATGGCACCGTACAAGGAACTCTACGGGAGGAAATGCAGATCTTCGTTGCATTGGCACGAAACTGGAGAGAAGCAGCTTACTAGCACAGACTTTGTTGAGAATACAATAGAAGATGTGAAGCTTATATGAGAGAGACTGTATATAGCTCACAGCTACCAGAAGAGTAACGTGGATAAACGACGAAGGCCTCTCAAATTTCAAGAAGGAGATTCAGTTTTTCTCAAGGTGGCACCCATGGAAGGGGTGATGTGCTTTGGGAAAAAAGGAAAACTCAGCCCTAGGTATATAGGACCCTTTGAGATCCTCGAGAGAGTCGGGAAGGTAGCTTACAGATTAGCATTCCCTCCAGAACTAGCTTTTGTACATAATGTTTTCCACGTCTCGATGTTAAAGATGTACGTGCCAGATAGTTTCCACATCTTAAGCCAAGAGCTGGTTAAAGTACACATCGACCTGACATATGAAGAAAAACCCATGTGAATTTTAGCCAAAGAAAATAAAGTCCTTAGGAGTAAAGTGATTTTGCTTGTAAAAGTATTGTGGCAGAACCATAACCTCGAAGAAGCTACATGGGAACGAGAAGAAGATATGAGAAGAGACTTCTGGGATTTATTCTAATTTTTGAAGATGAAAATTTTGTAAGGGGGGTAGGTTGTAAGGACCGCCCCATTCCTATAACGAATTTCTATACAATGAAAAATTGAGGAATAATTTGATGTCTTTTCATACAAATTTGATGAACATGATCAGGTACACGACCATGTACCGATCGGACTGTTTACACGAGAGAGGCTGTGTGAGTGAACATGGCCGTGATGTGTGACACGGTTAGGTACACGGCCATGTAAGTGGCCGTGTACCTCTTGGGTTTATGAACGTGTAGAAGGCTATGTTTCAGGACATGATCATGTTGAGCAAGCTCAACTAGTACACACCCGTGTTCAAACAATACATGCCCGTGTTGCCTTGTACATGCCAGTGTTAGAACCTGTGTAGAAGGCCGTGTAATGAACAAAGAGCCGCTATACAGACTCTCAAAATGCATGAAACTTAATTACTATGTAATGATGTAATTAAGTTGGAAAATATAGTAGAATTTCCCGTTAAATAGACTAAACAGGTACGGTACTGTTTATCACTATTCATACAATGAAAGGGGGTAACTGAGAGTGAACCCGGTTCACTCTAATATGTGTATAAGTATATGAGATGCGCAGTATTAGGAAACTGGTCCAGATGACCATTTCTTGACACAAGACTAGTGAGTAGATCACCAGAATGCTCGGACCGAACATCTGAGCACAATAGCGATAAATAACCCTAGCAAGGGTATGGTATCGAGAAAATAGTCCAAATGACCTCTTATCACCTAGAGGCTAGCGAAATCAGAGTCAGGACGCTCAGACTAATCAGTTAGAGTAGAAAGTAGTGAATAGTAAATAGTGAAAAAAAACAAACACAGTGTCAAGTTACTAGCCAAGACGGCCTTAATTTGACTTAAAACTGATATATCCATAGTCAGTTGGCCCAATTTGGTCAATTGGGCACAAAACGTGAATTTTTGTTTGAGAGGTATGCAGTATCAGGAAGAGGGTCAAGACAACCTTATCTTGCCCCAAAATTGATATATTTAGACTCAGAACGCCCAAATTAGTCAATCGGGCACTAGATACGTTTTTCGAGATAGGGTCACACAGATCCTGAAAACTGGTCCAGATGACTCCAGACAGATGTAAAACTGATAAAATTGGAAACAGCACATCCGAATTAGTCAAGAGAGACTGTGTTGAAAATTTCGCGTGAAAATACCTCGGTATGCATGCATAAGTACAACACAGTGTAGATATAACTACAGTGTAGAAAACGAATAGTAAATTGGTGTTGATTGGGCCCTTAGATAGTATAAACCAACTAGAAATCATCAGTATAAAAATCGGATTCAGAAAATCTGATTTCTGGATGAAAATTAGAACACTGTCGAGAAAGGACCTAAAACCACAGTAGAAAACTGGACTGCGAAGAGAGCAAATGCTGATAAATTTTTGGCCTACAAAATCGTGTGTCCTTGGATGGAAAACCAGTTGGTTTTGCTACACAAAAACCCCAAAAAGTTAGAAATAAAATATTGGGTAGATTATGACACAAATGAATAAACAAGTCACCATTCCATCACATTTCAATCAACCAAAATTTTTTCACCTTCCCCCTTAAATGGCCGCAGCTCCTTCAGTGGGAATGGGCTGAATTGGGTAGAAATTTGTCCCCCAAATTCGCTTAAAGATGGCTTGATTAATCAAGCTTAAGTTTGGTTAAGCTTACTTAGGTTTATCTATAAAAGGGTGGCTATACCTTAGACTTGTGTTCCTTTCTTTTTCACACACCAAAAACCACTCCTCATTCTCTCTCTTTCCCTTACTGCTGCTAACTACTCCCAAGCCCCAAAACACTTCATTTTTTAAGCCAAAAATGTCATAATCGCAAAATTTTACTGTTTCTAGAAATTTTATGTAGCTCGTGTACTGTATGATTTTTATGTGAAAAACTATAAAATATATGTTTTAATATTATTTAGAAGGCACAGAAATGTTTGGACAATGCAGACAAGAGTGTGCTCAGAAACAGAAAATTTTACCGAACCGAAATGGGACAAATTATGCCTTTTCGGTTTCAAAAATTTTAAAACTATACTGTAAACCACTAAAAGATGAAATACTTACAGTATTGATTTTTAGGCAAACCGGAGCGAAATAAGAAAAACCGATCGCGCGGACAGCCTCAGGAACTCGTCTACGCGATTTCGGTGTAAAAATTTTCGGTTTGACTCCATATATATATAAGGAGTCAAAGATTGAGTGTTTACCTTTGAAAGGATGTAAGGATACATTCCAATCTAAGGGCTACGGTTTAAAGTCAAGAAAAATCAATGGCTAAGATGCAAAGTCAACTAGAAAAAGTCAAAGAAAGTTTAGCAAAATTTTCAAGAAGCTTCTAGGGTTATAGGTGGCGGATTTTGGCTGGAAAAACAGAAAAAAAATCTGCCCAATTTTGTTTAATTATAAAGCAGCCCTTAAAGGTTTCAAAAATTACACAAAAAGCTTGCAAAAATACCCATAAAACATTGCAAGAAAGTCCCTCAAATTTGCAGCCATAAAAGCCCACAATTTTGCCATGAAAAACAAAAAAATTTCAGCCAAACTTTACTTCTTTTCTACCCAAACAGCCGTGAGTCCTCCCCCCCCCCCCCCAAAATAGGAAAAAAATTCTTCAGGTTTGCTTCAAGAAAGAGTGTAAAATTCATCTCAAAGTGCAAGTTATTAAGCAAGTAAGGTAATCCTCTAACTTGGCATCATTTCTCCTTGTTTTTCAAGAGGAAAAACCATGTGGAATGGGTTGTCTTAATGGGAAGAAAATCAATTTTTGTTTCACGAAATTTTGGTTGAAAATGTGTGAATGATGTGTGATTAAGTGAAACAACAAACAAGAGCATGAAAAATCAAGTTATATGTGTGTTTTTCCTTCATCAAACCGTGGGATTATTAGGGAATGGAATGATAAAATTCTCATGTTGTTTTGTTTGATTTTGATGTTGAAAATCGTGTGGAAATGGAAAGAAAGAAATAGATGAAATGGGATTGAAAAACATTCAATGTTGGTGCTTGTTTTTCAATTAAAAACCGTGGGAAAGAAAGGAAGAAAAAAATGAGATTTTGTGTTGATTGTGTATGGTAGATGTGATGTTGATTTTGTGTAGAAAATAAGAAAGAAAAATGGAAATGAAACCAAAATTTTGAGGTTGATTTTCCAAGGAAAATCCGTGGGATAATGTATGAAGTTTTGAAGAATTATGTTAGGGTTTTATGGTGAAAAAAAATAAATGTGTTGATGTGGAAAACAAATAAGGAAAATTTGAGTTATAAAACAAAAATTTTTGTTTCAGGTTTTTGAGGAAAAACCATGTATAAGTTTAGTGGAAAATGAGAAAGTTTTGTTAAGTTATGGGAATGTGTGATTTAAGTATAAAACCGGGCCTAAAAATGATAAAGAGCGGGTTGAAATCCCGTTAAAAATGAGCAAGTTTTGTGATGAAATTTTACGTAAAAAGTTTGTAACTTTTACGTAAAATTAGGTTTATGGTATAGTAGTTGGCAGGGTAGAATAGGATAGATGGTTTTGAGGCATTTCCTAAATGTTGGGAACCTAGAATTTCAATAGAAATGCTGCCGAAATTTTCAGAACGCTCGAAGGGCAATTTGGTAAACGAAGGGTAAAAAGTAAGGTCGGAAACCGAAACCCGAGCCCCCTCGGGAACCTAAACTTGAGAAGAGGGTAAGAAACGATTACATAATTTGTAAAATAGTCATTTAAGGTCCCGAAAGGCTAGAAAAACGAGAAACGACCCCGAGGGTCGGAATAGTACCACCCGAGGGTCAGTGAATAGTAACCTGAGCGTTTTGACAAAAAATGTTGTAAAAGCTCGGTAAGACCTAAGAAACATTATTTTAGGATTTTTGGGATCAGAAAATCCAAATAAAACGATAAAACAATAATTTCCCGGTCTATAGTCCCGTTAGGGGCAAAATGATCATTTTGACCAAAATTTTCTAAATTGCTAGAAAAAGGCCGTAAAAGCCTCAAAATAATTTTAATAAATTCTAAAGGCTAAAATAAAGTCGTAAGTCGGAAAAACGGGAGAAAAATCCCGCTAAGGACGAAATGGTCATTTTACCAAAAGGTAGTGGTAAAACGATCATTTTGTCAAAAAGTTCAGAAAAATGATATTAAGGCTCAGAATAGTAGTTTATGCAGCAGAATGATTCTAGAATTAAAAATATGAATCCCAAAACGAATAATTAAGAGTCTCAATTAGAAATTTTATACTTTTACTATATTTTAGATATGAAATGAATAGTAAAAATAACCGCAATTTATTTCGGTTATAGGAAAGCAACCAAAAGGCAAATTAAGGAAGCCGGTTAACTCACGAAAGGAACCGCTAGTAAAAATCGATAAGTTCAGACATTTATTTGTCTGTAGCATGAATTTACTCAGTATGCTTATGTGATATAGACGACAGAAATTTAGTAGTCAGGTGCAGTATGCACACTAACATAAGATATAAAATCTAAAGAAAATTTCAGAATAAATTACATAATAAATTTAAAGAGTTCCAGACCCAGGAAGCAGCATAATTACCACCGGTCAGGAACCACCAGAAACTCAGTAATTAAATCAGTATTCGCGTACTGGCCTCTCACACAGGTGGAGGTTTCTCAGATTTCAGTTACAGTTATAATAGGACTCCAAACTGTTGGTGATATATCCCAGGTTTGGAAGTCTGATATTTTCAGACTGTAGAGGATTGGCTAGTGGGTCGCTCCCCAGAGTCCCTCTCAGTTATGCACGCATTACGGTACGACTAATTCAGGGGCCCAATAGCAGAATTCAGTATCAGATAAAGACTTAAGACTTCAGAACTGCCATAATTGAGCATAAAATGCACTAACTGTATGTGTAGTAGCTTAGATACCAGTTAACGTGAATAGTGTCATTCATAGTCAACCTACTATTCATGGTCAAAAATCAAAGTTACTATTCATGTGAATAGTACTTTTTCATGATTTTGTGTTTTATGTTCCTGCATGTATGTATGAACTTACTGAGCTTGTCGCTGACCAGTTAATTCATGTTACAGGTAAGAAACCTGTACACCAGTAGATAGTAGATGGACGAGGAGCGGGATTGCATATGCCTCCAAGACTGGACTAGGGGAATGGTCCGCTGCTGTTTTCCGCTGAGCAGATCTTGAGTGTTGTTTTGAGAGTAGATTTTGAATGATATTTTGAAAATACATTATGATGTAAATTATGTACAATCAGTATAATAGTAGTATATCCTATGTTTTATGATGCTTATATTTTTACCGTTTACAGTCACCAGCAGTTTATCAATTAAAAAAAAAAATTTCCCTCAGTTTTTAGATTAAAAATCATTTTAATTACAAATAGTAATTTAACAAGAACAAGTTACAAGTAAGATGTCGGTGACTCATTGAGGTAACGGTCTACCATAGTGGACATTAGAGATCTACTATGCTAGTACTGTAGCCTCAATTCAGGGCAGGGCACCACAAAAAACACAGCCAAAAGTTACAAAAAAAAATCAGCCCCCACAAGCTTGTGTTAGGAGGATTCAATCCAAGTCATTTCAAGTGCATCAAGGGTAAGTTTTAGAATCCAAGTCTTGTAGTTTTTAGTTATGGTTTTGAGTTGATATTAAGAGAAATATTTTTGGTGTTTTGCTAGCATAAAACCGACCCCTTTTTCACCAAGAATCACACGGCAATTTTAGTCATCAATCCTTGGCTCAAAATCGTGCTTGGTTTAAAGCACAAAGGTAAAAACCGAAAACCCTTCCTTTGGTAGTTTAGTTGTTTTAAGATTTTGATCAAAGAATTTATATGTATTTGTTTATGCACATGGGTTGTAATAAGTTTATTTTGAGCCTTTAGCTTTTCATTTTTTAAGTTATGGTTGTGTGGTTATGTTTACATTTTTTTTCGAATGGATGTGAGCATGTGTGATGCATGAACATTTAGAAACGTGGCTGGACACAATCTGTTCCTAGAAAAAGGCTATGAATTTTGGCTATTTTGACTCCCTTAGGTTCTGAATTTGGGATTTTGTAAACACAAAGTTTTAAGGAAATTTCAATATGGTCGTTTTTGCATCAAATAGATTTTGGCCAAAAATGACACTACGATAAGTTTCTCGAGTGGTTTTCACTCGGTGTCCAAAACAAGGACAGAAAAATCTGAACCCAAAATTAGTCTCGGGTTTTGTTAAAAATGGACCACTTAAAGTCCAAACTGGACTTTGGACTCAACACAAAAGTTGTAGAACATGTCAAAACCTTTAAGACTGCAAGGACTGCCCCATTCCTGTAACTTGATTTTCATTTAATGAGAAATTGAGGGATGATTTGATGCATTTTAGTGTAATTTTTAAAGTACACGGTCCTGTACATGACCGTGTAAGTGGCCATGTACCAATCGGACTGTGTACGAGTGTGTAGCCGTGTAAGTATACATGACTGTGTAGTCAAACACGGTCAGGTACACGGCCGTGTAAGAGGCCATGTACCACTCGGGTTGTGAACACGTGAGAAGCCGTGTAACTGAACATGGCCGTCTACGGAGACGCGGTCAAGAACACGGCCGTGTAAAAGGTTGTGTACTACCTGGTTTAATGAATGTACAAAAGGCCATATTTTGAAACAGGGCCGTGTTGAAGAATTTCAACTAGTACACGCTCGTGTCCAGTGTATACACGCTCGTGTCCAGTGTATACACGCCCGTGTTACCTTATACATGCCCGTTTTAGAGGCCGTGTTGAAGGCCGTGTAATGGGCAGAAAGCCGTTGCATGGACTCTCAAAATGCATGAAACCTAATTACTATGTAATGAGTAATTAAGTTGGAAAGATACAGTATATTTTCTAGTTGAATAGATTAAACAGATATAGTACTGTTTAAGTACTATTCATACAATGAAAGGGGTGATCGACGGTGAACCTAGTCTACCCTATTATGTATATGTATGTGTAAGACACGCATTGTCAGGAAACTGGTCCATATGACCTTTTCTTGACACAAGACTGGTGAACAGATCACCAAAACACTCAGACCGAACATCTGAGCACGATAGCGAGAGAAAACCCTAGCAAGGTATGGTATCGAGAAAATGGTCTAGATGACCTCCTTCCACCTAGAGACTAACAAAATCAGAGTCAAAGCACTCAAACTAGTCAATTAAGTGAAAGACAGTGAATAGTGAGAATCGCAGTGTTAAGTTATTGGCCGAGACGGCCTTAAATTGACCTAAGACTAATATATGAACAGTTAGTAGACTCAATCCGGTTGATTGAGCATAAAACAAGAATTTTAGTTTGAGAGATACGCAGTATCAGGATGAGGGTCAAAACGACCTTTACTCGCTTCGAAACTGATATATTTGGACTCAGAACGTGCAAATTAGTTAATCAGGCACCTGACATGTTTTTTGAGATAGGGCCACACAAATCTCAAAAATTGATCCAGACGACCTCCGATGGATGTAAAACTGATAAAAATGGAATCAGCATGTCCAAATTGGTCAAGAAATACTATTTCTAAAATTTCACCTGGAAACACCTTGATTTACGTGCGAAAGAACAACATAGTGTAGACACAACACAATATAGGTTATGAATAGTAATTTAGACTGATAATCGGCTCTTAGACAGCATAAACAAATAGGAATTTACAGTACAAAAATCGAATTCAGAAATCCAATTTTCAGGTGAAAATTGGAACACTGCCGAGAAACGACCAAACACTGCAATATCAAATTAGACTGCATTGTAAAGCCAACACAGATGAATTTTGGGCTTAAAATTTCATGCCCCTTAGCTGTAAAAGCAGCTGTAATCAGCTGCACACATAGCCCAAAAGGTGGCCATTAAAAAATTACCCTAGCCATGACAACTTTTGAATTAAATATTCAAGGGTTTTCAAAAGCTTGGTCAACAATGTTTCTTTATTCTTCTCCCATTTAAGGTAGGAGCCCATGCCCCTTTTGGTCTGAAAATGGGCAGCAATTTGTCCCACGATTAAGCTAAAATGGTGGACAGTTGATTAGGATTATGTCTAAGTAACCTTAATCAATTTTGCCTATAAAAGGCACCCTTTACATAAGAGGTTTGCTTTCCTTACTTTGGCTTCCAAAACACCACTCTCATTCTCCCTTTTCTGCTAGCTGCAGCTGAACCTCTTTAAGCTTCTAAACCTTCACTTTTTCAAGCCACAAATCATACCAAAAACTTACCAAAAATCAAACCTCACAAGCTTATGTTAGGAGAAGTCGAATCTAAGTCATTCTAAGGAACCAAGGGTAAGTCTTCAAAACACATCCTTGTAGTTTTTAGTTTCTGTTTTGATTTGGTTTTTAAGAGAAATTTTTGGTATTGTTTCTAGTAAAAATAGACCCCACTCTCTTGGATTCCCATGGCCATTTTGGCTCCTCAAGCCTCAGTTGAAACCGTGCTTGGTTTAAGGCACAAAGGTAAACTGAAAACCCTATTTGTATTAGTTGGTTTTAAGTTTCGATCAAGGCCATTTATGTGTATTTATTTATGCAAATGGTTTGTAATAATTTATTTTGAGCCCTTAAGTTTCCATTTTCAAGCTTATGTGGTTGTGGTTGTGTTTACAAATTTTTACGAATGGCTATGGTATGTGTGATGTTACGAACGAGTAGGAACGTGGCTGGACATAAATCTATCCCCAGGAAAGGCCATGGATTTTGGCCATTTTGACCCATTTAGATTCCAAATTTGGGATTTGGTAAAACATAGTGTTTTAAGGAAATTTCGATACAGTCATTTTTACATCAAATAGGCCTCGCCCAAAAATGAACTAAAGATAGGTTTTTAGAGTGTTTTTCACTCGGTGTCCGAAACTGGAAACAAACTGAGAACAAAAATCTAAGCCCAAAAATAGGTAGAGGTTTTAGTGAAAATGGCCCCTTAGAGCCCGAACCAGACTTCGGGCTCAACACGAAAGTGGTAGATCTCATCGAGATCTTGAAAATGACTTACGTACGTTTTAAAAATTTGGCCGTTTCGGGCCTCAAACCGAGCCGTATTTACAAAGACGTAAAATTGGGAATTTTTCAAAAAACTGGGCACAAGTCCATGGGTTTAATGGAATTAGGAGCCGTTAGACTTGGATTTAGGTTGCAAGGTGAACATGAGATTTGTTCATATTGTCGAGGATGAAAACTTTCATGTTTGCCAAAATCATAAACAAAGTCGTTTCAGTCAAGTTTCAAAATGGTTTTCAAAAACAGTTCAAAAACCACCTTTAAAATGTAACTTTAAAAATGTAATTTATACTCTTCAAAATAAAATGTCTTCAAACACTTTAAAAATACAAACATGGTTTTTATAAAAACGTCCCCCCACCTTCCAACGGGGTGATAAGGGAACGGTTCTAAAAATAAAGAATTTTTCCAAGAACTTTTAAGTCAACCTACACTTTTTCAAAGAGAAACGGTGTGTGTAGCCCGGTAGGCTACCACACCAAACAATCCATGGTAGCCCAGTATGCTACTACCCCAAGTGAGCCATAGTGGTCTGGTGGGCCATTACACCAAATAATGAATAGTAACCCGGTAGGTTACCACACCCCAACAAGCAAAGTAACCCGGTCGATTACTACACCAGTTTACGCATAGTAACCCGGTAGACTACTTAGTTACCCACACACGAGGTAACCAGTCAGTTGACTGATCGGTAAACCAATCAAGGACCACATTCCGAACAACACTGTAAGGGACAATGATTAATTTGTCAAGTAGACAATTGATCAGACACGATATAGGTTAGACACCAAATCCCCATAGTAGGCCAATAGGGTACCGATGGGCCTTGGTACCACATAAAAACACAAGTAATAGTCACTCACAGTAGTAGTGACTCTACAGAGATGCTGATAAGGAACGTTATTGATGACAGGTGGTCACCTGTAAATTGTTAAAGGTGCAAGTATGCATTTTTGCTTGCAATTTAGGTAAGTACAACTCCGCCTACGGCATGAATAAAATGATGTTAAATGATGTCTTTTAGTATGTTAAAAATACGTATGCCATGCACACGATGTCGCACGACATATTTAAGAGCATATCGTTTCACAATCAAGTAGATTGATGAAAGAGCAAATTAGACGCCATACATCCCTACCACGTAGGATTAGGGACAGCTTTGAAAAGCATGTGGCTAGAAAAGATAAACAAGATATAAATGTATAGGCATGTCGTGCCAGCTCTTTCTGTTGAATGGGTTTTAAAGTAAGTTAGAGCAGAAAGTTGAGCATCCATTGATGGCTCTCCGGCTTTTGACCATGGGCGTTACTGATGGTCTGTGCACATACAGTACTGACACACGAGCCCTAAAGAAACAAGAAAAAGAGAGGAAAATATTGAAGCATAAATAAACATAACCGGATCATGCATTAGTTATAGTTCATTATGCTTTTAGAGACAGTAAGATGCACTCAGTACACGATGTTTCTGTGATGCACATGTTAGGTATAAGTTTAGATTCGTTGATATGTTATATGATGATTTGTTATGTGATATGTTAATACGGTATATGTTGGTACCTGATATGTTATATAATTTTAAGTATGTTCTATGTTTAAACATGTTTTACGGTAAACATGTTGTACTTACTGGGCGTAAAGCTCACGTAGTGTGTTAATGATGTAGGTAAGTGTCCTACGGCTTAAACCCCAATGGGTGGTGGTGGCGGTGGAGGTGGATGTGAGGGCAAGGGTATGGAGACACCGTGAGTTTATCTTTCGCAAATTTGAGTATTAGTATTTTGAATAGTAATGGTTAAATAGTATTTTGAATAGTAACTGTCAAACAGTATTTATTAATAGTAATCACTAAATACTAATTTTGAATAATAACCGTTAAATAGTATCTTTAAATAGTAACCGTAAACCGTATTTTTAAATAGTAATCATTAAATAGTATTTTTGAATAGTAATCATAAATAGTAATTTGAATTGTAGTCGGTATATGTACGTACACAGTAAATACATATATGTTAAAAAAAATCCCTAAATTTATGATATCTAGTTAAGTATCAAGTGCAAGAAAGTATAAGAAAAGAAAGCAAGTAAGCAAGTTTTAGTTGCAGTCCGGGCGACTGAGGGCACGAGGCGTCACAATTGGTATCAGAGCGGTTTCCTGCCACCCTATCTCACATCGCCGTACGCCTGCCTCATCCATCCAATTAAGTTAGCTTTTGTTTTTAAATATTAGTATATAAGTTGACGTTAAAGTTATAGTAGGAGTATGGCTACACCAGTTGACCCCCGGCAAGTGCAAGAGGACCGAGAAGCGAGTATAGCTTTCACTGCCATGCGACCACATACATACGACGGCAGCAACCCATACGAACTCCCATTATTGGATTCATCATGTGTAGACAATCTTTGAAGGGTGCCATATTCCATCCCGTCTGCAGGTGGTAATGGCTAGTAGTTGATTGCGAGGACCAATAATGACATGGTAGAACAATCGACGCAGGATCATAGGTCCAGCGATGCAGTATGCTGAGTTCTACCAAGATCTTCGCAACTCCGACAGCCTAACTAAGGATGTAGACATATGGTATGATATGTATGAGAGGAGATATCAGGTCCTCTCTGATATTTGGGACATTTACGAGGGAGAGACCATAATACACTATTGTCAGCAATTTTTGGATGCTATGTTGCTGAGCATTCCCCTAGACAAGCCATTTGTAGAGGTAACCGACCTGCTTTGAAGAGGGATTCCATGGCACATGAGGGACCTCGTCCACTACCCTCTGCCACATGAGAACTTGAGGTGCCTTGTCCGAGACATAGTGGACATTGAGCGAGTGGTACTTAACCCTGACTTGGCAAACACAGCACCTCAATCGACCGACGAAGGATTCATGGCCGAACCGCAGCTAGCAGTACCTGAAGACAATGGAGATTCGATGGAAGACCCCGAGCCAGTCCCTCATTTTCTTGAACACCAGATGCTCAAGCTAACAACGAGGAGGAGGAGATCCCCAACCACATTAGTGACAATGAGCGGGTAGAAATGTATGATCCCCAGGTTATCATTGCCAGTGACGATGAAGGCAGTATTATCTAGGGAGACGAAGATGAAGATCCCGAGGAGTTCCCCCTAAGTGACAGTGAGGGTGAGGAAATGTCTGACGCGGAGTCAGAATATCCTCCTAGTAGTAGTAACCCTTTCCACGAGAATTCTTATTATGTAAATATTTATAGAGGGAAACAGTAGCTTTTCCCCGTCAGACTTATCTAGCTATACTTGTTGGGTTGTATATTGGGAAGTGTGTATCACTCCCACCGAACTAGAATTTTGGATATATTATATATATATATTTTTGTGGTATCTAAAGTGAAAAGCAGCATCATTTTGCCTTGAAGGCCTAAACATGATTTTCCACGAGTATGATCAAGTATAATAAAGTGCAGGACGGTTCCTGGCACTCATATGATGTTCCAATGCAATGCGGCAATTGTAATGAACATCACAAGAGAAGAAAGAAAGATATAAAATGAGTATATATATGTTTTTATCTATGATTGTTTAGTAAGACGGAAAATAATGTGTAATACGAGTCCCAAGTACAGAAATTGAGAAATTTATGTTCTCTTTTCCCATTATGTGATAGGGTTACATAGGTAACAATGGCAAGAATAAGATCACAGTCCACTCAAGCCACCCAAGATGATGAACTAATGGCACGGCTCATAACCATGCAGGAAATGATGTTAAACCAACAATAGGAGCTTAACCGGCTCCAGGAGCAACTGAACCGACAATCCCAGACACCACAACTAGAAGAGGTGCCAGTCCCAATGGCACCAGCAGCCCTCGACAGCCCTAAGGAACAAGCGGCCCCACCAGTCCAAGCAATGCTAGCACCACCAGTTGTGGCTACTTCCGCAGCGACCCATATCCTTGTGCCAGCCCATAGAGAGGGCGACCTGTATGAGCGATTTAGGCGCATGAAGGTGCCTGAATTCAAGAGGACTACGAACCCCATTGAAGTAGATGACTGATTGACCGACGTCCAGGTCATACTCGACCTTGTGGGATTAACTGAAAGAGAAAAAGTACTATATGCAACCCTCACCCTACGCAAAGGAGCACGCCAGTGGTGGAAGACCGTGGCTATTAGGAGGGATGTTAACACAATGAACTTGACAGACTTTATCACCGAGTTCAGAGAAATGTATTTCAACGATGAAGCCCTAGCAGTCTAGCAAGATGAATTCAACAGTCTGCGCCAGGGTAGCTTAACGCTCATGGAAGTCGTAAGGAAGTTTGAACAACTGGCATGACTTTGCCTTGACTTAGTGCCAACAGAGAAGGAAAGGGTCAGGAGAATGCTAAAAATGTTCCGGACGGATATTGCCATCCAGGTATGCAGTGGGAGTCATGGGCCAACGACCGTAGCTGAGTGTGTCAGCAAGGCCATCTGGGCAGAATACTGGCTAGCCCAAGACAAGGGGAGAAAGGCCAAGATCTTCAAGGCCAAGAGGGAAGAAAAGAACCAGCCGAAGCAGATCAAGGGAAGGCCAAACCCTGACTCACAAAACAAGGGGCATATCATGGGTAACAACCAACACCACCAATAGTCTAACCACAACAACAACAAAAGAAGAGGGGACCAGAGCAACCAGGGGTAGCAGAGAAATTTCCCCCAAAAGAAGCATAACCGTGGGGGAAATGGCAATCAACACCCACCTTGCCCTAAATGCGAGAAGAACCATTCGGGAGAATGCCGTTAGGGCACCAGCGGCTATTACATATGTGGCAAGGAAGGCCACTTTGCCAAGCACTGCCGCTCCAACCTGTAAAATCAGCAAGGCCAAGCCCGCCCTATTAGCAGACAGTTGCATGTTGCCCAAAGAAGAATTGAAGGCCCTTCGATCAACCAAGGCAGATTGGAAGCTCCAGAGCCATAAGGGAGGATTTACGCCTTTACTCGTGAAGATGCAGAGGCTGGAACTTCAGCTGTGGTGATAGGTCAGCTTTCTGTCGCCAACTCCACTACACTGGTTTTATTTGATTCTGGAGCTACGCACTTTTTTGCATCATCAGAATTTGCTAAGAGGTTAGGTAAGAACCTAGATAAGATGAACCAGACTTTTCGAACTACCCTTCCTTCTGGGGAAGTTTTGTTGTCTAGCTATTGGGTATGCCATGTGCCAATAGTTATCGGTAGGCACGAGCTGAGCATGGATCTAATCATCATCGAGATGTGCGATTACAATGTGATTATAGGAATGGATTTCCTCGCCAAATACTACGCCGTTATAGACTATAAGAGACGGGAGTTGACCTTCGACCCGAGTTGACATGGAAAATTTACCTATAAGAGCTTATCACTGAAGCAGCTGAAGATGATGATATCGGCAATGAAGGCTTACCAACTACTATCCAGCGGATGCATCGGTTTTCTCGTACACATCATGGATACGACCCAGGAAGTGAAAACTAGACCAAACAACGTACCAGTTGTGAAGGAGTTCACGAAAGTATTCCCTGAAGATCTCCTAGGACTTCCATCAGAGCGGGAGATATCATTCAAAATCAAACTATTACTAGGATCGGCACCCATATCCAAGGCCCCCTACAGAATGGCCCCAGCAGAATTAAAGGAGCTATAGACTCAGCTAAAGGATCTAATGGACAATGGCTTCATCCGACAGAGCTGCTCACCCTAGGGAGCACATGTATTATTCGTGAAGAAAAAGGACGAGATGTTAAGGATGTGTATCGACTACAGGGAGCTGAACAAGATCACGATCAAGAACAAGTATCCATTGCCACGACTCGATGATTTGTTCGACCAGGTCCGAGGTACCGTAGTATTCTTAAAAATCGACCTACATTCCGGGTACCACCAATTGCGAATCAGGGATGCGAAAATACCCAAGACAGCATTCTGAACATGCTATGGGCATTACGAGTTCCTCGTTATGTCGTTTGGACTAACGAACGCACTTGCAGCTTTCATGAATCTGATGAACCGAGTGTTCAAGGAATTCCTAGACAAGTTTGTCATTGTGTTTATCGATGACATACTCGTATATTCTAAGACAAAGGAGGAGCATGAGGAGCATTTGAGAGCTGTTCTATCCAAGCTTAAGGAGCACCAGCTATACGCCAAATTCTCCAAATGTGAATTTTGGTTAGAGAAGGTCCACTTCCTCGGTCACGTGGTCTTTAAGAAGGGAGTGTCCGTGGACGCTGTGAAAGTAGAAGCAGTTAGTGAATGGCCAACTCCGAAGAATGTAATGGAAATCCTCAGCTTCTTAGGTCTAATCGGATACTACCGACGATTCGTGGAAGGATTATCAAAGCTAGCCACACCACTCATAGCACTTACAAAGAAAGAGAAGAAGTATGAGTGGATTGACAAGTGCAAGGAGAGCTTCCAAGAGCTAAAAAGCTGACTCACAAGTGCTCCGATCTTGACCATACTCGATGCTGAACAAGGGAATTTTGTGATCTATAGTGACGCGTCCAAGATTGGATTAGGAGCTGTACTAATGCAAGGTGGTAGAGTAGTCACATACGCTTCATGACAACTCAAGAACCACGAAATGAACTACCTAACGCATGACCTGGAGCTTGTAGCAGTCGTTTTTGCACTTAAGATCTAGAGGCATTACCTTTATGGAGTCAAGTGCGAGATCTACACAAACCACCAGAGTCTTAAATATATTTTCACACAGAAGGAGCTTAATATGAGGCAACAAAGATGGCTGGAACTAGTTAAGGATTATGACTGTGAAATCCTTTACCATCCAGGGAAAGCCAATAAGGTAGCTGACGTGCTGAGTAGAAAGCATACCTCTTCACTTATGGCTATCCATGCCTTGCCATAAGCACTACAGGATGAGCTACAGAGCATCAAGGTTGAGATATTAACAGGGAGTTTGTCTGAGATGACCCTCTAGTCAACACTCCTAGAAGAAATCAAGACCGGCCAGGACCTCGATTCATCCCTGGACAAGCTAAAAAAAGATGCAATAGAGGACCAGAATTCAGAGTTCCAAGTCTCTAAATATGGCATACTCTATTTCAGAGAAAGAGTGTATGTTCCAAAGAATGAAGAACTCCGAAAAAGGATCCTATCAGAGGCTCATGACACGCCATACTCGGTACACCTAGGAGCAAATAAGATGCATCAAGACCTAAAAGGGAATTTTTGGTGGCCACACATGAAGAATGACGTTGCCAAGCTAGTAGCAAAGTGCCTCAACTTTCAGAAAATTTAAGCAGAGCATCAGCGACTAGGAGGAGAACTACAGAAAATCGAGCTACCAGAGTGGAAATGGGAGTAAATTACCATGGATTTCGTGATCTGATTGCCTAGGACCTCGAGTGGGAACGATGCCATCGGGGTAATTATGGACTGACTAACGAAATCAGCTCGATTTTTAGCCATGAAGTTGAACTACTCGGTAGAGAAGTTAGCAGAAATGTACGTCGCTCAAATAGTAAGACTGCACGGAGTATCCAAATCGATCATCTCAAATCATGATGGACGCTTTACTTTAAGGTTTTGGTAAAGTGTTCAAGCCACAATGAGAACTAAATTGAAGTTCAGCACCGCCTTCCATCCTCAGACTGAAGGCCAAACTGAGAGAACGATTTAGACTTTAGAAGATATGTTGAGAGCGTGTGTCTTAGACTTCAAGGGGAATTGGGATTAGAAGCTACCTTTGATAGAGTTCTCATACAATAACAGCTATCATTCCTCGATTAGGATGGCTCCGTATGAGGCATTCAATGGAAGAAGATGCCGATCTCTGGTTCACTGGCATGAAATTGGAGAAAAACAGCTCACCAGCACCGACTTCGTCAAGGATACCATGGCAGACATGAAGCTTATAAGAGAGAGGCTGGATACAGCACATGGCTGCTAGAAGAGTTACACAGACAAACGACGAAGGCCTCTTGAATTTCAAGAAAGAGATTCAGTTTTCCTCAAGGTGGCACCCATGAAATGGGTGACGCGCTTTGGGAAGAAAGGAAAGCTCAGTCCTAGATATATAGGACCCTTCGAGATCCTCGAGAGGGTCGGGAAGGTAGCCTACCGATTAGCGCTTCCTTCCGAACTAGCTTCCGCACATAATGTTTTCCACATCTCAATGCTAAAGAAGTACGTACTGGACAGTTCCCACATTCTGAGTCAGGAACTCGTTGAAGTCCACGCCGACCTGACGTACGAGGAGAAACCCGTACAGATTTTAGCTAGGGAAACTAAGGTCCTCAGGAATAAGGTTATCCTGCTAGTAAAAGTATTGTGGCAAAACCACAATATAGAAGAAGCCACATGGGAACGGGAATAGGATATGAAAAGAGACTTCCTAGACTTATTCTAATTTTCGAGGATGAAAATTTTGTAAGGGGGTAGATTGTAAGGACCGCCCCATTCTTGTAACTTAATTTTCATTTAATGAGAAATTGAGGAATGATTTAATCCATTTTAGTGTAATTTTTAAAGTACACGGTCCTGTACACAGTCATGTAAGTGGTCATGTACTAATCGGACTGTGTATGTGTGTGTAGCCGTGCAAGTATACATGGCCATATAGTTGAACATGATCAGGTACACAGCCGTGTAAGAGGCCGTGTACCGCTCGGGTTGTAAACATGTGAGAAGCTGTGTAACTAAACATGGCCATGTACACAGACACGGTCAAGAACACGGCCGTGTACCACCCAGGTTAATGAACGTGCAAAAGGCCGTGTTTTGAAATAGGACTGTGTTGAAGAATTTCAACTAGTACACGCCCGTGTTGCCTTATACACGCCCATGTTAGAGGCCGTATTGAAGGCCGTGTAATAGGTAGAAAGCCGTTACATAGACCCTCAAAATGCATGAAACCTAATTATAATGTAATGAGTAATTAAGTTGGAAAAATACAATATATTTTTCAGTTGAATAGATTAAACAGATACAGTACTATTTAAGTACTATTTATGTAATGAAAGGGGTGATCAACAGTGAATCTGGTCTACCCTATTATGTGCATGTATGTGTGAGACACGCAGTGTCAAGAAACTGGTTCGGATGACCATTTCTTGACACAAGACTGGTGAACAATCACCAGAACGCTCAGACCAAACATCTGAGTACGATAGCAAGAGAAAACCCTAGCAAGGGTACGGTATCGAGAAAATGGTCTAGATGACCTCCTCCCACCTAGTGACTAACAAAATCAGAGTAAGAGCACTCAGATTGGTCAGTTAAGTGACAAACAGTGAATAGTGAGAATCACAATGTCAAGTTATTGGCCGAGACGGCCTTAAATTGACCTAAGACAGATATATGAATGGTTAGTAGACTCAATCCGGTTGATTAAGCATAAAACGAGTATTTTAGTTTAAGAGATACGCAGTATCAGGATGAGGGTCAAAACGACCTTTACTCACTCCGAAACTGATATATTTGGACTCAGATTGTCCAAATTAGTTAATCGGGCACCTGACACATTTTTTGAGACGGGTCACACAGATCCTGAAAATTGGTCCAAAAAACTTTCGATGAATGTAAAACTGATAAAAATGGAATCAACACGTCCAAATTGGTCAAGAGAGACTGTGTCTGAAATTTAACCCGGGAATGCCTTGGTTTGCGTGCAAAAGAACAACACAGTATAGACACAACCACAGTATAAGATATGAACAGTAATTTAAACTGATAATGGGCTCTTAGATAGTATAAAACAACCAAAAATTTACAGTACAAAAATTAGATTCAGAAATCCAATTTTCGGGTGAAAATTGGAACACTGGCTAGAAACGACTAAACACCGCAGTATAAAATTAGACTGCATTGTGAAGCCAACACAGATGAATTTTGGCTTAAAATTTCATGCCCCTTAGCTATAACAGCAGCTGTAATCAGCTGCACACATAGCCCAAAAGGTTGCCATTAAAAAATTACCCTAGCCATGACAACTTTTGAATTAAATATTCATGGGTTTTCAAAAGCTTGGTCAACGATGTTTCTTTATTCTTCTCCTATTTAAGGCAGGAGCCCATGCTCCTTTTGGTCTGAAAATGGGCAGTAATTTGTCCCATGATTAAGCTAAAATGGTGGATAATTAATTAGGATTAGGTCTAAGTAAGCTTAATTAATTTTACCTATAAAAGGCACCCTTTACACAAGAGGTTTGCTTTCCTTACTTTGGCTTCCAAAACACCACTCTCATTCTCCCTTTTCGTCAAGCTATAGCCGAACCTCTTTAAGCTTCCAAACCTTCACTTTTTCAAGCCACAAATCATACCAAAAATTGCCAAAAATCAAGCCTCACAAGCTTATGTTAGGAGAAGTTGAATCCAAGTCATTCTAAGGCACCAAGGGTAAGTCTTCAAAACAGATCCTTGTAGTTTTTAGTTTCGGTTTTGATTTGGTTTTTAAGAGAAATTTTTGGTATTGTTTCTAGCAAAAACATACCTCACTCTCTTAGATTCCCACAACCATTTTGGCTCCTCAAGCCCTAGTTGAAACCGTGCTTGGTTTAAGGCACAAAGGTAAACCGAAAACCCTTTTTTGTGTTAGTTGGTTTTAAGATTTGATCAAGGCCATTTATGTGTGTTTACAAATTTTTATGAATGGCTATGGTATGTGTGATGTTACGAACGAGTAGGAACGTGGCTGGACATAAATCTGTCCCTAGGAAAGGCCACGGATTTTGGCCATTTTGACCCACTTAGGATCAAAATTTAGGATTTGGCGAAACAAAATGTTTTAAGAAAATTTCGATACGGTCATTTTTGCATCAAATAGGCCTTTCCCAAAAACAAACCTAAGATAGGTTTTTGGAGTGTTTTTCACTCGGTGTCCGAAACTGAGAACAAACTGGGAACAAAAATCTAAGCCCAGAAATAAGTACGGGTTTTAGTGAAAACGGACCCCTTAGAGTCCGGATCGGACTTCAGGGTCAACACAAAAGCGGTAGATCTCGTCGAGATCTTGAAAACGACCTGCGTGTTTTAAAAATTTGACCGTTTCGGGCCTCAAACCAAGTTGTTTTTATAGAAATGTAAAACTGGGAATTTTTTGAAAAATTGGGCACAAGCCCATGGGTATAATAGAATTAGGAGCCGTTAGAGTTGGATTTAGGCTCCAAGGAAAACATGAGATTTGTTCATCTTGTCGAGGATGAAAACTTTCATGTTTGCCAAAATCGCAAACAAAGTCATTTCAGTCAACTTTCAAAATGGTTTTCAAAAATGGTTCGAAAACCACCTTTAAAATGTAACTTTAAAAATGTAATTTATACTCTTCAAAATAAAATGTCTTTTAACACTTTAAAAATACAAACATGGTTTTTATAAAAACGTCCCCCACCTTCCAACGGGGTGATAAGGGGACAGTTCCAAAAATAAAGAATTTTTCCAAGAACTTTTAAGTCAACCTACACTTTTTCAAAGAAAAACGGTGTATGTAGCCCGGTAGGCTACCACACCAAACAATCCATGGTAGCCCGGTAGGCTACTACCCCAAGCGAGCCATAGTCGCCCGGTGGGCCATTACACCAAATAAGGAATAGTAGCCTGGTAGGTTACCACACCCCAACAAGCAAAGTAACCCGGTCGGTTACTACACCAGTTTACTCATGGTAACTCGGTAGACTACTTAGTTACCCACACGCGAGGTAATCGGTCAGTTGACTGATCAATAACTGGTTAGTTGACTGATCGGTCAAGGACAGCATTTTGAACAGTACTGTGAGGGACGATGATTAATCTGTCAAGTAGACGATTGATCAGACACGACACGAGTTAGACACCAAATCCCTATAGTAGGTCAATATGGTACCAATGGGCCTTGGTACCACATAGAAACACAAGTAATAGTCACTCACAGTAGTAGTGACTCTATGGAGATGCTGATAAGGAATGTTATTGATGATAGGTGGTCACCTGTAAATTGTTAAAGGCACGAGTATGCATTTTTGCTTGAAATTTAAGTAAGTACAACTCTGCCTACGGCATGAATAAAATGATGTTAAATGATATTTTTCAGTATGTTAAAAATATGTATGCCATGCACACGATCTCGCACCACATATTTAAGAGCATATCGTTTCACAATCAAGTATATTGATGAAAGAGCAAATTAGACGCCATACGTCCCCACCTTGTAGGATTAGGGACAGCTTAGAAAAGCATGTGGCTAGAAAAGATAAACAAGATGGAAATGTATAAGCATGTCGTACAGGCTCTTTCAGTTGAAAGGGTTTTAAACTCAGTTAAAGCATAAAGTTGAGCATTTGTTGATGGCTCTCTGTTTTTGACCAAGGGCGTTACCGATGGTCTGTGCATATACAGTACTGGCACACGGGCCCTAAAGAGACAATAAAAAGAAAGGAAAATATTGAAGCATAAATGAACATAACCAGATCATGCATTAGTTATAGTTCATCATGCTTTGAGAGACAGTAAGATGCACTCAGTATACGATGTTTCTGTGATGCACATGTTAAGTATAAGTTCAGATTCGTTGATATGTTATATGATGATTTGTTATGTGATATGTTAATACGGTATATGTTGGTACCTGATATGTTATATGATTTTAAGTATGTTCTATGTTTAAACATGTTTTGCGGTAAATATGTTGTACTTACTGAGCGTAAAGCTCACGTAGTGTGTTCATACTGTAGGTAAGCATCCTATGGCTTAAACCCCAATAGGCGATGGTGGCGGCGGAGGCAGATGTGAGGGCAAGGATATGAAGACACCGTGAGTTTATCTTCCCCAAATTTGAGTATCAGTATTTTGAATAGTAATGGTGAAATAGTATTTTGAATAGTAACTGTCAAACAGTATTTATAAATAGTAATCGCTAAATAATAATTTTGAATAGTAACCATTAAATAGTATCTTTAAATAGTAACCGTAAACTGTATTTTTAAATAGTAACCGTTAAATAGTATTTTTGAATAGTAATCGTTAAATAGTATTTTGAATAGTAATCGGTATACGTACGTACACAGTAAATACATACATGTTAAAAAAATCCCTAAATTTATGATATCTAGTTAAGTATCAAGTACGTCCACATGCTTTTCTAAGCTGTCCCTAATCCTACGTCATAGGGACGTATGGCGTCTAATTTGCTCTTTCATCAATCTACTTGATTGTGAAACGATATGCTCTTAAATATGCGGTGCGACATCATGTGCATGGCATATATATTTTTAACATACTGAAAAACATCATTTAACATCATTTTAGTTATGCCGTAGGCGGAGTTGTACTTACCTAAATTTCAAGCAAAAATGCGTACTCGCTCCTTTAACAATTTACAGGTGACCACCGACCATCAATAACGTTCCTTATCAGCATCTCCGTAGAGTCATTATTACTGTGAGTGGCTATTACTTGTGTTTCTATGTGGTATCGAGGCTCATCGATACCCTATTGGCTTACTATGGGGATTTGGTGTCTAACTCATATCATGTCTGATCAATCGTCTACTTGACAGATTAATCATCGTCCCTTACAATGTTGCTCGAAACGCAGTCCTTGACTGGTTTACTGATCAGTCAACTGACCGGGCGTGTGAGTAACTAAGCAGTCTGCCAGGTTACTATGTGTAAATTGGTGTAGTAACCGACCTAGTTACTTTGCTTGTTGGGGTGTGGTAACTTACCGAGCTACTATTCCTTATTTGGTGTAATGGCCCACCAGGCCACTATGGCTCGCTTGGGGTAGTAGCCTACTGGGCTACCATGGATTATTTGGTGTGGTAGCCTACTAGGCTACACACACTGTTTCTCTTCGAAAATGTATAGGTTGACTTAAAAGTTCTTGGAAAAATTCTTTATTTTTGGAACCATCCCCTTAGTACCCCGTTGGAAGGTGGGGGACGTTTTTATAAAAACCACGTTTATATTTTTAAAGTGTTAAAAGACATTTTATTTTTAAGAGTATAAATTACATTTTTAAAGATACATTTTACAGGTGGTTTTTGAACCATTTTTGAAAATCGTTTTGAAACTTGACCGAAACGACTTTGTTTGTGATTTTGGCAAACATGAAAGTTTTCATTCTCCTCAAGATGAACAAATCTCATGTTTTCCTTAGAGCCTAAATCCAACTCTAACGGCTCCTAATTCCATTAAACCCATGGGCTTGTGCTTAGTTTTTCAAAAAATTCCCAGATTTACGTCTCTGTAAAAACGGCTTGGTTTGAGCGCCGAAACGGCCAAATTTTTAAAACACGCAGTTGTTTTCAAGATCTCGACGAGATCTACCACTTTCGTGTTAAGTCCAAAGTCTGGTTCGGACTCTTAGGGGTCTATTTTCACTAAAACTCGTACCTATCTTTGGGCTTAGATTTTTATTCCCAGTTTGTTCCTAGTTTCAGACATCGAGTGAAAAACACTCTAAAAACCTATCTTAGGTTTGTTTTTGGGTGAGGCCTATTGACTCAAAAATGGCCGTATCAAAATTTCCTTAAAACACTATGTTTTACAAAATCCTAAATTTAGAGCCTAAGTAGGTCAAAATGGCCAAAATCCGAGGCCTTTCCTAGGGATAGAGTTATGTCCAGCCACGTTCTTACTCGTTCGTAACATCACACATACCATAGCCATTCGTAAAAATTTGTAAATACAACCACAATCACATAAACTTGAAAATGGAAACTTAAGGGCTCAAAATAAATTATTACAAACCATTTGAATAAATAAATACACATAAATGGCCTTGATCAAAACTTAAAACCAACTAACACAAAATGGGGTTTTCAGTTTACCTTTGTGCCTTAAACCAAGCATGGTTTCAACTAGGGCTTGAGGAGCCAAAATGGTCATGGAAATCTAAGAGAATGGGGTCTGTTTTTGCTAGAAACAATACCAAAAATTTCTCTTAAAAACCAAATCAAAATAGAAACTAAAAACTACAAGGATCGATTTTGAAGACTTACCCTTGGTGCCTTAGAATGACTTAGATTTGACTTCTCCTAACATAAGCTTGTGAGGTTTGATTTTCGGTAAGTTTTTGATATGATTTGTGGCTTAAAAAAGTGAAGGTTTAGAGGCTTAAAGAGGTTTGGCTGCAGCTAAAAGAAAAGGGAGAATGAGAGTGGTGTTTTGGAAGCCAAAGTAAGGAAAGCAAACCTCTTGTGTAAAGGGTGCCTTTTATAGGAAAAATTGATTAAGCTTACTTAGACTTAATCCTAATTAATCGTCCACCATTTTAGCTTAATCATGAGACAATTTGCTATCCATTTTCAGATCAAAAGGGACGTGGCCTGCTGCCTTAAATGGGAGAAGAATAAAGAAACATTGTTGACCAAGCTTTTGAAAACCCTTGAATATTTAATTCAAAAGTTGTCATGGCTAGGGTAATTTTTTAATGGCCACCTTTTGGGCTATGTGTGTAGCTGATTACAGCTGCTTTTACAGCTAAGGGGTACAAAATTTAAAGGCCAAAATTCATCTGTGTTGGCTTCACAATGTAGTCTAATTTTATACTGTGGTGTTTGGTTATTTCTCGGTAGTGTTCCAATTTTCACCTGAAAATTGGATTTTTGAATCTGATTTTTGTACTGTAAATTCCTGGTTGTTTTATACTGTCTAAGAGGCTATTATCAGTCTAAATTACTGTTCACATCCTATACTGTAGTTATGTCTACACTATGTTGCCCTTTCGCATGCAAACTGAGGCGTTCCTGGGTGAAATTTCAGACACAGTCTCTCTTGACCAATTTGGATGTGCTGATTCCATTTTTATCAGTTTTACGTCCATCAGAGGTCGTCTAGACCAATTTTCAGGATCTGTGTGACCCCATCTCAAAAAACATGTCAGGTGCCCGATTGACTAATTTGGACGTTCTGAGTCCAAATGTATCAGTTTTGGAGCAAGTAAAGGTCGTTTTGACCGTCATCCTAATACTGCGTATCTCTCAAACTAAAATTCTCGTTTTATGCTCAATTAACCGGATAGATTCTACTAACCGTTCATATATCATTCTTAGGTCAATTTAATTCCCTCTCGGCCAATAACTTGACACTGTGATTCTCACTATTTACTATTCACTGTCTTTCACTTAACTGACCAATCTGAGAGCTCTGACTCTGATTTTGTCAGTCTCTAGGTAGGAGGAGGTCATCTAGACAATTTTCTCGATACCGTACCCTTGCTAGGGTTTTCTCTTGCTATCGTGCTCAGATGTTCAGTCTAAGCATTCTGGTGATCTGTTCACCAGTCTTGTGTCAAGAAATGGTCATCCGGACCAATTTCCTGCCACTGCGTGTCTCACAAATACATACACATAATAAGGTAGACCGAGTTCATTATCGATCACCCCTTTCATTGTATGAATAGTACTTAAACAGTGTTGTATCTGTTTAATCTATTCAACTGGAAAATATATTGTATTTTTCCAACTTAATTACTCATTACATAGTAATTAGGTTTCATGCATTTTGAGGGTCTGTGTAACGGCTTTCTGCCCATTACATGGCCTTCAACACGACCTCTAACACGGGCGTGTATACACTGGACACGGGCATGTACTAGTTGAAATTCTTCAACACGGCCCTGTTTCAAAACATGGCCTTTTGCATGTTCATTAACCCGAGTGGTACATGGCTTCTTACGCGACCGTGTTCTTGACCGTGTCTTTGTACATGGCCATATTCAGTTACACGGCTTCTCACGTGTTCACAGCCAGAGCAGTACACGGCCTCTTACACGGCCGTGTACCTAACCGTGTTCAACTCCATGGTGATGTACACTTACACAGCTACACATACGTACACAGTCCGATTGGTACACAGCCACTTACACGATCGTGTACAGGATCGTGCACTTTAAAAATTGCACTAAAATGCATCAAATCATCCCTCAATTTCTCATTAAATGAAAATCAAGTTACAAGAATGGGGTGGTCCTTACAATCTAGCCCCTTACAAATTTTCATCCTAGAAAATTAGAATAAGTCCAAGAAGTCTCTTTTCATATCCTCTTCCCGTTCCCATGTGGCTTCTTCTATGTTGTGGTTCTGCCATAATACTTTTACCAGCGGGATAACCTTATTTCTGAGGACCTTAGTTTTCCTAGCTAAAATCTGTGGGTTTCTCCTCGTACGTCAGGCCAGCATGGACTTCAACGAGTTCCTGACTCAGAATGTGGGAACTGTCCGGTACGTACTTCTTCAGCATTGAGATGTGAAAAACATTGTGTACGTAAGCTAGTTCGGAAGGAAATGCTAATCGGTAGGCTATGTTCTTGACTCTCTCGAGGATCTCAAAGGGTCCTATATATCTAGGACTGAGCTTTCCTTTCTTCCCAAAGCGCGTCACCCTTTTCATAGGTGCCACCTTGAGGAAAACTGAATCTCCTTCTTGAAATTCGAGAGGCCTTCATCGTTTGTCCGCATAACTTTCCTGGCAACTATGTGCTGTATCGAGCCTCTCTCTTATAAGCTTCACGTCTGCCATGGTATCCTTGATGAAGTCGGTGCTGGTGAATTGATTTCTCCGATTTCATACCGTTGAACCGGAGATCGGCATCTTCTTCCATAGAGTACCTCGTACGGAGCCATCCCAATCGAGGAATGATAGCTATTATTGTATGAGAACTCTATCAAAGGCAGCTTCTGATCCCAATTCCCCTTGAAGTCTAAGACACACACTCTCAACATATCTTCTAAAGTCTGAATCGTTCTCTCGGTCTGGTTGTCAATCTGAGGATGGAAGGCGGTGCTGAACTTCAATTTAGTTCCCATTATGGCTTGAATGCTCTACCTAAAGCTTGAAGTAAAGCATCCATTATGATCTAAGATGATCGATTTGGGTACTCCCTGCAGTCTTACTATTTGAGCGATGTACATTTCTGCTAACTTCTCTATCGAGTAGCTCAACTTCATGGCTAAAAATCGAGTTGATTTTATTAGTCGGTCCACAATTACCCAGATGGCATCGTTCCTGCTTGAGGTCCTAGGCAATCCGACCATGAAATCCATGGTAATTTGATCCCATTTCCACTTTGGTAACTCGATTTTCTACATTTCTCCTCCCAGTCACTGATGCTCTGTTTTAATTTTTTGGCAGGTGAGGCACTTTACTACGAACTCGGTGACATCGTTTTTTATGTGTGGCCACCAAAAATTCCCTTTTAGGTCCTAGTACATCTTATTTGCTCCTAGACATACCGAGTATGGCGTGTCAAGAGCCTCTGATAGGATTCTTATTCGGAGTTCTTCATCCTTTGGAACACACACTCTTTCTCTGAAATAGAGTATGCCATCTTTAGAGACTTAGAACTCTGAATTCTGGTCCTTCATTGCCTCCTTTTTGAGCTTGTCCAAGGATGAATCAAGGTCCTGGCTGGTCTTGATTTCTTCTAGGAGTGTTGACTAGAGGGTCATTTCGGACAACCTCCCTATTAACATCTCAACCTTACTGCTCCGTAGCTCATCCTGTAGCGCTTATGGCAAGTCATGGATAGCCATAAGTGACGAGGTATGCTTTCTACTCAGCGCGTCGGCCACCTTATTGGCTTTCTCTAGATGGTAAAGGATTTTACAATCATAATCCTTAACCAGTTCCAGCCATCTTCATTGCCTCGTATTAAGCTCCTTCTGCATGAAAATGTATTTAAAACTCTGGTGATCCGTGTAGATCTCACACTTGACTCCATAAAGGTAATGCCTCCAAATCTTGAGTACAAAAATGACTGCTACAAGCTCTAGGTCGTGCATCGGGTAGTTCCTTTCATGGTTCTTAAGTTGTCACGAAGCGTATGTGACTACTCTACCACCTTGCATTAGTACAGCTCCTAATCCAATCTCGGACGCGTCACTATAGATCACAAAATTCCCTTGTTCAGCATTCGGTATGGTCAAGATCGAAGTGCTTGTGAGTCAGCTTTTTAGCTCTTGGAAGCTCTCCTCGCACTTGTCAGTCCACTCATACTTCTTCTCTTTCTTTGTGAGTGTTGTGAGTGGTGTGGCTAGCTTTGAGAATCCTCCAACGAATCGTCGGTAGTATCCCGCTAGACCTAAGAAGTTGTGGATTTCTATTACATTCTTCAGAGTTGGCCTCCACGGACACTCCCTCCTTAGAGACCGCGTGACCGAGGAAGTGGACCTTCTCCAACCAAAATTCAAATTTGGAGAATTTGGTGTATAGCTGGTGCTCCTTAAGCTTGGATAGAATGACTCTCAAACGCTCCTTATACTCCTCCTTTGTCTTAGAATATACGAGTATGTCATCGATAAACACAATGACAAACTTGTCAAGGAATTCCTTAAACACTCGGTTCATCAGATCCATGAAAGCTACAAGTGCGTTCGTTAGTCCAAACGACATAATGAGGAACTTGTAATGACCGTAGCATGTTCGGAATGCTATCTTGGGTATGTCTGCATCCCTGATTCACAATTGGTGGTACCTGGAACATAGGTTGATTTTTGAGAATACTACAGTACCTTGAAGCTAGTCGAACAAATTTTCGATCTGCGACAACAGATACTTGTTCTTGATCGTGATCTTGTTCAGCTCCCTATAGTCGATACACATCCTTAACGTCCTGTCCTTTTTCTTCACAAATAATACAGGTGCTCCCCAGGGTAAGCAGCTCTGTCGGATGAAGTCTTTATCCATTAGATCCTTTAGCTGAGTCTGTAGCTCCTATAATTCTGTTAGGGCCATTCTGTAGGGGGCCTTGGATATGGGTGCCGATCCTAGTAACAGTTCGATTTCGAATGATATCTCCCACTCCGGCTGAAGTCCTGGGAGATCTTCGGGGAATACTTTCGTTAACTCCTTTACTACTAGGACGTTGTCCGATCTGGTTTTTGGTTCCTGGGTCGAATCCATGACGTGTATGAGAAAACCAGTGCATCCGCTGGATAGTAGCTGGTGAGTCTTCATTGCCGATATCATCATCTTCGACTGCTTCAGAGATAAGCCTTTATAGGTAAATTTTCCATGTCCACTTGGGTCGAAGGTCACCCCCCATCTCTGACAGTCTATAACGGCATGATATTTGGTGAGGAAATCCATCCCTATAATCACGTCGTAATCACACATCTCGATGACGATTAGATCCATGCTCAGATTGTGCCTACCGATAACTATTGGCACATGGCGTACCCAATAGCTAGACAACAAAACTTCCCCGGAGGGAAGGGTAGTTCAAAAAGTCTGGTTCATCTTATCTAGGTTCTTGCCTAACCTCCTAGCAAATTCTAATGATGCAAAAGATTGCGTAGCTCCAGAATCAAATAAAACTAGTGTAATGAAATTGGCGACAGAAAGCTGACTTGTCGCCACAACTAAAGTTCCGGCCTCTGCATCCTCACGAGTGAAGGTGTAAATCCTCCTTTGTGGCACATCTGCCTTGGTTGATTGACGGGCCTTCAATTCTTCCTTGGGCAGCGTGCAGCTATTCGCTAGTAGGGCAGGCTTGGCCTTGTTGATTTTATGGGTCAGAGCTGCAGTGCTTGGCAAAGTGGCCTTCCTTACCACATATGTAACAGCCGCTAGTGCCCTGACAGCATTCTCCTGAATGGTTTTTTTTCACATTTAGGGCAAGGTGGGTGTTGATTGCCATTTCCCCCACGATTGTGCTTCTTTTGGGGGAAATTCCTCTTCTACCCCTGGTTGCTCTGGTTCCCTCTTCTTTTGTTGTTGTTGTGGTTGGACTGTCAATGGTGTTGGTTGTTTCCCATGCTATGCCCCTTATTTTATGAGTCAGGGTTTGGCCTTTCCTTGATCTGCTTCGACTGGTTCTTTTCTTCCCTTTTGGCCTTGAAGATCTGGGCCCTTCTCTCCTCGTCTTGGGCTAGCCAGTATTCTGCCCGGATGGCCTTACTGAAACACTCAGCTACGGTCATTGGCCCATGACTCCCACTACATACCTGGAAGGCAATATCCGTCCGGAACACTTTTAGCATTCTCCTGACTCTTTCCTTCTCTATTGGCACTAAGTCGGGGCAAAGTTGTGCCAGTTGTTTTAACTTACTTACGGCCTCCATGACTGTCATGCTGCCCTGGCACAGACTGTTGATATTCGTCTTGCTGGACTGCTAGGGCTTCATCGTTGAAATACATTTATCTGAACTCGGTGATAAAGTCTGCCCAGCTCATTGCATTAACATCCCTCCTAACAGCCACGGTCTTCCACCACTAGCGTGCTGTTTTGCATAGGGTGAGGGTTACACATAGTATTTTATCTCTTTCAGTTAATCCCATAAGGTCGAGTATGACCTGGACGTCGATCAACTAGTCACCTGCTTCAATGGGGTTCGTAGTCCTCTCGAATTCAGGCACCTTCATGCACCTAAATCGCTCGTACAGGTCGCCCTCTCTATGGGCTGGCACAAGGATATGGGTCGCTGCAGAAGCAGCCACAGCCGGTGGTGCTGGCATTGCTTGGACTGGTGGGGCCACTTGTTCCCGACGGTTATTGGGGGCTACTGGTGCCATTGGGACTAGCGCCTCTTCTGGTTGTGGTGCCTGGGATTGTTGGTTCAGTTGCTCCCGGAGCTAGTTAACCTCCTGTTGTTGGTTTAACATCATTTCCTGCATGGTTGTGAGCCGTGGCATTAGTTCATCGTCTCGGGTGGCTTGAGCGGACTGTGATCTTATTCTTGCCATTGTTACCTATGTAACCCTATCACATAATGGGAAAAGAGAACATAAGTTTCTCAATTTCTGTACTTAGGACTCATATTACACATCATTTTCCTTCTTACTAAACAATCATAGATAAAAACATATATATACTCATTTTATATCTTTCTTTCTTCTCTTGTGATGTTCATTACAATTGCCACATTGCATTGGAACATCATATGAGTGCCAGGAACTATCCTGCACTTTATTATACTTGATCATACTCGTGGAAAATCATGTTTGGGCCCTCAAGGCAAAATGATACTACTTTTCACTTTAGATACCACAAATATATATATAATATATCCAAAATTCTAGTTTGGTGGGAGTGATACACACTTCCTAATATACAACCCAACAAGTATAGCTAGATAAGTCTGATGGGGAAAAGCTACTGTTTTCCTCTATAAATATTTACATAATAAGAATTCCCGTGGAAAGGGTTACTACTACTAGGAGGATATTCCTGACTCCGCGTCGGACATTTCCTCATCCTCACTGTCACTTAGGGGGAACTCCTCAGGATCTTCATCTTCGTCTCCCTAGATAATGCTGCCTTCATCGTCACTGGCAATGATAACCTAGGGCTCATACATTTCTACTCCCTCATTGTCACTGATGTGGTTGGGGATCTCCTCCTCCTCGTCGTTAGGTTAAGCATCAAGGATAGCCTCGTCACCGTCTTCATCCATCTGGTGTTCAAGAGAATGAGGGACTAGCTCGGGGTCTTCCATCAGATCTTCATTGTCTTCAGGTATTGCTGGCTGCGGTTCAGCCACGAATCCTTCGTCGGCCGGTTGAGGTCTTGCGTTTGCCAAGTCAGGGTTGAGTGCCACTTACTCGATGTCCACTATGTCTCAGACCAGGCACCTCAAGTTCTCATGTGGTAGAGGACCTCAAGTTCTCATGTGGCAGAGGGTAATGGACGAGGTCCCTCACGTACCATGGAATCCCTATCCAAAGCAGGTCGGTTACCTCTACAAATGGCTTGTCTAGGCAAATGCTCGGCAACATGGCATCCAAAAATCACTGACAATAGTGTGCCATGGTCTCTCCCTCGTAAATGTCTCAAATGTTAGAGAGGACCTGATATCTCCTCCCATACATATCATTCCATATGTCTACATCCTTAGCTGGGCCGTCGGAGTTACAAAGATCTTGGCAGAACTCAGCCCACTGCATCGCTGGAACCTTGATCCTATGTTGATCGTTCTACCATGTCATTACTGGTCCTTGCAATCGACTACTGGCATTACCGCCTATAGACGGGGTGGAATATGGCACCCTTCAAAGATTGTCTCCATATGATGAATCCAATAAGGGAGTTCGTATGGGTTGCTGCCATTGTATGTGTGTGGTCGCATGGCAGCAAAAGCTATACTCACTTCTCGGTCCTTTTGCACTTGCCAAGGGTCAACTGGTGTAGCCATTCTCCTACTATAACTTAAACGTCGACTTATATACAAATATTTAAAAATAAAAGCTAACTTACTTGGACGGATGATGCAGGTGTACGGCGATGTGAGGTAGGGTAGCAGGAAACCACTCTGATACCAACTATGATGCCCGTGCCCTCAGTGGCCTGGACTGTCACTAAAACTTGCTTACTTGCTTTCTTTTCTTATACTTTCTTGCACTTGATACTTAACTAGATATCATAAATTTAGGGATTTTTTTTAACGTGTATGTATTTACTGTGTACGTACATATACCGATTACTATTCAAAATATTATTTAACAGTTACTATTTAAAAATACTATTTAACAGTTACTATTCAAAAATACGGTTTACGATTATTATTCAAAGATACTATTTAATGGTTACTATTTAAAATTACTATTTAGCGATTACTATTCATAAATGCTATTTGACAGTTACTATTCAAAATACTATTTAACCATTACTATTCAAAATACTGATACTCAAATTTGCAGAAGATAAACTCACGGCGTCTCCATACCCTTGCTCTCACATCCGCCTCCGCCGCCACCGTCGCCCATTAGGGTTTAAGCCGTAGGACGCTTACCTACAGCATGAACTCACTACATGAGCTTTACACCAAGTAAGTACAACATGTTTACCGCAAACATGTTTAAACATAGAACATACTTAAAATTATATAACATATCAGGTACCAACATATACTGTATTAACATATCACATAACAAATCATCATATAACATATCAACAAATCTGAACTTATACCTAACATGTGCATCACAGAAACATCGTGTACTGAGTGCATCTTACTGTCTCTAAAAGCATGATGAACTATAACTACTGCATGATCCGGTTATGTTCATTTATGCTTCAATATTTTCCTTTCTTTTTGTTGTCTCTTTAGGGCGTGTATGTCAATACCGTATGTGCACAGACTATCGATAATGCCCATGGTCAAAAGCCAGAGAGCCATTAATGGATGCTCAACTTTCTGCTCAACTTACTTTAAAACCCTTTCAACTGAAAGAGCTGGTACGACATGCCTATACATTTCTATCTTGTTTATCTTTTCTAGCCACATGCTTTTCTAAGTTGTCCCTAATCCTACATGGTAGGGACGTATGGCGTCTAATTTGCTCTTTAATCAATCTACTTGATTGTGAAATGATATGCTCTTAAATATGCGATGCGACATCGTGTGCATGGCATACATATTTTTAACATACTGAGAAACATCATTTTGTTCATGCCGTAGGCACAGTTGTACTTACCCAAATTGCAAGCAAAAATGCATACTCACGCCTTTAACAATTTGTAAGTGACCACCTGTCATCAATAACGTTCCTTATCAGCATCTCCGCAGAGTCACTACTATTGTGAGTGACTATTACTTATGTTTCTATGTGGTACCGAGGCCCATCGGTACCCTATTAGCCTACTATGGGGATTTGATGTCTAACTCATATCGTGTCTGATCAATCGTCTACTTGACAGTTTAATCATCGTCCCTCACAGTGTTGTTCGAAATGCGGTCCTTGACTGGTTTACCGATCAATCAACTAACCGGTTACCTCGCGTGTGGGTAACTAAGTAGTCTACCGGGTTACTATGCATAAACTGGTGTAGTAACCAACCTGGTTACTTTGCTTGTTGGGGTGTGGTAACCTACCAGCCTACTATTCCTTGTTCGGTGTAATGGCCCACCGCGCCACTATGGCTCGCTTGGCGTAGTAGCCTACTGGGCTACCATGGATTGTTTGGTGTGGTAGCCTACTGGGCTACACACACTGTTTCTCTTTGAAAAAGTGTAGGTTGGCTTAAAAGTTCTTGGAAAAATTCTTTATTTTTGGAACCATCCCCTTATCACCCCGTTAGAAGGTGGGGGACGTTTTTATAAAAACCATGTTTGTATTTTTAAAGTGTTAAAAGACATTTTATTTTGAAGAGTATAAATTACATTTTTAAAGTTACATTTTAAACGTGGTTTTTGAACTATTTTTGAAAACCATTTTGAAACTTGACCGTAACGACTTTGTTTATGATTTTGGCAAACATGAAAGTTTTTGTTCTCGACAAGATGAACAAATATCATGTTCACCTTGGGGCTTATATCTAACTCTAACAGCTCCTAATTCCATTAAACCCATGGGCTTGTGCCTCGTTTTTTGAAAAATTCCCAGTTTTACGTCTCTGTAAATACTGCTTCGGTTTGAGGCCTGAATCAGCCAAATTTTTAAAATATGCGCAAGTTGTTTTAAAGATCTCGATGAGATCTACCACTTTCATGTTGAGCCCGAAGTCCAGTTCAGACTCTAAGGGGTCCATTTTCACTAAAACTCGTACCTATTTCTGGGCTCGGATTTTTGTTCCTAGTTTCGGACACCGAGTGAAAAACACTCTAAAAACCTATCTTAGATTCGTTTTTAGGCGAGGCCTATTTGACGTAAAAATGATCCATTTCGGTTATTTCAAACGAAGAAAAAGAAGAAAACAGGGGGTCTGTTGCATTTCAAATGCTAGGCCTCACTAATAGGATACGCAAACTTTCTTCACATTTGGAATTGCACAGAAAAGACTATTTGTCTCAAAACTTCTGTCGCTCTACCCCCGCAGGGGCAGAAAACCCATCGCTGTCTTGGCTGTGCTACCGGAGGCTCTGGGGAAGTCGGAATAGGAGAGCACTCATCTTGGGGTGGGCTTACTACTTAAATGCTTTCAGCAATTATCCGCTCTACACTTGGCTACCCATCGTTTACCGTGGGCACGATAACTGGTACACCAGAGGAGCGTCCAGAATCGAAATTTCCTAAAAACATTGTGTTTTACCAAATCCTAAATTTGGACCCTAAGTGGGTCAAAATGGCCAAAATCCATGGCCTTTCCTAGGGACAGATTTATGTCCAGCCATGTTACTACTCCTTCGTAACATCACACATACCATAGCCATTCGTAAAAATTTGTAAACACAACCACAACCATATAAACTTGAAAATGGAAACTTAAAGGCTCAAAATAAATTATTACAAACCATTTGCATAAATAAATGCGACAACCGGGAAATTTCGTCATTCTCGAAAAAATTAGTATATGGAATGTACATGATGAAATTCATGTTTAAAATGTGAAATGCAGTGATTTTATGTGTGTATGTGTGTATGTCATACACAGTATCAAGAAATTGGTCAAGATGACCATTTCTTGATATAAAATTGATATATTTAGATTCAGTATGCTCAATTTAGTCAATTGAGCATAAAATGTAAATTTTGACTAGGAAACATGCAGTATCAAGAAATTGGCCAAGATGACATTTTCTTGATATAAAACTGATATATTTAGAATCAGCATGCTCAAATTAGTCATTTGAGCACAAAATGTAGATTTTTGTTGAGAGGTACACAGTATCGGGATGGGGGTCAAGATGACCTTTTCTCGCCCTGAAACTGATATATTCAGACTCAGGACGCCCAAATTAGTCAATCGGGCACCTGACACGTTTTTCGAGATGGGATCACACAGATCCCAAAAACTGGTAGAGATGACCTCGAATGAAGTTGAAACTGATAAATTTGGACTCAGTACGTCCAAATTAGTCAGTATAGCCTATTTGTATGCTCAAATTAGTTACTTGAGCACAAAGGTAATTTTTGACCAGGAATTCGCAGGACCGGAAACTAGTCAAGATGACTTCAGATGAAAATAAAACTGATATATCAAAATAAAACTGATATATTTGGGTTCAGCACGCCCAAATTAGTCAGGACAGCTCATGTTGAAATTTTGGACAAAAAAAAAAAGTATAAAAAGGGGGAATTAGAAATTGCCAAACAGTCTCCCATATTTTTCCTTTCTCTCCTTTCCCCTACACCGTCGGTGAACAGTAACCAACCACGAGAAATGGTGTCCGTTTTCCACACCACCAATCCCGTTGGAAAGCTCTCGCAGAGCTGAGTCCAACGGTGTGCCAACGCGACAGAGCAGCCGCCGAAGCCACCGGCGGCCAAAAAATTCGAACGGCTGGATCTCCACCATCCGACGTCCGATCAACATGATTCCAGTCCCAATGGACTCAGGGTGAAGAGTAGAACAAAACCCAGGTGGTGTTTCAGCTCAACGGTCACCGGATCACGCCGCCCGAAGCTTCATCGTCACTGCCGTCGAATCTCATTATTCCGGCGGAGCTGAGTGATGAGGAGGGTATCAAAATGCTCAAAATCTCATGTAGATCAAAAGCCCCAAGCCAATTTTGGATAAAAATGTTAGGAAAACAGAGATTGAAGCTTGTCGCCACCGTCGTACTTTCGAGGGCCAATTTCCGGCCATAAGAGCTTCAATTGGTGAAATTGACACCACCAATGAGTTCCTCACATCGAGATCTACGTTTTGGTACCAAACTTGGCCCAAACCACCACCGGTCAATGCCAGTCATCACCGGTCATCGGTGGTCAATGCCGGTAAATGGCGACCCGGACCCCAAAAATTGAAGAATGGCCCATTAGCCTATTTTCGACGTTCTGGATACGTCCGTGGCATCGGAATTGCAAGACGAAATTTGAAATGTGAAGAACGGAGAAAAAAAGTTTGTGCACACAAAACTGAACAGTTCGTGCGATCGCCGATGGGACGATTTCGGTAGTTATTTCGGTCCCTCATTCCTAAATTTATGATTTTGAATGATTATGTATTAAGTATATACTTTTACATGTGAAATTGTCAGAAACATTGACTATGTGTATGAAAAATAGTCAAACAAGAAAATGTAAAAAATGTAAAGATTTTTACGTAAAAGTTGAATTTTACGTAAAAATTTAGGCTTCTGGTATAGTATGTTGTAGAATAGAATTAGGTTAGATGGTTTCGAGGCGTTTCCTAAACGCCGGGAACCCAAAAATTAAGTGGAAATGCTGCCGAAATTTCAAAAATGGCACAAAGGGGTATTTTAGGAACCGAAGGGTAAAAATATGGTTGGGATGGAAACCCGGGCCCTCTCGGTGACTTAGGCCCAAAAATATAAAGGATTAATGATCGAGGGTTATAATAGTGCCACCCGAGGATCGGTGAATAGTGACCTGAGCATTTCGACAATTACGGCTGAAAAAGCTCGAAAATGCTTAAGAAAAATGAATTTATGACTTTTGCATTTAAAAAATCCCATTAAAACGTTAAAGTAAAGATTTTACGGCCCAAAGGCCCGTCAAGGGCAAAATGGCCATTTTGACCAAAAATTTCAGAAAGGTCCAAAAAGGGTCATTAAGCCTTTAAGTTTATTGTTTTATGATTTATGGACTTAGAAATCCAGTTTAAGTATTAAAATGACAAGATTCATGATCAGAGTAAAGATACTATTCATGATGAATAGGACTATTCACGGTCAAAGTTATTATTCACGTCAAAATTACTATTTATCGTAATTTTTGACAGGAGTTGACGGAAAAATTATAAATGAGATATTAGACCCCTAATTCATGATTGAGAAATGAAACGTAGAATTTTTACGTTTTATTAAGCTTTATGTATGATTTAAGTAACGAAAATTACCGTAATTATTTTGGTTATAGGAATCCGATACAGATGCAATAAAGGGATGTCTACAGACGAAGGAAGCAAGAAAGGAGATACGTGCAGAAGTAGCAGTAAGTTCAAACATTTAATTGACTGCAACATGAATAGATTATTATGTCTAAGTGTCATATGTGGTAAGTTTTAAATATTTCTATGTCTGCAACATGTATAAACTTTTATGTGTTATATGTTGTAAGTTCAAACCTTTAGTTGACTACAACATAAATTGACATGTTTATATCTATGTTTTATATATAGTAAATTCAGACATTTTATTGTCTGTTAGATGAAATTATGTAATATGTTATGTATGAAATGTAAAGTATATATATAAGGTGTTATATGCACAAAGGTGTATTTAATAAAATACACACAATGATAGAAAGATATGAGTAGTGTTCCAGACCATGGAGACAATGATAATGCCCCCTGGTCGGAACCATATGAAAGACAGTAAGGAAAGACAATAATCAGTAAAATAATAAGATTGAAGCTTTAAACGTTGGATGTTTATGTGTTAGGTCCAAGTCAAACATGAATTGACTTTTATGTTTAACTGTTACATATAGTAAGTTCGGGTATTTAGTTGTCTGCAACATGAACTTACTTGACATGTTTATGTGTTATGTGTTTTATATGCGGCATGTAAGTTTAAATATTTCCTTGTCTGCAACATAAATGGACTGGTCATGTTTATGTGTTTTATGCGCAGTTTTAGTGCCAAGATACTATGATTTGAATGTTATGAAAGTCATGTTATGAATCATACGTTATGTCTAAGTCGAATGTAAATTGACTTAATATGTTTATGTTTGTGTGTTATATTTTATAAGTTCAGACATTTCTCTGTTTACAGCATGAATTTGCTTAGTATGCTTAGGTGATAGAGATGATAGGAATTTAGTAGTCAGGTGCCGTATGCACACTAACATAAGAGATAAAATTTTAAGAAAACTACAATATAAACTACAGAATAACTTAAAGAGTTCCAGACCCAGGAGGCAGCATAAATGCCACCGGTCAGGAACCATCAGAAACTCAGTAATTAAATTAGTATTGGCGTACCGGCCTTCCACACAGGTGGAGGTTTCTCAGATTTCAGTAACAAGTTATAATAGGACTCCAAACCGATGGTGGTATGTCCCGGGTTTGGAAGTCTGATGTTATGTAGACTATGGAGGATTGGCCGGTGGGTTGCTTCCCCAGAGTCCCTTTTAGTTACGGTATGACCAATTATGGGACTAAAAAACCAGAACATAATGAAAGATAAAGACTCAAGAAAATAAAAAATAAAAATATACAGTCCATAAACGAGCATAAGATATACTAACATTACAAATACCAATGTAATCAAAGTCACTATTTATGGTCAACGGTACTGTTCACAGTCAACAGTACTGTTCATGGTCAGAGTTACTATTCATAGTGAATAGTAATACAAAAGCAATGCATGTTATTTATTATGTTAATGATCCATGTTATGTTTGATGTTAAAGATATTTAAGCATACGTAAGTGTATTTACGATACTTAAGTATATTTACAAAGTTTTACGTATTTAAGTATAATAAGTATATTCATGATGCTAAATGTGAAAGTATTTTCAAAATAACAAGTGTGTCAAGTATGTTTTATTTATGATGTTAAGTTTATGTTCAATATGCTATGTTGAAATTATGATATGTTCACAATGATAATCATGAAATTCTGTTTAGTTTTTATAGGGCTCCCAAACCGATAGTAGTACGTCTTGGATTTGAAAGTCTAGTGTTAAGTAAATCGTAGAGGATAGCACTAAAGTATGTTCAAGATATTAAGTACGTTTAAAGCATGTTAAGTATGAAAGTGTACTCACGGTGTGCAATATGTCAAGTATGGTTATGATGAAAATTATGTATAAGTATGTTTTAAATATTATTGTGTTAAGTATGAAATCTAAAGTAATGTATGATATATGTTGTGTTAATATTCTGATGTCATAATTAGTATCATATATGTTCTATCAGAGATGGTATGAATGATGTTACATATGTTTAAGTATTAATGTTAAACAAATATAACGTTATAAAGTTACTATTTATAGTGAATAGTACTACTCATGGTAATAAGCAAGTGTAACATGACTAACGTTCCTGTTAAAAATATGATATGTTATAACTATTATGCATAAGTTAATAAACGTAAGTTAATCATATTATCTTAAGTATGCTCTACATGATGACACATATGCATGTTATATTTAAATATGAATGTCTAAGTAATAAACAATACGTGTATGCAATGTTTGTATGTATGAAAGTATGTTTATGATGTTAAGGATATTTAAGTATACGTAAGTATAATTTACGATGCTTAAGTACATTTATGATGTTTTATGTATTTCAGCATAACAAGTATAATTATTATGTTAAATGTAAAAGTATTTTCATGATAATAAGTATGATATATATGTTATGTTTACGATGTGTAGCATACGATGTGTAAACATACGTTTAAGTATGTAATGTTTCCAATATGTTATGTTTACGAAGTTTAGCATAAGTTAAGTATGCTATGTGTATGAGGTTTAAGTATACATAAGTATGACTACGATGGTTCAAGTATGTTAAATAGGAAAGTATGTTCACGAGATTCAAGTATGAAATCATGTATGTGAGATTAAAGTATGATAAATACAAAAGTATGTTTATGATGTTAAGTACGTATAAAGTACATTAAGTATGTTTACGATACTAAGTGTGAAAGTAGGATTATGATGTAAAGTGTGTTCAGATATGTACAAGTATGTTTATAAGGTTATGTGTGATAAGTATGAATGTTAAGTAGTATACGATATATGATATGCAATGTTTCGTGGTTACAGTAGGTATCAGAATTACCTTGTACTATATGGTATGAATTGCTATATGTCATGAATGTATGTTTGAACTTACTGAGCCTGTCGCTCACAAGTTTATTTATGTTGCAGGTAAGCATCCTACATGACGATAAGACAAGTGATGGATGACGAACGAGATATACATATGCCAAGGGACTGGGCAAGGGTTATGGTACTGCTAGGAGTTTTCCGCTGAGCTGTTTAAAAGAGTAATGAAAAGAATGTTAAAATGATGTCTTATGATGTATATCAAGTTACGATAATGTATTTACTTTAGTAAATATTTTACCACGATACGATTTGCAAGTTTAAAGTTAAAGAAAAAAGAAAATTATCCTCAATTTTCACGTTCAAATAGGAAGTTAAAATAAGCATGTTAAACGAAGTAGGTTAAAAGTAAGATACCAGTCGTCATAGGTGGTATCAGAATAATTTAAAAGCAAGTTAAAAGTAAGTTACCGATGACCCAAGTGGTTAAAGTCTATCGCAGTTGGCGACAGTAGCTAACTGTAATAGTACTATTTAACCTTACATAGGGCAGGACGTCACAATAAATATACATAAATGGTATTGATCAAAACTTAAAACCAACTAACACAAAATAGGGCTTTCGGTTTACCTTTGTGCCTTAAACCAAGCACGGTTTCAACTAGGGCTCGAGGAGCCAAAATGGTCATGGGAATCCAAGAGAGTGGGGTCTGCTTTTACTAGAAACAATAGCAAAAATTTCTCTTAAAAACCAAATCAAAACAAAAACTAAAAACTACAAGGATCGGTTTTGAAGACTTACCCTTGGTGCCTTAGAATGACTTAGATTCGACTTCTCCTAACACAAGCTTGTGAGGTTTGATTTTTGGTATGTTTTTGGTATGATTTGTGGCTTTAAAAGGTGAAGGTTTAGAGGCTTAAAGAGGTTCGGCTACAGCAGTTAGAAGAAAAGGGAGAATGAGAGTGGTGTTTTGGAAGCCAAAGTAAGGAAAGCAAACCTCTTGTGTAAAGGGTGCCTTTTATAGGTAAAATTTGTTAAGCTTACTTAGACTTAATCCTAATTAACTGTCCATCATTTTAGCTTAATCGTGGGACAAATTGCTGCCCATTTTCAGACCAAAAGGGGCGTGGGCTCCTGCCTTAAATGGGAAAAGAATAAAGAAACATTGTTGACCAAGCTTTTGATGAATATTTAATTCAAAAGTTGTCATGGCTAGGGTAATTTTTTAATAGCCACCTTTTGAGCTATGTGTGCAGCTGATTATAGTTGCTTTCGTAGCTAAGGGGCATGAAATTTTAAGGTCAAAATTCATCTGTGTTGGATTCACAATGTAGTCTAATTTTATACTGCGGTGTTTAGTCGTTTCTCGGCAGTGTTCCAATTTTCACTCGAAAATTGGATTTTTGAATTCGATTTTTGTATTGTAAATTTCTGGCTGTTTTATACTATCGAAGAGCCCATTATCAGTCTAAATTACTGTTCACATCCTATACTGTGGTTGTGTCTCCACTGTGTTGTCCTTTCACACGTAAACCGAGGCGTTCCTTGGCAAAATTTCAGACACAGTCTCTCTTGACCAATTTGGACATGCTGATTCCATTTTCATTAGTTTTACATCCATCAGAGGTCATTTGGATCAATTTTCGAGATATGTGTGACCCCATCTCGAAAAACATGTTAGTATCTGATTGACTAATTTGGATGTTCTGAGTCCAAATATATCTGTTTCGGAGTGAGTAAAGGTCATTTTGACCCTCATCCTGATATTGTGTATCTCTCAAACTAAAATTCTTGTTTTATGCTCAATCAACCAGATTGAGTCTACTAACCATTCATATATCAATCTTAGGTCAATTTAAGGCCATCTCGGCCAATAACTTGACACTGCAATTCTCACTATTCACTATTCACTGTCTTTCACTTAACTGACCAGTCTGAGTGCTTTGACTCCGATTTTGTCAGTCTCTAGGTGGGAGGAGGTCATCTAGACCATTTTCTCGATACTGCAACCTTGCTAGGGTTTTCTCTCGCTATCATGCTCAAATGTTCGGTCAGAGCATTCTGGTGATCTGTTTACCAGTCTTGTGTCAAGAAATGGTCATCCATACCAGTTTCCTGACATTGCGTGTCTCACACATACATACACATAATAGGGTTGACCAGATTCACTGTCGATCACCCCTTTCATTGCATGAATAGTACTTAAAAGTACTGTATCTGGTTAATCTATTCAACTGGACAATATACTGTGTTTTTCCAACTTAATTACTCATTACATAGTAAATAGGTTTCATGCATTTTGAGGGTCTGTGCAACGGCTTTCTACCCATTACACGCACTTCAACATGGCCTCTAACACGGGCGTGTATAAGACAACACGGGCGTGTATACACTGGACACGAGCGTGTACTAGTTGAAATTCTTCAACACGGCCCTATTTCAAAACACAGCTTTTTGCATGTTCATTAACCTAGGTGGTACACGGCCTCTTACACGGCTGTGTTCTTGACCGTGTCTCTGTATACGGCCATGTTCAGTTACACGGCTTTTCACGTGTTAACAACCCGAGCGGTACATGGTGTCTTACACGGTCGTGTACCTGATCGTGTTCGACTACATAGCCATGTATACTTACACGGCTACGCACATATACACAGTCCGATTGGTACACGGCCACTTATAGGGCCGTGTACAGGACCGTGTACTTTAAAAATTGCACTAAAATGCATCAAATCATCCCTCAATTTCTCATTAAATGAAAATCAAGTTACAGGAATGGGTTGGTCCTTACAATCTTAAAGGTTTCGGCGTGTTCTACAACTTTCATGTTGAGTCCAAAGTCCAGTTCAGACTTTAATTGGTCCATTTTTAACAAAACCCAAGACTAATTTTGGGTTCAGATTTTTCTGTCCCTGTTTTGGACACCGAGAGAAATCCACTCAAAAAACTTATCATAGTGTCATTTTTGGCCAAAATCTATTTGACGCAAAAACGTCCGTATCGAATTTCCTTAAAACTCTGTGTTTCACAAAATCCCAAATTCAGAACATAAGGGGGTCAAAATTGCCAAAATCCGTAGTTTTTTTCTGGGAATAGATTGTGTCCAGCCATGTTTCTAAATATTCATGCATCACACATGCTCACATCCATTCGAAAAAAAATGTAAACACAACCACACAACTGTAACTTAAAAAATGAAAAGCTAAAGGCTCAAAATAAACTTATTACAACCTATGTGCATAAACAAATACATATAAATTCTTTGATCAAAATCTTAAAACAACTAAACCACCAAAGGAAGGGTTTTCAGTTTTTACCTTTATGCTTTGAGCCAAGCACGATTTCAAGCGAAGGCTTAATGACTAAAATGGCCGTGTGATTCTTAGTGAAAAGGGGGTCAGTTTTATGCTAGCAAAACACCAAAAATATTTCTCTTAATATGAACTCAAATCCATAACTAAAAACTACAAGACTTGGATTCTAAAAACTTACCCTTGATGCACTTGAAATGGCTAGGATTGAATCCTCCTAACACAAGCTTGTGGGGGCTGATTTTTTTCATAACTTTTGGCTGTGTTTTTAGCTTCAAAAATGAAGTTTTTTGGGGTTTGGGAGAGTAGTCAGCAGTAGTAAGTGAATGAGAGAGAATGAGGAGTGGTTTTTGGTGTGTGAAAAAGAAACGAACACAAGTCTAAGGTATGGCCACCCTTTTATAGATAAACCTAAGTAAGCTTAACCAAACTTAAGCTTGATTAATCAAGCCAACTTTAAGCTAATTGGGGGACAAATTTCTACCCAATTCAGCCCATTCCCACTGAAGGAGCTGTGGCCATTTAAGGGGGAAGGTGAAAAAATTTTGGTTGATTGAAATGTGATGGAATGGTGACTTGTTTATTCATTTGTGTCATAATCTACCTAATATTTTATTTATACCTTTTTGAGGTTTTTGTGTAGCAAAACCAGCTGGTTTTCCAGCCAAGGACACACAGTTTTGGAGGCCAAAAATTTATCTGTATTTGCTCTCTTCGCAGTCCAGTTTTCTATTGTGGTTTTAGGTCCTTTCTCGACAGTGTTCTAATTTTCATCCGGAAATCAGATTTTCTGAATCCGATTTTTACATTGATGATTTCTAGTTAGTTTATACTGTCTAAGAGCCCAATCTACACTAATTTACTATTTATTTCTTATACTATAGTTATGTCTACATTGTGTTGTACTTGTGCATGCATACCGAGGCGTTTTCGCGTGAAATTTTCAACACAGTCTCTCTTAACTAATTCGGACGTGTTGTTTCCAATTTTATCAATTTTACATCCGTCTAGGGTCATCTGGACCAGTTTTCAAGATCTATGTGACCCTATCTCGAAAAATGTGTCTAGTGCCCAATTGACTAATTTGGGCGTTCTAGGTCTAAATATATCAATTTTGGAGCAAGATAAGGTCGTCTTGACCTTCTTCCCGATACTGCGTACCTCTCAAACAAAAATTCATGTTTTGAGCCCAATTGACCAAATTGGGCTAGCTGACTATGGATATATCAGTTTTAAGTCAAATTAAGGCCGTTTTAGCTAGTAACTTGATAGTGTGTTTGTTTTTTTCACTATTTACTATTCATTGCTTTCTACTCTAACTGGTTAGTCTGAGCGTCCTGACTCCGATTTTGCCAACCTCTAGGTGAGAAGAGGTCATTCGGACTATTTTCTCGATACCGTACCCTTGCTTTGGTTATTTATCACTATTGTGCTCAGATGTTCGATCCGTGCATTCTGGTGATCTGCTCACTAGTCTTGTGTAAGGAAATGGTCATCTGGACCAGTTTCTTGATACTGCACATCTCATACACTTAGGGTGAACCAGGTTCACTGTCGGTTACCCCCTTTCATTGTATGAATAGTGAGAAATAATACCGTACCTATTTAGTCTATTCAATGGGAAATTCTACTGTATTTTCCAACTTAATTACATCATTACATAGTAATTAAGTTTCATGCATTTTGAGAGTCTGTATAGCGGCTCTTTGTTCATTACACGGCCTTCTACACGGGTTCTAACATGGGCATGTACAAGGCAGCACAGTCGTGTATTGTTCGAACACGGGTATGTACTAGTTGAGCTTGCTCAACATGATCATGTCCTGAAACGTAGACTTCTACATGTTCATCAACCTGAGCGGTACACGGCCATGTTCACTCACACAACCTCTCTCATGTAAACAGTCCGATTGGTACACGGCCGTGTACCTGACCGTGTTCATCAAATTTGCATGAAAAGACATCAAATTATTCCTCAATTTCTCATTGTATAGAAATTAGTTATAGGAATGGGGCGGTCCTTACAACCTACCCCCCTTTCAAAATTTTCATCTTTGAAAATTAGAATAAATCCCGGAAGTCTCTTCTCATATCTTCTTCTCGTTCCCATGTAGCTTTTTCGAGGTTATCGTTCTGCCACAATACTTTTACAAGCATAATCACTTTATTCCTAAGGACTTTATTTTCTCTGGCTAAAATTCGCATGAGTTTTTCTTCATATGTCAGGTCGACGTGTGCTTCAACCAGCTCTTGGCTTAAGATATGATAACAATCTAGCACGTACTTCTTTAACATCGAGACGTGGAAAACATTATGTACAGAAGCTAGTTCTGGAGGGAATGCTAATTTGTAAGCTACCTTCCCGACTCTCTCGAGGATCTCGAAGGGTCTTATATACCTAGGACTGAGCTTTCCTTTCTTCCCAAAGCACATCATCCCTTTCATGGGTGCCACCTTGAGAAAAACTGAATCTCCTTCTTAAAATTCAAGAGGCCTTCGTTGTTTATCCTTGTTACTCTTCTGGCAACTGTGAGCTGTATCCAGTCTCTCTCATATAAGCTTTACATCTTCTATTGTATTCTCAACGAAGTCTGTGGTAATAAGCTACTTCTCTCCAGTTTCGTGCCAAAGCACCGAAGATCTACATTTCCTCCCGTAGAGTTCCTCGTACGGTGCCATCCTAATTGAGGAATGGTAGCTATTATTGTATGAGAACTTTATCAATGTTAGCTTCTGGTCCCAGTTTCCCTTGAAGTCTAGGACATAAGCTTGTAGGAAAATAAATCTGTAAAAACGTATCAGAGTGGCGCAGCGGAACAATAAAAATTTTTAGATCGTTAAATATCTCATGATGCCATATACAATAAACCAACAACAATTAAAACTCATACCTCAAGGATGCCAATCTGGAGGAGGAGAATGACCGGAGGGCTTCAACCAACTAGCCTTCTCTATTATTCTCCAATTTCTGAATGGCTAAGTGTGTGGGCACTCTGAATCTCGATCGGTATGCTAGCACTGCTAGTCTTCTTCCGACCACCCAGATCTCTAAAGAACTTATTGTCACGGTGGGCTGTGCAACAATAAGCCTGCTCACCTGAGAGTCTGTGGTCTAAGAGAACTGGAGTGGCAGGACCTCTATTTATAGACATGCATGAGGTGATTCTCTGAATTCGAATTGGATTAGGAGAAGATATTCTCAGTTATCCACAAGCACAAAATCTAAATTTTCCAAAGGAAAATCCCAACAATAAAATTTAGCCACTTTAGGATAAATCCAATCCAAATTTAAACAAGATTTTAACTAGAATTTTATCTCCCTTTTTCAACCAAAAAATCCGAAAATTCTAAGGAGAAAATCTCCACAAAAAATTCGACCACTTTTGGATAAGGGAGAATCAAAATTCCACTAGGATTTTTCAAGCTTGAATCTTATCTCATCCTTATCCAAAATAACCGAAAATCTCCTAGGAGATTCACTCCAAAATTCGGCCATTATCTGGGAGGAGAGAATCCAAATTCAACTGGGATTGAAACTTGAATTTTTCTTTGAACCTTATCCACAAAAAATCTAAAAATCCATTGAGGATAATCCTCAAAATTTTCGTCCAACTTTAGTTAGGATTTGGATTCAAAATTCAAGTAGGATTCTAACAAGATTTCCTCTCTATATCCAACTCAAATTCAAATTTCATTCCTTGTGGATTTACCACAACAAATTCGAATCCCACTTGGATTGTGATTCAAAATTTGAATTTCAAATTTCAAATTCGAATTTCAAATTCAAATTTCAAATTTCAAATTTCAAATTTAAATTTCAAATTCAAATTTCAAATTCAAATTTCAAATTCAAAATTCAAAATTCAAATTTCAAAATTCAAATTTCAAAATCCACAAAACAGCTGTGTTTCAAATTCTTGTTCTCATGGATAATTTTCTACGACTCCAATCCAATCTTAAATAAAATCATGGCAACTTTATTTGGAGTTCGAATAATTGTGTACTCTATTATCCAAAACAAATCTGAATCCAACTGGAGAGAATCTTGTCTACCATCCTAATCCTATGTCATCACCATCCATGCATAATAAACTAGCCAATAGCATACACAAATCAATTTGCCAAACGTTAAGGAATTATGTGGAGCTAGTAGAGGGACTGATTGGACATATATAATCGGGCTCCAGCAAATCCATATGATCATCATTCTTTACCGAACAACTCAATCATATGATCACTAATTTTAGAGTCACACCACTATAAACCTAAAACTGAACTCCCAATTATATACCGTATTACGTAAGCCTGTGACAAACTATCGTCCAATGACCTTGTCCTGTATGCAGAACCCTCATATGATATCCATGATCAGCCTTAGGCCAAAGTCTGTTTAATCCTACTGATCAGGCTATCTTAAAGTTCCATTATACTATCGAATAAAGAAAATGATTATTCATCATATGTGAATAAGAAGTCATCCGCCCAGCAGACGACCCAAGGCCTTGTCCATTTTCAAATTCAGTATAATGCCTTTAAGAGGATACCCTTAACTCCTCATTAGAACTATGATTCCGATATCTGTAAATGAACCCTTAATCGTATACAAGTCATGCACCTAACGAACCAGTCTATAAGTTTACTACCTCTCAGACACTTTAGCCATTGGAACATCAAAGTACACAAGTCATATACATGAAGCTGTCCTTTTACTCAGGATTAAGGTTACTACACAATAAACGTCAAAAGCAGATCGATCCACTCAAAGCGGACTTCCTAGATCAATCACGCTTTAGTCTTGGCCTAATATGTCACCCCCAAGCAACATATCTATATCTCTACTTGGGAGTCCAGCTCCAGACAGTCAAGACAAACTGTCCCCTCCAAGGCTTTAGACAACATAATAGTCTTAACCTGAGTTAGATGCTCGGTCTAACCCCATAGACTACAAACTATAGTTTAGACTGCTAACTTTAGAACATTGTCTTCTCGCATACAAAAGTCCATTGCATGCAATGTTCTAATAGTTTAACACAAGCAGTCAGGGAGCCATATTTGCTTACATTTACTTTAACATGTAAATAAAACGAGGACAGATAGCAATGTAATGAATAACCTTTATATATAACTTTATTATCCAGTTCAAAATAAATACATCAAAATGTCTCTAATGCTTAGGGCATTTCCTCACAATCTCCCACTTGCCCCAAGCCAGCAGATGTGCCATGTTACGCATCCCCATCGCCTCTACGTGCCTCTCAAAGCTTCTAGCCACCAAAGTCTTAGTAAAGAGATCGACAATGTTGTCCTCGAATGCGATCTTACATACATCTACTTGTCCTGTCTCTACGTGCCCTCTAATAATATGATATCTTCGATCTATGTGCTTGGTCCTCTTGTGGTGCCGAGATTCCCTTATGTTGGCAATAGCCCCAGTGTTATCACAGTAAAGTGTGATAGGCTTGTCAACACCCGGAATGACCTCAAGGTCTCTAAAGAACTTACAGAGCCAAACCGCTTCTTTAGATGCCTCAGCCGTAGTCACATATTCAGCCTCCATAGTAGAGTCAACTATACAGTCCTGCTTCACGCTCCTCCACACAATGGCGCCTCCTCCGAGCAAAAACACTGATCCAGATGTCGATTTCCTCGAATCCTTACAAGTCAGGAAGTCTGAGTTCGTGTATCCTATGGGTGTTAGGTCCCCTCTAGAATACACCAGAATATAATCGCTCATTCTCTTAAGATACTTGAGTATATGCTTTACTGCTTGCCAGTGCTTGGTTCCAGGATTTGCACGATATCGACTCGCCATACCAACTGCAAAACATATATCCGGGTGAGTGAAAAGCATAGCGTACATAAGGCTACCCACAACAGATGCATAAGGGACCTTACTCATACGTTCTCTTTCTTCCGATGTCTTGGGACAGTACTCCAATGAAAGAGTTAGATCAGCAATAGAAGGTTGTGAACCTTTCTTTGCCTCTTGCATTACATACTTGTCAAGTATTTTATCTATGTATGAAGCTTGGGATAACGCTATCATTTTGTACTCATACGAATGCCTAGAACATAATTAGCTTCTCCCAAGTCCTTTATGTCAAACTGTTGGTGTAGCCAAAGCTTGACCGATGATAAGTTCCCTACATCATTACCAATGAGTAGTATATCATCGACATAAAGTATCAGGAAGACCACTTTTCCATCCTTAATACGTTTATAAACACAGGGTTCATCAACGTTTTGCTCAAAACCAAATGTATTAATCGCTTGATCAAACCTCTGGTTCCATGATCGGGATGCTTGCTTTAATCCATAAATGGATCTAAGTAACTTGCAGACCTTCCTTTCTTGGCCTTTCGCCACGAACCCTTCGGGCTGTATCATATAGATACACTCTTCAAGATGGCCATTAAAAAATGCCGTCGTGACATCCATTTGCCAGATCTCGTAATCGAGAGCCATAGCAACGGACAGAAGTATACGGATAGACTTTAGCATAGCAACAGGTGAAAAGGTTTCATCATAATCGATTCCAGCCTTTTGCGTGTACCCATTTGCAACTAGTCTAGCTTTGAAAGTTTCCACTCTCCCTTCCGCATCCTTCTTTCTTTTGTAGACCCATTTGCATCCAATGGGTTTTATCCCATCTGGCAAATTTACAAGTTCCCAAACAGAGTTGGAATTCATAGAATCCATCTCATTGTTCATAGCCTGTTTCCAAGATTTAGAATCAACATCATTTATAGCTTCATCATAGGTGACCGGATCATCCTCATGCTCATGAGCCTCGGCCTGGTATACCTCAGCATCATACATGAAGAAATTAGGTTTCTTCGAAACCTTCCCACTACGACGAGGCACCCTAAATTGTTGATCATCTACAGGTCCTTCACAGGAACTCAGACTTGCGTCCAAGACCGAAATCTGTGGAGCAGTTCTTTCACCTGATAACTCCTCTAGCACTACTTTGCTTCGAGGCTTAAAGTCATTCATGTGACTTTCCTCCAAGAATGTCGCATGGGTTGAGACAATGACTTTTTGTTCCTTCGGGTTATAGAATAGACCTCCTTTAGTTCCCTTTGGATACCCTACAAACATGCACAATTCTAATCTTGGTTCCAACTTTTTCGCATCCCCATCCAGTACATGCACCGGGCAGCCCCATATTTTCATATGTCCAAGGGAGGGCTTCTTGCCACGCCACCATTGTTAGGAAATGCCCTAAGCGTTAGAGACATTTTGATGTATTTATTTTGAACTGGATAATAAAATTATATATAGAGGTTATTCATTACATTGCTATCTGTCCTCGTCTTATTTACATGTTAAAGTAAATGTAAGCAAATATGGCTCCCTGATTGCTTGTGTTAAACCGTTAGAACGTTGCATGCAATGGATTTTTGTATGCGAGAAGACAATGTTCTAAAGTTAGCAGTCTAAACTATGGTCTGTAGTCTATGGGGTTAGACCGAGCATCTAACTCATGTTAAGACTATTATGTTGTCTAAAGACTTGGAGGGGACGGTTTGTCTTGACTGTTTGGAGCTGGACTCCTAAGTAGAGACATGGACAAGTTGCTTGATGGTGACATATTAGATCGGGACTAAAGCATGATTGATCTACAAAGTCCACTTTGAGTGGATCAATATACTTTTGACGTTCATTATGCAGTAACCTTAATCCTGAGTAAAAGGACAGCTTCATGTATATGACTTGTGTACTTTGATGTTCCAATGGCTAAAGCATCTCAGAGGTAGTAAGCTTATAGACCGGTTCGTTGGGTGCATGACTTGTATACGATGAAGGGTTCGTTTACAGTTATTGGAATCATAGCTCTAATGAGGAGTTAAGGGTATCCTCTTAAAGGCATTATACTGAATGTGAAAATGGATAAGGCCTTGGGTCGTCTGCTGGGCAGATGACTTCTTATTCACATATGGTGAATAATCATTTTCTTTATTCGGTAGTATAATGGAACTTTAAGATAGCCTGATCAGTAGGATTAAACGGACTTTGGCCTAAGGCTGATCATGGATATCATATGAGGGTTCTGCATACATGACAAGGTCATTGGACGATAGCTTGTCACAGGCTTACGTAATACGGTATATAATTGGGAGTTCAGTTTCAGGTTTATAGTGGTGTGACTCTGAAACTAGTGATCATATGATTGAGTTGTTCGGTAAAAGAATGATGATCATATGGATTTGCGGGAACCTGATTATATATATCCAATCAGTCCCTCTACTAGCTCCACATAATTCCTTAACGTTTGGCAAATTGATTTGTGTATGCTATTGGCTGGTTTATTATGCATGGATGGTGATGACACAGGATTAGGATGGTAGACAAGATTCTCTCCGGTTGGATTCAGATTTTGTTTTGGATAATAGAGTACACAATTATTCGAACTCCAAATAAAGTTGCCATGATTTTATTTGAGATTGGATTGGAGTTGTAGAAAATTATCCATGAGAACAAGAATTTGAAACACAACCGTTTTGTGGATTTTGAAATTTGAATTTTGAAATTTGAAATTTGAATTTTGAATTTGAAATTTGAATTTGAAATTTGAATTTGAAATTCGAATTTGGAATTTGAATTTGAAATTTAAATTTGAAATTTGAAATTTGAAATTTGAATTTGAAATTCGAATTTGAAATTTGAAATTCAAATTTTGAATCACAGTCCAAGTGGGATTCGAATTTATTGTGGAAAATCTACAAGGTTTGAAATTCAAATTTGAGTTGGATTTGGAGAGGATAATCTTGTTAGAATCGTACTTGAATTTTGAATCTAAATCCTAACAAAAGGTGGATGAAATTTTGAGGATAATCCTCAACGGAATTTTGATTTTTATGGATAAGGTTCAAAGGGAAAAATTCAAGTTTCAATCCCAGTTGAATTTGGATTCTCTCCTCCCTGAAAAGTGGCTGAAATTTTGGAGTGTATCTCGTAGGAAAATTCGGTTATTTTGGATAAGGTTGAGATAAGATTCAAGCTTGAAAATCCTAGTGGAATTTTGATTCTCCCTTATCCTAAAAGTGGCCGAATTTTATGAGGAGATTTTCTCCTAGGAATTTCAGATTTTTGGTTGAAAAAGGGGAGATAAAATTCTAGTTAAAATCTTGTTTAGATTTGGATTGGATTTATCCATAATGGCCGAATTTTAATGTTGAGAATCTCCTATAGAAAATTCAGATTTTTATGGTTATGGATAAGGGAGAATACCTTTTCCTAGTCCAATTCAAATTCAGAGAATCACCTCGTGCAGGTTTATAAATAGAGGTCCTGCCACTCCAGTTCTCTCAGACCACAGACTCTCAGGTGAGCAGGATTGTTGCATAGCTCATCGTGACAATAAGTTGTTTAGGGATCTGGGTGGTCGAAAGAAGACTAGCAGTGCTAGCATACCGATCGAGGTTCAGAGTGCCCACACACTCAGCCATTCGGGAATTGGAGAATAGTAGAGAAGGCTAGTTGGTTGAAGCCTCCAGTCATTCTTCTCCTGCAAGATTGGCGTTCTTGAGGTATGAGTTTTAATTGTTGTTGGTTTATTGTATATGGCATCATGAGATATTTAACGATCTAAAAATTTTTATTGTTCCGCAGCGCTACTCTGATACGTTTTTACCGATTTATTTTCCTACAATTGGTATCAGAGCCATCTCATGACTATGCCATGTACATAAATTAGACAATTACTTAGTCTTTTTATTTATGTATGGATTTGATATTTAGAGAGTGGCATTCTAGGGTTCCTTTATGTTGTTATCATCCATTATGTATAAAGTATGTAGTTATTTTAATTTTCTGAATTATTATAAGCATGCTTGTTTATGCCGGTTATGGTTCCTTAGAATTTAGAAAAATTGTATCTAGGAATTTTTATGTAACCATGGGAGCAGTTTATTAACACTGTAATTTTCCCATGGATTTTAATTTTTTGTCTCTTAGAATTTTTATGACTAGAATTTTTATACACCGGAAACAGTTTAGGAAATTTTATGTAATTATTCTTAGAGGAGATTGAAGATTGAAGACCGTAATTTATTTTTTCCCAAAAGTTAAATTTGATTTAAAGGTTGAAGTTTTGATTGTGTGGAAAATTTCAATCTAATTGGGATTCAAATTAATTTTTGGAGATCCTAATAGGTAAACTGGAATATGACATGAAAATCGAGACAAGACCCCTCAGGATAGGCCAATGGGCCTTGGTGGGGCTGCAACCCCTGCCCTCGAGCAGGATGGGGCTGCGGCAGCCCCTGTGCAGGCCAACACCACCCACGGCCGCAGGCTTGGCCTGTAGCCAAGGGTGGCCGTGGCCTGCCCAAGGCTGGCCGCAGCCTGGGCGTGCAGCCTCTGGCTGCAGGCGCTGCCTGCAGCCTGCCAGCTGCTGCGGCCAGCCTGGCTGTGCAGCCTGGAGTTGCAAGCCTGGCCTGCAGCCCTGCAACGCTGCACATAGGGGGCAGCCGTGGGCTGCCAGCCCCTTTGGGGCTGGTGGCTGCCCACGGCGGCTGCCGCCGTTGGAGGCGGCAGTACGACGGTATAAAAATCGAAAAATTTTGATTTTTAAATTATAAATTTAATTTTAAATCATGTTTAAAAATATGTAATTGAAAATTTGAAATTTTTGAAATTACATATTATTACACATGATGTTTAAAATTGTTTAAAATTTGAATTGGAAATTTAAATTTGAAATTCGAATTTGGAATTTGAATTTGAAATTTAAATTTTTGGAGATTTAAATTTTAAATAATTCTTGGGATGAGAAATAAATGGAGAGGCTACATAAAGATGGATACAAGAAGACGGAACAGAATTCAAGACCCAAAGAATGCTTTGGATGGAATTTTGTAATCTTTATTTTCTTTGTTCTAGGATGGAACCATAGCTTGGTTATTCTGTCAATTATTTTTTCTGTGATATGTCATGGATGTATAAATATGTATTGATGGATGTTTTGTATGCATATTTGATAACATGTCATATAAGATAGGTGAGTGCCGCTCATACTATATTGATCATACATAATTTGTCAAAACTTGCATGTTTTTCAAAATATTGAGTGGGAGAGGGTTTCAAACAAAACCCACGGCCTCCATTGTTGATCCATATGTGAAAGCATGGTAACGCCTCACGTCAGTTCTGCCCTGACCACACCCCTCGGTAGGTGTTTACCGCCGCTGGTATACTAGATTGGATCTCCTATGTGGAAAACGTGTTCGGATACGATCCTATTCATGACCACCCCTCGGTGGCTTGGTAGGACGTGGATCGGGCTACGTAAACAATGGTTATACACTCAAGACTCGTTTAGTTATTAACCTTCCCTAGAAGCTCTGTTAACTAAACTGGTGGCCAAATAAGCGGTTATTAATATATGTCTTAACCTTGGAGGATTTAAGGCAACATATATTAATTGGACGGGGTCCATGTTCCGGCTATTTGTTTTCATGACCACCCCTCGGTGGCTTGGGGCAATAGGTGCTGAGAATTACCGTTGTAATACTACATGTTTTTCAAGTTTCATGTAGGAACATACTTGTATGTTTTATTTGCTAAATTATATGTATATTTGCTTGGGCTTTATAATGATGTCTAGTATAATTTTATTTCAGTTCAAAATGTCATCGACACCCGTCATTTCAATACTTACTGAGAATAAACTGAATGGCGACAATTATAAGGATTGGAAAAGAAATCTGTTAATAGTTCTCAGCTGCGAGAGACACAAGTTCGTACTGGACGAAACCATGCCCACTAGGGCCAAAACCTGACACACCGATTGAGGAGGTCCCGGTTGCCTATACTCGTTGGAGAGAATCCAATGATATAGCTCGATGCTACATACTTGCTAGCATGACGAGTGCTTTACAAAAGCAGCATGAGACTTATCAAATTACTGGGGAGATCATGGAAAATCTGGAGGACATGTTCGGAGGCCAAGAAAAATTGGCTCGACAGTCCGCTATCACCAGTATTATGAACTCTAAGCAGAAGGCGGGTACTCCGGTGAAGGACCATATGATCACTCTAATGGGATTCTTCGCTGAGGCTGCCGAAAACGGTGCTGAGTTGGACTACAACACCCAGATCGAGATGGTGTTCAAAACTCTGTCTAAAGATTTTGTGGGGTTTAAGGCCGCATACAATCTAGTGACAAGGGAGTTAGGACTAACCGAGCTCATGAAGCAACTCCAAGCTTATGAGCGGATGATCAGGGATGGGGATGCTGTCCAACCCAAAGGTGAGGTCAATTTAGCAGAATCTTCCAAACCCTCACGGAAGAAGAAGAGGCCAAATCAGAAGCAAGCGGCTTCCAGTTCTTCTAATCCTCCTGTCTCGGATGGGAAGAAGAAGAAGAAGAACAAGAAGCCCAAGGACCCTAAAAAGTCCAAGTACTTCCGCTGTGGGAAGGTAGGTCACTTCAAGAAGGCTTGCCGGGAAATCCTAGTCGCCAAGGGCAAGGAAGGTAAGGAACTTCTTTACTTAGAAGCGTGTTTGGTGGAAGAATCGAAAGACACTTGGGTCATTGATTCGGGCGCCACTAATCATGTTTGTGTTTCTATACAGGGGTTCGTGGAAACGAGAAGTCTACATGATAGGAACCTCTCGTTGCGAACTGGGGACGGCAGCTTTGTGGTGGCTGAGGCAGTGGGAGATGTTTACCTTTATTTTGATCAATTTAGGTCTATTTTATTAAAAGACTGTTTTTATGTTCCTAATTTTAGGAAGAACCTTATATCGGTAGCTTGTTTAATAAAGGATTCTTATTCAGTTTCTTTTAGTAAAAGAGTTGATATTCGTAGAAATAAGTCTTTTATCTGTTCTGGATGGATGGATGGAAACCTATATTTGATCAAACCAAAGATGTACTCACTGCTTGATACTGAATTAATTGATAACTCTAAAAGGTTGAAAGTTTCTCATTCTAACAATGCGTATCTTTGGCATTTAAGACTTAGTCATATTAATCAGGATAGGATTCAAAGATTGGTGAAAGATGGTCCTCTGGAATCTCTGGAGGAGGTACGACTTCCCCAATGTGAGTCTTGTCTAGAGGGTAAAATGACTAAGAGGTCTTTTGGAGCTAAGGGTACAAGGGCTCAGGAGCTCTTAGAAATTATGCACACTGACGTATCTGGCCCCATAAACGTCACAGCACGAGGAGGGTTTGAGTATTATGTCTCTTTTATAGATGATTACTCGAGGTATGGATATGTGTATCTGATGCACTGCAAGAGCGAAACCTTTGACAAGTTCAAAGAATATCGTGCAGAAGTGGAAAAGCAATTGGATAAATCCATAAAGACACTTCGATCTGATTGAGGTGGCGAATACCTCTCCGATGAATTTCTAGGACATCTTGTAGAGAACGGGATATTATCCCAATTGACTGCACCGGTTACTCCACAACAGAATGGTGTAGTCGAAAGGAGAAACAAAACCTTATTGGATATGGTACGGTCCATGATAAGTTATTCAACGCTGCCATTATCATTTTGGGGATATGCTTTACAAACGGCGTGCTATATTCTGAACCAGGTTTCGAGCAAATCAATTCCCAGAACTTCATATGAATTGTGGCGTGGCAGGAAGCCCTCCCTTGGACATATGAGAATATGGGATTATCCGGCGCATGTACTGGATGGAGATGGGAAAAAGTTGGAACCAAGATCAGAATTGTGCATATTTGTAGGGTATCTAAAAGGAACTAAAGGAGGTCTGTTCTATAACCCGAAGGAACAAAAGGTCATTGTCTCAACCCATGCGACATTCTTGGAGGAAAGTCACATGAATGACTTTAAGCCTCGAAGCAAAGTGGTGCTAGAGGAGTTATCAGGTGAAAGAACTGCTCCACAGATTTCGGTCTTGGACGCAAGTCCAAGTTCCAGTGAAAGACCTGCAGACGATCAACAAAGTGGGAGGGTTTCTAAGAAACCTAATTTCTTTATGTATGATACTGAGGTGTACCAGGTCGAGGCTCATGAGCATGAGGATGATCCGGTCACTTATGATGAAGCTGTAAATGATGTTGATTCTAAATCTTGGAAACAGGCTATGAACAATGAGATAGATTCTATGAAATCCAACTCTGTTTGGGAATTTGTAGATTTGCCAGATGGGATAAAACCCATTGGATGCAAATGGATCTACAAAAGAAAGAAGGATGCGGAAGGGAGAGTGGAAACTTTCAAAGCTAGACTGGTTACAAAGGGGTACACGCAAAAGGTTGGAATCGATTACGATGAAACCTTTTCGCCTGTTGCTATACTGAAGTCTATCCGTATTCTTCTGTCCATTGCTGCGGCTCTCGATTACGAGATCTGGCAAATGGATGTCAAGACGGCATTCTTGAATGGCCATCTTGAAGAGTGTATCTATATGATACAGCCCGAAGGGTTCGTAGCGAAAGACCAAGAAAGGAAAGTCTGCAAGTTGCTTAGATCCATTTATGGATTAAAGCAAGCATCCCGCTCATGGAACCAGAGGTTTGATCAAGCGATTAAGACATTTGGTTTAGAGCAGAACGTTGATGAACCTTGTGTTTATAAACGTATTAAGGATGGAAAAGTGGTCTTTCTGATACTCTATGTCGATGATATACTACTCATTGGGAATGATGTAGGGAACTTATCATCGGTCAAGCTTTGGTTACACCAACAGTTTGACATGAAGGACTTGGGAGAAGCTAATTATGTTCTAGGTATTTGTCTCTTCAGATATCGAAAGAACAAAATGATAACGTTATCCTAAGCTTCATACATAGATAAAATAATTGACAAATATGCAATGCAAGAGGCAAAGAAAGGCTCACAACCTTCTATTACCGGTCTAACTCTTTCATTGGATGACTGTCCCAAGACATCGAAAGAAAGAGAGCGTATGAGTAAGGTCCCTTATGCATCCGCTGTGGGTAGCCTTATGTACGCTATGCTTTGCACTCGCCCGGATATATGTTTTGCAGTAGGTATGGTGAGTCGATATCAAGCAAATCCTGAAACCAAGCACTGGCAAGCTGTAAAGCATATACTCAAGTATCTTAAGAGAACGAGGGATTATATGCTGGTGTATTCTGGAGGGGACCTAACACCCGTAGGATACACAGACTCAGACTTCCAGACTTGTAAGGATTCGAGGAAATCGACATCTGGATCGGTGTTTTTACTTGGAGGAGGCGCCATTGTGTGGAGGAGCGTGAAGCAGGGCTGCACAGCTGACTCTACTATGGAGGCTGAGTATGTGGCTGCGGCTGAGGCATCTAAAGAAGCGGTTTGGCTCCACAAGTTCTTCAGAGACCTTGAGGTCATTCCGGGTGTTGACAAGCCTATCACACTTTACTGTGATAATACAGGGGCTATTGCCAACACAAGAGAATCTCGGCACCATAAGAGGACCAAGCACATTGATCGGAGATATCTTATTATTAGAGGGCAAGTGGAGACAGGACAAGTGGATGTATGTAAGATCGCATCCGAGGACAACATCGCCGATCCCTTTACTAAGACTTTGGTGGCTAGAAGCTTTGATAGGCACGTAGAGGCGATGGGGATGCGTAACATGGCACATCTGCTAGCTTAGGGCAAGTGGGAGATTGTTAGGAAATGCCCTAAGCGTTAGAGACATTTTGATGTATTTATTTTGAACTGGATAATAAAATTATATATAGAGGTTATTCATTACATTGCTATCTGTCCTCGTCTTATTTACATGTTATAGTAAATGTAAGCAAATATGGCTCCCTGATTGCTTGTGTTAAACTGTTAGAACGTTGCATGCAATGGATTTTTGTATGCTAGAAGACAATGTTCTAAAGTTAGCAGTCTAAACTATGGTCTGTAGTCTATGGGGTTAGACCGAGCATCTAACTCATGTTAAGACTATTATGTTGTCTAAAGTCTTGGAGGGAACGGTTTGTCTTGACTGTCTGGAGCTGGACTCCCAAGTAGAGACATGGATATGTTGCTTGGTGGTTGCATATTAGACCGGGACTAAAGCGTGATTGATCTACGAAGTCCGCTTTGAGTGGATCAATCTGCTTTTGACGTTCATTATGCAGTAACCTTAATCCTGAGTAAAAGGACAGCTTCATGTATATGACTTGTGTACTTTGATGTTCCAATGGCTAAAGCGTCTCAGAGGTAGTAAGCTTATAGACCAGTTCATTGGGTGCACGACTTGTATACGATGAAGGGTTCGTTTACAGATATTGGAATCATAGCTCTAATGAGGAGTTAAGGGTATCCTCTTAAAAGCATTATACTGAATGTGAAAATGGACAAGGCCTTAGGTCATCTGCTGGGCGGATGACTTCTTATTCACATATGGTGAATAATCATTTTCTTTATTCGGTAGTATAATGGACCTTTAAGATAGCCTGATCAGTAGGATTAAACGGACTTTGGCCTAAGGCTGATCATGGATATCATATGAGGGTTCTGCATACATGACAAGGTCATTGGACGATAGCTTGTCACAGGCTTACGTAATACGGTATATAATTGGGAGTTCAGTTTCAAGTTTACAATGGTGTGACTCTGAAACTAGTGATCATATGATTGAGTTGTTCAGTAAAAGAATGATGATCATAAGGATTTGTGGGGACCCGATTATATATGTCCAATCAGTCCCTCTACTAGCTCCATATAATTCCTTAACGTTTGGCAAATTGATTTGTGTATGCTATTGGCTGGTTTATTATGCGTGGATGGTGATGACACAGGATTAGGATGGTAGACAAGATTCTCTCCGGTTGGATTTAGATTTTGTTTTGGATAATAGAGTACACAATTATTCAAACTCTAAATAAAGTTGCCATGATTTTATTTGAGATTGGATTGGAGTTGTAGAAAATTATCCATGAGAACAAGAATTTGAAACACAACCGTTTTGTGGATTTTGAAATTTGAATTTTGAATTTTGAATTTGAAATTTGAATTTGAAATTCGAATTTGAAATTCGAATTTGAAATTTGAATTTGAAATTTAAATTTGAAATTTGAAATTTGAAATTTGAAATTTGAAATTTGAATTTGAAATTCAAATTTTGAATCACAGTCCAAGTGGGATTCAAATTTGTTGTGGAAAATCCACAAGGTTTGAAATTTGAATTTGAGTTGGATTTGGAAAGGATAATCTTGTTAGAATCCTACTTGAATTTTGAATCTAAATCCTAACAAAAGGTGGACGAAATTTTGAGGATAATTCTCAATGGAATTTCGGTTTTTGTGGATAAGGTTCAAAGAGAAAAATTCAAGTTTCAATAGCAATTGAGTTTGGATTCTCTCCTCCCTGAAAAGTGGCCGAAATTTTGGAGTGTATCTCCTAGGAAAATTCGGTTATTTTGGATAAGGTTGAGATAAGATTCAAGCTTGAAAATCCTAGTGGAATTTTGATTCTCCCTTATCCTAAAAGTGGCTGAATTTTATGAGGAGATTTTCTCCTAGGAATTTCGGATTTTTTGGTTGAAAAAGGAGAGATAAAATTCTAGTTAAAATCTTATTTAGATTTGGATTGGATTTATCCATAATGGCCGAATTTTATTGTTGAGAATCTCCCATAAAAAATTCAGATTTTTATGGTTATGGATAAGGGAGAATATCTTTTCCTAGTCCAATTCAAATTCAGAGAATCACCTCGTGTCGGTCTATAAATAGAGGTCCTGCCACTCCAGTTCTCTCAGACCACAGACTCTCAGGTGAGCAGGCTTATTATTGCACAGCTCATCGTGATAATAAGTTCTTTAGAGATCTAGGTGGTCGGAAGAAGACTAGCAGTGCTAGCATACCGATCGAGGTTCAGAGTGCCCACACACTCAGGCATTCGGGAATTGGAGAATAGTAGAGAAGGCTAGCTGGTTGAAGCCTTCGGTCATTCTCCTCCTGCAAGATTGGCATTCTTGAGGTATGAGTTTTAATTGTTTTTGGTTTATTGTATATGGCATCATGAGATATTTAACGATCTAAAAATTTTTATTGTTCTGCTGCGCCACTCTGATACGTTTTTACTGATTTATTTTCCTACAACAATTCATACGGAGTTCTGAGAATTGATTTGCTTGGAACCTAGTTCAGAATATAGCACGCCGTTTGTAAAGCATATCCCCAAAATGATAATGGCAGCGTTGTATAACTCATCATGGACCGTACCATATCCAACAAGGTCCTGTTTCTCCTTTCGGCTACACCATTCTGTTGTGGAGTACCAGGTGCAGTCAATTGGGATAATATTCCGTTCTCTACAAGATGTCCTAGAAATTCATCGGAGAGGTATTCGCCACCTCGATCAGATCGAAGTGTCTTTATAGATTTATCCAATTGTTTTTCCACTTCCGCACGATACTCTTTGAACTTGTCAAAGGTTTCGCTCTTGTGGTGCATCAAATACACATATCCATACATCGAGTAATCATCTATAAAAGAGACATAATACTCGAACCCTCCTCGTGCTGTGACGTTCATGGGGCCACTTACGTCAGTGTGCACAATTTTTAAGAGCTCCTGAGTCCTTGTACCCTTAGCTCCAAAAGACCTCTTAGTCATTTTACCCTCTAGACAAGACTCATATTGGGGAAGACGTACCTCCTCCAGAGATTCCAGAGGACCGTCTTTCACCAATCTTTGAATCCTATCCTGATTAATATGACCAAGTCTTAAATGCCAAAGATACGCCTTGTTAGAGTGAGAAATTTTCAACCTTTAAGAGTTATCTAATAATTCAGTGTCAAGCAGTGAGTACATCTTTGGTTTGATCAAATATAGGTTTCCATCCATCCATCTAGAACAGATAAAAGACTTATTTCTATGAATATTAACTCTTTTACTAAAAAAAACTGAATAAGAATCCTTTATTAAACAAGCTACCGATATGAGGTTCCTCCTAAAATTAGGAACATAAAAACAGTCTTCAATAAAATAAGCCTAAATTGATCAAAGTAAAGGTAAATATCTCCCACTACCTCAGCCACCACCAAGCTGCCATCTCTAGTTCACAACGAGAGGCTCCTATCATGTAGACTTCTCGTTTCCACGAACCCCTACATAGAAACACAAACATGATTAGTGGCGCCCGAATCAATGACCCAAGTGTCTTTTGATTCTTCCACCAAACACGCTTCTAAGTAGTGAAGTTCCTTACCATCCTTGCCCTTGGCAGCTAGGAATTCCTGGCAAGCCTTCTTAAAGTGACCTACCTTCCCACAACGAAAGCATTTGGACTTTTTAGGGTCCCTGGGCTTCTTGTTCTTCTTCCCATTACACGTTCACAACCCGAGTGGTACACGGCCTCTTACACGGCCGTGTGCCTGACCGTGTTCTACTACACGGCCATGTACACTTACATGGCTACACACACGTGCACAGTCTGAGTGGTACACGGCCACTTACACGGTCGTGTACCTGACCGTGTAATTTAAAAATTGCGCTAAAATGCATCAAATTATTCTTCAATTTCTCATTAAATTGAAAATTAAAGTACATGATCAAGGCGGTCCTTAAAATTAGAATAAATCCTGGAAGTCTCTTTCCATATCCTCTTTCCGTTCCCATGTAGCTTCTTCGAGGTTATGGTTCTGCCATAATACTTTAACAAGCGGAATCACTTTATTCCTAAAAACCTTATTTTCCCTAGCTAGAATCTGTACGGGTCTCTCCTCATAGGTTAGATCTACATGTACTTTGACTAGCACTTGGCTCAGTATGTGGGAACTATCCAGCACGTACTTCTTCAACATCGAGATGTGGAAAACATTGTGTACGAAAGCTAGTTTGGGAGGAAGCGCTAATCGGTAGGCTACCTTGACCCTTTCGAGGATCTCGAAAGGTTCTATATATCTGGGACTGAGCTTCCCTTTCTTCCCAAAGTGCATCACCCCTTTCATGGGTGCCACCTTAAGGAAAACTGAGTCTCCTTCATGAAATTTGAGAGGTCTTCATCGTCTATCCGTATAACTCTTCTGGCGGCTATGCGCTGTATCCAGCCTCTCTCGTATAAGCTTCATAGCTTTTGTTGTATCCTTGACGAAGTTGGTGCTGGTGAGCTGTTTTTCTCTGGTCTTATGCCAGTGAATGATAGCTAAAGTGCCTCGTACGGAGCCATCCTAATCAAGGAATGATAGCTATTACTATACGAGAACTCTATCAATGGCAGCTTCTGATCCCAATTCCCCTTGAAGTCTAAGACACACACTTTCAACATATCTTCTAACGTTTTTATAGTCCTCTGAGACTGACCGTCAGTCTGAGGATGGAAAACGGTGCTGAACTTCAATTTAGTTCCCATTGTAGTTTGAACGCTCTACCAAAACCTTAAAGTGAAGCATCCATCATGATCTGAGATGATCGATTTGGGTACTCCGTGTAGTCTTACTACTTGAGCGACGTACATTTTTGCTAACCTCTCTATCGAGTAGCTCAACTTCATGGCTAAAAATCGAGCTAACTTCGTTAGTCGATCCACAATTACCCAGATGGCATCGTTCTCACTTGAGGTTCTAGGCAATCCGACCACGAAATCCATGGTAATTTACTCCCATTTCCACTCTGGTAGCTCGATCTTCTGCAGCTCTCCTCCCGGTCGCTGATGTTCTACTTTAATTTTTTAGCAGGTGAGGCACCTTGCTATGAACTCGACGACGTCATTCTTCATGTTTGGCCACCAAAAACTTCCTTTCAAGCCCTGGTATATCTTATTTGCTCCTGGATGTATCCAGTACGGTGTGTCATAAGCTTCTGACAAAATCCGCTTCTTGAGTTCTTCATCCTTTGGTACACACACTCTATCTCCAAAAGAGAGTATGCCATCCTTAGAGACCTTAAATTCTGAATTCTGGTCCTCCATTGCCTCCCTTTTGAGCTTGTGCAAGGATGAATCGAGGTCCTGCCTGGCCTTGATTTCCTCTATGAGCGTTGACTGGAGGGTCATCTGGGACAACATTCCTGTTAACATCTCAATCTCGCTGCTCCGTAGCTCCTTTTACAGTGCTTCCGGCAGGGCTTGGATGGTCATAAGCGTCGAAGAATGCATCCTGCTCAACACATCAGCCACCTTATTGGCTTTCCTTGGGTGATATAGGATTTTATAGTCATAGTACTTCACCAGCTCCAGCCATCTTCGTTGCCTCATATTAAGCTCCTTCTACGTGAAAATGTATTTGAGGCTTTTGTGATCCATGTAGATCTGGCACTTGACACCATATAGGTAATGCCTCCATATTTTGAGTGCAAAAACTACTGCTGCAAGCTCCAAGTCATGCGTTGGGTAGTTCCTTTTGTAGTTCTTGAGTTGTCACGAGGCGTATGCGACTACCCTACCATCTTGCATTAACACAGCTCCTAGTCCAGTCTTGGACGTGTTGCTGTAAATTACAAAATTCCCTTGTTTAGCGTCTGGTATGGTCAGGATTGGAGCGCCTGTGAGTCGACTTTTTAACTCCTGAAAGCTCTTTTCGCACTTGTCAGACCACTCGTACTTCTTTTCCTTCTTGGTTAGCATCGTGAGTGGTGCGGCTAGCTTTGAGAATCCTTCCACGAAGTGTCGGTAGTATCCCACTAAACCTAAGAAGCTGTGAATTTCTGTTACATTCTTCGGAGTTGACCAATTGCTAACTGCTTCTACCTTTGCTGGGTCCATGGACACTCCCTCATGGGAGACCACGTGACCGAGAAAATGAACCTTCTCCAGTCAAAATTCACACTTAGAGAATTTGGCATACAGTTGATACTCTTTAAGCTTGAGTAGGATGGCTCTTAAATGCTCTGTATGCTCTTCCTTTGTCTTAGAATATACAAGTATGTGATCGATAAACATAATGACAAACTTGTCCAGGACCTCATTGAATACTCGGTTCATCAGATCCATGAAAGCGGCAGGTGTGCTTGTCAGTCCGAACGACATAACGTGGAACTCGTAATGTCCATATCATGTTCAGAATGCAGTCTTGGGGATGTCTGCATCTCGGATCCGCAATTGTTGGTACCCGGAACATAGGTCAATCTTAGAAAATACGGCAGCGCCTCGCAGCTAATCGAACAAATCATCAATCCGTGGCAACAGATACTTGTTCTTGATCGTGATCTTGTTCAGTTCCTAGTAGTCTATGCATATTCACAACGTTCCGTCTTTCTTCTTCACAAATAAGACCAGTGCTCCCCACGGCGAGCAGCTCTGTCGAACAAAACCTTTGTCCATCAGCTCCTTTAACTGAGTTTGAAGCTCCTTCAATTCTGTTGGGGCCATTCTGTAGGGGGCCTTGGATACGGGTGTCGATCCTGGTAATAGTTCAATTTCGAACGATATCTCTCGCTCTGGCGGAAGTCCTGGAAGATCTTTAGGGAATACTTCCGTGAACTCCTTTACTACTGGTACATTGTCCGGTCTGGTTTCTGCTTCCTGGGTCGTATCCATTATGTGTGCGAGAAAACTGGTGCATCCACTAGATAGTAGCTGGTGAGCCTTCATTGCCGATATCATTGTCTTTGGTCGCTTCGACGATAAGCCCTTGTAGACAAATCTTTCGTGTCCGTTTGGGTGGAAGGTCACCTCCCGTCTCTAACAGTCTATAACGGCGTGGTACTTGACAAGGAAATCCATTCCTATAATTATGTCGTAGTCGCACATCTCAATGACGATTAGGTCCGCGCTCAACTCGTACCCGTTAATAACTATTGGTATGTGATGTACCCAATAGCTAGACAACAAAACTTCCCTAGAGGGAAGGGCAATTTGAAAAGTCTAGTTCATCTTATCTAAGTTTTTGCCTAACCTCCTAGCAAAGTCTGATGATGCAAAAGAATGCGTAGTGCCAGAATAAACAAAACTAATGCAGTGGAGTTGGCAAAAGAAAGCTGACCTGTCACCACGATCGAGGTTCCGGCCTCTGCATCCTCACGAGTAAAGGCATAAATCCTCCCCTGCGGCTCTGGAGCTTCCAATCTGCCTTGGCTGATTAGTGGGCCTTCAATCCTTCCTTGGTGGCGTGTAGCTATCCGCTAGTAAGGCGGGCTTGGCCTTATTGATTTTACGGGTTCAAGCGGTGGTGTTTAGCAAAGTGGCCTTCCTTGCCACATATGTAACAGCTGCTGGTGCCCTAGTAGCATTCTCCTGGATGGTTCTTTCCGTATTTTAGACAAGGCGGGTGTTGATTTCCATTTCCTCCTCGGTTATTTTTCTTCTGAGGAAAGTTCCTCTGATGGCCTTGATTGCTTGGATTCCCTTTCCTCTTGTTGTTGTTGTTGGATGGCCGGTTGTGTTGGTTGTTTCCCATGCTCTGCCCTCTGTGCTGAAGTTCAGAGTGCTGTCTGCCCTTGGTTGGCTTCAGCTGGTTCTTCTCTTCTCTCTTTGCCTTGAAGATCTGTTCCCTCCTCTCTTTGTCTTGGGCTAGCCAATACTCAACTCGGATGGCTCTATTGACACATTCAGCCATGGTTGTTGACCCATGGCTGTTGCTACAGACTTGGACGGCTATATCCGTCTGAAACATTTTCAGCGTCTTCCTGACCTTTTCCTTGTCAGTCGGCACTAGGTCGGGGCAAAGTCGGGCTAGCTGTTTGAATTTTCTTACGGCCTCCATGACCGTTATGCTTCCTTGGCACAAGTTGTTAAATTCATCTTGCTGGACTGCTAAAGCTTCATCATTGAAGTACATTTCTTTAAACTTGTCGATGAAGTCTGCCCAGTTCATTTCATTGATGTTCCTTCTAATAGCCACGGTCTTCCACCACTGGCGTGCTCTTTTCCGCAGGCTAAGGATGTGCATATGAATTTCTCTCCTTCGGTCAGTCCCACGAGGTCTAGAATGACTTGAACATCAGTCAGCCAATCATCGGCTTCAATAGGGTTCGTAGTCCCTTCAAATTTAGGCACCTTCATGCGCCTAAACTGCTCGTATAAGTTGCCCTCTCTATAGGCTGGTACGATAACATTGGCTGCTGCAGGAGTAGCCAAAGTCGATGGTGCTGGCACTACTTAGGCTGGTTGGGCTGCTTGCTCTCTGAGAGCGTCGGGGGCTATTGGTGCAGCTTGGACTGGTACCTTCATAGGTTATGGTGCCTGTTGTTGTCGGTTCATTTGTTCTCTAAGCTGGTTAAGCTCCCGTTGTTGATTTACCATCATTTCCTACATCATTACGAGACGTGCCAGTAGCTCATTGCCTCGCATAGTTTGGTTAGTTTGGGCTCTTGTTCTTGCCATCATCACCTATGTAACCCTATCATTCAATGGAAAAAGAGAACATAAGCTTCTCACATTTTGTACTTGGGATTCGTATTTTCATATCATTTTCCTTCTTACTAGACAACTTCATCTAAAGCATCATAGATATATACATACTATATCTTTCCTTTCTTCTCTTATTCTTATGATGTTCAATACAACTATCGCGTCGTATTAGGACATCGTCTGAGTACCAAGAACTGTCCTGTACTCTTTACCATACTTAATCATACTCGTAGAAAAATCATATTTAGGCCCTCAGGGCAAAATGATACTTCTTTTCATAAAACATCTCATAAAACATATATATATATTTTAAATTTGGTGGGAGTGACACACACTTCCCAAAATATGATCCCATTAAGTACATTAAGTTGAGCAGGTGGGGAAAGCTACTATTTCCCTCTACCTAAATACATAACAAAAATTTTCCGTGAGAAGGGTTACTACTACTCAGAGGACAATCCTAACTCTGCGTCGGACATTTCCTCATTCTCGCTTTCACTCAGGGGAAACTCCTCGGGGTTTTCATCCTCGTCTCCCCAAGCAAAATCAACTTCATCATCATTGGCAATGATGACTTAGGGTTCATACATTTCTACTTCCTCATCATCACTGATGTGATCAAGGATCTCCTCCTCCTCATTGTTAGGTTGGGCATTGGGGATAGCCTCGTCATTGTCTTCATCCACATGGTGTCCGGGAGATAGAGGGGCTGGTTCAGGGTTGAGTGCTACCCTCTCGGCGTCCATTATGTCTCGGATCAGGCGCCTCAAGTCTTCATGCGGCGGAAGGTAGGGAAGGAGGTTCCTTACATACCCTGGTACCTCTCCCCATAGCAGGCCAGCTATATCTGAAAAATGTCTATCCTGTGGAATATGAGGTAGCATGGCATCTAGGAATCTCTGACAATAATGTGCCATGGTCTCTCCCTCATAGAGATCCCAAGTGTCGGAGAGGATCTGGTATCGTCGCTCGTGCATATCCACCCAGATATCGGCCTCCTTAGCTGGACCGTCGGAGCTGCGAAGATCTTGGTAGAACTCATCCCACTGCATTGTTGGACCCCTGATCCTACGTCGATCGTTCCACCATGTCAGTACTGGTCCTCACAATCGGCTACTGGCCATTACCACCTGTAGATGGGGTGGAATATGGCACCCTTCGAAGATTGTCTCCATATGATGAATCCAATAAGGGAGCTCGTAGGGGTTGCTGCCATCGTATGTGTGTGGTCGCATGGCGGCGAAAGCAACACTCGCTTCTCGGTCCTCTCGCACTTGCTGAGGGTTGACCGGTGCAGCCATTCTCCTATTATAACTTAATCGTCAACTCATATATTAAAATTTGAAAAACAAAGGCTGACTTACTTGGACAGATGAGGCAGGCGTACGGCGATGTAAGGTAGGGTGGTAGGAAACTGATCTCTGATACTAATTGTGATGCCCCGTGCCGTCAGTGGCCTGGACTGTCACTTAAAAACTGAACTGCTTGCTTTTCTTATACTTCCTAGCAATTTATACTTAACTAGATATCATAAAATTAAGGATTTTTTTTATTTCACGTGTACGTATTTACTGTATACGTATGTATACCGATTACTATTTAAAAACACTATTTAATGGTTATTATTCAAAAATACTATTTAATGATTACTATTCAAAAAATATAGTTTACGGTTACAATTCAAAAATACCATTTAACGATTACTATTCAAAAATACGGTTTACGATTACTATTCAAAAATACTATGTAACGGTTACTATTCAAACATACTGTCTGACAATTACTATTCAAAGTATTATTTAACCATTGCTATTCAAAATACTAATACTCAAATTTTGTGGAGGATAAACTCGCAGTGTCTCCATAACCTCGGCCTCACATCCGCCTCTGCCGCCACCATCGCTCATTGGGAATTAAGCCGTAGGACGCTTACCTACAGCATGAACATACTATGTGAGCTTTACGCCCAGTAAGTACAACATGTTTACCGCAAAACATGTTTAAACATAGTACATACTTAAAACATATAAGCAGTCATATATCACATATACCACTTTAACACATCATATATCACATACCATATATCACATATCATATCAATAATTATAAAACTTCACATAACATGTGCATCACAGAAACATCGTGTACTGAATGCATCTAGAAGCATGGTGAACTATAACTAATGCATGATCCGGTTATATTCATTTATGCTTCAAACTTCTATTTTCTTGTGACGGCCCGCCCCTTGTGGAGATCATACAATACTATTACAGTTGAGCTTTATCGCTAACTGCGATAGATTGTACTCTCATGGGTCGCCGGCTTATCTCTCTCTACTCTTTTTAAATCATGACGTTTTTGGGAAAAAAAATTTTTTTTCTTTAAACATCATATAAAATCTTTTTCCACTATTTACTTTGTTGATAGGTACAAAGTAATATAAATAATACAGTGCTTTTGTAAAATATATACAATTACAAAAAAACTGTTTCCCTTTTTTTTTTTTTCCGTCACTTTAACGCTCAGCGGGAAGACTCTGACAGTACCATATCCCTTGCCTAGTTATCCCATTTGACACGCGCCATCCCGTCCGCATCCAGTCAAACAAGCTACTGAGCTGGTCGCTTACCTGCAACATGAGCAAAAATGGTGAGCTACAAGCTCAGTAAGTTCAAACATGCAAGAAATAAAATTTCTATGAATAGTACTATTTATCATGAATAGTACCGTTGACCACTATTCATATGTGAATAGTAACTTTGACTACTATTCATACGTGAATAGTAAGGTTGACCACACCACTGTATCACACTAGTACATCTACCGCGATGTTAGTGCTCTCACTAAACTGTCTTATGCTCAATTATGGCGCAGTTTCAGTTTTAGGTCATTATCTTTATTTACGTTCTGGTTTTGAGCTCAGGGTTGGCAGTACCATTTAAGTGCGCATGACTGGGAGCGGTACATTAGTGCTGACCTCCACAGCCTTAATCTCATAGCCCCGAAGGCAAAATTGTACATAACTGGGAGCGGTACATCAGTGCTGACCTCCACAGCCTTATCTCATAGCCCCGAAGGCAAAAGTACCTCCCTATACGGAAGGCTGGTACGCCAGAAAGTGGTTTCATTACCGACTTTTTAACCTTCTAACCCGGTGACTTCACATTGTCCCGTGGTTAGGAATGGTTTACATTTTAATTTTAGGTGAGTGAGTTTTATTAACCTCGCTCTAGTGCCCGAAGCACAATTAACCATGTGTCCCATTCTTATAGTGCCCGTAGCACATTACGTCTCTCTCTCTATTCTATCATAGTGCCCGTAGCACATATGTACCTAACTTATAGTTAGTACATTAAAGTTAGCACAATCTTGCTATATGTTGCAGACAAGTAAATGTCTGAACTTACCTTATCAGACTGTTCCCTTTCTCTCTCTTGGATCTTGAATCGCCTTCCTTGTAGGCCGATTTTGGGATCCTACAGACAAAACTATGTCTGTTAATTTCTTTCCCATTTATAGCTTTTATTTTTCATTAAAAAGCTTAAATAAAACCTATTTATAACTTTTTAGGTTTTATTTATTATTTTCACTATTTTTCCCAACTTTTGCAAAATTACGATTTTACCCCAATATTTTGGTAAAATTACAGTTTTGCCCCTGACAGAATTTTATTGATCCAGACTGCATTTTTGGCTCTCAGGAACTTTTCTGACTCTTTTCTAATCATTACCGGGTTCGTTTCTATTTTATTTCCACTTTTTGTTTTCCCGGCCCTCGGGAAGCACTATTCCGACCCTTACGTCGGTTTAGCGATTTTCTATCGTTTCGAAGTCTCAAATGGACGTTTCACTAGTATTTAAAACGTTCATTTAGACTTTCCCGACCTAGGTCTCCGAGGCTCGGGTTTTCCGTTCCCGACTCGGACCTTTATTTCGTTTCCAAAAACGCCCCCCCCTCGGGGTCGGTTTTTCAATCTCACTCACGTTTTTCATTTTCAAGGGGACGGGTTACTATTCACGACCCACCCCTTAAATTTTCCTTATTCACTTTTCCGTTAGGGACTCGGGTTTCCATCCCGGCCCTAACTTTTATTTTAAATTCCCATTTTACCCCGAATGCCGTTTTTGAAATTTCGGCAGCATTTCGGCGTAATTTTAAGGCTTCCGGCGTTAGGTACGCCTCGAACCGAATGTACCTGCCACGTACTATACCACAAGCCTATTTTATGTAAAAGTTTTCCAAACTTTTACATAAAAGCCCACAATTTCCCAATTTCACATTATCACCCACATAACAAAATTTTTTTCACACTTTTGTCCATAGTTTGGTTTCATTTTTCACAACCAAATCGAACCAAACTTCTCAAACTTTTCAACCACTTTTTAGGCTATTAAATGCCATTTTTTAACACATTTTCAAGCCCATTTTCAATGCATTTTCAACCACATTCTTAGGGTTTTTATGCACTTATAACTCGCGTCCTTATTAATGAAAATCATGCTCAACATTTTTGTTTCATGCTTTCCATTTTAAATTCATCATTTGCATATTGAAATGCATAATTTCAATCAACCAATTATCACATAAAACATGCAAAAATTTTCTTCCAAACCGTTAACAAAACCCCACGGCCACCTTATGAATTTCACACAAGAAATTTTTTTCAAACTTTCCACAATGAAATACAAGCTTTATTCTTCACCAAATTAAACTTAGAAAGCATATTAGCAATTAACCACAAAGTTTTCTCATTGGTTACCTAAGGTAACCCACGGATTTCCCCTTGAAAAACCAACAAAATTTTGGTTTTTCTTTAATGAATTTGCATGGTTTTCTTACTTATTTCATCCTTAACAAAACCCAACATCAAATCCATGAAAAGCAACCAAAATTTTTTTCCATCTTTCTATCACTATTCACCCACGGATTTCATTGAAAAAAACCATGAAAAATTCAAGTGCAAGGGAAGTTACCTTGGTCTAATACTTCCTTTGTCTTCAATAAACACTTTGACACTCTTTTTGTGAAGAAAATTTGAAGAGAAATTTTGGTTCTCCTTGGTAGCTCACGTACATGCCATGGGAGAAAAACTTAGCAAATTTTGTTATGGCTTTTGCCTTTCAAAAGTTTCGGCCCTTTTTGTTTCTAAGTTGCCGACTTAACCATGCAAGAAAGCCAATTAATTTGGCTTTAAACCAATCAAAATTTCACATCTTTCCAAGCCATTTCTTTCCCCATTTTTCAAAAATTAAAAAGGGTGAATTTTGGCCAAATCTTGGCCTTTAGATCAAAAGGTGATTAAATCCTAGCCATTAATGCCACCAACCACCTTATTTATTCCATTTAATAATCTTGATTTATGATGTCATAAATGCAAAAGTGAAAGTTGACTTTGACTTTCACTATTCATATTAATTCGACTACTTTTTGACCGATGCCGGTTCGAGCCGAAATTTTCCTGAAATCGTCCCGGCGTGTTCCTGAGGTCTCCTGTGCAGTCGGATCAATTTAATCTGCTTCCGTTTGATCAAAATCAATCCCGGAAGTTTACCGTCTTTTATTGGCTCGGTTAGGGTTTTCAATGCCGGTTTTGGCACCGTTTCACCCGTTTCAACTCAGTGAATTTTTCCAACACTGAATTCTTACTCGTCAGTATTGTTAGAACATTTTCACATATTCTAAACAATATAAATACATTTATTTCACTCTTTAAATAGTACAAATTGTTATATACATACAATTGTACATTTTTCATCCGAGAATTGCCTGAATTTCCCGGTTGTCACATTCACCCCTCCTTATAAAATTTTCGTCCTCGAAAATTAGAATAAATGGGGGTATAAACTCCTCATCTCGTCTTCTCGTTCCCACGTAGCTTCTTCAATGTTGTGATTTTTCCACAAAATCTTCACTAGTGGGATTACCTTATTCCTCAGTACTTTCTCTTCACGAGCTAGTACTTGAATAGGCTGTTCCTCATATGTCAAATCCTCGTGGATTTGAATAGGCTCATGCTTCAACACATGGGACGGATCTAGTATATACTTTCTCAGCATCGACACATGAAACACATTGTGCACTGCCGACAATTCTGGAGGTAGCGCTAATCTGTAAGCGACCTTTCCAATGCGTTCGATAATTTCATAGGGCCCAATATATCTTGGACTCAGTTTCCCCTTCTTACCGAAACGCATAATCCCCTTCATAGGCGATACCTTGAGAAACACGAAGTCTCCTTCGTCAAACTCCAAGGATCTCCGCCTCTTGTCCGCATAACTCTTTTGTCGGCTTTGCGCAATTTTCATTTGACGCTGAATTCTAGCAACTGCATCGGAAGTCTCTTGCATGAAATCCGTCTTATGCAACTGCTTTTCTCGCAAATCGTACCAATGTAATGGTGATCTGCACTTCCGTCCATATAAAGCCTCGTAAGGTGCCATGCTTATTAAAGCTTGGTAACTATTATTGTATGAGAATTCAATCAATGGTAACTTCTCGTTCCAATTTCCCGCAAAATCTATAACACAAGCTCGAAGCATGTCCTCTAACGTCTGAATTGTCCGCTCTGACTGACCGTCTATTTGCGGATGAAAAGCCGTACTGAGTCTCAATTCAGTACCCATGGCCTCTTGCACACACTTCTAGAAATTCGAAGTGAACCGTGCATCTCGATCTGATACAATGGATTTCGGTATTCCATGTAGTCTGACGACATGGTTATGTACAACTGAGCAAACTTTTCCAGCGAAAAAGTCATCTTGACAGCTACGAACCGTGCCGTCTTGGTCAGTCTGTCCACAATAACCCAAATGGCATCATAACCTTCTCGGGTTTTTGGGAGTCCCACTACAAAATCCATCGTAATGTGTTCCCATTTCCATTCAGGAATCTCCAACGGTTCCAATCTTCTTGCTGGATGTTTATGTTCCGCTTTGATTTTCTGACAGGTCATGCATCTGCTCACGAATTTCGCTATATCATTCTTCATCCCTTTCCACCAGAACTGTAACTTTAAGTCCTGATACATCTTGCTCGCTCCGGGGTGAACCAAATATGGTGTCTCGTGGGCTTCTGACATGATCCGTCTTCTAAGTTCTTCATCAGCTGGAACATTTAGTCTTCCTTGATAAAGGATCATTCCATCCTTGGAAATTCCTTCTTGAGAACTTGTCATTGCTGGATCTCGCCTCTGAGCTTCCTTTATTTCCTCAAATAGCGATGATTCCACTTGGAGTGCAGCTAATCTTCCAGATATCAGCTCCAAGTTCAACGAATTTATCTCTTGCTGCAATGGCTTCGGAAGCCTGTTTATTGGTAGCTGGTGCGATATGGTAGACTTTCTACTTAGAGCATCCGCTACACGGTTGGCCTTTCCTGGATGGTATAGGATTTCACAATCATAATCCTTCACCAGTTCCAACCATCGTCTTTGCCGCATATTGAGCTCTTTTTGCGTGAAGAAATACTTCAGGCTTTGGTGTTCAGTGAAAATTTGACATTGAGCTCCATAGAGATAGTGTCGCCAAATTTTAAGTGCGAATACTACTGCAGCAAGTTCAAGGTCATGCGTAGGATAGTTCCTTTCATGCTCCTTTAATTGACGGGAAGCATAGGCAATCACCTTGTTGTCTTGCATCAGGACTGCTCCCAATCCTATTTTCGATGCATCACTGTAGATCACGAACTTCTCCCCTTCAGTGGGAAGCGTAAGGATTGGTGCGCTTGTCAGTCGCCTCTTTAACTCCTGGAAGCTTCTTTCGCATTCCATAGTCCACTCGTACTTCCTTTCTTTGCGTGTAAGAGCAGTAAGAGGTGCAGCTAATCGCGCGAATCCCTCTACAAATCACCGATAATAACAAGCTAACCCCAAGAAACTGCGTATTTCAGTCACACTCTTGGGTGCAGGCCACTAGTTAATTGCATCTACTTTTGTCGGATCTACAGCAATACCTTCCTGGGATATAACATGTCCAAGGAAACGTACTCTGTCCAGCCAAAACTCACATTTTGAGAATTTGGCATACAGTTGATGCTTCCGTATCGTATTCAGCACGATCCTCAGATGCTCCTTATGCTCCTTATGAGTCTTCAAGTATATAAGAATGTCATCAATGAATACAATGACAAACTTATCCAGATACTCTTTAAAAATTCTATTCATCAGATCCATGAACGCTGCTGGCACATTTGTCAATCCAAATGGCATCACAAGGAACTCGTAGTGCCCATAACGAGTCCTAAACGCCGTCTTAGGAATATCACTTTCTTTAATTCTCAACTGGTGATATCCTGATCGTAAGTCGATCTTGGAAAATACCGCTATGCCTTTTAACTGGTCGAATAGGTCATCAATTCTAGGTAACGGATACCTATTTTTGATCGTAACCTTATTCAACTCCCGGTAATCAATGCACAGTCAAAATGTTCCATCCTTTTTCTTGACAAATAACACAGGTGCACCCCATGGAGAAAAACTCGGCCTGATGAATCCTTTATCCAAAAGCTCCTTTAATTGTACCTGCAGCTTCTTTAACTCCACTGGAGCCATGCGGTATGGTGCTTTGGAAATAGGTGTTGTTCCAGGCATCAACTCAATTTCAAACGAGATTTCTCTCTCTGGCGGTATCCCTGGTAACTCTTCTGGAAATACGTCAAGAAACTCATTAACCACAGGAACATCTTCAGGTTGAAGCTTCTGTTCCTCTGCAGTATCCACTACATATGCCAGATATCCCATGCAACCACTGGCTATCAGCTTGCTGGCTCTCAGCGAACTGATGATCATCTTCCCGGGTCTTTGAGAAGTATCAACATACTCGAAACTCTCTTCTTCCTCGGGTTGGAAGACTATCTTTCGATTTCGGCAGTCGATCGTAGCTTGGTATTTCCCTAGGAAATCCATGCCTAGAATCACATCGTAATCCATGATCTCCATTATGATCAACTCCGCATATAGTTCCCTATTTGCCACATATACTGGTACATGAGGTAACCAGTAACTGGACAACAATACTTCCCCAGAAGGTAAAGCTGTCTTAAATACCCTTCCCATATTATCCTTAGGAAGTCCTATCTTGTCAGCAAATGCATAGGAAACAAATGAATGCGTAGCACCGGAATCGAATAGTACAGAGGCTACATGACTAACAACAGGAAGCTGACCTGTCACCACGTTTGATGTTCCTGCCTCTGCGTCTTCCTTGCTGTAGGCCATCACACGAGCATCAGCACGTGATATACGCTCCTGGCGTTGCGGCCTTGCTGGTGACTCTTCAACTCTGGCCTGAAGGGAATGAGCTTGTGGGCGTGTCTGGTGCGGTTGGGAAGTGCCTTGTCCACCCTGCCTATTTGGACAGTTCCTGGCGTAATGGCCTTCCTTTCCACATTCGTAGCAAACAAGTGGCCCAAATTTGCATTGCCCAGAATGTCTCTTCCCGCATGTAGGGCAATTTTGCACATTAGACTCTGCATTACCAGCTGTTCTCCGCTGCTGGTTTCGATTATTACCCTGGCGATTCCCAGAAAAATTCCCTTTTCTCTTATTTTGCTGGGATCCTTAATTGTTGCCCTGGCTTGGTTTCGCATTCTGACTAGGCTTGCTCGATTGACCAACTTGCGTAGACTTCGCCAAAGCCCTCTCCTTCTTCTTTGCCTCCCAGTGTTTCTCTCTTTCCTCTTTCTGTCGAGCTACATGGAACTCAGCTCTAATGGCCTGACTCACACAGTCTGCTACAGAAGTAGGTGGCACTAGTCCAGTATCTACTAATGCAGCAATTTCCGGCCTGAACATCCCGATCATTTTCTGTATCTTTTCCCTCTCAGTAGGGACCACATAAGGGCACAAACGGGATAGCTGATCGAACTTTCGGCAGACTTCGCTTACCGACATGTTCCCTTGTGTCAACTCTGAGAATTCTTTCCGTTGCATGTGCGTCTTTTGTGCTGAGAAAAGATGCTCGGTTTTGGTGGGACACCGTACGAATGAGAAGAGACGTGTCTACCATGAGTTGGGCGGAATTTCTGGAAGAATTTAACCAGAAATATTACGACCCTGCATCTCTGAGACAAATAAATCGGTAAAAACGTATCAGAGTGGCGCAGCGGAACAATAAAAATTTTTAGATCGTTAAATATCTCATGATGCCATATACAATAAATCAACAACAATTAAAACTCATACCTCAAGGACGCCAATATGCAGGAGGAGAATGACCGGAGGCTTCAACCAACTAGCCTTCTCTACTATTCTCCAATTCCCGAATGGCTGAGTGTGTGGGCACTCTGAACCTCGATCGGTATGCTAGCACTGCTAGTCTTCTTCCGACCACCCAGATCTCTAAAGAACTTTATTGTCATGATGAGCTGTGCAACAATAAGCCTGCTCACCTGAGAGTCTGTGGTCTGAGAGAACTGGAGTGGCAGGACCTCTATTTATAGACCTGCATGAGGTGATTCTCTGAATTCGAATTGGACTAGGAAAAGATTTTCTCCCTTATCCAAACCAAAAAATCCGAATTTTCCAAGGGAGAATCTCCACAATTAAATTCGGTTTTCCTAGGACAAATCCAATCCAAATCTAAACAAGATTTTAACTAGAATTTTATCTCCCTTTTTCAACCAAAAAATCTGAAATGTTTAGGAGAAAATCTTCTCCAAATTTTCGGCCACTTTTAGGATAAGGAAGAATCAAAATTCCACTAGGATTTTTCAAGCTAAATCTCATCTCAACCTTATCCAAAAATAACCGAATTTCCTAGGATTTAGGCTCCAAAATTTCGGCCACTTTTAGGGAGTAGAGAGAATCCAAATTCAACTAGGATTGAAGCTTGAATTTACCCTTGAATCTCATCCACAAAATCTGAAATTTTCATGAGGATTATCCTCAAAAATTTCGTCCCTTATTTGTTGGGATTTGGATTCAAAATTCAAGTAGGATTCTAACAAGATTATTCTCTCCAAATCCAACTCAAATTCGAATTTCAAACCTTGTGGATTTTCCACAACAAATTCGAATCCTACTTGGACTGTGATTCAAAATTTGAATTTCAAATTTCAAATTCAAATTTCAAATTTCAAATTTCAAATTTCAAATTTAAATTTCAAATTCAAATTTCAAATTCGAATTTCAAATTCAAATTTCAAATTCAAATTTCAAATTCAAAATTCAAATTTCAAATTTCAAAATTCAAATTTCAAATTTCAAAATTCAAAATTCAAATTCCACAAAACAGTTGTATTTCATATTCTTGTTCTCATGGATAATTTTCTACAACTCCAATCCAATCTCAAATAAAATCATGGCAACTTTATTTGGAGTTCGAATAATTGTGTACTCTATTATCCAAAACAAAATCTGAATCCAACCGGAGAGAATCTTGTCTACCATCCTAATCCTGTGTCATCACCATCCATGCATAATAAACTAGCCAATAGCATACACAAATCAATTTGCCAAACGTTAAGGAATTATGTGGAGCTAGTAGAGGGACTGATTGGACATATATAATCGGACTCCCGTGATTCCATATGATCATCATTCTGTACCGAACAACTCAATCATATGATCACTAATTTCAGAGTCACACCACTATAAACCTGAAACTGAACTCCCAATTATATACCGTATTACGTAAGCCTGTGACGAGCTACCATCCAATGACCTTGTCATATATGCAAAACCCTCATATGATATCCATGATCAGCCTTAGGTCAAAGTCCGTTTAATCCTACTGATCAGGCTATCTTAAAGTTCCATTATACTACCGAATCAAGAAAATGATTATTCACCATATGTGAATAAGAAGTCATCCGCCCAGCAGACGACCCAAGGCCTTGTCCATTTTCACATTCAGTATAATGCCTTTAAGAGGATACCTTTAACTCCTCAGAGCTATGATTCCGATATCTGCAAACAAACCCTTCATCGTATACAAGTCATGCACCCAACGAACCGGTCTATAAGCTTACTACCCTCTGAGACGCTTTAGCCATTGGAACATCAAAGTACACAAGTCATATACATGAAGAAGTTCATTTACTCAGGATTAAGGTTATTGCATGATGAACGTCAAAAGCAGATTGATCCACTCATAGCGGACTACGTAGATCAATCACACTTTAGTCCCGGTCTAATATGTCACCACCAAGCAACATATCCATGTCTCTACTTGGGAGTCCAGCTCCAGACAGTCAAGACAGACCGTCCCCTCTAAGGCTTTAGACAACATAATAGTCTTAACATGAGTTAGATGCTCGGTCTAACCCCATAGACTACAGACCATAGTTTAGACTGCTAACTTTAGAACATTGTCTTCTCGCATACAAAAGTCCATTGCATGCAACGTTCTAACAGTTTTAACACAAGCAGTCAGTGAGCCATATTTGCTTACATTTACTTTAACATGTAAATAAGACGAGGACAGATAGCAATGTAATGAATAACCTCTAAGTATAATTTTATTATCCAGTTCAAAATGAATACATCAAAATGTCTCTAATACTTAGGGCATTTCCTAACAATCTCCCACTTGCCCTAAGCCAGTAGATGTGCCATGTTACGCATCCCCATCGCCTCTACATGCCTCTCAAAGCTTCTAGCTACCAAAGTCTTAGTAAAGGGATCAGCGATGTTGTCCTCGGACGCGATCTTACATACATCCACTTGTCCTGTCTCCACATGCCCTCTAATTATGTGATACCTCCGATCGATGTGCTTGGTCCTCTTGTGGTGCCGAGATTCCCTTGTGTTGGCAATAGCCCCTGTATTATCACAGTAAAGTGTGATAGGCTTGTCAACACCCGGAATGACCTCAAGGTCTCTAAAGAACTTGCGGAGCCAAACCGCTTCTTTAGATGCCTCAGCCGCAGCCACATACTCAGCCTCCATAGTAGAGTCAGCTGTGCAGCCCTGCTTCACGCTCCTCCACACAATGGCGCCTCCTCCGAGCAAAAACACTGATCTAGATGTCGATTTCCTCGAATCCTTACAAGTCTGGAAGTCTGAGTCCGTGTATCCTACGGGTGTTAGGTCCCCTCCAGAATACACTAGCATATAATCCCTCGTTCTCTTAAGATACTTGAGTATATGCTTTACTGCTTGCCAGTGCTTGGTTCCAGGATTCGCTTGATATCGACTCACCATACCTACTGCAAAACATATGTCCGGGCGAGTGCAAAGCATAGCGTACATAAGGCTACCCACAGCGGATGCATAAGGGACCTTACTCATACGCTCTCTTTCTTCCGATGTCTTGGGACAGTCATCCAATGAAAGAGTTAAACCGGCAATAGAAGGTTGTGAGCCTTTCTTTGCCTCTAGCATTGCATATTTGTCAATTATTTTATCTATGTATGAAGCTTGGGATAACGCTATCATTTTGTTCTTTCGATCTCTGAAGAGACGAAAGCCTAGAACATAATTAGCTTCTCCCAAGTCCTTCATGTCAAACTGTTGGTGTAACCAAAGCTTGACCGATGATAAGTTCCCTACATCATTCCCAATGAGTAGTATATCATCGACATAGAGTATCAGAAAGACCACTTTTCCATCCTTAATACGTTTATAAACACAAGGTTCATCAACGTTCTGCTCAAAACCAAATGTCTTAATCGCTTGATCAAACCTCTGGTTCCATGAGCGGGATGCCTGCTTTAATCCATAAATGGATCTAAGCAACTTGCAGACTTTCCTATCTTGGCCTTTTGCTACGAACCCTTCGGGCTGTATCATATAGATACACTCTTCAAGATGGCCATTCAAGAATGCCGTCTTGACATCCATTTGCCAGATCTCGTAATCGAGAGCCGCAGCAATGGACAGAAGAATACGGATAGACTTCAGCATAGCAACAGGCGAAAAGGTTTCCTCGTAATCGATTCCAGCTTTTTGCGTGTATCCCTTTGCAACCAGTCTAGCTTTGAAAGTTTCCACTCTCCCTTCCGCATCCTTCTTTCTTTTGTAGACCCATTTGCATCCAATGGGTTTTATCCCATCCGGCAAATCTACAAGTTCCCAAACAGAGTTGGATTTCATAGAATCCATCTCATTGTTCATAGCCTGTTTCCAAGATCTAGAATCAACATCCTTTATAGCTTCATCATATGTGACCGGATCTTCCTCATGCTCATGAGCCTCGGCCTGGTATACCTCAGCATCATACATAAAGAAATTAGGTTTCTTAGAAACCCTCCCACTACGACGAGGCACCCTAAATTGTTGATCGTCTGCAGGTCTTTCACTGGAACTCGGACTTGCGTCCAAGACCGAAATCTGTGGAGCAGTTCTTTCACCCGATAACTCCTCTAGCACCACTTTGCTTCGAGGCTTAAAGTCATTCATGTGACTTTCCTCCAAGAATGTCGCATGGGTTGAGACAATGACCTTTTGTTCCTTCGGGTTATAGAACAGACCTCCTTTAGTTCCTTTTGGATACCCTACAAACATGCACAATTCTGATCTTGGTTCCAACTTCTTCGCATCCCCATCCAGTACATGTGCCGGGCAGCCCCATATTTTCATATGTCCAAGGGAGGGCTTCCTGCCACGCCATAATTCATACGGAGTTCTAGGAATTGATTTGCTCGGAACCTGGTTCAGAATATAGCACGCCGTTTGTAAAGCATGTCCCCAAAAAGATAATGGCAGCTTTGAGTAACTCATCATGGACCGTACCATATCCAATAAGGTCCTGTTTCTCCTTTCGGCTACACCATTCTGTTGTGGAGTACCAGGTGCAGTCAATTGGGATAAAATCCCGTTCTCTACAAGATGTCCTAGAAATTCATCAGAGAGGTATTCGCCACCTCGATCAGATCGAAGTGTCTTTATGGATTTATCCAATTGCTTTTCCACTTCCGCACGATACTCTTTGAACTTGTCAAAGGTTTCACTCTTGCGGTGCATCAGATACACATATCCATACCTCGAGTAATCATCTATGAAAGAGACATAGTACTCGAACCCTCCTCGTGCTGTGACGTTCATGGGGCCACATACGTCAGTGTGCACAATTTCTAAGAGCTCCTGTGCCCTTGTACCCTTAGCTCCAAAAGACCTCTTAGTCATCTTACCCTCTAGACAAGACTCACATTGGGGAAGTCGTACCTCCTCCAGAGATTCCAGAGGACCGTCTTTCACCAATCTTTGAATCCTATCCTGATTAATATGACCAAGTCTTAAATGCCAAAGATACGCCTTGTTAGAGTGAGAAACTTTCAACCTTTTAGAGTTATCAATTAATTCAGTGTCAAGCAGTGAGTACATCTTTGGTCTGATCAAATATAGGTTTCCATCCATCCATCCAGAACAGATAAAAGACTTATTTCTACGAATATCAACTCTTTTACTAAAAGAAACTGAATAAGAATCCTTTATTAAACAAGCTACCGATATAAGGTTCCTCCTAAAATTAGGAACATAAAAACAGTCTTTCAATAAAATAAACCTAAATTGATCAAAATAAAGATGAACGTCTCCCACTGCCTCAGCCACCATAAAGCTACCATCTCCAGTCCGCAACGAGAGGCTCCTATCATGTAGACTTCTCGTTTCCACGAACCCCTGCATAGAAACACAAACATGATTAGTGGCGCCCGAATCAATGACCCATGTGTCTTTCGATTCTTCCACCAAACACGCTTCTAAGTAATGAAGTTCCTTACCTTCCTTGCCCTTGGAGGCTAGGAATTCCCGGCAAGCCTTCTTGAAGTGACCTACCTTCCCACAGTGGAAGCATTTGGACTTTTTAGGGTCCTTTGGCTTTTTGTTCTTCTTCTTCTTCTTCCCGTCCGAGACAGGAGGATTAGAAGAACTGGAAGCCACTTGCTTCTTATTTGGCCTCTTCCTCTTCCGTGAGGGATTGGAAGATTCCGCCAAATTGGCCTCTCCTTTAGGTCGGACCATATCTTCATCCCTGATCATCCGCTCATAAGCCTGTAGTTGCTTCATGAGCTCGGTAAGTCCTAACTCCTTTGTCGCCAGATTGTATGCGGCCTTAAACCCCACAAAATCTTTAGACAGAGTCTTGAACACCATCTCGATCTGAGTGTTGTAGTCTAACTCAGCACCATTCTCGGCAGCCTCAGCGAAGAATCCCATTAGAGTGATCATATGGTCCTTCACCGGAGCACCAGCCTTTTGCTTGGAGTTCATAATGCTGGTGATAGCGGACTGTCGAGCCAATTTTTCTTGGCCTCCGAACATGTCCTCCAGATTATCCATGATCTCCCCAGCAACTTGATAAGTCTCATGCTGCTTTTGTAAAGCACTCGTCATGCTAGCAAGGATGTAGCATCGAGCTATTTCATTGGATTCTCTCCAACGATTATAGGCAATCGGGACCTCCTCAAGTGGTGTGTCAGGTTTGGGCCCAGGTGGGCATGGTTCGTCCAGTACGAACTTGTGTCTCTCGCAGCTGAGAACTATTAATAGATTTCTTTTCCAATCTTTATAATTGTCGCCATTCAACTTATTTTCAGTAAGTATCGAAATGAGGGGTGTCGGTGACATTTTGAACTGAAATAAAATTATACTAGACATCATTACAAAGCCCAAGCAAATATATAGATAATTTAGCAAATAAAACATACAAGTATGTTCCTACATGAAACTTGAAAAAAAATGTAGCATTGCAACGGTAATTCTCAGCACCTATTGCCCCAAGCCACCGAGGGGTGGTCATGAGAACAAATAGCCGGAACATGGACCCCGTCCAATTAATATATGTTACCTTAAATCCTCCAAGGTTAAGACATATATTAATAACCGCTTATTTGGCCACCAGTTTAGTTAACAGAGCTTCTAGGGAAGGTTAATAACTAAACGAGTCTTGAGTGTATAACCATTGTTTACGTAGCCCGATCCACGTCCTACCAAGCCACCGAGGGGTGGTCATGAATAGGATCGCACCCGAACACGTTTTCCACATAGGAGATCCAATCTAGTATACCGGCGGCGGTAAACACCTACCGAAGGGTGTGGTCAGGTCGGAACTGACGCGAGGCGTTACCATGCTTTCACATATGGATCAACAATGGAGGCCGTGGGTTTTGTTTGAAACCCTCTCCCACTCAATATTTTGAAAAACATGCAAGTTTTGACAAATTATGTATGATCAATATAGTATGAGCGGCACTCACCTATCCTATATGACATGTTATCAAATATGCATACAAAAACATCCATCAATACATATTTATACATCCATGACATATCACAGAAAAAATAATTGACAGAATAACCAAGCCATGGTTCCATCCTAGAACAAAGAAAATAAAGATTACAAAATTCCATCCAAAGCATTCTTTGGGTCTTGAATTTTGTTCCGTCTTCTTGTATCCATCTTTATGTAGCCTCTCCATTTATTTCTCATCCCATGAATTATTTAAAATTTAAATCTCCAAAATTTAAATTTCAAATTCAAATTCCAAATTCGAATTTCAAATTTAAATTTCTAATTCAAATTTTAAACAATTTTAATCATCATGTATAATAATATGTAATTTCAAAAATTTCAAATTTTTAATTACATATTTTTAAACATGATTCAAAATTAAATCTCAAATTTAAAAATCAAAATTTTCTGATTTTGGACCGCCGCACCGCCGCCCGTGAAGGCGGCAGCCGCCGTGGGCAGCCACCAACCCCGGAGGGGCTGGCAGCCCACGGCTGCCCCTTGTGCAGCCCTGCCGGGCTGCAGGCCAAGCCTGCAGCGCCAGGCTGCACGCCCAGACTGGGCGCAGCAGCCGGCAGGCTGCAGGCAGCGCCTGCAGCCAGTGGCTGCACGCCCAGGCTGCGGCCAGCCTTGGGCAGGCCACGGCCACCCCTGGCTGCAGGCAGAGCCTGCGGCCGTGGGTGGTGTGGGCCTGCACAGGGGCTGCCGCAGCCCCATCCTGCCCGAGGGCAGGGGCTGCAGCCCCACCAAGATTTGTCGGCCTATCCCGAGGGGTCGTGTCTCGATTTTCGTGCCATATTCCAATTTATCTTTTAGGATCTCCAAAAATTAATTTGAATCCCAATTAAATTGAAATTTTCCACACAATCAAAAATTTCAACCTTTAAATTAAATTTAACTTTTGGGAAAAATAAATTACGGTCTTCAATCTTCAATCTCCTCCAAGAATAATTACATAAAAAATTCCTATACCGTTTCCGGTGTACAAAATTCTATCCATAAAAATTCTAAGAGACAAAAATTAAAATCCATGGGAAAATTACAGTGTAAATAAACTGCTCCCATGGTTACATAAAAAATTCCTAGATACAATTTTTCTAAATTCTAAGGAACCATAACCGGCATAAACAAGCATGCTTATAATAATTCAAAAAATTAAAATAACCACATACTTTATACATAATACATGATAACAACATAAAGGAACCCTAGAATGCCACTCTCTAAATATCAAATCCATACATAAATAAAAAGACTAAGTAATTGTCTAATTTATGTACATGGCATAGTCATGAGATGGCTCTGATACCAATTGTAGGAAAATAAATCGGTAAAAACGTATCAGAGTGGCGCAGCGGAACAATAAAAATTTTTAGATCGTTAAATATCTCATGATGCCATATACAATAAATCAACAACAATTAAAACTCATACCTCAAGGACGCCAATATGCAGGAGGAGAATGACCGGAGGCTTCAACCAACTAGCCTTCTCTACTATTCTCCAATTCCCGAATGGCTGAGTGTGTGGGCACTCTGAACCTCGATCGGTATGCTAGCACTGCTAGTCTTCTTCCGACCACCCAGATCTCTAAAGAACTTTATTGTCATGATGAGCTGTGCAACAATAAGCTTGCTCACCTGAGAGTCTGTGGTCTGAGAGAACTGGAGTGGCAGGACCTCTATTTATAGACCTGCATGAGGTGATTCTCTGAATTCGAATTGGACTAGGAAAAGATTTTCTCCCTTATCCAAACCAAAAAATCCGAATTTTCCAAGGGAGAATCTCCACAATTAAATTCGGTTTTCCTAGGACAAATCCAATCCAAATCTAAACAAGATTTTAACTAGAATTTTATCTCCCTTTTTCAACCAAAAAATCTGAAATGTTTAGGAGAAAATCTTCTCCAAATTTTCGGCCACTTTTAGGATAAGGAAGAATCAAAATTCCACTAGGATTTTTCAAGCTAAATCTCATCTCAACCTTATCCAAAAATAACCGAATTTCCTAGGATTTAGGCTCCAAAATTTCGGCCACTTTTAGGGAGTAGAGAGAATCCAAATTCAACTAGGATTGAAGCTTGAATTTACCCTTGAATCTCATCCACAAAATCTGAAATTTTCATGAGGATTATCCTCAAAAATTTCGTCCCTTATTTGTTGGGATTTGGATTCAAAATTCAAGTAGGATTCTAACAAGATTATTCTCTCCAAATCCAACTCAAATTCGAATTTCAAACCTTGTGGATTTTCCACAACAAATTCGAATCCTACTTGGATTGTGATTCAAAATTTGAATTTCAAATTTCAAATTCAAATTTCAAATTCAAATTTCAAATTTCAAATTTCAAATTTCAAATTTAAATTTCAAATTCAAATTTCAAATTCGAATTTCAAATTCAAATTTCAAATTCAAATTTCAAATTCAAAATTCAAATTTCAAATTTCAAAATTCAAATTTCAAATTTCAAAATTCAAAATTCAAATTCCACAAAACAGTTGTATTTCATATTCTTGTTCTCATGGATAATTTTCTACAACTCCAATCCAATCTCAAATAAAATCATGGCAACTTTATTTGGAGTTCGAATAATTGTGTACTCTATTATCCAAAACAAAATCTGAATCCAACCGGAGAGAATCTTGTCTACCATCCTAATCCTGTGTCATCACCATCCATGCATAATAAACTAGCCAATAGCATACACAAATCAATTTGCCAAACGTTAAGGAATTATGTGGAGCTAGTAGAGGGACTGATTGGACATATATAATCGGACTCCCGTGATTCCATATGATCATCATTCTGTATCGAACAACTCAATCATATGATCACTAATTTCAGAGTCACACCACTATAAACCTGAAACTGAACTCCCAATTATATACCGTATTACGTAAGCCTGTGACGAGCTACCATCCAATGACCTTGTCATATATGCAAAACCCTCATATGATATCCATGATCAGCCTTAGGTCAAAGTCCGTTTAATCCTACTGATCAGGCTATCTTAAAGTTCCATTATACTACCGAATCAAGAAAATGATTATTCACCATATGTGAATAAGAAGTCATCCGCCCAGCAGACGACCCAAGGCCTTGTCCATTTTCACATTCAGTATAATGCCTTTAAGAGGATACCTTTAACTCCTCAGAGCTATGATTCCGATATCTGCAAACAAACCCTTCATCGTATACAAGTCATGCACCCAACGAACCGGTCTATAAGCTTACTACCCTCTGAGACGCTTTAGCCATTGGAACATCAAAGTACACAAGTCATATACATGAAGAAGTTCATTTACTCAGGATTAAGGTTATTGCATAATGAACGTCAAAAGCAGATTGATCCACTCATAGCGGACTACGTAGATCAATCACACTTTAGTCAGGGTCTAATATGTCACCACCAAGCAACATATCCATGTCTCTACTTGGGAGTCCAGCTCCAGACAGTCAAGACAGACCGTCCCCTCTAAGGCTTTAGACAACATAATAGTCTTAACATGAGTTAGATGCTCGGTCTAACCCCATAGACTACAGACCATAGTTTAGACTGCTAACTTTAGAACATTGTCTTCTCGCATACAAAAGTCCATTGCATGCAACGTTCTAACAGTTTTAACACAAGCAGTCAGTGAGCCATATTTGCTTACATTTACTTTAACATGTAAATAAGACGAGGACAGATAGCAATGTAATGAATAACCTCTAAGTATAATTTTATTATCCAGTTCAAAATGAATACATCAAAATGTCTCTAATACTTAGGGCATTTCCTAACAACCTTCTCCCGGTCGGTTAGGTTCATGAACTCCATGATCACTTGTAATGACGACAACCAGTCTTCAGCCTCTAAGGGATTTGTAGACCCTTCAAATTTTGGCGGTCTTATACGCCTGAATCTTTCATAGAGGGGTTCTAAATTCAATACTGGTTGTGGTTCAGGAGCTCTCTCATGTACTGCAGCTGGAGGAATAACTGGATCTACCTCAGCTTGTTGTTCTACTTGGGTACCCTCAGAGCCTTGTCTCTACTCTAGCTCCTCTACCCGTCGCCTCAGATTCGCATTTTCTTGCATCTGAGCTTCCAACAGAGCTTGTATCTGATCCAGTCTCTCCATAATATCAGGACGTCGCTCTCGTCCCTCTAGTCGATTTCTCAAATCCACCATCTTGGCTATTGTCCTATTATGGCACAATAATTCACCGTTAGCTTTTCCATAACCGCATTCGTAAAATTATATCAATTTACGAAATTTAGGGTAATGTAAAGCCACATCATCGTAACACATCATCGTACAACATATAATCATTTTGGTATTTCATTCATAGCAAAACATTTATATGTCATACATAATCATCACCGGTCATATATATACATCAGCCTGAGGTACAAAATGGCCACAAGTCTATACAAAAGAGCTTTTCTCTAAGCTACTTATGTACATATATACATCTACTGGTCACTCGTTCCCTACATCTGGGACTAGAGGATATTCTTCTGGATCCTCATCGTCATTTGACTAATCTGAGTCGTCACCACCCCTAGGTAATGTTCCCTGTCCTGAGTCATCACCTCGTGGTCTAGACGGTCCGGCCTCATGATCATTCATCATTCTTCTCGGCCCGAAGATGCGTGCAAACATCTCATCTTGACCCAGCGTCTCTCGTCGACTCTGCGTCAGATGCTCGATCAAAATCTCTCTCTCGATCGCCCTGATCGTTACCACGAACTCTTGGAGCGTCAGAGGAAATGGCTTGATCACCCTCGGTCTCAGCTCCAAGGATAAGCCTTTCCAAAACAACTCACAGCAGTTTGCTTCCGTGAGGTTGGGCAACAGACATCTCCTCCGAATGGTCTCCTCAAACCGCGCTGCGTAAGACATCACTGTCTCACCAGACAGCATGACCATCCTCTCGGTCTGGAGAATGTAATCCCTGACCTCATCGAATCCAGGGTACGCAGGTGCATCAGCCTCTCGTCTCTCTAGAGGTGCTGGAGTAGGTGCTGGATCCCTAGGTTGAAACTGATCAGCCAACCGCTGACAGAACTCAGCCCAACTGAATCCCAATAAAATCTCCTGGTCGCAATATTGCCAGAACACTCGAGCGTCTCCCTGAAACATACTGACAGCCAACTGGATCCACATATCTCGATCGATGTCACATATCACCATGATCCTCTCTATGGCATGAAGCCAGTCCTTGGTCTCCATCGACTGTCGTCCACCGTCGAACATAGGAGGACTGCTGGCTCGAAATGCCTGTACTGCCCGTGCCGACACTCTCACCCCAATATGTTGGCGTCCACCAACAACTGGAATGTCCACTACCACCGGTGGATGAACTATCGGTCGTGGCTGTACTACGTCTACTGGCGCTGGCACTGGTGCTAGTACTGGTACGGGAGGTCTCTCGGGTACCGGGGGTCTAACTACCGGCCTTTGGGAAATGGGCGGCCTCACAATAGGTCTCGTCCATACCCGTAATACCCCTCTCGGTCGTGGTAGCTGGGGTCTCACATATGGAGGTCTGGTCATCTTGCTACCTATAAGATAATTATTTTCACATAAGAGAATAATTAACTAAACTTAAGTAAACTACTTACTTGGATAGCGGTACAGGATGCGCGGAGTGTCAAATCGGGATATGGTCATACTGCTCCGATATACCAACTGTAACAGCCATTGGTATTCAAAACCAAATCAGTCGCAAACCTTGCTCTGATATACCAACTGTGACAGCAGTTGGTATTTCAAACTTCACCAACCGTAAACCCGCTCTGATACCAACTGTGACGGCCCGCCCCTTGTGGAGATCATACAATACTATTACAGTTGAGCTTTATCGCTAACTGCGATAGATTGTACTCTCATGGGTCGCCGGCTTATCTCTCTCTACTCTTTTTAAATCATGACGTTTTTGGGAAAAAAATTTTTTTTTCTTTAAACATCATATAAAATCTTTTTCCACTATTTACTTTGTTGATAGGTACAAAGTAATATAAATAATACAGTGCTTTTGTAAAATATATATAATTACAAAAGAACTGTTTCCCTTTTTTTTTTTTTCCTTCACTTTAACGCTCAGCGGGAAGACTCTGGCAGTACCATATCCCTTGCCCAGTTATCCCATTTGACACGCGCTATCCCGTCCGCATCCAGTCAAACAAGCTACTGAGCTGGTTGCTTACCTGCAACATGAGAAAAAATGGTGAGCTACAGGCTCAGTAAGTTCAAACATGCAAGAAATAAAATTCTATGAATAGTACCATTGACCACTATTCATATGTGAATAGTAACTTTGACCACTATTCATACGTGAATAGTAAGGTTGACCACACCACTGTATCACACTAGTACATCTACCGCGATGTTAGTGCTCTCACTAAACTGTCTTATGCTCAATTATGGCACAGTTTCAGTTTTAGGTCATTATCTTTATTTACGTTCTAGTTTTGAGCTCAGGGTTGGCAGTACCATTTAAGTGCGCATGACTGGGAGCGGTACATTAGTGCTGACCTCCACAGCCTTAATCTCATAGCCCCGAAGGCAAAATTGTACATAACTGGGAGCGGTACATCAGTGCTGACCTCCACAGCCTTATCTCATAGCCCCGAAGGCAAAAGTACCTCCCTATACGGAAGGCTGGTACGCCAGAAAGTGGTTTCATTACCGACTTTTTAACCTTCTAACCCGGTGACTTCACATTGTCCCATGGTTAGGAATGGTTCACATTTTAATTTTAGGTGAGTGAGTTTTATTAACCTCGCTCTAGTGCCCGAAGCACAATTAACCATGTGTCCCATTCTTATAGTGCCCGTAGCACATTACGTCTCTCTCTCTATTCTATCATAGTGCCCGTAGCACATATGTACCTAACTTATAGTTAGTACATTAAAGTTAGCACAATCTTGCTATATGTTGCAGACAGGTAAATGTCTGAACTTACCTTATCAGACTGTTCCCTTTCTCTCTCTTGGATCTTGAATCGCCTTCCTTGTAGGCCGATTTTGGGATCCTACAGACAAAACTATGTCTGTTAATTTCTTTCCCATTTATAGCTTTTATTTTTCATTAAAAAGCTTAAATAAAACCTATTTATAACTTTTTAGGTTTTATTTATTATTTTCACCATTTTCCCCAACTTTTACAAAATTACGATTTTGCCCCAATATTTTGGCAAAATTGCAGTTTTGCCCCTGACGGAATTTTATTTATCCAGACTGCATTTTTGGCTCTCAGGAACTTTTCTAACTCTTTTCGAATCATTACCGGGTTCGTATATATTTTATTTCCACTTTTTGTTTTCCCGGCCCTCGGGAAGCACTATTCCGACCCTTACGTCGGTTTAGCGATTTTCTATCGTTTCGGAGTCTCAAATGGACGTTTCACTAGTATTTAAAACGTTCATCTAGACTTTCCCGACCTAGGTCTCCGAGGCTCGGGTTTTCCGTTCCCAACTCGGACCTTTATTTCGTTTCCAAAAACGCCCCCCCCTCGGGGTCGGTTTTTCAATCTCACTCACGTTTTTCATTTTTAAGGGGACGGATTACTATTCATGACCCACCCCTTAAATTTTCCTTATTCACTTTTCCGTTAGGGACTCGGGTTTCCATCCCGGCCCTAACTTTTATTTTAAATTCCTATTTTACCGCGAATGCCGTTTTTGAAATTTCGGCAGCATTTCGGCATAATTTTAAGGCTTCCGGCGTTAGGTACGCCTCGAACCGAATGTACCTGCCACATACTATACCACAAGCCTATTTTATGTAAAAGTTTTCCAAACTTTTACATAAAAGCCCACAATTTCCCAATTTCACATTATCACCCACATAACAAAATTTTTTTCACACTTTTGTCCATAGTTTGGTTTCAGTTTTCACAACCAAACCGAACCAAACTTCTCAAACTTTTCAACCACTTTTTAGGCTATTAAATGCCATTTTTTTAACACATTTTCAAGCCCATTTTCAATGCATTTTCAACCACATTCTTAGGGTTTTTATGCACTTATAACCCGCGGCCTTATTAATGAAAATCATGCTTAACATTTTTGTTTCATGCTTTCCATTTTAAATTCATCATTTGCATATTGAAATGCATAATTTCAATCAACCAATTATCACATAAAACATGCAAAAATTTTCTTCCAAACCATTAACAAAACCCCACGGCCACCTTATGAATTTCACACAAGAAATTTTTTTCAAACTTTTCACAATGAAATACAAGCTTTATTCTTCACCAAATTAAACTTAGAAAGCATATTAGCAATTAACCACAAAGTTTTCTCATTGGTTACCTAAGGTAACCCACGGATTTCCCCTTGAAAAACCAACAAAATTTTGGTTTTTCTTTAATGAATTTGCATGGTTTTCTTACTTATTTCATCCTTAACAAAACCCAACATCAAATCCATGAAAAGCAACCAAAATTTTTTTCCATCTTTCTATCACTATTCACCCACGGATTTCATTGAAAAAAACCATGAAAAATTCAAGTGCAAGGGAAGTTACCTTGGTCTAATGCTTCCTTTGTCTTCAATAAACACTTTGACACTCTTTTTGTGAAGAAAATTTGAAGAGAAATTTTGGTTCTCCTTGGTAGCTCACGTACATGCCATGGGAGAAAAACTTAGCAAATTTTGTTATGGCTTTTGCCTTTCAAAAGTTTCGGCCCTTTTTGTTTCTAAGTTGCCGACTTAACCATGCAAGAAAGCTAATTAATTTGGCTCTAAACCAATCAAAATTTGACATCTTTCCAAGCCATTTCTTTCCCCATTTTTCAAAAATTAAAAAGGGTGAATTTTGGCCAAATCTTGGCCTTTAGATCAAAAGGTGATTAAATCCTAGCCATTAATGCCACCAACCACCTTATTTATTCCATTTAATAATCTTGATTTATGATGTCATAAATGCAAAAGTGAAAGTTGACTTTGACTTTCACTATTCACATTAATTCGACTACTTTTTGACCGATGCCGGTTTGAGCCGAAATTTTCCTGAAATCGTCCCGGCGTGTTCCTGAGGTCTCCTGTGCAGTCGGATCAATTTAATCTGCTTCCGTTTGATCAAAATCAATCCCGGAAGTTTACCGTCTTTTATTGGCTCGGTTAGGGTTTTCAATGCCGGTTTTGGCACCGTTTCACCCGTTTCAACTCAGTGAATTTTTCCAACACTGAATTCTTACTCGTCAGTATTGTTAGAACATTTTCACATATTCTAAACAATATAAATACATTTATTTCACTCTTTAAATAGTACAAATTGTTATATACATACAATTGTACATTTTTCATTCGAGAATTGCCTGAATTTCCCGGTTGTCACATTTCTTTTCTTACCTATTTAGGGCCCATGTGTCGGTATCGTGCACGCACAGACCATCGGTAACGCCCGTGGTAAAATAGCCGAAGAGCCATCAATGGATGCTCAACTTTCTGCTTTAACTTAAAACCCCTTCATTGAAAGGGCCGGTATGACACACTTACTACTTTCCGTCTTGTTTATCTTTTCTAGCCATATGCTTCTCTAAGCTGTCCCAACTCCTACATGGTAGGGATGTATAGCATCTAACTTGCTTTTTCATCAATCTACTTGATTATGAAACTACATGCTCTTAAACATAAGGTGCAACATCGTGTGCATGGCATACATATTTTAACATACTGTAAAATATCATTTAAAAGCATTTTCATTCATGCCATAGGCGGAGTTGTATTTACCTAACTGCAAGTAACTTGAAATCACGCCTTTATCAATTCACAGGTTACCACCTGTCATCAATAACGTTTCTCATTAATACTCTCGTTGAGTCACTATTATCATTAGTGACTATAACTTGCGTTTCTATGGGGTACCAAGACCCGTCGGTACCCTATTGGCCTATTATGGGGATTTGGTGTCTAACTTGTATCGTATTCGATCAATCGTCTACTTGACAGATTAATTATCATTCCTCACTGTGTTGTTCAAAACGCGGTCCTTGACTGGTTTACCGCTCAGTTAACTAATCGGTTAACTAGCGTGTTGGTAACTAAATAGTCTATCGACTTACTATATGTGAACTTATTGTAGTAACCCGGGAGTAACCAACCAGGTTACTTCGCTTGTTGGGGTGTGGTAGCCTATCGGGCTACTAAGGCTCGTTTGGTGTAATGGCCCACCAGGCCACTATGGCTTGTTTGGGGTAGTAGCCTATCGGGCTACTAAGGCTTGTTTGGTGTGGTAGCCTACCGGGCTACACATACTATTTTACTTTGAAAAAAAGTTTGGGTTTGCTTGTAGAAAATCTTGGAAAAATTCTTTATTTTGAAACCGTCCCCTTATCACCCCGTTGGAAGGTGAGGGACATTTTTATGGAAACCTTGTTCATATTTTAAAGTGTTAAAAACACATTTTTATTTTGAAGTGTATAAATTATATTTTTAAAGCTTGCATTTTAAAGGTGGTTTTTAAACCACTTTTCAAAACAATTTTGAAACTTAGTCTAAAAGACTTTGTTTGAAATTTTGTCAAACATGAAAGTTTTCGTCCTGGACAAGATGAACAAATCTCATGTTCATCTCGGAGCCTAAATCTAACACTAACGGCGCTTAATTTCATTAAACCCATGGGCTTGGTGCCCAGTTTTTTTGTAAAAGTCCTAGTTTTATGTCTCTGTAAAAACGGCTCTGTTTGAGGCCCGAAACAGCCAAATTTTTTACTCTCCCGGGTCGTTCTCAAGGTCTCAACGAGATTTACAACTTTTGGGTTAAGTGTGACAACCGGTTCAGACTCTAAGGGGTCCATTTCTAGCAAAACCCAAGACTAAACACTGGGTTCAGATTTCTGCTCCCAGTTTTGGACACCGAGTGAAAAATACCCTAAAAACCTATCTTAGGCTCTTTTTTGGCCAAGGCCTATTTGATGCAAAAATGACCGTACTGAAATTTCTTTAAAACATCATGTTTTACCAAGTCTAGATTCAGAACCTAAGTGGGTCAAAATGGCCAAAATCCATGGCTGTTTTCTAAGGACAGATTTGTGTCTAGCCACCATAATACACATCCATGCATTCACATCCATAAACCATATGCAACTTAAAGTAAACACAACCACAACCATAATGACTTTAAGAAATGAAAGCTAAGGGCTCAAATAACTTAATACAACCTTGTGCATAAACAAATACACATAAACTTAGATTGAAAAATAAATTTTTCAACCAATCACCATGAGAAGGGTTTCGGTTTTTACTTTGGTGCTTTGGACTCAATCACACTTTTGGCTAGGCTTGGGGGGTAAAAAAGCCATGGAAACTCAAGGGCTTGAGGTTGGTTTTATGCTAGCCAAGTTGCCAAAAAAAAAAAACATTCAAACGACAACTCAAAACTAAGAATCAAAATACAAGGAAAAATCAGTTTTGCACTTACCCTTGGTGCACCCGAAAAGCTTGGTTCGGTCTCCCCTTGCTCAAGCTTGGAAGAGGTCGGTTTTTTGTGAGTTTTGGTCAAGGTTTTGGCTTCCAAAATGTTGGCTTTTGGGGCTGAGAAGATTCAGCAGCAGCAAGGAAAAGAAGAAGGAAAAAGGCTTGTGGTTTTAAGTGTGTGGAAACAAAAGGCCATGCCTTATGTCAAGGGTGCCTTTTATAGGCAAAATTGATCCAACTCGCTTAAGCTTAATCCTACTTAATTATCTACCAAATTAGCTAAATTTTGGGATAAATATGCTGCCAATTTTCTGAAGAAATGGGCGTGGGGCTACTCATTGGGAGGAGGAAAGTATAAACAATGGTTGTTGACTACTTTTTAGAAACCCTTGAATATTATATTCCTATGTGTCATGGCTAGGAAGATTATTTTAATGCCACCTTTTGGGCTATGTGTGCTACAGATTGTAGCTGCTTTTATAGCTAAGGGGCATGGAAATTTAAGGCCAATTTTATCTGTGTTGGCTTCTCATCGCAGTCCAATTTTATACTGTGGTGTTCGGTCCTTTTTCGGCAGTGTTCCAATTTTCACCAGAAAATTGGTTTTCTGAATCTGATTTTTGTACTGTAAATTCCTAGTTGTTTTCTACTATCTAAGAGCCCATTATAAGTCTAAATTACTGTTTACATCCTATACTGTGGTTGTGTCTACACTGTGTTGTCCTTTCACATGCAAACCGAGGCGTTCTTGGGTGAAATTTCAGACACAGTCTCTCTTGACTAATTTGGACGTGCTGATTTCATTTTTATTAGTTTTATGTCCATCGGAGGTCATCTAGACTAGTTTTCAGGATCTGTGTGACCCCATCTCGAAAAACGTGTCAAGTGCTCGATTGACTAATTTTTACATTCTGAGCCTAAATATATCAGTAAACGTGTCAAGGTTGCCTTGACCTTCATCCTGATACTGCGTATCTTTCACTATGCATTATCCATCGTTTTCTACTTAACTAACTGGTCTGAGTGCTCCGACTCTGATTTTGTCAGTCTCTAGGTGAGAAGAGGTCATCTGGACCATTTCTCGATGTGGTACCCTTGCTAGGGCTATCTCTCGTTGTTGTGCTCAGATGTTCAGTCCAAGCGTTCTGGTGATCTATTTACTAGTCTTGTGTCAAGAAATGGTCGTTCGGACCAGTTTCCGGACACTGCCTGTCTCATTCATATATACACATAATAGGGTGGACCGGGTTCACTGTCGGTCGCCTCTTTCACTGCATGAATAGTACTTAAACAGTACCGTATCTATTTAGTCTATTTAATGGGAAAATTATACTGCATTTTCCAACTTAATTACTCATTGTATAGTAATTAGGTTCTATGTAATTTGAGGGTCTGTGTAACGGCTTTCAACCCATTACACGGCCTTCAACACGGGTGTGCTTAAGGTAACACGGGCATGTTTAAGGTAACACAGGCGTGTATACACTGGACACGAGCATGTACTGGCTGAAGTTTTTTAACACGGCCATGTTTCAAACACGGCCTTTTACACGTTCATTAACCCCGAGAAGTACACAGCCTCTTACACGGCCGTGTTCTTGATCGTGTTATACTACACGACCATGTTCAATTACACGGCTTCTCACACGTTCACAACCCGAGCAGTACATGGCCTCTTACACAGCCGTGTGCCTGATCGTGTTCTACTACACGGCCATGTACACTTACATGGCTTCACACACGTACACAATTTGAGTGGTACACGGCCACTTACACGGCCGTGTACCTGACCGTGAACTTTAAAAATTACACTAAAATGCATCAAATTATTCTTCAATTTCGCATTAAATTAAAAATAAAAGTACATGATCGAGGCGGTCCTTACATGCTTACATTTACTTTAACATGTAAATAAATTGAAAACACACAATAATGTAATGAATAACCACTAAATATAATTTTATTATCTAGTCCAAAATAAATGAAATACATCAAAAATTTCTTTCTTACTTAGGGTACTCCTAACAATCTCCCACAAGCTAGCAGATGTGCCATGTTTCGCATCCCTATCGCCTCAACATGTATTTCAAAGGTTCTAGCTACCAAAGTCTTAATAAAGGAGTTAGAAATGTTGTCCTTGGATGTAACCTTATGAACATCTACAAGTCCTGCCTCCACATGCCCTCTTATTATATGGTATCTCTAATCTATATGTTTTGTTCTCTTGTTGTGCCTAGATTACCTTGTGTTGGCAATATCCACGCTGTTATCATAATAGAGTGTGATACATTTGTCAACATCCGAAATGATCTCAAGGTCTCTAAAAAACTTGTAGAGCCAAATCGCTTCTTTAGATGTCTTAACCGCAGCCACATACTCAGCCTCTATCATAGAATCAGCAATGCAACCTTGTTTCACGCTCCTCCATATAATGGCTCCTTCGTCGAGCAAAAACACTGATCTCGAAGTTGACTTTCTTAAATCCTTATAAGTCTAGAAATTTGAGTTCATGTATCCTATGGGTGTTAGGTTCTCTCCTAAATATGCCAGCATATAATCCCTTGTTCTCTTAAGATACTTGAATATATGCTTCACTGCTTGCCAGTGCTTGATTCTAGGATTCGCTTGATATCGACTCATCAAACCTACTACAAAACAAATATCTGGGTGAATGCAAAACATTGCATAAAAAAGGCTACCCATAGCGGATTCATAAGGGACCTTACTTATACACTCCCTTTCTTCTGAAGTCTTGGGACAGTCATCCAATGAAAAAGTTAGACCAGTAATGAAAGGTTGTGAACTTTTCTTTGCATCTAGCATTACATACTTCTCTATTATTTTGTCCATGTATGAAGCCTGGGATAATGCTATCATTTTGTTCTTTTGAGCTGTAAAGAGACAAATGTCTAAAACATAATTAGCTTCTCCCAAGTCCTTCATATCAAACTGTTGGTGTAACCAAAGTTTGACCGATAATAAGTTCCCGACATCATTCCCAATGAATCATATATCGTCAATATAGAGCACTAGAAAGACTATTTTACTATCCTTAATACGTTAATAAACATAAGGTTCATCTACGTTCTGCTTAAAGCCAAATGTTTTGAATGCTTGGTCAAATCTTTGGTTCCATAAGTGGGATGCTTGCTTTAATTTACAAATGGATCTAAGCAACTTGTATAATTTTCTCTCCGGCCTTTTACCATGAATCCTTTAGGCTATACCATATAGATACTTTCCTCAAGATGGCTATTCAAGAATGCTATCTTGACGTCCATTTGCCAGATCTTGTAATCTAAAACCATAGCAACGGACAGAAGAATGCAGATAGACTTTAGCATAGCAATAAGCGAAAAGGTTTCATCATAATCGATTCCAGCCTTTTGTATGTATGCTTTTGCCATAAGTCTAGGCTTGAAAGTTTCAACTCTCCCTTCTACATCCCTATTTCTTTTGTAGACATACTTGCACTTAATCGATTTGATCCCATTCGGTAGGTCCACAAGTTCCCAAATAGAGTTGGATTTTATAGAATCCTTTTCATTGTTCATGGCTTGTTTTCAAAATTAGAATCAATATTATTTATAGCTTTATCATAAGTGACCAGATCATCATATGTTCATGAGCTTCAGCCTGGTATACCTTAGCAACATACATAAATAAATTAGGTTTCCTCGAAACCCTTCTACTATGATGAAGCACCCTAAACTATTGATCGTCTGCAGGTCTTTCACTAGAACTCGAACTTATGTCCAAGATTAAAACCTACGGAGCAGTTCTATAACCTGACAACTCATCTAGTAACACTTTACTTCGAGGCTTAAAGTCATTCATGTGACCCTCCTCCAGGAATATTACATGGGTTAACACAATGACTTTTTGTTCCTCTGGGTCATAGAAAGTCCTCCCTTAGTTCCCTTAGGATACCCTATGAATATGCACAATTCCAATCTGGGTTCTAGTTTCTTCGCATCCCTATCTAGTACATACGTTGGGTAGCCCCTTATTCTCATATGTCCAAGGGAGGGCATCTTGCCTCGCCACAATTCATATGGAGTCTTGGAAATTGATTTACTTGGAACTTTATTCTGAATATAGCATGTCGTTTGTAGTTCATATCCCTAGAATGATAACAGCAACATTGAATAACTCATCATGGGCCATACCATATCCAATCAGGTCTTATTTCTCCTTTCAGTTACACCTTTCTGTTGTGGAGTACCAGATGCAGTCAATTAGGATAATATCCCATTCTTTACAAGATGTCTTATAAATTCATCAGAAAGGTATTCACCATCTCGAGCAGATCGAAGTACCTTTATGGATTTACCTAATTACTTCTCCATTTCCGCATGATACTCTTTGAACTTGTCAAAGGTTTCGCTCTTGTGGTGCATTAGGTACGCATATCCATACCTCAAGTAATCGTCCATAAAAGAGACATAATACTTGTACTTTCCTCATGCAATGATGTTCATGGGGCCACATACATCAGTGTGTACAATTTCTAAGAGTTCTTGAGCTCTAGTACCCTTAACTCTAAAAGACCTCTTGGTCATCTTACCTTAAGACAAGACTCATATTGAGAAAGACGTACCTCATTCACAGTTTCCAAAGGATCATCTTTCACTAATTTTTGAATCCTATCTTGATTAATATGATCATGTCTTAAATGTCAAAGGTACGCCTTGTTAGAGTAAGAAATATACAACCTTTTAGAGTTATTAGTTAATTCGGTGTCAAGCAGTTAGTACATCTTTGATTTGATCAAATAAAGGTTCCCATCCATCCATCTAGAACAGATAAAAGACTTATTTTTGTGAATATCAACTCTTTTAGTAAAAGAAATTGAATAAGAATCTTTTATCAAACAAGCTACCAATATAAGGTTCCTCCTAAAATTAGGAACATAAAAATAGTCTTTCAATAGAATAAACCTAAATTCATCAAAATAAAGATAAAAGTCTCCCACTGCCTTAGCCACCACCAAGCTACCATTTCCAGTCCACAATGAAAGGCTCCTATAATGTAGACTTCTCGTTTCCATGAACCCCTACAAAGAAATACAAACATGATTAGTGGTACCTGCATTAATGTCCTAAGTGTCTTTTGATTCTTCCACCAAACACACTTCTAAATAGTGAAGTTCTTTACCTTCCTTGCCCTTGGCACCTAGGATTCCCTATAAGCCTTCTTGAAGTGACCAACCTTCCCACAATGGAAGCACTTAGACTTTTTAGAGTCCTTGGGCTTTTTGTTCTTCTTCTCATCTAAGATAGGAGGAATAGATAAACTGGAAGCCGCCTACTTCTTTTTTTGGCTTCTTCTTTTTCGTATAGGGTTTAAAAGATTCTCCCAAGTTGGCCTCTCCCTTAGGTTGGGCTGCATATGTAGGAAAAAAGGGTAAAATTTGCATACTAGAATTACAAAAATATTTAAGATATTAAATAACTCATGCTGTCATATATAATAAATCAATAACAATTAATTATACCTTTAGAGGAAATGCCTAGGAACCAGGAGGAGTGACTGGAGGGCTTAAACCAACTAGCCTTTTCTACTATTCTCTAATTCCTGGACGACAGAGTGTATGGGCACCCGGATCCTCAATTGGTATCCTAGCGTGGCCTATCTCCTTCTGACCACCTAGATCTCTTTAAGAACTTATTGCTACAGTGATTTATGGAACAATAAGCCTGCACACCTGAGAATCTATAGTCTAAAGAGAACTGGAGTGGAAGGATCCTTATTTATAATCTTGCATGAGGTGATCCCTTGAATTTTTAAATTGGACCAAGAGAAGATTCTCTATCCCAATTCCTTCAAAAATCTGAACTCTCCCTTAGGCCAAGATCATGATCAAATTCAGCCACACTAGGAAGATCCTAGATTAAAAATTTAAATAGGATTTTTACTTGAATTTTGTCTCCTCTTTTATCCGTAAAACTTATTCCCCTTTAGGCCATAGCTAAGGATAAATTCAGGCACTACAAAAGGAAGAAGAATTCAAAATTCAAATAGGATTGAAAATTAAATTTTTATCTCATCCTTATCCATACAAAATTCGATTCTATCTTATGCCACAATCATGACTAGATTCGGATGCCTTTTGTGCAAGAAGAGATTCAAAATTCAAGTAAGATTAAAACTTGAATTTTCTTCCTTCCTTATCCACAAAATCTGAATTTCCCAAGGGTGAGATACCCTTCAAAAATTCAGTTACACTATGTGAGGGAGGGATTCAAAATTAAAATAGGATTGAAATTTGAATTTTCCTTCATCTTTATTTACAACAAACTGATTCTACCAAGGGTGGGATTCCCTTGAATAATTTGACCACTTTTAGGAGGATTAGAATTCAATTCAAATAGGATTCAAACATGATTTTCCTCTCCCTCATCCATAAGAAAACTGAATTTTGCCATGTGGATTCATCGATAACCAATTTGGTTTCCACTAGATTTGTGATTCAAAATTTGAATTCAAATTTCAAATTTTAAATTTCAAATTTAAACTCCAAATTTAAATTTCAAATTTAAATTTTAAATTCAAATTTTAAACTCCACAAAAATTTGAATTTCGAATTTTATCCTCATGGATTTTTTCTGCAACTCCAATTCAAATTCAAATAAAATCATGGCAACTTTATTTGAAATTTGAATAATTGTGTAATCTCTTATTTAAAACAAAATTCAAATTAAAATAGGAGAGAATCTTGTTTTCCACCATTATCCAATATGGATGCCACTTATGTTTGTGTAAAGACAAGATTTTATTCAATTCAAATTCAAATAGGATTCAAATTTCAAATATTTATTTTTAAGACAAGATTTTCAAAATTCAAATCAATCACATATTTGAATTTCAAATTTGAAATTCAAATAAAATAAATTTGAATTTTTATTTGAAATTCAAATACAATAAATTTGAATTTCAAATCTTATCATCCAAATATAAATATCATCGAATATTTATCCCATTATAGAATTACCATTTTGCCCCTCCAGCACACTAAGAAAAACGCCTATACCCTGTAAGAGGGTGGTTCAGATTTTTGTTTTCATCAAATGCAAGACAACAAGCCAACAAATAAACCATGATCAATTTACTATCCGTTAAGAAATTATTTGGAGCTAGTAGAGGGACTAATTGGACATATATAACTAGGCTCCTGTGAATCCACGTGATCATTGTTCTAAACTGAATAACTTAATCATATGATCACTTATTTCAGAGTCATACCACTATAAACCTGAAACTAAACTCCAAATTATATATCGTGTTATGAAAGCCAGTGATAAGCTATTGTTTAATGACCTTGTCATGTATACAAAACCCTCTTATGATATCTATAATCAGCCTTAGGTCAAAGTCCATTCAACCTAATGATCAAGCTATCTTAAAGCTGTATTATACTACTGAATAAGAAAATGATTATTCACCATATGTGAATAAGAAGTCATCTGCCTAATAGACAACCTAAGGCTTTGTCTATTTTCACATGTAGTATAATGCCTTTAAGAGGATACCCTTAGCTCCTTATTAGAGCTATGATTCCAATATCTATAAATAAATCTTCCATCGTATACAAGTCATGTACCTCACGAATCGATCTATAAGCTTACTACCTTCAAGACGCTTTAGCCATTGGAACTTTAAAGTGAACAAATCATATACATGAAGTGATTTATCTACTCAGGATTAAGGTCATTACATAATGAATATCAAAAGTGACATGATCCGCTTAAGTGGACTACGCAGATTAATTACACTTTAGCCCTGGTCTAATATGTCACCACTAAGCAACATATCTATTTCTTTACTCGGGAATCAAAGCTTCAGATAGTAAAGACAAACCATCCACCAAATTGTAGGAAAATAAACTGGTAAAAACGTATCAGAGTGGCGCAGCGGAACAATAAAAATTTTTAGATCGTTAAATATCTCATGATGCCATATACAATAAATCAACAACAATTAAAACTCATACCTCAAGGACGTCAATCTTGCAGGAGGAGAATGACCGGAGGCTTCAACCAACTAGCCTTCTCTACTATTCTCCAATTCCCGAATGGCTGAGTGTGTGGGCACTCTGAACCTCGATCGGTATGCTAGCACTGCTAGTTTTCTTCCGACCACCCAGATCTCTAAAGAACTTTATTGTCAAGATGAGCTGTGCAACAATAAGCCTGCTCACCTGAGAGTCTGTGGTCTGAGAGAACTGGAGTGGCAGGACCTCTATTTATAGACCTGCATGAGGTGAATCTCTGAATTTGAATTGGATTAGGAAAAGATATTTTCCCTTATCCAAACCCATAAAATCCGAATTTTTCCAAGGGAGAATCTCCACTAAAAATTCGGTTTTCTTAGGATAGATCCAATCCAAATCTCAACAAGATTTTAACTAGAATTTTATTTCCCTTTTTCAACCAAAAAATCCGAAATCTTTAGGAGAAAATCTTCTCCAAATTTTCGGCCACTTTTAGGATAAGGAAGAATCAAAATTCCACTAGGATTTTTCAAGCTAAATCTCATCTCAACCTTATCCAAAAATAACCGAATTTCCTAGGATTAAGGCTCCAAAATTTCGGCCACTTTTAGGGAGGGAGAGAATCCAAATTCAACTAGGATTGAAACTTGAATTTTCCCTTGAATCTTATCCACAAAAACCGAATTTTCCATTGAGGATTATCCTCAAAAAATTCGCCCACTTTTGTTGGGATTTTGATTAAAAATTCAAGTAGGATTCTAACAAGATTATCCTCTCCAAATCCAACTCAAATTCGAATTTCAAACCTTGTGGATTTTCCACAACAAATTCGAATCCTACTTGGACTGTGATTCAAAATTTGAATTTCAAATTTCAAATTCAAATTTCAAATTTCAAATTTCAAATTTCAAATTTAAACTTCAAATTCAAATTTCAAATTCGAATTTCAAATTCAAATTTCAAATTCAAATTTCAAATTTCAAATTTCAAATTTCAAATTTCAAAATTCAAATTTCAAATTTCAAAATTCAAATTTCAAATTCCACAAAACGGTTGTATTTCATATTCTTGTTCTCATGGATAATTTTCTACAACTCCAATCCAATCTCAAATAAAATCATGGCAACTTTATTTGGAGTTCGAATAATTGTGTACTCTATTATCCAAAACAAAATCTGAATCCAACCGGAGAGAATCTTGTCTACCATCCTAATCCTGTGTCATCACCATCCATGCATAATAAACTAGCCAATAGCATACACAAATCAATTTGCCAAACGTTAAGGAATTATGTGGAGCTAGTAGAGGGACTGATTGGACATATATAATCGGGCTCCCGTGATTCCATATGATTATCATTTTGTACCGAACAACTCAATCATATGATCACTAATTTCAGAGTCACACCACTATAAACTTGAAACTGAACTCCCAATTATATACCGTATTACGTAAGCCTGTGACGAGCTACCATCCAATGACCTTGTCATATATGCAAAACCCTCATATGATATCCACGATCAGCCTTAGGTCAAAGTCCGTTTAATCCTACTGATCAGGCTATCTTAAAGTTCCATTATACTACCGAATCAAGAAAATGATTATTCACCATATGTGAATAAGAAGTCATCCGCCCAGCAGACGACCCAAGGCCTTGTCCATTTTCACATTCAGTATAATGCCTTTAAGAGGATACCTTTAACTCCTCAGAGCTATGATTCCGATATCTGCAAACAAACCCTTCATCGTATACAAGTCATGCACCCAACGAACCGGTCTATACGCTTACTACCTCTGAGACGCTTTAGCCATTGGAACATCAAAGTACACAAGTCATATACATGAAGTAGTTCATTTACTCAGGATTAAGGTTATTGCACAATGAACGTCAAAAGCAGATTGATCCACTCATAGCGGACTACGTAGATCAATCACGCTTTAGTCCCGGTCTAATATGTCACCACCGAGCAACATATCCATGTCTCTACTTGGGAGTCCAGCTCCAGACAGTCAAGACAGACCGTCCCCTCTAAGGCTTTAGACAACATAATAGTCTTAACATGAGTTAGATGCTCGGTCTAACCCCATAGACTACAGACCATAGTTTAGACTGCTAACTTTAGAACATTGTCTTCTCGCATACAAAAAGTCCATTGCATGCAACGTTCTAATAGTTTTAACACAAGCAGTCAGTGAGCCATATTTACTTACATTTACTTTAACATGTAAATAAGACGAGGATAGATAGCAATGTAATGAATAACCTCTATGTATAATTTTATTATTCAGTTCAAAATGAATACATCAAAATGTCTCTAATACTTAGGGCATTTCCTAACAATCTCCCGCTTGCCCTAAGCCAGTAGATGTGCCATGTTATGCATCCCCATCGCCTCTACATGCCTCTCAAAGCTTCTAGCTACCAAAGTCTTAGTAAAGGGATCAGCGATGTTGTCCTCGGACGCGATCTTACATACATCCACTTGTCCTGTCTCCACATGCCCTCTAATGTCGACTTCCTCAAATCCTCACAAGTCTGGAAGACTCAGTCCGTGTATCCTACGGGTGTTAGGTCCCCTCCAGAATACACCAGCATATAATCCCTCGTTTTCTTAAGATACTTGAGTATATGCTTTACTGCTTGCCAGTGCTTGGTTCCAGGATTCGCTTGATATCGACTCACCATACCTACTGCAAAACATATGTCCGGGCGAGTGCAAAGCATAGCGTACATAAGGCTACCCACAGCGGATGCATAAGGGACCTTACTCATACGCTCTCTTTCTTCCAATGTCTTGGGACAGTCATCCAATGAAAGAGTTAAACCGACAATAGAAGGTTGTGAGCCTTTCTTTGCCTCTAGCATTGCATATTTGTCAATTATTTTATCTATGTATGAAGCTTGGGATAACGCTATCATTTTGTTCTTTCGATCTCTGAAGAGACGAATGCCTAGAACATAATTAGCTTCTCCCAAGTCCTTCATGTCAAACTGTTGGTGTAACCAAAGCTTGACCGATGATAAATTCCCTACATCATTCCCAATGAGTAGTATATCATCGACATAGAGTATCAGAAAGACCATTTTTCCATCCTTAATACGTTTATAAACACAAGGTTCATCAACGTTCTGCTCAAAACCAAATGTCTTAATCGCTTGATCAAACCTCTGGCTCCATGAGCGGGATGCCTGCTTTAATCCATAAATGGATCTAAGCAACTTGCAGACTTTCTTATCTTGGCCTTTTGCTACGAACCCTTCGGGCTGTATCATATAGATACACTCTTCAAGATGGCCATTCAAGAATGCCGTCTTGACATCCATTTGCAGATCTCGTAATCGAGAGCCGCAGCAATGGACAGAAGAATACGGATAGACTTCAGCATAGGAACAGGCGAAAAGGTTTCCTCGTAATCGATTCCAACCTTTTGCGTGTATCCTTTTGCAACCAGTCTAGCTTTGAAAGTTTCCACTCTCCCTTCCGCATCCTTCTTTCTTTTGTAGACCCATTTGCATCCAATGGGTTTTATCCCATCCGGCAAATCTACAAGTTCCCAAACAGAGTTGGATTTCATAGAATCCATCTCATTGTTCATAGCCTGTTTCCAAGATCTAGAATCAACATCCTTTATAGCTTCATCATATGTGACCGGATCTTCCTCATGCTCATGAGCCTCGACCTGGTATACCTCAGCATCATACATAAAGAAATTAGGTTTCTTAGAAACCCTCCCACTACGACGAGGCACCCTAAATTGTTGATCGTCTGCAGGTCTTTCACTGGAACTCGGACTTGCGTCCAAGACCGAAATCTGTGGAGCAGTTCTTTCACCCGATAACTCCTCTAGCACCACTTTGCTTCGAGGCTTAAAGTCATTCATGTGACTTTCCTCCAAGAATGTCGCATGGGTTGAGACAATAACCTTTTGTTCCTTCGGGTTATAGAACAGACCTCCTTTAGTTCCCTTTGGATACCCTACAAACATGCACAATTCTGATCTTGGTTCCAACTTCTTCGCATCCCCATCAAGTACATGTGCCGGGCAGCCCCATATTCTCATATGTCCAAGGGAGGGCTTCCTGCCACGTCACAATTCATACGGAGTTCTAGGAATTGATTTGCTCGGAACCTGGTTCAAATATAGCACGCCGTTTGTAAAGCATGTCCCTAAAATTATAATGGCAGCGTTGAGTAACTCATCATGGACCGTACCATATCCAATAAGGTCCTATTTCTCCTTTCGGCTACACCATTCTGTTGTGGAGTACCAGGTGCAGTCAATTGGGATAATATCCCATTCTCTACAAGATGTCCTAGAAATTCATCGGAGAGGTATTCGCCACCTCGATCAGATCGAAGTGTCTTTATGGATTTATCCAATTGCTTTTCCACTTCCGCACGATACTCTTTGAATTTATCAAAGGTTTCGCTCTTGTGGTGCATCAGATACATATATCCATACCTCGAGTAATCATCTATGAAAGAGATATAGTACTCGAACCCTCCTCGTGCTGTGACGTTCATGGGGCCACATACGTCAGTGTGCATAATTTCTAAGAGCTCCTGTGCCCTTGTACCCTTAGCTCTAAAAGACCTCTTAGTCATCTTACCCTCTAGACAAGACTCATATTGGGGAAGTCGTACCTCCTCTAGAGATTCCAGAGGACCGTCTTTCACCAATCTTTGAATCCTATCCTGATTAATATGACCAAGTCTTAAATGCCAAAGATACGCCTTGTTAGAGTGAGAAACTTTCAACTTTTTAGAGTTATCAATTAATTCAGTGTCAAGCAGTGAGTACATCTTTGGTCTGATCAAATATAGGTTTCCATCCATCCATCCAGAACAGATAAAAGACTTATTTCTACGAATATCAACTCTTTTACTAAAAGAAACTGAATAAGAATCCTTTATTAAACAAGCTACCGATATAAGGTTCCTCCTAAAATTAGGAACATAAAAACAGTCTTTCAATAAAATAAACCTAAATTGATCAAAATAAAGATGAACGTCTCCCACTGCCTCAGCCACCACAAAGCTACCATCTCCAGTCCACAACGAGAGGCTCCTATCATGTAGACTTCTCGTTTCCACGAACCCCTGCATAGAAACACAAACATGATTAGTGGCGCCCGAATCAATGACCCATATGTCTTTCGATTCTTCCACCAAACACGCTTCTAAGTAATGAAGTTCCTTACCTTCCTTGCCCTTGGAGGCTAGGAATTCCCGGCAAGCCTTCTTGAAGTGACCTACCTTCCCACAGTGGAAGCATTTGGACTTTTTAGGGTCCTTTGGCTTCTTGTTCTTCTTCTTCTTCTTCCCGTCCGAGACAGGAGGATTAGAAGAACTAGAAGCCACTTGCTTCTTATTTGGCCTCTTACTCTTTCGTGAGGGATTGGAAGATTCCGCCAAATTGGCCTCTCCTTTAGGTCGGACCGTATCCTCATCCCTGATCATCCGCTCATAAGCCTGTAGTTGCTTCATGAGCTCGGTAAGTCCTAACTCCTTTGTCGCCAGATTGTATGCGGCCTTAAGCCCCACAAAATCTTTAGACAGAGTCTTGAACACCATTTCGATCTGGGTGTTATAGTCCAACTCAGCACCATTCTCGGCAGCCTCAGCGAAGAATCCCATTAGAGTGATCATATGGTCCTTCACCGGAGCACCCGCCTTTTGCTTAGAGTTCATAATGCTGGTGATAGCGGACTGTCGAGTCAATTTTTCTTGGCCTCTGAACATGTCCTCCAGATTTTCCATGATCTCCCCAGCAACTTGATAAGTCTTATGCTGCTTTTGTAAAGCACTCGTCATACTAGCAAGGATGTAGCATCGAGCTATCTCATTGGATTCTCTCCAACGATTATAGGCAACCGGGACCTCCTCAAGTGGTGTGTCAGGTTTGGGCCCAGGTGGGCATGGTTCGTCTAGTACGAACTTGTGTCTCTCGCAGCTGAGAACTATTAATAGATTTCTTTTCCAGTCTTTATAATTATCGCCATTCAACTTATTTTTAGTAAGTATCGAAATGTGGGGTGTCAGTGACATTTTGAACTGAAATAAAATTATACTAGACATCATTACAAAGCCCAAGCAAATATACAGATAATTTAGCAAATAAAACATACAAGTATGTTCCTACATGAAACTTGAAAAAACATGTAGTATTGCAACGGTAATTCTCAGCACCCATTGCCCTAAGCCACCGAGGGGTGGTCATGAGAACAAATAGCTGGAACATGGAACCCGTCCAATTAATATATGTTACCTTAAATCCTCCAAGGTTAAGACATATATTAATAACCGCTTATTTGGCCACCAGTTTAGTTAACAGAGCTTCTAGGGAAGGTTAATAACTAAACGAGTCTTGAGTGTATAACCATTGTTTACGTAGCCCGATCCACGTCCTACCAAGCCACCGAGGGGTAGTCATGAATAGGATCGCACCCGAACACGTTTTCCACATAGGAGATCCAATCTAGTATACCGGCGGCGGTAAACACCTACCGAGGGGTGTGGTCAGGTCAGAACTGACGCGAGGCGTTACCATGCTTTCACATATGGATCAACAATAGAGGCCGTGGGTTTTGTTTGAAACCCTCTCCCACTCAATATTTTGAAAAACATGCAAGTTTTGACAAATTATGTATGATCAATATAGTATGAGCGGCACTCACCTATCCTATATGACATGTTATCAAATATGCATACAAAACATCCATCAATACATATTTATACATCCATGACATATCACAGAAAAATAATTGACAGAATAACCAAGCCATGGTTCCATCCTAGAACAAAGAAAATAAAGACTACAAAATTCCATCCAAAGCATTCTTTAGGTCTTGAATTTTGTTCCGTCTTCTTGTATCCATCTTTATGTAGCCTCTCCACTTATTTCTCATCCCAAGAATTATTTAAAATTTAAATTTCCAAAAAATTTAAATTTCAAATTCAAACTCCAAATTCGAATTTCAAATTTAAATTTCTAATTGAAATTTTAAACAATTTTAATCATCATGTGTAATAATATGTAATTTCAAAAAATTTCAAATTTTCAATTACATATTTTTAAACATGATTTAAAATTAAATCTAAAATTTAAAAATCAAAATTTTCAAATTTTGGACCGTCGGACCGCCGCCCCCGTAGGCGGCAGCCGCCGCGGGCAGCCGCCAACCCCGGAGGGGCGGCAGCCCACGGCCGCCCCTTGTGCAGCCCTGCCGGGCTGCAGGCCAAGCCTGCAGCGCCAGGCTGCACGCCCAGACTGGGCGCAGCAGCCGGCAGGCTGCAGGCAGCGCCTGCAGCCAGAGGCTGCACGCCCAGGCTGTGGCCAGCCTTGGGCAGGCCACGGCCACCCCTGGCTGCAGGCAGAGCCTGCGGCCGTGGGTGGTGTGGGCCTGCACAGGGGCTGCCGCAGCCCCACCAAGGTTTGTCGGCCTATCCCGAGGGGTCGTGTCTCGATTTTCGTGCCATATTCCAATTTACCTATTAGGATCTCCAAAAATTAATTTGAATCCCAATTAAATTGAAATTTTCCACACAATCAAAATTTCAATCTTTAAATCAAATTTAACTTTTGGGAAAAATAAATTACGGTCTTCATTCTTCAATCTCCTCCCAGAATAATTACATAAAATTTCCTAAACCGTTCCGGTGTAATAAAAAATTCTAACCATAAAAATTCTAAGAGACAGAAATTAAAATCCATGGGAAAATTAGAGTGTTAATAAACTGCTCCCATGGTTACATAAAAATTCCTAGATACAATTTTTCTAAATTCTAAGGAACCATAACCGGCATAAACAAGCATGCTTATAATAATTCAAAAAAATTAAAATAACCACATACTTTATACATAATACATGATAACAACATAAAGGAACCCTAGAATGCCACTCTCTAAATATCAAATCCATATATAAATAAAAAGACTAAGTAATTGTCTAATTTATGTACATGGCATAGTCATGAGATGGCTCTGATACCAATTGTAGGAAAATAAACCGGTAAAAACGTATCAGAGTGGCGCAGCGGAACAATAAAAATTTTTAGATCGTTAAATATCTCATGATGCCATATACAATAAATCAACAACAATTAAAACTCATACCTCAAGGACGCCAATCTTGCAGGAGGAGAATGACCGGAGGCTTCAACCAACTAGCCTTCTCTACTATTCTCCAATTCCCGAATGGTTGAGTGTGTGGGCACTCTGAACCTCGATCGGTATGCTAGCACTGCTAGTTTTCTTCCGACCACCCAGATCTCTAAAGAACTTTATTGTCACGATGAGCTGTGCAACAATAAGCCTGCTCACCTGAGAGTCTGTGGTCTGAGAGAACTGGAGTGGCAGGACCTCTATTTATAGACCTGCATGAGGTGAATCTCTGAATTTGAATTGGATTAGGAAAAGATATTTTCCCTTATCCAAACCCATAAAATCCGAATTTTTCCAAGGGAGAATCTCCACTAAAAATTCGGTTTTCTTAGGATAGATCCAATCCAAATCTCAACAAGATTTTAACTAGAATTTTATCTCCCTTTTTCAACCAAAAAATCTGAAATCTTTAGGAGAAAATCTTCTCCAAATTTTCGGCTACTTTTAGGATAAGGAAGAATCAAAATTCCACTAGGATTTTTCAAGCTAAATCTCATCTCAACCTTATCCAAAAATAACCGAATTTCCTAGGATTAAGGCTCCAAAATTTCGGCCACTTTTAGGGAGGGAGAGAATCCAAATTCAACTAGGATTGAAACTTGAATTTTCCCTTGAATCTTATCCACAAAAACCGAATTTTCCATTGAGGATTACCCTCAAAAAATTCGCCCACTTTTGTTGGGATTTTGATTTAAAATTCAAATTTCAAATTTCAAATTTCAAATTTCAAATTTCAAATTTCAAATTTAAATTTCAAATTCAAATTTCAAATTCGAAGTTCAAATTCAAATTTCAAATTCAAATTTCAAATTTCAAATTTCAAATTTCAAATTTCAAATTTCAAAGTTCAAATTTCAAAATTCAAATTTTAAATTCCACAAAACGGTTGTATTTCATATTCTTGTTCTCATGGATAATTTTCTACAACTCCAATCCAATCTCAAATAAAATCATGGCAACTTTATTTGGAGTTCGAATAATTGTGTACTCTATTATCCAAAACAAAATCTGAATCCAACCGGAGAGAATCTTGTCTACCATCCTAATCCTGTGTCATCACCATCCATGCATAATAAACTAGCCAATAGCATACACAAATCAATTTGCCAAACGTTAAGGAATTATGTGGAGCTAGTAGAGGGACTGATTGGACATATATAATCGGGCTCCCGTGATTCCATATGATCATCATTCCGTACCGAACCAATCAATCATATGATCACTAATTTCAGAGTCACACCACTATAAACCTGAAACTGAACTCCCAATTATATACCGTATTACATAAGCCTGTGACGAGCTACCATCCAATGACCTTGTCATATATGCAAAACCCTCATATGATATCCATGATCAGGCTTAGGTCAAAGTCCGTTTAATCCTACTGATCAGGCTATCTTAAAGTTCCATTATACTACCGAATCAAGAAAATGATTATTCACCATATGTGAATAAGAAGTCATCCGCCCAGCAGACGACCCAAGGCCTTGTCCATTTTCACATTCGGTATAATGCCTTTAAGAGGATACCTTTAACTCCTCAGAGCTATGATTCCGATATCTGCAAACAAACCCTTCATCGTATACAAGTCATGCACCCAACGAACCGGTCTATAAGCTTACTACCTCTGAGACGCTTTAGCCATTGGAACACCAAAGTACACAAGTCATATACATGAAGTAGTTCATTTACTCAGGATTAAGGTTATTGCACAATGAACGTCAAAAGCAGATTGATCCACTCATAGCGGACTACGTAGATCAATCACGCTTTAGTCCCAGTCTAATATGTCACCACCGAGCAACATATCCATGTCTCTACTTGGGAGTCCAGCTCCAGACAATCAAGACAGACCGTCCCCTCTAAGGCTTTAGACAACATAATAGTCTTAACATGAGTTAGATGCTCGGTCTAACCCCATAGACTACAGACCATAGTTTAGACTGCTAACTTTAGAACATTGTCTTCTTGGATACAAAAAGTCCATTGCATGCAACGTTCTAACAGTTTTAACACAAGCAGTCAGTGAGCCATATTTGCTTATATTTACTTTAACATGTAAATAAGACGAGGACAGATAGCAATGTAATGAATAACCTCTATGTATAATTTTATTATCCAGTTCAAAATGAATACATCAAAATGTCTCTAATACTCAGGGCATTTCCTAACACAAATGGCCTTAGACAACATAATAGTCTTAACATGAGTTAGATGCTCAGTCTAACCCCATAAACTACGGACTATAGTTTAGACTGCTTACTTTAGAATGTTGTCTTCTCCCATACAAAAGTCCATTGTATGCAACATTCTAACAGTTTAATATAAACAATCAGTGAGCCATACTTTTTTACATTTACTTTAACATATTAATAAATCAAGAACACACAATAATGTAATAAATAACCTCTAAATATAATTTTATTATCCAGTTCAAAATAAATGAAACACATCAAAAATGTCTTTCCTGCTTAGGGCACTTCTAATAATCTCCCACTTTCCCTAAGCTAATAGATGTGCCATGTTTCGTATTCCCATCGACTCAACATGTCCTTCAAAACTTCTAGCTACCAAAGTCTTAGTAAAGTGGTCAGTAATGTTGTCCTTGAATGCAACCTTACAAACATCTACAAGTCCTGCGTCCACATGCCCTCTTATTATATGGTTTCTCTGATCTATGTGTTTTGTCTTCTTGTGGTGCCTAGATTCCCTTGTGTTAGCAATAGCCATGCTATTATCACAATAGAGTATGATAGGTTTGTTAACATCCAAAATGACCTCAAGGTCTCTAAAGAACTTGCAGTGTCAAAATGTTTCTTTAGATGCCTCAACTGCAGCTATATATTTAGTCTCCATCGTAGAGTCAGCAGTGTAAACCTATTTCATGCTCCTCCATACAATGGCACCTCTTCTGAGCAAAAACACTAATCCTAAAATCGACTTTCTTGAATCCTTACAAGTTTTGAAATTTAAGTCCGTGTATCCTATGGGTGTTAGGTCCCCTCTAGAATATATAAATATATAATCCCTTGTTCTCTTAAGATACTTAAGTATATGCTTTATGGTTTGCCAGTGCTTGATTCCAAGATTCGCTTGATATCAGCTCACCATACCTACTACAAAACATATATCTGGGTGAATGCAAAGTATAGCGCACATAAGGCTACCCACAGCGGATGCATAAGGGACCTTACTCATACGCTCTATTTCTATTGATGTATTGGGACAGTCATCTAATGAAAGAGTTAGACCAGTAATGGAAGGTTGTGAACTTTTCTTTGCCTCTTACATTGCATACTTTTCAATTATCTTGTGCATTTATGAAGCTTGGGATAATGCTATCATTTTGTTCTTTCGATCTTTGAAGAGACGAATGTCTAGAACATAATTAGCTTCTCCCAAGTCCTTTTTATCAAACTGTTAATGTAACCAAAGTTTGATCAATCATAAGTTCCCTATATCATTCACAATGAGTAGCATATCACCAACATAGAGCACAAGAAAGCTGCTTTTTCATCCTTAATATGTTTATAAACATAAGGTTCATCAACATTCTACTCAAAGCTAAAATGTTTTGATTGCTAGATCAAATCTTTGGTTCCATGAGCGGGATGCTTATTTTAATTTATAAATTGGTCTAAGCAACTTGCAGACTTTTCACTCGTGGCCTTTTACCACGAACCCTTTGGGCTATATCATATAGATACTTTCTTCAAGACGGCCATTCAAGAATGCCATCTTGATGTCTATTTGTCAAATCTCCTAATCGAGAGCCACAATAATGGACAGAAGAATATGAATAGACTTCAGCATAGCAATAGATGAAAAGGTTTCACCGTAATCGATTCCAGCCTTTTGCATGTATCCCTTTACCATAAGTCTAGCCGTGAAAGTTTCAACTTTCCCTTCCATATCCCTCTTTCTTTTGTAGACCCACTTGTACCTAATGGGTTTGATCCCATCTGGTAGGTCCACTACTTCCTAAACAAAATTGGATTTCATAGAATCCATCTCATTGTTCATGGCCTATTTTCAAGATTTAGAACCAACATCATTTATAGCTTTATCAAAAGTGATTGGATCATCATCATGTTCATGAGCTTCGGTCTGGTATACCTCAGCATCATATATGAAGAAATTAGGTTTCCTAGAAACCCTCCCACTATGATGAAGTATCATATACTATTGATCATCTGCATGTCTTTCACTAGAACTTAGACTTACGTCCAAGACCGAAACTTATGGAGCAGTTCTATCACCTGATATCTCATCTAACACCACTTTACTTCGAAGTTTAAAGTCATTCATGTGACTTTCCTCCAGGAATGTTGCATAGGTTGAGGCAATGACCTTTTGTTCCTTTGGGTTATAGAACAAACCTCCTTTAGTCCCCTTAGGATACCCTACAAACATGCACAATTCCAATCTTAGTTCCAAATTTTTTGCATCCCCATCTAGTATATGTGTTGGGTAGCTCTATATTTTTTCCCTACCATAATTCATACGGAGTCTTGGGAATTGATTTACTTGGAACTTGGTTCAGAATATAGCATGTCGTCTGTAGTGCATATCCCCAAAATGATAATGGTAGCATTAAATAACTCATCATGGACCATACCATATCCAATAAGGTCCTGTTTCTTCTTTTGACTACACTACTCTGTAGTAGAGTATCAGGTACAGTCAATTAGGATAATATCCCATTCTCTACAAGATATCCTAGAAATTCATTGGAGTGGTATTCGCCACCTCGATCAGATTGAAGTGTCTTTATAGATTTACCTAATTACTTATCCACTTCCACATGATACTCTTTGAACTTGTCAAAGGTTTCGCTCTTGCAGTGCATTAGGTACACATAACCATACCTCGAGTAATCATCTATAAAAGAGACATAATGCTCGAACCCTCCTTACACAACAACGTTCATGGGACCACATACGTCGGTGTGCACAATTTCTAAGAGTTCCTAAGCCTAGTACCCTTAGCTCCAAAAGATCACTTGGTCATCTTACCCTCGAGACAAGATTCACATTGACGAAGACGTAACTCCTTCAGAGTTTCCAAAGAACCATCTTTCACCAATCTTTGAATCATATCCTAATTAATATGATCAAGTCTTAAATGCCAAAGGTATGCCTTGTTAGAGTGAGAAACATTCAGCATTTTAGAGTTATTAGTTAATTCGGTCTTAAGCAGTGAGTACATCTTTGGTTTGATCAAATATAGATTCCCATCCATCCATCCAGAATGGATAAAAGACATATTTTTATGAATTTCAACTGTTTTAGTAAAAGAAACTGAATAAGAATCCTTTATTAAACAAGCTACCGATATAAGGCTCCTCCTTAAATTAGGAACATAAAAACAGTCTTTCAATAAAATAAACCTAAATTCATCAAAATAATGATAAATATCTCCCACTGCTTCAGCCACCACTAAGCTACCATCTCCAGTCCTTAACTAGAGGGTCTTATTATGTAGACTCCTTCTTTCCATGAACCCCTATAAAGAAACACAAACATGATTAGTGGTGCTTGAATCATTGACCCAAGTGTCTTTCGATGCTTCCACAAACATGCTTCTAAATAATGAAGTTCCTTACCTTTCTTGCCTTTGGTGGCTAAGAATGTAGGAATAAAATCGGTAAAAATGCATCAGAGTGGCGCAGTGGAACAATAAAAATTTTTCAAGATCGTTAAATATCTCGTGATGCCATATACAATAAAACTAATACCTCAAGAGGATGCCAACTGTAGGAGGAGAATGACTGGAGGGCTTTAACCAACTAGCCTTCTCTACTATTCCCTAATTCCCTGATGGTAGAGTGTGGGGGCACTCGGTTCCTCGACCGATATGCTAGCACTACTAGTCTTCTTCTGACCACCCAGATCTCTAAAGAACTTATTGTCACAGTAAGTTGTGCAACAATAAGCCTGCTTACCTGAGAGTTTGTGGCCTGAGAAAACTGGAGTGGTAGGATCTCTATTTATAAACATGTATGAGGTGATCCTCTGAATTCAAATTGAATTAGGAGAAGATTTTCTCCCTTATCCATACACAAAATTTGAATTTTTCAAGCCAAAAAATCAACAAATAATTTCGACCACCTTTTAGATTTTGTTTTCAAAATTCAAATAGGATTTTTACTTGAATTTTATCTCCTCAATCCCCCATAAAAACTGATTCTCCTTTGTGATAAAAACATGACTAGATTCGGTCATTAAAGTGTGAGAAGAATCAAAATCCAAATAGGATTTTTTAGCTTGAATTTTATCTCACCCTTATCAACTAAAAAATCTAAAATTCCCTTTGGATTTATCCAATAAATTTTGTCCACTTTAGGGAGGAGAGAATCCAAATTCAACTGAGATTGAAACTTGAATTTTTCCCTGCAACCTTATCCACAAAAACTGAATTATCTAGGAGGATTTTTTTCAACTAATTTTCGGCCACTTTTGTTAGAATCAGGATTCAAAATTCAAGTAGGATTTAAATAAGATTTTCCTCTCCTTTATCCAAATCAAAACCGAATTTTCTCTTGTGGATAAACCACAAAAATTTGAATCCTATATGGATTGTGATTCAAAATTTGAATTTTAAATTTCAAAGTTCAAATTTCAAAATTCAAACTTCAAATTCAAATTTTAAATTTAAATTTCGATTCAAATTTCAAATTCAAATGTCAAATTTGAATTTCAAATTTAAATTTCAAATTCAAATTTCAAATTCAAAATTTAAGTTTTAAATTTCAAATTTCAAAATCCACAAAAAGTTGTATTTTAAATTTTCGTTCTCATGGATAATTTTCTACAACTCCAATCCAATCTCAAATAAAATCATGGCAACTTTATTTGGAGTTCTAATAATTGTGTACTCTATTATCCAAAACAAAATATGAATTCAACCGAAGAGAATCTTGTCCGCCATCCTAATCCTATGTCAACACCATCCATGCATAATCAACTAGCCAATAAGCATACACAAATCAATTTGCCAACCATTAAGGAATTATGTGGAGCTAGTAGAGAGACCAATTGAACATATATAATCGAGCTCCTGTGAATCCATATGATCATCATTCTGTACCGAACAACTCAATCATATGATCACTAATTTCAGAGTCATACTACTATAAACCTGAAACTGAACTCTCAATTATATACCGTATTACGTAAGCCTGTGACGAGCTATTGTCCAACGCTCTTGTCATATATGCAAAACCCTAATATGATATCCATGATCAGCTTTAGGTTAAAGTTTGTTTAATCCTACTGATCAAGCTATCTTAAAGTTCTATTATACTAACGAATTAGAAAATGATTATTCACCATGTGTGAATAAGAAGTCATCTGCCTTGCAGACGACCCAAGGCCTTGTCCATTTTCACATTCAGTACAATGCCTTTAAGAGGATACCTTTAACTCCTTGGAGCTATGATTCCGATATCTATAAACAAACCCTTCATCGTATACAAGTCATGCACCCAACGAACCGGTCTATAAGCTTACTACCTCTGAGATGCTTTAGCCATTGGAACAACAAAGTACACAAGTCATATACATAAAGTAGTTCATTTGCTTAGGATTAAGGTTATTACATAATGAACGTCAAAAGCAGATTGATCCACTCATATCGGACTACGTAGATCAATCACGCTTTAGTCCCGGTCTAATATGTCACCACCAAGCAATATATCTATATCTCTACTTAGGAGTCTATGCTTCAGACAGTCAAGACAAACTGTCCCTACCATGGCTTTAGACAACATAATAGTCTTAACATGAGTTAGATGCTTGGTCTAACCCCATAGACTACAGACCTTAGTTTAGACTGCTTACTTTAGAACATTGTATTCTTACATACAAAAGTCCATTGCATGCAACGTTCTAACAGTTTTAACACAAGTAGTTAGTAAGCCATATTTGCTTACATTTACTTTAACATGTAAATAGAATAAGGACAAACATCAATGTAATGAATAACCTCTATATATATAATTTTATTATCTAGTTCAAAATAAAATACACCAAATGCTTAGGGCATTTCCTAACAATCTCCCACTTGCCCTAAGCCAGTAGATGTGCCATGTTATGCATCCCCATCGCCTCAACATACCTTTCAAAGCTTCTAGCTACCAAAGTCTTAGTAAAGGCATTAGCAATGTTGTCCTCAGATGCGACCTTACATACATCCACTCATCCTGTCTCCACGTGCCCTCTCCAATTAAGAACATTGATCCTGATGTCGATTTCCTCGAATCCTTACAAGTTTGGAAGTCTGAGTCTGTGTATCCTACGGGTTGTAGGTCCCCTCCAAAATACACCAGCATATAATCTCTCGTTCTCTTAAGATACTTGAGTATACGCTTTACTGCTTGCCAGTGCTTGGTTCCAGGTTTTGCTTGATATCGACTCACCATACCTACTGCAAAACATATGTCCGGGCGAGTGCAAAGCATAGCGTATATAAGGCTACCCATAGCGGATGCATAAGGGACCTTACTCATACGCTCTCCTTCTTTCGATGTCTTGGGGTAGTCATCCAATGAAAGAGTTAGACCGGCAATGGAAGGTTGTGAACCTTTTTTTGCCTCTTGCATTGCATATTTGTAAATTATTTTATCTATGTATGAAGCCTGGGATAATGCTATCATTTTGTTCTTTCGATCTCTGAAGAGACAAATGCCCAGAACATAATTAGCTTCTCCCAAGTCCTTCATGTCAAACTGTTGGTGTAACTAGAGCTTGACCGCTGATAAATTCCCTACATCATTCCCAATGAGTAGTATATCATCGATATAGAGTACTAGAAAGACCACTTTACCATTCTTAATATATTTATAAACGCAGGGTCATCAACGTTCTACTCAAAACTGAATGTCTTGATCGCTTGATCAAATCTCTGATTCCATAAGCGAGATGCTTGCTTTAATCCATAAATGGATCTAAGCAACTTGTAGACTTTTCTTTCTTGGCTTTTGCCACAAACCCTTCGGGCTATATCGTGTAGATACATTCCTTAAGATGGTCATTCAAGAATGCCGTCTTGACGTCCATTTGCCAGATCTTATAATCGAAAGCCGCAGTAATGGACAGAAGAATACGGATAGACTTCAGTATAGCAATAGGCAAAAAGGTTTCATCGTAATCGATTCGAGCCTTTTGCGTGTATCCCTTTGCAACCAGTCTAGCTTTGAAAGTTTCCACTCTCCCTTCTACATCCTTCTTTCTTTTGTAGACCCACTTGCATCCAATGGGTTTTATCCCATCCAGTAGATCTACAAGTTCCCAAACAGAGTTAAATTTCATAGAATCCATCTCATTGTTCATGGCCTATTTCCAAAATTTAGAATCAACATCATTTATAGCTTTATCATAAGTGACCGGATCATCTTCATGCTCATGAGCCTCGGCCTGGCATATCTCAGCATCATACATGAAGAAATTAGGCTTCTTCGAAACCCTCCTACTACGATGAGGCACCCTAAATTATTGATCATCTGCAAGTCTTTCATCGGAACTCGGACTTGCGTCCAAGATCGAAACCTGTGGAGAAGTTCTTTCACCTAATAACTCCTCTAGCACCACTTTACTTTGAGGTTTAAAGTCATTCATGTGACTTTCCTCCAAGAATGTCGCATAGGTTGAAACAATGACTTTTTGTTTCTTTGGGTTATAGAACAGACCTCCCTTAGTTCCCTTAGGATACCCTACAAACATGCACAATTCTGTTCTTGGTTCTAACTTCTTCGCATCTCTATCTAGTACATGTGCCAGGAAGCCCCATATTCTCATATGTCTAAGGGAGGGCTTCCTACCACGCCACAATTCATACGAAGTCTTGGGAATTGACTTGTTTGGAGCCTAGTTCAGAATATAGCATGCTGTTTGTAATGCATATCCCCAAAATGATAACGGCAGCATTGAATAGCTCATCATGAACTGTACCATATCCAATAAGGTCCTGTTTCTCTTTTCGGCTACACCATTATATTGTGAAGTACCAAGTGCAGTCAATTGGGATAATATCCCATTCTCTACACGATGTCGTAGAAATTCATTGGAAAGGTATTCGTCATCTCGATCAGATCGAAGTGTCATTATGGATTTACCTAATTGCTTTTCCACTTCTACACGATACTCTTTGACCTTATCAAAGGTTTCGCTCTTGCGGTGCATCAGGTACACATATCCATACCTCGAGTAATCGTATATAAAGGAGATATAATACTCAAACCGTCCTCGTGCTACGACGTTCATGGGGCCACATATGTCAATTTGCACAATTTCTAAGAGTTCCTGAGCCCTAGTACCCTTAGCTCCAAAAGACCTCTTAGTCATTTTACCCTCAAGACAAGACTCACATTGAGTAAGACATAGCTCCTCTAGAGATTCTAGAGCACCGTCTTTCACCAACCTTTGAATCCTATCCTGATTAATATGACCAAGTCTTAAATGCCAAAGATACACCCTGTTAGAGTGAGAAACTTTCAACCTTTTAGAGTTATTTATTAATTCGGTGTCAAGCAGTGAGTACATCTTTGGTTTAATCAAATATAGGTTTCCATCCATCCAACCAGAACAGATAAAAGACTTATTTTTACGAATATCAACTCTTTTACTAAAAGAAACTGAATAAGAATCCTTTATTAAACAAGCTACCGATATAAGGTTCCTCCTAAAATTAGGAACATAAAAACAGTCTTTTTAATAAAATAAACCTAAATTCATCAAAGTAAAGATAAACATCTCCCACTGCCGCAACCACCACCAAGCTACCATCTCCGGTCCGCAATGAAAGGCTTCTATCATGTAGACTTCTCGTTTACATGAACCTCTGCATAGAAACACAAACATGATTAGTGGCGCCGGAATCAATGACCCAAGTGTCTTTCGATTCTTCCACCAAACACGCTTCTAAATAGTGAAGTTCCTTACTTTCCTTGCCCTTGGTAGCTAGGAATTCCTGGCAAGCCTTATTGAAATGACCTACCTTCCCAATGGAAGCACTTGGACTTTTTAGGGTCCCTGGGCTTCTTGTTCTTCTTCTTCTTCTTCCCATCCGAGACAGGAGGATTAGAAGAACTAGAAGCCACTTGCTTCTTATTTGGCCTCTTCCTCTTCTGTGAGGGTTTGGAAGATTCTGCCAAATTGGCCTCTTCTTTGGGTTGGACTATATCCCTGTCCCTGATCATCCACTCATAAGCTTAGAGTTGCTTCATGAGCTCGATGAGTTCTAACTCCGTTGTTGCCAGATTATATACGGCCTTAAACCCCAGAAAGTCCTTAGATAGAGTTTTAAACACCATCTTGATTTAGGTGTTGTAGTCCAGCTTAGCACCATTCTTGGCATCCTCAGCAAAGAATCTCATTAAAGTGATCATATGGTCCTTCACCGGAGTACCTGCCTTTTGCTTAGAGTTTATAATGCTAGTAATAGCAGACTGTCGAACTAATTTTTCTTGGCTTCTGAACATGTCCTCCAGATTTTCCATGATCTCCGTAGCAACTTGATAAGTCTCATGCTACTTTTGTAAAGCACTTGTCATGCTAGCAAGAATGTAACACCGAGCTATCTCATTGGATTCTCTCCAACGAGTATAGGCAACCGGGACCTCCCCAAGCGGTGTGTCAGGTTTAGGCCCAGGTGGGCATGGTTTGTCCAGCACGAACTTGTGTCTCTCGTAGCTGAGAACTATCAGTAGATTTCTTTTTCAGTCTTTATAATTATCACCATTCAGCTTATTTTCAGTAAGTATTGAAATGAGGGGTGTCGGTGACATTTTGAACTGAAATAAAATTACACTAGACATCATTACAAAGCCCAAGCAAATATACAGATAATTATGTAAATAAAACATACAAGTATGTTCCTACATGAAACTTGAAAAAACATGTAGCATTGCAATGGTAATTCTCAGCACCTATTGCCCCAAGCCACCTAGGGGTGGTCATGAGACAAATAGCTGGAACATAGACCCCGTCCAATTAATATATGTTGCCTTAAATCCTCCAAGGTTAAAACATATATTAATAATCGTTTATTTTGGCCACCAGTTTAGTTAATAGAGTTTCTAGGGAAGGTTAATAACTAAACGAGTCTTGAGTGTATAACCATTGTTTTCCTACCAAGCCACCGAGGGGTGGTCATGAATAGGATCGTACCTGAACATGTTTTCCACATAGGAGATCCAACCTAGTATACCGGTGGCGGTAAACACCTACCGAGGGGTGTGGTCAGGGCAGAATTAACGCGAGGTGTTACTATGCTTTCACATATGGATCAACAATGGAGGCCGTGGGTTTTGTTTAAAACCCTCTCCCACTCAATATTTTGAAAAACATGCAAGTTTTGACAAATATGTATGACCAATATAGTATGAGCTGCATTCACCCATCCTATATGACATGTTATCAAATATGCATACATAACATCCATCAATACATATTTTTACATCCATGACATATGATAGAAAAACTAATTGACGAAAAAATAACCAATTCATGGTTCCATCCTAGAACAAACAAAATAAAGATTACAAAATTCCATCCAAAGCATTCTTTGGGTCTTGAATTTTATTCTGTCTTCTTATATCCATCTTTATGTAGCCTCTTTATTTATTCCTTATCCCAAGAATCATTTAAAATTCAAACTTCAAATTCGAATTTTAAATTTAAATTTCAAATTCAAATTTTAAATAATTTAAATATCATGTGCAACAATATGTAATTTCAAAAAAAACTTTAAATTTTCAATTACATATTTTTAAACATGATTTTAAAATTAAATCTCAAATTTAAAAATAAAAAATTTTGTTTTACGGCCCGTCGGCCTATGGGCCCACGAAGGCCCGCAGCCACCGTGGGCAGCCCCTAGCCCTTGGGGGGGCCTGGCAACTCACGGCCACAGGCCGACTGCAGTCCAGCCGACTGCAGGCAGCGCCTGCAGCCATGGGCTGCACGCTTGGGTGGGCGCAACAGTCCATCAGGCTGCAAGCAGCGCCTGCAACCATGGGTTGCATGCCCAAGGGCTGGCCGGCCCTTGGGTGGGCCATGGCCACCCCTGGCTACAGGCAAAGCCTATGGCCGTGGGTAGTCTTGGCCTGGATAGTGGCTGCTGCATCCCCATCCTACCCGAGTGCAGGGGCTGCAGCCCCACCAAAACCGATGGCCTATCCCGAGGGGTCATGCCTCGATTTTTGTGTCATATTCCAATTTTCCCATTAGGATCTCCAAAAATTAATTTAAATCCTAATTAAATTGGAATTTTCCACATAATCAAAATTTCAACCTTTAAATTAAATTTAACTTTTGGGAAAAAATAAATTACGGTCTTCAAACTTCAATCTCCTCAAAGAATAACTACATAAAATTTCCTAAACTGTTTCCGGTGTACAAAAATTGTAATCATAATAATTCTAAGAGACAAAAAATTAAAATTGATGGAAAAATTACGGTGATGATAAACCGCTCCCATGATTACATAAAAATTAATAGATATAATTTTCTAAATTACAAGGAACCATAACCGGCATAAAACAAGCATGCTTATAATAATTTTAAGAAATTAAAATAACCACATACTACATGCATAATACATGATAACAACATAAAGGAATCCTAGAATGCCACTCTCTAAACATCAAATCTATACATAAATAAAAAGACTAACTAATAATCTAATTTATGTACATGGCATAGTCACGAGATGGCTCTGATACCAATTGTAGGGATAAAATCGATAAAAACGCATCAGAGCGGCGCAGCGGAACAATAAAATTTTTCAAGATCGTTAAATATCTCGTGATGCCATATATAATAAACTAACAACAATAAAACTCATACCTCAAGAGGACGCCAACTATAGGAGGAGAATGACTGGAGGACTTCAACCAACTAGTCTTCTCTACTATTCTTCAATTCCCGAATGGCTGAGTGTGTGGGCACTCTAAATCTCGATCGGTATGCTAGCACTGCTAGTCTTCTTCCGACCACCCGGACCTCTAAATAACTTATTGTCACGGTGAGTTGTGCAATAATAAGCCTGCTCAATTAAGAGTCTATGGTCTAAGAGAACTGGAATGGCAGGACCTCTATTTATAGACTTGCATGAGGTGATCCTCTAAATTTGAATTGGATTAAGAGAAGATTTTCTCCCTTATCCACACACAAAATCTGAATTTTTCAAGCCAAAAAATCAACAAATAATTTTAGCCACCTTTTAGATTTTGTTTTCAAAATTCAAACAGGATTTTAACTTGAATTTTATCTCCTCATTCCCTCATAAAAACTGATTCCTCTTTGTGCCAAAAACATGACTAGATTCGGTCATTAAAGTGTGAGGAGAATCAAAATCCAAATAGGATTTTCTAGCTTGAATTCTATCTCACCCTTATCCACTAAAAAATCTGAAATTCGCTTTGGATTTATCTAATAAATTTAATCCATTTTAGGGAGGAGAGAATCCAAATTCAACTAGGATTGAAACTTGAATTTTTCCCTGTAACTTTATCCACAAAAACCGAATTATCTAGGAGGATTTTTCTCAGCTAATTTTCAGCCACTTTTGCTAGAATTAGGATTCAAAATTCAAGTAGGATTCAAACAAGATTTTCCTCTCCTTTATCCAAATCAAAACCGAATTTTCCCTTGTGGATAATCCACAAAAAATTCGAATCCTATATGGATTGTGATTCAAAATTTGAATTTCAAAATTCAAACTTCAAATTCAAATTTCAAATTTAAATTTCGAATTCAAATTTCAAATTCAAATGTCAAATTCGAATTTCAAATTTAAATTTCAAATTCAAATTTCAAATTCAAAATTTAAATTTCAAATTTCAAATTTCAAAATCCACAAAAAGTTGTATTTTAAATTTTCGTTCTCATGGATAATTTTCTACAACTCCAATATAATTTCAAATAAAATCATGGTAACTTTATTTGGAGTTTGAATAATTGTGTACTCTATTATCCAAAACAAAATATGAATTCAACCGGAGAGAATCTTGTCCACCATCCTAATCCTGTGTCAATACCATCCATGTATAATCAATTAGCCAATAAGCATACACAAATCAATTTGCCAACCGTTAAGGAATTATGTGGAGCTAGTAGAGGGACCAATTAGACATATATAATCGGGCTCCCGTGAATCCATATGATCATCATTCTATACCGAACAACTTAATCATATGATCACTAATTTCAGAGTTACACCACTATAAACCTAAAACTGAACTCCCAATTATATACCGTATTACGTAAGCCTGTGACGAGCTACTGTCCAATGACCTTATCATATATGTAAAACCCTCATATGATATCCCTGATCAACCTTAGGTCAAAGTCCATTTAATCCTACTGATCAGACTATCTTAAAGTTCCATTAGACAACCGAATAAGAAAATGATTATTCATCATGTGTGAATAAGAAGTCATCCGCCCTACAGATGACCCAAGACCTTGTACATTTTCACATCTAGTATAATGCTTTTAAGAGGATACCTTTAACTCCTTGGAGCTATGATTCTGATATCTATAAACACACCCTTCATCATATACAAGTCATGCACCCAACAAACCGGTCTATAAGCTTACTAACTATGAGACACTTTAGCCATTGGAACATCAAAGTACACAAATCATAAACATGAAGTAGTTCATTTACTCAGGATTAAGGTTATTACATAATGAACATCAAAAGCAGATTAATCCACTCATAGCGGACAATGTAGATGAATCACGCTTTAGTCTCAGTCTAATATGTCAACACCAAGAACATATCTATGTCTTTACTTAGGAGTCTATGCTCCGGACAGTCAAGACAAACTGTCCCCACCATGGCTTTAGACAATATAATAGTCTTAACATGAGTTAGATGCTTGGTCTAACCCCATAGACTACAGACCTTAGTTTTGATCACTTACTTTAGAATATTGTCTTCTCGCATACAAAAGTCCATTGCATGCAACGTTCTAACAATTTTAACACAAGCAGTCAGTGAATCATATTTGCTTACATTTACTTTAACATGTAAATAGAATAAGGACAAACAGCAATGTAATGAATAACCTCTATATATATAATTTTATTATCCAGTTCAAAATAAAATACATCAAATGCTTAGGGCATTTCCTAACAAAGAATTCCCGACAAGCCTTTTTAAAGTGACTTACCTTCCCATAGTGGAATTACTTGGACCTTTTAGCGTCCCCAGGCTTCTTGTTGTTGTTCTTCTTCTTCCCATTTGACACAGAAGGAATAGAAGAACTGGAAGCCACCTACTTCTTCTTTGGCTTCTTCCTTTTCCTAGAGGGTTTGGAAGATTCGACCAAGTTGGCCTCTCTCATAGGTTGGACCATATCACCATCTCTGATCATGCGCTCATAAGCTTAGAGTTACTTCATGAGCTTGATGTGTCCTGACTCCCTTGTTGTCAGATTGTATGTGGCTTTAAACCCCACGAAATCCTTTGACAGAGTTTTAAACACCATCTCAATCTGGGTGTTATGGTACAGCTCAGCACCTTTTTCGGTAGCCTCAACAAAGAATCTCATAAGAGTGGTCATATGATTCTTCACCAGAGTACCTACCTTCTGCCAAGAGTTCATGATGCTTGTGATGATAGACTGCTGTGCCAATTTTTCTTGGCCTCTAAACATGTCTTCCAAATTATCCATGATCTCCTTGACAACTTGGTAGGTCTCATGCTGCTTTTTTAAAGCACTTACCATACTAACAAGAATGTTACACCGAGCTATCTCATTAGATTCTCTCCAACAAGTATAGGGAACCAGGACCTCATCAAGCAGTGTGTCAGGTTTAGTCCCAGGTGGGCATGGTTCATCTAATATGAACTTGTGTCTCTTGCAGCTGCGAACTATTAGCAAATTTCTTTTTCAGTCTTCGGAATAATCGCCATTTAGTTCGTTTTCAGTGAGTATTGAAATGAGTCAGTGACATTTTGAACTGAAATAAAATCATATAGGAACATCATTACAAAGCCCAAGCAAATATAGAGAGCATTTAGCAAATAAAACATACGAGTATGTTCTTACATGAAACTTGAAAAACATGTAGCATTGTAATAGTAATTCTCAGTAACTATTGCCCCAAGCTATCGAGGAGTGGTCATGAGACAAATAGCTAGAACATGGACCCAGTCTAATTAATATATGTTACCTTAAATCCTAAAAGATTAAGACATATATTAACAACCGTTTATTTTGGCCACTAGTTTAGCTAACAGAGCTTCTGGGAAAGGTTAATAGTTAAACAAGTCTTGAGTGTGTAACCATTGTTTACATAGTTCGATCCACGTCCTACCAAGCCACTGAGGGGTGGTCATGAATAGGTTCATGCTCGAGCACATTTTCCACATAAGAGATCCAACCTAGTATATCAACGGCGGTAAACACTGATGAGGGGTGTGGTCAGGGCAAAACTGATGCAAGGCATTATCATACTTTCACATATGGATAAACAATGGAGGCCGTGGTTTTTGTTTGAAACCCTCTCCCACTCAATATTTTGAAAAACATGCAAGTTTTGAAAAAATAGGTATGATCAATACAGTTTGAATGACATTCTTCTATCATATATTACATGTTATCAAATATGCATATAGTTCATCCATCACTACAGATTCATCCATTCATGACATATCACAGAAAAAATATACGCTGGAAAATAAATAACCAAGCCATGGTCCCATCCTAGAAAAAAATAAAGATTATAAATTTCCAATTAAAGCATTTTTTGGGTCCTGAATTTTGCTCCATCTTCACGTATCTATCTTCATGTAGCCTTTTCATTTATTTCTCATTAAGAGAATTATTTAAAATTCAAATTTTGAATATTTTAAATTTTAAATAATCTAAATCTCATGAATAATAATATGTAATTTCAAAAATTTAAATTTATAATTACATAATTTTATACATAATTTAAAATTAAATCTCAAATTAAAAAATTAAAATTTTCTGTCCCTCGACCCATCGGGCCACGGGTCTATAAGCCTGCAGCCGCCATGGGCAGCCCTAGCCTCGGGCTAGTAGCCCACGGCCAGGGCTGCTACAGTCCTGTCGGGTTATAGACAATGCCTGCATCCAAGCGCTGTAGACCTTGGGGGCCACTATAGCCTACCAGGCTGTAGGCAGAGCCTACAGCTAAGGGCTATAGCCCCTGGGGGGCCCATGGCCACCCCTGGCTACTGGCATAGCCCGTAGTTATGGTGGCTGTAACCTTGGACAGGGGCTGTCGCAGCCCCATCCTACCCGAGGGCAGGGGCTGTAGTCCTACCAAGGTGGGTGGCCAATCCTAAAGGGTCGGTTCTTGATTTTCATGCCATCTACCAATTTGCCCCTTAAGATTTCCAAAAATAATTTTGAATCCTAATTAAATTGGAATTTTCCACACAAAAAAAATTTCAATCTTTAAATTAAATTTAGTCTTTGGGAAAAATAAATTATGGTCTTCAATCTTCAATCTTCAATCTCCTCCAAGAATAATTACATAAAATTTTCTATACCTTTTTCGGTGCACAAAAATTTTAATCATAAAAATTCTTAGAGACTAAAAAATAAAATCCATGGGAAAATTATAGTGATGACATGGGTACATGAAATAATGCTAGATACAATTTTTCCAAATTTTAAGGAACCATGACTGGCAAAAATAAGCACGCTTATAGTAATTTAAAAAGAAATTAAAATAACTACATACTTCATACATAATCCATGATAACAACATAAAGGAATCCTAAAATGCCACTCTCTAAATATCAAATCCATATATTAAAGAAACTAAAACGATTGTCTATTTATGTACATGACATGATCATGAGTTGGCTCTAATACCAATTGTAGGAAAAAATGGTAAAATTTACGTAGTGGAATTACAAAATTTTTTTAAGATCGTTAAATAACTCATGATGCCATATACAATAAATCAACAATAATCAATTATACCTTCAGAGGAAACACTTAGGAACCAGGAGGAAGTGACCAGAGGGCTTCAACCCACAAGCCGTCAGTACTATTCTCTAATTCTTAGATGAAAAAGTGTGTAGGCACCCAGATCCTCAATCAGTATATTAGCGTGGCTTGTCTCCTTCCGACCACGTAGATCTCTTTAAGAACTTATTACTACGATGATTTGTGTAACAACCGAGAAATTTATCGTTCTCAGAAATATTTACATTATATGCATACAATGATTTTTATGCTTAAAATGTAAAATGTATGATTTAATATTGTTTAGAATACAATAAATGTTCTAACAATATTAAAGGAAAGGAATTCGATGATAGGAAATTTTACCGAACCAAAATAGGACGAACGGTGCCCTTTCAATATCAAAAACCCTAGACGATTACCAGAATCCACAAAAACATGAAATACCTATGGGATGGATTTTTGGCAAAACAGAAGTGATTTAATGTAAACCCACTGATGCGATTTCGATGAATTTTCATTTGGTTTGACTTTCAGTCAAAATTTGACCAAGAAGTAATAAATGATGTCATCCAAGTGATGTCACATATGATGTAATAAATGGAAGAAAAATGGTGTGGAAAGAAATAGGAAATCCAAGGGTTAGGGTTTAAAAGAAGTTTGATCCAAGGGCTTAGATCTTGCCTATAGGAAATAAATCCATAAAAACGTATCAGAGTGGCACAGCGGAACAATAAAAATTTTTTAAGATCGTTAAATATCTCATGATGCCATATACAATAAGCCAACGACAATTTAAACTTATACCTCAAGGATGCCAATCTGCAGGAGGAGAATGATCAGAGGGCTTTAACCAACTAGCCATCTCTACTATTCTCCAATTCCTGAATGGCTGAGTGTATGGGCACTCTAAACCTCGATCGGTATGCTAGTACTACTAGTCTTCTTCCAACCACCCAGATCTCTAAAGAACTTATTGTCACGGTGAGTTGTGCAATAATAAGCCTGCTCTCCTGAGAGTCTGTGGTCTAAGAGAACTGGAGTGGCAGGACCTCTATTTATAAACTTGCATGAGGTGATCCTCTGAATTCGAATTGGATTAGGAGAAGATTTTCTCCCTTATCCATCTGCAAAATCTGAATTTTTCTAGGCGAAATCCCAACTAAAAAATTCGGCCACCTTCAAGATTTTGCATTCAAAATTCAAACAGGATTTTAACTTGAATTTTATCTCACCATTATCCAACCAAAATTCAAAAATCTCTTTCAAGATTTCCTTAAAAATTTCGGCTACTAAAGTAGGGAGAGAATAAAAAATTCTACTAGGATTTTCAAGCTTGAATTTTATCTCATCCTTATCCAAAATAACTGAAAATCTCGTTGGAGATTTAGTCAAAATTTTCGGCCAATACAAGGAGGAGAGAATCCTAATTCAACTGAGATTAAAACTTGAATTTTTCCCGGAATCTTCTCCACAAAAATTTTGAAAATTCCATGAGGATATTCCTCAAAATTTTCGACCAAGTCAGTTAGGATTGGGATTCAAAATTGAAGTAGGATTCAAACAAGATTTTCCTCTTCAAAATCCAACTCAAATTCGAATTCTAGCCTTGTGGAATTATCCACAAAGAATTCAAATTCCACTTGGATTGTGATTCAAAATTTGAATTTCAAAATTCAAAATTCAAAATTCAAATTCAAATTCAAATTTCAAATTTCAAATTTCAAAATTCAAATTCAAATTTCAAATTTTAAATTCAAATTTCAAATTTGAATTTCAAATTTAAATTTCAAATTCAAATTTCAAATTCAAAATTTAAATTTCAAATTTCAAAATCCACAAACAGTTGTATTTCAAATTTTTGTTCTCATGGATAATTTTCTACAACTCCAATCCAATCTCAAATAAAATCATGGCAACTTTATTTGGAGTTCGAATAATCGTGTACTCTATTATCTAAAACAAAATCTGAATTCAACCAGAGAGAATATTGTCTACCATCCTAATCCTATGTCAACACCATCCATGCATAATCAACTAGCCAATAGCATACTCAAATCAATTTGCCAATCGTTAAGGAATTATGTGGAGCTAGTAGTGGGATAAATTGGGCATATATAATCGGGCTCTCGTGAATTCATATGATCATCATTCTTTATCGAACGACTCAATCATATGATCACTAATTTTAGAGTCACACCACTAGAAACCTGAAACTAAATTCGCAATTATATACCGTATTATGTAAGCCTGTGACGAGCTATTGTCCAATGATCTTGTCATGTATGCAGAACCCTCATATGATATCCAAGATCAGCCTTAGGTCAAAGTCCATTCAATCCTATTGTTCAGGCTATCTAAAAGTTCCATTATACTACCGAATAAGAAAATGATTATTCACCATATATGAATAAGAAGTCATCCGACCAGCAGATGACCCAAGGCCTTGTCCATTTTCACATCTAGTATAATGCCTTTAAGAGGACACCCTTAACTCTTTATTAGAGCTGTGATTCTGATATCTGTAAACAAACCCTTCATCGTATACAAGTCATGCACCCAACGAACCAGTCTATATGCTTACTACCTCTGAGACGCTTTAGCCATTGGAACATCAAAGTACACAAGTCATATACATGAAGTAGTTTATTCACTCAGGATTAAGGTTACTACACAATGAACGTCAAAAGCAGATTGATCCACTCATAGCGGACTACGTAGATCAATCACGCTTTAGTCCCGGTCTAATATGTCACCACCAAGCAACATATCCATGTCTCTACTTGGGAGTCTATGCTCCAGACAGTCAAGACAAACCGTCCCTACCATGACTTTAGACGACATAATAGTCTTAACATGAGTTAGATGTTTGGTCTAACCCCATCGACTACTGACCTTAGTTTAGACTGCTTACTTTAGAATATTGTCTTCTCGCATACAAAAAGTCCATTGCATGCAACGTTTTAACAGTTTTAACACAAGCAGTCAGGGAGCCACATTTACTTACATTTACTTTAACATGTAAATAGAATAAGGACACACAACAATATAATGAATAACCTCTATATATACAATTTTATTATCCAGTTCAAAATAAATACATCAAATGTCTCTAATGCTTAGGGCATTTCCTAACATTGCAAAATTGTATGAAAATTTTGGTAAAAGTTTTGGGAAAATGGCTAAAGGTGAGTCAGTTTAGGGAAGTAAATCAGAAAAAAAAAATTTTGATCCTTGCAAATTAACCCCAAAAGTTGCCAAAAATTACCCTAAAAGTTGCTAAAAGGCCCCCTAAAATTTTGCTAATAACCCCTTATCTTTGGCTACCATATAAGCCTGGTTTCAACCTTGAAAAATCAGGAAAAAATTTCCAGTTTTCTGTTCACCCTGCTATCGTGCACTCTTACCAACCTCCAAGCCATTTTGCTTCAAAATTTCCCGCCAAAACTTGTTCCAAAGTCATCCCAAGCATCAAGTGAGCATCATCGTGTTGTAAGCTTCAAATTTGCAAGCTTTTTCATGAAAGTTTTCTGTTGAAACCATGGGGCAGATGTGGTTATGGTGTGATGAATTTCAAGCTTGTGTTTTGTTAGATTATGCTTTAAAAAGCTATGTTAGCATGTAAATGAAGCAAATGATGAATTAGAAGTGTGAAAAACCAAATTTGGTGCATGGTTTTCAAAGAAAATCCACGGTCATTAAGGTGGGTGTTAAATGAAAAATTTTGGATTGATTTGGCTTAATTCAAAAATTTAAATTAAGGAAAGGATTTGAGCTTGAAAAGCAAAAATTTGATGCATGGTTGTCAAAGAAAATCCATGAGCTTAATGGGGTGTTTAATGAAAAAATTTTACTTTGATTTTTTATGATATTTTGGTCCAAAAATTTGTGTTGGTATGTGACTGATTGAGGAAAGAAATCGAAAGCACAAAATTTCAATTTCTATGCATGAAATGAAAGAAAACCCGTGGACTAGAGATAGGTGATGGAATGAATTTTTGTGAGGAAAAATGTGAGTGTGAGATGTGGATAAAAATGTAGGAAAATAAATCGGTAAAAACGTATCAGAGTGGCGCAGCGGAACAATAAAAATTTTTAGATCGTTAAATATCTCATGATGCCATATACAATAAATCAACAACAATTAAAACTCATACCTCAAGGATGCCAATCTTGCAGGAGGAGAATGAACGGAGGCTTCAACCAACTAGCCTTCTCTACTATTCTCCAATTCCCGAATAGCTGAGTGTGTGGGCACTCTGAACCTCGATCGGTATGCCAGCACTGCTAGTCTTCTTCCGACCAACCAGATCTCTAAAGAACTTTATTGTCATGATGAGCTGTGCAACAATAAGCCTGCTCACCTGAGAGTTTGTGGTCTGAGAGAACTGGAGTGGCAGGACCTCTATTTATAGACCTGCATGAGGTGATTCTCTGAATTTGAATTGGACTAGGAAAAGATATTCTCCCTTATCCATAACCATAAAATCTGAATTTTTCATGGGAAAATCCCAACAATAAAATTAGTTTTTTTAAGGATAAAACCAATCCAAATCTAAACAAGATTTTAACTAGAATTTTATCTCCCTTTTTCAACCAAAAAATCTGAAATTTCCTAGGAGATTTTTCCTCCAAAAATTCGGCCACATTTAGGATAAGGAAGAATCAAAATTCCACTAGGATTTTCAAGTTTGAATCTTATCTCAACCTTATCCAAAATAACCGAATTTTCCTAGGAGATTTCCTCCATAATTTCGGCCACTTTTCAGGGAAGGAGAGAATCCAAATTCAACTAGGATTGAAACTTGAATTTTTCCCTTGAACCTTATCCACAAAAACCAAAATTCCATTGAGGATTATCCTCAAAATTTCGTCCATAATATGTTAGGATTTGGATTCAAAATTCAAGTAGGATTCTAACAAGATTATCCTCTCCAAATCCAACTCAAATTCGAATTTCAAACCTTGTGGATTTTTCACAACAAATTCGAATCCCACTTGGACTGTGATTCAAAATTTGAATTTCAAATTTCAAATTCAAATTTCAACTTTCAAATTTCAAATTTCAAATTTAAATTTCAAATTCAAATTTCAAATTCGAATTTCAAATTCAAATTTCAAATTCGAATTTCAAATTCAAATTTCAAATTCAAATTTCAAATTTCAAATTTCAAATTTCAAAATTCAAATTTCAAAATCCACAAAACGGTTGTGTTTCAAATTCTTGTTCTCATGGATAATTTTCTACAACTCCAATCCAATCTCAAATAAAATCATGACAACTTTATTTGGAGTTCGAATAATTGTGCACTCTATTATCCAAAACAAATCTGAATCCAACCGGAGAGAATCTTGTCTACCATCCTAATCCTGTGTCATCACCATCCATGCATAATAAACTAGCCAATAGCATATACAAATCAATTTGCCAAACGTTAAGGAATTATGTGGAGCTAGTAGAGGGACTGATTGGACATATATAATCGGGCTCCCATGATTCCATATGATCATCATTCTGTACCGAACAACTCAATCATATGATCACTAATTTCAGAGTCACACCACTATAAACCTGAAACTGAACTCCCAATTATATACCGTATTACGTAAGCCTGTGACGAGCTACTATCCAATGACCTTGTCATATATGCAAAACCCTCATATGATATCCATGATCAGCCTTAGGTCAAAGTCCGTTTAATCCTACTGATCAGGCTATCTTAAAGTTCCATTATACTACCGAATTAAGAAAATGATTATTCACCATGTGTGAATAAGAAGTCATCTGCCCAGCAGACGACCCAAGGCCTTGTCCATTTTCACATTCAGTATAATGCCTTTAAGAGGAAACCTTTAACTCCTTAGAGCTATGATTCCGATATCTGCAAACAAACCCTTCATCGTATACAAGTCATGCACCCAACGAACCGGTCTATAAGCTTGCTACCTCTGAGACGCTTTAGCCATTGGAACATCAAAGTACACAAGTCATATACATGAAGTAGTTCATTTACTCAGGATTAAGGTTATTGCACAATGAACGTCAAAAGCAGATTGATCCACTCATAGCGGACTACGTAGATCAATCACGCTTTAGTCCCGGTCTAATATGTCACCACCAAGTAACATATCTGTGTCTCTACTTGGGAGTCCAGCTCCAGACAGTCAAGACAAACCGTCCCCTCCAAGGCTTTAGACAACATAATAGTCTTAACATGAGTTAGATGCTCGGTCTAACCCCATAGACTACAGACCATAGTTTAGACCGCTAACTTTAGAACATTGTCTTCTCGCATACAAAAGTCCATTACATGCAACGTTCTAACAGTTTTAGCACAAGCAGCCAGTGAGCCATATTTGCTTACATTTACTTTAACATGTAAATAAGACGAGGATAGATAGCAATGTAATGAATAACCTCTATATATAATTTTATTATCCAGTTCAAAATGAAAACATCAAAATGCCTCTAATACTTAGGGCATTTCCTAACAATCTCCTACTTGCCCTAAGCCAGTAGATGTACCATGTTACGCATCCCCATCGCCTCTACATGCCTCTCAAAGCTTCTAGCCACCAAAGTCTTAGTAAAGGGATCAGCGATGTTGTCCTCGGACGTGATCTTACATACATCCACTTGTCCTGTCTCCACATGCCCTCTAATAATGTGATATCTCTGATCGATATGCTTGGTCCTCTTGTGGTGCCGAGATTCCCTTATGTTGGCAATAGCCCCTGTATTATCACAGTAAAGTGTGATAGGCTTGTCAACACCCGGAATGACCTCAAGGTCTCTAAAGAACTTGTGGAGCCAAACCGCTTCTTTAGATGCCTCAGCCGCAGCCACATACTCAGCCTCCATAGTAGAGTCAGCTGTGCAGCTCGACTTTACGCTCCTTCACACAATGGCGCCTCCTCCGAGTAAAAACACTGATCTAGATGTCGATTTCCTCGAATCCTCATAAGTCTGGAGGTCTGAGTCCGTGTATCCTATGGGTGTTAGGTCCCCTCCAGAATACACCAGCATATAATCCCTCGTTCTCTTAAGATACTTGAGTATATGCTTTGCAGCTTGCCAGTGCTTGGTTCCAGGATTTGCTTGATATCGACTCACCATACCTACTGCAAAACATATGTCTGGGCGAGTGCAAAGCATAGCGTACATAAGGCTACCCACAGCGAATGCATAAGGGACCTTACTCATACGCTCTCTTTCTTTCGATATCTTGGGACAGTCATCCAATGAAAGAGTTAGACCGGCAATAGAAGGTTGTGAGCCTTTCTTTGCCTCTTGCATTGCATATTTGTCAATTATTTTATCTATGTATGAAGCTTGGGATAACGCTATCATTTTGTTCTTTCGATCTCTGAAGAGACGAATGCCTAGTACATAATTAGCTTCTCCCAAGTCCTTCATGTCAAACTGTTGGTGTAACCAAAGCTTGACCGATGATAAGTTCCCTACATCATTCTTAATGAGTAGTATATCATCGACATAGAGTATCAGAGAGACCACTTTTCCATCCTTAATACGTTTATAAACATAAGGTTCATCAACGTTCTGCTCAAAACCAAATGTCTTAATCGCTTGATCAAACCTCTGGTTCCATGAGCGGGATGCTTGCTTTAATCCATAAATGGATCAAAGCAACTTGCAGACTTTCCTTTCTTGGCCTTTCGCTACGAACCCTTCGGGCTGTATCATATAGATACACTCTTCAAGATGGCCATTCAAGAATGCCGTCTTGACATCCATTTGCCAGATCTCGTAATCGAGAGCCGCAACAATGGACAGAAGAATACGGATAGACTTCAGCATAGCAACAGGCGAAAAGGTTTCATCGTAATCGATTCTAGCCTTTTACGTGTATCCCTTTGCAACTAGTCTAACTTTGAAAGTTTCCACTCTCCCTTCCGCATCCTTCTTTCTTTTGTAGACCCATTTGCATCCAATGGGTTTTATCCCATCTGGCAAATCTACAAGTTCCCAAACAGAGTTGGATTTCATAGAATCCATCTCATTGTTCATAGCCTGTTTCCAAGATTTAGAATCAACATCATTTACAGCTTCATCATAAGTGACCGGATCATCCTCATGCTCATGAGCCTCGGCCTGGTATACCTCAGCATCATACATGAAGAAATTAGGTTTCTTAGAAACCCTCCCACTACGACGAGGCACCCTAAATTGTTGATCATCTGCAGGTCTTTCACTGGAACTCGGACTTGCGTCTAAGACCGAAATCTGTGGAGCAGTTCTTTCACCCGATAACTCCTCTAGCACCACTTTGCTTCGAGGCTTAAAGTCATTCATGTGACTTTCCTCCAAGAATGTCACATGGGTTGAGACAATGACTTTTTGTTCCTTCGGGTTATAGAACAGACCTCCTTTAGTTCCTTTTGGATACCCTACAAACATGCATAATTATGGGTGACCCCTCTAGCTTAGGTCGTCCACCTTATCTTGCTTGCTTTCTTTATTCTTTGCTTAGTCTTACTTAGCTTGCTTGTCTCTATAACTTTCTTCTCCTTGGGGGTTTAAAAGATTTGTTCTTGAAAAACTAGGAATGTATTTTATTTTATTTTTTCTTTCTTTTTAAACTGGACTGGATGAAACTACTGATTCTTGAAAATTGTGTATACATAAACATATACATACTACTTAATACTTTTTGTTTTTCCAAAATATATTTTTAGAGTCTTGTTACTTTAATGTACGTAAAAATAGAAACACACTTTTAAGCTTGTTTCACTACTTACATATTACACTCTTGTCTTGTCTTTATACATATACCTCACTATTACACTTTCTTTCTTTTACACGTTGAGTACAGCGGAATTCTGCGAAACGGAACCATAACCCGTCCATGACATCGCTGGGATCTGCCTGCTAGTCCGCTACTCTTGCTTCATACTGCTGGTTGTTTTCCTTTATTACCTACAGCACGAATAGACTAATGAGCTAAAGCTCAGTAAGTACAAACATACATACAAGTAAATAAGCTGAATACACCACTTTAGGGTTAGTCAACTTAGGACCAATTATTTTCTTTAGTCCTATACTACTTGTTCTTTCTATTCTATTTCTTTCTTTTCTTTGCTTTACTTTATCTGCCTAATCTTTCACTTGTGAGCCCGTAGTTGGACGTACCTGGTGCGCGCAGACCAATAGAGGATCAGGGGAGCGACCCACCGATCAACCCTAAGGTCATCTCTGGACTACTGACCTTATAGGTAGTAAGTCATGCCATAAACTACCTCATTATTAATGAGGCAGCGCCACACTTCTGGGGTGGAGGCTATCTGGGAACCTCACAACTAGGGAGGCCGGTACGCCAACCTTAACTTTTAAGTCTTATTATTTGACTTAACTTATTCCTCTTTTCTGTTTCTGATCTTGCTTACTATTCTCGTGAACATGTTAGTATCATGTCACAAACTGAATAGCTTAAATGTATATATATATATCACAACTCTATGGTAAGTCCATTCGTGAGTAGACAATTAAATGTCTGTACTTACCTTATCAATCTCTTCTCCTTTTCTCTCTAGGATCTTTGATCGCCCTCCTTGTAGGTCGATTTTTGGATCCTACAGACAAACTTTGTCTGTTAATTTCATTTCCATTTATAGCTTTTATTTTTCATTAAAAAACTTAAATAGAACCTATTTACAACTTTTTGGGCTTTATTTATCATTTCCCCAATTTTCGTCAACTTTTGCAAAATTACGATTTTACCCCTATATTTTGGTAAAATTACAGTTTTGCCCCTGACGGAATTTTATTGATCCAGACTGCATTTTTGGCCCTCAGGAACTTCTCTGGCTCTTTTCTAATCATTACCGGGTTCGCTTCTATTTTATTTCCACTTTTCACTTTCCCGACCCTCGGGAAGCACTATTCCGACCCTTACGTCGGTTTAGTGATTTTCTATCGTTTCGGAGCCTCAAATGGACGTTTCACTAGTATTTAAAACATTCATCTAGACATTCCCGACCTAGGTCTCCGAGGCTCAGATTTTCCGTACTCGACTCGGATCTTTATTTCATTTCCAAAAACGCCCCCCCCCTCGGGGTCGGTTTTTCCGTTTCACTCTCATTTTACATTTTTAGGGGACGGTCTACTATTCACGAACCACCCCTTAGGTTTTCCCTATTCAATTCTCCGTTAGGGACTCGGGTTTCCGACCCGACCCTAAACTTTTATTTTTAATTCCTATTTTACCCCGAAAGCCGTTTTCGAAATTTCGGCAGTATTTCGGCGTAATTTTAAGGCTACCGACATTAGGTACGCCTCGAACCATATGTACCTGCCACGTACTATACCACAAGCCTATTTTATGTAAAAGTTTTCCAAACTTCTACATAAAAGCTCACAAATTTCCAATTTCACATTTTTAACCACATTACAAAATTTTTTCACAATTTTGCCCTTAGTTTTGGTTTCGGTTTTCACCACCAAACCGAACCAAAGTTTCTCAAACTTTTCAACCACTTGTTAGGCTATTCAATGCCATTTTCTAACACTTTTTCAAGCCCATTTCCTTGTACTTTTCAACTAAATTCTTAGGGTTTTTAAACACTTAAAACCCACGGCCTCATTAGTGAAAAACATGCCAAATTTTCTTTTCATTCTTTCAATCAAAATTTCATCATTCACATCATAAAATGCATGATTTCAATTAACCAAACATCACCAAAAAGCATGAAAATTTTTCTTCCAAAACCCTAAGTAACCCCACGGCCACTTTGAGTAAATGAACACCAAAATTTTTCCAAGCTTTTCCATAGTGAAATTCATGCTTTATTCTTAACAAAACATAAGTTAAAAGCATGTTAACACATAAATCACACAAATTTCTCATTGATTACCCATGGTAACCCACGGATTTTCCTTTGGAAAACCAACCAAAAATTGGTTTTTCTTTAAACCAATTGCATGGTTTTCTTCCTTATTACACCCTTAACAAAACCCATCATCAACTTAATGAAAAACACCCAAAATTTTTCCATCTTAATTCACTATTCATCCCATGGATTTCATGAAGAAAAACCATGAAAAAAATCAAGTGCAAGGGAAGTTACCTTAGTCAAATGCTTCCTTTGTCTTCAAGGAATGTTTTGACACCAATTTTGTGTAGAAAAGTTGAAGAAATAGCTTAGTTCTCCTTTGGTCACTCACGGCTCACCATGGAGAATAACTTAGAAAATTTTCTTTGGTTGTTTGCTTGAAAATTGGCTTCGACCACTTTATTCCCAAACTTGCCGACTTATGCATGGAAGAAAGCCAATTAATTTGGCTATCCACCAATGAAAATTAGGCACCTTTCACCCTAATACTTTCTCCCTTTTTCAAAAATTAAAAAGGTATATTTTTGGCCAAATCTTGGCCTTTAGATCAAAAGCAAATTAAATCATGGCCATTCATCCTACCTAACACCATATTTCTTTCCATTTGGTAAATGGATTTATGATGTCATAAATGCAAAAGTGAAAGTTGACTTTGACTTTCACTATTCACATTAATTCGACTACTTTTTGACCGATGCCGGTTCGAGCCGAATTTTTCTTGAAATTGTCCCGGCGTGTTCCTGAGGTCTCCTGTGCAATCGGATCAATTTAAATTGCTTCCGTTTGATCAAAATCAATCCCGAAAGTTTACCGTCTTTTTGAGCTCCGGTTAGGGTTTCAATGCCGGTTTTGGCACCGTTTCACTCGTTTCAACTCAGTGAATTTTTCCAACACTGAATTCTTACTCGTCAGTATTGTTAGAACATTTTAATATATTCTAAACAATATAAATACATCTATTTCACTCTTTAAATAGTACAAATTATTATATGCATATATTTGTACTTTTCTTACTATGCTCTTACTTTGACTTGCCATATTCTTATCTTTATACTGTTCAGATACCGAAACTACTCCTTTTTGAGCGTTTTGGGCCTGAATTCACTTTCTTACTCATATACTTTATTCTCTACTTATTTTTGGAGATTTTAATTTCCTCCAAAACATTTATTTATTTCTATCAACACTATAATTTGTCTAATTACAACCATAGTGTTTCTTTACATTCTTACTTACAGAACTCATAGAAAACCCTAGATTAAATTAGGTCACACCGCTAAAATTCTCTAGTCGTCACAATAATTCTGATCTTGGTTCCAACTTTTTCGTATCCCCATCCAGTACATGTGCTGGGCAGCCCCATATTCTCATATGTCCAAGGGAGGGCTTCCTGCCACGCCACAATTCATACGGAGTTCTGGGAATTGATTTGCTCGGAACCTGGTTCAGAATATAGTATGCTGTTTGTAAAGTATATCCCCAAAATGATAATGGCAGCGTTGAATAACTCATCATGGACCGTACCATATTCAATGAGGTCCTGTTTCTCCTTTCGGCTACACCATTCTGTTGTGGAGTACCAGGTGCAGTCAATTTGGGATAAAATCCTGTTCTTCACAAGGTGTCCTAGAAATTCATCGGAGAGGTATTCGCCACCTCGATCAGATCGAAGTGTCTTTATGGATTTATCCAATTGCTTTTCCACTTCCGCACGATACTCTTTGAACTTGTCAAAGGTTTCGCTCTTGCGGTGCATCAGATACACATATCCATACCTCGAGTAATCATTTATAAAAGAGACATAATACTCAAACCCTCCTCGTGCTGTGACATTCATGGGGCCACATACGTCAGTGTACACAATTTCTAAGAGCTCCTGAGCCCTTGTACCTTTAGCTCCAAAAGACCTCTTAGTCATTTTACCCTCTAGAGAAGACTCATATTGGGGAAGTCATACCTCCTCCAAAGATTCCAGAGGACCGTCTTTCACCAATCTTTGAATCCTATCCTGATTAATATGACCAAGCCTTAAATGCCAAAGATACGCCTTGTTAGAGTGAGAAACTTTCAACCTTTTAGAGTTATCAATTAATTCAGTGTCAAGCAGTGAGTACATCTTTGGTTTGATCAAATATAGGTTTCCATCCATCCATCCAGAACAGATAAAAGACTTATTTCTACAAATATCAACTCTTTTACTAAAAGAAACTAAATAAGAATCCTTTATTAAACAAGCTACCGATATAAGGTTCTTCCCAAAATTAGGAACATAAAAACAGTCTTTTAATAAAATAAACCTAAATTGATCAAAATAAAGATAAACATCTCCCACTGCCTCAGCCACCACAAAGCTACCATCTCCAGTCCGCAATGAGAGGCTCCTATCATGTAGACTTATCGTTTCCACGAACCCCTGCATAGAAACACAAACATGATTAGTGGCACCTAAATCAATGACCTAAGTGTCTTTCGATTCTTCCACCAAACACGCTTCCAAGTAATGAAGTTCCTTACCTTCCTTGCCCTTGGCGGCTAGGAATTCCCGGCAAGCCTTCTTGAAGTGACCTACCTTCCCATAATGGAAGCATTTGGACTTTTTAGGGTCCTTTGGCTTCTTGTTCTTCTTCTTCTTCTTCCCGTCCGAGACAGGAGGATTAGAAGAACTAGAAGCCACTTGCTTCTTATTTGGCCTCTTCCTCTTCTGTGAGGGATTGGAAGATTCCGCCAAATTGGCCTCACCTTTAGATCGAACCGCATCCTCATCCCTGATCATCCGCTCATAAGCCTGTAGTTGCTTCATGAGCTCGGTTAGTCCTAACTCCTTTGTCGCCAGATTGTATGCGGCCTTAAACCCCACAAAATCTTTAGACAGAGTCTTGAACACCATCTCGATCTGGGTGTTGTAGTCCAACTCAGCACCATTCTCGGCAGCCTCAGCGAAGAATCCCATTAGAGTGATCATATGGTCCATCATCGGAGTACTCGCCTTTTGCTTAGAGTTCATAATGCCGGTGACAGCGGACTGTCGAGCCAATTTTTCTTGGCCTCCGAACATGTCCTCCAGATTTTCCATGATCTCCCCAACAACTTGATAAGTTTCATGCTGCTATTGTGAAGCACTCGTCATGCTAGCAAGGATGTAGCATCGAGCTATCTCATTGGATTCTCTCCAACGATTATAGGCAACCGGGACCTCCTCAAGTGGTGTGTCAGGTTTGGGCCCAGGTGGGCATGATTCGTCCAGTACGAACTTGTGTTTCTCGCAGCTGAGAACTATTAATAGATTTCTTTTCCAGTCTTTATAATTATTGTCATTCAGCTTATTTTCAGTAAGTATTGAAATGAGGGGTGTCGGTGACATTTTGAACTGAAATAAAATTATACTAGACATCATTACAAAGCCCAAGCAAATATACAGATAATTTAGCAAATAAAACATACAAGTATGTTCCTACATGAAACTTGAAAAACATATAGCATTGCAACGGTAATTCTCAGCACCTATTGCCCCAAGCCACCGAGGGGTGGTCATGAAAACAAATAGCCGGAACATGGACCCCGTCCAATTAATATATATTACCTTAAATCCTCCAAGGTTAAGACATATATTAATAGCCGCTTATTTGGCCACCAGTTTAGTTAACAGAGCTTCTAGGGAAGGTTAATAACTAAACGAGTCTTGAGTGTATAACCATTGTTTACGTAGCCCGATCCACGTCCTACCAAGCCATCGAGGGGTGGTCATGAATAGGATCGTACCCGAACACGTTTTCCACATAGTAGATCCAATCTAGTATACCGGCGGCGGTAAACACCTACCAAGGGGTGTGGTCAGGGCAGAACTGACACGAGGCGTTACCATGCTTTCACATATGGATCAACAATGGAGGCCGTGGGTTTTGTTGGAAACCCTCTCCCACTCAATATTTTGAAAAAACATTCAAGTTTTGACAAATTAGGTATGATCAATATAGTATGAGCGGCACTCACCTATCCTATATGACATGTTATCAAACATGCATACTAAACATCCATCAATACATATTTATACATCCATGACATATCATAGAAAAAATAATTGACAGAATAACCAAGCTATGGTTCCATCCTAGAACAAAGAAAATAAAGATTACAAAATTCCATCCAAAGCATTCTTTGGGTCTTGAATTCTGTTCCGTCTTCTTGTATCCATCTTTATGTAGCCTTTCCATTTATTTCTCATCCCTAGAATTATTTAAAATTTAAATCTCCAAAAATTTAAATTTCAAATTCAAATTACAAATTCGAATTTCAAATTTAAATTTCCAATTCAAATTTTTAAACAATTTTAAACATCATGTGTAATAATATGTAATTTCAAAAATTTCAAATTTTCAATTACATATTTTTAAACATGATTTAAAATTAAATTTCTAATTTAAAAATCAAATTTTTTTTGATTTTTAGACCGTCGTACCGCCGCCTCCGAAGGCGGCAGCCGCCGTAGGCAGCCACCAGCTGTTAGGAATGGCCCTAAGTATTAGAGACATTTTGATGTATTCATTTTGAACTGGATAATAAAATTATATATATATAGAGGTTATTCATTACATTGCTATCTGTCCTCGTCTTATTTACATGTTAAAGTAAATGTAAGCAAATATGGCTCATTGACTGCTTATGTTAAAACTGTTAGAACGTTGCATGCAATGGACTTTTGTATACGAGAAGACAATGTTCTAAAGTTAGCGGTCTAAACTATGGTCTGTAGTCTATGGGGTAAGACCGAGCATCTAACTCATGTTAAGACTATTATGTTGTCTAAAGCCTTGGAGGGGACGATTTGTCTTGACTGTCTGGAGCTGGACTCCCAAGCAGAGACATAGATATGTTACTTGGTGGTGACATATTAGACCGGGACTAAAGCGTGATTGATCTACGTAGTCCGCTATGAGTGGATCAATCTGCTTTTGACGTTCATTGTGCAATAACCTTAATCCTGAGTAAATGAACTACTTCATGTATATGACTTGTGTACTTTGATGTTCCAATGGCTAAAGCGTCTCAGAGGTAGTAAGCTTATAGATCGGTTCGTTGGGTGCATGACTTGTATATGATGAAGGGTTTGTTTGCAGATATCGGAATCATAGCTCTAAGGAGTTAAAGGTATCCTCTTAAAGGCATTATACTGAATGTGAAAATGGACAAGGCCTTGGGTCGTCTGCTGGGCGGATGACTTCTTATTCACACATGATGAATAATCATTTTCTTAATTCGGTAGTAAAATGGAACTTTAAGATAGCCTGATCAGTAGGATTAAACGGACTTTGACCTAAGGCTGATCATGGATATCATATGAGGGTTTTGCATATATGACAAGGTCATTGGATAGTAGCTGGTCATAGGCTTACGTAATACGGTATATAATTGGGAGTTCAGTTTCAGGTTTATAGTGGTGTGACTCTGAAATTAGTGATCATATGATTGAGTTGTTCGGTATAGAATGATGATCATATGGAATCACGGGAGCCCGATTATATTTGTCCAATCAGTTCCTCTACTAGCTCCACATAATTCCTTAACGTTTGGCAAATTGATTTGTGTATGCTATTGGCTAGTTTATTATGCATGGATGGTGATAACACAGGATTAGGATGGTAGACAAGATTCTCTCCGGTTGGATTCAGATTTTGTTTTGGATAATAGAGTACACAATTATTCGAACTCCAAATAAAGTTGCCATGATTTTATTTGAGATTGGATTGGAGTTGTAGAAAATTATCCATGAGAACAAGAATTTGAAACACAACCGTTTTGTGGATTTTGAAATTTGAATTTTGAATTTTGAATTTTGAATTTGAAATTTGAATTTGAAATTTGAATTTGAAATTCGAATTTGAAATTTGAATTTGAAATTTAAATTTGAAATTTGAAATTTGAAATTCAAATTTTGAATCACAGTCCAAGTGGGATTCGAATTTGTTGTGGAAAATCCACAAGGTTTGAAATTCGAATTTGAGTTGGATTTGGAGAGGATAATCTTGTTAGAATCCTACTTGAATTTTGAATCTAAATCCTAACAAAAGTGGACGAAATTTTTGAGGATAATCCTTAATGGAATTTCAGTTTTTGTGGATAAGGTTCAAGGAAAAATTCAAGTTTCAATCCTAGTTGAATTTGGATTCTCTCCTTCCCTGAAAAGTGGCCGAAATTATGGAGGAAATCTCCTAGGAAAATTCGGTTATTTTGGATAAGGTTGAGATAAGATTCAAGCTTGAAAATCCTAGTGGAATTTTGATTCTTCCTTATCCTAAATGTGACCGAATTTTTGGAGGAAAATCTCCTAGGAAATTTCGGATTTTTTGGTTGAAAAAGGGAGATAAAATTCTAGTTAAAATCTTGTTTAGATTTGGATTGGTTTTATCCTTAAAAAACCGAATTTTATTGTTGGGATTTTCCCATGGAAAAATTTGGATTTTATGGTTATGGATAAAGAAGAATATCTTTTCCTAGTCCAATTCAAATTCAGAGAATCACCTCATGCAGGTCTATAAATAGAGGTCCTGCCACACCAGTTCTCTCAGACCACAGACTCTCAGGTGAGCAGGCTTATTGTTGCACAGCTCATCGTGACAATAAAGTTCTTTTGAGATCTGGGTGGTCGGTAGAAGAGTAGTAGTGCTAGCATACCGATCGAGGTTCAGAGTGCCCACACACTCGGCCATTCGGGAATTGGAGAATAGTAGAAAAGGCTAGTTGGTTGAAGCCTCTAGTCATTCTCCTCCTGCAAGATTGGCGTCCTTGAGGTATGAGTTTTAATTGTTGTTGGTTTATTGTATATGGCATCATGAGATATTTAACGATCTAAAAATTTTTATTGTTCCGCTGCGCCACTCTGATACGTTTTTACCGATTTATTTTCCTACACCAGCCCCAAAGGGGCTGGCAGCCCACGGCTGCCCCCTATGTGCAGCCTTGCCGAGCTGCAGGCCAAGCCTGCAGCGCCAGGCTGCACGCCCAGGCTGGGCGCAGTAGCCGGCAGGCTGCAGGCAGCGCCTGCAGCCAGAGGCTACACGCCCAGGCTGCGGCCAGCCTTGGGTAGGCCACGGCCACCCTTGGCTGCAGGCCAAGCCTGCGGCCGTGGGTGGTGTTGGCCTGCACAGGGGCTGCCGCAGTCCCATCCTGCCCGAGGGCAGGGGCTGCAGCCCCACCAAGGCCCGTCGGCCTATCCTGAGGGGTCGTGTCTTGATTTTCATGCCATATTCCAATTTACCTATTAGGATCTCCAAAAATTAATTTGAATCCCAATTAAATTGAAATTTTCCACACAATCAAAATTTCAACCTTTAAATCAAATTTAACTTTTGGGAAAAAATAAATTACGGTCTTCAATCTTTAATCTCCTCCAAGAATAATTACATAAAATTTCCTAAACCGTTTCCGGTGTACAAAAATTCTAACCATAAAAATTCTAAGAGACAAAAATAAAACCCATGGGAAAATTACAGTGTTAATAAACTGCTCCCATGGTTACATGAAAAATTCCTAGATACAATTTTTCTAAATTCTAAGGAACCATAACCGGCATAAACAAGCATGCTTATAATAACTTAGAAAATTAAAATAACCACATACTTTATACATAATCCATGATAACAACATAAAAGAACCCTAGAATGCCACTCTCTAAATATCAAATCCATACATAAATAAAAAGACTAAGTAATTGTCTAATTTATGTACATGGCATAGTCATGAGATGGCTCTGATACCAATTGTAGGAAAATAAATCGGTAAAAACGTATCAGAGTGGCGCAGCGGAACAATAAAAATTTTTAGTTCGTTAAATATCTCATGATGCCATATACAATAAACCAACAACAATTAAAACTCATACCTCAAGGACGCCAATCTTGCAGGAGGAGAATAACCGGAGGCTTCAACCAACTAGCCTTCTCTACTATTCTCCAATTCCCGAATGGCTGAGTGTGTGCACACTCTGAACCTCGATCGGTATGCTAGCACTGCTAGTTTTCTGCCGACCACCCAGATCTCTAAAGAACTTTATTGTCACGATGAGCTGTGCAACAATAAGCCTGCTCACCTGAGAGTCTGTGGTCTGAGAGAACTGGAGTGGCAGGACCTCTATTTATAGACCTGCATGAGGTGATTCTCTGAATTTGAATTGGACTAGGAAAAGATATTCTCCCTTATCCATAACCATAAAATCTGAATTTTTCATGGGAAAATCCCAACAATAAAATTCGGTTTTTTAAGGATAAAACCAATCCAAATCTCAACAAGATTTTAACTAGAATTTTATCTCCCTTTTTCAACCAAAAAATCCGAAATTTCCTAGGAGATTTTTCCTCCAAAAATTCGGCCACGTTAAGGATAAGGGAGAATCAAAATTCCACTAGGATTTTCAAGCTTGAATCTTATCTCAACCTTATCCAAAATAACCGAATCTTCCTAGGAGATTTCTTCCATAATTTCGGCCACTTTTCAGGGAAGGAGAGAATCCAAATTCAACTAGGATTGAAACTTGAATTTTTCCCTTGAACCTTATCCACAAAAATCGAAATTCCATTGAGGATTATCCTCAAAATTTCGTCCATAATTTGTTAGAATTTGGATTCAAAATTCAAGTAGGATTCTAACAAGATTATCCTCTCCAAATCCAACTCAAAGTCGAATTTCAAACCTTGTGGATTTTCCACAACAAATTCGAATCCCACTTGGACTGTGATTCAAAATTTGAATTTCAAATTTCAAATTCAAATTTCAAATTTCAAATTTCAAATTTCAAATTTCAAAATTCAAATTTCAAAATCCACAAAACGGTTGTGTTTCAAATTCTTGTTCTCATAGATAATTTTCTACAACTCCAATCTAATCTCAAATAAAATCATGGCAACTTTATTTAGAGTTCGAATAATTGTGTACTCTATTATCCAAAACAAAATCTGAATCCAACAGGAGAGAATCTTTTCTACCATCCTAATCCTGTGTCATCACCATCCATGCATAATAAACTAGCCAATAGCATACACAATTCAATTTGCCAAACGTTAAGGAATTATGTGGAGCTAGTAGAGGGACTGATTAGACATATATAATCGGGCTCCCGTGATTCCATATGATCATCATTCTGTACCGAACAACTCAATCATATGATCACTAATTTCAGAGTCACACCACTATAAACCTGAAACTGAACTCCCAATTATATACTGTATTACGAAAGCCTGTGACGAGCTGCTATCCAATGACCTTGTCATATATGCAAAACCCTCATATGATATCCATGATCAACCTTAGGTCAAAGTCCGTTTAATCCTACTGATCAGGCTATCTTAAAGTTCCATTATACTACCGAATTAAGAAAATGATTATTCACCATGTGTGAATAAGAAGTCATCCGCCCAGCCGACGACCCAAGGCCTTGTCCATTTTCACATTCAGTATAATGCCTTTAAGAGGATACCTTTAACTCCTTAGAGCTATGATTCTGATATCTGCAAACAAACCCTTCATCGTATACAAGTCATGCACCCAACGAACCGATCTATAAGCTTACTAACTCTGAGACACTTTAGCCATTGGAACATCAAAGTACACAAGTCATATACATGAAGTAGTTCATTTACTCAGGATTAAGGTTATTGCACAATGAACGTCAAAAGCATATTGATCCACTCATAGCGGACTACGTAGATCAATCACGCTTTAGTCCCGGTCTAATATGTCACCACCAAGTAACATATCTATGTCTCTACTTGGGAGTCCAGCTCCAGATAGTCAAGACAAACCGTCCCCTCCAAGGCTTTAGACAACATAATAGTCTTAACATGAGTTAGATGCTCGGTCTAACCCCATAGACTACAGACCATAGTTTAGACCGCTAACTTTAGAACATTGTCTTCTCGCATACAAAAGTCCATTGCATGCAACGTTCTAACAGTTTTAACACAAGCAGTCAGTGAGCCATATTTGCTTACATTTACTTTAACATGTAAATAAGACGAGGACAGATAGCAATGTAATGAATAACCTCTATATATAATTTTATTATCCAGTTCAAAATGAATACATCAAAATGTCTCTAATACTTAGGGCATTTCCTAACAAAAAAAACCGAGTGTGAGAATAGGCAAAAACGAATCGAAATGTCATTAAAAACGACTATGGTTTTATAGAAATTTTTACTCAAAAAGTTTGTGTTTTTAAGTAAAATTTAAGCCTCTGGTTTAGTACGTGGCAGGTATCGAGGTTTTGAGGCATTACCTAAATGCCGAGAACCTAAAATTTAAGCGGAAATGTTGTCAAATTTTTAGAATAACCCGAAGGATATTTTAGGAAATGAGTGGTAAAATGCGGTCAGAGTTTAAAAACCTAAGCCTCCTCGGTGACCTAGGTTAGGGAAAAGATGACAGACATTTTTAATTATTAGTAAAACATCCATTCAGAGCCCCGAAACGTAAGAAAAAGAATATTAACGACTGAAGGTCAGAATAGTATCACCCAAGGGTCGATGAATAGTAAATCGAGAATTTACAGTAATTAGTACTGTAAAAACTTGGTAAAGCTTAAGAAAAATTAATTTATGATTTTTGAGCTTAGAAAATCCCGTTAAAATGCTAAAGTGAAAATGTTACGTCCTAAAGACCCATCAGGGGCAAAATTGTCATTTTGACCAAAAATTTCAGAAATGTTAGAAAAAGATTGTTAAGGCCTTAAAATAGCTTAATTAAAATTCTAAAGGCCAAATTAAGTTTTAAGTAAACGAAAGGTATATTTACAACAAAAAATCACGCTAGGGACGAAATGATCATTTTGTCAAAAGTTGGGGGGACAAAATGGTCATTTTGTCAAAAGTTAGAAAAAGAGACGTTAAGGCCTGAAATGGCATCCTAAGGCCTTAATTAAGGATTTAATGGCTAAAATCAAGATTTTAGTATAAGAAAAGTAAGAAAAGTCCACTACTGATAAAATGGTCATTTTTTCAAAAGTTGACAGAAAAGTTAAAAATGAAATATTACACCCTTAAATGCATCGTTAGGGACCTGGATTTAGAATTTTTACATTTTTGCTACATTTTAAGTATGAAATGAATTTTGGAAATAACTGTTACTCATTTTAGCTATAGGGATCCAACCTAGAGGCAACAAAAGAACGTCGATAGACCCCAGAAAAGAAACTTTAGCAAAATATCTGTAAGTTCAGACATGTGGCGCCCCCGATCTCGGTCCACCGAAGCTATTACAATCAAGCTCCTTAGCCAACTGAAATAGCTCGTAAACTTCGTCGAGTCGCCTAAATTCTTTTCTTTCCTCTAATCCCTTTGTGAAATTTGGAATCATTTTTTTTTCTTAAATACTTTTTCTTGATTGTAACATAACGTGATTAAACTGAATTATATTTGCCACTTTTTAAAAGTACAAACACACTTTATACATAAATACCGAAGCCAACTTCTTTTACAATACATGTCTCTTCTTTCAACGCTCGACGGAAAACTTGTAGCAGACCATATCCACAGTGGATTCCTTATCCCCATTGGCACACGCAAATCCCGCCGTCATCCATAGCCAATATTCTGACTTACAGGTTCCATACCTGCAATATGAACAAACTGGTAAGCTAACAGGCTTAGTAAGTTTTAACATACTTAGTCAGAATCATACGGATTCAAAAACATTGAAAACTCAATTTCCTATGAATAGTACTATTCATCATAAATAGTACTATTCACCATGAATAATAACTTTGACCTTTGACCAATGAATAGTAATAGTTACCCTAACTGGTTACTATTCATTTTACCCTAATTGGTAACTATTCACATTACTATAATCGGATACTATTCACATCAGCCTAACTGATTACTATTCACAAACCCTAACCGAAATCACTATACTTAGCATACTTCGGTTATACTCAGTCATGATTTTTATCATTTTATTGATTGTTCATTCTCTATTTGATTTCTAGTTTAGAGCTTTGTTTATGGTAGTACCGATGATTATTAGCGCACTGACTGGGAGGGTCTAAGGAGCGACCTTAGAACATCGGCCTCCACAGCCCTGATATCCTCGTAGGATCTGAGAAAGACCTCCACCACTATGTTGGAGGGGCGGTACGCCTTAATGATTTCATTACCTGTAGGAAAATAAATCGGTAAAAACGTATCAGAGTGGCGCAGCGGAACAATAAAAATTTTTAGATCGTTAAATATCTCATAATGCCATATACAATAAACCACCAACAATTAAAACTCATACCTCAAGGACGCCAATCTTGCAGGAGGAGAATGGCCGGAGGCTTCAACCAACTAGCCTTCTCTACTACTCTCCAATTCCCGAATGGCTGAGTGTGTGGGCACTCTGAACCTCGATCGGTATGCTAGCACTGCTAGTCTTCTTCCGACCACCCAGATCTCTAAAGAACTTTATTGTCACGATGAGCTATGCAACAATAAGCCTGCTCACCTGAGAGTCTGTGGTTCGAGAGAACTGGAGTGGCAAGACCTCTATTTATAGACCTGCATGAGGTGATTCTCTAAATTCGAATTGGACTAGGAAAAGATTTTCTCCCTTATCCATATCCATAAAATCTGAATTTTCCAAGGGAGAATCTCCACAATTAAATTCGGTTTTCTTAGGATAAATCCAATCCAAATCTAAACAAGATTTTAACTAGAATTTTATCTCCCTTTTTCAACCAAAAAATCCAAAATTTCTAGGAGAAAATCTTCTCCAAATTTTCGGCCACTTTTAGGATAAGGAAGAATCAAAATTCCGTTAGGATTTTCAAGCTTGAATCTTATCTCAACCTTATCCAAAAATAACCGAATTTCCTAGGAGAGATTCTCCAAATTTTCGGTCACTTTTCAGGGAGGAGAGAATCCAAATTCAACTAGGATTGAAACTTGAATTATTCCCTTGAATCTTATCCACAAAAATCTGAATTTTTCCATGAGGATTATCCTCAAAAATTTCGTCCACTTTTGTTGGGATTTGGATTCAAAATTCAAGTAGGATTCTAACAAGATTATCCTCTCCAAATCCAACTCAAATTCGAATTTCAAACCTTGTGGATTTTCCACAACAAATTCGAATCCTACTTGGACTGTGATTCAAAATTTGAATTTCAAATTTCAAATTCAAATTTCAAATTCAAATTTCAAATTTCAAATTTCAAATTTCAAATTTCAAATTTAAATTTCAAATTCAAATTTCAAATTCGAATTTCAAATTCAAATTTCAAATTCAAAATTCAAATTTCAAATTTCAAAATTCAAATTTCAAATTTCAAAATTCAAATTTCAAATTCCACAAAACCATTGTGTTTCATATTCTTGTTCTCATGGATAATTTTCTACAACTCCAATCCAATCTCAAATAAAATCATGGCAACTTTATTTGGAGTTCGAATGATTGTGTACTCTATTATCCAAAACAAATCTGAATCCAACTGGAGAGAATCTTGTCTACCATCCTAATCCTGTGTCATCACCATCCATGCATAATAAACTAGCCAATAGCATACACAAATCAATTTGCCAAACGTTAAGTAATTATGTGGAGCTAGTAGAAGGACTGATTGGACATATATAATCGGGCTCCCGTGATTCCATATGATCATCATTCTTTACCGAACAACTCAATCATATGATCACTAGTTTCAGAGTCACACCACTATAAACCTGAAACTGAACTCCCAATTATATACTGTATTATGTAAGCCTGTGACAAGCTACTATCCAATGACCTTGTCATATATGCAAAACCCTCATACGATATCTATGATCAGCCTTAGGTCAAAGTCCGTTTAATCCTACTGATCAGGCTATCTTAAAGTTCCATTATACTACCGAATCAAGAAAATGATTATTCACCATATGTGAATAAGAAGTCATCCGCCCAGCAGACGACCCAAGGCCTTGTCCATTTTCACATTCAGTATAATGCCTTTAAGAGGATACCTTTAACTCCTCAGAGCTATGATTCCGATATCTGCAAACAAACCCTTCATCGTATACAAGTCATGCACCCAACGAACGGGTCTATAAGCTTACTACCTCTGACACGCTTTAGCCATTGGAACATCAAAGTACACAAGTCATATACATGAAGAAGTTCATTTACTCAAGATTAAGGTTATTGCACAATGAACGTCAAAAGCAGATTGATCCACTCATAGCGGACTACGTAGATGAATCACGCTTTAGTCCCGGTCTAATATGTCACCACCAAGCAACATATCCATGTCTCTACTTGGGAGTCCAGCTCCAAACAGTCAAGACAAACCGTCCCCTCTAAGGCTTTAGACAACATAATAGTCTTAACATGAGTTAGATGCTCGGTCTAACCCCATAGACTACAGACCATAGTTTAGACTGCTAACTTTAGAACATTGTCTTCTCGCATACAAAAGTCCATTGCATGCAACGTTCTAACAGTTTTAACACAAGCAGTCAGTGAGCCATATTTGCTTACATTTACTTTAACATGTAAATAAGACGAGGACAGATAGCAATGTAATGAATAACCTCTATGTATAATTTTATTATCCAGTTCAAAATGAATACATCAAAATGTCTCTAATACTTAGGGCATTTCCTAACAATCTCCCACTTGCCCTAAGCCAGCAGATGTGCCATGTTATGCATCCCCATCACCTCTACATGCCTCTCAAAGCTTCTAGCCACCAAAGTCTTAGTAAAGGGATCAGCGATGTTGTCATCGGACGCGATCTTACATACATCCACTTGTCTTGTCTCCACATGCCCTCTAATAATATGATATCTCCGATCAATGTGCTTGGTCCTCTTGTGGTGTCGAGATTCCCTTGTGTTGGCAATAGCCCCTGTATTATCACAGTAAAGTGTGATAGGCTTGTCAACACCCAGAATGATATCAAGGTCTCTAAAGAACTTGCGGAGCCAAACCGCTTTTTTAGATGCCTTAGCCGCAGCCACATACTCAGCCTCCATAGTAGAGTCAGCTGTGCAGCCCTGCTTCACGCTCCTCCACACAATGGCGCCTCCTCCGAGTAAAAACACTGATCCAGATGTCGATTTCCTTGAATCCTTACAAGTCTGGAAGTCTGAGTCCGTGTATCCTATAGGTGTTAGGTCCCCTCCAGAATACACCAGCATATAATCCCTCGTTCTCTTAAGATACTTGAGTATATGCTTTACTGCTTGCCAGTGCTTGGTTCCAGGATTCGCTTGATATCGACTCACCATACCTACTGCAAAACATATGTCCGGGCGAGTGCAAAGCATAGCGTACATAAGGCTACCCACAGCGGATGCATAAGGGACCTTACTCATACGCTCTCTTTCTTCCGATGTCTTGGGACAGTCATCCAATGAAAGAGTTAGACCGACAATAGAAGGTTGTGAGCCTTTCTTTGCCTCTAGCATTGCATATTTGTCAATTATTTTATCTATGTATGAAGCTTGGGATAATGCTATCATTTTGTTCTTTCGATCTCTGAAGAGACGAATGCCTAGAACGTAATTAGCTTCTCCCAAGTCCTTCATGTCAAACTGTTGGTGTAACCAAAGCTTGACCGATGATAAGTTCCCTACATCATTCCCAATGAGTAGTATATCATCGACATAGAGTATCAGAAAGACCACTTTTCCATCCTTAATACGTTTATAAACACAAGGTTCATCAACGTTCTGCTCAAAACTAAATGTCTTAATCGCTTGATCAAACCTCTGGTTCCATGAGCGGGATGCTTGCTTTAATCCATAAATAGATCTAAGCAACTTGCAGACTTTCCTTTCCTGGCCTTTTGCTATGAACCCTTCGGGCTGTATCATATAGATACACTCTTCAAGATGGCCATTCAAGAATGCCGTCTTGACATCCATTTGCCAGATCTCGTAATCGAGAGCCACAGCAATGGATAGAAAAATACGGATAGACTTCAGCATAGCAACAGGCGAAAAGGTTTCCTCGTAATCGATTCTAGCCTTTTGCGTGTATCCCTTTGCAACCAGTCTAGCTTTGAAAGTTTCCACTCTCCCTTCCGCATCCTTCTTTCTTTTGTAGACCCATTTGCATCCAATGGGTTTTATCCCATCCGGCAAATCTACAAGTTCCCAAACAAAGTTGGATTTCATAGAATCCATCTCATTGTTCATAGCCTGTTTCCAAGATTTAGAATCAACATCATTTATAGCTTCATCATATGTGACCGGATCTTCCTCATGCTCATGAGCCTCGGCCTGGTATACCTCAGCATCATACATAAAGAAATTAGGTTTCTTCGAAACCCTCCCACTACGACGAGGCACCCTAAATTGTTGATCGTCTGCAGGTCTTTCACTGGAACTCAGACTTGCGTCCAAGACCGAAATCTGTGGAGCAGTTCTTTCACCCGATAACTCCTCTAGCACCACTTTGCTTCGAGGCTTAAAGTCATTCATGTGACTTTCCTCCAAGAATGTCGCCTGGGTTGAGACAATGACTTTTTGTTCCTTCGGGTTATAGAACAGACCTCCTTTAGTTCCTTTTGGATACCCTACAAACATGCATAATTCTGATCTTGATTCCAACTTCTTCGCATCCCCATCCAGTACATGTGTCGGGCAGCCCCATATTCTCATATGTCCAAGGGAGGGCTTCCTGCCGCGCCACAATTCATACGGAGTTCTAGGAATTGATTTGCTCGGAACCTGGTTCAGAATATAGCACGCCGTTTGTAAAGCATATCCCCAAAATGATAATGGCAGCATTGAATAACTCATCATGGACCGTACCATATCCAATAAGATCCTGTTTCTCCTTTTGGCTACACCATTCTGTTGTGGAGTACCAGGTGCAGTCAATTGGGATAAAATCCCGTTCTCTACAAGATGTCCTAGAAATTCATCGGAGAGATATTTGCCACCTCGATTAGATCGAAGTGTCTTTATGGATTTATCCAATTGCTTTTCCACTTCCACACGATACTCTTTGAACTTATCAAAGGTTTCGCTCTTGCGGTGCATCAGATACACAAATCCGTACCTCGAGTAATCATCTATAAAAGAGACATAATACTTCAACCCTCCTCGTGCTGTGATGTTCATGGGGCCACATACGTCAGTGTGCACAATTTCTAAGAGCTCCTGAGCCCTTGTACCCTTAGCTCCAAAAGACCTCTTAGTCATTTTACCCTCTAGACAAGACTCACATTGGGGAAGTCGTACCTCCTCCAGAGATTCCAGAGGACCGTCTTTCACCAATCTTTGAATCCTATCTTGATTAATATGACCAAGTCTTAAATGCCAAAGATACGCCTTGTTAGAGTGAGAAACTTTCAACCTTTTAGAGCTGTCAGTTAATTCAGTGTCAAGCAATGAGTACATCTTTGGTTTGGTCAAATATAGGTTTCCATCCATCCATCCAGAACAGATAAAAGACTTATTTCTACGAATATCAACTCTTTTACTAAAAGAAACTGAATATGAATCCTTTATTAAACAAGCTACCGATATAAGGTTCCTCCTAAAATTAGGAACATAAAAACAGTCTTTCAATAAAATAAACCTAAATTGATCAAAATAAAGGTAAACATCTCCCACTGCTTCAGCCACCACAAAGCTACCATCTCCAGTCCGCAACGAGAGGCTCCTATCATGTAGACTTCTCGTTTCCATGAACCCCTGCATCGAAACACAAACATGATTAGTGGACCCGAATCAATGACCCAAGTGTCTTTCGATTCTTCCACCAAACATGCTTCCAAGTAATGAAATTCCTTACCTTCCTTGCCCTTGGCGGCTAGGAATTCCCGGCAAGCCTTCTTGAAGTGACCTACCTTCCCACAATGGAAGCATTTGGACTTTTTAGGGTCCTTTGGCTTCTTGTTCTTCTTCTTCTTCTTTCCGTCCGAGACAGGAGGATTAGAAGAACTAGAAGCCACTTGCTTCTTATTTGGCCTCTTCCTCTTCTATGAGGGATTGGAAGACTCCGCCAAATTGGCCTCACCTTTCGGTTGAACCGCATCCTCATCCCTGATCATCCGCTCATAAGCCTGTAGTTGCTTCATGAGCTCGGTTAGTCCTAACTCCTTTGTTGCCAGATTTTATGCGGCCTTAAACCCCACAAAATCTTTAGACAGAGTCTTGAACACCATCTCGATCTGGGTGTTGTAGTCTAACTCAGCACCATTCTCGGCAGCCTCAGCAAAGAATCCCATTAGAGTGATCATATGGTCCTTCACCGGAGTACCCGCCTTTTGCTTGGAGTTCATAATGCTGGTGATAGCGGACTGTCGAGCCAATTTTTCTTGGCCTCCGAACATGTCCTCCAGATTGTCCATGATCTCCCCAGCAACTTGATAAGTCTCATGCTGCTTTTGTAAAGCACTTGTCATGCTAGCAAGGATGTAGCATCGAGCTATTTCATTGGATTCTCTCCAACGATTATAGGCAACCGGGACCTCCTCAAGTGGTGTGTCAGGTTTGGGCCCAGGTGGGCATGGTTCGTCCAGTACGAACTTGTGTCTCTCGCAGCTGAGAACTATTAATAGATTTCTTTTCCAATCTTTATAATTGTCGCCATTCAACTTATTTTCAGTAAGTATTGAAATGAGGGGTGTCGGTGGCATTTTGAACTGAAATAAAATTATACTAGACATCATTACAAAGCCCAAGCAAATATGCAGATAATTTAGCAAATAAAACATACAAGTATGTTCCTACATGAAACTTGAAAAAAATGTAGCATTGCAACGGTAATTCTCAGTACCTATTGCCCCAAGCCACCGAGGGGTGGTCATGAAAACAAATAGCCGGAACATGGACCCCGTCCAATTAATATATGTTACCTTAAATCCTCCAAGGTTAAGACATATATTAACAACCGCTAATTTGGCCACCAGTTTAGTTAACAGAGCTTCTAGGGAAGGTTAATAACTAAACGAGTTTTGAGTGTATAACCATTGTTTACGTAGCCCGATCCACGTCCTACCAAGCCACCAAGAGGTGGTCATGAATAGGATCGCACCCGAACACGTTTTGCACATAGGAGATCCAATCTAGTATACCGGCGGCGGTAAACACCTACCGAGGGGTGTGGTCAGGGCAGAACTGACGCGAGGCGTTACCATGCTTTCACATATGGATCAACAATGGAGGCCGTGGGTTTTGTTTGAAACCCTCTCCCACTCAATATTGTGAAAAACATGCAAGTTTTGACAAATTATGTATGATCAATATAGTATGCGCAGCACTCACCTATCCTATATGACATGTTATCAAATATGCATACAAAACATCCATCAATACATATTTGTACATCCATGACATATCACAGAAAAAATAATTGACAAAATAACCAAGCTATGGTTCCATCCTAGAACAAAGAAAATAAAGATTACAAAATTCCATCCAAAGCATTCTTTGGGTCTTGAATTCTATTCCACCTTCTTGTATCCATCTTTATGTAGCCTCTCCATTTATTTCTCATCCCAAGAATTATTTAAAATTTAAATATCCAAAAATTTAAATTTCAAATTCAAATTCCAAATTCGAATTTCAAATTTAAATTTCAAATTTAAATTTTAAACAATTTTAAACATCATGTGTAATAATATGTAATTTCAAAAAATTTCAAATTAGTAATTACATATTTTTAAACATGATTTAAAATTAAATCTCTAATTTAAAAAATCAAAATTTTCTAATTTTTAGACCGTCGGACCACCGCCCCCGTAGGCGGCAGCTGCCGTGGGCAGCCACCAACCCCGGAGGGGCTGGCAGCCCACGGCCGCCCCATGTGCAGCCCTGCCGGGCTGCAGGCCAAGCCTGCAGCGCCAGGCTACACGCCCAGGCTGGGCGCAGCAGCCGACAGGCTGCAGGTAGCGCCTGCAGCCAGAGGCTGCACGCCCAGGCTACGGCCAGCCTTGGGCAGGCCACGGCCACCCCTGGCTATAGGCCAAGCCTGCGGCCGGGGTGGTGTTGGCCTGCACAGGGGCTGCCGTATCCCCATCCTGCCCGAGGGCAGGGGCTGCAGCCCCACCAAGGCCCGTCGGCCTATCTCGAGGGGTCGTGTCTTGATTTTCATGTCATATTCCAATTTACCTATTAGGATCTCCAAAAATTAATTTGAATCCCAATTAAATTGAAATTTTCCATACAATCAAAATTTCAACCTTTAAATCAAATTTAACTTTTGGGAAAAAATAAATTACGGTCTTCAATCTTCAATCTCCTCCAAGAATAATTATATAAAATTTCCTAAACCGTTTCCGGTGTACAAAAATTCTAACCATAAAAATTCTAAGAGACAAAAAATTAAAATCCATGGGAAAATTACAGTGTTAATAAACTGCTCCCATGGTTACATAAAAAATTCCTAGACACAATTTTTCTAAATTCTAAGGAGCCATAACCGGTATTAACAAGTATTCTTACAATAATTCAAAAAATTAAAATAACCACATACTTTATACATAATCATGATAACAACATAAATGAACCCTAGAATGCCACTCTCTAAATATCAAATCCATACATAAATAAAAAGACTAAGTAATTGTCTAATTTATGTACATGGCATAGTCATGAGATGTCTCTGATACCAATTGCAGGTAAATAAATCGGTAAAAACGTATCAGAGTGGCGCAGCGGAACAATAAAAATTTTTAGATCGTTAAATATCTCATGATGCCATATACAATAAACCACCAACAATTAAAACTCATACCTCAAGGATGCCAATCTTGCAGGAGGAGAATGACCGGAGGCTTCAACCAACTAGCCTTCTCAACTATTCTCCAATTCCTGAATGGCTGAGTGTGTGGGCACTCTGAACCTCGATCGGTATGCTAGCACTGCTAGTCTTCTTCCGACCACCCAGATCTCTAAAGAACTTTATTGTCACGATGAGCTATGCAACAATAAGCCTGCTCACCTGAGAGTCTGTGGTCTGAGAGAACTGGAGTGGCAGGACCTCTATTTATAGACCTGCATGAGGTGATTCTCTGAATTCGAATTGGACTAGGAAAAGATTTTCTCTCTTATCCATATCCATAAAATCCAAATTTTCCAAGGGAGAATCTCCACAATTAAATTCGGTTTTCTTTGGATAAATCCAATCCAAATCTAAACAAGATTTTAACTAGAATTTTATCTCCCTTTTTCAACCAAAAAATCTGAAATTTCTAGGAGAAAATCTTCTCCAAATTTTCGGCCACTTTTAGGATAAGGAAGAATCAAAATTCCACTAGGATTTTCAAGCTTGAATCTTATCTCAACCTTATCCAAAAATAACCGAATTTCCTTGGAGAGATTCTCCAAATTTTCGGCCACTTTTCAGGGAGGAGAGAATCCAAATTCAACTGGGATTGAAACTTGAATTATTCCCTTGAATCTTATCCACAAAAATTCGAATTTTTCCATGAGGATTATCCTCAAAAATTTCGTCCACTTTTGTTGGGATTTGAATTCAAAATTCAAGTAGGATTCTAACAAGATTATCCTCTCCAAATCCAACTCAAATTCGAATTTCAAACCTTGTAGATTTTCCACAACAAATTCGAATCCTACTTGAACTGTGATTCAAAATTTGAATTTCAAATTTCAAATTCAAATTTCAAATTTCAAATTTCAAATTTCAAATTTAAATTTCAAATTCAAATTTCAAATTCGAATTTCAAATTCAAACTTCAAATTCAAATTTCAAATTCAAAATTCAAATTTCAAATTTCAAAATTCAAATTTCAAATTCCACAAAACGGCTGTGTTTCATATTCTTGTTCTCATGGATAATTTTCTACAACTCCAATCCAATCTCAAATAAAATCATGGCAACTTTATTTGGAGTTCAATAATTGTGTACTCTATTATCCAAAACAAAATCTGAATCCAACCGGAGAGAATCTTGTCTACCATCCTAATCCTGTGTCATCACCATCCATGCATAATAAACTAGCCAATAGCATACACAAATCAATTTGCCAAACGTTAAGGAATTATGTGGAGCTAGTAGAGGGACTGATTGGACATATATAATCGGGCTCCCGTGATTCCATATGATCATCATTCTTTAACGAACAACTCAATCATATGATCACTAGTTTCAGAGTTACACCACTATAAACCTGAAACTGAACTCCCAATTATATACCGTATTACGTAAGCCTGTGACGAACTACTATCCAATGACCTTGTCATATATGCAAAACCCTCATATGATATCCATGATCAGCCTTAGGTCAAAGTCCGTTTAATCCTACTGATCAGGCTATCTTAAAGTTCCATTATACTACCGAATCAAGAAAATGATTATTCACCATATGTGAATAAGAAGTCATCCGCCCAGCAGACGACCCAAGGCCTTGTTCATTTTCACATTCAGTATAATGCCTTTAAGAGGATACCTTTAACTCCTCAGAGCTATGATTCCGATATCTGCAAACAAACCCTTCATCGTATACAAGTCATGCACCCAACGAACGGGTCTATAAGCTTACTACCTCTGAGACGCTTTAGCCATTGGAACATCAAAGTACACAAGTCATATACATGAAGAAGTTCATTTACTCAGGATTAAGGTTATAGCACAATGAACGTCAAAAGCAGATTGATCCACTCATAGCGGACTACGTAGATGAATCACGCTTTAGTCCCGGTCTAATATGTCACCACCAAGCAACATATCCATGTCTCTACTTGGGAGTCCAGCTCCAGACAGTCAATACAAATCGTCCCCTCCAAGGCTTTAGACAACATAATAGTCTTAACATGAGTTAGATGCTCGGTCTAACCCCATAGACTACAGACCATAGTTTAGACTGCTAACTTTAGAACATTGTCTTCTCGCATACAAAAGTCCATTACATGCAACGTTCTAACAGTTTTAACACAAGCAGTCAGTGAGCCATATTTGCTTACATTTACTTTAACATGTAAATAAGACGAGGACAGATAGCAATGTAATGAATAACCTCTATGTATAATTTTATTATCCAGTTCAAAATGAATACATCAAAATGTCTCTAATACTTAGGGCATTTCCTAACATTACCATCTTTCAATTTATAATCTTGACCAAGTGATATTAACCATTACCTCAAGGTCACTATCCTCCATTGCCCGTAGGTCTTACTCATTCTCATTATCTGGGATATGTTATTCTAACTAATCCCCATATGTCTATAAGACTTTATATCTAGTGTACATCTAGTACAGAACAAATCAACATAGTATTTCATGTTGCAGACATGAACATGCTTGAACTTACTACATATAATACATGGACATAAATATGTCAAGTCAATTTATATATGACTTAGACATAACACATAGTTCATAACATGACTTTCATAACATTTATATCGCATCATGACATGAAAACAAACAAACAATAGTCAGTTCATGCTGTATTCAATTAAATGTTCGAACTTACAGATACTTTCGCTAGCATTTCCTTCCCCAGCTCCGTAGACGTTCCTTTGTCGCGTCTAGATCGGGTTCCTATAACCGGAATAACCACGGTTATTTTAAATCTTCATTTCATATTCAAAATTTAGTAAAACGTAAAAATTCTACGTTTTATTTCCCGTAAATGGTCTTAGGAATCTAAAATCCCATTTTCCATTTTTACACTAACTCTTGGCAAAATTACCATTTTGCCCCATATTTGATTTCTCATGTTAAACCTACTTTTTGTTGGTTTAAGACCAAAATTTAACTTTTATAATTTCATTTTAACTATCCTTGGGTATTCACGGTCCTTTCCGAGCCTTTCAGAAATTTTTGGTCAAAATGACCATTTTACCCCTGACGGGTCTCGGGACCATCATATGCTCACTGTGACTTTTAACAGGATTTTCTAAGCCCAAATATCATAAAATAATATTTCTTAAGCTTTTACACACTTTTACAGCATCCGTTGCTGTTCCATAGACGACTATTGGTCATCTGACCTTCGGGTGGTACTATTCCGACACCTAGGGTCGTTTCTCGTTTTTTTCACGTTTCAGAGCCTTAAATGGATATTTTGCTACTCCTTAAACATTTGTTATGCTAATCCCGAGCCTTAAATTTACCTTTTGTTTCCTAAAATACCCTTGACGTCGGTTTTTTCATTCCCTTACATTTCACAACCTCGGAGGGACGGTTTACTATTCCTCAAAGGTTCATTTTCCCATTTTCCGAACCTAACTCATCGAAAGGTCTCGGTTTCCATTACCAAACACAATTTGTCTCTCATTTTTGATCGAAATGCCCTTAGTGCCATGTTCAAAATTTTGACAGCATTTCCGCTAAATTTCTAGGTGTCTGGCGTTTAAGAAACACCTCAAAACCATCTAACTTAGTCTAATCTACCACGTACTATACTAGAGGCCTAATTTTTACGTAAAACTCAACTTTTTAAGTAAAAATATTCATATTTCCCATACATTTTCTTTTTCTAACATTTCATTCATTTTACTCTTTTTTTTTCTTTTCTTTTTACAGTTAGAATACAAATTACATATAAATCATTCCAATACATAAATAAGGAATAAAGGGAAACGAAATCGCTATCGAAATTGTCCCATCGGTGATCGAATGAACCGTTCGGTCTCGACCGCACAAACTTTTTTGTCTCTGTTCTTCACGTTCGAAATCTCGGTTGGTAATTATGATGCCGTGGATGTGTCCAGAACATCGAAAATAGGCTAGCAGGCCCCTCTTCATTTTTCTGCCCCAGGGTCACCGTTGACCGGCGTTGACTCTGGCATTGACCAGCGGCGAACGGCAGCTGCCCGAACAACGGAGGTGTCCACCTTGAAGATCTGGACGAGAGGAGTCCATTGGTGATGTCAATTTCACCATTAGAGGCTCCGATCGTCGACAATCAGCCTCAAAAACTCGACCCGCGGTGGCAGCATTAAATCTCCGCCGTGCCGGGGTTGTTGCTCACAATTACCTTAGGGCTTTTGTTCCCCATCATCTTCTGAGTATTTTGAGACCCACGGTGTCCCTCGACTCAGCCGGAAACGGTGAGTTTCACGGCGGCTTCACGATGGTGACGTCGCAACTTCAGGCGGTACGATCCTGTGGCTGTTGAGATGAAATGAGCTATGGGTTTTGTTCTCCTCTTCACCATGAAACTTTTGGGATAGGAATCGTGTCGATCGGAGGTCGGACGGCGGAGATACGACCGTTTGAAATTTCCGGCCACCGGTGGCTTCAGACGGCGCGTGCGGTGTTCTCTGGCGTCAGTTCCGTCGATTCAGCACACCGTTGGACTCAGCTCGTCGAAAGCTTTCCAACGAGACTGGCGGTGTTAAAAACGGACACCGTTTCCGATGGTCAGTCACTGTTCACTTTTGGGATTGTGTGTGGGGAAAAATATAGAAAAGGGAAATTGTGGGGCCTTTTTCTGCAATTTCGACCTTTTATACTCTTTTTGTCCAAAATTTCAACATGAGCTATCCTGATTAATTTGGGTCTGCTAAACCCAAATATATCAGTTTCGTTTTCATCTGAGATCATTTCGACTAGTTTCCGGTACTGTGAATTCCCGGCCAAAAATTACCTTTGTGCTCAATTAACTAATTTGAGCATTCTGATAGGCTATACTGACTAATTTGGGCGTGCTGAACCCAAATTTATCAGTTTCATCTTCATCCGAGGTCATCTTGACCAGTTTTCTGGTACTGTATATTTCCCAGTCAAAATTTACTTTTTGTGCTCAAATGACTAATTTGAGCATTCTGATTCCAAATATATCGATTTTATATCAAGAAAATGTCAACTTGACCAATTTCTTGATACTGCATATCTCAAGGTCAAATATTACTTTTCATGCTCAGTTGACTAATTTGAGCATGCTTAATCTAAATATACTAATTTTAGGTCAAGAAGAGGTCATCTAGACCAACTTCTCAATACTGTGTGTAACACACACACGCACTCATGTCTAAAATCACTACTATCAGTATTTTATCTTTTTGTGCACTCAGCTTACCCTGAGTCACCTACTAGGGTTTACAGTTCACTGTTTTTCCCCAGCTCAATTTGGCATGCTTTTACATCACTGAATTCTTAATTTGTAATATCGTTAGAACATTTTATCTCGTTCTACACATTATTAATTATACATTTCACATTTTGAACATGAAATTCATCATGTACATGCAATTTACCATATTCCGAGAACAGTAAAATTTCCCGGTTATTACATTCGCCCCTCCTTATAAAATTTTCATCCTCAAAAATTTAGCACAGCTGAGGGTAGAACATTCTCGTTCCATCTTTCCAAGCAAAATCTGAACAAGTTGCTCTTCATATGTCAGGTCCTCCTGAATCTGAATCGATTCGTACCTCAATACACGAGATGAATGAATTCGATACCTATTTCCTTAGCATACATTCGTGAAAAACACTATGTATTGCTGACTGTTCTGAAGGTAGTACCAATTTATAGGTAACATTTTCAACATGTTCAAAAATTTCATAGGGTCCAATACATCTTGGACTAAATTTTCTTTTCTTACCGAACACATTATTCCCTTCAATGGGAATACTTTTAAAGAATATGAAATCCCTTTCATTAAGCTTTAGGGATATTCGGTGTTTATCTGCATAATTCTTCTGCTGACTCTGTGTGATCTTTATTCATCATTGTATTTTCACAATTACATCCGATGTTTCTGATACGAAATCGGTCTTGTGCCACTGTTTCTCTCGCAGGCCATACCAATAGGTAAGCGATCTACACTTTCGTCCATCTAAAGCTTCATAGGGTACCATTTCTATAGAAGCTTGGTAACTATTGTAATACGAGAATTTCCTCTAACAATAATTTCTCGTTCCAATTCTTAGGAAATCCATGACTTAGACATGAAACATGTCTTCTAGTGTCTGAGTAATTCGCTCAGATTGATCTTCATCTAGGGATGAAAAGTCATACTAGGACGCAATTTCGTTCCCATAACTCCTTGTACACACTTCCAAAAATTCGAAGTGAATTGCGCATCTAAATCGAATATGACAAACTTGAAACACCATGTTATCTGACAACATGGTTTACATAGAAATTCGCTAACTTTTCCAGTGAAAAGTCATTTTCACTACTATGACTCTTGCGGTTTTCATCAATCTATCCACCATAATTCAGATGGCGTTATACCCCTCTTTGGTCCTTGACAATTCCACTATAAAATTCATCGTAATATGTTCCCACTTACGCTCGGGAACTTCCAAAGATTCCAGTTTTCTACCTGGATGTTTGTGTTCAGTCTTGACCTTCTGATGGTCATGTATCGATTCACAAATTTTTTTTTTTTACTCTCATTCGTCGTCTCTTTCCACCAAAGTAAAGATCTCTGGTCGGAACATTCCAATCATTCTCTGTATCTTTTCCCTCTTAAAAATTACCACGTAAGGGCATCAGTTAGACAATTGATCAATTTTGAATGCTCTTCACTCACTGATACATTTCCTTGCTTTAATGCGATAAACCCATTCTTGTTACGGCTTCCGTGATGCAAGATCATAATATATCTAATGAAATTCAACCAGAAATTCATTTCAGTTCACAGTAGAATCATCTCTCCTCATTCTGACTATGTTCTATCAGAACTTAGCATCTTTCATCAGAACAGAGGACGTACGCAAAACCTTCTCCTTGCTCTATCAAGTTTATGGAGTCTCAAATCATCTATATAGAGGAAAATCATTCCTCTACTTTCAAAAGATCTGTAGAGCCCTCAAATTCTTGAGGCTTTATTCCACGGAATCGTTCATATAATAGCTGTTGATTTGTAGGATAATAAATCAGTAAAAACATATCAGAGTGGCGCAGGGGAACAATAAAAATTTTTAGATCATTAAATATCTCATGATGCCATATACAATAAACCAACAACAATTAAAACTCATACCTCAAGGACACCAATCTGCAGGAGGAGAATGACCGGAGCGATTCAACCAACTAGCCTTCTCTACTATTCTCCAATTCCCAAATGGCTGAGTGTGTGGGCACACTGAACCTCGATCGGTATGCTAGCACTGCTAGTCTTCTTCCGACCACCTAGATCTCTAAAGAACTTATTGTCATGGTGGGCTGTGCAACAATAAGCCTGCTCACCTGAGAGTCTGTGGTCTGAGAGAACTGGAGTGGCAGGACCTCTATTTATAGACCTGCATGAGGTGATTCTCTAAATTCGAATTGGATTAGGAGAAGAGATTCTCCCTTATCCACAACCATAAAATCTGAAATTATCCAAGGGAAAATCCCAACGAATTTTGACCATTATAGGATAATTCCAATCCAAATCTAAACAAGATTTTAACTAGAATTTTATCTCCCTTTTTTAACCAAAAAATCTAAAAATTCAAATGAGAAATCTCCACCAAGATTTCGGCCACTTTTGGATAAGGAAGAGTCAAAATTCCACTAGGATTTTCAAGCTAGAATCTTATCTCATCCTTATCCAAAATAACCGAAAATCTCCTAGGAGATTTACTCCAAAAATTCGGCCATTATCAGGGAGGAGACAATTCAAATTCAACTAGGATTGAAACTTGAATTTTTTCTTGAACCTTATCCATAAAAATCTAAAAATTCATTGAGGATAATCCTCAAAATTTTAGTCCATATTTGGTTAGGATTTGGATTCAAAATTCAAGTAGGATTCTAACAAGATTTTCCCCTCCATATCCAACTCAAATTCGAATTTCATTCCTTGTGGATTTACCATAACAAATTCGAATCCCACTTAGACTGTGATTCAAAATTTGAATTTCAAATTTCAAATTCAAATTTCAAATTCAAATTTCAAATTTCAAATTTTAAATTTCAAATTCAGATTTCAATTTCAAATTTCAAATTCAAAATTCAAATTTTAAATTTCAAAATTAAAATTTCAAATTTCAAATTTCAAAATCCACAAAACAGTTGTATTTCAAATTCTTGTTCTCATGGATGATTTTCTACAACTCCAATTCAATCTCAAATAAAATCATGGCAACTTTATTTGGAGTTCGAATAATTGTGTACTCTATTATCCAAAACAAAATCTGAATCCAACCGGAGAGAATCTGGTCTACCATCCTAATCCTATGTCAACACCATCCATACATAATAAACTAGCCAATAGCATACACAGATCAATTTTGCCAAACGTTAAGGAATTATGTGGAGCTAGTAGAGGGACAAATTGGACATATATAATCGGGCTCTCGTGAATCCATATGATCATCATTCTTTACCGAACGACTCAATCATATGATCACTAATTTCAGAGTCACACCACTAGAAACCTGAAACTGAACTCGCAATTATATACCGTATTACGTAAGCCTGTGACGAGCTATTGTCCAATGATCTTGTCATGTATACTGAACCCTCATATGATATCTAAGATCAGCCTTAGGTCAAAGTCTGTTCAATCCTATTGATCAGGCAATCTAAAAGCTCCATTATGCTACCGAATAAGAAAATGATTATTCACCATATGTGAATAGGAAGTCATCTGACCAGCAGATGACCCAAGGCCTTGTCCATTTTCACATTCAGTATAATGCCTTTAAGAGGATACCCTTAACTCCTCATTAGAGCTATGATTCTGATATCTGTAAACGAACCCTTCATCATATACAAGTCATGCACCCAACAAACCGGTCTATATGCTTACTACCTCTGAGACACTTTAGCCATTGGAACATCAAAGTACACAAGTCATATACATGAAGCTATCCTTTTACTCAGGATTAAGGTTATTGCACCATGAGCATCAAAAGCAGATCGATCCACTCAAAGCGGACTTCGTAGATCAATCACGCTTTAGTCCCGGTCTAATATGTCACCACCAAGCAACATATCTATGTCTCTACTTGGGAGTCCAGCTCTAGACAGTCAAGACAAACCGTCCCCTCCAAGGCTTTAGACAACATAATAGTCTTAACATGAGTTAGATGCTCGGTCTAACCCCATAGACTACAGACCATAGTTTAGACCGCTAACTTTAGAACATTGTCTTCTCGCATACAAAAGTCCATTGCATGCAACGTTCTAATAGTTTAACACAAGCAGTCAGGGAGCCATATTTGCTTACATTTACTTTAACATGTAAATAAAACGAGGACAGATAGCAATGTAATGAATAACCTCTATATATAATTTTTATTATCTAGTTCAAAATAAAAACATCAAAATGTCTCTAATGCTTAAGGTATTTCCTAACAATCTCCCACTTTCCCTAAGCCAGTAGATGTGCCATGTTATGCATCCCCATCGCCTCTACGTGCCTCTCAAAGCTTCTAGCCACCAAAGTCTTAGTAAAGGGATCGGCAATGTTCTCCTCGGATGCGATCTTACATATATCTACTTGTCCTGTCTCCACGTGCCCTCTAATAATATGATATCTCCGATCTATGTGCTTGGTCCTCTTATGGTGCCAAGATTCCCTTGTGTTGGCAATAGCCACAGTGTTATCATAGTAAAGTGTGATAGGCTTGTCAACACCCGGAATGAGCTCAAGGTCTCTAAAGAACTTGCGGAGTCAAACCGCTTCTTTAGATGCCTCAGCTACAACCACATACTCAGCCTCCATAGTAGAGTCAGCTGTGCAGCCCTGTTTCATGCTCCTCCATATAATGGCGCCTCCTCCGAGCAAAAACACTGATCCAAATGTCGATTTCCTCGAATCCTTACAAGTCTGGAAGTCTGAGTCCGTGTATCCTACGGGTGTTAGGTCCCCTCCAGAATACACCACCATATAATCCCTCGTCCCCTTAAGATACTTGAGTATATGCTTTACTGCTTGCCAGTGCTTGGTTCCAGGATTCGCTTGATATCGACTCACCATACCTACTGCAAAACATATGTCCGGGCGAGTACAAAACATAGCATACATAAGACTACCCATAGCGGATGCATGAGGGACCTTACTCATATGCTCTCTTCCTTCCGATGTCTTGGGACAGTCATCCAATGAAAGAGTTAGACCAGCAATAGAAGGTTGTGTACCTTTCTTTGCCTCTTGCATTGCATATTTGTCAATTATTTTATCTATGTATGAAGCTTGGGATAACGCTATCATTTTGTTCTTTCGATCTCTGAAGAGACGAATGCCGAGAACATAATTAGCTTCTCCCAAGTCCTTCATGTCAAACTATTGGTGTAACCAAAGCTTGACCGATAATAGGTTCCCTACATCATTCCTAATGAGTAGTATATCATCGACATAGAGTATCAGAAAGACCATTTTTCCATCTTTAATACGTTTATAAACACAAGGTTCATCAACGTTCTGCTCAAAACCGAAAGTCTTGATCGCTTAATCAATTCTCTGGTTCCATGAGCGGGATGCTTGCTTTAATCCATAAATGGATCTAAGCAACTTGCAGACTTTTCTCTCTTGGCCTTTCACTATGAACCCTTCGGGCTGTATCATATAGATACACTCTTCAAGATGGCCATTCAAGAATGCCGTCTTGACATCCATTTGCCAGATATTGTAATCAAGAGCCACAGCAACAGACAGAAGAATATGGATAGACTTCAGCATAGCAATAGGCAAAAAGGTTTTATCGTAATCGATTCTAGCCTTTTGCGTGTACCGGTTTGCAACCAGTCTAGCTTTGAAAGTTTCCACTTTTCCTTCTGCATCCTTCTTTCTTTTGTAGACCCATTTGCATCCAATGGGTTTTATCCCATCCGACAAATCTACAAGTTCCCAAACAGGGTTGGATTTCATAGAATCCATCTCATTGTTCATAGCCTGTTTCCAAGATTTAGAATCAACATCATTTATAGCTTCATCATAGGTGACCGGATCATCCTCATGCTCATGAGCCTCAGCCTGGTATACCTCAGCATCATGCATGAAGAAATTAGGTTTCTTCAAAACCCTCCCACTATGATGAGGCACCCTAAATTGTTGATTATTTGCAGGTCTTTCACTGGAACTCGGACTTGCGTTCAAGACCGAAATTTGTGGAGCAGGTCTTTCACCCGATAACTCCTCTAGCACCACTTTGCTTCGAGGCTTAAAGTCATTCATGTGACTTTCCTCTAAGAATGTCGCATGGGTTGAGATAATGACTTTTTGTTCCTTCGGGTTATAGAACAGACCTCCTTTAGTCCCCTTTGGATACCCTACAAATATGCACAATTCTGATCTTGGTTCCAACTTCTTTGCATCCCCATCCAGTACATGCGCCGGGTAGCTCCATATTCTCATGTGTCCAAGGGAGGGCTTCCTGTCACGCCCCAATTCATACGGAGTTCTAGGAATTGATTTGCTTGGAACCTGGTTCAGAATATAGCACGCCGTTTATAAAGTATATCCCCAAAATGATAATGGCAGCGTTGAATAACTCATCATAGACCGTACCATATCCAACAAGGTCCTATTTCTCCTTTCGGCTACACCATTTTGTTGTGGAGTACTAGGTGTAGTCAATTGGGATAATATCCCATTCTCTACAAGATGTCCTAGAAATTGATTGGAGAGGTATTCTCCACCTCGATCAGATCGAAGTGTCTTTATGGATTTATCCAATTGCTTTTCAACTTCTGCACGATACTCTTTGAACTTGTCAAAGGTTTCGCTCTTGCGGTGCATCAGATACACATATCTATACCTCGAGTAATCATCTATAAAGGAGAAATAATACTCGAACCCTCCTCATGCCGTGACGTTCATGGGGCCATATACGTCAGTGTGCACAATTTCTAAGAGCTCTTGAGCCCTTGCACCCTTAGTTCTAAAAGACCTCTTAGTCATTTTACCCTCTAGACAAGACTCACATTGAGGAAGATGTACCTCCTCCAGAGATTCCAGAGGACCGTCTTTCACCAATCTTTGAATCCTATCCTAATTAATATGACCAAGTCTTAAATGCCAAAGATACGCCTTGTTAGAGTGAGAAACTTTCAACCTTTTAGAGTTATCTATTAATTCGGTGTCAACCAGTGAGTACATCTTTGGTTTGATCAAATATAGGTTTCCATCCATGTGGCGGCCCGCCCTTCGTAGAGATAATGCAATACTATTACAGTTAAGCTTTATCGCTAACTGCGATAGATTGTACTCTCATGGGTCGCCGGCTAATCTATCTCTCTTTAAAACATGATGTTTTTGGGGAAATTTTTTTTTTAACATCATATGAAACATCATCCACTAATCACTTTGTTTTCAAGTACAAAGTAATTTACATAATACAGTACTTTTGCAAAATATATATTATTACAAAAGAACTGTTTCCTTTTTTTCCCTTTCTCTGTTATCGCTCAGCGGAAAGACTTTGGCAGGACCATATCCCTTGCGTCCTATCTCATTTGACATTCGCTATCCCGTCCGCCATCCAGTCATACAAAGCTACTGAGCTCGTCGCTTACCTGCAACATAAGCAAAAATGGTGAGCTATAGGCTCAGTAAGTTCAAACATGCAAGAAATAAAATTTCTATGAATAGTTCTATTCATCATGAATAGTAACATTTACTACTGTTTCTCATGAATAGTAACTTTGACTACTATTCATTATGAATAGTAAGTTTGACCATAACACAGTATATCAACAATACATCAATCGCGATGTTAGTACTCTCACGAAACTGTCTTATGCTCAATTATGGCATAGTTTCAGTTTTAGGTAATTATCTTATATTATGTTCTAGTTTTAAGCTCAGGTTGGCAGTACCATTTTAGTGCGCATGACTGGGAGCGGTACATTAGTGCTGACCTCCAAAGCCTTAATCTCATCATCAGAGCCCCGAAGGAAAAATTGTACATGACTGGGAGTGGTACATCAGTGCTGACCTCCATAGCCTTAATCTCATCATCATAGCCTCGAAGGCAAAGTTTACCTCCCTGTACGGAAGGCTGGTACGCTAAAAGTGGTTTCATTACTGACTTTTTAAAGTTCTAACTCGGCGACTTCATATTGTCCCGTGGTTAGGAATGGTTCACATTTTAATTTTAGGTGACTGAGTTTCATTAACCTCGCTCTAGTGCCCGAAGCACAATTTATTATGTGTCCCATTCTCAATAGTGCCCGTAGCATATTTCGTCTCTCTTTCCACTCTATAATAGTGCCCGTAGCACATATGTATCTAACTTATAGTTAGTACATCAAAGTTAGCAACAATAATGCTATATGTTGCAGACAGGTAAATGTCTGAACTTACCTTTATCTGTTTCTTCCCCTTTTCCTTCTTGGATCTTTAATCGCTCTCTTTGTGGGTCGATTTTAGGATCCTACAGATAAAATCTTGTCTGTTAATTTCATTTTCATTTATAGCTTTTATTTTGTTATTAAAATCTTAAATAAACCTATTTATAACTTTTTAGGCTTTATTTATCATTTTCCCCATTTTTCTCAATTTTTACAAAATTACGATTTTACCCCTATATTTTGATAAAATTACAATTATGTCCCTGATGGAATTTTCTTGATCTAGACTGCATTTTTGGCTCTCAGGAACTTTTCTGACTCTTTTCTATTCATTACCGGGTTCATTTCTATTTTATTTCCATTTTTTGCTTTCCCGACCCTCGGGAAGTACTATTCCAACCCTTACGTCGGTTTAGTTATTTTTTATCGTTTCAGAGCCTCAAATTGACATTTTACTAGCATTTAAAACGTTCATCTAGACTTTCCCGATCTAGGTCTCCGAGGCTCAGATTTTCCGTACCCGACTCGGACCTTTATTTCGTTTCCCAAAAACGCCCCCCTCTTGGGGCCAGTTTTCAGTTTCACTCGTGTTTTACATTTTTATGGGGATGGGTTACTATTCATGAACCACCCCTTAGGTTTTCTCTATTCAATTTTCCTTTAGGGACTCAGGTTTCCAACCCGACCCTAAACTTTTATTTTTATTTTTTATTCCCTTTTTACCCCAAATGCCGTTTTTGAAATTTCGGCAGCATTTCGGCGTAAATTTAAGGCTACCGGCGTTGGGTACGCCTCGAACCATATGTACCTGCCACGTACTATACCAAAGTCCTATTTTATGTAAAAGTTTCCCAAACTTTTACATTAAAGCTCACAAAATTTCTAATTCACATTTTGAACCACATTCCACAAAATTTCTTTCAATTTGGCCCTTAGTTTTAGCCACGGTTTTCATACTCAAAACCTAACCAAAACTTTTCAAATTTTCAACCAAATTTTAGGCTATTCCAATGTCATTACCTAGCACATTTTCAAGCCAATTTCCATGCCTTTTACAACACAATTCGTAGGGTTTTTAGTCATTCATACCCCACAGCCATTTTAGGTAAACATGCACCAAATTTCTTGTTTCATGCTTTCAACCACATAACCATCATTTTCATAATTAAATGCATGATTTGAACTATCCAATCATCAAGTTAATCATGCAAAAATGTTCACCAAACCCTAATTACAACCCACGGCCATTTTAGGATTTTTGATTCCAAATTTTTTTCCAAGCTTTATAACCATACAAATCATGCTTTCCATTTAACCAAAACATGATTTAAAGCATTACAACATTTAACCAACAACAATTCATCATCAAATACACTAGGTAACCCACAGTTTTACTATTGGAAAACCAACCAAAACTTTGTTTTTCTTTAAACAAAATTCATGGTTTTTCTTCTAATCACACCCTTAACAAAACCCAAGCACCAAATCAACCAAAACAAACCACAAATTTTCTCATCTTTCACACTATTCAACCCACAGATTTTTCAATGAAAAACCAAGAAAAATTGCAAACCAAAGATGGTTACCTTGGTTTCTTGCTTCCCTTGACTTCAATAAAGTGTTTGATACCACTTTTGTGAAGAACACGTGAATATTTGGCTTGGTTCCTCTTGGTTGCTCACGGCTTGCCTTCTTGAACATTTAGAAAAATTTTTATTCTCTTTGTTTTGGCGTGAATAAGCTTCAGTCCTTTGGATTAATTTGGCTTCCAACTAATGAGAATTCAACACTTTTCATGCTAATTCTTTCCATTTTTTTCAAAAAATAAATTTGGCTAATTTTGGCCAAATCTTAGCCTTTAGATCAAAAAGTGAATCAATCTTGGCCATTAATGCCACCAACCACCATAATTTTCACATTTAATAACTTGGCTTTATGATGTCATAAATGCAAAGTAAAACTTTCACTTTGACTTTACTATTAACATTAATTCGACTACTTTTTGACTGGTATCGGTTCGAGTCGAAATTTTCCTGAAATCATTCCGGCGGGTTCTTGAGGTCTCCTGTGCAGTCGGATCAATTTATACTGCTTCCGTTTGATTAAAATCAATCCTGGAAGTTTTTCATCTTTTAGTGCACCATAATGCACCGGTTAGGGTTTTCAATGCCATTTTTGACACCGTTCCACCTGTTTCAATTAAGTGAATTTTATCAACACTGAATTCTTACTCATCAGTATTGTTAGAACATTTTAATACATTCTAAACAATATAAATACATTTATTTCACTCTTTAAATAGTACAAATTGTTATATACATACATTTGTACATTTTCTTCTGAGAATGCCTGAATTTCCTGGTTGTCACAATCTATCCATCCAGAATAGATAAAAGACTTATTTCTACGAATATCAACTCTTTTACTAAAAGAAACTGAATAAGAATCCTTTATTAAACAAGCTACTGATATAAGGTTCCTCCTAAAATTAGGAACATAAAAACAGTCTTTCAATAAAATAAACCTAAATTCATCAAAGTAAAGATAAATATCTCCCACTGCTTTAACCACCACCAAGCTACCATCTCCAGTCCGCAACGAGAGGCTCCTATCATGTAGACTTCTCGTTTCCACAAACCCATGCATAGAAACACAAACATGATTAGTGGCACCCGTATCAATGACCCAAGTGTCTTTCGATTCTTCCACCAAACACGCTTCTAAGTAGTGAAGTTCCTTACCTTCCTTGCCCTTGACAGCTAGGATTTCCTTGTAAGCCTTCTTAAAGTGACCTACCTTCCCACAACAAAAGCATTTGGACTTTTTAGGGTCCTTGGTCTTCTTGTTCTTCTTCCCATCCGAGACAGGAGGATTAGAAGAACTGGAAGCCGCTTGCTTCTGATTTGGCCTCTTCCTCTTCCATAAGGGTTTGAAAGATTCTGCCAAATTAGCCTCTCCTATGGGTTGGACCGCATCCCCATCCCTGATCATCCGCTCATAAGCTTGGAGTTGCTTTATGAGCTCGGTTAGTCCTAAATCCCTTGTCATCAGATTGTATGCGGCCTTAAACCCCATAAAATCTTTAGACAGAGTTTTAACACTATCTCGATCTGGGTGTGGTAGTCTAACTCAGCACCGTTCTCGGCAGCCTCAGCGAAGAATCCCATTAGAGTGATCATATGGTCCTTCACCGGAGTACCTACCTTTTGCTTAGAGTTTATAATGCTAGTTATAGCAGACTGTTGAGCCAACTTTTCTTAGCCTCCGAACATGTCCCCCAGATTGTCCATGATCTCCCTAGCGACCTAATAGGTCTCATGCTGCTTTTGTAAAGCACTTGTCATGCTAGCAAGCATGTAGCATCGAGCTATATCATTGGATTCTCTCCAACGAGTATAGGCAACCGGGACCTCCTCAAGCAGTGTGTCAGGTTTTGGCCCTGGTGGGCATGGTTCGACCAGTACGAACTTGTGTTTCTCGCAGCTAAGAACTATTAATAGATTTCTTTTCCAATCCTTATAATTATCGCCATTCAGTTTATTCTCAGTAAGTATTGAAATGAGGGGTGTTGGTGACATTTTGAACTGAAATAAAATTATACTAGACATCATTACAAAGCCCAAGCAAATATACAGATAATTTAGCAAATAAAACATACAAGTATGTTCCTACATGAAACTTGAAAAATATGTAGCATTGCAATGGTAATTCTCAGCACCTATTGCCCCAAGCCACCGAGGGGTGGTCATGAAAACAAATAGCCGGAACATGGACCCCGTCCAATTATTATATGTTGCCTTAAATCCTCCAAGGTTAAGACATATATTAATAACCGCTTATTTGACCACCAGTTTAGTTAATAGAGCTTCTAGGGAAGGTTAATAACTAAACGAGTCTTAAGTGTATAACCATTATTTACGTAGCCCGATCCACGTCCTACCAAGCCACCAAGGAGTGGTCATGAATAGGATCGTACCCGAATACATTTTCCACATAGGAGATCCAATCTCGTATACAGGCGGCAGTAAACACCTACCGAGGGGTGTGGTCAGGGCTGAACTGGCACGAGGCGTTACCATGTTTTCACATATGGATCAACAATGGAGGCCGTGGGTTTTGTTTAAAACCCTCTCCCACTCAATATTTTGAAAAATATGCAAGTTTTAACAAATATATATGATCAATATAGTATGAGCGGCACTCACCTATCCTATATGACATGTTATCAAATATGCATATAAAACATCCATTAATACATATTTATATATCCATGACATATCATAGAAAAAAAATAATTGACAGAATAACCAAGCCATGGTTCCATCCTAAAACAAAGAAAATAAAGATTACAAAATTTCATCCAAAGCATTCTTTGGGTCTTGAATTTTGTTCCGTCTTCTTGTATCCATCTTTATGTAGCCTCTTCATTTATTTCTCATCCCAATAATCATTTAAAATTTAAATTTCAAATTCAAATTTTAAACATCATGTATAATAATATGTAATTTCAAAAAATTTTCAAATTTTCAATTACATATTTGTAAACATGATTTAAAATTAAATCTCAAATTTAAAAATCAAAATTTTTTTTATTTTTGAATCGTCGCACCACCGCCCCCGGAGGCGGCAATCGCCGTGGGCAGCCCTCAGCTCCATGGGGGGGTTAGCAACCTATGGCAGCCCATGGCCGCCCATGTGTAGCCCTGCCGGGCTACAAGCCAAGCTTGCACGCCCAGGTTGCGGCTAGCCTTGTGGAGGCCACGGCCACCCTCGGCTGCCGGCCAAGCCCGCGACCGTGGGTGGTTATGGCCTGTACAGGGGCTGCCACAGCCCATCCTGCCCGAGGGCAGAGGCTGCAGCCCCACCAAGGCCCGACAGCCTATCCCGAAGGGTCATGTCTCGATTTTCATGTCATATTCTAATTTACCCATTAGGATCTCCAAAAATTAATTTGAATCCCAATTAAATTGAAATTTTCCACACATTCAAAATTTCAACCTTTAAATCAAATTTAACTTTTAGGAAAAATAAATTACGGTCATCAATTTTCAATCTCCTCCAAGAATAATTACATAAAAATTCCTAAACCGTTTCCGGTGTACAAAAAATTCTAACCATAATAATTCTAAGAGAAAAAAAATAAAATCCATGGGAAAATTACAGTATTAAAAAACTGCTCCCATGGTTACATAAAAATCCTAGATACAATTTTTCTAAATTCTAAGGAACAATAACCGGCAAAAACAAGCATGCTTATAATAATTCAAAAAATTAAAATAACCACATACTTAATTCATAATACATGATAACACCATAAAGGAATCCTAGAATGCCACTCTCTAAATATCAAAACCATACATAAATAAAAAGACTAAGTAATTGTCTAATTCATGTACATGGCATAGTCATGAGATGTCTCTGATACCAATTGTAGGATAATAAATCGGTAAAAACGTATCAAAGTGGCACAGCAGAACAATAAAAATTTTTAAATCGTTAAATATCTCATGATGCCATATACAATAAACCAACAAAAATTAAAACTCATACCTCAAGGACGCTAATCTGCAGGAGGAGAATGACCGGAGGGCTTCAACCAACTAGTATTCTTTACTATTCTCCAATTCCGAAATGGCTGAGTGTGTGGGCACTCTGAACCTCTATCGGTATGCTAGCATTGCTAGTTTCCTTCTGACCACCCAGATCTTTAAAGAACTTATTGTCACGGTGGGTTGTCCAACAATAAGCCTGCTCACCTAAGAGTCTGTGGTCTGAGAGAATTGGAGTGGCAGGACCTCTATTTATAGACCTGCATAAGGTGATTCTCTGAATTCGAATTGGATTAGGAGAAGATATTCTCCCTTATCCATAACCATAAAATCTGAAATTATCCAAGGGAAAATCCCAACAAATTTCGACCATTATAGGATAATTCCAATCCAAATCTAAACAAGATTTTAACTAGAATTTTATCTCCCTTTTTCAACCAAAAAATCCAAAAATTCAAAGGAGAAATCTCCACCAAGATTTCAGCCACTTTTGGATAAGGAAGAATCAAAATTCCACCAGGATTTTCAAGCTTGAATCTTATCTCATCCTTATCCAAAATAACCGAAAATCTCCTAGGAGATTTACTCCAAAAATTCGGCCATTATCAGGGAGGAGACAATCCAAATTCAACTGGGATTGAAACTTGAATTTTTCGTTGAACCTTATCCACAAAAATCTGAAAATTCATTAAGGATAATCCTCAAAATTTTAGTCCATATTTGGTTAGAATTTGGATTCAAAATTCAAGTAGGATTCTAACAAGATTTTCCTCTCCATATTCAACTCAAATTCAAATTTCATTCCTTGTGGATTTACCACAACAAATTCGAATCCCACTTGGACTGTGATTCAAAATTTGAATTTCAAATTTCAAATTTCAAATTCAAATTTCAAATTTCAAATTTCAAATTCAAATTTCAAATTTCAAATTTCAAATTTCAAATTTCAAATTTAAATTTTAAATTCAAATTTCAAATTCGAATTTCAAATTGAACTTTCAAATTCAAATTTCAAATTCAAAATTCAAAATTCAAATTTCAAATTTCAAATTTCAAATTTCAAAATTAAAAATTAAAAATTCAAATTTCAAATTTCAAATTTCAAAATCCACAAAATAGTTGTATTTCAAATTCTTGTTCTCATGGATAATTTTCTACAACTCCAATCCAATCTCAAATAAAATCATGGCAACTTCATTTGGAGTTCGAATAATTGTGTACTCTATTATCCAAAATAAAATCTGAATCTAACCGGAGAGAATCTTGTCTACCATCCTAATCCTATGTCAACACCAGCCATGCATAATAAACTAGCCAATAGCATACACAGATCAATTTCGCCAAACGTTAAGGAATTATGTGGAGCTAGTAGAGGGACTAATTGGACATATATAATCGGGCTCCTGCAAATCCATATGATCATTATTATTTACCGAACAACTCAATCATATGATCACTAATTTCAGAGTCACACCATTATAAACCTGAAACTGAACTCCCAATTATATACCACATTATGCAAGCCTTGGACAAGCTATTGTCCAATGACCTTGTCATGTATGCAGAACTCTCATATGATATCCATGATCAGCCCTAGGCCAAAGTCCATTTAATCCTGCTGATCAGGCTATCTTAAAGTTCCATTATACTATCGAATAAAGAAAATGATTATTCACCATATGTGAATAAGAAGTCATCCGCCCAGCAGACGACCCAAGGCCTTGTCCATTTTCATATTCAGTATAATGCCTTTAAGAGGATACCCTTAACTCCTCATTAGAGCTATGATTTCGATATCTGTAAATGAACCCTTCATCGTATACAAGTCATGCACCCAACGAACTAGTCTATAAGCATACTACCTCTGAGACGCTTTAGCCATTGGAACATCAAAGTACCCAAGTCATATATATGAAGCTGTCCTTTTACTCAGGATTAAGGTTATTGCATAATGAACGTCAAAAGCAGATCGATCCACTCAAAGCAAACTTCGCAGATCAATCACGCTTTAGTCCCGGTCTAATATGTCACCACCAAGCAACATATCTATGTCTCTACTTGGGAGTCCAGCTTCAGACAGTCAAGACAAACTGTCCCCTCCAAGCCTTTAGATAACATAATAGTCTTAACATGAGTTAGATGCTCGGTCTAACCCCATAGACTACAGACCATAGTTTAGACCGCTAACTTTAGAATATTCTCTTCTCGCATACAAAAGTCCATTGCATGCAACATTCTAACAGTTTAACACAAGCAGTCAGGGAGCCATATTTGCTTACATTTACTTTAACATGTAAATAAAATGAGGACAGATAGCAATGTAATGAATAACCTCTACATATAATTTTTATTATCCAGTTCAAAATAAATACATCAAAATATCTCTAACGCTTAAGGTATTTCCTAACATGATTTACTATTGACCGTAGTTCCTATATCCTTTCAGGAACAGTGATAATGTACTACCTATTCAACTGTAAGGGCCAGTGGTGGCTGAACGTCCTCAGCACCCTGCCTAGGTTCTACCTCATCTAAACGCCGTCTTAATTCAGCATTTTCTTGCATCTAGACCTCTAAAAGGCCTTATAATTCCTCCACCCTTTTTACATAAGATGAGGCATTCACTCGTACATCTTTATTCACACGTAGTCGCCATATTTTCTAATTTTTCTATACTCGCTTGAAAATCAATAATTAGATTTTCAATGTATGTATATATATTTCACAAAATTTTAAGATTTCTTGAAATTCAGAGAAACCATAATGCCATTATCATCGTCAGGCATTATTATAACTCGTTTTATAACGTTCACATACATATCAATATTAAGGCCTTGTATATACAACATCCTCTTTTACATCGAGTATACATATATACACATATGTACCCTTCTACATTTTAGTCATTCTATCGATCCGGTTTCAAAGGGAAATTCCTTCGGATCTTCTTTCTCTTCATCCACACCATTTCTAGTGCAATAAATGCACATGGCCCATTTATCCTATATTATGCCCTTTCATATAGGACAAAACAACAAAACTCATTATATTATATCAACGCATTTTGATAGTTCATAACAATTCATCACACATATGTCACTACATACACATGTCATTACATAACATTTCAATATAACATAAAGGATATATATATAGCCTAATACATCTAATTTTCCTGGTCTACAAGAAACTTTTATGGGTCCTCTTCTTCTTGGGCTAGATCATTCACCTATAGACATTCTTAGATCTATGTTCGTCCATCGTGAATTCCACGTAAATTGGAAGGGATTCATCAGTTCCTCGAAGCGCATAGCATATGTTAGAACTATGTCACCGGATATCGACTGTAGTTTCTCAGTCCGATGAACTAATTCTCGTATGTTCGTAATTCTAAGGAAGTTAGGTGACGTTAGAAGTGACACCCTATTTGCCCTTAAGGAATTGGGACTGATGTTAGACTCTTTCCGAGAGAAGATTTACTCAATTGTGGCATGGTGAAACTTGGTCCAATTTAGCGCTACTGTTGGTCACAAGAATCCCAATACACACGAGAGTATCTCCCTGAAAAGCATGGTCAACAACCAACAAGACGTATCATCCTAATTAATGGTGCACAGTCAGAAAATCATTTCAATAACGTGACACCAATCTTGCCTTCTCGTGGAATTTGGAAGGACTGTTCACCACTCAAAACTCTATAGGCAGCTTTCACTGGAGTTTGATACAACTGGATGGCAACCCTCATTTCTTCTTTGAGCAGCCTTCCTTGTTCATTCTCTAGCATTGTACGATCATAATCATGGTAATTCTCTATCTAGAACTCTGAATAGCCGTATCGTGGTAGTCCGCTAGCACTATACAATCGTGAGACCACATTCATTGATCTCGTCATCTCATTTCATCAAAGTCATTTATTTTCCTATAAATAAACAACTACTAATTCAAAATATGGCTAACTTACTTGGATAAACGAGCAGGTTGCATCTCGTGCCAAGAGGGATATGGTCAAGCTCGCTCTGATACCACCTGTGGCACCCCCGACCTTGGTCCACCGAAACTATTATAATCAAGCTCCTTAGCCGACTGAAATAGCTCATGAACTTCATCCAGTCGCCTAAATTCTTTTCTTTCCTTTAATCCCTTTATGAAATTTGGAATCATTTTTTTTTCTTAAATACTTTTTCTTGATTGTAACATAATGTGATTAAATTGAATTATGTTTGCCCCTTTTTAAAAGTACAAACATAATTTATACATAAATACCTAAGCCAAATCCTTTTACAATATATGTCTCTTCTTTCAATGCTCAGTAAAAAACTTGTAGCAGACCATATCCACAGTGGATTCCCTATCCCCATTGGCACACGCAAATCCCACCATCATCCATAGCCAAGATTCTGACTTATAGGTTCCATACCTGCAACATGAACAAACTGGTGAGCTAACAGGCTCAGTAAGTTCAAACATACTTAGTAAGAATCATACGGATTCAAAAACATTAAAAACTCAATTTCCTATAAATAGTACTATTTATCATGAATAGTACTATTCACCACGAATAATAACTTTGACCTTTGACTAATGAATAGTAATAGTTACCCTAACTGGTTACTATTTATTCATCCTAACGGGTAACTATTCACATTACTATAACCGGATACTATTCACATCAGCCTAACTGGTTACTATTCACAAACCCTAACCGAAATCACTATACTTAGCGTACTTCGGTTATACTTAGTTATGATTTTTATCATTTTATTGATTGTTCATTCTCTATTTGATTTCTAGTTTAAAGCTCTGTTTATGGTAGTACCGATGATTATTAGCGCGCTGACTGGGAGGGTCTAAGGAGTGACCTTAGAACATCGGCCTCCACCACCCTAATATCCTCGTAGGATCTGAGAAAGACCTCCACCACTATGTTGGAGGGATGGTACGCCTTAATAGTTTTATTACCATCTTTTAATTTATAGTCTTGATCAAGTGATATTAATCATCACCTCAAGGTCACTATCCTCCATTGCCCGTAGGTCTTACTCATTCTCATTATCTAGGATATGTTATTCTAACTAATCCCCAATTGTCTATAAGACTTTATATCTAGTGTACATTTAGTACAGAAAAAATCAACACAGTATTTCATGTTGTAGACATGAACATGCTTGAACTTACTACATATAATACATGGACATAAATATGTCAAGTCAATTTATATATGACTTAGACATAACACATAGTTCATAACATGACTTTCATAACATTTATATCGGATCTTGACATGAAAACAAACAAACAATAGTCAGTTCATGTTGTAGCCAATTAAATGTTTGAAATCACAGATACTTTCGCTAGCATTTCCTTCCCCAGCTCTGCAGACGTTCCTTTGCCGCGTCTGGATCGGGTTCCTATAGCCGGAATAACCACGGTTATTTTAAATCTTCATTTCATATTCAAAATTTAGTAAAACGTAAAAATTCTACGTTTTATTTCCCGTAAATGGTCTTAGGAATCTAAAATCCCATTTTCCATTTTTACACTAACTCTTGGCAAAATTACCATTTTGCCTCTGATTTGATTTCTCATCATAAACCTACTTTTTGTTGGTTTAAGACCCAAATTTAACTTTTATAATTTCATTTTAACTATCCTTAGGCATTCACGGTCCTTTCCGAGCCTTTCAGAAATTTTTGGTCAAAATGACCATTTTATCCCTGACGGGTCTCAGGACCGTCATATGTTCACTGTGACTTTTAACAGGATTTTCTAAGCCCAAATATCATAAAATAATATTTCTTAAGCTTTTACACACTTTTACAGCATCCATTGCTATTCCATAGACGACTATTGGTCATCCGACCCTCAGGTGGTACTATTCTGACACCTAGGGTCATTTCTCGTTTTTTTCACGTTTCGATGCGTTAAATGGATATTTCTGTGACAACCGGGAAATTCAGGCATTCTTGGAAGAAAATGTACAAATGAATGTATATAACAATTTGTACTATTTAAAGAGTGAAATAAATAAATGTATATTGTTCAGAACATATTAAAATGTTCTAACAATACTGACGAGTAAGAATTCAGTGTTGATAAAATTCACTGAATTGAAACGGGTGGAACGGTGCCAAAAACAGCATTGAAAACCCTAACTGGTGTATTATGGTGCACTAAAAGATGAAAAACTTCCGGGATTGATTTTGATCAAACGGAAGCAGTATAAATTGATCCGACTGCACAAGAGACCTCAGGAACCCACCGGGATGATTTCAGGAAAATTTCGGCTCGAACTGATACCGGTCAAAAAGTAGTCGAATTAATGTGAATAGTAAAGTCAAAGTCAAAATTTTACTTTGCATTTATGACATCATAAAGCCAATTTATTAAATGTGAAAATTATGGTGGTTGGTGGCATTAATGGCCAATATTGATTCACTTTTTAATCTAAAGGCTAAGATTTGGCCAAAATTAGCCAAATTAATTTTGTGAAAAATTTGGAAAGAAATGGCTTGAAAGGTGTTGAAATCTCATTGGTTGGAAGCTAAATTAATTGGCTTCTTTGACACTTAAGTTGGCAAACCATGAAACATAAGCACCCAAAGCTTATTCACGCCAAAACAAGAAGAAAAATTTTTCTAAGTGTTGTCCAAGGGAGAATACGTGAGCAACCAGGAGGAACCAAGCCAAATATTCAAGATTTCTTCAAAATTTTGAAGCAAGAACTCAAGCTTGGTAAGCCAGCATCCAACTAATCAAGGTGAGCTTCAAAACTTGTAAAATTTCCAAACTTTTGGCCATGAAATTCGTGGGAGTAATGGGAAGAAAAAGATGAAAATTTGTTATGGAATTGATGAAATTATGTGTTGGTTTTGTGATATGTTGAATTAGGTTATTCATGTATTGGATTTGTATGAAAAAAATGTGATTTTTGGCTTGTTTTCTCCATAAAATCCATGGGTTGAATAGTGTGAAGGATGAAAAATTTTAAGTTGGTTTTGGTTGATTTGGTGCTTGGGTTTTGTTAAGGGTGTGATTAGAAGAAAGACCATGCATTTTGTTTAAAGAAAAACAAAGTTTTGGTTGGTTTTCCAATGGTAAAACCGTGGGTTACCTAGTGTGTTTGATGATAAATTGTTGTTGGTTAAATGTTGTAATGCTTTAAATTATGTTTTGGTTGAATGAAAAGCATGATTTGTATGGTTATAAGCTTGGAAAAAAATTTGGAATCAAAAACCCTAAAATGGCCGTGGGTTGTAATTAGGGTTTGGTGAACATTTTTGCATGATTAACTTGATGATTGGATAGTTCAAATCATGCATTTAATTATGAAAATGATGGTTATGTGGTTGAAAGCATGAAACAAGAAATTTGGTGCATGTCTACCTAAAATGGCCGTGGGGTATGAATGACTAAAAACCGTAAGAATTGTGTTGTAAAAGGCATGGAAATTGGCTTGAAAATGTGCTAGGTAATGACATTAGAATAGCCTAAAATTTGGTTGAATGAAAACCGTGGCTAAAACTAAGGGCAAAATTGAAAGAAATTTTGTGGAATGTGGTTCAAAATGTGAATTGGAAATTTTGTGAGCTTTTATGTAAAAGTTTAGGAAACTTTTACATAAAATAGGATTCTGGTATAGTACGTGGCAGGTACATATGGTTCAAGGCGTACCTAATGCCGGTGGCCTTAAATTTACGCCGAAATGCTGCCGAAATTTCAAAAACGGCATTTGGGGTAAAAAGGAATCAAAAAAATAAAAGTTTAGGGTCGGGTCGAAAACCCGAGTCCCTAAAGGGAAATTGAATAAGGAAAACCTAAGGGGTGGTTCGTGAATAGTAACCTGTCCCCTTAAAAATGTAAAACGCGAGTAAAACTGAGAAACCGACCCTGAGGGGGGAGTTTTTGGGAAACGAAATAAAGGTTTGAGTCGGGTACGGAAAATCCAAGCCTCGGAGACCTAGATCGGGAACGTCTAGATGAGCGTTTTAAATACTAGTAAAGCATCCATTTGAGGCTCCGAAACGATAGAAAATCACTAAACCGACGTAAGGGTCGGAATAGTGCTTCCCGAGGGTCGGGAAGGTGAAAAATGAAAATAAAATAGAAACAAACCTGGTAATGAATAGAAAAACATCAGAAAAGTTCCTGAGAGCTAAAAGTGCAGTCTAGATCTAGAAAATTCCGTCAGGGGTATAATTGCAATTTTACCAAAATATAGGGGTAAAATCGTAATTTTGTAAAAGTTGAGAAAAATAGGGAAAATGATAAATAAAGCCTAAAAAGTTATAAATAGGTTTTATTTAAGCTTTTTAATGAAAAATAAAAGCTATAAATGGAAATGAAATTAACAGACAAGGTTTTTTCTATAGGATCCCAAAATCGACCCATAAGGAGAGCGATTAAAGATCCAAGAAAGAAAAGGGGAAGAAACAGATAAGATAAGTTCAGACATTTACCTGTCTGCAACATATAGTATTATTGTTGCTAACTTTGATGTACTAACTATAAGTTAGGTACATATGTGCTATGGGCACTATTATAGAGTAGAAAGAGAGACGAAATGTGCTACGGGCACTATTAAGAATGGGACACATAGTAAATTGTGCTTTGGGCACTAGAGCGAGATTAATGAAACTCACTCACCTAAAATTAAAATGTGAACCATTCCTAACCACGGGGCAATATGAAGTCACCGGGTTAGAACTTTAAACAGTCGGTAACGAAACCACTTTTGGCGTACCAGTCTTCCATACAGGGAGGTAAATTTTGCCTTCGGGGCTATGATGATGAGACTAAGGCTGTGGAGGTTAGCACCAATGTACCGCTCCCAGTCATGTACAATTTTGCCTTCGGGGCTATGATGATGAGATTAAGGCTGTGGAGGTCAACACTAATGTACCGCTCCCAGTCATGCGCACTAAAATGGTACTACCAACCTGAGCTCAAAACCAGAACATAATATAAGATAATTACCTAAAACTGAAACTATGCCGTAATTGAGCATAAGACAGTTTCATGAGAGTACTAACATCACGATTGATGTACTGTTGATATACTGTGTTGTGGTCAAACTTACTATTCATAATGAATAGTGGTCAAAGTACTATTCATGAGGAATAGTAGTCAACGTTACTATCCATGATGAATAGTACTATTCACAGAAATTTTATTTCTTGTATGTTTGAACTTACTGAGCTTGTAGCTCACCATTTTTGCTTATGTTGTAGGTAAGCGACCAGCTTAGTAGCTTTGTATGACTGGATGGCGGACGGGATAGCGAGTGTCAAATGGGATAGGAGGCCAAGGGATATGGTCCTGCCAGACTCTTCCGCTGAGCGATAATAGAGAAAGGGAAAAGAAATAGTTCTTTTGTAAATATATATTTTGCGAAAGTACTGTAGTATGTAAATTACTTTGTACTTGTAAATAAAGTAAATAGTGGATGATGTTTTTACATGATGTTTTTAAAAAAAAAAATTACCCTAAAAACGTCATGTTTTACAAGAGAGATAGATTAGCCGGTGACCCATGAAAGTACAATCTATTGCAGTTAGCGATAAGGCTTAACTGTAATAGTATTGTATGATCTCTACGTAGGGCGGGCCGCCACAATTTCGCTACTCCTTAAACGTTTGTTATGCTAATCCTGAGCCTTAAATTTACCTTTCGTTTTTTCGTTCTCTTACATTTCACAACCTCGGAGGGACGGTTTACTATTCCTCAAAGGTTCATTTTCCCATTTTTCGAGCCTAACTCATCGAAGGGTCTCGGTTTCCATTACCGAACACAATTTGTCTCTCGTTTTTCACCGAAATGCCCTTAGTGCCGTTTTCAAAATTTCGGCAGCATTTCCGCTAAATTTCTAGGTCTCCGGCATTTAGAAAATGCCTCAAAACCATCTAACTTAGTCTAATCTACCACATACTATACCAGAGGCCTAATTTCATTCATTTTACTCTTTTTTTTTCTTTTCTTTTTACAATTTGAATACAAATTACATATAAATCATTCCAATACATAAATAAGGAATGAAGGGAAACGAAATTGCTACCGAAATCGTCCCGTCGGTGATCGGACAAACTACTGGATCTCGACCGCGTAAACTTTTTGTCTCCGTTCTTCACGTTTGAAATCCCAATTGGCAATTCTGATGCCGTGGATGTGTCTAGAACATCAAAAATAGGCCAATAGGCCACTCTTCATTTTTGTGCCCCCGGGACACCGTTGACTGGCGTTGACTCTGGTGCTGACCGACGGTGAACTACAGCTGTCCGAGCAATGGAGGTGTCCACCTTGAAGATCTCGATGAGAGGAGTCCATTGGTGATGTTAATTCCACCATTAGAGGCTCCGAACGTCGACAATTGGCCTCGAAAACTCGACCCACGGCAGCGGCATTAAATCTCCGCCATGTAGAGGTTGTTGCTCACAATTACCTTAGGGCTTTGGTTCCCCATCATCTTCTGAGTATTTTGAGACCCATGGTGTCCCTCGACTCGGCCAGAAATGGTGAGTTTCACGGTGGCTTCACGGCGGTGATGTCGTGGCTTAAGGCAGCGTGATCCGGCTACCGCTGAGATGAAATGAGCTATGGATTTTGTTCTCCTCTTCACCACGAAACTTTTGGGACTGGAATTGTGTCGATCGGAGGTCGAACGGCGGAGATACGGCCGTTTGAAATTTCCGACCACCGACGGCTTCGGGAGGCGTGTGCGGTGTTCTCCAGTGTCAGTTCCGTCGATTCAGCACACCGTTGGACTCAGCTCGTCGAGAGCTTTCCAACGAGACTGGCGGTGTCGAAAACAGACACCATTTTCGATGGTAGGTCACTGTTCACTTTTGGGATTGTGTGTGGGGAAAAATATAGAAAAGGGAAATTATGCGGCTTTTTCTGCAATTTCGACTTTTTATACTCTTTTTGTCCAAAATTTCAACATGAGCTATCCTGACTAATTTGGGTGTGTTGAACCCAAATATATCAGTTTTGTTTTCATCCGAGATCATTTCGACTAGTTTCCGATACTGTGAATTACCGATCAAAAATTACCTTTATGCTCAATTAACTAATTTGAGCATTCTGATAGGCTATACTGACTAATTTGAGCGTGCTGAACTCAAATTTATCAGTTTCATCTTCATTCTAGGTCATGTTGACCAGTTTTTCGGTACTGTATATTCCCCGGTCAAAATTTACTTTTTGTGCTTAAATGACTAATTTGAGCATTTTGATTCCAAATATATTCATTTTATATCAAGAAAATGTCATCTTAACTAATTTCTTGATACTGCATATTTCTAGGTCAAATATTACTTTTCATGCTCAATTGACTAATTTGAGCATGCTTAATCCAAATATATTAATTTTAGTTCAAGAAGAGGTCATCTAGACCAACTTTTCAATACTGTATGTAACACACACACGCACTCATGTCTAAAATTGCTACCATCAGTATTTTATCTTTTTGTGCACTCAGCTTACCCTGAGTCACCTACTAGGGTTTATAGTTCACTGTTTTTCCCCAGCTCAATTCAGCATGCTTTTACATCACCGAATTCTTAATTTGTAATATCGTTAGAACATTTTATCTTGTTCTACACATTATTAATCATACATTTCACATTTTAAACATGAAATTCATCATGTACATGCAATTTACCATATTCTGAGAACAGTAAAATTTCCCGGTTATTACATTCACCCCTCCTTATAAAATTTTCGTCCTTGAAAATTTAGCACAAGTGAGGGTACAACATTCTTGTTTCATCTTTCTGAGCAAAATCTGAACAAGTTTCTCTTTATATGTCAGGTCCTCCTGAATCTGAATCGATTCTTACCTCAATACATGAGATGAATTCGATACCTATTTCCTTAGCATACATTCGTGAAAAACACTATGTATTGCTGACTGTTCTGAAGGTAGTACCAATTTATAGGTAACATTTTCAACGCGTTCAAAAATTTCACAGGGTCCAATACATCTGGGACTAAATTTTCTTTTCTTACAGAACACATTATTCCCTTCAATGGGAATACTTTTAAAGAATATGAAATCCCTTTCATTAAGCTTTAGGGATATTCGGTGTTTATCTGCATAATTCTTCTGCTGACTCTGTGTGATCTTTATTCATCGTTGTATTTTCACAATTACATCTGATGTTTCTTATACGAAATCGATCTTGTGCCACCGTTTCTCTCGCAGACCAAACAAATAGGTAAGTGATCTACACTTTCGTCCATCTAAAGCTTCATAAGGTACCATTTCTATAGAAGCTTGGTAGCTATTGTTGTATGAGAATTTCCTCTAACAGTAATTTCTCGTTCCAATTCTTAGGAAATCCATGGCTTAGACATGAAATATGTCTTCTAGTGTCCGAGTAATTCCCTCAGATTGATCTTCGTCTAGGGATGAAAAGTCGTACTAGGACGCAATTTTGTTCCCATAACTCCTTGTACATACTTCCAAAAATTCAAAGTGAATTGGGCATCTAAATCGAATATGAAAAACTTGAAACACCATGTTATCTGACAACATGGTTTACATAGAAATTCGCTAACTTTTCCAGTGAAAAGTCATTTTCACTACTATGACTCTTGCGGTTTTCATCAGTCTATCCACCATAATTCAGATGGCATTATACCCCTCTTAGGTCCTTGATAATTTCACTATAAAATTCATCGTAATATGTTCCCACTTACATTAGGGAACTTCTAAAGATTCCAGTTTTCCACCTGCATGTTTATGTTCAGTCTTGACCTTCTAACAGTCATGCATCGATTCACAAATTTTTTTTTTTTTACTCTCATTCGTCGTCTCTTTCCACCAGAATTGCAATTTTAATTTCTGGTATACTTTACTCATTCTGAAATGCACTGAATACGGCATTTTATGGGCTTTTGCCATACTTCACCTCATTAATCCTTCATTAGTTGGAATATGAATTCCTCCTTAATGTAGGATCATTCCACCATTGGAAATCCCTTCTTGATAACTTATTAAATTTGATCTTGTTTCAGAGCCCTTTTAGTGTCTTCGAATAGCGATGACTCTGATTGGAGTACAGCTAACCTTTCGGATATCAGCTCCAACTCTAATGAGTGTATCTCTTGTTGTAATTGTTCTGCTTGTTTTTCTTTTGGCTGCTGGTATGGAACAGTAGACTTTCTACTTAAGGCATCCATCACATGGTTGATTGATCTTTTTCTGGGTGGTAGAGGATCTCATAATTGTAATCCTTCACCAACTCCAACATTCTCTTTGCCACATATTTAGATTCTCTTTCGATGCATTGCAATATATCACGAATTTCTCCCTTTTTGTGAGAAGCGTGTGAATTGGCGCGCTTGTTAGTCAATTTTTTTCAACTCTCGAAAACTCTTTTCACATTCTTCAGTCTACTCATATTACCTCTCCTTGCACGTAAAAGCCATAAGAGGTGTTGCTAGTCGTGCGAACCTTTCCACAAGTCTTCTATAGTTACCAGCCAAACCTAAGAAATTCTGTATTCCCATTAAAGCCTTAAGAGCAGGCAATTCATTAGTCGTCTCCCCTTGACAGGATCTATAACGATTCCTTGTTTAGGGACTACGTGTCCTAGAAAATGCACTTTATCTAGTCAAAATTCACACTTGGAGAATTTTACATAGGGTCGGTTCTGTCTCATAATGTGCAGAGCAGTTCTCAAATGCTCTTCATACCCCTTATGAGTCTATGAATATATAAGTATGTCATCGATAAACATAATGACAACTTATCTAGGAATTCCTTGAACACTCAGTTGATGGTATCTTAATCGTAAATCAGTCTTAGAGAATACTGCCACACCTTTGAAAATGGGTGCAGTTCTTTGAATGAGCTCTATCTCAAAGGAAATTTCTTATTATTACAGAAATCTAGACAATTTCTTTAAAAGATCGTCGAGAAATTCATGGACAATGGGAACATTTTCTGATTAAAGCTTCTGTTCCTCTATTACATCTGCCACATAGGCCAAATATCCAATTCAATCATTGGACATTAGCTTACTCGCACTTCACGAGCTAATTATCATCTTCCTCGATTTACGTGATGAATCCACATGTTCAAAGCTTTCTTCGTTGTCTAGTTGAAACACTATCTTCCAATTCTAGTAATCGGTCGTGATTTGACATTTCCCTAAGAAATCCATTTCTAGGATTACGTCACAATCAACTAACCTTATAACAATCGATTCTGTCACTATGTTCGACGTTCCTACTTTCACATCCTCCTTGATGTACGCCAAGACACTAGTATTGGCATGTGGCATGCATTCTTGTCTTTCTAGTACTACCAATGATCTTTCAAATCTAGCCTATAACACATGGGCTTGGGACGTTGTTGTTGTGGTTAAAACGTTTCCTGTGTATTCTACCGATTTGTGGGTCAGTTTCTGGCATAACGGCCTTCTTTTCCCACATTGGTAACATGCACTGAGATCAATTCAGTATTATGGCCAGTGCCTCTTCTCACTTGTAGTGCAACTGGATATATCTGATCTTATATTATTGGTCAGCTTCCTTTGCTGTCTTCTATTAACCCAGGTTAGGTTTTCATTTTCCCGGAAAATTTGCCTTTTCCTTTATTCTACGACTATAAGCCTGAAGCGTTAAACTGTCCTGGCCTAACATTCTGATTAGGTTTACTGCTTTGGCCAATTTAGGTTCCAACTTGGGAAAAATTTAGTCAAAGTTCTTTCCCTCTTCCAGGTTTCTCAGACTTTTTCTCTTTTTTCTTTCTATCTAGCCCGCTGGTATTTAACCTGCCGAGTGCGACTGACGCAGTCTGTCACTAAAGGTGGTGGTATTAGACCACTATCCACCAAAGTAAAGATCTCTGGTCGGAACATTCCAATCATTCTCTGTATCTTTTCCCTCTTAAAAATTACCACGTAAGGGCATCATTTGGACAATTGATCAATTTTCGATGCTCTTCACTCACTGATACATTTCCTTGCTTTAATGCGGTAAACCCATTTTCGTTACGATTTTCGTGACGCAGGATCATAATATATCTAATGAAATTCAACCAGAAATTCATTCCAGTTCACAGTAGTCTCATCTCTTCTCATCCTGACTATGTTCTATCAGAACTTAGCATCCTTCATCAGAACAAAGGACGTACGTAGAACCTTCTCCTTGCTCTATCAAGTTTATGGAGTCTCAAATCATCTATATAGAGGAAAATCATTCCTCTGCTTTCAAAAGATCTGTAGAGCCCTCAAATTCTTGAGGCTTTATTCCACGGAATCGCTCATATAATAGCTCTTGATTTACTATTGACCATAGTTCCTGTATCCTTTCAGGAACAGTGATAATGTACTACTTATTCAACTGTAAGGGCCAGTGGTGGCTGAACCTCCTCAGCACCCTGCCTAGGTTCTATCTCATCTAAACGCCATCTTAATTCAACATTTTCTTGCATCTAGACCTCTAAAACGCCTTATAATTCCTCCACCCTTTTTAGACAAGACGAGGCATTCACTTGTACATCTTTATTCACACGTATTCACCATATTTTCTATTTTTTCTATACTCGCTTGAAAATCAATAATTAGATTTTCAATGTATATATATATTTTGCAAAATTTTAAGATTTCTTGAAATTCAGAGAAACCATAATGCCATATCATCGTAAGGCATTATTATAACTTGTTTTATAATGTTCACATACATATCAATAATAAGGCCTTATATATACAACATCCTTTTTTACATCGAGTATACATATATACACATAACATTTTAGTCATTCTATCAATCAGGTTTCAAAGGGAAATTCCTTCAAATCTTCTTTCTCTTCATCCGAACCATTTCTAGTGCAATAAATGCACATGGCCCATTTATCGTATATTATGCCTTTTCATATAGGACAAAACAACAAAACTCATTATATTATATCAACACATTTTGGCAGTTCATAACAATTCATCACACATATGTCACTACATACACATGTCATTGCATAACATTTCAATATAACATAAAGGATATATATATAGCCTAATACATCTAATTTTCCTGGTCTACAGGAAACTTTTACGGGTCCTCTTCTTCCTTGGCTAGATCGTTCACCTATAGACATTCTTGGATCTTTGTTCGTCTCGGCTTTCGTTCCGTGGTGAATTCCACCTAAATTGGAGGGGATTCATCAGTTCCTCGAAGCGCACAGCATACGTTAGAACTATGTCACCAGACATCGACTATAGTTTCTCAGTTCGATGAACTAATTCCTGTATGTTCGCAATTCTAAGGAACTTAGGTGACATTAGAAGTGACACCCTGTTTGCCCTTGAGGAATTGGGACTGATGTTAGACTTTTTCCGAGAGAAGATTTACTCAATCGTGGCACGACGAAACTTGGTCCAGTTAAGCGCTACTCTTGGTCATAAGAATCCTAATACACACGAGAGTATCTCCCTGAAAAGCATGGTCAACAACCAACAAGACGTATCATCCCGATCAATGGTGCACAGCCAGAAAATCATTTCAATAATGTGACACCAATCTTGCCTTCCTGTGGAATTTTGAAGGATTGTTTGCCACTCAAAACTCTGTAGGCAGCTAACACTGGAGTTTGATACAACTCGATGGCAACCCTCAATTCTTCTCTGAGCAGCCTTCCTTGTTCATTCTCTGGCACTGTACGATCATAATCATGGTAATTCTCTATCTAGAACTCTGAATAGCCGTATCATAGTAGTCCACTAGCACTATACAATCGTGAGACCACATTCATTGATCTCATCATCTCATTTCATCAAAGTCGTTTATTTTCCTATAAATAAACAACTGCTAATTCAAAACAAGGCTAACTTACTTGGATAGACGAGCGGGTTATGTCTCGTGCCAAGAGGGATATGTTCATGCTCGCTCTGATACCACCTGTGGCGCCCCTGATCTCAGTCCACCAAAACTATTACAATCAAGCTCCTTAGCTGCTCGTGAACTTTGTCGAGTCGCCTAAATTCTTTTCTTTCCTTTTATCCCTTTGTGGAATTTGGAATCATTTTTTTTTTTTAAATACTTTTTCTTGATTGTAACATAACGTGATTAAACTGAATTATGTTTGCCACTTTTTAAAAGTACAAACATACTTTATACATAAATACCTAAGCCAAATCCTTTTACAATATATATCTCTTCTTTCAATGGTCAGTATCCATAGTGGATTCCCTATCCCCATTGGCACACGTAAATCCCGCCGCCATCCATAGCCAATATTCTGACTTACAGGTTCCATACCTGCAATATGAACAAACTGGTGAGCTAACAAGCTCAGTAAGTTCAAACATACTTAGTAAGAATTATACGGATTCAAAAACATTGAAAACTCAATTTCCTATAAATAGTACTATTCATCATAAACAGACTATTCATCATAAATAGTACTATTCATCATGAATAATAACTTTGACCTTTGACCAATAAATAGTAACAATTACCCTAACTGGTTACTATTCATTTTACCCTAACGGGTAACTATTCACATTACTATAACCGGATACTATTCACATCAGCTTAACTGGTTACTATTCACAAACCCTAGCCGAAATCATTATACTTAGCGTACTTCGGTTATACTCAGTCATGATTTTTATCATTTTATTGATTGTTCATTCTCTATTTGATTTCTAGTTTAGAGCTCTATTTATGGCAGTACCGATGATTATTAGCACGCTGACTGGGAGGGTCTATAGAGCGACCTTAGAACATCGGCCTCCACAGCCCTGATATCCTCGTAGGATCTGAGAAAGACCTCCACCACTGTATTGGAGGGGCGGTACGCCTTAATGGTTTCATTACCATCTTTCAATTTATAGTCTTGACCAAGTGATATTAATCATCACCTCAAGATCACTATCCTCCATTACCCGTAGGTCTTACTCATTCTCATTATCTGGGATATGTTATTCTAACTAATCTCCAAATGTCTATAAGACTTTATATCTAGTGTACATCTAGTACAGAACAAATCAACACAGTATTTCATGTTGCAGAGATGAACATGCTTGAACTTACTACATATAATACATGGACATAAATATGTCAAGTCAATTTATATATGACTTCGACATAACACATAGTTCATAACATGACTTTCATAACATTTATATTGCATCTTGACATGAAAACAGACAAACAATAGTTAGTTCATGTTGTAGTCAATTAAATGTTCGAACTTACAGATACTTTCGCTAGCATTTCCTTCCCCAGCTCCGCATACATTCACGGTCCTTTCCGAGCCTTTCGGAAATTTTTGGTCAAAATGACCATTTACCCCAGACGGGTCTCAGGACCGTCATATGCTCACTATGACTTTTAACAGGATTTTCTAAGCCCAAATTGTAGGATAATAAATCAGTAAAAACATATCAGAGTGGCACAGCGGAACAATAAAAATTTTCAGATCGTTAAATATCTCATGATGCCATATACAATAAACCAACAACAATTAAAACTCATACCTCAAGGATGCCAATCTGCAGGAGGATAATGACCGGAGGGATTCAACCAACTAGCCTTCTCTACTGTTCTCCAATTCCCGAATGGCTGAGTGTGTGGGCACTCTGAACCTCGATCGGTATGCTAGCACTGCTAGTCTTGTTCCGACCACCCAGATCTCTAAAGAACTTATTGTCACGGTGGGCTGTGTGGCAATAAGCCTGCTCACCTGAGAGTCTGTGATCTGAGAGAATTGGAGTGGCAGGATCTCTATTTATAGACCTGCATGAGGTGATTCTCTGAATTCGAATTGGATTAGGAGAAGATATTCTCCCTTATCCACAAGCACAAAATCTGAATTTTCCAAGGGGAAAATCCCAACAATAAATTTGGTCACTTTAGGATAATACCAATCCAAATCTAAACAAGATTTTAACTAGAATTTTATCTCCCTTCTTTCAACAAAAAAATCCGAAAATCCAAGGGGAAAATCTCCACCAAAATTTCAGCCACTTTTAGATAAGAGAGAATCAAAATTCCACTAGGATTTTCAAGCTTGAATCTTATCTCATCCTTATCCAAAATAACCGAAAATCTCCTAGGAGATTTACTCCAAAAATTCGGCCATTATCAGGGAGGAGAGAACCCAAATTAAACTGGGATTGAAACTTGAATTTTTCCTTGAACCTTATCCATAAAAATCTGAAAAATCGTTGAGGATAATCCTCAAAATTTTCATCCATATTTGGTTAGGATTTGGATTCAAAATTCAAGTAGGATTCTAACAAGATTTTCCTCTCCATATCCAACTCAAATTCGAATTTCGTTTCTCGTCGATTTACCACAACAAATTCGAATCCCGCTTGGACTGTGATTCAAAATTTGAATTTCAAATTTCAAATTTAAATTTCAAATTCAAATTTCAAATTTCAAATTTCGAATTTCAAATTTCAAATTTCAAATTTCAAATTCGAATTTCAAATTCAAATTTCAAATTCGAATTTCAAATTCAAATTTCAAATTCGAATTTCAAATTCGAATTTCAAATTCAAATTTCAAATTTCAAATTTCAAAATTCAAATTTCAAAATCCACAAAACAGTTGTATTTCTAATTATTGTTCTCATGAATAATTTTCTACAACTCCAATCCAATCTTAAATAAAATCATGGCAACTTCATTTAGAGTTCGAATAACTGTGTACTCTATTATCCAAAACAAAATCAAAATTCAACGGGGAGAATCTTGTCGACCATCCTAATCCTATGACAACACCATCCATGCATAATAAACTAGTCAGTAGCATATACAAATCAATTTGCCAAACGTTAGGGAATTATATGGAGCTAGTAGAGGGACTAATTGGACATATATAATCGGGCTCCCGCAAATCCATATGATCATCATTCTTTACCGAACAACTCAATCATATGATCACTAATTTCAGAGTCACACCACTATAAACCTGAAACTGAACTCCCAATTATATACCGTATTACGTAAGCCTATGACAAGCTATCATCCAATGACCTTGTCATGTATGCAGAACCCTCATATGATATCCATGATCGGCCTTAGGCCAAAGTCCGTTTAATCCTACTGATCAGGCTATCTTAAAGTTCCATTATACTATTGAATAAAGAAAATGATTATTCACCATATGTGAATAAGAAGTCATCCGTCCAGCAGACGACCCAAGGCCTTGTCCATTTTCACATTTAGCATAATGCCTTTAAGAAGATACCCTTAACTTCTCATTAGAGCTATGATTCCGATATCTGTAAACGAACCCTTCATCGTATACAAGTCATGCACCTAACAAACCAGTCTATAAGCTTACTACCTCTGAGACGCTTTAGCCATTGGAACATCAAAGTACACAATTCATATACATGTAGTTGTCCATCTACTCAGGATTAAGGTTACTGCACAATGAACGTCAAAAGCAGATCGATCCACTCAAAGCGGACTTCGTAGATCAATCACACTTTAGTCCCAGTCTAATATGTCACCACCAAGCAACATATCTATGTCTCTACTTGGGAGTCAATGCTCCAGACAGTCAAGACAAACCGTCCCCTCCAAGGCTTTAGACAACATAATAGTCTTAACATGAGTTAGATGCTCGGTCTAACCCCATAGACTACAGACCATAGTTTAGACCGCTAACTTTAGAACATTGTCTTCTCGTATACAAAAGTCCATTATATGCAATGTTCTAACAGTTTAACACAAGTAGTCAGGGAGCCATATTTGCTTACATTTACTTTAACATGTAAATAAAACTAGGACAGATAGCAATATAATGAATAACCTCTATATATAATTTTATTATCCAGTTCAAAATAAATACATCAAAATGTCTCTAATACTTAGGGCATTTCCTAACACAAATATCATAAAATAATATTTCTTAAGCTTTTACACACTTTTACAGCATCCATTGCTGTTCCATAGACGACTATTGGTCATCCGATCCTCGGGTGGTACTATTCCGACACCTAGGGTCGTTTCTCGTTTTTTTCATGTTTTGGAGCCTTAAATGGATATTTTGCTACTCCTTAAATGTTTGTTATGCTAATCCCGAGCCTTAAATTTACCTTTCATTTCCTAAAATACCCTTGACGTTGGTTTTTCTGTACTCTTACATTTCACAACTTCGGAGGGATGATTTACTATTCCTCAAAGGTTCATTTTCCCATTTTTCGAGCCTAACTCATCGAAGGGCCTCAGTTTCCATTACCGAATACAATTTGTCTCTCGTTTTTCACCGAAATGCCCTTAGCGCCGTTTTCAAAATTTCGGCAGCATTTTCGCTAAATTTCTAGGTCTCCGGCGTTTAGGAAATGCCTCAAAACCATCTAACTTAGTCCAATCTACCACGTACTATACTAGAGGCCTAATTTTTACGTAAAACTCAACTTTTTACATAAAAATATTCACATTTCCCATACATTTTCTTTTTCCGACATTTCATTCATTTTATTTTTTTTTCTTTTCTTTTTACAATTTGAATACAAATTACATATAAATCATTCCAATACATAAATAAGGAATGAAGGGAAATGAAATTGCTACCGAAATCGTCTTGTCGGCGATCGGACGAACCGTTCGGTCTCGACCGCGCAAACTTTTTGTCTCCATTTTTCACGTTTGAAATCTCGGTTGGCAATTCTGCCACTGTGGATGTGTTCAAAACGATGAAAATAGGCCAACGGGCCACTCTTCATTTTTTCGCCCCCGGTTCGTCGTTGACCGGTGTTGACTTCGATGTTGACCGATGAACGGCAGCGGCCCGAACGACGGAGATGTCCACCTTGAAGATCTCGATGAGAGGAGTCCATTGGTGATATCAATTTCACCATTGGAGGCTCCGATCATCGAAAATCAGCCTCAAAAACTCGACCCATGGTGGCGGCATTAAATCTTCACCGTGCCAGGGTTGTTGCTCACAATTACCTTAGGGCTTTTGTTCCCCATCATCTTCTGAGTATTTTCAGACCCACGGTGTCCCTCGACTCGACCGGAAATGGTGAGTTTCACGACGGTGATGTCACGGCTTCGGGTGGCGCAATCCGGCGGCCGTCGAGATGAAATGAGCTATGGATTTTGTTCTCCTCTTCACCACGAAACTTTTGGGACTAGAATCGTGTCGATCGAAGGTCGGACAGCGGAGATATGGCTGTTTGAACTTTTCGGCCACCGGCGGTTTCAGGCGGCGCGTGCAGTTTTCTTCGACATCGGTTCTATCGATTCAGCACACCGTTGGACTCAGCTCGTCGAGAGCTTTCAAACGAGACCGGCGGTGTCGAAAACGGACACCATTTTCGATGGTCGGTCACTGTTCACTTTTGGGATTGTGTGTGGGGAAAAATATAGAAAAGGAAAATTATGGGGCCTTTTCTGCAATTTCGACCTTTTATACTCATTTTGTCCAAAATTTCAACATGAGCTATCCTAAGTAATTTGGGTGTGCTGAACCCAAATATATCAGTTTCGTTTTCATCCGATATCATTTCGACTAGTTTCTGGTACTGTGAATTCCCGGTTAAAAATTTCATTTGTGCTCAATTAACTAATTTGTGCATTCTGATAGGCTATACTTACTAATTTGGGCGTGCTGAACCCAAATTTATCAATTTCATCTTCATCCGAGGTCATCTGGACCAGTTTTTCAGTATTGTATATTTCCTGATCAAAATTTACTTTTTGTGCTCAAATGACTAATTTGAGCATTCTGATTCCAAATATATCAATTTTATATCAAGATAATGTTATCTTGACCAATTTCTTGATACTGCATATCTCCAGGTCAAATTTTACTTTTCATGCTCAATTGACTAATTTGACCATGCTTAATCTAAATATATTAATTTTAGGTCAAGAAGAGGTCATCTAGACCAACTTTTCAATACTGTGTGTAAAACACACACGCACTCACGTCTAAAATTACTACTATCAGTATTTTATCATTTTGTGCACTCAGCTTACCCTAAGTCACCTACTAAGGTTTACAGTTCACTGTTTTTCCCCAGCTCAATCCGGTATGCTTTTACATCACCGAATTCTTAATTTGTAATATCGTTAGAACATTTTATCTCGTTCTACACATTATTAATCATACATTTCACATTTTAAACATATTCATCATGTACATGCAATTTACCATATTCTGAGAACAGTAAAATTTCCCGGTTATTACAAGACATCTTATTGTCTGCAGCATAAATTTACTTGATACATCCATGTGCTATGTGTAATATGTAAAGTATACATGTAGGTGCTATATGCACAACAGTATGCCCATTAAAATACACACAATTAAAGAAAGAAATGTAAAGTGTTCCAGACCAAGGAGCAATGAGAATGTTACCTGGTCGGAACCATATGAAAGATGGTAATGAAACCACTTTTTGGCATACCAGTCTCCTGTAAGGTGGAGGTTTTTCATGTTATATTATGTTAATGTTATGTAGACTATTGAGGATTAGGCAGTGGGTCGCTCCCTGCTCTTAGTCATGCGTGCACTACGGTACGACCAATATTATGGCGCCTGGTAGTTTGGTACCATCGTCGTCGGGCTCCATAGCGGACCACAACGGACCGTTGCTACAAAAGGTCGTCATTATCTTACTTTTACCTTTAAATCTCTCGTTATTTTGGAGCACATTTTTTTAAAAAACTTCTCTCTCAAAGCATTTTACCTTTTTTTTTTTTTTTAAATGGCGTAATAAATAAAAGTTTACTACGCTTGTCTTTTTGAAAATACAAACATAATTTACATAAATATCTAATTCAATTCTTTATACAAAATACATCTTTTTTTTCTTCAATCTTCTCTCAAAGTACTCAGTGGAAGACTAGTAGCAGGACCATATCCATAGTGGATTCCCTATCCCTTTGCTACATGCAAATCCCGCCGTCATCCACAGCAATCTACTGGACAAGTTTCTTACCTGTAACATGAACATACTGGTGAACTACTAGCTCAGTAAGTTCAAACATAAATACTAGAAATCTTATAGATTCTGTGACACCCCCAATCTCGACCATGTGAAACCATCACAATCCGACGCCGTAGTCGACTAAAACGGACAGTGCACCTCATTAGGTTGTCACTAAAATAAAACTTTTTCTCATTTTAAATCTCTTTGTATTTTAGAGCTCATTTTGTTTTTTTTTTTTTCTTTCCAAAATACCTTTCTTGCATAATAGCATTGTGTGAAAGCCATATAAATTTAAAACTAAACAAAGATACATTTTTTTCAACTTTGTTTCTCGAAACACATTTTCTTTAAATTCTCTCTTTTGATGCTCAGCAGAAGACTGGTAGCAAGACATAATCCACAGTGGAATTCCCTATCCCATTGGCACTGCGTATCTTACCACCATCCAAGTTATCTACTGGACAGGTTTCTCACCTGCAACTTAAACAATCCGGTGAGCTAACAGGCTCAGTAAGTTCAAACATACATACTATGAATCACATAGATTAAAAAATATTAGTAATAAAATTTCCTATGAATAACACTATTCATGATGAATAGTACTATTCATACTATTCATGATGAATAGTACTATTCACCTATGAACAATAACTTTGACTTTTGACCAATGAATAGTAATTTTGACTCTAATCGATTACTATTCATGTCACCTTAATTGAGTCCACTACACTTAACGTTAGTGTCGGTTATGCTCAATTATGGCTTTCGTCACATTTTTGGTCATTATCTTTGTTTATGTTGTGGTTTTGAGCTCATTTTGGCCTTATACCATTTTCATATGCACACTGACTGCGAGGGGCCTTAGGAGCGACCCTGAGGCTGATCCTCCCTAGTCCATCATCACTTGAAGCAGTCATTGTATCCCCGAAGGACCTGTAAACCTCCACCTTATTATTAGAGGTCGGTATGCCAAAAGTGGTTTTATTACCAACTTTCAATTACAGTTCTGACCGGGTGGCATTAATCATCACCTCAAAGTCAGGAACTTTGGTGACCTGGAGGTCTTACACATTCTTTCTTTTAAGGGTGTGTCTTAAATTTAGTCACTCTTTCCATAGTGTACCCACAGTACACTTCTCACTTTCTCATCATGTTTGGTGTGTTAGTCTAATTACACCCTAGTGCCCGTAGGACTTTACATCTATTGTACAATTAGTACATAATTAAATATCACAATATTTCATGTTGCAGACACGAAAATGCTTAAACTTACCACAACTGCGATAACGTCTACCTTCAGAAATCCTTTGCAGTCTTGTTATCGTCTCTAGTTTGTGTCCCTACAGACAGAGTATTGTCTGTTAATACCCATCATCATTTATCACTTTGGATATATTCATTTTGTTATTAACTTTACAACACATTTCATCTCTTTTTGTAATACATGGCTTGATACACGCCCGTGTCTAAACCCGTGTACCTCTCGGGTTTCCACTACATGTTTATGTCCCATAGTACACACCCGTGTACTTATAAACTTTAGATTTTTAACTTTAAAATCTTAGTTTTGGCCTCTATAATCTTATTTAAGACATCTAGGTCCTTAACGGTCCTTTTCGAGCCTTTCAAAAATTTTTGGTCAAAATGACCATTTTACCCTTAGCGAGTTTCGGGAACATAACAATTCCGTTCTATTATTTTTCTGGGATTTTCCAAGCCCAAATATCATAAAATAATATTTCTTAAGCTTCAACATATTTGTACAACATTATTTACTGCAAATTCGGTAACTATTCCTCACCCGACCTTCAGAGGTACTATTCTAACACCTAGGATCGTTTCTTGTTTTTCTAGCATTTTGGAGTCTCAAATGGGTATTGTACTACTCGTAAAATGTTTATCATCCTGTTCCTGAGGCTTGGTTCACGAGGGGCTTGAGTTTTCTATCCCATCCATAATTTTCCCCCTCATTTCCTAAAATACCCCTAACGTACATTTTTTTCGTTCTCGGCATTTTAAATATTAGAGTGTCGTTTTACTATTTCTCATGGGTTTAATTTTCCATTATCCATTCTAACTTACCGAGGGGTCTCGATTTTTATTTTTGAGCCTATATTTTTACCCCTCATTTCCCGAAATACCCTTATGCCGTTTTAAAATTTCGGCAGCATTTCCGCTTAAATTTTAGGTTTTCGTAGCGTTAGGTACGCCTTAGAACCTTGGTACCTGCCATGTATTATACCAGAAGCCTATTTTACACAAAGTTACCAAACTTTACGTAAAAATTTTTTCACATTATCCATCATTCAATCATAACACAATATTCACCAATTTCCTCATCATAGGCCACAGTTTTCACATGGTATTCAACACCATAAATTTTTATCACGCAATTAAATTATCACATATCAATCTTAGAGTTTCTAATGCACATTTCAATATCAAAAACCTAAGAAATTTTTCATTCCAACCTAGCTTTATGCCACGGTTTTCATGTTCCAAATCATAGGAAAAATCTCCCTCAATCTTATAATCATTTATCCAAACATTTCTTCACCAAATTCACCACAAAATTTTCCCATTTTCTTTGCACATAAGCCACGGGTTTACTAAGGAAACATGCATAAAATTTGCTTGTTTCAAGATTCTAAAACATGCTTTAATCACTATATCACCAAACTAACATCATCATCAAAAAAATTCATCAAAAATTTCACCATATTTCAACACCTACAAAGCCACAGATTTCTTGAAGAAAATCAATAAGAAATGCTTCAAAATGGTGGCTTACCTTATCAACTTGATCTCTTGCTACTTGAACTAGGATTGAAAGCTAGTTTGGTGAACAATTTTTGATAAAATTTTGCTTGGAAAGGGAGAATGATACATGGCCACAAATGGGCAGCACTTTGGCTGATTTTCTTCATTTTCCAAATGAAATTTTCCACTCCTATTTATAGGCAAATGGTGGAGGACCAATTTGCAATTTTTTCTAGCAATTTGAAAATTGTTTAGGGACTTTTTAGCAAACTTTTAGTGACCAAAAAGAAAATTTTTTTGCTGATTTTTCAAGGCCTAGCTGAATCCCTTTTTTCCCATTTTTGCTAAATTTTTTTCATGTCTTTTTGGCTAAATCTTGGCCCTTGATTCAAGATTAGCATTAATTCACACCATTAATGCTACCTACCTCCCTTTTTGGCCTTAATTTCTTCATTAATTACATCACATTTATGATGTCACACTTGACATCATCTTATTAATTCATGTATTAATTCGTGGTCAAAGTTTGACTAAAAGTCAAACCGAACGAAAATCTACCGAAATCGTGTAGGTGAGTTTCTGACGCCTCCAGTGCGATCGGTCTACCTTATTTTGCTTCTGTTTGACCAAAATTCATTATCGTAAATTTTTGTCTTTTAGTGCACTTCGGTGCACTCTCCAGGGTTTTTGGCTTCATTTTAGGGCTGTCTCACCCGTTTCTGTTCGAGAAGATTTTCCATCTCCGAACTTAGTCTATTTAATATTGTTAGAACATTTTATTGCATTCTCAACCATATTAAAACACAACTTTTTCATATTTTATACATTAATATTGTCATGCACATACAATTTTAAATTCCTTCGAGAATCTCAAAATTCCCAGTTATCACATTCACCCCTCCTTATGAAATTTTCATCCTCGAAAATTTAGAACAAGTGGAGGTACAATTTTCTAATTTCATCTTCGCGTTCCCATATAGACTCTTCAACATTATGGTTTTTCCACAGCACTTTGACTAATGGGATCGTCTTATTCCTCAATACTTTTTTCCTTTCGTGCCAAATTTGAATAGGCCTCTCTTCATACGTTAGATCTTCCTGGATATGGATCGGTTCATGTTTCAGTACATGGGATGGATCTGATATGTACTTCCATAACATGGACACATGGAATACATTATGCACTGCTGACTTTTCTAGAGGTAATGCCAATTTATAGGCAACCTTCCCAATGTGTTCGATAATTTCAAATGGTCTAATATATCTTGGACTCAATTTCCCTCTCTTACTGAAATGCATTATCCCTTTCATCGGTGAAACTCTTAAAAACATGAAATCCCCTTTGTTAAACTTTAGGGATCTTCGTTGTTTATTCACATAGCTCTTCTATTGGCTTTATGCAATCTTCATTCGTCGCTGTATCTTTACAACTACATTAGTTGTTTCTTGCACAAAATCCGTCTTGTGCAGCTGCTTTTCCTGTAGATCATACCAGTGGACAGGTGATCTGCACTTCCTTCTATATAAAGCTTCATAGGGTGCCACTCCTATAGAAGCTTGGTAGCTATTATTATATGAAAATTCTGCCAATGGAAGTTTTTTCATTCCAGGTTCCCGAGAAATCTATTGTACATGCGCGAAGCATGTCTTCTAATGTTTGGATCATCCGTTTAGATTGCCCATCTGTTTGTGGATGGAAAGCTATACTCAGACGTAATTCCATTCCCATAGCTTCTTACACACACTTCCAGAAATTTGAAATGAATCGTACATCACGATCCAATACAATGGACTTAGGAACACTATGTAACCTCAATGATATAGGTTACATAAAGGTTCGCCAACTTTTCCAGTGAAAAATTCATTTGATTTTGTTAATCTATCAACAATAACCCAAATGGCATTGTAGCCTTCTCGAGTTTTGAGCAATCCTCCCACAAAGTCCATCATAATATGTTCCATTTCCATTCAGGAATTTCTAACGATTCTAATTTTTTGCTTGGATGCCGGTGTTCGCCTTAACTCTTTGGCACGTCATGCATCGACTCACGAATTTTACAATGTCCTTCATCCCTTTCCACCAGAACTGTAATTTCAAATCTTGGTACATCTTACTGGCTCTGGGATGCACTGAATATGGCGTTTCATGGGCTTCTGCCATAATTCACCTTCTTAATCCTTCATCATTAGGAACATGAATTCTTCCCTGATGTAGGATTAATCTATCCTTGGACACTCCTTCCTGAGGACTTGCTAGATTGGGATCTTGCTTTTGAGCCTCTCTAATGTCCTAGTATAATGATGATTCCAATTGAAATGCAGTCAATCTTCCTGACATCAGCTCCATCTTCAATACGTTGATCTCCTATTACAATGGCCTTGGAAATTTTTTAATTGGTAGTTACTACGAAACAGTAGATTTCCTACTTAACGCATCTGCAACACGATTGGCTTTTCCAGGATGGTAGAGGATCTCACAATCATAATCCTTTACTAGCTCCAACCATCTCCTCTGTTGCATATTTAACTCCTTTTGTGTGAAAAAGTATTTTAGGTTCTGATGGTCAGTATAGATCTGACACTGAGCTCTATATAAATAGTGTCACCAAATCTTAAGTGTGAAGACTACTGCAGCAAGTTCTAGATCGTGTGTAGGATAATTTCTCTCGTGATCCTTTAATTGATGCGAGGCATAGGCAATCACTTTGTCACCTTACATCAGGATAGCTCTTAATCCCATTTTTAAAGCATCACTGTATATCACAAACATCTCCCCTTCAGTAGGAAGTGTAAGGATTAGTGCGCTCGTTAGCTGCTTCTTCAGCTCTTGGAAGCTCCTTTCGTACTCATCAATCCACTTCAGTAGGAAGTGGAAGGATTGGCGTGCTCATTAGTCACTTCTTCAGTTCTTAGAAGCTCCTTTCATACTTATTAGTCTACTCATACTTTATCTCTTTGCATGTAAGAGCTATGAGAGGTGCAGTGAGTCATGCAAATCCTTCTATAAATCTTCTATAATAGCAAGCTAAACCTAAGAAACTCCGTATTTCATTCACATTCTTAGGTGCAGGCCATTCATTGATCACCTCCACTTTAATAGGATCCACGGTGATTCCTTCCTTGGAAACTACGTGTCTGAGGAAATGTACTCTATTTAGCTAAAATTTGCACTTAGAGAATCTTACATAGAGTTGGTGCTTCCTTATTGTTTGAAGAACAATCCTTAGGTGTTCCTCATGATCCTCACGAGTCTTTGAATATATAAGTATGTCATCGATAAACACAATGACAAACTTATCTAGAAATTCTTTAAAGACCCAATTCATTAGATTCATGAATGCAGCTGGCGCATTTGTTAACCCAAACGGCATCACAGCATATTCATAATGACCGTAACGGGTCCTAAACACTGTCTTGGGAATGTCGTTCTCCTTGATCCGTAGCTGATGATATCCCGATCGCAGATCGATCTTGGAGAATACCGCTGCACCTTTGAGTTGATCGAACAAGTCATCAATTCTAGGTAATGGATACCTATTCTTGACAGTGACCTTGTTCAACTCCCGGTAATCGATGCCCATACAAAATGTTCCATCCTTCTTCTTGACAAAACAACACCGGAGCACCCCATAGGGAATAGCTCGGACAGATGAATCCCATGTCAAGAAGCTCTTTTAATTACACTTGCAATTCCTTTAGCTCTGCTAGTGCCATTCAATATAATGCCTTTGAGATAGGTGCAGTTCCTGGTATCAATTTGATCTCAAAGGAGATCTCTCGTTCGAGCGGCATCTCGGGTAATTCTTCTGCGAAGACATCAAGAAACTCGTTCACAATAGGAACGTCTTCAAGCTGAAACTTCTGTTCCTCTATCACATCTACTATGTACACTAAGTATCCAGCACAGTCACTAGATATTAGCCTTCTTGGTTTCATCGAATTGATCATCATCTTCCTCGATTTGTGTGACGAGTCGACATATTCGAAACCGTCTTCCTTGTCGGGTTGAAACACTAGTCTTTGCTTTTGGCAATTGATCGTGGCTTGATACTCTCCTAGGAAATCTATTCCTAGTATTACATCATAATCTACTAACTCCATCACGATCAATTCCGCATACAACTCCCTATTTGCCACAATTATTGGTACATGAGGTAACCAGTAATTGGACATCAATACTTCTCCTGAGGGTAAAGTTGTTTTAAACGTCATACCCATATTGTCCTTAGGATATCCTATTCTATTCATAAATTCGTATGAAATAAACGAATATGTAGCTCCAGAATCAAATAAAATAGATGCCAAGTGATTAGCGACAAAAAGCTGACCTGTCACTATATTGGACGTCCCAGCTTTCGCATCCCCCTTTGTGTAGACCATGACTCTAGCATCTGCATGAGCCAAGTCTTCTAGTCTTTCTTGCGTCTCTGAAGGGCCTTCAATCTTAGCCTATAATGCATGAGCTTGGGGACATTGCTGTTGTGGCTAAAACGTACCCTGCGTATTTTGATGATTCTGGGACAGTTCTTGGCAAAATAGCCTTCCTTTCCACATTTAAAATAGGCATTTGGTGCAAATCTGCATCGGCCTGGGTGTCTTCTTTCACACACAACATAGTCACGAACCACAGATAAGGCATTATTGTTCAACTTTCGCTGTTGATTCCTGTTTCTGAAATTATTTCCTTTCCCCTTGCCTTGCGACTATTGGCCAGAAGTGCTTGACTGTCTAGCCTTAACATTTGGATTTGGCTTGCTACCTTGTCCAACTTAGGATCCAGCTTGAGTAGCTTTTGCCAATATTTTCTCCTTCTTTTTGGCATCCTAGATCTTCTCCTTCATTTCCCTCTGTTGAGCTAAGTGATACTTAGCTCTCAAAGCTCGACTAACACAGTTAGTTACAGTAGTGGGTGACATTAACCCACTATTTACTAGAGCTGAGATGTCGGGTCGGAACATCCCTAGCATCTTTTGGATTTTCTCCCTCTCAGTAGGGACAACATATAGACATAATCAGGACAGTTGATCAAACTTTTCATAGACTTCACTCACAGTCATATTTCCCTACTTCAACTCTACAAACTCCTTCTATTAGGGTCGCAGCAGTGCAGGATCATAATACTTTTGATTAAATTTTTCTAAGAAGTCTGTCTATGACATCATGGCCACTTTTCTTCTTAGTTTGATAGTGTCCCACCAAAATCTTGCATCCTTTTTCAACCCAAAAGATGCACACATGATCTTCTCTTGTTCATTCAGATCCATAAATTCCAAGATCATTTAAAGTGAAGAAAGCCACTCCTCTACTTTTAGTGGGTTTGTGGAACCCTCAAATTTCAGTGGCTTCATCTGTCGAAATTGTTCATATAGTGGTTCCCGATTTACTTGGGTTTGGGGATAGGTCTATTGTTAGGAAATGCCCTAAGCATTAGAGACATTTTGATGTATTCATTTTGAACTGGATAATAAAATTATACATAGAGGTTATTCATTACATTGCTTTCTGTCCTCGTCTTATTTACATGTTAAAGTAAATGTAAGCAAATATGGCTCACTGACTGCTTGTGTTAAAACTGTTAGAACGTTGCATGCAATGGACTTTTGTATGCGAGAAGACAATGTTCTAAAGTTAGCAGTCAAAATTATGGTCTGTAGTCTATGGGGTTAGATCGAGCATCTAACTCATGTTAAGACTATTATGTTGTCTAAAGCCTTGGAGGGGACGGTTTGTCTTGACTGTCTGGAGCTGGACTCCCAAGTAGAGACATAGATATGTTTCTTGGTGGTGACATATTAGACCGGGACTAAAGCGTGATTGATCTACGTAGTCCGCTATGAGTGGATTAATCTGCTTTTGATGTTCATTGTGCAATAACCTTAATCCTGAGTAAATGAACTACTTCATGTATATGACTTGTGTACTTTGATGTTCCAATGGCTAAAGCGTCTCAGAGGTAGTAAGCTTATAGACCCGTTCGTTGGGTGCATGACTTGTATACGATGAAGGGTTTGTTTGCAGATATCGGAATCATAGCTCTGAGGAGTTAAAGGTATCCTCTTAAAGGCATTATACTGAATGTGAAAATGGACAAGGCCTTGGGTCGTCTGCTGGGCAGATGACTTCTTATTCACATATGGTGAATAATCATTTTCTTAATTCGATAGTATAATGGAACTTTAAGATAGCCTGATCAGTAGGATTAAACGGACTTTGACCTAAGGCTGATCATGGATATCATATGAGGGTTTTGCATAGATGGCAAGGTCATTGGATAGTAGCTCGTCACAGGCTTACGTAATACGGTATATAATTGGGAGTTCATTTTCAGGTTTATAGTGGTGTGACTCTGAAACTAGTGATCATATGATTGAGTTGTTCGGTAAAAGAATGATGATCATATGGAATCACGGGAGCCCGATTATATATGTCCAATCAGTCCCTCTACTAGCTCCACATAATTCCTTAACGTTTGGCAAATTGATTTGTGTATGCTATTGGCTAGTTTATTATGCATGGATGGTGATGACACAGGATTAGGATGGTAGACAAGATTCTCTCCGGTTGGATTCAGATTTTGTTTTGGATAATAGAGTACACAATTATTCGAACTCCAAATAAAGTTGCCATGATTTTATTTGAGATTGGATTGGAGTTGTAGAAAATTATCCATGAGAACAAGAATATGAAACACAACCGTTTTGTGGAATTTGAAATTTGAAATTTGAAATTTGAATTTGAAATTCGAATTTGAAATTCGAATTTGAAATTTGAAATTTGAAATTTGAAATTTGAATTTGAAATTTGAATTTGAAATTTGAAATTCAAATTTTGAATCACAGTCCAAGTAGGATTCGAATTTGTTGTGGAAAATCCACAAGGTTTGAAATTCGAATTTGAGTTGGATTTGGAGAGGATAATCTTGTTAGAATCCTACTTGAATTTTGAATCTAAATCCCAACAAAAATGGACGAAATTTTTGAGGATAATCCTTAATGGAATTTCGGTTTTTGTGGATAAGGTTCAAGGGAAAATTCAAGCTTCAATCCTAGTTGAATTTGGATTCTCCCCTTCCCTGAAAAGTGGCCGAAATTAGGGAGAAAATCTCCTAGGAAATTCGGTTATTTTTGGATAAGGTTGAGATAAGATTCAAGCTTGAAAATCCTAGTAGAATTTTTGATTCTCCCTTATCCATAATGGCCAAAATCTTTAGGAGAGATTCTCCTTGTAATTTTCGGATTTTTTGGGTTGAAAAAGGGAGATGAAATTCTAGTTAAAATCTTGTTTAGATTGGATTGGATTTATCCTAACAAAACCGAATTTTTTGTTGAGATTCTCCCTTGGAAAAATTCAGATTTTATGGATATGGATAAGGGAAAATATCTTTTCCTAATCCAATTCAAGTTCAGAGAATCACCTCATGCAGGTCTATAAATAGAGGTCCTGCCACTCCAGTTCTCTCAGACCAACGACTCTCAGGTGAGCAGGCTTATTGTTGCACAGCTCATCGTGATAATAAAGTTCTTTAGAGATCTGGGTGGTCGGAAGAAGACTAGCAGTGCTAGCATACCGATCGAGGTTCAGAGTGCCCACACACTCAGCCATTCAGGAATTGGAGAATAGTAGAGAAGGCTAGTTGGTTGAAGCCTCCGGTCATTCTCCTCCTGCAAGATTGGCGTCCTTGAGGTATGAGTTTTAATTGTTGTTGGTTTATTGTATATGGCATCATGAGATATTTAACGATCTAAAAATTTTTATTGTTCCGCTGCGCTACTCTGATACGTTTTTACCGATTTATTTTCCTACAATTGGTATCAGAGCCATCTCATGACTATGCCATGTACATAAATTAGACAATTACTTAGTCTTTTTTATTTATGTATGGATTTGATATTTAGAGAGTGGCATTCTAGGGTTCCTTTATGTTGTTATCATGGATTATGTATAGAGTATGTGGTTATTTTAATTTTTTGAATTATTATAAGCATGCTTGTTTATGCCGGTTATGGTTCCTTAGAATTTAGAAAAATTGTATCTAGGAATTTTTATGTAACCATGGGAGCAGTTTATTAAGACTGTAATTTTCCCATGGATTTTAAATTCTTGTCTCTTAGAATTTTTATGGTTAGAATTTTTGCACACCGGAAACAGTTTAGGAAATTTTATGTAATTATTCTTGGAGGAGATTGAAGATTGGAGATCGTAATTTATTTTTTCCTAAAAGTTAAATTTGATTTAAAGGTTGAAATTTTGAATGTGTGGAAAATTTCAATTTAATTGGGATTCAAATTAATTTTTGGAGATCCTAATAGGTAAATTGGAATATGGCACGAAAATAGAGACACGACCCCTCGGGATAGGCCGACGAGCCTTGGTGGGGCTGCAACCCCTGCCCTCGGGCAAGATGGGGCTGCGGCAGCCCCTGTGCAGGCCCACACCACCCACGGCCGCAGGCTTGGCCTGCAGCCAGGGGTGGCCGTGGCCTGCCCAAGGCTGGCCGCAGCCTGGGCGTGCAGCCTCTGGCTGCAGGCGCTGCCTGCAGCCTGCCGGCTGCTGCGCCCAGCCTGGGTGTGCAACCCGGCGCTGCAGGCTTGGCCTGCAGCCCGGCAGGGCTGCACATGAGGGCGGCCGTGGGCTGCCAGCCCCTCCGGGGCTGGTGGCTGCCCACGGCGGCTGCCGCCTACGGGGCGGCGGTCCGACGGTCCAAAAATCAGAAAATTTTGATTTTTAAATTTGAGATTTAATTTTAAATCATGTTTAAAAATATGTACTTAAAAATTTTGAAATTTTTTGAAATTACATATTATTACACATGATGTTTAAAGTTGTTTAAAATTTAAATTTGTAATTTAAATTTGAAATTCGAATTTGGAATTTGAATTTGAAATTTAAATTTTTGGATATTTAAATTTTAAATAATTCTTGGGATGAGAAATAAATGGAGAGGCTACATAAAGATGGATACAAGAAGATGGAACAGAATTCAAGACCCAAACAATGCTTTGGATGGAATTATGTAATCTTTATTTTCTTTGTTCTAGGATGGAACCATAGCTTGGTTATTCTGTCAATTATTTTTTCTGTGATATGTCATGGATGTATAAATATGTATTGATGGATGTTTTGTATGCATATTTGATAACATGTCATATAGGATAGGTGAGTGCCGCTCATACTATATTGATCATACATAATTTGTCAAAACTTGCATGTTTTTCAAAATATTGAGTGGGAGAGGGTTTCAAACAAAACCCACGGCCTCCATTGTTGATCCATATGTGAAAGCATGGTAATGCCTCGCGTCAGTTCTGCCCTGACCACACCCCTCGGTAGGTGTTTACCGCCGCCGGTATACTAGATTGGATCTCCTATGTGAAAAACGTGTTCGGGTGCGATCCTATTCATGACCACCTCTTGGTGGCTTGGTAGGACGTGGATCGGGCTACGTAAACAATGGTTATACACTCAAGACTCGTTTAGTTATTAACCTTCCCTAGAAGCTCTGTTAACTAAACTGGTAGCCAAATAAGCGGTTATTAATATATGTCTTAACCTTGGAGGATTTAAGGCAACATATATTAATTGGACGGGGTCCATGTTCCGGCTATTTGTTCTCATGACCACCCCTCGGTGGCTTGGGGCAATAGGTGCTGAGAATTACCGTTGCAATGCTACATGTTTTTCAAGTTTTATGTAGGAACATACTTGTATGTTTTATTTGCTAAATTATCTGTATATTTGCTTGGGCTTTGTAATGATGTCTAGTATAATTTTATTTCAGTTCAAAATGTCACCGACGCCCCTCATTTCAATACTTACTGAAAATAAGTTGAATGGCGACAATTATAAAGATTGGAAAAGAAATCTATTAATAGTTCTCAGCTGCGAGAGACACGAGTTCGTACTGGACGAACCATGCCCACCTGGGCCCAAACCTGACACACCACTTGAGGAGGTCCCGGTTGCCTATAATCGTTGGAGAGAATCCAATGAGATAGCTCGATGCTACATCCTTGCTAGCATGACGAGTGCTTTACAAAAGCAGCATGAGACTTATCAAGTTGCTGGGGAGATCATGGAAAATCTGGAGGACATGTTCGGAGGCCAAGAAAAATTGGCTCGACAGTCCGCTATCACCAACATTATGAACTCTAAGCAAAAGGCGGGTACTCCAGTGAAGGACCATATGATCACTCTAATGGGATTCTTCGCTGAGGCTGCTGAGAATGGTGCTAAGTTAGACTACAACACCCAGATCGAGATGGTGTTCAAGACTCTGTCTAAAGATTTTGTGGGGTTTAAGGCCGCATACAATCTGGCGACAAAGGAGTTATGACTAACAGAGCTCATGAAGCAACTACAGGCTTATGAGCGGATGATCAGGGATGAGGATGTGGTCCGACCTAAAGGAGAGGCCAATTTGGCGGAATCTTCCAATCCCTCACGGAAGAAGAAGAGGCCAAATAAGAAGCAAGTGACTTCTAGTTCTTCTAATCCTCCTGTCTCGGACGGGAAGAAGAAGAAGAAGAACAAGAAGCCGAAGGACCCTAAAAAGTCCAAATGCTTCCATTGTGGGAAGGTAGGTCACTTCAAGAAGGCTTGCCGGGAATTCCTAGCCGCCAAGGGCAAGGAAGGTAAGGAACTTCATTACTTGGAAGCGTGTTTGATGGAAGAATCGAAAGACACTTGGGTCATTGATTCGGGCGCCACTAATCATGTTTGTGTTTCTATGTAGGGGTTCGTGGAAACGAGAAGTCTACATGATAGGAGCCTCTCGTTGCGGACTGGAGATGGTAGCTTTGTGATGGCTGAGGTAGTGGGAGATGTTTATCTTTATTTTGATCAATTTAGGTTTATTTTATTAAAAGACTGTTTTTATGTTCCTAATTTTAGGAGGAACCTTATATCGGTAGCTTGTTTAATAAAGGATTCTTATTCAGTTTCTTTTAATAAAAGAGTTGATATTCGTAGAAATAAGTCTTTTATCTGTTCTGGATGGATGGATGGAAACCTATATTTGATCAAACCAAAGATGTACTCATTGCTTGACACTGAATTAATTGATAACTCTAAAAGGTTGAAAGTTTCTCACTCTAACAAGGCGTATCTTTGGCATTTAAGACTTGGTCATATTAATCAGGATAGGATTCAAAGATTGGTGAAAGACTGTCCTCTGGAATCTCTGGAGGAGGTACGACTTCCCCAATGTGAGTCTTGTCTAGAGGGTAAAATGACTAAGAGGTCTTTTGGAGCTAAGGGTACAAGGGCTCAGGAGCTCTTAGAAATTGTGTACACTAACGTATGTGGCCCCATGAACGTCACAGCACGAGGAGGGTTCGAGTATTATGTCTCTTTTATAGATGATTACTCGAGGTATGGATATGTGTATCTCATGTACTGCAAGAGCGAAACCTTTGACAAGTTCAAGGAGTATCGTGCGGAAGTGGAAAAGCAATTGGATAAATCCATAAAGACACTTCGATCTGATCGAGGTGGCGAATACCTCTCCGATGAATTTCTAGGACATCTTGTAGAGAACGGGATATTATCCTAATTGACTGCACCTGGTACTCCACAACAGAATGGTGTAGCCGAAAGGAGAAACAGGACCTTATTGGATATGGTACGGTCCATGATGAGTTATTCAACGCTGCCATTATCATTTTGGGGATATGCTTTACAAACGGCATGCTATATTCTGAACCAGGTTCCGAGCAAATCAATTCCCAGAACTCCGTATGAATTGTGGCATGGCAGGAAGCCCTCCCTTGGACATATGAGAATATGGGGCTGCCCGGCACATGTACTGGATGGGGATGCGAAAAAGTTAGAACCAAGATCAGAATTATGCATGTTTGTAGGGTATCCAAAAGGAACTAAAGGAGGTCTGTTCTATAACCCGAAGGAACAAAAAGTCATTGTCTCAACCCATGCGATATTCTTAGAGGAAAGTCACATGAACGACTTTAAGCCTCGAAGCAAAGTGGTGCTAGAGGAGTTATCGGGTGAAAGAACTGCTCCACAGATTTCGGTCTTGGACGCAAGTCTGAGTTCCAGTGAAAGACCTGTAGACGATCAACAATTTAGGGTACCTCATCGTAGTGGGAGGGTTTCTAAGAAACCTAATTTCTTCATGTATGATGCTGAGGTATACCAGGTCGAGGCTCATGAGCATGAGGAAGATCCGGTCACATATGATGAAGCTATAAAGGATGTTGATTCTAAATCTTGGAAACAGGCTATGAACAATGAGATGGATTCTATGAAATCCAACTCTGTTTGGGAACTTGTAGATTTGCCGGATGGGATAAAACCCATTGGATGCAAATGGGTCTACAAAAGAAAGAAGGATGCGGAAGGGAGAGTGGAAACTTTCAAAGCTAGACAGGTTGCAAAGGGATACACTCGAAAGGCTGGAATCGATTACGAGGAAACCTTTTCGCCTGTTGCTATGCTGAAGTCTATCCGTATTCTTCTGTCCATTGCAACGGCTCTCGATTACGAGATCTGGCAAATGGATGTCAAGACGGAATTCTTGAATGGCCATCTTGAAGAGTGTATCTATGTGATACAGCCCGAAGGGTTCGTAGCGAAAGGCCAAGAAAGGAAAGTCTGCAAGTTGCTTAGATCCATTTATGGATTAAAGCAAGCATCCCGCTCATGGAACCAGAGGTTTGATCAAGCGATTAAGACATTTGGTTTTGAGCAGAACGTCGATGAACTTTGTGTTTATAAACGTATTAAGGATGGAAAAGTGGTTTTTCTGATACTCTATGTCGATGATATACTACTCATTGGGAATGATGTAGGGAACTTATCATCGGTCAAGCTTTGGTTACACCAGCAGTTTGACATGAAGGACTTGGGAGAAGCTAATTATGTTCTAGGCATTCGTCTCTTCAGAGATCGAAAGAATAAAATGATAGCGTTATCCTAAGTTTCATACATAGATAAAATAATTGACAAATATGCAATGCTAGAGGCAAAGAAAGGCTCACAACCTTCTATTACCGGTCTAACTCTTTCATTGGATGACTGTCCCAAGACATCAGAAGAAAGAGAGCGTATGAGTAAGGTCCCTTATGCATCCGCTATGGGTAGCCTTATGTACACTATGCTTTGCACTCGCCCGGACATATGTTTTGCAGTAGGTATGGTGAGTCGATATCAAGCAAATCCTGGAACCAAGCACTGGCAAGCAATAAAGAATATACTCAAGTATCTTAAGAGAACGAGGGATTATATGCTGGTGTATTCTGGAGGGGACCTAACACCCGTAGGATACACGGACTCAGACTTCCAGACTTGTAAGAATTCGAGGAAATCGACATCTGGATCAGTGTTTTTACTCGGAGGAGGCGCCATTGTGTGGAGGAGCGTGAAGCAGGGCTGCACAGCTGACTCTACTATGGAGGCTGAGTATGTGGTTGCGGTTGAGGCATCTAAAGAAGCGGTTTGGCTCCGCAAGTTCTTTAGAGACCTTGAGGTCATTCCGGGTGTTGACAAGCCTGTCGCACTTTACTGTGATAATACAGGGGCTATTGCCAACACAAGGGAATCTTGGCACCACAAGAGGACCAAGCACATCGATCGGAGATATCATATTATTAGAGGGCATGTGGAGACAGGACAAGTGGATGTATGTAAGATCGCGTCCGAGGACAACATTGCCGATCCCTTTACTAAGACTTTGGTAGCTAGAAGCTTTGAGAGGCATGTAGAGGCGATGGGGATGCGTAACATGGCACATCTACTGGCTTAGGGCAAATGGGAGATTGTTAGGAAATGCCCTAAGCATTAGAGACATTTTGATGTATTCATTTTGAACTGGATAATAAAATTATACATAGAGGTTATTCATTACATTACTATCTGTCCTCGTCTTATTTACATGTTAAAGTAAATGTAACCAAATATGACTCACTGACTGTTTGTGTTAAAACTGTTAGAATGTTGCATGCAATGGACTTTTGTATGCGAGAAGACAATGTTCTAAAGTTAGCAGTCTAAATTATGGTCTGTAGTCTATGGGATTAGACCGAGCATCTAACTCATGTTAAGACTATTATGTTGTCTAAAGCCTTGGAGGGGACGGTTTGTCTTGACTGTCTGGAGCTGGACTCCCAAGCAGAGACATAGATATGTTGCTTAGTGGTGACATATTAGATCGGAACTAAAGCGTGATTGATCTACGTAGTCCGCTATGAGTGGATTAATCTGCTTTTGACGTTCATTGTGCAGTAACCTTAATCCTGAGTAAATGAACTACTACATGTATATGACTTGTGTACTTTGATGTTCCAATGGCTAAAGCGTCTCAAAGGTAGTAAGCTTATAGACCCGTTCGTTGGGTGCATGACTTGTATACGATGAAGAGTTTGTTTGCAGATATCAGAATCATAGCTCTGAGGAGTTAAAGGTATCCTCTTAAAGGCATTATACTGAATGTGAAAATGGACAAGGCCTTGGGTCGTCTGCTGGGCGGATGACTTCTTATTCACATATGGTGAATAATCATTTTCTTAATTCGGTAGTATAATGGAACTTTAAGATAGCCTGATCAGTAAGATTAAACGGACTTTGACCTAAGGCTGATCATGGATATCATATGAGGGTTTTGCATATATGACAAGGTCATTGGATAGTAGCTCGTCACAGGCTTACGTAATACGGTATATAATTGGGAGTTCATTTTCAGGTTTATAGTGGTGTGACTCTGAAACTAGTGATCATATGATTGAGTTGTTCGGTAAAAGAATGATGATCATATGGAATCACGGGAGCCCGATTATATATGTCCAATCAGTCCCTCTACTAGCTCCACATAATTCCTTAACGTTTGGCAAATTGATTTGTGTATGCTATTGGCTAGTTTATTATGCATGGATGGTGATGACACAGGATTAGGATGGTAGACAAGATTCTCTCCGGTTGGATTCAGATTTTGTTTTGGATAATAGAGTACACAATTATTCGAACTCCAAATAAAGTTGCCATGATTTTATTTGAGATTGGATTGGAGTTGTAGAAAATTATCCATGAGAACAAGAATATGAAACACAACCGTTTTGTGGAATTTGAAATTTGAATTTTGAAATTTGAATTTTGAAATTTGAAATTTGAAATTTGAATTTGAAATTTGAATTTGAAATTCGAATTTGAAATTTGAATTTGAAATTTAAATTTGAAATTTGAAATTTGAAATTTGAAATTTGAAATTTGAATTTGAAATTTGAATTTGAAATTTGAAATTCAAATTTTGAATCACAGTCTAAGTAGGATTCGAATTTGTTATGGAAAATCCACAAGGTTTGAAATTCGAATTTGAGTTGGATTTGGAGAGGATAATCTTGTTAGAATCCTACTTGAATTTTGAATCTAAATCCCAACAAAAGTGGACAAAATTTTTGAGGATAATCCTCAATGGAATTTCGGTTTTTGTGGATAAGGTTCAAGGGAAAATTCAAGCTTCAATCCTAGTTGAATTTGGATTCTCTCCTTCCCTGAAAAGTGGCCGAAATTAGGGAGAAAATCTCCTAGGAAATTCGGTTATTTTTGGATAAGGTTGAGATAAGATTCAAGCTTGAAAATCCTAGTGGAATTTTTGATTCTCCCTTATCCATAATGGCCGAAATCTTTAGGAGAGATTCTCCTTGTAATTTTCGGATTTTTTGGGTTGAAAAAGGGAGATGAAATTCTAGTTAAAATCTTGTTTAGATTTGGATTGGATTTATCCTAACAAAACCGAATTTTTTGTTGAGATTCTCCCTTGGAAAAATTCAGATTTTATGGATATGGATAAGGGAAAATATCTTTTCCTAATCCAATTCAAGTTCAGAGAATCACCTCATGCAGGTCTATAAATAGAGGTCCTGCCACTCCAGTTCTCTCAGACCACAGACTCTCAGGTAAGCAGGCTTATTGTTGCATAGCTCATCGTGACAATAAAGTTCTTTAGAGATCTGGGTGGTCGGAAGAAGACTAGTAGTGCTAGCATACCGATCGAGGTTCAGAGTGCCCACACACTCAGCCATTTGGGAATTGGAGAATAGTAGAGAAGGCTAGTTGGTTGAAGCCTCTGGTCATTCTCCTCCTGCAAGATTGGCGTCCTTGAGGTATGAGTTTTAATTGTTATTGGTTTATTGTATATGGCATCATGAGATATTTAACGATCTAAAAATTTTTATTGTTCCGCTGCACCACTCTGATACGTTTTTACCGATTTATTTTCCTACATCTATTACTACCTCGGGCATAACTGGCAGCACTGCTTGTTCAGGTGCAACCATATGTGAGGTTTGGTCTTCTTCTTGGCCTTGTCTCTATTCTATCTGCTCTAATCTTTGCCTTAGCTCAGCATTCTCTTTCATCTGAGCTTCTATAAGGGCTTGTAGTTCATCAACCCTTTCAGGAAGGACAGGAAACCCTCTCATATTCCTTAGATTACGTGTGTTCACCATCTTTTTGTACTTCCCATAATCGCATGAAAATCAATCGTTAGATTTTCAACAAATATATTTTTACAATATAAGCAAAAATAGTCAATCATCATATAATTTCAAACATCTCATCATTTTAACATATCAAAATTTCATATCATTTCATTTCATAATTTCATATACACGTCAACTCGAAGGCTTTTTCTCAAAATAGCCTTTCGATACAATCATATATGTACATATACAGACATATATATATTTATACATCTTATATGTTTTTACATCTAGTCCCCTGGTTGGGGTTGGTCCAGAACTAACAGAACTTCTTATGGATCCTCTTCATCCTCATCCGTACCATTCTCGGTCCCGGATGGTGTCGTTCCTCTATTGGGACTCATCCTTTCTCGTCACCTTGATGGGCCATCCTCATGGTCATTAGCCATAGGTCGCGCTCCATAAAGATGATCTAGCATTACCTCTTGCAATAATTGTTCATGCCGGCTACGCATCATGCGCTCCAGTAGTAGCTCTTCTTCTACTTTAGCTACCGTAACTATAAACTCTCGTAAAGTAGTAGGATATAGAGGAGTTACACTTTGTCGTAGATCTATAGTAAGCCCCTTCCAGAATATGTTACAAAAATCCTCGCCAGGAAGGTTGGACATGGGACATCTCCTCACAATGTTTTCCTTAAATCGTACTGCATAAGTGAAGACAATATCACTAAGCAACATTTATTGTCTCTCTGCCTGGAGAACAAACTCTCTAACATCCGTGTATCTGGGCATAGCAGGTGGTGGCATCACTACCCTACTCTCTAAAGGGTCTGGAACCGGTGCTGGGCTCTTTTGCAGAAACTACTGTATCATAATATGTCTGAACTCCACCCAATCAAGCCCTAACAGCATGTCCAGGTCACAACATTCACAGAACATCTGTGCATCCTCACGAAAGGTACCAACTGCTAACAGGACCCAGCAGTCCTCATCAATGTCACATTGGTGCATAATCGTCTCCACATCATACAGCCAATCTCTGGTAAAAATCCCCTATTGACCTCCCTCGAAGGTGGGTGGATGACTACCTCAAAAAGCATGTACTACACAGATTGATACTCTAGCTCCTACGTGCAGTCGTCCTCCAACAACTGGAATATCTATCTTGACTGGTGGATTACATACCGGTCAAGGGGGTGGCTCTTGAATTGGTTCCGGTGCTCTAGACCTTGGCGCTGGCGGCTCAGGCGTCGGCGGTCGATATACTAGTGGCTGAGTCATGGATGGCCTAATCACAGACTTGGTCCATACTCTGATCGGTCCCCTCAGCCTATACGACTGAGGTTGCATATATCGTGGCATAGTCATTGTATATCTTACAAAATATATAACCTTATATAAATAAATAGTTAACTAACTTAAAGAAAGCTAACTTACTTGGATTGATGAGTAGGCTGCGCTTTGTGCCAGTAGGGATATGGTCATCTACTCTGATACCAACCTGTGATGCCCCTAATCTTGGCCACGTGAAACCGTCACAATCTGACTACATAGTCGACTGAAATGGACCGTGCACCTCATTGGGTCATCACTAAAATAAAACTTTCTCTCATTTTAAATCTCTTCATATTTTGGAGCTCATTTTGTTTTTTTGTTTTTTTTCCAAAATATCTTTCTTGCATAATAGCATTGTATGAAAGCCATATAAATTTAAAACTAAACTTTAGTTGTCTTTTGTGCAATACAACATAATTTACAAAGATACATTTTTTTCAACTTTGTTTCTCAAAGCACATTTTCTTCAAATTCTCTCTTTTGACTCTCAGCGGAAGCTTGATAGCAGGACCATAATCCATAGTGGAATTCCCTATCCCGTTAGCAATGCGTATCCTGCTACCAACCAAGTTATCTGCTGGATAGGTTTCTTGCCTACAAAATGAACAAACCGGTAAGCTAACAGGCTCAGTAAGTTCAAGCATACATACTATGAATCACATAGATTCAAAAATATCAATAATAAAATTTCCTATGAATAGTACTATTTACCCATGAATAATACTATTCACCTATGAACAGTACTTTAACTTTTGATCAGTGAATAGTAACTTTGACTCTAACTGGTTACCATTCATGTCACTCTAACTGAGTCCACTATACTTAAAGTTAGTGTCGGTTATGCTCAATTATGGCTTTCATCATATTTTTGGTCATTATCTTTGTTTACGTTCTGGTTTTGAGCTCATTTTGGCCATGTACCGTTTTCATATGCGTGCTGACTATGAGGGGCCTTGGGAGCGACCCTGAGGCTGATCCTCCCCAGTCCATCATCACCTAAAGCAGTCATCGTATCCCTGAAGGACCTGTAAACCTCCACCTTATTATTAGAGGTCGATACGCCAAAAGTGGTTTTATTACCATATTTCAATTACAGTTCTGACCAGGTGGCATTAATCATCACATCAAAGTCAGGAACCTTGGTTGTGTGACACCCTGTGCCCTCAGTGGCCCGGACCATCACTGAAAACTATTACTTGCTTTAACTTTTACTTTAAAACTGATACTTAAACTTACTTGCTTAAACGCCCCGATTTTAGGGATTTTTTTTACGCGTACGTATTTACTATTCACGTACGTATACTATTAAAATACGGAATCTGAAAACATAGGGGTTTCAATTATACATACATACTTATACCGACTGTTTAATTAAATACTATTCTAAATATGCTAATTAACTATTACTATTCAAAAATATTATTTAAAAGTTACTATTCAAAAATACTTATTACATAGACTTTGCAGAAGAATACTCGTGGTGTATCCATAACCTCGCCCTCACATCCGCCTCCGCTGCTGTCATTGGCTGTTGGTGTTTACGCCATAGGATGCTTACCTACAGCATGAACACACTCCGTGAGCTTTACGCCCAGTAAGTACAACATATTAACTGCAAAACATGTCTAAAACATAGCACATACTTAAAACCATATGAGCATACTAGTCATCATAGATACCATATAACATATCGTATATCATAGCATCATTTATCACATCATAAAATACATCATCACGTATTGAATGCATAACATAGCATACCTTCTAATGAATGCATTTAATGGAAACTAGAAACATAGAGATCTAATGCATACAGTGATCAATGCATGATCCGGTTATGTTCATTTATACTTCAACATCTTCTTCTTCTTTATCTTGTCTACTTTGGGCCACTGTGTCAGTACCGAGTGCGCGCAGACCAATGGTAATGCCTGAGGTCACTAAATAGGCCGGAGAGCGATCAATGGATGCTCAACTTTCTGCCTTCTCTTACTTTAACTTTGAAAACCCTTTCAACGGAAAGAGCCGGTATGACACGCCTATTAAACTCCATCTTACTTATCTGTTCTAGCCATATGCTTCTTTAAGCTATCCCTAATCCTACGCGGTAGGGATATATGGCCTCTAACTTGTTCTTTCTACAATCTACTCGATTGTGAAACTATATGCTCTTATGTATGCTATGCAGCATCGTGTGCATGATACATATTTAAAATACTGGAAAACCATCATTTTAAATTCATTTTATTCATGCTGTAGGTGGAGTTGTATTTACCTGTCATCGGATAGTTTATACACTCGCCTTTGTCACAATACAGGTACCTCCCTGTAATCATAATACATTACATTAACATTCTCTTTTAGGCCACTGTGGTCATTAGTGACTAATAAAAACTTTATTGTCAACAATACCGATCTTTATCAGTACTAATTGCCCTTCTCATTGAGAGTTTGATATATATATAGATTTATTTCTAATTATGGTTAATTAATTTATTTTTTCCCAATAAATTAATTAACGTTGCTCTTAGGTCACTCTATCATTAGTGACTAATATACCTATCATTGTATGATACCGATGCCTATCGGAACCCAACTACTTCACTTGGGACTTTGATATTTAATTTCTAATCGTGATTAATTAATTTGTCTACTTGACAAATTAATCACTGTCTCTCACTATCCTATTCAAACTCGGTCCTTGACTGGTTAACCGACTAGTCAACTAACCGAATACCTCGCGTATTGATTGTTTAGCCTATCGGGTTACCTTTACCGATTTAACTACCCCAAATTTTATACTTAGCTCACACCCGTCCCTCGGGTGGTACTATTCTGACATAGGGGTCGTTTTCTTACATTTCGAGATTTCTAATTGGGCGGTTCACCAATCCTCAAAAAGTCCGTCCTTCTTTATTGGACCTAGGTTATCGAGGGGGGCTCGAGTTTCCATCCTGATCACATTTTTACCCCTCGTTTCCTAAAATACCCCTTTGTGCCATCTTAGAAATTTCGACAGCATTTCTGCTTAATTTTTGGGTTCCCGGCGTTTAGGAAACACCTCAAAACTATATAACCTATTCAAACCTACCACGTACCAAACTAGAGGCCTAATTTTTACGTAAAAGCTCAGCTTTTACGTAAAAATATTCACATTTTCTCACATTCTCTTTTTTGACATTTCTTCCTTTTTTCTTACAATTCCTCAAGCCAATACTCCACAATTAATACATAATTATTCCAATAATAAAATGAGGAATAACGGAATCAAAGTCACTACCAAAAATCGTTCCCGTCGATGGTCAAAAGAACCATTCAGTCTCGACCGCACAATCTTTGAATCATCGTTCTTCACTTTTGAATCTCCGGTTTGCAATTCTGATGCCGCGGATGTGTCCGGAACGTCAAAAATAGGCCAACGGGTCATTCTTCAATTTTTGGTCACAGGTCACCGTTGACTGGTGTTGACCACTGTTGACCGACATTGACCACAGTGGTGATGAAAGAGGCGGCCACCATTTTGAAGAGCTCGACGAGAGGAACCCATTGATGGTGACAATTTCGCCAATCGAGACTCTTATCGCTGGAAATCAGGCTTCGAAGATCGGCGACGACGATGCTGGTTAGATCTCCATTTTCTGGTGTTGTTGCCAAAAATTGATTTAGGGCTTTTGATCTGTTGTTCTGAGCATTTTGATACCCACCTTGCAACTCAACTCCACCGGAATAGTCAGATCCCACGACGGCGATGGCGACGGTGACGAGCGAGTTTGGGCAGTGTGATCCGACAGATATTGATGTGGAAGGAGGGCTGGGTTTTGTTCTACTCTTCACCACGAATCCATTCGGACCGGAATCGTGGCATTTGGACATCGGTCGGCGGAGATACGGCGGTTTGAAAATTCCAGCCACCGGCGGATTTGGATGGCGCGTGTGCCTTCCTCCAGCGTCAGTTCGGTCAACTCGGCCCACTGTTGGACTCAGCTCGTCGAGAGCTTTCCAATGGTGCCGACAATGTCGAAAACGGAGGCCGGATTCGATGGTCGGTCACTGTTTATGTTCGTGAGGTGTGGGGAAGAAAATGAGGTAAGGGAAAATTGCAGAGGCATTTTTACAAGGTTCCCAAAACTTCGACCCTTTTATACTAATTTTTTGAAACATTTAAGATAGGCTCTACTGACTAATTTGGGCGTGTTGAACCTAAATATATCAGTTTTATCTCCATTCGAGGTCATCTCGACCAGTTTTCTAATATTGCATGGTTCCCAATCAAAAATTACTTTTTGTGCTCAATTGACTAATTTGAGCATGCTGATTTCAAATATATCAGTTTTATTTCAAGAAAAGGTCATCTTGACCAATTTCTTGATACTGTGGTTAGGCCTACACTGTGTTGACACTACGCACGCATAACGAGGCATTTTTGTACGAAATTTCGAACACAGTCTCTCCTGACTAATTCGGACGTGCTGATTTCAAATTTATCAGTTTTACATCCATCTGAGGTTGTCTAGACCAGTTTTCGGGATCTGTGTGACCCCGCCTCGAAAAACATGTCAGGTGCCCGATTGACTAATTCGGGCATCCTGAGTCTAAATATATCAGTTTCGGGGTGAGAAAAGGTCGTCTTGACCCCCTTCTCGATACTGCGTGCCTCTCAACAAATTTTACATTTTACGCTCAATTGACCAGATTGAGCCTACTGGCTACTAATATATCAATTTTATACCAGATTAAGGCCGTCTTGGTCACTAATCTGACACTGCGTATCTCACTATTTACTAGTCACTATTCATTATTTATTGTTCACTATTTACTATTCATTATTCACTATCTGACTGACTAATCGAGCATTCTGACTTTGATTTTGTCAGTCTATGGGCGAGAAGAGGGCATCTAGACCACTTTTCTCGACATTGCACATCTATGAGGGCAGTTATCGCTACTGTGCTCAGATAACCAGTCTGAGCGTACTGATGACTAGCTCATCAGTTCTGTGTCAAGATATGGTCGTCTGGACTGGTTTCTTGATACTGCGTGTCTCGCACACACACTCATATAATAGGGTGGACCGATGTCACTATCGGTTGCCTCTTTCACTGCATAAATAGTAATTAAACGTTACTGTACCCATTTAATTCATTCAACTGGAAAGTATACTGTATTTATTAACTTAATTACTCATTACATAGTAATTAAATTTCATAATTTATGAGAGTCATTACTGCAGCTCTCTGCTCATTACATGGCCTTGTACATGAGATCTTACACGGGTGTGTGCAAGGCAACACGAGCGTGTACATTTCAGACACAGGTGTGTACTAGTTGAGATTACTCAACACGGCCATGTCTTTGAAACACATTCATTTATCCGAGTGGTACACGACCTCTTACACGACCATGTACCTGACCGTGTTACACTACACAGCCATGTACACTCACATGGCTACTCACAGATGCACAGTCTGAATGGTACACGGCTACTAATAGATACATTGTCCGAATGGTACAGGGCTACTTACACAGTCGTGTACCTGACCGTGTTACTTAAATTTGCACTAAGAGGCATTAAATTATATCCATTTTATTCCTTAGTGACTTATTACATGGTAAGTAGGTGCCATGAAAATGGCGGTCATTACAACCTACCCCCTTACAAAATTTTCATCCTCAAAAATTAGAATAATTCCATGAAGTCTCTTCTCATGTCTTCTTCCCATTCTCATGTGGCTTCCTCAACGCTATGATTCCACCACAACACTTTTACTAGCAGTATACTTCATTCCTAAGAACTTTCTCCTCTCTGACTAGGATCTGCATGGATTTCTCCTCGTACATCGGATCAGCATGTACTATAACGGGTTCTTGACTCAGATCATGGGAGCTGTCTAGCACGTACTTCTTCAGCATCGAGACGTGAAAGACGTTGTGCACTGTAGCTATCTCGGGAGGAAGTGCTAGTATATAAGCTACCTTCCTGACTTTCTCTATTATCTCGAGGGTGCTATGTACCTAAGACTGAGCTTTCCTTTCCTTTCAAAGCGCATCACCCCTTTCATGGGTGCCGCCTTGATAAAGACCAAGTCTCCTACTTGAAACTCGAGGGGTCTGCGACGCTTATCGTCAAAACTCTTCTATCGACTGTGTGTTGTTTCTAACATTTCTCATATCAGTTTCACGTCTGCCATGGTATCTTTGATGATGTCCAAACTAACTAGTCGTTTCTCTCCAATCTCGTACCAATGAGCCGAAGATTTGCATTTCTTTCCACAAGGTGCCTCGTACGATGCCATTCCTATCGAGGAATAGTAGTTGTTGTTGTACGAGAACTCGCTCAAGGGTAGCTTCTGATCCTAATTTCCTTTGAAGTCTAGGACGCAGGTCTCAACAGGTCCTCTAACGTCTGTATGGTCCTTCCAGATTGATTGTCAGTCTGAGGATAGGATGTTGTGCTGAACTCTAACTTAGACCCTAATGCGACCTAAACACTTTGCCCAAATCTGGAGGTGAAGTGTCCACTACGATCTGAGACGATCGACTCTAGCACTTAGTGCAGTTTTACAAACTGAGCTGCATAGATTTCTGCTAGTCGTTCCACCATGTAGCTAACTTTTATCGTAAGAAATCTGGCTGATTTCATCAATCTAACTACGATCACCCAGACTACATTGTTGCCATTGGAGGTCCTTGGCAGTCTAGCCATGAAGTCCATTGTGATCTGGTCTCATTTTCACTCAGGTAGCTAAATTTTCTGTAATTCTCCTGCTGGGTGCCTGTGTTCTGCCTTAACCTTCTGGCACGTATGGTATCTGGCGACAAATTCAACAACATCGTTCTTCATCTTAGGCCACCAAAAACTCTCCTTCGGGTTCTTGTACATCTTATTCGCCATTGGATGTACGGAATATGGAGTCTCGTGAGCTTCTAAAAGGATTCGCTTCTTGAGTTCTTCTTTTTTTGGAACACACCCTTTATCTCTATAGTAGAGTATATCGTCCTTAGTGACTCTAAACTCTAAACTTTGGTCCTCTGTAGCCTCCTTTTTAAGCTTGTTCAGGGACAAATCGAGGCCTTGACCGATCTTGATCCCTTTTAGGAGCATCGATTGGAGGGTCATGTCAGACGACCTCCCTGTCAAAATCCTGATCTCGCTGTTGCATAGCTCCCCTTGTAGCACTCTCGACAAGGCATTGATAGCCATCAGCGTAGTAAAATGCTTCTGACTCTACGCATTGACCACTTTATTGGATTTTCCCAAATGATATAGTCGTAATCCTTTACCAACTCTAACCATTTATGCTGCCTCATGTTAAGCTCTTTTTACATGAAGATACACTTAGGGCTCTGGTGGTCGGTATAAATCTCGTACTTGACTCCGTATAGGTAGTGCCTCTATGCTTTTAATGCAAAAACTACCGCTGCTAACTGCAAATCATGCATTGTGTAGCTCTTCTCAGGGTCTCTGAGTTGTCATGAAGCATACGTGACTACTCTACCATTCTACATCAACACGGCTCCCAACCTGGTTTTAGATGTATCGCTATAAACCACAAAGTTTCCTTGACCAACATCTGGAATGGTCGGTATTAGAGCACTTGTGAGTCTTCATTTCAGCTCTTGAAAGATTTCCTCACACTTGTCGGTTTACTTATACCTCTTTTCCTTCCTAGTGAGTGCTGTGAGTGGTGCGGCTAACTTTAAGAAGCCTTCGACTAAGTGTAGGTAACATCCTATTAGTCTGAAGAAACTGTGAATTTCTGTTATGTTCCTCAGAGCTAACCATGCGCTAATTGCATCTATTTTAGTCGGGTCCATAGATACTCCTTCCTTGGGGTCTACGTGACCTAGGAAATAGACCTTTTCCAGTCAAAACTCATGCTTGGAGAACTTGGCGTATAGCTGATGGTCCTGTTACATGTGCAAAATGATCCTTAAGTGCTCTTCGTGTTCTTCCTTTATCTTAAAGTATATAAGTATGTCATCGATGAATGCAATGACAAACTTATCCAAAAAGTCCTTGTACATGTAGTTCATCATGTCCATGAAAGTTGCTGGTGCGTTTGTCAATCCAAACAACATGCCCAAAAACTCGTAATGTCTATATCGCGTTTGAAAGGCTGTTTTGGGTACATCTTCATCCCTGATTCGTAGTTGATGGTACCCTAGCGTAGATCGATCTTCGAGAACACTGCACCGTCTCGGAGCTGATTAAATAAATCGTCAACCTGCGGCAATGGATACTTGTTCTTAATCATAATCCTATTCAACTCTCTGTAGTCAATGCCCATTCTCAATGTTCCATCTTTCTTCTTCACGAATGGTATGGGTGCCCCCTAGGGTGAATAGCTCTGTCGAATGAATCCCTTGTCTATTCAGTCCTTCAGCTGGGCTTGGAGCTCTTTTAGCTCTGCAGGGCTTATTCTGTATAGGGCCTAAGAGATGGGGGCTGATTCTAGTAGACGTTCAGTCTCAAACGAGATCTCGCACTGTGATAACTGGGGATTTCTGGCATTCTCAGAAGAAAATGTACAATTATATATGTATGACAACTTGTACTGTTTAAAGAGTAAAATAAATGAATTTATATTGTTTAGAATGTACTAAAATGTTCTGACAATGCTGACGGATAACAATTTGGTGTTGAGAAATTTTACCGAATCAAAACGGGTAAAACGGTGTCAAAACGACATTAAAAACCCTAATCGGTGCCTATGGTGCACTAAAAGATGGAAAACTTCCTGAATTGATTTTGATCAAACGAAAGCAGAATAAATTGATCTAACTTACCGGAGACCTTAAGAACCCACTGGGGCGATTTCGGGAAAATTTCTCTTGGGTCAAAATTCGATCAAAAGTAACGTGAATAGTGAAGTCAAAAAGTCAAGATAATGACTCATCACTAATGATGTCATTAAAGTATTTACTAAATGGTTAATTAAGTGGTAGGTGAGGTGGATTAAGTGGTAGGTGAGGTGGATGGCTAGGATTTAAAGCATCTTTGATCTAAAGGCCAAGATTTGGCCAAAATTCCACCCATTTTATTTTTGAAAAATGGTGGAAAGAATTAGCAAGAAAGGTGTCAATTTTTCATTGGTTGATTAAGGGTGATTCATGCCAAATTGCCAAATTAATATGGCTTCCTTAACTACAAAGGTTCGGCCATTTTTTTGAAGCAAAAACCATAGCAACAAACTACCAAAAGAAAAACCAAGAAAAAATTTTTTTTGCTAGGGTTGGTAAGTTAAAACCGTGGCTTAATTAAGGGGGGAAAGTGAAAAAAATTTTGTACATTGTGGTTGATGTATAATTTGGTGATTGTGCAAATTTTTATGTAAAAGTTTAGGAAAATTTTACGTAAAATAAGACTTTGGTATAGTACGTGGCAGGTACATATGGTTCGAGGCATACCTAACGCCGGTAGCCTTAAATTTACGTCGAAATGCTGCCGAAATTTTGAAAAACGACATTAAGGGAAAAAAGGGAATTGAGAGTAAAAGTTTAGGATTAGATCGGAAACCCGAGTGCCTTAAGGAAAATTGAATGAGGAAACCTAAGGGGTGGTTTATGAATAGTAATCCATCCCTTTGAAAGTTTAGAGCGCGAGTGAAACTAAAAACCGACCCCGAAGGGGGGCCGTTTTTGGAAAACGAAGCAAAGGTCCGAGTCAGGTACAAAAAATCCGAGCCTCGGAGACCTAGGTCGGGAAAGTCTATATGAATGTTTTAAGTATTAGTAAAACGCTCATTTGAGACTCCAAAACGATAGAAAAATACAAAACCGACGTAAGGGTCGAAATAGTACTTTCTGAGGGCCGGGAAGTGAAAATTTGGGATAATGAAAGAAAATTATCCGAAAAAAGTCTGATAAAATTTTAAAAGACAATTTGAAGATTTTTAGGCTTAGAAAATTAGGTCTAAGAATCTGGAATGAGAATTTGTAGTAAAATGACTCGATAGGGGCAAAATAGTCATTTTGACTAAAATTTTCCAAAAAGTGGAAAAAGAATAAGGTTCTTGAGCATCAAAAGTGAATTTTTAAGTCAAGAAAATTCCATCAGGGGTATAATTGTAATTTTTCCAAATTTTAGGGGCAAAATCGTAATTTTACAAAAATTGGGGGGAAAATATGAAAATGATTAATAAAGCTTAGAAAGCTGTCATAAAGCTTAATTAAAGGTTTTAAGACCAAATTTGAGCTTTTTATTTAAAATAAAAGCTACAAATGAAAATAAAATTAACAGACTAGGTTTTTGTCTGTAGGGTCTCAAAACCAGCCAGGAAAAGGGACGTTGAATGATCCCAAGAAACAGACATTAGCAGACGTACTGTAAGTTTAGACATTTATTTATCTGCAACATGTAGCATTCTTATTGGTAACTTTGACGTACTAACTATAAGTTTAGTACATATGTGCTACGGGCACTATGATAAAATAGAGAGAGACGTAATGTGCTACGGGCACTATTGGCAAATGGGACACATAATAAATTGTGCTTCGGGTACCAGAGTGAGGTTAATGAAACTCACTCACATGAAATTAAAATATGAACCATTCCTAACCACGGGGCAATATGAAGTCACCGGGTTAGAACTTTAAAAAGTCGATAATGAAACCAGTTTTGGCATACCAGCCTTCCGTAGTTACTTTGTACTTGCAAACAAAGTGAATAGTGGATAATGTTTACATTATGTTAAAAAAAATTTCCCCTAAAAATACTATGTTTTTAAAGAGAGAAAGATTAGCCGGCGACCCATGAGAGTACAATTTATCACAGTTAGCTATGAAGCTTAACTGTAATAGCATTGTATGATCTCTATAAAGGGCGGGCCGCCACAGTTGGTATCAGAGCAGTGTTGACCATATCCTGATTTGACACTTTTTGCATCCTGCACTGCAATCCAAGTAAGTAGTTTACTTAAGCTTAGTTAATTATTTTCTCATATGAAAATAATTATCTTATAAGTAGCAAGATGACTCGACCTCCTTATGTGAGACCACCGCTACCCCGACCGAGAGGGGTGTTATAGGTATGGATGAGACCTATTGTGAGGTCGTCTATTTCCCAACATCCGGCACTTAGACCCTCAGTGCCAGAGAGGCTTGTAGTACCAGTAGCAGCACCAACCCCTGTAGATTTACTACCTCCTCGACTGGTACTTCATCCACCTGTAGTAGTGGACATTCTAGTTGTTGGTGGATGCCAACACATTGGTGTGAGAGTTTCAGCTCGAGTGGTACAGGCATTTAGAGCTAGTAGTCCCCCTATGTTTGATGGTAGACAATAGTCGATGAAGGCAAAGGATTGGCTCCATGCAGTAGAGAGGATTATGGTGTTGTGTGATTTTGATCAAGAGATTTGGATCCAGTTGGCAGTGAGTATGTTTCAGGGAGATGCTCGATTATTCTGGGATTATTGTGATCAAGAGATTCTATTGGGATTCAGCTGGCCTGAGTTTTGACAGCAGATGGTTGAGCAGTTTACACCTAAGGATCCAACACCTGTTCCAGCACCTTCTGCAAGTCGAGTGGTAATTCCACCTGTGTATCCTAGATTTGATGAGGTCAGGGATTATATTCTTCAGACAGAGAGGATTTTGATGTTACCTGGTGAGACAGTGATAACCTACGCCGCACGTTTTGAGGAACACATTAGGAGAAGATGCCCATTTCCTAACCTTATAGAGGAGGATTGTTATGGCCTTTTCTTGAAGGGACTACCTATGGAGCTGAGGCAGAGGGTGAGTCAGTTATATCCTCTCACGCTTTATGAATTTATAGTCACAGTGATGAAGATGGAGAAGGAATTGATAGTGGAACACCTGTCACAAAGCTGACATGAGGTAGAGTTTCAGGATGTGATGTTGGCACATATCTTTGGACCAAGGTGAATGATGAATGACCATGAGGCTGGTCCTTCTAGACCACGAAATGAGGCTAACGCTAGCCTGGGAGCATCACCTAGGAATGGCGGTGGCTCTGAAGATGACGAAGAGGATCCTGAAGAGTTTCCTCTAGTCCCAGATCAGGGAGATGTGTGATATGAAAATTGTACAAATGTATATATGTAGCTTTTTGATGTAAGCTGTCTTATATAGACTTGTGGCCAAGACGTATATGATGGCCTATGTATATATGATTGGTGATGGTTATGTATAATATATAAAAGTTTTGCTATGAATGAAATGTCAAAATGATTATATGTTATACGATGATGTGGCTTTACATTACCCTAAATTTCGTAAATTTATATGATTTTACGAATGTAGTCATGGAAAGCTAACGGTGGATTTTCGTGCCATAATAAGATAATAGGCAAGATGGTGATATGCAAAATCAACAAGAGAGATGAGGATGACGTCCTAATCTCATGGAAAGAGTAGAGCAATTACAAGCCTTATTAGAAGCTCAGATGTAAGAAAATGTTGACCTAAGACAACGAGTAGAGGATTTAGAACAAAGGCAAGGTTCTGAAGGCACCCAAGTAGAACAAGAAGCTAAGGAAGATCTGGCTATTCCTCCAGCTGCCGCACATGAGAGAGTTCCTAAACCACCACTGATAGTAAATCTGGAACCCCTCTATGAAAGATTCAGGCGTATGAGGCCGCCAGAATTTGAAGGTTCTACTAATCCTCTAGAGGCTGAAGACTGGTTGTCCTCATTACAAGTGATCATGGAATTCATGAATCTAATTGACCAGGAGAAGGTCGCATGTGCGTCTTTTGTGTTGAGGAAAGATGCTTGTTTTTGGTGGGACACTGTGCGACTGAGAAGGAATGTGTCTACCATGAGTTAGGCAGAATTTCTGGAAGAATTTAACCAGAAATACTATGAACCTGCATCTATGAGACTACAGCAGAAAGAGTTCCCAGAATTGAAGCAGGGAAATATGTCTGTGAGTGAAGTTTTGCCAAAATTTCGATCAGTTATCCCGCTTATGTCCCTATACCGAAGATGATCAGGATGTTCAGGCCAGAAATTGCGGCATTGGTGGATATTGGACCGATACCGCCTACTTCTGTGGCAGATTGTGTGAGTCGTGCCATGAGAGCTAAGTTTCATGTAGCCTGACAGAGGGAGGAAAGAGAGAAGAATTGAGGGATCAAGAAGAAGGAGAAGGCTTTGGCTAAGTCTACATAAGTTGGTCAATCTAGCAAGCCTAATCAGGATGCTAAATCAAGCTAGGGAAATAATCAAGGATCCCAGCAAAACAAGAGGAAAGGCAATTTTACTGGAAATCGCCAGTCAAATAATCGAAACCAGCAGCAAAGAACAACTGGAAATGCAGAATCTAATGTACCAAATTGTAATAACCGGGAAATTTTATCATTCTCGAAAAATTGGTACATGGAATGTACATGATGAATTTTATGTTAAAAATAGGAAATGTAGTGATTTTATGCGTGTACGCGTGTGTGTCATACACAGTTTTAAGAAACTGGTCAAGATGACCTTTTCTTGATATAAAATTGATATATTTAAAATCAGTATGCTCAAATTACCTTTTCTCGAAAAATGTAATATTTGACCTATAGATATGCAATACTAAGAAACTGGTCAAGATGACCTTTTCTTGATATAAAACTGATATATTTGGAATCAGAATGCTCAAATTAGCCATTTGAGCATAAAAAGTAAATTTTGACCGGAAAATATATAGTATCGAAAAACTGGTAGAGATGACCTTGAATGAGATTAAAGCTGATATATTTGGGTTCAGCATGCCCAAATTAGTCAGTATAGCCTATTAGCATGCTCAAATTCGTTAATTGAGTACGAAGGTAATTTTTGATTGGAAGTTTACAATATCAGAAACTGGTCAAGATGACCTCGGATAAAGATAAAACTGATATATTTGGGTTCAGGACACCCAAATTAGTCAGGATAGCTCATGTTGAAATTTTGAAGAAAAAAAAAGAGTATAAAAGGGTGAAAAAATGGGAAAAGTCAGAAATTTCAAAATAAACCCACATTTTTTTCCTCTTTTTCTCTTTCCTTCCACACCCTCACGAATGAATAGTAAACAACTACTGGAAACGGTGTCCGTTTTCGACACCACCAGCACCGTTGGAAAGCTCTCGCCGAGCTAAGTCCAACGGTGAGTCGACGCGACGAAACGACCGTCGGAGTAAGCCGCACGCACCGCCCGAAGCCATCGGTGGTCAGAAATTTCAAACGCCATTTCTCCGCCATCCGACATCTGATCGACATGATTCCGGTCCCAGAAGTTTTGTGGTGAAGACAAAACCTATAGCTCATTTCACCTCAACAGCTGCTGGATCGCGCCACCCGAAGCTTTGCTGTCGCCACTGTGTTGCCACTGTGAAACTCACCATTTCCGGTAGAGTTGAGCTCCACCACCGGTACCAAAATGCTCAGAATTTCACGGGGAACAAAAGCCCCAAACTAATTTCAATAAAAAAATCCAGCACGGCGGAGATTGAAGCTTGCCGCCGTCGTTGGTTTTTCGGGGGTTAGTTTCAAGCGATAGGAGCTTCAATTGGTGAAATTAACACCACCAATGAGTTCCTCACATCGAGATCTACGAGATGGTGGCCGCCTTTCTCCACGTCACAGTCGGTCAACGCTGGTCAACGATCGGTCAACACTGGTCAACGGTGACCAGTGACAAAAAATTGAAGAATGGCCCGTTGGCCTATTTTCGACGTTCCGGACACGTTCGTGGCGTCAGAATTGCAAGACGAAATTTCAAAAGTGAAGAATAGAGAAAAAAGTTTGTGCACATGAGACCGAACGGTTCGTTCGATCACTGATGGGATGATTTCGGTTCTTCATTCCTAAATTTATGTTTTGGAATGATTATGTATTAATTATGTACTTTTACATGTGAAATTGTAAGAAAAATGGACTATGTGTATGAAAAATAGTCAAATAAGAAAATGTGAAAAATGTAAAGATTTTTACGTAAAAGTTGAATTTTACATAAAAATATAGGCCTCTGGTATAGTATGTGGTAGAATAGAATTAGGTTAGATGGTTTCGAGGTGTCTCCTAAACGCCGGAAACCCAAAAATTAAGCGGAAATGCTACCGAAATTTCAAAAACCACACAAAGGGGTATTTTAGGAACCGAAGGGTAAAAATATGATCGGGATGGAAACTCGAGCCCCCTCGGTGATCTAGGCCCGAAAAAGAGGATTAACGACCTAGGATCGAAATAGTGCCAACCGAGGGTCGATGAATAGTGACCTGAGCATTTCGGTAATTAAGGCTGAAAAAGCTCGAAAGGCTTAAAAAAATGATTTTATGATTTTTGAGTTTAGAAAATCCAGCCTAAGCAATAAAATGAAAATGATATGGCCCAATGACCTATCAGGGGAAAAACGGTCATTTTGACCGAAAATTTCAGGAATGATAAAAAATGGCCCTAATGGACTTAGAATGGCTTAATTAAGATTCTAAGGACCAGAATTAAGTTGTAAATAAAAGAAAAGTAAGGTTATGATGAAAAATCCCGTTAGGGGTAAAATAGTAATTTTGCCAAAAGTTCAGGGCAAAATGGTAATTTTGTCAAAAGTTAGCAGAAAAATTATAAATGGGATAATAAACCCCTAAATTCATGATTATGAAACGAAACGTAGAATTTTTACATTTTATTAAGTTTTATGTATGATTTAAGTAACGAAAATAACCGTAAATATTTCGGTTATAGGAATCGGATACAGACGCGATAAAGGGACGTCTGTAGACCAAGGAAGTACGAATGGAGATACGAGCAAAAGTATCAGTAAGTTTGAATATTTAATTGACTGCAATATGAACAGACTATTATGTCTAAGTGTCATATGTGGTAAGCTTTAAATATTTCTATGTCTGCAACATGTATGGACTTTTATGTGTTATATGTTGCAAGTTCAAACATTTAGTTGACTGTAACATAAATTGACATGTTTATATCTACGTGTTATATGTAGTAAGTTCAAACATTTTATTGTCTGTTACACGAAATTACGGAATATGTTTATATGCTATGTATGAAATGTAAAGTATATATGTAAGGTGTTATATGCACAAAGGTGTATTTAATAAAATACACACAATAAAAGAAAGGCATGAGAAGTGTTCCAGACCATGGAGACAATGATAATGCCCCCTGGTCGGAATCATATGAAAGATAATAAGAAAAGACAAGAATCAGCAAAATAATAAGACTGAAGCTTTAAATGTTGGATGTTTATGTGTTAGGTCTAAGTCAAACATGAATTGAATTTTATGTTTAAGTGTTATTTACAGTAAGTTCGGGCATTTAATTGTCTGTAACATGAACTTACTTGACATGTTTATGTGTTATGTGTTCTATATGCAGCATGTAAGTTTAAATATTTCCATGTCTGCCACATAAATGGACTGGTCATGTTTATGTGTTTTATGTGCAATTTTAGTGCCAAGATACTATGATTTGAATGTTATGAAAGTCATGTTATGAACCATGCGTTATGTCTAAGTCAATTGACTTGACATGTTTATGTTTATGTGTTAGATTTTGTAAGTTCAGACATTATCTATCTGTAGCATGAATTTACTCAGTATGCTTATGTGATATAGATGATAGAAATTTAGTAGTCAGGTGCTGTATGCACACTAACATAAAAGATAAAATCTTAAGAAAACTACAGAATAATTTAAAGAGTTCCAGACCCAGGAGGCAGCATAAATGCCACCGGTCAGGAACTATAAGAAAATCAGTAACTAAATCAGTATTGGCGTACCGGCCTCCCACATAGGTGGAGCTTTTTCAGATTCAGTATTGTTAGGACTCCAAACTGCTGGTGATATGTCCCGGGTTTGGAAGTCTGATGTTATGTAGACTGTAGAGGATTGGCAAGTGGGTCATTCCCTAGAGTCCCTCTCAATTATGTACGTATTACGGTACGACCAATCATGGGGCCCAAAACCAGAACGTAATGAAAGATAAAGACTCAAGAAAAAAATATATGCAGTCTATAAATGAGCATAAGACATACAACACTACGAATACCAATGCAATCAAAGTCACTATTCACGGTTAACAGTACTGTTCACAGTCGACAGTACTGTTCATGGTCAGAGTTAGTATTCACAGTAAAAAGCAATACATGTTTTTATTATGTCAGTGATCCATGTTATGTTTGATGTTAAGGATGTTTGAGCATACGTAAGTGTATTTACGATGTTTAAGTATATTTACAAAGTTTTACGTATTTAAGTATGATAAGTATATTCATGATATTAAATGTGAAAATATTTTTACAATAACAAGTGTGTCAAGTATATTATATTTATGATGTTAAGCTTATGTTCAATACGCTATGTTTAAATCATGATATGTTTACAATGATAAACATGAAATTCTGTTCAGTTATTATAGGGCTCCCAAACCGATGGTGGTACGTCTCGGGTTTGGAAGTCTAATGTTATGTAAATTGTAGTGTAAATTGTAGAGGATAGCATGAAAGTATGTTCAAGATATTAAGTACGTTTAAAGCATGTCAAGAATGCAAGTATGATCAAGATATTAAGTATGTTTAAAGCTTGTCAAGAATGCAAGTATGTTCAAGATATTAAGTATGTTTAAAGCATGTTAAGTATGAAAGTGTACTCACGATATGCAATATGTCAAGTATGGTTTTGATGAAAAGTATGTATAAGTATATTTTAAATATTATATACGTTAAGTACGAAATCTAAAGTAATGTATGATATATGTTGTGTTAATGTTTTGATGCCATAGTTGGTATCATATATGTTCTGTCAGATATGGTATGAAGGATGTTAAATACGTTTAAGTATTAATGTTAAGCAAACATAACGTTATAAAGTTACTATTTATAATGAATAGTATTATTCGTGGTCATAAGCAAGTATAACATGACTAACGTTTGTGTTAAAAATCTGATAGGTTATAACTATTACGCATAAATTAATAAATGTAAGTTAATCATACTATGTTAAGTATGCTCTATATGATGATAAATATGCATGTTATATTTAAATATGAATGTCTAAGTAATAAACGATACGTTTATGCAATGTTTGTATGTATGAAAGTATGTTTATGACGTTAAGGATATTTAAGTATACGTAAGTATAATTTATGATGCTTAAGTACATTTACGATGTTTTATGTATTTCAGCATGACAAGTATATTTATTATGTTAAATGTGAAAGTATTTTCACGATAATAAGTATGATATATATGTTATGTTTACGATGTGTAGCATACGTTAAGTATGCTATGTTTATGATGTTCAAGTATACACAAGTATGACTACGATGTTTCAAGTATGTTAAGTATAAAAGCATGTTCATGATGCCAAGTATGTTAAGTATGTTCACGACGTTACAGTAAGCTCATGAGGTTCAAGTATGAAAGCATGTTCATGAGATTAAAGTATGATAAGTACAAAAGTATGTTTATGATGTTAAGTACGTATAAAGTATATTAAGTATGTTTACGATGCTAAGTGTGAAAGTAGGATTATGATATAAAGTGTGATCAAATATGTACAAGTATGTTTATAAGGTTATGTCCGATAAGTATGAATGTTAAGCAATATATCATATACGTTATGTAATGTTCCGAGGCTACAGTAGGTATCAGAATTACCTTGTACTATATGGTATGAATTGTTATATGTCATGAATGTATGTTTGAACTTACTGAGCCTATCACTCACAAGTTGTTTATGTTGCAGGTAAGCATCCTGCATGACGATAAGATAAGTGATGGATAATGAATGAAGTCTGCATGTGCCAAGGGATTGGGTGAGGGTTATCGTACTACTATGAGTCTTCCGCTGAGCTGTTTAAAGAGTAATGAAAAGAATATTAAAATGATGTTTTATGATGTATATCAAGTTACGATAATGTATTTACTTTAGTAAATATTTTACTATGATATGATTTGCAAGTTTAAAGTTTAAAAAAAAAATTATCCCCAATTTTCACATTCAAATAGGAAGTTAAAATAAGCATGTTAAACGAAGCAGGTTAAAAGTAAGATACCATTCGTCATAGGTGGTATCAGAATAAGTTAAAAGCAAATTAAAAGTAAGTTATTGACGACCCAAGTGGTTACAGTCTATCACAATTGGCGACAGTAGCTGACTGTAATCGTACTGTTTAACCCTACGTAGGGCGGGACATCACACAAATTGTCCTACATGCGGGAAGAGACATTCTGGGCAATGTAGATTTAGGCCACTTGTTTGTTATGAATGTGGAAAGGAAGGGCATTATGCCAGGAACTGTCCAAGTACTAGGCATGGTGTATAAGGCACTTCCCAATCGTCTCAGACACGCCCATAAGCTCATTCCCTTCAGGCCAGAATTGAAGAGTCTTCAGTAAGGCTGCAACGCCAGGAATGTATGCCACATGCTGATGCTCATATAATGGCCTACACTAAGGAAGCTACAGAGGCAGGAGCATCAAATGTAGTGACAGGTCAGCTTCCTGTCGCTAGTCATGTAGCCTCTATACTATTCGATTCCGGTGCTATGCATTCTTTTGTTTCCTATGAATTTGCTGATAAGATAGGACATCTTAGGAACAATATGGGAAAAATATTCCTTTGGGGAAGTATTATTGTCCAATTACTGGCTAACTCATGTACCAGTATATGTGGCAAATAGGAAGCTATATGCAGAGTTGATCGTAATGAAGATCGTGGATTACGATGTGATTCTAGGCATGGATTTCCTAGGGAAATATCAAGCTACGATCGATTGTCGAAATCAAAAAATAGTATTTCAACCCAAGGAAGAAGAGAGTTTCAAATACGTAGATGCTTCTCAAAAACCCAGGAAGATGATAATCAGTTCATTGAAAGCAAGTAAGCTGAAGGCCAGTGGTTGTATGGGATATCTGGCATATGTGATGGATACTAAAGAAGAACAGAAGCTTCAACCTGAAGATGTTCCTGTTGTTAATGAATTTCTTGATGTATTTCCAGAAGAGTTACCAGGGATACCTCCAAAGCGGGAAATCTCGTTCGAAATTGAGTTGATGCCTGGAACGACACCTATTTTCAAAGCACCATACCGCATGGCTCCAGTGGAATTAAAAGAGCTGCAGGAATAATTGAAGGAGCTTTTGGACAAAGGATTCATCAGACCGAGTTATTCTCCATGGGGTGCACCTGTGTTGTTCGTTAAGAAAAAGGATGGAACGTTCCGTTTGTTCATTCATTACCGAGAGTTGAATAAGGTTATGATAAAAAATAGGTATCCGTTACCTAGAATTGATGACTTATTTGACCAGTTAAAAGGCGCAGCGATATTTTCCAAGATCGACTTAAGATCAGGATATCACCAGCTGAGAATTAAAGAAAGTAATATTCCTAAAACGGTGTTTAGGACTCGTTATGGTCATTATGAGTTCCTTGTGATGCCATTCAGATTATCAAATGCGCCAGCAGCGTTCATGGTTTTGATAAACAGAATCTTTAAGGAGTATTTGGATAAGTTTGTTCCGGCTGATGAGGAACTTAGAAGATGGATCATGTCAAAAGCCCATGAGACACCATATTCGGTTCATCCCCGAGCTAGTAAGATATATCAGGACTTAAAGTTACAATTCTGGTGAAAAGGGATGAAGAATGATATAGCGAAATTCATGAGCAGATGCATGACTTGTCAGAAAATCAAAGCTGAACATAAACATCCAGCAGGAAGATTAGAACCTTTGGAGATTCCTGAATGGAAATGGGAACACATCACGATGGATTTTATAATAGGACTACCAAAAACCCGAGGGTGTTATGACACCATCTGGGTTATTGTGGATAGATTGACTAAGACGGCACAGTTTATAGCTTTTAAGATGACTTTTTCATTGGAAAAGCTGGCTCAGTTGTATATAGCTCACGTCTTTAGATTACATGGAGTACCAAAATCCATTGTATCAGATCGAGATGCACGATTCACTTCGAATTTCTAGAAGTGTGTGCAAGAAGCCATGGGTACTAAATTGAGGCTCAGTACGGCATTTCATCCGCAAACAGACGGACAATCAGAGCAAACCATTCAGACATTAGAGGACATGCTTCGAGCTTATGTAATGGATTTTACGGGAATCTGGAACGAGAAGTTACCATTAATTGAATTCTCGTACAATAATAGTTACCAAGCTTCCATAGGAATGGCACCTTATGAGACTCTTTATGGACAGAAATGCAGATCACCGATACATTGGTATGACTTACGAGAGAAACAGCTGCATAAGACTGTGGCGGCAGTTGGTATTCAAAACCAAATCAGTCGCAAACCTTGCTCTGATACCAACTGTCGCGGCCCGCCCCTCGTAGAGATCATAAATACTATTACAGTTGAGCTTATCACGAACTGCGATAGATTGTACTCTCATGGGTCGCCGGCTTATCTCTCTCTCTTTTAAAATCATGTCGTTTTTGGGGAAATTTTTTTTTTTAACATCATGTAAAACCTTTTCCACTATTTACTTTGTTGGCCAATACAAAGTAATTTACATATTACAGTACTTTCGTAAAATATATAATATTACAAAAGACTATTTCTTTCTTTTCTTCTTCTTTTTTTATCGCTCAGCAGAAAGACTCTGGCAGGACCATATCCCTCGCCCAGTTATCCTATTTGACACGCGCCATCCCGTCCGCATCCAGTCAAACAAGCTACTGAGCTGGTCGCTTACCTGCAACATTAGCAAAAATGGTGAGCTACAGGCTCAGTAAGTTCAAACATGCAAGAAATAAAATTTCTATGAATAGTACTATTCATCATGAATAGTGTCGTTGACCACTATTCATACATAAATAGTAACTTTGACCACTATTCATACATGAATAGTAAGGTTGACCACAACACTGTATCACACTAGTACATCTACCGCGATGTTAGTGCTCTCACTAACTGTCTTATGCTCAATTATGGCACAGTTTCAGTTTTAGGTCATTATCTTTGATTACGTTTTGGTTTTGAGCTCAGGTTGGCAGTACCATTTAAGTGCGCATGACTGGGAGCGGTACATTAGTGCTGACCTCCACAGCCTTAATCTCATAGCCCCGAAGGCAAAATTGTACATGACTGGGAGCGGTACATCAGTGCTGACCTCCACAGCCTTAGTCTCATAGCCCCAAAGGCAAAAATAGTACCTCCCTGTACGGAAGGCTGGTACGCCAGAAAGTGGTTTCATTACCGACTTTTTAAAATTCTAACCCGGTGACTTCACATTGTCCCGTGGTTAAGAATGGTTCACAGTTTAATTTTAGGTGAGTGAGTTTCATTAACCTCGCTCTAGTGCCCGAAGCACAATTAACAATGTGTCCATCCTCAATAGTGCCCGTAGCACATTACGTCTCTCTCTCTATTCTATAATAGTGCCCGTAGCACATATGTACCTAACTTATAGTTAGTACATCAAAGTTAGCAACAATAATGCTATATGTTGCAGACAGGTAAATGTCTGAACTTACCTTATGAGTCTCTTCTCTTTTCCTCTCGTGGATCTTTGATCGCCCTCCTCGTAGGTCGATTTTTGGATCCTACAGACAAAACCTTGTCTGTTAATTTCATTCCCATTTATAGCTTTTATTTTTCATTTAAAAGCTTAAATAAAACCTATTTATAACTTTTTAGGCTTTATTTATCATTTTCCCCATTTTTCTCAACTTTTGCAAAATTACAGTTTTGCCCCTATATTTTGGCAAAATTACGATTTTGCCCCTATATTTTGGCAAAATTACAATTTTTCCACTGACGGAAATTTTCCCGATCCAGACTGCATTTTTGGCTCTCAGGAACTTTTCTGACTCTTTTCTAATCATTACCGGGTTTATTTTTATTTTATTTCCATTTTTCACTTTCCCAACCCTCGGGAAACACTATTCCGACCCTTACGTCGGTTTAGTGATTTTCTATCATTTCGGAGTCTCAAATGGACGTTTCACTAGTATTTAAAACGTTCATCTAAACATTCCCGATCTAGGTCTCCGAGGCTAGGGTTTTCCGTTCCCGACTCGGACCTTTATTTTATTTCCAAAAACGCCCCCCCCCTTCGGGGTCGGTTTTTCAATTTCGCTCGCGTTTTAAATTTTCAAGGGGACGGGTTACTATTCACGAACCACCCCTTAGGTTTCCCTTATTACATTTTTCCGTTAGGGACTCGGGTTTCCGTCTCGGCCCTAACTTTTATTTTTAATTTTCATTTTACCCCGAATGCCGTTTTCGAAATTTCGGCAGCATTTCGGCGTAATTTAAGGCTTCCGGCGTTAGGTACGCCTCGAACCGTATGTACCTGCCACGTACTATATCACAAGCCTATTTTATGTAAAAGTTTTCCAAACTTTTACATAAAAGCTCACAAAATTCCAATTTCACATTTTGACCCACATTACAAAATTTTTTCTCAATTTTGTCCATAGTTTTGGTTTCGGTTTTCACAACCAAACCAAACCAAAATTTCTCAAACTTTTCAACCGCTTTTTAGGCTATTCAATGCCATTTTTTTAACACATTTTCAAGCCCATTTTCAATGCATTTTCAACCAAATTCTTAGGGTTTTTTAAGCACTTATAACCCACGGCCAATGAATGAAAATCCTGCTCAACATTTTTGTTTCATGCTTTCAATTATAAATTCATCATTTACATATTAAAATGCATGATTTCAACTAGCCAAACATCACATAAAACCATGAAAAATTTTCTTCCAAACCCTTAGAATTCCCACGGCCACATTATGTAAATGTACACCAAAAATTTTTCCCAAGCTTTCCACAATGCAATACAAGCTTTATTCTTCACAAAATTTAACTTGGAAGCAAGTTAACAATTAAACCACAAAATTTTTTCATTGTTTACTTAAGGTAATCCACGGATTTTCCCTTGAAAAACCAACAAAATTTCAGTTTTTCTTTAAACAATTTACATGGTTTTCTTCCTTATTACATCCTTAACATAACCCAACATCAAATCCATGAAAAACAACCAAAAATTTTCCATCTTTTTCTCACTATTCACCCACGGATTTCGTGAAGAAAAACCATGAAAAAATCAAGTGCAAGGGAAGTTACCTTGGTCTAATGCTTCCTTTGTCTTCAAGGAGTGTTTTGACACACTTTTTGTGAAGAAATTTTGAAGAAATCTCTTGGTTCTCCTTGGGTGGCTCACGTAGGCACCATGGAAATAACTTAGAAAAATTTTGTTATGGTTTTCAGCTTGAAATTTGGTTTCAGCCTTTTGTTCCTAAAGTAGCCGACTTATGCATGAAAGAAAGCCAATTAATTTGGCTCTAAACCAATGAGAATTAACCACCTTTCATCACCATTTCTTTCCACATTTTTCAAAAATTAAAAAGGGTGAATTTTGGCCAAATCTTGGCCTTTAGATCAAAAAGTGGATGAATCATAGCCATTAATGCCACCAACCACCCTATTTCTTTCATTTATAAATTTTGATTTATGATGTCATAAATACTAAAGTGAAAGTTGAGTTTGACTTTCACTATTCACATTAATTCGACTACTTTTTGACCGATACCGGTTCGAGCCGAAATTTTCCCGAAATCGTCCCGGCGTGTTCCTGAGGTCTCCTGTGCAGTCAGATCAATTTAAATTGCTTCCGTTTGATCAAAATTAATCCCGGAAGTTTTCCGTCTTTTATTGCCCCGGTTAGGGTTTTCAATGCCGGTTTTGCACCGTTTCACCCGTTTCAACTCAGTGAATTTTTCCAACACTGAATTCTTACTTGTCAGTATTGTTAGAACATTTTCATATATTCTGAATAATATAAATACATTTATTTCACTCTTTAAATAGTACAAATTGTTATATACATACATTTGTACATTTTCATCCGAGAATTGCCTGAATTTCCCGGTTGTCACAAAGACGGATTTTATCCGAGAAACTTCCAATGCCATTGCAAGAATTCAGCGTCAAATGAAAATTGCACAAAGTCGACAAAAGAGTTATACGGATAAGAGGTGAAGACCCTTGGAGTTTAATGAAAGTGACTTCGTGTTTCTTAAGGTATCGCCTATGAAGGGGATTATGCGTTTTGGTAAGAAGGGAAAACTGAGTCCAAGATATATCGGACCTTATGAAATCATTGAACACATTAGAAAGGTTGCTTACAGATTAGCGTTACCTCCCAAATTGTCGGTAGTGCATAATGTATTTCATGTATCCGTGCTAAGAAAGTAAGAACCAGGTGCCGTCCCATGTGTTGAAGCATGAAACTATTCAAATCCACGAGGATTTGACTTATGAAGAACAACCTATTCGAGTACTGGCTCGTGAAGAGAAAGTACTGAGGAATAAGACAATCCCACTAGTGAAGATTTTGTGGAAAAATCACAACATTGAAGAAGCTACATGGGAATGAGAAACAGAAATGAGGAGTTTATACCCCCACTTGTTCTAATTTTTGGGGACGAAAATTTTATAAGGAGGGATGAATGTGATAACCGGTGATTTCTGGCATTCTCGGAAGAAAATGTACAATTGTATATGTATGACAACTTGTATTGTTTAAAGAGTAAAATAAATGAATTTATATTGTTTAGAACGTACTAAAATGTTTTGACAATGTTGACGGATAACAATTCGATGTTGAGAAATTTTACCGAATCAAAACGGGTAAAACGGTGTCAAAACAACATTAAAAATCCTAACCGGTGCCTATGGTGCACTAAAAGACAAAAAACTTCCGGAATTGATTTTGATCAAACGGAAGTAGAATAAATTGATCCAACTATACCGGAGACCTCAAGAACCCGCTGGGGCGATTTCGGGAAATTTCACTCGGGCCAAAATTCGATCAAAAGTAGCGTAAATAGTGAAGTCAAAAAGTCAAGATAATGACTCATCAGTAATGATGTCATTAAAGTATTTATTAAATGGTTAATTAAGTGGTAGATGAGGTGGATGGCTACGATTTAAAGCATCTTTGATCTAAAGGCCAAGATTTGGCCAAACTTCCACCCATTTTATTTTTGAAAAATGGTGGAAAGAATTAGCAAGAAAGGTGTCAATTTTTCATTAGTTGATTAAGGGTGATTCATGCCAAATTGCCAAATTAATATGGCTTCCTTAACTACAAAGGTTCGGCCGTTTTTTTGTAGCTAAAACCATAGCAACAAACAACCAAAAGAAAACCAAGAAAAAATAATTTTTTTGCTAGGGTTGGTAAGTTAAAACCGTGGCTTAATTAAGGGGGGAAAGTGAAAAAAAATTTTGTACATTGTGGTTGATGTATAATTTGGTGATTGTGCAAATTTTTATGTAAAAGTTTGGGAAACTTTTACATAAAATAGGACTCCAGTATAGTACGTGGTAGGTACATATGGTTCGAGGTGTACCTAACGCCGGTAGCCTTAAATTTACGCCGAAAATGCTGCCGAAATTTTGAAATATGGCATTAAGGGAAAAAAGGGAATCTATATTAAAAGTTTAGGGTCAGGTCGAAAACCCGAGTCCCTTAAGGAAAATTGAATGGGGAAACCTAAGGAGTGGTTCATGAATAGTAACCCTTCCCTTTGAAAGTGTAGAACGCAAGTGAAACTGAAAACCGACCCCGATGGGGGGGGGGGCCTTTTTGGAAAACGAAGCAAAGGTCCGAGTCGGGTACAGAAAATCCGAGCCTCGAAGACCTAGGTCGAGAAAGTCTAGATGAACGTTTTAAGTATTAGTAAAACACTCATTTAAGGCTCCGAAACGATAGAAAAACACAAAACTGACGTAATGGTTGGAATAGTACTTTCCGTGGGTCGGGAAGTGAAAATTTGGGATAATGAAAGAAAATTATCCAAAAAAGGTCCCATAAAATTTTAAAAGACGATTTGAGGATTTTTGGGCTTAGAAAATTAGGTCTAAGAATCTGGAATGAGAATTTGCGGTAAAATGACCTGATAGGGGCAAAATAGTCATTTTGACCAAAATTTTTCAAAAAGTGAAAAAAGAGCCCTAAAGACCCTCCGGAATGGTAGAATAAGGTTCCTGAGCGTCAAAAGTGAATTTTTAAGTCAAGAAAATTCCATCAGAGATATAATTGTAATTTTTTCAAATTTTAAGGGTAAAATCATAATTTTACAAAAGTTAGGGGGAAAAATGTGAAAACAATTAATAAAGCTTAGAAAGCTGTCATAAAGCTTAATTAAAGGTTTTAAGACCAAATTTGAGCTTTTTATTTAAAATAAAAGCTACAAATGAAAATGAAATTAACAGACTAGGATTTTGTCTGTAGGGTCTCAAAATTAGCCAGGAAAAGGGATGTTGAATGATCCCAAGAAGCAGACATTAGCAGACGTACTGTAAGTTCAGACATTTATTTATCTGCAACATGTAGCATTATTATTGCTAACTTTGATGTACTAACTATAAGTTTGGTACATATGTGCTACGGGCACTATGATAAAATAGAGAGAGAGACGTAATGTGCTACGGGCACTGTTGGCAAATGGGACACATAATAAATTGTGCTTCGGGCACCAAAGTGAGGTTAATGAAACTCACTTGCATAAAATTAAAATATGAACCATTCCTAACCACGGGGCAATATGAAGTCACGAGGTTAGAACTTTAAAAAGTCGGTAATGAAACCACTTTTGGGGTACCAACCTTCCGTACGGGGGAGGTATACTTGCCTTCGGTGCTATGATGATGAGGTTAAGGTTGTGGAGGTCAACACTAATGTACCGCTCCTAGTCATGTGCACTAAAATGGTACGGCCAATACGAGCTCAAAACCAGAACGTAAATAAAGATAATTACCTTAAAACTAAAACTATGTCATAATTGAGCATAAGATAGTTTCGTGAGAATACTAACATTGAGATTGATGTACTGTTGATATATTGTGTTGTAGTCAAAGTTACTATTTATGATGAATAGTGGTCAAAGTTACTATTTATGATGAATAGTCTATTCATAGAAATTTTATTTCTTGCATGTTTGAACTTACTGACCCTGTAGCTCACCATTTTGCTCATGTTGCAGGTAAGCAACCAGCTCAGTAGCTTTGTATGGCTGGATGGTGGACAGGATAGTAAGTGTCAAATGGGATGGGAAGCCAAGGGATATGATCCTACCAGAGTTTTTCGCTGAGCATCAAAAGAGAGGGAAAAAAAACAGTTCTTTTGTAATAATATGTTTTTTGCAAAAGTACTGTATTATGTAAATTACTTTGTACTTGCGAACAAGGTGAATAGTGGATAATGTTTACATTATGTTAAAAAAAAAATTTCCTCCAGAAATACTATGTTTTTAAAGAGAGAAAGATTAGTTGGCGACCCATGAAAGTACAATTTATTACAGTTAGCTATGAAGTTTAACTATAATAGCATTGTGTGATCTCTATAAAGGGAAGGCCGCTGCACGCACTTTGGCAGAAGTCCTGGAAGATCTTTTGGAAATACCTCTACGAATTCCTTGACTATCGACATGTTCTTGGGTCATATCTCTATTCCTATCTAGCTTTCTAGCGAAATCTGACGATGCAACGAATCGTGACTCCAGAATCAAATAGAACTAATATATCGAAGTTGGCGACAAAAAGCTAGCCTATCTCCACTGCAAAAGTTCCAGCTTCAACGTCACTCCTCATGTAAGCATAGATTCTCCCTTAGTTATCTGGATCTTTCAGTCTGCCTTGTATGATTGAAGGGTCTTCGATCTTGGTCTAGGTAGCGTGAAGTTGATTATTTCCAGTACGGGGTTGATTCTGTCGGTTCTGTTGGTTGGAGTAGTAGTTTTTTTTTTTTTTTTTTGGCGCAGTAGCCTTCTTTGCCACAATTAAAACAGTCACTTGCTCCCTGCTTGCATTCTCTTGGGTGCCTCTTTTCGCATTTCGGGCACGTCGGTTATTGGTTGCCATTTCCTCGCTGGTCGTTCCTCTTCTGGGGGAAAATTCTTCTGTGAATCTTGGTTGCCCTGATTTCCTTTTTTTTTTTTTTTGCTGGAATGCTTACTATGCTGGTCAGTTTCCACGTTCTACCCTCTGTGTTGTGACTCGGGGTTCTGCTCCCCCTGAGCATGCATAGCTTGCATTTTCTCCTCCTTTCGTGCCTTAAAATTATGAGCCTTTCACTCCTTGTCCTTAGCCAACCAATACTCGGCTCGGATAACCCTACTGACACATTCTGCTACTATCACTGGTCTGTGGTTTCTGCTATAGACCTGAACGACGATGTCTGTTCTGAACATCTTTAACATTCGTCTGACTCTCTCCTTTTTAGTCGATACTAAATCTGAATAAAATTAAACCAGTTGCTCCAACTTCCTGACTGCCTCCATGATAGTCATTCTACCTTGGCTAGGTTGTCGAACTCGTCTTGCTGCGCTATTAGTACCTCCTCGTTGAAGTACATCTCCTTGAATTCCTTAATGAAGTCACTCCAGCTCATCTTTCTAATATTCCTCCTAATGGTTACCATCTTCCACCACTGACGCGCCTCATTGCGCAAGGTGAAGGATGCGCACATCACTTTCTCTCTATCTGTTTGCCCTATAAAATCCAAGATTACTTGGATATCCGTTAGCCAGTCATCGGCCTCTATAGGGTTGGTGATTCCACTGAACTCTAATGCTTTCATGCGCCAGAATCTCATACAAGTCACCTTCCGTAGCGGTTGGCAAAAAAACAATTGCTGCTGCGAGAGTAGCCGTTACTAAGGACGCTAGTGCCACCTGGGCTGGAGGGGCTGCTTGCTCCTTCAGAGTTTCTGGGGCTGTTGGAGCCTCCTAGATTGGCACCTTGCTATCTGTGGTGCCTGGCTCAGTCCTTTCCTAAACTAGTTTAGTTCTCATTGCTGGTTCTCCATCATCTCTCACATAGCGACGAGCTGTGCCATCAATTCGTCCTCTCGGGATGCTGGGTTTGACTAAGGTCTTGTTCTTACCATGTTTTCCTATGTAACCCTATCGTACAGCAGGAAGGAAAATTACAAGTCTTTTATTTCCATACTTGGAAATAATCACATCTCATTTTCTTTCTTACTCGACTATCATGAATATACATATACATATTATATCTTTCTCTTTCTTATACTGTGATGTTCAATGTAATTTGCCACATCATATTGAAACATCACCTAAATGCTAGGACTCGTCCCGCACCTTCTGTCACATTGCTGTCATGTGTGGAAAAATCATATTTAGGCCCTTGGGCAAAACTGTACTGCTTTTCGTAATATTTTCACAAAATATATTCGAGACTCTAGTCTGGTGAGAGTGACACATACTTCCCCATATATAATCCCAACAGGGTACCTTAAGCTAAGTCTGATGGGAAAAGCTACTGCTTCCCTTTATACATTTATATAATCAAAATTCCCGCGGAAAGGGTCACTGCTACTGTAAGGACAATCCTGATTCAGTATTAGACATTTCCTCATCGTCACTATCACTGAAAGGGAATTCCTCTGAGTCCTCCTGTTCGTCTCTCTAGACGAAACTGGCTTCGTCATCACTCGTTATGATGACTTGGGGTTCATACATCCCCATCCATTTGTCATTACTAAAGCAGTCAGGGACCTCCTCTCCTTCATTGTCGGGATGGGCGTCGGAAAGAGCCTCATCATCGTCCTCTTCCATGGGGTATTCTGGGTTCTCCTTCGGTTCCCCATTACCCTCGTGTGCTTCTGGCTGGTGTTCGGCCATGAACTCTTCGTCGGCCGATTGAGGTGCTGAGTCTACCGGGTCACTCTCCATAATGGTGGCTGCTGCAATGCCTTAGGCTTGTGCTAGGTTCCTGGGGTTGAGCACTTCTCTCTCGGCATCCACTATCTCCTGGATAAGGTTTAATACTTTTTCTGCTTGATCGCTCTTCTAATTCTATTTGGCAAGGTCTCTTTCTCTCTTTTGGTCTTCTCTTGCCTTAATCCACTTTTGCTTCGGCCTTGATTTCATCTTAGGCCTTCCTCAACATGTATTTTAGAAGTCCATATCAGTTTCTCATAGCACACAGCATACATTAGAACTGTGTCACCAGACATCAGCTTCAGTCTTTCAGTTTGATGAACAGATTCTCGTATATCCGTAACTCTAGGGAACTTAGATGGTTTCATTCCCCGCTTGCCTATAAAGAAAAACTGGGGCTGATGCTGGACTCCTCTCAGAGATTTGCTCTATCGTGGTATGGCAAAACTCGACCTAGTTAAGAGCTCATCCTGGTCACAAGAATTCCCGATACACACGAGAATATCTTCCTGAGAGATATCAACAGCCAATAGGACTCAATCATCCTGATCAGTGGCGTACAATCGGGGAATCATTCTAATAGCATGAAACCAGTCCTGACATTCTTATGGAGTGCAGGAATACTGTTTGCCACTCAAAACCTAGTAGACAACTAGCCCTGAAGAAAGGTACAACTCAAGCAGCAGTCCATGTTCTTACTCTGAGCAGTTCTCTAGCACTGCACGGTCGTGATTTTACGTATTATGATCTCGGCATCTCTTCATCTTATCCTCGCCATCATAGATTTCGTCGTCTCATTACTATAAAATGTTATCTTCCATAGATAAAAATTTACTGACTAAAAAAATAAAATTAACTTACTTGGATAGATGAGGCAGGCATGCGGCGATGTGAGGTAGGATGGCAGGAAACTGCTCTGATACCAACTGTGATGCCCCGTGCCCTCAGTGGCCTGGACCATCACTGAAAACTATTACTTGCTTTAACTTTTATTTTAAAATTGATACTTAAACTTACTTACTTAGATGCCCCAATTTTAGAGATTTTTTTTACGCGTACGTATTTACTATTCACGTACGTATACTATTAAAATTCAGAATCTGAAAACATAGGGGTTTCAATTATACATACATACTTATACTGACTGTTTAATTAAATACTATTCCAAATATGCTATTTAACTGTTACTATTCAAAAATACTATTTAAAATTTACTATTCAAAAATACTTATTTAACTTGTTCAAAAATACTTATTACATAGACTGTGTGGAAGAATACTCATGGTGTATCCATAACCTTGCCCTCACATCCACCGCCGCTGCCGTCATTGCCCGTTGGTGTTTACGGCATAGGATGCTTACCTACAGCATGAATACACTCCGTGAGCTTTACGCCCAGTAAGTACAACATATTAACCGCAAAACATGTTTAAAACATAGCACATGCTTAAAATCATACGACCATACCAGTCATCATAGATACCATATAACATATCCTATATCATAGCATCATTTATCACATCATAGAATAAATCATCATGTATTGAATGCATAACATAGCATACCTTCTACTGAATGCATTTTATGGAAACTAGAAGCATAGAGATCTAATTCATACAGTGATCAATGCATGATCCGGTTATGTTCATTTATACTTCAACATCTTCTTCTTCTTTATCTTGTCTACTTTGGGCCCCTGTGTCAGTACCGACTGTGCACAAACCAACAGTAACGCCCGAGGTCACTAAATAGGCCAGAGAGCGATCAACGGATGCTCAACTTTCTACCTTCTCTTACTTCAACTTTGAAAACCCTTTCAACGGAAAGAGCCGGTATGACACGCCTATTAAATTCCATCTTACTTATCTGTTCTAGCCATATGCTTTTTTAAGCTGTCTCTAATCCTACGCGGTAGGGATATATGGCCTCTAACTTGTTTTTTCATCAATATACTCGATTGTGAAATTATATGCTCTTATGTATGCTGTGCAGCATCGTGTGCATGATACATACTTAAAATACTGGAAAACCATCATTTTAAATTCATTTTATTCATGCTGTAGGTGGAGTTGTACTTACCTGTCATCGGACAATTTATAGTATTGCCTTCGTCATAATACAGGTACCTCCCTGTAATCATAATACATTACATTAATATTCCCTTTTAGGTCACTGTGGTCATTAGTGACTAATAAAAACTTTATCGTCAGCAATACCGATCTTTATCGGTACTAATTGCCCTTCTCATTGAGAGTTTGATATATATATATAGATTTATTTCTAATTGTGGTTAATTAATTTATTTTTTCCCAATAAATTAATTAACGTCGCTCTTAGGTCATTCTATTGTTAGTGACTAATATACCTATCGTTGTGTGGTACTGATGCCTATCGATACCCAACTGCTTCACTTGGGACTTTGATATTTAATTTCTAATCATGCTTAATTAATTTGTCGACTTGACAAATTAATCACTGTCTCTCACTATCCTGTTCAAACTCGGTCCTTGATTGGTTAACCGACCAGTCAACTAACCGGATACCTCACGTATTGACTATTTAGCCTATCGGGTTACCTTTACCGATTTAACTACCCCAAATTTTATACTTAGCTCACACCCGTCCCTCGGGTGGTACTATTCTGACATAGGGGTCGTTTTCTTACATTTCGAGATTTCTAATTGGGCAATTCACCAATCCTCAAAACATCCATCCTTCTTTATCAGACCTAGGTCATCGAGGGGGGCTCAGGTTTCCATCCTGATCACATTTTTACCCCTCGTTTCCTAAAATACCCCTTTATGCCGTTTTTGAAATTTCGACAGCATTTCTACTCAATTTTTGGGTGCCTGGCGTTTAGGAAATGCCTCAAAACCATCTAACCTACTCTAATCTGCCATGTACTGAACCATAGGCCTAATTTTTACATAAAAGCTCAGCATTTTACGTAAAAAATATTCACATTTTCTCACATTCTCTTTTTCGACATTTCAGCCCTTTTTCTTACAATTCCTCAAGCCAATACGTTATAATTAATACATAATTATTCCAATAATAAAATGAGGAATAAGGGAATCAAAGTCATTACCAAAAATCGTTCCCGTCGACAGCCAAAAGAACCATTCGATCTCAACCGTACTATCTTTGAATCGTTGTTCTTCACTTTTGAAACTCCAGTTTGCAAATCCGATGTTGCGGATGTGTCCAAAACGTCAAAAATAGGCCAACGGGCCATTTTTTAATTTTTGGTCACCGGGCCGCCATTGACCGGCGTTGACCACGGTGGCGATGGAAGAGGCGGCCACCATCTTGAAGAGCTCGACGAGAGGAACCCATTGGTGGTGTCAATTTCACTAATCAAGACTCTTATTGCCGAAAATCGAGCTTCGAAGATCGGTGATGGCAGCGGTGGTTGGGTCTCCATTTTCTGGCGTTGTTGTCCAAAATTAATTTAGGGCTTTTAATCTACGTGTTGTTTTGAGCATTTTGATACCCACCTTGCAACTCAACTTCGCCGGAATAGTCAGATCCCACGGCGGCGATGGCGACGGCGACGAATCCATTAGTACTAGAATCGTGGCATTTAGACGTCAGACGGCAGAGATACGGTAGTTTGAAAATTCCGGCATCGATTCGATCGAATCGGCTCACCGTTGGACTCAGCTCGTCGAGAGCTTTCCAATGATGCCGGCAGTGTCGAAAACGAAGGCCGGATTCAATGGTCGGTCACTATTCATGTTCGTGAGGTGCGGGGGAGAAAATGAGGTAAGGGAAATTGTGGGGGCATTTTTATAAGGTTCCCAAAATTTCGACCCTTTTGTACTAATTTTTTGAAAAATTTTAAGATAGGCTATACTGACTAATTTGGGCGTGCTGAACCCAAATATATTAGTTTTATCTCCATCCGAGGTCATCTCGACCAGTTTTCTGGCACTACATGATTCCCAATCAAAAATTGCTTTTTGTGCTCAATTGACTAATTTGAGCATGCTGATTCCAAATATATCAGTTTTATTTCAAGAAAAGGTCATCTTGACCAATTTCTTGATACTGTCGTTAGGCCTACACTATGTTGACACTGCGCACGTATAACGAGGTGTTTTCGTATGAAATTTCGAGCACAGTCTCTCCTGACTAATTCGGACGTGCTGATTTCAAATTTATCAGTTTTACGTCCATCAGAGGTCGTCTGGACCAGTTTTCGGGATCTATGTGACCCCGCCTCGAAAAATATGTTAAGTGCCCGATTGACTAATTTGGGTGTCCTGAGTTTAAATATATTAGTTTTGGGGTAAGAAAAGTCATCTTGACCTCCTTCCCGATATTCCATGCCTCTCAACAAATTTTACATTTTGCGCTCAATTGACCAGATTGAGCCTGTTGACTATTAATATATCAATTTTATGCCAGATTAAGGCCATCTTGGCCGCTAACCTGACACTGCGTATCTTACTATTCACTATTCACTATCTGACTGACTAATCTGAGCATTCTGACTTTGACTTTTTTAGTCTATGGGCGAAAAGAGGGCATCTAGACCACTTTTCTTGATACTGCACATCTATGAGGGTAATTATCACTGCTATGCTCAGATGACCGGTCTGAGCGTACTAATGACTAGCTCATCAGTTCTGTGTCAAGAAATGGTCGTCTGGATCGGTTTCTTGATACTGCATGTCTCGCACGCACACTCACATAACAGGGTGGACTGATTTTATTGTCGGTTGCCCCTTTCACTACATGAATAGTAATTAAACGTTACTATACCCATTTAATTCATTCAACTAGAAAGTATATTGTATTTATTAACTTAATTACTCAATACATAGTAATTAAATTTCATAATTTGTGAGAGTCATTACTACAGCTCTCTGCTCATTACACGGCCTTCTACATGGGATCTTACACGGGTGTGTGCAGGGTAACACAGGCGTGTACATTTCAGACACGGGTGTGTGCTAGTTGAGACTACTCAACACAGCCATGTCTTCGAAACACATTCATTTATCAAAGCGGTACATGGCCTCTTACACGACTGTGTACCTAACCGTATTACACTACACGGCCATGTACACTCACACGGCTACTCACAAATACACAATCCGAATGGTACACGGCTACTTATAGATACACAGTCTGAATGGTACACAACTACTTACATGGTCGTGTACCTGACCGTGTTACTTAAATTTACACTAAGAGGCATTAGATTATTTCCATTTTATTCCTTAGTGACTTATTACATGGTAAGTAGGTGCCATAAAAATGGCGGTCCTTATTGGTTGCCCGTAGGTCTTACACATTCTTTCTTTTCAGGGTGTGTCTTAAATTTAGTCACAATCTTTCCGTAGTGTACCCACAGTACACTTCTCACTTTCTCATCATGTTGGGTATGTTAGTCTAATTACACTCTAGCGCCCGTAGGACTTTACATCTATTATACAATAAATACATAATTAAATATCACAAAATTTCATGTTATAGACATGAAAATGCTTGAACTTACAAAACTGCGATAACATCCACCTTCAGAAATCCTCCGCAGTCTTGTTATCGTCTCTAGTTTGGGTCCCTACAGACAGAGTATTGTCTGTTAATACCCATCGTCATTTATGACTTTGGATATATTCATTTTGTTATTCACTTTACAACACATTTCATCTCTTTTGTAATACACGACTTGATACACACCCGTGTCCAAGCCCCTGTACCTCTCGGGTTTCCACTACACACCCGTGTCCCATAATACATGCCCCTGTACTTATAAACTTTAGATTTTTAACTTTAAAATCTTAGTTATGCCCTCTAGAATCTTATTTAAGACTTCTAGGTCCTTAACGGTCCTTTCTGAGCCTTTCAAAAATTTTTGGTCAAAATGACCATTTTGCCCCTAGGGGGTTTCGGGACTGTAACTATTCTGTTCTATTATTTTTTCAGGATTTTCTAAGCCTAAATATCATAAAATAACATTTCTTAGACTTCGACATATTTTTACAGCATTATTTACTGCAGATTCAGTAACTATTCCTCACCTGACCCTCGGAGGTACTATTCTGACACCTAGGGTCATTCCTCGTTTTTCTAGCATTTCGGAGTCACAAATAGGTATTTCACTACTCCTGAAACATTTATCATCCCGTTCCTGTCTAATGACCCCAACATTCACGGAACCTACTTACCGTGTAATAAGTAATTAAGGAATGAAATTGGAGTATTTTGAAGCTTTTTGGTGCACATTTGAAGAACACGGTCAGGTACACGACTGTGTAAGTGGCCGTGTACCGTTCAGACTGTGTACATGTGAGAGACCATGTAAGTATAAATGACCGTATAAAAGTAACATGATCAGGCACACGGCCGTGTAACATTCGAACTGTTGAAGTGTAAGAAGCAGTGTAAGTGTATATGGCCGTGTAGTGTAACACGGTCAGGTACACAGCCGTGTAAGTGGCCATGTACCACTCAAGTTGATGAACGCGTTTCAGAACATGGGCATGTTGAGCAATCTCAACTAGTATATGCCGTGTCTGAAATGTACAAGCCCGTATTGCCTTGCACACGCCCATGTAGAAGGCTGTGTGTGACAATTGGGAAATTTCATTATTCTCAGAAAAATTGGTACATGAAATGTACACGATGAATCCCATGTTTGAAATGTGAAATATAGTGATTTTATGTGTGTACGCGTGTATGTCACACACAGTATCAAGAAATTGGTCAAGATGACCTTTTCTTGATATAAAATTGATGTATTTAGAATCAGTATGCTCAAATTAGTCAATTGAGCATAAAAAGTAAATTTTGATCAGGAAACATACAGTATCAAGAAATTGGTCAAGATGACCTTTTCTTGATATAAAACTGATATATTTGGAATCAGAATGCTCAAATTAGTCATTTGAGTGCAAAAAGTAATTTTGAACCGAGAAACATGTAGTACCAGAAAACTGATCGAGATGACCTTAGATGAAAATAAAACTGATATATTTGGGTTCAGCACGCCCAAACTAGTCAGTATAGCCTGTTTTAAAAATTAAAAACAAAAAGGTATAAAAGGGGGGGGGGGGGGGGGGGGGGGGGGGTTCAGAAATTCAAAATAAGCCCCCCATATTTTCCTTATCTCTTTTTCTCCCCCACCAACATCGAAAATGAACAGTATCTGTTAGGAAATGCCCTAAGTATTAGAGACATTTTGATGTATTCATTTTGAACTGGATAATAAAATTATATATAGAGGTTATTTACATATGCCCTAAATTATAATAAAATTCAAAATAGCAATTATTCATTATATTGCTATCTGTCCTCGTCTTATTTACATGTTAAAGTAAATGTAAGCAAATATGGCTCACTGACTGCTTGTGTTAAAATTGTTAGAACGTTGCATGCAATGGACTTTTGTATGCGAGAAGACAATGTTCTAAAGTTAGCGGTCTAAACTATGGTCTGTAGTGTATGGGGTTAGACCGAGCATCTAACTCATGTTAAGACTATTATGTTGTCTAAAGCCTTGGAGGGGACGGTTTATCTTGACTGTCTGGAGCTGGACTCCAAAGTAGAGACACAGATATGTTACTTGGTGGTGACATATTAGACCGGGACTAAAGCGTGATTGATCTACGTAGTCCGCTATGAGTGGATCAATCTGCTTTTGACGTTCATTGTGCAATAACCTTAATCCTGAGTAAATGAACTAGTTCATGTATATGACTTGTGTACTTTGATGTTCCAATGGCTAAAGCGTCTCAGAGGTAGTAAGCTTATAGACCGGTTCGTTGGGTGCATGACTTGTATACGATGAAGGGTTTGTTTGCACATATCAGAATCATAGCTCTAAGGAGTTAAAGGTATCCTCTTAAAGGCATTATACTAAATGTGAAAATGGACAAGGCCTTGGTGGGCGGATGACTTTTTATTCATACATGGTGAATAATCATTTTCTTAATTCGGTACTATAATGGAACTTTAAGATAGCCTGATCAGTAGGATTAAATGGACTTTGACTTAAGGCTGATCATGGATATCATATGAGGGTTTTGCATATATGACAAGGTCATTGGATAGTAGCTCGTCACAGGCTTACGTAATACGGTATATAATTAGGAGTTCAGTTTCAGGTTTATAGTGGTGTGACTCTGAAATTAGTGATCATATGATTGAGTTGTTCGGTACAGAGTGATGATCATATGGAATCACGGGAGCCCGATTATGTATGTCCAATCAGTCCCTCTACTAGCTCCACATAATTCCTTAACGTTTGGCAAATTGATTTGTGTGTGCTATTGGCTAGTTTATTATGCATGGATGGTGATGACACAGGATTAGGATGGTAGACAAGATTCTCTCCGGTTGGATTCAGATTTTGTTTTGGACAATAGAGTACACAATTATTCGAACTCCAAATAAAGTTGCCATGATTTTATTTGAGATTGGATTGGAGTTGTAAAAAATTATCCATGAGAACAAGAATTTGAAACACAACCCTTTTGTGGAATTTGAAATTTGAATTTTGAAATTTCAAATTTGAATTTTGAATTTTGAAATTTGAATTTTGAATTTTGAATTTTGAAATTTGAATTTTGAATTTGAATTTTGAATTTGAATTTTGAATTTGAAATTTAAATTTGAAATTTGAAATTTGAAATTTGAATTTGAAATTCGAATTTGAAATTCGAATTTGAAATTTGAAATTCAAATTTTGAATCACAGTCCAAGTGGGATTCGAATTTGTTGTGGAAAATCCACAAGGTTTGAAATTCGAATTTGAGTTGGATTTGGAGAGGATAATCTTGTTAGAATCCTACTTGAATTTTGAATCTAAATCCTAACAAAAGTGGACGAAATTTTTTGCGGATAATCCTCAGTGGAATTTCGGTTTTTGTGGATAAGGTTCAAGGGAAAAATTCAAGTTTCAATCCTAGTTGAATTTGGATTCTCTCCTTCCCTGAAAAGTGGCCTAAATTTTGGAGATAATCTCCTAGGAAAATTCGGTTATTTTGGATAAGGTTGAGATAAGATTCAAGCTTGAAAATCCTAATGGAATTTTGATTCTTCCTTATCCTAAAAGTGGCCGAATATTTGGAGAAGATTTTCTCCTAGGAATTTCGGATTTTTTGGTTGAAAAAGGGAGATAAAATTCTAGTTAAAATCTTGTTTAGATTTGGATTGGATTTATCCTAAGAAAACCGAATTTTATTTTTGTATTTTCCCATGGAAAAATTCAGATTTTTTGGTTATGGATAAGGGAGAATATCTTTTCCTAGTCCAATTTGAATTCAGAGAATCACCTCATGCAGGTCTATAAATAGAGGTCCTGCCACTCCAGTTCTCTCAGACCACAGACTCTCAGGTGAGCAGGCTTATTGTTGCACAGCTCATCATGACAATAAAGTTCTTTAGAGATCTGGGTGGTCGGAAGAAGACTAGCAGTGCTAGCATACCGATCGAGGTTCAGAGTGCCTACACACTCAGCCGTTCGGGAATTGGAGAATAGTAGAGAAGGCTAGTTGAGGTATGAGTTTTAATTGTTGCTGGTTTATTGTATATGGCATCATGAGATATTTAATGATCCAAAAATTTTTATTGTTCCACTGCGCCACTCTGATATGTTTTTACCGATTTATTATCCTACAATTGGTATCCGAGCCATCTCATGACTATGCCATGTACATAAATTAGACAATTACTTAGTCTTTTTATTTATGTATGGATTTGATATTTAGAGAGTGGCATTCTAGGGTTCCTTTATGTTGTTGTCATGGATTATGTATAAAGTATGTGGTTATTTTAATTTTCTGAATTATTATAAGCATGCTTGTTTATACCGGTTATGGTTCTTTAGAATTTAGAAAAATTGTATCTAGGAATTTTTATGTAACCATGGGAGCAGTTTATTAACACTGTAATTTTCCCATGGATTTTAATTTTTGTCTCTTAGAATTTTTATGGTTAGAATTTTTGTACACCGGAAACGGTTTAGGAAATTTTATGTAATTATTCTTAGAGGAGATTGAAGATTGAAGACCGTAATTTATTTTTTCCCAAAAGTTAAATTTGATTTAAAGGTTGAAATTTTGATTGTGTGGAAAATTTCAATTTAATTGGGATTCAAATTAATTTTTGGAGATCCTAATAGGTAAATTGGAATATGGCACGAAAATCAAGACACGACCCCTTGGGATAGGCCGACGGGCCTTGGTGGGGCTGCAGCCCCTGCCCTCGGGCAGGATGGGGCTGCGGCAGCCCCTGTGCAGGCCAACACCACCCACAGCCGCAGGCTTGGCCTGCAGCCAAGGGTGGCCATGGCCTGCCCAAGGCTGGCCGCAGCCTGCGCGTGTAGCCTCTGGCTGTAGGCACTACCTGCAGCCTGCCGGCTGCTGCGCCCAGCCTGGGCGTGCAGCCTGGCGCTGCAGGCTTGGCCTACAGCCTGGCAAGGCTGCACATAGGGGGCAGCCATGGGCTGCCAGCCCCCTTGGGGCTGGTGGCAGCCCACGGTGGCTGCAGCCTTCGGAGGCGGCGGTACGACGGTTTAAAAATCGAAAAATTTTGATTTTTAAATTAGAAATTTAATTTTAAATCATGTTTAAAAATATGTAATTGAAAATTTGAAATTTTTGAAATTACATATTATTACACATGATATTTAAAATTGTTTAAAATTTGAATTGGAAATTTAAATTTGAAATTCGAATTTGGAATTTGAATTTGAAATTTAAATTTTTGGGGATTTAAATTTTAAATAATTCTTGGGATGAGAAATAAATGAAGAGGCTACATAAAGATGGATACAAGAAGACGGAATAGAATTCAAGACCTAAAGAATGCTTTGGATGGAATTTTGTAATCTTTATTTTCTTTGTTCTAGGATGGAACCATAGCTTGGTTATTCTGTCAATTATTTTTTTCTGTGATATGTCATGGATGTATAAATATGTATTGATGGATGTTTTGTATGCATATTTGATAACATGTCATATAGGATAGGTGAGTGCCGCTCATACTATATTGATCATACATAATTTGTCAAAACTTGCATGTTTTTCAAAATATTGAGTGGGAGAGGGTTTCAAACAAAACCCACGGCCTCCATTGTTGATCCTTATGTGAAAGCATGGTAACGCCTCGCGTCAGTTCTGCCCTGACCACACCCCTCGGTAGGTGTTTACCACCGCCGGTATACTGGATTGGATCTCCTATGTGGAAAACATGTTCGGGTACGATCCTATTCATGACCACCCCTCGGTGGCTTGGTAGGACGTGGATCGGGCTACGTAAACAATGGTTATACACTCAAGACTCGTTTAGTTATTAACCTTCCCTAGAAGCTCTATTAACTAAACTGGTGGCCAAATAAGTGGTTATTAATATATGTCTTAACCTTGGAGGATTTAAGGCAACATATATTAATTGGACGGGGTCCATGTTCTGGCTATTTGTTTTCATGACCACCCCTCGGTGGCTTGGGACAATAGGTGCTGAGAATTACCGTTGCAATGCTACATGTTTTTCAAGTTTCATGTAGGAACATACTTATATGTTTTATTTGCTAAATTATCTGTATATTTGCTTGGGCTTTGTAATGATGTCTAGTATAATTTTATTTCAGTTCAAAATGTCACCGACACCCCTCATTTCAATACTTACTGAAAATAAGCTGAATGGCGATAATTATAAAGACTGGAAAAGAAATCTATTAATAGTTCTCAGCTGCGAAAGACACAAGTTCGTACTGGACGAACCATGCCCACCTGGGCCCAAACCTGACACACCACTTGAGGAGATCCCGATTGCCTATAATCATTGGAGAGAATCCAATGAGATAGCTCGATGCTACATCCTTGCTAGCATGACGAGTGCTTTACAAAAGCAGCATGAGACTTATCAAGTTGCTAGGGAGATCATGGAAAATCTGGAGGACATGTTCGGAGGCCAAGAAAAATTGTCTCGACAGTCCGCTAGCACCAGCATTATGAACTCTAAGCAAAAGGCGGGTACTCCGGTGAAGGACCATATGATCACTCTAATGGGATTCTTCGCTGAGGCTGCCGAGAATGGTGCTGAGTTGGACTACAACACCCAGATCGAGATGGTGTTCAAGACTCTGTCTGAAGATTTTGTGGGGTTTAAGGCAGCATACAATCTGGCGACAAAGGAGTTAGGACTAACCGAGCACATGAAGCAACTACAGGCTTATGAGCGGATGATCAGGGATGAGGATGTGGTCCAACCTAAAGGTGAGGCCAATTTGGCGGAATCTTCCAATCCCTCACGGAAGAGGAAGAGGCCAAATAAGAAGCAAGTGGCTTCTAGTTCTTCTAATCCTCCTGTCTCGGACGGGAAGAAGAAGAAGAAGAACAAGAAGCCAAAGGACCCTAAAAAGTCCAAATGCTTCCATTGTGGGAAGGTAGGTCACTTCAAGAAGTCTTGCCGGGAATTCCTAGCCGCCAAGGGCAAAGAAGGTAAGGAACTTCATTACTTGGAAGCGTGTTTGGTGGAAGAATCGAAAGACACTTGGGTCATTGATTCGGGTGCCACTAATCATGTTTGTGTTTCTATGCAGGGGTTCGTGGAAACAAGAAGTCTACATGACAGGAGTCTCTCGTTACGGACTGAAGATGGTTGCTTTGTGGTGGCCGAAGCAGTGGGAGATGTTTATCTTTATTTTGATCAATTTAGGTTTATTTTATTGAAAGACTGTTTTTTATGTTCCTAATTTTAGGAGGAACCTTATATCGGTAGCTTGTTTAATAAAGGATTCTTATTCAGTTTCTTTTAGTAAAAGAGTTGATATTTGTAGAAATAAGTCTTTTATCTGTTCTGGATGGATGGATGGAAACCTATATTTGATCAAACCAAAGATGTACTCACTGCTTGACACTGAATTAATTGATAACTCTAAAAGGTTGAAAGTTTCTCACTCTAACAAGGCGTATCTTTGGCATTTAAGACTTGGTCATATTAATCAGGATAGGATTCAAAGATTGGTGAAAGACGGTCCTCTAGAATCTCTGGAGGAGGTACGACTTTCCCAATGTGAGTCTTGTCTAGAGGGTCAAATGACTAAGAGGTCTTTTGGAGCTAAGGGTACAAGGGCTCAGGAGCTCTTAGAAATTGTGCACACTGACGTATGTGGCCCCGTGAACGTCACAGCACGAGGAGGGTTTGAGTATTATGTCTCTTTTATAGATGATTACTCAAGGTATGGATATGTGTATCTGATGCACCGCAAGGGCGAAACCTTTGACAAGTTCAAAGAGTATCGTGCGGAAGTGGAAAAGCAATTGGATAAATCCATAAAGACACTTCGATCTGATCGAGGTGGCGAATACCTCTCCGATGAATTTCTAGGACATCTTGTAGAGAACGGGATTTTATCCCAATTGACTGCACCTGGTATTCCACAACAGAATGGTGTAGCCGAAAGGAGAAACAGGACCTTATTGGATATGGTACGGTCCATGATGAGTTATTCAACGCTGCCATTATCATTTTGGGGATATGCTTTACAAACGGCGTGCTATATTCTGAACCAGGTTCCGAGCAAATCAATTCCCAGAACTCCGTATGAATTGTGGCATGGCAGGAAGCCCTCCCTTGGACATATGAGAATATGGGGCTGCCTGGCACATGTACTAGATGGGGATGCAAAAAAGTTGGAACCAAGATCAGAATTGTGCATGTTTGTAGGGTATCCAAAAGGAACTAAAGGAGGTCTGTTCTACAACCCGGAGGAACAAAAGGTCATTGTCTCAACCCATGCGACATTCTTGGAGGAAAGTCATATGAACGACTTTAAGCCTCGAAGCAAAGTGGTGCTAGAGGAGTTATCGGGTAAAAGAACTGCTCCACAGATTTCGGTCTTGGACGCAAGTCCGAGTTCCAGTGAAAGACCTACAGACGATCAACAATTTAGTGTGCCTCGTTGTAGTGGGAGGGTTTGTAAGAAACCTAATTTCTTCATGTATGATGCTGAGGTATACCAGGGCGAGGCTCATGAGCATGAGGATGATCCGGTCACTTATGATGAAGCTATAAATGATGTTGATTCTAAATCTTTGAAATAGGCTATGAACAATGAGATGGATTCTATGAAATCCAACTCTGTTTGGGAACTTGTAGATTTGCCAGATGGGATAAAACCCATTGGATGCAAATGGGTCTACAAAAGAAAGAAGGATGTGGAAGGGAGAGTGGAAACTTTCAAAGCTAGACTGGTTGCAAAGGGATACACGCAAAAGGCTGGAATCGATTACGATGAAACCTTTTCGCCTGTTGCTATGCTGAAGTCTATCCATATTCTTCTGTCCATTGCTGCGACTCTCGATTACGAGATCTGGCAAATGGATGTCAAGACAGCATTCTTGAATGGCCATCTTGAAGAATGTATCTATATGATATAGCCTGAAGGGTTCGTAGCAAAAGGCCAAGAAAGGAAAGTCTGCAAGTTGCTTAGATCCATTTATGGATTAAAGCAAGCATCCCACTCATGGAACCAGAGGTTTGATCAAGCGATTAAGACATTTGGTTTTGAGCAGAACGTTGATGAACCTTGTGTTTATAAACGTATTAAGGATAGAAAAGTGGTCTTTCTGATACTCTATGTCGATGATATACTACTCATTGGGAATGATGTAAGGAACTTATCATCGGTCAAGCTTTGGTTACACCAACAGTTTGACATGAAGGATTTGGGAGAAGCTAATTATGTTCTAGGCATTCGTCTCTTCAGTGATCGAAAGAACAAAATGATAGCGTTATCCCAAGCTTCATACATAGATAAAATAATTGACAAATATGCAATGCAAGAGGCAAAGAAAGGCTCACAGCCTTCTATTGCCGGTCTAACTCTTTCATTGGATGACTGTCCCAAGACATCGGAAGAAGGAGAGGGTATGAGTAAGCTCCCTTATGCATCCGCTGTGGGTAGCCTTATGTACGCTATGCTTTGCACTCACCCAGACATATGTTTTGCAGTAGGTATGGTGAGTTGATATCAAGCAAATCCTGGAACCAAGCACTGGCAAGTTGTAAAGCATATACTCAAGTATCTTAAGAGAACGAGGGATTATATGCTGGTGTATTCTGGAGGGGACCTAACACCCGTAGGATACACGGACTCAGACTTCCAGACTTGTAAGGATTCAAGGAAATCGACATCTGGATCAGTGTTTTTACTCGGAGGAGGCGCCATTGTGTGGAGGAGCGTGAAGCAGGGCTGCACAGCTGACTCTACTATGGAGGTTGAGTATGTGGCTGCGGCGAGGCATCTAAAGAGGCGGTTTGGCTCCGCAAGCTCTTTAGAGATCTTGAGGTCATTCCGGGTGTTGACAAGCCTATCACACTTTACTGTGATAATACAGGGGCTATTGCCAACACAAGGGAATCTCGTCACCACAAGAGGACCAAGCACATTGATCGGAGATATCACATTATTAGAGGGCATGTGGAGACAGGACAAGTAGATCTATGTAAAATCGCGTCCGAAGACAACATCGCTGATCCCTTTACTAAGACTTAGGTGGCTAGAAGCTTTGAGAGGCATGTAGAGGCGATGGGGATGCGTAACATGGCACATCTACTGGCTTAGGGCAAGTGGGAGATTGTTAGGAAATGCCCTAAGTATTAGAGATATTTTGATGTATTCATTTTGAACTGGATAATAAAATTATATATAGAGGTTATTCATTACATTGCTATCTGTCCTCGTCTTATTTACATGTTAAAGTAAATGTAAGCAAATATGGCTCACTGACTGCTTGTGTTAAAACTGTTAGAACGTTGCATGCAATAGACTTTTGTATGCGAGAAGACAATGTTCTAAAGTTAGCGGTCTAAACTATGGTCTGTAGTGTATGGGGTTAGACCGAGCATCTAACTCATGTTAAGACTATTATGTTGTCTAAAGCCTTGGAGGGGACGGTTTATCTTGACTATCTGGAGCTGGACTCCCAAGTAGAGACATAAATATGTTACTTGGTGGTGACATATTAGACCGGGATTAAAGCGTGATTGATCTACATAGTCCGCTATGAGTGGATCAATCTGCTTTTGACGTTCATTGTGCAATAACCTTAATCCTGAGTAAATGAACTAGTTCATGTCTATGACTTGTGTACTTTGATGTTCCAATGGCTAAAGCGTCTCAGAGGTAGTAAGCTTATAGACCGGTTCGTTGGGTGCATGACTTGTATACGATGAAGGATTTGTTTGCACATATCAGAATCATAGCTCTAAGGAGTTAAAGGTATCCTCTTAAAGGCATTATACTGAATGTGAAAATGGACAAGGCCTTGGGTCGTCTGCTGGGCGGATGACTTTTTATTCACACATGGTGAATAATCATTTTCTTAATTCGGTACTATAATGGAACTTTAAGATAGCCTGATCAGTAGGATTAAACGGACTTTGACCTAAAGCTGATCATGGATATCATATGAGGGTTTTGCATATATGACAAGGTCATTGGATAGTAGCTCGTCACAGGCTTACGTAATACGGTATATAATTGGGAGTTCAGTTTCAGGTTTATAGTGATATGACTCTGAAATTAGTGATCATATGATTGAGTTGTTCGGTACAGAGTGATGATCATATGGAATCACGGGAGCCCGATTATATATGTCCAATCAGTCCCTCTACTAGCTCCACATAATTCCTTAACGTTTGGCAAATTGATTTGTGTGTGCTATTGGCTAGTTTATTATGCATGGATGGTGATGACACAGGATTAGGATGGTAGACAAGATTCTCTCCGGTTGGATTCAGATTTTGTTTTGGATAATAGAGTACACAATTATTCGAACTCCAAATAAAGTTGCCATGATTTTATTTGAGATTGGATTGGAGTTGTAAAAAATTATCCATGAGAACAAGAATTTGAAACACAACCGTTTTGTGGAATTTGAAATTTGAATTTTGAAATTTGAATTTTGAATTTTGAATTTTGAAATTTGAAATTTGAAATTTGAATTTGAAATTTGAATTTGAAATTTGAATTTGAAATTTAAATTTGAAATTTGAAATTTGAAATTTGAATTTGAAATTCGAATTTAAAATTTGAAATTCAAATTTTGAATCACAGTCCAAGTGGGATTCAAATTTGTTGTGGAAAATCCACAAGGTTTGAAATTCGAATTTGAGTTGGATTTGGAGACGATAATCTTGGTAGAATCCTACTTGAATTTTGAATCTAAATCCTAACAAAAGTGGACGAAATTTTTTGAGGATAATCCTCAATGGAATTTCGGTTTTTGTGGATAAGGTTCAAGGGAAAAATTCAAGTTTCAATCCTAGTTGAATTTGGATTCTCTCCTTCCCTGAAAAGTGGCCGAAATTTTGGAGATAATCTCCTAGGAAAATTCGGTTATTTTGGATAAGGTTGAGATAAGATTCAAGCTTGAAAATCCTAATGGAATTTTGATTCTTCCTTATCCTAAAAGTGGCCGAATATTTGGAGAAGATTTTCTCCTAGGAATTTCGGATTTTTTGGTTGAAAAAGGGAGATAAAATTCTAGTTAAAATCTTGTTTAGATTTGGATTGGATTTATCCTAAGAAAACCGAATTTTATTGTTGGATTTTCCCATGGAAAAATTCAGATTTTTTGGTTATGGATAAGGGAGAATATCTTTTCCTAGTCCAATTCGAATTCAGAGAATCACCTCATGCAGGTCTATAAATAGAGGTCCTACCACTCCAGTTCTCTCAGACCACAGACTCTCAGGTGAGCAGGCTTATTGTTGCACAGCTCATCGTGACAATAAAGTTCTTTAGAGATCTGGGTGGTCGGAAGAAGACTAGCAGTGCTAGCATACCGATCGAGGTTCAGAGTACCCACACACTCAACCATTCGGGAATTGGAGAATAGTAGAGAAGGCTAGTTGGTTGAAGCCTCTGGTCATTCTCCTCCTGCAAGATTGGCGTCCTTGAGGTATGAGTTTTAATTGTTGTTGGTTTATTGTATATGGCATCATGAGATATTTAACAATCTAAAAATTTTTGTTGTTCCGCTGCCCCACTCTGATACGTTTTTACCGATTTATTATCCTACAGTATCGACGAACCGGAAACGGCGTCCATTTTTGACGCTGCTGGTATCGTTGGAATGCTCTCAATGAGCTAAGTCCAACGGTGGGTTGATGTGACGTAACCGCTGCCAGAGGACGCCGCACGCGCCGCCCGAAGCCACCGATGGCTGAAAATTTCTCGCCGCCATATCTCCGCCGTCCGACGTCCAAATGCCATGATTTTGGTCCCAATGGATTCATGGGGAAGAGTAGAACCCAAGTCTTATTTCAGCTCAATGACCACCGGATAGTGCTGCCCAAGTCCATCCGTCACCATCGCCGTCACTGCCGTGGAATCCGATGATTGTGGTGGAGTTGAGTGATGTGGTGGGTATCAAAATGCTCAGAGAAGCACGAGGAACAAAAGCCCAAGTCAATTTTGGGCAACAATGGTGAGAAGATGGAGAACAGACATCGTCCTTTCAAGGCTTGATTTCCTGCAATAGGAGGCTCGATTGGTGAAATTGACACCATCAATGGGTTCCTCTTGTTGAGCTCTTTAAGATGGTAGTTGCCTTTTCCCTCACCAATGCCGGTCAATGACGAGTCAACATCGGTCAACGTGATCAACGGTGACCCAATGACCAAAATTTGTAGAATGGCCCGTTGACCTATTTTCGACGTTTCGGACACATCCGCGACATCAGATCTGCAAATCAAAACTTGAAAAGTGAAAAACAGAGGAATAAAGTTCGTGCGTGCGAGATCGAACGGTTCGTTCGATCGCCGATGGGACGATTTCGATAGTGATTTCGGTCCCTTCATTCCTTAATTTGTGTTTTGGAATGATTATGTATTAATTATGCATTTTGACATGTGAAATTATGAGAAAAATTGATGAAAATGATGGAAAAGAAAATGTGTAGAAAGGTGAATATTTTTACATAAAAAGTTGAGTTTTATGTAAAAATATAAGCCTCTGATATAGTACGTGATAGATTAGAATATGTTAGATAGTTTCGAGGCGTTTCCTAAATATCGGGAACCCAAAAATTAAGCGAAAATTCTACCGAAATTTCTAAAACAGCACAAGAGGGTATTTTAGGAAACGAAGGGTAAAAATGTGTTCGAGATGGAAACCCAAACCCCCTTAATGACCTAGGCCCAAGAAAGAAAAATAAACGTTTTGGGGAATAGTAAATTAGGAATTTCAGTAATTAATGCTATAAAAGCTCGATAAAGCCTAAGAAAAAATTATTTTATGATTGTTGGGCTTAGAAAATACAATCTAAGCATTAAAATGAAAATGATACGGCCCAAAGACCCATTAGGAGCAAAACGGTCATTTTGACCGAAAATTTCAGGAATGGTAGAAAAGGATCCTAATGGACTTAGAATGGCTTAATTAAGATTTTAAGGGCCAGAACTAAGTTGTAAATCAAAGAAAAGTAAGGTTATGATGAAAAAAAATCCCGTTAGGGGCAAAATGGTAAATTTGCCAAAAGTTAGCGAAAAGGTGAAAAATGGGATTTTAGACTCCTAAGTTCATAATTGAGAGATAAAACATAGAATTTTTACATTTTATTTAGTTTTATGTATGAAATAAGATTGAAAATAACCATTTATTTTCTGGTTGTAGGAACCCGATCCAGACGCGACGAACGAACGTTTACGAAACCAGAAAGCAAGAAAGGATATACTAGCAAAGTATTTGTAAGTTTGAACATTTACCTGTCTGCAACATGAATGGACTGGTCATGTTTATGTGTTTTATGTGTAATATGTAAGTTCAAATATTTTCATGTCTGCATCATGAACTGACATGTTATGTTAGGTCTATGTCTAAGTGTTATATGAAATTTATGTATGTTAGTGCATAATATGCACTAAAGTGTGACTAACATAATGCACACTATAAAAAGTATGTTAAGAAATAAATGATTTATGACATGCTTCTGAAAGAGAATAAATAGATGAAAGAAAGAAATGAACGAAAGAGAGAAAAAAAAAAGAAATGAAAGAAAGAAAGAATGAATGAATGAATGAAAAGATATAAAGTAAAGAAAGAGAAAGATAAGCAAGATAATAAGATTGAAAAGTTAAATGTTGGTGTATCAACCTCCGACAAGGTGAGGTTTCAAAGAATGGCTATCCAATCCGACGGGATACTACCCAAAAGATGCGAAAGTTTAACGTTAAAGTTCAGCCATGAGGTTGGTTGGTGGGTAGCTTCCCCCTCCCCTCATAGTTCTGTGCGCATCAGGTGTGACAACCGAGAAATTCAGGCATTCTCGGAAGAAAATGTACAAATGTATGTATATAAAAATTTGTACTATTTAAAGAGTGAAATAAATGTATTTATATTGTTTAGAATGTATTAAAATGTTCTAACAATACTGACGAGTAAGAATTCAGTGTTGATAAAATTCACTGAGCTGAAACAGGTGGAACGGTGCGAAAAACGGCATTGAAAACCCTAACCGGTGCATTAAAAGATGAAAAACTTCCGGGATTGATTTTGATCAAACAAAAGCAGTATAAATTGATCCGACTGCACAGGAGATCTCAGGAACCCGCCGGGACGATTTCAGGAAAATTTCAGCTCGAACCGACATCGGTCAAAAAGTAGTCCAATTAATGTGAATAGTAAAAGTCAAAGTCAATATATTACTTTGCATTTATGACATCATAAAGCAATTTTAATAAACGGGAAAATTATGGTGGTTGGTGGCATTAATGGCCAAGATTTAATCACTTTTTGATCTAAAGGCCAAGATTTGGCCAAAATTTCACCCATTTAATTTTTGAAAAAAATGGACAGAAATGGGTTTGAAAAGTGTTACATTTTGATTGGTTGAAAGCCAAATTAATTGGCTTCCTTTACAAGTTAAGTCGGCAACATTTGGAACAAAATGGCCGAGACAATTTCTAAGCCAAAACATAATAAAAAAATTTCTAAGTGTTGTCTATGGTGAGTACGTGAGCAACCAAAGAGAAACCAAGTAAATATCCCAAGTTTTCCTCACAAAATTTGTGTCAAACCCTTCATTGAAGTCCAAGGAAGCAAGAAAGCAAGGTAACTTTCTTTAGCTTGCTAATTTTGGCTTGTTTTCTCCCTAAAATCTGTGTAATGAATAGTGTAAAGCATGAAAAATTTGTTGTTTGTTTTGATTGATTTGGTGCTTGGGTTTTGTTAAGGGTGTGATTAGAAGAAAAACCATGCATTTTGTTTAAAGAAAAACAAAATTTTGGTTGGTTTTCCAAGGGTAAAACCATGGGTTACCAAGTGTAGTCAATGATGAATTGTTGTGGTTTAAGTGTTAAAATGCTTTAAATCATGTTTTGATTAAATGTAAAACATGATTTGTATGATTGAAAGCTTGGAAAAAAATTTGGTGTGAAATAACCCTAATATGGCCGTGGGTTTAATTAGGGTTTGGGGAAAAAATTTTGCATGATTTACTTGATGTTTGGATAGTTAAATTCATGCATTGAATTAAGGAAATGATGGATTTGTGATTGAAAGCATGAAAGAAAAAAATTTGGTGCATGTTTCTCTTAAATGGCCGTGGGTTGTAATGATGAAAAACCCTAAGAATTTTATTGAAAAATGCATGTAAATTGGCTTGAAAATGTGCTAGATAATGAAATTGGAATAGCCTAAAATTTGGTTGAAAAATTGAGAAGTTTTGGTTAGGTTTTGAGTGTGAAAACCATGGCCAAATCCAAGGGTAAAGTTGAAAGAAATTTTGTGTAATGTGGTTGAAAATGTGAACTGAAATTTGTGAGCTTTTATGTAAAAGTTTGGAAAGTACTGTTTATGTAAATTACTTTGTACTTGCCAACAAAGTAAATAGTAGAAAATGTTTTACATGATGTTTAAAGAAAGAAAAAAAAAATTTTCCCCAAAAACGTCATGTTTTACAAGAGAGATAGATTAGCCGGCGACCCATGAGAGTACAATCTATCGTAGTTAGCGATAAAGCTTAACTATAATAGTATTGTATGATCTCTACGAGGGGCGGGCCGCCACAGTTGGTATCAGAGCGGAATTACGGTTGGTTTAGTTTAGATTACCAACTGCTGCCACAGTTGGTATATCAGAGCAGTGTTGACCATATCCTGATTTGACACCTCGCGCATCCTGCACCACTGTCCAAGTAAGTAGTTTATTTAAGTTTAGTGAATTATTTTCTTATATGAAAATAATTATCTTATAGGTAGCAAGATGACCAGACCTCCTTATGTGAGACCACCGCTACCACGACCGAGAAGGGTGTTACGGGTATGGACGAGACATATTGTGAGGCCGTCTATTTCCCAACGACAGTTAGTTAGACCCCCGGTGCTCGAGAGACCTCCAGTACCAGCACCAGCACCAGCACCAGCGCCAGTAGATGTAGTACAACCTCGACCGGTACTTCATCCACCTGTAATAGTGGACATTCCAGTTGTTGGTGGATGCCAACATATTGGGGTAAGAGTTTCGGCTCGGGCAGTACAGGCATTCAGAGCTAGTAGTCCCCTTATGTTTGATGGTGGATGACAGTCGATGGAGATGAAGGACTGGCTCTATACCATAGAGAGGATTATGGTAATGTGTGACATTGATCGAGAGATATGGATCCAGTTGGCCATCAGAATGTTTCAGGGAGATGCTCGAGTATTCTGGAATTATTGTGACCAGAAGATTTTGTTGGGATTTAGCTAGGCTGAGTTCTGTCAGTGATTGGCTGATCAGTTTCCGCCTAGGGATCCGGCACCGGCCCTAGCACCTCCAGAGACACGAGAGGCAGTTACACCCGCGTATCCTGGATTTGATGAGGTTAGGGACTATATTCTCCATATTGAGAGGATGGTCATGTTTTCTGGTGAGACGGTTATGTCTTATGCAGCACGATTTGAGGAGACCATTAGGAAGAGATGTCCGTTGCCCAACCTCATTGAAGCGAACTGCTGTGAGCTTTTCTGGAGAGGTTTACCCATAGAGTTGAGACAGAGGGTGATTAAGCTATATCCTCCTACGCTCCAAGAGTTTGTAGTGATGATCAGGACGATCGAGAGGGAGATTTTGATTGCGCATCTGACGTAGAGTCGACGAGAGACACTGGGTCAAGATGAGATGGTGGCATGCATCTTTGGGCCCAGAAGAATGATGAATGATCATGAGGTTGGACCGTCTAGACCACGAGGAGGTGATGACTCAGGACAGGGAGCATTGCCTAGGGTTGGTGACGACTCAGATGATCCAAATGACGATGAGGATCCAAAAGAATATCCTCTAGTCCTAGACACAGAGGATGTGTGACCAGTAGATGTATGCATGTACATAAGTAGCTTAGAGAGAAAAGCTCTTTTGTATAGACTTGTGGCCAAGATGTATATGATGGCCGATGTGTATATGACTGGTGATGGTTATGTATGATATATAAACATTTTGCTATGAATGAAATATCAAAATGATTATATGTTGTATGATGATGTGTTATGATGATGTGGCTTTACATTACCCTGAATTTCGTAAATTGATATGATTTTACGAATGTGGTCATGGAAAAGCTAACGGTGAATTGTTGTGCCATAATAGGAGAATAGGCAAGATGGTGGATTTGCGAAATCGACCAGAGGGACGAGAACGACGTCCTAATATCATGGAGAGATTGGATCAGATACAAGCCTTACTAGAAGCTCAGATGCAGGAAAATGCTAATCTGAGACAACGGGTAGAGGAGTTAGAATAGAGGCAAGGCTCTGAGGGTACCCAAGTAGAACAGGAAGCTGAGGTAGATCCGGTTATCCCTCCAGCTACTGTACATGAGAGAGTTCCTGAACCGCAATTGGTATTAAATCTGGAACCCCTCTATGAAAGATTCAGGCGTATGAGGCTGCCAGAATTTGAAGGTTCTACAAATCCTCTAGAGACTGAAGACTGGTTTTCGTCATTGCAAGTGGTCATGGAATTCATGAACCTAACTGACCGGGAGAAGGTCGTATGTGCGTCTTTTGTGTTGAGGAAAGATGCTCGGTTTTGGTGGGACACTGTGCGAATGAGAAGAAACGTGTCTACCATGATTTTGGGCAGAATTTCTGGAAGAATTTAACCAGAAATATTATGACCCTACATCTCTGAGACAACAGCAGAAAGAGTTCTCAGAATTGACGCAAAGAAATATGTCGGTGAGCGAAGTTTGTCGAAAGTTCGACCAGTTATCCCGCTTATGTCTATGTAGTCCCTACTGAGAAGGAGAAAATATAGAAAATGATCAAGATGTTCAGACCAGAAATTACTACATTGGTAGATACTGGACAGGTACCACCTACTTCTATAGCAGATTGTGTTAGTCGGGCCATCAGAGCTGAGTTTCACGTAGCCCGACAGAAAAAGGAAAGAGAGAAGCACTGGGACGCCAAGAAGAAGGAGAGGGCTTTGGCTAAGTCTACACAAGCTGGTCAATCTAGCAAGCTAAATCAGAATGCTAAACCAAGTCAGGGTAATAATCAAAGATCCTAGCAAAACAAGAGGAAAGGCAATTTTACCAGAAATCGCTAGGGTAATAATCGAAACCAGCAGCGAAGAACAGCTGGTAATGCGGACTCTAATGTGCAAAATTGTCCTACATGTGGAAAAAGACATTCTGGGCAATACAGATATGGGCCACTTGTTTATTATGAATGTGGAAAGGAAGGTCATTACGCCAGGAACTGTCCAAACAATAGGCAGGGTGGACAAGGCACTTCCTAACCGCACCAGACACGCCCATAAGCTCATTCCCTTCAGGCCAGAGTTGAAGAGTCTCCAGTAAGGCCACAATGCCAGGAGCGTGTGCCACATGCTGATGCTCATGTGATGGCCTACAGCAAGGAAGGTGTAGAGGCAGGAACATCAAACGTGGTAACAGGTCAGCTTCCTGTCGCTAGTGATGTAGCCTCTGTACTATTCAATTCTGGTGCTACGCATTCTTTTGTTTCCTATGAATTTGCTGACAATATAGGACTTCCTAAGGACTATATGGGAAGAGTATTTAAGATAGCTTTACCCTCTGGGGAAGTATTGTTGTCCAATTACTGGCTACCTCATGTACTAGTATATGTGGCAAATAGGGAACTATATGCAGAGTTAATCATAATGACGATCATGGATTACGATGTGATTCTAGGCATGGATTTCCTAGTGAAATATCAAGCTACGATCAACTGCCGAAATCGAAAGATAGTATTTCAACCCGAGGAAGAAGAGAGTTTCGAATATGTCGATACTTCTTGAAAACCCGGGAAGATGATGATCAGTTCGCTGAGAGCAAGCAAGCTGATAGCCAGTGGTTGCATGGGATATCTGGCATATGTGGTGGATACTACAGAGGAACAGAAGCTTCAACCTGAAGATGTTCCTGTTGTTAAGGAATTTCTTGACGTATTTCCAGAAGAGTTACCAGAGATACCTCCAAAGAGAGAAATCTCGTTCAAAATTGAGTTGATACCTGGAACGGCACCTATTTCCAAAGCACCATACCGCATGGCTCCAGTGGAGTTAAAGGAGCTGCAGGAACAATTAAAGGAGCTTTTGGATAAGGGATTCATCAGACCGAGTTATTCTCTGTGGGGTGTACCTATGTTGTTCGTCAAGAAAAAGGATGGAACGTTCCGTTTGTGCATAGATTATCGGGAGTTGAATAAGGTTACAATAAAAAATAGGTATCCGTTACCTAGAATTGATGACTTATTTGACCAGTTAAAAGGTGCAGCGGTATTTTCCAAGATCGACTTACGATCAGGATATCACCAGCTGAGAATTAAAGAAAGTGATATACCTAAGACGGCGTTTAGTACTCATTATGGTCACTATGAGTTCCTTGTGATGCCACTTGGATTAACAAATGTGCCAGCAGCGTTTATGGATTTAATGAACATGAGGAGCACAAAGAACATCTGAGGATCATGTTGCATACGATAAGTAAGCATCAACTGTATGCCAAAATCTTAAAATGTGAGTTTTGGTTGGACAGAGTACATTTCCTTGGACATGTTGTATCCCAAGAAGGTATTGTTGTAGATCCGACAAAGGTAGATGCAATTAACCAATGGCCCGCACCCAAGAGTGTGATGGAAATACGCAGTTTCTTGGGGTTAGCTGGTTATTATCGAAGGTTTGTAGAGGGATTCGTGCGATTAGCTGCACCTCTTACTACTTTTACACGCAAGGAAAGGAAGTATGAGTGGACTATGGAATGCGAAAGAAGCTTCTAGGAGTTAAAGAGATGGCTAACAAGCGCACCAATCCTTACGCTTTCTACTGAAGGGGAGAAGTTTGTGATCTACAGTGATGCATCCAAAATAGAATTGGGAGCAGTTCTAATGCAAGGCGGCAAGGTGATTGCCTATGCTTCACGTCAATTAAAGGATCATCAAAGGAATTACCCTACGCATGACCTTGAACTTGCTGCAGTAGTGTTCGCACTTAAAATTTGGTGACACTATCTCTATGGAGCTCAGTGTCATATTTTTACTGATCACCAAAGCCTGAAGTATTTCTGCACACAAAAGGAGCTCAATATGCGACAAAGACGATGGTTGGAACTGGTGAAGGATTATGATTGTGAAATCCTATATCATCTAGGGAAGGCCAACCGTGTAGCGGATGCTTTAAGTAGAAAGTCTACCATATCGCACCAGCTACCAATAAAAAGGCTTCTGAAGCCATTGTAGCAAGAGATAAATTCCTTAAACTTGGAGCTGATATCTGGAAGATTGGCCGCACTCCAAGTGGAATCATCACTGTTTGAGGATATAAAGGAAGTTCAAATACGAGATTCAAGAATGACAAGTTCTCAAGAAGGAATTTCCAAGGATGGAATGATCCTTTATCAAGGAAGGATAAATGTTCCAGCTGATGAAGAACTTAGAAGACAGATCATGTCAGAAGCCCATGAGACACCATATTCAGTTCATCCCGGAGCTAGTAAGATGTATCAGGACTTGAAGTTACAGTTCTGGTGAAAAGGGATGAAGAATGATATAGCGAAATTCGTGAGCAGACGCATGACCTGTCAAAGAATCAAAGCGGAACATAAACATCCAGCAGGAAGATTGGAACCTTTGGAGATTCCTGAATGGAAATGGGAACATATTACGATAGATTTTGTAGTGGGACTCCCAAAAACCCGAGAAGGTTATGATGCCATCTGGGTTATTGTGGACAGATTAACCAAGACAGCACGGTTTATAGCTGTCAAGATGACCATTTCGTTGGAAAAGTTTGCTCATTTGTACGTAACTCATGTCGTCAGATTACATGGAGTACCAAAATCCATTGTATCAGATCGAGATGCACGATTCACTTCGAATTTCTGGAAGTGTGTGCAATAACCCATGGGTACTGAATTGAGACTCAGTACGGCATTTCATCCGCAAACAGATGGGCAGTCAAAGCGGACCATTCAAACATTAGAGGACATGCTTCGAGCTTGTATAATGGATTTTGCAGGAAATTAGAACGAGAAGTTACCATTGATTGAATTCTCATACAATAATAGTTACCAAGCTTCCATAGGCATGGCACCTCATGAGGCTTTGTATGGACGGAAGTGCAGATCACCGATACACTGGTATGATTTGCGAGAGAAACAACTGCATAAGATGGATTTTATATGAGAAACTTCTGATGCCGTTGTAAGAAATCAACGTCAAATGAAAATTACGCAAAGCCGACAAAAGAATTATGCAGATAAGAGGCGAAGATCCTTGGAGTTTGATGAACGAGACTTCGTGTTTCTCAAGGTATCACCCATGAAGGGGATTATGTGTTTCGGTAAGAAAGGGAAACTGAGTCCAAGATATATTGGGCCTTACGAAATTATCGAACGCATTGGAAAGGTCGCTTACAGATTAGCACTACCTCCAGAATTGTCGGCAGTGCATAATGTATTTCATGTGTCGATGCTGATAAAGTATATACCAGATCCATCCCATGTGTTGAAGCATGAACCTGTTCAGATCCACGAGGATTTGACATATGAAGAACAACCTATTCGGGTACTGGCTCGTGAAGAGAAAGTACTAAGGAATAAGACAATCATACAAGTGAAGATTTTGTGGAAAAATCACAACATTGAAGAAGCTACGTGGGAACGAGAAGACGAGATGAGGAGTTTATACCCCCACTTGTTCTAATTTTCGAGGACGAAAATTTTATAAGGAGGGGTGAATGTGACAACCAAGAAATTCAGGCATTCTCGAAAGAAAATGTACAAATGTACATATATAAAAATTTGTACTATTTAAAGAGTGAAATAAATGTATTTATATTGTTTAGAATGTATTAAAATGTTCTAACAATACTGACGAGTAAGAATTCAGCGTTGATAAAATTCACTGAGTTGAAACGGGTGGAACGGTGCCAAAAACGGCATTGAAAACCCTAACCGGTGCACTAAAAGATGAAAAACTTTCGGGATTGATTTTGATCAAACGGAAGCAATATAAATTGATCTGACTGCACAGGAGATCTCAGGAACCCGCCGAGATGATTTCAGGAAAATTTCGGCTCGAACCGACATCGGTCAAAAAGTAGTCGAATTAATGTGAATAGTAAAAGTCAAAGTCAATATATTACTTTGCATTTATGACATCATAAAGCAATTTTAATAAATGGGAAAATTATGGTGATTGGTGGCATTAATGGCTAAGATTTAATCACTTTTTTATCTAAAGGCCAAGATTTGGCCAAAATTTCACCCATTTAATTTTTGAAAAAAATGGACAGAAATGGGTTTGAAAAGTGTTGCATTTTGATTGGTTGAAAGCCAAATTAATTGGCTTCCTTTACAAGTTAAGTCGGCAACATTTGGAACAAAATGGCCGAGACAATTTCCAAGGCAAAACATAACAAAAAAATTTCTAAGTGTTGTCTATGGTGAGTACGTGAGCAACCAAAGAGAAACCAAATAAATATCCCAGGTTTTCTTCACAAAATTTTTGTCAAACCCTTCATTGAAGTCCAAGGAAGCAAGAAAGCAAGGTAACTTTCTTTAGCTTGCTAATTTTGGCTTGTTTTCTCCCTAAAATCCATGTAATGAATAGTGTAAAGTATGAAAAATTTGTGGTTTGTTTTGATTGATTTGGTGCTTGGGTTTTGTTAAGGGTGTGATTAGAAGAAAAACCATGCATTTTTTTTAAAGAAAAACAAAATTTTGGTTGGTTTTCCAAGGGTAAAACCATGGGTTGCCAAGTGTAGTCAATGATGAATTGTTGTGATTTAACTGTTAAAATGCTTTAAATCATGTTTTGATTAAATGTAAAACATGATTTGTATGATTGAAAGCTTGGAAAAAATTTGGTGTGAAATAACCCTAATATGGCCGTGGGTTTAATTAGGGTTTAGGGAAAATTTTTTGCGTGATTTACTTGATGTTTGGATAGTTAAATTCATGCATTGAATTAAGGAAATGATGGATTTGTGATTGAAAGCATGAAAGAAAAAAATTTGGTGCATGTTTCTCTTAAATGGCCGTGGGTTGTAACGATGAAAAACCCTAGGAATTTTGTTGAAAAATGCAAGTAAATTGGCTTGAAAATGTGCTAGATAATGACATTGGAGTAGGCTAAAGTTTGGTTGAAAAATTGAGAAGTTTTGGTTAGGATTTGAGTGTGAAAACCGTGGCCAAAACCAAGGGTAAAATTGAAAGAAATTTTGTGTAATGTGGTTCAAAATGTGAACTGAAATTTGTGAGCTTTTATGTAAAAGTTTGGAAAACTTTTACATAAAATAGGTTTGTGGTATAGTACGTGGCAGGTACATATGGTTCGAGGCGTACCTAACGCCGGTAGCCTTAAATTTACGCCGAAATGCTGTCGAAATTTTGAAAACGGCATTTGGGGTAAAAAGAGAATTAAAAATAAAAGTTTAGGGTCGGGTCGGAAACTCGAGTCCCTAAAGGGAAATTGAATAAAGAAAACCTAAGGGGTGGTTCGTGAATAGTAACTCGTCCCCTTGAAAATGTAAAATGTGAGTGGAATTGAAAAACCGACCCCGAGGGGGGGCGTTTTTGGGAAACAAAATAGAGGTCCAAGTCGAGTACGGAAAATCCGAGCCTCGAAGACCTAGATCGGAAATGTCTAGATGAACGTTTTAAATACTAGTAAAACGTCCATTTGAGACTCCGAAACGATAGAAAATCACTAAACCGATGTAAGGGTCGGAATAGTGCTTCTCGAGGGTTGGGAAAGTGAAAAATGGAAATAAAATATAAACGAACCCGGTGATGAATAGAAAAGAGTCAGAAAAGTTCCTGAGAGCCAAAAATGCAGTCTGGATCAAGAAAATTCCGTCAGGGGCACAATTGTAATTTTGCCAAAATATAAGGGCAAAATCGTAATTTTGTAAAAGTTGAGAAAAATGGGGAAAATGATAAATAAAGCCTAAAAAGTTATAAATAGGTTTTATTTAAGCTTTTTAATGAAAAATAAAAGCTATAAATGGAAATGAAATTAACAGATAAGGTTTTGTCTTTAGGATCCCAAAATCGGCCTACTAGGAGGACGATCAAAGATCCAAGAAAGGCAAAAGGGAAGAAACTGATAAGGTAAGTTCAGAAATTTACCTGTCTGCAACATATAGCATTATTATTGCTAACTTTGATGTACTAACTATAAGTTAGGTACATATGTGCTACGGGCACTATTATAGAGTAGAGAGAGAGATGAAATGTGCTACGGGCACTATTGAGAATGGGACACATAGTTAATTGTGCTTCGGGCACTAGAGCAAGGTTAATGAAACTGACTCACCTAAAATTTAAAATGTGAACCATTCCTAACCCCGGGGCAATATGAAGTCACCGGGTTAGAACTTTAAAAAGTCGGTAATGAAACCACTTTTGGCGTACCAGCCTTCCGTACAGGGAGGTAAACTTTGCCTTCAGGGCTATGATGAGATTAAGGCTGTGGAGGTCAGCACTGATGTACCGCTCCCAGTCATGTACAATTTCACCTTCGGGGCTATGAGATTAAGGCTGTGGAGGTCACCACTGATGTACCGCTCCCAGTCATGTACAATTTCGCCTTCGGGGCTATGAGATTAAGGCTGTGGAGGTCAGCACTAATGTACCGCTCCCAGTCATGCGCACTTAAATGGTACTGCCAACCTGAGCTCAAAACCAGAACATAATGTAATATAATTACCTAAAACTGAAACTATGCCATAATTGAGCATAAGACAGTTTCGTGAGGGTACTAACATCGCGGTAGATGTACTATTGATATACTGTGTTGTGGTCAAACTTACTATTCATAATGAATAGTTATCAAAGTTACTATTCATGTATGAATAGTAGTCAACGTTATTATTCACGATGAATACTACTATTCATAGAAATTTTATTTCTTGCATGTTTGAACTTACTGAGTCTGTAGCTCACCATTTTTGCTTATGTTGCAGGTAAGCGACCAGCTCAGTAGCTTTGATTGACTGGATGGCAGACGGGATGGCGCGTGTCAAACAGGATAAGAGGCGAGGGATATGGTCCTGCCAGAGTCTTTCCGCTGAGCGATAAAAGAGAAGGGAAAAAGAAACAGTCTTTTGTAATAATATATATTTTACGAAAGTACCGTATTATGTAAATTACTTTGTACTTGCCAACAAAGTAAATAGTGAAAAATGTTTTACATGATGTTTAAAGAAAGAAAAAATTTTTTTTTCCCAAAAACGTCATGTTTTACAAGAGAGATAGATTAGCCGGCGACCCATGAGAGTACAATCTATTGTAGTTAGCGATAAAGCTTAACTGTAATAGTATTGTATGATCTCTACGAGGGGTGGGCCGCCACATCAGGTACGACCATCGACTGGGGCCCATAAGTGAAACTAAAGTAAAGAAAAGAAAATAAAATAATAGAATGATATGAAAGAAAGAAAAGGCAAGTAAAGATCGGTGAAAGAAAAGAAAGTAAAGCAAATAAAAGGTAAGAAAGCTAAGAAAAGAAAAGATAAGAAAAGAAAAGAACAGAATGATACGATATGAAAGAAAGAATGAACAATGAAAGTTAAGCAAGAAAAGAGAAGAAAGGAATGACATGAAAGAAAGAAAGAACAAAAGAATAATGAAATTGAAGGAATGAAAAGTAGACAAGTATAATGAGACTAACATATATGCATATTTTATGATATGCATAATCTGATATGCATAAGTCAGTCTCACGATTTTAAAGTATGTTTGTGATGTTTAAGCATACATTTAGTATGCTATGTTTAAATTGATATGTGTATACAATGTTTTGTATGATGTTAAGTATGTTGTGCTTAAGATGTTAAGCATGAAGTTTAAAGAATGTATGATATATGTTATGTTAATGTTCTGATGCCACAGATGGTATCAGATATACTCTGTCCAAAAAGGTACGAGTTATGAGTGTACGTGTGAGACACGCAGTATCAAGAAACTAGTCCAGACGACAATTTCTTGACGCAGAACTGATAAGCTAGTCATCAGTACGCTCAGACTGGTCATCTGAGCACAGCAGCGATAATTGCCCTAATAGATGTACAGTATCGCTCCAGATGACCTCTTCTCACCCAGAGACTGACAAAATCGAAGCCAGAATGCTCAGATTAGTCAGTTAAATAGCAAGTAATGAATAGTAAATAGTAGAAACGCAGTGTCAGGTTAATGGCCAAGACGGCCTTAATTTGACCTAAAACTGATATAATTATAGTTAGCAGGCTCAATTTAGTCAATTGAGCACAAAATGGGAATTATTGTTTGAAGGATATGCAGTATTAGGAAGAGGGTCAAGACGACCTTTTCTCAGCCTGAAACTGATATATTTAAACTCAGAATGCCCAAATTAATCAATCGGGCACAAGACACGTTTTTTGAGGTGGGGTCACACAGATCCCGAAAACTAGTCTAGACGACCTCAAATGGACGTAAAACTAATAAAATTTGAATCAGCACGTCCAAATTAGTCAAAAGAGACTGTATTTGAAATTTTTCGATAAAACACCTCATTATGTGTGCGTAGTGTCAACACAGTATAGGCACAACTACAGTATCAAGAAATTAGTCAAGATGATCTTTTCTTGAAATAAAACTGATATATTTGGAATCAGTATGCTCAAATTAGTCATTTGAGCACAAAACAAAATTTTTGACCGGGAAATCGCAATATCAGAAAATGGGTCAAGATGACCTCGGATGAAAATATAACTGATATATTTGGGTTCAGCACGCCCAAATTAGTCAATATAGCCTATGTTAAAATTTTTCAAAAAAATAGCATAAAAGGGGAAGGAAAATTCAGAAATTCAAAATAAGCCCCCATAACTTTCTTCTCTCTTTATTTTTCCCCAAACTAATGATTACGAACAGTACCTATAAACCGGAAACGGTGTCCATTTTTGACACCGTCGGTCTCGTTGGAAAGCTCTCGCCTGGCTGAGTCCAACGGTGGTAATGCGATGGAACCACCACTAGAGCACATCGCCCAAAGCTGCCGGAGGCTGAAATTTTCAAGCTGTCGTTTCTCTGCCGTCCGACATCCAAATGCCACAATTCTGGTCCTAATGGATTTGTGGTGAAGAGTAGAACAAAACCTATGCTTCATTTCACATCAACAGCTGCCAGATCACGCCGCCTAAGCTCACCCGTCACTACCACCGTCCCCATCATGAAACTCGATGATTCCGATGGAGGTGAGCAACACCACCAGTCTCAAAATGTTCAGAATAGGCTGAAGATCAAAAGCCCCAAGCTAATTGCATGAATCAACCATGGCATGGCAGAGATCGGAGCATCACTGCTGTCATCCACCATTGAAGCTCGATTTCTGACGATAGGGGCCTCGATTGGCGAAATTGACACTACCAATGGGTTCCTCTCATCGAGCTCTTCAAGATGGTAGCCACCCTTTCCCTCACCACCGTTGGTCAACACTGGTCAACGGCCAATCAATGCTGGTCAACGACGGTCAACGTCGGTCAACAGTGACCTAGAGACCAAAATTTGAAGAATGACCCGTTGGCCTATTTTCGACGTTTCAGACACATCCGCGGCATCGGATTTCCAAACCAGAATTTAAAAAGTGAAGAACGATGATTTAAAGATTGTGTAGTCGAGACTGAATGGCTCTTTTGATCGCCGATGGGAACAATTTTGGTAGTAGTTTTGATCCTTTTATTCCTCATTTTATTATTGGAATAATTATGTATTAATTATGGAGTATTGGCTTGAGGAATTATAAGAAAGAGGGATGAAATGTCAAAAAAGAAAATGTGTGAAAATGTGAATATTTTTACGTAAAAAGTTGAGCTTTTACGTAAAAATTAGGCCTCTGATTTAGTACGTGGTAGATTAGAATTGGTTAGATGGTTTTGAGGGTTTTCTAAACGCCAGGAAGCCAAAAATTAAGCAGAAATGCTGCCAAAATTTCTAAAACAGCACAAAGGGGTATATTAGGAAACGAAGGGTAAAAAATGTGATTGAGATGGAAACCTGAGCCCCCCCTCAGTGACCTAGGCCCGAGAAAGAAGGATGGATGTTTTGAGGATTAGTAAACCGCCCATTCAAAATCTCAAAATGTAAGAAAAATCCGAGGGACGGGTGCGAGCTAAGTATAAAATTTAAGGTGATTAAATTAGTAAAGGTAACCTGATAGGCTGAACAGTCAATACACGAGGTATCCAGTCAGTTGACTAGTTGGTTAACCAGTCAAGGACCGAGTTTGAACAGGATAATGAGAGACAGTGATTAATTTGTCAAGTAGACAAATTAACTAGGCACGATTAGAAATTTAATATCAAATTCCCAAAGTAGAGCAGTTGCGTACCGATAGGCATCGGTACCACACAACGATAGATTTATTAGTCACTAACAATAGAGTGACCTAAGAGTGACGTTAATTAATTTATTGGGTTAAAAAATTAATTAACCATGATTAGAAAATCAAACTCTCAAGAGGAGGGCAATCAGTACCGATAAGGATCGGTATCACCTAACGATAGAGTTTTATTATGCACTAATTACCATAGTGACCTAAGAGCAAATGTTAACGAAATGCGTTATGATTACAGGGAGGTACCTGTATTCTAACGAAGGTGAGAATATGAACTGTCATTGATAGGTAAGTACAACTCCGCCTATACCATGAATAAAATGGATTTGAAATGATGATTTTTATAGTATGTTAAATATGCCTACCATGCACACGTTATTGCACAGCATACATAAGAGCATATATTTTCACAATCGAGTAGATTGATGAAAGAACAAGTTAGATGCCATATATCCCTATCGCATAGGAATAGGGACAGCTTAGAGAAGCACATGGTTAGAACAGATAAACAAGACAGAATTTAATAGCGTGTCGTACCGGCCTTTTCAGTTGAAGAGTTTCTCAAGTTAAAGTAAGTTAAAGCAAAGTTGAGCATCCATTGATGGCTCTTCGACTTTTTTTGACCATGGGCATTAGCGATGGTCAGCGCACACATGGTAATGACATAAGGGCCCCCAGTAGAGCAAAGAAAAGATAACAAATAATGAAGCATAATATGAGCATAATCAGATCATGCATTGTTACGATACGCCTTAGCTACAGTTCAGCATGCTTCTAGTTATAGTAGATATGCATATAGTACATGATGTATTATGTTATGCATAAAGTATGTGATATCCTGCATTCCGTGATATGCTATGTTCTGATATGTAAATGTTTTAGTGATCTATGTTTGTACTTGACATGCTTATGTGGTTTAAAGCATGTACGATGTTTTAAACATGTTTTGCAGATAACATGTTGTACTTACGGGCATAAAGCTCACAGTGTGTGTTCATGCTATAGGTAAGCGTCCTATGGCTTAAACACCAATGGGCGATGATGGCGGTGGAGGCGGATGTGAGGATGAGGTTATGGATACTACCACAAGTTTAATCTTCCATATAGTTTGGAGTTTTGGAAACAGTAAATAGTATATATATGAATAGTATATTTGAAATAGTTTTTAATTAAACAGTCAGTATAAGTATGTATGTATTTTGGAACAGTTAACAATATATTTGAATAGTTTATTTTAAATAGTAATTAGTTAAAGTACTTTATAAGTGTGTATGTATGACAGTACTCCTTATGACTTAGATTTTATATTCTGAAGTATACATACGTGAATAGTGAATACGTATGCATTCAAAAAAAATCTCCTAAAATTATGGTATCGAATTAAGTAAGCTTATGGTATCAGTTTTAAATAAAAGTAAAGTAGTAGTTTTTAGTGATGGTCCGAGCCACTAAGGGCACGGGACATCACAGTGGGTATCAAAGTAGTATCCTGCCACCCTACTTCACATCACCGCATGCCTGCCTCATCTGTCTAAGTAAGTTAATTTTATTTTTAGTCAGTAAATGTTTATTTATTGAAGATAACATTGTATAGTAATGAGATGATGAAATCTATGATGGCGAGGATAAGATAGAGAGATGCTGAGATCACTATACATAAAATCACGACCATGCAGTGCTAAAGAACCACTCAGAGTAAGAACATAGATTACTACCTGAGTTGTACCAATCTTCAGGGCTAGTTGTCCACTAAGTTTTGAGTGACAAACAGTACTCCTGCACTCCATGAGAATGTCAAGACTGGTTTCACGCTATCAAAATGATTCCCCAATTGTATGTCATTGATCAGGATAACTGAGTCCTGTTGGCTGTTGATATCTCTCAGGAAGATACACTCGTGTGTATCTGGATTCTTGTGACCAGGATGAGCTCTTAACTGGGTCAAGCTTCGCCATACCATGATCGAACGAATCTCTGAGAGGAGTCTAGCATCAGCCCCAGTTTTTCTTTATGGGTAAGTGGGGAGTGAAACAGCCTAAGTTCCCTAGAGTTGTGGATATATGAGAATTTGTTTATTGGACTGAGAGACTATAGCCGATGTCCGGTGACAATGTTCAAATATATGCTGTGCACTATGAGGAACTGATATGGACTTCTATAATACATGTTAAGGAAGGCTTATGACGAAACCAAGGCCAAGGCAAAAGTGGATCAAGGCAGGCGAAGACCAAAAGAAAGAGAGAAACCTTGCCAAATAGAATTAGAAGAGCGATCAAGTAGAAAGAGTAGCAAGCCTTATCTAGGAGATAGTGGACACCGAAAGAGAAGTGCTCAACCCCGAGAACACTGCACAAGCCCAAGGCATTGCAGCAGTTGCCATTATGGAGGGTGAACCGATAGACCTAGCACCCCAACCAACTGACGAAGAGTTCATGGTCGAGCATCAGCCAGAAGTACCTGGAAATGATGGGGAACTGATGTAGAATGCTGAACCAGCCCTTCCATCTCTGGAACACCTCCTAGAGGTGGAAGACAACGACGACGATGATGAAGAACTTCCAGATGCCTCTCCCGAGGATGCAGAGATGGGTGACGATGAAAGGGATGAGATCCCCGACCCTTTTAGTGACAACGAATGGATGGAACATGAGCCCAAACCCCAAGTCATCATAGGTAGCGATGATGAAGCCAGTTTCATCTAGGGAGACAAAGAGGAGGACTCAGAGGAGTTCCCTCTCAGTGATAGTGATGATGTGGAAATGTCTGATGCTGAATTAGGATTGTCCTTCCAGTAGCAGTGACCCTTTCCGTGGGAATTTTGATTATGTAAATGTATAAAGGGAAGCAGTAGCTTTCCCTATTAGACTTAGTTTAATGTATCTTGTTGGGATTGTATACAGGGAAGTATGTGTCACTCCCACTAGGCTAGAGTCTTGAATATATTTTGTGAAAATATTACGAAAAGCAGTACAGTTTTTGTTAGGAAATGGCCTAAGTATTAGAGACATTTGTGATGTATTCATTTTGAACTGGATAATAAAATTATACTTAGAGGTTATTCATTACATTGCTATCTGTCCTCGTCTTATTTATATGTTAAAGTCAATGTAAGCAAATATGGCTCACTGACTGCTTGTGTTAAAACTGTTAGAACGTTGCATGCAATGGACTTTTGTATGCGAGAAGACAATGTTGTAAAGTTAGCAGTCTAAATTATGGTCTGTAGTCTATGGGGTTAGACCGAGCATCTAACTCATGTTAAGACTATTATGTTGTCTAAAGCCTTAGAGGGGACGATTTATCTTGACTGTCTGGAGCTGGACTCCCAAGTAGAGACATAGATATGTTGCTTGGTGGTGACATATTAGACCGGGACTAAAGCGTGATTGATCTACGTAGTCCGCTATAAGTGGATCAATCTGCTTTTGATGTTCATTGTGCAATAACCTTAATCCTGAGTAAATGAACTACTTCATGTATATGACTTGTGTACTTTGATGTTCCAATGGCTAAAGCGTCTCAGAGGTAGTAAGCTTATAGACCGGTTCATTGGGTGCATGACTTGTATACGATGAAGGGTTTGTTTGCAGATATCAGAATCATAGCTCTGAGGAGTTAAAGGTATCCTCTTAAAGGCATTATACTGAATGTGAAAATGGACAAGGCCTTGGGTCGTCTGCTGGGCGGATGACTTCTTATTCACATATGGTGAATAATCATTTTCTTGATTCGGTAGTATAATGGAACTTTAAGATAGCCTGATCAGTAGGATTAAACGGACTTTGACCTAAGGCTGATCATGGATATCATATGAGGGTTTTGCATACATGACAAGGTCATTGGATGGTAGCTCGTCACAGGCTTACGTAATACGATATATAATTGGGAGTTCAGTTTCAGGTTTATAGTGGTGTGACTCTGAAATTAGTGATCATATGATTGAGTTGTTCGGTACAGAATGATGATCATATGGAATCACGGGAGCCCGATTATATATGTCCAATCAGTCCCTCTACTAGCTCCACATAATTTCTTAACGTTTGGCAAATTGATTTGTGTATGCTATTGGCTAGTTTATTATGCATGGATGGTGATGACACAGGATTAGGATGGTAGACAAGATTCTCTCCGGTTGGATTCAGATTTTGTTTTGAATAATAGAGTACACAATTATTCGAACTCCAAATAAAGTTGCCATGATTTTATTTGAGATTGGATTGGAGTTGTAGAAAATTATCCATGAGAACAAGAATATGAAACACAACCGTTTTGTGGAATTTGAAATTTGAATTTTGAATTTTGAAATTTGAATTTTGAAATTTGAAATTTGAAATTTGAATTTGAAATTTAAATTTGAAATTTGAATTTGAAATTCGAATTTGAAATTTGAATTTGAAATTTAAATTTGAAATTTGAAATTTGAAATTTGAAATTTGAATTTGAAATTTGAATTTGAAATTTCAAATTCAAATTTTGAATCACAGTCCAAGTAGGATTCGAATTTATTGTGGAAAATCCACAAGGTTTGAAATTCGAATTTGAGTTGGATTTGGAGAGGATAATCTTGTTAGAATCCTACTTGAATTTTGAATCCAAATCCCAACAAAAGTGGGCGAATTTTTTGGAGGATAATCTCCAATGGAAAATTCGGTTTTTATGGATAGGATTCAAGGGAAAAATTCAAGTTTCAATCCTAGTTGAATTTGGATTCTCTCCTTCCTTGAAAAGTGGCCGAAATTAGGGAGAATATCTCCTAGGAAATTCGGTTATTTTGGATAAGGCTGAGATGAGATTCAAGCTTGAAAATCCTAGTGGAATTTTTTGATTCTCCCTTATCCATAATGGCCGAAATCTTTAGGGAAAATTCACCTTGAAATTTTCAGATTTTTTGGGTTGAAAAAGGGAGATAAAATTCTAGTTAAAATCTTGTTGAGATTTGGATTGGATTTATCCTAAGAAAAACCGAATTTTTTGTGGAGATTCTCCCTTGGAAAAATTCAGATTTTATGGGTTTGGATAAGGAAAAATATCTTTTCCTAATCCAATTCAAATTCAGAGATTCACCTCATGCAGGTCTATAAATAGAGGTCCTGCCACTCCAGTTCTCTTAGACCACAGACTCTCAGGTGAGCAGGCTTATTATTGCACAGCTCATCGTGACAATAAAGTTCTTTAGAGATCTGGGTGGTCGGAAGAAGACTAGCAGTGCTAGCATACCGATCAAGGTTCAGAGTGCCCACACACTCAGCCATTCGGGAATTAGAGAATAGTAGAGAAGGCTAGTTGGTTGAAGCCTCCGGTCATTCTCCTCCTGCAAGATTGGCGTCCTTGAGGTATGAGTAATAATTGTTGTTGGTTTATTGTATATGGCATCATGAGATATTTAACGATCTTAAAATTTTTTATTGTTCCGCTGCGCCACTCTGATACGTTTTTACCGAATTATTTTCCTATAATTGGTATCAGAGCCATCTCATGACTATGCCATGCACATAAATTAGACAATTACTTAGTCTTTTTATTTATGTATGGATTTGATATTTAGAGAGTGGCATTCTAGGGTTCCTTTATGTTGTTATCATGTATTATGTATAAAGTATGTGGTTATTTTAATTTTTTGAATTATTATAAGCATACTTGTTTATACCGGTTATGGTTCCTTAGAATTTAGAAAAATTGTATCTGGAATTTTTATGTAACCATGGGAGCAGTTTATTAACACTGTAATTTTCCCATGGATATTAATTCTTGTCTCTTAGAATTTTTATGGTTAGAATTTTTTGAACACCGGAAACGGTTTAGGAATTTTTTTATGTAATTATTCTTGGAGGAGATTGAAGATTGAAGACCGTAATTTATTTTTCCCAAAAGTTAAATTTAATTTAAAGATTGAAATTTTGATTGTGTGGAAAATTTCAATTTAATTGGGATTCAAATTAATTTTTGGAGATCCTAATAGGTAAATTGGAATATGGCATGAAAATCGAGACACGACCCCTCGGGATAGGCCGACGGGCCTTGGCGGGGCTGTAGCCCCTGCCCTCGGGCAGGATGGGGCTGCGGCAGCCCCTATGCAGGCTAACATCACCCACGGCCGCAGGCTTGGCCTGCAGCCGAGGGTGGCGCAGCCTGCCCAAGGCTGGCCGCAGCCTGGGCATACAGCCACTGGCTGCAGGCGCTGCCTGCAGCCTGCCGGCTACTGCGCCCAGTCTGGGCATGCAGCCTGGCACTGCAGGCTTGGCCTACAGCCCGGCAGGGCTGCACAAGGGGCGGCCGTGGGCTGCCAGCCCCTACAGGGTTGGTGGCTGCCCACGGCGGCTGCCGCCTACGGGGGCAGCGGTCCGACGGTCCAAAAATCAGAAAATTTTGATTTTTAAATTTGAGATTTAATTTTAAATCATGTTTAAAAATATGTAATTAAAATTTGAAATTTTTGAAATTACATATTATTACACACGATGTTTAAAATTGTTTAAAATTTAAATTTGAAGTTTAAATTTGAAATTCGAATTTGGAATTTGAATTTGAAATTTAAATTTTTGGAGATTTAAATTTTAAATAATTCTTGGGATGAGAAATAAATGGAGAGGCTACATAAAGATGGATACAAGAAGACGGAACAGAATTCAAGACCCAAAGAATGCTTTGGATGGAATTTTGTAATCTTTATTTTCTTTGTTCTAGGATGGAACCATAACTTGTTTATTTTGTCAATTATTTTTTCTGTGATATGTCATGGATGTATAAATATGTATTGATGGATGTTTTGTATGCATATTTGATAACATGTCATATAGGATAGGTGAGTGCCGCTCATACTATATTGATCATACATAATGTCAAAACTTGCATGTATTTCAAAATATTGAGTGGGAGAGGGTTTCAAACAAAACCCACGGCCTCCATTGTTGATCCATATGTGAAAGCATGGTAACGCCTCGCGTCAGTTCTGCCCTGACCATACCCCTCGGTAGGTGTTTACTGCCGCCGGTATACTAGATTGGATCTCCTATGTGGAAAACATGTTCAGGTGCGATCCTATTCATGACCACCCCTCGGTGGCTTGGTAGGACGTGGATCGGGCTACGTAAACAATAGTTATACACTCAAAACTCGTTTAGTTATTAACCTTCCCTAGAGGCTCTGTTAATTAAACTGGTGGCCAAATAAGCGGTTATTAATATATGTCTTAACCTTGGAGGGTTTAAGGCAACATATATTAATTGGACGGGGTCCATGTTTCGGCTATTTGTTCTCATGACCACCCCTCGGTGGCTTGGGGCAATAGGTGCTGAGAATTACCGTTGCAATGCTACATGTTTTTTCAAGTTTCATGTAGGAACATACTTGTATGTTTTATTTGCTAAATTATCTGTATATTTGCTTGGGCTTTGTAATGATGTCTAGTATAATTTTATTTCAGTTCAAAATGTCACCGACACCCCTCATTTCGATACTTACTGAAAATAAGTTGAATGGCGATAATTATAAAGATTGGAAAAGAAATCTATTAATAGTTCTCAGCTGCGAGAGACACAAGTTTGTACTAGACGAACCATGCCCACCTGGGCCCAAACCTGACACACCACTTGAGGAGGTCCCGGTTGCCTATAATCGTTGGAGAGAATCCAATGAAATAGCTCGATGCTACATCCTTGCTAGCATGACGAGTGCTTTACAAAAGCAGCATGAGACTTATCAAGTTGCTGGGGAGATCATGGACAATCTGGAGGACATGTTGGGAGGCCAAGAAAAATTGGCTCGACAGTCTGCAATCACCAGCATTATGAACTCCAAGCAAAAGGCGGGTACTCCGGTGAAGGACCATATGATCACTCTAATGGGATTCTTCGCTGAGGCTGCCGAGAATGGTGCTGAGTTAGACTACAACAACCAGATCGAGATGGTGTTCAAGACTCTGTCTAAAGATTTTGTGGGGTTTAAGGCCGCATACAATCTGGCGCCAAAGGAGTTAGGACTTACTGAGCTCATGAAGCAACTACAGGCTTATGAGCGGATGATCAGGGATGAGGATGTGGTCCGACCTAAAGGAGAGGCCAATTTGGCGGAATCTTCCAATCCCTCACGGAAGAGGAAGAGGCCAAATAAGAAGCAAGTAGCTTCCAGTTCTTCTAATCCTCCTGTCTCGGACGGGAAGAAGAAGAAGAAGAACAAGAAGCCAAAGGACCCTAAAAAGTCCAAATGCTTCCACTGTGGGAAGGTAGGTCACTTCAAGAAGGCTTGCCGAGAATTCCTAGCCTCCAAGGGCAAGGAAGGTAAGGAACTTCATTACTTAGAAGCGTGTTTGGTGGAAGAATCGAAAGACACATGGGTCATTGATTCGGGCACCACTAATCATGTTTGTGTTTCTATGCAGGGGTTCGTGGAAACGAGAAGTCTACATGATAGGAGCCTCTCGTTGCGGACTGGAGATGGTAGCTTTGTGGTGGCTGAGGCAGTGGGAGACGTTCATCTTTATTTTGATCAATTTAGGTTTATTTTATTGAAAGACTGTTTTTATGTTCCTAATTTTAGGAGGAACCTTATATCGGTAGCTTGTTTAATAAAGGATTCTTATTCAGTTTCTTTAGTAAAAGAGTTGATATTCGTAGAAATAAGTCTTTTATCTGTTCTGGATGGATGGATGGAAACCTATATTTGATCAAACCAAAGATGTACTCACTGCTTGACACTGAATTAATTGATAACTCTAAAAGGTTGAAAGTTTCTCACTCTAACAAGGCGTATCTTTGGCATTTAAGACTTGGTCATATTAATCAGGATAGGATTCAAAGATTGGTGAAAGACGGTCCTCTGGAATCACTGGAGGAGGTACGACTTCCCCAATGTGAGTCTTGTCTAGAGGGTAAGATAACTAAGAGGTCTTTTGGAGCTAAGGGTACAAGGGCACAGGAGCTCTTAGAAATTGTGCACATTGACGTATGTGGCCCCATGAACGTCACAGCACGAAGAGGGTTCGAGTACTATGTCTCTTTCATAGATGATTACTCGAGGTATGGATATGTTTATCTGATGCACCGCAAGAGCGAAACCTTTGATAAGTTCAAAGAGTATCGTGCGGAAGTGGAAAAGCAATTGGATAAATCCATAAAGACACTTCGATCTGATCGAGGTGGAGAATACCTCTCCGATGAATTTCTAGGACATCTTGTAGAGAATGGGATATTATCCCAATTGACTGCACCTGGTACTCCACAACAGAAATGGTGTAGCCGAAAGGAGAAACAGCACCTTATTGGATATGGTACGGTCCATGATGAGTTACTCAACGCTGCCATTATCATTTTGGGGACATGCTTTACAAACGGCGTGCTATATTCTGAACCAAGTTCAAAGCAAATCAATTCCTAGAACTCCGTATGAATTATGGCGTGGCAGGAAGCCCTCCCTTGGACATATGAGAATATGGGGCTGCCCGGCACATGTACTAGATGGGGATGTGAAGAAGTTGGAACCAAGATCAGAATTGTGCATGTTTGTAGGGTATCCAAAGGGAACTAAAGGAGGTCTGTTCTATAACCCGAAGGAACAAAAGGTCATTGTCTCAACCCATGCGACATTCTTGGAGGAAAGTCACATGAATGACTTTAAGCCTCAAAGCAAAGTGGTGCTAGAGGAGTTATCAGGTGAAAGAACTGCTCCACAGATTTCGGTCTTGGACGCAAGTCCGAGTTCCAGTGAAAGACCTGCAGACGATCAACAATTTAGGGTGCCTCATCGTAGTGGGAGGGTTTCTAAGAAACTTAATTTCTTTATGTATGATGCTGAGGTATACCAGGCCGAGGCTCATGAGCATGAGGAAGATCCGGTCACATATGATGAAGCTATAAAGGATGTTGATTCTAGATCTTGGAAATAGGCTATGAACAATGAGATGGATTCTATGAAATCCAACTCTGTTTGGGAACTTGTAGATTTATCGGATGGGATAAAACCCATTGGATGCAAATGGGTCTACAAAAGAAAGAAGGATGCGGAAGGGAGAGTGGAAACTTTCAAAGCTAGACTGGTTGCAAAGGGATACACGCAAAAGGCTGTAATCGATTACGAGGAAACCTTTTCGCCTGTTGCTATGCTGAAGTCTATCCGTATTCTTCTATCCATTGCTGCGGCTCTCGATTACGAGATCTGGCAAATGGATGTCAAGACGGCATTCTTGAATAGCCATCTTGAAGAGTGTATCTATATGACACAGCCCGAAGGGTTCGTAGCAAAAGGCCAAGATAGGAAAGTCTGCAAGTTGCTTAGATCCATTTATGGATTAAAGCAGGCATCCCGCTCATGCAACCAGAGGTTTGATCAAGCGATTAAGACATTTGGTTTTGAGCAGAACGTTGATGAACCTTGTGTTTATAAACGTATTAAGGATGGAAAAGTGGTCTTTCTGATACTCTATGTCGATGATATACTACTCATTGGGAATGATGTAGGGAACTTATCATCGGTCAAGCTTTGGTTACACCAACAGTTTGACATGAAGGACTTGGGAGAAGCTAATTATGTTCTAGGCATTCGTCTCTTCAGAGATCGAAAGAACAAAATGATAGCATTATCCCAAGCTTCATACATAGATAAAATAATTGACAAATATGCAATGCTAGAGGCAAAGAAAGGCTCACAACCTTCTATTGCCAGTTTAACTCTTTCATTGGATGACTGTCCCAATACATCGGAAGAAAGAGAGCGTATGAGTAAGGTCCCTTATGCATCCATTGTGGGTAGCCTTATGTACGCTATGCTTTGCACTCGCCCGGACATATGTTTTGCAGTAGGTATGGTGAGTCGATATCAAGCGAATCCTGGAACCAAGCACTGGCAAGCAGTAAAGCATATACTCAAGTATCTTAAGAGAACGAGGGATTATATGCTAGTGTATTTTGGAGGGGACCTAACACCCGTAGGATACACAGACTCAGACTTCCAGACTTGTAAGGATTCGAGGAAATCGACATCTGGATCAGTGTTTTTACTCGGAGGAGGCGCCATTGTGTGGAGGAGCGTGAAGCAGGGCTGCACAGCTGACTCTACTATGGAGGCTGAGTATGTGGCTGCGGCTGAGGCATCTAAAGAAGCAGTTTGGCTCCGCAAGTTCTTTAGAGACATTGAGGTCATTCTGGGTGTTGACAAGCCTATCACACTTTACTGTGATAATACAGGGGCTATTGCCAACACAAGGGAATCTCGGCACCACAAGAGGACCAAGCACATCGATCGGAGATATCATATTATTAGAGGGCATGTGGAGACAGGACAAGTGGATGTATGTAAGATCGCGTCCGAGGACAACATTGCCGATCCCTTTACTAAGACTTTGGTAGCTAGAAGCTTTGAGAGGCATGTAGAGGCGATGGGGATGCGTAACATGGCACATCTACTGGCTTAGGGCAAGTGGGAGATTGTTAGGAAATGCCCTAAGTATTAGAGACATTTTTGATGTATTCATTTTGAACTGGATAATAAAATTATACTTAGAGGTTATTCATTACATTGCTATCTGTCCTCGTCTTATTTACATGTTAAAGTAAATGTAAGCAAATATGGCTCACTGACTGCTTGTGTTTAAACTGTTAGAACGTTGCATGCAATGGACTTTTGTATGCGAGAAGACAATGTTCTAAAGTTAGCAGTCTAAATTATGGTCTGTAGTCTATGGGGTTAGATCGAGCATCTAACTCATGTTAAGACTATTATGTTGTCTAAAGCCTTAGAGGGGACGGTTTGTCTTGACTGTCTGGAGCTGGACTCCCAAGTAGAGACATAGATATGTTGCTTGGTGGTGACATATTAGACTGGGACTAAAGTGTGATTGATCTACGTAGTCCGCTATGAGTGGATCAATCTGCTTTTGACGTTCATTGTGCAATAACCTTAATCCTGAGTAAATGAACTACTTCATGTATATGACTTGTGTACTTTGATGTTCCAATGGCTAAAGCGTCTCAGAGGTAGTAAGCTTATAGACCGGTTCGTTGGGTGCATGACTTGTATACGATGAAGGGTTTGTTTGCAGATATCGGAATCATAGCTCTGAGGAGTTAAAGGTATCCTCTTAAAGGCATTATACTGAATGTGAAAATGGACAAGACCTTGGGTCGTCTGCTGGGCGGATGACTTCTTATTCACATATGGTGAATAATCATTTTCTTGATTCGGTAGTATAATGGAACTTTAAGATAGCCTGATCAGTAGGATTAAACAGACTTTGACCTAAGGCTGATCATGGATATCATATGAGGGTTTTGCATACATGACAAGGTCATTGGATGGTAGCTCGTCACAGGCTTACGTAATACGATATATAATTGGGAGTTCAGTTTCAGGTTTATAGTGGTGTGACTCTGAAATTAGTGATCATATGATTGAGTTGTTCGGTACAGAATGATGATCATATGGAATCACGGGAGCCCGATTATATATGTCCAATCAGTCCCTCTACTAGCTCCACATAATTTCTTAACGTTTGGCAAATTGATTTGTGTATGCTATTGGCTAGTTTATTATGCATGGATGGTGATGACACAGGATTAGGATGGTAGACAAGATTCTCTCCGGTTGGATTCAGATTTTGTTTTGGATAATAGAGTACACAATTATTCGAACTCCAAATAAAGTTGCCATGATTTTATTTGAGATTGGATTGGAGTTGTAGAAAATTATCCATGAGAACAAGAATATGAAACACAACCGTTTTGTGGAATTTGAAATTTGAATTTTGAATTTTGAAATTTGAATTTTGAAATTTGAAATTTGAAATTTGAATTTGAAATTTGAATTTGAAATTTGAATTTGAAATTTGAATTTGAAATTCGAATTTGAAATTTGAATTTGAAATTTAAATTTGAAATTTGAAATTTGAAATTTGAAATTTGAATTTGAAATTTGAAATTCAAATTTTGAATCACAGTCCAAGTAGGATTCGAATTTATTGTGGAAAATCCACAAGGTTTGAAATTCGAATTTGAGTTGGATTTGGAGAGGATAATCTTGTTAGAATCCTACTTGAATTTTGAATCCAAATCCCAACAAAAGTGGGCGAATTTTTTGGAGGATAATCTCCAATGGAAAATTCGGTTTTTGTGGATAGGATTCAAGGGAAAAATTCAAGTTTTAATCCTAGTTGAATTTGGATTCTCTCCTTCCCTGAAAATTGGCCGAAATTAGGGAGAATATCTCCTAGGAAATTCGGTTATTTTGGATAAGGCTGAGATGAGATTCAAGCTTGAAAATCCTAGTGGAATTTTTTGATTCTCCCTTATCCATAATGGCCGAAATCTTTAGGGAAAATTCACCTTGAAATTTTCGGATTTTTTGGGTTGAAAAAGGGAGATAAAATTCTAGTTAAAATCTTGTTGAGATTTGGATTGGATTTATCCTAAGAAAAACCGAATTTTTTGTGGAGATTCTCCCTTGGAAAAATTCGGATTTTATGGGTTTGGATAAGGGAAAATATCTTTTCCTAATCCAATTCAAATTCAGAGATTCACCTCATGCAGGTCTATAAATAGAGGTCCTGCCACTCCAGTTCTCTTAGACCACAGACTCTCAGGTGAGCAGGCTTATTGTTGCACAGCTCATCGTGACAATAAAGTTCTTTAGAGATCTGGGTGGTCGGAAGAAGACTAGCAGTGCTAGCATACCGATCGAGGTTCAGAGTGCCCACACACTCAGCCATTCGGGAATTGGAGAATAGTAGAGAAGGCTAGTTGGTTGAAGCCTCCGGTCATTCTCCTCCTGCAAGATTGGCGTCCTTGAGGTATAAGTTTTAATTGTTGTTGGTTTATTGTATATGGCATCATGAGATATTTAACGATCTTAAAATTTTTTATTGTTCCGCTGCGCCACTCTGATACGTTTTTACCGAATTATTTTCCTACAGTTTTACCCAAGGGCCTAGATATGGTTTTCCACACATAACAGTAGTGGGATAGAAAGTGCAGGACAAGTGCTGGCACTCAGACGATATTTCAATACGATGTGGCAAATTGCATTGAACATCACAGTATAGGAAAGAGGAAGATATAATATGTATACATATATCCATGATAGTCGAGTAAGAAAGAAAATGATATGTGACGATTTCCAAGTATGGAAACAAAAAACTCATAATTTCCTTTCTCGCTGTATGATAGTGTCACATAGGAATACATGGCAAGAACAAGAGCTTAGTCAAACCCTACATCCCGAGATGATGAGTTGATAGCACAACTCGCGCCTATGCGAGAAATGATGGAGAACCAGTAGCATGAACTAAACCAGCTTAGGAAACAGCTGGGCCAGCAAATCCCGAGCACCATAGGTAGTAGCGGTGCCAGCCCAAGAGACTTCAGTAACCTTAGAGATTTCAAGGGAGTGAGCAATTCCCCCTATCCAAGTTGTTCCGCGAGGGCGGGAATTTCCTGTACCACTACCAACACCTCAGCAGTAGCTGCCCTCGTAGCAGCAAATGTACCTCAACTAGTTCTTAGGGAAGGCAATTTATACGAGAGATTTCGGTGCATGAAAGTGCTAGAGTTCAAAAGGAACCTCCACCCCATAAAAGCCGATGACTAGCTAACGGATATCCAAGTAATCTTGGATTCTATGGGATTGGTCAATAGAGAGAAAGGGATGTATACATCCTTTGCCCTAAGGAAGGAAGCACGTCAATAGTAGAAGACAGCAGTGATCAAAAGGAACGTTAGTAAGATGAGCCGGAGTGACTTCACTGACGAGTTCAAAGAGATGTGCTTCGATGAAGAAGCACTAGCAGTGCAGCAAGACGAATTCAACAACCAGCACCAAGGTAGCACAACTATCATGGAGGCAGTCAGGAAGATTAAGCAGCTAGCTCAACTTTGACCAATTTGGTAATGACTGAAAAGGAGAGAGTCAGATGAATGCTGAAAATGTTCAGAACAGACATTGCAGTTCAGGTCTGTAGCGGAAGCCACAGACCAGCAACAGTAGCAGAATATGTCAGTGAGGCTGTGACAACCGAAAAATTCTGGCATTCTCGGAAGAAAATGTACAAATGGATGTATATAACAATTTGTACTGTTTAAATAGTAAAATGAATGTATTTATATTGTTTAGAATGTATTAAAATGTTCTAACAATACTGATGAGTAAGAGTTCAGTGTTGTTCACTAAATTGAAACGGGTGGAACGGTGCCAAAAACGGCATTGAAAACCTAATCGGTGCCTATGGTGCACTAAAAAGATGAAAAACTTTCGGGATTGATTTTGATCAAACGGAAGTAGTATAAATTGATCTGAATGCACAGGAGACCTCAGGAACCCGCCGGGACGATTTCAGGAAAATTTCGGCTCAATCTGACTTTGGTCAAAAAGTAGTCGAATTAATATGAATAGTGAAGTCAAAGTCAAATTTTTACTTTGCATTTATGACATCATTAAAGCATTTATTAAATGGATTAAAAATTGGTGGTTGGTGGCCTTAATGGCCAAGATTGAATTTACTTTTGATCTAAAGGCTTAGATTTTGCCAAAATAAGCCAAATTATTTTTTGGAAAATATGCAAAGAAATGGCACGAAATGTGTTGAAATTTCATTGGTTGGAAGCCAAATTAATTAGTTTTCTTTGTTACATGAGTCGGCAAACCTTGGAACAAAAGGACCCGTAGCTAAACTAAGAGAAAAAAATTTTCTAAGTGATTCCAAGAGCAAACCGTGAGCAACCAAGAGAAACCAGGCCAAAATTTCAAACTTTCTTCACAAAAGTGGTAGCAAACTCATCATTGAAGTCAAGGGAAGCAAGAAATAAAGGTAGCCATCTTTCGTTTGCATTTTTATCCTTGAAATTTCATTAAAAATCCATGGGTTTGTTGGCTTGAAGGATGAGAAATTTTATGGTTGATTTGGTTGATTTGGTATATGGGTTTTGCTTATGGTTTGATTAGAAGAAAAACCATGTATTTTGTTTAAAGAAAAACAAAGTTTTGGTTGGTTTTTTTTATGAAAAATTCGTGGGTTACCTTAGTGTTTGATCATGGATTCATTGTTGGTTAAGTGTTGTAATGCTTTAAATCATGTTTTGGTTGTATGGAAAACATGATTTGCATGGTTAGAAAGCTTGGAAAAATTTTGGTATCTAAATTCCCTAATATGGCCGTGTGGTGCAGTTAGGGTTTGGTGAACATTTTTGTATGATTAACTTGATGTTTGGATAGTTTAAATCATGCATTGAATTATGGAAATGTTGGTTATGAGGTTGAAAGCATGAAACAAAACGTTATACATGTTTTTACCTAAAATGGCCGTGGGTTATGTGTGTTGAAAAACCCTAAGAATTGTGTTGTAAAATGCATAGAAAATGACTTGAAAATGTGTTAGGTAATAGCCTAAAATTTGGTTGATAGATTGGAAAGTTTTGACTAAGTTTTGAGTATGAAAACCGTGGCTAAACCTAAGCGTAAAATTGAAAGAATTTTGTTAATAGTGTATGGAAATGTGAATTGGAAAATGTGTGAGCTTTTATGTGAAAGTTTGGGAAACTTTTACATAAAATAGGACTTTGGTATAGTACGTGGTAGGTACATATGGTTCGAGGCGTACCTAACGCTGGTAGCCTTAAATTTACGATGAAATGCTGTCGAAATTTAAAAAAATAGCATTTAGGGTAAAAAGGGAATCGAGAGTAAAAGTTTAGAGTCGGGTCGGAAACCCGAGTCTCTTGACGAAAATTGAATAGGGAAACCTAAGGGGTGGTTCATGAATAGTAACCTATCCCTTTAAAAATGTAAAATGCAAGTGAAACTAAAAAACCGACCTCGAGGGGGGGGGGGTGTTTTTGGGAAACAAAGTAAGGGTTCGAGTCGGGTACGGAAAATCCGAGTCTCAGAGACCTAAATCGGGAAAGTTTAGATGAACGTTTTAAATAGTAGTAAAATGTCCATTTGAGGCTCCGAAACGATAGAAAATCACTAAACCGACGTAAGGGTCAGAATAGTGCTTCCCGAGGGTCGGGAAGGTGAAAAATGGAAATAAAATAGAAACGAACCCGGTAATGAACAAGAAAAGAGTCAGAAAAGTTCGTGAGAGCCAAAAGTACAGTCTAGATCGAGAAAATCCAGTCACGGGCATAATTGTAATTTTACCAAAATGTAGGGGCAAAATCGTAATTTTTCAAAAGTTGAGAAAAATGGGAAAAATGATAAATAAAGCCTAAAAAGTTATAAATAGGTTTTAGTTAAGCTTTTTTTTTAAAAAATAAAAGCTATAAATGGAAATGAAATTAACAGACAAGGTTTTGTCTCTAGGATCCCAAAATCGACCCAGAAGGAGAGCGATTAAAGATCCAGGAAGGAAAAGGAGAAGAAACGGATAAGTTAAGCTCAGACATTTACTTGTCTGCAACATGTAGCATTATTATTGCTAACTTTGATGTACTAATTATAATTTAGGTACATATTTGCTACGGGTACTATTATAGAATAGAAAGAGAGACGCAATGTGTTACGAGCACTATTGAAATGGGACACATAATAAATTGTGCTTTGGGCACTAGAGCGAGGTTAATGAAACTCACTCACGTGAAATTAAAATGTGAACCATCCTAACCACGGGGCAATATGAAGTCATCGGGTTAGAACTTTAAAAAGTCGGTAATGAAACCACTTTTGGCATACCAGCCTTCCGTACAGGGAGGTAAACTTTACCTTCGGGGCTATGATGATGAGATTAAGGCTATGGAGGTCAGAACTAATGTACCACTCCCAGTCATGCGCACTAAAATGGTACTGCCAACATGAGCTCAAAACCAGAACATAAATAAAGATAATTACCTAAAACTAAAACTATGCCATAATTGAGCATAAGACAGTTTTGTGAGAGTACTAACACCGTGGTTGATGTACTGTTGATATAATGTGTTGTAGTCAACGTTACTATTTATGATGAATAGTGGTCGAAGTTACTATTCATAATGAATAGTATTATTCATAAAAATTCTATTTCTTGTATGTTTGAACTTACTGAGCCTGTAGCTCACCATTTTTGCTTATGTTGTAGGTAAGCAACCAGCTCACTAGCTTTGTATGGCTGGATGGTGGACGGGATAGCGAGCGTCAAATGGGATGGGAAGCCTAGGGATATGGTTCTGCCAGAGTTTTTCCGTTGAGCGTTAACAAAGAGAGGAAAAAGGAACAGTTCTTTTGTAGTAATTTATATTTTGTGAAAGTACTGTACTATGTAAATTACTTTGTACTTGTAAACAAAGTGATTAGTGGATAATGTTTTACATGTGTTATGTAAAAAATAAAATAAAAATCCCAAAAAAAAAATGTCATGTTTTACAAGAGAGATAGATTAGTCGGCAACCCATGAGAGTACAATCTATCGCAATTAGCTATGAAGCTTAACTGTAATAGTATTGTATGATCTCTACGAAGGGCGGGCTGACATAGTTGGTATCAGAGTGGGTTTACGATTGGTCTAGTTTAGATTACCAACTGTCGCCATAGTTGGTATCAGAGCAGTGTTGACCATATCCTGATTTGACACTTCGCGCATCCTGCACCGCAATCCAAGTAAGTAGTTTATTTAAGTTTAGTTAATTATTTTCTTATATGAAAATAATTATCTTATAGGTAGCAAGATGACTAGACCTCCTTATGCGAGACCGCCCCTACCATGACCGAGAGGGGTGTTACGGGTATGGACGAGACCTATTGTGAAGCCGTCTATTTCCCAATGTCCGACACTTAGACCCCCGGTGCCAGAGAGACCTACAGTACCAACACCAGCCCCTGTAGATATAGTACATCCTCGACCGGTTCTTCATCCACCTGTAGTAGTAAACATTTCAGTTGTTAGTGAACGCCAACATATTGGTGTGAGATTTTCGGCTCGAGCAGTACAAGCATTTAGAGCTAGCAGTCCCCTTATGTTTGATGGTAGACGACAGTGAATGGAGACAAAGAATTGGCTCCATGCAATAGAGAGGATTATGGTGATGTATGATATTGATCAAGAGATGTGGATCTAGTTGGCAATAAGTATGTTTCAGGGAGATGCTCGATTATTCTGGGATTATTATGATCAAGAGATTCTGTTGGGATTCAGTTGGGCTGAGTTCTATCAGCGATTGGCTAATCAATTTTCGCCTAAGGATACTACACCTGTTCCAGCACCTCCAGAGAAATGAAAGGTAGTTACACCCACGTATCCTAGATTTGATGAAGTTAGGGACTATATTCTCCAGACAGAGAGGATGGTCATGTTGTCTGATGAGACAGTTATGTCTTACGCAGCATGATTTGAGGAGACTATTAGGAGGAGATGTCCGTTGCCTAACTTCACTGAAGTGAACTGTTGTGAGCTTTTCTGGAAAGGTTTACCTATGGAGTTGAGACAGAGGGTGATTAAGCTATATCCTCCTACGCTCCAAGAGTTTGTAGTGACAATCAGGATGATTGAGAGGGAGATTTTGATTGAGCATCTGTCTCAGAGTCAACGAGAGACACTGTGTCAAGATGAGATGATGGCACGCATCTTTGGGCTGGGAAGGATGATGAACGATCATGAGGCCGGATCATCTAGACCACGAGGAGGTGATGACTCAGGACAGGGAGCATTGCCTAGGGGTGGTGATGACACAAATGATTCAGATGACGATGAGGATCTAGAGGAATATCCTCTAGTCCCAGACGCAAGAGATGTGTGACCTGTAGATGTATTCATGTACATAAGTAGCTTATAGAGAAAAAGCTCTTTTGTATAGACTTGTGGCCAGGATGTATATGATGGCCGATGTATGTATGACTGGTGATGGTTATGTATGATATATAAACATTTTGCTATGAATGAAATATCAAAATGATTATATGTTGTACGATGATGTGTTACGATGATGTGGCTTTACATAACCCTGAATTTCATAAATTTATATGATTTTACGAATGTGGTCATGCAAAAGCTAATGGTAAAATGTTGTGCCATAATAGGATAATAGGCAAGATGGTGGATTTGCGAAATCAACCAGAGAGACGAGAACGACGTCCTAATCTCATGGAAAGAATAGAGCAGATACAAGCTTTACTAGAAGCTCAGATGCAAGAAAATGCAAATCTGAGACAACGAGTAGAGGAGTAAGAACAGAGGCAAGGTTCTGAAGGCACCCAAGTAGAATAGGAAGCTGAGGTAGATCCGGTTATTCCTCCAGCTGTTGTCCATGAGAGAGTTCCTGAACCGCAACTGGTAGTAAATCTTGAACCCCTCTATGAAAGATTCAGGCGTATGAGGCCGCCAGAATTTGAAGGTTCTACTAATCCTCTAGAGGCTGAAGACTGATTGTCATTATTACAAGTGATGCTGGAATTCATGAATTTAACTGACCAGGAGAAGGTCGCATGTGCGTCTTTTGTGTTAAGGAAAGATGCTCATTTTTGGTGGGACACTGTGCGACTGAGAAGAAATGTGTCTACCATGAGTTAGATAGAATTTTTGGAAGAATTTAACCAGAAATATTATGATCCTACATCTATAAGACTCCAGCAGAAAGAGTTCTCAGAATTAAAGCAAGGAAATATGTCGGTGAGTGAAGTTTGTCGAAAGTTTGATCAATTATCCCGCTTATGTCCCTATTTAGTCCCTACTGAGAGGGAGAAAATACAAAAAATGATCAGGATGTTTAGGCCAGAAATTGCGGCATTGGTAGATAGTGGACAAATACCGCCTACTTTTGTAGCAGATTGTGTTAGTCGTGCCATAAGAGCTGAGTTTCATGTAGCCCAACAGAAGGAGGAAAGAGAGAAGAATTGGGAGGCCAAGAAGAAGGAGAGGGCTTTGGCTAAGTCTACATAAGTTGGTCAATCTAGCAAGCCTAATCAGAATGCTAAACTAGGCCGGGAAAATAATCAAGGATCCCAGCAAAACAAGAGGAAAGGCAATTTTACTGGAAATCGCCAGGCAAATAATCGAAACCAGTAGCGAAGAACAGCTGGTAATGCGGAATCCAGTGTACCAAATTGTCCTACATGCAGGAAGAGACATTCTGGGCAATACAGATTTAGGCCATTTGTTTGTTATGAATGTGGAAAGAAAGGTCATTATGCTAAGAACTGTCCAAGCAACAGGCAGGGTGTACAAGGCACTTCCCAACCACACCAGACACACCCACAAGCTCATTCCCTTTAGGCCAGGGTTGAAGAGTCTCCGTAAGGCCGCAATGTCAGGAGTGTGTGCCATGTGCTGATGCTCGTGTGATGGGCTACACTAAGAAGGATGCAAAGGTAAGAACATCAAATGTGGTGACAGGTCAGCTTCCTGTCGCTAGCCATGTAGCCTCTATACTATTCGATTCTGGTGTTACGCATTCTTTTGTTTCCTATGAATTTGCTGACAAGATAGGACTTCTTAAGGACTATATGGGAAAAATATTCAAGACAGCTTTACCCTCTGGGGAAGTATTGTTGTCCAATTACTGGCTACCTCATGTTCCAGTATATGTGGCAAATAGGGAGCTATATGCTGAGTTGATCGTAATGAAAATCATAGATTACGATGTGATTCTAGGCATGGATTTCCTGGGGAAATATCAAGCTATGATCGACTATCGAAATCGAAAAATAGTATTCCAACTCGAGGAAGAAGAGAGTTTCGAGTACGTCAATGCTTCTCGAAAACCCGGGAAGATGATGATCAGTTCACTGAAAACAAGTAAGCAGATGGTCAGTGGTTATATGGGATATCTAGCATATGTGATGGATACTACAGAGGCACAGAACCTTCAACCTGAAGATGTTCCTGTTGTTAATGAATTTCTTGACGTATTTCCAGAAGAGTTACCAGGGATACCTCCAGAGAGGGAAATCTCGTTCGAAATTGAGTTGATGCCTGGAACGGCACCTATTTCTAAAGCACCATACCGCATGGCTCCAGTGGAGTTAAAGGAGCTGTAGGAACAATTAAAGGAGCTTTTGGACAAGGGATTCATCAGACCGAGTTATTCTCCGTGGGGTGCACCTGTGTTGTTCGTCATGAAAAAGATGGAACGTTCCGTTTGTGCATTGATTACCGGGAGTTGAATAAGGTTATGATCAAAAATAGGTTTCCGTTACCTAGAATTGATGACTTATTCGACCAGTTAAAAGACACAGCGGTATTTTCCAAGATCGACTTACGATCAGGATATCACCAGCTGAGAATTAAAGAAAGTGATATTCCTAAGACGACATTTAGGACTCGTTACGGTCATTATGAGTTCCTTGTGATGCCATTCAGATTAACAAATGCGCTAGCAGCATTCATGGACTTGATGAACAGAATCTTTAAAGAGTATTTGGATAAGTTTATCATTGTATGCATTGATGACATTCTTATATACTCAAAGAGTCATGAAGAGCACAAAGAGCATCTAAGGATTGTGTTGCATACGACAAGGAAGCATCAACTGTATGCCAAATTCTCAAATTACGAGTTTTGGCTGGATAGAGTACATTTCCTCGGACATGTTGTATCCCAGGAAGGTATTGCTGTAGATCCAATGAAGGTAGATGCAATTAACCAATGGCCTGCACCCAAGAGTGTGACTGAAATACGCAGTTTCTTGGGATTAGCTGGTTATTATTGGAGGTTTGTAGAGGGATTCGCGTGTTTAGTTGCACCTCTTACTGCTCTTAGACTGAGTGGACTATGTATTGGAGGTTTTTTTTATGGAAAATCCATGGGTTACCTTAGTGTTTGATCATGGATTCATTGTTGGTTAAGTGTTGTAATGCTTTAAATCATGTTTTGGTTATATGGAAAACATGATTTGCATGGTTAGAAAGCTTGGAAAAAATTTCGTATCTAAATTCCCTAATATGGCCGTGTAGTGTAGTTAGGGTTTGGTGAACATTTTTGTATGATTAACTTGATGTTTGGATAATTTAAATCATGCATTTAATTATGGAAATGTTGGTTATGAGGTTGAAAGCATGAAACAAAATGTTATACATGTTTTTACCTAAAATGGCTGTGGGTTATGTGTGTTGAAAAACCCTAAGAATTGTGTTGTAAAATGCATGGAAAATGGCTTGAAAATGTGTTAGGTAATAGCCTAAATTTGGTTGAAAGATTGGAAAGTTTTGACTAAGTTTTGAGTATGAAAACCTTGGCTAAACCTAAGGGTAAAATTGAAAGAATTTTGTTAAATAGTGTATGGAAATGTGAATTGGAAAATGTGTGAGCTTTTATGTAAAAGTTTCAGAAACTTTTACATAAAATCGGACTTTGATATAGGACGTGGTAGGTACATATGGTTCGAGGCGTACCTAATGCCGGTAGCCTTAAATTTATGCCGAAATGCTGCCGAAATGTCAAAAAACGGCATTTAGGGTAAAAAGAGAATCGAGAGTAAAGGTTTAGGGTCGGGTCAGAAACCCGAGTCCCTTGAGGAAAATTGAATAAGGGAAACCTAAGGGGTGGTTCGTGACTAGTAACCTGTCCCCTTAAAAATGTAAAACACAGGTGAAATTGAAAAATCGACCCCGAGGAGGGGGCATTTTTGGGAAACGAAGTAAAGGTCCGAGTCGGGTACGGAAAATTCAAGTCTCGGAGACCTAAATCGGGAAATTCTAGATGAACGTTTTAAATACTAGTAAAACGTCCATTTGAGGCTCCGAAATGATAGAAAATAACTAAACCGACGTAAGGGTCGGAATAGTGCTTCCTGAGGGTCGGGAAGGTGAAAAATGGAAATAAAATATAAACGAACCCGGTAATGAATAAGAAAAGAGTCACAAAAGTTCCTAAGAGCCAAAAGTGCAGTCTAGATCAAGAAAATCCCGTCAGGGGCATAATTGCAATTTTGCCAAAATACAGGGGCAAAATCGTAATTTTTCAAAAGTTGAGAAAAATGGGAAAAATGATAAATAAAGCCTAAAAAGTTACAAATAGGTTTTATTTAAGCTTTTTTTTTTAAATAAAAGCTATAAATGGAAAATGAAATTAACATACAAGGTTTTGTTTGTAGGATCCCAAAATCGACCCACAAGGAGAGCGATTAAAGATCCAAGAAGGAAAAGGAGAAGAAATGGATAAGGTAAGTGCAGATGTTTACTTGTCTGCAACATGTAGCATTATTATTGCTAACTTTAATGTACTAACTATAAGTTAGGTACATATGTGCTACGGGCACTATTATAGAATAGAGAGAGAAACGCAATGTGCTACAGGCACTATTGAAATGGGACACATAATACATTGTGCTTCGGGCACTAGAGTGAGGTTGATGAAACTCACTCATGTGAAATTAAAATGTGAATCATCCCTAACCACGGGGCAATATGAAGTCACCGGGTTAGAACTTTAAAAAGTCGGTAATGAAACCACTTTTGGCATACCAGCCTTCCGTACAGGGAGGTAAACTTTGCCTTCGGGGCTATGATGATGAGATTAAGGCTGTTGAGGTTAGCACTAATGTACCGCTCCCAGTCATGCACACTAAAATGGTACTGCCAACATGAGCTCAAAACCAGAACATAAATAAAGATAATTACCTAAAACTGAAACTATGTCATAATTGAGCGTAAGACAGTTTCGTGAGAGTACTAACACCGTGGTTGATGTACTGTTGATATACTGTGTTGTAGTCATAGTTACTATTTATGATGAATAGTACTATTCATAGAAATTCTATTTCTTGTATGTTTGAACTTACTGAGCCTGTAACTTACCATTTTTGCTTATGTTACAAGTAAACAACCAGCTCACTAGCTTTGTATGGCTGGATGGCAGACAGGATAGCAAGTGTCAAATGGGATGGGAAGCCTAGGAATATGGTTCTGCCAGAGTTTTTCCGCTGAGCGTTAACAAAGAGAGGAAAAAGAAACAGTTCTTTTGTAGTAATTTATATTTTGCGAAAGTACTGTACTATGTAAATTACTTTGTACTTGTAAACAAAGTGATTAGTGGATAATGTTTTACATGCGTTATGTAAAATAAATAAATAAAAAATCCTCTAAAAAAATGTCATGTTTTACAAGAGAGATAGATTAGCCGGCGACTCATGGGAGTACAATATATTGCAGTTAGCTATGAAGCTTAATCATAATAATATTGTATGATCTCTACGAAGGGCGGGCCGCCACAAGGGCTATCCGATTCGAGTACTAGTTGGCTCAGGATAAGGAACGAAAAGCTCAAAATTTTAAGGCATGAAAGGAAGAGAAAGCATAAGCTGAGTAGGCTCAGGGGAAGCAGAACGTCGAGTTACAACATAGAGGGTAAAACGTGGGGACCGACCAGGATAGCAGGCATTCCTACAATAACATCAAGAGAAAGGGAAATCAGGACAACCAAGATTCACAAAAGAATGTCCCCCAGAAGAGAAACGACCAGAGAGGAAACGAAAGCCAATACCCAACGTGCCCGAAATGTGGAATAAGGCACCAAGGAGAGTGCAAGCAAGGAGCAAGTGACTGTTTCATCTGTGGCAAGGAAGGTCACTACATCACAAACTGCCACTCCAACTACAGAATCTATAGAATCAACCCCGCATTGGGAATAATCAACTTCACACCGCCGAGACTAGGATCGAAGGCCCTTCGATCACACAAGGTAGACTGAAAGCTCCAGACAACTAAGGGAGAATCTATGCTTACACGAGGAGTGACGCTGAAGCTGGAACTTCCACAGTGGTGACGGGCCAGCTTTCTGTCACCTACTTTGATGCATTAGTTTTATTTAATTCTGGAGCCACCCATTCGTTGCATCATCAGATTTCGCTAGAAAGCTAGATAGGAGCTTATATAGGACAAAATAGACTTTTAGAATATCACATCCTTCAGGGGAAGTTTTATTGTCTAATTACTGGATACGTTAGGTGCCAGTAATTATCTGCAGGTGAGAATTGAGCGTTAACCTGATCGTCATCGACATGTATGACTATGATGAAATTGTAGGGATGGACTTTCCTCACAAAATACAACACCATCATAGATTGTCGAAGGCGGGAAGTTACTTTCAAACCAATCAGATGCGAAAGGTTCGTCCATAAGAGGTTTGTCGCCAAAGCAACCAAAGACTCTGATCACAACAACGAAGACTTGTAAGATGCTATCCAGTGGATGCATGAGCTTCCTAGCACACGTAGTAGATAAGACTCAAGGAATAAAGATGGGACCCAAGAACATGCCAATAGTCAAGGAATTCATGGAGGTATTCCCAGAAGATCTCCCAAGACTCCCGTCAGAGCGCAAGATCTCTTTAGAGACTGAACGTCTACCAGAATCAGCCCGCATCTCAAAGGTCCCATACAGAATGGGCCCTGCAGAGCTAAAGTAGCTCTATGCCCAGCTGAAGGACTAAATAGACAAGGGATTTATTCGACAGAGCTGTTAACCCTGGGGAGCACCTGTACCATTTGTAAAGAAGAAAGACGGAACACTGAGAATGTGCATCAACTACAGAGAGTTGAACAAGATTACAATTAAGAACAACTATCTATTGCCACGGGTTGACGATCTATATGATCGGCTCTGAGAAGCTGCAATGTTCTCGAAGATCGATCTACATTCAGGGTACCATCAACTGCGAATTAGGAATGAAGATGTGTGACAACCGAGAAATTTCATCATTCTAGAAAAATTGGTACATAGAATATACATGGTGAATTCCACGTTTAAAATGTGAAAATATAATGATTTTATATGTGTATACGTGTGTGTGTCATACACAGTATTAAAAAATTGGTCAAGATGACATTTTCTTGATATAAAACTGATATATTTAGATTCAGCATGCTCAAATTAGTCAATTGAGCAAAAAAAGTTATTTTTGGATCCGGAAATATGCAGTATCAAGAAATTGGTCAAGATGATCTTTTCTTGATATAAAACTGATATATTTGGAATAAGCATGCTCAAATTAGTCATTTGAGCACAAAAAGTAAAATTTAACCAGGAAACAAGCAGTATCGAAAAATTGGTCAAGATGACCCCAGATGAAAATAAAACTCATATATTTGGGTTCAGCATGCCCAAATTAGTCAGGATAGCTTATGTTGAAATTTTGGACAAAAAAAGTATATATAAGGGCAAAAAATCAGAAATTTGAAAATAAGCCCCCATAATTTTCTCACTTTCTCTTTCCTCCCCCTACACGAAAATGAATAGTAACCAACCATCAGAAACGGTGCCTGTTTTTGACACTGCCGGTCCCGTTGGAAAGCTCTCGCTGAGCTAAGTCCAACGGTGGGCCGAGTTGATGGAACCAATGCTGGAGGAAGGCGCACGTGTTGCCCAAAGCCGCCGGAGGCTGAAATTTTTTGAGGGCCGTATCTCCGCCGTCTGACATCTGATCGACACGATTTTGGTCCCAAAAGACTCGGGGTGAAGAGTAGAACAAAATCTAAGTTTCATTTCGGCTCAACAGTCACCGGATTGCACCACCTAACATCGTGCCGTCATCGCCGTGAAGCCCCCGTGGAATCCATCGATTTTGGCTGAGTTGAGTGACGTGGTGGGTACTAAAATGCTCAGAGAGACACGGGTAACAAAAGCCCTAAGTCAATTTTGGACAACAAGCACAACACGATAGAGAACCAACCTCGCCACTGCCGTCCAATTTTTGAGGGGTTGATTCTGGTGAATGGGGCCTTAATTGGTGAAATTGACACCACTAATTGATTCTTCACGTCGAGATCTAAAAGATGGTTGCCGCCTTTTTCATCGCCGCTGTAGTCAATGCTGATTAATGATTGGTCTACATTGGTCAACAGTGATCGGTGAACAAAAATTGAAGAATGGCCCGTTGGCCTATTTTCGATGTTCCAGACACATCCGTGGCATCAGATTTGCAAACTAGAACTTGAAAAGTGAAGAACAGAGAAACAAAGCTCGTGCACGTGAGACCGAACGGTTCGTTCAATCACCGATGGGATGATTTTGGTAGTGATTTCGGTCCCTACATTCCTTAATTTATGTTTTGGAATGATTATGTATTGACTATGTATTTTGGCATGTGAAATTGTAAGAAAAATGGACTATGTGTATGAAAAATAGTCAAATAAGAAAATGTGTAAAATGTAAAGATTTTTGCGTAAAAGTTAAGTTTTACATAAAAATATAGGCCTCTGGTATAGTATGTGATAGAATCGAAGTTGATTAGATGATTTCAAAGCGTTTCCTAAACGCCGGAAACCAAAAATTAAGTGGAAGTGCTGCTAAAATTTTAAAAACGGCATTAAGGGCATTTTAGGAAACGAGGGATAAAAATGTGATTGCGATGGAAACTCGAACCCTTCGGTGACCTAGGCCCAAAAAATAAAGGAATAACAACTGAGGGTTGGAATAGTACCACCCGAGGTTCGGTGAATAGTAAACTAAGAGATTGTGGCAAATAATGCCGTAAAAATTTTAGTAAAGCCTAAGAAAAATTATTTTATGATTTTGAGCTTAGAAAATCCAGTCTAAGCGTTAAAATGGAAATGATACGATCTAAAGACCCGTTAGGGGTAAAACGGTCATCTTGACCGAAAATTTCAGGAACGATAGAAAAGGGCCCTACTAGACTTAGAATGACTTAATTAAAATTCTAAGGGCCAAAACTAAGTTATAAATCAAAGAAAAGTAAGGTTATGATGAGAAATCCCACTAAGGGGTAAAATGGTAATTTTATGAAAAGTTCGGGACACAATGGTAATTTTATCAAAAGTTAGCAGAAAAGTTATAGATGGGATATTAGACCCCTAATTCGTGATTAGGAAATGAAACGTAGAATTTTTACGTTTTATTAAGTTTTACATATGAAATAAGTATGGAACATAACCGTTATTATTTTGGTTATAGGGATCCGATACAGACGCGATGAAGAGACGTCTGCAGACCAAGGAAGTAAGAAAAGACATGCTAGCAAAGTATTTGTAAGTTCAAGCATTTATTCGTCTACAACATGAACTAACATGTTATGTTAGGTGTGATAATCGGGAATTTCAGACTCTCAGAGTAGATTAAAATTATATGTATGTATTAATTTTAATAAATAAAATATGTAAAAGTTATGTTTTACTACTGTTGAGAATACTGTGAAAATGTTCCGGCAGTGTTAGAATGAGTGAGTTTGGGGATGGAAAACCTTACCGAACATTTTTGGGTGCGACGGTTAGAAATCAGAGCTGAAAACCCTAAAGAATGCATTGAAATACACTAAAACAATAGAAAATCACGATAGAGAATTCTGACCAAACGAAAGCAAAATAAAAAAAAGATCGCACCGGAGGCACCCGGAACCCGCTTACACTATTTCGGTAAAGTTCTGTTCGGTTCGGTTTTCGGTCAAAATTTGACCATGAATTAATTAGTGAATTAATATGAATAGTAGGGTAACATCATCATGTTGATATCATAAATCCATTTTATTTTTGTTTGGGTTGGAAAGTAATTTGAAAGGGGTATGGCTAGGATTATCCCATCTTTTGATCAAGGGTTAGGATCTTGCCAAAATGATGAAAAAAAATTTTAGCATTTATTTAAAAGGCCATTCAGCCATGTGGAAAGGGAGAAAGAAAAAATTCTATTTTGGCCCCAAAATCATTACTTTTTAGTCCTTGAACAATTAACAAATTATTGAAAAATAATTGCTAAATAGTCTTTAAGTTTTGCCTATAAATAAGCATCAAAATTCATAAGAAAAAATAGAAAAATCTAGCCAAAATCTTACTCTTTTTCAGCCCAAAAACCGTGGCCTTTCTCCCCCCATTTAGCAAAAATTTTGTTACCAATTTCACACCAAAATAAGCTTCCATTACATTTCTAACATCAGGCCATCCACTAGTTAAGGTAAGCTTCTAAATTGAAGCATTTTTCCTTGATTTTCTTTAGAAAATCTGTGGGTTGAAGTGTGGAAAAACAATGAAAAAAATTATTGTTTTGTTAATAATATGATTTGTTTGATGTTGTAGAATTTAAATTATGATTTTGGGTTTAGAAACAAGCAAAACTTTTGCATGTTTCCATTGAAAAACCGTGGCATAGTTGGTGTGAAAAGTAAAGTGGAAATTGATGATTTGATTTGGTGTTTAGAACCATTTGATTTCATGTTAAATTAAGCATGAATTGGAATATGGAAACAAGAAAAATTGATGTAAAATTTCATGCTACAACCGTGGGTAATGAACACTAGGAAATGCAAGTTTTTAGTGTTGAAAAATGTTGATAAAAACCCTAGTAGAGAAAACAAAATTTTCTATGTGATTTAAATGAAAAATCCGTGGCTAATACTACGGTTGGAATGAAAATTTTGTTAGGTTTTGGTGTTGTTTTACACATTAGAAAAGCTAAGAGTGATATGTGATATTTGAAATGTTGTAATAAAAAAACTTTGGTGATGATTAACATGTTAAACCAAGGATAGTTTGGAAAATATTATTGATTGTGTATGGATTTTTGACTATTGATTTACGTGGAAAATTTTTATACAAAGTTTGGAAACTTTGTATAAAATAGGCCTCTGGTATAGTATGTGGCAGGTACAAAGGTTCTGAGGCGTACCTAACGCCGGGGAAACCTTAAAATATAAGCGGAAATGCTGCCGAAATTTCTAAAACGGTATAAGGGCATTTCAGGGAACGAGGGGTAAAAATATAGGACTAGGGAAGGAAACCGGGACCCCTCAGTGGATTAGGATTGAAAATGGAAAACCAACCCAAAAGGAATAGTAAACCGATCCTTAATGTCTAAAATGCCTAAAACAAGAAAAAATTTCATGTTAGGGGTATTTTTGGAAACGAGGAAAAATATTAAGTCAGGGTAAGAAACCCGAGCCTCTCGAGGACTGAGGGTCGAAGATGGGATGAAAAGTGTTTCAAGAGTAGTGAAATGGCCATTTGAGGCTCTGAAACGCTCGAAAAAGAGAAACGACCCTAGGTGATGGATGAATAGTAATCGAGGGTCAGAAAATGAACAATTAGGGTTTTTAGCACCAAAAACCTGTAAAATGATACAGAAGCCTAAGGAATGTTATTTTAAGATAATTGGGCTTAGAAAATTTGAGAAAAATGATAAAACGAAATAATTACGGTCCCGAGGCCCAATAGGGGCAAAATGGTTATTTTGACCAAAAATTTACTAAAGGCTCGAAAATGTCCGTAAAGGATCTAGAATAACTTAAATAAAATTCTAGGATCGAAAATGAAGATTTTAAAGTTAAAAATCTAGAGTTTAAAGTATACACGGGCGTGTACAGTGAAACATAGTCGTGTAAAATAAAACCAAGAGGTACACGGTTAGAGACACGGGCATGTTGCAGACCGTGTACCATATAATGAATTGAAATATTTTGTAAAATTTATCACAAGTAAATATATGTAAAGTGATAATTAATAGAGAATATTAACAGACAATATTATGTTTGTAGGAAGTCAAACTAGAGATAGAACTGCGAAGGAGTTCCGGAAGTGGAAATTAGCACAGTATTGGTAAGTTCAAGCATTTTCATATCTGGAACATGAAATACTGTGTTATTTTATTATGTACTAGATGTATACTAGGCATAAAGTCCTAAGGATATTTGGGGATTAGTTAGTATAACATATCCCATCTAATAATAAAAGAAAATATGTAAGGCCTACGGCGATGGAGGATAGTGACCTTGAGGTAACGATTAATGTCACTTGGTCAAAACTATAATTGAAAGGTGGTAATAAAAACCATTAAGATGTACCATCCCTCCAACATTTTGATGGGGGTCTCCCAGGTCCTATGGGGATATAAGGGCTGTGGAGGCCGAAGCTGCTCCCTAGGCCCTCCCAATCAGCACGCAAGATTAATAATGGTATTGCCATAAAAAGAGCTCCATACTAAAAAGTAAATAGAGAATGAACCATCAATAATACGATGAAAACCGTAATTGAGCATAACCAAAAAATATACCAAGTATAGTGATTTCGGTTAGGATATGTGAATAGTATCCAGTTAAGGTAATGTGATCCAGTTAAGGCAAAAAATATTACCAATTAAGGTAATAGTTACTATTCATCATCAAAGGTCAAAGTCACTATTCATGGTAAATAATACTATTCATGATGAATAGTTTTATTTATAGGAGATTGAGTTTTTATTTTTTTTGAATCCGTGTGATTGTTACTAAGTATGTTTGAACTTATTGAGCCTATTAGCTCACTAGTTTGTTCATGCTGTAGGTAAGAAACCTGTCCAGTAGATATATGGATGGCTGTAGGATGTGCGCGTGTCAAGGGATAGGGATTTCCCCATGGATTTAGTCCTGCCAAAAGACTTCAGCTGAGCTTTTTAAGTTAGTGAATTGAAGAGTTTGTGAAAAAAAATAAAATGTAGTATAAATATTTTGTATATTATGCATTATGTTATACTCCAAAAGACAACTAAAAGTTAGTATTATATTTTACATGGCTTTCATACTTAGCTTCCTTTTCGAAAAAGCATGTATTAAAAAGAAAAAAAAATATGGGCGAAATTTTTGATCCCTGAAAAATGAAAGTTTAAGAAAAACAGTTTTAAAATGACGACCCAGATTCAGCACACGAGATGTCTTGATCGGCAATAGTGTTGGTTCATGACAGTTACGGGTGATCGGAATCCGGGGCATCACATTAGGTCTATGCTTAAGTGTTATATGAAATTCATGTATGTGAGTGCTATATGCACTAAAGTGTGACTAACATAATCCATACTATAAAAATTACGTTAAGAAAGAAATGATTTATGAAATACAAATGAAAGAAAAGAAATGAACAAAAGAAAGAATCGATTTGTGACATGCTTATGAAAGAGAATAAATGAAAGAAAGAAAAGAAAAGAAAAGAAACGAAAGAAAGAAAAGAAAAGAAAAGAAATGAAGGAAAGAAAGAAAAGGAAAGAATAAGACAAGAAAAGAAAAGGAAAGAATAAGACAAGAAAAGAAAGGAGCAGAACAACATGATAGGAAGGAAAGATCGAACAATGAAAATGAAAGTTAAGCGAGAAAAGAAAAGAAAAAAATGACATGAAAGAAAGAAAGAAAAAAAGAATAATGAAAATGAATGAATGAAAAGTAGATATAATGAGACTAACATGTATGCATATGTTATGATATGCATAAGTCAGTCTTACGATTTTAAAGTATGTTTGTGATGTTTAAGCATACATTTAGTATGCTATGTTTAAATTGATATGTGTATACAATGTTTTGTATGATATTAAGTATATTATGCTTAAGATGTTAAGCATACATTAGCTATGCTGTGTTTAATTATGTTATGTTAAAGAACATTAAGAGAAATTTTGTTCTCGATGTTTGAGTATATTAAGTATGAATGTTAAGTAATATATGATATACGTTATGTTAATGTTCTGATGCCTCAGTTGGTATCAGATGTGCTCTGTCCTATATGGTATAAGTTTTTATATGTCATGCATATATGTTTGAACTTACTAAGCCTGTCGCTCACAAGTTTGTTTATATTGCAGGTAAGCAACCTACACGATGATAATAAGTGATGGATGACGAATGAGATTTGCATATACCAAGGGACTAGGCGAGGGTTATGGTACTGCTATGAGTCTTCTGCTGAGCTGTTTAAATGGAGTATTGAAATGATGGTTTATGATGTATATCAAGTTATGGCAATGTAAAAGATTTACTTTAGTAAATGTTTTACGATGATACGATTTCAAGTTTAAAGTTTAAGAAAAAAAATTTATTCCCCATTTTCACGTTAAAATGAAAAGTTAAAACAAGTATGTTAAAGAACGCAAGTTAAAAGTAAGTTGCCGATGACCTACACGGCGACGGTCCGTCCCAGTCGGCTTCATAGCTCGACGGCAATGGTACCAATCGGTTAAGTAAGGGTCGGTCCTCACACTTGGTATCAGAACATTTTGACCATATCCCTCCTGGCACGATGCACATCTAGTTCGCCATCCAAGTAAGTTAGTTTTATTTTGAATTAGTAAATGTTTATTTATTGAAAATAAATATTTTGTAAAGATAAGATGGTGAGATGATGAAGTCATAGTACAGGCATTAGTTCCCTGTACGAGTTTCAAGGATAGATAGCACTTTTACTTTAGCATTCCGTGTGAATGCAGGTCTAGATTCATGCCATCGAAATGATTCTCTGGCTGTGTGCCATTGATTAGGATAATTAGGTCCTTTTGTCTATTAGCACTTTCAGGGAAATGCTCTCGTGTGTATTGGGATTCTTGTGACCTGGATTAGTGCTTAACTGGACTGAGTTTCGCCATACCACGATTGAGTAATTCTCTTGGAGGAGTCTAGCATCAGCCCCAGTTTCCTCATAGGCAAACTGAGTGTCATTTCCAACACTGTCTATATTTCCTAGAATTGCAATTATACAGAAAAAAAATTAGTTGTACAAGGCTATGATATATATGTAGCCTTCATGCTATGTAGATATGTTTGAAATGACATGTAAATGTGATGAAATGACATATATATGTGATGAATAGTTATGAAATGAAATCCTTGTACCCCTACTTGTCTTAATTTTCAAAGACGAAAATTTTATAAGGAGGGGTGAATGTGACAATCGGAAAATTTCATCATTCTCGAAAAATTGGTACCTAGAATATACATGATGAATTCCATGTTTTAAATGTGAAAATGTAATGATTTTATGTGTGTATGCGTGTGTGTGTCATACACAGTATCAAGAAATTGGTCAAGATGACCTTTTCTTGATATAAAACTGATATATTTAGATTCAACATGCTCAAATTAGTCAATTGAGCATAAAAAGTTATTTTTGGATCCAGAAATATGCAGTAATAAGAAATTGGTCAAGATAATCTTTTCTTGATATAAAATTGATATATTTGGAATCAACATACATTTGAGCACAAAAAGTAAAATTTGATCGAGAAACATGCATTATCGGAAAATTGGTCAAGATGACCCCGGTTGAGAATAAAACTAATATATTTGGGTTCAGTATGCCCAAATTAATCAGGATAGCTCATGTTGAAATTTTAGACGGAAAAAGTATATATAAGGGAAAAAAATCAAAAATTTGAAAATAAGCCCCCATAATGCGTCTCACTTTCTCTTTCCTCCCCCTACACGAAAATGAACAGTAAATGACCATCGGAAATGGTGTCCGTTTTTGACACCGCCAGTCCCGTTGGAAAGCTCTCACCAAGCTGAGTCCAACGGTGGGCCGAGTTGACGGAACCGATGCCGGAGGAAGGTGTACGCGCCACCCAAAGTCGCCGGAGGTCGAAAATTTTTGAGGGTCGTACCTCTGCCGTCCGGCATCTGATCGACATGATCCCGGTCCCAAAAGACTCGAGGTAAAGATTAGAACAAAACCCAAGCTTTATTTCGGCTCAACAGGCGCCAGATTGCACGCCCAACATCGCGCCATCGTCGTCGTGAAGTTGCCATGGAATCCATCAATTCCGACGGAGTTGAGTGATGTCGTGGGTACTAAAATGCTCAGAGAGACATAGGGAACAAAAGCCCCAAGTCAATTTTGGGCAACAAGCACGGCACGACAAAGAACCAACCTCGCTACTGCCGTCCAATTTTCGAGGGGTCATTTCCGGCGAATGGGGCCTCAATTGGTGAAATTGACACCACCAATGGGTTGCTCACATCGAGATCTATGAGATGGTGGCTGCCTATTTCATCGCCACTACAGTCAACACCGATCAACGGCGACCAGTGACCAAAAATTGAAGAATGGCCTGTTGGCCTATTTTTGACATTCTGAACACATCCATGGCATCAGATTTGCAAAATGGAACTTGAAAAGTGAAGAACAGAGAAACAAAGCTTGTGCACGTGAGACAGAATGGTTCATTCAATCACCGATGGGATGATTTCGATAGTGATTTCGGTCCCTACATTCCTTAATTTATATTTTGGAATGATTATGTATTGACTATGTATTTTAGCATGTGAAATTGTAAGAAAAATGAACTATGTGTATGAAAAATAGTCAAATAAGAAAATGTGTAAAATGTTAAGATTTTTGTATAAAATTTGAGTTTTACGTAAAAATATAGGCCTCTGGAATAGTATGTGATAGAATAGAATTTGGTTAGATGGTTTCAAGGCGTTTCCTAAACGCCGGGAGCCCAAAAATTAAGCGGAAATACTGCAAAAATTTTAAAAACGGCATTAAGGGTATTTTAGGAAACGTGGGGTAAAATGTGGTCGGGTGTCACGGCCCAAAATTTAGACACGTGACAAGGCAGCCAAATCATAATATCAACCCGGGATTTAAGGAAAACATTTATTATGAAAAACGAGTCAACATTATAATTTAGCTAAGCCTAATTATTTATAAAGTAGCATCATAACCACAAAATAAAATAAAGTAGAAAATAAATACTTTTTAATGTAGAAATCAAACACAAAATCGGTCTTCAAAAGAAATTACCAACCATAAAATATTCCCAAGCATGAAATTTAAATAACGTGAAATAAAGTCCAAACTTAAGATCTCATTACATCAGGACGAGAAACAGAAAGAAGAAGATGGAGAAAACGGATAGCATCATCTTTGGTAGAAACGGATAGCTCAACGATTTTCGGAACTGCTACCTCCTGCACCTGGAAGTAGTCATTTCGAAATCAGAAAGAAAAGGGACGTGAGCACTGGCTCAGTAGGACAGAAACAAAGGTGGGTTAAACAGGTAACATTTAAAAGTATGACATAATATTCGTTTCCAAAGATAATCAACAATTTAAGAATACATGGCATAATAATCATTTCCAAAAAAAATAATCAACAATTTCGTGAAAAACATTTTTAATACAAGTTTTATTCTGCTGAGGACTTAGCGTAGCTGCAATATACGTGCCCTAATATTAAAAAAAATTAAATCATTAAAATAAACCATCATATTTTGAGTGAGGACTTGTCGTAGCTATAATATACGTGCCTCGAATTGAATTATCCTAGATCATCTCGTTACGATCTAAATAGGCCAAACGGCCCTACGCAGGTTTAGGGACCTTCCCCCATGGCGTCAACTCTGGGACGCACGCATCATTTATAATGATCGTGAACTAGAGCTCAGTTATGTTCACCAGATTATTCAAAAGATGGTATTTACCAAGTTATATTATGCCATTAATCAAAACACGCTTCAAAATACACATTTATTACAAAATACTATGCATCCATTTATTTTATCAAAAACAATATAATAATTTCATAAACTGAAAACAGCATGCCATCGATAAAACAGGAAAATTTAAAACACTTGACTACTCCCAGAAAAGGCTAGAAAGTCCTACCTCGATTATCGCACAAGCGTTGCGATAACGTGATCCACCAATCAAGCAAGAACGTCAAATAAATCCTATAATCACAACATATGATCAGTCTAGGTCTAGAAAAAATCATCTAATCATTTTAGTGTGCCACAAAAAGATTTTAAAATGTTTAATAACATTTGGGATTTAAAATTTGTGAAAACCCCTAAGTTAGGATATTACTGGACATGGGCAGACTGACCTAGGCTGACTGTAAAATCAATATTAATTCATTTTTAATCCCAAAAATTCTAAGTTTTTAATATGTTAAACTAGACATCCGTAGCTTTAATTCTATATAATTTTTATAATTTTTAGACATCGTTTGGTTACTTAACTAGGCCAAAAACCGAGGGGTTGTTTTCAGGCATAAAATCAGGGTTTCAGTTTCAGTTCAAAAACTGGCAGTTCGGTCCACCTATCTTAGAAAAATATTTTGACCAGGCCAATGGATGAGTTTGGTTCTGAAATTTTGCAGTCATTTAGGGGACATCTGAATTTAATTTTAGGCTCAAGATTCACTCAAAAATCATTTTTAAAACTCAAGTTATGGATGACACAAGTTTACTGTTTATATGGTAATTTTCCAGATTTCTGTTTTTCCTGTCTGAATTTCAATTAGCCTCAAACCAATTCAATTTTCATCCAATGATCATGAAATTTTGTGTAGAACCTTATTTATATGCCATTAACACAGCCCAAGAATCAAATTGGCAAAAATCATAAAATTTACACATGTGATAATAGGGTTTTTGAAAGGGGATCAATGAGGCAAAATTTTTAGGGTTTTAGAGAGAGAAATCACACCTTATTTGTGCTGCACTATTTTTTATGCTTGGTCTCCTTTTTGGCTGAATTTGTGTGAGTGTTGGAGTCTTCAAACAGTGGAGAAAAACCATAAAAATTTTGGATTTAAAATCAAAAGGAGAAAGAAGGAAAAAGTTGATTTCTCACCTTGTTTTTGTCTCAAAAGTTGTTGAATCTTTGAGCTGCCTTTAGGTAGGTTTTTGTTTGCTGTTTTGGTGTGTTTTGGGAGAGAAAAATTCAGAGAGGAAAAAAGGGAAAGCTGGCCGAATTTTTGAGAGTGAAAGGAAGGGTGAATTAGAGTTGAAAGAGGGATTTTATACTAGGTTTTTCTTTCCTTTTTGCTTCCTTGTTTGGCCGAATCTTTTGAGGGGCAAAAGGGAAAGTTTTTGTGCTATTTTGAGGCTAGGGTTTTTCTCTCTTATTTCTCCTTAAGTGGCCAAAATTATCCATTAGTTTTTAATGAAAAAAATAATTTGAATTTTGATTGAGTTTTGACCTAGCTTTTAATTCAAATAAAATCTCCTTTATTTCCTACACTTTATGGCCGAATTTCTTCTTTATATTTAAGGGATGAAATTTGAGTTTGAATCCTTCTTGGATTTGTGGAATTTAAATTTTTAATTAAAATCCGAAGTAATGGCCGAATATTTTAGGGTTTTTGAAGTTAAAATTGTTGACTTTTTGAGTGAAATTTGACTAGGAAACCAACCTAGGGTTTCCAAAAGATTTTTAATCAATTTTTGGCACACTAATTTTATTTAAATTATATATTGACCCTTAAATAAAATTTAATGCGTCACAAATATCCACCACTAAAAATAGTTTCGTCCTCGAAACTTAAAGAATTACTCCACACTAAAGAAGAGAATAAGAATATGAATAACTTCTCATTTCATTAAGTAATCTAAATACACCTTTCAAAACATATAGTGGTATATCTACCACAATGAACAGAGTAGGGTTACAAAACAAACTTAGGTCGACTACATTACATGTATTCTACTGCTTAGCGAACCATTCAGCATGGTTCTCGCGCATATCGTTCTTGGTTTCCCATGTGGCTTCCTCTTCACCATGGTTACTCCAAAGAACCTTCACCATGGGTATTGTTTTCGTTCTCAGCTGCTTGACCTTACGATCCAAAATCTTCACCGGAACCTCGACGTAAGAGACATCTAGTTGGATTTCTACATCATCTATTGAAATGACTTCGGACTCTGTTCGTGCACTCTTCCTCAGCATCGATACATGGAAAACGTTGTGCACTCCCAAGGTGTTGGGTAACTTCAGCTCATATGCAACCTTACCAACTCTGCGTATGATCTCGAAAGGTCCAATGTAACGCGGTGCTAGCTTCCCTTTAACTCCAAAATGAGAGATACCTTTCTTCGGTGAAACCTTTAGCAACACAAACTCTCCAACCTCGAACTCTAACGGCTTTCTGCGTTGATCTACATAGCTCTTCTGTCGACTCTATGCTGTTATAAGACGTTGTTTAATGATGGCAATCTTCTCGTACTGGTCTAGGATCATATCGGGTCCACCCACTGGTGCTTCTTGGTTGTCAACCCAATAGATGGGTGATCGACAAGGCTTTCCATACAACGCTTCAAAGGGTGCCATTCCGATACTTACTTGATAACTGTTGTTGTATGCGAACTCTGCCATGTAGAGGCGTTTGCTCCATCCATCTCCAAGATCAAGAACGCAGGCACGTAGCATATCCTCGAGAATCTGTATGAGACGCTCCGACTGACCATCTGTCTGCGGATGAAAAGCGGTGCTGAAGTTCAGTTCTGTGCCTAGAGCTTCCTGTAGACTTTGCCAAAAATGAGCGTTGAAGCGCGTATCACGATCAGAAACGATCACTAAAGGGACTTCATGCAATCTGACTATATTCCTCATGTAAAGCTCGGCTAGCTGGTTCCTGCTGTAAGTCGTCTTAAACGGGATGAACTGCGCGGTCTTCGTGAGACGATCTACAACTACCCAAACTCCATCAGATCCATCCTGTGCTCTCGCTAAGCTGGTTAAGAAGTCCATTCCTATACTATCCCACTTCCACCGAGGTATTAGAAGTGGTTGGAGTAGACCTGCGGGTCTCTCCCGTACTACCTTTACCTTCTGACATGTCAAACAATTGGCTACGAAGTTCTTTACATCTAACTTTATACCTCTCCACCAAAGCTGCCGTCCTAGGTTTTGATACATCTTGTTTCCACCTGGGTGCATGGCGAACCTCGACTGATGAAACTCTGACAAGATCTCCTGTATAAGCTCTGGGATGTGTGGCACTGCTAAGCGACCCTCATTGTAAAGAATTCCACTGGCGTCCATCGACCACTCTGCAACATGCTTGCCCTTTAACAATTTATCTTGGATGTCAACGAAACGTGTATCTGCCAACTGATTCTCCTTGATCCTCTGCACGTAGTCTGGTTCCATCACTAAGTTATACAACACTGGGTGACCCTGAACTTCGCCAAAACAAACCTGATAAGTTGTAAGAACTCTGTCCTTTTCTTACTCATCTATCTGCATAGCCATTATAGTAGCATCATGATCAGGATTGGGAACTGCCTCTCTTTTCCTACTTAGTGCATCTGCAATCACGTTTGCTTTACCCGGATGGTACTCGACTTGGAAGTCATAGTCTTGCATGTATTCTACTCATATTCTTTGATGCAGGTTGAGATCTTTCTGTGTAACTAGGTATTTCAAACTCTTGTGATCTGAAAATAGTCTAAAACTGGCATCATACAGATAACAACGCCAAATCTTAAGTGTGAACACTACTGCAGCTAACTCTAGATCGTGTGTAAGGTAGTTTCATTCATGTTGTTTCGGCTGTCATGAGGCATAAGCGACAACTCGGTTCTGTTGAATCAAAACTGCTCCAAGACCTTGATGAGAAGCATCGGTATAGACGTCATATACTTGATCCTGATCCGAAATGATAAGGATAGGTGCAGACGTCAAACGACTCTTTAACTCCTGGAAAACTGACTCACAGCTGTTGTCCTAAACGAAAGGTACATCCTTCTTTGTTAGATTGTTGAGGGGAGCGGCGAGCTTGTTGAAGTCCTGTACAAAACGTCGATAATATCCCACTAAGCCCAAGAAGCTTCGGATCTCTGGAACATTTTTCGGTCATTCCCACTTAAGAATCGCTTCAACCTTGGATAGATCAACTGATATACCGTCTCCTGAGATGATATGCCTGAGAAACTTAACCTCTGTCATCCAAAACTCACATTTTTCTTTCTTGGCATACAACTGATGTTCACGAAGAGTCTGTAAAACTATACTGAGATGCTGTGCATGATCTTCACGAGTTCGGGAGTAGATGAGGATGTCGTCGATGAATACGATGACGAACTTATCAAGAAAAGGTCAGAAGACTTTATTCATCATATCCATGAAGGCTGCTGGCGCGTTTGTCAAACCGAAAGGCATTACTAAGAACTCATATCTGCCATACCTTGTTCGGAACGCTGTCTTCGGAATATCCTCCTCTTTAACACGAAGCTGATGATAACCGGATCTCAAATTAACCTTGGAGAAGAAACAAGCTCCACCCAACTGATCGAACAAGTCATCTATACGTGGTAATGGATACTTATTTTTGATGGTCACACTGTTGAGCTTTCTGTAGTGTACACAGAGACGTAGCGAACCGTCAGCTTTCTTCACAAAAAGGACTGATGAACCCCAAGGTGAGTTACTGTCTCGGATAAAGCCCAGCGATATCAACTCATCCAGCTGCTTACTCAACTCCTTTATCTCTAGAGGTGCCATATGATACGGAGCAGAAGCAAAAGGAGCTGTTCCGGGAACTAAGTCGATACGAAACTCTATTTCTCGATGAGGCGGTAAACCTGGAAGAGCTTTTGGAAAAACATCTGGAAAACTATCGACAACAGGTATAGGTTGGGTACTCTTTTCAGAACTGGATCCTTCCACTGCACACAAGGATAAGAAGCAAAGAATACCCTGTCTACTCTTCGACACTAACCTCAGAGCAGATCTATCAACATCTGAAACTAAGCTTAACTGATAGGACACTACATGTCCGAAATCAGTTGTAAAGATAACGAGACGATTACGACAATCAAGCATAATCCCATATCGGGAAAGCCAGCCATATCCCAAAATAACATCATAAGCAAAAATAGGCATTACCATAAGTTATGCCTCCAAACAAACATCCCCAACATAAACATAGGCTTGACACCCATCACTAACGGTAGTCGAGCCCAATGGGGATTTCACACATAAGGGAGAGTCAAGATTTTACAGTTTTAAACCAAGTGAACGAGCATAATGTTGGGCTATAAAAGAGTGTGTAGCTCCGATGTCAAACAAAACATGTGCATATGTACCAAAGATAGGAATTATACCATCTAATGCAGTCGGTGTATGATCTATCTCCATGCTATCAGCTCCAAGAGTGTGTACCTGTGGTGCCTTACCACGATTTTGAGTTGTATTCCCTCACTGGTAGCCCGTACTCTGACCCTGTGGTAGCGGTCTCTGATAACTCGACACTGGGAACTGCTGTAGCGGTGTAGCATGTGGAGCATAAGGCGTAGTGTACTGGCTCGTGCGCTGAGGCTAATAGGGAGTCGGAAGCTGAGGGCGCTGTGACTGTGAAGACTGGGAAGTAAACTGTTACCTCTGTGGAAGACCATTCTGATTCCGCTGATGATGATGTCTATGAGCATTGTCTCTTGACTGTCTCTTCGGGCAGACATTTCTTTTGTGGCCTTCATCACCACACTTGAAGCAGGTAATCACATTCACCCGACCCTGTCGCTGTCCAGAAAACTGATGAGAACCCGATCCCTGAGACTGCTGGTTCTTCTGGTAAGGAGTCTGCGGCTTGTGCTGAGGCTTGTTACGGATTGGTCCAGGCTTGTTTCTGTTACGAGCTTCAAGGAACTCCTTGTCGCCCTCTTCCACTGTCAACGCCTTAGCAACTATCTGCTGGTAGCTATCCCTGATCTGGAACGGTTGTACACCCCTCTTCACATAGAGGCTAAGCCCTTCCTCAAAGCGGAGACACTTAGTAGCTTCACCCAAAACCTGATTCTTCGCATACCAGGCCAACTCGGTGAACTTGGCTTCATATTCCCGCACTGACATAGACCCTTGATTCAAACGGATGAACTCCCTAGCTTTTCTGTCGCGGAACTTAGCTGAAAGAAACGCTCGTGAAAACGTTCCTCGAAAACTGACCAAGAAGACCTCTACTCCTCTGTCAAACCATCCTCGATACTAGCCCACCAGGTAGAGGCTAGACCCACCAGCTTGTTGGAAGCAAACTTGACCCAGAACTCTGTAGGTGTGGCGGTCAACTTTAACTGCTTGCGAATGGCATCAAACCAGTAGTCGGCATCCATCTATGTGCCCGTGCCATCGAAAGTGGGTACGTGAGACTTAAAGAAAAGAGTTAAGGTTGCCTGTTTAGGATGTATCATAGGCTGGGTAGGTACTACTCTAGAGGTAGGGTTTTCGGTGGTAGGCGTTTGTTGAGGAGTCTGAAAATAACTCCCCGCTCTTTGGGTCTCATTAGGAACAACATTGGCTACAGGAGCTGGGTTAGGTGTTCCAAAAGGTAAGACGGTGAGGAGAGCCTGTATCGCCGCCGTGAGATTCTATATTGCCGTTAGCTGATCATTCGGTGTAGGAACCACTGCATTCTGACTCCCTTGAGGCTGCGTGTTCCTGGGGTTCTCTTCGTCGTTGCCTCTCTGCTGCCTCTAACTACGCGTGCCGGGACGAGCCATTTTGCTGAATAAGATTGAAGAAAGAGGAAATCCTAAATGCTTCTAAGAGTAAGGAAGACCATGCTTGGGTATTTTGAAAACATTTTGATGAAAACCCTTTTGAAAACCTGGGCTCTGATACCATTATTTGTCACGGCCCAAAATTTAGACACGTGACACAGTAGCCAAATCATAATATCAACCCGGGATTTAAGGAAAACATTTAATACAAAAAACGGGTAACATTATAATTTAACTAAGCCTAATAATTTATAAAGTAGCATCATAACCACAAAATAAAATAAAGTAGAAAATAAATACTTTTTAATGCGGAAATCAAACACAAAATCGGTATTCAAAAGAAATTACCAACCATAAAATATTCCCAAGCATGAAATTTAAATAACGTGAAATAAAGTCCAAACTTAAGATCTCATTACATCAGGACAAGAAATAGAAAGAAGAAGATGGAGAAAACGGATAGCATCATCTTTGGTAGAAACGGATAGCTCAACGATTTTCGGAACTGCTACCTCCCGCACCTGGAAGTAGTCATTTCGAAATCACAAAGAAAAGGGACATGAGCGCTGGCTCAGTAGGACAGAAACAAAGGTGGGTTAAACAAGTAACATTTAAAAGTATGACATAATATTCGTTTCCAAAGATAATCAACAATTTAAGAATACATGGCATAATAATCATTTCCAAAAAAAATAATCAACAATTTCGTGAAAAACATTTTTAATACAAGTTTTATTCTGCTGAGGACTTAGCATAGCTGCAATATACGTACCCCAATATTAAAAAAAAATTAAATCATTAAAATATACCATCATATTTTGAGTGAGGACTTGTCGTAGCTATAATATACGTGCCTCGAATTGAATTATCCTAGATCATCTCGTTACGGTCTCAATAGGCCGAACGGCCCTGCACAGGTTTAGGGACCTTCCCCCATGGCGTCAACTCTGGGACGCACGCATCATTTATAATGATCGTGAACTAAAGCTCAGTTATATTCACCGGATTATTCAAAAGATGGTATTTACCAAGTTATATTATGCCATTAATCAAAACATGCTTCAAAATACACATTTGTTACAAAATACTTTACATGCGTTTATTTTATCAAAAACAATATAATAATTTCATAAACTGAAAACAGCATGCCATTGATAAAATAGAGAAATTTAAAACACTTGACTACTCCCAGAAAAGGCTAGAAAGTCCTACCTCGATTATCGCACAAGCGTTACGATAACGTGATCCACCAATCAAGCAAGAACGTCAAATAAATCCTATAATCACAACATATGATCAGTCTAGGTCTAGACAAAATCATCCAATTGTTTTAGTGTGCCACAAAAAGATTTTAAAATGTTTAATAACATTTGGGATTTAAAATTTGTGAAAACCCCTAAGTTAGGATATTACTGGACATGGGCAGACTGACCTAGGCTGACTATAAAAACAATATTAATTCATTTTTAATCCCAAAAATTCTAAATTTTTAATATGTTAAAATAGACATCCGTAGCTTTAATTCCATATAATTTTTATAATTTTTAGACATAGTTTGGTTGCTCAACTAGGCCAAAAACCGAGGGGTTGTTTTCAGGCATAAAATCAGGGTTTCAGTTTCGGTTCAAAAACTGGTAGTTCTGTCCACCTATTTTAGAAAAATATTTTGACTAGGCCAGCGGATGAGTTTGGTTCTAAAATTTTGCAGGCATTTAGGGGACATCTGAATTTAATTTTAGGCTCAAAATTCACTCAAAAATCATTTTTAAAACTCAAGTTATGGCTGACACAAGTTTACTGTTCATATGGTAATTTTCCAGATTTCTGTTTTTCCTGTCCGAATTTCAATTAGCCTCAAACCAATTCAATTTTCATCCAATGATCATGAAATTTTGTGGAGAACCTTATTTATATGTCATTAACACAACCCATGAATCAAATTGGCAAAAATAATGAAATTTACGCATGTGATAATAGAGTTTTTGAAAGGGGATCAATGAAGCAAAATTTTTAGGGTTTTAGAGAGAGAAATCACACCTTGTTTGTGCTGCACTATTTTTTATGCTTGGTCTCCTTTTTGGCTGAATTTGTGTGAGTGTTGGAGTCTTCAAAATAATAGGGAAAACAGTGGAGAAAAACCATAAAAATTTCAGATTTAAAATCAAAAGGAGAAGGAAGGAAAAAGTTGATTTCTCACCTTGTTTTTGTCTCAAAAGTTGTTGAATCTTTGAGCTGCCTTTAAGTAGGTTTTTGCTTGCTGTTTTGGTGTGTTTTGGGAGAGAAAAATTCAGAGAGGAAAGAAGGGAAAGCTGGCCGAATTTTTGAGAGTGCAAGGAAGGGTGAATGAGAGTTGAAAGAGGGTTTTTATACTAGGTTTTTCTTTCCTTTTTGCTTCCTTGTTTGGCCGAATCTTTTGAGGGGCAAAAGGGAAAGTTTTTGTGCTGTTTTGAGGCTAGGGTTTTTCTCTCTTATTTCTCCTTAAGTGGCCGAAACTATCCATTAGTTTTTAAGGAAAAAAATAATTTGAATTTTGATTGAGTTTTGACCTAGCTTTTAATTCAAATAAAATCTCCTTTATTTCCTAGACTTTATGGCCGAATTTCTTCTTTATATTTAAGGGATGAAATTTGAGTTTGAATCCTCCTTGTATTTGTGGAATTTAAATTTTTAATTAAAATCCCAAGTAATGGCCTAATATTTTAGGGTTTTTGAAGTTAAAATTGTTGACTTTTTAGTGAAATTTGACTAGGAAACCAACCTAGGGTTTCCAAAAGATTTTTAATTAATTTTTGGCACACTAATTTTATTTAAATTATATATTGACCCTTAAATAAAAATTTAAGGCGTCACATCGGGATGGAAACCTGAGCCCCTTCGGTGACCTAGGCCTAAAAAATAAAGGAATAATAACCGAGGGTTGGAATAGTACCACCTGAGGGTCGGTGAATAGTAAACCAAGAAATTGTGGCAAATAATGCCGTAAAAAATTTAGTAAAGCCTAAGAAAAATTATTTTATGATTTTGGGCTTAGAAAATCCAGTCTGAGCATTAAAATGGAAATGATACGGTCTAAAGACCCGTTAGGGCCAAAACGGTCATCTTGACCGAAAATTTCAGGAACGATAGAAAAGGGCCCTACTGGACTTAGAATGACTTAATTAAAATTCTAAGGGCCAAAACTAAGTTGTAAATCAAAGAAAAGTAAGGTTATGATGAGAAATCTCACTAAGGGGCAAAATGGTAATTTTATCAAAAGTTCGCAACACAATGGTAATTTTATTAAAAGTTAGTAGAAAAGTTATAGATGGGATATTAGACCCCTAATTCGTGATTAGGAAATCAAACTTAGAATTTTTACGTTTTATTAAGTTTTATATATGAAATAAGTATGGAAAATAATCGTTATTATTTTAGTTATAAGGATCCAATTCAGATGCGATGAAGAGATGTCTGCAGACTAAGGAAGCAAAAAAGACATGCTAGCAAAGTATTTGTAAGTTCAAGCATGCAACATGAACCGACATGTTATGTTAGGTCTATGTTTAAGTGTTATATGAAATTCATGTATGTGAGTGCTATATGCATTAAAGTGTGACTAACATAATCCACACTATAAAAATTACGTTAAGAAAGAAATGATTTACAAAATGCAAATGAAAGAAAAGAAATGAACAAAAGAAAGAATCGATTTGTGACATGCTTATGAAAGAGAATAAATGAAAGAAAGAAAAGAAAAGAAACGAAAGAAAGAAAGAAAAGAAATGTACAAAAGAAAGAAAAGGAAAGAATAAGACAAGAAAAGAAAACGAAAGAATAAGACAAGAAAAGAAAGGAGCAGAACGACATGATAGGAACAAAAGATCGAACAATTAAAATGAATGTTGAGCAAGAAAAGAATGACATGAAAGAAAGAAAGAACAAAAGAATAATGAAAATGAATGAATGAAAAGTAGACAAGTATAATGAGACTAACATGTATGCACATTTTATAATATGCATAATTTGATATGCATAAGTCAGTCTTACAATTTTAAAGTATGTTTGGGATGTTTAAGCATACATTTAGTATGCTATATTTAAATTGATATGTGTATAAAATGTTTTGTATGATGTTAAGTATGTTATGCTTAAGATGTTAAGCATATATTAAGTATGCTATGTTTAAATTATGTTATGTTAAAGAACATTAAGTATGAAAGTTTATTCTTGATGTTCGAATATATTAAGTATGAATGTTAAGTAATGTATGATATATGTTATGTTAATGTTTTGATGCCTTAGTTGGTATCAGACGTGCTCTGTCCTATATGGTATGAGTTTTTATATGTCATGTATATATGTTTGAACATACTGAGCCTGTCGCTCGCAAGTTTGTTTATGTTGCAAGTAAGCAACCTGCGCGATGATAAGACAAGTGATAAATGACGAATGAGATCTACATGTACTAAGAGACTAGGCGAGGGTTATGGTACTGCTATGAGCCTTCCGCTGAGCTGCTTAAAAAGAATATTGAAATGATGGTTTATGATGTATATCAAGTTATGGCAATATAAAAGATTTATTTTAGTAAATGTTTTACGATGATACGATTTTAAGTTTAAAGTTTAAGAAAAAAAAAATTAATTCCCCATTTTCATGTTAAAATGAAAAGTTAAAACAAGTATGTTAAAGAAAGCAAGTTAAAAGTAAGGTGCCGACGACCTACATGGCGATGGTCCGTCGCAGTCGGCTTCAGAGCTCGACGGCGATGGTACTAGTCAATAAGTAAGGGCTGGTTGTCACAATCTGTACCCAAAATAGCCTTTCGAACGCAGTACAGACATTACGAGTTTTTGGTCATGTCATTCGGACTGGCAAACATGCTAGTAGCTTTCATGGACCTAATAAACCACATGTTCGAGGACTATTTAGATAAGTTTGTCATTGTGCTTATCGATGACATACTTCTATACTCTAAGATGAAGGAAAGGCATGAAGAGCACTTAATGATCATCTTGCGCATTTAACAGGACCATCATCTATATGCAAAGTTCTCTAAGTACGAGTTTTGGCTAGAGAAGGTCCATGTCATTGGCCACGTAGTCTACAAGGAGGGAGTGTCCGTCGACCCAATGAAAATTGATGCAATTAGCACGTCACCAGCTCTGAGAAACATGACGGAGATCCGTAGCTTCCTAGGCTTAGTAGGATATTACTGACATTTTGTTGAGGGTTTTTCAAAGCTAACCGCACAGCTCATGGTGCTCACCAAGAAGGGAAAGAGGTATGAGTGGACCAAAAAGTATGAGGAAAGCTTTCAAGAGCTGAAACGAAGGCTCACGAGCGCTTCAATACTATTCATTCCAGATGCTGGTTAGGGAAGCTTTGTGATTTATAGTGATGCACCTAAAATCGAGTTGGGAGCCGTGTTAATGTAGAGTGGTAGAGTAGTCATGTATGCTTCACGACAACTCAAAAACCCTGAGAAAAGCCACCCAACGCATGATTTGGAGCTAGTAGTGGTAGTTTTTGCATTAAAAGAATGGAAGCACTACCTTTATGGAGTCAAGTACGAGATTTACACCGACCACCAGAGCCTCAAGTGTATCTTTACACAAAAAAGCTCAACATGAGGTAGCGTTGATGGCTAGAGTTGGTAAAGGATTACAATTATGAGATCCTATGCCGTCCGGGAAAATCCAATAAAGTAGTCGAAGCGCAAAGTCAGAAGCATTTTACTATGCTTATGGCTATTAGTGTCTTGCCGGGAGTGCTATTATGAGGAACTCAGGAAGCGAATCCTTTCAGAGGCTCACAAAACGCCATACTCTGTACATCTAAGGGCAAATAAGATGTACAAGGACTTAAAAGATCCCTTTTGGTGGCCTAAAATGAAGAACGATGACATTGTCTAGTTCATTGCTAGATACCTTATGCGCCAGAAGGTTAAAGCAGAACACAAGTGCCCAGCAGGAGAATTACAAAAAATTAAGCTACCCAAGTGAAAATAGGACCAAATCACGATGGACTTCGTGGTCAGACTGCCAAGGGCCTCCAATGGCAACGATGCAATCTGGCTGATCGTAGATAGATTGGTGAATTAGCCAGATTTCTTACGGTAAAAGTTAGCTACTTGGAACGACTAGCAGAAATCTATGCGGCTCAGTTCGTGCAGATTGTGACGAACGCTTCACCTTTAGATTTTGCCAAAGCGTTCAAGCAGCATTAGGGTCCAAGTTAGAGTTTAGCATAGCATCCCATCCTCAGACCGACGGTCAGTCTGAGAGGACCATACAGATGTTAGAGGACATGTTGAGAGCCTGCGTCCTAGACCTCAAAGGAAATTGGGATCAGAAGTTACCCTTGAGTGAGTTCTCGTACAACAATAACTACCATTCCTTGATAGGAATGGCACCATACGAGGCCCTTTGTGGAAAGAAATACAGATCTCCAGCTCACTGGTATGAGACCAGAGAGAAACGAGTAGTTAGCTCAGACATCTTCAAGAATACCATAGCAGACGTGAAGTTGATACAAGAAACATTAGATACAGTGCACAGTCGATAGAAGAATTTTGATGACAAGCATCGTAGACCCCTCGAGTTTCAAGTAGGAGACTCGATCTTTATCAAGACGACACCCATGAAAGGGGTAATGCCCTTTGAAAAAAAAAAAAAGGAAAGCTCAGTCCTAGGTACATAGGACCCTTGAGATAATAGAGAAAGTCAGGAAGGTGGCTTATAGACTAATGCTTCCTCCCGAGTTAGCTACCGTGCACAACGTCTTTCACGTCTTGATGCTAAAGAAGTACGTGCCAGACAGCTCCCATATTCTGATTCAAGAACTTGTGGTAGTACACGCTGATTCGATGTACGAGGAGAAACGCATGCAGATCCTAGTTAGAGAGGAGAAAGTACTTAGGAATAAAATATACCGCTAGTAAAAGTGTTGTGGCAGAATCACAGCATTGAGGAAGCCACATAAGAACGGGAAGAAGACATGAGAAGAGACTTCTTGAAATTATTCTAATTTTCGAGGACGAAAATTTTGTAAGGGGGATAAGTTGTAATGATCCCCACATTCACGAAACCTACTTATCGTGTAATAAGTAATTAAGGAATGAAATTGGAGTATTTTGAAGCTTTTTGGTGCACATTTGAAGAACACAGTCAGGTACACGACCGTGTAAGTGGCCGTGTACCGTTTAGACTGTGTACATGTGAGAGACCATGTAAGTGTAAATAGCCATGTAAGAGGAACACAGTTAGGTACACAGTCTGTAAGTAGTCATGTACCATTCAGACTGTTGAAGTGTAAGAAGCTGTGTGAGTGTATATGGCTGTGTAGTGTAACACGGCCAGGTACACAGCCGTGTAAGTGGCCATGTACCACTCGGGCTGATGAACGTGTTTCAGAACATGGGCGTGTTGAGCAATCTCAACTAGTACACGCCTGTGTCCGAAATGTACATGCCCATGTTGCCTTACACATGCCCGTGTAAGAGCCCATGTAGAAGGTTGTGTAATGAGCAGAGAGCCACTGTAATGACTCTCATGAATTATGAAACTTAATTACTATGAAATGAGTAATTAAGTTAATAAATACAGTATACTTTTTAGTTGAGTGAATTAAATGAGTACAGTAATATTTAATTACTATTCATGCAGTGATAGGAGCAATCGACAGTGAAATTGGTCCACCCTATTATGTGAGTGTGCATGTGAGACACACAGTATCAAGAAACTGGTCCAGACGACCATTTCTTGACACAGAACTATCATGCAGTGAAAGGGACAACTGAGAGTGAGATCGATTTACCTTAGTACATATGAATATGCGTGTGAGACACGCAGTATCAAGAAACTAGTCTAGACGACAATTTCTTGACACAGAATTGATGAACTAGTCATCAGTACGCTCAGACTGGTCATCTGAGCAAAGCAGCGATAATTGCCCAGATGTATAGTATCGAGAATGATGGTCCAGATGACCTCTTCTCGCCCAGAGATTGACAAAATCGGAGCCAAAATGCTCAGATCAGTTAGTTAAACAGAAAGTAATGAATAGTAAATAGTAGAAATGCAGTGTCAGGTTAATGGCCAAAACGGCCTTAATTTGATCTAAAACTGATATAATTACAGTTAGCAGATTCAATTTGGTCAATTGAGCACAAAATGGGAATTTTTGTTTGAGAGATACGCAGTATCAGGAAGAGGGTCAACTTTAGCTGCTTACGCCGCATGGGCTAGTATCGAGGATGGTTTGACAGAGGAGCAGAGGACTTCTTGGACAGTTTTCGAGGAGCGTTTTCACGAGCGTTTCTTTTCAGCTCAGTTCCGCGATAGAAAATCTAGGGAGTTCGTCCGTTTAAAGCAAGGGTCTATGTCAATGCGGGAATATAAAGCCAAGTTCACTGAGTTGGCCCAGTATGCGAAGAATCAGGTTTTGGATGAAGCTACTAAGTGTCTCCGCTTTGAAGAAGGGCTTAGCCTCTATGTGAAGAGGGGTGTACAACCATTCCAGATCAGGGATAGCTACCAGCAGATAGTTGCTAAGGCGTTGACAGTGGAAGAGGGTGACAACGAGTTCCTTGAAGCTCGTAACAAAAACAAGTTTGGACCAATCCGCAACAAGCCTCAACACAAGCCGCAGACTCCTTACCAGAAGAACCAGCAGTCTCAGGGGTCAGGTTCTCATCAGTCTTCTAGACAGCGACAGGGTCGGGTGAATATGATTACCTGCTTCGAGTGTGGTGTTAAAGGTCATAAAAGAAATGTCTGCCCGAAGAGACAGTCGAGAGACAATGCTCATAGACATCATCATCAGCGGAATCAGAATGGTTTTCCACAGAGACAACAGTTTACTTCTCAGTCTTCGCAGTCACAGCACCCTCAGCTTCCGATTCCCTATCAGCCTCAGCGCACGAGACAGTACACTGCGCCTTATGCTTCACATGCTGCACCGCTACAGTAGTTTCCAGTGCTGAATTATCAGAGACCGCCACCACAGGATCAGAGTATGGGCTATCAGTGAGGGAATACAGCTCAAAATCATGGTAAGGCACCACAGGTACACGCTCTTGGAGCTGACAGCATGGAGATAGATCATACACCGACTACATTAGATGGTATAATTCCTATCTTTGGTACATATGCACATGTTTTGTTTGACACCGGAGCTACACACTCTTTTATAGCCCAACATTATGCTCGTTCACTTGGTTTAAAACTACAAAATCTTGACTCTCCCTTATGTGTGAAATCCCCGTTGGGCACGACTACCGTTAGTGATGGGTGTCAAGCCTATGTTTATGTTGGGGATGTTTGTTTGGAGGCATCACTTGTTGTAATGCCTATATTTTCTTATGATGTTATTCTGGGATATGACTGGCTTTCCCGATATGGGATTATGCTTGATTGTCGTAATCGTCGCGTTATCTTTACAACTGATTTCGGACATGTAGTGTCCTATCAGTTAAGCTTAGTTTCAGATGTTGATAGATCTGCTCTGAAGTTAGTGTCGAAGAGTAGACAGGGTATTCTTTGTTTCTTATCCTTGTGTGCGGTGGAAGGATCCAGTTCTGGAAAGAGTACCCAACCTATACCTGTTGTCGATAGTTTTCCAGATGTTTTTCCAAAAGCTCTTCCAGGTTTACCGCCTCATCGAGAAATAGAGTTTCGTATCGACTTAGTTTCTGGAACAGCTCCTTTTGCTTCTGCTCCGTATCGTATGGCACCTCTAGAGATGAAAGAGTTGAGCAAGCAGCTGGATGAGTTGAAATCGCTAGGCTTTATCCGAGACAGTAACTCACCTTGGGGTTCATCAGTCCTTTTTGTGAAGAAAGTCGACGGTTCGCTTCGTCTCTATGTGGACTACAGAAAGCTCAACAGTGTGACCATCAAAAATAAGTATTCGTTACCACGTATAGATGACTTGTTCGACCAGTTGGGTGGAGCTTGTTTCTTCTCCAAGATTGATTTGAGATCCGGTTATCATCAGCTTTGGGTTAGAGAGGAGGATATCCCGAAGACGGCATTCCAAACGAGGTATGGCAGTTACGAGTTCTTAGTAATGCCTTTTGGTTTGACAAACGCACCAGCAGCCTTCATGGATATGACGAATAGAGTCTTCCGACCTTTTCTTGATAAGTTCGTCATCGTATTCATCGACGACATCCTCATCTACTCCCGAACTCGTGAAGATCATGCACAGCATCTCAATATAGTTTTACAGACTCTTTGTGAGTTGTACGCCAAGAAAGAAAAATGTGAGTTTTGGATGACAGAGGTTAAGTTTCTCGGACATATCATCTCAGGAGATGGTATATCAGTTGATTCATCCAAGGTTGAAGCGATTCTTAAGTGGGAACGACCGAAGAATGTTCCAGAGATCCGAAGCTTCTTGGGCTTGGCGGGATATTATCGACGTTTTGTACAGGACTTCAGCAAGCTCGCCGCTCCCCTCACCAATCTGACAAAGAAGGATGTACCTTTCGTTTGGGACAACAGCTGTGAGTCAGTCTTCCAAGAGTTAAAGAGTCATTTGACGTATGCACCTATCCTTATCATTCCGGATCAGGATCAAGTATATGATGTCTACACCGATGCTTCTCATCAAGGTCTTGGAGAAGTCTTTATGCAACAGAACTGAGTTGTCGCTTATGCCTCACGACAGCTGAAACAACACGAACGAAACTACCCTACACACGATCTAGAGTTAGCTGCAGTAGTGTTTGCGTCTAAGATTTGGCGTTGTTATCTGTACGGTGCCAGTTTTAGACTGTTTTCAGATCACAAGAGTTTGAAATACCTAGCTACAAAGAAAGATCTCAACTTGCGTCAGAGAAGGTGGGTAGAATACATGCAAGACTACGACTTCCAAGTCGAGTATCATCCGGGTAAAGCAAATGTGGTTGCAGATGCACTAAGTAGGAAAAGAGAGGCAGTTCCCAATCCTGATCATGACGCTTCTATAATGCTATGCAGATAGATGAGTGGGAAAGGGAAGAGTTCTCACAGCTTATCAAGTTCGTTTTGGCGAAGTTCAGGGTCACCCAGTGTTATACAACTTAGTGATGGAACCAGACTACGTGCAGAGGATCAAGGAGAATCAGTTGGCAAATACACGTTTCATTGACATCCGAGATAGATTATTAAAGGGCAAGCGTGTTGCAGAGTGGTCGATGGACGCCAGTGGAATTCTTTACAACGAAGGTCGCTTAGCAGTGCCACACATCCCAGAGCTTATACAGGAGATCTTGTCAGAGTTTCATCAGTCGAGGTTCGCCATGCACCCAGGTGGGAACAAGATGTATCAAAACTTAAGACGGCAGCTTTGGTGGAGAGGTATGAAGTTAGATGTGAAGAACTTCGTGGCCAACTGTTTGACGTGTCAGAAAGTAAAGGCAGTACGGGAGAGACCTGCAGGTCTGCTCCAACCACTTCCAATACCTCGGTGGAAGTGGGATAGTATAGGAATGGACTTCCTAACCGGCTTACCAAAAGCACAGGATGGATCTGATGGAGTCTGGGTAGTTGTAGATCGTCTCACGAAGACCGCGCACCTCATCCCGTTCAAGACGACTTGCAGCAGGAACTAGCTAGCCGAGCTTTACATGAGGAACATAGACAGATTGCATGGAGTCCCTTCAATGATCATTTCTGATCGTGATACGCGCTTCAACGCTCGCTTTTGGCAAAGTCTACAGGAAGCTCTAGGCACAGAACTGAACTTCAGCGTCACTTTTCATCCGCAGACAGATGGTCAGTCAGAGCGTCTCATACAGATTCTCGAGGATATGCTACGTGCCTGCGTTCTTGATCTTGGAGATGGATGGAGCAAACACCTCTAACCTGGCAGAGTTCGCATACAACAATAGTTATCAAGCGAGTATCGGAATGGCACCCTTTGAAGCGTTGTACGGAAAGCCTTGTCGATCACCCATCTATTGGGTTGACAACCAGGAAGCACTAGTGGGTGGACCCAAGATGATCCTAGACCAGTACGAGAAGATTGCCATCATCAAACAACGACTTCTAACAGCATAGAGTCGACAGAAGAGCTATGCAGATCAACGCAGAAAGCCGTTAGAGTTCGAGGTCGGAGAGTTTGTGTTGCTAATGATTTCACCGAAGAAAGGTATCTCTCGTTTTGGAGTTAAAGGGAAGCTAGCACCGCGTTACATTGGACCTTTCGAGATCGTACGCAGAGTTGGTAAGGTTGCATACGAGCTGAAGTTACCCGACACCTTGGGAGTGCACAACATTTTCCATGTATCGATGCTGAGGAAGAGTGCACGAACAGAGTCCGAAGTCATTTCAACAGATGATGTAGAAATCCAACCAGATGTCTCTTACGTCGAGGTTCCGGTGAAGATTTTGGATCGTAAGGTCAAGCAGCTGAGAACGAAAATAATACCCATGGTAAAGGTTCTTTGGAGTAACCATGGTGAAGAGGAAGCCACATGGGAAACCGAGAAAGATATGCGTAAGAACCATGCTGAATGGTTCGCTAAGCAGTAGAGTACATGTAATGTAGTCGACCTAAGTTTGTTTTGTAACCCTACTCTGTTCATAGTGGTAGATATACCACTATATGTTTTGAAAGGTGCATTTAGACTGCTTAATGAAATGAGAAGTTATTTATATTCTTATTCTCTTCTTTAGTGTGGAGTAATTCTTAAAGTTTCGAGGATGAAACTATTTTTAGTGGTAGATATTTGTGATGCCTTAAATTTTATTTAAGGGTCAATATATATTTTAAATAAAATTAGTGTGCCAAAAATTAATTAAAAATCCTTTTGGAAACCCTAGGTTGATTTCCTAGTCAAATTCCGCTCAAAAAGTCAACAATTTGAACTTCAAAAAGAAACCCTAAAATATTCGGCCATCACTTGGGATTTTAATTAAAATTTAAATTCCACAAATCCAAGGAGGATTCAAATTCAAATTTCATTCCTTAGATATAAAGAAGAAATTTGGCCATAAAATGTAGGAAATAAAGGAGATTTTATTGAATTAAAAGCTAAGTCAAAACTCAATCAAAATTCTAATTATTTTTCCTCAAAAACTAAGGGATAATTTTGGCCACTTAAGGGGAAATAAGAGAGAAAACCCTAGCCTCAAAACAGCACAAAAACTTTCCCTTTTGCCCCTTACAATTTTCGGCCAAACAAGGAAGAGAAAGGGAAAGAAAAACCTAGTATAAAAACCCCCTTTTTAACTCTCATTCACCCTTCCTTTCACCCTCAAAAATTCGGCCAGCTTTCCCCTCTCTCCTCTCTGAATTTTCTCTCCCAAAACACACCCAAAACAGCAAACAAAACTTACAAAAAGGTAGCTCAAAAAATTCAACAACTTTTGAGACAAAAACAAGGTGAGAAATCAAAATTTTTTTCCTTCCTTTTCCTTTTGATTTCAAATCCGAAATTTTATATGGTTTTCTCCACTGTTTCCCTACTGTTTTGAAGACTCCAACACTCACACAAATTCAGCCAAAAGGGAGACCAAACATCAAAAATAGTGCAGCACAAACAAGGTGTGATTTCTCTCTCAAACCCTAAATTTTTACCTCATTGATCCCCTTTTCAAAAACCCTATTATCATATGTGTAAGATTTTATGATTTTGTCAGTTTTATTCTTGGGTTGTGTTAATGACATATAAATAAGGTTTTCCACAAAATTTCGTGATCATTGGATGAAAATTGAATTGGTTTGAGGCTAATCGAAATTCGGACACAGAAAAACGGAAATCTGGGAAAATTATCATATAAACAGTAAATTTGTGTCAGCCATAACTTGAGTTTTAAAAACGATTTTTGAGTGATTCTTGAGCCTAAAATTAAATTCAAGATGTCCCCTAAATGCCTGAAAAATTTTAGAACCAAAATCACCCGTTTTCCTAGTCAAAATATTTTTCTAAGATAGGCGGACAGAACTGCCAGGTTTTGAACCGAAATTGAAACCCAGATTTTATGCCTGAAAACAACCCCTCGGTTTTTGGCCTAATTGAATGACCAAACGATGTATAAAAATTATAAAAATTATATGGAATTAAAGCTACAGATTTTTAGTTTAACATATCAAAAATTTAGAATTTTTGGGATTAAAAATGAATTGATATTGATTTTACAATCAGCCTAGGTCAGTCTGCCCATGACCAGAAATATCCTGACTTAGAGTTTTTCACAAATTTTAAATCACAAATGTTTATTAAACGTTTTAAAATCTTTTGAGGCACACTAAAATGATTGGATGATTATGTCTAGACCTAGACTGATCATATGTTGTGATTATAGGATTTATTTGACGTTCTTGCTGGATTTGTGGATCACCTTATCGTAACGCTTGTGCGATAATTGAGGTAGGACGTTCTAGCCTTTTCTTGGAGTAGTCAAGTGTTTTAAATTTCCCTGTTTTATCGATGGTATGCTGTTTTCAGTTTATGAAATTATTATATTGTTTTTGATGAAATAAACGCATGCAACGTATTTGGTAATTAAATGTGTATTTTAAAACGTGTTTTGATTTATGGCATAATATAACTTGGTAAATACCATCTTTTGAATAATCCAGTGAACATAATTGAGCTCTAGTTCACGATCATTGTAAATGATGCGTGCGTCCCAAAGTTGACGCCATGGGGGAAGGTCCCAAAACCTGCGCAGGGCCGTTCGGCCTATTTAGACCGTAACGAGATGATCTAGGATAATTCAAATTCGAGGCACGTATATTATAGCTACGACAAGTCCTCACTCATAATATGATGGTTTGTTTTAATGATTTATTATTTTAATATTGGGGCACGTATATTGCAGCTACGCTAAGTCCTCAGCAGAATAAAACTTGTATTAAAAATGTTTTTCACGAAATTGTTGATTATTTTTTTTATGATTATTATGTCATGTATTTTTTTTAAATTGTTGATTATTTTTGGAAACGAATATTATGCCATACTTTTAAATGCTATCTGTTAACCCACTTTTGTTTCTATCCTACTGAGCCAGCGCTCACGTCCCTTTTTTCTTTGTGATTTCGAAATGACTACTTCCAGGTATGGGAGGTAGCAGTTCCGAAATTCGTTGAGATATCCGTTACGACCGAAGATGATGCTATCCGTTTTCTCCATCTTCTTCTTTCTGTTTCTCGTTCTGATGTAATGAGACTTAAAGTTGTACTTTATTTCACGTTATTTAAATTTTATGCTTGGGAATATTTTATGATTGGTAATTTCATTTGAAAACCGATTTTGTGTTGATTTCCGCATTAAAAAGCATTTATTTTATCCTTTATTTTATTATGTGGTTATGATGCTACTTTATAAATAATTAGGCTTAGCTAAATTATAATGTCGACCCGCTTTTCGTAATAAATGTTTTTCCTTAAATCTCGAGTTGATATTATGATTTAGTTGCCGTGTCACGTGTCTAAAATTTTAGGCCGTGACAAAAAGCCAATTCCAAGCCACTAAAACATCACTGAGGAACCAAGAGGCTTCTATTCATAACCTTGAGAACCAGATTGGTCAGCTGGCAAAGCTTGTGTCAGAGAGACAACAAGGGAGCCTGCCTAGCAACACTGAGAAGAATCCAAAAGAGCAAGTCAAGGCAGTTACCTTCATGAGTGGTAAAGAACTACGAGTTGAGAAAGAACCGCATGGTAAGGAAGAGAATGACAAGCAATCTGAGGATAAAGAGAAGGAGGATGGGAATCCTAAACCTGTGCAGGGTTTCCAACCCACTATCCCATACCTAGCCAAGCTGAAGAAGGATAAGATGGATGAGCAATTTGGTAAGTTTCTTGAACTGTTTAAGCAACTTCACATTAACTTGCCTTTTTTTGAAGCTCTTTCGCAGATGCCAAAGTATGCAAAATTCTTGAAGGACTTACTTTCAAATAAGAGGAAGTTGGAGGAGCTGTCAACAGTAACATTAAGTGAGGAGTGCTCAGCCATTGTGCAAAACAAGCTACCCAAGAAATTAAAAGATCCAGGGGGTTTTACTATTCCTTGTCTCATTGGTAGTTTGTCGGTTGATAAGGCATTAGCGGATTTGGGAGCTAGCATTAATTTGATGCCTTACAAGATGTTTAAGAAACTGGGGTTGGGAGAGCCTAAACCAACTAGAATGAGCATACAGCTAGCCGATAGGTCAGTTAAATACCCTAAAGGCATCATTAAGGATGTGTTGGTTAAGGTAGATAAGTTTATATTCCATGTGGATTTTGTCATTCTTGAAATGGATGAGGACATTGAGGTACCCCTTATTCTAGGTCGACCCTTTTTAGCTACTGCCAGAGCCATTATAGATGTGAGTGATGGTAAGTTAGTCCTTAGGGTTGGGAATGAGGAGGTAACTTTTAAAATACATAATGCCATGAGACATTCCCTTGAGGAGGATGATACTTGTTACTATCTTGACTCCACTGATATTGTCGTTTCTGATTGTTTGCAGGAATTGGTCCATGATGACCCTTTAGAGCTATGCCTTGTACAAGGAAGGGAGGAAAACGACGATGATCCTTGCATTAAGGAACAAGTAGCACATTTAGAAGCTAGCGAGCTCATGGTGAGAAAGAAAGAGTTTGAAAAGATCGAACAAAGTGGAGAGAAGAGGTTAAAACCCTCTATCGAGGACCCACCAGTTCTGGAATTGAAAGCGTTACTAGCCCATCTTGAGTATGCCTTTTTAGAGAAGGATTCAAAGCTACCAGTCATTATCGCCTCCAGATTGAAGGTAGATCAGAAAGAAAAGTTACTGGTAGCACTTAAGAAGCATAAAAGGGCTATCGCTTGGAAGATTTTGGACATTAAGGGAATTAGCCCTTCATTTTGCACCTACAAAATCCTAATGGAGGATGAATTCAAGTCGTCGGTGCAACCCCAGCGGTGACTCAATCCCAAGATGAAGGAAGTAGTCAAAGCAGAGGTGATTAAGCTCCTCGATGCAGGTATGATCTATCCGATCTCTGACAGCACTTAGGTAAGTCCTGTTCAGGTAGTTCCAAAGAAGGGTGGAATGACGGTGGTACCTAATGAGAAGAACGAGCTGATTCCCATGAGAACTGTCACTGAGTGAAGAGTATGCATTGACTACAGAAAGCTTAATGATGCCACTCAAAAAGACCACTTCCCACTACCCTTTGTGGACCAAATGCTAGAAAGATTAGTGGGTCATATGTATTATTGTTTCTTGGATGGTCTATCCGGCTATGTCTAGATTCCAATAGCACCAAAGGACCAAGAGAAGACAACTTTCACATGTCCCTATGGCACATTTGCATACAGGAGGATGCCTTTTGGGCTGTGCAATGCACCTACAAACTTTCAAAGATGTCTGATGGAAATTTTTGATGATTTAATAGAAGACATCATGGAGGTGTTTATGGATGACTTCTCTGTGTTTGGTGATTCCTTCGATGCATGCCTCCACAACCTTGAATGAGTGCTGAAAAGATGTGAAGAAACTAATCTGGTTTTGAACTGGGAAAAGTGCCATTTTATGGTACAAGAAGGCATAGGTTTAGGCCATAAAATCTCGAGCAGGGGAATAGAGGTAGATAGAGCTAAGATTGAGACAATTGAAAAGCTACCACCCCCAACTGTAGTTAAGGCTGTGAGGAGTTTCTGGGACATGTAAGTTTTTACAGGAGATTCATCAAGGACTTGTCTAAGATTGCCAGACCCTTAACTCAGTTACTCGAGAAAGATGCACCATTTGTCTTTACTCAAGAGTGTTTGGAAGCATTTAACAGTCTTAAGGAGAAATTAACTAATGCCCCGATTATGGTCGCACCAGATTGGAACCTTCCGTTTGAACTGATGTGTGATGCCAGTGACTTCGCAGTAGGTGCAGTACTTGGACAGTGGAGGGACAAGCACTTTCAGCCCATCTACTACGCTAGCAAGACTTTGACGGACACTCAAGAAAATTATACAACCACCGAAAAAGAATTGCTAGCTATCATTTTTGCATTTGATAAATTCAGATCTTATTTAATTTTATCCAAAGTCATTGTTTATACTGATCATTCTGCATTGCGTTACTTGTTAAATAAGGCAGATGCCAAGCCCAGATTGATCAGGCGGATTTTGTTGTTACAGGAATTTGACTTGGAAATTAAAAATAAGAAGGGGGCTGAAAACCTAGTAGCAGACCATCTTTCGTGGTTAGAAAACCCGAATCTAGAAAAGCTAGCAGAAGAGGACATCGATGATGCATTCCCTGAAGAACGTCTATACCATCTGACAGAGGTAAGTGCAGGTGAAGTCCCTTGGTTTGTCGATTTTGCTAATTACTTGGCTGCTGACATCCTTCCTAAAGGGCCTTCTCATCAGCAAAAGAAGAAATTCTTTTCTGATTTGAAGAATTACTTTTGGGAGGACCCCTACTTGTTTAAGATCTGTGCAGACCAAATCATTAGGCGATGTGTTTCACAATTGGAGGGATGGAAGATTTTACAACACTGTCATGCCGGCCAGGCAGGAGGACATTGCCACTCGAATAGGACAGCACAGAAGGTACTCGAGTCAGGTTTTTATTGGCCTACTTTATTCAGAGATGCCCAAAGGTACGTAGCATTGTATGGCAATTGTCAGCGATCAGGTAATATCTCTCGCTAGGATGAAATGCCCCAAAATTTCATTCTTGTTTGTGCGGTTTTTGATGTTTGGGGCATTGGCTTTATGGGTCCTTTTCCAGTCTCTTTTGGGAACAAGTACATCCTAGTTGCAGTGGATTATGTGTCTAAGTGGGTTGAAGCCCAAGCTTTACCAACAAATGATGCTAGGGTAGTAGTTAAGTTCCTGAAAAGGTTATTCTCTCGATTTGGCACACCTAGGGCAATCATTAGTGATAGGGGCACACACTTTCGTAATGCACAGTTCATCAATGCACTAAAAAAATATGGTGTTACGCATAGAGTTGCAACCCCTTACCGTCCATAGACTAGTGGCCAAGTTGAGGTGACCAATAGGGACTTGAAAAGAATCTTAGAAAGAACTGTAGAGCATCATAGGAGAGATTGGTCTATCAAATTAAATGACGCTCTTTAGGCCTATAGGACGGCATACAAGACACTGATAGGGACTATACCATACAGGCTAGTTTATGGAAAAGCATGTCACTTACCAGTGGAATTTGAGCACCAAGCATATTGGGCAATTAAGTTCCTTAACTTTAACTTAGATGTTACAGGAGAAAAGAGGAAAATCCAGGTGAATGAGTTAGAGGAATGGCGCTTGATGGCCTATGAGAACTCGAGGATATACAAGGAGCGAAGCAAGCTATATCATGACAGGAGGATCAAACAAGGGAAAGAATTCAGTGAAGGAGATCAAGTGTTATTGTATAATTCTCGGCTGAAATTATTCCCAGGAAAGCTCAAATCTAGATGGTCAGGTCCCTTTACAGTCAAGCAAGTTTTCCCCTACGGTACTGTTGAAGTAACGCATCTAGAGAAAGGTACATTCAAGGTGAATGGACATCGCCTCAAGTTGTTCCTAGGAGGAGAGTTTGATAACTCTCAAAGGGAGGAGTTCAACCTCCACATCGACTAGTGGATGAAAGTGAATGCATCAAGCTAAGGATGTTAAACAAGTGCTTCTTGGGAGGCAACCCAAGGGTTTTCTTTCTCGTTTCCCCTTTTTCATGTTTTCTTTAATCTTAATTTAATTTTCGTTAGGTTTTAATTTTCATTAGGTTTTGATTTCTCTTAGTTTCTTTTTACTTTTTGTTTTTATTCATTTGAAAAAAAAAAAACAGACTAACATGAACAATTTCCTTGAAACACGCCCTGGAACACGCCTGTGTTAATGGGTGTGTCTGGGGCCATGTGAAGTTTTGTTTGTCAGGTACACGGGCATTTTTGCGAGAGGAAAAATAGGAGTCAACGTATCGAGGAGTACACGTGCATGGACACGGTTGTGTTTAGAGTCGTGTAAATTCAAATTAGACATGCCCGTGTCTTTGCCGTGTTAACACCCGTGTCTGGAAGAAGGAGATTAAACAATTTTGTACAGAGGAGTACACGGCCTTAAACACGCCCGTGTTAGAGGCCGTGTTCATCGCCAGGTAAGTAACACGCCCATGTCTCGGTCGTGTAACTAGCCCGTATTCTTTTATTTTTCTTGACACGACCCGATACACGGCTGTGTATCTAGGCGTGTCGAGGCAGTATTTATATGAACGGTTGCTGGAAACACGACCGTTTCATTCACACATGCCCCTTTTCTCTGAAATCTGAATTTCCACCGAGAAATTGCGCCGATCTGTGCACAAAAAGCCGGGTAAGCCTAATCCTAACGAATCATTTGATAAATACCCTTTAGGAATTAGATTTGTTTCGAAGAATATTTGGGTATTTCGGGTGAAATTTCGTCTTCTTTCTTCTTCGACTCACGGAAACGACGGTATGTATTCCTTCCTTCTTCTTCCTCGTTTACTTTCGTGATTTATCGGTTATTTGATGGATTAATAGCATGATTTGATAAAAGTGCTCTGTGTTGCTTGATTGTTTTCGTGCGAACATTGTGGAAGGGAGTGCACATTTTTTTTCTGTCCAATGTGGTGCTCAGACATTCTCACTAGTATGCTTAAATTTTCCTAACCTTTTTGCATGTGTGGAATGTGGTTCAATTTTGTTTGTGGTTTAATATTAAAGTGTGAATCTCATAATAAGGCTTGAATTGTGCATACTTTCAGTTTATCTTTGTTATTCACTATGAATTTCTTTTGCAGGACACCAATTGCCACCATGACAAGACGTACTGAAGAAATCCAGTAGCGATAAAAGGAAGTTCTGCGGAAAAGGTAGAGGGGAGAGGCCTCCTCTCATGCGCAGCAACACCCACCACAACAACATGGACTGCACCCACTGCTGCAATTTCAGGCTCTAGCATTCCTCACGAGACTTGAGAGGCTATTGGAAAGACCTTTTGAGCATAGCCGATTTATAGATTGGCCAGTGTTGCAGCAGATTGGCTTAGATCAACAAGTGAGGGAATTGGTCACTTTTGGGAGTTGGGACTGATTCTTCGACATTGAGGAACCAGCTTATCAAGAGTTAACTTTGGAATTCCTCACCACATTCTCCCTCAACAAGAGATCACTGAGCTGGTCCATGCCCAACATGGAGTTTCAGATTGGCGGGGAAAGATTTCATAGAAGCTATACGCAATTCTTAATAGATTGTGGTTTCTATACCGAAGAGTTTACCCAAACTGACGCCTATCGAGAACTGTAGGTGGATTGGCCCTCCAACTTTAATGACCAGTAGTATTGGAGGTCCATTAGTAGAGAGATGGAGTACGCACCAACGAGATCTAAAGCCTCCTATTTTTGTTACCCAGAACTTCGATATGTGCACAAGTTATTAGTGCACACCATTAGTGGATGGAGAGAAAGCACCGGTGTAGCCTCTCGACGTGACCTTTTCTACATCTACAGTATGAGGGAGAAGGTGGCCATTCATTTGGAACATGCCTGGGCATGGTATTTGGATAGCCAGGCAAGCAGGCCACGAGCGGGTGCAGTGTGTTGTGGGTCGTACATCACGCGATTGGCTCGCAACCTAGGGCTGTTTAATCGTCTACCTCCCTTGACCATTGCATCTCAGATGATACTGATTGACATGGATACTTTAAGATCCATGGGGATGGTTGAGAGATGACAGGGGCCAGGTGGTCCAACCTACGTTCTAACAGGTACCCCCCCCCCCCCCCACCTGCAATTGAGGCCAAATTCGAGAGGGATCGCTCCCCTACACCACCACCGCAAGACTAACACCCGGCCATCCCTTCCCACTCAAACATCGGGAGATTGAGCAGTCAAATGCTACCAATGCTAAGAAGGATAGTGGCTTTGCAGCAAGTTCATTCATCTCGATTGATACGACTAGAGCGACAATCGGCCTGGATTGAAGATACGTTGACTCACCTGTGTGTTCACCTCGGGGTCCCGACCTTACCCAACGTTTGGACAGTTGATCCCAGCACTAGTGGCCCTGAGGAGCCATCGAGACCTGGACCAATTTTTGAAGAACCCAGTACAGAGCCCCAGTCTATCCCACCCGTGGATCCCGAGCCTCCAGTAGCCGATGAGTAGTTTATGGAGTCGCCTTGAATTCAATTTTTCTGTCTGGCTGGGAGAACCAGGTCTATTGATCCCCACTGCGTTTATGTTGACTGTACCGACCTCTTCATTATATACATATATTCAGGGAAGTACACGTTGACTTGTTCTTTTACCATTTTGTTTCCATTTTACCTATTTATTTCTCATTGTTTTAATTGTGTCCATTGAGGACAATGTACATCTCTAAGTATGGGGAAGGGATTTTGGTTTTAATGGAATTTATTTGTTGGGAATCGAGCATTTTGTAGTCTTCGTGCATAAAGTAGTCCCCTTTCATTGATTCTTCTGTTTGGAAATCTTAATCTTATTAAAATGCGTTTTAACATGCTCTTAGTGACTATGGTTCCTTGAATTGGTTTAAGATATAAGCAGAAAACGACATGAATAGCTAGATTTTTATGAGCTTCATTATAGGCAGTTGTTGAGACAGTTAACCTGGATGAGAAATTGCATAGGATTCACACACATAAGCCTAAAATTTGTGAGTATTTGAGCCTATGAGCATTCATCATTATATGCTCCACTTATTTTCTTTCTGGTGTGATTATCATGCATAGTGGGAAGATTCTAGAACTTGTTTTGTTATGCACGTTATTGTTTTAGATGCATTGGAAAGAAGGGTTTTGTCTTAGCCTTCCCTGTTGACCGAACTTTAAGCCAAATACCCCCATTTTTTTTTCTTTCTTGGCCAACACCATAACCATTGTTCTACACCGAAGGGCTTAGTCAACTGAATTGCATGAAAATCTGATCAAAAGGAGTACAGAACCAAGGGCTTGTCTGATTAAAGGTGCATGGTATATGTTTAAATTTCATCTTCTGTTGTGATCAATTCCACTTGGATGCTCGAATATTTTTCAAGTTAAACATTTCGTAAAGCGAGCATCATTGAGATTCAAGTTAAAAAAAAACGAAAAAAAAAGAAGAAACAAGTAAATAAGTAAGAACAGAAGATGATTGTGGTTAAATGTGTTTTTTGCGCCTTACTTGAGCTTTGATTGAAGGTTCTATATACAAGAGAGTCAGGTTCTTGTGTGATTTGGTATAGACAGGTCCTTTATCTTTTATTTTCTTGGTTAACCTGAGATCTATTCATTCCATTCTTTTTATACCGCCACCCAAACCTTATCACAGCCATGACAAGGATCCTTTAATTCATGCATTTAATTATAGTGATGTGATATATTAGCAAGCTTATGGTTAAGATTCCTGCTATACATTGATTTGAGTGTTATGATATATTCTCTACCCTAAACACTTTGAGCGTTTTATGAGTGAATCCTATGTGAGGGTATGAGTCCTATGCTTTTGATTCTGGAAAGACTGTCAACGTGATTGCTTATGGATGATAGTTTATAGAAGTTTAGTCTAGGACTGTTGGATTTTACTTGTATTTTAATTTGGTTCAGAAGTCATAGTAGGAAGGAGTATGGAGAGATGCATTGAGATAAGAGAGAGAGGGATATTTAGAAGGTTTTATGATTTGGAACTATTATTTGCTTGAGGACAAGAAAAATGCTTAAGTGTGGGGAGATTTGATAAGTGCTAAACTGTACATATTTTTAGTCTATATTTAGGCCATTATTTTTTGGTTTAGGGATACTTTCATGGATTTTTGCACTTGATTGGTTTATATGTTGTTTTCAAGTCCTAGCTAAAGCAATGGGAGCATAAGGAGGAGATTCGGAGCAGTTTGAAGCTTTTTGGCCAAAGATGAGCAGAACACGATTTGGTACACGACCATGTACGTGGCCGTGTACCTCTTGGACTGACCAACGTGCGTAAAGCTGTGTTTCGGGAAAACGGGCGTGTTCGGTGATATTATATATAACACACGGTCAAGTACACAGCCGTGTAAGTGGCCGTGTACAGAGGTGACCATGAACCGTGTAAGCGGCCGTGCACAATAGAAACGGCCGTGTTCAGCGATTTAACAAGTACACGCTCGTGTCGAGTGAGAACACATGCCCGTGTTGGTTAGTACACGCCCGTGTAAAATCTGCCAGAGACCGTGTTGAAGCCCATGTTCTATCCAGGAAGTCGAATTTTGCTCTATAAAAATGGGCAGGATCTGTCAATTGGAGGGGAGAGCCGTCATTCTACAAAAATAAACCCTAGAGCAGCAGAAAGGAGGTAGAATAGAGAGAGAAACACTCCAACAAGCAACCATCGATCAATTCAAGTTGGATTGCATTAGAATCAAGAGGATTTGTCATGAATTCAATTATTCTTTATAGTCAATTGAATTGTAGTGCAGTTATTCCATTGATCATGAACTGATTTCTTTGATACCTAGATAGGAGGAACCCTAGAATGAATATTGTTATTTGATCTTTAATTAATTTAATTTATTCTTCAAGTTCATTGAGATTCAATTATGTGTTCTTTATTATCATTGAATTGATATTTACCGGTGTATTAATTCATGTTTGATATCATACAATTGTGATTGAGAAATCCTATGTTTGATTTGATCTTGCATAATTGAAGGGAGTTGCACGTGATTCTAGAGATAGGACAACGTAAATCTTCCAGATTAGGGTCAAACCTAATAGAGAGATTCATTGATTGTTTAATGCAATTCTGGGGGTTTTAATTAGGAAGAGATTTCAATTAATCAACCTGGGGTAGTTATTAATATGCTTGAGAAAGATATGAACATAATTAAGGAATTTCCACGGTCCAATGATTAGTAGATAAATTGATATATTAAGGATTGGATGCAATAGACGTTTTAGGGGGATTCATTATCTAGGTATTGTTGGTTTGGATTGATTTCATCTTGATCTTCTGCTGTTTGGAGTTAATTTTGTGTTAGATTGGTTTAATTTAATTCTTATTTAATTATTTCAGCATGAATCGATTGTTTATAGGATAGATAATAAGAAAAGAGTAAGTATTAGTACTCGTTAGTCCCTGTAGGATCGACACTCGATATTGTTATCCACTGTACTATAGAAACCGATAGGTGCACTTGCCTAGAAGGTCTATAAGGTAGGAGATTGACCGTATCAGGAGCTGTCTGGCATGTATTTCTTCAGCATCGAGACATGAAAGACATTGTGCACTGAAGCTAACTCGGGAGGAAATGCTAGTCTATATGCCACCTACCTGACTCTCTAAATTATCTTGGAAGGTCCTATGTACCTAGGATTGAGCATTCCTTTATTTCCCAAGTGCATGACCCTTTCATGGGTGACACCTCGAGAAAGATTGAATCTCCTACTTGAAACTAGAGGGGTCTACGACACTTAATCTGCATAACTCTTTTGGCGACTATGTACTGCATCTAATCTCTTTCGTATCAGCTTCACGTCTGTCGTTGTGTTCTTGATGAAATCCGTGCTAACAAGCTGTTTCTCTCTGGTCTCGTGCTAGTGAACTGGAGATCTACATTTTCTTCCATAAAGCGCCTCGTACGGTGCTATCCCAATCGAGGAATGGTAGCTATTGTGGTACCAGAACTCGATCAAGGGTAGCTTCTAATCCCAGTTTCCATTAAAGTCTAGGACGCAAGCACTCAACATGTTCTCTAACATTTGTATGGTCCTCTCAAACTGACCATCGGTCTGAGGATGGAATGCTATGCTAACCTTTAACTAGGATCCTAATGCGGCCTGAATGCTTTACTAAAATTTGGAGGTAAAGTGTCCGTCACGATCTAATATGATTGACTTGGGCACTCCGTGCAGTCTTATGATTTGAGCCGCATAGATTTCTGTTAGTCGCTCCACTGGGTAGCTAACTTTTATCGCTAGAAATCTGGCTGATTTCGTCAGTCTGTCTACGATCACCCAGATTGCATCATTGAAATTGGATGTCCTTGGCAATCTGACCATGAAGTCCATCGTGATCTAGTCCCATTTCCACTCGGGTAGCTCAATTTATTGTAATTCTCTTGTCGGGCACTGATGTTCTACCTTAACAACACTGCAGCGTCTCGGAGCTGATTAAATAGATCGTCAATCCGTAGTAACAGATACTTGTTCTTAATTGTAATTCTATTCAACTCTCTGTAGTCGATGCACATTGTCAATGTTTCATCTTTCTTCTTCACGAATAGTATAGGTGCTCCCCAGGGTGAACAGTTCTGTCGAATGAATCCCTTGTCTATCAGATCCTTCAATTGGGCTTAGAGCTCCTTTAGGTCTACAGGGGCCATTTGGCATGGGGCCTTAGAAATGGAGGCTGATCCTGGCAGAATTTCAATCTCAAATGAGATCTCGCACTCTGGCGGAAGTCTTGGAAGATCTTCTAGAAATACTCCTATGAATTCCCTAACTATCGGTACATTCTTGGGTCCTATCTTTGTTTCTCGAGTCTTATCTACCACGTGTGCTAGGAAGCCCTTTCATCTACTAGGTAGCATCTTGCGAGCCTTCACTTCTGAAATCATCGTCTTTGGTTGCTTCAGGGACAAAACTTTCCGTCTTCGATAGCCTATGACAACGTTGTGTTTTATGAGGAAGTCCATTCCCAAGATTATGTCATAATCGATTATGTCGATGATGATCAGATTAACGCTCAGCTCTCTACCGTAGATAATTACTGGTACGTAACACATCCAATAACTAAACAATAAAACTTCTCCTGAGGGAAGTGCTATTCTAAAAGTCTATTTCATCCTATCTAGGCCCTTGGGCAAAACTGCACTATTTTACGTACCATGTAAAAGTACATGATGTGACGGCCCGCCCTACGTAGGGTTAAACAGTACTATTACAGTCAGCTACTGTTGCCAACTGTGATAGACTGTAACTCTTTAGGTCGTCAGCAACTTACTTTTAACTTGCTTTCAACTTATACTAATTGTAGGAAAATAAATCGGTATAAACGTATCAGAGTGGCGTAGTGGAAAAATAAAAATTTTTATATCGTTAAATATCTCATGATGCCATATACAATAAACCAACAACAATTAAAACTCATACCTCAAGGATGTCAATCTGCAGGAGGAGAATGACCGGAGGGCTTCAACCAACTAGCCTTCTCTACTATTCTCCAATTCCCAAATGGCTGAGTGTGCGGGCACTCTGAACCTCGATCGGTATGTTAGCACTGCTAGTCTTCTTCTGACTACCCAGATCTCTAAAGAACTTATTGTCATGGTGAGTTATGCAACAATAAGCCTGCTCACCTGAGAGTCTGTGGTCTGAGAGAACTGGAGTGACAGTACCTCTATTTATAGACCTGCATGAGGTGATTCTCTGAATTTGAATTGGATTACGAGAAGGTATTCTCCCTTATCCACAAGCACAAAATCTGAATCTTCCAAGGGAAAATCCCAACAATAAAATTCGGCCACTTTAGGATAAATCCAATCCAAATCTAAACAAGATTTTAACTAGAATTTTATCTCCCTTTTTCAACAAAAAAATCCAAAACTTCTCAGGAGAAAATCTCCACAAAAATTCGGCCACTTTTGGATAAGGGAGAATCAAAAATTCCATTAGGATTTTCAAGCTTGAATCTTATCTCATCCTTATCCAAAATAACCGAAAATCTCCTAGGAGATTCACTCTAAAATTCGGCCATTATCAGGGAGGAGAGAATCCAAATTCAACTGAGATTGAAATTTGAATTTTTCATTGAACCTTATCCACAAAAATTTGAAAATTCATTGAGGATTTGGATTCAAAATTCAAGTAGGATTCTAACAAGATTTTCCTCTCCATATCCAACTCAAATTCGAGTTTCATTCCTTATGGATTTACCACAACAAATTCGAATCCCACTTGGACTGTGATTCAAAATTTGAATTTCAAATTTCAAATTTAAATTTGAAATTCGAATTTCAAATTCAAATTTCAAATTCGAATTTCAAATTCAAATTTCAAATTCGAATTTCAAATTCGAGTTTCAAATTCAAATTTCAAATTTTAAATTTCAAAATTCAAATTTAAAAATCCACAAAACAGTTGTATTTCTAATTCTTGTTCTTATGGATAATTTTCTACAACTCTAATCCAATCTCAAATAAAATCATGGCAACTTTATTTGGAGTTCGAATAATTGTGTAGTCTATTATCCAAAACAAAATCAGAATTTAACCGGAGATAATCTTGTCGACCATCCTAATCCTATGTCAACACCATCCATGCATAATAAACTAGCCAATAGCATACACATATCAATATTACCAAACATTAAGGAATTATGTGGAGCTAGTAGAGAGACTAATTGAACATATATAATCGGGCTCCCGCAAATCCATATGATCATCATTCTTTACCGAACAACTCAATCATATGATCACTAATTTCAGAGTCACACCACTATAAACCTAAAACTGAACTCCCAATTATATACCGTATTACGTAAGCCTGTGACAAGCTATCGTCCAATGACCTTGTCATGTATGCAGAACCCTCATATGATATCCATGATCAGCCTCAGGCCAAAGTCCATTTAATCCTACTGATCAGGCTATCTTAAAGTTCCATTATACTACCGGATAAAGAAAATGATTATTCACCATATGTGAATAAGAAGTCATCTACCCAGTAGACGACCCAAGGCCTTGTCTATTTTCACATTTAGTATAATGCCTTTAAGAGGATACCCTTAACTCCTCATTAGAGCGATGATTCCGATATCTGTAAATGAACCCTTCATCGTATACAAGTCATGCACCCAACGAACCGATCGATAAGCTTACTACCTCTGAGATGCTTTAGCCCTTGGAACATCAAAGTACACAAGTCATATAAATGAAGCTGTCCTTTTACTCAGGATTAAGGTTACTGCACAATGAATGTAAAAAGTAGATCAATCGACTCAAAGTGGACTTCGTAGATCAATCACGCTTTAGTCCTGGTCTAATATGTCACCACCAAGCAACATGTCTATGTCTCTACTTAGGAGTCTATGCTCCAGACAGTCAAGACAAACCGTCCCCTCCAAGGCTTTAGATAACATAATAGTCTTAACATGAGTTAGATGCTCGGTCTAACCCCATAGACTACAGACTATAGTTTAGACTGCTTACTTTAGAACATTGTCTTCTCGCATACAAAAGTCTATTGCATGCAACGTTCTAACAGTTTAATACAAGCAGTCAAGGAGCTATATTTGCTTATATTTACTTTTACATATAAATAAAACGAGGACAGATAGCAATGTAATGAATAACCTCTCTATATAATTTTATTATCCAGTTCAAAATAAATACATCAAAATGTCTCTAATGCTTAGGGAATTTCCTAACACTAATACCACCTGTGACGATTGATATCTTCTTTTAACTTATTTCATTTAACATGCTTATTTTAACTTCCCATTTGAACGTGAAAATTGGGGAAATTTTTTTTTCTTTTCTTTTCTTTCCTTAAACTTTAAACTTGAAAACTGTATCATTATCAAACATTTACTATAGTAAATATTTTACTTTCTCATAACTTGATATATATCATAAAACATCATTTCAATATTCTTTTCATTACACTTTTAAACAGCTCAGCAGAAGACTCATAGCAGTACCATAACCCTTACCCAGTCCCTTGGCACATGCAGATCACATTCGTCATCCATCACTCGTCTTATCATCATGCAGGATGTTTGCCTGCAACATAAACAAACTTGTGAGCGATAGGCTCAGTAAGTTCAAACATACATTCATAACATATAATAATTCCCACCATATAGGACAGAGTAATTCTGATACCTACTGTAGTCTCGTAACATCACATAACATATATCGTATATCACTTAACATTCATACTTATCATACATAACCTTGTAAACATACTTGTACATACTTGAACATACTTTATATCATAACTATATTTTCATACTTAACATCATGAACATACTTTAACGTCGTGAACATACTTGACATACTTAGCATCATGAACATGCTTTCATACTTAACATAGTTGAAACATCGTAGTCATACTTGTGTATACTTGAACATCGTAAACATAGCATACTTAACGTATGCTACACATCGTAAACATAACATATTTACACATCATAAACATAACATACTTAATGTATGTTTACACATCATAAACATAACATATTTATCATACATATTATCGTGAAAATACTTTCACATTTGACATAATAAATATACGTGTCATGCTGAAATATGTAAAACATCGTAAATGTACTTAAGCATCATAAATTATACTTACGTATACTTAAATATCCTTAACGTCATAAACATACTTTCACACATACAAATATTGCATACACATATCATTCATTATTTAGACATTCAAATTTAAACATAACATACTTATTTAATATCATATAGAGCATACTTAACATAGTATGATTGACTTATGCATATCAACTTATGCGTAATAGATATAACATATCATGTGCATAACACGAATGTTAGTCACGTTATACTTACTTATTATCATAAATAGTAAATTTATAACGTTGTACTTGCTTAACATTCATACTTAAATGTATTTAATATCATTCATACCATATCAGACAGAACATATCTGATACCAATTATGGCATCAAAACATTAACACAACATATATCATATATTACTTTAAATTTCTTACTCAATGTATATAACATTAAAACGTACTTGTACATACTTTATATCATAACCGTGCTTGACATATTTCACATCATAAACATACTTGCATTCTTGACATGCTTTAAACATACTTAATATCCTTAACATACTTTCGTGCTTAACATACTTTTAACATATTTTAACATCTTGAACAGAATTTCATGCTTATCATCGTAAACATATCACAATTTAAACTTAACATACTTAACGTACGTAACATCATAAACATACTTAATATCTTTAGCATCGTGAACATATCATATTTTAAACATAGCTTATTTAACGTATGCTTGAACATCGTAACATAACATATTTAACATCATTGATATCGTGAACATACTTCCACATTTAATGTCATGAACATACTTGTCATACTTAAATATGTAAAACATCATAAATATACTTACGCATACTTAAATGTCCTTGACATCAAACATAACATGTGTGACGCCCTGATTTCGATCACCCGCAACTGTCATGAACTGACCCTTTTGCCGACCAAGACAGCTCGTGTGCCAAATTTGGGTTGTTAATTTAAAACTCTTTTTCTTAAACTTTCATTTCTCAGGGCCCGAAAATTTTGCCCATTGTTTTTTTTTTCTTTTTAATACATACTTTCTCAAAAAGAAGGATAAGTATTAAAAGCCATGTAAAATACAATACTAAGTTTTAGTTGTCTTTTGGAGTATAACATAATGTATAATTTACAAAATATTTATACTGCATTTTTTTTTTTCACAATCTCTTCAATTCACTATCTGTAAAAGCTCAATGGAAGACTTTTGACAGGACCAAGTCCACGATGAATTCCCTATCCCATCAGCACATGCGCACATCCTATCGCCATCCATAAAGTCTATCAGACAGGTTTCGTACCTGCAACATGAACAAACAGATGAGCTAACAGGCTCAGTAAATTCAAACATACTTAGTAAGAATCATATGAATTCAAAAACATTAAAAACTCAATCTCCTATGAATAGTACTATTCATCATGAATAGTATTATTCATCATGAATGAATAGTACTATTCATCATAAATAGTGACTTTGACCTTTAACATTTGACAGATGAATAGTAACTATTACCATAACTGGTTACTATTCAAATTACCCTAATGACATACTATTCACATCATTCAAACCGAGTTTACTACACTTAGTGTAAGTTTTGGTTATGCTCAATTATGGTTTTCATCATTTTATTGATTATTCTTTCTCTATTTATATTGTGGTGTAGAGATCTTTTTATGGCAGTACTGATAAATTATTACGTGCTGACTGGGAGGGCCTAGGGAGCGACCCTAGAGCTTCAGCCTCCACAGCCCTTATATCCCCGTAGGACCTGAAAAACCTCCACCACAATGTTGGAGGGGCGGTATGCCTTAAATGGTTTTATTACCATCTTTTAATTATGGTTTTGACCAAATGACATTAATCGTCACCTCAAGGCCACTATCCTCCATTGCCCGTAGGTCTCAGATATTCTTATCTTTAAAATATGGGATATGTTATACTAACTAATCCCCAAATGTCAATTGGATTTAATTCCCAATGTACAACTAACACATAACAAAGTAATACAGTATTTCATGTTACAGACATGAAAATGCTTTAACTTACCAATACTGTGATAATGTCCATTTCCGGAACTCCTCTGCAGTTCTATCTCTAGTTTGGATTCCTACAGACATAATATTGCTTGTTAATACCCTATGTTAATTATCACTTTAAATATATTTATTTTGTGATAAATTTTTCAACACAATTCAACTTGTAATATGGTACACGGCCTTCAACATGCCCATGTTCATGACCGTGTACCTCCTGGTTTCTCACTATATGGCCGTGTTGTTTACTATCTAGCTGTGTAACTGTACACGACTTGATACACGCCCGTGTTTAAACCCATGTACCTCTCAGGTTGTAAATTTTTTTTCCTATACATAGCCGTGTATTCTTCTACATGCCCGTGTTCTTCAAAATTTTTAGATTTTTAACTTTAAAATCTTTATTTTGAGTCCTAGAATTTTATTTAAGTCATTCTAGGTCCTTTCGGGTCCTTTCTGAGCCTTTCAGAAATTTTTGGTCAAAATGACCATTTAGCCCCTAACGGGTCTCGGGACCGTAACTATTTCATTCTATCGTTTTCTCAAATTTTCTAAATCCAAATATCTTAAAATAATATTCCCTAGGCTTCTGTATTATTTTTATAGCTCAATACGCTCTAATTTCTCAATTATCTATTTTCCCGTCCTTCGGTTACTATTCATCTATCACCTAGGGTTGTTTCTAGTTTTTTGAGCATTTCAGGGCCTCAAATGGCCGTTTCACTACTCTTGAAACACTTTTTATCCCGTCTCCGACCCTCGGTCCCCGAGAGGCTCGGGTTTCCTATCGCGAACTAATATTTGTCCTCATTTCCCAAAATACCCTTAACATGAAAATTTTTCCTGTTTTAGGCATTTTAGACAGTAAGGGTCGGTTTACTATTCCTTTTGTGTTGGTTTTCCATTTTCAATCCTAATCCACTGAGGGGTCTCGGTTTCCTTCCTGAGTTCGATATTTTTACCCCTCGTGTCCTGAAATGCCCTTATGCTGTTTTAAAAATTTCGGCAGCATTTCCGCTTGTATTTTTAGGTTTCCCGGCGTTAGGTACGCCTCAGAACCTTTGTATCTGCTACGTACTATACCAGAGGCCTATTTTATACAAAGTTTCCAAACTTTGTATAAAAATTTTCCACATTAACCAATATTCAAAATCAATACATAACAACAAATTGTTTTCCAAACCTAGCCTTGGTTTATCATGTTAATCATCACCAACTATTTTTCACATTTTATTCTTAGGTTTTCAATGTACAAATCAACATCAAAACCTAACAAAATTTTCATTCTAACCCTAGCATTAGCCATGAATTTTCATGCAAAAACACATACAAAACCTTGCTTTCTTTCCTAGGGTTTTCATCAACAATCCACACTCTTTTTCAACACTAAAATTTTTTGTTTTCTAGTGTTCATCACCCACAGTTTTAGCATGAAAAATACGTCAAATTTTCTTATTTCTTGATTCCAATTCATGCTTAATTTATCATATAACCAAATGAACACAAACACTAAACCAAAACATCAATTTCCAAATCATTTTTCACACCAATGAGCCACAGGTTTTTTTATGAAACCATGCAAAATTTTTGCTTGTTTTTAAACCCTAAATCATGCTTCAAATTCTACAACACCAAACTAATCATCACATCAACAAAACATCAACTTTTTAAATGTTTTTCTACTACAAACCCACGGATTTTCACTAAGAAATTCAAAGGAAATTGCTTCAATTTAGAAGCTCACCTTGTCTAGTTGATTGCTTGATACTAAAAATGCAATGAAAGCTAAGTTTGGTGTGGAATTTAAAACAAAATTTGGCTTAGAAAGGGGGAAAAGCTAACGGTTTTGGGCTACAAGAAAAGAGCAAGAGTTTGGCCACTTTTTCTAATTTTTTGAAATGAATTTTGGTGCCTATTTATAGGCAAAAGCCAAGGGCTTTTTAGCAAATTTTTCCCAACAATTTGCTAATTGTTCAAGGACTAAAGTACTAAAATTTTAGGGCCAAAATCAAATTTTTTTCTTCTGCCTTTCCAAGTGGCCGAATGGCCTTTTTCCAAAATATTTAAAAAGTTTTCAAATATCTTTTTGGCAAGATCATGGCCATTGATCAAAAGTTAGGATGATCCTAGCCATACAACTTTCATGTTACTTTCCAAACCAAAGAAATAAAAATGGATTTATGACATCAACATGGTGATGTCATCCTATTATATATATTAATTCACTAATTAATTCGTGGTCAAATTTTGACTGAAAGTCGAACTGAATGGAAATTTATCGAAATCACATAGGTGGGTTCCAGGTGCCTCCGGTGCGATCGGTTTGTTTTATTTTGCTTCCGTTTGGTCAAAATTCTCTACTATAAATTTCTATTGTTTTAGTGCATTTCAGTGCACTTTCTAGGGTTTTTAGCTCTGTTTTCGAACCGTCTCACCCAATTATGTCCGGTAGGATTTTCCATCCCCGAACTCACTCACTTTAACACTGCCAGAATATTTTTAAAGTATTCTCAACAGTATTAAAACACAACTTTTTCATAATTTATTGATTAAAATTCATACATACATGCAATTTTAACCTACTCCAAGAACCTGAAATTCCCGGTTATCACATTCACTCCTCCTTATAGAATTTTCATCCTTGAAAATTTAGAACAAGTGGGGGTACAAATTTCTAATTTTGTCTTCATGTTCCCATGTAGCCTCTTCAACGTTGTGATTTTTCCACAGCACTTAGACTAATGGGATCTTCTTATTCCTTAAAACTTTATCTTCTCGTGCCAGGATCTGAACAGGTCTCTCCTCGTCAGATCCTCTTAACTCTAGATAGGTTCATGTTTCAGCACATAGGACAGATCCGATATGTATTTCCGTGGCATTGACAAGTGAAACACATTATGCGCTGTCGACATTTCCGGAGGTAATGCCAATCTATAAGTGACTTTTCCAATGCGTTCGATAATCTCATATGGTCTAATATATCTTGGACTCAATTTCCCCTTCTTTCCGAACCGCATTATTCCTTTCATTGGTGAAACTCTTAGGAGTACAAAATCCTCTTTGTTGAACTCCAGGGATCTTCGTCTTTTGTCCGCATAGCTCTTTTGTCAGCTCTGGACTATCTTCATCCGCTGCTGTATTTTTGTAACTACATCTATTGTCTCTTGTACAAAATCCATCTTATGTAGTCGTTTCTCTTATAGGTCATACCAATGAACCGGTAATCTACACTTCCTTCTATGCAAAGCTTCATAGGGTGCCATACCTATCGAAGCTTGGTAGCTGTTGTTATATGAAAACTCTACCAATCGAAGTTTCTCATTCCAGCTCTCCGGGAAATCTATTGTACATGCACGTAGCATGTCTTCTAGTGTTTGAATGGCTCGCTCAGATTGCCCATCTGTCTGCGGATGAAAAGCTGTGCTCAGACGCACTTCTGTTCGTATAGCTTCTTGTACACATGTCTAGAAGTTCGAAGTAAATCGTGGATCACGATCTAACATAATGGATTTAGGAACTCCATGTAGCCTGACGATGTGGTTAACATATAAGCTCTCTAACTTTTCCAATGGGAAGGTCATTTTTACTACAATAAACTTTACCATCTTTGTCAATTTGTGTATAATGACCCAAATGGCATCATAGCCTTCTTGGGTCTTCGGTAAGCCTACCACAAAGTCCATTGTGATATGTTCCCATTTCCACTCAGGAATCTCCAACGGCTCTAATTTTCTGCCTGGATGACGATGTTCAGCCTTAACCTTCTGGCACGTCATACATTTGTTTACAAACTTAGCAATGTCTTTCTTCATCCCTTTCCACCAGCATTGTAGCTTCAAGTCCTGGTACATCTTACTGGCTTCGAGATGTACTGAATATGGCATTTCATGGGCTTCTGCCATAATTTACCTTCTTAATCTTTTATCATCTGGAATCTGAATTCTCCCCTGATATAGGATTAATCCTTCTTTAGACGCTTCTTCTTGCGAACTTGTTAACTTTAGGTCACGTTTCTGAGCCTCCTTGATGTCTTCATGTAACGTTGACTCTAGTTGCAGTGCAGCTAATTTTCCAATTATCAACTCCACTTTCAACATGTTAATTTCTTTCTCCAATGACTTTAGAAGTTTTCCAATTGGCAGTTGCTACGAGACAGTAGATTTCCCACTTAACGCATCTGTAACGTGATTGGCTTTTCTCAGATGATAGAGGATTTCACAATCATAGTCTTTGACCAGCTTCAGCCTACTTCTTTGCCGCATATTTAGCTCTTTTTGTGTGAAGAAATACTTTAGACTTTGGTGGTTAGTATAAATCTGACACTGAGCTCCATATAGATAGTGTCACTAGATCTTTAATGCGAACACTACCGCGGCAAGTTCCAAGTCGTGCGTGGGATAATTTTTCTCATGGTCCTTTAATTGACGCGAGGCATTGGCAATCACCTTATCGCCTTGCATTAGGACAGCTCCTGATCCCATCTTTAAGGCATCGCTGTATATCACGAACATCTCCCCTTCAGTAGGAAGTGTAAGTATCGGCATGCTCGTTAGTCTTTTCTTCAACTCTTGGAAGCTTCTTTCGCATACCTCCGTCCACTCGTACTTCCTCTCCTTGCGTGTCAAAGCTGTAAGAGGTGCAGCGAGAAATGTGAATCCTTCTACAAATCTTCTATAATAGCCGGCTAGACCTAAGAAAATCTGTATTTCTGTCACGCTCTTAGGTGCGGGCCATTCGTTGATCGCCTTTACTTTTGCAGGATCCACAGTGACTCCTTCCTTAGAAACCACATGTCCGAGAAAATGTACTCTATCTAGCCAAAATTCACATTTAGAGAATTTGGCATAGAGTTTATGCTTCCTTATCGTTTGCAGGACAATCTTCAATGCTCCTCATGCTCCTCGCGAGTCTTTGAATATATAAGTATGTCATCGATAAACACAATGACAAACTTATCTAAATATTCTTTAAAGACTCGATTCATCAAGTCCATAAAAGCTGCTGGTGCATTTGTTAACCCAAATGGCATCACAAAGAATTCATAATGATCGTAGCGGGTTCGAAATGCAGTTTTATGGATGTCATTCTCCTTGATCCTCAGTTGATGGTATCCTGATCGTAGATCAATCTTGGAGAATACTGCTGCACCTTTTAGTTGATCGAACAAGTTGGCAATTCTAGGTAATGGATACCTATTCTTGACAGTGACCTTGTTCAACTCCCGATAGTCAATGCATATGCGAAACGATCCATCCTTCTTCTTGACAAATAATACGGGAGCACGCCATGGGGAATAGCTCAGGCATATAAATCCTTTGTTAAGAAGCTCCTTCAGCTACTCTTGTAATTCTTTTAATTCAACCGGTGCCATTCAGTATGGTGCCTTTGAGATAGGTGCAGTTCCTGGCATTAGCTCAATCTCAAAAGAGATTTCTCTTTCAGGCGGTAATCCTGGTAATTCTTTTGGGAAGACGTCGATGAATTCCTTTACAATCGGGACATCTTCGAGTTGAAGCTTTCGTTCTCCGTTCATGTCCACTATATACGCAAAATATCCAGCACAACCATTAGACATTAGTCTTCTCGCTTTCATTGAATTGATCATCATCTTCCTTGGTTTTTGTGACGATCCGTCGTACTCAAAGCAGTCTTCTCTATTGGGTTGGAATATTATCTTTCGCTTTCGACAGTCGATCGTGGCATGGTACTTCCCTAGGAAATCCATTCCTAGTATCACATCGTAATCAGCTAGCTTCATCACGATCAATGCTACATACATCTCCCTACTTGCCACAATTATTGGTACATGAGGTAGCCAGTAATTGGACATCAGGACTTCCCCCGAGGGTAGTGCAGTTCTAAATGTCATACCCATATTGTTTTTAGGATATCCTATCCTACTCGCAAACTGGTATGAAATGAAAGAATGCATAGCTCTAGAATCAAATAAAATAGACGCCAATTTATTAGTGACAGAAAGCTGACCTATCACTACATTTGACATTCTAGCTTCCGCATCTTCTTTTGTGTACACCATGACTCTAGCATCTGCTCGAGGTAAGCATTCTTGTCTTTCCTGCCTCTCAGACTGGGATGAACCTTTAGCTTTGGCCGACAATGAATGTGCCTAAGGATGTTGTTGTTGTGATTGAGACAATCCTTGCACATTTTGCCTATTTTCTGGACAGTTCTTGGCAAAGTGACTGTCCTTCCCACGTTGGAAACAGGCATTTGGGGTAAGTCTGCATCGGCCTGCATGTATTTTCCCACAATTCACACAGTCTCGAACAATAGGGCCAACATTATTGTTCATTCTCCTCTGCTGGTTCCTATTTCCAGGATTAGTTCCTTTTCTCTTCCCCTAGGACTGCTGACTAGAAGTACTTGGCTGTTCGGCCTTAGTATTATGATTTTGCTTGCTGTTTTGTCCAACTTGAGATACAGTTTGTGTAGCTTTTGTCAACACTTTCTCCTTCTTCTTAGCATCCCATATCTTTTCTCTCTCTTCCTTCTGTCGGGCTAGATAATACTCCACCCTCAGCGCAGGATTAACACAATCAGATACAGTGTCAGGTGGTGTCAACCCACTGTCCACCGATGCTGAGATCTTAGGACGGAACACTCCTAGCATCTTCTGAATTTTCTCCTTTTCAGTGGTAACAGCGTACGGACACAATCGAGATAATTCATCGAACTTACTGCAAACTTCAATCATTGTCATGTCCCCCTGTTTCAACTCTGCGAACTCTCTTTGTTGTGGTCGTAACAGTGCAGGATTGTAATATTTCTGATTGAATTCCTCCGGAAAGTCCAACCAAGAAATCGTATACATGTTTCTTCTCAGCTTGACTAACTCTCACCAGAACCTTGCATCCTTCTTCAGAACAAAGAACGCATACATAATCCTTTCCTGATCATTCAGCTCCATAAATTCTAAGATCATATGGAGTGAAGATAACTATTCTTCTGCTTCTAGAGGGTATATGGAACCCTCAAACTCTGGCGGCTTCATCCATCGAAATCTTTCATACAGTGGCTCATGGTTAACTCGTGGTGGTGGTTGGGGCTCTATTTCTTCTTCTAGTACTATTGGCAGTATTTCTGGTTCAGGTGGGGCCATTTGTGGGTTCTGAACCTCTCCTTGACCTTGTCTTTGCTCCATTTGTTCTAGTCTTTGTCTTACTTCAGCATTTTCTCTCATTTGAGCTTCAATCAAAGCTTCCAACTCGTCCACTCTCTCAAAAAGGACTGGACGCCCTCTCATATTTCACAGATTCCTTGGATTTACCATCTTTTACACTTCCTATAATCGCATGAGAGTCGATTGTTAGATTTTTACAACATACTTTTACAATGGTAAGTAAAAATATAGTTTTAGTCATCACATAATTTTTTAACATTTCATCCATTGAATATGCCAAAATGTGATTATCATTTCTTTTCATTTCAAAAGTTTTCAAAAGTACATCAGTTCGAAGGCTTTTCTCAAAATAGCCTTTCGATACAGTCATATATACACATATACAGACATATATATACATTAGTACATCACATGTATCTCTATATCTAGTCTCCTAGCTGGGGTTGTTTTGGAATGGTCAAAAATTCAATTGGATCCATTTCTTCCTCATCCGTACTGTTTCTGGCCTCAGACGGTGTTGATCCTTCAGCTGGACTCGTACCTTCTGGTTGCCTCGACAGACCAACCTCATGGTCATTCACCATCGGTTCAGATCCATACAGGCGATCTAATATTGCTTCCTATAGTAGCTGTTCACGCCTCTCACGCACCATCATCTCCATCATCATTTCTTCCTCTACTTTAGCTACAATGACAATAAACTCACGCAAAGTAGTAGGGTATAAAGGGGTTACCCTCTGTTGTAGGTCAATGGTGAGTCCCTTCCAAAATATCTCGCAAAAATCATCATTTGTGATGTTGGATAGAGGACATGTCCTTACGATGCTATCCTGAAATTTGACTGCATACGAGAATACAGTATTGCTCAGCATCATTTGCTGTCTCTCTACCTTCAGAACAAAATCTCTAATATCTGTATACTTGGGCATAGTCGGTGGTGGCGATACTCTCCTGCTCTCATGAGGGTCTACAACTGGTGCTACACTCCGTAGGAAAATAAATCGGTAAAAACGTATTAGAGTTGCACAGCAGAATAATAAAAATTTTTCAGATCGTTAAATATCTCATGATGCCATATATAATAAACCAACAACAATTAAAACTCATACCTCAAGGACGCCAATCTTGCAGGAGGAGAATGACCGGAGGGTTTCAACCAACTAGCCTTCTCCACTATTCTCCAATTCCTGAATGGCTGAGTGTGTGGGCACTCTGAACCTCAATCGGTATGCTAGCACTACTAGTCTTCTTTCGACCACCCAGATCACTAAAGAACTTATTGTCACGGTGGGCTGTGCAACAATAAGCCTGCTCACCTGAGAGTCTGTGGTCTAAGAGAACTTGAGTGGCAGGACCTCTATTTATAGACCTGCATGAGGTGATTTTCTGAATTTGAATTGGATTAGGAGAAGATATTCTCCCTTATCCACAACCATAAATTCTGAAATTATCCATGGGAAAATCCCAACAAATTTCGGCCATTATAGGATAATTCCTTTTTAAATCTAAACAAGATTTTAACTAGAATTTTATCTCCCTTTTTTTAACCAAAAAATCTGAAAATTCAATGGGGGAAATCCCCACAAAAAATTCGGCCACTTTTGGATAAGAGAGAATCAAAATTCGACTAGGATTTTCAAGCTTGAATCTTATCTCATCCTTATCCAAAATAACCGAAAATCTCTTAAGAGATTTACTCCAAAAATTCGGCCATTATCAGGGAGGAGAGAATCCAAATTCAACTGGGATTGAAACTTGAATTTTTTCTTGAACCTTATCCACAAAAATTCAAAAATTCATTGAGGATAATATTCAAAATTTTCATCCATATTTGGTTAGGATTTGGATTCAAAATTCAAGTAGGATTCTAACAAGATTTTCCTCTCCATATCCAACTCAAATTCGAATTTCATTCCTTGTGGATTTACCACAACAAATTTGAATCCCACTTGGATTGTGATTCAAAATTTGAAATTCAAATTTCAAATTTCAAATTTCAAATTTCAAATTTAAATCCCAAATTCAAATTTCAAATTCGAATTCAAATTCAAAATTCAAATTCAAATTTCAAATTCAAAATTCAAAATTCAAATTTCAAAATTCAAATTTCAAATTTCAAAGTTCAAATTTCAAAATCCACAAAACAGTTGTATTTCAAATTCTTGTTCTCATGGATAATTTTCTACAACTCCAATCCAATCTCAAATAAAATCATGGCAACTTTATTTAGAGTTCGAATAATTGTGTACTCTATTATCCAATACAAAATCTGAATCCAACCGGAGAGAATCTTGTCGACCATCCTAATCCTATGTCAACACCATCCATGCATAATAAACTAGCCTGTAGCATACACATATCAATTTGCCAAACGTTAAGGAATTATGTGGAGCTAGTAGAGGTACTAATTGGACATATATAATCGGGCTCTCATAAATCCATATGATCATCATTCTTTTCCGAACAACTCAATCATATGATCACTAATTTCAGAGTCACACCACTATAAACCTAAAATTGAACTCCCAATTATATACCGTATTATGTAAGCCTGTGACAAGCTATCGTCCAATGACCTTGTCATGTATGCAGAACCCTCATATGATATCCATGATCAGCCTTAGGCCAAAGTCCGTTTAATCATACTGATCAGGCTATCTTAAAGTTCCATTATACTACCGAATTAAGAAAATGATTATTCACCATGTGTGAATAAGAAGTCATCCGCCTAGCAGACGACCCAAGGCCTTGTCCATTTTCACATTCAGTATAATGCCTTTAAGAGGATACCCTTAACTCCTTATTAGAGCTATGATTCCGATATCTGTAAACAAACCCTTCATAGTATACAAGTCATGCACCCAACGAACCGGTTTATAAGCTTACTACCTCTGAGACACTTTAGCCATTGGAACATCAAAGTACACAAGTCATATACATGAAGCTGTCCTTTTACTCAGGAATAAGGTTACTGCACAATGAACGTCAAAAGCAGATCAATCCATTCAAAGCAGACTTTGTAGATCAATCACGCTTTAGTCCCGATCTAATATGTTACCACCAGGTAACATATCTATGTCTCTACTTGGGAGTCCAGCTCTAGACAGTCAAGACAAACCGTCCCCTCCAAGGCTTTAGACAACATAATTGTCTTAACATGAGTTAGATGTTCAGTCTAACCTCATAGACTACAGACCATAGTTTAGACCGCTTACTTTAGAACATTGTCTTCTCGCATACAAAAGTCCATTGCATGCAACATTCTAACAGTTTAACACAAGCAGTCAGGGAGCCATATTTGCTTACATTTACTTTAACATGTAAATAAAACGAGGACAGATAGCAATATAGTGAATAACCTCTATATATATAATTTTATTATCCAGTTTAATATAAATACATCAAAATGTCTCTAATGCTTAGGGCATTTCCTAACATTCTCCCACTTGCCCTAAGCCAGCAGATGTGCCATGTTACGCATCCCCATTGCCTCTACGTGCCTCTCAAAGCTTCTAGCCACCAAAGTCTTAGTTGAGAGATCGACAATGTTGTCCTCGAACGCGATCTTACATACATCTACTTATCCTGTCTCCATATGCCCTCTAATGTCGACTTCCTCAAATCCTTGCAAGTCTGGAAGACTCAGTCCTTGTATCCTAGGGTGTTAGGTCCCCTCCAGAATACACCAGCATATAATTCGTCGTTCTCTTAAGATACTTGAGTATATGCTTTACTGCTTGCCAGTGCTTTGTTCCAAGATTCGCTTGATATCGACTCACCATACCCACTGCAAAACATATATCCGGGCGAGTACAAAGCATAGTATACATAAGGCTACCCACAGCGGATGCATAAGGAACCTTACTCATACGCTCTACTTCTTCCAATGTCTTTGGACAGTCATCCAATGAAAGAGTTAGACCGGTAATAGAAGGTTGTGAACCTTTCTTTGCCTCTTGCATTGCATATTTGTCAATTATTATATCTATGTATGAAGCTTGGGATAACGCTATAATTTTGTTCTTTCTATCTCTGAAGAGACGAATGCCTAGAACATAATTAGCTTCTCCCAAGTCCTTAATGTTAAACTGTTGGTGTAACCAAAGCTTGACCGATGATAAGTTCCCTACATCATTCCCAATGAGTAGTATATCATCGACATAGAGTATCAGAAAGACCACTTTTCCATCCTTAATATGTTTATAAACACAGGGTTCATCAACGTTCTGCTCAAAACCAAATGTCTTAATCGCTTGATCAAACCTCTGGTTCCATGAGCGGGATGCTTGCTTTAATCCATAAATGGATCTAAGCAACTTGCAGACTTTCCTTTCTTGGCCTTTCGATACAAACCCTTCAGGCTGTATCATATAGATACACTCTTCAAGATGGCCATTCAAGAATGCCGTCTTGACATCCATTTGCCAGATCTCGTAATCGAGAGCCGTAGCAACGAACAGAAGAATACGGATAGACTTCAGCATAGCAACAGGTGAAAAGGTTTCATCGTAATCGATTCCAGCCTTTTGCGTGTACCCTTTTGCAACCAGCCAAGCTTTTAAAGTTTCCACTCTCCCTTCTGCATCCTTCTTTCTTTTGTAGACCTATTTGCATCCAACAGGTTTTATCCCATCCGATAAATCTACAAGTTCCCAAACAGAGTTGGATTTCATAGAATCCATCTCATTGTTCGTAGCCTGTTTCCAAGATTTAGAATCAACATCATTTATAACTTCATCATAGGTGACCAGATCATCCTCATGCTCATGAGCCTTAGCCTGGCATACCTCAGCATCATACATGAAGAAATTAGGTTTCTTTGAAACCCTCCAACTACGACGACGCACCCTAAATTGTTGATCGTCTGCAGGTCTTTCACCGGAACTCGGACTTGCGTCCAAGACCGAAATCTGTGGAGCAGTTCTTTCACCCGATAACTTCTCTAGCACCACTTTGCTTCGAGGCTTAAAATCATTTATGTGACTTTCCTCCAAGAATGTCGCATGGGCTGAGACAATGACTTTTTGTTCCTTCGGGTTATAGAACAGACCTCCTTTAGTTCCCTTTGGATACCCTACAAACATGCACAATTCTAATCTTGGTTCCAACTTTTTCGCATCCCCATCCAGTACATGCGCCGAGCAACCCCATATTCTCATATGTCCAAGGGAGGGCTTTCTACCACGCCACAATTCATACAGAGTTCTGGGAATTGATTTGCTTGGAACCTGGTTCAGAATATAGCATGCCGTTTGTAAAGCATATCCCCAAAATGATAATAGCAGTGTTGAATAACTCATCATGGACCGTACCATATCCAACAAGGTCTTGTTTCTCCTTTCGGCTATACCATTCTGTTGTGGAGTACCAGGTGTAGTCAATTGGGATAATATCCCGTTCTCTATAAGATGTCCTAGAAATTCATCGGAGAGGTATTCGCCACCTCGATCAGATTGAAGCGTCTTTATGGATTTATCCAATTGCTTTCGCGTATCCACACGATACTCTTTGAACTTGTCAAAGGTTTCGCTCGTGCGGTGTATCAGATACACATATCCATACCTCGAGTAATCATCTATAAAGTAGACATAATACTCGAAACCTCCTCGTGCTATGACGTTCATGGGGCCACATACGTCACTGTGTACAATTTCTAAGAGCTCCTGAGCCCTTGTACCCTTAGCTCCAAAAGACCTCTTAGTCATCTTACCCTCTAGACAAGACTCACATTGAGGAAGACATACCTCCTCCAGAGATTCTAGAGGACCGTCTTTCACTAATCTTTGAATCCTATCCTGATTAATATGACCAAGTCTTAAATGCCAAAGATAAGCCTTGTTAGAGTGAGAAACTTTCAACCTTTTAGAGTTATCTATTAATTCGGTGTCAAGCAGTGAGTACATATTTGGTTTGATCAAATATAGGTTTCCATCCATCCATCCAGAATAGATAAAAGACTTATTTCTACGAATATCAACTCTTTTACTAAAAGAAACTGAATAAGAATACTTTATTAAACAAGCTACCGATATAAGGTTCCTCCTAAAATTAGGAACATAAAAACAGTTTGTCAATAAAATAAACCTAAATTCATCAAAATAAAGATAAATATCTCCCACTGCCTCAGCCACCACCAAGCTACCATCTCCAGTCTGCAATGAGAGGCTCCTATCATGTAAACTTCTCGTTTTCACGAACCCCTGCATAGAAACACAAACATGATTAGTGGCGCCCGAATCAATGACCTAAGTGTCTTTCAATTCTTCCACCAAACACGCTTCTAAGTAGTGAAGTTCCTTACCTTCCTTGCCTTTGGCGGTTATGATTTCCCGGCAAGCCTTCTTAAAGTGACCTGCCTTTCCACAACGAAAGCATTTGGACTTTTTAGGGTCCCTGGGCTTCTTATTCTTCTTCTTCTTCTTCCCATCTGAGACAGAAGGATTAGAAGAACTGGAAGCCGCTTGCTTCTTGTTTGGCCTCTTCCTCTTCCAAGAGGGTTTGGAAGATTCTACCAAATTGGCCTCTCCTTTGGGTTGGACCGCATCCCCATCCCTGATCATTCGCTCATAAGCTTGAAGTTGCTTCATGAGCTCGGTTAGTCCTAACTCCCTTGTCGTCAGATTGTATGCGGCCTTAAACCCTACAAAATCTTTAAACAGAGTTTTGAACACCATCTCAATCTGGGTGTTGTAGTCCAACTCAACACTGTTCTCGACAGCCTCAGTGAAGAATCCCATTAGAGTGATCATATGGTCCTTCACCAGAGTACCCGCTTTTTGCTTAGAGTTCATAATGCTTGTTATAGCGGACTGTCGAGCCAATTTTTCTTAGCCTACGAACATGTCCTTCAGATTGTCCATGATCTCCCTAGCAACCTGATAAGTCTCATGCTGCTTTTGTAAAGCACTCGTCATGCTAGCAAGTATGTAGCATCGAGCTATATCATTGGATTCTCTCTAACGAGTATAGGCAACCGGGACCTCCTTAAGCGATGTGTCAGGTTTTGGCCTTGGTGGGCACGGTTCGTCCAGTACGAACTTATGTCTCTCGCAGCTAAGAACTATTAACAGATTTCTTTTCCAATCCTTATAATTATCGCCATTCAGTTTATCCTCAGTAAGTATTGAAATGAGGGGTGTCAGTGACATTTTGAATTGAAATAAAATTATACTAGACATCATTACAAAGCCCAAGCAAATATACAGATAATTTAGCAAATAAAACATACAAGTATGTTCCTACATGAAACTTGAAAAACATATAGCATTGCAACGGTAATTCTCAGCACCTATTACCCCAAGCCATCGAAGGGTGGTCATGACAACAAATAGCCAGAACATGGACCCCGTCCAATTAATATATGTTGCCTTAAATCCTCTAAGGTTAAGACATATATTAATAACCGCTTATTTGGCCACTAGTTTAGTTAACAGAGCTTCTAGGGAAGGTTAATAACTAAACGAGTCTTGAGTGTATAACCATTGTTTATGTAGCCCGATCCATGTCCTACCAAGCCACCGAGGGGTGGTCATGATTAGGATCATACCCGAACACGTCTTCCACATAGGAGATCCAATTTAGTATACCGGCGGCGGTAAACACCTATCGAGGGGTGTGGTCAGGGCAGAACTGATGCGAGGCGTTACAATACTTTCACATATGGATCAACAATGGAGGACATGGGTTTTGTTTGAAACCCTCTCCCACTCAGTATTTTGAAAAACATGCAAGTTTTGATAAATTATGTATGATCAATATAGTATGAGCGCACTCACCTATCCTATATGACATGTTATCAAATATGCATATAAAACCATATTTATACATCCATGACATATCATAGAAAAAATAATTGACAGAATAACCAAGCCATGGTTCCGTCATAGAACAAAGAAAATAAAGATTACAAAATTTCGTCCAAAGCATTCTTTGGGTCTTGAATTTTGTTCCGTCTTCTTGTATCCATTTATTTCTCATCCCATGAATCATTTAAAATTTAAATTCCAAAAATTTAAATTTCAAATTCAAATTCCAAATTCGAATTTCAAATTTAAATTTCAAATTCAAATTTTAAACAATTTTAAACATCATGTATAATAATATGCAATTTCAAAAATTTTAAATTTTCAATTACATATTTTTAAACATGATTTAAAATTAAATCTCAAATTTAAAAATCAAAATTTTTTTTTTCGATTTTTGAACCGTCGTACACCGCCCCTAGAGGCGGCAGCTGCAGCGGGCAGCCCCAACCCCCCGGGGGGACAGGTAGCCCACGGCCGCCCATGTGCAGCCCTGTCGGGCTGCAGGCCAAGCCTGCAACGCCAGGCTACACACCCAGGCTAGGCACAGCAGCCGGCAGGCTGCACGTCCAAGCTGTAGCCAGCCTTGGGGAGGCCATGACCACCCTCGGCTGCAGGCCAAGCCTGCGACTGTGGGTGGTTATGGCCTGTACAGGGGCTGCCGCAGCCCATCCTGCCTGACGGCAGAGGCTGCAATCCCACCAAGGCCCGACGACCTATCCCGAGGGGTCATGTCTCGATTTTCGTGTCATATTCCAATTTACCTATTAAGATCTCCAAAAATTAATTTGAATCCCAATTAAATTGAAATTTTCCACACAATCAAAATTTCAACCTTTAAATCAAATTTAACTTTTAGGAAAAATAAATTACGGTCTTTAATCTTCAATCTCCTCCAAGAATAATTACATAAAATTTCCTAAACCGTTTCCGGTGTACAAAAATTCTAACCATAATAATTCTATGAGAAAAAATTAAAATCCTTGGGAAAATTACAGTATTAATAAACTGCTCCTACGGTTACATAAAAATCCTAGATACAATTTTTCTAAATTCTAAGGAACCATAACCGGCAAAAACAAGCATGCTTATAATAATTAAAAATAAAAAATAAAATAACCACATACTTTATACATAATACATGAAAAACAACATAAAGGAATCCTAGAATACCACTCTCTAAATATCAAATCCATACATAAATAAAAAGACTAAGTAATTGTCTAATTTATGTACATGGCATAGTCGTGAGATGTCACTGATACCAATTGTAGGAAAATAAATCGGTAAAAACACATCAGAATGGCGCAGCGAAACAATAAAAAATTTTCAGATAGTTAAATATCTCATGATGCCATATACAATAAACCAACAACAATTAAAACTCATACCTCAAGAACGCCAATCTTGTAGGAGGAGAATGAACGGAGGGCTTTAACCAACTAGCCTTCTCTACTATTCTCTAATTCCCGAATGACTAAGTGTGTGGGCACTCTGAACCTCGATCGATATGCTAGCACTGCTAGTCTTCTTCCGACCACCCAGATCACTAAAGAACTTATTGTCACGGTGGGCTGTGCAACAATAAGCCTGCTCACCTGAGAGTCTATGGTCTAAGAGAACTGGACTGGTAGGACCTCTATTTATAGACCTGCATGAGGTGATTCTCTGAATTCGAATTAGATTAGGAGAAGATATTCTCCCTTATCCACAACCATAAAATCTGAAATTATCCAAGGGAAAATCCCAACAAATTTCAGCCATTATAAGATAATTCCAATCCAAATCTAAACAAGATTTTAACTAAAATTTTATCTCCCTTTTTTTAACCAAAAAAACAGAAAATTCAAGGGGAAAATCCCCACAAAAAATTCGGCCACTTTTGGATAAGGGAGAATCAAAATTCCAATAGGATTTTCAAGCTTGAATCTTATCTCATCCTTATCCAAAATAACAGAAAATCTCCTAGGAGATTTACTCCAAAAATTCGGCCATTATCAGGGAGGAGAGAATCCAAATTCAACTGAGATTGAAACTTGAAATTTTTCTTGAACCTTATCCACAAAAATCTGAAAATTCAATGAGGATAATCCTCAAAATTTTTGTCCATATTTGGTTAGGATTTGGATTCAAAATTCAAGTAGGATTCTAACAAGATTTTCCTCTCCATATCCAACTCAAATTCAAATTTGATTCCTTGTGGATTTACCACAATAAATTTGAATCCCACTTGGACTGTGATTCGAAATTTGAATTTCAAATTTCAAATTTCAAATTTAAATCTCAAATTCAAATTTTAAATTCGAATTTCAAATTCGAATTTCAAATTCGAATTTCAAATTTCAAATTTCAAAATTCAAAATTCAAATTTCAAATTTCAAATTTCAAATTTCAAAATCCACAAAACAGTTGTATTTCAAATTCTTGTTCTCATGGATAATTTTCTACAACTCTAATCCAATCTTAAATAAAATCATGGCAACTTTATTTGGAGTCCGAATAATTGTGTACTCTATTATCCAAAATAAAATATGAATCCAACCAGAGAGAATCTTGTCGACCATCCTAATCCTATGTCAACACCATCCATGCATAATAAACTAGCCTGTAGCATACACATATCAATTTGCCAAACGTTAAGGAATTATGTGGAGCTAGTAGAGGGACTAATTGGACATATATAATCGGGCTCCCGCAAATCAATATGATCATCATTCTATACCGAACAACTCAATCATATGATCACTAATTTCAGAGTCACACCGCTATAAACCTGAAACTAAACTATTAATTATATACCGTATTACGTAAGCCTGTGACAAGCTATCGTCCAATGACCTTGTCATGTATGCAGAACCCTCATATGATATCCATGATCAGCCTTAGGCCAAAGTCCGTTTAATCCTACTGATCAGGGTATCTTAAAGTTCCATTATACTACTGAATTAAGAAAATGATTATTCACCATGTGTGAATAAGAAGTCATCTGCCCAGCAGACGACCCAAGGCCTTGTCCATTTTCACATTCAGTATAATGCCTTTAAGAGGATACCCTTAACTCCTTATTAGAGCTATGATTCTGATATCTGTAAACGAACCCTTCATCGTATATAAGTCATGTGCCCAACGAACTGGTCTATAAGCTTACTACCTCTTAGACGCTTTAGCCATTGGAACATCAAAGTACACAAGTCATATACATGAAGCTGTCCTTTTACTCAGGATTAAGGTTACTACACAATGAACGTCAAAAGCAGATCGATCCACTCAAAGCAGACTTCGTATATCAATCACGCTTTAATCCCATCTAATATGTCACCATCAAGCAATATATCTATGTCTCTACTTGGGAGTCCAGCTCCAGGCAGTCAAGACAAACCGTCCCCCCCGAGGCTTTAGATAACATAATAGTCTTAACATGAGTTAGATGCTCGGTCTAACCCCATAGACTACAGACCATAGTTTGAACCGCTTACTTTAGAATATTGTCTTCTCGCATACAAAAGTCCATTGCATGCAACGTTCTAACAGTTTAACACATGCAGTCAAGGAGCCATATTTGCTTACATTTACTTTAACATGTAAATAAAACGAGGACAGATAGCAATGTAATGAATAACCTCTATATATATAATTTTATTATCCAGTTCAAAATATATACATCAAAATGTCTCTAATGCTTAGGGCATTTCCTAACACATTCTTCTGCGAAAACTACTCCAGCATGACTTGGTGAAATTCAACCCAATCTAGTGCTAACAACAACTCCTGATCACAATACTCCCAATATAACCGTGTGTCCTCACAGAATGTGCCAATGGCCATCAAAACCCAGTAATCTTCATCTATATCACACTGGCGCATGATAATCTCTACGTCATGTAACCAGTCCCGTGTAGAGATTCCCTGTTGACCTCCCTCGAATACAGATGGATGACTGCCTCTAAAAGCATATATGGCTCACACCGATACTCTAGCTCCTTTCCGAGCTCGATCTCCCACCACTAGAATATCTACTGCTACCGGTGGGTTTATGATCGGTCGCAGAGGTGGTGCTTGTACCAGTGCCAGCGCTACAATCCTTGGTGCTAACAGCTCAGGTACTGGTGGTCGCTATACAGCTCGCCTAATCATGGATGGTCTGATCACAGGCCTAGTCCATAACCGGAGTGGTCCTCTCGGTTGGTATAGGTGAGGTCACATATAAGGTGGTTTAGTCATCTTAAATCCTACAAAATATATAATCTCGAATAAATGAAAAGTTAACTAATTTAAAGAAGACTAACTTACTTGAATTGACGAGCAGGTCGCATTTCGTGCCAATAGGGATATGGTCAACTGCTCTGATACCAACCTGTGACGCCGCCGATTCCGATCACCCGCAACTATCATGAACCGACTCTTTTGCCGACCAAGACAGCTCGTGTGCTGAATCTGGGTTGTCAATTTAAAACTCTTTTTCTTAAGCTTTCATTTCTCAGGGCCCGAAAATTTCACCCATAATTTTTTTTTCTTTTTAATACATACTTTCTCAAAAAGAAGGATAAGTATTAAAAGCCATATAAAATACAATACTAACTTTTAGTTATCTTTTGGAGTATAAGATCATGTATAATTTACAAAATATTTATACTGCATTTTTTTTTCACAATCTCTTCAATTCACTAACTTTAAAAGCTCAGCGGAAGACTTTTGACAGGACTAAGTCCACGATGAATTCCCTATCCCATCAGCACATGCGCACATCCTACTACCATCCATAAAGTTTATCAGACAGGTTTCTTACCTGTAACATGAACAAACTGATGAGCTAACAGGCTTAGTAAGTTTAAACATGCTTAGTAAGAATCATATGGATTCAAAAACATTAAAAACTCGATCTCCTATGAATAGTACTATTCATGATGAATAGTATTATTCATCATGAATAGTGACTTTGACCTTTGACAGATAAATAGTAACTGTTACCATAACGATAACTATTCACATTACCCTAATGAGGTGCTATTCACATCATCTTAACCGAGTTTACTATACTTAATGTAAGTTTCGGTTATGCTCAATTATGGTTTTCATCATTTTATTGATTATTCTTTCTCTATTTATATTCTCGTGTAGAGCTCTTTTCTATGGCAATACCGATAAATTATTGCGCACTGACTAGGAGGGCCTATGAAGCAACCCTAGAGCTTCAGCCTTCACAGTCCTTATATCCCCGTAGGACCTAAAAAACCTCCATCACAATGTTGGAGGGGCAGTATGCCTTAAATGGTTTTATTACCATCTTTCAGTTATAGTTTTGACCAAGTGACATTAATCGTCACCTCAAGGCCACTATCCTCTATCGCCCGTAGGCCTTAAATATTCTTATCTTTAAAATATGGGATATATTATACTAACTAATCCCCAAATATTAATAGGACTTAATTCCCAATGTACAACTAATATATAACAAAGTAATACAGTATTTCATGCTGCTTGAACTTGAAAATGCTTGAACTTACCAATACTATGATAATGTCTACTTCCAGAACTCTTATTGTCTGTTAATATACTATATTAATTATCACTTTAAACATGTTAATTTTATGATAAATTTTTCAACACAATTCAACTTGTAATATGGTACACAGCCTTCAACATGCCCATGTCCATGACTGTGTACCTCCTGGTTTCTCACTACATGGCCGTGTTGTTTACCATCTAGCCGTGTAACTTTACATGGTTTGATACACGCCCGTGTTCAAGCTCATGTACCTCTCGGGTTGTAAATTTGTTTCTTATACAGGGCCGTGTATTCTGCTACACACCTGTGTTCTTCAAATTTTTTAGATTTTTAACTCTAAAATCTTTATTTTGAGTCCTAGAATTTTATTTAAGTCATTCTAGGTCCTTTCTGAGCCTTTCAGAAATTTTTGGTCAACATGACCATTTTGCCCCTAATGGGTCTTGGGACCGTAATTATTTCGTTATATCGTTTTTTTCAAATTTTCTAAGTCCAAATATCTTAAAATAATATTCCCTAGGCTTCTATATTATTTTTACAGCTCAATATGCTATAATTTCTCAATTATCTATTTTCCCGGCCCTCAATTACTATTCATCCATCACCTAGGATCGTTTCTCATTTTTCGAGCGTTTCGGAGCCTCAAATGGTCGTTTCACTACTCTTGAAACACTTTTTATCCCGTCCCCAACTCTCGATCCTCGAGAGGCTCGGGTTTCCTTGTAATGACCGCCATTTTCATGACACCTACTTACCATGTAATAAGTCATTAAGGAATAAAATGGACATAATTTAATGTCTTTTAGTACAATTTAAGTAACACGGTCAGGTACACAGCCGTGTGAGTGACCGTGTGCCATTCGGACTGTGTATCTATTAATAGCCGTGTAAGTGTACATAGCCGTGTAGTGTAACACGGTCAAGTACACGATCGTGTAAGAGGCTGTGTACCGCTCAGATAGATGAATGTATTTCAAAGATATGATCATGTTGAGTAGTCTCAACTAGTACATGTCTGTGTCTAAAATGTACACGCCCGTGTTGCATTGCACACGCACGCGTAAGAGTCCGTGTAGAACGCTGTGTAATGAGCCGAGAGCCACTGTAATGACTCTCATTAATTATGAAAATTAATTACTATGTAATGATGTAATTAAGTTAATAAACACAGTGTGCTTTTCAGTTGAATGAATTAAATGGGAATAGTAATGTTTAATTACTATTCATGCAGTGAAAGGGGCAACCGACAGTGAAATCGGTCCACCCTATTATGTGAGTATGTGTTGAGACACGCAATATCAAGAAACCGGTCTAAACGACCATTTCATGATACAGAACTGACGAGCTAGTCATCAGTACGCTCAGACTGGTCATCTGAGCGCAGCAGTGATAATTGCCCTAATAGATGTACAGTATCGAGAAAAGTGGTCTAGATGACCTGTTCTTGCCCATAGACTGACAAAATCAAAGTCAGAACGCTCAGATTAGTAGTCAGATAGTGAAAAGTGAACAGTGAATAGTGATTAGTGAATAGTGAGAAACGCAGTGTCAGGTCAGTGGCCAAGACGGCCTTAATCTGGCATAAAATTGACATATTAATAGTCAGCAGGTTCAATCTGGTCAAGTGAGCACAAAATGTAGATTTTGTTTAAAAGATACGCAGCATCGGGATAAGGGTCAAGACGACCTTTTCTCCCCCCGAAATTGATATATTTAGACTCAGGACGCCCAAATTAGTCAATCGGGCACCTGACACGTTTTTCAAGATGGGGTCATATAGATCCCGAAAACTGGTCTAGAAGACCTCAGATGGATGTAAAACTGATAAATTTGAAATCAGCACATCCAAATTAGTCAAGGGAGACTGTGTTTGAAATTTCATGCGAAAACGCTTCGTTGTGCGTGTGTAGTGTCAACACAGTGTAGGCCTAACCATAGTATCAAGAAATTGGTCAAGATGACCTTTTCTTGATATAAAACTGGTATGTTTGGGTTCAGCACGCCCAAATTAGTCAGTATAGCCTATCTTAAAATTTTTCAAAAAATTAGTATAAAGGGGTCGAAATTTTTAGATTTTTGTAAAAAGGCCCCCCATTATTTTTTTTCTATCTTTTTCTCCCCCACACCACACGAAGATGAACGGTGACCGACCATGGAATCCGCGCCGCCTAAAGCCGCCAGTGGCAGAATTTTTCAAACCGTGATTTCTCCACCGTCCGACGTCCAAATGCCACGATTTCGGTCCCAATGGATTCGTGGTGAAGAGTAGAACAAAACCCAGGCTTCATTTCACGTCAACAGCCGCCGGATCACGCCGCCCAAGGTTCGCCGTCGCCGTCGCCATCGCCACCGTCGAATCTCGCTATTCCGGCGAAGTTGAGTTGCAAGGTCGGTATCAAAATGCTCAGAACAACACGTAGATTAAAAGCCCCAAATCAATTTTGGGCAACAATGCCGGAATATGAAAATCCAACACCGCCGCCATCACCGACTTTTCGAGGGCCGATTTCCAGTGATAGGAGCCTCGATTGGTGAAATTGACACCACCAATGGGTTCCTTTCGTCGAGCTCTTCAAGATGGTGGTCGCCACTCCCATCGCCGCTGTGGTCAAAGCCAGTCAACACCGGTCAACGGCGACCCGGAGACCGAAAATTGAAGAATGGCCCGTTGGCCTATTTTTGACGTTCGGGACACATCCGCGGCATCGGATTTGCAAACCGGAGTTTCAAAAGTGGAGAACGATGATTCAAAGATTGTGCGATCGAGATCGAACGGTTCACTCGACCGCCGACGGGAACGATTTTGGTAGTGGTTTTGATCCCTTGATTCCTCAATTTATTATTAGAAATAATTATGTATTAATTATGGTTTATTGACTTGAGGAATTGTAAGAAAAATGGATGAAATGTCGAAAAAGAGAATGTGAGGAAATGTGAATATTTTTCCGTAAAAAGCGGAGCTTTTACATAAAAATTAGGCCTCTGGTTTAGTACGTGGTAGGTTAGAATAGGTTAGATGGTTTTGAGGCGTTTCCTAAACGCCGGAAACCCAAAAATTAAGCGGAAATGCTGCCGAAATTTCTGAAACGGCACAAAGGGGTATTTTAGGAAACGAGGGGTGAAAATGTGATCGGGATGGGAACCCGAGCCCCCTCAATGACCTAGGTCCAGGAAAGAAGGACGGACGTTTACAGGATTAGTGAACCGCCCTATTAGAAATCTCGAAATGTAAGAAAACGACTCCTAGATCAGAATAGTGCCACCCGAGGGACGGGTGTGATCTAAGTATAAAATTTGGGGCGATTACATTAGTAACGGTAACCTGATGGGCTAAATGGTCATACGAGAGGTATTCAGCCAGTTGACTGGTCAGTTAGCCAGTCAAGGACCAAGTCAGAATAGGATAGTGAGAGACAGTGATTAATTTGTCAAGTAGACAAATTAATCAAGCACGATTAAAAATTTGATATCAATTTTCCCAAAGTAGAGCAGTTGAGTACCGATAGGCATCGGTACCACACAACGATAAGTTTATTAGTTCCTAACGATAGAGTGACCTAAGAGCAATGTTAATTAATTTTTTGGGTAAATAAATTAATTAACAATGATTAGAAAATCAAATTCTTAAGAAGAGGGCAATTAGTACCGACAAGGATCGGTATTACTAACGATAGAGTTTTTATTAGTCACTAATGACCACAGTGACCTAAGAGTAAATGTTAACGAAATGTATTATGATTACAGGGAGGTACCTGTATTGTGATGAAGGCGAGAGTATAAACTGTCTGATGATAGGTAAGTACAACTCTGCCTACAGCATGGATAAAATGAATTTAAAATGATGCTTTTCTAGTATTTTAAGTATGTATCTTGCACACGATACTGCACAGCATACATAAGAGCATATAGTTTCATAATCGAGTAGATTGATGAAAGAATAAGATAGAAGCCATAGATCCCTACCACGTAGGATTGGGGATAGCTTAGAGAAGCGTATGGCTAGAACAGTTAAACAAGATGGAAACAAGTAGGTGTGTCGTACCGGCTCCTTCAGTCGAAGGGGTTTCCAGTTAAAGAAAGTTAAGGCCAAAAGTTGAGCATCAGTTGATGGCTCTTCGGCATTAGTTGACCTCGGGCGCTACCGTTGGTCTGCGCGCACACGGTACTGACACATGGGCCCTAAATAGACAAGAAAAGAAAAGAGAAGTTTGAAGCATAAATGAACATAACTGGACCATGCATTAGTTATAGTTTGCTATGCTTTCTTTTTCAGTAGAGTGCATACAGTACACGATGCTTCTGTCATACATAAAGTATGTGAAGTTTTATATTCAGTGTTATGACATGTTATGTGATGACATGATATGTGATATGCTTAAATGGTATATGATTTATTAAGTGATATATGTCATGCTTAAGATTTTAAGTATATGCTATGTTTTAAACATGTTCTGCGGTTAACATGTTGTACTTACTGGGCATAAAGCTCACGGAGTGTGTTCATGCCGTAGGTAAGCTTCCTATAGCGCAAACACCAGGGGGCGATGATGGCGGCAGAGGTGGATGTGAGGATGAGGTTATGGATACACCGCGAGTATTCTTCCGCACAGTATGAGTAAATAGTATTTTGAACGGTGACAGCTAAATAGTATTTTGAATAGTAAAGATTAATTGGTATTTTGGAACAGTAAACAGTATATGTATGAATAGTATATTTAAATAGTGTCTGGTGAATATTAATCGGATAAACAAGTATATAAGTGTGTATGTATAATTGAAATCCTTATGTTTTTCAAATTCCACATTTTAATAGTATACGTACGTGAATAGTAAATACGTACGCGTATATTAAAAAAAAATCCCTCTAAATTTATGCTATTAAATTCAGCAAGTTTAAGTATTGGTTTTAAAGAGGAAGTATAAGTAAAAGCTAAAGAAATAAGTAACAGTTTTCAGTGATGGTCCGGGCCGCTGAGGGCACGGGGCGTCACATTCCTACCCCGACCTAATATTTTTCCTCATTTCCCAAAATACCCCTAACATGAAAATTTTTCCTGTTTTAGGCATTCTAGACAGTAAGGGTCGGTTTACTATTCCTTTTGGGTTGGTTTTCCATTTTCAATCCTAATTTATCGAAGGGTCCTGGTTTCACTCCTGAGTTCAATATTTTTACCCCACATTTCCTGAAATGCCCTTATGCCGTTTTAAAACTTTCGACAGCATTTCCGCTTGTATTTTTAGGTTTTCCGGCGTTAGGTACGCCTCAGAACCTTTGTACTATAGGAAAATAAATCGGTAAAAACGTATAAGAGTGGCGCAGCGGAACAATAAAAATTTTTAGATCGTTAAATATCTCATGATGCCATATACAATAAACCAACAACAACTAAAACTCATACCTCAAGGATGCCAATCTTGCAGGAGGAGAATAACCGGAGGGTTTCAACCAACTAGCCTTCTCTACTATTCTCCAGTTCCCGAATAGCTGAGTATGTGTGCACTCTGAAACTCGATCGGTATGCTAGCACTGTTAGTCTTCTTCCGACCACCCAGATCTCTAAAAAACTTATTGCCATGGTGAGTTATGCAACAATAAGCCTGCTCACCTGAGAGTCTGTGGTCTGAAAGGACTGGAGTGGCGGGACCTCTATTTATAGACCTGCATGAGGTGATTCTCTGAATTCGAATTGGATTAGGAGAAGATATTCTCCCTTATCCACAACCATAAAATCTGAAATTATCCAAGGGAAAATCCCAACAAATTTCGGCCATTATAGGATAATTCCAATCCAAATCTAAACAAGATTTTAACTAGAATTCTATCTCCCTTTTTCAACCAAAAAATCAGAAAATTCAAGGGGAAAATCCCCACAAAAAATTCAGCTACTTTTGGATAAGGGAGAATCAAAATTCCACTAGGATTTTCAAGCTTGAATCTTATCGCATCCTTATCCAAAATAACCAAAAATCTCCTAGGAGATTTACTCCAAAAATTCGGCCATTATCAGGGAGGAGAGAATCCAAATTCAACTGGGATTGAAACTTGAATTTTTCCTTGAACCTTATCCACAAAAATTCAAAAATTCATTGACGATAATCCTCAAAATTTTCGTCCATATTTGGTTGGGATTTGGATTCAAAATTCATGTAGGATTCTAACAAGATTTTCCTCTCCATATCCAACTCAAATTCGAATTTCATTCCTTGTGGATTTACCACAACAAATTCGAATCCCACTTGGACTGTGATTCAAAATTTGAATTTCAAGTTTCAAATTCAAATTTCAAATTCAAATTTCAAATTTCAAATTTCAAATTTAAATCTCAAATTCAAATTTCAAATTCGAATTTCAAATATCAAAATTCAAATTTCAAAATCCACAAAACAGTTGTATTTCAAATTCTTGTTCTCATGGATAATTTTCTACAACTCTAATCCAATCTCAAATAAAATCATGACAACTTTATTTGGAGTTCGAATAATTGTGTACTCTATTATCCAAAATAAAATATGAATCCAACCAGAGAGAATCTTGTCGACCATCCTAATCCTATGTCAACACCATCCATGCATAATAAACTAGCCTGTAGCATACACATATCAATTTGCCAAACGTTAAGGAATTATGTGGAGCTAGTAGAGGGACTAATTGGACATATATAATCGGGCTCCCGCAAATCAATATGATCATCATTCTTTACCGAACAACTCAATCATATGATCACTAATTTCAGAGTCACACTGCTATAAACCTAAAACTGAACTACCAATTATATACCGTATTACGTAAGCCTATGACAAGCTATCGTCTAATGACCTTGTCATGTATGCAGAACCCTCATACGATATCCATGATCAGCCTTAGGCCAATGTCCGTTTAATCCTACTGATCAGGGTATCTTAAAGTTCCATTATACTACCGAATTAAGAAAATGATTATTCACCATGTGTGAATAAGAAGACATCTGCCCAGCAAACGACCCAAGGCCTTGTCCATTTTCACATTTAGTATAATGCCTTTAAGAGGATACCCTTAACTGCTTATTAGAGCTTGTTAGGAAATGCCCTAAGTATTAGAGACATTTTGATGTATTCATTTTGAATTAGATAATAAAATTATATATAGAGGTTATTCATTACATTGCTATCTGTCCTCGTCTTATTTACATGTTAAAGTAAATGTAAGCAAATATGGCTCACTGACTGCTTGTGTTAAAACTGTTAGAACGTTGCATGCAATGGACTTTTGTATGTGAGAAGACAATGTTCTAAAGTTAGCGGTCTAAACTGTGGTCTGTAGTCTATGGGGTTAGACCGAGCATCTAACTCATATTAAGACTATTATGTTATCTAAAGCCTTGGAGGGGACGGTTTGTCTTGACTGTCTAGAGCTGAACTCCTAAGTAGAGAGATGGATATGTTGCTTGGTGGTGACATATTAGACCGGGACTAAAGCGTGATTGATCTACATAGTCCGCTATGAGTGGATCAATCTATTTTTGACGTTCATTGTGCAATAACCTTAATCCTGGTAAATGAACTACTTCATGTATATGACTTGTGTACTTTGATGTTCCAATGGCTAAAGCGTCTCAGAGGTAGTAAGCTTATAGACCAGTTCGTTGGGTGCATGACTTGTATACGATGAAGGGTTTGTTTGCAGATATCAGAATCATAGCTCTAAGGAGTTAAAGGTATCCTCTTAAAGGCATTATACTGAATGTGAAAATGGACAAGGCCTTGGGTCGTCTGCTGGGCGGATGACTTCTTATTCACACATGGTGAATAATCATTTTCTTAATTCAGTAGTATAATGGAACTTTAAGATAGTCTGATCAGTAGGATTAAACAGACTTTGACCTAAGGCTGATCATGGATATCATATGAGGGTTTTGCATATATGACAAGGTCATTGGATAGTAGCTCGTCACAGGCTTACGTAATACGGTATATAATTGGGAATTCAGTTTCAGGTTTATAGTGGTGTGACTCTGAAACTAGTGATCATGTGATTGAGTTGTTCGTTAAAGAATGATGATCATATGGATTTGCGGGTGCCCGATTATATATGTCCAATCAGTCCCTCTACTAGCTCCATATAATTCCTTAATGTTTGGCAAATTGATTTGTGTATGCTATTGGCTAGTTTATTATGCATGGATGGTGATGACACAGAATTAGGATGGTAGACAAGATTCTCTCCGGTTGGATTCATATTTTTTTTTTGGATAGTAGAGTACACAATTATTCGAACTCCAAATAAAGTGGCCATGATTTTATTTGAGATTGGATTGGAGTTGTAGAAAATTATCTATGAGAACAAGAATTTGAAACACAACCGTTTTGTGGATTTTGAAATTTGAATTTGAAATTTGAATTTGAAATTTGAATTTGAAATTTAAATTTGAAATTTTGAAATTTGAAATTTGAAATTTGAAATTTGAATTTGAAATTCGAATTTGAAATTTGAAATTCAAATTTTGAATCACAGTCCAAGTGGGATTCGAATTTGTTGTGGAAAATCCACAAGGTTTGAAATTCGAATTTGAGTTGGATTTGGAGAGGATAATCTTATTAGAATCCTACTTGAATTTTGAATCTAAATCCTAACAAAAGTGGACGAAATTTTTGAGGATAATCCTCAATGGAATTTCGGTTTTTATGGATAAGGTTCAAGGGAAAATTCAAGTTTCAATCCTAGTTGAATTTGGATTCTCTCCTTCCCTGAAAAGTGGCCGAAATTATGGAGGAAATCTCCTAGGAAAATTCGGTTATTTTGGATAAGGTGGAGATAAGATTCAAGCTTGAAAATCCTAGTGGAATTTTGATTCTCCCTTATCCTAAATGTGGCCGAATTTTTGGAGGAAAAATCTCCTAGGAAATTTCGGATTTTTTGTTTGAAAAAGGGAGATAAAATTCTAGTTAAAATCTTGTTTAGATTTGGATTGGTTTTATCCTTAAAAAACTGAATTTTATTGTTGGGATTTTCCCATGAAAAATTCAGATTTTATGGTTATGGATAAGGTAGAATATCTTTTCCTAGTCCAATTCAAATTCAGAGAATCACCTCATGCAGGTCTATAAATAGAGGTCCTGCCACCCCAGTTCTCTCAGACCACAGACTCTCAGGTGAGCAAGCTTATTGTTGCGCAGCTCATCATGACAATAAAGTTCTTTAGATATCTGGGTGGTCGGAAGAAGACTAGCAGTGCTAGCATACCGATCAAGGTTCAAAGTGCCCACACACTCAGCCATTCGGGAATTGGAGAATAGTTGAGAAGGCTAGTTGGTTGAAGCCTCCGGTCATTCTCCTCCTGTAAGATTGGCGTCCTTGAGGTATGAGTTTTAATTGTTGTTAGTTTATTGTATATGGCATCATGAGATATTTAACGATCTAAAAATTTTTTATTGTTCCGCTGCGCCACTCTGATACGTTTTTACCAATTTATTTTCCTATAATTGGTATTAGAGACATCTCATGACTATGCCATGTACATAACTTAGAATTTAGAAAAATTGTATCTAGGAATTTTTATGTAACCATGGGAGCAGTTTATTAACACTGTAATTTTCCCATGGATTTTAATTTTTGTCTCTTAGATTTTTTTTATGGTTAGAATTTTTGTACACCGGAAACGGTTTAGGAAATTTTATGTAATTATTCTTAGCGGAGATTGAAGATTGAAGACCGTAATTTATTTTTTTCCCAAAAGTTAAATTTGATTTAATGGTTGAAATTTTGATTGTGTGGAAAATTTCAATTTAATTGGGATTCAAATTAATTTTTGGAGATCGTAATAGGTAAATTGGAATATGACATGAAAATCGAGACACGACCCCTCGGGATAGGCCGACGGGCCTTGGTGGGGCTGCAGCCCCTGGCCTCGGGCAGGATGGGGCTGCGACAGCCCCTGTGCAGGCCAACACCACCCACGGCCGCAGGCTTGGCCTGCAGCCAAGGGTGGCTGTGGCCTGCCCAAGGCTGGCCGCAGCCTGGGCGTGCAGCCTCTGGCTACAGGCGCTGCCTGCAGCCTGCCGGCTGTTGCACCCAACCTGGGCGTGCAGCCTGGCACTGCAGGTTTGGCCTGCAGCTCGGCAAGGCTGCACAAAAGGGGCAACCGTGGGCTGCCAGCTAGCGGTTGCCCACGGCGGCTGTCGCCTTCGGGGGCGGCGGTGCGATAGTCTAAAAAATCAGAAAATTTTGATTTTTAAATTATAGATTTAATTTTAAATCATGTTTAAAAATATGTAATTGAAAATTTGAAATTTTTGAAATTACATATTATTACACATGATGTTTAAAATTATTTAAAATTTAAATTTGAAATTTAAATTTGAAATTCGAATTTGGAATTTGAATTTGAAATTTAAATTTTTGGAGATTTAAATTTTAAATAATTCTTGAGGTGAGAAATAAATGGAGAGGCTACATAAAGATGGATACAAGAAGATGGAACAAAATTCAAGACCCAAAGAATGCTTTGGATGGAATTTTGTAATCTTTATTTTCTTTGTTCTAGGATGAAACCATGGCTTGGTTATTCTGTCAATTATTTTTTTTGTGATATGTCATGGATGTATAAATATGTATTGATGGATGTTTTGTATGCATATTTGATAACATGTCATATAGGATAGGTGAGTGCCGCTCATACTATATTGATCATACATAATTTGTCAAAACTTGCATGTTTTTCAAAATATTGAGTAGGAGAGGGTTTCAAACAAAACCCACGGCCTCCATTGTTGATCCATATGTGAAAGCATGGTAACGCCTCACGTCAGTTCTGCCCTGACCACACCCTTCGGTAGGTGTTTACCACCGCCGGCATACTAGGTTGGATCTCCTATGTGGAAAACGTGTTCGGGTACGATCCTATTCATGACCACCCCTCGGTGGCTTGGTAGGACGTGGATCGGGCTACGTAAACAATGGTTATACACTCAAGACTCGTTTAGTTATTAACCTTCCCTAGAAGCTCTGTTAACTAAACTGGTGGCCAAATAAGCGGTTATTAATATATGTCTTAACCTTGGAGGATTTAAGGCAACATATATTAATTGGACGGGGTCCATTTTCCAGCTATTTGTTTTCATGACCACCCCTCGGTGGCTTGGGGCAATAGGTACTGAGAATTACCGTTGCAATGCTACATGTTTTTCAAGTTTCATGTAGGAACATACTTGTATGTTTTATTTGCTAAATTATCTGTATATTTGCTTGGGGTTTGTAATGATGTCTAGTATAATTTTATTTCAGTTCAAAATGTCACCGACACCTCTCATTTCAATACTTACTGAAAATAAGCTGAATGACGATAATTATAAAAACTAGAAAAGAAATCTATTAATAGTTCTCAGCTGCGAGAGACACAAGTTCGTACTGGACGAACCATGCCCACCTGGGCCCAAACCTGACACACCACTTGAGGAGGTCCCAGTTGCCTATAATCATTGGAGAGAATCCAATGAGATAGCTCGATGCTACATCCTTGCTAGCATGACGAGTGCTTTACAAGAGCAGCATGAGACTTATCAAGTTGCTGGGGAGATCGTGGAAAATATGGAGGACATGTTCAGAGGCCAAGAAAAATTGGCTCGACAGTCCGCTATCACTAGCATTATGAACTCTAAGCAAAAGGCGGGTACTCCGGTGAAGGACCATATGATCACTCTAATGGGATTCTTCGCTGAGGCTGCCGAGAATGGTGCTGAGTTGGACTACAACACCCAGATCGAGATGGTATTCAAGACTCTGTCTAAAGATTTTATGGGGTTTAAGGCTGCATACAATCTGGCAACAAAGGAGTTAGGACTAACCGAGCTCATGAAGCAACTACAGGCTTATGAGCAGATGATCAAGGATGAGGATGTGGTCCGACCTAAAGGTGAGGCCAATTTGGCAGAATCTTCCAATCCCTCACGGAAGAGGAAGAGGCCAAATAAGAAGCAAGTGGCTTCTAATTCTTCTAATCCTCCTGTCTCGGACGAGAAGAACAAGAACAAGAACAAGAACAAGAAGCCGAAGGACCCTAAAAAGTCCAAATGCTTCTATTGTGGGAAGGTAGGTCACTTCAAGAAGGCTTGCCGGGAATTCCTAGCTGCCAAGGGCAAGGAAGGTAAGGAACTTCATTACTTGGAAGCGTGTTTGGCGGAAGAATCGAAAGACACTTGGGTCATTGATTCGGGCGCTACTAATCATGTTTGTGTTTCTATGCAGGGGTTCGTGGAAACGAGAAGTCTACATGATAGGAGCCTCTCGTTGCGGACTGGAGATGGTAGCTTTGTGGTGACTGAAGCAGTGGGAGATGTTTATCTTTATTTTGATCAATTTAGGTTTATTTTATTGAAAGACTGTTTTTATGTTCCTAATTTTAGGAGGAACCTTATATCGGTAGCTTGTTTAATAAAGGATTCTTATTCAGTTTCTTTTAGTAAAAGAGTTGATATTCGTGGAAATAAGTCTTTTATCTGTTCTGGATGGATGGATGGAGACCTATATTTGTTCAAACCAAAGATGTACTCACTGCTTGACACTGAATTAATTGATAACTCTAAAAGGTTGAAAGTTTCTCACTCTAACAAGGCGTATCTTTGGCATTTAAGACTTGGTCATATTAATCAGGATAGGATTCAAAGATTAGTGAAAGACGGTCCTCTAGAATCTCTGGAGGAGGTACGACTTCCCCAATGTGAGTCTTATCTAGAGGGTAAAATGACTAAGAGGTCTTTTGGAGCTAAGGGTACAAGGGCTCAGGAGCTCTTAGAAATTGTGCACACTGACGTATGTGGCCCCATGAACGTCACAGCACGAGGAGGGTTTGAGTATTATGTCTCTTTTATAGATGATTACTCGAGGTATGGATATGTGTATCTGATGCACCGCAAGAGCGAAACCTTTGACAAGTTCAAAGAGTATTGTGTGGAAGTGGAAAAGCAATTGGATAAATCCATAAAGACACTTCGATCTGATCGAGGTGGCGAATATCTCTCCGATGAATTTCTAGGACATCTTGTAGAGAACGGGATTTTATCCCAATTGACTGCACCTGGTACTCCACAACAAAATGGTGTAGCCAAAAGGAGAAACAGGACCTTATTGGATATGGTACGATCCATGATGAGTTATTCAACGCTGCCATTATCATTTTTGGGATATGCTTTACAAACGGCATGCTATATTCTAAACCAGGTTCCGAGCAAATCAATTCCCAGAACTCCGTATGAATTATGGCGTGGCAGGAAGCGCTCCCTTGGACATATGAGAATATGGGGCTGCCCGGCACATGTACTGGATGGGGATGCGAAAAAGTGGAACCAAGATCAGAATTGTGCATGTTTGTAGGGTATCCAAAAGGAACTAAAGGAGGTCTGTTCTATAACCCGAAGGAACAAAAAGTCATTGTCTCAACCCATGCGACATTCTTGGAGGAAAGTCACATGAATGACTTTAAGCCTCGAAGCAAAGTGGTGCTCGAGGAGTTATTAGGTGAAAGAACTGCTCCACAGATTTCGGCCTTGGACGCAAGTCTGAGTTCCAGTGAAAGACCTGCAGACGATCAACAATTTAGGGTGCCTCGTCGTAGTGGGAGGGTTTCTAAGAAACCTAATTTCTTCATGTATGATACTGAGGTATACCAGGCCGAGGCTCATGAGCATGAGGATGATCCGGTCACTTATGATGAAGTTGTAAATGATGTTGATTCTAAATCTTGGAAACAGGCTATGAACAATGAGATGGATTCTATGAAATCCAACTCTGTTTGGGAACTTGTAGATTTGCCGAATGGGATAAAACCCATTGGATGCAAAGGGATACACGCAAAAGGCTGGAATCGATTACGATGAAACCTTTTCGCCTGTTGCTATGCTGAAGTCTATCTGTATTCTTCTGTCCATTGCTGCAGCTCTCGATAACGAGATCTGGCAAATGGATGTCAAGACGACATTCTTGAATGGCCATCTTGAAGAGTGTATCTATATGATACAGCCCGAAGGGTTCGTAGCGAAAGGCCAAGAAAGGAAAGTCTGTAAGTTGCTTAGATCCATTTATGGATTAAAGCAAGCATCCCGCTCATGGAACCAGAGGTTTGATCAAGCGATTAAGACATTTGGTTTTGAGCAGAACGTTGATGAATCCTGTGTTTATAAACGTATTAAGGATGGAAAAGTAGTCTTTCTGATACTCTATGTCGATGATATACTACTCATTGGGAATGATGTAGGGAACTTATCATCGGTCAAGCTTTGGTTACACCAATAGTTTGACATCAAGGACTTGGGAGAAGCTAATTATGTTCTAGGCATTCGTCTCTTCAGAGATCGAAAGAACAAAAATGATAGCGTTATCCCAAGCTTCATACATAGATAAAATAATTGAAAAATATGCAATGCAAGAGGCAAAGAAAGGTTCACAACCTTCTATTGCCGATCTAGCTCTTTCATCGGATGACTGTCCCAAGACATCGGAAGAAAGAGAGCGTATGAGTAAGGTCCCTTATGCATCCGCTGTGGGTAACCTTATGTACGCTATGCTTTGCGCTCGCCCAGACATATGTTTTGCAGTAGGTATGGTGAGTCGATATCAAGCAAATCCTGAAACTAAGCACTGGCAAGCTGTAAAGCATATACTCAAGTATCTTAAGAAAACGAGGGATTATATGCTGGTGTATTCTGGAGGGGACCTAACACCCGTAGGATACACGGACTCAGACTTCCAGACTTGTAAGGATTCGAGGAAATCGACATCTGGATCAGTGTTTTTACTCGGAGGAGGCGCCATTATGTGGAAGAGCGTAAAGCAGGGCTGCACAGCTGACTCTACTATGGAGGCTGAGTATGTGGCTGCAGCTGAGGCATCTAAAGAAGCGGTTTGGTTCAGCAAGTTGTTTAGAGACCTTGAGGTCATTCCGGGTGTTAACAAGCCTATCACACTTTACTATGATAATACAGGGGCTATTGCCAACACAAGGGAATCTCGGCACCACAAGAGGACCAAGCACATCGATCGGAGATATCACATTATTAGAGGGCATGTGGAGACAGGACAAGTGGATGTATGTAAGATCATGTCGAGGACAACATCGCTGATCTCTTTACTAAGACTTTGGTGGCTAGAAGCTTTGAGAGGCATGTAAACGCGATGGGGATGCGTAACATGGCACATCTGCTGGCTTAGGGCAAGTGGGAGATTGTTAGGAAATGCCCTAAGTATTAGAGACATTTTGATGTATTCATTTTGAACGGGATAATAAAATTATACATAGAGGTTATTCATTACATTGCTATCTGTCCTCGTCTTATTTACATGTTAAAGTAAATGTAAGCAAATATGGCTCACGGACTGCTTGTGTTAAAACTGTTAGAACATTGCATGTAATGGACTTTTGTATGCGAGAAGACAATGTTCTAAAGTTAGCAGTCTAAACTATGGTCTATAGCCTATGGGGTTAGACCGAGCATCTAACTCATGTTAAGACTATTATGTTGTAGGAAAATAAACCGGTAAAAACGTATCAGAGTGGCGCAGCGGAACAATAAAAATTTATAGATCGTTAAATATCTCATGATGCCATATACAATAAATCAACAACAATTAAAACTCATACCTCAAGGACGCCAATGAACAGGAGGAGAGTGACCGGAGGCTTCAACCAACTAGCCTTCTCTACTATTCTCCAATTCCCGAATGGCTGAGTGTGTGGGCTCTCTGAACCTCGATCGGTATGCTAGCACTGCTAGTCTTCTTCCGACCACCCAGATCTCTAAAGAACTTTATTGTCACGATGAGCTGTGCAACAATAAGCCTGCTCACCTGAGAGTCTGTGGTCTGAGAGAACTGGAGTGGCAGGACCTCTATTTATAGACCTGCATGAGGTGATTCTCTGAATTCGAATTGGACTAGGAAAAGATTTTCTCCCTTATCCAAACCAAAAAAATCCGAATTTTCCAAGGGAGAATCTCCACAATTAAATTCGGTTTTCCTAGGACAAATCCAATCCAAATCTAAACAAGATTTTAACTAGAATTTTATCTCCCTTTTTCAACCAAAAAATCCGAAATCTTTAGGAGAAAATCTTCTCCAAATTTTCGGCCACTTTTAGGATAAGGAAGAATCAAAATTCCACTAGGATTTTTCAAGCTAAATCTCATCTCAACCTTATCCAAAAATAACCGAATTTCCTAGGATTAAGGCTCCAAAATTTCGGCAACTTTTAGGGAAGGAGAGAATCCAAATTCAACTAGGATTGAAACTTGAATTTTCCCTGGAATCTTATCCACAAAAAACCGAATTTTCATTGAGGATTATCCTCAAAAAATTCGCCCACTTTTGTTGGGATTTGGATTCAAAATTCAAGTAGGATTCTAACAAGATTATCCTCTCCAAATCCAACTCAAATTCGAATTTCAAACCTTGTGGATTTTCCACAACAAATTCGAATCCTACTTGGACTGTGATTCAAAATTTGAATTTCAAATTTCAAATTCAAATTTCAAATTCAAATTTCAAATTTCAAATTTCAAATTTCAAATTTAAATTTCAAATTCAAATTTCAAATTCAAATTTCAAATTCAAATTTCAAATTCAAAATTCAAATTTCAAATTTCAAAATTCAAATTTCAAATTTCAAAATTCAAATTTCAAATTCCACAAAACGGTTGTGTTTCATATTCTTGTTCTCATGGATAATTTTCTACAACTCCAATCCAATCTCAAATAAAATCATGGCAACTTTATTTGGAGTTCGAATAATTGTGTACTCTATTATCCAAAACAAAATCTGAATCCAACCGGAGAGAATCTTGTCTACCATCCTAATCCTGTGTCATCACCATCCATGCATAATAAACTAGCCAATAGCATACACAAATCAATTTGCCAAACGTTAAGGAATTATGTGGAGCTAGTAGAGGGACTGATTGGACATATATAATCGGGCTCCCGTGATTCCATATGATCATCATTCTGTACCGAACAACTCAATCATATGATCACTAATTTCAGAGTCACACCACTATAAACCTGAAACTGAACTCCCAATTATATACCGTATTACGTAAGCCTGTGACGAGCTACCATCCAATGACCTTGTCATATATGCAAAACCCTCATATGATATCCATGATCAGCCTTAGGTCAAAGTCCGTTTAATCCTACTGATCAGGCTATCTTAAAGTTCCATTATACTACCGAATCAAGAAAATGATTATTCACCATATGTGAATAAGAAGTCATCCGCCCAGCAGACGACCCAAGGCCTTGTCCATTTTCACATTCAGTATAATGCCTTTAAGAGGATACCTTTAACTCCTCAGAGCTATGATTCCGATATCTGCAAACAAACCCTTCATCGTATACAAGTCATGCACCCAACGAACCGATCTATAAGCTTACTACCTCTGAGACACTTTAGCCATTGGAACATCAAAGTACACAAGTCATATACATGAAGTAGTTCATTTACTCAGGATTAGGGTTATTGCATAATGAACGTCAAAAGCAGATTGATCCACTCATAGCGGACTACGTAGATCAATCACGCTTTAGTCCCGGTCTAATATGTCACCACCAAGCAACATATCCATGTCTCTACTTGGGAGTCCAGCTCCAGACAGTCAAGACAGACCGTCCCCTCTAAGGCTTTAGACAACATAATAGTCTTAACATGAGTTAGATGCTCGGTCTAACCCCATAGACTACAAACCATAGTTTAGACTGCTAACTTTAGAACATTGTCTTCTCGCATACAAAAGTCCATTGCATGCAACGTTCCAACAGTTTTAACACAAGCAGTCAGTGAGCCATATTTGCTTACATTTACTTTAACATGTAAATAAGACGAGGACAGATAGCAATGTAATGAATAACCTCTATGTATAATTTTATTATCCAGTTCAAAATGAATACATCAAAATGTCTCTAATACTTAGGGCATCTCCTAACAATCTCCCACTTGCCCTAAGCCAGCAGATGTGCCATGTTACGCATCCCCATCGCCTCTACATGCCTCTCAAAGCTTCTAGCTACCAAAGTCTTAGTAAAGGGATCAGCGATGTTGTCCTCGGACGTGATCTTACATACATCCACTTGTCCTGTCTCCACATGCCCTCTAATAATGTGATACCTCCGATCGATATGCTTGGTCCTCTTGTGGTGCCGAGATTCCCTTGTGTTGGCAATAGCCCCTGTATTATCACAGTAAAGTGTGATAGGCTTGTCAACACCCGGAATGACCTCAAGGTCTCTAAAGAACTTGCGGAGCCAAACCGCTTCTTTAGATGCCTCAGTCGCAGCCACATACTCAGCCTCCATAGTAGAGTCAGCTGTGCAGCCCTGCTTCACGCTCCTCCACACAATGGCGCCTCCTCCGAGTAAAAACACTGATCCAGATGTCGATTTCCTCGAATCCTTACAAGTCTGGAAGTCTGAGTCCGTGTATCCTACGGGTGTTAGGCCCCCTCCAGAATACACTAGCATATAATCCCTCGTTCTCTTAAGATACTTGAATATATGCTTTACTGCTTGCCAGTGCTTGGTTCCAGGATTCGCTTGATATCGACTCACCAACCTACTGCAAAACATATGTCCGGGCGAGTGCAAAGCATAGCGTACATAAGGCTACCCACAGCGGATGCATAAGGGACCTTACTCATACGCTCTCTTTCTTCCGATGTCTTGGGACAGTCATCCAATGAAAGAGTTAAACTGGCAATAGAAGGTTGTGAGCCTTTCTTTGCCTCTAGCATTGCATATTTGTCAATTATTTTATCTATGTATAAAACTTGGGATAATGCTATCATTTTGTTCTTTCGATCTCTGAAGAGACGAATGCCTAGAACATAATTAGCTTCTCCCAAGTCCTTCATGTCAAACTGTTGGTGTAACCAAAGCTTGACCGATGATAAATTCCCTACATCATTCCCAATGAGTAGTATATCATCGACATAGAGTATCAGAAAGACCACTTTTCCATCCTTAATACGTTTATAAACACAAGGTTCATCAACGTTCTGCTCAAAACCAAATGTCTTAATCGCTTGATCAAACCTCTGGTTCCATGAGCGGGATGCCTGCTTTAATCCATAAATGGATCTAAGCAACTTGCAGACTTTCTTATCTTGGCCTTTTGCTACGAACCCTTCGGGCTGTATCATATAGATACACTTTTCAAGATGGCCATTCAAGAATGCCGTCTTGACATCCATTTGCCAGATCTCGTAATCGAGAGCCGCAGCAATGGACAGAAGAATACGGATAGACTTCAGCATAGCAACAGGCGAAAAGGTTTCCTCGTAATCGATTCCAGCCTTTTGCGTGTATCCCTTTGCAACCAGTCTAGCTTTGAAAGTTTCCACTCTCCCTTCCGCATCCTTCTTTCTTTTGTAGACCCATTTGCATCCAATGGGTTTTATCCCATCCGGCAAATCTATAAGTTCCCAAACAGAGTTGGATTTCATAGAATCCATCTCATTGTTCATAGCCTGTTTCCAAGATCTAGAATCAACATCCTTTATAGCTTCATCATATGTGACCGGATCTTCCTCATGCTCATGAGCCTCGGCCTGGTATACCTCAGCATCATACATAAAGAAATTAGGTTTCTTAGAAACCCTCCCACTACGACGAGGCACCCTAAATTGTTGATCGTCTGCAGGTCTTTCACTGGAACTTGGACTTGCGTCCAAGACCGAAATCTGTGGAGCAGTTCTTTCACCCGATAACTCCTCTAGCACCACTTTGCTTCGAGGTTTAAAGTCATTCATGTGACTTTCCTCCAAGAATGTCGCATGGGTTGAGACAATGACCTTTTGTTCCTTCGGGTTATAGAACAGACCTCCTTTAGTTCCCTTTGGATACCCTACAAACATGCACAATTCTGATCTTGGTTCCAACTTCTTCGCATCCCCATCCAGTACATGTGCCGGGCAGCCCCATATTCTCATATGTCCAAGGGAGGGCTTCCTGCCACGCCACAATTCATACGGAGTTCTAGGAATTAATTTGCTCGGAACCTGGTTCAGAATATAGCACGCCGTTTGTAAAGCATGTCCCCAAAATGATAATGGCAGCGTTGAGTAACTCATCATGGACCGTACCATATCCAATAAGGTCCTGTTTCTCCTTTCGGCTACACCATTCTGTTGTGGAGTACCAGGTGCAGTCAATTGGGATAAAATCCCGTTCTCTACAAGATGTCCTAGAAATTCATCAGAGAGGTATTCGCCACCTCGATCAGATCGAAGTGTCTTTATGGATTTATCCAATTGCTTTTCCACTTCCGCACGATACTCTTTGAACTTGTCAAAGGTTTCGCTCTTGCGGTGCATCAGATACACATATCCATACCTCGAGTAATCATCTATGAAAGAGACATAGTACTCGAACCCTCCTCGTGCTGTGACGTTCATGGGGCCACATACGTCAGTGTGCACAATTTCTAAGAGCTCCTGTGCCCTTGTACCCTTAGCTCCAAAAGACCTCTTAGTCATCTTACCCTCTAGACAAGACTCACATTGGGGAAGTCGTACCTCCTCCAGAGATTCCAGAGGACCGTCTTTCACCAATCTTTGAATCCTATCCTGATTAATATGACCAAGTCTTAAATGCCAAAGATACGCCTTGTTAGAGTGAGAAACTTTCAACCTTTTAGAGTTATCAATTAATTCAGTGTCAAGCAGTGAGTACATCTTTGGTCTGATCAAATATAGGTTTCCATCCATCCATCCAGAACAAATAAAAGACTTATTTCTACGAATATCAACTCTTTTACTAAAAGAAACTGAATAAGAATCCTTTATTAAACAAGCTACCGATATAAGGTTCCTCCTAAAATTAGGAACATAAAAACAGTCTTTCAATAAAATAAACCTAAATTGATCAAAATAAAGATGAACGTCTCCCACTGCCTCAGCCACGACAAAGCTACCATCTCCAGTCCGCAACGAGAGGCTCCTATCATGTAGACTTCTCGTTTCCACGAACCCCTGCATAGAAACACAAACATGATTAGTGGCGCCCGAATCAATGACCCATGTGTCTTTCGATTCTTCCACCAAACACGCTTCTAAGTAATGAAGTTCCTTACCTTCCTTGCCCTTGGAGGCTAGGAATTCCCGGCAAGCCTTCTTGAAGTGACCTACCTTCCCACAGTGGAAGCATTTGGATCTTTTAGGGTCCTTCGGCTTCTTGTTCTTCTTCTTCTTCTTCCCGTCCGAGACAGGAGGATTAGAAGAACTGGAACCCACTTGCTTCTTATTTGGCCTCTTCCTCTTCCGTGAGGGATTGGAAGATTCCGCCAAATTGGCCTCTCCTTTAGGTCGGACCGTATCCTCATCCCTGATCATCCGCTCATAAGCCTGTAGTTGCTTCATGAGCTCGGTAAGTCCTAACTCCTTTGTCACCAGATTGTATGCGGCCTTAAACCCCACAAAATCTTTAGACAGAGTCTTGAACACCATCTCGATCTGGGTGTTATAGTCCAACTCAGCACCATTCTCGGCAGCCTCAGCGAAGAATCCCATTAGAGTGATCATATGGTCCTTCACCGGAGCACCTACCTTTTGCTTAGAGTTCATAATGCTGGTGATAGCGGACTGTCGAGCCAATTTTTCTTGGCCTCCGAACATGTCCTCCAGATTTTCCATGATCTCCCCAGCAACTTGATAAGTCTCATGCTGCTTTTGTAAAGCACTCGTCATGCTAGCAAGGATGTAGCATCGAGCTATCTCATTGGATTCTCTCCAACGATTTTAGGCAACCGGGACCTCCTCAAGTGGTGTGTCAGGTTTGGGCCCAGGTGGGCATGGTTCGTCCAGTACGAACTTATGTCTCTCGCAGCTGAGAACTATTAATAGATTTCTTTTCCAATCTTTATAATTGTCGCCATTCAACTTATTTTCAGTAAGTATCGAAATGAGGGGTGTCGGTGACATTTTGAACTGAAATAAAATTATACTAGACATCATTACAAAGCCCAAGCAAATATGCAGATAATTTAGCAAATAAAACATATAAGTATGTTCCTACATGAAACTTGAAAAACATGTAGCATTGCAACGGTAATTCTCAGCACCCATTGGCCCAAGCCACCGAGGGGTGGTCATGAGAACAAATAGCCGGAACATGGACCCCGTCCAATTAATATATGTTACCTTAAATCCTCCAAGGTTAAGACATATATTAATAACCGCTTATTTGGCCACCAGTCTAGTTAACAGAGCTTCTAGGGAAGGTTAATAACTAAACGAGTCTTGAGTGTTTAACCATTATTTACGTAGCCCGATCCACGTCCTACCAAGCCACCGAGGGGTGGTCATGAATAGGATCGCACCCGAACACGTTTTCCACATAGGAGATCCAATCTAGTATACCGGGGGCGGTAAACACCTACCGAGGGGTGTGGTCAGGTCAGAACTGACGCGAGGCGTTACCATGCTTTCACATATAGATCAACAATGGAGGCCGTGGGTTTTGTTTGAAACCCTCTCCCACTCAATATTTTGAAAAACATGCAAGTTTTGACAAATTATGTATGATCAATATAGTATGAGCGGCACTCACCTATCCTATATGACATGTTATCAAATATGCATACAAAACATCCATCAATACATATTTATACATCCATGACATATCACAGAAAAAAAATAATTGACAGAATAACCAAGCTATGGTTCCATCCTAGAACAAAGAAAATAAAGATTACAAAATTCCATCCAAAGCATTCTTTGGGTCTTGAATTTTGTTCCGTCTTCTTGTATCCATCTTTATGTAGCCTCTCCATTTATTTCTCATCCCAAGAATTATTTAAAATTTAAATTTCCAAAAATTTAAATTTCAAATTCAAACTCCAAATTCGAATTTCAAATTTAAATTTCTAATTCAAATTTTAAACAATTTTAATCATCATGTGTAATAATATGTAATTTCAAAAATTTCAAATTTTCAATTACATATTTTTAAACATGATTTAAAATTAAATCTCAAATTTAAAAATCAAAATTTTCAAATTTTGGACCGCCGCACCGCCGCCCGTGAAGGCGGCAGCCGCCGTGGGCAGCCACCAACCCCGGAGGGGCTGGCAGCCCACGGCCGCCCCTTGTGCAGCCCTGCTGAGTTGCAGGCCAAGCCTGCAACGCCAGGCTGCACGCCCAGACTGGGCGCAGCAGCCGGCAGGCTGCAGGCAGCGCCTGCAGCCAGAGGCTGCAAGCCCAGGCTGCGGCCAGCCTTGGGCAGGCCACGTCCACCCCTGGCTGCAGGCAGAGCCTGCGGCCGTGGGTGGTGTGGGCCTGCACAGGGGCTGCCGCAGCCCCATCCTGCCCGAGGGCAGGGGCTGCAGCCCCACCAAGGTTTGTCGGCCTATCCCGAGGGGTCGTGTCTCGATTTTCGTGTCATATTCCAATTTACCTATTAGGATCTCCAAAAAATTAATTTGAATCCCAATTAAATTGAAATTTTCCACACAATCAAAATTTCAATCTTTAAATTAAATTTAACTTTTGGAAAAAATAAATTACGGTCTTCAATCTTCAATCTCCTCCAAGAATAATTATATAAAAAATTCCTAAACCGTTTCCGGTGTTCAAAAAATTCTAACCATAAAAATTCTAAGAGACAAGAATTAATATCCATGGGAAAATTACAGTGTTAACAAACTGCTCCCATGGTTACATAAAAATTCCTAGATACAATTTTTCTAAATTCTAAGGAACCATAACCGGTATAAACAAGCATGCTTATAATAATTCAAAAAATTAAAATAACCACAAACTTTATACATAATACATGATAACAACATAAAGGAACCCTAGAATGCCACTCTCTAAATATCAAATCCATACATAAATAAAAAGACTAAGTAATTGTCTAATTTATGTACATGGCATAGTCATGAGATGGCTCTGATACCAATTGTAGGAAAATAAACCGGTAAAAACGTATCAGAGTGGCGCAGCGGAACAATAAAAATTTTTAGATCGTTAAATATCTCATGATGCCATATACAATAAATCAACAACAATTAAAACTCATACCTCAAGGACGCCAATGAACAGGAGGAGAGTGACCGGAGGCTTCAACCAACTAGCCTTCTCTACTATTCTCCAATTCCCGAATGGCTGAGTGTGTGGGCACTCTGAACCTCGATCGGTATGCTAGCACTGCTAGTCTTCTTCCGACCACCCAGATCTCTAAAGAACTTTATTGTCACGATGAGCTGTGCAACAATAAGCCTGCTCACCTGAGAGTCTGTGGTCTGAGAGAACTGGAGTGGCAGGACCTCTATTTATAGACCTGCATGAGGTGATTCTCTGAATTCGAATTGGACTAGGAAAAGATTTTCTCCCTTATCCAAACCAAAAAAATCCGAATTTTCCAAGGGAGAATCCCCACAATTAAATTCGGTTTTCCTAGGATAAATCCAATCCAAATCTAAACAAGATTTTAACTAGAATTTTATCTCCCTTTTTCAACCAAAAAATCTGAAATTTCCTAGGAGATTTTTCCTAGAACATAATTAGCTTCTCCCAAGTCCTTCATGTCAAACTGTTAGTACAACCAAAGCTTGAATGATGATAAGTTCCTTATATCATTCCCAATGAGTAGTATATCATCAACACAGAGTATCAGAAAGATCACTTTTCCATCCTTAATACGTTTATAAACATAGGGTTCATCAACGTTCTGCTCAAAACCAAATGTCTTAATCACCTGATCAAACCTATGGTTCCATGAGCGGGATGCTTGCTTTAATCCATAAATGGATCTAAGTAACTTGCAGACTTTCCTTTCTTGGCCTTTCACTACGAACCCTTTGGGCTGTATCATATAGATACACTCTTTAAGATGGCCATTCAAGAATGCCGTCTTGACATCCATTTGCCAAATCTCGTAATCAAGAGTCGCAACAATGGACAGAAGAATACGGATAGACTTCAGCATAGCAATAGGCGAAAAGGTTTCATCGTAATCGATTCCAGCCTTTTGCGTGTACCCCTTTGCAACCAGTCTAGCTTTGAAAGTTTCCACTCTCCCTTCCGCATCCTTCTTTCTTTTGTAGACCCATTTGCATCCAATGGGTTTTATCCCATCCGGCAAATCTACAAGTTCCCAAACAGAGTTGGATTTCATAGAATCCATCTCATTGTTCATAGTCTGTTTCCAAGATTTAGAATCAACATCATTTATAGCTGCATCATCAGTGACCGGATCATCCTTATGCTCATGAGCCTCAGCCTGGTATACCTAAGCATCATACATGAAGAAATTAGGTTTCTTTGAAACCTTCCCACTACGACGATGCATCCTAAATTGTTGATCGTCTGCAGGTCTTTCATCGGAACTCGAACATGCGTCCAAGACCGAAATCTGTGGAGTAGTTCTTTCACCCAATAACTTCTCTAGCACCACTTTGCTTCTAGGCTTAAAGTCATTCATGTGACTTTCCTCCAAGAATGTCACATGAGTTGAAACAATGACTTTTTGTTCCTTTGGGTTATAGAACAGACCTCCTTTAGTTCCCTTTGGATACCCTACAAACATGCATAAATCTGATCTTGGTTCCAATTTCTTCACATCCCCATCCAGTACATGTGCCGAGCAGCCCCATATTCTCATATGTCCAAGGGAGGGCTTCCTGCCACGCCATAATTCATACGGAGTTCAGGGAATTGATTTGCTTAGAACCTGGTTCAGAATATAGCACGCCGTTTGTAAAGCATATCCCCAAAATGATAATGGCAGCGTTGAATAACTCATCATAGACCGTACCATATCCAACAAGGTCCTGTTTCTCCTTTCGGCTACACCATTCTGTTGTGGAGTACCAGGTGTAGTCAATTCAGATAATATCCCATTCTCTACAAGATGTCCTAGAAATTCGTCAGAGAGGTATTCACCACCTTGATCAGATCGAAGTGTCTTTATGGATTTATCCAATTGCTTTTCTACTTCCACACGATACTCTTTGAACTTGTCAAAGGTTTTGCTCTTGCGGTGCATCAAATACACATATCCATACCTCGAGGAATCATCTATAAAGGAGACATAATACTCGAACCCTCCTCGTGCTGTGACGTTCATGGGGCCACATACGTCAATGTGCACAATTTCTAAGAGCTCTTAAGCCCTTGTACCCTTAGCCCTAAAAGACCTCTTCATCATCTTACCCTTTAAACAAGACTGACATTGAGGAAGACGTACCTCCTCTAGAGATTCCAGAGGACCGTCTTTCACCAATCTTTGAATCCTATCCTGATTAATATGACCAAGTCTTAAATGCCAAAGATACGCCTTGTTAGAGTGAGAAACTTTCAACCTTTTAGAGTTGTCTATTAATCCGGTGTCAAGTAGTGAGTACATCTTTGGTTTGATCAAATATAGGTTTCCATCCATCCATCCAGAACAAATAAAAGACTTATTTCTATGAATATCAACTCTTTTACTAAAAGAAACTGAATAAGAATCCTTTATTAAACAAGCTACCGATATAAGGTTCCTCCTAAAATTAGGAACATAAAAACAGTCTTTCAATAAAATAAACCTAAATTCATCAAAATAAAGATAAATATCCCCCACTGCCTCAGCCACCACCAAGCTACCATCTCCAGTCCGCAACGAGAGGCTCCTATCATGTAGACTTCTCATTTCCATGAACCCCTGCATAGAAACACAAACATGATTAGTGATGCCAAATCAATGACCTAAGTGTCTTTCGATTCTTCCACCAAACACGCTTCCAAGTAGTGACGTTCCTTACCTTCCTTGCCCTTGGCGGCTAGGATTTCCCAGCAAGACTTCTTGAAGTGACCTACCTTCCCACAACGAAAGCATTTGGACTTTTTAGGGACCCTGGGCTTCTTGTTCTTCTTCTTCTTCTTCCCATCTGAGACAGGAGGATTAGAAGAACTGGAAGCTGCTTACTTTTGGTTTGGCCTCTTCCTCTTCAGAGAGGGTTTGGAAGATTCCACCAAATTGGCCTCTCCTTTAGGTTGGACCACATCCCTATCCCTGATCATCCGTTCATAAGCTTGGAGTTGCTTGATGAGCTTGGTTAGTCCTAACTCCCTTGTCGCCAGATTGTTGTTAGGAAATGCCCTAAGCATTAGAGACATTTTTGATGTATTTATTTTGAACTGGATAATAGGATTATATATAGAGGTTATTCATTACATTGCTATCTGTCCTCATCTTATTTACATGTTAAAGTAAATGTAAGCAAATATGGCTCCTTGACTGCTTGTGTTAAACTATTAGAACATTGCATGCAATGGTTTTTTGTATGCAAGAAGACAATGTTCTAAAGTTAGCAGTCTAAACTATGGTCTGTAGTCTATGGGGTTAGACCGAGCATCTAACTCACGTTAAGACTATTATGTTGTCTAAAGCCTTGGAGGGGACGGTTTGTCTTGACTGTCTGGAGCTGGACTCCCAAGTAGAGATATAGATATGTTGCTTGGTGGTGACATATTAGACCGGGGCTAAAGCGTGATTGATCGACGAAGTCCGCTTTGAGTGGATCGATCTGCTTTTGACGTTCATTATGCAGTAACCTTAATCCTGAGTAAAAGGATAGCTTCATGTATATGACTTGTGTACTTTGATGTTTCAATGGCTAAAGCGTCTCAGAGGTAGTAAGCTTATAGACCAGTTCGTTGGGTGCATGACTTGTATACGATGAAGGGTTCATTTACAGATATTGGAATCATAGCTCTAATGAGGAGTTAAGGGTATCCTCTTAAAGGCATTATACTGAATGTGAAAATGGACAAGGCCTTGGGTCGTCTGCTGGGCGGATGACTTCTTATTCACATATGGTGAATAATCATTTATTTTATTCGGTAGTATAATGGAACTTTAAGATAGCCTGATCAGTAGGATTAAACGGACTTTGGCCTAAGGCTGATCATGGATATCATATGAGGGTTCTGCATATATGACAAGGTCATTGGACGATAGCTTGTCACAGGTTTACGTAATACGGTATATAATTGGGAGTTCAGTTTCAGGTTCATAGTGGTGTGACTCTGAAACTAGTGATCATATGATTGAGTTGTTCGGTAAAAGAATGATGATCATATGGATTTGTGGGAGCCCGATTATATATGTCCAATCAGTCCATCTACTAGCTCCACATAATTCCTTAACGTTTGGCAAATTGATTGTGTATGCTATTGGCTGGTTTATTATGCATGGATGGTGATGACACAGGATTAGGATGGTAAACAAGATTCTCTCCAGTTGGATTCAGATTTTGTTTTGGATAATAGAGTACAGAATTATTCGAACTCCAAATAAAGTTGCCATGATTTTATTTGAGATTGGATTGGAGTTGTAGAAAATTATCCATGAGAACAAGAATATGAAACACAACCGTTTTGTGAAATTTGAAATTTGAATTTTGAAATTTGAATTTTGAATTTTGAATTTGAAATTTGAATTTGAAATTTGAATTTGAAATTCGAATTTGAAATTTGAATTTGAAATTTAAATTTGAAATTTGAAATTTGAAATTTGAAATTTGAAATTTGAATTTGAAATTTGAAATTCAAATTTTGAATCACAGTCCAAGTAGGATTCGAATTTGTTGTGGAAATCCACAAGGTTTGAAATTCGAATTTGAGTTGGATTTGGAGAGGATAATCTTGTTAGAATCCTACTTGAATTTTGAATCCAAATCCTAACAAATGTTGCACGAAATTTTTGAGGATAATCCTCAAGGAAATTTCGGATTTTTTGTGGATAAGATTCAAGGGAAAAATTCAAGTTTCAATCCCAGTTGAATTTGGATTCTCTCCTTCCCTGAAAAGTGGCCGAAATTAGGGAGAAAATCTCCTAGGAAAATTCGGTTATTTTGGATAAGGTTGAGATAAGATTCAAGCTAGAAAATCCTAGTGGAATTTTTGATTCTCCCTTATCCATAATGGCCAAAATCTTTAGGAGATATTCTCCTTGTAATTTTCAGATTTTTTGGGTTGAAAAAGGGAGATAAAATTCTAGTTAAAATCTTGTTTAAATTTGGATTGGATTTATCCTAAGAAAAACCGAATTTTTTGTAGAGATTCTCCCTTGGAAAATTTTGGATTTTTTGGTTATGGATAATGGAAAATATCTTTTCCTAATCCAATTCAAATTCAGAGAATCACCTCATGCAGGTCTACAAATAGAGGTCCTACCACTCCAGTTCTCTTAGACCACAGACTCTCAGGTGAGCAGGCTTATTGTTGCATAGCTCATCATGACAATAAAGTTCTTTAGAGATCTGGGTGGTCGGAAGAAGACTAGCAGTGCTAGCATACCGATCGAGGTTCAGAGTGCCCACACACTCAGCCATTCGGGAATTGGAGAATAGTAGAGAAGGCTAGTTGGTTAAAGCCTCCAGTCATTCTCCTCCTGTAGATTGGCGTCCTTGAGGTATGAGTTTTAATTGTTGTTGATTTATTGTATATGGCATCATGAGATATTTAACGATCTAAAAATTTTTATTGTTCCGCTGCGCCACTCTGATACGTTTTTACCGGTTTATTTTCCTACAATTGTATGCGGCCTTAAACCCCACAAAATCTTTAAACAGAGTTTTGAACACCATCTCGATCTGGGTGTTGTAGTCCAACTCGGCACTGTTCTCGGCAGCCTCAGCGAAGAATCCCATTAGAGTGATCATATGGTACTTCACTGGAGTACCCGCCTTTTGCTTAGAGTTCATAGTGCTGGTTATAGCGGACTGTCGAGCTAATTTTTCTTGGCCTCCGAACATGTCCTCCAGATTGTCCATGATCTCCCTAACAACCTGATAAGTCTCATGCTACTTTTGTAAAGCACTCGTCATGCTAGCAAGCACGTAGCATCAAGCTATATCATTAGATTCTCTCCAACGAGTATAGGCAACCAGGACCTCCTCAACCGGTGTGTCAGGTTTTGGCCCTGGTGGGCATGGTTCGTCCAGTACGAACTTGTGTCTCTCGCAGCTGAGAACTATTAACAGATTTCTTTTCCAATCCTTATAATTATTGCCATTGAGTTTATTCTCAGTAAGTATTAAAATGAGGGGTGTCGGTGACATTTGGAACTGAAATAAAATTATACTAGACATCATTACAAACCCCAAGCAAATATACAGATAATTTAGCAAATAAAACATACAAGTATGTTCCTACATGAAACTTGAAAAACATGTAGCATTGCAATGGTAATTCTCAGTACCTATTGCCCCAAGCCACCGAGGGGTGGTCATGAAAACAAATAGCTGGAAAATGGACCCCGTCCAATTAATATATGTTACCTTAAATCCTCCAAGGTTAAGACATATATTAATAACCGCTTATTTGGCCACCAGTTTAGTTAACAGAGCTTCTAGGGAAGGTTAATAACTAAACGAGTCTTGAGTGTATAACCATTGTTTACGTAGCCCGATCCACGTCCTACCAAGCCACCGAGGGGTGGTCATGAATAGGATCGTACCCGAACACGTTTTCCACATAGGAGATCCAACCTAGTATGCCGGCGGTGGTAAACACCTACCGAAGGGTGTGGTCAGGGCAGAACTGACGTGAGGCGTTACCATGCTTTCACATATGGATCAACAATGGAGGCCGTGGGTTTTGTTTGAAACCCTCTCCCACTCAATATTTTGAAAAACATGCAAGTTTTGACAAATTATGTATGATCAATATAGTATGAGCGGCACTCACCTATCCTATATGACATGTTATCAAATATGCATACAAAACATCCATCAATACATATTTATACATCCATGACATATCACAAAAAAAATAATTGACAGAATAACCAAGCCATGGTTTCATCCTAGAACAAAGAAAATAAAGATTACAAAATTCCATCCAAAGCATTCTTTGGGTCTTGAATTTTGTTCCATCTTCTTGTATCCATCTTTATGTAGCCTCTCCATTTATTTCTCACCTCAAGAATTATTTAAAATTTAAATCTCCAAAAATTTAAATTTCAAATTCGAATTCTAAATTCGAATTTCAAATTTAAATTTCAAATTCAAATTTTAAACAATTTTAAACATCATGTATAACAATATGTAATTTCAAAAATTTCAAATTTTCAATTACATATTTTTAAACATAATTTAAAATTAAATCTCAAATTTAAAAATGAAATTTTTTTTTATTTTTGAACCGTCGCACCAACGCCACCGGAGGCGACAGCTGCTGTGGGCAGCCCCCAGCACCCGGGGTGGCTGGCAGCCCATGTGCAGCCCTACCGGGCTGCAGGCTGGGTGCCTCAGCCGGCAGGCTGCACGCCCAGGCTGCGGCCAGCCTTGGGGAGGCCACGGCCACCCTCGGCAGCAGGCCAAGCCTGCGGCCGTGGGTGGTTATGGCCTGCACAGGGGCTGCCGCAGCCCCATCCTGCCCGAGGGGAGGGGCTGCAGCCCCACCAAGGCCCGATCGGCCTATCCCGAAGGGTCGTATCTCGATTTTCGTGCCATATTCCAATTTACCTATTAGGATCTCCAAAAAATTAATTTGAATCCCAATTAAATTGAAAGTTTCCACATACTCAAAATTTCAACCTTTAAATCAAATTTAACTTTTGAGAAAAATAAATTATGGTTTTCAATCTTCAATCTCCTCCAAGAATAATTACATAAAATTTCCTAAACTGTTTTCGGTGTACAAAAATTCTGACCATAATAATTCTAAAAGACAAAAATTAAAATCCATGGAAAATTACAGTGCTAATAAACTGCTCCCATGGTTACATAAAAAACCTAAATACAATTTTTCTAAATTCTATGGAACCATAACCGGCAAAAACAAGCATGCTTATAATAATTCAAAAAATTAAAATAACCATATACTTTATACATAATACATGATAACAACATAAAGGAAACCTAGAATGCCACTCTCTAAATATCAAATCCATACATAAATAAAAAGACTAAGTAATTGTCTAATTTATGTACATGGCATAGTCATGAGATGGCTCTGATACCAACTGTAGGAAAATAAATCGGTAAAAACGTATCAGAGTGGCGCAGCGGAACAATAAAAATTTTTAGATCGTTAAATATCTCATGATGCCATATATAATAAACCAACAACAATTAAAACTCATACCTCAAGGTCACCAATCTTGTAGGAGGAGAATGACCGGAGGGCTTCAACCAACTAGCCTTCTCTACTATTCTCTAATTCCCGAACGGCTGAGTGTGTGGGCACTCTGAACCTCGATCGGTATGCTAGCACTGCTAGTCTTCTTCTGACCACCCAGATCTCTAAAGAACTTATTATCACGGTGAGTTATGCAACAACAAGCTTGCTCATCTGAGAGTTTGTGGTCTGAAGAATTGGAGTGGCAGGACCTCTATTTATAGACCTACATGAGGTAATTCTTCGAATTCGAATTGAATTAGGAGAAGATATTCTCCCTTATCCACAACCATAAAATTTGAAATTATCCAAAGGAAAATCCTAACTAATTTCGGCCATTATAGGATAATTCCAATCCAAATCTAAACAAGATTTTAATTAGAATTTTATCTCCCTTTTACAACCAAAAAATCAGAAAATTCAAGGGGAAAATCCTCACAAAAAATTCGGCCAATTTTGGATAAGGGAGAATCAAAATTCCACTAGGATTTTTGAATCTCATCTCATCCTTATCCAAAATAATCGAAAATCTCCTAGGAGATTTACTTCAAAAATTCGACCATTATCAGGGACGAGAGAATCCAAATTCAACTGGGATTGAAACTTGAAATTTTCCTTGAATCTTATCCACAAAAATCTGAAAATTCATTGAGGATAATCCTCAAAATTTTCGTCCATATTTGGTTAAGATTTGGATTCAAAATTCAAGTAGGATTCTAACAAGATTTTCCTCTCCATATCCAACTCAAATTCAAATTTCATTCCTTGTGGATTTACCATAACAAATTCAAATCCCACTTGGACTGTGATTCAAATTTTGAATTTCATATTTCAAATTCAAATTTCAAATTCAAATTTCAAATTCAAATTTCAAATTCAAATTTCAAATTTCAAATTTCAAATTTCAAATTTAAATTTCAAGTTCAAATTTCAAATTCAAATTTCAAATTCAAATTTCAAATTCAAAATTCAAAATTCAAATTTCAAAATCCACAAAACAGTTGTATTTCTAATTCTTGTTCTCATGGATAATTTTCTATAACTCCAATCCAATCTCAAATAAAATCATGGCAACTTTATTTGGAGTTTGAATAATTGTGTACTCTATTATCCAAAACAAAATCAAAATTTAATCAGAGAAAATCTTGTCGACCATCCTAATCCTATGTCAACACCATCCATGCATAATAAACTAGCCAATAGCATACACAGATCAATTTTGCCAAACGTTAAGGAATTATGTGGAGCTAGCAGAGGGACTAATTGAACACATATAATCGGGCTCCCGCAAATCCATATGATCATCATACTTTACCGAACAACTCAATCATATGATCACTAATTTCAGAGTCACACCACTATAAACCTGAAACTGAACTCCCAATTATATACCGTATTACGTAAGCCGGTGACAAGCTATCATCCAATGACCTTGCATGTATGCAGAACCCTCATATGATATCCATGATCAGCCTTAGGCCAAATTCCATTTAATCCTATTGATCAGGCTATCTTAAAGTTCCATTATACTACTGAATTAAGAAAATGATTATTCATCATATGTGAATAAGAAGTCATCCGCCCAGCAGACGACCCAAGGCCTTGTCCATTTTCACATTCAGTATAATGCCTTTAAGAGGATACCCTTAACTCCTCGTTAGAGCTATGATTCCAATATCTGTAAACGAACCCTTCATCGTATACAAGTCAAGCACCCAACGAACCGGTCTATAAGCTTACTACCTCTGAAACGCTTTAGCCTTTGGAACATCAAAGTACACAAGTCATATACATGAAGTAGTTCATTCACTCGGGATTAAGGTTACTACACAATGAACGTCAAAAGCAGATCGATCCACTCAAAGCGGACTTCGTAGATCAATCATGCTTTAGTCTCGGTCTAATATGTCGCCACCAAGCATCATATCTGTGTCTATACTTGGGAGTCCAGCTCCAGACAGTCAGGACAAACTGTCCCCTCCAAGGCTTTAGACAACGTAATAGTCTTAACATGAGTTAGATGCTCGGTCTAACCCCATAGACTACAGACCATAGTTTAGACTGCTAACTTTAGAATATTGTCTTCTTACATACAAAAGTCCATTGCATGTAATGTTCTAACAGTTTAACACAAGCAGTCACGGAGCCATATTTGCTTACATTTACTTTAACATGTAAATAAAATGAGGACAGATAGCAATGTAATGAATAACCTCTATATATAATTTTATTATCCAGTTCAAAATAAATACATCAAAATGTCTCTAATGTTTAGGGCATTTCCTAACATGTACCTGTCACATACTATACCAAAGGCCTATTTTATACAAAGTTTCCAAGTTTTGTATAAAAATTTTCCACATTAACCAATATTCAAAATCAATACACAACAACAAAATTTTTTCCAAACCTAACCTTGGTTTATCATGTTAATCATCACCTACTATTTTTCACATTTTATTCTTAGGTTTTCAATGTACAAATCAACATCAAAACCTAACAAAATTTTCATTCTAACCATAGCATTAGCCACGAATTTTCATGCAAAAACACATAGAAAACCTTGCTTTCTTTCCTAGGGTTTTCATCAATATTCCACATTCTTTTTCAACACTAAAATTTTTCATTTTCTAGTGTTCATCACCCACAGTTTTAGCATGAAAAATACATCAAATTTTTCTTGTTTCTTGATTCCAATTCATGCTTTATTCATCATATAACCAAATGAACGTAAACGCTAAACCAAAACATCAATTTCCAAATCATTTTTCACACCAATGAGCCACGGATTTTTTTATGAAACCATGCAAAATTTTTGCTTGTTTTTAAACCCTAAATCATGCTTCAAATTCTACAACACCAAACTAATCATCACATCAACAAAACATCAACTTTTCTAATGTTTTTCTACTCTACAAACCCATGGATTTTCACTAAGAAAATCAAAGGAAATTGCTTCAATTCAGAAGCTCACCTTGTCTAGTTGATTGCTTGATACTAAAAATGCAATGAAAGCTAAGTTGGTGTGGAATTTAAAACAAAATTTGGCTTAGAAAGGGGGAAAAGCTCACGGTTTTGGGCTGCAAGAAAAGAGCAAGAGTTTGGCCACTTTTTCTAATTTTTTGAAATGAATTTTGGTGCCTATTTATAGGCAAAAGCCAAGGGCTTTTTAGCAAATTTTTCCCAACAATTTGCTAATTGTTCAAGGACTAAAGTGCTAAAATTTAGGGGCCAAAATCAAATTTTTTTCTTCTTCCTTTCCAAGTGGTCGAATGGCCTTTTTCCAAAATATTTAAAAAATTTTCAAATATCTTTATGGCAAGATCATGGCCATTGATCAAAAGTTAGGATGATCCTAGCCATATACCTTTCATATAACTTTCCAAACCAAAGAAATAAAAATGGATTTATAACATCAACATGGTGATATCATCCTATTATATATATTAATTCACTAATTAATTCGTGATCAAATTTTGACAGAAAGCCGAACCGAACAAAACTTTATCGAAATCGTGTAGGCGAGTTTTGGGTGCCTCTGGTGCGATCGGTTTGTTTTATTTTGCTTCCGTTTGGTCAAAATTCTCTACCGTAAATTTCTATTGTTTTAGTGCATTTCAATGCACTTTTTAGGGTTTTTGGCTCTGTTTTCGAACCGTCTCACCCAATTATGTCCCTTAGGATTTTCCATCCCCAAACTCACTCACTTTAACACTGTCGAAAATTTTTACAGTATTCTTAACAGTATTAAACCACAACTTTTTCACAATTTATTGATTAAAATTCATACATACATGTAATTTTAACCTACTCCGAGAACCTGAAATTCCCGGTTATCACAACATGGATCATTAACATAATAAATAACATGCATTGCTTTTGCATTACTATTCATATAGTAACTTTGATCATGAATAGTATTTACATCGTGAACATATCACATTTTAAACTTCCTCACCCGGGACATACCACCATCGGATTGGAGGCAACATGAACAATACTGTTGACTATAAACAGTACCATTGACCGTAATAATAACTTTGACCACAACGGTACTCGTAGTGTTAGTATATCTGATGCTCGTTATGGGCTGTATTTTTAGTCTTAGATCTTTATCTTTCATTACGTTCTGGTTTTTGTAGGAAATAAATCAATAAAAACATATTAGAGTGGCATAGTAGAACAATAAAAAATTTTTAAGATTATTAAATATCTCATGATGCCATATACAATAAACCAATAACAATTTAAACTCATACCTCAAAAGAGGCCAATATGCAGAAGGAGAATGATTGGAGGGCTTCAACCAACTAGCCTTCTCTACTATTCTCCAATTCCTGAATGGCTGAGTGTATGGGTACTCTGAACCTTGATCGGTATGCTAGCACTACTAGTCTTCTTTCGACCACCCAGATCTCTAAAGAACTTATTGTCACGATGAGTTATGCAACAATAAGCCTGCTCACCCGAGAGTCTGTGGTCTGAGAGAATTAGAGTGGCAGGACCTCCATTTATAAACTTGCATGATGTGATCATCTGAATTTGAATCGAATTAAGAGGAGATTTTCTCCCTTATCCACAATACAAAATCCGAAAATCAAAGCCTTATCCCAACTAAAAAATTCGGCCACCTTCAGGATTTTGCATTCAAAATTCAAACAGGATTTTAACTTGAATTTTATCTCACCATTACCCAAACAAAAAATCCGAAAACCTCTCTTAAGATTTCCTTAAAATTTCGGCCACAAAAGTAGGGGAAGAATCAAAACTCAACTAGGATTTTCAAACTTGAGTTTTATCTCATCCTTATCCAAAATAACCGAAAATCTCCTTGGAGATTCAGTTAAATTTTTCAGCCAATACAGGAAGGAGAGAATCCTAATTCAACTGGGATTGAAACTTGAATTTTTTCCTGAATCTTATCCATAAAAATTTCGAAAATTCCATGAGTATATTCCTCAAAATTTTCGACCAAGTTAATTAGGATTGGGATTCAAAATTTAAGTAGGATTCAAACAAGATCTTCCTCTCCAGAATCCAAATCAAATTCGAATTTCTTCATGTGGATTATCCACAAAAAATTCGAATCCTACATGGACTGTGATTCAAAATTTGAATTTCAAATTTCAAAGTTTAAATTTCAAAATTCAAACTTCAAATTCAAATTTCAAATTTAAATTTCGAATTCAAATTTCAAATTTCAAATTTCAAATTCAAATTTCAAATTTCAAATTTCAAATTCAAATTTCAAATTCAAAATTTAAATTTCGAATTTCAAACTCCATAAAAAGGTTGTTTTTCAAACTTTATTCTCATGGATAATTTTCTACAACTCCAATCCAATCTCAAATAAAATCATGGCAACTCTATTTGGAGTTCAAATAATTGTGTACTCTATTATCCAAAACAAAATCTGAATTCAATCGGAGATGATCTTGTCACCATCCTAATCCTATGTCAACGTCATCCATGCATAATCAACTACCCAATAGAATACACAAATCAATTTTCCAATCATTAAGGAATTATGTGGAGCTAGTGGAGGGACCAATTGGACATATATAATCGGGCTCCCATGAATCCATATGATCATCATTCTTCACCAAACAACTCAAACATATGATCACTAATTTCAGAGTCACACCAATGTAAACCTGAAACTGAACTCCCAATTCTATACCGTATTACGTAAGACTGTGACAAGCTATCATCCAATGACCTTGTCATGTATGCAGAACCCTCATATGGTATCCATGATTAGCCTTAGGCCAAAGTCTGTTTAATCTTACTGATCAGGCTATCTTAAAGTTCCATTATACTACCGAATAAAGAAAATGATTATTCACCATATGTGAATAAGAAGTCATCTGCCCAGTAGACGACCCAAGGCCTTGTCCATTTTCACATTCAGTATAATGCCTTTAAGAGGATACCCTTAACTCCTCATTAGAGATATGATTCCGATATCTGTAAACGAACCCTTCGTCGTATACAAGTCATGCACCCAACGAACAGGTCTATAAGCTTACTACCTCTGAGACGCTTTAGCCATTGGAACATCAAAGTACACAAGTCATATACATGAAGTAGTTCATTCACTCAGGATTAAGGTTACTGCACAATGAATGTTAAAAGCAGATTGATCCACTCATAATGGACTACATAGATCAATCATGCTTTAGTCCCGGTCTAATATATCACCACCAAGCAACATATCTATGTCTCTACTTGGGAGTTTATGCTCCAGACAGTCAAAACAAACCATCCCCACCATGGCTTTAGACAACATAATAGTCTTAACGTGAGTTAGATGCTCGGTCTAACCCCGTAGACTACAGACCTTAGTTTAGACTGCTTACTTTAAAACATTGTCTTTTCGCATACAAAAGTCCATTGCAGGCAACGTTCTAACAGCTTTAAAACAAGCAGTCAGTAAGCCATATTTACTTACATTTGCTTTAACATGTAAATAACAGCAATGTAATGAATAACCTCTATATATATAATTTTATTATCTAGTTCAAAAAAAATACATCAAAATGTCTCTAATGCTTAGGGCATTTCCTAACAGTTTTGGGCCCCACGATTGGTCATATCGTAATACGTGCATAACTGAGAGGGACTCTGGGGAGTGACCCACTGGCAAATCCTCTATAGTCTACATAACATTAGACTTCCAAACCTTGGATGTACCATCATCGGTTTGGGAGCCATATCATAATCGATCATGAGAAACTTCCGTACCCGAGATGTACCACCATCGGTGTGGAAGCCATATCATAACTGAACATGGAAAACCTCCACCTATGTGGGAGGCCAGTACGCCAAAGTGGTTTCATTACCATCTTTCATGCGGTTCCTAACCGGTGGCATTATCATTGCCTCTTTGGTCTGGAACACTTATTACATTTCTTTATTTACTTGTGTGTATTGTTTTTCACATGTTAGTGTGCATATAGCACCTTGGTACATACTTTACGTGTCATACATATCATATAAACATATTACGTAATTTCATGTTACAGACATTTAAAATGTCTAAACTTACAAAATATAACACATAAACATAAACATATCAAGTCAATTTATATTTGACTTAAACTTAATACACAGTTCATAACATGACTTTTGAGACCTTCATATCATAATATCTTGACACTAAAACTGCACATAGAACATATAAACATAACCAGTCTATTTATGTTGCAGACATAGAAATATTTAAACTTACATGCTGCACATAGAACACATGACACATAAACATGTTGAGTAAGTTCATGTTGTAGACAATTAAATGTCCGAACTTACTACATATAACACTTAAACATAGAAGTCAATTCATGTTTAACTTAGACCTAACACATAAACACCCAACGTTTAAAGCTTCAGTCTTATTATCTTGCTGATTCATGTCTTTCTTTACTGTCTTTCATATGGTTCCGACTAGGTGGCATTATCATTGCCTCCTTGGTCTAGAACACTTCTTATATCTTTCTTTCATTGGGTGTATTTTATTAAATACACCTTTGTGCATATAACACCTTACATATTTACTTTACATTTCATACATAACATATGGACATACTATGTAAATTCATGTAGCAAACAATAAAATGTCTGAACTTACTACATATAACACATAGACATAAACACGTCAAGTCAATTTACATTTGACTTAGACATAACACATAATCATAAGCATAGCAATCATTTCAAGTGCAGACAAATCACATACTTGAACTTACCACATATGACACTTAGACATAATAGTCTATTCATATTGCAGCCAATTAAATGTTCGAACTTACTGATACTTCTACTTGTATCTCCATTCTTGCTTTCTTGGTCTACAGATGTCCCTTCATCGCGTCTGTATCGGATTCCTATAACTGAAATAATCACGGTTATTTTCGTTTCTTAAATCATACATAAAGCTTAATAAAACGTAAAATTCTACGTTTCATTTCCCAATCATGAATTAGGGGTCTAATATCCCATTTATAATTTTTTAGTCAACTTTTGTCAAAATTTATGATGAATAGTAACTTTAACTAAGGGTCATACTTTCATTTAAGTAGTTTTCTTCTTTTAAGATCTTGAACTTGACCTTAAAATCTTAATTAAACTCATTTGTCACTTTTCTGCTAACTTTCAGAAAAATGACCCTTGTATCCCGAACTTTTGACAAAATTACCATTTTACCCCTAACGTGATTTTTCTCACTTAAACATTACTTTTGACCTTTAAATTCCTTATTAGAGTCTTTGAATCATATTTAAAGCTCTAACGGTTCATTTTGACTATTTCCCAATTCTTTGGCAAAAATTACCGTTTTACCCTTAACGGGGTTTTCTTACTTTCCTTCGACGTAAAACTTGATTTTGGCTTTAAGCATTCTATTATTCTAAGACTCTAACGATTCTCTCTAAGCATTTCAGAAATGTTGGTCAAAATGATCGTGAATAGTAACTTTGACCGTGAATAGTACTATTTACCACAAATAGTACTATTTATGTGAATAGTACTTTTATCTTGATCATGAATCTTGTCATTTTAATACTTAAACTGGATTTTTTAAGCCCAAAAATCATAAAACGATGAACTTAAAGGTTTAACGACCACTTTTAGACCTTTCTAAAATTTTTGGTCAAAATGACCATTTTGCCTCTGACAGTCCTTTGGCCTGTAAAATCTTTACTTTAACGTCTTAATAGGATTTTCTAAACCCAAAAGTCATAAATTCATCTTTCTTAGGCCTTAATAAATTTTTACAACATTAATTGTTGTAATTTCTATAATTATTTCACACCCAACCCTCGGGTGATACTATTGTGACCCTCGGTCGTTAATCCTCTTTTTCAGGCCTAGGCCACCGAAGGGGCTCGGGTTTCCATCCCGATCACATTTTTACCTCTCGTTTCCCAAAATACCCGTTTGTGCTGTTTTTGAAATTTTGACAGTATTTCTGCTGAATTTTTGGGTTCCCGCGTTTAGGAAACGCCTCGAAACCATCTAACCTATTCTAATCTATCACGTACTATACCAGAGGCCTATATTTTTACGTAAAACTTAACTTTTATGTAAAAATCTTTACATTTTATACATTTTCTTATTTGACTATTTTTCATACACATAGTCCATTTTTCTTACAATCTCACATGCTAAAATACATAATTAATATATAATCATTCCAAACATAAATTTCAGGAATGGAGGGATCAAAATCACTACCGAAATCATCCCACTAGCGATCAAATGAACCGTTCATTCTCGCGCGGACAAACTTAAGTTCACCCTTCTTCACTTTTGAAATTCCATCTTGAAATTCTGATGTCGCGGATGTGTCCAGAACATCGAAATATGCCAACAGGCCATTCTTCAATTTTTGGTCACCAGTAGCCATTGACCGGAGTTGACCGACCGTTGACCGACGGTGGCGTGGAAAACGATGGACACCGCCTTGTAGATCTTGACGTGAGGAACCCATTGGTGGTGTCAATTTCACAAATCGAGACCCCTATCGCCGGAATCAAACCCTTGAAAGTTGGTAATGGCGGCGAGCTTCGATTCTCCGTCTTCCCGATGTTGTTGCCCAAAATTAGCTTAGGGCTTTTGATCTACATGAAATTCTGAGCATTTTGGTACCGGTAGTGTGGCTCAACTTCACCGGAAACAGTGAATTTTATGGCGGCGACATGGCGGTGACCTCGAAGCTTCAGGCGGCGCGATCCAATGGCTGTTGAGGTGAAATGAGCTATGGGTTTTGTTCTCCTCTTCACCACGAAACTTTTGGGGCCAGAATCAACTCGATTGGACATTGGATGGTGGAGAAACGGCCGATCAAAATTTTCGGCCATCGGTGGCTTCGGGCGGCGCTTGTGGCTTGTTTCGGCTGCTGCTCCATCGAGTCGACCCACCGTTGGACTCAGCTCGACGAGAGCTTTCCAATGAGACCGGCGATGTTGAAAATGGACACAGTTTCCGGTGGTCGGTTACTGTTCACCGACGGTGTGTGGGAGGAAAGAGAAGAAGAGGAAAAATGTAGGTTGATTTTGAAATTTCTGACTTTTTCGCCCTTATATATACTTTTTTTGTCCAAAATTTCAACATAAGCTGTCTTGACTAATTTGGGCATATTGAACCCAAATATATCAGTTTTATTTTCATCCGAGATCATCTTGTCTAGTTTTCGGTACTGTGAATTCCTGGTTAAAAATTACCTTTGTGCTCAATTAACTAATTTGAGCATGCTGATAGGCTATACTGACTAATTTGGGCGTGCTGAACCCAAATTTATCAGTTTCAACTTCATTCAAGGTCATCTTAACCAGTTTTTCGGTACTGCATGTTATGCTCAGTTGACTAATTTAAACATACTGAATCTAAGTATATCCATTTTATATCAAGAAAAGGTCATCATGACCAATTTCTTGATACAGGGTATGACACACACACTCGTACACATATAAAATCACTATATTTTCACATTTTAAATATGATATTCATCGTGTATATTCCATATACCGTTTTTCCAAAAATGATGAAAATTCCCGGTTGTCACATTTCACCCCTCCTTATAAAATTTTCATCCTCAAAATTTGAGAGAAGTAGGGGTACAAAATTTCATTTCATCTTTGTTCATCACATATACATGTCATTTCATAACATTTACATGTCATTTCAAACATTTCAACATAACCTGAAGGCTATATATATCATAGCCTTGTACATCGAATTTTCCTATATAACCACAACTCTAAGAAACATAAGCGGTGTTGGAAATGACACCCTGCTTGCCAAAAGGAAATTGGGACTGAAGCTGGACTCTTCTAAGAGAATCACTCAATCATGGTATGGTAAAACTCGGTCCAGTTAAGCACTAATCCTGGTCACAAGAATCTCAATACACACGAGAGCATTTCCCTGAAAGTGCTAACAGCCAAAAGGACCCAGTTATCCTAATCAATGGCACATAGTTGGAGAATCATGTCAATGGCATAAAACTAGTACTGCATTCCCACGGAATGCTAAAGTAAAAGTACTGTCTAACCTTGAAACTCGTACAAGAAACTAGCGCCTGTACTATGCTATCGTTATCTCATCATCTTATCTTTACAAAATGTTTATTTTCAATAAATAAACATTTACTAATTCAGAATAAAACTAGCTTACTTAGATGGTGAACTGGATGTGCATCGTGCCAGGAGGGATATGATCAAACTACTCTGATACCACCAGTGACGGCCCGCCCTACGTAGGGTTAAACAGTACTGTTACAGTCAGTTACTGTTGCCAACTGCGATGATTGTAACCATTTGGGTCGTCGACAACTTACTTTTAACTTGCTTTCAACTTATACTAGTACCACCTGTGACGGCTGGTATCTTACTTTTAACCTATTTCCTTTAACATGCTTATTTTAACTTCCCATTTGAACATGAAAATTGGGGAAAATTTTTTTTCTTTTTTTTTTTCTTTCCTTAAACTTTAAACTTGAAAACTGTATCATTGTCAAACATTTACTATAGTAAACATTTTACTTTCTCATAACTTGATATACATCATAAAACATCATTTCACCATTCTTTTCATTACTCTTTTAAAAAGCTCAGCGAAAGACTTATAGCAGTACCATAAGCCTCACCCAGTCTCTTGGCACATGCAGATCGCATTCGTCATCTATCACTCATCTTATCATCATGTAGGATGCTTACCTATAACATAAACAAACTTGTGAGCGACAGGCTCAAAAAGTTCAAATATACATTCATGACATATAATAATTCCCACCATATAGAACAGAGTAATTCTGATACCTACTGTAGTCTCGTAACATTGCATAACATATATCTTACATTACTTAACATTCATACTTATCGTACATAACCTTGTAAATATACTTGTACATACTCGAACATACTTTACATCGTAACTATATTTTCATACTTAACATTATGAACATACTTTCATACTTAAAATGTTTAAATCTCTTGAACATGCTTTCATACTTGAACATCGTGAACACACTTTAACGTCATGAACACACTTAGCATCATGAACATGCTTTCATTCTAGAACATCATGAACATACTTTAACGTCGTGAACATACTTGACATACTTAGCATCATGAACATACTTTCATACTTAACATACTTGAAACATCGTAGTCATACTTGTGTATACTTGAACAACGTAAACATAGCATACTTAACGTATGATACACATCGTAAACATAACATACTTAATGTATATTTACACATCGTAAACATAACATATTTATCATACTTATTATCGTGAAAATACTTTCACATTTGACATAATAAATATACTTGTCATGCTGAAATACGTAAAACATCGTAAATGTACTTAAGCATCATAAATTATATTTACGTATACTTAAATATCCTTAACACCATAAATATACTTTCATATATACAAACATTGCATACACATGTCATTCATTATTTAGACATTCATATTTAAACATAACATACTTATTTAATATCATATAGAGCATACTTAACATAGTATGATTGACTTATGCATATCAACTTATGCGTAATAGATATAACATATCATGTGCATAACACGAATGTTAGTTACGTTATACTTGCTTAATACCATGAATAGTACTATTCACTCTGAATAGTAAATTTATAACGTTGTACTAGCTTAACATTCATACTTAAACGTATTTAATTTCATTCATACCATATCGGACAGAACATATATGATACCAATTATAGCATCCGAACATTAACACAACATATATCATATATTACTTTAAATTTCATACTCAATGTACATAACATTAAAACGTACTTGTACATACTTTATATCATAACCATACTTGACATATTTCACATCGTGAACATACTTGCATTCTTGACATGCTTTAAACATACTTAATATCCTGAACATACTTTTGTGCTTAACATACTTTTAACATATTTTAACATCTTGAACAGAATTTCATGCTTATCATCGTAAACATATCATAATTTAAACTTAACACACTTAACGTACATAATATCGTAAACATACTTAATATCTTTAACATTGTGAACATATCATATTTTAAACATAGCATATTTAACGTATGCTTGAACATTGTAACATAACATATTTAACATCATTGATATAGTGAACATACTTCCACATTTAACATCATGAACATACTTGTCATACTTAAATATGTAAAACATCGTAAATATACTTACGCATATTTAAATGTCCTTGACATCAAACACAACATGGATCATTAACATAACAAATAACATGCATTGCTTTTGTATTACTATTCATATAGTAACTCTGATCATGAACAGTATTTACATCATGAACATATCACATTTTAAACTTCCTTAACCGTGACGTACCACCGTCGGATTGGAGGCCATAAACATGAACAATACGATTGACTATGAACAGTATCATTGACTGTAATAGTAACTTTGACTACGACGGTACTAGTAGTATTAGTATATCTTATGCTCATTATGAGCTGCATTTTTAGTCTTAGGTCCTTATCTTTCATTACGTTCTGATTTTGGGCCCCATGATTGGTCGTACCGTAATGCACACGTAACTGAGAGGGACTCTGGGGAGCGACCCACTGGCCAACCCTCTATAGTCTACATAACATTAGACTTCCAAACCCTGGACGTACCACCGTTGGTTTGGGAGCCATATCATAACTGATCATGAGAAACTTCCGTACCCGGGACGTACCACCATCGGTGTGGAAGCCATATCATAACTGAACATGGAAAACCTCCACCTGTGTGGGAGGCCGGTATGCCAAAATAGTTTCATTACCATCTTTCATGCGGTTCCTAATCGGTGGCATTATCAATGCCTCCTTGGTCAGGAACACTTATTACATTTCTTTATTTACTTGTGTGTATTGTTTTTCACATGTTAGTGTGCATATAGCACCTTGGTACATACTTTACATGTCATACATATTGTATAAACATATTACGTAATTTCATGTTACAGACATTTAAAATGTCTAAACTTACAAAATATAACACATAAACATAAACATATCAAGTCAACTTATATTTGACTTAAACATAATACATAGTTCATAACATGACTTTCGTGACATTCATATCATAGTATCTTAACACTAAAACTGCACATAGAACACATTAACATAACCAGTCCATTTACGTTGCAGACATAGAAATATTTAAACTTACATGCTGCATATAGAACACATGACACATAAACATGTTGAGTAAGTTCATGTTGTAGACAATTAAATGTCCGAACTTACTGCATATAGCACATAAACATAGAAGTCAATTCATGTTTAACTTAGACCTAACACATAAACATCCAACGTTTAAAACTGCAGTCTTATTATCTTGCTGATTCTTGTCTTTCCTTACTGTCTTTCATATGATTCCGACCAGGTGGCATTATCATTGCCACCTTAGTCTATAACACTTCTTATGTCTTTCTTTCATTGTGTGTATTTTATTAAATACACCTTTGTGCATAGAACACCTTACATATTTACTTTACATTTCATACATAACATATGAACAGATTACATAAATTCATGTAGCAGACAATAAAATGTCTGCACTTACTACATATAACACACAGACATAAACATGTCAAGTCAATTTACATTTGACTTAGACATAACACATAATCATAAGCATAGTAATCATTTCATGTTACAGAGAAATCACATGTTTGAACTTACCACATATGACACTTAGACATAATAGTCTATTCATGTTACAGTCAATTAAATGTTCAAACTTACTGATACTTCTGCTTGTATCTCCATTCTTGCTTTCTTGGTCTGCAAACGTCCCTTTATCGCGTCTGTATCGGATTCCTATAACCGAAATAATCACGGTTATTTTCGTTACTTAAATCATATATAAAGCTTAATAAAACGTAAAAATTCTACGTTTCATTTCCCAATCATGAATTAGGGGTCTAATATCCCATTTATAATTTTTTCGTCAACTTCTGTCAAAATTTATGATGAATAATAACTTTGACTAATGGTCATACTTTCATTTATGTACTTTTCTTCTTTTAAGATCTTGAACTTGATCTTAAAATCTTAATTAAACTCATTTGTCACTTTTCTGCTAAACTTTTGGAAAAATGACCCTTGTATCTTGAACTTTTGGCAAAATTACCATTTTACCCCTAACGTGATTTTTCTCACTTAAACTTTACTTTCGACCTTTAAAATCCTCATTAGAGTCTTTGAATCATGTTTAAAGCTCAAACGGTTCATTTTGACTATTTGGCAAAAATTACCATTTTGCCCTTAACGTGGTTTTCTTACTTTCCTTCGACTTAAAACTTAATTTTGGCTTTAAGCATTCTATTTAAGCTATTCTAAGACTTTAACGGTTCTCTCTGAGCATTTCAGAAATATTGATCAAAATGATCGTGAATAGTAACTTTGATCGTGAATAGTATTATTCACCACGAATAGTACTATTTATGTGAATAGTCCCTTTATCCTGATCATGAATCTTGTCATTTTAATACTTAAACTGGATTTTCTATGCCTAAAAGTCATAAAATGATAAACTTAAAGGTTTAACGACCCTTTTTAGACCTTTTTAAAATTTTTGATCAAAATGACCATTTTGCTCCTGACGGCCTTTGGGCTGTAAAATCTTTACTTTAACGTTTTAATGGGATTTTCTAAACCCAAAAGTCATAAATCCATCTTTCTTAGGCCTTAATAAATTTTTACAGCATTAATCACTGTAATTTCTACAATTATTTCACACCCGACCCTCGAGTGATACTATTCTGACCCTCGATTGTTAATCCTCTTTTTCAGGCCTCGGCCACCGAAGGGGCTCAGGTTTCCATCCCGACCACAATTTTACCCCTCGTTTCCTAAAATACCCGTTTGTGCCGTTTTTGAAATTTCGACAATATTTCTGCTTAATTTTTGGGTTTCCGGCGTTTAGGAAACGCCTCGAAATCATCTAATATATTCTAATCTATCATGTACTATACGAGAGGCCTATATTTTTACGTAAAACTTAACTTTGACGTAAAAATCTTTACATTTTATACATTTTCTTATTTGACTATTTTTCATACATGTAGTACATTTTTCTTATAATCTCACATGCTAAAATACATAATTAATATATAATCATTCCAAACATAAATTTCAGGAATGGAGGGACCGAAATCACTACCGAAATCATCCCATTGGCGATCAAACGAACCGTTCAATCTCGCGCAGACAAACTTGATTTCACCGTTCTTCACTTTTGAAATTCTATCTTAAAATTCTGATGCCGCAGATGTGTCCAGAACGTCGAAAATATGCCAACGGGCCATTCTTCAATTTTTGGTCACTGGTCGCTATTGGCTGGTGTTGATTGGCTGTTGACCAGCGACGGCGTGGAAAATAGTGGACACCACCTCGTAGATCTTAACGTGAGGAACCCATTGGTGGTGTCAATTTCACCAATCGAGACCCTTATCGCCGGAATCAAACCCCCGAAAGTTGGTGATGGCGGTGAGCTTTGATTCTCCGTCTTCCTAATGTTGTTGCCCAGAATTAGCTTAGGGCTTTTGATCTATGTGAAATTCTGAGCATTTTCGTACTAGTAGTATGGCTCAACTCTGCTGGAAACGGTGAGTTTCATGACGATGACGGCTAAGCTTCAGGTGGCATGATCCGACGACTGTTGATGTGAAATGAGCTATGGGTTTTGTTCTCCTCTTCACCACGAAACTTTTGGGATCGGAATCAGCTCAATTGGATGTCAGACGGCGGAGAAATGGCCGATCAAAATTTTTAGCCACCGATGATGTCAAGAACGGACACCGTTTCTAGTGGTTGGTTACTGTTCATTGATAGTGTGTGGAAGGAAAGAGAAGAAGAGGAAAAATGTGGGTTGATTTTGAAATTTCTGATTTTTTGCCCTTATATATACTTTTTTTGTCCAAAATTTCAACATAAGCTATCCTGACTAATTTGGGCGTGCTGAACCCAAATATATCAGTTTTATTTTCATCCGAGATCATCTTGTCCAGTTTCTGGTATTGCTAATTTTCAGTTAAAAATTACTCTCAATTAACTAATTTGAGCATGCTGATATGCTATACTGACTAATTTGGGCATGCTGAACCTAAATTTATCAGTTTTAACTTCATTTAAGGTCATCTCAACCAGTTTTCTGGTACTGCATGTTTCCCGATCAAAAATTGCATGTTATGCTTAGTTGACTAATTTGAGTATACTGAATCTAAATATATCCATTTTATATCAAGAAAAGGTCATCATGACCAATTTCTTGATACTGGGTATGACACATAAACTCGTACACACATAAAATCACTACATTTTCACATTTTAAATATGATCTTCATCGTGTACATTCCATGTACCATTTTTCTGAGAATTATGAAAATTCCCGGTTGTCACATATAACTTTAGTCTGTTGGCAGTGGTAAACACTTCCTGGTATGTAGTCTTAAAAGGACACGCTAGGTTAGGTCTGGTGGGAGTAAGCTACTGCTTCCCATTATACATATATACATGGTCAAAAGTCCTGCTAAAACAGGTCACTGCCACTGTGAGGATAACCCAGACTCTGTATCAGAGATCTCCTCATCGTCGCTCATCAAAAGGAAACTCCTTTGGGTCTTCCTCGTGTAGGTGTAGATTCTTCCTTAGTTGTCTAGAGCTTCCAGTCTACCTTATGTGATCAAAGGGCCTTTGTTCCTAGTCTGGGGGACATGGAGTTGGTTACTTAAGGTGCGAGCTTGGTTCTGTTGATTCTACGGGATGGAGTAGTAGATTTTGGCGTATTTACCTTCCTTACCACGAATAAAACAACCACTTTCCCCCTGTTTGCACTCTCCTGAGTGCTTTCTTCCGCATTTCAGGTACACCGAATATTGATTACCATTTCCTTCCCTGTTATTCTTCGAAACCCTCATTCCTCTGGTAGGGCTCCACTGGTGTTGGTTCTACTAGTGTAAGTTTTACTGGTGTAGGTTCTACAGGTGTAAGTTCTACTGGTGTAACCATGGCCACATATTCACACAGAACATGGAAACATATCATGTAGCATAACTTAGAATGCATACCATGTGGACATATCATATCATATAACTGCAAAGCATGCTATAATTGTATCTAAGGCATACCATGAATAATGCATAAACCGATTATGCTCATTTATGCTTCATTAATCATTATCTTTTCTTATCTAAGGGCCCTCGCGTCAGTACCACTGTGCGTGGATCATTGGAATCATAGTGATCATGGGCCTTGGCCCATTATGGATATATTTTATGGGCTTTGGCCCGTTTCACTTTATGGGCGTTGCGCCCTTTTCATATTATGGGATTTATGCCCGTTATATTCTGTGTGCCTTGGCCCGTTATACTGACACCCTTATTTCATTACCAATTCTGGAATCATGTCTGATTATGCCATATGCTCTACTAGGCTATCCACTAATCTTACGTGATAGGGATGTAATGGCATCTAACTTATACTGTTCATTAATCTAATGCGATTATGAAACATGCTATGTTATGCAACCATCATACATAATTTGCATACTTAACATAGAGTGAAAACCACAGCTTAAACTCATTTTATCCATGCTATAGGGGGAGTTCTGCTTACCTGATCTGCAGGCAAATTTATGAGTAAATAGTATTTATGAATGATAACTGTTAAATAGTAATTTTGAATAGTAATCGTTAAACGGTATTTTTGAATAGTAACCGTTAAACAGTATTTTTAAATAGTAAATGTTAAACATTTTTTGTGAGTAGTAACCGTTAAATAATATTTTTGAAGAGTAACAATAAACGGCGTTTTTAAATGGTAAATACCTACGCATCAAAAAAAAATTTCCTGAAATTAGGGTATCTAATTAAGTAACTTAAAGTATTAGTTTGCAAGAAAGTATAAGTATTAGTTAAGAAAGTAGTTTTGGGTGACGGTCTGGGCCACTAAGGGCACGGGGCGTCACACTATCAGCTTATAGGTTACCACTTGTCATCAATAATGTATCTTATCAGCACCTTCGCTGAGTCTAATACTGTTAGTGACTATTACTTGTGTTTCTATGTCTTAAGGAGCCATTCCAATGCAGGCTTGATAACTATTGTTGTAAGAGAATTCAATCAATGGTAATTTCTTATTCCATGCTCCTTTAAAATCTAGTACACATGCTCAAAGTATGTCTTCTAGCATTTGGATTGTGTGCTCAAACTGTGCATCAGTCTGGGGGTGAAATGCAATGCTGAATCTTAATTCTGAGCCCATCGCTTCTTGTACACTTTTCCAGAAATTAGATGTGAGCTGAGTGTCACGATCTGACACTATCGTTGTCAGTATTCCGTGTGTGACAATCAGAAAATTTCATCATTCTCGGAAAATCAGTATATGAAATGTACATGATGAATTTCATGTTTAAAATGTGAAAATTTAGTGATTTTATGTGTGTATGCGTGTGTGTGTCATACGCAGTATCAAGAAATTGGTCAAGATGACCTTTTCTTGATATAAAACTGATATATTTGGAATCAGAATGCTCAAATTAGTCATTTGAGCACAAAAAGTAAAATTTGACCGGTAAATATGCAGTATCAGAACATTGGTCGAGATGACCTCGAATGAAGATGAAACTGATAAATTTGGGTTCAGCAAGCCCAAATTAGTGAGGACAACTCATGTTGAAATTTTGGACAAAAAAAGTATATATAAGTGCGAAAAATCAGAAATTTCAAAATAAGCCCCCATAATTTTTCTCACTTTCTCTTTCCTCCCCCTACATGAAAATGAATAGTAATCAACCACCCGAAACGGTGTCTGTTTTCGACATCGCCTGTCCCGTTGGAAAAGCTCTCACCGAGCTGAGTCTAATGGTGGGTTGAGTTGACGGAACCGACACCGGAGCACGTCGCACACGTCGCTTGAAGCTGCCGGTAGCTGAAATTTTTGAACTGCCATATCTCCGCCATTTGACGTCCGATCGAGACGATTCTGGTACCAAAAGACTCGGGGTGAAGAGTAGAACAAAACCCAGCCCTTGTTTCACCTTAACATTCGCCGGATCGCACTGCCTGAAGTCACACCGTCACCACTGTGGAAACCGCTGTTTCCGATGGAGTTGAGCGACACCACCGATACCAAAATGATCAGAATGGCATGGGGAACAAAAGCCCCAACCCAATTTTGGGCAACAACCATGGCATAGTAGAGAACGGATCACCGCCTCTGTCACCAAATTTCTGGGGTTCGATTCAGGTGATAGGGGCCTCGATTGGTGAAATTGACACCACCAATGGGTTCCTAACATCGAGATCTACAAGATGGGAGTCGCCTTTTTCCTCGCCGCCACAGTCAATGTCGGTTAACAGCCGGTCAATGCCAGTCAATGGCAATTCGGTGACCAAAAATTGAAGAATGGCCCGTTGGCCTATTTTTGACGTTTCGGACACATCCGCGGCGTCAGAATTGCAAGAAGAATTTCAAAAATGAAGAACAGTAATCAAAGTCTGTGCACACGAGACCGAACGGTTCGTTCGATTGCCGATGGGATGATTTCGGTAGTGATTTTGGTCCCTTCATTCCTTAAATTATGTTTTGGAATAATTATGTATTAATTATGTATTTTGGCATGTGAAATTGTAAGAAAAATGGACTATGTGCATGAAAAATAGTCAAATAAGAAAATGTGCAAAATGTAAAGATTTTTATATAAAAGTTAAGTTTTACATAAAAATATAGGCCTCTGGTATAGTACGTGGTATAATAGAATTAGGTTAGATGGTTTCGAGGCGTTTCTTAAATGCCGGGAACCCAAAAATTAAGCGAAAATGCTGCCAAAATTTTAAAAACGGCACAAAGGGGTATTTTAGGAAATGAGAGGTAAAAATGTGGTCAGAATAGAAACCCGAGCCCCCTCAATGACCTAGGGTTGGAATTGTGCCACCAAAGGGTCAGTGAATAGTGACATAAGCATTTCAGCAATTAACACCAAAAAAAGCTCGATCAAGCCTAAGAAGAATTATTTTATGATTTTTGGGTATAGAATATCCCGACAGAATGTTAAAATGGAAATAATACAGCTCGACCTATCAGGGGTAAAACGGTAATTTTGATTGAAAATTTCAAGAATGGTAGAAAAGGACCTTAATGGACTTAGAATGGTTTAATTAAGATTCTAAGGGCCAAAATCAAGTTGTAAATTAAAGAAAAGCAATATTATGATGAAAAATCCCGTTAAGGGGTAAAATGGTAATTTTGCCAAAAGTTCGGCACACAATGGTAATTTTTTTAAAAGTTGATAGAAAAATTATAAATGGGATATTAGACCCCCTAAGTTTATGATTGGAAAATGAAACGTAGAATTTTTACGTTTTATTTAGTTTTGTGAATGAAATAAGTATGGAAAATAACCGCTATTATTCCAGTTATAGGGATCCGCTCCAGACGCGATGAAGGGACGTCTGCGGACCAAGTAACTAGGAAAGGAGATACGAGCAGAAGTATCTATAAGTTCAAGCATTTATTTGTCTACAACACGAATAGACTGTTATGTCTAAGTGTCATATGTGGTAAGTTTGAACATTTAATTGACTGCAACATGAATTGACTTATATGTCTATGTGATCTATGTGCAGCATGTAAGTTTCAAACATTTTCATGTCTGCAACATGAATAGACTATTATGTCTAAGTGTCATATGTGGTAAGTTCGAATATTTAATTGATTGCAATATGAATTGACTGTGATACTCATGTGTTATGTCTAAGTCAAATATGAGTTGACTTGACATGTTTACGTGCTATGTATATAATGTAAATGATATGAATGTTACGGAAGCTATGTTATGAACTATGTGTTATGTCCAAGTCAAATGTAAATTGACTTGACATATTTATGTCCATGTGTTATATGCAATAAGTTCAGACATTTTATTGCCTGTAACATGAAATTTATGTAATACGTTTATATATTATGTATGACATGTAAAGTATGTACCAAGGTGCTATATGCACACTAATGTGTAAATAAAATATACACAAATAAGAAAAGAAATGTAATAAGGTATTCCAGACCAAGGAGACAATGATAATGCCACTGGTTAGGAACCACATGAGAGATGGTAATGAAACTACATTGGCGTACCGGCCTCCTACATAGGTGGAGGTTCCTCATATTAAGTTATGATATGGCTTCCAAACCGATGGTGGTACGTCCTGGGTATGGAAGTCTGATGTTATGTAGACTGTAGAGGATTGGCCAATGGGTCGCTCCCCAGTGTCCCTCCCACTCATGCGCGTGAAAGAATGGTACGACCAATGATGGGGCCCAAAAACTAGAACGTAATGAAAGATAAAGACCCAAGCCTAAAAATGCAGCCTATAAATGAGTATAAGATATACTAACAGTACGAGTACTGTTGCGGTCAAAGTTACTGTTACAGACAATGATACTATTTATAGTCAACAGTATTATTCATGTTTATGGCCTCCAATCCGACAGTGGTACATCCCGAGTGCGGAAGTTTAAAATGTGATATGTTTATGATGTAAATACTGTTCATGGTCAGAGTTACTATTCATAATGAATTGTAACGCCTATGCCACCGTCATCGGCCAGTGAGATCTAAGCCATAGGTCACTTACCTATAGCATGAACACACACCGTGAGCTTTATGACCAGTAAGTACATTATGTCATCCACAAAACATGATTAAATCATAATACATACTTAAAACATATAAGCATGTCATGTACATAAAACATGTATGAGGCACTGAATCATTCCATATACTAGATGCAAAACCAAAGCATCATATAGAACCGAAAGCATAACCAAACATTACTTAATTGGATGCATAACAGAAAACATCATGTACCGAAATGCTTATCTACTAAAGTTGGATGCATGCTGAACTATAGCTAAAGCATATTGTAAACAATGCATGAACCGATGATGCTTCATTATTCATTATCATTTCTTATCTTTGCTAAGGGCCCATGTGTCAGTACCAAATTGTGAGCAGATCATTGGAAACATCCATAATCCTAATGAGCCTTACGCTCGTGGGCCGTATCCCCCCTTATGTATTAAAAGCCATCGGCATCGGCTCGTCATACTAAAACTAAAAAAAACCTCTCCAAGCGGAAGGGGCCGGTATGACACGAAGTCTTTTAATTACCTAGTTGTTTATCTGATCTTATATTCTTATGCCATAAGTGTAGGAAAATAAACCGGTAAAAACGTATCAGAGTGGCGCAGCGGAACAATAAAAATTTTTAGATCGTTAAATATCTCATGATGCCATATACAATAAATCAACAACAATTAAAACTCATACCTCAAGGACGCCAATATGCAGGAGGAGAATGACCGGAGGCTTCAACCAACTAGCCTTCTCTACTATTCTCCAATTCCCGAATGGCTGAGTGTGTGGGCACTCTGAACCTCGATCGGTATGCTAGCACTACTAGTCTTCTTCCGACCACCCAGATCTCTAAAGAACTTTATTGTCACGATGAGCTGTGCAACAATAAGCCTGCTCACCTGAGAGTCTGTGGTCTGAGAGAACTGGAGTGGCAGGACCTCTATTTATAGACCTGCATGAGGTGAATCTCTGAATTTGAATTGGATTAGGAAAAGATATTTTCCCTTATCCAAACCCATAAAATCTGAATTTTTCCAAGGGAGAATCTCCACTAAAAATTCGGTTTTCTTAGGATAGATCCAATCCAAATCTCAACAAGATTTTAACTAGAATTTTATCTCCCTTTTTCAACCAAAAAATCCAAAATCTTTAGGAGAAAATCTTCTCCAAATTTTCGGCCACTTTTAGGATAAGGAAGAATCAAAATTCCACTAGGATTTTTCAAGCTAAATCTCATCTCAGCCTTATCCAAAAATAACCGAATTTCCTAGGATTAAGGCTCCAAAATTTCGGCCACTTTTAGGGAGGGAGAGAATCCAAATTCAACTAGGATTGAAACTTGAATTTTCCCTTGAATCTTATCTACAAAAACCGAATTTTCCATTGAGGATTATCCTCAAAAAATTTGCCCACTTTTGTTGGGATTTGGATTCAAAATTCAAGTAGGATTCTAACAAGATTATCCTCTCCAAATCCAACTCAAATTCGAATTTCAAACTTTGTGGATTTTCCACAACAAATTCGAATCCTACTTGGACTGTGATTCAAAATTTGAATTTCAAATTTCAAATTCAAATTTCAAATTCAAATTTCAAATTTCAAATTTCAAATTTCAAATTTAAATTTCAAATTCAAATTTCAAATTCGAATTTCAAATTCAAATTTCAAATTCAAATTTCAAATTCAAAATTCAAATTTCAAATTTCAAAATTCAAATTTCAAATTCCACAAAACGGTTGTATTTCATATTCTTGTTCTCATGGATAATTTTCTACAACTCCAATCCAATCTCAAATAAAATCATGGCAACTTTATTTGGAGTTCGAATAATTGTGTACTCTATTATCCAAAACAAAATCTGAATCCAACCGGAGAGAATCTTGTCTACCATCCTAATCCTGTGTCATCACCATCCATGCATAATAAACTAGCCAATAGCATACACAAATCAATTTGCCAAACGTTAAGGAATTATGTGGAGCTAGTAGAGGGACTGATTGGACATATATAATCAGGCTCACGTGATTCCATATGATCATCATTCTGTACCGAACAACTCAATCATATGATCACTAATTTCAGAGTCACACCACTATAAACCTGAAATTGAACTCCCAATTATATACCGTATTACGTAAGCCTGTGACGAGCTACCATCCAATGACCTTGTCATATATGCAAAACCCTCATATGATATCCATGATCAGCCTTAGGTCAAAGTCCGTTTAATCATACTGATCAGGCTATCTTAAAGTTCCATTATACTACCGAATCTAGAAAATGATTATTCACCATATGTGAATAAGAAGTCATCCGCCCAGCAGACGACCCAAGGCCTTGTCCATTCTCACATTCAGTATAATGCCTTTAAGAGGATACCTTTAACTCCTCAGAGCTATGATTCCGATATCTGCAAACAAACCCTTCATCGTATACAAGTCATGCACCCAACGAACCGGTCTATAAGCTTACTACCTCTGAGACGCTTTAGCCATTGGAACATCAAAGTACACAAGTCATATACATGAAGTAGTTCATTTACTCAGGATTAAGGTTATTGCACAATGAACGTCAAAAGCAGATTGATCCACTCATAGCGGACTACGTAGATCAATCATGCTTTAGTCCCGGTCTAATATGTCACCACCAAGCAACATATCCATGTCTCTACTTGGGAGTCCAGCTCCAGACAGTCAAGACAGACCGTCCCCTCCAAGGCTTTAGACAACATAATAGTCTTAACATGAGTTAGATGCTCGGTCTAACCCCATAGACTACAGACCATAGTTTAGACTGCTAACTTTAGAACATTGTCTTCTCGCATACAAAAATCCATTGCATGCAACGTTCTAACAGTTTTAACACAAGCAGTCAGTGAGCCATATTTGCTTACATTTACTTTAACATGTAAATAAGACGAGGACAGATAGCAATGTAATGAATAACCTCTAAGTATAATTTTATTATCCAGTTCAAAATGAATACATCAAAATGTCTCTAATACTTAGGGCATTTCCTAACAATCTCCCACTTGCCCTAAGCCAGCAGATGTGCCATGTTACGCATCCCCATCGCCTCTACATGCCTCTCAAAGCTTCTAGCTACCAAAGTCTTAGTAAAGGGATCAGCGATGTTGTCCTCGGACGCGATCTTACATACATCCACTTGTCCTGTCTCCACATGCCCTCTAATAATGTGATACCTCCGATCGATGTGCTTGGTCCTCTTGTGGTGCCGAGATTCCCTTGTGTTGGCAATAGCCCCTATATTATCACAGAAAAGTGTGATAGGCTTGTCAACACCCGGAATGACCTCAAGGTCTCTAAAGAACTTGCGGAGCCAAACCGCTTCTTTAGATGCCTCAGCCGCAGCCACATACTCAGCCTCCATAGTAGAGTCAGCTGTGCAGCCCTGCTTCACGCTCCTCCACACAATGGCGCCTCCTCCGAGCAAAAACACTGATCCAGATGTCGATTTCCTCGAATCCTTACAAGTCTGGAAGTCTGAGTCCGTGTATCCTACGGGTGTTAGGTCCCCTCCAGAATACACTAGCATATAATCCCTCGTTCTCTTAAGATACTTGAGTATATGCTTTACTGCTTGCCAGTGCTTGGTTCCAGGATTCGCTTGATATCGACTCACCATACCTACTGCAAAACATATGTCCGGCCGAGTGCAAAGCATAGCGTACATAAGGCTACCCACAGCGGATGCATAAGGGACCTTACTCATACGCTCTCTTTCTTCCGATGTCTTGGGACAGTCATCCAATGAGAGAGTTAAACTGGCAATAGAAGGTTGTGAGCCTTTCTTTGCCTCTAGCATTGCATATTTGTCAATTATTTTATCTATGTATGAAGCTTGGGATAATGATATCATTTTGTTCTTTCGATCTCTGAAGAGACGAATGCCTAGAACATAATTAGCTTCTCCCAAGTCCTTCATGTCAAACTGTTGGTGTAACCAAAGCTTGACCGATGATAAATTCCCTACATCATTCCCAATGAGTAGTATATCATCGACATAGAGTATCAGAAAGACCACTTTTCCATCCTTAATACGTTTATAAACACAAGGTTCATCAACGTTCTGCTCAAAACCAAATGTCTTAATCGCTTGATCAAACCTCTAGTTCCATGAGCGGGATGCCTGCTTTAATCCATAAATGGATCTAAGCAACTTGCAGACTTTCCTATCTTGGCCTTTTGCTACGAACCCTTCGGGCTGTATCATATAGATACACTCTTCAAGATGGCCATTCAAGAATGCCGTCTTGACATCCATTTGCCAGATCTCGTAATCGAGAGCCGCAGCAATGGACAGAAGAATACGGATAGACTTCAGCATAGCAACAGGCGAAAAGGTTTCCTCGTAATCGATTCCAGCCTTTTGCGTGTATCCCTTTGCAACCAGTCTAGCTTTGAAAGTTTCCACTCTCCCTTCCGTATCCTTCTTTCTTTTGTAGACCCATTTGCATCCAATGGGTTTTATCCCATCCGGCAAATCTACAAGTTCCCAAACAGAGTTGGATTTCATAGAATCCATCTCATTGTTCATAGCCTGTTTCCAAGATCTAGAATCAACATCCTTTATAGCTTCATCATATGTGACCGGATCTTCCTCATGCTCATGAGCCTCGGCCTGGTATACCTCAGCATCATACATGAAGAAATTAGGTTTCTTCGAAACCCTCCCACTACGACGAGGCACCCTAAATTGTTGATCGTCTGCAGGTCTTTCACTGGAACTTGGACTTGCGTCCAAGACCGAAATCTGTGGAGCAGTTCTTTCACCCGATAACTCCTCTAGCACCACTTTGCTTCGAGGCTTAAAGTCATTCATGTGATTTTCCTCCAAGAATGTCGCATGGGTTGAGACAATGACCTTTTGTTCCTTCTTGTTATAGAACAGACCTCCTTTAGTTCCCTTTGGATACCCTACAAACATGCACAATTCTGATCTTGGTTCCAACTTCTTCACATCCCCATCCAGTACATGTGCCGGGCAGGCCCATATTCTCATATGTCCAAGGGAGGGCTTCCTGCCACGCCACAATTCATACGAAGTTCTAGGAATTGATTTGCTCGGAACCTGGTTCAGAATATAGCACGCCGTTTGTAAAGCATGTCCCCAAAATGACAATGGCAGTGTTGAGTAACTCAACATGGACCGTACCATATCCAATAAGGTCCTGTTTCTCCTTTCGGCTACACCATTCTGTTGTGGAGTACCAGGTGCAGTCAATTGGGATAAAATCCCGTTCTCTACAAGATGTCCTAGAAATTCATCAGAGAGGTATTCGCCACCTCGATCAGATCGAAGTGTCTTTATGGATTTATCCAATTGCTTTTCCACTTCCGCACGATACTCTTTGAACTTGTCAAAGGTTTCGCTCTTGCGGTGCATCAGATACACATATCCATACCTCGAGTAATCATCTATGAAAGAGACATAGTACTCGAACCCTCCTCGTGCTGTGACGTTCATGGGGCCACATACGTCAGTGTGCACAATTTCTAAGAGCTCCTGTGCCCTTATACCCTTAGCTCCAAAAGATCTCTTAGTCATCTTACCCTCTAGACAAGACTCACATTGGGGAAGTCGTACCTCCTCCAAAGATTCCAGAGGACCGTCTTTCACCAATCTTTGAATCCTATCCTGATTAATATGACCAAGTCTTAAATGCCAAAGATACGCCTTGTTAGAGTGAGAAACTTTCAACCTTTTAGAGTTATCAATTAATTCAGTGTCAAGCAGTGAGTACATCTTTGGTCTGATCAAATATAGGTTTCCATCCATCCATCCAGAACAGATAAAAGACTTATTTCTACGAATATCAACTCTTTTACTAAAAGAAACTGAATAAGAATCCTTTATTAAACAAGCTACCGATATAAGGTTCCTCCTAAAATTAGGAACATAAAAACAGTCTTTCAATAAAATAAACCTAAATTGATCAAAATAAAGATGAACGTCTCCCACTGCCTCAGCCACCACAAAGCTACCATCTCCAGTCCACAACGAGAGGCTCCTATCATGTAGACTTCTCGTTTCCACGAACCCCTGTATAGAAACACAAACATGATTAGTGGCGCCCGAATCAATGACCCATGTGTCTTTCGATTCTTCCACCAAACACGCTTCTAAGTAATGAAGTTCCTTACCTTCCTTGCCCTTGGAGGCTAGGAATTCCCGGTAAGCCTTCTTGAAGTGACCTACCTTCCCACAGTGGAAGCATTTGGACTTTTTAGGGTCCTTTGGCTTCTTGTTCTTCTTCTTCTTCTTCCCATCCGAGACAGGAGGATTAGAAGAACTGGAAGCCACTTGCTTCTTATTTGGCCTCTTCCTCTTCCGTGAGGGATTGGAAGATTCCGCCAAATTGGCCTCTCCTTTAGGTCGGACCACATCCTCATCCCTGATCATCCGCTCATAAGCCTGTAGTTGCTTCATGAGCTCGGTAAGTCCTAACTCCTTTGTCGCCAGATTGTATGCAGCCTTAAACCCCACAAAATCTTTAGACAGAGTCTTGAACACCATCTCGATCTGGGTGTTGTAGTCTAACTCAGCACCATTCTCGGCAGCCTCAGCGAAGAATCCCATTAAAGTGATCATATGGTCCTTCACCGGAGCACCCGCCTTTTGCTTGGAGTTCATAATGCTGGTGATTGCAGACTGTCAAGCCAATTTTTCTTGGCCTCCGAACATGTCCTCCAGATTTTCCATGATCTCCCCAGCAACTTGATAAGTCTCATGCTGCTTTTGTAAAGCACTCGTCATGCTAGCAAGGATGTAGCATCGAGCTATCTCATTGGATTCTCTCCAACGATTATAGGCAACCGGGACCTCCTCAAGTGGTGTGTCAGGTTTGGGCCCAGGTGGGCATGGTTCGTCCAGTACGAACTTGTGTCTCTCGCAGCTGAGAACTATTAATAGATTTCTTTTCCAATCTTTATAATTGTCACCATTCAACTTATTTTCAGTAAGTATCGAAATGAGGGGTGTCGGTGACATTTTGAACTGAAATAAAATTATACTAGACATCATTACAAAGCCCAAGCAAATATACAGATAATTTAGCAAATAAAACATACAAGTATGTTCCTACATGAAACTTGAAAAACATGTAGCATTGCAACGGTAATTCTCAGCACCCATTGCCCTAAGCCACCGAGGGGTGGTCATGAGAACAAATAGCCGGAACATGGACCCCGTCCAATTAATATATGTTACCTTAATCCTCCAAGGTTAAGACATATATTAATAACCGCTTATTTGGCCACCAGTCTAGTTAACAGAGCTTCTAGGGAAGGTTAATAACTAAACGAGTCTTGAGTGTTTAACCATTGTTTACGTATCCCGATCCACGTCCTACCAAGCCACCGAGGGGTGGTCATGAATAGGATCGCACCCGAACACGTTTTCCACATAGGAGATCCAATCTAGTATACCGGCGGTGGTAAACACCTACCGAGGGGTGTGGTCAGGTCAGAACTGACGCGAGACGTTACCATGCTTTCACATATGGATCAACAATGGAGGCCGTGGGTTTTGTTTGAAACCCTCTCCCACTCAATATTTTGAAAAACATGCAAGTTTTGACAAATTATGTATGATCAATATAGTATGAGCGGCACTCACCTATCCTATATGACATGTTATTAAATATGCATACAAAACATCCATCAATACATATTTATACATCCATGACATATCACAGAAAAAATAATTGACAGAATAACCAAGCTATGATTCCATCCTAGAACAAAGAAAATAAAGATTACAAAATTTCATCCAAAGCATTCTTTGGGTCTTGAATTTTGTTCCGTCTTCTTGTATCCATCTTTATGTAGCCTCTCTATTTATTTCTCATCCCATTAATTATTTAAAATTTAAATCTCCCAAAAATTTAAATTTCAAATTCAAATTCCAAATTCGAATTTCAAATTTAAATTTCAAATTTAAATTTCAAACAATTTTAAACATCATGTGTAATAATATGTAATTACAAAATTTCAAATTTTTAATTACATATTTTTAAACATGATTTAAAATTAAATCTCAAATTTAAAAATCAAAATTTTCTGATTTTTGGACCGTTGGACCGCCGCCCCCGTAGGCGGTAGCCGCTGTGGGCAGCCACCAACCCCGTAGGGGCTGGCAGCCCATGGCCGCCCCTTGTGCAGCCCTGCCGGGCTGCAGGCCAAGCCTGCAGCGCCAGGCTGCACACCCAGACTGGGCGCAGCAGCCGGCAGGCTGCAGGCAGCGCCTGCAGCCAGTGGCTGCACGCCCAGGCTGCGGCCAGCCTTGGGCAGGCCACGGCCACCCCTGGCTGCAGGCAGAGCCTGCGGCCGTGGGTGGTATGGGCCTGCGCAGGGGCTGCCGCAGCCCCATCCTACCCGAGGGCAGGGGCTGCAGCCCCACCAAGGCCCGTCGGCCTATCCCGAGCGGTCGTGTCTCGATTTTCGTGCCATATTCCAATTTACCTATTAGGATCTCCAAAAATTAATTTGAATCCCAATTAAATTGAAATTTTCCACACAATCAAAATTTCAATCTTTAAATTTAACTTTTGGGAAAAATAAATTACGGTCTTCTATCTTCAATCTCCTCCAAGAATAATTACATAAAAAATTCTTAAACCGTTTCCGGTGTTCAAAAATTCTAACCATAAAAATTCTAAGAGACAAGAATTAATATCCATGGGAAAATTACAGTATTAATAAACTGCTCCCATGGTTACATAAAAATTCCTAGATACAATTTTTCTAAATTCTAAGGAACCATAACCGGTATAAACAAGCATGCTTATAATAATTAAAAAAATTAAAATAACCACATACTTTATACATAATACATGATAACAACATAAAGGAACCCTAGAATGCCACTCTCTAAATATCAAATCCATACATAAATAAAAAGACTAAGTAATTGTCTAATTTATGTACATGGCATAGTCATGAGATGGCTCTGATACCAATTGTAGGAAAATAAACCGGTAAAAATGTATCAGAGTGGCGCAGCGGAACAATAAAAATTTTTAGATCGTTAAATATCTCATGATGCCATATACAATAAATCAACAACAATTAAAACTCATACCTCAAGGACGCCAATATGCAGGAGGAGAATGACCGAAGGCTTCAACCAACTAGCCTTCTCTACTATTCTCCAATTCCCGAATGGCTGAGTGTGTGGGCACTCTGAACCTCGATCGGTATGCTAGCACTGCTAGTCTTCTTCCGACCACCCAGATCTCTAAAGAACTTTATTGTCACGATGAGCTGTGCAACAATAAGCCTGCTCACCTGAGAGTCTATGGTCTGAGAGAACTGGAGTGGCAGGACCTCTATTTATAGACCTGCATGAGGTGAATCTCTGAATTTGAATTGGATTAGGAAAAGATATTTTCCCTTATCCAAACCCATAAAATCCGAATTTTTCCAAGGGAGAATCTCCACTAAAAATTCGGTTTTCTTAGGATAGATCCAATCCAAATCTCAACAAGATTTTAACTAGAATTTTATCTCCCTTTTTCAACCAAAAAATCCGAAATCTTTAGGAGAAAATCTTCTCCAAATTTTCGGCCACTTTTAGGATAAGGAAGAATCAAAATTCCACTAGGATTTTTCAAGCTAAATCTCATCTCAACCTTATCCAAAAATAACCGAATTTCCTAGGATTAAGGCTCCAAAATTTCGGCCACTTTTAGGGAGGGAGAGAATCCAAATTCAACTAGGATTGAAACTTGAATTTTCCCTTGAATCTTATCTACAAAAACCGAATTTTCCATTGAGGATTATCCTCAAAAAATTCGCCCACTTTTGTTGGGATTTGGATTCAAAATTCAAGTAGGATTCTAACAAGATTATCCTCTCCAAATCCAACTCAAATTCGAATTTCAAACCTTGTGGATTTTCCACAACAAATTCGAATCCTACTTGGACTGTGATTCAAAATTTGAATTTCAAATTTCAAATTCAAATTTCAAATTTCAAATTTCAAATTTAAATTTCAAATTCAAATTTCAAATTCGAATTTCAAATTCAAATTTCAAATTCAAATTCGAATTTCAAATTCAAATTTCAAATTCAAATTTCAAATTCAAAATTCAAATTTCAAATTTCAAAATTCAAATTTCAAATTCCACAAAACGGTTGTATTTCATATTCTTGTTCTCATGGATAATTTTCTACAACTCCAATCCAATCTCAAATAAAATCATGGCAACTTTATTTGGAGTTCGAATAATTGTGTACTCTATTATCCAAAACAAAATCTGAATCCAACCGGAGAGAATCTTGTCTACCATCCTAATCCTGTGTCATCACCATCCATGCATAATAAACTAGCCAATAGCATACACAAATCAATTTGCCAAACGTTAAGGAATTATGTGGAGCTAGTAGAGGGACTGATTGGACATATATAATCGGGCTCCCGTGATTCCATATGATCATCATTCTGTACCGAACAACTCAATCATATGATCACTAATTTCAGAGTCACACCACTATAAACCTGAAACTGAACTCCCAATTATATACCGTATTACGTAAGCCTGTGACGAGCTACCATCCAATGACCTTGTCATATATGCAAAACCCTCATATGATATCCATGATCAGCCTTAGGTCAAAGTCCGTTTAATCCTACTGATCAGGCTATCTTAAAGTTCCATTATACTACCGAATCTAGAAAATGATTATTCACCATATGTGAATAAGAAGTCATCCGCCCAGCAGATGACCCAAGGCCTTGTCCATTTTCACATTCAGTATAATGCCTTTAAGAGGATACCTTTAACTCCTCAGAGCTATGATTCCGATATCTGCAAACAAACCGTTCATCGTATACAAGTCATGCACCCAACGAACCGGTCTATAAGCTTACTACCTCTGAGACGCTTTAGCCATTGGAACATCAAAGTACACAAGTCATATACATGAAGTAGTTCATTTACTCAGGATTAAGGTTATTGCACAATGAACGTCAAAAGCAGATTGATCCACTCATAGCGGACTACGTAGATCAATCATGCTTTAGTCCCGGTCTAATATGTCACCACCAAGCAACATATCCATGTCTCTACTTGGGAGTCCAGCTCCAGACAGTCAAGACAGACCGTCCCCTCCAAGGCTTTAGACAACATAATAGTCTTAACATGAGTTAGATGCTCGGTCTAACCCCATAGACTACAGACCATAGTTTAGACTGCTAAGTTTAGAACATTGTCTTCTCGCATACAAAAATCCATTGCATGCAACATTCTAATAGTTTGAACACAAGCGGTCAGTGAGTCATATTTGCTTACATTTACTTTAACATGTAAATAAGACGAGGACAGATAGCAATGTAATGAATAACCTCTAAGTATAATTTTATTATCCAGTTCAAAATGAATACATCAAAATGTCTCTAATACTTAGGGCATTTCCTAACAATAAGCTCTACTAGGCTATCCCTCATCTTACCTAATAGGGAAGGTATGGCATCTAACTCATGCTTTCATCAATCTACGCGATTGTGAAACTATATGCTCTTATGACATGCTATGCAACTACAGTGCATGGTTTGCTTATTTAATGTAGTGTAAAAACATAACTTAGAATTCATTTTTACTCATGCTGTAGGTGGAGTTGTACTTACCTAATCTACAAACCAACTTGTACTCACACCCTTGTCAAGTTACAGGTATCTACCTGTCATCACAATGTATTCTATTAATACTCTTACTGAGTCACTAATACCGTTAGTGACTAAAGCAGATACTAACGTATGATATCGATTGCCGTTGATACTAACTTGCTCTCTTTGGAGAGTTTTAATCCTCTATTCATGGTTAATTAATTTATTACCCAATAAATTAATTAACATCATTCTTAGGTCACTACTATTGTTAGTGACTATAGCTTGTATTGTTGTATGGTAACGAGGCCCATCGGTACTCTACTGCTCTACTTTGGGAATTTGGTATCTAATGTCTATTCGTGCTTGATCAATTTGTCTACTTGACAGATTAATCACCACTCCTCATTGTCTCGTTCAAACATAGTCCTTGACAAGATTACCGACCAGTCAACCGATCGGTTACCTCGTGCATCATTGACTATGTAGTTTACCGAGTTACTCATGTACTTGGTGTTGTAACCAATTGGGCTACCTCTACTGTTTATTTATTTTGAAAATTGTTTTAGAATTCTTATAAATTTTTTAGGAAAATATATGTTCTTTGAAATCGTCCCCATATCACCCTGTTGGAAGGTGGAGGCATTTTATTAAAACCATTTTTCTATTTAAAAGGGAAAGAACACATTTTAGTATTCATTTTAAAAAGGGGTTCTTGAACTATTTTACCGAAACTATTTTAAAAATTGTTAGAAACAACTTAATTTGTAAATTTGGCAAACATCAAAATTTTAGTCCTCGACAAGATGAACAACTTTTGTGTTCATCTCAGAGCTCAAATCAAACTCTAACCGGTCCTAAACTCATCAAACCCGTGGCTATCTCGTGCTCAGTTTTAGGAAAAATCCCAGTTTTACATCTATTTAAAAATGGCTCTGTTTGAGGTCCAAAATGGCCAAATTTTTAAAACTCACGTAGGTCGTCTTTAAGTATTGACGAGATCTATAACTTTCGTGTTGAGTCTGAGATCCGGTTCGGACTCTAAGTTAGTCATTTTTACAAAAATCTGAGACTATTCCTGTGCTCAAGATTTTAGTCCCAATTTTGAGCTCCGATTAAAAACTGCTTGAAAAGTCTATCTTAGAATCATTTTTGGCCAAAAGCTATTTGATGTAAAAATGACCGTAATAAAATTTCCTTATGTTTTACCTAATCCTAAAATCGAAACCTAACATGGTCAAAAATGACCAAAATTGTGGCCTAAAAACTGGGGACAGGTTGGTGTCCAGCCAACCCCAAAAACATCCATTCTCACATCCATCACAAAAACTTAAACCAAAATCACAACCACATAAACTTAAAAATAAAATGCTAAGGGCTCAAAATAAACTTATTACAACCCATTGCACAAATAAATATACATAAATTTCCTTGATCAAAATTTAAAAATAACTAAACCACAAAAAGGGTTTCGGTTTATACCTTATGTGCTATGAACCAAGCACAATCGAACTGAAGCTTGAGTGACCAAAGTTTGCCATGTGGACCAAGGGGGAAATAGGGTTAGCCTTTTCTAGAATGGACACACAAAATTTTCTTTTTATCATCAAACCAAAATAACAACTAAAACCACAAAGATTGGTTCTAGAATCTTACCCTTGAGTGACCTTGAAATAGCTTAAGGAAATGGCTCCAACGCAAGCTAGGTGGTGGCTGGTTTTTGGCAAGTTTTTGGCTAGGTTTTTTAGCTTGCAAATGGTCAGTTTTGGGACTGGGAAGTGGGTAGAAAATTCTAAAGAGAAAGGGGTGAGAAGTGGCTTGTTTTCTTGGGAGCAAAAGAAAGAAATGGTACCCTAGACCAAGCTCACCATTTTATAAGCAAATCTAACCCAAAATTAATCAACCTAAGCTCACTTAATTAAGCCAAAATTTGGCCTAATTGGAGAACAAATTTCTGCCATTTTTAGCCCTTAAAAATCCAGGGGCTGCACGTACACAAAGGGGGGCCAAGGCCTTAAATGCCTTTTTTGCCATGTGATGAATTTCTTGCATATTTTAATCAAAAGGTGGCCAACACATCCCTTGCTTTAGGGAAAGCTTTTCCCTATTTTTAGGGCTGTGTTTGGGGCTATTTGTGCTGCATGTGCATGGTTTTCTAGGGAAAAATTTATCTGCTATGTCTTCTCTTTGCAGTCTAATTTTTCCTTTTGGTGTTTGACCCTTTTTCGGCTGTGTTCTAAATTTCCACCAAAATTAAACTTTCTTGATCCGATTCTTAAACTAATTATTCCTGGCTAGGTTGTATTGCCTATGAGTCCATTCTGAGTCTATTTTACTGTTCAATTCCTATACTGTGGTTGTGTTTACACTGTGTTGTCCTTACGTACACATAACGAGGCGTTTTCCCGTGAAATTTCACACACACTCTCTCCTGACTAATTTGGACGTGTTGATTTAAAATTTATTAGTTTTATGTCCATTTAAGGTCGTCTAGACCAGTTTTTAGGATATGTGTGACCCTGCCTTGAAAAACGTGTTTTGCACTCAATTGATTAGTTTTAGGGTTCTGAGTCTAAATATATCAGTTTCAGGATGAGAAAAGGTCGTCTTGACCCCTTTCCCGATACTATGTATCTCTTGAACAAAAATTCACATTTTGTGCTCAATTAACTAAATTGAGCCCGTTGACTATTAATATATCGATTTTAAGTCAAATTAAGGCCGTCTTAACCATTAACCTGACACTGCGTTTCTAGTATTTACTATTCATTGCTTTCTGTTTAACTAACTAGTCTAAGCGTTCTGGCTCTGATTTTGTCAGTTTCTGGGCGAGAAGAGGTCATCTGGACCATTTTTCTGGATACTATACCTCTATTAGGGCATTTATCGCTATTGTGCTCAGATGACCAATTTAAGCGTACTGATTACTTGCTCACCAGTTTTGTGGCAAAAAATGGTCATCTGGACCGGTTTCTTGATACTATGTGTCTTATATGCTCATACACATATATTAAGGTGAACTGATTTCACTATTGGTTACCCCTTTTACTGCATGAATAGAAATTAAACGTCATTGTACCGTTTAATTCATTCAACTGAAAAAATATACTGTATTTATCAACTTAATTACTTATTACATGGTAACTAAGTTACATGAATAGGGCAGTCATTACAACCTAACCCCCTTACAAAATTTTCGTCTTCGAAAATTAGAACAATTCTGGGAAGTCTCTTCTCATTTTATCTTCCCGTTCTCATATGGCTTCCTCGATATTATGGTTCCGACACAACACTTTTACGAGGGGTATAAATTTATTCCTAAGCACCTTCTCTTCTCGGGCTAAGATTTGCACAGGTATCTCCTCATAGGTCAGATCAACGTGTACCTCTAAGGGTTCTTAGCTCAAAACGTGGGATTGTCTGGCATGTACTTATTTAGCATTGAGACATGAAAGACATTGTCATAATCGAGAAATTTCACTGTTCTTAGAAATTTTGTATAACCTGAGTACTCAATGATTTTTACGTATAAAATTGTAAAACATATTTTTTAATACTATTTTGAACGCGATGAAATGTTCTGACGGTCCCGACAAGAGTGTGTTCAGGGACGGAAAATTTTACCGAACTGAAATCGGAGAAAATATGCCTTTTCGGTTTCAAAAATTTTGAAATTTACTGTAAGCCACTAAAAGAAAAAATACTTACGGGATGAAATTTTAGGCAAACCGGAGTGAAATAAGGAAAATCAATCACACGGACAGCCTCAGAAACTCGTCTACAAAAATTTCAATGCAAAGTCGTTCGGTTTGACTTTTGGTCAAAAGTTTGACCTAGAATTAATGAGGAGAGTCAAAGATTGGATGTGAATCTTTGAAATGATGTAAGGATACATTCAAATCCAAGGGCTAGGGTTTAAAGTCAAGAAAATTCAATGGTTAGGATTCAAAGTCAACAAGAAAAGTCAAAGGAAGATCAACCAAAAATTCAACAGGCTTCTAGGGCATGAAGTGGTGGATTTTTAGGGGCAAAATCAGAAAAAAAATCTGTCCTAACTTGTTTAATTACAAAGCAGCCCCTAAAGAGTATAAAAATTACACAAAAAGCTTGCAAAAATGCCCTTAAAACAATTGCAACTTAGTCCTTCCTTTTTGGCTGTATATATACACAGTTTTGGGCACTTAGAAACCAGAAAAAAAAATCTGGTTTTCAGCCTTCATAGCAGCTGTGTGCTTCCCCCATTGAAACCAGAAAATTTGCTTTAAAAATTCTTCAAGAAAGTGTGAGAAATTGGTCTCCAAGTGCAAGGAATCAAGGAAGCAAGGTAAACTTCCATTTTTGAATGATTTCTTCTTGTTTTTCATGGAAAAATCCATGTGTGAATGGGCTATTTTGAAGTAAGAAAAATCAGTTTTTGTTTAATGGATTTTTGCTTGAAAGTGTGTAAGTGGTGTGAGATTAAGTTAAGCAAGGAATAAGGACATGAAAAATCAAGTTGAGTATGTGTTTCTCTCACTAAAACTGTGGGTTGTTCATGGTGTAGGAAGATGAAATTTTGATGTTATTTTGTTTGGTTTTTGGTATTGAAAACTATGTGGAAATGAAATGAAAGAAATGGATGAATTGAAATTGAAAATAACTAATTTTTGTGCTTGTTTTTCAATTGGAACCGTGGGTGGCATTAGAGAGAAATAAGATTTTTATGTTGTTGATTTTGAATTGGAAACATGGTATTAACATGTTGATAAATCAAGTAAAGGAATGAGATGAGAAAAGTAAAAGTTAGTGCTTGGATTTTAAATTAAAAATCCATGGCTTTCTAAGGGGTTAATGCATGAAAAATTGATGAGTTATGCTAGGGTTTTGTGATGTAATGTGAATGTATTGATGTGGAAAATAAATAAGGAAAAATGGACCTATGAAACAAAAATTTTGTTTAGGTTTTTTTAGGAAAATCGTGTATAGGTTTAGTGAAAATGAGAAGTTTTGATAGAGTTATGTGAATGTGTAAATGGTGTATAAAACCGGACCTAAAAATAAGAAAGAACTGGTTGAAATCCTATTAGAAACAATGAGATTTTAATGAAAAATTTTATGTAAAAGGTTTGTAACTTTTGTGTAAAATTAGGTTTGTGCTATAGTACGTGGCAGGGTAGCATAGGATAGATGGTTTCGAGGCATTTCCTAAATGTCGGGAACCTAGAATTTCAGCGGAAATGCTGCCGAAATTTTCAGGACGCCCGAAGGGCAAATTAGTAAACGAGGGGTAAAAATAGGGTCAGGAAATGGAAACCCGAGCCCCCTCGAGGACCTAAACTCGAGGAAGGGCGATGGACGATTTCAAGAGTAGTGAAATGGACGAACCCCAAAACAAATAATTAAGGGATCCAAAGTAGAAATTTTATATTTTTATAATATTTTAAATATGAATTGAGTAATAAAAATAACCGTTAATTGTTTCGAGTATAGGGAATCAACAAAAAGGCGATATAAGGAAGCCGATTGACCCAAGACGTTGCCTAAATATCTGTAAGTTCAGACATTTATTTGTCTACAGCATGAATTTACTTAGTATACCTATATGTTATGTATAACATGTAAATAAGTATCCAGGTGCTATATGCACACTAACGTGGGAAATAAAAATATCCACAACTAAAGAACATGATGTAACAAGTTCCAAACCCAGGAGGCAGCAATAATGCCACCTATCAAGAACCACATGAAAGTCAGTAATGAAACCAGTATTGGCGTACCGGCCTCCCACACAGGTAGAGGTTCTACATGTTCAGTTATGACACAGCTTCCACACCGATGGTGGTACGTCCCAGGTATGGAAGTCCATTATTATGTAGACTATAGAGGATTGGCCAGTGGGTCGCTTCCCAGTGTCCCTCTCAATCATGCCTGCGCTACGTTATGACCAATTCAGGGGACCAACACCAGAACTTAATCCAAGATAAAGACCAAAGACTTAAGATTTACCATAATTGAGCATAATATGCACTAACTGTATGTGTAGCAGCTTAGGTCAAAGTTAGCATGAATAGTACCGATCAAAGTCAACTTTACTATTAATAGTCAAAGTTACTATTTATGTGACTAGTACTTTTTATGATTTTATGTTTTATGTTCCAGTTTGTATGTTGAAACTTATTGAGGCTGTCGCTCACAAGTTTATTCATGTTACAGGTAAGAAGCCTGTACATCAATAGTTAGTGGATGGACGAGGAGCGGGATCTACATCTGCCACCAGGAATGGGCGAGGGGAATGGTCCTGCTAATATTTTTCATTGAGCAGACTTTGATAGTTGTTTGAATGCTTGTAACATGATGTAAATTAAGTATAACAGAATGTGATATGTATTACAATATGCATTTTATGTGATTTTTATGACCTTATAGTTCAAAGTTCAGTTTCAAAAAAAAATTTACAATTTTTCACGATAAATTTAAATTTAAAATTACAATCAGTAAACAATAAAGAAAAGTTATAAGTAAGTTATCGGTGACCCAATGAGGTGACAATCTATCATAGTGAACTTTAGAGTTCTACTATGCCAATACTGTTGGCCTCCATGAAGGGCAGGCCACCACAGACATTGTGCACTAAAGCTAACTCGGGAGGGAGCGCTAATCTGTAAGCCACCATCCTAACTCTCTTAATTATCTTGAAGGGTCCTATGTACCTAGGACTGAGATTTTCCTTCTTTCCGAAGCACATCACCCCTTTCATGGGTGCCACCTTGAGAAAGACTGAATCTCCTTCTTGAAACTTGAGAGGTCTACAGTGTCTATCGGCATAACTCTTTTGGTGACTGTGCACTGTATCCAATCTCTCTTGTATTAGCTTCATGTCCACCATTGTATTCTTGATGAAGTCCGTGCTGGGGAGCTGTTTCTCTCTGGTCTCATGCCAGTGAACCAGAGATCTGTATTTTCTTCCATAGAGTGCCTCATACGATGCCATCCCAATCGAGGAATAGTAGCTATTATTGTATGAGAACTCAATTAAAGGTAGCTTCTGGTCTCGATTTCCTTTGAAGTCTAGGACACAAGCTCTCAGCATATCCTCTAATGTTTGGATGGTCCTCTCCGACTGGCTGTCAGTCTAAGGATGAAAGGCTGTGCTAAACTTCAATCTAGTACCTAATGAGGCCTGGACGCTCTGCCAAAACATAGAGGTGAAACATCCATCACGATTTGAGATAATGGACTTCGACACTCCGTGTAGTCTTACTATCTAAGCTATGTACATTTCTGCCAGTCTTTCTACCAAGTAGTTCAATTTCATAGCTAGAAATCGAGCTGATTTCGTCAATCTGTCTACAATTACCCAGATTGCGTCATTACTGCTTGACGTCCTTGGTAATCTGACAATGAAATCCATCATAATCCGATCCCATTTCCATTCGGGTAGCTCAATTTTTTGTAGTTCTCCTACCAGCTGTTGATGTTCTACTTTGACCTTCTAACACGTAAGGCATCTGGCAACAAATCATTGATGTCATTCTTCATTCTAGGCCACCAAAAACTCTCCTTTAGGTCCTTGTACATCTTGTTTGCCCTTGGATGTACAGAGTATGGTGTCTCATGAGCCTCTGAAAGGATTCATTTCTTGAGTTCTTCATCCTTTGGAAAACACACTCTATCTCTGTAATAGAGTATGCCGTCCTTAGAGACTATAAACTCTGAACTCTGGTCCTCCGTAGCTTCCTTTCTAAGCTTGTTCAGGGACGAATCAAGGTCCTGACCAACCTTGATTTCTTCTAGGAGCTTCGATTAGAGGGTCATTTCAGATAACCTCCCGTCAAAATCTCGATCTCACTACTGCATAGCTCCTTTTGTAGTGTTTCCGATAAGGCGCTAATAGTCATAAGTGACGAAGAATGCTTTCAGCTCGGCACGTCGGCTACCTTGTTGGCTTTTCATGGGTGGTATAGGATCTCACAATCGTAATCCTTTACTAGTTCTAGCCATCTTCACTATCTCATATTTAGCTCTTTATGTGTGAAGATATACTTGAGGCTCTATTTGTGACAGCCCGCTCTACGTAGGGATTAAACAGTACTATTACAGTCAGCTACTATCGCCAACTGTGATAGATGGTAACCACTTAGGTCGTCGGTAACTTACTTTTAACTTGATTTTAACTTATTCTGATACCACCTATAATGGCTAGTATCTTACTTTTAACCTTCTTCCTTTAACATGCTTATTTTAACTTCCCATTTGAACGTAAAAATAGGGAATAATTTTTTTTAACTTAAACTTGAAAACTGTATTATCGTAAAACATTTACTAAAGTAAATCTTTTACATCGTCATAACTTGATATACATCATAAAACATCATTTCAACATTCTTTTTATTACTCTTTTAAACAGCTCAGCGGAAGACTCATAGCAGTACCATAACCCTTGCCCAGTCCCTTGGCACATGCAGATCTCGTTCATCATCCATCACTTGTCTTATTGTTATGCAGGATGCTTACCTTACCTATAACATAAACAACTTGTGAGCGACAAGCTCAGTAAGTTCAAACATACATTCATGACATATAATAATTCACACCATATAGGACAGGGTAATTCTGATACCTACTGTAGCTTCGAAACATTGCATATCATATACTGTATATTGCTTAACATTCATACTTATCATACATAACCTTATCAACATACTTGTACATATCTGAACACACTTCACATGCTTTAATCTCATGAACATGCTTTCATACTTGAACCTTGTGAACTTACTGTAACGTCATGAACATACTTAACATACTTGGCATCATGAATATGCTTTTATACTTAACATACTTGAAACATCGTAGTCATACTTATGTATACTTGAACATAGTAAACATAGCATACTTAACGTATGCTAACTGTCGTAAACATAACATACTTAACATATGTTTACACATCATAAACATAACATATTTATCATGCCTATTATCATGAAATTACTTTCACCTTTAACATAAAGAATATATTTATTATACCTAAATACGTAAAATTTTGTACATGTACTCAAGTATCGTAAACATACTTACGTATACTTAAATATCTTTAACATCATAAACATACTTTCATACATACAAACATTGCATACACGTATCGTTTTTCACTTAGACATTCATATTTAAATATAACATGCATATTTATTATCATATAGAGCATACTTAACATAGTATGATTAACTTACGTTTATTAACTTATCCTAATAGTTATAACATATCATATTTTTAACACGAACGTTAGTCATGTTATACTTGCTTATTACCATGAATAGTATTATTCACTATAAATAGTAACTTTATAACGTTATGTTTGCTTAACATTAATACTTAAACTTATTTAACATCCTTCATATCATATCTGATAGAACATATATGATACTAACTATGGCATCAGAACATTAACACAACATATATCATACATAACTTTAGATTTCATACTTAACGTATATAATATTTAAAACATACTTTTCATCATAACCATACTTGACATACTGCACACCGTGAGTACACTTTCATACTTAACATGCTTTAAACATACTTAATATCCTGAACGTACTTGCGTTCTTGACATGCTTTAAACATACCTATTATCCTGAACGTACTTGCATTCTTGACATGCTTTAAACGTACTTAATATCTTGAACATATTTTCGTGCTATCCTCTACAATTTACATAATATTAGACTTCCAAATCCGGAACGTACAACTATCGGTTTGGGAGCCCTATAATAACTGAACAGAATTTCATGCTTATCATTGTAAACATATCATGATTTAAACATAGCATATTGAACATAAGCTTAACATCATAAATATAACATACTTGACATACTTGTTATTGTGAAAATACTTTTACATTTAACATTATGAATATACTTATCATACTTAAATACGTAAAACTTTATAAATATACTTAAGCATCGTAAATACACTTACGTATGCTTAAATATCCTTAACATCAAACATGACATGGATCATTAACATAATAAATAACATGCATTACTTTGTATTACTATTCACTATGAATAGTAACCCTGACCATGAATAGTACTATCGACTGTGAGTAGTACCGTTGACCGTGAACAGTGACTTTGATTGCATCGATATTCGTAGTGTTAGTATATTTTATGCTCGTTTATGGACTGCATATTTTTTTTTTATTGAGTTTTTGTCTTTCATTACGTTCTGGCTTTTGGACTTGCACTTGGAGAACTTGGAGTATAGCTGACCAAAACTCGCACTTGGAACTGATCAAATAGATCGTCGATCCATGACAAAACTGGCATTTGGAGAACTTGGAGTATAGCTGATGGTCCCTCAGCTTATGTAAGACGGTCCTTAAGTGCTCTTCGTACTCTTCTTTCGTCTTAGAGTATATAAGTATGTCATCGATGAAAATAATAACAAACTTATCTAAGAATTCCTTGAACACGCGGTTCATCAGGTCCATGAAGGCCACTGAGGTGTTATTTAGTCCGAACAACATGACCAGAAACTTGTAATGTCCGTATCACATTCGGAAAGCTATTTTGGGTACATCTTCATCCCTGATTCATAACTAGTGGTATCCTGAGTGCAGATCAATTTTTGAGAATACTGCAGCATCTCGGAGCTGATCAAATAGATCGTCGATCCATGACAATGAATACTTATTCTTGATTGTTACTTTGTTTGGCTCTCTATAGTCAATCCACATCCTCAGCGTTCCGTCCTTTTTCTTCACGAACAAAACGGGTGCTCCCCAAGGAGAACAGCTTTGTCGGATGAATCCTTTGTCCATTAAGTCCTTTAGCTGGGTTTGGAGCTCCTTTAACTCCATCGAGGCCATTTGGTAGGGTCCCTTAGAGATGGGGGCTGATCTTGGTAGAAGTTCAATCTCGAATGATATCTCGCGCTCTGGCAAAAGTCCTAGAAGATCCTCTGAAAATACTTCCATGAACTCTCTAACCACTTACATGCTATCCAGCCCTATCTCTGCTTCTTAGGTCTTGTCCACCACATGCACTAGGAAACTAATGCATCCATTGGATAACAACTTGTGGGCCTTCATCGCTGAGATCATCGTCTTAGGCTACTTTAGTAAGAAACCCTTATAGATGAACTTCTCGCATCTAATTGGTTCGAACGTGACCTCCCGTCTTCGACAGTCTATGACAGCGTTGTACTTAGTGAGGAAATCCATCCCCACAATTACATCATAGTCGTACATGTCAATGATGATTAGGTTAATACTCAACTCTCACCTGTAGATAACTACTGGCACGTGACGTATCCAGTAATTAGACAACAAAATTTCCCTGAGGGTGTAGGAAAATTAATCGGTAAAAACGTATCTGAGTGGCGCAGCAGAACAATAAAAACTTTTAGGATCGTTAAATATCTCATGATGCCATATACAATAAACCAACAACAATTAAAACTCATACCTCAAAGACGCCAATCTGTAGGAGGAGAATGACCGGAGGGCTTCAACCAACTAGCCTTCTCTACTATTCTCCAATTCCCGAATGGCAGAGTGTGTGGGCACTCTGAACCTCGATCGGTATGCTAGCACTGCTAGTCTTCTTTCGACCACCCAGATCTCTAAAGAACTTATTGTCACGATGAGTTATGCAACAATAAGCCTGCTCACCTGAGAGTCTGTGGTCTTAGAGAACTGGAGTGGCAGGACCTCTATTTATAAACCTGCATGAGGTGATTCTCTGAATTCGAATTAGATTAGGCGAAGATATTCTCCCTTATCCACAAGCACAAAATCTAAATTTTCCAAGGGGAAAATCCTAACAATAGATTCAGCCACTTTAGGATAAATCCAATCCAAATCTAAACAAGATTTTAACTAGAATTTTATCTCACCTTTTCAACCAAAAAATCTGAAAAATCCAAGGGGAAAATCACCACAAAATTTAGGCCGCTTTTGGATAAGGGAGAATCAAAATTTCACTAGGATTTTCAAGCTTGAATCTTATCTCATCCTTATCCAAAATAACCGAAAATCTCCTAGGAGATTTACTCCAAAAATTCAGCCATTATCAGGGAGGAGAGAATCCAAATTCAACTAGGATTGAAACTTGAATTTTTCCTTGAACCTTATCCACAAAAATTTGAAAATCCATTGAGGATAATCCTCAAAATTTTCATCCATCTTTAGTTAGGATTTGGATTCAAAATTCAAGTAGGATTCTAACAAGATTTTCCTCTCGATATCCAACTCAAATTTGAATTTCATTCCTTGTGGATTTACCACAATAAATTCGAAACCCACTTGGACTGTGATTCAAAATTTGAATTTCAAATTTCAAATTCGAATTTCAAATTCAAATTTCAAATTTCAAATTTCAAATTTCAAATTTAAATTTCAAATTCGAATTTCAAATTCTAATTTCAAATTCAAATTTCAAATTCGAATTTCAAATTCAAATTTCAAATTCAAATTTCAAAATTCAAAATTCAAATTTCAAATTTCAAATTTCAAAATCCACAAAACAGTTGTATTTCAAATTCTTGTTCTCATGGATAATTTTCTGCAACTCCAATCCAATCTCAAATAAAATCATGGCAACTTTATTTGGAGTTCGAATAATTGTGTACTCTATTATCCAAAACAAAATCTGAATCTAACCGGAGAGAATCTTGTCTACCATCCTAATCCTATGTTAACACCATCCATGCATAATAAACTAGCCAATAGCATACACTAATCAATTTGCCAAACGTTAAGGAATTATGTGGAGCTAGTAGAGGGACTTATTGGACATATATAATCGGGCTCTCGCAAATCCATATGATCATCATTCTTTACCGAACAACTCAATCATATGATCACTAATTTCAGAGTCACACCACTATAAACCTGAAACTGAACTCTCAATTATATACCGTATTATGTAAGCCTGTGACAAGCTATCGTCCAATGACCTTGTCATGTATGCAGAACCCTAATATGATATCCATGATCAACCTTAGGCCAAAGTCCGTTTAATCTTACGGATCAGGCTATCTTAAAGTTCCATTATACTACCGAATTAAGAAAATAATTATTCACCATATGTGAATAAGAAGTCATCCACCCTGTAGATGACCCAAGGCCTTGTCTATTTTCACATTCAGTATAATGCCTTTAAGAGGATATCCTTAATTCCTCATTAGAGTTATGATTTTGATATCTGTAAACGAACCCTTCATCGTATACAAGTCATGCACCCAACAAACCGATCTATAAGCTTACTACCTCTGAGACACTTTAGCCATTGGAACATCAAAGTACACAAGTCATATACATGAAGCTGTCCTTTTACTCAGGATTAAGGTTATTGCACAATGAACGTCAAAAGCAGATCGATCCACTCAAAGCAGACTTCGTAAATCAATCACGCTTTAGTCCCGGTTTAATATGTCACCACCAAGCAACATATCTATGTCTCTACTTGGGAGTCCAGCTCCAGACAGTCAAGACAAACCGTCCCCTCCAAGGCTTTAGACAACATAATAGTCTTAACATGAGTTAGATGCTCGGTCTAACCCCATAGACTACAGACCATAGTTTAGACCGCTAATTTTAGAACATTGTCTTCTCACATACAAAAGACCATTGCATGCAACATTCTAACAGTTTAACACAAGCTGTCAGGGAGCCATATTAGCTTACATTACTTTAACATATAAATAAAACGAGGACAGATAGCAATGTAATGAATAACGTCTATATATAATTTTATTATCCAGTTCAAAATAAATACATCAAAATGTCCCTAATGCTTAGGGCATTTCCTAAAATCTCCCACTTACCCTAAGCCAGCAGATGTGCCATGTTACGCATCCCCATCGCCTCTACGTGCCTCTCAAAGCTTCTAGCCACCAAAGTCTTAGTAGAGGGATCAGCAATGTTGTCCTCGGACGCGATCTTAGATACATCTACTTATCCTGTCTCCATGTGCCCTCTAATGTCGACTTTCTCGAATCCTTGTAAGTCTGGAAGACTCAGTCCGTGTATCCTACGGGTGTTAGGTCCCCTCCAGAATACACTAACATATAATCCCTCATTCTCTTAAGATACTTAAGTATATGCTTTACTGCTTGCCAGTGCTTGGTTCCAGGATTTGCTTGATATCGACTCACCATACCTACTGCAAAACATATGTCCGGGTGAGTGCAAAGCATAGCATACATAAGGCTACCCACAGCAGATGCATAAGGGACCTTACTCATACACTCTCTTTCTTCCGATGTCTTGGGACAGTCATCCAATGAAAGAGATAGACCAGCAATAGAAGGTTGTGTACCTTTCTTTGCCTCTTGCATTGCATATTTGTCAATTATTTTATCTATGCATGAAGCTTGGGATAACGCTATCATTTTGTTCTTTTGATCTCTAAAGAGACGAATGCCTAGAACATAATTAGCTTCTCCCAAGTCCTTTATGTCAAACTGTTAGTGTAACCAAAGCTTGATCGATCATAAGTTCCCTACATCATTCCCAATGAGTAGTATATCATCGACATAGAGTATCAGGAAGACCACTTTTCCATTCTTAATATGTTTATAAACACAGGGTTCATCAACGTTCTGCTCAAAACCAAATGTCTTAATCGCTTGATCAAACCTCTGGTTCCATGAGCGGGATGCTTGCTTTAATCCATAAATGGATCTAAGCAATTTGCAGACTTTCGTTTCTTGGCCTTTCGCTACGAACCCTTCGGGTTGTATCATATAGATACACCCTTCAAGATGGTCATTCAAGAATGCCGTCTTGACATCCATTTGCCAGATCTCATAATTGAGAGCCGCAGCAATGGACAGAAGAATACGGATAGACTTTAGCATAGCCCCTTCCTTGCCCTTGGCGGCTAGGAATTCCTAGCAAGCCTTCTTAAAGTGACCTACCTTCCCACAATGAAAGCATTTGGACTTTTTAGGGTCCCTGGGCTTCTTGTTCTTCTTCTTCTTCTTCCCACACGAGACAGGAGGATTAGAAGAACTGGAAGCTGCTTGCTTCTAGTTTTGCCTCTTCCTCTTCCGAGAGGGTTTGGAAGATTCCGCCAAATTGGCCTCTCCTTTGGGTTGGACCGCATCCCCATTCCTGATCATCCGCTCATAAGCTTGGAGTTGCTTCATGAGCTCGGTTAGTCCTAACTCCCTTGTCGCCAGATTGTATGCAGCCTTAAACCACACAAAATCTTTAGACAGAGTTTTGAACACCATCTCGATCTGGGTGTTGTAGTCCAACTCAGCAACGTTCTTGGCAGCCTCAACGAAGAATCCCATTAGAGTGATCATATGGTCCTTCACCGGAGTACCCGCCTTTTGCTTAGAGTTCATAATGCTGGTTATAGCGGACTGTCGAGCCAACTTTTCTTGGCCTCCGAACATGTCCTCCAGATTGTCCATGATCTCCCTAGCAACCTGATAAGTCTCATGCTGCTTTTGTAAAGCATTCGTCATGCTAGAAAGCATGTAGCATCGAGCTATATCATTGGATTTTCTCCAATGAGTATAGGCAACCGAGACTGCCTCAAGCAGTGTGTCAGGTTTTGTCCCTGGTAGGCATGGTTCGTCCAGTACGAACTTGTGTCTCTCGCAGCTGAGAACTATCAACAGATTTCTTTTCCAATCCTTATAATTATCGCCATTCAGTTTATTCTCAGTAAGTATTGAAATGAGAGGTGTCAGTGACATTTTGAACTGAAATAAAATTATACTAAACGTCATTACAAAGCCCAAGCAAATATACAGATAATTTAGCAAATAAAACATACAAGTATGTTCCTACATGAAACTTGAAAAACATGTAGTATTGCAACGGTAATTCTCAGCACCTATTACCCCAAGCCACCGAGGGGTGGTCATGAAAACAAATAGCTGGAACATGGACCCCGTCCACTTAATATATGTTGCCTTAAATCCTCCAAGGTTAAGACATATACTAACAACCACTTATTTGGCCACCAGTTTAGTTAACAGAGCTTCTAGGGAAGGTTAATAACAAAACGAGTCTTGAGTGTATAACCATTGTTTACGTAGCCCAATCTATGTCCTACCAAGCCACCCAGGGGTGGTCATGAATAGGTTCATACCCGAACATGTTTTCCACATAGGAGATCCAATCTAGTATACTGGCGGCGATAAACACCTACCGAGGGGTGTGGTCAGGCAGAATTGACACAAGGCGTTACCATGCTTTCACATATGGATCAACAATGGAGGCCGTGGGTTTTGTTTGAAACCCTCTCCCACTCAATATTTTGAAAAACATGTAAGTTTTGACAAATTATGTATGATCAATATAGTATGAGCAGCACTCACCTATCTTATATGACATGTTATCAAATATGCATATAAAACATCTATCAATACATATTTATACATCCATGAAATATCACAGAAAAAATAATTGACAGAATAACCAAGCTATGATTCCATCCTAGAGCAAAGAAAATAAAGATTACAAAATTCCATCCAAAGCATTCTTTGGGTCTTGAATTTTGTTCCGTCTTCTTGTATCCATCTTTATGTAGCCTCTCCATTTATTTCTCATCCCAAGAATCATTTAAAATTTAAATTCCAAAAATTTAATTTTCAAATTCAAATTCCAAATTCGAATTTGAAATTTAAATTTCAAATTCGAATTTGGAATTTGAATTTGAAAATTAAATTTTTGGAATTCGAATTTGGAATTTGAATTTGAAAATTAAATTTTTAAACAGTTTTAAACATCATGTATAATAATATGTAATTACAAAAATTTCAAATTTTCAATTACATATTTTTAAACATGATTTAAAATCAAATCTCAAATTTAAAAATCAAAATTTTTCGATTTTTGAATCGTCGCACCACCGCCCCCGGAGGCGGCAGCCGCCGTGGGCAGACTCCAGCCCCATGGGGGGGCTGGCAACCCATGGCTGCCCATGTGCAGCCTTGCCGGGCTGCAGGCCAAGCCTGCAGTGCCAGGCTGCACGCCCAGGCTCAGCACAGCAGCCGGCGGGCTGCGGCCAGCCTTGGGGAGGCTACGGCCACCCTCGGCTGCAGGCCAAGCCTGCGGTCGTGGGTGGTTATGGCCTGCACAGGGGCTACCGCAGCCCATCCTGACCGAGGGCAGAGGCTGTAGCCCCACTAAGGCCCGATGGCCTATCCCAAGGGGTCGCGTCTTGATTTTCATGCCATATTCCAATTTACCCATTAGGATCTCCAAAAATTAATTTGAATCCCTATTAAATTGAAATTTTCCACACAATCAAAATTTCAACCTTTAAATTAAATTTAACTTTTGGGAAAAATAAATTACGGTCTTCAATCTTCAATCTCCTCTAAGAATAATTACATAAAATTTCCTAAACCGTTTCCGGTGTACAAAAATTCTAACCATAATAATTCTAAGAGACAAAAATTAAAATCCATGGGAAAATTACAGTGCTAATAAACTGCTCCCATGGTTACATAAAAAATCCTAGATACAATTTTTTCTAAATTCTAAGGAACCATAACCGACATAAACAAGCATGCTTATAATAATTCAGAAAATTAAAATAACCACATATTTTATACATAATCCATGATAACAACATAAAGGAATCCTAGAATGCTACTCTTTAAATATCAAATCCATACGTAAATAAAAAGACTAAGTAATTGTCTAATTTATGTACATGGCATAGTCATGAGATGGCTCTGATACCAATTGTAGGAAAATAAATCGGTAAAAACGTATCAGAGTGGCGCAGCGGAACAATAAAAATTTTTAGGATCATTAAATATCTCATGATGCCATATACAATAAACCAACAACAATTAAAACTCATACCTCAAGGACGCCAATCTGTAGGAGGAAAAAAGGCCATATATCAGTTTTATATCAAGAAAATGCCATCTTGACCAATTTCTTAATACTGCATGTCTCCTGATCAAAAATTGCATTTTATGCTCAGTTGACTAATTTGAGCATACTGAATTTAAATACATCCATTTTATATTAAGAAAATGTCATTACGACCAATTTCTTGATACTGTGTATGACACACATGCGTATACACATAAAATCACTACATTTCCTATTTTTAACATAAAATTCATCATGTACATTCTATGTACCAATTTTTAGAGAATGATAAAATTTCCCGGTTGTCACACTGGTGGTCCATGTAAATGTCATACTTGACACCGTACAGGTAGTGGCTCCATATCTTAAGCGCAAAAATGACCGCTGCTAGCTCCAGGTCATGTGTTGGGTAGTTCTTCTCATGGTCCTTAAGTTGTCACGAAACGTGCGCGACCACTCTACCATTCTGCATCAATACGGCCCCTAATCCGGTCTTGGATGCGTCACTATAAATCATGAAGTTTCCCTAACCAGTATCTGGAATAGTCAGTATTAGAGCGCTTGTGAGTCTGCGTTTCAGCTCTTGGAAGCTCTATTCACACTTATCCATCCACTCATACTTCTTATCCTTCTTGGTGAGTGTTGTAAGTAGAGCGGCTAGCTTCAAAAAGCCTTCGACGAAGCGCTAGTAATACCCTGCTAGGCCTAGGAAACTGCAGATCTCTGTCACGTTTCTCAGAGTTGGCCATGCGCTAGCTATCTCAACCTTTGTTGGGTCCACAAATACTCCATCCTTGGAGACTACGTGACCAAGAAAGTAAACCTTCTCCAGTCAAAACTCGCACTTGGAGAACTTGGAGTATAGCTGATGGTTCCTCAGCTTGTGTAAGACGGTCCTCAAGTGCTCTTCGTACTCTTCTTTCGTCTTAGAGTATATAAGTATGTCATCGATGAAAACAATGACAAACTTATCTAAGAATTCCTTGAACATGCGGTTCATCAGGTCCATGAAGGCCACTGAGTCGTTAGTTAGTCCGAACAACACGACCAGAAACTTGTAATGTCCGTATCACATTCGGAAAGCTATTTTGGGTACATCTTCATCCCTGATTTATAACCCACTTGGACTGTGATTCAAAATTTGAATTTCAAATTTCAAATTCGAATTTCAAATTCAAATTTCAAATTTCAAATTTCAAATTTCAAATTTCAAATTTAAATTTCAAATTCTAATTTCAAATTCTAATTTCAAATTCAAATTTCAAATTCGAATTTCAAATTCAAAATTCAAATTCAAAATTCAAAATTCAAAATTCAAAATCCACAAAACAGTTGTATTTCAAATTCTTGTTCTCATGGATAATTTTCTGCAACTCCAATCCAATCTCAAATAAAATCATGGCAACTTTATTTGGAGTTCGAATAATTGTGTACTCTATTATCCAAAACAAAATCCGAATCTAATCGGAGAGAATCTTGTCTACCATCCTAATCCTATGTTAACACCATCCATGCATAATAAACTAGCCAATAGCATACCCTAATCAATTTGCCAAACATTAAGGAATTATGTGGAGCTAATAGAGGGACTTATTGGACATATATAATCGGGCTCCCGCAAATCCATATGATCATCATTCTTTACCGAACAACTCAATCATATGATCACTAATTTCAGAGTCAGACCACTATAAACTTGAAACTGAACTCCCAATTATATACCGTATTACGTAAGCCTGCGACAAGCTATCGTCCAATGACTTGTCATGTATGCAGAACCCTCATATGATATCCATGATCAGCCTTAGGCCAAAGTCCGTTAAATCTTACTGATCAGGCTATCTTAAAGTTCCATTATACTATCGAATTAAGAAAATGATTATTCACCATATGTGAATAAGAAGTCATCCACCCTGTAGACGACCCAAGGCCTTGTCCATTTTCACATTTAGTATAATGCCTTTAAGAGGATATCCTTAATTCCTCATTAGAGCTATGATTCTGATATCTGTAAACGAACCATTCGTCGTATACAAGTCATGCACCCAACGAATCAGTCTATAAGCTTACTACCTCTAAGATACTTTAGCCATTGGAACATCGAAGTACACAAGTCATGTGACAACCGGGAAATTCAGGCATTCTCGAAAGAAAATGTATAAATGTATGTATATAAAAATTTGTACTATTTAAAGAGTGAAATAAATGTATTTATATTGTTTAGAGTGTATTAAAATGTTCTAACAATACTGACGAGTAAGAATTCAGTGTTGGAAAAATTAACTGAGTTGAAACGGGTGGAACGGTGTCAAAAACGGCATTGAAAACCCTAATCGGTGCACTAAAAGATGAAAAACTTCCGAGATTGATTTTGATCAAACAAAAGTAGTATAAATTGATCCGACTGCACAGGAGATCTCAGGAACCCGCCGGGATGATTTCAGGAAAATTTCGGCTCAAACCGGTATCGGTCAAAAAGTAGTCGAATTAATGTGAATAGTAAAAGTCAAAGTCAATATATTACTTTGCATTTATGACATCATAAAGCAAATTTATTAAATGAAAGAAATATGGTGGTTGGTGGCATTAATGGCCAAGATTTGGCCAAAATTCCATCCTTTGATTTTTTGAAAAATTTGGAAAGAAATGGATGGAAAAGTGTTGCATTTTGATTGGTTGGAAACCAAATTAATTGGTTCCTTTAGTGTTTAAGTCGGCAAAGTTTTACACAAAAGTGGCCGAGACAATTTCCAAGCCAAAACAAAGAACAAAAAATTTCTAAGTGTTGTCTATGGTGAGTACGTGAGCAACCAAAGAGAAACCAAGCAAATATCCCAAGTTTTCTTCACAAAAGTGGTGTCAAACCCTTCCTTGAAGACAAAGGAAGCAAGAAAGTAAGGTAACTTTCTTTGGTTTGCATTTTTGCTTGATTTTTCTCCCTAAAATTCATGGAATGAATAGTGTAAAGGATGAAAAATTTTTGGTGTGTTTTGATTGATTTGGTGCTTGAGTTTTGTTAAGGGTGTGATTAGAAGAAAAACCATGCATTTTGTTTAAACAAAAACAAAATTTTGGTTGGTTTTCCAAGAGTAAAACCGTGGGTTACCAAGTGTAGTCAATGATGAATTGTTGTGGTTTAAGTGTTAAAATGCTTTAAATCATGTTTTGATTAAATGTAAAACATGATTTGTATGATTGAAAGCTTGGAAAAAAATTTGGTGTCAAATAACCCTAATATGGCCGTGGGTTTAATTAGGGTTTGGGGAAAATTTTTTGCATGATTTACTTGATGTTTGGATAGTTAAATTCATGCATTGAATTAAGGAAATGATGGATTTGTGATTGAAAGCATGAAAGAAAAAAATTTGGTGCATGTTTCTTTTAAATGGCCGTGGGTTGTAATGATGAAAAACCCTAGGAATTGTGTTGAAAAATGCATGTAAATTGGCTTGAAAATGTGCTAGATAATGACATTGGAATAGCCTAAATTTTGGTTGAAAAATTGAGAAGTTTTGATTAGGTTTTGAGTGTGAAAGCCGTGGCCAAAACCAAGGGTAAAATTGAAAGAAATTTTGTGTAATGTGGTTCAAAATGTGAATTGAAATTTGTGAGCTTTTATGTAAAAGTTTGGAAAACTTTTACATAAAATAGGTTTATGGTATAGTACGTGGCATGTATATATGGTTCGAGGCGTACCTAACGCCGGTAGCCTTAAATTTACGCCGCAATGCTGTCGAAATTTCGAAAACGGCATTTGGGGTAAAAAGAGAATTAAAAATAAAAGTTTAGGGTCGGATCGGAAACCGGAGTCCCTAAAGGGAAATTGAATAAGGAAAACCTAAGGGGTGGTTCGTGAATAGTAACCTGTCCCCTAAAAAAAATGTAAAATGCGAGTGAAATTGAAAAACCGACCCCGAGGGGGGGGGTTTTGGGAAACGAAATAAAAGTCTGAGTCGGGTACGGAAAATCCGAGCCTCGGAGACCTAGATCGGGAACGTCTAGATGAACGTTTTAAATACTAGTAAAACGTCCATTTGAGACTCCGAAACGATAGAAAATCACTAAACCGACGTAAGGGTCGGAATAGTGCTTCCCGAGGGTCGAGAAGGTGAAAAGTGAAAATAAAATAGAAACGAACCCGATAATGAATCGAAAAGAGTCAGAAAAGTTCCTGAGAGCCAAAAATGCAGTCTGGATCGAGAAAATTCCGTCAGGGGTAAAATTGTAATTTTGCCAAAATATAGGGGTAAAATCATAGTTTTACAAAAGTTGAGAAAAATGGGGAAAATGATAAATAAAGCCTAAAAAGTTATAAATAGGTTTTATTTAAGCTTTTTAATGAAAAATAAAAGCTATAAATGGAAATGAAATTAACAGACAAGGTTTTGTTTGTAGGATCCCAAAATCGACCTACAAGGAGGGCGATCAAAGATCCAAGAGAGAAAAGGGGAAGAAACTGATAAGGTAAGTTCAGACATTTACCTGTCTGTAACATATAGCATTATTATTGCTAACTTTGATGTACTAACTATAAGTTAGGTACATATGTGCTACGGGCACTATTATATAGTAGAGAGAGAGACGAAATGTGCTACGAGCACTATTGAGAATGAGACACATAGTAAATTGTGCTTCGGGCACTAGAGTGAGGTTAATGAAACTCACTCACCTAAAATTAAAATGTGAACCATTCCTAACCACGGGGCAATATGAAGTCACCGGGTTAGAACTTAAAAAGTCGGTAATGAAACCACTTTTTGGCATACCAGCCTTCCGTACAGGGAGGTAAATTTTGCCTTCGGGGCTATGAGATTTAGGCTGTGGAGGTCAGCACTGATGTACCGCTCCCAGCATGTACAATTTTGCCTTCGGGGCTATGAGATTAAGGCTGTGGAGGTCAGCACTAATGTACCGCTCCCAGTCATGCGCACTTAAATGGTACTGCCAACCTGAGCTCAAAACCAGAACGTAATCAAAGATAATTACCTAAAACTGAAACTATGCCATAATTGAGCATAAGACAGTTTCGTGAGGGTACTAACATCGCGGTAGATGTATTGTTGATATACTGTGTTGTGGTCAAACTTACTATTTATAATGAATAGTAGTCAAAGTTACTATTCACATATGAATAGTGGTCAACATTACTATTTACTATGAATAGTACTATTCATAGAAATTTTATTTCTTGCATGTTTGAACTTACTGAGCCTGTAGCTCACCATTTTTGCTTATGTTGCAAGTAAGCGACCAGCTCAGTAGCTTTGTATGACTGGATGGCAGACGGGATAGCGTGTGTCAAATGGGATAGGAGGCGAGGGATATGGTCCTGCCAGAGTCTTTCCGCTGAGCGATAAAAGAGAAGGGAAAAAGAAACAGTCTTTTGTAAATATATATTTTGTGAAAGCACTGTATTATGTAAATTACTTTGTACTTGTAAACAAAGTAAATAGTGGATAATGTTTCACATGATGAAAAAAAAATTTCCCCAAAAACGTCATGTTTTAAAGAGAGATAGATTAGCCGGCGACCCATGAGAGTACAATCTATCACAGTTAGCGATAAAGCTTAACTGTAATGGTGATCTCCACGAGGGGCGGGCCGCCACAAGTCATATACATGAAGCTGTCCTTTTACTTAGGATTAAGGTTACTGCACAATGAACGTCAAAAGTAGATCTATCCACTCAAAGCGGACTTCGTAAATCAATCACGCTTTAGTCCCGGTCTAATATGTCACCACCAAGCAACATATCTATGTCTCTACTTGGGAGTCTATGCTCCAGACAGTCAAGACAAACCGTCCCCTCCAAGGCTTTAGACAACATAATAGTCTTAACATGAGTTAGATGCTCGGTCTAATCCCATAGACTACAGACCATAGTTTAGACCGCTAACTTTAGAACATTGTCTTCTTGCATACAAAAGACCATTGCATGCAACATTCTAACAGTTTAACACAAGCTGTAAGGGAGCCATATTTGCTTACATTTACTTTAACGTGTAAATAAAACGAGGACAGATAGCAATGTAATGAATAACCTCTATATATAATTTTATTATCCAATTCAAAATAAATACATCAAAATGTCTCTAATGCTTAGGGCATTTCCTAACAGAGGGAAGTGCAGTTTGGAAAGTTTGTCCCATTCTATCTAAGTTTCTGTCTATCTTTCTAGCAAATTCTGATGATGCGAATGAATGCGTGGCTCCAGAATCAAACAAAACTAGTGTAGTTGAGTTGGCAATAGAAAGCTGAACTATCACCACTCTCGAAGTTCCTGCTTCCTCATCATCTCTTGTGAAGGTATAGATTCTCGCCTGGGTGTTTGGTGCCTCTAATCTACCTTGAGCGATCGAAAGGCCTTCGATCCTTGTCTGGGTGGCGTCCAGTTGGCCCTTGGTTGTATGGGCTTAGTTCTGCTGGTTCTGAGGGTTGGAGTAGCAATCCTTGGCATAGTGACCTTCCTTGCCATAAATGAAGTAACCGTTTATTCCTTGTCTGCATTCCCCTGGGTGTTTCCTCCCACATTTTGGGCATGATTGGTATTGATTGCCATTTCCTCCTCGGTTATTCTTCTTTTGGGGAAAATTCTTTTGTGACCCTTGGTTGCTCTGGTTTCCCTTTCTCTTGTTGTTATTGTGGGATTATCTGCTGTTCTGGCTGGTTCCCACATTCTATGCTTTATGCTGCGATTCGGGGTTCTGTCTTCCCTTAGTCTGCTTAGCCTGCGTCTTCTCCTTTCTTCGAGCCTTGAAGATCTGAGCCTCTCTCTTTGTCCTGAGCCAACCAATATTCTGCTCGGATGGCCCTGCTAACACATTCAGCCACTGTTGCCAGTCCATGACTTCCACTGTAGACTTGGACAGTGATGTCCGTTTAGAACATCTTTAGCATTCTTCTAATCTTCTCTTTCTCTGTCGGCACCAAATCTAGGTAGAGTCGAGCCAGCTGCTTCAACTTCCTCACTACCTCTATCACGGTCATGCTACCTTGGCATCGGTTATTGAACTCATCCTGCAGGGCTGCTAGGGTCTTGTCGTTAAAGTATATTTCCTTGAACTCATCAATGAATTCGATCTAGCTCATTTCATTGACATTCCTTCGGATGGCTACAGTCTTCCACCATTGGCATGCCCCCTTATGTAGGGCAAGGAATACACAACACTTTCTCCCCATCAGTCAATCCCACAAGATCCAAGATCACTTGGATGTCGGTCAGCCAATCATTGGCCTCTATGGGATTAGTGGTCCCTTCGAATTTTAGCACTTTCATGTGCCAGAATTTCTCATACAAATTGCCTTCCCTAGAGGTTGGCGGAAGGACGTTGGCTACTACAAGGACAGTCGCTACTGGGGGTGCTGATGTCGTCTGGGTTGGAAGAGCTGCTTGCTCCCTTGGAGTATCGAAAGCTGCTGGAGCCTCCTGAACTGGCACCTGAGTTGTCTGCGGTGCTTGGTTCTATCGTCCTAGTTGCTCCCTAAGCCAGTCTAGGTCACAGTGCTGACTTTTCATCATTTCTCGTATGGCTGGGAGTTGTGCCATTAATTCATCTTCTTGGGAGGCTTGGTTTGACTGAGCTCTTGTCCTTGCCATACTTTCCTATGTGACCCTATCATACAGCAGGAAAAGAAAATATGAATCCTTTAATTCCATACTTGGAACTCGTGTCACATATCATTTTCTTACTTAATAATCATAGATATAAGTATACATACTATATCTTCCTCTTTCTTATACTATAATGTTCAATATAATTTCCACATTGCATTAAAACATCGCCTGAGTGCCAGAACTCATCCTTCACTTTCTATCACACTACTATCATGTGTGGAAAAAAATCAAATCTAGGCCTTCTAGGCAAAACGATACTGCTTTTCATAATATTTTTACAAAAATATTTACAAGCTTCTAGTTTGATAGGAGTGACATACACTTCCTAGTATACAGTCCCAAAAGGGTATATTAAGCTAAGTCTAATGGGAAAGCTACTATTTCCCTTCATACATCTACCTAGTTAGGATTCCCGCAAAAAGGGTCATTACTACACGAAGGACATTCCCCTTCGTAGAGATCCCAAGTGTCGGAGAGGATCTAGTATCGTCACTCGCGCATATCCTCCCATATATTTACGTTTCGGACGGGTGGAATACTTTCGCGAAGGTCATGGCAGAATTTGGCCCACTGCACTGGATGCCCGATCCTGCACCGTCCGTTCCACCAGGTCAGTGCTAGCCCTTCTAGTCTACTACTAGCCAGAATCACCTGTAGGTGTGGTGGAGTATGGCATGCCTCAGAGATAACCTTCACATGATGGATCTAGTATGTGAGTTCGTGTGGGCGGTTGCCGTAATAGATGTCCGGCCGCATGGCGGCGAAAGCTAGACTAGCCTGTCGACCCTCTTGCACTTGCTAGGGTCTCGTGGTGTAGCCATAATCTCCTATTATAACTCAAACGCCAACTTATATGCTAGTATTTAAAAAAACAAAAAACAAAAACAAAAGCTAACTTACTTGGACAGATGAGACAGGCATTCGGTGATATGAGATAGGGTGGTAGGAAACTGACCTAATACCAACTGTGATGCCCTGTGCTCTTAGTGGCTTGGACCGTCACTAAAAACTTGCTTACTTGCTTTCTTTTCTTATACTTTCTTGCACTTGATACTTAACTAGATATCATAAATTTAGGGATTTTTTTTAACACGTATGTATTTACTGTGCACGTACGTATACCGATTACTATTCAAAATATTATTTAACGGTTACTATTTAAAAATACTATTTAATGGTTATTATTCAAAAATACAGTTTACGGTTACTATTTGAAAATACTATTTAGTGATTACTATTTAAAAGTACGGTTACGGTTACTATTTAAAAATACTATTTAATGGTTACTATTCAAAAATACTGTTTAGTGATTACTATTCACAAATACTGTCTGATAGTTACTATTTAAAATAATATTTAACCATTACTATTCAAAATACTGATACTCAAATTTGTAGAAAATAAACTCGCGGTGTCTCCATACCCTTGCCCTCACATCCGCCTCCGTCGCCACCATCGCCCATTGGGGTTTAAGCCGTAGGACGCTTACCTATAGCATGAACACACTACGTGAGCTTTACGCCTAGTAAGTACAACATGTTTACTGCAAAACATGTTTAAATATAGTACATACTTAAAAACATATAAACAGTCATATATCACATATACCACTTTAACATATCACATATCACATATCATATCAATGATTATAAAACTTTACATAACATATGCATCACAGAAACATCGTGTACTGAGTGCATCTAGAAACATGGTGAACTATAACTAATGCATGATCTGGTTATGTTCATTTATGCTTCATTATTTTCCTTTCTTTTTCTTGTTTATTTAGGCCCCGTGTGTCAGTACCGTATGTGCACAGACCATCGGTAACGCCCGTGGTTAAAAGTCGGAGAGCCATCAATGGATGCTCAACTTTTTGCTTTAACTTACTTTAAAACCCTTTCAACTGAAAGAGCTGGTACGACACGCCTATACATTTCCATCTTGTTTATCTTTTCTAGCCACATGCCTTTTTAAGCTGTCCCTAATCCTACGTGATAGGGACGTATGGCGTCTAACTTGCTCTTTCATCAATCTACTTGATTGTGAAATGATATGCTCTTAAATATGCGGTGCGATATCGTGTGCATGGCATACGTATTTTTAACATATCGAAAAACATCATTTAACATCATTTTATTCATGCCGTAGGCGGAGTTGTACTTACCTAAATTTGCAAGCAAAAATGCATACTCGCGCCTTTAACAATTTACAGGTGACCACTTGTCATCAATAACGTTCCTTATCAGTATCTCTGTAGAGTCACTACTACTGTGAGTGACTATTACTTATGTTTCTATGTGGTATCGAGGCCCATCGGTACCCTATTGGCCTACTATGGGGATTTGGTGTCTAACTTGTATCGTGTTTGATCAATCATCTACTTGACAGATCAATCATCGTTCCTCACAGTGTCATTCAAAATGCGGTCCTTGACTGGCTTACCACCCAGTCAACTGACCAGTTACCTCGCGTGTTGGTAACTAGGTAGCCTAGGTTACTATGCGTAAACTGGTGTAGTAACCGACCGGGTTACTTTGCTTGTTGGGGTGTGGTAGCCTATCGGGCTACTATTCCTTATTTGGTGGAATGGCCCACTGGGCCACTATGGCTCGTTTGGGGTAGTAGCCTACCTGGCTACTAAGGCTTGTTTGGTGTGGTAGCCTACCAGGCTACCCACACTGTTTCTCTTTGAAATAGTGTAGGTTGACTTAAAAATTCTTGGAAAATTCTTTATTTTGGAACCGTCCCCTTATCACCCCATTGAAAGGTGGGGGACGTTTTTATAAAAACCATGTTTGTATTTTTAAAGTGTTAAAACACATTCTACTTTGAAGAGTATAAATTACATTTTTAAAGTTACATTTTAAACGTGGTTTTTGAACCATTTTTGAAAACCATTTTGAAACTTGATTGAAATGATTTTTTGTGATTTTGGCGAACATGAAAGTTTTCATCCTCGACAAGATGAACAAATCTCGTGTTCACCTCGAAGTCTAAATCCAACTCTAACGGCTCCTAATTTTATTAAATTCGTGGGCTTATGCCCAGTTTTTCAAAAAATTCCTAATTTTACGTCTCTGTAAATACGGCTCTGTTTGGGGCCCGAAACGGCCAAATTTTAAAACATATGAATTTCATCTCAAAGGTTTCGAAGAGATCTACAACTTTCATGTTGAGCCCGAAGTCCGGTTCAGACTCTAAATTCGTTTTCACTAAAACCTGTGCCTATTTCTGGGTTTGGATTTTGTTCCCAGTTTGTTCTCAGTTTCGGACACCGAGTAAAAAGCACTCTAAAAACCTATATTAGGTACGTTTTTGGCTGAGGCCTGTTTAACGCAAAAATGTCCGTATCAAAATTTTCTTAAAACACCATGTTTTACTAAATCCTAAATTTAGAACCTAAGTTGGTCAAAATGGCCAAAATCCGTGACCTTTCCTAGGGACAGATTTATGTCCAGCTACGTTCCTACTTGTTCGTAACATCACATATACCATAGCCATTCGTAAAAATTTGTAAACACAACCATAACCACATAAACTTAAAAATGGAAACTTAAGAGCTCAAAATAAATTATTACAAACCATTTGCATAAATAAATACACATAAATGGCCTTGATCAAAACTTAAAACCAACTAACACAAAATAGGGTTTTTGGTTGACCTTTGTGCCTTAAACCAAGCACGGTTTCAACTAGGGCTTGAGGAGCCAAAAATGGTCATGGGAATCCAAGAGAGTGGGGTCTGTTTTTGATAGAAACAATACCAAAAAAATTTCTCTTAAAAACCAAATCAAAAAAAAAAACTAAAAACTACAAGGATCGGTTTTGAAGACTTACCCTTGGTGCCTTAGAATGACTTGGATTCGACTTCTCCTAGCACAAGCTTGTGAGGTTTGGTTTTTGGTAAGCTTTTTGTGTGATTTAAGACTTGAAAATGTGAGGGTTTGGGGCATAGAAAGGTTTGGCTGCAGTTAGAAAAAAAGGGAGAATGAAATGTGTTTTTGGGAGCCAAAAGAAAGGAAAGCAATTCACTTGTGTGAAGGGTGCCTTTTATAGGCAAAATTGATCAATCTTACTTAGACTTAATTCTAATTAATTGTCCACCAAATTAGCCAAATCATGGGACAAATTATTGTCCATTTTCAGACCAAAGTGGGCGTGGGCTGCTCATGGAAGGGAGAGAAGAATAAACAAAGATTGTTGACCAAGCTTTTAAAAACCCTTGAATATTTTATTCAAGTGTGTCATGGCTAGGATAATTTTTTAATGGTCACCTTTTGGGCTATGTGTGCAGCTGATTACAGTTGCTTTTGCAGCTAAGGGGCATGAAATTTTAAGGCCAAAATTTATCTGTGTTGACTTCTCATCACAGTCTAATTTTATACTGCAGTGTTCGGTCCTTTCTTGGCAGTGTTCCAATTTTCACCCGCAAATTGGATTTCTAAATCTGATTTTTGTACTACAAGTTCCTAGTTGTTTTATACTGTCTAAGAGCCCATTATCAGTCTAAATTACTATTCACATCCTATACTGTGGTCGTGTTTACATTCTGTTGTCCTTTCACACGTAAACCGAGGCGTTCTCAGGTGAAATTTCAGACACAGTCTCTCTTGACTAATTTGGACATGCTGATTCTATTTTTATCAGTTTTACATCCATCAGAGGTCGTCTAGACCAATTTTTGGGATCTGTGTAACCCCATCTCGAAAAACATGTCAAGTGCCCGATTGACTAATTTGGACGTTCTGAGTCCAAATATATCAGTTTCGGAGCGAGTAAAGGTCATTTTAACCCTCATCCTGATACTGCGTATCTCTCAAACTAAAATTCTTGTTTTATGCTCAATCAACCAGATTGAGTCTACTAACCGTTCATATATCAGTCTTAGGTCAAATTAAGGCCGTCTCGGCCAATAACTTGACACTGCGATTCTCACTATTCACTGTCTTTCACTTAACTGACCAGTCTAAGTGTTCTGACTCCGATTTTGTCAATCTCTAGGTGAGAGGAGGTCATCTAGACCATTTTCTCGATACCGTACTCTTGCAAGGGTTATCTCTCGCTATCGTGCTCAGATGTTCAGTCCGAGCGTTTTGGTGATCTATTCACCAGTCTTGTGTCAAGAAATGGTCATCTGGACCAGTTTCCTGACACTGCGTGTCTCACACATATATACACATAATAGGGTAGACCGGGTTCGCTATCGATCACCCCTTTCATTGCATGAATAGTACTTAAACAGTACTATATCTATTTAATCTATTTAACTGGAAAATATACTGTATTTTTCCAACTTAATTACTCATTACATAGTAATTAAGTTTCATGCATTTTGAGAGTCTGTGTAACGGCTTTCTGCCCATTACACGGCCTTTAACACGACCTCTCACACGAGCGTGTATAAGGCAACATGGGCGTGTATACACCAGACACGGGCATGTACCAGTTGAAATTCTTCAACACGGCCCTTTACATGTTCATTTAACCGGGTGGTATACAGCCTCTTATACGGTCGTGTTCTTGACCGTGTCTCTGTACACGGTCATGTTCAGTTACACAGCTTCTCATATGTTCACAACTCGAGCAGTACATGGCCTCTTACAGGGTCATGTACGTGACCGTGTTCTACTACACGGCCATGTACACTCACACGGTTACACACACGTACACAGTCCGATTGGTACACGACCACTTACATGGCCGTGTACAGGACCATGTACTTTAAAAATTGCCTAAAATGCATCAAATCATCCCTCAATTTCTCATTAAATGAAAATTAAGTTACAGGAATGGGGCAATCCTTACAGAAAAGAAATAAATGAAAGAAAGAAAGAAAGAAAGAAATGAATGAATGAATGAATGAATGAATGAACGAAAGAAAGAAAGGAATGTAAAGGGTTCCAAACCGAGGGGTAATGGGAATATCACCTGGTTGGAACCATACGAAAGAACGAAAAGGTAAAGTAAAGAAAGAAAAAGATAAGCAAGATAATAAGACTGAAACTTTAAATGTTGGCATATCGGCCTCCGAACGTGAGGTTTTATGTTATGGCTTCCAATCAGACGGTGGTGCATCCTGGGTGCGGAAGTTTAATATTCAAGTTTAAGGTACGACCATCGAATGGGGCCCACAAGTAAAACCAAAGTAAAGTAAAGAAAAGAAAAGAATGATATGAAAGAAAGAAAGAACAATGATAATGAGAGTAAAAGAACAAAAGAACGAAAGGAAAATAAGCAAACATAACGTGACTAACATTTGTTGTTATGCATATGTTATGTTATGCATAAGTTGATATGCATAAGTCAGACATACGATGTTAAGTATGTTCTATGTTATGTTAAGTATGTTATATTTACGATGTTTAAGCATACGTTAAGTATGCTGTGGTTAAAATATGATATGTTTACGATGTAAAGTACGTTAAGCATGAAAGTATGTTCAAGATGTTAAATTATGTTGAGTATGAAGGTATGTTCACGATGTTAAGGATGTTAAGTATGTTCAAGATGTTAAAGTATGTTAAGTATGAAAGTATGTTCACGATATTAAGTATGCCAAGTATGATTATGATGTAAAGTATGTTCAAGTATATACAAGTATGTTTACAATATTATGTACGTTAACTATGAAGTTTAAAGTAATATATGATATATGTTATATTAATGTTCTGATGTTACAGTTGGTATCAGATATGCTCTGTCCTATATGATATGAGTTCTGATATGTCATGTATGTATGTTTGAACTTATTGAGCAATTAGCTCACAAGTTTGTTCATGTTATAGGTAAGCAACCTGCACGACAATAAAACAAGTGATGGATGACAAATAAGATATGCATGTGCCAAGAGACTGGGCCAGGGTTATGGTACTGCTATGAGTCTTTCGCTGAGTGGTTTAAAAGAATGCAAAATTAAATGAATGTTGAAACAAAATGTTTATGATGTAATAAAATTTAAATTATGTAAGATGTTTACATAGTAATTACTTATGATGGAACGATTTCAAACACGAAATGCCCAGTTTAAAAGAAAGTTAAAAAGAAAAAAAGAAAAATTTGTACCTGTTAAAATGACAAAGTTTAAATGTATAAAAGTAAATAAGTTTAAGTATGTTACCAGCGATCCATGAGGTGACAGTCTATCGCAGTCGGCTTCAAAGCTCAACTGTGATAGTACCGTATAACCTTCACGAAGGGCGGGCAGCCACAATCATTGCTCTTGTCTAGTCGGATTCACAGGAGCATAGGGTTGGGCATTGAATCCACAGATGAGAGGCTGTTCTTAGAACCAAGCTCCGCCGAAACCTATTTGAAATTGGCAAACCTCTATGCTCGTATGGGATGGTGGGACCACGCAACAAGGATGCAGAAATTGATGAAAAATGAAAAGCTGAAGACGAGTCCTGGATACAGTTAGTTTGAAATTGAGAATGTTGTCTATATGTTTAGAGTAGAAGATAGGTCGAACACCTGAATGGTTGATATTCTAACCAATTTGGATTGTTTGTTAGATCACGTGAAGACCTTGGGGTATGGATGTGATCTCAAAAATGTTTGAGGAAGAGGCTGATCATGTCTTGTTGAATGCACACGAGGAAAAAAATAGAAAGGAAAAAACACTACTAAAAATAACTTATTCCTTTAATGCGTATTAAACAATTACAACCAGCCATTAAATAGGCTAGAAAAACACTGAATACAAGGGGGAAAAAAACCAAATATGGAAAGAATAAAAAAGGAATAATACTCAGCATATTCCTTATATTAGAATAACACACAGCATATTCCTTTGACTTAAGGAATTACTATAAAACTTAAATACCTAAAATAAACCCTAATTAAATTAGACAAACTTTGTCCATACTCCCCCTCAACTTGGGAGGTATAAGTTGTACATGCCTAACTTGTCTACTAACTTTTCAAATAAGGGTCTAGGTAATCCTTTGGTCAACACATCAACAACTTGCTCAAAAGTAGGAATATACGTCATGCAGACAATTCCTTCCTCGATTTTCTCTTTAATGAAGTGTCGATCTACCTCCACATGCTTGGTCCTGTCATAATATGTAGGATTATGCGAAATGTTTATCATTGCTTTGTTATCATAGTAGAGATGTAAAGGAAGTGTGATTCCAACTTTGAGTTCATCTATCAGCATTCTCAACCACAAAATTTCATAAATTCCATGAGCCACTGATCTTAGCTCTGCTTCAGCACTGCTCCTTGCAACAATAGATTGCTTCTTACTTCTCTAAGTTACCAGATTGCCCCGTATAAGCGTGCAATACCTTGAAGTAGATCTCCTATCATCAATAGCTCCTGCCCAATCAGCATCTGTGTATACCTTTATGCCTCTTTCTTCACCCTTTTAAAAGAACAAACCTCGTCTAGGTGTTCCTTTCAGATATCTCAGAATTCTAAACACTGCCTCTATATGTTCTTTTGTAGGTGCACACATGTATTCGCTAACACGACTAACAGCAAAAGCTATGTCAGGTCTAGTATGAGACAAGTAGATGTGCTTCCCAACTAACCGTTGAAAACAACCTTTGTCTACTAGATCACTGTCTTTTACTCCTTTCTTGCAACTTGGCTCTACAAGAGTTTCTACAGGTTTGCAACCCATCATCCCTGTTTTTCTCAGAAGATCCAACACATACTTCCTTTGTGAGACTGAGAACCCAATCTTATTTCTAGCTATCTCCATACCAAGAAAGTACCCAAGACTTCCTAAATCTTTGATCTCAAATTCTTTTACCAGTTTCTTCTTTAGTCTCTCCCCTTCTTCAAGATCATTCCCAATCAAGATAATATCATCAACATATACGATGAGAATGGTGATCTTATCATCCTTGTGCTAATAGAAGAAAGTGCGGTCTCCTCCGGTTTGCTTGTATCCTAGTCCCTTAACCACCTTAGTAAAGCAATCGAACCAAGCTCACGGTAATTGCTTTAGTCCATAAAGAGACTTTTTTAACTTGCAAACTTGATCGCTCTTGCCATCAAAACCTGGTGGCATCTCCATATAAACTTCTTCTTCCAAGTCGCCATTAAGAAAAGCATTTTTCATGTCAAGTTGTTGCAACAGCAAATCTAAATTTGCAGCAAATAGTAACAATGCATGAACTATATTAATCTTAGCAACCGGAGCGAAAGTTTCTTGATAATCTATTCCATAAGTTTGAGTGTAGCCTTTAGCCACCAAATGAGCCTTGTATCTCTCGATAAATTCGTTTGCTTTATATTTGACTATGAAGACCCACTTACATCCAATTGGAACTTTTCCTTTTGGTCTTTGTACCATATCCCACGCGTTATTCCTTTTAAGAGCCCCCATTTCTTCTAAAACAGCTTCCCTCCATTTAGATTTCTTCATAGCTTCTTAGATATCTCTAGGAATTTCCACACTAGCCAAGTTAGCCACAAAAGCTTTCATAGAGTTTGTCAGGTGATCATATCCAACGTAATGGGCCATTGAATGTCTAGTACAGGATCTCACCCCCTTTCTTAATGCAATTAGGATCTATAAATCACTAGCCTCCGTTTCAAGACCAGTCATTAGTTCATAATCTTGATGGTTAGAAACTTCCTGGCTTTCTATAGCTTTTTGGTTCTTTTTGTATACATAAGTTTGATCAAAAAATTGCAAGCCACTTTCTTTGGTTTTATTATGTTCTTGCATTCTAGGTATAGGATTTTTTGGATCTTGATTAGGTTTTGGTTGAGTAAAAGTATCAAGAGGTTGGTCTATGATTTGATACGGTGGGTTGATTTGAGTGAAAATAGGTTGAGTATCAACAGGATTTTCGGCAACAGGATTTTCGGTGGGAATATTCAGAGTCATTTCAGGAAATATTTCAAGAATATTGGCTGGGTTTTTCTCATGATTCCCCATGGTGTTTTGCGAGTTTTGAGGGATCTGATCAAGATTTGGAATTCCTAAAGAAGGGGCAAAATTCCAAATATATTCCCATGCATTAGAACCGTTCGAAATGTAAGTTGGTTTTGATCTTTCCTAAAAATTGTCTCCCCACATTCTCTTCCCCTGAAGGAAATTTTTGGTAAAAATAGGTTGATTTTCAAAAAATATCACATCTTTAGACAAAAAATATTTCCTTTTTTCCACTGAATAGCACCTATACCCCTTTTGAGTTGCATAATACTCCAAAAATATACACTTATGAGCCCTAGAGTCAAGTTAACCCCGTTATGGATCAAGATTATTGACAAAGGGACACAACCAAATACTTTCAACTCTAATGAAGATGGGAAACGTGATTGTGGATACGACTTATAAAGGTAATCTATTGGGGTTTGAAATGTTAAGACTTAAGATGGTACCCTATTAATCAGATATGTTGCTTCAAAACTGCATCAACCCAAAAACATTTTGGTAAGTTAGTTGTGAACAACAAGGAATGGGCCACTTCTAAATATGACGATTTTTTCTCTCAGATACCCCATTCTATTGAGGTGTGTTGACACAGGAACTTTGAAGAATTATCCCACAAGAAGTGACAAACTCCCCCAAAGTGTTCTTAAAGAATTTGGCCCCATTATCTATCCTTAAAAACTTAATGTTCTTGCCAAATTTTGTTTTAATCATGGAATGGAATTGTTTGAAAATATTCCTGACTTCAGATTTTTCTTTTAAGAGGTAAACCCAACAAATACGTGTATGATCGTCGGTAAAGGTAATAAACCATTTTTTGTTGGTAATACTCAAAATGTGGGATGGTCCCCAAATGTCGCTATGAATGAGAACAAAAGGTTTACATGCACGATATGATAATGGGGGAAAGGAAACACGAGTATGCTTTGCTAATTGGCAAATCTCACATTGCAATTTATCATTATTTTCAAATAAGGATGGGAACAAAAACTTCATATAGAAGAAACTGGGATGTCCTAACCTATAATGCAATAACATAATTTTTTGAATTCTTGAAAGAGAAGTGCTTGTAACCATTTGAGCTTACCCATGGACAGTCGAATCATCCTCAAAGTAGTATAGACCATTCAATTCCTTAGCACTACCAATCTTCTTCCCTAGTAATTGGTCCTGAAAAATACAAGCAGATGGAGAAAAGGTTATTTTACAATTTATATCTTTTGTTAACTTACTTATTGACAAAAGATTAAAATTTAATTTGGGCACGTGAAGAACTCCTTTTAGAACAACATTAGTTCTAATTTTGACAGCCCCGGTACCAATCACAACTGAAGAAGTTCCATCTACAATATGCACCTTGTGATTTCCAGGGCTAGGAACATATGAGGTGTATAATTTTGCACAACCAGTCATATGATCTGTTACTCCAGAGTCAATAATCCATGGTTCTTCTTTCTCGGCCAGTCCACAAAAAGTAATCAAGGCTTGACCTTTCTAAGCCATGAGAGATGTTGAAGAGGATTGTGTTAGCATCTGTCTCAACTGTTCCATTTGCTCCTTGGTAAAGACCGTGGTTCTGAGGGCTGGTTCAGTCTCCGCTTGCTTTTCTGTTGATGCCTAGAGTCCTTTCCCTTCACATCCACAAGCCCAGTTAGGAGTCCAATTGGCCGGTTTGCCGTGCAACTTCCAGCAATTCTCCGTAGTGTGATAGGGTTTCTTACAATAATCGCACCATTTTTTATTTGCTTTCCCTTCTCCCTGACTCTCCTATTCACGGACAACAAGGGTAGAATTTTTCATGCTTGGTGTGTTGGTTCCTAGCATGACCCTTCTCCTTGACTCTTCTCTATGGACTTAAGCAAAAATTTCCTTAATTTGAGGAAGGGGTCTCATCCCTAGAAGTCGACCACGAACCTCATCTAAATCCTTATTGAGTCCAGCCAAGAAGTCGTACACCCGATCACGTTCCACCAACTTCTTGTACAAGACTACATCTTCAGGATCTTTCCATGAAGGAGAAGTGAACAAATCCAATTCTTGCCAGAGTTTTGTGGACTCATCGTAATACTCCGTGACATCACTCTCCCTCTATCTTAGATTACGGATCATGTTCCTCAATTCAAACATTTGTGAGGTATTTTCTAAACCAGAGTAAGCCATTGTAATAGCATCCCAAATCCTTTTTGCCATGGGAAAAAAGATGTATGTGTCAGTAATATTATCTTCCATAGAATGGATTAACCATGCCATCACCATGGAATTTTGTGCCTCCCAAATACCATAAGATGGATCCTCCGGTTTTGGTGTTGGAATAGAGCCATCTAACTATCCCAGCTTTCTCTTTCCATGAATCACCATCAGAACTAATCGGGACCACTTCAGAAAGTTTTTTCCATTTAACTTTTGGGTTGTCATTTGTAGGGAGGAAAGACTGATGCTTTCGGGATTGGCAGTGGGAGCAATTGTGGAGGTTGTTCTAGGGTTGCTTGTCGCAACCTCAGAAACATCGCCTCTGCTTGCTCCAACCAAAGCCTTTCTATACATTGTCTTCTTCAACTCAGTGGGTCAGATTCCATGAATGCACACGAGGAAAAAAACAGAAAGGAAAAAACACTGCTGAAAATAACTTATTCCCTTGATGCATATTAAATGATTACAACTAGACATTAAATAGGCTAAAAATAAACTCAAAACAAGAAACAAAAAACCAAATATGAAAAGAATAAGAAGGGAATAATATAGTATATTTCTTAAAATAGAATAACACTCAACATACTCCTTTGACTTAAGGAATTACCATAAAACTTAAATACCTAAAATAGACCCTAATTACATTAGACAAACTTTGGCCACACTTGTATATGACATAGATGAAGAATGACATTCTTTGGATCTTCATAATAAAATTAGCACATTTCACTCGAGAAATGGCATTCCTGGCACATTTGAGTGGACAATAACTCAAAAGAAGGATGAACAAAGAACTCAAATGCAACTCATGCTCTAGGAGAATCCCTCTGGAGAAGGTAGCAGAAATAAGAGTTCCTTCCGTCCATTTAAGCACTTTCAAATTAAAGCTATACTCATAGCATCTGCAATGCGAATGCAAATGCTCTTCGACCAACAAAATTATTTAAAAAAAAAAATTTAAAGGAGTTGTAGTTTTGATACGTTATGCTATTGTTCTCAGATAATTGCCGTAGAATTTGAAGCAGCAAGAACGGGTCACGCAAGCGATGGTTGAAAAAATGATGGAACCAAACAGAAAGGTCGGAGAGCAAGGTTTCTTTTTGAGTTTGATGGAGATCATGAGTACAAAAATAATAATAATAATAATGAATACTGGCAACATAACAGCATCATCATGCAACTCAGGACACAAGAAATCTATTTAGAGAACACAGCATCATATAGTAGCTTCAAATTATAGACAAATCAACTATTCACCATACACAGCCAAACAAAACGTAACACGCAACAATTACAGATCATCCTTCGCAACAAAATGCAACAAGCTCAGTCAATATAGATCAACAAAAGCCTGTGTCTCTTCAAACAGTAACATTATTTATATACAGCACGGGGTTGGAGAGATGTCAATAGAAAGGTGTCGTGCTCACAAGGCTTCTGCAACGGGGAAGTGCATCTTAGCAAGAGACTTTTTCAAAAAGGAAGTCCCACAAAAGGACTGCGAATCTGGACTACCAACAGGAAAATCGCCAAATTCATTGTTAAACTCAGTCAATCTTTCAGGACCATCTACTGACTTGTAACACCCATTGTGGTTCGCAGAAACTTTACGGGATTGCTTATTATCTTTGCCACTGACCCCTCGTGAAGTGTTTCCCTTTTGCCCTTTCTTTCCATTCTTCAAATTCTTCTTGTTGTTCCTAGATTTCTGCTGCTTCTTGCCTCCTCTAAAAGAATGCAACACGGATGTTGGTATTGGATCATACACGTCAGGGGCCCAAGACACACTTAGTTTCCTCGGAGATGATCCGTGCTTCTCGCGGCTACCTTTCATGGCAGATACAAGCCTGGAATGGGCCTGTGATATGACAAATAAAAAGTGTAATCTGTCAACAAATATACTAAGATAGCAGGCTCGAATACATAAACAATCACTACAATCCATCCAGGAGTCCATGATTCTTCAACCAATTGCAAAATCATCCTTCCAAAGGTAAATTTGAATGATAACATCTCGGGTGCTTTCAGTTTGTCCTTTATTTGTTTAGGGTGGAATAAGGCACAGTTCTTCCTTCTGGGCACTATTTCAATATTGTTCATCATTAGAAAAAAGCACATGTTCTTTGAAACGGACATTGAAAAAGAATCGCTGACGTAAAAAGAAAAAAAATTTGAAAAGAATCGGCAATTTCTAACATCAGATTAAAACCAAATTAACAAAATGTAAATTTAAATACACTATCTACTACGAATACACCAAAGAGGCACTCACAGGCAAAGATATTGAGCGTGTGCAGGCAGTTCGATGAGGTTCCTCAGAGAAGAATCCTTTAAGCGGGGTTTCAGGTTCCTCAGCTTCCTTCTCTGACGAAGTAGTAGTCTGCAGCATCACATCCGGGCATGGGAAGGATGCACAATTGTTGAGGAACTTCTGAGAGGATTTTGGCTGTTCTTCTGCGTTAGGCCTCTCAGAGTCGTATCTCTCTTTTTTGTTTCCAACATCATCCTCATCACAAGAAACTTGCTCAACTTGTTCACCATCTTTAATATGTAAATTCTCATCGAAAGCATTCTCAAGTTCTGACACTAAATAATCATCATCATGATTGAAATCAGAATCACGGGTTTGCTTTTTCTTCGAATATGATTGCAGACATCCAAAACTGCTTACATCTTGACACTCCAACTTAACAGAAACAGAGCTAATGTCCATCTACAGTCTCAGATCCTACTTAAACAAAGATTAAGAAAATTATTCACAAAACAAACACAAATAAAAAATATGAGATCTCAAGAGTTGCACTTTTATTCTACAACCATAGTTAATAATATTAATCAAACTAATTAATTCTCAATATTCAAAATTTTTTTTTAACAAACTCTCAAAACGCTATATTTTGGTTACATGAAACAAATTCTAATTAATGAATAATTACTACATTAACCTGCAGTTCCTAAAAAGAAGAAACTTATTCATCATTAAATTGAAAAAACAAAAGCATTAAAGGCAGAACATTCAATCTACAGAATAATTAATTAAGTTAACAAGGCAAGTAATTACCTTTATTTATAACCGAATTAATAGAGCTATGAAACAACCTCGGAAGCGGTATTTAAGCACGATTCGATTCGATTCGATCTTCAAAAACTTTCCGATTTGAAGATGAAGACAAAGATTTTAATGGTAGAGAGAGAAAGAGAGAGGTAAATAGGTAAATAGAGAGAGAGAGAGAGAGAGAGAGAGGAGGCTAAATGTTAACTAAGATTACAACAACGATCGCCTTTTTCGAGGCGTTTCAGACGATGAGAGGAGGAGCCGCCATGGAAGGGAGCAAAGGAAGGAAGCAGAGGACGACGGACGAGCTCGAGGGGGGCCGAAGGCATTATTGGAATGCTCTTCGAAACCCTAAAACCCTTTTTCTACTCCCAAAACGACCAATAGAGTCCTTTTCTCAATCGGAGAGACGGAGAGAGACAGAGGGAGAGGAGAGACTCGGGTGATGAGAAAATCGGAGCTTGGATCGGAGATGTCAATGGAGATGAATTTGGGATCTCAGGAGTTGCAGATTTGACGAGAGACAGAGAGAGAGAGAGGGAGGGAGGGAGAGGAAGACGAAGGAGATGAGGTGAAGTTTAGAATAATGGAAGAAGTTCGTTTATAATTTATAGTTTGTTTTGTACAAGCATTTATTTTGCATTAAATTTATGTGGCGTTTGGGACACAAATTTTTTTGGCATTGCATTTAAATGCAATGCAATTTTCTCCCAAATACAAAAACATTTCATTTAAATACCAATCACATCACATTTTAAATCTAACACAATCACTATTTATTATTTCACTTTTTCTATTACTTTTATTAATTACATCATATATTCTCTCTCCCTCTTTTTTTTCTCTCTACTTTTACCCATCACATCACATATTTATTATTAAAATACAATTCAAATACTTTTCCCCCAAACACACATTGCATTCAAATACAATGCTAATGCTTTTCCTCCAAATACAAATTGCATTTAATACATTGCATTCAAACGCAATGCAAATGCAATGCGTTCACCAAACAACATTTAAATGAATTGTAATTTTACTTCAAATATAAAAATATTTTATATAAATATTAATCATATCATATCTTAAATCAAATATAATCTCTATTTATTATTTTATTTTTTATTATTTTTATTAATTACATCATATATTCTCTCTCTTTTTTTCTCTTTATTTTTATCCATCACATAACATATTTATTATTAAAATATAATTCAAATACTTTTTACTCAAACACACATTACATTCAAATACAATACTAAGGTGTCGTTTGGCAAAATATTACATTTTAATTTTACTTAAATACAATACAATTTTACACCAAACACAAATTTTACAACAGTGCTACGAAAACAATTACTATTCAAAATATTTTTAAAACAATCACATCAACTTTTCAACTCCACTATTTATCTTTACTTTTACCAATCACATCAACTTTTCAACTCTAAAATACTTTTCATCCAAACACACATTTCATTCAAATACAAAACAAATACTTTTCAACCAAATACAACATTCAAAAAATAAATTTCATTCAAATACAATTAAAATGCAATGCGTTTACCAAACGCTCCCTAATATTTTTCTTCTAAATACAAATTATATTTAATACATTATATTCAAATGCAATACAAATATAATACACTCACCAAACAGAACCTTAATTAAATAATTTTTGAGGTTTTTTTTTTTAAGTTCTTAAGGTTATTTCTTACCGAAATTTACGTAAACATACCTTTTATTTTGGAATTATTAAAATAACATCTATTTTTGGATTTTATTAAAAATATATCCAATCATTTTAAGTGTGTATTATAAGTTTTTTTTTTTTAATATAAAGAGAAACATGGATAGGTGGTCTTCTCGTGTGTATGTCTCAATAGTTATATATTAAGTGAATCTATTTACTGCACATTTAAAATATATTAAAATTTTAAGTGTATATTATAAGTTTTGAAACTTTTATATTTTATATCGTTTAACTACAGTTAATAAATAAATTTTTAACCTTTCTCTATATACTCTTAATTTTGATCTTAAATAACTCAAATTATTCTTAAAATGAAAAAGTAAATTAAGTTTTATTTACATTTCTTAAGGTTGTTCTTATATGGGTGCTGCACACAGCCACAGCCCAGCCCGAAGATGGCACTACAGCACCCAGAGGTTGGGATTGGGCCCTTGCAGCCCAAAATTATTTACGCTGCAGCATTTTGGGCCCCGACAGGGCCCATTGAGCCTGCAAGTACCTCTTGGGATTTCGGGCCCTCATAGGATTTAATCCTGAGAAATTGTAATAAATAGACCAATTGTTTTAATCAATAAAAGTAAATAGCATATTTACTTAACTTATAAAATAAATAGCAATTTTGATTTAAGAGTAATGTAATTTTACAATTATACCCATATTTCTTTCTAGATTTTATTTCTCTCTCTTTCCCTTTCTCTCTCTTTCCCTTTCCCTTTCTTTTTCTTCTGTGAACTTTTGTTTGAGGGCTAGACTTCTCGTTTTTGTTTTTTTTGAGGAATTATCTGCTTGTTTCTTGAGAAAATTTTGGTAGAGAATTGGTAAATCAATGATTTACACACGTAAATCAATGATTTACACACGTAAATAAATGATTTACCAGTAAAATTTTAAAACTATCTGCTTGTTTCCTGAGAAAATTCTGGGTGGAGAATTGGTAAATTAATGATTTACACACGTAAATAAATGATTTACCAAGTAAAAAATGATTTCCAAATAAATTTACCAAGATTTATACATAAAGGGTATTTTTGAAATTTTAGTTATGGTAAATTATTATTTACCAAAAATATGCTATTTATTAAAGGTCCAAAACTTTTTTGTTATTTATTTTTATTCAATTTTAATTTTGACCTATTTCCCTCCTTCTCCCTTTAATCTCGGACGTCATTGCAAAGCCCATCACATTCAAAATTTGGCATATGATGACTGAGAAATTGCAAGATGAAAAATATCAGATATTTTTCGGGATTATTTAATTTTCTTTATGGTTATAATTTAAATATTCAAGGGCCTGATTAATGTATCGTTTCAATTTTGATTCCATATTTTTAAAGTTATTAAGTGATAATGTTTATGATATGTCCACGCATGTAACATGTCATATTAGATAAAATAATATAATTATGACATGACATACGTGCATTTATTTTCTAAAATTATTTTAGTAAATAAAATGTTTATTCTTTCATAAAATTCAAATTGTTTGAATTTATTAAGTGATTTTGGAATGCTTTAAATTTTCAAAACTTATAATTCAATTATAAAGAAAGCTCTACAAGTCTTATTTGATGTGGCTGTGGCTTCATAATTTTTGGATATGGCTTATAATATAATATTAATATTTTTGTAAAAGTTAACAAATCTGTCTTTTAACAAGAGCTTGCTCGATGATCAATTTTGGTGTAACTTAGACAAAATCTATACTTTAGGGTTAACAAGTTGTTGAATGTGTGGTTTTATTATTATAAACTAAACTGATATCTACTAAAATATCAAACATATATTACATGAGCTCTAAGTGTAATGTTTGGATGATAAATGATTTATTTTTTGATTTTAAAAATAGTAAATCTGAATTTTGATAAGCTAAGTTGAAAATCTAACTTTTAATGTTAGATGATATGTGGCAATGCTAAATGATTGTAAGAAACTCATATTATTGGTTTGTATATTTTTGGTCTTTTTGAACAAATTATAGTTACAAAATAATAATAATAATAATAATAATAATAATGTAGAGTTGAACGATTTGGTTGGATGGAATTTCTTAAGAAGATATAGCCATTTTATAAGAAAAACTATTGAATAATTTTGCTAATATTATAAACAAAATTCATAAACTCCACAAAGTCCACTTTATAGTTCCAACTTTATTTTTATCAAATCATACAAAAGATTTTTGAGTAAAAGTGTGATAACTGGGAATTTTAAGATTCTTCAAAGAATTGAAAATTGTATGAATATGACAATTTTAATGTATAAAATATGAAAAAGTTGTGTTTTAATACTGTTTAGAATGTGATAAAATGTTCTAGTAGTGTTAAAGAGAGTGTTTTTGGAGATGGAAAATTTTCCTGAACTGAAACGGGTGAAACAGGCCCAAATCTAAGCCAAAAGCCCCAAAAAGTGCACCAAATGCACTAAAAGATAAACAACTTACGGTAGTGATTTTTGGTCAAACGGAAACAAAATAAGGCAAACTGATCGCACAGGAGACGTTAGAAACTCGCCTACGCGATTTCGGTAGATTTTCATTCGGTTTGATTTTTGGTCAAATTTTGGCCACAAATTAATATGTTGAATTAATTGGGTGATATCATTGATGACATCAATAAATGATGCAATAAATGAGAAAGTTAAGAGTAATTAAGGTGGTAGGTAGATCTAAGGACTAGCATTTATTATGATCTTGAATCAAGGGTCAAGATCAAGCCAAAATTGAAATAAAAATTTGGCAAAAATTTTGAGATTTTAGGGCTGTTTTGGAGTTGGTGGAAGGCTAGAAAATCAGCCAAAAAGTTATAATTTAGTCCTTAAAAAGTTTGCTAAAAAGTCCCTAAAGTGTTGCTAAATTGTTGGAAAAATTTGCAACTTAGTCCCTCTTTCTTTTGCGTATAAATACAAGTGAAATGGCCATTGAAAAAAATCAGAAAATCTGCCCTAATGCTGCCATTTTGAAACCGTGCACTTCCCTCCCTTTCCAAGCCAAAAATTTAGCAAATTTCTTCACCAAACTTATTCCAAAACAATCTCCAAGCATCAAGGATTCAAGATATCAAGGTAACACTCCATTTCACCCTATTTTTCTTGTGTTTTGATTGAAAAATCCATGCCATGCTTGGGGGAGGGGGTGGGGAATGATGAAAATTTTGGGTGTAAACTTTGTGTTTCGGTTTGATTGGTTAGTATTCTTGTGATAACCGAGAAATCTACGTTCTCGGAAATATTTTGTATAAAATATGTAAATAAATGTACATTTACAGTGATACAGATTACAGAATACAGAGCAGAGGAAAATTTTGATTAATTGAGTTTTAATCAAAATTTGACAATGAATTAATGAATATAGTTAAAAGCTAAGCATTAATTCAAATTCATGATGTTTTAAAATTTAATAGAAAAGTATGTGGAAAATACATACTAAGAGATCAATGGCACACAAGTGAGCCACATTGATCAATGGACAAAAGACTAGCCAAATAAGGCCTAACCATTTAAAAAAAAAAAAAAAAGAGAAAGCAAGTGAGAAAGGGTGAGGCACGTGAGGAAGAGCACAGCCACCACCCCCCCCCCCCCCCCCCCCCCCAAGTGAATTAATTCACTTGGTGAATTCTGCAAAGAAGCAGCGGAAAGAGAAAGAAAAAAAGAAAGAAAGAGAAAGAAAGAGAAAGGGAAAGAGAGAAAGTGGCTGAGAAAGAGAGAGAAAAGAAAGAGAAATCCATTCAAGTTCGGATTTCTAGTTCAAGCAGTAGATCAATCAAGATTCGGTCACGAATTAGCATCAAGAAAAGCTCAAGATCAAAGCAAGGTAAACCCTAGTTTCTCACGTTTTCTTTGGGGAAAATCTGGGGTTTTGAGAAGAAAAAGGGAATGTGAGTGAATCACGTTTAGGTTTTTGGTTAAAATCGAAACGTGGTTCGAGTCTAGATGTTTTCAAACACGAATCCATGAACAAATGGTTTAGAAAACCAAGTTTAGTGAATATTCTTCACGAAAATGCAGATTTTTCAAAAGTTAAGTCAAGAGATGTTCATAAGCAAAATGTGGAATTTTTGCTTATGAAATCATGGATTTGTGATAGTAGGAATGTAGTAGATACCTTGAAACGGTCTTAGGGAGATCGATTTCAAGTGTAAGAAGTAGAATAAAGGCCATAAAAGCCTTAGAAAATCAGAGCAGAGCAGTTCGGATCCAGAATCTTGATTCTGGTATGAACACGGGCGTGTACAAGGGCGTGTTCAGAACACGGCCCCGAACATGCCCATACGCACGACCGTGTTGCAAGAAAAATTAGACCCGAGAGGTACACGGCCCAGAACACGGCCGTGTATCGAGCCGTGTCAAGGGGCACACGGTCAAGAGGAAGGCGTGTAGCAGGCCATGTTAGGCAGTAAGAAAACACGGCCAGTAACACGACCGTGTAAGTAACCGTGTAAGAGTACAGAGGAGTACACGGCCAGTAACACGGCCGTGTATCCACCCGTGTAAGCATACACGGCCATGTTCCACGAATTACACGGCCAGGCTTAAAAGTCCAGAGAGGTACACGGGTAGAGACACGCCCGTGTAGGAGGGCGTGTTCGAAGCCAGAGAGTAAAAAAAAAAAAAGAGTCTGGAAATGAAAATTTTCATGTTTTGCCATATTTCCAGTATAAGATAAATATGGTAAATAATCAATGATTGTTCCTTTTATAGGAGTTCAAGCCAGAGACCCCAAATCAGCAGTCCCAGAGCAGCAGAGGCTAATGCTAGAGAATTATCTGTAAGTTCAAGCATTGTCCTGACTGCAACGTGGACAAGCTTTTTAGTTATGATGTTATGTAGGTTGTATGACATGTATGTCAGACATTGATTGTCTGCATCACGATATTTATGTCAGTGCATGTCAGTCTCATGTCAGCACAGGTCAGTTCATGTCATGCATATAGAGTTACATGTTTCAGTACACAGACCAGACAGTACCAGAACAAGAAAACAGTTAGGTGCACAAGGCACCCTAGTGTGTTAATTAATTCACACCCCAGTAATTTGATTAACAGGTTCCGACTGTGGGGGCAAGCAGTATGCTACCTAGTTGGAACCCCAGCAAGATGGTAAATAAACCAGATATTGGTGTATCGGCCTCTCGACCCACGAGGAGGTTTGCATGTTTAGCATCAGTTAAGACTGAGGAGGTCAGCGCTAAAGTACCGCTCCCGGTTGCGCTAACATATCGGTACGACCTATCAGGGGCCCAAAACCAGAACTAAAATATCAGATAATGTCCTAAGACTAAACCTCTCAGCCAGAAGCATGTTCACAGAGTCCAGTATCATGCATGAGCACAGCAGTACAGCATGTCAGTTTCATGTTTTTATGTTTGAACTTACTGAGCTCATAGCTCATCAGTTTGTTCACATATTGCAGGTGAGAGACCTGTTCACCAGTAGTATATGGTGGACGACGAACAGGGAAGTTACATGCTGGGCAGGATTGGGCGAGGGATATTGGTCACCGATAGTCTTCCGCTGTATAGATTTTGAATGTAATTTCAAAGAGACAAGTTTTCAAGTCAAGAGTATGTGATAGGGGAATCATGATCAGATGCATGTTATTTTGTTAACATGATTTCCTTACCACATTCTCAAACAGTTTATGAATTTAAAGAAAAAAAAAATTTGTTCTGCAAAATTAGCAAGTAGTTTATAGTTCAGCATGATTGCCGGCGACCTTAGAGGCCTGTAGACTATTGCGGTTAACTACAGAGTTGGCCGTAATAGCACTATAGAGCCTCTACAGCAGGGCGGGCCACCACAGGTGGTATCAGAGAGAAGGTTTTACGACGAGTCTAGTTTAGGATACCAATTGTAGCCACAGTTGGTATCAGAGCCCAAGTTTTAAAATGGGTTTAGTTTAGAATACTTACTGTAGCACAGTGGGTATTATCAGAAAAGTTGGTTGACCATATCCCGCCTGACTCTGTGCATGTCCTGTTCCCCGATCCAAGTAAGTTAAGTTTATGTTAATATAAGCAGCTAATTATGCATGAAAGTAAAGGTTTGTAGAGACCTATACTTTGTAGTAAGTATGTGATGTTATAATAATGTAAGAAATCATGTGGATCCTTTTTATACAGGATCTAATACAAGTTCATCGTGTGATTATAGGAGATACAGTAGCACGATGGAAAATCAAGGCCAAGGCTAAGGCCAAAGAAGGAGAAGGGGACGCTCATCTCTAACTCAACGACTAGAAGAGATGCAAGCTCTTCTAGAAAACCAGATGAAAGAAAACACAGAGTTGAGACAGAGGCTAGAACAGTTAGAACAGGGGCAGGGATCAGTAGGGACTCCTGCACAACCAGCAGCAGAGGCAGAACGAGTAGTGCCACCAGTGGCACCAGAAGTGGTTCAGGAACCACCGGTTAGGGTGAATCCAGAGCCATTATATGAAAGATTTCGGAAGATGAGGCCTCCGGAATTTGAGGGTTCAACAAATCCTCTAGAGGCAGAAGATTGGCTTTCTTCCATACAGATGATTATGGAGTTCATGAGACTCACAGATGAGGAGAAAGTCATGTGCGCATCCTTTGTTCTAAGGAAGGATACAAGATTTTGGTGGGACACAGTCCACATGAGGAAGGACGTGACCACAATGTCCTGGGCGGAGTTCTTGGAGGAGTTCAACCAGAAATATTATGATCCTGCATCACTCCGGCCCCAGCAAAAAGAATTTGCAGAGTTACAGCAGGGGGACATGTTAGTCAGTGAGGTTTGCAGGAAATTTGATCAGCTCTTCCGCTTATGTCCGTATATGGTGCCTACGGAGAGGGAGAAGATACAGAAGATGATAGGCATGTTCAGGCCTGAGATTTCTACTTTGATTGACGTCGGTCCATTTCCGCCAGTTTCAGTAGCCGACTGCGTTAGTCGTGCTTTGAGGGCAGAGTATCACCTAGCCCAACAGAAAGAAGCAAGAGAAAAGGTCTGGGAAGCCAGGAAGCAAGAAAAGATCCTAGCTAAGGCCTCTCAACCTGGACAGCACAGCAAGGGCAGTCAGAGTACAAGACCAGAGCAGTCTAGTCATCCAGGCCCTCAGTCCCAACAGAAAAGAAAAGGGAATTTCCAGAGAGCTCAGATTCAAGACAACAGAAGCCAGTCACGGAGGACTAGCACTACCACAGTTCCAAGTAACCCCACCTGTCCAAATTGTGGGAGGAAACATATGGGTCAGTGTAAAGCTAGCACGACTGCCTGTTTTCAATGTGGAAGAGAAGGCCACTTCATCAAAAATTACCCCATGAACCGCCAGTCCGTATCAGCATCAGGAGCAAACTCTTCATGTCCATAGCAGTCACAAGTACATGCACTCAGACTGAGCTATGAGAGCCCATCAGAAGTGCCTCCAGCAGTACAAGAAAGAGCTCCACAGGCAGATGCTAGGGTAATGGCCTATACCAGAGAGGAAGCAGAGGCAGGGACGTCCAACGTGGTGACAGGTCAGATTTCTGTCGCTAACCACTTGACATCTATTCTATTTAACTCTGGGGCCACCCATTGTTTCATATCATGTGCATTTGCTGATAAGTTAGAATATCCTAGAGATCACATGGGAAAGACTTTTAGAACTGCTCTCCCACCAGGAGAAATCATATTGTCAGAGTACTGGTTAGCTCATGTACCAGTAATCGTGGCAAATAGAAAGCTGTATGCAGAGTTGATCATGATGAAGATTGTAGACTATGATGTAATCTTGGGAATAGATTTCCTAGGAAAATATCAAGCTACGATAGATTGCAGAAACAGAAGAATAGTATTCAAACCAGAAGATGAAGAAAGTTTCGAGTATGTCGATTCTTTGAGAAGATGCAGCAAAATGATGATCAGTTCAATGAAGGCTAAGAAGCTAATAGCCAGTGGTTGTACTGGATATTTAGCTTATGTGACAGATACAGCAGAAGAGAAGAAGTTACAGCCAGAAGAGGTTCCAGTTGTCAGAGAATTTCTCGAGGTCTTTCCCGAGGAACTACCAGGATTACCTCTAGAGCGGGAAATCTCATTTGAGATAGAGCTCCTACGTGGAACAGCACCGATCTCCAAGGCGCCGTACCGCATGGCACCAGTGGAGTTGAAGGAGTTACAAGTGCAGTTGAAGGATCTGCTTGACAAGGGATTCATCAGATCGAGCTATGCCCCATGGGGAGCTCGCGTACTGTTTGTCAAGAAAAAAGACGGGACGTTTTGCATGTGCATAGATTACAGAGAATTGAACAAGGTCACCATCAAGAATAGGTACCCATTACCTAGGATTGATGACCTGTTCGATCAGCTCAAGGGTGCAGCAGTGTTCTCAAAGATTGATTTGAGATCAGGATATCATCAGCTGAGAATCAAGGAAGATGACGTTCTCAAGACAGCTTTCAAAACCCGTTATGGGCATTATGAGTTCCTAGTAATGCCATTTGGGTTAACGAACGCGCCAGCCGCTTTCATGGACCTGATGAACAGAGTCTTCAAGGAGTATCTGGACAAGTTTGTCATTGTGTTCATCGATGACATCCTTGTATATTCAAAGACTCACTCAGAGCATGAAGCACAGTTGAGAGTTGTTTTTCAGAAGCTGAGAGAGCATCAACTCTATGCCAAATTCTTAAAATGTGAGTTTTGGCTAAACAGAGAGCATTTCCTCGGACATGTCGTATCCAAGGAGGGAATTGCAGTAGATCCAGTCAAGGTGGAAGCAATCAATCAATGGCCTGCACCTAAAAGCATAACAGAGATACACAGTTTCTTAGGGTTAGCTTAGCATTTCCTCGGACATGTCGTATCCAAGGAGGGAATTGCAGTAGATCCAGTCAAGGTGGAAGCAATCAATCAATGGCCTGCACCTAAAAGCATAACAGAGATACGCAGTTTCTTAGGGTTAGCTGGCTATTACAGGAGATTCGTGGAGGGATTTGCAAGATTGGCAGCACCTCTCACCACCCTCACACGTAAGGGAAAGAAGTATATATGGATAGATGAGTGTGAAAGAAGCTTCCAAGAGCTAAAGAGACGGCTGACAAACGCGCCGATCCTCACACTCCCTACTGAAGGGGAAAAGTATGAGATCTACAGTGATGCTTCCAAAGTGGGTTTGGGGGCAGTATTGATGCAAGAAGGCAGAGTGATTGCCTACGCTTCGCGTCAACTGAAAGAGCACGAGAAGAACTATCCTACCCACGATCTAGAACTTACTGCAGTAGTGTTCGCACTCAAGATTTGGTGACACTATCTGTATGGAGCACAATGCCAGATTTACACAGATCATCAGAGCCTAAAATACTTCTTCACATAGAAGGAGTTAAACATGAGGCAAAGAAGATGGTTGAAGTTAGTGAAGGATTATGACTGTGAGATCCTTTATCACCCAGGAAAAGCCAACCGAGTAGCAGACACTTTGAGCAGAAAAGCGATAGTTCCACAGCAGTTGCCTATTGACAGGTTGTCAAGACCATTGCAGCAAGAGATTCATTCGCTCGAGTTAGAGCTGATATCAGGAAAATTGTCAGCACTACAGTTGAAGTCATCATTGTTTGATGATATCAAGGAAGCTCAGAAGTAAGATTCAAGTCTGACAGGCTCCCAGGAAGAGATGTCCACAGATGGATTAATCAGGTATCAGGGAAGAATTCATGTGCCAGCAGATGAAGAGCTTCGAAGGTGAATCATGTCAGAAGCTCATGAGACACAATACTTAGTCCATCCTGGAGCCACCAAGATGTACCAAGACTTGAAGCTACAGTTTTGGTGGAAAGGGATGAAAGGAGACATTGCAAGATATGTCAATAAGTGCCTTACTTGTCAGAGAGTAAAGGCTGAGCATCAGCATCCTGGAGGAAAGTTAGAACCTCTGGAGATTCCAGAATGGAAATGGGAGAACGTTACCATGGATTTTGTAGTAGGGCTACACAAAACAAGAGGAGGACACGATGCCATCTGGGTAATCGTGGACAGATTGACAAAGACAGCCAGATTCATACCAATAAAGATCACTTACTCATTGGAGAAGCTGGCACAGCTGTATGTAGATCATGTTGTCAGGTTACATGGAGTTCCAAAGTCCATAGTATCTGACAGAGATGCACGATTCACCTCCAACTTTTGGAAGTGTGTGCAAAGAGCCATGGGCACAGAACTGAGGTTCAGTATAACCTTCCATCCTCAGACAGACGGACAATCAGAACGGACTATCCAGACTTTGAAGGATATGCTCCGAGCATGTGTTATGGATTTTCCAGGAGCTTGGAATGAGAAGCTGCCACTAGTGGAATTCTCATACAACAACAGTTACCAAGCTTCCATCAAGATGGCACCATATGAGGCTCTGTATAGAAGAAAGTGCAGATCACCCATCCATTGGTATGATCTGAAGGAAAAACAACTGCATAAAACAGATTTCATGCAAGAGACTTGCGATGCAGTTACCAAGATCTAGCAAAGAATGAAGAGTGCTCAGAGCAGACAGAAGAGCTATGCAGACAGAAGACGGAGATCTCTAGAATTTAAGGAAGGGGACTTTGTTTTTCTGAAGGTGTCACCCATGAAGGGGATCATGCGTTTTGGTAAAAAGGGAAAACTGAGTCCAAGATACATTGGACCCTATGAGATTATCAAACGCATTGGGAAGGTTGCCTACAAGTTGCCATTACCTCCTGAGTTGTCAGCAGTACACAACGTATTCCATGTCTCCATGCTCAGAAAGTACATGTCAGATCCATCTCATGTGCTACAACATGAACCAATACAAGTCCAAGAGGATTTGACCTATGAAGAACAGCCAGTTCAGATACTGGCTAGGGAAGAAAAGGAGCTGAGAAACAAAACCATCCCACTAGTCAAAGTATTGTGGAGAAATCACAACGTTGAAGAGCTACGTGGGAGAGAGAAGATGAGATGAGACGTTCATACCCTCACTTGTTCTAAATTTTCGAGGACGAAAATCTTATAAGGAGGGGTGAATGTGATAACTGAGAAATCTACATTCTCGGAAATATTTTGTACAAAATATGTAAATAAATGTACATTTACAGTGATACAGATTACAGAATACAGAGCAGAGGAAAATTTTGATTAATTGAGTTTTAATCAAAATTTGACAATGAATTAATGAATATAGTTAAAAGCTAAGCATTAATTCAAATTCATGATGTTTTAAAATTTAATAGAAAAGTATGTGGAAAATACATACTAAGAGATCAATGGCACACAAGTGAGCCACATTGATCAATGGACAAAAGACTAGCCAAACAAGGCCTAACCTTTTAAAAAAAAAAAAAAAGAGAAAGCAAGTGAGAGAGGGTGAGGCACGTGAGGAAGAGCACAGCCACCACCCCACCACCCCCCCCCCCCCCCCCAAGTGAATTAATTCACTTGGTGAATTCTGCAAAGAAGCAGCGGAAAGAGAAAGAAAGAAAGAAAGAAAGAGAAAGAAAGAGAAAGGGAAAGAGAGAAAGTGGCCGAGAAAGAGAGAGAAAAGAAAGAGAAATCCATTCAAGTTCGGATTTCTAGTTCAAGCAGCAAATCAATCAAGATTCGGTCACGAATCAGCAGCAAGAAAAGCTCAAGATCAAAGCAAGCTAAACCCTAGTTTCTCAGGTTTTCTTTGGGGAAAATCTGGGTTTTGAGAAGAAAAAGGGAAAGTGAGTGAATCACGTTTAGGTTTTCAGTTAAAATCGAAACGTGGTTCGAGTCTAGATGTTTTCAAACATGAATCCATGAACAGATGGTTTAGAAAACCAAGTTTAGTGAATATTCTTCACGAAAATGCAGATTTTTCAAAAGTTAAGTCAAGAGATGTTCATAAGCAAAATGTGGAATTTTTGCTTATGAAATCATGGATTTGTGATAGTAGGAATGTAGTAGATACCTTGAAACGGTCTTAGGGAGATCGATTTCAAGTGTAAGAAGTAGAACAAAGACCATAAAAGTCTTAGAAAATCAGAGTAGAGAAGTTCGGACCAAGAATCTTGATTCTGGTATGAACACGGGCGTGTACAAGGGCGTGTTCAGAACACGGCCCCGAACATGCCCATACGCACGACCGTGTTGCAAGAAAAATCAGACCCGAGAGGTACACGGCCCAGAACACGGCCGTGTATCGAGCCGTGTCAAGGGGTACACGGTCAAGAGGAAGGCGTGTAGCAGGCCATGTTAGGCAGTAAGAAAACACGGCCAGTAACACGGTCGTGTAAGTAACCGTGTAAGAGTACAGAGGAGTACATGGCCAGTAACACGGCCGTGTATCCACCCGTGTAAGCATACACGGCCATGTTCCACGAATTACACGGCCAGGCTTAAAAGTCCAGAGAGGTACATGGGCAGAGACACGCCCGTGTAGGAGGGCGTGTTCGAAGCCAGAGAGTAAAAAAAAAAAAAAAAAGAGTCTGGAAATGAAAATTTTCATGTTTTGCCATATTTCCAGTGTAAGATAAATATGGTAAATAATCAGTGATTGTTCCTTTTATAGGAGTTCAAGTCAGAGACCCCAAATCAGCAGTCCCAGAGTAGCAAAGGCTAACGCTAGAGGATTATCTGTAAGTTCAAGCATTGTCCTGACTGCAACGTGGACAAGCTTGTTAGTTATGATGTTATGTATGTTGTATGACGTGTATGTCAGACATTGATTGTCTGCATCACGATGTTTATGTCAGCGCATGTCAGTCTCATGTCAGCACAGGTTAGTTCATGTCATGCATATAGAGTTGCATGTTTCAGTACACAGACCAGACAGTACCAGAACAAGAAAACAGTTAGGCACCAAGGCACCCTAGTGTGTTAATTAATTCACACTCCAGTAATTTGATTAACAGGTTCCGACTGTGGGGGTAAGCAGTATGCTACCCAGTTGGAACACCAGTAAGATGGTAAATAAACTAGATATTGGCGTATCGGCCTCTCGACTCACGGGGAGGTTTGCATGTTTAGCATCAGTTAAGACTGAGGAGGTCAGCACTAAAGTACCGCTCCCGGTTGCGCTCACATGTCGGTACAACCAATCAGGGGCCCAAAACCAGAACTAAAATATCAGATAATGTCCTAAGATTAAACCTCTCAGCCAGAAGCATGTTCACAGAGTCCAGTATCATGCATGAGCACAGCAGTACAGCATGTCAGTTTCATGTTTTTATGTTTGAACTTACTGAGCTCATAGCTCATCAATTTGTTCACATGTTGCAGGTAAGAGACCTGTTCACCAGTAGTATATGGTGGACGACGAACAGGGAAGTTGCATGCCGGGGAGGATTGGGCGAGGGATATTGGTCACCGATAGTCTTCCGCTGTATAGATTTTGAATGTAATTTCAAAGAGACAAGTTTTCAAGTCAAGAGTATATGATAGGGGAATCATGATCAGATGCATGTTATTTTGTTAACATGATTTCCTTACCACATTCTCAAACAGTTTATGAATTTAAAAAAAAAAATTTTGTTCCGCAAAATTAGCAAGTAGTTTACAGTTCAGCATGATTGCCGGCGACCCTAGAGGCCTGCAGACTATTGCGGTTAACTACAGAGTTGGCCGTAATAGCACTGTAGAGCCTCTACAGCAGGGCGGGCCGCCACAATTATGATTGAATTGTATTATGGGAGCTTAAAACATGAAATTTGAAGTGTGTTATAGGGGCAAAATCTGTGGCTTTCCTTGGTGTGAAGGAATGAGGTTTTTGGTGAAAAAGAATGTGATATTGGTGTGGTTAAGTTATGGTGGGCATAGAAAAATCAAACCATACACTAGAACCTAAACCGAAATTTTATTAGGTTTTTCCCTAAGGAAAATCGTGTATATGGTGTTAGAAACAATGTTGATATATGGAAAATTTTGTGATGGAATTTGTATTAAAAAGTTTGGTAAAAGAACCCTAAGAACAAGAAATTTTGTCTAGGGTTATTGGACATGAAAACCGTAGCTTGAAAGCAAGGGTTAGAATGAAAATTTTTTAGGATTTGATGTGGGAATATGCATTAAAAACTATGATATTGAAGTATGATAAAATGTCTTTGTGGTGAAAAATTTTGGTGTTGGTTTACATAGGAAAACCGTGGCCAATGTTGAGGAAAAATAATGAGATTCATATGTTGGATTGAATGATTGATCATGTGAAAAATTTTACGTAAAAAGTTTGGTATTTTTGCGTAAAATAGGCATTTGGTATAGTACGTGGCAAGTACTAAGGTTCTGAGGCATACCAACGCTGGGAAAACCTAAAATTTAAGCAGAAATGCTGTCTAAATTTTGAAAACAGCAATAAGGGTATTTCAGGAATCGAGGGATAAAAATATGCTCTAGAGTCAGAAATAGGAGAATGAAGCCTAGCGAAATAATAAACTGTCCCCCTAAAATTTAAGACCCTAAAAGCACGAAAAAAAAATAACATTAAGGGTATTTTAGGAAACAAGAGGTAAATTTATGGACAGGATGGAAAACCGAGCCCCTCGAGAACCAAGGCTCTGGAACAGGATAATAAACGTTTCAGGAGTAGTGAAATACTCATTTGACTCTCCGAAACGTTAGAAAAATGAGAAACAACCCTAGGTGTGGGAATAGTGCCATCCAAGGGTCAGGTGAGGAATAGTCACCGATTTTGTAGCAAATAATACTGTAAAAATATATTGAAGTGTGAGGAAATTATTCTATGATTTTTAAGCTTAGAAAGTTCAATCACAATGCTGAAAAGGAAGTTTTACGGTCTTGAGACTCGCTAGGGGTAAAATGGTCATTTGACAAAAAAATTTTTGAAAGGCTCAGAAAAGACCGTTAAGGACTTAGAATGATTTAAATAAGATTTTTGAGACTAAAATCTGAATTTTATGAAGTACACAAGCATGTACTTTGGGTACACGACCGTGTATTAAGGGAAGTAAGTAACCCGAGGGGTACACGGCTGTGTATTGAGAGAATTAAGTAACTCGAGAGGTACATGGCCTTAGACATAGGCGTGTATCAGGCCGTGTATCACATAATGAGATGATATGTATTGTAATGCTAAGAACAAAGTGAATACATGTAAGTGATAAATGATAATGGGAATTAACAGACAATATTTTGTCTACAGGGACCCAAATTAGAGGTGATAAAAGAATTGCAAAGGATGTCAGAGATTGGATGTTAGCACAGTTGTGGTAAGTTAAAACATTGCTATGTCTGTAACATGAATAAACTATTATGTCTAAGTATTATGTGTGGTAAGTTCAGACATTTAATTGTCTGCAACATGAAATGTTGTGATGTTTAATTATATACTATTTGTACATTAGATGAAAAGTCCTACGGGCACTAGGGTGTAGTTAAACTAACTCAGCTAATGGACTAATAAGTTTGAGATGTGTACTGAGAGTACACCATAGAAAAAGGTGCTACGGCACTAGAGTGTGACTACATTTAAGACACACATAAATAAAAGAATGTAAAAAGACCTACGGGCATTAAAGGTTCCTGACCATGAGGCGATAAATGCCATCCGATTGGAACTATAAGAAAGATGGTAATGAAACCACTTTTGGCGTACCGGCCTCCATTGACAGATGGAGGTATTTTTCAGATCTTACGAGGATAAGCCAAAGGGCTTAATAGACTATGGAGGATTGGCCAGTGGGTCACTCCCCAGGTCCCTCCCAGTAGCGCACACCATCGGTACGGTTATTACGGGCTCAAAACCAGAACATAACGAAAATAATGACGAAAGATTGAAATGAAAGCCATAAATGAGCATAACCGATCATAACCGACACTAACTTTACGTATAGTGTACTCGGTCAAAGTTGACGTGAATAGTACTCGATCAAAGTCAAAGTTACTATTTAATAGTCGAAGTCAAAGTTACTATTTATAGATGAATAGTCTATTATAGGAAAATTTATAATTGATACTTTTGAATCTATATGATTCCTAATACTTATTTTTGAACTTACCAGGCCTGTTAGCTCACCAATATATTCAAATTGCAGGTAAGAAACCTGTCTAATAGATTACGTTGGATGACGGCAAGATATGCAGTGCCAATGGGATATGGAATTCTACTATGGATTATGGTCCTGCTACCAATCTTCTGCTGAGCTTTGAAAAAGGAGATTTGAAGAAAATGTATTTTGAGATACAGAGTTGAAACAATGTAATTATGTAAATTATATTGTATTACAAAGGATTACTAAAGTATAGTTTTAAATTCTTACATGGCTTTCATACAAGGCTTTCATACAAGAAAAGTATTTAAAAAAAAAAAATGGGCTCCATAATACAAAGGTTTAAAAATGAAACAAAGTTTTTGGCGAGCCAATGAGGTTCACGGGTTATTTCAATCGACAAACAGAGTTTGATTGTAATAGTTTTACGTGGCCAAAGTTTGGGGTGCCACAAAAAGTCTTCAATTAAGATGTTTCATATGAGACAATGTGATTCATAATTCTTAGGAATTTGTTTATAATTCTAGAGTTATGTAAAACTCTTAAAGATTTTTAAAAAGCTCCAATTGATGGTAAAGTATTTGTTAAATTCAGTGAACACTTAACCTTCAAGCATGACCTAAAAGAAGCTTAAGGAGCTTATGTTTGGAAATATTTAACATTTACGGTAAGCAGAGTACTCACCTGCAACACAAGTGATGTGTTGACTGGATATTTTCATTTTGTGTGATTTGACTTTGTGAATGTCACAATTTGTCTTGAGTAATCATTACAGATTTCCTAAATACACTCCATGAATTGTAATTTATGTTCTAGTTATGTTATTATGCCATTACGGATTTCCTAAATACACTCCATTACATGTAAAGCTTGTTTATGATTAGCAGTACCCATGTAAGTATGAATGTCTTGTTCTTATCTTGTAAAATGCCACGAGATATAATGTGTGGATAAGTTGTCTCATTAATTATGATGTTAATACCTTCATAATATTAATCATGAGCTTTGGAAAACTATGTTACTTGGTACACTTGATATTTTAAAAAAGTATTGATTATTGAGATTGAAGATGAGTATATGATTGAGAAATTAGTAATGAACATTGGCATTTAAGAATTGTATGATTTAGTTGTACTCTAGTGGTATTGCTAATCCATTCGTGGACCTTTATGATAAGTTTTTTTTATGAAATCTTAGGTTTTGATTGAGGCTGTGACACCCCTGACCTCGACCATGTGAAACCGTCCTGATCTGACTCTGTTGTCAATCGCGACAGCCCGTGTACCTCGTCAGGTCATCATTAAAAATACTTTTACTTTGAATCTCTCATTTTATAGGGCCCAAAATTTTCGTCCATATTTTTTTCTTTTCAAAATACTTTTCTTGCATAATAGCATTATATGAAAGCCATATAAAGTTTATAACTATACGTAGTTGTCTTTTTACAATACAAAATAATTTACAAGAATACACTATTTTTACTTTGTTTTTTTGTAAAAATACATTCTCTTCAATTCATTATTTTGACGCTCAGCGAAAGACTGGTAGCAGGACCAAAATCCACAGTAAATTCCCTATCCCATTGGCATCGCGTATCCTACTACCATCCAGGTAATCTACTGGACAGGTTTCTTACCTGCAACATGAACAAACCGGTGAGCTAACAGGCTCAGTAAGTTCAAATATACAAACTATGAATCACATAGATTCAAAAACATCAAAATAAAATTTTCTATGAATACTACTATTCATCTGTGAATAGTATTATTCACCCATGAACAGTAACTTTGACTTTTGATTGATGAATAGTAACTTTGACTCTAATCGATTACTATTCTCGTCATCCTAACCGAGTCCACTACGCTTAACGTTAGTGTCGGTGATGCTCAATTATGGCTTTCATCACATTTTTGGTTATTATCTTTATTTATGTTCTAGATTCGAGCTCATTTTGGTCTTGTACCGTTTTCATGTGCGCACTGACTATGAGGGGCCTTGGGAGCGACCCTGAGGCTAATCCTTCCTAGTCCATCATCGCCCGAAGCAGTCACTGTGTCCCCGTAGGACTTATAAACCTCTACCTTATCATTGGAGGCCGGTATGCCAGACATGGTTTCATTACTGTCTTTCAATTACAGTTCCAACTGGGTGGCATTAATCATCACCTCAAAGCCAGGAACCTTTCATGCCTATAGGTCTTAACACCTTCTTTCTTTTAAGTGTGTGTCTTAAATTTAGTCACAATCCTTCCATGGTGTACCTACAGTACACATCCCAATTTATCATTTCTCGGGGTGTGTTAATCTAACTACACCCTAGTGTCCGTAGGACTTAACATTTAATATACAATTAGTACATAATTAAATATCACAGTATTTCATGTTACAGACATGAAAATGCTTGAACTTACCACAACTGTAATAATGTCCACCTTCAGAAATCCTTCGCAGTTTTGTTACTTTCTCTAGTTTGGGTCCCTACAGACAGAGTATTGTCTGTTAATACCCATCATCATTTATCACATTGGATATCTTCATTTTGTAATTAACTTTACAACACATTTCATCTCTTTATGTGGTACATGGCTTGCAACACACCCGTGTCCAAGCCCGTATACCTCTCGGGTTTACACTATACGGCCGTGTCACATAGTACACGCCCATGTACTTTATAAATTTTTGATTTTTAACTTTAAAATCTTAATTATGACCTCTAGAATTTTATTTAAAGCATTCTAGATCCTTCACGGTCCTTTTCGAGTCTTTTGAAAATTTTTGGTCAAAATAACTATTTTGCCCCTAATAGGTCTCGGGACAGTAACAATTCCGTTCTATTATTTATTTTTTCAGGATTTCCTAAGCCCAAATATCATAAAATAATATTTCTTAGGCTTCGGTATATTTTTACAGTCTTATTTACTGTAAAATCGGTAATTATTCCTTTCCTGACCCTCGGGTACTATTTATCCGACACCTAGGGTCGTTTCTCGTTTTTCTAGTGTTTCAGAGCCTCAAATGAGTATTTCACTACTCTTGAAACATTTCTCATCTCGTTCCCGAGCCTTGGTTCCCAAGGAACTTAGGTTTTCTATCCCGTCCATAAATTTTCTCTCGTTTCCTAAAATACCCCTAACGTGAATATTTTCCATTATCGACATTTTAGACATCAAAGGGTCATTTTACTATTCCTTTTTGGGTTTAATTTCCATTACCGGTTCTAACATACCTAGGGGTCTCAGTTTCATTTCCGAGCCTATATTTTTACCCCTCGTTTCCTGAAATGCCCTTATACCGTTTTAAAAATTTCGACAGCATTTCTGCTTATATTTTTAGGTTTCTCTGACGTTAGGTATACCTCAGAACCTTAGTACTTGCCACGTACTATACTAGAGACCTATTTTACACAAAGTTACCAAACTTTACGTAAAAATTTTCACATTATCCATCATTCAATTTATAACACAAAATTCATCAATTTTCTCAATCATAGGCCACGGTTTTTCATGGTAATCAACACCAAGAAATTTTCGTCTTCTTAAGGTTTCTAATGCACATATTAACATCAAAAACCTAAGAAATTTTCATTCTAACCTAGCCTTTACATGCCACGGTTTTTATGCTCAAAACCTTAGGAAATTTTTTTCCTCATTCCTAGGGTTTTTATTAAACATTTCCTCAACATTTTTCATCACAAAATTTTCCCATTCCTTCCCACATAAGCCACGGTTTTCAATCGAAAACATGCATTAATATTGCCTGTTTCTATTTTCTAACACATGCTTTGATCAACACATCACCAAATCATCATAAAAACCAAAACAAAGCATCAAACTTTTATCATTTTTCTACACCTAAACATACACAGATTTCTTGAAGAAATTCAACAACAAATGCTTCAAAATGATAGCTCACCTTATCAATTCGATTTCTTGATGCTTGGACTATGATTGAAAGCTAGTTTGGTGAGAAAATTTTGTCAAAATTTTGGCTTAAAGGGGGAGAAAGCTCACGGATTCTATGGGGCAGAATTTGGCTGCATTTTCCAAATTTTTCTAAGTGAATTTCATCATCTATTTATAAGCAAAAAGTGGAGGACCACTTAGCAAATTTTCCCAACAATTTGATAATTGTCTGGGGACTTTTTAGTAACATTTTTGGGGTCAAAATAAAAATTTTTGACTGATTTTTTTTTTCTCCTTTGGCCGAGCCCCCTTTTTCCCATTTTCTTAAAAATTTTTTCAAGCCATTTTGGCCAAATCTTAGCCCTTGATCCAAGATTCCTTTAATTCTAGCTATTAATGTTGCCTAACTTCTTTAATAAGCCTTAAATAACCCATTAATTACATCATAATTATGATGTCACGTATGACATCATCTAGTTAATTCATGAATTAATTCGTGATCAACGTTTGACTGAAAGTCAAACCAAACGGAAATTTATTGAAATCGCGTAGGCGGGTTTCTGATGCCTCTGGTGCGATCGGTCTACCTTATTTTGCTTCTGTTTGACCATAATTTATTACCGTAAATTTTTGTCTTTTAGTGCACTTCGATGCACTCTCCAGGGTTTTTGGCTCCATTTTCGAGCCATCCTACGCAATTCTGTTCGGGAAGATTTTCCATCTCTGAATTTACACTCTTTAACATTGTTAGAACATTTTTATTGTATTCTCAACAGTATTAATATACAACTTTTGCACATTTTATACATTAAAATTGTTATATACATACAATTTTAAATTTCTCTGAGAATCTTAAAATTCTCGGTTATCACAGAGGTACTTGTCATGGTCATCGTGGTTACAATTTGATTACGTATGTCGAATTCCTTTAGCTTTAGCTGGGTAAGAAGGATAAACTTCGTATCGATCCACTTGACTACTTATTTACACAAGTATGTCAATGGGCTGTTGACTTTAGTGTTAGAAATGTTAGGAATGCCATAAACAGGAAAGATATTTTAATGTATTTCATTTATTTTGAACAGATTAATAAAATTATATTAGAGGTTATTCATTATATTGCAATATTTCTTCATCCTATTTATATGTTAAAGTAAATTTAAGCAAATATGACTCATTGACTGCTTGTTGTTAAACTATTAGAATGTTGTATGCAATGAACTTTTGTATGCGAGAATACAATGTTCTAAAGTAAGCAGTCTAAACTATAGTCTGTAGTCTATGGTGTTAATCACGTTAGGACTATAATGTATTTTAAAGCCAATTCGGGAGACTGTTTGTCTTGATTATGTAGAGCTTCGACTCCTGAGTAGAGATATAAATATGTTGCTTGGTGGTAACGTATTAGACTTAGACTAAAGTGCAATTGATCTGTGTAGTTCGCTTGAGTGGATCAATTCACTTTTGATGTTTATTATGTAATAATCTTAATCCTGAGTAGGTGAATCACTTCATGTATATGACTTGTGCACTTTAATGTTCCAATAGCTAAAAGTATCTCAGAGGTAATAAGATTATAGACTAGTTTGTTAGGTAGTACTGATATTGGAATCATAGCTCTAATGAGTAGTAATGGTTATGTTCTTAAAAGCATTATATTGGATATGAAAATGGACAAGATGGGATGATGACTTTTTATTCACATATAGTGAATAATCATTTTCTTATTCAGGAGTATAATGGATCTTTAAGATAGCGTAATTAGTAGGTCGAATTGTCAGTAACTCGACTCGCTCAAGTCGTCAACTACTTAACTTCTTATGTATCATAGTCTTATTTTCTAAGTTAAGAATCTATGGTTGAAAAATCATAGGATTTTCTTTTGATAGCTTAGTAAAAATATACATTTCCAAAAACACACACACACATATATATTTTTCAAAAGGGTTTGTTATGTAGGAAAACATTTTCTAAGATAGACAATCTCAATCGTAAAACCTCAAATTTAAATATTAATTCATTTCTTTCAAAACATTTTATAATCCATAACAAGCATACATTCTTGGTCCTTTTATATACTTTATAGACATAAACATACATTCATACTTGTCTCATTTTCCTTTACGGATCATATACATTTCTTTGTAGTGGGGAAAACATAGTGGAACCCTACCTTGTCCATGACATCCTAAGAATTTGTCTGCTAGTCCATTAGTTACACCTTTCAGTATGTGGACTGCTTACCTATGTTACTTGTACCACGAACGGACATGTGAGCTAAAGCTCAGTAAGTATAAACATATACATATAACATTGCATATGCATGTCAACTTATGTTAGTCTCATAATGCTTATTTATCTTTCATTCTTTCATTTTCATTGTTCTTTCTTTCTTTCATGTCATTTTATTTTTTTTTCTTTTCTTTACTTTACTTTACTTTAGTTTCACTAGTGGGCCTCGTCGATGGTCGTACCTTATGCGTGCGGACCGATGAGGGGAGGTGGAGCGACTCACTAACCTTAGCTTCACGGTCAACTTTTAACCATTAACTACGTCACTTTGTGCGGAGGTAGTGCCCCATTGTAGTGGAAGACATAAACATGAAACCTTACCTTATGTAGAGGCTGATACGCTAACATTTAAGTCTTTAGTCTTATTATCTTACTTGTTTTTATCTTTCTTTACTATAATTTATCATTTTTTCTGACCCGTGAACATGCTAAAATGTCATGTCACGAATTGCACAACTTTCATAAAATGCATAATCAGAAACTTCTTTACCATTTTGTAAAGCATTTCTTTCATGAACATCTCATAAAACATTTCGTTTATAAACATTTCTTTCATGAACATCTCATTCATAAATGTATTATAACATCATATTATAGCATCGTTTCATGAAGCATTCATACGGCGAGTCAGTTCGTGGGTAGACAGGTAGTTATCTGTACTTATAGTATATGAGCTAGTGTGAGCTTCCTCGAGTCATTTAATGTGACGCTCCATGCCCTCAGTAGCCCGGATCGTCACTAAAAACTTACTACTTTAAATAATACTTATATTTTCTTGCAATTGATACTTAAAGTTACTTAATTAGAGACCAAAATTTTAGGGATATATATTTTTTTGATTGCGTACGTGTTTACTATTCACGTACGGATACTATTAATGGCTATTTTCAAAAATAACACTTAACGGTTACTAGTCAAAAATACTGTTTAATGATTACTATTTATAAATACTATTTAACAGTTACTGTTCAAAAATACTACTTATCGGTTACTATTCAAAAATATCACTTAACGGTTACTATTCAAAAATGCAATTTAACCATCACTATTCAAAAATACTATTTAATGATTACTATTCATAAATAGTATTTACTCAAAAATTATGTGGAATAATACTTGCGGTGTGTCCACAACCTCCCCTCACATCCGCCTCTACCGTCATTATCGCCCATAGATGATTAAGCTATAGGACGCTTACCTACAACATGAACACACTCCGTGAGCTTTATGCCCAGTAAGTACAACATGTTACCGCAAAATATGTTTAAACATAGTACATACTTAAAATCACATAAGCATGTCGTATACCATGCAACAAATCACATATCATCACATAACATATCATTGCATATAAAACTTTACATACATTATGCATAACAGAATATATCGTGTACTGAAATGCATCTTACTGTAACTAGAAGCATGGTGAACTATAACTAATGCATGATCCGATTAAGTTCATTTATGCTTTAAACTTCTCTTTTGTTTTTCTTCTTGTCTATTTAGGGCCCATGTGTCAGTACCGTGCGTGCACAGGCCATCGGTAATGCTCGTGGTTAAAAAGCCGGATAACCATCAATGGATGCTCAACTTTCTGCTTTAACTTATCTTAAAACCCTTTCAACTAAAAAGGCCGGTACGACACGCCTATAAATTTCCATCTTGTTTATCTTTTCTAGCCACGTGCTTCTCTAAGCTGTCCCTAATCCTACGTGGTAGGGATGTATGGCATCTAACATGATCTTTCATCAATCTACATGATTATGAAACTATATGCTCTTAAATATACTGTGCATGGCATACATATTTTAACATACTATAAAACATTATTTTGACTTCATTTTATTCATGCCGTAGGCGGAGTTATGTTTACCTAAATTGCAAGCAAATGCGTACTCGTACTCTCAGCTTATAGGTTACCACCTATCATCAATAACGTATCTTATTAGCACCTTTGTTGAGTCACTAATACTGGTAGTGACTATTACTTGTGTCTCTATGTGGTACTGAGGCCTATCAGTACCCTATTAGCCTACTTTGGGGGTTTGGCATCTAACTCCTGTCATTGTTTGATTAACTGTCTTCTTGACAGATTAATCATCGTTCCTCATAATGTTATTCAAAACACGGTCTTCCAGTCAACTGACCAGTTGCCAACTAGTCAATTGACCGGTTACCTCGCGTATTGGTAACTAGGTAGCCTATCGGGTCACTATGCATAAACTTGATATAGTAACTGGCCAGGTTACTTTGCTTGTTTAGGTGTGGTAGCCTACCGGGCTACTATTCCTTATTTGGTGTAGTGGCCCACCGGGCTACTATGGCTTGTTTGATGTAGTAGCCTACCGGGCTACTAAGGCTTGTTTGGTGTGGTAGCCTACCGGGCTACTAAGGCTTGTTTGGTGTGGTAGCCTACCGGGCTATACACACTGTTTTGGTCATTTTAGAAAATCGTTTTAGTTAACTTATAAAATTCTTGGTAAAATTACGTGTTTGAAACCATCCCCCTATCACCCTATTGGAAGGTGGGCGATGTTTTTGTGAAAACAATATTTATATTTTAAAGTGTTAAAACACATTTTTGAGGTTGCATTTTAAAGGTGGTTTTTGAACCACTTTTGAAAACTGTTTTGAAACTTGACCGTAACGACTTTGTTTGTAAATTCAGCAAACATGATAGTTTTCATCCTCGATGAGATGAACAATCTCGTGTTCACCTCCGAACTCAATTCTAACTCTAACCGGCCCTAATCTTACTAAACCCGTGGCCTATGTGCTCAGTTTTTATAAAAAAATCCCAGTTTTGCATTATTTTGAAAATGGCTCTGTTTAAGGCACAAAACGGCCAAATTTTTAAAAGACATAATCTTATTCTTAAGGTCTCGATGAGATCTACAACTTTCATGTTGAGCCCAAAGTCCGGTTTGGTCTTTAAGTGGTCCATTTTTAATAAAACACGAGACTAATTTCTGGGTTTGGATTTTGTTCCCAGTCTTGTTTCCAGTTTTAAGCATCGAGTGAAAACCGCTTGAAAAACCTATCGTAATGTCATTTTTGGCCAAAGGTTATTTGATGTAAAAATGATTGTAACGAAATTTTCTTAAAATATTATTTTACCAAATCCCAAAATTAGGCCCTAAGGGGGTCAAAATAGCCAAAATCCGTGGCCTATTCTTGAGGACAGATTGTGTCCAATTACTAAAAATGTTTATGCTCTCATTTGCACACAACCATTCGTAAAAATAATGTAAACACAACCACAACCATATAAACTTAAAAATGGAAACTTACTGGCTCAAAATAAACTTATTACAAACCATTTGCATAAACAAATACACATAAATGACCTTGATCAAAATCTTAAAATCACTAAATCGCTAAGAGTAGGGTTTTTGGTTATTATTTTTGTGCTTGGAACCAAGCACGATTTTGAACTATGGCTTGATGACCAAAATGGCCATGGAAAACCAAGGGAATAAGGGTTAGTTTTGTGCTAGCAAAACTCCAAAATAAATTCTCTTAGTATAAAACCAAATCAACATCTACAAACCACAAAGATTGATTCGAAATCTTACCCTTGAAAAACTTAGAATGACTTGGATTTGAAGTCCCCTAGCACAAGGTTGAAGAGGTTGGCTTTTGGTAAATTTTTGGTATGATTTATAGCTTGAAAAATGGTGGCTTGGGGGTGTGGAATACTCGACAGCAGCAAGAGAAAAAGAGAGAGGAAATGAGTTATGTTTTGGGGTGTGAAAGAAAGAAAACACAAGCTAAGGTATGGTCACCCTTTTTATAGGAAAACTCTAAGCAAGCTTAACCAACTTAAGCTTAATTAATCAAGCCAACTTTAGGCTAACATGGGGACAAAATTCTACCCTTCTCAACCCATTCCCATCGGATTTGCTGCAGCCATAATGGAGAGGAAGAATAAAAAAAATGGCATGGTGTAAGGTGATAGAAAGTGATGTAAAATTTAGCATTGTTTATACAATGTGTCATAAACAAAGCCAATATTTTATTTTTCACTTTTTGGGGTTTTTAGTAGCTAAAAATGAGCTGGTTTTCCAGCTAGAGAACACAGTTTTGGGCCAAGAAAAATTCATCCGTGTTGCTCTCTTCGCAGTGCAGTTTTCAACTGCGGTTTTCGGTCCTTTTTCAGTAGTGTTCTAATTTTCATTTGGAAATCAGATTTTCTGAATCCAATTTTTACACTAATGATTTCTAGATGGTTTATACTATCTATGAGCCCACTCTACACCAATTTATTATTCTTTTCCTATACTGTGGTTGTGTCTACATTGTGTTGTCCTTTCGCATGCAAAACTGAGGCGTTCCTAGTTGAAATTTCAGACACAATCTCTTTTGACTAATTCGGACATACTGATTTCAATTTTATCAATCTTATGTCTGTCTGGGGTCGTCTAGACTAGTTTTTGAGATCTGTGTGATCCCGTCTCAAAAAATGTGTCAGGTGCCCGATTGATTATTTTGGGCATCCTGAGTCTAAATATATCAGTTTCGGGGCGAGATAAGGTCGTCTTGACCCTCTTTCCGATACTGCATATCTCTCAGACAAAAATTCATAGTTTGGGCCCAATTGATCAAATTGGGCCTACTGACTGTGAATATACCAGTATTAAGTCAAATTAAGGCCGTCTTGACCAGTAACTTAACACTGCATTTTTCACTATTTACTATTCATTGCTTTCCATTCTAACTAATTAGTCTGAGTATTCTAACTTCGATTTTGTCAGTTTCTAGATGAAATGAGGTCATCCGGACCATTTTCTCGGTATTGTACCCTGTTAGGGTTTCTATCGCTTTGATGCTCAGACGTTTGGTCCGAACGTTCTGGTGATTTATTCACCAGTCTTGTGTTAGGAAATGGTCGTCTTGACCAATTTCCTGATACTGCGTATTTCATAAACTTATACACATAATAGGGTGGACTGAGTTCACTATCGGTCACCCCCTTTCACTGCATGAATAGTATCTAAACAGTACTGTATCTATTTAGTCTATTCAACTGGAATTTATACTGTATTTTTCAACTTAATTGCTTATTACATAGTAATTAAGCTTCATAAATCGCAAGAGTCATTTCAGTGGCTCTCTACTCTAGACACGGCCTCCTACACAGGCGTGTATAAGGCTACACAGGTGTGTACCAGTTGAGCTTGCTCAACACGGCCATGTCTTGGAATGCGTTCATTTTACTGAGTAGTACACGGTCTCCTACACTGCCGTATACTTGGCTGTGTCACACTATACGGCCTCTAACATTTCAATAAATCGATCAGTAACGGCTGTGTACCTGACTGTGTTCATTACACAGTCATGTTTACTCACACGGCCTCATGCACATGCACAGTACCAACGGTACACGGCCACTTACACGGCCATGTACCTGACCATGTTCACCTACACGGTTATGTTGTAGGAATAAAATCGGTAAAAACATATCAGAGTGGCGCAGCATAATAAAATTTTTTTTTTAAGATCGTTAAATATCTCGTGATTTCATATACAATAAACTAACAATAATAAACCTCATACCTCAAGAGGACGCCAATTGTAGGAGGAGAATGACTAGAGGGCTTCAACCAACTAGCCTTCTCTACTATTCTCCAATTCCCGGATGGCAGAGTCTGTGGGCACTCGGTTCCTCAACCGGTATGCTAGCACTGCTAGTCTTCTTCTGACAGCCCAGATCTTTAAAAAATTTATTGTCATGGTGAGTTGTGCAACAATAAGCCTGTTCACCAGAGAGTCTATGGTCTTAGAGAACTAGAGTGGCAGGACCTCTATTTATAGACTTGCACGAGGTGATTCTCTGAATTTGAATTAGATTAGGAGAAGATTTTCTCCCTTATCCATAACCAAAAATCTGAATTTTCTAGGGCCAATAACCATCAAAAGATTTCGGCCATTTTGGGATCTTTGCTTTCCAAATTCAAATAGGATTTTAACTTGAATTTTATATCCTCATTTCCTTATAAAAACTGATTCCGCTTTGTGCCAAAAACATGACTAGATTTGGTCATTAAAGTGTGAGGAGAATAAAAATCCAAATAGGATTTTCTAGCTTGAATTCTATCTCACCTTTATCCACTAAAAAATCTGAAATTCCCTTTGGATTTATCCAATAAATTTCGTCCACTTTAGGGAAGAGAGAATCCAAATTCAACTAAGATTGAAACTTGAATTTTTCCCTGCATCCTTATCCACAAAAACCGAAAATATCTAGGAGGATTTTCCTCAACTAATTTTCGGCCACTTTTGTTAGAATTAGGATTCAAAATTCAAGTAGGATTCAAACAAGATTTTCCTCTCCTTTATCCAAATCAAAAAAGAATTTTCTCTTATGGATAATCCACAAAAAATTCGAATCCTATATGGATTGTGATTCAAAATTCAAAATTCAAAATTCAAACTTCAAATTCAAATTTCAAATTCAAATTTCAAATTCAAATGTCAAATTCAAATGTCTAAAGAACTTATTGTCACGGTGAGTTGTGCAATAATAAGTCTGCTCACCTGAGAGTCTGTGGTCTAAGAGAACTGGAGTGGCAGGACCTCTATTTGTAGACTTGCATGAGGTGTTCATCTGAATTCAAATTGGATTAGGAGAAGATTTTCTTCCTTATCCGCACACAAAATCTGAATTTTTAAAGCCAAAAATTCAACTAAAAAATTCAGCCACCTCTTAGGATTTTGCATTCAAAATTCAAACAGGATTTTAACTTGAATTTTATCTCACCATTAACCAACCCAAAAATCTGAAAATTTATTAGGATCTTTCTGTGGCAGCAGTCCGCCCCTCGTAGAGATCATACAATACTATTACAGTTGAGCTTATCGCTAACTGCGATAGATTGTACTCTCGTGGGTCGCCGGCTTATCTCTCTACTTTTTTTAAATCATGACGTTTTTGGGAAAAATTTTTTCTTTAAACATCATATAAAATCTTTTTCCACTATTTACTTTGTTGATAAGTACAAAGTAATATAGATAATACAGTACTTTTGTAAAATATATATATAATTACAAAAGAACTGTTTCCCTTTTTTTTTTTCTCACTTTAACGCTCAGCGGCAAGACTCTGGCAGTAGCATATCCCTTGCCCAGTTATCCCATTTGACACGCGTCATCCCGTCCGCATCCAATCAAACAAGCTACTGAGCTGGTCGCTTACCTGCAACATTAGCAAAAATGGTGAGCTATAGGCTCAGTAAGTTCAAACATGCAAGAAATAAAATTTCTATGAATAGTACTATTCATCGTGAATAGTACTTTGACCACTATTCATACGTGAATAGTAAGGTTGACCACACCACTGTATCACACTAGTACATCTATCGCGATGTTAGTGCTCTCACTAAACTGTCTTATGCTCAATTATGGCACAGTTTCAGTTTTAGGTCATTATCTTTATTTACGTTCTGGTTTTGAGCTCAGGTTGGCAGTACCATTTAAGTGCACATGACTGGGAGCGGTACATTAGTGCTGACCTCCACAGCCTTAATCTTATAGCCCCGAAGGCAAAATAATACATGACTGGGAGCGGTACATCAGTGCTGACCTCCACAGCCTTATCTCATAGCCCCGAAGGCAAAAGTACCTCCCTGTACGGAAGGCTGGTACGCCAGAAAGTGGTTTCATTACCAACTTTTTAACATTCTAACCCGGTGACTTCATATTGCCCCGTGGTTAGGAATGGTTCACATTTTAATTTTAGGTGAGTGAGTTTCATTAACCTCGCTCTAGTGCCCGAAGCACAATTAACCATGTGTCCCATTCTTATAGTGCCCGTAGCACATTTCGTCTCTTTCTCTATTCTGTCATAGTGCCCGTAGCACATATGTACCTAACTTATAGTTAGTACATCAAAGTTAGCACAATATTGCTATATGTTGCAGACAGATAAATGTCTGAACTTACCTTATCAGCCTCTTTCCTTTCTCTCTCTTGGATCTTGAATCGCCTTCCTTGTAGGCAAATTTTGGGATCTTACAGATAAAACCTTGTCTGTTAATTTTATTTCCATTTATAACTTTTATTTTTTCATTAAAAAGCTTAAATAAAACCTATTTATAACTTTTTAGGTTTTATTTATTATTTTCACCATTTTTCCCCAACTTTTGTAAAATTATGATTTTGCCCCTGTATTTTGGCAAAATTACGATTTTGCCCCTATACTTTGGCAAAATTACAATTTTGCCCCCGACGGAAATTTTCCCGATCCAGACTGCATTTTTGACTCTCAGGAACTTTTCTGACTCTTTTCTAATCATTACCGGGTTCGTTTTTATTTTATTTCCACTTTTTGCTTTCCCGGCCCTCGGGAAGCACTATTCCGACCCTTACGTCGGTTTAGCGATTTTCTATCGTTTCGGAGCCTCAAATGGACGTTTCACTAGTATTTAAAACGTTCATCTAGACTTTCCCGACCTAGGTCTCCGAGGCTCGGGTTTTCCGTCCCCGACTCGGACCTTTATTTTATTTCCAAAAACGCCCCCCCCTCGGGGTCGGTTTTTCAATTTCGCTCGCGTTTTTCATTTTTAAGGGGACGGGTTACTATTCACGACCCACCCCTTAAATTTTTTTCCTTATTCAATTTTTCCGTTAGGGACTCGGGTTTCCGTCCCGGCCCTAACTTTTATTTTAAATTCCTATTTTACCCCGAATGCCGTTTTTGAAATTTCGGCAGCATTTCGGCGTAAATTTAAGGCTTCCGGCGTTAGGTACGCCTCGAACCGTATGTACCTTCCACGTACTATACCGCAAGCCTATTTTATGTAAAAGTTTTCCAAACTTTTACATAAAAACTCACAAAATTCCAATTTCACATTATCACCCACATAACAAAATTTTTTTCACAATTTACCCTTAATTTGGTTTTGGTTTTCACAACCAAACCGAACCAAATTTTGTCAAACTTTCACCACATTTTAGGCCATTCAAATGTCACGTTTTTAACACATTTTCAAGCCCATTTTCTTTGCATTTTCAACCAAATTTCCTAGGGTTTTTACACCCTTAAACCCCACGGCCAAAGAATGAAAACATGCCAAAAAATTTTGTTTCATTCTTTCCATTATAAATTCATCATTTGCATATTGAAATGCATAATTCCAATCAACCAATTACCACATAAAACATGCAAAAATTTTCTTCCAAACCATTAACAACCCCACGGCCATTTAATGGAATTCACACCAAGAAATTTTTTTCAAACTTTTCACAATGAATTCATGCTTTATTCTTCACAAAATTAAACTTGGAAGCAAGTTAGAAATTAAACCACAAACTTTTCTCATTGGTTACTCAAGGTAACCCACGGATTTTCCCTTGAAAAACCAACCAAATTTCAGTTTTTCTTTACACAATTTGCATGGTTTTCTTACTCATTTCATCCTTAACAAAACCCAACATCAAATCCATGAAAAGCAACCAAAATTTTTTCCATCTTTCTATCACTATTCACCCACGGATTTCAAGAAGAAAAACCATGAAAAATTCAAGTGCAAGGGAAGTTACCTTAGTCAAATGCTTCCTTTGTCTTCAAGGAGTGTTTTGACACACTTTTTGTGAAGAAAAATTGAAGAAATCAAGTGGCTCCTCTTTGGTTGCTCACGTAGACACCATGGGAAAACACTTAGAAATTTTTCTCTTGGTTTTGGCTTGAAAATAATGTCTCGGCCACTTTGTAAAACTTTTGCCGACTTAACCATGCAAGAAAGCCAATTAATTTGGCTCTAAACCAATGAAATTTTGACACCTTTCCAAGCCATTACTTTCCATAATTTTCAAAAATTAAAAAGGGTTAATTTTGGCCAAATCTTGGCCTTTAGATCAAAAGTTAAATGAATCATGGCCATTCATTCTACCAACCACCATAATTCTTTCCATTTATTAAATGGATTAATGATGTCATAAATGCTAAAGTGAAAGTTGACTTTGACTTTTACTATTCACATTAATTCGACTACTTTTTGATCGATGCCGGTTCGAGCCGAAAGTTTCCTGAAATCGTCCCGGCGTGTTCCTGAGGTCTCCTGTGCAGTCGGATCAATTTAATCTGCTTCCGTTTGATCAAAATCAATCCCAGAAGTTTACCGTCTTTTATTGCTCCGGTTAGGGTTTTCAATGCCGATTTTGGCACCGTTTCACCCGTTTCAACTCAGTGAATTTTTCCAACACTGAATTCTTATTCGTCAGTATTGTTAGAACATTTTCGTATATTCTGAACAATATAAATACATTTATTTCACTCTTTAAATAGTACAAATTGTTATATACATACAATTGTACATTTTTCATCCGAGAATTGTCTGAATTTCCCGGTTGTCACATTTACCCCTCCTTATAAAATTTTCGTCCTCAAAAATTAGAACAAATAGGGGTATAAACTCCTCATCTCGTCTTCTCGTTCCCACGTAGCTTCTTCAATATTGTGATTTTTCCACAAAATCTTCACTAGTGGGATTACCTTATTCCTCAGTACTTTCTCTTCACGAGCTAGTACTTGAATAGGCTGTTCCTCATATGTCAAATCCTCGTGGATTTGAATAGGCTCATGCTTCAACACATGGGACAGATCTGGTATATACTTTCTCAGCATTGACACATGAAACACATTATGCACTGCCGACAATTCTGGGGGTAGCGCTAATCTGTAAGCGACCTTTCCAATGCGTTCGATAATTTCATAAGGTCCAATGTATCTTGGACTCAGTTTCCCCTTCTTACCGAAATGCATAATTCCTTTCATAGGCGATACCTTGAGAAACACGAAGTCTCCTTCATCAAACTCCAAGGATCTTCGCCTTTTATCCGCGTAGCTCTTTTGTCGGCTTTGCGCAATTTTCATTTGACGCTGAATTCTAGCAACTGCATCGGAAGTCTCTTGCATGAAATCCGTCTTATGCAACTGCTTTTCTCGCAAATCGTACCAATGTAATGGTGATCTGTACTTCCGTCCATACAAAGCCTCGTAAGGTGCCATGCCTATCGAAGCTTGGTAACTATTATTGTACGAGAATTCAATCAATGGTAACTTCTCGTTCCAATTTCCCGCAAAATCCATAACACAAGCTCGAAGCATGTCCTCTAACGTCTGAATTGTCCGCTCTGACTGCCCGTCTGTTTGCGGATGAAAAGCCGTACTGAGTCTCAATTCAGTACCCATGGCCTCTTGCACACACTTCCAGAAATTTGAAGTGAATCGTGCATCTCGATCTGATACAATGGATTTTGGTACTCCATGTAATCTGACGACATGAGTTATGTACAGCTGAGCAAACTTTTCCAGCGAAAAAGTCATCTTGACAGCTATGAACCGTGCCGTCTTGGTCAGTCTGTCCACAATAACCCAAATGGCGTCATAACCTTCTCGGGTTTTCGAGAGTCCCACTACAAAATCCATCGTAATGGGTTCCCATTTCCATTCAGGAATCTCCAGCGGTTCCAATCTTCCTGCTGGATGTTTATGTTCCGCTTTGATTCTCTGACAGGTCATGCATCTGCTCACGAATTTAGCTATATCATTCTTCATCCCTTTCCACCAGAACTGTAACTTCAAGTCCTGATACATCTTGCTAGCTCCGGGATGAACCGAATAGGGTGTCTCATGGGCTTCTGACATGATCCGTCTTCTTAGTTCCTTATCAGCTGGAACATTTATCCTTCCTTGATAAAGGATTATTCCATCCTTGGAAATTCCTTCTTGAGAACTCGCCATTGCTGGATCTCGCCTCTGAGCTTCCTTTATATCCTCAAATAGCGATGATTCCACTTGGAGTGCAGCTAGTCTTCCAGATATCAGCTCCAAGTTCAAAGAATTTATCTCTTGCTGCAATGGCTTCGGAAGCCTGTTTATTGGTAGCTGGTGCGATATAGTAGACTTTCTACTTAAAGCATCCGCTACACGGTTGGCCTTCCCTGGATGGTAGAGGATTTCACAATCATAATCCTTCACCAGTTTCAACCATCGCCTTTGCCGCATATTGAGCTCCCTTTGCGTGAAGAAATACTTCAGGCTTTGGTAATCAGTGAAAATCTGACATTGAGCTCCATAGAGATAGTGTCGCCAAATTTTAAGTGCGAACACTACTGCAGCAAGTTCAAGGTCATGCGTAGGGTAATTCCTTTCATGATCCTTTAATTGACGGGAAGCATAGGCAATCACCTTGCCATTTTGCATCAGGACTGCTCCTAATCCTATTTTCGATGCATCACTGTAGATCACGAACTTCTCCCCTTCAGTGGGAAGCGTAAGGATTGGTGCGCTTGTCAGTCGCCTCTTTAACTCCTGGAAGCTTTCTTTCGCATTCCATAGTCCACTCGTACTTCCTTTCCTTGCGTGTAAGAGCAGTAAGAGGTGCAGCTAATCGCGCGAATCCCTCTACAAATCGTCGATAATAACCAACCAATCCCAAGAAACTGCGTATTTCAGTCACACTCTTGGGTGCAGGCCACTGGTTAATTGCCTCTACTTTTGTCGGATCTACTGCAATACCTTCCTGGGATACAACATGTCCGAGGAAATGTACTCTGTCCAGCCAAAATTCGTATTTTGAGAATTTGGCATACAATTGATGCTTTCTTATCGTGTTCAGCACGATCCTCAGATGCTTCTTGTGCTCCTCATGAGTCTTCGAGTATATAAGAATGTCATCAATGAATACAATGACAAACTTATCCAAATACTCTTTAAAAATTCTGTTCATCAAATCCATGAACGCTGCTGGCGCATTTGTTAATCCAAATGGCATCACAAGAAACTCGTAGTGACCATAACGAGTCCTAAACGCCGTCTTAGGAATATCACTCTCTTTGATTCTCACCTGGTGATATCCTGATTGTAAGTCGATCTTGGAAAATACCGCTGCGCCTTTTAACTGGTCGAATAGGTCATCAATTCTAGGTAATGGATACCTATTTTTGATCGTAACCTTATTCAACTCCCGGTAATCAATGCACAGTCGGAATGTTCCATCCTTTTTCTTGACGAATAACACAGGTGCACCCCATGGAGAAAAACTCGGCCTGATGAATCCCTTATCCAAAAGCTTCTTTAATTGTACCTGCAGCTCCTTTAACTCCACTGGAGCCATACGGTATGGTGCTTTGGAAATAGGTGCTGTTCCAGGCATCAACTCAATTTCAAACGAGATTTCTCTCTCTGGCGGTATCCCTGGTAACTCTTTTGGAAATACGGCAAGAAACTCATTAACCACAGGAACATCTTCAGCTTGAAGCTTCTGTTCCTCTGCAGTATCCACCACATATGCCAGATATCCCATGCAACCACTGGCTATCAGCTTGCTTGCTCTCAGCGAACTGATCATCATCTTCCCGGGTCTTCGAGAAGTATTAACATACTCGAAACTCTCTTCTTCCTCGGGTTGGAAGACTATCTTTCGATTTCGGCAGTCGATCGTAGCTTGGTATTTCCCTAGGAAATCCATGCCTAGAATCACGTCATAATCCATGATCTCCATTACGATCAACTCAGCATATAGTTCCCTATTTGCCACATATACTAGTACATAAGGTAGCCAGTAACTGGACAACAATACTTCCCCAGAAGGTAAGGCTGTCTTAAATACCCTTCCCATATTATCCTTAGGAAGTCTTATCTTGTTAGCAAATGCATAGGAAACAAATGAATGCGTAGCACCGGAATCGAATAGTACAGAGGCTACATGACTAGCGACAGGAAGCTGACCTGTCACCACGTTTGATGTTCCTGCCTCTACGTCTTCCTTGCTGTAGGCCATCACACGAGCATCAGCACGTGACACACGCTCCTGGCGTTGCGGCCTTGCTGGTGACTCTTCAACTCTAGCTTGAAGGGAATGGGCTTGTGGGCGTGTCTGGTGCGGTTGGGAAGTGCCTTGTCCACCCTGCCTATTTGGACAGTTCCTGGCGTAATGGCCTTCCTTTCCACATTCGTAGCAAACAAGTGGCCCAAATCTGCATTGCCCAGAATGTCTTTTCCCGCATGTAGGGCAATTTTGCACATTAGACTCTGCATTACCAGCTGTTCTCCGCTGCTGGTTTCGATTATTACCTTGGCGATTCCCAGAAAAATTCCCTTTTCTCTTATTTTGCTGGGATCCTTGGTTGTTGCCCTGGCTTGGTTTCACATTCTGACTAGGCTTGCTCGATTGACCAACTTGCGTAGACTTCGCCAAAGCCCTCTCCTTCTTTTTAGCCTCCCAGTGTTTCTCTCTTTCCTCTTTCTGTCGGGCTACATGAAACTCAGCCCTGATGGCCCGACTCACACAATCCGCTACAGAAGTAGGTGGCACTAGTCCAGTGTCTACTAACGCAGCAATTTCTGGCCTGAACATCTCTATCATTTTCTGTATTTTCTCCCTCTCAGTAGGGACTACGTAGGGACATAGACGGGATAACTGGTCGAACTTTCGGCAGACTTCGCTTACCGACATGTTCCCTTGTGTCAGCTCTGAGAATTCTTTCTGTTGCTGTCTCAGAGATGCAGGGTCGTAATATTTCTGGTTAAATTCTTCCAGAAATTCTGCCCAACTCATGGTAGACACATCTCTTCTCATTCGTACAACATATAATCATTTTGATATTTCATTCATAGCAAAATATTTATATGTTATACATAATCATCACCAGTCATATATATACATCGGCCGTTTATACATCTTGGCCACAAGTCTATACAAAAGAGCTTTTCTCTAAGCTACTTATGTACATATATACATATCTAATGGTCACTCATTCCCCACATCTAGGACTAGAGGATATTCTTTTGGATCCTCATCGTCATCGGTGTCATCTGAATCGTCACCGCCCCTAGGCAATGCTCCTTGTGTAGGAAAATAAACCGGTAAAAACGTATCAAAGTGGCGCAGCGGAACAATAAAAATTTTTAGATCGTTAAATATCTCATGATGCCATATACAATAAATCAACAACAATTAAAACTCATACCTCAAGGACGCCAATGAACAGGAGGAGAGTGACCGGAGGCTTCAACCAACTAGCCTTCTCTACTATTCTCCAATTCCCGAATGGCTGAGTGTGTGGGCACTCTGAACCTCGATCGGTATGCTAGCACTGCTAGTCTTCTTCCGACCACCCAGATCTCTAAAGAACTTTATTGTCACGATGAGCTGTGCAACAATAAGCCTGCTCACCTGAGAGTCTGTGGTCTGAGAGAACTGGAGTGGCAGGACCTCTATTTATAGACCTGCATGAGGTGAATCTCTGAATTTGATTTGGACTAGGAAAAGATATTTTCCCTTATCCAAACCCAAAAAATCCGAATTTTCCAAGGGAGAATCTCCACAATTAAATTTGGTTTTTCTAGATAAATCCAATCCAAATCTTAACAAGATTTTAGCTAGAATTTTATCTCCCTTTTCCAACCAAAAAATCCGAAATTCACAAGGAGAAAATCCTCCAAATTTTCGGCCACTTTTAGGATAAGGGAGAATCAAAATTCCACTAGGATTTCTCAAGCAAAATCTCATCTTAACCTTATCCAAAAAGAACCGAATTTCCTAGGATTAGGGATCCAAAATTTCGGCCACTTTTGGGAGGAGAGAGAAACCAAATTCAACTAGGATTGAAGCTTGAATATTCCCTTGAATCTTATCCACAAAATCCGAAATCTTTCATGAGGATTATCCTCAAAATTTCGTCCCTTATTTGTTGGGATTTGGATTCAAAATTCAAGTAGGATTCTAACAAGATTATCCTCTCCAAATCCAACTCAAATTCGAATTTCAAACCTTGTGGATTTTCCACAACAAATTCGAATCCTACTTGGACTGTGATTCAAAATTTGAATTTCAAATTTCAAATTCAAATTTCAAATTCAAATTTCAAATTTCAAATTTCAAATTTCAAATTTAAATTTCAAATTCAAATTTCAAATTCGAATTTCAAATTCAAATTTCAAATTCGAATTTCAAATTCAAAATTCAAAATTCAAATTTCAAATTTCAAAATTCAAATTTCAAATTTCAAAATTCAAATTTCAAATTCCACAAAACAGTTGTATTTCATATTCTTGTTCTCATGGATAATTTTCTACAACTCCAATCCAATCTCAAATAAAATCATGGCAACTTTATTTGGAGCTCGAATAATTGTGTACTCTATTATCCAAAACAAAATCTGAATCCAACCGGAGAGAATCTTGTCTACCATCCTAATCCTGTGTCATCACCATCCATGCATAATAAACTAGCCAATAGTATACACAAATCAATTTGCCAAACATTAAGGAATTATGTGGAGCTAGTAGAGGGACTGATTGGACATATATAATCGGGCTCCCGTGATTCCATATGATCATCATTCTGTACCGAACAACTCAATCATATGATCACTAATTTCAGAGTCACACCACTATAAACCTGAAACTGAACTCCCAATTATATACCGTATTACGTAAGCCTGTGACGAGCTACCATCCAATGACCTTGTCATATATGCAAAACCCTCATATGATATCCATGATCAGCCTTAGGTCAAAGTCCGTTTAATCCTACTGATCAGGCTATCTTAAAGTTCCATTATACTATCGAATCTAGAAAATGATTATTCACCATATGTGAATAAGAAGTCATCCGCCCAGCAGACGACCCAAGGCCTTGTCCATTTTCACATTCAGTATAATGCCTTTAAGAGGATACCTTTAACTCCTCAGAGCTATGATTCCGATATCTGCAAACAAACCCTTCATCGTATACAAGTCATGCACCCAACGAACCGGTCTATAAGCTTACTACCTCTGAGACGCTTTAGCCATTGGAACATCAAAGTACACAAGTCATATACATGAAGTAGTTCATTTACTCAGGATTAAGGTTATTGCATAATGAACGTCAAAAGCAGATTGATCCACTCATAGCGGACTACGTAGATCAATCACGCTTTAGTCCCGGTCTAATATGTCACCACCAAGCAACATATCCATGTCTCTACTTGGGAGTCCAGCTCCAGACAGTCAAGACAGACCGTCCCCTCTAAGGCTTTAGACAACATAATAGTCTTAACATGAGTTAGATGCTCGGTCTAACCCCATAGACTACAGACCATAGTTTAGACTGCTAACTTTAGAACATTGTCTTCTCGCATACAAAAGTCCATTGCATGCAACGTTCTAACAGTTTTAACACAAGCAGTCAGTGAGCCATATTTGCTTACATTTACTTTAACATGTAAATAAGACGAGGACAGATAGCAATGTAATGAATAACCTCTAAGTATAATTTTATTATCCAGTTCAAAATGAATACATCAAAATGTCTCTAATACTTAGGGCATTTCCTAACAATCTCCCACTTGCCCTAAGCCAGCAGATGTGCCATGTTACGCATCCCCATCGCCTCTACATGCCTCTCAAAGCTTCTAGCTACCAAAGTCTTAGTAAAGGGATCAGCGATGTTGTCCTCGGACGCGATCTTACAAACATCCACTTGTCCTGTCTCCACATGCCCTCTTATTATGTGATACCTCCGATCGATGTGTTTGGTCCTCTTGTGGTGCCGAGATTCCCTTGTGTTGGCAATAGCCCCTGTATTATCACAGTAAAGTGTGATAGGCTTGTCAACACCCGGAATGACCTCAAGGTCTTTAAAGAACTTGCGGAGCCAAACCGCTTCTTTAGATGCCTCAGCCGCAGCCACATACTCAGCCTCCATAGTAGAGTCAGCTGTGCAGCCCTGCTTCACGCTCCTCCACACAATGGTGCCTCCTCCGAGCAAAAACACTGATCCAGATGTCGATTTCCTCGAATCCTTACAAGTCTGGAAGTCTGAGTCCGTGTATCCTACGGGTGTTAGGTCCCCTCCAGAATACACCATCATATAATCCCTCGTTCTCTTAAGATACTTGAGTATATGCTTTACTGCTTGCCAGTGCTTGGTTCCAGGATTCGCTTGATATCGACCCACCATACCTACTGCAAAACATATGTCCGGGCGAGTGCAAAGCATAGCGTACATAAGGCTACCCACAGCGGATGCATAAGGGACCTTACTCATACGCTCTCTTTCTTCCGATGTCTTGGGACAGTCATCCAATGAAAGAGTTAAACCGGCAATAGAAGGTTGTGAGCCTTTCTTTGCCTCTAGCATTGCATATTTGTCAATTATTTTATCTATGTATGAAGCTTGGGATAACGCTATCATTTTGTTCTTTCGATCTCTGAAGAGACGAATGCCTAGAACATAATTAGCTTCTCCCAAGTCCTTCATGTCAAACTGTTGGTGTAACCAAAGCTTGACCGATGATAAGTTCCCTACATCATTCCCAATGAGTAGTATATCATCGACATAGAGTATCAGAAAGACCACTTTTCCATCCTTAATACGTTTATAAACACAAGGTTCATCAACGTTCTGCTCAAAACCAAATGTCTTAATCGCTTGATCAAACCTCTGGTTCCATGAGCGGGATGCCTGCTTTAATCCATAAATGGATCTAAGCAACTTGCAGACTTTCCTATCCTGGCCTTTTGCTACGAACCCTTCGGGCTGTATCATATAGATACACTCTTCAAGATGGCCATTCAAGAATGCCGTCTTGACATCCATTTGCCAGATCTCGTAATCGAGAGCCGCAGCAATGGACAGAAGAATACGGATAGACTTCAGCATAGCAACAGGCGAAAAGGTTTCCTCGTAATCGATTCCAGCCTTTTGCGTGTATCCCTTTGCAACCAGTCTAGCTTTGAAAGTTTCCACTCTCCCTTCCGCATCCTTATTTCTTTTGTAGACCCATTTGCATCCAATGGGTTTTATCCCATCCGGCAAATCTACAAGTTCCCAAACAGAGTTGGATTTCATAGAATCCATCTCATTGTTCATAGCCTGTTTCCAAGATCTAGAATCAACATCCTTTATAGCTTCATCATATGTGACCGGATCTTCCTCATGCTCATGAGCCTCGGCCTGGTATACCTCAGCATCATACATAAAGAAATTAGGTTTCTTAGAAACCCTCCCACTACGACGAGGCACCCTAAATTGTTGATCGTCTGCAGGTCTTTCACTGGAACTCGGACTTGCGTCCAAGACCGAAATCTGTGGAGCAGTTCTTTCACCCGATAACTCCTCTAGCACCACTTTGCTTCGAGGCTTAAAGTCATTCATGTGACTTTCCTCCAAGAATGTCGCATGGGTTGAGACAATGACCTTTTGTTCCTTCGGGTTATAGAACAGACCTCCTTTAGTTCCCTTTGGATACCCTACAAACATGCATAATTCTGATCTTGGTTCCAACTTCTTCGCATCCCCATCCAATACATGTGCCGGGCAGCCCCATATTCTCATATGTCCAAGGGAGGGCTTCCTGCCACGCCACAATTCATACGGAGTTCTAGGAATTGATTTGCTCGGAACCTGGTTCAGAATATAGCACGCCGTTTGTAAAGCATGTCCCCAAAATGATAATGGCAGCGTTGAGTAACTCATCATGGACCGTACCATATCCAATAAGGTCCTGTTTCTCCTTTCGGCTACACCATTCTGTTGTGGAGTACTAGGTGCAGTCAATTGGGATAATATCCCATTCTCTACAAGATGTCCTAGAAATTCATCAGAGAGGTATTCGCCACCTCGATCAGATCGAAGTGTCTTTATGGATTTATCCAATTGCTTTTCCACTTCCGCACGATACTCTTTGAACTTGTCAAAGGTTTCGCTCTTGCGGTGCATCAGATACACATATCCATACCTCGAGTAATCATCTATGAAAGAGACATAGTACTCGAACCCTCCTCGTGCTGTGACGTTCATGGGGCCACATACGTCAGTGTGCACAATTTCTAAGAGCTCCTGTGCCCTTGTACCCTTAGCTTCAAAAGACCTCTTAGTCATCTTACCCTCTAGACAAGACTCACATTGGGGAAGTCGTACCTCCTCCAGAGATTCCAGAGGACCGTCTTTCACCAATCTTTGAATCCTATCCTGATTAATATGACCAAGTCTTAAGTGCCAAAGATACGCCTTGTTAGAGTGAGAAACTTTCAACCTTTTAGAGTTATCAATTAATTCAGTGTCAAGCAGTGAGTACATCTTTGGTCTGATCAAATATAGGTTTCCATCCATCCATCCAGAACAGATAAAAGACTTATTTCTACGAATATCAACTCTTTTACTAAAAGAAACTGAATAAGAATCCTTTATTAAACAAGCTACCGATATAAGGTTCCTCCTAAAATTAGGAACATAAAAACAGTCTTTCAATAAAATAAACCTAAATTGATCAAAATAAAGATGAACGTCTCCCACTGCCTCAGCCAGCACAAAGCTACCATCTCCAGTCCGCAACGAGAGGCTCCTATCATGTAGACTTCTCGTTTCCACGAACCCCTGCATAGAAACACAAACATGATTAGTGGCGCCCGAATCAATGACCCATGTGTCTTTCGATTCTTCCACCAAACACGCTTCTAAGTAATGAAGTTCCTTACCTTCCTTGCCCTTGGAGGCTAGGAATTCCCGGCAAGCCTTCTTGAAGTGACCTACCTTCCCACAGTGGAAGCATTTGGACTTTTTAGGGTCCTTTGGCTTCTTGTTCTTCTTCTTCTTCTTCCCGTCCGAGACAGGAGGATTAGAAGAACTGGAAGCCACTTGCTTCTTATTTGGCCTCTTCCTCTTCCGTGAGGGATTGGAAGATTCCGCCAAATTGGCCTCTCCTTTAGGTCGGACCACATCTTCATCCCTGATCATCCGCTCATAAGCCTGTAGTTGCTTCATGAGCTCGGTAAGTCCTAACTCCTTTGTCGCCAGATTGTATGCGGCCTTAAACCCCACAAAATCTTTAGACAGAGTCTTGAACACCATCTCGATCTGGGTGTTGTAGTCTAACTCAGCACCATTCTCGGCAGCTTCAGCGAAGAATCCCATTAGAGTGATCATATGGTCCTTCACCGGAGCACCAGCCTTTTGCTTGGAGTTCATAATGCTGGTGATAGCGGACTGTCGAGCCAATTTTTCTTGGCCTCCGAACATGTCTTCCAGATTATCCATGATCTCCCCAGCAACTTGATAAGTCTCATGCTGCTTTTGTAAAGCACTCGTCATGCTAGCAAGGATGTAGCATCGAGCTATTTCATTGGATTCTCTCCAACGATTATAGGCAACCGGGACCTCCTCAAGTGGTGTGTCAGGTTTGGGCCCAGGTGGGCATGGTTCGTCCAGTACGAACTTGTGTCTCTCGCAGCTGAGAACTATTAATAGATTTCTTTTCCAATCTTTATAATTTTCGCCATTCAACTTATTTTCAGTAAGTATCGAAATGAGGGGTGTCGGTGACATTTTGAACTGAAATAAAATTATACTAGACATCATTACAAAGCCCAAGCAAATATGCAGATAATTTAGCAAATAAAACATACAAGTATGTTCCTACATGAAACTTGAAAAAACATGTAGCATTGCAACGGTAATTCTCAGCACCTATTGCCCCAAGCCACCGAGGGGTGGTCATGAGAACAAATAGCCGGAACATGGACCCCGTCCAATTAATATATGTTACCTTAAATCCTCCAAGGTTAAGACATATATTAATAACCGCTTATTTGGCCACCAGTTTAGTTAACAGAGCTTCTAGGGAAGGTTAATAACTAAACGAGTCTTGAGTGTATAACCATTGTTTACGTAGCCCGATCCACGTCCTACCAAGCCACCGAGGGGTGGTCATGAATAGAATCGCACCCGAACACGTTTTCCACATAGGAGATCCAATCTAGTATACCGGCGGCGGTAAACACCTACCGAGGGGTGTGGTCAGGTCGGAACTGACGCGAGGCGTTACCATGCTTTCACATATGGATCAACAATGGAGGCCGTGGGTTTTGTTTGAAACCCTCTCCCACTCAATATTTTGAAAAACATGCAAGTTTTGACAAATTATGTATGATCAATATAGTATGAGCGGCACTCACCTATCCTATATGACATGTTATCAAATATGCATACAAAACATCCATCAATACATATTTATACATCCATGACATATCACAGAAAAAATAATTGACAGACTAACCAAGCCATGGTTCCATCCTAGAACAAAGAAAATAAAGATTACAAAATTCCATCCAAAGCATTGTTTGGGTCTTGAATTTTGTTCCGTCTTCTTGTATCCATCTTTATGTAGCCTCTCCATTTATTTCTCATCCCAAGAATTATTTAAAATTCAAATCTCCAAAAATTTAAATTTCAAATTCAAATTCCAAATTCGAATTTCAAATTTAAACTTCAAATTTAAATTTTTAAACAATTTTAAACATCATGTGTAATAATATGTAATTTCAAAAATTTCAAATTTTCAATTACATATTTTTAAACATGATTTAAAATTAAATCTCAAATTTAAAAATCAAAATTTTCTGATTTTTGGACCGTCGGACCGCCACCCCCGTAGGCGGCAGCCACCGTGGGCAGCCACCAACCCCGGAGGGGCTGGCAGCCCACGGCCGCCCCTTGTGCAGCCTGCCGGGCTGCAGGCCAAGCCTGCAGCACCAGGCTGCACGCCCAGGCTGGGCGCAGCAGCCGGCAGGCTGCAGGCAGCGCCTGCAGCCAGTGGCTGCACGCCCAGGCTGCGGCCAGCCTTGGGCAGGCTGCGCCACCCTCGGCTGCAGGCCAAGCCTGCGGCCGTGGGTGATGCTTGCCTGCATAGGGGCTGCCGCAGCCCCATCCTGCCCGAGGGCAGGGGCTGCAGCCCCACTAAGGCCCGTCGGCCTATCCTGAGGGGTCGTGTCTCGATTTTCGTGCCATATTCCAATTTATCTTTTAGGATCTCCAAAAATTAATTTGAATCCCAATTAAATTGAAATTTTCTACACAATCAAAATTTCAACCTTTAAATTAAATTTAACTTTTGGGAAAAATAAATTACGGTCTTCAATCTTCAATCTCCTCCAAGAATAATTACATAAAAAATTCCTATACCGTTTCCGGTGTACAAAATTCTATCCATAAAAATTCTAAGAGACAAAAATTAATATCCATGGGAAAATTACAGTGTTAATAAACTGCTCCCATGGTTACATAAAAAAATCCTAGATACAATTTTTCTAAATTCTAAGGAACCATAACCGGTATAAACAAGCATGCTTATAATAATTCAAAAAATTAAAATAACCACATACTTTATACATAATACATGATAACAACATAAAGGAACCCTAGACTACCACTCTCTAAATATCAAATCCATACATAAATAAAAAGACTAAGTAATTGTCTAATTTATGTACATGGCATAGTCATGAGATGGCTCTGATACCAATTGTAGGAAAATAAACCGGTAAAAACGTATCAAAGTGGCGCAGCGGAACAATAAAAATTTTTAGATCGTTAAATATCTCATGATGCCATATACAATAAATCAACAACAATTAAAACTCATACCTCAAGGACGCCAATGAACAGGAGGAGAGTGACCGGAGGCTTCAACCAACTAGCCTTCTCTACTATTCTCCAATTCCCGAATAGCTGAGTGTGTGGGCACTCTGAACCTCGATCGGTATGCTAGCACTGCTAGTCTTCTTCCGACCACCCAGATCTCTAAAGAACTTTATTGTCACGATGAGCTGTGCAACAATAAGCCTGCTCACCTGAGAGTCTGTGGTCTGAGAGAACTGGAGTGGCAGGACCTCTATTTATAGACCTGCATGAGGTGAATCTCTGAATTTGAATTGGACTAGGAAAAGATATTTTCCCTTATCCAAACCCAAAAAATCCGAATTTTCCAAGGGAGAATCTCCACAATTAAATTCGGTTTTTCTAGATAAATCCAATCCAAATCTTAACAAGATTTTAGCTAGAATTTTATCTCCCTTTTCCAACCAAAAAATCCGAAATTCACAAGGAGAAAATCCTCCAAATTTTCGGCCACTTTTAGGATAAGGGAGAATCAAAATTCCACTAGGATTTCTCAAGCAAAATCTCATCTTAACCTTATCCAAAAAGAACCGAATTTCCTAGGATTAGGGATCCAAAATTTCGGCCACTTTTGGGAGGAGAGAGAAACCAAATTCAACTAGGATTGAAGCTTGAATATTCCCTTGAATCTTATCCACAAAATCCGAAATCTTTCATGAGGATTATCCTCAAAATTTCGTCCCTTATTTGTTGGGATTTGGATTCAAAATTCAAGTAGGATTCTAACAAGATTATCCTCTCCAAATCCAACTCAAATTCGAATTTCAAACCTTGTGGATTTTCTACAACAAATTCGAATCCTACTTGGACTGTGATTCAAAATTTGAATTTCAAATTTCAAATTCAAATTTCAAATTCAAATTTTAAATTTCAAATTTCAAATTTCAAATTTAAATTTCAAATTCAAATTTCAAATTCGAATTTCAAATTCAAATTTCAAATTCAAAATTCAAATTTCAAATTTCAAAATTCAAATTTCAAATTTCAAAATTCAAATTTCAAATTCCACAAAACGGTTGTATTTCATATTCTTGTTCTCATGGATAATTTTCTACAACTCCAATCCAATCTCAAATAAAATCATGGCAACTTTATTTGGAGTTCGAATAATTGTGTACTCTATTATCCAAAACAAAATCTGAATCCAACCGGAGAGAATCTTGTCTACCATCCTAATCCTGTGTCATCACCATCCATGCATAATAAACTAGCCAATAGCATACACAAATCAATTTGCCAAACATTAAGGAATTATGTGGAGCTAGTAGAGGGACTGATTGGACATATATAATCGGGCTCCCGTGATTCCATATGATCATCATTCTGTACCGAACAACTCAATCATATGATCACTAATTTCAGAGTCACACCACTATAAACCTGAAACTGAACTCCCAATTATATACCGTATTACGTAAGCCTGTGACGAGCTACCATCCAATGACCTTGTCATATATGCAAAACCCTCATATGATATCCATGATCAGCCTTAGGTCAAAGTCCGTTTAATCCTACTGATCAGGCTATCTTAAAGTTCCATTATACTACCGAATCTAGAAAATGATTATTCACCATATGTGAATAAGAAGTCATCCGCCCAGCAGACGACCCAAGGCCTTGTCCATTTTCACATTCAGTATAATGCCTTTAAGATGATACCTTTAACTCCTCAGAGCTATGATTCCGATATCTGTAAACAAACCCTTCATCGTATACAAGTCATGCACCCAACGAACCGGTCTATAAGCTTACTACCTCTGAGACGCTTTAGCCATTGGAACATCAAAGTACACAAGTCATATACATGAAGTAGTTCATTTACTCAGGATTAAGGTTATTGCATAATGAACGTCAAAAGCAGATTGATCCACTCATAGCGGACTACGTAGATCAATCACGCTTTAGTCCCAGTCTAATTTGTCACCACCAAGCAACATATCCATGTCTCTACTTGGGAGTCCAGCTCCAGACAGTCAAGACAGACCGTCCCCTCTAAGGCTTTAGACAACATAATAGTCTTAACATGAGTTAGATGCTCGGTCTAACCCCATAGACTACAGACCATAGTTTAGACTGCTAACTTTAGAACATTGTCTTCTCGCATACAAAAGTCCATTGCATGCAACGTTCTAACAGTTTTAACACAAGCAGTCAGTGAGCCATATTTGCTTACATTTACTTTAACATGTAAATAAGACGAGGACAGATAGCAATGTAATGAATAACCTCTAAGTATAATTTTATTATCCAGTTCAAAATGAATACATTAAAATGTCTCTAATACTTAGGGCATTTCCTAACACCTTGTCCTGAGTCATCACCTCGTGGTCTAGACGGTCCGGCCTCATGATCATTCATCATTCTTCTCTGCCTGAATATGCGTGCAAACATCTCATCTTGACCCAGCGTCTCTCGTCGACTCTGCGTCAGATGCTCGATCAGAATCTCTCTCTCGATCGCCCTGATCGTTACCACGAACTCTTGGAGCATCGGAGGAAACGGCTTGATTACCCTCTGTCTCAACTCCAAGGGTAAACCTTTCCAGAACAGCTCACAGCAGTTTGCTTCAGTGAGGTTGGGCAATGGACATCTCCTCCGAATGGTCTCCTCAAACCGCATTGCGTAAGACGTCACTGTCTCACCAGACAGCATGACCATCCTCTCGGTCTGGAGAATGTAATCCCTGACCTCATCGAATCTAGGGTACGCAGGTGCATCAGCCTCTCGTCTCTCTGGAGGTGTTGGAGCAGGTGTTGGATCTCTAGGTTGAAACTGATCAGCCAACCACTGACAGAACTCAGCCCAACTGAATCCCAATAAAATCTCCTGGTCGCAATATTGCCAGAACACTCGAGCGTCTCCCTGAAACATACTGACAGCCAACTGGATCCACATATCTCGATCGATATCGCATATCACCATGATCCTCTCCACGGCATGGAGCCAGTCCTTGGTCTCCATCGATTGTTGTCCACCGTCGAACATCGGGGGACTGCTGGCCCTAAATGCCTGTACTGCCCGTGCCAACACTCTCACCCCAATATGTTGGCGTCCACCAACAACAGGAATGTCCACTACTACCGGTGGATGAACTATCGGTCGTGGCTGTACTATCTCTACTGGCGCTGGCACTGGTGCTGGTACTGGTACCGGAGGTCTCTCGGGTACCGAGGGTCTAACTACCGGCCTTTGGGAAATGGGCGGCCTCACAATAGGTCTCGTCCATACCCGTAATACCCCTCTCGGTCGTGGTAACGGTGGTCTCACATATGGAGGTCTGGTCATCGTGCTACCTATAAGATAATTATTTTCGCATAAGAAAATAATTAACTGAACTTAAGTAAACTACTTACTTGGATAGCAGTGCAGGATGCGCAAAGTGTCAAATCGGGATATGGTCACACTGCTCTGATATACCAACTGTGACGGCAATTGGTATTCAAAACTTAGCCACTCGAAAACCAGGCTCTGATACCAACTGTAACGGCCGTCCGCCCCTCGTAGAGATCATACAATACTATTACAGTTGAGCTTATCGCTAACTGCGATAGATTGTACTCTCGTGGGTCGCCGGCTTATCTCTCTACTTTTTTTAAATCATGACGTTTTTGGGAAAAATTTTTTCTTTAAACATCATATAAAATCTTTTTCCACTATTTACTTTGTTGATAAGTACAAAGTAATATAGATAATACAGTACTTTTGTAAAATATATATATAATTACAAAAGAACTGTTTTCCTTTTTTTTTTTCTCACTTTAACGCTCAGCGGCAAGACTCTGGCAGTACCATATCCCTCGCCCAGTTATCCCATTTGACACGCGTCATCCCGTCCGCATCCAGTCAAACAAGCTACTGAGCTGGTCGCTTACCTGCAACATTAGCAAAAATGGTGAGCTACAGGCTCAGTAAGTTCAAACATGCAAGAAATAAAATTTCTATGAATAGTATTCATCGTGAATAGACTATTCACGATGAATAGTACTATTTATCGTGAATAGTATTATTGACAACTATTCATAGTGAATAGTACTATTGACCACTATTCATCGTGAATAGTACTTTGACCACTATTCATCGTGAATAGTCTTTGACCACTATTCATACGTGAATAGTAAGGTTGACCACACCACTGTATCACACTAGTACATCTATCGCGATGTTAGTGCTCTCACTAAACTGTCTTATGCTCAATTATGGCACAGTTTCAGTTTTAGGTCATTATCTTTATTTACGTTCTGGTTTTGAGCTCAGGTTGGCAGTACCATTTAAGTGCGCATGACTGGGAGCGGTACATTAGTGCTGACCTCCACAGCCTTAATCTCATAGCCCCGAAGGCAAAATAATACATGACTGGGAGCGGTACATCAGTGCTGACCTCCACAGCCTTATCTCATAGCCCCGAAGGCAAAAGTACCTCCCTGTACGGAAGGCTGGTACGCCAGAAAGTGGTTTCATTATCAACTTTTTAACATTCTAACCCGGTGACTTCATATTGCCCCGTGGTTAGGAATGGTTCACATTTTAATTTTAGGTGAGTGAGTTTCATTAACCTCGCTCTAGTGCCCGAAACACAATTAACCATGTGTCCCATTCTTATAGTGCCCGTAGCACATTTCGTCTCTCTCTCTATTCAGTCATAGTGCCCGTAGCACATATGTACCTAACTAATAGTTAGTACATCAAAGTTAGCACAATATTGCTATATGTTGCAGACAGGTAAATGTCTGAACTTACCTTATCAGCCTCTTTCCTTTTTCTCTCTTGGATCTTGAATCGCCTTCCTTGTAGGCAAATTTTGGGATCCTACAGACAAAACCTTGTCTGTTAATTTCATTTCCATTTATAGCTTTTATTTTTTCATTAAAAAGCTTAAATAAAACCTATTTATAACTTTTTAGGTTTTATTTATTATTTTCACCATTTTTCCCCAACTTTTGCAAAATTACGATTTTACCCCTGTATTTTGATAAAATTACGATTTTGCCCCTATACTTCGGCAAAATTACAATTTTGCCCCCGACGGAAATTTTCCAGATCCAGACTGCATTTTTGACTCTCAGGAACTTTTCTGACTCTTTTCTAATCATTACCGGGTTCGTTTTTATTTTATTTCCACTTTTTGCTTTCCCGGCCCTCGGGAAGCACTATTCCGACCCTTACGTCGGTTTAGCGATTTTCTATCGTTTCGGAGTCTCAAATGGACGTTTCACTAGTATTTAAAACGTTCATCTAGACTTTCCCGACCTAGGTCTCCGAGGCTCGGGTTTTCCGTCCCCGACTCGGACCTTTATTTTATTTCCAAAAACGCCCCCCCCTCGGGGTCGGTTTTTCAATTTCGCTCGCGTTTTTCATTTTCAAGGGGACGGGTTACAATTCACGGCCCACCCCTTAAATTTTTTTCCTTATTCAATTTTTCCGTTAGGGACTCGGGTTTCCGTCCCGGCCCTAACTTTTATTTTAAATTCCTATTTTACCCCGAATGCCGTTTTTGAAATTTCGGCAGTATTTCGGCGTAAATTTAAGGCTTCCGGCGTTAGGTACGCCTCGAACCGTATGTACCTGCCACGTACTATACCGCAAGCCTATTTTATGTAAAAGTTTTCCAAACTTTTACATAAAAACTCACAAAATTCCAATTTCACATTATCACCCACATAACAAAATTTTTTTCACAATTTACCCTTAATTTGGTTTCGGTTTTCACAACCAAACCGAACCAAATTTTGTCAAACTTTCACCACATTTTAGGCCATTCAAATGTCACGTTTTTAACACATTTTCAAGCCCATTTTCTTTGCATTTTCAACCAAATTTCCTAGGGTTTTTACACCCTTAAACCCCACGGCCAAAGAATGAAAACATGCCAAAAAATTTTGTTTCATTCTTTCCATTATAAATTCATCATTTGCATATTGAAATGCATAATTCCAATCAACCAATTACCACATAAAACATGCAAAAATTTTCTTCCAAACCATTAACAACCCCACGGCCATTTAATGGAATTCACACCAAGAAATTTTTTTCAAACTTTTCACAATGAATTCATGCTTTATTCTTCACAAAATTAAACTTGGAAGCAAGTTAGAAATTAAACCACAAACTTTTCTCATTGGTTACTCAAGGTAACCCACGGATTTTCCCTTGAAAAACCAACCAAATTTCAGTTTTTCTTTACACAATTTGCATGGTTTTCTTACTCATTTCATCCTTAACAAAACCCAACATCAAATCCATGAAAAGCAACCAAAATTTTTTCCATCTTTCTATCACTATTCACCCACGGATTTCAAGAAGAAAAACCATGAAAAATTCAACTGCAAGGGAAGTTACCTTAGTCAAATGCTTCCTTTGTCTTCAAGGAGTGTTTTGACACACTTTTTGTGAAGAAAAATTGAAGAAATCAAGTGGCTCCTCTTTGGTTGCTCACGTAGACACCATGGGAAAACACTTAAAAATTTTTCTCTTGGTTTTGGCTTGAAAATAATGTCTCGGCCACTTTGTAAAACTTTTGCCGACTTAACCATGCAAGAAAGCCAATTAATTTGGCTCTAAACCAATGAAATTTTGACACCTTTCCAAGCCATTACTTTCCATAATTTTCAAAAATTAAAAATTGTTAATTTTGGCCAAATCTTGGCCTTTAGATCAAAAGTTAAATGAATCATGGCCATTCATTCTACCAACCACCATAATTCTTTCCATTTATTAAATGGATTAATGATGTCATAAATGCTAAAGTGAAAGTTGACTTTGACTTTTACTATTCACATTAATTCGACTACTTTTTGACCGATGCCGGTTCAAGCCGAAATTTTCCTGAAATCATCCCGGCGTGTTCCTGAGGTCTCCTGTGCAGTCGGATCAATTTAATCTGCTTCCGTTTGATCAAAATCAATCCCGGAAGTTTACCGTCTTTTATTGCTCCGGTTAGGGTTTCCAATGCCGATTTTGGCACCGTTTCACCCTTTTCAACTCAGTGAATTTTTCCAACACTGAATTCTTACTCGTCAGTATTGTTAGAACATTTTCATATATTCTGAACAATATAAATACATTTATTTCACTCTTTAAATAGTACAAATTGTTATATACATACAATTGTACATTTTTCATCCGAGAATTGCCTGAATTTCCCGGTTGTCATACTTTCCATAAAATTTTCGACCATGTTGTGATGGAAAGAATCAAAATTCAAATAGGATTTTCAAGCTTGAATTTTACCTCATCCTTATCTAATTACAACTGAAAATCTCCCTTGAGATTACCTCAAAATTTTCAGCCACAAAAAGTAGGGAGAAAATCAAAATTCAACTAGGATTGAAACTTGAATTTTTCCCTGAATCTTATCCATAAAAACTGAAAATATCTAGGAGGATTTTCCTCAATAATTTTCGACCAAGTTAGTTAGGATTGGAATTCAAAATTCAAGTATGATTCAAACAAGATTTTCCTCTCCTTTATCCAAATAAAAACCGAATTTTCTCTTGTGGATAATCCACAAAAAATTCGAATCCTATATGGATTGTGATTCAAAATTTGAATTTCAAATTTCGAAGTTCAAATTTCAAAATTCAAACTTCAATTTAAAATTTCAAATTTAAATTTTGAATTCAAATTTCAAATTCAAAATTTAAATTTTGAATTCAAATTTCAAAATTCAAATTTCAAAATCCACAAAAAGTTGTATTTCAAATTTTTGTTCTCATAGATAATTTTCTACAACTCTAATCCAATCTCAAATAAAATCATGGCAACTTTATTTGGAGTTCGAATAATTGTGTACTCTATTATCCAAAACAAAATATGAATTCAATCAGAGAGAATCTTGTCCACCATCCTAATCCTATGTCAACACCATCCATGCATAATCAACTAGCCAATAAGCATACACAAATCAATTTGCCAACCGTTAAGGAATTATGTGGAGCTAGTAGAGGGACCAATTGGACATATATAATCGGGCTCCCGTGAATCCTTATGATCATCTTTCTATACCGAATAACTCAATCATATGATCACTAATTTCAGAGTCACACCACTATAAACCTGAAACTAAACTCCCAATTATATACCGTATTACATAAGCCTGTGACGAGCTATTATCCAATGACCTTGTCATATATGCAAAACCCTCATATGATATCCATGATCAGCCTTAGGTTAAAGTCTATTTAATCCTACTGATCAGGCTATCTTACAGTTCCATTATACTACTAAATAAGAAAATGATTATTCACCATATGTGAATAAGAAGTCATCTACCTAGTAGACGACCTAAGGCCTTGTCCATTTTTACATCCAGTATAATGCCTTTAACAGGATACCTTTAACTCCTTAGAGCTATGATTCTGATATCTGTAAACAAACCCTTCATCGTATACAAGTCATCTACCCAATGAACCGGTCTATAAGCTTACTATCTCTGAGATGCTTTAGCCATTGGAACATCAAAATACACAAGTCATATACATGAAGTAGTTCATTTACTCAGGATTAAGGTTATTGCATAATAAACATCAAAAGCAGATTGATCCACTCATAACGGACTACGTAGATCAATCACACTTTAGTCCCGATCTAATATGTCACCACCAAGCAACATATCTATGTCTCTACTTGGGAGTCTATGCTCCAGACAGTCAAGACAAACTGTCCCCACCATGGCTTTAGATAACATAATAATCTTAATATGAGTTAGATGCTCGGTCTAACCCCATAGACTACAGACCTTAGTTTAGACTACTTACTTTAGAATATTGTCTTCTCACATACAAAAGTCCATTGCATGCAACGTTCTAACAGTTTTAATACAAGCAGTCAGTGAGTCATATTTGCTTACATTTACTTTAACATGTAAATAGAATAAGGACAAATAGTAATGTAATGAATAACCTCTATATTATAATTTTATTATCCAGTTCAAAATACATAAAATTTTTCTCATGCTTAGGGCATTTCCCAACACATGTACAGTTGTACGACCTCTCACACATGCATAGACCGGACAGTACACGGCTACTTACACGGCCGTGCATATGCCCGTATTCTTCAATTTTGCATTAAAATGCATCAAATTATCCCTCAATTTCTCGTTAAATGAAAATTAAGTTACAGGAATGGGGCGGTCCTTACAACCTACCCCCCTTACAAAATTTTCATCCTCGAAAATTAGAATAAATCCAGGAAGTCTCTTTTTATATCCTCTTCTCGTTCCCATGCGTCAGGAAATGCCCTAAGCATTAGAAACATTTTGATGTATTTATTTTGAACTGGATAATAAAATTATATATAGAGATTATTCATTACATTGCTATCTGTCCTCGTTTTATTTACATGTTAAAGTAAATGTAAGCAAATATGGCTCCCTGACTGCTTGTGTTAAACTGTTAGAACATTGCATGCAATGGTCTTTTGTATGCGAGAAGACAATGTTCTAAAGTTAGCGGTCTAAACTATGGTCTGTAGTCTATGGGGTTAGACCGAGCATCTAACTCATGTTAAGACTATTATGTTGTCTAAAGCCTTAGAGGGGACGGTTTATCTTGACTGTCTGGAGCTGGACTCCCAAGTAGAGACATAGATATGTTGCTTGGTGGTGACATATTAGACCGGGATTATAGCGTGATTGATCTACGAAGTCCGCTTTGAGTGGATCGATCTGCTTTTGACTTCATTGTGCAGCAACTTAATCCTAAGTAAAAGGACAGCTTCATGTATATGACTTGTGTACTTTGATGTTCCAATGGCTAAAGCGTCTCAGAGGTAGTAAGCTTATAGACCAGTTCGTTGGGTGCATAACTTGTATACAATGAAGGGTTCATTTACAGATATCAGAATCATAGCTCTAATGAGGAGTTAAGGGTATCCTCTTAAAGGTATTATACTGAATGTGAAAATGGATAAGGCCTTGGGTCGTCTGCTGGGCGGATGACTTCTTATTCACATATGGTGCATAATCATTTTCTTTATTCAGTAGTATAATGGAACTTTAAGATAGCCTGATCAGCAGGATTAAACAGATTTTGGCCTAAGGCTGATCATAGATATCATATGAGGGTTCTGCATACATGACAAGGTCATTGGACGATAGCTTGTCACAGGCTTACGTAATACGGTATATAATTGGGAGTTCAGTTTTAGGTTTATAGTGGTGTGACTTTGAAATTAGTGATCATATGATTGAGTTGTTCGGTAAAGAATGATGATCATATGGATTTGCGGGAGCCCGATTATATATATCCAATCAGTCCCTCTACTAGCTCCACATAATTCCTTAACGTTTGGCAAATTGATTTGTGTATGCTCTTGGTTAGTTTATTATGCATGGATGGTGATGACACAGGATTAGGATGGTAGACAAGATTCTCTCCGGTTGGATTCAGATTTTGTTTTGGATAATAGAGTACACAATTATTTGAACTCCAAATAAAGTTGCCATGATTTTATTTGAGATTGGATTAGAGTTGTAGAAAATTATCCATGAGAACAAGAATTTGAAACACAACTATTTTGTGGATTTTGAAATTTGAAATTTGAATTTTGAATTTTGAATTTTGAATTTTGAATTTTGAAATTTGAAATTTGAAATTTGAAATTTGAAATTTAAATTTGAAATTTGAAATTTGAAATTTGAAATTTGAAATTTGAAATTTGAAATTTGAATTTGAAATTTGAAATTCAAATTTTGAATCACAGTCCAAGTGGGATTTGAATTTGTTGTGGAAAATCCACAAGGAATGAAATTCAAATTTGAGTTGGATATGGAGAGGATAATCTTGTTAGAATCCTACTTGAATTTTGAATCCAAATCCTAACTAAAGTTGGACGAAAATTTTGAGGATTATCCTCAATGATTTTCGGATTTTTTGTGGATAAGGTTCAAGGAAAAATTCAAGTTTCAATCCCAGTTGAATTTGGATTCTCTCCTCCCAAATAATGGCCAAATTTTAGAGTGAATCTCCTAGGAGATTTTCGGTTATTTTGGATAAGGATGATATAAGATTCAAGCTTGAAAATCCTAATGGAATTTTGATTCTCCCTTATCCAAAAGTGGCCGAATTTTTGTGGAGATTTTCTCCTTAGAAGTTTCGGATTTTTTGGTTGAAAAAGGGAGATAAAATTCTAGTTAAAATCTTCTTTAGATTTGGATTGGATTTATCCTAAAGTGGCCGAATTTTATTGTTGGGATTTTCCCTTGGAAAATTCAGATTTTGTGCTTGTGGATAAGGGAGAATATCTTCTCCTAATCCAATTCGAATTCAAAGAATCACCTCATGCAGGTCTATAAATAGAGGTCCTGCCACTCCAGTTCTCTCAGACCACAGACTCTCAGGTGAGCAGGCTTATTGTTGCACAGCCCACCGTGACAATAAGTTCTTTAGAGATTTGGGTGGTCGGAAGAAGACTAGCAGTGCTAGCATACCGATCGAGGTTCAGAGTGCCCACACACTCAGCCGTACGGGAATTAGAGAATAGTAGAGAAGGCTAGTTGGTTGAAGCCCTTCCCGTCATTCTCCTCTTGCAGTTTGGCATCCTTGAGGTATGAGTTTTAGTTGTTGTTGGTTTATTTTATATGGCATCATGAGATATTTAATGATCTAAAAATTTTTTGTTCCGCTACACCACTCTGATATGTTTTTACCGATTATTCTTCCTTCAATTGGTATCAGAGCCATCTCATGACTATGCCATGTACATAAATTAGACAATTACTTAGTCTTTTTATTTATGTATGGATTTGATATTTAGAGAGTGACATTCGAGAGTTCCTTTATGTTATTATCTTGTACTATGTATAAAGTATATAGTTATTTTAATTTTTTGAATTATTATAAGCATGCTTGTTTTTGCCGGTTATGGTTCTTTAGAATTTAGAAAAATTGTATCTAGGTTTTTTTATATAACCATGGAAGTAGTTTATTAGCACTATAATTTTCCCATGGATTTTTAATTTTTGTCTCTTAGAATTATTATGGTTAGAATTTTGTACACCGGAAACGGTTTAGGAATTTTTTATGTAATTATTCTTGGAGGAGATTGAAGATTGAAGACCGAAATTTATTTTTCTCAAAAGTTAAATTTAACTTAAAGGTTGAAATTTTGATTGTGTGGAAAATTTCAATTTAATTGGGATTCAAATTAATTTTTTGGAAATCCTAATAGGTAAATTGGAATATGGCATGAAAATCGAGACACAACCCCTCGGGATAGGCCGACGGGCTTTGGTGGGGCTGCAGCCCCTGCCCTCGGGCAGGATGGGGCTGCGGCAGCCCCTGTGCAGGCCATAACCACCCACGACCGCAAGCTTGGCCTGCAGCCGAGGGTGGCCGTGGCCTCCCGAAGGCTGGCCGCAGCCTGGGTGTGCAGCCTGTGGCTGCAGGCAGTGGCTGCTGCGCCTAGCCTAGTGTTGTAGGCTTGGCCTGCAGCCCGACAAGGTTGCACATGGGGCGGCCGTGGGCTGTGGGGCTGGTGGCTACCCACGGTGGCTGCCGCCTCCAGGGACGGTGGTGCGGCAATTCAAAAATCGAAAAATTTTGATTTTTAAATTTGAGATTTAATTTTAAATCATGTTTTAAAATATGTAATTGAAAATTTGAAATTTTTGAAATTACATATTATTATACATGATGTTTAAAATTGTTTAAAATTTGAATTTGAAATTTAAATTTGAAATTCGAATTAAGAATTTGAATTTGAAATTTAAATTTTGGAGATTTAAATTTTAAATAATTTTTGGGATGAGAAATAAATGGAGAGGCTACATAAAGATGGATGCAAGAAGACGGAACAAAATTCAAGACCCAAAGAATGCTTTGGATGAAATTTTGTAATCTTTATTTTTCTTTGTTCTAGGATGGAACTATGGCTTGGTTATTCTATCAATTATTTTTTCTGTGATATGTCATGGATGTATAAATATGTATTGATGGATGTTTTATATGCATATTTGATAACATGTCATATAGGATAGGTGAGTGTCACTCATACTATATTGATCATACATAATTTGTCAAAAACTTGCATGTTTTTCAAAATATTGAGTGGGAGAGGGTTTCAAACAAAATCCACGGCCTCCATTGTTGATCCATATGTGAAAGCATGGTAACGCCTCGAGTCAGTTCTGCCCTGACCACACTCCTCGGTAGGTGTTTACCGCCGTTGGTATACTAGATTGGATCTCCTATGTGGAAAACGTGTTCGGGTACGATCTTATTCATGACCATCCCTCGGTGGCTTGGTAGGGCGTGGATCGGGCTATGTAAACAATGGTTATACACTCAAGACTCGTTTAGTTATTAACCTTCCCTAGAACCTCTGTTAACTAAACTGGTGGCCAAATAAGCGGTTATTATATGTCTTAACCTTGGAGGATTTAAGGCAACATATATTAATTGGACGAGGTCCATGTTCCGACTATTTGTTTTCATGACCACCCCTCGGTGGCTTGGGGCAATAGGTGCTGAGAATTACCATTGCAATGCTATATGTTTTTCAAGTTTCATGTAGGAACATACTTGTATGTTTTATTTGCTAAATTATCTGTATATTTGCTTGGGTTTTGTAATGATGTCTAGTATAATTTTATTTCAGTTCAAAATGTCACTGACACCCCTCATTTCAATACTTACTGAGAATAAACTGAATGGCGATAATTATAAGGATTGGAAAAGAAATCTGTTGATAGTTCTCAGCTGCGAGAGACACAAGTTCGTATTAGACGAACCATGCCCACCAAGGCCAAAACCTGACACACCGCTTGAGGAGGTCCCGGTTGCCTATACTCGTTGGAGAGAATCCAATGATATAGCTCGATGCTATATACTTGCTAGCATGACGAGTGCTTCACAAAAGCAGCATGAGACTTATCAAGTTGTTGGGGAGATCATGGAAAATCTGGAGGACATGTTCAGAGGCCAAGAAAAATTGGCTCGATAGTCCGCTACCACCAGCATTATGAACTCTAAGCAAAAGGCGGGTACTCCGGTGAAGGACCATATGATCACTCTAATGGGATTCTTCGCTGAGGCTATCGAAAACGGTGCTGAGTTGGACTACAACACCCAGATCGAGATGGTGTTCAAAACTCTGTCTAAAGATTTTGCGGGGTTTAAGGCCGCATACAATTTGGCGACAAAGGAGTTAGGACTAACCGAGCTCATGAAGCAACTCCAAGCTTATGAGCGGATGATCAGGGATGGGGATGCGGTCCAACCCAAAGGAGAGGCCAATTTGGCAGAATCTTCCAAACCCTCACGGAAGAGGAAGAGGCCAAATCAGAAGCAAGTGGCTTCCAGTTCTTCTAATCCTCCTGTCTCGGATGGGAAGAAGAAGAAGAAGAACAAGAAGCCCAGGGACCCTAAAAAGTCTAAGTGCTTTCATTGTGGGAAGGTAGGTCACTTTAAGAAGGCTTACCGGGAATTCCTAGCTGCCAAGGGCAAGGAAGGTAAGGAACTTCATTACTTGGAAGTGTGTTTGGTGGAAGAATCGATAGACACTTGGGTCATTGATTCGGGTGCCACTAATCATGTTTGTGTTTCTATGCAGGGGTTCGTGGAAACGAGAAGTCTACATGATAGGAGCCTCTCGTTGCGAACTGGAGACGGCAGCTTGGTGGTGGCTGAGACAGTGGGAGATATTTACCTTTATTTTGATTAATTTAGGTTTATTTTATTGAAAGACTGTTTTTATATTCCTAATTTTAGGAGGAACCTTATATCGATAGCTTGTTTAATAAAGGATTCTTATTCAGTTTCTTTTAGTAAAAGAGTTGATATTCATAGAAATAAGTCTTTTATCTGTTCTGGATGGATGGATGGAAACCTATATTTGATCAAACCAAAGATGTACTCATTGCTTGACACTGAATTAATAGATAACTCTAAAAGGTTGAAAGTTTCTCACTCTAACAAGGCGTATCTTTGGCATTTAAGACTTGGTCATATTAATCAGGATAGGATTCAAAGATTGGTGAAAGACGGTCCTCTGGAATCTCTGGAGGAGGTACGTCTTCCCCAATGTAAGTCTTGTCTAGAGGGTAAAATGACTAAGAGATCTTTTGGAGCTAAGGGTACAAGGGCTTAGGAGCTCTTAGAAATTGTGTACACTAACGTATGTGGCCCCATGAATGTCATAGCATGAAGAGGGTTCGAGTATTATGTCTCCTTTATAGATGATTACTCGAGGTATGGATATGTGTATCTGATGCACTGCAAGAGCGAAACCTTTGATAAGTTCAAAGAGTATCGTGCAGAAGTGGAAAAGCAATTGGATAAATCCATAAAGACACTTCGATCTGATCGAGGTGGCGAATACCTCTCCGATGAATTTCTAGGACATCTTGTAGAGAACGGGATATTATCCTAATTGACTACATCTGGTACTCCACAACAGAATGGTGTAGCCAAAAGGAGAAACAGGACCTTGTTGGATATGGTACGGTCCATGATGAGTTATTCAACGCTGCCATTATCATTTTGGGGATATGCTTTACAAACGGCGTGCTATATTCTGAACCAGGTTCCAAGCAAATCAATTCCCAGAACTCCGTATGAGTTGTGGCGTGGTAGGAAGTCCTCCCTTGGACATATGAGAATATGGAGCTGCTCGGCACATGTACTGGATGGGGATGCAAAGAAGTTGGAACCAAGATCAGAATTATGCATGTTTGTAGGGTATCCAAAGGGAACTAAAGAAGGTCTGTTCTATAACCTGAAGGAACAAAAAGTTATTGTCTCAACCCATGCGACATTCTTGGAGGAAAGTCACATGAATGAATTTAAGCCTCGAAGCAAAGTGGTGCTAGAGGAGTTATCGGTGAAAGAACTACTCCACAGATTTCGGTCTTGGACGCAAGTCTGAGTTTCGGTGAAGGACCTACAGACGATCAACAATTTAGGGTGCCTCGTCGTAGTAGGAGGGTTTCGAAGAAACCTAATTTCTTCATGTATGATGCTGAGGTATACCAGGTCGAGGCTCATGAGCATGAGGATGATCCGATCACCTATGATGAAGCTATAAATGATGTTGATTATAAATCTTGGAAACAGGCTATGAACAATGAGATGGATTCTATGAAATCCAACTCTGTTTGGGAATTTGTAGATTTGCCGGATGGGATAAAACCCATTAGATGCAAATGAGTCTACAAAAGAAAGAAGGATGCGGAAGGGAGAGTGGAAACTTTCAAAGCAAGACTGGTTGCAAAGGGGTACACACAAAAGGCTGGAATCGATTACGATGAAACCTTTTCGCCTGTTGCTATGCTGAAGTCTATCCATATTCTTCTGTCTGTTGCTGCGGCTCTCGATTACGAGATCTGGCAAATGGATGTCAAGACGGCATTCTTGAATGGTCATCTTGAAGAGTGTATCTATATGATACAGCCCGAAGGGTTCGTAGCGAAAGGCCAAGAGAGGAAAGTCTACAAGTTGCTTGGATCCATTTATGGATTAAAGCAAGCATCCTACTCATGGAACCAGAGGTTTGATCAAGCGATTAAGACATTTGGTTTTGAATAGAACGTTGATGAACCCTGTGTTTATAAACGTATTAAGGATGGAAAAGTGGTCTTTCTGATACTCTATGTCAATGATATACTACTCATTGGGAATGATGTAGGGAACTTATCATCGGTCAAGCTTTGGTTACACCAACAGTTTGACATGAAGGACTTGGGAGAAGCTAATTATGTTCTAGGCATTCGTCTCTTCAGGGATCGAAAGAACAAAATGATAGCGTTATCCCAAGCTTCATACATAGATAAAATAATTGACAAATATGCAATGCAAGAGGCAAAGAAAGGTTCACAACCTTCTATTGCCGGTCTAACTCTTTCATTGGATGACTGTCCCAAGACATCGGAAGAAAGAGAGCGTATGAGTAAGGTCCCTTATGCATCCGCTGTGGGTAGTCTTATGTACGCTATGCTTTGCACTCGTCCGAATATATGTTTTGCAGTAGGTATGGTGAGTCGATATCAAGCAAATCCTAGAACCAAGCACTGGCAAACCGTAAAGCATGTACTCAAGTATCTTAAGAGAACGAGCGATTGTATGCTGGTGTATTCTGGAGGGGACCTAACACCCATAGGATACACGGACTCAGACTTCCAGACTTGTAAGGATTCGAGGAAATCGACATCTGGATCAGTGTTTTTGCTCGGAGGAGGCGCCATTGTGTGGAGGAGCGTGAAGTAGGGCTGCACAGCTGACTCTACTATGGAGGCTGAGTATGTGGCTACGGCCGAGGCATCTAAAGAAGCGATTTAGCTCCACAAGTTCTTTAGAGACCTTGAGGTCATTCTGGTTGTTGACGAGCCTATCACTCTTTACTGTGATAACACTGGGGCTATTGCCAACACAAGGAAATCTTGGCACCACAAGAGGACCAAGCACATAGATCGGAGATATCATATTATTAGAGGGCATGTGGAGACAGGACAAGTGGATGTATGTAAGATCGCGTCCGAGGACAATATTGCCAATCCCTTTACTAAGACTTCGTTGGCAAGAAGCTTTGAGAGGCATGTAGAGGCGATGGGATGCGTAACATGGCACATCTGCTGGCTTAGGGCAAGTGGGAGATTGTTAGGAAATGCCCTAAGCATTAGAGACATTTTGATGTATTTATTTTGAACTGGATAATAAAATTATATATAGAGGTTATTCATTACATTGCTATCTGTCCTCGTTTTATTTACATGTTAAAGTAAATGTAAGCAAATATGGCTCCCTGACTACTTGTGTTAAACTGTTAGAACGTTGCATGCAATGGTCCTTTGTATGCGAGAAGACAATGTTCTAAAGTTAGCGGTCTAAACTATGGTCTGTAGTCTATGGGGTTAGACCGAGCATCTAACTCATGTTATTATGTTGTCTAAAGCCTTGGAGCGGATGGTTTGTCTTGACTGTCTGGAGCTGGACTCCTAAGTAGAGACATAGATATGTTGCTTAGTGGTGACATATTAGATCGGGACTAAAGCATGATTGATCTACGAAGTCTGCTTTGAGTGGATCGATCTGCTTTTGACGTTTATTGTGCAGCAACCTTAATCCTGAGTAAAAGGACAGCTTCATGTATATGACTTATGTACTTTGATGTTCCAATAGCTAAAGCATCTCAGAGGTAGTAAGCTTATAGATCGGTTCGTTAGGTGCATGACTTGTATACGATAAAGGGTTTGTTTACAGATATCGGAATCATAACTCTAATGAGGAGTTAAGGGTATCCTCTTAACGGCATTATACTGAATGTGAAAATGGACAAGGCCTTGGGTCGTCTGCTGGGCGGATGACTTCTTATTCACATATGGTGAATAATCATTTTCTTTATTCAGTAGTATAATGGAACTTTAAGATAGCCTAATCAGTAGGATTAAATAGACTTTGGCCCAAGGCTGATCATGGATATCATATGAGGGTTCTGCATACATGACAAGGTCATTGGACGATAGCTTGTCACAGGTTTACGTAATACGGTATATAATTGGGAGTTCAGTTTGAGGTTTATAGTGGTGTGACTCTGAAATTAGTGATCATATGATTGAGTTATTCGGTAAAGAATGATGATCATATGGATTTATGGGAGCCCGATTATATATGTCCAATCAGTCCCTCTACTAGCTCCACATAATTCCTTAACGTTTGGCAAATTGATTTGTGTATGCTCTTGGCTAGTTTATTATGCATGGATGGTGATGACACAGGATTAGGATGGTACACAAGATTCTCTCCGGTTGGATTCAGATTTTGTTTTGGATAATAGAGTACACAATTATTCGAACTCCAAATAAAGTTGCCATGATTTTATTTAAGATTGGATTGGAGTTGTAGAAAATTATCCATGAGAACAAGAATTTGAAACACAACCGTTTTGTGGATTTTGAAATTTGAATTTTGAAATTTGAAATTTGAATTTTGAAATTTGAAATTTGAATTTGAATTTGAAATTTGAATTTGAAATTCGAATTTGAAATTTGAATTTGAAATTTAAATTTGAAATTTGAAATTTGAAATTCAAATTTTGAGTCACAGTCCAAGTGGGATTCGAATTTGTTGTGGAAAATCCACAAGGAATGAAATTCGAATTTGAGTTGGATATAGAGAGAATAATCTTGTTAGAATCCTACTTGAATTTTGAATCCAAATCCTAATTAAAGTTGGACGAAAATTTTGAGGATTATCCTCAATGATTTTCGGATTTTTTGTGGATAAGGTTCAAGGAAAAATTCAAGTTTCAATCCTAGTTGAATTTGGATTCTCTCCTCCCAGATAATGGCCAAATTTTGGAGTGAATCTCCTATGAGATTTTCAGTTATTGTGGATAAGGATGAGATAAGATTCAAGCTTGAAAATCCTAATGGAATTTTGATTCTCCCTTATCCAAAAGTGGCCGAATTTTTATGGAGATTTTCTCCTTAGAATTTTCAGATTTTTTGGTTGAAAAAGGGAGATAAAATTCTAGTTAAAATCTTGTTTAGATTTGGATTGGATTTATCCTAAAGTAGCCAAATTTTATTGTTGGGATTTTCCCTTGGAAAATTCAGATTTTGTGCTTGTGGATAAGGGAGAATATCTTCTCCTAATCCAATTCGAATTCAGAGAATCACCTCATGCAGGTTTATAAATAGAGGTCCTACCACTTCAGTTTTCTTAGACCACAGACTCTCAGGTGAGCAGGCTTATTGTTGCACAGCCCACCGTGACAATAAGTTCTTTAGAGATCTGGGTGGTCGGAAGAAGACTAGCAGTGCTAGCATACCGATCGAGGTTCAGAGTGCCCACACACTCAGCCATATGGGAATTGGAGAATAGTACAGAAGGCTAGTTGGTTGAAGCCTTTCCGGTCATTCTCCTCTTACAGTTTGGCGTCCTTGAGATATGAGTAATAATTGTTGTTGGTTTATTGTATATGGCATCATGAGATATTTAACGATCTAAAAATTTTTTGTTCCGTTGCGTCACTCTAATATGTTTTTACTGATTTATTCTTCCTTCACCATGTAGCTTCTTCAAGGTTATGATTCTGCCATAATACTTTTACAAGCGGAATCACTTTATTCCTAAGGACTTTATTTTCTCTAGCTAAAATTTGCACGGGTTTCTCCTCGTAGGTTAGATCGGCGTGCACTTCAACTGGCTCTTGACTTAGGACGTGGGAACTATCTGGCATGTACTTCTTTGACATCGAGACGTGGAACATGTTATGCACTGATGTTAGTTCAGGAGGGAGCGCTAATCTATAGGCTACCTTCCCAATTCTCTCGAGAATCTCGAAGGGTCCTATATATCTAAGACTGACCCAAAGCACATCACCCCTTTCATGGGTGCCACCTTGAGAAAAACTGAATCTCCTTCTTGAAATTTGAGAGGCCTCCATCATTTATCCGCGTAACTCTTCTGGCAGTTATGAGCTGTATCCAGTTTCTCTTATATAAGCTTCACATCGTCTGTTGTGCTCTTGATTTAGTCCATGCTGGTGAGCTGTTTCTCTCTAGTTTCATGCAAATGCACTGGAGATCTGCATTTCCTTCCATAGAGTGCCTCGTTCGGTGCCATTCCGATCGAGGAATGATAGCTATTATTGTACGAGAACTCTATCAATGGCAGCTTCCGGTCCCAGCTCCCTTTGAAATCTAGGGCACATGCTCTTAGCATATCCTCCAATGTCTGAATGGTTCTCTCAGACTAGCCATCAGTTTGAGGATGGAAGGCTGTGCTGAACTTTAACTTGGTTCCCATTGAAGCTTGAACGCTCTGCCAAAACTTGGAAGTGAAGCGTCCATCGCGATCTGAGATGATCAATTTCGGTACTTCGTGCATTCTTACTACTTGAGCTACATACATTTTGACTAACCTTTCCACCGAGTAGCTCAACTTCATTACTAAAAATCGAGCTGATTTCGTTAATCGATCTATGATTACATAGATTGCGTCGTTTTCACTTGAGGTTCTAAGTAATCTGACCACAAAATCCATTGTCATTTGCTCCCATTTCCACTCTGGTAGCTTGATCTTCTGCAGTTCTCCTCCCGGTCGCTGATGCTCTACTTTGATTTTCTGGCATGTGAGGCACTTTGCTACAAACTAGGTGACATCGTTTTTCATTCCCGGCCACCAAAAGCTCGCTTTTAAGTCCTACTACATCTTATTTACCCCTGGATGTATCGAGTATGGTGTGTGGGCTTTTGAAAGGATCTTTTTTTTTTTTCTGAGTTCTTCATCCTTCGGAACACATACTTTACCTCTAAAATAGAGTACGCCATCCTTAGAGACTTGAAACTCTGAACTCTGGCCTTTCATTGCCTCCTTTTTGAGCTTGATTAAGTCAAATCAAGCTCTTAGCTGGCTTTAATCTCCTCTAGTAGCATGGATTGGAGGGTCATTTCAGACAACCTCCTCGTCAAAAGCTCGATCTTGCTGCTGTGTAGCTCCTTTTGTAGTGCTTCCGGTAGGGCACTAACAGCCATGAGTGACGAGGTATGCTTTCTACTCAGTGCATCAGCCACCTTATTAGCTTCTCCTGGGTGATATAGGATTTCACAGTCATAATCTTTCACCAGTTCTAACCATCTACTCTGGCTCATGTTGAGCTCTTTCTGTGTGAAGATATATTTGAGGCTCTGGTGGTCCGTGTAGATCTCGCACTTGACTCCATATGGATAGTGCCTCCATATTTTGAGCACAAAGACAACTGTTGCAAGCTCTAGGTCATGTGTTGGATAATTCCTTTCGTGGTTCTTGAGTTGCCGCGAAGCGTATGCGACCACTCTACCACCTTGTATTAGTACGGCTCCTAGTCTAGTCTTGGACGCGTCACTGTAAATCACAAAATTCCCCTGCCCAGCATCCATTATGGTCAGGATTGGAGCGCTCATGAGTCTGCTTTTTAACTCCTAGAAGCTTTTCTCACACTTGTCTATTCACTCATACTTCTTTTCCTTTTTAGTCAGTGCTATGAGTGGTGCGGCTAGCTTTGAAAAAGCTTTAACGAAACGTCGATAATAACCCACAAATCCTAAGAAGCTGTAAATTTTTGTTACATTCTTTGGAGTTGGCTAATCACTAACTGCTTCAACCTTTGCCGGGTCTACTGATACTCCTTCCTTGGAGACCACGTGACTAAGGAAATAGACATTCTCCAACCAAAATTCATACTTGAAAAATTTGGCATACAGTTGATGCTCCTTTAACTTGAGTAAAACGTCTCTCAGATGCTCCTCGTGCTCCTCCTTTGTCTTGGAATATACAAGTATGTCATCGATAAACACAATGACAAGCTTGTCTAAGAATTCCTTGAAGATGCGATTCATCAAGTCCATGAAAACTGCAGGAGCGTTCGTTAATCCGAATGACATGATAAGGAACTCATAGTGTCCATATCGAGTTCAGAATGCTGTCTTGGGTATGTCTGCATCTTTGATCCGCAATTGGTGATACCTGAAACGTAGGTCAATCTTTGAAAATACTATAGCACCTCAAAGCTGGTCTAACAGATCGTCGATCCATAGCAATGGATATTTGTTCTTTATGGTGATCTTGTTTAACTCCCAGTAGTCTATGCACATCCGTAACATTCTGTCCTTCTTTTTCACGAACAAGACTGGTGCTCCCCATGGTGAACAACTCTGTTGGATAAAACCCTTATCCATTAACTCCTTTAATTGAGTTTGGAGCTCTTTCAACTCTGTCGGTGCCATTCTATAGGGGGTCTTGGATATAGGGGCTAATCCTGGTAACAGCTTGATCTCAAATGCTATCTCACACTCTGACGGAAGTCCTGGGAGATCTTCGGGGAAGACTTCCATAAACTCTCAAACCACTAGTATGCCTTTCGGTCTTATCTTAGCCTCCTGAGTCTTGTCTACTATGTGCGCTAAGAAACCAGTGCATTCACTAGACAATAGCTTGTAAGTCTTCATACCCGAATTCATCATCTTAGGTTGCTTCAGCGGTAAGCCCTTGTAGACTAATTTCTCGTGCCCAACCGATTTGAATGTAACTTCTCGCCTTCAGCAGTCTATGACGACTTGGTACTTGGTGAGGAAATCCATTCCCATAATCACGTCGTAGTCGCACATATCGATGACAATCAAGTCCACGCTTAGCTCGTGCCTACCGATAACTACTGGTACGTGATGTATCCAATATCTAGACAACAAGACTTCCTCTGAGGGAAGGGCAGTTCGAAAAGTTTGGTTCATCTTATCTAGGTTCTGGCCTATCTCCCTAGCAAACTTCGATGATGCAAAAGAGTGTGTAGCTCCAGAATCAAATAATACTAGTATAGTGGAGTTGGCAATATAAGCTAACTTGTCATCACCGCCGAGGTTCCAGCCTCTGCATCTTCTTAGGTGAAAGTGTAGATTCTCCCCTACGTCTTTGGAGCTTTTAATCTACCTTGAGTGATTGATGGGCCTACGATTCTGGCTTGGACGGCATACAGTTGTCCACTAGTGGGGTGGGCTTGGCCTTGTTGATGATGTGTGTTCGAGCGGCACTGTTTGGCGAAGTGGCCTTCCTTGCCACAGATTTAACAACCACTAGTCCCTAGGTGGCATTCTCCTAGGTGGTTCTTCCCATACTTCGAACAAGGTAGGTGTTGATTTCCATTTCCCCCCCGGTTATGCTTCTTTTGGGGGAAATTCCTCTGCTACCCCTAGTTGCTCGAGTTTCCTTTTCTTTTGTTGTTGTTATGATTGGACTGTCTATGGTGTTGGCTGGCCCCTGTGTTCTGCCCCTTGTGCTGTGGGTCAGGATTCGACCTTCCCTTAATCTGTTTTTGCTAGTTTTTTTCTTCTCTCTTTGCCTTGAAAATTTGGGCCCTTCTCTCTTTGTCTTGTGCCAACCAATATTCCATTCGGATGGCCCTACTGACACATTCAGCTATGGTTGTGAGCCTATGGCTGTTGTTGCAGACTTGGACTGCAACGTCTGTCCGAAACATCTTTAACATCCTCCGAACCTTTTCTTTCTCGGTCGACACTAAGTTGGGACACAGTCGGGTTAGCTGCTCGAATTTTCGGACTGCTTCCATAATAGCCATGCTGCCCTGGCTCAGCTTGTTGAATTTGTCCTGCTAGACTCCTTGGGCTTCGTCATTGAAGTACATTTCCCTAAACTCAACGATGAAGTTTGTCCAATTCATTTCATTAATGTTCCTCCTAATAGCCACGGTCTTCCACCATTGGCGTGCTCCTTTACGTAGGGCGAGGGAGGCATATAGTACTTTCTCCTTCTTTGACAGCCTTACGAGGTCTAGGATGACTTGGACGTCGGTCAACCAGTCATCTGCTTCAATAGGGTTCATCATCCCCTCGAATTTGGGTACCTTCATGCGCCTAAACTGCTTGTATAGGCCACCTTCTCTATAAGCTAGCACAAGGATGTTGGCTGCTGCGGGAGTAGCCACAGCCGGTGGTGCTGGCATTGTCTGGACTGGTGGGGCCGCTTGTTCTCTAGGGGCATCGGGTATGACAATCGGGAAATTCAGGCATTCTCAGAAGAAAATGTACAAATGTATGTATATAACAATTTGTACTATTTAAAGAGTGAAATAAGTAAAATTATATTGTTCAGAATGTATTAAAATGTTCTAACAATACTGACGAGTAAGAATTCAGTGTTGATAAAATTCACTGAATTGAAACAGGTGAAACGGTGCCAAAAACGGCATTGAAAACCCTAACCGGTGCATTATGGTGCACTAAAAGATGAAAATCTTCCGGGATTGATTTTGATCAAACGGAAGCAGTATAAATTGATCCGACTGCATAGGAGACCTCAGGAACCCGCCGAGACAATTTCAGGAAAATTTCGACTCGAACCGACATCGGTCAAAAAGTAGTCGAATTAATATGAATAGTAAAGTCAAAGTCAAAGTTTTACTTTGCAATTATGACATCATAAAGCCAATTTAATAAATGTGAAAATTTTGGTGCTTGGTGGCATTAATGGCCAAGATTGATTTACTTTTTAATCTAAAGGCTAAGATTTGGCCAAAATTAGCCAAATTAATTTTGTGAAATATTTGGAAAGAAATGGCTTGAAAGGTGTTGAATTCTCATTGGTTGAAAGCCAAATTAATTGGTTTCCTTTGCCACTTAAGTCGGAAAAATGTGGAACAAAATGGCCGTAGCCTTTTCAAGGCCAAAAACAAGAAGAAAAAATTTTCTAAGTGTCCTATAGAGAGAAAACGTGAGCCATCTTGGAGAACCAAAGGATTTCTTCAAAATTTTGAAGCAAGAACTCAAGTTTGGCAAGCTAGCATCCAACTAATCAAGGTGAGCTTCAAAACTTGTAAAATTTCCCAATTTTTGGCCATGAAATCTGTGGGAGTAATGGGAAGAAAAAGATGAAAAATTGTTGTGGAATTGATGAAATTATGTATTGGTTTTGTGATATGTTGAATTAGGTTATTCATGTATTGGATTTGCATGAAAAAAATGTGATTTATGGCTTGTTTTCTCCATAAAATCCGTGGGTTGAATAGTGTGAAGAATGAAAAATTTGAGGTTGGTTTTGGTTGATTTGGTGCTTGGGTTTTGTTAAGGGTGTGATTAGAAGAATAATCTTGCATTTTGTTTAAAGAAAAACAAGGTTTTGGTTGGTTTTCCAATGGTAAAACCGTGGGTTACCTATGTGTTTGATGATGAATTGTTATTGGTTAAATGTTGTAATGTTTTAAATCATGTTGTGGTTAAATGTAAAGCATGATTTGTATGGTTATAAAGCTTGGAAAAATTTTGGAATCAAAAACCCTAAACTGGCCGTGGGTTGTAATTAGGGTTTGGTGAACATTTTTACATGATTAACTTGATGATTGGATAGTTCAAATCATGCATTTAATTATGAAAATGATGGTTATGTGGTTGAAAGCATGAAACAAAAATTTGGTGCATGTTTTACCTAAAATGGCCGTGGGGTATGAATGGTGAAAAACCCTAAGAATTGTGTTGTAAAATGTATGGAAATTGGCTTGATAATGTGCTAGGTAATGACATTGGAATAGCCTAAAATTTGGTTGAAAAATTAAAAAGTTTTGGTTAGGTTTTGAGTATGAAAACCGTGGCTAAAACTAAGGGTAAAATTGAAAGAATTTTGTGGAATGTGGTTCAAAATGTGAATTGTTAAATGTGTGAGCTTTTATGTAAAAGTTTGGGAAACTTTTACATAAAATAGGACTTTGGTATAGTACGTGGCAGGTACATATGGTTCGTGACGTACCTAACGCCGGTAGCCTTAAATTTACGCCGAAATGCTGTCGAAATTTCGAAAACGGCATTTGGGGTAGAAAAGGAATTAAAAATAAAAGTTTAGGGTCGGGTCGGAAACTCGAGTCCCTAAAGGGAAATTGAATAAGGAAAACCTAAGGGGTGGTTTGTGAATAGTAACCCGTCCCCTTAAAAATGTAAAACGCGACTGAAACTGAAAAACCAACCCCGTGGGGGGGCGTTTTTGGGAAAGGAAGTAAAGGTCCGAGTCGGGTACGGAAAATCTGAGTCTCGGATACCTAAATCGGGAACGTCTAGATGAACGTTTTAAATACTAGTAAAACGTCCATTTGAGGCTCCGAAACGATAGAAAATCACTAAACCGACGTAAGGGTCGGAATAGTACTTCTCAAGGGTCGGGAAGGTGAAAAATGGAAATAAAATAGAAACGAACTCGGTAATGAATAGAAAAGAGTCAGAAAAGTTCCTGAGAGCCAAAAGTACAGTCTGGATCGAGAAAATTCCGTCAGGGGCATAATTGCAATTTTTCCAAAATATAGGGGTAAAATCATAATTTTGCAAAAGTTGAGAAAAATGGGGAAAATGATAAATAAAGCCTAAAAAGTTATAAACAGGTTTTATTTAAGCTTTTTAATAACAAAATAAAAGCTATAAATGGAAATGAAATTAACAGACAAGGTTTTGTCTGTAGGATCCCAAAATCGACCCATAAGGAGAGCGATTAAAGATCCAAGAAGGAAAAAGGGGAAGAAACAGATAAGGTAAGTTCAGACATTTACTTGTCTGCAACATGTAGCATTATTATTGCTAACTTTGAGGTACTAACTATAAGTTAGATACATATGTACTACGGACACTATTATAGAGTAGAGAGAGAGACGAAATGTGCTATAGGCACTATTGAGAATGGGACACATAGTAAATTGTGCTTCGGGCACTAGAGCGAGGTTAATGAAACTCACTCACCTAAAATTAAAATGTGAACTATTCCTAACCACGGGGCAATATGAAGTCACCGGGTTAGAATTTTAAAAAGTCGGTAATGAAACCACTTTTGGCGTACCAGCCTTCCATACAGGGAGGTAAATTTTGCCTTCGGGGCTATGATGATAAGATTAAGGCTGTGGAGGTCAGCACTAATGCACCGCTCCCAGTCATGTACAAATTTGCCTTCGGGGCTATGATGATGAGATTAAGGCTGTGGAGGTTAGCACTAATATACCGCTCCCAGTCATGCGCACTAAAATGGTACTGCCAACCTGAGCTCAAAACCAGAACATAATCAAAGATAATTACCTAAAATTGAAACTATGCCATAATTGAGCATAAGACAATTCATGAGGGTACTAACATCGCGGTTAATGTACTGTTGACATATTGTGTTGTGGTCAAAGTTACTATTCATGATGAATAGTGATCAATGTTACTATTTATGATAAATAGTACTATTCATAGAAATTCTATTTCTTGCATGTTTGAACTTACTGAGCCTATAGCTCACCATGTTTGCTTATGTTGCAGGTAAGCGACCAGCTCAGTAGCTTTGTATGGCAGGATGGCGGACGGGATAGCGAGTGCCAAATGGGATAGGAGGCCAAGGGATATAGTCCTGCCAGAGTCTTTCCGCTGAGCGTTAACAGAGAAAGGAAAAAAGAAAATAGTTCTTTTGTAAATATATATTTTGCGAAAGTGCTGTATTATGTAAATTACTTTGTACTTGCAAACAAAATAAATAATGGATAATGTTTTACATGATGTTTAAAAAAAAAAATTTCCCCAAAAAGGTCATGTTTTGAAGAGAGATAGATTAGCCGGTGACCCATGAGAGTACAATCTATCGCGGTTAGCGATGAAGCTTAACTGTAATAGTATTGTATGATCTCTACGAAGGGCGGGCCGCCACATCGGGGGCTACTGGTACTACTTGAGCTGGCACCTCTATCGGTTGTGGTGCCTATTTTTTGTCTATTCATTTGCTCCCAGAGTTGAGCAAGCTCTTATTGTTGATTCATTGTCATCTCTACATAGCGGCGAGCCATGTCATTAGCTCATCCTCACGGGTGGCTTGGTTAGTTTGTGCTCTTGTTCTCGCCATTGTCCCTATGTAACCCTATCACATAATGGGAAAAGAAAACATGAGTTTTTTAAACTTTATACTTGGGACTCGTGTTACATATCATTTTTTTTTCTTACTTAACAATTTTATTTAAACATCATAGATATAGTGTGGGCCACCCGACTAGCTCGAGTCGTCCACTCTCTTTCTTTCTTTCTTTCTTTGCTCTTATTTCCTCTTACTTAACTTGCTTTTCTTTAAAAGATTGGTATTTGAAAAACCGTGAAATTTTTTTTTTATATAATATACTTGCGGTCTTGTTTTCTTGAAAATACTTAGTAATATAAACATACTTTATTACATAAGTATACCTTTAAACTTACTTTACTTTATACATAACACACTTGTCTTGTCTTGTTTTGTCTTTATACATTTATACATACATTCTTGTACTGTACTCTTTTCACAGCGGATGATTTACGAAGCGGATCCACAACCTGTCCATGACACTGTGAGAATCTGCCTGCCAGTCCTTTTGCTCTCTCTTCATAATGCAAGCTGTTTACCTTTGTTACCTACATCACGAACAGACTAGTAAGCTAGAGCTCAGTAAGTATAAACATAAAGATAAAACATGATTTATGCCTAACACTTAAGGTTAGTCTGTTATGTGTGTCAATTTTTAGTTCTTATGATTTTCTCGTTCTTTCTATATTATTTTTCTTTTCTTTTCTTTTTCTTTTCTTTTCTTTTTCTTTTCTTTTCTTTCTTTATCTTTCCTTCCTTTATCTTTCACTTGTGGGCCCGTGGTTGGACGTACCTAATGTGCATAGACCAAAGGGGGGAAGGGGGAGCAACCCATCAATCGACCCCGAGGTTAATCTTTACACTACCACACTTGGGGTAGCACATTAAGCCATTAACTACCACACTTGGGGTAGCACCATGCATTGGGGTGGAGGCTATATTTAAACCTCACACTGCGGAGGTTGGTACGCCAACCTTACATTTTCAGTTTTATTATCTTATTTACATTTTTCTTTCTTTACTTTAGCTTTTCATATTTTTCTAACCTTGTGAACAGGTTAGACTATTACGTCACAACATATATTGTGACAACCAGGAATTTCTGGCATTCTCGGAAGAAAATATACAATTGTATATATGTGACAACTTGTATTATTTAAAGAGTAAAATAAATAAATTTATATTGTTTAGAATGTACTAAAATGTTCTGACAATGCTGATGGATAAAAATTCAGCGTTGAGAAATTTTGGCAAAGCAAAACGGGTGAAACGGTGTCAAAACGACATTTAAAACCCTAATCGGTGCCTATGGTGCACTAAAAGACGAAAAACTTCCGGGATTGATTTTGATCAAACGGAAGCAGTATAAATTGATCCGACTGCATCGGAGACCTCAAGAACCTGCCGAGGCGATTTTGGGAAAATTTCACTCTAGTCAAAATTCGATCAAAAAGCGACGTGAATAGTGACATCAAAAAGTAAGCTAATGACTCATCATTGATGATGTCATTAAAAATGTTTAATAAATGGTTAATTAAAGTGGTAGGTTAGGTGGATGGCTAGGATTTAATTCACCTTTAATCTAATGGCCAAGATTAGGCTAAAATGCCATCTTTTGATTTAAAAAAAAAGGTGGAAAGAAATGCACGAATGGTGTCAAATTTTTATTGGTTAATTAAGGATGACTCATGCCAATTAGCCAAGTTAATATGGCTTTCTTGAAAATAAGATTCGGCTATTTTGGGAGGAAGAAGCCGTAGCCACCAAAACCAAAAGAAAAAAAATTTTCTAAGTGTTGGCAAGAGAGAAAACGTGAGCCACCTTGGAGAATCAAAGGATTTCTTCAAAATTTTTGAAGCAATTACTCAAGTTTGGCAAGCTAGCATCCAACTAACCAAGGTAAGCTTCAAAACTTGAAAATTTTCCCTATTTTTGGCCATGAAATCCGTGGGAATAATGGGAAGAAAATGATAAAATTTTGTTGTGGATTTGATGAAATTATGTGTTGGTTTTGTGATATGTTGAATTAGGTTATTCATGTATTGGATTTGCATGAAAAAAAAATGTGATTTTTGGCTTGTTTTCTCCATGAAATCCTTGGGTTCAAAGAGGAGATTTTGGTGATGAAATTTTGATGAAAAATGTTGTTATGTGGTGTGGAAATATGTTTTGGATGTTTAGAAATAATAAACTTCATATTAAATTTGCAAAAAAAAAAAAAGAAATTTGAAAAAAGTTAGTGTGAAAACCCTAAGTGAAAACTGATTGTGGTTTAGGGTTTTAATGAAAAAAATTTTGTTGATTAAGGGTTGTTTTGGAATAAAAATTATGTTATGGTTTAAGTATGAAACCGAGCATAATGTGGAGAAAATGAAGAAAAGAATTTTGCTTGGGTTTGATAAGCCAAAACCGTGGCTTAATTAAGGCGGGAAAGTGAAAGAAATTTTGAACACAGTGGTTGTTTTGTAAATTGGTGATTGTGCAAATTTTTATGTAAAATTTTGGGAAACTTTTACATAAAATAGGACTTTGGTATAGTACGTGGCAGGTACACATGGTTTGAGGCGTACCTAACGCGATAGCCTTAAACTTACGATGAAATGCTGTCAAAATTTCGAAAAACGGCATTTAGGGCAAAAAGGGAATCGAGAGTAAAAGTTTAGGGTCGGGTCAAAAACCCGAGTCCCTAAAGGAAAATTGAATAAGGGAAACCTAAGGGGTGGTTCATGAATAGTAACAAGTCCCCTTAAAAATGTAAAACGCGAGTGAAACTGAAAAACCGACCCCGAAGGGGGGGCGTTTTTGGGAAACGAAGTAAAGGTCCGAGTCGGGTATAGAAAATCCGAGCCTCGTAGACCTAAATCGGAAAAGTCTAGATGAACGTTTTAAATTTTAGTAAAACGCTCATTTGAGGCTCCGAAACGATAGAAAAACACGAAACCGACGTAAGGGTCAGAATAGTACTTTCCGAGGGTCAGAAAGTGAAAATTTGGGATAATGAAAGAAAATTTTCCGGAAAAGGTCCGGTAAAATTTTAAAAGATGATTTGAGGATTTTTGGGCTTAGAAAATTAGGTTTAAAAATATGAAATGAGAATTTAGGGTAAAAGGACCTGATAATGGCAAAATGGTCATTTTGACCAGAATTTTTCAAAAAGTGGGAAAAGAGCCCTAAAGACCCCGGAATGGTAGAATAAGGTTCCTGAGCGTCAAAAGTAAATTTTTAAGTCGAGAAAATCCCGTCAGGAGTATAATTGTAATTTTTCCAAAATTTAGGGGTAAAATTGTAATTTTACAAAAATTGGGGGAAAATATGAAATTATTAATAAAGCCTACAATGTTGTCATAAAGCTTAATTAAAGGTTTTAAGACCAAATTTGAGCTTTTTATTTTAAATAAAAGTTACAAATGAAAATGAAATTAACAGACAATGTTTTGTCTGTAGGGTCTCAAAATAAGCCAGGAAAAGGGACGTTGAAGGATCCAAAGAAGCAGACACTAGCAGACGTACGGTAAGTTCAGACATTTACTTATCTGCAACATATAGCATTATTATTGCTAACTTTGATATACTAAGTATAAGTTAGGTACATATGTGCTATGGGCACTATTATAGAATAGAGAGAAAGATGAAATGTGCTACAGGTACTATTAAAAATGGGACACATAATAAATTGTGCTTCAGGCACTAGAGCGAGGTTAATGAAACTCACTCACATGAAATTAAAATGTGAACCATTCCTAACCACAGGGCAATATGAAGTCACCGGGTTAGAACTTTAAAAAGTTGGTAATGAAACCACTTTTGGCGTACCAGCCTTCCATACGGGGAAGGTATACTTTGCCTTCGAGGCTATGATGATGACATTAAGGCTATGGAGGTTAGCACTGATGTACTGCTCCAAGTCATGCGTACTAAAATGTTACGGCCAACATGAGCTCAAAACCAGAACATAAATAAAGATAATTACCTAAAGCTGAAACTATGCCATAATTGAGCATAAGACAGTTTCGTGAGAGTACTAACACTGTGGTTGATGTACTACTGATATACTGTGTTGTGGTCAAAGTTACTATTCATGATAAATAGTGGTCAAAGTTACTATTTATGATAAATAGTACTATTTATAGAAATTCTATTTCTTGTATGTTTGATCTTACTAAGCCTGTAGCTCACCATTTTTGCTCATGTTGTAGGTAAGCAACCAGCTCATTAGCTTTGTATGGCTGGATGGCGAACGGGATAGCGAGTGTCAAATGGGATGGGAAGCCAAGGGATATGGTTCTGCCAGAGTTTTTCGCTGAGCGTTAACAAAGAGAGGGAAAGAAAACAGTTCTTTTGTAATAATATGTATTTTACGAAAGTATTGTATTATGTAAATTACTTTATACTTGCAAACAAAGTGATTAGTGGATAATGTTTCACGTTATGTTAAAAAAAAAAATTTCCCCCAAAAATACTATATTTAAAAAGAGAGAAAGATTAGCCGGTGACCCATGAAAGTACAATCTATCACAGTTAGCGATGAAGCTTAACTCTAATAGCATTGTATGATCTCTATAAAGGGCGGGCCGCCACAATTGGTATCAGAGTAGTGTTGACCATATCCTGATTTGACACTTCACGCATCCTGCACCGCAATCCAAGTAAGTAGTTTACTTAAGCTTAGTCAATTATTTTCTTATATGAAAATAATTATCTTATAGGTAGCAAGATGACTAGACCTCCTTATGCGAGACCGCCGCTACCACGACCAAGAGGATTGTTATGGATATGGACGAGACCTATTGTGAGGCCGTCTATTTCCCAACGTCCGGCACTTAGACCCCCAGTGCCAGAGAGACCTGCAGTACCAGTAGCAGCACCAGCCCCTGTAGATGTAGTACATCCTCGACTGGTACTTCATCCACCTGTAGTAGTAGACATTCCAGTTGTTGGTGGATGCCAACACATTGGCATGAGAGTTTCAGCTCGAGCGGTATAGACATTTAGAGCTAGTACTCCCCCTATGTTTGATGGTGGATGACAGTCAATGGAGACAAAGAATTGGCTCCATGCAATAGAGAGGATTATGGTGATGTGTGATTTGATCAAGAGATGTGGATCCAGTTGGCAATAAGTACGTTTTAGGGAGATGCTCGATTATTCTGGGATTATTGTGATCAAGAGATTCTGTTGGGATTCAGTTGGGCTGAGTTTCGACAGCGGATGGTTGAGCAGTTTCCACCAAGGATCCGACACCTGTTCCAGCACCTTCTGAGAGTCGAGAGGTAATTCCACCTGCATATCCTAGATTTGATGAGGTCAGGGATTATATTCTTCAGACTGAGAGGATTTTGATGTTACCCGGTGGGACGGTGATAACCTATGCCGCATGTTTTGAGGAGCATATTAGGAGGAGATGCCCATTGCCTAACCTTACAGAGGAGGATTGTTGTGGTCTCTTTTGGAAAGGATTGCCTACAGAGTTGAGATAGAGGGTGAGTCAGTTGTATCCTCTCACGTTTCATGAATTTATAGTCACAGTGATGAAGATGGAGAAGGAATTGATAGTGGAACACTTGTCACAAAGCCGACGTGAGGCAAAGTTTCAGGATGTGATGTTGGCATGTATCTTTGGACCGAGGCGAATGATGAATGACCATAAGGCTGGTCCTTCTAGACCACAAAATGAGGATAACGCTGGTCAAGGAGCATCGCCTAGAAATGGTGGTGGCTCTGAAGACGACAAAGAGGATCCTGAAGAGTTTGCTCCAGTCTCAGATCAGGGAGATGTGTGATGGGAAAATTGTACACATGTATATATGTAGTTTTTTGATATAAGCTGTCTTGTATAGACTTGTGGCCAAGATGTATATAATGATCGATGTATATATGACTGGTGATGGTTATGTATGATATATAAACGTTTTGCTATGAATGAAATATCAAAATGATTATATGTTATATGATGATGTGTTACGATGATGTGGCTTTACATTACCCTGAATTTCGTAAATTTATATGATTTTACGAATGTGGTCATGGAAAAGCTAACGGTGAATTGTTGTGCCATAATAGGATAATAGGCAAGATGGTGGATTTGCGAAGTCAAGTAGAAAGACGAGAACGATGTCCTAATCTCATGGAAAGAGTAGAGCAGTTACAAGCTTTACTAGAAGCTCAGATGTAAGAAAATGCTGATCTAAGATAACGAGTAGAGGATTTAGAACAGAGGCAAGGATCTGAAGGCACCCAAGTAGACCAGGAAACTGAGGTAGATCCGGTTATTCCTCCAGCTGCTGTACATGAGAGAGTTCCTAAACCGCCATCGGTAGTAAATCTGGAACCCCTCTATGAAAGATTCAGGCGTATGAGGCTGCCAGAATTTGAAGGTTCTACTAATCCTCTAAAGGTTGAAGACTGGTTGTCATCATTACAAGTGATCCTGGAATTCATGAATTTAACTGACCAGGAGAAGGTCGCATGTGAGTCTTTTGTGTTGAGGAAAGATGCTCATTTTTGGTGGGACACTGTGCGACTGAGAAGAAATGTGTCTACCATGAGTTGGACAGAATTTCTGGAAGAATTTAACTAGAAATACTATGATCCTACATCTATGAGACTACAGCAAAAAGAGTTCTCAGAATTGAAGCAAGGAAATATGTCGGTGAGTGAAGTTTGCCAAAAGTTCGATCAGTTATCCTGCTTATGTCCCTATGTAGTCCCTACTGAGAGGGAGAAAATACAAAAGATGATTGGGATGTTCAGGCCAGAAATTACGGCATTTGTAGATAGTGGACAGATACCACCTACTTTTGTGGCAGATTGTGTTAGTCGTACCATGAGAGCTGAGTTTCATGTAGCCAGATAGAATAAGGAAAGAGAGAAGGACTGGGAGGCCAAGAAGAAGGAGAGGGCTTTGGCTAAGTCTACACAAGTTGGTCAATCTAGCTAGCCTAATCAGAATGCTAAACCAGGCTAGGGAAATAATCAAGGATCCCAACAAAACAAGAGGAAAGGCAATTTTACTGGAAATTGCTAGTTAAATAATCCAAACTAGCAGCGAAGAACAGCTGGTAATGTGGAATCTAATGTACCAAATTGTCCTACATGCGGAAAGAGACATTCTGGGCAATGCAGATTTGGGCCACTTATTTTTTATGAATGTGGAAAGGAAGGTCATTATGCCAGGAATTGTCCAAGCAATAGGCAGGGTGTACAAGGTACTTCCCAACTGCACCAGACACGCCCACAAGCTCATTCCCTTCAGGCTAGGGTTGAAGAGTCTCCAGTAAGGCCGTAACGCCAGGAGCGTGTGCCACGTGCTGATGCTCGTGTAATGGCCTGTACCAAGGAGGATGCAGAGCCAGGAACATCAAATGTGGTGACAGGTCAGCTTCCTATCGCTAGTCATGTAGCCTCTGTACTAGTCGATTCTGGTGCTACGAATTCTTATGTTTCCTATGAATTTGCTGACAAGATAGGACATCCTAAGGATTATATGGGAAAAATATTTGACACAGCTTTACCCTCTGGGGAAGTATTGTTGTTCAATTACTGGCTACCTCATGTACCAGTATATGTGGTAAATAGGGAGCTATATGCAAAGTTGATCGTAATAAAAATCATGGATTACGATGTGATTCTAGGAATGGATTTCCTAGGGAAATATCAAGCGATCATCGACTGTCGAAATAAAAAAAATAGTATTCCAACCTGAGGAAGAAGAGAGTTTCGAATACGTAGATGCTTCTCAAAAACCTGGGAAGGTGATGATCAGTTCGCTGAAAGCAAGTAAGTTGATGGCCAGTGGTTGTATGGGATATCTGGCATATGTGATGGATACTACAAAGGAACAGAAGCTTCAACCTGAAGATGTTCCTATTGTTAATGAATTTCGTGATTATTTTCAGAAGAGTTACCAGGGATACCTCCAGAGAGGGAAATCTCGTTCGAAATTGAGTTAATGCCTGGAACAACACCTATTTCTAAAGCACCATACCGCATGGCTCCAGTGGAGTTAAAGGAGCTGCAGGAACAATTGAAGGAGCTTTAAGAACAATTGAAGGAGCTTTTGGACAAAGGATTCATTAGACCGAGTTATTCTCCGTGGGGTGTACCTGTGTTGTTCGTCAAGAAAAAGGATAGAACGTGTGGCGGCCCGCCCTTCATAGAGATCATACAATACTATTACAGTTAAGCTTTATCGCTAACTGAGATAGATTGTACTCTCATGGGTCGCCGGCTAATCTATCTCTCTTTAAAACACGAAGTTTTTGGCGAAAATTTTTTTTTACATCATATGAAACATCATTCACTATTTACTTTGTTTGCACGTACAAAGTAATTTACATAATACAGTACTTTCGCAAAATATATGTTTACAAAAGAACCGTTTCCTTTTTTTTTCCTTTCTCTGTTATTGCTCAGCGGAAAGACTCTGGCAGGACCATATCCTTGGCCTCCAATCCAAATTGACACTCGTTATCCCGTCCGCCATCCGGTCATACAAAGCTACTGAGCTGGTCGCTTACCTGCAACATAAGCAAAAATGGTGAGCTACAGGCTCAGTAAGTTCAAACATGCAAGAATTAAAATTTCTATGAATAGTATTATTCATCGTGAATAGTAACATTGACTACTATTTATTATAAATAGTAACTTTGATCACTATTCATTATGAATAGTAAGTTTGACCATAACACAGTATATCACAGTACATCAACCACGATGTTAGTACTCTCACGAAACTGTCTTATATTCAATTATGGCATAGTTGCAGTTTTAGGTAGTTATCTTATATTATATTCTGGTTTTGAGCTTCGGTTGGCAGTACCATTTTAGTGCGCATGACTGGGAGCGATACATTAGTGCTGACCTCCACAGCCTTAATCTCATGATCATAGCCCCGAAGGCAAAATTGTACATGACTGGGAGCGGTACATTAGTGCTGACCTCCACAGCCTTAATCTCATTATCATAGTCCCAAAGGCAAAGTTTACCTCCCTGTACGGAAGGCTGGTACGCCAAAAGTGGTTTCATTACCGACTTTTTTAAAGTTCTAACCCGGTGACTTCATATTACCCCGTGGTTAGGAATGGTTCACATTTTAATTTTAGGTGAGTGAGCTTTATTAACCTTGCTCTAGTGCCCGAAGCACAATTTATTATGTGTCCCATTCTCAATAGTGCCCGTAGCACATTTCGTCTCTCTCTCTATTCTATAATAGTGCCCGTAGCACATATGTACCTAACTTATAGTTAGTACATCAAAGTTAGCAACAATAATACTATATGTTGTAGACAGGTAAATGTCTGAACTTACCTTATCTGTTTTTTCCCCTTTTCCTTCTTGGATCTTTAATCGCTCTCCTTGCGGGTCGATTTTGGGATCCTACAGACAAAACCTTGTCTGTTAATTTCATTTCCATTTATAGCTTTTATTTTTTTTATTAAAAGCTTAAATAAAACCTATTTATAACTTTTTAGGCTTTATTTATCATTTTCCCCATTTTTTCAACTTTTACAAAATTATGATTTTGCCACTATATTTTGGTAAAATTACAATTATGCCCTTAACGGAATTTTCTCGATCCAGACCGTACTTTTGGCTCTCAGGAACTTTTTTGACTCTTTTCTATTCATTACCGGATTCGTTTCTATTTTATTTCCATTTTTCACTTTCCCGACTATCGAGAAGCACTATTTCGACCCTTACATCGGTTTAGTGATTTTCTATCGTTTCGGAGCCTCAAATAGACGTTTTACTAGTATTTAAAATGTTCATCAAGACGTTCCCGATTTAGGTCTCTGAGGCTCGGATTTTCCGTACCCGACTCGGACCTTTACTTCGTTTCCCAAAAACGCCCCCCTTCGGGGTCGGTTTTTCAGTTTCACTCACGTTTTACACTTTTAAGGGGACGGGTTACTATTCATGAACCACCCCTTTGGTTTTCCTTATTTAATTTTCTTTTAGGGACTCGGGTTTCCGACCCGACCCTAAATTTTTATTTTAATTCCCTTTTTACCCCAAATGCCGTTTTCGAAATTTCGGCAGCATTTCGGCGTAAATTTAAGGCTACCGGCGTTAGATACGCCTCGAACCATATGTACCTGTCACGTACTATACCACAAGCCTATTTTATATAAAAGTTTTCCAAACTTTTACATAAAAGCTCACACAATTTCCAATTCACATTTTGAACCACATTCCACAAAATTCTTTCAATTTTACCCTTAGTTTTAGCCACGGTTTTCCCATCCAAAACCTAGCCAAAAATTTTCAATCTTTCAATAAAATTTTAGGCTATTCCAATGTCATTACCTAGCATATTTTCAAGCCAATTTCCATGCCTTTTACAACACAATTCTTAGGGTTTTTAGTCATTCATACCCCACGACCACTTTAGGTAAACATGCACCAAATTTCTTGTTTCATGCTTTCAACCACATAACCATCATTTTCATAATTAAATGCATGATTTGAACTATCCAAACATCAAGTTAATCATGCAAAAATATTCACCAAACCCTAATTATAACCCACGTCCTTTTAGGGTTTTTTAGATATCAAAATTTTTCCAAGCTTTATAACCATACAAATCATGCTTTACATTTAACCAAAACATGATTTAAAGCATTACAACATTTAAACAACAACAATTCATCAACAAACACACAGGGTAACCCACGGTTTTACCCTTGGATAACTAACTAAAACTTTGTTTTTCTTTAAACAAAATGCATGGTTTTTCTTCTAATCAAACCATTAACAAAACCCAAGCACCAAATCAACCAAAACCAACTTAAAATTTTTCATCCTTCACACTATTCATCCCACGGATTTTTCAATGAAAAACCAAGAAAAATTGCAAACCAAAAAAGGTTACCTTGCTTTCTTGCTTCCCTTAACTTCAATGAAGGGTTTGATACCACTTTTGTGAAGAAGACTTGAATATTTGGCTTGGTTCCTCTTGGTTGCTCACGGGTGTTCTCTTGGACAACACTTAGAAAAATTTTTTTCTTCTTATTTTGGCTTTGAAAAGGCTACGGCCATTTTGTTCCACACTTTGCTGACTTAAGTGGCAAAGGAAACCAATTAATTTGGCTTCCAACCAATGAGAATTCAACACTTTTCATGCTAATTCTTTCCATTTTTTTTCAAAAATAAATTTGGCTAATTTTGGCCAAATCTTAGCCTTTAGATCAAAAAGTGAATTAATCTTGGCCATTAATGCCACCAACCACCATAATTTTAATACACTTAATAATTTGGCTTTATTATATCATAAATGCAAAGTAAAATTTTGACTTTGACTTTACTATTCACATTAATTTGACTACTTTTTGACCGGTATCGGTTCGAGTTAAAATATTCCTGAAATCGTCCCGGCGAGTTCCTAAGGTTTCCTATGCAGTCGGATCAATTTATAATGCTTCCGTTTGATCAAAATCAATCCTGGAAGTTTTTCATCTTTTAGTGCACCATAATGCACCGGTTAGGGTTTTCAATGCCGTTTTTGGCACCGTTCCACTTATTTCAATTCGGTGAATTTTTTCAACACTGAATTCTTACTCGTCAGTATTGTTAGAACATTTCAATACATTCTGAACAATATAAATACATTCATTTCACCATTTAAATAGTACAAATTTTTATATACATACATTTGAACATTTTTTTTTTCCGAGAATGCCAGAATTTCCCGGGTGTCACATTCACCCCTCCTTATAAAATTTTCGTCCTCGAAAATTAGAACAAGTGGGGCTATAAACTCCTCATCTCGTCTTCTCGTTCCCACGTAGCTTCTTCAATGTTGTGATTTTTCCACAAAATCTTCACTAGTGGGATTGTCTTATTCCTCAGTACTTTCTCTTCACGAGCCAGTACTCGAATAGGTTGTTCTTCATATGTCAAATCCTCGTGGATCTGAACAGGTTCATGCTTCAATACATGGGATGGATCTGGTATATACTTTCTCAGCATCGACACATGAAATATATTATGCACTACCGACAATTCAGGAGGTAATGCTAATCTGTAAGTGACCCTTCCAATGCGTTCGATAATTTCTTAAGGTCCAATATATCTTGGACTCAGTTTCCCCTTTTTACCAAAACGCATAATCCCCTTCATGGGTGATACCTTAAGAAACACGAAGTCTCCTTCATCAAATTCCAAGGATCTTCGCCTCTTATCTGCATAACTCTTTTGTCGACTTTGTGCAATTTTCATTTGACGCTAAATTCTAGAAACTACATCGAAAGTTTCTCGTATAAAATCCATCTTATGCAGTTGTTTCTCTCGTAGGTCATGCCAGTGTATCGGTGATCTGCATTTCCGTCTATAAAGAGTCTCATAAGGTGCCATGCCTATGGAAGCTTGGTAACTATTATTGTACGAGAATTCAATTAATGATAACTTCTCGTTCCAATTTCCCCCAAAATCCATTACACAAGCTCGAAGCATGTCCTCTAATGTCTGAATGGTCCGCTCTGACTGTCCGTCTGTTTGCGGATGAAATGCCGTACTGAGTCTCAATTCAGTACCCATGGCTTCTTGCACACACTTCCAGAAATTCAAAGTGAATCGTGCATCTCGATTTGATACAATGGATTTTGGTACTCCATGTAATCTGACGACATGAGTTATGTACAACTGAGCAAACTTTTCCAACGAAAAAGTCATCTTGACAGCTATAAACTGTGCCGTTTTAGTCAGTCTGTCCACAATAACCCAGATGGCATCATAACCTTCTCGAGTTTTTGGTAGTTCCATTACAAAATCCATCGTAATGTGTTCCCATTTCCATTCAGGAATATCCAAAGGTTCCAATCTTCCTATTGGATGTTTATATTCCACTTTGATTCTTTGACAGGTCATGCATCTGCTCACGAATTTCACCATATCTTTCTTCATCCCTTTCCACCAGAACTGTATGTGGCGGCCCGCCCCTCGTAGAGATCATACAATACTATTACAGTTGAGCTTTATCGCTAACTGCGATAGATTGTAGTCTCATAAGTCGCCGGCTAATCTATCTTTCTTTAAATCATGACATTTTTGGGGAAATTTTTTTTTTCTTTAAACATCATGTAAAACATTTCCCACTATTTACTTTGTTGGCAAGTACAAAGTAATTTACATATTACAGTACTTTCGTAAAATATATAATATTACAAAAGACTGTTTCCTTTTTTCCTTCCCTTTTTATCGCTCAGCGGAAAGACTCTGGCAGGACCATATCCCTCGCCCAGTTATCCCATTTGACACGCGCCATCCCGTCCGCATCCAGTCAAACAAGCTACTGAGCTGGTCGCTTACCTGCAACATAAGCAAAAATGATGAGCTACAGGCTCAGTAAGTTCAAACATGCAAGAAATAAAATTTCTATGAATAGTACTATTCATCATGAATAGTATTGTTGACCATTATTCATATGTGAATAGTAACTTTGACCACTATTCATTATGAATAATAAGTTTGACCTCAACACAGTGTCACAACAGTACATCTACCGCGATGTTAGTACTCTCACTAAACTGTCTTATGCTCAATTATGGCATAGTTTCAGTTTTAGGTAATTATCTTTGCTTATGTTCTGGTTTTGAGCTCAAGTTGGCAGTACCATTTAAGTGCACATGACTGGGAGCGGTACATTAGTGCTGACCTCCACAACCTTAATCTCATAGCCCCGAAGGCAAAATTGTACATGACTGGGAGCGGTACATCAGTGCTGACCTCCACAGCCTTAATCTCATAGCCCCGAAGGCAAAAGTAACCTCCCTGTACGGAAGGCTGGTACGCCAAAAAGTGGTTTCATTACCGACTTTTTAAAATTCTAACCCAGTGACTTCATATTGTCCCGTGGTTAGGAATGGTTCACATTTTAATTTTAGGTGAGTAAGTTTCATTAACCTCGCTCTAGTGCCCGAAGCACAATTAACAATGTGTCCATTCTCAATAGTGCCCGTAGCACATTACGTCTCTCTCTCTACTCTATAATGGTGCCCGTAGCACATATGTACGTAACTTATCGTTAGTACATTAAAGTTAGCAATAATAATGCTATATGTTGCAGACAGGTAAATGTCTGAACTTACCTTATCAGTCTCTTCCCTTTTTCTCTCTTGGATCTTTGATCGCCCCCCTTGTAGGTCGATTTTTGGATCCTACAGACAAAACCTTGTTTGTTAATTTCATTTCCATTTATAACTTTTATTTTTCATTAAAAAGCTTAAATAAAACCTATTTATAACTTTTTAGGCTTTATTTATCATTTTCTCCATTTTTCTCAACTTTTGTAAAATTACGATTTTGCCCTTATATTTTGGCAAAATTACAGTTTTGCCCCTGACGGAATTTTCCCGATCCAGACTGCATTTTTGGCTCTCAGGAACTTTTCTGACTCTTTTCTAATCGTTACCGAGTTCATTTCTATTTTATTTTCACTTTTCACTTTCCCGACCCTCGGGAAGTACTATTCCGACCCTTACGTCGGTTTAGTGATTTTCTATCGTTTCGGAGTCTCAAATAGACGTTTCACTAGTATTTAAAACGTTCATCTAGACATTCCCGATCTAGGTCTCCGAGGCTCGGATTTTCCGTTCCCGACTCGAACCTTTATTTCATTTCCAAAAACGCCCCCCCTCGGGGTCGGTTTTTCAGTTTCACACACGTTTTACATTTTCAGGGGACGGGTTACTATTCATGAACCACCCCTTAGGTTCCCTTATTCAATTTTTCCTTTAGGGACTCGGGTTCCCGACCCGACCCTAAACTTTTATTTTTAATTCCTATTGTACCCCAAATGCCGTTTTCGAAATTTCAGCAGCATTTCGGAGTAATTTTAAGGCTACCGACGTTGGGTACGCCCCGAACCATATGTACCTGCCACGTACTATACCACAAGCTTATTTTATGTAAAAGTTTTCCAAACTTTTACATAAAAGCTCACAAAATTCCAAATTCACATTTTGAACCACATTACACAAATTTTTTTCAATTTTGCCCTTAGTTTTGGTCTCGGTTTTTACACTCAAAACCTAGCCAAAACTTTTCAAATTTTCCACCAAATTTTAGGCTATTTCAATGTAATTTTCTAACACATTTTCAAGCCAATTTCATTGCATTTTTTCAACAAAATTCCTAGGGTTTTTTATCCTCACATAACCCACGGCCACACTAAGGGAAACATACCCCAAATTTTCTTTTCTTGCTTTCAATCATAATTCCATCATTTACATTATAAAATGCATGATTTTAAATCATCCAAACATCAACAAAACCATGCAAAATTTTCCACCAAACCCTAATTAACCCACGGCCATTATAGGGTAAGTTCACACCACATTTTTTTTTCAAGCTTTCCATAATGCAAATCATGCTTTATACTTAACCAAAATGTAATTTAAAGCATGTTAACACTTAAACACAACAAATTCTTCATTGATTACTCTTGGTAACCCACGGTTTTACCATTGGAAAACCAACCAAAATTTGGTTTTTCTTTAAACCAAATACATGGTTTTCTTCCTAATTACACCCTTAATAAAAGCCAAGCACCAAATCAATGAAAACAACCAAAAACTTTTCCATCTTTTCCACTATTCATCACACGGATTTCTTGAAGAAAAATCAAGAAAAAATTCAATCCAAAGAGAGTTACCTTGTTCACTTGCTTCCTTAGGCTTCAATGAAAGGTTTGACACCAATTTTGTGAAGAAAGATTGAAGAAATAACTTGGTTCCTCTTGGGTTACTCACGGCTCCACCATGGAAATAACTTAGAAAAATTTTGTTCTTGGTTTGGCTTGCAAATTTGTCTCGGCCATTATGTTACCAAAAGTTGCCGACTTATGCAACAAATAAGCTAATTAATTTGGCTTTCCACCAATCAAAAATCAACACATTTCAACCTAATTCTTTCCATATTTTCCAAAAATTAAAATGGTTAATTTTTGGCCAAATCTTGGCCTTTAGATAAAAAAGACAACTTAATCATGGCCATTAATTCTACCAACCACCATTTTCCTTCCATTTATTAAATGGATTTATGATGTCATAAATGCTAAAGCATATGTTGACTTTGACTTTCACTATTCACATTAATTCGACTACTTTTTGACTGATACCGGTTCGAGCCGAAATTTTCCTGAAATTGTCCCGGCGTGCTCCTGAGTCTCCTGTGCAGTCGGATCAATTTAAATTGCTTTCGTTTGATCAAAATCAATCCCAGAATTTTTCCGTCTTTTATTGCCCCAGTTAGGGTTTTCAATGCCGGTACTGGCACCGTTTCACCCGTTTCAATTCAGCGAATTTTTCCAACACTGAATTCTTACTCGTCAGTATTATTAGAACATTTTAATATATTCTGAACAATATAAATACATTTATTTCACTGTTTAAATAGTACAAATTGTTATATACATACATTTGTACATTTTCTTCCGAGAATTACCTAAATTTCCCGGTTGTCACATTCACCCCTCCTTATAAAATTTTCATCGTCGAAAATTAGAACAAGTGGGGGTATAAACTCCTCATCTCGTCTTCTCGTTCCCACGTAGCTTCTTCAATGTTGTGATTTTTCCATAAAATCTTCACTAGTGGGATTGTCTTATTCCTCAGTACTTTCTCTTCACGAGCCAGTACTCGAATAGGTTGTTCCTCATATGTCAAATCCTCGTGGATTTGAATAGGCTCATGCTTCAACACATGGGACGGATCTGGTATATATTTTCTCAGCATCGACACATGAAATACATTATGCACTGCAGACAATTCTGGAGGTAGCGCTAATCTGTAAGCGACCTTTCCAATGCGTTCGATAATTTCATAAGGTTCAATATATCTTGGACTTAGTTTCCCTTTCTTACCGAAACGCATAATCCCCTTCATAGGTGATACCTTAAGAAACACGAAGTCTCCTTCATCAAACTCCAAGGATCTTCGCCTCTTGTCTGCATAACTCTTTTGTCGGCTTTGCGCAATTTTCATTTGACGCTGAATTCTAGCAACTACATTGGAAGTCTCTTTTATGAAATCCGTCTTATGCAACTGCTTCTCTCGCAAATCATACCAGTGTAATGGTGATCTGCCCTTCCGTCCATACAAAGCCTCGTAAGGTGCCATGCCTATAGAAGCTTGGTAACTATTATTGTACGAGAATTCAATTAATGATAACTTCTCATTCCAATTTCTCACAAAATCCATTACACAAGCTCGAAGCATGTCCTCTAACGTCTGGATTGTCCGCTCCGACTGTCCATCTGTTTGCGGATGAAATGCCATACTGAGTCTCAATTCAGTACCCATGGCCTCTTGCACACACTTCCAGAAATTCGAAGTGAATCGTGCATCTCGATCTGATACAATGGATTTTGGTACTCCATGTAATCTGATGACATGAGTTACGTACAACTGAGCAAACTTTTCCAACAAAAAAGTCATCTTGACAGCTATAAACCGTGCCGTCTTGGTCAGTCTGTCCACAATAACCCAGATGGCATCATAATCTTCTCGGGTTTTTGAGAGTCCCACTACAAAATCCATCGTAATGTGTTCCCATTTCCATTCAGGAATCTCCAGAGGTTCCAATCTTCCTGCTGGATGTTTATGCCTTACTTTGATTCTTTGACAGGTCATGAATCTGCTCACGAATTTCGCTATATCATTCTTCATCCCTTTCCACCAAAACTGTAATTTCAAGTCCTGATACATCTTACTAGCTCCGGGATGAACCGAATAAGGTGTCTTGTGGGCTTCTGACATGATCCGTCTTCTAAGTTCCTCATCAGCTGGAACATTAATTCTTCCTTGATAAAGGATCATTCCATCCTTGGAAATTCCTTCCTGAGAACTTGTTATTGTTGGGTCTCGTCTTTGAGCTTCCTTTATATCCTCAAACAACGATGATTCCACTTGGAGTGCAGCTAGTCTTCCAGATATCAGCTCCAAGTTCAAGGAATTTATCTCTTGCTGCAATGGCTTCGGAAGCCTTTTTATTGGTAGCTGGTGCGATATGGTAGACTTTCTACTTAAAGCATCCGCTACATGGTTGGCCTTTCCTGGATGGTATAGGATTTCACAATCATAATCCTTCACCAGTTCCAACCATCTTCTTTGTCGCATATTGAGCTCCTTTCGCGTGAAGAAATACTTCAGGCTTTGATGATCAGTGAAAATCTGACACTGAGCTCCATAGAGATAGTGTCGCCAAATTTTAAGTGCGAACACCACTGCAGCAAGTTCAAGGTCATGCGTAGGGTAATTCCTTTCATGATCCTTTAATTGACGGGAAGCATAGGCAATCACCTTGTCGTCTTGCATTAGGACTGCTCCCAATCATACTTTAGATGCATCACTGTAGATCACAAACTTCTCCCCTTCAGTAGGAAGCATAAGGATTGGTGCGCTTGTCAGCCGTATCTTTAACTCCTGGAAGCTTCTTTCGCATTCCATAGTCCACTCATACTTCCTTTCTTTGCGTGTAAGAGCAGTAAGAGGTGCAGCTAATCGCGCAAATCCCTCTACAAATCACCGATAATAACCAGCTAACCCCAAGAAACTGCGTATTTCCGTCACACTCTTGGGTACAGGCCACTAGTTAATTGCATCTACTTTTATCGGATCTACAACAATACCTTCCTGGGATACAACATGTCCGAGGAAATGTACTCTGTCCAGCCAAAACTAGCATTTTGAGAATTTGGCATACAGTTGATGCTTTCTTATCGTATTCAGCACGATCCTCAGATGCTCCTTGTGCTCCTCATGAGTCTTTGAGTAGATAAGAATGTCATCAATGAATACAATGACAAACTTATCCAAATACTCTTTAAAAATTCTGTTCATCAAGTCCATGAACGCTGCCGGCACATTTGTTAATCCAAATGGCATCACAAGGAACTCATAGTAACCATAACGAGTCCTAAACGCCGTCTTAGGAATATCACTTTCTTTAATTCTCAGCTGGTGATATCCTGATAGTAAGTCGATCTTGGAAAATACCGCTGCGCCTTTTAATTGGTCGAATAAGTCATCAATTCTATGTAACAGATACCTATTCTTGATCGTAAACTTATTCAACTCTCGGTAATTAATGCACAAACGGAACGTTCCATCCTTTTTCTTGACGAATAACACAGGTGCGCCCCATGGAGAATAACTCGGTCTGATGAATCCTTTATCCAAAAGCTCCTTTAATTGTACCTGTAGCTCCTTTAACTCCACTGGAGCCATGCGGTATGGTGCTTTGGAAATGGGTGCCGTTCCAGGCATCAACTCAATTTTGAATGAGATATCTCTCTCTGGAGGTATCCCTGGTAACTCTTCCGGAAATACGTCAAGAAATTCATTAACAACGGGAACATCTTCAGGTTGAAGCTTCTGTTCTTCTGTAGTGTCCACCACATATGCCAAATATCCCATACAACCACTAGCTATCAGCTTGCTTGCTCTCAGCGAACTGATCATCATCTTCCCGGGTTTTTGAGAAGTATCAACATATTCGAAACTCTCTTCTTCCTCAGGTTGAAATACTATCTTTTGATTTCGACAGTCGATCGTAGCTTGGTATTTCCCTAGGAAATCCATGCCTAGAATCACATCGTAATCCATGATCTTCATCATGATCAACTCCACATATAGTTCCTTATTTGCCACATATACTGGTACATGAGGTAGCCAGTAATTGGACAACAATACTTCCCCAGAGGGTAAAGCTGTCTTAAATACCCTTCCCATATTGTCCTTAGGAAGTCCTATCTTGTCAGCAAATTCATAGGAAACAAAAGAATGCATAGCACCGGAATCGAATAGTACAAAGGCTACATGACTAGCGACAGGAAGCTGACCTGTCACCACGTTTGATGTTCCTGCCTCTGCATCTTCCTTGCTGTAGGCCATCACACGAGCATCGGCACGTGGCATACGCTCCTGGCGTTGCAGCCTTACTGGTGACTCTTCAACTCTGGCCTGAAGGGAATGAGCTTGTGGGCGTGTCTGGTGCGGTTAGGAAGTGCCTTGTCCACCCTGCCTATTGTTTGGACAGTTTCTGGCATAATGGCCTTCCTTTCCACATTCATAGCAAACAAGTGGCCCAAATCTGCATTGCCCTGAATGCCTCTTCCTGCATGTAGGACAATTTTGTACATTGGATTCCGCATTACCAGCTGTTCTTCACTGCTGGTTTCGATTATTTCCCTGGCGATTTCCAGAAAAATTGCCTTTTCTCTTATTTTGCTGGGATCCTTGACTATTGCCCTGGCTTGGTTTAGCATTCTGACTAGGCTTGCTCGATTGACCAACTTGCGTAGACTTCGCCAAAGCCCTCTCCTTCTTCTTGGCCTCCCAGTGTTTTTCTCTTTCCTCTTTCTGTCGGGCTACGTGAAATTCAGCTCTAATGGCCCGACTCACACAATCAGCTACAGAAGTAGGCGGTACTTGACCAGTGTCTACTAACACAGCAATTTCTGGCCTGAACATCCCGATCATTTTCTGTATTTTCTCCCTTTCAGTAGGGACTACATAGGGACATAAACGGGATAACTGGTCGAATTTTTGGCAAACTTCGCTCACCAACATATTTCCTTGCATCAATTCTGAGAACTCTTTTTGTTGTTGTCTCAGAGATGCAGGGTCGTAATATTTCTGGTTAAATTCTTCCAGAAATTCCGCCCAACTTATGGTAGACACGTTCCTTCTCATTCGTACAGTGTCCCACCAAAAACGAGCATCTTTTCTCAACACAAAAGACGCACATGCGACCTTTTCCCGATCAGTTAGGTTCATGAATTCCATAATCACTTGTAAGGATGACAACCAGTCTTCAGCCTCTAGAGGATTTGTAGAACCTTCAAATTCTGGTGGTCTCATATGCCTGAATCTTTCATAGAGGGGTTCCAGATTTAAAATCGGTTGCTGTTCAGGAACTCTCTCATTTACAGCAGCTAGAGGGATAACTGGATCTACCTCAGCTTCTTGTTCTACTTGACTACCCTCAGAGCCTTGTCTCTATTCTAGCTCCTCTACCCGTTGCCTCAGATTAGCATTTTCTTGCATTTGAGCTTCTAGTAGGGTTTGTATCTGATCCAATCTCTCCATAACATTAGGACGTCGCCCTCGTCCCTCTGGTCGATTTCGCAAATCTACCATCTTGCCTATTGTCCTATTATGGCACAATAATTCACCGTTAGCCTTTCCATAACCACATTCATAAGATCATATAATTTACGAAATTCAGGGTAACGTAAAGCCATATCATCGTAACACATCAACGTAAAGCCATATCAGCTCTAAGTTCAAGGAATTTATCTCTTGCTGCAATGGTTTTGGAAGCCTTTTTATCGGTAGCTGGTGCGATATGGTAGACTTTCTACTTAAAGCATCTGCTACATAGTTGGCCTTCCTTGGATGATATAGGATTTCACAATCATAATCCTTTACCAGTTCCAACCATCGTCTTTGTCGCATATTGAGCTCCTTTTACGTGAAGAAATACTTCAGGCTTTGGTGATTAGTAAAAATCTGACACTGAGCTCCATAGAGATAGTGTCGCCAAATTTTAAGTGCAAACACTACTACAGCAAGTTCAAGGTCATGTGTAGGGTAATTCCTTTCATGATCCTTTAATTGATGCAAAACATAGGCAATCACCTTGCCGCCTTGCATCAAGACTGCTCCCAATCCTATTTTAGATGCATCACTGTAGATCGCAAACTTCTCCCCTTCAGTGGGAAGCGTAAGGATTGGTGCGCTTGTCAGCCGTCTCTTTAACTCTTGGAAGCTTTTTTCGCATTCCATAGTCCACTCATACTTCCTTTCCTTGCGTGTAAGAGCAGTAAGAGGTGCAGTTAATCGCGCGAATCCTTCTACAAACCTCTGATAATAACCAGCTAACCCCAAGAAACTGCGTATTTCCGTCACACTCTTGGGTGTAGGCCATTGGTTAAATGCATCTACCTTCATTGGATCTACAACAATACCTTCCTGGGATACAACATGTCCGAGGAAATATACTTTATCCAGCCAAAACTCATATTTTGAGAATTTGGCATACAGTTGATGCTTCCTTATCGTATGCAACACAATCGTCCGATGCTCCTTGTGCTCCTCATGAGTCTTTGAGTATATAAGAATGTCATCAATGAATACAATGACAAACTTATCCAAATACTCTTTAAAAATTCTATTCATTAAGTCCATGAACGCTGCTAGCACATTTGTTAATCCGAATGGCATTACAAGGAACTCATAATGATTATAACGAGTCCTAAACGCCGTCTTAGGAATATCACTTTTTTTAATTCTCAGTTGGTGATATCGTGATCATAAGTCGATCTTGGAAAATACTGCTGCGCCTTTTAACTGGTCGAATAAGTCATCAATTCTAGGTAACGGATACCTATTTTTGATCGTAACTTTATTCAACTCCCGGTAATCAATGCACAAACGGAACGTTCCATCCTTTTTCTTGACGAACAACACAGGTGCACCCCACGGAGAATAACTCGGTCTGATGATCCCTTATCCAAAAGCTCCTTTAATTGTTCCTACAGTTCCTTTAACTCCACTGGAGCCATGCGGTATGGTGCTTTGGAAATAGGTGCCGTTCCAGGCATCAACTCAATTTCGAACGAGATTTCTCTCTTTGGAGGTATCCCTGGTAACTTTTCTGGAAATACATCAAGAAATTCATTAACAATAGGAACATCTTCAGGTTGAAGCTTCTGTTCCTCTGTAGTATCCATCACATATGCCAGATATCCCATACAACCACTGGCCATCAGCTTACTTGCTTTCAGCGCACTGATCATCATCTTCCTGGGTTTTCGATAAGCATCGATGTACTCGAAACTCTCTTCTTCCTCGGTTGGAATACTATTTTTTGATTTCGACAGTCGATCGTAGCTTGATATTTCCCTAGGAAGTCTATGCCTAGAATCACATCGTAATCCACGATCTTCATTACGATCAACTCAGCATACAGCTCCCTATTTGCCACATATATTGGTACATGAGGTAGCTAGTAATTGGACAACAATACTTCCTCAGAGGGTAAAGCTGTCTTAAATATTCTTCCCATATAGTCCTTAGGAAGTCCAAATTCATAGGAAACAAAAGAATGCGTAGCACCAGAATCGAATAGTACATAGGCTATATAACTAGTGACAGGAAGCTGACCTGTCACCACATTTGATGTTCCTGCCTCTGCATCCTCCTTGGTGTAGGCCATCACACGAACATCAGCACGTGGCACACGCTCTTGGCATTGCGACCTTACTAGAGACTCTTCAACTCTGGCCTAAAGGGAATGAGCTTGTGGGCGTGTCTGGTGCGGTTGGGAAGTGCCTTGTCCACCCTGCCTGTTGCTTGGACAGTTCCTGGTGTAATGACCTTCCTTTCTACATTCATAGCAAACAAGTGGCCTATATTTGCATTGCCCAGAATGTCTCTTCCCGCATGTGGGGCAATTTTGTACATTGGATTCTACATTACCAGCTGTTCTTCGCTGCTGGTTTCAATTATTGGCTTGGCGATTTCCAGTAAAATTTCCTTTCCTCTTGTTTTGCTGGGATCCTTGATTATTACCCTGGCCTGGTTTGGCATTCTGATTTGGCTTGCTAGATTGACCAACTTGTGTAGACTTAGCCAAAGCCCTCTCCTTCTTTTTGGCCTCTCAGTGCTTCTCTCTTTCCTCTTTCTGTTGGGCTACTTGAAACTCAGCTCTTATGGCTCGACTAACACAATCTGCTATAGAAGTAGGCGGTACCTGTCCAGTATCTACCAATGCAGCAATTTCTGACCTGAACATCCCGATCATTTTCTGTATTTTCTCCCTCTCAGTAGGGACTACATAGGGACATAAGCAGGATAACTGATCGAACTTTCGACAAACTTCACTCACCAACATATTTCCTTGCGTCAATTCTGAGAACTCTTTCTGCTGTAGTCTCGGAGATGCAGGATCATAATATTTCTGGTTAAATTCTTCCAGAAATTCTGCCCAACTCATGGTAGACACATTTTTTCTCATTCGCACAGTGTCCGACCAAAAACGAGCATCTTTTCTCAACACAAAAGATGCACATGCGACCTTCTCCTGGTCAGTTAGATTCATGAATTCCATGATCACTTGCAAGGATGATAACCAGTCTTCAGGCTTTAGAGGATTTGTAGAACCTTCAAATTCTGGCGGCCTCATACGCCTGAATCTTTCATAGAGGGGTTCCAGGTTTACTACCGGTTGCGGTTCAGGAACTCTCCATGTACAGCAGCTTGAGGAATAACCGGATCTCCCTCAGCTTCCTGTTCTACTTGGGTACCTTCAGAACCTTGCCTCTGTTCTAACTACTCAACTCATTGTCTCAGATTAGCATTTTCTTGCATCTGAGCTTCTAGTAAGGCTTGTATCTGCTCTAATCTCTCCATGATATTAGGACGTCGTTCTCGTCCCTCTGGTCGATTTCGCAAATCTACCATCTTGCTTATTATCTTATTATGGCACAACAATTCACCGTTAGCTTTTCCATGACCACATTCGTAAAATCATATAAATTTACGAAATTCAGGGTAATGTAAAGCCACATCATCGTAACACATCATCGTACAACATATAATTATTTTGATATTTCATTCATACCAAAACGTTTATATATCATACATAACCATCACCAGTCATATATACATCGGCCATCATATACATCTTGGCCACAAGTCTATACAAAAGAGCTTTTCTCTATAAGCTACTTATGTACATGTATACATCTACTGGTCACACATCCCCTATGTCTGGGACTAGAGGATATTCTTCTGGATCCTCATCGTCATTTGGATCATCTGAGTCATTACCACCCCTAGGCAATGTCCCTGTCCTGGGTCATCACCTCCTCGTGGTCTAGACGGTCCGGCCTCATGATCGTTCATCATCCTTCTCGGCCCAAAGATGCGTGCCAACATCTCATCTTGACCCAGTGTCTCTCATCGACTCTGCGTCAGATGCTCAATCAAAATCTCCCTCTCGATCGTCCTGATCGTCACTACAAACTCTTGGAGCGTAGGAGGATATAGCTTAATCACCCTCTGTCTCAGCTCCATGGGTAAACCTCTCCAGAAAAGCTCACAACAGTTTGCTTCAGTGAGAATAGGCAACAGACATCTCCTCCTAATAGTCTCCTCAAATCGTGCTACCTAAGACATAATTGTCTTACTAGACAACATGACCATCCTCTTAGTCTGGAGAATATAGTCCCTAACCTCATCAAATCCAGGATACACAGGTGTAATTGCCTCTCGTCTCTCTGGAGATGTAGGAGTCGGTGTCGGATCCTTAGGCGGAAACTGATCAACCAATCACTGACAAAACTCAGCCCAACTAGATCCCAACAGAATCTTCTGGTCACAATAATCCCAGAATACTCGAGCATCTCCCTGAAACATACTTATGGCCAACTGGATCCACATCTCTCGATCAATATCACACATCACCATAATCCTCTCTATGGCATGGAGCCAATTCGTTGTCTCCATCGATTGTTGTCCACCATCAAACATAGGAGGACTGCTGGCTCTAAATGCCTGTACTGCCCGTGCCAAAACTCTCACCCCAATATGTTGGCGTCCACCAACAACTGGAAGGTCCACTACTATAGGTGGATGAAGTACCGATTGAGGTTGTACTACATCTACAGGAGTTGGTGCTGGTGCTAGAGGTCTCTCGGGCACTGAGGGTCAAAGTACTGGACGTTGCGAAATAGACGGCCTCACAATAGGTCTCGTCCATACCCGTAATACCCCTCTCGGTCGTGGTAGCGATGGTCTCGCATAAGGAGGTCTGGTCATCTTGCTACCTATAAGATAATTATTTTCACATAAGAAAATAATTCACTAAGCTTAAGGAAACTACTTACTTGGATTACGGTACAGGATGCGCGAAGTGTCAAATCAGGATATGGTCAATACTGCTCTGATATACCAACTGTGATGACAGTCGGTAATCTAAACTAGACCAATCGTAAATCCGCTATAATACCAACTATGGCGGCCCGCCCTTCATAGAGATCATACAATACTATTACAGTTAAGATTTATTGCTAACTGCGATAGATTGTACTCTCATGGGTCGCCGGCTAATCTATCTATCTTTAAAACATGACGTTTTTGGGGAAATTTTTTTTTAATCATATGAAACATCATTCACTATTTACTTTGTTTGCACGTACAAAGTAATTTACATAATACAGTACTTTCGCAAAATATATGTTTACAAAAGAACTATTTCCTTTTTTTTCTTTTCTCTGTTATCGCTCAGCGGAAAGACTCTGGCAGGACCATATCCTTGGCCTATCCCAATTGACACTCGCTATCCCGTCCGCCATCCAGTCATACAAAGCTACTAAGCTGGTCGCTTACCAGCAACATAAGCAAAAATGGTGAGCTACAGGCTTAGTAAGTTCAAACATGCAAGAATTAAAATGTCTATGAATAGTACTGTTCATCATAAATAGTAACAGTGACCACTATTCATCATAAATAGTAACTTTAACCACTATTCATTATGAATAGTAAGTTTGACCACAACACAGTATATCACAGTACATCAACCATGATGTTAGTACTCTCACGAAACTGTCTTATGCTCAATTATGGCATAGTTGCAGTTTTAGGTAATTATCTTATATTATGTTCTGGTTTTGAGCTCAGGTTGATAGTACCATTTTAGTGCGCATGACTGGGAGCGATACATTAGTGCTGACCTCTACAGCCTTAATCTCATGATCATAGCCCCGAAGGCAAAATTGTACATGACTGGGAGCGGTACATTAGTGCTGACCTCCACAACCTTAATCTCATTATCATAGCCCCGAAGGCAAAGTTTACCTCCTTATACGGAAGGCTGGTACGCCAAAAGTGGTTTCATTAGCGACTTTTTTAAAATTCTAACCCGGTGACTTCATATTGCCCCGTGGTTAGGAATGGTTCACATTTTAATTTTAGGTGAGTGAGTTTCATTAACCTCGCTCTAGTGCCCGAAGCACAATTTATTATGTGTCCCATTCTCAATAGTGCCCGTAGCACATTTCGTCTCTCTTTCTATTCTATAATAGTGCCCGTAGCACATATGTACCTAACTTATAGTTAGTACATCAAAGTTAGCAATAATAATGCTATATGTTACAGACAGGTAAATGTCTGAACTTACCTTATCTGTTTTTTCCCCTTTTCCTTCTTGGATCTTTAATCGCTTTCCTTGCAAGTCGATTTTGGGATCCTACAGACAAAATCTTATCTGTTAATTTCATTTCCATTTATAGCTTTTATTTTTTTTATTAAAAGCTTAAATAAAACCTATTTATAACTTTTTAGGCTTTATTTATCATTTTCCCCATTTTTCTAAACTTTTGCAAAATTATGATTTTGTCCCTATATTTTGGCAAAATTACAATTATACCCTTGACGGAATTTTCTCGATCCAGGCCGTACTTTTGGCTCTCAGGAACTTTTCTGACTCTTTTCTATTCATTACTGGATTTGTTTTTATTTTATTTCCATTTTTCACTTTCCCGACCCTCGGGAAGCACTATTTCGACCCGTGCGTCGATTTAGTGATTTTCTATCGTTTCGGAGCCTCAAATGGACGTTTTACTAGTATTTAAAACGTTCATCTAGACGTTCCCAATTTAGGTCTCCGAGGCTCGGATTTTTCGTACCCGACTCGGACCTTTACTTCGTTTCCCAAAAACGCCCCCTTTCGGGGTTGGTTTTTCAGTTTCACTCACGTTTTACACTTTTAAGGGGACGGGTTACTATTCATAAACCACCCCTTAGGTTTTCCTTATTCAATTTTTTTTTAGGGACTCGGGTTTCTGACCCGACCCTAAACTTTTATTTTGATTCCTTTTTTACCCCAAATGCCGTTTTCAAAATTTCGGTAGCATTTCGGCGTAAATTTAAGGCTACCGGTGTTAGGTACGCCTCGAAACATATGTACCTACAACGTACTATACCACAAGCCTATTTTATATAAAAGTTTTTCAAAATTTTACATAAAAGCTAACACAATTTCCAATTCACATTTTGAACCATATTCCATAAAATTCTTTCAATTTTACCCTTAGTTTAGCCACGGTTTTCCCATCCAAAACCTAGCCAAAAATTTTCAATCTTTCAATAAAATATTAGGCTATTCCAATGTCATTACCTAGCACATTTTCAAGCCAATTTCCATGCCTTTTACAACACAATTCTTAGGGTATTTAGTCATTCATACCCCACGGCCACTTTAGGTAAACATGCACCAAATTTCTTGTTTCATGCTTTCAACCACATAACCATCATTTTCATAATTAAATGCATGATTTGAACTATCCAAACATCAAGTTAATCATGCAAAAATATTCACCAAACCCTAATTACAACCCACGGCCTTTTAGGGTTTTTTAGATATCAAAATTTTTCCAAGCTTTATAACCATACTAATCATGCTTTACATTTAACCAAAACATGATTTAAAGCATTACAACATTTAAACAACAACAATTCATCAACAAACACACAAGGTAACCCACGGTTTTACCCTTGGAAAACCAACCAAAACTTTGTTTTTCTTTAAACAAAATGCATGGTTTTTCTTCTAATCAAACCATTAACAAAACCCAAGCACCAAATCAACCAAAACCAACTTAAAATTTTTCATTCTTCACACTATTCATCCCACGGATTTTTCAATGAAAAACCAAGAAAAATTGCAAACCAAAGAAGGTTACCTTGCTTTCTTATTTCCCTTAACTTCAATGAAGGGTTTGATACCACTTTTGTGAAGAAGACTTGAATATTTGACTTGTTTCCTCTTGGTTGCTCACAGGTGTTCTCCTGGACGACACTTAGAAAATTTTTTTTCTTCTTATTTTGGCTTTGAAAAGGCTACGGCCATTTTGTTCCACACTTTGCCGACTTAAGTGGCAAGGGAAACCAATTAATTTGGCTTCCAACCAATGAGAATTCAACACTTTTCATGCTAATTCTTTCCATTTTGTTTCAAAAATAAATTTGGCTAATTTTGGCCAAATCTTAGCCTTTAGATCAAAAAGTGAATCAATCTTGGCCATTAATGCCACCAACCACCATAATTTTAATACATTTAATAATTTGGCTTTATGATGTCATAAATGCAAAGTAAAATTTTGACTTTGAGTTTAATATTCACATTAATTCGACTACTTTTTTACCGGTATCTGTTCGAGTCAAAATTTTTCTGAAATCGTCCTGGCGGGTTCCTGAGGTCTCCTGTGCAGTCGGATCAATTTATACTACTTCCGTTTGATCAAAATCAACCCCGAAAGTTTTTCATCTTTTAGTGCGCCATAATGCACCGGTTAGGGTTTTCAATGCCGTTTTTGGCACCGTTCCACCTGTTTCAATTCAGTGAATTTTATCAACACTGAATTCTTACTCGTCAGTATTGTTTGAACATTTCAATACATTCTGAACAATATAAATACATTCATTTCACTATTTAAATAGTACAAATTGTTATATACATACATTTGTACATTTTTTTTCTGAGAATGCCAGAATTTCCCGGTTGTCATAGAACGTTCCGTTTGTGCATTGATTACCTGGAGTTGAATAAGGTTACGATAAAAAATAGGCATCTGTTACCTAGAATTGATGACTTATTCGACCAGTTAAAGGGCGCAGCGGTATTTTCCAAGATCGACTTACGATCAGGATATCACCAGCTGAGAATTAAAGAAAGTGATATTCCTAAGACGGCGTTTAGGACTCATTATGGTCATTATGAGTTCCTTGTGATGCCATTCGGATTAATAAATGCGCCAGCAGTGTTCATGGACTTGATGAACAGAATCTTTAAAGAGTATTTGGATAAGTTTGTCATTGTATTCATTGATGACATTCTTATATACTCAAAGACTCATGAGGAGCATCTGAGGATCATGTTGCATATGATAAGGAAGCATCAACTGTATGTCAAAATCTCAAAATGTGAGTTTTGGCTAGATAGAGTATATTTCCTCGGACATGTTGTATCCAAGGAAGGTATTGCTGTAGATCCGATGAAGGTAGATGCAATTAACCAATGGCCTGCACCCAAGAGTGTGACAGAAATACGCAGTTTCTTGGGGTTAGCTAGTTATTATCGGAGGTTTGTAGAAGGATTCGCGCATTTAGCTGCACCTCTTACTGCTCTTACACGCAAGGAAAGAAAGTATGAGTGGACTATGGAATGCAAAAGAAGCTTCCAGGAGTTAAAGAGATGGCTGACAAGTGCACCAATCCTTATGCTTCCCATTGAAGGGGAGAAGTTTGTGATCTACAGTGATACATCTAAAATAGGATTGGGAGCAGTTCTGATGCAAGGCGGCAAGGTAATTACCTACGCTTCGTGTCAATTAAAGGATCATGAAAAGAATTATCCTACGTATGACCTTGAACTTGCTGCAGTAGTATTTGCACTTAAAATTTGGCGACACTATCTCTATGGAGCCCAATGTCAGATTTTTACTGATCACCAAAGCCTGAAGTATTTCTTTACGCAAAAAGAGCTCAATATGCGACAAAGAAGATGGTTGGAACTGGTAAAGGATTATGATTGTGAAATCCTATATCATCCAGGGAAGACCAACCGTGTAGCAGATGCTTTAAGTAGAAAGTCTACCATATCGCACCAGTTACCGATAAAAAGACTTCCGAAACCATTGTAGCAAGAGATAAATTCTTTGAACTTGGAGTTGATATCCAGAACATTGGCTGCACTCCAAGTGGAATCATCGTTGTTTGAGGATATCAAGGAAGCTCAAAGACGAGATTCAAGAATGACAAATTCTCAAGAAGGAATTTCCAAGGATGGAATGATCCTCTATCAAGGAAGAATTAATGTTCCGGCTGATGAGGAACTTAGAAGACGGACTATGTCAGAAGCCCATGATACACCATATTCGGTTCATCCCAGAGCTAGTAAGATGTATCAGGACTTGAAATTACATTCTGGTGGAAAGGGATGAAGAATGATATAGCGAAATTCGTGAGCAGATGCATGACCTGTTAGAAAATCAAAGCTGAACATAAACATCCTGCAGGAAGATTGGAACCTTTAGAGATTCCCGAATGGAAATGGGAACATATCACGATGGATTTTGTAGTGGGACTACCAAAAACCTGAGAGGGTTATGATGCCATCTGGGTTATTGTGGACAAACTGAATAAGATGACATGGTTTATAGCTGTCAAGATGACTTTTTCATTGGAAAAGTTTGCTCAGTTATATATAGCTCATGTCGTCAAACTACATGGAGTACCAAAATCCATTGTATCAGATCGAGATGCACGATTCATTTCGAATTTCTGGAAGTGTGTGCAAGAAGCCATGGGTACTGATTTGAGACTCAGTACGGCATTTCATCTGCAAACAGACGGACAGTCAGAGTAGACCATTCAGACATTAGAGGACATGCTTCGAGCTTGTGTAATAGATTTTGTGGGAATTTGGAACGAGAAGTTACCATTAATTGAATTCTCGTATAATAATAGTTACCAAGCTTCCATAGGAATGGCACCTTATGAAGCTTTTTATAGATGGAAATGCAGATCGTCAATACACTGGTATGACCTGCGAGAGAAACAACTGCATAAGACGGATTTTATACGAGAAACTTCTGATGCTGTTGTAAGAATTCAGTGTCAAATGAAAATTGCGCAAAGTCGACAAAAGAGTTATGCGGATAAGAGGCGAAGATCCTTGGAGTTTAATGAAGGAGACTTCGTGTTTCTTAAGGTATCGCCTATGAAGGAGATTATGCGTTTTGGTAAGAAGGGAAAACTGAGTCCAAGATATGTCGAACCTTATAAAATTATCGAACGCATTGGAAAGGTCGCTTATAGATTAGCGTTACCTTCCGAATTGTCGGTAGTGCATAATGTATTTCATGTATCCATGCTGAGAAAGTATGTAGCAGATCCATCCCATGTGTTGAAGCATGAACGTATTTAGATCCACGAGGATTTGACATATGAAGAACAACCTATTCGAGTACTGGCTCATGAAGAGAAAGTACTGAGGAATAAGACAATCCCACTAGTGAAGATTTTGTGGAAAAATCACAACATTGAAGAAGCTACGTGGGAACGAGAAATAGAGATGAGGAGTTTATACCCCCACTTGTTCTAATTTTCGAGGATGAAAATTTTATAAGGAGGGGTGAATGTGACAACCAGGAATTTTCTGGCATTCTTGGAAGAAAATGTACAATTGTATATGTGTGACAACTTGTACTGTTTAAAGAGTAAAATAAATAAATTTATATTGTTTAGAATGTATTAAAATGTTGTGACAATGCTGATGGATAAAAATTCAGTGTTGAGAAATTTTGCCGAAGCAAAACGGGTGAAGCGGTGTCAAAACGACGTTAAAAACCCTAACCGGTGCCTATGGTGCACTAAAAGACGAAAAACTTCCGGGATTGATTTTGATCAAACAGAAGCAGTATAAATTGATCCGACTGCACCAGAGACCTCAGGAACCCACCGGGGCAATTTTGGGAAAATTTCACTCGGGTCAAAATTCGGTCAAAAAGCGACGTGAATAGTGACGTTAAAAAGTAAGCTAATGACTCATCATTGATGATGTCATTAAAAATGTTTAATAAATGGTTAATTAAAGTGGTAGGTTAGATGGATGGCTAGGATTTAATTCACCTTTAATCTAATGGCCAAGATTAGGCCAAAATGCCATCTTTTGATTTAAAAAAATATGTGGAAAGAAATGCATGAATGGTGTCAAATTTTCATTGGTTGATTAAGGATGACTCATGCCAATTAGCCAAGTTAATATGGCTTTCTTGAAAACAAGATTCGGCCATTTTGGGTGGAAGAAGCCGTAGCCACCAAAAGAAAAAAATTTTCTAAGTGTTGGCAAGAGAGAAAACATGAGCCACCTTGGAGAATCAAAGGATTTCTTCAAAATTTTTGAAGCAAGAACTCAAGTTTGGCAAGCTAGCATCCAACTAACCAAGGTGAGCTTCAAAACTTGAAAATTTTCCCTATTTTTGGCCATGAAATCCGTGGGAATAATGGGAAGAAAATGATGAAATTTTGTTGTGGATTTGATGAAATTATGTGTTGGTTTTGTGATATGTTGAATTAGGTTATTCATGTATTGGATTTGCATTAAAAAAAAGTGATTTTTGGCTTGTTTTCTCCATGAAATCCGTGGGTTCAAAGAGGAGATTTTGGTGATGAAATTTTGATGAAAAATGTTGTTATGTGGTGTGGAAATATGTTTTGGATGTTTAGAAATAATAAACTTCATATTGAATTTGCAAAAAAAAAAAAAAGAAATTTGACAAAAGTTAGTGTGAAAACCCTAAGTGAAAACCGATTGTGGTTTAGGGTTTTAATGAAAAAAATTTTGTTGATTAAGGGTTATTTTGGAATAAAAATTATGTTATGGTTTAAGTATAAAACCAAGCATAATGTAGAAAAAAATTTTGCTAGGGTCTGATAAGTCAAAACCGTGGCTTAATTAAGGGGGGAAAGTGAAAGAAATTTTGAACATTGTGGTTGTTTTGTAAATTGGTGATTGTGCAAATTTTTATGTAAAAGTTTGGGAAACTTTTACATAAAATAGGACTTTGGTATAGTATGTGGCAGGTACACATGGTTCGAGGTGTACCTAACGCCGGTAGCCTTAAACTTACGTCGAAATGCTATCGAAATTTTGAAAAACGGCATTTAGGGAAAAAAGGGAATCGAGAGTAAAATTTTAGGGTCAGGTTGGAAACTGTAGGAAAATAAACCGGTAAAAACGTATCAGAGTGGCGCAGCGGAACAATAAAAAATTTTTAGATCCTTAAATATCTCATGATGCCATATACAATAAATCAACAACAATTAAAACTCATACCTCAAGGACGCCAATCTGCAGGAGGAGAATGACCGGAGGCTTCAACCAACTAGCCTTCTCTACTATTCTCCAATTCCCGAATGGCTGAGTGTGTGGGCACTCTGAACCTCGATCGGTATGCTAGCACTGCTAGTCTTCTTCCGACCACCCAGATCTCTAAAGAACTTTATTGTCACGATGAGCTGTGCAACAATAAGCCTGCTCACCTGAGAGTCTGTGGTCTGAGAGAACTGGAGTGGCAGGACCTCTATTTATAGACCTGCATGAGGTGATTCTCTGAATTTGAATTGGACTAGGAAAAGATTTTCTCCCTTATCTTTAACCAAAAAATCCGAATTTTTCATAGGATAATCCTAACAATTAAATTCGGTTTTTCTAAGACAAATCCAATCCAAATCTAAACAAGATTTTAACTAGAATTTCATCTCCCTTTTCCAACCAAAAAATCCGAAATTCACAAGGAGAAAATCCTCCAAATTTTCGGCCACTTTTAGGATAAGGAAGAATCAAAATTCCACTAGGATTTTTCAAGCTAAATCTCATCTCAACCTTATCCAAAAATAACCGAATTTCCTAGGATTTAGGCTTCAAAATTTCGGCCACTTTTAGGGAGGAGAGAATCCAAATCTAACTAGGATTGAAGCTTGAATTTACTCTTGAATCTTATCCACAAAATCCGAAATCTTTCATGAGGATTATCCTCAAAAATTTCGTCCCTTATTTGTTGGGATTTGGATTCAAAATTCAAGTAGGATTCTAACAAGATTATCCTCTCCAAATCCAACTCAAATTCGAATTTCAAACCTTGTGGATTTTCCACAACAAATTCGAATCCTACTTGGACTGTGATTCAAAATTTGAATTTCAAATTTCAAATTCAAATTTCAAATTCAAATTTCAAATTTCAAATTTCAAATTTCAAATTTAAATTTCAAATTCAAATTTCAAATTCGAATTTCAAATTCAAATTTCAAATTCAAATTTCAAATTCAAAATTCAAATTTCAAATTTCAAAATTCAAATTTCAAATTTCAAAATTCAAATTTCAAATTCCACAAAACGGTTGTGTTTCATATTCTTGTTCTCATGGATAATTTTCTACAACTCCAATCCAATCTCAAATAAAATCATGGCAACTTTATTTGGAGTTTGAATAATTGTGTACTCTATTATCCAAAACAAAAACTGAATCCAACCGGAGAGAATCTTGTCTACCATCCTAATCCTGTGTCATCACCATCCATGCATAATAAACTAGCCATTAGCATACACAAATCAATTTGCCAAACGTTAAGGAATTATGTGGAGCTAGTAGAGGGACTGATTGGACATATATAATTGGGCTCCCATGATTCCATATGATCATCATTCTGTACCGAACAACTCAATCATATGATCACTAATTTCAGAGTCACACCACTATAAACCTGAAACTGAACTCCCAATTATATACCGTATTACGTAAGCCTATGACGAGCTACCATCCAATGACCTTGTCATATATGCAAAACCCTCATATGATATCCATGATCAGCCTTAGGTCAAAGTCTGTTTAATCCTACTGATCAGGCTATCTTAAAGTTCCATTATACTACCGAATCTAGAAAATGATTATTCATCATATGTGAATAAGAAGTCATCCGCCCAGCAGACGACCCAAGGCCTTGTCCATTTTCACATTCAGTATAATGCCTTTAAGAGGATACCTTTAACTTCTCAGAGCTATGATTCCGATATCTGCAAACAAACCCTTCATCGTATACAAGTCATGCACCCAACGAACCGGTCTATAAGCTTACTACCTCTGAGACGCTTTAGCCATTGGAACATCAAAGTACACAAGTCATATACATGAAGTAGTTCATTTACTCAGGATTAAGGTTATTGCACAATGAACGTCAAAAGCAGATTGATCCACTCATAGCAGACTACGTAGATCAATCACGCTTTAGTCCCGGTCTAATATGTCACCACCAAGCAACATATCCATGTCTCTAGTTGGGAGTCCAGCTCCAGACAGTCAAGACAGACCGTCCCCTCTAAGGCTTTAGACAACATAATAGTCTTAACATGAGTTAGATGCTCGGTCTAACCCCATAGACTACAGACCATAGTTTAGACTGCTAACTTTAGAACATTGTCTTCTCGCATACAAAAGTCCATTGCATGCAACGTTCTAACAGTTTTAACACAAGCAGTCAGTGAGCCATATTTGCTTACATTTACTTTAACATGTAAATAAGACGAGGACAGATAGCAATGTAATGAATAACCTCTAAGTATAATTTTATTATCCAGTTCAAAATGAATACATCAAAATGTCTCTAATACTTAGGGCATTTCCTAACAGAAACCCGAGTCCCTAAAGGAAAATTGAATAAGGGAAACCTAAGGGGTGGTTCATGAATGGTAACCCGTCCCCTTAAAAATGTAAAACACGAGTGAAACTAAAAAACTGACCCCGAAAGGGGGGGGCGTTTTTGGGAAACGAAGTAAAGGTCCGAGTCGGGTACGGAAAATCTGAACCTCGTAGACCTAAATCGGGAAAGTCTAGATGAACGTTTTAAATATTAGTAAAACGCTCATTTGAGACTTCGAAACGATAGAAAAACATGAAACCGACGTAAGGGTCGGAATAGTGCTTTCCGAGGGTCGAAAAGTGAAAATTTGGGATAATGAAAGAAAATTTTCCGGAAAAGGGCCGGTAAAATTTTAAAAGATGATTTGAGGATTTTTGGGCTTAGAAAATTAGGTCTAAAAATCTGAAATGAGAATTTAGGGTAAAACGACCCGATAGTGGCAAAATAGTCATTTTGACCAGAATTTTTCAAAAAGTGGGAAAAGAGCCGTAAAGACCCTGGAATGGTAGAGTAAGGTTCCTGAGTGTCAAAAGTAAATTTTTAAGTCGAGAAAATCCCATCAGGGGTATAATTGTAATTTTTCTAAAATTTAGGGGTAAAATTGTAATTTTACAAAAATTGGGGGAAAATGTGAAAATGATTAAGAAAGCCTAGAAAGCTGTCATAAAGCTTAATTAAAGGTTTTAAGACCAAATTTGAGCTTTTTATTTTAAATAAAAGCTACAAATGAAAATGAAATTAACAGACAAGGTTTTATCTGTAGGGTCTCAAAATAAGCCAGGAAAAGGGACGTTGAAGGATCCCGAGAAGCAGACGCTAGCAGACGTACGGTAAGTTCAGACATTTACTTGTCTGTAACATGTAACATTATTATTACTAACTTTGATGTACTAACTATAAGTTAGGTACATATGTGCTATGGGCACTATTATAGAATAGAGAGAGAGACGAAATGTGCTACGAGCACTATTAAAATTGGGACACATAATAAATTGTGCTTCGAACACTAGAGCGAGGTTAATAAAACTCACTCACATGAAATTAAAATGTGAACCATTCCTAACCACGGGGCAATATGAAGTCACCGGGTTAGAACTTTAAAAAGTCGGTGATGAAACCACTTTTGGCATACCAACCTTCCGTATAGGGAAGGTATACTTTGCCTTTGGGGCTATGATGATGAGATTAAGGCTGTGGAGGTCAACACTAATGTACCGCTCCCAGTCATGTGCACTAAAATGGTACGACCAACATGAGCTCAAAACCAGAACATAAATAAAGATAATTACCTAACACTGAAACTGTGCCATAATTGAGCATAAAACAATTTCGTGAGAGTACTAACACTATGATTGATGTACTGCTGATATACTGTGTTGTGGTCAAAGTTACTATTTATGATGAATAGTAGTCAAAGTACTATTCATGATGAATAGTCTATTTATAGAAATTCTATTTCTTGTATGTTTGAACTTACTGAGCCTGTAGCTCACCATTTTTGCTCATGTTGCAGGTGAGCAATCAGCTCATTAGCTTTGTATGACTGGATGACGGACGGGATAGCGAGTGTCAAATGGGATGGGAAGCCAAGGGATATGGTTTTGCCAGAGTTTTCTGCTGAGCGTTAACAAAGAGAGGGAAAGAAAACAGTTCTTTTGTAATAATATGTATTTTGTGAAAGTATTGTATTATGTAAATTACTTTATACTTACAAACAAAGTGATTAGTGGATAATGTTTCACGTTATGTTAAAAAAAAAAATTTCCCCCAAAAATACTATATTTAAAAAGAGAGAAAGATTAGCCAGCGACCCATGAGAGTACAATCTATCACAGTTACCGATGAAGCTTAACTATAATAGCATTGTATGATCTCTATAAAGGACAAGCCGCCACATATATATATAACTTATATAGAAACATAATTCTATAGTAATTCAGTTCGTGAGTAGACATGTAAATGTCTGTACTTACAGCATTTGTGTGAAGGTAAACTTTCTCAGGTCCTTTGAACTCCTGTGCCCATCTCCGGTCGGGTTTCCTATAGTCAATAAGGTCATCAGTTAATTATATTTTATTAAATAGCTTTCGTTTTACTAAAATCAACACTTAGGCTTTTATAAACTTAATTAACGTCTTATGACAACATTTAAAGCCTAAACAATCCCATTTAGACCTTTCTGGAACCTCTTTGCATAATTACCATCTTGTCCCAAACTTTTGACAAAATTACCGTTTTGTCCCTAGTGGGATTTTTCTCTATTTATTAAGCTTAAATTTTGATTTTGACCTTTAAAATCATGTTTAGGCTCTTCTGGGGCTCTAACGATCTTTTCTGAGTAGTTTAGAAATTTTGGTCAAAATGATAAATAGTAACTTTGACCACGTATAATAGTATTCATCATAAATAGTAACTTTGACCTAGACTATGTGTTAGGAAATGCCCTAAGCATTTGAGACATTTTGATGTATTTATTTTGAACTGGATAATAAAATTATATATATAGAGGCTATTCATTACATTGCTATCTGTCCTCGTCTTATTTACATGTTAAAGTAAATGTAAGCAAATATGGCTCCCTGACTGCTTGTGTTAAACTGTTAGAACGTTGCATGCAATGGACTTTTGTATGCGAGAAGACAATGTTCTAAAGTTAGCGGTCTAAACTATAGTCTGTAGTCTATGGGGTTAGACCGAGCATCTAACTCATGTTAAGACTATTATGTTGTCTAAAGCCTTGGAGTGGACGGTTTGTCTTGACTGTCTAGAGTTGGACTCCTAAGTAGAGAGATAGATATGTTACTTGGTGGTGACATATTAGACTGGGACTAAAGCGTGATTGATCTATGAAGTTTGCTTTGAGTGGATCGATCTGCTTTTGACGTTCATTATGCAGTAACCTTAATCTTGAGTAAAAGGATAGCTTCATGTATATGACTTGTGTACGTTGATGTTCCAATGGCTAAAGCGTCTCAGAGGTAGTAAGCTTATAGACCGGTTCGTTGGGTGCATGACTTGTATACGATGAAGGGTTCGTATACAGATATTGGAATCATAGCTCTAATGACGAGTTAAGGGTATCCTCTTAAAGGCATTATACTGAATGTGAAAATGGACAAGGCCTTGGGTCGTCTGCTGGGCGGATGACTTCTTATTCACATATGGTGAATAATCATTTTCTTTATTCGGTAGTACAATGGAACTTTAAGATAGCCTGATCAGTAGGATTAAACGGACTTTGGCCTAAGGCTGATCATGGATATCATATGAGGGGTCTGCATACATGACAAGGTCATTGGACGATAGCTTGTCACAGGCTTACGTAATACGGTATATAATTGGGAGTTCAGTTTCAGGTTTATAGTGGTGTGACTCTAAAACTAGTGATCATATGATTGAGTTGTTCGGTAAAGAATGATGATCATATGGATTTACGGGAGCCCGATTATATATATCCAATCAGTCCCTCTACTAGCTTCACATAATTCCTTAACGTTTGGCAAATTGATTTGTGTATGCTGTTGGCTGGTTTATTATGCATGGATGGTGATGACACAGGATTAGGATGGTAGACAAGATTCTCTCCAGTTAGTATCAGATTTTGTTTTGGATAATAGAGTACACAATTATTCGAACTCCAAATAAAGTTGCCATGATTTTATTTGAGATTGGATTGGAGTCGTAGAAAATTATGCATAAGAACAAGAATTTGAAACACAACTGCTTTGTGGATTTTGAAATTTGAATTTTGAAATTTGAAATTTGAAATTTGAATTTGAAATTTGAATTTGAAATTTGAATTTGAAATTCGAATTTGTAATTTGAATTTGTAATTTGAATTTGAAATTTGAATTTGAAATTTGAAACTTGAAATTTGAAATTTGAATTTGAAATTCGAATTTGAAATTTGAAATTCAAATTTTGAATCACAGTCCAAGTGGGATTCGAATTTGTTGTGGAAAATCCATAAGATTTGAAATTCGAATTTGTTGTGGAAAATCCATAAGGTTTGAAATTCGAATTTGTTGTGGAAAATCCATAAGGTTTGAAATTCGAATTTGAGTTGGATTTGGAGAGGATAATCTTATTAGAATCCTACTTGAATTTTGAATCCAAATCCTAGCAAAAGGTGGACGAAATTTTGAGGATAATCCTCAATAGAATTTCGGTTTTTGTAGATAAGGTTCAAGGGAAAAATTCAAGTTTCAATCCCAGTTGAATTTGGATTCTCTCCTCCCTGAAAAGTGGCCGAAATTTTGGAGTCTATCTCCTAGGAAAATTCGGTTATTTTGGATAAGGATGAGATAAGATTCAAGCTTGAAAATCCTAGTGGAATTTTGATTCTTCCTTATCCTAAAAGTGGACGAATTTGTGGAGGAGATTTTCTCTTAGGAATTTCGGATTTTTTGGTTGAAAAAGGGGAGATAAAATTCTAGTTAAAATCTTGTTTAGATTTGGATTGTATTTATTCATAATGGCTGAATTTTAGTGTTGAGATTCTCCCATAGAAAATTCGGATTTTATGGTTATGGATAAGGGAAAATATCTTTTCCTAATCCAATTCAAATTCAGAGAATCACCTCATGCAAGTCTATAAATAGAGGTCCTGCCACTCCAGTTCTCTCAGACCACAGACTCTCAGGTGAGCAGGCTTATTGTTGCGCAGTTCACCGTGACAATAAGTTCTTTAGAGATCTGGGTGGTTGGAAGAAGACTAGCAGTGCTAGCATACTGATCGAGGTTCAGAGTGCCCACACACTCAGCCATTCGGGAATTGGAGAATAGTAGAAAAGGCTAGTTGGTTGAAGCCTCCGGTCATTCTCCTCCTGCAGATTGGCGTCCCTGAGGTACAAGTTTTAATTGTTGTTGATTTATTGTATATGGCATCATGAGATATTTAATGATCTAAAAATTTTTTATTGTTCCGCTGCGCCACTCTGATACGTTTTTACCGAATTATTTTCCTACACTATGAACATTTTATTTTTCTGCTTAAACTAACTTTTCTAAGGCCCAAAGTCATAAAATGACCTTCTAGGAGGTTCAATGCTTCTCTTTTGACCATTCTGAAATTTTGGGTCGAAATGACTATTTTGCCCCTGACGGGACCTTAGACCATAAAATTTTCATTTTAACATTTTAACTAGGTTTTCTAGTCCCAAAAATCATAAAATAATTTTTCTTAGGCCTTACCAAGCTTTTACGATATTTCTTGCCGAAATGCTTGAGTTACTATTCATCTGACCCTCGGGTGGTACTATTCCGACTCTTGGGGTCGTTTCTCGTTTTTCTAACCTTTCGGGACCCCAAATGGACATTTCACTACTTTGGAAATCGCCCATTGCCCTTCCTCGAGCTTAGGTCCCCGAGGGGCTCGGGTTTTCAAATCCCGACCCTTATTTTACTCATTGTTTCCTAAAATGTCCTTCGTGCCATTATAAAAATTTTGGCAGCATTTCCGCTGAAATTCTAGGTTCCTAGCGTTTAGGAAACACCTCAAAACCATCTATCCTATTCTAACTTACCACGTACTATACCACAAACCTAATTTTACGCAAAAGTTACAAACTTTTTACGTAAAATTTTTCATCAAAACCTAAGCATTTCCAATGGGATTTCAACCCTTTCTTTCTCATTTTTAGACCTGGTTTAAACCACAAATTCCATCTCGTTTCATTCCATAACATATCACACCATTACAACTCTTTTTATCCCTTAACCTATACACGGTTTTCTTAAGAAAATACTAAACAAAATTTTTGTTTCAATACTTCATTTTTCCTTATTCAATTTTTCATATCAATACATGTTCACTACAACACAAAAACTAACCTAATCCATCAAAATTTCATGCCTTCCACCATTGAAAGCCCATGGGTTTTATCATGAGAACCTATTCAAAATTTATTTCAAGCTTTCAAATTTCTTTTCTAATCATCTCAAATTCCAAAACACATATTCAAATTAACAATTTAACTAAACTAAACTTGAAAATTTTCACAATCCCACACACGGATTTTTCATAAGAAACTAAACACAAGACTTTATGTTTTTCAATTCCATTTCATTCCTTTCTTTCATTTAATTTCCAAATACTTTTCCACACCGAAAACCAACAAGTTAACACCAAAAATTTCACCTTTCCATGCATGGTAAACCATGGATTTTACTTGAAAAACAAGCACCAAAGTTGTTGTCTTTCAATTCTATTTCATCTTTTTCTTTTATCACCCTTTTTCACATGACTTACGACACCAAAAACAACCAACAAAAATCTAAAATTTTAACTTCAAAATGGCCCCATATCCCACACGGATTTTGCATGAAAAAGAAGAAGAAATCATGCAAAAATGAAAGCTTGCCTTGCTTTCTTGATTTCTTGATGCTAGGGAGGGATTTTGCACACTTTCCTTGAAGAAAACTTGAATAAAATTTCTTGCTTCAATGGAGGAAAGCTCACGGCTGCAAGGGAGCTGAAGAAACAATTTTTTTTTTATTTTTCCTTTGCCAAAACTGTGTATATATGAAGCCAAAAAGGAGGGACCAATTTGCAATACTTTTTTTTTGCAAGCTTTTTGTGCAATTTTTCAAACTTTTAAGGGCTGTTTTACAATTAAATAAAATAGGGCAGATTTTTTTTTTTCTGATTTTTCCTCTAAAATTTCGCCACATACGTGCCCTAGAAGTCTCTTGAAATTGCTTGGTTTGGTTTTTGACTTTTTGGTGTTGACTTTGAATCATGGCCATTGGATTAAAGTGACTTTGAACCCTAGCCCTTGGATCTTGATGTATCCATACATCCATTCAAAGTTTCACATCCAATCTTTGACTCCACATAATTATCTTGGTCAAACTTTTTGACCAAAAGTCAAACTGAACGACTTTGCACTGAAATCGCGTAGACGAGTTTCTAAGGCTGTCCTTGCAAGCGGTTTTTCTTAATTCACTCCGGTTTGTCTAAAAATTCATACCGTAAGTATTTCGCCTTTTAGTGTCATACAATATATTTCTAAAAATTTTGAAACCAGAAAGGCATCATTTATCCGATTTCGGTTCGGTAAAATTTTCCATTGTTACTCACACTCGCTTTGGCATGGTTAGAACATTTCGTTGCATTCTAAATAGTATTAAAACATATGTTTTACGATTATACACATAAAAATTATTGTGTACACATGTTATACAAAATTTCTGAAGACAGTAAAATTTCTCGGTTGTGACATATAGATATACATATTATATCTTTCTTTTCTTCTCTTAGTTGGTGATGCCCAATACGATTGCTGCATCGTATTGGAACATTAACCATGTGCCAAGAATTGTCCTGCACTTTTCATCATGCTTTGATCATACTCATGGAAAATCATGTTTAGGCCCTAAAGGCAAAACTGAACTGCTTTTCATAAAGCATCTCACAAAATATATATATACTCAAAAATACGTTCCATCTTTCAGTTTGGTGGGAGTGATGCATACTTTCAAAAATACGATCCCATTAAGTACGTTTAACTAAGTCAGACCGCGGGGGGGGGGGGGGGGGGGGGAGCGCTACTGTTCCTCTCTACTGTTCCTCTCTACATATTTACAAACAAAATTCCAGTAAAAAGGGTTACTACTACTCGAAAGACATTCTAGACTCAGCATCAGACATCATCTTGTCCTTACTGTCAATAAGTGGGAAATCCTCTGGGTCCTCCTCCTCATCTCCCTAGATAATACTACCCTTGTCGTCACTAACGATGATAACCTGGGGCCCATACATCTCTATCCACTCATTATCGCTAATGTGATCAAGGAGCTCCTCCTCCTCATCTTCGGGTTGGGCATCAGGGATAGCCTCGTCATCGTTTTCCTCCTCATGGTGCTCGGGAGATTGGGGGACTGGCTTGAAATCCTCCATCGGGTCCCCATGGTCTTCGGGTGCTTCGAGTATTGCTGGCTGAGGTTCGACTGCAAGTTCTTCGTCAGCCAGTTGGGGTACTGCATCCGCCGGGTCACCCCCCACGTTGGTTGCCGCTGCAAAGCCCTCACCCGATGCAAGGTTGAGCATCACTCTCTTAGCCTCTACCATGTCTCGGGTAAGGCACCTCAGATCCTCATGTGGTGGAGTGTAGGGAACAAGGTCCCTCATGTGCCACGGTGCACCTCTCCATAGTAGGTCGGCATCTCTGAAAAAGGTCTACCTTGAGGGATGTGAGGCATCATGGCATCTAAAAACCTCTGGCAATAATGCGCCATGGTCTCTCTTTCATAGATATCCCAAATGCCAAAGAGGACCTGGTATCGCATCTCACGCGTATCTCCTTATATATCTCCTTCTCGGGCTGGTGTAGTACTATCACGGAGGTCGCTGTAGAATTTGGCCCACTGCATTGGATGCCTAATCTTGCGCCGTTCATTCTGGCAGGTCAACACTGGTCCTTGTAGTCTGTTACTGGCCAAAATCACCCATAGACGTGGTGGACTATGGCATGCCTCGAAAATAACCTCTAAGTGGTGAATCCAGTATGGAAGCTCGCTTGTGCATCAACCATCGTATATGTCTGGCTGCATGACGGTGAAAGCTAGACTTGCCTGTCGATCCTCTTGTGCTTGCTGGGGGTCTTGTGGAGTGGCCATTATCCCTATTATAAATTAATGTAAATTTTACGTACTAAACTTTGAAAAACAAAAGCTACTTACTTGGACAGATGAGGCAGGTGTACAATGATATGAGGTAGGGTGGCAGGAAACCGCTCTGATACCAACTATGATGTCCCGTGCCCTCAGTGGCCCGGATCGTCACTCAAAACTTGCTACTTTAAATAATACTTATACTTTCTTACAATTGATACTTAAAGTTACTTAATTAGATACCAAAATTTTAGGGATATATTTTTTTTTGACTGCGTACGTGTTTACTATTCACGTACGGATACTATTAATGGCTACTATTCAAAATACCACTTAACGATCACTATTTAAAAATACTGTTTAACTGTTACTATTCATAAATACTATTTAACAATTACTGTTCAAAAATACTGCTTATCGGTTAGTATTCGAAAATACCACTTAACAGTTACTATTTAAAAATACGGTTTAACCATCACTATTCAAAAATACTTTCTAACAATTACTATTCATAAATACTGTTTACTCAAAAATTATGTGGAAGAATACTCGCGGTGTGTCCACAACTTCCCTTCACATCTGCCTCCGTCGCCGTCATCGCCCGTAGATGATTAAGCTATAGGACGCTTACCTACAGCATGAACACACTCCGTGAGCTTTATGCCCAGTAAGTACAACGTGTTACCGCAAAACATGTTTAAACATAGTACATACTTAAAATCACATAAGCATGTCGTATACCATGCAACAAATCACATATCATCACATAACATATCATTAAATATAAAAATTTACATACATTATGCATAACAAAATATATCATGTACTGAAATGCATCTTACTGTAATTAGAAGCATGGTAAACTATAACCAATGCATGATCCGATTATGTTCATTTATGCTTCAAACTTCTCTTTTCTTCTTCTTCTTGTCTATTTAGGGCCCATGTGTCAGTACCGTATGTGCACAGGCCATCAGTAACGCCTGTGGTTAAAAAGTCAGAGAGCCATCAATGGATGCTCAACTTTCTGGTTTAACTTATCTTAAAGCCCTTTCGACTGGAAAGACCGGTACGACATGCCTATAAATTTCCATCTTGTTTATCTTTTCTAGCCACGTGCTTCTCTAAGCTGTCCATAATCCTATGCAGTAGGGACGTATGGCATCTAACATGATCTTTCATCAATCTACATGATTGTGAAACTGTATGCTTTTAAATATGTTGTGCATCATCATGTGCATGGCATACATATTTTAACATACTGTAAAATATTGTTTTAACTTCGTTTTATTCATGCCGTAGGCGGAGTTATACTTATCGAAATTGCAAGAAAATGCGAACTCGTACTCATGCCTCTATCAGCTTACAGGTTGCCACTTGTTATCAATAACATATCTTATCAGCACCTTCGCTGAGTCACTAATACTGGTAGTGACTATTACTTGTGTCTCTATGTGGTACCGAGGCCCATCGTACCCTATTTGTTAGGAAATGCCCTAAGTATTAGAGACATTTTGATGTATTGATTTTGAACTGGATAATAAAATTATACTTAGAGGTTATTCATTACATTGCTATCTGTCCTCGTCTTATTTACATGTTAAAGTAAATGTAAGCAAATATGGCTCACTGATTGCTTGTGTTAAAACTGTTAGAACGTTGCATGCAATGGATTTTTGTATGCGAGAAGACAATGTTCTAAAGTTAGCAGTCTAAACTATGGTCTGTAGTCTATGGGGTTAGATCGAGCATCTAACTCATGTTAAGACTATTATGTTGTCTAAAGCCTTGGAGGGGACGGTCTGTCTTGACTGTCTGGAGCTGGACTCCCAAGTAGAGACATGGATATGTTGCTCGGTGGTGACATATTAGACCGGGACTAAAGCGTGATTGATCTACGTAGTCCGCTATGAGTGGATCAATCTGCTTTTGACGTTCATTATGCAATAACCTTAATCCTGAGTAAATGAACTACTTCATGTATATGACTTGTGTACTTTGATGTTCCAATGGCTAAAGCGTCTCAGAGGTAGTAAGCTTATAGACCGGTTCGTTGGGTGCATGACTTGTATACGATGAAGGGTTTGTTTGCAGATATCGGAATCATAGCTCTGAGGAGTTAAAGGTATCCTCTTAAAGGCATTATACTGAATGTGAAAATGGACAAGGCCTTGGGTCGTCTGCTGGGCGGATGACTTCTTATTCACATATGGTGAATAATCATTTTCTAGATTCGGTAGTATAATGGAACTTTAAGATAGCCTGATCAGTAGGATTAAACGGACTTTGACCTAAGGCTGATCATGGATATCATATGAGGGTTTTGCATATATGACAAGGTCATTGGATGGTAGCTCGTCACAGGCTTACGTAATACGGTATATAATTGGGAGTTCAGTTTTAGGTTTATAGTGGTGTGACTCTGAAATTAGTGATCATATGATTGAGTTGTTCGGTACAGAATGATGATCATATGGAATCACGGGAGCCCGATTATATATGTCCAATCAGTCCTTCTACTAGCTCCACATAATTCCTTAACGTTTGGCAAATTGATTTGTGTATGCTATTGGCTAGTTTATTATGCATGGATGGTGATGACACAGGATTAGGATGGTAGACAAGATTCTCTTCGGTTGGATTCAGATTTTGTTTTGGATAATAGAGTACACAGTTATTCGAACTCCAAATAAAGTTGCCATGATTTTATTTGAGATTGGATTGGAGTTGTAGAAAATTATCCATGAGAACAAGAATATGAAATACAACCGTTTTGTGGAATTTGAAATTTGAATTTTGAAATTTGAAATTTGAATTTTGAAATTTGAAATTTGAATTTTGAATTTGAAATTTGAATTTGAAATTTGAATTTGAAATTCGAATTTGAAATTTGAATTTGAAATTTAAATTTGAAATTTGAAATTTGAATTTGAAATTTGAATTTGAAATTTGAAATTCAAATTTTGAATCACAGTCCAAGTAGGATTCGAATTTGTTGTGGAAAATCCGCAAGGTTTGAAATTCGAATTTGAGTTGGATTTGGAGAGGATAATCTTGTTAGAATCCTACTTGAATTTTGAATCCAAATCCCAACAAATAAGGGACGAAATTTTGAGGATAATCCTCATGAAAGATTTCGGATTTTGTGGATAAGATTCAAGGGAATATTCAAGCTTCAATCCTAGTTGAATTTGGTTTCTCTCTCCTCCCAAAAGTGGCCGAAATTTTGGATCCCTAATCCTAGGAAATTCGGTTATTTTTGGATAAGGTTAAGATGAGATTTTGCTTGAGAAATCCTAGTGGAATTTTGATTCTCCCTTATCCTAAAAGTGGCCGAAAATTTGGAGAAGATTTTCTCCTAAAGATTTCGGATTTTTTTTGGTTGGAAAAGGGAGATAAAATTCTAGTTAAAATCTTGTTTAGATTTGGATTGGATTTGTCCTAGAAAAACCGAATTTAATTGTGGAGATTCTCCCTTGGAAAATTTGGATTTTTTGGTTATGGATAAGGGAGAAAATCTTTTCCTAGTCCAATTCGAATTCAGAGAATCACCTCATGCAGGTCTATAAATAGAGGTCCTGCCACTCTAGTTCTCTCAGACCACAGACTCTCAGGTGAGCAGGCTTATTGTTGCATAGCTCATCGTGACAATAAAGTTCTTTAGAGATCTGGGTGGTCGGAAGAAGACTAGCAGTGCTAGCATACCGATCGAGGTTCAGAGTGCCCACACACTCAGCCATTCGGGAATTGGAGAATAGTAGAGAAGGCTAGTTGGTTGAAGCCTCCAGTCACTCTCCTCCTGTCCATTGGTGTCCTTGAGGTATGAGTTTTAATTGTTGTTGATTTATTGTATATGGCATCATGAGATATTTAACGATCTAAAAATTTTTATTGTTCCGCTGCGCCACTTTGATACGTTTTTACCGGTTTATTTTCCTACAATTGGTATCAGAGCCATCTCATGACTATGCCATGTACATAAATTAGATAATTACTTAGTCTTTTTATTTATGTATGGATTTGATATTTAGAGAGTGGCATTCTAGGGTTCCTTTATGTTGTTATCATATATTATGTATAAAGTATGTGGTTATTTTAATTTTTTGAATTATTATAAGCATGCTTGTTTATGCCGGTTATGGTTCCTTAGAATTTAGAAAAATTGTATCTAGGAATTTTTTATGTAACCATGGGAGCAGTTTATTTACACTGTAATTTTCCCATGGATTTTAATTTTTGTCTCTTAGAATATTTATGGTTAGAATTTTTTTTTGTACACCGGAAACGGTTTAGAATTTTTTATGTAATTATTCTTGGAGGAGATTGAAGATTGAAGACCGTAATTTATTTTTCCCAAAAGTTAAATTTAATTTAAAGGTTGAAATTTTGATTGTGTGGAAAATTTCAATTTAATTGGGATTCAAATTAATTTTTGGAGATCCTAAAAGATAAATTGGAATATGGCACGAAAATCGAGACACGACCCCTCGGGATAGGCCGACAAACCTTAGTGGGGCTGCAGCCCCTGCCCTCGGGCAGGATGGGGCTGCGGCAGCCCCTGTGCAGGCCCACACCACCCACGGCCGCAGGCTCTGCCTGCAGCCAGGGGTGGCCGTGGCCTGCCCAAGGCTGGCCGCAGCCTGGGCGTGCAGCCTCTGGCTGCAGGCGCTGCCTGCAGCCTGCCGGCTGCTGCGCCCAGTCTGGGCGTGCAGCCTGGTGCTGCAGGCTTGGCCTGCAGCCCGGCAGGCTACACAAGGGGCGGCCGTGGGCTGCCAGCCCCTCCGGGGTTGGTGGCTGCCCACGGCGGCTGCCGCCTACGGGGGTGGCGGTCCGACGGTCCAAAAATCAGAAAATTTTGATTTTTAAATTTGAGATTTAATTTTAAATCATGTTTAAAAATATGTAATTGAAAATTTGAAATTTTTGAAATTACATATTGTTACACATGATGATTAAAATTGTTTAAAATTTGAATTAGAAATTTAAATTTGAAATTCGAATTTGTATTTGAATTTGAAATTTAAATTTTTGGAGATTTAAATTTTAAATAATTCTTGGGATGAGAAATAAATGGAGAGGCTACATAAAGATGGATACAAGAAGACGGAACAAAATTCAAGACCCAAAGAATGCTTTGGATGGAATTTTGTAATCTTTATTTTCTTTGTTCTAGGATGGAACCATGGCTTGGTTATTCTGTCAATTATTTTTTCTGTGATATGCCATGGATGTATAAATATGTATTGATGGATGTTTTGTATGCATATTTGATAACATGTCATATAGGATAGGTGAGTGTCGCTCATACTATATTGATCATACATAATTTGTCAAAACTTGCATGTTTTTCAAAATATTGAGTGGGAGAGGGTTTCAAACAAAACCCACGGCCTCCATTGTTGATCCATATGTGAAAGCATGGTAACGCCTCGCATCAGTTCCGACCTGACCACACCCCTCGGTAGGTGTTTACCGCCGCCGGTATACTAGATTGGATCTCCTATGTGGAAAACGTGTTCGGGTGCGATCCTATTCATGACCACCCCTCGGTGGCTTGGTAGGACGTGGATCGGGCTACGTAAACAATGGTTATACACTCAAGACTCGTTTAGTTATTAACCTTCCCTAGAAGCTCTGTTAACTAAACTGGTGGCCAAACAAGCGGTTATTAATATATGTCTTAACCTTGGAGGATTTAAGGTAACATATATTAATTGGACGGGGTCCATGTTCCGGCTATTTGTTCTCATGACCACCCCTCGGTGGCTTGGGGCAATAGGTGCTGAGAATTACCGTTGCAATGCTACATGTTTTTTCAAGTTTCATGTAGGAACATACTTGTATGTTTTATTTGCTAAATTATCTGCATATTTGCTTGGCCTTTGTAATGATGTCTAGTATAATTTTATTTCAGTTCAAAATGTCACCGACACCCCTCATTTCGATACTTACTGAAAATAAGTTGAATGGCGACAATTATAAAGATTGGAAAAGAAATCTATTAATAGTTCTCAGCTGCGAGAGACACAAGTTTGTACTGGACGAACCATGCCCACCTGGGCCCAAACCTGACACACCACTTGAGGAGGTCCCGGTTGCCTATAATCGTTGGAGAGAATCCAATGAGATAGCTCGATGCTACATCCTTGCTAGCATGACGAGTGCTTTACAAAAGCAGCATGAGACTTATCAAGTTGCTGGGGAGATCATGGAAAATCTGGAGGACATGTTCGGAGGCCAAGAAAAATTGGCTCGACAGTCCGCTATCACCAGCATTATGAACTCCAAGCAAAAGGCTGGTGCTCCGGTGAAGGACCATATGATCACTCTAATGGGATTCTTCACTGAGGCTGCCGAAAATGGTGCTGAGTTAGACTACAACACCCAGATCGAGATGGTGTTCAAGACTCTGTCTAAAGATTTTGTGGGGTTTAAGGCCGCATACAATCTGGCGACAAAGGAGTTAGGACTTACCGAGCTCATGAAGCAACTACAGGCTTATGAGCGGATGATCAGGGATGAAGATGTGGTCCGACCTAAAGGAGAGGCCAATTTGGCGGAATCTTCCAATCCCTCACGGAAGAGGAAGAGGCCAAATAAGAAGCAAGTGGCTTCCAGTTCTTCTAATCCTCCTGTCTCGGACGGGAAGAAGAAGAAGAAGAACAAGAAGCCAAAGGACCCTAAAAAGTCCAAATGCTTCCACTGTGGGAAGGTAGGTCACTTCAAGAAGGCTTGCCGGGAATTCCTAGCCTCCAAGGGTAAGGAAGGTAAGGAACTTCATTACTTAGAAGCGTGTTTGGTGGAAGAATCGAAAGACACATGGGTCATTGATTCGGGAGCCACTAATCATGTTTGTGTTTCTATGCAGGGGTTCGTGGAAACGAGAAGTCTACATGATAGGAGCCTCTCGTTGCGGACTGGAGATGGTAGCTTTGTGGTGGCTGAGGCAGTGGGAGACGTTCATCTTTATTTTGATCAATTTAGGTTTATTTTATTGAAAGACTGTTTTTATGTTCCTAATTTTAGGAGGAACCTTATATCGGTAGCTTGTTTAATAAAGGATTCTTATTCAGTTTCTTTTAGTAAAAGAGTTGATATTCGTAGAAATAAGTCTTTTATCTGTTCTGGATGGATGGATGGAAACCTATATTTGATCAGACCAAAGATGTACTCACTGCTTGACACTGAATTAATTGATAACTCTAAAAGGTTGAAAGTTTCTCACTCTAACAAGGCGTATCTTTGGCATTTAAGACTTGGTCATATTAATCAGGATAGGATTCAAAGATTGGTGAAAGACGGTCCTCTGGAATCTCTGGAGGAGGTACGACTTCCCCAATGTGAGTCTTGTCTAGAGGGTAAGATGACTAAGAGGTCTTTTGGAGCTAAGGGTACTAGGGCACAGGAGCTCTTAGAAATTGTGCACACTGACGTATGTGGCCCCATGAACGTCACAGCACGAGGAGGGTTCGAGTACTATGTCTCTTTCATAGATGATTACTCGAGGTATGGATATGTGTATCTGATGCACCGCAAGAGCGAAACCTTTGACAAGTTCAAAGAGTATCGTGCGGAAGTGGAAAAGCAATTGGATAAATCCATAAAGACACTTCGATCTGATCGAGGTGGCGAATACCTCTCTGATGAATTTCTAGGACATCTTGTAGAGAACGGGATTTTATCCCAATTGACTGCACCTGGTACTCCACAACAGAATGGTGTAGCCGAAAGGAGAAACAGGACCTTATTGGATATGGTACGGTCCATGATGAGTTACTCAACGCTGCCATTATCATTTTGGGGACATGCTTTACAAACGGCGTGCTATATTCTGAACCAGGTTCCGAGCAAATCAATTCCTAGAACTCCGTATGAATTGTGGCGTGGCAGGAAGCCCTCCCTTGGACATATGAGAATATGGGGCTGCCCGGCACATGTACTGGATGGGGATGCGAAGAAGTTGGAACCAAGATCAGAATTATGCATGTTTGTAGGGTATCCAAAGGGAACTAAAGGAGGTCTGTTCTATAACCCGAAGGAACAAAAGGTCATTGTCTCAACCCATGCGACATTCTTGGAGGAAAGTCACATGAATGACTTTAAGCCTCGAAGCAAAGTGGTGCTAGAGGAGTTATCGGGTGAAAGAACTGCTCCACAGATTTCGGTCTTGGACGCAAGTCCGAGTTCCAGTGAAAGACCTGCAGACGATCAACAATTTAGGGTGCCTCGTCGTAGTGGGAGGGTTTCTAAGAAACCTAATTTCTTTATGTATGATGCTGAGGTATACCAGGCCGAGGCTCATGAGCATGAGGAAGATCCGGTCACATATGATGAAGCTATAAAGGATGTTGATTCTAGATCTTGGAAACAGGCTATGAATAATGAGATGGATTCTATAAAATCCAACTCTGTTTGGTAACTTGTAGATTTGCCGGATGGGATAAAACCCATTGGATGCAAATGGGTCTACAAAAGAAAGAAGGATGCGGAAGGGAGAGTGGAAACTTTCAAAGCTAGACTGGTTGCAAAGGGATACACGCAAAAGGCTGGAATCGATTACGAGGAAACCTTTTCGCCTGTTGCTATGCTTAAGTCTATCCGTATTCTTCTGTCCATTGCTGCGGCTCTCGATTACGAGATCTGGCAAATGGATGTCAAGACGGCATTCTTGAATGGCCATCTTGAAGAGTGTATCTATATGATCCAGCCCGAAGGGTTCGTAGCAAAAGGCCAGGATAGGAAAGTCTGCAAGTTGCTTAGATCCATTTATGGATTAAAGCAGGCATCCCGCTCATGGAACCAGAGGTTTGATCAAGCGATTAAGACATTTGGTTTTGAGCAGAACGTTGATGAACCTTGTGTTTATAAACGTATTAAGGATGGAAAAGTGGTCTTTCTGATACTCTATGTCGATGATATACTACTCATTGGGAATGATGTAGGGAACTTATCATCGGTCAAGCTTTGGTTACACCAACAGTTTGACATGAAAGACTTGGGAGAAGCTAATTATGTTCTAGGCATTCGTCTCTTCAGAGATCGAAAGAACAAAATGATAGCGTTATCCCAAGCTTCATACATAGATAAAATAATTGACAAATATGCAATGCTAGAGGCAAAGAAAGGCTCACAACCTTCTATTGCTGGTTTAACTCTTTCATTGGATGACTGTCCCAAGACATCGGAAGAAAGAGAGCGTATGAGTAAGGTCCCTTATGCATCCGCTGTGGGTAGCCTTATGTACGCTATGCTTTGCACTCGCCCGGACATATGTTTTGCAGTAGGTATGGTGAGTCGATATCAAGCGAATCCTGGAACCAAGCACTGGCAAGCAGTAAAGCATATACTCAAGTATCTTAAGAGAACGAGGGATTATATGCTAGTGTATTCTGGAGGGGACCTAACACCCGTAGGATACACAGACTCAGACTTCCAGACTTGTAAGGATTTGAGGAAGTCGACATTAGAGGGCATATGGAGACAGGGTAAGTAGATGTATGTAAGATCGCGTCCGAGGACAACATTGCCAATCCCTCTACTAAGACTTTGGTGGCTAGAAGCTTTGAGAGGAATGTAGAGGCGATGGGGATGCGTAACATGGCACATCTGCTGGCTTAGGGCAAGTGGGAGATTGTTAGGAAATGCCCTAAGTATTAGAGACATTTTGATGTATTGATTTTGAACTAGATAATAAAATTATACTTAGAGGTTATTCATTACATTGCTATCTGTCCTCGTCTTATTTACATGTTAAAGTAAATGTAAGCGAATATGGCTCACTGACTGCTTGTGTTAAAACTGTTAGAACGTTGCGTGCAATGGATTTTTGTATGCGAGAAGACAATGTTCTAAAGTTAGCAGTCTAAACTATGGTCTGTAGTCTATGGGGTTAGATCGAGCATCTAACTCATGTTAAGACTATTATGTTGTCTAAAGCCTTGGAGGGGACGGTCTGTCTTGACTGTCTGGAGCTGGACTCCCAAGTAGAGACATGGATATGTTGCTCGGTGGTGACATATTAGACCGGGACTAAAGCGTGATTGATCTACGTAGTCCGCTATGAGTGGATCAATCTGCTTTTGACGTTCATTATGCAATAACCTTAATCCTGAGTAAATGAACTACTTCATGTATATGACTTGTGTACTTTGATGTTCCAATGGCTAAAGCGTCTCAGAGGTAGTAAGCTTATAGACCGGTTCGTTGGGTGCATGACTTGTATACGATGAAGGGTTTGTTTGCAGATATCGGAATCATAGCTCTGAGGAGTTAAAGGTATCCTCTTAAAGGCATTATACTGAATGTGAAAATGGACAAGGCCTTGGGTCGTCTGCTGGGCGGATGACTTCTTATTCACATATGGTGAATAATCATTTTCTAGATTCGGTAGTATAATGGAACTTTAAGATAGCCTGATCAGTAGGATTAAACGGACTTTGACCTAAGGCTGATCATGGATATCATATGAGGGTTTTGCATATATGACAAGGTCATTGGATGGTAGCTCGTCACAGGCTTACGTAATACGGTATATAATTGGGAGTTCAGTTTTAGGTTTATAGTGGTGTGACTCTGAAATTAGTGATCATATGATTGAGTTGTTCGGTACAGAATGATGATCATATGGAATCACGGGAGCCCGATTATATATGTCCAATCAGTCCCTCTACTAGCTCCACATAATTCCTTAACGTTTGGCAAATTGATTTGTGTATGCTATTGGCTAGTTTATTATGCATGGATGGTGATGACACAGGATTAGGATGGTAGACAAGATTCTCTTCGGTTGGATTCAGATTTTGTTTTGGATAATAGAGTACACAGTTCTTCGAACTCCAAATAAAGTTGCCATGATTTTATTTGAGATTGGATTGGAGTTGTAGAAAATTATCCATGAGAACAAGAATATGAAATACAACCGTTTTGTGGAATTTGAAATTTGAATTTTGAAATTTGAAATTTGAATTTTGAAATTTGAAATTTGAATTTTGAATTTGAAATTTGAATTTGAAATTTGAATTTGAAATTCGAATTTGAAATTTAAATTTGAAATTTGAAATTTGAATTTGAAATTTGAATTTGAAATTTGAAATTCAAATTTTGAATCACAGTCCAAGTAGGATTCGAATTTGTTGTGGAAAATCCACAAGGTTTGAAATTCGAATTTGAGTTGGATTTGGAGAGGATAATCTTGTTAGAATCCTACTTGAATTTTGAATCCAAATCCCAACAAATAAGGGACGAAATTTTGAGGATAATCCTCATGAAAGATTTCGGATTTTGTGGATAAGATTCAAGGGAATATTCAAGCTTCAATCCTAGTTGAATTTGGTTTCTCTCTCCTCCCAAAAGTGGCCGAAATTTTGGATCCCTAATCCTAGGAAATTCGGTTATTTTTGGATAAGGTTAAGATGAGATTTTGCTTGAGAAATCCTAGTGGAATTTTGATTCTCCCTTATCCTAAAAGTGGCCGAAAATTTGGAGAAGATTTTCTCCTAAAGATTTCAGATTTTTTTTGGTTGGAAAAGGGAGATAAAATTCTAGTTAAAATCTTGTTTAGATTTGGATTGGATTTGTCCTAGAAAAACCGAATTTAATTGTGGAGATTCTCCCTTGGAAAATTCGGATTTTTTGGTTATGGATAAGGGAGAAAATCTTTTCCTAGTCCAATTCGAATTCAGAGAATCACCTCATGCAGGTCTATAAATAGAGGTCCTGCCACTCCAGTTCTCTCAGACCACAGACTCTCAGGTGAGCAGGCTTATTGTTGCATAGCTCATCGTGACAATAAAGTTCTTTAGAGATCTGGGTGGTCAGAAGAAGACTAGCAGTGCTAGCATACCGATCGAGGTTCAGAGTGCCCACACACTCAGCCATTCGGGAATTGGAGAATAGTAGAGAAGGCTAGTTGGTTGAAGCCTCCAGTCACTCTCCTCCTGTTCATTGGCGTCCTTGAGGTATGAGTTTTAATTGTTGTTGATTTATTGTATATGGCATCATGAGATATTTAACGATCTAAAAATTTTTATTGTTCCGCTGCGCCACTCTGATACGTTTTTACCGGTTTATTTTCCTACACTATTAGCCTACTTTGGGGATTTGACATCTAACTCCTATCATTGTTTGATTAACTGTCTTCTTAATAGATTAATCATCGTTCCTCACAGTGTTGTTCAAAACACGATCCTTGATTGGTTGCCAACCAGTCACCTGGCCCGGTTACCTCGCGTATTGGTAACTAGGTAGCCTACCGGGTTACTACGCATAAACTTGATGTAATAACCAACCGAGTTACTTTGCCCGTTTGGGTGTGGTAGCCTACCAGGCTATTATTCCTTGTTTGGTGTAGTGGCCCATGTGACAACCGGGAAATTCAGGCAATTCTCGGAAGAAAATGTACAAATGTATGTATATAACAATTTGTACTGTTTAAAGAGTGAAATAAATGTAGTTATATTGTTTAGAATATATGAAAATGTTCTAACAATACTGACGAGTAAGAATTCAGTGTTGGAAAAATTTATTGAGTTGAAATGGGTGAAACGGTGCCAAAACCGGCATTGAAAACCCTAACCGGGGCAATAAAAGACGGAAAACTTCCGGGATTAATTTTGATCAAACGGAAGCAGTTTAAGTTGATCCGACTGCACAGGAGACCTCAGGAACACGCCGGGACGATTTCAGGAAAATTTCGGCTCGAACCGGTATCGGTCAAAATGTAGTCGAATTAATGTGAATAGTAAAGGTCAAAGTCAACATATGCTTTAGCATTTATGACATCATAAATCCATTTAATAAATGGAAGGAAAATGGTGGTTGGTAGAATTAATGGCCATGATTAAGTTGTCTTTCTGATCTAAAGGCCAAGATTTGGCCAAAATTTCACCATTTTAATTTTTGAAAAATATGGAAAGAATTAGGTTGAAAGGTGGTGAATTTTGATTGGTTGAAAGCCAAATTAATTGGCTTATTTGTTGCATAAGTCGGCAACTTTTGGTAACATAATGGCCGAGACAATTTTGCAAGCCAAACTAAGAACAAAATTTTTTCTAAGTATTTCCATGGTGGAGCAGTGAGTAACCCAAGAGGAACCAAGTTATTTCTTCCATCTTTCTTCACAAAATTGGTGTCAAACCTTTCATTGAAGCCTAAGGAAGCAAGTGAACAAGGTAACTCTCTTTGGATTGAAATTTTTCTTCAAAAAATCCGTGTGATGAATAGTGGAAAAGATGGAAAAATTTTTGGTTGTTTTCATTGATTTGATGCTTGGGTTTTGTTAAGGGTGTAATTAGGAAGAAAACCATGTATTTGGTTTAAGGAAAAACCAAATTTTGGTTGGTTTTCCAAGGGTAAAACCGTGGGTTACCAAGAGTAACCAATGAGAAATTTTTATGGTTTAAGTGTTAACATGCTTTAAATTACATGTTCGTTAAGTATAAAGCATGATTTGCATTATGGAAAGCTTGGAAAAAAATTTTTGGTGTGGACTTACCTAATATGGCCGTGGGTTACTTAGGGTTTGGTGGAAAATTTTGCATGGTTTATTGGATATTTGGATGATTTAAATCATGCATTTTATAATGTAAATGATGGAAATTGTGATTGAAAGCAAGAAAAAAATTTGGGGTATGTTTCCTTTAGTGAGGCCGTGGGTTATATAGGGATAAAAACCCTAGGAATTTTGTTGAAAAATGCAAGGAAATGGCCTTGAAAATATGTTAGAAAATGACATTTGAATAGCCTAAAAATTGGTGGAAAATTTGAGAAGTTTTGGTTAGGTTTTGATTGTCAAAACCGTGGCAAAAAACTAAGGATAAAAATGAAAGAAATTTGTGTAATGTGGTTTAAGATGAGAAATGAATTTTGTGAGCTTTTATGTAAAAGTTTGGAAAACTTTTACATAAAATAGGCTTGTGGTATAGTACGTGGCAGGTACATATGGTTCGAGGCGTACCTAACGCCGGTAGCCTTAAAATTACGTCGAAATGCTGCCGAAATTTCGAAAACGGCATTCGGGGTAAAATGGAAATTAAAAATAAAAGTTTGGGGTCGGGTCGGAAACCCGAGTCCCTAACGGAAAATTGAATAAGGGAACCTAAGGGGTGGTTCGTGAATAGTAACCCGTCCCCTAAAAATGTAAAACGTGAGTGAAATTGAAAAAAAAACCGACCCCGGGGGGGGGGGGCTTTTTTGGAAACGAAATAAAGGTCCGGGTCGGGGACGGAAAATCCGAACCTCGGAGACCTAGATCGGGAATGTCTAGATGAACATTTTAAATACTAGTGAAACGTCCATTTGAGGCTCCGAAACAATAGAAAATCACTAAACCGACATAAGGGTCGGAATAGTGCTTCCCGAGGGTCGGGAAAGTGAAAAGTGAAAATAAAATAGAAATGAACTTGGTAATGATTAGAAAACAGTCAGAAAAGTTCCTGAGAGCCAAAAATGCAGTCTGGATCGTGAAAACTCTTTCGGGGGCAAAACTGTAATTTTGCCAAAATATAGGGGCAAAATCGTAATTTTGAAAAAGTTGAGAAAAATGGGGAAAATGATAAATAAAGCCTTAAAAGTTATAAATAGGTTTTATTTAAGCTTTTAATGAAAAGTAAAAGCTATAAATGGAAATAAAATTAACAGACAAGGTTTTATCTGTAGGATCCAAAAATCGACCTACAAGGAAGGGGATCAAAGATCCAAGAGAGAAAAAGGGAAGAGACTGATAAGGTAAGTTCAGACATTTACCTGTCTGCAACATATAGCATTATTGTTGCTAATTTTGATGTACTAACTATAAGTTAGGTACATAGGTGCTACGGGCACTATTATAGAGTAGAGAGAGACGTAATGTGCTACGGGCACTATTGAGAATGGACACATTGTTAATTGTGCTTCGGGCACTAGAGCGAGGTTAATGAAACTCACTCACCTAAAATTAAAATGTGAACCATTCCTAACCACGGGACAATGTGAAGTCACCGGGTTAGAAATTTAAAAAGTCGGTAATGAAACCACTTTCTGGCGTACCAGCCTTCCGTACAGGGAGGTACTATTTGCCTTCGGGGCTATGAGATTAAGGCTGTGGAGGTCAGCACTGATGTACCGCTCCCAGTCATGTACAATTTTGCCTTCGGGGCTATGAGATTAAGGCTGTGGAGGTCAGCACTAATGTACCGCTCCCAATCATGCGTACTTAAATGGTACTGCCAACCTGAGCTCAAAACCAGAACATAAGCAAAGATAATTACCTAAAACTGAAACTATGTCATAATTGAGCATAAGACAGTTTAGTGAGTGGACTAACATCGCGGTAGATGTACTGTTGTGACACTGTGTTGTGGTCAAAGTTACTATTCACGTATGAATAGTGGTCAATGGACTATTCATGATGAATAGTACTATTCATAGAAATTTTATTTCTTGCATGTTTGAACTTACTGAGCCTGTAGCTCACCATTTTTGCTAATGTTGCAGGTAAGCGACCAGCTCAGTAGCTTGTTTGACTGGATGGCGGACGGGATAGCGTGTGTCAAATGGGATAACTGGGCGAGGGATATGGTCCTGCCCGAGTCTTTCCGCTGAGCGATAAAAGGGAAAGGGAAAAAGAAACAGTCTTTTGTAACATGACATATTTTACGAAAGTACTGTAATATGTAAATCACTTTGTACTTGCCAACCAAGTAAATAGTGAGAAATGTTTTACATGATGTTAAAAGAAAAAAAAATTTTCCCCAAAAACGTCATGATTTAAAGAGAGCCTGATCAGTAGGATTAAACGGACTTTGACCTAAGGCTGATCATGGATATCATATGAGGGTTTTGCATATATGACAAGGTCATTGGATAGTAGCTCGTCACAGGCTTACGTAATACGGTATATAATTGGGAGTTCAGTTTCAGGTTTATAGTGGTGTGACTCTGAAACTAGTGATCATATGATTGAGTTGTTCGGTAAAGAATGATGATCATATGGAATCACGGGAGCCCGATTATATATGTCCAATCAGTCCCTCTACTAGCTCCACATAATTCCTTAACGTTTGACAAATTGATTTGTGTATGCTATTGGCTAGTTTATTATGCATGGATGGTGATGACACAGGATTAGGATGGTAGACAAGATTCTCTCCGGTTGGATTCAGATTTTGTTTTGGATAATAGAGTACACAATTATTCAAACTCCAAATAAAGTTGCCATGATTTTATTTGAGATTGGATTGGAGTTGTAGAAAATTATCCATGAGAACAAGAATATGAAACACAACCGTTTTGTGGAATTTGAAATTTGAATTTTGAAATTTGAAATTTGAATTTTGAATTTGAAATTTGAATTTGAAATTTGAATTTGAAATTCGAATTTGAAATTTGAATTTGAAATTTGAAATTTGAAATTTGAAATTTGAATTTGAAATTTGAATTTGAAATTTAAAATTCAAATTTTGAATCATAGTCCAAGTAGGATTCGAATTTGTTGTGGAAAATCCACAAGGTTTGAAATTCGAATTTGAGTTGGATTTGGAGAGGATAATCTTGTTAGAATCTTACTTGAATTTTGAATCCAAATCCGAACAAAAGTGGACGAAATTTTTGAGGATAATCCTCATGGAAAAATTCGGATTTTTGTGGATAAGATTCAAGGGAATAATTCAAGTTTCAATCCCAGTTGAATTTGGATTCTCTCCTCCCTGAAAAGTGGCTGAAAATTTGGAGAATCTCTCCTAGGAAATTCGGTTATTTTTGGATAAGATTGAGATAAGATTCAAGCTTGAAAATCCTAGTGGAATTTTGATTCTTCCTTATCCTAAAAGTGGCCGAAATTTGGAGAAGATTTTCTCCTAGAAATTTCGGATTTTTTGGTTGAAAAAGGGAGATAAAATTCTAGTTAAAATCTTGTTTAGATTTGGATTGGATTGATCCTAAGAAAACCGAATTTAATTGTGGAGATTCTCCCTTGGAAAATTCGGATTTTATGGATATGGATAAGGGAAAATATCTTTTCCTAATCCAATTCAAATTCAGAGAATCACCTCATGCAGGTCTATAAATAGAGGTCCTGCCACTCCAGTTCTCTGAGACCACAGACTCTCAGGTGAGTAGGCTTATTGTTGCATAGCTCATCGTGACAATAAAGTTCTTTAGAGATCTGGGTGGTCGGAAGAAGACTAGCAATGCTAGCATATCGATCGAGGTTCAGAGTGCCCACACACTCAGCCATTCAGGAATTGGAGAATAGTAGAGAAGGCTAGTTGGTTGAAGCCTCTGGTCATTCTCCTCCTGCAAGATTGGCGTCCTTGAGGTATGAGTTTTAATTGTTGGAGGTTTATTGTATATGGCATCATGAGATATTTAACGATCTAAAAATTTTTATTGTTCCCCTGCGCCACTCTGATACGTTTTTACCGGTTTATTTTCCTACACTAATAGTATTAGCATAGTAGAGCTTTGAAGTCCACTATGATTGACTGTCACCTCAATGGGCCGCCGGTAACTTACTTGTAACTTGTTTTTGTTAATTACCATTCGTAATTTAAACTTAAATTTTATTTTGAAAACTGGGGATTTTTTTTTCAAACTTATCTTGAAACTGTAGAGTCGTAAGACATCATAAAACACATACTGAAATACATATCATCCTTTTTCATACTTAATTTACATCATCCAAAATAACTTCCAAAAGTGCTCAGCGGAAAACATAAGCAGGACCGTTCCCCTCGCCCAGTCCTGACAGCAGATGCAGATCCCGCTCCTCATCCATCCACTAGCTACTGGTGTATAGGCTTCTTACCTGCAACATGAATAAACTCATGAGCGACAGGCTCAATAAGTTCAAACATAAATACTGGAACATAAAACATAAAATCATAAAAAATACTATTCACATAAATAGTAACTTTGACTTTTGATCATGAATAGTAAGGTTGACTTCAATCGATACTATTCATGCTAACCTTGACCTAAGCTACTACACATACAGTTAGTACATATTATGCTCGATTATGGCAAATCTTAAGTCTTAAGTCTTATCTTGGATTAAGTTTTGGTGTTGAGTCCCTGGATTGGTCATACTGTGGTGCGCACATGATTGAGAGGGATTCTGAGGAGCGACCCACTAGCCAATCCTCTATAGTCTACATAAAATTAGACTTCCATACCCGGGACGTACCACCATCGATTTGGAAGCCATATCATAACTGATCATGAGAAACCTCCACTTGTGTGGGAGGTCGGTACGCCAATACTGGTTTTGTTACCGACTTTCATAGGGTTCCTGACTGGTGGCATTATTACTGCCTCCTGGGTCTGGAACTCTTTACATCATATTCTTTATTTGTGAATATTTTATTTCCCATGTTAGTGTGCATATAGCACCTTAATACTTATTTACATGTCATACATAACATATAAACATAGCAAGTAAATTCATATTACAGATAAATAAATGTCTATACTTACAGATATTTTGCTAGCATTTCTTGTTAGGAAATGCCCTAAGCATTAGAGACTTTTTTTTTTATTTTGAACTGGATAATAAAATCAAAATATAGAGGTTATTCATTACACTGCTGTTTGTCCTTATTATATTTACATGTTAAAGTAAATGTAAGCAAATATGACTCACTGACTGCTTGTTTTAAAACTGTTAGAACGTTGCATACAATGCACTTTTGTATGGGAGAAGACAATGTTCTAAAGTAATCAGTCTAAACTAAGGTCTGTAGTCTATGAGGTTAGACCGAGCATCTAACTCATGTTAAGACTATTGTGTTGTCTAAAACCATGGTGGGGACGGTTTGTCTTGACTGTCCGGAGCATAGACTCTCAAGTAGAGATATAGATATGTTGCTTGGTGGTGACATATTAGACCGGGACTAAAGCGTGATTGATCTACGTAGTCCGTTATGAGTGGATCAATCTGCTTTTGACGTTCATTATGCAATAACCTTAATCCTGAGTAAATGAACTACTTCATGCATATGACTCGTGTACTTTGATGTTCCAATGGCTAAAGCGTCTCAGAGGTAGTAAACTTATAGACCGGTTCGTTGGGTGCATGACTTGTATACGATGAAGGGTTTGTTTATAGATATCGGAATCATAGCTCTAAGGAGTTAAAGGTATCCTCTTAAAGGCATTATACTGGATGTGAAAATGGACAAGGCCTTGGGGTCATCTACAGGGTGGATGACTTCTTAGTCACACATGGTGAATAATCATTTTCTTATTCGGTAGTATAATGGAACTTTAAGATAGCCTGATCAGTAGGATTGAACGCACTTTGACCCAAGATTGATCATGGATATCATATGAGGGTTTTGCATACATGACAAGGTCATTGGACATTAGCTTGTCACAGGCTTTCGTAATACGGTATATAATTGGGAGTTCAATTTCAGATTTATAGTGGCGTGACTCTGAAATTAGTGATCATGTGATTGAGTTGTTCGGTACAGAATGATGATCATGTGGATTCACGGGAGCCCGATTATATATGTCCAATTGGTCCCTCTACTAGCTCCACATAATTCCTTAACGGTTGGTAAATTGATTTGTGTATGCTTATTGGTTAGTTGATTATGCATTTATGGTGTTGACATAGGATTAGGATGGTGGACAAGATTCTCTGTGGTTGAATTCATATTTTATTTTGGATAATAGAGTACGTAATTATTCGAACTCCAAATAAAGTTGCCATGATTTTATTTGAGATTGGATTAGAGTTGTAGAAAATTATCCATGAGAACAAAAATTTGAAATACAATTTTTTGAAATTTGAAATTTGAATTTTGAAATTTGAAATTTGAAATTTGAAATTTAAATTTTGAATTTGAAATTTGAATTTGAAATCTGAATTTGAAATTTAAATTTGAAATTTGAAATTGAAGTTTGAATTTTGAAATTTAAACTTTGAAATTTGAAATTCAAATTTTGAATCGCAATCCATATAGGATTCGAATTTTTTGTGGATTATCCACAAGAGAAAATTCGGTTTTGATTTGGATGAAGGAGAGGAAAATCTTGTTTGAATACTACTTGAATTTTGAATACCAATCCTAACTAACTTGGTTGAAAATTGTTGAGGAAAATCCTCCTAGATATTTTCAGTTTTTGTGGATAAGATTCAGGGAAAAATTCAAGTTTCAATCCTAGTTGAATTTTGATTTTCTCCCTACTTTTTGTGGCTGAAAATTTTGAGGTAATCTCAAGGGAGATTTTTGGTTTTAATTAGATAAGGATGAGATAAAATTCAAGCTTGAAAATCCTATTTGAATTTTGATTCTTTCCATCACAACACGGTCAAAAATTTTATGGAAAGATCCTAATAAATTTTCAGATTTTTGGGTTGGTTAATGGTGAGATAAAATTCAAGTTAAAATTCTGTTTGAATTTTGAACGCAAAATCCTAAGAGGTGGCTGAATTTTTTGGTTGCATTTTTGGCTTTAAAAATTCAGATTTTGTGTGTGGATAAGGAAGAAAATCTTCTCCTAATCCAATTCGAATTCAAATGAACACCTCATGCAAGTCTATAAATAGAGGTCCTGCCACTCCAGTTCTCTTAGACCACAGACTCTTAGGTGAGCAGGCTTATTGTTGCACAACTCATCGTGACAATAAGTTCTTTAGAGATCTAGGCGGTCGAAAGAAGAATAGTAGTGCTAGCATACCGGTCGAGGAGCCGAGTGCCCACACACTCTACCATCCAGGAATTGGAGAATAATAGAGAAGGCTAGTTGGTTGAAGCCCTCTAGTCATTCTCCTCCTACAGTTGGCGTCCTCTTGAAGTATGAGTTTTATTGTTGTTAGTTTAGTTATATGGCATCACGAGATATTTAACGATCTTGAAAAATTTTTATTGTTCCGCTACGCCGGTCAGATGCATTTTTACTGATTTTATTCCTACAATTGGTATCAGAGCCATCTCGTGACTATGCCATGTACATAAATTAGACAATTAGTTAGTCTTTTTATTTATGTATGGATTTGATATTTAGAGAGTGGCATTCTAGGATTCCTTTATGTTGTTATCATGTATTATGTATGTAGTATGTGATATGTGGTTATTTTAATTTTTTAAATTATTATAAGCATGCTTGTTTTATGCCGGTTATGATTCCTTAGAATTTTAGAAAATTGTATCTAGGATTTTTTATGTAACCATGGGAGCGGTTTATCATCACCATAATTTTCCCATGGATTTTAATTTTTGGTCTCTTAGAATTATTATGATTATAATTTTTGTACACCGGAAATGGTTTAGGAAATTTTATGTAATTATTCTTGGAGGAGATTGAAGTTTGAAGACCGCAATTTATTTTTCCTAAAAGTTAAATTTAATTTAAAGGTTGAAATTTTGATTGTGTGGAAAATTCCAATTTAATTATGATTCAAATTTAATTTTTGGAGATCTTAATGAGTAAATTGGAATATGGCATGAAAATCGAGGCACGACCCCTCGGGATAGGCCATCGGCCTTAGTGGGGCTACATCACCTGCCCTCGGGCCGGATGGGGTTGCGGCAACCCCTGTCCAGGCTAACACCACCCATGGCCGTAGGCTTTGCCTGCAGCCAGGGGTGGCCGTGGCCCACTCAAGGGCCGGCCAGCCTTTGGGCGTCCAGTCCATGGCTGCAGGCACTGCCTGCAGCCTGGCGGGCTGCTGCACCCACCCGGGCTTGCAGCCGGTTGGACTGCACTCGATGGGCTAGGGGCTGCCCATGGTGGCTGCGGGCCTTCGGGGCCCGTGGGCCGACGGGCCGAAAAACGAAATTTTGATATATAAATTTGAGATTTAATTTTAAAATCATGTTTAAAAATACGTAATTGAAAATTTAAAGTTTTTTGAAATTACATATTATTACACATGATATTTAAATTGTTTAAAATTTGAATTTGAAATTTAAAATTGAAAATTGAATTTGAAAATTGAATTTGAAATTTAAATTTTTGGAATTTAAATTTTAAATGATTCTTGGGATGAGAAATAAATGGAGATGCTACATAAAGATGGATACAAGAAGACGGAATAAAATTCAAGGCCCAAAGAATGCTTTAAATGGAATTTTGTAATCTTTATTTTCTTTGTTCTAGGATGGAACCATGGCGTGGTTATTTTTCCGTCAATTATTTTTTCTATGATATGTTATGGATGTATAAATATGTATTGATGGATGTTATGTATGCATATTTGATAACATGTCATATAGGATAGGTGAATGCCGCTCATACTCTATTGATTATACATATTTGTCAAAACTTGCATGTTTTTCAAAATATTGAGTGGGAGAGGATTTCAAACAAAACCCACGACCTCCATTGTTGATCCATATGTGAAAGCATGGTAATGCCTCGCGTCAGTTTTGCCTGACCACACCCCTCAGTAGGTGTTTACCACCACCAGTATACTAGGTTAGATCTCCTATATGGAAAACGTGTTCGGGTATGATTCTATTCATGACCACCCCTCGGTGGCTTGGTAGGACGTGGATCGGGCTACGTAAACAATGGTTATACACTCAAGACTCGTTTAGTTATTAACCTTCCCTAGACGCTCTATTAACTAAACTGGTGGCCAAAATAAACGGTTATTAATATATGTCTTAACCTTAGAGGATTTAAGGCAACATATATTAATTGGACGGGGTCCATGTTCTGGCTATTTGTCTCATGACCACCCCTCGTGGCTTGGGGCAATAGGTGCTGAGAATTACCGTTGCAATGCTACATGTTTTTCAAGTTTCATGTAGAAACATACTTGTATGTTTTATTTGCTAAATAATCTGTATATTTGCTTGGGCTTTGTAATGATGTCTAGTATAATTTTATTTTAGTTCAAATGTCACCGACACCGCTCATTTCAATACTTACTAAATATAAGCTGAATGGAGATAATTATAAAGACTAGAAAAGAAATCTACTGATAGTTCTCAACTGCGAGAGACACAAATTTGTGCTAGACGAACCATGCCCACCTGAGCCCAAACCTGACGCACCACTTGAGAAGGTCCCGGTTGCCTATACTCGTTGGAGAGAATCCAATGAGATAGCTCGGTGCTACATTCTAGCTAGCATGACGAGTGCTTTACAAAAGCAGCATGAGACTTATCAAGTTGCTAGGGAGATCATGGAAAATCTGGAAGACATGTTCAGAGGCCAAGAAAAATTGGCTCGACTGTCAGCAATTACTAGCATTATGAACTCTAAGCAAAAGGCAGGTACTCCAGTGAAGGACCATATGATCACTCTAATGGGATTCTTTACTGAGGCTGCCGAGAACAGTGCTGAACCAGACTACAACACCCAGATCGAGATGGTGTTCAAAACTCTGTCAAAAGATTTTGTGGGGTTTAAGGCCGTATATAATTTGGCGACAAGGGAGTTAGGACTAATCGAGCTCATGAAACAACTCCAAGCTTATGAGCGGATGATCAGGGATGGGGATGCAGTCCAACCAAAAGGAGAGGCCAATTTGGCGGAATCTTCCAAACCCTCACGGAAGAGGAAGAGGCCAAATAAGAAGCAAGTGGCTTCCAGTTCTTTTAATCCTCCTATCTCGGATGGGAAGAAGAAGCCTATGGACCCTAAAAAGTCCAAGTGCTTCCACTGTGGGAAAGTAGGTCCCTTCAAGAAGGCTTGCTAGGAATTCCTAGCTATCAAGGGCAAGAAAGGTAAGGAACTTCACTATTTAGAAGCGTGTTTGGTGGAAGAATCGAAAGACACTTTGGTCATTGATTCGGGCACCACTAATCATGTTTGTGTTTTTATGCAGGGGTTCGTGGAAATGAGAAGTCTACATAATAGGAGCCTCTCGTTGCGGACTGGAGACGGTAGCTTGGTGGTGGCTGAGGCAGTGGGAGACGTTTATCTTTACTTTGATGAATTTAGGTTTATATTATTGAAAGACTGTTTTTATGTTCCTAATTTTAGGAGGAACCTTATATCGGTAGCTTATTTAATAAAGGATTCTTATTCAGTTTCTTTTAGTAAAAGAGTTGATATTCGTAAAATTAAGTCTTTTATCTATTCTGGTTAGATAAATGGGAACCTATATTTGATCAAACCAAAGATGTACTCACTGCTTGACACCGAATTAATAAATAACTCTAAAAGGTTGAAAGTTTCTCACTCTAACAAAGGGTATCTTTGGCATTTAAGACTTAGTCATATTAATCAGGATAAGATTCAAAAAGTTGGTGAAAGACGGTCATCTAGAATCTCTGGAGGAGGTACGTCTTCCTCAATGTGAGTCTTGTTTTGAAGGTAAGATGACTACGAGGTCTTTTGGAGCTAAGGGTACTAGGGCACAGGAACTCTTAGAAATTGTACACACTGACGTATGTGGCCCTATGAACGTCACAGCACGAGAAAGGTTCGAGTATTATGTCTCCTTTATAGATGATTACCCGAGGTATGGATATGTGTACCTGATGCACCGCAAGAGCGAAACCTTTGATAAGTTCAAAGAGTATCATGCGGAAGTGGCAATTAGGTAAATCCATAAAGACACTTCAATCTGATTGAAGTGGCGAATACCTCTCCGATGAATTTCTAGGACATCTTGTAGAGAATAGGATATTATCCCAATTGACAGCACCTAGTACTCCACAACATAATTGTGTAGCCAAAAAGAGAAACAGGACCTTATTAGATATGGTATGGTCCATGATGAATTATTCAACGCTGCCGTTATCATTTTAGGGGTATGCATTACAAACGGCGTGCTATATTCTGAACCAAGTTCCAAGTAAGTCAATTCCCAAGACTCCGTATGAATTGTGGCATGGCAGGAAGCCCTCTCTTGGACATATGAGAATATGAGGCTACCCGGCACATGTATTGGATAGGGATGCAAAGAAGTTGGAACCAAGAACAGAATTGTGCATGTTTGTAGGGTATCCTAAGGGAACTAAGGGAGGTCTATTCTATAACCCGAAGGAACAAAAAGTCATTGTTTCAACCCATGCGACATTCTTGGAGGAAAGTCACATGAATGACTTTAAGCCTCGAAGCAAAGTAGTGCTAGAGGAGTTATCAGGTGAAAGAACTGCTCCACAGGTTTTGGTCTTGGACACAAGTTTGAGTTTCGATGAAAGACCTGTAGACGATCGACAATTTAGGGTGCCTCGTCATAGTGAGAGGGTTTCAAAGAAGCCTAATTTCTTCATGTATGATGCTGAGGTATACTAGGCTGAGGCTCATGAGCATGAGGATGATTCAATCACCTATGATGAAGCTATAAATGATGTTGATTCTAAATCTTGAAAATAGGCCATGAACAATGAGATGGATTCTATGAAATCCAACTCTATTTAGGAACTTGTAGATCTGTCGGATTGGGTAAAACCCATTGGATACAAGTGGGTCTACAAAAAAAAGAAGGATGCAAAAGGGAGAGTAAAAACTTTCAAAGCTAGACTAGTTGCAAAGGGGTACACGTAAAAGGTTGGAATCGATTACGATGAAACCTTTTCGCCTGTTGCTATGCTGAAGTCTAACCGTATTCTTCTATCCATTGCTGTGGCTCTCGATTACAAGATCTGGCAAATGGATGTCAAGAAGGCATTCTTGAATGGCCATCTTGAGGAATGTATCTACATGATATAGCCCGAAGGGTTCGTGGCAAAAGGCCAAGAAAGAAAAGTCTGCAAGTTGCTTAGATCCATTTATGGATTAAAGCAAGCATCCCGCTCATGGAACCAGAAATTTGATCAAGCGATCAAGACATTTGGTTTTGAGCAGAACGTTGATGAACCCTGTGTTCATAAATGTATTAAGGATAGTAAAGTGGTCTTTCTAGTACTCTATGTTGATGATATACTGCTCATTAGGAATGATGTAGGAAACTTATCATCGGTCAAGCTTTGGTTGCACCAACAGTTTGACATAGAGGACTTGGGAGAAGCTAATTATGTTATAGGCATTCGTCTCTTTAGAGATCGAAAGAACAAAATGATAGCATTATCCCAGGCTTCGTACATAGATAAAATAATTGACAAATATGCAATCCAAGAGGCAAAGAAAGGTTCACAACCTTTCATTATCGGTCTAACTCTTTCATTGGATGACTGTCCAAAAACATCAGAAGAAAGAGATTGCATGAGTAAGGCCTCTTATGCATCCGCTGTGGGTAGTCTTATGTATGCTATGCTTTGCACTTGCCCGGACATATGTTTTGTAGTAGGTATGGTGAGTCGATATTAAGCGAATCCTAGAACCAAGCACTAGCAAGCAGTAAAGCATATACTCAAGTATCTTAAGAGAACGAGAGATTATATGCTAGTGTATTCTAGAAGGGACCTAACACCGTAGGATACGTGGACTCAGACTTCCAGACTTGCAAGGATTCGAGGAAGTCGACGTCAGGATCAGTGTTCTTGATCGGAGAGGGCACGTGGAGATAGGATTAGTGGATGTATGTAAAATCACGTCTGAGGACAACATTGCCAATGCCTTTACTAAGACTTTGGTAGCTAGAAACTTTGAAAGGCATGTAGAGGCGATGGGGATGCGTAACATAGCACATCTGCTAGCTTAAGACAACTGGGAGATCGTTAGGAAATGCCTTAAGCATTTAAGACTTTTTTATTTTGAACTGGATGATAAAATTAAAATATAGAGGTTATTCATTACATTGCTGTTTGTCCTTATTCTATTTACATGTTAAAGTAAATGTAAGCAAATATGGCTCACTAACTGCTTGTGTTAAAACTATTAGAACATTACATGTAATAGACTTTTGTATAAGACAATGTTCTAAAATAAGCAATCTAAACTAAGGTCTGTAGTCTATGGGGTTAGATTGAGCATCTAACTCATGTTAAGACTATTATGTTGTCTAAAGCCATGGTGGGGACGGTTTGTCTTGATTGTCCGGAGCATAGACTCCCAAGTAGAGATATAGATATGTTGCTTGGCAGTGACATATTAGACCGGGACTAAAGCGTGATTGATCTATGTAGTCTGCTATGAGTGGATCAATCTACTTTTGATGTTCATTATGCAATAACCTTAATCCTGAGTAAATGAACTACTTCATGTATATGACTTGTGTACTTTGATGTTCCAATGGCTAAAGCGTCTTAGAGGTAGTAAGCTTATAGACCGGTTCGTTGGGTGCATGACTTGTATACGATGAACGGTTTGTTTATAGATATCGGAATCATAGCTCTAAGGAGTTAAAGGTATCATCTTAAAGACATTATACTGGATGTGAAAATAGACAAGGCCTTGAGTCGTCTATAGGGTGGATGACTTCTTATTCACTCATGGTGAATAATCATTTTCTTATTCGGTAGTATAATGGAACTTTAAGATAGCCTGCTCAGTAGGATTGAACGCAATTTGACCTAAGGCTGATCATGGATATCATATGAGGATTTTGCATACATGACAAGGTCATTAGGCATTAGCTTGTCATAGGCTTTAGTAATACGGTATATAATTGGGAGTTCAATTTCAGGTTTATAGTGGTGTGACTCTGAAATTAATGATCATGTGATTGAATTGTTCGGTACAGAATGATGATTATGTGGATTCACGGGAGCTCGATTATATATGTCCAATTGGTCCCTCTACTAGCTCTACATAATTCCTTAACGGTTGGCAAATTGATTTGTGTATGCTTATTGGCTAGTTGATTATACATGGATGGTGTTGACATAGGATTAGGATGGTGAACAAGATTCTCTCTGGTTGAATTCATATTTTGTTTTGGATAATAGAGTACACAATTATTCGAACTCCAAATAAAGTTGCCATGATTTTATTTGAGATAGGATTGGAGTTGTAGAAAATTATCCATGAGAATAAAAATTTGAAATACAACTTTTTGTGGATTTTGAAATTTGAAATTTAAATTTTGAATTTGAAATTTGAAATTTTGAAATTTAAATTTTGAATTTGAAAGTTGAATTTGAAATTTAAATTTCAAATTTGAATTTGACATTTGAATTTGAAATTTGAATTTGAAATTTGAATTCGAAATTTAAATTTGAAATTTGAACTTTGAAATTTGAAATTCAAATTTTGAATCACAATCCATATAGGATTCGAATTTTTTGTGGATTATCTGCAAGAGAAAATTCGGTTTTGATTTGGATAAAGGTGAGGAAAATCTTGTTTGAATCCTACTTGAATTTTGAATCCCAATCCTAACTAACTTGGTCGAAAATTGTTGAGGAAAATCCTTCTAGATGTTTTCTATTTTTGTGGATAAGATTCAAGGAAAAATTCAAGTTTCATTCCTAGTTGAATTTTGATTCTCTCCCTACATTTTATGGCCAAAAATTTTGAGGGAACCTCACCGTCACAATAAGTTCTTTAGAGATCTGAGTGGTCAGAAGGAGACTAGCAGTGCTAGCATACCGGTCGAGGAACCGAGTGCTCACACACTCTACCATCTGGGAATTGGAGAATAGTAGATAAGGCTAGTTGGTTGAAGCCCTCCAGTCATTCTCCTCCTACAGGTGGCGTCCTCTTGAGGTATGAGTTTTATTGTTGTTAGTTTATTGTCTATGGCATCACGAGATATTTAACGATCTTGAAAAATTTTTATTGTTCTGCCGCACCGCTCTGATGCGTTTTTACTGATTTTATTCCTACATTTTCTTTCCAGGGTCAGTTGGCGTCCTTATATCACCTTTTTGTTGATTCCTTATAACCGAAATAAATCACGGTTATTTTTATTATTCATTTCATATCTACTATATTTTGAAAATAAAAAATTTCTGATTTTGGATCCCTAATTATTCGTTTTGGGCTTCATATTTTCATTTCTGTAATTATTATACGGCTTAGGATACTATTCCGGGCCTTAATATCACTTTTCTTAACTTTTTGACAAAATGACCATTTTGCCCCTAACTTTTGACAAAATGACCATTTCGTCCCTATCGGGATTTTCCCCTGTTTTTCTGACTTATGGTTCTATTTTAGCCTTAAGAATTTTAATAAAATCATTCTAGGACTTTTACAGCCTTTTTCTAGCTATTTGAAAAATTTTAGTTAAAATGACCATTTTTCCCCTGACGGGACCCTAAACCGTAAAATTTTCGTTTTAACTTTTTAATTGGATTTTGTAGTCCCAAAAATCATATAATGACCTTTCTTAGACCTTACCAAGCTTTTACTACATTTCTCGCCAAAATGCTCGGGTTACTATTCACCAAGCCCGCGAGTGGTAGTATTCCGACCCCCGGGGTCGTTTCTTGTTTTCCTAACCTTTCAGGACCTCAAATGGACATTTCACTACTTTCAAAATCGTCCATTGCCCTTCCTTGAGCTTAGGTCCCCGAGGGGGCTCGGGTTTCCAATTCCCGACCCTATTTTTACCCCTCGTTTACCAAATTGCCCTACGGGCGTCTTAAAAATTTCGACAGCATTTCTGCTGAAATTCTAGGTTCCCAGCATTTAGGAAACATCTCAAAACCATCTATTCTATTCTATCCTGTCACGTACTATACCACACACCTAATTTTACGTAAAAGTTACTAACTTTTTACGTAAAATATTCTGTTAAAACCTAATCGTTTCCAACAGGATTTCAACTCGTTCTTTCTCATTTTTAGGCCCGGTTTAATATATAGCTTACACATTCACATAACCCTAACAAAATTTCTCATTTTCACTAATCCCTAGCCACGGATTTTATTGCCTAACAAATGCTAAAATTTAATTTTTCTTGTCCTTAACTTTGTATATTATTTCATTGCATACCAACATACTTTTTAAAGTTAAACATTACCCTAACAAGTGAAAAATTTCCATTCACCCCCTTTCCTATCTCACGGATTTCTTTTAGAAAATCAACTTAAAATTTTGCTTTCATTTCCATTTCCATGTCTTGTTTCCAACACATAAACAACACCATATTTGCATTACAATTTCATCAACACAAAACTCTCATTTTTTCCCATTGTTCCCCCACGGATTTTCCAAGGAAAATAGGCACAAAAATTAATGTTTTCCAAATCCATTTCATCCTTTTCATTCATCACATTCCCACATACTTTTCAACCCCAAAAACCAAACAAATTTTCATCAAAACTTCACCTTTCCATGCCATAGATAACCCACGGTTTTAGTGAGCAAAAATGCACATAAAACTTGATTTTTCATGCTCTTATTCTTTACTTAACCTAACCTCATACCATTAACACACTTTCAAGCAAAAAAGCATCAATATAAAAACTGAATTTTCACTTCAAAATCAGCCCATATCTCACACAGATTTTTCATGGAAAAGAAGAGAAAACCATGCAAAAATGGAAGCTTACCTTACTTTCTTGATTCCTTGAACTTTGAGATGAATTTTACACACTTTCTTAAAGCAAACTTGAAGAAAATTTTTCTGTTTTTTGAGGAGGGACTCACGGTTACTACGGAGGCTGAAAACCAAATTTTTTTTTTTTCTGATTTTTGGTTGCCAAACCGTGTATAAATGGAGCCAAAAAGAAGGGACCAACTTGCAATTGTTTTAAGGGCATTTTTCCAAGCTTTTTATGCAATTTTTGAAACCTTTAAGGGCTGTTTTGTAATTAAACAAAATTGGGCAGATTTTGTTTTTCTGTTTTTCCTCTAAAAATCTGCCACTTAATAGCCCTAGAACACTTTTGAATTTTTGCTAAACCTTCTTTGACTTTTCATGTTGACTTTGCTTCCTAACCATTAGATTAAAGTGACATTAAACCCTAGTCCTTGGATCTTGATGTATCCTTACATCCTTTCAAAGTTCCCCATTCAATCTTTGACTCCTCTCATTAATTTAGGTCAAACTTGTAGGAAAATAAATCGGTAAAAACGTATCAGAGTGGCGTAGCGGAGCAATAAAAATTTTTAGATCGTTAAATATCTCATGATGCCATATACAATAAACCAACAACAATTAAAACTCATACCTCAAGGACGCCAATCTGCAGGAGGAGAATGATCGGAGTGCTTCAACCAACTAGCCTTCTCTACTGTTCTCCAATTCCCGAATGGCTGAGTGTGTGGGTACTCTGAACCTCGATCGGTATACTAGCACTGCTAGTCTTCTTCCGACCACCCAGATCTCCAAAGAACTTATTGTCATGGTGAGTTATGCAATAATAAACCTGCTCACCTGAGAGTCTGTGGTCTGAGAGAACTGGAGTGGTAGGACCTCTATTTATAGACCTGCATAAGGTGATTCTCTGAATTCAAATTGGATTAGGAGAAGATATTCTCCCTTATCCACAAGCACAAAATCTGAATTTTCCAAGGGAAATATCCCAACAATAAATTCGGCCACTTTTGGATAAATCCAATCCAAATCTAAACAAGATTTTAACTAGAATTTTATCTCCCTTTTTTAACCAAAAAATCTGAAAATTCAAAGGAGAAAATCCCCACAAAAATTCAGCCACTTTTGGATAAGGGAGAATCAAAATTCCACTAGGGTTTTCAAGCTTGAATCTTATCTCATCCTTATCCAAAATAACCGAAAATCTCCTAGGAGATTCACTCTAAAAATTTGGCCATTATCTAGGAGGAGAGAATCCAAATTCAATTGGGATTGAAACTTGAATTTTTCCTTGAACCTTATCCACAAAAATTCAAAAATCCATTGAGGATAATTCTCAAAATTTTTGTCCATCTTTAGTTAGGATTTGGATTCAAAATTCAAGTAGGATTCTAACAAGATTATTCTCTCCATATCCAACTCAAATTCGAATTTCATTCCTTGTGGATTTACCACAACAAATTCGAATCCCACTTGGACTGTGATTCAAAATTTGAATTTCAAATTTCAAATTCAAATTTCAAATTTCAAATTTAAATTTCAAATTCAAAATTCAAATTCAAATTTCAAATTCCAAATTCAAAATTCAAAATTCAAATTTCAAATTTCAAATTTCAAATTTCAAAATCCACAAAACAGTTATATTTCAAATTCTTGTTCTCATGGATAATTTTCTACAACTCCAATCCAATCTCAAATAAAATCATGGCAACTTTATTTGGAGTTCGGATAATTGTGTACTCTATTATCCAAAATAAAATCTGAATCCAACCGGAGAGAATCTTGTCCACCATCCTAATCCTATGTCAACACCATCCATGCATAATAAACTAGCCAATAGCATACACAAATCAATTTGCCAAACGTTAAGGAATTATGTGGAGCTAGTAGAGGGACTGATTAGACATATATAATCGGGCTCCCGCAAATCCATATGATCATCATTCTTTACCGAACAACTCAATCATATGATCACTAATTTCAGAGTCACACCACTATAAACCTGAAACTGAACTCCCAATTATATACCGTATTACGTAAGCCTGTGACAATCTATCGTCCAATAACCTTGTCATACATGTAGAACCCTCATATGATATCCATGATCAGCCTTAGGCCAAAATCTGTTTAATCCTACTGATCAGGCTATCTTAAAGTTCCATTATACTACCGAATTGAGAAAATGATTATTCACCATATGTGAATAAGAAGTCATCCGCCCAGCAGACGACCCAAGGCCTTGTCCATTTTCACATTCAGTATAATGCCTTTAAGAGGATACCCTTAACTCCTCATTAGAGCTATGATTTCGATATCTGTAAACGAACCCTTCATCATATACAAGTCATGTACCCAATGAAGTAGTCTATAAGCTTACTACCTCTGAGACATTTTAGCCATTGGAACATCAAAGTAACACAAGTCAGATACATGAAGCTGCCCTTTTACTCAAGATTAAGGTTACTGCACAATGAACGTCAAAAGCAGATCGATCCACTCAAAGCGGACTTCGTAGATCAATCACGCTTTAATCCTGGTCTAATATGTCACCACCAAGTAACATATCTATGTCTCTATGTGACAACCGGGAAATTCAGGCAATTCTCGGACGAAAATGTACAATTGTATGTATATAACAATTTGTACTGTTTAAAGAGTGAAATAAATGTATTTATATTGTTCAGAATATATGAAAATGTTCTAACAATACTGACGAGTAAGAATTCAGTGTTGGAAAAATTCACTGAGTTGAAACGGGTGAAACGGTGCCAAAATCGGCATTAAAAACCCTAACCGGAGCAATAAAAGACGGTAAACTTCCGGGATTGATTTTGATCAAACGGAAGCAGATTAAATTGATCCGACTGCACAGGAGACCTCAGGAACACGCCGGGACGATTTCAGGAAAATTTCAGCTCGAACCGGTATCGGTCAAAAAGTAGTCGAATTAATGTGAATAGTGAAAGTCAAAGTCAACTTTCACTTTTGTAATTATGACATCATAAATCTAGATTAATAAATGAAAGAAAATGGTGGTTGGTGGAATGAAAGGCCATGATTCATTTAGCTTTTGATCTAAAGGCCAAGATTTGGCCAAAAATTACCATTTTTAATTTTTGAAAAATGGGGAAAGAAATGGCTTGAAAGATGTCAAATTGTCATTGGTTTAGAGCCAAATTAATTGGCTTTTGGTTTGCATAAGTCGGCAAAACATTTACAAAGTGGCCAAAACCAAAATTTCAAGCCAAAAGCCATAAGAAAATTTTTCTAACTTCCTTCCATGGTGGCTACGTGAGGGACCAAGGGAAACCAAGTTTTATCTTCAACATTTCTTCACAAAAAGTGTGTCAAAACACTCCTAGAAGACAAAGGAAGCAATTGATTAAGGTATCTTCCCTTACACTTAATTTTTTCATGGTTTTTCTTCTTAAAATCCGTGGGTGAATAGTGATTGGAAGATGGAAAATTTTTGGTTGTTTTTCATGGATTGATGTTGGGTTTTGTTAAGGATGTATTAAGGAAGAAAACCATGCAAATTCATTAAAGAAAAACCAAATTTTGGTTGGTTTTTCAAAGGTAAATCCGTGGGTTACCTTGAGTGACCAATGAGAAAAAGTTTTGGTTAATGGTTAACATGCTTTCTAAGTTTAAATTTGTGAAGAATAAAGCTTGTATTTCATTGTGGAAAGCTTGAAAAAAATTCTTGGTATGCATTTCATAAAGTGGCCGTGGGTTGTTAATGGTTTGGAAGAAAAATTTTCATTGGTTTATGTGATATTTGGTTGATTGAAATCATGCAAATTAATGTGTAAATGGTGGCAATGTGAATGAAAGAATGAAACAAAATTTTTTGGCATGTTTTCATTCAATGGCCGTGGGGTATAAATGTGTGAAAACCCTAGGAAATTTGGTTGAAAATGCCAAGAAAATGGGCTTGAAAATGTGTTAAAAAATGTGACATTTGAATGGCCTAAAGTGTAGTGAAAATTTGACAAAATTTGGTTTGGTTTGGTTGTGAAAACCGAAACCAAATTAAGGGTAAAAGTGTGAAAAAAATTTTGTAATGTGGGTGATAATGTGAAATTGGAAATTTGTGGGCTTTTATGTAAAAGTTTGGAAAACTTTTACATAAAATAGGCTTGTGGTATAGTACGTGGCAGGTACATATGGTTCGAGGCGTACCTAACGCCGGAAGCCTTAAATTTACGCCGAAATGCTGCCGAAATTTCGAAAAAACGGCATTCGGGGTAAAATAGGGATTTAAAATAAAAGTTAGGGCCGGGACGGAAACCCGAGTCCCTAACGGAAAAAGTGAATAAGGGTAATTTAAGGGGTGGGTCGTGAATAGTAACTCGTCCCCTTAAAAATGAAAAACGCGTGTGAGATTGAAAAACCGACCCCGAGGGGGGGGCGTTTTTGAAAATAAAATAAAGGTCCGAGTCGGGAACAGAAAACCCGAGCCTCGGAGACCTAGGTCGGGAAAGTCTAGATGAACGTTTTAAATACTAGTGAGACGTCCATTTGAGACTCCGAAACGATAGAAAATCGCTAAACCGACGTGAGGGTCGGAATAGTGCTTCCCGAGGGCCGGGAAAACAAAAAGTGGAAATAAAATAGAAACGAACCCGGTAATGATTAGAAAAGAATCAGAAAAGTTCCTGAGAGCCAAAAATGCAGTCTGGATCAATAAAATTCCGTCAGGGGCAAAACTGTAATTTTGCCAAAATATTGGGGCAAAATCGTAATTTTACAAAAGTTAGGGGAAAATGGTGAAAATAATAAATAAAACCTAAAAAGTTATAAATAGGTTTTATTTAAGCTTTTTAATGAAAAATAAAAGCTATAAATGGGAAAGAAATTAACAGACATAGTTTTGTCTGTAGGATCCCAAAATCGGCCTACAAGGAAGGCGATTCAAGATCCAAGAGAGAGAAAGAGAACAGTCTGATAAGGTAAGTTCAGACATTTACCTGTCTGCAACATATAGCAATATTGTGCTAATTTTAATGTACTAACTATAAGTTCGGTACATATGTGCTACGGGCACTATGATAGAATAGAGAGAGAGACGAAATGTGCTACGGGCACTATAAGAATGGGACACATGGTTAATTGTGCTTCGGGCACTAGAGCGAGGTTAATGAAACTCACTCACCTAAAATTAAAATGTGAACCATTCCTAACCACGGGACAATGTGAAGTCACCGGGTTAGAATGTTAAAAAGTCGGTAATGAAACCACTTTCTGGCGTACCAGCCTTCCGTATAGGGAGGTACTATTTTTGCCTTCGGGGCTATGAGACTAAGGCTGTGGAGGTCAGCACTGATGTACCGCTCCCAGTCATGTAAAATTTTGCCTTCGGGGCTATGAGATTAAGGCTGTGAAGGTCAGCACTAATGTACCGCTCCCAGTCATGCGCACTTAAATGGTACTGCCAACCTGAGCTCAAAACCAGAACGTAAATAAAGATAATGACCTAAAACTGAAACTGTGCCATAATTGAGCATAAGACAGTTAGTGAGAGTACTAACATCGCGGTAGATGTACTAGTGTGATACAGTGTTGTGGTCAAACCTACTATTCACGTATGAATAGTGGTCAAAGTTACTATTCATGCATGAATAGTGGTCAAAAGTACTATTCACGATGAATAGTACTATTCATAGAAATTTTATTTCTTGCATGTTTGAACTTACTGAGCCTGTAGCTCACCATTTTTGCTAATGTTGCAGGTAAGCGACCAGCTCAGTAGCTTGTTTGACTGGATGGCGTACGGGATGGCGCGTGTCAAATGGGATAACTGGGCGAGGGATATGGTACTGCCAGAGTCTTCCCGCTGAGCGTTAAAGTGAAGGGAAAAAAAAGGGGAAACAGTTCTTTTGTAATTATATATATATTTTACAAAAGTACTGTGTTATTTATATTACTTTGTATTTATCAACAAAGTAAATAGTGGAAAAAGACTTTATATGATGTTAAAGAAAAAAAAAAATTTCCCCAAAAACGACATGATTTTAAAAGAGAGTGAGATAAGTCGGCGACCCACGAGAGTACAATCTATCGCAGTTAGCGATAAGCTCAACTGTAATAGTATTGTATGATCTCCACGAGGGGCGGGCCGCCACAGTTGGTATCAGAGCGAGGTTTACGGTTGGTGTGGTTTATAATACCAACGGCTGTCACAGTTGGTATATCAGAGCAGTATGACCATATCCCGATTTGACACTTTGCGCATCCTGCACCGCTATCCAAGTAAGTAGTTTACTTAAGTTCAGTTAATTATTTTCTTATGTGAAAATAATTATCTTATAGGTAGCACGATGACCAGACCTCCATATGTGAGACCACCGCTACCACGACCAAGAGGGGTATTACGGGTATGGACGAGACCTATTGTGAGGCCGCCCATTTCCCAAAGGCTGGTAGTTAGACCCCCGGTGCCCGAGAGACCTCCGGTACCAGTACCAGCACCAGTGCCAGCGCCAGTAGAGATAGTATAGCCACGACCGATAGTTCATCCACCGGTGGTAGTGGACATTCCAGTTGTTGGTGGACGCCAACATATTGGGGTGAGAGTGTCGGCACGGGCAGTACAGGCATTTAGGGCCAGCAGTCCTCCGATGTTTGATGGTGGGCGACAGTCGATGGAGACCAAGGACTGGCTCCATGCCGTGGAGAGGATCATGGTGATATGCGATATCGATCGAGATATGTGGATCCAGTTGGCTGTCAGTATGTTTCAGGGAGACGCTCGAGTGTTCTGGCAATATTGCGACCAGGAGATTTTATTGGGATTCAGTTGGGCTGAGTTCTGTCAGCGGTTGACTGATCAGTTTCAACCTAGGGATCCAGCACCTGTTCCAGCACCTCCAGAGAGACGAGAGGCTGATACACCTGCGTACCCTGGATTCGATGAGGTCAGGGATTACATTCTCCAGACCGAGAGGATGGTCATGCTGTCTGGTGAGACAGTGATGTCTTACGCAGCACGGTTTGAGGAGACCATTCGGAGGAGATGTCCGTTGCCTAACCTCACGGAAGCAAACTGCTGTGAGCTGTTTTGGAAAGGTTTATCCTTGGAGCTGAGACCGAGGGTGATCAAGCCATTTCCTCCGACGCTCCAAGAGTTCGTGGTAACGATCAGGGCGATCGAGAGAGAGATTCTGATCGAGCATCTGACGCAGAGTCGACGAGAGACGCTGGGTCAAGATGAGATGTTTGCACGCATATTCGGGCCGAGAAGAATGATGAATGATCATGAGGCCGGACCGTCTAGACCACGACGAGGTGATGACTCGGGACAGGAAACATTACCTAGGGGTGGTGACGACTCAGATGATATCAATGACGATGAGGATCCAGAAGAATATCCTCTAGTCCCAGATGTAGGGAACGAGTGATCAGTAGATGTGTATATGTACATAAGTAGCTTAGAGAGAAAAGCTCTTTTGTATAGACTTGTGGCCATTTTGTATAAACGGCCGATGTATATATGACTGGTGATGCCTATGTATGACATATAAATGTTTTGCTATGAATGAAATACCAAAATGATTATATGTTGTACGATGATGTGTTAAGATGATGTGGCTTTACATTACCCTAAATTTCGTAAATTGATATAATTTTACGAATGCGGTTATGGAAAAGCTAACGGTGAATTATTGTGCCATAATAGGACAATAGCCAAGATGGTGGATTTGAGAAATCGACCAGAGGGACGAGAGCAACGTCCTGATGTTATGGAGAGACTGGATCAGATACAAGCTTTATTAGAAGCCCAGATGCAAGAAAATGCGAATCTGAGGCGACGGGTAGAGGAGCTAGAACAGAGACAAGGCTCTGAGGGTACCCAAGTAGAACAACAAGCTGAGGTAGATCCAGTTATTCCTCCAGCTGCAGTACATGAGAGAGCTCCTGAACCACAACCAGTATTAAATCTAGAACCCCTCTATGAAAGATTCAGGCGCATGAGACCGCCAGAATTTGAAGGGTCTACAAATCCCTTAGAGGCTGAAGACTGGTTGTCGTCATTACAAGTGATCATGGAGTTCATGAACCTAACCGACCGGGAGAAGGTTGCGTGTGCGTCTTTTGTGCTGAGAAAAGATGCTCGTTTTTGGTGGGACACCGTGCGAATGAGGAGAGATGTGTCTACCATGAGTTGGGCAGAATTTCTGGAAGAATTTAACCAGAAATATTACGACCCTGCATCTCTGAGGCAGCAACAGAAAGAATTCTCTGAGCTGACGCAAGGGAACGTGTCGGTAAGCGAAGTCTGCCGAAAGTTCGACCAGTTATCCCGTTTGTGCCCTTATGTGGTCCCTACTGAGAGGGAAAAGATACAGAAAATGATTGGGATGTTCAGGCCAGAAATTGCTGCATTGGTAGATACTGGACTAGTACCACCTACTTCTGTAGCAGACTGTGTGAGTCGGGCCATCAGGGCTGAGTTCCATGTAGCTCGACAGAAAGAGGAAAGAGAAAAACACTGGGAGGCTAAAAAGAAGGAGAGGGCTTTGGCGAAGTCTACGCAAGTTGGTCAATCGAGCAAGCCTAGTCAGAATGCGAAACCAAGCCAGGGCAACAATCAAGGATCCCAGCAAAATAAGAGAAAAGGGAATTTTTCTGGGAATCGCCAGGGAAATAATCGAAACCAGCAGCGGAGAACAGCTGGTAATGCAGAGTCTAATGTGCAAAATTGCCCTACATGCGGGAAAAGACATTCTGGGCAATGCAGATTTGGGCCACTTGTTTGCTACGAATGTGGAAAGGATGGCCATTACGCCAGGAACTGTCCCAATAGGCAGGGTGGACAAGGCACTTCCCAACCGCACCAGACACGCCCACAAGCTCATTCCCTTCAAGCCAGAGTGGAAGAGTCACCAGTGAGGCCGCAACGCCAGGAGCATATGCAACGTGCTGATGCTCGTGTGATGGCCTACAGCAAGGAAGACGCAGAGGCAGGAACATCAAACGTGGTGACAGGTCAGCTTCCTGTCACTAGTCATGTAGCCTCTGTACTATTCGATTCCGGTGCTACGCATTCATTTGTTTCCTATGCATTTGCTGACAAGATAGGACTTCCTAAGGATAATATGGGAAGGGTATTTAAGATAGCTTTACCTTCTGGGGAAGTATTGTTGTCCAGTTACTGGTTACCTTATGTACCAGTATATGTGGCAAATAGGGAACTATATGCTGAGTTGATCGTAATGGAGATCATGGATTACGATGTGATTTTAGGCATGGATTTCCTAGGGAAATACCAAGCTACGATCGACTGCCGAAATCGAAAGATAGTCTTCCAACCCGAGGAAGAAGAGAGTTTCGAGTATGTTGATACTTCTCGAAGACCCGGGAAGATGATCATCAGTTCGCTGAGAGCCAGCAAGCTGATAGCCAGTGGTTGCATGGGATATCTGGCATATGTGGTGGATACTGTAGAGGAACAGAAGCTTCAAGCTGAAGAGGTTCCTGTGGTTAATGAGTTTCTTGACGTATTTCCAGAAGAGTTACCAAGGATACCGCCAGAGAGAGAAATCTCGTTTGAAATTGAGTTGATGCCTGGAACAGCACCTATTTCCAAAGCACCATACCGCATGGCTCCAGTAGAGTTAAAGAAGCTGCAGGTACAATTAAAGGAGCTTTTGGATAAGGGATTCATCAGGCCGAGTTTTTCTCCATGGGGTGCACCTGTGTTATTCGTCAAGAAAAAGGATGGAACATTCCGACTGTGCATTGATTACCGGGAGTTGAATAAGGTTACGATCAAAAATAGGTATCCGTTACCTAGAATTGATGACCTATTCGACCAGTTAAAAGGCGCAGCGGTATTTTCCAAAATTGACTTACGGTCAGGATATCACCAGTTGAGAATCAAAGAGAGTGATATTCCTAAGACGGCGTTTAGGACTCGTTATGGTCACTACGAGTTCCTTGTGATGCCATTCGGATTGACAAATGCGCCAGCAGCGTTCATGGACTTGATGAACAGAATTTTTAAAGAGTATCTGGATAAGTTTGTCATTGTATTCATTGATGACATTCTTATATACTCGAAGACTCAGGAGGAGCATAAAGAGCATCTGAGGATCGTGCTAAATACGATAAGGAAGCATCAACTGTATGCCAAATTCTCAAAATGCGAATTTTGGCTGGACAGAGTACATTTCCTCGGACATGTTGTATCCCAGGAAGGTATTGCAGTAGATCCGACAAAGGTAGATGCAATTAACCAGTGGCCTGCACCTAAGAGTGTGACAGAAATACGCAGTTTCTTGGGATTGGCTGGTTATTATCGGTGATTTGTAGAGGGATTCGCGCGATTAGCTGCACCTCTTACTGCTCTTACACGCAAAGAAAGAATGTACGAGTGGACTATGGAATGCGAAAGAAGCTTCCAGGAGTTAAAGAGGCGACTGACAAGCGCACCAATCCTTAAGCTTCCCACTAAAGGGGAGAAGTTCGTGATCTACAGTGATGCATCGAAAATAGGATTGGGAGCAGTCTTGATGCAAGACGGCAAGGTGATTGCCTATGCTTCCCGTCAATTAAAGGAGCATGAAAGGAATTATCCTACGCATGACCTTGAACTTGCTGCAGTAGTGTTCGCACTTAAAATTTGGCGACACTATCTCTATGGAGCTCAATGTCAGATTTTCACTGATCACCAAAGCCTGAAGTATTTCTTCACGCAAAAAGAGCTCAATATGCGGCAAAGACGATGGTTGGAACTGGTGAAGGATTATGATTGTGAAATCCTATACCATCCAGGGAAGGCCAACCGTGTAGCGGATGCTCTAAGTAGGAAGTCTACTGTATCGCACCAGCTACCAATAAACAGGCTTCCGAAGCCATTGCAGCAAGAGATAAATTCGTTGAACTTGGAGCTGATATCTGGAAGATTAGCTGCACTCCAAGTGGAATCATCGCTATTTGAGGATATAAAGGAAGCTCAGAGGCGAGATCCAATGATGACAAGTTCTCAAGAAGGAATTTCCAAGGATGGAATAATCCTTTATCAAGGAAGGATAAATGTTCCAACTGATGAGGAACTTAGAAGACGGATCATGTCAGAAGCCCACGAGACACCCTATTCGGTTCATCCTGGAGCGAGCAAGATGTATCAGGACTTGAAGTTACAGTTCTGGTGGAAAGGGATGAAGAACGATATAGCTAAATTCGTGAGTAGATGCATGACCTGTCAGAGAATCAAAGCGGAACATAAACATCCAGCAGGAAGATTAGAACCGTTGGAGATTCCTGAATGGAAATGGGAACACATTACGATGGATTTTGTAGTGGGACTCCCAAAAACCCGAGAAGGTTATGACGCCATTTGGGTTATTGTGGACAGACTGACCAAGACGGCACGGTTTATAGCTGTCAAGATGACTTTTTCACTAGAAAAGTTTGCTCAGCTGTACATAACTCATGTCGTCAGACTACATGGAGTACCAAAATCCATTGTATCAGATCGAGATGCACGGTTCACTTCGAATTTCTGGAAGTGTGTGCAAGAGGCCATGGGTACTGAATTGAGACTCAGTACGGCTTTTCATCCGCAAACAGACGGGCAGTCAGAGCGGACAATTCAAACGTTAGAGGACATGCTTCGAGCTTGTGTTATGGATTTTGCGGGAAATTGGAACGAGAAGTTACCATTGATTGAATTCTCGTACAATAATAGTTACCAAGCTTCGATAGGCATGGCACCATACGAGGCTTTGTATGGACGGAAGTGCAGATCACCATTACATTGGTACGATTTGCGAGAAAAGCAGTTGCATAAGACGGACTTCATAAAAGAGACTTCCGATGCAGTTGTTAGAATTCAGCGTCAAATGAAAATTTCGCAAAGCCGACAAAAGAGCTACGCGGATAAAAGGCGGAGATCCTTGGAGTTTGACGAAGGAGACTTCGTGTTTCTCAAGGTATCGCCTATGAAGGGGATTATGCGTTTCGGTAAGAAGGGGAAACTGAGTCCAAGATACATTGGACCTTATGAAATTATCGAACGCATTGGAAAGGTCGCTTACAGATTAGCGCTACCTCCAGAATTGTCGGCAGTGCATAACGTATTTCATGTGTCGATACTGAGAAAGTATATACCAGATCCGTCCCATGTATTGAAGCATGAGCCTATTCAAATCCACGAGGATTTGACATATGAGGAACAGCCTATTCAAGTACTAGCTCGTGAAGAGAAAGTACTGAGGAATAAGGTAATCCCACTAGTGAAGATTTTGTGGAAAAATCATAATATTGAAGAAGTTACGTGGGAACGAGAAGATGAGATGAGGAGTTTATACCCCCATTTGTTCTAATTTTCGAGGACGAAAATTTTATAAGGAGGGGTGAATGTGACAACCGGGAAATTCAGGCAATTCTCGGACGAAAATGTACAATTGTATGTATATAACAATTTGTACTGTTTAAAGAGTGAAATAAATGTATTTATATTGTTCAGAATATATGAAAATGTTCTAACAATACTGACGAGTAAGAATTCAGTGTTGGAAAAATTCACTGAGTTGAAACGGGTGAAACGGTGCCAAAATCGGCATTAAAAACCCTAACCGGAGCAATAAAAGACGGTAAACTTCCGGGATTGATTTTGATCAAACGGAAGTAGATTAAATTGATCCGACTGCACAGGAGACCTCAGGAACACGCCGGGACGATTTCAGGAAAATTTCGGCTCGAACCGGTATCGGTCAAAAAGTAGTCGAATTAATGTGAATAGTGAAAGTCAAAGTCAACTTTCACTTTTGTAATTATGACATCATAAATCTAGATTAATAAATGAAAGAAAATGGTGGTTGGTGGAATGAAAGGCCATGATTCATTTAGCTTTTGATCTAAAGGCCAAGATTTGGCCAAAAATTACCATTTTTAATTTTTGAAAAATGGGGAAAGAAATGGCTTGAAAGATGTCAAATTGTCATTAGTTTAGAGCCAAATTAATTGGCTTTTGGTTTGCATAAGTAGGCAAAACATTTACAAAGTGGCCAAAACCAAAATTTCAAGCCAAAAGCCATAAGAAAATTTTTCTAACTTCCTTCCATGGTGGCTACGTGAGGGACCAAGGGAAACCAAGTTTTATCTTCAACATTTCTTCACAAAAAGTGTGTCAAAACACTCCTAGAAGACAAAGGAAGCAATTGATTAAGGTATCTTCCCTTACACTTAATTTTTTCATGGTTTTTCTTCTTAAAATCCGTGGGTGAATAGTGATTGGAAGATGGAAAATTTTTGGTTGTTTTTCATGGATTGATGTTGGGTTTTGTTAAGGATGTATTAAGGAAGAAAACCATGCAAATTCATTAAAGAAAAACCAAATTTTGGTTGGTTTTTCAAAGGTAAATCCGTGGGTTACCTTGAGTGACCAATGAGAAAAAGTTTTGGTTAATGGTTAACATGCTTTCTAAGTTTAAATTTGTGAAGAATAAAGCTTGTATTTCATTGTGGAAAGCTTGAAAAAAATTCTTGGTATGCATTTCATAAAGTGGCCGTGGGTTGTTAATGGTTTGGAAGAAAAATTTTCATTGGTTTATGTGATATTTGGTTGATTGAAATCATGCAAATTAATGTGTAAATGGTGGCAATGTGAATGAAAGAATGAAACAAAATTTTTTGGCATGTTTTCATTCAATGGCCGTGGGGTATAAATGTGTGAAAACCCTAGGAAATTTGGTTGAAAATGCCAAGAAAATGGGCTTGAAAATGTGTTAAAAAATGTGACATTTGAATGGCCTAAAGTGTAGTGAAAATTTGACAAAATTTGGTTTGGTTTGGTTGTGAAAACCGAAACCAAATTAAGGGTAAAAGTGTGAAAAAAATTTTGTAATGTGGGTGATAATGTGAAATTGGAAATTTGTGGGCTTTTATGTAAAAGTTTGGAAAACTTTTACATAAAATAGGCTTGTGGTATAGTACGTGGCAGGTACATATGGTTCGAGGCGTACCTAACGCCGGAAGCCTTAAATTTACGCCGAAATACTGCCGAAATTTCGAAAAAACGGCATTCGGGGTAAAATAGGGATTTAAAATAAAAGTTAGGGCCGGGACGGAAACCCGAGTCCCTAACGGAAAAAGTGAATAAGGGTAATTTAAGGGGTGGGTCGTGAATAGTAACTCGTCCCCTTAAAAATGAAAAACGCGTGTGAGATTGAAAAACCGACCCCGAGGGGGGGGCGTTTTTGAAAATAAAATAAAGGTCCGAGTCGGGAACAGAAAACCCGAGCCTCGGAGACCTAGGTCGGGAAAGTCTAGATGAACGTTTTAAATACTAGTGAAACGTCCATTTGAGACTCCGAAACGATAGAAAATCGCTAAACCGACGTGAGGGTCGGAATAGTGCTTCCCGAGGGCCGGGAAAACAAAAAGTGGAAATAAAATAGAAACGAACCCGGTAATGATTAGAAAAGAATCAGAAAAGTTCCTGAGAGCCAAAAATGCAGTCTGGATCAATAAAATTCCGTCAGGGGCAAAACTGTAATTTTGCCAAAATATTGGGGCAAAATCGTAATTTTACAAAAGTTAGGGGAAAATGGTGAAAATAATAAATAAAACCTAAAAAGTTATAAATAGGTTTTATTTAAGCTTTTTAATGAAAAATAAAAGCTATAAATGGGAAAGAAATTAACAGACATAGTTTTGTCTGTAGGATCCCAAAATCGGCCTACAAGGAAGGCGATTCAAGATCCAAGAGAGAGAAAGAGAACAGTCTGATAAGGTAAGTTCAGACATTTACCTGTCTGCAACATATAGCAATATTGTGCTAATTTTAATGTACTAACTATAAGTTCGGTACATATGTGCTACGGGCACTATGATAAAATAGAGAGAGAGACGAAATGTGCTACGGGCACTATAAGAATGGGACACATGGTTAATTGTGCTTCGGGCACTAGAGCGAGGTTAATGAAACTCACTCACCTAAAATTAAAATGTGAACCATTCCTAACCACGGGACAATGTGAAGTCACCGGGTTAGAATGTTAAAAAGTCGGTAATGAAACCACTTTCTGGCGTACCAGCCTTCCGTATAGGGAGGTACTATTTTTGCCTTCGGGGCTATGAGACTAAGGCTGTGGAGGTCAGCACTGATGTACCGCTCCCAGTCATGTAAAATTTTGCCTTCGGGGCTATGAGATTAAGGCTGTGGAGGTCAGCACTAATGTACCGCTCCCAGTCATGCGCACTTAAATGGTACTGCCAACCTGAGCTCAAAACCAGAACGTAAATAAAGATAATGACCTAAAACTGAAACTGTGCCATAATTGAGCATAAGACAGTTAGTGAGAGTACTAACATCGCGGTAGATGTACTAGTGTGATACAGTGTTGTGGTCAAACCTACTATTCACGTATGAATAGTGGTCAAAGTTACTATTCATGCATGAATAGTGGTCAAAGGTACTATTCACGATAAATAGTACTATTCATAGAAATTTTATTTCTTGCATGTTTGAACTTACTGAGCCTGTAGCTCACCATTTTTGCTAATGTTGCAGGTAAGCGACCAGCTCAGTAGCTTGTTTGACTGGATGGCGTACGGGATGGCGCGTGTCAAATGGGATAACTGGACGAGGGATATGGTACTGCCAGAGTCTTCCCGCTGAGCGTTAAATTGAAGGGAAAAAAAAGGGGAAACAGTTCTTTTGTAATTATATATATATTTTACAAAAGTACTGTGTTATTTATATTACTTTGTATTTATCAACAAAGTAAATAGTGGAAAAAGACTTTATATGATGTTAAAGAAAAAAAAAATTTCCCCAAAAACGACATGATTTTAAAAGAGAGTGAGATAAGTCGGCGACCCACGAGAGTACAATCTATCGCAGTTAGCGATAAGCTCAACTGTAATAGTATTGTATGATCTCCACGAGGGGCGGGCCGCCACACTCTACTTGGGAGTCCAGCTCCAGACAGTCAAGACAAACCGTCCCCTCCAAGACTTTAGATAACATAATAGTCTTAACATGAGTTAGATGCTCGGTCTAACCCCATAGACTACAGACCATAGTTTAGACCGCTAACTTTAGAACATTGTCTTCTCGCATACAAAAGTCCATTGCATGCAACGTTCTAACAGTTTAACACAAGCAATCAGGGAGCCATATTTGCTTACATTTACTTTAACATGTAAATAAAACGAGGACAGATAGCAATGTAATGAATAACCTCTATATATAATTTTATTATCCAGTTCAAAATAAATACATTAAAATGTCTCTAATGCTTAGGGCATTTCCTAACAAAACTTTTTAACCAAAAGTCAAACTGAACGATTTTGCAACGAAATCACCTAGATGAGTTTCTAAGGCTATCCGTGCCATCACTTTTCCTTATTTCACTCCGGTTTGCCTAAAAATCCATCCCATAAGTATTTTATCTTCTAGTGGCAAACAGTATGTTTCTAAAAATTTCGAAACCGAAAAGGCATCACTGGTCCGATTTCAGTTTGGTAAAATTTTCCATTCTTACTCACACTCGCTTTGGTGTGGTTAGAATATTTTGTTGTGTTCTAAATAGTATTAAATCATATGTTTTACAATTATACATACAAAAATCATTGGGTACACATGTTATACAAAATTTCTAAGAACAGTAAATTTTCTTGATTGTGACATTCACCCCTCCTTATAAAATTTTTGTCCTCAAAAATTAGAATAAGTGGGGGTATAAAGCTTTCATCTCGTCTTCACATTCCCACGTAGCCTCTTCAACACTATGGTTTCTCCATAGAACCTTGACTAGTGGGATCATCTTATTTCTCAGCACCTTTTATTCACGTGCCAAAATCTACACTGGTTGCTCTTCGTAGGTCAAATCTTCTTGGACCTGTATTGGTTCATACTTCAACACATGTGATGGATCAGGCACGTACTTCCTTAACATTGATACATGGAAAACATTGTGTACTGCCGACAAATCTGGAAGTAATGCCAACTTATAGGCTACGTTCCTAATGCTTTCGATCATTTCAAATGGCCCAATATATCTTGGACTCAATTTTCCCTTTTTACCGAATCGCATTACGCTTTTCATTGGCGATACCTTGAGGAATACGTAATCCCCCTTTTCGAACTCCAAGAATCTTCATCGTTTGTCTGCATAACTTTTCTGTTAGCTTTGAGCTATCTTCATTCTTCTCTGAATCTTTGCAACTGCCTCTAAAGTTTCCTGTGTAAAATCTGTCTTGTGTAGCTACTTTTCTCATAGATCATACTAATGAATAGGTGACCTACACTTTCGTCCATATAGAGCCTCATACGGTTCCATTCCTATGGAAGCTTGGTAACTATTGTTGTATGAAAATTCTATCAACAGTAGTTTCTCATTCCAACTTCCAGGAAAATCTATTATGCATACTCTGAGCATGTCTACCAATGTCTGAATAGTTCGCTCTGACTGTCCATCTGTTTGGGGATGGAAAGCTGTGCTGAGGCATAACTCTTTCCCCATAGCTTCTTGTATGCACTTCCAAAATGCTGAAGTAAACCATGCATCTTGATCTGAAACAATAGACTTTGGGACTCTATGTAATCAAATAATATTAGTCACATACAAATATGCTAATTTCTCCATGGTAAAGGTCTTCTTCATGGCTATAAATTGTGCTATCTTGGTCAATCTATCTACAATCACCCAGATAGCATCATACCCTTCTCGGGTCTTGGGAAGCCCTACCACGAAGTCCATGGTAATATGCTCCCATTTCCACTCCAGAATTTCTAGAGGTTCCAATTTTCTTCCGGGATGTCTACGCTCGGCTTTGACTCTTTGACAAGTCAGGCATCTACTCACAAATTCTGCAATATCATTCTTCATCCCTTTCCACCAAAACTGTATCTTGAGATCTTGATACATTTTACTGGCTCTAGGATGAACAAAATATGGTGTTTTATGAGCTTCTGCCATGATTCGTCTTTTAAGTCCTTCATTGGTGGGGACATAGATTCTCCCCTGATATAAAAGCATTCCATCACTGGAAATGCTTATATATGACTTCCTACCATCGGAAACCTCTTCTTGGAGCTTTGTTGCGCTTGGATCTAGCTTCTGGGCTTCTTTAATATCTCCAACCAGAGAGGACTCTAATCGTAGTGCTGATAACTTCCCGGTTATTAACTCCAATCTAAGGGAGTTAATTTTTTGCTGTAATGCTCTTGGTAACTCCTCTATTGGCAGTCACTGCGGAGTAGTTGACTTTCTGCTTAAGGCATCAGCTACTCGGTTTGCCTTTCCTGGATGGTAAAGGATTTCATAATCATAGTCCTTCACTAACTCTAACCATCTTCTCTGCCACATGTATAACTCCTTCTACGTGAAAAAGTATTTCAAACTTTAGTGATCAATGAAAATTTGGCACTCAGCTCCATATAAATAGTGTCACCAGATTTTGAGTGCGAACACTACTGCAGTAAGTTCCAGGTCATGAGTGGGATAGTTCCTCTCATGGTCTTTTAACTGGCGTGACGCATATGCAATCACTTTGTCGTTCTGCATTAATATAGCTCCCAAGCCTATTCTTGAAACATCACTGTAAATTGTGAACTTTTCTCCTTCGATAAGTAATGTAAGGATAGGTGCACTTGTTAGTCACCTCTTCAATTCTTGAAAACTTCTTTCACAATCTTGCGTCTACTCGTATTTCTTTTCCTTACGAGTGAAGGCAGTGAGGGGTGTGGTTAGTCGTGCAAATCCTTCCATAAATCTTCTGTAGTAGCCAGGCAGTCCTAAGAAGCTTCGTATTTCAGTCATACTCTTAGGAACAGGCCACTCATTAATTGCTTCCACCTTAACTGGATCTATAGCAATTCCTTCCTTCGTCACCACGTGTCCAAGAAAGTACACTTTATCTAACCAGAATTCACACTTAGAGAATTTTGCATACAACTGATGGCTTCTCACAGTGTGAAGAATAATTCTTAGATGTTCCTTATGCTATTTATGAGTCTTTGACTATATAAGTATGTCATCAATAAACACAATAACAAACTTATCAAGAAATTCTTTAAAGACTGTGTTCATTAAATCCATAAATGTGGCTGGAGCATTAGTCAATTTGAATGGCATCACTAAAAATTCATAGTGACGTATCGGGTTTCGAATGCCATCTTGGGAATATCACTCTCCCAGATTCTCAGTTGATGGTATCCCAAACGTAAGTCAATCTTCAAGAATACTACTACTCCTTTTAACTGGTCGAACAGGTCATCAATTCTAGGTAATAGATACCTGTTCTTAATGGTAACCTTGTTCAACTCTCTATAATTAATACACATCCGGAGAGTTCCATCTTTCTTTTTAATGAATAAAACTAGAGCGCCCTATGGGGAGTAACTTGGTTAGATAAATCCCTTGTCAAGTAGCTCTTTTAACTACAACTTGTGACAACTGGGAATTTCTGGCATTCTCGGAAGAAAATGTACAATTGTATATGTGTGACAACTTGTACTATTTAAAGAGTAAAATAAACAAATTTATATTGTTTAGAATGTACTAAAATGTTCTGACAATGCTGACGGATAAAAATTCGGTGTTGAGAAATTTTGTCGAAACAAAACGAGTGAAACGGTGTCAAAACAACATTAAAAACCCTAACCGGTGCCTATGGTGCACTAAACGATGAAAAACTTTCAGGATTGATTTTGATTAAATGGAAGCAGTATAAATTGATCCGACTGCACCGGAGACCTCAGGAACCCACCGGGGCGATTTCGGGAAAATTTCACCCGGGTCAAAATTCGGTCCAAAGTAGCATGAATAGTGAAGTCAAAAAGTAAAAGAAATAATGACTCATCAAAATGATGTCATTAATGTGTTTAATAAATGGTTAATTAAGGGATAGGTAAGGTGGATGGCTAGGATTTAATTCACTTTTAATCTAATGGCCAAGATTAGGCCAAAAATGCCATTTTTGATTTTAAAAAAATGGTGGAAAGAAATACATGAAAGGTGTCCATTTTTCGTTGGTTGATTAAGGATGATTCATGCCAAATTAGCCAAATTAATATGGCTTCCTTAACCAAAAAGTTTCGGCCATTTGTGAACCAAACTGTAGCAAAAAAAAAAAGCCAAAGAAAAAATTTTTCTAAGTGGTTCCAAGGGGAATACATGAGCCATCTTGGAGAATCAAAGGGTTTCTTCAATTTTTGGAAGCAAAAATTGAAGTTTGACAAGCTAGCATCCAAGTAACCAAGGTAAGCTTTAAAACTTGTAATTTTTCCCCATTTTTGGCCATGAAATCCGTGGGAATAGTGGGAAGAAAATGATGAAATTTTGTTGTGGATTTGATGAAATTATGTGTTGGTTTTGTGATATGTTGAATTAGGTTATTCATGTATTGGATTTGCATGAAAAAAATGTGATTTTTGGCTTGTTTTCTCCATGAAATCTGTGGGTTCAAAGGGGAGATTTTGGTGATGAAATTTTGATGAAAAATGTTGTTATGTGATGTGGAAATATGTTTTGGATGTTTAGAAACAATAAACTTCATATTGAATTTGCAAAAAAAGAAATTTGACAAAAGTTAGTGTGAAAACCCTAAGTGAAAACTGATTGTGGTTTAGGGTTTTAATGAAAAATTTTTGTTGATTAAGGGTTGTTTTGGAATAAAAATTATGTTATGGTTTAAGTATAAATCCGAGCATAATGTGGGGAAAAAGAAGAAAAATTTTTTGCTAGGATTTGATAAGTCAAAACCATGGCTTAATTAAGGGGGGAAAGTGAAAGAAATTTTGAACATTGTGGTTGTTTTGTAAATTGGTGATTGTGCAAATTTTTATGTAAAAGTTTGGGAAACTTTTACATAAAATAAGACTTTGGTATAGTACGTGGTAGGTACACATGGTTTGAGGCGTATCTAACGCCGGTAGCCTTAAACTTACGTCGAAATGCTGCCGAAATTTTGAAAAATGCCATTTAGGGCAAAAAGGGAATCGAGAGTAAAAGTTTAGGGTTAGGTCAGAAACCCGAGTCCCTTGAAGAAAATTGAATAAGGGAAACCTAAGGGGTGGTTCATGAATAGTAACTTGTCCCCTTAAAAATGTAAAACGCGAGTGAAACTGAAAAACCGACCCCGAGCGGGGGGACGCTTTTGGGAAACGAAGTAAAGGTTCGAGTCGGGTACGGAAAATCTGAGCCTCGAAGACCTAAATCGGGAAAGTCTAGATGAACGTTTTAAATATTAGTAAAACGCTCATTTGAGACTCCGAAACGATAGAAAAACGCGAAACTGACGTAAGGGTCAGAATAGTACTTTCCGAGGGCCGGAAAGTGAAAATTTGGGATAATGAAAGAAAATTTTCCAGAAAAGGACCGATAAAATTTTAAAAGATGATTTGAGGATTTTTGGGCTTAGAAAATTGGGTCTAAAAATCTAAAATGAGAATTTAGGGTAAAATGACCCGATAGGGGTAAAATGGTCATTTTGACTAGAATTTTCGAAAAGTGGGAAAAGAGCCCTAAAGACCCCGGAATGGTAGTATAAGGTTCCTGAGCATCAACTGTAAATTTTTAAGTCGAGAAAATCTCGTTAGGGGTATAATTGCAATTTTTCCAAAATTTAGGGGTAAAATTGTAATTTTACAAAAATTGTGAGAAAAATGTGAAAATGGTTAATAAAACTTAGAAAGCTGTCATAAAGTTTAATTAAAGGTTTTAAGACCAAATTTGAGCTTTTTATTTTAAATAAAAGCTACAAATGAAAATGAAATTAATAGACAAGCTTTTGTCTGTAGGGTCTCAAAATCAGCCAGGAAAAGGGACGTTGAAGGATCCCAAGAAACAGACAGTAGCAGACGTACAATAAGTTCAAACATTTAGTTGTTTGTAACATGTAGCATTATTATTGCTAACTTTGATGTACTAACTATAAGTTAGATACATATGTGCTACAGGCACTATTATAGAATAGAGAGAGAGACGAAATGTGCTACGGGTATAATTGAAAATGGGATACATAATAAATTGTGCTTCGGGCACTAGAGCGAGGTTAATGAAACTCACTCACATGAAATTAAAATGTGAACCATTCCTAACCACGGGGCAATATGAAGTCACTGGGTTAGAACTTTAAAAAGTCGGTAATGAAACCACTTTTGGCGTGCCAGCCTTCCGTACGGGGAAGGTATACTTTGCCTTCGGGGCTATGATGATGAGATTAAGGCTGTAAAGGCCAGCACTAATGTACCGCTCCCAGCATGTGTACTAAAATGGTACGGCCAACATGAACTCAAAACTAGAATATAAATAAAGATAATTACCTAAAACTGAAACTATGTCATAATTGAGCATAAGACAGTTTTGTAAGAGTACTAACACTGTGGTTGATGTACTGCTGACATACTGGGTTGTGGTCAAAGTTACTATTCATGATGAATAGTATTATTCATAGAAATTCTATTTGTTGTATGTTTGATCTTACTGAGCCTGTAGCTCACCATTTTTGCTCATGTTGCAGGTAAGCAACCAACCCATTAGCTTTGTATGGCTGGATGGCGGACGGGATAGTGAGTGTCAAATGGGATGGGAAGCCAAGGGATATGGTTCTACTAAAGTTTTTCCGCTGAGCGTTAACAAAGAGAGGAAAAAGAAACAGTTCTTTTGTAATAATATGTATTTTGCGAAAGTACTGTATTATGTAAATTACTTTATACTTGTAAACAAAGTGATTAGTGGATAATGTTTTGCATTATGTTTCAAAAAAAAATCCCCCAAAAATACCATGTTTTAAAGAGAGATAGATTACCCGTGACCCGTGAGAGTACAATCTATCGCAGTTAGCTATAAAGCTTAATTGTAATAGTATTGTATGATCTCTACGAAGGGCGGGCCGCCACACACCTGCAGTTCTTTCAATTTTGCTGGGGCCATACGATATGGTGCTTTAGATATTGGAGCAGTCCCTGGCATAATATCGATCTCAAACGAAATTTCCCTTTCCGGAGGCAACCTTGGCAATTTCTCTGGGAATACATCGAGGAATTCATTAACAACTGGAACATCTTCCGGCTGTAATTTCTCTTCCCCTGTCATATCTATCACGTATGCCAAGTATCCCGTACAACTACTAGCCATCAACTTCTTCGCTTTCATTGCACTGATCAACATCTTCGTTGGTTAATGGGATGTGTCAACATACTTAAAACTTTCTTTCTCGTCTAGTCGAAAGACTATTTTCCATTTCTGACAGTCGATTGTGGCTTGGTATTTTCCCAGGAAATCCATTCATAGAATCACATCATAGTTGACAATCTTCATTACAATCAAATCGACATACATCTCCCTATTTGCCATAATTACTGGCACATGACGTAACCGGTAATTTGACAGCATCACTTCTCTTGAAGGTAAGGTTGTTCTAAAAGTCATCCCTATAGGATCCTTAGCATATCCTAACTTGTCAGCAAATTCGTGAGACACAAGAATGTGTGGCTCGTGAGTCAAAAAGGATACATGCCACGTGGTTGAACACAGAAACCTGACCTATAACCATGTTGGATGCCCCCACTTCAGCATCTTCTTTGGTAAAGACTGTAACACAGGCATCTTGTCGTGAAGTCTACTTTTGGCGTTCAGACCATGTTGGAAGCACTACTGAAGGCCCTTCAATCCTCCCCTGTAAAGCATGAGCTTGAGGCGGTTGTTGATGTGGAGGATATTGCTGGCACTACTGCATCGGCCCTGAGGTATTCTAGCAGTTCATTGGACAATTCTTTGCAAAATGATCTTCTCATCCGCACTGGTAACATGTGTTCATGCCAAATTTGCACTGGCTTAGATGCCTCCTTCCACATGTAGCACACATGTGAAAACTTGATCCTGAGCCTCAACTAGTCTTTCGCTGTTGATTGCAGTTGTCTTGACTTCTATTCCTAGAAAATTTTCCTTTTCTCGTGCCCTGCTATTGTTGGGAGCCTTGAGTGTTAGACTGATTGGGTCGGTTCAGACCAGACTTACTGCCTTGTCTAGTCTGCATCCCTGCTTGTGTTGATTTGGCTAGGATCTTTTCCTTTTTCTTTGCTTCCCAGACTTTTTCTCTTTCTTCTTTCTGCCTGAGCAAATGGTATTCAGCTCTGAGGGCCCTGCTTACACAATATGCCATCGAAGTTGGTGGTACTAGCCCACTGTTAACTAAGGTAGATATCTCAGGCCTAAACATGCCAATCATCTTCTAAATCTTCTCTCTCTCTATTGGTACCACGTAAGGACATAACCAGGATAGCTGATCAAATCTCCTGCACACTTCACTCACTGACTGGTTCCCCTCTTTCAGTTCAGTAAATTCTTTTTATTAAAGACGTAGAGCAGCTGGATCATAATATTTTTGGTTGAATTCCTCCAGAAACTCATCCCAAGTCATTGCGGTCACATCTCTCCTCATACGGACCGTGTCCCACTAGAAACGAGCATCCTTCTTAAGTACAAAGGGTGCGCACAACATCTTTTCTTGATCAGTTAAATTCATGAAGTCAAGGATCATCTGCAGAGAAGAAAGCTACTCCTCTACCTCAAGTGGATCAATCAAACCCTCGAACTCCGGTGGCTTCATCCTACGGAATTGTTCATATAAGGGTTCCTGGTTCCCCCTAGGTTGGGGTTGCTAGACCTTTGGAACAACCGGTGGTACTGTTGGTACTATTTCTGTCGTCTGCGAGGCATGGCCTTCTTCTTGGCCTTGTCGTTGTTCCATTGCAAATAACCACTGTCGTAGTTCAGCATTCTCTTTCATTTGATTCTCTAGGAGGGCTTGTAGTTCCTGTAGGAAATAAATCGGTAAAAACGTATTAGAGTGGCGCAGCGGAACAATAAAAATTTTTCAAGAACGTTAAATATCTCATGATACCATATACAATAAACTAATAACAATTTAAACTCATACCTCAAGGAAGCCAATCTTGCAGGAGGAGAATGACCGAAGGGCTTCAACCAACTAGCCTTTTCTACTATTCTCCACTTCCCAAATGGCTGAGTGTGTGGGCACTCTGAACCTCGATCGGTATGCTGGCATTGCTAGTCTTCTTCCGACCACTGAGATCTCTAAAGAACTTATTGTCACGGTGAGTTGTGCAACAATAAGCCTGCTCACCTGAGAGTCTGTGGTCTAAGAGAACTAGAGTGGCAGGACCTCTATTTATAAACTTGCATGAGGTGATTCTCTGAATTCGAATTGGATTAGGAGAAGATTTTCTCCCTTATCCACAACATAAAATCTGAAATTATCCAAGGGAAAATCCCAATAAATTTCGGCCAACATTAGGATTATCTAATTCAAATCTAAGCAAGATTTTAACATGAATCTTATCTCCCTTTTTCAACCAAAAAAAATCTGAAAATCCAAGGGGAAAATCCAAACAAAAATTTCGGCCACTTTTGGATAAGGAATAATCAAAATTCCACTAGGATTTTCAATCTTGAATCTTATCTCATCCTTATCCAAAATAACCGAAAATCTCCTAGGAGATCTTCCTCAAATTTTTGACCATAATCAGGGAGGAGAGAATCTAAATTCAACTAAGATTGAAACTTGAATTTTTCCTTGAACCTTCTCCACAAAAAATCTGAAAATCCCATGAGGATAATCCTCAAAATTTTCATCCACTATTGCTAGGATTTAGATTCAAAATTCAAGTAGGATTCTAATAAGATTTTCCTCTCCATATCCAACTCAAATTCGAATTTCATTCCTTGTGGATTTACCACAAGAAATTCGAATCCCAGTTGGACTGTGATTCAAAATTTGAATTTCAAATTTCAAATTCAAATTTCAAATTTCAAATTTAATTTCAAATTCAAATTTCAAATTCAAATTTCAAATTTCAAATTTCAAAATTCAAATTTCAAAATCCACAAAACAGTTATATTTCAAATTCTTGTTCTCATGGATAATTTTCTATAACTCCAATCCAATCTCAAATAAAATCATGGCAACTTTATTTAGAGTTCGAATAATTGTGTACTCTATTATCCAAAACAAAATCTGAATCCAACCGGAGAGAATCTTGTCCACCATCCTAATCCTATGTCAACACCATCCATGCATAATGAACTAGCCAATAGCATACATAAATCAATTTTGCCAAACGTTAAGGAATTATGTGGAGCTAGTAGAGGGACCAATTGGACATATATAATCGGGCTCCCGCAAATCCATATAATCATCATTCTTTACCGAACAACTCAATCATATGATCACTAATTTCAGAGTCACACCGCTATAAACTTGAAACTGAACTCCTAATTATATATCGTATTACGTAAGCCTGTGACAAGCTATCGTCCAAGGACCTTGTCATGTATGCAGAACCCTCATATGATATCCATGATCAGCCTTAGGCCAAAGTCCGTTTAATCCTACTGATCAGGCTATCTTAAAGTTCCATTATACTACCGAATAAAGAAAATGATTATTCACCATATGTGAATAAGAAGTCATCTGCCCAGCAGATGACCTAAGGCCTTATCCATTTTCACATTCAGTATAATGCCTTTAAGAGGATACCCTTAACTCCTCATTAGAGCTATGATTCCGATATCTGTAAACAAACCCTTCATCGTATACAAGTTATGCACCCAACGAACCGGTCTATAAGCTTACTACCTCTAAGACGCTTTAGCCATTGGAACATCAAAGTACATAAGTCGTATACATGAAGCTGTCCATCTACTCAGGATTAAGGTCATTGCACAATGAACGTCAAAAGCAGATCGATCCACTCAAAGTGGACTTCGTAGATCAATCACGCTTTAGTCCTGGTCTAATATGTCACCACCAAGTAACATATCTATGTCTCTACTTGGGAGTCCAGCTCTAGACAGTTAAGACAAACCATCCCCTCCAAGGCTTTGGACAACATAATAGTCTTAACATGAGTTAGATGCTCGGTCTAACCCCATAGACTACAGACCATAGTTTATCCCACTTACTTTAGAACATTGTCTTCTCACATACAAAAGTCCATTGCATGCAACGTTCTAACAATTTAACACAAGCAGTCAGGGAGCCAAATTTGCTTACATTTACTTTAACATGTAAATAAAACGAGGACAGATAGCAATGTAATGAATAACCTCTATATATATTATTTTATTATCCAGTTCAAAATAAATATATCAAAATGTCTCTAATGCTTAGGGCATTTCCTAACAGTTCCTTTGCCCTATCTACTTGTGATAACCGGGAAATTTAATCGTTCTCGGAGACAATGTACAATGTATGAGAATAGTATTTTCTTTTAAGTTTTAAACTATCAAATAAATGATTTAATACTGTTTAGAATGTGATAAAATGTTTAGTAAGGTCAAGAATCATGAATTTGACTATAGAAAATTTTATCTAGTTGAAATGGGGGAAAATGGTACCAAGTTGGAACCGAAAACCCTAACCAAAGTATGCGTCACACTAAAAGACGAAAAATTTTACACTGTATTCTTGGCCAAACGACAGTATATTAGGGCAAACCGAGCACGCGGATGGCCTCAGAAAACCTCCGGTGCAATTTTGGTAAAATTTGGTCTGGTGTAATTTTCGGTTGGATTGAAACCGAAAACCAACTAAAAGTGAACTAAATTCTAATTAGATGACCTCATTAGCATGATGTCATAATTAAATTAATTAAGTTAATGGTGGAAAGAAATCCAAGCTTTAACGGCTAGGATTTAACACTTTTTGATCCAAAGGTTGGGATTAAGCCAAAATGCCATAGATTTTCTTTAAATTTCTCGGATAAATCCAAGCAAAATGAGCTGTTTTGGCAGCTGGAAATAGCAAGAAAAAGTTACAAAAAGACCCCCCAAAAGTTGCAACTAAGTCCCCAAAGTTTTGCCAAATTGCCAACTAGTTTGCAACTAAATCCCTAACTTTATGGGTTGCTATATATACCCATTTTTCTACTGAAAACCAACGTGAAAAGCAGCCAAAAAAATTCAGAAAACAACAGCCCTTTTGTTCTCCATTGAAACCGTGAGTTCCCCATCCAATTTCAAGCCAAAAATCTTCAAGTTTTGGTGTTCAAGTTCATCTCTAAGTGGCAAGAAGTATTCCTAGCAAGGTAACCTTCAAAAATTTAGTTTTTCTTGTTTCTTTTTGGCTGAAAAACCATGGCTAGAATAGTAGAATTGTTGATGAAAAAGTTTGAGTTTTATGTTGTTGTTTATGTATTAGAGTATGGTTATGATTGAAACAAGTTTTGGTGATGAATTTGATGAGTGTGGAATGCAAAAAACTTGAATTTTTCCTAGGTTTTCTTAGTGTAAAACCGTGGCATGTATATAGGGCTAAGGGTGAAAAAAATTGTTTTGCTATGGTTGAATTGGATTAAAATGAAATCTATGTAAGTTGAAATTATAAACAAAAATTTTTGTTGAATTTTTCAAAGAAAAATCCGTGTGTTTGGGGTTAGGGTTTAGTGAAAAATTTGCATGAGATGTTGGTGTTTTGTATAGGAAAACATGTTGTGGTAATTGGAATGGTTTTATGATGTGATTGGAAACTTGAAAAAAAGTTGGTGTATGTTGGTCATGGTGAGGCCGTGGGGTGTATGTGAAAGATGGGAAAAAAATTTGATGTGAATATGTTGTTGTTTCATGGTATGAAAACATAGGAATTGTATAAGTTTTATTTAAAAACTTGTATGTGAGAGATTAAAAAGGAATAAGTGCTAGAGAAACCTAATTATGCTAAAATCCTATATGTTAAACCTAAGCTTGTCAAGGGTTGATAATGGGATTAAAAATTGTTGGTTAACCTACATGTTGAAACTGTGGTGTTAGAATGAAAAATAAGGCTAAGTGTGATGCAAATTGGTATTAAAATTCAAGTTTTGGTCAATGAATGTTATGTTGAAATTTTTGTGCAAAAAGTTAGCACTTTTGCATAAAAATTAGGCCTCTGGTATAGTACTTGGTAGATTAGTTAGGATAGATGGTTTCGAGGCATTTCATAAACGCCGGTAGCCTTAAATTTCAACGGAAATGCTGCCGAAATTTTTAAGACCACACGAGGGGTATTTTAGGAAACGAGGGGTAAATTAGGGTTGGGAAAGAAAACCCAAGCCCCCTTGGTGACCTAGACCAAGGGAAGGCGGAAGGATGAACGTTTTAAGAACTAGTAAAACGTCCATCCAGAGCTCAGAAACGATAGAAAAACGAGAAAACGCCCCCTAGGTCAGAATAGTACCACCCGAGGGTCGGGTGATAAAAAGTTAGCAATTTTATAATAATTAGGGCTGTAAAAATTTACCAAAGCTTAGGAAAAATTATTTAGGATTTCTAAGTTCAGAAAATTCCGTTAGAACGATAAAATAAAATAGTTACGGCCTAAGGACCTGATAGGGGTAAAATGATCATTTTGACCAAAAATGTCCAAATTGGTCAAAACGAACCATTAAAACACTAGAACCATAGAATTAAACATTTAGAAGTCAAAATCAAGTCCAGTGTCGAAGAAAATCAAGATTTACAATGAAAACCCGCTAGGACCAGGAAAATCAAAGTTACTATTTTGGTAAAAGTTACTATTCATGATCCTCGACAAAAATTTAGGAAAAGAGCCGTTAGGACCCGAAATGATCCAATACAGGTAGAATTAAGAATTTTAAGGTCAAAAATACAGTTTAAAAGGGGAAATAGCAGTCAGGGGAAAAATGGTAATTTTACCTGAAAATTTTAGAAAAAACTTAAAACGAAACATTAAAGTGTAAAAATGTGGATTAGGGTACGAAAAGTAAATTTTAGATATTTTATGAAATTTAAATATCTAAAATGTCAGTATGAATAATCGGTGTATACCTCGGTTATAGGAACTCAACGGATAGGCGACAAGAGACCGTTGGTGGAAGTCAAGGCGAGGATGTTAGCAAATTTTCTGTAAGTTTAGACATTTAATTGTTTGCAACATGAACATTTACAATATTTTAAATATTTTAAATCATGGAATATATAGTTATATAAGTTAATGCATGACACACTAAATCAGTGCAGAATGCACTAAGAGTAATAATTGAAACTACACTTACTAAGTAAAACTAAGATAAGTAATATAAGGGTTTCAGAGCTAGTGATATTGAAAATGTCATGGGACCGAAACTGTATGAAAGAAGGTAATGACACCATTTATTGGCGTACCAGCCTTCCAACCTGTGGGAAAGTTTCCTAAGTTGTTTTAGACTGTAGAGGAGTGGCCAGTGGGTCGCACCCTAGCGTCCCTCTCAGTCAAGCGTGCAAAATGGTACAACCAACTTTGGGGCCCAAAACCCAAACCTAAAATAAGATAAAGACCTAAGATTTAAATTGTTCTCATAACCAAGCATAAGCTAGCATAATATGTTTTACAGTATAGGTGAAACTAACATGTCTTAGGGTTTAGGTTAAGGTCACTATTCCTTTTGACTCACTATGGTTTATATTATTGATTGTTATGTTTGAACTTACTGAGCCTGTCACTCACCAAGTTGTTCATGTTATAGGTAAAAAGCCTGTATACCATTAGATCCCTGATGGATGCCGAGATGGAGATGCATGAGCTAGAGGACTGGGGGAGGGAAATGGTCCAACTACATGACTTCCCCTGAGCAGCATTATGCAAAGTTTTAAAGTATTGTAATATAATGTAAAATAAGTTTGTATTATGTACAACATCTACTATAGTGCTTGTAACATAGTATTATGACTTTTTATACTGCCAGTGAAATTTTACAAAAATATATATATATTAAACAGTAAGAGTTTTATCAAGTTAAAAGAAAGTTAAAAAAAAAAATCTAGGAGTTGACGACTCATAAGAACACAGATTATTACAACTTACCTTAAAGTTGGATGTAATAACTCTGGAAAATCCCTACGTAGAGAGGGTCGTCACATTTGGTATCAGAGTCAGGTTGACCATATCCCGCCTGGCATCATGGACATCCAGCTCGCTCATCCAAGTAAGTTAGTTTTCTTTTTAGATTAATAAATGTTTATTCATTAGGAATTAAACATTTTCTAGGGAACGAGATAACTAGACCCCCCTATATGCGCCCGCGACCATATAGTACCAAAGGGCCACCATGGATATGGACCAGGCCTATCATTAGGCCACCTCTAGCCGATCGGACGGTGATAAGATCTCCAATACCTGAGAGGCTTGCTCCACGGGTAGTTGCACCGACCACCCTTAGAGCTCCGATTCCGCCACCAGTACCTCTGCCACTAGTAGTGATTGACATACCAGTGGTAAGTGGACGTCATCCGATAGGGACGAGGGTATCCACACGAGCTGTACATGTATTTAGAACTAGTCAACCTCCATATTTCGAGGGAAGTCCACAGTCTATGAGAGTGCAGGATTGGCTCCATGAGATAGAGATGATACTACAAACATGTGATATTGATGAAGACCATTGGGTGATACTAGCAGTGAGTAAATTCCAGGGAAACGCTAGGATTTACTGGGATTACAACAATCATGATGAGCTATTAGGGCTCAACTGGGTAGACTTTTGACAGGAAATGGTAGCTCAGTTTGCTCGGATCAGTCCAGCTACCTCTCCCACAATGCAGAGACCTAAAAGGAGTACTCCACCATCTCATATGCCCCGCCTTGTTGAGATTTGAGAGTTTATCCAACCGGCAGATGCATTGCAGATGTTATCTGAGACACCGTACTCATATATGCCAGGAGGTTCGAGAAGAATATAATAGAGAGATGTCCTATACCTAATGTCACAGCAGAGGAGTTTTGTGAGTTGTTCTGGAGAGGACTTCCTATTGAGATCAGACAGAAGGTAAACTTGCTGCACGCCGGTACAGTTCAGGAGTTCATGGAAATGGCTATTGAGGCTGAAGAAAAGCTGTTAGAAGAGCATGTCGACAGAACGATGAGTGAGAAAGGACGACGGGAATGTTTACTACAGCGTCTTTTTAGACCAAGGTAGATGACAAATGATGTCACGGCCCAAAATTTAGACACGTGACACGGCAGCCAAATCATAATATCAACCCGAGATTTAAGGAAAACATTTATTACAAAAACAACGGGTCAACATTATAATTTAGCTAAGCCTAATTATAAAGTAGCATCATAACCACAAAATAAAATAAAGGAGAAAATAAATGCTTTTTAATGCGGAAGTCAAACAGAAAATCGGTTGTCAAAAGAAATTACCAACCATAAAATATTCCCAAGCATAAAATTTAAATAACGTGAAATAAGATACAAACTTAAAGTCTCATTACATCAGAACGAGAAACATAAAGAAGAAGATGGAGAAAACGGATAGCATCATCTTCGGTAGTAACGGATATCTAAACAAATTTCAGAACTGCTACCTCCCGTACCTGGAAGTAGTCATTTCGAAATCACAAAGAAAAAGGGACGTGAGCGCTGGCTCAGTAGGACAGAAATAAAGGTGGGTTAACAGATAACATTTAAAACATATGGCATAATATTCGTTTCCAAAATAATCAACAATTTAAAAAAAATACATGACATAATAATCATAAAAAAAAATAATCAACAATTTCCTGAAAAAAAAAACATTTTCTTAATGCAAGTTTTATTCTGCTGAGGACTTAGCGTAGCTGCAATATACGTGCCCCAATATTAAAATAATAAATCATTAAAACAAACCATCATATTATGAGTGAGGACTTGTCGTAGCTATAATATACGTGCCTCGAATTGAATTATCCTAGATCATCTCGTTACGGTCTAAATAGGCCGAACGGCCCTGCGCAGGTTTATGGACCTTCCCCCAAGGCGTCAACTTTGGGACGCACGCATCATTTACAATGATCGTGAACTAGAGCTCAATTATGTTCACCGGATTATTCAAAGGATGGTATTTACCAAGTTATATTATACCATTAATCAAAACACGCTTTAAAATACAAATTTAATGCAAAACACTTTGCATGCATTTATTTCATTCAAAAACAGTATAATAATTTCATAAACTGAAAACAGCATGCCATCGATAAAACAGGGAAATTTAAAACACTTGACTACTCCCAGAAAAGCCTAGAACGTCCTACCTCAATTATCGCACAAGCGTTACGATAACGTGATCCATAAATCCAGCAAGAACGTCAAATAAGTCCTATAATCACAATATATGATTAGTCTAGGTCTAGACATAATCATCCAATCATTTTAGTGTGCCACAAAAGATTTTAAAACGTTTAATAAACATTTGGGATTTAAAATTTGTGAAAAACTCTAAGTTAAGATATTTCTGGTCATGGGCAGACTGACCTAGGCTGATTGTAAAATCAATATCAATTCATTTTTAATACCAAAAATTCTAAATTTTTAATATGTTAAACTATACATCCGTAGCTTTAATTCCATATAATTTTTATAATTTTTGGACATCATTTGGCCATTCAACTAGGCCAAAAACCGAGGGTTGTTTTCAGGAATAAAAATCTGGGTTTCAGTTTCGGTTCAAAACCTGGCAGTTCTGTCCGCCTATCTTAGAAAAATGTTTTGACTGGGAAAATGGAGGATTTTGGTTCTGAAATTTTTCAGAAATTTAGGAGACATCTTGAATTTAATTTTAGGCTCAAGAATCACTCAAAAATCGTTTTTAAAACTCAAGTTATGGCTGACACAAATTTACTGTTTATATGGTAATTTTCCAGATTTCTGTTTTTCTGTGTCCGAATTTCGATTAGCCTCAAACCAATTCAATTTTCATCCAATGATCACGAAATTTTGTGGAAAACCTTGTTTATATGTCATTAACATAACCCAAGAATCAAATTGACAAAATCATAAAATCTTACACATATGATAATAGGGTTTTTGAAAAGGGGATCAATGAGGTAAAATTTTCAGGTTTGAGAGAGAAATCACACCTTGTTTGTACTGCACTATTTTTGATGTTTGGTCTCCCTTTTGGCTGAATTTGTGTGAGTGTTGGAGTCTTCAAAACAGCAGGGAAACAGTGTAGAAAACCATATAAAATTTCGGATTTGAAATCAAGAGGAAAAGGAAGGAAAAAAATTTTGATTTCTCACCTTGTTTTTCTCTCAAAGGTTGTTGAATTTTTGAGCTGCCTTTTGGTAAGTTTTGTTTGCTGCTTTGGGTGTGTTTTGGGAGAGAAAATTCAGAGAGGAGAGAGGGGAAAGCTGGCCGAATTTTTGAGGGTGAAAGGAAGGGTGAATGAGAGTTAAAAGGGGGTTTTTATACTAGGTTTTTCTTTCCCTTTCTCTTCCTTGTTTAGCCGAAAATTGTAAGGGGCAAAAGGGAAAGTTTTTGTGCTGTTTTGAGGCTAGGGTTTTCTCTCTTATTTCCCCTTAAGTGGCCAAAATTATCCCTTAGTTTTTAAGGAAAAATAATTTGAATTTTGATTGAGTTTTGACTTAACTTTTAATTCAATAAAATCTCCTTTATTTCCTACACTTTATGGCCAAATTTCTTCTTTATATCTAAGGAATGAAATTTGAATTTGAATCCTCCTTGGATTTGTGGAATTTAAATTTTAATTAAAATCCCAAGTGATGGCCGAATATTTTAGGGTTTCTTTTTGAAGTTCAAATTGTTGACTTTTTGAGCGGAATTTGACTAGGAAACCAACCTAGGGTTTCCAAAAGGATTTTTAATTAATTTTTTGCACACTAATTTTATTTAAATTATATATTGAACCTTAAATAAAATTTAAGGCGTCACAAATATCTACCACTAAAAATAGTTTCGTCCTCGAAACTTTAAGAATTACTCCACACTAAAGAAGAGAATAAGAATATGAATAACTTCTCATTTCGTTAAGCAGTCTAAATGCACCTTTCAAAACATATAGTGGTATATCTACCACTATGAACAGAGTAGGGTTACAAAACAAATTTAGGTCGACTACATTACATGTACTCTACTGCTTAGCGAACCATTCAGCATGGTTCTCGCGCATATCTTTCTCGGTTTCCCATGTGGCTTCCTCTTCACCATGGTTACTCCAAAGAACCTTCACCATGGGTATTGTTTTCGTTCTCAGCTGCTTGACCTTACGATCTAAAATCTTCACCGGAACCTCGACGTAAGAGACATCTGGTTGGATTTCTACATCATCTGTTGAAATGACTTCGGACTCTGTTTGTGCACTCTTCCTCAGCATCGATACATGGAAAACGTTGTGCACTCCCAAGGTGTCGGGTAACTTCAGCTCATATGCAACCTTACCAACTCTGCGTACAATCTCGAAAGGTCCAATGTAACGTGGTGCTAGCTTCCCTTTAACTCCGAAACGAGAGATACCTTTCTCCGGTGAAACCTTTAGCAACACAAACTCTTCGACCTCGAACTCTAACGGCTTTCTGCGTTGATCAGCGTAGCTCTTCTGTCGACTCTGTGCTGTTAGAAGTCGTTGTTTGATGATGGCAATCTTCTCGTACTGGTCTAGGATCATCTCGGGTCCACCCACTGGTGCTTCCTAGTTGTCAACCCAATAGATGGGTGATCGACAAGGCTTTCCGTACAACGCTTCAAAGGGTGCCATTCCGATACTCGCTTGATAACTGTTGTTGTATGCGAACTCTGCCATGTAGAGGTGTTTGCTCCATCCATCTCCAAGATCAAGAACGCAGGCACGTAGCATATCCTCGAGAATCTGTATGAGACGCTCCGACTGACCATCTGTCTGTGGATGAAAAGCGGTGCTAAAGTTCAGTTCCATGCCTAGAGCTTCCTGTAGACTTTGCCAAAAGCGAGCGTTGAAGCGCGTATCACGATCAGAAACAATCATCGAAGGAACTCCATGCAATCTGACTACGTTCCTCATGTAAAGCTCGGCTAGCTGGTTCCTGGTGCAAGTCGTCTTGAACGGGATGAAGTGCGCGGTCTTCGTGAGACGATCTACTACTACCCAGACTCCATCAGATCCATCCTGTGCTTTTGGTAAGCTGGTTAGGAAGTCCATTCCTATACTATCCCACTTCCACCGAGGTATTGGAAGTGGTTGGAGCAGACCTGCAGGTCTTTCCCGTACTGCCTTTACTTTTTGACACGTCAAACAGTTGGCCACGAAGTTCTTTACATCTAACTTCATACCTCTCCACCAAAGCTGCCGTCTTAGGTTTTGATACATCTTGTTTCCACCTAGGTGCATGGCGAACGTCGACTGATGAAACTCTGACAAGATCTCCTGTATAAGCTCTGGAATGTGTGGCACTGCTAAACGACCCTCGTTGTAAAGAATTCCAATGGCGTCCATCGACCACTCTGCAACATGCTTGCCCTTTAACAATCTCTCTCGGATGTCAACGAAATGTGTATCTGCCAACTGATTCTCCTTGATCCTCTGCACGTAGTCTGGTTCTATCACTAAGTTGTACAACACTGGGTGACCCTGAACTTCGCCAAAACGAACCTGATAAGCTGTAAGAACTCTGTCCTTTTCCCACTCATCTATTTGCATCGCCATTATAGAAGCATCATGATCAAGATTGGGAACTGCCTCTCTTTTCCTGCTTAATGCATTTGCAACCACGTTTGCTTTACCCGGATGGTACTCGACTTGGAAGTCGTAGTCTTGCATGTATTCTACCCACCTTCTCTGATGCAGGTTGAGATCTTTCTGTGTAGCTAGGTATTTCAAACTCTTGTGATCTGAAAACAGTCTAAAACTGGCACCGTACAGATAACAACGCCAAATCTTAAGCGTAAACACTGCTGCAGCTAACTCTAGATCGTGTGTAGGGTAGTTTCGTTCGTGTTGTTTCAGCTGTCGTGAGGCATAAGCGACAACTCGGTTCTGTTGCATCAAGACTACTCCAAGACCTTGATGAAAAGCATCGGTGTAGACATCATATACTTGATCCTGATCCGGAATGATAAGGATAGGTGCAGACGTCAAACGACTCTTTAACTCTTGGAAGACTGACTCACAGCTGTTGTCCCAAGCGAAACGTACATCCTTCTTTGTCAGATTGGTGAGGGGAGCGGTGAGCTTGCTAAAGTCCTGTATAAAACGTCGATAATATCCCGCCAAGCCCAAGAAGGTTCGGATCTCTGGAACATTCTTCGGTCGTTCCCACTTAAGAATCGCTTCAACCTTGGATGGATCAACTGATATACCATCTCCTGAGATGATATGTCCGAGAAACTTAACCTCTGTCATCCAAAACTCACATTTTTCTTTCTTGGCGTACAACTGATGTTCACGAAAATTCTATAAAACTATACTGAGATGTTGTGCATGATCTTCACGAGTTCGGGAATAGATGAGGATGTCATCGATGAATACGATGACGAACTTATCAAGAAAAGGTCGGAAGACTCTATTCATCATATCCATGAAGGCTACAGGCGCGTTTGTCAAACCGAAAGGCATTACTAAGAACTCGTAACTGCCATACCTCGTTCGGAATGCCGTCTTCGGGATATCCTCCTCTCTAACCCGAAGCTGATGATAACCGAATCTCAAATCAATCTTGGAGAAGAAACAAGCTCCACCCAACTGGTCGAACAAGTCATCTATACGTGGTAACGGATACTTATTTTTGATGGTTACACTGTTGAGCTTTCTGTAGTCCACACAGAGACGAAGCGAACCGTTGGCTTTCTTCACAAAAAGGACTGATGAACCCCAAGGTGAGTTGCTGTCTCGGATAAAGCCCAGCGATTTCAACTCATCCAACTGCTTGCGCAACTCTTTCATCTCTAGAGGTGCCATACGATACAGAGCAGAAGCAAAAGGAGCTGTTCCAGGAACTAAGTCGATACGAAACTCTATTTCTCGATGAGGTGGTAAACCTGGAAGAGCTTTTGGAAAAACATCTGGAAAACTATCGACAACAGGTATAGGTTGGGTACTCTTTTCAGAACTAGATCCTTCTACCGCACACAAGGATAAGAAGCAAAGAATACCCTGTCTACTCTTCGACACTAACCTCAGAGCAGATCTATCAACATCTGAAACTGAGCTTAACTGATAGGACACCACATGTCCGAAATCAGTTGTAAAGATAACGCGACGATTACGACAATCAAGCATAATCCCATACCGGGAAAGCCAGTCATATCCCAGAATAACATCATAAGCAAACATATGCATTACTACAAGTGATGCCTCCAAACAAACATCCCCAACATAAACATAGGCTTGACACCCATCACTAACGGTAGTCGTGCCCAACGGGGATTTCACACATAAGGGAGAGTCAAGATTTTGCAGTTTTAAACCAAGTGAACGAGCATAATGTTGGGCTATAAAAGAGTGTGTAGCTCCGGTGTCAAACAAAACATGTGCATATGTACCAAAGATAGGAATTATACCATCTAATGTTGTGACGCCTTAAATTTTATTTAAGGGTCAATATATAATTTAAATAAAATTAGTGTGTCAAAAATTAATTTAAAAATCTTTTGGAAACCCTAGGTTGGTTTCCTAGTCAAATTCCGCTCAAAAAGTCAACAATTTGAACTTCAAAAAGAAACCCTAAAACATTCAGCCATTACTTGGGATTTTAACTAAAATTTAAATTCCACAAATTCAAGGAGGATTTAAATTCAAATTTCATCCCTTAGATATAAAGAAGAAATTTCGGCCATAAAGTATAGGAAATAAAGGAGATTTTTATTTGAATCAAAAGCTAGGTCAAAACTCAACCAAAATTCAAATTATTTTTCCTTAAAAACTAAGGGATAATTTTCGACCACTTAAGGGGAAATAAGAGAGAAAACCCTAGCCTCAAAACAGCACAAAAACTTTCCCTTTTGCCCCTTAAAATTTTCAGCCAAACAAGGAAGAGAAAGGGAAAGAAAAAACCTAGTATAAAAACCCCCTTTTAACTCTCATTCACCCCTCCTTTCACCCTCAAAATTTCGGCCAGCTTTCCCCTCTCCCCTCTCTAAATTTTCTCTCCCAAAACACACCCAAAACAGCAAACAAAACCTACCAAAAGGCAGCTCAAAGATTCAACAACTTTTGAGACAAAAACAAGGTGAGAAATCAAACTTTTTCCTTCCTTCTCCTTTTGATTTTAAATCCGAAATTTATATGGTTTTCTCCACTATTTCCATACTATTTTGAAAACTCCAATACTCACAAAAATTCAGCCAAAAGGGAGACCAAGCATCAAAAATAGGGCAGCACAAACAAGGTGTGATTTTTCTCTCAAACCCAAAAATTTTGCCTCATTGATCCCCTTTTCAAAAACCCTATTATCATATGTGTAAGATTTTATGATTTTGTCAATTTGATTCTTGGGTTGTGTTAATGACATATAAATACGGTTTTCCACAAAATTTCGTGATCATTGGATGAAAATTGAATTGGTTTGAGGCTAATCGAAATTCAGACACAGAAAAACGAAAATCTGGAGAATTATCATATGAACAGTAAATTTGTGTCAGCCATTAGCTGAGTTTTAAAAACGATTTTTGAGTGATTCTTGAGCCTAAAATTAAATTCAAGATGTCCCCTAAATGCCTGAAAAATTTCAGAACCAAACTCATCCGTTTTCCTAGTCAAAATATTTTTCTAAAATAGGCGGACAGAACTGCCAGGTTTTGAACCGAAACTGAAACCCAGATTTTTATGCCTGAAAACAACCCTCGGTTTTTGGCCTAGTTGAATGACCAAATGATGTATAAAAATTATAAAAATTATATGGAATTAAAGCTACGGATGTCTAGTTTAACATATTAAAAATTTAGAATTTTTGGGATTAAAAATGAATTGATATTGATTTTACAATCAGCCTAGGTCAGTCTGCTCATGACCAGAAATATCCTAACTTAGAGTTTTTCACAAATTTTAAATCCGAAATGTTTATTAAACGTTTTAAAATCTTTTGTGGCACACTAAAATGATTGGATGATTATGTCTAGACCTAGACTAATCATATATTGTGATTATAGGACTTATTTGACGTTCTTGCTGGATTTGTGGATCACGTTATCGTAACGCTTGTGCGATAATCGAGGTAGGACGTTCAAGCCTTTTCTGGGAGTAGTCAAGTGTTTTAAATTCCCCTGTTTTATTGATGGCATGCTGTTTTCGATTTATGAAATTATTATACTATTTTTGATGAAATAAACGCATGCAACGTATTTTGTAATAAATGTGTATTTTAAAGAGTGTTTTGATTAATGGCATAATATAACTTGGTAAATACCATCTTTTGAATAATCCGGTGAACATAATTGAGCTCTAGTTCACGATCATTGTAAATGATGTGTGCGTCCCGAAGTTGACGCCATGGGGGAAGGTCCCTAAACCTGCGCAGGGCCGTTCGGCCTGTTTAGACCGTAACGAGATGATCTAGGATAATTCAAATTCGAGGCACGTATATTATAGCTACGACAAGTCCTCACTCATAATATGATGGTTTGTTTTAATGATTTATTATTTTAATATTGGGGCATGTATATTGCAGCTACGCTAAGTCCTCAGCAGAATAAAACTTGCATTAAAAATGTTTTTCACGAAATTGTTGATTTTTTTTTTTTGATTATTATGCCATGTATTTTTTTTTAAATTGTTGATTATTTTTAGAAACGGATATTATGCCATATTTTTAAATGTTATCTGTTAACCCACCTTTGTTTCTGTCCTACTGAGCCAGCGCTCACGTCCCTTTTTCTTTGTGATTTCGAAATGACTACTTCCAGGTGCGGGAGGTAGCAGCTCCGAAAATCGTTGAGCTATCCGTTTCTACTGAGGATGATGCTATCCGTTTTCTCCATCTTCTTCTTTCTGTTTCTCGTTCTGATGTAATGAGACATTAAGTTTGGACTTTATTTCATGTTATTTAAATTCTATGCTTGGGAATATTTTATGATTCGTAATTTCTTTTGAAAACCGATTTTGTGTTTGACTTCCGCATTAAAAAGCATTTATTTTCTCCTTTATTTTATTTTGTGGTTATGATGCTACTTTATAATTAGGCTTAGCTAAATTATAATGTTGACCCGTTGTTTTTGTAATAAATGTTTTCCTTAAATCTCGGGTTGATATTATGATTTGGCTGCCGTGTCACGTGTCTAAATTTTGGGCCATGACAAATGTAGTCGGTGTATGATCTATCTCCATGCTGTCAGCTCCAAGAGTGTGTACCTTGGTGCCTTACCACGATTTTGAGCTGTATTCCCTCGCTGATAGCCCGTACTCTGACCCTGTGGTGGCGGTCTCTGATAACTTGGCACTGGGAACTGCTGTAGCGGTGTAGCATGTGGAGCATAAGGCGCAGTGTACTGGCTCGTGCGCTGAGGCTGATAGGGAACCGGAAGCTGAGGGCGCTGTGACTGCGAAGATTGGGAAGTAAACTGTTGTCTCTGTGGAAAACCATTCTGATTCCGCTGATGATGATGTCTATGAGCATTGTCTCTCGACTCTCTCTTCGGGCAGACATTTCTTTTATGACCTTCATCACCACACTCGAAGCAGGTAATCATATTCACCCGACCCTGTCGTTGTCCAGAAGACTGATGAGAACCTGACCCCTGAGACTGCTGGTTCTTCTGGTAAGGAGTCTGCGGCTTGTGTTGAGGCTTGTTGCGGATTGGTCTAGACTTGTTTTTGTTACGAGCTTCAAGGAACTCCTTGTCGCCCTCTTCCACTGTCAACGCCTTAGCAACTATCTGCTGGTAGCTATCCCTGATCTGGAACGGTTGTACACCCCTCTTCACATAGACACTAAGCCCTTCCTCAAAGCGGAGACACTTAGTAGCTTCACCCAAAACCTGATTCTTCGCATACCGGGCCAACTCGGTGAACTTGGCTTCATATTCCCGCACTGACATAGACCCTTGCTTCAAACGGACGAACTCCCTAGCTTTTCTGTCGCGGAACTGAGCTGAAAAGAAACGCTCGTGAAAACGCTCCTCGAAAACTATCCAAGAAGTCCTCTGTTCCTCTGTCAAGCCATCCTCGATACTAGCCCACCAGGTAGAGGCTAGACCCACTAGCTTGTTGGAAGCAAACTCAACCCAGAACTCTGCAGGTAGCGGTCAACTTTAGCTGCTTACGAATGGCATCAAACCAGTAGTCGGCATCCATCTCTGTGCCCGTGCCGTCGAAAGTGGGTACGTGAGGCTTAAAGAAAAGAGTTAGGGCTGCCTGTTTAGAATGTATCATAGGCTGGGTAGGTACTGCTCCAGAGGTAGGGTTTTCGGTGGTAGGCGTTTGCTGAGGAGTCTGAGAAGAACTCCCCGCTCTCTGGGTCTCATTAGGAACAACATTGGCTACAGGAGCTAGGTTAGGTGTTCCAAAAGGTAAGACGGTGAGGAGAGCCTGTATCGCCTCCGTGAGGTTCTGCATCGCCGTTAGCTGATCATTTGGTGTAGGAACCGCTGCATTCTGTCTCCCTTGAGGCTGCGTGTTCCCGGGGTTCTCTTCGTCGTTACCTCTCTGCTGCCTCTGACTACGCGTGCCGGGACGAGCCATTTTGCTGAATAAGATTGAAGGAAGAGGAAATCCTATAAGCTTCTAAGAGTAAGGAAAAACCATGCTTGGGTATTTTGAAAACGTTTTGATGAAAACCCTTTTGAAAACGTTTGATGAAAAACCCTTTTGAAAACCTGGGCTCTGATACCATTATTTGTCACGGCCCAAAATTTAGACACGTGACACGGCAGCCAAATCATAATATCAACCCAAGATTTAAGGAAAACATTTATTACAAAAACAACGGGTCAACATTATAATTTAGCTAAGCCTAATTATAAAGTAGCATCATAACCACAAAATAAAATAAAGGAGAAAATAAATGCTTTTTAATGCCGAAGTCAAACAGAAAATCGGTTGTCAAAAGAAATTACCAACCATAAAATATTCCCAAGCATAAAATTTAAATAACGTGAAATAAGATACAAACTTAAAGTCTCATTACATCAGAACGAGAAACATAAAGAAGAAGATAGAGAAAACGGATAGCATCATCTTCGGTAGTAACGGATATCTCAACGAATTTCGGAACTGTTACCTCCGGTACCTGGAAGTAATCATTTCGAAATCACAAACAAAAAGGGACGTGAGCGCTGGCTCAGTAGGACAGAAATAAAGGTGGGTTAACAGATAACATTTAAAAAATATGGCATAATATTCGTTTCCAAAATAATTAACAATTTAAAAAAAATACATGACATAATAATCATAAAAAAAATAATCAACAATTTCGTGAAAAAAAAAATTTTTTTTTTTAATGCAAGTTTTATTCTGCTGAGGACTTAGCGTAGCTGCAATATACGTGCCCCAATATTAAAATAATAAATCATTAAAACAAACCATCATATTATGAGTGAGGACTTGTCGTAGCTATAATATACATGCCTCGAATTGAATTATCCTAGATCATCTCGTTACGGTCTAAATAGGCTGAACGGCCCTGCGCAGGTTTAGGGACCTTCCCCCATGGCGTCAACTTTGGGACGCACGCATCATTTACAATGATCGTGAACTAGAGCTCAATTATGTTCACCGGATTATTCAAAGGATGGTATTTACCAAGTTATATTATACCATTAATCAAAACACGCTTTAAAATACAAATTTAATACAAAACACTTTGCATGCATTTATTTCATCCAAAAACAGTATAATAATTTCATAAACTGAAAACAGCATGCCATCGATAAAACAGGGAAATTTAAAACACTTGACTACTCCCAGAAAAGGCTAGAACGTCCTACCTCAATTATCGCACAAGCGTTACGATAACGTGATCCATAAATCTAGCAAGAACGTCAAATAAGTCCTATAATCACAACATATGATTAGTCTAGGTCTAGACATAATCATCCAATCATTTTAGTGTGCCACAAAAGATTTTAAAATGTTTAATAAACATTTGAGATTTAAAATTTGTGAAAAACTCTAAGTTAGGATATTTCTGATCATGGGCAGACTGACCTAGGCTGATTGTAAAATCAATATCAATTCATTTTTAATACCAAAAATTCTAAATTTTTAATATGTTAAACTATACATCCGTAACTTTAATTCCATATAATTTTTATAATTTTTGGACATCGTTTGGTCATTCAACTAGGCCAAAAACCGAGGGTTGTTTTCAGGAATAAAAATCTGGGTTTCAGTTTCGGTTCAAAACCTGGCAGTTCTGTCTGCCTATCTTAGAAAAATATTTTGACTAGGCAAATGGAGGATTTTGGTTCTGAAATTTTGCAGAAATTTAGGAGACATCTTGAATTTAATTTTAGGCTCAAGAATCACTCAAAAATCGTTTTTAAAACTCAAGTTATGGCTGACACAAATTTACTGTTCATATGGTAATTTTTCAGATTTCCGTTTTTCTGTGTCCGAATTTCGATTAGCCTCAAACCAATTCAATTTTCATCCAATGATCACGAAATTTTGTGGAAAACCTTGTTTATATGTCATTAACATAACCCAAGAATCAAATTGACAAAATCATAAAATCTTACACATATGATAATAGGGTTTTTGAAAAGGGGATCAATGAGGTAAAATTTTCAGGTTTGAGAGAGAAATCACACCTTGTTTGTGCTGCACTATTTTTGATGTTTGGTCTCCCTTTTGGCTGAATTTGTGTGAGTGTTGGAGTCTTCAAAACAGCAGGGAAACAGTGTAGAAAACCATATAAAATTTCGGATTTGAAATCAAGAGGAAAAGGAAGGAAAAAAATTTTGATTTCTCACCTTGTTTTTCTCTCAAAGGTTGTTGAATTTTTGAGCTGCCTTTTGGTAAGTTTTGTTTGCTGCTTTGGGTGTGTTTTGGGAGAGAAAATTCAGAGAGGAGAGAGGGGAAAGCTGGCCGAATTTTTGAGGGTGAAAGGAAGGGTGAATGAGAGTTAAAAGGGGGTTTTTATACTAGGTTTTTCTTTCCCTTTCTCTTCCTTGTTTAGCCGAAAATTGTAAGGGGCAAAAGGGAAAGTTTTTGTGCTGTTTTGAGGCTAGGGTTTTCTCTCTTATTTCCCCTTAAGTGGCCAAAATTATCCCTTAGTTTTTAAGGAAAAATAATTTGAATTTTGATTGAGTTTTGACTTAACTTTTAATTCAATAAAATCTCCTTTATTTCCTACACTTTATGGCCAAATTTCTTCTTTATATCTAAGGAATGAAATTTGAATTTGAATCCTCCTTGGATTTGTGGAATTTAAATTTTAATTAAAATCCCAAGTGATGGCCGAATATTTTAGGGTTTCTTTTTGAAGTTCAAATTGTTGACTTTTTGAGCGGAATTTGACTAGGAAACCAACCTAGAGTTTCCAAAAGGATTTTTAATTAATTTTTTGCACACTAATTTTATTTAAATTATATATTGACCCTTAAATAAAATTTAAGGCGTCACAAATGATCACGATGCAGGTCCTTCACAGAGACGTGAGAAGGGTAGTGTGGAGCAAGGAAACCCGTCTGGAGAAAGGAATGTTTCGGATGCAAATGAAGAAGATCCAGAGGAGTTCCCTGCTGATTAAAGTGAATAAGGAATGGATATGTGATATGTATATATGTATATATGTGACTTCATGATAATATGTAAATTAATGACTTGTGTATGTAAATATTTATGTATGATATCTAAAGACATGAATGAATGAAATATGGCAATGATGATCTGACTTTTGTTTCACCTTGCTTCATATGAGATTTCGCAAATTTGTTGAAATTATATAAATGAGTTGTGAAAAAGAATTTTAATAATCGACTTTTATGTTATCTAGGATAAAAAGATACAATATGAATACTCAAAGAGGAATACATATTCCCCAACCTAACCCAATGGAAGAGATCCAAACTCTTCTGGAACTACAAAGGAAAGAAAACGTGGAATTACGATAGCGACTAATTACCTTAGAGCAAAGGCAAGCTCATGCCGAATAGGTTCATGCGCCACAGGCGATTGCTGCAGAGCCAGTTATGCCACCACCTGTTACTCCAACAGTTCAAGTATCTCAACAGATTATCAATCCAGAACCACTATATGAACGATTCTATCGAATGAAGCCGCCGGATTTCGAAGGCACGATTGACCTTCTTGAAGCAGAGGCATGGCTTTCTTCACTACATATGATATTGGGCTTTATGAACTTAATAGAATAGGAAAAAGTAATGTGTGCATCGTTTGTCTTAAGGAAGGACGCTCAATTTTGATAGGACACAGTCTGACTAAGGAAGGATGTCACCACTATGACCTAGGATGATTTCTTGAAGGAATTTAACCAAAAATACTATGATCCTACTTCTTTGAGACCACAACAGAAGGAACTTGTAGAATTAAAGCAGGGAAGTATGACGGTTAGTGAAGTATGTCGAAGATTCGACCAGCTTTCTCGATTATGCCCTTATGTGGTACCCACAGAGCGGGAAAAGATCCAGAAGCTGATCAGCACCTTCAGACCAGAAATCTCAATGATGGTTGATAGCGGACCGATACCTCTAATCACTGTGGTTGACTGCATTCGCTGGGCTCTCAGAGTAGAGTTTCATCTGGCTAGGCAAAGAAAAGAGAAAGAGAAAGTTTGGGAAGCGAAGAAAAAGGAAAAGCTGTTGACTAAATCTGCTCAGGCCGGGGGTCAGACTGGCCAAGGTAATAAAGCTGCCCAACCTAGTAAATTAGGTCAGACAGGTGGTCAAGGTTCATCTCAACAACAGAAATGGGAAGGCAACTTCTCTAACAATCAGCGAAATCAATCAAAGAAGGCTAATATGAATGCGAGAATGACTTACCCCACCTATGTAACTTATGGGAAGAGACATCAGGGTCAATGCTGGTATGGTATAAATGCTTGCTACCTATGTGGAAAGGAAGGTCATTTCATGAGAATTGTCCAACCAATCAACCCAATACTCAAAGGCCTTTCCAACCACGTCAACAATTCCCTCCACGGCAACAACCTCAGCAAATGCATGCCCTATAGATTAAGAATGAAGGGACCTCAGCAATGCCATCTGAAATAGCTTAAGGCCAAGAGTATATGCCACGTCCCGATGCCCGAATGATGACCTATACGAAGAAGGATGCGAAGCAAGGACATCCAATTTGGTTACAAGTCAGCTTTCTGTCTCTAATCACATGGTGTTAGGAAATGCCCTAAGCATTAGAGACATTTTGATGTATTCATTTTGAACTGGATAATAAAATTATATATAGAGGTTATTCATTACATTGCTATCTGTCCTCGTCTTATTTACATGTTAAAGTAAATATAAGCAAATATGGCTCACTGACTGCTTGTGTTAAAATTGTTAGAACGTTGCATGCAATGGACTTTTGTATGCGAGAAGACAATGTTCTAAAGTTAGCAGTCTAAACTATGGTCTGTAGTCTATGGGGTTAGACCGAGCATCTAACTCATGTTAAGACTATTATGTTGTCTAAAGCCTTAGAGGGGACGGTTTGTCTTGACTGTCTGAAGCTGGACTCCTAAGTAGAGACATGGATATATTGCTCGGTGGTGACATATTAGACCGGGACTAAAGCGTGATTGATCTACGTAGTCCGCTATGAGTGGATCAATCTGCTTTTGACGTTCATTGTGCAATAACCTTAATCTTGAGTAAATGAACTTCTTCACGTATATGACTTGTGTACTTTGATGTTTCAATGGCTAAAGCGTCTCAGAGGTAGTAAGCTTATAGACCGGTTCGTTGGGTGCATGACTTGTATACGATGAAGGGTTTGTTTGCAGATATCGGAATCATAGCTCTGAAGAGTTAAAGGTATCCTCTTAAAGGCATTATACTAAATGTGAAAATGGACAAGGCCTTGGGTCGTCTGCTGGGCGGATGACTTCTTATTCACATATGGTGAATAATCATTTTCTTAATTCGGTAGTATAATGGAACTTTAAGATAGCCTGATCAGCAGGATTAAACAGACTTTGACCTAAGGCTGATCATTGATATCATATGAGGGTTTTGCATATATGACAAGGTCATTGGATAGTAGCTCGTCACAGGCTTACGTAATACGGTATATAATTGGGAGTTCAGTTTCAGGTTTATAGTGGTGTGACTCTGAAATTAGTGACCATATGATTAAGTTGTTCGGTACAGAATGATGATCATATGGAATCACAAGAGCCCGATTATATATGTCCAATCAGTCCCTCTACTAGCTCCACATAATTCCTTAACGTTTGGCAAATTGATTTGTGTATGCTATTGGCTAGTTTATTATGCATGGATGGTGATGACACAGGATTAGGATGGTAGACAAGATTCTCTCCGGTTGGATTCAGATTTTGTTTTGGATAATAGAGTACACAATTATTCGAACTCCAAATAAAGTTGCCATGATTTTATTTGAGATTGGATTGGAGTTGTAGAAAATTATCCATGAGAACAAGAATTTGAAACACAACCGTTTTGTGGAATTTGAAATTTGAATTTTGAAATTTGAAATTTGAATTTTGAAATTTGAAATTTGAATTTTGAATTTGAATTTTGAATTTGAAATTTGAATTTGAAATTCGAATTTGAAATTTGAATTTGAAATTTAAATTTGAAATTTGAAATTTGAAATTTGAAATTCAAATTTTGAATCACAGTCTAAGTAGGATGCGAATTTGTTGTGGAAAATCCACAAGGTTTGAAATTCAAATTTGAGTTGGATTTGGAGAGGATAATCTTGTTAGAATCCGACTTGAATTTTGAATCTAAATCCCAACAAAAGTGGACGAAATTTTTGAGGATAATCCTCAAGGAAATTTCGGTTTTTTGTGGATAAGATTCAAGGGAAAAATTCAAGTTTCAATCCCAGTTGAATTTGGATTCTCTTCTCCCTGAAAAGTGGTCGAAAATTTGGAGGATCTCTCCTAGGAAAATTCGGTTATTTTGGATAAGGTTGAGATAAGATTCAAGCTTGAAAATCCTAGTGGAATTTTTTATTCTCCCTTATCCATAATGGCCGAAATCTTGAGGAGATATTCTCCTTGTAATTTTCGGATTTTTTGGGTTGAAAAAGGGAGATAAATTCTAGTTAAAATCTTGTTTAGATTTAGATTGGATTTATCCTAAGAAAACCGAATTTTTTGTTGAGATTCTCCCTTGGAAAAGTTCAGATTTTTTGGTTATGGATAAGGGAAAATATCTTTTCCTAATCCAATTCAAATTCAGAGAATCACCTCATGCAGGTCTATAAATAGAGGTCCTACCACTCCAGTTCTCTTAGACCACAGACTCTCAGGTGAGCAGGCTTATTGTTGCACAGCTCATCGTGACAATAAAGTTCTTTAGAGATCTGGGTGGTCAGAAGAAGACTAGCAGTGCTAGCATACCGATCGAGGTTCAGAGTGCCCACACACTCAGCATTTGGGAATTGGAGAATAGTAGAGAAGGCTAGTTGGTTGAAGCCTCCGGTCATTCTCCTCCTACAAGATTGGCATCCTTGAGGTATGAGTTTTAATTGTTGTTGGTTTATTGTATATGGCATCATGAGATATTTAACGATCTAAAAATTTTTATTATTCCGCTGCGCCACTCTGATACGTTTTTACCAATTTATTTTCCTACAATTGGTATTAGAGCCATCTCATGACTATGCCATGTACATAAATTAGACAATTACTTAGTCTTTTTATTTATGTATGGATTTGATATCTAGAGAGTGGCATTCTAGGGTTCCTTTATGTTGTTATCATGGATTATGTATAAAGTATGTGGTTATTTTCAAAACATTGAGTGGGAGAGGGTTTCAAACAAAACCCATGGCCTCCATTGTTGATCCATATGTGAAAGCATGGTAACGTCTCGCGTCAGTTCTGCCCTGACCACACCCCTCGGTAGGTGTTTACCGCCGCCGGTATACTAGATTGGATCTCCTATGTGGAAAATATGTTCGGGTACGATCCTATTCATGACCACCCCTCGGTGGTTTGGTAGGACGTGGATCGGGCTACGTAAACAATGGTTATACACTCAAGACTTGTTTAGTTATTAACCTTCCCTAGAAGCTCTGTTAACTAAACTGGTGGCCAAATAAGCGGTTATTAATATATGTCTTAACCTTGGAGGATTTAAGGCAACATATATTAATTGGACGGGGTCCATGTTCTGGCTATTTGTTCTCATGACCACCCCTCGGTGGCTTGGGGCAATAGGTGCTGAGAATTACCGTTGCAATGCTACATGTTTTTCAAGTTTCATGTAGGAATGTACTTGTATGTTTTATTTGCTAAATTATCTGTATATTTGCTTGGGCTTTGTAATGATGTCTAGTATAATTTTATTTCAGTTCAAAATGTCACCGACACCCCTCATTTCAATACTTACTGAAAATAAGTTGAATGGCGACAATTATAAAGATTGGAAAAGAAATCTATTAATAGTTCTCAGCTGCGAGAGACACAAGTTCGTGCTGGACGAACCATGCCCACCTGAGCCCAAACCTGACACACCACTTGAGGAGGTCCCGGTTGCCTATAATCGTTGGAGAGAATCGAATGAGATAGCTCGATGCTACATCCTTGCTAGCATGACGAGTGCTTTACAAAAGCAGCATGAGACTTATCAAGTTGCTGGGGAGATCATGGAAAATCTGGAGGACATGTTCGGAGGCCAAGAAAAATTAGCTCGACAGTCCGCTATCACCAGCATTATGAACTCTAAGCAAAAGGCGGGTACTTCGGTGAAGGACCATATGATCACTCTAATGGGATTCTTCGCTGAGGCTGCCGAAAACGGTGCTGAGTTGGACTACAACACCCAGATCGAGATGGTGTTCAAGACTCTATCTAAAGATTTTGTGGGGTTTAAGGCCGCATACAATCTGGCGACAAAAGAGTTAGGACTAACTGAGCTCATGAAGCAACTACAGGCTTATGAGCGGATGATCAGGGATGAGGATGTGGTCCGACCTAAAGGAGAGGCCAATTTGGCGGAATCTTCCAATCCCTCACGGAAGAGGAAGAGGCCAAATAAGAAGCAAGTAGCTTCTAGTTCTTCTAATCCTCCTGTCTCGGACGGGAAGAAGAAGAAGAAGAACAAAAAGCTAAAGGACCCTAAAAAGTCCAAATGCTTCCATTGTGGGAAGGTAGGTCACTTTAAGAAGGCTTGCCGGGAATTCCTAGCCGCCAAGGGCAAGGAAGGTAAGGAACTTCATTACCTGGAAGCGTGTTTGGTGGAAGAATCGAAAGACACTCGGGTCATTGATTCGGGCACCACTAATCATGTTTGTGTTTCTATGGAGGGGTTCATGGAAACGAGAAGTCTACATGATAGGAGCCTCTCGTTGCGGACCGGAGATGGTAGCTTTGTGGTGGCTGAGGCAGTGGGAGATGTTTATCTTTATTTTGATCAATTTAGGTTTATTTTGTTAAAAGACTGTTTTTATGTTCCTAATTTCAGGAGGAACCTTATATCGGTAGCTTGTTTAATAAAGGATTCTTATTCAGTTTCTTTTAGCAAAAGTGTTGATATTCGTAGAAATAAGTCTTTTATCTGTTCTGGATGGATGGATGGAAACCTATATTTGATCAAACCAAAAATGTACTCACTGCTTGACACTGAATTAATTGATAACTCTAAAAGGTTGAAAGTTTCTCACTCTAACAAGGCGTATCTTTGGCATTTAAGACTTGGTCATATTAATCAGGATAGGATTCAAATATTGGTGAAAGATGGTCCCCTGGAATCTCTAGAGGAGGTACGTTTTCCCCAATGTGAGTCTTGTCTAGAGGGTAAGATGACTAAGAGGTCTTTTGGAGCTAAGGGTACAAGGGCTCAGGAGCTCTTAGAAATTGTGCATACTGACGTATGTAGCCCCATGAACGTCACAGCACGAGGAGGGTTCGAGTATTATGTCTCTTTTATAGATGATTACTCGAGGTATGGATATGTGTATCTGATGCACCGCAAGAGCGAAACCTTTGACAAGTTCAAAGAGTATCGTGCGGAAGTGGAAAAGCAATTAGATAAATCCATAAAGACACTTCGATCTGATCGAGGTGGCGAATATCTCTCCGGCGAATTTCTAGGACATCTTGTAGAGAACGGGATATTATCCCGATTGACTACACCTGGTACTCCACAACAGAATGGTGTAGCCAAAAGGAGAAACAGGACCTTATTGGATATGGTACGGTCCATGATGAGTTACTCAACGCTGCCATTATCATTTTGGGGATATGCTTTACAAACAGCATGCTATATTCTGAACCAAGTTCCGAGCAAATCAATTCTCAGAACTCCGTATGAATTGTGGCGTGGCATGAAGCCCTCCCTTGGACATATGAGAATTTGGGGCTGCCCAGCACATGTACAGGATGGGGATGCGAAGAAGTTGGAACCAAGATCAGAATTGTGCATGTTTGTAAGGTATCCAAAAGGAATTAAAGGAGGTCTGTTCTATAACCCGAAGGAACAAAAAGTCATTGTCTCAACCCATGCGACATTCTTAGAGGAAAGTCACATGAATGACTTTAAGCCTCGAAGCAAAGTGGTGCTAGAGGAGTTATCAGGTGAAAGAACTGCTCAAAAGATTTCGGTCTTGGACGCAAGTCCGAGTTCCAGTGAAAGACCTGCAGACGATCAACAATTTAGGGTGCCTCGTCATAGTGGAAGGGTTTCGAAGAAACTTAATTTCTTCATGTATGATGCTGAGGTATACCAGGCTGAGGCTCATGAACATGAGGAAGATCCGGTCACATATGATGAAGCTATAAATGATGTTGATTCTAAATCTTGGAAACAGGCTATGAACAATGAGATGGATTCTATGAAATCCAACACTGTTTGGGAACTTGTAGATTTGCCAGATGGGATAAAACCCATTGGATGCAAATGGGTCTACAAAAGAAAAAAGGATGCGAAAGGGAGAGTGGAAACTTTCAAAGCTAGACTGGTTGCAAAGGGATACACGCAAAAGGCTGGAATCGATTACGAGGAAACCTTTTCGCCTGTTGCTATGCTGAAGTCTATCCGTATTCTTCTGTCCATTGCTGCGGCTCTCGATTACGAGATCTGGCAAATGGATGTCAAGACGGCATTCTTGAATGGCCATCTTGAAGAGTGTATCTATATGATACAGCCCGAAGGGTTCGTAGCAAAAGGCCAAGAAAGGAAAGTCTGCAAGTTGCTTAGATCCATTTATGGATTAAAGCAGGCATCCCGCTCATGGAACCAGAGGTTTGATCAAGCGATTAAGACATTTGGTTTTGAGCAGAACGTTGATGAACCCTGTGTTTATAAACGTATTAAGGATGGAAAAGTGGTCTTTCTGATACTCTATGTCGATAATATACTACTCATTAGAAATGATGTAGGGAACTTATCATCAGTCAAGCTTTGGTTACACCAACAGTTTGACATGAAGGACTTGGGAGAATCTAATTATGTTCTAGGCATTCGTCTTTTCAGAGTTCGAAAGAACAAAATGATAGCGTTATCCCAAGCTTCATACATAGATAAAATAATTGACAAATATGCAATGCAAGAGGTAAAGAAAGGTTCACAACCTTCTATTGCCGGTCTAACTCTTTCATTGGATGACTGTCCCAAGACATCGGAAGAAAGAGAGCGTATGAGTAAGGTCCCTTATGCATCCGCTATGGGTAGCCTTATGTACGCTATGCTTTGCACTCGCCCAGACATATGTTTTGTAGTAGGTATGGTGAGTCGATATCAAGCGAATCCTGGAACCAAGCACTGGCAAGCAGTAAAGCATATACTCAAGTATCTTAAGAGAATGAGGGATTATATGCTGGTGTATTCTGGAGGGGACCTAACACCCGTAGGATACACGGACTCAGACTTCCAGACTTGTAAGGATTCGAGGAAATCGACATCTGGATCAGTGTTTTTACTCGGAGGAGGCGCCATTGTGTGGAGGAGCGTGAAGCAGGGCTGCACAGCTGACTCTACTATGGAGGCTGAGTATGTGGCTGCGGCTGAGGCATCTAAAGAAGCGGTTTGGCTCCGCAAGTTCTTTAGAGACCTTGAGGTCATTCCGGGTGTTGACAAGCCTATCACACTTTACTGTGATAATACAGGGGCTATTGCCAACACAAGGGAATCTCGGCACCACAAGAGGACCAAGCACATCGATCAGAGATATCATATTATTAGAGGGCATGTGGAGACAGGACAAGTGGATGTATGTAAGATCGCGTCCGAGGACAACATTGCCGATCCCTTTACTAAGACTTTGGTAGCTAGAAGCTTTGAGAGGCATGTAGAGGCGATGGGGATGCGTAACATGACACATCTACTGGCTTAGGGCAAGTGGGAGATTGTTAGGAAATGCCCTAAGCATTAGAGACATTTTGATGTATTCATTTTGAACTGGATAATAAAATTATATATAGAGGTTATTCATTACATTGCTATCTGTCCTCGTCTTATTTACATGTTGAAGTAAATGTAAGCAAATATGGCTCACTGACTGCTTGTGTTAAAACTGTTAGAACGTTGCATGCAATGGACTTTTGTATGCGAGAAGACAATGTTCTAAAGTTAGCAGTCTAAACTATGGTCTGTAGTCTATGGGGTTAGACCGAGCATCTAACTCATGTTAAGACTATTATGTTGTCTAAAGCCTTAGAGGGGACGGTTTGTCTTGACTGTCTGGAGCTGGACTCCTAAGTAGAGACATGGATATATTGCTCGGTGGTGACATATTAGACCGGGACTAAAGCGTGATTGATCTACGTAGTCCGCTATGAGTGGATCAATCTGCTTTTGACGTTCATTGTGCAATAACCTTAATCCTGAGTAAATGAACTTCTTCATATATATGACTTGTGTACTTTGATGTTCCAATGGCTAAAGCGTCTCAGAGGTAGTAAGCTTATAGACCGGTTCGTTGGGTGCATGACTTGTATACGATGAAGGGTTTGTTTGCAGATATCAGAATCATAGCTCTGAAGAGTTAAAGGTATCCTCTTAAAGGCATTATACTGAATGTGAAAATGGACAAGGCCTTGGGTCGTCTGCTGGGCGGATGACTTCTTATTCACATATGGTGAATAATCATTTTCTTAATTCGGTAGTATAATGGAACTTTAAGATAGTCTGATCAGTAGGATTAAACGGACTTTGACTTAAGGCTGATCATGGATATCATATGAGGGTTTTGCATATATGACAAGGTCATTGGATAGTAGCTCGTCACAGGCTTACGTAATACGGTATATAATTGGGAGTTCAGTTTCAGGTTTATAGTGGTGTGACTCTGAAATTAGTGACCATATGATTAAGTTGTTCGGTACAGAATGATGATCATATGGAATCACAAGAGCCCGATTATATATGTCCAATCAGTCCCTCTACTAGCTCCACATAATTCCTTAACGTTTGGCAAATTGATTTGTGTATGCTATTGGCTAGTTTATTATGCATGGATGGTGATGACACAGGATTAGGATGGTAGACAAGATTCTCTCCGGTTGGATTCAGATTTTGTTTTGGATAATAGAGTACACAATTATTCGAACTCCAAATAAAGTTGCCATGATTTTATTTGAGATTGGATTGGAGTTGTAGAAAATTATCCATGAGAACAAGAATTTGAAACATAACCGTTTTGTGGAATTTGAAATTTGAATTTTGAAATTTGAAATTTGAATTTTGAAATTTGAAATTTGAAATTTGAAATTGAAATTTGAATTTGAAATTCGAATTTGAAATTTGAATTTGAAATTTAAATTTGAAATTTGAAATTTGAAATTTGAAATTTGAATTTGAAATTCGAATTTGAAATTTGAAATTCAAATTTTGAATCACAGTCCAAGTAGGATTCGAATTTGTTGTGGAAAATCCACAAGGTTTGAATTTCGAATTTGAGTTGGATTTGGAGAGGATAATCTTGTTAGAATCCTACTTGAATTTTGAATATAAAACCCAACAAAAGTGGAAGAAATTTTTGAGGATAATCCTCAAGGAAATTTCAGTTTTTTGTGGATAAGATTCAAGGGAAAAATTCAAGTTTCAATCCCAGTTGAATTTGTATTCTCTCCTCCCTGAAAAGTGGCCGAAAATTTGGAGGATCTCTCTTAGGAAAATTCGGTTATTTTGGATAAGGTTGAGATAAGATTCAAGCTTGAAAATCCTAGTGAAATTTTGGATTCTCCCTTATCCATAATGGCCGAAATCTTTAGGAGATATTCTCCTTGTAATTTTCAGATTTTTTGGGTTGAAAAAGGGAGATAAATTCTAGTTAAAATCTTGTTTAGATTTGGATTGGATTTATCCTAAGAAAACCAAATTTTTTGTTGAGATTCTCCCTTGGAAAAGTTCGGATTTTTTGGTTATGGATAAGGGAAAATATCTTTTCCTAATCCAATTCAAATTCAGAGAATCACCTCATGCAGGTCTATAAATAGAGGTCCTACCACTCCAGTTCTCTTAGACCACAGACTCTCAGGTGAGTAGGCTTATTGTTGCATAGCTCATCGTGAAAATAAAGTTCTTTAGAGATCTGGGTGGTCGGAAGAAGACTAGCAGTGCTAGCATACCGATCGAGGTTCAGAGTGCCCACACACTCAGCCATTCGGGAATTGGAGAATAGTAGAGAAGGCTAGTTGGTTGAAGCCTCCGGTCATTCTCCTCCTGCAAGATTGGCGTCCTTGAGGTATGAGTTTTAATTGTTGTTAGTTTATTGTATATGGCATCATGAGATATTTAACGATCTAAAAATTTTTATTGTTTCGCTCCACCACTCTGATACGTTTTTACCGATTTATTTTCCTACACATGGCATGTGTTCTTTTTGATTCTGGTGCATCGCATTCCTTCACATCATATGAATTTACTGCAAAGATAGAACATGCTAAGGATAGAATGGGAACAACATTTAGAACCACGTTGCCTTCAGGTGAAGTGTTGTTGTCAGATTGCCGGTTACGACACGTACCAGTAATTATGGCAGATAGGGAGCTATTTGTTGATCTCATAGTTATACAGTTAGCAGATTATGATGTCATCTTAGGAATGGACTTGCTAGGAAAATATCAAGCCACCATTAAGTGTCGACACCGGAAAGTGGTTTTTGAGCCCGATAAAGAAAAGAGTTTCGAATATGTCAATTCTTCTCACTGACCAAGAAGAATGATGATTAGTTTGATGGAAGCAAAGAAGTTGCTCTCCAATGGCTGTACGGGATACTTGGCATATGTGAAAGATGTAATGGAAGAAAAGAAGATTCAACCGGAAGATATCCCAATTGTTAATGAATTTCTCGACGTATTTCCAGAAGAACTGGCAGGAATTCTGCCAGAACTGGAAATTTCCTTCGAGATCAATCTGATGCTAGGGATTGCATTGATTTCTAAGGCACCGTATCGAATGGCACTAGTGGAGCTGAAAGAACTACAATTGTAGCTAAAGGAGCTACTGGACAAAGGGTTTATTCACCCAAGTTATTCACCATGGGGTGCTCCAGTTTTATTCGTCAAAAAGAAAGATGGAACCCTTAGAATATGTATCGACTATCATGAATTGAACAAGGTCACTATCAAAAATAGGTATCCATTGCCTAGGATTGATGACATGTTTGATCAGCTGAAAGGCGTGACAATGTTTTCAAAGATCGATTTACGTTCAGGGTACCATCAGCTGAAGATTTAGGAAGGAGATGTTCCCAAGACAGCATTTAGAACTCGTTATGGACAATACAAATTTTTAGTGATGTCGTTCGAGTTAACAAATGCTCCAGCCGCATCCATGGATCTAATTAACCGTGTTTTCAAGGAATTCTTAGATAAGTTTGTCATTGTTTTTATTGATGACATCCTTATTTATTCGAGAACTCGGAAGGAGCATGAAGAGCACCTACAGATCGTTCTACGTGTGCTAAGAGATCATTAGCTGTATGTAAAATTCTCCAAATGTGATTTTTGGTTGGATCAGGTACATTTTCTAGGGCATGTAGTCTCTAGAGATGGGATACTATGGATCCTGCAAAAATTGAAGCTGTTAATAACTGGCCAGTACCGAAAAGCATAACGAAAATTCGTAGCTTTCTAGGATTAGCTGGGTATTATAGAAGATTCGTAGAAGGATTTGCAAGACTTGCCATACCTCTCACCGCATTAACATGGAAGGAGAAAAAGTATGAGTGGACAGAAGAATGCGAAAAAAACTTTAGAGAGTTAAAGAGGCGTCTGACTAGTGCACCAATCCTTATGCTCCCAATTGAAGGAGAAGGATTTGACATCTATAGTGATGCTTCGAAAGTGGGCCTAGGAGCAGTTCTGATGCAAAAGGATAAGGTAATAGCTTATGCTTCACGCCAGTTGAAGGACCATAAGAAGAATTACCCCGTGCATGATTTAGAGCTAGCTATAGTGGTGATCGCACTTAAAATTTGGCGACACTACCTTTATGGAGTTCGATGTCAAATCTTCACGGATCACGAAAGCCTGAAGTACTTTTTCACTCAGAAGGAACTAAACATGTGACAAAGAAGATGGCTAGAATTGGTTAAGGACTATGATTGTGAAACCCTCTACCATCCCGGAAAGGCAAACCGTGTAGCAGATGCTTTGAGCAGGAAGTCAATGATTCCGCAATGGTTGCCAATAGAAGAATTGCCAAAAGTCCTTACAGAAGGAGATCAATCCATTGGGGTTAGTAATAATATCTAGAAGATTATCTGCACTTCACTTGAAGTCATCATTATTTGAAGAGGTCATGGAGGCTCAGAAACGAGACCAACAAGTGACAAAGTTTCGAGAAATGATTTCTAATGACTCGAAGTCCAACGTGAGTGTTTCTGATGATGGAATGGTTCTAAAATAGGGACAGATCTATGTTCTGGCCAATGACGAAATAAAAATGTGAATGATAACAGAAGCCCACGAAACACCGTATTCAGTGCATCCTGGAGCCACCAAGATGTATCAAGATTTAAAATTACAATTTTGGTGGAAAAGGATGAAAAATGATATCGTGGATTTCGTGAGTAGATGCATAACTTGCCAAAAAGTCAAGGCTGAACATCAGCATCCAAGTGGAAAACTTGAGCCTTTGGAAATTCTAGAATGGAAGTGGGAGCACATCACAATAGATTTCGTAATGGGACTACCTAAGAAGCGTGAAGGTTTTGATGCTATTTGGGTTATCGTGGATCACTTGACAAAGACTGCCAGATTTGTAGCTGTGAAGACAACATATACACTGGATAAATTAGCAAATTTATACATGACCCACATCATTTGATTACATGGAGTACCGAAGTCAATTGTCTTCAATTCAGCATTCTGGAAGGGTGTATAAGAAACGATGGGAATAGAGTTACGACTCAGTACTGCCTTCCACCCACAAACAGATGGATAGTCTGAGTGAACTATTCAAAAGTTAAAAGACATGCTCCGTGCCTGTGTAATAGATTTTCCTGGAGTTTGGAACGAAAAGCTACCTCTAGTAGAATTCTCCTACAACAACAGTTACCAAACTTCCATCGAAATGGCAGCTTATGAGGTGTTGTATGGATGGAAATGTAGGTCTCCTATTCATTGGTACGATCTACAAGAAAAACAGCTACACAAGACTGACTTCATTCGAGAAACTTCAGATGCAATCATGAAAATTCAACAATGAATGAAGATGGCACAAAGCCGGCAGAAGAGTTATGCGGACAAGCGACGAAAATCTCTAGAGTTTAACGAAGGAGATTTCGTATTCCTTAAGGTATTGCCAATGAAAGGTGTAATGCGTTTCGGTAAGAAGGGAAAATTGAGTCCAAGGTATATTGGACCTTTTGAAATTGTCGAACGTATTGGAAAAGTGGCCTACAAGTTGGCGTTACCTCTAGATTTGTCGGCTGTACACAATGTTTTTCATGTGTCCATGCTGAGAAAATATGTATCAGATCCATCGCATGTACTAAAGCATGAACCAGTGCAAATTCAAGATAATCTGACGTATAAAGAACAACCTGTGCAGATTTTAGACCGCGAGGAGAAAGTACTAAGGAACAAGACAATCTCGCTAGTCAAAGTACTCTGGAGAAATCATAGTGTCGAAGAGGCTACGTGGGAACGAGAAGACAACATGAAAGTTTTGTACCCCAACTTGTTTTAATTTTTAGGGATGAAAATTCTATAAGGAGGGGTGAATGTGACAACCGGAAAATTTAATCGTTCTAGGAGACTATATGATGTATGAGAACAGTGATTTTTTTTAAGTTTTAAACTGTAAAATAAATGATTTAATACTGTTTAGAATGCGATAAAATGTTTAGTAAGGTCAAGAATCATGAATTCGACTGTAGAAAATTTTATCCAGTTGAAATGGGGAAAATGCTACTAAGTTGGAATCGAAAACCCTAACCAAAGTATGTGTTGCACTAAAAGGCGAAAAAATTTAGACTCTATTTTTGGGCAAACGACAGTGTATTAGGGCAAACCGAGCGCGCGGATGTCCTCAGAAAACCTCCAGTGTGATTTCAGTAAAATTTGGTCCGGGGTAATTTATGGTTGGATTGTAACTGAAAACCAACTAGAAGTGAACTAAATTCTAATTGGATGACCTCATTAGCATGATGTCATAATTAAATTAATTAAGTTAATGGTGGAAAGAAATCCAAGCTTTAATGGCTAGGATTTAACACTTTTTGATCCAAAGGTTGGGATTAAGCCAAAATGCCATAGATTTTCTTTAAATTTCTTGGATAAATCCAAGCAAAATGAGCTATTTTGGCAGCTAGAAACAGCAAGAAAAAGTTGCAAAAAGACCCCCCCAAAAGTTGCAACTAAGTCCCCAAAGTTTTGCCAAATTGCCAACTAGTTTGCAACTAAATCCCTAACTTTATGGGCTGCTATATATAGCCATTTTTCTGCTAAAAACCAACGTGAAAAGCAACCAAATAATTCAGAAAACAGTAGCTCTTTTGTTCTCCATTGAAACCGTGAGTTCGCCATCCAATTTCAAGCCAAAAATCTTCAAGTTTTGGTGTTCAAGTTCATCTCTAAGTGGCAAGAAGTATTCCTAGCAAGGTAACCTTCAAAAATTCAGTTTTGCTTGCTTCTTTTTGGCTGAAAAACCATGGCTGGAATAGTGGAATTGTTGATGAAAAAGTTTGAGTTTTATGTTGTTATTTATGTATTAGAGTATGGTTATGATTGAAACAAGTTTTGGTTATGAATTTGATGAGTGTGGAATGTAAAAAACTTGAATTTTTCCTAGGTTTTCTTAGTGTAAAACCGTGGCATGTATATAGGGCTAAGGGTGAAAAAAATTGTTTTACTATGGTTGAATTGGTTTAAAATGAAATCTATGTAAGTTGAAATTATGAACAAAAATTTTGGTTGAATTTTTCAAAGAAAAATCCGTGAGTTTGGGGTTAGGGTTTAGTGAAAAATTTGCATGAGATGTTGGTGTTTTGTGTATGAAAAGATGTTACGGTAATTGGAATGGTTTTATGGTGTGATTGGAAACTTAAAAAAAAGTTGGTGTATGTTGGTCATGGTGAGGCCATGGGGTGTATGTGAAAGATAGGAAAACAATTTGATGTGAATATGTTGTTGTTTCATGGTTTGAAAACATAGGAATTGTATAAGTTTTATTTAAAAACTTGTATGTGAGAGATTAAAAAGGAATAAGTGCTAGAGAAACCTAATTATGCTAAAATCCTATATGTTAAACCTAAGGTTGTCAAGGGTTGATAATGGGATTAAAAATTGTTGGTTAACCTATATGTTGAAACAGTGGTGTTAGAATGAAAAATAAGGCTAAGTGTGATGCAAATTGGTATTAAAATTCAAGTTTTGGTCAATGAATGTTATGTTGAAATTTTTGTGCAAAAAGTTAGCATTTTTGCATAAAAATTAGGCCTCTGGTATAGTACTTGGTAGATTAGTTAGGATAGATGGTTTCAAGGCCTTTCCTAAACGCCGGTAGCCTTAAATTTCAGCAGAAATGCTGCCGAAATTTTTTAAGACCACACGAGGGGTATTTTAGGAAACAAGGGGTAAATTAGGGTTGGGAAAGAAAATCCGAGCCCCCTCGGTGACCTAGACCAAGGGAAGGGGGATGGATGAACGTTTTAAGAACTAGTAAAACGTCCATCCGGAGCTTAGAGACGATAGAAAAACGAGAAAACGCCCCCTAGGTTAGAATAGTACCACCCGAGGGTTGGGTGATAAAAAGTTAGCAATTTTATAATAATTAGGGCTGTAAAAATTTACCAAAGCATAGGAAAAATTATTTAAGATTTCTAAGTTCAAAAAATTCCGTTAGAATGGTAAAATAAAATGGTTACAGCCCAAGGACCCGATAGGGGTAAAATGGTCATTTTGACAAAAAAATGTCCAAATTGGTCGAAGCGAAACCATTAAAACCCTAGAACCATAGAATTAAACATTTAGAAGTCAAAATCAAGTCCAGAGTCGAAGAAAATCAAGATTTACAATGAAAACCCGCTAGGGGCAGGAAAGTCAAAGTTATTAGTTTGGTCAAAGTTACTATTCATGACCCCGACAAAAATTTAAGAAAAGAGCCGTTAGGACCCGAAATGATCCAATACAGCTAGAATTAAGATTTTTAAAGTCAAAAATACAGTTTAAGAAGGGAAACCGCAGTCAGGGGTAAAATGGTAATTTTGCCCGAAAATTTTAGAAAAAGCTTAAAATAAAATATTAAAGTGTAAAAGTGTGGATTAGCATACAAAAAGTAAATTTTAGATATTTTATGAAATTTAAAGATCTAAAATGTTAGTATGAATAACTGGTGTATACCTCGGTTATAGGAACTCAACAGATAGGCGACAAGAGACCATTGGTGGAAGTCAAGGCGAGGACGTTAGGAAATTTTCTGTAAGTTCAGACATTTAATTGTCTGCAACATGAACATTTATAGTATTTTAAATATTTTAAATTATGGAATGTATAGTTATATAAGTTAATGCATGACACACTAAATCAGTGTAGAATGCACTAAGAGTAATAATTGAAACTACACTTACTAAGTAAAACTAAGACATGTAATATAAGGGTTTCGGAGCTAGTGATATTGAAGATGTCACAGGACTGGAACTGTATGAAAGAAGGTAATATCACCATTTATTTGCGTACCAGCCTTCCGACTTACGGGAAGGTTTCCTAAGTTGTTTTAGATTGTAGAGGAGTGGCCAGTGGGTCACACCCTAGTGTCCCTCTTAGTCAAGCGCGCAAAATGGTACGACCAACATTGGGGCCCAAAACCTGAACCTAAAATAAGATAAAGACCTAAGATTTTAATTGTTCTCATAACCAAGCATAAGCTAGCATAATATGTTTTACAGTATAGGTGAAACTAACATGTCTTAGGGTTTAGGTTAAGGTCACTATGTAATGACTGCCATTTTCATGACACCTACTTACCTGTAATAAGTCATTAAGGAATAAAATGGACATAATTTAATGGCTTTTAGTGCAAATTTAAGTAACACGGTTAGGTACATGGCCGTGTGAGTGACCGTGCGCCATTCGGACTGTGTATCTGTTAATAGCCTTGTGAGTGTATATGGCCGTGTAGTGTAACACGGTCAAGTACACGACCGTATAAGAGGTCGTGTCTTACTCAGATAAATGAATGTGTTTCAAAGACATGGCCGTGTTGAGTAGTCTCAACTAGTACACGCTCGTGTTTGAAATGTACACGCACGTGTAAGAGTCTATGTAGAAGGCTGTGTAATGAGCCGAGAGCTGCTGTAATGACTCTCATGAATTATGAAACTTAATTACTATGCAATGATGTAATTAAGTTAATAAACACAATGTGCTTTTCAGTTGAATGAATTAAACGAGAATAGTAACATTTAATTACTATTCATGCAGTGAAAGGGGTAACCGACAGTGCAATTGGTCGACCCTATTATGTGAGTATGCGTTGAGACACGCAATATCAAGAAACCGGTCCAGACGACCATTTCATGATAGAGAACTGATGAACTAGTCATCAGTATGCTCAGACTGGTCATTTGAGCACAGCAGCGATAATTGCCCTAATAGATGTACAGTATCGAGAAAAGTGGTCTAGATGACCTCTTCTCGCCCAGAGATTAACAAAATCGGAGTCAGAACGCTCAGGCTAGTCAGTCAGACAGAAAATAGTACATAGTAAATAGTAAATAATGGAAAACACAGTGTCAGGTTAGTGGCCAAGACGGCCTTAATCTGGCATAAAACTGATATATTAATAGTCAGCAGGCTCAATCTAGTCAATTGAGCACAAAATGTAGATTTTGTTTGAGAGATACGCAGTATCGGGATCAGGGTCAAGTCGACCTTTTCTCACCCCGAAACTGATATATTTAGACTCAAGACGCCTAAATTAGTCAATCGGACACCTGACATATTTTTCGAGATGGGGTCATATAGATCCCAAAAACTGGTCTAGAAGACCTCAGATGGATGTAAAACTGATAAATTTGAAATTAGCTCATCCAAATTAGTCAAGGGAGACTGTGTTTGAAATTTCACACGAAAACGTCTCATTATGCGTGCACAGTGTCAACACAGTGTAGGCCTAACCACAGTATCAAGAAATTGGTCAAGATGACCTTTTGTTGATATAAAACTGATATATTTGGAATCAGAACGCTCAAATTAGTCATTTGAGCACGAAAAGTAATTTTTGATCGGGAACCATGTAGTATCAGAAAACTGGTCGAGACGACCTCGGATGAAGATAAAACTGATATATTTGGGTTCGGCATGCCCAAATTAGTCAGTATAGCCTATCTTAAAATTTTTCAAAAAATTAGTATAAATGGCCCCTATAAGTTTTTCTTATCTCATTTTCTCCCCCTATACCTCACGAACATGAACAGTAACCCCCGATCGAATCCGGCCTCTGTTTTCGACACCGTTGGCACCATTGGAAAGCTCTCGATGAGCTGATTCCAACAGTGTGCCAAGTCGACGGAACCGACGCTGGAGAACGCCGCACGCACCGCCTAAAGCCGCCGATGGCTGAATTTTTCAAACCGTGATATCTCCACCGTCCGACGTCCAAATGCCACGATTCCGGTCCCAATGGATTTGTGGTGAAGAGTAGAACAAAACCCAGGCCTCCTTTCACGTCAACAATCACCAGATTACATCACCCAAACTCACCCGTCGCCGTCACCGTCGCCGCCGTCGAATCTGACTATTCCGGTAGAGTTGAGTTTTAAGGTGGGTGTCAAAATGCTCAGAGCAACACGTAGATCAAAAGGCCTAAAGCAATTTTGGGCAACAGTGCCGAAAAATGGAGATCGGAGCATCGCCATCGTCGTCCACCGTTGCAGCTCGATTTCTGACGATAAGAGCTTCGATTGGTGAAATTGACACCACCAATGGGTTCCTCTCATCGAGCTCTTCAAGATGGCGGTCGCCACTTCCATCACGATCATGGTCAACGCTGGTCAACAGCGATCAACGACGGTCAACGGCGACCGGAGACCAAAAATTGAAGAATGGCCCGTTGGCCTATTTTCAACGTTCCGGACACATCCGCAGCATCAGATTTGCAAACCGGAGTTTCAAAAGTGAAGAATTCCGATTCAAAGATTGTGCGGTCGAGATTGAACGATTCGTTCGACTGCCAACAAGAATGATTTTGGTAGTGGTTTTGATCCCTTGATTTCCTCAATTTATTATTGGAAATAATTATGTATTAATTAAGGTTTACTGACTTGAGGAATTGTAAGAAAAAGGGGTGAAATGTCGAAAAAGAGAATGTGAGGAAATGTGAATATTTTTACGTAAAAAGTTGAGCTTTTACGTAAAAATTAGGCCTCTGGTTTAGTAGTTGGTAGGTTAGAATAGGTTAGATGGTTTTGAGACGTTTCCTAAACACCGGGAACCCAAAAATTAAGTGGAAATGTTGCCGAAATTTCTAAAATGGCACAAAGGGGTATTTTAAGAAATGAGGGATAAAAATGTGATCGGGATGGAAACCCGAGCCCCCCTCGATGACTTAGGTCTAGGAAAGAAGGACGGACATTTTGAAGATTAGTAAACCGCTCATTAGAAATTTTGAAATGTAAGAAAATGACCCCTATGTTGGAATAGTACCACCCGAGGGACAGGTGTGAGCTAAGCGTAAAATTTGGGGCAATTAAATTGGTAAAGGTAACCCGATAGGCTAAATGGTCAATACGTGAGGTATCTGGTTAGTTGAATGGTTGGTTAACCAGTCAAGGACCGAGTCTGAACGGGATAGTGAGAGATAGTGATTAATTTGTCCAGTAGACAAATTAATTAAGCACGATTAGAAATTAAATATTAAAGTCCCAAGTAGAGCAGTTGGGTATTGATAGGCATCAGTACCACACAACGATAGGTATATTAGTCACTAATGATAGAGTGACCTAAGAGCGATGTTAATTAATTTATTGGGTAAATAAATTAATTAACCATGATTAGAAAATCAAACTCTCAAGAAAAGGGCAATTAGTACCGATAAGGATCGGTATCACTGACGATAAAGTTTTCATTAGTCACTAATGAGCACAGTGACCTAAAAGGGAATGTTAATGTAATGTATTATGATTACAAGGAGGTACCTGTATTGTGACGAAGGCGAGACTGTAAACTGTCCGATGACAGGTAAGTACAACTCTACCTATAGCATGAACGAAAATGCTTTTAAATGATATTTTACAGTATGTTAAAATATGTATGCCATGCACACGATGTTGCACCGCATGTTTAAGAGTAAGTAGTTTCACAATCAAGTAGATTGATGAAAAAGCAAGATAGATGCCATACATCCCTACCATTTGGGACAGCTTAGAGAAGCATATGGCTAGAAAAGATAAACAAGACGGAAATTAGTAACCGTGTCGTACCAGCCTTTTCAAATTAAGAGGTTATAAGTTAAAGTAGAAAGTTGAGCATCCGTTGATGGTTCTCCAGCTATTTACCACGGGCATTACCGATGGTCTGTGCACGCACGGTACTGGCACATGGGCCCTAAATAGACAAGAAAAGAAAAGAGAAGTTTGAAGCATAAATGAACATAACCGGATCATGCATTAGTTATAGTTCACCATGCTTCTAGATGCATTCAGTATAAGGTATGCTATGTTATGCATTCGATACATGATGATGTATTCTATGATGTGATATATGATATGCTATGTTATGCATTTAGTATGATGTGATGATGTATTCTAAGATGTGATACATGATGTTGTGACATATGATATGTTATATGGTATCTGCAATGACTGGTGTGCCCATATGATTTCAAGTATGTGCTATGTTTTAAACATGTTTTGCGGTTAACATGTTGTACTTACAGGGCGTAAAGCTTATGGAGTGTGTTCATGCTGTAGGTAAGCATCCTATAGCGTAAACACCAAGGGGCGATGATGGCGGTAGAGGCAGATGTGAGGATGAGGTTATGGATACACCACGAGTATTCTTCTGCACAGTATGAGTAAATAGTATTTTGAATGGTGACAGTTAAATAGTATTTTGAATAATAAAGGTTAAACGGTATTTTGGAACAGTAAATAGTATATGTATGAGTAGTATATTTAAATAATATCTGGTAAATAGTAATCAGATAAACAAGTATATAAGTGTGTATGTATAATTGAAATCCTTATGTTTTTCAAATTCCACATTTTAAAAGTATACAGACGTGAATAGTAAATACGTACGTGTAAAAAAAAAATCCATTAAATTTATGGTATCAAATTAAGCAAGTTAAGTATTAGTTTTAAAGTAAAAGTTAAAGCAAGAAGCAAGTAATAGTTTTCAGTGACGGTCCAGGCTGCTGAGGGCACGGGGCGTCACACACTATTCCCTTTGACTCACTATGGTTTATATTATTGATTGTTATGTTTGAACTTACTGAGCCTGTCGCTCACCAAGTTGTTCATGTTGTAGGTAAAAAGCTTGTATACCATTAGATCCTTAATGGATGCCGAGATAGAGATGCATGAGCCAAAAGACTGGGCGAGGGAAATGGTCCAACTATATGACTTCCCCTGAGCAGTATTATGCAAAGTTTTAAAGTATTGTAATGTAATATAAAATAAGTTTGTATTATGTACAACATTTACTATAGTACTTGTAACATGGTATTATGACTTTTTATACTACCAGTTAAATTTTACAAATATATATATATATTAAACGGTAAGAGTTTTATCAAGTTAAAAAGAAAGTTAAAAAAAAAATCTAGTAGTTGACGACTCATAAGAACCATATTATTACAACTGACCTTAAAGTTGGCTATAATAACTCTGGAAAACCCCTGCCTAGAGAGGGTCGTCATACTACTAGTGTAGGACATCGTCCCCTTCTTGCACTCATTGTGTTCTCTTTCTTCTAACCTTGCACAATAATCAAGAGTTAGATTTTCCATAATAATCTTGAAAATGTAGTGGGAATTTTAAACATGTCATTTTCTATGAAGCATAAATACCTCAAAAGATCTCATGTCATTTCATAGCATTTTCTTACGTCATACATAGCATACATGAGCATTTACATATACTATATCGTCTAGGCAATATTTGTCTTAACTTTTTACATACGTACATACATATTTACATATGGGGTGTATTTACACAACTTTCAGGCTCGACTATCCTACTCATTTTAACCCAAGGGAAATTCCTCTGGGTCTTCATCATCTTCATCAGAGTCATCACCCGTAGACGTCTCCTGATCACGAGTCGCATTTGTCCTTTGTCATGATGGACCGGCCTCATGGTCATTAGCCCTTGGTGGTGGTCCATATAAACATGTCAATAACCCCTCCTCGTGATCCTGTTCCCATTGATGCTTTTCCATACATTCCCTTAGCTACGCCCTTTCAGCTCTAATGGCGCTAGTGACAAACTCACGTCTAGGAATGGAATGGAGTAGACTCACCCTTCGTTTCAGCTTTGTGGTGAGTCCTTTCCACAACATTTCACGAAAATCTTCATTAGAAAAATTTGGGAGCGGGCACCTTTTAACAACATTCTAATCGAATCGCACTGCATATGTAAGCACCGTGTCCCTAGGCATCATCTGAAATCTTTCAACTCTTTGAAGATAATCCCTGATGTCCGTTATTCAAAGTAATGTAGGTGTTGGCATACTTTCCTCATTGATCGGAGGGTCTAGAGTCGTCTCTGGGCTCCTTCGGGAAAATTGTTGTCTTATAGTTAAGCAGAAATTGGCCCAATTAAGCCTCAGCAATCCATCTTGATCGCAATACTCCCAATAAACTCAGGCATCTCCTTGGAATGCATTGATGACGAGAATGACCCTGTGATCTCGATCTATGTCACATGATCAGCAAATCAGTTCTACAGTGTGCATCCAATCTTGTACTAGTACCGACTGACGTCCTCCATCAAATATAGGTTGCTGACAGGCCCTAAAATCCTTAGTAGCCCTAGCAGAAACTCTCAAGCCAATATGGTCTCGTCTGCCAACTATCGGGACATCGACTACTACAAGTGGTGGACGGAGTACTTGTGGAGGGGTTGGTGCCCTAGTGGTCGCCGGTGCCTCTGCTCGTGGAAGGGTAGGGTTTGCCAGTGCCGGAGAGTGCACTGTCAGTCGTCGGGGTAGGGATGGCCTGATTATGGGTACACCTTAGGAGGACCCCTAGCTCTATATGGATGCTGTCTGCTATACTGTGGTCTCATCATCTAGCTCTTACATAAGGTTCACTTAGTGCAATTAAACATTTTACTAATCAAAAAAATATACTTAACTTACTTGGATCGACGAACGGGATGCGCATCAGGCCTTGAGGGACATGGTCAACTACTCTGATACCTACTGTGGTGGCCCATCCTTCATGGAGGCTAATAGTACTAGCATAATAGAGCTTTGAAGTCCACTATGATAGACTGTCACCTCAATAGGTCACCGATAACTTACTTGTAACTTGTTCTTGTTAATTACCATTCGTAATTTAAACTTAAATTTTATTTTGAAAACTGGGGATTTTTTTTTCAAACTTATCTTGAAACTGTGGAGTCATAAAACATTATAAAACACATACTGAAATACATATCATCCTTTGTCTTACTTAATTTACATCATGTTACAAACATCCAAAATAACTTCCAAAAGTGCTCAGCGGAAAACATAAGCAGGACCATTTCCCTCACCCAACCCTAACGGCAGATGCAGATCCCGCTCCTCGTCCATCCACTAGCTACTGGTGTACAAGCTTCTTACCTGTAACATGAATAAACTCATGAGCGACAGGCTCAGTAAGTTCAAACATAAATACCAGAACATAAAATATAAAATCATTAAAAAGTACTATTTATATAAATAGTAACTTTGACTTTTGATCATGAATAGTAAGGTTGACTTTGGTCGGTACTATTCATGCTAACCTTAACCTAAGCTACTACACATACAGTTAGTACATATTATGCTCGATTATGGCAAATCTTAAGTCTTAGGTCTTATCTTGCATTAAGTTCTGGTGTTAGGCCCCTGGATTGGTCGTACCATAGTGTGCGCATGACTGAGAGGGACTCGGGAGAGTGACCCATTGGCCAATCCTCTACAGTCTACATAATATTAGACTTCCATACCCGGGATGTACCACCATCGGTTTGGAAGCCATATCATAACTGATTATAAGAAACCTTTACCTGTGTGGGAGGCCGGTACACCAATACTAATTTCATTACCGATTTTCATAGGGTTCCTGATCGGCAGCATTATTGCTGCCTCCTAGGTCTGGAACTCTTTACATCATGTTCTTTATTTGTGAATATTTTATTTCTCACATTAGTGTGCATATAACACCTTAATACTTATTTACATGTCATACATAACATATAAACATAGTAAGTAAATTAATGTTGTAGACAAATAAATGTCTAAACTTATAGATATTTTGCTAGCGTTTCCTTTCTAGGGTCAACCGGCATCCTTATATCGCCTTTTTGTTGATTCTCTATAACCGAAATAAATTACGGTTATTTTTATTATTCATTTCATATCTAAAATATTGTGAGAATAAATTGTGAAAATAAAAAATTTCTGATTTTGGATCCCTAATTATTCATTTTGGGCTTCATATTTTCATTTCTATAATTATTATATGGCTTAGGATACTATTCCGGGCCTTAATATCACTTTTCTTAATTTTTTTACAAAATGACTATTTTGCCCCTAACTTTTGACAAAATGACCATTTTGTCCCTAGCGAGATTTTCTCATGTTTTTCTGACTTACGGTTCTATTTTAGCCTTAAGAATTTTAATAAAATCATTCTGGGATTTTTATGGCCTTTTTCTAGCAATTTGGAAAATTTTGGTCAAAATGACCATTTTGCCCCTGACGGGACCCTAAACCGTAAAATTTCTGTTTTAATGTTTTAACTAGGTTTTCTAGTCCCAAAAATCATAATGACCTTTCTTAGACCTTACCAAGCTTTTAGAACATTTCTCACTAAAATGCTTGGGTTACTATTCTCCAACCCGCAGGTGGTACTATTCTGACCCCCGGGGTCGTTTCTCGTTTTCCTAACCTTTCGGGACCTCAAATGGACATTTCACTACTTTCAAAATCGTCCATTACCCTTCCTCGATCCTAGGTCCCCGAGGGGGCTCGGGTTTCCAATTCTCGACCCTATTTTTACCCCTCGTTTACCAAATTGCCCTTCGGTTGTCTTAAAAATTTCGACAGTATTTTCGTAGAAATTCTTAGTTCATGGTGTTTAGGAAACGCCTCAAAACCATCTATCCTATTCTATCCTGCCACGTATTATACCACAAACCTAATTTTTTTGTAAAAGTTGCAAACTTTTTATGTAAAATATTCCGTTAAAACCTAATCGTTTCCAACGGGATTTCAACCCATTTTTTCTCGTTTTTAGGCCCAGTTTAATACATAGCTTACACATTCACATAACCCTAACAAAATTTCTTATTTTCACTAGTCCCTAGCCATAGATTTTGGTGTCTAACAAATGCTAAAATTTAATTTTTCTTGTCCCTAACTTTGTATATTATTCACTACATACCAACATACTTTTTAAAGTTAAAACATTACCCTAACAAGTGAAAATTTTCCCTTCACCCCCTTTCCTATCTCACGGATTTCTTTTAGAAAATCCACTTAAAATTTTGCTTTCATTTCCATTTCCATGTCTTGTTTCCAACACATAAACAACACCATATTTACATTGCAATTTCAATGGGAACCAAGTTGAAGTTCAGCACAGCTTTCCATCCTCAAACTGATGGCCAGTCCAAAAGAACCATTCAAACGTTGGAGGATATGCTGAGAGCATGTGCCCTAGATTTCAAGGGGAACTAGGATCAGAAGCTACCACTGATAAAGTTCTTGTACAATAATAGCTACCATTCCTCGATTGGGATGGTGCCGTACGAGGCACTCTATGGAAGGAAATACAGGTCTCTGGTGCATTGGCATGAAACCGGAGAGAAACAGCTCACCAGTACAGACTTTATTAAGAGCACAACAAAAGATGTGAAGCTTATACGAGAGAGATTGGTTACAGCTCATAGCCACTAGAAGAGTTACACTGATAAATGACGGAGGCCTCTTGAGTTTCAAGAAGGAGATTTAGTTTTTCTCAAGGTGGCACCCATGAAAGGGTTGATGCGCTTTGGGAAGAAAGGAAAGCTCAGTCTTAGATATATAGGACCCTTCGAGATTCTCGAGAGAGTCAGGAAGGTACCTTATAGATTAGCGCTCCCTCCCGAACTAGCATCAGTGCAGAACGTCTTCTATGTCTCGATGTTAAAGAAGTACATGCTAGACAGTTCCCACATTCTAAGCCAAGAGCCGGTTGAAGTACACATCGATCTGACCTATGAAGAAAAACCCATGTGAATTCTAGCCAAGGAAGATAAAGTCCTTAGGAATAAAGTGATTCCACTTGTAAAAGTATTATGGCAGAATCATAACCTCGAAGAAGCTACATGGGAACGGGAAGAGGATATGAGAGATACTTCCCAGATTTATTCTAATTTTCGAGGCGAAAAATTTTGTAAGGGGGGTAGGTTGTAAGGACCGCCCCGTTCCTGTAACTTAATTTTCATATAATGAGAAATTGAGGATTAATTTGATGCCATTCAGTATAAATTTGATGAATACGGTCAAGTACACGGCCGTGTAAGGAGCCGTGTACCGATCAAACTATTTACGTGAGAAAGGCCGTGTGAGTGAACATGGCTGTGTTCGGTGATACAGTCAAGTACACAGCCATGTAAGTGGCCCTATACCGCTCGAGTTAATGAACGTGTAAAAGGCTGTGTTTTCAAACATAGTCATGTAAGTGAACACGGCTAGGTACACGGTCGTGTAGGAGACCGTGTACCATTCGATAAAATGAATGCATTCTAATACACGGTCGTGTTGAGCAAGCTCAACTGGTACACGCCCGTGTAGGAGGCTGTGTATAGAGTAGAGAGCCACTGAAACGGCTCTTGCGATATATGAAGCTTAATTACTATGTAATAAGCAATTAAGTTGAAAAGTACTGTATAATTTCTAGTTGAATAGACTAAAAAGATACAGTACTATTTTAATACTATTCATGCAGTGAAAAGGGATGATCGACAGTTAACCCGATCCACCCTAACATGTGTATAAGTGTATGAGATGTGCAGTGTTAGGAAACTGGTCCGGACAACCATTTTTTGACACAAGATTGGTGAACAAATCACCAGAACGCTCGGACCAAACGTCAGAGCACAATAGCAATAAATAACCCTAGCAAGGGTACGGTATTGAGAAATTCATCCAGATGACCTCCTCTCGTATAGAAACTGATAAGATCGGAGCCAAAATACTCAGACTAGTTAGTTAAAAAGAAAACTATGAATAGTGAATAATGAAAAACGCAGTGTCAAGTTATTGGCCAAGACGGCCTTAATTTGACTGAAAAACTGATATATTAACGGTCAGTAGGCTCAATCTGGTCAATTAAGCATCAAACGTAAATTTTAGTTTGGGAGGTACGTAGTATCGGGAAGATGGTCAAGACGACCTTTACTCGCCCTGAAACTGATATATTTTGACTCAAGATGCCCAAATTAGTCAATCGGGCATTTGACACTTTTTTCGAGGCAGGATCACACAGATCTTGAAAACTGGTCCAAATGATCCCAGACAGACATAAGACTGATAAAATTGAAATCAGCACATTGGAATGAGTCAAGAGAGACTGTGTCTGAAATTTCGCTAGGGAATACCTCGGTTTATGTGCGAAAGGACAACACAGTGTAGACACAACCACAGTATAGAAAATAAATAGTAAATTGGTTTAGAATAGGCTCTTAGATAGTCTAGGAATTATCAGTGTAAAAATTGGATTCAAAAATTCCGATTTCCGGATGCAAATTCGGACACTACCGAAAAAGGACCGAAAACCGTAGTAGAAAACTAGACTACAAAGAGAGCAACACAGATGAATTTTTTTGGCCTCAAAACCATGTACCACAGCTGGAAAACCAGCTAGTTTTGGCTGCTAAAAACCCCAAAAAGCAAGGAATAAAATAATGGGGAAAGTAGGACACAAAACCCCTTAAATTATTATTCATTTCCATCATTTCCAATCAACAAATTCTTTTATCTTTTCTCCCTTAAATTGCAGCAGCATTTTCGGTGGGAATGGCTGAAATGGGGCAAGAATTTGTCCCCAAATTAGCCTAAAGTTGGCTTGATTAACTAGGCTTAAGTTCGTTAAGTTTTCTTAGAGTTTGCCAATAAAAGGGTTACCATACTTAAGCTTGTGTTCCTTTCTTTACACACCTCTAAAAAATTTCAACTCATTCTCCCTTTCTCTCTAGCTACTGCCAACCCCTTTAATCCCCCAAACCCTTACATTTTCAAGCCATAAATCATACCAAAAAATTGCCAAAAATCAAACCTCACAAGCTTGTGCTAAGTGACTTCAAATCTAAGTCATTCTAAGTCTTTCAAGGGTAAGATTTCAAATCAATCTTTGTGGTTTGTAGACATCGATTTGGTTTGATACTAAGAGAAATTATTTTGGTGTTTTACTAGCACTAAACCGACCCTTATTCCCTTGGTTTTCCATGGACATTTTGTTCATGAAGCCATAGTTCAAAAATCATGCTTGGTTCAAAGCACAAAGGTAATAACCGAAAACCCTACCTTTGATTATTTAGTGATTTTAAGATTTTGATCAAAGCCATTTATGTGTATTTGTTTATGGAAATGGTTTGTAATAAGTTTATTTTGAGCCCTTAGCTTTTCATTTTTAAGTTTATGTGGTTGTGATTGTGTTTACATTATTTTTACGAATGGTTGTGTTGCAAACGAGAGCATGAACATTTTTAGTGATTGGACACAATCTATCCTCAAGAATAAGCCACGGATTTTGGCTATTTTGACCCCCTTAGGGTCCGAATTTAGGATTTGGTAAAACATAGTTTTAAGGAATTTCGTTACAGTCATTTTTGCATCAAATAGCCTTTGGCCAAAAATGACACTACGATAGTTTTTTCGAGTGATTTTCACTCGATACCCAAAACTAGGAACAAAACTAGGAACAAAATCTGAACCCAGAAATTAGTCTCGGGTTTTATTAAAAATGGACCACTTAGATTCTGAATCGGACTTTAGGCTCAACATAAAATTTATAGATCTCATCGAGAGCTTAAGAACAACCTATGCCTATTTTAAAAATTTAGCCGTTTCAGGCCTTAAATAGAGCTTTTTCAAAACAACGCAAAATTGGGATTTTTTGTAAAAACTGGGTACATAGGCCACGGGTTTAGTAAGATTAGGGCTAGTTAGAGTTAGAATTGAGCTCCAAGGTCAACACAAGATTTGTTCACCTCGTCGAGGATGAAAACTTTCGTGTTTGCTAAATTTACAAACAAAGTCGTTTCAATCAAGTTCCAAAATAGTTTTCAAAAGTGGTTCAAAAACCACCTTCAAAATGCAACCTCAAAAATGTGTTTTAACATTTTAAAATATAAACATGGTTTTCACAAAAAACAACCCCCACCTTCCAATGAGGTGATAAGAGGACGAGTTCCAAACACATAAATTTTCCAAGGATTTTATAAGTTAACCAAAACGATTTTCTTAAAACAGTGTGTGTAGCCTGGTAAGCTACCACACCAAACAAGCTTTAGTAGCCTGGTAGACTACTACACCAAATAAGCCATAGTGGCCCGGTAGGCCACTACACCAAGGAATAGTAGCCCGGTAGGCTACCACACCCAAACAAGCAAAGTAACCCAGTCGGTTACTACACCAAGTTTATGCATAGTAACCCGGTAGGCTACCTAATTACCAATACGCAAGGTAACCGGTCAGTTGACTGATTGGCCACCAGTCAAGGACCGTGTTCTGAACGACACTGTAAGGAACAATGATTAATTTGTCATGAAGACAATTAATCAAACAACGATAGGAGTTAGATGCCAAATCCCCAAAGTAAGCCAATAGGGTACCGATGGGCCTCCGTACCACATAGAAACACAAGTAATAGTCACTAACAGTATTAGTGACTCAGCGAAGGTGCTGATAAGATACGTTATTGATGACAAGTGGTAACCTGTAAGCTTAAAAAGGCGTGAGTACACATTGCTTGCAGATTTAGGTAAGTACAACTCCGCTTACGGCATGAACAAAATGTATTTTAAATGATGTTTTTACAACACGTTAAGTATGGATGCCATGCACATGTTGATGGACAGCATATTTAAGAGCATATATTTTCACAATCGAGTAGATTAGTGAAAGATCATGTTAGATACCATACGTCCCTACCGCGTAGGATTAGGGACAGCTTAGAGAAGCACTTGGCTAGAAAAGATAAACAAGATGGAAATTTATAGGCGTGTCGTACCGGCCTTTTCAGTCAAAAGGGTTTTTAAGATAAGTTAAAGTAGAAAGTTATGCATCCATTGATGGCTCTCTAGCTTTTTAACCACAGGCATTACCGATGGTCTGTACACACACGGTACTGACACATGGGCCCTAAATAGACAAGAAGAAAAAAAAAAGAAAAGAGAAGTTTGAAGCATAAATTAACATAACCGAATCATGCATTAGTTATAGTTCACCATGCATTAGTTATAGTTCACCATGCTTCTAGTTATAGTAAGATGCATTTCAGTACACGATGTATTCTGTTATGCATAATGTATATAAAGTTTTATATTCAATGATATGTCGTGTGATGATATGTGATTTGTTGCATGGTATATGACATACTTATGTGATTTTAAGTGCGGTAACATATTGTACTTACTAGGCGTAAAGCTCACAGAGTATTTTCATGCTGTAGGTAAGCGTCCTATGGCTTAATTATGTATGGGCGATGACGGCGGTGGAGGCGGATGTGAGGGGAGGTTGTGGACAGACCGCAAGTATTCTTCCGCATAATTTTTGAGTAAACAATATTTGTGAATTGTAATCGTTAAATAGTATTTTTGAATAGTGATAGTTAAACAACATTTTTGAATAGTAATCGATAAATAGTATTTTTGAACGGTAATCGTTAAATAGTATTTATGAATAGTAACCGTTAAACATTATTTATGAATACTAACCGTTAAACAATATTTTTAAATAGTAAATCATTAAGTGGCATTTTTGAAAGTAGCCGTTAATAGTACACGTATGTGAATAGAAAATACATACGTAGTAAAAAAAAAATCCCTAAAATTATAGTATCTAATTAAGTAACTTTAGGTATCAATTGCAAGAAAGTATAAGTATTATTTAAAGTAGCAAGTTTTTAGTGATGGTCCAGGCCATTGAGGGCACGGGGCGTCACAGACTGGATCTACAGCGATTCCTTCCTTTGTCACCACATGTCCAAGAAAGTGCACTTTATCCAACTAGAATTCACACTTAGAGAATTTCGCATACAACTGATGCCTTCTCATGGTGTGAAGAATAATTCTCCGATGCTCCTCATGGTCTCCATGAGTCTTTGAGTATATAAGTAAATCATTGCTAAACATGATGAAAAACTTATCAAGAAATTCTTTAAAAACTCTGTTCATTATATCCATAAATGCGGCTGGAGCATTAGTCAATCTGAATGGCATCACCAGAAATTCATAGTGACCGTATCGGGTTTTGAATGTCGTCTTGGGAATGTGGCTCTTCCAGATTCTTAGTTGATGGTATCTTGAACGTAAGTTAATCTTCGAGAATACTGCTGCTCCTTTTAACTGGTCGAATAGGTCATCAATTCTAGGCAATGAATACCTATTCTTGATGGTAACCTTATTCAACTCTCTGTAATCTATACACATCCGAAGAGTTCCATCCTTCTTTTTGACAAATAGTACTGGAGCTCCCCATGGAGGGTAACTTGGTCAGATAAATCCCTTATCTAGCAATTCCTTTAACTGCACCTGCAGTTCTTTTAATTTCACTGGGCCCATACGATATGAAGCTTTAGATATTGGAGCAGTCCTTGGCATAAGATCAATCTCAAACGAAATCTCCCTTTCTGGAGGTAATCCTGGCAATTCCTTAGGGAATACGTCAAGAAATTCATTGACAACTGGAACATCTTTCAGTTGCACTTTCTTTTCCTCTGTTACGTATGTCAGGTATCCCATACAGCCACTAGCTATTAGGTTCTTCACTTTCATTACACTGGTCAGCATCTTCCTCGATTGATGGGATGTGTTGATGTACTCAAAACTCTCTTTCTCATCAGGTCGAAAGACTATTTTTCGCTTCAGACAGTCAATTGTGGCTTGATATTTTCCTAGAAAATCCATTTTTAGGATCACATTATAGTCGACGATCTTCATTATGATCAAATCGACATGCAACTCCCTATTTACGATAATTACTAGCACATGACGTAATCATTAATTTGACAGCATCACTTCTCCTAAAGGTAAAGCTGTCCTAGAAGTCATTCCCATAGGATCCTTAGCATATCCTAACTTGTCAGCAAATTTTTGAGATACAAAGGAATGTGTGGCTCCTGAATCAAAAAGGGCACATGTCACGTGGTTAAACATAGAAAGCTGACCTGTAACCACACTGGATATTCCAGCTTCAGCATCTTCTTTAGTGAAGACTGTAATGTGAGCATCTGTTCATGGGGTCTGCTCGTAGCGTTCAAACCAGGTTAGTGGCACTATTGAAGGCCCTTCAATCCTCCCTTGTAAAGCATGAGCTTGAGGCGATTGTTGACGTGGAGGATATTGCTGACACTACTGCATTGGCCCTAAAGTATTCTGGCTGTTCATTGGACAAGTTTTTGCAAAATGGCCTTCTCGTCAGCACTGATAACATGTGTTGGGCCAAACCGGCACCGGCCTGGGTGCCTTTTTCCACACGTAGCACACGTGGGAAAACTCAGTCCTGTACCTTGACTGGTCTTACGCTGTTGATTGCGGCTATCCTAGCTTCTATTCCCAAAAAAAATTCCCTTTTCTTTTACCCTACTGTTGTTGGGAGCCTTGAGTGTTGGACTGATTGGGTCGATTCTGACCGGACCTACTGCGTTGTCCAATTTGCATCCCTGCTTATGCGGACTTGGCTAGGATCTTCTCCTTTTTTTTTTTTTTTTACCTCCCAGACCTTTTCTCTTTCTTCTTTTTGTCTGAGCAGGTGATATTCAGCTCTGAGGGCTCTGCTTACATAATCCGCCACTGAGGTTGGTGGTACTAGCCCACTGTTAACTAAGGCAGATATCTCTAGCCTAAACATGCCACTCATCTTATGAATCTTTTCTCTTTCAGTTGGCACCATATAAGGACATAACCAGGATAGTTGATCAAATCTTTGGCATACTTTGCTCGCCAACTGGTTTCCCTGTTTTAATTCAGCAAATTCTTTTTGTTGAGCGTGTAGGGTAGATGGATCGTAGTATTTCTGGTCAAATTCCTCCAGAAATTCTTCCCAAGTCATCGTGGTCACGTCTCTCCTCATCGAACCGTGTCCCACCAGAATCATGCATCCTTTTTTAGTACGAAGGACGCACACAGAATCTTTTCCTGATCAGTTAAGTTCATGAAGTCAAGAATCATCTGCAGAGAAGAAAGCCACTCCTCTACCTTAAGTGGATTGATCGAACCTTCGAACTCTGGCGGCTTCATCCGACAAAATCGTTCATATAGAGGTTCCTGGTTCAGCCTAGCTTAGGGTTACTGGACCTCTAGAACAACCGGCAGCACTGTTGGTATGGTTTCTGCCGCTTATGAAGCGTGGCCTTCTTCTTGGCCCTGTCGTTGTTTCATGGTAGATAGCCGTTGTTGTAGTTCAGTATTTTCTTTCATTTGGTTCTCTAGGAGGGCTTATAATTCCTTTACTCTGTTTACTATTGTAGGGCGTCGGCCTCTTCGTGCACTCATTATGTCATCTTCCTTCTAGCCTTGCACAATGATCAAGAGTTAGATTTTCCATAATAATTTGGTAATGCAACAAAAATTTTAAATATATCACTTACTGCATAATATAAGCATTCCAAAATATCTCATCTCATTTCATATTTTCTTGCATCATACATAGCATACATGAACATTTACATGCACTGTAGTATTTAGACTGTATTTTTCTTAGCTTCTTACTTCATATAAACATACATACATATTTACATATTTACATATAGACATATGTTTATACAAATCCCAGGTTTCAACTACCCTATTCATCTTGACCTAGTGGAAATTCCTCTAGGTCTTCTTCGTCTTCATCAGAGTCATCCCCAGTAGACGTCCCCTGATCACGAGTCATGTTTGTCCTTTGTCATGATGGACCGACCTCGTGGTCATTAGCCATCGGTGGTGGTCCATATAAACATGTCAATACCCCTTCCTCGTGATCTTGTTCTCATTGATGCTTTTCCATGCATTCCCTTAAATGAGCCCTTTCAGCTCTCATGGCGCTAGCGACAAACTCATGCCTAGTAAGGGAATGTAGTAGACTCAACCTTCATTTCAACTCTGTGGTGAGTCCTTTACAGAACATTTCACAAAAGTCTTCATCGGAAAAAGTTTAGGAGCGGACACCTTTTAACAACATTTTCCTCGAATCGCACTGCATATGTAAGTACCGTATCCCCAGGCATCATCTGAAATCTTTCGGTTCTCTAAATATAATCCCTAACGTCCATTATTCAGGGTAATGTCGGTAGTGGTGTACTTTCCTCTCTACTAGGAGGAACTGGAGTCGTCTCTGGGCTCCTTTGGAAAAATTACTGTCTCATGGTCATGCAGAAATCGGCCGAATTAACCTCAGTAATCGGTCATGCAAAAATCGCATCGTCGGTCATCGGGGTGGGGATGGCCTAATTATGGGTCTTGTTTACACCCTTGGAGGACCCTTAACTTGATATGGATGTGGTCAGATGTGTGGTCTCGTCATCTAGTTCCTGTATAAGGTTCACTTAACGTAAATAAACATTTTACTAATTGTAAAATTGAACTTAACTTACTTGGATCGATGAACGGGATGCGCATCAGGCCTTGAAGGACTTGGTCAACTGCTTTGATACCAACTGTGGCGGCCTGCCCTTCATAGTGGCTAACAGTACTAGCATAGTAGAGCTTTAGAGCCTAGTATGATAGACTGTCACCTCAATGGGTCGCCGACAACTTACTTGTAACTTGTTTTTATTATTTACCATGCATATTTTAAACTTAAATTTTATCATGAAAACCGGGGATTTTTTTTTAAATCGATTTTGAAAACTGTAATATCGTAAAACATTATAAAACATACACTAAAATACATATCATATTTTGTCGTATATAATTTACATCATGATACAATATTTCAAAACATGTATCGTAATTGTCCAGCAGAAAACATCAGCAGGACCATTCCCCTTGTCCAGCCCTGACGGTAGATGCAGATCCCACTCCTCATCCATCCACTATCTACTGGTGTACAGGCTTCTTATCTATAACATGAATAAACTTATGAGCAACAAGCTCAGTAAGTTCAAACATAAATACCGGAATATAAAACTTAAAATCATGAAAAGACTATTCACATGAATAGTAATATTGACTTTTGACCATAAATAGTAAAGTTGACTTTGACCAATACTATTCATGTTGACTTTGACCTAGGATGTTACACATAAAGTTAGTACATATTATGCTCAATTATGGCAAATCTTAAGTCTTAGGTCTTATCTTGCATTAAGTTCTGGTTTTAGGCCCCATGATTGGTCGTATCATAGTGTGCGCATGACTGAATGAGACTTTGGGGAGCTACCCACTGGCCAATCCTGTGCAGTCTACATGAACTTGATATAATATAATATAACATGAGAAACCTCCACCTGTGTGGGAGGCCGGTATGCCAATATTGGTTTTGTTACCATCTTTCATATGGTTCCTAACTGGTGGCAATATTGCTGCCTCCTGGGTCTGGAACACTTTTACATTACGTTCTTTATTTGTGGTTATTTTATTTACCACGTTAGTGTGCATATAGCACCTTGATACTTATTTATATGTCATACATAACATATAAACATATTAAGTAAATTCATATTGCAGACAAATAAATATCTGAACTTACAGATATTTTGCTAACGTTTCCTTACCAGGATCAACCAGCATCCTTTTATCGACTTTTTGTTGATTCCCTATAACTGAAATAAATCACGGTTATTTTTACTATTCATTTCATATTTAAAATATTGTGAAAATATAAAACTTTTGATTCTAGATCCCTAATTATTCATTTAGGGGTTTATTTTTATATATGTACTTATTACACGACCTAGGATATTATTCCGTGCCTTAATATTACTTTTCCTAACTTTTTGACAAAATCACCATTTTGCCCCTAACTTCTGACAAAATGACCATTTCGTCCATTAGTGGGATTTTCCCCCATTTTTCTGACTTACAGCTCTATTTTAGCCCTTAAAATTTTAATTAAATCATTCTGAGACTTTTACAGTTTTTTTCTAGCATTTAAGAAAATTTTTGTCAAAATGACCATTTTACCCCTGACAGGACCCTAGATTGTAAAATTTTCATTTTAACATTTTAACTGGGTTTTCGAGTCCAAAAAATCATAAAATAATCTTTATTAGGACTTACCGAGCTTTTACAATATTTCTTACCGAAATGCTTGGATTACTATTCACCTGACTCTTGGGTGATACTATTTCGACTCTCGGGGTCGTTTCTCGTTTTCTAACCGTTCGGAACCTCAAATGGACCTTTCACTATTTTTGAAATTGTCCATTGCCCTTTCTCGAGCCTAGGTCCCCGAGGAGCTCAGGTTTTCAAATCCCGACCCTTATTTTACCCCTCATTTCCTAAAATGCCCTTTAGGCACCCTAAAAATTTCAGTAGTATTTTTGCTTAATTTTTAGGATCCCGTCGTTTAGGTAACGCCTCAAAACCCTTGCTACCTGCCAGTTGCTAAACCAAAAACCTAATTTATATGTAAAAACCAAACTTTTTACGTAAAAATACATTTACAGCCCTCATCGTTTTCAACGATGTTTCGGTTCGTTTTTACCTATTCTTACTCTCGGTTTTCATCTATGTTACTCTTTCACACATTCCTTACAAAATTTCCTACTTTCTACTAAGACCCTAGCCACAGATTTTGTTGCCAAATATGTCCCAAAATAAAAATTTTTTTGTCCCTCACTTTATCCATAATTTCACTAAATACCAACATAATTAATGAATTCAAAACATTACCCTAAGCAAGTAAAAATTTTCATTCAAATCCTTTCCTTACTCAAGGATTTTTCTTGGAAAATCAAGCTCAAAATTTTATTTTCATTTCCATCTCCATTTCTTGATTTCAGTGTGTATTCAACAACACATTTACAATCCAAATTCATCAACACAAAATTTTCCCATTTCACCTATTGTATCCCACGGGTTTGTCATAAGAAAACAAGCACAAGAATTTGTATTTTTCAATACCATTTCATCCCTTTTCTTTCATTTCATTTCCACATGATTTTCAACACTAAAAACCAACCAAGTTTTCATCAAAATTTCACCCTTCCATACCATGAAGAGGACATGGATTTTGTACACAAAATACACATAAAACTTGATTTTTCGTGCTCTTAATCCTTACTTAACCTAACCTCATACAATTAACACTCTTTAAAGCAAAAATCCATCAAAACAAAAACTGAATTTTCACTTCAAAATCAGCCCCTAATACACTCAGTTTTTCCATAAGAAAACAAGAAGAAACCATGCAAAAATGAAAGCTCACCTTGTTATCTTGCTTTCTTGAGGTTGAGATGAATTTTGAACACCCTTTCTTGAAGAAATTTTTTGGTTTTAATGGAGGAAGGCTCACGGCTGCCAGGGGGCTAAAGCAACAAATTTTTTTTCTTCTGATTTTTCTCGTACCAAAACCGTGTATATTTGGTTCCAAAAAGGAGGGACCAAATAGCAAACTTTTGGGAGACCTTTTTGCAAGCTTTTTGTGTAATTTTCACAACCTTTAAGGGCCGTTTTGTAATTAACAAAAATTTTGGCTGATTTTTCTTTTCTTAACCAATCAAAATTTGCCACAATAATCCCTAGAAAACTCTTGAATTTTTGTAAGATAAGTTTTTGACTTTTTTATGTTGACTTTGAATCATGGCCATTGAATCAAATTGACTTTAAACCCTACCCGTTGGATTTGGATGTAATCTTACATCCATTCAATGATTCACATCCAATCTTTGACTCCACATAATTATCTCAGTCAAACTTTTTGACCAAAAGACAAACCGAACGGTTTCACATCGAAATTGCATTGACGAGTTTCTGAGGCTGTCCATGCAATCGGTTTTCCTTAATTCACTCTGGTTTGACTAAAAATCCATGCCACAAGTATTTCATCTTTTAGTGTCATACAGAATATTTCTAGGGTTTTGGAACTGAAAAGGCATAATTTGTCCGATTTCAATTCGGTAAAATTTTCTGTTCCTAAACACACTCTCATTGGCATAATCAGAACATTTCGTTACGTTTTACATAGTATTAAATCATATATTTTACAATTGTACACGTAAAAATCATTATGTACATACATGATACATGGTTTCCGAGAGCAGTAAAATTTCTCGGTTGTCCCACGTCCATACATCCAACCATCCATAAAAACTTAAATCACAACCACACAAGCATAAAAACATAAATACAAAATGCTAAGGGCTCAAAATAAACTTATTACAACCCATTGCTTGAAATACCCAATAAATATCTTTGATATCAAAGCTTAAACGAAACTAAACCACAAAAAGGAGGGGTTTTCAGATTTTTACCTTAGTGTGCTTGAACTAGCACAACCGAACCAAGGTTTGGGACCAAAATTTCGTGTGGACCAAGGTGAACAAAGGGGTCGGCTTGAGCTAGAAATAAATACGAAACTTTTCTCTTATTATCAAGCTAATGAACAACTAAAATCATCAAGGAAAGTGTCCTAGCAATTTACCTCAAAGTGGTCTTGAAGAGTGACTCAATCCAAGCAACAATCAGCTGGCAGAGGAAAAATGAAGAGGAGGCTTTGGTGTTTTGGTGTGCAAAAGAGGGAAAATGAGGCATAAGACCATGCACCCCTTTTTATAGGCTAACTTAAGCAAGATGTAATTAAACTAAGCAACCTTAATTAAGCCAAATTAACCAAGCTTAAGGGGACAAATTTGTGCTGCAACTGCTGCCTACAAAACCAGTGGGGACTAAGAGAAAAAGGAGCCCAAAAATTCATTAAATGCATGGTAAAGTCACTTGTCATACTATTCCATTTTTTATTCAGAAGTTACAAACACATCCCTTACTTTAGGGAAAACTTTTCCTTATTTCTAGGGTTGTATTTGGGGCTGCATACACACAGTTTTTGATGAGGATAATTCATCTTTAAAAGCTTCTCTTAGTAGTCTAATTTCCTCTAAAGGTGTTCGGCCCCTTTTTTTACGGTGTTCTAGATTTTGACCGAACGTGGATTTTCTTGATCCATTTCTTCTACTATTCATTCATGATTGGGCTATAGTGCCTATGAGCCCATTCTGTCCCTATGTACTATTCATTTACTATACTGTGGTTGTGTCTTAGACTAGATTGACACTGCGCATGCATAACGAAACTTTTTCGTGCGAAATTTCAAACACAGTCAATCTTGACTAATTTGGACGTGCTGATTTCAAATTTATCAGTTTTATGTCGATCTGAGATTGTCTGGATCAATTTTTTGGATCTGTGTGATCTCGACTCAGAAATCACCTTTTGTGCTTAACTGACCAGTTTGCGCGTTCTAAGTTTAAATATATCAGTTTCGGGCTGAGAAAAAGTCGTCCTAACCCCTTTCCCGATACCACATATCTCTCAAACAGAATTTCACGTTTTATGATCAATTGACTAAATTGAGCATGCTAACTATAAATATATCAGTTTTATGTTAAGAAAACGTCATCTTGACCATTTTCTCGATATTGTATATTTATCAGGCAAAATTTCACTGTTGTGATCAAATAACCAGTCTGAGCGTACTAATGACTAGCTCATCAGTTTTGTGTCAAAAAATGGTCATCTGGATCATTTTCTTGATGTTGCGTGTCTTACATGCACGCTCACATGTACAAAGGTGAACTGATCTCACTCTTGGTTGCCCTTTTTACTACATGAATGGTAATTAAATGTTTCTGTACTTGTTTAATGCATTTAAACTGAAAAAATTATACTGTATTCATTAACTTAATACTTATTACATAGTAATTAGGTTCCATGAATATGAGGGTCATTACAATCTACCCCTTTTACAAAAATTTCATCCTCGAAAATTAGAATAATTTCGAGAAGTCTCTTCTCATGTCTTCTTCTTCCTATTCCCATGTGGCTTCCTCAATGTTATGATTTCTCCTCGTACGTTTTTACAAATGTTATTACTTTATTCCTAAGTACTTTCTCCTCTCTGACTAGGATCCGCATGGGTTTCTCCTCGTACGTCAGATCGGCAGGCACTTCCACCAGTTCTTGGATCAGAACATGGGAGCTATTTGGCACGTACTTATTCAGCATCGAGATGTGAAAGACGTTGTGCACTGAAGCTAACTCGGGAGGAAGATTCTCAATTCTCTCAATTATCTTGAAGGGTCCTATGTATCTAGAACTGAGCTTTCCCTTCTTTCCAAAGCGTATTACCCCTTTCATAGGTGCCACCTTGAGAAAGACTGAGTTTCCTTCTTAAAACTCGTGGGCTCTACGACGTTTATCTGCATAACTCTTTTGGTGGCTGTGCACTATATCTAATATCTCTCGTATCAGCTTCATGTCTGCCATTATATTCTTGATGAAGTCCATGCTAACAAGCTGTTTCTGTTCGGTCTCATGCCAGTGAACCGGAGATCTACATTTTCTTCCATAAAGTGCCTCGTATGGTGCCACCCCATCGAGGAATGGTAGTTATTATTGTACAAGAACTCGATCAAGGGTAGCTTCTGATCCTAGTTTCCCTTAAAATCTAGGACGCAAGCTCTCAACATGTCCTTCAACATTTGTATAGTCCTTTCAAACTGTCCATCAGTCTGTGGGTGGAATGCTATGCCGAACTTAAGCTTCAATCTTAATGCGGTCTGAACGCTTTGCCAGAACCTGGAGGTGAAGCATCTATCATGATCTGATATGATTGACTTGGGCACTCCATGCAGTCTTACAATCTGAGCCACATAGATTTCTGCTAGTTGCTCTACTGAGTAGCTAATCTTTATAGCTAGGAATATGGTTGATTTCGTCAATCTATCTACGATCACCCAGATTGCATCGTTGTCATTGGATGTCCTTGGCAGTCCGACTACGAAGTCTATTGTGATCTAGTCCTATTTTCACTCAGGTAGCTCAATTTTCTATAATTCTCCTTCCGGGCACTAGTGTTTTTGCCTTAACCTTCTGACACGTAAGGCATCTGGTGACGAACTCGACGATGTCATTCTTTATTCCAAGCAACCAAAAGCTTCTCTTCAGGTCCTTGTATATCTTATTTGCTCCTGGATGTATAGAATATGGTGTCTCATGAGCTTCTGAAAGGATTTGCTTCTTAAGCTCTTCATCTCTCGGAACACACACTTTATCCTTGTAGCAGAGTATGCTGTCCCTAGAGACTCTAAACTCTGAATCTTTGTTCTCTATAGCTTCTTTTTTGGACCTGACCAGGGACGAATTGTGTTCTTGGCTGGCCTTGATCTCATCTAGGAGTGTCAGTCATGTTGGACAATCTCCCTATTAGGATTTCGATCTTGCTGCTATATAAATCCCTCTATAGCGCTCCTGGTAAGACATTGATAGCCATGAGCGAAGTAGAATGCTTTCGACTCAGTGCATCTACCACTTTGTTTGCTTTTCCTGGATGGTATAGGATCTCATAGTGGTAATCCTTGACCAACTCTAGCCATCTTCGCTGCCTCATATTGAGCTCTTTTTGCGTAAAAATGTATTTGAGGCTCTAGTGGTTGGTGTAGATCTCACACTTGACTTCGTAGAGGTAGTGCCTCCATATTTTTAGCACACAAACGAATGCTGCTAGCTCCAGATCATGCTTAGGGTAGTTCTTCTTGTGGTTCTTGAGCTGTCGTGAAGCATACATAATTACTCTACCACTCTGCATCAACATGGCTCCCAACCCAGTTTTAGATGCGTTGCTATAGATCACAAAACTTGCTTAACTAGCATCTGGAATGGTCAACACTGAAGCACTTATGAGTCATTGTTTCAGCTCTTGAAAGCTCTCCTCACACTTTTCGGTCCACTTATACCTCTTTCTTTTCTTAGTAAGCGCTGTAAGTGGGGCAGCTAGCTTCAAAAAGCCTTCGATGAAGCACCAGTAATATCCTACTAAGCCTAGGAAACTGCGTATCTCTATCACGTTCCTCGGAGTTGGCCATGCATTAACTACCTCAACCTTTGCTGGATCTATAGATACTCCCTCCTTAGAGACTACGTGACCTAGAAAGTGAACCTTCTCCTGCCAAAACTCACACTTGGAGAACTCAGCGTACAGCTGATGGTCCTTTAATACGCTCAGTATTATCCTCAAGTATTCTTTATGCTCCTCTTTCATCTTGGACTATATAAGTATGTCATCGATGAACACAATGACAAATAGGGGTGAACAAAAGATCCAGAAACCCAAATAACCCACCTAACCCAAATAACTCAAGGTCGGGTCCACATCAGACCCAAAAAAAATTTGGGTTGACCCACGTAACCCGAGTTAAAGATTGGGTGGGTTTGGGTTGGGATTTTAAAACTTGAAAAAAACCCAACGCACCCAATTAAAGGTTTTTTTTTTATAAATATTTTAAAAAAAATGTAAAGACTAACCACTAACCAGCTGTAAGGACCGCCCCATTTCTGTAACTTAGAATTTCAATTAATGAGGAAATGAAGAATAAATTGATGCATTTTAGTGCAAAAATTGAAGAACACGGTTATGTACACGGCCAGGTAAGTGGCCGTGTACTGTCTGGACTGTGCACGTGCGTGAGGCCGTGTGAGTAAACATGACCGTATAGGTAAACACGATCAAGTACACGGCTGTGTAAGTGATCGTGTATTGATTGGGTTATTAGAATGTCAAAGGCCGTGTAACTATACATGGCCGTGTAAGAGAACACGGTTAGGTACACGGCCATGTAAGTGGCCGTGTACCATTGGTACTATACACATGCGTGAAGTTGTGTAACTGAACATAGCCATGTGAGCGAACACGGCCAAGTACACGCTTGTGTAGGAGGCCATGTATGATTCGGTAAAATAAAAATTCCCCAAGACACGGCCGTGTTGAGCAAGGCTCAACTGGTACACACCCGTTTAGCCTTGTACACACCCATGTAGAAGGCCATGTAGGAGGCTATGTATGGGGAAGAAAGCCACTAAATTGACTTTCGTGAATTGTGAAGCTTAATTGCAATGTAATTAAGCAACTAAGTTCAAAAATACAGTACAATTTTCGGTTGAATAGACTAAACAGATACAGTATTATTTAAGTACTATCCATGTAGTGAATAGGGTGACCAACAGTGAACCTGGTCTACCCTATTATGTGTATGTATGTATGAAGACACGCGGTATCAGGAGACTGGTAAGAAGATCACTAGAACGCTCGGATCGATCGTCTGAGCACAATAATGATAATAAACCCTAGCAAGGGTACAGTACTGAGAACATAGTCCAGATGACCTCCTCTCATATAGAAACTGACAAAATCGGAGCCAGAAAACTCAGACTAGTCAGTTAGAATAGAAAGCAATGAGTAGTGAATAGTAAAAAATGCAGTGTTAGATTAATGGCCAAGGCGGCCCTAATTTGATCGAAAACAGATGTATGAACGGTCAGTAGGCTCAATTTGGTCAATTGAGCACAAAATGAGAATTTTAGTTTGAGAGATACGCAGTATCGGGATGAGGGTCAAGATGACCTTTACTTGTCCTGAAATTGATATATTTAAACTCAGGACGCCCAAATTAGTCAATCGGGAACCTGACACATTTTTTTGAGGTGGGATCATACAGATCCTCAAAAATGGTCCAGATGACCCCGGACAGGCATAAGACTAATAAAAATGAAATCAGCACGTCCGAATTAGTCAAGAGAGATTGTGTCTGAAATTTTACCCAGGAACACCTCGGTTTGTGTGTGAAAGACAACACAGTGTAAACACAACCACAGTATAGGAAATGAATAGTAAATTTGTGTATAATAGGCTCTTAGACAGTATAAACCAACTAGGAATCATCAGTATAAAAATCAGATTCAGAAAATCTGATTTCCGGATGAAAATTAGAACACTGTCGAGAAAGGAACGAAAAACGCAGTAGAAAACTGGACTACAAAGAGAGCAACACAGATGTAAATTTTGGCTCTCAAAACCGTGTGTCAATGGCTGAGAAACCAGCTGTTTTCAACTGCTCAAAAACCCCAAAAAGCAAGAAATAAAATATTGTATTAGGTTATGACACATTGTATAAACAATGTTAAATTTGCCATCACTATTCCATCACCATCCTTTCTCTCACCCTCCCCTTAAATGTGCTCAACCTCCACACCAAAGAGGACTGAGAAAAGCAGGGTTTTGTCTCCCAAATTAGCTCAAGGATGGCTTGATTAATCAAGCATAGGTTGGTTAAGTAAGCTTAGAGTTTGCCTATAAAAGGATGGCCATACCTTAGACTTTAGTTTCTTCATTTTCACACTCCAAAAATTTCAGCTCATTACCTCTCATTCCTCTTGCTGCAGCCGACCATTTCTAACCTGAAAACCCCTCATTTTTTAAGCTCAAAACACAGCCAAAATTTACCAAAAGCCAACTTCTTCAAGCTTGTGGTAGAGGTCTTCGATTCCAAGCCATTTCAAGTCCAACCAAGGGCAAGGTTCTAGACCAATCTTTGTGATTTCAGTTCCTTTGTTTTAAGTTGATGCTAAGAGAAATGTTTTTGGGGTTGATAGCATAAAACTAACCCTCATTCTTCTTGATTTCCAATAGCCACTTTGCCATTCAAGCCTTAGTTCAAGTTGTGCTCGGTTCAAAGCACAAGAGGTAAAAACCGAAACCCTCCCTTTTAGGGATTTAGTGATTTTATGTTTTGATCAAGGCCATTTATGTGTATTTATTCATGCAAATGATTTGTAATAAATTTATTTTGAGCCCTTAGCTTTTTATTTTTAAGTTTATGTGATTGTGATTATGTTTACAAATTTTTACGTAAGGTTATAAGTGTAACATTTAATGATGTGGCTGGACACAAAACTATCCTCAGGAAAGGCCACAGATTTTGGTCATTTTGACCCATTTAGGATCCAAATTTAGGATTTGGTAAAACATGATGTTTTAAGGAAATTTTATTACGGTCATTTTTGCGTCAAAAGCCTTTGGCCAAAAATGATATTAAGATAGGTTTTTCGAGTGATTTTCACTCGATGCCCAAACTGGGAACAAAACTAGGAACAAGACCCAACCCCAGACAGTAGTTTTGAATTTTATTAAAAATAGACCCCTTAGAGTCTGAACCAGACCCCTTAGAGTCTGAACCGGACTCCGAGCGCAACCTAAAAGTTGTAGATCTCGTCGAGATCTTGAGAACAACCCATGCGTGTTTTAAAAATTTGGCCGTTTCGGGCATTAAACTGAGCTGTTTTCAAAGTGGTGTAAAACTGGGCACACAACCCACGAGTTTAATGTGTTTAGGAGCCGTTAGAGTTTGATATAGGCTTTGAGATGAACATGAGATTTGTTCATCTCGTCAAGGATGAAAACTTTCATGTTCGCTAAATTTACAAACGAAGTTATTTCGACTTAGTTCCAAAACAGTCTTCAAAAGTGGTTCAAAACCACCTTTAAAATGCAAGCATTAAAAATGTATTTTACATACATCAAATAATTATGTATTTATAACATTCTAAATATATGAACATGATTTTTCATAAAAATATCCACACCTTCCAACCGGGTGATAAGGGGACGAGTTCCAAACACATAATTATTTCCGGGAATTTTTATAAGTAAACCAAAATAATTTTTTTTCTTAAACAAACAAGATAGTGTGGGTAGCTCGGTAGGCTACCACACCAAATGAGTCTTAGTAGCCCTATAGGGTACTATGTCAAACAAACCATAGTGGCCCGGTAGGCCACTACACCAAAAGAATAGTAGCCCAGAAGGCTACCACACCCAAATAGGCAAAGTAACCCGGCCGGTTACTACACCAAGTTTACACATAGTAACCCAGTAGATTACCTAGCTTCCAACGCACGAGATAACTGGTCAGTTGATTTGTCGGCAACCAGTCAAGGACCGTGTTCTAAGCAACACTGTGAGGGACGATGAGTAATCTATCAAGAAAACAGTTAACCAAACAACAATAGGAGTTGAACACCAAATCACCAGGGTAGGCCATTAGGGTACCAATGGACCTCGGTACTATGTAGAGACACAAGTGCTAGTCACTAACAGTATTAGTGACTCAGCAAAAGCGCTGATGAGATACGTTATTGATTATAGGTGGTAACCTGTAAGCTGATAGAGGCATGAGAATGAGTACGATATTGCTTGTAATTAGGTAAGTACAACTCCACATACGGCTTGAATAAAAATGATGTTAAAATGATGTTTACTGTATGTTAAGTATTTCATGCCATGCATACATCAATGCACAGCATATTTAAGAGCATATAGTTTCACAATCAAGTAGATTGATGAAAGAACAAGTTAGAAGCCATACGTCCCTGCTGCATAGGATTTGGGACAGCTTAGAGATAAACAAGATGAAATTTAATAGGCGTGTCATACCGGCTCTTTCAGTCGAAGGGTTTTCAAAGTTAAAGTAAGATAAAGCAGAAAGTTAAGCATCCGTTGATGGCTCTCCGGCTTTTAGTGACCTCGGGCATTACCGTTGGACGGTGCATACACGGCACCGACACGGGGGTCCAAAGTAGAGAAGAGAAAGAAAAGAATATTTGAAGCATAAACAAACATAATCGAATCGTGCATTGATCACTATATATATTAGTTCTCTATGTTTCTAGTTTTCATAAGATGCATTCAGTATAGAATATACTATGTTATGCATAAAGTATGTAAGGACCGCTCTGATCATGTACATTAATTTTCAATTTAATGAAAAATTGAAGAATGATTTGATGCATTTTAGTGCAATTTTTAAAGTACACGATCAGGTACACGGCCGTGTAAGTGGTCGTGTACCACTCAGACTGTGTACGTGTATGTAGCCGTGTAAGTATACATGGCTGTGTAGTAGAACACGGTCAGGTACACGGATGTGTAAGAGGCCGTGTACCACTCGGGTTGTGAACGTGTGAGAAGACTGAGACACGGTCAAGAACACGGCCGTGTAAGAGGCCGCGTACCTCTTGGGTTAATGAATGTGTAAAAGGCCGTGTTTTCAAACATGACCGTGTTAAAGAAATTCAGCTAGTACACGCCTATGTCCGGTATATACACGCCCATGTTACCTTATACATGCCCGTGTTAGAGGCTGTGTTGAAGGCCATGTAATGAGCAGAAAGCCGTTACACAGACCCTCAAATTTCATGAAACCTAATTACTATGCAATGAGTAATTAAGTTGGGAAATATAGTATATTTCCCTATTGAATAGACTAAATAGATATGATACTGTTTAAGTACTATTCATGCAGTGAAAGGGGCGACCGACAGTGAACCCGGTCCACCCTATTATGTGTATATATAAATGAGACATGCAGTGTCGGGAAACTGGTTCGGACAACCATTTCTTGACACCAGACCGATAACTAGGTTACCAGAATGCTCGGACCAAACATCTGAGCATAATAGAAAAAGGTAGGCCTAATAAGGGTACGATATCGAGAAAATGGTCCAGATGACCTCTTCTTACCTAGAGACTGATAAAATCAGAGTCGGAGTACTCAGACCAGTCAGTTAAGTAGAAGACGGTGGATAATGTATAGTGAGAAGTACGCAGTATCAGGATGAGGGTCAAGACGACCTTTACTCGCCCCGAAACTGATATATTTGTGCTCAGAACGCCTAAATTAATCAATCGGGCACCTGGCACATTTTTCGAGGAGGGGTCACACAGATCCCAAAAACTGGTCTAGATGACCTCTGATGGATGTAAAATTGATAAAAATGGAATCTGCACGTCCAAATTAATCAAGAGAGACTGTGTCTGAAATTTCACCTGGGAATGCCTCAGTTTACGTGCAAAAAGACAACACAGTGTAGACACAATCACAGTATAGGATGTGAATAGTAATTTAGACTGATAACGGGCTCTTAGATAGTAGAAAACAACTAGGAATTTATAGTACAAAAATTGGATTCAGAAAACCAATTTTTTGGTGAAAATTGGAACACTGCCGAGAAAGGACCGAATACCACAGTATAAAATTAGACCGCGATGAGAAGCGAACACCGATAAAATTGGCCTTAAATTTTCGTGCCCCTTAGCTACAAAAGCAGCTGTAATCTGCAGCATACATAGCCCAAAAGGTGACCATTAAAATAATCTCCCTAGCCATGACACACTTGAATATTTTATTCAAGGGTTTTCAAAAAGCTAGTCAACAACAATTGTTTATTTCTCCCTCCTTCCAATGAGCAGCCCACGCCCCCTTGGTCTAAAAATTGGCAGCATATTTGTCCTAAGATTTGGCTAATTTGGTAGACAATTAAGTAGAATTAAGCCTAAGTAGTTTGGTTAAGGTTTGCCTATAAAAGGCACCCTTGACATAAGGCATGGACTTTTGCTTCCACACACCTAAAACCACAAGTCTTATTCTTCTTCTTTTCCTTGCTTGCTGCCGAATCTTCTCAGCCCCAAAAGCTAACATTTTGTAAGCCAAAACCTTGACCAAAACTCACAAAACACCGACCTCTTCCAAGCTTGAGTAAGGGGAGATCGAACCAAGCTTTTCGGGTGCACCAAGGGTAAGTGCAAAACCGATTTTCCTAGTGTTTTGATTCTTGGTTTTGAGTTGTTGTTTGAATTATTTTTTTTGGTAACTTGGCTATCATAAAACCAACCTCAAGCCTTTGAGTTTCCATGGCATTTTGACCCCCCAAGCCTAGCCAAAAGTGTGGTTGAGTCCAAAGCACCAAAGGTAAAAACTGAAACCCTTCTCATGGTGATTGGTTGAAAAATTTAGTTTTCAATCTAAGGGTTTTATGTGTATTTTTTTATGCACAAGGTTGTATTAAGTTATTTGAGCCCTTAGATTTCATTTCTTAAACTCATTATGGTTGTGGTTGTGGTTGTGTTTACTTTAAGTTGCATATGATTTGTGGATGTGAATGCATGGTTGTGTATTATGGTTGCTGGACACATATCTGTCCTTAAGGAGAGACCACGAATTCTGGCTATTTTGACCCCATTAGTTTTTGAATTTGGGATTTGGTAAAACATAGTGTTTTAAGGAAATTTCGATATGGTCGTTTTTCCGTCAAATAGGCCTCGGTCAAAAACGAGCCTAAGATAGGTTTTGGAGTGTTTTTCACTCGGTGTCCAAAACTGGGAACAAAATCCGAACCCAGTATTTAGTCTCGGATTTTGCTAGAAATGGACCACTTAGAGTCCGAACCGGTTCTTGGACTCAACATGAAAGTTGTAGATCTCGTCGAGACCTTGAAAACCACCTGTGTGTGTCAAACTTTTGGCCGTTTCGGGCCTCAAACCGAGTCGTTTTTACAGAGACGTAAAACTGGGACTTTTACAAAAAAACTAGGCACCAAGCCCACGGTTTAAATGAAATTAGGAGCCATTAGAGTTAGAATTAGGCTTCAAGATGAACATGAGATTTGTTCATCTTGTCAAGGATGAAAACTTTTATGTTTGACAAAATTGCACATGAAGTCGTTTCGACCAAGTTTCAAAATAGTTTTCAAAAGTGGTTCAAAACCACCTTTAAAATGCAAGCTTTAAAAATATAATTTATACACTTCAAAATAAAAATGTGTTTTTAACACTTTAAAATATGAACAAGGTTTTCATAAAAACGTCCCCCACCTTCCAATGGGGTGATAAGGAGACGGTTTCCAAATAAGAATTTTTTCAAGATTTTTACAAGCCAACCCAAACAATATTTTTTCAAAGTAAAATAGTGTGTGTAGCCCGGTAGGCTACCACACCAAACAAGCCTTAGTAGCCCGGTAGGCTACTAACCCAAACAAGCCGTAGTGGCCCGGGGGTCAATACACCAAACAAGCCTTAGTAGTCCGGTAGGCTACCACACCCCAACAAGCGAAGTAACCCAGTCGGTTACTACACTAAGTTCACGTATAGTAACTCGATAGACTTCTTAGTTACCAACACGTGAGTTAACCGGTCAGTTCACCGAGCAGTAAACCAGTCAAGGGCCGCGTTTTGAACAACACAGTGAGGAATGATGATTAATCTGTCAAGTAGGCGATTGATCGGACACGATACGAGTTAGACACCAAATCCCCATAATAGGCCAATAGGGTACCGATGGGTCTCGGTACCCCATAGAAACGCAAGTTATAGTCACTAACGTTAATAGTGACTCAATGAGAGTATTAATGGGAAACGTTATTGATGACAGGTGGTAACCTGTGAATTGATAAAGGCATGATTTCAAGTTGCTTGCAATTAGGTAAGTACAACTCTGCCTATGGCATGAACAAAAATGCTTTTAAATGATATTTTACAGTATGTTAAAATGTGTATGCCATGCACACGATATTGCACCTCATGTTTAAGAGCATGTAGTTTCACAATCAAGTAGATTGATGAAAAAGTAAGATAGAAGCCATACGTCCCTACCATGTACGATTTGGGACAGCTTAGAGAAGCATATGGCTAGAAGAGATAAACAAGACGGAAAGTAGTAAGCGTGTCGTACCGGCCCTTTCAAATGAAGGGGTTTTAAGTTAAAGTAGAAAGTTGAGCATCCGTTGATGGCTCTCTGGCTATTTTACCACGGGCGTTATTGATGGTCTGTGCACGCATGGTATTGACACATGGACCCTAAATAGACAAGAAAAGAAAAGAGAAGTTGGAAGCATAAATGAACATAATCGGGTCATGCATTAGTTATAGTTCACCATGCTTCTAGATGCATTCAGTACACGATATTTCTGTGATGCACATGTTATGTGAAGTTTTATAATCGTCGATATGATAGGTGATATGTGATATGCTAAAGTGGTATATGTGATATATGACTGCTTATATGTTTTTAAGTGTGTTCTATGTTTAAACATGTTTTGCGGTAAACATGTTATACTTACTGGGCGTAAAGCTCACGTAGTGTGTTCATGCTGTAGGTAAGCGTCCTACGGCTTAAATCTCAATGGGCGATGGTGGCAGCAGAGGCGGATGTGAGGGCAAGGTTATGGAGACACCACGAGTTGATCTTCTACAAATTTGAGTATCAGTATTTTGAATAGTAATGGTTAAATAGTATTTGAATAGTAATTGTCAAATAGTATTTTTGAATAGTAATCGTTAAATAGTATGTTTGAATAGTAACTGTTAAATGACATTTTTAAATGGTAACCGTAAACCGTATTTTTAAATAGTAATCACTAAATAGTATTTTTAAATAGTAACCTTTAAATAGTATTTTTAAATAGTAATTGGTATACGTATGTATATAGAAAATATGTACATGTAAAAAAAATCCCTAATTTTATGATATTTAGTTAAGTATAAATGGCTAGAAAGTATAAGAAAAGCAAGCAAGTTAGTTTTTAGTGACGGTCCGGGCCACTGAGGCCATGGGGCATCACAAAGTATGTGATGTTTGTATCCCATGATGTGATACTTAGTGATATGATACATGATGTGTTATATGGTATCCGTGATGGTTGTATGATCATATGATTTTAAATATATATTATGTTTAAACATGTTTTGCAGTAAACATGTTGTACTTACTAGACGTAAAGCTCACAAAGTGTGGTCATGCTATAGGTAAGCATCCTACGGCTTAAATCATCTATGGGCGATGACGGCGGCAGAGGTGGATGTGAGGGGAGGTTGTGGACACACCGTGAGTGTTCTTCTGCAGTAGTTTTGAGTAAACAGTATTTGTAAATAGTAATACTAAATAGCATATTTTGAATAGTGATTATTATACAGTATTTTCAAACATTAACCGTTAAGTGGTATTTTTGAAATAGTAACTAATAGTTGTATTGTACGTAAATAGTAATCATATACGCAACAAAAAAAAATCCCTAAAATTTATGGTATCAGATTAAGTTTAAACTACACGAAAGTATAAGTATCAGTTAAAGAAGAAGTAGTTTTAAGCGACGATCCGAGCCACTAAGGGCACGGGGCACCACAGTTGGTATCAGAGTGGTTTCCTGCCACCCTACCTCACATCGCCATATGTCTGCCTCATCTGTCCAAGTAAGTTAGCTTTTGTTTTTAAATATTAGTATGTCAGTTGATGTTTAAGTTATAATAGGAGGATGGCTACACCAGTTAACCCCTAACAGATACAAGAAGATCGAGAAGCGAGCATAGCTTTCACTGCCATGCGACCACACACATACGACCGTAGCAACCCCATATGAACTCCTTTATTGGATTCATCATATAGAGGCGATCTTCGAAGAGCGCCATATTCTGCCCTGTCTATAGGTGGTATTTGCTAGTAGTCAACTGCAAGGACTAGTACTGATATGGTGGAACGACCGACGTCGGATCAGGGATCCAGCAATGCTGTGGGTAGAGTTTTGTCAAGCCCTCCACAACTCCAACGGTCCAGCCAAGAATGCAGACATGTGGGATGATATGTACGAGAGAAGGTATCAAGTACTCTCTGACATTTGAGACATTTATGAGGGAGAGACCATGGTACACTACTGTTAGCGGTTTTTGGACGCTATGTTGCCGAGCATTCTCGTAAATAAGCTGTTTGCAGAGGTAACTGACCTGCTTTGGAAAGGGATCCCGTGGTATGTAAGAGACCTCGTCCAGTACCCTCCGCCACATGAGAACCTGAGGCGCTTGGTCCGAGATATAGTGGACTCTAAGCGTGTGGCACTTAACCCTGACTTGGCCAAGACAGCACCCCAACCGACCAATGAAGAGCTCGCGGCCGAACCACAACCAATAGCACCCGAAAATAATAAGGATCCCAAACTGGCTCCTCAATTTCCCAAGCATCACGAGGAGGAAGATAACGGCGAGGCTATCCCCGATGCCCAACCTGACGGAGAAGGGGAGGAAATCCTTGATCATCTCAGTGACGAGGAGTGGGTAGAGATGCACAAACCCTACGTCATCATCTCCAGCGATGATGAAGTTGATTTTGCTTAGGGAAATGAAGACGAAGATCCTACGGAATTTCCACTCGGCGACAATGAGGACGAGATGATGTCAGACGCTGAGTCTATGATATCCTTAGAGTAGTAGTGACCCCTTTACACGGGAATTTTGTTTTGAGAATGTATAGGGAAAGTAGTAGCTTCCCCGTCTAACTTAGTAATTGTACTTTTGGGATCGTATTTTGGGAAGTGAGTACCACTCCCACCAAGCTAGAAGTTACACCAATTTTTGATGTATATGTATATATATATTTGTGAAATGTTTTATGAAAAGAAGTACCATGTTGCCCGAGGACTTAAACATGATTTCTCCTACAAGAAAGACCAAAGTACAGTAAAAAGTGTGAGATGATTCTTGGCACTCAGACGATGTTCTAAATACGATGCAGCAATCGTATTAAACATCACGAGAGTAAGAAAGAGGTAGTACATATATTGTACCTATGACGTCTAAGTTAAGAATATGATATGTGTTACGAGTCCTAAGTACAAGGTTAAAAGACTTATGATCTCATTTCCCGTTATGTGATAGGGTTACATCGGTGACAATGGCAAGAACAAGAGCTCAAAACAACCACACTACACGAGACAACGAACTAGTAGCACATTTCACAACGATGCAAGAAATGATGATAAATCAACAACGGGAGCTTAATCAGCTTAGAGAACAAATGAACCAACAACGATAGGCACCACAGCTGGTAGAGCTGCCAGCCCAAATAGCTCCAATAGCTCCCAACACACCGGGAGAGCAGGTAGTCCCACCAGTCCAGACCCCACCAGCACCATTAGCTGTGGCTACTCCTGCAGCAACCAATGTTCTTACACTAGTTTTGAGAGATGGTGATTTATATGAACGATTTAGGCACATGAAGGTGCCAAAATTTGAGGGGATGATGAACCCTATTGAAGCGAATGATTGGCTAACTGATGTTCAGGTCATTCTAGACTTCGTAGAGCTGACCGAAAGGGAAAAAGTGTTATGTGCATCCCTCACCTTACGCAAAGGAGTGCGCCAGTATAGGAGGGACATCAATGCAATGAATTGGACAGACTTCATTGTTGAATTTAGGGAAATGTACTTTAATGATGAAGCCCTAGCCATTCAGCAAGACGAATTCAACAATTTAGCTAGGGTAGCATGACGGTCATGGAGGCCATAAGGAAGTTTAAGCAATTGGCTCGACTTTGCCCAGACCTAGTACCGACCAAAAAGGAAAAGGTCTGAAGGATGCTAAAAATGTTCCATACACACATCGCCATCCAAGTCTGCAGTGGCAGCCATAGTCCTGTTGTAGGAAAAATAATCGATAAAAACGTATCAGAATGGCGCAGCGGAACAATAAAAATTTTTTAAGATCGTTAAATATCTCATGATGCCATATACAATAAACCAACAACAATTTAAACTCATACCTCAAGGACGCCAATCTACAAGAAGAGAACGATCAGAGTGCTTCAACCAATTAGCCTTCTCTACTATTCTCCAATTCCTGAATGACTGAGTGTTTGGGTACTCTGAACCTTGATCGGTATGCTAGCACTGCTAGTCTTCTTTCAACCACCCAGATCTCTAAAGAACTTATTGTCACGGTGAATTGTTCAACAATAAGCCTGCTCACCTTAGAGTCTGTGGTCTAAGAGAACTAGAGTGGTAGGACCTCTATTTATAGACTTGCATGAGGTGATTCTCTGAATTCGAATTGGATTAGGAGAAGATATTCTCCCTTATCCACAACCAAAAAATCTGAATTATCCAAGGGGAAAATCCCAACTAAAAATTCGGCCTCATTAGGATTATCCAATTCAAATCTAAACAAGATTTTAACATGAATCATATCTCCCTTTTTCAACCAAAAAATCCAAAAATCCAAGGGGAAAATCCCAACAAAAATTTTTGCCACTTTTGGATAAGGAAGAATCAAAATTCCACTAGGATTTTTAAGTTTGAATCTTATCTCATTCTTATACAAAATAACCGAAAATCTCCTAGGAGATCTTCCTCAAATTTTCAGCCATAATCAGGGAGGAGAGAATCCAAATTCAACTGGGATTGAAACTTGAATTTTTCCTTGAACTTTATCCACAAAAAATCTGAAAATTCCATAAGGATAATCCTCAAATCGTCCATTATTGTTAGGATTTGGATTCAAAATTCAAGCAGGATTCTAACAAGATTTTCCTCTTCATATCCAACTCAAATTCGAATTTCATTCCTTATGGATTTACCACAAGAAATTCGAATCCCACTTGGACCGTGATTCAAAATTTGAATTTCAAATTTCAAATTCAAATTTCAAATTTCAAATTTCAAATTTCAAATTTCAAATTTAAATTTCAAATTCCAATTCCAATTCAAATTTCAAATTCAAATTTCAAATTTCAAAATTCAAATTTCAAAGTCCACAAAACAGTTGTATTTCAAATTCTTATTCTCATGGATAATTTTCTACAACTGCAATCCAATCTCAAATAAAATCATGGCAACTTTATTTGGAGTTCGAATAATTGTGTACTCTATTATCCAAAACAAAATCTGAATCCAACCGGAGAGAATCTTGTCGACCATCCTAATCCTATGTCAACACCATCCATGCATAATAAACTAGCCAATAGCATACACAAATCAATTTTACCAAACGTTAAGGAATTATGTGGAGCTAGTAGAGGGACCAATTAGACATATATAATCAAGCTCTCGCAAATTCATATGATCATCGTTCTTTACCGAACAACTCAATCATATGATCACTAATTTCAGAGTCACACCACTATAAACCTGAAACTGAACTCCCAATTATATACCGTATTACGTAAGCCTATGACAAGCTATCGTCCAATGACCTTGTCATGTATGCAGAACCCTCATATGATTTCCATGATCAACCTTAGGCCAAAGTCCGTTTAATCCTACTGATCAGACTGTCTTAAAGTTCCATTATACTACCGAATAAAGAAAATGATTATTCACCATATGTGAATAAGAAGTCACCCGCCCAGCAGACGACCCAAGGCCTTGTCCATTTTCACATTCAATATAATGCCTTTAAGAGGATACCCTTAACTCCTCATTAGAGTTATGATTTCGATATCTGTAAACGAACCCTTCATCGTATACAAGTCATGCACTTAACGAACCGATCTATAAGCTTACTACCTCTGAGACGCTTTAGCCATTGGAACATCAAAGTACACAAGTCATATACATGAAGCTGTCCATCTACTAAGGATTAAGGTCATTGCACAATGAACATCAAAAGCAGATCGATCCACTCAAAGTAGACTTCGTAGATCATTCATGCTTTAGTCCCAGTCTAATATGTCACTACCAAGCAACATATCTATGTCTCTACTTGGGAGTCTAGCTCCAGACAGTTAAGACAAACCATCCCCTCCAAGGCTTTAGACAACATAATAGTCTTAACATGAGTTAGATGCTTGGTCTAACCCCATAGACTACAGACCATAGTTTAGACCGCTTACTTTAGAACATTATCTTCTTGCATACAAAAGTCCATTGCATGCAACGTTCTAATAGTTTAACATAAGTAGTCAGGGAGCCATATTTGCTTACATTTACTTTAACATGTAAATAAAATGAAGACAGATAGCAATATAATAAATAACCTCTATATATATAATTTTATTATCCAGTTCAAAATAAATACATCAAAATGTCTCTAATGCTTAGGGCATTTTCTAACACCTGCAACAGTAGCTGAATGCATCAGCAGGGCCATCAGAGCTGAATACTGGTTGCCCCAGGACAAGGTGAGAAGGGCCCATATTTTTAAGGCAAAAAGAGAAGAGAAGAATCAGCCAAAACAATTCAAGGGAAGGCCGACTCCTAACTCACAGCACAAGGATCAGAATACAGGGGCCAGCCAACACTACAGACAGTCCAATGATAATAACAAGAGGAAAGGGAATCCGAATAACCAAGGGCAACAGAGATATTTTCCCCAGAAGAAGAACAATCACAGGGGAAATGGTAGTCAGCAATCACCATGCCCAAAGTATGGGAAAAACCATTCGGGAGAATGCTGCCTAGGCACTAGCAGCTGCTACAAATGCGGCAAGGAAGGTCACATCGTAAAGTACTACCGCTCAAATCTACAAAACCAACAATGTCACGTCCATGTCATAAGGGGATAATTACATGCTGCCCAAGCTAGAATTGAAGGCCCTTTATCAATCAAGGTAGATTGGAAGCTCCAGAAATGTAGGGGAGAATCTACGCATTTACCAAAGAGGATGCAGAAGCCGGAACCTCAACCATGGTGACAGGTTAGCTTTCTGTTGCTAACTCCATTGCATTAGTTTTATTTGATTCTGGAGCTACACACTCATTCGCATCGTCAAAGTTTGCTAGGAAGATAGTCCAGAACATAGATAGAATGAAACAGACTTTTCAAATTGCTCTTTCCTCCGGGAAGGTTTTGTTGTCTAATTACTGGCTACACCACGTACCAGTAATTATCTGCAAACAGGACCTGAGTGTCATTTTGATCATCCTCAACATGCATGACTACGAAGTGATTATAAGGATGGACTTCCTCATAAAGTACCATGCTGTCATACACTGCCGAAGACGAGAGGTTACCTTCGAGCCAGTCGGACACGAGAAGTTTGTCTACGAGAGTTTATCATTAAAATAACCCAAGATGATGATTTCTTCCATGAAGGCCCATAAAGTTCTATCTAATGGATGTATCGGATTCCTCGCACACATTATAGATAAGTACCAGGAAATAGAGATAAGAGCAGACAACGTACCAATAGTTTGAGAGTTTGTGGAAGTATTTCCTGAAGATCTTCTAAGACTTCCACCAGAACGAAAGATCTCGTTCGAGATCGAGTTATTGCCAGGATCAGCCTTTATATCCAAGGCCCCGTACAGAATGGCCCCGGCAGAGTTAAAGGAGCTCCAAACTCAGCTGAAGGATCTGATGGACAAAGGATTCATCTGACAGAGCTGTTCGTCATGGGGAGCACCTATCTTATTTGTTAAGAAGAAGGATGAAACGCTGAGAATGTGTATCGACTATAGGGAGCTGAAGAAGATCATGATCAAGAATAAGTATCCGTTACCACGAATCGATGATCTGTTCGACCAACTCCGAGGTGCTGCCATATTTTCCAAGATTGACCTACATTCTGGGTATCATCAACTACGAATTTGTGATGAAGACATATCCAAGACAGCTTTTCGAACTCACTATGGACACTACGAGTTCCTTATCATGTCATTTGGGCTGACGAATGCACCTGCAGCTTTCATGGACTTGATAAACTATGTCTTCAAGGAATTCTTAGATAAGTTCATTATTGTATTCATCGACGATATACTTGTAAACTCCAGGATGAAAGAGGAGCATGAGGAACACTTAAGGGTTATTTTGCTCAAGCTACAAGATCACCAGCTTTATGCCAAATTCTCCAAGTGTGAATTTTGGCTGGAGAAGGTTCATTTCCTTGGCCATGTAGTCTCCCGAGAAGGAGTATCCGTAGACCCAGCGAAAGTCGAAGCAGTTAGTGACTGGCCGACTCTGAAGAATGTAACAGAAATCCATAGTTTCCTCGGCTTAGTAGGTTACTATCGACGCTTTATAGAAGGATTCTCAAAGCTAGCTGCACCACTCACAGCATTGACTAAGAAGGATAAGAAGTACGAGTAGACTGACAAGTACAACAAAAGCTTTCGAGAGTTAAAAATTAGGCTCACGAGTGCTCCAATCTTGACCATACTAGATGTTGAACAAGTGAATTTCATGATCTACAGTGATGCGTCCAAGACTAGACTAGGAACGGTACTCATGCAGAATGGTAGAGTAGTCACATATGCTTCGTGACAACTCAAGAACCATGAAAGGAATTACCCGATGCACGACCTAGAGCTTGCAGCAGTCATCTTTGTGCTCAAAATTTGGAGGCACTATCTGTTTGGTGTTAAGTGTGAGATCTACACGGACCACCAGAGCCTTAAGTATATCTTCACGCAGAAGAAACTCAACATGAGGCAAAGGAGGTGGCTGGAATTAGTAAAAGATTATGACTGCGAAATCCTTTATCATATAGGGAAGGCAAATAAGGTGGCCGACGCACTAAGCAGAAAGCATACCTCGTCACTCATGGCAATCCACGTCTTGCCAGAAACGATACAAAAGGAGATACGTAGCAACAAAATCCAGATTTTAATCGGGAGATTATTGGAAATGACCCTCCATTCAATACTATTAGAGGAAATTAAAGTCAACCAAGACCTTGATCCAACTCTACACAAGCTTAAAAGGGAGACAATAGAGGGATAGAATTTAGAATTCCAAGTCTCTAGGGATGGCAAACTCTATTTAAAGAATAGGGTATGTGTTCCAAAGAATGAGGAACTCAGGAAAAGGATCTTATCCGAAGCTCATGACACACCGTACTCGGTACATCCAGGGGTGAATAAGATATACCAAGACTTAAGAGCAAGCTTTTGATGGTCGAGAATGAAAAATGACATTACTGAATTTATGGCAAAATGTCTTACATGCTAGAAAATCAAAGTAGAGCATCAGCGACCGGGAGGAGAACTACAAAAGATCGAGCTACCATAGTGGAAATAGGAGTAAATCATAATGGATTTCATGGTAGGATTGCCTAGAACCTCAAGCGAAAATGATGCAATCTGGGTAATCGTAGACCGGTTAACGAAATCAGCTCGATTTTTAGCCATGAAGCTAAATTATTCAGTAGAGAAACTAGCAGAAATGTATGTGGCCTAAATAGTAAGACTGCACGGTGTATCGAAATCGATTATCTTAGATCACGATGGACGCTTCACTTCAAGCTTTTGGCAGAGCATTCAAGCTCCAATGGGAACTAAGTTGAAGTTCAGCACAGCTTTCCATCCTCAGACTGACAGCCAGTTTGAGAGAACTATTCAAACTTTAGAAGGTATGCTGAGAGCTTGTGTCTTAGACTTCAAGGGGAATTGGGATCAGAAGCTACCTTTGATAGAGTTCTCGTACAATAATAGCTACCATTCCTCGATCGGAATGGCACCGTACAAGACACTTTACGGAAGGAAGTGTCGATCTCCGGTTCACTGGCATAAGACTAAAGAAAAATAGCTCAACAGCAGTGACTTCATCAAGGATACCACAACAGATGTGAAACTCATAAAAGAAAAGCTGGATACAGCACATAGCCGCCAGAAGAGTTATGCGGATAAACGACGAAGACCTCTCGAATTTCAAGAAGGAGATTCAATTTTCCTCAAGGTGTCACCCATGAAGGGAGTGATGCGCTTTGAGAAGAAAAGAAAGCTCAGTCCTGGATATATAGGACCCTTCGAGATTTTTGAGAGAGTCAGGAAGGTAGCCTACAGATTAGCGCTCCTTCCCGAACTAGCATCAGTGCATAATGTCTTCCACGTCTCGATGTTAAAGAAGTACATGCCAGATAGTTCCCATATATTAAGTCAAGAGCCAGTCGAAGTACATGTCGATCTGGCCTATAAAGAAAAACCCGTGCAAATTCTAGCCAAGGAAGATAAAGTACTTAAGAATAAAGTGATTCTACTTGTAAAAGTATTATGGCGGAATCATAACCTCAAAGAAGCTACATGGGAGCAGGAAGAGGATATGAGAAGAGACTTCCTGGATTTATTCTAATTTTCAAGGATGAAAATTTTGTAAGGGGGGTAGGTTGTAAGGACTGCCCCATTCTTGTAACTTAGAATTTCAATTAATGAGGAAATGAAGAATAAATTGATGCATTTTAGTGCAAAATTTAAAGAACATGGTCATGTACACAGCCATGTAAGTGGTCGTGTACTGTCTGGACTGTGCACGTGCGTGAGGCCGTGTGAGTAAACATGGCCGTATAGGTGAACACAGTCTAATTTTCGAGGATGAAAATTTGTAAGGGGGGGTAGGTTGTAAGGATTACCCCATTCCTATAACTTAGAATTTCAATTAATGAGGAAATGAAGAATAAATTGATGCATTTTAGTGCAAAAATTGAAGAACATGGTCATGTACACGGCCATGTAAGTGGTCGTGTGCTGTTCGGACTGTGCACGTGTGTGAGGCCATGTGAGTAAACATGGCCATATAGGTGAACACAATCAAGTACACAACCGTGTAAGTGACCATGTACTGATCAGGTTGTTGGAATGTCACAAGCTGTGTAACTGTATATGGCTGTGTAAGAGAACACTATCTGGTACACGGCCATGTAAGTGGTCGTGTACCATTGGCACTATACACGTGCATGAAGCCATGTAACTGAACATGGCTATGTGAGCAAACACGGCCAGGTACATGCTCGTGTAGGAGGCCGTGTACCATTCGATAAAATAAAATTTTCCCAAGACATGGCCATGTTAAGCAAGGCTCAACTGGTACACGCCCATTTAGAAGGCCATGTAGGAGACCGTGTACGGGGAAGAAAGCCACCAAATTGAATTTTGTGAATTGTGAAGCTTAATTATGATGTAATTAAGCAACTAAGTTGAAAAATACAGTATAATTTCTGGTTAAATAGGCTAAACAGATATAGTACTGTTTAAGTACTATCCATGCAATGAATAGGGTGACCGACAGTGAACCTGGTCTACCCTATTATGTGTATGTATGCATGAAGACACGCAGTATTAGGAGATTGGTGAGCAAATCACTAGAACGCTTGGATCGATCGTCTGAGCACAACAACGTTGAAAAACCCTAACAAGGGTATAGTACCGAGAACATGGTCCAGATGACATCCTCTTATACAGAAATTGACAAAATCAGAGCCAGAACACTCAGACTAGTCAGTTAGAACCAAAAGCAATGAGTAATGAATAGTGAAAAATCCAGTGTCAGATTATTGGCCACAGCGGCCCTAATGTGACCGAAAACGGATGTATGAACGGTCAGTAGACTCAATTTGGTCAATTGAGCACAAAATGAGTATTTTAGTTTGGGAGATACGTAGTATCGGGATGAGGGTCAAGATGACCTTTACTCGCCCTGAAATTGATATATTTAGACTCAGGACGCCTAAATTAGTCAATTGGGCACCTGACATGTTTTTTCGAGGTGGGATCATACAGATCCTAAAAAATGATCCAGATGACCCCGGACGAACATAAGATTGATAAAAATGAAATCAGCACATCCAAATTAATCAAGAGAAACTGTGTCTAAAATTTCATTCAGGAACGCCGCGGTTTGCGTGCGAAAGGACAACATAGTGTAGACATAACCATAGTATAGAAAATGAATAGTAAATTTATGGATAATGGGCTCTTGATAGTATAAACCAATTAGGAATCATCAGTATAAAACTCAAATTCAGAAAATCTGATTTCCAGATGAAAATTAGAGCACTGCTGAGAAAGGACTGAAAAACGCAGTAGAAAACTGGACTGCAAAGAGAGCAGCACAGATGTAAATTTTGGCTCTCAAAACCATGTGTAAATGGCTAAGAAACTGGCTGTTTTTAGTTGCTCAAAACCCCAAAAAGCAAGAAATAAAATATTTTGTTAGGTTATAACACATTGTATAAACAATGTTAAATTTGCCATCACCATTCCATTACCATCCTTTCTCTCACTCTCCCCTTAAATGTGCTCAACCTCCATGCCAAAGAGGACTGAGAAAGGCAGGGATTTTTCTCCCAAATTAGCTCAAGGATGGCTTGATTAATCAAGCATAGGTTGGTTAAGTAAGCCTAGAGTTTGCCTATAAAAGGATGGCCATACCTTAGACTTTAGTTTCTTCATTTTCACACTCCAAAAATTTCAGCTCATTCCCTCTCATTCCCCTTGCTACAGCTGACCATTTCCAACCCTAATACCCCTCATTTTTCAAGTTCAAAACACAGCCAAAATTTGCCAAAAGCCAACCTCTTCAAGCTTATGTTAGAGGTCTTCGATTCCAAGCCATTTCAAGTCCAACCAAGGGTAAGGTTCTAGACTAATCTTTATGATTTCAATTCCTTTGTTTTAAGTTAATGCTAAGAGAAATATTTTTGGTGTTGATAGCATAAAACCAACCCTCATTCTTCTTGATTTACGAAGGCCACTTTGCCAATCAAGCCTTAGTTCAAGTTGTGCTCGATTCAAAGCACAAGAGGTAAAAACTGAAACCCTCCCTTTTGGTGATTTAGTGATTTTAAGTTTTGATCAAGGCCATTCATGGGTATTTATTTATGCAAATGGTTTGTAATAATTTTATTTTGAGCCCTTAGCTTTTTATTTTTAAGTTTATATAGTTGTGATTATGTTTACAAATTTTTACATGAGCTTATAAGTGTAACATTTAATGATGTGGCTGGACACAAAACTGTCCTCAGGAAAGGCCATGGATTTTGGCCATTTTGACCCATTTAGGGTCCAAATTTAGGATTTAGTAAAACACAATATTTTAAGGAAATTTCATTATGGTTGGTTTTGCATCCTTTGGCCAAAAAAGACATTAAGATAGGTTTTTTAGGTGATTTCCACTCGATGCCCAAACTGGGAACAAAATTGGGAACAGGACCCGACCCCAGACAACAGTTTTAAATTTTATTAAAAACGGACCCCTTAGAGTCCGAATTGGACTCCGGGCTTAACATGAAAGTTGTAGATCTCGTCGAGATCTTGATAAAGACCCACATATGTTTTAAAATTTGGCCATTTCGGGCCTTAAACTGAGCTATTTTCAAAGTGGTGCAAAACTGGAAGATTTTGTAAAACTGGGCACACAGCCCACGAGTTTAATGAGTTTAGGAGCCGTTAGAGTTTGATATAGGCTCTAAGGTGAACAAAAGAATTGTTCATCTCACCGAGGAAGAAAACTTTCATGTTCGCTAAATTTACAAACGAAGTCATTTCGACTTAGTTCCAAAACAGTCTTCAAAAGTGGTTCAAAACCACCTTTAAAATGCAAGCATTAAAAATGTATTTTACATACCTCAAATAATTATGTATTTATAACATTCTAAATATATGAACATGATTTTTCATAAAAACATCCCACACCTTCCAACGGGGTGATAAGGGGATGAGTTTCAAACGCATAATTTTTTCCGGGAATTTTTATAAGTAAACCAAAACAATTTTTTTTCCTAAACAAACAAGATAGTGTGGGTAGCTCGGTAGGCTACCATACCAAATGAGTCTTAGTAGCCCTATAGGCTACTACGTCAAGCAAGCCATAGTGGCCCGGTAGGCCACTGCACTAAAAGAATAGTAACCCAGAAGGCTACCACACTCAAATAGGCAAAGTAACCCGGCCTGTTACTACACCAAGTTTATGCATAGTAACCCAATAGATTACCTAGCTACCAACGCGTGAGATAACCAGTCATTTGATTTGTCGGCAACCAGTTAAAGACCATGTTCTAAGCAATATTGTAAGGAACGATGAGTAATCTATCAAGAAGACAGTTAACCAAACGACAATAGGAGTTGAGCACTAAATCCCCACGGTACGCCATTAGGGTACCGATGGACCTCGGTACCACTTAGAGACGCAAGTAATAGTCCCTAACAGTATTAGTGACTCAGCAAAAGCATTGATGAGATACGTTATTGATGACAGATTGTAACCTATAAGCTGATAGAGGCATGAGAACGAGTACGATATTGCTTGCAATTAGGTAAGTACAACTCCGCCTACGGCATGAATAAAAATGATGTTAAAATGATGTTTACTATATGTTAAGTATTTTATGCTATGCACATATCGATGCACAACATATTTACGAGCATATAGTTTCACAATCAAGTAGATTGGTGAAATAACAAGTTAGAAGCCATACGTCCCTGCCGCGTAAGATTTGGGACAGCTTAGGGAAGTACATGGCTAGAACAGATAAACAAGATGGAATTTTATAGGCGTGTCGTACCAGCTCTTTCAGTCGAAAGGGTTTTCAAAGTTAAAGTAAGATAAAGCAGAAAGTTGAGCATCTGTTGATGGCTCTTTGGCTTTTAGTGACCTCGGGCTTTACCGTTGGTCTGCGCGCACATGATACTGACATAGGGGCCTAAAGTAGACAAGAGAAAGAAAAAGAATATTTAAAGCATAAACGAACATAACTGGATCATGCATTGATCACTGTATACATTAGTTCTCTATGCTTATAGTTTTCATAAGATGCATTCAGTATAGGATATACTATGTTATGCATGAAGTATGTGATGTTTGTATCCCATGATGTGATACTTAGTGATATGATACATGATGTGTTATTTGGTATCTGTGATGGTTGTATGATCATATGATTTTAAATATGTATTATGTTTAAACATGTTTTGCAGTAAACTTATTGTACTTACTGGGCGTAAAGCTCACAAAGTGTGTTCATGCTATAGGTAAGCGTCCTATGGCTTAAATCATCTATGCGCGATGACGGTGGCGGAGGTGGATGTGAGGGGAGGTTGTGGACACACCGCGAGTATTCTTCCACATGAGTTTTGAGTAAACAGTATTTGTAAATAGTAATGTTAAATAGCATATTTTGAATAGTGGTGGTTAAATAATATTTTCGAACAGTAATCGTTAAGTGTTATTTTTGAAATAGTAACTAATAGTTATACTGTAGGTAAATAGTAATGATGTACACAACAACAAAAAATCCCTAAAATTTATGGTATCAGATTAAGTTTAAACTACACGAAAGTGTAAGTATCAGTTAAAGAAGAAAGTTTTTAGTGACGGTCCCGACCACTAAGGGCACGGGTCACCATACCAGCCTAACCTTATTAATCTAATTGGGTTCATCTTCTATTCTACCTGTCTGCCCTATGCCTTGTGCCTCACCCCCCCCCCCTCCCCCCCCAAGCCCTGTCAACATCTCGTGCCTTGCCGTTTCCCAAGCCGCCGCGATGCCGCTAGGCTACAGAGTCTCCCCCGGTTTCCCTCGATCCTTCTGCCTTACCAAATACCCCTAATCTATTCTTTTTGCCTTGTGCCTCCACCCCGCCTCCCCGCCCTAGCCCTTAATCTTGTGCCTTACCCTTTCCCTAAGCCACCGTGATGCTGCTTACCACCACAGGTCCAGAGCCTCCCCCCCTGATCCACCCTTCCATCGACCGTCAACTGTCTCTCCTCGACCGGTCTAGTTCTGCCTTCCCACCTCAGCCCGAGTTCGTCTCTGCCGTGTAGGATAATAAATCGATAAAAATGTCTCAGAGTGGCGCAGCGGAACAATACAAGTTTTTAGATCGTTAAATATCTCATGATGCCATATACAATAAACCAACAACAATTAAAACTCATACCTCAAGGATGCCAATGTGCAGGAGGAGAATGACCGGAGGCTTCAACCAACTAGCCTTCTCTACTATTCTCCAATTCCCGAATGCCTGAGTGTGTGGGCACTCTGAATCTCGATTGGTATGCTAGCACTGCTAGTCTTCTTCCGACCACCCAGATCTCTAAAGAACTTATTATCACGATGAGCTGTGCAACAATAAGCCTGCTCACCTGAGAGTCTGTGGTCTGAGAGAACTGGAGTGGCAGGACCTCTATTTATAGACCTGCATGAGGTGATTCTCTGAATTTGAATTGGATTAGTAGAAGATATTCTCCCTTATCCAAAACCATAAAATCTGAATTTCCCAAGGGAGAATCCCAACAATAAAATTCAGCCATTATGGGATAAATCCAATCCAAATCTAAACAAGATTTTAACTAGAATTTTATCTCCCTTTTTCAACCAAAAAATCTAAAAAAATCTAAGGGGAAAATCTCCTAAAAATTTCTGCCACTTTTAGGATAAGGGAGAATCAAAATTCCACTAGGATTTTCAAGCTTGAATCTTATCTTATCCTTATCCAAAATAACCGAATTTTCCTAGGAGATATTCTCCAAAATTTCGGCCACTTTCTGGGGAGGAGAGAATCCAAATTCAACTGGGATTGAAACTTGAATTTTTCCCTTGAACCTTATCCACAAAAACCGAAATTCCATTGAGGACAATCCTCAAAATTTCGTCCACTATTTGTTAGGATTTGGATTCAAAATTCAAGTAGGATTCTAACAAGATCATCCTCTCCAAATCCAACTCAAATTTGAATTTCAAACCTTGTAGATTTTCCACAACAAATTCAAATCCCACTTGGACTGTGATTCAAATTTTGAATTTCAAATTTCAAATTCGAATTTCAATTTCCAATTTCAAATTTCAAATTTTAAATTTCAAATTCGAATTTCAAATTTGAATTTCAAATTCAAATTTCAAATTCAAATTTCAAATTTCAAATTTCAAAATTCAAATTTCAAATTTCAAAATTCAAAATTCAAATTTCAAAATTCAAATTTCAAAATCCACAAAACAGTTGTGTTTCAAATTCTTGTTCTCATGGATAATTTTCTACAACTCCAATCCAATCTCAAATAAAATCATGGCAACTTTATTTGGAGTTCGAATAATTGTGTACTCTATTATCCAAAACAAAATCTGAATCTAACCGGAGAGAATCTTGTCTACCATCCTAATCCTGTGTCATCACCATCCATGCATAATAAACCAGCCAATAGCATGCATAAATCAATTTGCCAAACGTTAAGGAATTTTGTGGAGCTAGTAGAGGGACTGATTGGACATATATAATCAGGCTCCCATAAATCCATATGATCATCATTCTTTTACCGAACAACTCAATCATATGATCACTAGCTTCAGAGTCACACCACTATAAACCTAAAACTGAACTCCCAATTATATACCGTATTATGTAAGCCTGTGACAAGCTATCGTCCAATGACCTTGTCATGTATGCAAAACCCTCATATGATATCCATGATCAGCCTTAGGTCAAAGTCTGTTTAATCCTACTAATCAAGCTATCTTAAAGTTACATTATACTACCGAATTATGAAAATGATTATTTACCATATGTGAATAAGAAGTCATCCACCCAGCAGACGACCCAAGGCCTTGTCCATTTTCACATTCAGTATAATGCCTTTAAGATGATACCTTTAACTCCTTACAGCTATGATTCCGATATCTGCAAACAAACCCTTCATCGTATACAAGTTATGCACCCAACGAACTGGTCTATAAGCTTACTACCTCTGAGACGCTTTAGCCATTGGATCATCAAAGTACACAAGTCATATACATGAAGTAGTTCATTTACTCAGGATTAAGGTTATTGCACAATGAACGTCAAAAGCAGATTGATCCACTCATAGCGTACTACGTAGATCAATCACGCTTTAGTCCCGGTCTAATATGTCACCACCAAGTAACATATCTATGTCTCTACTTGGGAGTCCAGCTCCAGACAGTTAAGAAAAACCGTCCCCTCCAAGGCTTTAGACAACATAATAGTCTTAACATGAGTTAGATGCTCGGTCTAACCCCATAGACTACAGACCATAGTTTAGACTGCTAACTTTAGAACATTGTCTTCTCGCATACAAAAGTCCATTGCATGCAACGTTCTAACAATTTAACACAAGCAGTCAGGGAGCCATATTTGCTTACATTCACTTTAACATGTAAAGAAGACGAGGACAGATAGCAATGTAATGAATAACCTCTATATATAATTTCATTATCCAGTTCAACATAAATACATAAAAATGCCTCTAATGCTTAGGGCATTTCCTAACAATCTCCCACTTGCCCTAAGCCAGTAGATGTGCCATGTTACGCATCCCCATTGCCTCTACATGCCTCTCAAAGCTTCAAGCTACCAAAGTCTTAGTAAAGGGATCGGCAATATTGTCCTCGGACACAATCTTACATACATCCACTTGTCCTGTCTCCACATACCCTCTAATAATGTGATAACTCCGATCTATGTGTTTGGTCCTCTTGTGGTGCCTAGATTCCCTTGTGTTGGCAATAGCCCCAGTGTTATCACAGTAAAGTGTGAAAGGCTTGTCAACACCCGGAATGACGTCAAGGTCTCTAAAGAACTTGCGGAGCCAAACCGCTTCTTTAGATGCCTCAGCCGTAGCCACATACTTAGCCTCTATAGTAGAGTCAGCTGTGCAGCCCTGCTTCACGCTCCTCCATACAATGGCGCCTCCTCCAAGCAAGAACACTGATCCAGATGTCGATTTCCTCGAATCCTTGCAAGTCTGGAAGTTTGAGTCCGTGTATCCTACGGGTGTTAGGTCCCCTCCAGAATACACTAGCATATAATCCCTCATTCTCTTAAGATACTTGAGTATATGCTTTACTGCTTGCCAGTGCTTGGTTCCAGGATTCGCTTAATATCGACTCACCATACCTACTGCAAAACATATGTCTGGGCGAGTGCAAAGCATAGCATACATAAGGCTTCCTATAGTAGATGCATAAGGTGTTAGGAAATGCCCTAAGTATTAGAGACATTTTGATGTATTCATTTTTGAACTGGACAATAAAATTATACTTAGAGGTTATTCATTACATTGCTATCTGTCCTCGTCTTATTTACATGTTAAGGTAAATGTAAGCAAATATGGCTCACTGACTGCTTGTGTTAAAACTGTTAGAACGTTGCATGCAATGGATTTTTGTATGCGAGAAGACAATGTTCTAAAGTTAGCAGTCTAAACTATGGTCTGTAGTCTATGGGGTTAGACCGAGCATCTAACTCATGTTAAGACTATTATGTTGTCTAAAGCCTTGGAGGGGACGGTCTGTCTTGACTGTCTGGAGCTGGACTCCCAAGTAGAGACATGGATATGTTGCTTGATGGTGACATATTAGATCGGGACTAAAGCGTGATTGATCTACGTAGTACGCTATGAGTGGATCAATCTGCTTTTGACGTTCATTGTGCAATAACCTTAATCCTGAGTAAATGAACTACTTCATGTATATGACTTGTGTACTTTGATGTTCTAATGGCTAAAGCGTCTCAGAGGTAGTAAGCTTATAGACCGGTTCATTGGGTGCATGACTTGTATACGATGAAGGGTTTGTTTGCAGATATCGGAATCATAGCTCTGAGGAGTTAAAGGTATCCTCTTAAAGGCATTATACTGAATGTGAGAATGGACAAGGCCTTGGGTCGTCTGCTGGGCGGATGACTTCTTATTCACATATGGTGAATAATCATTTTCTTAATTCGGTAGTATAATTGAACTTTAAGATAGCCTGATCGGTAGGATTAAACGGACTTTGACCTAAGGCTGATCATGGATATCATATGAGGGTTTTGCATATATGACAAGGTCATTGGATGGTAGCTCGTCACAGGCTTACGTAATACGGTATATAATTGGGAGTTCAGTTTCAGGTTTATAGTGGTGTGACTCTGAAATTAGTGATCATATGATTGAGTTGTTCGGTGCAGAATGATGATCATATGGAATCACGGGAGCCCGATTATATATGTCCAATCAGTCCCTCTACTAGCTCCACATAATTCCTTAACGTTTGGCAAATTGATTTGTGTATGCTATAGGCTAGTTTATTATGCATGAATGGTGATGACACAGGATTAGGATGGTAGACAAGATTCTCTCCGGTTGGATTCAGATTTTGTTTTGGATAATAGAGTACACAATTATTCGAACTCCAAATAAAGTTGCCATGATTTTATTTGAGATTGGATTGGAGTTATAGAAAATTATCCATGAGAACAAGAATATGAAACACAACCGTTTTGTGGAATTTGAAATTTGAATTTTGAAATTTGAATTTTGAATTTTGAAATTTGAAATTTGAATTTTGAATTTGAAATTTGAATTTGAAATTTGAATTTGAAATTTGAATTTGAAATTCGAATTTGAAATTCGAATTTGAAATTTAAATTTGAAATTTGAAATTTGAAATTTGAAATTTGAAATTTGAAATTTGAATTTGAAATTTGAATTTGAAATTTGAAATTCAAATTTTGAATCACAGTCCAAGTAGGATTCGAATTTTTTGTGGAAAATCCACAAGGTTTGAAATTCGAATTTGAGTTGGATTTGCAGAGGATAATCTTGTTAGAATCCTACTTGAATTTTGAATCAAAATCCCAACAAAAGTGGGCAAATTTTTTGAGGATAATCCTCAATGGAAAATTCGGTTTTTGTAGATAAGATTCAAGGGAAAATTCAAGTTTCAATCCTAGTTGAATATGGATTCTCTCCCTCCCTAAAAGTGGCCGAAATTTTGGAGGCTTTATCCTAGGAAATTTGGTTATTTTTTGGATAACGTTGAGATGAGATTTAGCTTGAAAAATCCTAGTGGAATTTTGATTCTTCCTTATCCTAAAAGTGGCCGAAAATTTGGAGAAGATTTTCTCCTAAAGATTTCGGATTTTTTGGTCGAAAAAGGGAGATAAAATTCTAGTTAAAATCTTGTTTAGATTTGGATTGGATTTGTCCTAGGAAAACTGAATTTAATTGTGGAGATTCTCCCTTGGAAAATTCGGATTTTTTGGTTTGGATAAGGGAGAAAATCTTTTCCTAGTCCAATTCGAATTTAGAGAATCACCTCATGCAGGTCTATAAATAGAGGTCCTGCCACTCCAGTTCTCTCATACCACAGACTCTCAGGTGAGCAGGCTTATTATTGCACAGCTCATCGTGACAATAAAGTTCTTTAGAGATCTGGGTGGTCGGAAGAAGACTAGCAGTGCTAGCATACCGATCGAGGTTCAGAGTGCCCACACACTCAGCCATTCGGGAATTGGAGAATAATAGAGAAGGCTAGTTGGTTGAAGCCTCCGGTCACTCTCCTCCTGTTATGAGTTTTAATTGTTGTTGATTTATTGTATATGGCATCATGAGATATTTAACGATCTAAAAATTTTTATTGTTCCGCTGCGCCACTCTGATACGTTTTTACCAGTTAATTTTCCTACAATTGGTATCAGAGACATCTCATGACTATGCCATGTATATAAATTAGACAATTACTTAGTCTTTTTATTTATGTATGGATTTGATATTTAGAGAGTGGCATTCTAGGGTTCCTTTATGTTGTTATCATGTATTATGTATAAAGTATGTGGTTATTTTAATTTTTGAATTATTATAAGCATGCTTGTTTATACCGGTTATGGTTCCTTAGAATTTAGAAAAATTGTATTTAGGAATTTTTTATGTAACCATGGGAGCAGTTTATTAACACTGTGTTTTTCCCATGGATTTTAATTCTTATCTCTTAGATTTTTTATGGTTAGAATTTTTGTACACCGGAAACGGTTTAGGAAATTTTATGTAATTATTCTTGGAGGAGATTGAAGATTGAAGACCGTAATTTATTTTTCCCAAAAGTTAAATTTGATTTAAAGGTTGAAATTTTGATTGTGTGGAAAATTTCAATTTAATTGGGATTCAAATTAATTTTTGGAGATCCTAATAGGTAAATTGGAAAATGGCATGAAAATCGAGACACGACCCCTCAGGATAGGCCGAAAAAACTTGGTGGGGCTGCAGCCCCTGCCCTCGGGCAGGATGGGGCTGCGGCAGTCCCTGTGCAGGCCCACACCACCCACGGCCACAGGCTCTGCCTGCAGCCAGGGATTGCCGTGGCCTGCCCAAGCCTGGCCGCAGCCTGGGCGTGCAGCCACTGGCTACAGGCGCTGCCTGCAGCCTGCCGGCTGCTGCGCCCAGTCTGGGCATGCAGCCTGGCGCTGCAGGCTTGGCCTGCAGCCCGGCAGGGCTGCACAAGGGGCGGCCGTGGGCTGCCAGCCCCTCCGGGGTTGGTGGTTGCCCACGGCGGCTGCCGCCTTCACTGGCGGCGGTGCGGCGGTCCAAAATTTGAAAATTTTGATTTTTAAATTTGAGATTTAATTTTAAATCATGTTTAAAAATATGTAATTGAAAATTTGAAATTTTTGAAATTACATATTATTACACATGATGATTAAAATTGTTTAAAATTTGAATTAGAAATTTAAATTTGAAATTCAAATTTGGAGTTTGAATTTGAAATTTAAATTTTTGGAAATTTAAATTTTAAATAATTCTTGGGATGAGAAATAAATGGAGAGGCTACATAAAGATGGATACAAGAAGACGGAACAAAATTCAAGACCCAAAGAATGCTTTGGATGGAATTTTGTAATCTTTATTTTCTTTGTTCTAGGATGGAACCATAGCTTGGTTATTCTGTCAATTATTTTTTCTGTGATATGTCATGGATGTATAAATATGTATTGATGGATGTTTTGTATGCATATTTGATAACATGTCATATAGGATAGGTGAGTGCCGCTCATACTATATTGATCATACATAATTTGTCAAAACTTGCATGTTTTTCAAAATATTGAGTGGGAGAGGGTTTCAAACAAAACCCACGGCCTCCATTGTTGATCCATATGTGAAAGCATGGTAACGCCTCGCGTCAGTTCTGACCTGACCACACCCCTCGGTAGGTGTTTACAGCCGCCGGTATACTAGATTGGATCTCCTATGTGGAAAACGTGTTCGGGTGCGATCCTATTCATGACCACCCCTCGGTGGCTTGGTAGGACGTGGATCGGGCTACGTAAACAATGGTTATACACTTAAGACTCGTTTAGTTATTAACCTTCCCTAGAAGCTCTGTTAACTAAACTGGTGGCCAAATAAGCGGTTATTAATATATGTCTTAACCTTGGAGGATTTAAGGTAACATATATTAATTGGACGGGGTCCATGTTCTGGCTATTTGTTCTCATGACTACCCCTCGGTGGCTTGGGGCAATAGGTGCTGAGAATTACCGTTGCAATGCTACATATTTTTTTTTCAAGTTTCATGTAGGAACATAATTGTACGTTTTTATTTGCTAAATTATCTGCATATTTGCTTGGGCTTTGTAATGATGTCTAGTATAATTTTATTTCAGTTCAAAATGTCACCGACACCCCTCATTTCGATACTTACTGAAAATAAGTTGAATGGCGACAATTATAAAGATTGGAAAAGAAATCTATTAATAGTTCTCAGCTGCGAGAGACACAAGTTCGTACTGGAAGAACCATGCCCACCTGGGCCCAAACCTGACACACCACTTGAGGAGGTCCCGGTTGCCTATAATCGTTGGAGAGAATCCAATGAAATAGCTCGATGCTACATCCTTGCTAGCATGACGAGTGCTTTACAAAAGCAGCATGAGACTTATCAAGTTGCTGGGGAGATCATGGAAAATCTGGAGGACATGTTCGGAGGCCAAGAAAAATTGGCTCGACAGTCCGCTATCACCAGCATTATAAACTCTAAGCAAAAGGCAGGTGCTCCGGTGAAGGACCATATGATCACTCTAATGGGATTCTTTGCTGAGGTTGCCGAGAATGGTGCTGAGTTGGACTATAACACCCAGATCGAGATGGTGTTCAAGACTCTGTCTAAAGATTTTGTGGGGTTTAAGGCCGCATACAATCTGGCGACAAAGGAGTTAGGACTTACCGAGCTCATGAAGCAACTACAGGCTTATGAGCGGATGATCAGGGATGAGGATACGGTCCGACCTAAAGGAGAGGCCAATTTGGCCGAATCTTCCAATCCCTCACGGAAGAGGAAGAGGCCAAATAAGAAGCAAGTGGCTTCCAGTTCTTCTAATCCTCCTGTCTCGGACGGGAAGAAGAAGAAGAAGAACAAGAAGCCGAAGGACCCTAAAAAGTCCAAATGCTTCCACTGTGGGAAGGTAGGTCACTTCAAGAAGGCTTGCCGGGAATTCCTAGCCTCCAAGGGCAAGGAAGGTAAGGAACTTAATTACTTAGAAGCGTGTTTGGTGGAAGAATCGAAAGACACATGGGTCATTGATTCAGGCGCCACTAATCATGTTTGTGTTTCTATGCAGGGGTTCGTGGAAACGAGAAGTCTACATGATAGGAGCCTCTCGTTGTGGACTGGAGATGGTAGCTTTGTGGTGGCTGAGGCAGTGGGAGACGTTCATCTTTATTTTGATCAATTTAGGTTTATTTTATTGAAAGACTGTTTTTATGTTCCTAATTTTAGGAGGAACCTTATATCGGTAGCTTGTTTAATAAAGGATTCTTATTCAGTTTCTTTTAGTAAAAGAGTTGATATTCGTAGAAATAAGTCTTTTATCTGTTCTGGATGGATGGATGGAAACCTATATTTGATCAGACCAAAGATGTACTCACTGCTTGACACTGAATTGATTGATAACTCTAAAAGGTTGAAAGTTTCTCACTCTAACAAGGCGTATCTTTGGCATTTAAGACTTGGTCATATTAATCAGGATAGGATTCAAAGATTGGTGAAAGACGGTCCTCTGGAATCTCTGGAGGAGGTACGACTTCCCCAATGTGAGTCTTGTCTAGAGGGGAAGATGACTAAGAGGTCTTTTGGAGCTAAGGGTACAAGGGCACAGGAGCTCTTAGAAATTGTGCACACTGACGTATGTGGCCCCATGAACGTCACAGCACGAGGAGGGTTCGAGTACTATGTCTCTTTCATAGATGATTACTCGAGGTATGGATATGTGTATCTGATGCACCGCAAGAGCGAAACCTTTGACAAGTTCAAAGAGTATCATGCGGAAGTGGAAAAGCAATTGGATAAATCCATAAAGACACTTCGATCTGATCGAGGTGGCGAATACCTCTCTGATGAATTTCTAGGACATCTTGTAGAGAACGGGATTTTATCCCAATTGACTGCACCTGGTACTCCACAACAGAATGGTGTAGCCGAAAGGAGAAACAGGACCTTATTGGATATGGTATGGTCCATGATGAGTTACTCAACGCTGCCATTATCATTTTGGGGACATGCTTTACAAACGGCGTGCTATATTCTGAACCAGGTTCCGAGCAAATCAATTCCTAGAACTCCGTATGAATTGTGGCGTGGCAGGAAGCCCTCCCTTGGACATATGAGAATATGGGGCTGCCTGGCACATGTACTGGATGGGGATGCGAAGAAGTTGGAACCAAGATCAGAATTGTGCATGTTTGTAGGGTATCCAAAGGGAACTAAAGGAGGGCTGTTCTATAACCCGAAGGAACAAAAGGTCATTGTCTCAACCCATGCGACATTCTTGGAGGAAAGTCACATGAATGACTTTAAGTCTCGAAGCAAAGTGGTGCTAGAGGAGTTATCGGGTGAAAGAACTGCTCCACAGATTTCGGTCTTGGACGTAAGTCCGAGTTCCAGTGAAAGACCTGCAGACGATCAACAATTTAGGGTGCCTCATCGTAGTGGGAGGGTTTCTAAGAAACCTAATTTCTTTATGTATGATGCTGAGGTATACCAAGCCGAGGCTCATGAGCATGAGGAAGATCCGGTGACATATGATGAAGCTATAAAGGATGTTGATTCTAGATCTTGGAAACAGGCTATGAACAGTGAGATGGATTCTATGAAATCCAACTCTGTTTGGGAACTTGTAGATTTGCCGGATGGGATAAAACCCATTGGATGCAAATGGGTCTACAAAAGAAAGAAGGATGCAGAAGGGAGAGTGGAAACTTTCAAAGCTAGACTGGTTGCAAAGGGATACACGCAAAAGGCTGGAATCGATTACGAGGAAACCTTTTCGCCTGTTGCTATGCTAAAGTCTATCCGTATTCTTCTGTCCATTGCTGCGGCTCTCGATTACGAGATCTGGCAAATGGATGTCAAGACGGCATTCTTGAATGGCCATCTTGAAGAGTGTATCTATATGATACAGCCCGAAGGGTTCGTAGCAAAAGGCCAAGACAGGAAAGTCTGCAAGTTGCTTAGATCCATTTATGGATTAAAGCAGGCATCCCGCTCATGGAACCAGAGGTTTGATCAAGCGATTAAGACAGTTGGTTTTGAGCAGAACGTTGATGAACCTTGTGTTTATAAACGTATTAAGGAAGGAAAAGTGGTCTTTCTGATACTCTATGTCGATGATATACTACTCATTGGGAATGATGTAGGGAACTTATCATCGGTCAAGCTTTGGTTACACCAACAGTTAGACATGAAGGACTTGGGAGAAACTAATTATGTTCTAGGCATTCGTCTCTTCAGAGATCGAAAGAACAAAATGATAGCGTTATCCCAAGCTTCATACATAGATAAAATAATTGACAAATATGCAATGCTAGAGGCAAAGAAAGGCTCACAACCTTCTATTGCCGGTTTAACTCTTTCATTGGATGACTGTCCCAAGACATCGGAAGAAAGAGAGCGTATGAGTAAGGTCCCTTATGCATCCGCTGTGGGTAGCCTTATGTACGCTATGCTTTGCACTCGCCCGGACATATGTTTTGCAGTAGGTATGGTGAGTCGATATCAAGCGAATCCTGGAACCAAGCACTGGCAAGCAGTAAAGCATATATTCAAGTATCTTAAGAGAACGAGGGATTATATGCTAGTGTATTCTGGAGGGGACCTAACACCCGTAGGATACACGGACTCAGACTTCCAGACTTGTAAGGATTCGAGGAAATCGACATCTGGATCAGTGTTTTTACTCGGAGGAGGCGCCATTGTGTGGAGGAGCGTGAAGCAGGGCTACACAGCTGACTCTACTATGGAGGCTGAGTATGTGGCTGCGGCTGAGGCATCTAAAGAAGCGTTTTGGCTCCGTAAGTTCTTTAGAGACCTTGAGGTCATTCGGGGTGTTGACAAGCCTATCACACTTTACTGTGATAATACAGGGGCTATTGCCAACACAAGGGAATCTCGGCACCACAAGAGGACCAAGCACATCGATCGGAGGTATCACATTATTAGAGGGCATGTGGAGACAGGACAAGTGGATGTATGTAAGATCGCGTCCGAGGACAACATCGCTGATCCCTTTACTAAGACTTTGGTAGCTAGAAGCTTTGAGAGGCATGTAGAGGCGATGGGGATGCGTAACATGGCACATCTGCTGGCTTAGGGCAAGTGGGAGATTGTTAGGAAATGCCCTAAGTATTAGAGACATTTTGATGTATTCATTTTTGAACTGGATAATAAAATTATACTTAGAGGTTATTCATTACATTGCTATCTGTCCTCGTCTTATTTACATGTTAAAGTAAATGTAAGCAAATATGGCTCACTGACTGCTTGTGTTAAAACTGTTAGAACGTTGCATGCAATGGATTTTTGTATGCGAGAAGACAATGTTCTAAAGTTAGCAGTCTAAACTATGGTCTGTAGTCTATGGGGTTAGACCGAGCATCTAACTCATGTTAAGACTATTATGTTGTCTAAAGCCTTGGAGGGGATGGTCTGTCTTGATTGTCTGGAGCTGGACTCCCAAGTAGAGACATGGATATGTTGCTTGATGGTGACATATTAGACCGGGACTAAAGCGTGATTGATCTACGTAGTCCGCTATGAGTGGATCAATCTGCTTTTGACGTTCATTGTGCAATAACCTTAATCTTGAGTAAATGAACTACTTTATGTATATGACTTGTGTACTTTGATGTTCCAATGGCTAAAGCGTCTCAGAGGTAGTAAGCTTATAGACCGGTTCGTTGGGTGCATGACTTGTATACGATGAAGGGTTTGTTTGCAGATATCGGAATCATAGCTCTGAGGAGTTAAAGGTATCCTCTTAAAAGCATTATACTGAATGTGAGAATGGACAAGGCCTTGGGTCGTCTGCTGGGCGGATGACTTCTTATTCACATATGGTGAATAAACATTTTCTTGATTCGGTAGTATAATGGAACTTTAAGATAGCCTGATCAGTAGGATTAAACGGACTTTGACCTAAGGCTGATCTTGGATATCACATGAGGGGTTTTGCATATATGACAAGGTCATTGGATGGTAGCTCGTCACAGGCTTACGTAATACGGTATATAAATGGGAGTTCAGTTTCAGGTTTATAGTGGTGTGACTCTGAAATTAGTGATCATATGATTGAGTTGTTCGGTACAGAATGATGATCATATGGAATCACGGGAGCCCGATTATATATGTCCAATCAGTCCCTCTACTAGCTCCACATAATTCCTTAACGTTTGGCAAATTGATTTGTGTATGCTATAGGCTAGTTTATTATGCATGGATGGTGATGACACAGGATTAGGATGGTAGACAAGATTCTCTCCGGTTGGATTCAGATTTTGTTTTGGATAATAGAGTACACAATTATTCGAACTCCAAATAAAGTTGCCATGATTTTATTTGAGATTGGATTGGAGTTGTAGAAAATTATCGATGAGAACAAGAATATGAAACACAACCGTTTTGTGGAATTTGAAATTTGAATTTTGAAATTTGAAATTTGAATTTTGAAATTTGAAATTTGAATTTTGAATTTGAAATTTGAATTTAAAATTTGAATTTGAAATTCGAATTTGAAATTTGAATTTGAAATTTAAATTTGATATTTGAAATTTGAAATTTGAAATTTGAATTTGAAATTTGAAATTCAAATTTTGAATCACAGTCCAAGTAGGATTCGAATTTGTTGTGGAAAATCCACAAGGTTTGAAATTCGAATTTGAGTTGGATTTGGAGAGGATAATCTTGTTAGAATCCTACTTGAATTTTGAATCAAAATCCCAACAAAAGTGGGCGAATTTTTTGAGGATAATCCTCAATGGAAAATTCGGTTTTTGTAGATAAGATTCAACGGAAAATTCAAGTTTCAATCCTAGTTGAATATGGATTCTCTCCCTCCCTAAAAGTGGCCGAAATTTTGGAGGTTTTATCCTAGGAAATTCGGTTATTTTTTGGATAAGGTTGAGATGAGATTTAGCTTGAAAAATCCTAGTGGAATTTTGATTCTTCCTTATCCTAAAAGTGGCCGAAAATTTGGAGAAGATTTTCTCCTAAAGATTTCGGATTTTTTGGTTGAAAAAGGGAGATAAAATTCTAGTTAAAATCTTGTTTAGATTTGGATTGGATTTGTCCTAGGAAAACCGAATTTAATTGTGGAGATTCTCCCTTGGAAAATTCGGATTTTTTGGTTTGGATAGGGGAGAAAATCTTTTCCTAGTCCAATTCGAATTCAGAGAATCACCTCATGTAGGTCTATAAATAGAGGTCCTGCCACTCCAGTTCTCTCATACCACAGACTCTCAGGTGAGCAGGCTTATTGTTGCACAGCTCATCGTGACAATAAAGTTCTTTAGAGATCTGGGTGGTCGGAAGAAGACTAGCAGTGCTAGCATACCAATCGAGGTTCAGAGTGCCCACACACTCAGCCATTCGGGAATTGGAGAATAGTAGAGAAGGCTAGTTGGTTGAAGCCTCCGGTCACTCTCCTCCTGTTCATTGGCGTCCTTGAGGTATGAGTTTTAATTGTTGTTGATTTATTGTATATGGCATCATGAGATATTTAACGATCTAAAAATTTTTATTGTTCCGCTGCGCCACTCTGATACGTTTTTACCGGTTAATTTTCCTACATAAGGTACCTTACTCATATGCTCTCTTTCTTCCGATGTCTTGGGACAGTCATCCAATGAAAGAGTTAGACTGGTTATAGAAGGTTGTGAACCTTTCATTGCATATTTGTCAATTATTTTATCTATGTATGAAGCTTAGGATAACGCTATCATTTTGTTCTTTCGATCTCTGAAGAGACGAATGCCTAGAACATAATTAGCTTCTCTTAAGTCCTTCATGTCAAACTGTTGGTGCAACCAAAGCTTAATCGATGATAAGTTCCCTACATCATTCCCAATGAGTAGTATATCATCGACATAGAGTATCAGAAAGACCACTTTTCCATCCTTAATACGTTTATAAACACAGGGTTCATCAAAGTTTTGCTCAAAACCAAATGTCTTAATCGCTTGATCAAACCTCTGGTTCCATGAGCAAGATGCTTGCTTTAATCCATAAATGGATCTAAGCAACTTACAGACTTTCCTTTCTTGGCCTTTCGCTACGAACCCTTTGGGCTGTATCATATAAATACACTCTTCAAGATGGCCATTCAAGAATGCCGTCTTGACATCCATTTGCCAGATCTCGTAATCGAGAGCCGCAGCAATGGACAGAAGAATACGGATAGACTTCAGCATAGCAACAGGCGAAAAGGTTTCATCGTAATCGATTCCAGCCTTTTGCGTGTACCCCTTTGCAACCAGTCTAGCTTTGAAAGTTTCCACTCTCCCTTCCGCATCCTTCTTTCTTTTGTAGACCCATTTGCATCTAATGGGTTTTATCCCATCTGGCAAATCTACAAGTTCCCAAACAGAGTTGGATTTCATAGAATCCATCTCATTGTTCATAGCCTGTTTCCAAGATTTAGAATCAACATCATTTATAGCTTCATCATATGTGACCGGATCATCCTCATGCTCATGAGCCTCGGCCTGGTATACCTCAGCATCATACGTGAAGAAATTAGGTTTCTTAGAAACCCTCCCACTACGACGAGGCACCCTAAATTGTTGATCGTCTGTAGGTCATTCACTGGAACTCGGACTTACGTCCAAGATCGAAATCTGTGGAGCAGTTCTTTCTCCTGACAACTCCTCTAGCACCACTTTGCTTCGAGGCTTAAAGTCATTCATGTGACTTTCCTCCAAGAATGTCGCATGGGTTGAGACAATGACTTTTTGTTCCTTCGGGTTACAGAACAGACCTCCTTTAGTTCCTTTTGGACACCCTACAAACATGCACAATTCTAATCTTGGTTCCAACTTTTTCGCATCCCCATCCAGTACATGCACTGGGCAGCCCCAGATTCTCATATGTCCAAGGGAGGGCTTCCTGCCACGCCACAATTCATACGGAGTTCTGGGAATTGATTTGCTTGGAACCTGGTTCAGAATATAGCATGCCGTTTGTAAAGCATATCCCCAAAATGATAATGGCAGCGTTGAATAACTCATCATGGACCGTATCATATCCGATAAGGTCCTGTTTCTCCTTTCGGCTACACCATTCTGTTGTGGAGTACTAGGTGCAGTCAATTGGGATAATATCCCATTCTCTACAAGATGTCCTAGAAATTTGTCGGAGAGGTATTCGCCACCTCGATCAGATCGAAGTGTCTTTATGGATTTATCCAATTGTTTTTCCACTTCTGCACGATACTCTTTGAACTTGTCAAAGGTTTCGCTCTTGCGGTGCATCAGATACACATATCCATACCTTGAGTAATCATCTATGAAAGAGACATAATACTCGAACCCTCCTCGTGCTGTGACGTTCATGGGGCCACATACGTCAGTGTGCACAATTTCTAAGAGCTCTTGAGCCCTTGTACCCTTAGCTCCAAAAGACCTCTTAGTCATCTCACCTCTAGACAAGACTCACATTGGGGAAGACGTACCTCTTCCAAAGATTCTAGAGGACCGTCTTTCACCAATCTTTGAATCCTATCCTGATTAATATGACCAAGTCTTAAATGCCAAAGATATGCCTTGTTAGAGTGAGAAACTTTCAACCTTTTAGAGTTATCTATTGATTCAGTGTCAAGCAGTGAGTACATCTTTGGTTTGATCAAATATAGGTTTCCATCCATCCATCCAGAACAGATAAAAGACTTATTTCTACGAATATCAACTCTTTTACTAAAAGAAACTGAATAAGAATCCTTTATTAAACAAGCTACCGATATAAGGTTTCTCTTAAAATTAGGAACATAAAAACAGTCTTTCAATAAAATAAACCTAAATTGATCAAAATAAAGGTAAACATCTCCCACTGCTTCAGCCACCACAAAGCTACCATCTCCAGTCCGCAACGAGAGGCTCCTATCATGTAGACTTCTCGTTTCCACGAACCCCTGCATAGAAACACAAACATGATTAGTGGCGCCTGAATCAATGATCCAAGTGTCTTTCGATTCTTCCATCAAACACGCTTCCAAGTAATGAAGTTCCTTACCTTCCTTGCCCTTGGCGGCTAGGAATTCCCGGCAAGCCTTCTTAAAGTGACCTACGTTCCCACAATGGAAGCATTTGGACTTTTTAGGGTTCTTTGGCTTCTTATTCTTCTTCTTCTTCTTCCCATCCGAGACAAGAGGATTAGAAGAACTAGAAGCCACTTGCTTCTTATTTGGCCTCTTCCTCTTCCGTGAGGGATTGGAAGATTCTGCCAAATTGGCCTCTCTTTTAGGTCGAACCGCATCCTCATCCCTGATCATCCGCTCATAAGGCTGTAGTTACTTCATGAGCTCGGTTAGTCCTAACTCCTTTGTCGCCAGATTGTATGCGGCCTTAAACCCCACAAAATCTTTAGACAGAGTCTTGAACACCATCTCGATCTGGGTGTTGTAGTCCAACTCAGCACCATTCTCAGTAGCCTCAGCGAAGAATCCCATTAGAGTGATCATATGGTCCTTCATCGGAGTACCCACCTTTTGCTTAGAGTTCATAATGCTAGTGATAGTAGACTGTCGAGCCAATTTTTCTTGGCCTCCGAACATGTCCTCCAGATTGTCCATGATCTCCCCAGCAACTTGATAAGTCTCATGCTGCTTTTGTAAAGCACTCGTCATGCTAGCAAGGATGTAGCATCGAGCTATGTCATTGGATTCTCTCCAACAATTATAGGCAACCGGGACCTCCTCAAGTGGTGTGTTAGGTTTGGGCCCAGGTGGGCATGGTTCGTCCAGTACGAACTCGTGTCTCTCGTAACTGAGAACTATTAATAGATTTCTTTTCCAATCTTTATAATTATCGCCATTCAGCTTATTTTTAGTAAGTATCGAAATGAGGGGTGTCGATGACATTTTGAACTGAAATAAAATTATACTAGACATCATTACAAAGCCCAAGCAAATATACAGATAATTTAGCAAATAAAATATACAAGTATGTTCCTACATGAAACTTGAAAAACATGTAGAATTGCAACGGTAATTCTCAGCACCTATTACCCCAAGCCACCGAGGGGTGGTCATGAAAACAAATAGCTGAAATATGGACCTCGTCCAATTAATATATGTTGCCTTAAATCCTCCAAGGTTAAGACATATATTAATAACCGCTTATTTGGCCGCCAGTTTAGTTAACAGAGCTTCTAGGGAGGTTAATATCTAAATGAGTCTTGTGTGTATAACCATTGTTTATGTAGCCCGATCCACGTCCTACCAAGCCATCGAGGGGTGGTCATGAATAGGATCGTACCCGAACACGTTTTCCGCATAGGAGATCAAATCTAGTATACCGGCGGTGGTAAACACCTACCGAGGGGTATGGTTAGGGCAGAACTGACGCGAGGCGTTACCATGCTTTCACATATGGATCAACAATGGAGGCCGTGGGTTTTGTTTGAAACCCTCTCCCACTCAATATTTTGAAAAACATGTAAGTTTTGACAAATTATGTATGATCAATATAGTATGAGTGGCACTCACCTATCCTATATGACATGTTATCAAATATGCATACAAAACATCCATTAATACATATTTATTCATCCATGACATATCACAGAAAAAATAATTGACAGAATAACCAAGCTATGGTTCCATCCTAGAACAAAGAAAATAAAGATTACAAAATTCCATCCAAAGCATTCTTTGGGTCTTGAATTTTGTTTCGTCTTCATGTATCCATCTTTATATAGCCTCTCCATTTATTTCTCATCTCAGGAATCATTTAAAATTTAAATCTCCAAAAATTTAAATTTCAAATTCAAATTCCAAATTCGAATTTCAAATTTAAATTTCAAATTCAAATTTTAAACAATTTTAAACATCATGTGTAATAATGTGTAATTTCAAAAATTTCAAATTTTCAATTACATATTTTTAAACATGATTTAAAATTAAATCTTAAATTTAAAAATCAAAATTTTCTGATTTTTTTAAACGGTCGTTCCGCTGTCCCCAAAGGCGGCAACCGCCGTAGTCAGCCACCAGCCCCGGAGGGGCTGGCAGCCCATGACCGCCCCCTATGTGCAGCCTTGCCGGACTGCAGGCCAAGCCTGCAGTGCCAGCCTGCACGCCCAGGCTGGGCGCAGCAGCCGGCAGGCTGCAGGCAGCGAATGCAGCCAGAGGCTGCACCCCACGCTGCGGCCAGCCTTGGGTAGGCCACAGCCACCCTCGGCTGCAGGCCAAGCTTGTGGCCGTGGGTGGTTATGGCCTGCACAGGGGCTGCCGCAGCCCCATCCTACCCGAGGGCAGGGGCTGCAGCCCCACCAAGGCCCGTCGACCTATCCTGAGGGGTCGTGTCTCGATTTTCATGCCATATTCCAATTTACCTATTAGGATCTCCAAAAATTAATTTGAATCCTAATTAAATTGAAATTTTCCACACAATCAAAATTTCAACCTTTAAATCAAATTTAATTTTTGGGAAAAATAAATTGCGGTCTTCAATCTTCAATCTCCTCCAAGAATAATTACATAAAATTTCCTAAACCGTTTCCGGTGTACAAAATTCTAACCATAATAATTCTAAGAAACAAAAATTAAAATCCATGGGAAAATTACAGTGTTAATAAACTGCTCCCATGGTTACATAAAAATTCCTATATACAATTTTTCTAAATTCTAAGGAATCATAACCGGCATAAACCAGCATGCTTATAATAATTCAAAAAATTAAAATAACCACATACTTTATACATAATCCACGATAACAACATAAAAGAACCCTAGAATGCCACTCTCTAAATATCAAATCCACACATAAACAAAAAGACTAAGTAATTGTCTAATTTATGTACATGGCATAGTCATGAGATGGCTCTTATACCAATTGTAGGATAATAAATCGATAAAAACGTATCAGAGTGGCACAGTGGAACAATAAAAATTTTTGGATCTTTAAATATCTCATGATGCCATATACAATAAACCAACAACAATTAAAACTCATAGCTCAAGGACTCCAATGCGCAGGAGGAGAATGATCGGAGGCTTCAACCAACTAGCCTTCTCTACTATTTTCCAATTCCCGAATGGCTAAGTGTGTGGGCACTCTGAACCTCGATTGGTATGCTAGCACTGCTAGTCTTCTTCCGACCACCCAGATCTCTAAAGAACTTATTGTCACGATGAGATATGCAACAATAAGCCTGCTCACCTGAGAGTTTGTGGTCTGAGAGAACTGGAGTGGCAGGACCTCTATTTATAGACCGACATGAGGTGATTCTCTGAATTTGAATTAGATTAGGAGAAGATATTCTCCCTTATCCAAAACCATAAAATCCGAATTTCCCAAGGGAGAATCCCAATAATAAAATTCGGCCATTATGGGATAAATCCAATCCAAATCTAAATAAGATTTTAATTAGAATTTTATCTCCCTTTTTCAACCAAAAATCCGAAAAAATCTTAGGAGAAAATCTCCTAAAAATTTCAGCCACTTTAAGGATAAGGGAGAATCAAAATTCTACTAGGATTTTCAAGCTTGAATCTTATCTCATCCTTATCCAAAATAACTGAATTTTCCTAAGAGATATTCTCCAAAATTTCGGCCACTCTCTGGGGAGGAGAAAATCCAAATTCAACTGGGATTGAAACTTGAATTTTTCCCTTGAACCTTATCCACAAAAACCGAAATTCCATTGAGGATAATCCTCAAAATTTCATCCACTATTTGTTAGGATTTGGATTCAAAATTCAAGTAGGATTCTAACAAGATTATCCTCTCTAAATCCAGCTCAAATTCGAATTTCAAACCTTGTGGATTTTCCACAACAAATTCGAATCCCACTTGGACTGTGATTCAAAATTTGAATTTCAAATTCAAATTTCAAATTTCAAATTTCAAATTTCAAATTTAAATTTCAAATTCAAATTTCAAATTCGAATTTCAAATTCAAATTTCAAATTCAAATTTCAAATTTCAAATTTCAAAATTCAAAATTCAAATTTCAAAATTCAAATTTCAAAATCCACAAAACAGTTGTGTTTCAAATTCTTGTTCTCATAGATAATTTCCTACAACTCCAATCCAATCTCAAATAAAATCATGGAAACTTTATTTGGAGTTCGAATAATTGTGTACTCTATTATCCAAAACAAAATCTGAATCCAATCGGAGAGAATCTTGTCTACCATCCTAATCCTGTGTCATCACCATCCATGCATAATAAACCAGCCAATAGCATACACAAATTAATTTGCCAAATGTTAAGGAATTTTGTGGAGCTAGTAGAGGGACTGATTGGACATATATAATCGGGCTCCCGCAAATCCATATGATCATCATTCTTTTACCGAACAACTCAATCATATGATCACTAGTTTCTGAGTCACACCACTATAAACCTGAAACTGAACTCCTAATTATATACCGTATTACGTAAGCCTATGACGAGCTATCGTCCAATGACCTTGTCATGTATGCAAAACCCTCATATGATATCCATGATCAGCCTTAGGTCAAAGTCCGTTTAATCCTACTGATCAGGCTATCTTAAAGTTCCATTATACTACCGAATTAAGAAAATGATTATTCACCATATGTGAATAAGAAGTCATCCGCCCAGCAGACGACCCAAGGCCTTGTCCATTTTCACATTCAATATAATGCCTTTAAGAGGATACCTTTAACTCCGTAGAGCTATGATTCTGATATCTGCAAACAAATCCTTCATCGTATACAAGTTATGCACCCAACGAACCGGTCTATAAGCTTACTACCTCTGAGACGCTTTAGCCATTGGAACATCAAAGTACACAAGTCATATACATGAAGTAGTTCATTTACTCAGGATTAAGGTTATTGCACAATGAACGTCAAAAGCAGATTGATCCACTCGTAGCGGACTACGTAGATCAATCACGCTTTAGTCCCGGTCTAATATGTCACCACCAAGTAACATATCTATGTCTCTACTTGGGAGTCCAGCTGTAGACAGTCAAGACAAACCGTCCCCTCCAAGGCTTTAGACAACATAATAGTCTTAACATGAGTTAGATGCTCGGTCTAACCCCATAGACTACAGACCATAGTTTACACTGCTAACTTTAGAACATTGTTTTCTCGCATACAAAAGTCCATTGCATGCAACGTTCTAATAGTTTAACACAAGCAGTCAGGGAGCCATATTTGCTTACATTTACTTTAACATGTAAATAAGACGAGGACAGATAGCAATGTAATGAATAACCTTTATATATAATTTTATTATCCAGTTCAAAATAAATACATCAAAATGTCTTTAATGCTTAGGGCATTTCCTAACATGCCGATCCTCCCTTCCGTCTACTCGTAAGACCTTTGTTATTTCTCCGTCATGTCTACAATCTTTGTTCTATTTTGTTTGTGAATTCATTTCAGTTGCTAGACACAATCATTATTTATCTTGGAGTTTTGATTTTCCATTTTTGGTCTAAGCATGATTAGGAAAAGGGCCCGATTCAGCAATTCCAGCATCTCCCTAATTAGCCCATTTGCCTTCTCTAAATCACCAACCTTGCATAGTCTATTTACAAGATAATTGTGTGTAAGTATATCAAGAATGATTCCTTTATGCATCATTTTCTTCCGAAAATGTTAAATTGTGGAAGTATAATTGTGTAAGTATAATTGTGTGTAAGTATAATGTAACATTACATTCGAAATTAAGAGTTTGAAAAGGAGTCAAATTGCTTGTTTCTTTTCTAATTTTTTTTCTTTATCTTTCATGTTGGCTGGCATCAATGTTTGATGACATGATATCTGCGACATTTCATATGAATTTTAAAAGCTCTTGGACTCAGGAGCGGAAGGAGACATAGATGAGTAGGGTTTGTAATCCTTACTATACTTTTGAAAAATAAAAAATAAAATTCCTTAAAAAATGCTCCCACCTATATATTTTATGCAATGCTTTTATAGTATATAACTTATTACAAACTATAGTCATATTTTAGGATTCTTCTTTATTAATATATATTTGATAGTTCTTGACAACCACACACACTGAGGCATACAACCTCTAGGATGGCCAATGTACTTTTGTGGCTAGGCATTGGAGTGCACACACATTGAGACACATACCCCTTCTAGCATGGCCAATGCACTTTTGTGAGCAAGTGTAGTGAAAATCAACTATAGCTGATTGATAACTTCTTGATTGAATATAGAACTACATGTTAAACTTTCATGAGACTTTTAAACCGATAAAGAATCTCTCTAAACATGGCAATGGATGCAACTATGGCACCTCTGAATCTAGCCACACGAAACTGCCAAGGTCCGACTCCATAGTTGACCAAGACAGCCCGTGCACCGAATCTGGGTCGTCATTTAAAACTCTTTTTCTGTCAACTCTTATTTTTCAGAGCCCAAAATTTCACCCATAAATTTTTTTCTTTTTAATTCATACTTTCCTCAAATGAAAGCTAAGTATGAAAGCCATATGAAATATAAAACTAACTTTTAGTTGCCTTTTTGAGTACAACATAACGTACAAACATACAATACATATATATCGTTTTTCAAAATACATTCTCTTCAATTCACTATTTTATCACTCAGCAGAAGACTAGTAGCAGGACCAAAATCCACAGTGGATTGCATATCCCATTGACACGTGCGCATTCCGTCGCTATCCATGTAGTCTACTGGACAAGTTTCTTACCTGCAACATGAACAAACTGATGAGCTAATAGGCTCAGTAAGTTTAAACATACTTAGTAAGAATCACATAGATTCAAAAACATCAAAAACACAATTTCCTATGAATACTACTATTCACCATGAATACTAACTTTGACCAATAAATAGTAACTTTGACCTAATCGGTTACTATTCATATTACCCTAACCGAATCCACTACACTTAGTGCTAGCGTCGGTTATGTTCAATCATACTTTGTTGTGGCTTTCATCACCTTATTGACTATTCTCTCTATTTGTATCTTGGTTTTGAGCTTAGTGTGGCAGTACCGATAGTTATTTGCATGCTGAGTAGGAGGGCCTAGGGAACGACCCTAGAGCTTCTTCCTCTCCAGTCCTTATCACTCGTAGTGATTATTATATCCCTGAAGGACCTGTAAAACCTCCACCACAACAGAGGGGTGGTACGCCTTAAATGGTTTTATTACCATCTTTCAATTATAATTCTGACCAAGTGACATTAAACGTCACCTCAAAGTCATTAACCTCCATCGCCCGTAGGCTTTACATATTCTTTTTCTTTTATTATGTGGGATGTGTTATACTAACTAATCCCCTAATGTCTATAGGACTTAATACCTAATGTGCAACTAATACATAATGAAATAATACAGTATTTCATGTTACAGACATGAAAATGCGTGAACTTACCACCACTGTGATAATGTCCACTTCCGGAACTCCTCAGTAGTTTTATCTCTAATTTGGATCCCTACAGACATAGTATTGTGTGACAACCGGGAATTTTCATCATTCTCGAAAAATCGGTCCATGGAATGTACATAATAAATTTCATGTTTAAAATATAAAATGTAGTGATTTTATGTGTGTACGTGTGTGTGTAACACACAGTATCAAGAAATTGGTCAAGATGACTTTTTCTTGATATAAAACTGATATATTTGGTATTAGTATGCTCAATTTAGTCAATTGAGCACAAAATGTAAATTTTAACCAGGAAACATGCAGTACCGGAAAACTGGTTGAGATGACCTTGAATAAAGTTGAAACTGATAAATTTGGATTCAGCATGCCTAAATTAGTCAGTATATCCTATCAATATGTTCAAATTAGTTAATTAAACACAAAGGTAATTTTTGACTAGGAATTTATAGTACCAGAAATTGGATGAGATGACCCCGGATGAAAATAAAACTGATATATTTGAGTTCAGCACGCCTAAATTAGTCAGGATAGCTCATATTGAAATTTTTGACAAAAAAAGTATATATAAGGGCGAAAAATCAGAAATTTCAAAATAAACCCACATTTTTTCCTCGTCTTCTCTTTCCTTCCACACACTGTCAGTGAACAGTAACAGACCATTGGAAACGGTGTCCATTTTCGACACCGCCGGCACCGTTGGAAAGCTCTCACTGAGCTGAGTCCAACGGTTGGTTGAGTCGACGGAGCAACCGTCGAAGCATGCCGCATGCGCCGCCTGAAGCTGACGGTGGTCGAAATTTTTGAGCAGCCATATGTCCACCGTCTGACCTCCGATCAAGGTGGTTCTGGTCCCAAAAGTTTCATAGTGAAGAGGAGAACAAAACCCAGGTCTTGTTTCACCTTAACAACCACCGGATCGCGCCAGCCAACACCTCACTGTCGCCGTCGTGTCACCGCCGTGAAACTCACTATTCCCGACGGAGGTGAGTGACACCGCCCAACCAGAAATGTTCAGAATGGGCTGAAATATCAAAGCCCCAAGTCAATTTCATGAATTGACGCTGGGGTGGCAAAGATCGAAGCTCACCACCGTCAACCACCATAGGAGGGGTTGTTTTCGGTGATTCGAGCCTCGAATCGAGAAATTGACACCACCAATGGGTTCCTCATGTCGAGATCTACGAGATGGTGTCCACCGTTGTCCACACTGCTGCAGTCAACACTGGTCAATGGCTGGTCAACGTCAGTCAATAGCGGTCAATGTCGGTCAACGATGACCGGTGACCAAAAATTGAAGAATGGTCCGTTGGCCTATTTTCGACGTTCCGGACACATCCACGGCGTCGGAATTGCAAGACGGAATTTCAAAACTAAAGAATGGTGAAATAAAGTTTGTCCGCAGAAGACCGAATGGTTTGTTCGATCGCCGGTGGGACGATTTCGGTAATGATTTTGGTCTTTTCATTCCTTAATTTATGTTTTGGAATGATTATGTATTAATTATGTATTTTTACATGTGAAATTGTAAGAAAAATGAATGAAAATGATGGATAAAAAAATGTATGGGAATGTGAAGATTTTTATGTAAAAATTGAGTTTTACGTAAAAATATAGGCCTCTGGTATAATACGTGGTAGAATAGAAAGAGATTAGATGGTTTCGAGACGTTTCCTAAACGCCGGGAACCCAAAAATTAAGCAGAAATACTGTCAAAATTTCAAAAACGGCACAGAGGGGTATTTTAGGAAATGAGGGGTAAAAATGTGGTCGTGATGGAAACCCAAGCCCCTTCGGTGATCTAGACCCGAAAAAGAGGATTAAGGATCGAGGGTCAGAATAGTACCACTCGAGGGTCGGGTGTGAAATAATTGTAGAAATTATAGTGATTAATGCTATAAAAATTTATTAAGGCCTAAGAAAGATGAATTTATGACTTTTGGGTTTAGAAAATCCTATTAAAATGTTAAAGTAAAGATTTTACGGCCCAAAGGCCCGTCAGGGGTAAAATGGTCATGTTGACAAAAAATTTTAGAAAGGTCTAAAAAGGGTCGCTAAGCCTTTAAGTTCATCGTTTTATGATTTTTAAGCTTAGAAAATCCAGTTTAAGTATTAAAATAACAAGGTTCACAATCAGGATAAAGGTACTATTCATGTAAATAGTACTATTTATGGTAAATAGTACTATTCACGATCAAAGTTACTATTCACGATCATTTTGATCAAAATTTCCGAAATGCTCAGAAAGGACTGTTAGAGCCTTAAAATAGCTTAAATAGAAAAGCCAAAATCAAGTTTTAAATCGAAGAAAAGTAAGAAAATCCCATTAAGGGTAAAATGGTAATTTTTGCCAAAGATTTGGGAAATACTCAAAATGAACTATTAGAGCTTCAAACATAATTCAAAGACTCTAATAAGGATTTTAAAGGCCAAAAGTAAAGTTAAGTGAGAAAAATCCCGCTAGGGGTAAAACGGTAATTTTGTCAAAAGTTCAGGATATAAAGGTTATTTTTCCAAAAGTTAGCGGAAAAGTAACAAATGAGTTTAATTAAGATTTTAAGGTCAAGTTCAAGATTTTAAAAGAAGGAAAGTACTTAAATGAAAGTATGACCATTAGTCAAAGTTACTATTCATCATAAATTTTGACAAAAGTTGACGGAAAAATTATAAATGGGATGTTAGACCCCTCATTCAAGATTGGGAAATGAAATGTAGAACTTTTTATGTTTTATTAAGTTTTATGTATGATTTAAGTAACAAAAATTACCGTGATTATTTCGGTTTTAGGAATCCGATATAGACACGATGAAGGGACGTCTACGGACCAAGAAAGCAAGAAAGGAGATATGAGCAAAAGTATCAGTAAGTTTGAACATTTAACTGACTGCAACATGAATTGACTTATATATCTATGTGACTTATGCGCAGCATGTAAGTTCAAATATTTCCATATCTGCAACATGAATAGAATATTATGTCTAAGGGTCATATGTGGTAAGTTTCAAATATTTCCATGTCTGCAATATGTATGGACTTTTATGTGTTACATGTTGTAAGTTCAAGCATTTAGTTGACTGTAATATGAATGGACTTGTAATGTTATATGCTATGTGTTCTATGTAGTAAGTTCAATCATTGCACTGTCTGCAATATGAATTTACTTGGCATGTTTATGCCTATATGTTATGTGATGTAAGTTCAAACTTTTTCCTGACTACAATATGAATTGACTTCTATGTGTAAGTGTTATATGCAATAAGTTCAGACATTTAATTGTTTGCAACATGAATAGACTGTTATGTCTAAGTGTGATATGTTGTAAGTTTCAAACATTTTCATGTTTGCAATATGAATAGACTATTATGTCTAAGTATCATATGTGATAAGTTCAAACATGTGAACTATCTGCAACATGAACTAACATGCTATGTTATGCCTATATTTATGTACGGTAAGGTTAAACATTTTCATGTCTGCAATATGCATGGACTGTTATGTCTAAGTGTTAGATACTGTGAGTTCAAACATGTGATTTATCTGTAATATGAATCGACATGTTATGTTATGTCTATATGTTATGTGTGATAAATTTAAACACTTCCATGACTGCAACATGAAATGATTGCTATACCTATGTCTATGTGTTATGTCTAAGTCAAATATAAATTGACTTGACATGTTTATGTTTATGTGTTAAATTTTGTAAGTTCAGATATTTTAAATGTTTGTAACATGAAATTATGCAATATGTTTATATGATATTTATGATATGTAAAGTATGTACCAAGATGCTATATGCACACCAATATGTAAATAAAATATACACAAATAAGAAAAGAAATGTAATAAGTGTTCCAGACCAAGGAGGCAATGATAATGCCACCGGTTAGGAACCGCATGAAAGATGGTAATGGAACCACTTTGGCATACCAACCTCCCACACAGGTGGAGGTTTCTCATGTTAAGTTATGATATGGCTTCCAAACCGATGGTGATACGTCCCGGGTGTGGAAGTCTGATGTTCTAGTAGACTGTAGAGGATTGGCCAGTGGGTCGCTCCCCAGAGTCCCTCTTAGTTATGCACGCATTACGGTACGATCAATCATAGGGCCCAAAACCAGAATGTAATGAAAAATAAAGACTTAAGACTAAAAATATAGCCCATAAACGAGCATAAGATATACTAACACTATGAATACCAATGTAGTCAAAGTTATGATGCACGGTCAACAGTACCGTTCACAACAGTACTGTTCATGGTCAGAGTTACTATTCATAATGAATAGTAATGCAAAGCAATGCATGTTATTTATTATGTTAATGATCCATACTATGTTTATGTTAAGGATGTTTAAGCATACGTAAGTATAATTTACGATGCTTAAATATATTTACGATGTTTTATGTATTTAAGTATGACAATTATATTCATGATGTTAAATGTGTAAGTATGTTCACGATATCAAGGATGTTAACTATGTTATGTTGCGATGTTCAAGCATAGTTTAAATATGATATGTTCACGATGTTAAAGATGTTAAGTATGTTTACGATGATAAGCATGAAATTCTATTCAAGATGTTAAAATATGTTAAAAGTATGTTAAGCACGAAAGTATATTCAGGATATTAAGTATGTTTATAGCATGTTAAGTATGAAAGTATGTTCACGATATGAAATATGTCAAGTATGGTTGTGATGTAAAGTATGTACAACTATGTTTTAATGTTATGTATGTTAAATATGAAATTTAAAGTAATATATGATATATGTTGTGTTAATGTTCTAATGCCATAGTTGGTATCGGATATGTTTATACTGATATAGTATGAATGATGATAAATACGATAAGTATGAATGCTAAGCAAGCATAATGTTATAAAGTTACTATTTATAGTGAATAGTACTATTTATGGAAATAAGTAAGTATAGCGTGACTAACGTTTGTGTTATGCATATGATATGTTATAACTATTACGCATAAGTTGATATGCATAAGTCAATCATACTATGTTAAGTATGCTTTATATGATGTTAAATAAGTATGTTATGTTTAAATATGAATGTTTATGTAATGAATGATATGTGTATGCAATGTTCTGTATGTATGAAAGTATGTTTATGATGTTAAGAACATTTAAGTATACGTAAGTATGTTTACGATGCTAAAGTATATGTATGAAGTTTTATGTATTTAGGTATAAAAATTATATTCATTATGTTAAATATGAAAGTATTTTCACGATAATAAGTATGTTAAATATGTAATGTTTACAATGTGTAAACATACATTAAGTATGTTAAACATACGTTAAGTATGTTATGTTTACGATGTGTAAACATACGTTAAGTATGTTATGTTTCCATACGTTAAGTATGCTGCGTGTAAAATATGATATGTTTACGATGTAAAGTATGTTAAGTATGAAAGTATGGTCAAGATGTTAAGGTATATTAAGTATGAAAGTATGTTCATGATGTTAAGTATGTTTAAAATACATTAAGCATATTTAAACATATGTACAAGTATGTTGACCATGTTATGTATGATAAGTATAAATGTGAAGCAACGTATGATATATGGTATGTTAATATTCTGATGCCATAGTTGGTATCAAATATGCTCTATTCAAAAAGTTAAGAGTATAAATATGTCATGAATGTATGTTTGAACTTATTGAGCCTGTCACTCATAAGTTTGTTTATGTTGCAGGTAAGCATCTTGCACGAAGATAAGACAAGTGATGGATGACAAATGTGATCTGCATGTGCCAAAGGGATTAGGCGAGGGTTATGGTACTGCTATGAGTCTTCCACTGAGCTGTTTTAAAAGAGTATTGAAATGATATTTTATTATGTATATCAAGTAATATTAAAGTAAAATGTTTACTATAGTAAATGTTTTACGATGATACAATTTGCAAGTTTAAAGAAAAAAAAATTTATTCCCTATTATCACGTTCAAATGGGAAGTTAAAATAAGCATATTAAAGGAAATAGGTTAAAAGTAAGATACCAGCCGTCACAGGTGGTATCAAAATAAGTTAAAAGCAAGTTGCCGATGACCTAAGTGGTTACAGTCTATCGCAGTTGGCAATAGTAGCTGACCGTAATTGTGGCGTCCCCGAATTCACCCACTCGATACTGTCAGGATCCGACTCCATTGTCATCCTAGACAGCCCGTGCGCCAAATCCGGATCGCCATTTTAAAACTCTTTTTCTTAAACTTTCATTTCTCAGGGCCTGAAAATTTCGCCCATAAATTTTTTTTTCTTTTTAATACATACTTTCTTAGAAAGAAAGCCAAGTATAAAAGTCATGTAAAATACAATACTAACTTTTAGTTGTCTTTTTGAGTACAACATAATGTATAATATACAAAATAGTTATACTGCATTTTTTCTTTTCAGTAACACATACTCTTCAATTCACTAACTTTCAAGCTCAGCGGAAGACTTATGGCAGGATCAAGTCCACGGTGAATTCCCTATCCCTTGACACGCGCACATCCTGCCGCCATCCATATAGTCTACTAGACAGGTTTCTTACCTACAACATGAACAAACTGATGAGTTAATAGGCTTAGTAAGTTCAAGCATACTTAGTAAGAATCACATGAATTCAAAAACATTAAAAACTCAATTTCCTATAAATAGTACTATGCATCATGAATAGTTATTTTGACATTTGATCGATGAATAGTAACTATTACCCTAACAAGTTACTATTTATATTACTTTAACTGGTTACTATTCATGCTAGCCTAACTGATTACTATTCACATTAGCCTAACCGAGTTAGCTATACTTAGTGTAAGCTTCGGTTATGCTTAATTATGGGTTTTATCATATTATTTATTATTCCTTCTCTATTTGTACTCTAGTACTGAGCTCCTTTATGGCAGTACCGATAATTTGTCTTGTGCGTTGACTGGGAAGGCCTACGGAGCGACGTTAGAGTTTCGGCCTCTACAGCCCTTATTATATCCCCGTAGGACCTGAAAAACCTCCATCACAATGTTGGAGGGGCGGTACACCTTAAATAGTTTAATTACCATCTTTCATTTATAATTTTGATCAAGTGACATTAATCGTCATCTCAAGGTCACTAACCTCCATCACCTGTAGGCCTTAAATATTCTGATCTTTTTATTATGTGGGACCTGTTATACTAACTAATCCCCAAATGTCCATAGGACTTGATACCTAATGTACAACTAGTACATAACAAAGTAATACAGTATTTAATGTTGCAGACATGAAAATACTTGAATTTACCAATACTGAGATAATGTCCACTTCTGGAACTCCTCCATAGTTCTATCTCTAGTTTGGGTTCCTACAGACATAATATTGTCTGTTAATATCCTATATTAATTATCACTTCAAATACATTTATTTTGTGATAAATTTTACAAACATTTCAATTCTTTATATGGTACACGGTTTGTAACACGCCCGTGTCCTTGACCGTGTACCTTTCGGTCTTATTTTACACGACCGTGTTTCGCTGTACACGCCCGTGTACTAATTAAAATCCAGATTTTCAACTCTAAAATCTCTATTTTGGGTCATAGAATTTTATTTAAGTCCTTCTAGGTCCTTTAGGGTCCTTTCTGAGTCTTTTAGAAATTTTTGGTCAAAATGACCATTTTGCCCCTAATGGGTCTCGGAACCGTAACTATTCTATTATATCATTTTTCTCAAATTTTCTAAGCCCAATTATCTTTAAATAATATTCCCTAGGCTTCTGTATCATTCTACAGCTTAATTTGCTGTAAAATATCAATTATCATTTTACCGGCCCTCGATTACTATTCATCCATCACCTAGAGTCGTTTCTCGTTTTTCGAGCGTTTCGGAGCCTCAAATGGCCATTTCACTACTTCTAAAATGGTTTTCATCCCATCCCCGGCCCTCGGTCCCCGAGAGGCTCAGGTTTCCTATCCCGACCTAATTTTTTTCCCTCGTTTCCCAAAATACCCCTAACATGATATTTTTTCCTATTCTAGGTATTTTAATCATTAAGAGTCGGTTTACTATTCCTCTTGATTTGGTTTTCCATTTTCAATCCTAATCCATCGTGGGGTCTCGGTTTCCTTCCCGAGTCCCATATTTTACCCCCTGTTTCCCGAAATGCCCTTATGCTGTTTTGGAAATTTCGGTAGCATTTCTGCTTATATTTTAAGGTTTCCCCGGCATTAGGTACGCCTCAAAACCTTTGTACCTACCACATACTATACTAGAGGCCTATTTTATACAAAATTTCCAAACTTTGTATAAAAATTTTCCACATTAACTAATATTCAAGAATCAATACACAACATCAATTCTTTCCAAACCTAGCCTTGGTTTATCCTGTTAATCATCACCAAATATTTTTTCATTTCCTTCCACACTTATCACATTTTATTCTTAGGTTTTCAATGCACAAATCAACATTAAAACTTAACCAAAATTTCATTTTAACCCTAGCATTAGCCACGGATTTTTATGCAAAAACACATAGAAAATCTTGCTTTCTTTCCTAGGGTTTTTATCAACATTCCACACTCTTATTCAACACTAAAAAATTTTCCATTTTCTAGTGTGTATCACCCACGGATTTTAGCATGAAAATGCATCAAATTTTTGTTAGGAAATGCCCTAAGCATTAGAGACATTTTGATGTATTTATTTTGAACTGGACAATAAAATTATATATAGAGGCTATTCATTACATTGCTATCTGTCCTCGTTTTATTTACATGTTAAAGTAAATGTAGGCAAATATGGCTCCCTGACTGCTTGTGTTAAACTGTTAGAATGTTGCATGCAATGGATTTTTGTATGCGAGAAGACAATGTTCTAAAGTAAGCAGTCTAAACTATGGTCTGTAGTCTATGGGGTTAGACCGAGCATCTAATTCATGTTAAGACTATTATGTTGTTTAAAGCCTTGGAGGGGACAGTTTGTCTTGACTGTCTGGAGCTGAACTCCCAAGTAGAGATATAGATATGTTGCTTGGTGGTGACATATCAGACCAGGACTAAAGCGTGATTGATCTACGAAGTCCGCTTTGAGTGGATCGATCTGCTTTTGACGTTCATTGTGCAGTAACCTTAATCCTGAGTAGATGGACAGCTTCATGTATATGACTTGTGTAACTTTGATGTTTCAATGGCTAAAGCGTCTCAGAGGTAGTAAGCTTATAGACCGGTTTGTTGGGTGCATGACTTGTATACGATGAAGGTTTCGTTTACAGATATCAGAATCATAGCTCTAATGAGGAGTTAAGGGTATCCTCTTAAAGGCATTATACTGAATGTGAAAATGGACAAGTCCTTGTGTCGTCTGCTGGGCGGATGACTTCTTATTCATATGTGGTGAATAATCATTTTCTTTATTCGGTAGTATAATGGAACTTTAAGATAGCCTGATCAGTAGGATTAAATGGACTTTGGCCTAAGGCTGATCATTGATATCATATGAGGGTTCTGCATACATGACAAGGTCATTCGAAGATAACTTATCACAGGCTTACATAATACGGTATATAGTTGGGAGTTCAGTTTCAGGTTTATAGTGGTATGACTTTGAAATTAGTGATCATATGATTGAGTTGTTCGGTAAAGAATGATGATCATATGGATTTGTGGGAGCCCGATTATATATGTCTAATTAGTCCCTCTACTAGCTCCACATAATTCCTTAACGTTTGATAAAATTGATTTGTGTATGCTATTGGCTAGTTTATTATGCATGGATGGTGTTAACATAGGATTAGGATGGTCGACAAGATTCTCTCCGGTTAGATTCGGATTTTGTTTTGGATAATAGAGTACACAATTATTCGAACTCTAAATAAAGTTACCATGATTTTATTTGAGATTGGATTGGAGCTGTAGAAAATTATCCATGAGAACAAGAATTTGAAATACAACTATTTTGTGGATTTTGAAATTTGAATTTTGAAATTTGAATTTTGAAATTCGAATTTGAAATTTGAATTTGAAATTCGAATTTGAAATTTGAATTTGAAATTTAAATTTGAAATTTGAAATTTGAAATTTGAAACTTGAATTTGAATTTTGAATTTGATATTTGAAATTCAAATTTTGAATCACAGTCCAAGTGGGATTCGAATTTCTTGTGGTAAATCCACAAGGAATGAAATTCGAATTTGAGTTGGATATGGAGAGGAAAATCTTGTTAGAATCCTACTTGAATTTTGAATCCAAATCCTAACAATAATGGACGAAAATTTTGAGGATTATCCTCATGGAATTTTTAGATTTTTTGTGGATAAGGTTCAAGGAAAAATTCAAGTTTTAATCCCAGTTGAATTTGGATTCTCTTCTCGCTGATTATGACCGAAAATTTGAGGAAGATCTCCTAGGAGATTTTTGGTTATTTTGGATAAGGATGAGATAAGCTGGAAAATCCTAGTGGAATTTTGATTCTTCCTTATCCAAAAGTGGCCCAAATTTTTGTTGGGATTTTCCCCTTGGATTTTCTGATTTTTTGGTTGAAAAAGGGAGATAAGATTCATGTTAAAATCTTGTTTAGATTTGAATTAGATAATCCTAAAGAGGCCAAATTTTTAGTTGGGATTTTCCCCTTGGATAATTCAGATTTTTTGGTTGTGCATAAGGGAGAATATATTCTCCTAATCCAATTCGAATTCAAAGAATCACCTCATGCAAGTCTATAAATAGAGATCCTGCCACTCTAGTTCTCTTAGACCACAGAATCTCAGGTGAGTAAGCTTATTGTTGCACAACTCACCGTGACAATAAGTTCTTTAGAGATCTGGGTGGTCAGAAGAAGACTAGTAGTGCTAGCATACCAATCGAGGTTCAGAGTGCCCACACACTCAGCCATTCGGGAATTGGAGAATAGTAGAGAAGGCTAGTTGGTTGAAGCCCTCCGGTCATTCTCCTCCTGCAAGATTGGCGTCCTTGAGGTATGAGTTTAAATTGTTGTTGGTTTATTGTATATGGCATCATGAGATATTTAACGATCTTGAAAAATTTTTTATTGTTCCGTTGCACCACTCTGATACGTTTTTATCGATTTATTTTCCTACAATTGGTATCAGAGCCATCTCATGACTATGCCATGTACATAAATTAGACAATTACTTAGTCTTTTTATTTATGTATGGATTTGATATTTAGAGAGTGGCATTCTAGGATTCCTTTATGTTGTTATCATGTATTATGTATAAAGTATGTGGTTATTTTATTTAAAATTATTATAAGCATGCTTGTTTATGCCGGTTATGGTTCCTTAGAATTTAAAAAATTGTATCTACAAATTTTTATGTAACCATGGGAGCAGTTTATTAACACTGTAATTTTTCCATAGATTTTAATTTTGTCTCTTAGAATTATTATGATTAGAATTTTTGTACACTGGAAATGGTTTAGGATTTTTTATGTAATTATTCTTGGAGGAGATTGAAGATTGAAGACCGTAATTTATTTTTCTCAAAAGTTAAATTTAATTTAAAGGTTGAAATTTTGATTGTGTGAAAAATATCAATTTAATTGGGATTCAAATTAATTTTTGGAGATCCTAATGGGTAAATTGGAATATGACACCAAAATCGAGGATCGATCCCCTCGGGACATACCAACAGCCATGATGGGGCTGCAGCCCCTGCCCACGGCTACACCCCACGGCTGCAGGCTTTGCCTGCAGCCAGGGGTGGCCATGGCCCTCCCAAGGCTGGCCGCAGCCTGGGCGTGCAGCTTATGGCTGCAGGCTGCTGCGCCCAGCCTAGGCACGCAGCCTGGCACTGCAGGCTTGGCCTACAGCCTGGTAGGGCTGTACATGGGGCGGCCATGGGCTGCCAGCCCCCCGGGGGCTGGGGCCTGCCCACGGCGGCTGCCGGCTTCCGGAGCGGTGGGGTGACGTTTCAAAAATTGAAAATTTTAATTTTTAAATTTGAGATTTAATTTTAAATCATGTTTAAAAATATGTAATTGAAAATTTAAAATTTTTGAAATTACATATTATTACACATGATGTTTAAAATTGATTAAAATTTGAATTTGAAATTTAAATTTGAAATTCAAATTTGGAATTTGAATTTGAAATTTAAATTTTTGGAGATTTAAATTTTAAATGATTCTTGGGATGAGAAATAAATGGAGAGGCTACATAAAGATGGATACAAGAAGACGGAACAAAATTCAAGACCCAAAGAATGCTTTGGATGGAATTTTGTAATCTTTATTTTCTTTGTTCTAGGATGGAACCATGGCTTGGTTATTCTGTCAATTATTTTTTCTATGATATGTCATGGATGTATAAATATGTATTAATAGATGTTTTATATGCATATTTGATAACATGTCATATAGGATAGGTGAGTGCCGCTAATACTATATTGATCATATATATTTGTCAAAACTTGCATGTTTTTCAAAATATTGAGTGGGAGAGGGTTTCAAACAAAACCTACGGCCTCCATTGTTGATCTATATGTGAAAGCATGGTAATGCCTCGCGTCAGTTCTGCCCTGACCACACCCCTCGGTAGGTGTTTACCGCCGTCGGTATACTAGAATGGATTTCCTATGTGGAAAACGTGTTCGGGTACGATCCTATTCATGACCACCCCTCGGTGCCTTGGTAGGACGTGGATCGAGCTATGTAAACAATGGTTATACACTCAAGACTTGTTTAGTTATTAACCTTCCCTAAAAGCTCTATTAATTAAATTGGTGGCCAAAAAAGCAGTTATTAATATATGTCTTAACCTTAGAGGATTTAAGGCAACATATATTAATTGGACTGGGTCCATATTCCGGCTATTTGTTTTCATGACCACTCATCAGTGGCTTGGGGCAATAGGTGCTGAGAATTACCGTTGTAATGCTACATGTTTTTCAAGTTTCATGTAGGAATATACTTGTATGTTTTATTTACTAAATTATCTGTATATTTGCTTGGGATTTGTAATGATGTCTAGTATAATTTTATTTCAGTTCAAAATATCACTGACACCCCTCATTTCAATACTTACTGAAAATAAACTGAATGGTGATAATTATAAGGATTGGAAAAGAAATCTGTTGATAGTTCTCAGCTGCGAGAGACACAAGTTCGTACTGGATGAACCATGCCCACCAGGGCCCAAACCTGACACCCCGCTTGAAGAGGTCCTGGTTGCCTATACTCGTTGGAGAGAATCCAATGACATAGCTCGATGCTACATACTGCTAGCATGACGAGGGCTTTACAAAAGCAGCATAAGACTTATCAAGTTGCTGGGGAGATCATGGAAAATCTAGAGGACATGTTCAGAGGCTAAGAAAAATTGGATCGACAGTCCACTATAACCAGCATTATGAACTCTAAGCAAAAGGCGGGTACTCCAGTGAAGGACCATATGATCACTCTAATGGGATTCTTCGCTGAGGCTGTTGAGAACGGTGCTGAGTTGGACTACAACACCCAGATCGAGATAGTGTTCAAAACTCTGTCTAAAGATTTTGTGGGGTTTAAGGCCGCATACAATCTAGAAATAAGGGAGTTAGGACTAACCAGCTCATAAAGCAACTCCGAGCTTATGAGCAGATGATCAGGGATGGGGATGCAGTCCAACCCAAAGGAGTGGCCAATTTGGCAGAATCTTCCAAACCCTCACAGAAGAGGAAGAGGCCAAATCAGAAGTAAGCGGCTTCCAGTTCTTCTAATCTTCCTGTCTCGGATGGGAAGAAGAAGAAGAAGAACAAGAAGCCCAAGGACCCTAAAAAGTCCAAGTACTTCCGCTGTGGGAAGGTAGGTTACTTTAAGAAGGCTTGCCGGGAAATCCTTGCAGCCAAGGGCAAGGAAGGTAAGGAACTTCACTATTTGGAAGCATGTTTGGTGGAAGAATCGAAAGACACTTGGGTCATTGATTCGGGCGCCACTAATCATGTTTGTGTTTCTATGCAGGGGTTCGTGGAAACGAGAAGTCTACATGATAGGAGCCTCTCGTTGCGGACTGGAGACGGCAGATTGGTGGTGGTTGAGGCAGTGGGAGAGATTTACCTTTACTTTGATGAATTTAGGTTTGTTTTATTAAATAACTGTTTTTATGTTCCTAATTTTAGGAGGAACCTTATATCGGTAGCTTGTTTAATAAAGGATTCTTATTCAGTTTCTTTTAGTAAAAGAGTTGATATTCTTAGAAATAAGTCTTTTATCTATTCTGGATGGATGGATGGAAACCTATATTTGATCAAACCAAAGATGTACTCACTGGTTGACACTGAATTATTAGATAACTCTAAAAGGTTGAAAGTTTCTCACTCTAACAAGGCGTATCTTTGGGATTTAAAACTTGGTCATATTAATCAGGATAGGATTCAAAGATTGGTGAAAGACAGTCCTCTAGAATCTCTGGAGGAGGTACGTCTTCCTCAATGTGAGTCTTGTCTAGAGGGAAAGATAATTAAGAGGTCTTTTGGAGCTAAGGATACAAGCGCTTAGGAGCTCTTAGAAATTGTGCACACTGACGTATGTGGCCCCATGAACGTCACAGCACGAGGAGGGTTCGAGTATTATGTCTCCTTTATAGACGATTACTCGAGGCATGGATATGTGTATCTGATGCACCGTAAGAGCGAAACCTTTGACAAGTTCAAAGAGTATCATGCGGAAGTGGAAAAGCAATTGGATAAATTCATAAAGGAACTTCGATCTGATCAAGGTGGTGAATACCTCTCCGACGAATTTCTAGGACATCTTGTAGAGAATGGGATATTATCCCAATTGACTGCACCTGGTACTCCACAACAGAATGGTATAGCCGAAAGGAGAAACAGAACCTTGTTGGATATGGTACGTTCCATGATGAGTTATTCAACGCTGCCATTATCATTTTGGGGATATGCTTTACAAACGGCGTGCTATATTCTGAACCAGGTTCCAAGCAAGTTAATTCCCTGAACTCCGTATGAATTGTGGCGTGGCAGGAAGCCCTCCCTTGGACATATGAGAATATGGGGCTGTCTGGCGTATGTACTGGATGGGAATGCGAAAAAGTTGGAACCAAGATCAGAATTGTGCATGTTTATAGGGTATCCAAAAGGAACTAAAGGAGGTCTATTCTATAACCCGAAGGAACAAAAGGTCATTGTCTCAACCCATGAGACATTCTTGGAGGAAAGTCACATGAATGACTTTAAGCCTCGAAGCAAAGTGGTGCTAGAGGAGTTATCGGGTGAAAGAACTGCTCCACAGATTTCGGTCTTGGACGCAAGTCCGAGTTCCAGTGAAAGACCTGCAGACGATCAACAATTTAGGGTGCCTCGTCGTAGTGGGAGGGTTTCTAAGAAACCTAATTTCTTCATGTATGATGCGGAGGTATACCAGGCCGAGGCTCATGAGCATGAGGATGATCCGGTCACTTATGATGAAGCTGTAAATGATGTTGACTCTAAATCTTGGAAACAGGCTATGAACAATGAGCTGGATTCTATGAAATCTAACTCTGTTTGGGAACTTGTAGATTTGCCGAATGGGATAAAACCCATTGGATGCAAATGGGTCGACAAAAGAAAAAAGGATGCGGAAGGGAGAGTGAAAACTTTCAAAGCTAGACTGGTTGCAAAGGGGTACACGTAAAAGGCTAGAATCGATTACGATGAAACCTTTTTGCCTGTTGCTATGCTGAAGTCTATCCGTATTCTTCTGTCCATTGCTGCGGCTCTCGATTACGAGATCTGGTAAATGGATGTCAGGACGACATTCTTGAATGGCCATCTTGAAGAGTGTATCTATATGATACAGCCCGAAGGGTTCGTAGCGAAAGGCCAAGAAAGGAAAGTCTGCAATTTGCTTAGATCCATTTATGGATTAAAGCAAGTATCCAGCTCATGGAACCAGAGATTTGATCAAGCGATCAAGACTTTCGGTTTTGAGTAGAATGTTGATGAACCCTGTGTTTATAAAGGTATTAAGGATGGAAAAGTGGTCTTTCTGATACTCTATGTCGATGATATACTACTCATTGGGAATGATGTAGGGAACTTATCATCAGTCAAGCTTTGGTTACACCAACAGTTTGACATGAAGGACTTGGGAAAAGCTAATTATGTTCTAGGCATTCGTCTCTTCAGAGATCAAAAGAACAAAATGATAGCGTTATCCTAAGTTTCATACATAGATAAAATAATTGACAAATATGCAATGCAAGAGGCAAAGAAAGGTACACAACCTTCTATTGCTGGTCTAACTCTTTCATTGGATGACTGTCCAAAGACATCAGAAGAAAGAGAGTGTATGAGTAAGGTCCCTTGTGCACTCGTTGTGGGTAGCCTTATGTACGCTATACTTTGCACTCGCCCGGACATATGTTTTGCAATAGGTATGCTGAGTTGATATCAAGCGAATCCTGGAACCAAGCACTGGCAAGCAGTAAAGCATATACTCAAGTATCTTAAGAGAATGAGGGATTATATGCTGATGTATTCTGGAGGGGACCTAACACCCGTAGGATACACAGACTGAGTCTTCCAGACTTGCAAGGATTCGAGGAAATCGACATCTGGATCAGTGTTTTTGCTCAGAGGAGGCGCCATTGTATGGAGGAGCATGGAACAGGGCTGCACAGCTGACTCTACTATGGAGGCTGAGTATGTGGCTGTTGCTGAGGCATCTAAAGAAGCGGTTTGGCTCCACAAGTTCTTTAGAGACCTTGAGGTCATTCCGAGTGTTGACAAGCCTATCACACTTTACTGTGATAACATTGGGGCTTTTGCCAACACAAGGGAATCTCGGCACCACAAGAGGACAAAACACATAGATCAGAGATATCATATTATTAGAGGGCATGTGGAGATAGGACAAGTAGATGTATGTAAGATTGCATCCGAGGACAACATTGCCGAACCCTTTACTAAGACTTTGGTGGCTAGAAGCTTTGAGAGGCACGTAAAGGCGATGGGGATGCGTAACATGGCACATCTGCTGGCTTAGGGCAAGTGGGAGATTGTTAGGAAATGCCCTAAGCATTAGAGACATTTTGATGTATTATTTTGAACTGGATAACAAAATTATATATAGAGGTTATTCATTACATTGCTATCTGTCCTCGTCTTATATACATGTTAAAGTAAATGTAAGCAAATATGGCTCCCTGACTGCTTGTGTTAAACTGTTAGAACGTTGCATGCAATGGATTTTTGTATGCGAGAAGACAATGTTCTAAAGTTAGCAGTCAAAACTATGGTCTGTAGTCTATGGGGTTAGACCGAGCATCTAACTCATGTTAAGACTATTATGTTGTCTAAAGCCTTGGAGGGGACGGTTTGTCTTGACTGTCTGGAGCTGGATTCCTAAGTAGAGACATGGATATGTTGCTTGGTAGTGACATATTAGACCAGGACTAAAGCGTGATTGATCTACGAAGTCCGCTTTGAGTGGATCAATCTGCTTTTGACGTTCATTATGCAGTAACCTTAATCCTGAGTAAAAAGACAGCTTCATGTATATGACTTGTGTACTTTGATGTTCCAATGGCTAAAACGTCTCAGAGGTAGTAAGCTTATAGACCGGTTCGTTGGGTGCATGACTTGTATACGATGAAGGGTTCGTTTACAGATATTGGAATCATAGCTCTAATGAGGAGTTAAGGGTATCCTCTTAAAGGCATTATACTGAATGTGAAAATGGACAAGGCCTTGGGTCGTCTGCTGGGCGGATGACTTCTTATTCACATATGGTGAATAATCATTTTCTTTATTCGGTAGTATAATGGAACTTTAAGATAGCCTGATCAGTAGGATTAAACGGACTTTGGCCTAAGGCTAATCATGGATATCATATGAGGGTTCTGCATACATGACAAGGTCATTGGACGATGGCTTGTCACAGGCTTACGTAATACGGTATATAATTGGGAGTTCAGTTTCAGGTTTATAGTGGTGTGACTCAGAAACTAGTGATCATATGATTGAGTTGTTCGGTAAAAGAATGATGATCATATGGATTTGCGGGAGCCCGATTATATATGTCCAATCAGTCCCTCTACTAGCTCCACATAATTCCTTAACGTTTGGCAAATTGATTTGTGTATGCTATTGGCTGGTTTATTATGCATGGATGGTGATGACACAGGATTAGGATGGTAGACAAGATTCTCTCCGGTTGGATTCAGATTTTGTTTTGGATAATAAAGTACACAATTATTCGAACTCCAAATAAAGTTGTTATGATTTTATTTGAGATTGGATTGGAGTTGTAGAAAATTATCCACGAGAACAAGAATTTGAAACACAACCGTTTTGTGGATTTTGAAATTTGAAATTTGAAATTTGAAATTTGAAATTTGAAATTTGAAATTGAAATTTGAAATTGAAATTGAATTTGAATTTGAAATTTAAATTAGAAATTAGAAATTTGAAATTTGAAATTTGAAATTTGAATTTGAAATTCGAATTTGAAATTTGAAATTCAAATTTTGAATCACAGTCCAAGTGGGATTCGAATTTGTTGTGGAAAATCCACAAGGTTTGAAATTCGAATTTGAGTTGGATTTGGAGAGGATAATCTTGTTAGAATCCTACTTGAATTTTGAATCTAAATCCTAACAAAAGGTGGACGAAATTTTGAGGATAATCCTCAATGGAATTTCAGTTTTTGTGGATAAGGTTCAAAGGGAAAAATTCAAGTTTCAATCCCAGTTGAATTTGGATTCTATCCTCCCTGAAAAGTGGCCGAAATTTTGGAGTGTATCTCCTAGGAAAATTCGGTTATTTTGGATAAGGTTGAGATAAGATTCAAGCTTGAAAATCCTAGTGGAATTTTAATTCTCCCTTATCCTAAAAATGGCCGAATTTTATGAGGAGATTTTCTCCTAGAAATTTCGGATTTTTTGGTTGAAAAAGGGGAGATAAAATTCTAGTTAAAATCTTGTTTAGATTTGGATTGGATTTATCCATAATGGCCGAATTTTATTGTTGAGAATCTCTCATAGAAAATTCAGATTTTTATGGTTATGGATAAGGGAGAATATCTTTTCCTAGTCCAATTCAAATTCAGAGAATCACCTCATGCAGGTCTATAAATAGAGGTCCTGCCACTCCAGTTCTCTCAGACCACAGACTCTCAGGTGAGCAGGCTTATTGTTGCACAGCTCATCGTGACAATAAGTTCTTTAGAGATCTGGGTGGTCGGAAGAAGACTAGCAGTGCTAGCATACCGATCGAGGTTTAGAGTGCCTACACACTCAACCATTCGGGAATTGGAGAATAGTAGAGAAGGCTAGTTGGTTGAAGCCTCCGGTCATTCTCCTCCTGCAAGATTGGCTTCCTTGAGGTATGAGTTTTAATTGTTGTTGGTTTATTGTATATGGCATCATGAGATATTTAACGATCTAAAAATTTTTATTGTTCCGCTGCGCCACTCTGATACGTTTTTACTGATTTATTTTCCTACATCCACGATGGCTTCACGGCAGTGACGTCGTGGCTTCAGGCGGCGCGATCCAACGGTTGTTGAGGTGAAATGAGCTATGGGTTTTGTTCTCCTCTTCACCACGAAACTTTTGGGACTGGAATCACCTTGATCGGAGGTCAAACGGCGGAGATACGGCCGTTTGAAATTTCTGACCACCGATGGCTTCAGGCGGCGCGTGCGGCGTTCTTCAGCGTCGGTTCCGTCGATTCAACACACCGTTAGACTCAACTTATCAAGAGCTTTCCAACGAGACTGGCAGTGTCGAAAATGGACACCGTTTCTGGTGGTCAGTTACTATTCACCGACGGTGTATATGTGGGGGAGAAAATCTAGAAAAGGAAAATTATGGGGTCTTTTCTGCAATTTCGACCTTTTATACTCTTTTTGTCCAAAATTTCAACATGAGCTATCCTGACAAATTTGGGCGTGCTGAACCCAAATATATCAGTTTTATTTCCATCCGAGATCATTTCGACTAGTTTCCGATATTGCGAATTCCCGGTCAAAAATGACCTTTGTGCTCAATTAACTAATTTGAGCATTCTGATAGGCTATATTAACTAATTTGGATGTCCTGAATCCAAATATATCAGTTTCGTCGTCATCCGAGGTCATCTCGGTCAGTTTTCGGTATTGTACATTTCCAGGTCAAAATTCTCGTTTTGTGCTCAATTGACTAATTTGGGCATTCTGATTCCAAATATATCAGTTTTATATCAAGAAAATGTCATCTTGACCAATTTCTTGATACTGCATATGTCCAGGTCAAATATTACTTTTCATGCTCAATTAACTAATTTGAGCATACTGAATCAATATATATTAATTTTAGGTCAAGAAGAGGTCATCTAGAACAATTTCTCGATACTATGTGTAACACACACACGCACTCACGTCTAAAATCACTACTATCAGTATTTTATCTTCTTTTGCACTCAGTTTACCCTGAGTCACCTACTAGGGTTTACAGTTCACTGTTTTTCCCCAGCTCAATTCGGTATGCTTTTACATCACCGAATTCTTAATTTGTAATATCGTTAGAACATTTTATCTCGTTCTACACAATATTAATCATTCATTTCACATTTTAAACATGAAATTCATCATGTACAAGCAATTTACAATATTCCGAGAACAGTAAAATTTCCCGGTTATTACATTCACCCCTCCTTATAAAATTTTCGTCCTCGAAAATTAACACAAGTGAGGGTACAACATTCGCATTTCATCTTTTCTAGTAAAATCTGAACAAGTTGCTCTTCATATGTCAGATCCTCCTGAATCTGAATCGATTCATACCTCAATACACGAGATGAATTTGATACCTATTTCCTTAGCATACATTCGTGAAAAACACTATGTATTGTTGACTGTTCTGAAGGTAGTACCAATTTATAGGTAACCTTTTCAATACGTTCAAAAATTTCATAGGGTCCAATACATCTTGGACTAAATTTTCTTTTCTTACTGAGCACATTATTCCCTTCATTGGGAACACTTTTAAAGGATATGAAATCCCTTTCATTAAACTCTAGGGATCTTCAGCGTTTATCTGCATAATTCTTCTGCCGACTTTGTGTGATCTTTATTCATCGCTGTATTTTCACAATTACATCTAAAGTTTCTTATACGAAATCGGTCTTGTGCCACTGTTTCTCTCACAGGTCATACCAATAGGTAAGCGATTTGCACTTTCGTCCATATAAAGCTTCACAGGGTACCATTCCTATAGAAGCTTGGTAGCTGTTGTTGTACGAGAATTTCCTCTAACAGTAACTTCTCGTTCCAACTCTTAGGAAATCCATGACTTAGACACGAAACATGTCTTCTAGTGTTCGAGCAATTCGCTCAGATTGATCTTCCATCTAGGGATGAAAAGTCATACTAAGACATAATTTCGTTCTCATGACTCCTTGTACACACTTCCAGAAATTCAAAGCGAATTACACATCTAAATCGAATATGATAAATTTGAAAGACCATGTTATCTGATGACATGGTTTACATAGAAATTCGCTAACTTTGCCAGTGAAAAGTCATTTTCACTACTATGACTCTTGCCGTTTTCATCAATCTATCCACCATAATTCAGATGGCATTATATCCCTCTTGGGTCCTTGATAATTCCATTACAAAATTCATCGTAATATGTTCCCACTTATGTTCGGGAACTTCCAATGATTCCAGTTTTCCACCTGGATGTTTATGTTCAGTCTTAACTTTTTGATGGTCATGCATCAGTTCACAAATTTTGCGCTTTCATTCGTCGTCTCTTTCCACTAGAATTGCAATTTTAATTTCTGGTATACTTTACTCGCTTCAAAATGCACTGAATATGGCATTTTATGGGCTTTTGCCATACTTCACCTCATTAATCCTTCATTAGTTGGAATATGAATTCCTCCTTAATGTAAGATCATTCCACCCTTGGAAATCCCTTCTTGATAACTTATTAGATTTGATCTTGTTTCAGAGCCCTTTTAGTGTCTTCGAATAGCGATGACTCTAATTGGAGTACAGCTAACCTTCCGGATATCAGCTCTAACTCCAATGAGTGTATCTCTTGTTGTAATTGTTCTGCTAATTTTTCTTTGGCTACTGGTACTAGACAGTAGACTTTCTGCTTAAGGCATCCATCACATGGTTGATTATTTTTTTCTGGGTGGTAGAGGATCTTACAGTTGTAATCCTTCACCAACTCCAACATTCTCTTTGCCACATATTCAGATTCTCTTTTGATGCATCGCAATATATCACGAATTTCTCCCTTTTTGTGAGAAGCATGTGAATTGGCACGCTTGTTAGTAAATTTTTCAACTCTCGAAAACTCTTTTCACATTCTTCAGTCTACTCATATTACCTCTCCTTGCGCGTAAAAGCCGTAAGAGGTACCGCTAGTCGTGTAAACCTTTCTGCAAGTTTTCTATAGTTGCCAGCCAAACCTAAGAAATTCCGTATTCTCATTACAGTCTTAGGTGTAGGCCATTTGTTAATCATCTCCCCTTGACAGGATCTACAACGATTCCTTGTTTGGGGACTACGTGTCTGAGAAAATACACTTTATCTAGTCAAAATTCGCACTTGGAGAATTTTGCATAGGGTCGGTGCTATCTCATAATGTGCAGAGCAGTTCTCAAATGCTGTTCATACTCCTCATGAGTCTATGAATATATAAGTGTGTCATCGATAAACACAACGACAACTTATCTAGGAATTCCTTGAACACTCAATTGATGGTATCTTAATCGTAAATCAGTCTTAGAGAATACTGCACACCTTTGAAAATGGGTGTAGTTCTTTGCATGAGTTCGATTCCAAAGGAAATTTCTTGTTCAGGTGACAATTCAAGTAATTCCTCGAAGAAAAATGTCGAGAAATTCTTGGACCATAAGAACATTTTCTGGTTGAAGCTTCTGTTCCTCTATTACCTCTGACACATAGGCCAGATATCCAATTCAATCATTGGACATTAGCTTACTCCCACTTCACGAGCTAATTATCATCATCCTTGATTTACGTGACGAATCCACATGTTCAAAGCTTTCTTTGTCATCTAGTCGAAACATTATCTTTCTGTTCCGGTAATCAACTATGGTTTGATATTTCCCTAGGAAATCCATTCCTAGGATTACGTCACAATCAACTAACCTTATAACAATCTATTATGTCGCTATGTTTGACGTTCCTACTTTCGCATCCTCCTTAGTGTATGCCAAGACACGAGCATTGGCACGTGTTACGTGTTCTTGTCTTTCCAGTACTACCAATGATCTTTCAAATCTAGCCTATAACACACGGGCTTGGGACATTGTTACTGTGGTTAAAATGTTTCCTATGTATTCTACCGATTTATGGGTCAGTTTCTGGCATAACGGCCTTCTTTTCCCACATTGCTAACATGCACTGGGGCCAAATCAGCACTGTGGCTAGTGCCCCTTCTCACTTGTAGCACAACTGGATACATCTGATCCTATATTATTGGTCAGCTTCCTTTGCTGCCTTTTATTATCCCAGGTTAGGTTTTCACTTTCTTGGAAAATTTACCTTTTCCTTTATTCTACAACTATGGGCCTAGAGCATTAACCTGTCTTGGACTAACATTCTGATTAGGTTTACTACTTTGGCCAATTTAGGTTCCAACTTAGAAAAATTTAGTCAAAGTCCTTTCCCTCTTCCAGGTTTCTCAGACTTTTTATCTTTCTTCTTTCTATCTAGCCCGCTGGTATTTAACCTACCGAGCGCGACTGACGCAGTCTGTCACTGAAGGTGGTGGTATTAGACCACTATCCACTAAAACAAAGATCTCTGGTCAGAACATTCCAATCATTCTCTGTATCTTTTCCCTCTAAATAATTACCACGTAAGGGCATCATTTGGACAATTGATCAATTTCCGATGCTCTTCACTCACTGATACATTTCCTTGCTTTAATGCGGCAAACCTTTTTCCATTACGGTTTTCGTAATGTAGGATCATTATATATTTAATGAAATTCAATCAGAAATTCATTCTAGTTCACCGTAGTCTCATTTCTTCTCATTCTGACAATGTTCTATCAGAACTTAGCATCCTTCATCAGAACAAAGGACGTACGCAGAACCTTTTCTTTGCTTTATCAAGTTTATGGAGTCTCAAATCATCTATATAGATGACAATCATTCCTTTGCTTCCACTAAATCTGTAGAGCCCTCAAATTCTAGAGGTTTCATTCCATGGAATCGCTTATATAATAACTCTTGATTTACTATTGACCGTAGTTCCTGTATCCTTTCGAGAACAGCAGTAATGTACTACCTATTCAACTGCAGGGGTCAGTGGTGGCTGAACCTCCTCAACACCCTGCCTAGGTTTTATCTCATCTAAACGCTTAATTCAGCGTTTTCTTGCATCTAGACCTCTAAAAGACCTTATAATTTCTCCACCCTTTTTGACAGGATGAGACATTCACTCATATTTTCTTGACCACATGTATTCACCATATTTTCTATTTTCCTATAATCGTTTGAAAATCAATCATTAGATTTTCAATGTATATACATATTTCACAAAATTTTTAAGATGTCCCGAAATTCAAAGAAATCCTAATGTCATATCATCGTACGGCATTATTATAACTAGTTTCATGACGTTCACATACATATCAATATTAAGGCCTTGTATATACAGCAGCCTCTTTTACATTGAGTATACATATATACGCATATGTACCACTCTACATTTTAGTCATTCTATCGATCCGGTTTCAAGGGAAAATTCCTTTGGATCATCTTTCTCTTCATCCAGACCATTTCTAGCACAATAAATGCACATGGCCCATTTATCATATATTATGCCTTTTCATATAGGACAAAACAACAAAACTCATTATATTATATCAACCCATTTTGACAGTTCATAACAATTCATCACACACATGTCACTACATACACATGTCATTACATAACATTTCAATATAACATAAAGGATATATATATATATGGAGCCTAATACATTTAATTTTCCTGGTATACATTAAACTTTTACAGGTCCTCTTCTTTAGCTAGATCGTTCACCTATAAAATCCATGGGAAAATTACAGTATTAATAAACTGCTCCCATGGTTGCATAAAAATTCCTAGATACAATTTTTCTAAATTCTAAGGAACCATAACCGGTATGAACAAGCATGCTTATAATAATTCAAAAAAATTAAAATAACCACATACTTTATACATAATCCATGATAACAACATAAAGGAACCCTAGAATGACACTCTCTAAATATCAAATCCATACATAAATAAAAAGACTAAGTAATTGTCTAATTCATGTACATGGCATAGTCATGAGATGTCTCTAATACCAATTGTAAGAAAATAAATCGGTAAAAACATATCAGAGTGGCGCAGCGGAACAATAAAAATTTTTAGATCGTTAAATATCTCATGATGCCATATACAATAAACCACCAACAATTAAAACTCATACCTCAAGGACGCCAATCTTGCAGGAGGAGAATGACCGGAGGCTTCAACCAACTAGCCTTCTCTACTATTCTCCAATTCCCGAATGGCTGAGTGTGTGGGCACTCTAAACCTCGATCGGTATGCTAGCACTGCTAGTCTTCTTCCGACCACCCAGATCTCTAAAGAACTTTATTGTCACGATGAGCTGTGCAACAATAAGCCTGCTCACCTGAGAGTCTGTGGTCTGAGAGAACTGGAGTGGCAGGACCTCTATTTAAAGACCTACATGAGGTGATTCTCTGAATTTGAATTGGATTAGGGAAAGATATTTTCCCTTATCCATATCCATAAAATCTGAATTTTCCAAGGGAGAATCTCTACAATTAAATTCGGTTTTCTTAGGATAAATCCAATCCAAATCTAAACAAGATTTTAACTAGAATTTTATCTCCCTTTTTCAACCAAAAAATCTGAAATTTCTAGGAGAAAATCTTCTCCAAATTTTCGGCCACTTTTAGGATAAGGAAGAATCAAAATTCCACTAGGTTTTTCAAGCTTGAATCTTATCTCAACCTTATCCAAAAATAACCGAATTTCCTAGGAGAGATTCTCCAAATTTTCGGCCACTTTTCAGGGAGGAGAGAATCCAAATTCAACTGGGATTGAAACTTGAATTATTCCCTTGAATCTTATCCACAAAAATCTGAATTTTTTCGTGAGGATTATCCTCAAAAATTTCATCCACTTTTGTTGGGATTTGGATTCAAAATTCAAGTAGGATTCTAACAAGATTATCCTCTCCAAATCCAACTCAAATTCGAATTTCAAACCTTGTGGATTTTCCCCAACAAATTCGAATCCTACTTGGACTGTGATTCAAAATTTGAATTTCAAATTTCAAATTCAAATTTCAAATTTCAAATTTCAAATTTCAAATTTAAATTTCAAATTCAAATTTCAAATTCGAATTTCAAATTCAAATTTCAAATTCAAATTTCAAATTCAAAATTCAAATTTCAAATTTCAAAATTCAAATTTCAAATTTCAAAATTCAAATTTCAAATTCCACAAAACGGTTGTGTTTCATATTCTTGTTCTCATGGATAATTTTCTACAACTCCAATCCAATCTCAAATAAAATCATGGCAACTTTATTTGGAGTTCGAATAATTGTGTACTCTATTATCCAAAACAAAATCTGAATCCAACCGGAGAGAATCTTGTCTACCATCCTAATCCTGTGTCATCACCATCCATGCATAATAAACCAGCCAATAGCATACACAAATCAATTTGCCAAACGTTAAGGAATTATGTGGAGCTAGTAGAGGGACTGATTGGACATATATAATCGGGCTCCCGTGATTCCATATGATCATCATTCTTTACCGAACAACTTAATCATATGATCACTAGTTTCAGAGTCACACCACTATAAACCTAAAACTGAACTCCCAATTATATACCGTATTACGTAAGCCTGTGACGAGCTACTATCCAATGACCTTGTCATATATGCAAAACCCTCATATGATATCCATGATCAGCCTTAGGTCAAAGTTCGTTTAATCCTACTGATCAGGCTATCTTAAAGTTCCATTATACTACCGAATTAAGAAAATGATTATTCACCATATGTGAATAAGAAGTCATCCGCCCAGCAGACGACCCAAGGCCTTGTCCATTTTCACATTCAGTATAATGCCTTTAAGAGGATACCTTTAACTCCTCAGAGCTATGATTCCGATATCTGCAAACAAACCCTTCATCGTATACAAGTCATGCACCCAACGAACCGGTCTATAAGCTTACTACCTCTGAGGTGCTTTAGCCATTGGAACATCAAAGTACACAAGTCATATACATGAAGTAGTTCATTTACTCAGGATTAAGGTTATTGCACAATGAACGTCAAAAACAGATTGATCCACTCATAGCGAACTACGTAGATCAATCACGCTTTAGTCCCGGCCTAATATGTCACCTCCAAGCAACATATCTATGTCTCTACTTGGGAGTCCAGCTCCAGACAGTCAAGACAAACCGTCCCCTCTAAGACTTTAGACAACATAATAGTCTTAACATGAGTTAGATGCTCGGTCTAACCCAATAGACTACAGACCATAGTTTAGACTGCTAACTTTAGAAAATTATCTTCTCGCATACAAAAGTCTATTGCATGCAATGTTCTAACAGTTTTAACACAAGCAGTCAGTGAGCCATATTTGCTTACATTTACTTTAACATGTAAATAAGACGAGGACAGATAGTAATGTAATGAATAACCTCTATGTATAATTTTATTATCCAGTTCAAAATGAATACATCAAAATGTCTCTAATACTTAGGGCATTTCCTAACAATCTCCCACTTGCCCTAAGCCAGCAGATGTGCCATGTTACGCATCCCCATCGCCTCTACATGCCTCTCAAAGCTTCTAGCCACCAAAGTCTTAGTAAAGGGATCAGCGATGTTGTCCTCGGACGCGATCTTACATACATCCACTTGTCCTGTTTCCACATGCCCTCTAATAATATGATATCTCCGATCAATGTGCTTGGTCCTCTTGTGGTGCCGAGATTCTCTTGTGTTGGCAATAGCCCCTGTGTTATCACAGTAAAGTGTGATAGGCTTGTCAACACCCGGAATGACCTGAAGGTCTCTAAAGAACTTGCGGAGCCAAACCGCTTCTTTAGATGCCTCAGCCGCAGCCACATACTCAGCCTCCATAGTAGAGTCAGCTGTGCAGCCCTGCTTCACGCTCCTCCACGCAATGGCGCCTCCTCCGAGTAAAAACACTGATCCAGATGTCGATTTCCTCGAATCCTTACAAGTCTGGAAGTCTGAGTCTGTGTATCCTACGAGTGTTAGGTCCCCTCCAGAATACACCAGCATATAATCCCTCGTTCTCTTAAGATACTTGAGTATATGCTTTACTGCTTGCCAGTGCTTGGTTCCAGGATTCGCTTGATATCGACTCACCATACCTACTGCAAAACATATGTCCGGGCGAGTGCAAAGCATAGCGTACATAAGGCTACCCACAGCGGATGCATAAGGGACCTTACTCATACGCTCTCTTTCTTCCGATGTCTTGGGACAGTCATCCAATGAAAGAGTTAGACCGGCAATAGAAGGTTGTGAGCCTTTCTTTGCCTCTAGCATTGCATATTTGTCAATTATTTTATCTATGTATGAAGCTTGGGATAATGCTATCATTTTGTTCTTTCGATCTCTGAAGAGACGAATGCCTAGAACATAATTAGCTTCTCCCAAGTCCTTCATGTCAAACTGTTGGTGTAACCAAAGCTTGATCGATGATAAGTTCCCTACATCATTCCCAATGAGTAGTATATCATCGACATAGAGTATCAGAAAGACCACTTTTCCATCCTTAATACGTTTATAAACACAAGGTTCATCAACGTTCTGCTCAAAACCAAATGTCTTAATCGCTTGATCAAACCTCTGGTTCCATGAGCGGGATGCCTGCTTTAATCCATAAATGGATCTAAGCAACTTGCAGACTTTCCTTTCTTGGCCTTTTGCTATGAACCCTTCGGGCTGTATCATATAGATACACTCTTCAAGATGGCCATTCAAGAATGCCATCTTGACATCCATTTGCCAGATCTCGTAATCGAGAGCCGCAGCAATGGATAGAAGAATACGGATAGACTTCAGCATAGCAACAGGCGAAAAGGTTTCCTCGTAATCGATTCCAGCCTTTTGCGTGTATCCCTTTGCAACCAGTCTAGCTTTGAAAGTTTCCACTCTCCCTTCCGCATCCTTCTTTCTTTTGTAGACCCATTTGCATCCAATGGGTTTTATCCCATCTGGCAAATCTACAAGTTCCCAAACAGAGTTGGATTTCATAGAATCCATCTCATTGTTCATAGCCTGTTTCCAAGATTTAGAATCAACATCATTTATAGCTTCATCATATGTGACCGGATCTTCCTCATGCTCATGAGCCTCGGCCTGGTATACCTCAGCATCATACATGAAGAAATTAGGTTTCTTAGAAACCCTCCCACTACGACGAGGCACCCTAAATTGTTGATCGTCTGCAGGTCTTTCACTGGAAATCGGACTTGCGTTCAAGACCAAAATCTGTGGAGCAGTTCTTTCACCCGATAACTCCTCTAACACCACTTTGCTTCGAGGCTTAAAGTCATTCATGTGACTTTCCTCCAAGAATGTCGCATGGGTTGAGACAATGACTTTTTGTTCCTTCAGGTTATAGAACAGACCTCCTTTTGTTCCTTTTGGATATCCTACAAACATGCATAATTCTGATCTTGGTTCCAACTTTTTCGCATCCCCATCCAGTACATGTGCCGGGCAGCCTCATATTCTCATATGTCCAAGGGAGGGCTTCCTGCCACGCCACAATTCATACGGAGTTCTGGGAATTGATTTGCTTGGAACCTGGTTCAGAATATAGCACGCCGTTTGTAAAGCATATCCCCAAAATGATAATGGCAGCGTTGAATAACTCATCATGGACCGTACCATATCCAACAAGGTCATGTTTCTCCTTTCGGCTACACCATTCTGTTGTGGAGTACCAGGTGCAGTCAATTGGGATAAAATCCCGTTCTCTACAAGATGTCCTAGAAATTCATCAGAGAGATATTCGCCACCTCGATTAGATCGAAGTGTCTTTATGGATTTATCCAATTGCTTTTCCACTTCCGCACGATACTCTTTGAATTTATCAAAGGTTTCGCTCTTGCGGTGCATCAGATACACATATCCATACCTCGAGTAATCATCTATAAAAGAGACATAATACTTAAACCCTCCTCATACTGTGACGTTCATGGGGCCACATACGTCAGTGTGCACAATTTCTAAGAGCTCCTGAGCCCTTGTACCCTTAGCTCCAAAAGACCTCTTAGTCATTTTACCCTCTAGACAAGACTCACATTGGGGAAGTCGTACCTCCTCCAGAGATTCCAGAGGACCGTCTTTCACCAATCTTTGAATCCTATCTTGATTAATATGACCATGTCTTAAATGCCAAAGATACGCCTTGTTAGAGTGAGAAACTTTCAACCTTTTAGAGTTATCAATTAATTCAGTGTCAAGCAGTGAGTACATCTTTGGTTTGATCAAATATAGGTTTCCATCCATCCATCCAGAACAGATAAAAGACTTATTTCTTTGAATATCAACTCTTTTATTAAAAGAAACTGAATAAGAATCCTTTATTAAACAAGCTACCGATATAAGGTTCCTCCTAAAATTAGGAACATAAAAATAGTCTTTCAATAAAATAAACCTAAATTGATCAAAATAAAGATGAACATCTCCCACTGCTTCAGCCACCACAAAGCTACCATCTCCAGTCCGCAACGAGAGGCTCCTATCATGTAGACTTCTCGTTTCTACGAACCCCTACATAGAAACACAAATATGATTAGTGGCGCCCGAATCAATGACCCAAGTGTCTTTCATTCTTCCACCAAACACGCTTCCAAGTAATGAAGTTCCTTACCTTCCTTGCCCTTGGCGGCTAGGAATTCCCGGCAAGCCTTCTTAAAGTGACCTACCTTCCCACAATGGAAGCATTTGGACTTTTTAGGGTCCTTTGGCTTCTTGTTCTTGTTCTTCTTCTTCCCGTCCGAGACAAGAGGATTAGAAGAACTGGAAGCCATTTGCTTCTTATTTGGCCTCTTCCTCTTCCGTGAGGGATTGGAAGATTCCGCCAAATTGGCCTCTCCTTTAGGTCGAACCGCATCCTCATCCCTGATCATCCGCTCATAAGCCTGTAGTTGCTTCATGAGCTCGGTTAGTCCTAACTCCTTTGTCGCCAGATTGTATGCGGCCTTAAACCCCACAAAATCTTTAGACAGAGTCTTGAACACCATCTCGATCTGGGTGTTGTAGTCCAACTCAGCACCATTCTCGGCAGCCTCGGCGAAGAATCCCATTAGAGTGATCATATGGTCCTTCACCGGAGTACTCACCTTTTGCTTGGAGTTCATAATGCTGGTGATAGCGGACTATCGAGCCAATTTTTCTTGGCCTCCGAACATGTCCTCCAGATTTTCCATGATCTCCCCAGCAACTTGATAAGTCTCATGCTGCTTTTGTAAAGCACTCGTCATGCTAGCAAGGATGTAGCATCGAGCTATCTCATTGGATTCTCTCCAATGATTATAGGCAACCGGGACCTCCTCAAGTGGTGTGTTAGGCTTGGGCGCAGGTGGGCATGGTTCGTCCAGCACGAACTTGTGTCTCTCGCAGCTGAGAACTATTAATAGATTTCTTTTCCAGTCTTTATAATTATCGCCATTCAGCTTACTTTCAGTAAGTATTGAAATGAGGGGTGTCGGTGACATTTTGAACTGAAATAAAATTATACTAGACATCATTACAAAGCCCAAGCAAATATACAGAAAATTTAGCAAATAAAACATACAAGTATGTTCCTACATGAAACTTGAAAAACATGTAGCATTGCAACGGTAATTCTCAGCACCTATTGCCCCAAGCCACCGAGGGGTGGTCATGAGAACAAATAACCAGAACATGGACCCCGTCCAATTAATATATGTTGCCTTAAATCCTCCAAGGTTAAGACATATATTAATAACTGCTTATTTGGCCACCAGTTTAGTTAACAGAGCTTCTAGGGAAGGTTAATAACTAAACGAGTCTTGAGTGTATAACCATTGTTTACGTAGCCCGATCCACGTCCTACCAAGCCACTGAGGGGTGGTCATGAATAGGATCGCACCCGAACACGTTTTCCACATAGGAGATCCAATCTAGTATACCGGCGGCGGTAAACACCTACCGAGGGGTGTGGTCAGGGTAGAACTGACGCGAGGCGTTATCATGCTTTCACATATGGATCAACAATGGAGGCCGTGGGTTTTGTTTGAAACCCTCTCCCACTCAATATTTTGAAAAACATGCAAGTTTTGACAAATTATGTATGATCAATATAGTATGAGCGGCACTCACCTATCCTATATGACATGTTATCAAATATGCATACAAAACATCCATCAATACATATTTATTCATCCATGACATATCACAGAAAAAATAATTGACAGAATAACCAAGCTATGGTTCCATCCTAGAACAAAGAAAATAAAGATTACAAAATTCCATCCAAAGTATTCTTTGGGTCTTGAATTTTGTTCCGTCTTCTTGTATCCTTCTTTATGTAGCCTCTCCATTTATTTCTCATCCCAAGAATTATTTAAAATTTAAATATCCAAAAATTTAAATTTCAAATTCAAATTCCAAATTCGAATTTCAAATTTAAATTCAAATTTAAATTTTTAAACAATTTTAAACATCATGTGTAATAATATGTAATTTCAAAAATTTCAAATTTTTAATTACATATTTTTAAACATGATTTAAAATTAAATCTCAAATTTAAAAATCGAAATTTTCTGATTTTTGGACTGTCGGACCGCCGCCCCTGTAGGCGGCAGCCGCCGTGGGCAACCACCAACCCCGGAGGGGCTGGTAGCCCACGGCCGCCCCCTATGTGCAGCCCTGCCGGGCTGCAGGCCAAGCCCCACCAAGGATCGTCGGCCTATTCCGAGGGGTCGTGTCTCGATTTTCGTGCCATATTCCAATTTACCTATTAGGATTTCCAAAAATTAATTTGAATCCCAATTAAATTGAAATTTTCCACACAATCAAAATTTCAACCTTTAAATCAAATTTAACTTTTGGGAAAAAATAAATTACGGTCTTCAATCTTCAATCTCCTCCAAGAATGATTACATAAAAAATTCTAAACCGTTTCCGGTGTACAAAAAATCTAACCATAAAAATTCTAAGAGACAAAAATTAAAATCCATGGGAAAATTACAGTATTAATAAACTGCGCCCATGGTTACATAAAAATTCCTAGATACAATTTTTCTAAATTCTAAGGAACCATAACCGGTATGAACAAGCATGCTTATAATAATTCAAAAAAATTAAAATAACCACATACTTTATACATAATCCATGATAACAACATAAAGGAACCCTAGAATGCCACTCTCTAAATATCAAATCCATACATAAATAAAAAGACTAAGTAATTGTCTAATTCATGTACATGGCATAGTCATGAGATGTCTCTGATACCAATTGTAGGAAAATAAATCGGTAAAAATGTATCAGAGTGGCGCAGCGGAACAATAAAAATTTTTAGATCGTTAAATATCTCATGATGCCATATACAATAAACCACCAACAATTAAAACTCATACCTCAAGGACGCCAATCTTGCAGGGGGAGAATGACCGGAGGCTTCAACCAACTAGCCTTCTCTATTATTCTCCAATTCCCGAATGGCTGAGTGTGTGGGCACTCTGAACCTCGATCGGTATGCTAGCACTGCTAGTCTTCTTCCGACCACTCAGATCTCTAAAGAACTTTATTGTCATGATGAGCTGTGCAACAATAAGCCTGCTCACCTGAGAGTCTGTGGTCTGAGAGAACTAGAGTGGCAGGACCTCTATTTATAGACCTGCATGAGGTGATTCTCTAAATTTGAATTGGATTAGGAAAAGATATTTTCCCTTATCCATATCCATAAAATCCGAATTTTCCAAGGGAGAATCTCCACAATTAAATTCGGTTTTCTTAGGATAAATCCAATCCAAATCTAAACAAGATTTTAACTAGAATTTTATCTCCCTTTTTCAACCAAAAAATCCGAAATTTCTAGGAGAAAATCTTCTCCAAATTTTCAGCCACTTTTAGGATAAGGAAGAATCAAAATTCCACTAGGTTTTTCAAGCTTGAATCTTATCTCAACCTTATCCAAAAATAACCGAATTTCCTAGGAGAGATTCTCCAAATTTTCGGCCACTTTTCAGGGAGGAGAGAATCCAAATTCAACTGGGATTGAAACTTGAATTATTCCCTTGAATCTTATCCACAAAAATCTGAATTTTTTCGTGAGGATTATCCTCAAAAATTTCATCCACTTTTGTTGGGATTTGGATTCAAAATTCAAGTAGGATTCTAACAAGATTATCCTCTCCAAATCCAACTCAAATTCGAATTTCAAACCTTGTGGATTTTCCCCAACAAATTCGAATCCTACTTGGACTGTGATTCAAAATTTGAATTTCAAATTTCAAATTCAAATTTCAAATTTCAAATTTCAAATTTCAAATTTAAATTTCAAATTCAAATTTCAAATTCGAATTTCAAATTCAAATTTCAAATTCAAATTTCAAATTCAAATTTCAAATTCAAAATTCAAATTTCAAATTTCAAAATTCAAATTTCAAATTTCAAAATTCAAATTTCAAATTTCAAATTCCACAAAATGGTTGTGTTTCATATTCTTGTTCTCATGGATAATTTTCTACAACTCCAATCCAATCTCAAATAAAATCATGGCAACTTTATTTGGAGTTCGAATAATTGTGTACTCTATTATCCAAAACAAAATCTGAATCCAACCGGAGAGAATCTTGTCTACCATCCTAATCCTGTGTCATCACCATCCATGCATAATAAACCAGCCAATAGCATACACAAATCAATCTGCCAAACGTTAAGGAATTATGTGGAGCTAGTAGAGGGACTGATTGGACATATATAATCGGGCTCCCGTGATTCCATATGATCATCATTCTTTACCGAACAACTCAATCATATGATCACTAGTTTCAGAGTCACACCACTATAAACCTGAAACTGAACTCCCAATTATATACCGTATTACGTAAGCCTGTGACGAGCTACTATCCAATGACCTTGTCATATATGCAAAACCCTCATATGCTATCCATGATCAGCCTTAGGTCAAAGTCCGTTTAATCCTACTGATCAGGCTATCTTAAAGTTCCATTATACTACCGAATTAAGAAAATGATTATTCACCATATGTGAATAAGAAGTCATCCGCCCAGCAGACGACCCAAGGCCTTGTCCATTTTCACATTCGGTATAATGCCTTTAAGAGGATACCTTTAACTCCTCAGAGCTATGATTCCGATATCTACAAACAAACCCTTCATCGTATACAAGTCATGCACCCGACGAACCGGTCTATAAGTTTACTACCTCTGAGACGCTTTAGCTATTGGAACATCAAAGTACACAAGTCATATACATGAAGTAGTTCATTTACTCAGGATTAAGGTTATTGCACAATGAACGTCAAAAGCAGATTGATCCACTCATAGTGGACTACGTAGATCAATCACGCTTTAGTCCCGGTCTAATATGTCACCTCCAAGCAACATATCTATGTCTCTACTTGGGAGTCCAGCTCCAGACAGTCAAGACAAACCGTCCCCTCTAAGACTTTAGACATCATAATAGTCTTAACATGAGTTAGATGCTCGATCTAACCCCATAGACTACAGACCATAGTTTAGACTGCTAACTTTAGAACATTGTCTTCTCGCATACAAAAGTCCATTGCATGCAACGTTCTAACAGTTTTAACACAAGAAGTCAGTGAGCCATATTTGCTTACATTTACTTTAACATGTAAATAAGATGAGGACAGATAGCAATGTAATGAATAACCTCTATGTATAATTTTATTATCCAGTTCAAAATGAATACATCAAAATGTCTCTAATACTTAGGGCATTTCCTAACAACAACATACGTTAGAACTATGTCACCGGACATCGACTGCAGTTTCTCAGTTCGATGAACAAATTCCTGTATGTTCGTAACTCTTAAGGAACTTAGGTGACGTTAAAAATGACACCCTGCTTGCCCTTGAGGAATTAGGCCTAATGTTAAACTCTTTTCGAGAGAAGATTTACTCAATCGTGGCATGGCAAAACTTGGTCCAGTTAAGCACTACTCCTGGTCATAAGAATCCCAATACACACGAGAGTATCTCCCTGAAAAGCATTGTCAACAGCTGACAAGACCCATCTTCTCGACCAATGGCGCATAGCCGGAAAATCGTTTCAATGGCGTGACACCAATCCTGCCTTCCTATGAAATTTTGAAGGACTATTCCCCTTTCAAAACTTTGCGGGCAGCTGACATTGGAGTTCTATATAACTTGATAGCAATCTTCATTTCTTCTCTGAGCAGCCTTCCTTGTTCATTCTCTAGTACTGTGCGATCATAATCATGGTAATTCTCTATCTTGAACTCTGAATAGCCGTATTGTGGTACTCCACTAGCACTATACAATCGTGAGACCACATTCATTGATCTCGTCATCTCATTTCATCTAAGTCATTTATTTTCCAATAAATAAACAACTACTAATTCAAAACTAGACTAACTTACTTGGATAGACGAGCAGGTTGCGTCTCGTGCCAGGAGGTATATGGTCAAGCTCGCTCTGGTACCACCTGTGGTGCCCCCAACCTCAGTCCACCGAAACTATTACAATCAAGCTCCTTAGCCGACTCAAATAGCTCATGAACTTCATCGGGTCACCTAAATTCTTTTCTTTCCTTTAAACCCTTTGTGAAATTTGGAATCATTTTTTTTTTAAATACTTTTTCTTGTTTGTAAACATAACGTAATTAAACTGAACTATGTTTGTCACTTTTAAAAGTACAGACATAGTTTATACACAATGCATAATTCAAATCTTTTTGCAATACATGTCTCTTTTTTCAACGCTCAGTGGAAAACTTGTAGTAGGACCATATCCACAGTGGATTCCTTATTCCTTTGACATGCTCGCATCCTGTCACCATTCAGAAATCTACTGGATAGGTTTCTTACCTGCAACATGAACAAACTGATGAGCTAACAGACTCAGTAAGTTCAAACATACATAGTAAGAATCATATCGATTCAAAAATACTAAAACTCAATTTCCTATGAATAAGACTATTCACTATGAATAGTAACTTTGACCTCTGATCAATGAATAGTAACAGTTACCCTAACTGATTACTATTCACTTTACTCTATTGGGGTACTATTCATATACCCTAATCGAATTTACATTACTCTAGCGTAAGCTTCGGTTATACTCAATTATGATTTTTATCATTTTATTGATTGTTTATTCTCTATTTGATTTCTAGTTTAGAGCTCTGTTTATGGCAGTACCGATGATTATTAGCGCGCTGACTGGGAGGGTCTAAGGAGCGACCTTAGAACATCGGCCTCCACAGCCCTGATATCCTTGTAGGATCTGAGAAAAACCTCCACCACTATGTTGGAGGGGTGGTACGCCTTAGTAGTTTCATTACCATATGAATCGTCCCACGGTGGAACCCTTATTGCCCGTAGGTCTTTACATGTATTTCTTTATGTGTGTTTTTAATTAACCACACTATAGTGCCCTAGCACTTCTCTATAGTGTATTATTTATACACTTTTTAATTTCTCGTTTCATTAGGTGAGTTAGTTTAACTACACCCCTATTGCCCGTAGGACTTTATAAGTTTGTACGAAAAGTACTTAAATCAATCAAATAGTAATTCATGCTGCAGACATGTAAATATCTGAGCTTACCAAACATTTATCATAGCATCGCGCTATGAAACATTCATATAGCACATAAACCTAGACATAACAGATCAATTCATTCATATAATGAACAACATCAGAATGTTCATGAGCAGACAAATGAATGCTAGAACTTACATATATCACACTTAGACATAATAGTCTATTCATGTTGCAGTTAATTAAATGTTCAAACTTACATATACTTTCGCTAGCATTTCCTTCCCCGGCTCCGCAGACGTTCCTGTCGCGTCTGGATCAGGTTCCTATAACCGGAATAACCACGGTTATTCTAAATCTTCATTTCATATTCAAAATTTAGTAAAATGTAAAAATTCTACATTTTATTTCCCGTAAATGGTCTTAGGAATCTAAACTCTCATTTTCCATTTTTACACTAACTCTTGGCAAGATTACCATTTTGCCCCTGATTTGATTTCTCGTTATAAACCTACTTTTTGTTGGTTTAAGACCCAAATTTAACTTTTATAATTTCATTTTAACTATCCTTAGGCATTCACGGTCCTTTTCGAGCCTTTCAGAAATTTTTGGTCAAAATGACCATTTTACCCTTGATGGGTCTCGAGACCATCATATGCTCACCGTGACTTTTAACAGGATTTTCTAAGCCCAAATATCATAAAATAATATTTCTTAAGCTTTTACACACTTTTACAGCATCCATTACTGTTCCATAGACAACTATTGGTCATCCGACCTTCGGGTGGTACTATTCCGACACCTAGGGTCGTTTCTCGTTTTTCTCACGTTTCGGAGCCTTAAATGGGTATTTCACTACTCCTGAAACGTTTGTTATGGTAATCCAGAGCCCTAGATACCGAGTGGGCTCAGGTTTTCATCCTGACCTCAAATTTACCTTTCGTTTCCTAAAATACCCTTGACGTCGGTATTCTATTCTTTTACATTTCACAACCTCGGAGGGATGGTTTACTATTCCTCAAAGGTTCATTTTCCCATTTTCCGAGCCTAACTCATCGAAGGGTCTCGGTTTCCATTACCGAACACAATTTGCCTCTCGTTTTTCACCGAAGTGCCTTTAGTGCCGTTTTCAAAATTTCGACAGCATTTCTGCTAAATTTCTAAGTCTCCGGCGTTTAGGAAACGCTTCAAAACCATCTAACCTATTTTACTCTACCACATACTATACCAGAGGCCTAATTTTTACATAAAACTCAACTTTTTACGTAAAAATTTTCACATTTCCCATACATTTTCTTTTTCTGACATTTTATTCATTTTACTCTTTTTTTTTCTTTTCTTTTTGCAATTTGAATACAAATAATTATAAATCATTCCAATACACAAATAAGGAATGAAGGGAAATGAAATCGCTACCGAAATCGTCCCGTTGGTGATCAGACGAACTGTTCGGTCTCGATCGTACAAACATTTTGTCTCCGTTCTTCACGTTCGGAATCCCGGTTGGCAATTCTGATGCCATGGATGTGTCCAGAACGTCGAAAATAGGCCAACGAGCCATTCTTCATTTTTTTACCCCCGGGTCACCATTGACCGGCGTTGACCCCATTGATCGATGTTGACTCCGGCGTTGACCGGTAGCGGACGGCGGCAGCACGAACAACAGAGGTGTCCACCTTGAAGATCTCGACGAGAGGAGTCCATTGGTGGTATCAATTTCACCATTGGAGGCTCATATCGTCGACAATCGGCCACGAAAACTTGACCTACGGCGACGGCGTTGAATCTCCGTCGTGCCGGGGTTGTTGCCCGAAATTGTTTGAGGGCTTTTGCTCCCCGTTCTTCTCTGAGCATTTTGAGACCGGTAGTATGGCTCAACTCTGCCGGAATCGACGGATTCCACGATGGCTTCACGGCGGTGATGTCGTGGCTTCGACCAGCTTGATCCGATGGCTGTTGAGGTGAAATGAGCTATGGTTTTGTTCTCCTCTTCACCACGAAACTTTTGGGACCGGAATCACCTTGATCGGAGGTCAGACGACGGAGATACGACCGTTTGAAATTTCCAGCCACGGCGGCTTCGAGCGGTGTGTGCGGCATTCTCCGGCGTCGGTTCCGTCGATTCAGCACACCGTTGGACTCAGCTCGTCGAGAGCTTTCCAACGAGACCGGTGATGTCGAAAACAGACATCGTTTCTGGTGGTCAGTTACTGTTCACCGATGGTGTTATGTGGGGGAGAAAATCTAGAAAAGGAAAATTATGGGGCCTTTTCTGCAATTTCGACCTTTTATACCCTTTTTGTCCAAAATTTCAACATGAGCTATCCTGACAAATTTGGGCGTGTTGAACCCAAATATATCAGTTTTATTTCTATCCGAGATCATTTCGACCAGTTTCTGATACTGAGAATTCCCGGTCAAAAATTACCTTTGTGCTCAATTAACTAATTTGAGCATTCTGATAGGCTATATTGACTAATTTGGATGTCCTGAATCCAAATATATCAGTTTCGTCGTCATCCGAGGTAATCTCGGTCAGTTTTCAGTACTGTACATGTACCGGTCAAAATTCTCGTTTTGTGCTCAATTGACTAATTTGGGCATTCTGATTCCAAATATATCAGTTTTATATCAAGAAAATGTCATCTTGACCAATTTCTTGATACAGCATACGTCCAAGTCAAATATTACTTTTCATGCTCAATTAACTAATTTGAGCATGCTGAATCGATATACATTAATTTTAGGTCAAGAAGGGGTCATCTAGAACAACTTCTCGATACTATGTGTAACACACTCACGCACTCACGTCTAAAATCACTACTATCAGTATTTTATCTTTTTTTGCACTCAGTTTACCCTGAGTCACCTACTAGGGTTTACAGTTCACTGTTTTTCCCCAGCTCAATTCGATATGCTTTTACATCACCGAATTCTTAATTTGTAATATCGTTAGAACATTTTATCTCGTTCTACACAATATTAATCATTCATTTCACATTTTAAACATGAAATTCATCGTGTACAAGCAATTTACAATATTCTGAGAACAGTAAAATTTCCCGGTTATTACATTTCCTATCCCGACCTACATTTTTCCCTCGTTTCCCAAAATACCCCTAACATGAATTTTTTTTCCTGTTTTAGGCATTTTAGTCTTTTTGGGTAGGTTTACTATTCCTTTTGGGTTGGTTTTCCATTTCTAACCCTAATACACCGAGGGGTCTCGGTTTCCTTCCCGAGTCCAATATTTTTGTCCCTCGTTTCCCGAAATGCCCTTAAGCCGATTTTAGAAATTTCGGCAGCATTTCCACTTATATTTTAAGGTTTCCTAGCGTTAGGAATGCCTCAAAACCTTTGTACCTGCCACGTACTATACCAGAGGCCTATTTTATACAAAGTTTCCAAACTTTGTATAAAATTTTTCCACATGATTCAACATTCAGAAACCAACGCAAATCACAACATTTTTCTTTCAACTTAGCCTCGGTTTACTAATTAATCACATCACAACATTCTTAGGTTTTCTAATGTATAAAACAACATAAAAAACCTAACAAAGCATGCATTCTAACCCTAGCATAGCCACGGATTTTTATGCATAAACACATAGAAAATTTCATTTTCTTCCTTAGGGTTTTTATTAACATTCTTCAACATTAAAAATTTTTCATTTCTTAATGTTCATGCTCATGGTTTTAGCAAGAAAATTACATCAAAATTTTCTTGTTTCCATATTCCAATTCATGCTTAATTCAACACGTAATTGAATGAACATAAACACTAAATCAAAACATCAAAACTCATGCATTTTTCACACCATTGAAGCCACGGTTTTTCAAGGGAAACATGCAAAATTTTTGCTTGTTTCTAAACCCTAATTCATGTTTTAAATACTAAAACATCAAACCAATCATAGAATCAACAAAACAACAATTTTTTTCATTGTTTTTCAACACTAAACCCACTGATTTTCTAAGGAAAATCAAAGGAAAAAGCTTCAATTTTGAAGCTTACCTTGATTAGTTGATGACTTGAGATTGGAAATGCAATTCAAGCTAGGTTTGGTGTGAAATTGAAAACAAAATTTTGGCTTTCAAAGGGGGAGAAGGCCACGGTTTTTGCTAAATAAAAAGGGCAAGAGTTTGGTTGGTTTTTTTTATTTTTTTGATTAAATTTTGATGCCTATTTATAGGCAAAAACCAAGGGCTTGTTTGCAATTTTTCCCCAACAATTTCCTAATTGTTCAAGGACTAAAAAGTAAAGATTTTGGGGCAAAAATCAAATTTTTTTCTTCTCCCTTTCCAAGTGGCCGAATGGCCTTTTAAAATTTTTACAAAATTTTTTTCAATGGCTTTTTGGCATAATCTTGGCCATTGATCATGAAGTAACCTAATCTAAACCATATACCTTTCAAAATTACTTTCCTAATTAAGGACATTAATTTTTGTTTATGACATAATCATGGTGATGTCATCCAACTATTCATATTAATTCATTAATTAATTTATGGTCAATTTTTGACTATAATCCGATCCGAACGGGACTTCATCGAAATCGCGTAGGCGAGTTCTCAATGCCTCTAGTGCGATCGGTTTGTCTTATTTTGCTTCTGTTTGATCAGAATTCTCTACCATAAATTTCTATTGTTTTAGTACATTTCAATGTACTCTCTAGGGTTTTCGGCTCTGATTTCGAACCGTCTCACCCAATTATGTCCAGTAAGATTTTCCATCTCCGAACTCACACACTTTAACACTGTCAGAACATTTTTATACTATTCACAACAGTATTAAAACATAACTTTTTTCTCATTTTATTCATTAAAATTGTTATATACATACAATTTTTACCCTACTTCAAGAATCCAAAATTCCCGGTTATCACATTGCTACCCAAACACCTAAGAATCTCAACATCCTTACCAAAAATTAGCCCCATTCAAGCTTGTTTTGGAGGCTTCCACTCAAGATCATTTCAAGTCATATCAAGGTTGTCTTTCGGTAAGGTTCTAGAACCAATCTTGTGGTTTTGTTGATTTTTCATTAGCTTGATAATGAGAAGAAAATTTTATGTTCTTTACTAGCCTAAAACTAACCCTCCTTCTCACCTAGAGCAACACGGATTTGGTCACCCACCCCTTGGTTTGGATTGTGCTTGGTTCATAGCACCCAAGGTAAAACCGAAAACTCTCTTTTTGTGGTTTAGCTCTTTTTAAGTTTTGATCAAGGAAATTTATATGTATTTATTTGAGCAATGGGTTGTAATAATCTTTATTTTGAGCTCTTAGCATTTTGGTTATGTATTTTTGTGGTTATGTACTTGAGCTTTAAGTTTTTGTGGATGGATGTGTGAATGGATGTTTTAGGGTTGGCTGGGAACCAACCTATCCTAGTTTGTAGGCCATAGTTTTGGCCATTTTCAAACACGTTATGGTCTGATTTTGGGAATATGTAAACATAAAGTTTTAAGAAAATTTTGTTACGATCGTTTTTGCGTCAAATAGTCTTTTGCTAGAAATGACTTTAAGATAGGTTTTCGAGGTAGTTTTCAACCAGAGTTAAAAACTGGGATTGAAATCCTAAGCAACAAGAATAGTCTTGGATTTTTGTAAAAATGACAAACTTAAAGTCCAAACCGGATCTCAGACTCGACATAAAAGTTTTAGATCTCATCGAAACCTTTAAGATGACCTACACGACTTTTAAAAATTTGGCCGTTTCGGGCCCCAAACAGAGTAGGATTTAAGCAAGCGTAAAACTAGAATTTTTCTAAAACTAGGCACGAGTTTTAGCTACAGGTTTTGAGTGTCTCAAACTCGTTAGATGTTAAACCGAGCTCTGAGATGAACATGAAAGTTTTTCATCTCGTCGAGGACTAAAAGTTTTATGTTCGTCAAATTCACATATTAAATCGTTTTAAACAAGTTTTAAAACAGTTTTCAGTAAACTGGTTCAAGAACCACTTTTAAATAGGAACACGAAAATGTGTTATTTCCCTTTTATAATGGAAACATGGTTTTGATAAAACACCCCCACCTTCCAATGGGGTCATATGAGGATGGTTTCAAAGAGCATAGATTTTCCCCAAAATTTTATAAGAGTCCCAAAACAACTTTCTTAAAAAATAAATAAACGGTAGAGGTAGCCCGATTGGCTATTACACCAAATACACAAAGTAACCCGTTAGGCTACATAGTCAACGATGCGCAAGGTAACCAGTTAGTTGACTGGTCGGTTAATCAGTCAAGGACTGAGTTTGAACGAGATAGTGAGGAACAGTCATTAATTTGTCAAGTAGACAAATTAATGAAGCGCGATTAGAAATTAGATACCAAATTCCTAAAGTAGAGCAGTTGGGTACTGATAGGCATCGGTACCATACAACAATAAAATTTTTAGTCATTAACGACCATAGTGACTGAAGAGCCAAGTTTAACAAAGATGCGTTATGATTACAGGTCACTACTTGTAAATCTTAATGAAGGCGAAGTACAAATTGTCAGCTGACAAATAAGTACAACTCCACCTATAGAATTGAATTTTAAGTGTTATTTTATGCTATGTTAAGTATGCAATCCGTGCATAATTGTTGCATAGCATGTTATAAGCGCATATAGTTTCATAATCATGCAAATTAATGAAAACATGAGTTAGATGCCATACATCCCCATCACATAAGATTAGGGGATAGCCTAGTAGAGCATATGGCCTGATCAGATAAACAATTAGGTAATTATTAAGCGTGTCGCACCAGCCTCTCCCGCTTCAAGAGGTTTTTTAGTTTAAGTATGACGAGCCTAAGCTGATGGCTCTTAAAACATAATGAGCACAAGGCCCACAAGCGCAAGGCTCACTATGATCATGGACGTTTTTGATAATCCGCATGCAGTTTGGTACTGACACACAGGCCCTCAGCAAAGTAAGAAAAGATAATGAATAATGAAGTATAATATGAGTATAATCAGTTCATGCATTGTTCACGATATGCCTTAGCTATAGTTACAACATGCTTCTAGCTATAGTAGATATGCATTCAGTTATGTGATGTTTTTTGTTATGCATTCAGTTATATGATGTTTCAGTTATGCATGTAGTTATGTGTAATGCTTAGGTTTTGCATCCAGTATGTGGAATGATTCAGTGTATGGTACATGTTTTTGTATACGTAACATGCTTATATGTTTTAAATATTAATTATGTTTTAAACATGTTTTGTGGTTAACATATTGTACTTACTGGGCGTAAAGCTCACAGTGTGTGTTCATGCGATAAGTAAGCGACCTACGGCTTAGGCCTCGAACGACGGTGGTGGCGGCAGAGGCGGATGTGAGGGTAAGGTTGTGGGTACCACCGCAAGTGTTGACTTTCGCAAAGTATTAAAACAAACATTTTATTTTTAAATAGTAACTAGTTAAACAATTTCATAAGTATGTATATAAGATTGAACTTCAATTGTTTTAGACCTTTGTATTCGTAAAGTATATGTACTCACATGAATAGTAAAACGTATGTATATATAAAAAAAAATATCCCTAAAATTATAGTATTAAGTAAGTAAGTTTGAGTAATAGATTTCAAGTAAGTTTAAGTATCAGTAGTTTTAAGTGACGGTCAGGGTCACTCAAGGTTTGGGCTATCACACTAACAATAGTAGCGATCTAAGAGTGACGTTAATTAATTTTTTAGGTAAATAAATTAATTAAGCACGATTAGAAAATCAAACTCTCAAGAGGAGAGCAACTAGTATCGATAAGGATCGGTACCACACAACGATAGATTTATTATTTACTAACGACTATAGTGACCTAAAACGGAATTTAACAAAAATATGTTATGATTACATGAAGGTGCCTATATTGTGGCAAAGGAGAGAGTACAAACTATCCGCTGATAGGTAACTACAACTCCGCCTACACCATGAATGAAATTAGATTAAAACGGTGTTTTCAATCTATGTTAAGTATGCAAATGGTGTTGATGATTGCATAACATAGCATGTTTCATAATCACATTAGATTTATGAATAGTATAAGTTAGATGCCATTACATCCCTATCACGTAAAATTAGAAGATAGCCTAAAAGAGCTCATGGCATATCAGACATAATTCTAGAATTGGGTAATAAAATAAAAGTGTCGGTATAACAGGCCAAAGCCCACAGTTTATATAGGGCCAGAGGCCCATAGTTTATATCAGGCCAAGGCCCACAGTTTATATCGGGCCAAGGCCCATAGTTTATAGTGAGCCAAGACTCACTATGATCACAGGTGTTCCCGATGATCTGTGTGCAGTTTGGTACCGACACCAAGGCCCTTCAAATAAGAAAAGATAGTGAATAATAAAGCATAAATTGAGCATAAACGGTTCATGCATTGTTCACGTTATGCCCTAGATACAGTTATAGTACGCTTATTAGTTTCATGACATGATATGTCCCTATGGTATGCATTCTGTGATATGCTACATAATATGTTTCCATGTTCTATGTGAATGTGTGACATGTTTATCAGTTTGAATATGCCTTATAGTATGGCTTATGTTTTAAACATGTTTTGCAAATGACATGTTGTATTTATTGAGCGTAAAGCTCACAGAGTGTGTTCATGCTGTAGGTAAGTGACCTATGGCCTAGATACTGATGGACGATGACGGCGGCAGAGGCGAATGTAGGGTTGAGGTTGTGGATACCACCACCAGTGTTTACTTCTGCACCATATCAAAAAATCAATCTTATCTTTTGAGCAGTTTAATAGTTTAACTATGTACATATGTTGACTCCAGTTGCATTCAGACTTTCATACATTTGTAAGTATATGTATGTACGTAAATAGTAAAATATACTATTCAAAAAAAATTCTCATATTTTACGGTATCAAAGATAAGTAGTTTTAAGCATGTTAAGTATGTTCAAGTTTAAGTATCACTAGTTTTAAGTAACGGTCCAGGCCACTTAGGGCTCGGGCTATCACAGCTCTTAGGTCACTACTATCGTTAGTGACTATAAATTTTATTGTTGTATGATACTGATGCCTTTCGGTACCCAACTGCTCTACTTTGGGAATTTGGTATCTAATTTCTAATCATGCTTGATTAATTTGTCTACTTGACTAATTAATCACCATCTCTCATTATCCCATTCAAACTCGGTCCTTGACTGGTTAACTGACCAGTCAACTGACTAGTTACCACGCGCACCGTTGACTATGTAGCCTACTAGGTTACTTTACATATTTGGTGTAGTAGCCCATTGGGCTACCTCTACCATTTTTTAAGAAAATTGTTTTAGAAATCTTATAAAATTTTGGGAAAAATTTATGCTCTTTGGAACCGTCCTCATATCACCCCATTGGAAGGTAGGGGGGTTTTATCAAAACCATTTTTCCATTTTAAAAGGGAAAGAACACATTTTGGTGTTCATATTTAAAAGTGGTTCTTGAACCATTTTACTGAAAACCATTTAAAACTTGTTTGAAACAATTTAATCTGTGAACTTGGCAAACATGAAACTTTTAGTACTCGACGAGATGAACTCTCGTGTTCATCCGGGAGTTCGGTTTAACCTCTAACAGGTACGAAACACTCAAAACCCATAGCTAAAACTCGTGCCTAATTTTAGAAAAATTCCAGTTTTATGATTGTTTAAAAATTGCTCTATTTGGGATCAGAAACGGCCAAATTTTTAAAACTCATGTAGGTCATCTTAAAGCTTTCGATGAGATCTAAAACTTTCATGTTGAGTCTGAGATCTAGTTCGGACTCTAATTTGTTCATTTTTATAAAAATCAGTGACTGTTCGTGTTGCTCAAGATTTCAGTCCCAGTTTTGAACTCCAGTTGAAAACTGCCTCGAAAACCTATCTTAGTGTCATTTTTGGTCAAAGGCACAAAAAAACGAAATTTCTTAAAACTTTTGTGTTTTACAGATTCCCAAAATCAGACCATAATGTGTTCAAAAATGGCCAAAACCATGGCCTAAAAACTGCGACAGGTTGGTTCCTAGCCAACCCTAACCGTCCATTCACATATCCATTCACAAAAACTTAAAGCTTAAGCACATAACCACAAAAAATAAATAACCAAGATGCTAAGGGCTCAAAATAAAGATTATTACAACCTATTGCTCAAATAAATACACATAAATTTCCTTGATCTCAAAACATAAAAATAGCTAAACCACAAAATGATTTCAGTTTTACCTTAGTGTGCTTCGAAACAAGCACAACCGAACCAAGGGGGTGGGTCACCAAAATCCTTATGGCACAAAGGGTGAGAGGGGTAGGTCTTGGCTAGGAGAAAACATAAAAACTTCCTCTCATCATCAAGCTAAAGAAAACCAACAAAACCACAAAGAAAATGTCCTAGCGACTCACCTTCAATGACCTTGAAATGATCTTAAAGAAATAGCTCCAACACAAGCTAAAGGGTGGCTGATTTTTGTTGTGTTTTTGGCTGAGGGATGGTCAGTTTTTGGTTGGAAATGGGTCAGCTTTAGATGAGAAAAGGGAGAGGAGTGGTTGGTTTTTGGGAGCTTTTAAGCGAGCAAATGGGAAAAATGAGGCCTAAGGCCACTTGCCCTTATTTATATGCAAATGCTAAGCAAGATTAACTAACTCTAAGCCACTTAATTAAGCCAAAACTTAGCTAAATTAGGGAATAAAAATCTGTGCTACAGCCCCCCACAAAATTCGATGGCACCTTGGGAAGAAAAAAGAGGAAAAGTTGCATTAATTTGTATGGAAAGCAATAGTGACTTGCCCCCCACTTTTGCATATTTTATTCACACTTAACCAAGACTTCATTGACCATATCTGGGGCAATCTTTTCTACACTTTTTGTGACAATCAAGAAATTTCATCATTCTCAAAAAATCGGTACATGGAATGCACACGATGAATTTCATGTTTAAAGTGTGAAAATGTAGCATTTTATGTGTGTACGCGTGTGGGTCATACACAGTATCAAGAAATTAGTTAAGATGACCTTTTCTTGAAATAAAACTGATATATTTATAACCAGAATACTCAAATTAGTAATTTTAGCACAAAAAGTAATTTTTGACTAGGAAACATGCAATATCGAAAAACTGGTCGAGATGACCTCGGATGAAAATAAAATTGATATATTTGGGTTCAGCATGCCCAAATTAGTCAGGATAGCTCATGTTGAAATTTTGGACAAAAAAAGGATATATAAGGACAAAAAATTGGATATTTGTAAAAAGGGCTCTCATATTTTTCTCTCCCTTTCTCTTTCCTCCCCCACCACCGAAATAAATAGTAACTGACCACCAGAAACGGAGTCTGTTTTCAACAATGCTGGCACCATTGGAAAGCTCTCGATGAACTGAGTCCAATGATGGGTTTACGCGATGGAACCGACGCCAGAGGAAGGCGCACGCGCTGCTTAAAGCCACCGGAGGCTGAAAAATTTGAGCCTCCGTATCTCCGCCATCCGACGTCAAAATTCCATGATTCCGGTCCTAATGGATTCGTGGTGAAGAGTAGAACAAAAACCCTTCATTTTAGCTCAACAGCCACTAGATCACGTCGCCTAAGCCTTCACCGTTGCTCTCGTGTCGCTACCGTGGAAGTCACCGTTTCTGGCAGAGGTGAACGACACCGCCAGTCTCAAAACATTCAGAATAGGGTGAAAATCAAAAGCTCCAAGTCAATTTTGGGCAACAACACTGGGAAGACGGAGAACCAACCACCGCCACTATCCTCAATTTTCGAGGGTTCATTTCGGGCGATAGGAGCCTCGATTGGTGAAATTGACACCACCAATGGGTTCCTCTCATCGAGCTCTTCAAGATGGTGGCTGCCTTTTTCCTTGTCGCCACTAGTCAACACCGGTCAATGGCGAGTCAATGCCGGTCAACACTGGTCACCAAAATTTGAAAAATGGCCCGTTGGCCTATTTTCAACATTCTGGACACATCCACGACATCAGATTTGCAAACTAAAACTTCAAAAGTGAAGAACAGTGGAATAAAGTTCATGTGCTCAAGACTGAACGGTTTGTTCGATCGCCGGTAGGATGATTTCGATAGTGATTTTGGTCCCTTCATTCCTTAAATTATATTTTGGAATGATTATGTATTAATTATGTATTTTGGCTTGTGAAATTGTAAGAAAAATAGATGAAAATAATAGAAAAAAATGTGTGGGAATGTAAAGATTTTTACGTACAAGTTAAGTTTTACGTAAAAATATAGGCCTCTGGTATAGTACATGGTAAATTAGAATAGGTTAGATGGTTTCGAGCCGTTTCCTAAACGCCGAGAACCCAAAAATTAAGCGGAAATGCTGTCAAAATTTCAAAAATAGCACAAAGAGGTATTTTAGGAACCTAACGGTAAAATGTGGTCGGGATGGAAACCCGAGCCCCCTCAGTGACCTAGGGTCGGAATAGTACCACCCGAGGGTTGGTGAATAGTGAACAGAGCATTTCGATAATTAATGCCGAAAAAGCTCGAAAAGGCTTAAGAAAAATTATTTTATCATTCTCAAAAAATCGGTATATGAAATGTACATGATGAATTTCATGTTTAAAATGTGAAAATGTAGTATTTTATGTGTGCACGCATGTGGGTCATACACAATATCAAGAAATTAGTCAAGATGACCTTTTCTTGAAATAAAACTAATATATTTAGAACCAGAATGCTCAAATTAGTCATTTTAGCACAAAAAGTAATTTTTGACTAGGAAACATGCAATATCGAAAAACTGGTCGAGATGACCTCGGATGAAAATAAAATTGATATATTTGGATTTAGTACGCCCAAATTAGTCAGCATAGCTCATGTTGAAATTTTGGACAAAAAAAGGATATATAAGGGCGAAAAATTGGATATTTGTAAAAAGGGCCCTCATATTTTTCACTCCCTTTCTCTTTCCTCCCCCACCACCGAAATAAATAGTAACTGACCACCAGAAACGGCGTCCGTTTTCGACAATGCTGGCTCCATTGGAAAGCTCTCGATGAGCTAAGTCCAACGGTGGGTTGACGCGACGGAACCGACGCGAAAGGAAGGCGCACGTGCTGCTTAAAGCCGCCCGAGGCTAAAAAATTTGAGTCACCGTATCTCCGCCATCCGACGTCAAAATTCCACGATTCCGGTCCCAATGGATTCGTGGTGAAGAGTAGAACAAAAACCCCTTATTTTAGCTCAACAGCCACTGGATCACGTCGCCTAAGCCCTCACCGTCGCTGCCGTGGAAGTCACCGTTTCTGGCAGAGGTGAGCGACACTGCTAGTCTCAAAACATTCAGAATAGGGCGAAAATCAAAAGCTCCAAGTCAATTTTGGGCAACAACGCCGGAAAGACGGAGAACCAACCACCGCCGCTATCCTCAATTTTCAAGGGTTCGTTTCGGGCGATAGGAGTCTTGATCAGGGAAATTGGCACCACCAATGGGTTCCTCTCATCGAGCTCTTCAAGATGGTGGCCGCCTTTTTCCTCGCTGCCACTAGTCAACACTGGTCAATGGCAAGTCAATGTCGGTCAACACCGATCACCAATATGGCCCGTTGGCCTATTTTGGACGTTCTGGACACATCCATAACATCAGATTTGCAAACTGAAAATTCAAAAGTGAAGAACAGTTGAACAACGTTCGTGCGCTCAAGACTGAACGGTTCGTTCGATCGCCGGTGGGATAATTTCGATAGTGATTTTGGTCCCTTCATTCCTTAATTTATGTTTCAGAATGATTATGTATTAATTATGTATTTTGGCATGTCAAATTGTAAGAAAAATAGATGAAAATGATGGAAAAAAAAGTGTGGGAATATGAAGATTTTTGCGTAAAAGATGAGTTTTACGCAAAAATATAAGCCTCTGATATAGTACATGGTAAATTAGAATAGGTTAGATGGTTTCAAGGCGTTTCCTAAATGTCAAGAACCCAAAAATTAAGCGGAAATGCTATCAAAATTTCAAAAACAGCACAAAAAGGTAGTTTAGGAACCGAAGGGTAAAATTTGGTTGGGATGGAAACCCGAGCCCCCTCGATGACCTAGGGTTGGAATAGTGCTACCCGAGGGTTGGTGAATAGTAAACTGAGCATTTCAGCAATTAATGCCAAAAAAGCTCGAAAAGGCTTAAGAAAAATTATTTTATCATTCTCAAGAAATCGATACATGGAATGTACACGATGAATTTCATGTTTAAAATGTGAAAATGTAGTATTTTATGTGTGTACGCGTGTGGGTCATACATAGAGTCAAGAAATTAGTCAAGATGATCTTTTCTTGAAATAAAACTGATATATTTAGAACTCAAATGCTCAAATTAGTAATTTGGGCACAAAAAGTAATTTTTGACTGGGAAACATGCAATATCAAAAAATGGTCGAGATGATCTCGGATGAAAATAAAATTGATATATTTGGGTTCAGCACGCCCTTATATATCCTTTTTCTTTCCAAAATTTCAACATGAGCTATCCTAACTAATTTGGGCCACCCGAGGGTTGGTGAATAGTAAACTGAGCATTTCAGCAATTAATGCCGAAAAAGCTCGAAAAGGCTTAAGAAAAATTATTTTATCATTCTCAAGAAATCGATACATGGAATGTACACGATGAATTTCATGTTTAAAATGTGAAAATGTAGTATTTTATGTGTGTACGCGTGTGGGTCATACACAGAGTCAAGAAATTAGTCAAGATGTCCTTTTCTTGAAATAAAACTGATATATTTAGAACTCGAATGCTCAAATTAGTAATTTGGGCACAAAAAGTAATTTTTGACTGGGAAACATGCAATATCAAAAAATGGTCGAGATGATCTCGGATGAAAATAAAATTGATATATTTGGGTTCAGCACGCCCAAATTAGTTAGGATAGCTCATGTTGAAATTTTGGACAAAAAAAGGATATATAAGGGCGAAAAATTGGATATTTGCAAAAAGGGCCCTCATATTTTTCTCTCCCTTTCTCTTTCCTCCCCCACCACCAAAATAAATAGTAACTGACCACCAGAAACGGCGTCTGTTTTTGACAACGCTAGCACCATTGGAAAGCTCTCGATGAGCTGAGTCCAATGGCGGGTTGACGCGACGGAACCGACACCGGAGGAATGCGCATGCGCGCCTAAAGCCACCGGAGACTGAATAATTTGAGTCGCCGTATCTCCACCATCCGATGTCAAAATTCCATGATTCCGGTCACAATAGATTCGTGGTAAAGAGTAGAACAAAAACCCCTCATTTTAGCTTAACAGTCACTGGATCAAGCTGCCTAAGCCCTCACCATCGCTACTGTGGAAGTCACCGTTTCTGGTGGAGGTGAGCGACACCGTCGGTCTCAAAACATTCAGAATAGGGCGAAAATCAAAAGCTCTAAGTCAATTTTGGGCAACGACGCCGGGAAGACGGAGAACCAACCACCGCTGCCGTCCTCAATTTTCGAGGGTTCATTTTGGGCGATAGGAGCCTTGATCGGTGAAATTGACACCACCAATGGGTTCCTCTCATCGTGCTCTTCAAGCTGGTGGCCACCTTTTTCCTCGCCACCGCTAGTTAACACCGGTCAACGGCGAGTCAATGCCGGTCAACGCCAGTCACCAAAATTTGATGAATGGCCCGTTGGCCTATTTTCGACGTTCCGAACACATCCGCGACATCAGATTTACAAACCGAAACTTGAAAAGTGAAGAACGGTGGAATAAAGTTCGTGGGATCAAGACAGAACGGTTCGTTCGATCGCCGGTGGGACGATTTTGGTACTGATTTTGGTCCCTTCATTCCTTAATTTATGTTTTGGAATGATTATGTATTAATTTTGTATTTTGACATGTGAAATTGTAAGAAAAATGGATGAAAATGATGGAAAAAAAATGTGTGGGAATGTGAAGATTTTTACATAAAAGTTGAGTTTTACATAAAAATTACGTAAAAATAATGGCCTCTGGTATAGTGCGTGGTAAATTAGAATAGGTAAGATGGTTTCGAGGCGTTTCCTAAACGCTGAGAACCCAAAAATTAAGCGGAAATGCTGTCGAAATTTCAAAAACAGCACAAAGAGGTATTTTAGGAACCGAAGGGTAAAATGTAGTCGGGATGGAAACCCGAGCCCCCTCAGTGACCTAGGGTCGGAATAGTGCCACCCGAGGGTCGGTGAATAGTAAACAGAGCATTTGTCGAAAAAACTCAAAAAGGCTTAAGAAAAATTATTTTATGATTCTTGGGCTTAGAAAATCCAGTCTAAGCATTTCAAATGAAAATAATACGGCTCAAATACCCGTTAGGGGCAAAACAGTCATTTTAATTGAAAATTTCAGGAATGATAGAATAGGACCCTAATGGACTTAGAACGGCTTAATTAAGATTTTAAGGGCCAAAACCAAGTTGTAAATCAAAGAAAAGTAAGGTTATGATGAAAAATCCTGTTAGGGGTAAAATAGTAATTTTGCCAAAAGTTCGAGACGCAATGATAATTTTGCCAAAACTTAGCAGAAAAGTTATAAATGAGATATTAGACCCCTAAGCTCATGATTGGGAAATAAAACGTTGAATTTTTACATTTTACTAAGCTTTATATATGAAATAAATATTGAAAATAACCATGATTATTTTGGATATAGGAATTCGATCTAGACGCAATGAAGGGACGTCTGTGGACCAAGAAAGCAGGAAAGGAGATACGTGCAAAGTATCTGTAAGCTCGGACATTTAATTGATGCAACATGAATTGACTTCTATGTCTATGTGATCTATGTACAGCATGTAAGTTCAAATATTTTCCTGTCTGCAACATAAATTGGTTGTTGTATGTCTGTTAAATGATAAGATGCAATAATATGATTGCTATGAAAACTATGTGCATATGTTTATGTCTATGTGTCATGTCTAAGTCAAACATGAGTTGACTTGACATGTTTACGTGTTATGTATAAAATGCAAATGATATGAATGTTACAGAAGCCATGTTATGAACTATGTGTTGATGTCTAAGTCAAATGTAAATTGACTTGACATGTTTATGTCCATGTGTTATATGCAGTAAGTTCAGATATTTTATTGTCTGTAACATGAATTTATGTAACATGTTTATATGCTATGTATGACATCTAAAGTATGTACCAAGGTACTACATGCACACTAATATGTAAATAAAATACACACAAATAAAGAAAGTTATGTAAAGTGTTCCAGACCAAGGAGGCACTGATAATGCCATCGGCTAAGAACCACATGAAAGATGGCAATGAAACCACTATTAGTGTACTGGCCTCCTACACAGGTGGAGGTTCCTCATGTTAAGTTATGTTATGGCTTCCAATCCGATGGTGGTGCATCTCAGGTGCGGAAGTCTAATATTCAAGTTTACGGTACAACCAAAATGGAGCCCAAAACCAAAATGTAATGCAAGATAACGACCTAAAACATAAACTTTGCCCATAAACGAGCATAATTAAGTCTAAAATGTATTAATCATATACTTAATGTTCTAAATTATGGTTTACGGTCAAAGTCACTGTTCACGATAAATGGTATTGTTCACAGTCAATAGTACTGTTCATGGTCAGAGTTACTATTTATAGTGAATAGAAATGCATAAGTAATGCATGTTATTTGTTATGTTAATGATTCATGCTATGTTTGATGTTAAGGTTGTTTAAGTACATAAGTATATTTACGACGCTTAAGTATAATTACGAAGTTTTATGTATTTAAGTATGATAAGTATATTCATGATGTTAAATGTGAAAGTATTTTCATGATAACAAGTGTGTCAAGTATGTTATGTTTATGATGTTTAAGCATACATTAAATATGCTATGTTTAAAATATGATATGTTTACGATGTTAAAGATTTTAAGTATGTTCACGATGTTATATATGTTAAGTATGCTATGTTTAAATTATGATATGTTTACGATGTCAATGTTAAGTACGTTAAGTATGTTTACGATGATAAGTACGAAAATATATTCAAGATGTTAAAGTATGTCAAGTGTGAAAGTATATTCATGATGCTAAGTATGTTAAGTATATTTACGATGATAAGTATGTTAAGTATGATTATGATGTAAAGTATGTTCAAGTATGTAGAAGTATGTTTGCAATGTTATATATGTTAAGTAAGAAATTTAAAGTAATGTATGATATATGTTATGTTAATAATCTGATGCTACAGTTGGTATCAGATATGCTCTGTCTGGTATAGTATGAGTGATGTTAAATACGTTTAAGTATGAATTTTAAGCAAGTTATGTTTTATGTTATGTTAATGCTCTGCCCTATATGGTAAGAATATTTATATGTTATGCATGTATGTTTAAACTTATTGAGCCTACCGCTCACAAGTTTGTCTATGTTGCAAGTAAGCAACCTGCACAACGATTAGACAAGTAATAGATGACGAATAAGATCTGCATGTGCCAAGGGACTAGGCGAGGGTTATGGCACTGCTATGAGTGTTCCGCTGAGTTGTTTAAGAAGAGTATTGAAATGATGGTTTATGATGTATATCAAGTTACGACAATGTAAAAGATTTACTTTAGTAAATGTTTTACGATGATACAGTTTTCAAGTTTAAAGTTTAAGAAAAAAATTTATTCCCTATTTTTTGCATTAAAATGGGAAGTTAAAATAAGTATGTTAAAGAAATTATGTTCAAAGTAAGTTACGAACTGTTACAGTTGGTATCAGAACAAGTTAAAAGTAAGTTAAAAATAAGTTCCTGACGACCCATGAGGTGACGATCTATCGCAGTCAGCTTCAGAGCTCGACCGCGATGGCCCACTAAATTCTGGTCGTCACAGGTAGTGTCAGAGCAGTTCGACCATATCCCTCCTAGCATGATGCACATCCTATTCACCATCTAAGTAAGTTAGTTTTATTTTAAATTAGTAAATGTTTATTTATTGAAATAAACCTTTTGTAAGGATAAGACGATGAGATGACGAGATCACAGTACAGGTGTTGATCCCTTGTATAAGTTCCAATTATGAACAAGATCAGTTGTTAGGCTATTTTTATCCTGACACTTGACATCATGTACTCCAGCCAACAAAACCCAACCAACAGCAGCCCATGGGAATGCAGGATTGGTTTCATGCCATCGAGATGATTCTCCGACTTGCATCATTGATCAGGATAACTGGGTCCTCTTGGCTATTAGCACTTTCAGGGAAATGCTCTCGTGCGTATTAGGATTCTTGTGACCAGGATGAACGCTTAACTAAACTGAGTTTCGCCATACCACGATTAAGTGATTCTCTTGGAGAAGTCCAGCATCAACCCCAGTTTCCTCATGGGCAAGCGGGATGTCATTTCCAACACCGCCTATGTTTCCTAAAGTTGTGGTTATGCAGGAAAATTTGATGTACAAGATTATGATATATAGCCTTCATGTTACGTAGATGTCTGAAATGATATGTAAATGTTATAAAATGACATGTATATGTGATGAACAAAGATGAAATGAAATATTTGTACCCCTACTTGTCTCAATATTCGAGGATGAAAATTTTATAAGGAAGGGTGAATGTGACAACCGAGAACTTTCACCATTCTCAGAAAATCGGTACATGGAATGTACACGATGAATTTCATGTTTAAAATGTGAAAATGTAGGGATTTTATGTACGTATGCGTGTGTGTCATACACAGTATCAAGAAATTAGTCAAGATGACCTTTTCTTGAAATAAAACTGATATATTTAGAATCAGAATGCTCAAATTAGTCATTCGAGCACAAAAAGTAATTTTCGACCGGGAAACTTGTAGTATCGAAAAACTGGTCAAGATGACCTCGGATGAAAATAAAACTGATATATTTGGGTTCAGCATGCCCAAATTAGTCAGGATAGCTCATGTTGAAATTTTGGACAAAAAAAGTATATATAAGGGCGAAAAATTGAATATTTGCAAAAAAGGCCCTCATATCTTCTCTCCCTTTCTCTTTCCTCCACCACCACCGAAATGAACAGTAACCGACCACCAGAAATGGTGTCCGTTTTCGACACTGCCAGCACCATTGGAAAGCTCTCGACGAGCTGATCCAACGGTGGGTCGACGCGATAGAACCGACGCGGGAGGAAGGTGCATGCGCCGTCGGAGGCTGAAAAATTTGAGCCGCCATATCTCCGCCGTCCGACGTCCAAATGCCATGATTCTGGTCCCAATGGATTCATGGTGAGAAGTAGAACAAAACTCAGGCCTCATTTTAGCTCAACGACCATTGGATTGCGCGCCCAAGCCCTCGCCGTTGCCACAGTGGAAGTCATCGTTTCCGGTAGAGGTGAGCGACACCGTCGGTCTCAAAACATTCAAAACAGGGCGAAAATCAAAAGCCCCAAGTCAATTTTGGGCAACAACGCCAAGAAGACGAAGAACTAACCACTGCCACCGTCCTCAATTTTTGAGGGTTCGTTTCGAGGCTATAGGAGCCTCAATCGGTGAAATTGACACACCAATGGGTTCCTCTCGTCGAGCTCTTCAAGATGGTGGCCACCTTTTTCCTCGCCGCTGTGACGGCACGTAGTTCTCTCAACTTTAAACTTACTTTTAACTTGCTTTCTTTAACATACTTGTCTTAACTTTTCATTTGAATGTGAAAATGGGAAATAAATTTTTTTTCCTTAAACTTGCAAATCGTATCATCGTATAACATTTACTATAATAAACATTTTACTTTGTCATACTTAATTTACATCATAAAACATCATTTCAATACTTTTCGTAAACAGCTCAGAGGAAGACTCATAGCAGTACCATAACCCTCGCCTAGTCCCTTAGCACATGCAGATCTCATTCGTCATCCATCACTTGTCTTATTGTTGTGCAGGTTGCTTACCTGCAACATGAAGAAACTTGTGAGCCATAGGCTCAGTAAGTTCAAACATACATGCATGACGTATGAGACTCGTACCATATAGTATAGAGCATTAACATAACATAAAACATAATTTACGTAAAATTCATACTTAAACATAATTAACATCACTCATACCATATCGGGCAGAAAATATCTGAAATCAACTGTGGCATCAAAACATTCACATAACATATATCATACATTACTTAACATTCATATTTAAACATAATTAACATCACTCATACCATATTGGGCAAAACATATCTGATACCAACTGTGGCATCAGAACATTCACATAACATATATCATATATTGCTTAACATTCATACTTATCATACATAACCTTTTAAATATACTTGTACATACTTAAACATACTTTGCATCATAATCATACTTGACATATTTCACATCGTGAACATACTTTCGTACTTAATATACTTTAAACATACTTAACATAACATGAATATATTTTCATACTTAACATACTTTTAACGTATTTTAATATCTTGAATATACTTTCATACTTAACATACTTTAACGTCATGAACATACTTAACATACTTAGTATCATGAACATGCTATCATACTTGACATACTTTAACATCTTGAACATACTTCATACTTAACATACTTTAAACATCATAGTCATACTTACATTTACTTGAATATTGTAAACATGATATACTTAACATACTTATCATCGTGAAAATACTTTCACATTTAATATCATAAATATACTTATCATACTTAAATACATAAAACTTCTTAAATATACTTAAGCATCGTAAATACACTTACGTATACTTAAACATCCTTAACATAAAACATAACATGGATCATTAACATAACAAATAACATGCATTACTTATGCATTACTATTCACTATGAATAGTAACTCTGACTATGAACATGAATAGTACTGTTGATTGTGAACAGTGTCGTTGATCGTGAACAATATTTTTGATTGCAACGGTACTCATAGTGTTAGTATATTTTATGCTCGTTTATGGACTGTATTTTTAGTCTTGGGTCTTTATCTTTCATTACGTTCAGGTTTTGAGCCCCATAATTGGTCGTACCTTAAACTTGAACATTAGACTTCCGCACCCGGGATGCACCACCATCGAATTGGAAGCCATAACATAACTTGACATGAGAAACCTCCACCTGTGTGGGAGGCCGGTATGCCAATAGTTGTTTCATTACCAACTTTCATATGGTTCCTAACTGGTGGCATTATCATTGCCTCCTTGATCTGGAACACTTTTACATTTCGTTCTTTATTTGTGGATATTTTATTTTCCACGTTAGTGTACATAAAGCACCTTGGTACATACTGCACCTTAGTGCATACTTTACATGTCATACATAACATATAAATATGTTACGTAATTTCATGTTATAGACATTTAAAATGTCTGAACTTACAAAATATAACACATAAACATAAACATGTCAAATCAATTTATATTTGACTTGGACATAACACATAGTTCATAACATGACTTTCATAACATTCATATCATTTACATTATATGCATAGCACGTAAACATGTCAAGTCAACTCATGTTTGACTTAGACATAACACATGAGCATCACAGTCAATTCATGTCACAGTCAACGAAATACTTGAACTTACCACACATAACATATAGGCATAACAAAATATGTCAGTTCATGTTGCAGACAAATCACATGTTTGAACTTACATGCTGCACATAGATCACCTAGACATATAAGTCAATTCATGTTACAGTCTATTCGTATCTCCTTTCCTGGTTTCTTGGTCTGCAGATGTCTTTTCATCGCGTTTGGAGATCCCTAAAACCGAAATAATTACGGTTATTTTCCATACATAAAGCTTAATTAAACGTAAAAATTCTACGTTTCATTTCCCAATCATAAACTTAGGGGTCTAATATCCTATTTATAACTTTTCTGCTAACTTTTGACAAAATTACCATTGTGTCCCGAACTTTTGGCAAAATTACCATTTTACCCCTTGGTGGGATTTTTCATCATAACATTGCTTTTCTTTAATTTACAACTTGATTTTGGCCCTTAGAATCTTAATTAAACCATTCTAAGTCCATTTGGGCGCTTTTCTATCATTCTTGAAATTTTTAGTCAAAATGACTGTTTTGCCCCTAACGGATCTTTGGGCTATATCATTTTAATTTTAACATTCTGTCAAGATTTTCTATGCCCATAAATCATAAAATAATTTTTCTTAAGCCTTTTTGAGCTTTTCCTGCATTAATTACCGAAATGCTCAAGTCACTATTCATCGACCCTCGGGTGGCACTATTCTGACCCTAGGTCGTTTCTCCCCTTTTTCTCAGGGCTAGGTCACCGAGAGGGCTTGGGTTTCCATCCCGACCACATTGCCCCTCGTTTTCTAAAATACCCCTTTGTGCTATTTTTGAAATATCGGTAACATTTTCGCTTAATTTTTGGGGTTTCCGACGCTTAGGAAACCCCTCGAAACTATATAACCTAATTCTATTCTACCACGTACTGTATCAGAGGCTTATATTTTTACATAAAACTCAACTTTTAGGTAAAATTCTTCATATTCCCACACATTTTTTTATCCATAATATTCATCCATTTTTCTTACAATTTCACATGCCAAAATACATAATTAATACATAATCATTCCAAAACATAAATTAAGGAATGGACCGAAATCGTCCCATCGACGGTCAAACGAACCATTCAATCTTGTTTCCATAAACTTTGATTCATCGTTCTTTACGTTTGAAATTCCATCTTGTAATTCTGACGTCGCAAATGTGTCAAGAACGTCGAAAATAGACCAACGGGCCACTCTTAAATTTTTGGTCACCGGTCGCTGTTGACCGGTGTTTACCACTGTTGACCGGTGTTGACCGATCGTTGACTAGCATTGACTATGGCAGCGAGGAAAAAGGTAGCCACCATCTCGTAGATCTCGACGTGAGGAACCCATTGGTGGTATCAATTTCACCAATCGAGCCTCCTATCACCGAAATCGAACCCTCGAAAGTTGGCGACGGCGGCGGTGATCCATTCTCCACTGTGCCATGGTTGTTGCCAAAAATTGGCTTGGGGTTTTTGTTCTACCAACGGTTCTGAGCATTTTGGTACCCACCGTGTCACTCAACTCCCCTGAAATCGATGGTTTCCACGGCGGTGATGACGAGGTGTTGTGCGGCATGATTCGACAGCCGTTGAGCTAAAATGAAGCCTGGGTTTTGTTCTACTCTTCACCAAGAATCCATTGGGACCAGAATCGTGGCATTTGGACGTCGGATGGCGGAGATACGACGGTTTGAATTTTTAGACAGCTGGTGGCTTCGGGCGGCGTTCTCCAGCATCGATTCCATCGATTCAGCTCGTCGAGAGCTTTGCAACGAGATCGGTGGTATCGAAAATGGACACCGTTTCCGATATTCAGTTACTGTTCACTGACGGTGTGTCAAAGAAAAAGAAAGAATGCGAAAATTATATGGGACTTTTTACAAATTTCTGATTTTTCGTCGTTATATATACTTTGCTTTTCCAAAATTTCAACATGTGCTATCCTGATCAATTTGGGCATATTGAACCCAAATATATCAGTTTTATTTTCATCCGAGGTCATCTTGACCAGTTTTCCGGTACTGCATGTTTCCCGGTCAAAATTTACTTTTTGTGCTTAAATGACTAATTTAAGCATAATGATTCCAAATATATCAATTTTATTTCAAGAAAAGGTCATCTTTACCAATTTCTTGATACTGTATGTTCCTTGGTCAAAATTTGCATTTGATGCTCAATTGACTATTTTGAGCATACTGAATCTAAGTAGGCATTTGGGACACAAATTTTTTTGGCATTGCATTTAAATGCAATGCAATTTTCCCCCAAATACAAAAACATTTATTTCAAGTACCAATCACATCACATTTTAAATCTAACACAATCACTATTTATTATTTCACTTTTTCTATTACTTTTATTAATTACATCACATATTCTCTCTCCCTCTTTTTTTTTTCTCTCTACTTTTACCCATCACATCACATATTTATTATTAAAATACAATTTAAATACTTTTCCCCCAAACACACATTGCATTCAAATGCAATGCTAATGATTTTCCTCCAAATACAAATTACATTCAATACATTGCATTCAAACGCAATGCAAATGCAATGCGTTCACCAAACGAACCCTAAATATATCAGTTTTATATCAAGAAAAGGTCATTTTGACCAATTTCTTGATACTGTGCATGACACACACACGTACACAAATAAAATCACTACATTTCATATTTTAAATATGAAATTCATCGTGTACATTCCATATACCGATTTTCTAAGAATGATAAAAATTCCCAGTTGTCACAGCCGCTGCCAATCAACACCGGTCAATGGCGAGTCAATGCAGGTCAACGGTGGTCAACGCCGGTCAACAGTGACCCGGTGACCAAAATTTGAAGAATGGCCCGTTGGCCTATTTTCGACGTTCTGGACAGATCTGCTACATCGGATTTGCAAACCAAAACTTGAAAAGTGAAGAACGGTGGAATAAAGTTCATGTGCTCAAGACCGAATGGCTCGTTTAATCGCCAGTGGGATGATTTTGGTAGTGATTTTGGTCCCTTCTTTCCTTAATTTATGTTTTAGAATGATTATGTATTAATTATGTATTTTGGCATGTGAAATTGTAAGAAAAATTGATGAAAATGATGGATAAAAAAATGTGTGGGAATGTAAATATTTTTTCGTAAAAGTTGAGTTTTACATAAAAATATAGGCCTCTGGTATAGTACGTGGTAAATTAGAATAGGTTAGATGGTTTTGAGATGTTTCCTAAACGCCGAAAACCCAAAAATTAAGCAAAAATACTGCTAAAATTTCAAAAACAACACAAAGAGGTATTTTAGGAACCGAAGGCTAAAATGTGATCAAGATGGAAACCTAAGCCCCCTCAATTACCTAGGGTCGGAATAGTGCCACTCGAGGGTCGATGAATAGTGACCCGAGCATTTCGACAATTAATGCCAAAAAAGCTCGAAAAGGCTTAAGAAAAATTATTTTATGATTCTTGGGCTTAGAAAATCCAGTCTAAGCATTTAAAATGAAAATAATACGGCTCAAAGACCCGTTAGGGGCAAAACAGTCATTTTGATTGAAAATTTCAGGAACGATAGAAAAGGGCCCTAATGGACTTAGAAAGGCTTAATTAAGATTTTAAAGGCCAAAACCAAGTTGTAAATCAAAGAAAGTTAAGGTTATGATGAAAAATCCTGTTAAAGGTAAAATAGTAATTTTGCCAAAAATTTGGGACACAATGGTAATTTTACCAAAAGTTATAAATGGGATATTAGACCCCTAAGCTCATAATTGGGAAATAAAACATAGAATTTTTATGTTTTACTAAGCTTCGTATATGAAATAAGTATTGAAAATAACAGTGATTATTTCGGATATAGGAATCCGATCTAGACGCGATGAAGGGACATCTGCGGACTAAGAAAGCAGGAAAGGAGACACGAGCAAAGTATCTATAAGCTCAGACATTTAATTGACTACAACATGAATTGACTTCTATGTTTATGTGATCTATGTGCAGCATGTAAGTTTAGATATTTTCCTGTCTGCAACATGAACTGACTGCTGTATGTCTGTTAAATGATAAGATGCAATGATATGATTGCTATGAAAACTATGTGCATATGTTTATGTCTACGTGTCATGTCTAAGTCAAACATGAGTTGACTTGACATGTTTACGTGCTATGTATAAAATGTGAATGATATGAATGTTACGGAAGCCATGTTATGAACTATGTGTTATGTCTAAGTCAAATGTAAATTGACTTGACATGTTTATGTCCACGTGCTATATACAGTAAGTTCAGACATTTTATTGTCTGTAACATAAATTTACGTAACATGTTCATATGCTATGTATGACATGTAAAGTATGTACCAAGATGCTATATGCACACTAATGTGTAAATAAAATACACACAAATAAAGAAAGATATGTAAAGTGTTCCAGACCAAGGAGGCTCTGATAATGCTACGGGTTAGGAATCACATGAAAGTTAGTAATGAAACCACTATTGACGTACCGGCCTCCCACACAGGTGGAGGTTCCTCATGTTAAGTTATGTTATGGCTTCCAATCCGACGGCGGTGTGTCCCGGGTGCGGAAGTCTAATATTCAAGTTTACGGTACCAACAAAATGGGGCCCAAAACCAGAATGGAATGCAAGATAAGGACCTAAGACTTAACCTTTGCCCATAAACGAGCATAATTAAGTCTAACATGTACTAATCGTGTACTTTATGTTCTAAGTTATGGTTTACAGTCAAAGTCACTATTAACAGTCATTGATACTATTCAAAGTCAATAGTACTATTTATGGTCAGAGTTACTATTCATAATGAATAGTAATACATAAGTAATGCACATTATTTGTTATGTTAATGATTCATACTATGTTTGATGTTAAGGATGTTTAAGCATATGTAAGTGTATTTACAATGCTTAAGTGTAATTACGAAGTTTTATGTATTTAAGTATGATAAGTATATTCATGATATTAAATGTGAAAGTATTTTCACGATAACAAGTGTGTTAAGTATGTTATGTTTATGATATTTAAGCATACATTAAATATGCTATGTTTAAAATATGATATGTTCAAGATGTTAAAGATGTTAAGTATGTTCACGATGTTACATATGTTAAGTATGCTATGTTTAAATTACGATATGTTTACGATGTCAATGTTAAGTACGTTAAGTATGTTTACGATGATAAATATGATAATATATTCAAGATGTTAAAGTATGTTAAGTTTGAAAGTATGTTCATGATGCTAAGTACGTTAAGTATGTTTACGATGATAAGTATGTTAAGTATGATTATGATGTAAAGTATGTTCAATTATGTACAAGTATGCTTACAACGTTATGTACTTTAAGTATGAAATTTAAAGTAATGTATGATATATGTTATGTTAATATTCTGATGCCACAGTTGGTATCAGATATGCTCTGTCTGATATGGTATGAGTGATGTTAGATACGTTTAAGTATGAATTTAAAGCAAGTTATGTTTTATGTTATGTTAATACTCTGCCCTATATGGTAAGAATCTTTATATATCATGCATGTATGTTTGAACTTACTAAGCCTGTCACTCACAAGTTTGTTTATGTTGTAGGTAAGCAACCTATACAATGATAAGACAAGTGATGATGGATGGATGATGAATGTGATCTGCATGTGCCAACGGACTGGGCGAGGGTTATGGTACTGTTATAAGTCTTCTGTTGAGCTATTTAAGAAGAGTATTGAAATGATGGTTTATGATGTATATCAAGTTATGACAATGTAAAAGATTTACTTTAGTAAATGTTCTATGATGATACAGTTTTTATGTTTAAAGTTTAAGAAAAAAAATTTATTCCCTATTTTCGCATTAAAATAGGAAGTTAAAATAAGTATGTTCAAAGTAAGGTACCAGCTGTTACACTTCGTATCAGAATAAGTTAAAAGTAAGTTAAAAATAAGTTGTTGACGAACCATGAAGTGATGGTCTATCGCAGTCGGCTTCAGAGCTCAATTGCGATGGCCCACTAAGTTCCGGTTGTCACACTTTTGGCTAGAAAATTCTATGTGACTCCATGGGAAAAAGGAGCCAAATTGTTGCTAGCCGCCCTCACAAAAACCGAAGGTGGCTGCTGAAATTTGAAGCCGAAAATGCAATAAATGCTAGGCAAAGGTTACATGTGCTAGTCTACCCCCTTTTCGTATATTTTATTCAAAAAGCTTACAAGCCTATGGATTACTTTGAGGCAACTTTGCAGCTCCTTTTTTGAAAATCCAGCTGCTGCAGTAAATGGTTTTTAAGGTGGAAATTTCATCTGTGTTGTTTTCTCTTCACAGTCTAATTTCCTCTGACGGTGTTCGGTCCTTTTTCGACGGTATTCTAGATTTCGACTGAAAATGGATCTCCTTGATCTGATTTCTATTCTAGTCATTCCTGGTTGGGTTGTAGCACCTATGAGCCCATTCTGTGCCTATTTTACTATTCATTTACGGTACTATGGTTGTGTCTACACTGTGTTGACACTGAACACGCATAATGAGACTTTTTCGTGTGAAATTGCAAACACAGTCTATCCTGACTAATTTTATGTGTTAATTTAAAATTTATCAATTTTACGTTCATCTGAGGTCGTCTAGACCAGTTTTCGAGATCTGTGTGACCCCGCCTCGAAAAAAGTGTTTTACGCTCAATTGACTAATTTGAGTGTACTGAGTCTAAATATATCAGTTTCGGGATGATAAAAGATCGTCTTGACCCCTTTCCCGATACTACATGTCTCTCAAACAAAATTTCATGTTTTGTGCTCAATTGACTAAATTGAGCCTGCTGACTATAAATATATTAGTTTTATGTCAAATTAACGCCGTCTCGGCCATTAACCTGACGCTGCGTATCTACTATTCAAAATTCACTATTCTACGTTTAACTGACTAGTCTGAGCGTTCGGACTCCGATTTTGTCAGTTTCTTGGCGAGAAGAGGTCATCTTAACCGCTTTTCATGATACTGTATATCTATCAGGCCAAATATTACTACTGTGCTCAGATAACCAATCTAAGCATACTGATGATTAGCTCATCAGTTCTGTGTCAAAAAATAGTCGTCAGGATCGGTTTTTTGATACTGCATTTCTCACATGCATACTGTGACGTCCCGTGCCCTGAGTGGCCCGGACTGTCACTTAAAACTACTACTGATACTTAACTTGCTTGAAAGCTGTTCTTACTTACTTAAAGAATAGTTGCTTAACTTATTTGGCTTGAAAGCTGATACTCAAACTTACTTAATTTTGTTAGGAAATGCCCTAAGCATTAGAGACATTTTTATGTATTTATTTTGAACTGGATAATAAGATTATAATATAGAGGTTATTTATTACATTGCTATTTGTCCTTATTCTATTAACATGTTAAAGTAAATGTAAGCAAATATGGCTCGTTTGTGTTAAAACTATTAGAACATTGCATGCAATAGACTTTTGTATGCGAGAAGACAATGTTCTAAAGTAAGTAGTCTAAACTAAGGTCTATAGTCTATGGGTTAGATCGAGCATCTAACTCATGTTAAGACTATTATGTTGTCTAAAGCCATTGTGGGGATGGTTTGTCTTGACTGTCTGAAGCATAGACTCCCAAGTATAGACATAGATATGTTGCTTGGTGGTGACATATTAGACTGGGACTAAAGCATGATTGATCTACGTAGTCCACTATGAGTGGATCAATATGCTTTTGACGTTCATTATGCAATAACCTTAATCCTGAGTAAATGATCTACTTCATGTATATGACTTGTGTACTTTGATGTTTCAATGGCTAAAGCATCTTAGAGGTAGTAAGCTTATAGACCGGTTCGTTGGGTGCATGACTTGTATACGGTGAAGGGTTTGTTTACAGATATCAGAATCATAGCTCTAAGGAGTTAAAGGTATCCTCTTAAAGGCATTATACTAGATATGAAAAATGGACAAGGCTTTGGGTCGTCTGCTGGGCAGATGACTTCTTATTCACATATGGTGAATAATCATTTTCTTATTCTGTAGTATAATGGAACTTTAAGATAGCCTGATCAGTAGGATTGAATGGACTTTGACCTATGGCTGATCATGGATATCATATGAGGGTTCTGCATACATGACAAGGTCATTGGACATTAGCTTGTCAATACGGTATATAATTGGGAGTTCAGTTTCAGGTATATAGTGGTGTGACTATAAAATTAGTGATCGTATGATTGAGTTGTTTGGTACAGAATGATGATCATATGGATTCACAGGAGCCCGATTATATATGTCTAATTGGTCCCTCTACTAGCTCCACATAATTCTTTAATGAATGGCAAAATTGATCTGTATATGCTTATTGGTTAGTTGACTTTACATGGATGGTGTTAACATAGGATTAGGATGGTGAACAAGATTCTCTCTGGTTGAATTCAGATTTTTTTTTGGATAATAGAGTACACGATTATTTGAACTCCAAATAAAATTACCATGATTTTATTTGAGATTGAATTGGAGTTGTAGAAAATTATCCATGAGGACAAAATTTGAAATACAATATTTTGTGGATTTTCAAATTTGAAATTTGAATTTTGAAGTTTAAAATTTAAATTTTGAATTTGAAATTTGAATTTGAAATTCAAATTCAAATTTTGAATCATAATTCATGTAGGATTCGAATTTTTTTATGGATAATCCACATGGATAAATTTGAAATTGATATGGATAAAGGAGAGGAAAATCTTGTTTGAATCCTACTTGAATTTTGAATCCCAAATCCATCAAGCAAAAAACTGAATTTGTTAGGGAAGATTTTCCCAAGGGAATTTGGATTTTTTTTTTTTTGGATAAGGATGTAAGGAAAAATTCAAGTTTCAATCCCAGTTGAATTTGGACTCTATCCCTCCCTAAAGTGCATGAAAATTTTGTGGATAAATCCAAGGAGATTTTTGGTTTTTGTGGATAAGGGTGAGATTACATTCAAGCTAGAAAATCCTGTTTGAATTTTTATTCTTCCCCTCACAAAAGTGGCTGAAAATTCAAGGATAATCCTAAGGGAGATTTTCGATTTTTTAGTGGATAAGGGTGAGATTAAATTCAAGTTAGAAAATCTTATTTAAATTTTGATTCTCCTCACACTTTAATGATCGAATCTAGTCATGTTTTTTGCACAAAGGGGAATCGATTTTTATGAGGGAATGAGATAAAATTCAAATTAAAATCCTGTTTGAATTTTGAAAGAAAATCCCTAAAAATGGCTGAATTCTTTTTGGTTGGATAAGGCCTAGAAAATTTAGATTTTTGTTGTGGATAAGGGAGAAAATCTTCTCCTAATCTAATTCGAATTCAAAGGATCACCTCATGTAAGTCTATAAATAGAGGTCTTGCCACTCCAGTTCTCTCAGACCACAGATTCTCAGGTGAGCAGGCTTATTATTGCACAACTCACCATGATAATAAGTTTTTTAGAGATCTGGGTGGTCGAAAGGAGACTAGCAGTGCTAGCATGCTGGTCGAGGAACCGAGTGCCCACACACTCTGCCATCCGTGAATTGGAGAATAATAGAGAAGGCTAGTTGGTTGAAGCCCTCCAGTCATTCTCCTCCTGCAGTTTGCCATTCTCTTGAGATATGAGTTTTGTTATTGTTAGTTTATTGTATATAGCATCACGAGATATTTAATGATCTTGAAAAATTTTTATTGTTCTACTGCGCCGCTCTAATGCATTTTTACTGATTTTATTCCTACAAATTTGATACCATAATTTTAGGGATTTTTTTATGCGTACATTTTTACTATTCACGTACATATAGTTCACAAATACATAGGTCTAAATCCTCTGAATACATACATACTTATAAAACTATTTAACTGTTTACTATTAAAATATACTATTTACTCAATACTGTGAGGAAGTCAAAACTCATGGTGGTATCCACAACTTCGCTCTCATATCTGCCTCTGCCGCCGTCATCGCCTAGTGAGATCTAAGCCATAAATCGCTTACCTACAGCATGAACACACACTATGAGCTTTACGCCCAGTAAGTACAACATGTCGTCCGCAAAACATGTTTAAATCATAAAACATACTTAAGACATATAAGCATGTCATGTACCCACATGTACCATGTACTGAATCATACCACATATTGGATGCAAACATTATTGAACGTATAACAGAAAACAACACGTAACTAAATGCATGTCTACTATAGCTGGATGCATACTGAACTATAGTAAAAGCATATTGTGAACAATGCATGATCCGATTATGCTCATATAATGCTTCATTATTCATTATCATTTCTTATCTGCAAGGGCATAGTGAGCCTTGCGTTCATAGGCCTTGCGTCCGTTATATTAATATACATAATGTGGGCCTTGCATCCATTATACTTATATACATAAGGTGGGCCTTGCGTTCGTTATACTTATATACATAAGGTGGGCCTTGCACCCGATATGAACTATGGGCCTTGTGCCTATTATATTTATATATTGTGGGCCTTGCACCCGTTATACCAACACTTTCATTTAATTACTTAATTCTTTATCTGGTCAGGCCATATGCTCTACTAGGCCATCCCCTAATCTTACGTGATAGGGATGTTGGCATCTAACTTATGCTTTCATTAATCTATGCGATTATGAAACTATGTACTCTTATAACATTCTATGCAACAATTGTGCATGGTTCGCATACTTAACATATAGTAAAAACAATCATTTTAAACTCATTTTTGCTCATGCTGTAGGTGGAGGTGTACTTACCTAATCTACAAGCCAACTTGTACTCACGCCCTTGTCAAGTTACAGTTGTCGACCTGTCATCACAATGTATTCCATCAATAATCTTGCTGAGTCACTAATACCGTTAGTGACTTAAGTAGATACTAACGTATGGTATCAATTGCTATCAGTACTAACTTGTTTTGAGTTTTGGTTCTCTAGAATTGTGGTTAATTAATTTATCACCCAATAAATTAATTAACATCGTTCTTAGGTCACTTCTACCGTTAGTGACTATAACTTGTATTGTTGTTTGGTACCGAGGCCCATCGGTACCCTATTGCTCTACTTTGAGAATTTGGTATCCAATTTCTATCGTGCTTGATTAATTTGTCTACTTGACAAATTAATCACCGTTCCTCATTATCTCGTTTAAACACGATCCATGACTGGTTAACCGACCAGTCAACTGACCGGTTAACTGACCAGTCAACTAACCGGTTACTTTACACATCGTTGATTAGGTAGCCTATTGAGTTACTTTGCTTGTTTGGGTGAGGTAGCCTATCAGGCTACCTCTACTGTTTTGTATATTTTTGAAAGTTGTTTTTGAATTCTTATAAAATTTTTGGGAAAATATATGTTCCTTGAAACCATCCCCATATCATCCCATTGCAAGGTGGGGGTGTTTTATTAAAATCATTTTTCTCATTTAAAAGGGGAAGAAAATATTTTGGTGTTCAATTTTTAAAAAGGGTTCTTGAACTGTTTTATCGAAAATTGTTAAAAACTCATTTGAGACGACTTAATTTGCAAATTTGGCAAACATCAAACTTTTCATCTTGGGGCTCAAATCAAACTCTAACCAGTCCTAAACTCATCAAACCCATGGCTAACTTTGTGTCCAGTTTTAGAAAAATCCCAGTTTTATGCTTATTGAAAAACGGCACTGTTTGAGGCCTGAAACAGCCAAATTTTTAAAACATGTATAGGTCATCTTAAAGGTTTCGATGAGATCTACAACTTTTGTGTTGAGTCTGAGATCCTGTTCGGACTCGAAACTGGTCATTTTTACAAAAATCTGAGATTATTCCTGTGCTTAGGATTTTAGTCCTAGTTTTGAGCTTCAGTTGAAAACTACTTGAAAAATATATCTCAAAGTCATTTTTGGCCAAAAGCTATTTGACACAAAAATGACCATAACGAAATTTCCTTAAAACTTCATGTTTTACCAAATCCCAAATTCGGAACCTAAAGTAGTCAAAAATGGCCAAACTTATGGCCTAAAACTAAGGGTAGATTTGTGTGTCCAGTCATCTTAAACGTCCAAACACATACACACACATCCATTCATAAAAATTTAAACCACAACCACACAACTACATAAACTTAAAAATAAAAAGGTAAGGGCTCAAAATAAACTTATTACAACCCATTGCATAAATAATACACATAAATTACCTTGATCAAAACTTCAAAATAACTAAACTACAAAAAAAGGGGTTTTCGGCTTTACCTTATGTGTTATGAACCAAGCACAACCGAATCAAGGCTTGGGTGACCCAAAAATTGCCATGTGAACTAAGAAGGATTGGTGGTCGGCTTGTGTTAGAAAGGACACTAAAATTTTTCTCTTATCATCTGTGACGTCCCGTGCCCTAAGCGGCCCCGAACGTCACTAAAAGCACTGCTATCACTTTAACTTTATCTTTAAATTGATACTTACACTTTCTTGCAAACTATTAATACTTACTTAATATGACTTCATAATTTTAGGGATATTTTTTTTATACGCATATGTATTTACTATTCATGTACGTATACCAATAAAATACGGAACTACATCATAGGGAGTTTAATTATACATACACACTTATAATACGGTTTAACTTTTACTATTTAGAAATACCATTCAAAATATACCGTTTAACTGTACTATTCAAAAATACTATTACTATTCATAAAATACTGTTTACTTAAACTGTGCGGAAGAATACTCATGGTGTATCCATAACTTCGCCTCACATCCGCCTCCACCGTCATCTTCGCCCATTGTTATTTATACCATAGGACGGTTACCTACAACATGAACACACTACGTGAGCTTTACGCCCAGTAAGTACAACATGTTAACCGCAAAACATGTTAAAATGTAGTACATACTTAAAACCATAAAGCATGTCAGGTATGAACATATACCACATATCATCAACATACACCACTTAAATATATTACATACAACATCATCACACATCATGTCATTGATTCATCATGTACTAAATGCATCTTATTGGATCTAGAAGCATAGTGAACTATATACATGGTCCGGTTATGTTCAATTATGCTTTAATACTCTTTTTCTTCTCCTGTCTACTTAGGACCCGTGTGTCAGTACCGTGTGTGCACAGACTAACGGTAATGCCCGAGGTCACTAAAAAGCTAAAGAGACATCAACGGATGCTTAACTTTGCTTTAACTTACTTTAACTTAAAAATCTCTTCAACTGAAAAGGTCGGTACGACACGCATATTAAATTCCATCTTGTTTATCTGTTCTAGCCATATGCTTTTCTAAACTGTCCCTAATCCTACCCAGTATGGATATATGGCATCTATTTTGTTCTTTCATTAATCTACACGATTGTGAAACTATATGCTCTTATGTATGCTATGCAACATCGTGTGCATGATAGGCATATGTACTTAACATACTGTAAAAACAAAAACATCATTTTAAATTCATTTCATTCATGCCACAGGCGAAATTGTACTTACCTAGTTTGCACGCAAACTCGTACTCTCACCTCAATCAACTTACAGGTTACTACCTGTCATCAATAACGTTTCTTGTTAATACTCTTGCTAAGTCACTGTTACCATTAGTAACTAAAGCAGATAAATCACTTGGTACCGATTGCCGTCGGTACTAATTCGCTTTCTATCTCGAGAGTTTGATTTTCTATATGTGGTTGATTAATTTATTGCCTCATATTTTAATTACAATGTTCTCTGGTCAGTATTACCGTCAATGACTATTACTTACGTTTCTATGTGGTACCGAGACTCGTCGGTACCCTATTGGCCTACTTTGGGGATCTGGCACCTAACTTCCATTGTGTTTGATTAATTTTCTTCTTGATAGATTAATCATTGTTCCTCACAGTGTTGTTCAAAATACGGTCCTTGACTGGTTTACCAGCTAGTCAACTAATCGATTACCTCACGTGCTAGTAACTAGGTAGCGTACCAGGTTACTACTATGTGTAAACTTAGTATGGTAACCGACTGGGTTACTTTGCTTGTTTGGGTATGGTAGCCTACCGGGCTACTATTGCTTATTCTGTGTGGTAGCCTACCGAACTACTATGGCTTATATGGTAACCTACCTGACTACTGTGGTTTGTTTGGTTATTTAAGAAAATCGTTTTAGTTGCCTCACAAAATTTTTAGGAAAATTCTTTGTTTTGAAACCGCCCCCTTGCCACTCCATTGGAAGGTGGGGGACATTTTATTAAAACCGCATTTTATTTTTAAAATGTGTGAAACACATTTTTGATGTTGCATTTTAAAGGTGGTTTTTGAACCACTTTCAAAAACTGTTTTGAAACTTGATTGAAACGACTTTGTTTGTAAATTTGGAAAACATGAAATTTTTCATTCTCGATGAGATGAACAATTTTCGTGTCCACCTCGAAGCTCAAATATAACTCTAACAGCTCCTAAACTCATTGAACCAGTGGCTAATGTGCCTAGTTTTTGCAAAAGTTCCAGTTTTATGTCATTTTAAATACAGCTCTGTTTAAGCCCCAAAACGGCCAAATTTTTAAAACTCCAATAGGTCACCTCAAAGATTTGAACGAGATCTACAACTTTTGTGTTGAGCCTGAAGTCCGGTTCCGACTCTAAATGGTCCATTTTTAGCAAAACTCGAGACTAATTTTGGGTTCGGATTTTCAGTCCCAGCTTTGGACACTAAGTGAAAACTACTCGAAAAACCTATCGTAGTGTCATTTTTGGCCAAAACCTATTTGATGCAAAAACGACCGTATCAAAATTTCCTTAAAACTTTATGTTTCACAAAATCCCAAATTCGGATTATAAGGGGGTTAAAATGGCCAAAATCCGTGGCCTTTTTCTGGGGATAGATAGTGTCCAGCCACTTTTCTAAATGTTCATACATCACACATGCTCACATCCATTCAAAAAAAAAATGTAAACATGACCACATAACCACAAACTTAAAAATAGAAAGCTAAGGGCTCAAAATAAACTTATTACAACCCATTTGCATAAACAAATACACATAAATTTCTTGATCAAAAACTTAAAACAACTAAACCACCAAAGGAAAGGTTTTTGGTTTTTAGGTTTGTGCTTTGAACCAAGGCTTGATGACCAAAATGGCCGTGTGATCCTTGGTGAAAAAAGGGGTCAGTTTTATGCTAGCAAAACACTAAAACTATTTCTCTTAATATCAACTTAAAACCATAATTAAAAACTACAAGACTTGGATTCTAAAAACTTACCCTTGATGCACTTGAAATGGCTTGGATTGAATCCTCTTAACATAAGCTTGTGGGGGCTGTTTTTTTGGTAACTTTTGGCTGTGGTTTTGGCTTGAAAAATGGAGGGTTTTAGGGCTTGGAAGCAGTCAGCAGCTGTGATAATCGGGAATTTTATATTCTCGGAGTAGATTAAAATTGTATGTATGTTCCAATTTTAATAAATACAATATGAAAAAGTTGTGTTTTAATACTATTGTGAATACTGTAAAAATATTTCGATAGTGTTAAAGTGAGTGAGTTCAGAGATGGAAAATCTTACCAAACAAAAACGGGTGAGACGGCTCGAAAACGAAGCCAAAACCCTGAAGAGTGCATCGGAGTGCACTAAAAAACAAAAATTTATGGTAGGGAATTTTGGCCAAATAGAAGCAAAATAAAACAAACCGATCGCACCGGAGGTGCCCGGAACCCGCGTACACGATTTCGGTAAAGTTCCATTTGGTTTGACTTTCAGTCAAAATTTGACCACGAACTAATATACGAATTAATTCATTGATGTCATGGGATGACATCACATTGATGATGTCATTAATAGAAAAATAAAGCTTATAAAGTAAGGTTAATAAGGTGTATGGCTAGGATTGGTTGCTTTTTGGATCAAAGGCCATGATTTAGCCAAAATGGCTTGAAATTTTTTTTAGAAAATGGGAAAAAGGGAGGCAGCAAAAAAAGGAAATACATCAGCAAAAAATTTTAAATTTTGGCCCAAAAAGTTTGCATTAAAGTCCCTTGACAATTAGGAAATTGTTGGAAACAAATTGCTAAAAGGTCACTTGCTTTGGCCTATAAATAGGCTTCAAAATTCACTTGAAAAAAATAAGAAAACTCGGCCAAACTCTTGCCATTTTTGCAGCCAAAAATCTGTGCCCCCTCAGTGGATTCCAAGCCAAAAATTTTCAAAATTTTACACCAAAATTAACTTCCAATCCTAGCCAAGGTTGCAAGGGAACAAGTTCATAAGGTTAGCTTCCAATTTGAAGCTTTTTTGGTGTTGTTTTCTTCAAAAAATCAGTGTATATTGGTGTAGAAAAAAATGATGTAAATTTGGTGTTTTGAATTGGTGTTTAAGTTGGTTTGGGATTATGATTAATGAAGCATGATTTAGAATTAGGAATCAAGCAAAAATTTTGCATGTTTCCTATGAAACCGTGGCTTGCTTAGTGATGGAAAATGATGAAAGTTTGGTGTTTTGGTTAGTGGGTTGTGTTGGTTCAATGATATGTTGATCAAGGCATGAATTAGAATCAAGAAACAAGAAAGTTTTGATGCTTGTTTCTCATAAAATCCGTGGCTTATGTTAGGTGAAAATGAGAAAATTTTAATGTTGAAAAATGAAGAGGAATGTGTAATAAAAACCCTAGGAATGAGAACAAAATTGTGTTTTAGCATGAAAAATTCATGGCATAATGCTAGGGTTGGAATGAAATTTTGTTAGGTTTTTAATGTTGATATGTACATTTGAAAACCTAAGAGTGATATGTGATAATTGTTAATGTGATGAAAAATATTTGGTGTTGTTTATCATGAGAAACCGAGACTATAAGTGGGAAAAATTGATGATTTGTGTTGAACTTTGAATGTTGTTTAATGTGGAAAATTTTTATACAAAGTTTGGTAACTTTGTATAAAATAGGCCTCTGGTATAGTACGTGGCAGGTATAAAGATTCTGAGGCGTACCTAACGCTAGGAAAATCTTAAAATACAAGCGGAAATGCTGTCGAAATTTCTAAATCGACATAAGGGCATTTCAGGAAACGAGGGGTAAAAATATTAAACTCAGAAAGAAAACCAAGACCCCTTGGTGGGTTAGGATTGAAAATTGAAAACCAACCTAAGAGGAATAGTAAACCAACCCTTAATGACTAAAATGCCTAAAACAGGAAAAAAAAATCACGTTAGGGGTATTTTAGGAAACGAGGGGGAAAAATTAGATCGGGATAGGAAACTTGAGCCCCTCGGGAATCAAGGCTCGGGAACGGGATGAAAAACGTTTCAAAAGTAGTGAAATACCCATTTGAAACTTCGAAACACTAGAAAAACGAGAAACGACCCTAGGTGATGGATGAATAGTAATCAAGGGTTGGAAAATGAATAATTGTGATTTTATAGCAAATAAAACTGTAAAATGATACAGAAGCCTAGGGAATATTATTTTGTGATATTTGGGCTTAGAAAATTTAGAAAAAATGATGGAATAGAATAGTACGGTCTCGAGACCCGTTAGGGGCAAAATGGTCATTTTGACCAAAAATTTTTGAAAGACTCGGAAAGGACCGTAAAGGATCTAGAATGCCTTAAATAAAATTCTAGAACCCAAAATAAAGATTTTAGAGTCAAAAATCTAGATTTTAAATAGTACACGGGCGTGTACTTTGAAACATGACCGTGTAGAGTGAATCCAAGAGGTACACGGGCGTGTTGCAGGCTGTGTACCACAAATAAAGTTGAAATATATTGAATTGTTAAGTGAAATGAATATATATCCGAAGTGATAATTAACGATGGGTTGTAACAAACAATACTATGTCTGTAGGGACCCAAACTAGAGATAAAACTATGGAGGAGTTCCGGAAGTAGACATTATCGTAGTGGTGATAAGTTCAAGCATTTTCATGCCTGCAACATGAAATACTGTATTATTTTGTTATGTACTAGTTGTACATTAGGCATTAAGTCCTATGGACATTGTGTTAGGAAATGCCCTAAGCATTAGAGACATTTTGATGTATTTATTTTGAACTGGATAATAAAATTATATATAGAGGTTATTCATTACATTGCTATCTGTCCTCGTCTAATTTACATGTTTAAGTAAATATAAGCAAATATGGATCCCTGACTGCTTGTGTTAAACTGTTAGAACGTTGTATGCAATGGACTTTTGTATGTGAGAAGACAATGTTCTAAAGTAAGCGGTCTAAACTATGGTCTGTAGTCTATGGGGTTAGACCGAGCATCTAACTCATGTTAAGACTATTATGTTGTCTTAAGTCTTGGAAGGGCCGGTTTGTCTTAACTGTCTAGAGCTGGACTACTAAGTAGAGACATAGATATGTTACTTGGTGGTGACATATTAAAATGGAACTAAAGCGTGATTGATCTACGAAGTCCGGTTTAAGTGGATCGATCTGCTTTTGACATTTATTGTGCAGTAACCTTAATCCTGAGTAGATGAATAGCTTCATGTAAATGACTTGTGTACTTTGATGTTCCAATGGCTAAAGCATCTTAGAGGTAGTAAGCTTATAGACCGGTTCATTGGGTGCATGACTTGTATATGATGAAGGGTATGTTTACAGAAATCGGAATCATAGCTCTAATGAGGAGTTAAGGGTATCCTCTTAAAGGCATTATACTGAATGTGAAAATGGAAAAGGCCTTGGGTCATCTGCTGGGCGGATGACTTCTTATTCACATATGGTGAATAATCATTTTCTTTATTTGGTAGTATAATGGAACTTTAAGATAGCCTGATCAGTAGGATTAAACAGACTTTGACCTAAGGCTAATCATGGATCATATGAGGGTTTTGCATACATGACAAGGTCATTGGACGATAGCTTGTCACAGGCTTACGTAATACGGTATATAATTAGGAGTTCAGTTTCAGGTTTATAGTGGTATGACTCTGAAATTAGTGATCATATGATCGAGTTGTTCGGTAAAAGAATGATGATCATATGGATTTGCGAGAGCCCGATTATATATGTCCAATCAGTCCCTCTACAAGCTCCACATAATTCCTTAACGTTTGGTAAATTGATTTGTGTATGCTATTGGCTGGTTTATTATGCATGGATGGTGATGACATAGGATTAGGATGGTAGACAAGATTCTCTCCGGTTGGATTCAAATTTTGTTTTGGATAATATAGTACACAATTATTCGAACTCCAAATAAAGTTGCCATGATTTTATTTGAGATTGGATTGGAGTTGTAGAAAATTATCCATGAGAACAAGAATTTGAAACACAACTGTTTTGTGGATTTTGAAATTTGAATTTTGAAATTTGAAATTTGAAATTTGAAATTTGAAATTTGAATTTGAAATTCGAATTTGAAATTTGAAATTTAAATTTAAATTTAAATTTGAAATTTGAAATTTGAAATTTGAAATTTGAAATTCGAATTTGAAATTCGAATTTGAAATTTGAAATTCAAATTTTGAATCACAGTCCAAGTGGGATTCGAATTTGTTATGGTAAATCCACAAGGTTTGAAATTCGAATCTGAGTTGGATATGGAGAGGATAATCTTGTTAGAATCCTACTTGAATTTTGAATCCAAATCCTAGCTAATGATGGACGAAAATTTGAGGATTATCCTCAATGGATTTTCGGTTTTTGTGGATAAGGTTCAAGGAAAAAATTCAAGTTTCAATCCTAGTTGAATTTGGATTCTCTCCTCCTAGAAAAGTGGCTGAAATTTGAAGTATATCTCCTTAGGAAAATTCGGTTATTTTGGATAAGGATGAGATAAGATTCAAGCTTGAAAATCCTAGTGGAATTTTGATTCTCCCTTATCGTAAAAGTGGCCGAAATTTTGAAGAGATTTTCTCCTTAGATTTTTCAGATTTTTTGGTTGAAAAAGGGAGATAAAATTCTAGTTAAAATCTTGTTTAGATTTGGATTGGATTTATCCTAAAGTGGCCGAATTTTATTGTTGGGATTTCCCCTTGGAAAATTCAGATTTTGTGCTTGTGGATAAGGGAGAATATCTTTTCCTAATCCAATTCGAATTCAGAGAATCACCTAATGCAGGTCTATAAATAGAGGTCCTGCCACTCCAGTTCTCTTAGACCACAGACTCTCAGGTGAGCAGGCTTATTGTTGCACAGCCCACCGTGACAATAAGTTCTTTAGAGATCTGGGTAGTCAGAAGAAGACTAGCAGTGCTAGCATACCGATCGAGGTTTAGAGTGCCCACACACTCAGCCATTCGGGAATTGGAGAATAGTAGAGAAGGCTAGTTGGTTGAAGCCCTCCGGTCATTCTCCTCCTGCAGATTGGCGTCCTTGAGGTATGAGTTTTAATTGTTGTTGGTTTATTGTATATGGCATCATGAGATATTTAACGATCTAAAAATTTTTATTGTTCCGCTGCGCCACTCTGGTAGGTTTTTCCGATTTATTTTCCTACACATTGGGGGATTAGTTAGTATAAAACATCCCACATAATAAGAGAAAAAGAATATCTAAGGCCTACGGGTGATGGAGGTTAATGACCTTGAGGTGACGATTAATGTCACTTGGTTAAAATTATAACTGAAATATGGTAATAAAACCATTTATGGCGTACCACCCCTCTAACGTTGTGGTGGAGGTTTTACAGGTCCTACGGGGATATAATAATCGCTACGAGCGATGAGGGCTGGAGAGGAAGAAGCTCTAGGGTCGCTCCCTAGGCTCTCCCAGTCAACGCACAAAATAAATTATCAGTACTACCACAATGAGCTCAACACCAAAATACAAATAGAGAGAATAGTCAATAATGTGACAAAGGCATAATTGAGCATAACCGACACTAACACTAAGTGTAGTGTACTCGGTTAGGGTAATGTAAATAGTAACCAGTTCATGTAATAGTTACTATTAATCGATCAAATGTTAAAGTTACTATTCATGGTAAATAATACTATTCATGAATGAATAGTTGTATTCATAAGAAATTATGTTTTTGATGTTTTTGAATCTATGTGATTCTTACTAAGTATGTTTAAACTTACTGAGCCTGTTAGCTCATCAGTTTGTTCATGTTACAGGTAAGAAATCTATCTAGTAGACTACATGGATGGTAACAGGACGCACACATGTCAATGGGATAGGGAATCCACTGTGGACTTTGGTCCTGCTACCAGTCTTTTGTTGAGCGATAAGTTAGTGAATTGAAGAGAATGTATTTTGAAAAACCCAGTATATGTATATTGTATGTTGTACATTATATCGTACTCAAAAAGACAATTGAAAGTTAGTATTATACTTTACATGGCTTTCATACTTAGCTTTCTTTTAAGGAAAGTATAATTTAAAAAGAAAGATAAAAAAATTATGGGTGAAATTTTGGGCCTTGAAAAATAAGAGTTGAGAGAAAAAGAGTTTTAAATGATGATCCAGATTCGACACACGGGCTGTCTTGGTCGGTAATAGAGTCAGTTTATGACAGTTTCATGTGGTTGGATTCGGGGGTGCCACAGGTTGGTATCAGAGCAGTTGACCATATCCCTATTGGCACGAAACGCAATCTGCTCGTCAATCCAAGTAAGTTAGCTTTCTTTAAATTAGTTAACTTTTCATTTATATGAGGTTATATCTTTTTGTAGGACATACGATGACTAGGCCACCGTATATGAGACCCCACCCATACCGACCAAGAGGACCGATCCGGGTATGGACTAGGCCAGTGATCAGACCGTCAATGATTCATCGAGCAGCACCTCTACTGCCGATACCTGAGCCGCCAGTGCCAAGGACAGTAGCACCAGCACTAGTACAAGCACCACCTCCTCGACCGGTTGTAAATCCACCTGTAGCTGTAGATACTCCAGTGGTGGGAGAACGAGCACATGTAGGATCCCGAGTATCGGTACGAGTGGTACATGCATTCAGAGGTAGTCATCCACCAACTTTCGAGGGAGTTCAAAAGGGGATCTCTACTTATGATTGGCTACCTGATATAGAGGTGATTATGCGTCAGTGTGATATAGATGAGGATTGCTGGGTATTAATGGCAGTGGGCACATTCTGTGAGGATGCACGGATGTACTAGGAGTACTGTGACCAGGAGATGTTGTTGGGACTAGACTGGGCTGAGTTCTGACACATTATGATACTGCAGTTTCTGCCGAAGAGTCCAGTGTCACCAGTTCCAGACCCTCCGGAGAGCAAGGTAGTGACTCTGCCAGCAGCGATGCTTAGATATACAGATGTGAGAAAGTTTGTTCTCCGAGCTGAGAGACTTCAAATGCTGCTGAGTGATACGGTTTTCACTTTTGGAATACGGTTTGAGGAGAACACAGTGAGGAGATGCCCTATGTCTAACCTTACGAAGGAGGATTTTTGTGACCTTTTCTGGAAGGGGCTCACTATAGATCTACGACAAAGGGTAACCCCTTTATACCCTACTACTTTACACGAGTTTATAGTTACCATAGCTAAAGTAAAGTAAGAATTGATGATGGAGCACATGGTGCGCAAGAGACGCGAGCAGTCATTACAGGATGCCATGTTAGACTGTCTGTATGGGGCATGGCCTATGGCAAATGATCATGAGGCTAGCACGTCGAGACAATGAGAGAGTATGAGTCCTACTAGGGAATCGACACCATCCGAGGTTGGAAATGGCTCAGATGAGGATGAAAAAGATCCAGAGGAAGTTCCGACTGCTCCAGATCTACCTCAACTAGGGGACTAGATATAAACCATATAAGATGTATAAATACATATATCTGTATATGTGTATATATGACTATATCGAATGGCCATTTTGAGAAAAGCCTTCAAACTGATGTGTATATGGGAAAATTTTGAAATGAAATGAAATGATATTTTGACATGTTCAAATGATGAAATGTTGAAATTATATGATGATTGAAACTATTTTTACTTATACTGTAAAAATATGTTTGTGGAAAATCTAACGATCGATTTTCATACAATTATAGGAAATAGAAAAGATGGTGAATCCACAAAACCTGAGAAACATGAGAGGGCATCCAGTCCTATCAGAAAGAGTAGATGAACTAGAAGCCATGTTGGAGGCTCAGATGAAGGTAAATGCTAAGCTAAGACAAAGAATAGAATAGATGGAGCAAAGGCAAGGCTAGGAAGAAGACCAAAACCCACAAATGGTCGCACCTGAATAAGAAGTGCCGCCAATTGAACCTGAGATTGATATAGTAGAACCATAATTCCAACCTAGAGTCAATCAAGAACCATTTTATGAATGTTCAGACGAATGAAGCCACCAAAGTTCGAGGGTTCCACAAACCCTTTGGAAGCAGAAGAGTGGTTGTCTTCACTCCATATGATATTGAAATTTATAGAGCTAAACGATCAAGAAAGATTATGTGTGCATACTTTATTCTGAAGAAGGATGCAAGATTTTGGTGGGATTCAATCAAGTTGAGAAGGAACGTGTTCACCATGTCATGGTTAGATTTCCTAGAGGAATTTAATCAAAAGTATTATAATCCCGCACTGCTGCAACCACAACAAAGAGTGTTTGTAGAATTAAAATAGGGGGACATGTCGATGATCAAAGTATGTAGCAAGTTCGACCAACTGTCCCGATTGTGCCCATATGACTGAGATGGAGAAAATTCAAAAGATGCTGGGAATGTTCTGTCCTGAAATCTCAGCATTGGTGGACAGTGGTTTAACGTCGCCCACTACCGTGTCTGATTCTTTTAGCCATGCGTTGCGGGCCAAATATTACCTGGTTAAACAGAAGGAGGAAAAAGAAAAGATTTGGGATGCCAAGAAGAAGGAAAAGGTCTTGACCAAAGCTATACAAGTTGGATCCCAAGCTGGACAAAGTAGTAAGCCTAATTCGAATGCTAAGGTCAGGCAAGCACGTATTTCTGGCCAGCAGTCACAAGGGAAGAGAAAGGAGAATAATTCGAGAAATAGGAACCAGCAGTGGAGGTTGAATAACAATGCTGGACCTATAGTTCGTTACTGTGTTGTCTGTGAAAAAAGGCATTTAGGCAGATGCAGACTTGCCCCAAACACCTATTTTCAATGTGGAAATGACGGCCATTTTGCTAGGAATTGTCCTGAAAATAGGCAAAATGTGCAGGGTTCGCTCCAGACACAGTAGCAACGTCCCCAAGCACATGCAATCCAGGCAAAGAGTGAAGGTCCTTCATCTACAAAGAGGCAAGAAAGACCACAAGGTTGACCTCGTACAGATGCTAGAGTAATGGTCTATACCAAGGAGGATGCAGAAGCAGGGACGTCCAATGTAATGACAGGTCAGTTTTCTATCGCTAATCATTTGGCGTCTGTTTTATTTGATTCTGGTGCTACGCATTCATTTATTTCATATCAATTCGTGAATAAGATAGGATATCCTAAGGATAAGATGGGTATGACCTTTAGAATGGCTTTACCCTCCGAAGAAGTATTAATGTCAAATTATTGGCTGCCTCATGTGCCAATAATTATGGCAAATAGGGAGTTGTATGCAGAATTGATCGTGATGGAGCTTGCTGATTATGATATAATACTACGAATGGATTTCTTGGGGAAGTATCAAGCAACGATCAATTGTCAGAAGCGGAAGATAATGTTCCAACTCGACCAAGAAAATGGATTCAAATATGTCAGATCATCACGCAAACCAAGGACAATAATGATCAACTCCATGAGGGCAAGAAGGCTAATGTCGAGCGGCTGTGTTGGATATTTAACATATATTATGGATGTAAAAAAGGAATAGAAGCTTCAACCCGAAAATGTTCCTACTGTGAAGGAGTTTATCAATGTGTTCCCAGAGGAATTACCTGGATTGCCACCAGAATGAGAAATCTCTTTTGAGATTGAATTGATGCGAAGAACTGCACCCATCTCAAAGGCACCGTATCAGATGGCACCAGCAGAGTTGAAAGAGTTACAAGAGCAACTGAAAGAGCTTTTTGACAATGGATTTATACATTTGAGCTATTCCCCATAGGGTGCTCCTATACTATTTGTCAAGAAGAAGGATAGATCATTTCGAATGTGCATCGACTATCGGGAGTTAAAAAAGGTTACGGTCAAAAATAAGTATCCGTTACCTAGAATTGACAACTTGTTTGACCAACTCAAAGGCGTAGCAGTATTCTCCAAGATCAATTTACGATCAGGATACCATCAGCTACGGATCAAGGAGAGTGACAATCATAAGACTGCATTTCAGACCCGTTACGGTCATTACGAATTCCTCGTGATGCCGTTTGGGTTAACAAATGCGCCAGCTGCATTTATGGACTTGATGAATCGAGTTTTTAGGGAATATTTGGATAAGTTTATCATTGTGTTTATCGATGACATACTCATATATTCAAAGACTCACGAGGAGCATGAAGAACATCTGAGAACTGTCCTGTAGACGATAAGGAAATCAACTCTATGCCAAATTTTATAAGTGTGAATTTTGGCTAGATAGAGTGCATTTCCTTGGACATGTGGTTTCCAAGGAAGGAATTGCCGTGGACTCGGCAAAAGTAGAGGCGATCAATGAATGGCCCACACCTAAGAATATGACTGAAATACAGAGTTTCTTAGGTTTATCTGGCTATTATTGAAGATTTATTGAGGGATTCGCATGACTTGCTGCACCTCTCATGGCTTTGACACACAAGGAGAGGAAGTACGAGTGGACAGAGATATGCGAAAGAAGCTTCTAAGAGCTAAAAAGACGATTAACCAGTGCGTCAATTCTTAAACTTCCTACTGAAGGGGAGATGTTCGTGATTTATAGTGACGCCTTGAAGACGGGATTAGGAGATATCCTGATGCAAGGTGACAAGGTGATTGCCTATGCCTCGCGTCAATTAAAGGACCACGAAAGAAATTATCCCACGCATGATTTGGAACTTGCCGCAGTAGTGTTCGCATTGAAGGGCAACGCTATCTGTATGGAGCTCAGTGTCAGATTTATACTAACCATCAGAGTTTAAAATATTTCTTCACATAGAAGGAGTTGAATATGCAGCAAAGGAGATGGTTGGAGTTGGTAAAGGATTATGATTGCGAAATCCTCTACCATCCCAGAAAAGCCAATCGCGTTGCTGATGCGTTAAGTAGGAAATCTACTGTTCCGCAGTAACTGTCGATTGAAAATTTTCCAAGGCCATTGCAACAAGAGATTAACGCATTGAAGATGGAGCTGATAATAGGAAGATTGGCTACACTATTATTGGAATCATCGTTGTATGAGGACATTAGAGAGGCTCAGAAACGAGATCCAAATCTACCAAGTCCCCAGGAAGGAATGTCTGAAGATGGGTTAATCCTACACCAGGGAAGAATTTATGTTCCCGATGATGAAGGATTAAGAAGGTGAATTATGGCAGAAGCCCATGAAACGCCATATTCAGTGCATCCTGGAGCCAGTAAGATGTACCAGGATTTGAATCTACAATTCTAGTGGAAAGGGATGAAGAAGGACATTGCAGAATTTGTAAGCAGATGTATAACGTACCAAAAAGTAAAGGCTGAACATCGTCATCCAAGTGAAAACCTAGAACCGTTGGAGATTCTCGAATGGAAATGTGAACATATTATGATGGACTTTGTGGTATGATTGCCGAAAACCTGAAAAGGTTATGATGCTATTTGGGTTTGTGGCGGCCCGCCCCTTGTGGAGATAATACAATACTATTACAGTTGAGCTTTATCGCTAACTGCGATAGATTGTACTCTCATGGGTCGCCGGCTTATCTCTCTACTCTTTTTAAATCATGACGTTTTTGGGAAAAAAAAAATTTTTCTTTAAACATCATATAAAATCTTTTTCCACTATTTACTTTGTTGATAAGTACAAAGTAATATAAATAATACAGTACTTTTGTAAAATATATATATAATTACAAAAGAACTGTTTCCCTTTTTTTTTCCTTCACTTTAACGCTCAGCGAGAAGACTCTGGCAGTACCATATCCCTCGCCCAGTTATCCCATTTGACACGCGCCATCCCGTACGCCATCCAGTCAAACAAGCTACTGAGCTGGTCGCTTACCTGCAACATTAGCAAAAATGGTGAGTTACAGGCTCAGTAAGTTCAAACATGCAAGAAATAAAATTTCTATGAAATAGTACTATTCATCATGAATAGTGACTTGACCACTATTCATGCGTGAATAGTAAGGTTGACCACAACACTGTGTCACAACAGTACATCTACCGCGATGTTAGTGCTCTCACTAAACTGTCTTATGCTCAATTATGGCACAGTTTCAGTTTTAGATCATTATCTTTGATTACGTTCTGGTTTTGAGCTCAGGTTGGCAGTACCATTTAAGTGCGCATGACTGGGAGCGGTACATTAGTGCTGACCTCCACAGCCTTAATCTCATAGCCCCGAAGGCAAAATTGTACATGACTGGGAGCGGTACATCAGTGCTGACCTCCACAGCCTTATCTCATAGCCCCGAAGGTAAAAGTACCTCCCTATACGGAAGGCTGGTACGCCAGAAAGTGGTTTCATTACCGACTTTTTAACCTTCTAACCCGGTGACTTCACATTGTCTCGTGGTTAGGAATGGTTCACATTTTAATTTTAGGTGAGTGAGTTTTATTAACCTCGCTCTAGTGCCCGAAGCACAATTAACCATGTGTCCCATTCTTATAGTGCCCATAGCACATTTCGTCTCTCTCTCTATTCTATCATAGTGCCCGTAGCACATATGTACCTAACTTATAGTTAGTACATTAAAGTTAGCACAATCTTGCTATATGTTGCAGACAGGTAAATGTCTGAACTTACCTTATCAGTCTGTTCCCTTTCTCTCTCTTGGATCTTGAATCGCCTTCCTTGTAGGCCGATTTTGGGATCCTACAGACAAAACTATGTCTGTTAATTTCTTTCCCATTTATAGCTTTTATTTTTCATTAAAAAGCTTAAATAAAACCTATTTATAACTTTTTAGGTTTTAATTATTATTTTCACCATTTTCCCCCAACTTTTGCAAAATTACGATTTTGCCCCAATATTTTGGCAAAATTGCAGTTTTGCCCCTGACGGAATTTTATTGATCCAGACTGCATTTTTGGCTCTCAGGAACTTTTCTGACTCTTTTCTAATCATTACCGGGTTCGTTTCTATTTTATTTCCACTTTTTGTTTTCCCGGCCCTCGGGAAGCACTATTCCGACCCTTACGTCGGTTTAGCGATTTTCTATCGTTTCAGAGCCTCAAATGGACGTTTTACTAGTATTTAAAACGTTCATCTAGACATTCCCGACCTAGGTCTCCGAGGCTCGGGTTTTCTGTTCCCGACTCGGACCTTTATTTCATTTCCAAAAACGCCCCCCCCCTCGGGGTCGGTTTTTCAATCTCACTCACGTTTTTCATTTTCAAGGGGACGGGTTACTATTCACGACCCACCCCTTAAATTTTCCTTATTCACTTTTCCGTTAGGGACTCGGGTTTCCATCCCGGCCCTAACTTTTATTTTAAATTCCTATTTTACCCCGAATGCCGTTTTTGAAATTTCGGCAGCATTTCGGCGTAATTTTAAGGCTTCCGGCGTTAGGTACGCCTCGAACCATATGTACATGCCACGTACTATACCACAAGCCTATTTTATGTAAAAGTTTTCCAAACTTTTACATAAAAGCCCACAATTTTCCAATTTCACATTATCACCCACATAACAAAATTTTTTTCACAATTTACCCTTAATTTGGTTTCGGTTTTCACAACCAAACCGAACCAAATTTTGTCAAATTTTCACCACACTTTAGGCCATTCAAATGTCACGTTTTTAACATATTTTCAAGCCCATTTTCTTTGCATTTTCAACCAAATTCTTAGGGTTTTTATGCACTTATAACCCACGGCCTTATTAATGAAAATCATGCTCAACATTTTTGTTTCATGCTTTCCATTTTAAATTCATCATTTGCATATTGAAATGCATAATTCCAATCAACCAATTACCACATAAAACCATGAAAATTTTCTTCCAAACCATTAACAAAACCCCACGGCCACCTTATGAATTTCACACAAGAAATTTTTTTCAAACTTTCCACAATGAAATACAAGCTTTGTTCTTCACAAAATTAAACTTAGAAAGCATATTAGCAATTAACCACAAAGTTTTCTCATTGGTTACCTAAGGTAACCCACGGATTTCCCCTTGAAAAACCAACAAAATTTTGGTTTTTCTTTAATGAATTTGCATGGTTTTCTTACTTCTTTCATCCTTAACAAAACCCAACATCAAATCCATGAAAAGCAACCAAAATTTTTTCCATCTTTCTATCACTATTCACCCACGGATTTCATTGAAAAAAACCATGAAAAATTCAAGTGCAAGGGAAGTTACCTTGGTCTAATGCTTCCTTTGTCTTCAATAAACACTTTGACACTCTTTTTATGAAGAAAATTTGAAGAGAAATCTTGGTTCTCCTTGGTAGCTCACGTACATGCCATGGGAGAAAAACTTAGCAAATTTTGTTATGGCTTTTGCCTTTCAAAAGTTTCGGCCCTTTTTGTTTCTAAGTTGCCGACTTAACCATGCAAGAAAGCCAATTAATTTGGCTCTAAACCAATCAAAATTTGACATCTTTCCAAGCCATTTCTTTCCCCATTTTTCAAAAATTAAAAAGGGTGAATTTTGGCCAAATCTTGGCCTTTAGATCAAAAGGTGATTAAATCCTAGCCATTAATGCCACCAACCACCTTAATTCTTTCATTTATTAATCTTGATTTATGATATCATAAATGCAAAAGTGAAAGTTGACTTTGACTTTTACTATTCACATTAATTCGACTACTTTTTGACCGATGCCGGTTCGAGCCGAAATTTTCCTGAAATCGTCCGGCGTGTTCCTGAGGTCTCCTGTGCAGTCAGATCAATTTAATCTGCTTCCGTTTGATCAAAATCAATCCCGGAAGTTTACCATCTTTTATTGCTCCGGTTAGGGTTTTCAATGCCGATTTTGGCACCGTTTCACCCGTTTCAACTCAGTGAATTTTTCCAACACTGAATTCTTACTCGTCAGTATTGTTAGAACATTTTCACATATTCTAAACAATATAAATACATTTATTTCACTCTTTAAATAGTACAAATTGTTATATACATACAATTGTACATTTTTCATCCGAGAACTGCCTGAATTTCCCGGTTGTCACATTCACCCCTCCTTATAAAATTTTCGTCCTCGAAAATTAGAACAAATGGGGGTATAAACTCCTCATCTCGTCTTCTCGTTCCCACGTAGCTTCTTCAATGTTGTGATTTTTCCACAAAATCTTCACTAGTGGGATTACCTTATTCCTCAGTACTTTCTCTTCACGAGCTAGTACTTGAATAGGTTGTTCCTCATATGTCAAATCCTTGTGGATTTGAATAGGCTCATGCTTCAACACATGGGACGGATCTGGTATATACTTTCTCAGCATCGACACATGAAACACATTATGCACTGCCGACAATTCTGGGGGTAGCGCTAATCTGTAAGCGACCTTTCCAATGCGTTCGATAATTTCATAAGGTCCAATGTATCTTGGACTCAGTTTCCCCTTCTTACCGAAACACATAATCCCCTTCATAGGCGATATCTTGAGAAACACGAAGTCTCCTTCATCAAACTCCAAGGATCTTCGCCTTTTATCTGCGTAGCTCTTTTGTCGGCTTTGTGCAATTTTCATTTGATGCTGAATTCTAGCAACTGCATCGGAAGTCTCTTTTATGAAGTCTGTCTTATGCAACTGCTTTTCTCGCAAATCGTACCAGTGTAATGGTGATCTGCACTTCCGTCCATACAAAGCCTCGTAAGGTGCCATGCCTATCGAAGCTTGGTAACTATTATTGTACGAGAATTCAATCAATGGTAGCTTCTCGTTCCAATTTCCCGCAAAATCCATAACGCAAGCTCGAAGCATGTCCTCTAACATCTGAATTGTCCGCTCTGACTGCCCGTCTGTTTGCGGATGAAAAGCCGTACTGAGTCTCAATTCAGTACCCATGGCCTCTTGCACACACTTCCATAAATTCGAAGTGAACCGTGCATCTCGATCTGATACAATGGATTTTGGTACTCCATGTAGTTTGACGACATGAGTTACGTACAGCTGAGCAAACTTTTCCAACGAAAAAGTCATCTTCACAGCTATGAACCGTGCCGTCTTGGTCAGTCTGTCCACAATAACCCAGATGGCATCATAACCTTCTCGGGTTTTCGGGAGTCCCACTATAAAATCCATCGTAATGTGTTCCCATTTCCATTCAGGAATCTCCAACGGTTCCAATCTTCCTGCTGGATGTTTATGTTCCGCTTTGATTTTCTGACAGGTCATGCATCTGCTCACAAATTTCGCTATATCGTTCTTCATCCCTTTCCACCAGAACTGTAACTTTAAGTCCTGATACATCTTGCTCGCTCCGGGGTGAACCGAATAGGGTGTCTCATGAGCTTTTGACATGATCCGTCTTCTAAGTTCCTCATCAGCTGGAACATTTATCTTTCCTTGATAAAGGATTATTCCATCCTTGGAAATTCCTTCTTGAGAACTTGTCATTACTGGATCTCGCCTCTGAGCTTCCTTTATTTCCTCAAATAGCGATGATTCCACTTGGAGTGCAGCTAATCTTCCAGATATCAGCTCCAAGTTCAACGAATTTATCTCTTGCTGCAATGGCTTCGGAAGCCTGTTTATTGGTAGCTGGTGCAATATGGTAGACTTTCTACTTAAAGCATCCGCTACACGGTTTGCCTTCCCTGAATGGTATAGGATTTCACAATCATAATCCTTTACCAATTCCAACCATCGCCTTTGCCGCATATTGAGCTCTTTTTGCGTGAAGAAATACTTTAGGCTTTGGTGATCAGTGAAAATCTGACATTGAGCTCCATAGAGATAGTGTCGCCAAATTTTAAGTGCGAACACTACTGCAGCAAGTTCAAGGTCATGCGTAGGGTAGTTCCTTTCATGCTCCTTTAATTGACGGGAAGCATAAGCAATCACCTTGCCGCCTTGCATTAGGACTGCTCCCAATCCTATTTTCGATGCATCACTGTAGATCACGAACTTCTCCCCTTCAGTGGGAAGCGTAAGGATTGGTGCGCTTGTCAGCCGTCTCTTTAACTCCTGGAAGCTTCTTTCGCATTTCATAGTCCACTCGTACTTCCTTTCTTTGCGTGTAAGAGTAGTAAGAGGTGCAGCTAATCGCGCGAATCCCTCTACAAATCGCCTATAATAACCAGCTAATCCCAAGAAACTGCGTATTTCAGTCACACTCTTGGGTGCAGGCCACTGGTTAATTGCCTCTACCTTTCTCGGATCTACAGCAATACCTTCCTGGGATACAACATATCCGAGGAAATGTACTCTGTCCAGCCAAAATTCACATTTTGAGAACTTGGCATACAGTTGATGCTTCCTTATCGTGTTCAACACGATCCTCAGATGCTCCTTGTGCTCCTCATGACTCTTCGAGTATATAAGAATGTCATCAATGAATACAATGACCAACTTATCCAGATACTCTTTAAAAATCCTGTTCATCAAGTCCATGAACGCTGCTGGTGCATTCGTTAATCCAAATGGCATCACAAGAAACTCGTAGTGACCATAACGAGTTCTAAACGCCGTTTTAGGAATATCACTTTCTTTAATTCTCAGCTGGTGATATCCTGATCGTAAGTCGATCTTGGAAAATACCGCTGCGCCTTTTAACTGGTCGAATAGGTCATCAATTCTAGGTAACGGATACCTATTTTTGATCGTAACCTTATTCAACTCCCGGTAATCAATGCACAGTCGGAATGTTCCATCCTTTTTCTTGACGAATAACACAGGTGCACCCCATGGAGAAAAACTTGGCCTGATGAATCCCTTATCCAAAAGCTCCTTCAATTGTACCTGCAGCTCCTTTAACTCGACTGGAGCCATGCGGTATGGTGCTTTGGAAATAGGTGCTGTTCCAGGCATCAACTCAATTTCAAACGAGATTTCTCTCTCTGGTGGTATCCCTGGTAACTCTTCCGGAAATACGTCAAGAAACTCATTAACCACCAGAACATCTTCAGCTTGAAGCTTCTGTTCCTCTATAGTATCCACCACATAAGCCAGATATCCCACGCAACCACTGGCTATCAGCTTGCTGGCTCTCAGCGAACTGATGATCATCTTCCCGAGTCTTCGAGAAGTATCAACATACTCGAAACTCTCTTCTTCCTCGGGTTGGAAGACTATCTTTCGATTTTGGCAGTCGATCGTAGCTCGGTATTTCCCTAGGAAATCCATGCCTAAAATCACATCGTAATCCATGATCTCTATTACGATTAACTCAGCATATAGTTCCCTATTTGCCACATATACTGGTACATAAGGTAACCAGTAACTGGACAACAATACTTCCCCAGAAGGTAAAGCTGTCTTAAATATCCTTCCCGTATTATCCTTAGGAAGTCCTATCTTGTCAGCAAATGCATAGGAAACAAATGAATGTGTAGCACCGGAATCGAATAGTACAGAGGCTACATGACTAGCGACAGGAAGCTGACCTGTCACCACGTTTGATGTTCCTGCCTCTGCGTCTTCCTTACTGTAGGCCATCACACGAGCATCAGCACGTGGCATAGGCTCCTGGCGTTGCGGCCTCACTGGTGACTCTTCCACTCTGGCTTGAAGGGAATGAGCGTGTGGGCGTGTCTGGTGCGATTGGGAAGTGCCTTGTCCACCCTGCCTATTGGGACAGTTCCCGGCGTAATGGCCTTCCTTTCCACATTCGTAGCAAACAAGTGGCCCAAATCTGCATTGCCCAGAATGTCTCTTCCCGCATGTAGGGCAGTTTTACACATTAGATTCTGCATTACCAGCTGTTCTCCGCTGCTGGTTTCGATTATTACTCTGGCGATTCCCAGAAAAATTCCCTTTTCTCTTATTTTGCTGGGATCCTTGATTGTTGCCCTGGCTTGGTTTCGCATTCTAACTAGGCTTGCTCGATTGACCAACTTGCGTAGACTTCGCCAAAGCCCTCTCCTTCTTTTTAGCCTCCCAGTGTTTCTCTCTTTCCTCTTTCTGTCGAGCTACATGGAACTCAGCTCTAATGGCCCGACTCACACAGTCTGCTACAGAAGTAGGTGGTACTAGTCCAGTATCTACCAATGCAGCAATTTCCGGCCTGAACATCCCGATCATTTTCTGTATCTTTTCCCTCTCAGTAGGGAGCACATAAGGGCACAAACGGGATAGCTGATCGAACTTTCGGCAGACTTCGCTTACCGACATGTTCCCTTGTGTCAGCTCTGAGAATTCTTTCTGTTGCTGTCTCAGAGATGTAGGGTTGTAATATTTCTGGTTAAATTCTTCCAGAAATTCTGCCCAACTCATGGTAGACACGTCTCTTCTCATTCGCACGGTGTCCCACCAAAACCGAGCATCTTTTCTCAGCACAAAAGACGCACATGCAACCTTCTCTCGGTCGGTTAGGTTCATGAACTCCATGATCACTTGTAATGATGACAACCAGTCTTCAGCCTCTAAGGGATTTGTAGACCCTTCAAATTCTGGCGGTCTCATACGCCTGAATCTTTCATAGAGGGGTTCCAGGTTTAACACTGGTTGTGGTTCAGGAGCTCTCTCATGTACTGTAGCTGGAGGAATAACCGGATCTACCTCAGCTTGTTGTTCTACTTGGGTACCCTCAGAGCCTTGTCTCTGCTCTAGCTCCTCTACCCGTCGCCTCAGATTCGCATTTTCTTGCATCTGAGCTTCCAACAGAGCTTGTATCTGATCCAGTCTCTCCATAATATCAGGACGTCGCTCCCATCCCTCTGGTCGATTTCTCAAATCCACCATCTTAGCTATTGTCCTATTATGGCACAATAATTCACCGTTAGCTTTTCCATAACCGCATTCATAAAATTATATCAATTTACGAAATTTAGGGTAATGTAAAGCCACATCATCGTAACACATCATCGTACAACATATAATCATTTTGGTATTTCATTCATAGCAAAACATTTATATGTCATACATAGGCATCACCAGTCATATATACATCGGCCGTTTATACAAAATGGCCACAAGTCTATACAAAAGAGCTTTTCTCTCTAAGCTACTTATGTACATATACACATCTACTGATCACTCGTTCCCTACATCTGGGACTAGAGGATATTCTTCCGGATCCTCATCGTCATCTGACTCATCTGAGTCGTCACCACCCCTAGGTAATGTTCCCTGTCCTGAGTCATCACCTCGTGGTCTAGACGGTCCGGCCTCATGATCATTCATCATTCTTTTCGGCCCGAATATGCGTGCAAACATCTCATCTTGACCCAGCGTCTCTCATCGACTGTGCGTCAGATGCTCGATCAGAATCTCTCTATCGATCGCCCTGATCGTTACCACGAACTCTTGGAGCGCCGGAGGAAACGGCTTGATCACCCTCGGTCTCAGCTCCAAGGATAAGCCTTTCCAAAACAGCTCACAGCAGTTTGCTTCCGTGAGGTTAGGCAACGGACATCTCCTCCGAATGGTCTCCTCAAACCGTGCTGCGTAAGACATCACTGTCTCACCAGACAGCATGACCATCCTTTCGGTCTAGAGAATGTAATCCCTGACCTCATCGAATCCAGGGTACGCAGGTGCATCAGCCTCTCGTCTCTCTGGAGGTGCTGGAGTAGGTGTTGGATCTCTCGGTGGAAACTGATCAGCCAACTGCTGACAGAACTCAGCCCAATTGAATCCTAATAAAATCTCCTGGTCGCAATATTGCCAGAACACTCGAGCGTCTCCCTGAAACATACTGACAGCCAACTGGATCCACATATCTCGATCGATATCGCATATCACCATGATCCTCTCCACGGCATGGAGCCAGTCCTTGGTCTCCATCGACTGTCGTCCACCGTCGAACATAGGAGGACTGCTAGCCCTAAATGCCTGTACTGCCCGTGCCGACACTCTCACCCCAATATGTTGGCGTCCACCAACAACTGGAATGTCCACTACTACCGGTGGATGAACTATCGGTCGTGGCTGTACTATCTCTACTGGCGCTGGCACTGGTGCTGGTACTGGTACGGGAGGTCTCTCGGGTACCGGGGGTCTAACTACCGGCCTTTGGGAAATGGGCGGCCTCACAATAGGTCTCGTCCATACCCGTAATACCCCTCTCGGTCGAGGTAGCGGTGGTCTCACATACGGAGGTCTGGTCATCTTGCTACCTATAAGATAATTATTTTCACATAAGAAAATAATTAACTGAACTTAAGTAAACTACTTACTTGGATAGCGGTGCAGGATGCGCAAAGTGTCAAATCGGGATATGGTCACACTGCTCTGATATACCAACCGTGGCGGCCCGCCCCTTGTGGAGATCATACAATACTATTACAGTTGAGCTTTATCGCTAACTGCGATAGATTGTACTCTCATGGGCCGCCGGCTTATCTCTCTACTCTTTTTAAATCATGACGTTTTTGGGAAAAAAAATTTTTTTCTTTAAACATCATATAAAATCTTTTTCCACTATTTACTTTGTTGATAAGTACAAAGTAATATAAATAATACAGTACTTTTGTAAAATATATATATAATTACAAAAGAACTGTTTCCCTTTTTTTTTCCTTCACTTTAACGCTCAGCGAGAAGACTCTGGCAGTACCATATCCCTCGCCCAGTTATCCCATTTGACACGCGCCATCCCGTACGCCATCCAGTCAAACAAGCTACTGAGCTGGTCGCTTACCTGCAACATTAGCAAAAATGGTGAGCTACAGGCTTAGTAAGTTCAAACATGCAAGAAATAAAATTTCTATGAAATAGACTATTCATCGTGAATAGTATCGTTGACCACTATTCATACGTGAATAGTGACTTGACCACTATTCATGCGTGAATAGTAAGGTTGACCACAACACTGTGTCACAACAGTACATCTACCGCGATGTTAGTGCTCTCACTAAACTGTCTTATGCTCAATTATGGCACAGTTTCAGTTTTAGATCATTATCTTTGATTACGTTCTGGTTTTGAGCTCAGGTTGGCAGTACCATTTAAGTGCGCATGACTGGGAGCGGTACATTAGTGCTGACCTCCACAGCCTTAATCTCATAGCCCCGAAGGCAAAATTGTACATGACTGGGAGCGGTACATCAGTGCTGACCTCCACAGCCTTATCTCATAGCCCCGAAGGCAAAAGTACCACCCTATACGGAAGGCTGGTACGCCAGAAAGTGGTTTCATTACCGACTTTTTAACCTTCTAACCCGGTGACTTCACATTGTCCCGTGGTTAGGAATGGTTCACATTTTAATTTTAGGTGAGTGAGTTTTATTAACCTCGCTCTAGTGCCCGAAGCACAATTAACCATGTGTCCCATTCTTATAGTGCCCATAGCACATTTCGTCTCTCTCTCGATTCTATCATAGTGCCCGTAGCACATATGTACCTAACTTATAGTTAGTACATTAAAGTTAGCACAATCTTGCTATATGTTGCAGACAGGTAAATGTCTGAACTTACCTTATCAGTCTGTTCCCTTTCTCTCTCTTGGATCTTGAATCGCCTTCCTTGTAGGCCGATTTTGGGATCCTACAGACAAAACTATGTCTGTTAATTTCTTTCCCATTTATAGCTTTTATTTTTCATTAAAAAGCTTAAATAAAACCTATTTATAACTTTTTATGTTTTATTTATTATTTTCACCATTTTCCCCCAACTTTTACAAAATTACGATTTTGCCCCAATATTTTGGTAAAATTACAGTTTTACCCCTGACGGAATTTTATTGATCCAGACTGCATTTTTGGCTCTCAGGAACTTTTCTGACTCTTTTCTAATCATTACCGGGTTCGTTTCTATTTTATTTCCACTTTTTGTTTTCCCGGCCCTCGGGAAGCACTATTCCGACCCTTACGTCGGTTTAGCGATTTTCTATCGTTTCGGAGCCTCAAATGGACGTTTCACTAGTATTTAAAACGTTCATCTAGACATTCCCGACCTAGGTCTCCGGGCTCGGGTTTTCTGTTCCCGACTCGGACCTTTATTTCATTTCCAAAAACGCCCCACCCCCTCGGGGTCGGTTTTTCAATCTCACTCACGTTTTTCATTTTCAAGGGGACGGGTTACTATTCATGACCCACCCCTTAAATTTTCCTTATTCACTTTTCCGTTAGGGACTCGGGTTTCCATCCCGGCCCTAACTTTTATTTTAAATTCCTATTTTACCCCGAATGCCGTTTTTGAAATTTCGGTAGCATTTCGGCGTAATTTTAAGGCTTGCGGCGTTAGGTACGCCTCGAACCGTATGTACCTGCCACGTACTATACCACAAGCCTATTTTATGTAAAAGTTTTTCCAACTTTTACATAAAAGCCCACAATTTTCCAATTTCACATTATCACCCATATAACAAAATTTTTTTCACAATTTACCCTTAATTAGGTTTCAGTTTTCAGAACCAAACCGAACCAAATTTTGTCAAATTTTCACCACACTTTAGGCCATTCAAATGTCACGTTTTTAACATATTTTCAAGCCCATTTTCTTTGCATTTTCAACCAAATTCTTAGGGTTTTTATGCACTTATAACCCACGGCCTTATTAATGAAAATCATGCTCAACATTTTTGTTTCACGCTTTCCATTTTAAATTCATCATTTGCATATTGAAATGCATAATTCCAATCAACCAATTACCACATAAAACCATGAAAATTTTCTTCCAAACCATTAACAAAACCCCACGGCCACCTTATGAATTTCACACAAGAAATTTTTTTCAAACTTTCAACAATGAAATACAAGCTTTGTTCTTCACAAAATTAAACTTAGAAAGCATATTAGCAATTAACCACAAAGTTTTCTCATTGGTTACCTAAGGTAACCCACGGATTTCCCCTTGAAAAACCAACAAAATTTTGGTTTTTCTTTAATGAATTTGCATGGTTTTCTTACTTATTTCATCCTTAACAAAACCCAACATCAAATCCATGAAAAGCAACCAAAATTTTTTCCATCTTTCTATCACTATTCACCCACGGATTTCATTGAAAAAAACCATGAAAAATTCAAGTGCAAGGGAAGTTACCTTGGTCTAATGCTTCCTTTGTCTTCAATAAACACTTTGACACTCTTTTTGTGAAGAAAATTTGAAGAGAAATCTTGGTTCTCCTTGGTAGCTCACGTACATGCCATGGGAGAAAAACTTAGCAAATTTTGTTATGGCTTTTGCCTTTCAAAAGTTTCGGCCCCTTTTGTTTCTAAGTTGCCGACTTAACCATGCAAGAAAGCCAATTAATTTGGCTCTAAACCAATCAAAATTTGATATCTTTCCAAGCCATTTCTTTCCCCATTTTTCAAAAATTAAAAAGGGTGAATTTTGGCCAAATCTTGGCCTTTAGATCAAAAGGTGATTAAATCCTAGCCATTAATGCCACCAACCACCTTAATTCTTTCATTTATTAATCTTGATTTATGATGTCATAAATGCAAAAGTGAAAGTTGACTTTGACTTTCACTATTCACATTAATTTGACTACTTTTTGACCGATGCCGGTTCGAGCCAAAATTTTCCTGAAATCGTCCCGGCGTGTTCCTGAGGTCTCCTGTGCAGTCGGATCAATTTAATCTGCTTCCGTTTGATCAAAATCAATCCCGGAAGTTTACCGTCTTTTATTGCTCCGGTTAGGGTTTTCAATGCCGATTTTGGCACCGTTTCACCCGTTTCAACTCAGTGAATTTTTCCAACACTGAATTCTTACTCGTCAGTATTGTTAGAACATTTTCACATATTCTAAACAATATAAATACATTTATTTCACTCTTTAAATAGTACAAATTGTTATATACATACAATTGTACATTTTTCATCCGAGAACTGCCTGAATTTCCCGGTTGTCACAGGGTTATTGTCGATAGATTGACAAAGATGGCAAGATTCATAGTAGTGAAAATGACTTTTTCACTGGAAAAGTTAGCAAACTTATATGTTAAGCACATAGTCAGGTTACATGGAGTTCCTAAGTCCATTGTATCAGATCGTGATGCATGATTCACTTCAAATTTTTGGAAGTGCATGTAAGAAGCTATGGGAACAGAAGTACACTTGAGTACAGCATTCTATCCGCAAACGGACGGGTAATCTGTGCGGACAATTCAAACGCTAGAAGATATGCTCCGCGCGTGTACGATAGATTTCCTAGGAAGCTAAAACGAGAAACTTCCACTGGTAGAGTTTTCATATAATAATAGCTACCAAGCTTCGATAGGTATGGCACCCTATGAAGCTCTATATGGAAGGAAGTGTAGATCACCGGTTCATTAGTATGATTTATAGGAAAAACGACTACACAACACAGACTTTGTACAAGAAACAGCAGATGCAGTTGTGAAAATTCAGCAATGGATGAAAATAGCACAGATCTGACAGAAGAGCTATGCGGATAAAAGATGAAGAACCCTAGAGTTTAATAAAGGGGATTTCGTATTCTTAAGAGTCTCACTGATGAAAGGAATAATGTGACTCGGAAAGAAAGGAAAATTAAGCCCAAGATATATTAGGCCATATGAGATCATAGAATGTATTAGAAAGGTTGCCTATAGATTGGCATTACCTCCAGAAATGTCAGTAGTACACAATGTGTTTCATGTGTCGATGTTGCAGAAGCATGTATCCGATTCGTCCCATGTGTTGAAACATGAACCAATCCAAATTTAGGAAGATCTAACGTACGAAGAGAGGCCTGTTCAAATTCTGGCACGAGAAGAGAAAGTTTTGAGGAACAAAACGATCCCATTAGTCAAAAGGCTATGGAGAAATCACAATGTTGAAGAGGCTACATGGGAACAAGAAGACAAAATTAGAAATTTATACCCCCACTTGTTCTAAATTTTCAAGGATGAAAATTTTATAAGGAGGGGTGAATGTGATTACCGGGAATTTTATATTCTCGGAGTAGATTAAAATTGTATATATGTACTAATTTTAATAAATACAATATGAAAAAGTTACGTTTTAATACTATTGTAAATATTGTAAAAATGTTCCGGCAGTGTTAAAGTGAGTGAGTTCTGAGATGGAAAATCTTACCGAACAGAAACGGGTGAGACGGCTCGAAAACGAAGCCAAAAACCCTGAAGAGTGCACCGGAGTACACTAAAAGACAAAAATTTACAGTAGGGAATTCTGGCCAAACAGAAGCAAAATAAAACAAACCGATCGCACTGGAGGGGCCCGGAACCCGCCTACGCGATTTCGGTAAAGTTCTATTCGGTTTAACTTTCAGTCAAAATTTGACCACGAATTAATATACGAATTAATTCATTGATGTCATGGGATGACATCACATTTATGATGTCATAAATAGAAAAATAAAGCTTATAAAGTAAGGTTGATAAGGTGTATGGCTAGGATTCGTTGCTCTTTGGATCAAAGGCCATGATTTAGCCAAAATGGCTTGAAATTTTTTTTAGAAAATGGGAAAAAGGGACGCTGCAAAAAGAGGAAAAAAATCAGCTAAAAATTTTAAATTTTGGCCCAAAAAGTTTGCATTAAAGTCCCTTGACAATTAGGAAATTGTTGCAAAAAAATTGCTAAAAGGTCCCTTGCTTTTGCTTATAAATAGGCTTCAAAATTCACTTTAAAAAAATAAGAAAACTTGGCCAAACTCTCGCATTTTGCAGCCAAAAATCCATGCCCCTTTAGTGGATTCCAAGCCAAAAATTTTCAAAATTTTACACCAAAATTATCTTCCAATTCTAGCCAAGGTTGCAAGGGAACAAGTTCATAAGGTTAGCTTCCAATTTGAAGCATTTTTGGTGTTGCTTTCTTCAAAAAATCCGTGTATATTGGTGTAGAAAAAAAATGATGTAAATTTGGTGTTTTGAATTGGTGTTTAAGTTGGTTTGGGATTGAAGGAAATAAATCGTTAAAAACGCATCAAAGTGGCACAGCAGAACAATAAAAAATTTTTAAGATCATTAAATATCTCATGATGCTATATACAATAAACCAATAACAATTTGAACTCACACCTCAAGGACACCAATCTGCAGGAAGAGAATGATCGGAGGGCTTTAACCAACTAGCCTTCTCTACTATTCTCCAATTCTAGAATGGCTGAGTGTGTGGGCACTCTAAACCTCGATAGGTATGCTAGCACTGCTAGTCTTCTTCTGACCACCCAGATCTCTAAAGAACTTATTGTCATGGTAAGTTGTGCAACAATAAGCCTGCTCACCTGAGAGTCTATGGTCTGAGAGAACAAAGTGGCAGGACCTCTATTTATAGACTTGCATGAGGTGATCCTCTAAATTCGAATTGGATTTGGAGAAGATTTTCTCCCTTATCCATAATAAAAATCTGAATTTTTAAGCCTTATCCAACCAAAAAAGATTTCGGCCATTGTAGGGATTTTCTTTCAAAATTCAAACAGGATTTTAACTTGAATTTTGTCTTCTCATTCCCTCATAAAAACCGATTCCCCTTAATGCCAAAAACATGACTAGATTTGGTCATTAAAGTGTGAAGAGAATCAAAATCAAAATAGGATTTTCTAGCTTGAATTTTATCTCATCCTTATCTAAATAAAACCGAAAATCTCCCTTGAGATTTCCTCAATATTTTTTGCCACTTTCAGGGAAGAGAGAATCCAAATTCAACTTGGAATGAAACTTGAATTTTTTCCTGAATCCTTATCCACAAAAACTGAAAATCTCTTGGAGGATTTTCCTCAACAAAATTCGGCCACTTTTGTTAGAGTTAGGATTCAAAATTCAAGTAGGATTCAAACAAGAATTTCCTCTTCTTAATCCAACTCAAATTTGAATTCTAGCATTGTGGAATTATCCACAAAGAATTCGAATTCCGCTTGGACTATGATTCAAAATTTGAATTTCAAATTTCAAAATTCAAAATTCAAATTCAAATTCCAAATTTCAAATTTCAAATTTCAAATTTGAATTTCAAATTTAAATTTCAAATTCAAATTTCAAATTTCAAATTTCAAAATTCAAATTTCAAATTTCAAAATCCACAAACAGTTGTATCTCAAATTCTTGTTCTCATGGATAATTTTCTACAACTCCAATCCAATCTCAAATAAAATCATAGCAACTTTATTTAGAGTTCGAATAATTGTGTGCTCTATTATCCAAAACAAAATGTAAATTCAACCGGAGAGAATCTTGTCCACCATCCTAATCCTATGTCAACACCATCCATGCATAATCAACTAGCCAATAGCATATTCAAATCAATTTGCCAATCATTAAGGAATTATGTGGAGCTAGTAACGGGACCAATTAGACATATATAATCGAGCTCCCGTGAATCCATATGATCATCATTCTTTATCGAATAACTCAATCATATGATAACTAATTTCACAGTCACACTACTATAAACCTGAAACTGAACTCCCAATTATATACCGTATTACGTAAGCCTATGATAAGCTATTGTCTAATGACCTTTGTCATGTATGTAGAACCCTCATATGATATCCATGATCAGCCTTAGGCCAAATTCCATTCAATCCTACTGATCAGGCTATCTTAAAGTTCCATTATACTACCGAATGAGAAAATGATTGTTCACCGTACGTTAGTAAGAAGTCATCTGGCCAGCAGACGACCCAAGGCCTTATCCATATTCACATCCAGTATAATGCCTTTAAGAGGATACCCTTGACTCCTTATTAGAGTTATGATTCTGATATCTATAAACAAACCCTTCATCGTATACAAGTCATGCACCCAACAAACCAGTCTATAAGCTTACTACGTCTGAGACGCTTTAGCCATTGGAACATCAAAGTGCACAAGTCATATACATAAAGTAGTTCATTCACTCAGGATTAAGGTTATTACACAATGAACGTCAAAAGTAGATTGATCCACTCATAGCGGACTACGTAGATCAATCACGCTTTAGTCCCGGTCTAATATGTCACCACCAAGCAACATATTTGTGTCTCTACTTGGGAGTCTATGCTCCAGATAGTTAAGACAAACTGTCCCCACCATGGCTTTAGACAACATAATAGTCTTAACATGAGTTAGATGCTCAGTCTAACCCCATAGACTATAAACCTTAGTTTAGACCGTTTACTTTAGAACATTGTTTTCTCGCATACAAAAAGTCCATTGTATGCAACGTTCTAACAGTTTTAACACAAGCAGTCAGGGACCCATATTTGCTTACATTTACTTTAACATGTAAATAGAATGAGGACACATAGCAATATAATGAATAACCTCTTATATAATTTTATTATCCAGTTCAAAATAAATACATCAAAATGTCTCTAATGCTTAGGGCATTTACTAACAATCTCCCACTTGCCCTAAGCCAGTAGATGTGCCATGTTACGCATCCCTATCGCCTCTACATGCCTCTCTAAGCTTCTAGCCACCAAAGTCTTGGTAAAGGGATCAGCAATGTTGTCCTTGGATGTGATCTTACATACATCTACTTGTCCTGTCTCCACGTGCCCTCTAATAATGTGATATCTCCGATCTATGTGCTTGGTCCTCTTGTGGTGCCTCGATTCCCTTGTGTTGGCAATAGCCCCAGTGTTATCACAGTAAAGTGTGGTAGGCTTGTCAACACCTGGAATGACCTCAAGGTCTCTAAAGAACTTGCTGAGCCAAACCGTTTCTTTAGATACCTCAGCCGCAGCCACATACTCAGCCTCCATAGTAGAGTCAGCTATGTAACCCTGCTTCACGCTCCTCCACACAATGGCGCCTCCTCCGAGCAAGAACACTGATCCTAATGTCGATTTCCTCGAATCCTTACAAGTCTGGAAGTCTGAGTCCGTGTATCCTACGGGTATTAGGTCCCCTCCAAAATACACCAACATATAATCCCTTGTTCTCTTAAGATACTTGAGTATATGCTTTACTGCTTGCCAGTGCTTGGTTCTAGGATTCGCTTGATATCGACTCACCATACCTACTACAAAACATATGTCTGGGCGAGTGCAAAGCATAGCGTACATAAGGCTACCCACAGTGGATGCATAAGGGACCTTACTCATACGCTCTCTTTCTTCTAGAAGGTTGTGAACCTTTCTTTGTATCTTGCATTGCATATTTGTCAATTATTTTATCTATGTATGAAGCTTAGGATAACACTATCATTTTGTTCTTTCGATCTCTGAAGAGACGAATGCCTAGAACATAATTAGCTTCTCCCAGGTCCTCCATGTTAAACTGTTGGTGCAGCCAAAGCTTGACTGATGATAAGTTCCCTACATCATTCCCAATGAGTAGTATATCATTAACATAGAGTACTAGAAAGACCACTTTTCGATCCTTACTACGTTTATAAACACAGGATTCATCAACGTTCTGCTTAAAACCAAATGTCTTGATCACTTGATCAGATCTCTGGTTCCATGAGTGGGATGCTTGCTTTAATCCATAAATGGATCTAAGCAACTTGCAGACTTTTCTTTCTTGGCCTTTTGCCATGAACCCTTCGAGCTGTATCATGCAGATGCATTCCTTAAGATGGCCATTCAAGAATGCTGTCTTGACATCTATTTGCCAGATCTCGTAATCGAGAGTCGCAGCAATGAACAGAAGAATACGGATAAACTTCAGCATAGCAACAGGTGAAAAGGTTTCATCGTAATTGATTCCAGCCTTTTGTGTGTACCCCTTTGCAACCAGTCTAGCTTTGAAAGTTTCCACTCTCCCTTCTGCATCCTTCTTTCTTTTGTAGACCCACTTGCATCCAATGGGTTTTATCTTATCTAGTAGATCTACAAGTTCCCAAACAGAGTTGGATTTCATAGAATCCATCTCATTGTTCATAGCCTATTCTCAAGATTTAGAATCAACATCATTTATAACTTCATCATAAGTGACCGAATCATCCTCATGCTCATGAGCCTCGGCCTGGTATACCTCAGCATCATACATGAAGAAATTAGGCTTCTTTGAAAGCCTCCCACTACTACGAGGCACCCTAAACTGTTGATCATCTACAGGTCTTTCACTGGAACTCGGACTAGCGTCCAAGACAAAAATCTGTGGAGCTGTTCTTTCACCCGATAACTCTTCTAGCACCACTTTGCTTCTAGGCTTAAAGTCATTCATGTGACTTTCCTCTAAGAATGTCGCATGGGTCGAAACAATGACTTTTTGTTCCTTCGGGTTATAGAACAGACCTCTCTTAGTTCCTTTAGGATACCCTACAAACATGCACAATTCTGTTCTTGGTTCCAACATCTTCGCATGCCCATCCAGTACATGTGCTAGGCAGCCCCATATTCTCATATGTCCAAGGAAAGGCTTCCTGCCATGCCACAATTCATACGGAGTCCTGGGAATTGACTTGCTTAGAACCTGGTTTAGAATATAGCACGCTGTTTATAATGCATATCCTTAGAATGATAACGGCAGTATTGAATAACTCATCATGGACCGTACCATATCTAATAAGGTCCTGTTTCTCCTTTCGGCTACACCATGCTGTTGTGGAGTACCAGGTGCAGTCAATTGGGATAGTATCCCATTCTTTACAAGATGTCCTAGAAATTCATCGGAGAGGTATTCACCACCTCGATCAGATTGAAGTGTCTTTATGGATTTATCCAATTGCTTTTCCACTTCCACACGATACTCTTTGAATTTGTCAAATGTTTCGCTCTTGCTGTGCGTCAGATATACATATCCATACCTCGAGTAATTGTCTGTAAAGGAGATATAATGCTCGAACCCTCCTCGTGCTGTGACGTTTATGGGGCCACATACGTCAGTGTGTATAATTTCTAAGAGTTCTTGAGCCCTAGTACCCTTAGCTCCAAAAGACCTCTTAGTCATCTTACCCTCAAGACAAGACTCATATTAAGGAAAACATACCTCCTCCAAAGATTCTAGAGGACCGTCTTTCACTAACCTTTGAATCTTATCATGATTAATATGACCAAGTCTTAAATGCCAAAGATACGCCTTGTTAGAGTGAGAAACTTTCAACCTTTTAGAGTTATCTATTAATTCGGTGTCAAGCAGTGAGTACATCTTTGGTTTGATCAAATATAGGTTTCCATCCATCCATTCAAAACAGATAAAAGACTTACTTCTATGAATATCAACTCTTTTACTAAAAGAAACTGAATAAGAATCCTTTATTAAACAAGTTACCGATATAAGGTACCTTCTAAAATTAGGAACATAAAAACAGTCTTTCAATAAAATAAACCTAAATTCATCAAAGCAAAGGTAAACATCTCCCACTGCCTCAGCCACCACCGAGCTACCATCTCCAGTCCGCAACGAGAGGCTCCTATCATGTAGACTTCTCGTTTCCATAAACCCCTGCATAGAAACACAAACATGATTAGTGGCGCCCGAATCAATGACCTAAGTGTCTTTCGATTCTTCCACCAAACACACATCTAAATAGTGAAGTTCTTTACCTTCCTTGTCGTTGGCGGCTAGGAATTCCTGGCAAGCCTTCTTGAAGTGACCTACCTTCCCACAGCGGAAGCATTTGAACTTTTTAGGGTCCCTAGGCTTCTTGTTCTTGTTCTTCCTTCTTCCCATCCGAGACAGGAGGATTAGAAGAACTGGAAGCTGCTTACTTCTAATTTGGCCTCTTCCTCTTCCATGAGGGTTTGGAAGATTCTGCCAAATTGGCCTCTCCTTTGGGTTGGACCACATCCCCTTCCCTGATCATCCGCTCATAAGCTTAGAGTTGCTTCATAAGCTCAGTGAGTCCTAACTCCCTTGTCGTCAGATTGTATGTGACCTTAAACCCCACAAAATCTTTTGATAGAGTTTTGAACATCATCTCGATCTGGGTGTTGTAGTCTAACTCAGCACCGTTTTTGGCAACTTCAGCAAAGAATTCCATTAGAGTGATCATATGGTCCTTTATCGAAGGACCTACCTTGTGCTTGGAGTTCATAATGCTGGTTATAGCAGACTGTCGAGCTAATTTTTCTTGGCCTCCGAACATGTCCTCCAGATTTTCCATGATCTCCCTTGTAACTTGATAAGTCTCATGCTGCTTTTGTAAAGCACTCGTCATGCTAGCCAGAATGTAGCACCAAGCTATCTCATTGGATCCTCTCCTACAAGTATAGGCAACCGGGACCTCCTCAAGCAATGTGTCAGGTTTAGGCGCAGGTAGGCATGGTTCGTCTAGCACGAACTTGTGTCTCTCGCAGCTGAGAACTATTAGTAGATTTCTTTTCCGGTCTTTATAATTATCGCCATTCAGCTTATTTTCAGTAAGTATTGAAATGAGGGGTGTCGGTGATATTTTGAACTGAAATAAAATTATACTAAACATCATTACAAGGCCCAAGCAAATATACAGATAATTTAGCAAATAAAACATACAAGTATGTTCCTACATGAAACTTGAAAAAACATGTAGCACTACAACGGTAATTCTCAACACCTATTGCCCCAAGCCACCTAGGGGTGGTCATGAGACAAATAGCCAGAACATGGACCCCGTCCAATTAATATATGTTGCCTTAAATCCTCCAAGGTTAAGACATATATTAATAATTGCTTATTTTGGCCACCAGTTTAGTTAACAGAGCTTCTAGGGAAGGTTAATAACTAAGCAAGTCTTAACTATATAACCATTATTTACGTAGCCCGATCCACGTCCTACCAAGCCACCGAGGTGTGGTCATGAATAGGATCGTGTCCGAACACGTTTTCCACATAGGAAATCCAATCTAGTATACTGGTAGTAGTAAACACCTACCAAGGGGTATGGTCAGGGCAGAACTGACGTGAGACGTTACCATGCTTTCACATATGGATCAACAATGGAGGCCGTGGGTTTTGTTTGAAACCCTCTCCCACTCAATATTTTGAAAAACATGCAAGTTTTAACAAATATGTATGATCAATATAGTATGAGCGGCATTCACCTATACTATATGACATGTTATCAAATATGCATATAAAACATCCATCAATATATATTTATACATCCATGACATATCACAGAAAAAATAATTGATAGATAAATAACCAAGTCATGGTTTCATCCTAGAACAAAGAAAATAAAGATTACAAAATTCCATCCAAAGCATTCTTTGGGTCTTAAATTTTGTTCCATCTTCTTGTATCCATCTTTATGTAGCCTCTCCATTTATTTCTCATCCCATGAACCATTTAAAATTTAAATCACAAAAATTTAAATTTCAAATTCAAATTCCAAATTCGAATTTCAAATTTAAATTTCAAATTCAAATTTTAAACAATTTTAAATATCATGTGTAATAATATGTAATTTCAAAAATTTAAAATTTTAATTACATATTTTTAAACATGATTTAAAAATTAAATCTCAAATTTAAAAATTAAAATTTTCTATTTTTCGGCCCACGGGGCCCAAAGGCCCGAAACTGCCGCGGGCAACCCCCAGCCCCTGGGGGGGGGGCTGGTAGCCCACAGCCACAGGCCTGGTGCAGTCCAGCCGGCTGCATGCACGGGTGGGTGCAGCAGCTTGCCAGGCTGCAGGCAGCGCCTGTAGCCATAGGCTGCACTCCCGGGTGATGACCGGCCCTTGGGTGGGCCACGGCCACCCCTGGCTGCAAGCAAAGCCTACAGCTGTGGGTGGTGATGGCCTAGACAGGGGCTGTCGCAGCCCCATCCTGCCCAAGGGTAGGGGTTGCAGCCCCTCCAAGGCCGATGGCCTATCCCGAGGGGTCGTGCCTCGATTTTCGTGTCATATTCCAATTTACCCATTAGGATCTCCAAAAATTAAATTGAATCCTAATTAAATTGAAATTTTCCACACATCAAAATTTCAACCTTTAAATTAAATTTAACTTTTGGGAAAAATAAATTATGGTCTTCAAACTTTAATCTCTTCCAAGAATAATTATATAAAATTTCCTAAACCGTTTCTGGTGTATAAAAAATCTAATCATAACAATTCTAAGAGACAAAAAATTAAAATCCATGAGAAAATTACAGTAGATATAAACTACTCCCATGGTTGCATAAAAAATCCTTGATACAATTTTTTAAATTCTAAGGAACCATAACCAGCAATAACAAACATGCTTATAATGATTTAAAAAATTAAAATAACCACATACTACTGTCACGGCCCAAAATTTAGACACGTGACACGGCAGCCAAATCATAATATCAACCCAAGATTTAAGGAAAACATTTATTACAAAAACAACGGGTCAACATTATAATTTAGCTAAGCCTAATTATAAAGTAGCATCATAACCACAAAACAAAATAAAGTAGAAAGTAAATACCTTTTAATGCGGAAATCAAACACAAAATCGGTTTTCAAAAGAAATTACCAACCACAAATATTCCCAAGCATAGAATTTAAATAACGTGAAATAAAGTCCAAACTTAATGTCTCATTACATCAGAACGAGAAACAGAAAGAAGAAGATGGAGAAAACGGATAGCATCATCCTCGGTAGAAACGGAATAGCTCAACGATTTTCGGAACTGCTACCTCCCGCACCTGGAAGTAGTCATTTCGAAATCACAAAGAAAAAGGGACGTGAGCGCTGGCTCAGTAGGACAGAAACAAAGGTGGGTTAACAGATAACATTTAAAAATATGGCAAAATATTCGTTTCCAAAAATAATCAACAATTTAAAAAAAATACATGACATAATAATCATAACAAAAAAATAATCAACAAATTCGTGAAAAAACATTTTTTTAATGCAAGTTTTATTCTGCTGAGGACTTAGCGTAGCTACAATATACGTGCCCCAATATTAAAATAATAAATCATTAAAACAAACCATCATATTATGAGTGAGGACTTGTCGTAGCTATAATATACGTGCCTCGAATTTGAATTATCCTAGATCATCTCGTTACAATCTAAATAGGCTGAACGGCCTTGCGCAGGTTTAGGGACCTTCCCCCATGGCGTCAACTTTGGGACGCACGCATCATTTACAATGATCGTGAACTAGAGCTCAATTATGTTCACCGGATTATTCAAAAGATGGTATTTACCAAGTTATATTATGTCATTAATCAAAACACGCTTTAAAATACACATTTAATACAAAACACTTTGCATGCGTTTATTTCATCCAAAAATAGTATAATAATTTCATAAACTGAAAACAGCATGCATCGATAAAACAGGGGAATTTAAAACTCTTGACTACTCCCAGAAAAGGCTAGAACGTCCTACCTCGATTATCGCACAAGCGTTACGATAACGTGATCCACAAATCCAGCAAGAACGTCAAATAAATCCTATAATCACAATATATGATCAGTCTAGGTCTAGACATAATCATCCAATCATTTTAGTGTGCCACAAAAGATTTCAAAACGTTTAATAAACCTTTGGGATTTAAAATTTGTGAGAAACTCTAAGTTAGGATATTTCTGGTCATAGGCAGACTGACCTAGGCTGATTGTAAAATCAATATCAATTCATTTTTAATCCAAAAATTCTAAATTTTTAATATGTTAAACTAGACATCCGTAGCTTTAATTCCATATAATTTTTAGACATCATTTGGTCATTCAACTAGGCCAAAAACCGAGGGTTGTTTTCAGGCATAAAAATCTGGGTTTCAGTTTCGGTTCAAAAACTAGCAGTTCTGTCCGCCTATATTAGAAAAATATTTTGACTGGGCAAACGGATGAGTTTGATGCTGAAATTTTTCAAACATTTAGGGGACATCTTGAATTTAATTTTAGGCTCAATAATCACTCAAAAATCATTTTTAAAACTGAAGTTATGGCTGACACAAATTTACTGTTCATATGGTAATTTTCCAGATTTCCGTTTTTCTGTGTCCGAATTTCGATTAGCCTCAAACCAATTCAATTTTCATCCAATGATCACGAAATTTTGTGGAAAACCGTATGTATATGTCATTAACACAACTCAAGAATCAAATTGACAAAATCATAAAATCTTACAATATGATAATAGGGTTTTTGAAAAGGGGATCAATGAGGCAAAATTTTAGGGTTTGAGAGAGAAATCACACCTTGTTTGTGCTGCACTATTTTTGATGTTTGGTCTCCCTTTTGGCTGAATTTGTGTGAGTGTTGGAGTCTTCAAAACAGTAGGGAAACAGTGGAGAAAACCATATAAAATTTTGGATTTGAAATCAAAAGGAAAAAGGAAGGAAAAAAAATTTTTGATTTCTCACCTTGTTTTTGTCTCAAAGGTTGTTGAATTTTTGAGCTGCCTTTTGGTAAGTTTTGTTTGCTGTTTTGGGTGTGTTTTGGGAGAGAAAATTCAGAGAGGAGAGAGGGGAAAGCTGGCCGAATTTTTGAGGGTGAAAGGAAGGGTGAATGAGAGTTAAAAGGGGGTTTTTATACTAGGTTTTTCTTTCCCTTTCTCTTCCTTGTTTGGCCGAAAATTGTAAGGGGCAAAAGGGAAAGTTTTTGTGCTGTTTTGAGGCTAGGGTTTTCTCTCTTATTTCCCCTTAAGTGGCCAAAATTATCCCTTAGTTTTTAAGGAAAAATAATTTGAATTTTGATTGAGTTTTGACTTAGCTTTTAATTCAATAAAATCTCCTTTATTTCCTACACTTTATGGCCAAATTTCTTCTTTATATCTAAGGAATGAAATTTGAATTTGAATCCTCCTTAGATTTATGGAATTTAAATTTTAAATTAAATCCCAAGTGATGGCCGAATATTTTAGGGTTTCTTTTTGAAGTTCAAATTGTTGACTTTTTGAGCGAAATTTGACTAGGAAACCAACCTAGGGTTTCCAAAAGGATTTTTCATTAATTTTTGGGCACACTAACTTTATTTAAATTATATATTAACCCTTAAATAAAATTTAAGGCGTCACAACTACATACATAATACATGATAACAACATAAAGGAATCCTAGAATGCCACTCTCTAAATATCAAATCCATACATAAAAAAGACTAATTAATTGTCTAATTTATGTACATGGCATAGTCATGAGATGGCTTTGATACCAATTGAAGGAAATAAATCGTTAAAAACGCATCAGAGTGGCGCAGCAGAGCAATAAAATTTTTTTAAGATCGTTAAATATCTCATGATGCCATGCAAAATAAACCAACAACAATTTAAACTCATACCTTAAAGACGCCAATCTGCAGGAAGAGAATGATCAGAGGGCTTCAACCAACTAGCCTTCTCTACTATTCTCCAATTCCCGAATGACTGAGTGTGTGGGCACTTTGAACCTCGATCAGTATGCTAGCACTGCTAGTCTTCTTCCGACAACCCAGATCTCTAAAGAACTTATTGTCAGGGTGAGTTGTGCAACAATAAGCCTGCTCACCTGAGAGTCTGTGGTCTGAGAGAACTGGAGTGGCAGGACCTCTATTTATAGACTTGCATAAGGTGATCCTCTGAATTCGAATTGGATTAGGAGAAGATTTTCTCCCTTATCCACAATAAAAATCTGAATTTTTAAGCCTTATCCAACCAAAAAAGATTTCGGCCATTGTAGGGATTTTTCTTTCAAAATTCAAACAGGATTTTAACTTAAATTTTATCTCCTCATTCCCTCATAAAAACCGATTCCCTTTTGTGCCAAAAACATGACTAGATTTGGTCATTAAAGTTTGAAGAGAATCAAAATCAAAATAGGATTTTCTAGCTTGAATTTTATCTCATCCTTATCCAAATAAAACCGAAAATCTCCCTTGAGATTTCCTTAATATTTTTGGCCACTTTCAGGGAGGAGAGAATCCAAATTCAATTGGGATTGAAACTTGAATTTTTCCCTGAATCCTTATCCACAAAAACTGAAAATCTCTTTGAGGATTTTCCTCAACAAAATTCTGCCACTTTTGTTAGAGTTAGGATTCAAAATTCAAGTAAGATTCAAATAAGATTTTCCTCTTCATAATCCAACTCAAATTCGAATTCTAGTATTGTGGAATTATCCACCAAGAATTCGAATTTCACTTGGACTATGATTCAAAATTTCAAATTCAAATTTCAAATTTCAAATTTCAAATTTCAAATTTCAAAATCCACAAACAGTTGTATTTCAAATTCTTGTTCTCGTGGATAATTTTCTGCAACTACAATCCAATTTCAAATAAAATCATGACAACTTTATTTGGAGTTCGAATAATTGTGTACTCTACTATCCAAAACAAAATCTGAATTCAATCAGAGAGAATCTTGTCCACCATCCTAATCTTGTGTCAACACCATCCATGCATAATCAACTAGCCAACAGCATACTCAAATCAATTTGCCAATCGTTAAGGAATTATGTGGAGCTAGTAGAGGGACCAATTGGACATATATAATCAGGCTCCCATGAATCCATATGATCATCATTCTTTACCAAACAACTTAATCATATGATCACTAATTTCAGGGTCACATCACTATAAACCTGAAACTAAACTCCCAATTATATACCATATTACGTAAGCCTGTGACAAGCTATTGTCCAATGACCTTGTCATGTATGCAGGACCCTTATATGATATCCATGATCAGCTTTAGGTCAAAGTCCGTTCAATCCTACTGATCAGGCTATCTTAAGGTTCCATTATACTACCGAATAAGAAAATGATTATTCACCATATATGAATAAGAAGTCATCCGCCCAGCAGATGACCCAACGCCTTGTCTATTTTCACATCCAGTATAATGCCTTTAAGAAGATACCCTTAACACCTTATTAGAGTTATGATTCCGATATCTATAAACAAACCCCTCATCGTATACAAGTCATGCACCCAACGAATCGGTCTATAATCTTACTACCTCTGAGACGCTTTAGCCATTGGAACATTAAAGTACACAAGTCATATATATGACGTAGTCCATTCACTCAGGATTAAGGTTACTGCATAGTGAACGTCAAAAGCAGATTGATCCACTCATAGCGAACTACGTAGATCAATCACGCTTTAATCCCGGTCTAATATTTCACCACCAAGCAACATATCTATGTCTCTACTTAGGAGTCTATGCTCCAAACAGTCAAGACAAACCATCCCCACCATGGCTTTAGACAACATAATAGTCTTAACATGAGTTAGATGCTCGGTCTAACCCTATAGACTACAGACCTTAGTTTAGATCGCTTACTTTAGAACATTGTCTTCGTGCATACAAAAAGTCCATTGCATGCAACATTCTAACAATTTTAACACAAGCAGTCAGGGAGGCATATTTGCTTACATTTACTTTAACATGTAAATAGAATGAGGACACATAACAATAAAATGAATAACCTCTATATATAACTTTATTATCCAGTTCAAAATAAATACATCAAAATGTCTCTAATGCTTAGAGCATTTCCTAACAGGGATTATGATTAATGAAGCATGATTTAGAATTAGGAATCAAGCAAAAATTTTGCATGTTTCCTATAAAAACCGTGGCTTGCTTAGTGATGGAAAATGATGAAAGTTTGGTGTTTTGGTTAGTGGGTTGTGTTAGTTCAATGATATGTTGATCAAGGCATGAATTAGAATCAAGAAACAATAAAGTTTTGGTGTTTGTTTCTCATAAAATCCATGGTTTATGTTAGGTGAAAATGAGAAAATTTTAATGTTGAAAAATGAAGAGGAATGTGTAATAAAAACCCTAGGAGTAAGAACAAAATTTCCTATGTGTTTTAGCATGAAAAATCCATGGCCTAATGCTAGGGTTGGAATGAAATTTTGTTAGGTTTTTAATGTTAATATGTACATTTGAAAACCTAAGAGTGATATGTGATAATTGTTAGTGTGCTGAAAAATATTTGGTGTTGTTTATCATAAGAAACTGAGGCCATAAGTGGGAAAAATTGATGATTTGTGTTGAACTTTGAATGTTGTTTAATATGAAAAATTTTTATACAAAGTTTGGTAACTTTGTATAAAATAAGCCTCTGGTATAGTACGTAGTAGGTACAAAGGTTTTGAGGCATACCTAACGCTGGGAAAACCTTAAAATACAAGCGGAAATGCTGTCGAAATTTCTAAACCGGCATAAGGGCATTTTGGGAAACGAGGGGTAAAAATATTAAACTTGAAACGGAAACCGAGACCCTCAATGGGTTAGGATTGAAAATGGAAAACCAACCCAAGAGGAATAGTAAACCGACCCTTAATGACTAAAATGCCTAAAATAGGGGAAAAAGCACATTAGGGGTATTTTAGGAAATGAGGGGGAAAAATTAGATCGGGATAGGAAACCTGAGTCCCTCGGGAATTGAGACTCGAGGATGGGATGAAAAACGTTTCAGGAATAGTGAAATACCGATTTGAGGCTCTGAAACATTAGAAAAATGAGAAACGACCCTAAGTGACGGATGAACAGTAATCGAGAGTTGGAAAATGAATAATTATGATTTTATAGCAAATAAAACTGTAAAATGATACAGAAGTCTAGGGAATATTATTTTGTAATATTTGGGCTTATAAAATTCAGAAAAAATGATAGAACGAAATAGTACGGTCTCGAGACCCATTAGAGGCAAAATGATCATTTTGACTAAAAATTTCTGAAAGGCTCGGAAAGGACTGTAAAGGATCTAAAATGTCTTAAATAAAATTTTAGAACCCAAAATAAAGATTTGAGAGTCAAAAATCTAGAGTTTAAATAGTACACGGGCGTGACTTTGAAACAGGGCCATGTAGAGTGAACTTGAGAGGTACACGGGCTGGAACACGGGCGTGTTGCAGGCCGTGTACAATAAATAAGGTTGAAATATGTTGAATTATTAAGTGAGATGAATATATATCTGAAGTGATAATTAATGATGGGTATTAACAGACAATACTATGTCTGTAGGGACCCAAACTAGAGATAAAACTGCGGAGGAGTTCCAGAAGTGCACATTATCATAGTGGTGGTAAGTTCAAGCATTTTCATGTCTACAACATGAAATACTGTATTATTTCGTTATGTACTAGTTGTACATTAGGCATTAAGTCTTATAGACATTGGGGGATTAGTTAGTATAACACATCCCACATAATAAGAGAAAGAGAAAATCTAAGGCCTACGGGCGATGGAGGTTAATGACCTTGAGGTGATGATTAATGTCACTTGGTGAAAATTATAATTGAAAGATGGTAATAAAACCATTTAAGGCAACCACCCCTCTAACATTATGGTGGAGGTTTTACAGGTCCTTCGGGGATATAATAATCACTACGATCGATGAGGGCTAGAGAGTAAGAAGCTTTAGGGTCGCTCCCTAGGCTCTCCCAGTCAACGTGCAAAATAAATTATCGGTACTGCCACAATAAGCTCAACACCAAAATACAATAGAAAGAATAGTCAATAATATGACGAAAGCCATAATTGAGCATAACCGACACTAACACTAAGTGTAGTGAACTCGGTTAGGGTAATGTGAATAGTAGTATTCATAAGAAATTGTGTTTTTGATGTTTTTGAATTTATGTGATTCTTACTAAGTATGTTTGAACTTACTGAGCCTATTAGCTCATCAGCTTGTTTATGTTGTAGGTAAGAAACTTGTCTAGTAGACTACATGGATGGTAGCAGGACGCGCACATGTCAATGGAACAGGGAATCCACTGTAAATTTTGGTCCTGCTACCAGTCTTCCATTGAGCGATAAGTTAGTAAATTAAAGAGAATGTATTTTGAAAAGCACAGTATATGTATATTGTATGTTGTACATTATGTCGTACTCAAAAAGACAACTAAAAGTTAATATTATACTTTATATGGTTTTCATACTTAGCTTTCTTTTAAGAAAAGTATGTATTAAAAAGAAAGAAAAAAAAATTATGGGCAAAATTTTAGGTCCTGAAAAATAAGAGTTGAGAGAAAAAGAGTTTTAAATGGCGATCCAGATTCGACACACGAGCTGTCTTGGTTGGCAACAGAGTCGGTTTATGACAGTTTCATGTGGTTGGATTTGAGGGTGCCACATATTGGTATCAGAGCAGTTGACCATATCCTTATTGGCACGAAACGCGATCTGCTCATCAATCCAAGTATGTTAGCTTTCTTTAAGTTAGTTAACTTCTCGTTTATACGAGGTTATATCTTTTTATAGGATATACGATGACTAGGCCACCGTATATGAGACCTCACCCATACCGACTGAGAGAACCGATCCAGGTATGGACTAGGCCCGTGATTAGACCGTCAATGATTCATCAAGTAGCACCTCGACCACCGATACCTGAGCTGCCAGTGCCAAGGATAGTAGCACCGGTACTAGTACAAGCACCACCTCCTCAACCGGTTGTAAATCCACCTGTAGCTGTCGATATTCCAGTGGTGGGAGAACAAACACATGTAGGATCCCCAGTATTGGTACGAGCGGTACATGCATTCACAGGTAGTCATCCATCCACTTTTGAGGGAGGTCAAAAGGGGATCTCTACTTGTGATTGGCTACATGATATAGAGGTGATTATGTATCAGTGTGATATAGATGAGGATTGCTGGGTGTTGATAGCAGTGGGCACATTTCGTGAGGATGCATGGATGTACTGCGAGTACTGTGACCAGGAGATGTTGTTACGACTAGACTGGGCTAAGTTCCGACACATTATGATACTGCACAGTATATGTATATTTTATGTTGTACATTATGTCGTACTCAAAAAGACAACTAAAAGTTAGTATTATACTTTACATGGCTTTCATACTTAGCTTTCTTTTAAAGAAAGTATGTATTAAAAAGAAAGAAAAAAAATTATGGGCAAAATTTTGGGCCCTAAAAAATAAGAGTTGAGAGAAAAAGAGTTTTAAATGGCGATCTGGATTCGACACATGGGCTGTCTTGGTCGGCAACAGCATCAGTTCATGACAGTTTCACGTGGTTGGATTCGGGCCGCCACAACAGCAGCAAGGGAAAGAGAGAGAATGAGTGGTGGTTTTTAGGGTGTGAAAAAGAAAGGAACACAAATGTAAGGTATGGCCACCCTTTTATAGACAAACTTAAGCAAGCTTACCCAAACTTAAGCTTGATTAATCAAGCCAACTTTAAGCCGATTTGGGGGACAAATTTCTGCCCAATTTAGCCCATTCCCACCGAAAGAGCTACGGCCATTTAAGGGGGAAGGTAAAAAAATTTTGGTTGATTGAAATGTGATGGAATGGTGACTTGTTTATTCATTTGTGTCATAACCTACACAATATTTTATTTCTACCTTTTTGGGGTTTTTGTGCAGCAAAACTAGCTAGTTTTCTAGCTAAGGACACACGGTTTTGGAGGCCAAAAATTTATCTGTGTTTGCTCTCTTCGCAGTCTAGTTTTCACCTGTGGTTTTCGGTCCTTTCTCGGTAGTGTTCTAATTTTCATCCGGAAATCAAATTTTCTGAATCTGATTTTTATACTGATGATTTGTAGTTGGTTTATACTGTCTAAGAGCCCCTTTCTACACTAATTTACTATTCATTTCTTATACTGTGGTTATGTCTACACTGTGTTGTACTTGCGCACGCATACCGAGGTATTTTCTCACAAAATTTTCAACATAGTCTTTCTCGACTAATTCGGATATGTTGATTCCAATTTTATCAGTTTTATGTCCGTCCAGGATCATTTGGACTAGTTTTTGGGATCTGTGTGACCCCGCATCGAAAAACTTAATAGGTGCCTAATTGACTAATTTGGGCATCCTGAGTCTAAATATATCAGTTTCGGGGCGAGATAAGGTCGTCTTCACCCTCTTCTCGATACTGCGTATCTCTAAGACAAAAATACACGTTTTGTGCCCAATTTACAAAATTGGGCCAGCTGACTGTGAATATCAGTTTTAAATCAAATTAAGGCCGTCTTGGCCAGTAACTGGACACTGCATTTTTCACTATTTACTATTTAATGCTTTCTGTTCTAACTGACTAGTCTGAGCATTCTGACTCCGATTTTGTCAGTTTCTAGACGAGAAGAGGTCATTCGGACCATTTTCTCGATATTGTACCCTTGCTAGGGTTATTTATCGCTATTATGCTTAGATGTTTGGTTCGAGCATTCTGGTGATCTATTCACTAGTCTTGTGTCAGAAAATGGTCATCTGGACCAGTTTCCTGATACTACGTATCTCATACACTTATACACATATTAGGGTGGACTGGGTTCACTGTCAGTTACCCCCTTACACAGTATAAATAGTAATAAATAGTACCGTACTTGTTTAGTCTATTCAACTAGAAATCATACTGTATCATGCATTTTGAGAGTCTGTATAGCGGCTCTCTGCCCAATACATAGCCTCTTACACGGGACCATACACGGGCATGTACATTACGGACACGGGCATGTTCTGATTGAGATTTCTCAACACGGCCCTGTCCTGGAACATGGCCTTTTACACGTTCATCAACCCGAGTGGTACACGGCTGTGTACCTGACCGTATTACCCTACAGTGCCATGTTTTCGTACACAGCCTTTCTCTCATATACAGTCCAATCGGTTCACGGCTTCTTACACGGCTTTGTACCTGATCGTGTTCTGCAGATTTACACCAAATGGCATCAAATTATTCCTCAATTTCTAATTATATAGAATTTAGGTTATATGAATATGGGGGTCCTTACAACCTACCCCCCTTACAAAATTTTCATCCTCGAAAATTAGAATAAATTCAGGAATTCTCTTCCCATATCTTCTTCCCATTCCTATATAGCTTTTTCCAGGTTATGATTCTGCCATAACACTTTTACAAGCGGAATCACTTTATTTCTAAGGACCTTATTTTCCCTGGCTAAAATTTACACAGGTTTTTCTTCATAGTTTAGATCAGCGTGTACTTTAACCAGCTCTTAGCTTAGTACGTGGGAGCTATCTGGCACGTACTTCTTTAACATCGAGACGTGGAAGATGTTATGCACTAATACTAGTTTGGGAGGGAGTCTAATCTGTAGGCTACCTTCCTGACTCTCTTAAGGATCTCAAAGGGTCCTGTATATCTAGGAATGAGCTTTCCTTTCTTCCCAAAGCACATCACCCCTTTCATGGGTGCCACCTTGAGAAAAACCGTATCTCTTTCTTGAAATTCGAGAGGCCTTCATCATTTATCCACGTAACTCTTCTGGCGGCTATGAGCTATATCTAGTCTCTCTTGTATAAGCTTTACATCTTATGTTGTATTCTTGACGAAATCTATGCTGGTGAGCTGTTTCTCTCCAGTTTCGTGCCATTGCACTGGAGATCTACATTTCCTTCTGTAGAGTACCTCGTATGGTGCCATCCCAATCAAGGAATGGTAGCTATTATTTTACGGGAACTCTATCAATTGTAGCTTCTGGTCCCAGCTTCCCTTGAAGTCTAGGACATAAGCTCTCAATATCTCGTCTAGCATTTGTATAGTCCTCTTGGACTGGCTGTTAGTCTGAGGATGAAAAGCTGTGTTGAACTTCAACTTGGTCCCAAGTGAAGCTTGAACACTCTGCCAAACTACCGGGACATCAAGTACTACTGGTGGTGGATGGACTATCGGTGGAGGGGTTAGTGCCCTAGCAATCATCGGTACCTCTGCTCGTGAAGTAGTAGGGTTCGCCGGTGCTAGGGAGCGTACCGTCGGTCGTCGGGTGGGGATGGCCCAATTATGGGTCTTGTCCATACCCTAGGAGGACCCCTAACTCAGTATGGATATGGTCGGACGTATGTTTGTCTCATCATCTAGTTCCTACATAGGGTTTACTTAACGTAAATAAACATTTTACTAATTGTAAAAATAAACTTAACTTACTTGGATCAACGAACGAGATGCACATCAGGCCTTAAAGGACATGGTCAGCTACTCTAATACCAACTGTGGCGGCCCACCCTTCATGGAGGCTAACAGTACTACGTAGTAGAGCTTTGAATTCCACTATGATAGACTGTCACCTCGTTAGGTCACCGACAACTTACTTGTAGCTTGTTTTTGTTATTTACTATTCGTATTTTAAATTGAAATTTTATTGTGAAAACTGGGATTTTTTTTAAAACCGATCTTGAAACCGTAAACTTGTAAAACATCATAAAACATATATTGAAATACATATCATATGTTGTCGTACATAATTTACATCATGATACAATATTTCAAAACATGTCCCATAATTACTTAGTGGAAACCATCAGCAGGACAATTTCCCTCGCCCAGCCCTGATGGCAGATGCAGATCCCGCTCCTCGTCCATCTATTATCTAATGATATACAAGCTTCTTATCTGTAACATGAATAAACTTGTGAGTGATAGGCTCAGTAAGTTCAAACATAAATACCAGAACATAAAACTTAAAGTTAGTACATGAATAGTAACTTTGACTTTTGACTATAAATAGTAAAGTTGACTTTGATAGGTAATATTCATGTTGACTTTGACCTAAGATGTTACACATAAAGTTAGTACATATTATGTTCAATTATGGCAAATCTTAAGTCTTAGGTCTTATCTTGCATTAAGTTCTGGTTTTGGACCCCATGATTAGTCGTATTGTAGTGTACGCATGACTGAGAGGGACTTTAGGGAGCGATCTACTGGCCAATCCTCTACAGTCTATATGAACTTGATATAATTTAACATAACATGAGGAACCTCTACCTGTGTGGGAGGCCGGTATGCCAATATTAGTTTCATTACCGTCTTTCATGTGGTTCCTAACCGGTGGCATTATTACTGCCTCCTAGGTCTAGAACACTTTTATATTACGTTATTTATTTGTGGTTATTTTATTTACTACGTTAGTGTGCATATAGCACCTTGATACTTATTTACATGTTATACATAACATATAAACATATTAAGTAAATTCATGTTGTAGATAAATAAATATCTGAACTTACAGATATTTTGCTAGCATTTCCTTCCCAGGGTCAACTGGCGTCCTTTTATCTCCTTTTTGTTGAATTCCTACAACCGAAATAAATCAAGGTTATTTTTACTATTCATTTTATATTTAAAATATTGTGAAAATATAAAATTTTTGATTTTGGATCCCTAATTATACATTTTGGGATTCATATTTTCATTTCTGTATTTATTACACGGCCTAGGATACTATTCCGGGCCTTAATATCACTTTTCCTATCCTTTTGACAAAATGACCATTTCATCCTTAGTGGGATTTTTTTCTCGTTTTTCTGACTTACAGCCCTATTTTGGCATTTAAAAATTTAATTAATTCATTCTGAAGCTTTTACGGTCTTTTCTAGCATTTTTGAAAATTTTGGTCAAAAGGACCATTTTTCCCCTGACCAGACCTTAGACCGTAAAATTTTCATTTTACTGTTTTAATAGGGTTTTCTTAGGCCTTACTGAGCTTTTACGATATTTCTTGCCGAAACGCTCAGGTTACTATTCATCCAATCCTCGAGTGGTACTATTCCGACTCACAGGGTCGTTTCTCATTTTTCAAATCGTTCAGGATCTCAAATGGACATTTCACTACTTTTGAAATCGTCCACAGCCCTGCCTCGAGCCTAGGTCCCTAAGGGGTTTGGGTTTTCAAATCTTGACCCATATTTTACCCCTCATTTCCTAAAATGCCCTTCGAGGGCCCTAAAAATTTCAGCAGCAATTCTGTTTAATTTTTAGGATCCCGGCGTTTAGGTAACGCCTCGAAACCCTTGGTACTTGCCAATTACTAAACCAGAAACCTAATTTTTACGTAAAAACGAAACATTTTATGTAAAAATACATTTACAGCCCTCATCATTTTCAACGATGTTTCGGTCCGTTTTTACCTATTCTTACTCTTGGTTTTCATCCATATTACTCTTTTACACCTTCCTTACAAAATTTCCTATTTTCTACCAAGACCCTAGCCATGGATTTTGTTGCCAAATAAGTACCAAAATTAAATTTTTTGTCACTAACTTTATTCATAATTTCATTACATACCAACATAATCTATAAAATTAAAACATTACCCTAAACAAGTAAAAAAATTTCATTCAAATCCTTTCCTTATGGATTTTTCTCGGAAAATCAAACTCAAAATTTTATTTTCATTTCCATCTCCATTTCTTGATTTCAATCCATATTCAACACCACATTTACAATCCAAATTCATCAACACAAAAATTCCCATTTCACCTATTGTATCCCACGGATTTGTCAGAAGAAATCAAGCACAAGAACTTGTATTTTTCAATACCATTTCATCCCTTTCTTTCATTTCATTTCCACATGATTTTTAACACCAAAAACCAACTAAGCTCTCATCAAAATTTCACCCTTCCATACCATGAATAACTCATGGATTTTGTGAGCAAAATACACATAAAACTTGATTTTTCATGCTCTTAATCTTTACTTGACCTAACCTCATACCATTAACACTCTTTAAAGCAAAAATCCATCGAAACAAAAACTAAATTTTCACTTCAAAATCAGCCCTCATACACTCGGTTTTTCCATGAGAAAACAAGAAGAAAGCTTACAAAAATGGAAGCTCACCTTGTTGTCTTGCTTCCTTGAGCTTGAGATGAATTTTGAACACCCTTTCTTGAAGAAATCTTGAAGAAATTTTATGATTTTAATGGAGGAAGGCTCACGGCTGCTAGGGGGCTGAAGCAACAAATTTTTTTCTGGTTTTCTTTCTTGCCAAAACCTTGTATATATGGATCCAAAAAGGAGGGACCAAAATAGCAAACTTTTGGGGATCTTTTTGCAGGCTTTTTTGTGTAATTTTCACAACCTTTAAGGGCCATTTTCCAATTAATAAAAGTTTTGGCTGATTTTTCTTTCCTTATCCAATCGAAATTCGCCACAATAATCCCTAGAAAACTCTTGAATTTTTCTAAGATTGATTTTTGACTTTTTGGTGTTGACTTTGAATCTTGGCCATTGGATCAAGTTAACTTTAAACCCTAGCCCTTGGATTTGGATGTAATCTTACATTCATTCAATGTTTCTCATCTAATCTTTGACTCCACATAATTATCTTGGTCAAACTTTTTAACCAAAAGTCAAACCGAACGGTTTTGCACCGAAATCGCGTAGACGAGTTTCTAAGGCTGTCCATGCGATCAGTTTTCCTTAATTCACTCTGATTTGACTAAAAATCCATGCCATAAGTATTTCATCTTTTAGTGCCATATAGTAAATTTCTAGGGTTTTTGAAACTGAAAAGGCATAATTTGTCCGATTTTGATTCGGTAAAATTTTCTGTTCCTGAACACACTCTCATTAGCATAATCAGAACATTTCGTTACATTTTAAAAAGTATTAAATCATACTTTTTACAGTTATATACATAAAAATCATTATATACATACGTTATACAAAATTTCTGAGAACAGTAAAATTTCTAGGTTGTCACAAGGGCATTTTGACATTAAAACAGACATACGGCAGTTAGTTCATGCTGCAGTCAACGTAATGTTCGAACTTACCACCTATAACATATAGACATAGGCATATCAAGTCAATTCATGTTTGACTTAGACATAATACATGAACATCACAATCAATTCATGTTGCAGTCAACGAAATGCTTGAACTTACAACACATAACATATAGGCCTAACATAACATGTCAATTCATGTTGCAAACAAATCACATGTTTGAACTTACAAATACTTTTGCTTACATCTCCTTTCTTACTTTCTTGGTCTATAAACGTCCTTTTATCGCGTCTGGAGTGGATCCCTATAACCGAAATAATAACGGCTATTTTCCATACATAAAGCTTAATAAAATGTAAAAATTCTACGTTTCATTTCCCGATCATAAACTTAGGGGTCTAATATCCTATTTATAACTATTCTGCTAACTTTTGACAAAATTACCATTGTGTCTAGAACTTTTTACAAAATTACCATTTTGCCCTTAACAGGATTTTTCATCATAACCTTATTTTTCCTTGATTTACAACTTGATTTTGGCCTTTAGAATCTTAATTAAGCCATTCTAAGTCCCTTAGGGCCCCTTTCTATCATTCTTGAAATTTTCAGTCGAAATGACCGTTTAACCCCTGATGGGTCTTTGGGCTATATCATTTTCATTTTAACATTCTGCCGGGCTATTCTATGCCTAAAAATCATGCAATAATTTTTCTTAGACTTTACTAAATTTTTACGGCATTATTTACCGCAATTTCTTGGTTTAAATTTACCGACCCTCAGGTGGTACTATTCTGACCCTAGGTCACCGAGGGGGCTCGGGTTTCTGTTTTGATTACATTTTTATCCCTTGTTTCCTAAAATACCTTTCGGGCACCCTAAAAATTTCAATAGTGTTTCTGCTTAATTTTAGGTTCCCAGCATTTAGGAAACGCCTGGAAACCATCTAACCTATTCTAATTTATCATGTACTATACCGGAGGCCTATATTTTTATGTAAAACTCAACTTTTACGAAAAAATATTCACATTCCCACACATTTTTTTATCCATCATCTTCATCTATTTTTCTTACAATTTCACATGCCAAAATACATAATTAATACAAAATCATTCCAAAACATAAATTTAGGAATGAAGGGACTGAAATCATCCCACCGACGATCGAACGACCCATTCGGTCTTGAGCGCACGAACTTTATTCCACTATTCTTCGCTTTTCAAGTTTTGATTTGCAATTCTGATGCCGCGAATATGTCCAGAACGTCGAAAATAGGGTAACGGGCCATTCTTTAAATTTTGGTTGCCAGGTCACCGTTGACCCCGTTGACCAGCATTGACTTGTAGCGGCAAGGAAAAAGGTGACCACCATCTTGAAGAGCTCGATGAGAGGAACCATTGGTGGTGTCAATTTCACTAATAAAGGCTCCTATCACTAGAAATCAGGCCTCGAAAGTTGGGGACGGTGGTAGTGGTTGGTTCTCCATCTTCCCAACGTTGTTGCCCAAAATTGACTTGGGGCTTTTAATTTTCGCCTTATTCTAAACGTTTTGAGACCGGCGGTGTCACTCACCTCTGCCAGAAATGGCGACTTCCCTGCGATGGCAAGGCTTTAGGTGGTGATATCCGATGGCTGTTGAGCTAAAATGGGGCCTGGGTTTGTTCTACTCTTCACCACGAAACTTTTGGGACCGGAATCGTGTTGATCAGACGTCAGATGGCGGAGTTACGGTAGCGAGAAGTTTTGCGTCATCGGTGACTTCCGGTGGCCGTTCTATCGGGTCAACCCACCGTTGGACTTAGCTAGGTAAGAGCTTTCTAAGGGTACTGGCAGTGTCAAATACGGACGCCGTTTCCAATTCATGGATACTATTCATCCACGGTGGTATGGGAGAAAAAGAAAGAGAAGAAAAAAATGTAGGGGCTTATGTGTAAATTTTTTATTTTCCCCCTTTTATACCTTTTTTTTTGTGAAAATTTTAATATAGGCTATCCTGACTAATTTGGGCGTGCTGAACCCAAATATAGCAGTTTTATTTTCATCCGAGGTCATCTTAACCAGTTTTCCAGTACTACGATTTCCCAATCAAATTTACTTTTTGTACTCAATTGACTAATTTAAGCATTCTGATTCCAAATATATCAGTTTTATATCAAGAAAATGTTATCTTGATCAATTTCTTGATACTGTGTGTGACACACACTCATATACACATAAAATCACTACATTTCACATTTTAAACACGGAATTCATCATGTACATTCCATGTATCAATTTTTCCGAGAATAATGAAATTTTCCGGTTGTCACAAAATTCATCGACAAAGTCTCCTCTTTACAGTTTAATTTCTTCCTTTTGGTATTCAATCATTTTTCGGTTGTGTTCTAGATTTTCACCGAAATTGAATTTTCTTGATCTGATTCTTATACTGATAATTCTTGGTCAGGTTGCAATGCCTATGAGCCCATTCTGTGTTTATTTTACTATTCATTCACCGTACTGTGGTTGTGTCTACACTGTATTGACCCTACACACGCATAACGAGGCATTTTTGTGTGAAATTGCAAACACAGTATATCCTGACTAATTTGGATGTGCTGATTTCAAATTTATCAGTTTTACATCCATCTGAGGTTGTCTAGACCAGTTTTTGAGATCTGTGTGACCTCATCTCGAAAAACGTGTTTTGTACTCAATTGACTAATTTCAGCGTTTTGAGTCTAAATATATCGGTTTCAGGCTAAGAAAAGGTCATCTTGATCCCTTTCCTGATACTGCATATCTCTCAAACAAAATTTTACATTTTGTGCTCAATTCACTAAATTGAGCCTGCTGACTATTAATATATCAGTTTTATGTCAAATTAAGGCTGTCTTGGCCATTAACTTGACACTGCGTATCCACTATTCACTATTAACTGCTTTTTGTTTAACTGACTAGTCTGAGCGTTCTAGCTGCAGTTTTGTCAGTTTCTAGACGAGAAGAGGTCATCTGTACCATTTTTCTTGATACTGTACATCTGCTAGGGCAATTATCACTACTGTGCTCAGATGACCATTATGAGTGTGCTGATGACTTGCTCACCAGTTTCGTGTCAAGAAATGGTCATCCAAACCGGTTTCTTGATACTGCGTGTCTTCACACGCACACACACACATGAACTAAGGTGGATTGATTTCACTGTCGATTGTCCCTTTCACTGCATAAATAGTAATTAAACGTTTCTGTACCCATTTAATTTATTCAACAGGAAAAATTACACTGTATTCATTAACTTAATTACTAATTACATAGTAATTAGGTTTCAGGAACACGAGGGTTATTACAATGGCTCTCTGCTCAATTTACAGCCATCAACAAGGGCTCTTACATGGGCGTTGTGACAACCGAGAAATTCAGGCATTATCGGAAGAAAATGTACAAATGTATGTATATAACAATTTGTACTATTAAAAGAGTGAAATAAATGTATTTATATTGTTCAGAATGTATTAAAATGTTCTAACAATACTGACGAGTAAGAATTCAGTGTTGATAAAATTCACTAAGTTGAAACTGGTGGAACGGTGCCAAAAACGGCATTAAAAACCCTAACCGGTGCACTAAAAGATGAAAAACTTCCGGGATTGATTTTGATCAAATGAAAGCAGTATAAATTGATCCGACAGCACAGGAGAACTCAGGAACCCGTCGGGACGATTTGCAGGAAATTTTCGGCTCGAACCGACAACGGTCAAAAAGTGGTCGAATTAATGTGAATAGTAAAGTCAAAGTCAACACTTTACTTTACATTTATGACATCATAAAGCAAATTTAATAAATGTGAAAATTATGGTGGTTGGTGGCATTAATGGCCAAGATTAAATCACTTTTTGATCTAAAGGCCAAGATTTGGCCAAAATTAGCCAAATTAAATTTTTGAAAAATTTGGAAAGAAATGGCATGATAAGTGTTGATTTCTCATTGGTTGAAAGCCAAATTAATTGGCTTCCTTTGTGCTTAAGTCGGCAAAGTTGGAACAAAAAGGGCCAAAACATTTTCAAAGCCAAAACCAAATAGAAAAAAATTTTCTAAGTGTTCAAGAAGGAGAACCCGTGAGCCACCAAGGAGAACCAAGATAATCTTCCAAGTTTCCTTCACAAAAGTGGTGTCAAGCCCTTCCTTCAAGACAGAGGAAGCAAGAAAGCAAGGTAACCTTCTTTGGTTTGCAATTTTTGGCTTGTTTTCTCCCTAAAATCCGCGGGATGAATAGTGTGAACATGAGAAAATTTATGGTTTGTTTCGGTTGATTTGGTGCTTGGGTTTTGTTAAGGGTGTGATTAGAAGAAAAACCATGCACTTTGTTTAAAGAAAAACAAAATTTTGGTTGGTTTTCCAAGGGGTAAAACCGTGGGTTACCATGTGTAGTTGATGATGAATTGTTGTTGTTTAAGTGTGGTAATGCTTTAAATCATGTTTTGGTTAATTGTAAAGCATGATTTGTGTGGTTATAAAGCTTGGAAAAATTTTGGTGTCAAATTTCCCTAAAGTGGCCATGGCTTGCAATTAGGGTTTAGTGAACATTTTTGCATGATTTACTTGATGTTTGGATGGTTTAAATCATGCATTTAATTATGAAAATGATGGTTATGTGGTTGAAAACATGAAACAAGAAATTTGGTGCATGTTTCTCTTAAATGGCCATGGGTTATAATGGTGAAAAAACCCTAGAATTTGTGTTGAAAAATGCATGTAAATTGGCTTGAAAATGTGCTAGGAAATGACATTGGAATAGCCTAAAATTTGGTTGAAAACTTGAAAAGTTTTGGTTAGGTTTTGAGTGTGAAAACCGTGGCTAAAACTAAGGGTAAAATTGAAAGAAATTTTGTGGAATGTGGTTCAAAATGTGAATTGAAATGTTGTGAGCTTTTATGTAAAAGTTTGGGAAACTTTTACATAAAATGGGCTTGTGGTATAGTACGTGGCAGGTACATATGGTTCGAGGCGTACCTAACGCCGGTAGCCTTAAATTTACGCCGAAATGCTGCCGAAATTTCGAAAACGACATTTGGGGTAAAAAAGGAATTAAAAATAAAAGTTTAGGGTCAAGTCGGGAACCCGAGTCCCCAAAGGGAAATTGAATAAGGAAAACCTAAGGGGTGGTTCATGAATAGTAACCTATCCCCTCAAAAATGTAAAACGCAAGTGAAACTGAAAAACCGACCCCGAGGGGGGGCATTTTTGGGAAACAAAATAAAGGTCCGAGTCGAATACGGAAAATCCGAACCTCGTAGACCTAGATCGGGAATGTCTAGATGAACGTTTTAAACACTAGTAAAACGTCCATTTGACACTCCGAAACGATAGAAAATCACTAAACCGACGTAAGGGTCGGAATAGTGCTTCCCGAGGGTCGGGAAAGTGAAAAATGGAAATAAAATAGAAACGAACTCGGTAACGCTTAGAAAAGAGTCAGAAAAGTTCCTGAGAGCCAAAAATGCAGTCTGGATCGAGAAAATTCCGTCAGGGGCAAAATTGTAATTTTGCCAAAATATGGGGCAAAATCATAATTTTGAAAAAGTTGAGAAAAATGGGGAAAATGATAAATAAAGCCTAAAAAGTTATAAATAGGTTTTATTTAAGCTTTTTAATGAAAAATAAAAGCTATAAATGGAAACGAAATTAACAGACAAGGTTTTGTCTGTAGGATCCCAAAATCGACCTACAAGGAGGGCGATCAAAGATCTAAGAAAGAAAAGGGGAAGAAACTGATAAGATAAGTTAAGACATTTACCTGTCTGCAACTTATAACAATATTGTTGCTAACTTTGATGTACTAACTATAAGTTAGGTACATATGTGCTACGGGCACTATTATAGAGTAGAAAGAGAGACGAAACGTGCTACGGGCACTACTAAGAACGAGACACATAGTAAATTGTGCTTAGGGTACTAGAGAGAGGTTAATGAAACTCACTCACCTAAAAATTAAAATGTGAACCATTCCTAACCATGGGGCAATATGAAGTCACTGGGTTAGAATTTTAAAAAGTCGGTAATGAAATCACTTTTGGCGTACCAGCCTTCCGTACAGGGAGTTAAATTTTGCCTTCGGGGCTATGAGATTAGGGCTGTGGAGGTCAGCACTAATGTACCGCTCCCAATCATGCACAATTTTGCCTTTGGGGCTATGAGATTAAGGCTGTGGAGGTCGGCACTAATGTATCGCTCCCAATCATGCGCACTTAAATGGTACTGCCAACCTGAGCTCAAAACCAGAACATAATCAAAGATAATTACCTAAAACTGAAACTATGCCATAATTGAGCATAAGACAGTTTCGTGAGGGTACTAACGTCGCGGTAGATGTACTGTTGATATACTGTGTTGTGGTCAAACTTACTATTCATAATTAATAGTGGTCACACTTACTATTCATGTGTGAATAGTGGTCAACATTACTATTTATGATAAATAGTACTATTCATAGAAATTTTATTTCTTGCATGTTTGAACTTACTGAGCTTGTAGCTCACCATTTTTGCTTATGTTGCAGGTAAGCGACCAGCTCAGTAGCTTTGTATGTCTGGATGGTGGACAGGATAGCGCGTGTCAAATGGGATAGGAGGCGAGGGATATGGTCCTGCCAGAGTCTTTTCGCCAAGTGATAAAAGAGAAAGGAAAAAGAAAACAGTTCTTTTGTAAATATATATTTTTTGCGAAAGTACTGTATTATGTAAATTACTTTGTACTTGTAAACAAAGTGATTAGTGGATAATGTTTTACATGATGTTTAAAAAAAAAATTTTCCCCAAAAACGTCATGATTTAAAAAGAGATAGATTAGCCGGCGACCCATGAGAGTACAATCTATCGCAGTTAGCGACAAAGCTTAACTGTAATAGTATTGTATGATCTCTACGAAGGGCGGGCTGCGACAGTTGGTATCAGAGCGGGTTTACGATTGGTTTAGTTTAGATTACCAACTACTGCCACAGTTGGTATCAGAGCGAAATTAAGATTGGTCTAGTTTAGATTACCGATTGTCACCACAGTTGGTATCAGAGAAGTGTTAACCATATTCTGATTTGACACTTCGCGCATCCTACACCACTATCCAAGTAAATAGTTTACTTAAGTTTAGTTACTTATTTTCTTATGTGAAAATAATTATCTTATAGGTAGCAAGATGACCAGACCTCCTTATGTGAGACCGCCGCTACCACGACCGACAGGGGTGTTACGGGTATGGATGAGACCTATTGTGAGGCCGTCTATTTCCCAACGACCAGTAGTTAGACCCCCAGTGCCAGAGAGACCTCCAGCACCAGCACCAGCTCTAATAGATGTAGTACAACCTCGACCGGTACTTCATCCACCAGTACTAGTGGACATTCCAGTTGTTGGTGGATGCCAACATATTGGGGTGAGAGTTTCAGCTCGGGTAGTACAGGCATTCAGAGCCAGCAGTCCCCCTATGTTTGATGGTGGACGACAGTCGATGGAGATGAAGAACTGGCTCCATGCCATAGAGAGGATTATGGTGATGTGTGATATTGATCGAGAGATGTGGATCCAGTTGGCCATCAGCATGTTTCAGGGAGATGCTCGAGTATTCTGGGATTATTGTGACCAGTAGATTGTGTTGGGATTCGGTTGGGTTGAGTTCTGTCAGCGATTGGCTGATCAGTTTCCACCTAAGGATCCGACACTTGCTCCAGCACCTCCAGAGAGACGAGAGGCAGATACATGCACGTACCCTGGATTTGATGAGGTTAGGGACTATATTCTCCAGATAGAGAGGATGGTCATGTTGTGTGGTGAGATAGTTATGTCTAACGCAGCACGATTTGAGGAGACCATTAGGAGGAGATGTCCGTTGCCCAACCTCACTGAAGCGAACTGTTGTGAGCTGTTCTGGAGAGGTTTACCCATGGAGTTGAGACAGAGGGTGATTAACCTATATCCTCCTACGCTCCAAGAGTTTGTAGTGACGATCAGGATGATCGAGAGGGAAATTTTGATTGAGCATCTGACGCAGAGTCAATGAGAGACACTAGGTCAAGATGAGATGATGGCACGCATCTTTGGGCTGAGAAGAATGATAAATGATCATGAGGCTGGACCGTTTAGACCACGAGGAGGTGATGACTCAGGACAGGGAGCATTGCCTAGGCGTGTTGATGACTCAGATGATCCAGATGACGATGAGGATCCCGAAGAATATCCTCTAGTCACAGACACAGGGGATGTGTGGCCAGTAGATGTGTACATGTACATAAGTAGCTTAAAGAGAAAAGCTCTTTTGCATAGACTTGTGGCCAAGATGTATATGATGGCCGATGTATATATGACTGGTGATGGTTATGTATGATATATAAACGTTTTGCTATGAATGAAATATCAAAATGATTATATGTTGTACGATGATGTGTTACAATGATGTGGCTTTACATTACCCTGAATTTCGTAAATTTATATGATTTTACGAATGTGGTCATGGAAAAGCTAACAGTGAATTGTTGTGCCGTAATAGGATAATAGGCAAGATGGTGGATTTGCGAAATCGACCAGAGGGACGAGAACGACGTCCTAATATCATGGAGAGATTAAATCAGATACAAGCCTTACTAGAAGCCCAGATGCAGGAAAATGCTAATCTGAGACAACGAGTAGAGGAGTTAGAACAAAGGCAAGGTTCTGAAGGCACCCAAGTAGAACAAGAAGCTGAGGTAGATCCGGTTATCCCTCCAACTGCTGTACATGAGAGAGCTCCTAAACCGCAACCGATATTAAATCTGGAACCCCTCTATGAAAGATTCCGGCATATGAGGCCGCTAGAATTTAAAGGTTCTACTAATCCTCTAGAGGCTGAAGACTGGTTGTCGTCATTGCAAGTGATCATGGAATTTATGAACCTAATTGACCAGGAGAAGGTCGCATGTGCGTCTTTTGTGTTGAGGAAAGATGCTCGTTTTTGGTGGGACACTATGCAAATGAGAAGAAATGTGTCTATCATGAGTTGGGCGGAATTTCTGGAAGAATTTAACCAGAAATATTATGACCCGGCATCTCTGAGACAATGGTGGAAAGAGTTCTCAGAATTTACATAAGGAAATATGTCGGTGAGCGAAGTTTGCCGAAAGTTCGATTAATTATCCCGCTTATGCCCCTATGTAGTCCCTACTGAGAGGGAGAAAATATAGAAAATGATTAGGATGTTCAGGCCAGAAATTGCTACATTGGTAGATACTGGCCAGGTACCGCCTACTTCTGTAGCAGATTGTGTTAGTCTGGCCATCAGAACTGAGTTTCACGTAGCCCGACAGAAAGAGGAAAGAAAGAAGCACTGGGAGGCTGAAAAGAAGGAGAGGGCTTTGGCTAAGTCTACACAAGCTGGTCAATCAAGCAAGCCAAATCAGAATGCTAAACTAGGCCAGGGCAATAATCAAGAATCCTAGCAAAACAAGAGGAAAGGCAATTTTACCAGAAATCGCCAAGGCAATAATCGAAACCAGCAGCGAAGAACAGCTGGTAATGCAGAATCCAATGTGCAAAATTGTCCTACATGCGGGAAGAGACATTCTGGGCAATGCAGATATGGGCCACTTGTTTGCTATGAATGTGGAAAGGAAGGTCATTACGCCAGGAACTGTCCAAGCAATAGGCAGGGTGTACAAGGCATTTCCTAACCGCACCAGACACGCCCACAAGCTCATTCCCTTTAGGCCTAAGTTGAAGAGTCTCCAGTAAGGCCGCAACGCCAGGAGTGTGTGCCACGTGCTGATGCTCGTGCGATGGCTTACAGCAAAGAAGATGCAGCGGCAGGAACATCGAATGTGGTGATAGGTCAGCTTCCTGTCGCTAGTCATGTAGGCTCTGTACTATTCGATTCCGGTGCTACGCATTCTTTTGTTTCCTATGAATTTGCTAACAAGATAGGACATCCTAACGACTATATGGGAAGAGTTATTAAGACATCTTTACCCTCTGGAAAAGTATTGTTGTCCAATTACTGGCTACCTCATGTACCAGTATATGTGGCAAATAGGGAGCTATATGCGGAATTGATCGTAATGAAGATCATGGATTACGATGTGATTCAAGGCATGGACTTCCTATGGAAATATCAAGCTACGATCGACTGCCGAAATCAAAAAATAGTATTCCAACCCGAGGAAGAAGAGAGCTTTGAGTACGTCGATACTTCTCGAAAACCTGAGAAGATGATGATCAGTTCACTGAAAGCAAGTAAACTGATGACCAGTGGTTGTATGGGATATCTGGCATATGCGGTGGATACTACAGAGGAACAGAAGTTTCAACCTGAAGATGTTCCTATTGTTAAGGAATTTCTTGACGTAGTTCTGGAAGAGTTACCAAGGATACCTCCAGAGAGGGAAATCTCGTTTGAAATTGAGTTGATACCTGGAACGGCACTTATTTGCAAAGCACCATACCGCATGGCTCCAGTGGAGTTAAAGGAGCTACAGGAACAATTAAAGGAGCTTTTGGACAAGGGATTTATCAGACCGATTATTCTCCGTGGGGTGCACCTGTGTTGTTCGTCAAGAAAAAGGATGGAACGTTCCGTTTGTGCATTGATTACCGTGATTTGAATAAGGTTACGATCAAAAATAGGTATCTGTTACCTAGAATTGATGACTTATTTGACCAATTAAAAGGCGCAGCGATATTTTCCAAGATCGATTTACAATCAGTATATCACCAGCTGAGAATTAAAGAAAGTGATATTCCTAAGACGGTGTTTAGGACTCGTTATGGTCACTATAAGTTCCTTATAATGCCATTCGGATTAACAAATGCGCCAGCAGCGTTCATGGATTTAATGAAAATAATTTTTAGAGAGTATTTGGATAAGTTTGTCATTCTATTCATTGATGACATTCTTATATACTCAGAGAATCATGAGGAGCACAAAGAGCATCTGAGGATCGTGTTGCATACGATAAGGAAGCATTAACTATATGCCAAATTCTCAAAATGTGAGTTTTGGCTGGATAGAGTACATTTCCTCGGACATGTTGTATCCCAGGAAGGTATTGCTGCAGATCTGACGAAGGTAGATACAATTAACCAATGGCCTGCACCCAAGAATGTGACGGAAATACGCATTTTCTTGGGGTCAGCTGGTTATTACCGGTGATTTGTAGAGGGATTCGTGCGTTTAGCTGCACCTCTTACCCCTCTTACATGCAAGGAAAGGAAATATGAGTGGACTATGGAATGCGAAAGAAGCTTCCAGTTATTAAAGAGATGGCTGACAAGCACACCAGTCCTTACGCTTCCTACTGAAGGGAAGAAGTTTGTGATCTATAGTGATGCATCCAAAATAGGATTGGGAGCAGTCCTGATGCAAGGCGGTAAGGTGATTGCCTACGCTTCGCGTCAATTAAAAGATCATGAAAGGAATTACCCTACGCATGACCTTGAACTTGCTGCAGTAGTGTTCGCACTTAAAATTTGGCGACACTATCTCTATGGAGCTCAGTGTCAGATTTTTACTGATCACCAAAACCTGAAGTATTTGTTCACGTAAAAGGAGCTTAATATGTGACAAAGACGATGGTTGGAATTGGTAAAGGATTATGATTGTGAAATCCTATATCATCCAGGGAAGGCCAACCGTGTAGCAGATGCTTTAAGTAGAAAGTCTACCATATCGTACTAGCTACTGATAAAAAGGCCTCCGAAGCCATTGCAGCAAGAGATAAATTCCTTGAACTTGGAGCTAATATCAGGAAGATTGGCTGCACTCCAAGTGGAATCATCGTTATTTGAGGATATAAAGGAAGCTCAAAGACGAGATCCAAGAATGACAAGTTCTCAAGAAGGAATTTCCAAGGATGGAATGATCCTTTATCGAGGAAGAATTAATGTTCCAGATGATGAGGAACTTAGAAGACGGATCATGTCAGAAGCCCATGAGACACCATATTCAGTTCATCCCGGAGCTAGCAAGATGTATCAGGACTTGAAGTTACAATTCTGGTGGAAAGGGATGAAGAACGATATAGCGAAATTTGTGAGCAGATGCATGACCTGTCAGAGAATCGAAGTGGAACATAAACATCCAACAAGAAGATTGGAACCTTTGGAGATTCCTGAATGGAAATGGGAACACATTACGGTGGATTTTGTAGTAGGACTACCAAAAACCCGAGAAAGTTATGATGCCATCTGGGTTATTGTGGACAGACTGACCAAGACGGCACGGTTTATAGCTGTCAAGATGACCTTTTCATTGGAAAAGTTTGCTCAGTTATACGTAACTCATGCCGTCAGATTACATGGAGTACCAAAATCCATTGTATCAGATCTAGATGCACGATTCACTTCGAATTTCTGGAAGTATGTGCAAAACGCCATGGGTACTGAATTGAGACTCAGTACGGCATTTCATCCGCAAACAGACAGGCAGTCAGGGCAGACCATTCAGACATTAAAGGACATGCTTCGAGCTTGTGTAATGGATTTTACGGGAAATTGGAACGAGAAGTTACCATTAATTGAATTCTCGTACAATAATAGTTACCAAGCTTCCATAGGCATGGCACCTTATGAGGCTCTTTATGGACGGAAGTGCAGATCGCCAATATACTGGTATGACCTGCGAAAGAAACAACTGCATAAGATGGATTTTATACGAGAAACTTCCGATGCCGTTGTAAGAATTTAGTGTCAAATGAAAATTACGCAAAGTCGACAAAAGAGTTATGCGGACAAGAGGCGGAGATCCTTGGAGTTTGATGAAGGAGACTTCGTGTTTCTCAAGGTATCGCCAATGAAGGGGATTATGCATTTCAGTAAGAAGGGGAAACTGAGTCCAAGATATATTGGACCTTACGAAATTATCGAACGTATTGGAAAGGTCGCTTACAGATTAGCGTTACCTCCTGAATTGTCGGCAGTGCATAATGTATTTCATGTGTCGATGCTGAGAAAGTATATACCGGATCCATCCCATGTATTGAAGCATGAGCCTATTCAAATCCATGAGGATTTGACATACGAAGAACAACCTATTCGGGTACTGGCTCGTGAAGAGAAAGTACTGAGGAATAAGACAATCCCACTGGTAAAGATTTTGTGGAAAAATCACAACATTGAAGAAGCTACGTGGGAACGAGAAGACGAGATGAGGAGTTTATACCCATATTTGTTCTAATTTGCGAGGACGAAAATTTTATAAGAAGGGGTGAATGTGACAATTGGGAAATTTAGGCATTCTCGGAAGAAAATATACAAATGTATGTATATAACATTTTGTACTATTAAAAGAGTGAAATAAATGTATTTATATTGTTCAGAATGTATTAAAATGTTCTAACAATACTGACGAGTAAGAATTCAGTGTTGATAAAATTCACTAAATTGAAACGGGTGGAACAGTGTCAAAAACGGCATTAAAAACCCTAACCGGTGCACTAAAAGTTGAAAAACTTCTGGGATTGATTTTGATCAAACGGAAGCAGTATAAATTGATCCGATTGCACAGGAGACCTCATTAACCCGCCGGGACGATTTCAGGAAAATTTCGGCTCGAATCGACAACGGTCAAAAAGTAGTCGAATTAATATGAATAGTAAAGTCAAAGTCAACACTTTACTTTACATTTATGACATAATAAAGCAAATTTAATAAATGTGAAAATTATGGTGGTTGGTGGCATTAATGGCCAAGATTAAATCACTTTTTGATCTAAAGGCCAAGATTTGGCCAAAATTAACCAAGTTAAATTTTGAAAAATTTGGAAAGAAATGGCTTGATAAGTGTTGATTTCTCATTGGTTAAAAGCCAAATTAATTGGCTTCGTTTGTGCTTAAGTTGGCAAAGTTGGAACAAAAAGGGCTGAAACATTTTCAAAGCCAAAACCAAAGAGAAAAAAATTTTCTAAGTGTTCAAGAAGGAGAACCCGTGAGCCACCAAGGAGAACCAAGATAATCTTCCAAGTTTCCTTCACAAAATTGGTGTCAAACCCTTCCTTCAATACAAAGGAAGCAAGAAAGCAAGGTAACCTTCTTTGGTTTGTAATTTTTAGCTTGTTTTCTCCCTAAAATCCGTGGGATGAATAGTATGAACATGAGAAAATTTATGGTTTGTTTTGGCTGATTTGGTGCTTGGGTTTTGTTAAGGGTGTGATTAGAAGAAAAACCATGCATTTTGTTTAAAGAAAAAAAAAAGTTTGGTTGGTTTTCCAAGGGATAAAACCGTGGGTTACCATGTGTAGTTGATGATGAATTGTTGTTGTTTAAGTGTGGTAATGCTTTAAATCATGTTTTGGTTAAATGTAAAGCATGATTTGTGTAATTATATAGCTTGGAAAAATTTTGGTGTCAAATTTTCCTAAAGTGGCCGTGGCTTGGAATTAGGGTTTAGTGAACATTTTTGCATGATTTACTTGATGTTTGGATGGTTTAAATCATGCATTTAATTATGAAAATGATGGTTATGTGCTTGAAAACATGAAACAAGAAATTTGGTGCATGTTTCTCTTAAATGGCCGTGGGTTATAATGGTGAAAAAACCCTAGAATTTGTGTCGAAAAATGCATGTAAATTGGCTTGAAAATGTGCTAGGAAATGACATTGGAATAGCCTAAAATTTGGTTGAAAAATTGAAAAGTTTTGGTTAGGTTTTGAGTGTGAAAACCGTGGCTAAAACTAAGGGCAAAATTGAAAGAAATTTTGTGGAATATGGTTCAAAATGTGAATTGAAATGTTGTGAGCTTTTATGTAAAAGTTTGGGAAACTTTTACATAAAATGGGCTTGTGGTATAGTACGTGGCAGGTACATATGGTTCGAGGCATACTTAACGCCGGTAGCCTTAAATTTATGCCGAAATGCTGCCGAAATTTCGAAAACGACATTTGGGGTAAAAAGGGAATTAAAAATAAAAGTTTAGGGTCGGGTCGGGAACCCGAGTCCCTAAAGGGAAATTGAATAAGGAAAACCTAAGGGGTGGTTCATGAATAGTAACCCGTCCCCTTAAAAATGTAAAACGCGAGTGAAACTGAAAAACTGACGCCGAGGGTGGGCGTTTTTGGGAAACGAAATAAAGGTCCGAGTCAGATACGGAAAATCCGAGCCTCGAAGACCTAGATCGGGAATGTCTAGATGAACGTTTTAAATACTAGTAAAACATCCATTTGACACTTCGAAACGATAGAAAATCACTAAACCGACGTAAGGGTCGGAATAGTGCTTCCCGAGGGTCGGGAAAGTGAAAAATGGAAATAAAATAGAAACGAACCTGGTAATGATTAGAAAAGAGTTAGAAAAATTCCTGAGAACCAAAAATGTAGTTTGGATAGAGAAAATTCTGTCAGGGGCAAAAATGTAATTTTGCCAAAATATAGGGGCAAAATTGTAATTTTGTTAAAGTTGAGAAAAATGGAAAAAATGATAAATAAGGCCTAAAAAGTTATAAATAGGTTTTATTTAAGCTTTTTAATGAAAAATAAAAGCTATAAACGGAAATAAAATTAACAGACAAGGTTTTGTCTGTAAGATCCCAAAATCGACCTACAAGGAGGGCGATCAAAGATCTAAGAAAGAAAAGGGAAAGAAACTGATAAGGTAAGTTCAGACATTTACCTGTCTGCAACATATAGTATTATTGTTGCTAACTTTGATGTACTAACTATAAGTAAGGTACATATGTGCTACGGGCACTATTATAGAGTAGAAAGAGAGACGAAATGTGCTACCGGCACTACTAAGAATGGGACACATAGTAAATTGTGCTTCGGGTACTAGAGCGAGGTTAATGAAACTCACTCACCTAAAAATTAAAATGTGAACCATTCCTAATCACAGGGCAATATGAAGTCACCAGGTTAGAATTTTAAAAAGTCGGCAATGAAACCACTTTTGACGTACCAGCCTTCCATATAGGGAGGTAAATTTTGCCTTCGAGGCTGTGATATTAAGGCTGTGGAGGTCAGCACTAATGTACCACTCCCAGTCATGTACAATTTTGCCTTTGGGGCTATGAGATTAAGGCTGTGGAGGTCAGCACTAATGTACCGTTCCCAATCATGCGCACTTAAATGGTACTGCCAACCTGAGCTCAAAACCAAAACATAATCAAAGATATTTACCTAAAACTGAAACTATGCCATAATTGAGCATAAGACAGTTTCGTGAGGGTACTAACGTCGCGGTAGATGTACTGTTGATATACTGTGTTGTGGTCAAACTTACTATTCATAATGAATAGTGGTCAAATTACTATTCGCATATGAATAGTGGTCAACGTTACTATTCATGATGAATAAAACTATTCATAGAAATTTTATTTCTTGCATGTTTGAACTTACTGAGCCTGTAGCTCATCATTTTTGCTTATGTTGTAGGTAAGCGACCAGCTCAGTAGCTTTGTATGTCTGGACGGCGGACAGGATAGCGCGTGTCAAATGGGATAGGAGGCGAGGGATATGGTCCTGCCAGAGTTTTTTCGCCAAGCGATAAACGAGAAAGGAAAAAGAAAACAGTTCTTTTGTAAATATATATATCTTGCGAAAGTACAGTATTATGTAAATTCCTTTGTACTTGTAAACAAAGTGATTAGCGGATAATGTTTTACATGATGTTTTAAAAAAAAAATTTCCCCAAAAACGTCATGATTTAAAGAAATATAGATTAGCCGGCGACCCATGAGAGTACAATCTATCGCAGTTAGCGAAAAAGCTTAACTGTAATAGTATTGTATGATCTCTACGAAGGGCGGGCTGCGACAGTTGGTATCAGAGCGGGTTTATGGTTGGTTTAGTTTAGATTACCAACTGCTGCCACAGTTGGTATCAGAGCGAAATTAAGATTGGTCTAGTTTAGATTACCGACTGTCACCACAATTGGTATCAAAGAAGTGTTAACCATATCCTGATTTGACACTTCGCACATCCTACACCACTATCCAAGTAAATAGTTTACTTAAGTTTAGTTAATTATTTTCTTATGTGAAAATAATTATCTTATAGGTAGCAAGATGACCAGACCTCCTTATGTGAGACCGCCGCTACCACGACCGACAGGGGTGTTACGGGTATAGGTGAGACCTATTATGAGGCCGTCTATTTCCCAACGACCAGTAATTAGACCCCCGGTGCCAGAGAGACCTCCAGCACCAGCACCAGCTCTAATAGATGTAGTACAGCCTCGATCGGTACTTCATCCACCTGTAGTAGTGGACATTCCAGTTGTTGGTGGATGCCAACATATTGGGGTGAGAGTTTCGACTCGGGTAGTACAGGCATTCAGAGCCAGCAGTCCCCCTATGTTTGATGGTGGATGACAGTCGATGGAGACGAAGAACTGGCTCCATGCCATAGAGAGGATTATGGAGATGTGTGATATGGATCGAGAGATGTGGATCCAGTTGGCCATCAGCATGTTTCAGGGAGATGCTCGAGTATTCTGGGATTATTGTGACCAGTAGATTCTGTTGGGATTCCGTTGGGCTGAGTTCTGTCAGCGATTGGCTGATCAGTTTCCACTTAAGGATCCGACACTTGCTCCAGCACCTCCAGAGAGACGAGAGGCAGATACATGCACGTACCCTGGATTTGAAGTTAGGGACTATATTCTCCAGACAGAGAAGATGGTCATGTTGTGTGGTGAGATAGTTATGTCTTACATAGCACGATTTGAGGAGACCATTAGGAGGAGATGTCCGTTGCCCAACCTTACTGAAGCGAACTGTTGTGAGCTGTTCTGGAGAGGTTTACCCATGGAGTTGAGACAGAGGGTGATTAAGCTATATCCTCCTACGCTCCAAGAGTTTGTAGTGACGATCAGGACGATCGAGAGGGAGATTTTGATTGAGCATCTGACGTAGAGTCAACGAGAGACACTAGGTCAAGATGAGATGATGGCACGCATCTTTGGGCTGAGAAGAATGATAAATGATCATGAGGCTAGACCATTTAGACCACGAGTAAGTGCTGCCTCAAGACAGGGAGCATTGCCTAGGGGTGTTGATGACTCAGATGATCCAGATGACGATGAGGATCCAGAAGAATATCCTCTAGTCCCTGACCCAGGGGATGTGTGACCAGTAGATGTGTACATGCACATAAGTAGCTTAAAGAGAAAAGCTCTTTTGCATAGACTTGTGGCCAAGATGTATATGATGGCCGATGTATATATGACTGGTGATGGTTATGTATGATATACAAATGTTTTGTTATGAATGAAATATCAAAATGATAATATGTTGTACGATGATGTGTTACGATGATGTGGCTTTACATTACTCTGAATTTCGTAAATTTTTATGATTTTACGAATGTGGTCATGGAAAAGCTAATGGTGAATTATTGTGCCGTAATAGGATAATAGGCAAGATGGTGGATTTGCGAAATCGACCAGAGGGACGAGAACGACGTCCTAATATCATGGAGAGATTAGATCAGATATAAGCCTTACTAGAAGCTCAGATGCAGGAAAATGCTAATCTGAGACAACGAGTAGAGGAGTTAGAACAAAGGCAAGGTTCTGAAGGTGCCCAAGTAGAACAGGAAGCTGAGGTAGATCCGGTTATCCCTCCAGCTGCTGTACATGAGAGAGCTCCTGAACCGCAACCGACATTAAATCTGGAACCCCTCCATGAAAGATTCAGGCATATGAGGCCGCTAGAATTTGAAGGTTCTACTAATCCTCTAGAGGCTGAAGACTGGTTGTCATCATTGCAAGTGATCATGGAATTTATGAACCTAATTGACCAGGAGAAGGTCGCATGTGCGTCTTTTGTGTTGAGGAAAGATGCTTATTTTTGGTGGGACACTATGCGAATGAGAAGAAATGTGTCTACCATGAGTTGGGCGGAATTTCTGGAAGAATTTAACCAGAAATATTATGACCCTGCATTTCTGAGACAACAGCAGAAAGAGTTCTCAGAATTGACGCAAGGAAATATGTCGGTGAGCGAAGTTTGCTGAAAGTTCGATCAATTATCCCGCTTATGCCCCTATGTAGTCCCTACTGAGAGGGAGAAAATACAGAAAATGATCAGGATGTTCAGGCCAGAAATTGCTACATTGGTAGATACTGGCCAGGTACCACCTACTTCTGTAGCAGATTGTGTTAGTCGGGCCATCAGAGCTGAGTTTCACGTAGCCCGACAGAAAGAGGAAAGAGAGAAGCATTGGGAGGCCAAAAAGAAGCAGAGGGCTTTGGCTAAGTCTACACAAGCTGGTCAATCGAGCAAGCCAAATCAGAATGCTAAACCAGGCCAGGGCAATAATCAAGGATCCCAGCAAAACAAGAGGAAAGGCAATTTTACCAGAAATCACCAGGGCAATAATCGAAACCAGTAGCGAAGAACAGCTGGTAATGCAGAATCCATTGTGCAAAATTGTCCTACATGCGGGAAGAGACATTCTGGGCAATGCGGATATGGGCCACTTGTTTACTATGAATGTGGAAGGGAAGGTCATTACGCCAGGAACTATCCAAGCAATAGGCAGGGTGTACAAGGCACTTCCCAACCGCACCAGACACGCCCACAAGCTCATTCCCTTCAGGCCAGAGTTGAAGAGTCTCCAGTAGAGCCGTAACGCCAGGAGCATGTGCGATGTGCTGATGCTCGTGTGATGGCCTACAGCAAAGACGATGCAGAGGCAGGAACATCGAATGTGGTGATAGGTCAGCTTCCTGTCGCTAGTCGTGTAGGCTCTGTACTATTTGATTCCGATGCTACGTATTCTTTTGTTTCCTATGAATTTGCTGACAAGATAAGACACCCTAAGGACTATATGGGAGGAGTATTTAAGACAGCTTTACCCTCTGGGGAAGTATTGTTGTCCAATTACTGGCTACCTCATGTACCAGTATGTGGCAAATTGGGAGCTATATACAGAATTGATCATAATGAAGATCATGGATTACGATGTGATTCTAGGCATGGACTTCCTAGGGAAATATCAACCTACGATCGACTGTCGAAATCAAAAAATAGTATTCTAACCCCAGGAAGAAGAGAGCTTTGAGTAAGTAGATACTTCTCGAAAACCCGGGAAGATGATGATCAGTTCACTGAAAGCAAGTAAACTGATGACCAGTGGTTGTATGGGATATCTGGCATGTATGGTGGATACTACAGAGGAACAGAAGCTTCAACCTGAAGATGTTCCTGTTGTTAAGGAATTTCTTGACGTATTTCTGGAAGAGTTACCAGGGATACCTCCAGAGAGAGAAATCTCGTTCGAAATTGAGTTGATACTTGGAACGACACCTATTTCCAAAGCACCATACCGCATGGCTCCAGTAGAGTTAAAGGAACTGCAGGAACAATTAAAGGAGCTTTTGGGCAAGGGATTTATCAGACCGAGTTATTCTCCGTGGGGTGCACCTCTATTGTTCGTCAAGAAAAAGGATGGAACGTTCCATTTGTGCATTGATTACCAGGAGTTGAATAAGGTTACGATCAAAAATAGGTATCCGTTACCTAGAATTGATGACTTATTCGACCAATTAAAAGGCACAGCAGTATTTTCCAAGATCGATTTACGATCAGGATATCATCAGCTGAGAATTAAAGAAAGTGATATTCCTAAGACGGCGTTTAGGACTCGTTATGGTCGCTATGAGTTCCTTGTAATGCCATTCGGATTAACAAATGTGCCAACAGCATTCATGGATTTAATGAACATAATTTTTAGAGAGTATTTGGATAAGTTTGTCATTGTATTCATTGATGACATTCTTATATACTCAAAGACTCATGAGGAGCACAAAGATCATTTGAGGATCGTGTTGCATACGATAAGGAAGCATCAACTGTATGCCAAATTCTCAAAATGTGAGTTTTGGCTGTATTAGTATATTTCCTCGGATATGTTGTATCCCAGGAAGGTATTGTTGTAGATCCGACGAAGGTAGATGCAATTAACCAGTGGCCTGTACCCAAGAGTGTGACAGAAATACGCATTTTCTTGGGGTTAGCTAGTTATTATCGGTGATTTGTAGAGGGATTCGTGTGTTTAGCTGGACATCTTACCGCTCTTACATGCAAGGAAAGGAAGTATGAGTGGACTATGGAATGCGAAAGAAGCTTCCAGTAGTTAAAGAGACGGCTGACAAGCGCACTAGTCCTTATGCTTCTTACTGAAGGGAAGAAGTTTATGATCTACAGTGATGCATCCAAAATAGGATTGGGAGCAGTCCTGATGCAAGGCGGTAAGGTGATTGCCTACGCTTCGCGTCAATTAAAAGATCATGAAAGGAATTACCCTACGCATGACCTTGAACTTGCTGCAGTAGTTTTCGCACTTAAAATTTGGCGACACTATCTCTATGGAGCTCAGTGTCAGATTTTTAGTTATCACGAAAGCCTGAAGTATTTCTTCACGTAAAAGGAGCTCAATATGTGACAAAGATGATGGTTGGAACTGGTAAAGGATTATGATTGTGAAATCTTATATCATCCAGGGAAGGCCAACCGTGTAACAGATGCTTTAAGTAGAAAGTTTACCATATCGGACCAGCTACCGATAAAAAGGCTTCCCAAGCCATTGCAGCAAGAGATAAATTCCTTGAACTTAGAGCTGATATTCGGAAGATTGGCTGCACTCCAAGTACAATCATCGTTATTCGAGGATATAAAGTAAGCTCAAAGACGAGATCCAAGAATGACAAGTTCTCAAGAAGGAATTTCCAAGGATGGAATGATCCTTTATTAAGGAAGAATTAATGTTCCAGATGATGAGGAACTTAGAAGACGGATCATGTCAGAAGCCCATGAGACACCATATTCAGTTCATCCCGGAGCTAGCAAGATGTATCAGGACTTGAAGTTACAGTTCTGGTGGAAAGGGATGAAGAACGATATAGTGAAATTCGTGAGCAGATGCATGACCTGTCAAATAATCGAAGCGGAACATAAACATCCAGCAGGAAGATTGGAACCTTTGGAGATTCCTGAATGGAAATGGGAACACATTACGATGGATTTTGTAGTGGGACTACCAAAAATCCCGAGAAGGCTATGATGCCATCTGGGTTATTGTGGACAGACTGACCAAGACGGCACGGTTTATAGCTATCAAGATGACCTTTTCATTGGAAAAGTTTGCTCAGTTGTACGTAACTCATGTCGTCAGATTACATGGAGTACCAAAATCCATTGTATCAGATCGAGATGAAACGATTCACTTCAAATTTCTGGAAGTGTGTGCAAGAAGCCATGGGTACTGAATTGAGACTCAGTACGGCATTTCATCCACAAACAGACGGGCAGTCAGAGCGGACCATTTAGACATTAGAGGACATGCTTCGAGCTTATGTAATGGATTTTATGGGAAATTGGAACGAGAAGTTACGATTAATTGAATTCTCGTACAATAATAGTTACCAAGCTTCCATAGGCATGGCACCTTATGAGGCTCTTTATGGACGGAAGTGCAGATTGCCAATACACTAGTACGGCCTGTGAGAAACAACTGCATAAGAAGGATTTTATATGAGAAACTTCGGATGCCGTTGTAAGAATTCAGTGTCAAATGAAAATTACGCAAAGCTGACAAAAGAGTTATACGGACAAGAGGCAAAGATCCTTGGAGTTTGATGAAGGAGACTTCGTGTTTCTCAAGGTATCGCCCATGAAGGGGATTATGCATTTCGGTAAGAAGGGGAAACTGAGTCCAAAATATATTGGACCTTATGAAATTATCGAACACATTGGAAAGGTTGCTTACAGATTAGCGTTACCTCCTGAATTGTCGGTAGTGCATAATGTATTTCATGTGTCGATGCTGAGAAAGTATATACCAGATCCATCCCATGTATTGAAGCATTAGCCTATTCAAATCCATGAGGATTTGACATACGAAGAACAACCTATTCGGGTACTGGCTCGTGAAGAGAAAGTACTGAGGAATAAGACAATCCCACTAGTAAAGATTTTATGGAAAAATCACAACATTGAAGAAGCTACGTGGGAACGAGAAGACGAGATAAGGAGTTTATACTCCTATTTGTTCTAATTTTTGAGGACGAAAATTTTATAAGAAGGGGTGACTGTGACAACTGGGAAATTCAGTCATTCCTGGAAGAAAATAACAAATGTATGTATATAACAATTTGTACTATTAAAAGAGTGAAATAAATGTATTTATATTGTTCCGAATTTATTAAAATGTTATAACAATACTGACGAGTAAGAATTCAGTGTTGATAAAATTCACTAAGTTGAAACGGGTGGAACGGTGCCAAAAACGGCATTAAAAACCCTAACCGGTGCACTAAAAGATGAAAACCTTCCGGGATTGATTTTGATCAAACGGAAGCAGTATAAATTGATCCGACTGCATAGGAGACCTCAAGAACCCGCCGGGACGATTTCAGGAAAATTTCAGCTCGAACCGACAACGGTCAAAAAGTAGTTGAATTAATGTGAATAGTAAAGTCAAAGTCAACACTTTACTTTACATTTATGACATCATAAAGGAAATTTAATAAATGTGAAAATTATGGTGGTTAGTGGCATTAATGGCCAAGATTAAATCACTTTTTGATCTAAAGGCCAAGATTTGGCCAAAATTAACCAAATTAAATTTTTGAAAAATTTGGAAAGAAATGGCTTGATAAGTGTTGATTTCTCATTGGTTGAAAGCCAAATTAATTGGCTTCCTTTGTGCTTAAGTCAGTAAAGTTGGAACAAAAAGGGCCGAAACATTTTCAAAGCCAAAACCAAAGAGAGAGAAAATTTTCTAAGTGTTCAAGAAGGAGAACCCGTGAGCCACCAAGGAGAACCAAGATAATGTAGGAAAATAAATCGGTAAAAACGTATCGGAGTGGCGTAGCGGAACAATAAAAATTTTTTAAGATCGTTAAATATCTCATGATGCCATATACAATAAACCAACAACAATTAAAACTCATACCTCAAGGACGCCAATCTTGCAGGAGGAGAATGACCGGAGGCTTCAACCAACTAGCCTTCTCTACTATTCTCCAATTCCCGAATGGCTGAGTGTGTGGGCACTCTGAACCTCAATCGGTATGCTAGCACTGCTCGTCTTCTTCCGACCACCCAGATATCTAAAGAACTTATTGTCACGATGAGCTATGCAACAATAAGCCTGCTCACCTGAGAGTCTGTGGTCGAAGAGAACTGGAGTGGTAGGACCTCTATTTATAGACCTGCATGAGGTGATTCTCTGAATTCGAATTGGATTAGGAAAAGATATTCTCCCTTATCCATATCCATAAAATCTGAATTTTCCATGGGAAAATCCCAACAATAAAATTCGGTTTATTTAGGATAAATCCAATCCAAATCTAAACAAGATTTTAACTAGACTTTTATCTCCCTTTTTCAACCAAAAAATCTGAAATTTCCTAGGAGATTTTCCCTCCAAAAATTTGGCCACATTTAGGATAAGGGAGAATCAAAATTCTACTAGGATTTTCAAGCTTAAATCTTATCTCAACCTTATCCAAAATAACCGAATTTTCCTAGGAGATTTCCTCCATAATTTCGGCCACTTTTCAGGGAAGGAGAGAATCCAAATTCAACTAGGATTGAAACTTGAATTTTTCCCTTGAACCTTATCCATAAAAACCGAAATTCCATTGAGGATTATCCTCAAAATTTCGTCCATAATTTGTTAGGATTTGGATTCAAAATTCAAGTAGGATTCTAACAAGATCATCCTCTCCAAATCCAACTCAAATTCGAATTTCAAACCTTGTGGATTTTCCACAACAAATTCGAATCCCACTTGGACTGTGATTTAAAATTTGAATTTCAAATTTCGAATTCGAATTTCAAATTTAAATTTCAAATTCAAATTTCAAATTCAAATTTCAAATTTCAAATTTCAAATTTCAAATTTCAAATTTCAAATTTCAAAATCCACAAAACAGTTGTGTTTCAAATTCTTGTTCTCATGGATAATTTTCTACAACTCCAATCCAATCTCAAATAAAATCATGGCAACTTTATTTGGAGTTCGAATAATTGTGTACTCTATTATCCAAAATAAAATCTGAATCCAACCGGAGAGAATCTTGTCTACCATCCTAATCCTGTGTCATCACCATCCATGCATAATAAACTAGCCAATAGCATACACAAATCAATTTGCCAAATGTCAATTATGTGGAGCTAGTAGAGGGACTGATTGGACATATATAATCGGGCTCTCGCAAATCCATATGATCATCATTCTTTACTGAACAACTCAATCATATGATCACTAGTTTCAGAGTCACACCACTATAAACCTGAAACTGAACTCCCAATTATATACGGTATTACGTAAGCTTGTGATGAGCTACTATCCAATGACCTTGTCATATATGCAAAACCCTCATATGATATCCATGATCAGCCTTAGGTCAAAGTCCGTTTAATCATACTGATCAGGCTATTTTAAAGTTCCATTATACTACCGAATTAAGAAAATGATTATTCACCATATGTGAATAAGAAGTCATCCGCCCAGCAGACGACCCAAGGCCTTGTCCATTTTCACATTCAGTATAATGCCTTTAAGAGGATACCTTTAACTCCTTAGAGCTATGATTCCGATATCTGCAAACAAACCCTTCATCGTATACAAGTCATGCACCCAACGAACCAGTCTATAAGCTTACTACCTCTGAGGTGCTTTAGCCATTGGAACATCAAAGTACACAAGTCATATACATGAAGTAGTTCATTTACTCAGGATTAAGGTTATTGCACAATGAACATCAAAAGCAGATTGATCCACTCATAGCGGACTACGTAGATCAATCACGCTTTAGTCCCAGTCTAATATGTCACCACCAAGTAATATATCTATGTCTCTACTTGGGAGTCCAGCTTTAGACAGTCAAGACAAACCGTCCCCTCTAAGGCTTTAGACAACATAATAGTCTTAACATGAGTTAGATGCTCGGTCTAACCCCATAGACTATAGACCATAGTTTAGACCGCTAACTTTAGAATATTGTCTTCTCGCATACCAAAGTCCATTGCATGCAACGTTCTAACAATTTTAACACAAGCAGTCAGTGAGCCATATTTGCTTACATTTACTTTAACATGTAAATAAGACGAGGACAGATAGCAATATAATGAATAACCTCTATATATAATTTTATTATCTAGTTCAAAATGAATACATCAAAATGTCTCTAATGCTTAAGGCATTTCCTAACAATCTCCCACTTGCCCTAAGCCAGTAGATGTGCCATGTTACGCATCCCCATCACCTCTATATGCCTCTCAAAGCTTCTAGCCGCCAAAGTCTTAGTAAAGGGATCGACGATGTTGTCCTCGGACGCGATCTTACATACATCCACTTGTCCTGTCTCCACATGCCCTCTAATAATATGATATCTCCGATCGATGTGCTTGGTCCTCTTGTGGTGCCGAGATTCCCTTGTGTTGACAATAGCCCCTGTATTATCACAGTAAAGTGTGATAGGCTTGTCAACACCCGGAATGACCTCAAGGTCTCTAAAGAACTTACGGAGCCAAACCGCTTCTTTAGATGCCTTAGCCGCAGCCACATACTCAACCTCCATAGTAGAGTCAGCTGTGTAGCCCTGCTTCACGCTCCTCCACACAATGATGCCTCCTCCGAGTAAAAACACTGATGCAGATGTCGATTTCCTTGAATCCTTACAAGTCTGGAAGTCTGAGTCCGTGTATCCTACGGGTGTTAGGTCCCCTCCAGAATACACCAGCATATAATCCCTCATTCTCTTAAGATACTTGAGTATATGCTTTACAGCTAGCCAGTGCTTGGTTCCAGGATTTGCTTGATATCGACTCACCACACCTACTGCAAAACATATATTTGAGAGAGTGCAAAGCATAGCGTACATAAGGCTACCCACAGCAGATGCATAAGGGACCTTACTCATATGCTCTCTTTCTTCCGATGTCTTGGGACAGTCATCCAATGAAAGAGTTAGACCGGCAATAGAAGGTTGTGAGCCTTTCTTTGCCTCTTGCATTGCATATTTGTCAATTATTTTATCTATGTATGAAGCTTGGGATAACGCTATCATTTTGTTCTTTCGATCTCTGAAGAGACGAATGCCTAGAACATAATTAGCTTCTCCCAAGTCCTTCATGTCAAACTGTTGGTGTAACCAAAGCTTGACCGATGATAAGTTCCCTACATCATTCCCAATGAGTAGTATATCATCGACATAGAGTATCAGAAAGACCACTTTTCCATCCTTAATACGTTTATAAACACAAGGTTTATCAATGTTCTACTCAAAACCAAATGTCTTAATCGCTTGATCAAACCTCTGGTTCCATGAGAGGGATGCTTGCTTTAATCCATAAATAGATCTAAGCAACTTGCAGACTTTCCTTTCTTGGCCTTTTGCTACGAACCCTTCGGGCTGTATCATATAGATACACTCTTCAAGATGGCCATTCAAGAATGCCGTCTTGACAACCATTTGCCAGATCTCGTAATCGAGAGCCGTAGCAATGGACAGCAGAATACGGATAGACTTCATCATAGCAACAGGCGAAAAGGTTTCATCGTAATCGATTCCAGCCTTTTGCGTGTATCCCTTTGCAACCAGTCTAGCTTTGAAAGTTTCCACTCTCCCTTCCGCATCCTTCTTTCTTTTGTAGACCCATTTGCATCCAATGGGTTTTATCCCATCTGGCAAATCTACAAGTTCCCAAACAGAGTTGGATTTCATAGAATCTATCTCATTGTTCATAGCCTATTTCCAAGATTTAGAATCAACATCATTTATAGCTTCATCATAGGTGACCGGATCATCCTTATGCTTATGAGCCTCGACCTAGTATACCTTAGCATCATACATGAAGAAATTAGGTTTCTTAGAAACCCTCCCACTACGACGAGGCACCCTAAATTGTTGATCGTCTGCAGGTCTTTCACTAGAACTCGGACTTGCGTCCAAGACCGAAATCTGTGGAGCAGTTCTTTCACCCGATAACTCCTCTAGCACCACTTTGCTTCGAGGCTTAAAGTCATTCATGTGACTTTCCTCCAAGAATGTCGCATGGGTTGAGACAATGACTTTTTGTCCCTTCAGGTTATAGAACATACCTCCTTTAGTTCCTTTTGGATACCCTACAAACATGCACAATTCTGATCTTGGTTCCAACTTTTTCACATCCCCATCCAGTACATGTGCCGGGCAGCCCCATATTCTCATATGTCCAAGGGAGGGCTTCTTGCCACGCCACAATTCATACGGAGTTCTGGGAATTGATTTGCTTGGAACCTGGTTCAAAATATAGCACGCCGTTTGTAAAGCATATCCCCAAAATGATAATGGCAGCGTTGAATAACTCATCATGGACCGTACCATATCCAATAAGGTCCTGTTTCTCCTTTCGGCTACACCATTCTGTTATGGAGTACCAGGTGCAGTCAATTGGGAAAATATCCCGTTCTCTACAAGATGTCCTAGAAATTCATCGGAGAGGTATTCGCCACCTCGATCAGATCGAAGTGTCTTTATAGATTTATCTAATTGCTTTTCCACTTCAGCACGATACTCTTTGAACTTGTCAAAGGTTTCGCTCTTGCGGTGCATCAGATACACATATCCATACCTCGAGTAATCATCTATAAAAGAGACATAATACTCTAACCCTCCTCGTGCTGTGACGTTCATGGGGCCACATACGTCAGTGTGCATAATTTCTAAGAGCTCCTGAGCCCTTGTACCCTTAGCTCCAAAAGACCTCTTAGTCATTTTACCCTCTAGACAAGACTCACATTGGGGAAGTCGTACCTCCTCTAGAGATTCTAGAGGACCGTCTTTCACCAATCTTTGAATCCTATCCTGATTAATATGACCAAGTCTTAAATGCCAAAGATATGCCTTGTTAGAGTGAGAAACTTTCAACCTTTTAGAGTTATCAATTAATTCAGTGTCAAGCAGTGAGTACATCTTTGGTTTGATCAAATATAGGTTTCCATCCATCCATCCAGAACAGATAAAAGACTTATTTCTACGAATATCAACTCTTTTACTAAAAAAAACTGAATAAGAATCCTTTATTAAACAAGCTACCGATATAAGGTTCCTCCTAAAATTAGGAACATAAAAACAGTCTTTCAATAAAATAAACCTAAATTGATCAAAATAAAGGTAAACATCTCCCATTGCTTCAGCCACCACAAAGCTACCATCTCCAGTCCGCAACGAGAGGCTCCTATCATGTAGACTTCTCGTTTCCATGAACCCCTGCATAGAAACACAAACATGATTAGTGGCGCCCGAATCAATGACCCAAGTGTCTTTCGATTCTTCCACCAAACACGCTTCCAAGTAATGAAGTTCCTTACCTTCCTTGCCCTTGGTGGCTAGGAATTCCCGGCAAGCCTTCTTGAAGTGACCTACCTTCCCACAATGGAAGCATTTGGACTTTTTAGGGTCCTTCGGCTTCTTGTTTTTCTTCTTCTTCTTCCCGTCCAAGACAGGAGGATTAGAAGAACTAGAAGCTACTTGCTTCTTATTTGGCCTCTTCCTCTTCCGTGAGGGATTGGAAAATTCTGCCAAATTGGCCTCTCCTTTAGGTCGGACCACATCCTCATCCCTGATCATCCGCTCATAAGCCTGTACTTACTTCATGAGCTCGGTTAGTCCTAACTCCTTTGTCGCTAGATTGTATGCGGCCTTAAACCCCACAAAATCTTTAGATAGAGTCTTGAACACCATCTCGATCTGGGTGTTGTAGTCCAACTCAGCACCATTCTCGGCAGCCTCAGCGAAGAATCCCATTAGAGTGATCATATGGTCCTTCACCGGAGTACCCACCTTTTGCTTATAGTTCATAATGCTGGTGATAGCAGACTGTCGAGCCAATTTTTCTTGGCCTCCGAACATGTCCTCCAGATTTTCCATGATCTCCCCAGCAACTTGATAAGTCTCATGTTGCTTTTGTAAAGCACTCGTCATGGTAGCAAAGATGTAGCATCGAGCTATCTCATTGGATTCCCTCCAACGATTATAGGCAACCGGGACCTCCTCAAGTGGTGTGTCAGGTTTGGGCCCAGGTGGGCATGGTTTGTCCAGTACGAACTTGTGTCTCTCGCAGCTGAGAACTATTAATAGATTTCTTTTCCAATCTTTATAATTGTCGCCATTCAGTTTATTCTCAGTAAGTATTGAAATGAGGGGTGTCGGTGACATTTTGAACTGAAATAAAATTATACTAGACATCATTACAAAGCCCAAGCAAATATACAGATAATTTAGCAAATAAAACATACAAGTATGTTCCTACATGAAACTTGAAAAATATGTAGCATTGCAACGGTAATTCTCAGCACCTATTGCCCCAAGCCACCGAGAGGTGGTCATGGAAACAAATAGCCAGAACATGGACCCCGTCCAATTAATATATGTTGCCTTAAATCCTCCAAGGTTAAGACATATATTAATAACCGCTTATTTGGCCACCAGTTTAGTTAACAGAGCTTCTAGGGAAGGTTAATAACTAAACGAGTCTTGAATGTATAACCATTGTTTACGTAGCCCGATCCACGTCCTACCAAGCCACCGAGGGGTGGTCATGAATAGGATCATACCCGAACACGTTTTCCACATAGGAGATCCAATCTAGTATACTGGCGGCGGTAAACACCTACCGAGGGGTGTGGTCAGGGCAGAACTGACATGAGGCGTTACCAAACTTTCACATATGGATCAACAATGGAGGCCGTGGGTTTTGTTTGAAACCCTTTCCTACTCAATATTTTGAAAAACATGCAAGTTTTGATAAATTATGTATGATCAATATAGTATGAGCGGCACTCACCTATCCTATATGACATGTTATCAAATATACATATAAAACATCCATCAATACATATTTATACATCTATGACATATCACAGAAAAAATAATTGACAGAATAACTAAGCCATGGTTCCATCCTAGAACAAAGAAAATAAAGATTACAAAATTCCATCCAAAGCATTCTTTGGGTCTTGAATTTTGTTCCGTCTTCTTGTATCCATCTTTATCTAGCCTCTCCATTTATTTCTCATCCCAAGAATTATTTAAAATTTAAATCTCCAAAAATTTAAATTTCAAATTCAAATTCCAAATTCGAATTTCAAATTTAAATTTCCAATTCAAATTTTAAACAATTTTAAACATCATGTGTAATAATATGTAATTTCAAAAATTTCAAATTTTCAATTACATATTTTTAAACATGATTTAAAATTAAATCTCAAATTTAAAAATCAAAATTTTCTGATTTTTTAGACCGTCGCACCGCCATCCCCGAAGGCGGCAACCGCCGTGGGCAGCCACCAGCCCCAAAGGGGCTGGCAGCCCACGGCTGCCCCCTATGTGCAGCCTTGCCGGGCTGCAGGCTTGCGCCAGGCTACACACCCAGGCTGGGCGTAGCAACCGGCAGGCAGCAGGCAGCGCCTGCAGCCAGAGGCTACACGCCCAGGCTGCGGCCAGCCTTAGGCAGGCCACGGCCACCCTTGGCTGCAGGCCAAGCCTGCGCCGTGGGTGGTATTGGCCTGCACAGGAGCTGCCGCAGCCCCATCCTGCCCGAGGGCAGGGGCTGCAGCCCCACCAATGCCCGTCAGCCTATCCTGAGGGGTCGTGTCTCGATTTTCATGCCTTATTCCAATTTACCTATTAGGATCTCCAAAAATTAATTTGAATCCTAATTAAATTGAAATTTTCCACATAATTAAAATTTCAACCTTTAAATCAAATTTAACTTTTGGGAACAAATAAATTACGGTCTTCAATCTTCAATCTCCTCCAAGAATAATTACATAAAATTTTCTAAACCGTTTCTGGTGTACAAAAATTCTAACCATTAAAATTCTAAGAGACAAAAATTAAAATCCATGGGAAAATTACAGTGTTAATAAACTGCTCCCATGGTTACATAAAAATTCCTAGATACAATTTTTCTAAATTCTAAGGAACCATAACCGATATAAACAAGCATGCTTATAATAATTCCAAAAATTAAAGTAACCACATACTTTATACATAATCCATGATAACAACATAAAGGACCCCTAGAATGCCACTCTCTAAATATCAAATCCATACATAAATAAAAAGACTAAGTAATTGTCTAATTTATGTACATGGCATAGTCATGAGATGGCTCTGATACAAATTGTAGGAAAATAAATCGGTAAAAACGTATCAGAGTGGCGCAGTGGAATAATAAAAAATTTTTAAGATCGTTAAATATCTCATGATGTCATATACAATAAACCAACAACAATTAAAACTCATACCTCAAGGACGCCAATCTTGCAGGAGGAGAATGACCGGAGGCTTCAACCAACTAGCCTTCTCTACTATTCTCTAATTCCCAAAATGGCTGAGTGTGTGGGCACTCTGAACCTTGATCGGTATGCTAGCACTGCTAGTCTTCTTCCGACCACCCAGATCTCTAAAGAACTTATTGTCACGATGAGCTGTGCAACAATAAGCCTGCTCACCTGAGAGTCTGTGGTCTAAGAGAACTGGAGTGGCAGGACCTCTATTTATAGACCTGCATGAGGTGATTCTCTGAATTTGAATTGGATTAGGAAAAGATATTCTCCCTTATCCATATCCATAAAATCTGAATTTTCCACGATAAAATCCCAACAATAAAATTTGGTTTATTTAGGATAAATCCAATCCAAATCTAAACAAGATTTTAACTAGAATTTTATCTCCCTTTTTCAACCAAAAAATCTGAAATTTCCTAGGAGATTTTCCCTCCAAAAATTCGGCCACATTTAGGATAAGGGAGAATCAAAATTCCACTAGGATTTTCAAGCTTGAATCTTATCTCAACCTTATCCAAAATAACCGAATTTTCCTAGGAGACTTCCTCCATAATTTTGGCCACTTTTTAGGGAAGGAGAGAATCCAAATTCAACTAGGATTGAAACTTGAATTTTTCCCTTGAACCTTATCCACAAAAACCGAAATTCCATTGAGGATTATCCTCAAAATTTTGTCCATAATTTGTTAGGATTTGGATTCAAAATTCAAGTAGGATTCTAACAAGATTATCCTCTCCAAATCCAACTCAAATTCGAATTTCAAACCTTGTGGATTTTCCACAACAAAATCGAATCCCATTTGGACTGTGATTTAAAATTTGAATTTCAAATTTCAAATTCGAATTTCAAATTCAAATTTCAAATTTCGAATTTCAAATTTAAATTTCAAATTCAAATTTGAAATTCGAATTTTAAATTCAAATTTCAAATTCAAATTTCAAATTCAAATTTCAGATTTCAAATTTCAAATCCACAAAACGGTTGTGTTTCAAATTCTTGTTCTCATGGATAATTTTCTACAACTCCAATCCAATCTCAAATAAAATCATGGCAACTTTGTTTGGAGTTCGAATAATTGTGTACTCTATTATCCAAAACAAAATCTGAATCCAACCGGAGAGAATCTTGTCTGCCATCCTAATCCTGTGTCATCACCATCCATGCATAATAAACTAGCTAATAGCATACACAAATCAATTTGCCAAACGTTAATTATGTGGAGCTAGTAGAGGGACTGATTGGACATATATAATCGGGCTCCCGTAAATCCATATGATCATCATTCTTTACCGAACAACTCAATCATATGATCACTAGTTTCAGAGTCACACCACTATAAACCTGAAACTGAACTCCCAATTATATACCGTATTACGTAAGCCTGTAACGAGCTACTATCCAATGACCTTGTCATATATGCAAAATCCTCATATGATATCCATGATCAGCCTTAGGTCAAAGTCCGTTTAATCCTACTGATCAGGCTATCTTAAAGTTCCATTATACTACCGAATTAAGAAAATGATTATTCACCATATGTGAATAAGAAGTCATCCGCCCAACAGACGACCCAAGGCCTTGTCCATTTTCACATTCAGTATAATGTCTTTAAGAGGATACCTTTAACTCCTTAGAGCTATGATTCCGATATCTGCAAACAAACCCTTCATCGTATACAAGTCATGCACCCAACGAACCGGTCTATAAGCTTACTACCTCTGAGACGCTTTAGCCATTGGAACATCAAAGAACACAAGTCATATACATGAAGTAGTTCATTTACTCAGGATTAAGGTTATTGCACAATGAACGTCAAAAGCAGATTGATCCACTCATAGCGGACTACGTAGATCAATCACGCTTTAGTCCCGGTCTAATATGTCACCACCAAGTAACATATCTATGTCTCTACTTGGGAGTCCAGCTCCAGACAGTCAAGACAAACTGTCCCCTCCAAGGTTTTAGATAACATAATAGTCTTAACATGAGTTAGATGCTCGGTCTAACCCCATAGACTACAGACCATAGTTTAGACCGCTAACTTTAGAACATTGTCTTCTCGTAAACAAAAGTCCATTGCATGCAACGTTCTAATAGTTTTAACACAAGCAGTCAGTGAGCCATATTTGCTTACATTTACTTTAACATGTAAATAAGACGAGGATAGATAGCAATATAATGAATAACCTCTATATATAATTTTATTATCCAGTTCAAAATGAATACATCAAAATGTCTCTAATGCTTAGGGCATTTCCTAACAGATAGTCTTCCAAGTTTCCTTCACAAAAGTGGTGTCAAACCCTTCCTTCAAGACAAAGGAAGCAAAAAAGCAAGGTAACCTTCTTTGGTTTGCAATTTTTGGCTTGTTTTCTCCCTAAAATCCATGGGATGAATAGTGTGAAGATGAGAAAATTTATGGTTTGTTTTGGTTGATTTGGTGCTTGGGTTTTGTTAAGGGTGTGATTAGAAGAAAAACCATGCATTTTGTTTAAGGAAAAACAAAATTTTGGTTGGTTTTCCAAGGGGTAAAACTGTGGGTTACCACGCGTAGTTGATGATGAATTGTTGTTGTTTAAGTGTGGTAATGCTTTAAATCATGTTTTGGTTAAATGTAAAGCATGATTTGTGTGGTTATAAAGCTTGGAAGAAATTTGGTGTCAAATTTCCCTAAAGTGGCCGTGGCTTGCAATTAGGGTTTAGTGAACATTTTTGCATGATTTACTTGATGTTTGGATGGTTTAAATCATGCATTTAATTATGAAAATGATGGTTATGTGGTTGAAAACATGAAACAAGAAATTTGGTGCATTTTTTTCTTAAATGGCCGTGGGTTATAATGGTGAAAAAACCCTAGAATTTGTGTTGAAAAATGCATGTAAATTGGCTTGAAAATGTGCTAGGAAATGACATTGGAATAGCCTAAAATTTGGTTGAAAAATTGAAAAGTTTTGGTTAGGTTTTGAGTGTGAAAACCGTGGCTAAAACTAAGGGTAAAATTGAAAGAAATTTTGTGGAATGTAGTTCAAAATGTGAATTGAAATGTTGTGAGCTTTTATGTAAAAGTTTGGGAAACTTTTACATAAAATGGGCTTGTGGTATAGTACGTGGCAGGTACATATGGTTCGAGGCGTACCTAACGCCGGTAGCCTTAAATTTACGCCGAAATGCTACCGAAATTTCGAAAACGGCATTTGGGGTAAAAAGGGAATTAAAAATAAAAGTTTAGGGTCGAGTCGGGAACCGAGTCCCTAAAGGGAAATTGAATAAGGAAAACCTAAGGGGTGGTTTGTGAATAGTAACCCGTCCCCTTAAAAATGTAAAACGCGAGTGAAACTGAAAAACCGACCCTGAGGGGGGGCGTTTTTGGGAAACGAAATAAAGGTCCGAGTCGGATATGGAAATTCCGAGCCTAGAAGATCTAGATTGGGAATGTCTAAATGAACGTTTTAAATACTAGTAAAACGTCCATTTGACACTCCGAAACGATAGAAAATCACTAAACCGAATAGTGCTTCCCGAGGGTCGGGAAAGTGAAAAATGGAAATAAAATAGAAACGAACCCGGTAAAGATTAGAAAAGAGTCAGAAAAGTTCCTGAGAGCCAAAAATACAGTCTGGATCGAGAAAATTCCGTCAGGGGTAAAATTGTAATTTTACCAAAATATAGGGGCAAAATCGTAATTTTACAAAAGTTGATAAAAATGGGGAAAATGATAAATAAAACCTAAAAAGTTATAAATAGGTTTTATTTAAGCTTTTTAATGAAAAATAAAAGCTATAAAGGGAAATGAAATTAACAGACAAGGTTTTGTCTGTAGGATCCCAAAATTGACCTACAAGGAGGGCGATCAAAGATCCAAGAAAGAAAAGGGGAAGAAACTGATAAGGTAAGTTCAGACATTTACCTGTCTGCAACATATAGCATTATTGTTACTAACTTTGATGTACTAACTGTAAGTTGGGTACATATGTAATACGGCACTATTATAGAGTAGAAAGAGAGACGAAATGTGCTACGGGCACTACTAAGAATGGGACACATAGTAAATTGTGCTTCGGGCACTAGAGCGAGGTTAATGAAACTCGCTCACCTAAAAATTAAAATGTGAACCATTCCTAACCACGGGGCAATATGAAGTCACCGGGTTAGAATTTTAAAAAGTCAGTAATGAAACCACTTTTGGCGTACCAGCCTTCCGTATAGGGAGGTAAATTTTGCCTTCGGGGCTATGAGATTAAGGCTATGGAGGTCAGCACTAATGTACCGCTCCCAGTCATGCGCACTTAAATGGTACTGCCAACCTGAGCTCAAAACCAGAACATAATCAAAGATAATTACCTAAAACTGAAACTATGCCATAATTGAGCATAAGACAGTTTCGTGAGGGTACTAACGTCACAGTAGATGTACTATTGATATACTGTGTTGTGGTCAAACTTAGTATTCATAATGAATAGTGGTCAAAGTTACTATTCATGTATGAATAGTGGTCAATGTTACTATTTATGATGAATAGTATTATTCATATAAATTTTATTTCTTGCATGTTTGAGCTTACTGAGCGTGTAGCTCACCATTTTTGCTTATGTTGCAGGTAAGCGACCAGCTCAGTAGCTTTGTATGTCTGGATGGCGGACGGGATAGCGCGTGTTAAATGGGATAGGAGGCGAGGGATATGGTCCTGCCAGAGTCTTTCCACTGAGCTATAAAAGAGAAAGGAAAAAGAAAACAGTTCTTTTGTAAATATATATATCTTGCGAAAGTACTATATTATGTAAATTACTTTGTACTAGTAAACAAAGTGATTAGTGCATAATGTTTTACATGATGTTTTAAAAAAAAAAATTTCCCCAAAAACGTCATGATTTAAAGAGAGATAGATTAGCCGGCGACCCATGAGAGTACAATCTATCGCAGTTAGTGACAAAGCTTAACTGTAATAGTATTGTATGATCTCTACGAAGGGCGGGCTGCCACAGGCGTATACCATGGAACATGGGTGTGTATACTCTAGACACGGATGTATTCCAGTCAAGATTGTTCAACATGCCCAGTTCCTGAAACACAGCCTTTCACACATTCAACCATCCGAGCGGTACACGGCCATTTACACGGTCATGTACCTGACCGTGTTACACTTACACAGCCTCTCACACGTTCAACCATCCGAGCGGTACATGGTCATTTACACGGCCGTGTACCTGATCGTGTTACACTTACACGGCCATGTACCTGACCGTGTTCTTCAGATGTGCACCAAAAAGGCATCAAATTACTCCAAATTCATTGCTTAATTATTCATTACACAGTAATTAGGTTCCATGACTATGGGGGTCATTATAGAATAAGATGTATAAGGACCTAAAGGAGATTTTTTGGTGGCCTAGAATGAAAAATGACATCACTGAGTTCGTTGTCAAATGCCTTACATGTTAGAAAGTTAAGGTGGAACATCAACGGCCGGCAAGAGAATTACAGAAGATCGAGCTACCTGAATGGAAATGGGACCAGATTATGATGGATTTCGTAGTTAGATTGCTGAGGACGTCAAGCGGTAACGACACAATTTGCGTGATTACGGACAAATTAACTGTAAGGACCGTCCCGTTCCTGTAACTTGATTTTTATATAATGAGAAATTAAGGAATAATTTGATGCCTTTGATTGCAAATTTGAGTATCACGGTCAGGTACACAGTCGTATAAGAGCTGGTGTGTGACAACAGAGAAATTTCACTATTCTCTGAAAATAGGTACATTATGATTTTTAGGTTTAAAATGTAAATGGAATGATTTAATATTGTTTAGAACGTGATAAAATGTTCTGACAATGTTAAAGGTGAGAAATTCGGTTGTGGAAAAATTTCACAGAACCGAAACTAGAATAAACGGTTCCATTTCGGTATCGAGAGCCCTAGAAGGTGACTTGTGGCCAGACAAGTCCACCAAAAGATGAAAGAGTTATGGTAGTAATGTTATATGTGTGTGCGTGTGTGTTACACGCAGTATCAAGAAATTGGTCAAGATGACCTTTTCTTGATATAAAACTGATATATTTATAATTAGTATACTCAAAATAGTCAATTGAGCATAAAATGCAAATTTTGACTTAGAAACATGCGGTATCAACAAATTAGTCAAGATGACCTTTTCTTGATATAAAACTGATATATTTGGAATCAGAATGCTTAAATTAGTCATTTGAGCACAAAAAGTAAATTTTGACTGGGAAATATGCAGTACCGAAAAACTGGTCAAGATGACATCGGATGAAGATAAAACTGATAAATTTGGATTCAGCATAGCCAAATTAGTCAGTATAGTCTATTAGTATGCTCAAATTAGTTAATTGAGCACAAAGGTAAATTTTGACCAGGAATTTGCAGTACCGGAAACTAGTCAAGATGACCTTGGATGAAAACGAAACTGACATGTTTGGGTTCAGCACGGCCAAATTAGTCAGGATAGCTCCTGTTGAAATTTTGGACAAAAAGTGTATAAAAGGTCGAAATTGTAGAAAAGGCCTCATTATTTTCCTTATTTCCTTTTTCTCCCCTACACATACAACGTCGGTGAACTGTAGCTGACCATCAGAAACGGTTTCCGTTTTCGACACCGCCAGTCTCGTTGGAAAGCTCTCGACGAGCTGAGTCCAACGGTGTGCCGAATTGATGGAACCGACGCCGAAGAACGCCGCACGCGCCGCCCGAATGTCGCCGGAGATGAAAATTTTGATCGGCCGTCCGGTCCCAATGGATTCATGGTGAAGAGTAGAACAAAACCCAGGCCTCATTTCAGCTCAACAATCGGCGAATCGTGCCACCCAAGTCTGTCGTGTCACCGCCGTACCCACGCTGTGAAATTCAGTGTTCCAGACGGAGGTGAGCGACACCACCCAGCCATAAATGATCAGAATAGACCGAAATGTCAAAGCCCCAAGTCAATTTCATGAATTGACAGTGGAGTGGCCGAGATCGGAGCTCACCGCCGTCAACCACCTTGGGGGGGGGGTTCGATTCCGGTGATTTGAGCCTCGAATCGAGAAATTGACACCACCAATGGGTTCCTCATGTCGAGATCTATGAGATGGTGGCCTCCTTTCTCCATGCCGCCGCCGGTCAAACCAAAAATTGAAGAATGGTCCGTTGGCCTATTTTCGATATTCTGGACATATCCCCAGCATTCGATTTGCAAACTGGAACTTGGAAAGTGAAGAACAGAGAGAAAAAGTTTGTCCGCGAGAGACTGAACGGTTCGTTCCGTCGCCGGTAGGACGATTTCGATAGTGATTTTAGTCCCTTCATTCCTTGAATTATGTATTGGAATGATTACGAATTAATTATGTATTTTATCATGTGAAATTGTAAGAAAAATGGATGAAAATGATGGATAAAGAAATGTATAGGAATGTGAAGATTTTTACATAAAAATTGAATTTTACATAAAAATATAGGCCTCTGGTATAGTACATGATAGATTAGAATTTGATTAGATGGTTTTGAGGCGTTTCTTAAACACCGGGAACCCATAAATTAAGTGGAAATACTATCGAAATTTTAAAAACGGCATTAAGGGCATTTTAGGAACCGAAGGGTAAAATGTGGTCGGAATGGAAACCTGAGCCCCCTCGGTGACCTAGGGTTGGAATAGTGCCACCTAAGGGTCGGTAAATAGTAAATCGAGAATTTCAGCAATTAATACTGTAAAAGCTCGATAAGGCCTAAAAAATATTATTTTATGATTTTTGGGCATAGAATAACCCGATAGCATATTAAAGTGAAAATGATACGGTCCTAAAACCCGTCAGGGGTAAAATGGTCATTTTGACCAATAGTTGGAAAAAGGGCCGTTAAGGCCAGAAATGTTTTCCTAGGGCCATAATTGATAATTTTAAGGCTCGGTTCAAGAATTAAAAAGGGAAAAAGTGAGAAAATTCCATTAAGGGTAAAATGATAATTTTGGTAAAAGTTAGCAGAAAAGTGAAAAATGGGATTTTAGATTCCTAAGTTCATGACTGAGAAATGAAACGTAGAATTTTTACGTTTTGTTTAGTTTTATATATGAAATAAGATTGAAAATAACCGTTGATTTTCCAGTTATAGGAACCCGATCCAGACGCAATAAAGGAATGTCTGTGGACCCGGGAAAAGAGATACGCACAAGAGTATCTGTAAGTTCAAGCATATAATTGACTGCAACATGAACTGACTATTGTTTGTCTGTTTTCATGTCAAGATGCAATGATATAAATGTTATGAAAGTCATATTATGAACTATGTGTTATGTCTAAGTCATATATAAATTGACTTGACATATTTATGTCCATGTATTATATGTAGAAAGCTCAGACATTTAAAATTGTCTGCAACAACAAATACTGTGATATAATTATGTACTAGTTGTACATTAGTTGATAAGTCCTATGGGCAATATTGGGGAAATAGTTAAACTAATATACCCTTAAGGAAAGAGATTATGTAAAGACCTACGGGCAATAGAGATGATTGACCTGGAGATCAATACTGTATCATTTCGTTATGTACTAGCTGTACATTAAGTATTAAGTCCTATGGACATTGGGGGATTAGTTAGTACAACACACCCTATATAATAAGGGAAAAAGAATATTCTAAGGCCTACGGGCGATGAAGGTTAATGACCTTAAGGTGACGATTGATGTCAATTGGTCAGAACTATAAATACAAGATGGTAATAAAACCATTTAAGGTGTATTGCCCCTCCAATGTCGTGATGGAGTTTTTTTTAGATCCTACAAGGATATAATAAGGGCTGTGGAGGAAGAAGCTCTAGGGTCGCTCCCTAGGCCCTCCCAGTCAGTGCGCAATAATTTATCGGTACTGCCATAATGAGCTCAAACCAGAATATAAACAAAGATAGTAGTCAATAATGTGACGAAAGCCATAAGTGAGCATAACCGACACACACACTAAATGTAGTGGACTCGGTTAGGGTAATGAGAATAGTAACCGGTTAGGGTAATGTGAATAGCAACCAGTTAGAGTAATGTAAATAGTACCGGTTAGGATAACAGTTACTATTCATTGGTCAAAGGTCAAAGTTATTGTTCACGGTGAATAGTACTATTCATGGATAAATAATACTATTCATAGAAAATTTTATTTTTGATATTTTGAATCTATGTGATTCATGGTATGAGTATTTTATATGTATGAATGTTATTGCTACTAGTATATGATACTAGTATGCAATATGTAGTGAATAAACTTACGAAATGTAAGTAATTTGAAGTATGATATGTATGTTTCAAAGCGATGAATGGTGTATGCCATATGTTTGTTAATGCTATGATGCTCTAGTTGGTGACAGAGTTATGTTATATGTTATGATTATTTTGATGCCATAGCTGGTATCAAATTGGCTTGTTATTATATGGTAAGGGCTTTTATATGTCATGTATTTATGTTTGAACTTACTGAGCTTTAGCTCACGAGTTTGTTCAATGTTGCAGGTAAGAAACCTGTATTTATCCAGTAGACTACCTGGATGACGGCAGGATATACTTGTGCCAATGGGGATAGGGAATCTACTGTGGATATAGTCCTGCTACTAATCTTCCGCTGAGTGATTTGAGAGAGAGTTTTGAAGAAGAGAGAATTGATGTATTTCATGTGTAAATTCTGAAAAGAAATATTTTTGTAAACTATATTTTGCTTTACAGAAATATCTTGTGAAAGAAAAAAAAAATATTCCCTATTTCCATATTCAAATGGAAAGTTAAAATAAGCGTATTAAAGAAAGTATGATAAAACTAAGATATCAGCCATCACAGTTGGTATCAGAGAAGGTTTACGATGGGTCTAGTTTAGAGTACCAACTGTCGTCCTAGTTGGTATCAGAGCAGTTTGACCATATCCCTCCTGGCACAAAGCGCAGCCTGCTCGTCAGTCCAAGTAAGTTAGTTTATTTTAAATTTGTAAATGTTTATTTATTGAAGATAAACATTTTATAGTAATGAGATGACGAGATCTAAGATGACAATGATGAGATGACGAGATCTAAGATGACAAGGATGAGATGATGAGATGACGAGACCACTGTGCATGAGATCACGACTGTACATTGCTAAAAGACTGTCCAGAGAAGGAAAGAAGATTCTGCCGAGTTGTGCCCTCAAAACTAAGTGGCAAACAACATTGTATCACTCCATGGGAACGCGGGATTGGTTTTATACCATCAAGTTGAATTCCTCGACTGTACACAATTGATCAGGATAACTGAGTCCTGTTGGCTGTTGATATCTCTCAGGAAGATACTCTCGTGTGTATTGGGATTCTTGTGACCAGGATGAGCTCTTAACTGTGTCGAGTTTCGCCATACCATGATTGAGCAAATCTCTGAGAGGAGTCTAACATCAGCCCTAGTTTCTTGTTTCTTATGGGCAAGTGGGGAAGTGAAACCGCCTAAGTTCCCTAGAGTTGTGAATGTACGTGAATTCATTCATCGAACTGGGAAACTGTAGCCGATGTCCGGTGACACAGTTCTAATGTATGCTGTGCAATATGAGGAGCTGATGGGGACTTCTGTAACGAGTCCTATAGATGGTTGCTAAGGAACTGATGAGTTTTCTCTAACTCACAACGGAACGAAAGCCCAGGCAAATGTGGTTCAAGGAACATCCACTATAGGCCAAGAAATTCGATGATGTACGGGATGATACAAATGATGAAAAAAAAGTTTTCTGTCTCCAAGAAAATTCAATGTGCAAGGCTAACATATATATAGCCTTTATGTTATGTTGAAATGTTCGAAATGATATGTACATGTTATGTAATGATACAATAAGAATCATTACATCATAAAGTAGAATACACGCTAAATGTTAAAACAGGTTGCTATGTTAAGACATGTCGAAATGATTCTTGTTGTTCTACCCTAACTAAAAGGGCAGAATATACGATAAATGGGTTCAACGGATGAAACTGCTGAAATGTAAAGGGTTGGTAACTCCTTAAAAGCAAAAAAGAAGATGCTAAGGAATAACACGATTCCACTAGTCAAAGAGCTATGGAGGAATCACAGTATTAGGGAGGTTATGAAGGAAAGTGAAAAGGGAATGAAATCGTTGTACCCCTAATTGTCTCAATTTTCAAGGGCGAAAATTTTATAAGGAGGGGCGAATGTGACAACCGAGAAATTTCACCATTCTCCGAAAATAGGTACATTGAATGTACATTATGATTTTTAGGTTTGAAATATGAATTAAATGATTTAATATTGTTTAGAATGTGATAAAATGTTCGGACAATGTTAAAGGTGAGAAATTCGGTTGTGGAAAAATTTCACAGAATCGAAACTAGAATAAATGGTGCCATTTCGGTATCAAGAACCCTAGAAGGTGACTTGTGGTAAGACAAGTCCACCAAAAGATGAAAGAGTTATGGTAGTGATGTTATATGTGTGTGCGTGTGCGTTGCATGTAGTATCAAAAAATTGGTCAAGATGACCTTTTCTTGATATAAAACTGATATATTTAGAATTAGTATGCTCAAAATAGTCAATTGAGCATAAAATGCAAATTTTGACCGAGGAACATGCGGTATCAACAAATTAGTCAAGATAACCTTTTCTTGATATAAAACTGATATATTTGGAATCAGAATGCTCAAATTAGTCATTTGAGCACAAAAAGTAAATTTTGACCGGGAAATATGCAGTACCGAAAAACTAGTCAAGATGACCTCGGATGAGGATAAAACTGATAAATTTGGATTCAGCACGCCCAAATTAGTCAGTATCGCCTATGAGTATGCTCAAATTGCATATACACGTTAGTATAGTCAATATATCGTTTCATTTTATTTCAAAATTTTCTATATACACGTCGGTTCGAAGGCTCCTTTTTCAAAATGGCCTTTCGATACAGTCATATATACATATATACAAATATATATACATTTATACATCTTATATGGTTTATATCTAATCCCCTATTTGAGGTAGATCCGGAACTATCGAAACCTCCTTTAGATCTTCTTCATCTTCATCTGAGCCATTTCTGGCCTTGGATGGTGTTAATCCCCTAGTGGGACTCATACCCTGTCGTCGTCTCGATGTGCCAGCCTCATGATCATTCGACATAGGCCGTGCCCCATACAGACGATCTAGCATTGCATCCTGCAATAACTGCTCACGTCTCTTGCGCACCATGCGCTCCATCATTAAATCTTCCTCTACTTTAGCTACGGTGACTATAAACTTGTGCAACGTAGTAGGGTATAAAAGGGTTACCCTCTGTTGTAGATCTATAGTGAGCCCCTTCCAAAAAATGTCGCAAAAATCCTCCTCAGTGAGGTTACACATAGGACATCACCTCACTACGTTCTCCTCAAACCATACTGCATAAGTGAAAATCGTATCACTCAGCAGCATCTGTAGTCTCTCAGCTCGGAGAACAAACTCCCTCAAATCTGTATATCTAAGCGTCGCTGGTGGCAGAGTCACTACCCTACTCTCTGGAGGGTCTAGAACTAGTCCCAACATAATGTGTTGGAACTCAGCCCAGTCTAGTCCCAACAACATCTCCTGGTCAAAGTACTTCCAGTACATCCATGCATCCTCACGGAATATGCCAACTACCATCAACACCTAGCAATCCTCATCCATATCGCACTGGGGCATGATCGTCTCTATGTCATGTAGCCAATCTCAAGTAGAGATCCCTTTTTGACCTCCTTCAAAAGTGGGTGGATGGCTACCTCTGAAGGCATGTACTGCTCGTACTGATACCCTAGCTCCTATGTGAGCCAGTCCTCCCGCCACTGGAATATCTATAGCTACTGGTGGATTAACAACCAGTTAAGGAGGTGGTGCTTGTACTGGTGCCGGTGCTACTATCCTTGGTGCTGGCGGCTCAGGTATCGACGGTCCAGGTACTACTCGATGGATCATGGATGGTCTAATCACGGGCCTAGTCCATAACCGGATCTTTCTCTTGTTATTGTTGTGGGATTGCCTGTTGTGTTAGCTCGCTCCCACATTTTGCCCCTTATGCTGTGATTCAGGGTTCTGTCTCTCCTTGGTCTACTTGGCCTGTGTTTTCTCCTCTCTTTTGGCCTTGAAGATCTACGCCTTTCTTTCCTTGTCCTGAGCCAACTAGTATTCAACTCTGATGCTCTACTAATGCAGTCTGCCACTGTTGCGGGCCCATGGCTACCGTTGCAAACTTGGACGGTGATGTCCGTCCTGAACATCTTCACATCCGTCTGACTCTTTCCTTCTTGTTGGGCCCTAGGTCAAGGCAGAGTTGGGCTAATTGTTCAAACTTCCTGACCACTTCTATCACAGTCATACTACCCTGGCGTAGATTGTTAAACTCATCCTATTATGCTGCCAGCGCTTCATCATTAAAATACATCTCCTTGAACTCGTCAATGAAGTCTGCCCAACTCATTTCATTGACATATCTTCTGATGGCCACTGTTTTCTACTATTGGCATGCCCCTTTGCATAGGGCAAGGGATGCACACAATACTTTCCCCCTCTCCATCAGTGCCATGAGGTCCAAGATCACTTGGATGTCTGTTAGCCAGTCGTCGGCCTTAATGGGATTCGTTGTCCCTTCAAACTCTGGCAACTTCATGCGCCTGAATCGCTCATATAGGTTGCCTTTCCTAGGGGTTGCCAAAAGAACATTGGTTGCTACAGGAGCAGCCACTGTCGAGGGTGCTAGTGTCATCTGGACTGGAGGAGCCGCTTGCTCTCTAGGAGTACTGGAGCCACTTGGACTGGCACCTCTACTGGTTATGGTACTTGGGATTGTCGGTCTAATCGTTCCCTAAGCTTGGTAAGTTTTTGTTCTTGGTTCTCCATCATGGCTCACATAGCTGTGAGTTGTGTCATTAACTCGTCTTTTCGGGTGGCTTGGTTTGACTGAGATCCCGTTCTTGCCATGGTTTCCTATTTAACCCTATAACATAGTAGGAAAAGAGGATATAAGTCTTCTAATTCCATACTTGAAAATCATATCACATGTTATTTGTTTTCTTATTCAACAATCATGGATATAAGCATACATATTATATCTTTATTTTTCTTATACTGTGATGTTCAATACAATTACTGCATTGTATTGGAACATTGTCTGAGTGCTAGGATTCGTCCTGCACTTTTTGTTATGCTATGATCATACTATGGAAAAAAAATCATGTCTAAGCCCTAGGGCAAAATTATACTGCCTTTTATAATATATTTCACAAAAAATATATATACATATACTCAAGACTCTAGTTCAGCAGGAGTGACACACACTTCCTAATATACAATCTCAATAGGTACGTTAAGCTAAGTCTAATAGGGAATGCTACTGCTTCCCTCTATATATTTACATAACCAAAAATTCCCGCAGAAAGGGGTACTACTACATAGAGGACAATCCTGATTATGCATTAGACATTTCCTCATCATCACTGTCATTGAGAGGAAACTCCTCTAAATCCTCCTCCTCGTCCCCCCAAACGAAACTGCCTTTGTTGTTGCTGGCTATGATGACTTAGGGCTCATGTATCCCTATCCATTTGTCATCGCTAAAGTGATTGGGGATCTCCTTTCCCTCATTGTAAGGACCTTCATACTCATGTAATCTAAATTCTATATAATGAGAAATCAAGGAGCGAATTTGGGTTAGTTTGATGTCTTTTCATGCAAATTTTACATGGCCGTGTAAACAGTCATGTACCGTTCGGACTGTTGAAATGAGAGAAGCTGTGTAAGTGTACATGGCCGTATAATGTAACACGGTCAGGTACACGGCCATGTAAGTGACGTGTATCGCTCAGAATTGTGAACATGTTTCAGGACATGATCGTGTTAAGCAAGCTCAACTAGTACACGCCCGTGTCCAGACAATACACACCCGTGTTGCCTTGTATACGCCTATGTTAGAACCCATGTAGAAGGCCGTATAAGAAGCAGAGGGCCGTTATATAGACTTTCAAAATGTATGAAACCTAATTACTATGTATTGAGTAATTAAGTTGAAAAATACAGTATAATTTCCAGTTGAATAGATTAAACAGGTACGGTGCTGTTTAAGTACTATTCATGCAGTGAAAGGAGCGACCGACAGTGAACTTGGTCCACCCTATTATGTGTAAGAGTGTATGAGATATACAGTATCATGAAACTGGTCCGGATGACCATTTCTTGACAAAAGACTAGTGAACAGATCACCAGAATGCTCGGACCAAACATCTGAGCACAACAGCAATAGAAACCCTAGCAGGGGTACAATATAGAGAAAATGATCCGAATGACTTCTTCTCGTCTAGAAACTGACAAAATTGAAGTCAGAATGCTCAGACTAGTCAGTTAGAACAAAAAGTAATGAATAGTAAATAATGAAAACGCAGTGTCAGGTTAATAGCCAAGACGACCTTAATCTGACATAAAACTGATACATTAGCAGTCACTAGGCCCAATCTGGTCAATTGGGCATAAAAGGAGAATTTTTTTTTAGAGATAGGCAGTATCAGGATGAGGGTCAAGACGACCTTTTCTCGCCCCGAAACTGATATATTTAGACTCAGAACGCCTAAATTAGTCAAATGGGCACCTGACATGTTTTTCGAGGTGGAGTCACACAGATCCCAAAAACTGGTTCAGACGACTTCAGACGGACATAAAACTGATAAAATTGGACTCAAGACGTCCGAATTAGTCAAGAAAGACTATGTCGGAAATTTCATGCGAAAACGCCTCGGTATGCATGCGCAAGTACAACATAGTATAGACATAACCATAATATAGGAAATGAATAGTAAATTGGTGTAGAATGGGCTCTTAGACAGTATAAATCAACTAGAAATCATCAGTACAAAAATTAGATTCAGAAAATCTGATTTCTTGATGAAAATTAGAACACTGCCGAGAAAGGACCAAACACCGCAGTAGAAAACTAGACTGCGAAGAGAAGCAAATGCAAATGAAATTTAGGCCCTAAAAACTGTGTACTCTAGCTGGAAAACCAACTGGTTTGCTGCACAAAAACCCCAAAAAGCAAGAATAAAAAAATGGGGAAGATTATGACACATTGAATAAACAATGTCACAAATCAAGCATCTGCCATCAAACAAAATTTTTTTTATTTCCCTTCCATTTATGGCTGCAGTACATTCGGTGGTGATGGGCTGAATGGGGCAGATTGTTGTCCCCAAATTAGCTTAGGAAAAGCTTGATTAAGTAAGCTTAGGTTTGGTTAATGTTTGCTTAAGTTTGCCTATAAAAAGGTGGTCATACCTTAGACCTTGTTTCTTCATTTTCACACCCCAAAAAAATTACAACTCTCTCTCTCATTCTCTCTTGCTGCTGTCAACTATTCCCAAGCCCCAAAACCCTCCATTTTCAAGCCAAAAACACAGCCAAAGGTGACCAAAAAATCAGCCCCCACAAGCTTCTGTTAGGAGGATCCGATCCAAGCCATTTCTAGTGCATCAAGGGTAAGTTTTTAGAATCCAAACCTTATAGTTTTTAGTTATGGTTTTGAGTTGATATTAAGAGAACTATTTTTTGGTGTTTTGTTAGCATAAAACTGACCCCTTTTTCATGAAGAATGACATGACCATTTTGGTCATCAAGCCTTGGTTCAAAATCATGCTTGGTTCAAAGCACAAGAGGTAAAAATCGAAAACCCTTCCTTTGGTGGCTTAGTTGATTTTAAGTTTTGATCTAGAAATTTATGTGTATTTGTTTATGCACATGGGTTGTAATAAGTTTATTTTGAGCCCTTAGCTTTCCATTTTTAAGTTTGTGGTTGTGTAGCTGTGTTTATATTCTCTACGCATGAATCTGAGTATGTGTGATGCATGAACACTTAGAAAAGTGGCTGGACACAATCTGTCCCCAGAAAAAGGCCATGGATTTTGACCATTTTGACCCCCTTCGATTCTGAATTTTGGATTTGGTAAAACAAGGAATTTTAAGGAAATTTCGATACGGTCATTTTCGCATCAAATAGGTTTTTGCCAAAACCAACACTATTATAGGTTTTTTAAGTGATTTTCATTCGGTGCCCAAAAACTGGGACCAGAAATCCGAACCCAGAATTAGTCTTGGGTTTTGTTAAAAATAAACCAATTAAAGTCCGAACCAGACTTCAGGCTCAACATAAAAGTTGTAGATCTCATCGAGATCTTTAGGATGACTCATGCGTGTTTTAAAAATTTGGCCGTTTCAAACCTCAAACAGGGCCATTTTTAAAATGACGTAAAACTGGAATTTTTACGAAAACTGGGCACATTGGCCACTGGTTCAATGAGTTTAGGAGCCGTTAGATTTAGATTTGAGCTCCGAGGTGAACGTGAAAATTGTTCATCTCGTCGAGGATGAAAAATTTCATGTTCGCCAAATTTTCAAACAAAGTCGTTTTAACCAAGTTTCAAAACAGTTTTCAAAAATGGTTCAAAAACCATCCTTAAAATTTAATACCAAAATGTGTTCTAACTCTTTAAAAATAAAAATGGTTTTCATAAAAATGTCCCCCACCTTCCAAAGGGGTGGCAAGTGGACGGTTTCAAAACAAAGAATTTCCCTAAAAATTTTATAAGGCAACCAAAATGATTTTCTTAAATAACCAAAACAGTGTGGGTAGCCTGGTAGGCTACCACACCAAACTAGCCATAGTAGCCCGGTAGGCTACCACACCAAACAAGCCATAGTAGCCTGGTAGGCTACCAAACCCAAACAAGCAAAGTAACCTAATCGGCTACTACACCAAGTTTATGCATAGTAACCCGATAGGCTACCTAGTTACCAACATGTGAGGTAACCAGTCAGTTGACTGGCTGGTAAACCAGTTAAGGACCGTGTTTTGAACAACACTGTGAAAAATGATGATTAATCTGTCAAGAAGACAATTAATCAAATACGATGAAAGTTAGGTGCCAGATCCCTAAAGTAGGCCAATAGAGTACCGATGGGCTTCGGTACCACATAGAAACGCAAGTAATAGTCACTAACGGTAATAGTAACATTGTGAAAAACGATGATTAATCTGTCAAGAAGACAATTAATCAAATACGATAGAAGTTAGGTGCTAGATCCCCAAAGTTGGCCAATAGAGTACCAATGGGCCTCGATACCACATTTAAACGCAAGTAATAGTCACTAACGATAATAGTGACCAGAGAACGTTATAATTAATTTATGAAGCAATAAATTAATTAAACATGTCTAGAGATTCAAACACTAAAAAAGAGAGCGAGTCGTACCAATGGTAATCGGTACCAAACGATTTTATCTGCTTTTGTCACTAACAGTATTAGTGACTCAGCAAAAGAATTGATAAGAAATGTTATGATGACAGGTAGTTACCTGTAAGTTGACTGAGGCGAGAGTGTGCTGGCTTGCAGATTAGGTAAGTACAACTCCGCCTATGGCATGTGTTGAACGAACAAGTTAGAGGCCATACATCCCCATCGTATAAGATTACGGGATAGCCTAGTAGAGTATGTGGCACGATCAAATCAAGAATTAGGAAAAATGAGAATAAGGGTGTCAATATAATGGGGCAAGGCCAACAAAATCTAACGAACTGAGGCTCATAATGTATAACAGGCCAAGGGCATAAAATATATCCATAACAGGCCAAGGCCCAGGATCAGGGGCGTTCCCGATGATCTACGCGTAATTCGGTACAGACACAAGGGCCCTAAGTATACATAAAAAAGAAAGAGAATAATGAAGCATAAAATGAGTATAATCAGACCATGCATTGTTCATGATATAGTTCATTATTCTTCCAGTTATAGTAGACGTGCATTCAGTTCGTGATGATATTTGTTATGCATATGATCTCTTAGTGTTGCATCCAATGTTATGTGATGTTCTGGTAATGTGAAATATTTCAGTGTTGTATGATAGTACTTGACATGCTTATCTGGTTTTAAGCATGTATTATTTTTCAACATATTTTGCGGATGACATGTTGTATTTACTGGGCGTAAAGCTCACGGTATGTGTTCATGCCATAGGTAAGCGTCCTATGGCTTAAACAAAAATGGGCAATGACGACGTCGGAGGCAGATGTGAGGGCGAGGTTATGGATACACCGCGAGTAAACCTTTAACACAGCTTGAGTAAACAGTATTTTTGAATAGTAATCGTTAATTAGTATTTTTGAATAATAATCGTTAAAGAGTATTTTTAAATAGTAACAGTTGAACAGTATTTTTTTGAATAGTAATAATTGTAGGAAATAAATCGGTAAAAATGTATCAGAGTGGTGCAGTGGAACAATAAAAATTTTTCAAGATCGTTAAATATCTCGTGATGCCATATACAATAAATTAACAACAATAAAACTCATACCTTAAGAGGATGCCAACTGTAGGAGGAGAATGACTGGAGGGCTTTAACCAACTAGCATTCTCTACTATTCTCCAATTCCCGGGTGGCAGAGTGTATGGGCATTCGGTTCCTCGACCGGTATGCTAGCACTGCTAGTCTTCTTCCGACCACCAAGATCTCTAAAGAACTTATTGTCATGGTGAGTTGTGCAACAACAAGCCTATTCACTTGAGAGTCTGTGTTATGAGAGAACTGGAGTGGCAGGACCTCTATTTATAGACTTGCATGAGGTGATCCTCTGAATTCGAATTGGATTAGTAGAAGATTTTCTCCCTTATCCACAACACAAAATCCAAAAATCCTAGGCTTATCCCAACTAAAAAATTCATCCATTTTTTAGGATTTTGTATTCAAAATTCAAACAGGATTTTAACTTGAATTTTATCTCCTCACTCATCCAATAAAACTGAATTTCCCTAAGGCAATAAACCTGTCTAGATTCGTCTATTAAAGTGTGAGGAGAAACAAAATTCAAATAGAATTTTCTAGTTTGAATTTTATCTCATCTTTATCCATAAAAAACCGAAAATCTTCCTTGAGATTCCCTCAAAAATTTCAGCCAATTCCAGGGAGGAGAGAATATAAATTCAACTAGGATTGAAACTTGAATTTTTCCCTGAACCTTATCCACAAAAACCAAATTATCTAGGAGGATTCTCCTTAACTAATTTTCGGCCACTTTGATAGAATTGGGATTCAAAATTTAAGTAGGATTCAAACAAGATTTTCCTCTCCATAATCCAACTCAAATTTGAATTCTAACCTTGTGGAATTATCCACAAAGAATTCGAATCCCACTTGGACTGTGATTCAAAATTTGAATTTCAAATTTCAAATTTCAATTTCAATTTCAAATTTCAAATTCGAATTCAAATTTAAATTTAAAATTCAAATTTAAAATTCAAAATTTAAATTTAAAATTTCAAAATCCACAAAAAAGTTGTATTTCAAATTTTGTTCTCATGGATAATTTTCTACAACTCCAAACTAATCTCAAATAAAATCATGGCAACTTTATTTGGAGTTCGAATAATCATGTACTCTATTATCCTATGTCAACACCATCCATGCATAATCAACTAGCCAATAAGCATACACAAATCAATTCGCCAATCGTTAAGGAATTATGTGGAGATAGTAGAGGGACCAATTGGACATATATAATCAGGCTCCCATGAATCCATATGATCATCATTCTGTACCGAACAACTCAATCATATGATCACTAATTTTAGAGTCACACCACTATAAACCTGAAACTGAACTTCCAATTATGTACCGTATTATGTAAGCCTATAACAAGCTACTATTCAATGACCTTGTCATAAATGCAATACCCTCATATGATATCCATGATCAGCCTTAGGTCAAAGTCCATTTAATCTTACTGATCAGGCTATCTTAAAGTTCCATTATACTACCGAATAAGAAAATGATTATTCACCATATGTGAATAAGAAGTCATCTGCCCAGTAGACGACCCAAGGTCTTGTCCATTTTCACATCCAGTATAATGCCTTTAAGAGGATACCTTTAACTCCTTGGAGCTATGATTCTGATATCTATAAACAAACCCTTCATCGTATACAAGTCATGCACCCAATGAACCGGTCTATAAGCTTACTACCTCTGAGACGCTTTAGCCATTGGAACATCAAAGTATACAAGCCATATACATGAAGTAGTTCATTTATTCAGGATTAAGGTTATTGCATAATGAACGTCAAAAGCAGATTGATCCACTCATAGCGGACTATCCACTCATAGCGGACTACGTAGATCAATCACGCTTTAGTCCCGGTCTAATATGTCACTACCAAGCAATATATCTATGTCTCTACTTTGGAGTTTATACTCCAGACAGTCAAGACAAACCATCCCCACCATGACTTTAGACAACATAATAGTCTTATCATGAGTTAGATGCTCGGTCTAACCCCATAGACTACAGACCTTAGTTTAGACCGCTTACTTTAGAATATTATCTTCTCGCATACAAAAAAAAAAAAAAAACCACTGTATGCAACATTCTAACAGTTTTAACACAAGCAGTCAGTGAGACATATTTGCTTACATTTACTTTAACATGTAAATTGAATAAGGACAAACAGCAATGTAATGAATAACCTCTATATTATAATTTTATTATCCAATTCAAAATAAATACATCAAAATATCTCTCATGCTTAAGGCATTTCCTAACAATCCCCCACTTGCCCTAAACCAGTAGATGTGCCATGTTACGCATCACCATTGGCTCAACATGCCGTTCAAAGCTTCTAGCCACCAAAGTCTTAGCAAAGGCATTGGCAATGTTGTCCTCAGACGCGACCTTACATACATCCTTTAATCCTGTCTCTACATGCCCTCTAATGTCGACTTCCTCAAATCCTCGCAAGTCTGGAAGACTCAGTTTGTGTATCCTATAGGTGTTAGGTCCCCTCTAGAATACACAAGCATATAATCCCTTATTCTCTTAAGATACTTGAGTATATGCCTTACTGTTTGCCAGTGCTTGATTCCAGGATTCGCTTGATATCAACTCGCCATACCTACTGTAAAACATATGTCCGGGCGAATGCAAAGCATAGCGTACATAAAACTACCTACAGCAGATGCATAAGGGACCTTACTCATGCGCTCTCTTTCTTCTGATGTCTTGGGATAGTCATCCAATGAAAGAGTTAGACTGGCAATGGAAGGTTGTGAACCTTTCTTTGCCTCTTGTATTGCATATTTATCAATTATTTTATCTATGTATGAAGCTTGGGATAATGCTATCATTTTGTTCTTTCGATCTCTGAAGAGACGAATTCCTAGAATATAATTAGCTTCACCTAAGTCCTTCATGTTAAACTGTTGGTGCAACCAAAGCTTGACCGATGATAAGTTCCCTATATCATTCCCAGTGAGCAGTATATCATCGACATAGAATACTAGAAAAACCACTTTACCACCTTAATACGTTTACAAACACAGGGTTCATCAACATTTTGCTTAAAACCAAATGTCTTGATTGTTTGATTAAATCTCTGGTTCCATGAGCGGGATGCTTGCTTTAATCCATAAATGGATCTAAGCAACTTGCAGACTTTTCTTTCTTGGCCTATTGCCATGAACCCTTCAGCTTGTATCATGTAGATACTTTCCTCAAGATGGCCATTCAAGAATGCTATCTTGATGTCCATTTGCCAGATCTTGTAATCGAGAGCCGCAGCAACGGATAGAAGAATACGGATAGCCTTCAGCATAGCAACAGGCGAAAAAGTTTCGTCATAATCGATTCCAGCCTTTTGCGTGTATCCCTTTGCAACCAGTCTAGCTTTGAAAGTTTTCACTCTCCCTTCTACATCCTTTTTTCTATTGTAGACCTACTTGCATCCAATGGGTTTTATCCCATCTGACAAATCTATAAGTTCCTAAACAAAGTTGGATTTTATAGAATCTATCTCATTATTCACGGCTTGTTTCCAAGATTTAGAATCAACATCATTTATAGCTTCATCATAGGTGACCAGGTCATCTTCATGCTCATGAGCCTTGGCCTGGTATACCTCAGCATCATACATGAAGAAATTAGGCTTTTTCGAAACCCTCCCACTACGACGAGGCACCCTAAATTGTCGATCGTCTGTTGGCCTTTCACCAGAACTCCAACGTGCGTCCAAGACCAAAACCTATGGAGCAGTTCTTTTATCGAATAACTCCTCTAATACCACTTTGCTTCGAGGCTTAAAGTCATTCATGTTACTTTCCTCCAAGAATGTCGCATGGGTTTAAACAATGACTTTTTGTTCTCTCGGGTTATAGAACAGACCTCTCTTTGTTCTCTTAGGATACCCTACAAACATGCACAATTTTGTTCTCGGTTCCAACTTCTTCACATCCCCACCCAGTACATGTGCCGGGCAGCCCCATATTCTCATATGTTTAAGGGAGGGCTTCCTGCCATACCACAATTCATACGGAGTCCTGGGAATTAACTTGCTTGGAACCTGATTTAGAATATAGCACGCCGTTTTTAATGCATACCCCCAAAATGATAACGGCAGCATTGAATAACTCATCATGGATCATACCATATCCAATAAGGTCTTGTTTCTCCTTTCGGCTACACCATTCTATTGTGGAGTACCAGGTGCAATTAATTGGGATAAATCTCATTCTCTATAAAATGTCCTAGAAATTCAGAGGAGAGGTATTCGCCACCTCGATCAGATCGAAGTGTCTTTATGGATTTACCCAATTGCTTTTCCACTTCCGCACGATACTCTTTGAACTTATCAAACGTTACGCTCTTATGGTGCATCAGGTACACATATCCATACCTCGAGTAATCATCTATAAAGGAGACATAGTACTCGAACCCTCCTCGTGCTGTGATGTTCATGGGGCCATATACATTAGTGTGCATAATTTCTAAAAGTTCCTGTGCCCCAGTACCCTTAGCTCCAAAAGACCTCTTAGTCATCTTACCCTTAAGACAAGACTCACGTTGAGGATGACATACCTCCTCCAGAGATTCTAGAGGACCGTCTTTCACCAACTTTTGAATCCTATCCTAATTAATATGATCAAGTCTTAAATGCCAAAGATACGCCTTATTAGAGTGAGAAACTTTTAACTTTTTAGAGTTATTTATTAATTCGGTGTCAAGCAGTGAGTACATCTTTGGTTTGATCAAATATAGGTTTCCATCCATCTAACTAGAACAGATAAAAGACTTATTTTTATGAATATCAACTCTTTTACTAAAAGAAACTGAATAAGAATCTTTTATTAAACAAACTACCGATATAAGGTTCCTCCTAAAATTAGGAACATAAAAATAGTCTTTCAATAATATAAACCTAAATTCATCAAAGTAAAGGTAAACGTCTCCCACTGCCTCAGCCACTACAAAGCTACCGTCTCCGGTCATGTAGACTTCTCGTTTCCATGAACCCCTACATAAAAACACAAACATGATTAGTGTCGCCCGAATCAATGACCTAAGTGTCTTTCGATTCTTCCACCAAACACGCTTCTAAATAGTAAAATTCCTTACCTTCCTTTCCCTTAGCAGCTAGGAATTCCCAGCAAGCCTTCTCGAAATGACCTACCTTCCCACAGTGGAAGAACTTGGGCTTTTTAGGGTTCCTAGGCTCTTGTTCTTGTTCTTCTTCTTCTTCCCATCCGAGACAAGAGGATTAGAAAAACTAGAAGCCACTTGCTTCTTATTTGGCCTCTTCCTCTTCCGTGAGGGTTTGGAAGATTCTGCCAAATTGGCCTCTCCTGTTGGTTGGACCGCATCCCCATCCCTGATCATCCACTCATAAGCTTGGAGTTGCTTCACGAGCTCAGTGAGTCCTAACTCCCTTATCGCTAGATTATATGCGGCCTTAAACCCCATAAAATCCTTAGACAGAGTTTTAAATACCATCTCGATCTGGGGGTTGTAGTCTAGCTCAACACCATTCTCGTCAGCCTCAACAAAGAATCCCATTAGAGTGATCATATGGTCCTTTACCAGAGTACCTGCTTTTTGCTTAGAGTTCATAATACTGGTTATAGCAGACTATCGAGCCAATTTTTCTTGGCCTCCGAACATGTCTTCCAGATTTTCCATGATCTCCCTAGCAACTTGATAAGTCTCATGCTACTTTTGTAAAGCACTCGTCATGCTAGCAAGAATGCAGCATCGAGCTATCTCATTGGATTCTCTTTAATGAGGATAGGCAACCAGGACCTCCCCAAGCGGTGTGTCAGGTTTGGGCCTAGGTGGGCATGGTTCGTCCAGCACGAACTTGTGTCTCTCGCAGCTAAGAACTATCAGTAAATTTCTTTTCCAGTCTTTATAATTATCACCATTCAACTTATTTTCAGTAAGTATTGAAATGAGGGGTGTCGGTGATATTTTGAACTGAAATAAAATTATACTAAACATCATTACAAAGCCCAAGCAAATATACAAATAATTTAGCAAATAAAACATACAAGTATGTTCCTACATGAAACTTGAAAAACATGTAGCATTGCAATGGTAATTCTCAGCACCTAATTGCCCAAGCCACCGAGGGGTGGTCATGAGACAAATAGCTAGAACATGGACCCCGTCCAATTAATATATGTTGACGTAAATCCTCCAAGGTTAAGATATATATTAATAACCGTTTATTTTGGCCACCAGTTTAGTTAATAGAGCTTTTAGGGAAGGTTAATAACTAAACGAGTCTTGAGTGTATAACCATTGTTTACGTAGCCCGATCCACGGCCTACCAAGCCACCGAGGGGTGGTCATGAATAGAATCACACCCGAACACGTTTTCCACATAGGAGATCCAACCTAGTATACCGGCGGCGGTAAACACCTATCGAGGGGTGTGGTCAGGGCAGACCTGACGTGAGGTGTTACCATGTTTTCACATATGGATCAGCAATGGAGGCCGTGGGTTTTGTTTGAAACCCTCTCCCACTCAATATTTTGAAAAACATGCAAGTTTTGACAAATATGTATGATCAATATAGTATGAGCGGCATTCACCTATCCTATATGACATGTTATCAAATATGCATGCAAAACATCCATCAATATATATTTATACATCTATGACATATCACAGAAAAAATAATTGATAGAAAAATAACCAAGCCATGGTTCCATCCTATAACAAAGAAAATAAAGATTAAAAAATTCCATCCAAAGCATTCTTTAGGTCTTGAATTTTGTTCCATCTTCTTGTATCCATCTATATGTAGCCTCTCCATTTATTTCTCATTCCAAGAATCATTTAAAATTTAAATTCTAAAAATTTAAATTTCAAATTCAAATTTCAAATTTGAATTTTAAATTTAAATTTCAAATTAAAATTTTAAACAATTTAAATATCATGTATAATAATATGTAATTTCAAAAAAAAACTTTAAATTTTCAATTACATATTTTTAAACATATTTTAAAATTAAATCTCAAATTTAAAAATCAAAATTTCGTTTTTCAGCCCGTCAGCCCACAGGCCCATGAAGGCCGGCAGCCGCCGTGGGCACCCCCAGCCCCCAGGGGGGCTGGCAGCCCACAGCCCCCAGGCTACACGCCCGGATACTATTGCAGCCTCAGGCTGCAGGCGCCAGGGTAGGCGCTGCAGCCCGTCACGCTGCAGGCGATGCCTGCAGCCATGGGCTACAGCCCAGGGGCTCGACCAGCCCCTAAGGGGGCCGCGCCCACCCTCGGCTGCAGGCAGAGCCTGCTGCCGTGGGTGGTGCAACCGTGGGTAGGGGCTAGGCCGATGGCCTATCCCGAGGGATGTGTCCTCGATTTTCGTGCCATATTCCAATTTGCCCATTAGGACCTCCAAAAATTAATATGAATCGTAATTAAATCAGAATTTTCCACACAATCAAAATTTTAACCTTTAAATTAAATTTAACTTTTGGGAAAAATAAATTATGGTCTTCAAACTTTAATGTCCTCCAAAAATAATTACATAAATTTTCCTAAACCGTTTCCGGCATACAAAAATTCTAATGATAATAATTCTAAAAGACAAAAAATTAAAATTCATGGGAAAATTACGGTGATGATAAACCGCTCCCATGGTTATATAAACAATTCCTAGTTACAATTTTCTAAATTCTAAGTAACCATAACCGGCATAAAACAAGCATGCTTATAATAATTTAAAAAATTAAAATAACCACATACTACATACATAATACATGATAACAACATAAAGGAACCCTAAAATGCCACTCTCTAAATTTCAAATCCATACATAAATAAAAAGACTAACTAATTGTCTAATTTATGTACATGACATAGTCACGAGATGGCTCTGATACCAATTGTAGGAATAAAATCAGTAAAAACATATCAGAGTGGCGTAGCAGAATAATAAAAATTTTTCAAGATTGTTAAATATCTCGTGATGCCATATACAATAAATTAACAACAATAAAACTCATACCTCAAGAGGACGCCAACTGTAGGAGAAGAATGACTAGAGGGCTTCAACCAACTAGCCTTCTCTACTATTCTCTAATTCTTGGATAGCAGAGTGTGTAGGTACTCGGTTCCTCGACCGGTATGCTAGCACTGCTAGTCTACTTCCGACCACCCAGATCTCTAAAGACCTTATTGTCACGGTGAGCTGTGCAACAACAAGCCTGCTCACCTGAGAGTCTGTGGTCTGAGAGAACTGGAATGGCAGGACCTCTATTTATAGACTTGTATGAGGTGATCCTCTGAATTCAAATTAGATTAGGAGAAGATTTTCTCCCTTATCCACAACACAACACAAAATACGAAAATCCTAGGCTTATCCTAACTAAAAAATTCGGCCATTTTTTAGAATTTTGTTTTAAAAATTCAAACAGGATTTTAACTTGAATTTTATCTACTCACTCATCCAATAAAACCAAATTTCCCTAAGGCCATAGACCTATCCAGATTCGTCTATTAAAGTGTGAGAAGAATCAAAATTCAAATAGAATTTTCTAGCTTGAATTTTATCTCATCCTTATCTATAAAAAATCGAAAATCTTCTTTAAGATTCCCTCAAAAATTTCGGCCAATTCTAGGGAGGAGAGAATCCAAATTTAACTGGGATTAAAACTTGAATTTTTCCCTGAACCTTATCCACAAAAATTGAATTATCTAGGAGGATTCTCCTCAACTAATTTTCGTCTACTTTTGATAAAATTGGGATTCAAAATTCAAGTAGGATTCAAATAAGATTTTTCTCTCCATAATCCAACTCAAATTCGAATTCTAACCTTATGGAATTATCCACAAAGCATTCGAATTCCACTTGGACTGTGATTCAAAATTCAAAATTCAAATTCAAAATTTAAATGTCAAATTTCAAAATTCAAATTTCAAAATCTACAAAAAAGTTATATTTCAAATTTTGTTCTCATGGATAATTTTCTATAACTCCAATCCAATCTCAAATAAAATCATAGCAACTTTATTTGGAGTTCCAATAATTGTGTACTCTATTATCCAAAACAAAATATAAATTCAACTAGAGAGAATCTTGTCCACCATCCTTATCTTAACAAGAGAGAACGTCAAAAGCAGATCGATCCACTCGTAGCGGACTACATAGATCAATCATGCTTTAGTCCTGGTCTAATATGTCACCACCAAGCAACATATCTATGTCTCTACTTGGGAGTCTATGCTCCAGACAGTCAAGACAAACTGTCCCCACCATGACTTTAGACAACATAATAGTCTTATCATGAGTTAGATGCTCGGTTTAACCCCATAAACTGCAGAACTCAGTTTAGACCTTTTACTTTAGAACATTGTCTTCTTGCATACAAAAAAAAAACCATTGTATGCAACGTTCTAACAGTTTTAACACAAGCAGTTAGTGAGCCATATTTGCTTACATTTACTTTAAAATGTAAATTGAATAAGGACAAACAGCAATGTAATGAATAACCTTTGTATTATAATTTTATTATCCAGTTCAAAATAAATACATCAAAATGTCTCTCATGCTTAGGGCATTTCCTAACAATAATAAATAGTATTTTTGAATAGTAACAGTTGAACAACATTTTTGAATAGTAATAGTTAAACAGTATTATAAGTGTGCATGGGTAATTGAACTCCCAAATTTATAGACGATGTACATTTAAAGTATACATACGTGAATATTAAAAACGTACGCCTTAAAAAAATCCCTAAAATTAGGGTATCTAAGTAAATAAATTTTAAGTAAGTATTAATGATTTGCAAGAAAGTATAAGTATCAGTTCAAGTAGTAGTTTTTAAGTGACAGTCCGGGCACTCAGGGCACAAGACATAACAGTTGGTATCAGAGAGGTTTTCCTGCCACCCTACCTCATATCGTTGCATGCCTGCCTCATCAATCCAAGTAAGTTAGTTTTTATTTTATAGTATTAATACATAAGTTAACGTAAGTCATAAAGTGTAACTATGACTGCATCAGTATAGGCTACGCCAATAGAGCCCTACCAGAGGACAAGGATTCCAAAGGACAAAATGGTTCGAACACATACACAGACAAACCAAGCATCCCGAGAGGATAAATTAATGGCACAGCTTGTAGCTATGCGAGAGATGATGGAGAATCATCAACAAGAACTCGCTCAGCTCAGAGAGCAATTAAACCAATAGCCTCAGGCACCTCAAACGATAGGAGTACCAGTCTAAGAGACTCTAGTAGCCCCTGATACTCCCAGAGAGCAAGCAGCTCCTCCAACCTAAGCAACTCCAGCGCCATCAACCGCGGCTGCTACCGTAACAGCCAATGTTCTTGTGCCAACTACTAGAGAAGGCAACCTCTATGAGTGATTCCGTTGGCTGAAAATACCAGAATTCGAAGGAATCACGAATCCCATCGAGGCTGACTACTAGCTGACCGATATCCAGGTCATCCTTGACCTTGTAGGACTAACAAAGAGGGAGAAGGTATTGTGTGCATCCCTAGCCCTACATAAAGGGGCACGACAATGGTGGAAGACCATGGCCATCAGAAGAAACGTCAATGAAATGAACTGGGTAGACTTCATCGATGAATTCAAAGAGAAGTACTTTAATGACAAGGCCTTGGCAATGCAACAAGATGAATTCAATAATCTATGCCAGGGAAGCATGACTATCATGGAGGCAGTAAAGAAGTTCAAGTAGCTGGCTCAACTCTGCCCAGACTTAGTACTGACTAACAAGGAGAAGGTCAAGAGATTTGCTGAAAATGTTTAGGACAGACATCACCGTCCAAGTCTGCAGTGGTAGCCATGGGCCCACAACAATGGCAGAATGCGTCAGTCAAGCTATTTGAGCTGAGTATTGGTTAGCTCAGGAAAAAGAGAGAAGGACTCAGATCTACAAAGCCTGAAGGGAAGAAGGGACCCCAAACAAGCCGGCACAAGGGAAGTAGAACCCGGAATCTCAAGAAAGAAGGTAGAACATGGGGATCGGCCAAAACAGTAGGCAGTCCCACAATAACAATAAGAGGAAAGGGAATCAGGGCAACCAAGGTTCACAAAAAGGCATCTCCCAGAAGGGAAATGACCAAGGAGGAGACGACAACAAACACCCAACGTGCCCGATATGTAGAAGGAGGCACCAGGAGAATGCCATCAAGGAATAAGTGGTTGTTTCATCTTTGGCAAGGAAGACTACTATGCGAGAGACTGTTATTCCAACCCACAGAATCAATAGAACCTAGCTCGTCCCACAAATAATCAACTCCATGCTATCTAGACTAGAATTGAAGGCCCTTCAATCATACAAGGCAAACTGGAAGCCCTAGACAACTAAGGCAGAATCTTTTCTTAGTCGCGTATATATGTACAATGGGAAGCAGTAACTTACCCCAGCTAGATCCAACCTAGCATGTCCTTTTGAGATTATGTACTTGGAAGTGTTAAGTGTTTACCACTCCCAATAGACTAAAGTTATGTACTTTTAAAACGGTATAAAAAGTAATGCAATGTTGCCCAAAGGCTTAGATATAATATTTTCACAAGTAACTAGAGTGCAACTAATAGAGAAAGAGTCAAAAGAGATGTTGAGATCACTATACGTAAAATCACGATTGTGCAATGCTAAAGAATAACTCAGAGTAGGAGCATGGATTGCTGCCAAGTGGTACCGATCTTTAGGGCTAGTTATCCACTAAGTTTTGAGTGGCAAACAGTACTCCTACACTTCATGGGTATGTCAGGACCGGTTTCACGCTATCAAGATGAGTCCTCGATCGTACGCTATTGATCAGGATAACTGAGTCCTGTTGACTATTGATATCTTTCAGGAAGATACTCTCATGTGCATTGGGATTCTTGTGACTAGGATGATCTCTTAACTAGGTCGATTTTTGCCATACCACGATCTAGTAAATCTCCGAAAGGAGTCCAGCATCAGCCCTAGTTTTTTTCTCCATAGGCAAGCGGGGAAGTGAAACCACCTAAGTTCCCTAGAGTAGCAGATATACAAGGATTTGCTCATCGGACTGAGAGACTGCAGCCGATGTTCGGTGACACAATTCTAAAGTATGTTGTGTACCACGAGGAAACTAATATGGACTTCTACAACATATGTTGAAAAAGGCTCATGACGAAACCAAGGCTGAGCATTAGCTAGGGGCGCTTGAGGACGTCAGGGGAACCAATGGAAGAACCCAAACCAACCCCTTCGTCCCGCGAATACCTTCTAGAGGTGGAGGTGAATGATGACGATGACGAGCACCTTCCTAACGCTCATCCTGAGGATAAGGAGATGGGTGATGATAAAGAGGAGGAGACCCCCGACTACTATGATGAAGGCGAATAGATGAGGATATATGAGTCTCAAGTCATTATAGTCAGTAATGACGAGGCTAGTACTGACAAACATTCCAACAGCCTTCATGAACCGTGTATTCAAGGACTTTTGGGATGAGTTGTCATCGTATTCGTCGATGACATACTATTATACTCCAAGATGAAAGGAGGAGCATGAAGAACAATTGAGGATAGTATTGCGAATAGTAAAGGACCATCAACTGTATGCCAAGTTCTCCAAGTGCAAGTTTTGGCTGGAAGAAGTCCATTTCCTAGGCCACGTGGTCTCCAAAGAGGGAGTAACCATCAATCTAGAGAAAATTGAGGCAGTTAGCGCTTGACCAACTCTGAGGAAACGTGACGAAGATTTGTAGTTTCCTAAACTTAGCATGATATTACCAGTGCTTCGTCAAAGATTTTCGAAGCTAGCCGCTCCACGTTGAGCACTTACCAAGAAGGGGAAAGAGGTATTAGTGGGTCGATGAGTGTGAGGAGAACTTTCAGGAACTAAACAGAGAGTCATGAGTGCTCCAACATTGACCAATCCAGATGTTGGTCAGCGAAACTTCACGATTTATAGCAATGCATTCAAGAACGGTTTAGGAGCCGTGTTAATGTAGAGTGGTAGAATAGTCGCATATGCTTCACGACAACCCAAGGACCACGAGAAGAATTACCCTATGCACGATCTGGAGCTAGCAGTAATAGTTTTCACCCTCATGATATAGAGGTACTACATAGATGATGTTAAGTGTAAAATTGACACGGACTACCAGAGTCTCAAGTACATCTTCACACAAAAGGAGCTCAACATGAGGCAACGAAGATAGCTAGAACTGATAAAGGATTACGATTGTAAGATCATATACCATCCAGGAAAAGTCAATAAGGTGGCTGATGCATTAAGTGGAAAGCGTTCTCCGTCACTTATGGCCATTAGCACCCTGTCAGGAGCGTTACAGAAGGAGCTATATAGCAGCAAAATCGAGATTTTAACAGGGAGATTGTCAAACATGACCACTTAATCGACACTCCTAGAGGAAATTAAGGGCTGTTAGGACCTTGATTTGACCCTAAACAAGCTAAAAAAGGAAGCCATGGAGGACCAGAGTTCAGAATTTTGAATCTCTAAGGATGGCATACTCTATTTCAGAGATAAAGTATGTATTCCAAATGATGAGGAACTCAAGAAGCAGATCCTTTTAGAGGCTCATGAAATGCCATATCTGGTACATCTGGGAGCAAATAAGATGTACAAGGACTTAAAAGAGAGCTTTTGATGGCCGGGAATGAAAAACGACATTGTTGAGTTCATTACCAAATGCCTCACATGCCAGAGGATTAAAGTAGAACATCAACAACCTGCTGGAGAACTGCAGAAAAACAAGCTACCTGAGTGGAAATAGGACCAAATTTTGATAGATTTCGTAGTCTTATTGCCAAGAACGTCAAGTAGCAACGATGCAATTTGCCAAATTGTGGACCGATTAACGAAATGAGCTTGATTTTTAGCTATGAAAGTGAGCTACTCGGTAGAAGATTTGTAGAAATGTACATAGCTCAAATAGTAAGACTACACGGAGTGCATGTCGATATGACATATGAGGAAAAACCATGCGAATCCTAGCCAAGAAGACAAAGTACTTAGGAATAAGGTTATACCACTTGTAAAAGTGTTGTGGCGAAACCACAACATAGAAGAAGCTATATGGGGACGGGAAGAGTATATAAAAAGAAACTTCCCGAAACTATTCTAATTTTCGAGGATGAAAATTTTGTAAGGGGGGTAGGTTGTAAGGACCCCCATACTCATGTAATCTAAATTTTATATAATGAGAAATAGAGGAATGAATTTGAGTTAGTTTGATGTCTTTTCATGCAAATTTGAAGAACACGGTCAGGTACACAGCCGTGTAAACAGCCGTGTACCGTTCAGACTATTGAAATGTGAGAAGCCTTATAAGTGTACATGGCCGTGTAGTGTACCACTCAGAATTGTGAACGTGTTTCAAGATATGGCTGTGTTGAGCAAGCTCAGCTAGTACATGCCTGTGTCCGGACAATACACGCCTGTGTTGCCTTGTACACACTAGTGTTAGAACCTATGTAGAAGGCCGTGTAATAAGGAGAGGGCCGTTATACAGACTCTCAAAATGTATGAAACCTAATTACTATGTATTGAGTAATTAAGTTAAAACATACAGTATAATTTCTAGTTGAATAGATTAAACAGGTACGGTACTGTTTAAGTACTATTTATGTAGTGAAAAGGGCGACTGACGATGAACTCAGACCATCTTATTATGTGTAAGAGTGTATGAGATACGCAGTATCAGGAAACTGGTCTGGATGACCATTTATTGACAAAAGACTAGTGAACAAATCACCAAAATGCTCAGACCGAACATCTGAGCACAACAGCAATAGAAACCCTAGCAGGGGTACAATATCAAGAAAATGGTCCGAATGACTTCTTCTCGTCTAGAAACTGACAAAATCGCAGTCAGAATGCTCAGACTAGTCAGTTAGAACAAAAATTAATGAATAGTGAATAGTAAAAATGCAGTGTCAGGTTAATGGCCAAGACGGCCTTAATCTGACATAAAACTGATACATTAGCAGTCAGTAGGCCCAATCTGATCAATTAGGCATAAAACGAGAATTTTTTTATGAGAGATAGGCAATATCAGGATGATGGTCAAGAGAAATTGATATATTTAGACTCAGAACGCCCAAATTAGTCAAAGGGCACCTGACACGTTTTTCGAGGTGAAGTCACACGGATCCTGAAAACTAGTTTAGACAACCTCAGATGGACATAAAACTGATAAAATTGGAATCAGCATGTTTGAATTAGTTAAGAGAGACTGTGTTGGAAATTTCACGGGAAATGCCTCGATATGCGTGCGCAAGTACATAATCACAGTATAGGAAATAAATAGTAAATTGATGTAGAATGGGCTCTTAGACAGTACAAATCAACTAGAAATCATCAGTAAAAAAATCAGATTCAGAAAATCTGATTTTCGGATGAAAATTAAAACACTGCCGAGAAAGGACCAAACACCATAGTCGAAACTGGACTGCGAAGAGAAGCAAATGCAGATGAAATTTAGGCCTTAAAAACCGTGTACTCTAGCTGGAAAACCAGCTAGTTTTGCTGCACAAAAACCCCAAAAAGAAAGAATAAAAAAATGGGGAAGGTTATGACATTGAATAAACAATGTCACAAATCAAGCACATGCCATCAAACAAAATTTTTTTTTATTTCCCTTCCAATTATGGCTGCAGCACATTCGGTGGTGATGGGCTGAATGGGGCAAATTTTTGTCCCCAAATTAGCTTAGGAAAAGCTTGATTAAGCGAGCTTAGGTTTGGTTAATGTTTGCTTAAGTTTGCCTATAAAAAGGTGGCCATACCTTGACCTTGTTTCTTCATTTTCACACCCCAAAAAAATTACAACTCTCTCTCATTCTCTCTTGCTACTGTCAACTATTCCAAGCCCCAAAACCCTCCATTTTTCAAGCCAAAAACATAGCCAAAGGTGACCAAAAAATCAGCCCCCACAAGCTTCTGTTAGGAGGATTTAATCCAAGCCATTTCTAGTGCATCAAGGGTAAGTTTTTAGAATCCAAACCTTATAGTTTTTAGTTATGGTTTTGAGTTGATATTAAGAGAATATTTTTTGATGTTTTGCTAGCATAAAACTGACCCCGTTTTCATGAAGAATCACACGGCCATTTTGGTCATCAAGCCTTGGTTCGAAATCGTGCTTGGTTCAAAGCACAAGAGGTAAAAACCGAAAACCCTTCCTTTGGTGGTTTAGTTGATTTTAAGTTTTTGATCTAGAAATTTTTGTGTATTTGTTTATGCACATGGGTTGTAATAAGTTTATTTTGAGCCCTTAGCTTTCCATTTTTAAGTTTGTGGTTGTGTGGTTATGTTTACATTCTCTACGAATGGATGTGAGTATGTGTGATGCATAAACACTTAGAAAAGTGGTTGGACACAATCTGTCCCCAAAAAAAGGCCACGGGTTTTGGCCATTTTGACCCCTTTAGGGTCTGAATTTAGGATTTGATGAAATATAAAGTTTTAAGGAAATTTCGATACAGTCATTTTTGTGTGGCCAAAAATGACATTACGATAGGTTTCTCGAGTGATTTTTATTCGGTGCCCAAAAACTGGGACAAGAAATCCGAACCCAAAATTAGTCTCAGGTTTTGTTAAAAATAGACCACTTAGAGTCCAAACCGGACTTCGGTCTCAATACAAAAGTTGTAGATCTCATCAAGACTTTAAGATGACTCACGCATGTTTTAAAAATTTAGCCGTTTCAAGCCTTAAACAGAGCTATTTTTAAAATGATGTAAAACTGGATTTTTTACAAAAACTGGGCACATTGGCCACGGGTTCAATGAGTTTAGGAGCCGTTAGAGTTAGATTTGAGGTCTGAGGTGAACATAAAAATTGTTCATCTCGTCGAGACGAAAAATTTCATGTTCGCTTACAAACAAACTTGTTTCGATCAAGTTTCAAAACAGTTTTCAAAAATGGTTAAAAAACCATCCTTAAAATATAATACCAAAACATGTTTTAACTCTTTAAAAATAAAAATGGTTTTCACAAAAATGTCCCCCACCTTCCATAGGGGTGGCAAGGGGACGGTTTCAAAACATAGAATTTCCCCAAAAAGTTTATAAGGCAACCAAAACGATTTTCTTAAATAACCAAAATAGTATGGGTAGCCTAGTAGGCTACCACACCAAACAAGCCATAGTAGCCGTGTAGGCTGCCACATAATCCATAGTAGCCTGATAGGCTACCACATAATCCATAGTAGCCCGATAGGCTACCACACCCAAACAAGCAAAGTAACCCAGTCGGTTACTACACTACGTTTATGCATAGTAACCCGGTAGGCTACCTAGTTACCAACATGCGAGGTAACCGGTCAGTTGACTGGCCGATAAACTAGTCAAGGACCTTGTTTTGAACAACACTGTGAGAACTGATGATTAATCTGTCAAGAAGACAATTAATCAAATGCGATGGAAGTTAGGTGCCAGATCCCCAAAGTAGGCCAAAAGGGTACCGATCGGCCTCAGTACGACATAGAAGGGCAAGTAATAATCACTAACGATAATAGTGACCAGAGAACGTTGTAATTAATTTATGAGACAATAAATTAATGAAACATGTTTAGAGATTCAAACACTAAAAAAGAGAGTGAGTTGTGTTGACGGTAATCAGTACCAAACGATATTATCTGCTTTTGTCACTAACAGTATTAGTGACTCGGCAAAAGAATTGATGAGAAACTTTATGATGACAGGTAGTTACCTGTAAGTTGACTGAGGCAAGAGTACGTGTTGGCTTGCAGATTAGGTAAGTATAACTCCGCCTACGGCATGAATAAAATGAATTTAAAATGATGTTTTTGCAGTATGTTAAGTATGTATGCCATGCACATGCTGTTGCACAGCATGTATAAGAGCATATAATTTCATAATCATGAAGATTGTTGAACGAACAAGTTAGAGGCCATACATCCCCATCGCGTAAGATTACGGGATAGCCTAGTAAAGTATGTGGCACGATCAAATAAAGAATTAGGAAAGATGAGAATAAAGGTATCAGTATAAATAGCCAAGGTCCACAAAATCTAACGAGCTGGGGCTCATAATGTATAATAGGCTAAGGTCATAAAATATAACCATAATGGGCCAAGGCCCAGGATCAGGGGCGTTCCCAATGATCCATGCATAGTTCAGTACTGACACAAGCACCCTAAGTAGACATAAGAAAGAAAGAGAATAATAAAGCATAAAATGAGTTTAATCGGACCATGTATTGTTCACGATATATTTCACTATGCTTCCAGTTATAGTAGACGCGCATTCAGTTCATGATGATATCTGTTATGCGTATGATGTCTTAGTGTTGCATCCAATGTTATGTGATGTTCTGGTAATGTGAAATATTTCAGTGTTGTATGATTGTACTTGATATGCTTATCTGGTTTTAAGTATGTATTATTTTTCACGTGGTGCTCGGGAGACAGAGGGGCTGGTTCGGGGTTCTCCTTTGGTTCCCCATTGCCCTCGGGTGCTTCGGGCTGGTGTTCAGCCATGAACTCTTCATCGGCCAGTTGGGGTACAAGGTCTGCCGAGTTGCCTTCCATGTCAGCAGCTGCTGCCATGCCTTGGACTGGTATAGGGTTAAGCGCTTCTCTCAGCATCCACTATTTCCCGGGCCAAGCGCCTCAGGTTTTCATGTTACGGAGGGTAGTGAACGAGATCCCTCACGTACCATGAAGTCCCTTTCCACAATAGGTCGGTTATCTCTACAAATGGCCTGTCTAGAGGGATATGAGGTAACATAGCATCCAAAAACCTTTGACAGTAGTGTGCCATGGCCTCTCCCTTATACACATCCCAGATATTAGAGAGGACCTGGTATCGCCTCTCGTACATGTCGTTCCAGATATCTACATCTCTAGCTAGTCCATCAGAATTACGGAGGTCTTGGCAGAACTCAGCCCATTGCATCATCGGATCACTGATGCTACGTCATTTGTTCCACCATTCCAATGTTGATCCCTCTAGCCTGTTGCTTGCCAAAACCACTTGTAGATGAGGTGGGATATGGCAAGCTACACATTCATTTATTTCATGTGAATTTACAAATAGGATAGGATATCCTGGGGATAGTATGGGTAAGACGTTTAGAACGGCTCTACCCTTAGGCAAAATTTTACTATCCAATTACTGGTTACATTATGTACTGATAATTGTGGCAAATAGGGAGTTATACGTGGAATTGATCGTGATGAGATTGGCTAATTACGACATAATCCTGGGAATGGATTTCCTAGGAAAGTATCAAGCCATGATCGATTGCTGGAGGCCAAAGATAGTGTTTCAACCTGATCAGGAAGACAACTTCGAATACGTCGACTTGCCAAGTAAATCAAGGAAGATGATGATCAACTCGATGAGAGTAAGAAGGCTAATGTCTAGTGGCTGTGCTGGATACTTAGCATACATAGTGGATGTGACTGAGGAGCAGAAGCTTCAACCAGAGGACGTTCCGATCGTCAATGATTTTCTCGACGTCTTTTCAGAAGAATTAACTGGATTGCCACCAGAGCGAGAGATCTCCTTAAGATTGAATTGATGCCAGGAACTAAACCTATTTCAAAGACACCATACCGAATGGCACCGGTGGAGCTAAATGAGCTGCAAGTGCCATTAAAAGAGCTTCTTGACAAGCGATTCATACATTCAAGCTATTCCCTATGGGGTGCTCCAGTGCTCTTCGTCAAGGAGAAGGATGAAACGTTTTGCATGTGTATTGATTATCAGGAGTTGAACAAGGTTACTGTCAAGAATAGGTATCCATTACCTAGAATTGACAACTTGTTTGACCAACTCAAAGGCACAGCAGTATTCTCCAAGATCAATTTGTGATCAGGATATCATCAGCTATGGATCAAGGAGAGCGACATTTCAAAGATAGCGTTTAGGACCCGTTACGGTCATTACAAATTTCTTGTGATACCATTTGGGTTGACAAATGCTCCAGCTGCATTTATGGATCTGATGAACAGAGTCTTCAAGGAATTCTTAGATAAGTTTGTCATTGTATTTATCGATTACATACTTATATATTCGATGACTCATGAGGAGCATGAGGAACACTTGAGGATCGTTCTTCATACGCTAAGGAAGCACCAACTCTATACGAAATTCTCTAAATGTGAATTTTGGCTAGATAAAGTGCATTTCCTCGGACATGTGGTTTCCAAAGAAAGAATCATCGTGGATCCTGCCACAGTAGAGGCGATTAATGAATGGCCTGCACCTAGGAATATGACCGAAATACGTAGTTTCTTATTTTAACCGGCTATTATAGGAGATTCGTAGAGGGATTCGCATGACTCGCTGCACCTCTCACGGCCCTTACACGTAAGGAGAGGAAGTATAAGTGGACTGATGAGTGTGAAAGAAGCATTCAAGAGTTGAAGAAGTGACTAACGAGTGCACCAATCCTTACGCTTCCTACTGAAGGGGAGATGTTCGTGATACACAGCGAAGCATCAAAAATGGGATTAGTAGCAGTCCTGATGCAAGGTGACAAGGTGAGAGCGTATGCCTTGTGCCAATTAAAGGACCACAAGAAGAATTATCCCACGCATGACTTAGAACTTACCGCAGTAGTGTTCACACTGAAGATCTGGTGACACTATTTATATGGAGCTCAGGGTCAGATTTACACTAATTATCAGAGCTTAAAATACTTCTTTATGCAAAAGGAGCTGAACATGCGGCAAAGAATATGGTTGGAGCTGGTAAAGGATTACAATTGTGAGATCCTCAACCATCCAAGAAAGGCCAATTGCGTTGCAGATGAGTTAAGTAGAAAGTCTACCATTGTAATGATCCCTATGCTCCTAAAACCTAGTTACTGTGTAATAAGTAATTAAGTTATCAATACATTATAATTTGCCAGTTTGAATAAATTAAACGGGTACAGAAACGTTTAATTACTATTCATGTAGTGAAAGGGGCAACCAAGAATGTGATCGGTTCAACTTAGTACATATGAGTGTGTGTATGAGACACACAGTATCAAGAAACCGGTCCAGACAACCATTTCTTGACACAGAACTAATAAGCTAGTCATCAAAACGCTCAGACTGGTCATCTGAGCACAGTAGCGATAATTGCCCTGATCGATGTGCAGTATTGAGAAAAGTGGTCCAGATGACCTTTTCTCGCCAAGAAACTAACAAAATCAGAGTCAGAATGCTCAGATTAGTCAGTTAAATAGAGAATAGTAAATACTGAATAGTAGATATGCAGTGTCAGGTTAATGGCCAAGACGGCCTTAATTTAACATAAAACTGATATAATTACAATCAGCAGGCTCAATTTAGTCAATTGAGCACAAAACGTAAAAGTTAGTTTGAGAGATACGCAGTATCAGGAAAGGGGTCAAGACGACCATTTCTCATCCTGAAACTGATATATTTAGACTCAGGACGCTCAAATTAGTCAATTGAGCACAAAACATGTTTTTCAAGGCAGGGTCACACAGATCCTGAAAACTAGTCCAAACGAAGTCAGATGGAAGTAAAACTGATAAATTTGAAATTAGCACATCCAAATTAGTCAGGATAGATTGTGTTTATAATTTCGCACGAAACAACCTCGTTATACGTGTGTAGTGTCAACACAGTGTAGGCACAACCACAGTACAGGAAATAAATAGTAAATAAACTCAAAATGGGCTCATAAGCACTACAACCCAACCAAGAATGATCAGAATAAGAATCGGATCAAGAAAATCTAATTTTCGACCAAGGTTTAGAACATTGTCGAAAAAGGGTCATATACCGAAAGAAGGAAATTTGATTATGAAGAAGAGACTTTATAGATGAATTCTTCCCCTAGAAAACCATGCACATACAATCCCAAATAAAGCCAAACGTAGCCCTAGAAATAAGCCACATGCTTATGACAATTTTGATTTAAAAATACAATAGTACATGACTAGCACCATAGCCTTTCTTCCATGCATTTATTGCTAAATTGACTCTTTTTCCCCCCATGGAGTCACATGGATTTCCCAGCCAAAATGTAGAAAAGATTGACCCAAATATGGTCAACAAGGGCTTGGTTAAGTATGAATAAAATATGCAAAAGTAGGGGGCAAATCACTATTGCTTTTCATACAAATTAATGCAACTTTTCTCTTCTTTCTTCCCAAGGAGCCATTGGTTTTTATGGGGGGGTTGCAGCATAGATTTTGTTTCCCAATGTAGCTAAGTTTTGGCTTAATTAAGTGGGTTTTAGGTTGATTAATTTTGGTTAGTTTTGCCTATAAAGGGATGTGCTTTGCCTAGGGTATCATTTCCTTCTTCTTGCACACCCAAAACACCAAAATTTTTTCCTCTTCTTCTCTCATTTGCAGCCGACCCCTTCCCAGCCCAAAAACTAATCATTTCTCAGCCAAAGAACTTATCCAAAGTTCACCAAAACTTTACCAAAAATTAGCCACATTTAAGCTTGTGTTAGGAGGCTTTCACTCAAGCTATTTCAAGACCATTTCAAGGTGAGTTGCTAGGGGACTCTTTGAGATTTTGGTTAGTTTTATTTAGCTTGATGATAAGAAGAAATTTTTGTGCTCTTTGCTAGCCCAAAAGCGGACCCTCCTTCTCACTTAGAGCCACATGGAATTGGTCACCCACCCCCTGTTTCGGATTGTGCTTGGTTCATAGCACACAAGGTAAAAGTTGAAAACCCTATTTGAGGTTTAGTTTCATTTAAGTTTTAAGATCAAGTGATTTATGTGTATTTATTTAAGCAATGGGTTGTAATAATCTTTATTTTGAGCCCTTAGCATTTTGGTTATGTATTTTGTGGTTTGTGTGTTTGAGCTTTAAGTTTTTGTGGGTGGATGTGTAAATGGACATTTTAAGGTTGGCTGGGAACCAACCTGTATCGGTTTTAGGCCACAGTTTTGGCCATTTTCAAACATGTTATGGTCTGATTTTGGGAATTTGTAAAACATAAAGCTTTAAGGAAATTTCGTCAAGGTTGTTTTTGTGTTCAAAAAAGCCTTTTGCCAAAAATGACTGTAAGATAGGTTTTCGAGGCAGTTTTCAACCGGAGTTCAAAACTGGGATTGAAATCCTGTGAAACAGGAACAGTCTCGGATTTTTATAAAAATGACCAACTTAGATTCCGAACCAGATCTTGGACTCAACATGAAAGTTTTAGATCTCGTCGAAAAGCTTAAGATGACCGATACGAGTTTTAAAAATTTAGCAGTTTCAAGCTCCAAACAGAGCAGTTTTTAAACAAGTGTAAAACTGGTAGTTTTCTAAAACCGACCACAGTTTAGTCATGGGTTTAATGAGTTTAGGACCCATTAGAATTTGATTCGAGCTCCGAGGTAAACATGGAAGTTGTTCATCTTGTCAAGGACTAAAAATATTGCGTTCACCAAGTTCATTAATTAAATCGTTTCGAACAAGTTTTAAATGGTTTTGGTAAAATGGTTCAAGAACCACTTTTAAATATGAACACCAAAATGTGTTCGTTTAAAACAAGGAATGTGTTCTTTTTAAATAAGAAAATGGTTTAAAACTCAAGTTTGTGCTCAAAACAAGAAACAAAAAAATGTGTTACATAGACTTGATCGTTTTAAGCAAGTTTTACGTAGTTTTTTGAAAAAAGGGTTCAAAAAACCCTTATAAAACAAACTCCAAAATGTGTTCTTTCCCTTTTTAAAATGGAAAAAATGATTTTAATAGTTTTTCCTAAAATTTTTTATAAGATTTCTAAAACAATTTAAAAAAAAAAGATAGAGGTAGCCTGATTGGCTACTACACCAAATACACAAAGTAAACCAGTAGGCTACATAGTCGACGATGTGTGAGGGAACCGGTCAGTTGACTGGTCGGTTAACTAATCATGTGATAGCTCGTGCCCTAAATGGCCCAGACTGTCACTTAAAAGTACTACTGATACTTAAACTTACTTGAAAACTATTACTGCTTACTTAAAGAACAGTTGCTTAACTTATCTGACTTGAAAACCGATACTCAACTTACTTACTTAATACTATAATTTTAGGGGTATTTTTTTAATTATTTTTTTGATATATACGTACGTTCTACTTGTGACGGCCCGTGCCCTTAGTGGCTTGGACAGTCATTAAAAACTGACTTGCTTGCTTTTCTTATACTTTCTAGCAATTATACTTAATTAGATATCATAAAATTAGGGATTTTTTTTATTTTACATGTACGTATTTACTGTATACGTACGTATACCAATTACTATTCAAAAATACTATTTAATGGTTACTATTTAAAAATACTATTTAATGATTACTATTCAAAAATACGATTTACGGTTACTATTCAAAAATACCATTTAACAGTTCCTATTCAAACATACTATTTAACGATTACTATTCAAAGATACTGTCTGACAATTACTATTTAAAGTACTATTTAACCATTACTATTCAAAATACTGATACTCAAATTTGTGGAAGATAAACTCGCGGTGTCTCCATAACCTTGCCCTCACATCTACTTCCGCCGCCACCATCGCCCATGGGATTTAAGTTGTAGGACGCTTACCTACAGTATGAATACACTACGTGAGCTTTACGCCCAGTAAGTACAACATGTTTATCGCAAAACATGTTTAAACATAGTACATACTTAAAAACATATAAGCTGTCATATATCACATATACCACTTTAACATATCACATATCACATATCATATCAATGATTATAAAACTTCGCATAACATGTGCATCACAGAAACATCATGTACTGAATGCATCTAGAAGCATGGTGAACTATAACTAATGCATGATCCGGTTGTGTTCATTTATGCTTCAATCTTCTCTTTTCTTTTCTTGTCTATTTAGGGCCTATGTGTCAGTACCGTGCGTGCACAGACCATCGGTAACGCCCATGGTAAATAGTCAGAGAGCCATCAATTGATGCTCAACTTTCTGCTTTAACTTAGAACCTCTTCTTTTGAAAAGGCCGGTACAACACGCTTATTAATTCCCGTCTTGTTTATCTTTTCTAGCCATATATTTCTCTAAGCTGTCCCAAATCCTACATGGTAGGGATGTATGGCATTTAACTTGCTTTTTCATCAATCTACTTGATTGTGAAACTACATACTCTTAAACATGCGGTGCAACATCGTGTGTATGGCATATATATTTTAACATACTGTAAAATATCATTTAAAAGCATTTTCGTTCATGCCATAGGCGGAGTTGTACTTACCTAAATTACAAGTAACTTGAATCACTCATTTATAAATTCACAGGTTACCACCTATCATCAATAACGTTTCTCATTAATACTCTCATTGAGTTACTATTAACGTTAGTGACTATAACTTGCGCTTCTATGGGGTACCGAGACCCGTCGATACCCTATTGGCCTATTATGGGGATTTGGTGTCTAACTCGTATCATGTTCGATCAATCATTTACTTGACAGATTAATCATCGTTCCTCACTGTGTTGTTCAAAACGCGGTCCTTGACTGGTTTACCGCTCAATCAACTGACCGGTTAACTCACGTGTTGGTAACTAAGTAGTCTATCGAGTTACTATACGTGAACTTAGTGTAGTAACCGATCGAGTTACTTCGCTTGTTGGGGGTGTGGTAGCCTACCGGGCTACTAAGGCTTGTTTGGTGTAATAGCCCACCGGGCCACTATGGCTTGTTTGAGGTAGTAGCCTACCGGGCTACTGAGGCTTGTTTGGTGTGGTAGCCTACCGGGCTACACACACTATTTTACTTTGAAAAATTGTTTGGGTTGGCTTGTAAAAAATCTTGAAAAAATTCTTTATTTTGAAACCGTCCCACTTATCACCCCGTTGGAAGGTGGGGAACATGTTTATGAAAACCTTATTCATATTTCAAAGTGTTAAAACACATTTTTATTTAGAAGTGTATAAATTATATTTTTGATACTTGCATTTTAAAGGTGGTTTTGAACCACTTTTGAAAACTACTTTGAAACTTATTCAAAATGACTTTGTTTGAGATTTTGTCAAACACGAAAGTTTTCTTTCTCAACAAGATGAACAAATCTTGTGTTTACCTTGGAGCCTAAATCCAACTCTAACGGCTCCTAATTTCATTAAACTCGTGGGCTTGGTGCCCAGTTTTTCATAAAATTCCCAATTTTACGTCTCTGTAAAAACGGCTCGGTTTAAGGCCCAAAACGGCCAAATTTTTAAAACATGCATGGGTTGTTTTTAAGGTCTTGATGATATCTACAACTTTCATGTTGAGTCTGAGAACCGGTTCGGACTCTAAGTGGTCCATTTCTAGCAAAACTCGAGGCTAAATACTGGGTTCGAATTTTGTTCCCAGTTTTGTCCCAGTTTTGGACACCGAGTGAAAAACACTATAAAGACCTATCTTAGGTTCGTTTTTGGCTGAGGACTATTTAATACAAAAACGACCGTATCAAAATTTTCTTAAAACATTATGTTTTACCAAATCCCAAATTCGGACCCTAAGGAGGTCGAAATGGCCAAAATCCATGGCCTTTCCTTAAGGATAGATTTGTGTCCAGCCACTAACACGTTCATGCTCTCATTCGCACATAACCATTCATAAAAACATAATGTAAACACAACCACAACCACATGAACTTAAAAATGATAATCTAAGGGCTCAACATAAACTTATTATAAACCATTTACATAAATAAATACACATAAATGGCCTTGATCAAAACTTAAAACCAACTAACACAAGATAAGGTTTTCGGTTTACCTTCGTGCTTTGAACCAAGCACGGTTTCAACTAGGGCTTGAGGAACCAAAAATGGTCATAGGAATCCAAGAGAGTGGGGTCTGTTTTTACTAGAACAAATACCAAAAATTTCTCTTAAAAACCAAATCAAAACAGAAACTAAAAACTATAAGGATCGGTTTTGAAGACTTACCCTTGGTGCCTTAGAACGACTTGGATTCGAATCCTCCTAACACAAGCTTGTGAGGTTTGATTTTTGGTAAGTTTGTGGTATGATTTAAGGCTTGAAAAAGTGAAGGTTTGGAGGCTTAAAGAGTTCAGCTACATCTAGAAGAAAAGGGAGAGTGAGATGTGTTTTGGGAGCCAAAAGAAAGGAAAACAATTCACTTGTGTAAAGGGTGCCTTTTATAGGCAAAATTGATCAAGCTTAGCTAGACTTAATCCTAATTAATTGTCCACCATTTTAGCTTAATCATGGGACAAAACACTGCCCATTTTCAGACCAAGAGGGGCGTGGGCTATTGCCTTAAATGGGAGAAGAATAAAGAAATATTTTTGACTAAGCTTTTGAAAACCCTTGAATATTTTATTCAAGTGTGTCATGGCTAGGTGAATTTCTTAATGGCCACCTTTTCGACTATGTATGGAGCTGATTACAGCTGCTTTTGCAGCTAAGGAGCATGAAAATTTAAGGCCAAAATTTATCTGTGTTGGCTTCTCGTCGCAGTCTAATTTTATACTGCGGTGTTCGGTCCTTTCTCGGCAGTGTTCCAATTTTCACCCGAAAATTGGTTTTCTGAATCCGATTTTTGTACTATAAATTCCTGATTGTTTTATACTGTCTAAGAGCCCATTATCAGTCTAAATTACTATTCACATCCTATACTGTGGCTGTGTCTACACTGTGTTGTCCTTTCGCATGCAAACCAAGGCGTTCTCGGGTGAAATTTCAAACACAGTCTCTCTTGACTAATTTGGATGTGCTGATTCCATTTTTATCAGTTTTACATCCATCGGCGGTCATCTAGCCCAATTTTTGGGATCTGTGTGACCCTACCTCGAAAAACGTATCAAGTGCCCGACTAATTTGGGCGTTCTAAGCCTAAATATATCAGTTTCGGGGTGAGTAAAGGTCGTCTTGACCTTCATCTTGATACTACATGCTTCTCAAACTAAAAATCTCATTTTGTACTCAATCAACCAGATCGAGTCTACTAAACGTTCATGTATCAGTTTTAGGTCAAATTAAGGCCGTATTGGCCAATAACTTGACACTGCTTTTCTCTCTATTCATTACCCATCGTTTTCTACTTAACTGACTGGTCTGAGTGCTCCGACTTTGATTTTGTCAGTCTCTAGGTGAGAAGAGGTCCTCTGGACCATTTTCTCGATATCGTACCCTTGCTAGGGCTATCTTTCACTAGTCTACTCAGATGATCGGTCTGAGTGTTCTGGTGATCTATTTACCAGTCTTGTGTCAAGAAATGGTCATCCGAACCAGTTTCCTGACAATGCATGTCTCATTCATTTATACACATCATTGGGTGGACCGGGTTCACTGTCGGTTGCCTCTTTCACTGCATGAATAGTACTTAAACAGTACCGTATCTTTTTAGTCTATTCAATGGGAAATATACTATATTTTCCAACTTAATTACTCATTGCATAGTAATTAGGTTTCATGCAATTTGAGAGTCTGTGTAACGGCTTTTTACCAATTATACGGCCTTCTACACGGCCTCTAACATGGGCGTGTATAAGGTAACATGGGCGTGTATACACCGGACACGGGCGTGTACATGTTGAAATTCTTCAACACAGCCCTGTCTCAAAACACGACCTTTTATGAGGTATACCAGGTCGAGGCTCATGAGCATAAGGATGATCCGGTCACCTATGATGAAGCTATAAATGATGTTGATTCTAAATCTTGGAAATAGGCTATGAACAATGAGATAGATTCTATGAAATCTAACTCTGTTTTGGAACTTGTAGATTTTCCAGATGGGATAAAACCCATTGGATGCAAATGGGTCTACAAAAGAAAGAAGGATGTGGAAGGGAGAGTGGAAACTTTCAAAGCTAGATTGGTTGCAAAGGGGTACACGCAAAAGGCTAGAATCGATTACGATGAAACCTTTTCGCCTGTTGCTATGCTGAAATCTATCCATATTCTTCTGTCCATTGCTGTGGCTCTCGATTATGAGATCTGGCAAATGGATGTCAAGACGGCATTCTTGAATGGCCATCTTGAAGAGTGTATCTATATGATCCAACCCGAAGGGTTCGTAGCGAAAGGCCAAGAAAAGAAAGTCTGTAAGTTACTTAGATCCATTTATCGATTAAAGCAAGCATCCCGCTCATGGAACCAGAGATTTGATCAAGTGAACAAGACTTTCGATTTTGAGCAGAACGTTGATGAACCCTGTGTTTATAAATGTATTAAGGATGGAAAAGTGGTCTTTCTGATACTCTATGTCGATGATACACTACTCATCGGGATTGTTGTAGGGAACTTATCATCAGTCAAGCTTTGGTTACACCAACAGTTTAACTTGAAGGACTTGGGAGAAGCTAATTATGTTCTAGGCATTCATCTCTTCAGAGATTGAAAGATCAAAATGATAGCGTTATCCCAAGCTTCATACATAGATAAAATAATTGACAAATATGCAATGCAAGAGGCAAAGAAAGGTACACAACCTTCTATTGCCAGTCTAACTCTTTCATTGGATGACTGTCCAAAGACATCGAAAGAAAGAGAGCGTACGAGTAAGGTCTCTTATGCATCTGCTGTAGGAAGCCTTATGTACGCTATGCTTTACACTCGCCCAGACATATGTTTTGTAGTAGGTATGGTGAGTCGATATCAAGCGAATCCTGGAACCAAGCACTAGCAAGCAGTAAAGCATATACTCAAGTATCTTAAGAGAATGAGGGATTATATGCTGGTGTATTCTGGAGGGGACCTAACACCCATAGGATACACGAACTCGACTTGCAAGGATTTGAGGAAATCGACATCTGGATCAGTGTTTTTGCTCGGAGGAGGCGCCATTGTATGGATGAGCGTGAAGTGGGGCTGCACAGCTGACTCTACTATGGAGGCTGAGTATGTGGCTATGGCTGAGGCATCTAAAGAAGCGGTTTGGCTCCGTAAGTTCTTTGAAGACCTTGAGGTCATTACAGGTGTTGACAAGCCTATCACACTTTACTATGACAACACTAGGTCTATTACCAATACAAGAGAATCTCGGCACCACAAGAGGACCAAACACATAGATCGGAGATATCATATTATTAGTGGGCACGTGGAGACAGGACAAGTAGATGTATGTAAGATCACGTCTGAGGACAACATTGCCGATCCCTTTACTAAGACTTTGGTGGCTAAAAGTTTTGAGAGGCACGTAGAGGCGATGGGGATGCGTAACATGGCACATCCGCTGGCTTAGGGTAAGTAGGAGGTTATTAGGAAATGCCCTAAGCGTTAAAGACATTTTGATGTATTTATTTAAAACTGGATAATAAAATTATATATATAGAGGTTATTCATTACATTGCTATCTGTCCTCGTTTTATTTACATGTTAAAGAAAATGTAAGCAAATATGGCTCCCTGATTGCTTGTGTTAAACTGTTAGAACGTTACATGCAATGGACTTTTGTATGCGAGAAGACAATGTTCTAAAGTAAGTGGTCTGCTTTTTATGTTCATTGTGCAGTAACCTTAATCCTGAGTAGATGGACAGCTTCATGTATATGACTTGTGTACTTTGATGTTCCAATGGTTAAAGCGTCTTAGAGGTAGTAAGCTTATAGACCGGTTCGTTGGGTGCATGACTTGTATACGATGAAGGGTTCATTTACAGATATCGGAATCATAGCTCTAATGAGGAGTTAAGGGTATCCTCTTAAAGGCATTATACTGAATGTGAAAATGGACAAGGCCTTGGGTCATATGCTGGGCGGATGACTTCTTATTCACATATGGTGAATAATCATTTTCTTTATTCGGCAGTATAATGGAACTTTAAGATAGCTTGATTAGTAGGATTAAATGAACTTTGGTCTAAGGCTGATCACGGATATCATATGAGGGTTCTGCATACATGACAAGGTCATTGGACGATAGCTTGTCGTAGGCTTACGTAATACGGTATATAATTGGGAGTTCAGTTTCAGGTTTATAGTGGTGTGACTCTGAACTTAGTGATCATATGATTGAGTTGTTCGGTAAAGAATGATGATCATATGGATTTGCGGGAGCCCGATTATATATGTCTAATTGGTCCCTCTACTAGCTCCACATAATTCCTTAACATTTAGCAAAATTGATTTGTGTATGCGATTGGCTAGTTTATTATGCATGGATGGTGTTGACATAGGATTAGGATGGTCGACAAGATTCTCTCCGGTTGGATTCAGATTTTGTTTTGGATAATATAGTACACAATTATTCAAACTCCAAATAAAGTTGCCATGATTTTATTTGAGATTGGATTGAAGTTGTAGAAAATTATACATGAGAACAAGAATTTGAAATACAACTATTTTGTGGATTTTGAAATTTGAAATTTGAATTTTGAAATTTGAATTTTGAATTTTGAATTTGAAATTTGAATTTGAAATTTGAATTTGAAATTTAAATTTGAAATTTGAAATTTGAATTTGAAATTTGAAATTGATATTTGAAATTCAAATTTTGAATCACAGTCCAAGTGGGATTCGAATTTCTTGTGGTAAATCCACAAGGAATGAAATTCGAATTTGAGTTGGATATGGAGAGGGAAATCTTCTTAGAATCCTACTTGAATTTTGAATCCAAATCCTAACAATAATGGACGAAAATTTTGAGGATTATCCTCATGGAATTTTCAGATTTTTTATGGATAAGGTTCAAGGAAAAATTCAAGTTTCAATCCCAGTTGAATTTGGATTCTCTCCTCCCTAATTATGGCCGAAAATTTGAGGAAGATCTCCTAGGAGATTTTCGGTTATTTTGGATAAGGATGAGTTAAGATTCAAGCTTGAAAATCCTAGTGGAATTTTGATTCTTCCTTATCCAAAAGTGGCCGAAATTTTTGTTGGGATATTCCCCTTGGATTTTTGGATTTTTTGGTTGAAAAAGGGAGATAAGATTCATGTTAAAATCTTGTTTAGATTTGAATTGGATAATCCTAATGTTGGCCAAAATTTGTTGGGATTTTCCCTTAGAAAATTTCAGATTTTATGTTATGGATATGGGAGAAAATCTTCTCCTAATCCAATTCGAATTTAGAGAATCACCTCATGCAAGTCTATAAATAGAGGTCCTGCGACTCCAGTTCTCTTATACCACAGACTCTCAGGTGAGTAGGCTTATTGTTGCATAACTCACCGTGACAATAAGTTCTTTAGAGATCTGGGTGGTCGGAAGAAGACTAGCAGTGCTAGCATACCGATCGAGGTTCAGAATGCCCACACACTCAGCCATTCGGGAATTGGAGAATAGTAGAGAATGCTAGTTGGTTGAAGCCCTCCGGTCATTCTCCTCCTACAAGATTGGCGTCCTTGAGGTATGAGTTTAAATTATTGTTGGTTTATTATATATGCCATCATGAGATATTTAACGATGTTGAAAAATTTTTATTATTCCGCTGCGCCACTCTGATACGTTTTTACCGATTTATTTCCTACAATTGGTGTCAGAGCCAGGTTATGACTATGCCATGCACATAAATTAGACAATTACTTAGTCTTTTTATTTATGTATGGATTTGATAGTTAGAGAGTGGCATTCTAGGATTCTTTTATGTTGTTATCATGGATTATGTATATAGTATGTGGTTATTTTATTTAAAATTATTATAAGCATGCTTGTTTATGCCGGTTATGGTTCCTTAGAATTTTGAAAATTGTATATAGGAATTTTTATGTAACCATGGGAGCAGTTTATTAACACTGTAATTTTCTCATAGATTTTATTTTTTGTCTCTTAGAATTATTATGATTAGAATTTTTGCACACCAGAAACGGTTTAGGATTTTTTATGTAATTATTCTTAGAGGAGATTGAAGTTTGAAGACCGTAATTTATTTTTCCTAAAAGTTAAATTTGATTTAAAGGTTGAAATTTTGATTGTGTGGAAAATTTCAATTTAATTGGGATTCAAATTAACTTTTGGAGATCCTAATGGGTAAATTGAAATATGGTACAAAAATCGAGGATCAATCCCCTTGGGACGGACCACCAGCAGTGATGGGGCTTCAGCCCTTACCTTCGGGTAGGACGGAGTTGCGACAGCCCTTGCCCATGGCTGTACCCCACGGCCGTAGGCTTTGCCTACAGCCAGGGGCGGCCATGGCCCACCCAAGGGGCGGCCAGCCCATAGGCATGCAGCCTATGGCTGCAGGCACTGCCTGCAGCTGGAGGGCTGCTACGCCTACCCGGGCGTGTAGCCCATGGCTGCGATGTTGCCTGCAGCCGAAAGGGCTGCACAAGGTGTGGCCATGGGCTGCCAGCCCCCCAGGGGCTGGGGGCTGCCCACGGTGGCTGTCGGCCTCCGGGGGCGGTGGGGGTGAGGGTTCAAAAATCGAAAAATTTTGATTTTTAAATTTGAGATTTAATTTTAAATCATGTTTAAAAATATGTAATTGAAAATTTAAAATTTTTGAAATTACATATGATTACACATGATGTTTAAAATTGTTCAAAATTTTCGGAATTTGAATTTGAAATTTAAATTTTTGGAATTTAAATTTTAAATGATTCTTGAGATGAGAAATAAATGGAGAGGCTACATAAAGATGGATATAAGAAGACGGAACAAAATTCAAGACCCAAAGAATGCTTTGGATGGAATTTTGTAATCTTTATTTTCTTTGTTCTAGGATGGAACCATGGCTTAGTTATTCTGTCAATTATTTTTTCTATGATATGTCATGGATGTATAAATATGTATTGATGGATGTTTTATATGCATATTTGATAACATGTCATATAGGATAGGTGAGTGCCGCTCATACTATATTGATCATACATATTTGTCAAAAACTTGTATGTTTTTCAAAATATTGAGTGTGAGAGGGTTTCAAACAAAACCCGCGGCCTCCATTGTTGATTCATATGTGAAAGCATGGTAACGCCTCGTGTCAGTTCTGCCCTAACCATACCCCTGGGTAAGTGTTTACCGCCGTCGGTATACTAGATTGGATTTCCTATGTAGAAAACATGTTCGAGTACGATCCTATTCATGACCACCCCTCGGTGGCGTGGTAGGACGTGGATCGGGCTACGTAAACAATGGTTATACACTCAAAACTCGTTTAGTTATTAACCTACCCTAGAAGCTCTATTAACTAAACTGGTGGCCAAACAAGTGATTATTAATATATGTCTTAACCTTGGAGGATTTAAGGCAACATATATTAATTGGACAAGGTCCATGTTCCGGTTATTTGTTTTCATGACCACCCCTCGGTGGCTTGGGGCAATAGGTGCTAAGAATTATCGTTGCAATGCTACATGTTTTTCCAAGTTTCATGTAGGAACATACTTGTATGTTTTATTTGCTAAATTATCTGTATATTTGCTTGGGCTTTGTAATGATGTCTAGTATAATTTTATTTCAGTTCAAAATGTCACCGACACCCCTTATTTCAATACTTACTAAGAATAAACTCAATGGCAATAATTATAAGGATTGGAAGAGGCCAAATCAGAAGTAAGCGGCTTCCAGTTCTTCTAATCCTCCTGTCTCGGATGGGAAGAAGAAGAAGAAGAAGAACAAGAAGCCCAAGGACCCTACAAAGTCCATATGCTTTTGCTGTGGGAAGGTAGGTCACTTTAAGAAGGCTTGTCAGGAATTCCTAGCCGCCAAGGGCAAGGAAGGTAAGGAACTTCACTACTTGGAAGCGTGTTTGGTGGAAGAATCGAAAGACACTTGGGTCATTGATTCGGGTGCCACTAATCATGTTTGTGTTTCTATGCGGGGGTTCATGGAAACGAGAAGTCTACATGATAGGAGCCTCTCGTTGCGGACTGGAGATGGCAGCTTGGTGGTGACTGAGGCAGTGGGAGATATTTATTTTTATTTTGATGAATTTAGGTTTATTTTATTGAAAGACTATCTTTATGTTTCTAATTTTAGGAGGAACCTTATATCGGTAGCTTGTTTAATAAAGGATTCTTATTCAGTTTCTTTTAGTAAAAAAGTTGATATTCATAGAAATAAGTCTTTTATCTGTTCTAGATGAATGGATGGAAACCTATATTTGATTGAACCAAAGACGTACTCACTGCTTGACACCGAATTAATAGATAACTCTAAAAGGTTGAAAGTTTCTCACTCTAACAAGGCGTATCTTTGGCATTTAAGACTTGGTCATATTAATCAAGATAGGATTTAAAGATTGGTGAAAGATGGTCCTCTGGAATCTCTGGAGGAGGTATGTTTTCCTCAATGTGAGTCTTGTCTAGAGGGAAAGATGACTAAGAGGTCTTTTGGAGCTAAGGGTACAAGGGCTCACGAGCTCTTAGAAATTGTGCACACTGACGTATGTGGCCCCATGAACGTCATAGCAAGAGGAGGGTTCGAGTATTATGTCTCCTTTATAGACGATTACTCGAGATATGGATATGTGTATCTGATGCACCGCAAGAGCGAAACCTTTGACAAGTTCAAAGAGTATCGTGCGGAAGTGGAAAAGCAATTGGATAAATCCATAAAGACAGTTCGATCTGATCAAGGTGGCGAATACCTCTCCGACGAATTTCTAGGACATCTTGTAGAGAACGGGATATTATCCCAATTGACTGCACCTGGTACTCCACAACAGAATGGTGTAGCCGAAAGGAGAAACAGGACCTTGTTGGATATGGTACGGTCCATGATGAGTTATTCAGCGCTGCCTTTATCATTTTGGGGATATGCTTTATAAACGGCGTGCTATATTCTGAACCAGGTTCCAAGCAAATCAATTCCCAGGACTCCATATGAATTGTGGCATGGCAGAAAGCCCTGCCTTAGACATATGAGAATATAGGGCTGCCTGGTGCATGTACTAGATGGGGATGCGAAGAAGTTGGAACCAAGATCAGAATTGTGCATGTTTGTAGGGTATCCAAAGGGAACTAAAAGAGGTCTATTTTATAACCCGAAGGAACAAAAAGTCATTGTATCAACCCATGCGACATTCTTGGAGGAAAGTTACATGAATGACTTTAAACCTCGAAGTAAAGTGGTGCTCGAGGAGTTATCAGGTAAAAGAACTGCTCCACAGGTTTCGGTCTTGGATACAAGTTCGAGTTCCAGTGAAAGACCTATAAACGATCAACAATTTAGGATGCCTCGTCGTAGTGGGAGGGTTTCGAAGAAACCTAATTTCTTCATGTATGATGCTGAGGTATACCAGGCCAAGGCTCATGAGCATGAGGATGATCTGGTTACCTATGATGAAGCTATAAACGGTGTTGATTCTAAATCTTGGAAATAGGCTATGAACAATGAGATGGATTCTATGAAATCCAACTCTGTTTGGGAACTTGTAGATTTGCCGGATGGGTTAAAACCCATTGGATGCAAATGGGTCTACAAAAGAAAGAAGGATGCGAAAAGGAGAGTGGAAACTTTCAAAGCTAGACTGGTTGCAAAGGGGTACACGTAAAAGGCTGGAATCGATTACGATAAAACCTTTTCACCTGTTGCTATACTGAAGTCTATCCGTATTCTTCTATGCATTGCTACAGCTCTCGATTACGAGATCTGGCAAATGGATGTCAAGACGGCATTCTTCAATAGCCATCTTGAAGAGTGTATCTATATAATACAACCTGAAGGGTTCGTAGCGAAAGGCCAAGAAAGGAAAGTCTGTAAGTTGTTTAGATTCATTTATGGATTAAAGCAAGCATCTTGCTCATGGAACTAGATATTTGATCAAGCGATCAAGACTTTCAATTTTGAGCAGAACGTTAATGAACCTTGTGTTTATAAACGTATTAAGGATGGAAAAGTGGTCTTTCTGATACTCTATATCGATGATATACTACTCATTGGGAATGATGTAGGGAACTTATCATCGGTCAAGCTTTGGTTACACCAACAGTTTGACATGAGGGACTTGGGAGAAGCTAATTATGTTCTAGGCATTCATCTCTGTAGAGATCGAAAGAACAAAATGATAGTGTTATCCCAAGCTTCATACATAGATAAAAATAATTGACAAATATGCAATGCAAAAGGTAAAGAAAGTACACAACCTTCTATTGCCAGTCTAACTCTTTCATTGGAAGACTGTCCAAAGACATCGAAAGAAAGAGAGTATATGAGTAAGGTCCCTTATGCATCCGCTGTGGGAAGCCTTATGTACGCTATGCTTTGCACTCGCCTGGACATATGTTTTGCATTAGGTATGGTGAGTCGATATCAAGCGAATCCTGGAACTAAGCACTGGCAAGCAATAAAGCATATACTCAAGTATCTTAAGAGAACGAGGGATTATATGCTGGTGTATTCTGGAGGGGACCTAACACCCGTAGGATACACAGACTCAGACTTCCAGACTTGCAAGGATTCGAGGAAATCAACATCTAGATCAGTGTTTTTGCTCAGAGGAGGCGCCATTGTATGGAGGGCGTGAAGCAGGACTGCACAGCTAACTCTACTATGGAGGCTGAGTATGTGGCTGTGGCTGAGGCATCTAAAGAAGTGGTTTGGCTCCGCAAGTTCTTTAGAGACCTTGAGGTCATTTCAGGTGTTGACAAGTCTATCACACTTTACTGTGATAACACTGGGGTTATTACCAACACAAGGGAACCTCAGCACCACAAGAGCATCAAACACATAGATCGGAGATATCATATTATTAGAGGGCACGTGGAGACAGGACAAGTAGATGTATGTAAGATCGCGTCTGAAGACAACATTGTCGATCCCTTTACTAAGACTTTGGTGGCTAGAAGCTTTGAGAGGCACGTAGAGGCAATGGGGATGCATAAGATGAGACATCTACTAGCTTAGGGCAAGTGGGAGGTTGTTAGGAAATGCCCTAAGCATTAAAGACATTTTGATGTATTTATTTTGAACTGGATAATAAAATTATATATATAGAGGTTATTCTTTACGTTGCTATCTGTCCTCGTTTTATTTACATGTTAAAGTAAATGTAAGCAAATATGGCTCCCTGATTGCTTGTGTTAAACTGTTAGAACGTTACATGCAATGGACTTTTGTATGCGAGAAGACAATGTTCTAAAGTAAGCGGTCTAAACTATGGTCTATAGTCTATGGGGTTAGACCGAGCATCTAACTCATGTTAAGACTATTATGTTGTCTAAAGCCTTGGAGGGGACGGTTTGTCTTGACTGTCTGGAGCTGGACTCCCAAGTAGAGACATAGATATGTTACTTGGTGGTGACATATCAGACCAGGACTAAAGCATGATTGATCTACGAAGTCTGCTTTGAGTGGATCGATCTGCTTTTTACGTTCATTGTGCAGTAACCTTAATCCTGAGTAAATGGACAGCTTCGTGTATATGACTTGTGTACTTTGATGCTCCAATGGCTAAATCATCTCAGAGGTAGTAAGCTTGTAGACCGGTTCATTGGGTACATGACTTGTATACGATGAAGGGTTCATTTATAGATATCGGAATCATAGCTCTAATGAGGAGTTAAGGGTATCCTTTTAAAGGCATTATATTGAATGTGAAAATGGACAAGGCCTTGGGTCATATGCTGGGCGGATGACTTCTTATTCACATATGGTGAATAATCATTTTCTTTATTCGGCAGTATAATGGAACTTTAAGATAGCTTGATTAGTAGGATTAAATGAACTTTGGTCTAAGGCTGATCACGGATATCATATGAGGGTTCTGCATACATGACAAGGTCATTGGACGATAGCTTGTCGTAGGCTTACGTAATACGGTATATAATTGGGAGTTCAGTTTCAGGTTTATAGTGGTGTGACTCTGAAATTAGTGATCATATGATTGAGTTGTTCGGTAAAGAATGATGATCATATGAATTTGCGGGAGCCCGATTATATATGTCCAATTGGTCCCTCTATTGGCTCCACATAATTCCTTAACGTTTGGCAAAATTGATTTGTGTATGCTATTGGCTAGTTTATTTTGTATGGATGGTGTTGACATAGGATTAGGATGGTTGACAAGATTCTCTACGGTTGGATTCAGATTTTGTTTTGGATAATAGAGTACGCAATTATTCGAACTCCAAATAACGTTGCCATGATTTTATTTGAGATTGGACTGGAGTTGTAGAAAATTATCAATGAGAACAAGAATTTGAAATATAACTGTTTTATGGATTTTGAAATTTGAAATTTGAATTTTGAAATTTGAATTTTGAATTTGAAATTTGAAATTGAAATTCGAATTTGAAATTTGAATTTGAAATTTAAATTTGAAATTTAAAATTTGAAATTTGAAATTTGAATTTGATATTTGAAATTCAAATTTTGACTCACAGTCCAAGTGGGATTCGAATTTCTTGTGGTAAATCCACAAGGAATGAAATTCGAATTTGAGTTGGATATGGAGAGGAAAATCTTGTTAGAATCCTACTTGAATTTTGAATCCAAATCCTAACAATAATGGACGAAAATTTTGAGGATTATCCTCATGGAATTTTCAGATTTTTTGTGGATAAGGTTCAAGGGAAAATTCAAGTTTCAATCCTAGTTGAATTTGGATTCTCTCCTCCCTGATTATGGTCGAAAATTTGAGGAAGATCTCCTAGGAGATTTTCGGTTATTTTGGATAAGGATGAAATAAGATTCAAGCTTGAAAATCCTAGTGGAATTTTGATTCTTCCTTATCCAAAAGTGGCCGAAATTTTTGTTGGGATTTTTCCCTTGGATTTTCGGATTTTTTAGTAAAAAGGGAGATAAGATTCGTGTTAAAATCTTGTTTAGATTTAAATTGGATAATCCTAATGTTGGCCGAAATTTGTTGGGATTTTCCCTTGGAAAATTTCAGATTTTATGTTGTGGATAAGGGAGAAAATCTTCTCCTAATCCAATTTAAATTCAGAGAATCACCTCATACAAGTCTATAAATAGAGGTCCTGCCACTCCAGTTCTTTTAGACCACAGACTCTCAGGTGAGCAGACTTATTGTTGCATAACTCACTGTGACAATAAGTTCTTTAGAGATCTGGGTGGTCGGAAGAATACTAGCAGTGCTAGCATACCGATCGAGGTTCAGAGTGCCCATACACTCAGCCATTCGGGAATTGGAGAATAGTAGAGAAGGCTAGTTGATTGAAGCCCTCCGGTCATTCTCCTCCTGCAAGATTGGCGTCCTTGAGGTATAGTTTAAATTATTGTTGGTTTATTGTATATGGCATCGTGAGATATTTAACGATCTTGAAAAATTTTTATTGTTCCGTTGCACCACGCTGATATGTTTTTACCAATTTATGTCCTACACACGGCCTCTTACACGGCCATGTACCTGACCGTGTTCTACTACACGGCCATGTGTACTTACACGGCTACACACACGTACACAGTTTGAGTGGTACATGGCCATGTACAAGATCGTGTACTTTTAAAATTACACTAAAATGCATCAAATTATTCTTCAATTTCTCCTTAAATTAAAATTAAAGTACATGATCGAGGCGGTCCTTACACTACTATTCACGTGCGTATATATAATTCACAAATATAAAGGTTTAAACGGCTAAAGTTCAATCTTACATAGATACTTATGAAATTGCTTAACTGATTACTACTCAAAATATAATATTTGCTTAATACTGTGCAGAAGTCAAAACTTGCGATGATATCCACAACCTCACCCTCACATCTGCCTCTGCCGCCATCATCGTTCAATGTGGTCTATGCTATAGGTCGCTTACCTATAGCATGAACATACATTGTGAGCTTTATGTCTAGTAAGTACAACATGTCATCCGTAAAACATGTTTAAATCATAATACATACTTAAAACTTATAAGCATGTCATGTACCAACATGTACCACACACTGAATCATACCACATATTGGATGCAAAACCAAAGCATCACATAGAACTGAATACATAACTGAAACATCACATAACTGAATGCATATCTACTATAACTGGAAGCATGCTGTAACTATAACTTAGGCATATCGTGAACAATGCATGAACTAATTATGCTTATGTTATGCTTCATTATTCTTTATCAACTGTGGGCCTTGTGCCCGATATAAACTGTGGGCCTTGTGCCAGTTATAAACTGTGGGCTTTGTGCCCGTTATAAAACTATCTTTCCTATGTCTAGCTGAGGGCCCGTGTGTCAGTACCGAATGGGCGCAGTTCCACAGATTCACCTAGACCATTCTTTCTTTATGAGCCTCAACTTGGCCTCGTTATGTATTTTGAGCCTCGGCTTGGGCTTGTCATACTTAACTGAAAAACCTCTTCTAGCTTGAGAGGCTGGTATTACACGCTTAACAATTTCCCAATTGTTGAATTATATCTAATATCCTCACGCCATGAGCTCTACTAGGCTATCTCTTAATCTTACGTGATAGGGATGTAATGGCATCTAACTTATGCTTTCATTAATCTACATGATTATGAAACTATATACTCTTATAACATGCTATGCAACAACTGTGCATGGTTTGCATTACTTAACATAGTATAAAAACAACACTTTAACCTCATTTTTTGCTCATGCTGTAGGTGGAGTTGTACTTACCTAATCTGCAGGCAAAACTTGTACTCACGCCCTTGTCAGGTTACAGGTGTCTACCTATCATCATAACGTATTCATCAATACCCATCACTGAGTCACTAATATCGTTAGTGACTAAAGCAGCTTTTGTCATATGTTACCGATTGCCGTCGGTATTAACTTACTCTTTTTTTGGAGAGTTTTGATTCTCTAATCATGGTTAATTAATTTATGTACCCAATAAATTAATTAATGTCACTCTTAGGTCACTACTAGCGCTAGTGACTATACATCTGGATGTTGTATGTTACCGAACCCATCGGTACCCAACTATTCTACTTTGGGAATTTGGTATCTAATTTCTAATCGTACTTGATTAATTTGTCTACTTGACAATTTAATCACCGTCCTTCACTATTTCATTCAAAACTCGGTCCTTGACTGTTGACTGACTAGTCAACTGACTGGTTACCTCACGCATCGTTGACTAGGTAGCCTATCGGTTTACTTAGCTTATTTGGTGTGGTAGCCCACTGGGCTATCTCTACAATTTTATTTATTTTGAAAATTATTTTGGAAGTCTTATAAAATTTTTGAGAAAATTTATGTTCTTTGAAACCGTCCCCATATCACCCCGTTGAAAGGTGGGGGCGTTTTATCAAAACCATATTTTTATTTTAAAAAGGGAAGAGCATATTTTGATGTTCATTTTTAAAAGTCATCAAATGTAAATTTATAAATAGGGCCTTTGCGACTCCTATTTTCTTTAGACCACAGAGTCTCAGGTAAGCAAATTTATTATTATACATCTCACTAATAATAATAAATTCTTAGAAATCTGGATAGTTGGAAGGAGACAAGCTGTGCTAAAATGCCGATCAAGGAACCGAGTGCTCACACACTCCATCGTTTGGGAATTGGAGAATAGTAGAGAAGACTAGTTGGTTGAAGTCCCTCTATCACATCATCCGGTGTTCCTAGTGTTTTCCTCTGAAGGCATAATGATTGTTGAATAATATATTGTATGTGGCAACATGAGTTTTAAATAATCCTAAAAAAGTTTTTAAAATTCCACTACACACTCTTACGTTTTTTTTTTTCCTACAATTGGTATCAAAGCCAACTCGTGATTATGTCATATACATAAATTAAATGAACGTTTTTTCTCCTTGATGTATGGATTTAATATTTGAATAGTGGTATTCTCGGATTCCTTTATATTGTTATCATGTATTATGTATAGTGTATGTGGTTATTTTAATTTTTAAAATTATTATAAGCATGTTCAATTTTGCTAGTCATGGTTGCTTAGAATTTAGAAAAATTGAATTTATGATTTTTTTTTTCATATAACCATGGGAGCGGTTTATAGTCACTATAATTTTTCTATAGATTTTAATTTTTTGTCACATTGAAATTTTTAGACTTTTTGTACACCAGAAACGTATAGGAAATTTTATGTAATTATTTATGAAGGAGGTGAAGATTGAAGGCATAATTTATTTTTTCCAAGAATTAAATTTAATTTAATGATTGAAAAATTTTTTTGTAGGGAAAATTCTAATTTAATTAGGATTTTAAATTTTTTTAGAGATCCTACAGGGCAAACTGGGAATATGACTAAAAAAAGGTGTAATGACCGCCACATTCACGAAACCTACTTACTGGGTAATAAATAATTAAGAAATGAATTTGGAATAATTTGATACCTTTTAGTGTACTTTTGAAGAACACAGTCAGGTACACGGTCGTGTAAGTAGCCGTGTACTGTTCGGACGGTGTATATGTGAGAGACCGTGTTGTAGGATAATAAATCGGTAAAAACGTATCAGAGTGGCGCAGCAGAACAATAAAAAATTTTTAGATCGTTAAATATCTCATGATGCCATATACAATAAACCAATAACAATTAAAACTCATACCTCAAGGACGCCAATCTTGTAGGAGGAGAATGACCGGAGGCTTCAACCAACTAGCCTTCTCTACTATTCTCCAATTCCCGAATGGCTGAGTGTGTGGGCACTCTGAACCTCGATCGGTATGCTAGCACTGCTAGTCTTCTTCCGACCACCCAGATCTCTAAAGAACTTATTGTCACGATGAGCTGTGCAACATTAAGCCTGCTCACCTGAGAGTCTGTGGTCTGAGAGAACTGGAGTGGCAGGACCTCTATTTATAGACCTGCATGAGGTGATTTTCTGAATTCGAATTGGATTAGGAAAAGATATTCTCCCTTATCCATATCCATAAAATCTGAATTTTCCATGGGAAAATCCCAACAATAAAATTCGGTTTATTTAGGATAAATCCAATCCAAATCTAAACAAGATTTTAACTAGAATTTTATCTCCCTTTTTTAACCAAAAAATCCGAAATTTCCTAGGAGATTTTTCCTCCAAAAATTCGGCCACATTTAGGATAAGGGAGAATCAAAATTCCACTAGGATTTTCAAGCTTGAATCTTATCTCAACCTTATCCAAAATAATCGAATTTTCCTAGGAGATTTCCTCCATAATTTCGGCCACTTTTCAGGGAAGGAAAGAATCCAAATTCAACTAGGATTGAAACTTGAATTTTTCCCTTGAACCTTATCCACAAAAACCGAAATTCCATTGAGGATTATCCTCAAAATTTCGTCCATAATTTGTTAGGATTTGGATTCAAAATTCAAGTAGGATTCTAACAAGATTATCCTCTCCAAATCCAACTCAAATTCGAATTTCAAACCTTGTGGATTTTCCACAACAAATTCGAATCCCACTTGGACTGTGATTTAAAATTTGAATTTCAAATTTCAAATTCGAATTTCAAATTTCAAATTTCAAATTTCAAATTTCAAATTCGAATTTCAAATTAAAATTTCAAATTCAAATTTCAAATTCAAATTTCAAAATTCAAATTTCAAAATCCACAAAACGGTTGTGTTTCAAATTCTTGTTCTCATGGATAATTTTCTACAACTCCAATCCAATCTCAAATAAAATCATGGCAACTTTATTTGGAGTTTGAATAATTGTGTACTCTATTATCCAAAACAAAATCTGAATCCAACCGGAGAGAATCTTGTCTACCATCCTAATCCTGTGTCATCACCATCCATGCATAATAAACTAGCCAATAGTATACACAAACCAATTTGCCAAACGTTAAGGAATTATGTGAAGCTAGTAGAGGGACTGATTGGACATATATAATCAGGCTCCCATGATTCCATATGATCATCATTCTGTACCGAACAACTCAATCATATGATCACTAATTTCAGAGTCACACCACTATAAACCTGAAACTGAACTCCCAATTATATACCGTATTACGTAAGCCTGTGACGAGCTACTATCCAATGACCTTGTCATATATGCAAAACCCTCGTATGATATCCATGATCAGCCTTAGGTCAAAGTCCGTTTAATCCTACTGATCAGGCTATCTTAAAGTTCCATTATACTACCGAATTAAGAAAATGATTATTCACCATATGTGAATAAGAAGTCATCCGCCCAGCAGACGATCCAAGGTCTTGTCCATTTTCACATTCAGTATAATGCCTTTAAGAGGATACCTTTAACTCCTTAGAGCTATGATTCCGATATCTGCAAACAAACCCTTCATCGTATACAAGTCATGCACCCAACGAACCGGTCTATAAGCTTACTACCTCTTAGACGCTTTAGCCATTGGAACATCAAAGTACACAAGTCATATACATGAAGTAGTTCATTTACTCAGGATTAAGGTTATTGCACAATGAACGTCAAAAGCAGATTGATCCACTCATAGCAGACTACGTAGGTCAATCACGCTTTAGTCCCGATCTAATATGTCACCACCAAGTAACATATCTATGTCTCTACTTGGGAGTCCAGCTCCAGACAGTCAAGACAAACCGTCCCCTCCAAGGCTTTAGACAACATAATAGTCTTAACATGAGTTAGATGCTCGGTCTAACCCCATAGACTACAGACCATAGTTTAGACCGCTAACTTTACAACATTGTTTTCTCGCATACAAAACTCCATTGCATGCAACGTTCTAACAGTTTTAACACAAGCAGTCAATGAGCCATATTTGCTTACATTTACTTTAACATGTAAATAAGACGAGGACAGATAGCAATGTAATGAATAACCTCTATATATAATTTTATTATCCAGTTCAAAATGTCTCTTATACTTAGGGCATTTCCTAATAATCTCCCACTTGCCCTAAGCCAGTAAATGTGCCATGTTACGCATCCCCATCGCCTCTACATGCCTTTCAAAGTTTCTAGCAACCAAAGTCTTAGTAAAGGGATCAGTGATGTTGTCCTCGGACGCGATCTTACATACATCCGCTTGTCCTGTCTCCACATGCCCTCTAATAATGTGATATCTCCGATCGATGTGCTTGGTCCTCTTGTGGTGCCGAGATTCCCTTGTGTTGGCAATAGCCCCTATATTATCACAGTAAAGTGTGATAGGCTTGTCAACACCCGGAAAGACCTCAAGGTCTCTAAAGAACTTGCGGAGCCAAACCGCTTCTTTAGATGCCTCTGCCATAGCCACATACTTAGCCTCTATAGTAGCGTCAGCTGTGCAGCCCTGCTTCATGCTCCTCCACACAATGGCGCCTCCTCCGAGTAAAAACACTGATCCAGATGTCGATTTCCTCAAATCCTTACAAGTCTGGAAGTCTGAGTCCGTGTATCCTACGGGTGTTAGGTCCCCTCCAGAATACACCAGCATATAATCCCTCGTTCTCTTAAAATACTTGAGTATATGCTTTATAGCTTGCCAATGCTTGGTTCCAGGATTTGCTTGATATCGACTCACCATACCTACTGCAAAACATATGTCTGGGCGAGTGCAAAGCATAGCGTACATAAGGCTACCCACAGCGGATGCATAAGGGACCTTACTCATATGATCTCTTTCTTCCGATGTCTTGGGACAGTCATCCAATGAAAGAGTTAGACCGGCAATAGAAGGTTGTGAGCCTTTCTTTGCCTCTTGCATTGCATATTTGTCAATTATTTTATCTATGTATGAAGCTTGGGATAACGCTATCATTTTGTTCTTTCGATCTCTGAAGAGACGAATGCCTAGAACATAATTAGCTTCTCCCAAGTCCTTCATGTCAAACTATTGGTGTAACCAAAGCTTGACCGATGATAAGTTCCCTACATCATTCCCAATGAGTAGTATATCATCGACATAGAGTATCAGAAAGACCACTTTTCCATCCTTAATATGTTTATAAACACAAGGTTCATCAATGTTCTGCTCAAAACCAAATGTTTTAATCGCTTGATCAAACCTCTGGTTCCATGAGTGGGATGCTTGCTTTAATCCATAAATGGATCTAAGCAACTTGCAGACTTTCCTTTCTTGGCCTTTCGCTATGAACCCTTCGGGCTATATCATATAGATACACTCTTCAAGATGGCCATTCAAGAATGCCGTCTTGACATCCATTTGCCAGATCTCGTAATCGAGAGCTGCAGCAATGGACAGAAGAATACGGATAGACTTCAGCATAGCAACAGGCAAAAAGGTTTCATTGTAATCGATTCTAGCCTTTTGTGTGTATCCCTTTGCAACCAGTCTAGCTTTGAAAGTTTTGACTCTCCCTTCCGCATCCTTCTTTCTTTTGTAGACCCATTTGCATCCAATGGGTTTTATCCCATCCAGCAAATCTACAAGTTCCCAAACAGAGTTGGATTTCATAGAATCCATCTCATTGTTCATAGCCTGTTTCCAAGATTTAGAAGCAACATCATTTATAGCTTCATCATAGGTGACCGGATCATCCTCATGCTCATGAGCCTCAGCCTGGTATACCTTAGCATCATACATGAAGAAATTAGGTTTCTTAGAAACCCTCCCACTACGACGAGGCATCCCAAATTGTTGATCGTCTACAGGTCTTTCACTGGAACTTGGACTTGCATCCAAGATCGAAATCTGTGGAGCAGTTCTTTCACCCGATAACTCCTCTAGCACCACTTTGCTTCGAGGCTTAAAGTCATTCATGTGACTTTCCTCCAAGAATGTCGCATGGGTTGAGACAATGACTTTTTGTTCCTTCGGTTTATAGAACAGACCTCCTTTAGTTTCTTTTGGATATCCTACAAACATGCACAATTCTGATCTTGGTTCTAACTTTTTCGCATCCCCATCCAGTACATGTGCCGGGCAGCCCCATATTCTCATATGTCCAAGGGAGGGCTTCCTGCCACGCCACAATTCATGCGGAGTTCTGGGAATTGATTTGCTCGGAACCTGGTTCAGAATATAGCACGCCGTTTGTAAAGCATGTCCCCAAAATGATAATGGCAGCGTTGAATAACTCATCATGGACCGTACCATATCCAATAAGGTTCTGTTTCTCCTTTCGGCTACACCATTCTGTTGTGGAGTACCAGGTGCAGTCAATTGGGATAATATCCTATTCTCTACAAGATGTCCTAGAAATTCATCAGAGAGGTATTCGCCACCTCGATCAGATCGAAGTGTCTTTATGGATTTATCTAATTGCTTTTCCACTTCTACATGATACTCTCTGAACTTGTCAAAGGTTTCACTCTTGCGGTGCATCAGATACACATATCCATACCTCGAGTAATCATCTATAAAAGAGACATAATACTCAAACCCTCCTCGTGCTGTGACGTTCATGGGGCCACATACGTCAGTGTGCACAATTTCTAAGAGCTTCTGAGCCCTTGTACCCTTAGCTCCAAAAGACCTCTTAGTCATTTTACCCTCTAGACAAGACTCACTTTGGGGAAGTCGTACCTCCTCCAGAGATTCCAGAGGACCGTCTTTCACCAATCTTTGAATCCTATCCTGATTAATATGATCAAGTCTTAAATGCCAAAGATACGCCTTGTTAGAGTGAGAAACTTTCAACCTTTTAGAGTTATCAATTAATTCAGTGTCAAGCAGTGAGCACATCTTTGGTTTGATCAAATATAGGTTTCCATCCATCCATCCAGAACAGATAAAAGACTTATTTCTACGAATATCAACTCTTTTACTAAAAGAAACTGAATAAGAATCCTTTATTAAACAAGCTACCGATATAAGGTTCCTCCTAAAATTAGGAACATAAAAATAGTCTTTCAATAAAATAAACCTAAATTGATCAAAATAAAGGTAAACATCTCCCACTGCTTCAGCCACCACAAAGTTACCATCTCCAGTCCGCAACGAGAGGCTCATATCATGTAGACTTCTCATTTCCATGAACCCCTGTATAGAAACACAAACATGATTAGTGGCGCCCGAATCAATGACCCAAGTGTCTTTCGATTCTTCCACCAAACACGCTTCCAAGTAATGAAGTTTCTTACCTTCCTTGCCCTTGGCGGCTAGGAATTCCCGGCAAGCCTTCTTGAAGTGACCTACCTTCCCACAATGGAAGCATTTGGACTTTTTAGGGTCCTTCGGCTTCTTGTTCTTGTTCTTCTTCTTCTTCTTCTTCCCGTCCGAGACAAGAGGATTAGAAGAACTAGAAGCCACTTGCTTCTTATTTGGCCTCTTCCTCTTCCGTGAGGGAATGGAAGATTCTGCCAAATTGGCCTCTCCTTTAGGTCGGACCACATCCTCATCCCTGATCATCCGCTCATAAGCCTGTAGTTGCTTCATGAGCTCGGTTAGTCCTAACTCCTTTGTCGTCAGATTGTATGTGACCTTAAACCCCACAAAATCTTTAGACAGAGTCTTGAACACCATCTCGATCTGGGTGTTGTAGTCCAACTCAGCACCATTCTCGGCAGCCTCAGCGAAGAATCCCATTAAAGTGATCATATGGTCCTTCACCGAAGTACCCGCCTTTTGCTTAGAGTTCATAATGCTGGTGATAGCGGACTGTCGAGCCAATTTTTCTTGGCCTCCGAACATGTCCTCCAGATTTTCCATGATCTCCCCAGCAACTTGATAAGTCTCATGCTGCTTTTGTAAAGCACTCGTCATACTAGCAAGGATGTAGCATCGAGCTATCTCATTGGATTCTCTCCAACGATTATAGGCAACCGGGACCTCCTCAAGTGGTGTGTCAGGTTTGGGCCCAGGTTGGCATGGTTCGTCCAGTACGAACTTGTGTCTCTCGCAACTGAGAACTATTAATAGATTTCTTTTCCAATCTTTATAATTGTCGCCATTCAGTTTATTCTCAGTAAGTATTGAAATGAGGGGTGTCGGTGACATTTTGAACTGAAATAAAATTATACTAGACATCATTACAAAGCCCAAGCAAATATATAGATAATTTAGCAAATAAAACATACAAGTATGTTCCTACATGAAACTTGAAAAACATGTAGCATTGCAACGGTAATTGTCAGCACCGATTGCCCCAAGCCACTGAGGGGTGGTCACGAAAACAAATAGCCAGAACATGGACCCCATCTAATTAATATATGTTGCCTTAAATCCTCCAAGGTTAAGACATATATTAATAACCACTTATTTGGCCACAAGTTTAGTTAACAGAGCTTCTAGGGAAGGTTAATAACTAAACCAGTCTTGAGTGTATAACCATTGTTTACGTAGCCCGATCCACGTCCTACCAAGCCATCGAGGGGTGGTCATGAATAGGATCGTACCCGAACACGTTTTCCACATAGGAGATCCAATCTAGTATACCGGCGGCGGTAAGCACCTACCGAGGGGTGTGGTCAGGGCAGAACTAACGCGAGGCGTTACCATGCTTGCACATATGGATCAACAATGGAGGCCGTGGGTTTTGTTTGAAACCCTCTCCCACTCAATATTTTGAAAAACATGCAAGTTTTGACAAATTATGTATGATCAATATAGTATGAGCGGCACTCACCTATCCTATATGACATGTTATCAAATATGCATACAAAACGTCTATCAATACATATTTATACATCCATGACATATCACAGAAAAAATAATTGACAAAATAACCAAGCTATGGTTCCATCCTAGAACAAAGAAAATAAAGATTACAAAATTCCATCCAAAGCATTCTTTGGGCCTTGAATTTCGTTCCGTCTTCTTGTATCCATCTTTACGTAGCCTCTCCATTTATTTCTCATCCCAAGAATCATTTAAAATTTAAATCTCCAAAACTTTAAATTTCAAATTCAAATTCCAAATTTGAATTTCAAATTTAAATTTTAAACAATTTTAAACATCATGTGTAATAATATGTAATTTCAAAAATTTCAAATACATATTTTTAAACATGATTTAAAATTAAATCTCAAATTTAAAAAATCAAAATTTTTCGATTTTTTAGACCGTCGTACCGCCGCCTCCAAAGGCGGCAGCCGTCGTGGGCAACCACCAGCCCCCAGCCCCAAAGGGACTGGCAGCCCACGGCTGCCCCCTATGTGCAGCCTTGCCGGGCTACAGGCCAAGCCTGCAGCGCCAGGCTGCACGCCCAGGCTGCGGCCAGCCTTGGGCAGGCCACGGCCACCCTTGGCTGTAGGCCAAGCCTGCGGCCATGGGTGGTGTTGGCCTGCACAGGGGTTACCGCAGCCCCATCCTGCCCGAGGGTAGGGGCTGCAGCCCCACCAAGGCCAGTCACCCTATCCCGAGGGGTCGTGTCTCGATTTTCGTGCCATATTCCAATTTACCTATTAGGATCTCCAAAAATTAATTTGAATCCCAATTAAATTGAAATTTTCCACACAATCAAAATTTCAACCTTTAAATCAAATTTAACTTTTGGGAAAAAATAGATTACGGTCTTCAATCTTCAATCTCCTCCAAGAACAATTACATAAAATTTCCTAAACCGTTTCCGGTGTTCAAAAATTCTAACCATAAAAATTCTAAGAGACAAAAATTAAAATCCATGGGAAAATTACAGTGTTAATAAACTACTCCCATGGTTACATAAAAATTCCTAGATACAATTTTTCTAAATTCTAAGGAACCATAACCGGTATAAACAAGCATGCTTATAATAATTCAAAAAATTAAATAACCACATACTTTATACATAATCCATGATAACAACATAAAGGAACCCTAGAATGCCACTCTCTAAATATCAAATCCATACATAAACAAAAAGACTAAGTAATTGTCTAATTTATGTATATGGCATAGTCATGAGATGGCTCTGATACCAATTGTAGGATAATAAATCGGTAAAAATGTATCAGAGTGGCGCAGCGAAACAATAAAAATTTTTATATCGTTAAATATCTCATGATGCCATATACAATAAACCAACAAAAATTAAAACTCATACCTCAAGGATGCCAATCTTGCAGGAGGAGAATGACCGGAGGCTTCAACCAACTAGCCTTCTCTACTATTCTCCAATTCCAGAATGGCTGAGTGTGTGGGCACTCTGAACCTCGATCGGTATGCTAGCACTGCTAGTCTTCTTCCGACCACCCAGATCTCTAAAGAACTTATTGTCACGATGAGCTGTGCAACATTAAGCCTGCTCACCTGAGAGTCTGTGGTCTGAGAGAACTGGAGTGGCAGGGCCTCTATTTATAGACCTGCATGAGGTGATTCTCTGAATTCGAATTAGATTAGGAAAAGATATTCTCCCTTATCCATATCCATAAAATCTGAATTTTCCATGGGAAAATCCCAACAATAAAATTCGGTTTATTTAGGATGAATCCAATCCAAATCTAAACAAGATTTTAACTAGAATTTTATCTCCCTTTTTTAACCAAAAAATCCGAAATTTCCTAGGAGATTTTTCCTCCAAAAATTCGGCCACATTTAGGATAAGGGAGAATCAAAATTCCACTAGGATTTTCAAGCTTGAATCTTATCTCAACCTTATCCAAAATAACCGAATTTTCCTAGGAGATTTCCTCCATAATTTCGGCCACTTTTCAGGGAAGGAGAGAATCCAAATTCAACTAGGATTGAATTTTTCCCTTGAACCTTATCCACAAAAACCGAAATTCCATTGAGGATTATCCTCAAAATTTCGTCCATAATTTGTTAGGATTTGGATTCAAAATTCAAGTAGGATTCTAACAAGATTATCCTCTCCAAATCCAACTCAAATTCGAATTTCAAACCTTATGGATTTTCCACAACAAATTCGAATCCCACTTGGACTGTGATTTAAAATTTCAATTTCAAATTCCAAATTCGAATTTCAAACTCAAATTTCAAATTTCAAATTTCAAATTTCAAATTTAAATTTCAAATTCAAATTTCAAATTCGAATTTCAAATTCAAATTTCAAATTCAAAATTCAAAATTCAAATTTCAAAATTCAAATTTCAAAATCCATAAAACGGTTGTGTTTCAAATTCTTGTTCTCATGGATAATTTTCTACAACTCCAATCCAATCTCAAATAAAATCATGGCAACTTTATTTAGAGTTTGAATAATTGTGTACTCTATTATCCAAAACAAAATCTGAATCTAACCGGAGAGAATCTTGTCTACCATCCTAATCCTGTGTCATCACCATCCATGCATAATAAACTAGCCAATAGCATACACAAACCAATTTACCAAACATTAAGGAATTATGTGAAGCTAGTAGAGGGACTGATTGGACATATATAATCGGGCTCCCGTGATTCCATATGATCATCATTCTGTACCGAACAACTCAATCATATGATCACTAATTTCAGAGTCACACCACTATAAACCTGAAACTGAACTCCCAATTATATACCGTATTACGTAAGCCTGTGACGAGCTACTATCCAATGACCTTGTCATATATGCAAAACCCTCATATGATATCCATGATCAGCCTTAGGTCAAAGTCTGTTTAATCCTACTGATCAGGCTATCTTAAAGTTCCATTATACTACCGAATTAAGAAAATGATTATTCACTATATGTGAATAAGATGTCATCCGCCCAGCAACGACCCAAGGCCTTGTCCATTTTCACATTCAGTATAATACCTTTAACTCCTTAGAGCTATGATTCTGATATCTGCACACAAACCCTTCATCGTATACAAGTCATACACCCAACGAACCGATCTATAAGCTTACTACCTCTGAGACGCTTTAGCCATTGGAACATCAAAGTACACAAGTCATATACATGAAGTAGTTCATTTACTCAGGATTAAGGTTGTTGCACAATGAACGTCAAAAGCAGATTGATCCACTCATAGCGGACTACGTAGATTAATCACGCTTTAGTCCTGGTCTAATATGTCACCACCAAGTAACATATCTATGTCTCTACTTGGGGGTCCAGCTCCAAACAGTCAAGACAAACCGTCCCGTCCAAGGCTATAGACAACATAATAGTCTTAACATGAGTTAGATGCTCAGTCTAACCCCATAGACTACAGAACATAGTTTAGACAGATAACTTTAGAACATTGTCTTCTCGCATACAAAAGTCCATTGCATGCAACGTTCTAACAGTTTTAAAATAAGCAGTCAGTGAGCCATATTTGCTTACATTTACTTTAACATGTAAATAAGACGAGGACAGATAGCAATGTAATGAATAACCTCTATATATAATTTTATTATCCAGTTCAAAATGAATACATCAAAATGTCTCTAATACTTAGGGCATTTCCTAACATGTGTAAGTGTAAGTGGCTGTGTAAGTGTAACACGGTCAGGTACACAGCCGTATAAGTAGCCGTGTACTGCTCGGATGGTTAAACGTGTGAGAGGCCGTGTTCTAGGGACTGGGCGTGTTAAGCAATCTCAACTAGTACAAGCCCATGTCTAGAGTATACACGCCTGTGTACAAGCCCGTGTTGAAGGCCATTATTGAGCAGAGAGCCATTGTGAAGACTCTCATGATTCATGAAATCTAATTTCTATGTGATGAGTAATTAGGTTGATTAATACAATATATATTTTCCAGTTGAATAGATTAAATGGGTACAATAACGTTTAATTTCTATTCATGCAGTGAAAGGGGCAACCGACAATAAAATCGGTCCACCCTATTATGTGTATTAGTGAACAGGTCATCAGTACGCTCGGACCAGTCATCTGAGCACAATAGCGACAAATACCCTAGCAGAGGTATAGTATCGATAACAGTGGTCCAGATTACCTCTTCTCGCCCAGAAACTGACAAAATCGGAGTCAGAACACTCAGACTAGTAGTTAAGTAGAAAACAGTGAATAGTGAAAAACGGATATGCAGTGTCAGGTTAATGGCCAAGACGACCTTAATCTTGCATAAAACTGATATATTTACAGTCAACAGGCTCAATCTGGTCAATTGAACATAAAACGAGAATTGTTGTTTGAGAGATAAGCAGTATCCGGAAGAGGGTCAAGATGACCTTTTCTCGTCCCGAAACTGAGTCAATTGAGAATGGTCAAATTAGTCAATTGAGCGCAAAACATGTTTTTCGAGATGGGGTCACACAGATCCTGAAAACTAGTCCAGAGGACCTCAAATGGATGTAAAACTGATAAATTTGAAATCAGCACGTCCAAATTAGTCAAGATAGACTGTGTTTGCAATTTCACACGAAACAGCCTCGTTATGTGTGCGCAGTGTCAACACAGTATAGGCACAACCACAGAATTAAGAAATTGGTCAAGATAACTTTTTCTTGAAATAAAACTGATGTATTTAGAATCAGCACAAAATGTAAGTTTTGACTGGGAAATCGCAATATCAGAAAACTGGTCAAGATGACCTCGGATGGAAATAAAACTGATATATTTGGGTTCAACATGCCCAAATTAGTCTGTATAGCATATGTTAAAATTTTTCAAAAAAAAAAGTATAAAGGGTGGAAATTTTGGATGCCCACCCCCAAATAATTTTTCCTTATCTCTTTTTTCTCCCCACAGCACCTGAATGTAAACAGTAACCACCATTCAAATCTGACCTCCGTTTTTGACACCGCTGGCACCATTGGAAAGCTCTCGTTGAGCTGAGTCCAGTGGTGGGTCGACGCAATGAAACTGCCATCAGAGGCTGAAAATTTGAGCTGTCGTTTCTCCGCTGTCAGACATCCAAATGCCACGATTCTGGTCCCAATGAATTTGTGATGAGAGTAGAAAAAATCCAGGCCTCATTTCAGCTCAACGGCTACCGGATCAAGCCACCCGAGCTTCATCCTCACCGTCACCGTTGCCACCATGGAATCCATCGATTCTGGAAGAGTTGAGTGACATGGTGGGCACCAAAATGATCAGAATGATGCGTAGAGCAAAAGGCCCAAGTCAATTTTGGGCAACAATGCCAGGAAGACAGAGAACCAACCACCGCCGCCGTCCCCAATTTTTGAGGCTCGATTTCCGGTGATAGGAGCCTCGATTGGTGAAATTGACACCGCCAATGGGTTCCTCTCGTCGAGTTCTTCAAGATGGTGGATGTTTTTTTCCCTCGCCACCACTAGTCAACGCCAGTCAATGGTTGGTCAACACCGGTCAACAGCAACCCAATGACCAAAATTTAAGGAATGGCCTGCTGGCTTATTTTCGACGTTCCAGACACATACGTAGCATCGGATTTGCAAACTGGAATTTAAAATGTGAAGAACGATGATTCAAAGATTGTGCGGTCGAGACCGAACAGCTTTTTTGATCGCGATGGGAACGATTTTGGTAGTAATTTTGATCCCTTTATTCCTCATTTTATTGTTGGAATATTTATGTATTAATTATAGATTATTGGCTTGAGGAATTATAAGAAAAATGGATGAAATGTTGAAAAAAAAAAAGTGAGGAAATGTGAATATTTTTATGTAAAAAGTTGAGTTTTTACATAAGAATTAGGCCTTTGGTTTAGTACGTGGCAGGTTAGAATTGGTTAGATGGTTTTGAGGCATTTCCTAAGTGTCGGGAACCCAAAAATTAAGCGGAAATGCAGCTGAAATTTCTAAAACGGCACAAAGGGACATTTTAGGAAACGAAGGGTAAAAATGTGAGCGGGATAGAAACCCGAGTCCCTTCGATGACCTAGGCCCGAGAATGAAGGATGGACGTTTTGAGGAGTAAACCACCCATTCAAAATATCGAAATGTAAGAAAACGACCCCTATGTCAGAATAGTACCACCCGAGGAACGGGTGTGAGTTAAGTATAAAATTTGGGGCAATTAAATTGGTAAAGGTAACCCGATAGGCTAAACAGTCAATACGCGAGGTAACCGGTGAGTTGATTAGCCAGTTAACTAATCAAACCTAAGATAGGAAGAGGTAGAGCGACGTTAATTAATTTATTGGAAAAATAAATTAATTAACCACGATTAAAAATTAGAAAATCAAACTCTCAAGAGAAGGGTAATTAGTACCGATAAGGATCAGTATCACCTAACGATAGAGTTTTTATTAGTCACTAATGACCACAGTGACCTAAGAGCGAATGTTAATGAAATCCGTTATGATTATAGGGAGGTACCTGTATTGTGACGAAGGCGAGAGCATGAACTGTCCGCTGACAGGTAAGTACAACTCCACCTATAGCATGAGCAAAATGATTTTAAAGTGATGATTTTACAGTATGTTAAGTATGCATACCATGCACTGTTGTTGCACAGCATGTTATGAGAGCATGTAGTTCACAATCGCATAGATTGATGAAAGCATAAGCTAGATGCCATACATCCCTATCACATAAGATTAGGGATAGCCTAGTAGAGCATATGGCAAGATCAGATAAACAATTGGGTAATTGTTAAGCATGTTGTACCGGCCTCTCAAGCTAGAAGAGGTTTCTCAGTTTAAGTATGACGAGCCCAAGCTGAGGCTCGTAATACATAATGAGCCCAAGTTGAGGCTCATAAAGAAAGTATGGTCTCAGTGAATCCATGGATTCGCACGCATTCGGTACTGACACACCGGCCCTCAGCTAGATGTAGGAAAGAAAAAGAACATTGAAGCATAATATGAGCATAATAAGACCATGCATTGTTCGCAATATAGTTCACTATGCTTATAGTTACTATAGAAATGCATTCAGTGCACGATGTTTCCTGTTATGCCTATGATGTCTCAGTTTTGCATTCAGTAATATGTGATGTGCTGGTATGTGAATGTTTTAGTGGTATATGTTGATACATAACATGCTCATATGTTTTAAGTATGTATATGATTTAAATATGTTTTGCGGACGATATGTTGTAGTTACTGGGCATAAAGCTCACAGTGTGTGTTCATACTGTAGGTAAGCGACTTATAGCTTAGAGCTCAATGGGCAATGACGGCGGCGGAGGCGGATGTGAGGGCGAGGTTATGGATATCACCGCGAGTTTAAACTTTCGCATAGTAAACAGTATATTTGAATAGTATATTTTGAATAGTAACTAGTTAAAGAATTTTATAAGTATGTATGTATGATAGAACTCCTTATGACTTAGACTTTGTATTTTAGAAAGTATACGTATGTGAATAGTAAATACGTACGCATTTAAAAAAAAATCTCCTAAAATTATGGTATTAAATTAAGTAATTTTAAGTATCAGTTTTTAAGTAAAGTCAGTATCAGTATAAGTAATAGTTCTAAGTGACGGTCCAGGCCACTTAGGGCATGGGACGTCACAAAAGGAGCGGACCTTAGATGTAATCTTGGTACTGGTACTATAGGGCTGATGAGGTAGTGGGCCAGGCAACAGCCCAGGCAGGTAGTCTAAGCGGGCAGCCACAGCAGCCCACCCAAGCTACTAGCAAGTAGCTACCTTGCGGCCAAGTGGGCCTGCAAGCCCAGCCAGCGCCTGGCGGGCCTATGACCATGTAGGTCGTGGGCTTGCCTGGTCTTGTGTGCTGTTGTAGCCCATCTTAAGTTGTGGGCCTTCGGGCCCATGGCTCACAGGGTTGGGGTTTGTAATTTTTTCAATTTTTTAAATTTGATATTTAATTCTAAACTGTATATAAAATCATGTAATTGTAAATTTAAATTTAGAAATTACATATTGTTATGCATGAAATTTGAAATTGTTTAAAATTTAAATTTTGAAAATTTGAATTTTAAATAATTTTTAAGATGAGAAATAAATGGGGGAGCTACATGAAGATAAATACGCAGAAATAGAACTAAATTCAAGACCCAAAGAATGCTTTGGATGTAATTTTATAATCTTTAATTTTTCCTTTTTCCAGGATGGGACCATGCCTAGGTTATTTAATTTTCCGTCATTTATTTTTTCTATGTTTTAACATGGATGGATGAATATGTATTGATAAATGATTTTTATGTGTATTTGATAAGATGTCATATAAGATAGAAGAATACTGCTCAAACTATATTGTTCATACATGTTTTTTCAAAAACTTGTATATTTTTAAAATATTGAGTAGGAGAGGGTTTCAAATAGATAGTCTCCATTATTGATTTATATATGAAAGCATGGTAACACTTCATGTCAATTCTGTCCTGACCACACCCTTTGGTAGGTGTTTACTACTGCCGGTATAGTAGATTGGATCTCCTATGTAGAAAACGTGTACGAGCATTCATGACCATCCCTTAATGGCTTGAATAGGACATAGATCAAACTACGTAAATAATGGTTTTACACTCAAGATTCGTTTAGCTACTAACCTTCCCTAGAAACTCTATTAGTGAAACTGGTGGCCAAAATAAGTAGTTATTAATATATGGCTTAACCTTGGAGGATTTAAGGCAACATATATTAATTGAATAGGGTCCATGTTCTGGTTATTTGTTTCATGATCACCCTTCGGTGGCTTAAGGCAATAGACGTTGAGAATTACCATTATAATGCTATATGTTTTTCCAAGTTTCATATAGGAACATACTTGTATGTTTTATTTGCTAAATATCTTGTATATTTGCTTGTGCTTTGTGATGATGTTCTTTTATATTTTATGTCAGTTCAAAATATAACCAACACATCTAATCACAATACTAACTGAAAACAAACTAAATAGTAATAATTATAAAGACTGGAAAAGAAACCTGCTAATAGTTTTCAGCTGCGAGAGACACAAGTTCGTACTAGATGAACCATGCCCACTAGCCTCGACTTGATGCACCACTTCAAGAGGTCTTTGTCATCTGTACTCAGTGGAGACAATCTCACGAGATAGCTCAATGCTACATCCTTACTAGCATGATGAGTGCTTTATAAAAATAACATGAAATTGCTAGAGAGATAGTGAAAAACTTGGAAGATATGTTTAAAGGCCAACAAAAGTTAGCTCAATAATCCGCTATCACAAGTATAATAAACTCTAGGAAAAAGACAACTACTCTAGTAAAAGATCCTATGCTTATGCTTATGGCATTCTTTGCTGAGACTACTGACAATGGTGCTAAGATGGACTATAACACCCAAATTGAGATGGTGTTCAAGACTCTATTTAAGGATTTTGTAGGGTTCAAAGCCACATACAATCTGACAACAAAGGAGTTAAGACTAACCGAGCTCACAAAGCAATTTCAAGCTTATAAGTTGATGATCAATAATGGGTTCTAGTCTAGATCGAGGGAGAGGCCAATTTGGTAAAATCTTCTAAACCCTTTAGGAACAAAAAGAAGCCTAAAATGAATTAAGGGGTTACTAGTTCATCTATTCCTCTTATCTTGGATGGGAAGAAAAAGAAGAAGAACAAGAAGCCCAAGAACCCTAAAAAGTCCAAATGCTTCCCCTATTGGAAGGTAAGCCATTTTATGAAGTCTTGCAAGGAATTCCTAGCCACCAAGGGCAAGGAATTTCTAGCCACCAAGGGCAAGGAAAGTAAGGATCTTCTTTATTTGGAAGTTTGTTTGGTAGAAGAATCGAAAGACACTTGGATCATTAATTCGAGTGCCACTAATCATATTTATGTTTCTTTATAGGGGTTCATGGAAATAAGAAATCTACATAATAGTAGCCTTTCTTTACAGACTGGAGATGATAGCTTGGTAGTGGCTGAAGTAATGGGAGATATACATCTTTATTTTGTTGAATATAGGATTATTTTATTGAAAGACTGCTTTTATGTTCCTAATTTTAAGAGGAACCTTATATTGATAGCTTATTTAATAAAGGATTCTTATCCAATTTCTTTTATCTATTTTGGATGGATGGATAGAAATCTTTATTTCGTCAAACTTAAGATGTACTCACTGCTTGACATTGAACTAACTAACAACTCTAAAAGGTCAAATGTTTCTCACTCTAACTGTGATAATCAGGAATTTCAGATTCTCGGAGTAGGTTAAAATTGCATGTATGTATGAATTTTAATCAATAAATTATGAAAAAGTTGTGTTTTAATATTGTAAAAATGTTCCGGCAGCGTTAAAGTGAGTGAGTTCGGGGATGGAAAATCCTACCGGACATAATTAGGTGAGACAGTTCGAAAATAGAGCCAAAAACCCTAGAAAGTGCACTAAAATGCACAAAAACAATAGAAATTTACAATAGAGAATTTTGACCAAACGGAAGCAAAATAAAACAAACCGATCGCACCGGAGGCACCCAAAACCCATCTACGCGATTTCGGTAAAGTTCCGTTCAGTTCAGCTTTTGGTCAAAATTTGACCATAAATTAATTAGTGAATTAATATATATATGGATTACATCACCTAGATGATGTCATAAAGGCTAAAATTTTGTGTAAATTTGGAAAGTATTAGGGATAGTTGTATGGCTAGGATCATCCTACTTTTTGATCTATGGCCAAGATCATGCCAAAATTACTTTAAAAAAATTTTAAAAACAAAGAAAAAAAGGCCATTCGGCCATGTGGAAAGGAAGAAAGGAAAATTTTGATTTCAGCCCCAAAATTTTAGTAGTTTAGTCCTCGAATAATTAGCAAATTGTTGGAAAAAATTTGCTAAAAAGCCCTTGGCTTTTGCCTATAAATAGGCATACAAATTCATTCAAAAAAATAGAAAATTTTGGCCAAACTCTTGTCTTTTTGCAGCCCAAAATCCGTGAGCTTCTTCCCCCCCATTAAGCCAAAATTTTGTTTTAAATTCCACATCAAACTTAGGTCTCATTGTATTTTTAGTATCAAGCCATCAACTAGATAAAGTAACCTTCTAAATTGAAGCAATTTCCTTTGATTTTCTTAGTGAAAATCCGTGGGTTTATAGAGTAGAAAAACATTGAAAAAGTTGATGTTTTGTTGATGTGATGATTAGTTTGGTGTTGTAGAATTTAAAGCATGATTTAGGGTTTAAAAACAAGCAAAAATTTTGCATGGTTTAAAAAAATCCGTGGCTCATTGGTGTGAAAAATGATTTGGAAATTGGTGTTTTGGTTTAGTGTTTATGTTCATTAGTTATATGATGAATTAAGCTTGAATTGGAATCAAGAAACAAGAAAATTTTGATGTATTTTTTTCATGCTAAAACCATGGGTGATGAACACTAGAAAATGGAAAATTTTAGTGTTGAATAAAAATGTGAAATGTTGAAAAAAACCCTAGGAATGAAAGCAAGGTTTTCTATGTGTTCTTGCATGAAAATACGTGGCTAATGCTAGGGCTAGAATGAAAAATTTTGTTAGGTTTTGATGTTGATTTGTACGTTGAAAACGTAAGAATAAAAGATGATAAGTATGCAAGGTGATGAAAAAATATTTGGTGATGATTAACATGATAAACCAAGGTTAGGTTTGGAAAAAAAAATTTGTTGTTGTGCATTGATTTTGAATATTGGTTAATGTGAAAAAATTTTATACAGAGTTTGGAAACTTTGTATGAAATAGGCCTCTGGTATAGTACGTGGCAGGTACAAAGGTTCTAAAATAGGCCTCTGGTATAGTACGTGGCAGGTACAAAGGTTCTAAGGCATACCTAACGCCGGGAAACCTAAAACAACTAGCAGAAATGCTACCGAAATTTTTGAAATGGCATAAGGGCATTTCAGGAAAGGAGGGGTAAAAATATTGAACTCTGGAAGGAAACTGGGACCCCTCGGTGGATTAGGATTGAAAATGGAAAAGCAACCCAAAAGGAATAGTAAATCGACCCTTAATGTCTAAAATGCCTAAAACAGGAAAAAAATTTCATGTTAGGGGTATTTTGGGAAACGAGGAAAAATATTAGGTCGGGATAGGAAACCCGAGCCTCTCGAGGACTGAGGGTTAGGGACGGGGTAAAAAGTGTTTCAAGAGTAGTGAAACAGCCATTTGAGGCTCTGAAACGCTCGAAAAACGAGAAACGACCCTAGGTGACGGATGAATAGTAATCGAGGGCTGGGAAAATAGATAATTGAGAATTTATAGCAAATTGAGTTATAAAAATAATACAAAAGCCTAGGGAATATTAGTTTAAAATATTTGGGCTTAGAAAATTTGAGAAAAACGATAAAACGAAATAGTTAAGGTCCCGAGACCAGTTAGGGGCAAAATGGTCATTTTGACCAAAAATTTTTAAAAGGCTCGGAAAGGACCCGAAAGGACCTAGAATGACTTAAATAAAATTCCAGGACTCAAAATAAAGATTTTAGAGTTAAAAATCTAAAAATTTTGAAGAACACGGGCGTGTAGAAGAATACACGGCCGTGTATAGGAAAAGAAATTTACAACCCGAGAGGTACACGGGCTTGAACACGGGCGTGTATCAAGCCGTGTACAATTACATGGCTAGATAGTAAACAACACGGCCATGTAGTGAGAAACCAGGAGGTGCACGATCATGAACACGAGCATATTGAAGGCCGTGTACCATGTTACAAGTTGAATTGTGTTGAAAAATTTATCATAAAATAAATATATTTAAAGTGATAATTAATATAGGGTATTAATAGACAATATTATGTCTGTAGGAACCTAAACTAGAGATAGAACTGTGGAGGAGTTCCGGAAGTGGACATTATTGCAGTATTGGTAAGTTCAAGCATTTTCATGTCTGTAACATAAAATACTGTATTACTTTGTTATGTATTAGTTGTACATTGGGAATCAAGTCCTATTGACATTTGGGGATTAGTTAGTATAACATTTCCCACATTTTAAAGATAAGAATATTTGAGGCCGACGGGCGATGGAGGCTAGTGACCTTGAGGTGACGACTAATGTCACTTGGTCAAAACTATAATTGAAAGATGGTAATAAAACCATTTAAGGTGTCTGTAGACAATATTATGTCTGTAGGAACCTAAACTAGAGATAAAACTGTGGAGGAGTTCCGGAAGTGGACATTATTGCAGTATTGGTAAGTTCAAGCATTTTCATGTCTGCAACATAAAATACTGTATTACTTTGTTATGTATTAGTTGTACATTGGGAATCAAGTCCTATTGACATTTGGGGATTAGTTAGTATAACATTTCCCACATTTTAAAGATAAGAATATTTGAGGCCGACGGGCGATGGAGGTTAGTGACCTTGAGGTGACGACTAATGTCACTTGGTCAAAACTATAATTGAAAGATGGTAATAAAACCATTTAAGGTGTACTGCCCCTCCAACATTGTGGTAGAGGTTTTTCAAGTCCTATGGGGATATAAGGGCTATGGAGGCTGAAGCTCTAGGGTCGCTCCCTAGGCCCTCCCAGTCAGTGCAATAATTTATCGGTACTGTTATAAAAAGAGCTCTACACCAGAATATAAATAGAGAAAGAATAATCAATAAAATGATGAAAACCATAATTGAGCATAATCGAAGCTTACACTAAGTATAGTAAACTCGGTTAGGATGATGTGAATAGTACCTGATTAGGGTAATGTGAATAGTAACCAATTATGGTAACAGTTACTATTCATCGATACAATGTCAAAGTTACTATTCATGATTCATAGGAGATTGAGTTTTTAATGTTTTTGAATCCATATGATTCTTACTAAGTATGTTTGAACTTACTGAGCCTGTTAGCTCATCAGTTTGTTCATGTTGCAGGTAAGAAACCTGTCTGATAGACTTTATGGATGGCGGTAGGATGAGCGCATGTGCTGATGGGATAGGGAATTCACCGTGGACTTGGTCCTGCTATAAGTCTTCCGCTGAGCTTTTAAAGTTAGTGGATTGAAGAGATTGCGAGAAAAATAAATGTAGTATATATATTTTGTATATTATACATTATGTTATACTCCAAAAGACAACTAAAAGTTTGTATTGTATTTTATATGGCTTTTATACTTAGCTTTCTTTTCGAGGAAGTATGTATTAAAAAGAAAAAAAAATTTATGGCCGAAATTTTCGGACCCTGAGAAATGAAAGTTTAAGAAAACGAGTTTTAGATTGACAACGCAGATTCGGCACACGAGCTGTCTTGGTTGGCAATAGAGTCGGTTCATGACAATTGCGGGTGATCGGAATCGGGGCCGTCACACTAACAATGTGTATTTTTAGCATTTAAAACTTGGTCATATTAATCAAGATAGGATTCAAAGATTAGTGAAAGACGGTCCTTTAGATACTCTGAAGGAGGTACGTCTTCCTTAATGTGAGTCTTACTTTGAGGATAAGATAACAAAAAGGTCTTTCAGAGCTAAAGGTACTAAGGCTAATGAACTTTTAAAAATTGTGCCACTGACATATGTGGCCCCATTAATGTCAAGATGCAAGGAGGGTACAAGTATTATGTCACTTTTATAGATGATTACTCGATGTATGGATATGTGTACCTGATGCACCGTAGGAGTAAAACCTTTGACAAGTTCAAAAAGTATCGTGCGTAAGTGGAAAAAGCAATTAGGTAAATCCATAAAGACACTTCGATCTGATTGAGAAAGTGAATACCTCTTAGACAAATTTATAGGAGATCTTGTAGAGAACGAGATTTTATCCCAATTGACCACACCTGGTACTCCATAATAGAATGGTGTAGTCGAAAGGAAAAACATGTTGACTTATTCAATGCTACCATTAACATTCTAGGGATACACACTATAAAAGGCATGGTATATTTTAAACTAAGTTCTGAGTAAATCAATTCCTAGGACTCTATACAATTATGGCATGGCAAGAAACCTTTCCTTGGACATATGAAAATATAGGATTGCCCTACGCATGTATTGGATGGGGATGCGAAGAAGTTGGAACTACGATTACAATTATGCATGTTTATAAGGTATACTGAAAGAACAAAAGGCGGTTTGTTTTATAACCCATAGGAACACAAAGTCATTGTCTTAACCCATGTAACATTCTTAAAAAAATTACATAAATGACTTTATACCTCAAAGTAAAGTAGTGCTAGAGGAGTTATCTAGTGATAGAACTACTCCACAGCTTTTGGTCTTGGAAATAAGTTTGAGTTCAAGTGAAAAACCTATAAATGATTAACAGTTTAGGGTGCTTCGATGTAGTGAGAAGGTTTCTAGGAAACCTAATTTTTTCATGTATGATGCTGGGGTATACCAGGCCGAAGCTCATTAGCATGATGATGATCTGGTCACTTATGATAAAGTTATAAATAATGTTGATTCTAAATCTTAGAAATAGGCCATGAACAATGAGATGGATTCTATGGAATCCAACTCTATTTGGGAACTTATGGACCTGTTAGATGGGATTAAACTCATTAAGTGCAAGTGGGTCTGCAAAAGAAAAAGGGATGTAGAAGGGAGAGTTGAAACTTTCAAGGCTAGATTTATGGCAAAGAGGTGCACACAGAGGACTAGAGTCAATTACGATGAAACCTTTTTACCTATTGCGATGCTGAAGTCTATCTATATTCTTCTATCCATTGCTATAGCTCTTAATTTCCTAACCTGGCAAATGGACGTCAAGACGACATTCTTGAATGGCTATCTTGATGAGAGTATCTGTGGTGGCCCGCCCTGAATTGAGGCTACAGTACTAGCATAGTAGAGCTTTAAAGTCCACAATGGTAGACCGTTACCTCAATTGGTCATCGGCATCTTACTTATAACTTGTTCTTGTTAAATTGCTATTTGTAATTTCGATGATTTTTATTCTGAAAATCGAGGAATTTTTTTTTAAAAAATTGTTGGTGACTGTAAACAATAAAAATATAAGCATCATAAACATAAAATACACTACCGTCATACTGGTCGTACATAATTTACATCATGATGTATTTTCAAAATATAATTCAAAATCTGCTCTCAAAACGATACTCAAAATATGCACAACGAAAAACATCAGCAGGACCATTCCCCTCGCCCAGCCCTAGAGGCAGATGCAATCCCGCTCCTCGTCTATCCACAGTCTACTAGTATACAGGTTTCTTACCTACAGCATGAATAAACTGGTGAACGATAGGCTCAGTAAGTTCAAACATACATGTAGGAACATAAAACACAAAATCATGAAAAATACTATTCACATAAATAGTAACTTTGACTTTTGATCATAAATAGTAAGGTTGACTTTGACTAACACTATTCATGTCAACTGGTATCTAAACTACTACACATGCAGTTAGTACGTTTTATGTTCAATTATGGCAGTTTTGAAATCTTAAGTCTTTACCTGATACTGAATTCTGCTATTGGGCTCCTGAATTGGTCATACTGTAATGCACGCATAACTGAGAGGGACTCTGGGGAGCGACCCACTGGCTAATCTTCTACAATCTGAATATATCAGACTTCCAAACCCGGGATATATCACCAGCAGTTTGGAGTCCTATTATAACTGTAACTGAAATCTAAGAAACCTCTACCTGTGTGGGAGGCCAACACGCCCATACTGATTTAATTACTGAGTTTCTGGTGGTTCCTAACAGGTGGCAATTATGCTGCCTCCAGGGTCTGGAATTCTTTAAATTTATTCTGTAATTTATTCTATAATTTTCTTAAGATTTTACATCTTATGTTAGTGTGCATACAACACCTGACTACTAAATTTTTGTCGTCTATATTACATAAACATACTGAATAAATTCATGCTACAGACAAATAAATGTCTGAACTTAACGATATTTTACTAGCGATTCCTTTCCTGAGTCAACCGGCTTCCTTAATTTAAATTTTGGTTGCTTTCCTTTAACCGAAATAAATCACAATTATTTTTACTATTCACTTCATATATTAAATATAGTGAAAGTATAAAATTTGTAATTGGAACTCTTAATTACTCGTTTTGGGATTCATATTTTTAATTCTGAAATTATTATGCTGCATGAAAAACTATTCTGGGCTTAATATCACTTTTCTAAACATTTTGGTCAAAATGACCATTTTGCCCCTGATGGGACTATAGACCGGGAAATCCTCATTTTATCGTTTTATCTAGATTTTCTGATCCCAAAAATCCGAAAATAACGTTTCTTAGGTCTTACCAAGCTTTTACAGCATTTTTTGCCAAAATGCTCAGGTTACTATTCATCGACCCTCGGGTGGTACTATTTTGACCCTCGGGGTCGTTTCTCGTTTTTCTAGCCTTTCGGGACCTCAAATGGCTATTTTACTAGTTATACAATTGTCCCTTATTCTCATCTCTAGCTTAGGTTTCCGAGGGGGCTCAGGTTTCCGGTTCTTGACCCTATTTTTACCCCTCGTTTACCAAATTGCCCTTCGGGCTTCCTGAAAATTTCAGCAGCATTTCCGCTGAAATTCTAAGTTCTCGGTGTTTAGGAAATGCCTCGAAACCATCTATCTTATTCCACCCTACCAAGTACTATACCACAAACCTAATTTTACGCAAAAGTTACAAACTTTTTACGTAAAATTTCATCATAAAACTTTGCTCATTTTTAATGGGATTTCAGCCCATTCTTTATCATTTTTAGGCCCGGTTTTATACTCAATCACACATTCACATGACTTAACAAAACTTTCTCATTTTCCACTAAACCTATACACGGTTTCTCTCAAAAACCCTAAACAAAAATTTTTGTTTTACAGCACAAATTTTTCTTGTTTATTTTTCTACATCAACACATTCCTTTTCATCACAAACCATAGAATGATTCATAAATTTTTTTCACACATTCACCCTTTAGAAGCCCACAGCTTTTCAATGGAACTCAAGCACAAACTTTTATTTTTTTTCCTCATCACATTCCCTCATTAAATTCATCAACATATTAATATCAATTTTTCCACATTCAAATCAACCACATAAATTTCCATTTCTTTCGTAAGGTGGCCACGGATTCTTCTTGAAAAACAAACATAAGAATTCATGTTTTTCACTTCCATTTCATTCACTTCCTTTATCACATTCCCACATGAATTTTAAACACTAAAAACCATGCAAAGCAACATAAAAAATTCATCATTCCATTCCATATACAACCCATGGATTTAGTGGGTAAAATGCACATAAAACTTGATTTTTCATGCTCTTGTTTCTTGTTTCAGTTAATCTCACATCATTCACACACTTTCAACCAAAATACATGAAACAAAAACTAACTTTCTTCTCATTAAAACACCCCATTCACACGGTTTTTCCTCATGAAAAACAAGAAGAAATGATGCCAAAATGAAGGATTACCTTGCTTATTTGGTGACTTCAACCTTGTGATGGAGTTTTCACACTTTCTTGCACAATTCTTGAAGAAATTTTTGAGCTTTCAATGGGGGAGACACACGGCTTCAATGGGGGCTGAAAACCAGAAATTTTTCTGGTTTCTAATGGCTTAAAACTGTGTACTTATGCAGTCAAAAAGGAAGGACCAAGTTGCAAATGATTTAAGGGTATTTTAGCAAACTTTTTGTGTAATTTTTCTACCTTTAAGGACTGTTTTGCAATTAAACAAAAATGGCCAGATTTTTTTTTTGATTTTGGCCCCAAAATCCGCCACCTTTCAACCCTAGAAACTTCTTGAATTTTTGCTTAAGCTTCCTTTGACTTTTTAGTTGACTTTGCATCTTAGCCATTTATTTTTCTTGACTTTGAACGCTAGCCTTTGGATTGGAATGTATCCTTACTTCATTTCAAAGATTAACACTCAATCTTTGACTCCTTATATATATTTGGAGTCAAACTTTTGACCAAAAGTCAAACCAAAAATTTTTGCACCGAAATCGCGTAGACGAGTTCCTGAGGCTGTCCTTGTGATCGGTTTTCCTTATTTCGCTCCGGTTTGCCTAAAACTCAATACTTTAAGTATTTCATCTTTTAGTGGTTTATAGTATATTTTCAAAATTTTTGAAACCGAAAAGGCATATTTTGTCCGATTTGGTTCGGTAAAATTTTCCATATCTGATCACACTCTTGTCTGCACTGTCCGAACATTTCATCGCATTCTAAATAGTATTAAAACATATGTTTTATAGTTTTATACATAAATATCGTAGAGTACACAAGTTATATAAAATTTCTAAAAACAGTAAAATTTCTCGATTATGACATTCTCCCTTTCTTATAAAATTTTTGTCCTCGAAAATTTAGAATAAGTGAGGGTATAAAGTTCTCATCTCATCTTCACGCTCCCACATAGCCTCTTCCACACTATGGTTTCTCCGTAAAACCTTGACTAGTGGGATCGTCTTATTTCTTAACACCTTCTCTTCTCGTGCCAAAATCTGCACTGGTTGTTCTGGGTAGGTCATATCTTCTTTAACTTGTATCGGTTCATACTCCAGCACATGTGAAGGATCGAGTACGTACTTCCTTAACATTGACACATGAAAGACATTGTGTACCGCCGACAAATCTGGGGTAATGCTAATCTATAAGCTATCTTCCCAATGCGTTCGATTATTTCAAATGGCCCAATATATCTTAGACATAATTTTCCCTTTTTACTGAAACGCATTATGCCTTTCATTGGTGATACTTTGAGGAATACGTAATCCCCCTTTTTGAACTCTAAGAATCTTCACCGTTTGTCTGCGTAACTCTTCTGTCGGCTTTGAGCGATCTACATTCTTTTCTGAATCTTTGCAACTGCCTCTGTAGTTTCTCTTATGAAATTAGTCTTATGCAGCTGCCTTTCTCATAGATCATACCAATGAATATGAGATCTACACTTCCTGTAATGACCGCCATTTTCATGGCACCTACTTACCATGTAATAAGTCATTAAGGAATAAAATGGACATAATTTAATGTCCTTTAGCAAATTTAAGAAACATGGTCAAGTACATGAGCGTGTAAGAGGCTGTGTACTGCTCAGATAGATGAATGTATTTCAAAGACATGGCCGTGTTGAGTAGTCTCAATTAGTACATGCCCGTGTCTGAAATGTACACGCCCGTGTTGCGTTGCACATGCACGTGTAAGAGTCTGTGTAGAAGGCTGTGTAATGAGTCGAGAGCCACTATAATGACTCTCATGAATTATGAAACTTAATTACTATGTAATGATGTAATTAAGTTAATAAGCACAGTGTGCTTTTCAGTTGAATGAATTAAACAGGAATAGTAACGTTTAATTACTATTCATGCAGTGAAAGGGGTAATCGACAGTGAAATCGGTCCACCCTATTATGTGAGTATGCGTTGAGACACGCAATATCAAGAAACCGGTCTAGACGACCATTTCATGATACAGAACTGATGAGCTAGTCATCAGTACGCTCAGACTGGTCATCTGAGCGCAGCAGTGATAATTGCCCTAATAGATGTACAGTATCGAGAAAAGTGGTCTAGATGACCTCTTCTCGCCCATAGACTGACAAAATCAAAGTCAGAACGCTCAGATTAGTCAGTCAGATAGTGAACAGTGAATAGTGAATAGTGAATAGTGAGAAACGCAGTGTCAGGTTAGTGGCCAAGACGGCCTTAATCTGGCATAAAACTGATATATTAATAGTCAGCAGGCTCAATCTGGTCAATTGAGCATAAAATGTAGATTTTGTTTAAGGGATACGTAGTATCGGGATGAGGGTCAAGACGACCTTTTCTCGCCCCGAAACTGATATATTTAGACTCAGGACGCCCAAATTAGTCAATCGGGCACCTGACACGTTTTTCGAGACGGGGTCATGCAGATCCCGAAAACTGGTCCAGAAGACCTCAGATGGACGTAAAACTGATAAATTTGAAATCAGCACGTCCAAATTAGTCAAGAGAGACTGTGTTTGAAATTTCACGCGAAAATGCCTCGTTATGCGTGCACAGTGTCAACACAGTGTAGGCCTAACCACAGTATCAAGAAATTGATCAAGATGACCTCTTCTTGATATAAAACTGATATATTTGGAATCAGAATGCTCAAATTAGTCATTTGAGCACAAAAAGTAATTTTTGACCGGGAACCATACAGTATCGGGAAACTGGTCGAGACGACCTCGGATGAAGATAAAACTGATATATTTGGGTTCAGCACGCCCAAATTAGTCAGTATAGCCTATCTTAAAATTTTTCAAAAAAAATTAGTATAAAGGAGGAAATTTTGGGGATTATAGAAAAGTAGCCCCCATATTTTTCCAAATCACATTTTCTCCCTCCCATACCACACGAAGATGAACAGTGACCAACTATCGAATCCGGCCTCCGTTTTTGACACCGCCGGCACCATTGGAAAGCTCTCGACGAGCTGATTCCAACGGTGGGCCGAGTCGACCGAACCGACGCCGGAGCACGCCGCACGCGCCGCCCAAAGCCGCCGGTGGCCGAATTTTTCAAACCGCCGTATCTCCACCGTCCGACGTCCAAATGCCACGATTCCGGTCCCAATGGATTCGTGGTGAAGAGTAGAACAAAACCCAGGCTTCATTTCACGTCAACAGCCGCCGAATCGCGCCGCCCCAGGTTCGCCGTCGCCGTCGCCATCACCGCCGTCGGATCTCGCTATTCCGGCGGAGTTGAGTTGCAAGGTCGGTGTCAAAATGCTCAGAACAACACGTAGATCAAAAGCCCCAAATCAATTTTGGGCAACAACGCCGGAAAAATGAAGATCCAACGCTGCCGCCGTCGCCGACTTTTCGAGAGCCGATTTCCGGTGATAGGAGCCTCGATTCGTGAAATTGACACCACCAATGGGTTCCTCTCGTCGAGCTCTTCAAGATGGTGGTCGCCACTTCCATCGTCGCCGTGGTCAACGCCGGTCAACGGTCGGTCAACGCCGGTCAACGGCGACCCGGAGACCGAAAATTGAAGAATGGCCCGTTGGCCTATTTTCGACGTTCCGGACACATCCGCGGCATCGGATTTGCAAACTGGAGTTTCAAAAGTGAAGAACGACGATTCAAAGATTGCACGGTCGAGACCGAACGGTTCGTCCGACCGCCGACGGGAACGATTTTGGTAGTAGTGTTGATCTATTTATTCCTCAATTTAATATTGGAAATAATTATGTATTAATTATGGTTTAATGACTTGAGGAATTGTAAGAAAAAAAGGGTGAAATATCGAAAAAGAGAATGTGAGAAAATGTGAATATTTTTACGTAAAAAGCGGAGCTTTTACGTAAAAATTAGGCCTCTGGTTTAGTACGTGGCAGGTTAGAATAGGTTAGATGGTTTTGAGGCGTTTCCTAAACGCCGGAAACCCAAAAATTAAGCGGAAATGCTGCCAAAATTTCTAAAACAGCAAAAAGGGGTATTTTAGGAAACGAGGGCTGAAAATGTGATCGGGATGGAAACCCGAGCTCCCTCGATGACCTAGGTCCAGGAAAGAAGGACGGACGTTTACAGGATTAGTGAACCGCCCAATTAGAAATCTCGAAATGTAAGAAAACGACCCCTAGATCAGAATAGTGCCACCCGAGGAACGGGTGTGATCTAAGTATAAAATTTGGGGCGATTACATCGGTAACGGTAATCCGACAGGCTAAATGGTCATACGGGAGGTATTCAGTTAGTTGACTGGTCGGTTAGCCAGTCAAGGACCAAGTCGAAATGGGATAGTGAGAGACAGTGATTAATTTGTCAAGTAGACAAATTAATCAAGCACGATTAAAAATTAGATATCAAATTTCCCAAAGTAGAGCAGCTGGGTACCGATAGGCATCGGTACCACACAACGATAAGTTTATTAGTTCCTAACGATAGAGTGACCTAAGAGCGATGTTAATTAATTTATTGGGTAAATAAATTAATTAACAATGATTAGAAAATCAAATTCTTAAGAAGAGGGCAATTAGTACCGACAAGGATCGGTACCACATAACGAGAATTTTTATTAGTCACTAATGACCACGGTGACCTAAGAGTGAATGTTAATGTAAATGCATTATGATTACAGGGAGGTACCTGTATTGTGACGAAGGCGAGAGTATAAACTGTCTGCTGACAGGTAAGTACAACTCCGCCTACAGCATGGATAAAATGAATTTAAAATGATGCTTTTCCAGTATTTTAAGTATGTATCTTGCACACGATGCTGCACAGCATACATAAGAGCATATAGTTTTACAATCGAGTAGATTGATGGAAGAACAAGATAGAAGCCATAGATCCCTACCGCGTAGGATTGGGGACAGCTTAGAGAAGCGTATGGCTAGAACAGTTAAACAAGATGGAAATAAATAGGTGTGTCGTACCGGCTCCTTCAGTCGAAGGGGTTTCCAGTTAAAGAAAGTTCAGGCCACAAGTTGAGCATCAGTTGATGGCTCTTCGGCATTAGTTGACCTCGGGCGTTACCGTTGGTCTGCGCGCACACGGTACTGACACATGGGCCCTAAATAGACAAGAAAAGAAAAGAAAAGTTTGAAGCATAAATGAACATAACCGGATCATGCATTAGTTATAGTTCGCTATGCTTTCTTTTTCAGTAGAGTGCATACAGTACACGATGCTTCTGTCATGCATAAAGTATGTGAAGTTTTATATTCAGTGTTATGACATGTTATGTGATGACATGATATGTGAGCTGATATGTGATATGCTTATATGATATATGATTTATTAAGTGATATATGTCATGCCTATGATTTTACGTATGTGCTATGTTTTAAACATGTTTTGCGGTTAACATGTTGTACTTACTGGGCGTAAAGCTCACGGAGTGTGTTCATGCTGTAGGTAAGCATCCTATAGCGTAAACATCAAGGGACGATGATGATGGCGGAGGTGGATGTGAGGATGAGGTTATGGATACACCGCGAGTATTCTTCCGCACAGTATGAGTAATTAATATTTTGAATGGTGACAGTTAAATAGTATTTTGAATAGTAAAGGTTAAATGGTATTTTGGAACAGTAAACAGTATATGTACGAGTAGTATATTTAAATAGTATCTGGTGAATAGTAATCAGATAAACATGTATATAATTATGTATGTATAATTGAAATCCTTATGTTTTTCAAATTCCGCATTTTAATAGTATGCGTACGTGAATAGTAAATACGTACGTGTATATAAAAAAAAAAAAAAAATCCCTCTAAATTTATAGTCTTAAATTCAGCAAGTTTAAGTATCGTTTTTAAAGAAGCAAGTAATAGAGTTTACAGTGACGGTCCGGGCCGCTGAGGGCACGGGGCGCCACACTTCCTTCCATACAGAGCCTCGTAAGGTGCCATTCCTATGGAAGTTTGGTAACTATTGTTATATGAAAACTCTATCAGCGGCAGTTTCTCATTCCAACTCTCGGGGAAATCTATAACACAGGCTCTGAGCATATCTTCCAGTGTCTGGATAGTTTGCTCTGATTGTCCATATGTTTGGGGATGAAAAGCTGTACTAAAGCGTAATTCTGTCCCCATAGCTTTTTGTACACACTCCCAAAATACAGAAGTAAATCTTGCATCTCAATCTAATACTATAGACTTTGGCACTCCATGTAGCCTAATAATATGGGTCACATACAACTGTGCTAATTTCTCCAATGTGAAAGTTGTCTTCATGGCTATGAATCGTGGCGTCTTGGTTAGTCTGTCAACAATTACCCAGATAGCGTCATACCCTTCTCTGGTCTTGGGAAGTCCTACCACGAAGTCCATGGTAATGTACTTCTATTTCCACTCTGGAATTTCTAAGGGTTCTAATTTTCCTCCTGGATGTCTATGTTTGGCCGTTACTCTTTGACAAGTCAGGCATCGGCTCACGAATTCTGCAATTTCTTCATCCCTTTCCACCAAAACTGTATCTTGAGATCTTGATACATTTTGCTGGCTCTAGGATGAATAGAATACGGTGTTTCATGAGCTTCTACTAGGATTCATCTTCTCAGTCCTTCATTAGCCAAAACATAGATTCTTCTTCGGTATAGAAGCATTCCATCAGTAGACATGCTTATATCTGATTCTTTATTTTCTGAGGCTTCTTCTTGGAGTTTTATCCCACCTGGATCCTGCTTCTGGGATTTTTTAATATCTTCATACAAAGAAGATTCTAATCTTAGGGCTGATAATCTCCTGATTATTAACTCCAATTGAAGGGAGTTAATTTCTTGCTGTAAGCCTCTTGGTAGCTCTTCTATGGACAGTTTCTGTGGTGTGGTTGACTTTCTACTCAATGCATCCGCTACTCGGTTTGCCTTTCCCGGATGGTAGAGAATTTCACAGTCATAGTCTTTCACCAACTCTAACCATCTTCTTTGACGCATGTTTAACTCCTTCTGTGTGAAGAAGTATTTCAGGCTCTGGTGATCAGTGATGATTTGACACTGGGCCCCATATAAATAGTGTCACCAGATTTTGATTGAGAACACTACTACAGCAAGTTCTAGGTCATGAGTGGGATAGTTCTTCTCATGGTTCTTTAACTGGCGTGACGTATAAGCTATCACCTTATCGTTCTGCATGAGTACAACTCCCAATGCTATCTTTAAAGCATCACTGTGTAGGAAAATAAATCGATAAAAACATATCAGAGTGGTGCAGCGGAACAATAAAAATTTTTCAAGAACGTTAAATATCTCATGATTCCATATACAATAAACCAATAACAATTTAAACCCATACCTCAAGGACGCCAATCTTGTAGGAGGAGAATGATCGGAGGGCTTCAACCAACTAGCCTTCTCTACTATTCTCCAATTCCTGAATGGCTGAGTGTGTGGGCACTCTGAATCTCGATCGATATGCTAGCACTGCTAGTCTTCTTCCGACCACCCAGATCTCTAAAGAACTTATTGTCACAGTGAGTTATGCAACAATAAGCCTGCTCACCTGAGACTCTATGGTTTAAGAGAACTGGAGTGGCAGGACCTCTATTTATAGGCTTGCATAAGGTGATTCTCTGAATTCAAATTAGATTAAGAAAAGATATTCTTCCTTATCCACAACCAAAAAATCCGAATTTATCAAGGCCAAATCCCAACAAGAAAATTCGGCCACTTTAGGATTTTTCCATTCAAAATTCAAACAAGATTTTAACATGAATTTTATCTCCCTTTTTCAACCAAAAAATCCGAAAATCCAAGGGGAGAATCCCAACAAAATTTCGACCACTTTAGGATGAGGGAAGAATCAAATTCCACTAGGATTTTCAAGCTTGAATCTTATCTCATCCTTATCCAAAATAACCGAAAATCTTCTATGAGATTCACTCAATAATTTCAGCCATAATCAGAGAGGAGAGAATCCAAATTCAACTGGGATTGAAACTTGAATTTTTCCCTGAACCTTATCCATAAAAAATTTGAAAATTCCATGAGGATGATCCTCAAAATTTCCATCCATTATTGTTAGGATTTGGATTAAAATTCAAGTATGATTCTAACAAGATTTTCCTCTCCATGTCCAACTAAAATTCGAATTTCATTCCTTGTGGATTTACCACAAGAAATTCGAATCCTACTTGAACTATGATTCAAAATTTGAATTTCAAATTTCAAATTCAAAATTCAAAATTCAAAGTTCAAAATTCAAAATTCAAATTTCAAAATCCACAAAACAGTTGTATTTCAAATTCTTGTTCTCATGGATAATTTTCTACAACTCCAATCCAATCTCAAATAAAATCATGGCAACTTTATTTGGAGTTCGAATAATTGTGTACTCTATTATCCAAAACAAAATCTGAATCCAACCGGAGAGAATCTTGTCCACCATCCTAATCCTATGTCAACACCATCCATGCATGATCAACTAGCCAATAGCATACACAAATCAATTTGCCAAACATTAAGGAATTATGTTGAGCTAGTAGAGAGACCAATTGGACATATGTAATCGGGCTCCCACAAATCCATGTGATCATCATTCTTTACCGAACAACTCAATCATATGATCACTAATTTCAGAGTCACACCACTATAAACCTGAAACTGAACTCCCAATTATATACCGTATTATGTAAGCCTGTGACAAGCTATCGTCCAATGACCTTGTCATGTATGCAGAACCCTCATATGATATCCATGATCAGCCTTAGGTCAAATTCCATTTAGTCCTGCTGATCAGGCTATCTTAAAGCTCCATTATACTACCGAATAAAGAAAATGATTATTTACCATATGTGAATAAGAAGTCATCCGCCCAGCAGACGACCCAAGGCCTTGTCCATTTTCACATTCAGTATAATGCCTTTAAGAGGATACCCTTAACTCCTCATTAGAGCTATGATTCCGATATCTGTAAATGAACCCTTCATCATATAAAAGTCATGCACCCAATGAACCAGTCTATAAGCTTACTACCTCTGAGACGCTTTAGCCATTGGAACATCAAAGTACACAAGTCATATACATGAAACTATCCATCTACTCAGTATTAAGGTTACTGCATAATGAACGTCAAAAGCAGATCGATCCACTCAAAGTGGACTTTGTAGATCAATCATGCTTTAGTCTCGGTCTAATATGTCACCACCAAGCAACATATCTATGTCTCTACTTGGGAGTTTATGCTCCAGACAGTCAAGACAAACTGTCCCCTCCAAGGATTTAGACAACATAATAGTCTTAACATGAGTTAGATGCTCGGTCTAACCCCATAGACTACAGACCATAGTTTAGACCGGTTACTTTAGAATATTATCTTCTCGCATACAAAAGTCCATTGCATGCAATGTTCTAACAGTTTTAACACAAGCAGTCAGGGAGCCATATTTGCTTGCATTTACTTTAACATGTAAATAAAATGAGGACAGATAGCAATGTAATGAATAACCTCTATATATAATTTTATTATCCAGTTCAAAATAAATACATCAAAATGTCTCTAATACTTAGGACATTTCCTAACACACTGTAAATCGTAAACTTTTCACCCTCCCTAGGTAAAACAAGGATAGGTGCACTCGTCAGTCGCTTTTTCAACTCTTGAAAACTTCTTTCACACTCTGGCGTCCACTCGTATTTCTTTTCCTTACAAGTGAGAGCAGTGAGAGGTGCAACCAATCTTACAAATCCCTCTACGAATCTTCTATAGTAGCCAACTAACCCTAAGAAACTACGTATCTCAGTTACGGTCTTAGGAGTAGGCCACTCATTAATCGCTTCCACCTTGGCTGGGTCTACTGCAATGCCTTCCTTTGTCACCACATGTCCAAGGAAATGCACTTTATTCAACCAAAATTCACATTTAGAGAATTTTGCACACAACTGATGGTTTCTCACTGTGTGAAGAACAATTCTTAGATGCTCCTCATGCTCCTTATGAGTCTTTGAGTATATCAGTATGTCATCAATAAACATGATAACAAACTTATCAAGAAACTCCTTGAAGACTCTGTTCATCAAATCCATGAACACTACTGGAGCATTGGTAAATCTGAATAGCATCACTAAAATTTCATAGTGACCGTATCGGGTTCTGAACACTATCTTAGGAATATCACTCTCCCGGATTCTCAACTGATGATAGCCTGAATGTAAATCAATCTCTGAGAACACCGCTACTCCCTTTAACTAGTCGAACAGGTCATCAATCCTAGGTAGTGGATACATATTCTTGATGGTAACCTTATTCAACTCTCTATAATCAATGCACATCCAGAGAGTTCTGTCTTTCTTTTTAACGAATAGTACTGGAGTGCCCCATGGGGAATAGCTTGGTCAGATAAATCCCTCATCAAGTAGCTCCTTTAATTATACCTGTAGTTCTTTCAATTCTGCTGGGCCATATGATATGGAGCCTTGGAAATTGGAGCAGTCCCTGGCATGATCTCAATTTTGAATGAAATCTCTCTTTCTGGAGGTAACCCTGGCAATTCCTCTGGAAATACATCGAGGAATTCATTGATAACTGGAACCTCTTCTGGTTTCAATTTCTTTTCTTCAGTCACATCTGTCATGTATGCCAAGTATCCCATACAGCCACTAGCCATTAACTTCTTCGCTTTCATTGAACTGATCAACATCTTCTTTGATTGATGAGATGTGTCGACATATTCAAAACTTTCCATATTGTCTGGTTGAAAGACTATTTTTCGCTTCTGACAGTCGATGGTGGCTTAGTATTTTCCCAGGAAATCCATTCCTAGGATCATATTATAGTCGACGATCTTCATTATGATCAGATCGACATATAGCTCCCTACTTGCTATAATTACTAGCACATGACGTAACTAGTAATTTGACAGCATCACTTCCCCTGAGGGTAGAGTTGTCCTAAAAGTCATTCCTATAGGGTCTTTAGTATACCCTAGTTTGTCAGCAAATTTATGGGACACAAAGGAATGTGTGGCTCCTGAATCAAAAAGGACACATGCCACGTGGTTAAATATAGAAATCTGACATGTAACCACCTTGGATGCTCCCGCTTCAACATCTTCCTTGGTAAAAATAGTAACACGAGCATCCGGTCATGAGGTTTGTTCTGGGAGCTCAGACCATACAGGTGGCACTCTTGAAGGCCCTTCAATCCTCCCCTGTAAAGCATGGGCTTGAGACGGTTGCTGACATTGAGGATATTGTTGGCACCGTTGCACTGGTCCTAGGATATTCTGGTGGTTCATTGGACAATTCTTTGCAAAATGCCCTTCTCTTCTGCACTGATAGCATGCTATAATGCCAATTTTACACTAGCCTAGATGCCTCCTTCCACACGTAGCACACGTGGGAGAACTCAGCCCTGTGCCCTGACTTCTATTCCCAAAAAAATTACCTTTTCTTTTTCCTTGTTGTTGTTGGGAGCCTTGAGGGTTGGACTAGTTTGGCCTATTCTGGCTAGATTTGCTACCCTATCCTGTCTGCATCCCTGCTTGTGCTGATTTGGCAAGGATCTTCTCTTTTTTCTTTGCTTTCCAAACTTTCTCTCTTTCCTCTTTCTGCCTGAGCAAGTGTTATTCAACCCTGAGGGCTCTACTTACACAGTCCGCCACTGAAGTAGGCGGTACTAGCCCACTATCAACTACTACTGCTATCTCTGGCCTGAACATGCCTATCATTTTCTGAATCTTTTCCCTTTCTGTTGGCACCACATATGGACATAACCGGGATAACTGATCAAATCGCCTGCACACTTTACTCACAGACTGGTTTCCTTCTTTTAGTTCAGTAAACTCTTTCGGTTGATGCCGGAGAGCAGTTGGGTTATAATACTTCTGATTAAACTCTTCGAGAAATTCTTCCCAAGTCATGTTGGTCACATCTCTCCTCATGCGAATCGTATCCCACCAAAAATGGGCATCCTTTTCAGCACGAAGGACGCACACAAAATCTTCTCTTGATCTATTAAATTCATGAAGTCGAGGATCCTTTGTAATGAAGAAAGCCACTCCTCTGCCTCAAGTGGATCAATCGAACCTTCAAACTTCGACATCTTCATCTAATGGAATCGTTTATACGAGGTTTCCTGATTCACCCTCAGTTGAGGCTGGTGAACTTCTGGAACTACTGGCAGCCCTACTGGTACTATTTTAGCCGCCTGGGAGGCATTGCCCTCTTCTTGGGCCTGTCTTTGTTGTTCCGTAGCGGAGAGTCGTTGTGGTAGTTCAGCATTTTCTTTCATTTGGTTTTCAAGGAGAGCTTGTACTTCCTCTAACCTCTCAACTAATGTAGGGCGTCGACCTCTTCTGGCACTCATTTTGATCTCTTTCTTCTACTCTTGCAAAATAAACAATCAATAGATTTCCCATAATTAATTTTTTGAATTTTGAGCAGGAATTTTAAACATGTTATTTACTGTAAAGCATACACCACAAAACATTTCATATCATTCCCTAGCACTTTCTTACATCATATATAGTATATACAACATTTACATATACTGTAACAACATCTGTCTTAGCTTTTCCGCACATACATACATATATACATATATTTACACATGTGGTGTATTGACCCACTTTTAGGATTCAACTATCCTATTTGTTTTGCCCCGTCAAAAATTCCTTGGGGTCTTCATCATCTTCCTTAGAATCATCTTCGTTGGATGCCCCTGGGTCACGAGTCGCATTTGTCCTCTGTCGTGAGGGACCAACCTCATGATCATTAGCCATTGGTGCGGGTCCATATAGACATGTCAGTACCCCGTCTTCATGAGTTTGCTCTTATTGGTGCTTTTCCAAGCATTCTTGTAATTACGCTCTCTCAATTCTGATGGCACTAAGTTTGAAATCAAATATAGGAATGGAATGGAGCAGGCTCACTCTTCGCTTCAACTCTGGGGTAAGTCCTTTCCAAAACATCTCACGAAAGTCTTCATCAAAAAAGTTTAGGAGCAGGCACTTTTTAACACATTTTCCTCGAATCGCACGGCGTAGGTCAGCACTGTATCCGCGGGTGCCATCTGAAACCTCTCAATCTTTTGTAGATAGTCCCTAACATCTGTTATGTGAGGTAATGTCAGTGGTGTGCTTTCCTCCCTAACTGGAGGAACTGGGGTTGGCTCTGGGCTCCTTTGGGGAAGCTGTTGTCTCATGATCTGATAGAAATCAGCCCAATTAAGCCTCAGTAATGCCTCCTGATCACAATATTCCTAGTAAACTCGGGCATCTCCTTGAAAAGTACTCACTGTAAGAATGACCCAGTAATCTTTGTCGATTTCACATGATCGACAAATCAGCTCCACAGTGTATAGCCAATCATGTACTGGTGGGGACTGGTGCCCTCCATCAAAACTAGGGGGCAAGCAGGCTCTAAATGCCCGGGTAGCCTTGGCAGATACCCTGGACCCAATATGGTCTCGTCCACCAACTACTGGCATATCAACTACTATAGGTGGGGGATGGCTTACTAGTGGAGGGGTTGGTGCCCTGGCAGTGGTCGATGCCTCTACTCTGGGAATAACTAGGTCGACTGGTGCTGAGGGTTATACCGTCAGTTGTCGGGGTGGGGACAGTCTAACTATGAATCTGGTCCACACCCTTGGAGGACCCCTACCTCGATATGGATGTGGTCGGTAATAAGGTGGCCTCGTCATCTAGCTCCTACATAAAGTACACTCTATATAAATAAACATGCTACTTATCATAAAATAAAATTAACTTACTTGGATCGACAAAAGGGATGCACATCGGGCCTTGAGGGACATGGTCAACTGCTCTGATACCAACTGTGGTGGCCCACCTTGAATTGAGGCTACAGTACTAGCATAGTAGAGCTTTAAAGTCCGCTATGGTAGACCGTTACCTCAATGGGTCACCGACATCTTACTTATAACTTGTTCTTGTTAAATTACTATTTGTAATTCAGATGATTTTTATTCTGAAAATCGAGGAATTTTTTATAAAAATTGTTGGTGATTGTAAACTATAAAAATATAAGCATCAAAAACATAAAATACACTACCGTCATACAGGTTGTACATAATTTACATCATGATGTATTTTCAAAATATAATTCAAAATCTGCTCTCAAAACAATACTCAAAATCTGCACAATGAAAAACAACAGCATGACCATTCCCCTCACCCAGCCCTGGAGGCAGATGCAATCCCGCTCCTCATCCATCTACGGTCTACTGGTGTACAGGTTTCTTACCTTCAACATGAATAAACTGGTGAGTGATAGGCTCAATAAGTTCAAACATACATGCAGGAACATAAAACACAAAAACATGAAAAATCACTAATTACATGAATTGTAACTTTGACTTTTGATCATGAATAGTAAGGTTGACTTTGATCGATACTATTCATGTCAACTGGTATCTAAACTACTACATATGCAGTTAGTATGTTTTATGCTCAATTATGGCAGTTCTCAAATCTTAAGTCTTTATCTGATACTGAATTCCACTATTGGGCCCCTGAATTGGTCATACCGTAATACGCACATAACTGAGAGGGACTTTGGGGAGCGACATGCGGGCCAATCCTCTACAGTCTGAATATATCAGACTTCCAAACCCAAGATATATCACCAACAGTTTGGAGTCCTATTATAACTGGAACTGAAATATGAGAAACCTCCACCTGTGTGGGGGGTCGGTACACCAATACTGATTTAATTACTGAGTTTCTAGTGGTTCCTGACCTGTGGAAATTATGCTACCTCCAGGGTCTGGAACTCTTTAAATTTATTCTGTAATTTATTCTATAATTTTCTTAAGATTTTACATCTTATGTTAGTGTGCATACAGCACCTGACTACTAAATTTCTATCGTCTATATCACATAAACATAGTGAGTAAATTCATGCTGCAGACAAATAAATATCTGAACTTACCGATATTTTACTAGCGATTCCTTTCCTGAGTCAACTGGCTTCCTTAATTCACCTTTTGGTTGCTTTCCTATAACCGAAATAAATCGCGGTTATTTTTACTATTCACTTCATATCTAAAATATAGTTAAAGTATAAAATTTGTAATTAGAACTCTTAATTACTCATTTTGATATTCATATTTTTAATTCTGAAATTATTATGCTGCATGAAAAACTATTCTAGGCCTTAATATCACTTTTCTGAACATTTTGGTTAAAATGACCATTTTACGCCTAATGGGACTATAGACCGGGAAATCCTCGTTTTATCGTTTTATCTGGATTTTCTGATCTCAAAAATCCTAAAATAACGTTTCTTAGGTCTTACCGAGCCTGGCATTTTCTGCCAAAATGCTCGGGTTACTATTCATCCTCGAGTGGTACTATTTTGACCCTCGGGATCGTTTCTCATTTTTCTAGCCTTTCGGGACCTCAAATGGCTATTTTACTAGTTATGTAATCGTCTCTTATTCTCATCTCGAGCTTAGGTTTCTGAGGGGGCTCGGGTTTCTAGTTCCCGACCCTATTTTTACCCCTCGTTTACCAAATTACCCTTCGGGCTTCCTGAAAATTTCGGTAGCATTTCTACCGAAATTCTAGGTTCTCGGCTTTTAGGAAATGCCTCGGAACCATCTATCCTATTCTACCCTGCCAAGTACTATACCACAAAACTAATTTTATTTAAAATTTACAAACTTTTTACCTAAAATTTTAACACAAAACTTGCTCATTTTTAATGGGATTTCAGGCCGTTTCTTTGTCATTTTTAGGCCCGGTTTTATACTCAATCACACATTCACATGACTTAACAAAACTTTCTCAGTTTCCACTAAACCTATAAATTTTTTTCACACATTCACCCTTTAGAAGCCCACGGCTTTTCAATGGAACTCAAGCACAAACTTTTATTTTTTTCCTCATCACATTCCCTCATTTAAATTCATCAACATATTAATATCAATTTTTCCACATTCAAATCAACCACATAAATTTCCATTTCTTTCCTAAGGTGGCCACGGATTCTTCTTGAAAAACAAACATAAGAATTCATGTTTTTCACTTCCATTTCATTCACTTCCTTTATCACATTCCCACATGAATTTTAAACACTAAAATCCATGCAAAGCAACATGAAAAATTCATCATTCCATTCCATATACAACCCACGGATTTATGGGTAAAATGCACATAAAACTTGATTTTTCATGCTCTTGTTTCTTGTTTCAGTTAATCTCATATCATTCACACACTTTCAACCAAAAATACATTAAACAAAAACTAACTTTTTTCTCATTAAAACACCCCATTCACACGGTTTTTCCTCATGAAAAACAAAAAGAAATGATGCCAAAATGAAGGATTACCTTGCTTACTTGGTAACTTGAACCTTGTGATGGATTTTTCACACTTTCTTGCACAATTCTTGAAGAGATTTTTCAGCTTTCAATGGGGGAGACACACGGCTTCAATGGGGGCTGAAAACCAGAAAATTTTCTGGTTTCTAATGGCTTAAAACCGTGTATTTATGCAGCCAAAAAGGAAGGACCAAGTTGTAAATGATTTAAGGGTATTTTAGCAAACTTTTTGTGTAATTTTTCTACTCTTTAAGGGTTGTTTTGCAATTAAACAAAAATGGCCAGATTTTTATCTGATTTGGCCCCAAAATCCGCCACCTTTCAACCCTAGAAACTTCTTGAATTTTTGCTTAAGCTTCCTTTGACTTTTCTAGTTGACTTTACATCTTAGCCATTGATTTTTCTTGATTTTAAACCCTAGCCCTTGGATTGGAATGTATCCTTAGTTCCTTTCAAAGATTAACACTCAATCTTTGACTCCTTATATATATTTTGAGTCAAACTTTTGACCAAAAGTCAAACTGAAAATTTTTGCATCGAAATCGCATAGACGAGTTCCTAAGGCTGTCCGCGCGATCGGTTTTCCTTATTTCGCTCCGGTTTGCTTAAAAATCAATATCGTAAGTATTTCATCTTTTAGTGGTTTACAGTATATTTTCAAAATTTTTGAAACCGAAAAGGCATATTTTGTCCGATTTCGATTCGGTAAAATTTTCCGTCTCTGATCACACTCTTGTCTGCACTGTCCCAACATTTCATCTCATTCTAAATAGTATTAAAACATATGTTTTACAGTTTTACACATAAAACTTGTAGAGTACACAAGTTATATAAAATTTCTAGAAACAGTAAAATTTCTTGATTATGATAGTATCTATATGATATTTCCCGAAGGGTTCATGACAAAATGTCAAGAAAGATAAGTTTGCAAGTTGCTTAGATCCATTTATATATTAAAGCAAGCATCCTACTCATGAAACCAAAGATTTGATTAGGTGATCAAAACATTCTCTTTTGAGCAGAATGTTGATGAACCTTGTGTTTATAAATATATAAAGGATGGAAAAGTGGTCTTTCTGGTACTTTATGTTGATGATACACTACCCATTGGGAATGATGTCAGGAACTAATTATTGGTCAAACTTTGGTATCCCAACATTTTGATAGGAAGGACTTGGAAGAGGCTAATTATGCTATAGGAATTTGTCTCTTTAGAGAGCGAAAAAACAAAATGATAACATTATCCTAGGCTTCATATAGAGACAAGATAATTGAAAAGTATGTAATGTAAGCCGTAAAGATAAGTTCATAACCTTCCATTACTAGTCTAACTTTTTTATTAGATGACTATCCTAAGATATCGAAAAAAAGAGAGCGTATGAGTAAGATCCCTTATGCATCTGCCATGGGTAGCCTTATGTACGCTATGCTTTGCACTCACCCAGATATTTATTTTGCAATATAGTAAGTCCATATTAGGCAAATCCTGAAATCAAACATTGGCAAGTCATAAAACATATAATCAAGTATCTTAAGAGAATGAGGAATTATATGCTAGTATATTCTGGAGGAGACCTAACACTGGTAGGATACATAGACTCAGATTTCCAAACTTATAGGAATTCGAGGAAGTCAACTTCGGGATCAGTATTTTTACTTGGAGGAGGCACCATTATGTGGAGGAGCATGAAATAGGGAGGCAGAACTTACTTTACGATAGAGGCTAAATATATGGCTGAGACTGAGGCATCTAAAGAAGTAGTTTGGCTCCACAAGTTCTTTAGAGACCTTGAGGTCATTTCAGGTATTGACAAGCCTATCATACTTTATTGTCATAATAGCACGACAATTTCCAACACAAGGGAATCGAAGCATCACAAGAGAACAAAGAACATCAATCAGAGATACAATACAATTAGAAGGGATGTAGATGTAGGTCTGGTAAATATATAAAAGGTCGCATCCTAAGACAACACTGTTGATCTCTTTACCAAAACTTTCGTGACTAAAAGTTTTGAAAGGCACGTAGAGGCAATAGGATACATAATATGGCACATTTACAAGCTTAGAGCAAGTGGGAGATTGTTTGGAATGCCCTAAGCAGGAAAGTGTTAGGAAATACCCTAAGCGTTAGAGACATTTTGATGTATTTATTTTGAACTGGATAATAAAATTATATATAGAGGTTATTCATTACATTGTTATCTGTCTTCGTCTTATTTACATGTTAAAGTAAATGTAAGCAAATATAGCTCCCTGATTTCTTGTGTTAAACTGTTAGAACGTTGCATGCAATGGATTTTTATATGCGAGAAGACAATGTTCTAAAGTTAGCAGTCTAAACTATGGTCTGTAGTCTATGGGGTTAGACCGAGCATCTAACTCATGTTAAGACAATTATGTTGTCTAAAGCCTTGGAGGGGACGGTTTGTCTTGACTGTCTGGAGCTGGACTCCCAAGTAGAGACATGGATATGTTGCTTGGTGGTGACATATTAGACCAGGACTAAAGCGTGATTGATGTACGAAGTCCGCTTTGAGTGGATCAATCTGCTTTTGATGTTCAATATGCAGCAACCTTAATCCTGAGTAAAAGGACAGCTTCATGTATATGACTTATGTACTTTGATGTTCCAATGGCTAAAGCGTCTCAAAGGTAGTAAGCTTATAGACCGGTTCGTTGGGTGCATGACTTGTATACGATGAAGGGTTCGCTTACAAATATTGGAATCATAGCTCTAATGAGGAGTTAAGGGTATCCTCTTAAAGGCATTATACTGAATGTGAAAATGGACAAGGCCTTGGGTCGTCTGCTGGGTGGATGACTTCTTATTCACATATGGTGAATAATCATTTTCTTTATTCGGTAGTATAATGGAACTTTAAGATAGCCTGATCAGTAGGATTAAACGGACTTTAGCCTAAGGCTGATCATGGATATCATATGAGGGTTCTGCATACATGACAAGGTCATTGGACGATAGCTTGTCACAGGCTTACGTAATACGGTATATAATTGGGAGTTCAGTTTCAGGTTTATAGTGGTGTGACTCTGAAACTAGTGATCATATGATTGAGTTGTTCGGTAAAAGAATGATGATCATATGGATTTGCAGGAGCAAGATTATATATGTACAATCAGTCCCTCTACTAGCTCCACATAATTCCTTAACGTTTGGCAAATTGATTTGTGTATGCTATTGACTGGTTTATTATGCATGGATGGTGATGACACAGGATTAGGATGGTAGACAAGATTCTCTCCGGTTGGATTCAGATTTTTTTTTTGGATAATAGATTACACAATTATTCGAACTCCAAATAAAGTTGCCATGATTTTATTTGAGATTGGATTGGAGTTGTAGAAAATTATCCATGAGAACAAGAATTTGAAACACAACCGTTTTACGGATTTTGAAATTTGAATTTTGAAATTTGAAATTTGAATTTTGAATTTGAAATTTGAATTTGAAATTCGAATTTGAAATTTGAATTTGAAATTTAAATTTGAAATTTGAAATTTGAATTTGAAATTCGAATTTGAAATTTGAAATTCAAATTTTGAATCACAGTCCAAGTGGGATTCAAATTTGTTGTGGAAAATCCACAAGGTTTGAAATTCGAATTTGAGTTGGATTTGGAGAGGATAATCTTGTTAGAATCCTACTTGAATTTTGAATCTAAATCCTAACAAATTATGGACGAAATTTTGAGGATAATCCTCAATGGAATTTCAGTTTTTGTGGATAAGGTTCAAAGGAAAAATTCAAGTTTCAATCCTAGTTGAATTTGGATTCTCTCCTTCCCTGAAAAGTGGCCGAAATTATGGAGGAAATCTCCTAGGAAAATTCGGTTATTTTGGATAAGGTTGAGATAAGATTCAAGCTTGAAAATCCTAGTGGAATTTTGATTCTCCCTTATCCTAAAAGTGGCCGAATTTTTTGAGGAGATTTTCTCCTAGGAATTTCGGATTTTTTGGTTGAAAAAGGGGAGATAAAATTCTAGTTAAAATCTTGTTTAGATTTGGATTGGATTTATCCATAATGGCTGAATTTTATTGTTCAGAATCTCCCATAGAAAATTCAGATTTTTATGGTTATGGATAAGGGAGAATATCTTTTCCTGGTCCAATTCAAATTCAGAGAATCACCTCATGCAGGTCTATAAATAGAGGTCCTGTCATTCCAGTTCTCTTAGACCACAGACTCTCAGGTGAGCAGGATTATTGTTGCACAGCTCATCGTGACAATAAAGTTCTTTAGAGATCTGGGTGGTCAGAAGAAGACTAGTAGTGCTAGCATACCGATCGAGGTTCAGAGTGCCCACACACTCAGCCATTCGGGAATTGGAGAATAGTAGAGAAGGCTAGTTGGTTGAAGCCTCCGGTCATTCTCCTTCTGCAAGATTGGCGTCCTTGAGGTATGAGTTTTAATTGTTGTTGGTTTATTGTATATGGCATCATGAGATATTTAACGATCTAAAAATTTTTATTGTTCCGCTGCGTCACTCTGATACGTTTTTACCGATTTATTTTCCTGCAATTGGTATCAGAGCCATCTCATGACTATGCCATGTACATAAATTAGACAATTACTTAGTCTTTTTATTTATGTATGGATTTGATATTTAGAGAGTGGCATTCTAGGGTTCCTTTATATTGTTATCATGGATTATGTATAAAGTATGTGGTTATTTTAATTTTCTGAATTATTATAAGCATGCTTGTTTATGCCGGTTATGGTTCCTTAGAATTTAGAAAAATTGTATCTAGGAATTTTTTTTATGTAACCATGGGAGTAGTTTATTAACACTGTAATTTTCCCATGGGTTTTAATTTTTGTCTCTTAGAATTTTTATGGTTAGAATTTTTGTACACCGGAAACGGTTTAGGAAATTTTATGTAATTATTCTTGAAGGAGATTGAAGATTGAAGACCGTAATTTATTTTTTTCCCAAAAGTTAAATTTGATTTAAAGGTTGAAATTTTGATTGTGTGGAAAATTTCAATTTAATTGGGATTCAAATTAATTTTTGGAGATCCTAATAGGTAAATTGGAATATGGCACGAAAATCGAGACATGACCCCTCAGGATAGGCCGATGGGCCTTGGTGGGGCTACAGCCCCTGTCCTTAGGCAAGATGGGGCTGCGACAGCCCCTGTGCAGGCCTACACCACCCACGGCCGCAGGCTTGGCCTGCAGCCAAGGGTGGCCGTGGCCTGCCCAAGGCTGGCCGCAGCCTGTGGCTGCAGGCGCTGCTTGCAGCCTGCCGGCTGCTGCGTCCAGCCTGGGCGTGCAGCTTGGCGTTGCAGGCTTGGCCTGCAGCCCGGCAAGGCTGCACATAGGGGGTAGCCGTGGGCTGCCAGCCCCTTTGGGGCTGGTGGCTGCCCACGGCGGCTGCTGCCTTCGGGGGCGGCGGTGCGATGGTCCAAAAATCAGAAAATTTTGATTTTTTAAATTTGAGATTTAATTTTAAATCATGTTTAAAAAATATGTAATTGAAAATTTGAAATTACATATTATTACACATGATGTTTAAAATTGTTTAAAATTTAAATTTAAAATTTAAATTTTAAATGATTCTTGGAATGAGAAATAAATGGAGAGGCTGCATAAAGATGGATACAAGAAGACGAAACGAAATTCAAGACCCAAAGAATGCTTTAGATGGAATTTTGTAATCTTTATTTTCTTTATTCTAGGATGAACCATGGCTTGGCTATTCTATCAATTATTTTTCTGTGATATGTCATGGATGTATAAATATGTATTGATGGATGTTTTATATGCATATTTGATAACATGTCATATAGGATAAGTGAGTGACGCTCATACTATATTGATCATACATAATTTGTCAAAACTTGCTTGTTTTTCTAAATATTGAGTGGGAGAGGATTTCAAACAAAACCCACAGCCTCCATTGTTGATCCATATGTGAAAGCATGGTAACGTCTCGCGTCAGTTCTGCCCTAACCACACCCCTCGGTAGGTGTTTACCACCGCCGGTATATTAGATTGGATCTCCTATGTGGAAAACGTGTTCGGGTACGATCCTATTCATGACCACCCCTCGGTGGCTTGGTAGGACGTGGATCGGGCTACGTAAACAATGGTTATACACTCAAGACTCGTTTAGTTATTAACCTTCCCTAGAAGCTCTGTTAACTAAACTGGTGGCCAAATAAGCGGTTATTAATATTTGTCTTAACCTTGGAGGATTTAAGGCAACATATATTAATTGGACGGGGTCCATGTTCTGGCTATTTGTTTTCATGACCACCCCTCGGCGGCTTGGGGCAATAGGTGCTGAGAATTACCGTTGTAATGCTACATGTTTTTCAAGTTTCATGTAGGAACATACTTGTATGTTTTATTTGCTAAATTATCTGTATATTTGCTTGGGCTTTGTAATGATGTCTAGTATAATTTTATTTCAGTTCAAAATGTCACCGACACCCCTCATTTCGATACATACTGAAAATAAGTTGAATGGCGATAATTATAAAGATTAGAAAAAAAATCTATTAATAGTTCTCAGCTGCGAGAGACACAAGTTCGTACTGGACGAACCATGCCCACCTGGGCCCAAACCTGATACACCACTTGAGGAGGTTCCGGTTGCCTATACTCGTTGGAAAGAATCCAATGATATAGCTCGATGCTACATACTTGCTAGCATGACGAGTGCTTTACAAAAGCAGCATGAGACTTATCAAATTACTGGGGAGATCATGGAAAATCTAGAGGACATGTTCAGAGGCCAAGAAAAATTGGCTCAACAGTCCGCTATCACCAGTATTATGAACTCTAAGCAAAAGGCGGGTACTCCGGTGAAGGACCATATGATCACTCTAATGGGATTCTTCGCTGAGGCTACCGAGAATGGTGCTGAGTTGGACTACAACACCCAGATCGAGATGGTGTTCAAGACTCTGTCTAAAGATTTTGTGGGGTTTAAGGCCGCATATAATCTGGCGACAAAGGAGTTAGGACTTACCAAGCTCATGAAGTAACTACAGGCTTATGAGCGGATGATCAGGGATGAGGATGCGGTCCGACCTAAAGGAGAGGCCAATTTGGCGGAATCTTCCAATCCCTCACGGAAGAGGAAGAGGCCAAATAAGAAGCAAGTGGCTTTTAGTTCTTCTAATCCTCCTGTCTCGGATGGGAAGAAGAAGAAGAAGAACAAGAAGCCGAAGGACCCTAAAAAGTCCAAATGCTTCCATTGTGGGAAGGTAGGTCACTTTAAGAAGGCTTGCCGGGAATTCCTAGCCACCAAGGGCAAGGACGGTAAGGAACTTCATTACTTAGAAGCATGTTTGGTGGAAGAATCGAAAGACACTTGGGTCATTGATTCGAGCGCCACTAATCATGTTTGTGTTTCTATGCAGGGGTTCGTGGAAACGAGAAGTCTACATAATAGGAACCTCTCGTTGCGAACTGGGGACGGCAGCTTGGTGGTGGCTGAGGCAGTGGGAGATGTTTACCTTTATTTTGATCAATTTAGATTTATTTTATTAAAAGACTGTTTTTATGTTCCTAATTTTAGGAGGAACCTTATATCGGTAGCTTGTTTAATAAAGGATTCTTATTTAGTTTCTTTTAGTAAAAGAGTTGATATTCGTAGAAATAAGTCTTTTATCTGTTCTGGATGGATGGATGGAAACCTATATTTGATCAAACCAAAGATGTACTCACTGCTTGACACTGAATTAATTGATAACTCTAAAAGGTTGAAAGTTTCTCACTCTAACAAGGCGTATCTTTAGCATTTAAGACTTGGTCATATTAATCAGGATAGGATTCAAAGATTAGTGAAAGACGGTCCTCTGAAATCTTTGGAGGAGGTACGACTTCCCCAATGTGAGTCTTGTCTAGAGGGTAAAATGACTAAGAGGTCTTTTGGAGTTAAGGGTACAAGGGCTCAGGAGCTCTTTGAAATTATGCACACTGACGTATGTGGCCCCATGAACGTCACAGCACGAGGAGGGTTCGAGTATTATGTCTCTTTTATAGATGATTACTCGAGGTATGGATATGTGTATCTAATGCACTGCAAGAGCGAAACCTTTGACAAGTTCAAAGAATATCGTGCGGAAGTGGAAAAGCAATTGGATAAATCCATAAAGACACTTCGATCTGATCGAGGTGGCGAATACCTCTCCGATGAATTTCTAGGACATCTTGTAGAGAACGGGATATTATCCCAATTGACTGCACCTGGTACTCCACAACAGAATGGTGTAGCCGAAAGGAGAAACAGAACCTTATTGGATATGGTACGGTCCATGATGAGTTATTCAACGCTGTCATTATCATTTTGGGGATATGCTTTACAAATGGCGTGCTATATTCTGAACCAGGTTCCGAGCAAATCAATTCCCAGAACTCCGTATAAATTGTGGCGTGGCAGGAAGCCCTCCCTTGGACATATGAGAATATGGGGCTGTCCGGCGCATGTACTGGATGGGGATGCGAAAAAGTTGGAACCAAGATCAGAATTGTGCATGTTTGTAGGGTATTCAAAAGGAACTAAAGGAGGTCTGTTCTATAACCCGAAGGAACAAAAGGTCATTGTCTCAACCCATGCGACATTCTTGGAGGAAAGTCACATGAATGACTTTAAGCCTCGAAGCAAAGTGGTGCTGGAGGAGTTATCGGGTGAAAGAACTACTCCACAGATTTCGGTCTTGGACGCAAGTCCGAGTTCCAGTGAAAGACCTACAGACGATCAATAATTTAGGGTGCCTCGTCGTAGTGAGAGGGTTTCTAAGAAACCTAATTTCTTCATGTATGATGCTGAGGTATACCAGGCCGAGGCTCATGAGCATGAGGATGATCTGGTCACTTATGATGAAGCTATAAATGATGTTGATTCTAAATCTTGGAAACAGGCTATGAATAATGAGATGGATTCTATGAAATCCAACTCTGTTTGGGAACTTGTAGATTTGCCGAACGGGATAAAACCCATTGGATGCAAATGGGTCTACAAAAGAAAGAAGGATGCGGAAGGGAGAGTGGAAACTTTCAAAGCTAGACTGGTTGCAAAGGGGTACACGCAAAAGGCTGGAATCGATTACGATGAAACCTTTTCGCCTGTTGCTATGCTGAAGTCTATCCGTATTCTTCTGTCCATTGCTGCGGCTCTCGATTACGAGATCAGGCAAATGGATGTCAAGACAGCATTCTTGAATGGCCATCTTGAAGAGTGTATCTATATGATACAGCCCGAAGGGTTCGTAGCGAAAGGCCAAGAAAGGAAAGTCTGCAAGTTGCTTAGATCCATTTATGGATTAAAGCAAGCATCCCGCTCATGGAACCAGATGTTTGATCAAGCGATTAAGACATTTGGTTTTGAGCAGAACGTTGATGAACCTTGTGTTTATAAATGTATTAAAGATGGAAAAGTGGTCTTTCTGATACTCTATGTCGATGATATACTACTCATTGGAAATGATGTAGGGAACTTATCATCGGTCAAGCTTTGGTTACACCAACAGTTTGACATGAAGGACTTGGGAGAAGCTAATTATGTTCTAGGCATTCGTCTCTTCAGAGATCGAAAGAACAAAATGATAGCGTTATCCCAAGCTTCATACATTGTCACGGCCCAAAATTTAGACACGTGACACGGCAGCCAAATCATAATATCAACCCGAGATTTAAGGAAAACATTTATTACAAAAACAACGGGTCAACATTATAATTTAGCTAAGCCTAATTATAAAGTAGCATCATAACCACAAAATATAATAAAGGAGAAAATAAATGCTTTTTAATGCGGAAGTCAAACACAAAATCGGTTTTCAAAAGAAATTACCAACCATAAAATATTCCCAAGCATAAAATTTAAATAACGTGAAATAAGGTACAAACTTAAAGTCTCATTACATCAGAACGAGAAACATAAAGAAGAAGATGGAGAAAACGGATAGCATCATCTTCGGTAGTAACGGATATCTCAACGAATTTCGGAACTGCTACCTCCCGTACCTGGAAGTAGTCATTTCGAAATCACAAAGAAAAAGGAATGTGAGCGCTGGCTCAGTAGGACAGAAACAAAGGTGGGTTAACAGATAACATTTAAAAGTATGGCATAATATTCGTTTCCAAAAATAATCAACAATTTAAAAAAAATACATGACATAATAATCATAACAAAAAAATAATCAACAAATTCATGAAAAACATTTTTAATGCAAGTTTTATTCTGCTGGGGACTTAGCGTAGCTACAATATACGTGCCCCAATATGAAAATAATAAATCATTAAAACAAACTATCATATTATGAGTGAGGACTTGTCGTAGCTATAATATACGTGCCTCGAATTTGAATTATCCTAGATCATCTCGTTACGGTCTAAATAGGCCGAACGGCCCTGCGCAGGTTTAGGGACCTTCCCCCATGGCGTCAACTCTGGGACGCACGCATCATTTACAATGATCGTGAACTAGAGCTCAATTATGTTAACCGGATTATTCAAAAGATGGTATTTACCAAGTTATATTATGCCATTAATCAAAACACTCTTTAAAATACACATTTATTACAAAATACGTTGCATGCGTTTATTTCATCAAAAATAATATAATAATTTCATAAATCGAAAACAGCATGCCATCAATAAAACAGGGGAATTTAAAACACTTGACTACTCCCAGAAAAGGCTTGAACGTCCTACCTCAATTTTCGCACAAGCGTTGCGATAATGTGATCCACCAATCAAGCAAGAACGTCAAATAATTCCTATAATCAAACATATGATCAGTCTAGGTCTAGACATAATCATCCAATCATTTTAATGTGCCACAAAAGATTTCAAAACGTGTAATAAACATTTGGGATTTAAAATTTTTGAAAAACTCTAAGTTAAGATATTTCTGGTCATGGGCAGATTGACCTAGGCTGATTGTAAAATCAATATCAATTCATTTTTAATACCAAAAATTCTAAATTTTTAATATGTTAAACTAGACATCCATAGCTTTAATTCCATATAATTTTTATAATTTTTAGACATCGTTTGGTCATTCAACTAGGCCAAAAACCGAGGGTCGTTTTCAGGCATAAAAATCTGGGTTTCAGTTTCGGTTCAAAACCTGGCAGTTCTGTCCACCTATTTTAGAAAACTATTTTGACTAGGCATACGGATGAGTTTGGTTCTGAAATTTTGTAGGAATTTTGGGGACATCTTGAATTTAATTTTAGGCTCAAGAATCACTCAAAAATCGTTTTTAAAACTCAAGTTATGGCTGACACAAGTTTACTGTTCATATGGTAATTTTTCAGATTTCCGTTTTTCTGTGTCCGAATTTCGATTAGCCTCAAACCAATTCAATTTTCATCCAATGATCACGAAATTTTGTGGAAAACCTTATTTATATGTCATTAACATAACCCAAGAATCAAATTGATAAAATCATAAAATCTTACACATATGATAATAGGGTTTTTGAAAAGAGGATCAATGAGGCAAAATTTTAGGGTTTGAGAGAAAAATCACACCTTGTTTGTGCTGCCCTATTTTTGATGCTTGGTCTCCCTTTTGGCTGAATTTGTGTGAGTATTGGAGTCTTCAAAACAGTATGGAAATAGTGGAGAAAACCATATAAATTTCGGATTTAAAATCAAAAGGAGAAGGAAGGAAAAATTTTGATTTCTCACCTTGTTTTTGTCTCAAAAGTTGTTGAATCTTTGAGCTGCCTTTCGGTAGATTTTGTTTGCTGTTTTGGGTGTGTTTTGGGAGAGAAAATTCAGAGAGGGGAGAGGGGAAAGCTGGCCGAAATTTTGAGGGTGAAAGGAGGGGTGAATGAGAGTTAAAAGGGGGTTTTTATACTAGGTTTTTCTTTCCCTTTCTCTTCCTTGTTTGGCTGAAAATTTTAAGGGGCAAAAGGGAAAGTTTTTGTGCTGTTTTGAGGCTAGGGTTTTCTCTCTTATTTCCCCTTAAGTGGCCGAAAATTATCCCTTAGTTTTTAAGGTAAAATAATTTGAATTTTAATTGAGTTTTAACCTAGATTTTAATTCAAATAAAATCTCCTTTATTTCCTACACTTTATGGCCGAATTTCTTCTTTATATCTAAGGAATGAAATTTGAATTTGAATCCTCCTTGGATTTGTGGAATTTAAATTTTAATTAAAATCCCAAGTGATGGCCGAATATTTTAGGGTTTCTTTTTGAAGTTCAAATTGTTGACTTTTTGAGCGGAATTTGACTAGGAAACCAACCTAGGGTTTCCAAAAGATTTTTAAATTAATTTTTGGCACACTAATTTTATTTAAATTATATATTGACCCTTAAATAAAATTTAAGGCGCCACATACATAGATAAAATAATTGACAAATATGCAATGTAAGAGCCAAAGAAAGGCTCACAACCTTCTATTGCCGGTCTAACTCTTTCATTGGATGACTGTCCCAAGACATCGGAAGAAAGAGAGCGTATGAGTAAGGTCCCTTATGCATCCGCTGTGGGTAGCCTTATGTACGCTATGCTTTGCACTCGCCCAGATATATGTTTTGCAGTAGGTATGGTGAGTCGATATCAACCAAATCCTGGAACCAAGCACTGACAAGCTGTAAAGCATATACTCAAGTATCTTAAGAGAACGAGGGATTATATGCTGGTGTATTCTGGAGGGGACCTAACACCTGTAGGATACACAGACTCAGACTTCCAGACTTGTAAGGATTCAAGGAAATCGACATCTGGATCAGTGTTTTTACTCGGAGGAGGCGCCATTGTGTGGAGGAGCGTGAAGCAGGGCTGCACAGCTGACTCTACTATGGAGGCTGAGTATGTGGTTGCGGCTGAGGCATCTAAAGAAGCGGTTTGGCTCCGCAAGTTCTTTAGAGACCTTGAGGTCATTCCGGGTGTTGACAAGCCTATCACACTTTACTGCGATAATACAGGGGCTATTGCCAACACAAGGGAATCTCGGCACCACAAGAGAACCAAGCACACTGATCGGAGATATCATATTATTAGAGGGCACGTGGAGACAGGACAAGTGGATGTATGTAAGATTGCGTCCGAGGACAACATCGCCGATCCCTTTACTAAGACTTTGGTGGCTAGAAGCTTTGAGAGGCACGTAGAGGCGATGGGCATGCGTAACATGGCACATCTGCTGGCTTCGGGCAAGTGGGAGATTGTTAGGAAATGCCCTAAGCATTAGAGACATTTTGATGTATTTATTTTGAACTGGATAATTAAATTATATATAGAGGTTATTCATTACATTGCTATCTGTCCTCGTCTTATTTACATGTTAAAGTAAATGTAAGCAAATATGGCTCCCTGATTGCTTGTGTTAAACTGTTAGAACGTTGCATGTAATGGATTTTTGTATGCCAGAAGACAATGTTCTAAAGTTAGCAGTCTAAACTATGGTCTGTAGTCTATGGGGTTAGACCGAGTATCTAACTCATGTTAAGACTATTATGTTGTCTAAAGCCTTGGACAGGATGGTTTGTCTTGACTGTCTGGAGCTGGACTCCCAAGTAGAGACATGGATATGTTGCTTGGTGGTGACATATTAGACCGGGACTAAAGCGTGATTGATCTACGAAGTCCGCTTTGAGTGGATCAATCTGCTTTTGACGTTCGTTATGCAGTAACCTTAATCCTGAGTAAAAGGACAGCTTCATGTATATGACTTGTGTACTTTGATGTTCCAATGGCTAAAGCGTCTCAAAGGTAGTAAGCTTATAGACCGGTTCGTTGGGTGCATGACTTGTATACGATAAAGGGTTCGTTTACAGATATTGGAATCATAGCTCTAATGAGGAGTTAAGGGTATCCTCTTAAAGGCATTATACTGAATGTGAAAATGGACAAGGCCTTGGGTCGTCTGCTGGGCGGATGACTTCTTATTCGCATATGGTGAATAATCATTTTCTTTATTCGGTAGTATAATGGAACTTTAAGATAGCCTGATCAGTAGGATTAAACGGACTTTGGCCTAAGGCTGATCATGGATATCATATGAGGGTTCTGCATACATGACAAGGTCATTGGACGATAGCTTGTCATAGGCTTATGTAATACGGTATATAATTGGGAGTTCAGTTTCAGGTTTATAGTGGTGTGACTCTGAAACTAGTGATCATATGATTGAGTTGTTTGGTAAAAGAATGATGATCATATGGATTTGCGGGAGCAAGATTATATATGTCCAATCAGTCCCTCTACTAGCTCCACATAATTCCTTAACATTTGGCAAATTGATTTGTGTATGCTATTGGCTGGTTTATTATGCATGGATGGTGATGACACAGGATTAGGATGGTAGACAAGATTCTCTCCGGTTGGATTTAGATTTTGTTTTGGATAATAGAGTACACAATTATTCGAACTCCAAATAAAGTTGCCATGATTTTATTTGAGATTGGATTGGAGTTGTAGAAAATTTTCCATAAGAACAAGAATTTGAAACACAACCGTTTTGTGGATTTTGAAATTTGAAATTTGAAATTTGAATTTTGAATTTGAAATTTGAATTTGAAATTTGAATTTGAAATTCGAATTCGAATTTGAAATTTGAATTTGAAATTTAAATTTGAAATTTGAAATTTGAAATTTGAATTTGAAATTCGAATTTGAAATTTGAAATTCAAATTTTGAATCACAGTCCAAGTGGGATTCAAATTTGTTGTGAAAAATCCACAAGGTTTGAAATTCGAATTTGAGTTGGATTTGGAGAGGATAATCTTGTTAGAATCCTACTTGAATTTTGAATCTAAATCCTAACAAATGATGGACGAAATTTTGAGGATAATCCTCAATGGAATTTCGGTTTTTGTGGATAAGGTTCAAAGGAAAAATTCAAGTTTCAATCCTAGTTGAATTTGGATTCTCTCCTTCCCTGAAAAGTGGCCGAAATTATGGAGGAAATCTCCTAGGAAAATTCGGTTATTTTGGATAAGGTTGAGATAAGATTCAAGTTTGAAAATCCTAGTGGAATTTTGATTCTCCCTTATCCTAAAAGTGGTCGAATTTTTTGAGGAGATTTTCTCCTAGGAATTTCAGATTTTTTGGTTGAAAAAGGGGAGATAAAATTCTAGTTAAAATCTTGTTTAGATTTGGATTGGATTTATCCATAATAGCCGAATTTTATTATTAAGAATCTCCCATAGAAAATTCAGATTTTTATGGTTATGGATAAGGGAGAAAATCTTTTCCTAGTCCAATTCAAATTCAGAGAATCACCTCATGCAGGTCTATAAATAGAGGTCCTGCCATTCCAGTTCTCTTAGACCACAGACTCTCAGGTGAGCAGGCTTATTGTTGCACAGCTCATCGTGACAATAAAGTTCTTTAGATATCTGGGTGGTCGGAAGAAGACTAGCAGTGCTAGCATACCGATCGAGGTTCAGAGTGCCCACACACTCAGCCATTCGGGAATTGGAGAATAGTAGAGAAGGCTAGTTTGTTGAAGCCTCCGGTCATTCTCCTCCTGCAAGATTGGCGTCCTTGAGGTATGAGTTTTAATTGTTGTTGGTTTATTGTATATGGCATCATGAGATATTTAACGATCTAAAAATTTTTATTGTTCCGCTGCGCCACTCTGATACGTTTTTACCGATTTATTTTCCTGCAATCAAACATTGGCAAGTCATAAAACATATAATCAAGTATTTGAAGAGAATGAGAAATTATATGTAAGTATATTCTGGAGGAGACTTAACACCGGTAGGATACATAGACTCAGATTTCCAAACTTATAGGAATTCGAGGAAGTCAACTTCGGGATCAGTATTTTTACTTGGAGGAGGTGCCATTATGTGGAGGAGCATGAAATAGGGAGGCAGAACTTACTTTATGATAGAGGCTAAATATATGGCTGAGACTGAGGCATCTAAAGAAGCAGTTTGGCTCCGTAAGTTCTTTAGAGACCTTGAGGTCATTTCAGGTATTGACAAGCCTATCATACTTTATTGTCATAATAGCACGACAATTTCCAATACAAGGGAATCTAAGCATCACAAGAGAACAAAGAACATCAATCGGAGATACAATACAATTAGAAGTTATGTAGATGTAGGTCTGGTAAATATATAAAAGGTCGCATCCTGAGACAACATTGCCGATCTCTTTACCAAAACTTTCGTGACTAAAAGTTTTGAAAGGCATGTAGAGGCAATAGGATACATAATATGGCACATTTACAAGCTTAGAGCAAGTGGGAGATTGTTTGGAATGCCCTAAGCAGGAAAGACATTTTAATGTTTTTCATTTATTTTGAACTGATTAATAAAAATATATTAAAGGTTATTCATTATATTGTTATACATCCTCATCCTGTTTACATGTTAAAGTAAATGTAAGTAAATATGGTTAACTAACTACTTGTTGATAAATTGTGATAATGTTGCATACAATGGACTTTTGTATATGAGAAAATAACGTTGTAAAGTAAGTAGTCTAAATCTATAGTGAATAGTCCATAGTCATAGGGTTAGACCGGGCATTTAACTCATATTAAGACTATTATATTGCCTAAAGCCAATTGGAGAGACCATTTGTATTGACTATCTGGAGCTTTGACTCCCGAGTAGAGACATATATGTTGCTTGGTGGTGACGTATCAGACTTAGAACGAAGTGTAATTGATCTGTGTAGTCCACTTAAGTAGATCAATTCACTTTTGACATTCATTATGCTATGATTTTAATCTTGAGTAGGTGAATCACTTCATGTGTGTGACTTATGTACATTGATATTCCAAACTCTAAAAATCTTGGGAGAATCGACCTTGGGTAGGAGGGAGAGAGAAAAATCTTTTTTCAGTTCAATTCAAAACTCTAAAAACCACCTAATGCAAATTTATAAATAGGACCTTTAAGACTCCTATTTTCTTTAGACCACATGCTCTTAGGTGAGTGAATTTATTATTATATATCTCACTAATAGTAATAAATTCTCAGAGATCTGAGTGGTTGGAAGGAGATAAGCCACGCTAGAATATCGATTGAAGAATTGAGTGTCCACATATTCTACTATCCGGTAATTAGAGAATAGTAGAGAAGGTTAGTTGGTTGAGGCCCCCTCGATCACATCCTTTAACATTCCTGATGTTTTCCTCTAAAAGTAAAATAATTGTTGAATAATTTATTATATATGTAACATAAGTTTTTAACGACTTTGAAAAAAATTTTAAAATTCTATTGCACACTCTTACTTTTTTTTCCTACATGTAATTGGTATCAAAACAGGTTACTAACACTTTTTCCTTGTTAGATCTTGGGATTTGATCTGTTTTACAAGCATGGATCATCTGTATAAGGGAGGATCGGTTTCACACCTGCCTTGATGGGGGCAATTATCGTTACTCAAAAGCTTGTATTAAGGGTTTTATTAAGGCACTAGAAGAAAAAGCTCGACGTGTGAATGTAATAAGATGGACACACCCTATTACAAAGGATGATGTGGGTAAAATGAAGGAAAAATCGATAAAAAATACACAAGGGAATTATAAAATTTTTTTATAGATTGTTAAATAACTCATGATGCCTTATATAATAAATCAACAATAGCCAATTATACCTTCAAAGGAAGCGCTAGGAATGCTGGAGGAAGTGACTGAAGGGCTTCAATCAACTAGCCTTCTCTACTATTCTCCAATTCTTAGAAGGCAGAGTGTGTGTGCACTCGGATCCTCAATTGGTATACTAACATAGCTTATCTCCTTCCGACCACCCAAATCTCTTTAAGAACTTATTGCTACGATGATTTGTTTAATAATAAGCCTGCTCACTTGAAAGTTACTGGTCTAAAGAGAATTAGAGTGGAAGGACCCTTATTTTTAATCTTACATAAAGTGACCTATAGAATTTTGAATTGGAACAAGAGAAGATTTTTCTCTTCTACTTCCACTCAAAATCCAAATTCCCTATAGGCCAATATCATGGTAGAATTCGGCCATCCTAGGGAGAATTGGGATTTAAAATCAAACAGGATTCAAACTTGAATCTTATATCTTTCATAAGGCCAAAAACTGATTCCCCTTTAGGCCAATTCTAAGCTAGATTCGGCCACACCAAGGGGAGGAGGATTCAAAATTCAAACAGGATTGAAACTTGAATTTTCTCTCTTTCGTATCCACATAAAACCCGATTCTCTCCCAAGGGATAAGCCAAGAGAATTTGGCCACTCTTGTGCAATGAAAGATTCAAAATTCAAGTAGGATTCAAACAAGATTTCCTTTCCCTTATCCACTAGAAAAAACCAATTCCTTTAAATCAAATTCAGTTTTATGTAGGTTTGTGACTCAAAATGTGAATTTAAATTTCAAATTCAAATTCCAAACTCCACAAATATTTGAATTTTGAATTTATTCACATAAATAATTTTCCACTACTCCAATTCAAATTCAAATAAAATCATGGTAACTTTACTTGAAATTCAAATAATTGTGTAATCTCTTATCCAAAACAAATTCAAATTCAAATAAGAGACAATCTTGTCTTCCACCCTTATCCAATTGTGCATGCCACCTTTGTTTGTGCAAGGGTAAGATTTTTTTCAATTCAAATTTAAATAGGATTTAAATTTCAAATATATATTTTAAGACAAGATTTTCAAAATTCAAATTAATCAAATATTTGAATTTCAAATTTGAAATTTAAATACAATTAATTTAAATTTCAAATCTTATCATCCAAAAATAAAAATTACTGAATATTTATCCTATCTATTGAATAATACAAAATTACCATTTTGCCTCTCCAGCACACAGAGAAAAATGCCTACGCCTTGTGGGAAAGTAATCTGGATTTCTCTCTCTACTAAATGCAAGACAACAAGCCAATAAGTGTATCCTAACCAATTGCCATCCATTAAGGAATTATGTGGAGCTAGTAGAGGGATCAAATAGACCAACTGGACATGATCACCAATTTTAGAGTTACACTACTATAAACCTGAAACTGAACTCCTAATTATATACCATATTACACAAGTCGATGATAAGCTATCATCCAATGACCTTGTCATATATGCAAAACCCTCATATGATATCTATGATCAGTCTTAAGTCAAAGTCCATTCAACCTACATATCAAGCTATCTTAAAGTTCCATTATACTATCGAATAAGAAAATGATTATTTACTATATGTGAATAAGAAGTCATCTGCCCGGTAGACAACCCAAGGCCTTGTCCATTTTCACATCCAATATAATGCCTTTTAGAGGATACCCTTAACTCCTTATTAAAGTTATGATTCAAAAAATCTGTAAATAAACCCTCCATCGTATACAAATCATGTACCCAATGAATCGATCTATAAGCTTACTACCTATGCGACACTTTAGCTATTGAAATATTAAAGTACACAAGTTATATATATGATGTGATTCATCTACTCAAGATTAAAGTTATTACTTAATGAATGTCAAAAGTGACATGATACTCTCAAGCGAACTATACAGATCAATTACACTTTAGTCCCAGTCCAATATATCATCATCAAGCAATATATCTATATCTCTACCTGGAGTTAAAGCTCCAGACAATCAAGACAAATCATCCCCCAAATGGCTTTAGACAATATAATAGTCTTAACATGAGTTAGATGCTCAGTCTAACCCCGTAGACTACAGACTATAATTTAGATTGTTTACTTCAGAATATTGTCTTCTCGTATACAAAAGTCTATTTTATACAACATTCTAATAGTTTAACTTAAGCTATCAATGAGCCATGTTTGCTTACATATACTTTAATATATAAATAAAATGAGGACATACAGCAATGTAATGAATAACCTCTAAATACAATTTTATTATCCAGTTTAAAATAATAAAATACATAAAAATGTCTTTCTCAACTTAGGGCACTCCTATTAATCTCCCACTTGCCCTAAACCAATAGATATGCCATGTTCCACATCCCTATCGCCTTAACATGCCTTTTAAAGCTTTAAGCCACCAAAGTCTTAGTAAAGGGGTCAGTAATGTTGTCATCAGACACGAATTTACATACATCTACTAGTCCTGCCTCCACGTGCCCTCTTATTATATGGTATCTCCAATCTATGTGCTTTGTCCTCTTATGGTGCCTAGATTCCCTTGTGTTGGTAATAGCCGTGCTATTATCACAATAGAGTGTGATAGGTTTGTTAACACTTAGAATGACCTCAAGGTCTCTAAAGAACTTGTAGAGCCAAATTGCTTCTTTAGATGCCTCAGCCACAACCGCATACTCAGCCTCCTTTGTAGAGTCAGCTGTGTAAACCTGTTTCATGCTCCTCCACATAGTAGCACCTCCTCCGAGTAAGAACACTGATCTCAAAGTCGACTTCCTCAAATCCTTACAAGTTTGGAAATCTGAGTATGTGTATCCTACAGGTGTTAGGTACCCTCTAGAATATATCAATTTATAATCTCTCATTCTCTAAAGATACTTGAGTATATGTTTCACAGCTTGCCAATGCTTGATTCCAGGATTCGCTTGATATTGACTCACCATACCTACTGCAAAATAAATATCAGGTCGAGTACAAAGCATAGCGTACATAAGGCTACCCACAGCGGATGCATAAGGGACCTAACTCATATGCTCTCTTTCTTTCGATGTCTTAGGACAATCATCCAATGAAAGAGTTACCAGCAATAGAAGGTTTTGTACCTTTTTTTACCTCTTGTATTGCATGCTTCTCAATTATTTTATCTATATATAAAGCCTTCGATCTCTAAAGAGACGAATGCCTAAAACATAATTAGCTTCTCCCAAGTCTTTCATATGAAACTGTTGGTGTAACCAAAGTTTGACTGATGATAAGTTCCCTACATCATTCCCAATGAGTATTATATCATCAACATTAGAAAGACTACTTTTCCATTCTTAATACGTTTCTAAACACAAGGTTCATCAACATTATGCCTAAAACCGAATATTTTGATCGCTTGATCAAACTATTGGCTCCATGAGCGGGATGCTTGCTTTGATCCATAAATGGATCTAAGCAACTTAAAAATTTTTCTCTCTTGGCCTTTTACCACAACCTTTCGGGCTGTATCATTAGATACTTTTCTCAAGATGGCCATTCAAGAATACTGTCTTGACATCCATTTGCTAGATCTCATAATCGAGAGCCGTAGCAACAGAAAGAAGAATATGGATAGACTTTAGCATAGCATCAAACGAAAAGGTTTCATCATAATCGATTCCAATCTTTTGCACATACCCCTTTGTTACAAGTCTAGCCTCGAAAGTTTCAACTCTCCCTTCTGTATCCCTCATTCTTTTGTAGACCCACTTGCACCCAATGAGTTTTATCCCATTCAGTAAGTCCACAAGTTCCCAAATAGAGTTGGATTTCATGGAATTCATCTCGTTGTTCATAACCTATTTCTAAGATTTAAAATCAACATCGTTTATAGCTTCATTATAAGTCATCAGATCATCATCATGTTCATGAGCTTTAGCCTGGTATAACTCAACATCATACATGAAGAAATTAGGTTTTCTTAAAACCCTCTCACTATGACGAAGCACCCTAAAATGTTGATTATTTACAAGTCTTTCACTAGAACTCAGACTTGTGTCCAAGACCGAAACTTGTGATGCAGTTCTATCACTCAACAACTCCTCTTGTACCACTTTAATTTAAGGATTAAAGTCATTTATGTAACTCTCCTCCAGGAATGTCACATGAGTTAAAACAATGACTTTTTGTTCCTTTGGGTTATAGAATAGTCCTCTCTTAGTTCCCTTAGGATACCATACAAACATGCACAATTCTGATCTTAGTTTTAATTTCTTCATAACCCCATCTAGTACATGTGCTGAGCAGTCCCATATTCTCATATGTCCAAGGGAGGGCTTCTTGCCTTACCACAATTCATAGGGAGTCTTGGAAATTGATTTACTTGGAACTTGGTTCAGAATATAGTATGTCATTTGTAGTGTATATCCCCATAATGATAACAACAACGTTGATTAACTCATCATGGATTTTATCATATCCAATAAAGTCCTGTTTCTCTTTTTAGCTACACCATTTTGTTGTGGTGTACCGGGTGCAGTCAATTGGGATAATATCCCATTCTCTACAAGATGTCTTAGAAAGTCATCAGAGGTATTCATACCTTGATTAAATCAAAGTGTCTTTATGGATTTACTTGATTGCTTCTCCACTTCCGCTCGATAAGGTTTCGCTCTTGCGGTGCATTAGATACATATATCTATACCTCGAGTAATCATCTATAAAAGAGACATAATACTCATACCTTCCTCGTGCTACGACATTCATGGGGCCATATACGTCGGTGGGCATAATTTCTAAGAGTTTATGAGTCCTAGTACCCTTAGCTCTAAAAGATCTCTTGGTCATCTTACCCTTAAGACAGGACTCACATTGGGGAAGATATACCTCCTTCAGAGTTTCCAAAGGACCATCTTTCACCAATCTTTGACCAATTCTTAAATGCCAAAGGTACACCTTGTTAAAGTGAGAAACATTCAACCTTTTAGAGTTATTAGTTAATTCAATATCAAGCAGTGAGTACATCTTTGGTTTGATCAAATAAAGGCTCCCATCCATCCATCCAGAATAGATAAAAAACTTATTTTTACATATATCAACTTTTTTAGTAAAAGAAACTGAATAAGAATCTTTTATTAAACAAGCTACCGATATAAGGACTCACATTGAGGAAGATATACCTCCTTCAAAGTTTCTAAAAGACCGTCTTTCACCAATCTTTGACCAATTCTTAAATGTCAAAGGTATGCCTTGTTAGAGTGAGAAACATTCAACCTTTTAGAATTATTAGTTAATTTAGTGTTAAGCAGCGAGTACATCTTTAGTTTGATCAAATAAAGGTTCCCATCCATCCATCTAGAATAGATAAAAAACTTATTTTTACAAATATCAACTTTTTTAGTAAAAGACACTGAATAAGAATCTTTTATTAATCTTTTATTAAACAAGCTATCGATATAAGGTTCATCCAAAAATTAGGAACATAAAAATAGTCTTTCAATAGAATAAACCTAAATTCATCAAAATAAAGATAAATGTCTCCTACTGCCTCAGCCACCACCAAGCTACCGTCTCCAGCCTGTAATAAAAGGCTCCTATCATATGGACTTCTCATTTACATAAATCCCTACAAAGAAACAAAAACATGATTAGTGGCCTTCGAATCAATGATCCAAGTGTCTTTCGATTTTTTCACCAAACACGTCTTTAAATAATGAAGTTCCTTACTTTCCTTGCCTATGGTGGCTTGGAATTCTCGGCAAGCCTTCTTGAAGTGACCTACCTTCCTATAATAAAAGCACTTGGACTTTTTAGGGTCCTTGGGCTTCTTGTTCTTCTTTTTCTTCTTCCTATCCAAGACAGGAGGAATAGATGAACAGGAAGCTGCCTGCTTTTTCTTTTTCCTAGAGGATTTAGAAGATTCTGCCAAGTTGACCTCTTCACTTGGTTGGACTGCATCACCATCCATGATCATGTGTTCATAAGCTTGGAGTTGCTTCATGAGCTTGGTGAGTTCTAACACCCTTCTTGCTAGATCGTATACTGCTTTAAATGCCACAAAATCTTCTGACAGAGTTTTAAACATCATCTTGATCTCGGTGTTGTAGTCTAGCTCAACACTATTTTTAGCAGACTCAGCGAAAAACCCCATAAGCATGAGCATATGATCCTTTACCGGAGTCCCTACCTTTTGCCTAGAGTTCATGATGCTTGTTATAGCGGATTGTCGAGTCAATTTTTCTTGGCCTCCAAACATGTCCTCCAAGTTATCCATGATTTCCCTGACAACTTGGTAAGTCTCATACTGTTTTTGTAAAGTACTCGTCATACTAGCTAGTATGTAGCACCAAGCTATCTCATTGGATTCTCTCCAATGAGTATAAGCAACCAAGACCTTCTCAAGTGGTGTGTTAGGTTTAGGCCCTGGCCGACATGGTTCGTTTAGTATGAACTTGTGTCTCTCGCAGTTGAGAATTATTAGCAGATTTCTTTTTCAGTTTTTGTAATTATCACCATTTAATTTATTTTATGTAAGTATTGAAATAAGAGGCGTCGTTGACATTTTGAACTGAAATAAAATTATACAAGAACATCATTACAAAGCCCAAGAAAATATATGGAATAATTTAGTAAATAAAACATACGAATATGTTCCTACATGAAGCTTGAAAAACATGTAGCATTACAATAGTAATTCTTAGCAGCCTCAAGCCACCGAGGGGTAGTCATGAGATAAATAGCCAAAACATGGACCCCGTTTAATTAATATATGTTACCTTAAATTTTCCAAGGTTAAGACATATATTAATAACCGCTTATGTTGGCTACCAGTTTAACTAACAGAGCTTCTAGGAAAGTTTAATAGCTAAACGAGTCTTGAGTGCATAACCATTGTTCACATAGTTTGATCCATGTCATACTAAGCCACCGAAGGGTGGTCATGAACAGGATCATGCCCGAACACGTTTTCCACATAGGAGATCCAACCTAGTATACCGACGATGGTAAACACCTAACGAGGGTGTGGTCAAAGTAAAACTGACACGAGACATTACCATGCTTTCATATATGGATTAACAATGGAGGCCGTGGGTTTTGTTTGAAACCCACTCCCACTCAATATTTAGAAAACCATGCAAGTTATGAAAAAATATGTATGATCAATATAATTTGAGCAGCACTCTTCTATCCTCTATGCCATCTTATCAAATATGCATACAAATTATCCATCAATTCATATTCATTTATCCATGACATATCATAGGAAAAATAAATGACAGAAAAAATAAACAAGCAAGCCATGGTCCTATCCTCTAAAAAAGAAAAATTAAAGATTACAAAATTCCATCAAAAGCATTTTTTGGATCTTGAATTTTGCTCCAATATCGCGTATCCATCTTCATATAGCCTCTTCATTTATTTTTAATCCCAAAAAATTATTTAAAATTCAAATTTTTGAAAAATTTAAATTTTAAACAATTTAAATCTCATGTATAACGATATGTAATTTCAAATTTTGAATTTATAATTACATATTTTTATACACAATTTAAAATCAAATTGAAAATTTAAAAATTGAAAATTTCATACCTTTGGTCTGTTGGGCTAGGGCCCAAAGGCTTGCAGCCACTGTAGGCAGCCCTAGCCCCTAAGGGGCTGGCAGCCCGGCCTGACTGCAAGCTTTGTTGGCTATAGCCCTGGATAAGGGCTACCGTAACCACATCCTACCTAACGGCAACCACATCCTACCTAACGGCAGAGGCTGTCATAGCCCCATCCTACCAGAGAGTAGGGTTTGCAACCCCACCGAGGCCGGTGGCCTATCCTGAGGAGTTAGTTCTCGATTTTCATGTCAAATTCCAATTTACTCATTCGGATCTCTAAAAATTAATTTGAATCCTAATTAAATTGGAATTTTCTACACAAAAAAAAATTTCCAATCTTCGAATTAAATATAATTTTTAGGAAACATAAATAATGGTCTTCAATCTTCAATTTCCTCCAAGAATAATTACATAAAATTCCCGTACCATTTCCGGTGGACAAAAATTCTAATCATAAAATTCTAACAGATGGAAAAATTAACTCCATGGGAAAATTACGGTGACAATAGACTGCTTCCATGGTTACATGAAAAATCGTAGATACAATTTTTTTAAATTCTAAGGAACCATGACTAACAAATTAAGCATGTTTATAATAATTTAAAAAATTAAAATAACCACATACTTGATACATAATTAATGATAATAACATAAAAGAATCCTAGAATGCCACTCTCTAAATATCAAATCCATACATAAAGGAGACTAAAATGATTGTCTAATTTATGTACATGACATAATCATAAGCTGGAACTAATACCAATCAAAGGAAAAATCGATAAAAATTGCACAACGAAATAATAAATTTTTTTTATAGATTGTTAAATAACTCGTGATGCCATGTACAATAAATCAATAATAATCAATTATATCTACAGAGGAAATGCGAGGAATGCTGGAAGAAGTGACTGAAGGACTTCAACTAACTAGCCTTCTCTACTATTCTCCAATTCCCAGACAGTAGAGTGTGTAGGCACCCGGATCTTCAATCGGTATACTAGCATGGCATGTCTCCTTCTGACTACCCAAATCTCTTTAAAAACTTATTGCTAAGGTGATTTGTGTAACAATAAGCCTACTCACCTGAGAGTCTGTGGTCTAAAAAAAATGGGAGTGGAAGAACCCTTATTTATATTCTTGCATGAGGTGACCTATTGAATTTTGAGTTAGACCAAAAGAAGATTTTTCTCTCCTTTTTCCACTCAAAATCCAAATTCCCTATAAGCTAATATCATGGTAGAATTCAGCCACCCTAGGGAGAATTGGGATTCAAAATTCAAATAAGATTCAAACTTGAATTTTATCTCCTTCATAAGGCCAAAAACTTATTCCTCTTTAGGCTAATTCTAGGGCTAGATTCGGCCACACCAAGGGGAGGAGGACTCAAAATTCAAACAGGATTAAAACCTAAATTTTCTCTATTCTTTATCCACACAAAAACCGATACTTTCCTAAGGGATAAGCCTAAAGAATTCAACCATTCTTATGCAAGGAAAGATTCAAAATTTAAGCAAAATTCAAACAAGATTTCATCTCCCTTCTCCACTAGAAAAAATTGATTCCCTTAGGTGAATTTGTCCACAATCAAATTCATTTTTACCTAGGTTTGTGATTCAAAATTTGAATTCAAATTTCAAATTCAAATTCCAAACTCCATAAATATTTGAATTTTGAATTTTATTCACATGGATAATTTTCCACAACTTCAATTCAAATTCAAATAAAATCATGGCAACTTTATTTGAAATTCAAATAATTGTGTAATCTCTTATCCAAAACAAAATTCAAATTCAAATAGGAGACAATCTAGTTTTCCACCCTTATCCAATTGTGCACGCCACCTTTGTTTGTGCAAGGGCAAGATTTTGTTCAATTCAAATTCAAATTGGATTCAAATTTCAAATATTTATTTTAAGACAAGATTTTCAAAATTCAAATCAATTATATATTTGAATTTCAAATTTGAAATTCAAATACAATTAATTTAAATTTCAAATCTTATCATCCAAAAATAAATATTACTGAATATTTATCCTATTTATTGAATAATACAAAATTACTATTTTGCTCTTCTAGTAAACTAAGAAAAATACCTACACTCTGTCAGAGGGTGATCCGGATTTCACTCTTTACTAAATGCAAGACAATAAGCCAATAAGTATATCCCGACCAATTGTCATCCATTAAGGAATTATGTGAAGCTAGCGAAGGGACCAATTGGACATATATAATCAGGCTCATGTGAATCCATATGATTATTGTATTAAACCAAACAACTCAATCACATTATCACCAATTTCAGAGTCACACCATTATAAACCTAAAACTGAGCTCTCAATTATATATCGTATAATGTAAGCCAGTGATAAGCTATTGTCTATTGAACTTGTCATGTACGCAAAAACGTCATATAATATCCATGATCAGCCTTAGGTCAAAGTCCATTCAACCTACTAATCAAGCTATCTTAAAGTTCCACTATACTACCAAATAAGAAAATGATTATTCACCATATGTATATAAGAAGTCATCCACCTAGCAGACGACCTAAGACCTTGTCTATTTTGACATCCAGTATAATACCTTTAAGAGGATACCCTTAACTCCTTATAAGAGCTATGATTCCAATATCTATAAACAAACTCTCCATCGTGTATAAGTCTTGTACCCAACGAATCGGTCTATAAGCTTACTACATATGAGACACTTTAGCCATTGGAACATCAAAGTGTAGAAGTCATAAATATGGAGTGATTCATCTACTCAGGATTAACGTTATTGCGTAATGAATGTCAAAAGTGATATGATCCATTTAAGCAGACTACGCAGAGCAATTACACTTTAATTCTGATCCAATATGTCACCACTAAACAACATATCTATGTCTCTATCGGAAGTCAAAGCTCTGAACAATCAAGACAAACCATCCCCTAAATGTCTTTAGACAACATAATAGTCTTAACATAAGTTAGATGGTCGGTCTAATCCCACAGACTATGGACTATAGTTTAGACTACTTACTTTAGAATGTTTTCTTCTTGTATACAAAAGTCCATTGTATACAACATTTTATGTAATAACCGGGAAATTTTACTGTCCTCGCAATATTGTAAATTGCATGTACATGATGAATTTCATGTTTAAAATGTAAAATGTATGATTAATATTGTGTAGAACGAGATAAAACGTTCTAACGATATTATAGATTAAGAATTCGGTGATGTAAAAGCATGCCGAATTGGGCTAGGGAAAAACAGTGAACTGTAAACCCTAGTACGTGACTCAGGGTAAGCTGAGTGCACAAAAAGATAAAATACTGATAGTAGCGATTTTAGACGTGAGTGCGTGTGTGTGTGCTGCACATAGTATTGAGAAGTTGGTCTAGATGACCTCTTCTTGACCTAAAATTGATATATTTAGATTCAGCATGCTCAAATTAGTCAATTGAGCATGAAAAGTAATATTTGATCCGGAGATACACAGTATCAAGAAATTGGTCAAGATGACATTTTCTTAATATAAAACTGATATATTTGGAATCAGAATGCTCTAATTAGTCAATTAAGCACAAAACGGAAAGTTTAACCAGGAAATGTATAGTATCGGAAACTGGCTGAGATGATCTTGGATGACGACGAAACTGATATATTTGGATTCAGGACGTCCAAATTAGTCAGTATAGCCTATCAGAATGCTCAAATTAGTTAATTGAGCACAAAGGTAATTTTTGACGGGGAATTTGCAATACCGGAAACTGGTCGAAACGATCTTGGATGAAAACGAAACTGATATATTTGGGTTCAGCACGCCCAATTAGTCAGGATAGCTCATGTTGAAAATTTGGACAAAAAGGGTATAAAAGGGCGAAATTGCAGAAAAGGCCCCATAATTTTCATTTTCTAGATTTTCTCCCCCACACCTACACCGTCGGTGAACAGTAACTGACCACTAGAAACGGTGTCCGTTTTTGACACCGCCGGTCTCGTTGGAAAGCTCTCGATGAGCTGAGTCCAACGGTGTGCTGAATCGACGGAACCGACGCCGGAGAACGCTGCACGCGCCGCCCGAAGCCGTCGGTGGCCGAAAATTTCAAACGGCCGTATCTCCGCCGTCCGACCTCCGATCGACACGATTCCAGTCCCAAAAGACTCATGGTGAAGAGTAGAACAAAACCCAAGCTTCATTTCGCTCAACAGTCACCGGATCGCACCGCCCGAAGCCGCGCCGTCGCCGTCGTGGAATCCGTCGATTCCGCCGGAGTTGAGTGACGTGGTTGGTCTCAAAATGCTCAGAGAAGAACAGGGAGCAAAAGCCCTCAAACAATTTCGGGCAACAACCCCGGCACGGCGGAGATTCAACGCCGCCGCCATGGGTCGTGTTTTCGAGGCCGATTATCGACTATCAGAGCCTCTAATGGTGAAATTGACACCGCCAATGGACTCCTCTCGTCTAGATCTTCAAGGTGGACACCTCCATTGTTCGCGCAGCCGCCGTTCGCCACGGTCAACGCCGGTCAACGAGGTCAACGGCGACCCGGGGGTGGAAAAATGAAGAATGGTCCGTTGGCCTATTTTTGATGCTCTGGACACATCCACGGTATCAGAATTGCCAACCGAGGTTCCGAACACGAAGAACAGAGACAAAAAGTTTACACGGTCGAGACCGAACGGTTCATCAAATCACCGATGGGATGATTTCGGTAGCGATTTTGTTTCCCTTCATTCCTTATTTATGTATTGGAATGATTTGTATGTAATTTGTATTCAAATTGTAAAAAGAAAAGAAAAAAAAAGAGTAAAATGAATGAAATGTCAGAGAAAGAAAATGTATGGGAAATGTGAATATTTTTATGTAAAAAGTTGAGTTTTACGTAAAAATTAGGCCTCTGGTATAGTACGTGGTAGATTAGACTAAGTTAGATGGTTTTGAGGCGTTTCTTAAACGCCGGAGACCTAGAAATTTAGCGGAAATGCTGCCGAAATTTTGAAAACGGCACTATGGGCATTTTGATGAAAAACGAGAGGTAAATTGTGTTCGATAATGGAAATCGAGACCCTTCGATGAGCTAGGCTCGAAAAATGGGAAAATGAATCTTAGAGGAATAGTAAACCATCCCTCCGAGGTTGTGAAAATATAAGAGAACGGGAAAACCAATGTCATGGGTATTTTAGGAAACGAAAGGTATATTTGAGGTTAGGATGAAAACCTGAGCCCACTCGGTGTCTAAGGCTCGGGATTAGCATAACAAACATTTCAGGAGTAGTGAAATACCCATTTAAGGCTCTGAAACGTGAGAAAAACTTGAAACGACCCTAGGTGTCGAAATAGTATCACCCGAGAGTCGGATGGCCAATAGTCGTCTATGGAACAGCAATGGATGCTGTAAAAGTGTGTAAAAGCTTAAGAAATATTATTTTATGATATTTGGGCTTAGAAAATCCTGTTAAAAGTCACAATAAGCATATAACGGTCCCAAGACCCGTCAGGGGCAAAATGGTCATTTTGACCAAAAATTTCTAAAAGGCTCGGAAAGGACCGTGAATGCCTAAGGATAGTTAAAATGAAATTATAAAAGTTAAATTGGGTCTTAAACCAACAAAAAATAGGTTTATAATGAGAGATCAAATCAGGGGCAAAATGGTAATTTTGCCAAGAGTTAGTGTAAAAATGGAAAATAGGATTTTAGATTCCTAAGACCATTTAAGGGAAATAAAACGTAGAATTTTTACGTTTTACTAAATTTTGAATATGAAATGAAGATTTAGAATAACCGTGGTTATTCCGGTTATAGGAACCCGATCCAGAAGCGGCAAAGGAACGTCTGCGGAGTCGGGGAAGGAAATGCTAGCGAAAGTATCTGTAAGTTCGAACATTTAATTGACTGCAACATGAATAGACTATTATGTCTAAGTGTGATATGTGTAAGTTCCAGCATTCATTTGTCTGCTCATGAACATTCTGATGTTGTTCATTATATGAATGAATTGATCTGTTATGTCTAGGTTTATGTGCTATATGAATGTTTCATAGCGCGATGCTATGATAAATGTTTGGTAAGCTCAGATATTTACATGTCTGCAGCATGAATTACTATTTGATTGATTTAAGTACTTTTCGTACAAACTTGTAAAGTCCTATGGGTAATAGGGGTGTAGTTAAACTAACTCACCTAATGAAATGAGAAATTAAAAAGTGTATAAATAATACACTATGGAGAAGTGTTAGGGCACTATAGTATGGTTAATTAAAAACACACATAAAGAAATAAATGTAAAGACCTACGGGTAATAAGGGTTCCACCGTGGGATAATTCATATGAATGTCACCGGTGGGGAACTATAAGAAAGATGGTAATGAAACTACTAAGGTGTACCGTCCCTCCAACATAGTGGTGGAGGTTTTTCTCAGATCCTACAAGGATATCAGGGCTGTGGTGGCCGATGTTCTAAGGTCGCTCCTTAGACCCTCCTAGTCAGTGCGCTAATAATCATCGGTACTGCCATAAACAGAGCTCTAAACTAGAAATCAAATAGGGAATAAACAATCAATAAAATGATAAAAATTATAATTGAGCATAACCGAAGCTTACGCTAGAGTAATGTAAATTCGGTTAGGGTATGTGAATAGTACCCCGATAGAGTAAAGTGAATAGTAATCAGTTAGGGTAACTGTTACTATTCATGGTAAATAGTACTATTTATAGAAAATTGAGTTTTAGTGTTTTTGAATCAATATGATTCTTACTATGTATGTTTGAACTTACTGAGCCTGTTAGCTCATCAGTTTGTTCATGTTGCAGGTAAGAAACATGTTCAGTAGATTTCTGAATGGCGACAGGATGCGAGCGTGTCAAAGGGATAGGGAATCCACTGTGGATATGGTCCTGCTACAAGTTTTCCGCTGAGCGTTGAAAGAAAAGACATGTATTGTAAAAAGATTTGATTTAGGTATATTGTGTATAAAGTATGTTTGTACTTTTAAATGTGACAAACATAGTTCAGTTTAATTACGTTATGTTTACAAACAAGAAAAAGTATTTTAAAAAAAATGATTACAAATTTCACAAAGGGTTTAAAGGAAAGAAAAGAATTTAGGCGACCCGACGAAGTTCACGAGCTATTTCAGTCGGCTAAGGAGCTTGATTGTAATAGTTTCGGTGGACTGAGGTCGGGAGCGTCACATTTTAACAGTTTAACTTAAGCAATCAATGAGCCATATTTGCTTACATTTACTTTAACATGTAAATAGAATGAGAACATACAGCAATATAATGAATAACCTCTAAATATAATTTTATTATCTAGTTCAAAATAATAAAATACATCAAAATGTCTTTCCCCACTTAGGGTACTCCTAGTATAAGACTATACCTGTTAGGAAATGCCCTAAGCATGAAAGACATTTTAATGTATTTCATTTATGTTGAACTAGATAATAAAGTTATATTTAGAGGTTATTCATTTCATTGCTACTTATCCTCATTCTATTTACATGTTAAAGTAAATGTAAGCAAATATGGCTTACTGACTGCTTGTGTTAAACTGTTAGAATGTTACATGCAATGAACTTTTATATGTGAAAAGATAACATTCTAAAGTAAGTAGTCTAAATTAGGGTCCATAGTCTATGGGGTTGGACCGAGCATCTAACTTATGTTGAGACTATTATGTTGTCTAAAGCCATAATGGGGATGGTTTGTCTTAACTATCCAGAGCATAGACTCCCAAGCAGAGATATAGATATATTGCTTGGTGGTGACATATTAGACCAGGACTAAAGCGTGATTGATTTGCGTAGTTCACTATGAGTGGATCAATCTGCTTTTGACATTCATTATTCAATAACCTTAATCCTGAGTAAATGAACTACTTCATGATATGACTTGTGTACTTTGATGTTCCAATGGCTAAAGCGTCTCAGAGGTAGTAAGCTTATGGACTGGTTCGTCGGGTGCATGGCTCGTATATGATGGAGGGTTTATTTATAGATATTGGAATCATAGCTCTAATAAAGAGTTAAAGATATCTTCTTAGAGGCATTATACTGGATGTGAAAATGGATAAGGTCTTGGGTCATCTACTAGGCGGATGACTTCTTATTCACATATGGTGAATAATCATATTCTTATTCGGTAATATAATGGAACTTTAAGATAGCTTGATCTGTAGGTTGAATGGACTTTGACCTAAGGCTAATCATGGATATCATATAAGGGTTTTACATACATGATAAGGTAATTAGACAATAACTTGTCATAGGCTTTCGTAATACGGTACACAATTGGGAGTTCAGTTTTAGGTTTATAGTGGTGTGACTCTGAAATTAGTGATCATATGATTAAGTTGTTCAGTACAGAATGATGATCACATGGATTCATGGGAGCCTGATTATATATGTCCAAGTGATCTCTCTACTAGCTCCACATAATTCCTTAATAGATAGCAAATTGATCGAGTATACTTATTGACTTGTTGTCTTGCATGGATATAGGTGGTGTCATCAAAGGATAAGGATAGAAGACAAGATTCTCTCCTAATTGAATTTGAATTTTTTTTGGATAAGAGATTACACAATTATTTGAATTCCAAATAAAGTTTCCATGATTTTATTTGAATTTGAATTTGAGTTGTGGAAAATTATCCATGAGGAAAAAATTTGAAATTCAAATTTTTTTTTTGGAATTTGAAATTTCAATTTTGAAATTTCAATTTTGAATTTGAAATATGAATTTGAAATTGAAATTTGAAATTTGAATTTAATATTTGAATTTGAAATTTGTATTTGAAGTTTGAATTTTGAATTTTGAATTCAAATTTTGAATCACAAATCAAGTGGAAACGAATTTTGTTATAGATAAATCCATATGGCAAATTCTGTTTTATTATGGATAAGGAAGAAAAAGATCTTGTTTGAATTCTACTTGAATTTTGAATCCTAATCCCTTTAGATATGGTTGAATTTGTTGAAGGGATCTTACCCTTGATGGATTCGGTTTTTTATGGATAAAGATGAAGGAAAATTCAAGTTTCAATACTATTTGAATTTTGAATCTTTTCCTCACATGGTGTAGTCGAATTTCCTCTATAGATAATGCCTAAGAGAAAATCGGTTTTTATGGACAAGGGTGAGATGAAATTCAAGATCAAATCCTATGTGAATTTTATGCCTTACTTCCTCTTAGAGTGGCCGAATCTAGCCATGATTTTGGCCTTAGAGAGAATCGATTTTGGCTGAAAAAGGAAGACAAAAATTCAAGTCAAATCCTATTTGAATTTTGAATACAATATCTCTTTGGTGTGGCCAAAAATTCAAGGGAGATTTTAGCCTAACAGAGTTTGGGTTTTTTGTGTTGGAAAAAAGGAAGAAAATCTTTTCTTGATCCAATTCAAAATTCAAGGGATCACCTCATGCAAAATCATAAATAGGGGTCCTATCATTCTAGTTCTCTCAGACCATAGACTCTCAAGTGAGCAGGCTTATTGTTACACAAATCACTATAGTAATAAGTTCTTAAAGAGATCTGGGTGGTTGGAAGAAGACTAGCAGTACTAGTATACGAATTGAGGATCCAGGTGCCAGCACACTATGCTGTCCAGGAATTGGAGAATAATACAGAAGGCTAGTTAGTTGAAGCCCTCCGGTCACTTTCCTCTTGCATTTTTGGCATCCTTTGAAGGTATAAATTTATTATTGTTAATTTATTGTATATGACATCACAAGATATTTAACGATCTTAAAAATTTTTTGTAATTTCGCTGTGCTATTCTGATCGATTTTTCCTATAATTGGTATCAGAGCTAACTCATGATTATGTCATATATATAAATTAGACAATTGTTTAGTCTTTTTAATGCATAGATTTGATATTTAGAGAGTGGCATTTTAGGATTCCTTTATGTTATTATCACAGATTATGTATAGAGTATGTGGTTATTTTAATTTTTTAAATTATTATAAGCATGCTTAATTTTTCCGATTATGGTTCCATAGAATTTAGAAAAATTGTATCTAGGATTTTCCGTGTAACCGTGGGAGCAATTTGTTATCACCATAATTTTCCCATGAATTTTATTTTTTGTCTTTTAGAATTTTTATGATTAGAATTTTGTACACCGAAAATGGTATAAGAATTTTTTATGTAATTATTCTTGGAGGAGATTGAAGATTGAAGACCATAATTTATTTTTTCCAAAGGTTAAATTTAATTTGAAGATTGGAATTTTTTTTGTATGGAAAATTTTAATTTAATTAGGATTCAAATTAATTTTTGGAGATCTTAATGGGTAAATTGGAATATGGCATGAAAATCGAGAATCGTCCCCTCGGGACAGGCCACCAACCTTGGTGAGGTTGCAATCCCTGCCCTCAGGCAGGATGAGGCTGCGGCAGCCCCTATCCAAAGCTGGACCACCAATGGTTGTAGGCTATGCCTACAGCCAGGGGTGGTCGTGGCCCTCTTGGGGGCTACAAAGGCCCTAGGGCTGCAGCTCATGGCTGCAAGCAAAGCCTACAGCCTAGCAGTCTGCGGTGGCCCCCCTAGGGGTGCAGCCTGGCGGGCTATTGCATCCCCTCAGGGGGTGTAGCCCGTGGCTGCAGGTGTAGGGCTGCACCTGGCCTGGCCATGGGCTATCAGCCCCCCCGGGGGTTGGGGCTGGCCACGACGGTTACAGACCCTTGGGCCCATGGGCTGACAGGCCGAAAGATAGAAACTCTTCAATTTTTGAATTTAAGATTTAATTTAAAATCATGTATAAAAATATGTAATTGAAAATTTGAAACTTTTGAAATTACATATTATTATACATGAAATTTAAAATGTTTAAAATTTGAATTTGAAATTTAATTTTGAATTTTGAATTTGAAATTTAAATTTTTGAAATTTGAATTTTAAATAATTCTTGGGATAAGAAATAAATGAAGAGGCTACATGAAGATGGATATAAGAAGATGGAGCAAAAAATTCAAAACCCAAAGAATGCTTTGGATGGAATTTTGTAATCTTTAATTTTTTTTCTTTATTCTAAGATAGGACCATGGCTTGGTTATTTAATTTTTCCGCCGTTTATTTTTTTTTGTGATATGTTATATATGGATGAATATGTATTGATAGATATTATGGATGCATATTTGATAACATGTCATATAAGATAAGTGAATGCCGCTCAAACTATATTGATCATACATATTTTTTCATAACTTGCATTTTTTTAAAATATTGAGTGGGAGGGGTTTCAAACAAAACCTGCAACCTCAATTGTTGATCCATATGTGAAAGTATGGTAACGCCTCACGTCAGTTTTGCCCCAATCACACCCCTCGGTAAGTATTTACCACAGTATACTAGTTTGGATCTCCTATGTGGAAAACGTGTTCGGGCATGATTCTATTCATGACCACCACTTGGTGGCTGAGTAGGATGTGGATCAAACTACGTAAACATTGGTTATATACTCAAGACTCGTTTAGTTATTAACCTTCCCTATAAGCTCTGTTAGCTAAACTGGGGGCCAAAATAAGCGGTTATTAATATATGTTTTAACCTTGAAGGATTTAAGGCAACATATGTTAATTGGACGGGGTCCATGTTCTGGCTATTTGTCCCATGACTACCCCTCAGTAGCTTGGGGTAATAGGTGCTAAGAATTACCATTGTAATACTACATGTTTTTATCAAGTTTCATGTAGGAACATACTCGTATGTTTTATTTGTTTAATTCTCCTTATATTTGCTTGGGCTTTGTAATGATATTCTTGTATAATTTTATTTCAGTTCAAAATGTCATCAACACCCTTCATTTCAATACTCACTTAAAACAAACTAAATGGCGATAATTATAAAGACTGGAAAAGAAATCTGCTAATAGTTCTCAACTGCAAGAGACGCAAGTTTGTACTGGACGAACCATGCTCACCTAGACCCAAACCTAACACACCACTTGAGAAGGTCCCGGTTGCCTATACTCATTGGAAAGAATCCAATGAGATAGTTCGGTGCTACATTCTTGCTAGCATGACGAGTGCTTTACAAAAGCAGCATAAGACTTATTAAGTTTAAAATAAAAAATTTCAGTTTTTGAATTAGAGATTTAATTTTAAATCATGTTTAAAAATATGTAATTAAAAATTTGAAATTTTTGAAATGACATATTATTACATATGAAATTTAAATTGTTTAAAATTTGAATTTGAAATTTAAATTTGAAATTTGAACTTGAAATTTGAATTTGAATTTTAAATTTTTGAAATTTGAATTTTAAATAATTCTTAGGATGAGAAATAAATGGAGAGGCTACATGAAGATGGGTACAAGAAGATGGAGCAAAATTCAAGACCCAAAGAATGCTTTGGATGGAATTTTGTAATCTTTATTTTTCTTTATTCTAGAATGGGACCATGACTTGGTTATTTAATTTTTTCTGTCATTTATTTTTTCTGTGATATGTCATGAATGAATGAATATGTATTGATGGATGTTTTGGATGCATATTTGATAACATGTCATATAGGATAGGTGAATGTTACTCAGACTATGTTGATCATACATATTTTACAAAACTTGCATATTTTTCAAAATATTGAGTGGGAGAGTGTTTCAAACAAAACCCACGGCCTCCGTTGTTGATCCATTTATGAAAGCATGGTAACATCTCGCGTCAATTCTGCCCTGACCACACCCCTCGGTGGGTGTTTTCTGCTACCGGTATACTAGGTTGGATCTCCTAAGTGGAAAACATGTCCGGGCATGATTCTATTCATGACCACCCTTTGGTGGCTTGATAGGACATGGATTAGACTACGTAAACAATGGTTATACACTTAACACTCATTTAGTTATTAACCTTCCCTAGAAGATTATTAATAAGCGGTTATTAATATATGTCTTAACCTTGGAGGATTTAAGGTAACATATATTAATTGGACGGGGTCCATGCTCTAGCTATTTGTCCCATGACCACTCCTCGGTGGCTTAGGGCAATAGTTGCTGAGAATTACCATTGCAATGCTACATGTTTTTTCAAGTTTCATGTAGGAATGTACTTGTATGTTTTATTTGCTAAATTCTTTCTATATTTGCTTGGGCTTTGTAACGATATTTTTGTATAATTTTATTTCAGTTTAAAATATCATCGACACCCCTCATTTCAATACTTACTAAAAATATACTAAATGACGATAATTATAAAGACTGGAAAAGAAATCTACTTATAGATCTCAGATACGAGAGACATAAGTTAATACTGGATGAACCATACCCACCTAGGCCTAAACCTGACACACCACTTGCGGAGGTCTCGGTTGCCTATACTTATTGGAGAGAATCCAATAAGATAGCTCAGTGCTACATTTTTGCTTGCATGACGAGTGCTTTACAAAAGCAGCATGAAACTTACCAAGTCGCCATAGAGATCATGGAAAACTTAGAGGACATGTTCGGAGGCCAAGAAAAATTAGCTCGACAGTCTACCATCACAAGTATCATAAACTCTAGGCAGAAGACAGGTACTCCAGTGAAGAACCATATGATCACTCTTATGGGATTCTTTGCTGAGGCTGTCGAAAATGGTGCTGAGTTGGACTACAATACCCAGATCGAGATGGTGTTTAAAACTCTGTCAAAGGATTTTATGGGGTTTAAGGCCACATACAATCTAGTGACAAGGCACAAAGCTCATGAAGCAACTCCAAGCTTATGAGTGCATGATCCAAGATAGGGATGCAGTCCAACCTAGGGGAGAAGCCAACTTGGCGGAATCTTCCAAACCCTCTGGGAAAAGGAAGAAGCCAAAGAAGAAACAAGCAGCTTCTAGTTCTTCTATTCCTCCTATCTTGGATGGGAAGAAAAAGAACAAGAAAAGAAACCCAGAGACCCTAAAAAGTCCAAGTGGTTCCAGTGTAGAAAGGTAGGTCACTTCAAGAAGTTTTGCCGAGAATTCCTAGTCGCTAAAGGCAAGGAAGGTAAGGAACTTCATTATTTAAAAGCATGTTTGGTGGAAGAATCGAAAGACACTTAGGTCATTGATTCGAGTGTGACTAATCATGTTTATATTTCTTTGCAAGGGTTTATGGAAAAGAGAAGTCTACATAATAGGAGCCTCTCGTTGTGGACTAGAGATGGTAGCTTGGTGGTGGCTGAGACAATGGGAGACGTTTATCTTTATTTTGATAAATTTAGGTTTGTTTTATTAAAAGACTGCTTTTATGTTCCTGATTTTAGGAGGAACCTTATATGGGTAGCTTATTTAAGAAGAGATTCTTATTCAGTTTCTTTTACTAAAAAAGTTAATATTCGTAAAAATAAGTCTTTTATCTGTTTTGGACAGATGGATGGAAACCTTTATTTGATCAAGCCAAAGATGTACTCACCGCTTGACATCAAATTAACTAATAACTCTAAAAGGTTGAATGTTTCTTACTCTAACAAGGCGTACTTTTGGCATTTAAGACTTGATCATATTAATCAGGATAGAATTCAAAGATTGGTGAAGGACGGTCCTTTGGAATCTCTAAAGGAGGTACATCTTCCTCAATATGAGTCTTGTCTTGAAGGTAAGAACACTAAGAGGTTTTTTGGAGCTAAGGGTACTAGGGCTCAGGAACTCTTAGAAATTGTGCACATCGACGTATGTGGCCTCATGAACGTTGTAGCACGAGAAGGGTTCGAGTATTATGTCTCTTTTATAAACGATTACTTAAGAATGGATATGTGTACCTAATGCACCGCAAGAGCGAAATCTTTAAGAAGTTCAAAGAGTATCGTGCAGTAGTGGAAAAGTAATTAAGTAAATCCATAAAGATACTTCGATCTGATCGAGGTAGTGAATACTTCTCCAATGAATTTCTAGGACATCTTGTGGAGAATGGGATATTATCCCAATTGACTGCACCTAGTACTCCATAACAGAATGATGTAGCCAAAAGGAGAAACAGGACCTTATTGGATATGGTACGGTCCATGATGAGTTATTCAACACTATCGTTATCATTCTGGGGATATACATTACAAACGTCATGCTATATTCTGAACCAAGTTCCAAGTAAATCAATTCCCAAGACTTCGTATGAATTGTGGTGTGATAGGAAGCCTTCCCTTGGACATATAAGAACATGAGGCTACTCGGCACACGTACTGGATGGGGATGTGAAGAAGTTGGAACCAAGATCAGAATTGTGTATATTTGTAGGGTATCCTAAGGGAACTAAGGGAGGTCTATTCTACAACTCAAAGGATCAAAAAGTCCTTGTATCAACCCATGCGACATTCTTAGAAGAAAGTCACATGAATGACTTTAAGCCTCGAAGCAAAGTGGTGCTAAAGGAGTTATCGAGTGATAGAATTGCTCCACAGGTTTTAGTCTTGGATATAAGTCCGAGTTAAAGTGAAAGACCTATAGATGATCAATAGTTTAGGGTGGTTCATCGTAGTGGGAGGCTATTAAGGAAACCTAATTTCTTCATGTATGATGCTGAGGTATACCAGGCCGAGGCTTATGAGCATAAGGATGATCTGGTCACTTATGATGAAGCTATAAATGATGTTGATACTAAATCTTGGAAACAGGCCATGAACAATAAGATGGATTCTATGAAACCTAACTCTATTTGGGAACTTGTGGATCTACCGGATGGGATAACACCTATTGGGTATAAGTGGGTCTACAAAAGAAAGAAGGATGCGGAAGGGAGAGTTGAAACTTTCAAGGCTAAACTTATGGCAAAGGGATACACGCAAAAAGGTGGAATCGATTACGATGAATCCTTTTTGCCCATTACTATGCTGAAGTCTATCCATATTCTTCTATCCATTGTTACGGCTCTCGGTTACGAGATCTGATAAATGGATGTCAAAACGGCATTCTTGAATGACCATCTTGAGTAAAGTATCTATATAGTACAACCCAAAGGGTCCATGGTAAAAGGCCAAGAAAGAAAAGTCTGGAAGTTTATTAGATCTATTTATGGATTAAAGCAAGCATCCCACTCATGAAATCAAAGGTTTGATCAAGCGATCAAAACATTTGATTTTGAGTAGAATGTTGATAAACCTTGTATTTATAATTGTATTAAGGATGGAAAAGTAGCCTTTATGGTGCTCTATGTTGATGATTTACTGCTCATTGGGAATGATGCAGGGAATTTATCATCACTCAAACTTTGGCTAAACCAACAGTTTGACATGAAGGACTTGGGAGAATCTAATTATGTTCTAGGCATTCGTCTCTTTAGAGATCAAAAGAACAAAATGATAATATTATCCCAAGCTTCATACATAGACAAGATAATTGACAAGTATGCAATGCAAGAGACAAAAAAAGGTTCACAACCCTACATTATCGGTCTAACTCTTTCATTGGATGACTATCCCAAGACATCAAAAGAAAGAAAGCGTATGAGTAAGGTCCCTTATGCATCTGCTGTGGGTAGCCTTATGTACGCTCTGCTTTGCACATGCCTGGATATTTGTTTTACGGTAGGTATGGTGAGTTGATATCAAGTGAATCCTAAAATCAAGCACTGGCAAGCAGTAAAGCATATACTCAAGTATCTTAAGAGAATGAGGGATTATATGCTGGTGTATTCTGGAAGGGACCTAACACCTATAAGATACACAGATTCAAACTTTTAGACTTGCAAGGATTCGAAGAAGTCGACATCAAGATCAGTGTTCTTGCTTGAAGAAGGTGCCATTGTGTGGAAAAGCATGAAACAAGATTACATAGCTAACTCTATGATGGAGGCTGAGTATGTGGCTGCGGTTGAGACATCTAAACAAGTAGTTTAACTCCGCAAGTTCTTTAGAGACCTTGAACTCATTCCAGATGTGGACAAGCCTGTCACACTCTATTTTGATAATAGCACGACTATTGCCAACACAGGGGAATCTACGCACTACAAGAGGACAAAGCACATAGATCGGAGGTACCACATAATAAGAGGGCACGTGGAGGCAGGACAAGTGGATGTATTTAAGGTCGTGTCCTAGGACACATTGCCGACCTCTTTACTGCTAGAAGCCTTGAGAGGCTGTTGAGGCGATGGGGATGCGAAACATAGCACATCTTCTGTGTGACAGCCAAGAAATTTCATCATTCTCAGAAAAATTGGTACACGAAATGTACATGATGAATTTCATGTTTAAAATGTGAAATGTAGTGATTTTATGTGTGTACGCTTGTGTGTGTTATACACAGTATCAAGAAATTGGTCAAGATGACATTTTCTTGATATAAAACTGATATATTTAGATTCAGTATGCTCAAATTAGTCAATTGAGCATAAAATGTAAATTTTGATTAGGAAACATGCAGTATCAAGAAATTGGTCAAGATGACCTTTTCTTGATATAAAACTGATATATTTGAAATCAGAATGCTCAAGTTAGTCATTTGAGCACAAAAAGTAAATTTTGACCGGGAAATATGCAGTACTGGAAAACTGGTGAAGATGACCTCGGATGAAAATAAAACTGATATATTTGGGTTCAGCATGCCCAAATTAGTCAGGATAGCTCATGTTGAAATTTTGGACAAAAAAAGTATATATAAGGGCGAAAAATCAGAAAATTTCAGAAAAAGACCCTCATAATTTTCTCATTCTCTCATTTTCTCCCACACCACCTAGGTGAACAGTAACCAACCACCAAAAACGGTGTCCGTTTTCTACATTGCCGGCACCGTTGGAAAGTTCTCACCGAGCTGAGTCCAACGGTGGGCCGAGTCGATGAAATCGACATGGGAGCTAGCCACACGCGCCGCCTAAAGCTGTCGGTGGCTGAAATTTTCGAACAGCTATATCTCTGCCATCTGACGTCCAAATGCCACGATTCTGGTCCTAATGGATTCGTGGTGAAGAGTAGAACAAATCATTTTAACTCAACGACCACCAGATCACACCACCCAAGTCCGCTCATCGCTATCGCCACTTTGGAAACCACTGATTCTGGTGGAATTGAGTGACGTGGTGAGTACCAAAATGCTCAGAGAGACACGGGAACAAAAGTCTCAAGTCAATTTTGGCAACAAGCACGGCAAGGTGGAGAACCAACCTCGCCACTGCTGTCCAATTTTCGAGGGGTCAATTCCAGCGATAGGGGCCTCGATTGGTGAAATTGACACCACCAATGGGTTCCTCGTGTTGAGATCTACAAGATGGTGGCCTCCTTTTTCCTCACCGCCACCAGTCAACGCCGGTCAACGGTGACCCGGTGACCAAAAATTAAAGAATGGCTCGTTGGCCTATTTTTGACGTTCCGGACACATCTGCAACATTGGAATTGCAAGACGGAATTTCAAACGTAAAGAACGGAGAATCAAAGTTTGTGCTCGCGAGACCGAACGGTTCATTCGATCACCGATGGGATAATTTCGGTAGTGATTTTGGTCCCTACATTCCTTAATTTATGTTTTAGAATGATTATGTATTAATTATGTATTTTGGCATGTGAAATTGTAAGAAAAATGGACTATGTGTATGAAAAATAGTCAAATAAGAAAATATGTAAAATATAAAGATTTTTATGTAAAAGTTGAGTTTTACATAAAAAAAATATAGACCTCTAGTATAGTACGTGGCATATTAGAATTAGGTTAGATAGTTTCGAGGCATTTCCTAAACACTGGGAACCTCAAAATTAAGCGAAAATGCTACTGAAATTTCAAAAACGGTACAAAGGGGTATTTTAAGAACCGAAGGGTAAAAATGTGATCAGGATGGAAACCAAGCCCTTTCGGTGACCTAGGCTCGAAAAAGAAGAAAAACCACCCTGATGTCAAAATAGTACCACCCAAGGGTTGGTCAATAGTAAATCGAGAATTTCAGCAATTAATGCTAAAAAAGCTCGAAAAGGCTTAAGAAAAATTATTTTATGATTTATAGGCATAGAAAATCCCAACAAAATGTTAACATGAAATTGATACGACCTAAAGACCCATCAGAGGCAAAATGATCATTTTGACAGAAAACTTCAGGAATGATAGAAAAGGGCCCTAATAGACTTAGAATGGTTTAATTAAGATTCTAAGGGCCAAAATCAAGTCATAAATAAAAGAAAAGCAATGTTATGATGAAAAATCCCATTATGGGTAAAATGGTAATTTTGCCAAAAGTTTGGGATACAGAGGTCATTTTTCCAAAAGTTAGCGGAAAAGTGGCAAATAAGGTTAATTAAGATTTTTAATGTCAAATTCAAGATTTTAAAACAAGGAAAGTACTAAAATGAAAGTATGACCATTAGTTAAAGTTACGATTCATGTCAAAGTTACTATTTATCGTAATTTTTGACAAAAGTTGATAGAAAAGTTATAAATGAGATATTTATATAAAACCCCTAAGTTCATGATTGGGAAATAAAAAATAAAATTTTTATGTTTTATTAAGCTTTATATATGATTTAAGTAACGAAAATAACTGTTATTATCTCGGTTATAGGGATCCGCTCCAGATGCGATGAAGGGACGTCTGCAGACCAAGAAAATAGGAAAAGAGATACGAACAGAAGTACTTGTAAGTTCAAACATTTTCCTGTCTGCAACATGAATGGACTGGTCATATTTATGTGTTTTATGTGCAGTACGCAAGTTCGAACATTTACCTATCTGCAACATAAATGGACTGGTCACGTTTATGTGTTTTATGTGCAATACGTAAGTTTGAACATTTAATTGACTGCAACATGAATTGACTACTGTGTCTATGTGATCTATGTGCAACATGTAAGTTCAAATATTTCCATGTCTACAACATGAATGGACTATAATGTCTAAGTGTCATATGTGGTAAGTTTCAAATATTTCTGTATCTGCAACATGTATGGATTTTTATGTATTATATGTTGCAAGTTCAAGCATTTAGTTGACAGCAACATGAATGTACATAGTGTTAGGAAATGCCCTAAGTATTAGAGACATTTTGATGTATTCATTTTGAACTGGATAATAAAATTATATATAGAGGTTATTCATTACATTGCTAACTGTCCTCGCCTTATTTACATGTTAAAGTAAATGTAAGCAAATATGGCTCACTGACTGCTTGTGTTAAAACTGTTAGAACGTTGCATGCAATGGACTTTTGTATGCGAGAAGACAATGTTCTAAAGTTAGCGGTCTAAACTATGGTCTATAGCCTATGGGGTTAGACCGAGCATCTAACTCATGTTAAGACTATTATGTTGTCTAAAGCCTTGGAGGGGACGATTTGTCTTGACTGTCTGGAGCTGGACTCCCAAGTAGAGACATAGATATGTTGCTTGGTGGTGACATATTAGACCGGGACTAAAGCGTGATTGATCTACGTAGTCCGCTATGAGTGGATCAATCTGCTTTTGACGTTCATTGTGCAATAACCTTAATCCTGAGTAAATGAACTACTTCATGTATATGACTTGTGTACTTTGATGTTCCAACGGCTAAAGCGTCTCAGAGGTAGTAAGCTTATAGACCGGTTCGTTGGGTGCATGACTTGTATACGATGAAGGGTTTGTTTGCAGATATCGGAATCACAGCTCTAAGGAGTTAAAGGTATCCTCTTAAAGGCATTATACTGAATGTGAAAATGGACAAGGCCTTGGGTCGTCTGCTGGTCGGATGACTTCTTATTCACACATGGTGAATAATCATTTTCTTAATTCGGTAGTATAATGGAACTTTAAGATAGCCTGATCAGTAGGATTAAACGGACTTTGACCTAAGGCTGATCATGGATATTATATGAGGGTTTTGCATATATGACAAGGTCATTGGATAGTAGCTCGTCACAGGCTTATGTAATACGGTATATAATTGGGAGTTTAGTTTCAGGTTTATAGTGGTGTGACTCTGAAATTAGTGATGATATGATTAAGTTGTTCGGTACAGAATGATGATCATATGGAATCACGGGAGCCTGATTATATATGTCCAATCAGTCCCTCTACTAGCTCCACATAATTCCTTAACGTTTGGCAAATTGATTTGTGTATGCTATTGGCTAGTTTATTATGCATGGATGGTGATGATACAGGATTACGATGGTAAACAAGATTCTCTCCGGTTGGATTCAGATTTTGTTTTGGATAATAGAGTACATAATTATTCGAACTCCAAATAAAGTTGCCATGATTTTATTTGAGATTGGATTGGAGTTGTAGAAAATTATCCATGAGAACAAGAATTTGAAACACAACCGTTTTGTGGAATTTGAAATTTGAATTTTGAAATTTGAAATTTGAAATTTGAAATTTGAAATTTGAATTTTGAATTTTGAATTTTGAATTTGAATTTTGAATTTGAAATTTGAATTTGAAATTCGAATTTGAAATTTGAATTTGAAATTTAAATTTGAAATTTTAAATTTTAAATTTGAAATTTTAAATTTGAAATTTGAAATTTGAATTTGAAATTCGAATTTGAAATTTGAAATTCAAATTTTGAATCACAGTCCAAGTAGAATTCGAATTTGTTGTGGAAAATCCACAAGGTTTGAAATTCGAATTTGAGTTGGATTTGGAAAGGACAATCTTGTTAGAATCCTACTTGAATTTTGAATCCAAATCCTAACAAATGTTGCACGAAATTTTGAGGATGATCCTCAAGGAAATTTCGGTTTTTTGTGGATAAGATTCAAGGGAAAAATTCAAGTTTCAATCCCAGTTGAATTTGGATTCTCTCCTTCCCTGAAAAGTGGCCGAAATTAGGAAGAAAATCTCCTAGGAAAATTCGGTTATTTTGGATAAGGTTGAGATAAGATTCAAGCTTGAAAATCCTAGTGGAATTTTTGATTCTCCCTTATCCATAATGGCCGAAATTTTTAGGAGATTTTCTCCTTGTAATTTTTGGATTTTTTGAGTTGAAAAAGGGAGATAAAATTTTAGTTAAAATCTTGTTTAGATTTGGATTGGATTTATCCTAAGAAAATCGAATTTTATTGTTGAGATTCTCCCTTGGAAAATTCAGATTTTATGGTTATGGATAAGGGAAAATATCTTTTCCTAATCCAATTCAAATTCAGAGAATCACCTCATGCAGGTCTATAAATAGAGGTCCTGCCACTCCAGTTCTCTCAGACCACAGACTCTCAGGTGAGCAGGCTTATTGTTGCACAGCTCATCGTGACAATAAAGTTCTTTAGAGATCTGGGTGGTCGGAAGAAGACTAGCAGTGCTAGCATACCGATCGAGGTTCAGAGTGCCCACACACTCAGCCATTCAAGAATTGGAGAATAGTAGAGAAGGCTAGTTGGTTGAAGCCTCCGGTCATTCTCCTCCTGCAAGATTGGCGTCCTTGAGGTATGAGTTTTAATTGTTGTTGGTTTATTGTATATGGCATCATGAGATATTTAACGATCTAAAATTTTTTTTATTGTTTCGCTGCGCCACTCTGATACGTTTTTACCGATTTATTTTCCTACAATTGGTATCAGAGCCATCTCATGACTATGCCATGTACATAAATTAGACAATTACTTAGTCTTTTTATTTATGTATGGATTTGATATTTAGAGAGTGGCATTCTAGGGTTCCTTTATGTTGTTATCATGGATTATGTATAAAGTATGTGGTTATTTTAATTTTTTGAATTATTATAAGCATGCTTGTTTATGTTATTTATGGTTCCTTAGAATTTAGAAAAATTGTATATAGGAATTTTTATGCAACCATGGGAGCAGTTTATTAACACTGTAATTTTCCCATGGATTTTTATTTTTGTCTCTTAGAATTTTTATGGTTAGAATTTTTGTACACCGGAAACGGTTTAGGAAATTTTATGTAATTATTCTTGGAGGAGATTGAAGATTGAAGACCGTAATTTATTTTTTCCCAAAAGTTAAATTTGATTTAAAGGTTGAAATTTTGATTGTGTGGAAAATTTCAATTTAATTGGGATTCAAATTAATTTTTAGAGATCCTAATAGGTAAATTGGAATATGGCACGAAAATCGAGACACGGCCCCTCGGGATAGGCCGACGGGCCTTGGTGGGGCTGCAGCTCCTGCCCTCGGGCAGGATGGGGCTGCGGCAGCCCCTGTGCAGGCCAACACCACCCACAATCGCAGGCTTGGCCTGTCGCCAAGGGTGGCCGTGGCCTGCCCAAGGCAGGCCGCAGCCTGGGCGTGCAGCCTGGCACTGCAGGCTTGGCCTGCAGCCCGGCAAGGTTGCACATAAGGGGGAGCCGTGGGCTGCCAGCCCCTTTGGGGCTGGTGGCTGCCAACGGCGGCTGCCGCCTTCAGAGGCGGCGGTACGACGGTCTAGAAAATCAAAAAATTTTGATTTTTAAATTAGAAATTTAATTTTAAATCATGTTTTAAAAATATATAATTGAAAATTTGAAATTTTTGAAATTACATATTATTACACATGATGTTTAAAATTGTTTAAAATTTGAATTGGAAATTTAAATTTGGAATTCGAATTTGAAATTTAAATTTTTAGAGATTTAAATTTTAAATAATTCTTGGGTGAGAAATAAATGGAGAGGCTACATAAAGATGGATACAAGAAGACGGAACAGAATTCAAGACCCAAAGAATGCTTTGGATGGAATTTTGTAATCTTTATTTTCTTTGTTCTAGGATGGAATCATAGCTTGGTTATTCTGTTAATTATTTTTTCTGTGATATGTCATAGATGTATAAATATGTATTGATGGATGTTTTGTATGCATATTTGATAACATGTCATATAGGATAGGTGAGTGCCACTCATACTATATTGATCATACATAATTTGTCAAAACTTGCATGTTTTTCAAAATATTGAGTAGGAGAGGGTTTCAAACAAAACCCACGGCCTCCATTGTTGATCCATATGTGAAAGCATGGTAACGGCTCGCGTCAGTTCTGCCTTGACCACACCCCTCGGTAGGTGTTTACCGTCGCCGGTATACTAGATTAGATCTCCTATGTGGAAAACGTGTTCGGCTACGATCCTATTCATGACCACCCCTCGGTGGCTTGGTAGGACGTGGATCGGGCTACGTAAACAATGGTTATACACTCAAGGCTCGTTTAGTTATTAACCTTCCCTAGAAGCTCTGTTAACTAAACTGGTGGCCAAATAAGCGGTTATTAATATATGTCTTAACCTTGGAGGATTTAAGGCAACATATATTAATTGGACGGGGTCCATGTTCCGACTATTTGTTTTCATGACCACCCCTCGGTGGCTTGGGGCAATAGGTGCTGAGAATTACCGTTGCAATGATACATGTTTTTTTCAAGTTTCATGTAGGAACATACTTGTATGTTTTATTTGCTAAATTATCTGTATATTTGCTTGGGCTTTGTAATGATGTCTAGTATAATTTTATTTCAGTTCAAAATGTCACCGACACCCCTCATTTCAATACTTACTAAAAATAAGCTGAATGGAGATAATTATAAAGACTGGAAAAGAAATCTATTAATAGTTCTCAGCTGCGAGAGACACAAGTTCGTACTGGACGAGCCATGCCCACCTGGGCCCAAACCTGACACACCACTTGAGGAGGTCCCGGTTGCCTATAATCGTTGGAGAGAATCCAATGAGATAGCTCGATGCTACATCCTTGCTAGCATGACGAGTGCTTTACAAAAGCAGCATGAGACTTATCAAGTTGCTGGGGAGATCATGGAAAATCTGGAGGACATGTTCGGAAGCCAAGAAAAATTGGCTCGACAGTCCGCTATCACCAGCATTATGAACTCTAAGCAAAAGGCGGGTACTCCGGTGAAGGACCATATGATCACTCTAATGGGATTCTTCACTGAGGCTGCCGAGAATGGTGCTGAGTTGGACTACAACACCCAGATTGAGATGGTGTTCAAGACTCTATCTAAAGATTTTGTGGGGTTTAAGGCCGCATACAATCTGGCGACAAAGGAGTTAGGACTAACCGAGCTCATGAAGCAACTACAGGCTTATGAGCGGATGATCAGGGATGAGGATGTGGTCCGACCTAAAGGAGAGGCCAATTTGGCAGAAGCTTCTAATCCCTCACGGAAGAGGAAGAGGCCAAATAAGAAGATAGTGGCTTCTAGTTCATCTAATCCTCCTGTTCGGACGGGAAGAAGAAGAACAAGAACAAGAAGCCAAAAGACCCTAAAAAGTCCAAATGCTTCCATTGTGGGAAGGTAGGTCACTTCAAGAAGGCTTGCCGGAATTCCTAGCCCTCAAGGGCAAGGAAGGTAAGGAACTTCATTACTTGGAAGCGTGTTTGGTGGAAGAATCGAAAGACACTTGGGTCATTGATTCGGGCGCCACTGATCATATTTGTGTTTCTATGCAGGGGTTCGTGGAAACGAGAAGTCTACGTGATAGGAGCCTCTCGTTGCGGACTGGAGATGGTAGCTTTGCAGTGGCTGAGGCGGTGGGAGATGTTTACCTTTATTTTGATCAATTTAGGTTTATTTTTTTAAAAGACTGTTTTTATGTTCCTAATTTTAGGAGGAACCTTATATCAGTAGCTTGTTTAATAAAGGATTCTTATTCAGTTTCTTTTAGTAAAAGAGTTGATATTCGTAGAAATAAGTCTTTTATCTGTTCTGGAAGGATGGATGGAAACCTATATTTAATCAAACCAAAGATGTACTCACTGCTTGACACTGAATTAATTGATAACTCTAAAAGGTTGAAACTTTCTCACTCTAACAAGGCGTATCTTTGGCATTTAAGACTTGGTCATAGTAATCAGGATAGGATTCAAAGATTGGTGAAAGGCGGTCCTCTGGAATCTCTGGAGGAGGTACGACTTCCCCAATGTGAGTCATGTCTAGAGGGTAAAATGACTAAGAGGTCTTTTGGAGCTAAGGGTACAAGGGCTCAGGAGCTCTTAGAAATTGTGCACACTGACGTATGTGGCCCCATGAACGTCACAGCACGAGGAGGGTTCGAGTATTATGTCTCTTTTATAGATGATTACTCGAGGTATGGATATGTGTATCTAATGCACCGCAAGAGCGAAACCTTTGACAAGTTCAAAGAGTATCGTGCAGAAGTGGAAAAGCAATTGGATAAATTCGTAAAGACACTTCGATCTGATCGAGGTGGCGAATACCTCTCCGATGAATTTCTAGGACATCTTGTAGAGAACGGGATTTTATCCCAATTGACTGCACCTGGTACTCCACAACAGAATGGTGTAGCCGAAAGGAGAAACAGGACCTTATTGGATATGGTACGGTCCATGATGAGTTATTCAACGCTGCCATTATCATTTTGGGGATATGCTTTACAAACGGCGTGCTATATTCTGAACCATGTTCCAAGCAAATCAATTCCCGGAACTCCGTATGAATTGGGGCATGGCAGGAAGCCCTCCCTTAGACATATGAGAATATGGGGCTGCCCGACACATGTACTGGATGGGGATGCGAAAAAGTTGGAACCAAGATCAGAATTGTGCATGTTTGTTGGGTATCCAAAAGGAACTAAAGGAGGTCTGTTCGATAACCCGAAGGAACAAAAAGTCATTGTCTCAACCCATGCGACATTCTTGGAGGAAAGTCACATGAATGACTTTAAGCCTCGAAGCAAAGTGGTGCTAGAGGAATTATCGGGTGAAAGAACTGCTCTACAGATTTCGATCTTGGACGCAAGTCCGAGTTCCAGTGAAAGACCTGCAGACGATCAACAATTTAGGGTGCCTCGTCGTAGTGGGAGGGTTTCTAAGAAACCTAATTTCTTCATGTATGATGCTGAGGTATACCAGGCCGAGGCTCATGAGCATGAGGATGATCCGGTCACTTATGATGAAGTTGTAAATGATGTTGATTCTAAATCTTGGAAACAGGCTATGAACAATGAGATGGATTCTATGAAATCCAACTCTGTTTGGGAACTTGTAGATTTGCCGGATGGGATAAAACCCATTGGATGCAAATGGGTCTACAAAAGAAAGAAGGATGCGGAAGGGAGAGTGGAAACTTTCAAAGCTAGACTGGTTGCAAAGGGATACACGCAAAAGGTTGGAATCGATTACGATGAAACCTTTTCGCCTGTTGCTATGCTGAAGTCTATCCGTATTCTTCTGTCCATTGCTGCGGCTCTCAATTACGAGATCTGGCAAATGGATGTCAAGACGGCATTCTTGAATGGCCATCTTGAAGAATGTATCTATATGATACAGCCCGAAGGGTTCGTAGCAAAAGGCCAAGAAAGGAAAGTCTGCAAGTTGCTTAGATCCATTTATGGATTAAAGCAAGTATCCCGCTATGGAACCAGAGGTTTGATCAAGCGGTTAAGACATTTGGTTTTGAGCAGAACGTTGATGAACCTTGTGTTTATAAACGTATTAAGGATGGAAAAGTGGTCTTTCTGATACTCTATGTCGATGATATGCTACTCATTGGGAATGATGTAGGGAACTTATCATCGGTCAAGCTTTGGTTACACCAGCAGTTTGACATGAAAGACTTGGGAGAAGCTAATTATGTTCTAGGCATTCGTCTCTTTAGAGATCGAAAGAACAAAATAATAGCGTTATCCCAAGCTTCATACATTGATAAAATAATTGACAAATATGCAATGCAAGAGGCAAAGAAAGGTTTGCAACCTTCTATTGCCGGTCTAACTCTTTCATTGGATGACTGTCCCAAGACATCGGAAGAAAGAGAGCGTATGAGTAAGGTCCCTTATGCATCCGCTGTGGGTAGCCTTATGTACGCTATGCTTTGCACTCGCCCGGACATATGTTTTGCAGTAGGTATGGTGAGTCGATATCAAGCGAATCCTGGAACTAAGCACTGGCAAGCAGTAAAGCATATACTCAAGTATCTTAAGAGAACGAGGGATTATATGCTGGTGTATTCTGGAGGGGACCTAACACCCGTAGGATACACGGACTCAGACTTCTAGACTTGTAAGGATTCGAGGAAATCGACATCTGGATCAGTGTTTTTACTTGGAGGAGGCACCATTGTGTGGAGGAGCGTGAAGCAGGGCTGCACAGTTGACTCTACTATGGAGGCTGAGTATGTGGCTGCGGCTGAGGCATCTAAAGAAGCGGTTTAGCTCCGCAAGTTCTTTAGAGACCTTGAGGTCATTCCGGGTGTTGACAAGCCTATCACACTTTACTGTGATAATACAGGGGCAGTTGCCAACACAAGGGAATCTTGACACTACAAGAGGACCAAGCACATCGATCGGAGATATCACATTATTAGAGGGCATGTGGAGACAGGACAAGTGGATGTATGTAAGATCGCGTCCGAGGACAACATCGCTGATCCTTTTACTAAGACTTTGGTGGCTAGAAGCTTTGAGAGGCATGTAGAGGCGATGAGGATGCGTAACATGGCACATCTACTGGCTTAGGGCAAGTGGGAGATTGTTAGGAAATGCCCTAAGTATTAGAGACATTTTGATGTATTCATTTTGAACTGGATAATAAAATTATATATAGAGGTTATTCATTACATTGCTATCTGTCCTCGTCTTATTTACATGTTAAAGTAAATGTAAGCAAATATGGCTCACTGACTGCTTGTGTTAAAACTGTTAGAACGTTACATGCAATGGACTTTTGTATGCGAGAAGACAATGTTCTAAAGTTAGGGGTCTAAACTATGGTCTATAGCCTATGGGGTTAGACCGAGCATCTAACTCATGTTAAGACTATTATGTTGTCTAAAGCCTTGGAGGGGATGGTTTGTCTTGACTGTCTGGAGCTGGACTCCCAAGTAGAGACATAGATATGTTGCTTGGTGGTGACATATTAGACCGGGACTAAAGCGTGATTGATCTACGTAGTCCGCTATGAGTGGATCAATCTGCTTTTGACGTTCATTGTGCAATAACCTTAATCCTGAGTAAATAAACTACTTCATGTATATAACTTGTGTACTTTGATGTTCCAATGGCTAAAGCATCTCAGAGGTAGTAAGCTTATAGACCGGTTCGTTGGGTACATGACTTGTATACGATGAAGGGTTTGTTTGCAGATATCGGAATCATAGCTCTAAGGAGTTAAAGGTATCCTCTTAAAGGCATTATACTGAATGTGAAAATGGACAAGGCCTTGGGTCGTCTGCTGGGCGGATGACTTCTTATTCACACATGGTGAATAATCATTTTCTTAATTCGGTAGTATAATGGAACTTTAAGATAGCCTGATCAGTAGGATTAAACGGACTTTGACCTAAGGCTGATCATGGATATCATATGAGGGTTTTGCATATATGACAAGGTCATTGGATAGTAGCTCGTCACAGGCTTACGTAATACGGTATATAATTGGGAGTTCAGTTTCAGGTTTATAGTGGTGTGACTCTGAAATTAGTGATCATATGATTGAGTTGTTTGGTACAGAATGATGATCATATGGAATCACGGGAGCCCGATTATATATGTCCAATCAGTCCCTCTACTAGCTCCACATAATTCCTTAACGTTTGGCAAATTGATTTGTATATGCTATTGGCTAGTTTATTATGAATGGATGGTGATGACACAGGATTAGGATGGTAGACAAGATTCTCTCCGGTTGGATTCAGATTTTGTTTTGGATAATAGAGTACACAATTATTCGAACTCCAAATAAAATTGCCATGATTTTATTCGAGATTGGATTGGAGTTGTAGAAAATTATCCATGAGAACAAGAATTTGAAACACAACCGTTTTGTGGAATTTGAATTTTGAATTTTGAATTTTGAAATTTGAAATTTGAATTTTGAATTTGAAATTTGAATTTGAAATTTGAATTTGAAATTCGAATTTGAAATTTGAATTTGAAATTTAAATTTGAAATTTAAAATTTAAAATTTGAAATTTGAATTTGAAATTTGAATTTGAAATTTGAAATTCAAATTTTGAATCACAGTCCAAGTAGGATTCGAATTTGTTGTGGAAAATCCACAAGATTTGAAATTTGAATTTGAGTTAGATTTGGAGAGGATAATCTTGTTAGAATCCTACTTGAATTTTGAATCCAAATCCTAACAAATGTTGCACGAAATTTTGAGGATAATCCTCAAGGAAATTTCAGTTTTTTGTGGATAAGATTCAAGGGAAAAATTCAAGTTTCAATCCCAGTTGAATTTGGATTCTCTCCTTCCCTGAAAAGTGGCCGAAATTAGGGAGAAAATCTCCTAGGAAAATTCGGTTATTTTGGATAAGGTTGAGATAAGATTCAAGCTTGAAAATCCTAGTGGAATTTTTGATTCTCCCTTATCCATAATGGCCAAAATTTTTAGGAGATTTTCTCCTTGTAATTTTCGGATTTTTTGGGTTGAAAAAGGGAGATAAAATTCTAGTTAAAATCTTGTTTAGATTTGGATTGGATTTATCCTAAGAAAACCGAATTTTATTGTTGAGATTCTCCCTTGGAAAATTCAGATTTTATGGTTATGGATAAGGGAAAATATCTTTTCCTAATCCAATTCAAATTCAGAGAATCACCTCATGCAGATCTATAAATAGAGGTCTTACCACTCCAGTTCTCTTAGACCACAGACTCTCAGGTGAGCAGGCTTATTGTTGCACAGCTCATCGTGATAATAAAGTTCTTTAGAGATCTGGGTGGTCGGAAGAAGACTAGCAGTGCTAGCATACCGATCGAGGTTCAGAGTGCCCACACACTCAGCCATTCGGGAATTGGAGAATAGTAGAGAAGGCTAGTTGGTTGAAGCCTCCAGTCATTCTCCTCCTGCAAGATTGGCGTCCTTGAGGTATGCGTTTTAATTGTTGTTGGTTTATTGTATATGGCATCATGAGATATTTAACGATCTAAAATTTTTTTTTATTGTTCCACTGCGCCACTCTGATACGTTTTTACCGATTTATTTTCCTACACATAGTATTCTATAATATGAATGTTACGGAAAGTCATGTTATGAACTATGTGTTATGTCCAAGTTAAATACAAATTAACTTGACATATTTATGTTTATGTGTTATATTCTGTAAGTTCATACATTTTAAATGTCTATAACATAAAATTACGTAATATGTTTATATGCTATGTATGACATATCAAGCATGTACCAAGGTGCTATATGCACACTAATGTGTAAATAAAATACACACAAATAAGAAAAGAAACGTAATAAGGTGTTCCAGACCAAGGAGGTAATGATAATGCCACCGGTTAGGAACCGCATGAAAGATGGTAATGAACCACCTTTGGTGTACCGGGCCCCCACACAGGTGGAGGTACCTCATGTTATGTTATGTTATGTCATATTAAGTAGATGTAGAAGATTGGCTAGTGGATCGCTTTCCAGTGTCCCTCCCAGTCATGCGTGCGAAAGAATGATACGACCAATCATGTGGTCCAAAACCAGAACGTAATGAAAGATAAAGACCCAAGGCTGAAAATGCAGCCTATAAACGAGTATAAGATATACTAACACTATGAGTACCTTTGCAGTCAAAGTGATTGTTATGGTCAATGGTACTATTCATAGTCAACAGTATTGTTCATGTTTATGACCTCCAATCCGAAGGTGGTACGTCCCTGGTGCAGAAGTTTAAAATGTGATATGTTTACGATATAAATATTGTTCATGGTCAGACTTACTATTCATAATGAATAGTAATGTATAAGTGATGCATGTTATTTGTTATGTTAATGATCCATGCCATGATTTATGTTAAAAATGTTTAAGCATACGTAAGTATATTTACGATGCTTAAGTATATTTACGATGTTTTATGTATTTAAGTATGATAAGTATATTCATGATGTTAAATGTGAAAGTATTTTCACAATGATAAGTATGTTAAGTATGTTATATTTACAATGTGTAAACATACATTAAGTATGTTATGTTTACGATGTTTAGCATACGTTAAGTATGCTATGTTTAACGTATGCTATGTTTATGATGTTCAAGTATACGTAAGTATGACTACAATGTTTAAAGTATGTTAAGTATGAAAGCATGTTCATGATGTTAAGTATGTTCAAGATGTTATGTTAAAGTATGTACAAGTATGTTGACTATATTATGTACATTAAGTATGATTATGATGTAAAGTATGTTCAAATATATACAAGTACATTTACAAGATTATGTACGTTAAGTATGAATGTTATGCAATGTATGATACATGTTATGTAAATGTTCTGATACCACAATTGGTATCAGATATGCTCTGTCCGATATGGTATGAGTGACAATGTGTATGTTTAAGTATGAATTTTAAGCAAGTTATGTTTTATGTTATTTTAATTCTCTGTACTATATGGTAAGAGTATTTATATGTCATGATTGTATGTTTAAACTTACTGAGCCTGTCGCTCACAAGTTTATTTATGTTGCAGGTAAGCAACCTGCCCAACGATAAGACAAGTGATGGATGATGAATGCGATCTGCATATGCAAAGGGACTGGACGAGGATTATGGTACTGCTATGAGTCTTCCATTGAGCTATTTAAAAAGAAGTATTAAAATGATGTTTTATGATGTAAATTAAGTATGATGATGTAAAATGTTTGCTATAGTAAATGTTTTATAACGATACAGTTTTCAAGTTCAAAGTTCAGTTCAAGAAAAAAAATTTATTCCTCATTTTCACATTAAAATAAAAAGTTAAAACAAGTATGTTAAAGAAAGCAAGTTAAAAGTAAGTTGCTGATGACCTACATGGTGACGGTCCATCGCAGTCAGCTATGAAGCCTGACAGCGATGGTACTAGTTGGTTAAGTAAGGGCCGGTTGTCACATTTTGGCTTAGGGCAAGTAGGAGATTGTTATGAAATGCTCTAAGCATAAAAGACATTTTTATGTATTTCATTTATTTTGAACTGGATAATAAAGTTATATTTAGAGGTTATTTATTACATTACAATTTGTCCTCATTCTATTTACATGTTAAAGTAAATGTAAGTAAATATGGATCACTGACTGCCTATGTTAAATTGTTAGAACGTTGCATGCAATGGACTTTTGTATGCGAGAAGACAACATTCTAAAATAAGCAGTCTAAATTAGGGTCCATACTCTATGGGATTAGATCAAGCATCTAACTCATGTTAACACTATTATGTTGTCTAAAGCCATGGTGGGGGCGGTTTCTCTTGACTGTATGGAGCATAGACTCCCAAGTAGAGATAGAGATATATTGCTTGGTGGTGACATATTGGACCGGGACTAAAACATGATTGATCTGCGTAGTCCGCTATGAATGGATCAATTTGCTTTTGACATTCATAATGCAATAACCTTAATCCTAAGTAAATGAACTACTTCATGTATATGACTTGTGTACTTTGATGTTCCAATAGCTAAAACATCTTAGAGATAGTAAGCTTATAGATCGGTTCATTGGATGCATGACTTATATACGATGGAGGGTTTGTTTACAGATATTGCAATCATAACTCTAATAAGAAATTAAAGGTATCCTCTTAAAGGCATTATACTATATGTGAAATTGGACAAGGTCTTAGGTCGTCTGCTAGGCAGATGACTTCTTATACATATATGGTGAATAATCATTTTCTTATTTGGTAGTATAGTAGAACTTTAAGATAGCTTGATTAGGAAGTTGAATGAACTTTGACCTAAGACTGATCATGGATATCATATGAGGGTTTTGCATATATGACAAGGTCATTAGACAATAGCTTGTCACAGACTTTCATAGTACGGCATATAATTGGGAGTTTAGTTTCAGGTTTATAGTGGTATGACTCTAAAATTAGTGATCATATGATTGAGTTGTGTAGAACAGAACGATGATCACATGGATTCATGGGAGCCCGATTATATATGTCCAAGTGGTCTCTCTACTAGCTCCACATAATTCCTTAACAGATAGCAAATTGATCAGGGTATACTTATTGGCTTATTGTCTTGCATGGATATAGGTGGTGTCATCAAAGGATAAGTGTAGAAGACAAGATTCTCTCTTAATTGAATTTGAATTTTGTTTTAGATAAGAGATTACACAATTATTTGAATTCCAAATAAAGTTGCCATGATTTTATTTGATTTTGAATTGGAGTTGTGAAAAATTATCCATGAGAGCAAAATTTGAAATTCAAGTTTTTTTTGGAGTTTGAAATTTGAATTTGGAATTTGAAATTTGAAATTTAAATTTTGAATTTGAAATTTGAATTTGATATGTGAAATTGAAATTTAAGTTTGAAATTTGAAATTTAAATTTAAATTTAAAATTTAATTTAAAGTTTGAATTTTGAAATTTGAACTTTGAAATTTGAATTCAAATTTTGAATCACAAACCAAGTGGTAACCGAATTTTGTTATGGATAAATCCACATGAAAAATTTGGTTTTCTTGTGGATAAGAGATAGGAAGACCTTATTTGAATCTTACTAGAAATTTGAATCCTAATCCCTCTAGATGTGGCCGAATTTGTTAAAGGGATCTCACCCTTGATGGATTCGGGATTTTATGGATAAAGATGAGGGAAAATTCAAGTTTCAATACTATTTGAATTTCTCTTCCTCACATGGTGGAACCGAATTTCCTCTATGGATAATGCCTAAGAGAGAATAGATTTTTTTAGATAAGGGTGAGATGAAATTCAAGATCAATCCTGTTTGAATTTTGTGTCTTACTTCCTCTTGGAGTGGTCGAATTTAGCCATGATTTTGGCCTTAGAGAGAATCGGTTTTGGCTGAAAAAGGAAGACAAAAATTCAAGTTAAATCCTGTTTGAATTTTAAATACAAGATCTCCTAGATGTAACAGCCTGCCCTTAGTGAAGGCTGAACAGCATTATCACTGTTGAGCTTTGAAGCCAACTGCGATAGTCTGCTACCTCATGGGTCGTCGACAACTTACTTTTAACTTATTTTCTTGATTTTGACATACTTACTTTAACTTTAATGTACTTTAAAATCTTATCATTTTAACTTTCCCATTTTAAAGCGTATATAAAAATTGGGAAATATTTTTTTTAACTAAACTTGAAAATCATATCATCATAAAACATTTACTATAGTAAACATTTTAAATTGTCGTAAACTTAATTTACATTATAAAAAATCATTTCAACATCCCTTTAAATACTACTTAGCAAAAGACTTGTAGCAAAACCATAACCCTCACCCAGTCCCTTGGCACATGTAGATCCCACCCATCATCTTGTCTATTGGCGTGTAGGTTGCTTACCTGCAACATGAACAAACTCGTGAGCTAATTGCTCAGTAAGTTCAAACATTCATACATGACTTATAAATACCCATACTATATAGTACAGAGCATTAACATAACATGTATCATACATTGCTTAAAATTCATACTTAACATACTTTAACATCGTGAACATACTTAACACACTTAACATCGTAAACATACTTTCATACTTAATATACTTTAGCATCTTGAATATACTTAACATACTTAACATTGTGAATATACTTTCATACTTAACATACTTTAACATTTTGAACATATTTAACATACTTAACATCATAAACATACTTAATGTAGAACATAGCACATATCATCAAACATGGTGTTAGTGCATATTATGTTTGCTTATTTATTTATTTTTTTCATTCTTTTATTTTCATTGTTCATGGTCGTACCTTAATATAACTTGAACTTTAAACTTCTGCACCCGAGGCGCACCCCGTCGGATTAGAAGCCATAAACACGAAACCTCACCTTTGGAGGCTGGTACGCAAATGTTTAAAGTTTTAGTCTTATTATCTTGCTTATTTTTATCTTTCATTACTTTAACTTTTCATTCTTTCTGGCTCTGTGAACATGCTAAAACGTCATATCACAATTACACAATTTCCATAATGTGCAAAGCCAGAAACTTTTATTGTCATTTCTTTAAACATTTCTTTTGTAAGCATTCCATAGCATTCATGTCATGGCATATTGTCATTAAACAGACATATAGCAGTCAGTTCATGGGTAGACAGATAATCGTCTGTACTTACAATATATAACACATAGACATGTCAAGTCAACTCATGTCTGACTTAGACATGACATATAGACATACACATAGCAGTCAATTCATATTACAGCTAAGGATATGTTTAAACTTATAACACATAACATATAGACATAGCAGTCAGTTCATGTTACAAACAATGAAAATGCCTGAACTTACAGCTATTTTGCTAGTATCTCCTTTTTCACCTCCTGGGTCTACAGACATTCCTTCGTCGCATTTGTATTGGATTCATATAACCGAAATAATCACAGTTATTTTTAATACTTATTTCATAGTTAAAACATCACAAAAATGTAAAACTTCTAAGTCCGGGTCCTTAACGATGACTTTAGGGATCTAATATTTTATTTTTGACTTTTCTGTCCAAAATAACCATTTTGTCCCGATCTTTTGACAAAATAAGCATTTTTTCCCTAGTGGACTTTTCTTACGTTTTTTATGCTTAAATCTTGATATTGACCATTAAAACCTTAATTAACCCAATTTTTCCCTTTTCTACTAACTTTTGGAAAAATGACCGTTGTGTCTCGAACTTTTGACAAAATTATCATTTTGCCCCTTAGCGGGATTTTTCTACTTAAACTGCACCTTTGGTCTTTAAAATCCCAATTAGAGCCTTTGAATCACATTTAAAGCCCTAACAGTTAATTTTGATAATTTCTTCAATTTTTGGCCAAAATGACCAACTTGTCCTTAACAGGATTTTCTTATTTTTCTTCGACTTAACACTTGATTTTGGCCATTAAAATCTTAATTAAGACCTTAGGATACTATTCCAAGCCTAACTTCCCTTTTTCTAACTTTTGAAAAAATGACCATTTCGTCCCCAACTTTTGACAAAATGACCATCTTGTCCCTAGTAGGATTTTTCTTCGTTTCTTTGACTTAAATCTTGATTTTAGCCTTTAAAACCTTAATTAAGGCCTTAGGTTGCTATTCTAAGTCTTAACGACCCTTTTTCTAACTTTTGACAAAATGACAATTTCGTCCTCAACTTTTGACAAAATGATCATTTTGTCCCCAACGTGATTCCTCTTCTTAAATCTACTTTTCCTTAACTTAAAACTTAATTTTGGCCTTTAGAATCTTAATTAAGCTATTCTAAGACCCTAATGGTCCTTTTCTAATATTCTTGAAATTTTTAGTCAAAATGACCATTTTGCCCCTGTCGGGTCTTTAGATCGTAACATTTTCACCTTAACGTTCTGTTAGGATTTTCTATGCCCAAAAATCATAAAATAATTTTTCTTAGGCCTTATCATGTATTTTCAGTATTAATTCCTACAAATTCTTAGGTTACTATTCACGACCCTTGAGTAGCACTATTCTGCCCTCGGGTGGCACTATTCTGACCCTCAGTCGTCAATCCTCTTTTTTTTTTTTTTTTACATTTCGAGGCTCGGAATGGACGTTTCACTAATCCTTAAAATGTCCGTCCTTCTTTTCCGAGCCTAACTCATTGAGGGGTCTCGGGTTTTCACCTCGACTATATTTTTACCCCTAGTTTTCCAAAATGCCCTTCAGGCCATTCTAAAAATTTTGGCAGCATTTTAGCTTAAATTTTAGGTTCCCGGCATTTAGGTAACGTCTTAAAACCATCTAACCTGCCACATACTAAACCAGAGGCCTAATTTTACGTAAAAGTACAAAATTTTTACGTAAAAGTACAAAATTTTTACGTAAAATTTCCATAAAAACCTAATTGTTTCTAATGACATTTTCATCAATTCTTTTCCTAACCAATTCACATGTCAATAACCCATAAATAACATATAATTATTCTGATAAATAAATTGAGGAATGAAAGTGGTTGAGATCACTACCGAAATCGCTTAACGACATCCAATGGGTAGGTTGACTCCAATCGGCGATCAAAGGAGCCGTTCGATTTCGAGCACACAAACGTTAAATCACCGTTCTTTACATTTGAAATTTCGTTTTGCTCCGATGCTGCGAACATGTCCAAAACATGGAAAATAAGCAAGAAGGCCATCCTTCAAAATTTGGTGGTCGGGTTAACTTTGGCCGGTGTTGATCAACTGTTGACCGGTGTTGACCGCAGTAATGTGGGCAAAGATGGGCACCAATTCTTAGATCTCAACGAGAGGAACCCATTTCTGGTGTTAATTTACCAAATCGAAGTTCCTATCGCCGAGAACCAACCTTTCAACAGTCGACAGCAGTGGCAAGGTCTGATCTCCACCATCCCGTGGTGGTTTCGTGAAATTGACTTGGAGCTTTTGTTTCTTGTGTCATTTAGAGTGTTTTGAGTCGGGTGCTATCGATCACCTCCGCTAGAAATAGTGACTTCAACGGTGGGGGCGTGGCGATGACGATGCAGCACTAGGCGGCGTGATCCAGCGACCGTTGAGGTGAAATAAAGCATAGGTTTTGTTCTCCTCATCACCACGAAACTATAGGGATTGGAATCACCTCAATCGGAGGTCAGATGGCAAACTTATGCCATAGGAAAATTTTGAGTATTCTGATGATTTCCTTCGGTGCGTGCGGCTTCCTCTAGCGACGGTTCCATCGACTCGACACACTGTTGGACTCAGCTTGTCGGGACCTTTCCAACGAGCCTGGCGGTGTCGAAAACGGACACCGTTTTGGTGGTCGGACACCGTGACATGCGTGGTGGTACGGGAAAGAAAGAGAGAGAAAAAATGAAGAAGAAGATAGGGGTGGACGTGTGGGTGTGGGCGTGTAACATAGAATTGTTTCATTTTGTTTTATTCTTCTTTCTTTTTCTTTTCCTATCTATGTATTGTAAACACGGTGTAAATATTCGAACTGTATTCGAAACAGTAGTAGGCTCTATTTACTACCTAAATGGGCCCCTTTTGCATCTATCTACTTCTTTTCTCCGGTCCTGTATTGTGCCAATATACTGTGTTGACACCACACATGAATATACTTATTTTGTGCAAAAATTTAACATGTGCTAAAATGACTAATTTGGGTATGCTGAACCCAAATATATCAGTTTTACATTCATTTGAGGCCATCCAACTAGTTTTTCGATACTGCGTGTTTTCTGTTCAAAAGCTACTTTTTGTGCTCAATTGACTAATTTGAGCATATTGATTCTAAATATATCAGTTTTATATCAAGAAAAGGTCATCTTAACCAATTTCTTGACACTGCATGTTTCCTAGTCAAAAGCTACTTTTTATGCTCAATTGACTAATTTGAACATACTGATTCTGAATATATCAGTTTTATGTAAAGAAAAAGGTCATCTTAACCAATTTCTTGATACCGTGCGACACACAATCGCACACACATATAATCATAAATTTCACATTTCAAACACTAAAATTATCATATACATACAATATACATGTTTTCTGAGAAAAATAAAATTTCTCAGTCGTGACACCTAGGTGTGGCTGAAAATTCAAGGGAGATTTTGGCCTAAGGGAGTTTGGATTTTTTGTGTGGAAAATGGGGAGAAAATCTCTCTTGGTCTAATTCAAAATTCAAGGGATCACCTACTACCAGTCTAGTTCTCTCAGACCACAGACTCTTAGGTGAGCAGGCTTATTATTACACAAATCACCGTAACAATAAGTTCTTAAAAAGATCTAGGTGGTCGGAAGAAGACTAGCAGTGCTAGTATACCAATTAGGGATCTAAGTGTCCTCACACTCTACCGTCCAAGAATTAGAAAATAGTAGAGAAAGCTAGTTAGTTGAAGCCCTCCAGTCACTTTCCTCCTGCATTCTTGGCATCCTTTGAAGGTAAAAATTTATTGTTATTAATTTATTGTATATGACATTACGAGATATTTAATGATCTTAAAAAATTTTTATAATTCCACTATGCTATTCTGATCGATTTTGCCTACAATACCTAGGCCTGAAGAGACATGGTCTAGTAAAGAAGATAGGTTAGCCAACAACAATTCTAAGGTTCTAAATGTAATTTTCAATGTTATGGATGTTAATTGGTTCTGTAGGAAAAAAAAAGTTAGAGTGTGCAGTAGAAGTTTAAAATTTTTTTCAAGATTGTTAAATGACTTATGTTGTTATATACAATAAATTATCAACAATCATATACCTTTAGAGGAAAACACCAGGAACACCAGAGGAAGTAACTGAGCGACTTCAACTAATTAGCCTGCTCTATTATTCTCCAATTCTTGGATGATAAAGTGTGTAGGCACTCGGTTTCTTGATCGGTATTTTAGTGTGAATTGTCTCCTTCTAACTAGCCATATTTCTAAGAATTTATAATTGCTAGTGAGATGTGCAATAATAAATTTACTCACTTGAAAGTCTGTGTTCTAAAGAAAATAGGAGTGACAAAAACCACTATTTAAAAAATTGAATTAGGTGACTTTTGAATTTTGAATTGGACCAATAAAAGATTTTTCTCTCTCCCACAACACTTCCAGGCCAATTTCTCCTAGAGAATAAGCCACTAAAAAATTCAACCACTCCAAGGAGCATTTTCCTTCTCCCTAATCCACCAAAAACCAAATTCACCATGTGGATTATATCCACAACTAAATTAGGCCATGGCTAGGATTTGTGATTCAAAATTTGATTCAAATTTCAAACTCCACATACCTTTGAATTTCTTTTCCATGGATAAGTTTCCACAACTCCAATTGAAATTCAAAAAAAAAATCATAATAACTTTATTTGAAATTCAAATAATTAAATAATCTCCTTTCTAAAACAAAATTCAAATTCAAACTAAGAGAAAATCTTATCTTCCACCCTTATCCATAAGTGGACGCTACCTCCCAGTGCTAAGACAAGATTTTGTTCAATTTAAATTCAAATAGGATAATCTTTTAAATTTCAAATATTTATTTTAAGACAAGATTTTTAAAATTCAAATTAATCACATATTTGATTTTTAAAATCAAATACAATTAATTTAAATTTCAAATCTTATCTTTCATAATAAATATTAATTAAATATTTATCATATTTATTGAATAATACAAAATTACAATTTTACCTCTCCGACACCTAGAGAAAAACTCCTACACCATGTAGGAGGGTGATCTAGATTTTTCTATTCACTAAATGCAAGACAACAAACAACAAAGAATATCCTGATTAATTACCATCTGTTAAGAAATTATGCAGAGCTAGTAAAAGAATCAAGTAGACATGTATAATGTGGGCTCTAATTACCTGTGTAACTATTATTCTATATAAAATAAACCTGCTATAATTATTAGTTTTAGAGTCACACCACTATAAACCTAAAGCTGCATGTCCAATTATATACCGTATTACATAAGCCAGTGATAAGCTATCATCCAATGGCCTTGCCATATATGCAAATGTTAGGAAATGCCCTAAGCATGAAAGACATTTTTGTGTATTTCATTTACTTTGAACTGGATAATAAAATTATATATAGAGGTTATTCATTACATTGTAGTTTATCCTTATTCTATTTACATGTTAAAGTTAAAGTAAGCAAATATAGCTCACTGACTGCTTATGTTAAACTGTTAGAACATTGCATGCAATGGACTTTTGTATGTGAGAAGATAATGTTCTAAAGTAAGCAGTCTAAATTATGATTCGTAGTTTATGGGGTTAGACCGAGCATCTAATTCATGTTAAGACTATTATGTTGTCTAAAGCCATGATGGGGGCTATTTGTCTTGACTATCCGGAGCATAGACTCCTGAGTAGAGATATAGATATGTTGCTTAGTGGTGACATGTTAGACCGAGACTAAAGCATGATTGATCTACATAGTCCACTATAAGTGTATCAATCTACTTTTGATGTTCATTATGCAATAACGTTAATCCTAAGTAGATGAACTACTTTATGTATATAACTTGTGTACTTTGATGTTCCAATGGCTAAAGGTAGTAAGTTTATACACTGGTTTATTGGGTGCATGACTTGTATACGATAGAGAGTTTGTTTGGAGATATTGGAATCATAGCTCTAATAAGGAGTTAAAGGTGTCTTCTTAAAGGCATTATACTAGATGTGAAAATGGACAAGACCTTGGATCATCTACTAGGTGGATGACTTCTTATTCACATATGGTGAATAATTATTTTCTTATTTGGTAGTATAATGGAACTTTAAGATAGCTTGATTAGTAGGTTGAACAAACTTTGACCTAAGGCTGATCATAGATATCATATGAGGGTTTTGCATACATGACAAGGTCATTGGACAATAGCTTGTCATAGGCTTTTGTAATACGGTATATAATTGGGAGTTCAGTTTCAGGTTTATACTTGTGTGACTCTAAAATTAGTGATCATATGATTGAGTTATTCGGTACAAAATGATGATCATATGGATTCATAGGAGCTTGATTATATATATTCAAGTGGTCCCTCTACTAGCTCCACATAATTCCTTAACGGATGGCAAGTTGATCAGGGTATACTTATTGGCTAGTTATCTTGCATGATATATGGATTGTGTCTACATAGGATAAGGATGGAAGACAAGATTCTCTCCTGTTGAATTTGATTTTTGTTTTGGATAAGAGATTACACAATTATTCGAATTCCAAATAAAGTTGCCATGATTTTATTTGAGTTTGGATTGGAGTTGTGGAAAATTATCTATAAGGACAAAATTTGAAATACAACTTTTTTGTGGAGTTTGAAATTTGAAATTTGAAATTTAAATTTTGAATTTGAAATTTGAATTTGAAATTTAAATTTGAAATTTGAATTTGACATTTCAATTTGAAATTTAAATTTGAAATTTGAATTCGAAATTTAAATTTGAAATTTGAATTTGAAGTTTAAATTTTTGAAATTTGAACTTTGAAATTTGAATTCAAATTTTGAATCACAAATCCATGGTGTAACCAAATTTGTTGTGAATAATTCCACATGGTAAAATTAGGATTTATATGGATAAGGGAGAGGAAGATCTTGTTTGAATCCTACTTGAATTTTGAATCTTAAATCTATCTAAAGGTGGCCGAATTTGTTAAGGGAATCCCTCCCTAGGGAAATTCGGTTTTAGTGGATAACAATGAAGGGAAATTCAAACTAGAAAATCCCATTTGAATTTTGAATCTCTCCCTCACATGGTGGTCGAAATCTATGTGGATAAACCTAAGGGAGAATTGGTTTTTTGTGGATAAGGGTGAGATGAAATTCAAGCTAGAAAATCCTATTTGAATTTTGATTCTCCTCACACTTAGATGGCCGAATCTAGCGATGTTCTTGGGCTAAGGGAAATTCAGTTTTAGTAGATAATGAGAAGATAAAATTCAAGTTTGAATTTTGAATGCAAAATCTCCAAGTTGGCCGAAAATTTAAATGATTTTTTGGCCTATGGAAATTCGAATTTTGTATGGAAGGAAGGGGAGAAAATCTTCTCTTGGTCCAATTCAAATTCAACGGATCACCTCATGCAAGTCTATAAATAGGGATCTTACCACTCCAGTTCTCTTAGACCACAGACTCTCAGGTAAGCAGGCTTATTATTACATAACTTATCGTGACAATAAGTTCTTTAGAAATCTGGGTGGTTAGAAGGAGACTAGCAGTGCTAGCATACCAATCAAGGATCCGAGTGCCCACACACTCTGCCATCTGGGAATTGGAGAATAGTAGAGAAAGCTAGTTGGTTGAAGCCCTCCGGTCATTCTCCTCCCACAGTTTGACGTCCTCTAAAGGTATGAGTTTATTGTTATTAGTTTATTATATATGGTATCACGAGATATTTAATGATCGTTAAAAATTTTTGTAATTTCGCTGTGTCACTCTGATATATTTTTACTAATTTTTCCCTACAATTGGTATCAAAGTCATCTTGTGATTATGTCATGTACATAAATTTGACAATAAGTTAGTCTTTTTTTTATGTATGGATTTGATATTTAGAGAGTGGTATTCTAGGATTCCTTTATATTGTTATCATGAATTATGTATGTAGTATGTAGTTATTTTTATTTTTTGAATTATTATAAGCATACTTGTTTTATGCCGGTTATGGCTTCTTAGAATTTAGAAAAATTGTATCTAGGAATTTTTATATAACCATGGGAACAGTTTACAATCACTATAATTTTCTCATAGATTTTATTTTTTAGTCTCTTAGAATTATTATGATTAGAATTTTGTATACCGGAAACAGTTTAGGAGATTTTATGTAATTATTCTTAGAGTAGATTAAAGTTTGAAGACCATAATTTATTTTTCCCAAAAAATTAAATTAAATTTTAAAATTGAAATTTGGTTTATGTGCAACCCCTACCCTTGGGTAAGATGGGGCTACGACAGCCCCTATCCAGAGCTGGACCACCCATAGCCACAGGCTATGCCTATAGCTAGGGGTGGCCATAGTGCCCCCTCCCCCCTCCCCCCTCCCCCGGGCTGCCTAGGCCCCAAGGGCTGTAGCCTGGCGAGCTGTTGTGGCCCTCCCTTGGTGTGCAGCCCAGCGCCTACAGCTTGGCAGGCTGCTACAGCACCCCGGGTGTGCAGCCCATGGCTGCAGGCATTGCTTGTAGCCTGGCGAGCTGTTGCAACCCCCCAGGGGGTGTAGCCTGTGGCTGCAGGCTCTACCTACAGCCCGACAGGCTGCACCTAGCCTAGGCATGGGTTGCCAACCCCGCGGGGGCTAGGGGCTGCCTAGGCGGCTGCGGGCCTCCAGGCCTGTGGGTCGACAGGCTGAAAAATGAAAATTTTCAATTTTCAATTTTTGAATTTGAGATTTAATTTAAAATCATGTTTAAAAGTATGTAATTGAAAATTTGAAATTACATATTATTACACATAAAATTTAAATTTTTGAAATTTGAATTTTAAATGATTCTTGGGATGAGAAATAAATGGAAAGGCTACATGAAGATGGATACAAGAAGATGGAACAAAATTCAAGACCCAAAGAATGCTTTGGATGGAATTTTGTAATCTTTATTTTTCTTAATTCTAGGATGGGACCATAGCTTGGTTATTTAATTTTTTCCATCATTTATCTTTTTTCTGTGATAAGTCATGGATTGATGAATATGTATTGATGGATGTTTTGGATGTATATTTGATAACATGTCATATAGGATAGATGAATGCTACTCAGACTATATTGATCATACATATTTTTCCAAAACTTGCATGTTTTTCAAAATATTGAATGGGAGAAGGTTTCAAACAAAACCCATGGCCTCCATTGTTGATCCATATGTGAAAGCATGGTAATGCCTCACGTCAGTTCTGCCCTGACCACACCCCTCGGTAGGTGTTTATCACCACCGGTATACTAGGTTGGATTTCCTATATGGAAAACGTGTTCAGGCATGATTCTATGCATGACCACCCCTCGGTAGCTTGGTAGGGCAAGGATCGAATTACGTAAACAATGGTTATACACTCAAGACTTGTTTAGTTATTAACCTTCCCTAGAAGTTCTATTAACTATACTAGTGATCAAAATAAGCGGTTATTAAATATTTGGCCGTTTCAGGCCCCAAGTAGAGTAGTTTTTAAACAAACATAAAACTGGAATTTTTCTAAAACTGGGCACAAGTTTTAGCTATGGGTTTTGAGTGTTTTAGACCTATTAGATGTTAAACCAAGCTCCGGGATGAACACGAGAGTTGTTCGTCTCGTCGAGAACTAAAAGTTTCATGTTCGTCAAATTCATATATTAAATCTTTTTGAACAAGTTTTAAACGGTTTTCAATAAAATGGTTTAAGAACCACTTTTAAATATGAACACCAAAATGTGTTCTTTCCCATTTAAAATGGAAAAATCGTTTTGATAAAACACCCTCCCACCTTCCAACGGGGTGATATGGGGACGGTTCCAAAGAGCATAATTTTTCCCCAAAATTTTATATGATTTCTAAAACAATTTTCTTAAAAAATGGCAGAGGTAGCCCGGACCAAATACGTAAGTAACCTAGTAGGCTACATAGTCAATGATGCATGAGGTAACTAGTCAGTTAACTAGTCGGTTAACCAGTCAAGGACCGAGTTTGAATAGGATAGTAAGAGACGATGATTAATTTGTCAAGTAGACAAATTAATTAAGCATGATTAGAAATTAGATACCAAATTCCCAAAGTAGAGCAGTTGGGTACCCATAAGCATCGGTACCATACAACAATAAAATTTCTAGTCACTAATGATCATAGTGACTAAACGACAAAGTTTAACAAAAAATGCGTTATGACTACAGGTCGCTACCTATAATTTTCAACGAAGGCGAAGTATGAATTGTCGGCTGATAAGTAAGTGTAACTCCACCTATAGCATGAGCAAAAAAGAGTTTAAAGCGTTATTTTTACTCTATGTTAAGTATGCAAATCATGTATTGTTATTGCATAACATGAGAGAAGAGCTTATAAGTTCATAATTGTGTAGATTGATGACCAGTAAAAGTTAGATGTGACGCGCCAGATTCTGATCACCCGCAACTGTCATGAACCGATTCTATTGCCGACCAAGATAGCTCGTGTGCCGAATCTAGGTTGTCAATTTAAAACTCTTTTTCTTAAACTTTCATTTTTCAGGGTCTGAAAATTTCGCCTATAAATTTTTTTTTTTTATACATACTTCCTCGAAAAGAAAGCCAAGTATAAAAGCCATGTAAAATACAATACTAACTTTTAGTTGTCTTTTGGAGTATAATATAATGTGTAATATACAAAATATTTATACTGAATTTTTTTTTCACAATCTCTTCAATTCACTAACTTTAAAAGCTCAGCGGAAGACTTATAGTAGGACCAAGTCCATGGTGAAATCCCTATCCCATCAGCACATGCGCACATCCTGCCGCCATCCATAAAGTCTACCGGACAGGTTTCTTATCTGCAACATGAACAAACTGATGAGCTAACAGGCTTAGTAAGTTCAAACATACTTAGTAAGAATCATATGGATTCAAAAACATTAAAAACTCAATTTACAATGAATAGTACTATTCATGATGAATAGTATTATTCATCATAAATAGTAACTTTGACCTTTGATCGATAAATAATAACTGTTACCCTAACTGGTTACTATTTATATTACTCTAACAGGATACTATTCAAATTTCCTTAACCGATTACTATTCATATAACCTAACCAAATTCACTATACTTAGTTCAAACTTCGGTTATGCTCAATTATGGTTTTCATCACTTTATTTTTTATTCATTCTCTATTTATTTTTGGTATAGAGCTCTTTTATGGCAGTACCGATAAATTATTGTGCGCTGACTAGGAGGGCCTAGGGAGCGACCCTAGAGCTTCAGCCTCCATAGCCCTTATATCCCCGTAGGACCTGAAAAACCTCCACCACAATGTTGGAGGGGCGGTACGCCTTAAATGGTTTTATTACCATATTTCAATTATAGTTTTGACCAAGTGACATTAATCGTCACCTCAAGGTCGCTAACCTCCATCGTCCTTAGGCCTTAGATATTATTATCTTTAAAATGTGGGATATGTTATACTAACTAATCCCTAAATGTTAATAGGACTTGATTCTCAATGTACAACTAATACATATCAAAGTAATACAATATTTCATGTTGCAGACATGAAAATGCTTGAACTTACCAATACTGCGATAATGTCCACTTCCGGAACTCCTCCGTAGTTTTATCTCTAGTTTGGGTTCCTACAGACATAATATTGTCTGTTAATATCCTATATTAATTATCACTTTAACTATATTTATTTTGTGATAAATTTTTCAACACAATTCAACTTGTAACATGGTACACGGCCATCAACACGCCCGTGTTCATGACCGTGCACCTCCTGGTTTCTCACTACATGGTCGTGTTGTTTACTATCTAGCCATGTAACTGTACACGGCTTGATACACGCTCGTGTTCAAGCCCGTGTACCTCTCGAGTTGTAAATTTTTTCCTATACACGGCCATGTATTCTTCTACACGCCCGTGTTCTTTAAAATTTTAGATTTTTAACTCTAAAATCTTTATTTTGAGTCCTAGAATTTTATTTAAGTCATTCTAGGTCCTTTCAGGTCCTTTCTGAGCCTTTCAGAAATTTTTGGTCAAAATGACCATTTTGCCCCTAATGGGTTTCGGGACCATAACTTTTTCGTTCTATCATTTTTCTCAAATTTTCTAAGCCCAAATATCTTAAAATAATATTCTCTAGGCTTCTGTATTATTTTTACAGCTCAATTTGCTATACAATCTTAATTCTTTATTTTCCTAGCCCTCGATTACTATTCATCCATCCCCTGGGGTCGTTTCTCGTTTTTCGAGCGTTTCGGGGACTCAAATGGCCGTTTCACTACTCTTAAAACACTTTTTATCCCGTCCCCGACCCTCAGTCCTCGAGAGGTTCGAGTTTCCTATCCCGACCTAATATTTTTTCCTCGTTTCCCAAAATACACCTAACATGAAGTTTTTTTTTTTTTTTTCCTGTTTTAGGCCTTTTAGACATTAAGGGTCGATTTACTATTCCTTTTGGGTTGGTTTTCCATTTTCAATCCTAATCCACCGAAGGGTCCCGGTTTCCTTCACGAGTTCAATATTTTTACCCCTCGTTTACCGAAATGCCCTTATGCCGTTTTAAAAAATTCGGCAGTATTTCCGCTTGTATTTTTAGGTTTCCCGGTGTTAAGTATGTCTCAGAACCTTTGTACCTACCACGTACTACACCAGAGGCCTATTTTATACAATGTTTCCAAATTTTGTATAAAAATTTTCCACATTAACCAATATTCAAAATCAATACACAACAACAAATTTTTTTCCAAACCTAACCTTGGTTTATCATGTTAATCATCACCAAATATTTTTTTTTTTCATCACCTTGCATACTTATCACATTTTATTCTTAAGTTTTCAATGTACAAATCAACATCAAAACCTAACAAAAATTTCATTCTAACCCTAGCATTAGCCACGGATTTTCATGCAAAAACACATAGAAAATCTTGCTTTCTTTCCTAGGGTTTTTATTAACATTCCACATTCTTATTCAACCCTAAAATTTTCCATTTTCTAGTGTTCATCACCCACGGTTTTAGCAAGAAAAATACATCAAATTTTTCTTGTTTCTTGATTCCAATTCATGTTTAATTCATCATATAACCAAATGAACATAAACACTAAACGAAAACATCAATTTCCAAATCATTTTTTTCATACCAATGAGCCACGGATTTTTTTTATGAAACCATACAAAACTTTTGCTTGTTTTTAAACCCTAAATCATGCTTCAAATTATACAACACCAAACTAATCATCACATCAACAAAACATCAACTTTTTCAATGTTTTTCTACTCTGCAAACCCACGGATTTTCACTAAGAAAATCAAAGAAAATTGCTTCAATTTAGAAGGTTACCTTATCTAGTTGATGGCTTGATGCTAAAATGCAATGGAAGCTAAGTTTGGTGTGAAATTTTAAACAAAATTTTGGCTTAATGGGGGGAAAGTCTGACGAATTTTTGGGCTGTAAAAAGGCAAGAGTTTGGCTAAATATTTTTCCATTTTTTTGGATGAATTATAATGCCTATTTATAGGCAAAAGCCAAGGGCTTTTTAGTAAATTTTTCCCAACAATTTGCTAATTGTTCAACGACTAAAGTGCTAAAATTTTTGGGCTAAAATCAATTTTTTTTCTTTCTTCCTTTTCACATGGCTGAATGGCTTTTTTCTTTGTTTTTAAAATTTTTTTAAAGTAATTTTGGCATGATCTTGGCCATAGATCAAAAAGTAGGATGATCCTAGCCATACACCTATCCCTAATACTTTCCAAATTTACACAAAATTTTAACCTTTATGACATCATCTAGGTGATGTCATCCATATATATATTAATTCACTAATTAATTCATGGTCAAATTTTGACCAAAAGTTGAACTGAACGGAACTTTACCGAAATCGCATAGGCAGGTTCTGGGTGCCTCTGGTGCGATCGGTTTGTTTTATTTTACTTCCGTCTGGTCAAAATTCTTTACCGTAAGTTTTTATTGTTTTAGTGCATTTCAGTGCACTTTTTAGGGTTTTTGGCTCTGATTTCGAACCGTCTCACCTAATTATGTCAGGTAGGATTTTCCATCCCCGAACTCCCTCATTTTAACACTACCGGAACTTTTTTACAGTATTCTCAATAGTATTAAAACACAACTTTTCATAATTTATTCATTAAAATTCATACATACATGCAATTTTAACCTACTCTAAGAATCTAAAATTTCCGGGTATCACATTCACCCCGCCGTATAGAATTTTCGTCCTTGAAAATTTAGAACAAGTGGGGGTACAAATTTCTAATTTTGTCTTCGCGTTCCTATGTAGCCTCTTCAATGTTGTGATTTTTCCATAGCACTTTGACTAATGGGATCTTCTTGTTCCTTAAAACTTTATCTTCTCGTGCCAGAATCTGAACAGGTCTCTCCTCGTAAGTCAGATCTTCTTGAATCTGGATCGGTTCATATTTCAATACATGGGACGGATCCCATATGTACTTCCGTAGCATTGACACGTGAAACACATTATGCACTGTCGACATCTCTGGAGGTAACACCAATCTATAAGCAACTTTACTGATGCATTCGATAATCTCATATGGTCCAATGTATCTTAGATTCAATTTCCCTTTCTTTCCGAACCGCATTATTCCTTTCATCGGTGAAACTCTTAGGAATACAAAATCCCCTTCGTTGAACTCCAGGGCTCTTCGTCTCTTGTCTGCATAGCTCTTCTGTCGGCTCTGGGCTATTTTCATCTGTTGTTGTTTTTTTGTAACTGCATTCACTGTCTCTTGTATGAAATCCATCTTATGCAGTCATTTTTCTTGTAAATCATACCAATGAACCAGTGATCTGCACTTCCTTTCATATAAAGCTTCATAGGGTGCCATTCCTATCGAAGCTTGGTAGCTATTATTATAGGAAAACTCTACCAAAGGAAGTTTCTCATTCCAGCTCCCTGGGAAATCTATCGTACATGCACGCAGCATGTCTTGTTTGTATGGTTCACTCAGATTGCCAATCTATCTGCGGATGAAAAGCTATGCTCAGAAGCACTTTGATTCCCATAGCTTCTTGCACACATGTCCAGAAGTTTGAAGTGAATCGTAGATCCAGATCTGATACAATGGATTTAGGAACTCCATGTAACCTGACTATGTGGTTAACATATAGGCTCGCTAACCTTTCCAATGAAAAGGTCATTTTTATCGTAATGAACCTTGCCGTCTTTGCTAATCTGTCGATAATGACCCAAATGGCATCATAACATTTTCGGGTTTTCGGTAGTCCTACCACAAAATGCATTGTGATATGTTCCCATTTCCATTTAGGAATTTCCAACGGCTATAATTTTCCGCCTGGATGACATTGTTCAGCCTTAACCTTCTGGCACGTCATACATCTGCTTACAAACTCAGCAATATCCTTCTTCATCCCTTTTCACTAGAATTGTAGCTTCAAGTCCTGGTACATTTTACTGGTTCTGGGATGTACTGAATATGGTGTTTCATGGGCTTCCGCCATAATTCACCTTCTTAATCCTTCATCATCTGCAATCTGAATTCTCCCCTGATGTAGGATTAATCCTTCTTTAGACGCTTCCTTTTGCGAACTTGTTTGCTGTAGATCTCGTTTCTGAGCCTCCCTGATATCTTCATACAGAGTTGACTCCAGTTGTAACGCAGCAAATTTTCCAACTATCAGTTCCACTTTTAGCATGTTGATTTCTTGTTGCAATGGCTTTGGAAGTTTTCCAATCGACAGTTGCTGCGGGATAGTAGATTTCCTACTCAATGCATCTGCAACATGATTGGTTTTTCCTGGATGATAGAGGATTTCACAATCATAGTCTTTGACCAGCTCCAACCATCTTCTTTGCAGCATATTTAGCTCTTTTTGTGTGAAGAAATACTTTAGACGTTGGTGGTCAATATAAATCTGACACTGAGCTCCATATAGATAGTGTCACCAGATCTTTAATACGAACACTACTGCGGCAAGTTCCAAGTCATGAGTGGGATAATTTTTCTCATGGTCTTTAATTGACGCGAGGCATAGGAAATCACCTTATCGTCTTGCATCAGGACAGCTCCTAATCTCATCTTCGAGACGTCGCTGTATATCATGAACATGTCCCCTTTAGTAGGAAGTGTAAGTAACAGTGTGCTCATTAGTCGTTTCTTCAACTCCTAGAAGCTTCTTTCGTATACCTCCGTCCACTCGTACTTTCTCTCCTTGCGTGTCAAAGCTGTAAGAGGTGCAGCGAGTCGTGCAAATCCTTCTACAAATCTCCTATAATAGCCGGCTAGACCTAAGAAACTCCGTATTTCCGTCACACTCTTAGGTGCGGGCCATTCGTTGATCACCTCCACTTTTGTAGGATCCACAGCGATTCCTTCCTTAGAAACCACATGTCTGAGAAAATGTACTCTATCTAGCCAAAATTTGCATTTGGAGAATTTAACATAGAGTTGATGCTTCCTTATCGTCTGCAAGACAGTCTTCAAATGCTCCACATGCTCCTCGCTAGTCTTTGAATATATAAGTATGTCATCGATAAATACAATAACAAACTTATCCAAATATTCTTTAAAAACTCGATTCATCAAGTCCATAAAAGCTACTGGCTTATTTGTTAACCCAAACGGCATCACAAGAAATTCATAATGACCGTAACGGGTTCGAAATGCGGTCTTGTGGATGTCACTCTCCTTGATCCTCAGCTGATGGTATCCTGATCACAGATCAATCTTATAGAATATTGCTGTGCCTTTTAGTTGATCGAACAAGTCATCAATTCTAGACAATGGGTACCTATTCTTGATAGTAACCTTGTTCAATTCCCGGTAGTCAATGCACATGTGAAACGATCCATCTTTCTTCTTGACAAATAATATGGGAATACCCCATGAGGAATAGCTTGGGCGTATAAATCCTTTGTCAAGAAGCTCCTTCAGCTGCTCTTGTAATTCTTTTAATTCAACCAGTACCATTCGGTATGGTGCCTTTGAAATAGGTGCAGTTCCTAGCTTCAACTCAATCTCAAAAGAGATTTCTCTTTCAGGCGGTAATCCTGGTAATTCTTCTAGGAAGACATCAATGAATTCCTTTACAATCGGGACATCTTTGGGTTGAAGCTTCCGTTCATCTTGCACGTCCACTATATATGCTAAATATCCAGCACAACCACTAGATATTAGCCTTCTCACTTTTATTGAATTGATCATCATCTTCCTTGGTTTATGTGATGATCCGTCGTACTCAAAGTAGTCTTCTCCGTTGGGTTGGAACATTATCTTTCGCTTCCGATAGTCGATTGTGGCTTGGTACTTCCCTAGGAAATCCATTCCTAGTATCACATCATAATCAGCAAGCTCCATCACGATCAATTCTGCAAACAACTCCCTATTTGCCATAATTATTGGTACATGAGATAACCAGTAATTGGACATTAGGACTTCCCCCGAGGGTCGTGCAGTTTTAAATGTCATACCCATATTGTCTTTAGGATATCCTATCCTATTCGCAAACTAGTATGAAATGAAAAAATGCGTAGCTCCAAAGTCAAATAAAACAGACGCCAAATTATTAGCGACAGAAAGCTGACCTGTCACTACATTTGACGTTCCAGCTTCCGCATCTTCCTTTGTGTATACCATGACTCTAGCATTTGCTCAGGAAAAGCGTTCTTGTCTTTCCTGCCTCTCAGAATGGGATGAACCTTCAGCTTTGGCCTACAGTGAGTGTACTTGGGAACATTGCTGTTGTGACTGAGACGATCCTTGCACATTTTGCCTATTTTCTGGACAGTTCTTGGCAAAGTGACCGTCCTTCCCACATTGGAAACAGGCATTTGGGGCAAGTTTGCATCGGCCTGCATGTCTTTTCCCGCAGTTCACACAGTCTCGAACAATAGGGCCAACATTATTGTTTATTCTCCTCTGCTAGTTTCTATTTCTGGGATTATTTCCTTTTCTCTTCCCCTGGGACTGCTGACCAGAAGTACTTGGCTGCCCGGCCTTAGTATTCTGATTTTGCTTGCTGCTCTGTCCAACTTGAGATACAGTTTGTGTAGCTTTGTCTAACACCTTCTCCTTTTTCTTAGCATCCCATATATTTTCTCTCTCTTCCTTATGTCGAACCAGATAATACTCTGTCCTCAGCACATGATTAGCATAATCAGATACAGTGTCAGGTGGTGTCAACCCACTTTCCACCAATGCTGAGATCTTAGGGCAGAACATTCCTAGCATCTTCTGAATTTTCTCCCTTTCTATGGTAACAGCGTACGGACACAATCGAGATAGTTGATCGAACTTGCTGCAAACTTCTATCACTGTCATGTCCCCCTGTTTCAACTCTACGAACTCTCTTTGTTGTGGTCGTAGCAGTGCAAGATTATTATATTTCTGATTAAATTCCTCAAGAAAGTCCAACCAAGACATCATATACATGTTTCTTCTCAGCTTGACTGACTCCCACCAGAACCTTACATCCTTCTTCAGAACAAAGGACGCACACATAATCTTTTCTTGATCATTCAGCTCCATAAATTCCAAGATCATATGGAGTGAAGATAGTCACTCTTCTGCTTCTAGAGGGTCTATGGAACCCTCAAACTCTGGCGGCTTCATTCATCAAAATCTTTCATACAGTGGCTCATGGTTAAGTCGGGGTTGTGGTTGGGGCTCCATTTCTTCTTCTGGCACTATTGGCGGCACTTCTGGTTCAGGTGCAGGCATTTGTAGGTTTTTACCCTCTTCTTGACCTTGTCTTTGCTCCATTTGTTCCAGTCTTTGCCTTAATTCAGTATTTTCTCTCATTTGAGCTTCAACCAAAGCTTCTAACTCATCCACTCTCTCAGAAAGGACTGGACGCTCTCTCATATTTCATAGATTCCTTGGATTCACCATCTTATCCTATTTCCTAAAATCGCATGAAAGTCAATTGTTAGATTTTCACAACCATACTTTTACAATATAAGTAAAAAAAATGTAGTTTTAGTCATCACATAATTTCCAACATTTCATCCATTGAACATGTCAAAATGTGATTATCATTTCTTTTCATTTCAAAAGTTTTCAAAAGTACATCAGTTCGAAGGCTTTTCTCAAAATAGCCTTTCGATACAGTCATATATACACATATACAAACATATATAGACATTAGTACATCACATGTATTTCTATATCTAGTCTCCTAGCTGGGGTTGTTCTGGAATGGTCAAAAATTCAATTGGATCCATTTCTTCCTCATCCGTTCCGTTTCCAACCTCAGACGGTGTTGATCCTTCAGCTGGACCCGTACCTTCTGGTTGCCTTGACGGACCAGCCTCATGGTTGTTCGCCATCGGTTCAGATCCATACAAGCAATCTAAAATTGCTTCCTGTAGTAACTGTTCATGCCTCTTGCGCACCATGCGCTCCATCATCATTTCTTCCTCTACTTTAGCTACAGTGACAATAAATTCACGTAAAGTAGTAGGGTCTAGAGCGATTACCCTCTGTCGTAGGTCAATAGGGAGTCCCTTCCAAAATATGTCACAAAAATCATCATTTGTGATGTTGGATAGAAGACATGTGATGCTATCCTGAAATCTGACTGCATACGAGAATACAGTATCACTCAGCATCATTTGCTGTCTCTCTACCTTCAAAACAAAGTCTCTGACATCTGCATACTTGGGCATAGTCGGTGGTGGCGGTACTGTCCTGCTATCAGGAGGGTCTAAGACTGGTGCTGCACTCTTCTACAGAAACTGCTCCAGCATGACTTGGCGAAATTAAGCCCAATCTAATGCTAATAGCATCTCCTGATCATAATACTCACAATATAACCATGCGTCCTCACGGAATGTGCCAATGGCCATCAAAACACAGTAATGCTCATCTATATCACACTGGCGCATGATAATCTCTACGTCATGTAGCCAGTCCCGCATAGAGATCCCCTGCTGACCTCCCTCGAACACAAGTGGATGACTGCCTCTAAAAGCATGTATGGCTCGCACTGATACTCTAGCTCCTATGTGAGCTCGATCTCCCACCACTGGAATATCTACTACTACTGGTGGGTTTACAATCGGTCGCGGAGGTGGTGCTTGTATCAGTGCCGGCGCTACAATCCTTAGTGCTAGCGGCTTAGGTACTAGTGGACGTTGTACAGCTTGCCTTATCATGGATGGTCTGATCACAGGCCTAGTCCACCATACCCGGAGCGGTCCTCTCGGTTGGTATAGGTGAGGTCGCTTATAAGGTGGTCTAGTCATCTTAAATCCTACAAAAATATATAATCTCGAATAAATGAAAAGTTAACTAATTTAAAGAAAACTAACTTACTTGGATTGACGAGCAGGTCGTGTTTCATGCTGATAGAGATATAATCAACCTCTCTGATACCAACCTGTGACGCCCCTGATTCTGATCACCTGTAACGGTCATGAACCGCCTTTATTGCCAACCAAGATAGCTCGTGTGCTGAATCTGGGTTGTCAATTTAAAACTCTTTTTCTTAAACTTTCATTTCTCAGGGTCCGAAAATTTCACTCATAAATTTTTTTTATATACATACTTCCACGAAAAGAAAGCTAAGTATAAAAACCATGTAAAATACAATACTAACTTTTAGTTGTCTTTTAGAGTATAATATAATGTGTCATATACAAAATATTTATACTGCATTTTTTTTTCACAACCTCTTCAATTCATTAACTTTAAAAGCTCAGCGGAAGACTTATAGCAGGACCAAGTTCACGGTGAAATCCCTATCCCATCAGCACATGCGCACATCCTGCCGCCATCCATAAAGCCTACCGGACAGGTTTCTTGTCTGTAACATGAACAAACTGATGAGCTAACAGGCTCAGTAAGTTCAAACATACTTAGTAAGAATCATATGGATTCAAAAACATAAAAAAACTCAATTTTCTATGAATAGTACTATTCATTATAAATAGTGACTTTGACCTTTGAGCGATTAATAGTAACTGTTACCCTAACTGGTTACTATTCATATTACTCTAACCGGATACTATTTAAATTTCCTTAATCGATTACTATTCACATAACCTAACCAAATTCATTATACTTAGTGCAAACTTCGATTATGCTAAATTATGGTTTTCATCATTTTATTGATTATTCATTCTCTATTTATATTCTGGTATAGAGCTCTTTTATGGCAGTATCGATAAATTATTGCGTGCTGACTGGGAGGGCCTAGGGAGTGACCCTAGAGCTTCAGCCCGCACAACCCTCATATCCCCGTAGGACCTGAAAAACATCCACCACAATGTTGGAGGGACGGTACGCCTTAAACAATTTTATTACCATCTTTCGATTATAGTTTTGACCAAGTGACATTAATCGTCACCTCAAGATCACTAACCTTCATCACCCGTAGGCCTTAGATATTGTTATCTTTAAAATGTGGGATATGTTATACTAACTAATCCCCAAATGTCAATAGGACTTGATTCCCAATGTACAACTAATACATAACAAAGTAATACAGTATTTCATGTTGCAGACATGAAAATGCTTGAACTTACCAATACTATAATAATGTCTACTTCCGGAACTCCTCCATAGTTCTATCTCTAGTTTGGGTTCCTACAGAAATAATATTGTCTGTTAATATCCTATATTAATTATCACTTTAAATATATTTATTTTGTGATAAATTTTTCAACACAATTCAACTTGTAATATGGTACACGGCCTTCAACATACCCGTGTTCATGACCGTGCACCTCCTGGTTTCTCACTACATGGCCGTGTTGTTTACTATCTAGCCGTGCAACTGTACATGGCTTGATATGTCACGGCCCAAAATTTAGACACGTGACACGGCAGCCAAATCATAATATCAACCCGAGATTTAAGGAAAAACATTTATTACGAAAAGCGGGTCAACATTATAATTTAGCTAAGCCTAATTATTTATAACGTAGCATCATAACCACAAAATAAAATAAAGTAGAAAATAAATACTTTTAATGCGGAAATCAAACACAAAATCGGTCTTCAAAAGAGATTACCAACCATAAAATATTCCCAAGCATGAAATTTAAATAACATGAAATAAAGTCCAAACTTAATATATCATTACATCAGAACAAGAAACAGAATGAAGAAGATGGAGAAAATGGATAGCATCATCTTCGGTCGAAATGGATAGTTCAACGATTTTCGGAACTGCTACCTCCCGCACCTAGAAGTAGTCATTTCGAAATCACAAAGAAAAGGGACGTGAGCGCTGGCTCAGTAGGACAGAAACAAAGGTGGATTAAACAGGTAACATTTAAAAGTATGACATAATATTCGTTTCCAAAAATAATCAACAATTTAAGAATACATGGCATAATAATCATTTCAAAAAAAAATAATAATAATCAACAATTTCGTGAAAACATTTTTAATACAAGTTTTATTCTGTTGAGGACTTAGCGTAGCTGCAATATACGTGCCCCAATATTAAAAATAATAAATTATTAAAATAAACCATCATATTTTGAGTGAGGAGTTGTCGTAGCTATAATATACGTGCCTCGAATTGAATTATCTTAGATCATCTCGTTACAGTCTAAATAGGCCGAACGGCCCTGCGCAGGTTTAGGGACCTTCCCCCATGGCGTCAACTTTGGGACGCACGCATCATTTACAATAATCGTGAACTAGAGCTTAATTATGTTCACTGGATTATTTAAAAGATGGTATTTACCAAGTTATATTATGCCATTAATCAAAACACGCTTTAAAATACACATTTATTACAAAACACTTTGCATGCGTTTATTTCATCAAAAATAGTATAATAATTTCATAAACTGAAAACAGCATGCCATCGATAAAATAGAGAAATTTAAAACACTTGACTACTCCCAGAAAAGGCTAGAAAGTCCTACCTCGATTATCGCACAAGCGTTGCGATAACGTGATCCACCAATCAAGCAAGAACGTCAAATAAATCCTATAATCACAACATATGATCAGTCTAGGTCTAGACATAATCATCCAATCATTTTAGTGTGCCACAAAAGGATTTTAAAATGTTTAATAAATATTTGGGATTTAAAAAAAATTTGTGAAAAACTCTAAGTTAGGATATTACTGGTCATGGGTAGACTGACCTAGGCTGACTGTAAAATCAATATTAATTCATTTTTAATTTCAAAAATTCTAAATTTTTAATATATTAAACTAGTCCGTAGCTTTAATTTCATATAATTTTTATAATTTTTAGACATCGTTTGGTTACTCAACTAGGCCAAAAATTGAGGAGTTGTTTTCAGGCATAAAATCAGGGTTTCAGTTTCAGTTCAAAAACTGGCAGTTCTGTCCACCTATCTTAGAAAAATATTTTGACTAGGCCAACGGATGAGTTTGGTTCTGAAATTTTGTAAGCATTTAGGGGACATATCGAATTTAATTTTAGGCTTAAGATTCACTCAAAAATCATTTTTAAAGCTCAAGTTATGGCTGACACAATTTTACTGTTCATATGGTAATTTTCCAGATTTCCGTTTTTCTGTCCGAATTTCAATTAGTCTCAAACTAATTCAATTTTCATCCAATGATCACGAAATTTCGTGGAGAACCTTATTTATATGTCATTAACACAACTCAAGAATCAAATTGGGAAAAATCATAAAATTTACACATGTGATAATAGGGTTTTTAAAAGGGGATCAATGAGGCAAAATTTTTAGAGTTTTAGAGAGAGAAATCACACCTTGTTTATGCTGCACTATTTTTGATGCTTGGTCTCCTTTTTAGCTGAATTTGTGTGAGTGTTGGAGTCTTCAAAATAGTAGGGAAAACAGTGGAGAAAAACCATAAAAATTTCAGATTTAAAATCAAAAGGAGAAGGAAGGAAAAAGTTGATTTCTCACCTTGTTTTTGTCTCAAAAGTTGTTGAATCTTTGAGCTGCCTTTAGGTAGGTTTTTGCTTGCTGTTTTGGTGTATTTTGGGAGAGAAAAATTCAGAGAGAAAAGAAGGGAAAGCTGGCTGAATTTTTGAGAGTGAAAGGAAGGGTGAATGAGAGTTGAAAGAGGGTTTTTATACTAGGTTTTTCTTTCCTTTTTGCTTCCTTGTTTGGCCGAATCTTTTGAGGGGCAAAAGGGAAAGTTTTTGTGTTGTTTTGAGGCTAGGGTTTTTCTCTCCTATTTCTCCTTAAGTGGCCGAAATTATGCAAGGAAAATAATTTGAATTTTGATTGAGTTTTGACCTAGCTTTTAATTCAAATAAAATCTCCTTTATTTCCTACACTTTATGGCCGAATTTCTTCTTTATATTTAAGGGATGAAATTTGAGTTTGAATCCTCCTTGGATTTATGGGATTTAAATTTTAATTAAAAATCCCAAGTAATGGCCGAATATTTTAGGGTTTTTGAAGTTCAAATTGTTGACTTTTTGAGTGGAATTTGACTAGGAAACCAACCTAGGATTTCCAAAAGATTTTTAATTAATTTTTGACACACTAATTTTATTTAAATTATATATTGATCCTTAAATAAAATTTAAGGCGTCACATGATACATGCTCGTGTTCAAGCCCGTGTACCTCTCGGGTTGTAAATTTTTTCTTATACACGGTCGTGTTTTCTTCTACACACCCGTGTTCTTCAATATTTTAGATTTTTAACTCTAAAATCTTTATTTTGAGTCCTAAAATTTTATTTAAGTCATTCTAGGTCCGTTCAGGTCCTTTCTGAGCCTTTCGAAAATTTTTGATCAAAATGACCATTTTGCCCCTAACGGGTCCTGGGACCGTAACTTTTTCGTTCTATTATTTTTCTCAAATTTTCTAAGCCCATATATTTTAAAATAATATTCCCTAGGCTTCTGTATTATTTTTATAGCTCAATTTGCTATAAATTCTCAATTATCTATTTTCTGACCCTCAGTTACTATTCATCCATCACCTAGGGTCGTTTCTCGTTTTTCAAGCATTTCGGCGCCTCAAATGGCCGTTTCACTACCCTTAAAATACTTTTTATCCCATCCCCGACCCTCGGTCCTCGAAAGGTTCGGGTTTCCTATCCCGACCTAATATTTTTTCCTCATTTCTCAAAATACCCTTAACATGAAGTTTTTTTCTGTTTTCGGCATTTTAGACATTATGGGTCGATTTACTATTCTTTTTGGGTTGGTTTTCCATTTTCAATCCTAATCCACCGAGATGCCCTGGTTTCCTTCCTGTGTTCAATATTTTTACCCCTCGTTTACCGAAATGCCCTTATGCCGTTTTAAAAATTTCAGCAGCATTTCTGCTTGTATTTTTAGGTTTTTCGGTCTTAGGTACGCCTCAGAACCTTTGTGCCTGCCACGTACTATACCAGAGGCCTATTTTATACTAAGTTTCCAAACTTTGTATAAAAATTTTCCACATTAACCAATATTCAAAATCAATACACAACAACAAATTTTTTTCCAAACCTAACCTTGGTTTATCATGTTAATCATCACCAAATATTTTTTTTTTTCATCGCCTTGCATACGTATCACATTTTATTCTTAGGTTTTCAATGTACAAATCAACAACAAAACCTAACAAAATTTTCATTCTAACCCTAGTATTAGCCACGGATTTTCATGCAAAAACACATAGAAAATCTTGCTTTCTTTCCTAGGGTTTTTATCAACATTCCACATTCTTATTCAAAACTAAAATTTTCCATTTTCTAATGTTCATCACCCACGGTTTTAACATGAAAAACACATCAAATTTTTCTTGTTTCTTGATTCCAATTCATGCTTAATTCACCATATAACCAAATGAACGTAAACACTAAACTAAAACATCAATTTCCAAATCATTTTTTTCACACCAATGACCACGAATTTTTTTATGAAACCATGCAAAATTTTTGCTTGTTTTTAAACCCTAAATCATGCTTCAAATTCTACAATACCAAACTAATCATCACATCCACAAAACATCAACTTTTTCAATTTTTTTCTACTCTACAAACCCACGGATTTTCACTAAGAAAATCAAAGGAAATTGCTTCAATTTAGAAGGTTACCTTATCTAGTTGATGGCTTGATGCTAAAATGCAGTGGAAGCTAAGTTTGGTGTGAAATTTTAAACAAAATTTTGGCTTAATGGGGGGAAGGCTCACGGATTTTTGGGCTACAAAAAGGCAAGAGTTTGGCTAAATTTTTTCCATTTTTTTGAATGAATTATGATGCCTATTTATAGGCAAAAGCCAAGGGTTTTTTAGCAAATTTTTTCCAACAATTTGCTAATTGTTCAAGGACTAAAGTGCTAAAATTTTGGGGCCAAAATCAAATTTTTTTCTTTATTCCTTTCTACATGGCCGAATGGCCTTTTTTCTTTGTTTTTAAAATTTATTTAAAGTAATTTTGGCATGATCTTGGTCGTTGATCAAAAAGTAGGATGATCCTAGCCATACACCTATCCGTAATACTTTCCAAATTTACACAAATTTTAACCTTTATGACATCATCTAGGTGATGTCATCCATATATATATTAATTCACTAATTAATTCATGGTCAAATTTTGACCGAAGGCCGAACCGAACAGAACTTTACCGAAATCGCGTAGGCGGGTTCCAGGTGCCTCTAGTGTGATCGGTTTGTTTTATTTTGCTTCCGTTTGGTTAAAATTCTCTGCCGTAAATTTTTGTTGTTTTAGTGCATTTCAGTGCACTTTCTAGGGTTTTTGGCTCTAATTTCGAACCGTCTTACCCAATTATGTCCGGTAGGATTTTCCATTCCCGAACTCACTCATTTTAACACTGTCGGAACATTTTTACAGTATTCTCAACAGTATTAAAACACAACTTTTTCATAATTTATTCATTAAAATTCATACATACATGCAATTTTAACCTACTCCGAGAATCTAAAATTCCCGGTTTTCACATTAGATGCCATAAGATCCCTATCACGTAAGATTAAGGGATAGCCTAGTAGAGCTTGTAGTATGAGGATATCAGATATGATTCAACAATTAGATAATTATTAAGCATGTTGTACCAGCCTCTCCCGCTTGAAGAGGTTTTTCAGTTTAAGTATGATGGGCCTCAGCGGATGGCTCTTAATGCATAACGAGCCTAAGTCGTGGCTCATAAGAAAGTTTGTGGTCTCGGTGAATCCATAGATCTGCATGCATTTAGTACTGACACGCGGGCCCTCAGTAAAGTAAAGACAAGATAATGAATAATGAAGCATAATTTGAGCATAATCGGTTCATGCATTGTACACGATATGCCCTAGATACGATTATAGCATGCTTCTTAGTTACATGGCATGATATGCCCACATGGTATGCATTCTGTAATATGCTACATAATATGTTTCCATGTCCTGTGTGAATATGTGACATGCTTGATAGTTTTGTACATGCCTTATAGTATGGCCTATGTTTTAATCTATGTTTTGCAGATGTTATGTTTTACTTACTGGGAGTAAAGCTCACAGTGTGTATTCATGTTGTAGGTAAGCAACCTATACCTATGACTTATACCTTGATGGATGGTGATGGCGGCAGAGGCGGATGTGAAGGTGAGGTTGTTAATACCATCACAAGTTTGCCTTCTGCACCATGTTGAGTAATTCTTTGTATTTTAAGGACCGAGTTATGTTAAGTAACGAACAGTTCAATACCTTTTGAGTATATATGTATATTAACCTCAAGCTGTATTAAGACCCTTAAGTACTTGTAAAGTATTTTTATGTACGTATGACTATAGTAAAGTGTACGTATTCAAAAAAAAATCCCCAAAATTATAGTATTAAAGTAAGTAAGTTAAGTAATAGTAGTTTTTAAGTGATGGTCCGGGGCCACCAAGGCTCCGAGCTGTCATATATATATGTTCAAGTGGTCCCTCTACTAGCTTCACATAAATCCTTAATGGATGGCAAATTGATCAGGGCATGCTTACTGGCTAGTTATCTTGCATGAAATGTGGATTGTGTCTACATAGGATAAGGATAGAAGACAAGATTCTCTCCCATTGAATTTGATTTTTGTTTTGGATAAAAGATTACATAATTATTGGAACTCCAAATAAAGTTGCCATGATTTTATTTGAGTTTGAATTGGAGTTGTAGAAAATTATCCATGAGGACAAATTTTGAAATACAACTTTTTTGTGGAGTTTGAAATTTGAAATTTGAAATTTGAAGTTTAAATTTTGACTTTGAAATTTAAATTTGAAATTTGAATTTGACATTTCAATTAGAAATTTAAAATTTCAAATTTGAATTCGAAATTTAAATTTGAAATTTGAATTTGAAGTTTGAATTTTTGAAATTTAAACTTTGAAATTTGAATTCAAATTTTGAATCACAAATCCATGGTGTAACCAAATTTATTGTGGATAATTCCACATGATAAAATTTGGATTTATGTGGATAAGGGAAAGGAAGATCTTGTTTGAATCCTACTTGAATTTTGAATCTTAAATTTATCTAAAGGTGGCCAAATTTGTTAAGGGAATCCCACCCTAGGGAAATTTGGTTTTAATGGATAAGGATGAAGGGAAATTCAAGCTAGAAAATCTTATTTGAATTTTGAATCTCTCCCTCACATGGTGGCCAAAATCTTTGTGGATAAACCTAAGGGAGAATCGATTTTTTGTGGATAAGGGTGAGATGAAATTCAAGTTAGAAAATATTATTTAAATTTTGATTCTCCTCACACTTGGATGGCCAAATCTAGCCATGTTCTTAGGCTAAGGGAAATTCAGTTTTAGTTGATATTGAGGAGATAATATTCAAGTTTGAATTTTGAATGCAAAATCTCTAAGGTGGCTGAAAATTCAAATGATTTTTTGGCCTATGGAAATTCAAATTTTGTGTGGAAGGAAGGGAAGAAAATCTTCTCTTGGTCCAATTCAAATTCAAGGGATCACCTCATGCAAGTCTATAAATAGTGGTCCTACCACTCCAATTCTCTCAGACCACAGACTCTCAGGTGAGTAAGCTTATCATTACACAACTCACCATGACAATAAGTTCTTTAGAGATCTGGGTGGTCAAAAGGAAACTAGCAGTGCTAGTATACTGATCGAGGATCTGAGTACCTACACACTCTATCATCTGAGAATTGGAGAATAGTAGAAAAGGTTAGTTGGTTGAAGTCCTTTGATTATTCTCCTCTTGTAGTTAGGCATCCTTTAACGGTATGAGTTTATTATTGTTAGTTTATTGTATATGGCATCACGAGATATTTAATGATCTTGAAAATTTTTTGTAATTCTGCTATGCCACTTTGATATATTTTTATTGATTTTTCCCTACAGCAAAACTCTCATATGATATCCATGATTATCCTTAGGTCAAAGTCTATTTGACCTACCAATCAAGCTATCTTAAAGATCTAGTATACTTCCAAATAAGAAAATGATTATTCGCTATATGTGAATAAGAATTCATCTACCCAACAGACGACCCAAGGCCTTGTCCATTTTTACATCCAGTATTGTGACGCCTTAAATTTTATTTAAGGGTCAATATATAATTTAAATAAAATTAGTATGCCAAAAAGTAATTAAAAATCTTTTGGAAACCCTAGGTTGGTTTCATAGTCAAATTCCGCTCAAAAAGTCAACAATTTTAACTTCAAAAAAAAAACCCTAAAATATTCGACCATCACTTGGGATTTTTAATTAAAATTTAAATCCCACAAATCTAAGGAGGATTCAAATTTAAATTTCATCCCTTAAATATAAAGAAGAATTTCGGCCATAAAGTGTAGGAAATAAAGGAGATTTTATTTGAATTAAAATCTAGGTCAAAACTCATTCAAAATTCAAATTATTTTTTTTTTCCTAAAAACTAATGGATAATTTTCGGCCACTTAAGGGGAAATAAGAGAGAAAACCCTATCCTCAAAACAGCACAAAACTTTCCCTTTTGCCCCTTAAAATTTTCGACCAAACAAGGAAGAGAAAGGGAAAGAAAAACCTAGTATAAAAACCCTCTTTTAACTCTCATTCACCCTTCCTTTCACTCTCAAAAATTTGGCCAGCCTCCCCTTGTTTTCTCTCTGAATTTTCTCTCCCAAAACAACCCCAAAACAACAAACAAAAACCTACCTAAAGGTAGCTTAAGGATTTAACAAATTTTGAGACAAAAACAAGGTGAGAAATCAACTTTTTCCTTCCTTCTCCTTTTGATTTTAAATCCGAAATTTATATGGTTTTCTCCACTGTTTTCCCTACTGTTTTGAAGACCCCAACACTCACACAAATTCAGCCAAAAAGGAGACCAAGCATAAAAAATAGTGCAGAACAAACAAGGTGTGAATCTCTCTCTCAAACCCTAAAAATTTTGCCTCTTTGTTTCCCTTTCAAAAACCCTATTATCACATGTGTAAAATTTTATGTTTTTGTCAATTTGATTCTTGGGTTGTGTTAACCACATATAAATAAGGTCCTCCACAAAATTTCGTGATCATTGGATGAAAATTGAGTTGATTTGAGACTAATTGAAATTCGGACACAGAAAAACGGAAATCTGGAAAATTATCATATGAACAGTAAATTTGTGTCAGCCATAACTTGAGTTTTAAAAACGATTTTTGAGTGATTCTTGAGCCTAAAATTAAATTCAAGATGTTCCCTAAATGCATACAAAATTTCAGAACCAAAATAATCCGTTTCCCTAGTCAAAATATTTTTCTAAAATAGGCGGACAGAACTGCCAGTTTTTGAACTGAAACTGAAACCCAGATTTTATGCCTGAAAACAACCCCTCTGTTTTTGGCCTAATTGAATAACCAAATGATGTCCAAAAATTATAAAAATCATATGAAATTAAAGTTACGGATGTCTAGTTTAACATATTAAAAATTTAGAATTTTTAGGATTAAAAATGAATTAATATTGATTTTACAATCAGCCTAGGTCAGTCTGTCCATGTCCAGTAATATCCTAACTTAGAGTTTTTCACAAATTTTAAATCCCAAATGTTTATTAAACATTTTAAAATCTTTTGTGGCACACTAAAATGATTGGATGATTATGTCTAGACCTAGACTGATCATATGTTGTGATTATAGGAATTATTTGACGTTCTTGCTGGATTTGTGGATCACATTATCGTAACGCTTGTGCGATAATCGAGGTAGGACGTTCTAGCCTTTTCTGGGAGTAGTCAAGTGTTTTAAATTTCCCTGTCTTATCGATGGCATGCTGTTTTTCAGTTTATGAAATTATTATATTGTTTTTGATGAAATAAACGCATGCAACGTATTTGGTAATTAAATGTGTATTTTAAAACGTGTTTTGATTTATGGCATAATATAACTTGGTAAATACCATCTTTTGAATAATCCGGTGAACATAATTGAGCTCTAGTTCACGATCATTGTAAATGATGCGTGCGTCCCAAAGTTGACGCCATGGGGGAAGGTTCCTAAACCTGCGCAGGGCCGTTCGGCCTATTTAGACCGTAACGAGATGATCTAGGATAATTCACTTTGAGGCACGTATATTATAGCTACGACAAGTCCTCAATTAAAATACGATGGTTTATTTTAATGATTTATTATTTTTAATATTGGGGCACGTATATTGCAGCTACGCTAAGTCCTCAGCAGAATAAAACTTGTATTAAAAATGTTTTCACGAAATTGTTGATTATTTGTTTTAAATGATTATTATGCCATGTATTCTTAAATTGTTGATTATTTTGGAAACGAATATTATGCCATACATTTAAATGTTACCTGTTTAACCCACCTTTGTTTCTGTCCTACTGAGCTAGCGCTCACGTCCCTTTTCTTTGTGATTTCGAAATGACTACTTCCAGGTGCGGGAGGTAGCAGTTCCGAAAATCGTTGAGCTATCCGTTTCTACCAAAGATGATGCTATCCGTTTTCTCCATCCTCATCTTTCTGTTTCTCGTTCTGATGTAATGAGACCTTAAGTTTGGACTTTATTTCACGTTATTTAAATTTCATGCTTGGGAATATTTTATGGTTGGTAATTTCTTTTGAAGACCGATTTTGTGTTTGATTTCTGCATTAAAAAGTATTTATTTTCTACTTTATTTTATTTTGTGGTTATGATGCTACTTTATAAATAATTAGGCTTAGCTAAATTATAATGTTGACCCGTTTTTCGTAATAAATGTTTTCCTTAAATCCCGGGTTGATATTATAATTTGGCTGCCGTGTCACGTGTCTAAATTTTGGACCGTGACAAGTATAATGTCTTTAAGAGGATAACCTTTACTCCTCATTAGAGCTATGATTCTAACAAACCCTCCATCGTATACAAGTCATGTACCTAACGAATTGATCTATAAGCTTACTATGTAATATCCGTCATGATCATGGACATAATTTACTTTGAGACAAGTAATTAAGTCTGTGAATACTGTTTAAATTACCCAATTGAATAAATTAAATGGGGTGAGAAACGTTTAATTTCAATTCATACAATGAAAGGGACAACCAAAAATAAATCGGTATACCCCATTTACTATTGAGTAATATATATATATATGCCTATACACATATTGAGTGGTATAATGCTATATGTGTATCTGTGTATCCGTGTAGGTGACATGCATATCAAGAAAACTAAATATATATATTCATGCTTACTTGTGTATATATATATACTGAGAGACATGATAGTACATGTGAATGCATGTGTGTGACATGCACTATCAAGAAATTTGTCAAGACGATCTTTTCTTGACACGAAACTGATGTACTTATAATCAGTATGCTCAAATTAGTTATCTAAGCACAAAAGTGAATTTTGAATGATAAATATGTAGTATCGAGAAAATAGTCGAGATGACATTTTATTAACACCAAACTGATATATTTATGGTCAGTATGCTCAAAGTAGTCAATTAAGCACAAAATATGAAATTATGAACGAGATATACGCAGTGTCGGGAAAGGGGTCAAGACGACAATTTCTCCACCTGAAACTGATATATTTAGAGTCAGTACACTCAAACTAGCTGGTTGAGCACAAAAATTGATTTTCGAGTAGGGATCATGCAGTATTTTAACGCTCAAACTAACCCCCCCTTCTCAACCAAAGACACACAAATTTTAACTTCAAAACCTTGCTTCGATTGAGCGATTCTTCAGGTCACACAAAGGTAATTACTAAGACCCTTTTCTTTGTGGCTATTATCTTTAGTTAAGCTTTGATCTCAAAGAAATTTATTATATATTTGAGCACATGGTTGTAATAAGTTTATTTTGAGCTTTAAGCATGTGATCATGTGATTATGTGGTTATGGTTTTCTTTTTTGTGGCTTGTGGTATGCATAAATGTTTAGGGTTAGTATGGTAAGCCAAACTGCCCTATTTTTCGGCCATGGATTGTGATAGTCTTGAGCATGATATGGATGGATTTTGAGAATATGTAAAACAGGAAATTTTAGGAAATTTTGTAACGGATGTTTTTGAGTGAAATGGACCTAGGCTAAAAACGATGTTAAAATAGGCTTTTGGATGGTTTTCTGACCAGAGGTCAAAATTGGGACTGTAATCCTGGAGGCAGGGACAGTTTCAGATTTTTGTAAAAGCAGATAACCTCAAGTTCGGATCGATTTCTGGGTTCAACATGAAAAACGTAGACCACGTGGAAAACTTAAAAATGGATTGCGTGAGTATAAAAAATTCAGCCATTTTAGGGCCTAAACAGAGTGGTTTTCCTAAACCTAAAAACTGGGAAATTTTCTAAAACTGGGCCAAAGTAAAACCACGGCTTTGAGATGTTTAGGAGAGGCTAGAGTCTGAACCAAGCTCTCCGAGATGAACATGAAAGTTGTCCTTCTCGTCGATATCTTAAAATATCATGTTCACCAATTTTACAAATTTGATCTTTTTAAGCAAGTTTTGACGGTTTTTCAAAAGAGGTTCAAAAACTACATTTTTGACTTAACACCAAAGAATATTCTTTCAAAATCAGACAAAGGATTTAAGACAATGATCACACCTTCCAACGGGGTGTTAAGAGGATTGTTTTAAAGATTATGTGTTTCTCAAAATGAAAATATGCTTGCATACAGTTTTCAAAATCGGTAGGATAGTAAAGGTACCTCATTACCTTAAATGGCCGATTAGTTAACTAGCCGATTAGCTAGTATTACTAAGAGAGAGAGAGAGAGAGAGAGAGAGAGAGAGACGTTAATTGATTTATTAAGCAAATCAATCAATTAACCACGATTAGAAGATAGTTAAAGGAACTCTCTAAAAAGAGAGCAGTTTAGTACCGATGGTAATCGATAACATATGTCAATAGATGCTTTAGTCACTAACAATATTAGTGACTCAAAAATAAGTGCTAATAGAATGTATTATGATAACAGGTAGATACTTGTATTACAACAAGGCAAAGTACAAATTGCCTACAAATCAGGTAAGTACAACTCTGCCTACAGTATGAATGAAAATGATTTTTAACAGTTATTTTTACAATGAGAATGTTTTTATTGCTTAATCACATATGATTGATGAATAACATGATAAAGATATTTTAGTCAACTGTTATGATAAGCATGCTTTATTCTTTAATCGCATATGATTATTGAATAGCAAGATAGAGTTCATGACATGATAATAGTAATTCATGATCTCAAAATTGGGTAATTAAGAAGCAAGTCAAGACTCGTTAAGCGTGTAATACTAGCCTCTCAAGCTAGAAGAGGTTTTTCAGTTTAAGTATGACGAGCCAGGGCTCAAAAGAAAGTTTGTAGTCTCGGTGAATCCGTAGATCCACGCACATTCGGTATTGACACACGGGCCCTCAGATAAGTAAAGAAAGATAAAGCATAATGAAGTATAATTCAGCATAATCAGTTCATGCATGATACACGATATGTATCAGAGTTATATGATACATGTGATGCTTCTAAGTTATGATATATGTTTCTAAGTATGATATGTGTTTTTGAGTTATGATATATGCTTTGAGATATGGTATTTACTATCAAGTTATGGATGTGCCTTCAAGTTATGGCATATGGTTTTAAATGATAGTTTTGCAGGTTAAGTGTTGTACTTGCTGAGCGTAAAGCTCATCATGTGTGTTCATGCTGTAGGTAAGAAAACTACAGGCTAGACTCTGATGGACGATGATGGCGGTAGGGTTGAAGTGAGGGTTGTGTATAGATATCACCACAAGTTCTACTTCCGCATGATGTTAAGTAACCCTTTTTATATTGAGAACCAAACTTATATGTATGTATGTATGTTTGACCTGAGTATGTATGTATGTTTGACCTCAAATTGTATTAAGACCCATCTGTGTTCATAAAGTATATTTAAGTAGGTATGGCTATAGTAAAGCCTTTGAAAAAAAAATCCCGTGGAAATTATGATGTTGAAGTATGATTGTTTTAAGCACGTGTTCAAGTAAGTTTAAGTAAAGTAAGTTAAGTGAGTGGCAATGATTGATCCACTAGGGCAGGTCAAAGTCAGGGTCACCACATATTACCTGTGAAATGATTTAGTCATTGGAATATCAAAGTACATAAGTTATGTACATGAAGCAATTCATCTACTCATGATTAAGGTTACTACATAATGAATGTCAAAAGTGACATGATCCACTCAAGTGGACTACGCAGATCAATTATACTTTGGTCCTGATCCAATGCGTCACCATAAATCAATATATTCATGTCTCTACTCAGGAGTCAAAACTCCAGATAGTCAAGATAAACCGTCCCCCTGATTTGCTTTTGATAACATAATAGTTATAACATGAGTTAGATGCTCAGTCTAACCCCATAGATTACGAACCATAATTTAGACTACTTATTTTAGAAAATTATTTTCTCGTATACAAAAGTCCATTATATACTGCATTCTAATAGTTTAACACAAGCAGCCAGTAAGCCATATTTGCTTACATTTACTTTAACATATAAATAGGATAAGAATATATAGCAATGTAATAAAAAATCTCTAAATATAATTTTATTATCTAGTTGATAATAATTGAATATATATAAATATTTTTACCGCTTAAGACATTCCTAACAGGTTTAAGCTTATCTCAACCTCCAAAACTACCAAAAAATCTTAGACCACACTTGAAACTGCATATGAAGGCACAACTGCTGTGAAGGTGTCAAAACTTTAAATTCTGGCAACACAGTTTGAAAATCTCAGAATGCTTGAAACTTAGACTACTGCTGATTTCAATGCCAAACTATGTGATATTATTAATGAAGCCTTTGCTTCAGGTGAAAAATATTCTAAGACAAAATTAGTAAGGAAAATGTTAAGATCATTGCCAAAAAGATTTTCCAATAAGGTCATGGCCATTGAGAAAGCTCGAGATGTTAGTACTATGAGATTGGATGAATTAATGAGCTCTTAGCAAATTTTTGAGATGAACTTAAAGCAAAATAAGAATGACAAAAGCATTTAGCACTATAGGCCTAAGTTCTAGAATTAAGTAATGATAAGGAAGTTGATGATGAGGTCGATTTGACTGAATGTCTTGCCTTACTTATGAAAAATTTCAACAAGATGTGAAAGAAAATGCAAAAGCGAAATAAGGGATGAAATTTCAGTTAAATTCACCCCTAAAAAGAAAAGACTATGGCCAACACCTTTGATCAGAATAACAAAGGTAAAAGAATCCAATGTTAAGAATGTGAAGGTTTTGTCATATTTAATCCAAGTGTGCTAATACACTTATAAAAAAAGGAAAATCACTAAAAACTACTTGAAGTGATGAAGAATCAAAATGAAGTCAAGATAAAGATGAGGATTGTATTAGCAATCATGTTGCTCTCACTATCTTTATTGAAAAAAGCCCTACAGACTTTTCAGATGTCACTATCTTATCCTTTGTTGCAACACTGTTTGAGACATCAAGTAGTGTTGCAACACATCTTGGAACACTGAATAAAACATCAGCGAAAACAAATGGTTTATACTGTTATGATTTTGAATGCAATAGTGGAGATGAAGAATTCGATGATGAGGAAATAAAGAAGGCTTGTGAGAAGATGTACTTCAAGTGGATCCAGTTGTGTAACCTGAATAAGAAATTGGAAGACCAAGTGACTGAATTAGTTAAAGAGAGGGATACTCTAAAGAAGGCAGTGAGCAACAATGAAGTTCAAGTCACTGAGAAGGATAGAAACCTTTAAGAGTCTCATACTCAACTAGAAGAAACACAAAAGTTTTTGAAGATGCTTAACTTTGGATCAACCAAACTGGATGACATCTTGTCTATAGGAAAATTTTGTGGCAAACATTATGGATTAGGCGACACAGGTGAAGCCTCCTCATCCAAGATCATGTTTATGAAGGAATCATCTCCTCCAGATCCGAGTACTCATTTATACCTCCTAAATGTAAGTTAAAGAGGTTTGTTTCTATCTGTCTTTTTGGAAAAATTGAAAACATATGTAGTAGAATTTTAAAATTTTTTTAAAGATCATAATAACTCATGTTGCCGTATATAATAACTTACATAACAATCTTTATACCTTTAGAGAAAAACACTAGGAACACCAGGGATGTGACCGAGAAAGCTTCAATCAACTAGCCTTCTTTACTATTCTCTAATTCTTGAATGATAGAGTGCGTGGACACTCAATTCCACAATCGGTATTCTGTGTAGCTTATATCCTTCTAACCACCCAGATCTCTAAGAATTTATTATTATGAATGAGAGTTTTAATAATAAATTTGCTCACTTAAGAGTCTGTGGTCTAAAGAAAATTGGAACCCTTGAGGTCCTAGTTATAAAAATTATATTAGGTAGTTTTCAGAATTTGAACAACACTCCGTAAAAAATTTTTTTCTCTCTTCCCTTGCTATGGCCAAATTTTTCCCTGTGAAAATCCCCCAAAATTTCATTTGCCTATGTTTGAAAGATTTAAAATTTGATTCAAATTCCAGTCTCTACAAATCTTATGATTTTATTTGCATGGATAATATTCCATAACTCCAGTTTAAATTTAAAATAAAATCATAGTAATTTTATTTAAATTAAACAATTATATAATAATCATCCAAAACAAAATCAAATTAAGAGAAAATCTTATCTTCCAAACCCATATGAAAAAGATGCTACCTTTAAGTGTGTAAGGATAAGATTTTGTTTAATTCAAATTCAAATGGGATAATCTTTAATTTAAAATATTTATTTAAATAAGATTATCTAGATATTTAAATTAATTATTCAAATAATTAATTTATTCATATCTATTCAAAATTCATATCAATCTCATATTTATCTTTTAAAAAACAAATACAATTAATTCAAATTTCAAATCTTATTTCCAAAATAAATTTTTATACAAATTAAATATTTATGCCATTAATCAAATAAAACAAAATTACGATTTTACCTTTGGCCCTAAAGAAAAAATGCCTACACCTAAAATTAGGTGACTTGGATTTTTCAATTTTACTAAATACAAGACTACAAGCCATAAAGAATACCATGATCAATTACTATCTGTTAAGAAATTATATAGAACTAGTAAAGTAACTGATTGGACATATATAATATGGGCTTTAATAAGCTATATAACTATTATTCTATACTGAATAAACCCATTATATACCAAATTACGCAATCCAGTGAATACTATTGTCTAATGACCTAATCATATATATAATGCCCTCTTATGATATCCATGATTAACATTAGGTCAAATTTCATTCAACCTATTGATCACACAATCTTAAATATCCATTACACACCCGACTAAGAAAATGTTCATTCACATATATGAATAAGAAATCATTTGCCAAGCAAACACCCTAAGCCCTTGTCGATGTTCACATCTAGTATAATATCGTTAAAAGGATAACCTTTACTCTTTATTAGAGTTATGATTTTATATTTATAAGCAAACCCTCCATCTTATACAAGTTATGTACCCAACAAATTAGTCTGTAAGCTTACTACTTTAAGAACACTTTAGCCTTTAGAGTATCAAAGCACATAAGTCATATACATGAAGTCATTCACTTACTTAGGATTTAGGTTATCGCACAATGAATGTCAAAAGTGAAATAATCTACTTAAGCGAACTACATAGATTAATTGCACTTTGTCCTAATCAAATATGTTACTACTACGCAACATATTTATGTCTTTACTTGGGAGTCAAATGCTCTAGACAGTCAAGACAAATCATCTTCCTAATTGGTTTTAGACAACATAATAATCTTAACATAAATTAGATGCTCACTCTAATCTTATACTATGGATTATAGATTTAGACTACTTACTTTAAAATGTTGTTTTCTCATATACAAAAATCTATTGTATGCAACATTCTAATACAAGTAGTCAATAAGTCATATTTGCTTATATATACTTTAACATGTAAATAGGATGAGGACATATAGTAATGTAATGAATAACCTCTAATATATTATCAATCAATTCAAAAATAAACAAAATACATTAAAATTTCCATCCTACTAAGGGCATTTCTAACAATCTCCTACTTACCCTAAGCTAGTAAATGTGCTATGTTATGTATCCTCATTGCCTCTACATGCCTTTCAAAGCTTCTAGCCACCAAAGTTTTAGTAAAAGGATCGACAATGTTGTCCTTTGACATGATCTTATATACATCTGCTAGTCCTTCCTCCACGTATTCTCTAATTATATGGTATCTCTAATCGATGTATTTGGTCCTATTATGATGCCATGATTCCCTTGTGTTGGCAATAATCATGCTATTATCACAAACCTCTTCTTTAGATGCCTCAGTCATAGCCATATATTCAGCCTCCATCATAGAGTTAGTAGCGTAATCCTGTTTCATACTCCTCCATACAATAATGCCTCCTCTAAGTATGAACATTGATCCTAAAGTCAACTTCCTTGAATCCTTACAAGTTTGGAAGGCTGAATCCTTATATACTATAGGTGTTAGGTTTCCTCTAGAATATACTAGCATATAATCTCTCATTCGCTTAATATGCTTAAGTATATGCTTCATGACTCATCAATGCTTGATTCCAAGATTCGCTTGATATCGAATCACCATACCTACTGCAAAACAAATGTCCAAGCAAGTGCAAAGTATAGTATACATAAGGCTACCCACAACAGATGCGTAAAAGATCTTACTTATATGCTCTCGTTCTTCTGATGTCTTGGGACAGTCATCTAATGAAAAAATTAGACTAGTAATGGAAGGTTGAGAACTTTTTTTTGCCTCTTGCATTGCATACTTATCAATTATTTTATCTATGTACAAATATTGAGATAATGCTATCATTTTGTTATTTCGATCTTGAAAGTGACAAATGCGTAGAACATAATTAGCTTTTCCCAAATCCTTCATATCAAACTATTGAGATAATCAAAGTTTGACCGATGATAAGTTCTGTATATCATTCCTAATGAGTAGTATATCATTGACATGGAGTACTAGAAAGACTACTTTACCATCCTTTATATGTTTATAGACACAAGATTCATCAATGTTCTACTCAAATCTGAATGTTTTGATCGCTTGATTAAATCTTTAGTTCCATGAGCGGGATGCTTATTTTAATCCATAAATAGATATAAGCAACTTGCAAACTTTTCTTTCTTGGCCTTTTGCCACGAACCCATTAGGTTGTACCATATAGATACTTTCATCAAGATGGCTATTTAAGAATGTCATCTTGATGTCCATTTACCAAATCTTAAAATCGAGAGCCACAGCAATGAATAGAAGAATGTGGATAGACTTTAGCATTGTAACAGACGAAAAGGTTTCATCGTAGTTGACTCCAACCTTTTACATGTACATCTTTAACACAAGTCCAGCTTTGAAAGTATCAACTTTCCTTTCTAAATCCCTCTGTCTCTTATAGACCCACTTGCACCTAATTGGTTGGATCCCATCTAGCAAGTCCACAAGTTCCTATACAGAGTTGGATTTCATAGAATCCATCTCATTGTTCATGGCTTGTTTCCAAAGTTTAGCATCAACATTGTTTATAGCTTCATCACAAGTTACAGGGCCATTATTCTATAAGCTTTTGCCTAGTATACTTCAACACCATACATGAAGAAATTGGTTTCCTATAAACTTTCCTACTACATCAAAGCATCCTAAACTATTGATCATTTGCATGTCTTTCACTAGAACTTGGACCATGCCCACCTGAGCCCTCCTAACACACCACTTAATGAGGTCCCGGTTGCCTATACTCATTGGAGAGAATCCAATGAGATAACTCGGTACTACATTCTTGCTAGCATGACGAGTGTTTTATAAAAGCAGTATGAGACTTATCAAGTTGCTAGGGAGATCATGGAAAATCTGGAAGACATGTTCAGAGGCCAAGAAAAATTAACTTGATAGTCTGCTATCACTAGTATTATGAACTCTAAGCAGAAGGAACAAAAAGTCATTGTATCAACCCATGTGACATTCTTGGAGGAAAGTCACATGAATGACTTTAAGCCTTGAAGCAAAGTGGTGCTAGAGGAGTTATCGAGTGAAAGAACTGCTCCACAGGTTTCGGTCTTGGACGCAAGTCCAAGTTCCAAAGAAAGACCTGTAGACGATCAATAATTTAGGGTGGTTCGTTGTAGTAAGAGGGTTTCAAGGAAGCCTAATTTCTTCATGTATGATGCTGAGGTATACCAGGCCAAGATTCATGAGCATGAGGATGATCCGGTCACTTATGATGAAGTTATAAATGATGTTGATTCTAACTCTTGGAAATAGGCCATGAACAATGAGATGGATTCTATGAAATCCAACTGTATTTGGGAACTTGTAGATCTACCGGATGGGATAAAACCCATCGGATGCAAGTGGGTCTACAAAAGAAAGAAGGATGCAGAAGGGAGAGTGGAAACTTTCAAAGCTAGACTGATTGCAAAGGGGTACATGCAAAAGGCTGGAATCAATTACGATGAAACCATTTCACCTGTTGCTATGCTGAAGTCTATCTGTATTCTTCTGTCCGTTGTTGTGGCTCTCGATCTGGCAAATGGATGTCAAGACAGCATTCTTGAATGGCCATCTTGAGGAAAGTATCAATATGATACAGTCCGAAGGGTTCGTGGTAAAAGGCCAATAGAGATAAGCCTGCAAGTTGCTTAGATCCATTTATGGATTAACGCAAGCATCCCACTCATGGAACCAAAGGTTTGATCAAGCGATCAAAACATTCAGTTTTGAGCAGAATGTTGATGAATTGTATGTTTATAAACGTATTAAGGATGGAAAAGTGGTCTTTCTAGTACTCTATGTCGATGATATACTACTTATTGGGAATGATGTAGGGAACTTACCATCAGTCAAGCTTTGGTGGCACCAACAGTTTGAAATGAAGGACTTGGGAGAAGCTAATTATGTTCTAAGCATTCGTCTCTTTAGAGATCGAAAGAACAAAATGATAGCATTATCTCAGGCTTCGTACATAGATAAAATAATTGACAAGTATGCAATGTAAAAGGCAAAGAAAGGTTCATAACCTTCCATTACCGATCTAACTCTTTCATTGGATAACTGGGTTCATAACCTTCCATTACCGGTCTAACTCTTTCATTGGATAACTGTCTCAAGACATCAGAAGAAAGAGAGCATATGAGTAAGGTCCCTTATGCATCCGTTGTGGGTAGCCTTAAGTACGCTATGTTTTGCACTCACCCAGACATATGTTTTGCAGTAGGTATGGTGAGTCGATATTAAACGAATCCTGGAACCCAGCACTGGCAAGCAGTAAAGCATATACTCAAGTATCTTAAGAGAACGAGGGATTATATGCTGGTGTATTCTGGAGGGAACCTAACACCCATAGTATACATGGACTCAAACTTCCAGACTTGTAAGGATTCGAGGAAATCAACATCAAGATCAGTGTTCTTACTCAGAGGAGGTGCCATTGTGTGGAGGAGCATGAAACAGGATTACACAGCTAATTGTACGATGGAGGCTGAGTATGTGGCTACGACTGGGGCATCTAAAGAAGCGGTTTCGCTATGCAAGTTCTTTAGAGATCTTGAGGTCATTCCGGGTATTGACAAGGCTATCATACTTTACTGTGATAACATTGGGGCTATTACCAACACAAGGGAATCCAGGCACCACAAGAGGACCAAGCACATAGATCGGAGGTATCGCATTATAAGAGGATATGTGGAGACAGGACAAGTAGATGTGTATAAGATCGCGTCTGAGGACAATATTGCCGATCCCTTTACTAAGACTTTGGTGGCTAGAAGCTTTAAAAGGCATGTAGAGGCGATGAGGATGCGTAACATGGCACATCTGCTGGCTTAGGGCAAGTGGGAGACTGTTAGGAAATGCCCTAAGCATGAGAGACATTTTGATGTATTTATTTTGAGCTGGATAATAAAATTATAATATAGAGGTTATTCGTTACATTGTTGTTTGTCCTTATTTTATTTACATGTTAAAGTAAATGTAAGCAAATATGACTCACTGACTGCTTGTGTTAAAACTGTTAGAATGTTGTGTGTAATGGACTTTTGTATGCGAGAAGACAGTGTTCTAAAGTAAGCAGTCTAAACTAAGGTCTGTAGTCTATGGGGTTAGACCGAATATCTAACTCATGTTAAGACTATTATGTTGTTTAAAGCCATGGTAGGGACAATTTTTCTTGACTGTTTGGAGCATAGACTCCCAAGTAGGGACATAGATATGTGGCTTAGTGGTGACATATTAGACCAGGACTGAAGCATGATTGATCTATATAATCCGCTATGAGTGGATCAATCTACTTTTGACGTTCATTATGCAATAACCTTAATCCTGAGTAAATGAACTACTTCATGTATATAACTTGTGTACTTTGATGTTCTAATGGCTAAAGCATCTCAGAGGTAGTAAGCTTATAGACCGGTTCATTGGGTGCTTGACTTGTATATGATGAAGGGTTCATTTACAGATATCGGAATCATAGCTCTAATGAGGAGTTAAGGGTATCCTCTTAAAGGCATTATACTGAATGTGAAAATGGACAAGGCCTTGGGTCGTCTACTGGACGGATGACTTCTTATTCACATATGGTGAATAATCATTTTCTTTATTCGGTAATATAATGGAACTTTAAGATAACCTGATCAGTAGGATTAAACAGACTTTGGCCTAAGGCTGATCTTAGATATCATATGAGGGTTCTGCATACATGACAAGGTCATTGGACATTAGCTTGTCATAGGCTTTCGTAATACGGTATATAATTAGGAGTTCAGTTTCAGGTTTATAGTGATGTGACTCTGAAATTAGTGATCATATGATTTAGTTGTTCGGTACAGAATGATGATCATATGGATTCACAGGAGCCCGACTATATATGTCCAATTGGTCCCTCTACTACCTCCACATAATTCTTTAACGAATGGCAAATTGATCTGTGTATGCTTATTGGCTAGTTGACTTTGCATGGATGGTGTTGATATAGGATTAGGGTGGTGGACAAGATTCTCTTCGGTTGAATTCGGATTTTGTTTTAGATAATAGAGTACACAATTATTCAAACTCAAAATAAAGTTACCATGATTTTATTTAAGATTGAATTGGAATTGTAGAAAATTATCCATGAGAACAAAATTTGAAATACAACTTTTTGTAAATTTTGAAATTTGAATTTTGAAATTTGAAATTTAAATTTAAAATTCGAATTTGATATTTGAATTTGAAATTGAAATTTGAAATTTGAATTCGAAATTTAAATTTGAATTTTGAATTTGAAGTTTAAATTTTGAAATTTGAACTTTGAAATTTGAATTCAAATTTTGAATCACAATCCATGAAGGATTCAAATTTTTTGTGGATAATTCCATAGGGTTAGAATTCGAATTTGATTTGGATAATAGAAAGGAAAATCTTATTTGAACGAATCCCAAATCTATCAAGCAAAAACTGAATTTGTTAAGGAAGATTTTCTTAAGGGAATTTTGGATTTTATAGATAAAGGTGTAGGGAAAAATTCAAGTTTCTATCCCAATTGAATTTGGATTCTCTCCCTCCCTAAAGTGGCCGAAAATTTTGAGGATAAACCTAAGGGAGATTTTTGGTTTTTAATGGATAAGGATGAGATAAAATTCAAGCTAGAAAATCTTATTTGAATTTTGATTCTCCTCACATAAAAGTGGCCGAATCCGGACATGTTTATGGCCAGGGGAAATTAGGTTATTTATGGATAAATAAGGAGATAAAATTCAAGTTAAAATCCTGTTTGAATTTGGATTGCACAATCCTAGAAATGGCCGAAAATATTACTTGTTTTTTGGCTTGAAAAAATTTAGATTTTGTTAGTGGATAAGGGAGAAAATCTTCTTCTAACCCAATTCAAATTCAAAGGATTACCTCATGCAAGTCTATAAATAGAGATCATGCCACTTCAGTTCTCTTAGACCACAGACTCTCAGGTAAGCAGGGTTATTGTTGTATAACTCACCGTGATAATAAGTTCTTTAGATATCTGGGTAGTCGGAAGGAGACTAGCAGTGTTAACATACCAGTCGAGGAACCAAGTACCCACACACTCTGTCATCTAGGAATTAGAGAATAGTAGAGAAGGCTAGTTGGCTGAAGCCCTCCAGTTATTCTCCTCCTGTAGTTTGGCGTCCTCTTGAGGTATGAGTTTTATTATTGTTAGTTTACTGTATAGGGCATCATGAGATATTTAACGATCTTGAAAAATTTTTGTTATTCTGCTGCGCTGTTCTGATGCGTTTTTTTTTTACTGATTTTTTTTCCTACATAATGCAGATACCTTTGTCGATTTACCTAGTAGTTTAGGAACCTTCGAAGAAATTTTCAACACTACATCTTGGGTGCAACTCAATTTTCCTCAAAATGTTAGGAAATGCCCTAAGTATTAGAGACATTTTGATGTATTTATTTTGAACTGGATAATAAAATTATATATATATAGGTTACTCATTACATTGATATCTGTCCTCGTTTTATTTACATGTTAAAGTAAATGTAACCAAATATGGCTCCCTGACTGCTTATGTTAAACTGTTAGAACGTTGCATGGAATGGACTTTTGTATGCGAGAAGACAATGTTCTAAAGTTAGTGGTCTAAACTATGGTCTGTAGTCTATGGGGTTAGACCGAGCATCTAACTCATGCTAAGACTACTATGTTGTCTAAAGCCTTGGAAGGGACGGTTTGTCTTGACTGTCTGGAGCTGGACTCCCAAGTAGAGACATAGATATATTGCTTGGTGGTGACATATTAGACCGGGACTAAAGCGTGATTGATCTACGAAGTCCACTTTGAGTGGATCGATCTGCTTTTGACGTTCATTGTGCAGTAACCTTAATCTTGAGTAAATGGACAACTTCATGTATATGACTTGTGTACTTTGATGTTCTAATGGCTAAAGCGCCTCAGAGGTAGTAAGCTTATAGACCGGTTCGTTGGGTGCATGACTTGTATACGATGAAGGGTTCGTTTACAGATATCGGAATCATAGCTCTAATGAGGAGTCAAGGGTATCCTCTTAAAGGCATTATACTGAATGTGAAAATGGACAAGGCCTTGGGTCGTCTACTGGGCGGATGACTTCTTATTTACATATGGTGAATAATCATTTTCTTTATTCGGTAATATAATGGAACTTTAAGATAGTCTGATCAGTACGATTAAACGGACTTTGGCCTAAGACTGATCTTAGATATCATATGAGGGTTCTGCATACATGACAAGGTCATTGGATGATAGCTTGTCACAGGCTTACGTAATACGGTATATAATTAGGAGTTTAGTTTCAGGTTTATAGTGGTGTGACTCTGAAATTAGTGATCATATGATTGAGTTGTTCGGTAAAGAATGATGATCAAATGGATTTGCGAGAGCCCGATTATATATGTCCAATTAGTCCCTCTACTAGCTCCACATAATTCCTTAACGTTTGGCAAATTGATTTGTGTATGCTATTGGCTAGTTTATTATGCATGGATGGTGTTGACATAGGATTAAGATGGTTGACAAGATTCTCTCCGGTTGGATTCAGATTTTGTTTTGGATGATAGAGTACACAATTATTCGAACTCCAAATAAAGTTGCCATGATTTTATTTGAGATTGGATTGGAGTTGTAGAAAATTATCCATGAGAACAAGAATTTGAAATACAACTGTTTTGTGGATTTTGAAATTTGAATTTTGAATTTGAATTTTGAATTTGAAATTCGAATTTGAAATTTGAATTTGAAATTTAAATTTGAAATTTGAAATTTGAATTTCAAATTTTGAATCACAGTCCAAGTGAGATTCGAATTTGTTGTGGTAAATCCACAAGGAATGAAATTCGAATTTTAGTTGGATATGAAGAGGAAAATCTTGTTTGAATCCTACTTGAATTTTGAATCCAAATCCTAACCAAATATGGACGAAAATTTTGAGGATTATCCTCAATGAATTTTCAGATTTTTGTGGATAAGGTTTGAGGAAAAATTCAAGTTTGAATCCCAGTTGAATTTGGATTCTCTCTTCCCTGATAATGGCTGAATTTTTTGAGTAAATCCCGTAGGAGATTTTCGGTTATTTTGGATAAGGATGAGATAAGATTCAAGCTTGAAAATCCTAGTGGAATTTTGATTCTTCCCTTATCTTTTGTGGCCAAAAATATTTGGTTGAAAAAAGAGAGATAAAATTCAAGTTAAAATCCTGTTTAGATTTAAATTGGATAATCCTAAAGATGGCCGAAATTTTGTTGGGATTTTCCCCTTGAAAATTTTGGATTTTTTGATTGTGGATAAGGGAGAATATCTTCTCCTAATCCAATTCGAATTCAGAGAATCACCTCATGCAAGTCTATAAATAGAGGTCCTGCCACTCCAGTTCTCTCAGACCATAGACTCTCAGTGAGCAGGCTTATTGTTGCACAACTCACCGTGACAATAAGTTCTTTAGAGATCTGGGTGGTCGTAAGAAGACTAGCAGTGCTAGCATACCGATCGAGGTTCAGAGTGCCCATACACTCAGCCATTCGGGAATTGGAGAATAGTAGAGAAGGCTAGTTGGTTGAAGCCCTCCGGTCATTCTCCTTCTGCAAGATTGGCGTCCTTGAGGTATGAGTTTTAATTGTTGTTGGTTTATTGTATATGGCATCATGAGATATTTAACAATCTTAAAAATTTTTATTATTCTCCTGCATCACTCTGATACGTTTTTACTGATTTATTATCCTATACAAAAGTCATCAGGATTATTAAATTTTAATGGTTTTTATGATGATTTGTTGTCTTTTCTAGATCATTTTGTGGAGCAGGAATTCATTATACTATCGACTTAAAAAATCCTAATCTGAGCTCCGACTACTGATCAATTGATTGATTAACTATAGATCTTTGTTTCTGAACCTAACTCATTAATGTCATAGGTAGTATGGTAAACTATGGATAGTAAAAGCAGCAAGAAGCGCGGGTTAGATTTAATGCTCTAGTTGTCACATTACTTAACTCTTTGGTTTTACACATAATATATGATTTTCAATTTTAGTTTCAGTTTATGAGTTTTTGCTTTCAATAATACTAGATCAGGTGAGATCGTTCACTCTTTACTTATCTACATTAAACATTAGGGACAATGTCTCAAATAGGTAGTAAGGAAGAAATAGCTTGATTTTTTTTTTTGAAATTTCTTGAATGCTCGTTCAATTTCTTGTGTTCGTTAAAATATTTTTTTTTTCCTTTCTGTGTTAGTAAAACTATCAGATTCATTATATAAGAGATGGTTAAGTAAAGAGTTACTTTTAGGACTCTTGATGTGCATCTTGTAGTAATGATTGTTTTCTTAGGTCATTGTTGTGTCTTTGTTTTAAAATATATATATATAGGTGATTTCCTATAAATCCGATGATGAATATTTTGGTTGCTTTATTTTATATACTCTTTTAGAAAATATATGAATTTTTGACAAATTTGCATTTCAATTTTTGAACGAGTCTAACTTAGTTATGATGTTCAACATTTGAGCACTAATTCTTGATCTATAAGTTGTGTATTTGTTTAGAGAAAGTTTTGTGAATATGAAATATTTCTGATCTCACAAATCCTAGAATTTTACTTAATTTTCTCTTAAGGCGATCCCAGGAAATATAAACACTAAGGAAATGATTTAGACAATTTTTGAAAAGCTTGAGCTTTTCAAGCCAATCTTAAAATATCTTTATCCATAGTTCATACTTTTTTAGTCTTGTTTTATATAATTTTTTCTTTGTCATCCGCATTTTTAGTCTAGCTTTTTAAATAACTAGCCTAACCTTAAGCCCTTAAACATGTTAATCATTTTAGAAATTATTTTGAGTTATACTAAAATCTGAGAAGAATGTTGGAATTATGAAACACAAAAAAAGAAAAAGAGTAATGCACCCTTTATTTATCATAATCAATTTAGGGATGTAGTTGCTCTTAAAAAAACAAAAAACAAAAAAATAAAACAAAAATATTTATTTTTGACCAAGGAAAGTTGTAAATAAATTTTGGGGTGTTACTTATGTATAAATAAAAGCTCTGCAAATCCTAAAATTATTAAAGTGTTAAAGGACAATTTGAACCACATAATTATCCTATATCTTACCTTCACCTCCCCACACATTATAAGCCTAATAAAGTCTTAATGACCCTCGATTTTGTGTTTGTCGACATTAGTGGAGAGAGAAATGAAAAATGAACCTATGGGATTTGATTGAGATCGATTGTTTTATGTCCTTACAAATTCATCTGGATTGCACATAATCAAATAGAAAAGGAATTCTACACACACACACACATGTAATATCCTATTATAAGTAGACGTACTTTGAAATTAAACTCAAATTTTTGATCAAAATTTATGTTTTTCTACATGCTATATGTTTTACAGCAACTTCTGAAGAAATTTCTGAAAATCACCATTGATAATACAATATTTTCTTTCTTTTACTTTTGATTGACGATAAGCAAAATTTTAAGTTTGGGGGTATGATAATCATACAAAATAGAGTTATTTTACCACTTTTTTATACATAAAAATTGGTTTATCCTTGAGAATTTTATTTGTTTTGATTTGTTTTTGTTTTGTATACTTTAATTTAGATTTTTTATAAATTTCGTAAGATTTTTATTTAATTTTGTTTTATTTTGGTAATAGTATATTATATAAGCTTAAAATTAAATATTTGCAATGAGTTTACTTATAGCATTTTATTTTGAAAATGTCTAATTTTATAACTTTGTTTGTCTGTAATGTTAAATTATGGTAAAATATTTATATGTTGGAAGTAGATCTCATCGAGTGTCACTATTCATATCGGCAATCCACTCCCTTGACTAGTCTTGCTTTGATTTTCTCATTAATACGAGCATTTTTAAAAAAAGAATCACTCAAATCAGAGCTCGTATGAAAAAAGGTATGGCTAATTTTAACTTCGGATGAATAAGGATAGGGTTAGGACCCGCAAATAGGTTTTTTTTTGTCCTTTTTTTCTTATTTTCTTTTCTTATTTCTCTTCCCTACGCCCTGTGTCCTGCACCAAAAAGAAGGTGTTGAATTTTGTGTATGTAACAATTTTTTTTTTAGCCTATAAAAGGCAGAGTAGAGAAGAAGAGAAAGAGCAAACTGGGAGGAAGAGAAATGAAGAGAGTGGAGAGGCGAGGGAAGAGAAAGAGAAAGAGAAAGAGAGATGTAGTATAAAAAAAATAAAGTTTCTTATGAAACTAAAATATTATATATTTCTTTTTTCTTTAGTTTAGTTTTATTTTAGTATCAATAAAAAGAAGAGTTTTTGGAGATTCCATCAACACAAATATCAATAAGCATTCTAGACTTTTTTTTCTTTAATTTCGTTATTATGTTTAATTTGTTTAGTTATGTTATTTTATTTCTCTTTATGGATTCAAAAAAATTTTGCTAGGAATTATGACGTAACCCTATTATTATGATTTAATTAAATTAAGCATGTTGTTATAATCATTGTATTTATTAAAGTATTTATTTTTAAACTTAATACTTTCAAATTTCTAGCCAACTTTTGAATGATTTGAGGAACAAAATGAAACTGAGAGGAGATTTTTGTGACATGACTCTAGAATAAATACTATAAAAACTAAGATAGTATAGAGATATATTTATCTTTTGTTGTGTGGTCATATTATTAGCTATCATAGATTTCTCAAAGAACACTTTTTATAATTGAATTCATATTCGTAGTTTTACTATTCATGTGTATGATAGTATTCACATGTATAATACTATTTATACGTATGGACTATTAACATATACAGTACTATTTATCATGAATTTTAATTAACTAATCCTTTACGTAAATTTGATTATAAAAATGTAGAATTTATTTATAACTTAAGAAAGAATGCATGATATAAAAAGGGTGGTTGACTATCATTGAATATAAACACAAAAATCATAATAATGTACTTAAATAAAATTAAATCTAATTAATTATAGTGAAGTCATAATTCCTAATATCTATATGTTTGTTTGTGTGTTATTAATTTATATTCACTTATTTTTGTGCTTTTATTTTTTTATTTAATTTTTCACTTATAATATTTTTTTTTTGATCGCCCAAACAAAATTAAAGTCAATTAATTTTGGCACTTAATTACACTATTATCATGAGAACGATATTTTACTCTTCACTTTATTACTTGTTCAATCCGTGCACTTGTTAAAATCCATAATAGTATACTAATGACACTAATTCAAGTCTTGCAAGTTTTATTGATGTAGATTGGGTAGATAATGTAGATGATCGAAAGAGCACCCTTAGGGGTTGTTTTTATTTTGGGAACAATCTTATTTCATGGTACAGTAAGAAGCAGAATTCTTTCTCTTTATTTATTACAGAGGTCGAATACATAGTTATAGGTAGCTATTATACTTAATTGCCTTGGATTAAGTAAATTCTTGAGGACTACGGTATTTTACAAGATACTTTGACTGTGTATTGTGATAATACTAATGCTATAAATATTTCTAAAAATCCTGTTCAATATTCTAGGACTATGCACATTGACATTAGGCATCACTTCATTATAGAACTGGTTGAAAGCAAAATCGTTGTTTTAGAATATGTTGCAATAGAAAAACAATTTGCAAATATCTTTACCAAGGCTCCTGATTCAACACAGTTTGTATCTTTAAGAAAATCCTTAGGAATTTGCATGATGTGATTTAGTTTCTCTGTCTTTACATTGTATTGCATATAAGGACCAGATTTATTAATTTTTACTAGGTTTTGTTTTATCTTTTACATCAATAGGTTTCATGTCTAAGGCTGATGATCGCATTGGATTGAACTAATTATAGCTCTTAGAAATTGATGAAGGTTATGTTCTTGTGTTTTCTTGAATTTTTAGTTGATTTGATCTTGCCATGGTTCTTTGCCTTTTGTAGCACATAATCATAATCTCTTGACTGTTTTGCATGCTTGAAGAACGTTTTTGTGAACTTTTATGATCTTCATGATCTCATAGGACTCTAGAACTTGTTTTTGGTTGTCATTCATGGTGAAATCCCAGGTTACATAGAATTTAGGACATGATTTAGGGCATTTTTGAATCGTTTGAGCCTTTCGAGCATACCCATATATATTTCATCCCTAGTTCACCTCGTTAAGCCTAACATTTACCTTTTCATTGTTACCCACATATAATCTAGCATACGTATAACTTTTCCTAACCTTGTCCATCACCCATTAACATGTTTGGCCTTTCTTGGATTACTTTATTTGAAGCTATGACCCTTTTAGGAAGAAAAGGTGGAGGTGTAGAAAATGTTTGAAAAATAGAGTTACAATGCATCCCTTGGTTTGAAAAATTATTAAAAAAAATGTTTGGGATGTCAAATTTAAATATAAAAGGGGGGCAGATTGGATATTGTATTTAATTATAAAAAAAGGGGGACAGTTGACAATTGAAAGTTAAATTCAAAATTAGGAAGAAAACGAAGCGCTACAAAAAGTCCAAGAATAATTTGTGTGACTATCGATGATTTAAGCTACATTGGTATCATATATCTTACCTTAATCTTAGCCATACATCATGAGTCAAAAAAGTTCTAATGATTCTAGATACTATGTAACTGATATTAGTGGAGAATCATGGAAAAAGCAAGCCCATGAAATTCTCACATTTCATTATCTAGGGGTTGTTTCTACACTCATTAATTTGTATAAACTTTTACATGTGATGAATGTTTAAGAGTGAAAGTTCATACACACATATGCAAGGAACAGAGGTGATGTTGAATTAATATTTGAGTTGAAACTCTATAATAACATGAGAAAGCTATAATCTATGTGATATCCTTCAACATTCATGTGGTTTTTAAAGTCTTGATTTTAGATGTTTTGTGTGTGTTGCATTTATATATGTATATATCTGTGTTAGGTCGAGAGCTGAGTTTGTTGTTTGTGATGTTACAAAGTATGTTGTAACATTCTCTACAACAACTATATTTTGCTCAAATCAATTTCCTAATGTGACATGCTACATATCGTTTAAAGGTTTTAAAAACTAAAAAGTTTTGTTTTCAGGTTAGGTTTTTTTATTTTTGTGTCTGTTGATTTTCTTTATTTTCCTCATTCTTTTTTGGTTCTTCATCTACAAAACCCTAATCCCAAATTTTAGAGTTTCTCAAATAACTTTGGGTTTGAAATTTGTATGTTCTTGCGAGTGTTTTTCTTTGTAGAGTTTGGAATCAAAATGGTGAGAATTAGAATAGGTTCGAAGTTGAACCCAATCCCACTAGCGAAGTCCAGCAAGCATGCGAAACATGCACCAATGTAAAACCATTTTAGCAAAGAGAAAAAAAGAAGCAACGCCACTAGTCGAAGATCCCAAACCAATTTCAATGGTAAAAAATTGGGAGATTATGGTCTACGACTTTAAAATAGGGCAAAATTTTCAACCCTCAGCTTCTCTGCCAATTTTATCGATGAAGAATTTCCATCATATTTGACTAGGGCTCCAATGACTCCTCTGTCATCAACTAAATCACCACCACCATTAACTAAATCACCACCGCCATCTATAGAGTCTCTACCACAGATTGTTAACTCATCACCATAGTAGAGCACAATGGTTCATCCATCTACACAAACTGAGGTCATTGAGAGCTCTAACGATCAAAACTCCTTTGCCACATTTCCTGTTAATGTCAATTTGGTGAATCAGAAAGCAATTTCTTCTCACATAGTGAAGTTAAATTTTGCTTCACAAGACACCATACTCGTTGAAATTCAAGATTATAAGACAACTGCAACATCTCTAGAGGTTCCCCCAACCTCTATAATTCTAACTCCAACTTCAGAACATGTTTGTGTATAAAAAGAAATGATAGTGGGATTTAAAGCCTCAACAGAGTCTGAATCATCTAATGAAACTAAGCCACCTTCATTAATGTCAACATTGCCTATTCCAAGTTTTCCAACGTGATTTAGATTTCCAAATCAGTTAGAAGTAAATGATCCAAGCCCAACCAATTCAAAGCAACATATAACTGAAGAAGAAAAACGTCTGGATCCCTTGTTTCAGCCACTTATGGATGCGCTCAATGCTGAATTATCTGAATAAGAGACAGAAAAGTTGCTCCTGCTTGTAGAATCACCAGATAGAGAGAAATTATATGAAAGACCAAATCATCACAGCCTAAGGTAGAAAGTTTAATGAAGACAGAAGAGAAGAGTAAACAACCTGTTGCTGACTTGGGTTTGTGATTTCTAAAGTTTTATCTTCAAAGTTTTATACTGAGAAGAATAAAAAAGTCTAGGATTTTGTGTCACGTAGAAAATTTAATTATGAAAGGTTGATTGACTTAGAGGATCATGAAAAATTAGGTGTAGTTGACTTGTTGATGGAAAGTGGTCTTATGGGAACTATTTCTAAACCACAACCATTTGTTGGTTCTATTGTTCATAAATTTTTTGCAAATCTGTCTACTGAAGTTAAGAACACCTCATCACCGAGGTATTGGAAGGTTTTTGTGCATGGACACGTCTTTGATTTTTCTTCAATCTTAATTAACGAGTATTTAGAGTGCTAGTAGTGAATCTGATAAGTCTAAAGAGTTGGATCAAGGCTTGGATTGGGATGCTGTGATTTTTGCTTTGATAAGGACTATTTTACCGAAATGGTTTGGGGGCCATAGTTTCAAAGCCTCAGTTTGGACTATGACCTACTATGTTGCACAAGATAGCATTGACAAATTGGCTACCATTTGCTCATAAAGCCTCTATCACTAAGTATATGCAACTTTGTTGTTTATGATCAGGACTGGACAACCTTTCAATTTGGGAAAGGTTATTTTTGATGAAATTGTCAAGCATTGTGGAGCTAAAACTACTTACAGGCTTGTTTACGCTCAAATTGTGGCAAAACAAAATGATCAATTATGGTAAAATAAGGGCAGTCGATTTTATAAGAAGGTGATAAAAACAAATAAGGAAAACTAGTAAAAAGCATTAGAGAAATAAGCAATCAAACAAACAAAAGAAAAGGAAAAAAAAAAAGCTTTTGTGATTTAAATTGAAATTAAAAAATACAATAATGTAAGGCAATTTGATATGGAGAAAATTCAAAAATTAAAAATAGTAAAACATTGAGAATCCCATATACGCTTCGTTCACTTATATAAATTTGATTCATAAATTGATTCAATTGAAAATTTCACATCCCAAATAATCAATCAGAAAATAAAATTTGAAGAACTTGTAAATTAAATTCTCACGTTAAGAACTATGAAAAATTATCTTATAAGAAATATAAAAGCGACAATATATCTCGGGGTAATATTGTAGTAAAAGACTACTCATAACATAATATCTATCAATATAATATATCATACAACAATCACATAAAAAGAGCTGGACTAATTTATATAAAAGTTGATAACAAAATATAATAATATAAGAAATAAATAAGATGAAAGAAAATTATTTATTCAAAAGTATAAATTTACAAAACATTAGAGAATCAAAACCGAAATGAGTTTACTACATATATAGGATCTTCTCTAGCCTCGCCTACGAATTCTAACTTAACTTGCAAAGTATTCTTACAAAATTCTAGAAAAAAAAATATAAGAATAAAAGCAAAACAAAAATAAGAGAAAAAGAGTATATCTACAATGTCTTTAAGCCTCCCTAAAATGACTTTTTATAAGCATAATTTTACACTATTCTATCTAATCTCCAACAAACTTTTCAAACTTACCACAATAATTGATGCACACACTACACAAACTTTTCAAATATGCTATAGTAGTTATAATAGTCACGCACACTTTGCTACAGTAGCTATAGTAGTCAGTGCACACTTTGTTATAATAGCTATAGTATTCAATGCATATTTTTCAAACTTTGTCATAGTACTACAATAACGACAATGCCAGTGCATGTAATTAGGAAGGATCCAATACTGTAAGGTGCACAATAAGCTTGGTTTTCATAATTTCCTGACATAAATAGTGATGTCTGGTTAGACCTACTTCTAACATAAAAATTTTTACCTCAACTTGACACTGTAGAATTACAAAATGCTAAAAATTAGATACTTTCAAAACAAAATACTATAGGAAAACTCATTAAAATTTTTAAGTTTATGTGATATACTATTATTAAAAGAAAAAGATAAGGTAGCATAAAGCAAAATTATATAAAGATTTCATGAAATTTGTAAAAAATCTAAATTAAAGTACACAAAACAAAATAAATCAAAACAAATTAAAAACAATTAAAATTCTCAAGGATAAGCTAATTTTTATATATGAAAAATTGGAAAAATAACTCAATTTTATAGACTTATCACACTCCTCTAAACTTAAAATTTTGCATGTCCTTAAGCAAAAGAAAAGAAAAGATAGAAAGAAAAGAAAAGAAAAAACAACATTGTATTAGCAATAGTGGTAAAAAAAAAATATTGTATTAGCAATAGTGATTTCAAAAAGTCTCCTCACAGGTTGCTGTAAAAGATATAGCATATAGAAAAAAGCAAATTTTGATCAAAAATTTGAGTTTAATTTAATAGTATGTCTACTTAAAATTGGATATTCCATATGTGTATGCAAATTTCTTTTTCATTTAATTATGTGGAAGTTAAATGAGTTTGTGAAGAATGAAACAATTGATCTCGGATGATTATCAAATTCTATAGGTTTATTTTTCATTTCTCTCTCTATTAATATCGACAATCACAAAACCAAGGGTTATTAGAGCTTTATTAAGCTTGTAGTGTGTAGATGAGATGAAAGTAAGATATAAGATAATAATGTAATTCAGATCACCATTCGACATGATAATCGTTTTAGGATTTATTGTAGGGCTTTTTATTTACATCCAAGGATCACCCCCAAACTTGTAGAGCTTTTTTATTTAACACTTATTTTTTTGTCTGGTTTTTTTTTTTTAAAGCTGCTACATCCCTAAACTTATATGGGTGACAAAGAAAACGTTGTATAAAACAAGGTTCAAAATGGGTAAACTAGGGGTAAAGATATTTTAGTGTTGGCTTGGAAAGCTCAAACGTTCCAAAATTCCTTAAATCATTTCCTTAATGTTTGTGTTGTCTAAGACTTTGTCTCGAGAGAAAATCAAACAAATTTTAAAACTTGTAAGATCAAATATATTTCATATTCACAAAACTTTCTCTAAACAAATACACAACTCATAGTATTAGGAATACCCTAAGCGGGAAAAATATTTTATATGTATTTCATATATTTTGAATTGGATAATAAAATTACATTAGAGATTATTCATTACATCATTATATGTCTTCATCGTATTTACATATTAAAGTAAATGTAAGCAAATATGGCTCACTGACTACTTGTATTAAACTGTTAGAATATTGTATACAATGGACTTTTATATGCAAGAAAACAATGTTCTAAAGTAAGCAGTCTAAACTATGGTCTGTAGCCTATGGGGTTATCTAACTCATGTTAAGACTAACTATCTAACTCATGTTAAGACTATTACGTTGTCTAAAGCCAATTAGAGGAATGGTTTGTCTTTACTGTTTGGTACTTTGACTCTAGAGTAGAAACATAGATATGTTACTTGGTGGTGACATATTGGATCAAGATTAAAGTATAATTGATCTGCGTAGTCTGCTTGAGTGGATCATGTCACTTTTGATTTTCATTATGCAATAACCTTAAGCCTAAGTAGATGAATCACTTCATGTATATGACTTGTGTACTTTGATGTTCTAATGGCTAAAGCATCTCATAGATAGTAAGCTTATAAACCAGTTCGTTGGATACATGAGTTGTATATGATGAAGGGTTTATTTACAGATATTAGAATCATAGTTCTAATGAGAAGTAAAAATTATCCTCTTAAAGGTATTATACTGGATGTGAAAATAGACAAAGTCTTGGGTCATTTGCTAGGTAGATGACTTCTTATTCACATATGGTGAATAATCATTATCTTATTCAGGAGTATAATGGATCTTTAAGATAACTTGATTAGTAGGTCGAATGGACTTTAACCTAAAGCTGATCATAGATATCATATGAGAGTTTTGCATATATGACAATATCATTAGATGATAGCTTATCACTGGCTTACATAATACTATATATAAACTCTACAAATCTTTGAATTTTATCCACATAGATTATTTTTTATAACTACACTTTAAATTCAAATAAAATCATGGTAATTTTATTTGAAGTTCAAATAATTATGTAATCTCTTATGCGGAGCTAGTAGAGGGACCAATTGGACATGTATAAGGTGGGTTCTAATAATCTATATAACTATTATTCTATATCGAATAAACCTTTTACAATTATTACTTTTAGAGTTACACCACTATAAACCTAAAACTGCACTCCTAATTATACCTTTATGTTTTTTAGACTACAGACTTTCAAGTGAGCAAATTTATTATTGCACATTTCACTAGCAATAATAAATTCTTAGAGATCTAAGTGGTTGGAAGAAGACAAGCTGTGCTAATACTGATCAAGGAACCAAGTGCCCACACATTCCACTATCCAGGAATTGGAAGATAGTAGAGAAGGCTAGTTGGTTGAAGCCCCTGATCACTTCTTCCAGCATTCCTGGAGTTTCCTGGTTTTTTCCTCTAAAGATATATGTTTGTTGATAATTTATTATATATGGTAACACGAATCATTTAACATTCTTTAAAAAATTTTAAAATTCTACTGTACACTTTAATGTTTTTTCCTACACATATATCAAGAATTAATACTCAAATGTTAAATATCACAACTAACTTAGACTAACTCAAAAATTTAAATGCAAACTTGTCAAAAATTCATATTTTTCTAAAAGGCAATATCAAATAAAACAACCAAAATTTTCATCATCAGAGTTGTAAAAAATCACCTTTTTTTCATTTTTTTAAATAAAGACAAAAAATAACACAAAAAAAATTATTATTGTACGATGCGCATCAAGAATACTATAAGTAACTCTTTACTCAACCATCTTATAAATAATGAATTTAATGATTTTACTAAAAATATTATTATTTTGAATACAAACACAAGACACTAAACAAAAATTCAAGAAATTCCAACAATTAAAAAAAATATGTTATTCCCTTCCCACAACCTATTTATCCCCAATGTCTAATATAGATAAGTAAAAAGTGAACAATCTCACCTGATATGGTGATATTGAAAGCAAAACTCACACATTGAAACTAACAAAGAAAATCAGATATTATGAGTAGAACCAAAAAGTTAATAAAAGCTATAACTGGAGCGTTAAATCCAACCCATGCTTCTTACTGCTTTTGCTATCCATAGTTGACCATACTACCTATGACATTAATGGGTTAGGTCTAGGCATAAAGATCTGTAGTTAATCAATCAACTGATCAGTAGTTGGAACTGAGATTAGGATTTTTTGGATCAATGGTGTAATGAATTCTTGTTTCATAGCATGATCTAAAAAAGATAACAAACCATCATAAAAATCATTAACACATAATAATCCTAATGGCTTTTGATGATGAATGAGTTAGGCCCAATGGGCAGCGTTGAAAATTTCTTTTAGTGTTCCTAAACCACCAAGTAAAATAATAAAGGCATTTGCATTATGCATTATGCTAGCCATTCCCTTGTGCATAGTCAAGGCCTTTAACTCATTACCCAAGATGTAACTGGTGATGTTTTTGCTAGCTAAAGTATTAAGAATGATACCTAATATTTTACTATCCTCCATGTATGCACGGATGACACACAGCCCATTAACCCAAGACTTCCTCCCCCATATACTAGATTCATTTTTTAGGTAGCTAACACCCTGTCAAAGTTGTTTGTTGCTTTCAAAAATTCTCTATCTTTTCCAACACTAGTCCCACCAAAAACACAAATAGTTTTAAACTTACGAACTGAAGGACCTTTAATCTCAACTCACTTCTTTCTAACCTTACAAATGGAGATGTGTGTGATGATAATGATAAAAATACATATGTATTTATAAGGTAAGGAAGGAGGATGCTGAGTTAAGTCTATTAAGGGCATAAATCAACTGTTGTCAGAAAATTTAGAAAAATATAAAGAGAAAGTTAAATATGCATACTCGATGCAAAAAGAAAATGTCAAAAATACACACTTGATGCTAAAAGAAAAAGTCAAAAATGCACACTCAATGCAAAAAAAATAATAATAATGATAATAATGATAACAGTAAAACATGGGGAAAATGGGCAATATTTATATAGTAGTTGTGATTGTGGCTCACATCTTCCTCTGGTTTTATGTCCAATAATGGCTAAAATGACCTCTATGGTCAAAGATAAGCTTCTTATCCAGATTTCTTATAAAATGGCAAACACAGTCTTTTAACGTCAAATTCCCTAAACTATAACGGTCTTGTTTATCTACAAATAAACTCCATAGATCGAGAATGACACATTAAACTTATCTGCTCGGATGTTCGTTAAGAGACAAAAAGATGATCCAATGACTCTTTACTTAAACCATTATTTATAAATTGAATTTTGTCATCTCGGTTTATGGAGGTCATTCCTATGTTTTTGTAGTATTTATAATAATTTCATCTTATACATCTAAAATAGAATCCCATTCTCTTTGCTCTTTTTTTCTTTACAAAAGTATTTTTTCTTATTCTTAGTATATGTCTATCAAATGAATCAGGAAATTCACCCGATAACCATACCTTAGTCTCGATAATCTAGTGTAGATCTTCTTATGTGCCAAAGTGCATGAATAGCTTCAACCTCTCCAATCTAAACCAATATATTTTTAATAATGCATTCTAATGAAGAGAAGGAAACCTATTCTCGAGCTTTGATAGAGTGCCTTCCATATCTATAACTAAGAAAGTGAAGCAAAAAAAAATATATGTCAAAATAAAATTAAAAATAAACACACAAAGAAAATATAAAAAAGATAAAGAAAAGACTGCTTAGATTGCCTCCCAAGAAGTGCTTGACTTATAATCATCGACTTGACTTCAAAAAATATGTTTTATCAAAAAGCAACCTCAAGAAGTGCTTGATTTATAGTCATCGGTTTGACTTCAAAAAGCATGTTTTATCAAAAAATGGCTTCCGCCCTAATAGGTGTCATGTAACACCACGTAAAGGCCTTTGTTAATGATGCACTTAAGCTTAGCTGGATGTAGTACGATTTGGCATGTGTGTCCAACAAAAATTGATTTTGAATAATTTGCTTGGTAGATCCCAAAGATTAATGCTATTGATGGCTTCGAAGGAGTCAGCCACATAGGATCTTGATTTTCCAGCACTTTCTTAGTAGGTCACAGATCTTTGGGCAAAAGCACTTTAACTAGAAGGTCAGTTAGCTCATCTTTCTTGAGGGTGACTTCTTGACCAATTAAAGTGGCTGAAATTGTCAATGGAGCATCCAAAATCTTGCCTCTATGAGTGGTGATGGCATTGACCTCTTCGATGTTATGATCTTTAGAGTTGGAGGTTTTTGTCATGTGTTGCCCCTTTAGGTTAGACTGAGCTTGTAAAGGGAACTTGCCATGTTCTTGAGTAGAAACAACTGAAACTCCAGTCAGCTTTGAGATTTAACTCTTCATCTCTTTGTTTTCTTCCACCATTTGCATAAAAAGTGATTCAAACTTTTGGTTCGTTTTATTCTGTGTCTCCATGAATGCTTTCAAGGTATTCTTAAGAGAATTCGTCGATGGTTATGCTTGGTACTGAGGTACAGAATACACCTTTGGTAGTTATGGTTATTGGTCAATTCTCCATTGTCCTCCCAATAATTGTGTTTGATTGAAATATCTTCAACTGAAGTTTAGATGGCTCCTCTAGCCAAGATTGTACATGTTAGAGAAAGTGTTTTTGTATGCCTCTAAGGCATTACATTACTCCTTATAAACCCTCTTATTTCACTAAGCAGGGCAATCCTTAGCTAGATGTTTCATCCTTCCACAAAAGAAGCATGGCTCTTATGATTCTGTCCTTACGACCATGTGGATTTCTCTATTTTCTTTAGTTTTCGGGGCCTTAATTTGTCATGTCAAAGACTCGATTTAGGCCTTGAGGTTGTCTTTTCCCCTTAATTGGGAGATTTAGTAGGTCAGGACCGACAGATGCTTCCAATAGTACTTGGTCCAGTCTATGTGTGGGCTTTCTCGGATAGCTCTTTAAGATACTCAATAACCTCTTCGGGGTCTTTTTGGAGAAAATTTCCATTACACATCATCTCCATAAACTGGCACTCTTAGACTGTGAGTCCTTCGTAGAAATAATTGAAAAGGTGCCAACTCTCTTAACCATAGTAGAGACACCGATCTAATAGATTTTTGAACCATTCCCAAACTCGATAGAGAGTTTTATCTTTTTGAGTTAAGGTTGAGATTGTTAGGAAATGCCCTAAGTATTAGAGACATTTTGATGTATTTATTTTGAACTGGATAATAAAATTATATATAGAGGTTATTTATTACATTACTATCTGCCCTCATTTTATTTACATGTTAAAGTAAATGTAAACAAATATGGCTCCCTGACTGCTTGTGTTAAACTGTTAGAACGTTGCATGCAATAGACTTTTGTATGTGAGAAGACAATGTTCTAAAGTTAGCAGTCTAAACTATGGTCTGTAATCTATAGGGTTAGACCGAGCATCTAACCCATGTTAAGACTATTATGTTGTCTAAAGCCTTAGAGGGGACAGTTTGTCTTGACTATCTAGAGCTGGACTCCCAAGTAAAGACATAGATATGTTGCTTGGTGGTGACATATTAGACCGGGACTAAAGCGTGATTGATCTACGAAGTCCGCTTTGAGTGGATCGATTTGCTTTTGACGTTCATTGTGCAGTAACCTTAATCCTGAGTAAAAGGACAGCTTCATGTATATCACTTGTGTACTTTGATTTTCCAACGGTTAAAGCGTCTCAGAGGTAGTAAGCTTACAGACCAGTTCGTTGGGAGCATGACTTGTATACGATGAAGGGTTCATTTACAAATATTGGAATCATAGCTCTAATGAGGAGTTAAGGATATCCGCTTAAAGGCATTATACTGAATGTGAAAATGGACAAGGCCTTGGGTCGTCTACAGGGTGGATGACTTCTTATTTACATATGGTGAATAATCATTTTCTTAATTCGGTAGTATAATGGAACTTTAAGATAGCTTGATCAGTAGGATTAAACAGACTTTGGCCTAAAGCTGATCATAGATATCATATGAGGGTTCTGCATACATGACAAGGCCATTGGACGATAGCTTGTCACAGGCTTATGTAATACGGTATATAATTGGGAGTTTAGTTTCAGGTTTATAGTGGTGTCACTCTGAAATTAGTGATCATACGATTGAGTTGTTCGGTAAAGAATGATGATCATATGGATTTGTGGGAGCCCGATTATATATGTGTAGGAAAATAAACCGGTAAAAACGTATCAGAGTAGTGCAGCGGAACAATAAAAATTTTTAGATCGTTAAATATCTCATGATGCCATATACAATAAATCAACAACAATTAAAACTCATACCTCAAGGACGCCAATGTGCAGGAGGAGAATGACCGGAGGCTTCAACCAACTAGCCTTCTCTACTATTCTCTAATTCCTGAATGGCTGAGTGTGTGGGCACTCTGAACCTCGATCGGTATGCTAGCACTGCTAGTCTTCTTCCGACCACCCAGATCTCTAAAGAACTTTATTGTCACGATGAGCTGTGCAACAATAAGCCTGCTCACTTGAGAGTCTGTGGTCTGAGAGAACTGGAGTGGCAGGACCTCTATTTATAGACCTGCATGAGGTGATTCTCTGAATTTGAATTGGATTAGGAAAAGATATTTTCCCTTATCCATAACCAAAAAATCCGAATTTTTTCAAGGGAAAATCTCAACAAAAAATTCGGTTTTTCTTAGGATAAATCCAATCCAAATCTAAACAAGATTTTAACTAGAATTTTATCTCCCTTTTTCAACCCAAAAAATCCGAAAATTATAAGGAGAATATCTCCTAAAAATTTCGGCCATTATGGATAAGGGAGAATCAAAAACTCCACTAGGATTTTCAAGCTTGAATCTTATCTCAACCTTATCCAAAATAACCGAATTTTCCTAGGAGATTTTCTCCCTAATTTCGGCCACTTTTCAGGGAAGGAGAGAATCCAAATTCAACTGGGATTGAAACTTAAATTTTTCCTTTGAATCTTTATCCACAAAAATCTGAAATTTCCTTGAGGATTATCATCAAAATTTCGTGCAACATTTGTTAGGATTTGGATTCAAAATTCAAGTAGGATTCTAACAAGATTATCCTCTCCAAATCCAACTCAAATTCGAATTTCAAACCTTATAGATTTTCCACAACAAATTCGAATCCTACTTGGACTGTGATTCAAAATTTGAATTTCAAATTTCAAATTCAAATTTCAAATTTCAAATTTCAAATTCGAATTTCAAATTCGAATTTCAAATTCAAATTTCAAATTCAAATTTCAAAATTCAAATTTCAAAATTCAAATTTCAAATTCCACAAAACGGTTGTGTTTCATATTTTTGTTCTCATGGATAATTTTCTACAACTCCAATCCAATCTCAAATAAAATCATGACAACTTTATTTGGAGTTCGAATAATTGTGTACTCTATTATCCAAAACAAAATCTGAATCCAACCGGAGAGAATCTTGTCTACCATCCTAATCCTGTGTCATCACCATCCATGCATAATAAACCAGCCAATAGCATACACAATTCAATTTGCCAAACGTTAAGGAATTATATGGAGCTAGTAGAGGGACTGATTGGACATATATAATCGGGCTCCCGCAAATCCATATGATCATCATTCTTTTACCGAACAACTCAATCATATGATCACTAGTTTCAGAGTCATACCACTATAAACCTGAAACTGAACTCCCAATTATATACCGTATTACGTAAGCCTGTGACAAGCTATTGTCTAATGACCTTGTCAGGTATGTAGAACCCTCATATGATATCTATGATCAGCCTTAGGCCAAAGTCTGTTTAATCCTACTGATCAGGCTATCTTAAAGTTCCATTATACTATCGAATAAAGAAAATGATTATTCACCATATGTGAATAAGAAGTCATCCGCCCAGCAGACGACCCAAGGCCTTGTCCATTTTCACATTCAGTATAATGCCTTTAAGAGGATACCCTTAACTCCTCATTAGAGCTATGATTCCAATATCTGTAAACGAACCCTTCATCGTATACAAGTCATGCACCCAACGAACCGGTCTATAAGCTTACTCCCTCTGAGACGCTTTAGCCATTGGAACATCAAAGTACACAAGTCATATACATGAAGCTGTCCTTTTACTCAGGATTAAGGTTACTGCATAATGAACATCAAAAGCAGATTGATCCACTCAAAGCGGACTTCGTAGATCAATCACGCTTTAGTCCCGGTCTAATATGTCACCACCAAGCAACATATCCATGTCTCTACTTGGGAGTCCAGCTCCAGACAGTCAAGACAAACTGTCCCCTCCAAGGCTTTAGACAACATAATAGTCTTAACATGAGTTAGATGCTCGGTCTAACCCCATAGACTACAAACCATAGTTTAGACTGCTAACTTTAGAACATTGTCTTCTCACATACAAAAATCCATTGCATGCAACGTTCTAACAGTTTAAACACAAGCAGTCAGTGAGCCATATTTGCTTACATTTACTTTAACATGTAAATAAGACGAGGACAGATAGCAATGTAATGAATAACCTCTAAGTATAATTTTATTATCCAGTTCAAAATGAATACATCAAAATGTCTCTAATACTTAGGGCATTTCCTAACAATATGTCCAATCAGTCCCTCTACTAGTTTCACATAATTCCTTAACGTTTGGCAAAATTGATCTGTGTATGCTATTAGCTAGTTTATTATGCACGGATGGTGTTGACATAGGATTAGGATGGTAGACAAGATTATCTCCAGTAGGATTCAGATTTTGTTTTGGATAATAGAGTACACAATTATTCGAACTCCAAATAAAGTTGTCTTGATTTTATTTGAGATTGGATTGGAGTTGTAGAAAATTATCCATGAGAACAAGAGTTTGAAATACAACTGTTTTGTGGATTTTGAATTTTGAATTTTGAATTTTGAATTTTGAATTTTGAATTTTGAATTTTGAATTTGAAATTCGATTTTGAAATTTGAATTTGAAATTCGAATTTGAAATTTGAATTTGAAATTTGAATTTGAAATTTGAATTTCGAATTTGAAATTTGAAATTCAAATTTTGAATCACATGTAGGACAATAAATCGGCAAAAACGTATCAGAGTGGCGCAGTAGAACAATAAAAATTTTTAGATCGTTAAATAGCTCATGATGCCATATACAATAAACCAACAACAATTAAAACTCATACCTCGAGGACGCCAATCTTGCAGGAGGAGAATGACCGGAGGCTTCAACCAACTAGCCTTCTCTACTATTCTCCAATTCCCGAATGGCTGAGTGTGTGGGCACTCTGAACCTCGATCGGTATGCTAGCACTGCTAGTCTTCTTCCGACCACCCAGATCTCTAAAGAACTTATTGTCACGATGAGCTGTGCAATAATAAGCCTGCTCACCTGAGAGTCTGTGGTCTGAGAGAACTGGAGTGGCAAGACCAATATTTATAGACCTGCATGAGGTGATTCTCTGAATTTGAATTGGACTAGGAAAAGATATTCTCCCTTATCCATAACCATAAAAATCCGAATTTTCTATGGGAGATTCTCAACAATAAAATTCGGCCATTATGGATAAATCCAATCCAAATCTAAACAAGATTTTAACTAGAATTTTATCTCCCCTTTTGCAACCAAAAAAATCTGAAATTCCTAGGAGAAAATCTCCTCATAAAATTCGGCCACTTTTAGGATAAGGGAGAATCAAAATTCCACTAGGATTTTCCAGCTTGAATCTTATCTCAACCTTATCCAAAATAACCGAATTTTCTTAGGAGATACACTCCAAATTTTCAGCCACTTTTCAGGGATGAGAGAATCTAAATTCAACTGGGATTGAAACTTGAATTTTTCCCTTTGAACCTTATCCACAAAAACCGAAATTCCATTGAGGATTATCCTCAAAATTTCATCTATAATTTGTTAGGATTTAGATTCAAAATTCAAGTAGGATTCTAACAAGATTATCCTCTCCAAATCCAACTCAAATTCGAATTTCAAACCTTGTGGATTTTCCACAACAAATTCGAATCCCACTTGGACTGTGATTCAAAATTTGAATTTCAAATTTCAAATTCGAATTTCAAATTCAAATTTCAAATTTCAAATTTCAAATTTAAATTCCAAATTCAAATTTCAAATTCGAATTTCAAATTCAAATTTCAAATTTCAAATTTCAAAATCCACAAAACAGTTGTGTTTCAAATTCTTGTTCTCATGGATAATTTTCTATAACTCCATTCCAATCTCAAATAAAATCATGGCAACTTTATTTGGAGTTCGAATAATTGTGTACTCTATTATCCAAAACAAAATCTGAATCCAACCGGAGAGAATCATGTCTACCATCATAATCCTGTGTCATCACCATCCATGCATAATAAACCAGCCAGTAGCATACACAAATCAATTTGCCAAACGTTAAGGAATTATGTGGAGCTAGTAGAGGGACTGATTGGACATATATAATCGGGCTCCCGCAAATCCATATGATCATCATTCTTTTACCGAACAACTCAATCATATGATCACTAGTTTCAGAGTCACACCACTATAAACCTGAAATTGAACTCCCAATTATATACCGTATTACGTAAGCCTGTGACAAGCTATCGTCCAATGACCTTGTCATGTATGCAGAACCCTTATATGATATCCATGATCAGCCTTAGGTCAAAGTCCATTTAATCCTACTGATCAGGCTATCTTAAAGTTCCATTATACTACCGAATAAAAAGAATGATTATTCACCATATGTGAATAAGAAGTCATCTGCCCAGTAGACGACCCAAGGCCTTGTCCATTTTCACATTCAGTATAATGCCTTTAAAAGGATATCCTTAACTCCTCATTAGAGCTATGATTCCAATATCTGTAAACGAACCCTTCATCGTATACAAGTCATGCACCCAACGAACCGGTCTATAAGCTTACTACCTCTGAGACGCTTTAGCCATTGGAACATCAAAGTACACAAGTCATATATATGAAGCTGTCCTTTTACTCAGAATTAAGGTTACTGCATAATGAACGTCAAAAGCAGATTGATCCACTCAAAGCGGACTTCGTAAATCAATCACGCTTTAGTCCCAGTCTAATATGTCACCACCAAACAACATATCCATGTCTCTACTTGAGAGTCCAGCTCCAGACGGTCAAGACAAACCGTCCCCTCCAAGGCTTTGGACAACATAATAGTCTTAACATGAGTTAGATGCTCAGTCCCTATAGACAACAGACCATAGATTAGACTACTAACTTTAGAACATTATCTTCTCGCATACAAAAATCCATTGCATGCAACGTTCTAACGGTTTAACACAAGCAATCAGGGAGCCATATTTGCTTACATTTACTTTAACATGTAAATAAGATGAGGACAGATAGCAATGTAATGAATAACCTCTATATATAATTTTATTATCCAGTTCAAAATAAATACATCAAAATGTCTCTAACGCTTAGGGCATTTCCTAACAATCTCCCACTTGCCCTAAGCCAGCAGATGTGCCATGTTACGCATCCCCATCACCTCTACGTGCCTCTCAAAGCTTCTAGCCACCAAAGTCTTAGTGAAGGGATCAGCGATGTTGTTCTCGGACGCGATCTTACATACGTCCACTTGTCCTGTCTCCACGTGCCCTCTAATAATATGATATCTCCGATCAATGTGCTTGGTCCTCTTGTGGTGCCGAGATTCCCTTGTGTTGGCAATAGCCCCTGTATTATCACAGTAAAGTGTGGTAGGCTTGTCAACACCCGGAATGACCTCAAGGTCTCTAAAGAACTTGCGGAGCCAAACTGCTTCTTTAGATGCCTCAGCCGCAGCCACATACTCAGCCTCCATAGTAGAGTCAGCTGTGCAGCCCTGCTTCATGCTCCTCCACACAATGGCGCCTCCTGCGAGTAAAAACACTGATCCAGATGTCGATTTCCTCGAATCCTTACAAGTCTGGAAGTTTGAGTCCGTGTATCCTATGGGTGTTAGGTCTCCTCCAGAATACACCAGCATATAATCCCTCGTTCTCTCAAGATACTTGAGTATATGCTTTACAGCTTGCCAGTGCTTGGTTCCAGGATTTGCTTGATATCGACTCACCATACCTACTGCAAAACATATATCTGAGCGAGTGCAAAGCATAGCGTACATAAGGCTACCCATAGCGGATGCATAAGGGACCTTACTCATACGCTCTCTTTCTTCCGATGTCTTGGGACAGTCATCCAATGAAAGAGTTAGACCGACAATAGAAGGTTGTGAGCCTTTCTTTGCCTCTGGCATTGCATATTTGTCAATTATTTTATCTATGTATGAAGCTTGGGATAACGCTATCATTTTGTTCTTTCGATCTCTGAAGAGACGAATGCCTAGAACATAATTAGCTTCTCCCAAGTCCTTCATGTCAAACTGTTGGTGTAACCAAAGCTTGACCGATGATAAGTTCCCTACATCATTCCCAATGAGTAGTATATCATCGACATAGGGTATCAGAAAGACCACTTTTCCATCCTTAATACGTTTATAAACACAAGGTTCATCAACGTTCTACTCAAAACCAAATGTCTTAATCGCTTGATCAAACCTCTGGTTCCATGAGTGGGATGCTTGCTTTAATCCATAAATGGATCTAAGCAACTTGCAGACTTTCCTTTCTTGGCCTTTCGCTACGAACCCTTTGGGCTGTATCATATAGATACACTCTTCAAGATGGCCATTCAAGAATGCCGTCTTGACATCCATTTGCCAGATCTCGTAATCGAGAGCCACAGCAATGGACAGAAGAATACGGATAGACTTCAGCATAGCAACAGGCGAAAAGGTTTCATCGTAATCGATTCCAGCCTTTTGCGTGTACCCCTTTGCAACCAGTCTAGCTTTGAAAGTTTCCACTCTCTCTTCCACATCCTTCTTTCTTTTGTAGACCCATTTGCATCCAATGGGTTTTATCCCATTCGGCAAATCTACAAGTTCCCAAACAGAGTAGGATTTCATAGAATCCATCTCATTGTTCATAGCCTGTTTCCAAGATTTAGAATCAACATCATTTACAGCTTCATCATAAGTGACCGGATCATCCTCATGCTCATGAGCCTCGGCCTGATATACCTCAGCATCATACATGAAGAAATTAGGTTTCTTAGAAACCCTCCCACTACGATGAGGCACCCTAAATTGTTGATCGTCTGCAGGTCTTTCACTGGAACTCGGACTTCGTCCAAGACCGAAATCTGTGGAGCAGTTCTTTCACCCGATAACTCCTCTAGCACCACTTTGCTTCGCGACTTAAAGTCATTCATGTGACTTTCCTTCAAGAATGTCGCATGGGTTGAGACAATGACCTTTTGTTCTTTCGGGTTATAGAACAAACCTCCTTTAGTTCCTTTTGGATACCCTACAAAAACGAGCACAGTTCTTATCTTGGTTTCAACTTTTTCACATCCCCATCCAGTACATGCGCCGGACAGCCCCATATTCTCATATGTCCAAGGCAGGGCTTCCTGCCATGCCACAATTCATACAGAGTTCTGGGAATTGATTTGCTCGGAACCTGGTTCAGAATATAACACGCCGTTTGTAAAGCATATCCCCAAAATGATAATGGCAGCGTTGAATAACTCATCATGGACCGTACCATATCCAATAAGGTTCTGTTTCTCCTTTCGGCTACACCATTCTATTGTAGAATACCAGGTACAGTCAATTGGGATAATATCCCGTTCTCTACAAGATGTCCTAGAAATTCATCGGAGAGGTATTCGCCACCTCGATCAGATCGAAGTGTCTTTGTGGATTTATCCAATTGCTTTTCCACTTCCACACGATATTCTTTGAACTTGTCAAAGGTTTCGCTCTTGCGGTGCATCAGATACACATATCCATACCTCGAGTAATCATCTATAAAAGAGACATAATACTCGAACCCTCCTCGTGCTGTGACGTTCATGGGGCCACATACGTCAGTATGCACAATTTCTAAGAGCTCCTGAGCCCTTGTACCCTTAGCTCCAAAAGACCTCTTAGTCATTTTACCCTCTAGACAAGACTCACATTGGGGAAGTCATACCTCCTCCAGAGATTCCAGAGGACCGTCTTGCACCAATCTTTGAATCCTATCCTGATTAATATGACCAATTCTTAAATGCCAAAGATACGCCTTGTTAGAGTGAGAAACTTTCAACCTTTTAGAGTTATCAATTAATTCAGTGTCAAGCAGTGAGTACATCTTTGGTTTGATCAAATATAGGTTTCCATCCATCCATCCAAAACAGATAAAAGACTTATTTCTACGAATATCAACTCTTTTACTAAAAGAAACTGAATAAGAATCCTTTATTAAATAAGCTACCGATATAAGGTTCCTCCTAAAATTAGGAACATAAAAATAGTCTTTTAATAAAATAAACCTAAATTGATCAAAATAAAGGTAAACATCTCCCACTGCCTCAGCCACCATAAAGCTGCCGTCCCTAGTTCGCAACGAGAGGTTCCTATCATGTAGACTTCTCGTTTCCACGAACCCCTGCATAGAAACACAAACATGATTAGTGGCGCTCGAATCAATGACCCAAGTGTCTTTCGATTCTTCCACCAAACACGCTTTTAAGTAAAGAAGTTCCTTACCTTCCTTGCCCTTGGCGGCTTAGATTTCCCGGCAAGCCTTCTTGAAGTGACCTACCTTCCCACAGTGGAAGCACTTGGACTTTTTAGGGTCCCTGGGCTTCTTGTTCTTCTTCTTCTTCTTCCCATCCGAGACAGGAGGATTAGAAGAACTGGAAGCCGCTTGCTTCTGATTTGGCCTCTTCCTCTTCCGTGAGGGTTTGGAAGATTCCGCCAAATTGGCCTCACCTTTGGGTTGGACAACATCCTCATCCCTGATCATCCGCTCATAAGCTTGGAGTTGCTTCATGAGCTCGGTTAGTCCTAACTCCCTTGTCGCCAGATTGTATACGGCCTTAAACCCCACAAAATCTTTAGACAGAGTTTTAAACACCATCTCGATCTGGGTGTTGTAGCACAACTCAGCACCGTTTTCGGCAGCCTCAGCGAAGAATCCCATTAGAGTGATCATATGATCCTTCATCGGAGTACCCGCCTTCTGCTTAGAGTTCATAATACTGGTGATAGCGGACTGTTGAGCCAATTTTTCTTGGCCTCCGAACATGTCTTCCAGATTTTCCATGATCTCCCCAGCAATTTGATAAGTCTCATGCTGCTTTTGTAAAGCACTCGTCATGCTAGCAAGTATGTAGCATCGAGCTATATCATTGGATTCTCTCCAACGAGTATAGGCAACCGGGACCTCCTCAATCGGTGTGTCAGGTTTTGGCCCTGGTGGGCATGGTTCGTCCAGTACGAACTTGTGTCTCTCGCAGCTGAGAACTATTAATAGATTTCTTTTCCAATCCTTATAATTGTCGCCATTCAGTTTATTCTCAGTAAGTATTGAAATGAGGGGTGTCGGTGACATTTTGAATTGAAATAAAATTATACTAGACATCATTACAAAGCCCAAGCAAATATACAGATAATTCAGCAAATAAAACATACAAGTATGTTCCTACATGAAACTTGAAAAACATGTAGCATTGCAACAGTAATTCTCAGCACCTATTGCCCCAAGCCACCGAGGGGTGGTCATGAAAACAAATAGCCGGAACATGGACCTCGTCCAATTAATATATGTCGCCTTAAATCCTCCAAGGTTAAGACATATATTAATAACCGCTTATTTGGCCACCAGTTTAGTTAATAGAGCTTCTAGGGAAGGTTAATAACAAAACGAGTCTTGAGTGTATAACCATTGTTTACGTAACCCGATCCACGTCCTACCAAGCCACCGAAGGGTGGTCATGAATAAGATCGTACCCGAACACGTTTTCCACATAGGAGATCCAATCTAGTATACCGGCGGCGGTAAACACCTACCGAGGGGTGTGGTCAGGGAAGAACTGACGCGAGGCGTTACCATGCTTTCACATATGGATCAACAATGGAGGCCGTGGGTTTTGTTTGAAACCCTCTCCCACTCAGTATTTTGAAAAACATGCAAGTTTTGACAAATTATGTATGATCAATATACTATGAGCGGCACTCACCTATCCTATATGACATGTTATCAAATATGCATACAAAACATCCATCAATACATATTTATACATCCATGAAATATCACAGAAAAAATAATTGACAGAATAACCAAGCTATGGTTCTATCCTAGAACAAAGAAAATAAAGATTACAAAGTTCCATCCAAAGCATTCTTTGGGTCTTGAATTCTGTTCCGTCTTCTTGTATCCATCTTTATGTAGCCTCTCCATTTATTTCTCATCCCAAGAATTATTTAAAATTTAAATCTCCAAAAATTTAAATTTCAAATTCAAATTCCAAATTCGAATTTCAAATTTAAATTTCCAATTCAAATTTTTAAACAATTTTAAACATCATGTGTAATAATATGTAATTTCAAAAATTTCAAATTTTCAATTACAAATTTTTTAAACATGATTTAAAATTAAATTTCTAATTTAAAAATCAAAATTTTTCGATTTTTAGACCGTCGCACCACCGCCTCCGAAGGCGGCAGCCGTCGTGGGCAGCCACCAGCCCCAAAGGGGCTGGCAGCCCAGGCTGCCCCCTATGTGCAGCCTTGTTGGGCTGCAGGCCAAGCCTGCAGTGCCAGGCTACACGCCCAGTCTGGGCGCAGCGCCTGCAGCCAGAGGCTGCACGCCCAAGCTGCGGCTAGCCTTGGGCAGGCCACGGCCACCCTTGGCTGCAAGCCAAGCCTGCGGCCGTGGGTGGTGTTGGCCTGCACAGGGGCTGCCGCAACACCATCCTGCCCGAGGGCAGGGGCTGCAGCCCCACCAAGGCCCGTCGGCCTATCTAGAGGGGTCGTGTCTCGATTTTCATGCCATATTCCAATTTACCTATTAGGATCTCTAAAAATTAATTTGAATCCCAATTAAATTGAAATTTTCCACACAATCAAAATTTCAACCTTTAAATCAAATTTAACTTTTGGGAAAAAATAAATTACGGTCTTCAATCTTCAATCTCCTCTAAGAATAATTACGTAAAATTTCCTAAACCGTTTCCGGTGTACAAAAATTCTAACCATAAAAATTCTTAGAGACAAAAATTAAAATCCATGGGAAAATTACAGTGTTAATAAACTGCTCCCATTGTTACATAAAAATTCCTAGATACAATTTTTCTAAATTCTAAGGAACCATAACCGGTATAAACAAGCATGCTTATAATAATTCAAAAAATTAAAATAACCACATACTTTATACATAATCCATGATAACAACATAAAGGAACTCTAGAATGCCACTCTCTAAATATCAAATCCATACATAAATAAAAAGACTAAATAATTGTCTAATTTATGTACATGGCATAGTCATGAGATGGCTCTGATACCAATTGTAGGATAATAAATCGGTAAAAATGGATCAAAGTGGCGCAGCGGAACAATAAAAATTTTTAGATCGTTAAATATCTCATGATGCCATATACAATAAACCAACAACAATTAAAACTCATACCTCAAGGACGCCAATCTTGCAGGAGGAGAATGACCGGAGGCTTCAACCAACTAGCCTTCTCTACTATTCTCCAATTCCCGAATGGCTGAGTGTGTGGGCACTCTGAATCTCGATCGGTATGCTAGCACTGCTAGTCTTCTTCTGACCACCCAGATCTCTAAAGAACTTATTGTCACGATGAGCTATGCAACAATAAGCCTGCTCACCTGAGAGTCTGTGGTATAAGAGAACTGGAGTAGCAGGACCTCTATTGATAGACCTGCATGAGGTAATTCTCTGAATTTGAATTGGACTAGGAAAAGATATTCTCCCTTATCCATAACCATAAAAATCTGAATTTTCTATAGGAGATTCTCAACAATAAAATTCGGCCATTATGGATAAATCCAATCCAAATCTAAACAAGATTTTAACTAGAATTTTATCTCCCCTTTTTCAACCAAAAAATCTGAAATTCCTAGGAGAAAATCTCCTCATAAAATTCGGCCACTTTTAGGATAAGGGAGAATCAAAATTCTACTAGGATTTTCAAGCTTGAATCTTATCTCAACCTTATCCAAAATAACCGAATTTTCCTAGGAGATACACTCCAAATTTTTGGCCACTTTTCAGGGAGGAGAGAATCCAAATTCAACTGGGATTGAAACTTGAATTTTTCCCTTTGAACCTTATCCACAAAACCGAAATTCCATTGAGGATTATCCTCAAAATTTCGTCCATAATTTGTTAGGATTTAGATTCAAAATTCAAGTAGGATTCTAACAAGATTATCCTCTCCAAATCCAACTCAAATTCGAATTTCAAACCTTGCGGATTTTCCACTACAAATTCGAATCCCACTTGGACTGTGATTCAAAATTTGAATTTCAAATTTCAAATTCGAATTTCAAATTCAAATTTCAAATTTCAAATTCAAATTTCAAATTCAAATTTCAAATTCGAATTTCAAATTCAAATTTCAAATTCAAATTTCAAAATTCAAATTTCAAAATCCACAAAACGGTTGTGTTTTAAATTCTTGTTCTCATGGATAATTTTCTACAACTCCAATCCAATCTCAAATAAAATCATGGCAACTTTATTTGGAGTTTGAATAATTGTGTACTTTATTATCCAAAACAAAATCTGAATCCAACCAGAGAGAATCTTGTCTACCATTCTAATCCTGTGTCATCACCATCCATGCATAATAAACCAGCCAATAGCATACACAATTCAATTTGCCAAACGTTAAGGAATTATATGGAGCTAGTAGAGGGACTGATTGGACATATATAATCGGGCTCCCGCAAATCCATATGATCATCATTCTTTTACCGAACAACTCAATCATATGATCACTAGTTTCAGAGTCATACCACTATAAACCTGAAACTGAACTCCCAATTATATACCGTATTACGTAAGCCTGTGATAAGCTATTATCCAATGACCTTGTCATGTATGTAGAACCCTCATATGATATCTATGATCAGCCTTAGGCCAAAGTCTGTTTAATCCTACTGATCAGGCTATCTTAAAGTTCCATTATACTATCGAATAAAGAAAATGATTATTCATCATATGTGAATAAGAAGTCATCCGTCCAGCAGACGACCCAAGGCCTTGTCCATTTTCACATTCAGTATAATGCCTTTAAGAGAATACCCTTAACTCCTCATTAGAGCTATGATTCCAATATCTGTAAACGAACCCTTCATCGTATACAAGTCATGCACCCAACGAACCGGTCTATAAGCTTACTACCTCTGAGACGCTTTAGCCATTGGAACATCAAAGTACACAAGTCGTATACATGAAGCTGTCCTTTTACTCAGAATTAAGGTTACTGCATAATGAACATCAAAAGTAGATTGATCTACTCAAAGTGGACTTCGTAGATCAATCACGCTTTAGTTCCGATCTAATATGTCACCACCAAGCAACATATCCATGTCTCTACTTGGGAGTCCAGCTCCAGACAGTCAAGACAAACCGTCCCCTCCAAGGCTTTAGACAACATAATAGTCTTAACATGAGTTAGATGCTCGGTCTAACCCCATAACTACAGACCATAGTTTAGACTGCTAACTTTAGAATATTGTCTTCTCGCATACAAAAATCCATTACATGCAACGTTCTAACGGTTTAACACAAGCAATCAGGGAGCCATATTTGCTTACATTTACTTTAACATGTAAATAAGACGAGGACAAATAGCAATGTAATGAATAACCTCTATATATAATTTTATTATCCAGTTCAAAATAAATACATCAAAATGTCTCTAACGCTTAGGGCATTTCCTAACATCACAGTCCAAGTGGGATTCGAATTTGTTGTGGTAAATCCACAAGGAATGAAATTCGAATTTGAGTTGGATATGGAGAGGAAAATCTTGTTAGATTCCTACTTGAATTTTGAATCCAAATCATAACCAAATATGGACGAAAATTTTGAGGATTATCCTCAATGAATTTTCAGATTTTTGTGGACAAGGTTCAAGGAAAAATTCAAGTTTTAATCCCAGTTGAATTTGGATTCTCTCCTTCCTGATAATGGCCGAATTTTTGGCGTAAATCTCCTAGGAGATTTTCGGTTATTTTGGATAAGGATGAGCTAAGATTCAAGCTTGAAAATCCTAGTGGAATTTTGATTCTTCCTTATCCAAAAGTGGCTGAAATCTTGGTGGAGATTTCTCCTTTGAATTTTCAGATTTTTTGGTTGGAAAAGGGAGATAAAATTCTAGTTAAAATCTTGTTTAGATTTGGATTGGAATTATCCTATAATGGCCGAAATTTGTTAGGATTTTTCCTTAGATATTTTCAGATTTTATGGTGGTGGATAAGGGAGAATATCTTCTCCTAATCCAATTCGAATTCAGAGAATCACCTCATGCAGGTCTATAAATAGAGGTCCTGCCACTCCAGTTCTCTTAGACCACAGACTCTCAGGTGAGCAGGCTTGTTGTTGCACAACTCACCGTGACAATAAACTCTTTAGAGATCTGGGTGGTAGGAAGAAGACTAGCAGTGCTAGCATACCGATCGAGGTTTAGAGTGCCCACACACTCAGCCATTCGGGAATTGGAGAATAGTAGAGAAGGCTAGTTGGTTGAAGCCCTCCAGTCATTCTCCTCCTGCAGATTGGCGTCCTTGAGGTATGAGTTTTAATTGTTGTTGATTTATTGTATATGGCATCATGAGATATTTAACGATCTAAAAAATTTTATTATTCTGCTGCGCCACTCTGATTCGTTTTTACCGATTTATTTTCCTACAATTGGTATCAGAGCCATCTCATGACTATGCCATGTACATAAATTAGACAATTACTTAGTCTTTTTATTTATGTATGGATTTGATATTTAGAGAGTGGCATTCTAGGATTCCTTTATATTGTTATCATGTATTATGTGTAAAGTATGTGGTTATTTTAATTTTTTAAATTATTACAAGCATGCTTGTTTATGTCGGTTATGGTTCCTTAGAATTTACAAAAACTGTATCTAGGAATTTTTATGTAACCATGGGAGCAGTTTATTAACACTGTAATTTTCCTATGGATTTTAATTTTTGTCTCTTAGAATTATTATTTTTGTACACCGGAAACGGTTTAGGATTTTATGTAATTATTCTTGGAGGAGATTGAAGATTGAAGACCGTAATTTATTTTTCCCAAAAGTTAAATTTAATTTAAAGGTTGAAATTTTGATTGTGTAGAAAATTTCAATTTAATTGGGATTCAAATTAATTTTTGGAGATCCTAATAGGTAAATTGGAATATGACACGAAAATCGAGACATGACCCCTCGGGATAGGCCGTCGGGCCTTGGTGGAGCTGCAGCCCCTGCCCTCGGGCAGGATGGGGCTGCGACAGCCCCTTGACAGGCCATAACCACCCACGGCTGCAGGCTTGGCCTGTAGCCGAGGGTGGCCGTGCAGCCTGGCGCTACAGGCTTGGCCTGCAGCCTGGCAGGGCTGCACAAGGGGCGACCGTGGGCTGCCAGCCCCCCGGAGGCTGGGGGCTACCCACGGCGGCTGCCGCCTCTGGGGGCCGTGGTGCGACAGTTCAAAAAATCGAAAAATTTTGATTTTTAAATTTGAGATTTAATTTTAAATCATGTTTTAAAATATGTAATTGAAAATTTGAAATTTTTGAAATTACATATTATTATACATGATGTTTAAAAATTCGAATTTGAAATTTAAATTTGAAATTCGAATTTGGAATTTAAATTTGAAATTCGAATTTTTGGAATTTAAATTTTAAATGATTCATGGGATGAGAAATAAATGGAGAGGCTACATAAAGATGGATACAAGAAGATGGAACAAAATTCAAGACCCAAAGAATGCTTTGGATGGAATTTTGTAATCTTTTTTTTTTTCATTATTCTAGGATGGAACCATGGCTTGGTTATTTATCTGTCAATTATTTTTTCTGTGATATGTCATGAATGTATAAATATGTTTTGATGGATGTTTTGTATATATATTTGATAACATGTCATATAGGATAGGTGAGTGCCGCTCATACTATAGTGATCATACATATTTGTCAAAACTTGCATGTTTTTCAAAATATTGAGTGGGAGAGGGTTTCAAACAAAACTCACAGCCTCCATTATTGATCCATATGTGAAAGCATGGTAACTCCTCGTGTCAGTTCTGCCCTGACCACACCCCTCGGAAGGTGTTTACCGCCACCAGTGTACTAGATTGGATCTCCTATGTGGAAAACGTGTTCGAGTACGATCCTATTCATGACCACCCCTCGGTGGCTTGGTAGGACGTGGATCGGGCTATGTAAACAATAGTTATACACTCAAGACTCGTTTAGTTATTAACCTTCCCTAGAAACTCTGTTAACTAAACTGGTGACCAAATAAGCGGTTATTAATATGTGTCTTAACCTTGGAGGATTTAAGGCAATATATATTAATTGGACGGGGTCCATGTTCCGACTATCTGTTTTAATGACCATCCCTCGGTGGCTTGGGGAAATAGGTGCTTAGAATTACCGTTGCAATGCTACATGTTTTTCAAGTTTCATGTAGGAACATACTTGTATGTTTTATTTGCTAAATTAACTGTATATTTGCTTGGGCTTTCTAATGATGTCTAGTATAATTTTATTTCAGTTCAAAATGTCACCGACACCCCTTATTTTAATACTTACTGAGAATAAACTGAATGGCGATAATTATAAAGATTGGAAAAGAAATCTGTTAATAGTTCTTAGCTGCGAGAGACACAAGTTCGTACTGGACGAACCATGCCCACCAGGGCTAAAACCTGACACACCACTTGAGGAGGTCCCGGTTGCCTATACTCGTTGGAGAGAATCCAATGATATAGCTCGATGTTACATGCTTGCTAGCATGACGAGTGCTTCACAAAAGCAGCATAAGACTTATCAAGTTGCTGGGGAGATCATGGAAAATCTGGAGGACATGTTCGGAGGCCAAGAAAAGTTAGCTCGACAGTCTGCTATAACCAGTATTATGAACTCTAAGCAAAAGACAGGTACTCCGGTGAAGGACCATATGATCACTCTAATGGGATTCTTCGTTGAGGCTGCCGAAAACAGTGCTGAGTTGGACTACAACATCCAGATCGAGATGGTGTTCAAAACTCTGTCTAAAGATTTTGTAGGGTTTAAGGCCGTATACAATCTGGCGATAAGGGAGTTAGGACTAACCGAGCTCATGAAGCAACTCCAAGCTTATGCGCAGATGATCAAGGATGGGGATGTGGTCCAACCCAAAGGAGAGGCCAATTTGGCAGAATCTTCCAAACCCTCTCGGAAGAGAAAGAGGCCAAATCAGAAGCAAGCGGCTTCCAGTTCTTCTAATACTCCTGTCTCGGATGGGAAGAAGAAGAACAAGAACGAGAAGCCCAAGGACCCTAAAAAGTCCAAGTGCTTCCACTGTGGGAAAGTAGGTCACTTTAAGAAGGCTTGCCAGGAATTCCTAACCGCCAAGGGCAAGGAAGGTAAGGAACTTCACTACTTAGAAGCATGTTTGGTGGAAGAATCGAAAGCCACTTAGGTCATTGATTCGGGTGCCACTAATCATGTTTGTGTTTCTATGAAGGACCATATGATCACTCTAATGGGATTCTTCACTGAGGCTACCGAAAACGGTGCTGAGTTGGACTACAACACCCAGATCGAGATGGTGTTCAAAACTCTATCTAAAGATTTTGTGGAGTTTAAGGTCATATACAATCTGGCGACAAGGGAGTTAGGACTAACCGAGCTCATGAAGCAACTCCAAGCTTATGAGCGGATGATCAGGGATGGAGATGCAGTCTGACCCAAAGGAAAGGCCAATTTGACGGAATCTTCCAAACCCTCTCGGAAGAGGAAAAGGCCAAACCAAAAGCAAGCGGCTTCTAGTTCTTCTAATCCTCCCGTCTCGGATGGGAAGAAGAAGAACAAGAACAAGAACAAGAAGCCCAAGGACCCTCAAAAGTCCAAGTGCTTCCGCTGTGGGAAGGTAGGTCACTTTAAGAAGGCTTGCCGGGAATTCCTAGCCGCCAAGGGCAAGGAAGGTAAGGAACTTCACTACTTAGAAGCGTGTTTGGTAGAAGAATCAAAAGACACTTAGGTCATTGATTCGGGCGCCACTAATCATGTTTGTGTTTCTATGCAGGGGTTCGTGGAAACAAGAAGTCTACATGATAAGAGCCTCTCGTTGCGGATTGGGGACGGTAGCTTGGTGGTGACTGAGGCAGTGGGAGATATTTATCTTTACTTTGATGAATTTAGGTTTATTTTATTGAAAGACTGTTTTTATGTTCCTAATTTTAGGAGGAACCTTATATTGGTAGCTTGTTTAATAAAGGATTCTTATTCAGTTTCTTTTAGTAAAAGAGTTGATATTCGTAGAAATAAGTCTTTTATCTGTTCTGGATATATGGATGGAAACCTATATTTGATCAAACCAAAGATGTACTCACTGCTTGACACTGAATTAATAGATAACTCTAAAAAGTTGAAAGTTTCTCACTCTAACAAGGCGTATCTTTGGCATTTAAGACTTGGTCATATTAATTAGGATAGGATTCAAAGATTAGTGAAAGACGGTCCTCTGGAATCTCTGGAGGAGGTACGTCTTCCTTAATGTGAGTCTTGTCTAGAGGGTAAGATGACTAAGAGGTCTTTTGGAGCTAAGGGTACGAGGGCTCAAGAGCTCTTAGAAATTGTGCACACTGATGTATGTGGCCCCATGAACGTCACAGCATGAGGAGGGTTCGAGTATTATGTCTCCTTTATAGATGATTACTCGAGGTATGGATATGTGTATCTGATGCACCGCAAGAGAGAAACCATTGACAAGTTCAAAGAGTATCGTGCAGAAGTGAAAAAGTAATTGGATAAATCTATAAAGACACTTCGATCTGATCGAGGTGGCGAATACCTCTCCGATGAATTTCTAGGACATCTTGTAGAGAATGGGATATTATCCCAATTGACTACACCTGGTACTCCACAACAGAATGGTGTAGCCGAAAGGAGAAACAGGACCTTGTTAGATATGGTACGGTCCATGATGAGTTATTCAATGCTGCCATTATCATTTTGGGGATTTGCTTTACAAACGGCGTGCTATATTCTGAATCAGGTTCCAAGCAAATCAATTCCCAGAACTCCATATGAATTGTGGCGTGGCAGGAAGCCCTCCCTTGGACATAAGAGAATATGGGGCTGCCTGGCGCATGTACTGGATGGGGATGCGAAGAAGTTGGAATCAAGATTAGAATAGTGCATGTTTGTAGGGTATCCAAAGGGAACTAAAGGAGGTCTGTTCTATAACCTGAAAGAACAAAAAGTCATTGTTTCAACCCATGCGACATTCTTAGAGGAAAGTCACATGAATGACTTTAAGCCTCAAAGCAAAGTGGTGCTAGAGGAGTTATCAGGTGAAAGAATTGCTCCACAGATTTCAGTCTTGGATGCAAGTCTGAGTTCCGGTGAAAGACCTGCAAACGATCAACAATTTAGGGTGCCTCGTCGTAGTGGGAGGGTTTCGAAGAAACCTAATTTCTTCATGTATGATGTTGAGGTATACCAGGTCGAGGCTCATGAGCATGAGGATGATCCGGTCACCTACGATGAAGCTATAAATGATGTTGATTCTAAATCTTGGAAACAGGCTATGAACAATGAGATGGATTCTATAAAATCCAACTCTGTTTGAGAACTTGTAGATTTGCCAGATGGGATAAAACCCATTGGATGCAAATAGGGTACAAAAGAAAGAAGGATGCGGAAGGGAGAGTGGAAACTTTCAAAGCTAAACTGGTTGTAAAGGGGTACACGCAAAAGGCTGGAATCGATTACGATGAAACCTTTTCACCTGTTGCTATGCTGAAGTCTATCAGTATTCTTCTGTCCGTTGCTGCGGCTCTCGATTATGAGATCTGGCAAATGGATGTCAAGACGGCATTCTTGAATGGCCATCTTGAAGAGTGTATGTATATGATACAGCCCGAAGGGTTCGTAGCGAAAGGTCAAGAAAGGAAAGTCTGTAAGTTGCTTAGATCCATTTATGGATTAAAGCAAGCATCCCACTCATGGAAGTAGAGGTTTGATCAATCGATTAAAACATTTGGTTTTGAGCAGAACTTTTATGAACCCTGTGTTTATAAACATATTAAGGATGGAAAAGTGGTTTTTCTGATACTCTATGTCGATGATATACTACTCATTGGGAATGATGTAGGGAATTTATCATCGGTTAAGCTTTGGTTATACCAACAGTTTGACATTAAGGACTTGGGAGAAGCTAATTATGTTCTAGGCATTCGTCTCTTTAGAGATCGAAAGAACAAAATGATAGCGTTATCCCAAGCTTCATACATAGATAAAATAATTGACAAATATGCAATACAAGAGGCAAGGAAAGGTACACAACCTTCTATTGCCGGTCTAACTCTTTCATTGGATGACTGTCCCAAGACATCGAAAGAAAGAGAGCGTATGAGTAAGGTCCCTTATGCATCCGCTGTGGGTAGCTTTATGTATGCTATGCTTTGCACTCGCCCGGACATATGTTTTGCAGTAGGTATGGTGAGTCGATATCTAGCGAATCCTAGAACCAAGCACTGGCAAGCAGTAAATCATATACTCAGGTATCTTAAGAGAACGAGGGATATTATGCTGGTGTGTTCTGGAGGAGACCTAACACGCGTAGGATACACGGACTCAGACTTCCAGACTTGTAAGGATTCGAGGAAATCGACATCTGGATCAGTGTTTTTTCTCTAAGGAGGCACCATTGTGTGGAGGAGCGTGAAGCAGGGCTGCACAGCTGACTCTACTATGGAGGCTGAGTATGTGGCTACGGCTGAGGCATCTAAAGAAGCAGTTTGGCTCCGCAAGTTCTTTAGAGACCTTGAGGTCATTCCAGGTGTTGACAAGCCTATCACACTTTACTGTGATAACACTGGGACTATTGCCAACACAAGGGAATCGTGGCACTACAAAAGGACTAAGCACATAGATTGGAGATATCATATTATTAGAGGGCATGTGGAGATAGGATAAGTAGATGTATGTAAGATCGCGTCTAAGGACAATATTGCCGATCCCTTTACTAAGACTTTGGTGGCTAGAAGCTTTGAAAGGCACGTAGAGGTGATGGGGATGCATAACATGGCACATCTGCTGGCTTAGGGCAAGTGGGAGATTGTTAGGAAATGCCCTAAGTATTAAAGACATTTTGATGTATTTATTTTAAACTGGATAATAAAATTATGTATAGAAATTATTCATTACATTGCTATCTGTCCTCGTTTTAGTTACATGTTAAAGTAAATGTAAGCAAATATGGCTCCCTGACTGCTTGTGTTAAACTATTAGAACATTGTATGCAATGGACTTTTGTATGCGGGAAGACAATGTTCTAAAGTTAGCAGTCTAAACTATGGTCTATAGTCTATGGGGTTAGACCGAGCATCTAACCCATGTTAAGACTATTATGTTGTCTAAAGCTTTGGAGGGGACGGTTTGTCTTGACTGTCTGGAGCTGGACTCCCAAGTAGAGACATAGATATGTTGCTTGGTGGTGACATATTAGACCGGGACTAAAGCGTGATTGATCTACGAAGTCCACTTTAAGTGGATCGATCTACTTTTGATGTTCATTGTGTAGTAACCTTAATCCTGAGTAAAAGGATAGCTTCATGTATATGACTTGTGTACTTTGATGTTCCAATGGCTAAAGCATCTCAGAGGTAGTAAGCTTATAGACCGGTTCGTTGGGTGTATGACTTGTATATGATGAAGGGTTCGTTTACAGATATCGGAATCATAACTCTAATGAGGAGTTAAGGATATCCTCTTAAAGGCATTATACTGAATGTGAAAATGGACAAGGCCTTAGGTCGTCTACAGGGTGGATGACTTCTTATTCACATATGGTGAATAATCATTTTCTTAATTCGGTAGTATAATGGAACTTTAAGATAGCCTGATCAGCAGGATTAAACGGACTTTGGCCTAAGGCTGATCATGGATATCATGTCACTGGACGATAGCTTGTCACAGGCTTACGTAATATGGTATATAATTGGGAGTTCAATTTCAGGTTTATAGTGGTATAACTCTGAAATTAGTGATCATATGATTGAGTTGTTCGGTAAAGAATGATGATCATATGGATTTGCGGGAGCCCGATTATATATGTCCAATCAGTCCCTCTACTAGCTCCACATAATTCCTTAACGTTTGGCAAAATTGATCTATGTGTGCTATTGGCTAGTTTATTATGCATGGATGGTGTTGACATAGGATTAGGATGGTAGACAAGATTCTCTCGATTGGATTCAGATTTTGTTTTGGATAATAGAGTACACAATTATTCGAACTCCAAATAAAGTTGTCCTGATTTTATTTGAGATTGGATTGGAGTTGTAGAAAATTATCCATGAGAAAAAAAGTTTGAAATACAACTATTTTGTGGATTTTGAAATTTGAATTTTGAATTTTGAATTTTGAATTTGAATTTGAAATTCGAATTTGAAATTTGAATTTGAAATTTAAATTTGAAATTTGAAATTTGAAATTTGAACTTTGAATTTGAAATTCGAATTTGAAATTTAAAATTCAAATTTTGAATCACAGTCCAAGTAGGATTCGAATTTGTTATGGTAAATCCACAAGGAATGAAATTCGAATTTGAGTTAGTTATGGAGAGGAAAATCTTGTTAGAATCCTACTTGAATTTTGAATCCAAATCCTAACCAAATATGGACGAAAATTTTGAGGATTATCCTCAATGAATTTTCAGATTTTTGTGGATAAGGTTCAAGAAAAAATTCAAGTTTCAATCCTAGTTGAATTTGGATTCTCTCTTCCCTAAGTAAGACCGAATTTTTGGAGTAAATCTCCTAAGAGATTTTCGGTTATTTTGGATAAGGATGAGATAAGATTCAAGCTGGAAAATCCTAGTGGAATTTTGATTCTTCCTTATCCAAAAGTGGCCGAAATCTTGGTGGAGATTTCTCCTTTGAATTTTCAGATTTTTTGGTTAGAAAAGAGGGATAAAATTATAGTTAAAATCTTGTTTAGATTTGGATTGGAATTATCCTATAATGGCTGAAATTTTTTGGGATTTTCCCTTGGATAATTTCGGATTTTATGGTTCTGGATAAGGGAGAATATCTTCTCCTAATCCAATTCGAATTCAGAGAATCACCTTATGCAGGTTTATAAATAGAGATCCTGTCACTCCAGTTCTCTTAAACCACAGACTCTCAAGTGAGCAGGCTTATTGTTGCACAACTCACCGTGACAATAAGTCCTTTTGAGATCTGGGTGGTCAGAAGAAGACTAGCAGTGCTAACATACCGATCAAGGTTCAGAGTGCCCACACACTCAGCCATTCGGGAATTGGAGAATAGTAGAGAAGGCTAGTTGGGTAAAGCCCTCCGGTCATTCTCCTTCTGCAGATTGGCGTCCTTGAGGTATGAGTTTTAATTGTTGTTGGTTTATTATATATGGCATCATGAGATATTTAACGATCTAAAAAATTTTATTGTTCCACTGCGCCACTCTGATACGTTTTTACCGATTTATTTTCCTACAGAGATCTGCCACTTTAAACTATTGGTCTTATGGTGTGGGAAATACTTGTTGAAAAATGCAGTTGTCATCTATTTTTATATTCCAATCCACCTAGGTCACAGAGAATACAACCAGCTTTTTTAAAAATTTTTAAATTTTTTTAAATAAAAAATACTTTTTATACAAACAACAATAACATAAAACTGTGAATCGCTACCCCTAAGAGTGCTCCTAAGAAATATTCGTGGGATGAGACCTCCTAAAAAACCAACCTCCTAGACAGAGTAACGTTCTTAGGAAAGAATGATAGTGTAGAACGCTAGACAGAACTCCTTTAGTTTGTACTATTCAACATTTACATACAATTGCTTGAAAATTTTATTACATTTTACGACGTTTTTTACAAAATGTTAAATGTTAGATATTAGTACCCTAAGTTAATGCATTTTTAAAGCCTAAGATTACACAAATTATGAGACCTAATTAAAATTGGTAATCTAAAAATTAAAACTAGTTATTCAAATTTTTTTTTTAAAGAAAAAGAAAAAAAGCCAAAATGAATATAAAAATAAAAGAAAATTGTACATATCTCTTTAGGCTTAAAATCTACTGACCAATCTTGCTTGAAGCACCTCTTGGACAACGGCATCAAAAATTTGATTACACCCAAATTATGACAAAACAAAACAGTCAATTGTAGTATAATGAGAACGGTTGATTTCATGAGGAGGTAATAATAACAAATAAGGGAGATTAGTAGAAAGCGTTAGAAAAATAAGCAATCAAACAAACAACAGAAAAGGAAAAAAATTTCTTTATGATTTAAAGTGAAATTAGAAAATACAATAAAGTAAGGCAATTTGATATAGAAAAAATTTAATAATTAAAAACAGTAAGACATTGAGAATCCCCTATATGCTTTATTCACCTATTTGGATTTTAATTTGCAAATTGACTAAATTAAAAGTTTTATATCCCAAACAATCAATATATTATATCATACAACAATCACATAAAAAAAGCTTGATTAAATTTATATAAAAGTTGATAACAAAATATATTGATATGAGAAATAAATAAGATGAAAGAAAATTTGTAACTTAAATGTATAAAACTTACAAATTATTAATAAATCAAACACAAACAAACTCACTATAAATATAAGATCATCTCTAATTTCACCAAAGAACTCTAGCCTAACTTACAAAGCATTCTCACAAAATTTTAAAAAGAAAATATGAGAGGAAAAGCAACACAAAAGCAAAAGAGAAAGAGTGCATCTACAATGTCCTTAAACCTCCCCAAAATGCCTTTTTATGGGCATAATTTTCACTATTCCACCTACCTAACATCCACACAAACTTTTCAAACTTACTGCACTAATAGGTATACATACAACATAAACTTTTTAAACTTACTATGGTAGTTGGTGTACGTATAACACAAACTTTTTAAACTGCTATAGTAGGTATAGTATTCAGCTATAGCTATAATTGTCATGCACACTTTACTACAGTAATTACAGTGCACTTTGCTATGGTAGCTATGGTTTTAGTGCGCATTTTGCAAACTTTGCTATAGTATTATAGTAGCTACAATACTAGTACATATAATTAGGAATGATCCAGTGTGGTAGAATGCATAATAAGATTGATTTTCATAGTTTCCTAATATAGATAGTGACATCTGGTGGGACTCACGCCGATATATAAATTTTTTACCTCAATTTGATACTGTAAATAAATAAAGTGTAAAAATTAGATATTTTCAAAATAAAATACTATGGAAAACTCATTAGAAATATTTAACTTTAAGCTTATTTAATATACTAATATAAAAAGTAAAAAAATTAAATTAAATAAAGCAAAATTAAATAAAGAATTCATAAAATTTATTAAAAAAAATCTAAATCAAAGTATATAAAACAAAATAAATCAAAACATATAAAAATAATTAAGATCTTTAAAGAAAAGCTAATTTTTATACATAAAAAAATAATAAAATAACTTTATTTTTTAGGATTATTACGGCTGCTTCCTTTCCCTCTTTGATTTATGGAATTTTGACGAAACAGAAGATCATATAGAGGTCTAATGAAGGGTTAGGTGTGCTCGGTCAACCTCTTAAGGTTCACAAGAAACTTACTGTAAGGAAGCCATGTTCAGGATGTTCAAAGAGTAGATTCACGAGATACGGATCAGGACAATGTACCCCCTGATGCTGAAACACCTGCCAGAACATCGGCTGCCCAAGCTCGGACATTGAAAAGGTGAGTTTCATTGAGGGGCAGCTGGAATCAATCAAGCAGTAGGGAAAGGCGCTAAAGGAGAAAGCCAATTACTTAAAAGTGTGCTTGCAGGTTTTGAGGAAGACGTTGCAAATGCTACGGGAAGATGTTTTGGATTGATTTTTTATCTTTGTGCATGTGAACAGTCTTGGTGCTTTGGCAGTTTTTTCTTTTTTTTTTTTTTTTTTCAATAAGGGAGAGTACAAAATTTAAGGGGAGTTTATTTTTACAAGTTTTTATTACAGTTTTTGGTTTTTGTATTTTGGAACATTGTCATTTTGGGTTTTCATTGTATTGAATGTTTTGAATCAAAAATGTCAAAGGAGGAGATTATTAAGTTTTTGTTTGTTGGTATTTATATGCTAACTTGGTTAGGAAAAACCAAAAATTGAGTTGCTAGATTTAAGAGTTTTTATGTATATGTTGTATTATATGGTGCAATATTAGGCAGGTATTTGAAGTTATTGCTAGCTGTACGAATTTGGAAAGATGGACCTATATGGAAGATTCCAACAGATTCATTTTTGGACTTGACAGATTCGAATTAGGTGCAAATCAAGATAATTGCGTGCATTAATAAAAATAATTATGGGAATTGATTTAAAAAAAGGAATTCTAAATTTAGATAGGATTCTTTATCCAATTTCAAAATATACATCACATAAAAGATCATATAAATTTAAATAAGGAAAGATTTGAATTGCTAGCAATTTTTATAAAAATATATTTAGATAATGTGTAGCATTTATTGTTGGATAATCACAGCCCAAAATCAAATTGAATAGTAAATTTAAATATTAGAATTTCAAAATATTTCATAAAATGCTGCAACAAATCATAAAACAATTTGAAATTTGAAATAAATTTGATCCGAAATCTTTTTGGCGCTTGGTTACTGCTGCTATTTATTTAAAGTCTCAAAAACAGAATTGTGGACATGAGCTTAGAGATATACGAGTCTTTGAGACTTTTGAAGCTATTGCATTTTTTATGTCTTTCAGAAGAAAGGCTTAGTGTCTTGGGAATGAGGTATTAGCAATTGAAGGGAGTTTAACGTAATTAGCAAGGGAAGCTCACAGTAACAAATTCATTGACTGGGTTCAAGATGACTAACGATAACAAAGAAGAGGAAGTTTTCGGTTTGTATAAGACTATTAGTACTTATAACCATTTAACAATTAGTAGAGCATTCAATATCTAGGCATGAGCCCATCGAGTTAAAAAACCGAACCTCATAAAAAGTTGCATGTTTCTCTTTATTTACTTACTTATGATAATTAATTAATTGAGTAAATTAATTTAACTTGGTAAATAATCTAAAATAAGATCTTGCATATGTACATGTGTTTGACAAAAAAAAAATATCTTATCAATAATGCTATTTTTTTTAAGATTAAATTTGTATCAACTTTTATTCATTTTGAATACTTTTTAATTTTAATTTGCTTTAGATCATGTATGGTTAATGTTATGTATTAAAAATTTAGGTTGTGTTTGGTGTTATTTTTTAGATGATTTTGATTTTTAGAGAAAACTCAAAATGAGAATGTTTTAAGGATTTAATTAGAATCATTTATGAAATTATGTTTTTTATATTTTTTTAGTTTAATTCTAAAAAATAAAAATATAAAAAATTCAAAAATAAAAAAAAAATCTACAACATCTAACCCCTCCCACGGCTATGGCCAAGCTCCTACGGCAACAATCGGCAAAATTGCTGCTTCGAGAGGGCTAGATCAAGGCGACAATGAGCACATTATGGCTGGATTGCGATAACAATGCGATCGCAGTGGCCTCGCAAGGCCGAAATTGTGGCGGCCAAATTGCGATGATGGCGAGATCGTGGCAGCTTGCTCAGTGAACACTGCCATAGATCTAGAATGTCACTACAAATCTGCTGGCTATCATTGACGCCATCGCGAGATGTAGACTATCATGAATCTCAGCCTCCTTTGCTGGAGATGGAGTCGTCGCAAGTCTCAGCTTCCTTTGTTGGAGATGAAGGCTGTCCCAAGTCTCACCTCCTTCACTGAAGATGGCAGGTGGAGTTGTCATTACTCTCAACCTCCTTTGTCGGAGAAGGAGCTATCGCAAGCAGCCCACTTGGTCAGAGATTGAGGCCGTCATGATTCTGGAGGTGGCTGTCTCTAAAGTCAACAAATGTATACAGTGAGAAAGAGAATACAAAATGAAAATAACTTTTTTTCATTTCCAAAAAGCCAAAAAAAAAAAAAAAAGCAAACAAACAAACAAACAAACAAACAAAAGAGTTGGAAATAATGTATTAAGATGTTTTATAAATGGTTTTTGTAATTTTGAATAACCAAACACTATCTTGGGATCATTTTTGTTTTCTATTACTTTAGAAAATATGGAGATATTTTCAAAAGCAATACCAAACACACCCTTAATCTTCACAACGTTACACTACTTAAGTTTGGTTGGCTTACAATGTTTGAGAATTTCTAGAAATTAAAAATTAGTTGTCTTTTTCTAAAGCCTCTTAGGGTTTTATAAACTATACATGATTTACTCAAGGCGTGAACTTATAATCACGTCAATGATCGACTCGAGTAATAAAAATGTTACTACGTCAAGATATATGAGTGCCTATTTGAAATCATACTTAAGGTTTAGCTCCGGCGTCGGAAATGATTGCTAATTCAAGTTTTGATTTGTAGATTGTTTTGTCCAATCGCATGAAAATATCATATATGTAGGTATATATTGCGTGCAAGTAATTTTTTTTTTTTTTAATTACTGCCTTGTTAATGTGTGTGTATACATATACACATACATCATTGAAGGAAAAAAATATATATATACATGTGACGCCTTAAATTTTATTTAAGGGTCAATATATAATTTAAATAAAATTAGTGTGCCAAAAATTAATTAAAAATCTTTTGGAAACCCTAGGTTGGTTTCCTAGTCAAATTTCACTCAAAAAGTCAACAATTTTAACTTCAAAAACCCTAAAATATTCGGCTATTACTTGGGATTTTAATTAAAAATTTAAATTTCACAAATCCAAGGAGGATTTAAACTCAAATTTCATCCTTTAAATATAAAGAAGAAATTCGGCCCTAAAGTGTAGGAAATAAAAAAGATTTTATTTGAATTAAAAGCTAGGTCAAAACTCAATCAAAATTCAAATTATTTTTCCTTAAAAACTAATGGGTAATTTTGGTCACTTGAGGAGAAATAAGGAGAGAAAAACCCTAGCCTCAAAACAGCACAAAGACTTTCCCTTTTGCCCCTCAAAAGATTCGGCCAAACATGGAAGCAAAAAGGAAAGAAAACCCTAGTATAAAAACCCTCTTTCAACTCTCATTCACCTTCCTTTCACTCTCAAAAATTCGGCCAGCTTTCCCTTGTTTCCTCTCTGAATTCTTCTCTCCCAAAACACACCAAAACAGCAAGCAAAAACCTACCTAAAGGCAGCTCAAAAATTCAACAATTTTTGAGACAAAAACAAGGTAAGAAATCAACTTTTTCCTTCCTTCTCCTTTTGATTTTAAATCCGAAATTTACATGGTTTTTATCCACTGTTTTCCCTACTGTTTTGAAGACTCCAACACTCATACAAATTCAGCCAAAGAGGAGACCAAGCATCAAAAATAGTGTAGCACAAACAAGGTGTGATTTCTCTCTCTAAAACCCTAAAAATTTTCCCTCATTGATCCCCTTTCAAAAACCTTATTATCACATGTGTAAATTTTATGATTTTTGTCAATTTGATTCTTGGGTTGTGTTAATGACATATAAATAAGGTTCTCCACGAAATTTTGTGATCATTGGATGAAAATTGAATTGGTTTGAGGCTAATTGAAATTCGGACAGGAAAAACGGAAATCTGGAAAATTACCATATGAACAGTAAAATTGTGTCAGCCATAACTTGAGTTTTAAAAATGATTTTTGAGTGAATCTTGAGCCTAAAATTAAATTCGAGATGTCCCCTAAATGCCTGCAAAATTTCAGAACTAAACTCATCCGTTGGGCTAGTCAAAATATTTTTCTAAGATAGGTGGACAGAACTGCCAGTTTTTGAACTGAAACTGAAACCCTGATTTTATGACTGAAAACAACCCCTCGGTTTTTGGCCTAGTTGAGTAACCAAACGATATCTAAAAATTATATGAAATTAAAGCTACAGATGTCTAGTTTAACATATTAAAAATTTAGAATTTTTGGGATTCAAAATGAATTAATATTGATTTTACAGTTAGCCTAGATCAGTCTGCCCATGTCCAGTAATATCCTAACTTAGGGGTTTTCACAAATTTTAAATCCCAAATGTTATTAAACATTTTAAAATCTTTTTGTGGCACACTAAAATGATTGGATGATTTTTTCTAAACCTAGACTGATCATATGTTGTGATTATAGGATTTATTTGACGTTCTTGCTTGATTGGTGGATCACGTTATCGCAACACTTGTGCGATAATCGAGGTAGGACTTTCTAGCCTTTTCTGGGAGTAGTCAAGTGTTTTAAATTTCCCTGTTTTATCGATGGTATTCTGTTTTTCAGTTTATAAAATTATTATACTGTTTTTGATGAAATAAACGCATGCAACGTGTTTTGTAATAAATGTGTATTTTAAAGCGTGTTTTGATTTATGGCATAATATAACTTGGTAAATACCATCTTTTGAATAATCCGGTGAACATAATTGAGCTGTAGTTCACGATCATTGTAAATGATGCGTGCGTCCCAAAGTTGACGCCATGGGAGAAGGTCCCTAAACCTGCACAGGGCCGTTCGGCCTATTTAGACCGTAACGAGATGATCTAAGATAATTCAATTCGAGGCACATATATTATAGCTACGACAAGTCCTCACTCAAAATATGATGGTTTATTTTAATGATTTATTATTTTAATATTGGGGCACGTACATTGCAGCTGCGCTAAGTCCTCAGCAGAATAAAACTTGTATTAAAAATGTTTTCACGAAATTGTTGATTTTTTTTTATATGATTATTATGCCATGTATTTTTTTTAAATTGTTTATTATTTTTGGAAACGAATATTATGTCATACTTCTAAATGTTACCTGTTTAACCCACCTTTGTTTCTGTTTTACTGAGCCAGTGCTCACGTCCCTTTTCTTTGTGATTTCGAAATGACTACTTCCAGGTGCGGGAGGTAGCAGTTCCGAAAATCGTTGAGCTATTCGTTTCTATTGAAGATGATGCTATCCGTTTTCTCCATCTTCTTCATTCTGTTTCTCATTCTGATGTAATGAGATATTAAGTTTGGACTTTATTTCACGTTATTTAAATTTCATGCTTGGGAATATTTTATGGTTGGTAATCTCTTTTGAAGACCGATTTTGTGTTTGATTTCCGCATTAAAAAGTATTTATTTTCTACTTTATTTTATTATGTGGTTATGATGCTACGTTATAAATAATTAGGCTTAGCTAAATTATAATGTTGACCCGTTTTTCGTAATAAATGTTTTTCCTTAAATCTCGGCTTGATATTATGATTTGGCTGCCGTGTCACGTGTCTAAATTTTGGGTCGTGACAATACACGCGCACACACATTATTATAATAACTAAAAGCGGGGACGGGATTCACTGTTCCTTGTATAGTGCCGTCCCCGCTTTGCCCCTTTGGTTAGCCTTAAACTGGGGGCATTTTCGGTATTTTGCAGCTGTTGGCTGCTTTGCGGTTTTTTGCCCCTGCTGTCGTTTTTTGGTTGTTTTGTTTGGGCTTTTTTGTGTTTCTTCAATGGATGGAAGCCCTACCTCCTCTCCTTCTTTCTTTCGGCTCTTTCCCCGCCGCCTGTGTTTATTTGCATCTTTGTTGTTGCCGTGTGCTTGCCTTTGATTCTTCTCTTTTGTTCTCTGTGTTTTTTGCCTTTACCGTCTATTCTCTTTATTTTTCCTCTTGCTCTTTTTTGTCTCTTCCTTTGTTCATCACTTTGGGTTTTTGCCCTTTTTTTTTCCTGTTTTTTTTCTTTCTCAGTTTTTTCTTCTTGCCGAATCTTGCTTCTCATTGTTGAAACTATTGCTCTCTCGCTCTGCTTTTTCTTTCGTTTTTTGCCTGTGTTTGTCTTTGTCTCTTTGGGCTTTTCCACTCTTTCTTCATTTTTTTTTTTTTGAGTAGTCAATTTTGTGTGCTCTGTTTCTTGACGTCTGCCGCTTCAATTTCTTCATCGTCTTTGATTTTTCGTTTGTTGTTGGAGTTGATTTCTTTTGTTTCTCTCAGTTTGGGAATTGTTGGATTGTAGTCTCTTTTATATACTCTATCTCTTCATCTCTGCCGCCTCTATTCTTCTATTTCTTCGGTTTTTCCTTTATTGTTGGGGTTGATTTCTTTAGCTTCTAAATCCCTTCTCTTTATGCATTTCTGTTTTAGCTTTGATCTATTTTGTGTTTCGTGTGTTTTGACTCCCCCCTTTCTCTTTCTTTTTTCCTGCTTCTGTTTTTTTTCCCCCCTTTTCTTGCTATCATCTTCTGTATTGCTTTCTACCCCACCGAATCTTAGTTTCTTAGAGGTATTCCCCTGCTTCTCTACCTCTGCCTCCCTGTCTTTTTCTTCTTCCCTTGCCGTATTGCTGATTTGCATGTTGCTATTGTCGTTTGGGTTGTTGTCGTTTGTTTTCCTAATTTTGTTAATGAATTCATTGTTGTTTTCCTACTTAATGTCGTGTTCAATAGTTTAAATAAGGCATGGCTTCCAAGATTGTTGTGGTTTTTGTTATTTGTAAATATTTTTGTCTCAATCTTAATATTTATAGATTTGTATTGTTTTGGGTACCTACATTTTGCTTTCTACATCATTGCATAGGTTATTTAGATTAGTGTAAACAAAAAAAAATTTTCGTCTTTTAGTTTAGATTACCCCTTGGCACGTTTCCGTCGTTTTGCACCGCCCTTTTTTTCTATTTCTTTGTCGTTTTGGGCCTACTATTCCTTTGTTATATTTTTCCCTCTTTTATTACTCATTTCTGGAGTATACAAAGTAATTTCTCCGCTGCGTATATTCATTCTCTTAATTAATTGTGTGTTTATTGTTCGGTTTGAACGGAATGGGTTATTGGTTTCTGCCTTTCTTTCAAGTTACTAGGTTTATGATTTCATTTACTTTCGGCAGCTTTTCTGCAGTGAAGATTTCGGCTGCATTTAGTGATTTGTCCCTGCCATATAAAATCATCATACCACTCTTACTGAGGTGTAATTCGGCTATTAGTTGATAACTGATATTTTTTATGCACTTCTGATTATTATTTAATCTCTTTCGAGCCTCTACAGTGCACTTATTATAAATGCATTCAGAGAGCATGATGTACCTCTGCGTCTATATTTATCTCCCATGCTTTTATTGCTTTCCCGACTACACATAGGTGACCTGTTTGGCATCTTCTATATTACACCTCCAACTCTTTTATTGTCTTCTCTATTGTTCGGCGAACGCTGACCTGCTGTGTTTGCTATTTCTTTGGTCGTTTTCCCTTTAACTAAGGTACTCACTCTATTTATTACCTCTATTTATTATGCTCTAACACTTCTATTTATTACAGTTTCATGACGATGTTATGTTTGCTGCTGGTGTTCTTCTTTGTTTTATCATTAACAGTTATTTTCATATGTTGACTTCGTTGGTGTTCTTTTATTGTTACGCTTCATTTGTTTGGATGACCTTATGGACATCGATTACTGTTTAATTGCACTTCCTGCTATCCTCTTTCTTCGGCTTTTTATGCAGTTTGATTATATTTTTTTTTCCCCTACGTATCACGGATCTACTGATTTACTTACGTATAATATTATAATCAGTTTACTCTTTACAGTATTAACACTATAATTGATAAAGTTCTTTATTTTTATTAATGTAGTAACCTTTCATAAAGTGCTTTAATATTTTACTGTTTCTTATTGATGGCGGCCGTTTTCTACCAATAATACTCAAGCTTTTATATTTTATCTAAAAACTGCTGTGAACAGAAAGTTTGTAGCTGTTACCTTTACTTGACTACCATGTTCATACAGATTTGTTTCCTGAAAAGCCGTTGGCTGCTTTGTCGTTTCTGCGTTTTCTATTCTACATTGTCTGCTTTCTGTAATGGCGGTATTCTTATCTCTTAATTGTTGACTTTGTTGTGGTTTTTACCGTTTGTCGGCGATGATGATCATTTTGTATCGATAATGTTAAAGATTTTATATTTTTCCTAAGAGTTGCTGTGGATGGGGATTCTGTTGTAATTGACTTTAGTTGACTGCCATCTTTATACAGATTTATTAAGCAAAGTTCATGTTTACAGAGTGCCACTGTTAAACTACCCATTAGGCCGGCCTTCCTCTTAGATCATCTTCAGCAGTCTGCAGCTGTTGGCTGCTTTGTCGTTATTCCCTTTTATATCCTCCAATTGTTTAATTTCTTTGGTGCTGGTGACTTTATCCCTTCGTTGTTGAGACTCACGGCTACAGTTTTGTTATGCTTCTGTGACTGCATCCTTTTCCTTCACAATGCCCTGCTATCCCTTCTTTAAGCCTATTCATATCCATCCAACAACGAAGTATTAGGATGTCTATAATATTAGACCAAAATAGCTATGGAAATATTGATTTAGATATATAATATACAACCCATTAGTCAGGCGGCAGGAAAAAAAAAAAGGAAGGGTCGGCGTCAGCCAAAAAAAAAGGGCCCGGCAAAAAAATGAAAAAAAAAAAAAGGAGAGGCCACAGAGGAGGGGAGAAAAAAAAATAGGCTGATAGATACATTAATAAATTCAATATTGTAGTATTTCCACCAATCTATTATCCACTCTACAGTCAGTCATGCAATTAAAAACGACATCAGCTTTAGCTTTTTGCTTTGTTTCTGATTATGCGGTCTTGCTTTTCAACTGCTGGCCTTACAATATCATATATCCTTTGGTTTTCGTCTCTGATCAACAGCCCCATTCACCCGGTAGCTTCTTGGATAAAAATAGAATAATCTTTAACATCAATTGACTCTACATTATTTACACGACATAGCATATGCAATAAATGATGTGTTTAACCGCATTTTATGATGCCGTTTAGTTACCACCAAAGTTCAAACGAATTTTTGGTTGGGTAGCAATAATACGGTTTCAAAAAATGTATGTTAAATTATTTGTTGCATATGATTAAATCTGTTAATGGTCTGAGCCATTAACAATTGTTATTATGATTTTTTGCTCAATTTAAAGTTTACAAAAATAATATAAGATATAATAATGATCTGAAGAGTAATAGTGATAAAGCCATGAACGCAAGTGCGGTGACAACAGAGCAAGCGACAGAGAATGACTGTTTTATTATTTGTATTTTACTAGACTAAGTAAAGAATATAATTTTGTAAATATATCAATATATATTTATTAAGAATTTCTCTGTAATTATTAAACACAGTTTCATTTTTTGTTAAAATGAAATTATTCAACGAAACAAAAAATTTTGTTTGTTTCTTGATACGAGGAGTTGTTTTAGATTTCAATGTTTCATATCAACTAATCAATCATCTTAATTTATATTCATGTTCATTTATTCATTATCAATATTTTCTAGATTAAATATTACACACATTATATCAATCAAAATATTTGTCCAATAACATAGTTCAACAATTTAATACTCAAATTATTCTGCGATCATCAAATACAAGATTTCATTAAAAACATTTTTGTTCCGTTTAAGATTTCCTTTTTTATTTCAATATTTATTACTGAATAATAAACTCGATCTTAATTTATATTTGCATTGGTTCATTGATTACAAATATTTTTCTATTTAAATATTACATACATGCCGCCAATCAATAAGCTACTAATGTAATAACAAAATTTGATGATTCGGTTCTCTAAATATTTCTAATCATCAAATCCCTGATTTTAAAAAAAAAATTACAGCTAAATCATTTAATAAATAATCAGAAGTCTTAAGAAAGAGGAAAAAAGGCTACTGATTTTATTACTGAATTTATATAAATAATATTAGATAGATAAAAAAGAAGAAATGAAAAGTAGTCGTAAATAAAATATTGATTTAAATTATAAGCTCGAAAAAAGAAAAAAGAAAGATGTTAAAGAATCTATTAAATAGGTATGCATGAGGTTGATGAATTAAAAAAAAAAAAAGTTGTAAAACGAAGTAAACAATCGATCAAAAAAGATATGCTTGCAAACGGTCAGAATTCAAATGATATCTTTACAGTTTTATCTGTACAAAGTTTTCCCTTTACAGTCAAGCAAAATGGCAACACCTATACGTTCTCTGAAACCAAACGAGCTATACGGAATGATTGAAGTCCGGGTTATCAGACTGTGGCGCAACAACAACTACACAACAGGACATCTCATAAGTCTCGATTGTATTATGATTGACAACGAGGTAATTGCCAATTCTTACATTAGTCTATATTACCTTTTATTTTGGAAAAAAAGATGGGGGTGCGAGTCTTTAACACACATTTCATGCTACAAACACTGGAAACACAGTAAATAATAATTAATGACTTTTTCATGTGATGTAGCACGAAGCAATTCATGCATCAATTAAAGCTCGAGATGCAGACTATCTCTCCGAAAAAATAGCTGAAGGACAGATATACCAAATAAGCAACTTCAACGTTATACCAAATAAGCTAAGATACAGAATTGTACCTCACATAGCAATGATACAACTTGCAAGGGCATCGTCTTTTCTCCCAATAACAGAAGAAAAACCTGATATTCCTCTGTATAAGTTCTACTTCATGGAGTTTGATCAGCTGCCGCCAAAGACAGATGTCAACGAAACACTAACAGGTATGACAACTTCTCCGATTAATTCAAATCCGTATTGTTACGCGCTATATATACACACATTATAAAAATGTTTACTTAACGTGCCAATGACTACTTCGACTACTTTTATTGCAGATGTCGTAGGAATGCTACTGAAATTCCAAGAAATTGAACAGACAAACATCAAAGGCAAGACGACGTCGAGGCGCACTTTAATCATACAAAATATACGGTGATTATGAAATTGTACCTAAGCATATATATTACAGTCAGCTCAATATTAGTAATTTAATGTTATTGTTTATCAACTAAAGGAGCGAAAAACTACAAGTCACATTATGGGGAGAAACAGCTGAACACTTCAATGAAAGCATTCTGAAGATAATGAATGATCCAATTGTGGCAATCTTTACATCGATGACTGTAAAGTAATATCTAGATAATTTGTAACTGCATTAATTATGCATACACAGGTCTTTTTATTAAGTTGAATCACACACAATTTAATGCTATCTCGATTTTTGAATAGGGAACGTATACGTTGCAAGTACTGGTGCAACAATGTATTACATAGACTTGGATATACCAGAGACAAACACTTTAAAAACAAGGTAGCAATCGCTTCTCATCTTTACACTAAATAAATGTGTTAGAAAAAAAATGTTGGATAATGCCCAAAAAAAAAAAAAAAAGAACAAGGAAAAAAAAAAGGGGGTGGGGGGGGCCGGAGAAAAAAAAAGAGGGGGACTTGCATAACTCAATTAGTCCTCATTAAAAATTATTTCCAACTCTAATAGATTATACATAAAGATTTCGACACACGGCGCAGCACATTGATTTTGTCCCGGTCTCAATTAAACAAACGCAACCGCTTGAACAGCAGAAGCTAGAAAACAGAATAACAATTGAAAAACTCAACAAAACAAATCGCATTGAGCATCAGGTAAGGATAAATAGCATAATATTTAAAAAAACAAAATTATATCATATATTTACAAACAATTTTTAACACAATGTTTAACTATATAGGGAACCAAATTTACAGTGAAAGCAAGAATATTTCAATTTGAAACGCAACAAGGATGGTACTATAACTCTTGCCACCAATGTAATAGGCAAGTAAGAGAAGCAGGCGTCGGTTGGTGGTATGACAGACATGGCCATCTAACATCAATCCCAACTCCATGGTACCAACTATAACCAAACACTGCGTATTAACATCCTTTCAATTTTTTCATTACTCATTACATGATCTTAAACTTTATCAATAGGTACAAATTAAACGTAAGGATCCAAGACAACACCGGCTACATGATGGTGGTGATGTTTGGAAAAACAGCACAGACATTAATAAAAAAAACATGCTCCGAACTCACCATAGAATAGGGTTATACAGATCCAACAGTGTTACCGCCTACAATAGAGCAATTAAGGGGTCAAACAAAAATCTTCCAACTCTATTTCAGACCGCGCGGAGCGATTATCGATGCAGTTGTATCAAGAATGTTTGATGACAACGAGCCTATGCTCTTACTACCTACTCCAACAATAATTGCTCCCGAATTGCAGATGCCAACTGAAACAACCTTGGATCCCAAAACGCCTGATCCAAAAAAAGCTATTACAAGGTAATAAATTACAACTAGCAAAAAACACATCCTTTTTTTTTTTAATTGCGTTTTATAAATACTGATGTAAACCGCCGCTTATTTGATTACTGCAGTTCTGAAATAAAGACAACAGAATCGTCAAAAAAACGGAAGACAGCTAGGCACAAACAAAATTCTCAATCTTCCACCAAACTTAATTCCACATATTTATTGATTTTTTCCCTGACTAAATTTAACTCCTCTATTTTTTCCCCCCTCATTTGCAGCGACGAAGATGTGCGACGCAGGGGTAAACAAAAGCTGTAATTTATTTGCTAAACTCCTTATCTCATGTAAATATTACATAATATGTCAGAAAAGCTATGTTGTACTACAACAAAAAAATATATATTTGGCACAAAATCTGTTCCCTAACCACCAAATTCCTTTTATCATGCAGATACTATATAATATATCAAATAATATTAGATCATGTTATAATAAAAATGCATATAATATGTGATGTTTATATAGACGTGATCAAATGTCACATACAGATATTCAAAAAAAAAGAAAATCCAACAAAGATAAAACAATGATTGCGCAAAAAAATAAAATGGTTAAAACAAAAAAATAACACAAAAACTCAATAATTAACAAAAAAATTATGGCCGTCATAAAAAATTAAAAACAAGCAAGAACCAATTACATAAATAAAATAGAAAATCAGTCCAATTAAATGCGCGCATACCGTATTCACAAACAATTTATAGTTATCAATAAGGATCAATGGAATTAAATACAATCGAAAAATATTATTAATTAAAAACTGCATAGATGCTTCCAAAATCAACATATACAACAACTTAAAACAAAACTTTCAATCAACAGCGATAACGTTAATTATCCAATTACTTATTTAAATGTTAGAAAAAACAACAGCCAATAGTAATTCGATTGTTGGATTTAAAGAAATGATTTTCTTCCTTATAATCAGATGAAAAGGAGAGGACAAACAATCGATAATGCAGAATCGAGCTGTCGACATAAACGACACTGTTGCATGCATTCAGACCAACCGTCCACATCTAGAAACGACATTTTCTTAAACGATCAGTACAAGAAACCTGGTGACTCGCCTACAACCATTCGACGTACCAAATTTACAGCAATGCTACTAAGTCAACACACAGTAGACCAAACGTCTTTTTTAGACCGATCACAGCTCTCAAAACGTTATAACAAAAACCTATAACTTAACTATCTTCATCTTGATTTAAAAAAAAAAGGGGGAACACAAAGAATAAAGATATGAGAAGGAATGGGGGTGATAGAATAAGGAATTTAAAATAACAAAAACAAAAGTGAACCAAAAAAAACCCGCATGAAAAAAATAACAAAAAGGACAAAAAGGGAAGACAACAAGATAAATAGGAAAGAAAAAATTCCAACGCAACAAAAAAAGGACTAACAAATGATAAGGGAAAAAAATCCACCTATAAGAACAAAAAAAAAAGGCCTAGAGAAGGAGGGAAACCGCTAAGAAAAAGGGAAAAAATTATATATAAAAAATAAATAGAATTAGAGTGCATAAAAAATATTCGACAAATGAAAAAATGAGAAAAAAGTTAAAAACATTTAAAGGGGAAAAAACAATGACAAACAAACGAAAAAAAAAAAAGGCAAACAAAAAAAGGGTGGGAAAGGGGTGAGATGGAAAAAACCCAAAAAAAAAAAAACACACAAAAACAAAAACAAAGCGAAAAATAAAAGGAAAGAAATGCTGTTTAATAATTTATCACAATGATAATTTCTTACAGATCCTTGACTTTCTCTTTACAGATGACGGTGACATGTATTATGATCTAGGTGACTGTTCCTGCATGTGCAAGCACTATGGCGCACTTTTTTGGTTCGAGGAACGTCTCAAAAAGGGCAACCCGCCTAAATTTAACCTATGCTGTAAAGACGGAAAAATCAAATTACTATTTATAGCCGAAATCCCATCTATACTGCAGGATTTACTAGATTATTACGGAGGACCAATGAGTACATATTTTAGAAAAAACATTAGAACTTTCAATTCCATATTTGCATTTACATCGTTGTGAGCAAATATTGAACCAAATGCAAAAGACGCAGATGGTCCATATATTTTTAAAATAAGTGGTCAGATATATCACCTTATGGGATCTTTATTACCAACCGATAATAATCCTCCAAGATTTGCAAAATTATATATATACGATACAGAAAACAAAATTCAAAATCGAATGGCAGCATTTTCGTTCGACGATGCATCAAAAAATTTAATCAAGTCAATAGCTGAAAACTTAACTAACATGCTAGATGAAAATAACAAATTAGTTAAAATATTTCGTACGGTACGAGACAAATATCAGGAACAACAAATTCCGTCAATGAAACTACGGCTAATAGGGTGACGAAATACAGATAGCAGCCAATATGAACTTGTAGGAAAATAAACCGGTAAAAACGTATCAGAGTGGCACAGCGGAACAATAAAAATTTTTAGATCGTTAAATATCTCATGATGCCATATACAATAAATCAACAACAATTAAAACTCATACCTCAAGGATGCCAATATGCAGGGGGAGAATGACCGGAGGCTTCAACCAACTAGCCTTCTCTATTATTCTCCAATTCCCGAATGGCTGAGTGTGTGGGCACTCTGAACCTCGATCGGTATGCTAGCACTGCTAGTCTTCTTCCGACCACCCAGATCTCTAAAGAACTTTATTGTCACGATGAGTTGTGCAACAATAAGCCTGCTCACCTGAGAGTCTGTGGTCTAAGAGAACTGGAGTGGTAGGTCCTCTATTTATAGACCTGCATGAGGTGAATCTCTGAATTTGAATTGGATTAGGAAAAGATATTTTCCCTTATTTTTAACCAAAAAATCTGAATTTTTCCATAGGATAATCCTAACAATAAATTCGGTTTTTCCTAAGATAAATCCAATCCAAATCTTAACAAGATTTTAACTAGAATTTTATCTCCCTTTTTCAATCAAAAAATCCGAAATTCACAAGGAGAAAATCCTCCAAAAAATTTCGGCCATTATGGATAAGGGAGAATCAAAAATTCCACTAGGATTTTCAAGCTAAATCTCATCTCAACCTTATCCAAAAATAACCGAATTTCCTAGGATAAAGGCTCCAAAATTTCGACCACTTTTAGGGAGGAGAGAATCCAAATTCAACTAGGATTGAAGCTTAAATTTACTCTTAAATCTTATCCACAAAATCCGAAATCTTTCATGAGGATTATCCTCAAAAATTTCGTCCCTTATTTGTTGGGATTTGGATTCAAAATTCAAGTAGGATTCTAACAAGATTATCCTCTCCAAATCCAACTCAAATTCGAATTTCAAACCTTGTGGATTTTCCACAACAAATTCGAATCCTACTTGGACTGTGATTCAAAATTTGAATTTCAAATTTCAAATTCAAATTTCAAATTCAAATTTCAAATTTCAAATTTCAAATTTCAAATTTCAAATTTAAATTTCAAATTCAAATTTCAAATTCGAATTTCAAATTCAAATTTCAAATTCAAATTTCAATTTCAAAATTCAAATTTCAAATTTCAAAATTCAAATTTCAAATTTCAAAATTCAAATTTCAAATTCCACACAACGGTTGTGTTTCATATTCTTGTTCTCATGGATAATTTTCTACAACTCCAATCAAATCTCAAATAAAATCATGGCAACTTTATTTGGAGTTCGAATAATTGTGTACACTATTATCCAAAACAAAATCTGAATCCAACCGGAGAGAATCTTGTCTACCATCCTAATCCTGTGTCATCACCATCCATGCATAATAAACTAGCCAATAGCATACACAAATCAATTTGCCAAACGTTAAGGAATTATGTGGAGCTAGTAGAGGGACTGATTGGACATATATAATCGGGCTCCCGTGATTCCATATGATCATCATTCTGTACCGAACAACTCAATCATATGATCACTAATTTCAGAGTCACACCACTATAAACCTGAAACTGAACTCCCAATTATATACCATATTACGTAAGCCTGTGACGAGCTACCATCCAATGACCTTGTCATATATGCAAAACCCTCATATGATATCCATGATCAGCCTTAGGTCAAAGTCCGTTTAATCCTACTGATCAGGCTATCTTAAAGTTCCATTATACTACCGAATCAAGAAAATGATTATTCACCATATGTGAATAAGAAGTCATCCGCCCAGCAGACGACCCAAGGCCTTGTCCATTTTCACATTCAGTATAATGCCTTTAAGAGGATACCTTTAACTCCTCAGAGCTATGATTCCGATGTCTGCAAACAAACCCTTCATCGTATACAAGTCATGCACCTAACGAACCGGTCTATAAGCTTACTACCTCTGAGACGCTTTAGCCATTGGAACATCAAAGTACACAAGTCATATACATGAAGTAGTTCATTTACTCAGGATTAAGGTTATTGCACAATGAACGTCAAAAGCAGATTGATCCACTCATAGCGGACTACGTAGATCAATCACGCTTTAGTCCCGGTCTAATATGTCACCACCGAGCAACATATCCATGTCTCTACTTGGGAGTCCAGCTCCAGACAGTCAAGACAGATCGTCCCCTCCAAGGCTTTAGACAACATAATAGTCTTAACATGAGTTAGATGCTCGGTCTAACCCCATAGACTACAGACCATAGTTTAGACTGCTAACTTTAGAACATTGTCTTCTCGCATACAAAAGTCCATTGCATGCAACGTTCTAACAATTTTAACACAAGCAGTCAGTGAGTCATATTTGCTTACATTTACTTTAACATGTAAATAAGACGAGGACAGATAGCAATGTAATGAATAACCTCTAAGTATAATTTTATTATCCAGTTCAAAATGAATACATCAAAATGTCTCTAATACTTAGGGCATTTCCTAACAATCTCCCACTTGCCCTAAGCCAGCAGATGTGCCATGTTACGCATCCCCATCGCCTCTACATGCCTCTCAAAACTTCTAGCCACCAAAGTCTTAGTAAAGGGATCAGCGATGTTGTCCTCAGACGCGATCTTACATACATCCACTTGTCCTGTCTCCACATGCCCTCTAATAATATGATATCTCCGATCGATGTGCTTAGTCCTCTTGTGGTGCCGAGATTCCCTTGTGTTGGCAATGGCCCCTGTATTATCACAGTAAAGTGTGATAGGCTTGTCAACACCCGGAATGACCTCAAGGTCTCTAAAGAACTTGCGGAGCCAAACCGCTTCTTTAGATGCCTCAGCCGCAGCCACATACTCAGCCTCCATAGTAGAGTCAGCTGTGCAACCCTGCTTCACGCTCCTCCACACAATGGCGCCTCCTCCGAGTAAAAACACTGATCCAGATGTCGATTTCCTCGAATCCTTACAAGTCTGGAAGTCTGAGTCCGTGTATCCTACGGGTGTTAGGTCCCCTCCAGAATACACTAGCATATAATCCCTCGTTCTCTTAAGATACTTGAGTATATGCTTTACTGCTTGCCAGTGCTTGGTTCCAGGATTCGCTTGATATCGACTCACCATACCTACTGTAAAACATATGTCTGGGCGAGTGCAAAGCATAGCGTACATAAGGCTACCCACAGCGGATGCATAAGGGACCTTACTCATACGCTCTCTTTCTTCCGATGTCTTGGGACAGTCATCCAATGAAAGAGTTAGACCGGCAATAGAAGGTTGTGAGCCTTTCTTTGCCTCTAGCATTGCATATTTGTCAATTATTTTATCTATATATGAAGCGTGGGATAATGCTATCATTTTGTTCTTTCGATCTCTGAAGAGACGAATGCCTAGAACATAATTAGCTTCTCCCAAGTCCTTCATGTCAAACTGTTGGTGTAACCAAAGCTTGACCGATGATAAGTTCCCTACATCCTTCCCAATGAGTAGTATATCATCGACATAGAGTATCAGAAAGACCACTTTTCCATCCTTAATATGTTTATAAACACAAGGTTCATCAACGTTCTACTCAAAACCAAATGTCTTAATCGCTTGATCAAACCTCTGGTTCCATGAGCGGGATGCCTGCTTTAATCCATAAATGGATCTAAGCATCTTGCAGACTTTCCTATCTTGGCCTTTTGCTACAAACCCTTCGGGCTGTATCATATAGATACACTCTTCAAGATGGCCATTCAAGAATGCCGTCTTGACATCCATTTGCCGGATCTCGTAATCGAGAGCCGCAGCAATGGATAGAAGAATACGGATAGACTTCAGCATAGCAACAGGCGAAAAGGTTTCCTCGTAATCGATTCCAGCCTTTTGCGTATCCCTTTGCAACCAGTCTAGCTTTGAAAGTTTCCACTCTCCCTTCCGCATCCTTCTTTCTTTTGTAGACCCATTTGCATCCAATGGGTTTTATCCCATCCGGCAAATCTACAAGTTCCCAAACAGAGTTGGATTTCATAGAATCCATCTCATTGTTCATAGCCTGTTTCCAAGATCTAGAATCAACATCCTTTATAGCTTCATCATATGTGACCGGATCTTCCTCATGCTCATGAGCCTCAGCCTGGTATACCTCAGCATCATACATGAAGAAATTAGGTTTCTTCGAAACCCTCCCACTACGACGAGACACCCTAAATTGTTGATCGTCTGCAGGTCTTTCACTGGAACTCGGACTTGAGTCCAAGACCGAAATCTGTGGAGCAATTCTTTCACCCGATAACTCCTCTAGCACCACTTTGCTTCGAGGCTTAAAGTCATTCATGTGACTTTCCTCCAAGAATGTCACATGGGTTGAGACAATGACCTTTTGTTCCTTCGGGTTATAGAACAGACCTCCTTTAGTTCCCTTTGGATACCCTACAAACATGCACAATTCTGATCTTGGTTCCAACTTCTTTGCATCCCCATCCAGTACATGTGCCGGGCAGCCCCATATTCTCATATGTCCAAGGGAGGGCTTCCTGCCACGCCACAATTCATACGGAGTTCTAAGAATTGATTTGCTCGGAACCTGGTTCAGAATATAGCACGCCGTTTGTAAAGCATGTCCCCAAAATGATAATGGCAGTGTTGAGTAACTCATCATGGACCGTACCATATCCAATAAGGTCCTGTTTCTCCTTTCGGCTACACCACTCTGTTGTGGAGTACCAGGTGCAGTCAATTAGGATAATATCCCATTCTCTACAAGATGTCCTAGAAATTCATCAGAGAGGTATTCACCACCTCGATCAGATCGAAGTGTCTTTACGGATTTATCCAATTGCTTTTCCACTTCCGCACGATACACTTTGAACTTGTCAAAGGTCTCGCTCTTGCGGTGCATCAGATACACATATCCATGTAATCATCTATGAAAGAGACATAGTACTCGAACCCTCCTCGTGCTGTGACGTTCATGGGGCCACATACGTCAGTGTACACAATTTCTAAGAGCTCCTGTGCCCTTGTACCCTTAGCTCCAAAAGACCTTTTAGTCAACTTACCCTCTAGACAAGACTCACATTGGGGAAGTCGTACCTCCTCCAAAGATTCCAGAGGACCGTCTTTCACCAATCTTTGAATCCTATCCTGATTAATATGACCAAGTCTTAAATGCCAAAGATACGCCTTATTAGAGTGAGAAACTTTCAACCTTTTAGAGTTATCAATTAATTCAGTATCAAGCAGTGAGTACATCTTTGGTCTGATCAAATATAGGTTTCCATCCATCCATCCAGAACAGATAAAAGACTTATTTCTACGAATATCAACTCTTTTACTAAAAGAAACTGAATAAGAATCCTTTATTAAACAAGCTACCGATATAAGGTTCCTCCTAAAATTAGGAACATAAAAACAGTCTTTCAATAAAATAAACCTAAATTGATCAAAATAAAGATGAACATCTCCCACTGCCTCAGCCACCACAAAGCTACCATCTCCAGTCCGCAACGAGAGGCTCCTATCATGTAGACTTCTTGTTTCCACGAACCCCTGCATAGAAACACAAACATGATTAGTGGCGCCCGAATCAATGACCCATGTGTCTTTCGATTCTTCCACCAAACACGCTTCTAAGTAATGAAGTTCCTTACCTTCCTTGCCCTTGGAGGCTAGGAATTCCCGGCAAGCCTTCTTGGAGTGACCTACTTTCCCACAGTGGAAGCATTTGGACTTTTTAGGGTCCTTTGGCTTCTTGTTCTTCTTCTTCTTCTTCCCGTCCGAGACAGGAGGATTAGAAGAACTGGAAGCCACTTGCTTCTTATTTGGCCTCTTCCTCTTCCGTGAGGGATTGGAAGATTCCGCCAAATTGGCCTCTCCTTTAGGTCGGACCACATCCTCATCCCTGATCATCCGCTCATAAGCCTGTAGTTGCTTCATGAGCTCGGTAAGTCCTAACTCCTTTGTCGCCAGATTGTATGCGGCCTTAAACCCCACAAAATCTTTAGACAGAGTCTTGAACACCATCTCGATCTGGGTGTTGTAGTCTAACTCAGCACCATTCTCGGCAGCCTCAGCGAAGAATCCCATTAGAGTGATCATATGGTCCTTCACCGGAGCACCCGCCTTTTGCTTGGAGTTCATAATGCTGGTGATTGCAGACTGTCGAGCCAATTTTTCTTGGCCTCCGAACATGTCCTCCAGATTTTCCATGATCTCCCCAGCAACTTGATAAGTCTTATGTTGCTTTTGTAAAGCACTCGTCATGCTAGCAAGGATGTAGCATCGAGCTATCTCATTGGATTCTCTCCAACGATTATAGGCAACCGGGACCTCCTCAAGTGGTGTGTCAGGTTTGGGCCCAGGTGGGCATGGTTCGTCCAGTACGAACTTGTGTCTCTCGCAGCTGAGAACTATTAATAGATTTCTTTTCCAGTCTTTATAATTGTCGCCATTCAACTTATTTTCAGTAAGTATTGAAATGAGGGGTGTCGGTGACATTTTGAACTGAAATAAAATTATACTAGACATCATTACAAAGCCCAAGCAAATATGCAGATAATTTAGCAAATAAAACATACAAGTATGTTCCTACATGAAACTTGAAAAACATGTAGCATTGCAACGGTAATTCTCAGCACCCATTGCCCCAAGCCACCGAGGGGTGGTCATGAGAACAAATAGCCGAAACATGGACCCTGTCCAATTAATATATGTTACCTTAAATCCTCCAAGGTTAAGATATATATTAATAACCGCTTATTTGGCCACCAGTTTAGTTAACAGAGCTTCTAGGGAAGGTTAATAACTAAACGAGTCTTGAGTGTATAACCATTGTTTACGTAGCCCGATCCACGTCCTACCAAGCCACCGAGGGGTGGTCATGAATAGGATCGCACCCGAACACGTTTTCCACATAGGAGATCCAATCTAGTATACCGGCGGCGGTAAACACCTACCGAGGGGTGTGGTCAGGTCAGAACTGACGCGAGGCGTTACCATGCTTTCACATATGGATCAACAATGGAGGCCGTGGGTTTTGTTTGAAACCCTCTCCCACTCAATATTTTGAAAAACATGCAAGTTTTGACAAATTATGTATGATCAATATAGTATGAGCGGCACTCACCTATCCTATATGACATGTTATCAAATATGCATACAAAACATCCATCAATACATATTTATACATCCATGACATATCACAGAAAAAATAATTGACAGAATAACCAAGCTATGGTTCCATCCTAGAACAAAGAAAATAAAGATTACAAAATTCCCTCCAAAGCATTCTTTGGGTCTTGAATTCTGTTCCGTCTTCTTGTATCCTTCTTTATGTAGCCTCTCCATTTATTTCTCATCCCAAGAATTATTTAAAATTTAAATCTCCCAAAAATTTAAATTTCAAATTCAAATTCCAAATTCGAATTTCAAATTTAAATTTCAAATTTCAAATTTAAATTTTAAACAATTTTAAAACATCATGTGTAATAATATGTAATTTCAAAAATTTCAAATTTTTAATTACATATTTTTAAACATGATTTAAAATTAAATCTCAAATTTAAAAATCAAAATTTTCTGATTTTTGGATCGTCGGACCGCCGGCCCCGTAGGCGGCAGCCGCCGTGGGCAGCCACCAACCCCGGAGGGGCTGGCAGCCCACGGCCGCCCCTTGTACAGCCCTGCCGGGCTGCAGGCCAAGCCTGCAGTGCCAGGCTGCACGCCCAGACTGGGCGCAGCAGCCTGCAGGCTGCAGGCAGCGCCTACAGCCAGAGGCTACACGCCCAGGCTGCGGCCAGCCTTGGGCAGGCCACGGCCACCCCTGGTTACAGGCAGAGCCTGCGGCCGTGGGTGGTGTGGGCCTGCACAGGGGCTGCCGCAGCCCCATCCTGCCCGAGGGCAGGGGCTGCAGCCCCACCAAGGTTTGTCGGCCTATCCCGAGGGGTCCTGTCTCGATTTTCGTGCCATATTCCAATTTACCTATTAGGATCTCCAAAAAATTAATTTGAATCCCAATTAAATTGAAATTTTCCACACAATCAAAATTTCAATCTTTAAATTAAATTTAACTTTTTGGGAAAAATAAATTACGGTCTTCAATCTTCAATCTCCTCCAAGAATAATTATATATAAAAAAATCCTAAACCGTTTCCGATGTTAAAAAAAAATTCTAACCATAAAAATTCTAAGAGACAAGAATTAATATCCATGGGAAAATTACAGTGTTAATAAACTGCTCCCATGGTTATATCAAAATTCCTAGATACAATTTTTCTAAATTCTAAGGAACCATAACCGGTATAAACAAGCATGCTTATAATAATTCAAAAAATTAAAATAACCACATACTTTATACATAATACATGATAACAACATAAAGGAACCCTAGAATGCCACTCTCTAAATATCAAATCCATACATAAATAAAAAGACTAAGTAATTGTCTAATTTATGTACATGGCATAGTCATGAGATGGCTCTGATACCAATTGTAGGAAAATAAACCGGTAAAAACGTATCAGAGTGGCGCAGCGGAACAATAAAAATTTTTAGATCGTTAAATATCTCATGATGCCATATACAATAAATCAACAACAATTAAAACTCATACCTCAAGGACGCCAATATGCAGGGGGAGAATGACCGAAGGCTTCAACCAACTAGCCTTCTCTACTATTCTCCAATTCCCGAATGGCTGAGTGTGTGGGCACTCTGAACCTCGATCGGTATGCTAGCACTGCTAGTCTTCTTCCGACCACCCAGATCTCTAAAGAACTTTATTGTCACGATGAGCTGTGCAACAATAAGCCTGCTCACCTGAGAGTCTGTGGTCTAAGAGAACTGGAGTGGTAGGTCCTCTATTTATAGACCTGCATGAGGTGAATCTCTGAATTTGAATTGGATTAGGAAAAGATATTTTCCCTTATCTTTAACCAAAAAATCTGAATTTTTCCATAGGATAATCCTAACAATAAATTCGGTTTTTCCTAAGATAAATCCAATCCAAATCTTAACAAGATTTTAACTAGAATTTTATCTCCCTTTTTCAACCAAAAAATCCGAAATTCACAAGGAGAAAATCCTCCAAAAAATTTCGGCCATTATGGATAAGGGAGAATCAAAAATTCCACTAGGATTTTCAAGCTAAATCTCATCTCAACCTTATCCAAAAATAACCGAATTTCCTAGGATAAAGACTCCAAAATTTCGACCACTTTTAGGGAGGAGAGAATCCAAATTCAACTAGGATTGAAGCTTGAATTTACTCTTGAATCTTATCCACAAAATCCGAAATCTTTCATGAGGATTATCCTCAAAAATTTCGTCCCTTATTTGTTGGGATTTGGATTCAAAATTCAAGTAGGATTCTAACAAGATTATCCTCTCCAAATCCAACTCAAATTCGAATTTCAAACCTTGTGGATTTTCCACAACAAATTCGAATCCTACTTGGACTGTGATTCAAAATTTGAATTTCAAATTTCAAATTCAAATTTCAAATTCAAATTTCAAATTTCAAATTTCAAATTTCAAATTTAAATTTCAAATTCGAATTTCAAATTTGAATTTCAAATTCAAATTTCAAATTCAAATTTCAATTTCAAAATTCAAATTTCAAATTTCAAAATTCAAATTTCAAATTCCACAAAACGGTTGTGTTTCATATTCTTGTTCTCATGGATAATTTTCTACAACTCCAATCCAATCTCAAATAAAATCATGGCAACTTTATTTGGAGTTCGAATAATTGTGTACTCTATTATCCAAAACAAAATCTGAATCCAACCGGAGAGAATCTTGTCTACCATCCTAATCCTGTGTCATCACCATCCATGCATAATAAACTAGCCAATAGCATACACAAATCAATTTGCCAAACGTTAAGGAATTATGTGGAGCTAGTAGAGGGACTGATTGGACATATATAATCGGGCTCCCGTGATTCCATATGATCATCATTCTGTACTGAACAACTCAATCATATGATCACTAATTTCAGAGTCACACCACTATAAACCTGAAACTGAACTCCCAATTATATACCGTATTACGTAAGCCTGTGACGAGCTACCATCCAATGACCTTGTCATATATGCAAAACCCTCATATGATATCCATGATCAGCCTTAGGTCAAAGTCCGTTTAATCCTACTGATCAGGCTATCTTAAAGTTCCATTATACTACCGAATCAAGAAAATGATTATTCACCATATGTGAATAAGAAGTCATCCGCCCAGCAGACGACCCAAGGCCTTGTCCATTTTCACATTCAGTATAATGCCTTTAAGAGGATACCTTTAACTCCTCAGAGCTATGATTCCGATGTCTGCAAACAAACCCTTCATCGTATACAAGTCATGCACCCAACGAACCGGTCTATAAGCTTACTACCTCTGAGACGCTTTAGCCATTGGAACATCAAAGTACACAAGTCATATACATGAAGTAGTTCATTTACTCAGGATTAAGGTTATTGCACAATGAACGTCAAAAGCAGATTGATCCACTAATAGTGGACTACGTAGATCAATCACGCTTTAGTCCCGGTCTAATATGTCACCACCGAGCAACATATCCATGTCTCTACTTGGGAGTCCAGCTCCAGACAGTCAAGACAGACCGTCCCCTCCAAGGCTTTAGATAACATAATAGTCTTAACATGAGTTAGATGCTCGGTCTAACCCCATAGACTACAGACCATAGTTTAGACTGCTAACTTTAGAACATTGTCTTCTCGCATACAAAAGTCCATTGCATGCAACGTTCTAACAGTTTTAACACAAGCAGTCAGTGAGCCATATTTGCTTACATTTACTTTAACATGTAAATAAGACGAGGACAGATAGCAATGTAATTAATAACCTCTAAGTATAATTTTATTATCCAGTTCAAAATGAATACATCAAAATGCCTCTAATACTTAGGGCATTTCCTAACAGAACTTCCAACTTCAAATGATATAGCCGGCTTAATTGTTGGAGATATTGGAGAATACGAACATGGTAGAGATGTTATTATCGAAGACAAGTCAAATAACTTACAAAGAATCTCAAAATTGCATCCATCATATATGGCGTTACAGTATCCATTATTATTTCTTTATGGAGAAGATGGTTATAGAGTCGACATAAAATGCAACGTAACCACAACTAAAGAACTTTCAAGAAAAATAATTTCTATGAGAGAATATTATTACTATCAACTACAGTATCGTGAATGTCAAGGTAATACTTTACTCAAAAGCGGCAGATTGTTCCAACAATATGTAGTCGATGCATATTCTTCTATTGAAGAAGACAGATTAGACTATATCAGAAAAAACCAAACAACCTCAGATCTAAAATTTACCAAGGTATTCAAGATGTCATTACAAGAGGGGACACTGATGCAAGAGCAATAGGTAAAAGAATTATTCTTCCCTCTACTCATACAGGAAGTCCAAGATATATGATTCAAAGCTATTAACATGCAATGGCAATTTGTAGACAATATAGAAATCCAGACTTATTCATAACATTTACATGTAATCCTAAATGGCCGGAAATAACTCGAGCATTATCTAAAATCCCTGGACAAAGACCAGAAGATAGGCCAGATATTATTTCCAGAATCTTCAAGATGAAACTAGAACACATTCTATCAGTCATAAAATCAGGAACCATATTTGGAAAGATCATTGCAGGTAAGATTCATTACTTACACACTTTTTCCTCTTACTGCAAACACCAAAAAAAAAAAAAAACCCCCCTTGCCAGAGACAAATGAAGGCTAAGTATTAAAAAAAAAAAAAGGAAAAAAAAAAACAGGACCGGGAAGGTAAAGGCCAAAAAAAAAACATAAAGAGAATAGAAACAAGCAAAGGAAAAAAAAAAGCCAAATCAAATAAGTAAAAAATAAACATACAAAAAAAAAGAGAAAGAGGATAAAAATCAGAAAGAACGAAACCAAAAATGAAAACAACGAAAATGAATTAAAAAATAAAAAAACAAAAAACAAAAAAACAAAGATTGAAACCTGAACATAAAAAATGGGAAAATGATAACTATATATATACATATACAAATACTTAATCGTCCTAATCACAACACCTCTAACATAAAATAAAATAAAAATTTCATTGTTTTCCACTTTTTCTTACAATCGCTTTATTTTGTATATCTGTACGTTGTTGAGTTTCAAAAACGCGGCTTACCACATTGTCACTTCGTTTTTTGGCTGCATCCTGACAATAAATTACTAGAGCCATCACAAATAGACAACTTTATTACAGCTGAAATACCCGATCCAAAAAAATTTCCCCACTTATTTCACACTGTAGCAGAATTTATGATGCATGGACCCTGTAACGCCGCAAAACCAAACGCTCCATGTATGAAAAACTCATTATGCTCTAAAAAATTCCCAAGGCAATTTCGAAACGAAACAACAATAGAAGAAAATGGATTCATCAATTACAGACGTAGAAACATAGCCTTCTATGTACAAAAAGAAGTTATCAAATTAGACAATAGATTTGTAGTTCCCTATAACAAAAACTTATGCTTAAAATATCATGCTCATATAAACGTCGAAGTATGCTCACAATCCATGCTTATAAAATACTTATTCAAATACCTAACAAAAGGACCAGATAGAATTAGAGCAGTAATTGAAGATAACATTTGTACAACACAGACAGGACAAACTATTTACGAAGAAATCGACGAAATTAAGAATTACATAAACTGCCGATACATTACACCATATAAAGCCATGTGGAGATTATATGAATACCCAGTGCATCATAAAAACCCTGCAGTACAGCGATTATCAATTCATCTACCGCATATGCAAAATGTAACTTTTCCTGCAAATCAACATCTTGCTAACGTAATGAGACAACCAGGAATCCATAAAACAACTCTAACCGAATGGATGGAAATGAATAAACACAATGCCGAATCAAGACAACTATTATATACAGAATTCCCAACAAAATGGGTATGGAATAATAAAGACAAAATTTGGACACCAAGACAAACAGGGTATGTAATCGAACGAACATTTAATATTCACCCAAGTTCAGGAGAGCTATATTATCTAAAACTATTATTAAACCATCAAAGAGGTACAATGAGTTACGAATCTCTTCGAACAATTGATAATATAACATATCCAACAAATTTAGCAGCGTGTAATGCATTAGGCTTATTAGGCGACGACAAAGAATGGGACAACTCGATACAGGAAGCCTCACTATGGTCAACATCAAATCAATTGCGACAATTATTCACTACAATCCTATTGTTTTGTAACATAAACAATCCAACAAAATTACTCGAAAAACATTGGAAACTCATGACAGATGATATTTTGCACAGAATCAAAAAACTATTCAACAATCCAAATTTCCACATTCCTGAAAAAGAACTTTATAACTATGTGCTATACGAATTGGAAAAACTATTGAACTTAAATGCATCTTCTTTAATAAATTTTAATTTACCGCTTCCTATAGGAACATTGATCCATGACTTAAATAATAGACTATTATGAGAAGAACTTAATTATGATACAAACAAGTTAAAAAATGAAAACTCCATGTTAACAAAGAATTTAAATTGCGAGCAACGACATATCTATGAACAAATAATACAATCACTCGATAATAAAAAGCAAGAGTTATTATTTGTTTATGGACATGGAGGAACAGGAAAAACTTATTTATGGAACGCGATTATCACAAATATAAGATCAAATAACGAGATTGTTCTGGCTGTCGCATCCTCTAGAATAGCCTCATTATTATTACCCTAAGGTAGAACAGCGCATTCAAGATTTCAAATACCATTATCAATAGATAAATTTTCTACCTGTCACATCAAAAAAGGTACTCAGCTAGCTAAACTAATAGAAAAAACATCATTAATTCTTTGGGATGAAGCACTAATGAATAACAAATATTGTTTTGAAGCTTTAGATAAAACATTACAAGATTTAAAGAATAACGATATCCAACCATTTGGCGGAATGTCTATTATACTAGGTGGCGATTTTCGACAAATATTACCTGTAATTCCAGCAGGAACAAAAGAGCATATAATAAATGCAAGCATAAATAGTTCATATCTATGGCCGCACTTCAAAATACTGACTTTAACCGAAAACATGCGATTAAAACATCCAAGACTTACTGAACAGGAAAAAAATGAAATCCTAGAATTTTCGAATTGGATATTAAGCATTGGAAATGGTGTAGCTGAAGGAATCAAGGATCCAGAAAATGAAGATGCTACATGGGTTAAAATACCGAATAAATTCATACTGCATTACAACTCAAATCCAATTCAAAAAATGTCGACAATTATATATGATAATCTTAAAAAAAATTATAACAATATTGATTACCTACAACAACGAGCGATAGTAACTCCAAAAAACAAAACCGCTGATGATATCAACAAATATATATTATCTTTAATTCCTGGTGAATCAAGATCATACTACAGCTATGACACAATAACATCGTCGACCGACAATATTGATGAACTTAATATTTTATACCCACAAGAATTTTTGCACACACTCAATTTTAATGGGGTTCCACCACATGAACTAAGTCTTAAGATTGGCACTCCAATTATGTTATTAAGAAATCTAAATCAATCAATAGGCTTATGTAATGAAACAAGGCTCATCATTACACAATTGACAAACAAAATAATTGAAGGACAAATCATAAACTCAAACCACACAGATGAAAAGGCTTATATACCCAGAATTGATATGATCGTACATGAATCTAAATGGCCATTTGCACTGAAAAGGAGGCAGTTCCCTGTAAAAATTTGTTACGCAATGACAATAAATAAAAGTCAAGGGCAATCGTTAAACAAAATTGGGGTTTATTTAGAAAATGAAATCTTTACACATGGTCAATTATACGTTGCTCTATCAAGAGTGACAGCTCCTAAAGGACTGTACATATTAGTCCACGACTCAATTAACAAACATCCAAATCACGTTAAAAATATAGTTTACAAAGAAATTTTAGACAACGTTACAAGATAATATAGTTTGTTTCATTACAATATTACCACTCATAATATAATAGCTAACAAACAAAATAAAAATTCCTGATCTTTACCTCAAACTATAAAAAGATTCCGTTGAAATACTTATATCAAAGATATTCATTGAAGATCGATCTATACGCCTATTATCTCCACCAACAAAAATTACTCTTACGCTGCAATTACTCGCGTTAGCAACATTAATTTCAGAAGCACATCTTTTAAAGAAGATCATTACAAGGTAACTAATTATAACTAATCAACAGCACGTCAACATTTTTTTTAGATTACAACATATAAATTGTCGCCTACTTTATTGTTGCAGTTATGAAACCGAAGCTACACTGTCTTCCAACAAACAAAAGGTAGCCAGGTGCTAATCAAACCTTCAACCTTCCACCAAACTTAATAACACATCATTACTAATTAACTGCTATTCTAACTTAATCCCTCTATTTGTTTTCTCCCCAAATTCATGAAAAACTACGGCATAAAGACAAATAAATACTGTAATTCAATTACTGAACTCCTTTTATTATGTAAATATACAACTGCACCGCAGCAACGCCGCGGGTACTTTTGCTCGTCTTGGACTTAATAGCAGGGATTTTGACCACTCAATACACTGTAATATTATTAAACTGTGCTCAAAACAAGTGACCGAGTCACATACAACTGAGTGGGGTAAGCGCACATTTTATTTATTTTGTAGGTTTCATTTTTATTTCATTTTAAAAATTGATTTTGATTTTGAAAAATTATTTTTGTTTGGTGCCGAAATGCCATTTGAATATGCAATTAAACAATTATTTTGAAAAATAAAATAATTTTTGGATGGTGTTCTGATAGATGTTGAAAACAATTACTTGAATGAGGATTTGTTAGTGTCTTCATTTTCAACACATTGATAAAATTGTCTTAATTGGTTGTGAGACGAAAAAGTTACGATATTTTAAAACTTAAATTGAAGAGAAATACTTTTGAATATGAAAATGTTATATGCAAAATAGGCTTGAATTGAAATAAAATTTCTAAAATTATGAGAGGCTAATTTAAAAAATGAGACCCATTATCAAATGACATTTTATTATACCAAAATTACTAAACCTACAAAACAAACGGGTATATATTGAGTATTAGACTTCGGGTCTGTAGATGACCCAATTGAGGTCACATAGTGCACTTGGCCCATCTGGCAAAATGTTTAGTTGATTATATTTTTTGATAAATAATTTAAATTCCATCATGTATCCTTAATTTGAATTAACTGATATATCCATAATTGATAAGGGTCATCGCCGCATATAGAGTGATTAAGTAACTTTTCTAATAAACTATGCATATTTTTTTTCTCCCCCTCTTTCTTCCTCTTTAATGTTATTAAAGAAGGGATTTGTGAAATATTGTGGGTATTTTAGTAATATTCACACACCGGAGCGTGATGTTCGTGATAGGTGATTGTTGATGGTAAAAATAACAGTCAAATTAATTAGATCAAATTAGGGTCTAAGGCTATATTTTCGAACAAACAATATGTGCGTTGGGTTAACCAAGTATTTTTGCTATAAAATAAACTGCTGAAAAATAAAAGTGAGACAAAGAACACACGCAAGTTATAAAGGCTTATCCTCAATGTAAGAGCTAGTTTAATGCGGTGGCTTGGAGATTTTACTAGTAGTTGATAATTATTACAATATGTTCTATATAAGCAAGATTGGGAAGGGGGAAAATGAAGAATTTGGAATGTAGAGAGATACTGTGGAAAATAGAGAGAAATGACTCCATAATAATGTAATAAATGCAAATCCCTTAGACATGTAATGATGCCCCTTACTTATAAGGAGAGATTGCTAACATTAATTGTCTGATTTCGTGCAATTAGATCTGAATGCTATGAGAAGTTGCCTTTTTTGGTTGTGGTTGAATTTTCTTGCTTTGCATGCTTCCTGGAAAAGGGTAAGTGATTGTCTTGGTTTATTCTTGGCTTGTTTACATGATATCTTCCTTTGATTTCTGTACACAATTGAATTTAAGATCTAAATATGTTTCAACCTCAAAATGGTGCTCGGGTTAAGTTGGAAAGCCAACCTCTCGACTCAACTTTGTTCAGTTAATCTGTCACGTCCCAAAACCCAGGACGTAACATTTTAGGGATGAAATTAATAAATCGGATCAATGAATAGTAGATCCCGATTTTCTAGATCCACCGGTTTTATCTTCAAACTATTTATCGTCTATTTTTTTTTTCAATTATGCTTGAGAAAACTTACTAAACATTAAAATATCATAACAAGTTCCCTATTTTTCCACAGATACATATTTGGATAAAATAAAATAAATTATAAATAATAAAATAAAACTTAAAATTTACAGTCTTGGAACATTCAAGTTTACGTACATGATTATAAATATAAATAAATAGACTTCTCGTCCTTAGTCTTCAAGCTTTAAATTCAACCAACTCGTATTTACTAATCAGCTTCTTTTTGTGGGAGTTTACCAGTTTTAAACAATGAGTGAAAGGCCCAATAGAATATTTTTAAATCATTTTTCAACATTTTATTCTGAAACAGGATAATAATATTATATAAATACAGTACAGAATCTTAAACATGTAATCGTGAATATGCAAATTGTATCCTTAAATACATCTAGTTTATGTACGGTCCGTATGAGCTTCCTCCACTACAACATTCCATGATGGGTTGTCATCGATCGATATATGCACTCTTTGCACGTGTGTGCTGCTCTCGGTATACTTTAACACCAAATTCTATTTTCAAATTTCCACTAAAAATAAGATTCACGTAATAAAATATGCTATATTATTTTCGAAAAATCCGTGACCAGATATTTTTCTTTAATTTCTAAAATCGTGATATTTCCAAAATCACAGAATTTATAAAACTTTATAAATTCATTTTCTTTAAATTATTTTGGCCAAATCACTAAAAACAAAATAGGCTATAAGGAGAGGATAAGATATCCTACCTGTTGGCAAATTAATTCTACTAATAACTTCTCGTACGTATTCCAAGATAGTCCTTTCTCCAAATTCTGATCAACAACTACCTAAAACAAAAATCACAGATAATTTAATTATCTGTCCAAAATTCCGTAATCGAATTACGGTAAATTCAATTAATTAGTGTGTCGTTAATTTTTAAAATTCAAAACAATATTTTATTTTAACACCGAAATTTTAAAATGACACTTTTAATACAAATACCTAAAATATATTTTTTTTTTAATTTTGGCATGAACTACCTTGAAATATAGACTCCCCAAAAGCTCCAAAATGCTTAACCTGTAGCAAAATTCCAATTCTCATAACAGTTTAAATTTCAAATTTCAAATCAATTTAAATATATATTTTAAAAATCATTATTTTTATCATTATTATTATTATTATTATTTGTTATATAATATATATATACAAACATACATATTTTTTTTTTCTTTTGGTTTGGGAGGTTCGGCCGGCTCGGAAAGGAGACTCACGACGGCAAGTGGGCGGCGACGCTCTGGTACGACGGTTGGTGGCGTGGTGAAGACCCGGTGGCGCTCGGGTGGAAACGGGTGGGCGGTCAGCTTCAGGCTTGGAATGGCGATCGATGGCGAGGAGTTTGGTTGGACTTCCGTGGGCTTAATCAGCATCAAGTGGTGGCGAGGAAGGCAGGGCGAGGCGTTCGGTCAGACGGCGAGCTTTGGCCGATGGCTGCTTGGTCAACGACGGGGAGGATAAGGCCTATCGTTGTGAAGGCAACGGAGAGGGAGAGCGAGAAGAAGAAGAAGAAAGAGAGATGGTGAGGGAGTAAGAAAAAAATGATGGAGAGTGAAAGCTAGAGAGAGTGAGAGATCGAGAGTGAAAGGGAGTAAGAAGAAAGAGAAAGAAAATGTGAGGGAGAGAGAGAATCAGTGAGAAAGAATGAGAGAGAGAGAGAGAGAGAGGGAGTTTTTGAAATATTTTGGGAAATTTTAAGAGAAAGGGACCGGTGAGAGAGATGAGAAAAGGTGAGGTACGGGTGAAAGAAAGGGAACAAGAGAGATTGATAAAGAACCGAGAAAGAAAAACGACGAAGAAAGCAATTGAATAATGCATAGGGAATGGTTGCATGTCATGAATGATTTGCTTTTTTTTTTGTTGATTATTATTATTATTATTATTATTATTATTATTAAAATTGTCAAATGATTTAAAAATATTTTCAAGTTGATAGTTAATATAGTAAAAATTTAAATTTAAATTCTCATAATTAAATGCTAATTGACACACCAATATATATATATTTTATACACTCACGTACAAATTTTGAAATTTAAAATTTTGCAACGTGACAATTCTCCTATCCTACAAAAGAATTTTGTCCTCGAAATTCGAATGATCTAAGCTCTCAAACAATTAAGGATATTTCTCTAACATTTCACTTTTCAATTCCCAAGTAGCATCTTCAATACCATGATGCTGCCATAAAACTTTGACTAACACAATCTCTTGATGTTGGATTCTCTTAACCTTTCTGTCGAGAATCTGCACTAGTACTTCATCATAAGAAGCATCTTCTCGAATTGGAATATCCTCGAATGAGACTATTGCAGTAGGACCCGGTTCGCATTTTCTTAGCATAGACACATGAAATACATCATGTACATGTGACAACTCCGATGGCAATGCTAGGTGATAAGCTACTTTACCGACACGTTGAATAATGAGAAACGGTCCCACATATCGTGGAGCCAGTTTTCCTTTCTTACCAAAATGTGATACTCCTTTTCGAGGTGAGGCTTTTAGAAGTACAAAATCACCTACCTTAAATTCTAATGGTCTTCGTCGTCTATCAGCATACCTCTTTTGTCAGCTCTAAGCTATCTTTAAGTGTTCCTGAATAATTCAAATTTTTTCCATAGTTTCCTCGACAATAGTTGTGCCAGTATGAGCTCGATCTTCGAGTTCGATCCAACATATGGGAAATTTACATAGGCTTCCATAAAAAGCTTCGAACGATGTCATTTTAATGCTAGACTAATAACTATTATTATAGGCAAACTTTGCTAACGACAGATTATTAATCCATTTGTTCCCATAATCTAGAGCACATGCTCGCAACATGTCTTCAAGAATCTGAATAACTCTTTCAGATTGTCCATCAGTTTGCGGATGAAAAGCGGTGCTGAACTTCAAATCCATTTCCAAAGCTATCTGAAAACTCTTCCAGTATCAAGCAGTGAATCGAGGATCTCGATCAGAAATGATACTCAGTGATACTCCATGATATTTGACTATCTTGTCAAGATATACCTTTGCTAAGTTATTCCTACCATATGTTGACTTGATAAGAATAAAGTGTGCTGATTTCGTCAATCGATCTACCACTACCCAAATAGCATCAAAGCCATTCTGTGTTCTCGGTAGTCCCATAAGAAAATCCATAGTAATTTCTTCCCATTTCCACTCCAAAATAGGTAACGACTGTAGCATCTGTCTGGATTTCTGATATTACGCTTTGATCTTGAGACAATTCTGACAAGTCTTCACATAAGCTATCACATCGTTCTTCATGTTTCGCCACCAGTATTGCCTTTTTAAATCCTTGTGCATTTTGATAACTCCTGGGTGAATTGTAAATCGAGATTTATGAGCTTCATCCATAATTGCCTTCTTCAATTCAGGTATTTGTGGAATAGCTAAACAATGTTTGAAGTACAAAGTTCCATCACTACAGATGTTCCAGTGTTCTAATTGTTCTCTATTTTGAAGCTTTGACCAAACATTTTGAAGATGGCTATCAGTATGTTGATTTTCTTTAACTTGTTGAACCAGGTATGGAGGAGTCACCAAGTTATAGAAGGTGAGTGATTCTTGATCCCCAGAAATTTGAAAATCATAGTCTTCGATCACTACTGTTCTCTTCCAATCAAGTACTACTAATGAGGCAAGAACACTTGCACCTTTTCAACTAAGAGCATCTACTACGACATTAGTCTTACCTGGATGATATTCTAGAGTAAAGTCATAGTCTTCCATATATTCTACCCAACGTCGCTGTCTCAAGTTCAGATCTTTCAGAATAAAGAGATACTGTAAACTCTTATGATTAGAGAAAATCTGAAATAAGACACCATAGAGATAGCATCTCCAATTTTTCAAAGCGAATATAATGGCTGCTAACTCCAAATCATATGTTGGGTATTTCTTCTCGTGCGTCTTCAACTATCGTAATGCATAAGCCACAACATGTCCTCCTTGCATTAGAACACACCCAAGTCCTTCTTTCGATGCATCTATATAGACTTCATAAGGTTCTTTAGGCTTAAGAATTATAAGAACTAGAGCACTAGTCAGGCGAGTCTTTAATTCTTGAAAAGCATTCTCACATTTGCTATCCCAATAGAATCAAACACCCTTCCTCGTTATTTGTGTCATTAGAGTTGTGATTCGAGAAAAATCCTGAACAAATTTGCGATAATAACTTATCAATCCCAGAAAACTTCTTATTTCAGTTACATTCCTCGGTCATTCCCATTTCAATATCACCTCGATCTTAACAGGATCTACAGTTATATCTTGACCGGATATAATGTGCCCAAGAATTTGACTTTTGATAACCAAAAGTCGCATTTCTCCCTCTTGGCATACAATTGATGCTCTCGTAAGGTTTGTAGAACCAATCTCAAATGCTGTTCATGTTCTTTCTGAGTCTTGGAGTAGATCAGAATATCATCAATGAAGACAATGATAAACTGATCTAAAAACAGTCGAAAAACATGATTCATCAAGTCTATGAAAGCTACTGGGGCATTCATTAAACCAAAAGGCATAACCAAGAATTCATAAGATCCATATCGAGTCCTAAACACAGTCTTTGGATGATCCACTTCTTGGATTTTTAGTTGGTGGTACCCAGATCTCAGGTCGATTTTGGAAAAGTATTGAGCACCTTCTAATTGATCAAATAATTCATCGATCCTTGGCAAGGGATACTTATTCTTGATCGTCACCCTATTCAACTGCCTATAGTCAATACACAACCGTAAGCTTCCATCTTGTTTCTTTGCAAATAAGACTGGTACTCTCTATGGTGATTTACTAAGTCGAATGAATGCTTTGAGTTCTAGTTCCATCAACTACTTCCGCAATTCGGCTTTTTTCCACAGGTGCCATTTTGTAGTGTAGGGAGGAAAAGATATCAGAGCTATACCAGGGATGAGATCAATACAGAATTCTACCTCCCGATCAGGTGGTAATCCAGGTAGATCTTGAGGAAATACATTTGGAAATTCATCTACAACTGGAGTAGAACGATCGTCATTGCTCACATTGTTATCGCCATCCAATGTGAAAATAGTAGCAATACATAACAGCTTCCATCGACCACCTATGGCAGGTGTCAATAGCTTGCTGGTCATTACCTAATTAGAACTCTCAAGTTCAATTACCGTCAGGTTCGATCCCATTAATAACATCACCTTCTAATGATGACAGTCTAAAGTTACCCTATTCTGAGTTAACCAATCCGTACCAAGAATCACATCATAGTGTGTCATTGGTAGAATAATTAATTAGACATTAAGTTATTCGCCTTCTCGCGTAACAATATTTGTCTAACACATCAAAGAAAAACTTCAGTTTCCCAAGTGGTATATATAAGTGCAAAGGTGACTCTATAGGTTTTATTTCTAATTCTAGTGTTTTTGCGAATGTCGATGTAATAAAGGAATGACTGGTGCCAGTATCAAATAATACATGTGCCCAACTAGAAGAGATCAAGATCATACCGTCCATGACTGTAGGACTGTTCTGAACAGTTGGGTCACCTTCTTCCACAGCATACATCTTCCCTTTACCCCGGTCGTTTGTATTGTTCCTCAACGAAGTTGGTCCGACTGGTCTAAATTGTGGCGGTTATGAGGAAGCTTACATGCTAGTTGACATCTGAGGTCTCATATGGGGTTAAGATGACTGAGGTCGGTAGTTTGACTGAAAGGAGGGTTGTGGTGGCATGTACTGAGACTGACCAAATCCTGATTGTCCCTGACTGAATTGTTCGGATCCAGGTTGACGGAATCCTGTTGATGACTGAGTGGATTGTTAAGGCTGCTGAGCCTGTTGTTACTGTCTATAGGGGCAATTCCTCCTCAGGTGTCCCGTTTGGCCACAATTATAGCAATATATTGTATATGGATGAGACCCTCCAAAGGATGTGTTACCAGTGTTGTTAGCCTTTCTATCTCTGATGTTACCTCCACCAACTTGGGTGCGAGTTCCTCGCTAGCTTTTTTCAGTCCACCAGATGTCTTTAGAGCTTCTGTTCTCTCCTTCTTAAAATTTTGATTATCCTGTTCTATGCGCAAGGCGACTGATACCAGTGTCGGGTAGTCTCGAATTAGCATACCCACCAGTAATCTTCTTACAGATGGTTTGAGTCCTTGCTCAAACTTTATGCATTTTGTTCGCTCAGTGGCCACCATTTAAGAAGCAAATCTTAATAGCTCCCTGAATGTAGATACATACTCGAACACAGTCATGTTCCCCTGTTGTAGGCTCATGAACTCTATAACTTTTTGATCTTTGAAACTCTCTGGAAAAAATTGATCATAGAACAGCTGTTCAAACATTTCCCAGGCCATCTCTTGTGGATTGTGAGTTCTTCTTATTTTGCTCCACCAGATGCCAGCTTTACCATCGAAACAAGTGGAAACAACTTCAATCCTATGCTCGAGTAGGGTCTGTGTGGTGTCCATTTTCATTACTATTCCTTGGAACCAATCGTCTGCTTCTTAAGGATTGCTATCACCAGTAAAGGATGAAACTTTGAGTCATTGAAAACCTTGCAAGTTTCGATTCACATCATGTACCATTGGCTCATTTCTCGCACGATTTGCTAAGTTTTGAAACACCTGATATATGACTTCCTCAATGATATTTGTCTACTCTTGCTCTGGCATCAGGGTTGGGACGTTTCCATGTCTATGTCTTGGTGGCATTCTAAAAAAAATGAAATAAAATCCCAGACTGTAAGTTTGTATTTTATTATATTCCAAGTATGCATATAATTTCCTATGAGAATCCCAAACCATGCTCTGATACCAAAACAATTGTCACGTCCTAAAACCCGGGGCGTGACGTTTTAGGGATGAAATCAATGAATCGGATCAACGAATGGTAAATCCCAATTTCCTAGGTCCACCGGTTTTGTCTTAAAACTATTTATTGTCTATTTATTTTTATTTTTTTTTTTCAATTATGCTCAAGAAAACTTACTAAACATTAAAATATCATGACAGGTTCCCCATTTTCCCACAGATACATACGTGGATAAAATAAAATAAATTACAAATAATAAAATGAAACTTAAAGTTTACAATCCCGGAACATTCAAGTTTACGGTCCTGGAACATTCAGGTTTATGTACATGACTATAAATATAAATAAACAGACTTCTCGTTCTTAGCCTTCAAGCTCTGAATTTAACTAACTCGTATTTACTAATCAGCTTCCTTCTCTGGGGGTTTACCAATTTTAAACAATGAGCGAAAGGCCTAATAGGATATTTTTAAATCATTTTTCAACATATTATTTTGAAACAGGATAATAATATTATATAAATGCAGTACAGAATCTTAAACGTGTAATCGTGAATGTGCAAATTGTGTCCTTAAATACATCTAGTTTGTGTACGGTCCGTATGAGCTTCCCCCACTACAACATTGCATGATGGGTTGTCATCGATCGATATGTGTACTCTTTGCACATATGTGCTGCTTTCAGTATACTTTAACACCAAATTCTATTTTCAAATTTTCTCTGAAAATAAGAGTCACGTAATAAAATATGCCATATTATTTTCCAAAAATCCTTGACCAGATATTTTTCTTTAATTTCCGAAATCGTGATATTTCCAAAATCATAGAATTTATAAAACTTTATAAATTCATTTTCTTTAAATCATTTGGGCCAAATCACTAAAAACAAAATAGGCTACAAGGAGAGAATAAGATATCCTACCTGTTGGCAAATTAATTCTACTGATAACATCTCGTACGTATTCCAAGATAGTCCTTTCTCCAAATTCTGATCAACAAGTACCCAAAACAAAAATTACAAATAATTTAATTATTTGTCCAAAAATTCCGTAATCGAATTACAGTAAATTCAATTAATTAGTGTGTTGTTGAATTTTAAAATTCAAAACAATATTTTATTTTAACACTGAAATTTTAAAACGACACTTAATACAAATACCCAAAATATATATATTTTTTAAATTTCGGCATAACCTGCTTTAAAATATAAACTCCTCAAGAGCTCCAAAACGCTTAACCTGCAGAAAAATTCCAATTCTCATAATGGTTTAAATTTCAAATTTCAAATCAATTTAAATATACATTTTAAAAATCATTATTTTTATCATTATTATTATTATTATTATTATTATTATTATTATTTGTTAACTAATATATATATATATATACAAACATACATATACATATTTTTTTTTTCTTTTGGTTTGGGAGGTTCGGCCGGCCCAGAAAGGAGACTCACGGCGGCGATGCTCTGGCACGACGGTCGTTGGTGTGGCAAAGACCTGATTGTAAGGACCCTCATACTCATGTAACCTAAATTCTAAATAATGAAAAATTGAGGAATAATTTGATGTCATTTAGCGTGAATTTAAGTGATACGATCAAATACACGCCCGTGTTAAAAGCCGTGTAATGAGTAGAGAGTTGTTATATAGACTCTCAAAAATGTATAAAACCTAATTACTATATAATGAGTAATTAAGTTGGAAAATATAGTATAGTTTTCCAGTTGAATAGACTAAACAGATACGGTACTGTTTAAGTACTATTCGTGCAGTGAAAGGGACGATCGATAGTGAACCCGGTCTATCCTATTATGTGTATAAATGTATGAGAGACGCAGTGTTAGAAAACTGGTCTGGATGACCATTTCTTGGTACAAGACTGGTGAATAGATCACCAGAACACTCGGACAGATCGTCTGAGCACAACAACGATGAGAAACCCTAGCAAGGGTATGATATCGAGAAAATGGTCTGGATGACCTCTTCTCACCTAAAGACTGACAAAATCGGAGTCAGAACACTCAGACTAGTCAGTTAAGTAAAAGACAGTGAATACTAAATAGTGGGAACCGCGGTGTCAAGTTACTGGCCAGAACGGCCTTTATTTGATATAAAACTGATATATGAACGGTTAGTAGACTCAATCTGGTTGATTGAGCACAAAACGAGAATTTTAGTTTAAGAGATACGCAGTATCAGGATGAGGGTCAAGACGACATTTAGTCACCCCGAACTTGATATATTTGGGCTCAGAACGCCCAAATTAGTCAATCGGGCACCTGATACGTTTTTTGAGATGGGATCACGCAGTCTTGAAAATTGATCCAGACAACCTCCGATGGATGTAAAACTGATAAAAATGGAATCAGCACGTCCAAATTAGTCAAGAGAGACTATGTCTAAAATTTCATTCGGGAATGCCTCGGTTTGCATGCGAAAGGACAACACAGTGTAGACACAACTACAGTACAAGATATAAACAGTAAATTAGACTGGTAATGGGCTCTTAGATAGTATAAAACAATCAAGAATTGATAGTGTCAAAATCGAATTCAGAAAACCCAATTTCGGATGAAAACTAGAACACTGCTGAAAAATGGTCAGATATCGAACGGTAGGAATTAGACTGTGAAGAGAAGATTTTGCAGATGAATTCTCCCCCTAGAAAACCGTGTGCCATCAGCTAGAAAGCCCTAAAACACAGCCTTAACAAGTGGGAAAAGTTTTACCTAAAGTTAGGGATATGTTGGACCATTTATTGAATAAAATACTCAAACTTTTCAACACATGGCCAAAGAAATTTTTTTTAATTTCCCCCTTATAAATGGCTGCAGCCCTTGGCTATTGTGCAGTTGAAAATGGGCAGCAATTTTGTCCCATGATTAGGCTAAAATGGTGGATAATTAATTAGGATTAAGCTTAAGCAAGTTTGGTTAGCTTTGCCTATATAAGGCACACATGACTTAGGGCTACCATTTCTCTCTTTTGGCTCCCAAAACACCACAACCAATTCTCCCTTTCTTCTAGCTGCAGCCGACTGCCTTTAAGCCTCCCAAACCCTCACATTTTCAAGCTAAAATTACACTAAAAGCTTACCAAAAATCTAGCCTCTTCAAGTTCATGTAGGTGATTTCATTTCCAAGCCTTTTCCAAAGTGATCAAGGGTAAGTTTTGTAATCCAACCTTTGTGGTTTTAGTTTTTGTTTTGGTTTGATCTTAACAGAAATTATTTTGGCGTTTTGCTAGCACAAAAACCGACCCCTATCCTCTTGAATCCACATGGCCACTTTAGTTCCTCAAGCCCTAGTTCAAAATTGTGCTTGGTTCAAAGCACAAAGGTAAAAACCGAAACCTTCTCTTTTGTGATTTAGTGATTTTAAGTTTTTAATCAAGGCCATTTATGAGCATTTGTTTATGCAAATGGTTTGTAATAATTTTATTTTGAGTCCTTAGCTTTCCATTTTTAAGTTTATATGATTGTGGTTATGTTTACAATTTTTACAAATAGTTATTAGTATGTGTCATGCAATAAACGTATAGGGATGTGACTGGACACAAATCTATCCCTAGGAAAGGCCACGGATTTTGGCCATTTCGACCCCCTTAATGTCGAATTTGGGATTTGGTGAAACATGGTGTTTTAAGAAAATTTTGTTTGGTTGTTTTTGCATCAAATAGCCCTTGGCAAAAAATGACGATACGATAGGTTTTTAGAGTGGTTTTCACTCTGTGTCCAACACTGAGACCAAAAATCCGAACCCAATAATTAGTCTCGGGTTTTATTAAAAATGGACGACTTAGAGTCTGAACCGGACTTCGGACTCAACACGAAAGTTGTAAAACACATTGAAATCTTTAGGATGACCTGCATATGTTTTAAAAATTTGGCCGTTTCAGGCCTCAAACAAAGCCGTTTTCAAAATGATGCAAAACTAGGACTTTTACCAAAAAAAAACTAGGCACATAGGCCACAGGTTTGATAGGATTAGGACTCGTTTGAGTTAGATTTGAACTCCGAGGTGAACACGAAAATTGTTCATCTCGTTGAGGACGAAAAATTTTATATTTGCCAAATTCAAAAACAAAGTCGTTTCATACAAGTTTCAAAACAGTTTTGATAAGTGGTTCAAAAACCACCCTTAAAATACAAGACCAAAATATGTTTTATGCACTTTAAAAATAAAAATGGTTTTCGTAAAAATGTTCCCCACCTTCCAACGGGATAATAAGTGGACAGTTTTGAAACACATTATTTTCCAAATATTTTATAAGACAACTAAATGATTTTTCAAAAATGACCATAAACAGTGTTGGTAGCCCGGTAGGCTACTACACCAAACAATCGATAGTAACCCGGTACATCAAAACAGTTTTGATACAAGTTTCAAAACAGTTTTGATAAGTGGTTCAAAAACCACTCTTAAAATACAAGACCAAAATATGTTTTATACACTTTAAAAATAAAAATGGTTTTCGTAAAAACGTCCCCCACCTTCCAACGGGATAATAAGTGGACAGTTTCCAAACACATTATTTTCCAAGTATTTTATAAGACAACTAAATGATTTTTCAAAAATGACCATAAACAGTGTTGGTAGCCCGGTAGGCTACCACACCAAACAATCGATAGTAACCCGGTACATCACCAAGTAATTAACGCGCGAGTTAACCGGTTAGTTGACTGGTCGGTAACCAATCAAGGACCGTGTTTTGAACGATAAAGTGAGGAACGATGATTAATCTATCAAGTAGACAAATTAATCAGATAGGATAAGAAGATAGACACCAAATCCCCAAAGTAAACCAATAGGGTACCGATTGGACTCGGTACCATATAGAGACACAAGTTATGGTCACTAACGGTAATAGTGACCTAGGAACGACGGTAATTAATTTATGAGCAATAAATTAATTAACCACACCTAGAGTATCCAACTCTGTAAGAGAGCGAGTTGGTACCGACAGGCAATCGGTACTAAACAATTTATCTACGTTAGTCACTAACAGAATTAGTGACACAACAAAAGTGTTAATGGAGTACATTATATTGACAGGTGGTTACCTGTAACCTGATAAGGTGAGAGTACGCATTTTTGCTTATAATCTAGGTAAGTTTAACTCCACCTACGGCATGAATAAAATGAGTTGAAATGATGGTTTTCACAGTATGTTAAATATACATAGCATGTACACGTTGATGCACAGCATGTATAAGAGCATATAGTTCACAATCACGTAGATTGATCCCAAGTCAGATACCATATGTCCTTATCGCGTAAGATTAGGGACAGCTTAGCAAAGTATTTGGCAAGATCAGATAAAGAATTGGGTAAGTAATTAAGGAGACGGTAAAACGGGCACAAGATCCACATTATGTTTTTAAAGAAAACGGGTACAAGGTCCACGTTATGTTTTTAAAGAAAATGTTTTCAAAAAAAACGGGCGCAAGGTCCACGTTATGTTTTTAAAGAAAACGGGCATAAGGTCCATGTTATGTTTTTAAAGAAAATGGGCTCAAGGTCCACGTTATGTTTTCAAAGAAAACAGGCGCAAGGTCCACGTTTTGTTCATAAATAAAACGGGCGCATAGTCCTCGAGTGCAAGGTTTACTATTCCCTTTTTTTTCAATACGAAATGATAATGAATAATGAAGTATAATCTGAGCATAAACGGTTCCTGTAGTGTATAAGTTATGCCCTAGATACAGTTAGAGTCAGTTTCCTAGTCGCATGATAGGACATGCCCACATGATATGCATTCTGAGATACTAGATGATATGTTTCCATGTCCTGTGTGAAAATGTGATATGTGGTATATGTTGATACCTTACATGCTTATAAGATTTTAAGTATGTACTATATTTTAAACATATTTTGCGGTTAATATGTTGTACTTACTGGGCGTAAAGCTCACGGAGTGTGTTCATGCTGTAGGCAAGTATCCTACGGTTTAAACCACAATGGGCAATGACAACAGCAGAGGCGGATGTGAGGGGAGGTTATGGATACACCGCAAGTATTCTTCCGCATAATTTTTGAGTAAACAGTATTTATGAATAGTAACTATTGAATAGTAACTGTTAAATAGCATATATGAATAGTAAACGTTAAACAGTATTTATGAATAGTAACCGTTAAATAGTATTTTTGAATAGTGATAGTAAACGGTATTTTTGAATAGTAAATAGTTAAACAGTATTATAAATGTATATGAGTAATTAAACTTCCTATGTTTAGACAATGTACATTTAAAGTATGCATACGTAAATAGTAAATACCTACGCATCAAAAAAAATTCTCTGAAATTAGGGTAACTAATTAGGTAATTTAAAGTATCAGTTTGCAAGAAAGTATAAGTATGAGTTAAAGTAAGCAAGTTTTCAACAACGGTCCAGGCCACTGAGGGCACGGGGCGTCACAGTTGGTATCGGAGAGGTTTCCTGCCGCCCTACCTCACATCGCCGTACGCTTGCTTCATCTGTCTAAGTAAGTTAGTTTTTATCATAAAGTATTAGTTTGTAAGTTAACGACTAAGTTACAGTAGGTGACCATGGCGATACCAGTGGAACCTGCACCGGCAGAACAAGCACCAGCAATACCTGCTCTCATAGGCCAGCTCTGATCTAGAAAACGAGGAAGACCTAGAGGAGTTTATCGTCAACAGGAGCAACGACAAGGATATCTTAGACGTAGAATTAGTACTAACCTCCAAATAGCAGTAACCTATATTAGCAAAACTTTTGACTACGTATATAGGCATGATGGGAAGTGGTAGCTTACTTCCACTGGACCTATCCTAGTATGTCCTCTTCGAGGTTGTATGTTGGGAAGTGTGTGCCACTCCTACCGAACTAGAAGCTTGTACAAATTTTGAGAAATACTATGAAATGCAGTATCGTTTTGCCTAAGAGCTTAGAATTAACATTTTCACACGTGATTAAGGAAAATGATAGGTGACATGATTCCTAGTACGGAACGAAAGACCTATAAATCCTTTTCTGCTATGTGATAGAGTTCGAAGGAACCACCAACCCTGTAGGAGCCAATGATCGGTTAGCGGATATCCAAGTAGTCTTAGATTCTAAGAGATTGGTCGACAGAGAGAAGATGACATAAGTATCCCTTGCTTTAAGGAAAACGCGCATCAGGAGTAGAAGATAGTAGTGATTAGAAGAAATGTGAGCAAGATAAGTTAGACTGAATTCAAGGGGATGTACTTCAACAGCAAGGCGTTAGTAACACTATAGGATGAGTTCACCAACCGACGCCAAGGGTGTATGACTGTGCATTACGAGGAACCGATATGGATTTCTACAACACATATTGAAGAAGGCTCATGACAAAACCAAGGCCGAGCACCAGCCAGAAGCGCTTAAGGACATCAAGGGAACCCATGGAAGAACCCGAGCCATGTTGATACGAAAGGGTAAAGTGGTCACGTACGCTTCACGACAACTCAAGGACCACGAGAAGAACTACCCTACATATGATTTGGAGCTAACAGCAGTAGTTTTCACACCAAAAACATGGAGGTACTACCTATACAGAATCAAGAGCGAGATTTATACGGACGACCAGAGCCTCAAGCACATCTCCACACAGGAGGAGCTTAACATGAGGCAACGAAAATGGCCAGAATTGGTGAAAGATTGCGATTGCAAGATCCTGTACCATCCAGGAAAAGCCAGCAAGGTGGCCAATGCGCTGAGTCGGAAGCATTCTTCGTTACTTATGACTAATAACGCCTTGTCAGAAGCGCCATCAAAGCAAGCTACAGAAGATCGGAGCTCAGAGTTTTGAGTCTCTAAGGACAGCATACTCTATTGCAGAGATAGAGTGTGCGTTCCAAAAAATGAAGAACCTAGGAAACGAATCCTTTCAGAGACTCACGAAACGCTATATTCCGTCCACTCAGGGGTGAACAAGATGTACAAAGGTCTAAATAAAGGTTTTAATGGCCTGTAATGAAGGATAACGTTGCCGAGTTCGTTGCTAAATGCCTTGCATGCCAGAGGATTAAAGTGGAACATCAACGGTCGGCTGGAGAACTGCGAAAAATCGAGCTGCCCGAGTGGAAATGAGAGTAGAAATTTATGAAGCTCAGCTAGTGAGACTGCATGGAGTGCATGCCAATCTGACATACAAGGAGAAACCGTGCAAATCCTAGTCAAAGAAGACAAAGTACTTAGGAATAAGGTTATACCACTTGTAAAAATGTTGTGATGGAACCACAACATAGAAAAAGCCATATGGGGACAGGAAGAGTATATGAAAAGAAATTTTCAGAACTATTCTAATTTTCGAGGACGAAAATTTTGTAAGGGGGCTAGGTTGTAAGGACCCCCATACTCATGTAACCTAAATTCTAAATAATGAAAAGTTGAGGAATAATTTGATGTCATTTAGTGCGAATTTAAGTGACATGATCAGATACACGCCCATGTTGAAGGCCTTGTAATAAGCAGAGAGCCGTTATATAAACTCTCAAAAATGTATGAAACCTAATTACTATATAATGAGTAATTAAGTTGGAAAATATAGTATATTTTTCCAGTTGAATAGACTAAACAGATACGGTACTGTTTAAGTACTATTTATACAGTGAAAGGGGCGACTGATAGTGAACTCGGTCTACCCTATTATGTGTATAAATGTATGAGAGACGCAGTGTCAGGAAACTGGTCCGGACGACCATTTCTTGACGCAAGACTGGTGAATAGATCACCAGAACGCTTGAACAGATTGTCTGAGCACAACAACGATAAGAAACCCTAGTAAGGGTACGATATCAAAAAAATGGTCTGGATGACCTCTTCTCACCTAAAAACTGACAAAATCGAAGTCAGAATACTCAGATTAGTCAGTTAAGTAAAAGACAGTGAATAGTAGGAACCACGGTGTCAAGTTACTGGTCAGAACGGCCTTAATTTGACATAAAACTGATATATGAACGGTTAGTAGACTCAATCTGGTTGATTGAGCACAAAACGAGAATTTTAGTTTGAGAGATATGTAGTATCGGGATGAGGGTCAAGACAACCTTTACTCGCCCTGAAACTGATATATTTGGGCTCAGAACGCCCAAATTAGTCAATCGGGCACCTGACATGTTTTTCAAGGTGGGATCACACAGATCTCGAAAATTGGTTCAAATGACCTCCAATGGATGTAAAACAGATAAAAATGGAATCAACACGTCCAAATTAGTCAAGAGAGACTGTGTCTGAAATTTCGTCCAGGAACGCCTCGGTTTACGTGTAAAAGGACAACACAGTGTAGACACAACCACAGTATAGGACATGAACAGTAAATTAGACTGATAATGGGCTCTTAAACAGTATAAAATAATCAGGGATTGACAGTGTCAAAATCAGGTTCAGAAAACCCAATTTCGGGTGAAAACTAGAACACTGCCAAAAAAGGATCGGATACCGAACGGTAGGAATGAGACTGCGAAGAGAAGACTTTACAGATGAATTCTCCCCTTAGAAAACCATGTGCCATCAGCTAGAAAGTCCCCAAATACAGCCCTAACAAGTGGGAAAAGTTTTCCCTAAAGTTAGGGATGTGTTGGACCATTTGTTGAATAAAATACTCAAACTTTTCAACACATGGCCAAGGAAATTTTTTTTAATTTCCCCCCCATAAATGGCCGCAGCCCTTGGCTGTTGTGCAGCTGAAAATGGGCAGCAATTTTGTCCCATGATTAGGCTAAAATGGTGGACAATTAATTAGGATTAAGCTTAAGCAAGTTTGGTTAGCTTTGCCTATAAAAGGCACACATGACTTAGGGCTACCATTTCTCTCTTTTGGCTCCCAAAACACCACAACCATTTCTCCCTTTCTTCTAGCTGCAACCGACTACCTTTGAGTCCCCCAAACCCTCACATTTTCAAGCTAAAATCACACCAAAAGCTCACCAAAAATCTAGCCTCTTCAAGTTCGTGTAGGTGATTTCATTTCCAAGCCTTTTCCAAAGTGATCAAGGGTAAGTTTTGTAATCCAACGTTTGTGGTTTTAGTTTTTGTTTTGGTTTGATCTTAACAGAAATTATTTTGGTGTTTTGCTAGCATAAAAACTGACCCCTATCCTCTTGAATCCACACGGCCACTTTGGTTCCTCAAGCCCTAGTTCAAAATCGTGCTTAGTTCAATGCACAAAGGTAAAAGCCAAAACCTTCCCTTTTGTGATTTAGTGATTTTAAGTTTTTGATCAAGGCCATTTATGTGTATTTGTTTATGCATATGGTTTATAATAATTTTATTTTGACCACTTGGCTTTCATTTTTAAGTTTATGTGGTTGTGGTTGTGTTTACAATTTTTTACGAATGGTTATTAGTATGTGTCATACGATGAATGTATAGGGATGTGGCTGGACACAAATCTATCCCCAGGAAAGGCCACGAATTTTGGCCATTTCGACCCCCTTAATGTCGAATTTGGGATTTGGTAAAATATGGTGTTTTAAGGAAATTTTGTTTGGTTGTTTTTGTATCAAATAGCCCTTGGCCAAAAACGACGATACGATAGGTTTTTAGAGTGGTTTTCACTTTGTGCCCAAAACTGGGACCAAAAATCCGAACCCAATAATTAGTCTCAGGTTTTATTAAAAATGGACTATTTAGAGTCCGAACTGTACTTCGGGCTCAACACAAAAGTTATAGAACACGTCGAAATCTTAAGGATAACCCTCACATGTTTTAAAAATTTTACCGTTTTGGGTCTCAAATAGAGCCGTTTGCAAAGGGATGCAAAACTAGGACTTTTACAAAAAAAAAACTAGGCACATAGGCCACAGGTTTGATAGGATTAGGACCCGTTCGAGTTAGATTTGAGCTCTATGTGAACACAAAAATTGTTCATCTCGTTGAGGACGAAAAATTTCATGTTCACTAAATTTGTAAACAAAGTCGTTTCATCTAAGTTTGAAAATAGTATTTATAAGTTGTTCAAAAACCACCCTTAAAATACAAGACCAATTATACACTTTAAAAATAAAAATGGTTGCGTAAAAATGTCACCCACCTTCCAACAGGATAATGAGGAGACGGTTTCCAAACACATTATTTTCCAAGAATTTTATAAGACAACCAAATGATTTTTCAAAAATGACCATAAACAGTGTTGGTAGCCCAGTAGGCTACCACACCAAACAATCGATAGTAACCCGGTAGATCACCAAGCAAATAATGCGCGAGGTAACCGGTTAGTTGACTGGTCGGCAACCAGTTAAGGACCGTGTTTTGAACGATAAAGTGAGGAACGACGATTAATCTATCAAGTAGACAAATTAATCAGACACGATAAGAAGATAGACACCAAATCCCCAAAATAAACTAATAGGGTACTGATGGGCCTCGGTACCACATGAAAACACAAGTTATGGTCACTAACGGTAATAGTGACCTAAGAACGACGGTAATTAATTTATGGGTAATAAATTAATTAACCACACCTAGAGTTTCTAACTCTGTAAGAGAGCGAGTTAGTACCGACAGGCAATCAGTACTAAACAATTTATCTACGTTAGTCACTAACAGAATTAGTGACACAATAAAAGTGTTAATGGAGTGCATTATATTGACAGGTGGTTACTTGTAACCTGATAAGGTGAGAGTACACATTTTTGCTTGCAATTTAGGTAAGTATAACTCCGCCCACGACATAAATAAAATGAGTTGAAATGATGGTTTTCACAATATGTTAAATATACATAGCATGTACATGTTGATGCACAGCACGTATAAGAGCATATAGTTCACAATTGCGTAGATTGATCCCAAGTTAGATACCATACGTCCCTATTGCGTAAGATTAGAGATAGCTTAGCAAATTATTTGGCAAGATCAGATAAAGAATTAGGTAAGTAATTAAGGAGACCGTAAAACAGGCACAAGGTCCACATTATATTTTTAAAGAAAACGGATGCAAGATCCACGTTATGTTTTTAAAGAAAACGAGCGTAAGGTCCACGTTATATTTTTAAAGGAAACGGGCGCAAGGTCCATGTTATGTTTTTAAATAAAACAGGCGCAAGGTCCACGTTTTGTTCACAAATAAAACGGGCATATAGTCCTCGAGTGCAAGGTTCACTATGCGCTTTTTTTCAATACGAAACGATAATGAATAATGAAACATAATCTGAGCATAAACGGTTCCTGTAGTGTACACGTTATGCCCTAGATACAGTTAGAGTCAGTTTCCTAGTTGCATGATAGGACATACCCACATGATATGCATTCTGAGATGCTAGATGATATATTTCCATGTCCTGTGTGAAAATGTGATATGTGGTATATGTTGATACCTTGTATGCTTATAAGATTTTAAGTATGTACTATATTTTAAACATGTTTTGTGGTTAACATGTTGCACTTACTGGCTAAAGCTTACGGAGTGTGTTCATGCTGTAGGTAAGCGTCCTATGGCTTAAACCATAATGGGCGATGACGGCGGCGGAGGCGAATGTGAGGCGAGGTTATGGATACACCGCAAGTATTCTTCCACATAATTTTTGAGTAAACAGTATTTATGAATAGTAATCATTGAATAGTATTTTTAAATAGTAACCGTTAAACAGTATTTGTGAATAGTAACTGTTAAATAGTATTTTTGAATAGTAACAATAAACGGTATTTTTGAATAATAAATAGTTAGACAGTATTATAAATGTGTATGAGTAATAAACTTCCTATGTTTAGACGATACACATTTAAAGTATACGTACATGAATAGTAAATAACTATGCATTAAAAAAAATTTCCCTGAAATTAGGGTATCTAATTAAGTAACTTAAAGTATCAGTTTGCAAGAAAGTATAAGTATGAGTTAAAGTAAGTAAGTTTTCGGTGATGGTCCGGGCCACTAAGGGCACGGGGTGTCACAACGGTGGTGCTGGGGTGGAAACGGGTGGGCGGTCGGCTTCGGGCTTGGAATGGTGATCGACGGTGAGGAGTTCGACTGGGCTTCCGTGGGCTTGATCGGCGTCAGGTGGTGGAGAGGAAAGCAGGACCAGGTGTTCGGTCGAACGGCACCTGCTTGGTCAGTGACGGGGAGAATAAGGTCGATCGTTGTGAGGGCAGCGGAGAGAGAGAGCGAGAAGAAGAAGAAGAAAGAGAGATGGTGAGGGAGTGAGAAAAAAAAATGATGGAGAGTGAAAGCTAGAGAGAGTGAGAGATCGAGAGTGAGAGGGAGTGAGAAGAAAGAGAGAGAAAACGTGAGGGAGAGAGAGAATCGGTGAGAGAGAATGAGAAAGAGAGAAAGGGAGTTTTTGAAATATTTTGGAAAATTTTGAGAGAGAGGGATCAGTGAGAGAGACGAGAAAAGGTGAGGTAGTGATGAAAGAAAGAGAACAAGAGAGATTGATAAAGAACCAAGAAAGAAAAACGACGAAGGAAGCAGTTGAATAATGCATAGGGAGTGGTTGTATGTCACGAATGATTTGCTTCTTTTTTTTTTGTTATTATTATTATTATTATTATTATTATTATTATTAAAAAAATTTCAAATGATTTAAAAATATTTTCAAGTTAATAGTTAATATAATAAAAATATAAATTTAAATTCTCATAATTAAATGCTAATTGACACACCAATATATATATATTTTTTATACACTCACGTGTAAATTTTGAAATTTAAAATTTCGCAACGTAACGTAATCTGGCTCTCAAGTCGATCTAATTCTTTTTTTGATCTCCTTGATCTATATTGAGGTGAAAAAATAAGAGATGACTCTGACTTCAATAGTGATATTGTAGGATTACTATAAAAAGAAAAGATAAGACTTCCATCATAATAGTGCATATTAATTTTTTCTAGTAATTTTACACATTTCAACTCGATTATTGATATGTGATTAAAAATATAATCAAATAATATTAAATTTGATTTCATATAAAGGTATAAAGTTTGAATATCTCACTTTTAAAACAACAAAAAAAAGTCTATAATTGATGTAACAAGCGAAGTTCCTAATTAAACACAGTGAGATAGATCTTTCTATTTAGAGCAAACGAGAAAGAAAAATGTCTGTCACTACAAATTAACAATTTGTACTTTTGTAAGTTGTAACACATTATGGGAGATTGGACAAACACGAGATTTGATTCATTTGGCCTTTGATTCTGGATTACACGGCACAACCGGCCAAGTAATCATTCGGTGAAGCTAATTGTCTTTAAAAAGCTAATTAAAAAATTAAAAATTAAAAAAATAAAAAGAAATTAAAAAAATAAAAAAGGACAAAAGGAGAAAGGGGAAAGAAAAGGAAGCGTACTAAAGCCCAAAGCCGAGTTCCTTCATTCTCAGCAAAAGAAAAAAGGGCCCAAAGCCGAGAAACGACTCGTGTGCAACAGGAACTGAAGAAAACTGAGCCGAGCCGAGCCAGCCGAGCCTAAGGGAAATTGCTTGGAAACGAGAGAAACCGAAGGGAGCACGTCTTTTCTAACAAATAAAATTAAAAAACCTTTTTTTTTTTTTTTGGACTAAACAAAATGTTTTTTTTTTCCTTTAGGAATTCTTACTTGCTAAAAAAAACAAATTTCAATTTTACCACCTAAACTTTACTAATCTTACAATTTTATCTCATAAACTATAAAAACTAATAGAAATGTTTTTTAAACTATAAAATATAATCATTTTTACCCCCCTCATTAGTTTAATGAATGACTTTGTTGATTTAAAAAGAAACTTTACTTTTACCCCTAAAATTTAATACTTATTCAATTTTACCTTTCGAATTATGAAAATCGATATTTATAACTCTTCAAATTTTAAATTGTTATTAAGAATGTCCTTTAAACTTTATACAGGTAGCAAAAATATAAGACTCTTAAACATTATATTTCTACCCTATAAACTTTGGTATATTTTTAATGTTACCCTTGAATATTTAAAATTAATAATTACACCTATCAACTTTTAAAGTTTGAAAGGTATTTTTACTAATATTTTAATATATTAAGGATATAAATTCTAATTTTTAAAAGTTTAAAGATAAAGTTATAATAATATTAAAATTTAAGTGAGACAACTAAAATTTATCCTTATTAAGTTACACTTTAATTGTTGTAATCACTCAGCATTCTTTCTATTAATCAAGTAAAAGGGTGAAGGGTGATAATATTTTACAAGCCTATGAGTATTTCTATTTATTTTTAAGATTTAATAGAAAAGTTTCAAGAATATCAAAATTAAAAGGGTAAAAATAAAATTTATAAAAAAAAAGAATGTTTTTTCGGCATTAAGCTTCAAAACTCACAATCTGTCAAATTCAGTCCCACGTCATCTCTACCTCTCTCTCTTTCTCTCTCTCTCTCTTTAGTCTGCTTTTTGGCCCACCTAGTCCATAGTCTACGGTCTCTTATTAATTTTTTTTTCGCTGGCCTTTTTAATTTTTTAAAAAATAGAAATAAATGGTCAAAATGAATGAAGGACGTCACGATCGCGTCATGACACGTCATTTGATGACGTCATCAATGTCGCCGATTATTCCGGTCTTTCCAAAAATTTGCTTCCAAGTTTTAAAATTCCAAAATTTGCTTCTAGAACCGTTTTTTTTTTTTTTTTTTTTTTTACATATAAAAGTCTGTCGCTTTCGTTTGTTTAGCTGGATACTCTCTCTCTTCCTTATCCCATCAGGTCTGTGGGCCACCCTTTGTCGCCTGGATTCCGTTTGCTCACTTTATAAATAAATATAATCAGATCAGATCACATATGTATTTCTTTTCCCTCTTAATTGTGCTGCTAAAGGCGTAAACCGAATCATGCTTTACTCTCTGCTTCAAGCTTTTCCCCAGAAAGTTACTGTTGAATCTCAAGATAAACCACTAATATCATTAATGCTATTTTTATTAACCAAAAAAAAAGTGTGAACAAAATTTTAATATGTTATCCTATTTTATAATTAATTATTGACCTGTTTAGATGAGCCATTAAAATAGTTATTATTGTATTTAAATCCAAATTGGAATGAGATATTATTGGAGTGTAGATGAACTATTTATATGTTTTATTATTTTACAATGATTCAATTTAAATCCAATTTAAATTTTCACTTTTTATAAATCCTTACCACACTCTTTTTTTTTAACACTATTTGAATATTATCTTTAACAACAACTATCCAAATACACATTTAGTTTGATTCAAATAACATTTAAAAGCAAGTATTCAGCTTAAATGAATATTCAAATACAATCAATGATCCAAATGGGCTATGCATGACATTTTTTAATGTCATATCTATTTTTTATCATCATTACTAAGTTTTAAATTCCATAAACATAAACTTTTAGTGATTTACTAATTTTAAAATGATAAGAATTAAATTAAAAAATTAAGATATCAACCAATAATAATCAAATGTCAACATTAGAATTTGACATATTTGATGGTAAATTTATCATTAATGTAACAATTTTCAAATTTAGTATTGCAACTAACATTTCCTTAAAGAGTGGTTTTATCAAACTCAAAATGTCAAAATTCAATTTCAATACATCAATTTGGTATTGTATTGAAGATGTTTTAAATATATATTTTAATAACACATTAATATTATACATATAAATATAATTAGATACAAATGTGACAATTAAAAATAGAGTCTTACTTATTGCATTTTTTCTTTGTACCTTTTAATAAAATTATCCCCTAATTATCAAGATTTGGTTTAAACAAGTTATATCATACTTGATCTCTATTTTGTGTTCTAATGCATATATTACTTATATTGCCATTGTCAAGTTCTGAAATTCATGAAATAAACTTTTAGTATTTAAAGAATTTAGAAATGAAAATATGGTAATGATTAAACGAAAATTTCAACATGATTCGCTCGTTAATCGCCCTCAGCAATGTATGCCATTACGTTAGGAAGTGATTTTTTTTTTTAAATATTAAAATTTAACTTGGATACACTGAAAATGCTCTTAGTGCCTTCTTCCTTAGCATTGTCATTGAACATCAGGGTCTAGTAATCTAGCTATTCAGTACTTACAAAAAAATCCAGCGATTTAGTTTTTTTATTTAAGGAAATATTACCAAAAATAAAACTCCAAAAATAAAACGATGCTCCTAGGAAAACAACATATGTGCGTGCAATTAATTAGTTCTAGATAAACTCACCCAAAAAAAATCCTATTTAAATGCCCAAAAAAAAAAGAAATTTCAATATAAAGTTGTAATTATATTTTGGTTTTATTTCAAATTATGTTTATTTATAAGGATTGTTTTAAACATTAGGAATTACATTTATATAATATTTTGAATATCATTGATTAAGGTCTTGCCACCCAAACATTTATTTTAAGTTTATTGCATAGTTCATTGATTTATAATATTTAAATTTCTGTTTTTCTCTCTTGAATTCATATAATTCTTCTCGTTTCCGCTCTTATTGCTCTCTCTGATAGTTCTATCTATATTTCTCTAGCTTTTCTTCATTCAGCCTTTATTTATTTATTTATTTGCTGAATTTTCTTCGTTTAGCTTGTTTCTTCTCTTTTATCTCTTTTTCTCTTTCCTGCTTCTATACGGTCCTACATCATATAATTTTATTTTTTTAAAATCTTTTATAAGCTCTACAACTCTGGCTACTAGAAAAGATACATATAGGTGATTAGAGTTATAGTCTAGAGATAGTATTATGTATAACTTCACTTAAAGGTATAAAGTTTGACTCCATCCATCTTTAAGTAAAAAAAAAGAGCTAGATATAGCATTTAGAATAGTTTTTTTATTGTAGTTGGGAAATAAAATAGAACCCTACATCAAATTTTATGTAATCTTAACAGTTTTTGCTTAAAATAAAGCATTGACATTAATTGAAGATGGTGTAACCTCTTTGTCCTCTTCCGATCAAAATTTTGACGTCTTACGTCAATGAATTAAATTAAACTACAAATAACAAAATTGACGTTCTAGAAAATCTACTAGAACGGCTTGGTGGATTTTATCGGCGCATTCAAAGGGTTATCTTTCATACCAACCCAAAGATCAACTTGTTCATTAAATATTGTTGCTTAAAATATTAGACTAACAAATTTCTAAATGAAGCTCATACATCAAGTTCAAAAGGTTAGAATCCACAAAACAACTAAACAGTTAACTATACATAAATACAATCTACATTAATATATACATCTTATTTTAATGTCTAATATTTACTCCCCATGAACAAATGTTTTCCCCATAGTACTAAGTACAAAATGGTTATAATTGGCAATTGAAAAAGTTTCAAAGGTCCTAGGCTTTTAAGGCTTTAAACGATACAGGGTTAGAGCATGACAATGGGTAGAAGTTGAAACAAAAAACAGTAATTGGAGCATATAAGTCCTTTTTTTTTTTTTTGGAACAAAAATTCTAGTTTTTAAAATATTTCAAATAAATAGCATATGCTCCTCTAAAAAAAAGCATATGCACTAATAAATATATTTCAAATATTTTAAAACCTACTTATTTTTAAAGTTTTAAAAACAGCTATTTACAAAAAAATTGTGGAAAGTAGAAGTTAGTGTGAGACGTAAGAGAAAGAAAAATTGCTAAGAAATAAATACACCCTATCTTTAACGGGTTTTTTTTTTTTTTGGTGGTAAATACATTTTCTTTAACCCTTTTTCTTTATTGAAACATTATCCTTAACGTTGGTTGAAAGAGAACTCAACCCCGACCAAATTTAATTCGGATGAAAATTAGGGCCAGGAAAATATATGTGTGTGTACATATATATATATTTATTTATGTATTGATTCAGTCAAGTCTTAAGTCAACAAGATCAACTCACCACAAAGTACTTGTGGAGTTGGTATGAACTTTAAATGGAGTCAATTCTTTCGAGTTTTAAAAGAAAACTTTTAATATTTTGACATGTTGACTTTCTCGAAATAGCAGTGTTCCAAAAGCTCTAAAACACTAACGGTTGTTTGAACGAGAAATCACTAAAAAAGAAAGAATTTTACCCAAAAAAAAAAAGTATTTGTTTCAAATTTTTTTTATTATTTTCTCATTCTAAAAAAAAAGGGAGTTTTTTTTTTAAATATGTATTCTACTATACATTTTAAAAAAAATAAAGAAAAAAAAGAAAGAAAGAAATCTTCCAATACTCTTATAATATACATTTTTCAACACCATTTTTTCTCATTTCACACAAATTTTTGTTTCAAAAAAGAAAATTTTTTTTACACATTCAAATACCTTCTTATTCTAAAAAATGAGATAACTTTTTTATCTAAAATAAGAAAATTTTTCTTTTTGAAAATGTACCTCCCTTCTAAACAAGGGATTAAAATAGTTAAAAATAAACAATATGACATATAAATATTTGTAGATATTAGAGATTTATTAATTACTGAGATTGAATGGAGTACAATAGAAGCTTTTGACTATCAAGACCTGTCAACACATTGAATTCTCAGCACGAAGCAGTCCCGTTATCTCTCTTGTGAAGAAAAGAGATTAAAAAAGTGAAAAATAATAAACACAATGAAATTTACAGAAATTTACCTTAATATAGACTATGTCTTCTTTGTATTAGAGTAAGAAGTTTTCACTATTTAGAAAAAAAAAAAAAAAACATAAAGATGTTTTGGCATACAATAATGATCTCTCCCCGTCTCGGGACTGGTTTACAACTTTTATTCCCTCCCCTAAATAGTTACCAATTATTCCTATAATCACCCTACTTTTGTCACGACACCTGTCCATGTTGCATGTGCCAACAATTCTACTTTGATAGTAGTGGGCGATTATCTCCCTACATCTTGGGGATAGTGGAGCGTTTGGCAAATAATAAGGCTTTACTGAACCCGGCGTAGAGTAATATGTACTTCTTACTTGACGTAGATCTTCAACCGTCATTTTTCTTCCACTAGTAATGCAGCATGATGATTACCCAACGTTAAGAGAACATTTTTAATATGAGGGACTATCTTTATGTCATGAGTCATTTGTCTTTCATGGTAGAGAATTAACACACCTCTCACTATAGAGGAATTACATTCCTCTACTAGGGTACAACAATTGCGCCCCGCCGTCCCGCGCCCACCCACCCCGGTGAATGTCTATGACATTGAGGCAGTTCAAGCTTTTCCAACATGGACATCGATCTACTCAATGTTTAACTGATGGCGTTTCTTGGGGTAGCTCACAAATTGTAGGGGAAGTTTCCTCTAAATAGTCATTATGATGGGAGTTAGAGGGGTATCACGTCAGGATGTGCACTCTGTAGGAAAAATCAATCAGAGTGACACAGTAAAATTGCAAAAATTTTTAAAGATCATTAAATATCTCATGATGTCATAAATAATAAATCAACAATAATAACTTTATACCTTCAAAGGATGTCAAGGATGCAGGAGAAGAATGACCGAAGGGCTTCAACCAACTAGCCTTCTCTACTACTCCAATTCCCGGACAGCGGAATGTGTGAGCACTCAGATCCTCGATCAATATACTAGCACTGTTAGTCTTCTTCCAACCACCTAGATCTCTTAAGAATTTATTATCACGATGAGTTGTGCAGTAATAAGCCTGCTCACCTAAGAGTTTGTGGTCTGAGAGAACTGGAGTGGTAGGACCCCTATTTATAGACTTGTATGAGGTGATCCCTTGAATTTGAATTGAACCAAGAGAAAAATTTCTCTCCTTCTTCCACACAAAATCCAAATTCACCATAGGCCAAAAACATGGGAACATTCGACCACCCAAACAAGATTTTGTATTCAAAATTCAAACAGAATTTTAACTTAAATTCTATTTCCTCATTTATCCACTAAAACCGATTTCCCCTAGGACAAGAAACATAGCTAGATTCAGCCATCCAAGTGTGAGGAGAATCAAAATTCAAATAGGATTTTCGAACTTGAATTTCATCTCATCCTTATTCACAAAAAATCCAAACTCCCTTAGGCTTTATCCATAGAGAATTCAGCCACCATGTGAAGGAGAGATTCAAAATTCAAATAGGATTGAAATTTGAATTTTTCACTCATCCTTATCCACACAAAAACCAATTCCTAAAGGGTAGGATTTCCTTCAACAAATTCAGCTACTTTGATAGGAATTAGGATTCAAAATTCAAGTAGGATTCAAACAAGATCTTCCTCTTCCTTATCCACAAGAAAACCAAATTTTTATTGTGCCATTATCCACAAAAATTCGGTTACAACATGATTTTGTAATCCAAAATTTGAATTCAAATTTCAAAGTTCAAATTTCAAAGTTCAAATTTCAAAATTCAAACTTCAAATACAAATTTCAAATTTAAATTTCAAATTCAAATTTCAAATTTAAATTTTAAATTTCAAATTCAAATATCAAATTCAAATTTCAAATTTAAATTTCAAATTCAAATTTCAAATTCAAAATTTAAATTTCAAATTTCAAATTTCAAATTTCAAACTCCATAAAAAACTTGTATTTCAAATTTTGTCCTCATGGATAATTTTTCACAACTTCAATTCAAACTTAAATAAAATCATGGTAACTTTTTTTGGAATTCAAATAATTGTGTAACCTTTTATCCAAAACAAAATTCGAATTCAACAGGAGAGAATCTTATCTTTCATCCTTATCCTATGTGGACACCACCCATATCTATGCAAGACAACCAACCAATAAATATACCCTGATCAATTTGCCATCTGTTAAGGAATTATGTGGAGCTAATAGATGGACCATTTGGATATATATAAACGGCCTCCCATGAATCCATATGATCATTGCTTTGTACCGACCAACTCAATCATATGATCACTAATTTCAGAGCCAAACTACTATAAACCTGAAACTGAACTCCTAATTATACATCGTATTACGAAAGCTTGTGACAAGCTATTGTCCAATGACCTTGTCATGTATGCAAAACCCTCATATGATATCCATGATCAGCCTTAGGTCAAAGTCCATTCAACCTACTGATCAAGCTGTCTTAAAGTTCCATTACACTATCGAATAAGAAAATGATTATTCACCATATGTGAATAAGAAGTCATCAACCTAGCAGACGACTCAAGGTCTTGTCTATTTTCACATCCAGTATAATGTCTTTAAGAGGATACCCTTAACTCCTTATTAGAGCTATGATTCTAATATCTGTAAACAAACATTCCATCGTATACAAATCATGCACCCAATAAACCGGTCTATAAGCTTACTACCTCTGAGATGCTTTAGCTATTGGAACATCAAAGTACATAAGTCATATACATGAAGTAGTTCATCTACTCAGGATTAAGGTGATTTCATAATGAACGTCAAAAGCAGATTGATCCACTCATAACGGACTACGCAGGTCAATCACGCTTTAGTTCTAGTCCAATATGTCACCACCAAGTAACATATCTATGTCTCTACTCGGGAGTCAATGCTCCAGAGAGTCAAAACAAACCATCCCCACTATGGCTTTAGACAACATAATAGTGTTGACATTAGTTAGATGCTCGATAGACTACAGACCATAATTTAGACTGCTCACTTTAGAACATTATCTTCTCGCATACAAAAGTCCATTGCATGCAACATTCTAACAGTTTAACACAAGCAGACAATGAGCCATATTTACTTACATTTACTTTAACATGGAAATAGAATAAGGACAAATAATAATGTAATGAATAATCTCTAAATATAATTTTATTATCCAGTTTAAAATAAATAAAATACATTAAAATGTCTTTCATGCTTAGGGTATTTCCTAACACACCCATCATGTTAATTCAGCCAATCATTGCATCAGTCCATCAGCCATCATGTCAAATAGATATAAGAGCAACAACATGTTGAATGTGCCTCTTTTTAAAATAAGGAATTGATCAAGTTTACTTCCCTAAGTTCGGTTACTAGTTGGTAACATTTAGAGTTGTAAATACAGGCCGACTAGTTAGTGTTATTTTGGCCCTAGGGCTAGCCCAGCCTAACCTATCAAAATGTCAAGCCTGGGCCTAGCCTGGTGCAAGCATAAGGGCAAACTGGGCCTTAGTTTTGAGCTTGGCCTGATCCGAAGCCCACCTGTTTCTTTTTTTTTCAATTATTGCAAAATATATGTTCAAACTTGCAACTCATGATAAACTTTTAAGGGGTAATACTTGTTTTATGGTGGCTCTAAGCTTCTGAATCTTAAATATATTGTTGTTTCTTATATACATAGAGGATGACATAGGATTAGTCAATGGCCTCACCTAGGATTTTGACCTAACATTTGTTTATTTTTCCCAGATTTAAAACTGATTGCATCCAGTTTTAGACGTTGAGAGGTCATTGAGTCCACTGTCCATCAAGACATGGGAGAGAAAGCTGTCCCCTTCATATCTTCTAGCGATGACGAGAATTACCTGCTTCAAGAGTAATTCAATGAGGAAGAAGTGAAGTCTGATGCTATTTTTCTTGATGATGATGATAACAAAAAAATTGCTGATAACTCAAAATTGGCCAAGACTGTCTTTGCGGCAGTCAATTATGATTACATCACATGAGAGGGTGGCAGAGAGAAGGCTAAAGTGTTCGTCGTAGTATTATCTGTCGAAAATTAAGAAGTACGATATAATGGATTGCTTCGTCAAGACAAAGATCGACTGTGTTTACTTTTACGGGCTTCTCTTGGGCTTGGATTACAAAACTTATGCCCCTTTGGAGAATTATATCGCCGTTTACACCTAGTTTTTAACTTATGGTCAAACACTTCCATTTCACCCTTTTATGAAGAAACTCTATGCTCTTCACAACATCCCCCTTGCCCTAACTGCTGGGTCATTTTCATCGAGATATGGATCTTTTGGCAGAAGAGCTTTAAGAGGGATTTATTAATGGATGAATGCCTCTACGTATGTAATCTTCATCTCTCTCTAGGGAGTAGTGGGTGGTATCACTTTGAGACCTATTCCAGGTCAAGAAAACAAAGTTCTTAGTCTTATAGAGGGCATCCTTAGGTCCCTCCATGACTGGAAGCCTGTGTTGTTCTTCATCAGTGGAAACCATGAGAGGCATCCTGCCAACAAACCTAACCTTTGCAATGGTCCAGCTTTAGGAAATTTCGTAAGTGTTTCCCTAAGTAGATGATAAATTACATTTGTATGATTTAATATGATGGTAATTGACTAACGCTATCATTTTTCAGATCTTGTTGAAAGGCCAGTTCTCTTCACCGAGGAATTGACAAGGATAACTCAAATCATGAGTCTTCCCAAATAGTAGAGGGATGGAAAATTCTTGCTCATTGAGGAGAATTTGAAAGCATCTGGTCTCCTTGTCGACCTTAGAATATATTTGAGGTTTTTCATTACATCTTTCCTATATTGTCCTCATTATTATTTACATGTTAAAGTAAATCTAAGCAAATATGGCTTATTGACTAATTAGTGTTTAAACTATTAGAATGTTGCATGTAATGGATTTTGTATGCGAGAAGATAACATTCTAAACTAAGTAGTCTAATGGTCCGTTTGGTGAATGCATTGCATTTGCATTGCGTTTGAATGTAATGCATCAAATGCAATTTGTGTTTGGAGGAAATGTATTAGTATTGCATTTGAATGAAATGTGTATTTGTGTGAAAAGTATTTAAATTGTATTTTAATAATAAATATGTGATGTGATGGGTAAAAGTAGAGAAGAAAAAAAGATAGAAAAATAGAATATATGATATAATTAATACAAGTAATAGAAAAAGTAAAATAATGAATAGTAATTGTAATGGATTTAAAATGTGATGTGATTAGTATTTGAATGAAATGCTTTTGTATTTGGAGGAAAATTAAGTTACATTTAAATGTAATGCACTTTAAATGTGTATACCAAACACACCATAAATCTATAATCCGTAGTCTATTGGGTTAGAGTGAACATCTAACTCATATGAAGGCTATTATGTTATTCGAATCCAATTAGGGAGATGGTTTGTCTTGACTGTCTGATGAAAGCTGATTCTTAAGTAGAGACATATGTATATTGTCTAATGGTGATGTTATATTAGACTTGAACCAAAATGTAATTAATCTTTAAGCCCGCTTAAATGGATTAATTCACTTTTAATATTCATTTTGCAATAACCTTAATTCTAAGTAAGTAAATGACTTTATATTTTTAAATTGTATACTTTGATATTCCAAAGGCAAAAATGTCTCGAAATAGCAAGTTATCAGACTGGTTCATTAGGTATATGACTTATATTCTATGTGAGTTTTGCTTATAGATATGGATTCATAGCTCCATAAAGAGTAAAAGTTATTCTCTTAATGGTATAATACTTACTTAATTCTTAGTAAGTAAATGACTTTATATTTTTGAATTATGTACTTTAATGTTTCAAAGGCCAAAGCATCTTGAAGTAGCAATTTATTAGACTGGCTCATTAAATATATGACTTATATTCTATGTGAGCTTTGCTTATAGATATGCAGTCATAACTCCCAAAAAGAGTAATTGTTATCCTTTTAACGGTATTGTACAGGATATGAAAATAGACAAGGCTTTAGGTCATTTGTTTAGCAAATGATTTATTATTCACATTTGGTGAATAATCATTTTCTTATTGAATGTATAATAGATCTTTAAGATAGAGCAATTAAAAGGTTGAACGGACGTTGACCATAAGTTAATCATGGATATTACATGAAGGTGTTGCATATATGACAAGATCTATGGACTACGGCTACACACTAGCTTACATTATACGATATATAACTAGAAGTGTAATTTTAGGTTTATTATAGTGTGACTCTGAAACTAATAATTATGTAATTAATTTATTTAGTATAGAATAATTAATTACATAGATTATTAGAGCCCATTTTATATATGTTCAATTGGTTCATTTACTAACTCAATATAATTCCTTAACGGATGATAATCAATTGGATTATTCATTATAGCTTTAATACTTGGACTTAATAAAGAGAAAAATCTGTATCACCTTTGTATAGGGTGTACACATTTTTTGTACTAACAGTAGACTAGGAATTTTATTTTATTTAATCAATTAAATAAATATTCAGTTTAGATAAATATTTATTTGATAGATAAGATTTGTAATTTAAATTAATTGTATTATCTTTTGTGATAAATATGATATTAATTTAAATTATGAGATATGGGTAGATTAATTATTTAGATAATTAATTTAAATATTTAGATAATCTTATTTAAATATTTATTTTAAACTAGATATGGTTATTATCCTATTTGAATTTGAATTAAAATAAAATTTTATCCTAGTCTACATAAGATAGGTGATTTCCACAGACATAAGGTAAGGAAAAATATTTTTCCTAATTAATTTTATTTAGATAATTATTATATAATTGTTTTATTTAAATAAAGTTGTCATAATTTCATTTAATTTAAATTGGATTTATGATACATTATCTATGGAAGATATTATAAGATAAAAGGAGATTGAATTTTGAATCAAATTCCAATCACTATTATCCTATTGTAGGCTTTTTTTGGTGTCTCCCAGTGATAAAAAAAAATGCAAATAATAGATAAAGAAGAGAGAAATATCTTTTTCAAATGTCCCATTCAAATTCGAATTCCATCCAGTATATTCATTATAAATAGTACCTTAGAGGCTCCTGTTTTATTTTGACCACAACCTTTACGGTAAGAGAGCTTATTATTATTCTCCCATTAATAGTAATAATAAGTTCTAAGAGTTTTGTATGGTTAAAAGGAGAACGCCTTGCACTAAATATCAATTAAGAGATAGAGTACCCACAGAATCCACCATCAGAGAATTAGAAAATAATAAAGAAGGCTAGCTGATTAAAGTTCTCTTAGGTAACTTTTGCTGGTGTTCTTATTATTTCTCTCCAAGGTACGTAGATTGTTGAATAATTTATTGTATACAGAAACTCGAGTTAGTATGATACAAGTAAAAATGTTTCAAAATTCCAATTGTCTTTTTTTTCCAATTGTCTTTATGCCTTTCCTCCCAACGATCTCTACCTCATTGGTTGGCATCTCAAAGGTTAGCCCTAAATTCTTAGAGTTGTCCATTCATAATTAGTCCTTTGATAAGATCTTTTAGGCCTACGCACTCTAAAGTAAAGTGATCACACTCTCTGTGAAACCTACAGTTTTTGAATTGGACTCGACTCAATGGGTTAGATTTTAATTGTTTGGGTCAACATTAGTAATTCCTATCACTAATCCTAAGATATACTTCCTTTATACTCATAGTCAAATCGTGATAATTATCATGGTAACTGTGGCGGCCCGCCCTGTTGTGGAGGCTCTACAGTGCTATTACAGTCAACTCTGTAATCAACCGCAATAGTTTGTAGGCCTATAAGGTCGCCGGCAATCATGCTTAACTTGAAAACTGCTTGTAAATTTTGCGGAATAAAATTTTTTTTCTTGATATAAAAACTTGTTCGAGAATATGATAAGGAAATCATGTTAACAAAATAACCTGTATATGAATTCATGATTCTCCTATCACATAATCTTGACTTGAAATCGTGTTCTTGAAATTACATGTTTAAATCTTTTCAAAACTATACAGCGGAAGACTAATGGTGACCACATTTCCTCGCCCAATCCCCCTAGCATGTATCTATCCTGTCCGTTGTCCACCGTGTACTACTGATGAACAGGTCTCTTACCTGCAACATGTGAACAAGCTGGTGAGCTATGAGCTCAGTAAGTTCAAACATAAAAACATGAATCTTAACATGCTATACTGTGCTTATGCATGAAACTTAACTCTGTAAACATGCTCTTGGCTGAAAGATTTAGTTTTAGGACATTATCTGAATTTTAGTTCTGGTTTTGGGCCCCTGATTGATCGTACGAATATGTTAGCATAACTGGGAGCGGTACTTTAGTGTTGACCTCCTCAGTCTTAACTGAAACTGAACATGAAAACCTCCCCATGGGTCAAGAGGCCGGTACGCTAATAACTGGTTTAATTACCGTCTTTGCTGGAGTTCCAATTGGGTAGCATACTGATTGCCCCCACAGTAGAAACCTATTATATATTTTACTTGGGGTGTGAGTTTTTTTTTTTAACACACTAAGGTGCCTTGTGCACCTACATGTTTTCGTGTACCTGATACCTGTCTGATATGTGTACCTGAATCATCTACTGAGACATGATATTCTACATGCATGACATGAAACTGACATGAGTATCGTGATGTAGACAATCAATATCTAATATGCACGTCATACAACAAAACATAACATCTAAACATAACATGATTGTTCACGTTGTAATCAGGACAATGCTTAAACTTACAGAAAGTCGGCTAGCGTGAGCCTCTGCTGCTCTGGGACTGCTGTATCGGGGTCTTTGGCTTGAACTCCTATAAAAGAAATAATCGTTGATTATTTTCAATATTCATCTTATACTTGAAACATGGCAAAACATGAAATTCCTGTTTCCAGACTCTTTTTTTTTTTTTTTACTTTAACTTCTAACACGCCCTCCTACACAGGCATGTTCATGGCCGTGTACTCCTTTGAACTTACGTGCATGGCCGCGTAATTCATATAACATGGTCGTGTAATTCATATGGACTTACACAGGTGGCTACACGGCCGTATTTCTAACCGTGTTTTCCTACTGTCGAATATGGTCTGCTACACGCCATTCCATGACCGTATACCCTGTGACACGGCCCGATACACAGCCGTGTTCTTGGCCGTATACCTCTCGGATCTAAATTTTCTTACAACACGGTCGTGCATGTAGGCATGTTCGGGGCCGTGTTCTGAACACGCCCTTGTACACGCCCATGTTCATATCAGAATCAGGATTCTGGGTCCGAAATGCTCTGCTTTGATTTTCTAAGGCTTTTATGGCCTTTGTTTTACTTCTTATACTCAAAATCGATCTCAATAAGATCGTTTCAAGGTATAGACTACATTTCTACTATCATAAATCCATGGTTTCATAAGCAAATTTCGTAGTTTGCTTCTATACATCTCTTGACTCAACATTTTGAAAAATCTGAACTTTTTTGAAGAAAACTCACTAAACTTGGTTTTCTAAACCATCAACTCACGGATTCGTGTTTAAAAATAACTAGACTCGAACCATGTTTCGATTTAACCGAAAATCTCAACATGATTAACTCACATTCTCTTTTTCCACTCAAAACCCCATATTTTTTCCACCCGAAAATGTGAGAAAACGAGGGTTTACCTTGCTTGAAGCTTGAGAACTTCTTATTGTGGATTCTTGGTTGAAACTTGAATGATTTCCTGGTTGGAAGAGAAAAATCCGAACTTGAGAGGATTTCCCCTTCTTCCCTTTCTCTTTCTCGGTCTCTCTCTCTTTCTCTTTCTATTTCTCTTTCTCTTTCCCTTTCTTTCTCTTTCTTTCTTTTCTCTTTCTTTCTGCCGTCTCTTTGTAGCTCACTAAGTGAATTAATTCACTTGGATTACTTAGCCTAAGGCCCTCATATGCCTCACCTCCTCTCTCTTCATTTCCTTTAATTTCTTTTAAGGAAATTGGCTATTTTCTTGGCTTATCTTGGCCATTGATCAATGTGGCTTGCATGTGAGCCATTGATATCTTATATGCATTTTTTACATACTTTTCTATTAAATTAAAACATCATAAATTGAATTAATGTTTAGCTTTTAACTATATTCATTAATTCATTGTCAAATTTTGATTAAAACTCAGTTAATCAAAATTTTCCTCTGCTCTGTATTCTGTAACATGTCTCATCATGAATGTACATTAATTTATATATCTTGTACAAAATTTTCCGAGACTATAGATTTCTCGGTTATCACATACCAGGACCGCGGATGTGGCCTTTTTGCCTTGTCTTCAAGGCGGTGTCTTTTGAAATGATCTTGACAATGATCTCTTTGCGTCTCTACTTCCATGTCTCTTTTTCTTTCTACTGTGTTTTCCCTTTGATTGGTCAATGTTGTTCACATTCTTAGGCACCGCAATTTTGCTCTTCAAGGCCAAACTCTTCGCCTCCTCAACATTATTGAATCCCTGAGCTTTCTTTAGAAATTCATGGTAGTTTGGATGGTTTTTTATTCAAATCCTCATGGAATGGTATATAATGTCTCATGCTGCTAAATGCCCCCATTAGGGACTCGTTGTCAGTAATTTCCTTCATTACAACGACCTCAGCACTAAATCTGGCAATCCAATCTTTAAGGCTCTCTTAGGTGCCTTGATACATAATAGTAAGGTTCTACTTAGGAGCAGCAAAGTTTTTCATTCCTAGAAACTGGTTGGAGAAGTGATGGTTGTATGTGTCAAGTTCCCTTCTTTCGACGTGCATTGCCTTTTCCAGTTGACCAAGATCTCCTTAGCTTTACTAGTAGTGAGTGACCCTTCAGTCATTTATGACCAATTAGCTCTCCGAGCATGCAACTTGTTCCTCAGATCCCCTCAATTTTGTACCGAGGTAGACTCTCCTGGTGCTTGTTCTCTTGTAGGAGGCCTAGGAGACAAACCCCCTGGTTGTTTCCACCCTACACTGTAGCCTCTATTTCTTGAGTCCTTCTTAAGTCTCTTCTCTACCTACTCCCCATGGACCTGCAATTACGAGTCCTTGACCACGAGGTATCTGGTTGACACCCAATTGTCTCCTTAATTCCCTCTATATAGGTTTCTTGGTGCTCGTTTACACCATTCTCCCCTATAGGGTCTGTTAGGTCACTTCGCTAGGGCTGATTCCCTCGATTGTTTGTCACCTAGTTCTGGAATGTGTTGACAAGTGTACCAACAATCTAGGTAAGTTGATCAATCCTCTAGTCCACGCAGGTTGGCATTCTTCCTCTTCTAGGGGGAGCATCATCTTGATTGCCTTCCTAGATGTTCTTCATGGTGAGATGATGATTCTTTTAAAGTAAGAGCAAGGCTTTTGAGACCTAGGCCCTCCTTCTAGCGCCAATTCTTGATGGTCAAAATCTATCAACACGTCGAATCCTTACCAGGAGGCACTCTTGTCATCTCTCCCATGAATGAAAGTAAAAAAAAAAAAAAAATGAACACAAAGATATTTTTAGAGATTCGCTTTAATACAGACTACGTCCTCTTTGTGTTCAAGTGAGGGGTTTTTGTTTTTTAGAAAAACAATATAGAGGAGGTGTTCTAGCATACAATAATGATCTCTCCCAGTTGGTTTACGACATTTATTCCATCCCTCGAATAGTTACTGATTATTCCTAAAACCACCCTAGTTTTATCACAGCACGTGTCCACGTTGCATGCCCCAACAGTTTTGCTTTGACAGTAGTGGGCGGTTATCCCCCCACATCTCATGGATAGCAGAGCGGTTAAGAAATAATAAGGCTCTATTGAACCTGACGTAGAGCAATTTGTGTTTCCGACTTGATGTGATCTTCAACCGTCATTCTTCTTCCGTTGGTAATGCATCTGGATGATTACCCAACGTCCAGAGAACATTTTTAATATGAGGGGCTATCTCGATGTCACAAGTCGTTTGTCTATCACAGTAAAGGATTAACACACCTCTCACAATAGAGGGTACAATAGAAGTATATACATGTATAACAAAAATAAAAATCCTTTATGGTAAACAAATATCAGAATTTTTTCTCTATATCTATAAATATTATTTAAGTTAAGTATCTTTGAAGAATTGGGTTAATTAAAAAATTGGGTTAATCCTTAAAAAAAGGTTAAGGGGTAGTTTGGGGAAGGGTGTTGGAGATGTTATTTTTAGATTGGAAAAAAGTTGTTTTGGAGAATGTGTTTGGGAGAAAAAACTGTTTGAGATAAAAAAATAAAAAATTTTAAAAATTTTTTTAGAAAAAAAATATCAATATAGATATTATTTCGTTCCTCTCGAAATTCTATGTAATTTAAAAAAAATTTATCTCATTTGGACTTGTATACACAAAGTTATAAATTTTTAAAATTTAAAATTTACTGTAATATTTTTAAGATATAAATAATAAAAAAAAAAAGAAAATTTTGGGAAAAAAAAAATTTGGGGACTTCGAAAACAGTCGCAAACGACCCTAAATATTACTTTTAGCTAGAAACAAAAATACTTTGCGTTATCTCATTTATTTTATTTTATTGCTTTCTTTATTTGTATTAATCAATGCAAACAAATAGAGACCGCCCGTATATCATTATCTTTTTGTTGGTTTTAATGGTTTGAATAGTTTAAATGTCAGACTTCCTTAATGGTATTCCCATTGAAGTTTGAAGTTAATACATGTGTTTAGGGGCTGACCTTTGTCTACTGGGCCACCATTGTGCTTGGCCATATCTACTATATTTATTTCAATTGCTTAATTGAGGTATTGAATAAATTATATTTCTACACATATGATATTTATATATATATAAATATATGACAGGAATTCAAACTCTACTTTAAGTAGAATTAAATATGATTTTATCGTTATATTATATTTGTAATTAACACTTTTTCTATTATATGTCAATTTTAAAAAGGATAAAAATACAATCAAACTCAAATAAAATAAACCAAAAAAGTCAATCAAAGCCATAGATAGAATTTTATTTTTACTTTTAGTCAATGAAATAAGAGAATTAAAACTGTGATTCTTTAGTAAATATTTAGAATCACATTCTAATAATTCAAAATAGTTTTTAAAGTTTTCTAAAAAAACAATGAAACGTTACAAGGGAGTTTATAATGTTTAATTAAAATTTTGATATATGTTTTTAAGTCTACTAAAAAAAACCTTTTTGAGAAACGTTTCATTCAAGATAACTCAGAAGAGTTTTTATTTTACAAAACATAATTTGCTCAGCTTCTTTGGTTGTTATTTGGTACGCAACTTGTATTTTGCAAAACATACTATTGAAAGTTTCATGAATATAACAATTGTCCATCACGGACAAAAGCGGCTATATGGAATAATTTCTTTAATTGAAGTATAACTTCGAAAGAGAATGGGTTAGGGAGGAAGACAAATATATATAGAATTGTATATACATAGGAATATGTACATGTGTTTATTTAAAAATAAAACAGAGAGAGAGAGAGAGATGAATTATTTAAAAAAAAAAAAAGGCCAAAATTTGAAGAGACAGTTGGATTGTGGAGGAATCTTGGAGGAAGAGGCACAAGGAATTAGGAAGAGACACATCGACAACAATCCTACGTAACCCCATTTGGGCATGTGATTTGCCAGATCAAGGACCGTCCACTTACAGGTCACACGCATCACCATGCATCCTATTTCTTAACGCGTGGGGCCTCTCACTTTCTTCTTGAAGATTGGGATAATTTATTTATTTTGTCCTATATATTTATTATTTTTTAATTTTATATATTTAATTATTTTAATTTCTAAATATGTAATTTTGATAAATTAATATTTTAACTTTTAATTTTAACAATTTTAATTCTTGATATTAAAATTTATAAAAGATTTTTTTAATTTAACGTATTTAATCACATTTTAATTTCATTACTAATATGAAATTTTATAATAATTATTACAGTGAGTTTAAAAATTTCCTTCTTATTCTTATTAAAAACCTTTAAACATTAAAACATTTTACATTTAATATAATAATTCCTTTAAAATTTTTAATTGTTATGAGATAGAGATACCATTATTTGTATTAAATTTCAAAAATCATTCGTCAAGTTTAGTCTTAGGGACCCAAACTGCTAACAAACAAAAGTTAAGTGACTAATTTACTAAAATTAAAAGTTTAGATTTCAAAATTATAGAATATTCATAATTAATAGATTAAATGGATATATTACTCTGAAGATTGAACAAAAGTATTCAAATAATTATGGACATCTTGTATTTGTCCAACCTTTTCAAGATATTGTATATTTTATATTTGTATAAAATTAGGAGAATTTATCTATGGCATATATATATATATGTATGCACATAAAGCTTGTATTTTTAGGTGAAGTTGTGTTAATTATTAGTATTTTCTTCTGTTTAGAGTGTAATATAACTATAAAAATTATATGGGGTAAACATTGAAGGAAAACTTGTGAGTATTATTTTGCAAGGGAAAATGTATTAATAGCAATTTTACAAAATTAATTAAAGTAAGGTTTTAAAATATTTAAAATAAATAGTAATTTTATTATGAAGTAAGAAATTTATGTAAATTTATTAGATAAATATTGTATTCACAAAACTTAAATAAATCATTCTCTTGTTAATTGTTTTAATTATTGTTATTTACTTTACATATTTTAAAAACCTATTACTTTAAATATATTTAAAAATTACTATTTATTTCTTTCTCCCTTATGTTTTCCACCTACATATGATTGATTAAATATTGATTGAAATAAAATAGTAGTCCTATTCCTGTTCTTAAAATTTTTATAGAAGAATGGATAATATATTATATTTGACTATGATAAATTAAAATAATAAAAGATAAAAACTATTATAACTAAATAACATAGTTTAAATTAATTATATATTAAAGTACCAATTTTACCCCTACTCTTTCTCTCTCCTCGTCCTCTCTCTCATCTCTATCTTTTGATCCTCTCCTTTCCCATCAGTCAGAGATCTTGACAGTGAGGGTGACGCTGTTGAGATTGAATAGCAACATGAGTGTGTCGCCAGCGTCGCGATGATCTTTCCAGATCTCCCTCGTGCATGCGATCTAGAGAAAATCATAATGGATCTCCCTCGTGCTTATGACTGCAAACTCCCTCAAGCTCGCGAAGGCTGTCGCTGCTTGATGCTAGAGAGGAAGATGAAATAGGCGATCTCACAACGGGAGTCATTGGTGGTCCTTGGTGGAGCTCCAGCATGGTCGCGAGATCCCGATCATGATCCGAGGTTTCCCCATTGTGATTCCACCATCGTCAAAGTTAATCAGAATAGCGACATGATCGGAGAAGATCACATTGTAATTGGAGAAAATCTGCCTACATTGTGAACTTCCATCGCCAACTCTGCTGTTTCCGACAACAATAGTGGCGATGCTGATTTGGAGGTGGGGTAGTTAGGTGTTTAATTTGAGGGAGATTTAGATTTTTAATAAATTGGCATTTTACAAACAATTAAATCAAATTTGTGTATTTTAAAAATAAAAACCGAAAAAAAAATTTAAAATAGAAAAAATATGTAAACTTTTTTTAATGAATTTTTAAACAAATTAAGTATTTGTAAACAATCTTAGTTAATACCATATTATTTGTAAATATACTAATACCATATTATTAGTAAATAATATTTACTAGTAAATATTAATAAATACTAAGATTTACTAGTATTTTTGTCAATAATTATCAATATTTACTAGTAAATATTGATATTTACATTAACTAGTATAGGCTATATTTTGAAAATCTGAATATTTACTAGTAAATCTGATTTTTTTTTCAAGCTTTTCTTACAAATATAATGAAAATAAATAACGATATTTACAATTAAATATGATATTATTTTCGACTTTTAGTAAATCCATTATTTACTAGTATTTATGTTGTTTAAAAAATTAATAATTTTTGAAGTAAATAAAAAATATTTACCAGCAAATCTAAATATTTACTAGGAGGAAATTTTAGTATTTACTATTAACTAGTATAAGTTATATTTTAGAAATCCAGGTACTTAGTAAATCCAAATATTTACTAGTGAATCTGATATTTTTTAACAAATTTTTCCTTACAACTATGATGAAAATAAATATGGATATTTACATGAAATATAATATTATTTTTAACTTTTGTAAATCTGGATATTTACTAGTTTATACAAACATTTACTAGTAAATCTATTTTTTTTAATTAAAAATTTACAAAATATAATAGAAATACAATAAATCTGGATATTTATAAGAAAATATGAAATTTACTTTTTTTTATTTTTTCAATTAATATGATATTTAAGTTTATATTTTATCATGAAATTTTTTATTTGCATAAATTATTTGAAAACATAAATCAGCTCCAAAATAATCCTAATTGAACAAATTTGGCCCCATTACAACCACAAACCCACCCTAACCTAGCCCAACTACAAACCCTAACCTTGGCATCACTGCCGGTAGGCCATAGATCTCGATGGTGATGGTGACGGTGCTGAGATTAAGATGGTGACATAAACTGGGTCGCCGGAGTTGTGACAGATCTCAATCTCACCATAGATCACAGTGAAGGAAGTTGTGAGATCTCACAATGAAGGAGCACCACCGACCTAAAAAAAGAAAACCAAAAACAGGAAATAAAATATCCAAATCCAAAGAGGAGAGAAAAACTCATGATCCCATTGTAATCGTACTCATCTCATTGTCAAAATCCTATAGCACTCACGACATTGTCGCAACCCAGTCGACCTCTCCATGTCGCAAAGATCCGATTCTTTCTTTGTGCCATCGTCTGAATCCTGTCATCGTTGTGATCTGTTCACCAATGCCAGTGCTGATTTCTTTGTTCAATAAGGAGAGAGGGAGAGACAGAGGAGAGAAAGAGAGGGATAGGTGGGAGAGGAAAAAGATAAACATAAAAGAAAAAGGGATAAAATTGAAATAAATTAATGAAAAATTTAAATATTTTATAATTTTATATTATTTTAAAACTATGATATCATTTTCATTAGTACCTATTATTTCCCAATTTTTATCTTAAATTTACTCATAAAAGTTATAATTATAACCATTAAGGTCAATTAAAAGTTTTTTTTTATTTTTTTTTGGGAAATTAAAAGCTAATATGTTATGTATGTATACCCAATATACCTTGATTATAAATATTGAGAGACAAATATCCCAAGCCTAGTCTCCCACCAACCAACGGCTTCCTAACGAGAGGCGACACAAATTCTGGAGTCTATCTAGCTTGACAATTATTGATTTGTTTATTAGATTGGAAAATAAACGAAGCAATATTTTGACTAAAAAGAAAATTTCTTCTCTATCTCAAAAGATACATAAATAAATATATATATATTTTGACGAAGCAATCTTTTTTACCCTTTCTTGTAATATTTGCCTTCTTGTGCCGACAAGTAATGTAATTTTCAGCTATTGTAGAAGGGTAAAATACACAAATGTTGGTCAGGTTGATAAATTTACAAGTACCCTTCTCAAGATGGGAGAAAGGAAAAAAAATAACTAATATGTAAAATCAGGGTAGAACATACTTCTTTTTCAAATTCTTTTTGGGCAGAAATTTTTTTTTTCATTTTTCATTTTTTATTTTGATATAATTTGAAGGAGAGTTAACATCGATTTGCACTTTTATTTTTTCATTTTTTGTTACCATAGAAAGCTCCCCATTGAAACCCGTGGTATTGCAACATATACTTACATTATATTACCATAGTTCTTGCATTGAAGTGTTTTATTTTGTTTTATTTTTTTGGCTTCCTCAGCAAAAATATAGTTTGTGAAAAGTCAAAACTATTTTCAAATACCAATTTTTCTGGTGTCATTAGTATAATATTCATTGCATTGATATTTTTTCCCAAGTAAAATTTGCACTATTGCCATACTATACTTCTAGTTGTTCAGTGGCAATGCGCATCCTAAAAATTTTATTTTGCCAATAAGCCTCTTGAATTTGAAACTGTACCACAAAGACACCTTAACTGATAATATTAGTGTTTGTTTTGTGACTGAAATTGACAAAAAGCTTGCACAGAAATCCTTAATTAAGGTTATTAGTTATTATTTTTAACTACTTTCAGTTTTTGTTTAGAAAAAACCTTTTACATTTTCTTATTGTTTAACAAATACAAGAACGATTATTATTTTTTTTAGTTTCTACCATCTAAGTTGTTGCAAAACAAACAATATTTGAAAATCGTTTTTTAAAATAGCTTTTATTGAAGAATGTGACATTTTCAAACCTATTCAAACATGACGTAGGGTAGTAGTCATATTTCTACGGTTGTTAAGGATATTAACTTTTATCCTAATATATAAATACCAACTTATATAATATGTGAATTATATTTTTTATTAATAGATATTTAAAAAATTATTATATCAATTAATTATTGACTCGTTAAAGAGATATTTTAGAGATATAGTTTTGGATTAGAAATGAGATGTAGTTTTTGAAATATGTGTTAGGTTAAAAAAAAACTATTTAAAGTGAAAAAAATATAAAATATTAAAATATGTTTGAAAAAAAAATTAATATGATCTTATTTCGTTTATCTTAAAATTCTATGTAATTTAAAAAAATCATCTCATCAAGTATTTTTAACTATTTAAAAAAAAATTATCTCATATGGACTTAAAATAATAAAGTTATGAATTTTTAAAATCTAAATTTACTATAAACAGTTAGAGATATAAAGAGTAAAAAGTAGTTTTGAGTTAAAGAAAAAGATTAAAAAAAAATGGTAATGAGATGTCCAAATGTGTCTCCAAACAAATCCTCTAACTTATTAATAAAAAGTTAACAACTCTTCTTTAGATTGATATTTAAAATTTTTGATTAAAATTAATATAGATAACAATGTAATTAAAACCACATTTGTAGAAAAATACTAGAAACTATAACTTTAATTCAAATTTTTAAATATTAAATTATGTAATAAATGAATTATTCTTTTTTATTGGTGAGTATTTAAATATTATCATATTAATTAATTATATATATTAATAAAAATATAAATCGTGAGATAATATTCAAAAAATTAAAATTAAAATTAAAATTGACTTCTTTTATACTATTCATATTTTTATCTTTGATCGGACGACAGGGATCCTGAAACATAAGCATGCATAATCGAGGTGAGAATTTATATATAACAGGGCCGGATAACTAGAAGAGATTGGGACGCGTGTTTACGCGTATATGAGAAGACCCTAATGCGGCTTGATCTTCAACTCTTTTATGCTGGTGTGTTTGCTACTTGCTACTCCTTACTAGCCCCCCAACAATGAAGCCAAACTCTTATACTCAGTATTACATATTTATACTACACTTGTCATTATTATACATTTATACTACACTCATTCATTTTTATTTTATTTTATTTGTGATAATACTACTATCATTATTTAATTACGAATAGATTAAATAGATGTAATTTATTAAAGTGTTCTTTTCCTTTGTTTATTCATGGATTACACGAGATAACCCTAATGATGAAACCTAGATCCGGACATACTTTCGAAATGTATATTAAATTTAAAGAAATTTTGCTTAAAGTAAGTACAGCGCCCTTTTATCACAAGTCGTGTTCAATACAACTAATGTTCACTATATTTTCTCAGTTTAATTTTGTTCAATATAAGACATGTATGTAAGTATATCTCCCTAAACTAAGGAAAGATTTCGCGGGGGGGGGGGGGGGGGGGGGGGGGGGTGTGGTGGGGGGGGGGTTGGGGTTGTGGTGGGGGTGTGTGGGTGGGGTTGGGGAGGATTTGCCGGTTTGGGAGGGAAAGATATAGTATCAAATCAAACATTGTAAATACAAGTTTAACCTTTCATTTTTTTTAAGATGTTGTCAAATGATTTCTATTTATTTACAAGTACGAATATGAACAAATTAGAAACTTCGAAAGAGTTTTTTCTCTTTGAAGTTGATTTATAATAAGGGAAAGGAATAAGAAATACCCTTCTAATGAGGGGCATTTCCTCAATCTTCAATAAATACTCATTTGTAATATCTTTTTTTTTTTTTTCGAAACAATTTATTACACGTTAGTTGCAACACTCAAGTTTTCTTCAATATGAGCAATATTTTTTGTGGTGGTAAATTTTTTAAATAAAAAATATTTAAACTGTAAATTAAAGTTTAAAAGTAGGATATTCAAATTGTAAAGCTCAACATTAAAAGTGGATATGTTTTTATTTTGGTCTAAATAAAAGTGGATATTTATTGCTAACTAAGTCAGCAATTACAACAATTTAAATTTCTAAATAATAAATTAGAAAAAATATCCAGAACACCTCATATGTTTAGCCAAAATATCACATAATGCCTTGAAGTAATTAAATTTTTAAAAATATCAAGATTACCCTTCTTAAATACTACCTAACTTAAAAATTAAATAAAAAAGCTTAAAATGATAAAAAAAAAAGTTGTTCTTTTTAATTCTAAGAAATTTGTTTATCTTAAACTTTTTATTCAATTTTTTCCTCAATAGTTAAATTCAAATTGAGAAGGGTAATCTTGATATTTTTAAGAATTAAATCACATTTTTTTAACTGATTTATTTTATTTTATAAATTAAAACAAGGGATGTTTTAGACATTTATAATATAAAAATGACAAAAGTTATATATATATTTTAACTAAACACATAAACTGTTTTGGGTACTTTTTCATCATATATATCAAAATGACATATTATAAAATTCTAATATATAATAAATCAAATCTCATAACCCAAAACTAGAAGTCTAGTGTATATAACGTTTACTAAAGTGTTCGAAAATAATAAAATGTACCAAGTGGGATCGAAATCCATATATAAATATGAAATCAACTTATACGATATTTTCCCCTCCTGAAATATAAAAATGAGATCATGTACTAATTCATCGCCATGCTTTGAATCCATAAGAATATAATAAAACAATTAATATATGATGTGTATAATGATAAATAGTTTTATTATAATATTTTTTTAAAATAAATGATTAAAGGTCCGTTTGTTTGACATGTTTAAAATTAGAAAATGAAAAATTTTTTATTTAAAAAAAAAAACAACTTTCTTAAATTTTCGTATCAGAACATCCAAAATTTTTCATTTTTGAAAAATAAAAAAAAAAAACTCTCTCAATAAAAAAAATTTTTATCCATCTAAATAACTTTTCACTTTTAAAAAAAAATTCTAAACGATTTTTTATTTTTTATATTTAAAATTTTTTCATTTTCTAAAAACAAACATCCATCTACAGTGAGGGTAAATGTTTGGTGATTTTTCATGTGTAGCCCCAAAACGACGTAAGAGGAGGGAAATTTTGTTAATCTAATTTTAGCTGTCTTATCCCCAATTCTCACTTAAATGGATTTTCTCGCCCAAGCGTTAAACTATATAAAACAGAAATAAAATCATCTCAGTTAGAATGGCGCTTTGCGGAGACCCGCTGCAGCGTAACAAATTGCCATCCCTACTCTTTTACTTAACTTTAATTTTTTTTTTAATTTTTTAATGACCAATAACTATTCCTAAAACAGTACCAAAAACAGTAGATCCAAAAACACTTTGGTTAGCTTAGCCTTAGCTTGAGCAGAGCTTAGTAAGCTATCTAACATCCGTACAAACAACTGACGCGTGTCCCCATCTTTGTCCTCATCTAAACAACGCGGTTTCTTCCTCAAAAAAAAAAAGAGAAAGTTGTCCCTCCCTCTCTCTCTCTCTCTCCCCCCCTCCTTCCCTCCCATCTCCACCGTCCTATTTAATGCCCCTCACCCCCCGGGTCTTTTCTCCCATTTCAATCCCTCCCTTGCTTATCTCCACCCCCTCCACACAGCACTGCTACGTTTCCAATATGCTCTAACTCCAATTTTCTCTACCATTACACCTCCTATTTAAACTCTCTCCGTTACTTCTTTTTAGTCTTTTGGTGTATCTAGTATTTACAAATTAAAAAAAAAAAAGAAAAAAATGGCTTCGTCGGAGAACTTGGCCGCTAGTATCGACACATGGGCCTTCAGGCCAGCTTTGAACGACTGTTGGCTTTCCGAGCTTTTCACCCGCGAGACCGAAACCCTCACCAAAGCCATCCAGAAGTCTCTCGAACCCGTCGTCGCCGTCGCTCCTTCTTCCGACGCCGACGGCGCGACGATGTCCCCTCTCTCTAGCGATTTCTTCAGGCCTGAGCCTGTCCAGACCCCGACTCCGACCGTCTCGGGCCTCTCCGGCTCCGATCCTGACACGCCGTCGTCGGTCGCCGCGGCGGCTCCGAAGCGGCAGCAGCGCGGCGCGATCGCCCTTCCCGCCGTCGCCGGAGGCAGGGTCTCGAAAAGGAAGTCCAGAGCGACGAAGCGCTCGCAGACGACGTTCATCACGGCCGACCCGGCCAACTTCCGCCAGATGGTCCAGCAGGTCACGGGCGTCAGATTCGGCGTCACCGCGTCACAGTTCGGCTCCGCGCCCATCCTCAAGCCCGAGCCGCAGAGAGCCTGCGGTGCCGCTAGGTTCCCCATTCCAGCAGCCGCCGCCGCCGCTTGCCTCCCGACCCTCGATACGTCGGCTCTGCTTCTCGACCATCACAACCACAACAACAACCCACAGACTCCGGTGGGGTCCACGATGCCGGTGACCTCAGTCGGCGGAGTTGGCGCCGGCACGGTGCCGACGATCGGCTCCACTTTCACCGAAGCTGGTGGTGGTGGTTTGGACTTCGACGCTTTCCCGAGCTTTCCCACTCTGGAATCGTGGAAAGTGATGTGATAGATGATTTTTCTGTTTTTTTTGTTTAAAGCTAATTTTATGAATACGCTTTTTTTTTTGGAGGAGCCAAGGAAATTACTCTTTTGTTTTGTAATACAAATTAGAGGGGGGTTGTTTATATTTTTAGTGGATAAGTTCTTTTATATAATTATCTCTTCTCTTTTGTTTCTTTAGATGAGGCTGGTGTATTTTGGGAATTATGTGGTAAAACTTCTTAAGTTTCACCTTTTTTTTTTATAAGAAAACTTCTAAAGTTTCACTTGTTTAGGCACCAAAACTAAACAACTTCTGGTTTTGTTTTGGCTTAGTTTGATTCAAACCCGAAAATTTAAAAGCAAATAAATTGGCTTGAGTTACCAACTTTGTTTGGTTCAGTTCGGTTTGGTTTTGGTTCAAGGGTTTTTAACGCTCAGATCTTGTAAGCTTAAGACTTGATTAACATTGTTGATTAATGGGTCAAAAAGGGGTTTTGGACTTGGTCTTGTTCCAAAATGGGGTGAACATGACTTCAAAGTATTGGAAACGGCGAGTGTTTAATAGTTTGTGCTCCTTCTGTCCTTCGTTACCCAAGTGGGATTTAACGACAAGTTCTCGCAGATGACATTGTTTTGTTCAAATTTCATCTTCAATGCGTCTTATATCAAATTCCCAAAATTGCACCGTCTTTTTTACTTCTTCAGATAGCCTCGTTAGTCGTTGCCAAGGACAGCAAAAGAACTAGCTTAATTTGGTTGTGTTGTGGTGTTTTCTTTACAAGGGAATGTTGAAAATTTGGGCATGCTTTCTTTTTATGTCTATCCATGTGTATGATAATTGTGTCACTGAAAATGTTGACAATGAATGCATTTATCAGTGTCCATCTTATTAACCCTACTAGGGCTGGGCTAGTTCGGCGCGAAAGAGAGGGAAGGAGCGAGTTAGGGAGAGTTCTCATGTTCGAAACGTGAAAACGGTTTTCTTTGTTTTTAATAAACGAAGACCATGGGTCTCTTATGTAAAACAAAAAATTAAAAAAAAAAATTCATATTCCATCTAAATGATAGGCGGTAAAGGTGCAAAAAAGGTTACGAATATGTTCCATGAAAATCTAGATTTATGCATTGCTATCAAGTGTCAAATGACATCATACAATTTTGTATTATTGAGGTAATCCTATCACATGTGATTTGTCATCTACCGTTAGGGTCAATTACTGGTGGTGGTTATTAATTCAAAACAAATTTTTGATGTATTTTAAAACAAATTTTTTTGGAAGGATAATAAAACAATTTACAGTACAATTTATTTTACCATGTAATTTTATTTATTTATTTACAACAATTTACAATTCTCAATATTGGGTCAAATATGAATTGGTTTGCTTGTTTTCTTAGAGGCTGAATTTGTACCAATCATATTTTGGATTCCACTTCTTTTTCAGATAGCAGATATAGCACATTTTAGCTGTTGAATTAGGACTAAAATAATTTAGACCATTGAAACTTTTGTAATATTTTTAGATGGTGAAAGAAAAAAAAAACCTCATTATCAATGGTCTAGATGTTTTTTTGTTAACCTCATAATGTCTGTCATGCTTATTTGATTTTTTTTTTCAAATTTAGAAACATGCTTATTTTAGTTGATATTTTGTCATTTGAAAAGTGCTTAAAATTGTTAATTTTCGCTGCTGATTGGTGTGAGACCATTATCCTTCAAAAAATAAATAAACTCTAAATATTTTATTTATTGTTATTTTTTTTCAAAATTTTGAACTGGCCCCAGAAGTATGAGGAAATATAGTCTAGTCAGTCTAGGCCTAGGCCAAAATCAACGTTACAATATTTATACATGTAGAATAATTTAGCTTCTCAAAAATGGAATTTTCGAATAAAAGTAGCCATCAAATCATTTTCACTGAGAGAAGCCTTTAAAAGTGAGAGAGACTATCTCTCAGACATCATCTAAATACTCAACTAGTTTGAATATTGGCGTAGAACTTCTTTAATCAAGAAAATTTCCGCATCTTTAGCCAAAATAATAATAATAATAATAAATAAAGAAATAAAGAAATTTTCCACATGGGGCGTTATTTTGTGGCTTGGTTTGGAACGAGAGAAAAATTCCACCACAAACAAAGACTAAAATATATCATCCTGAAAAAATTGATCTGTCTGCCTTTTATACCACATAGATTTTCTACTCATTTGAAAGCAATTGCAATCTGTTTTTTTGTAATTGCCATTTTTCGCCCTTTCAAGTGACGTCATTCTATTCTTTCTATAAAAAAAAGTAAAATATGTTTTCTTGTAAATTTAGTATTTTGGACTTATTTCTGATCATATTGCATGATTAGAACATATATAACTAATTGTTTTATTATTGTTGGTATTTAAAAAAATTTACACAAGAAGAGGGTGTAGTATCCTTGTAATCTTGAGGCCTGATATCTGAGATGCAATTTCGTGTCGCATATGAATATAACTCTACACATATATACACAACCGATTATGTATTAGCTGGTAAAAACAAATGTTGATGGAACAAACAAATTTTGGTAAATAGGATGATTTATACTTAGTAATTAGAGCTTTCCAAGTGTTGTGGTTCATAACTAGCAGACTTCGTTGACTAATAATGACTTCTTTGCTTCTGGAGTTCAACTACACTCTTTAACAAAAGTTGTAATTGTTTAAAGGGCAAGTCACCCATTAAAACATTACTTTCGAATAAAACAGGTAATAAAATCCAGAGTGATCTAGAAGCTGTATGGCTCATGCTTCAATTTGAAAAACTAAAAATCATATAATTAAATTCATGCTTAACAAATTGCTAATATTTATAAGTTTTAATAGTGCTAAGCGTTTACTCAAGTCAAAAGGTACAATTAAAAAATTTATATTTTGATTAAACCACAATGTGCTAGGAGATTAGTACATATATTAAATATATACGCTGACTTGGGTTCCATATTTTTTTTTTTCCATTTATTTTGGTAGTTTCGAAGAGGTAATTGTAAAATTGGGAAATTAATTTTTTTAATAAAATCGAACCGATTTGAACAGAATAAATATTCTTGCTCTAAGATTAACCAAAATACACGAATGTTAAAATGGGAGTACTTTGACCAATCAAAGAACACGATACATGGCTCAATCAATTGCCAGAGGGATTTGTGAGACGAATTGCTGGAATTGGTCTTCTCACATTCATATTCCAAGCAATGTTCCATCAATCATTTTCGCAACTTAATTGACAGGTGTTTTCTACAAGCAAAACTTGCTATTGCTTCGTATTATTTGGTACGATTTGCCTCCTCCATAAAGGAAGGAAAATAGAATCCAATGGAATGTGATAAGAGTTTGTTTAGTAAGAGGGGAAAAAAACGGAAGGAGAGACAACATGCATGGGATTAGAAACAATAATTATTTAGAAATGGTGATGGATCGTTTATGGAATCACCTATGCATATATTTCTTGTTTTGTTTTACATATATTTCTTTAAAAAAAAAACAAAAATGTAAATGTAAAGGAGAAAACGACTTTTTGAATAATTTTCAATTTCATATATAAAATCAAAATGATTTGTCTTCAACGTTTATTTTTATTTTTATTTTAACTCTTCAAATATTATATATAAACAATTTCAAAAAAGCATTTTTTAAGAATAGAACCTTTTCAAAAGTAAATGAAAAGGGAAGAAAATAAGTGATCAAGTAAATGTTATTTTGCTAATTAATTAGTATTAATTTAATTTAAAATAGAATAGAAAGTAACTTAAATAATCAAGTAATTATAATAATTTTTCTCTCTAAAATAACTTTTCACTTTTAAAAGATAAAAAATGTGAGACGGATAGGTTTTTGTTGCCTCTACACTTTTGCTTTCTTTACTTTTCCCCCGTAGGAGACAATATAATTAGTCTAGATTTGGTATTCATTTTTTCCTGTATCATTAAATATTTCTCCAATATGATTTTATCTCGTATAATTTCAGATAAAGACTGCAGTGAGGTGGGACACACGGCAAGGAATGCTTTCCACATCCCCGCCCTTAAAACCATCCCCAACCCTGCCTACGGAGGGTAGAAATTTATCATAACAAAACAAATGAAATTCTAAACATTTCCAAATTAATTAATAAACCTTAGCAAGGAAGGAACAAAAATGTCTAATCAAAGCGTAACAAAATCCAAAGCAATCAATATTTATATATAACAAAGCAGTCAATATCACATATAACTTGTATCAGCCAAGTAAGGTTACTAACTATCAATTACCTTCTTTTATTTATTTATTTATTGGTTAAAAAACCCCAACACAACGAAACCCCAGCCCACCGCCACACACCACACCCCCCCCCCCCCCCACCCCCCCCCCCCCACCCCCCCCCCCCCCCCCCCCCCCCCCCCCGCGGGGCGCCAACCCTTTTTTTACAAAAATAATCTAATTAAGTCTAAAAAGTTAAATTATATATGCATAACATATATTTGTAACATATATACCAAGACAGAGACAAATGTGGTGCTTTTTCATTGCTTCCAATTTAAGAAAGAGACTTCATCCTCAAGTATTATCCCCCATCTTCATCCTATTCTTTGTGCTATCCCACGGGGAATGCTGTCATCTTTAGTTCTGTAAACATGTTTAGTAGTTAGTATTAATTATATAGTCAAATTTAAATTTTAGATGACAAGAGAGGATAATAAATGAAACAAGAAATTTAAGACAACAGCTTTGAACTCACTTATAAATTCTATTTTCTGTTAAAAATTTCTAACAAAATTTCTTTCCCACTAATTTTCAGCTCTAAAAACATTAAAAAAAATGAAAATTATGAAATAAGGCATAAAAATGTATCAATTCTGAACTTTTAAAGATACATCAGAATCAATATATTAAATAAGAAAGTATTTAAATTTAAAAGAAATTGATAACAATATTATTAGTTCATAAGAGTACTGGTACACCTCTCTCTCTCTCTCTCTCTTAATGCGTACAACAGAAAATATCTTTGCCGCATTATATGCTAGTTCACTGCCATTTAGTTGTCTAGCTTTGAAGAGAGTCGATTCAAGGAATACTCATGAATAACAAGAAAGTTAAAACTAGCTAGCTAGCAAATCAAGATAATCAATGAATTGAATATCAGTTTGTTACTTGACTCAGCTCTCACACATGCTACTTCTAAAACAAATATGCAGAAATATTAATGAATTTTTGAGATAAACCCAAAGCAATTTACAGTTCTCCTTTCAATTTTAAGATATATATATATATACACATCTAACGAGTTTCAAAAATAAATAACAGAGAGGAAAAAAGAAACAAATAATATAATCATATGATGAGGTTAGATTTTAAATATATAATTTGTAAGAGCCACCGCAACAAAATTCAAATATGCTTTAGAGAAGTACTGTATGTGTGAACGCCATAAATTCTTAATGAAACAGAAGCCAACACTGCATCTTTCCTTCTTATTATTCATCACAATAAAATATATAATTTATAAACAGGCAGACCAATTTGTCTTAGGAGATTAATTATAGAAGAAAATTAGAAAACTAATATTCAAGAAATTAGAAACCTAATTAACGATCAAATATCAATAGATATACAACCTCATTTTAATCAAATAATTCTTCTAAATCTGGAAATAATTTTCGGATTTCAATATAAATATGTTTACGGTATAATGTCTTTGCATAACATAGTGTGACATCTATAGCTTATATAAGAAGGGAAAATAAGCTTTTTTGATTATTTTAAAAACCTATTATTTTACTTAAAAGTACTATTTACTTCTTTCTCTTAAAATTATTTTGAAGAAAATATTATAATTTTTTAACGAGAAACCAATAAAAACACAATTTAAAAACTGGTAGAAAAAAAATAAATAGCACTTTTTAGAAAATAATTGAAGTAAATAGCAGGCTTTTAAAATATTTACAGTAAATAACATATTTACAAGATAAATAACTTATTTAAATTAGATTTATTAAGTATATAATGCATTTATATACATATATGATTTATTTATATTTTTATCAGAGAAATGATTAGTTTATGTCTTATAAATATATTATTTACTTAATAAATTTTTTTATCTAGTAAATATGCTATTTATAATATTTATTCTAAAAACCTATTATTTTAATTATTTTCTGAAAATTATTATTTACTATAATTTTCCCAATAATTTGTTTCTGTAAGTGTGTTTCTACTTAGAAATTTGTTCACACAGTCCTATTAATTTTATTTTCTTCAATAATATCTTAAGAAAGAATTAATATTTTTTATCTAATTGTTGTAGCACTATTTTTCCAATGTGTCTAATTTTTTTAATCTTTTATTTATAATTTAAGTGTTTCGACCATGACCTAATATTTCTTTTCCTTCGGCCACAAACACACATACTTGCCTAGGTTCCCCCCCGCGTTCAGATATCTCGTTATATAAATGTTCTCACTAGAATATTTATTAATGATTTCCTTTTAATATAATCTTTTTCAAATATGTCCTTAAACTATTTTTTCTCGTAGTCTCTAAATTTTTTTTTTCCTCAAATACCTAAGTGCTCCACATCGAAATAATTTTCTCAAATATATCGAAATTATAATTTCAAAATATCCTTTTGTTCACAAATATTATAACTTATGAATCTCTATACTGTATGCTTGTATTATACAAGAAGATGCAATTGTTTCGTCAACATTTTCTTTACTAAATGTGGAAGAGAGAATTAAGAAGGAATAACTTTGTTTGTTTATTATATATATATATTTATTAAAATTGTTTGTGTAATAAAGTTTGGCATTGCTAGAAGATGTTGTCATCATTAGCCACAGGCTGCCTTGTACAAGCTGAGCAAATAATTATCTGTCAAAATTAAACAGAAAAAGAATGTTGAGAAGGTGTAAACCAATTCAAGTGGGAAAAGGGGATTTGTACTCTTTACGGCATTATTGACTTCTTGAGATTATATTCTATAGTAAAAATAATTAGATACTAACATAATTGCATGTACACGAATTTCACTTCTTAATTTGTATTTGTTATATATATATATAGTAGAATTATTTCAATGAGACAAATACCGTGTGCTAAAGGGCGGTTTCTTAAATCTAGGGGAGATGCAAAGTTGGAATTATAAGAGTTAGTATTGGAATCAAGCATATGATGTTCAATGTAACATGACCCTTGTTTAGCCTTGGCCAAATGCTTATATTAGGTAGCTTAGCTGGGAGGAATAACAAAATAATGGCTCCTATGGTTCACGCATCATGGAGAAAAAGAGTAATGTATAAATATCCCCCCCTTTTTTTTTTTTTTTTTTAAATATCTATTAAGTAATATCTCACCATTATATTAATATATACAATCAATTGATATAATAATTTTGTTAGGAAATACCCTAAGCATTAGAGACATTTTGATGTATTTATTTTGAATTGGATAATAAAATTATATATAGAGGTTATTCATTACATTACTGTATGTCCTCATTCTATTTACATGTTAAGTAAATATAAGCAAATATGGCTCCCTGACTGCTTGTGTTAAAACTGTTAGAACGTTGCATGCAATGGACTTTTGTATGCGAGAAGACAATGTTCTAAAATAAGCGGTCTAAACTAAGGTCTGTAGTCTATGGGGTTAGACCGAGCATCTAACTCATGTTAAGACTATTATATTGTCTAAAACCATGGTGGGGACGGTTTCTCTTGATTGTCTAGAGCATAGACTCCCAAGTAGAGATATAGATATGTTGCTTGGTGGTACATATTAGACTGGGACTAAAGCGTGATTGATCTACGTAGTCCGCTATGAGTGGATCAATCTGCTTTTGACGTTCATTGTGCAGTAACCTTAATCCTGAGTGAATGAACTACTTCATGTATATGACTTGTGTACTTTGATGTTCCAATGGCTAAAGCATCTTAGAGGTAGTAACCTTATAGACCGGTTCGTTGGGTGCATGACTTGTATACGATGAAGGGTTTGTTTACAGATATCGGAATCATAGTTCTAATAAGGAGTTAATGGTATCCTCTTAAAGGCATTATATTGGATGTGAAAATGGACAAGGCCTTGGGTCATCTGCTGGGCGGATGACTTCTTATTCACATATGGTGAATAATCATTTTCTTATTCGGTAATATAATGGAACTTTAAGATAGCCTGATCAGTAGGATTGAACGGACTTTGACCTAAGGTTGATCATGGATATCATATGAAGGTTCTGCATACATGACAAGGTCATTAGATAATAGCTTGTCATAGGCTTACGTAATATGGTATATAATTGGGAGTTCAGTTTCAGGTTTATAGTGGTGTGACTCTGAAATTAGTATCATATGATTGAGTTGTTTGGTAAAGAATAATGATCATATGGATTCACAGGAGCCCGATTATATATGTCTAATTGGTTCCTCTACTAACTCCACATAATTCTTTAACGATTGGCAAAATTGATTTGAGTATGCTATTGGCTAGTTGATTATGCATGGATGGTGTTGACATAGTGTAGGAATTAAATCGGTAAAAACGTATCAGAGTGGCACAGCGGAACAATAAAATTTTTTCAAGATCGTTAAATATCTCATGATGCCATATACAATAAACCAACAACAATTTAAACTCATACATCAAGGACGCCAATCTGCAGGAGGAGAATGACCGGAGGGCTTCAACCAACTAGCCTTCTCTACTATTCTCTAATTCCTGAATGGCTGAGTGTGTGGGCACTCTAAACCTCGATCGGTATGCTAGCACTGCTAGTCTTCTTCCGACCACCAAGATCTCTAAAGAACTTATTGTCACGGTGAGTTATGCAACAATAAGCCTGCTCACCTGAGAGTCTGTGGTCTAAGAGAATTGGGGTGGCAGTGTGACAACCCGTACCCTTAACGGCCCGGACCGTCAATAAAACTCCTTCTTAACTCTCATACTTTAAAACTGATACTTAACTTACTTAACTCAATACCATAATTTTAGGGAATTTTTTTTTTGATTGCATACATGTTCACGTACGTATATCGTTTACTGTTCCAAATACCGTTTAACTCTTACTCCTCAAAATACTATTTAACTGTCATCATTCGTAAACACTGATTAACGATAACTGTTTCAAAATATACTTCTTAACATTATTATTTACATAATACTGTTTACTCAAAATCTTTATGCGGAAGAGTACTCGTAGTGTCTCCATAACCTCAGCCTCACATCCGCCTCCGCCATCGCCCATAGACAGTCAAGCCATAGGACACTTACTTATAGCATGAACACACTCCGTGAGCTTTACGCCCAGTAAGTACAACATGTTTACCGCAAAACATGTTTAAACATAACACACACTTAAAATCATATGAGCACACCAGTCATCACAAATACCATATAACATATCATATATCATAGCATCACGTATCACATCTTAGAATACATTATCATATCATACTGAATGCATAACATATCATATCATATCATATCATATCATATCATATCATATATCACATCATAGAATACATCATCACGTATAGAATGCATCTTATGGAAACTAGAAGCATAAGGAACTAGTGCATACGGTGATCAATGCATGATCCGGTTATGTTCATTTATGCTTCAACATCTTCTTTTCCTTTATCTTGCCTACTCAGGGCCCCTGTGTCAGTATCGTATGTGCGCAGACCAATGAAACCCCTGAGGTCATTACATAAGTAGGAGGACCATCAACGGATGCTCAACTCTCTGCCTTTTCTTACTTGCCTTCTCTAACTTTAACTTCAAAAACCCTTTCGACTGAAAGAGCCGGTACGACACTCCTATTCATTTCCATCTTGCTTATCTTTTCTAACCATATACTTCTTTAAGCTATCCCTAATCCTACGCGGTAGGGATATATGGCCTTTAACTTGTTCTTTCATCAATCTACTCGATTGTGAAACTACATACTCTTATGTATGTTGTGCAACATCGTGTGCATGATACATACTTAAAATATTGGAAAACCATCATTTTAAATTCATTTTATTCATACTGTAAGCGGAGTTGTACTTACCTTATACAAGAGGTTATGTACTTGTACTCACACCTTCACCAACTTATAGGTTACTACCTGTCATTAATAATGTGTCTCGTCAGCACTTTGATGGGTCTCTAATACTGTCAGTGGCCATTACTTGTGTTTCCTTATGGTACCGAGGCCCGTCGGTACCCCATTGGCCTACTTTGGGAATTTGGTGATCGTCTCTTATCGTCATTAAATTAACTGTCTTCTTGACAGATTAATCGTCGTTCCTTACAATGTTGTACAGAACACGGTCCTTGACTGATTGCCTACCAATCAACTGACCGGTTATCTTGCGTGTTGACGACTAGGTGGTCTACCGGGCTACTAGGCGTAACTTGGTGTAGTAACCAGCCAGGTTACTTTGCCTGTTGGGTGTGGTAGCCTTCCTGGCTACTATCCATTGTCATAGGAGCCTACCGGGCCACTATGGCTTGTTTAATGTAGTAGCTTTCTGGGCTACTAGGACTCGTTTGGCGTGGTAGGCTTAATTTATACTAAAATTATGGTATTGAGTTAAGTAAGTTAAGCATCAGTTTTAAAGTATGAGAGTTAAGAAGGAGTTTTATTGACGGTCCGGGCTGCTGAGGGCGCGGGTTGTCACAGTTAGTATTAGAGCAGTTTCCTGCCATCCTGCCTCACATCGCCGCATGCCTGCCTCATCTGTCCAAGTAAGTTAGTTTTATTTTTAGTCGGTAAATGTTTATCTATTTGAAGATAACATTTTATAGTAATGAAACGACGAAATCTATGATGGCTAGGATAAGATGAAGAGATGCTGAGATCACAATATGAAAAATCACGACCGTGCAGTGCTAGAGAACTGCTTAGAGAAAGAACATGGATTATTGCCCGAGTTATACCGATCTTCAGGGCTAGTTGTCCACTAAGTTTCGAGTGACAAATAGTACTCCTACACTCCATGAGAATGTCAGGACTGGTTTCATGTTATCAAAGTGATCCCTGATTGTACGCCATTGGTCAGGATAACTAAGTCCTGTTGGCTGTTGATATCTCTCAGGAAGATACTCTCGTGTGTATCAGGATCTTTATGAGCAGGAAGAGCTCTTAACTGTGTCGAGTTTCGCCATACCACGATCGAGCCAATCTCTGAGAGCAATCCAGCATCAGCCCCAGTTTTTCTCTATGGGCAAGCGGGGAGTAAAGCCGCCCAAGTTCCCTAGAGTTATGGATATGCGAGAATTTGTTCATCGGACTGAAAGACTATAGCTGATGTCTGGTGATACAGTTCTAACGTATGTTGTGCGCTATGAGAAACTGATATGGACTTCTACAATGCACGTTGAGGCAAAAGTGGATCAAGGTAGGAGAAGACCTAAAGAGAGGAAGAGACCTTGCCAAACAGAATTAGAAGAGCGATCAAGCAGAAAGAGTAGCAAGCCTTATCCAGGAGATAGTGGACACTAAGAGAAAAGTGCTCAACCCTAGGAACCCTGCACAAGCCCCAAGCATTATAGCAACCGCCATTATGGAGGGTGACCCGGTAGACTCAGCACTCAAATCGGCCGATGAAGAGTTCATGGTTGAGCACCAGCCAGAAGTACACGAGGGTAATGGGGAACTGATGGAGAACTCCGAACCAGCCCATCTATCTCCCGAACACCCCATGGAATAGGACGATGACAAAACTCTTCCCGACGCCCATCCCGACGATGAAGGAGAGGAGATCCTCAACCGCTTTAGTAATGATAAATAGATGGGGATGTATGAACCTCAAGTACCATAGCAAGCGATGACGAAACAAGTTTCATCTCCCTAGATGACCCAGAGGAGTTTCCCCTCATCGAGAGTGACGATGAGGAGATACCTGATGCTGAATCAGGATTGTCCTTCCAGTAGCAGTGACCCTCTCTACGGAAATTTTGATTATGTAAATGTATAGAGGGAAGCAGTAGCTCTCCCTCGTTAGTTGTAGCATAATGTACTTGTTGGGATCGTATGGGGGAAGTGTGTATCACTCCCACTGAACTAGAATATTGAATATACGTATATATATTTTGTGAAATATATTATGAGATAAGCAGTAAAGTTTTGCCCAAGGGGTCAGATATAATTTTCTCACAGTGTGAGTATGATATGATAGAAAGTGCAGGACGAATCCTAACACTCAGACGATGTCCCAATACAATGCGGCAAATGTATTGAATATCACAGTATGAAGGAAAGAAAGATGGATATGATATGTATATTTATATCCATAAGGTTTAAGTAAGATTGTTAAGTAAGAAAAAAAATGATATGTGATACGAGTCCTAAGTACAGAATTTAAGGGACATATATTTTCCTTTCCCACTGTACGATAGGGTTGCATAGGAAAGCACGACAAGGACACGAGTACAGACAAACCAAGCATCCTGAGAGGATGAATTAATGGCACAACTCACAGCTATGCGAGAGATGATGGAGAACCAGTAACGAGAACTAACCCAGCTTAGGGAACAGTTGGGCCAGTAACACCAGGCACCACAGTCAGTAAAGATGCCAACACAGGAGGCTCCAACAGCCCTAGAAACTCTGAGGGAGCAAGCAGCTCCTCTATCCTAGGAGGCACTAGCACCTACAGTAACGGCTGCTCTTGCAGCAGCAATTGTTTTTCTGCCAATCCCTAGGGAAGGTGACTTGTATGAGAGATTCCGACGCATGAAAGCGTTAGAATTCGAAGGAACCACCAACCCTATAGAGGCCGATGACTGGCTAACAGATATCCAAGTAATCTTGGATTTTATAGAGCTTACAGTTAAACGACTTCATTGAAGAATTTAAGGAGATGTATTTCAATGAGGAAGCACTAGCAGCGCAGCAAGACGAGCTCAACAACCTGCGCCAAGCTAGCATGACTATCATGGAAGCAGTCAGGAGGTTTAAGTAGCTGGCTCAACTTTGTCCAGATTTGGTACCGACTAAAAGGAGAGAGTTAGGCGAATGCTGAAGATGTTAAGAATGGACATCGCAGTTTAGGTCTGTAGCGGAAGCCATGGACCAGTGACACTAGCAGAATATGTCAGCAAGACTATCTGAGCCGAGTACTAGTCAGCTCATGATAAGGAGCGAAAGGCGCAGAATTTTAAGGCACGAAAGGAGGAGAAAATGCAAGCTGAGCAGGCTCAGGGGAAGCAGAACCCCGAGTTACAATACAGAGGACGGAATGTGGGAACCGACCAGAATAACAGGCATTCCCATAACAAAAACAAGAGAAAAGGAGAATTAGGACAACCAAGATTCACAGCAGAATTTCCCCCAGAAGAGAAACGACCAGGAAGGAAATGACAGCCAATACCCGATGTGCACGAAATGCGGAAAAAGGCACCTAGGAGAATGCAAGCAGAGAGCAAGTGGTTATTTCATCTGTAACAAGGAAGGCCACTATGCCAAAAACTACCACTCCAACCCACAGAGCCGACAGAATCAATCCCGCACTGGGAATAATCAACTTCACGCCGTCCAGACCAGGATCGAAGGCCCTTCGATCACACAAGGCAGACTGAAAGCTTCAGACAGCTAAGGGAGAATCTAGGCTTACACGAGGAGTGACGCTGAAGCTGTAACTTCTGCAGTGGTGACAGGCCAGCTTTCTATCACCAACTTTGATGCGTTAGTTCTATTTAATTCTGGAGCCACCCATTCGTTGCATTATTAGATTTCGCTAGAAAGCTAGGTAGGAGCTTAGATAGGATGAAATAGACTTTTAGAATGTCACTTCCTTCAGGCGAAGTTTTATTATCTAATTACTGGACACGTCAGTTGCCAATAATTATCTGCGGGCGAGAATTGAGCGCTAACCTGATCATCAGCAACATGATTCATTATGACGGAATCTTGGGAATGGTTTTCCTCACAGGATAACTATCGTAGGCAGAAAATCGTTTTCGAACCAATCGGATGCGAAAAGTTCATCTACAAGGGTTTGTCGCCAGAGCAACCAAAGACAATGATATCGGCAGTAAAGGCTCACGAGATGCTATCTAGTGGATGCATGGACTTCCTAGCATATGTAATAGATAAGACACGAGGAATGGAGATCCACGGCTTCCTAGGCTTAATGGAATACCATTGACGTTTTGTCAAGGGTTTTGCAAAGCTAGTCGCACCGCTCACAATGCTCACCAAGAAGGGAAAGAGGTATGAGTGAACCGACAAGTGTGAGAAAAGGGTTTCAAGAGCAAAAAATGAAGGCTCACAAGCTCTCTAATACTGACCATTCCAAATGCTGGTCAGGGAAGCTTTGTGATTTAAAACGACGTATCTAAAACCGAGTTGGAAACTGTGTTGATGCAGAGTGGTAGAGTGGTCGCGTATGCTTCACGACAACTCAAAAACCCTGAGAAGAGCTACCCAACGCGTGATTTAGAGCTAACAGCGGTAGTTTTTGTGTTAAAAGCATGGAGGCACTACCTGTACGAAATTAAGTGCGAGATCTTACACTGATCACCAGAGCCTCAAGTATATCTTCATGCAGAAAGAGCTCAATATGAGATAGCATAGATGACTAGAGTTGGTAAGGATTACAACTGCGAGATCTTATGCCATCCGGGGAAAGCCAATAAGGTGGCCAATGCGTAGAGTCAGAAGCATATTACTATGCCTATGGCTATTAGTGCCTTGTCAGGAGTGCTATAAAGGAGCTATGCAGTAGTGAGATTAAGATTTTGACAGGGAGGTTGTCTGACATGACCCTCCAATCGACGCTCCAAGAAAAGATCAAGATCGGTCAAGGCTTCGATTTGTCCCTGCTCAAGTCCAGAAAGGAAGCTACAGAGGACAAGAGTTCAGAGTTTAAGATCCCTAAGGATGACATACTCTACTACAGAGATAGAGTGTGTGTTATGAAAGATGAAGAACTCACGAAGCGAATCCTTTTGGAACCTTACGAGACGTCATATTCCGTACATTCGGTGGCAAATAAGATGTACAAGTACCTAAAAGAAAGCTTTTGGTGGCTTGGAATGAAGAATGACATTGTCGAGTTCGTTGCCAGATACCTTACGTGCCAGAAGGTTAAGGCAGATAACCAGCGCCTAGCAGCATAATTGTAAGTAAGCATCCTATAGTGTAAACATCAAGGGGCGATGATGGCCGCGGAGGTGGATGTGAGGATGAGGTTATGGATACACCGTGAGTATTCTTCTGCACAGTATGAGTAAATAATATTTTGAATGGTGACAGTTAAATAGTATTTTAAATAGTAAAGGTTAAACGTTATTTTAGAACAGTAAATAGTAATGTATGAATAGTATATTTTAATAGTATACGTACGTGAATAGTAAATACGTACGCGTATATAATTAAAAAAAAAATCCCTCTAAGTTTATGGTATTAAATTCAACAAGTTTAAGTATCGGTTTTCAAGAAGAAGTATAAGTAAAAATTAGAGAAGTAAGTAATAATTTTCAGTGACGGTCCGGGTTACTGAGGGCACGGGGCGTCACAGGCAGGACCTCTATTTATAGACTTGCATGAGGTGATCCTCTGAATTCGAATTGGATTAGGAGAAGATTTTCTCCCTTATCCACAACCAAAAAATCTGAATTTTCCAAGGGGAAAATCCCAACTAAAATTCGGCCATCTTGAAGATCACCCAATTCAAAATTCAAACAGGATTTTAACTTGAATTTTATCTCCCATTTATCAATCAAAAAATCCGAAAATCTTTAATGATTTTCACAAATATTTTCTGCCACAAAAAATAAGGGAAGAATCGAAATTCAATTAGGATTTTCAAGCTTGAATTTTATCTCATCCTTATCCATAAATAACTGAAAATCTACATGAGATATGCCCTCAAAATTTCGGCCACAATCTAGGGAGGAGAGAATCCAAATTCAACTGGGATTGAAACTTGAATTTTTCCCTGAACCTTATCCACAAAAAATCTGAAAATTCCATGAGGATAATCCTCAAAATTTTCGACCAAGTTTGTTAGGATTTGGATTCAAAATTCAAGCAGGATTCAAACAAGATTTTTCTCTCCATATCCAACTCAAATTCGAATTTCATTCCTTGTGGATTTACCACGAGAAATTCGAATCCTACTTGGACTGTGATTCAAAATTTGAATTTCAAATTTCAAATTTAAATTTCAAATTCAAATTTCAAATTTCAAATTTCAAATTTCAAATTTCAAATTCGAATTTCAAATTCAAATTTCAAATTTAAATTTCAAATTCGAATTTCAAATTCAAAATTCAAAATTCAAAATTCAAAATTCAAAATTCAAAATTCAAAATCCACAAAACAGTTGTATTTCAAATTCTTATTCTCATGGATAATTTTTTACAACTCCAATCCAATCTCAAATAAAATCATGGAAACTTTATTTATAGTTCGAATAATTATGTACTCTATTATCCAAAACAAAATCTGAATCCAACTGGAGAGAATCTTGTCCACCATCCTAATCCTATGTCAACACCATCCATGCATAATCAACTAGCCAATAGCATACACAAATCAATTTGCCAAACGTTAAGGAATTATGTGGAGTTAGTAGAGGGACCAATTGGGCATATATAATTAGGCTCCCGCGAATTCATATGATCATCATTCTTTACCGAACAACTCAATCATATGATCACTAATTTCATAGTCACACTACTATAAACCTAAAACTGAACTTTCAATTATATACCGTATTACGTAAGCCTGTGACAAGCTATCATCCAATGGCCATGTCATGTATACAGAACCCTCATATGATATCCATGATCAGCCTTAGGTCAAAGTCCGTTCAATCCTACTGATCAGGCTATCTTAAAGTTTTATTATACTACCAAATAAGAAAATGATTATTCACCATATGTGAATAAGAAGTCATCCGCCCAGCAGACGACCCAAGGTCTTATCCATTTTCACATCCAGTATAATGCCTTTAAGAGAATACCCTTAACTCCTTATTAGAGCTATGATTCCGATATCTGTAAACAAACCCTTCATCGTATACAAGTCATGCACCCAACGAACCGGTCTATAAGCTTACTACCTCTGAGACGCTTAGTCATTGGAACATCAAAGTACACAAGTCTTTTACATGAAGTAGTTCATTCACTCAAGATTAAGGTTACTACACAATGAACGTCAAAAGCAGATTGATCCACTCAAAGTAAACTTCGTAGATCAATCACACTTTAATCCCGGTCTAATATGTCACAACCAAGCAACATATCTATGTCTCTACTTGGGAGTCCAGCTCTAGACAGTCAAGACAAACCATCCCCACCATGGCTTTAGACAACATAATAGTCTTAACATGAGTTAGATGCTCGGTCTAATCCCATAGACTACAGACCTTAGTTTAGACCGCTTACTTTAGATCATTGTCTTCTAGCATACAAAAGTTCATTGCATGCAACGTTCTAATAGTTTTAATACAAGCAGTCAGGGAGCCATATTTGCTTACATTTACTTTAACATGTAAATAGAATGAGGACAAACAGCAATGTAATGAATAACCACTATATACAATTTTATTATCCAGTTCAAAATAAATACATCAAAATGTCTCTAATGCTTAGGGCATTTCCTAACACATAGGATTAAGATGGTGGACAAGATTCTCTCCGATTGAATTCAGATTTTGTTTTGGATAATAGAGTACACAATTATTCGAACTCCAAATAAAGTTGCCATGATTTTATTTGAGATTGGATTGGAGTTGTAGAAAATTATCTATGAGAACAAGAATTTGAAATACAACTGTTAGTGGATTTTGAAATTTGAAATTTGAATTTAAAATTTAAATTTAAATTTAAATTTGAATTTGAAATTTGAATTTTAAAATTTGAAATTCAAATTTTGAATTACAGTCCAAGTGGAATTCGAATTCTTTGTGTTTAATTCCACAAGGCTAGAATTCGAATTTGAGTTAGATTATGAAGAGGAAAATCTTGTTTGAATCCTACTTAAATTTTGAATCCCAATCCTAACTAACTTCGTCGAATTTTGTTGAGGAAAATCCTCCAAGTTATTTTCGGTTTTTGTGGATAAGGATTCAGGGAAAAATTCAAGTTTCAATCCCAGTTGAATTTGGATTCTCTCCTCCCTAAAAGTAGCCGAAATTTTGAGGGCAAATCTCAAGGAGATTTTCGGTTTTATTTGGATAAGGATGAGATAAAATTCAAGTTAGAAAATCCTATTAAGATTTTGATTCTCCTCACACTTTAATGACCTAATCTAGTCATGTTTTTGGCACAAAGGGGAATCAGTTTTTATGAGGGAATGAGGAGATAAAATTCTAGTTAAAATCCTGTTTGAATTTTGAATAAAAAATCCATAAAGTGGCCGAATCTTTTTTGGTTGGATAAGGCTTGAAAAATTCGGATTTTTTATTGTGGATAAGGGAGAAAATCTTCTCCTAATCCAATTCGAATTCAGAGGATCACCTCATGCAAGTCTATAAATAGAGGTCCTGCCACTCCAGTTCTCTCAGACCACAAACTCTCAGGTGAGCAGGCTTGTTGTTGCACATCTTACCGTGACAATAAGTTCTTTAGAGATCTGGATGGTCGGAAGAAGAATAGCAGTGCTAGCATACCGATCGAGGTTCAGAGTGCTCACATACTCAGCCATTCGGGAATTGGAGAATAGTAGAGAATGCTAGTTGGTTGAAGCCCTCCGATCATTCTCCTCCTGTAAATTGGCATTCTTGAGGTATGAGTTTAATTGTTGTTGGTTAATTGTATATGGCATCATGAGATATTTAACGATCTTGAAAAATTTTTATTGTTCCGCTGTGCCATTCTGATACTTTTTACCGATTTATTTCCTACAAATTTTAAAATAATTATTAATAAAAGAATAACAATTCATACGTTACATAACTTGATACTTAAAAGTTGATATTAGAGCTTCTGTTCTTAGCGAGTAGTGCTAAGGACATCAATTTTAATACCAACCTTTTAAGTACTAAGTATCAATTCATGTATCATATTTTTATTAGTAGATGTTATTAGTTGATTTAATAATATTTTAGATACTTATTAATAAAAAAACAACAACTCATATATCACATAAATTGATACTCAAAAATTAAGATTAGAGTTGGTATCTTTAATATTTTTTTTTAAATATGCTGGTTAAGCTTGTTTATGTCCGTTTTGCACTTTAATAGTGCCATTGTTAACTTTTATTAATTTTTTTGAATTTGGCAGCACCAAATCGATGGCAAAGAAAAGCTTGCACTTTAAGGGTGTCTTTTTTCTTTTCCTGAAAAAAAAATTAACTACAAAATTCTTCAAGAGTATATGTAGTCATTTCGTTGACAAAGGATCAGTAGAAATAGCATGAAACTAATGCGAAATAATTTTTTTAGCCATAATAAAATCTTGTCAACAAGCAATGACAAATTAGAATTTTATTTCAGTTGGTGCACAGACAAAAACAAAGATTTTATAAAACGAGAATAACTAGAAAAGTGGAAACTAGATAAAACTTCTAATATTTTTAAATGAGAAATTTAATTGAATTAGCCGTTTATATTACAAGTCCTCTTGTGGATTATATATTTAAAAAGCAAATTCTAACTATAAAATTTAAATTTTTGTGAGTGAATACTATAGAAATCATTTTAAAAAGTGCCAAAAATAACTTTATCTCTCGACAAAGTGCAAACGACCCTGCGGTACAATAATATGAATTTGATACTTGAAGCTTACTAATTGCTTATTTTTGACGTCAATAATTTTGAAGAATAATTAAACATTTGATTTAAAAAATAAAACTTTCGCAAAAAGTGGCTTCTCCACATAAAAGCACACTGCACTTGATCAAAAATGGAAAACGACAAGAGTGCATCGACTCTGATATATAGATCATATATTTAAAAGGGATTATTTATTAAAATCTAGACATCTCCAGTATATTCTTATTAATAATACAATTTTATACAAAAAAATAACGAAGGCAGATTCAACAATTAAAAGCAAGACTTTATGAATTAAAAAAAATAAAAAATAAAGAGTAATTTTATTTTTTTTTTTAAAATTTTGACACCCAGCATATAATATTTGTTTATTGCCATGTCGTGGGGTATGTTATGTGAAATTATTTGACTAAGGTGGCATCGTATATTTTTAGAAGATGTCAGTGTCAAACCGTTCAGAAGGCGAATAATTGGAGAACAAGCAAGGGATTTTTGGGACAAAGTGACAGATGCCATAACGCCAGAGCTTGGAAAGCTATGCCCTATTAACGCCACAAGAAAATTAACTTAATGATAAGAAAGAAAGTAATTATTATTATTATTTTTTAAGAAAAAGGTAAGTGCAATTGCAAAATGCAAAATGCAAAATGAATGCCGTACTCAATGGACACCAATAATGGATGATATTCCCCGGCGTACTTTTCTTTAGAATATTTGTGTAATGCTAATTTCATCCAATTTTCACCTGCTAAGGCTGCGGTGAATGTCTGAATGTCTTTATCTTTTTCCTTTTTCACCCCTTTTCAATGTTGCGTGTTTATGAAAGTTAACAAAATTTGTAAAATTAAAAAAATATGACAAAAATTGTAATGCCATGTTAATGGATACTTTTTATGATGAAGTTATAAATTTTGATCAAGGAGCTAACAACTACAAAAAAATAGTTAGCCAAAATAAACTATTATTAAATACAATAATCGTCTCTGAATGAACACTAGCGGCTAAAAAAAAAAAAAAAGATTAGAGAGAAAAAAAATTCCAAGCTATCGAAAGGGGAAAAGATTTTGTTAAATGCTTAGCGATGGCTTTGAACTAAAAGTATTTTTTTTTTTAACTTTTTAGAAATTAAACAAAGTTTTTAAGTTTTTTAGGGGGCTTTTATTTAAACTTGTGTAGGAAGGACTAATATGTAAATTTGAAACCAACATGTATCAACAAATACAAATTAAAAAAAAAAAGTTGATGAATCAAGCCTTGGTGGCTACATCTTTGCTTTTCATATCCTGCGGAACAGAGTGAATAATTGTTTTTTTTTTTTTCCCTCTCAATAATAGACACTACTTTCAAGTAGATCAGCTGAATGAGTTTACATTAATTGAGCAAATATAAAAATTTGGGACAGTAGTTACATATAAAGTCTAGTAGTAATTCCATCTTTTGTAATTTCATTATTAAAAGTAGAGTTTGAATCTTTACGCAATATTAAAAATAAAAACAATTTGGGACAAGTTGCGTGCAATTATATTGCCAAATCCCGCATGGTAAATCTTGGAACGTTATAATGTTAGTTGTCAACCACTTACAGTCAATCACAATATAACTGATCAACTGATTGTGTGGTTTAAAAGAGCTCAAATATGTTAGCATCGAAAGTCAAGTCAAGAAATTGATTCTTCTAGCATTTTTGCTGCATATTCGTCATCGGAATAATTGGTGTTTATCATTTTTGCTCAAAATCTCTGTGTCATCCTAGCATTTAGCCTTCAAAAAGTGTTTGTGTAGACTATTGTTGAAAGAATAACTTTTATATCATTTCATGAATTACTTATCTTGTGCGTCTAATTATGGTTTTAATAAATTTTTTTTTTCCCTTTTGAGAATTGGTTTTTATGGATGTTAAATTAAAAATTTGGTACTCAATATTTGTCTTTAACTTTGAACAAATTTATTTATTTATTTTAGTTTATTTCATTTGTTTTACTTTTTGATTCAATTCAAATTAACATCCAACGCAATCGCATATTGCAATATAGTTATGTAAGCATCACAGATGCTATCAAAGTAATTGTTACCTATTTAAAAAATAAAGAATCTTACGATTAAAAATATAATAAATTTGATTGATAATATTTAACACGTTTTGTTCGTACGAACTATTTTTTTTATTATGTTAAGAATTAGATGCTCTAATTTATGTCATTGAGAGTAATAAAATTATAGGGAAAAAAAAAAACATTATCACATATGAAAGTATATTTTAACGTAAAATTACGTTCTCTTTCTATCATCATATCAACGCATTATATTAATTATTAAAGTCAGATTTCATAACTCGATTTGTTTGAAGTATGGATAAACTCGTAAATGACTCCATATACATAATCAATCAACGAGGAAGTTCGACCCTTGAGTTGATGGATCACTCCCACGCTGACACTTTTTAGAGACCATATAGTGTCCTCGACATCCAAATCGATTTCACATCAACTCCCAGATTCATGACCTAAAGATAAGCGTCTTTTTATCAAGGAAACTTCTAAATTCTTATATCCAAAAAATTAAGGATAAGAATATTATTCAAAAGAAGCAAATATCCCTCAGCTAGTAACGCGATTTCCTAATCCCAGAGAAGCGTATTCAAGAAACAAAGCTGATCATGCATGATTGGATAAGGTAATTGTCATCCGACTTTGAAGACCAAATTTGCACAAAATTAAGAAAATAAAGGTAGTTAATCCGCTCTTGTAAATAGTAGGCACTCTCATCACTACAACAAATAGTGATAACAATTAGCATTGACAAAAAGTCATTGCAAAAAGAATAAGTCGTCACAAAAAACTTATTTGCAATGACATATTATCACAAATTCGTTATTGTCAATAACTAGTTACAAATAACTTATTTGCAACAACAACAAGACATGGTTGCAATTATATTAGCGAAGACAGTTATCGCTAATAAGTTGATGCAATTATGCTGTTGAGAGTTTTATTGCACTGAAATGGTATCAAATTTTAGCAATGAATTATCAAAAAATGTTGTCAAAGAATACTTTGCCAGATACTGACGTGGTAAGTGATTTTTTTTTTTTGTGATAATTTTTTCAAATTATCATTGCAAAAAATTTGGCCTTTTGTTATTTTTTGAGACATCATTTATTTAAAATTGTCATCGCAAATATGGTTTTTTTATTTTTATTATATAAATTAGTTAAATACTTGTAATATTATGATTAATTTACTTTTAATAATTTTAATTTATTTTTTTGTTTAGTAGATTTTAATACTATATATTTAAATTCAAATTTTAATAGGACTAATTGAATTTAAATAGTCAAAATAATTTAATATTAAAAAGACAAATGATAATAAATTGTATTATTAACAAAATAAAATGAAACATTAATAATAATTCAAATATAATGTGTAAAAAGATAAAACAGTCTAGATAAATAAAAATAAATAATAAATATAATCTAATCCTTTAAATTTGTAGCATCAGAAGCGTCATCATCATTGTCATCAGCGGCATTTGAAGGAGGCAGGGAACCAAGATGGATAAAAGGTTGAGGACGAGTAATAGGTGGGATTTGGATGTTAGAGTGCATCTGACCCATCAATTCCATCATCTTTATTTGGTTCTCGTACATATGTAGGTTTTGTTCATATGTTCTTTCCCAATACTTTTCCACGGATCAACATGCACCAAAGACATTTGGTCCGACTGGGAACCATAGGATGAATCAGTGTTAGAGTGAATCCTCTATGGGATAGGGCTTGCTCCAGTCATGTTCCCTCTACACATATTTAGGACCTACTCCAAAATTCCCTCATCGTTAACCATAGGTCCAAATGAACTAGAAGCAGACTGTGTCTTCTAGGTTTCTCTCTCCCCTCTATTATATTCTACACAAAAAAAGTAAACACATATTATAATTATGTAGACTAATTTGAATAACGAAAAATAATATAATAAATAAAAGTACTTACAAAGGTCTACTTTGCTTAGGGGTTAACATAAGTACCCACATGATTATATATGTCACCCCAATTGTCAATGATAGACTTCGACTACTGAGTCATCGTATTGGCTTGTCCAACAATTTAAATGTGTTAAAATAGAATATTTGATTGTCAAAGGTAACTTTTACATCAAATATAAATTAAAAAAAATGCTTATCTTCTTATTGCGATGCTGGGAGTACGATTTCTGGCCATGTAAACTTGACCACTTTGGTTGCTACGATTATTTTTGTTTGTGTCCAATTTTTTTGTTTATGATTATATTCAACATTAGCAAAATTGAAATTATTATATATAATAAATCATTAACTTAGCATATCTACAATTACCTGAAACTTGACAGACATGAATCTACTACAGCAAGGGCCTCGGTGATCTTAATTCCTAAGGTTCTTCAGGTGGTTGGCTCTAACCCCCGCCTTATTTGTTGCCTCACCAAGATCTTTGACGTGGAATAGGTTACTCTTCTAGTCCTTATAGCATTTAGTTGCCTCCCTATCAACTAATTACATAGACTAATTTGAATAAGGTCCTTATAGCAGGTCATTCTTGTAGTCCTTAAACATGTTATATAGTTTTATTATGTTTAACTTTAGCAAAAATTTATAACAATGAAGTTGAATGAATATTAGTATGTGCTTTTGAATTTGTTTCCCATTCTTGGGGTCCACATCTTTCAAGGCATCATAAAATGGCTTACATATATCCCTGTTGTAAATGCTGACTGCACTATCAAACTAGGAGCCATACCAACCAAGTGCCTTTCAAGTACCTTCTTCCTCATCAAATTTTAGGGTAATTTTTTTGTCCCTCACTACCTTTGCTATGATGTTATGAACCTTCACCTTCCTTCAACCTGTATGTGGTCAAGGTACTGGATTTGGTGTTATAAACAACAATTAACATTTCAAATTAAAATTAGTTTACTATCATATTTACTTATTATACAAGATTAACAAAATAAATTTAACAAATTTATAATTAGGTTGTAGCATACTCGACTGATAGTGTGACAGGAGTCTATAAGGATTAGGTGGAGGAAGCACTCTCCTTGAAGAGTTAGCACAAATAATGACTAAATCAGACATGAATGCCTAGAAACAAATTAAAATTAGTTTACAATCATATTTACTTATTATATAATTACCATACATTCATGTTTGTTTGTGATGTTAAGAAGAAACAATAAGAAGAGCGATAATCACTACACATAATTTCTGTTCATCATCACTACACATAATTTCTGTTCATCATCACTACTAATATCTTGAATATTGCCAGTATCATTTATGTTTATCATCGTTTTTAGACTCGACGACTTCCTTTTCAACATACTCATCAAGACCAAATCGACGTATATGTGTTCTCATTGTTTCTACTTGCAACATCTTATAGTTTCTAGAGTTTAGATAAGGACAGTTGATATGCCTACTTGAATTTGAATAATTCTTTGCAACATCAATAAAAGCAAACAAACCTTCTCAATACTGATCTAACAACCAGTTCTTCTCATATATCTAACTCTTTTCAATTGGTATTTCAACTACAAACAATAACAACACAATTATGAAAATCATTCATGCCAATGTATGCATGCAATTCTACACGTACCTTTACTCTAAACCTACAGGGTAATGCCCTATCACATTCAATATTATAATTTACACATTGTGTTACTTATCTCATAATGCCTTTTTGTAGAAATTTCTATAACATTTCCCTTTAGTTTTCGTAAATGTGCTATCAGACATACAACCGAAGAATAAAGGAAGACGTATCGAAATCTCTACAAAAGGCGCGGGTTAAATTGACTGACAAATACAAAAGTTACAATACCAAACTATCTAAATAGGACAGTTTATGTGGCGGCCCGCCTTGCTGTCGAGGCTCTACAGTACTATTACAGTCAACTCTGTAGTTAACCATAATAGTATGTAGACCTCTAGGGTCGTCGGCATCATGCTTATCTTGAAAACTGCTTGAAAATTTTGCGGAATAAATTTTTTTTTTCTTTAACATAATAACTTGTTCGAGAATGTGATAAGGAAATCATGTTAACAAAATAACATGTACATGAATTCATGATTCCCTTATCACATAATCTTGACTTGAAATCATGTCTTTAAATTTACATGCTTGGGTTTTCAAAACTATACAGTGGAAGACTCATGGTGATCACAATCCCTCGCCCAATCCCTCTGGCATGTATCTACCCTATTCGTCGTCCACCATGTACTACTGGTGAACAGGTCTCTTACCTACAACATGTGAACAAACTAGTGAGTTATGAGTTCAGTAAGTTCAAACATAAAAACATGAATCATAACCTGCTATACTGTGCTTATGCATGAAACTTGGCTCTATAAACATGCTCTTGGCTGAAAGATTTAGTTTTAGGACATTATCTGAATTTTAGTTCTAGTTTTGGACCCCTGATTGGTCGTACCGACATGTTAGCATAACTGGGAGCGTACTTTAGTGCTGACCTCCTCAGTCTTAACTGAAGCTGAACGTGAAAACCTCCCAGTGGGTCGAGAGGCCGGTACGCTAATAACTGGTTTAATTACCATCTTTGCTAGAGTTTCAACTGAGTAGCATACTGATTGCCCCCACAGTAAAAACCTGTTACATGTTTTACTTGGGGTGTGAGTTTTATAAAACACACTAAGGTGCCTTGTGCACCTACATGTTTTCGTGTACCTGATACCTGTCTGACATGTGTACTTGAAACATAAAATTCTACATGCATGACATGAACCTGACATGAGTATCGTGATATAGACAATCAATGTCTAACATACACATCATACAATAAAACATAATATCATAACATAACATGATTGTCTACGTTGCAGTCAGGACAATGCTTGAACTTACAGAAAATCTGCTAGCGTGAGCCTCTGCTGGTCTGGAACTGCTGCCTAAGGGTGTCTGGCTTGGGCTCCTATAAAAGAAATAATCGTTGATTATTTCCAATATTCATCTTATACTTGAAACATGACAAAACATGTAAATCCTATTTCCAGACTCTTTTAATTTTTTTTTTAACTTCGAACACGCCCTCCTATACGGGCGTGTTCATGGCCTTGTACTCCTCTGGACTTTACATGCATGGCCGTGTAATTCATGCAACATGATCCTGTACTCATGTGTGCTTACACGGGTGGCTACACGACCGTGTTTTTGACCGTGTTTTCCTACAGTCGAACATAGTCTGCTACACGCCCTTCCCATGACCATGTACCTTTTGACATGGCCCGATACACGACCGTGTTCGTGGCCGTGTACCTCTCGGGTCTCAATTTTCTTGAAACTCGATCGTGTATGTGGGCATGTTTGGGGCTGTGTTCTGAACACGCCCTTGTACATGCCGTGTTCATATCAGAATCAGGATTCTGGGTCTGAAATGCTCTGCTCTGATTTTCGAAAGCTTTTATGGCCTTTATTCTACTTTTTGCTCTCAAAATCGATCTCAATAAGATCGTTTCAAGATACCAACTGCATTTCTACAATCATAAGTCTATGGTTTCTTAAGCAAAATCTCACATTTTGCTTTTGCATATTTCCTAACTCAACATTTTGAAAAAAATCAGAACTTTCTTGAAGAAACTCACTGAAACTTGGTTTTCTAAACCATCAACTCACAGATTCGTGTTTAAAAACAACTAGATTTGAACCATGTTTCAATTTAACCGAAAATCTCAACATGATAAACTCACATTCTCTTTTTCTACTCAAAACCCTAGATTTTTCCACCCGAAATGTGAGAAAAATGAGGGTTTACCTTACTTGAAGCTTGCGAACTTCTTGCTGTGGATTCTTAGCTGAAACTTGAGTGATTTCCTGATTAGAAGCAAAAAATCCAAACTTTTTAAGGGTTTTCCTCTTCTTCTCTCTCTCTTTCTCGTTCTTTCTTTCTCTTTCTCTTTCTTTCTCTTTCTTTCTTTCTCTTTCTCGGCCGCTTCCCTTTGCAGCTCAAATCAAGTGAAATAATTTCACTTGGGCTGCTTTGCTTAAGGCCCTCCATGTGCCTCACTCTCATTTCCCTCATTTCTTTAATTTCCTTTAAGGAAATTGGCTATTTCTTGGCTAATTTTGGCTATTGATCAAAGTGGCTTACATATGAGTCATTGATCTCTTAATATGCATTTTTCACGTACTTTTGTATTAACTTTAAAATATCATAATTTGAATTAATGTTTAGCTTTTACACTATGTTCATTAGTTCATTGTAAAATTTTGACTAATAACTCAGTTAAATCAAAATTTTCTTCTACTCTGTATTCTATAACATGTCTCATCATGAATATACATTTATTTACATATTTTGTACAAAATTTTCTGAGAGTGATAAGTTTCTCGGTTATCACAGTTTAAGCATCAATTACTATGTATCAATCCTTAAACGAATCTAAGTATAATTCATGAATGCACGTGCAAAATAAAGGCAAAAAGTTGTACTCACATACGTTTTTTTATGACTATCTAGTCTTATATCACAACCTATGAATATATAAATATATATTTATATATCAGATATTTTATATAAATTTATGAAGTTTTATCAAAATTATAATGATTTTACATAAATTATTACATATTAAATTATAATTTTTAGTATTTATTAATTATTATCATATAATGATTTTTCTACTTTATTATTAAATTTTTATGTAATTTTAATTTTAATTTTTTTATTTTTTAAAAATATTTATTTAATATTATCATATAATGATTTTTTTTTAATTTATATCAAAATTTAAAATGTAATTCAAATTCTTCATATTTTTAATTTTGAAAATATTCATTTGATATTATAATATTATTAATTACAACTTTTCTCATTTTAATAAAATATTTCAAATTTTTTAAAAAAACTTTTTATCTATCCTTTCTAATTTATAATTTTCATTAATCCTATTGTTTGTGAATTTTTTATAATTTCAACATTTTAAAACTAAATAAATCATTCTTTTTCAAGAATTTACTAATGATTAAACTTTCTACCTAAATATAAATTTATTATAATTTCAATTTTTTATGGGTAATAAATTTTTCAATATTATTTATTATTATTTTTATTTACCAATTATTAAACTTTACATTATATTTTTAATTTACTAGTTATTAAATTGTCCATCAAACCAAATTCAACAATCAATTTCCATAAACAAATTTTTCATTAAAAAAAAAATCACCATCATCGTTCTCCTGCAAAAACCAAACAAATAATCATTGCCATATAATCATCACCATCAATATCATCAATACCAATTTCAATCCCAAAAAACAGAAAATAACACATGTTTATTAGCAAAAACAAATAAAAAAATACTAATAAAAACAAAAGCATGCAAAAAATGGGAGGTTGGAAATGTTAGTAGGGAATGAATTCGGTGGCGGGAACACCGATGGTGGCAACATGAGGCAGTGGTGGATGGATTTTTAGTGAGTTTGAAAGGTTTAGATTTTATTTGGCATTTTGGGAGGGGATGTTTTTTAAGAATTTTGTTTTAAGGATTTTGGAAGATTTCCTCTTTAATAGAACGAAATAGGAAAAAAAAAAAAATGAAGAATAAGAAGAGGTTTTGAGGATCTGGGAGTGTTTTGGGCCAAAAAATGGTGAAGAGAGGCTGAGAGGAAGTAGTAGAAAAACTAGAAAAAAATATGGGGAAGAATGCTTTGTGTTCGGGTTTATATTCTGAACTTTTTGCAACGACAATAAGTCGTTGCCAATACCTTATTAGCATTGCAAATAATTCCCAAAACTGCGCTGTCCAATTCCACCTCAATAAGATTGTTGAAGGAATATTTTAGTACCATTCGTCGCTAATAAATTTTCCCAAATTTTATTAAAATTAAAAAAACTATCATGTTTTTTTGGGAAGTTTCTGGAACCCACTTTTGTGATGACATATATTTAAAGTCATCGCAAATACTTTTTTGAAAACTGCCAATCAGTTAATTTTGTTGTGATTAAAAGCACAACTATTTGCGATATTACTGTTGTCGCAAAAAACCCAACCACAATCATCTCTAAAACACCCATGTCAGCTGTACTACAAAACTTACTTGCAACGATAGTGTTGTCACAATTAATAGGGAATTGACGCCAATTTTGGTTCGTGCCAGATTAGTTTTGCGTAAATGGCTAATTGTTACGATAAGTTATTACAAATACATGAAAACATGTTCTTTGGTATTTATAACAATATATCATCGTTAATATGCTAATATATACAATGACATGTCGTCATAAAAAATAATAATGATGATATTTTGAAAATAAATAGATGACATGTTTTTACGGTAATAAGTCGTTGTAAATTCCTCATTATTAGCAATAAAATATTGTCATTGCTAAAGACCATGTTTGTAGTACCACACGCATAAGGACAACTTTATTAGAGAGCAATCACCTCAATTTTATACATTCTGTCTTTATTTTCTAAATATTCCTTCATTTTTTCTTGTTATTTATATTCCCAGGAATAAATTGTAATAATTATTCAAGTATAATAAAACCCCTAAAGACCCCACAAAAGATATAAATCTTACAATGAGCATGAATCTTTTAAAAGTCTTATGTCTAGTTATTTTTTTTTTATATATTTTACTTTTCATTCATATATAAACACACTAGATCAACTCTAAGTGATTGGTCATGCTTAAAATCGAATGTTACATCAATATTGGCCCATTACAAACTAATTCTAGATTTACCTTTTGCAAATCAAAAACTTTACAAGAGAAAAACAAGCAACCTCAAATTATCGGTGTTTTTTTCCTTCTGACCTCTCTCTCATTGTAAACCCTAATGATGACACTCCTATTTATAAACATATATATATATATTCATATAAAAGGACAATTGAAATTAAAGGGGTGAAATTTCCAAACTACCCTTAATAAAATGTAGGTTTAGTTGGTTCACCCTTCAATTCCTTAAGAATAATGTTTGTGGGGTGGAGGCGCGTGTTGTGTGGGGTTTCGAGCCGTTTTTCTTGACTCCCTTTTGGTCTCCACAATGATTTTATTACGAGAATCGATCTATTTATTAACTTTTCGTCAGGATAATAAGAGTTCACAACATAACACATTATATAATTAAAAAGACGATTTTCCAAATTCAAAAATGGACTATTTTTGCTAGTCAAACGTATGTACTTGTATGTTTTTTTTTTTCCCTTAATTTTAATTCTCCTTTATACACATTTTTTTTAATGGTACATCTTTTCTTTTAGATAGACCAGCACTTGTGTTTTTCATTGATAGCATTCATTATTCCTGTTTATTTTTGTATATCATGGAGAATGGAATAAAAATTTTGAGTACCTTGTATGTTAATTAACAATCATAAAAATCAATTGTCAAAAAAAAAAAAAAACTTCGATTAAAACCATTTGATGCACGAGATAAGTTATTGAACATTAATCTAAAACATTTCGTAATTCTCTTTTAAACATATCTTTGCCCTTCTGGAGTATTTATACCAAACGACCATTTTTCACTCACCCTTTTTAAAATTTAACCAATTTTCAATTTATTTAAAAAAATGAACAGAATTTATATATCATTCATTATCATAACTTGTATTATATCACGGTTCAAGAGTGTTCAAATATATACCGTTCGCGGTAATTAATATTGTTAGTCCATAACTTATTGTGTCATCTTGACATCTGAATTTTTTTTTTTTTACTGACAAATAATCACTTCTTAAACTTCGAATTTTTGGCAATTTTAGTCTTGAAATTTTACAGATATGATTACAAAACATTCTCTTTATAGCTGCTGAGCACTTCAAAAACTATTGTTTAATAGTTAATATTACTAATTTTTAAAATTTTTAATAAATAACAAATTTATTGCCTCTGTTAAACTTTATATATCCTCAATTTTATTATTAGGGACTAAATTACCAAAAAAAAAAAAAAAATCTGGTGTAGTTTGTTAAAAAAAGAAAAAGAAAAGAAAAGCAGGGTAATCTCATCATTTAACATGCAAAGCGACAATCTACTAGCTTTTATAGTTTTTCAAGTGAGAAAAAAGAACACAAAACTGTAAATATAAATCCTAAGAAATATGAATTTGTGACTGTTATAAATCAGTATATGATCTGCTAGTAATCCCAGAGAGTCGTAAGGCCTGTTAGTCAAAGGGGCGTTTAAGGCAGATTAAGTGGATTTGTCACGTCCCAAAACCCGGGACAGCGACAGGTGTCACTTCCCAAAAAGCCAGGATAGTGACGGATATTAAATTTTAAAGAATAAGAGAAAGAAAAGCTCAGATTCCTAAGTCTGTCAGTTTTTATATCTTACTCTTTACCGATTCTTTAAACTTATTTATAAATTATACTTGTATATTTTAAATTAATTAATATTTGTCTTTCTATTTTTTTTCGCAATATCAGGTGGTGAGGTACTCATGTCCCATAGATACATACTTGGATAAAATAAAATAAGTGAAATTACAAAAGTAAAGTTTAGAATTTACAGTCTCGGAATGCTCTTATACATACTTTGTCCGAAAGTACAGGTCACTACTTCAAGTCTTTTGACCTTGACGTCCACGATCGGTTCCACGTCACCTGTATCTTCTAATCAGCTTTCTCTCCTGGGGGTTTACCAGTTTTAAAACAGTGAGCGAAAGGCCCAGTAGGATATTCTTTTAAAAAAAATATTTCAACATTTTAATTTAACCATCATACTAAGTATGTCAATGCAGTACCGAATCATAAACGTGGAATCGTGATTATGCAAATTGTGCCCCTATATACATCTAATTCGTGTACGGTCCGTATGAGCCTCCCTCACCATGCTGAAGCATAATGAGTGATCTTCGATCGAGATGTGCACCCTTCACACGTGTGTGCTGGCTCCCGGTATACTTTAACACCAAATCCAACTTTCAACGTTTCACGTGAATATATGATTCACATACTAAAAATATACCGCATTGTTTTTCAAAAAAAATCCGTAACCGGATATTTTCCTTTAATTTCTGAAATCGTGATATTTTCTAAATCACGTAAATTTCAAAGCTTTATAAACACATTTTCTTCAAATGATACTTGGCCAAATCATTAAAATAAAATTGGCTGCCAAGAAAGGGTAAGATATCCTACCTCGTCAGCAATTTGACTTACGGTCAATTTCTCGCACGAATTCCAAGATAGTCTTTCTTTCTGAATTCGATCAACGAGTACCTAAAACAAGAAACACAGATAATTTAATTATCTGTTCAAGAATTCTGTAATCGAATTACGGTAAACTCAACTAATTAGTAAGCCATTGAATTTTTAAAATTTAGAATGATATTTTATTTTAACACCGTAATTTTAAAATAGCAATTTTAACACAAATATCCAAAATATAGATATATATTTTTAAAAATTTCGGCATGACCTGCCCTAAAAATAGGCTTCCCCAAAAGCTCCAAAATGCTCAACTTGCAGAAAAATTTTCCAATTCTCAGAACAGTTAAAAATACAAATTTCAAATCAATTAAAAATTAAAATCTAAAAATCATTATTATTATTATTATTATTATTATCATTATCATTATCATTATCATTATCATTATCATTATCATTATCATTATCATTATCATTATCATTATCATTATTATTATTATTACTTATTATTAATATTATTCTTATATATATATATGTAAACACACGCACACAGTTACACATATATATACATAAACTTTTTTTTTTTTGGCTAATGGAAAAACGACCGGTCGGGAAAAACTCACGGCGGCAGGGGGCGGCGGCGGCGGCTGGCGTTGGGCACGGCACTCGGCAGCGCGACGAGGGGCAACCGGCGAGGTGGGGACGGCGGCGAGGCACGGGGAGGCACGGCTGGGTCGGCGGGAGGGAAAAGAGCTGGCTCTGGCTCGGTCAACTTCGGTGACGGCGTTGGTGGCTCGGGCTCGCGAGGGAACGTCGGCGTGGGTGGCTTGGCGGACGGCGTGGGCGCATCTGGTTCGGGTTCGGCAGCTTGGCGGGGACAGTCGGCCGACTGTGGCGTCGCGAGGAGCTCGGGTTGGCGGCGTTCGGCGAGGCGATGGATCGGCTAACTCGGTGGCGGTGGCGGCGAGGACGGAGGGGTAGTGCGTTTGGTCGGTTGGGTTTGGCGGCGGCTTCCGGTGGAGTTCGGCCGAAAGAGAGAAGAAAAAGAAGGAAAGAAAAAAAAAGATGGGGAGGGAAAGAGAGGATCGGCGAGGGGAAGATGAAAAGAGAAAAGAAAAGAAGAAAATAAAGAGTGTGAGAGTGAGAGACGAGCGCGAAAAGGAAAAGAAGAGAAAGAAAGAAGAAGAAAAAAAAAAAAAACAAGGGGTGAGAAGCAGAAGAAGAAGAAGAAAAAGAAAGGAAGAAGAAATAAAACAAGGGAAAGAGAGGGAGAAAGGGAATCGGTGAGGTGAAGGAAGAAAATAGAAGAGAAAAGAAAAGAAAAAATAAAGAACGTGAGGGAGAAGAAAAACAAAGAGAGAGAGGGGTGAGAGCTCGGCAGAGAAAAAAAGAACAGAGGGGGAGTGAGGCGGTGGGAGAGTGAGTGAAGAAGAAAGAAAAAGAAAATGAGGGAGAAGATATTAAGATGGGAGACAGGGGAGAGGGGTTCCGGAATAATCCGGAAAGAAAAAGAAAGAAAAAAATAATAATTAAATGAAAAAAAATATTTAACAAATTTTGATTAGGTAAAAATTGTTAAAATTTTAAAATTGGTAAAAATGTTTTAAATATCCTCAAATTAATATTTAATACCCTAAAAATTTAAAATTGAATTCCCATGATAATAAGAAAAATTTTATTGGCACACTAACAAATTGAGTTTATACATTCACGCGCGAAATTTTAAATTCAAAAATTTCGTAGCGTGACAATTCTCCCCTCCTACAGAAGAATTTCGTCCTCGAAATTCGAATTATCTAGATTTTCAAACAAATAGGGATATTTCTCTAACATCTCGCTTTCCACTTCCCAAGTAGCGTCTTCACTTCCGTGATGTTGCCATAAAACCTTGACTAACGCTATCTCTTGACGTCGTATTCTCTTGACCTTTCTATCAAGAATTCGTACCATTTGTTCCCATCAAATAGGCACCATTTGTAGGCGAACTCTGCTAACGACAAATTATCAATCCATTTGTTCCCATAATCTAACGCGCAGGCACGTAACATGTCTTCAAGGATCTGAATAACTCTTTCGGATTGTCCCTCGGTCTGCGGATGGAAAGCGGTGCTGAATTTCAAATCTGTCCCAAAAGCTGCCTGGAAACTCTTCCAATATCGAGCGGTAAATCGAGGATCTCGATCAGAAATAATACTTAATGGAATTCCATGATATTTCATTATCTCGTCCAAATATGCTTTGGCTAAATTCTGCCTACCATATGTGGACTTGATAGGAATGAAGTGCGCTGATTTCGTCAATCGATCTACCACTACCCAAATTGCATCGAAGCCATTCTGTGTTTTTGGTAGTCCCATAAGGAAATCCATGGTAATTTCTTCCCACTTCCACTCTGGAACAAGTAGCGGCTGTAGCATCCCTCCAGGTTTCTGACGTTCCGCTTTAACCTTAAGACAATTCTGACAAGTCTTCACATAATTTGTCACATCATTTTTCATGTTTCGCCACCAGTATTGCCTCTTTAGATCCTTATGCATCTTGATGACTCCTGGATGTATTGCAAATCGAGATTTATGAGCTTCATCCATGATTGCCTTTTTCAATTCTGGTATTTGTGGAACAGGTAGACGATGTTTGAAATATAAAGCTCTATCACTACGGATGTTCCAATGTTCCAGTTGTTCTCCATTCTGAAGCTTTGACCAGACATTTTCCAAATGGCTATCTTTATGTTGATTCTCCTTAACTTGCTGAATCAAGTAAGGTGGAGTTACCAAATTGTACAGAGTGATTGAATTTTGATCTTCATAAATCTGAAGATCATAATCCTCAACCACTGCTGTTCTTTTCCAATCAAGCACTGCTAACGAAGCAAGAACACCTGCACCTTTCCGGCTAAGAGCATCCGCTACGACGTTAGCCTTACCTGGATGATATTCCAGAGTAAAGTCATAATCTTCCATATACTCTACCCAACGTCTTTGTCTCAAATTCAGATCTTTCTGAGTAAAGAGATACTGCAAACTCTTATGATCAGAGAAAATCCGAAATGAGACACCATAGAGATAGCATCTCCAAATTTTTAAAGCAAAAATAATGGCTGCCAACTCTAAATCATGTGTTGGGTAGTTTTTCTCATGCGTCTTCAATTATAGAGTTGCGTATGCTACGACATGTCCTCTCTACATTAGAATACACCCGAGTCCTTCTTTCGATGCATCAGTATAAACTTCATAGGGTTCTTCAGGCTTGGGAATTAGAAGAACTGGAGCACTGGTCAAGCGAATTTTCAATTCTTGAAAAGCGTTCTCGCATTTGCTGTCCCAATCAAATCAAATATCTTTTCTTGTCAATCGTGTCATTGGGGCTGCAATTCGCGAGAAATCCTGAACGAATTTACGATAATACCCTGCTAATCCCAGAAAACTTCTGATTTCGGTTACATTTCTAGGTCGTTCCCATCTTAATATTGCGTCGACTTTAGTAGGGTCCACGTCTATGCCTTGACTAGAGATAACATGTCCGAGAAATTTAACTTCAGATAACCAAAAATCGCATTTCTCCCTCTTAGCGTACAACTAATGCTCCCGCAGAGTTTGTAGGACCAGCCTTAGGTGTTGTTCGTGTTCTTCCCGAGTCTTAGAATAGATTAGAATATCATCAATGAAGACGATGACAAACTGATCTAGAAATGGTTGAAAAACACGATTCATCAAGTCCATGAAAGTTGCTGGAGCATTCGTCAAACCAAGAGGCATAACCAGGAATTCGTAAGATCCATACCGAGTTCTAAATGCGGTTTTTGGGATATCTTCCTCTCGGATTTTCAATTGATGATATCCAGATCTCAGATCAATCTTTGAGAAGTACTGAGCACCTTCAAGTTGATCAAATAACTCGTCGATCCTTGGTAAAGGATATTTATTCTTGATGGTCACCCAATTCAGTTGCCTATAGTCAACACACAGTCGTAAGCTTCCATCTTGTTTCTTTGCAAATAGGACTGGTGCTCCCCATGGTGATTTGCTGAGTCGGATGAATCCTTTAAGTTCTAGCTCAGTCAGTTGCTTCCGCAATTCAGCTTTCTCCATGTAGGATTATAAATCGGTAAAAACATATCAGAGTGGCGCAGCGGAACAATAAAAAATTTAGATCGTTAAATATCTCATGATGCCATATACAATAAACCAACAACAATTAAAACTCATACCTCAAGGACGCCAATCTTACAGGAGGAGAATGACCGGAGGCTTCAACCAACTAGCCTTCTCTACTATTCTCCAATTCCCGAATGGCTGAGTGTGTGGGCACTCTGAACCTCGATCGGTATGCTAGCACTGCTAGTCTTATTCCGACCACCCAGATCTCTAAAGAACTTTATTGTCACGATGAGCTGTGCAACAATAAGCCTGCTCACCTGAGAGTCTGTGGTCTAAGAGAACTAGAGTGGCAGGACCTCTATTTATAGACCTGCATGAGGTGATTCTCTGAATTTGAATTGGATTAGGAAAAGATATTCTCCCTTATCCATAACCATAAAATCTGAATTTTTCTATGGGAAAATCCCAACAATAAAATTCGATTTTTTTAAGGATAAAACCAATCCAAATCTAAACAAGATTTTAACTAGAATTTTATCTCCCTTTTTCAACCAAAAAATCCGAAATTCCTAGGAGAAAATCTTCTCCAAATATTCGGCCACTTTTAGGATAAGGAAGAATCAAAATTCCACTAGGATTTTTAAGCTTGAATCTTATCTCAACCTCATCCAAAATAACCGAATTTTCCTAGGAGAGATCCTCCATAATTTCGGCCACTTTTCAAGGAAGGAGAAAATCCAAATTCAACTGGGATTGAAACTTGAATTTTCCCTTAAACCTTATCCACAAAAACCGAAATTCCATTGAGGATTATCCTCAAAAATTTCGTCCACTTTTGTTAGGATTTAGATTCAAAATTCAAGTAGGATTCTAACAAGATTATCCTCTCTAAATCCAACTCAAATTCGAATTTCAAACCTTGTGGATTTTCCATAACAAATTCGAATCCCACTTGGACTGTGATTCAAAATTTGAATTTCAAATTTCAAATTCAAATTTCAAATTCAAAATTCAAAATTCAAATTTCAAATTTCAAAATTCAATATTCAAATTTCAAAATTCAAATTTCAAATTCCACAAAACGGTTGTGTTTTAAATTCTTGTTCTCATGGATAATTTTCTACAACTCCAATCCAATCTCAAATAAAATCATGGCAACTTTATTTGGAGTTCGAATAATTGTGTACTCTATTATCCAAAACAAAATCTGACTCCAACCTGAGAGAATCTTGTCTACCATCCTAATCCTGTGTCATCACCATCCATGCATAATAAACCAGCCAATAGCATACACAAATCAATTTGCCAAACGTTAAGGAATTATGTGGAGCTAGTAGAGGGACTGATTGGACATATATAATCTGGCTCCCGTGATTCCATATGATCATCATTCTGTACCGAACAACTCAATCATATGATCACTAATTTCAGAGTCGCACCACTATAAACCTGAAACTGAACTCCCAATTATATATCGTATTATGTAAGTCTGTGACGAGCTACTATCCAATGACCTTGTCATATATGCAAAACCCTCATATGATATCCATGATCAGCCTTAGGTCAAAGTCCGTTTAATCCTACTGATCAGGCTATCTTAAAGTTCCATTATACTACCGAATTAAGAAAATGATTATTCACCATATGTGAATAAGAAGTCATCCGCCCAGCAGACGACCTAAGGCCTTGTCCATTTTCACATTCTGTATAATGCCTTTAAGAAGATACCTTTAACTCCTTAGAGCTATGATTCCGATATCTGCAAACAAACCCTTCATCGTATACAAGTCATGCACCCAACGAACCAGTCCATAAGCTTACTACCTCTGAGACGCTTTAGCCATTGGAATATCAAAGTATACAAGTCATATACATGAAGTAGTTCATTTACTCAGGATTAAGGTTATTGCACAATGAACGTCAAAAGCAGATTGATCCACTCATAGCGGACTACGTAGATCAATCACGCTTTAGTCCCGGTCTAATATGTCACCACCAAGTAACATATCTATGTCTCTGCTTGGGAGTCCAGCTCCAGACAATCAAGACAAACCGTTCCCTCCAAGGCTTTAGACAACATAATAGTCTTAACATGAGTTAGATACTCGGTCTAACCCCATAGACTACAGACCATAGTTTAGACTGCTAACTTTAGAACATTGTCTTTTCGCATACAGAAATCCATTGCATGTAAGGTTCTAACAGTTTAACACAAGCAATCAGGGAGCCATATTTGCTTACATTTACTTTAACATGTAAATAAGACGAGGACAGATAGCAATGTAATGAATAACCTCTATATATAATTTTATTATCCAGTTCAAAATAAATACATCAAAATGTCTCTAATGCTTAGGGCATTTCCTAACACTCCACAGGTACCATTTTATAAGGTGGAATTGATATCGGAGCTGTGCCGAGAATAAGATCAATGCAGAATTCTACCTCTCGGTCAGGTGGCAAACCGGGTAAATCTTCAGGAAATACATCCGGAAATTCATCTACCACTGGAGTGTATTGATCACCTCTTTCTACGTTGTTGTCACCTTCCAATGCGAAAATAATAGCGGCGTAAGATAACTTTCGTCAACCACCGATGGCTGATCTTAACAGCTCACTGGTCATTACTCGATCTGAATCTTCGAGTTCGATCACGGTTGGGTTTGGCTCTATGAATAGTATCACCTTTCGGTGATGACAATCTAACGTTGCCCTATTCTGAGTTAACCAATCCATACCAAGAATCACATCATAGCGTCTCATTGGTAGGATAATGAATTGGATATTAAGTTGTTCACCTTCTCGCGTAACAACATTAGTCCAACATATCATTGAAGTTTCGGTTTTTCCAAGTGGCGTACTTAGATGCAAAGGTGACTCTAAAGGTTTGATTTCTAATTCTAATGCTTTTGCAAACGTGGATGCAATAAAAGAATGACTGGCACCAGTATCAAACAATACGTGTGCCCAACTAGAAGAGATCAGAATCATACCCTCCATGACCGTAGAACTATTTTGAGTTGTTGGTTCTTCCCCTTCCACAGCATACATTTTCCTTTTCCCCTTGTCATTCATACTGTTCCTCGAGGCAGTGGGTCTCGCTGGCCTGAATTGTGGCGGTTGCGAAGAAGCCTGCCTACTATTGGACATCTGAGGTCTTCACTGTGACTGAAATGACTGGAGTCCAAAATTTGGCTGATAAGGGGCTTGTGGTGGCCTATATTGTGGCTGGTCAAATCCTGACTGTCCTTGGTTAACCTGTCCCTGGGTAAACTATCCAGATCCAGATTGACGAGATCCTGCTGATGATTGGCTGGACTGCTGAAATTGTTGGGACGGCTGCTGTTGCCTGTAAGGACAGTTCCTCTTTAAATGTCCTGTTTGGCCACAGTTATAACAGCTTCTTTCATATGGGTGTACTCTTCCGGTAGAGGTGTTACTAGTACTGTCAGTTCTTCTACCTTCAACGTTGACCCCACTAACATGAGTATGATTCCCACGTTGACTTCTGGTCGGTCCACCGGACGTCCTTGGAGCTTCAGATTTCTCCTTCTGAAAGTTTTGATTATCCTGCTCAATACGCAGGGCAGCTGACACGAGCGTCGGGTAGTCCCAGATCTGCATACCCACCACTAGTCTTCTTATTGATGGTTTAAGTCCCTGCTCAAACTTGATACATTTGGTGCGCTCAGTCGCCATCATCGTAGAAGCAAATCTGGATAATTCTCCAAACTTTGACACGTACTCGAATACGGTCATATTTTCTTGTTGTAGGCTCATGAATTCTATAATCTTTTGATCCCTAAAACTCTCAGGGAAAAATTGATCATAGAATAATTGTTCAAACATCTCCCATGTCATCTCTTGGAGATTGTGCGTTCTCCTGATTTGTCTCCACCATATGCCAGCTTTACCGTCCAAATAGGTGGAAATAATTTCAATCCGGTATTCAGGTGGGGTCCGGATAGTATCCATCTTCATTATCACACTTTGGAACCAATCGTCTGCTTCTTGAGGATCGCCTTCACCAGTAAAGACTGGAACTCGAAATCGTTGGAAATCACGTAGGCTCTGGTTCATGTCACGAACGACTGGTTCATCTCTTGCACGAGCGGCCATGTTTTGTAATACTCGATACATCGCTTCCGTGACGTTAGCCTGGTCCGGCTCTGGCGTCGGTGCTGAAGTCGGGGTCAGAGTAGTTGTCGGAACGGTTCCCCTTCTACGTCTGGGCGGCATTCTATAAAATAAAATTCCGGGTTGTAAATTAGCATTTTATTTTACCCCAAGTATGCATATAATTCCTATGGGAACCCCAAACCATGCTCTGATACCAAAAATCCTGTCACGTCCCAAAACCCGGGACAGCGACAGGTGTCACTTCCCAAAAAGCTAGGATAATGACGGATATTAAATTTTAAAGAATAAGAGAAAGAAAAGCTCAGATTCCTAAGTCTGTCAGTTTTTATATCTTACCCTTTACCGATTCTTTAAACTTGTTTATAAATTATGCTTGTATATTTTAAATTAATTAATATTTGTCTTTCTATTTTTTTTCGCAATATCAGGTGGTGAGGTACCCATGTCCCATAGATGCATACTTGGATAAAATAAAATAAGTGAAATTACAAAAGTAAAGTTTAGAATTTACAGTCCCGGAATGCTCTTATACATACTTTGTCCTAAAGTACAGGTCACTACTTCAAGTCTTTTGACCGTGACGTCCACGATCGGTTCCACGTTACCTGTATCTTCTAATCAGCTTTCTCTCCTGGGGGTTTACCAGTTTTAAAACAGTGAGCGAAAGGCCCAGTAGGATATTCTTTTAAAAAAAATATTTCAACATTTTAATTTAACCATCATACTAAGTATGTCAATGCAGTACCGAATCATAAACGTGGAATCGTGATTATGCAAATTGTGTCCCTATATACATCTAGTTCGTGTACGGTCCGTATGAGCCTCCCTCACGATGCCGAAGCATAATGAGTGATCATCGATCGAGATGTGCACCCTTCGCACGTGTGTGCTGGCTCCCGGTATATTTTAACACCAAATCTAACTTTCAACATTTCACGTGAATATATGATTCACATACTAAAAATATACCGCATCGTTTTTAAAAAAAAAATCCGTAACCGGATATTTTCCTTTAATTTCCGAAATCGTGATATTTTCTAAATCACGTAAATTTCAAAGTTTTATAAACACATTTTCTTCAAATGATATTTGGCCAAATCATTAAAACAAAATTAGCTGTCAAGAAAGGGTAAGATATCCTACCTCGTCAGCAATTTGACCTACGGTCAATTTCTCACACGAATTCCAAGATAGTCTTTCTTTCTGAATTCGATCAACGAGTACCTAAAACAAGAAACATATATAATTTAATTATCTGTCCAAGAATTCTGTAATCGAATTACGGTAAACTCAACTAATTAGTATGCCATTGAATTTTTAAAATTTAGAATGATATTTTATTTTAACACCGTAATTTTAAAATAACAATTTTAACACAAATATCCAAAATATAGATATATATTTTTTTAAAAATTTCGGCATGACCTACCCTAAAAATAGGCTTCCCCAAAAGCTCTAAAATGCTCAACCTGCATAAAAATTTTCCAATTCCCAGAACAGTTAAAAATACAAATTTCAAATCAATTAAAAACTAAAATCTAAAAATCATTATTATTATTATTATCATTATCATTATTATTATTATTACTTATTATTAATATTATTCTTATATATATATATATATGTAAACACACGCACACAGGTACACATATATATATATACATAAATTGTTTTTTTTTTTGTTTTTTGTTTTGCTGATGGAAAACGACGGGCCGGGAAAAACTCACGGCGGCAGGGGGCGGCGGCGGTTGGCGTCGGGCACGGCACTCGGCAGCGCGACGAGGGGCAACCGGCGAGGCGGGGACGGCGGCGAGGCACGGCTGGGTCGGCGGGAGGGAAAAGAGCTGGCTCTGGCTCGGTCAACTTCGGTGACGGCGTTGGTGGTTCGGGCTCGCGAGGGAACGTCGGCGTGGGTGGCTTGGCGGACGGCGTGGGCGCGGTTGGTTCGGGTTCGGCAGCTTGGCGGGGACAGTCGGCCGACTGTGGCGTCGCGAGGAGCTCGGGTTGGCTGCGTTCGGCGAGGTGGTGGATCGGCTAACTCGGTGGCGGTGGCGGCGAGGACGGAGGGGTAGTGCGTTTGGTCGGCTGGGTTTGGCGGCGGCTTCCGGTGGAGTTCAGCTGAAAGAGAGAAGAAAAAGAAGGAAAGAAAAAAAAAAGATGGGGAGGGAAAGAGAGGATCGGCTAGGGGAAGATGAAAAGAGAAAAGAAAAGAAGAAAATAAAGAGTGTGAGAGTGAGAGACGAGCGCGAGAAGGAAAAGAAGAAAAAGAAAGAAGAAGAAAAAAAAAAAACAAGGGGCGACAAGCAGAAGAAGAAGAAGAAAAAGAAAGGAAGAGGAAATAAAACAAGGGAGAGAGAGGGAGAAAGGGAATCGGTGAGGTGAAGGAAGAAAAAAGAAGAGAAAAGAAAAGAAAAAATAAAGAACGTGAGGGAGAATAAAAACAAAGAGAGAGAGGGGTGAGAGCTCGGCAGGGAAAAAAAGAACAGGGGGAGTGAGGCGGTGGGAGAGTGAGTGAAGAAGAAAGAAAAAGAAAATGAGGGAGAAGATATTAAGAGAGGAGACAGGGGAGAGGGGTTCCGGAATAATCCGGAAAGAAAAAGAAAGAAAAAAAAAAATAAATGAAAAAAAATATTTAACAAATTTTGATTAGGTAAAAATTGTTAAAATTTTAAAATTGGTAAAAATATTTTAAATATTTTCAAATTAATATTTAATATCTTAAAAATTTAAAATTGAATTCTCATGATAATAAGAAAAATTTTATTGACACACTAATAAATTGAATTTATACATTCATGTATGAAATTTTAAATTCAAAAATTTCGCAGCGTGACAGGATTACTAGGATCTTATGTGAACTTATGATTTTGATAAGTTCTAAACTAACTAAGTATATCGACTGAAAACTATACAAAAAAGCTATCATCGAGATCGTAAGCCTTTCCGATCTTAATACAAATCATGTATTGGATTCATATAAACATATATTTATATGCATTCAAAGGTTCTTAGCCCAAATATTTTAGAAAACCCCAGCTAAAAAATAGATAAGAAAAGAAAAGAACGTCCATAAATGTCACAAAAGAAATTCAAAAATTCTTTTTGAAAGGACAAAAGAAATTCATTTTCAATTTATTTCATCTGGTTGGAGGTTAAAGCCAGTAAGCATCGTTAGGAAAATTCAAAAATGGAGGGCTGTACTTGATTGTACAGTTTTGTCGCCTTCTGCTTTGACTGACATCACTTTCACTGTCTACTGCGTCGATCATGACGACCTTGACTTGCGATCTAGTTTCCTTCTAGAATTGTTCCGTCGGATTATGCCACGCGTCCTTCAATTCAGACTCTTTTCTTTAGCCTCCACCGCCAATATTCATCAGGAAATAAATAAAACAGCGCCAACGGGCCAGTGTAAGATTCTTTGAAAAGTTGAAGAGGGGATATGGTGGACTAATCCACGCACTAATACCCAACACTTCTGCGTAGGATATCAAACGATATTTAAAAGGTGCTTGGGATATTGATACAGTTGGTATATTTATTACTCCAAATATTCTAATGATATCGAATTATTATGTGCAAAGTGGCGTCCACATAGTTGAATTTTAAAGAACTTCGTTTTTGTTTTGAATGAAGGTTGAAGAGAAAAAACCTTTGGTTTATTATAGACTTTACAGTTTTTATTTTTGGTGCATGAATGCATGACTTTTAAAACGATAAAGTATGGTGCATGATTGTATAACTTTATTTGTCTTAATTTTGGTGTTGAAATTAGTGTTTTAGTTTCCTAACATGAAGGGTTGTTTTATGCATTATTAAGAATGAATTTTTAGTAAAAAAAAAAATATATAGAACTTTTAATTGAAAAACCGTAGCTTATGTAGGTTTTTAGTTTCCTAACATGAAGGGTTGTTTTATGCATTATTAAGAATGAATTTTTAGTAAAAAAAAAAAATATATAGAACTTTTAATTGAAAAACCGTAGCTTATGTAGGAAATAAATCGATAAAAATGTATCAGAGTAGCGTAGCAGAACAATAAAATTTTTTCAAGATCGTTAAATATCTCATGATGTCATATACAATAAACCAACAACAATTTAAACTCATACCTCAAAGGACGCCAATCTGCAGGAGAAGAATGATCGGAAAGCTTCAACCAACTAACCTTCTCTACTATTCTCCAATTCCTGAATGGCTGAGTGTGTGGGCACTCTGAACCTTGATCGGTATGCTAGCACTGCTAGTCTTCTTCCGATTACCCAGATCTCTAAAGAACTTATTGTCACGGTGAGTTGTGCAACAATAAGCCTGCTCACCTGAGAGTCTGTGATCTTAGAGAGCTGGAGTGACATGACCTCTATTTATAGACTTGCATGAGGTGATCATCTGAATTCAAATTGAATTAGGAGAAGATTTTCTCCCTTATCCACAACACAAAATCCGAAAATCCAAACCTTATCCCAACTAAAAAATTCGGCCACCTTCAGGATTTTGCATTCAAAATTCAAACAGGATTTTAACTTGAATTTTATCTCACCATTACCCAACCAAAAAATCCGAAAATCTCTTTTAAGATTTCCTTAAAATTTTGGCCATAAAAGTAGGGGAAGAATCAAAATTTAACTAGGATTTTCAAGCTTGAATTTTATCTCATCCTTATCCAAAATAACCGAAAATATCCTTGGAGATTCAGTCAAAATTTTTGGCCAATACGGGTAGGAGAGAATCCTAATTCAACTGGGATTGAAACTTGAATTTTTTCCTAAATCTTATCCACAAAAAATTTCGAAAATTCCATGAGGATATTCCTTAAAATTTTCGACCAAGTTAGTTAGGATTGGGATTCAAAATTCAAGTAGGATTCAAACAAGATCTTCCCCTCCAGAATCCAAATCAAATTCGAATTTCTCCATGTGGATTATCCATAAAAAAATTCGAATCCTACATGAACTGTGATTCAAAATTTGAATTTCAAATTTCAAAGTTTAAATTTCAAAATTCAAACTTCAAATTCAAATTTCAAATTCAAATTTCGAATTCAAATTTCAAATTTCAAATTTAAATTTCAAAATCAAATTTCAAATTCAAATTTTAAATTTCAAACTTCAAATTTCAAAATTCAAAATTTAAATTTCAAACTCCACAAAAAGGTTGTTTTTCAAACTTTATTCTCATGGATAATTTTCTACAACTCCAATCCAATCTCAAATAAAATCATGACAACTTTATTTAGAGTTCGAATAATTGTGTACTCTATTATCCAAAATAAAATCTGAATTCAACCGGAGAGAATCTTGTCCACCATCCTAATCCTATGTTAACACTATCCATGCATAATCAACTAGCCAATAGCATACACAAATCAATTTGCCAATCGTTAAGGAATTATGTGGAGCTAGTAGAGGGACCAATTGGACATATATAATCGGGCTCCCGTGAATCCATATGATCATCATTCTTTACCTAACAACTCAATCATATGATCACTAATTTCAGAGTCACACCATTATAAACCTGAAACTAAACTCCCAATTATATACCGTATTACGTAAACCTGTGACAAGTTATTGTCCAATGACCTTGTTATGTATGCAGAACTCTTATATAATATCCATGATTAGCTTTAGGTCAAAGTCCGTTCAATCCTACTGATCAGGCTATCTTAAAGTTCCATTATACTATCGAATAAAGAAAATGATTATTCACCATATGTGAATAAGAAGTCATCCGCCCAGCAGACGACCCAAGGTCTTGTCCATTTTCACATCCAGTATAATGCCTTTAAGAGGATACTCTTAACTCCTTATTAGAGCTATGATTCTGATATCTGTAAATAAACCCTTCATCGTATACAAGTCATGCACCCAATGAACGGTCTATAAGCTTACTACCTCTAAGATGCTTTAGCCATTGGAACATCAAAGTACACAAGTCATATACATGAAGTAGTTCATTCACTCAGGATTAAGGTTACTGCACAATGAACGTTAAAAGCATATTGATCCACTCATAGCGGACTACATAGATCAATCACGCTTTAGTCCCGGTCTAATATGTCACCACCAAGCAACATATTAATGTCTCTACTTGGGAGTCTATGCTCCAGACAGTCAAGACAAACCGTCCCCACCATGGCTTTAGACAACATAATAGTCTTAACATGAGTTAGATGCTCGGTCTAACCCCATAGACTACAGACCTTAGTTTAGACCGCTTACTTTAGAACATTGTCTTCTCGCATACAAAAATCCATTGCATGCAACGTTCTAACAGTTTTAACACAAGCAGTCAGTGAGCCATATTTGCTTACATTTACTTTAACATATAAATAGAATGAGGACAAACAGCAATGTAATGAATAATCTCTATATATAATTTTATTATCTAGTTCAAAATAAATACATCAAAATGTCTCTAATGCTTAGGGCATTTCCTAACAATCTCCCACTTGCCTAAGCTAGTAGATGTGCCATGTTACGCATCCCCATCACTTCTACATACCTCTCAAAGCTTCTAGCCACCAAAGTCTTAGTAAAGGGATCGGCAATGTTGTCCTCGGACACGATCTTACATACATCTACTTGTCCTGTCTCCACATGCCCTCTAATAATGTGATACCTCCGATCTATATGCTTGGTTCTCTTGTGGTGCCGAGATTCTCTTGTGTTGGTAATAGTCCTAGTGTTATCACAGTAAAGTATGATAGGCTTGTCAACACCCGAAATGACCTCAAGGTCTCTAAAGAACTTGCGATGTCAAATCGCTTCTTTAGATGTCTCAGCCATAGCCACATACTCAGCCTCCATAGTAGAGTCAGCTGTGCGACCTTGCTTCACGCTCCACCACACAATGACGCCTCATCCGAGTAAGAACACTGATCCTGATGTCGATTTCCTCGAATCCTTGCAAGTTTGTAAGTCTGAGTCCGTGTATCCTACTGGTGTTAGGTCCCCTCCAAAATACACCAGCATATAATCCCTCGTTCTCTTAAGATACTTGAGTATATGCTTTACTGCTTGCCAGTGCTTGGTTCTAGGATTCGCTTGATATCGACTCACCATACCTACTGCAAAATATATGTCCGGACGAGTGCAAAGCATAACATACATAAGACTACCCACAGCGGATGCATAAGGGACCTTACTCATATGCTCTCTTTCTTTCAATGTCTTGGGACAATCATCCAATGAAAGAGTTAGACCGGCAATGGAAGGTTGTGAACCTTTCTTTGCCTGTTGCATTGCATATTTATCAATTATTTTATCTATGTACGAAACTTGGGATAACGCTATCATTTTGTTCTTTCGATCTCTGAAGAGACGAATGCCTAGAACATAATTAGCTTCTCCCAAGTCCTTCATGTCAAACTGTTGGTGCCACCAAAGTTTGACCGATGATAAGTTCCCTACATCATTCCCAATGAATAGTATATCATCGACATAGAGTACCAGAAAGACCACTTTTTCATCCTTAATATGTTTATAATCACAAGGTTCATCAACGTTCTGCTCAAAACCAAATGTCTTGATCGCTTGATCAAATCTCTGGTTTCATGAGCGGGATGCTTGTTTTAATCCATAAATGGATCTAAGCAACTTGCAGACTTTTCTTTCTTGGCCTTTTGCCACGAACCCTTCGGGCTGTATCATGTAGAACATTCCTTAAGATGGCCATTCAAGAATGCCGTCTTGACGTCCATTTGCCAAATCTCATAATCGAGAGCAGCAGCAACGGATAAAAGAATATGGATATACTTCGACATAGCAACAGGCAAAAAGATTTCATCGTAATCGATTCCAGCCTTTTGCGTGTACCCCTTTACAACCAGTCTAGCTTTGAAAGTTTCCACTCTCCTTTCCGCATAGACCCACTTGCATCTAATGGGTTTTATCCCCTCCGACAGATCTACAAGTTCCCAAACAGAGTTGGATTTCATAGAATCCATCTCATTGTTCATGGCCTATTTCCAAGATTTAGAATCAACATCATTTATAGCTTCATCATAAGTAACCGGATCATCCTCATGCTCATGAGCTTCAGCCTGGTATACCTCAGCATCATACATGAAGAAATTAGGTTTCTTCGAAATCCTCCCACTATGACGAGGCACCCTAAATTGTTGATCGTCTGTAGGTCTTTCACCAGAACTCAGACTTGTGTCCAAGATCGAAACCTGTGGAGTAGTTCTTTCACCCAATAACTCCTCTAGCATCACTTTGCTTCGAGGTTTAAAGTCATTCATGTGACTTTCCTTCAAGAATATCGCATAGGTTGAAACAATGACTTTTTGTTCCTTTGGGTTGTAGAACAGATCTCCCTTAGTTCACTTAGGATACCCTACAAACATGCACAATTCTGTTCTTGGTTCCAACTTCTTCGCATCCCCATTCAGTACATGTGCTAGGCAGCCTCATATTCTCATATGTCCAAGGGAGGGCTTCCTTCCACGCCACAATTCATACTGAGTCCTGGGAATTGATTTACTTAGAACCTGGTTCAGAATATAGCACGCCGTTTGTAATGCATATCCCCAAAATGATAACGGCAGCGTTGAATAACTTATCATGGACCATACCATATCCAATAAGGTCCTGTTTCTCCTTTCGGCTACACCATTCTGTTGTGGAGTACCAGGTGCAGTCAATTGGGATAATATCCCATTCTCTACAAGATGTCCTAGAAATTCGTCGGAGAGGTATTCGCCACCTCGATCAGATCGACGTGTTTTTATGAATTTACCCAATTGCTTTTCCACTTCCGCACGATACTCTTTGAACTTATCAAAGGTTTCGCTTTTACGGTGCATCAGGTACACATATCCATACATCGAGTAATCGTCTATAAAAGAGACATAATATTCGAACCCTCCTCGTGCCATGACGTTCATGGGGCCACATACGTCACTGTGCACAATTTCTAAGAGTTCCTGAGTCCTAGTATCCTTAGCTCCAAAAGACCTCTTAGTCATCTTACCCTTAAGACAAGACTCACATTGAGGAAGACGTACCTCCTCTAGAGATTCTAGAGGACCGTCTTTCAACAATTTTTTGAATCCTATTCTGATTAATATGACCAAGTCTTAAATGCCAAATATACGCCTTGTTAGAGTAAGAAACTTTCAACCTTTTAGAGTTATCTATTAATTCGGTGTCAAGCAGTGAGCACATCATTGGTTTGATCAAATATAGGTTTCCATCCATCCAACCAAAACAGATAAAAGACTTATTTCTACGAATATCAACTCTTTTACTAAAAGAAACTGAATAAGAATCTTTTATTAAACAAGCTATCGATATAATGTTCTTTCTAAAATTAGGAACATAAAAACAATCTTTTAATAAAATAAACCAAAATTCATCAAAGTAAAGGTAAACATCTTCCACTGCCTCAGCCACCACCAAGCTACCGTCTCTAGTCCACAATGAGAGACTCCTATCATGTAGACTTCTCGTTTCCACGAACCCCTGCATAGAAACACAAACATGATTAGTGGCGCCCGAATCAATGACCTAAGTGTCTTTCGATTCTTCCACCAAACACGCTTCTAAATAGTGAAGTTCCTTACCTTCCTTGCCCTTGGAGGCTAGGAATTCCCGGCAAGCCTTCTTGAAGTGACCTACCTTCCCACAGCGGAAGCACTTGGACTTTTTAGGGTCCTTGGGCTTCTTGTTCTTCTTCTTCTTCTTCCCATCCGAGATAGGAGGATTAGAAGAACTGGAAGCCGCTTGCTTCTGATTTGGCCCCTTCCTCTTCCGTGAGGGTTTAGAAAATTCCGCCAAATTGGCCTCTCCTTTTGGTTGGACCGCATCCCCATCCTTGATCATCCGCTCATAAGCTTAAAGTTGCTTCATGAGCTTGGTTAGTCTTAACTCCCTTGTTGCCAGATTATATACGACCTTAAACCCCATAAAATCTTTCGATAGAGTTTTGAACACCATCTCGATCTGGGTGTTGTAGTTTAGTTCAGCACCGTTTTCGGCAACCTCAGCAAAGAATCCCATTAGAGTGATCATATGGTCCTTTACCGGAGTACTTGCCTTTTGCTTGGAGTTCATAATGCTGGTAATAGCAGATTGTCAAGCCAATTTTTCTTGGCCTCCAAACATGTCCTCCAGATTTTCCATGATCTCCCCAGCAACTTGATAAGTCTCATACTGCTTTTGTAAAGCACTCGTCATGCTAGCCAGAATGTAGCATCGAGCTATCTCATTGGATTCTCTCCAACGAGAATAGGCAATCGGGACCTCCTCAAGCGGTGTGTCAGGTTTAGGCCCAGGTGGGCGTGGTTCGTCCAGCATAAACTTGTATCTCTCGCAGCTGAGAACTATTAATTGATTTCTTTTCTAGTCTTTATAATTATCGCCATTCAGCTTATTTTCAGTAAGTATTGAAATGAGGGGTGTCGGTGATATTTTGAACTGAAATAAAATTATACTAGACATCATTACAAAGCCCAAGCAAATGTATAGATAATTTAGCAAATAAAACATATAAGTATGTTCCTAAATGAAACTTGAAAAAAACATGTAGCATTGCAATGATAATTCTCAGCGCCTATTGCCCCAAGCCACTGAAGGGTGGTCATGAGACAAATAGTCAGAACATAGACCCCGTCCAATTAATATATGTTGTCTTAAATCCTCCAAGGTTAAGACATATATTAATAACCGCTTATTTTGACCACCAGTTTAGTTAACAGAGCTTCTAGGGAAGGTTAATAACTAAACGAGTCTTGAGTGTATAACCATTATTTATGTAGCCCGATCCACGTCTTACCAAGCCACCGAGGGATGGTCATGAATAGGATCATGCCCGAACACGTTCTCCACATAGGAGATCCAACCTAGTATACCGGTGGCGGTAAACACCTATCGAAGGGTGTGGTCAGGGCAGAAGTGACGCGAGGCGTTACCATGCTTTCACATATGGATCAACAATGGAGGTCGTGGGTTTTGTTTAAAACCCTCTCCCACTCAATATTTTGAAAAACATACAAGTTTTGACAAATATGTATGATTAATATAGTATGAGTGGGATTCACCTATCCTATATGACATGTTATCAAATATGCATATAAAACATCCATCAATACATATTTATGCATCCATGACATATCACAAAAAAAAAAAATTTTTGACAGAATAATAACCAAGCCATGGTTCCATCCTAGAACAAAGAAAATAAAGATTACAAAATTCCATCCAAAGCATTCTTTGGGTCTTGAATTTTGTTCCGTCTTCTTGTTAGGAAATGCCCTAAGCATTAGAGACATTTTGATGTATTTGTTTTGAATTGGATAATAAAATTATATATAGAGGTTATTCATTACATTGCTATCTGTCCTCATTTTATTTACATGTTAAAGTAAATGTAAGCAAATATGGCTCCCTGACTGCTTCTGTTAAAACTGTTAGAACGTTACATGCAATAGACTTTTGTATGCGAGAAGACAATGTTCTAAAGTAAGCGGTCTAAACTATGGTCTGTAGTCTATGGGGTTAGACCGAGTATCTAATTCATATTAAGACTATTATATTGTCTAAAGCCTTGGAGGGGACGGTTTGTCTTGACTGTCTGGAGCATAGACTCCCAAGTGGAGACATAGATATGTTGCTTGGTGGTGACATATTAGACCGGGACTAAAGCGTGATTGATCTACGAAGTCTGCTTTGTGTGGATCGATCTGCTTTTGACATTCATTGTGCAGTAACCTTAATCCTTAGATGGACAGCTTCATATATATGACTTGTGTACTTTGATGTTCCAATGGCTAAAGCGTCTCAAAGGTAGTAAGCTTATAGACCGGTTCGTTGGGTGTATGACTTGTATACGATGAATGGTTCGTTTATAGATATCGGAATCATAACTCTAATGAGGAGTTAAGGGTATCCTCTTAAAGGCATTATACTAAATGTGAAAATGGACAAGGCCTTGGGTCGTCTGCTGGGCGGATGACTTCTTATTCACATGTGGTGAATAATCATTTTCTTTATTTGGTAGTATAATGGAACTTTAAGATAGCCTGATCAGTAGGATTAAATGGACTTTGACCTAAGGCTGATCATGGATATCATATGAGGGTTCTGCATACATGATAAGGTCATTGGACAATAGCTTGTCACAAGCTTACGTAATACGGTATATAATTGGGAGTTTAGTTTCAAGTTTATAGTGGTGTGACTCTGAAATTAGTGATCATATGATTGAGTTGTTCAGTAAAGAATGATGATCAGATGGATTTGCAGGAGCCTGATTATATATGTCTAATTGGTCCCTCTACTAGCTCCACATAATTCCTTAACGTTTGGCAAATTGATTTGTGTATGCTATTAGCTAGTTGATTATGCATGGATGGTGTTGACAAAGGATTAGGATGGTGGACAAGATTCTCTCCGGTTGGATTCAGATTTTGTTTTGGATAATAGAGTACACAATTATTCAAACTCTAAATAAAGTTGCCATGATTTTATTTGAGATTGCATTGGAGTTGTAGAAAATTATCCATGAGAACAAGAATTTGAAATTCAACTGTTTTGTGGATTTTGAAATTTAAATTTTGAAATTTGAAATTTGAAATTCGAATTTGAAATTCGAATTTGAAATTTGAATTTGAAATTTGAATTTGAAATTTGAATTTGAAATTTAAATTTGAAATTTGAAATTTGAATTTAAAATTCAAATTTTGAATCAGAGTTCAAGTAGCATTCGAATTTCTTGTGGTAAATCCATAAGGAATGAAATTCGAATTTGAGTTAGATATGGAGAGGAAAATCTTGTTAGAATCCTACTTGAATTTTGAATCCAAATCCTAACAATAATGGACGAAAATTTTGAGGATTATCCTCATGGAATTTTCAGATTTTTTGTGAATAAGGTTCAGGGAAAAATTCAAGTTTCAATCCCAGTTGAATTTGGATTCTTTCCTCCCTAGATTATTACCCAAATTTTGAGGGAAGATCTCTTGTAGATTTTCGGTTATTTTGGACAAGGATCAGATAAGATTCAAGCTTGAAAATCCTAGTGGAATTTTGATTCTTCCCTTATCCTAAAGTGGCCAAAATTTTGTTGGGATTTTCTCCTTGGATTTTCGGATTTTTTGGTTGAAAAAAGGGAGATAAAATTCTAGTTAAAATCTTGTTTGAATTTTGAATCGAAAAATCCTAAAGTGGCCGAATTTTCTTGTTGGGATTTGGCTTGATAAATTCAGATTTTTTGGTTGTGGATAAGGGAGAATATCTTCTCCTAATCTAATTCAAATTCAGAGGATCACCTCATATAAGTCTATAAATAGAGGTCCTGCCATTCTAGTTCTTTCAGACCATAGACTCTCAGGTGAGCAGGCTTATTGTTGCATAACTCACCGTGACAATAAGTTCTTTAGAGATCTGGGTGGTCGGAAGAAGACTAGCAGTGCTAGCATACCGATCGAGGTTCAGAGTGCCCACACACTCAACCATTCGAGAATTGGAGAATAGTAGAGAAGGCTAGTTGGTTGAAGCCCTCCGGTCATTCTCCTCCTGCAAGATTGGCGTCTTTGAGGTATGAGTTTAGATTATTGTTGGTTTATTGTATATGACATCACGAGATATTTAACGACCTTGAAAAATTTTTGTTGTTCTGCTGCGCCACTCTGATACGTTTTTATCGATTTAATTTCCTACAATTGGTATCAGAGCCAAGTTATGACTATGCCATGTACATAAATTAGATAATTAATTAGTCTTTTTATTTATGTATGGATTTGATATTTAGAGAGTGGCATTCTAGGATTCCTTTATGTTGTTATCATGGATTATGTATGTAGTATGTGTTTTTTTTTTTAATTTTTTTTAGGTATGCTTGTTTATGCCGGTTATGGTTCCTTAGAATTTAGAAAATTGTATCTAGGAATTTTTATGTAACAATGGGAGCAGTTTATTAATATTGTAATTGTCCCATGGATTTTAATTTTTTGTCTTTTAGAATTATTATGGTTAGAATTTTTGTACACCGGAAACGGTTTAGGATTTTTTATGTAATTATTCTTGGAGGAGATTGAAGATTGAAGACTGTAATTTATTTTTCTCAAAAGTTAAATTTAAAGGTTGAAATTTTGATTGTGTGGAAAATTTCAATTTAATTGGGATTCAAATTAATTTTTAGAGATCATATTAGGTAAATTGGAATATGACACGAAAATTGAGACACGACCCCTCGGGATAGGCCATCGGGCCTTGGTGGGCTGCAGCCCCTGCCCTCGGGCAGGATGGGGCTGCGGCGGCCCCTGTACAGGACATGACCGCCCACGGCCACAGGCTTAGCCTGCAGCAGAGGGTGGCCGTGGCCCTCCCAAGGCTGGCCTAGCCTAGGCGTGCAGCCTGCCAGCTGCTGCGCCCAGCCTAAGCATGCAGCCTGGCACTGCAAGCTTGGCCTACAACCCGACAGGGCTGCACATGGGGAGGCCGTGGGCTTCCAGCCCCTCGGGGACTGGGGGCTGCCCACGGCGGCTGCCGGCTTCCGGGGGCGGTGGTGCGACGGTTAAAAAAAAAACAGAAATTTTGATTTTTAAATTTGAGACTTAATTTTAAATCATGTTTAAAAATATGTAATTGAAAATTTGAAATTTTTAAAATTACATATTATTACACATGATGTTTAAAAATTGTTTAAAATTTGAATTTGAAATTTAAATTTGAAATTTGAATTTGAAATTTAAATTTTTGGAATTTAAATTTTAAATAATTCTTAGGATGAGAAATAAATGGAGAGGCTACATAAAGATAGATACAAGAAGACGGAAAAAAATTCAAGACCCAAAGAATGCTTTGGATGGAATTTTGTACTCTTTATTTTCTTTGTTCTAGGATGGAACCATGGCTTGGTTATTCTGTCAATTATTTTTTCTGTGATATGTCGTGGATGTATAAATATAGATTGATGGATGTTTTATATACATATTTGATAACATATCATATAGGATAGGTGAGTGCCGCTCATACTATATTGATCATACATATTTGTCAAAACTTTCATATTTTTCAAAATATTAAGTGGGATAGGGTTTAAAACGAAACCCACAACCTCCATTGTTGATCCATATGTGAAAGTATGGTAACATCTCGGGTCAGTTCTGTCTTGACCACACCCCTCGGTAGGTGTTTACCGCTGCCAGTATACTAGATTGGATCTCCTATGTGGAAAACATGTTCAGGTACGATCCTATTCATGACCAACCCTCGGTGGCTTGGTAGGACGTGGATCGGGCTACGTAAATAATGGTTATACACTCAAGGCTCGTTTAGTTATTAACCTTCCCTAGAAGCTCTGTTAACTAAACTGGTGGCCAAATAAGTGGTTATTAATATATGTCTTAACCTTGGAGGATTTAAGGCAACATATATTAATTGGATGGGGTCCATGTTCCGGTTATTTGTTTCATGACCACCCCTCGATGGCTTGGGGCAATAGGTACTGAGAATTATCGTTGCAATGCTACATGTTTTTCAAGTTTCATGTAAGAACATACTTGTATGTTTTATTTGCTAAATTTGTAGGAAAATAAATCGGTAAAAACGTATTAGAGTGGCGCAGCGGAACAATGAAAATTTTAAGATCGTTAAATATCTCATGATGCCATATACAATAAACCAACAACAATTAAAACTCATACCTCAAGGACGCCAATCTTGCAGGAGGAGAATGACCGGAGGCTTCAACCAACTAGCCTTCTCTACTATTCTCCAATTCCCGAATAGCTGAGTGTGTGGGCACTCTGAACCTCGATCGGTATGCTAGCACTGCTAGTCTTCTTCCGACCACCCAGATCTCTAAAGAACTTTATTGTCACGATGAGCTGTGCAATAATAAGCCTGCTCACCTGAGAGTCTGTGGTCTAAGAGAACTGGAGTGGCAGGACCTCTATTTATAGACCTGCATGAGGTGATTCTCTGAATTCGAATTGGACTAGGAAAAGATTTTCTCCCTTATCCATAACCAAAAAATCTGAATTTTCCAAGGGAGAATCTCCACAATTAAATTCGGTTTTTCCTAGGATAAATCCAATCCAAATCTAAACAAGATTTTAACTAGAATTTTATCTCCCTTTTTCAACCAAAAAATCCGAATTTTTCTTGGAGAAAATCTCCTCATAAATTTCGGCCATTATGGATAAGGGAGAATCAAAAATTCTACTAGGATTTTCAAGCTTGAATCTTATCTCAACCTTATCCAAAATAACCAAATTTTCTAGGAGATATTCTCCCTAATTTCGGCCACTTTTCAGGGAAGGAGAGAATCCAAATTCAACTAGGATTGAAGCTTGAATTTTCCCTTAAACCTTATCCACAAAATCTGAATTTTTCCATGAGGATTATCCTCAAAAATTTCGTCCACTTTTGTTGGGATTTGGATTCAAAATTCAAGTAGGATTCTAACAAGATTATCCTCTCCAAATCCAACTCAAATTCGAATTTCAAACCTTATGGATTTTCCACAATAAATTCGAATCCTACTTGGACTGTGATTCAAAATTTGAATTTCAAATTTCAAATTCAAATTTCAAATTTCAAATTTCAAATTTCAAATTTAAATTTCAAATTCAAATTTCAAATTCGAATTTCAAATTCAAATTTCAAATTCAAAATTCAAATTTCAAATTTCAAAAAATTCAAATTTCAAATTTCAAAATTCAAATTTCAAATTCCACAATACGGTTGTGTTTCATATTCTTGTTCTCATGGATAATTTTCTACAACTCCAATCCAATCTCAAATAAAATCATGGCAACTTTATTTGGAGTTCGAATAATTGTGTACTCTATTATCCAAAACAAAATCTGAATCCAACCGGAGAGAATCTTGTCTACCATCCTAATCCTGTGTCATCACCATCCATGCATAATAAACTAGCCAATAGCATACACAAATCAATTTGCCAAACGTTAAGGAATTATGTGGAGCTAGTAGAGGGACTGATTGGACATATATAATCGGGCTCCCGTGATTCCATATGATCATCATTCTTTACCGATCAACTCAATCATATGATTACTAGTTTCAGAGTCACACCACTATAAACCTGAAACTGGACTCCCAATTATATACCGTATTACGTAAGCCTGTGACAAGCTATTGTCTAATGACCTTGTCAGGTATGTAGAACCCTCATATGATATCTATGATCAGCCTTAGGTCAAAGTCTGTTTAATCCTACTGATCAGGCTATCTTAAAGTTCCATTACACTACCGAATCAAGAAAATGTTTATTCACCATATGTGAATAAGAAGTCATCCGCCCAGCAGACGACCCAAGGCCTTGTCCATTTTCACATTCAGTATAATGCCTTTAAGAGGATACCTTTAACTCCTCAGAGTTATGATTCCGATATCTGCAAACAAACCCTTCATCGTATACAAGTCATGCACCCAACGAACCGGTCTATAAGCTTACTACCTCTGAGACGCTTTAGCCATTGGAACATCAAAGTACACAAGTCATATACATGAAGTAGTTCATTTACTCAGGATTAAGGTTATTGCACAATGAACGTCAAAAGCAGATTGATCCACTCATAGCGGACTACGTAGATCAATCACGCTTTAGTCCCGGTCTAATATGTCACCACCGAGCAACATATCCATGTCTCTACTTGGGAGTCCAGCTCCAGACAGTCAAGACAAACCGTCCCCTCTAAGGCTTTAGACAACATAATAGTCTTAACATGAGTTAGATGCTCGGTCTAACCCCATAGACTACAGACCATAGTTTAGACTGCTAACTTTAGAACATTGTCTTCTCGCATACAAAAGTCCATTGCATGCAACGTTCTAACAGTTTTAACACAACCAGTCAGTGAGCCATATTTGCTTACATTTACTTTAACATGTAAATAAGACAAGGACAGATAGCAATGTAATGAATAACCTCTATATATAATTTTATTATCCAGTTCAAAATGAATACATCAAAATGTCTCTAATACTTAGGGCATTTCCTAACAAAATTATCTGTATATTTGCTTGGACTTTGTAATGATGTCTAGTATAATTTTATTTCAGTTCAAAATATCAACGACACCCCTCATTTCAATACTTACTGAGAATAAACTGAATGGCGATAATTATAAAGATTGGAAAAGAAATCTGTTGATAGTTCTCAGCTGCGAGAGACACAAGTTTGTACTGGATGAACCATGCCCACTAGGGCCCTAACCTGGACTGGGTGCAGCAGCTGCCAGGTTGCATGCCCAGGGCTGCGGCCAGTCCTTGGGAGGGCCACAGCCACCCTCGGCTGCAGGCAGTGCCTGTGGCCGTGGGTGGTGTTGTTAAGAAATGCTCTAAGCATTAGAGACATTTTGATGTATTTATTTTGAACTGGATAATAAAATTATATATAGAGGTTATTCATTATATTGCTATATGTCCTCGTTTTATTTACATGTTAAAGTAAATGTAAGCAAATATGGCTCTCTGACTGCTTGTGTTAAACTGTTAGAACGTTGTATGCAATGGACTTTTGTATGTGAGAAGACAATGTTCTAAAGTTAGCAGTCTAAACTATGGTCTGTAGTCTATGGGGTTAGACCGAGCATCTAACTCATGTTAAGACTATTATGTTGTCTAAAGCCTTGGAGGGGATGGTTTGTCTTGACTGTCTGGAACTGGACTCCCAAGTAGAGATATAGATATGTTGCTTGGTGGTGACATATTAGACCGGGACTAAAGCATGATTGATCTACGAAGTCCGCTTTGAGTGGATCGATCTGCTTTTGACGTTCATTATGCAGTAACCTTAATCCTGAGTAAAAGGATAGCTTTATGTGTATGACTTGTGTACTTTGATGTTCCAATGGCTAAAGCGTCTCAGAGGTAGTAAGCTTATAGACCGGTTCATTGGGTGCATGACTTGTATACGATGAAGGGTTCGTTTACATATATCGGAATCATAGCTCTAATGAGGAGTTAAGAGTATCCTTTTAAAGGCATTATACTGAATGTGAAAATGGATAAGGCCTTGGGTCGTCTGCTGGGCGGATGACTTCTTATTCACATATGATGAATAATCATTTTCTTTATTCGGTAGTACAATGGAACTTTAAGATAGCCTGATCAGTAGGATTAAACGGCCTTTGGCCTAAGGCTGATCATGGATATCATATGAGGGTTCTGCATACATGACAAGGTCATTGAACGATAGCTTGTCATAGGCTTATGTAATACAGTATATAATTGGGAGTTCAGTTTTAGGTTTATAGTGGTGTGACTTTAAAATTAGTGATCATATGATTGAGTTGTTCGGTAAAGAATGATGATCATATGGATTTGTGGGAGCCTGATTATATATGTCCAATCAGTCCCTCTACTAGCTCCACATAATTCCTTAACGTTTGGCAAATTGATTTGTATATGCTATTGGCTAGTTTATTATGCATGGATGGTGATGACATAGGATTAGAATGGTAGACAACCTTCTCTCTGGTTGGATTCAGATTTTGTTTTGGATAATAGAGTACACAATTATTCGAACTCCAAATAAAGTTACCATGATTTTATTTGAGATTGGATTGGAGTTGTAGAAAATTATCCATGAGAACAAGAGTTTGAAATACAACTGTTTTGTGGATTTTGAAATTTGAAATTTGAAATTTGAATTTTTAATTTCGAAATTGAAATTTGAATTTGAAATTCGAATTTGAAATTTAAATTTGAAATTTGAAATTTGAAATTTGAAATTTGAATTTGAAATTCGAATTTGAAATTTGAAATTCAAATTTTGAATCACAGTCCAAGTGGGATTTGAATTTGTTGTGGTAGATCCACAAGGAATGAAATTCGAATTTGAGTTGGATATAGAGAGGATAATCTTGTTAGAATCCTAATTGAATTTTGAATCCAAATCCTAACTAAAGTTGGACGAAAATTTTGGGGATTTTCCTCAATTGATTTTCAGATTTTTGTTGATAAGGTTCAAGGAAAAATTCAAGTTTCAATCCCAGTTGAATTTGGATTCTCTCCTCCCAGAAAGTGGTCGAAATTTTGGAGTGAATCTCTTAGGAGATTTTCAGTTATTTTGGATAAGGATGAGATAAGATTCAAGCTTGAAAATCCTAGTGGAATTTTGATTCTCCCTTATCCAAAAGTGACAGAATTTTTTTGTGGAGATTTTCTCCTTAGAATTTTCAGATTTTTTGGTTGAAAAAGGGAGACAAAATTCTTGTTAAAATCTTGTTTAGATTTGGATTGGATTTATCCTAAAGTGGCCGAATTTTATTGTTGGGATTTCCCTTGGAAAATTCAGATTTTGTGCTTGTGGATAAGGGAGAATATCTTCTCTTAATCCAATTCGAATTCAGAGAATCACCTCGTGCAGGTCTATAAATAGAGGTCCTGCCACTCCAGTTCTCTTAGACCACAGACTCTCAAGTGAGTAGGCTTATTGTTGCACAGCCCATCTGGGTGGTCAGAAGAAGACTAGCAGTGCTAGCATACCGATCGAGGTTCAGAGTGCCCACACACTCAGCCATTCAGGAATTGGAGAATAGTAGAGAAGGCTAGTTGGTTGAAGCCCTCCGGTCATTCTCCTCCTGCAAGATTGGCGTCCTTGAGGTATGAGTTTTAATTATTGTTGGTTTATTGTATATGGCATCATGAGATATTTAACGATCTTAAAATTTTTATTGTTCCGCTGCACCACTCTGATACGTTTTTACCGATTTATTTTCCTACAGATGCAGCCATGGGCAGGGGCTGTCGCAGCCCCATCCTACCCGAGGGCAAGGGCCGCAGCCCCACCATGGCTGGTGGTCCATCCCGAGGGGGTCGGTCATTGATTTTCATGCCATATTCCAATTTACCCATTAGGTTCTCCCAAAATTAATTTAAATCCTAATTAAATTGAAATTTTCTACACAATCAAAATTTCAACCTTTAAATTAAATTTAACTTTTGGTAAAAATAAATTACGGTCTTCAAACTTCAATCTCCTCCAAGAATAATTACATAAAATTTCCTAAATCGTTTCCAATGTACAAAAATTTCTAATCATAATAATTCTAAGAGACAAAAAATTAAAATCCATGGAAAAATTACAGTAATAATAAACTGCTCCCATGGTTATATAAAAAATTCCTAAATATAATTTTCTAAATTCAAAGGAACCATAACTAGCAAAAGCAAGCATGCTTATAATAATTTAAAAAATTAAAATAACCACATACTACATACATAATACATGATAACAACATAAAGGAATCCTAGAATGCCACTTTCTAAATATCAAATCCATACATAAATAAAAAGAGTAATTAATTGTCTAATTTATGTATATGGCATAGTCATGAGATGGCTCTGATACCAATTGTAGGAAATAAATCGGTAAAAACGTATCAGAATAGTGCAGCGGAACAATAAAAATTTTTCAAGATCGTTAAATATCTCATGATGCCATATACAATAAACCAACAATAATTTAAACTCATAACTCAAAAGACGCTAATCTGCAGGAGGAGAATGATCGGAGGGCTTCAACCAACTAGCCTTCTCTACTATTCTCCAATTCCTGAATGGCTGAGTGTGTAGGCACTCTGAACCTTGATCGGTATGCTAGCACTACTAGTCTTCTTCCGACCACCCAGATATCTAAAGAACTTATTGTCAAAGTGAGTTGTGCAACAATAAGCCTGCTCATCTGAGAGTCTGTGGTCTAAGAGAACTGGAGTGACATGCCTCTATATATGGACTTGCATGAGGTGATCCTTTGAATTCGAATTGGATTAGGAGAAGATTTTTTCTCTTATCCACAACACAAAATCTGAAAATCCAAGCCTTATCCCAACTAAAAAATTCGGCCAACTTCAGGATTTTGCGTTCAAAATTCAAACAGGATTTTAACTTGAATTTTATCTCACCATTATCCAGCCAAAAAATCCGAAAATCTCTTTTAAGATTGCCTTAAAATTTCGGCCACAAAAGTAGGGGAAGAATCAAAATTCAACCAGGATTTTCAAGCTTGAATTTTATCTCATCCTTATCCAAAATAACTGAAAATCTCCTTGGAGATTCAGTCAAAATTTTCAACCAATACAGGTAGGAGAGAATCCTAATTCAACTGGGATTGAAACTTGAATTTTTCTCTGAATCTTATCCACAAAAAATTTCAAAAATTCGATGAGAATATTCCTCAAAATTTTCGACCAAATTAGTTAGGATTGGGATTCAAAATTCAAGTAGGATTCAAACAAGGTCTTCCTCTCCAGAATCCAAATCAAATTCGAATTTCTCCATGTGGATTATCTACAAAAAATTCGAATCCTACATAGACTGTGATTCAAAATTTGAATTTCAAATTTCAAAGTTTAAATTTCAAAATTCAAACTTCGAATTCAAACTTCAAATTTAAATTTCGAATTCAAATTTCAAATTTAAATTTCGAATTCAAATTTCAAATTTAAATTCTGAATTCAAATTTCAAATTTCAAAATTCAAATTTCAAAATTCAAATTTCAAACTCCACAAAAAGGTTGTTTTTCAAACTCTATTCTCATGGATAATTTTCTACAACTCCAATCCAATCTCAAATAAAATCATGGCAACTTTATTTAGAGTTCGAATAATTGTGTATTCTATTATCCAAAACAAAATCTGAATTCAATCGGAGAGTATCTTGTCTACCATCCTAATCCTATGTCAACACCATCCATACATAATCAACTAGCCAATAGCATACACAAATCAATTTGCCAATCGTTAAGGAATTATGTGGAGCTAGTAGAGGGACCAATTGGACATATATAATCGGGCTCCCGTGAATCCATATGATCATCATTCTTTACCGAACAACTCAATCATATGATCACTAATTTCAAAGTCACACCACTATAAACCTGAAACTGAACTCCCAATTATATACCGTATTACGTAAGCCTGTGACAAGCTATTGTCCAACGACCTTGCCATGTATGTAGAACCCTCATATGATATCCATGATCGGCCTTGTAGGAAAATAATTCGGTAAAAACGTATCAGAGTGATGCAGCGGAGCAATAAAAAATTTTTAGATCGTTAAATATCTCATGATGCCATATACAATAAATCAATAACAATTAAAACTCATACCTCAAGGATGCCAATCTGCAGGAGGAGAATGACTGGAGGCTTCAACCAACTAGCCTTCTCTACTATTCTCCAATTCCCGAATGGCTGAGTGTGTGGGCACTCTGTGTTAGGAAATGCCCTAAGTATTAGAGACATTTTGATGTATTCATTTTGAACTGGATAATAAAATTATACTTAGAGGTTATTCATTACATTGCTATCTGTCCTCGTCTTATTTACATGTTAAAGTAAATGTAAGCAAATATGGCTCACTGACTGCTTGTGTTAAAACTGTTAGAACGTTGCATGCAATGGATTTTGGTACGCGAGAAGACAATGTTCTAAAGTTAGCAGTCTAAACTATGGTCTGTAGTCTATGGGGTTAGACCGAGCATCTAACTCATGTTAAGACTATTATGTTGTCTAAAGCCTTAGAGGGGACGGTCTGTCTTGACTGTCTGGAGCTGGACTCCCAAGTAGAGACATGGATATGTTGCTTGGTGGTGACATATTAGACCGGGACTAAAGCGTGATTGATCTACGTAGTCCGCTATGAGTGGATCAATCTGCTTTTGACGTTCATTATGCAATAACCTTAATCCTGAGTAAATGAACTACTTCATGTATATGACTTGTGTACTTTGATGTTCCAATGGCTAAAGCGTCTCAGAGGTAGTAAGCTTATAGACCGGTTCGTTGGGTGCATGACTTGTATACGATGAAGGGTTTGTTTGCAGATATCGGAATCATAGCTCTGAGGAGTTAAAGGTATCCTCTTAAAGGCATTATACTGAATGTGAAAATGGACAAGGTCTTGGGTCGTCTGCTGGGCGGATGACTTCTTATTCACATATGGTGAATAATCATTTTCTTGATTCGGTAGTATAATGGAACTTTAAGATAGCCTGATCAGTAGGATTAAACGGACTTTGACCTAAGGCTGATCATGGATATCATATGAGGGTTTTGCATATATGACAAGGTCATTGGATGGTAGCTCGTCACAGGCTTACGTAATACGGTATATAATTGGGAGTTCAGTTTCAGGTTTATAGTGGTGTGACTCTGAAATTAGTGATCATATGATTGAGTTGTTCGGTACAGAATGATGATCATATGGAATCACGGGAGCCCGATTATATATGTCCAATCAGTCCCTCTACTAGCTCCACATAATTCCTTAACGTTTGGCAAATTGATTTGTGTATGCTATTGGCTAGTTTATTATGCATGGATGGTGATGACACAGGATTAGGATGGTAGACAAGATTCTCTCCGGTTGGATTTAGATTTTGTTTTGGATAATAGAGTACACAATTATTCGAACTCCAAATAAAGTTGCCATGATTTTATTTGAGATTGGATTGGAGTTGTAGAAAATTATCCATGAGAACAAGAATATGAAATACAACCGTTTTGTGGAATTTGAAATTTGAATTTTGAAATTTGAAATTTGAATTTTGAAATTTGAAATTTGAATTTTGAATTTGAAATTTGAATTTGAAATTTGAATTTGAAATTCGAATTTGAAATTTGAATTTGAAATTTAAATTTGAAATTTGAAATTTGAATTTGAAATTTGAATTTGAAATTTGAAATTCAAATTTTGAATCACAGTCCAAGTAGGATTCGAATTTGTTGTGGAAAATCCACAAGGTTTGAAATTCGAATTTGAGTTGGATTTGGAGAGGATAATCTTGTTAGAATCCTACTTGAATTTTGAATCCAAATCCCAACAAATAAGGGACGAAATTTTGAGGATAATCCTCATGAAAGATTTCGGATTTTGTGGATAAGATTCAAGGGAATATTCAAGCTTCAATCCTAGTTGAATTTGGTTTCTCTCTCCTCCCAAAAGTGGCCGAAATTTTGGATCCCTAATCCTAGGAAATTCGGTTAATTTTAGATAAGGTTAAGATGAGATTTTGCTTGAGAAATCCTAGTGGAATTTTGATTCTCCCTTATCCTAAAAGTGGCCGAAAATTTGGAGGAGATTTTCTCCTAAAGATTTCGGATTTTTTGGTTGAAAAAGGGAGATAAAATTCTAGTTAAAATCTTGTTTAGATTTGGATTGGATTTATCCTAGGAAAACCGAATTTAATTGTGGAGATTCTCCCTTGGAAAATTCGGATTTTTTGGTTTGGATAAGGGAGAAAATCTTTTCCTAGTCCAATTCGAATTCAGAGAATCACCTCATGCAGGTCTATAAATAGAGGTCCTGCCACTCCAGTTCTCTCAGACCACAGACTCTCAGGTGAGCAGGCTTATTGTTGCACAGCTCATCGTGACAATAAAGTTCTTTAGAGATCTGGGTGGTCGGAAGAAGACTAGCAGTGCTAGCATACCGATCGAGGTTCAGAGTGCCCACACACTCAGCCATTCGGGAATTGGAGAATAGTAGAGAAGGCTAGTTGGTTGAAGCCTCCGGTCATTCTCCTCCTGCAAGATTGGCGTCCTTGAGGTATGAGTTTTAATTGTTGTTGGTTTATTGTATATGGCATCATGAGATATTTAACGATCTAAAAATTTTTATTGTTCCGCTGCGCCACTCTGATACGTTTTTACCGGTTTATTTTCCTTCAATTGGTATCAGAGCCATCTCATGACTATGCCATGTACATAAATTAGACAATTACTTAGTCTTTTTATTTATGTATGGATTTGATATTTAGAGAGTGGCATTCTAGGGTTCCTTTATGTTGTTATCATGGATTATGTATAAAGTATGTGGTTATTTTAATTTTTTGAATTATTATAAGCATGCTTGTTTATGCCGGTTATGGTTCCTTAGAATTTAGAAAAATTGTATCTAGGAATTTTTTATGTAACCATGGGAGCAGTTTATTTACACTGTAATTTTCCCATGGATTTTAATTTTTGTCTCTTAGAATTTTTATGGATAGAATTTTGTACACCGGAAACGGTATAGGAATTTTTTATGTAATTATTCTTGGAGGAGATTGAAGATTGAAGACCGTAATTTATTTTTCCCAAAAGTTAAATTTAATTTAAAGGTTGAAATTTTTGATTGTGTGGAAAATTTCAATTTAATTGGGATTCAAATTAATTTTTGGAGATCCTAAAAGATAAATTGGAATATGGCATGAAAATCGAGACACGACCCCTCGGGATAGGCCGACAAACCTTGGTGGGGCTGCAGCCCCTGCCCTCGGGCAGGATGGGGCTGCGGCAGCCCCTGTGCAGGCCCACACCACCCACGGCCGCAGGCTCTGCCTGCAGCTAGGGGTGGCCGTGGCCTGCCCAAGGCCGGCCGCAGCCTGGGCGTGCAGCCACTGGCTGCAGGCGCTGCCTGCAGCCTGCCGGCTGCTGCGCCCAGTCTGGGCGTGCAGCCTGGCGCTGCAGGCTTGGCCTGCAGCCCGGCAGGGCTGCACAAGGGGCAGCCGTGGGCTGCCAGCCCATCCGGGGTTGGTGGCTGCCCACGGCGGCTGCCGCCTTCACGGGCGGCGGTGCGACGGTCCAAAATCAGAAAATTTTGATTTTTAAATTTGAGATTTAATTTTAAATCATGTTTAAAAATATGTAATTAAAAATTTGAAATTTTTGAAATTACATATTATTATACATGATAATTAAAATTGTTTAAAAATTTGAATTAGAAATTTAAATTTGAAATTCGAATTTGGAATTTGAATTTGAAATTTAAATTTTGGAAATTTAAATTTTAAATAATTCATGGGATGAGAAATAAATGGAGAGGCTACATAAAGATGGATACAAGAAGACGGAACAAAATTCAAGACCCAAAGAATGCTTTGGATGGAATTTTGTAATCTTTATTTTCTTTGTTCTAGAATGGAACCATGGCTTGGTTATTCTGTCAATTATTTTTTCTGTGATATGTCATGGATGTATAAATATGTATTGATGGATGTTTTTGTATGCATATTTGATAACATGTCATATAGGATAGGTGAGTGCCGCTCATACTATATTGATCATACATAATTTGTCAAAACTTGCATGTTTTTCAAAATATTGAGTGGGAGAGGGTTTCAAACAAAACCCACGGCCTCCATTGTTGATCCATATGTGAAAGCATGGTAACGCCTCGCGTCAGTTCCGACCTGACCACACCCTTCGGTAGGTGTTTACCGCCGCCGGTATACTAGATTGGATCTCCTATGTGGAAAACGTGTTCGGGTGCGATCCTATTCATGACCACCCCTCGGTGGCTTGGTAGGACGTGGATCGGGCTACGTAAACAATGGTTATACACTCAAGACTCGTTTAGTTATTAACCTTCCCTAGAAGCTCTGTTAACTAAACTGGTGGCCAAATAAGCGGTTATTAATATATGTCTTAACCTTGGAGGATTTAAGGTAACATATATTAATTGGACGGGGTCCATGTTCCGGCTATTTGTTCTCATGACCACCCCTCGGTGGCTTGGGGCAATAGGTGCTGAGAATTACCGTTGCAATGCTACATTTTTTTCAAGTTTCATGTAGGAACATACTTGTATGTTTTATTTTCTAAATTATCTGCATATTTGCTTGGGCTTTGTAATGATGTCTAGTATAATTTTATTTCAGTTCAAAATGTCACCGACACCCCTCATTTCGATACTTACTGAAAATAAGTTGAATGGCGACAATTATAAAGATTGGAAAAGAAATCTATTAATAGTTCTCAGCTGCGAGAGACACAAGTTTGTACTGGACGAACCATGCCCACCTGGGCCCAAACCTGACACACCACTTGAGGAGGTCCCGGTTGCCTATAATCGTTGGAGAGAATCCAATGAGATAGCTCGATGCTACATCCTTGCTAGCATGACGAGTGCTTTACAAAAGCAGCATGAGACTTATCAAGTTGCTGGGGAGATCATGGAAAATCTGGAGGACATGTTCGGAGGCCAAGAAAAATTGGCTCGACAGTCCGCTATCACCAGCATTATGAACTCCAAGCAAAAGGCTGGTGCTCCGGTGAAGGACCATATGATCACTCTAATGGGATTCTTCGCTGAGGCTGCCGAAAATGGTGCTGAGTTAGACTACAACACCCAGATCGAGATGGTGTTCAAGACTCTGTCTAAAGATTTTGTGGGGTTTAAGGCCGCATACAATCTGGCGACAAAGGAGTTAGGACTTACCGAGCTCATGAAGCAACTACAGGCTTATGAGCGGATGATCAGGGATGAAGATGTGGTCCGACCTAAAGGAGAGGCCAATTTGGCGGAATCTTCCAATCCCTCACGGAAGAGGAAGAGGCCAAATAAGAAGCAAGTGGCTTCCAGTTCTTCTAATCCTCCTGTCTCGGACGGGAAGAAGAAGAAGAAGAACAAGAAGCCAAAGGACCCTAAAAAGTCCAAATGCTTCCACTGTAGGAAGGTAGGTCACTTCAAGAAGGCTTGCCGGGAATTCCTAGCCTCCAAGGGCAAGGAAGGTAAGGAACTTCATTACTTAGAAGCGTGTTTGGTGGAAGAATCGAAAGACACATGGGTCATTGATTCGGGCGCCACTAATCATGTTTGTGTTTCGATGCAGGGGTTCGTGGAAACGAGAAGTCTACATGATAGGAGCCTCTCGTTGCGGACTGGAGATGGTAGCTTTGTGGTGGCTGAGGCAGTGGGAGACGTTCATCTTTATTTTGATCAATTTAGGTTTATTTTATTGAAAGACTGTTTTTATGTTCCTAATTTTAGGAGGAACCTTATATCGGTAGCTTGTTTAATAAAGGATTCTTATTCAGTTTCTTTTAGTAAAAGAGTTGATATTCGTAGAAATAAGTCTTTTATCTGTTCTGGATGGATGGATGGAAACCTATATTTGATCAGACCAAAGATGTACTCACTGCTTGACACTGAATTAATTGATAACTCTAAAAGGTTGAAAGTTTCTCACTCTAACAAGGCGTATCTTTGGCATTTAAGACTTGGTCATATTAATCAGGATAGGATTCAAAGATTGGTGAAAGACGGTCCTCTGGAATCTCTGGAGGAGGTACGACTTCCCCAATGTGAGTCTTGTCTAGAGGGTAAGATGACTAAGAGGTCTTTTGGAGCTAAGGGTACAAGGGCACAGGAGCTCTTAGAAATTGTGCACACTGACGTATGTGGCCCCATGAACGTCACAGCACGAGGAGGGTTCGAGTACTATGTCTCTTTCATAGATGATTACTCGAGGTATGGATATGTGTATCTGATGCACCGCAAGAGCGAAACCTTTGACAAGTTCAAAGAGTATCGTGCGGAAGTGGAAAAGCAATTGGATAAATCCATAAAGACACTTCGATCTGATCGAGGTGGCGAATACCTCTCCGATGAATTTCTAGGACATCTTGTAGAGAATGGGATATTATCTCAATTGACTGCACCTGGTACTCCACAACAGAATGGTGTAGCCGAAAGGAGAAACAGGACCTTATTGGATATGGTACGGTCCATGATGAGTTACTCAACGCTGCCATTATCATTTTGGGGACATGCTTTACAAACGGCGTGCTATATTCTGAACCAGGTTCCGAGCAAATCAATTCCTAGAACTCCGTATGAATTGTGGCGTGGCAGGAAGCCCTCCCTTGGACATATGAGAATATGGGGCTGCCCGGCACATGTACTGGATGGGGATGCGAAGAAGTTGGAACCAAGATCAGAATTATGCATGTTTGTAGGGTATCCAAAGGGAACTAAAGGAGGTCTGTTCTATAACCCGAAGGAACAAAAGGTCATTGTCTCAACCCATGCGACATTCTTGGAGGAAAGTCACATGAATGACTTTAAGCCTCGAAGCAAAGTGGTGCTAGAGGAGTTATCGGGTGAAAGAACTGCTCCACAGATTTCGGTCTTGGACGCAAGTCCGAATTCCAGTGAAAGACCTGCAGACGATCAACAATTTAGGGTGCCTCGTCGTAGTGGGAGGGTTTCTAAGAAACCTAATTTCTTTATGTATGATGCTGAGGTATACCAGGCCGAGGCTCATGAGCATGAGGAAGATCCGGTCACATATGATGAAGCTATAAAGGATGTTGATTCTAGATCTTGGAAACAGGCTATGAACAATGAGATGGATTCTATGAAATCCAACTCTGTTTGGGAACTTGTAGATTTGCCGGATGGGATAAAACCCATTGGATGCAAATGGGTCTACAAAAGAAAGAAGGATGCGGAAGGGAGAGTGGAAACTTTCAAAGCTAGACTGGTTGCAAAGGGATACACGCAAAAGGCTGGAATCGATTACGAGGAAACCTTTTCGCCTGTTGCTATGCTTAAGTCTATCCGTATTCTTCTATCCATTGCTGCGGCTCTCGATTACGAGATCTGGCAAATGGATGTCAAGACGGCATTCTTAAATGGCCATCTTGAAGAGTGTATCTATATGATACAGCCCGAAGGGTTCGTAGCAAAAGGCCAAGATAGGAAAGTCTGCAAGTTGCTTAGATCCATTTATGGATTAAAGCAGGCATCCCGCTCATGGAACCAGAGGTTTGATCAAGCGATTAAGACATTTGGTTTTGAGCAGAACGTTGATGAACCTTGTGTTTATAAACGTATTAAGGATGGAAAAGTGGTCTTTCTGATACTCTATGTCGATGATATACTACTCATTGGGAATGATGTAGGGAACTTATCATCGGTCAAGCTTTGGTTACACCAACAGTTTGACATGAAGGACTTGGGAGAAGCTAATTATGTTCTAGGCATTCGTCTCTTCAGAGATCGAAAGAACAAAATGATAGCGTTATCCCAAGCTTCATACATAGATAAAATAATTGACAAATATGCAATGCTAGAGGCAAAGAAAGGCTCACAACCTTCTATTGCCGGTTTAACTCTTTCATTGGATGACTGTCCCAAGACATCGGAAGAAAGAGAGCGTATGAGTAAGGTCCCTTATGCATCCGCTGTGGGTAGCCTTATGTACGCTATGCTTTGCACTCGCCCGGACATATGTTTTGCAGTAGGTATGGTGAGTCGATATCAAGCGAATCCTGGAACCAAGCACTGGCAAGCAGTAAAGCATATACTCAAGTATCTTAAGAGAACGAGGGATTATATGCTAGTGTATTCTGGAGGGGACCTAACACCCGTAGGATACACGGACTCAGACTTCCAGACTTGTAAGGATTCGAGGAAATCGACATCTGGATCAGTGTTTTTGCTCGGAGGAGGCGCCATTGTGTGGAGGAGCGTGAAGCAGGGCTGCACAGCTGACTCTACTATGGAGGTATGTGGCTGCGGCTGAGGCATCTAAATAAGCGGTTTGGCTCCGCAAGTTCTTTAGAGACCTTGAGGTCATTCCGGGTGTTGACAAGCCTATCACACTTTACTGTGATAATACAGGGGCTATTGCCAACACAAGGGAATCTCGGCACCACAAGAGGACCAAACACATCGATCGGAGGTATCACATAATAAGAGGGCATGTGGAGACAGGACAAGTGGATGTTTGTAAGATCGCGTCCGAGGACAACATCGCTGATCCCTTTACTAAGACTTTGGTAGCTAGAAGCTTTGAGAGGCATGTAGAGGCGATGGGGATGCGTAACATGGCACATCTGCTGGCTTAGGGCAAGTGGGAGATTGTTAGGAAATGCCCTAAGTATTAGAGACATTTTGATGTATTCATTTTGAACTGGATAATAAAATTATACTTAGAGGTTATTCATTACATTGCTATCTGTCCTCGTCTTATTTACATGTTAAAGTAAATGTAAGCAAATATGGCTCACTGACTGCTTGTGTTAAAACTGTTAGAACGTTGCATGCAATGGATTTTTGTATGCGAGAAGACAATGTTCTAAAGTTAGCAGTCTAAACTATGGTCTGTAGTCTATGGGGTTAGACCGAGCATCTAACTCATGTTAAGACTATTATGTTGTCTAAAGCCTTAGAGGGGACGGTCTGTCTTGACTGTCTGGAGCTGGACTCCCAAGTAGAGACATGGATATGTTGCTTGGTGGTGACATATTAGACCGGGACTAAAGCATGATTGATCTACGTAGTCCGCTATGAGTGGATCAATCTGCTTTTGACGTTCATTATGCAATAACCTTAATCCTGAGTAAATGAACTACTTCATGTATATGACTTGTGTACTTTGATGTTCCAATGGCTAAAGCGTCTCAGAGGTAGTAAGCTTATAGACCGGTTCGTTGGGTGCATGACTTGTATACGATGAAGGGTTTGTTTGCAGATATCGGAATCATAGCTCTGAGGAGTTAAAGGTATCCTCTTAAAGGCATTATACTGAATGTGAAAATGGACAAGGCCTTGGGTCGTCTGCTGGGCGGATGACTTCTTATTCACATATGGTGAATAATCATTTTCTTGATTCGGTAGTATAATGGAACTTTAAGATAGCCTGATCAGTAGGATTAAACGGACTTTGACCTAAGGCTGATCATGGATATCATATGAGGGTTTTGCATATATGACAAGGTCATTGGATGGTAGCTCGTCACAGGCTTACGTAATACGGTATATAATTGGGAGTTCAGTTTCAGGTTTATAGTGGTGTGACTCTGAAATTAGTGATCATATGATTGAGTTGTTCGGTACAGAATGATGATCATATGGAATCACGGGAGCCCGATTATATATGTCCAATCAGTCCCTCTACTAGCTCCACATAATTCCTTAACGTTTGGCAAATTGATTTGTGTATGCTATTGGCTAGTTTATTATGCATGGATGGTGATGACACAGGATTAGGATGGTAGACAAGATTCTCTCCGGTTGGATTCAGATTTTGTTTTGGATAATAGAGTACACAATTATTCGAACTCCAAATAAAGTTGCCATGATTTTATTTGAGATTGGATTGGAGTTGTAGAAAATTATCCATGAGAACAAGAATATGAAATACAACCGTTTTGTGGAATTTGAAATTTGAATTTTGAAATTTGAAATTTGAATTTTGAAATTTGAAATTTGAATTTTGAATTTGAAATTTGAATTTGAAATTTGAATTTGAAATTCGAATTTGAAATTTGAATTTGAAATTTAAATTTGAAATTTGAAATTTGAAATTTGAAATTTGAATTTGAAATTTGAATTTGAAATTTGAAATTCAAATTTTGAATCACAGTCCAAGTAGGATTCGAATTTGTTGTGGAAAATCCACAAGGTTTGAAATTCGAATTTGAGTTGGATTTGGAGAGGATAATCTTGTTAGAATCCTACTTGAATTTTGAATCCAAATCCCAACAAATAAGGGACGAAATTTTGAGGATAATCCTCATGAAAGATTTCGGATTTTGTGGATAAGATTCAAGGGAATATTCAAGCTTCAATCCTAGTTGAATTTGGTTTCTCTCTCCTCCCAAAAGTGGCCGAAATTTTGGATCCCTAATCCTAGGAAATTCGGTTAATTTTGGATAAGGTTAAGATGAGATTTTGCTTGAGAAATCCTAGTGGAATTTTGATTCTCCCTTATCCTAAAAGTGGCCGAAAATTTGGAGGAGATTTTCTCCTAAAGATTTCGGATTTTTTGGTTGAAAAAGGGAGATAAAATTCTAGTTAAAATCTTGTTTAGATTTGGATTGGATTTATCCTAGGAAAACCGAATTTAATTGTGGAGATTCTCCCTTGGAAAATTCGGATTTTTTGGTTTGGATAAGGGAGAAAATCTTTTCCTAGTCCAATTCGAATTCAGAGAATCACCTCATGCAGGTCTATAAATAGAGGTCCTGCCACTCCAGTTCTCTCAGACCACAGACTCTCAGGTGAGCAGGCTTATTGTTGCACAGCTCATCGTGACAATAAAGTTCTTTAGAGATCTGGGTGGTCGGAAGAAGACTAGCAGTGCTAGCATACCGATCGAGGTTCAGAGTGCCCACACACTCAGCCATTCGGGAATTGGAGAATAGTAGAGAAGGCTAGTTGGTTGAAGCCTCCGGTCATTCTCCTCCTGCAAGATTGGCGTCCTTGAGGTATGAGTTTTAATTGTTGTTGGTTTATTGTATATGGCATCATGAGATATTTAACGATCTAAAAATTTTTATTGTTCCGCTGCGCCACTCTGATACGTTTTTACCGGTTTATTTTCCTTCACTCTGAACCTCGATCGGTATGTTAGCACTGCTAGTCTTCTTCCGATCACCCAGATCTCTAAAGAACTTATTGTCATGATGAGCTGTGCAACAATAAGCCTGCTCACCTGAGAGTCTGTGATCTGAGAGAACTGGAGTGGCAGGACCTCTATTTATATACCTGCATGAGGTGATTCTCTGAATTTGAATTGGATTAGGAAAAGATATTTTCCCTTATCCATAACCATAAAATCTGAATTTTCTATGGGAGAATCTCAACAATAAAATTCGACCATTATGAATAAATCCAATCCAAATCTAAACAAGATTTTAACTAGAATTTTATCTCCCATTTTTCAACCAAAAAATCCGAAATTCCTAGGAGAAAAAATCCTCCACAAATTTGGCCACTTTTAGGATAAGGAAGAATCAAAATTCCACTAGGATTTTCAAGCTTGAATCTTATCTCATCCTTATCCAAAATAACCGAATTTTCCTAGGAGATAGACTCCAAAATTTCAGCCACTTTTTAGGGAGGAGAGAATCCAAATTCAACTGGGATTGAAACTTGAATTTTTCCCTTGAACCTTATCCACAAAAACCGAAATTCTATTGAGGATTATCCTCAAAATTTTGTCCACCTTTTGCTAGGATTTGGATTCAAAATTCAAGTAGGATTCTAATAAGATTATCCTCTCCAAATCCAACTCAAATTTGAATTTCAAACCTTGTGGATTTTCCACAACCAATTCGAATCCCACTTGGACTGTGATTCAAAATTTGAATTTCAAATTTCAAATTCGAATTTCAAATTCAAATTTCGAATTTCAAATTTCAAATTTCAAATTTAAATTTCAAATTCAAATTTCAAATTCGAATTTCAAATTCAAATTTCAAATTCAAATTTCAAATTCAAATTTCAAATTTCAAATTTCAAATTTCAAAATTCAAATTTCAAAATCCACAAAGCAGTTGTGTTTCAAATTCTTGTTCTCATGGATAATTTTCTACAACTCCAATCCAATCTCAAATAAAATCATGGCAACTTTATTTGGAGTTCGAATAATTGTGTACTCTATTATCCAAAACAAAATCTGAATCCAACTGGAGAGAATCTTGTCTACCATCCTAATCCTGTGTCATCACCATCCATGCATAATAAACGAGCCAAGAGCATACACAAATCAATTTGCCAAACGTTAAGGAATTATGTGGAGCTAGTAGAGGGACTGATTGGACATATATAATCGGGCTCCCGTAAATCCATATGATCATCATTCTTTACCGAACAACTCAATCATATGATCACTAGTTTCAGAGTCACACCACTATAAACCTAAAACTGAACTCCCAATTATATACCGTATTACGTAAGCCTGTGACAAGCTATCGTCCAACGACCTTGTCATGTATGCAGAACCCTCATATGATATCCATGATCAGCCTTAGGCCAAAGTCTGTTTAATCCTACTGATCAGGCTATCTTAAAGTTCCATTAAACTACCGAATAAAGAAAATGATTATTCACCATATGTGAATAAGAAGTCATCCGCCCAGCAGACGACCTAAGGCCTTGTCCATTTTCACATTCAGTATAATGCCTTTAAGAGGATACCCTTAACTCCTCATTAGAGCTATGATTCCAATATCTGTAAACGAACCGTTCATTGTATACAAGTCATGCACCCAATGAAACGGTCTATAAGCTTACTACCTTTGAGACGCTTTAGCCATTGGAACATCAAAGTACACAAGTCGTATACATGAAGCTGTCCTTTTACTTAGGATTAAGGTTACTGCATAATGAACGTCAAATGCAGATCGATTCACTCAAAGCGGACTTTGTAGTTCAATCACGCTTTAATCCCGGTCTAATATGTTACCACCAAGCAACATATCTATGTCTCTACTTAGGAGTCCAGCTCCAGACAGTCAAGACAAACCGTCCCCTCCAAGGCTTTAGACAACATAATAGTCTTAACATGAGTTAGATGCTCTGTCTAACCCCATAGACTACAGACCATAGTTTAGACCGCTAACTTTAGAACATTGTCTTCTCGCATACAAAAGTCCATTGCATGCAACGTTCTAACAGTTTAACACAAGCAGTCAGGGAGCCATATTTGCTTACATTTACTTTAACATGTAAATAAGACGAGGACAGATAGCAATGTAATGAATAACCTCTATATATATAATTTTATTATCCAGTTCAAAATAAATACATCAAAATGTCTCTAATGCTTAGGGCATTTCCTAACAGGCCTTATGTCAAAGTCAGTTTAATCCTACTGATCAGGCTATCTTAAAGTTCCATTATACTACCGAATAAAAAAATGATTAGTCACCATATATGAATAAGAAGTCATCCGCCCAATAGACGACCTAAGGCCTTGTCTATTTTCACATCCAGTATAATGCCTTTAAGAGGATACCCTTAACTCCTTATTAGAGCTATGATTCCGATATCTATAAATAAACCCTTTATCGTATACAAGTCATACACCCAACGAACCGACCTATAAGCTTACCTGAGATGCTTTAGCCATTGGAACATCAAAGTACACAAGTCATATACATGAAGTAGTTCATTCCCTCAGGATTTAGGTTACTGCACAATGAACGTCAAAAGCAGATTGATCCACTCATAGCGGACTACGTAGATCAATCATGCTTTAGTCCCGGTCTAATATGTCACCACCAAGCAACATATCTATGTCTCTACTTAGGAGTCTATGCTCTAAACAGTCAAGACAAACCGTCCCCACCATAGCTTTAGACAATATAATAGTCTTAATATGAGTTAGATGCTCGATCTAATCCCATAGACTACAGACCTTAGTTTAGACCGCTTACTTTAGAACATTGTCTTCTCACATATAAAAGTTCATTGCATGCAACGTTCTAATAGTTTTAACATAAGCAGTTAGTGAGTCATATTTGCTTACATTTACTTTAACATGTAAATAGAATGAGGATAAACAGCAATGTAATGAATAACCTCTATATATAATTTTATTATCCAGTTCAAAATAAATACATCAAAATATCTTTAGTGCTTAGGGCATTTCCTAACAGCTCAGCGTCTTTGTTTATTTCATACTTCTTGAAATAATTCAAGTTTGTTTGAATTTTTGAATTTCTTTATTATTAAGGTGGTGATTACTGTACCCTTAATGTGGTGAGCTCAAATCTATCCTTAAGATTTTTTTTTTTGGTGATGGTGATTTTCTGTATCCATAAAAAAGTCTTACCCTTAATTTCTTTTTTAAGTTTTCATTTACAAAGCCAACCAAACTACAATTCCAACATTTATATCTAGTATCAACTTAGTATCAAAGAACTTGGGGGTGTTGGTGTTGTTTGTTAATCTACCAAAATAAAAAAAAAATTGGGGAGAGGAGCTCTTCAAAGGAGACTATTGAAGAAGACGAATAGTTGGATGAGAAGGATCTCCAAATTACCGATTTGCAATGTGAAATCGAGTAGTTGAAAAGAATGCGTGAACAGCAAGATGGACTTGAACAAAGGAGAGGAAGCTATGATCAATCAAGTGAAGATGAGGTTGATTTCAATCCATTCCATGAAGAGAATGAACATCATTCATTTGATGGCCCTTGTCATTGTTGGAGGAACTACTAAGTGCCCCAATAGAGAGCACAAAATGATAATGCCAAGGTGAAGTGTGATAATTGACAAATTTTTATCGTTCTCGGAAAACATGTACATTATATAAATACAATAATTTTTATGTTTAAAATGTAAAATGTATGATTTAATATTGTTTAAAACGCAATAAAATGTTCTAACAATGTTAAAGGAAGGGTATTCGGTGATAAGAAATTTTACCGAATTGAAATGGGTAAAACGGTGCTTTTTTGGTATCCAAAACCCTAGACAAATACCAAAATTCACTAAAAGATGAAAAATTTACGGCATGAATTTTTAAACAAACAGAAGTGAATTAAGGAAAACCGATTGCACGGAGGCTCCAGAAACCCGCCTACATGATTTCGGTGAAGTTCCGTTCGGGTTGACTTTTGGTCAAAAGTTTGACCCAAATTATATATGGGTAAAAGGCTATGGTGTATGACATTTATATGGATGCTAGAATACACCATGATCCAAAGGTTAGGGTTTAAAGTGACTTTGATCCAATGGCTAGGATTCAAAGTCAACTTAAAAAGTCAAAGAAACACCTTAGAAAAATTCAAGAGTTTTCTAGCAATGCAAGATGGTGGTTTTAGGTTGGGAAATGAAGAAAAAATTAGAAAAAAATTTTACAATTGCAAAATGGCCCTTAAAAAGTTGCAAAACAACCCATGAAATATTGCCAAATTGCCCAAAAACCTTTGCAACTTGGTCCCTCATCTTTTTAGCCAAAAAACAAACGGTTTGGCTTGCTAAAAATAGAAAATAACTAGCCAAGAATATCAGTTCTTCTGGCCCCCTTGCAGCCGTGAGCTAACCACCCACCAAAACTAAGATTTTCTCTAAAATTTTCACCAAATCTTGTTCAAAATCCATCCCTAGCACCAAGTGGACATCAAGGTAAGGTGAGCTACATTTTTTACAAGTTTTTATTTCTGTTTTTCTCTGTTTAGAAACTATGGGGATGAAGTGGTGAATGATGATGATTTCAAGTTATGTTTTTGTTAGTTTTTGCTTAAAAGAGTGCTATTGGCATGTGGTTGAAGAAAAGAATGAATTTGAGCTTGAAAAACTAAGTTTGATGCATATTTTGTTAACAAATTGTGGGGGCTGTAAGTGGATATTGGTGATGAATTTCAAATAGTTATTGGTTAGTTTTGCTCTAGAAATTGATGTTGGCTTGTGATAGAAACAAGTAGTGAATTAGAAATGGAAAAACCAGAATTTTTGTACATATTTTCTCAATGGAAACCGTGTGTTATGGGGATCAATTTCAAGTTGTTATTTTGATAAATGTTGCTCTAGAAAGTAAGGTAATAGAGCTTGAGAAAAAAATTTTGGTGCTTGATTTTCTAAGTGAAAACCATGGGCAATGCAAGGGATTTAAATGAAAATTTTTACATGTTTAGGGTAGTTTGTTGGACTCAAAAATTTGTATTGGAATGTAATGGAATTAAAGAAGAAATTAGGATAAAAAAATTAAACCTTCATGCTTGGTTTTCATAAAAACCCATGGCTAGGCTTGTGTGAGAAATGAGAGATTTTGTGAGTGAGGAATGTGGATAAAAACCGAGGGTGAGAATAGGTAAAAACGAACCGAAACATCGTTAGAAACGACTCGGTTTATAGGGAAATTTTTACGTAAAAAGTTTGTGTTTTTACATAAAAGTTAAGCCTTTGGTTTAGTACTTGGCAGGTACCAAGATTATGAGGCATTACCAAAACACTGGGAACCTAAAAATTAAGCGGAAATACTACCGAAATTTTTATAACGATCCGAAGGGTATTTTAGGAAACGAGGGGTAAAATAGGGTCAGGGTTTGAAAACCCGAGCCCCCTCAGTGACTTAGGTCGGGGAAAGGATGATGGATATTTTCAATATTAGTGAAATGTCCATTTGGAGCCCCGAAATATAAGAAAAAAAGGATGAACCACCGAGGGTCGGAATAGTACTACTCGAGGGTCGAGCGAATAGTAACCCGAGTATTTCGGTAATTAACACCGAAAAACCTTATTAAGGCCTAAAAAAAATTATTTTATGATTTTTGGGCTTGGAAAATCCCGTTAAAACTTTTAAATGAAAATTTTATGGCCCGAAGATCCATTAGAGGAAAAATGGTCATTTTAACCAAAAATTTCCAAAACGTTAGAAAAAGATTGTTATAGCCTTAGAATGACTTAATTAAATTTCTAAAGGCCAAAATTAAAATTTAAGTCGAAAAAACGAGGAAAAACCCTACTAGAGACGAAATAGTCATTTTGTCAAAATTTAGGGACAAAATGGTCATTTTGTCAAATATTAGGAAAAGTGATGTTAAGGCCCGAAATGGTATCTTAAGGCCTTAATTAAGGTTTTAATGATCAAAATCAAGACTTAAGTATAAGAAAAGTAAGAAAAGTCCACTAACAGAAAAATGGTCATTTTGTCAAAAGTTAGGGACAAAATGGTTATTTTTCCAAAAGTTTACAGAAATGTCAAAAAGAAAATATTAGACCCCTAAATGCACCGTTAGGGACTCAAACTTAGAAATTTTACGTTTTTACAATATTTTTAAATATGAAATGAATAGTAAAAATAACCGTGAATTATTTCGGTTATAGGATCCCAATTGAAACGTGACGAGAGAACTTTAGTGGATCCCAAGAAGCAAACTTTAATAAGATACCTGTTAGTTCAGACATTTTATTATCTGCAGCATGAATTTACGTAATATGTTTATATGCTATGTATGATATGTAAGGTATGTATCAAGGTGCTATATGCACATTAATGTATAAAATAAAATACACACAAATAAAGAAAGAAATGTAAAGTGTTCCAGACTAAGGAGGCAATGATAATGCCACCAGGTTAGGAATCACTTGAAAGATGGTAATAAAACCACTTTTGGCATACCGGCCTTCTAACCAGGTGGAGGTTTCTCATGTTATGTTATGTTATGTCATGTTCATATCAAGTAGACTGTAGAGGATTGGCCAGTGGGTCGCTACCCAGAGTCTCTCTTAGTCATGCGTGCACTACAGTACGACCAATCATACAGCCCAAAACCAGAACATAATGCAAGATAAAGACCTAAGACTTAAACTTTGCCCATAACTGTGCATAATTAAGTCTAACAAGTATTAACAATATGCTTAACGTTTTAAGATATGATCCATGGTCTAAGTTACTTGTTTTTATGTTTGAATTTACTGAACCTGTCGTTCACAAGTTTATTCATGTTGCAGGTAAGCAAACTATAAGATAGTAGAAAATGGATGGACGAAGGGCGGGATCTACATTTGCCACAGGGACTGGGCGAGGGAAATGGTCCTGCTAACGGATTTCCACTGAGCTATTCTGAAGGATTTTGAAACAATGTTTTATGATGTAAATTAAGTACGACAATGTAAATTGTTTGTCATAGTAAATGTTTTATGATGTTCAGACCCCAAGATCATTTAAAAAAAATAAAAAATTTCCCAAATTTCATGTTAAAATCAAGATTTAAAATAAGTGTAATAAATAACAAGAGCAATTTAAAAGTAAGTTGCCGGCGACCCAATAAGGTAGCAGTCTATTATAGTTGGTTTCAGAGCTCGACTGTGACAGTACTGTTAGCCTCCAAGATGGGTAGGCAACCACAGTTTGTATTAGAGCAGTTGACCATATTCTTCATGGCACGATGCGCATCCCGTTCGTCGATCCAAGTAAGTTAATTTTATTTTTATGTTAGTAAATGTTTATTTACGTAAAATAAACATTATGTAGGAATTAAGATGACGAGACAACCCTACACTAGACCACAACCATACAGAGCTAGAGGTCCTCCTAGGGTATGGACTAGGTCCATAGTTAGACCATCCCTCTCGCGATGCCTGGCGATATGTTTTCTGGCACCAGCAAACCCTGCTACTCCACGGGTTGATGTGCCTACAACAGTCAAAACTCCAACTCCTCCATCGATACCCACACCACCAGTGGAGATTGATATTCCAGTCGTGGGCAGACGACAACATATTGGCACGTGGATTTCCGTCTGAGCTGTCCAAGCATTTAGGGTTTGCCAGCCACCCAACTTTGATGGAAGACACCAATCCATTAAGGTACAGGACTGGTTGCACACTGTAGAAATGATTCTACGGCTATGTGACATTGACCAGGAATGTTGGGTCATGTTAGTTATAAGCACCTTCCAGGGAGATGCTCGAGTGTTTTGGGACTATTGTGACCAGGATGTGCTGTTGGGGCTCAACTGGGCCAATTTTTGTCAGGCCATGAGACAACAATTTTCCTGAAGGAGTCCAGTAGTGACCCCAGATCCTCTGAGAAGTGAGGAAGTTACGCTGCCGCTTACACTACCTCGAATTTCGGACATCAGGGAATTTGTCCAAATGATGGAGCAATTACAGATGATGTCCGGAGATATAGTACTTACGTATACGGTGCGATTTGAAGAAAATGTTATAAGAAGATGCCTGCTACCTAACCTCTCCGATGAGGACTATTGTGACATGTTTTGGAAAGGACTCACAGCAGAGCTAAGACAAAGGATGACCGCCTCGATCATGTACTTTAATTTTCATTTAATGAGAAATTGAGGAACAATTTGATGCCATTTGGTGCAAATTTGAGTGCCACGATCAGATACACAGCCCGTGTAAGAGCTTGTGTAGGAGACTATGTAATGAGTAGAGAGCCGGTATACATAGACTCTCAAAAATTTGTGAAACCTAATTGCTATATAATGAGTAATTAAGTTGGAAAATATACTATATTTTTCAGTTGAATAGACTAAACAGGTACGGTACTGTTTAAGTACTATTTATGCAGTGAAAAGGGTGACCAAAAGTGAACCCGGTCCACCCTATTATGTGTATGAGTGTAGGAGACATACAGTGTCAGGAAACTGGTCTGGAAGACCATTTCTTGACCCGAGACTGGTGAGCTGATCACCAGGACGCTCGGACCGAACATCTGAGCATAACAACGATGAGAAACCCTAGCAAGGGTGCAGTATCGAGAAAATGGTCCGCATGACCTATTTTCACCTAGAGACTGACAAAATTGGAGTGAGAGCACTCAGACGAGTCAGTTAAGTAAAATACAATGAATAGTGAATAGTGGGAAATGCGATGTCAAGTTACTGGTCATACGACCTTAATTTGACCTAAAACTGATATATGAACGGTTAGTAGGCTCAAACTGGTCAATTGAGCACAAAATGAGAATTTTAGTTTAAGAGATATGCAGTATCAAGATGAGGGTCAAGACGACCTTTACTCGCCCCAAAACTGATATATTTGGGCTCAGAACGTCCAAATTAGTCAACCGGACACCTGACCTGTTTTTTAAGGTGGGGTCATACAGATCCCAAAAACTGGTCCAGACGACCTCTGATGGACATAAAACTAATAAAAATGGAATTAGCATGTCCAAATTACTCAAGAGAGACTGTGTCTGAAATTTCACCTGTGAACGCCTCAATTTTCATGTGAAAGGACAATATAGTATAGACACAACCATAGTATAGGAAATAAATAGTGAAATAGACTGATAATGGGCTCTTAGACAGTATAAACCGATTAGGAATGATTTGTACAAAAATTGGATTCAGAAATCCAATTTTCGGGTGAAAATTGGAACACTACTGTGAAAGAACCGAATACCGTAGTGTAAAATTAGACTGCAATGAGAAGCCAACACAGATAAAACTTGGCCCTTAGAAACCATACCCCTAGCTACAAAAGCAGCTGAAGATGGCTGCACACATAACCCTAAAGTGAGATTAAAAAATTACAAAAGTTATGACAACTTTTGAATTAAAAATTCATGGGGTTTTAAAGCTTGGTCAACAAGTTTTGCTTTATCTCTTCTCCCTTTCATGCAGCAGCCCACACCCATTTATGGACTGAAAAAGGGCAGAAATTTGTTCCTTGATTAGGCTAAAATGGTGGACAATTAAGTTGGTTTGAGCTTAAGCAAGTTAGATTAGTTTTGCCTATAAAAGGCACACATGACACAAGGGTTTGTTTCCTTACTTTGCACCCAAGAAAAATCACAACTCCTTTCTCCTTTTCTTTCTTGCTGTAGCTTAACCTTCCCATCAGCCAAAAGCCTCCATTTTCAAGTCTTAAATTATACCAAAAACTTACCAAAAATAAAACCTCATAAGCTTATGTTAGGAGGATTCAAATCCAAGTCGTTCTAAGGCACCAAGGGTAAGTTTTCAAAATCCAATCTTTGTAGTTTATAGTTTTTGTTTTGGTTTGAATTTTAAGAGAAAAATTTTAGTATTATTTCTAGCAAAACCCGACCTTATTCTCTTTGGGTTCCCATAACCATTTTGGTTCCTCAAGCCCTAGTTCAAAATCGTGCTTGGTTCAAAGCATAAAGGTAAAAAGCAAAACCTTCCCTTTTGTGATTTAGTGATTTTAAGTTTTTGATCAAGGCCATTTATGTGTATTTGTTTATGCAAATGGTTTGTAATAATTTTATTTCGAGCCGTTAGCTTTCCATTTTTAAGTTTATGTGGTTGTGGTTGTGTTTACAATTTTTACAAATGGTTATTAGTATGTGTGATGCAATGAATGTATAGGGATGTGGCTGGACACAAATCTGTCCTCAAGAAAGGCCACGGATTTGGCCATTTTGACCAAATTAGGGTCTGAATTTGGGATTTGATAAAACATGATGTTTTAAGAAAATTCATTACGGTCGTTTTTGTGTTAGCCTTTGGCCAAAAATGACACTACGATAGGTTTTTCGAGTGATTTTCACTCGGTGCCCAAAACTGGAAACAAAATCCGAATCCCGAAATTAGTCTCGGGTTTTAGTAAAAATGGACCCCTTGGAATCTGAACCGAACTTCGGGCTCAACATGAAAGTTGTAGATCTTGTCGAAACCTTTGAGATGACCTATGCATGTTTTAAAAATTTGGCCATTTCGGATCTCAAACAGAGACGTTTTCAAAGAGATGTAAATTTAGGACTTTTACAAAAAAAGCCGGGCACTTAGCCACGGGTTTAATGAAATTAGGAGCCGTTAGAGTTTGATTTAGGTTCCAAGGTGAACACGAGATTTGTTCATCTCGTCGAGGACGAAAAATGTTATGTTCACCAAATTTACAAAAAAAGTTGTTTCGGTCAGGTTTCAAAATAGTTTTCAAAAGTGGTTCAAAAACCACCTTTAAAATGCAACCTCAAAAATGTGATTTATACACTTCAAAATAAAATGTGTTTTAACCTTGTTAAAATATAAACATGATTTTAATAAGACATCCCCACCTTCCAATGGGATGATAGGGGACGGTTTTAAAACAAAGAATTTTTCCAAGAAATTTACAAGTCAACTAAAAATGATTTTCTCTAGTAACCAAAAACAATTTTTCAAAGTAAAATAGTGTGGGTAGCCCAGAAGGCTACTACACCAAACAAGCCTTAGTAGGCTGGTAGGCTACTACCCCGATCAAGCCATAGTGGCCCGGTGGGCCACTACATCAAACAAGGAATAGTAGCCTGGTAGGCTACCACACCCTAATAAGCGAAGTAACCCGGTCGGTTACTACACTAAGTTCATGCATAGTAACCCGATAGGCTACCTAGTTACCAACGCACGAGGTAACCAGTCAGTTGACTGGTCGATAACCAGTGAAGGACCGTGTTATGAACGAAATGGTAAGAAATGATGATTAATCTATCAAGAAGAGACTTAATCATTACGATAGAAGAAGTGCACCAAATCCCCAAAAATAGGCCAATGGGATATCGAGGGGCCTTGGTACCACATAGAAACACAAGTAATAGTCACTAGTAGTAATGGTAACTCAACGAGAGTACTAATGAGGAACATTAATAATGACAGGTGGTTACCTGTAATTTGATAAAGGTGCGAGTACGCAATTACTTGCAAAACAAGGTAAGTACAACTCCGCTTACGGCATGAATAAAATGTATTTAAAATGATGTTTTTACAGTATGTTAAGTATGTATGCCATACACATGTTGATGCACAACATATTTAAGAATATATAGTTTCACAATCAAGTAGATTGGCAAAAGATCATGTTAAATGCCAAAAGTCCCTACCGCGTAGGATTAGGGCCAGTTTAGAGAAGCAAGTGGCTAGAAAAGATAAACAAGATGAGAATAAGGGTGTCAGTGTAACGGGTCAAGGCCCACAAAATTTAACAAGCCGAGGCTCATAATATATAACAGGCCAAGGCCCATAAAATTTAATGAGCTGAAGCTCATAATGTATAACAGGCCAAGGCCATAAAATATATCCATAACGGGCCCTAAGTAGACATAAGAAAGAAAAAAGAATAACGAAGTATAAATTAGCATAACTGGACCATGTATTGTACATGGTATGTAATAGTTATAGTTCACTATGCTTCCATTCATAGTAAATGCATTCAGTACTCATTGTCTCTGTTATGCATATAGCATATGAAGTTTTGAGATGTGATGCTACGATATATGATATGTGATATATGGTATGTGATGATATTTGGTATGACATGTTTGTACGGTTTTCAAGTATGTACTATGTTTTTAAACATGTTTTAGGGTAAACATATTGTACTTATTGGGCGTAAAGCTCACGGAGTGTGTTCATGCTGTAGGTAAGCTTCCTATGTCTTGATCACTAATAGGTGATGATGGCGGCGGAGGCGGATGTGAGACGAGGTTATGAAGACACTGCAAGTTAAACTTCCGCAAAAGTTGAGTAAATAGTATTTTTGAGTAGTAATAGTTAAATATATATATAAATAGTAACCGTTGAACAATATTTTTGAATATTAACCGTTAAACAATATTTCTAAATAGTAACCGTTGAATAGTATTTTTGAATAGTAGCCGTCAAACAGTATTGTTGAATAATAACCCGTAAATAGTATTTTTGAATAGTAATCGGTATACGTATGTGCACAGTAAATACGTGCGCAATAAGAAAATTTTTTTTTTCCTAAATTTATGATATCTAGTTAAGTAACTTTAAGTATCAACAGTATAAGTATTATTTAAAGAAGCAGTTTTTAAGTGACGATCTAGGCTACTAAGGGCATGGGGCGTCACAAAGGGTGAGTCTACTCTATTCCCTCACTCAGCAAAAATTCGTCATCGAGGCCATCAAAGCCGAAAGAGAACTGTTGAAGGAGCGCATAGAAAGAGATCAGTGAGAACAAGAACATGAAGAAGGAGTATTGACACGTTTATTTGGACCACAACCGATGCCCAATGACCATGAGGCAGGTCCATCGCGTCGGAGAACAGATACAAATGTTGATCAAGGAACTTCTTTTGGAGTTGGAAATGACTTCGATGATGGTGAAGAAGATCCAGAAGAGTTCCCATTAGATCAATATGAGCAAGATAACTAAAGTTCAAAATGTGTATAAAAGTATGTATATATGTACATATATGTATATTTGAAGTAAAAGACTATGATGAATATAGCCTTAATGTTAAAGTGTATGTAAGAGTTCATGAATAATATGGAAACATGATGAAATGTTATGAGATAATATGAAATATTATGAAAGGATACAAGATGCTTTGAAATATTCATGTTATGAAGTAAATGCTATAATGAAATTATGATATGTTTAAAATTCCTTTTATGCCACTCAATTTGTTTATAGAAAATCTAACCTTTGATCATTGTGCTATGTTAGGAAAAGAGAAAGCACAATGAGCACTCGAAGAGGATGACGACCTACAATAGTAGATAGAGTAAAGAAGCTACAAGTTCTCCTAGAAACCCAAATGAAAGAAAATACCTAATTGAGACAACGATTAATGGCGATGGAACAAAGATAAGGCCAAGAAAAAGGCCATACCTCACAGGTGGTTACGATAGAACAAGCAGTGTTGCCAGTTGCTCCATAAGCCCATCAACCCCAACCCAGGGTAAACCAGGAACCCCTATACGAATGATTCCACTGGATGAAGCCATCAGAGTTCGAGGGTTCCATTGATCCATTAGAGGTAGAGGAGTGGATTTGTTCTCTGTAGATGATTTTAGAATTTATGAATTTAACTAATCAAGAAAAAGTTTTATACGTGTCCTTTGTGTTGAAGAAGGATGCCTGATTCTGGTGGGACACAGTCATATCAGAAGGGATGTGACCACCATGACGTGAAACGAATTCCTAGGGGAATTCAACCAGGAGTACTATGATCTAACTGCTCTGCACCCCCAACAAAAAGAGTTTGTAGAGTTGAAACAAGGAAATCAGTCGGTGAGCAAAGTATGCAGAAGATTTGACCAGCTGTCCCGACTGTGCCCTTATGTGGTGCCAACTGAGAGGGAAAAGATCCAGAAAATGATTGGCATATTTAAGCCAGAAATATTTGCTCTAGTGGACTGCGGATCAATACCACCAACCTCGGTGGCAGACTGTGTCAACCGAGCGTTATCGGTATAATATCATCTGGTCAGATAAAAGGAAGAAAGAGAAAAAGTGTGGGAAGCAAAGAAAAAGGAAAAGATCCTTGCCAAGTCAGCACAAGCAGGGATTCAAACTGGCCAAGATAGTAAGTCTAATCAGACCCGACCCAATCAGTCCAACAACCAAGGCCTTTAACATTAGTAAAGTAAAAGAAAAGGCAATTTTCTTGGAAATAGAAGCCAGAAAAATCACAACCAACAGCAGAGAACAAGCCAAAGTACAAGACTGAGCTTTCCCACTTGTGCTACATGTGGGAAAAGGCATTTAGGCCAATGTCGATTCGACACAAGCACCTGTTATCAATGTAGACGAGAAGGACATTTTGCCAAGAATTATCCGATGAATCGCCAAAATGTCCTAGGGCCAATGCAACAATGCCAACAATTTCCTCCACATTCACAATCCTCTCAAGTACATGCATTGTAAACACGAATGGAAGGGTCACTAATGATGCCTCCAACTTGGCCAGATCGTCAGGAGAATACACCTCAAACTGATGCTCGTGTTATGGCCTAACAAAAGAGGATGCAGAAGTAGGAATGTCCAATATGATTACAGGTCAACTTTCTATAGCTAACTACTTAGCGTGTGTTCTTTTTGATTCTGGAGCCACACATTCTTTTGTCTCCTATGGGTTTGCTGACAAGTTAGGATGTGCTAAAGTCAATATGAGAAGAACTTTTAGAACAGCTTTACCTTCAGGAGAAGTGTTGCTGTCAAATTACTGGTTACGTCATGTGCCAGTAACTGTAGCAAATAGGGAGTTGTATATCGACTTGATCATGATAAAGATCGTTGACAATGATGTAATCTTAGGAATGGATTTCCTAGGAAAATATCAAGCCATAATCGATTGTCAGAAGCGAAAGATAATATTCTGACCTGATGAGAGGGAGAGTTTCAAGTATGTCGACTCTTCCCGTCAACCGAGGAAAATGATAATTAGTGCATTAAAACTAAGAAGTTGATAGCCAGTGGTTGTACGGGATACCTGGCATATGTAGTAGACATAATGGAGGAAAAAAAATTGCAACTAAAAGATGTTCCAGTTGTCAATGAATTTCTTGATGTATTTCCGGAAGAATTGCCAAGAGTGCCTTCAGAAAGGAAAATCTCATTTGAGATTGACCTCATGCTAGGGACCGCCCCAATCTCCAAGTTACCGTATCGTATAGCACCAGCAGAACTGAAGGAATTGTAGGTGCAGTTAAAAGAGTTGCTTGACAAGGGGTCTATCCGACCAAGCTACTTTCCATGGGGAGCTCCGGTTTTGTTCATCAAGAAGAAGGATGGAACTTTTTGTATGTGTATTGATTATAGAGAATTGAATAAGGTTACCATCAAGAATAGGTATCCATTACCTAGGATCGATGACTTGTTCGACCAATTGAAAGGCGCAACAGTATTCTCAAAGATTAACTTGCGTTCAGGATACTATCAGTTGAGAATCTGGGAGAGTGATATTCCTAAGACGGCGTTTAGGACTCATTATGGTCACTATGAATTCCTAGTAATGCCATTCGGACTAACCAATGCACCAGCCGCATTTATGGATTTAATGAATAGAGTCTTTAAGGAATTCCTAGATAAGTTTGTCGTTGTGTTTATCGATGACATACTTATATATTCAAAGAACCATGAAGAACACAAGGAACATTTAAGAATTGTTCTTCACACTGTGAGAAAGCATAAATTGTATGTGAAATTCTCTAAGTGTGAATTCTGGTTAAACAAGGTGTATTTTCTTGGACACGTGGTGTCAAAGGAAGGAATTGCTGTAGATCCCGCTAAGGTGGAAGCAATTAATAAGTGGCCTGTCCCTAAGAGTGTGACTGAAATACAAAGTTTCTTAGGATTAGCCGGCTACTATAGAAGATTTGTGGAAGGATTCGCACGATTAGTTACACCTCTCACTACCTTCAGACACAAGGAAAAGAAATACGAATGGACAGTAGAGTGTAAAAGAAGTTTTCAAGAACTAAAGAGACGATTGATAAGTGCACCAATCCTTATACTACCCACCGAATGGGAAAAATTTACTATCTATAGTGACGCTTCAAAAGTAGGCTTAGGAGCTGTGTTAATGTAGAATGACAAAGTGATTACTTATGTGTCATGCCAACTAAAGGATCACGAGAAAATCTATCCCACTCATGACCTGGAACTTGCTACAGTAGTGTTCGCACTCAAAATCTGGCGACACTACTTGTATGGAGCTCAGTGTCAGATTTTCACTGACCATCAAAAGTTTGAAGTACTTCTTCACGCAGAAGGAGTTAAACATGCGGCAAAAAAGATGGTTAGAGTTGGTAAAGGAGTATGACTGCGAAATCTTTACCATCCCGGAAAGGCGAACCGAGTAGCGGATGCCCTAAGCAGAAAATCAATTATTCCGCAACGATTGCCGATAGAGGAGCTACCAAGATCATTACAGTAAGAAATTAACTCCCTTGAATTAGAGTTAATATCTGGGAAATTATCTGCACTACATTTGGAGTCCTCTTTGTTTAAGGATATCAAAGAAGCCTAGAAGCTGGATCCAAGTGTAATGAAGCTACAGGAAGAGGTTTCCAAGCATAAAAAGTCAGATGTAAGTATTACCAATGATGGTATGCTTTTACATTAAGGGAGAATTTATGTTCTAGCAAATGAAGGACTTAAAAGGTGAATTATGATAAAAGCTCATGAAACACTGTATTCAGTTCATCCTAGAGGCAGTAAAATGTATTAAGACTTAAGGATACAGTTTTGGTGGAAAGGGATGAAAAATGATATTACAGAATTCGTGAGTAGATGCCTGACTTGCCAAAAGATCAAGGCCAAGCATAGACATCCCAGAGGAAAATTGGAACCTCTGGAGATTCCGAAATGGAAATGGGAGTATCTTACCATGGATTTCATGGTAGGGCTACCCAAAACCCGAGAAGGTTATGATGCTATCTGGTAATAGTGGATAGACTGACAAAGAAAGCGCGATTCATAACAATAAAAACAACCTTCACGCTAGAGAAATTGGCATATCTTTATGTGACCAATATCATTCGCCTATATGGAGTCTTGAAGTCTATAATTTCTGATCGAGATGCACGGTTCACTTCGACATTCTAGAAGTACGTACAAGAAGCTATGTGTATAGAATTATGCCTCAACACGATCTTTCACCCCCAAACGGATGGACAATCTGAGCAGATCATCCAGACGTTGGAAGACATGCTTAGAGCTTCATTATGGATTTTCCAAGAGTTTGGAATGAGAAACTACCTCTGGTAGAATTCTCATACAATAATAGGTACCAGGCTTCTATAGGAATGGCACCTTACGAGGCTCTATATGGATGAAAATGCAGATTGCCCATTCATTGATACGATCTACAATAAAAGTAGCTACACAAGACTGATTTCATACACTAGACTTCAGATGCAGTTGTGAAGATCCAGCGAAGAATGAGGATCGCCCAAAGCGCACAGAAATGTTATGTGGATAAACGACGAAGATTCCTGGAGTTCAATGAAGGGGACTTCGTATTTCTCAAGGTATCACCAATGAAAGGTGTCATGTGTTTAGGCAAAAAGGGAAAATTGAGTTAAAGATATATTGGACCATTTGAAATTATTGAACGTATCAGAAAGATGGCCTACAAATTGGCGTTACCTCTAGATTTGTTGGTAGTACATAATGTCTTCCATGTCTTAATGCTGAGGAAGTATGTCCGAGATCGATCGCATATATTGAAATATGAACCGATGCAAGTCCAAGAAGATCTCACATATAAAGAACAACCTGTACAGATATTAGCTCATGAAGATAAGGTGCTTAGGAATAAGATGATCCCACTAGTTAAGGTACTATGGAGAAATCATAGTATCGAAGAGGCTACGTGGGAATGCGAAGATGAAATGAAAGCTTTGTTACCTCACTTGTTCCAATTTTTAAGGACGAAAATTTTATAACGAGGGGTGAATGTAATAATCGAGAAATTGTTACCGTTCTTGGAAAACATGTACATTATATGAATACAATGATTTTTATATTTAAAATGTAAAATGTATGATTTAATATTGTTTAGAATGCAATAAAATGTTCTAACAATATTAAAGGAACGGTATTCGGTAAGAGGAAATTTTACCGAACTGAAATGGGTAAAACAATGCCTTTTCAGTATCAAAAACCCTAGACAAATACCAAAATTCACTAAAAGACAAAAATTTATGGCACGAATTTTTGACCAAATGGAAGTGGATTAAGGAAAACTGATCGCACAGACGGCCCCAGAAACCCGCCTACGTGATTTCGGTAAAGTTCCGTTAGGATTGACTTTTGATCAAAAGTTTGACCCAAATTATATATGGGTAAAAGGCTATGGTGTATGACACTCATAAGGATGCTAGAATATACCATGATCCAAAGGCTAAGGTTTAAAGTCACTTTAATCCAATGGCTAGGATTCAAAGTCAACTTAAAAAGTCAAAGAAACACCTTAGAAAAATTCATGAGTTTTCTAGCAATGCAAGGTGGCAGTTTTAGATTGGAAAATGAAGAAAAAATCAGAAAAAAATTTTATAATTACAAAATGGCCTTTAAAAAGTTTCAAAACAACCCTTGAAATATTGCTTAATTGCCCAAAAACCTTTGTAACTTGGTCCCTCATCTTTTCAGCCAAAAAAGACACAATTTGGCTTGCTAAAAACAGAAAATAACTAGCCAAGGAAATCAATTCTTTTGGCCCCCTTGTAGCCGTGAGCTAACCACCCACCAAAACCAAGGTTTTCTTTAAAAGTTTCACCAAATCTTGTTCAAAATCCATCCCTAGCACCAAGTGGACATTAAGGTGAGGTGAGCTACATTTTTTACAAGTTTTTATCTCTGTTTTTCTTTGTTGAGAAGTTGTGGGGATGAAGTGGTGAATGATGATGATTTCAAGCCATGTTTTTGTTGGTTTTTGCTTAAAAGAGTGCTATTGGCATGTGGTTGAAGAAAAGAATGAATTTGAGCTTGAAAAACTAAGTTTGATGCATATTTTGTTAACAAACCCTTGGGGACTGTAGGTGGATATTGGTGATGAATTTCAAATGGTTATTGGTTAGCTTTGCTCTAGAAATTGATGTTGGCTTGTGGTAGAAACAAGTAGTGAATTAGAAATGGAAATACAAGAATTTTTGTACATTTTTTCTCAATGGAAATCGTGTGCTATGGGGATGAATTTCAAGTGTTATTTTGATAATTGTTGCTCTAGAAAGTAAGGTTGGCATGAGATAGATTCAAGAAGTGAAATAGAGCTTGAGAAAAAAAATTTGGTGCTTGATTTTCCAAGTGAAAACCATGGGCAATGCAAGGGATATAAATGAAAATTTTTACATGTTTAGGGTAGTTTGTTGGTCTCAAAAATTCGTATTGGAATGTAATGGAATTAAGGAAGAAATTAGGATAAAAAAAATTAAGTTTTCATGCTTGGTTTTCATAAAAACCCATGGCTAGGGTTGTGTGAAGAATGGGAGATTTTGTGAGTGAGGAATGTGGATAAAAACTGAGGGCGAGAATAGGTAAAAACGAACCAAAACGTTGTTAGAAATGACTCGGTTTATAGGGAAATTTTTACATAAAAAGTTTGTGTTTTTACATAAAAGTTAAGCCTTTGGTTTAGTAATTGGCAGGTACCAAGGTTATGAGGTGTCACCTAACCGCCGCGAACCTAAAAATTAAGCGAAAATACTGTCAAAATTTTTATAACGACCCAAAGGGTATTTTAGGAAATGAGGGGTAAAATAGGGTCGGGGTTTGAAAACCTGAGCCCCCTCGGTGACCTAGGTCGGGGAAAGGATGACAGACGTTTTCAATATCAGTGAAATGTCCATTCGGAGCCCCGAAATGTAAGAAAAAGTGGATAAACGACCAAGGGTCGGAATAGTATCACTCAAAGGTCGGGGGAATAGTATCACCCGAAAGTCGGGTGAATAGTAACCAGAGCATTTTGGCAATTAATGCCGAAAAAGCTCGGTAAGGCCTAAAAAAATTATTTTATGATTTTTGAGTTTAGAAAACCCCGTTAAAACTTTTAAATGAAAATTTTACGGTCTGAATACCTATCAGGGGCAAAATAGTCATTTTGACTAAAATTTTCAAAACGTTAGAAAAAGATTGTTAGAGTCTTAAAATAACTTAATTAAATTTTGTAAAGGTCAAAATTAAGCTTTAAGTCAAAAAAAAGAGGAAAAACTCCACTAGGGACGAAATGGTCATTTTGTCAAAAGTTAGGAAAAGTGACGTTAAGGGCCGGAATGGTATCCTAAGGCCTTAATTAAGGTTTTAATGATCAAAATCAAGACTTAAGTATAAGAAAAGTAAGAAAAGTTCACTAACGGTAAAATGGTCATCTTGTCAAAAGTTAGGGACAAATAGTCATTTTTTTTAAAAGTTTGCAGAAAGGTTAAAATGGAAATATTAGACCCCTAAATGCATTGTTAGGGACCTAAACTTAAAACTTTTACATTTTTATAACATTTTTAAATATAAAATGAACAGTAAAAATAACCATGAATTATTTCGGTTATAGGATCCCAATTAAAACATAACAAGGGAATGTCAGCGGATCCCAAGAAGTAGACTTTAGCAAGATAACTGTAAGTTCAGACATTTTATTGTCTACAACATGAATTTATGTAATATGTTTATATGCTATGTATGATATATAAGGTATGTATCAAGGTGCTATAAGCACATTAATACGTAAAACAAAATACACACAAATAAAGAAAGAAATGTAAAGTGTTCCAGACCAAGGAGGCAATGATAATGCCACCGGGTTAGGAACCACATGAAAGATAGTAATGAAACCACTTTTGGCGTATCGGCCTCCCAACCAAGTGGCAGTTTATGTTATGTTATGTCATATTCATGTCAAGTAGACTGTAGAGGATTGGCTGGTGGGTCGCTCCCCAGAATCCCTCTCAATCATGTGCGCGCTACGATATGACTAATTATGGGGTCTAAAACTAGAACATAATGCAAGATAAAGACCTAAGACTTAAACTTTGCTCATAACTGAGCATAATTAAGTCTAACAAGTACTAATAGTATGCTTAACGTTTTAAGATATGATCAATGGTCTAAGTTACTTGTTTTTATGTTTGAACTTACTGAGCTTGTCGCTCACAAGTTTATTCATGTTGTAGGTAAGTAACCTGTAAGACAGTAGAAAATGGATGGATGAGAGGTAGGATCTGCATCTACCACAGGGACTGGATGAAGGAAATGGTCCTGCTAATGGATTTCCACTAAGCTATTCTAAAGGATTTTGAAACAATGTTTTATGATGTAAATTAAGTACGATAATGTAAAACATTTATCATAGTAAATGTTTTACGATGTTCAAACCCCAAGATCAATTAAAATTTTTTTTTTCCCAAATTTCACGTTAAAATCAAGATTTAAAATAAGTATAGTAAATAACGAAAGCAAGTTAAAAGTAAGTTGCCGGTGACTCAATGAGGTAGCAGTCTATCATAGTTGGTTTCAGAGCTCGACTGTGATAGTATTATTAGCCTCCTTGATGGGTGGGCAGCCACATAGAGATTCCAAAATATGAGGGTAAGCATGATGGCGATGTTTTACTTGATTAGTTGTATATAGTAGAGAGAGTGTTTGATTATAAGGAATATTCTGATGATAGGAAAGCGAAGTTGGTGGCCATTAAATTGAAAGGTTATGTGTCTTTGTGGTGGGTTATGTGTCTTTGTGGTGGAAAAACCTAAAAAAACAAAGAACTAGATTAGGGAAGGAGAAGATTAGGACTTAGAGCTCTCATTTTTCTTAGACTATAGACTCTTAGGTGAGCAAATTTATTATTATAACTCTCACTCACAATAATAAATTCCTAGAATTCTAAGTGATTGGAAGGAGACAAGTTGTGCGAATACCAATTGAGGAACCGATTTCCCACACATTCCACCATCCATGAGTTGGAGAATAGTAAAGAAGGCTGGTTGGTTGAAGCTTTCTCAGTTATATCATTTGGCATTTTTAGTGTTGGTTTCGAAAATGATATTTTAAAAATTTTAGTGGAAGCAGGAGATCGAAATAATAAAAATTTCACATATTTTCAATATTATTCTATAACTATACTAATTTAATATATAAGAAGGAAAGAAATAGAATTATAAAGTTGTTCAATTAGGTTGATAACTTTTAAAATAACTTTACGAAAAATCACATAAATTCGTAAATGAGACCTCTCCTTCGATATCATGTTCTTCCACACCTTACCTATGTCGCTTGATTGAATGAATGAGTAGGCATTTACTAGATGATAGAAGGATTCACACACTCACAATTTGGGTATCTTTGTTTTGGCCTTAACACATGAGAAAATAAAGAGTGTAAAGAGAATATTTCTCTTTAGAACTTTTCTACCTTGATATAAAATCTTATTTATATAGTAAGGTAGGTTACCCTATACTCCATCTTAAATTTACAATGTTCCAAATATTTAAAATCAAGATCAATTCAAAATTTTTTATTATATCATGTTATATTATCATTATATTATATTATATTATATTATATATATCAAATATATATAAAATATAATTTCTAATTTTGAATTGATCTTGATTTCAAATATTTAAAATATTTTAAATTTAAGATGGAATATAGAGATATAGATAGAAGCATGATTTCTTTAGCTAGAAATCGTGTTTTCCTCCCCTTTTTTAATTTAATTTTATAAATATTTAATTTAAAATCTAATTTTAAATATAAATATTTATAATTTTAAAGACAAAAAATTAATAGATATCAATCTGTACACTAGTAGGTCCTACTTATTAGTAGTAGACACATATATAATGGGTTGCACCAACTGTGTCATCTAATAATCTCCATTATTTAAATTACACAATTAATTAATAATTAATTGTTTGGGTAACAAATAAATATTTGTGATAATATAAATAGACATTCTTTTTTATTTTTCATCACATAATAAATATAATCCATCAGATATACTTGTTCAATTACTAAAGTAGGCGATGTAGGAAACTATGGACCTATAATTTCAATCTCCAACAAATTTAATAATTAATCAAACTCTTTGATTAATTTATCAACTTTATTAATTCCAATGTTACTCCACTAAAAACTTAAAATTGCACTTTTGAAATTATAGATATAAAATTACTCAAAGAATAGATTTGTCCATTTGATATAGCCATTACATATAGACCAATCCTTCATAAAGAATTCATAATTAGAGTTAGGTAAAATCCATTAATATCTCTAACTACTTCTTTATTCTTGAGTACCATTGATTATATAATGAACGATAAATTCATGAGATTAATCACGAATTAAGCATTCATATCATTCAAGTCCTAAATCAACACGCAAGGGAATCATTTATCTACATCTTAAATAAGAAACAATGGATCCATCTTGCAATATTATCAGTCTTGGTTACTTCCTTCATCATATCTCAAAAGTATAAAGAATAAGAGTAGATACTCAAATCTGTACTGAATAAATTAAAATAAATGATTCTATAATTAAGAGTGCCAATAAATTAGGATTAAGATCATTATATATATGATCATCAGTTGACGTGATTAAAATCCATTATACTTAACAGAAATTATTAGCGATTTATATCTCGTCATCTCCCCCTCCTACATAATCATATTATGTATAGTGTCCTCATTAAATGTCTCGTCACATTAATGATTCTAATAAGACCATTCTATTCTTAATGGTAAGATGTGCACTAGTGATATTCAATTGAAGATTCAATACTTTAATTAGTTAATCAATTAAATAATTAATTAATTATCATGCACCATCTTAATTATCATCCTTATATATTATCCTTTAGTATATAACATTTATATACAATATTTAATGTCACATAGATAATTATAGAATTTTAATGATATTCATAAACTATTCAAAATACATGCACATAATTATAATGAAAAATCAAATTTATTTATTCTAAAATAAATAATATCTAGTACATCACATACTTTTGGGCATCAAACCCAACAATCTCCCACTTGTCCTAAAGCAGGTGAGACATGTCTCTCAATCCAAAACCCTTCAAGTGTTTCTTAAAAATTTTGGCTGGAACCATCTTCGTGAATGGATCCGCCAAGTTGTCTTCCGATACAATCTTCAAGATTCTAACATCCCCTCTCTTAACTATCACCCTAATCAGGTGATATCTCCTTTCTATATGCTTTGTATACTTATGGTTCCTTGGTTCTTTGATATTCGCAACTGCTCCACTGTTGTCACAGTAGAAATCAATTGATTTGTTCATATATGGAACAACTTCTAGATCCATTAAGAACTTATGGAGCTAAACTACTTCCAAGGATGCTTCATAAGTAGCTACATAATCAACCTCCATAGTAAAGTTAGCAACACATTCTTGCTTTATACTTCTCCAAATAATAGCTCCACCACCAAAAGTGAATACTGAACTGAATATCAACTTTCAATCATCTTGATCCGTTTGAAAATTAGACTTTGCATATCCAGTGACAGGCATCTCTTTACCAAAGTATTTAAGCATCTAGTTTTTCATTCTCCTAAGATACTTGAGAATGCATTTTATTGTCATCAAATGACCAAATCCTAGATTAGATTGAAACTTACTGACTATTCCCACTCATAGCAAATGTCTGGCCTAATAGATTATATAGCATACATTAAGCTTCCAACTGCAGATGCATATGGGAAATGTCTCATGTCCTCTTCCTCTTGAGGTGTCTTTGCACATTGCTCCTTTGAAAGGTGAATACAATTCCTAAAAGGCATATTCTCCTTCTTGGAGTACTGCATGTTGCATCTGATAAGCACCTTATTAATGTACGATGCTTAAGACAATGCCAAAGGCTTTATTTTATGATCCCGTAGAATTTGGATCCCAAGTATATAGCTTACCTCTCCCAGACTTTCATTTGGAATTGGCTTGCTAACCAGTCTTTTACCTTTGACATTGAATCCTTGTCATTTCGAATGAGTAGGATGTCATCAATATAAAGAAGTAAGAAGATCACTTTCTTTTCTTTTATGTACTTGCAGACAATGGTTCATCTAGATTTTGTTCAAAACCACAAGAATTAATAGCCTCATCAAATCTAATGTTCCATGATCTAAAAGCCTGCTTAAGTCCATAAATTGAGTTTTGTAGTTTGCAGACTTTCTGCTCTTGACCTTCAACAACAAAACCTTCTGGTTATACCATATAAATGGTTTCCTCAAGATAGCCATTCAAGAACGCTGTCTTAAAATCCATTTGCCATATGTCATAATCATAATGCACGGCAATAGACAAGAGTATCCTAATGGACTTAAGTTTGGCAATCAGAGAAAAAGTTTCTTCATAGTAAACTCCTTCCTTTTGGGTATAACCCTTAGTTACTAATCTTGCTTTGAAAGTTTACACTTTCCTATCCACTCCTCTCTTTCTCTTGTAAATCCATTTGCACTTGGTGGATTTATCCCTTTAGGAAGATTAATAAATTCCCAGACTAAGTTGGAATACATCAAATCCATCTTAATCTCAATCCATTTCTCCTTATCATAATCATCCATGGCTGTCTTGTAAGTCAATAGATCTTCTACTTCTTCGTCAATAGCGATGAGTTGTGCTTTTCCTCAGAAACAAATGGGTAATCTTATTTCCCTTCCACTATGATGAGGTTGCACTTGATTCTAATCAGGTGTTGTGGTCTTCTACTTTTGATGTTTGACAACTCTTGTCAACTATGGTCCTATTTGATTAGAAAGTAACTCTTCCAGTACCACCTTGCTTCTAGGTTTGAAATCAATCATATAGTCATGTTCAAGAAAAGTAGCATTTGTCGATATAAGCACTTTTCTATCTTGAGGACTGTAGAATAAGCTTTCTTTAGTACCTTTAGGGTTCCCACAAAAAAGCATAATTCACTACGAGGCTCCAACTTCCTAGTCTTACTTTTCAGCACATGTGCCGGACACTTCCATATGTGAATATGCCTTAAACTAGGTTTGTAACCGTTCCATAACTCTAGAGGTGTCTTGAATACAGACTTAGATGGAACCAAGTTTTGAACATAGACTGTAGTTTTAAGAGCATATCCCCAAAATGATGTTGGCAATGAAGGATAACTTAACATAGATCTCATTATATCTAGTAATGTCGATTTCTCCTTTTAGCAACACCATTTTGTTGTGGTGTTCCTGGTGTGATAAGCTGGGATAGAATACCATTCTCAATCAAGTAATCGATGAATTCTGTATCTAGATATTCATCACCTTAGTCCGATTGAAGTATCTTGATTTCCTTACCTAATTGCTTTTCCACTTTAGCCTTGAATTCCTTAAACTTTCCAAAATTTTTAGATTTCCTCTGCATTAAGTGAGCATAACCATATCTTGAATGATCATCAATAAATGTGATGAAATATTCATATCCACCGGTTGCTTGGAAATTTAAAGGTCCACATATATTTGAATGTTTCAACTCAAAAGGTGTTTTGGCTTTTTCAACTTTTGCTAAAAAGATTCTCTTGGTCATTTTAACTTCTAGATAGGATTTACAAATAAGGAGTTCACTAACCTTTAGTTCCCTTAAAGCACCATCCTTTACAAGTCTTTTAATCTTGTTTATGTTAATATGTCTAAGTTTAAGGTGCCATAGGTATGTATCATTTTCATGATAAATTTTTTGCCTTTTATTCTTATACCAAGCAATTTTGAACATTTCAGTATTAAGCAATGCATTAATATTAGGTCTAAGAAAATATAAACCATCACCCATATTTCTAGGATAAATTTTAACACCATTTCTTAAAATAAAAACCTTTTCATTATCAAAAGAAACCTTAAATAAATGTTCATTCAATCTAAAAATAGAAATCAAATTTCTCCTAAAACCAGGAATAAAATAAATATCGTTCAAAATAACCAATTTATTCTTAAAATGAAGTCTAACTTCTCCCACTGTTTTTGCCGACACTACTACACCATTGCCTAAGATCATTATATACTCCCTATCGACAAGCTCCCTCAAAGAACTAAGGCTCTACAAAGAACAATAAACATGATTAGTTGCTCTTGAATCAATATCCAGATTGAAAAATCATTCTCCGCTAAACATGTTTCCAAAGCTAGGAAATCATATTTACCTTGGTTTTCTTTTTCTTCTTCAACTCCTTGAGATACTTCTTACAATTTCTCTTCTAATGTCCTAATTTTTTTAAATGGAAACAATTTCCTTTGCCCTTGGGATTGGAGTTGTTACCTTTTCCCTTGTCTTTGTTCTTGTTCATTTTATTCTTGGCATTTCTAGCATTCTTGTCCTTTCTCTTTTTGTTGGGTTTTTTTTAGCAACATTTGCTTCTCCCCTTTTTCCCAAATCAACGGATTCAAATGTTGTCAGCTCATTCAATAATTGAGTGAGGTTAAAATTCATATTATTCATGACAAAGTTGTTCTTGAATTGCCAGAAAGATGAAGTAAGACTCTCCAAAATATTTGTCACTTGAGTATGCATATCAATTTGTGCTCCATTAAGTCAGTTGCATGAAGATGGTCGATCATTCTAATGACATGTTAACATACCAAAGTATTGGGCTTCATCTTGTCATGCATGAATGATGCCACTGCATTAAGACGGGCCTTGTCAGATGGTTGTCCAAGCATCTCATCCAACGACTGCATTATCTCATAAGTAGTATCCATGTCCTCGTACTTATTGTGAAGCATTTCATTCATGCCAACAAATAGGTAACATTTAGCCTTATTGTTCGTCTTAATCCACCAATCATAAGCTTCTTGCATAGCACGATTAGCATTGGCTACAGGTTTTGGAGGACACTTTTCCTGAAGGACAAACTTATAATCATCATTGATGAGCAAGAAGTTCATGTTACTTTTCCACTTTTCATAAATTTCACCAATAAGAGGTTCGAATGAGAGTAAATTTATGATTAAGCCTAACATATTTGCTGGAATAAAATAAAACATATTTAATTTGTGTGCATGAATGTAATCAAGAAAATAATTTTAGGAAAAGTAAATATGATGCATGAATACACATGAAAAATACATAAATATGTTTATTATTTTGCCCAATGATAATTCAATATACTACAAATATTGTGCTATCATATGGTAGGTTACATATTTGCAAATTGGATCAAGATGCTCTTAATTGATAAATGTTATTCAAAATATCTCATATTTTAACATTTAACAACTACCATTGATTTTGGTCAAAATATAATTAACTAGTTTAATTATATTTTTATGAGTGTAATCTATTGTTTCAGATTCTAAAGACTTAACTCTAAAGTATTGTCGTAGAGTAGGTCAAATTAAAAATACATTTAAAAATCCCATTTCAAGGAGGCCAACCTTGATGTTGACCCAAATGAACACCTCTGTAGGGAGGGCAAAATCAAAGCGGTTCGAGGTCTCATTTGAAATCTCACAGTGTTGTATCGATGATAGAGACCAATGGATCATATTGTCATATAACCCACCCCACTCATTATTTTGCAATGTATTTTTTTTATAAAACATCTCATGCTTTATGCAATTTTTAATAAAATCAAACAATTTGATTCTTATAAAAAAAATATTCTAAGTTTTCCATAATTTTAGCTCTTTAAAATTACTAACTAGGAGATTTTCATGTGAAGATCCAATATTTAACAATTAAATATCAATCTCACATATCTCATTCTTTATGCAAATTAAATTACTAATCCTTATAATTTAATCTCATTAAATTAAAATTAGCACAACATCATATAAATAAAATTAAACAACTTTAGAATAATTAAATGAATGCGCATGGATATATGTCATACAATATGAAGTGAGTGGGCACTTTTCTATTCTATATGGCATGGTATATGGATGAACATATAATAAATATTATCAACATAATAAAAATAATATATAATCCCATTGAAACAGAATTTGACTAGATCCTTGGATAGTTACAACTCAAAAAAAATAATCTTTCTGAATTATTAGAAATTTAATTTATCAAAATTTCTTGAATTATAATCTCCTTATAATTCTAATTTCAAAAAAATTAAAATCATTAATTCAAAATTAGTAACATTTATCCCTTTTTTGGAATTCAAAATTTAATTAAGTTTTTTAAATTAAATTTTCGAGAAAGCATTTAAATTCTAAAGATAAAAGTCAAAATTTAATTTGAAATTCTTTTAAAGTTTAAATTTGATATTCAAATCAAATTTAGATAAGATTCTATATTCAAATTTAAAAGATGAAAATCAAATCTAATTTCACTTTTCATAATTTAAATTTTGGAAATTTAAATTATAGTTTAATCTTTATAAATTTAAATCATGAAAATAATATTTAATTTTTCATAATTATTAAATTTCCAAAATTTGAATCACATTCAATTAAGAATAATTATTGGGTGACTTTCTATTTCGAAAATTGAAATAATAAAAAACTTGATTTTTTGATGATTTTGAAAAATTGAAAATTTCCGGATTCCACAATAAACCTTTCAAAATTTACATAAAATATAATTCCAAAAATTAGAAAAAAATTTGTTGATTTTCTATCATCCTTTCCACTGTTAAATCTTCGTGATCTCTATCTTTGAATCCTCATGTTCTCGATCATCCATCAAATTACATAATAAATTCTTATATCATTTCCAACATATAAAAAAAAATATTCTAAGAAAGTAATAAAGAACTAGTAAGGAAACATTATGATGATAGACCGCCCCTCTAGTAACTACAACCCAACAAAAATAATACATAAAAAAAAAATTGTTCAAGGAACCATATACTTAACGGTCAAATCCTTCATTCATACATTCATCACATGAATCATAAACATCCAAATAAAATAGAATATCCATCATATGCATAGTACCTATCCCTATAATATGCATAAACATAAAGTCATGATTATTACACAATCATTATACTAAATTAATATAGACTATAATCGAATCTGATACTAATTATTGGTTTTCAAAATAATATTTGAAAAAATTCAGGAAAACAGGAGACCAAAATAAAAAAAATTTAACAAATTTTCATTATTATTCTATAGTTATACTAATTTAATATATAAGAAGAAAAGAAATAGAATTGTACTATTATCCGATTAGGTCGATAACTTCGAAAGTACTTTCATGAAAAATCATATAGCCCTGTGAACAACACATCTCTTTCGATATCACGTTCTTCTACACCTTATCTACGTCACTTAATTGAAAAGATGAGTGGACATTTACTAGATGATTGAAGGATTCACATACTCACAATTTGGTATTTTTGTTTTGACCTCAACACATGAGAAATTAAAGAGCGTAAAGAGAATATTTTTTTTCTAGAGTTTTTCAAGAATCCAAAAAGCTTTTCTATCTTAATGTAAAATCCTATTTATAAAGTAAAGTAGGTTACCCAATATTTTATCTTGAATTTAGAGTATTCTAAATATTCAAAATCAAGATCAATTTAAAATTAGAAATTATGTTATATTATATTATCAATATAATACAACATATATATTCTAATATATATATATATCAAAAATATATAGTAGTACGATTTTCTTAGTCGAAAATTGTGTGTCCTTTTTTTTTTAAATTTTATTTTATAAATATTTAATTTAAAATCTAATTTAAATATAAATATTTATAATTTTAAAAATAGGAAACTAACATATAGCAATCTGTATACTAGTAGGTCCTACCCACTAGTAGTAGACACAGACATAATGGGTCGCATCAACTGTGTCATCTAATTTTAATATTTAAATAATCTCCATTATTTAAATTACATGATTAATTTATAATTAATTGTTTGAGTAACAAATAAATATTTGTGATGATATAAGTAGACACTTTTTTATATTTTATATCATATAACAAATATAATTTATCAAATACACTTGTTCAATCGCTAACACAGGCCGTGTGAGGAACTATGGACCTATAATTTCAAATTTCAGTAAATTTGATAATTAGTCAAACTCGTTGATTAATTTATCAACTTTATTAATTCCAATGTTACTTCACTAAAAACTTAAAACTGCACTTTTGAAATTATAGTTATAAAATTACTCAAAAAAAGAGTCGTCCTCTAATATAACCATTACATATAGATCGATCCTCTATAGATAATTCATAATTAAAGTTAGGTAAAATTCGTTAACCTCTTTAATTACTTCTTTATCTATATCACTGATTTTATAATAAATGATAAATTCATGAAATTAATCACGAATTGAGCGCTCATACCATTCAAGCCCTGATCAGCACGCAAAGAAATTATTTATCTACTTCTTAAATAAGAAGGAATGGATTCCATCTTACAATATTGTCATTCCTAGTTATTTACTTCATCATATTTCCAAAGTACAAGGAATTATATTAGATACTCAAATCCATACTGAGTAAATTAAAAAACATGATTTCATAAATAGGAGTCTGCTAATGATTCAGGATTAAGATCATTCTATATATAACCATCAGTTGATGTGATTAGAATCCATTATACTTAACAGAAATTATTAGCAATTCATATCTCATCATGTCCCCATCTTACGTAATCATATTATGTATAATGCACTCATTAAATGTCTCGGCACATTATTGATTCGGATAAGACCATTCTATTTTTAATGGTAATGACATGCACTAGTGGTATTCAATTAAAGAATTCATATTTTAATTGGTTAATCAATCAAATAGTTGATTACTTATTATGAACCATTTTAATTATCATTCTTAAATATTATCCTCTAGTATATAATACTTATATATAATATTTAAAGTCATATAAATAATTATAGAATTTTGAATGATATTCATAAAGTATTCAAAATACATACACATAATTATAATGAAAAATCAAATTTATTTATTCCAAAATAAATAATATTTAGTATATCACATGCTTTTAGGCATCAAACCCAACACTTAGTGTTTTCCTCACAAGGTGTATAGATTATTGTGTAATTTATTATATATGACTAATCTTTTAGAAAATTTTTAAAATCCTACTGGGCACGTTTTCCAATTTTCCTACAATTGTTGTACGGGGAGCCCGTGGTGGTGGATTGGTTGGCACACCTTGGAAGGGATGAGACTTTAGCCCTTGTGCAAAAACTTTTTTTTTTTGCCTAAGATGAACTATGATGTTATGAAGGTGGTGGAGAGATATTTCGTTTATGTCAAGACTAAAACACATTGGAAGAACACAGGGCTTTACATTCCTCTTTGAATTGCAGAATTACCTCGGGAAGATGTCATTGTGGATTTTATGCTTAGGCTGCCATAAACTCAAAGGGGCAAAGATTCTATTATGGTGGTCATTGATCGATTCTCCAAAATGACTCATTTCATCGATTGTAACAAGACTTTGGATGAACCACATGTGGCAAATCTTTACTTTAGAGAAGTTGTGAAGCTTTATGGAATTCCAAGGAGTGGGATTGATTACTTGCTCATATTGAGTTTGCCAACAACAAATCCAAGAGTTAAATGACTGGTGCTAGTCCTTTTGCTATTTTGTAAGGACAAAATCCAATTGGTCCTTCGGATTTGTCTCCTATTCCTGCAACACAATTTTTTAGTGCAAATGCAAAAGATTGAGCCGAGTTCATCAAGCAAATTCATAAACATGTAAGGAGCAAAATTCTGAAGCAAATAGAGAAGTACAAGCTATACAAAACTCGGGTGATTTACACAGTGGAATTTTAAAAAGTTTTACTTGGATTGTATTAACTTGTGTTTTTATATACAATAAATTATTCTAAAATTTACATACCTTGGAGAAAAATCAACAGAAATACCGGAAAAGGTGACTAAGAGAGCTTCAACAAACTAGCATTTTTGGCTATTCTCTAATTCCTAAATGGTGAAATGTGTGGGCATTTGATCTCTCAATCGATATTCGGTATGTGGCTTTCTCTTTCTAATCACCCAAAGCTTTTCGAACTTAATATTATTAACGGGACAATAATAAAAAGCTCATTTACCTTAGAGCCTATGGTTTGAATAAAACAAGAGCCCCTAAGGTCCTATTTATAGTGAATGAACTGGGTGGAATTTGAATTTGAATGAGATATTTAAAAAAGATTTTTCTCTCTCTTTTATCCATTATAGGCGATTTTTCTCAGACCAAAAAAAAAAAAGCCACCTATAGGATAATGATGATCCAAATTTGATTCAAAATTCAATTTTCATTTATCTTGTGATTAATGTTCCATAAATCCAATTTAAATTCAAAATAAAATCATGATAACTTTATTTGAATTAAATAATTATGAAATAATTAGTTAGATAAAATCAATGGGAAGAATATCTTTTTACTTGCCTTATCTTTAAGAAAAACGTCTACCTTTAGTATACTAGGATAAGATTTTTTTCAATTTAAATTTAAATAGAATAATTACCATATTTAATTCAAAATTTTTTTTTAAATAAGATTATCTAGATATTTAAATTAACTATCTAAATAATTAATTTATCTAATAATCTCATATTTATTACAAGAGATAAATACAATAATTAATATTATAAATCTTATCATCCAAATAAATATTTGTCTAATTAATTAAACGAAATAAAATTCTTATTCTACCTTTAATGTAAAAACGCCTACATCCATTAGAAGGTAATCCAGATTTTTTTCTTCACTAAGTCTAAGAATTAAAGTCATAATGAATAATTCAATTGATTATTATTTGTTAGAAAATTATAATAAAGTAGTAAATGGACCAATTAGACATATATAATATGGGCTCTAATGATCTATATAAAATAATTAATTACATAATTATTAGTTTTAGAATCATACCACTATAAACTTAAAACCCAATTATATACTGTATTACGTAAGCCAGTGTGTAGCCGTAGTCTAATGACCTTGTCATATATACAACACTCTCATATAATATCTATAATTAATTTAAGGTCAAAATCCGTTCAACCTTTTAGTCACTGTATCTTAAAGATCCATTATACATCTAATAAGAAAATGATTGTTCTCCAAATAAGAATAATAAATTATTTTTCAAGCAAATGACTTAAGGCCTTGTCCATTTCCACATCTTATATAATGTTATTAAGAAGATAGCCTTTACTTTTTACAGGAGCTATGATTCTATATCTATAGGCAAAGCTCACATCAAACGTAAGTCATCTACCAAACGAACTAGTATAATAACTTGCTATTTCAAGACGCTTTAGCTTTGGAATATCAAAGTACACAAGTTACAAAAATAAAGTTATTTACTTACTCAGAATTAAGGTTATTACATAATAAACTTCAAAAGTAAATTAATCCATATAAGCAAATTCGTGGATTAACTGCACTTTGGTCCAAGTCTAATATATCACCATTACTAGACAATATATCTATGTTCCTACTTAGGAGTCGACTCGCTCCAAACTGTTAAAATAAAACATCTTCCCAATTGGATTTAAACAACATAATAGTCTTCATATAAGTTAGATACTCATTTTAACTCATATGAAGACTATAGATTTACAAATTCTATAGACTACAGACTATAGATTTAGATCATTTACTTTAGAATATTATCTTCTAATTAAAAAAATCTATTATTTCTAGCATTCTAATATTTTAAATACTAAATAATCAATGAACTATATTTACTTACATTTATTATAATATGTAAATAATGCTAAGGACAGTATAGCAAAGATATAATGAAAAACCTTAAATATATAATTAATCAATTTAAAATAAATGAAATACATCTAAAATATCGTTCACATTTAAAGCATTCCCAACACAAGCAACAAGCTAACAAGCATCGATGACATGTAACTTTCAACATCGGAGCTCTTGTATGGATACACTTAAGGAAAGTAAGATTTCCCAATAGAAAGTTTGCTAAGTTGCAACCTAGAGTTGATATACCTTTTTGGGTTCTTGAGACAATAGAAGAAAATGTATATAAAATTGAGCTTCCAGGTGATTATGGAGTTTTAGCCACCTTGAATGTGTTGGATTTGTCTACTTTTATTGAAGATGATGATCCAGTAGACTCGAAGTTCAGTCTTCTTCAACAAGGAGAGAATGATACATTTGGTGTGTCTATCGCTCCAAATTTATTGATGATGTGTAATTATGTACAAGCTTATTGGGGCAAGATGGCATCTACGTGGTTGAATTTGAAAGATCTATGTTTCAGTTTTGAATTTTGAAGATCTATGTTTTAGTTTTAAAGAGCAAAAAATCTTTATGGTGTGTTTAGTACACACATTTAAATTGCATTGCATTTAAATGCAATGCAATTTTCTCCTAAATACAAAACTATTTGATTCAAATATCAATCACATCACATTTTAAATCCAATACAATCACTATTCACTATTTCACTTTTTCTATTACTTTTATTAATTATTTCATATATTCTCTTTCTCTTTCTTTTTTTTCCTCTTTACTTTTACCAATTACATCATATATTTATTATTAAAATACAAGTTAAATACTTTTTACCTAAACACACATTGCATTCAAATGCAATGTTAATATTTTTCCTCCAAACACAAATTGCATTCAATGCATTGCATTTAAACGCAATGTAAATGCAATACGTTCACCAAACAGACCATTAGTTTATTATAAACTTTATGGTTTTTCATTTTTAATGCTTGTTTTAAGTGTTTGGTGCATGAATGCATGGCTTTTACTGCCATAAAGTGTGTCTCATGAATGTATAGCTTTAATTTCCTTAATTTTAGTGTTGAAATTAGTCTTTTAGTTTTCCTAACATGAAGGATTGTTTCATGCATTATTAAGGACACTTTTTTTATTAGAAAATATAGAATTTTTGATTGAAAAGACATAGCTTAGCCTCTTGGCTTATTTTGTACTTCTTGAAACATTTCAAGTTTATTAGAATTTTCGAGTTTTGGTATCATTAAGGTGGTAATTACTGTATTCTTATTTTGGAAAGCTCAAATTGTAACAATTGAGAAATTTCATCATTATCGGAAAACAGGTACATTGAATGTATATTATGATTTTTAGGTTTAAAATATGAAATAAATGATTTAATATTGTTTAGAATGTGATAAAATGTTTTGACAATGTTAAAGGTGAGAAATTCGATTGTGGAGACATTTCACCAAACCGAAACAGGAAAAACGGTGCCATTTTGGTATCGAGAGCTCTAGAAGGTGACTTGTGGTAAGACAAGTCCACCAAAAGATAAAAGAGTTATGGTAGTGATGTTATATGTGTGCGTGTGTGTTACACACAGTATCAAGAAATTGGTCAAGATGACCTTTTCTTGAAATAAAACTGATATATTTAGAATCAGTATGCTCAAAATAGTCAATTGAGCATCAAATGCAAATTTTGACTGAGGAACATGCGGTATCAAGAAATTCATCAAGATGACCTTTTCTTGACATAAAACTGATATATTTGGAATCAGAATGCTCAAATTAGTCATTTGAGTACAAAAAGTAAATTTTGACCAGGAAACATGCAATACCAGAAAACTGATCAAGATGACCTCAGATGAAAGTAAAACTGATAAATTTGGGTTCAGCATGCCCAAATTAGTCAGTATAGCCTATCAGCATGCTTAAATTAGTTAATTGAGCACAAAAGGTAATTTTTGACTGGGAAATATACAGTACCGGAAAGCTAGTCAAGATGACCTCGGATGAAAACGAAACTGATATATTTGGGTTCAACACGCCCAAATTAGTCAGGGTAGCTCATGTTGAAATTTTGGATAAAAAAAGTATATATAAAGGCGAAAATGGGATAATTATAAGAAAGACCTCATAATTTCCCTTATCCATTTTTCTCCCTACACCACCCCAAAAGTGAACAATAACCGATCACTGGAAACGGTGTTCGTTTTCGACGCCGCCAGTCTCATTGGAAAGCTCTCGCCGAGCTGAGTCCAACGGTGGGTCGAGTCGATGGAACGGACGCTGGAGGAAGCCACACGCGCCGCCTGAAATCACCGGAGGCCGGATTTTTCAAACCGTCGTTTCTTCGCCGTCCAATGTCCAAATGTCACGATTCTGATCCCAATGGATTTGTGGTGAAGAGTAGAACAAAACCTAGACCTCATTTCGGCTCAACGACCATCGAATCACGCCGCCCAAGCTTCGCCGTCGCTGCTATGGAATCCGTCGATTCCAACAGAGTTGAGTGACATGGTGGGTACCAAAATGCTCAAAACTGTGTGTAGATCAAAAGCCCCAAGTCAATTTTGGGCAACAAAGCTGGCACGCCAGAGATTGAACATCGCCGCCGTCGTCTAACTTTCAGGGGTCGATTTCCGGCGATAGGGGTCTCAATTGGTGAAATTGACACCACCAATGGGTTCCTTTCATCGAGCTCTTCAGGATGGTAGCAGCCTTTTCCATCGCCACCGCAGTCAATGCCGATCAGCAACCGATCAACGCTGGTCAACGATGACCCAATGACCAAAAAATTGAACATTGTTGGAGATTGAACATCGCCGTCGATGTCCAACTTTCGAGGGTCGATTTCTGGTGATAGGGGTCTCGATTGGTGAAATTGACACAACCAATGGGTTCCTCTCGTCGAGCTCTTCAAGATGGTAGCTGCCTTTTCCATCGCTGCCGCAGTCAACGCCGGTCAACGGTGACCTATTGACCAAAAAATTTAAGAATGGCCCGTTGGCCTATTTTTGAAGTTCCGGACACATCCGCAGCATCGGATTTGCAAATCGGAACTTGAAAAGTGAAGAATGGTGGAATACGCTCGAGACCGAACGGTTCGTTCGATCGCTAGTGGGACGATCTTGGTAGTGATTTCAGTCCCTTAATTCCTTAAATTATGTTTTGGAATGATTATGTATTAATTATATATTTTGTCATGTGAAATTGTAAGAAAAATGGATGAAAATGATGGATAAAAAAAATGTATGGGAATGTGAAGATTTTTACGTAAAAATTGAGTTTTACATAAAAATATAGGCCTTTGGTATAGTACGTAGTAGATTAGAATTTGGTTAGATGGTTTTGAGGCGTTTTCTAAATGCCGGGAACCTAAAAATTAAGCAGAAATGCTGTCAAAATTTCAAAAACAGCACAAAAGGGGGGAAAGAGGGGTAGAATATGGTCGGGATGGAAACTCATGCCCCTTCGGTGACCTAGGGTCGGAATACTACCACCCGAAGGTCGGTGAATAGTAAACCAAGAAATTGCTGTAAATAATACCGTAAAAATTTAGTAAAGTCTAAGAAAAATTACTTCATGTTTTTTGGGCATAGAATAGCTCGATAGAATGTTAAAATAAAAATGATACGGTCCCAAGACCCGTCAAGGGTAAAATGATCATTTTGACCAAAAATTTCAAAAATGCTCAGAAAGGACTGTGAGTGCCTTAGAATAGTTAAAATAATATTCTAAGGGCTAAATTTAGATTTTAAACCAGCTGAAAGTAGGTTTACGGTGAGAAAGTAGATTAGAATTTGGTTAGATGGTTTTGAGGCGTTTCCTAAATGCCGGGAACCTAAAAATTAAGCAGAAATGCTGCCAAAATTTCAAAAATAGTACAAAAGGGGTATTTTAGGAAACGAAGGGTAGAATATGGTCGGGATGGAAACTCGAGCCCCCTCGGTGACCTAGAGTCGGAATAGTACCACCCGAGGGTCGGTGAATAGTAAACCAAGAAATTGCGGTAAATAATACCGTAAAAATTTAGTAAAGTCTAAGAAAAATTATTTCATGTTTTTTGGGCATAGAATAGCTCGATAGAATGTTAAAATAAAAATGATACGGTCCCAAGACCCGTCAAGGATAAAATGGTCATTTTGACCAAAAATTTCAGAAATGCTCGGAAAGGACTGTGAGTGCCTTAGAATAGTTAAAATAATATTCTAGGGGCTAAATTTAGGTTTTAAACCAACTGAAAGTGGGTTTACGGTGAGAAAAGTGAACTAGGGGTAAAATGGTCATTTTGTCAAAAGTTGGGAAAATGGCCATTAAGGCTAGAAATGGTATCCTAAGGCCATAATTGAGAGTTTTAAGCCCCGGTTCAAGAATTAAGAAGGGAAAAAGTGAGAAAATTCTGCTAAGGGTAAAATGGTAATTTTGTCAAAAGTTAGCAGAAAAGTAGAAAATGGGATTTTAGATTCCTAAGTTCATGATTGGGAAATGAAACGTATAATTTTTACGTTTTATTTAGTTTTTTGTATGAAATAAGATTGAAAATAACCGTTGATTTTCTTATTATAAGAACCCGATTCAGACGCAACGAAGGAACGTTTGCGGACCCGGGAAAGGAGATACGTGCAAAAGTATCTGTAAGTTCAAATATTGCATTGTCTGCAACATGAACAACTATTATGTCTATGCATGATGTGTTGTAAGTGCAAGCATTTCCATGACTGCAACATAAATAAACTATTATGTCTAAGTGTTATGTGTGGCAAGTTCAGACATTTAATTGTTTGCAACATGAAATATTGTGATATTTGATTTTGTACTAGTTGTACATGAGTTATAAGTCCTACAGGTAATAGGGTGTAGCAAGACTAACACACCTAATGAATTGAAAAATTAAGAAGTGTACTATGGGTACACTATGGAAAAAGTGTGACTAAAATTAAGACACACTTTTAAAGAGAAAACGTGTAAGACCCACTGGCAACAAAAGTTATTGACCTTGAGATGACGATTAATGTCACTTGGTTAGAACTATAATTAAAAGATGGTAAAGAAACCATTTTTGACGTACCGCCCCTCCAACAAGAGTGGTGGAGGTTACAGGTCCTTCGGGGATATAATGATCGCTACAGGTGATGATAGGACTGGAGAGGAAGGAGCCTTAGAGTCGCTCCCAAGGCCCTCCCAGTCAGCATGCATATGATATCGGTACAAGGCCAAAAGAATCCAAAACCAGAATATAAACAAAGATAATAGATAAAATGTTGTGAGAGCCATAACTGAGCATAATTGATGTGGCGGCCTGCCCTTGCTATAGAGGTTCTACAGTACTATTACAGTCAACTCTGTAGTTAACCGCAATAGTATGTAGGCCTCAAGGGTTGCCGGCATCATTCTTAACTTGAAAACTACTTGTAAATTTTGCGGAATAAATTTTTTTATCTTAATATAATAACTTGTAAACATATATATCTTATTCGAGAATGTGATGAGGAAATCATGTTAACAAAATAACATATACATGGATCATGATTCCCTTATCACATAGTCTTGACTTAAAATCATGTTCTTTAAAATTACATGCTTCAATTCTCAAAACTGCACAACGGAAGACTCATGGTAGGACCATCATCCCTCGCCCAGTTCCCCTGGCATGTACATACCCTGTCCGTCGTCCACCGTGTACTACTGGTGAACAGGTCTCTTACCTGCAACATGTGGATAATTTAGTGAGCTATGGACTCAGCAAGTTCAAATATAAAAACATAAAATCATAACATGCAATACTGTGCTTATAAATAAAACTTGACTCTAAATAAACAGGTTCATGGTTGTATGTTAAGTCTTAGGACATTATCTGAAATTAGGTTCTGGTTTTGGGCCCCTGATTGTCCGTACCGTAATACGCACATGACTGGGAGCGGTACATTAGTGCTGACCTTCACAGCCCTAACTGAAACTGAACATGAAAACCTCTCCGTGGGTCGGGAGGCCGGTACGCCAATAACTGGTTTAATTACCATCTTTTCAGAAGTTCCAACTGGGTAGCATACTGATTGCCCCACAGTAGGAACCTATTAGTGTGAGTTTTATTAACCTTACTATAATGCCTTGTGCACCTACGTGTTTTCGTATGTTTGTGTGACAACCGGGAAATTTTATCATTCTCGGAAAATTGGTACATGGAATGTACATGATGAATTTTATGTTAAAAATAGGAAATGTAGTGATTCTATGTGTGTACGCGTGTGTGTCATACACAGTATCAAGAAACTGGTTAAGATGACCTTTTTCTTGTTATAAAATTGATATATTTAGAATTAGTATGCTCAAATTAGTCAATTGAGCATAAAATGTAAATTTTGACCTACAGATATGCAGTATCAAGAAACTGGTTAAGATGACCTTTTCTTGATATAAAACTGATATATTTGGAATCAGAATGCTCAAATTAGCCATTTGAGCATAAAAAGTAAATTTCGACTGAGAAATATACAGTATCAAAAAACTGGTCGAAATGACCTTGAATGAGATTAAAACTGATATATTTGGGTTTAGCACACCTAAATTAGTCAGTATAGCCTATCAGCATGCTCAAATTAGTTAATTGAGTACAAAGGTAATTTTTGATCGGAAGTTTGTAGTATCGAAAACTGGTTAAGATGACCTCGGATGAAGATAAAATTGATATATTTGGGTTCAGGATGCCCAAATTAGTCAGGATAGCTCATGTTGAAATTTTGAAGAAAAAAAAAGTATAAAAGGCCAAAAAAATGGGGAAAAAGTCAAAAATTTCAAAATAAACCCATATTTTTTTTCCTCTTTTTCTCTTTCCTTCCACACCGTCACAAATGAACAGTAACCAACTACAGGAAACGGTGTCCGTTTTTGACACCGCCGACACTGTTGGAAAGCTCTCGCAGAGCTGAGTCCAACGGTGGGTCGACGCGATGGAACGGCCTCCGGCGTAAGCTGCATGCGCCACCCAAAGCCACCGGTGGCCAGAAATTTCAAACAGTCGTTTCTCCGCCGTCCGATGTCCAATCGACACGATTCCGGTCCCAAAAGTTTCATGGTAAAGAGGAGAACAAAACCTATAGCTCATTGCACCTTAACAGCCGTCGGATCGTGCCACCCGAAACTTCGCCGTCGCCGTCGTGAAACTCGCCGTTTCCGGCAGAGTTGAGCTCCACCATCAATACCAAAATGCTCAGAATTTCATGGGGAACAAAAGCCCCAAACTAATTCCAAGACAAAAAGCTGGCACGGCGAGATTGAAGCCTGCCGACGCCGTCGATTTTTCGGGGGTTAGTTTTCGGTGATAGGAGCTTCAATTGGTGAAATTGACACCACCAATGAGTTCCTCACGTCGAGATCTACGAGACGGTGGCTGCCTTTCTCCACGTCAACGCAGGTCAACACCAGTCAACACCTGTCAATGCCAGTCAACGGTGACCGGTGACAAAAAATTGAAGAATGGCCCGTTCGCCTATTTTCAACGTTCCGGAGACGTCCGTGGCGTCGGAATTGCAAGACGAAATTTCAAAAGTGAAGAACGGAGAAAAAAAGTTTGTGCACGCCAAAACCGAACGGTTCGTTCGATCGCTGATGGGACGATTTCTGTAGTGATTTCGGTCCTTCATTCCTAAATTTATGTTTTGGAATGATTATATATTAATTATGTACTTTTACATGTGAAATTGTAAGAAAAATGGACTATGTGTATGAAAAATAGTCAAATAAGAAAATGTAAAAAATGTAAAGATTTTTACATAAAAGTTGAATTTTACGTAAAAATATAGGCCTCTGGTATAGTACGTGGTAGAATAGAATTAGGTTAGATGGTTTCGAGGCATTTCTTAAACGCCGGGAACCCAAAAATTAAGCGGAAATACTGTCAAAATTTCAAAAACAGCACAAAGGGGTATTTTAGGAACCGAAGGATAAAAATATGGTCGAGATGGAAACCCGAGCCCCTTCGGTGATCTAGGCCCGAAAAAGAGGATTAACGACCTAGGGTCGGAATAGTACCACCTGAGGGTCGATGAATAGTGACCTGAGCATTTCGGCAATTAAGGTTGAAAAAGCTCGAAAAGGCTTAAGAAAAATGATTTTATGATTTTTGGGTTTAGAAAATCCAGCTTAAGCAATAAAATGAAAATGATATGGCCCAAAGACCTGTCAGGGGCAAAACGGTCATTTTGATCGAAAATTTTAGGAGTGATAGAAAATGGCCCTAATGGACTTAGAATGGCTTAATTAAGATTCTAAGGACCAGAATTAAGTTGTAAATCAAAGAAAAGTAAGGTTATGATGAAAAATCCCGTTTAGAGCAAAATGGTAATTTTGCCAAAAGTTCAGGGTAAAATAGTAATTTCGTCAAAAGTTAGCAGAAAAATTATAAATAGGATAATTGTTAGGAAATGCCCTAAGTATTAGAGACATTTTGATGTATTCATTTTGAACTGGATAATAAAATTATACTTAGAGGTTATTCATTACATTGCTATCTGTCCTCGTCTTATTTACATGTTAAAGTAAATGTAAGCAAATATAGCTCACTGACTGCTTGTGTTAAAACTGTTAGAACGTTGCATGCAATGGATTTTTGTATGCGAGAAGACAATGTTCTAAAGTTAGCAGTCTAAACTATGGTCTGTAGTCTATGGGGTTAGACCGAGCATCTAACTCATGTTAAGACTATTATGTTGTCTAAAGCCTTGGAGAGGACGATCTGTCTTGACTGTCTGGAGCTGGACTCCCAAGTAGAGACATGGATATGTTGCTTGGTGGTGACATATTAGACCGGGACTAAAGCATGATTGATCTACGTAGTCCGCTATGAGTGGATCAATCTGCTTTTGACGTTCATTGTGCAGTAACCTTAATCTTGAGTAAATGAACTACTTCATGTATATGACTTGTGTACTTTGATGTTCCAATGGCTAAAGCGTCTCAGAGGTAGTAAGCTTATAGACCGGTTCGTTGGGTGCATGACTTGTATACGATGAAGGGTTTGTTTGCAGATATCGGAATCATAGCTCTGAGGAGTTAAAGGTATCCTCTTAAAGGCATTATACTGAATGTGAGAATGGACAAGGCCTTGGGTCGTCTGCTGGGCGGATGACTTCTTATTCACATATGGTGAATAATCATTTTCTTGATTCGGTAGCATAATGGAACTTTAAGATAGCCTGATCAGTAGGATTAAACGGACTTTGACCTAAGGCTGATCATGGATATCATATGAGGGTTTTGCATATATGACAAGGTCATTGGATGGTAGCTCGTCACAGGCTTACGTAATACGGTATATAATTGGGAGTTCAGTTTCAGGTTTATAGTGGTGTGACTCTGAAATTAGTGATCATATGATTGAGTTGTTCGGTACAGAATGATGATCATATGGAATCACGGGAGCCCGATTATATATGTCCAATCAGTCCCTCTACTAGCTCCACATAATTCCTTAACGATTGGCAAATTGATTTGTGTATGCTATAGGCTAGTTTATTATGCATGGATGGTGATGACACAGGATTAGGATGGTAGACAAGATTCTCTCCGGTTGGATTCAGATTTTGTTTTGGATAATAGAGTACACAATTATTCGAGCTCCAAATAAAGTTGCCATGATTTTATTTGAGATTGGATTGGAGTTGTAGAAAATTATCCATGAGAACAAGAATATGAAACACAACCGTTTTGTGGAATTTGAAATTTGAATTTTGAAATTTGAAATTTGAATTTTGAATTTGAAATTTGAATTTGAAATTTGAATTTGAAATTCGAATTTGAAATTTGAATTTGAAATTTAAATTTGAAATTTGAAATTTGAAATTTGAAATTTGAATTTGAAATTTGAATTTGAAATTTGAAATTCAAATTTTGAATCACAGTCCAAGTAGGATTCGAATTTGTTGTGGAAAATCCACAAGGTTTGAAATTCGAATTTGAGTTGGATTTGGAGAGGATAATCTTGTTAGAATCCTACTTGAATTTTGAATCAAAATCTCAACAAAAGTGGGCGAATTTTTTGAGGATAATCCTCAATGGAAAATTCGGTTTTTGTAGATAAGATTCAAGGGAAAATTCAAGTTTCAATCCTAGTTGAATTTGGATTCTCTCCCTCCCTAAAAGTGGCCGAAATTTTGGAGGCTTTATCCTAGGAAATTCGGTTATTTTTGGATAAGGTTGAGATGAGATTTAGCTTGAAAAATCCTAGTGGAATTTTGATTCTTCCTTATCCTAAAAGTGGCTGAAAATTTGGAGAAGATTTTCTCCTAAAGATTTCGGATTTTTTTGGTTGAAAAAGGGAGATAAAATTCTAGTTAAAATCTTGTTTAGATTTGGATTGGATTTATCCTAGGAAAACCGAATTTAATTGTGGAGATTCTCCCTTGGAAAATTCGGATTTTTTGGTTTGGATAAGGGAGAAAATCTTTTCCTAGTCCAATTCGAATTCAGAGAATCACCGCATGCAGGTCTATAAATAGAGGTCCTGCCACTCCAGTTCTCTGAGACCACAGACTCTTAGGTGAGCAGGCTTATTGTCGCACAGCTCATCGTGACAATAAAGTTCTTTAGAGATCTGGGTGGTCGGAAGAAGACTAGCAGTGCTAGCATACCGATCGAGGTTCAGAGTGCCCACACACTCAGCCATTCGGGAATTGGAGAATAGTAGAGAAGGCTAGTTGGTTGAAGCCTCCGGTCATTCTCCTCCTACATATTGGCGTCCTTGAGGTATGAGTTTTAATTGTTGTTGATTTATTGTATATGGCATCATGAGATATTTAACGATCTAAAAATTTTTATTGTTCCGCTGCGCCACTCTGATACGTTTTTACCGGTTTATTTTCCTTCAATTGGTATCAGAGCCATCTCATGACTATGCCATGTACATAAATTAGACAATTACTTAGTCTTTTTATTTATGTATGAATTTGATATTTAGAGAGTGGCATTCTAGGGTTCCTTTATGTTGTTATCATGTATTATGTATAAAGTATGTGGTTATTTTAATTTTTTGAATTATTATAAGCATGCTTGTTTATACCGGTTATGGTTCCTTAGAATTTAGAAAAATTGTATCTAGGAATTTTTTATGTAACCATGGGAGCAGTTTATTAACACTGTGTTTTTCCCATGGATTTTAATTTTTGTCTCTTAGAATATTTATGGTTAGAATTTTTGTACACCGAAAATAGTTTAGAATTTTTTATGTAATTATTCTTGGAGGAGATTGAAGATTGAAGACCGTAATTTATTTTTTCCAAAAGTTAAATTTGATTTAAAGGTTGAAATTTTGATTGTGTGGAAAATTTCAATTTAATTGGGATTCAAATTAATTTTTGGAGATCCTAATAGGTAAATTGGAATATGGCATGAAAATCGAGACACGACCCCTCGGAATAGGCCGACGGGCCTTGGTGGGGCTGCAGCCCCTGCCCTCGGGCAGGATGGGGCTGCGGCAGCCCCTCTGCAGGAAAACATCACCCACGGCCGCAGGCTTGGCCTGCAGCCGAGGGTGGCGCAGCCTGCCCAAGGCTGGCCGCAGCCTGGGCGTGCAGCCACTGGCTGCAGGCGCTGCCTGCAGCCTGCCGGCTGCTGCGCCCAGCCTGGGCGTGCAGCCTGGCGCTGCAGGCTTGGCCTGCAGCCCGGCAGGGCTGCCAGCCCCTCCGGGGTTGGTGGCTGCCCACGGCGGCTGCCGCCTTCACGGGCGGCGGTCCAAAAATTTGAAAATTTTGATTTTTAAATTTGAGATTTAATTTTAAATCATGTTTAAAAATATGTAATTAAAAATTTAAAATTTTTGAAATTACATATTATTACACATGATGTTTAAAATTGTTTAAAATTTAAATTTGAAGTTTAAATTTGAAATTCGAATTTGGAATTTGAATTTGAAATTTAAATTTTTGGAGATTTAAATTTTAAATAATTCTTGGGATGAGAAATAAATGGAGAGGCTACATAAAGATGGATACAAGAAGACGGAACAGAATTCAAGACCCAAAGAATGCTTTGGATGGAATTTTGTAATCTTTATTTTCTGTGTTCTAGGATGGAACCATAGCTTGGTTATTCTGTCAATTATTTTTTCTGTGATATGTCATGGATGTATAAATATGTATTGATGGATGTTTTGTATGCATATTTGATAACATGTCATATAGGATAGGTGAGTGCCGCTCATACTATATTGATCATACATAATTTGTCAAAACTTGCATGTTTTTCAAAATATTGAGTGGGAGAGGGTTTCAAACAAAACCCACGGCCTCCATTGTTGATCCATATGTGAAAGCATGGTAACGCCTCGCGTCAGTTCTGACCTGACCACACTCCTCGGTGGGTGTTTACCGCCGCCGGTATACTAGATTGGATCTCCTATGTGGAAAACGTGTTCGGGTGCGATCCTATTCATGACCACCCCTCGGTGGCTTGGTAGGACGTGGATCGGGCTACGTAAACAATGGTTATACACTCAAGACTCGTTTAGTTATTAACCTTCCCTAGAAGCTCTGTTAACTAAACTGGTGGCCAAATAAGCGGTTATTAATATATGTCTTAACCTTGGAGGATTTAAGGTAACATATATTAATTGGACGGGGTCCATGTTCCGGCTATTTGTTCTCATGACCACCCCTCGGTGGCTTGGGGCAATAGGTGCTGAGAATTACCGTTGCAATGCTACATTTTTTCAAGTTTCATGTAGGAACATACTTATATGTTTTATTTGCTAAATTATCTGCATATTTGCTTGGGCTTTGTAATTATGTCTAGTATAATTTTATTTCAGTTCAAAATGTCACCGACACCCCTCATTTCGATACTTACTGAAAATAAGTTGAATGGCGACAATTATAAAGATTGGAAAAGAAACCTATTAATAGTTCTCAGCTGCGAGAGACACAAGTTTGTACTGGACGAACCATGCCCACCTGGGCCCAAACCTGACACACCACTTGAGAAGGTCCCAGTTGCCTATAATCATTGGAGAGAATCCAATGAAATAGCTCAATGCTACATCCTTGCTAGCATGACGAGTGCTTTACAAAAGCAGCATGAGACTTATCAAGTTGCTGGGGAGATCATGGATAATCTGGAGGACATGTTCGGAGGCCAAGAAAAATTGGCTCGACAGTCCGCTATCACCAGCATTATGAACTCCAAGCAAAAGGCGGGTACTCCGGTGAAGGACCATATGATCACTCTAATGGGATTCTTCGCTGAGGCTGCCGAGAATGGTGCTGAGTTGGACTATAACACCCAGATCGAGATGGTGTTCAAGACTCTGTCTAAAGATTTTGTGGGGTTTAAGGCCGCATACAATCTGGCGACAAAGGAGTTAGGACTTACCGAGCTCATGAAGCAACTACAGGCTTATGAGCGGATGATCAGGGATGAGGATACGGTCCGACCTAAAGGAGAGGCCAATTTGGCAGAATCTTCCAATCCCTCACGGAAGAGGAAGAGGCCAAATAAGAAGCAAGTGGCTTCCAGTTCTTCTAATCCTCCTGTCTCGGACGGGAAGAAGAAGAAGAAGAAGAACAAGAAGACGAAGGACCTTAAAAAGTCCAAATGCTTCCACTGTGGGAAGGTAGGTCACTTCAAGAAGGCTTGCCGGGAATTCCTAGCCTCCAAGGGCAAGGAAGGTAAGGAACTTCATTACTTAGAAGCGTGTTTGGTGGAAGAATCGAAAGACACATGGGTCATTGATTCGGGTGCCACTAATCATGTTTGTGTTTCTATGCAGGGGTTCGTGGAAACGAGAAGTCTACATGATAGGAGCCTCTCGTTGCGGACTGGAGATGGTAGCTTTGTGGTGGCTGAGGCAGTGGGAGACGTTCATCTTTATTTTGATCAATTTAGGTTTATTTTATTGAAAGACTGTTTTTATGTTCCTAATTTTAAGAGGAACCTTATATCGGTAGCTTGTTTAATAAAGGATTCTTATTCAGTTTCTTTTAGTAAAAGAGTTGATATTCGTAGAAATAAGTCTTTTATCTGTTCTGGATGGATGGATGGAAACCTATATTTGATCATACCAAAGATGTACTCACTGCTTGACACTGAATTGATTGATAACTCTAAAAGGTTGAAAGTTTCTCACTCTAACAAGGCGTATCTTTGGCATTTAAGACTTGGTCATATTAATCAGGATAGGATTCAAAGATTGGTGAAAGACGGTCCTCTGGAATCTCTGGAGGAGGTACGACTTCCCCAATGTGAGTCTTGTCTAGAGGGGAAGATGACTAAGAGGTCTTTTGGAGCTAAGGGTACAAGGGCACAGGAGCTCTTAGAAATTGTGCACACTGACGTATGTGGCCCCATGAACGTCACAGCACGAGGAGGGTTCGAGTACTATGTCTCTTTCATAGATGATTACTCGAGGTATGGATATATGTATCTGATGCACCGCAAGAGCGAAACCCTTGATAAGTTCAAAGAGTATCGTGCGGAAGTGGAAAAGCAATTGGATAAATCTATAAAGACACTTCGATCTGATCGAGGTGGCGAATACCTCTCCGATGAATTTCTAGGACATCTTGTAGAGAATGGGATATTATCCCAATTGACTGCACCTGGTACTCCACAACAGAATGGTGTAGCTGAAAGGAGAAACAGGACCTTATTGGATATGGTACGGTCCATGATGAGTTACTCAACGCTGCCATTATCATTTTGGGGACATGCTTTACAAACGGCGTGCTATATTCTGAACCAGGTTTCGAGCAAATCAATTCCTAGAACTCCGTATGAATTGTGGCATGGCAGGAAGCCCTCCCTTGGACATATGAGAATATGGGGCTGCCCGGCACATGTACTGGATGGGGATGCGAAGAAGTTGGAACCAAGATCAGAATTGTGCATGTTTGTAGGGTATCCAAAGGGAACTAAAGGAGGTCTGTTCTATAACCCGAAGGAACAAAAGGTCATTGTCTCGACACATGCGACATTCTTGGAGGAAAGTCACATGAATGACTTTAAGCCTCGAAGCAAAGTGGTGCTAGAGGAGTTATCGGGTGAAAGAACTGCTCCACAGATTTCGGTCTTGGACGCAAGTCCGAGTTCCAGTGAAAGACCTGCAGACGATCAACAATTTAGGGTGCCTCGTCGTAGTGGGAGGGTTTCTAAGAAACCTAATTTCTTTATGTATGATGCTGAGGTATACCAAGCCGAGGCTCATGAGCATGAGGAAGATCCGGTCACATATGATGAAGCTATAAAGGATGTTGATTCTAGATCTTGGAAACAGGCTATGAATAATGAGATGGATTCTATGAAATCCAACTCTGTTTGGGAACTTGTAGATTTGCCGGATGGGATAAAACCCATTGGATGCAAATGGGTCTACAAAAGAAAGAAGGATGCGGAAGGGAGAGTGAAAACTTTCAAAGCTAGACTGGTTGCAAAGGGATACACGCAAAAGGCTGGAATCGATTACGAGGAAACCTTTTCGCCTGTTGCTATGCTAAAGTCTATCCGTATTCTTCTGTCCATTGCTGCAGCTCTCGATTACGAGATCTGGCAAATGGATGTCAAGACGGCATTCTTGAATGGCCATCTTGAAGAGTGTATCTATATGATACAGCCCGAAGGGTTCGTAGCAAAAGGCCAAGATAAGAAAGTCTGCAAGTTGCTTAGATCCATTTATGGATTAAAGCAGGCATCCCGCTCATAGAACCAGAGGTTTGATCAAGCGATTAAGACATTTGGTTTTGAGCAGAACGTTGATGAACCTTGTGTTTATAAACGTATTAAGGATGGAAAAGTGGTCTTTCTGATACTCTATGTCGATGATATACTACTCATTGGGAATGATGTAGGGAACTTATCATCGGTCAAGCTTTGGTTACACCAACAGTTTGACATGAAGGACTTGGGAGAAGCTAATGTTCTAGGCATTCGTCTCTTTAGAGATCGAAAGAACAAAATGATAGCATTATCCCAAGCTTCATACATAGATAAAATAATTGACAAATATGCAATGCTAGAGGCAAAGAAAGGCTCACAACCTTCTATTGCCGGTTTAACTCTTTCATTGGATGACTGTCCCAAGACATCGGAAGAAAGAGAGCATATGAGTAAGGTCCCTTATGCATCCGCTGTGGGTAGCCTTATGTACGCTATGCTTTGCACTCGCCCGGACATATGTTTTGCAGTAGGTATGGTGAGTCGATATCAAGCGAATCCTGGAACCAAGCACTGGCAAGCAGTAAAGCATATACTCAAGTATCTTAAGAGAACGAGGGATTATATGCTAGTGTATTCTGGAGGGGACCTAACACCCGTAGGATACACGGACTAAGACTTCCAGACTTGTAAGGATTTGAGGAAGTCGACATTAGAGGGCATGTGGAGACAGGACAAGTGGATGTATGTAAGATCGCGTCCGAGGACAACATCGCTGATCCCTTTACTAAGACTTTGGTAGCTAGAAGCTTTGAGAGGCATGTAGAAGCGATGGGGATGCGTAACATGGCACATCTACTGGCTTAGGGCAAGTGGGAGATTGTTAGGAAATGCCCTAAGTATTAGAGACATTTTGATGTATTCATTTTGAACTGGATAATAAAATTATACTTAGAGGTTATTCATTACATTGCTATCTGTCCTCGTCTTATTTACATGTTAAAGTAAATGTAAGCAAATATGACTCACTGACTGCTTGTGTTAAAACTGTTAGAACGTTGCATGCAATGGATTTTTGTATGCGAGAAGACAATGTTCTAAAGTTAGCAGTCTAAACTATGGTCTGTAGTCTATGGGGTTAGACCGAGCATCTAACTCATGTTAAGACTATTATGTTGTCTAAAGCCTTGGAGGGGACGATCTGTCTTGACTGTCTGGAGCTGGACTCCCAAGTAGAGACATGGATATGTTGCTTGGTGGTGACATATTAGACCGGGACTAAAGCATGATTGATCTACGTAGTCCGCTATGAGTGGATCAATCTGCTTTTGACGTTCATTGTGCAATAACCTTAATCCTGAGTAAATGAACTACTTCATGTATATGACTTGTGTACTTTGATGTTCCAATGGCTAAAGCGTCTCAGAGGTAGTAAGCTTATAGACCGGTTCGTTGGGTGCATGACTTGTATACGATGAAGGGTTTGTTTGCAGATATCGGAATCATAGCTCTGAGGAGTTAAAGGTATCCTCTTAAAGGCATTATACTGAATGTGAGAATGGACAAGGCCTTGGGTCGTCTGCTGGGCGGATGACTTCTTATTCACATATGGTGAATAATCATTTTCTTGATTCGGTAGTATAATGGAACTTTAAGATAGCCTGATCAGTAGGATTAAACGGACTTTGACCTAAGGCTGATCATGGATATCATATGAGGGTTTTGCATATATGACAAGGTCATTGGATGGTAGCTCGTCACAGGCTTACGTAATACGGTATATAATTAGGAGTTCAGTTTCAGGTTTATAGTGGTGTGACTCTGAAATTAGTGATCATATGATTGAGTTGTTCGGTACAGAATGATGATCATATGGAATCACGGGAGCCCGATTATATATGTCCAATCAGTCCCTCTACTAGCTCCACATAATTCCTTAACGATTGGCAAATTGATTTGTGTATGCTATAGGCTAGTTTATTATGCATGGATGGTGATGACACAGGATTAGGATGGTAGACAAGATTCTCTCCGGTTGGATTCAGATTTTGTTTTGGATAATAGAGTACACAATTATTCGAACTCCAAATAAAGTTGCCATGATTTTATTTGAGATTGGATTGGAGTTGTAGAAAATTATCCATGAGAACAAGAATATGAAACACAACCGTTTTGTGGAATTTGAAATTTGAATTTTGAAATTTGAAATTTGAAATTTGAATTTGAAATTTGAATTTGAAATTTGAATTTGAAATTTGAATTTGAAATTTAAATTTGAAATTTGAAATTTGAATTTGAAATTTGAAATTCAAATTTTGAATCACAGTCCAAGTAGGATTCGAATTTGTTGTGGAAAATCCACAAGGTTTGAAATTCGAATTTGAGTTGGATTTGGAGAGGATAATCTTGTTAGAATCCTACTTGAATTTTGAATCAAAATCTCAACAAAAGTGGGCGAATTTTTTGAGGATAATCCTCAATGGAAAATTCGGTTTTTGTAGATAAGATTCAAGGGAAAATTCAACTTTCAATCCTAGTTGAATTTGGATTCTCTCCCTCCCTAAAAGTGGCTGAAATTTTGGAGGCTTTATCCTAGGAAATTCGATTATTTTTGGATAAGGTTGAGATGAGATTTAGCTTGAAAAATCCTAGTGGAATTTTGATTCTTCCTTATCCTAAAAGTGGCAGAAAATTTGGAGAAGATTTTCTCCTAAAGATTTCGGATTTTTTTGGTTGAAAAAGGGAGATAAAATTCTAGTTAAAATCTTGTTTAGATTTGGATTGGATTTATCCTAGGAAAACCGAATTTAATTGTGGAGATTCTCCCTTGGAAAATTCGGATTTTTTGGTTTGGATAAGGGAGAAAATCTTTTCCTAGTCCAATTCGAATTCAGAGAATCACCTCATGCAGGTCTATAAATAGAGGTCCTGCCACTCCAGTTCTCTGAGACCACAGACTCTTAGGTGAGCAGGCTTATTGTTGCACAGCTCATCGTGACAATAAAGTTCTTTAGAGATCTGGGTGGTCGGAAGAAGACTAGCAGTGCTAGCATACCGATCGAGGTTCAGAGTGCCCACACACTCAGCCATTCGGGAATTGGAGAATAGTAGAGAAGGCTAGTTGGTTGAAGCCTCCGGTCATTCTCCTCCTACATATTGGCGTCCTTGAGGTATGAGTTTTAATTGTTGTTGATTTATTGTATATGGCATCATGAGATATTTAACGATCTAAAAATTTTTATTGTTCCGCTGCGCCACTCTGATACGTTTTTACCGGTTTATTTTCCTTCAATAATAAACCCCTAAATTCATGATTATGAAATGAAACGTAGAATTTTTACGTTTTATTAAGTTTTATGTATGATTTAAGTAACGAAAATAACCGTAAATATTTCGGTTACAGGAATCCGATACAGACGTGATAAAAGGACATCTGCAGACCAAGGAAGTACGAAAGGAGATATGAGCAGAAGTATCAGTAAGTTCGAACATTTAATTGACTGCAACATGAACAGACTATTATGTCTAAGTGTCGTATATGGTAAGCTTTAAATATTTCTATGTCTGCAACATGTATGGACTTTTATGTGTTATATGTTGCAAGTTCAAACATTTACTTGACTACAACATAAATTAACATGTTTATATTTACGTGTTATATGTAGTAAGTTCAGACATTTTATTATCTGTTACATGAAATTACGTAATATGTTTATATACTATGTATGAAATGTAAAGTATATAAGTAAGGTGTTATATGCACAAAGGTGTATTTAATAAAATACACACAATAAAAGAAAGACATGAGAAGTGTTTCAGACCATGGAGACAATGATAATGCCCCCTGGTCAGAATCATATGAAAGACAATAAGAAAAGACAAGAATCAGCAAAATAATAAGACTGAAACTTTAAACGTTAGATGTTTATGTGTTAGGTCTAAGTCAAACATGAATTGACTTTTATGTTTAAGTGTTATTTACAGTAAGTTCGGGCATTTAATTGCCTACAACATGAACTTACTTGAAATGTTTATGTGTTATGTATTCTATATGCAGCATGTAAGTTTGAATATTTCCATGTGCCACATAAATGGACTGGTCATGTATATGTGTTTTATGTGCAATTTTAGTGCCAAGATACTATGATTTGAATGTTACAAAAGTCATGTTATGAACCATGCGTTATGTCGAAGTCAAATGTAAATTGACTTGACATGTTTATGTTTATGTGTTAGATTTTGTAAGTTCAGACATTATCTGTCTGCAGCATGAATTTACTCAATATGCTTATGTGATATAGATGACAGAAATTTAGTAGCCAGGTGCTGTATGCACACTAACATAAGAGATAAAATCTTAAGAAAACTACAGAATAATTTAAAGAGTTTCAGACCCAGGAGGCAGCATAAATGCCACCGGTCAGGAACCATAAGAAAATCAGTAGCTGAATCAGTATTGGCGTACCGGCCTTCCACACAGGTAGAGGTTTTTCAGATTTAGTATTGTTAGGACTCCAAACTGCCGGTGATATGTCCCGGGTTTGCAAGTCTGATGTTATGTAGACTGTAGAGGATTGGCCAGTGGGTCACTCCCTAGAGTCCCTCTCAATTATACACATATTACGGTACGACCAATCATAGGGTCCAAAACCAGAACATAATGAAAGATAAAGACTCAAGAAAAAAATATATGCAGTCCATAAACGAGCATAAGATATACTAACACTACGAATACTGATGCAGTTAAAGTCACTGTTCACGGTCAACAATACTATTCACAGTCGACAGTACTGTTCATGGTCAGAGTTAGTATTCACAGTAAATAGTAATGCAAAAGCAATGCATGTTTTTATTATGTCAGTGATCCATGTTATGTTTGATGTTAAGGATGTTTGAGCATACGTAAGTGTATTTACGATGTTTAAGTATATTTACAAAGTTTTACGTATTTAGGTATGATAAGTATATTCATAATATTAAATGCGAAAGAGTTTTCACAATAACAAGTGTGTCAAGTATGTTATATTTATGATGTTAAGCTTATGTTCAATATACTATGTTTAAATCATAATATGTTTACAATGATAAACATGAAATTCTGTTCAGTTATTATAGGGCTCTCAAACCGATGGTAGTACATCTCGGGTTTGGAAGTCTAATGTTATGTAAATTGTAGAGGATAGCACGAAAGTATGTTCAAGATATTAAGTACGTTTAAAGCATGTCAAGAATGCAAGTATGTTCAAGATATTAAGTATGTTTAAAGCATGTCAAGAATGCAGGTATGTTCAAGATATTAAGTATGTTTAAAGCATGTTAATTATGAAAGTGTACTCACGGTGTGTAATATGTCAAGTATGGTTATGATGAAAAGCATGTATAAGTATGTTTTACATATTATATACGTTAAGTATGAAATCTAAAGTAATGTGTGATATATATTGTGTTAATGTTCTGATGCCATAGTTGGTATCATATATGTTCTGTCAGATATGGTATGAAGGATGTTAAATACGTTTAAGTATTAATGTTAAGCAAACATAACGTTATAAAGTTACTATTTATAGTGAATAGTATTATTCGTGGTAATAAGCAAGTATAACATGACTAACATTTGTGTTAAAAGTCTGATATGTTATAACTATTACACATAAGTTAATAAACGTAAGTTAATCATACTATGTTAAGTATGCTCTATATGATGATAAATATGCATGTTATATTTAAATATGAATGTCTAAGTAATAAACGATACGTGTATGCAATGTTTGTATGTATGAAAGTATGTTTATGACGTTAAGGATATTTAAGCATACGTAAGTATAATTTATGATGCTTAAGTACATTTATGATGTTTTATGTATTTCAGCATGACAAGTATATTTATTATGTTAAATGTGAAAGTATTTTCACGATAATAAGTATGATATATATGTTATGTTTATGATGTGTGGCATACGTTAAGTATGCTATGTTTACGATGTTCAAGTATATACAAGTATGACTATGATGTTTGAAGTATGTTAAGTATAAAAGCATGTTCATGACGCCAAGTATATTAAGTATGTTCACGACATTACAGTAAGTTCACGAGGTTCAAGCATGAAAGCATGTTCATGAGATTAAAGTATGATAAGTACAAAAGTATGTTTATGATGTTAAGTACGTATAAAGTATATTAAGTATGTTTACGATGCTAAGTGTGAAAGTAGGATTATGATATAAAGTATATTCAGATATGTACAAGTATGTTTATAAGGTTATGTGTGATAAGTATGAATGTTAAGCAATATACGATATACGTTATGTAATGTTCCGAGGCTACAGTAGGTATCAGAATTACCTTGAACTATATGGTATGAATTGTTATATGTCATGAATGTATATTTGAACTTACTGAGCCTGTCGCTCACAAGTTGTTTATGTTGCAGGTAAGCATCCTGCATGACGATAAGACAAGTGATGGATAACGAATGAGATCTGCATGTGCCAAGGGACTAGGCGAGGGTTATGGTACTGCTATAAGTCTTCCGCTAAGCTGTTTAAAGAGTAATGAAAAGAATGTTAAAATGATGTTTTATGATGTATATCAAGTTATGATAATGTATTTACTTTAGTAAATATTTAACCACGATACAATTTGCAAGTTTAAAGTTTAAAAAAAAAATTATCCCCAATTTTCACGTTCAAATCGGAAGTTAAAATAAGCATGTTAAACGAAGTAGGTTAAAAGTAAGATACCATTCATCATAGGTGGTATCATAATAAGTTAAAAGTAAGTTACCGACGACCCAAGTGGTTACAGTCTATCGTAGGTGGCAACAGTAGCTGACTGTAATAGTACTGTTTAACCTTACGTAGGGTGGGACGTCACAGTTTGATACTTGTCTATCATGTGTACCTGAATTATCTACTTGCAACATGAATTTCTACATGCATGACATGAACTTGATATGTGTATCGTGATCCAGACAATCAACGTCTGACATACACGCCAGACAACAAAACATAACATCATAAAGCATAACATGATTGTCCATGTTGCAGTCAGGACAATACTTGAACTTACAGAAAATCTGCTAACGTGAGCCTCTACTGATCTGGGACTGTTGTCTCAGGGTGTCTGACTTGAACTCCTATAAAAGAAATAAGTGTTGATTATTTCCAACATTTATCTTATACTTGAAGCATGGCAAAATATGAAAAATCATATTTTCAGACTCTTTTTTTTTTTAGCTTCGAACACGCCCTCTACACGGGCGTGTTCGTGGCTGTGTAATCCTCTGGACTTGTGTGCATGGCCATGTAATTCATGCAAAGTGGCCATGTAACTCATGCATGTGTACACGGGTACCTACACTGCCATGTTTAGGCTGTGTTTCCTTGCTGTCGAACATGGTCTATTACACACCCTTCCCACGACCGTGTGTCATTCTACATGGCCTGATACACGGCCGTGTTCTTGGCCGTGTAACGCTTAGGTCTCAAATTCTCTCGAAACACGATCGTGTATGTGGGCATGTTCGGGGCCGTGTTCTCAACACGCCCTTATACACGCCCGTGTTCATCCTAGAATCTTGATTCTTAGTCCGAAATCCTCACCTCTATTTTTCTAAAGCTTTCATGGCCTTTGTTCTACTTCTTGCACTCAAAATCGATCTCTATAAAACCATTTCAAGGTATAAACTGCATTTCTACTATCATCAATCCATGGTTTCTTAAGCAAAATTTCACATTTTGTTTCCACCATATCTCTTGACTCAACACTAAAAAATCAAAACTTTCTTGAAGAGAACTCAACTGAAACTTGGTTTTCTAAACCATCAACTCATGAATTCGTGCTTAACAACAACTAAACTTGAGCCATGTTTCGATTTAACCGAAAATCTCAATATGCAAAACTCACCTTCTCTTTTTCCACTCAAAACAACCCAGATTTTTCACCTGAAACGTGAGAGAAAGAGTGGTTACCTTGCTTGAAACTTGAGAACATCTTGCTATGGAATCTTGGGCTGAAAACTTGAATGATTTGCTTGCTTGAAGAAAAAATCCGAAACTGTTGAAAGGAAAATGCAGAGGATGATTTTCCTCTTCTGCTCTCTCTCTCTCTCTCTGCACAACCACTTCTTTTGCAGTTAAAAAGAAGTGAATTAATTCACTTGGGCTGCTGATGAAATCCCCCTCACGTGCTTTCTCATCTCTCTCACTCTTTTCTTTAATTTCTTATAAAGAAATTTACAATTGCTTGGTTAATCTTGGCTATTGATCAAGGTAGCTTACATGTGATTCATTGATCTCTTAATAAATATTTTTCACATACTTTTCTAATAAATTTAAAATGTCATAATTTGAATTAATGTTTAGCTTTTACACTATGTTCATTAATTCATTGTCAAATTTTGACTAAAATCCAGCAAATTAAAATTTTCATCTACTCTATATTCTGTAATATGTCTCATCATGAATATACATTTACGTATCTTGTACAAAATTTTCTGAGAACGATAAATTTCTCGGTTATCACATTCACCCCTCCTTATAAGATTTTCGTCCTAGAAAATTTAGAACAAGTGAGAGTATGAAAGTCTCATCTCATCTTCTCTTTCCCACGTAGCTTCTCCAATGTTGTGATTCTTCCACAATACCTTGACTAGTGGGATGGTCTTTTTTCTCAGCACCTTTTCTTCTCTAGCCAGTTTCTGAACAGGCTGTTCTTCATAGGTTAGATCCTCTTGAACTTGGACTGGTTTATGTTGTAACACATGAGATGAATCTGACATGTACTTTCTTAGCATTGAGACGTGAAATACATTGTGCACTGCTGACAGCTCAGGAGGTAGTGTCAACTTGTAGGCAGCCTTCCAAATGCATTTAATAATCTCATAAGGTCCAATATACCTTGGACTCAGTTTTCCCTTCTTACCAAAACGCATAATCCCCTTAATGGGTGACACTTTTAGAAATGCGAAGTCCCTTCCTTAAATTCTAGGTATCTCCGTCTTCTATCTGCATAGCTCTTCTGTCGGCTCTGAGCACTCTTCATCCTTTACTGGATCTTGGCAACTGCATCGGAAGTTTCCTGCATGAAATCTATTTTATGCAGTTGTTTTTCCTTCAGATCATACCAGTGGATGGGTGATCTGTACTTTCGTCCATACATGGCCTCATACGGTGCCATCCTGATGGAAGCTTGATAACTGTTGTTATATAAGAATTCTACTAGTAGTAGCTTCTCGTTCCAAGCTCTTAGAAAATCCATTACATGTGCTCGGAGCATATCCTCTAAAGTCTGAATAGTCCGTTCTGATTGTTCGTCTGTCTGAGAATGGAAGGCTGTACTGAGCTTCAGTTCAAGGGAATGAATTTCTTACTGCAATGGTCTTGATAACCTATCAATGGGCAACTATTGCGGAACTGTAGCTTTTCTACTTAACGCATCTGTCACACGGTTGGCTTTTCCTAGATGGTAGAGGATCTCACAGTCATAGTCCTTTACCAACTCTAACCAGCTTCTTTGCCTCATGTTTAACTCCTTCTGTGTGAAGAAGTATTTTAGGCTCTAATGATCCGTGTAAATTTGACACTATACTCCATATAGATAGTGTCGCCACAGCAAGTTCTAGGTCATGGGTAGGATAATTCTTCTCGTGCTCTTTCAGTTGGCACGAAGCATAGGCAATCACTCTACCATCTTGCATCAATACTGCTCCCAAACCCACTCTTGAAGCATCACTGTTGATTTCGTACTTCTCCCCTTCAGTAGGGAGTGTGAGGATCGGCGCGCTTGTTAGCCGTCTCTTCAACTCTTGGAAGCTTCTTTCACATTCTTCTGTCCATACATACTTCCTTTCCTTGCCCGTGAGGGTTGTGAGAGGTGCTGCCAATTGTGCAAACCCTTCCACAAATCTCCTGTAATAGCCAGCTAACCCTAAGAAACTGCATATCTCTGTCACGCTCTTAGGTGCAGGTTATTTGTTTATCGTTTCCACTTTGATTGGATCCACTGCAATTCTCTCCTTGGACACTATATGTTCGAGAAAATGTACTCTATCTAGCCAAAACTCACATTTTGAGAATTTGGCATAGAGTTGATGCTCTTTCAGCTTCTGAAAAATAATTCTTAACTGTACTTCATGCTCTGCGTGAGTCTTTGAATATACAAGAATGTCATCGACGAACACAATGACAAACTTGTCAAGATTCTCCTTGAAGACTCTGTTCATCAGGTCCATGAAAGCTGTTGGAGCGTTCATTAACCCAAACGGCAATACTAGGAATTCATAATGCCCATAACAGGTTCTGAAAGCTGTCTTGGAAACATCACCTTCCTTGATTCTCAGCTGATGATATCCTGATCTCAAATCAATCTTCGAGAACACTACTACACTCTTGAGTTGATCGAACAGGTCATCAATCCTAGGTAATGGATACCTATTCTTGACTGTAACCTTATTCAACTCTCGATAATCTATGCACATGCAGAACGTCCCGTCTTTCTTCTTGACGAATAGTACGAGAGCGCCCCATGGGGAATAGCTTGGTCTGATGAATCCCTTGTCAAGAAGATCTTTCAACTGCACTTGTAATTCTTTTAACTCCACTGGTACCATGCGATACGGTGCCTTAGAGATCGGTGCTGTTCCAGGTTGAAGCTCTATCTCAAATGAGATTTCCCGTTCTGGAGATACTCCTGGTAGTTCCTAAGGAAAGATTTCAAGAAATTCTCTGACAATAGGAACATCTTCCGGTTGTAACTTTTTCTCTTCTACTGTATCTGTCACATAAGCTAAATATCCAGTACAACCACTGGCTATTAGCTTCTTGGATTTCAATGAACTGATCATCATCTTGCTTGACCTTCTTGAGGAATTGACATATTCAAAACTTTCTTCATCTTCTGGCTTGAACACTATTCTTCTGTTTCTGCAATCGATCGTGGCTTGGTATTTTCCTAGGAAATCTATTCCCAAGATTACATCGTAATCTACTATCTTCATCATGATCAATTCTACATAAAGCTCCCTATTTGCCACGATTACTGGCACATGAGGTAACCAGTACTCGGACAACATGATTTCTCCTGAAGGGAGAGCAGTTCTAAAAGTTCTTTCCATGTGATCTCTAAGGTATTCTAACTTATCAGCAAATGCATATGATATGAAAGAATGAGTGGCCCCACAGTCAAAAAGAACAGATGCCAAGCAGTTAGTGATAGAAATCTAACCTGTCACTACATTTAACGTCCCTGCCTCTGCCTCTTCTCTGGTATAGGCCACTACCCTAGCATCTGCCTGAGGAGCTCTTTCCTATCTTTCTTGCATTGCTAGAGGAACTTTTGAAGGGCTTTCATAACTTAATCTAAGTGCATGAACCTGTGACTGCTGTGGACGTGAAAAATTTGATCCTAACACAGACTAGCAGTTCATAAGGCAATTCTTGATGAAATGGCCTTCTTTTCCGCACTGAAAACATGCAGTTGTATCAGCTCTGCACTGACCTATATGTTTCTTCCCACAAATAGGACAGATGGGCTTACTTGGTACTATAGTGGGGTTAGTCCTCCGTGACTGACTTCTGTTGTCTTGACTTTGAGTTTCCTGGAAATTACCCTTTCTCTTCTATTGGGACTGAGGGCCTGGATTACTAGACTGATCTAGTATTGTACTCTGATTACCTTTACTATGTTGTCCAGGTTGAGAGGCCTTGGCTAAGATCTTTTCTTTCTTCTTGGCTTCCCAGACCTTTTTCCTCTCTTCTCTATGTCAGGCAAGATGGTACTCTGCTCTCAAAGCACGACTAACGCAGTCGGCTATTGAGGTTGGCGGGATTGGGCCATTGTCAACTAAGGCAGAAATCTTAGGCCTGAACATGCATATCATCTTCTGTATCTTCTCCCTTTCCGTTAGCACTACATACGGGCACAGGCGGGAGAGCTGATCAAATCTCTTGCAAACCTCACTGACAGACATGTCACCCTGCTTTACCTCTGAAAACTCTTTCTATTGTGGTCGGAGTGATTCGGGATCATAGTATTTCTGGTTGAACTCCTCTAAGAACTCCGCCCATGACATCATGGTCACGTCCCTCCTCATACAAACTGTGTCGCACCAGAATCTTGCGTCCTTCCTAAGAACAAAGGATGCACACAAGACTTTCTCTTCCTCGGTTAGTTTCATGAAATCTAGAATCATCTGGATAGAAGAAAGCCAATCTTCTGCTTCCAGGGGATCGGTTGAACCCTCAAATTCTGGAGGTCTCATTTTTCAGAATCTGTCGTATAGTGGCTCTTGGTTCACCCTTGCTGGCAGTTCCTGAACCACTTCTAGTGTAGCTGGTGGCACTACTTGTTCTGCCTCAGCTGCTTGTTGTGCAGGAGTCCCCATTGATCCCTGCCTCTGTTTTATCTGTTCTAACCTCTGTCTTAATTCTGTGTTTTCTTTCATCTGATTTTCTAGAAGAGCCTGCAACTCTTCTATTCTCTGAGACAGAGTTGGGCGTCCCCTTCTCCGTCTTTGGCCTTGGCCTTGGTTTCCATCGTACTACTTTATATCCTAAAATCACACAATGAATTTATATTAGATCCTCTATAAGAAGATTCACATCATTTCTTGTATTAATATATCATCATATACTTACTACAAAAGTATGGGTCTCTACAGACATTTACTTTCATGCATAACTAGCTACTTATCTTAACATAAACTTAACTCACGGAGTTAGGCAGGATATGTTCTACTACTACTCTGATACCAACTGTGACAACAGTTGGTACTCTAAACTAGACCCATCGTAAACTTGCTCTGATACCAACTGTGACAACCACCCTTGCTGTAGAGATTCTACAATACTATTACAGTCAACTCAGTAGTTAACCGCAATAGTATGTAGGCCTCAAAGGTCGCCGGCATTATTCTTAATTTGAAAACTAGTTGCAAAATTTACGGAATAAGTTTTTTTTTCTTAATATAATAACTTGTAAACATATATATCTTGTTCGAGAATGTGATGAGGAAATCATGTTAACAAAATAACATATACATGGATCATGATTCCTTTATCACATTGTCTTGACTTAAAATCATATTCTTTAAAATTACATGCTTCAATTCTCAAAACTGCACAACGAAAGACTCATGGTAGGACCATCATCCCTCGCCCAGTTCCCCTGGCATGTACATACCCTGTCCGTCATCCACCATGTACTACTGGTGAACAGGTCTCTTACCTACAACATGTGAACAATCTAGTGAGCTATGGGCTCAGCAAGTTCAAACATAAAAACATGAAATCATAACATGCAATACTGTGCTTATGAATGAAACTTGACTCTGAATAAACAGGTTCATGGCTGTATGTTAAGTCTTAGGACATTATCTGAAATTAGGTTCTGGTTTTGGGCCCCTGATTGGTCGTACCATAATGCACGCATGACTGGGAGCGGTACTTTAGTGCTGACCTCCACAGCCCTAACTGAAACTGAACATGAAAACCTCCCCGTGGGTCGGGAGGCCGGTATGCCAATAATTGGTTTAATTACCATCTTTTCAAAAGTTCCAACTGGGTAGCATACTGATTGCCCCACAGTAGGAACCTATTACATTTTTTACTTGGGGTGTGAGTTTTATTAACCTTACTATAATGTCCTGTGCTCCTACGTGTTTTCGTATATTTAATACTTGTCTATCATGTGTACCTAAATTATCTACTCGCAACATGAATTTCTACATACATGACATGAACTTGACATGTGTATTATGATGCAGACAATCAACGTCTGACATACACGCCATACAACAAAACATAACATCATAAAGCATAATATGATTGTCCATGTTGCAGCCAGGACAATGCTTGAACTTACAGAAAGTCTGTTAACGTGAGCCTCTGCTGATCTGGGACTACTGTCTCGAGGTGTCTGGCTTGAACTCCTATAAAAGAAATAATCGTTGATTATTTCCAACATTTATCTTATACTTGAAACATGGCAATGAAAAATCATATTTCAAGACTCTTTTTTTTTTTAGCTTCGGACACGCCCTCCTACACGGGTGTGTTTGTGGCCGTGTAATCCTTTGGACTTGCGTGGATGGCCGTGTAATTCGTGCAAAGTGGCTGTGTAACTCATGCATGTGTACATCGGTACTACATGGTCGTGTTTCTGGCTGTGTTTCCCTGCTGTCGAATATGGTCTATTACATACCCTTCCCACAACCGTGTGCCATTCTACACAGCCCGATACACGGTCGTGTTCTTGGCCGTATAACGCTCGGCTCTCAAATTCTCTCGAAACACAGTCGTGTATGTAGGCATGTTCGGAGCCGTGTTCTCAACACGTCCTTGTACACGCCCGTGTTCATCTCAGAATCCTGATTCTAAGTCCGAAATCCTCACCTCTATTTTTCTAAGGCTTTCATGGCCTTTGTTCTACTTCTTGCACTCAAAATCGATCTCTATAAGACCATTTCAAGGTATAAACTGCATTTCTACAATCATCAATCCATGATTTCTTAAGCAAAATTTCACATTTTATTTCCACCATATCTCTTGACGTAACACTTAAAAATCAAAATTTTCTTGAAGAGAACTCAACTGAAACTTGGTTTTCTAAACCATCAACTCACAAATTCGTGCTTAACAACAACTAAACTTGAGCCATGTTTCGATTGAACCGAAAATCTCAACATGCAAAACTCATCTTCTCTTTTTCCACTCAAAACAAGCCAGATTTTTCACCTGAAAACGTGAGAGAAAGAGTGGTTACCTTGCTTGAAACTTGAGAACGTCTTGTTATGGAATCTTGAGCTGAAAACTTGAATGATTTGCTTGCTTGAAGAGAGAATCCGAAACTGTTGAAAGGAAAACACAGAGGATGATTTTCCTCTTCTGCTCTTTCTCTCTCTCTCTATCTCTCTCTGCACGACCACTTCTTTTGCAGTTAAAAAGAAGTGAATTAATTCACTTGGGCTGCTGATGAAATCCCCCTCACGTTCTTTCTCGTCTCTCTCACTCTTTTCTTTAATTTCTTATAAAGAAATTTACAATTGTTTGGCTAATCTTGACCATTGATCAAGGTAGCTTATATGTGAGTTATTGATCTCTTAATAAATATTTTCCACATACTTTTCTAATAAATTTAAAACATCATAATTTGAATTAATGTTTAGCTTTTACATTATGTTCATTAATTTGTTGTCAAATTTTGACTAAAATCCAGTAAATCAAAATTTTCATCTGCTCTATATTCTGTAACATGTCTCATCATGAATATACATTTACATATCTTGTGCAAAATTTTCTAAGAACGATAAATTTCTCAGTTATCACAATTGAGTACAACCGACACTAGCACTAAGTGTAGTGAACTTGGTTAGGATGAAGTGAATAGTAATCAGTCAAAGGTCAAAGTTACTATTTATTGGTCAAAAGTTAAAGTTACTATTCATAAATGAATAGTATTATTCCTAGTATTATTTATGGTTATTGATACCACAGTTTGGTATCCGATGTTAATGATCGGTACTATATGGTATGAGTATTTTATATGTATGAATGTTACTGCTACTAGTATATAATACTAGTATGCGTTGTGTTGTGAATAAGCTTACGAAATATAAGTAATTTGAGACATGATATTATATGAAGTATGTTTATGATGGGAAAGTAAGTATTGAGTATGCTTACTATGTTACGTAAGAACATTTTAAAGCAATGAATGGTGTATACCATACGTTATGTTAATGCTCTGATGCCCTGGTTGGTGACAGAGTTATGTTATATGTTATGATTACTCTGATGCTATAACTGGTATCAGATATGTTCGTTACTATATGGTAAGAGCTTTTGTATGTCACGTATTTATGTTTGAACTTATTGAGCTTTAGCTCACGAGTTTGTTCATATTGCAAGTAAAAAACCTGTATCTCCGCAATAGAGTACAATGGATGACGGTGAGATTTGCATGTGCCAATGGAGATAGGAAATCCACTGTGGATATGGTCTTACGACCAGTCTTCTGTTGAGTGAATTGAAAGAGAAGATTAGAGAAAAGAGAATTGATGTATTTGATGTGCAAAGTTGAAATAAAATATTTCTGTAAGTTATGCTTTACAGAAATATTTTGTGAAAGAAAAATTATGTACTTTGGGAAATTATGTATTTCTGCAAAGTGAAGAAAAATATTTTAAGAAAGAAGTTTAAAGGGATAAAAAAAAATTTTGCCCTAAAATATCGAAAGTTTAAAAATAAGATAAGGTTTTAGGCGACCCAACGAGGTTCACGGTCCGTTGTGATCGGCTACGGAGCCCAATAGTAACAGTTTCACGTGACCGGCGTTTGGGGATTGCTACACAAATCTATCCTCAGGATTTTTTTTTTTTATGGTGGTGATTTTCTATTTCCACAAAAGAAGTCCTACCCTTAATTTCCTTTTTAACTTTCCATTTGCAAAACTAGTTGATTTGTAATTCCAACGTTTAGATCCGTTATCTAGTATTGTTTGATGAATGTGTAAGGATTAAAAATTGCTGAGCATTTAAATATTAAAATTGTGACTCGCAGGACAGGTTTTTTTGTTTTCTTTGTTTTTACACCAAAAAAAAAAAAGATTGCTCTTGTGTTATCTTTTTTTTTCCCTCATTTTTTACTTTTGTTTTTTATCTTTTACTTTTACGTAGTTTTTGTTTGTGTGTTCATCCAGACCAACTCTATTAGATTATTCTTAATGTTTGCATTAAGAGAATTATGAACACAAATAATAATATAATTGAGTTTTGATTTCTTTAGTAAGCAACAAAGTAGAATTAATACTTATAGAATTAAAAGTTAAATTAAGGGTATAAGTGAACCCTCAAAATATTATATGTATATATTTCTAAAAAATTTCTGTCAAACTTTAGCATTATAATTTCAGTAGAGAAAGAGAAGTTTACAAATATCTGAATTTAACATAATATGGAGCACAAGCTACCTCTTTATGGCCTTGAATATGAGCCCGTTCCTACAAAAGATATTACCAAACATGATAAGAGATTGTTTTTAGGGAAAAAAACTAATGTTATCTTATTTATATGTTTCAAATACATCAATATACTTGTAAATTTTTAATGTGTAATGATTCTATTGATACATATCATTCACACAAATAGATCCAAATGACACCTAGTTATATGTTATTAATGCAAAAAATTGACTTCAACACCACGTGTATGTTAGGAAATGCCCTAAGCATTAGAGACATTTTGATGTATTTATTTTGAACTGGATAATAAAATTATATAGAGGTTATTCATTACATTGCTATCTGTCCTCGTCTTATTTACATGTTAAAGTAAATGTAAGCAAATATGGCTCCCTGACTGCTTGTGTTAAACTGTTAGAACGTTGCATACAATGGACTTTTGTATGCGAGAAGACAATGTTCTAAAGTTAGCGGTCTAAACTATGGTCTGTAGTCTATGGGGTTAGACCGAGCATCTAACTCATGTTAAGACTATTATGTTGTCTAAAGCCTTGGAGGGGACGGTTTATCTTGACTGTCTAGAGCTGGACACCCAAGTAGAGACATAGATATGTTGCTTGGTGGTGACATATTAGACCGGGACTAAAGCGTGATTGATCTACGAAGTTCGCTTTGAGTGGATCGATCTGCTTTTTGATGTTCATTATGCAGTAACCTTAATCCTGAGTAAAAGGACAGCTTCATGTATATGATTTGTGTACTTTGATGTTCCAATGGCTAAAGCGTCTCAGAGGTAGTAAGCTTATAGACTGATTCGTTGGGTGCATGACTTGTATACGATGAAGGGTTCGTTTACAGATATCGGAATCATAGCTCTAATGAGGAGTTAAGGGTATCCTCTTAAAAGCATTATACTGAATGTGAAAATGGACAAGGCCTTGGGTCGTCTGCTGGGCGGATGACTTCTTATTCACATATGGTGAATAATCATTTTTTTTATTCGGTAGTATAATGGAACTTTAAGATAGCCTGATTAGTAGGATTAAACGGACTTTGGCCTAAGGCTGATCATGGATATCACATGAGGGTTCTGCATACATAACAAGGTCATTGGACGATAGCTTGTCACAGGCTTAAGTAATACGGTATATAATTGGGAGTTCAGTTTCAGGTTTATAGTGGTGTGACTCTGAAATTAGTGATCATATGATTGAGTTGTTTGGTAAAAGAATGATGATCATATAGATTTACGGGAGCCTGATTATATATGTCCAATCAGTCTCTCTACTAGCTCCATATAATTCCTTAACGTTTGGTAAATTGATTTTTGTATGCTGTTGGCTAGTTTATTACGCATGGATGGTGATGACACAGGATTAGGATGGTAGACAAGATTCTCTCTGGTTGGATTCAGATTTTGTTTTGGATAATAGAGTACACAATTATTTGAACTCCAAATAAAGTTGCCATGATTTTATTTGAGATTGGATTGGAGTTATAGAAAATTATCCATGAGAACAAGAACTTGAAACACAACTGTTTGGTGGATTTTGAAATTTGAAATTTAAATTTGAAATTTGAAATTTGAAATTTGAAATTTGAAATTTGAATTTGAAATTCGAATTTGAAATTTGAAATTCGAATTTGAAATTTTAAAATCACAGTCCAAGTGGGATTCGAATTTGAAATTTGAAATTCGAATTTGAAATTTTAAAATCACAGTCCAAGTGGGATTCAAATTTGTTGTGGAAAATCCACAAGGTTTGAAATTCGAATTTGAGTTAGATATGGAGAGGATAATCTTGTTAGAATCCTACTTGAATTTTGAATCCAAATCCTAACTAATGTTGGATGAAATTTTGAGGATTATCCTCAATGGATTTTCGGTTTTTATGGATAAGGTTCAAGGGAAAAATTCAAGTGTCAACCCCAGTTGAATTTGGATTCTCTCCTCCCCAGAAAGTGGTCGAAATTTTGGAGTGTATCTCCTAGAAAAATTCGGTTATTTTGGATAACGATGAGATAAGATTCAAGCTTGAAAATCCTAGTGGAATTTTGATTCTCCCTTATCCTAAAAGTGGCCGAAATTTTAAGGAGATTTTTTCCTTGGAATTTTTGGATTTTTTGGTTGAAAAAGGGAGATAAAATTCTAGTTAAAATCTTATTTAAATTTGGATTGGATTTATCCTAAATGGCCGAATTTTATTGTTGGGATTTTCCCTTGGAAAATTTGGATTTTATGATTGTGGATAAGGGAGAATATCTTTTCCTAATCCAATTCGAATTCAGAGAATCACCTCATGCAGGTCTATAAATAGAGGTCCTGCCACTCCAGTTCTCTTAGACTACAGACTCTCAGGTGAGCACGCTCATTGTTGCACAGCCCGCCGTGACAATAAAGTTCTTTAGAAATCTGGGTGGTCAGAAGAAGACTAGCAGTGCTAGCATACCGATCGAGGTTCAGAGTGCCCACACACTCAGCCATTCAGGAATTGGAGAATAGTAGAGAAGGCTAGTTGGTTGAAGCCTCCGGTTATTCTCCTCCTACAGATTGGCGTCCTTGAGGTATGAGTTTTAATTGTTGTTGGTTTATTGTATATGGCATCATGAGATATTTAATGATCTAAAAATTTTTATTGTTCCGCTGCGCCACTCTGATACGTTTTTACCGATTTATTTTTCCTTCAATTGGTATCAGAGCCATCTCATAACTATGCCATGTACATAAATTAGACAAATTACTTAGTCTTTTTATTTATGTATGGATTTGATATTTAGAGAGTGGCATTCTAGGGTTCCTTTATGTTGTTATCATGGATTATGTATAAAGTATGTGGTTATTTTAATTTTCTAAATTATTATAAGCATGCTTGTTTATGCCGGTTATGGTTCCTTAGAATTTAGAAAAATTGTATCTAGGAATTTTTATGTAACCATGGGAGCAGCTTATTAACACTGTTATTTTTTCATGGATTTTAATTTTTTGTCTCTTAGAATTTTTATGGTTAGAATTTTATACACCGAAAACGGTTTAGGAAATTTTATGTAATTATTCTTGGAGGAGATTGAAGATTGAATACCGTAATTTATTTTTTCTCAAAAGTTAAATTTGATTTAAAGATTGAAATTTTGATTGTGTGGAAAATTTCAATTTAATTGGGATTCAAATTAATTTTTGGAGATCCTAATAGGTAAATTGGAATATGACACGTGTAGGAAAATAAATCGGTAAAACGTATCAGAGTGGCGCAGCGGAATAATAAAATTTTTTTAGATCGTTAAATATCTCATGATGCCATATACAATAAATCAACAACAATTAAAACTCATACCTCAAGAACGCCAATCTGCAGAAAGAGAATGACCGGAGGCTTCAACCAACTAGCCTTCTCTACTATTCTCCAATTCCCGAATGGCTGAGTGTGTGGGCACTCTGAACCTCGATCGGTATGCTAGCACTGCTAGTCTTCTTACGACCACCCAGATCTCTAAAGAACTTTATTGTCACGATGAGCTGTGCAACAATAAGCCTGCTCACTTGAGAGTCTGTGGTCTGAGAGAACTGGAGTGGCAGGACCTCTATTTATAGACCTGCATGAGGTGATTCTCTGAATTCGAATTGGACTAGGAAAAGATATTCTCCCTTATCCATAACCAAAAAATCTGAATTTTTTCATGGAAAAATTCAACAATAAAATTCGGTTTTCTTAGGATAAATCCAATCCAAATCTAAACAAGATTTTAACTAGAATTTTATCTCCCTTTTTCAACCAAAAATTCTGAAATTCCTAGGAGAAAATCTTCTCCAAATATTCGGCCACTTTTAGGATAAGGAAGAATCAAAATTCCACTAGGATTTTCAAGCTTAAATCTTATCTCAACCTTATCCAAAATAACCGAATTTTCCTAGGAGATTATCTCCAAAATTTCGGCCACTTTTCAGGAAGGAGAGAATCCAAATTCAACTGGGATTGAAACTTGAATTTTTTTTCCTTGAATCTTATCCACAAAAACCGAAATTCCATTGAGGATTATCCTCAAAATTTCGCCCATAGTTTGTTGGGATTTGGATTCAAAATTCAAGTAGGATTCTAACAAGATTATCCTCTCCAAATCCAACTCAAATTCGAATTTCAAACCTTGTGGATTTTCCACAACAAATTCGAATCCCACTTGGACTGTGATTCAATATTTGAATTTCAAATTTCAAATTCGAATTTCAAATTCAAATTCAAATTTCAAATTTCAAATTTCAAATTTAAATTTCAAATTCAAATTTCAAATTCAAATTTCAAATTTTAAATTTCAAAATTCAAATTTCAAATTTCAAAATTCAAATTTCAAAATCCACAAAATGGTTGTGTTTCAAATTCTTGTTCTCATGGATAATTTTCTACAACTCCAATCCAATCTCAAATAAAATCATGGCAATTTTATTTAGAATTCGAATAATTGTGTACTCTATTATCCAAAACAAAATCTGAATCCAACCGGAGAGAATCTTGTCTACCATCCTAACCCTGTGTCATCACCATCCATGCATAATAAACTAGCCAATAGCATACACAAATCAATTTGCCAAACGTTAAGGAATTATGTGGAGCTAGTAGAGGGACTGATTGGACATATATAATCGGGCTCCCGCAAATCCATATGATCATCATTCTGTACCGAACAACTCAATCATATGATCACTAATTTCAGGGTCACACCACTATAAACCTGAAACTGAACTCCCAATTATATACCGTATTACGTAAGCCTGTGACGAGCTATTATCCAATGACCTTGTCATATATGCAAAACCCTCATATGATATCCATGATCAGCCTTAGGTCAAAGTCCATTCAATCCTACTGATCAGGCTATCTTAAAGTTCCATTATACTACCGAATTAAGAAAATGATTATTCACCATATGTGAATAAGAAGTCATCCACCCAGCAGACGATCCAAGGCCTTGTCCATTTTCACATTCAGTATAATGCCTTTAAGAGGATACCTTTAACTCCTTAGAGCTATGATTCCGATATCTGCAAACAAACCCTTCATCGTATACAAGTCATACACCCAACGAACCGGTCTATAAGCTTACTACCTCTGAGACGCTTTAGCCATTGGAACATCAAAGTACACAAGTCATATACATGAAGTAGTTCATTTACTCAGGATTAAGGTTATTGCACAATGAATGTAATAACCGGGAAATTTTACTATTCTCGGAATATTGTAAATTGCATGTACATGATGAATTTCATGTTTAAAATGTAAAATGTATGATTAATATTGTGTAGAATGAGATAAAATATTCTAATGATATTACAGATTAAGAATTCGGTGATGTAAAAGCATGCCGAATTGAGCTAGGGAAAAACAGTGAACTGTAAACCCTAGTACGTGACTCAGGGTAAGCTGAGTGCACAAAAAGATAAAATACTGATAGTAGTGATTTTAGACGTGAGTGCGTGTATGTGTGTTGCACATAGTATTGAGAAGTTGGTCTAGATGACCTCTTCTTGACCTAAAATTGATATATTTATATTCAGCATGCTCAAATTAGTCAATTGAGCATGAAAAGTAATATTTGATCCGGAGATACGCAGTATCAAGAAATTGGTCAAGATGACATTTTCTTGATATAAAACTGATATATTTGGAATCAGAATGCTCTAATTAGTCAATTAAGCACAAAGTGAAAAATTTTGACCGGGAAATGTACAGTATTGAAAACTGGCCGAGATGACCTCGGATGACGACGAAACTGATATATTTGGATTCAGGACGTCCAAATTAGTCAGTACAACCTATCAGAATGCTCATATTAGTTAATTGAGCACAAAGGTAATTTTTGACTGGGAATTTGTAGTACCGGAAACTGGTCTAAACGATCTCGGATAAAAACGAAACTTATATATTTGGGTTCAGCACGCCCAAATTAGTCAGGATAGCTCATGTTGAAAATTTGGACAAAAAGGGTAAAAAGGGCGAAATTGCAGAAAAGGCCCCATAATTTTCATTTTCTAGATTTTCTCCCCCACACCTACGCCATCGGTAAACAGTAACCGACCACCGGAAACGGTGTCCGTTTTGGACACTGCCAGTCTCGTTCGAAAGCTCTCGATGAGCTGAATCCAACGGTGTGCTGAATCGACGGAACCGACGCCGGAGAACGCCGTACGCGCCGCCCGAAGCCGTCGGTGGTCGAAAATTTCAAACGGCCGTATCTCCGCCGTCCGACCTCCGATCGACACGATTCCGGTCCCAAAAGACTCGTGGTGAAGAGTAGAACAAAACCCAAGCTTCATTTCACCTCAACAGTCACCGAATTGCACCGCCCGAAGCCGCGCCGTCGCCGCCGTGAAGCCGCCGTGGAATCCGTCGATTCCGGCGGAGTTGAGTGACGTGGTTGGTCTCAAAATGCTCAGAGAAGAACAGAGAGCAAAAGCCCTCAAACAATTTCGGGCAACAACCCCGGCACGGCGGAGATTCAAAGCCGCCGCCGTGGGTCAAGTTTTCGAGGCCGATTGTCGACGATCGGAGCCTCCAATGGTGAAATTGACACCACCAATGGACTCCTCTCGTCGAGATCTTCAAGGTGGACACCTCCGTTGTTCGCGCCGCCGCCGTCCGTCGTCGGTCAACGCAGGAGTCAACGCCGGTCAATGTGGTCAACGCCAGTCAACGACGACTCGGGGGCAGAAAAATGAAGAATGGCCCGTTAGCCTATTTTCGACGTTCTGGACATATCTGCAGTATCAGAATTGCCAACCGAGATTCCGAACATGAAGAATGGAGACAAAAAGTTTGCACGATCGAGACCGAACGGTTCGTCCGATCACCGACGGGACGATTTCGGTAGCGATTTTGTTTCCCTTCATTCCTTATTTATGTATTGGAATGATTTGTATGTAATTTTTATTCAAATTGTAAAAAAGAAATGAAAAAAAAAAAGAGTCAAATGAATGAAATGTCAGAAAAAGAAAATGTATGGGAAACGTGAAAACTTTTACGTAAAAAGCTGAGTTTTACGTAAAAATTAGGCCTCTGGTATAGTACGTGGTAGATTAGACTAAGTTAGACGGTTTTGAGGCGTTTCCTAAACGCCGGAGACCTAGAAATTTAGCGGAAATACTGCCGAAATTTTGAAAACGGCACTATGGACATTTTGATGAAAAACGAGAGGTAAATTGTGTTCGGTAATGGAAACCGAGACCCTTCGATGAGTTAAGCTCGGAAAATGGGAAAATGAACCTTTGAGGAATAGTAAACCATCCCTCCGAGGTTGTGAAAATTTAAGAGAACGGGAAAACCAATGTCAAGGGTATTTTAGGAAACGAAAGGTAAATTTGAGGTTAGGATGAAAACATGAGCCCACTCGGTGTCTAAGGCTCGGGATTAGCATAACAAATGTTTCAGGAGTAGTGAAATACCCATTTAAGACTCCGAAACGTGAGAAAAACGAGAAACGACCCTAGGTGTCGGAATAGTACCACCCGAGGGTCGGATGACCAATAGTCGTCTATGGAACAGCAATGGATGCTGTAAAAGGGTGTAAAAGCTTAAGAAATATTATTTTATGATATTTGTGCTTAGAAAATCCTGTTAAAAGTCACAGTAAGCATATAACGGTCCCGAGACCCGTCAGGGACAAAATGGTCATTTTGACCAAAAAATTTCCGAAAGGCTCGGAAAGGACCGTGAATGCCTAAGGATAGTTAAAATGAAATTATAAAAGTTAAATTTGGGTCTTAAACCAACAAAAAGTAGGTTTATGATGAGAAATCAAATCAGGGGTAAAATGGTAATTTTGTCAAGAGTTAGTGTAAAAAATGGAAAATGAGATTTTAGATTCCTAAGACCATTTACGGGAAATAAAACGTAGAATTTTTACGTTTTACTAAATTTTGAATATGAAATGAAGATTTAGAATAACCGTGGTTATTCCGGTTATAGGAACCCGATCCAGAAGCGGCAAAGGAACGTCTGCGGAGTCGGGGAAGGAAATGCTAGCGAAAGTATCTGTAAGTTCGAACATTTAATTGACTGCAACATGAATAAACTATTATGTCTAAGTGTGATATGTGTAAGTTCAAGCATTCATTGGTCTGCTCATGAATATTCTGATGTTGTTCATTATATGAATGAATTGATCTGTTATATCTAGGTTTATGTGCTATATGAATGTTTCATAGCGCGATGCTATGATAAATGTTTAGTAAGCTCAGATATTTACATGTTTGCAGCATGAATTACTATTTGATTGATTTAAGTACTTTTCGTATAAACTTATAAAGTCCTACGGGCAATAAGGGTGTAGTTAAACTAACTCACCTAATGAAATGAGAAATTAAAAAGTGTATAAATAATACACTATGGAGAAGTGCTAGGGCACTATAGTGTGGTTAATTAAAAACACACATAAAGAAATAAAGGTAAAGACCTATGGGCAATAAGGGTTCCACCGTGGGACGATTCATATGAATGTCACCGGTGGGGAACTATAAGAAAGATGGTAATGAAACTACTAAGGCGTACCGCCCCTCCAACATAGTGGTGGAGGTTTTTCTCAGATCCTACAAGGATATCAGGGCTGTGGAGGCCGATATTCTAAGGTCGCTCCTTAGACCCTCCCAGTCAGCGCGCTAATAATCATCGGTACTGCCATAAATAGAGCTCTAAACTAGAAATCAAATAGGGAATAAACAATCAATAAAATGATAAAAATCATAATTGAGCATAACCGAAGCTTACGCTAGAGTAATGTAAATTCGGTTAGGGTATGTGAATAGTACCCCGATAGAGTAAAGTGAATAGTAACCAGTTAGGGTAACTGTTACTATTTATGATGAATAGTACTATTTATAGAAAATTGAGTTTTAGTGTTTTTGAATCAATATGATTCTTACTATGTATGTTTGAACTTACTGAGCTTGTTAGCTCATCAGTTTGTTCATGTTGCAGGTAAGAAACCTGTCCAGTAGATTTTTGAATGGCGGTAGGATGCAAGCGTGTCAAAGGGATAGGGAATCCACTGTGGATATGGTCCTGCTATAAGTTTTCCATTGAGCGTTGAAAAAAAAGAGACATATATTGCAAAAAGATTTGAATTATGTATTGTGTATAAACTATGTTTGTACTTTTAAAAAGTGATAAACATAATTCAGTTTAATTACGTTATGTTTACACACAAGAAAAAGTATTTTAAAAAAAATTGATTCCAAATTTCACAAAGGATTTAAAGGAAATAAAAGAATTTAGGCGACCCGACGAAGTTCACGAGCTATTTCAGTCGGCTAAGGAGCTTGATTGTAATAGTTTCGGTGGACCGAGGTCGGGGGCGCCACAGGTGGTATCAGAACGAGCTTGACCATATCCCTCTTGGCATGAGACGTAACCTTCTCGTCTATCCAAGTAAGTTAGCCTAGTTTTGAATTAGTAGTTGTTTGTTTATTGGAAAATAAACGACTTGGATGAAATGAGATGATGAGATCAATGAATGTGGACTCACGATTGTATAGTGCTAGTGGACTACCACAATACGGCTATTCAGAGTTCGAGATAGAGAATTACCATGATTATGATCGTACAGTGCTAGAGAATGAACAAGGAAGGCTGCTCAGAGAAGAAAAGAAGATTGCCATCAAGTTATATAGAATTCCAATGTCAGCTGCCCACAAAGTTTAGAGTGGCAAACAGTCTTTCGGTATTTCATAGGAAGGCAAGATTAGTGTCACGTTATTGAAATGATTTTCCGGCTGTGTACCATTAATCGGGATGATGGGTCTTGTTGGCTGTTGACAATGCTTTTCGGGGAGATACTCTCGTGTGTATTGGGATTCTTGTGACCAGGAGTAGCGCTTAACTGGACCAAGTTTCACCATGCCACGATTGAGTAAATCTTCTCTCGGAAAAAGTCTAATATCAGCCCCAACTCCTCAAGGGCAAACAGGGTGTCACTTTTAATGTCACTTGAGTTCCTTAGAGTTGCGAACATACGAGAATAAGTTCATCGGACTGAGAAACTGCAGTCGATGTCCGGTGACATAGTTCTAACGTATGCTGTGCGCTTCGAGGAACTGATGAATCCCCTCCAATTTGCGTGGAATTCACAACGGAACTTAAGCTGAGACGAGCGTAGATCCAAGAATGTCTATAGGTGAACGATCTAGTCAAGGAAGAAGAGGACCCATAAAAGTTTCCTATAGACCAGGAAAATTATATGTATTAGGCTATATATATATCCTTTATGTTATATTGAAATGTTATGTAATGACATGTGTATGTAGTGACATGTGTGTGATGAATTGTTAGGAACTGTCAAAATGTGTTGATATAATATAATGAGTTTTGTTGTTTTGTCCTATATGAAAATGCATAATATACGATAAATGGGCCATGTGCATTTATTGCGCTAGAAATGGTCCGGATGAAGAGAAAAAAAGATCCGAAGGAATTTTCCTTTGAAACCGGATCGATAGAATGACTAAAATGTAGAGTGGTACTTATGTGTATATATGTATACTCAATGTAAAAGAGGCTGTTGTATATACAAGGCCTTAATATTGATATATATGTGAATGTCATGAAACTAGTTATAATAATGCCGTACGATGATATGGCATTAGGATTTCTTTGAATTTCGGGAAATCTTAAAAATTTTGTGAAATATATATATACATTGAAAATCTAATGATTGATTCTCAAACAATTATAGGGAAATAGAAAATATGGTGAATACATATGGTCAAGAAAATATGAGTGAATGTCTCATCCTGTTAAAAAGGGTGGAGAAATTATAAGGCCTTTTAGAGGTCTAGATGCAAGAAAACGAAAACGTTGAATTAAGACCGCGTTTAGATGAGATAGAACCTAGACAGGGTGCTGAGAAGGTTCAGCCACCATTGACCCCTGCGGTTGAATAGGTAGTACATTACCGCTGTTCTTGAAAAGATACAGGAACTACGGTCAATAGTAAATCAAGAGTTATTATATAAGCGATTCCGTGGAATAAAACCTCTAGAATTTAAGGGCTCTACAGATTCAGTGGAAGCAGAAGAATGATTTTCATCTATATAGATGATTTGAGACTCCATAAACTTGATAGAGCAAGGAGAAGGTTCTGCGTACGTCCTTTGTTCTGATGAAGGATGCTAAGTTCTGATAGAACATTGTCAGAATGAGAAAAGATGAGACTACGGTGAACTAAAATGAATTTCTGGTTGAATTTCATTAAATATATTATGATCCTGCATCACGGAAACCGTAAAAAAAAAAAAAAAAGGTTTGCCGCATTAAAGCAAGGAAACGTATCAGTGAGTGAAGAGCATCGAAAATTGATCAATTGTCCAAATAATGCCCTTACGTGGTAATTATTTAAAGGGAAAAGATACAGAGAATGATTGGAATGTTCTGATCAGAGATCCTTGTTTTGGTGGATAGTGGTCTAATACCACCACCTTCAATGACAGACTGCGTCAGTCGCGCTCGACAGGTTGAATACCAGCGGGCTAGACAGAAAGAAGAAAGAGAAAAAGTCTGAAAAACCTGAAAGAGGGAAAGGACTTTGACTGATTTTTTCCTAAGTTGGAACCTAAATTGGGTAAAGCAGTAAATCTAATCAGAATGTTAGGCCAGGATAGTTTAACGCTCCAGGCCTATAGTCATAGAATAAAGGAAAAGCCAAATTTTCCGGGAAAACGAAAACCTAACCTGGAATAATAGAAGGCAGCAAAGGAAGCTGACCAATAATATAGGATCAGATGTATCCAGTTGCGCTACAAGTGAGAAGGGGCACTGGCCACAGTGCTGATTTGGCCCCAGTGCATGTTAGCAATGCGGGAAAAGAAGGTCGTTATGCCAGAAACTGACCCACAAATCGGTAGAATACACAGGAAACGTTTTAACCACAACAACAATATCCCAAGCCCATGTGTTATAGGCTAGATTTGAAAGATCGTTGGTAGTACTGGAAAGACAAGAACACATAACACGTGCCAATGCTCGTGTCTTGGCGTACACTAAGGAGGATGCGAAAGTAGGAACGTCAAACATAGCGACAGAATCGATTGTTATAAGGTTAGTTGATTGTGACGTAATCTTAGGAACGGATTTCCTAGGGAAATATCAAATCATAGTTGATTACCGGAACAGAAAGATAGTGTTTCGACTAAACGACAAAGAAACCTTTGAACATGTGGATTCGTCACGTAAATCAAGGAAGATGATAATTAGCTCGTGAAGTGCGAGTAAGCTAATGTCCAATAATTGAATTGGATATTTGGCTTATGTGGCAGATGTAATAGAGGAACAGAAGCTTTAATCAGAAAATGTTCCCATTGTCCATGAATTTCTCGACGATCTTTTAAAGAAATTGACTAGATTTCTGTAAGAACAAGAAATTTCCTTTGAAATCGAGCTTATGCAAAGAACTGCACCCATTTTCAAAGGCGTGGCAGTATACTTCATAATCGATATACGATCAGAATACCATCAACTGAGTGTTCAAGGAATTCCTAGATAAGTTGTCATAGTGTTTATCGATGACATATTTATATATTCATAGACTCATAAGGAGTATGAAGAGCATTTGAGAACTGCTCTGCACATTATGAGACAGCACCGACCCTATGTAAAATTCTCCAGGTGCAAATTTTGGCTAGAGAAAGTGTATTTTCTCAGACATGTAGTCTCTAAATAAGGAATCGTCGTAGATCCTATCAAGGGGAGACGACTAACGAATTGCCTGCACCTAAGACTGTAATGAGAATACGGAATTTCTTAGGTTTGGTTGGCAACTATAGAAGACTTGTGGAAAGGTTCGCATGACTAGCGGCACCTCTTACGGCTATTACGCGTAAGGAGAGGTAATATGAGTAGACTGAAGAATGTGAAAAGAGTTTTCAAGAGTTGAAAAATTGACTAACAAGCGCGCCAATTCACACGCTTCTCACTAAAAGGGAGAAATTCGTGATATATTGCGATGCATCGAAAGAGAATCTGAATATGTGGCAAAGAGAATGTTGGAGTTGGTGAAGGATTACAACTGTGAGATCCTCTACCACCCAGAAAAAAATCAATCAACCGTGTGATGGATGCCTTAAGCAGAAAGTCTACTGTTCCGTACCAATAGCGAAAAGGAAAACCAGCGAACAATTACGACAAGAGATACACTCATTAGAGTTGGAGCTGATATCCGAAAGGTTAGTTGTACTCCAATCAGAGTCATCACTATTCGAAGACACTAAAAGGGCTCTGAAGCAAGATCAAATATAATAAGTTATCAAGAAGGGATTTCCAAGGGTGGAATGATCCTACATTAAGGAGGAATTCATATTCTAACTAATGACGGATTAATGAGGTGAAGTATGGCAAAAGCCCATAAAATGCCATATTCAATGCATTTCGAAAAGAGTAAAGTATACTATAAATTAAAATTGCAATTCTGGTGGAAAGAGACGACGAATGAAAGCGTAAAATTTGTGAATCGATGCATGACCGTCAAAAGATCACGACTGAACAAAACATCTAGGTAGAAAACTGGAATCATTGGAAGTTCCCGAACGTAAGTGAGAACATATTGCGATGAATTTTGTAGTGGAATTATCAAGGACCCAAGAGCGATATAACGCCATCTGAATTATGGTGGATAAATTGATGAAAACCGCAAAGTCATAGTAGTGAAAATGACTTTTCACTGGAAAAGTTAGCGAATTTCTATGAAAACCATGTTGTCAGATAACACAGTGTTTCAAATTTGTTATATTTGATTTAGATACGCAATTCACTTCAAATTTTTGGAAGTGCTACAAGGAGTCATGGGAACGAAATTGCGTCTTAGTACGACTTTTCATCCCTAGACGAAGATCAATCCGAGCGAATTACTCGGACACTAGAAGACATGTTTCGTGTCTAAGTCATGGATTTTCTAAGAATTGGAACGAGAAGTTACTGTTAGAAGAAATTCTCGTACAACAACAGCTACCAAGCTTCTATAGGAATGGTACCCTATGAAGCTTTAGATGGACGAAAGTGCAAATCGCTTACCTATTGGTATGACCTGCGAGAGAAACAGTGGCACAAGACCAATTTCGTATAAGAAACATCGGATGTAATTGTGAAAATACAGCGATGAAGAAAGATCGCACAAAGTCGGCGGAAGAATTATGCAGATAAACTCTAAAGATCCCTAGAGTTTAATGAAAGGGATTTCATATTCTTAAAAAGTATTCCCATTGAAGGGAATAATGTGTTCGGTAAGAAAAGAAAATTTATTCCAAGATGTATTGGACCTTATGAAAATTTTAAACGTGTTGAAAATGTTACCTATAAATAGGTACTACCTTCAGAACTGTCAGCAGTACATAGTGTTTTTCACGAATGTAGGCTAAGGAAACAGATATCGAATTTATCTTATGTATTGAAGTACGAATCGATTCAGATTTAGGAGAATCTGACATATGAAGAGCAACTTGTTCAAATTTTGCTCGGAAAGACGAAACAAGAATGTTGTACCCTCATTTGTGCTAAATTTTCGAGGACGAAAATTTTATAAGGAGGGGTGAATGTAATAACCGGGAAATTTTACTATTCTCGGAATATTGTAAATTGCATGTACATGATGAATTTCATTTTAAAATGTAAAATGTATGATTAATATTGTGTAGAACGAGATAAAATATTCTAACGATATTACAAATTAAGAATTCGGTGATGTAAAAGCATGCCGAATTGAGCTAGGGAAAAACAGTGAACTGTAAACCCTAGTACGTGACTCAGGGTAAGATGAGTGTACAAAAAGATAAAATACTGATAGTAGTGATTTTAGACGTGAGTGCGTGTGTGTGTGTTGCACATAGTATTGAGAAGTTGGTCTAGATGACCTCTTCTTGACCTAAAATTGATATATTTATATTCAGCATGCTCAAATTAGTCAATTGAGCATGAAAAGTAATATTTGATCCGGAGATACGCAGTATCAAGAAATTGGTCAAGATGACATTTTCTTGATATAAAACTGATATATTTGGAATCAGAATGCTATAATTAGTCAATTAAGCACAAAGTGAAAATTTTGACCGGGAAATGTATAGTATTGAAAACTGGCCGAGATGACCTCGGATGACGACGAAACTGATATATTTGGATTCAGGACGTCCAAATTAGTCAGTACAGCCTATCAGAATGCTCATATTAGTTAATTGAGCACAAAGGTAATTTTTGACGGGGAATTTGTAGTACCGGAAACTGGTCGAAACGATCTCGGATGAAAACGAAACTGATATATTTGGGTTCAGCACGCCTAAATTAGTCAGGATAGCTCATGTTGAAAATTTGGACAAAAAGGGTATAAAAGGGCGAAATTGCAGAAAATGCCCCATAATTTTCATTTTCTAGATTTTCTCCCCCACACCTACACCGTCGGTAAACAGTAACCGACCACCGGAAACGGTGTCCGTTTTCGACACCACTGGTCTCGTTGGAAAGCTCTCGATGAGCTGAGTCCAACGGTGTGCTGAATCGACGGAACCGACGCCGGAGAACGCCGCCCAAAGCCATCGGTGGCTGAAAATTTCAAACGGCCGTATCTCCGTCGTCCGACCTCCGATCGACACGATTCCGGTCCCAAAAGACTCGTGGTGAAGAGTAGAACAAAACCCAAGCTTCATTTCGCCTCAACAGTCACCGAATCGCGCCGCCCGAAGCCGCGCCGCCCGAAGTCGCGCCGTCGCCGCCGTGAAGCCGTCGTGGAATCCGTCGATTCCGGCGGAGTTGAGCGACGTGGTTGGTCTCGAAATGCTCAAAGAAGAACGGAGAGCAAAAGCCCTCAAACAATTTCGGGCAACAACCCCGGCACGGCGGAGATTCAACGCCGCCGTCATGGGTCGAGTTTTCGAGGCCGATTGTCGACGATCGGAGCCTCCAATGGTGATATTGACACCACCAATGGACTCCTCTCGTCGAGATCTTCAAGGTGGGCACCTCCGTTGTTCGCGCCGCCGCCGTCGGTCAACGCGAAAGTCAATGCCGGTCAATGCGGTCAACGCAGGTCAACGACGACTCGGGGGCGGAAAAATGAAGAATGGCCCGTTAGCCTATTTTCGACGTTCTGGACATATCCGCAGTATCAGAATTGCCAACCGAGGTTCCGAACATGAAGAACGGAGACAAAAAGTTTACGCGATCGAGACCGAACGGTTCGTCCGATCACCGATGGGACGATTTCGGTAGCGATTTTGTTTCCCTTCATTCCTTATTTATGTATTGGAATGATTTGTATGTAATTTTTATTCAAATTGTAAAAAAGAAAAGAAAAAAAAAGAGTCAAATGAATGAAATGTCAGAAAAAGAAAATGTATGGGAAACGTGAAAACTTTTACGTAAAAAGTTGAGTTTTACGTAAAAATTAGGCCTCTGGTATAGTACGTGGTAGATTAGACTAAGTTAGATGGTTTTGAGGCGTTTCCTAAACGCCGGAGACCTAGAAATTTAGCAGAAATGCTGTCGAAATTTTGAAAACGGTACTATGGACATTTTGATGAAAAACGAGAGGTAAATTGTGTTCGGTAATGGAAACCGAGACCCTTCGATGAGTTAAGCTCGGAAAATGGGAAAATGAACCTTTGAGGAATAGTAAACCATCCCTCCGAGGTTGTGAAAATGTAAGAGAACGGGAAAACCAATGTCAAGGGTATTTTAGGAAACGAAAGGTAAATTTGAGGTTAGGATGAAAACCTGAGCCCACTCGGTGTCTAAGGCTCGGGATTAGCATAACAAATGTTTTAGGAGTAGTGAAATACCCATTTAAGACTCCGAAACGTGAGAAAAACGAGAAACGACCCTAGGTGTCGGAATAGTACCACCCGAGGGTCGGATGACCAATAGTCGTCTATGGAACAGCAATGGATGCTGTAAAAGGGTGTTAAAGCTTAAGAAATATTATTTTATGATATTTGTGCTTAGAAAATCCTGTTAAAAGTCACAATAAGCATATAACGGTCCCGAGACCCGTCAGGGGCAAAATGGTCATTTTGACCAAAAAATTTCCGAAAGGCTCGGAAAGGACCGTGAATGCCTAAGGATAGTTAAAATGAAATTATAAAAGTTAAATTTGGGTCTTAAACCAAGAAAAAGTAGGTTTATGATGAGAAATCAAATCAGGGGCAAAATGATAATTTTGCCAAGAGTTAGTGTAAAAAATGGAAAATGGGATTTTAGATTCCTAGGACCATTTATGGGAAATAAAACGTAGAATTTTTATGTTTTACTAAATTTTGAATATGAAATGAAGATTTAGAATAACCGTGGTTATTCCGGTTATAGGAACCCGATCCAGAAGCGGCAAAGGAACGTCTGCGGAGTCGGGGAAGGAAATGCTAGCGAAAGTATCTGTAAGTTCGAACATTTAATTGACTGCAACATGAATAGACTATTATGTCTAAGTGTGATATGTGTAAGTTCAAGCATTCATTGGTCTACTCATGAATATTCTGATGTTGTTCATTATATGAATGAATTGATCTGTTATGTCTAGGTTTATGTGCTATATGAATCTTTCATAGCGCGATGCTATGATAAATGTTTGGTAAGCTCAGATATTTACATGTTTGCAGCATGAATTACTATTTGATTGATTTAAGTACTTTTCGTACAAACTTATAAAGTCCTACGGGCAATAGGGGTGTAGTTAAACTAACTCACCTAATGAAATGAGAAATTAAAAACTGTATAAATAATACACTATGGAGAAGTGCTAGGGCACTATAGTGTGGTTAATTAAAAACACACATAAAGAAATAAAGGTAAAGACCTACGGGCAATAAGGGTTCCACCGTGGGACGATTCATATGAATGTCACCGGTGGGGAACTATAAGAAAGATGGTAATGAAACTACTATGGCGTACCACCCCTCTAACATAGTGGTGGAGGTTTTTCTCAGATCCTACAAGGATATCAGAGCTGTGGAGGCCGATGTTCTAAGGTCGCTCCTTAGACCCTCCCAGTCAGCGCGCTAATAATCATCGGTACTGCCATAAACAGAGCTCTAAACTAGAAATCAAATAGGGAATAAACAATCAATAAAATGATAAAAATCATAATTGAGCATAACCGAAGCTTACGCTAGAGTAATGTAAATTCGGTTAGGGTATGTGAATAGTACCCCAATAGAGTAAAGTGAATAGTAACCAGTTAGGGTAACTGTTACTATTCATGATAAATAGTACTATTTATAGAAAATTGAGTTTTAGTGTTTTTGAATCAATATGATTCTTACTATGTATGTTTGAACTTACTGAGCCTGTTAGCTCATCAGTTTGTTCATGTTGCAGGTAAGAAACCTGTCCAGTAGATTTCTGAATGGCGGTAGGATGCAAGCGTGTCAAAGGGATAGTGTCACGGCCCAAAATTTAGACACGTGACACGGCAGCCAAATCATAATATCAACCCGAGATTTAAGGAAAACATTTATTACAAAAACAACGGGTCAACATTATAATTTAGCTAAGCCTAATTATAAAGTAGTATCATAACCACAAAATAAAATAAAGGAGAAAATAAATGCTTTTTAATGCGGAAGTCAAATACAAAATCGGTTTTCAAAAGAAATTACCAACCATAAAATATTCCCAAGCATGAAATTTGAATAACGTGAAATAAAGTACAAACTTGAAGTCTCATTACATCAGAACGAGAAACATAAAGAAGAAGATGGAGAAAACGAATAGCATCATCTTCGGTAATAACGGATATCTCAACGATTTTCGGAACTGCTACCTCCCGCACCTGGAAGTAGTCATTTCGAAATCACAAAGAAAAGGGACGTGAGTGCTGGCTCAGTAGGACAGAAACAAAAGTGGGTTAACAGATAACATTTAAAAGTTTGGCATAATATTCGTTTCCAAAAATAATCAACAATTTAAAAAAAAACATTTTTTTAATGCAAGTTTTATTCTACTGAGGACTTAGCGTAGCTGCAATATACGTGCCCCAATATTAAAATAATAAATCATTAAAACAACCATCTTATTATGAGTGAGGACTTGTCGTAGCTATAATATACGTGCCTCGAATTTGAATTATCCTAGATCATCTCATTACGGTCTAAATAGGCCGAACGGCCCTGCGCAGGTTTAGGGACCTTTCCCCATGGCGTCAACTTTGGGACGCACGCATCATTTACAATGATCGTGAACTAGAGCTCAATTATGTTCACCGGATTATTCAAAAGATGGTATTTACCAAGTTATATTATGTCATAAATCAAAACACGTTTTAAAATACACATTTAATTACCAAATACGTTGCATGCGTTTATTTCATCAAAAACAATATAATAATTTCATAAACTGAAAACAGCATGCTATTGATAAAACAGGGAAATATAAAACACTTGACTACTCTCAGAAAAGGCTAGAACGTCCTACCTCGATTATCGCACAAGCGTTACGATAACGTGATCCACAAATCTAGCAAGAACGTCAAATAAGTCCTATAATCACAACATATGATTAGTCTAGGTCTAGACATAATCATCCAATCATTTTAGTTTGCCACAAAAGATTTTAAAACATTTAAAAACATTTGGGATTTTAAAAAAAATTTGTGAAAAACTCTAAGTTAGGATATTACTGGACATGGGCAGACTGACCTAGGCTGATTGTAAAATCCATATTAATTCATTTTTAATCCCAAAAATTCTAAATTTTTAATATGTTAAACTAGACATCCGTAGCTTTAATTCTATATAATTTTTATAATTTTTAGACATCATTTGGTCATTCAATTAGGCCAAAAACCGAGGGGTTGTTTTCAGGCATAAAATCTGGGTTTCAGTTTCAGTTCAAAAACTGGCAGTTCTGTCCGCCTATATTAGAAAAATATTTTGACTAGGTAAACGGATGATTTTGGTTCTGAAATTTTGTAGGCATTTAGGGAACATCTTGAATTTAATTTTAGGCTCAAGAATCACTCAAAAATCGGTTTTAAAACTCAAGTTATGGCTGACATAAATTTACTGTTCATATGGTAATTTTCCAGATTTCCGTTTTTCTGTGTCCGAATTTTGATTAGCCTCAAATCAACTCAATTTTCATCCAATGACCACGAAATTTTGTGGAGGACCTTATTTATATGTGGTTAACACAACCTAAGAATCAAATTGACAAAAACATAAAATTTTACACATGTGATAATAGGGTTTTTGAAAGGGAAACAAAGAGGCAAAATTTTTAGGGTTTGAGAGAGAGATTCACACCTTGTTTGTGCTATACCATTTTTGATGCTTGGTCTCCTTTTTGGCTGAATTTGTGTGAGTGTTGGAGTCTTCAAAACAGTAGGGAAAACAGTGGAGAAAACCATATAAAAATTAGGATTTAAAACCAAAAGGAGAAGGAAGGAAAAAGTTTGATTTCTCACCTTGTTTTTGTCTCAAAAATTGTTGAATCTTTGAGCTGCCTTTTGATAGGTTTTGTTACTGTTTTGGGTGTGTTTTGGGAGAGAAAATTCAGAGAGGAGAGAAGGGAAAGCTGGCCGAATTTTTGAGTGTGAAAGGAAGGGTGAATGAGAGTTAAAAGAGGGTTTTTATACTAGATTTTCTTTCTTTCCCTTTCTCTTCCTTGTTTGGCCGAAATTTCTAAGGGTAAAAGGGAAAGTTTTTGTGCTGTTTTAAGGCTAGGGTTTTCTCTCTTATTTCCCTTTAGGTGGCCAAAATTATCCCTTAGTTTTTAAGAAAAAAAAATTTGAATTTTGGTTGAGTTTTGACCTAGCTTTTGATTCAAATAAAAATCTCCTTTATTTCCTATACTTTATTGCCGAAATTTCTTCTTTATATCTAAGGGATGAAATTTGAATTTAAATCCTCCTTGGATTTGTGGAATTTAAATTTTAATTAAAATCTTAAGTGATGGCCGAATATTTTAGGGTTTCTTTTTTAAGTTCAAATTGTTGACTTTTTGAGCGGAATTTGACTAGGAAACCAACCTAGGGTTTCCAAAAGATTTTTAATTAATTTTTGGCACACTAATTTTATTTAAATTATATATTGACCCTTAAATAGAATTTAAAGCGTCACAGATAGGGAATCCACTGTGGATATGGTCCTGCTACAAGTTTTCCGTTGAGCATTGAAAAAAAAGAGACATATATTGCAAAAAGATTTGAATCATGTATTGTGTATAAACTATGTTTGTACTTTTAAAAAGTGACAAACATAATTCAGTTTAATTACGTTATGTTTACAAACAAGAAAAAGTATTTAAAAAAAAAAATTGATTCCAAATTTCACAAAGGGTTTAAAGGAAATAAAAGAATTTAGGCGACCCGATGAAGTTCACGAGCTATTTCAGTCGACTAAGGAGCTTGATTGTAATAGTTTCGGTGGACCGAGGTCGGGGGCACCACAATGAACGTCAAAAGCAGATTGATCTACTCAAAGCGGACTTCGTAGATCAATCACGCTTTAGTCCCGGTCTAATATGTCACCACCAAGCAACATATCCATGTCTCTACCTGGGAGTCCAGCTCCAGACAGTCAAGACAAACCGTCCTCTCCAAGGCTTTAGACAACATAATAGTCTTAACATGAGTTAGATGCTCGGTCTAACCCCATAGACTACAGACCATAGTTTAGACTGCTAACTTTAGAATATTGTCTTCTCGCATACAAAAATCCATTGCATGCAACGTTCTAACAGTTTAACACAAGCAATCAGGGAGCCATATTTGCTTACATTTACTTTAACATGTAAATAAGACGAGGACAGATAGCAATGTAATGAATAACCTCTATGTATATATAATTTTATTATCCAGTTCAAAATAAATACATCAAAATGTCTCTAATGCTTAGGGCATTTCCTAACAACACGAAAATCGAGACACGACCCCTTGGGATAGGCCGACGGGCCTTGGTGGGGCTACAGCCCCTGCCCTCGGGCAGGATGGAGCTGGGGCAGCCCCTGTGCAGGCCATAACCACCCACGGCCGTAGGCTTGGCCTGCAGCTGAGGGTGGCCGTGGCCTACCCAAGGCTGGCCGCAACCTGGGCGTGCAGCCTGCCGGCTGCTGCGCCCAGCCTAGGCGTGCAGCCTGGTGCTGCAGGCTTGGCCTGCAGCCCGGCAAGGCTACACATGGGGGCGGCCGTGAGCTGCCAGCTCCTCCGAGGCTAATGGCTGCCCACGGCTGCTGCCGCCTTTGGGGGTGATGGTGCAACGGTTCAAAAATCGAAAAATTTTGATTTTTAAATTTGAGATTTAATTTTAAAATCATGTTTAAAAATATGTAATTGAAAATTTGAAATTTTAGAAATTACATATTATTACACATAATGTTTTAAAATTGTTTAAAATTTAAATTTGAAATTTAAATTTGGAATTCGAATTTGGAATTTGAATTTGAAATTTATATTTTTGGAGATTTAAATTTTAAATGATTCTTGGGATGAGAAATAAATGGAGAGGCTACACAAAGATGGATACAAGAAGAAGGAACAAAATTCAAGACCCAAAGAATGCTTTGGATGAAATTTTGTAATCTTTATTTCCTTTGTTCTAGGATAGAACCATGGCTTGGTTTTTCTGTCAATTATTTTTTCTGTGATGTGTCATGGATGTATAAATATGTATTGATGGATGTCTTATATGCATATTTGATAACATGTCATATAGGATAGGTGAGTGCCGCTCATACTATATTGATCATACATAATTTGTCAAAACTTGCATGTTTTTCAAAATATTGAGTAGGAGAGGGTTTCAAACAAAACCCACGGTCTCCATTGTTGATCCATATGTGAAAGCATGGTAACGCCTCGCGTCAGTTCTGCCCTGACCATACCCGTCGGTACGTGTTTACCACCACCGGTATACTAGATTAGATCTCCTATGTGGAAAATGTGTTCGGGTACAATCCTATTCATAACCACCCCTCGGTGGTTTGGTAGGACGTGGATCAGGCTACGTAAACAATGATTGTACACTCAAGACTCGTTTAGTTATTAACCTTCCCTAGAAGCTCTGGTAACTAAACTGATGGCCAAATAAGCGGTTATTAATATATGTCTTAACCTTGGAGGATTTAAGGCAACATATATTAATTGGATGGGGTCCATGTTCCGGCTATTTGTTTTCATGACCACCCCTCGGTGGCTTGGGGCAATAGATGCTGAGAATTATCGTTGCAATGCTATATGTTTTTCAAGTTTCATGTAGGAACATACTTGTATGTTTTATTTGCTAAATTATCTGTATATTTGCTTGGGCTTTGTAATGATGTCTAGTATAATTTTATTTCAGTTTAAAATGTCACCGACACCCCTCATTTCAATACTTACTGAGAATAAACTGAATGGCAATAATTATAAAGATTGGAAAAGAAATCTGTTAATAGTTCTCAGCTGCGAGAGACACAAGTTCGTACTGGACGAACCATGCCCACCAGGGCCAAAACCTGACACACCGCTTGAGGAGGTCCCGATTGCCTATACTCGTTGGAGAGAATCCAATGATATAGCTCGATGCTACATGCTTGCTAGCATGACGAGTGCTTTACAAAAGCAACATGAGACTTATCAGGTTGCTAGGGAGATCATGGATAATCTGGAGGACATGTTTGGAGGCCAAGAAAAGTTGGCTCGACAGTTCGCTATCACCAGTATTATGAACTCTAAGCAAAAGGCGGGTACTCCGGTGAAGGACCATATGATCACACTAATGGGATTCTTCGCTGAGCCTGACGAAAACGGTGCTGAATTAGACTACAACACCCAGATTGAGATGGTGTTCAAAACTCTGTCTAAAGATTTTGTGGGGTTTAAGGCCGCATACAATCTGGCGATAAGGGAGTTAGGACTAACCGAGCTCATGAAGCAACTCCAAGCTTATGAGCGGATGATCAGGGATGGGGATGCTGCCCAACCCAAAGGTGAGGCCAATTTGGTGGAATCTTCCAAACCCTCACGTAAGAGGAAGAGGCCAAATCAGAAGCAAGCGGCTTCCAGTTCTTCTAATCCTCCTGTCTCGGATGGGAAGAAGAAGAACAAGAACAAGAAGTCCATGGACCCTAAAAAGTCCAAGTGCTTCTGTTGTGGGAAGGTAGGTCACTTTAAGAAGGCTTACCGGGAATTCCTAGCCGCCAAGGGCAAGGAAGGTAAGGAACTTCACTACTTAGAAGCGTGTTTGGTGGAAGAATCAAAAGACACTTAGGTCATTGATTCGGGAGCCACTAATCATGTTTGTGTTTCTATGCAGGGGTTCGTGGAAATGAGAAGTCTACATGATAGGAGCCTCTCGTTGCGAACTAGAGACGGCAGCTTGGTGGTGGCTAAGGCAGTGGGAGATATTTACCTTTATTTTGATCAATTTAGGTTTATTTTATTGAAAGACTGTTTTTATGTTCCTAATTTTAGGAGGAACCTTATATCGGTAGCTTGTTTAATAAAGGATTCTTATTCAGTTTCTTTTAGTAAAAGAGTTGATATTCATAAAAATAAGTCTTTTATCTGTTCTGGATGGATGGATGGAAACCTATATTTGATCAAACCAAAAATGTACTCACTACTTGACACTAAATTAATAGATGAATTAATAGATAACTCTAAAAGGTTGAAAGTTTCTCACTCTAACAAGGCGTATCTTTGGCATTTAAGACTTAGTCATATTAATCAGGATAGGATTCAAAGATTGGTGAAAGACGGTCCTCTGAAATCTCTGGAGGAGGTATGTCTTCCTTAATGTGAGTCTTGTCTAGAGGGTAAAATGACTAAGAGGTCTTTTGGAGCTAAGGTTACAAGGGCTCAGGAGCTCTTAGAAATTGTGTACACTAACGTATGTGGCCCCATGAACGTCACAGCATGAGGAGGGTTCGAGTATTATGTCTCTTTTATAGATGATTACTCGAGGTATGGATATGTGTATCTGATGCACCGCAAGAGCGAAACCTTTGACAAGTTCAAAGAGTATCGTGCGGAAGTGGAAAAGCAATTGGATAAATCCATAAAGACACTTCGATCTGATCGAGGTGGCGAATACCTCTCCGATGAATTTCTAGGACATCTTGTAGAGAACGGGATATTATCCCAATTGACTGCACCTGGTACTCCACAACAGAATGGTGTAGCCGAAAGGAGAAACAGGACCTTGTTGGATATGGTATGGTCCATGATGAGTTATTCAATGCTGCCATTATCATTTTGGGGATATGCTTTACAAATGGCATGCTATATTCTGAACCAGGTTCCAAGCAAGTCAATTCCCAGAACTCCGTATGAATTGTGGAGTGGCAGGAAGCCCTCCCTTGGACATATGAGAATATGGGGCTGCCCGGTGCATGTACTGGATGGGGATGCGAAGAAGTTGGAACCAAGATCAGAATTGAGGGTATCGAAAAGGAACTAAAGGAGGTCTGTTCTATAACCCGAAGGAACAAAAAGTCATTGTCTCAACCCATGCGACATTCTTGGAGGAAAGTCACATGAATGACTTTAAGCCTCGAAGCAAAGTAGTGCTAGAGGAGTTATCGAGTGAAAGAACTGCTCCACAGATTTCGGTCTTGGACGCAAGTCCGAGTTCCGGTGAAGGACCTGTAGACGATCAACAATTTAGGGTGCCTCGTCGTAGTGGGAGGGTTTCGAAGAAACCTAATTTCTTCATGTATGATGCTGAGGTATACCAGGCCGAGGCTCATGAGTATGAGGATGATCCGGTCACCTATGATGAATCTGTAAATGATGTTGATTCTAAATCTTGGAAACAGGCTATGAACAATGAGATGGATTCTATAAAATCCAACTCTGTTTGGCAACTTATAGATTTGCCGGATGGGATAAAACCCATTGGATGCAAATGGGTCTACAAAAGAAAGAAGGATGTGGAAGGGAGAGTGGAAAGTTTCAAAGCTAGACTGGTTACAAAGGGGTACACGCAAAAGGCTGGAATCGATTACGATGAAACCTTTTCGCCTGTTGCTATGCTGAAGTCTATCCGTATTCTTCTATCCATTGCTGCGGCTCTCGGTTACGAGATCTAGCAAATGGATGTCAAGACGGCATTCTTGAATGGCCATCTTGAAGAGTATATCTATATGATACAGCCCGAAGGGTTCGTAGCGAAAGGCCAAGAAAGGAAATTCTGCAAGTTGCTTAGATCCATTTATGGATTAAAGCAAGCATCCCGCTCATGGAACCAGAGGTTTGATCAAGCGATTAAGACATTTGGTTTTGAACAGAACGTTGATGAACCTTGTGTTTATAAACGTATTAAGGATGGAAAAGTGGTCTTTCTAATACTCTATGTCGATGATATACTACTCATTGGGAATGATGTAGGGAACTTATCATCGGTCAAGCTTTGGTTACACCAATAGTTTGACATGAAGGACTTGGGAGAAGCTAATTATGGTCTAGGCATTCGTCTCTTCAGAGATCGAAAAAACAAAATGATAGCGTTATCCCAAGCTTCATACATAGATAAAATAATTGACAAATATGCAATGCAAGAGGCAAAGAAAGGTTCACAACCTTCTATTGCCGGTCTAACTCTTTCATTGGATGACTGTCCCAAGACATCGGAAGAAAGAGAGCGTATGAGTAAGGTCCCTTATGCATCCGTTGTGGGTAGCCTTATGTACGCTATGCTTTGCACTCACCCGGATATATGTATTGCAGTAGGTATGGTGAGTCGATATCAAGCAAATCCTGGAACCAAGCACTGGCAAGCAGTAAAGCATATACTCAAGTATCTTAAGAGAACGAGAGATTATATGCTGGTGTATTCTGGAGGGGACCTAACACCTGTAGGATACACGAACTCAGACTTCCAAACTTGTAAGGATTCGAGGAAATCGACATCTGGATCAGTGTTTTTACTCAGAGGAGGCGCCATTGTGTGGAAGAGCGTGAAGCAGGGCTGCACAGCTGACTCTACTATGGAGGCTGAATATGTGGCTGCAGCTGAGGCATCTAAAGAAGCGGTTTGGCTTTGCAAGTTCTTTAGAGACCTTGAGGTCATTCCGGGTGTTAACAAGCCTATCACACTTTACTGTGATAACACAGGGGCTATTGCCAACACAAGGGAATCTCGGCACCATAAGAGGACCAAGCACATAGATCGGAGATATCATATTATTAGAGGACACATGGAGACAGGACAAGTGGATGTATGTAAGATCGCGTCCGAGGACAACATTGCCGATCCCTTTACTAAGACTTTGGTGGCTAGAAGCTTTGAGAGGCACGTAGAGGCGACGGGGATGCGTAACATGGCACATCTACTGGCTTAGGGCAAGTGGGAGATTGTTAGGAAATGCCTTAGGCATTAGAGACATTTTGATGTATTTATTTTGAACTGGATAATAAAATTATATATAGAGGTTATTCATTACATTGCTATCTGTCTTCGTCTTATTTACATGTTAAAGTAAATGTAAGCAAATATGGCTCCCTGACTGCTTGTGTTAAACTGTTAGAATGTTGCATGTAATGGACTTTTATATGTGAGAAGACAATGCTCTAAAGTTAGCGATCTAAACTATGGTCTGTAGTCTATGGGGTTAGACTAAGCATCTAACTCATGTTAAGACTATTATGTTGTCTAAAGCCTTGGAGGGGACGGTTTGTCTTGACTGTCTGGAGTTGGACTCCCAAGTAGAGACATAGATATGTTGCTTGGTGGTAACATATTAGACCGGGGCTAAAGTGTGATTGATCTACGAAGTCCGCTTTGAGTAGATCGATTGCTTTTTGACGTTCATTATGCAGTAACCTTAATCCTGAGTAAAAGGACAGCTTCATGTATATGACTTGTATACTTTGATGTTCCAATGGCTAAAGCGTCTCAGAGATAGTAAGCTTATAGACCGGTTCGTTGGGTGCATGACTTGTATACGATGAACGGTTCGTTTACAGATATCGGAATCAGAGCTCTAATGAGAAGTTAAGGGTATCCTCTTAAAGGCATTATACTGAGTGTGAAAATGGACAAGGCCTTGGGTCGTCTGCTGGGCGGATGACTTCTTATTCACATATGGTGAATAATCATTTTCTTTATTCGGTAGTATAATGGAACTTTAAGATAGCCTGATCAGTAGGATTAAACGGACTTTAGCCTAAGGCTGATCATGGATATCATATGAGGGTTCTGCATACATGACAAGGTCATTGGATGATAGCTTGTCACAGGCTTACGTAATACGGTATATAATTGGGAGTTCAGTTTCAGGTTTATAGTAGTGTGACTCTGAAATTAGTGATCATATGATTGAGTTGTTCGGTAAAAGAATGATGATCATATGGATTTGCGGGAGCCCGATTATATATGTCCAATCAGTCCCTCTACTAGCTCCACATAATTCCTTAACGTTTGGTAAATTGATTTGTGTATGCTGTTGGCTAGTTTATTATGCATGGATGGTAATGGCACAGGATTAGGATGGTAGACAAGATTCTCTCTGGTTGGATTCAGATTTTGTTTTGGATAATAGAGTATACAATTATTCGAACTCTAAATAAAGTTGCCATGATTTTATTTGAGATTGGATTGGAGTTGTAGAAAATTATCCATGAGAACAAGAACTTGAAACACAACTGTTTTGTGGATTTTGAAATTTGAATTTTGAAATTTGAAATTTTAATTTTGAATTTGAAATTTGAATTTGAAATTCGAATTTGAAATTTGAATTTGAAATTTAAATTTGAAATTTGAAATTTGAAATTTGAAATTGAAATTCGAATTTGAAATTTGAAAATCACAGTCCAAGTGGGATTCGAATTTGTTGTGGAAAATCCACAAGGTTTGAAATTCGAATTTGAGTTGGATATGGAGAGGATAATCTTGTTAGAATCCTACTTGAATTTTGAATCCAAATCCTAATTAATGTTGGACGAAATTTTGAGGATTATCCTCAATGGATTTTCGGTTTTTATGGATAAGGTTCAAGGGAAAAATTCAAGTGTCAATCCCAGTTGAATTTGGATTCTCTCCTCCCCAGAAAGTGGTCGAAATTTGGAGTGTATCTCCTAGAAAAATTCGGTTATTTTGGATAACGATGAGATAAGATTCAAGCTTGAAAATCCTAGTGGAATTTTGATTCTCCCTTATCCTAAAAGTGGCCGAAATTTTGAGGAGATTTTCTCCTTGGAATTTTCAGATTTTTTGGTTGAAAAAGGGAGATAAAATTCTAGTTAAAATCTTGTTTAGATTTGGATTGGATTTATCCTAAATGGGCGAATTTTATTGTTGGGATTTTCCCTTGGAAAATTTGGATTTTATGGTTGTGGATAAGGGAGAATATCTTTTTCTAATCCAATTCGAATTCAGAGAATCACCTCATGCAGGTCTATAAATAGAGGTCTTGCCACTCCAGTTCTCTTAGACCACAGACTCTCAGGTGAGCAGGCTTATTGTTGCACAGCCCACCGTGACAATAAAGTTCTTTAGAGATCTGGGTGGTCAGAAGAAGACTAGCAGTGCTAGCATACCAATCAAGGTTCAGAGTGCCCACACACTCAGCCATTCGGGAATTAGAGAATAGTAGAGAAGGCTAGTTGGTTGAAGCCTCCGGTCATTCTCCTCCTGCAGATTGGCGTCCTTGAGGTATGAGTTTTAATTGTTGTTGGTTTATTGTATATGGCATCATGAGATATTTAACGATCTAAAAATTTTTATTGTTCCGCTGCGCCACTCTGATACGTTTTTACCGATTTATTTTTCCTTCAGTGTAGTGGCGTATGGTGCTCGGATTTGTCCACCACTTGCAAGCCTGCAAAAGAGAGAAAAAAGAGCTTCAGAGTAAGGGGGACACTAATGGGTTATTTATCAAAGGCACTGCTAATGCTCAAGTTAGTATAGTAACCTAGAAGGCTTGGAGAGAGGCAAAGTATGTGGTAGGTTAAAAGTCCATATCTACTAAGCTGGGTGAGCTTGGTATTTATAGAGTATTTTTCAGGATAGGTCCTGGTTGGATCTTGCTCAGTAGCATCAGGCTGACCAAAAAGAAGTAGTTAACCCAGTCAATGAGAGATTGGTGGTGGATCTTCCTGATGTCCCGGATGTGAACAATGGCTCAGTCCTTTGTGAGGAATATTGGATTTCATAGTAGGTAATGTGGGCTAGGCATAACATGTCTAGTGTCCAGACTCTTTGTGTCGGTCCGTTAGCTCGTGGACCAAGGTGGTCCATGTTCGTTATAATGAACTAGTCAGCTTTCTCACGCTTGTAGTGAAGAAATATTAATTGAATGCCTAAGGGGACGTTTGGGAAAAATATTTTATTTTAATTTTACTCAAATACAATACAATTTTATACCAAACATAAATTTTGTAACAGTGCTACGAAAACAATTACTATTCAAAATATTTTTAAAACAATCACATCATCTTTTCAACTTTACTATTTATCTCTACTTTTACCAATCACATCAACTTTCAACTCTAAAATACTTTTTATTCAAACACACATTTTATTCAAATACAAAACAAATACTTTTCAACCAAATACAACATTCCAAAAATAAATTTCATTCAAATACAATCAAAATGTAATGCGTTTACCAAATGCCCCCTAATTGAATGCCCTTTTCAACTCCCTTCCCGCCACTTACATGGTAAGGGCTGGTTGGCAGAAGATATGTTTGGCGACCTAGTGCGGAGAAGATGGTGCAAAGTGCTTGGTATAGAGCTAAGGTGCATAGATCTTTACTTATATAGAAAATTCCACTAGGTGCTGTTCAAGTCGAGCACCAACCCATAACACATGTCAATCAACTAGGAATTAAATACATCTAAACAGAAAGTTACATATGCAGGTACAAGAACGGTTAATCCTTTAAACTAAAATTATTTATCATTTTGGTTTTTGAACTTTTAAGTTTCACATGTCATTTCTTGAACATTTGGATTTTCGAGAGATTCAATCCTTTACACTAAAACTGATGAAAAAATTTTAAAATTTTATAGAGAGTATCATGTGTATATTGCGTGATAACTTGAAGTTTTGACCAAAATGTTCTCTTTATTATTTTCAGCACACTTGAAATTAAAAATTTTACTCTCACTATAACTATTTTTGTAAAATTCTAAATTATTATGCTATAAGGATCATTATTGCTATTAAATTTTAGTCATTCCTAAATTTTAAAGGAAAAAGAGCTAAATAACATTTTTTTATATAGTAGGTTTTAAAATATGTATAGCAAATAAATATTTACTGACGAACATACTATTTATTTATAATATTTTAATCACTATAATTTACTTTCGAAAGTTCTAACAAAATGTCTTACATGCTACAATTCACGAACGAAAATTGGCTTAAAAAAAAAGACTAATATGTTTGTTTGTGAAATGTTGTAAAATACTGCTATTTGTAATCTTTATGCAAAATTCAAAGTATTAGAAGGGGTAATATTTTGGCCAGTTGGATGTATTTTTTATAATGCTAAATTTATTCATTTAAGAAATAAGGTGTCAAATTAAAAATCAGGAACCAAAAAATAAATTAAAAAAATACAATACTCCAAAATTAAGGAGTCCTATTAGCGATGACCTCAAGTTAACATTCTGTAACACCCAAGTGTTTACTTAATGATTAATAAGTATGAGTTGTCCTAAGTGATTATAGAACATAGTATAAATTGATATAGATGACATATTGTTAAGATTAATTGCAAGTAATTGTTATGAATTTTACAAACATAAGTGTATGTTATCGTTAATAAGTAATAAAGTGATGAGAAATAATATCGTCTCATGAGGATTAATTACTTACTAATTACTAAAATTATATTAACTCTAATTTTATTTGAATAAATCGAAAGAAAAATTGTTTTGAATGAAAGTAAATTAAACTATAAATAAATAAAAGCGAACATAAAATAAAATGATGAGGAAAAAATAAGCAAAAGTTCTAGATTTCCAATTTCACCACAACTACTTCACCTTGAATATCTAATCTCAAAAGCTTGATTTACTCTCCTAGTTGATAGCAAAAAATCCCTAACTTATTCACTAACTGCTCTCGAGGTCTAACAAAAATATTCTTACAATCTAATCTATTATATTTCTACGTTAATTACAACTTATAAAAACTCATTAAAATTTGTGGTTCTCATATAACGACCACACAAGTCATAAAAGTATATTCCTATCCCGCATGCAACCTATAGCACACTCAACCTATAGCATTTAACATAATAAACTAGACACATAAATCTTCTTGCAGTCTCATTATAATTGACCCTTCAACTAAGTAGTACCCAATTATTTAGAAGAATTAAAAATAGTAAAGTACACTCAATCATGAAAAATAAATCAATAATTAAGCTCACGTTTGGGACAAGTTTTTTTTTAGCATTGCATTTAAATGCAATGCAATTTTCTCTCAAATACAAAAACATCTCATTCAAATACCAATCACATCACATTTTAAATCCAACACAATCACTATTTATTATTTCACTTTTTCTATTATTTTTATTAATTACATCATATATTCCCTCTTCCTCCTTTTTTTCTTTCTACTTTTATCCATCACATCACATATTTATTATTAAAATATAATTCAAATACTTTTCCCCCAAACACACATTGCATTCAAATGCAATGCTAATACTTTTCCTCCAAATACAAATTATATTCAATACATTGCATTCAAACGCAATGCAAATGTAATGCGTTCACCAAACGAACCCTAAATTGAAAGAATAAATCAACACATCACAGTTAGGCTACATCGGATAATTAGACAAGAAAATTACTTCATAAATAAAAAAATAAAGATTCAAATATTCTTAAATTACAAAATTAGAAAGATGAGAAAAGAAGAAGAAAAATCTCTTTTAAAGAGCTGTCACAGGTTTTCTTCAAAATAATCTCTCCTTAATTTTATATAAAACCAAACATAAGGACTCGTTTGGTGTATGAATCGAGTCCGGAATGAAATAAAATTTTAAGTTTAAACTGATTGACTTAATTATACTTTTTATTGATTTAAAAAAAATTAAAACTAAAAATTTAGATCTAGATCTTATAACTAAACGAGCCATAAGAACAAAAATTAAAAATAAAAATCTAAAAACCTAATTCCTAATACATATATATATATACTGTTTTTCCTTTTCATCTCTTGGTGTCGGCGTTGATAGCTGTAGCCAAAAGACATCGGAGCACGGAGCTCAAGGCTCTATTTTATGGACTCCCCTCAAGTCTGCCGCCAAAGCATCCTTTTTTGAATTCATTTTTTTATTTCTTTGTCTTGGCTGCGAGACTGACGCAAAGCAGTGCCTGAGGGATGACGCAATCGGACAGGTGGCGAAAACTGGTGGGGCCTGCTGGGTTGGAGAACGTGGCCTTTTGCTGTTTGCTGAGACGCTCAAGTACACGGGAAGAAGCTGAGGGCAACACACCTGATCCGACCACCCTGAGTGGGGCTGTTACCTGCTGGCAACGCGCCTAGCTTCAGCGAGTGAAGAAAACCCGCGCTCGCTGATGGTCCTGATCAGAAGGCTGGTTTTGCGCGTAACGGTACGTGAAACTGGATGTGCGTAGGGATGAATGCGAATTTTTTTTTGCATTATATTTATCTTTTTGGTCCCATTTTAACTCCAAAAAAAACGACAGGGGTGTATAAGGAGACCATTAGAGGCAAAATTTTTGGATTTTAAAAAAAAAAAAAAAAAAAAATTTAAGGAGAAAAAATTATTTAGAGTGAAAAAAAAAATTTTCAAAGTTTTTTTAGAAAAAAAATATCTATATAGATATTATATTGTTCATCTCAAAATTTTATGTAATTTAAAAAAAATCATCTTATTTGGATTTGTTTATAAAAAGTTATGAACTTTTAAAGTTTTGTGTATATTATAACGTTTTAGAGACGTAAATAGTAAAAAATGATAAAATATTTTAAAAAAATTAGTTTTAGAGATGTAAAAACTAATTTCCAAACGGAGTCTATTTTTGCTCTACCTACTAGATTTACATACATAATTAAGAAAACATAATTATTTAGAGGATGAAATTAAATTAAATAATAGAATCAGAGCAAAAATATTAGCTTACCCATGCTAAATATGTTAGGAATGCTTAAAGTCAGAAAGACATTTTAATGTATTTTATTTATTTTGAATTGATTAATAATATATTAGAGATTATTTATTACATTGTTACATGTACTCATTCTATTTACATATTAAAATAAATGTAAGCAAATATAGCTTATTGATTGCTTATTGTTAAACTGTTAGAATGTTACATATAAAAGACTTTTGTATTTGAGAAGACAACATTATAAAGTAAATAGTCTAAATTATAGTCCGTAGTCTATAGAGTTAGACTGAGCATTTAATTTATGTTAAGACTATTAATTAGGGAGACGGTTTGTCTTGACTGTCTGGAACTTTGACTCCCAAGTGAAGACATATATATATTGTTTGGTGGTGATGTATTGAACTAAGATTAAAGTATAATTAATTTATGTAATCCGCTTGAGTGGATTAATTTACTTTTGACATTTGTTATACAATGAACTTAATCCTAAGTAGGTAAATCACTTCATGTGTATGATTTGTGTACTTTGATACTCTAATGGCTAAAACTTCTCAGAGGTAATAAGCTTATAGACCGGTTTTTTGATACATGACTTGTATATGATAGAGAGTTTGTTTACAGATATTGGAATCATAGTTCTAATGAGGAGTAAAAGGTTATCTTTTTGAAAGCATTATACAGGATGTGAAATGGACAAGATCTTGGGTCATTTGCTAGACAGATGACTTTTTATTCATATATGGTGAATAATCATTTTCTTATTTAGAAGTATAATGGATTTTTAAGATAGCGTGATCAGTAGATTAGACAGACTTTGACCTAACGTTGATTATGGATATCATATGAAAGTCTTGCATATATAACAAGGTCATTAGACGATAGCTAGTCACTGACTTACGTAATACAGTATATAAATAGAAGTGCAGTTTCAGACTTATAGTGGTGTGACTCTGAGACTCATAATTATAACAGGTTTATTTGATATAAAATAATAGTTACATAGACTATTGGAGCTCACATTATATATGTCCAATTGATCCATTAATTAACTCTACATATTTTCTTAACGGATAGTAATTGATCGAGATATTTTTTATTGCTTGTTTGTATTTATTGAAGAGAAAAATCTGGATCACTATTTACAGGGTGTGGGCGATTTTCTCTAGGTATCAAGGGAAAAATTATAATTTTGTATTATTCAATAAATTGGATAAATATTTAATTTGAGAAAATATTTATTTTGAAAGATAATATTTGAAATTTAAATTAATTGTATTTATCTTTCAAATGATAAATATGAGAATAATTTGAATTTTGAAAATTTTATTTAAATAAATATTTAAAATATAAAAGATTATCCTATTTGAATTGAATAAAATCTTGTCCTAACCACAATCATAGGTGGTGTCCACTTCATAGGATTCAAAGATAAGATTTTCTCCTAATTTAAATTTGAATTTTGGTTTTGGATATGAGATTACACAATTATTTGAATTTCAAATAAAGTTGTTATAATTTATTTGAATTTGAATTTAAATTGAAGTTGTAGAAAATTATCCATGCAGACAAAATCACTAAATTTGTAGAGTTTGAAACTTGAATCAAATTTTGAATCGTAAATATCAAGCTTGGCTAAAACTTTTCAAGGGATTATCCTCGAGAGAAATTGACTTTATATGCAGTGGGAAGAGAGAGAAAAATCATGCTTAAATCTTGTTTGAATTTTAAATCCCTTTGACCTAGAGTAGTCAAAATTTTTAGGGGATTTTCCCATTGGGAGAATCAGCCATAGTGTCTGTAGGAGAGAGAAAAATCTTTTCTTGGTTCAATTAAAAATTCTAAAAACCACCTAATGCAAATTTATAAATAGAGGTTTTAGGACTCCTATTTTTTTTAAGACCACAGACTTTTAGGTAAGCATATTTATTATCTTATATCTCGCTAATAATAATAAATTTTTAGAGATCTGAGTGGTTGGAAGGAGATAAGCTATGCTAGAATTCCGATCGAGAACCCAAGTACCCACACACTCCACTGTCCGGGAATTGGAGAATAATAAATAAGGATAGTTATTTGAAGCTCGTTGGTTACATCCTTCAACGTTCCTGGTGATTTTTTCTAAAGGTGTATTAATTGTTGAATAATTTATTGTATATGGCAATACAAGTTTTTCATAATCTTAAAAAAAATTTTAAAATTTTGCTATGCACTCTTACTATTTTTCTTACGATTGATATTAGGGCCAACTTGTGATTATATCATATACTTAAATTAAACGATCGTTTTTCTCCTTTATGTATAGTTTGATATTTAGAGAGTAACATTCTAGGTTTCTTTTATATTGTTACTATATATACGTGTGGTGTATGTTATTATTTTAATTTTTAAAATTATTATAAGCATACTCAATTTTACTGGTAATGATTTCTTAGAATTTTGAAAAATAGTATATAGGATTTTTCATATAACCATGGGAGCGGTTTATTGTTGTCGTAATTTTCCCATTGATTTTTTAATTTTTTGTCTTTTTGAATTTTTTAGAATTTTTATATACCAGAAATGGTATAAGAAATTTTATGTAATTATTCATGGAAGAAATGAAGATTGAATGCATAATTTATTTTTCCTAAGAATTAAATTTAATTTAATGGTTAAATTTTTTTTATTGTGTGAAAAATCCCAATTTAATTAGGATTCAATTTTTTTTAGAGATCTTAATGGGTAAATTAGGAATATGGCGTAAAATACGAGAACTGATTCCGGGTGGGTAGTACGTCAACTGACGTGCACTTTGAGGTGCATGCTGTAGGGAGGCTGTAAGCCTTGGTGGGGCCACATCCTTTGCCTTCGGGCAGGAGGGATTGCGATAGCCCTTCCCAGGGTTGCAGCCCACAGTTGCAAGCACTGCTTGTAGCCAGGTGGATTGCAGTAGCCCCTTTTAGATCTACAGCCCACGGCTATAGGCTTTGTCTGTAGCCTGGTAGGTTGTAGCAGCTTGTGGGGCTGCAGCCTGAGGCTACATGCAGCGCTTATAGCCCAACATGACTCTGCGGGTCTTCAGGCTCGTGGCCGAATGGGCTGAGGTTTAATTTTTTATTTTCAATTGTTAAGTTTGATATTTAATTTTAAATTGTGTGTGTACATTTAAATTTTGAAATTATATATTATGTAATTGTAAATTTAAATTTTGAAATTTCATATTGTTATACATAAAATTTGAAATTGTATAAAATTTGAATTTTTTGTAATTTGAATTTTAAATAATATTTAGGATGAGAAATAAATAGAAAAATTACATGAAGACGGATGCGAAGATGGAACAAAATTCAAGACCCAAAGAATACTTTAGATTTAATTTTGTAATTTTGTAATTTTTAATTTTTTGTTTTTCTAAAATGAGATCATGACTAGATTATTTAATTTTTTTCGTCATTTATTTTCTTTTTTATAATATGTCATGGATAGATAAATGTGTATTGATATATGTTTTGTATGCATATTTAATAGCATGTCATATAGGATAGAAGAATGCTACTCAAACTATATTGATCATACATGTTCTTTGAAAGCTTGTATGTTTTATAAAATATTGAGTGGGAAAGGGTTTCAAACAAAACCCACGGCTTGCATTATTGATCCATATGTAAAACCATGGTAATGTGTCGCGTTAGTTCCACCCTGATCACACCACTCAGTAAGTGTTTACCGTTGCTGGAATACTAGGTTGGATCTCCTATATGAAAAACGTGTTCGAACATGATCTTATTTATGACCATCCCTCGACGGCTTGGATAGGACATGTATCAAACTATGCAAACAATGGTTACATACTCAAAACTTGTTTAGTTTTTAACCTTTCCTAGAAACTCTGTTAGTTAAATTGGTAGTCAAAATAAGTGGTTATTAATATATGTCTTAACCTTGGATGATTTAAGACAATATATATTAATTGGATGGGGTCCATGTTCCGGCTATTTGTCTCATGACCACCCCTCAGTAGCTTAAGGCAATAGATGCTAAAAATTATCACTGCAATGCTACATGTTTTTTTTTTTTCTAAGTTTTATGTAGGATCATATTTGTATGTTTTATTTACTAAAGTCTTGTATATCTGCTTTTTTTTTTTTGTGATAATGTTCTTTTATACTTTATTTCAATTCAAAATGTCATCGATACCTTTAATCTCAATACTGACTTAGAACAAACTAAATGACGATAATTATAAAGATTGAAAAAGAAACTTGATAATAGTTCTTAGCTGCGAGAGACACAAGTTCGTACTAGACGAACCATGCTCACCAGGGACCAAACCTGATGCGCCACTTAAAGAGGTCCCTGTCATGTATACTTGTTGGAGAGAATCCAATGAGATAGTTTAATTTTACATCCTTGCTAGCATGACGAGTACTTTACAAAAGCAACATAAAACCTATCAAGTTGCCAAGAAGATCATGGAAAACTTGGTGGACATGTTTGAAGGCCAACAAAAGTTGGCTCGATAATCTACTATCACAATAATAATGAACTTTAGGCAGAAGACAGGTACTCTCGTGAAGGACAAAATGCTTATGCTGATGTCACTCTTTGTAAGGCAACTAACAACTGTACAAAGATGGACTACAATACCCACATCAAGATAGTGTTTAAGACTCTGTCTAAGGATTTTGTAAGGTTTAAAGCTGTATATAATTTGCTAACAAGGGAGTTAAGACTTACTGAGCTCATAATACAACTTCAGGCCTATGACTAGATGATCAATGATAGGGTTTCGATCTAGACACAATGAGAGGCCAATTTGATAGAATCTTTTAAACCCTGTGGGAACAAGAATAAGCCAAAGAAGAAGCAGGGGGCCTTAGTTCATTTATTCCTCTTGTCACAAATTGGAACAAAAAGAAGAAAAACAAAAAGTCTAAGGATCCTGAAAAGTCCAAGTGCTTCTATTGTGCGAAGGTAGGCCATTTTAAGAAGTCTTGCAAATAATTCCTAGTCATAAAGGGCAAGGAAGGTAATGATCTTCTTTAATTGAAAGCGTATTTGGTGGAAGAATCGAAAGAAAATTAGGTCAATGGTTCAGGCGCCACGAATTATGTTTGTGTTTCTTTACAGGTGTTCATGGAAACGAGAAGTCTACAAGATAGGAGTCTCTCATTGTGGACCAAGAAATGGAAACTTGGTGGTGACTGAAGCAGTGGGAGATATACAACTTCATTTTGATGAATTTATGTTTATTTTATTAAGAGGCTGTTTTTACATTTCTAACTTTAGGAGGAACCTTATATTGGTAACTAGTTTAGTAAGGGATTTTTTTTATTCAGTTTCTTTTTATAAAAGAGTTAATATTCACAAAAACAGGTCTTTTATTTGTTCAGGATGGATATATAGAAATCTTTATTTGGTCAAACCTAAGATGTACTCACTACTTGACACTGAATTGGTTGATAACTCTAAAAGGTTAAAAGTTTAGTACTATAACAAAGTGTATCTTTGGCATTTAAGTGTGGCCATATTAATCAAGATCAAATTCAAAGATTGGTGAAAGATATTGCTTTGGATACTTCGAAGGAGGTACATCTTCCTCAATGTGAATCTTGTCTTAAGGGTAAAATGTGACATCCCGTACATTACCATACCATCTAGCCGAGCTCTGACGCCGACCGTGATGGCTGGTAACCTCGTGGATCGTCGTCCTCTTACTTAACATACTTAACATTTCATTTTTTAATGTTCTCTTTTTAAAGCGGAAGCAATTTCTATAGCAAAATTTTTTTTAATTTACATATTATACCTATATCTCTATCATACTCTTATAACATTTAATTCATAAATTTCTTTCTTTCAACTTCCTTTTTGAACGCTCAGCGAAAGACTCATAGTAGTACCATACCCTCACCCAGTCCCTTGGCATGTGCAGATCCGTCCGTTGTCCATCATATTACTTTAAACTAATAGGTTACTTACCTGCAACATATGAACAACTAATGAGCTAGATGCTCAGTAAGTTCAAACATACATTCATTAACTTATAAATACTAGTAATATATATTATTACTAGAATATATGATATCATATATAGACACATCATACACATCGTCTATATATATCATCGAAACATAACATAATATGTTAGCCTCTTCATGCTTATTTATCTCTTGGCTCATCGTTCTTAATATTCTATCGATCATCTCTTATCATTCTAATCTAATCTCTTCATTTCTTTTCTTTTCATTCCTATCATTTCTTAACTTTCCATTCTACACCTTCTTATCTTTTCTATTGTTTTATCATCATCTCTTAACCTTTTGTATCTTAAAAGCTAGTAACATATACACTAGCATAACATCACGTAAAAAAAAACATGTCATTCATATCATACACATAACATCAAATACATCACATCACATATATTAATTCTATTATGTTCTTTTAAACTTTGTTTTATTATTTATTTATTTTTCATCGATTTCATTATATCATTCTTTTATGTCGTTCATTTCTTTTCTTGTCGTTCGTTTCTTTTCTTGTCATTCTTTACTTTTCTTTTCTTTTCGTATCATTTCATTTCTTTTCTTTTCTTTTCACTTTCCTTTGGTGAGCCCGTTGCTGGTCGCACCTTAAAGATTACCGCTTCCTTCTCTGAGGGGGTGATCTTTAACTACTGCACCTTCGGGGTAGTGTCCAACCTATAAACTACCGTACCTTCGGGGTAGCACCACATCTACATGGAGGATATAGACATTAACCTCACCTATGGGAGGCTGGTACGCCAACAACTTAAGTTTTCAGTCTTATTATCTTGTATGCTTTTATTTTTCTTATATTGATTTTTCGTTGTACATCTTTTTCATGACATTCATAATCTTTCCTTTCTCATTTTTCATAGAACATTTCATGGGATATTTGTTCTTTCGTTGTTCTATCTTTCTTTCGTAATTTTTTCTCATTAACATCTCATTCTTTCATTCTCATTTCGTAAGACATATATCGTTGTTTCATGTTGTTGTTTTTCTTTTCTTAATTCTTTACTTTACCTGTGTGAATTATGTCAGTCACACTTTAGCATATATAGCACATATTATTTATATATCATCACATCACATCATAACAAACAAAAATACGTTTAGTTATGTGTAGACAATTATTCTCTGTTTATCATTTGCATCATTCTATCTATCGTATCTTATTATCATACTCCTATCGATCATGGCCTATCATTGCTTCTCTTTCTTGTCTAACTCTTCACTTTCATATCATTTTTCATAAAACATCTATCCTTTCGTTCTCATAAAACACACCCTTTCTTAATTCATTTCATTACTGATCATCGTTGCTCTATCAATCATAACTTAACTTCCATAAAACTTTTCATAAACATCTATTCTTTTCTTTCATATCTCATCTCTTTTTTATGCATTATATCATAACATTCTCATTCTTACTCTTTTCATTCTTCTATCTCCCTTTCTCACATCTTTACTCTCATAAAGCTTTTATAATACATTTCCTTTGTAATTCAATATATATACATATATATATTTTTTATAAATTATTTATTAAAACCTATCTTTTAACATCATCATAGTATTACTATAGCGTTACTATAGCATCATCATAAATCACATCATGACATTTGCATACAAAACATATAAATACAATAAGCTTGTTCATAGTTGCAGACGGGTAAATGTCTGAACTTACTCATAGCGTGCTTATCCTCTTCTTCGAATCTATCGACGTCCTTTGTCGCGTCTGGATCGGGTTCCTACAGACAAACTTTGTTCGTTAATCACAATTTCATTTATAACTTTTATTTTATTAAAAAGCTTGATTTTGATCTTGTAACCCTTAATTATAGCCTTAGGACAGCTTTTTAAACCTTAATGGCAATTTTCGAATTTTTCTCCAACTTTTTGAAAAATTACGATTTTACCCCTAACTTTTGACAAAATTACAATTTTACCCTTGACGTGATTTTTCATAACTTAAACCTCAATTTTGGCTTTTACAAACTTCATTACCCTATTCCGGGGTCATTGGGGCTCTTTTCCCATAATTTGAAAATCTTTGGGCAAAATGACCATTTTACCTCTGGTAGGTCGTTTAACCATAACATTTTCATTTTCATACTTAGGCTGGATTTTCTAAACCCAAAATCATCTAATTAACTTTTTAAATCTTATCGGACCTTTTTCCGGATCAATTCTTATCATTTTGCCAATTTTTCACATTCCCGGCCCTCGGGAAGTATTATTCCAACCTAAGAGTTGGTTTACTAATCATAACTTGCCCCTTCCTTTTTCCATGCCCTAATTCCTCGAGGGGGCTCGGGTTCCCTTTTCGATCATATTTTTACCCCTCGTTTCCCAAAATACCCTTATGTGGTTACCGAAATTTCGACAGCATTTCCGCTTAATTTTTGAGGTTCCAGCGTTTAGGAAATACCTAAAAACCATCTATCCTGATCTAATTCTATCACGTACTGTACCAGAGGCCTAGATTTTACGTAAAACTCATACTGTTTACATAAAATCGTTACATTATCACATATTTTTCTTTTCCTCGCCATTTTCTTCTTTTTACATACATTCTTTTCCATAATTTTCATACTAATAATTATAAAACCATACAATAGTCCTAAACAATTAAATTGCGAAACATAAAGAGGTCAGGATTTATGCCGAATTGTAGTCCGGTCTCGACGGCATAAGCCCTAATTCTTCGTTCTGCATATCTGAGGTCTCGTCTTGCAAATCTGACTCCGCGGATGCGTCCGGAACGTCGAAAATAGGCCAACAGGCCAAACTTCCAAAATTGGTCAATGGTCATCGTTGACCGACATTGACCACCATTGACTGGTGTTGACCGGCGGCGGCGTGGAGAAAGGAGGCCACCATCTCATAGATCTCGACGTGAGGAACTCATTGGTGGTGTTAGTTTCACCAATTAAAGCTCCTATCACCGGAATCGAGTCCCCGAAAACCGACAGCGGCGGCGAGCTTTGATTCACTGTCTTGCCAGCTTCTTTCCTTGAAATTGGTTTGGGACTTTTATTCCCCATGAAATTCTGAGCATTTTGGTACCAACCTTGTAACTCAACTCCGTCGGAATAGTGAGATTCTACGGCGACGATTGCGATGGCGACGGCGAACCTTGGGCGGTGCAATCCGGTGGTCGTTGAGCTAAAACAACACTTGGGTTTTGTTCTACTCTTCACCATGAAACTTTTGGGACCGGAATCACCTTGATTGGATGTCGGACGGCGGAGAAATTGACGTTTGAAAATTTCAGCCACCGTAGATTTGGGCGGCACGTGCGGGCTGCTCCGACGTCCAATCTGTCGACTCGACCCGCCGTTAGACTCAGCTCGGTGAGAGCTTTCCGATGACACTGGTAGTGTCGAAAACGGAGGCCGGAATCAGAAGTTAGCTACTGTTCATCCATGGGGGTCGTGAGAGAGGAGAGAGAATTTCTCTGGGCTGTTTTTGCAGTTTTTCCAAAATTATTCAATTTTCGTCCTTTATATACTTTTTCGCCCAAAATTTCAACATGGGCTATCCTGACTAATTTGGGCGTTCTAAATCCAAATATATCAGTTTTATTTTCATCTGAGATCATTTCGACCAGTTTCCGATACTGTGAATTCCCGGTCAAATATTACCTTTGTACTCAATTATCTAATTTGAGCATGCTGATAGGCTATCCTGACTAATTTGGGTGTGCTGAGCCCAAATTTATCAGCCTTAATTTCATTCAAGGTCATCTAGACCAGTTTTCTGATACTGCCTGTTTCTCAGTCAAAATTCACATTTTATGCTCAATTGACTAAATTGAGCATACTGATTCTAAATATATCAGTTTTATATCAAGAAAAGGCTATCTTAACCAATTTCTTGATACTGTGTGTTACACACACATATACACACATAAAATCACTACAATTTACATTTTAAACATGAAATTCATTGTGTACATTTCATGTACCAATTTTTTCCGAGAATAATGAAATTTCCCGGTTATCACATAAAATGACTAAGAGGTCTGTTAGAGCTAAGGGTATTAAGCTTAATGAACTCTTAGAAATTGTGCACACCGACATATGTGACCTCATGAATGTCAAGGCGCAAGGAGAGTATGAGTATTATGTGACTTTTATAGATGATTACTCAAGGTATAGATATATGTACTTAATGCACCACAAGAATGAAACCTTTGAGAAGTTTAAAGAGTATCATGCTGAAGTGGAAAAGCAATCGGGTAAATCCATAAAGACACTTTGATTTGATCCACGTGGTGAATATCTCTCTAATGAATTTGTAGGATATCTTGTAGAGAATGGGATTTTATTCTAATTGACAGCACCTTGTACTCCATAATAGAATAGTGTAGCTGAAAGGAGAAATAGGATCTTGTTGGACATGGTACAGTCCATGATAAGCTATTCAATTCTATCATTATCATTCTGGGGATATGCATTATAAACAACATATTATATTTTAAACCAAGTTTTGAGTAAATCAATTTCTAGGACTCCATATGAATTGTGGCATGGCAAGAAGCCTTCCTTTGGACATATGAAAATATGAGAATACCCGATACATGTATTGAATGGGGATATAAATAAGTTGGAACCACGTTCAAAATTATGTATGCTTGTAAGGTATCCTAAGGGAACTAAAGGAGATCAGTTCTATAACTCAAAAAAACAAAATGTCATTGTCTCAATCTATGCGACATTCCTAGAGGAAAGTTGAATGACTTTAAGCCTTTAAGTAAAGTGGTGCTAGTGGTGTTATTGAGTGATAGAACTGCTTCACACATTTTAGTCTTGAATATAAGTCTGAGTTCTAGTGAAAGATATGCAAATGATCAACAGTTTAGGGTGCATCATTGTAGTGGGAGGATTTCTAGGAAATCTAATTTCTTCATGTACAATGCTAAGGTATACCAGGTTGAAGCTCATAAGCATGGTGATGATCTGGTCACTTATGATAAAGCTATAAACGATGTTAATTCAAAATCTTAGAAATAGGCCATGAATAATGAGATGGATTCTATATAATCCAATTTTGTTTGGGAACTTGTTGACCTACCAGATGAGGTCAAACCCATTGGGTGCAAGTGTTAGGAATTGTGGCGCCCCAAAGCCTTGACAGCTCCAGAACGTCACTTGAAACTATTGTTACTTAACTTACTTGAAAACTATTACTCAAACTTACTTACTTTAATACTATAATTTTAGAGATTTTTTTTTAAAATACGTACGTTTTACTATTTACATACATATATATATTTACAAACATGTGTAAGTTTGAATACAACTAGGGTCAATATACGTACATACTTAAAACTATTAGACTACTCAAAACATGAGGTTTATTTTTCGATGTCGTGCAAAAGTTAACACTGGTGGTGGTATCCACAACCTCAACCCTCACACCCACGTCTGTCGCTGTCATCGTCCATTAGTGTCTAGCTTACAGGTCTCTTACCTACAGTATGAACACACACTGTGAGCTTTACACTCAGCAAGTACAACATATCATCTGCAAAACATGCTTTAAAAACATATGCCATAACTTAAAGGTGTAGGAAAAATAATCAATAAAAACGTATCAGAATGGCGCAGCGGAACAATAAAAATTGTTTAAGATCGTTAAATATCTCATGATGCCATATACAATAAACCAACAACAATTTAAACTCATACCTCAAGGATGCCAATCTGCAGGAAGAGAATGATCGGAAGGCTTCAACCAACTAGCCTTCTCTACTATTCTCCAATTCCCGAATGGCTGAGTGTGTGGGCACTCTGAACCTCGATCGGTATGCTAGCACTGCTAGTCTTCTTCCGACCACCCAGATCTTTAAAGAACTTATTGTCACGGTGAGTTGTGCAACAATAAGCCTGCTCACCTGAGAGTTTGTGGTCTGAGAAAACTGGAGTGGCAGGACCTTTATTTATAGACTTGCATGAGGTGATTCTCTGAATTCAAATTGGATTAGGAGAAGATATTCTCCCTTATCCACAACCAAAAAATCTGAATTTTCCAAAGGGAAAATCTCAACAAATTTTTTGGCCAACTTAGGATTATCTAATTCAAATCTAAATAAGATTTTAACATGAATCTTATCTCCCTTTTTCAACCAAAAAAAATCCGAAAATCCAAGGGAGAAAATCCCAACAAAAATTTCGGCCACTTTTGGATAAGGAAGAGTCAAAATTCCACTAGGATTTTCAAGCTTGAATCTTATCTCATCCTTATCCAAAATAACCGAAAATCTCCTATGAGATTTTCCTCAAATTTTCGGCCATAATCAGGGAGGAGAGAATCCAAATTCAACTGGGATTGAAACTTGAATTTTTCCTTGAACCTTATCCACAAAAAATCTAAAAATCCCATGAGAATAATCCTCAAAATTTTCGTCCATTATTGCTAGGATTTGGATTCAAAATTTAAGTAGGATTCTAACAAGATTTTCCTCTCCATATCCAACTCAAATTCGAATTTCATTCCTTGTGGATTTACCACAAGAAATTTGAATCCCACTTAGACTGTGATTCAAAATTTGAATTTCAAATTTCAAATTCAAATTTCAAATTTCAAATTTCAAATTTCAAAATCCACAAAACAGTTGTATTTCAAATTCTTGTTCTCATGGATAATTTTCAACAACTTCAATCCAATCTCAAATAAAATCATGGCAACTTTATTTGGAGTTCGAATAATTGTGTACTCTATTATCCAAAACAAAATCTGAATCTAACCGGAGAGAATCTTGTCGACCATCCTAATCCTATGTCAACACCATTCATGCATAATAAACTAGCCAATAGCATACACAAATCAATTTTGCCAAACGTTAAGGAATTATGTGGAGCAAGTAGAGGGACCAATTGGACATATATAATCAGGCTCCCGTAAATCCATATGATCATCATTCTTTACTGAACAACTCAATCATATGATCACTAATTTCAGAGTCACACCACTATAAACCTGAAACTGAACTCCTAATTATATACCGTATTATGTAAGCTTGTGACAAGCTATCGTCCAATGACCTTGTCATGTATGCAAAACCCTCATATGATATCCATGATCAGCCTTAGGCCAAAGTCCGTTTAATCCTACTGATCAGACTATCTTAAAGTTCCATTATACTACCAAATAAAGAAAATGATTATTCACCATATGTGAATAAGAAGTCATCCGCCCAGCAGACGACTCAAGGCCTTGTCCATTTTTACATTCAGTATAATGCCTTTAAGAGGATACCCTTAACTCCTCATTAGAGGTATGATTCCGATATCTGTAAACGAACCCTTCATCGTATACAATTCATGTACCCAACGAACCGGTCTATAAGCTTACTACCTCTGAGATGCTTTAGCCATTGGAACATCAAAGTACACAAGTCATATTTATGAAGCTGTCCATCTACTCAGGATTAAGGTTACTACACAATGAACATCAAAAGCAGGTCGATCCACTCAAAGCGGACTTCGTAGATCGATCACGCTTTAGTCCCGGTCTAATATGTCACCACCAAGCAACATATCTATGTCTCTACTTGGGAGTCCAGCTCCAGACAATCAAGACAAACCGTCCCCTCCAAGGCTTTAGACAACATAATAGTCTTAACATGAGTTAGATGCTCAGTTTAACCCCATAGATTACAGACCATAGTTTAGATCGCTTATTTTAGAACATTGTCTTCTCGCATACAAAAGTCCATTGTATACAACATTCTAACAGTTTAACACAAGCAGTCAGGGAGCCATATTTGCTTACATTTACTTTAACATGTAAATAAAATGAGGACAGATAGCAATGTAATGAATAACCTATATATATAATTTTATTATCCAGTTCAAAATAAATACATCAAAATGTCTCTAATGCTTAGGGCATTTCCTAACAATCTCCCACTTGCCTTAACCCAGCAGATGTGCCATGTTACGCATCCCCATCGCCTCTACGTGGCTCTCAAAGCTTCTAGCCACCAAAGTCTTAGTAAAGGGATCGGCAATGTTGTCCTCGGACACGATCTTACATACATCTACTTGGCCTGTCTCCACGTGCCCTCTAATAATATGATATCTCCGATCTATGTGCTTGGTCCTCTTGTGGTGTCGAGATTTCCTTGTGTTGGCAATAGACCCAGTGTTATCACAGTAAAGTGTGATAGGTTTGTCAACACTCGGAATGGCCTCAAGGTCTCTAAAGAACTTGCGCAGCCAAACTGCTTCTTTAGATGCCTCAGCCACAGCCACATACTCAGCCTCCATAGTAGAGTTAGCTGTGCAGCCCTGCTTCATGCTCGTCCACACAATGGTGCCTCCTCCGAGCAAAAACACTGATCCAGATGTCGATTTCCTCGAATCCTTGCAAGTCTAGAAGTCTGAGTCCGTGTATCCTATGGGTGTTAGGTCCCCTCCAGAATACACTAGCATATAATCCCTCGTTCTCTTAAGATACTTGAGTATATGCTTTACTGTTTGTCAGTGCTTGATTCCAGGATTCGCTTGATATCGACTCACTATACCTACTGCAAAACATATGTCTGGGTGAGTGCAAAGCATAGCGTACATAAGACTACCCACAACGGATGCATAAGGGACCTTACTTATATGCTCTCTTTCTTCCGATGTCTTTGGACAGTCATCCAATGAAAGAGTTAGACCGACAATAGAAGGTTATGTACCTTTCTTTGCCTCTTGCATTGCATTTTTGTCAATTATTTTATCTATGTATAAAGCCTGGGATAACTCTATCATTTTGTTCTTTCGATCTCTGAAGAGACGAATGCCTAGAACATAATTAGCTTCTCCCAAGTCCTTCATGTCAAACTGTTGGTGTAACCAAAGCTTGACCGATGATAAGTTCCCTACATCATTCCCAATGAGTAGTATATTATTGACATAGAGTATCAGAAAGACCACTTTTCCATTCTTAATACGTTTATAAACACAGGGTTCATCAACGTTCTGCTCAAAACTGAAAGTCTTGATTGCTTGATCAAATCTCTAGTTCCATGAGCGGGATGCTTGCTTTAATCCATAAATGGATCTAAGCAACTTGCAGACTTTCTTTTCTTGGCCTTTTGCATTGAACCCTTCGGACTGTATCATATAGATACACTCCTCAAGGTGGCCATTCAAGAATGCCGTCTTGACATCCATTTGCTAGATCTCGTAATCGCGAGCCGCAGCAATGGACAGAAGAATACGGATAGACTTCAGCATAGCAACAGGTGAAAAGATTTCACCGTAATCGATTCCAGCCTTTTGCTTGTACCCCTTTGCAACCAGTTTAGCTTTGAAAGTTTCCACTTTCCCTTCCGTATCCTTCTTTCTTTTGTAGACCCATTTACATCCAATGGGTTTTATCCCATCCGGCAAATCTACAAGTTCCCAAACAGAGTTGGATTTCATAGAATCCATCTCATTGTTCATAGCCTGTTTCCAAGATTTAGAATCAACATCATTTATAGTTTCATCATAGGTGACCGGATCATCCTCATGCTCATGAGCCTCGGCCTGGTATACCTCAGCATCATACATGAAGAAATTAGGTTTCTTTGAAACCCTCCCACTATGACGAGGCACCCTAAATTGTTGATCGTCTGCAGATCTTTCACCGAAACTCGGACTTGCGTCCAAGATCGAAACCTGTGGCGCAGTTCTTTCACCCAATAACTCCTTTAGCACCACTTTGCTTCGAGGCTTAAAGTCATTCATGTGACTTTCCTCCAAGAATGTCGCATAGGTTTAAACAATGATTTTTTGTTCCTTCGGGTTATAGAACAGACCTCCTTTTGTTCCCTTTAGATACCCTACAAACATATACAGTTCTGATCTTGGTTCCAACTTCTTTGCATCCCCATCCATTACATGTGCCGGGCAGCCCCATATTCTCATATGTCCAAGGGAGGGCTTCCTGCCACGCCACAATTCATACGGAGTCTTGGGAATTGACTTGCTTGGAACCTGGTTCAGAATATAACACGCTGTTTGTAAAGCATATCCCCAAAATGACAATGGCAGCATTGAATAACTCATCATGGACCGTACCATATCCAACAAGGTCCTGTTTCTCCTTTCGGCTACACTATTCTGTTGTGGAGTACCAGGTGCAGTCAATTGGGATAATATCCCATTCTCTACAAAATGTCCTAGAAATTCATCGGAGAGGTATTCACCACTTCGATCAGATTGAAGTGTCTTTATGGTTTTATCCAATTACTTTTCCACTTCCGCACGATACTCTTTGAACTTGTCAAAGATTTCGCTCTTGCGGTGCATCAGATACACATATCCATACCTCGAGTAATCATCTATAAAGGAGACATAATACTCAAACCCTCCTCGTGCTGTGACGTTCATGGGGCCACATACATCAGTATGCACAATTTCTAAGAGCTCCTGTGCCCTAGTACCCTTAACTCTAAAAGACCTCTTAGTCATCTTACCCTCTAGACAAGACTCACATTGAGGAAGACGTACCTCCTCTAGAGATTCTAGAGGACCGTCTTTCACCAATCTTTGAATCCTATCCTGATTAATCTGACTAAGTCTTAAATGCCAAAGATACGCCTTGTTAGAGTGAGAAACTTTCAACCTTTTAGAGTTATCTATTAATTCGGTGTCAAGCAGTGAGTACATCTTTGGTTTGATCAAATATAGGTTTCCATCCATCCATCCAGAACAGATAAAAGACTTATTTCTACGAATATCAACTCTTTTACTAAAAGAAACTAAATAAGAATCATTTATTAAACAAGCTACCGATATAAGGTTTCTCCTAAAATTAGGAACATAAAAATAGTCTTTCAATAAAATAAACCTAAATTCATCAAAGTAAAGATAAATATCTCCCACTGCCTCAGCTACCACCAAGCTGCCGTCTCCAGTCCGCAACGAGAGGCTCCTATCATGTAAACTTCTCGTTTCCACGAACCCCTGCATAGAAACATAAACATGATTAGTGGTGCCCGAATCAATGACCTATGTGTCTTTCGATTCTTCCACCAAACACGCTTCCAAGTAGTGAAGTTCCTTACCTTCCTTGCCCTTGGTGGCTAGGAATTCCCGGCAAGCCTTCTTAAAATGACCTACCTTTCCACAGCGGAAGCACTTAGACTTTTTAGGGTCCCTGGGTTTCTTGTTGTTGTTCTTCTTCTTCTCATCCGAGACAGGAGGATTAGAAGAACTGGAAGCCGCTTGCTTCTGGTTTGGCCTCTTCCTCTTCCGTGAAGGTTTGGAAGATTCCGCCAAATTGGCCTTTCCTTTGGGTTGGACTACATCCCCATCCTTGATTATTCACTCATAAGCTTGGAGTTGCTTCATGAGCTCAGTTAGTCCTAACTCCCTTGTCGCTAGATTGCATGCGGCCTTAAAACCCACAAAATCTTTAGACAGAGTTTTGAACACCATCTCGATCTGGGTGTTGTAGTCCAACTCAGCACCGTTCTCGGCAGCCTCAGTGAAGAATCCCATTAGAGTGATCATATGGTCCTTCACCGGAGTACCTGCCTTTTGCTTAGAGTTCATAATGCTGGTTATAGCAGACTGTCGAGCCAACTTTTCTTGGCCTCTGAACATGTCCTCCAGATTTTCCATGATCTCCCCAGCAACCTGATAAGTCTTATGCTACTTTTGTAAAGCACTCGTCATGCTAGCCAGAATGTAGTATCGAGCTATATCATTGGACTCTTTCCAACGAGTATAGGCAACTGATACCTCCTCAAGCGGTGTGTCAGGTTTGGGCCCTGATTTCGTCCAGTACGAACTTGTGTCTCTCACAACTGAGAACTATCAACAGATTTCTTTTCCAATCTTTATTATTATCACCATTCAGTTTATTCTCAGTAAGTATTGAAATAAGGGGTGTCGGTGACATTTTGAACTGAAATAAAATTATACTAGACATCATTACAAAGCCCAAGCAAATATACAGATAATTTAACAAATAAAACATACAAGTATGTTCCTATATGAAACTTGAAAAACATGTAGCATTGCAACGGTAATTCTCAACACCTATTGCCCCAAGCCACCGAGGGGTGGTCATGAAACAAATAGCCAGAACATGGACCCCATCTAATTAATATATGTTGCCTTAAATCCTCCAAGGTTAAGACATATATTAATAACCGCTTATTTGGCCACCAGTTTAGTTAATAGAACTTCTAGGAAAGGTTAATAACTAAACGAGTCTTGAGTGTATAACCATTGTTTACGTAGCCCGATCCACGTCCTACCAAGCCACCGAGGGGTGGTCATGAATAGGATCGTACCCGAACATGTTTTCCACATAGGAGATCTAATCTAATATACCGGCAGCGGTAAACACCTACCGAGGGGTGTGGTCAGGGAAGAACTGACGGGAGGTGTTACCATGCTTTCACATATGGATCAACAATAGAGGCCGTGGGTTTTGTTTGAAACCCTCTCCCACTCAATATTTTGAAAAACATGCAAGTTTTGACAAATATGTATGATCAATATAGTATGAGCGACACTCATCTATCCTATATGACATGTTATCAAATATGCATATAAAACATCCATCAATACATATTTATACATTTATGACATATCACAGAAAAAATAATTGACAGAATAACCAAGTCATGGTTCCATCCTAGAACAATAAAGATTACAAAATTCCATCCAAAGCATTCTTTGGGTCTTGAATTTTGTTTTGTCTTCTTGTATCCATCTTTATGTAGCCTCTCCATTTATTTCTCATCCCATGAATAATTTAAAATTTAAATCCCAAAAATTTAAATTTCAAATTCAAATTCCAAATTCAAATTTTTAAACAATTTTAAACATCATGTGTAATAATATGTGATTTCAAAAATTTCAAATTTTCAATTACATATTTTTAAACATGATTTAAAATTAAATCTCAAATTTAAAATTCAAAATTTTTTGATTTTTGAACGTCGCCCCACCGCACCGGAAGCCAGCAGCCGCCGTGGGCAGCCCCCAGCCCCCGGGGCTGGCAGCCCACGGCCACCCCATGTGCAACCTTGCCGGGCTACAGGCCAAGCCTGCAGTGCCAGGCTACGCGCCTAGGTTGGGCGCAGCAGCCGGCAGGTTGCACGCCCAGGCTGCAGCCAGCCTTGGGAGGGCCACGGCTACCCTCAACTGCAGGCCAAGCCTGCGGCCTTGAGTAGTCATGGCCTGTCAAGGGGCTGCCGCAGCCCCATCCTGCCTGAGGGTAGATTGCAGCCCCATCAAGGCCCGATGGCCTATCCCGAGGGGTTGTGTCTCGATTTTCATGCTATATTCTAATTTATCCATTAGGATCTCTAAAAATTAATTTGAATCCCAATTAAAATGAAATTTTCCACACAATCAAAATTTCAACCTTTAAATTAAATTTAACTTTTTGGGAAAAATAAATAACGGTCTTCAATCTTCAATCTCCTCCAAGAATAATTACATAAAATTTCCTAAACCGTTTCCGGTGTACAAAAAATTCTAACCATAAAAATCTAAGAGACAAAAATTAAAATCCATGGGAAAATTACAGTATTAATAAACTGCTCCCATGGTTACATAAAAATTCCTAAATACAATTTTTCTAAATTCTAAGGAACCATAACTGGCATAAAACAAGCATGCTTATAATAATTCAGAAAATTAAAATAATCACATACTTTATACATAATACATGATAACAACATAAAGGAATCCTAGAATGCCACTCTCTAAATATCAAATCCATACATAAATAAAAAGGCTAATTAATTGTCTAATTTATGTACATGGCATAGTCATGAGACGGCTCTGATACAAATTGTAGGAAAAATAATCGATAAAAACGTATCAGAATGGCACAACGGAACAATAAAATTTTTTTAAAATCGTTAAATATCTCATGATGCCATATACAATAAACCAACAATAATTTAAACTCATACCAATCTGCAGGAAGAGAATGATCGGAGGGCTTACTAACTAGCCTTCTCTACTATTCTCCAATTCCCGAATGGCTGAGTATGTGGGCACTCTAAACCTCGATCGGTATGTTAGCACTACTAGTCTTCTTCCGACCATCCAGATCTCTAAAGAACTTATTGTCACGGTGAGTTATGCAACAATAAGCCTGCTCACCTGAGAGTCTGTGGTCTGAGAGAACTGGAGTGGCAGGACCTCTATTTATAGACTTGCATGAGGTGATTCTTTGAATTCGAATTAGATTAGGAGAAGATATTCTTTCTTATCCATAACCAAAAAATCTGAATTTTCCAAAGGGAAAATCTCAACAAATTTTTTGGCCAACTTAGGATTATCTAATTCAAATCTAAACAAGATTTTAACTTGAACCTTATCTCCCTTTTTCAACCAAAAAAAATCTGAAAATCCAAGGGGAAAAATCCCAACAAAAATTTCGGCCACTTTTGGATAAGGAAGAATTAAAATTCCACTAGGATTTTCAAGCTTGAATCTTATCTCATCTTTATCCAAAATAACCAAAAATCTCCTAGGAGATCTTCCTCAAATTTTCAACCATAATCAGGGAGGAGAGAATCCAAATTCAATTGGGATTGAAACTTGAATTTTTCCTGGAACCTTATCCACAAAAAATCCGAAAATCCCATGAGGATAATCCTTAAAATTTTCGTCCATTATTGCTAGGATTTGGATTCAAAATTCAAGTAAGATTCTAACAAGATTTTCCTCTCCATATCCAACTCAAATTCGAATTTCACTCCTTGTGGATTTACCACAAGAAATTCGAATCCCGCTTGGACTGTGATTCAAAATTTTAATTTCAAATTTCAAATTTCAAATTTCAAAATTCAAAATTCAAATTCAAATTTCAAATTCAAATTTCAAATTCAAATTTCAAATTCGAATTTCAAATTCAAATTTCAAATTTCAAATTCAAATTTCAAATTCAAATTTCAAATTTCAAATTTCAAATTCCAAAATTCAAAATTCAAAGTTCAAATTTCAAAATTCAAATTTCAAAATCCACAAAACAGTTATATTTCAAATTCTTGTTCTCATGGATTATTTTCTACAACTCCAATCCAATCTCAAATAAAATCATGGCAACTTTATTTGGAGTTCGAATAATTGTGTACTCTATTATCCGAAACAAAATCTGAATCCAACCGGAGAGAATCTTGTCGACCATCCTAATCCTATGTCAACACCATTCATGCATAATAAACTAGCCAATAGCATACACAAATTAATTTTACCAAACGTTAAGGAATTATGTAGAGCTAGTAGAGGGATCAATTGGACATATATAATCAGGCTCCCATAAATCCATATGATCATCATTCTTTACTGAATAACTCAATCATATGATCACTAATTTCAGAGTCACACCACTATAAACCCAAAACTGAACTCCCAATTTTATACCGTATTATGTAAGCCTGTGACAAGCTGTCATCTAATGACCTTATGTATGCAGAACCCTCATATGATATCCATGATCAGCCTTAGGCGAAAGTTCGTTTAATCCTACTGATCAGGCTATCTTAAAGTTCTATTATACTATCGAATAAAGAAAATGATTATTCACCATATGTGAATAAGAAGTCATCCGCCCAGCAGACGACCCAAGGGCTTGTCCATTTTCACATTCAGTATAATGCCTTTAAGAGGATACCCTTAACTCCTCATTAGAGTTATGATTCCAATATCTATAAACGAACCCTTCATCGTATACAAGTCATGCACCCGACAAACTGGTCTATAAGCTTACTATCTCTGAGACGCTTTAGCCATTGGAACATCAAAGTACACAAGTCATATACATGAAGCTGTCCATCTACTCAGGATTAAGGTTACTGCACAATGAACATCAAAAGCAAATCGATCCACTCAAAGCGAACTTCGTAGATCAATCACGCTTTAGTCCCAGTCTAATATGTCACCACCAAGCAACATATCTATGTCTCTACTTAGGAGTCCAACTCCAAACAGTCAAGATAAACCATCCCCTCAAAGGCTTTAGACAATATAATACTCTTATCATGAGTTAGATGCTCAGTCTAACCCTATAGACTACAGACCATAGTTTAGACCGCTTACTTTAGAACATTGTCTTCTCGCATACAAAAGTCCATTGCATGCAACATTCTTACAGTTTAACACAAGCAGTCAGGGAGCCATATTTGCTTACATTTACTTTAACATGTAAATAAAACGAGGACAGATAACAATGTAATGAATAACCTCTATATATAATTTTATTATCCAGTTCAAAATAAATACATCAAAATGTCTCTAATGCATAGGGCATTTCCTAACAAAAGGCACGTTTAAAACTATCAATCATGTCACACGTTCACACAGAACATGGAAACATATCATGTAGCATAACTCAGAATGCATATCATGTGGACATATCGTATCATGTAACTGAGAAGCATGCTATAACTATATCTAGGGCATAACGTGAATAATGCATGAACCAATTATGCTTAATTATGCTTCATTATGCATTATCCTTCTTTACTTGTCCGAGGGCCCGTGTGTCAGTACCGAATGCAAGCGGATCATCAGATTCACCGTGATCATACTTTCTTTATGAGCCTCGGCTTGGGCTTGTTATATATATTATGAGCCTCGGCTTGGGCTCGTTATACTTAAACTGAAAAACCTCTTCTAGCTTGAGTGGTTGGTACGACATGCTTAACTATTACCCAATTCTAGAATTATGTCTGATATGCCATGAGCTCTACTAGGCTATCCACTAATCTTACGCGATAGGGATGTAATGGCATCTAACTTATACTGTTTATTAATCTAACGTGATTATGAAACATGTTATGTTATACAACCATCAACCATAATTTGCATACTTAACATAGAGTGAAAACCACAGTTTAAACTCATTTCATTCATGCTGTAGGTGGAGTTGTACTTACTTGTCAGCAGACAATTTGTACTCTCGTCCTTGTCACATTACAAGTATCTTCCTGTAATCATAACGCATTTCCATTAAATTCTGATTTTAGGTCACTATAGTTGTTAGTGACTAATAAAATTCTACCGTTATGTGGTACCGATCCTTATCGGTACTAACTGCTCTCCTCTTAAGAGTTTGATTTTCTATTCGTGATTAATTAATTTATTTACCCAATAAATTAATTAACGACACTCTACTTCTTCCTATCTCGGGTTTGATTGGTTAACCGGCTAGTCAACTAAACGGTTACCTCACGTGTGGGCTATATATCTAATCGAGCTAGTCATCTACTTGGTTACCTCGCATGATGATCGTGTAGTCTATCGATTTACCCTTTTTGACTTGAAAATTGTTACTGAAAAATGTCCTTCATTATTGTAAAAATCCTTTTCTTAGGTTTTGAACACGGTTTCCCTTGCACCCCATTAGCAGGTGAGGGTATTTTTCTTAAAACCATTTTTTTGTTTAAAAAGAACACATTTTGGTGTTCATTTGATAAAGGGGTTTTTGAACCCTTTTTCAAAAAATTGTTTGTAACTCATTTTAAATGATTTAATTTGAAAACTTGGTGAACATGATACTTTTAGTCCTCGATGAGATAAACAACTTCCGTGTTCACTTTTGAACTCCATTCAAACTCTAACGGGTCCTAAACCTTGCAAACCCGTGGCTAAAACTGTGCCCGTTTTTAGAAAATTGGTAGTTTTATGCTTTCAGAAAAACTGCTCTGTTTAGGGCCTTAAACAGCTGAATTTTTAAAACTTGCACAGCCATATTTTAGTTTTTGACGTGATCTAAAACTTTCGTGTTGAGCACGAGATCCGGCTCGAACTCTAAGCTGCTCATTTTTATAAAAACCCAAGACTGTCCCCTTCCCCAGGTTTCAGTCCTAGTTTTGAACTCTGGTTAGAAACTACTCTGAAAACCTATTTTACTGTCATTTTTCACCAAAGGCTATTTGACACAAAAACGACCATAACAAAATTTCCTAAAATTTTTATGTTTTACAAATTCTCAAAATCAGTCTGTAACATGCTTAAACACCCACAAATCCTATTAGGAAATGCCCTAAGTATTAGAGACACTTTGATGTATGTATTTTGAACTGGATAATAAAATTATATATAGAGGTTATTCATTACATTGCTATTTGTCTTCGTTTTATTTACATGTTAAAGTAAATGTAAGCAAATATGGCTCCCTGACTGCTTGTGTTAAACTGTTAGAACGTTGCATACAATGGACTTTTGTATGCGAGAAGACAATGTTCTAAAGTTAGCAGTCTAAACTATGGTCTGTAGTCTATGGGGTTAGATCGAGCATCTAACCCATGTTAAGACTATTATGTTATCTAAAGCCTTGGAGGGGACGGTTTGTCTTGACTGTCTGGAGCTGGACTCCCAAGTAGAGACATAGATATGTTGCTTGGTGGTGACATATTAGACTGGGACTAAAGCGTGATTGATCGACGAAGTCCGCTTTGAGTGGATCGATATGCTTTTGACGTTCATTGTGCAGTAACCTTAGTCCTGAGTAAAAGGACAGCTTCATGTATATGACTTGTGTACTTTGATGTTCCAATGGCTAAAGCGTCTCAGAGGTAGTAAGCTTATAGACCGGTTCGTTGGGTGCATGACTTGTATACGATAAAGAGTTCATTTACAGATATCGAAATCATAGCTTTAATGAGGAGTTAAGGGTATCCTCTTAAAGGAATTATACTGAATGTGAAAATGGACAAGGCCTTGGGTCGTCTGCTGGGCGGATGATTTCTTATTCACATATGGTGAATAATCATTTTCTTTATTCGGTAGTATAATGAAACTTTAAGATAGCCTGATCAGTAGGATTAAACGGACTTTGGCCTAAGGTTGATCATGGATATCATATGAGGGTTCTGCATACATGACAAAGTCATTGGACGATAGCTTGTCATAGGCTTACGTAACACGGTATATAATTGGGAGTTCAGTTTCAGGTTTATAGTGGTGTGACTCTAAAATTAATGATCATATGATTGAGTTGTTCGGTAAAGAATGATGATCATATGGATTTACGGGAGCTCGATTATATATGTCCAATTAGTCCCTTTACTAGCTCCACATAATTCCTTAACGTTTGGCAAATTGATTTGTGTATGCTATTGGCTAGTTTATATTATGCATGGATGGTGTTGACATAGGATTAGGATGGTAGACAAGATTCTCTCCAGTTAGATTCAGATTTTATTTTGGATAATAGAGTACACAATTATTCGAACTCCAAATAAAATTGTCATGATTTTATTTGAGATTGGATTGGAGTTGTAGAAAATTATCCATGAGAACAAGAATTTGAAATACAACTGTTTTGTTGATTTTGAAATTTGAATTTTGAAATTTGAAATTTGAATTTTGAAATTTGAAATTTGAATTTTGAATTTGAAATTTGAATTTGAAATTCGAATTTGAAATTCGAATTTGAAATTTGAATTTGAAATTCGAATTTGAAATTTGAATTTCAAATTTAAATTTGAAATTTGAAATTTGAAATTTGAAATTTGAATTTGAAATTTGAATTTGAAATTTGAAATTCAAATTTTGAATCACAGTCTAAGTGGGATTCGAATTTATTGTGGTAAATCCAAAAGGAATGAAATTTGAATTTGAGTTGGATATGGAGAGGAAAATCTTGTTAGAATCTTACTTGAATTTGGAATCCAAATCCTAACCAAATATGGACGAAAATTTTGAAGATTATCCCCAGTGAATTTTTGGATTTTTGTGGATAAGGTTCAAGGAAAAAGTCAAGTTTCAATCCTAGTTGAATTTGGATTCTCTCCTCCCTGATAATGGCCAAATTTTTTGAGTAAATCTCCTAGGAGATTTTCGGTTATTTTGGATAAGGATGAGATAAGATTCAAGCTTGAAAATCCTAGTGGAATTTTGATTCTTCTTTATCCAAAAGTGGCTGAAATCTTGGTGGAGATTTCTCCTTTGAATTTTCAGATTTTTAGGTTGAAAAAGGGAGATAAAATTCTAGTTAAATTCTTGTTTAGATTTGGATTGGAATTATCCTAAAGTGGCCGAATTTATTGTTGAGATTTTTGTTAGGAAATGCCCTAAGTATTAGAGACATTTTGATGTATTCATTTTGAACTGGATAATAAAATTATACTTAGAGGTTATTCATTACATTGCTATCTGTCCTCGTCTTATTTACATGTTAAAGTAAATGTAAGCAAATATGGCTCACTGACTGCTTGTGTTAAAACTGTTAGAACGTTGCATGCAATGGACTTTTGTATGCGAGAAGATAATGTTCTAAAGTTAGCAGTCTAAACTATGATCTATAGTCTATGGGGTTAGACCGAGCATCTAACTCATGTTAAGACTATTATGTTGTCTAAAGCCTTGGAGGGGACGGTCTGTCTTGACTGTCTGGAGCTGGACTCCCAAGTAGAGACATGGATATGTTGCTCAGTGGTGACATATTAGACCGGGACTAAAGCGTGATTGATCTACATAGTCCGCTATGAGTGGATCAATCTGCTTTTGACGTTCATTGTGCAATAACCTTAATCCTGAGTAAATGAACTACTTCATGTATATGACTTGTGTACTTTGATGTTCCAATGGCTAAAGCGTCTCAGAGGTAGTAAGCTTATAGACCGGTTCGTTGGGTGCATGACTTTTATACGATGAAGGGTTTGTTTGCAGATATCGGAATCATAGCTCTGAGGAGTTAAAGGTATCCTCTTAAAGGCATTATACTGAATGTGAAAATGGACAAGGCCTTGGGTCGTCTGCTGGGCGGATGACTTCTTATTCACATATGGTGAATAATCATTTTCTTGATTCAGTAGTATAATGCAACTTTAAGATAGCCTGATCAGTAGGATTAAACGGACTTTGACCTAAGGCTGATCATGGATATCATATGAGGGTTTTGCATATATGACAAGGTCATTGGATGGTAGCTCGTCACAGGCTTACGTAATACAGTATATAATTGGGAGTTCAGTTTCAGGTTTATAGTGGTGTGACTATGAAATTAGTGATCATATGATTGAGTTGTTCGGTACAGAATGATGATCATATGGAATCACGGGAGCCCGATTATATATGTCCAATCAGTCCCTCTACTAGCTCCACATAATTCCTTAACGTTTGGCAAATTGATTTGTGTATTCTATTGGCTAGTTTATTATGCATGGATGGTGATGACACAGGATTAGGATGGCAGACAAGATTCTCTCCGGTTGGATTCAGATTTTGTTGGATAATAGAGTACACAATTATTCGAACTCCAAATAAAGTTGCCATGATTTTATTTGAGATTGGATTGGAGTTGTAGAAAATTATCCATGAGAACAAGAATATGAAACACAACCGTTTTGTGGAATTTGAAATTTGAAATTTGAAATTTGAATTTTGAGTTTGAAATTTGAATTTGAAATTTGAATTTGAAATTCGAATTTGAAATTTGAATTTGAAATTTAAATTTGAAATTTGAAATTTGAAATTTGAAATTTGAAATTTGAAATTTGAAATTTGAATTTGAAATTTGAATTTGAAATTTGAAATTCAAATTTTGAATCACAGTCCAAGTAGGATTCGAATTTGTTGTGGAAAATCCACAAGGTTTGAAATTCGAATTTGAGTTGGATTTGAAGAGGATAATCTTGTTAGAATCCTACTTGAATTTTGAATCCAAATCCCAACAAAAGTGGGCGAATTTTTTGAGGATAATCCTCAATGGAAAATTCGGTTTTTTTGTGGATAAGATTCAAGGGAAAATTCAAGTTTCAATCCCAGTTGAATTAGGATTCTCTCCCTCCCTAAAAGTGGCCGAAATTGTTGGATTTATCCAAGAAAAAATTCGGTTATTTTTGGATAAGGTTGAGATAAGATTCAAGCTTGAAAATCCTAGTGGAATTTGTTGATTCTCCCTTATCCATAATGGCTGAAATCTTTAGGGAAGATACACCTTGAAATTTTCGGATTTTTTGGGTTGAAAAAAGGGAGATAAAATTCTAGTTAAAATCTTGTTGAGATTTGGATTGGATCTATCCTAAGAAAACCGAATTTTTAGTGGAGATTCTCCCTTGGAAAAATTCGGATTTTATGGGTTTGGATAAGGGAAAATATCTTTTCCTAATCCAATTCAAATTCAGAGATTCACCTCATGCAGGTCTATAAATAGAGGTCCTGCCACTCCAGTTCTCTTAGACCACAGACTCTCAGGTGAGCAGGCTTATTGTTGCACAGCTCATCGTGATAATAAAGTTCTTTAGAGATCTGGGTGGTCGGAAGAAGACTAGCAGTGCTAGCATACCGATCGAGGTTCAGAGTGCCCACACACTCAGCCATTCGGGAATTGGAGAATAGTAGAGAAGCCTAGTTGGTTGAAACCTCCGGTCATTCTCCTCCTGCAAGATTGGCGTCCTTGAGGTATGAGTTTTAATTGTTGTTGGTTTCTTGTATATGGCATCATGAGATATTTAACGATCTAAAAATTTTTATTGTTCCGCTGCGCCACTCTGATACGTTTTTGCCGATTTATTTTTCTACAATTGGTATCAGAGCCATCTCATGACTATGCCATGTACATAAATTAGACAATTACTTAGTCTTTTTATTTATGTATGGATTTGATATTTAGAGAGTGGCATTCTAGGGTTCCTTTATGTTGTTATCATGTATTATGTATTAAGTATGTGGTTATTTTAATTTTTTGAATTATTATAAGCATGCTTGTTTATGCCGGTTATGGTTCCTTAGAATTTAGAAAAATTGTATCTAGGAATTTTTTATGTAACCATGGGAGCAGTTTATTAACACTGTAATTTTCCCATGGATTTTAATTCTTGTCTCTTAGAATTTTTATGGTTAGAATTTTTTTTTGTACACCGGAAACGGTTTAGGAATTTTTTATGTAATTATTCTTGGAGGAGATTGAAGATTGAAGACCGTAATTTATTTTTCCCAAAAGTTAAATTTAATTTAAAGATTGGAATTTTGATTGTGTGGAAAATTTCAATTTAATTGGGATTCAAATTAATTTTTGGAGATCCTAATAGGTAAATTGGAATATGACACGAAAATCGAGACACGACCCCTCGGAATAGGCCGACGGGCCTTGGTAGGGCTGCAGCCCCTGCCCTCGGGCAGGATGGGGCTGCGGCAGCCCCTATGCAGGCAAACATCACCCACGGCCGCAGGCTTGGCCTGCAGCCGAGGGTGGCACAGCCTGCCCAAGGCCCGCCGCAGCCTGGGCATGCAGCCACTGGCTGCAGGCGCTGCCTACAGCCTGCAGCCTGCCGGCTGCTGCGCCCAGCCTGGGCGTGCAGCCTGGCGCTGCAGGCTTGGCCTGCAGCCCGGCAGGCTGCACAAGGGGCAACCGTGGGCTGCCAGCCCCTCCGGGGTTGGTGGCTGCCCACGGCGGCTGCCGCCTTCAAGGGCGACGGTGCGGCGGTCCAAAATTTGAAAATTTTGATTTTTAAATTTGAGATTTAATTTTAAATCATGTTTAAAAATATGTAATTGAAAATTTGAAATTTTTGAAATTACATATTATTACACATGATGATTAAAATTGTTTAAAATTTGAATTAGAAATTTAAATTTGAAATTCGAATTTGGAGTTTGAATTTGAAATTTAAATTTTTGGAAATTTAAATTTTAAATAATTCTTGGGATGAGAAATAAATGGAGAGGCTACATAAAGATGGATACAAGAAGACGGAACAAAATTCAAGACCCAAAGAATGTTTTGGATGGAATTTTGTAATCTTTATTTTCTTTGTTCTAGGATGGAACCATGGCTTGGTTATTCTGTCAATTATTTTTCTGTGATATGTCATGGATGTATAAATATGTATTGATGGATGTTTTGTATGCATATTTGATAACATGTCATATAGGATAGGTGAGTGCCGCTCATACTATATTGATCATACATAATTTGTCAAAACTTGCATGTTTTTCAAAATATTGAGTGGGAGAGGGTTTCAAACAAAACCCACGGTCTCCATTGTTGATCCATATGTGAAAGCATGGTAATGCCTCGCGTCAGTTCTGACCTGACCACACCCCTCGGTAGGTGTTTACCGCCGCCGGTATACTAGATTGGATCTCCTATGTGGAAAACGTGTTCGGGTGCGATCCTATTCATGACCACCCCTCGGTGGCTTGGTAGAACGTGGATCGGGCTACGTAAACAATGGTTATACACTCAAGACTCGTTTAGTTATTAACCTTCCCTAAAAGCTCTGTTAACTAAACTGGTGGCCAAATAAGCGATCATTAATATATGTCTTAACCTTGGAGGATTTAAGGCAACATATATTAATTGGACGGGGTCCATGTTCCGGCTATTTGTTCTCATGACCACCCCTCGGTGGCTTGAGGCAATAGGTGCTGAGAATTACCGTTGCAATGCTACATGTTTTTTCAAGTTTCATGTAGGAACATACTTGTATGTTTTTATTTGCTAAATTATCTGTATATTTGCTTGGGCTTTGTAATGATGTCTAGTATAATTTTATTTCAGTTCAAAATGTCACCGACACCCCTCATTTCAATACTTACTGAAAATAAGTTGAATGGCGATAATTATAAAGATTGGAAAAGAAATCTATTAATAGTTCTCAGCTGCGAGAGACACAAGTTCGTACTGGACGAAACATGCCCACCTGGGCCCAAACCTGACACACCCCTTGAGGAGGTCCCGGTTGCCTATAATCGTTGGAGAGAATCCAATGAAATAGCTCGATGCTACATCCTTGCTAGCATGATGAGTACTTTACAAAAGCAGCATGAGACTTATCAAGTTGCTGGGGAGATCATGGATAATCTGGAGGACATGTTCGGAGGCCAAGAAAAATTGGCTCGACAGTCCGCTATCACCAGCATTATGAATTCCAAGCAAAAGGCGGGTACTCCGGTGAAGGACCATATGATCACTCTAATGGGATTCTTCGCTGAGGCTGCCGAGAATGGTGCTGAGTTGGACTATAACACCCAGATCGAGATGGTGTTCAAGACTCTGTCTAAAGATTTTGTGGGGTTTAAGGCCGCATACAATCTGGCGACAAAGGAGTTAGGACTAACCGAGCTCATGAAGCAACTACAGGCTTATGAGCGGATGATCAGGGATGAGGATGTGGTCCGACCTAAAGGAGAGGCCAATTTGGCGGAATCTTCCAATCTCTCACAGAAGAGGAAGAGGCCAAATAAGAAGCAAGTGGCTTCCAGTTCTTCTAATCCTCCTGTCTCGGACGGGAAGAAGAAGAAGAAGAACAAGAAGCCAAAGGACCCTAAAAAGTCCAAATGCTTCCACTGTGGGAAGGTAGGTCACTTCAAGAAGGCTTGCCGGGAATTCCTAGCCTCCAAGGGCAAGGAAGGTAAGGAACTTCATTACTTAGAAGCGTGTTTGGTGGAAGAATCGAAAGACACATGGGTCATTGATTCAGGCGCCACTAATCATGTTTGTGTTTCTATGCAGGGGTTCATGGAAACGAGAAGTCTACATGATAGGAGCCTCTCGTTGCGGACTGGAGATGGTAGCTTTGTGGTGGCTGAGGCAGTGGGAGACATTCATCTTTATTTTGATCAATTTAGGTTTATTTTATTGAAAGACTGTTTTTATGTTCCTAATTTTAGGAGGAACCTTATATCGGTAGCTTGTTTAATAAAGGATTCTTATTCAGTTTCTTTTAGTAAAAGAGTTGATATTCGTAGAAATAAGTCTTTTATCTGTTCTGGATGGATGGATGGAAACCTATATTTGATCAGACCAAAGATGTACTCACTGCTTGACACTGAATTAATTGATAACTCTAAAAGGTTGAAAGTTTCTCACTCTAACAAGGCGTATCTTTGGCATTTAAGACTTGGTCATATTAATCAGGATAGGATTCAAAGATTGGTGAAAGACGGTCCTCTGGAATCTCTAGAGGAGGTACGACTTCCCCAATGTGAGTCTTGTCTAGAGGGTAAAATGACTAAGAGGTCTTTTGGAGCTAAGGGTACAAGGGCACAGGAGCTCTTAGAAATTGTGCACACTGACGTATGTGGCCCCATGAACGTCACAGCACGAGGAGGGTTCGAGTACTATGTCTCTTTCATAGATGATTACTCGAGGTATGGATATGTGTATCTGATGTACTGCAAGAGCGAAACCTTTGATAAATTCAAAGAGTATTGTCCGGAAGTGGAAAAGCAATTGGATAAATCTATAAAGACACTTCGATCTGATCGAGGTGGCGAATACCTCTCCGATAAATTTCTAGGACATCTTGTAGAGAATGGGATATTATCCCAATTGACTGCACTTGGTACTCCACAACAGAATGGTGTAGCCGAAAGGAGAAACAGGACCTTATTGGATATGGTACGGTCCATGATGAGTTACTCAACGCTGCCATTATCATTTTGGGGACATGCTTTACAAACGGCGTGCTATATTCTGAACCAGGTTCCGAGCAAATCAATTCCTAGAACTCCGTATGAATTGTGGCATGGCAGGAAGCCCTCCCTTGGACATATGAGAATATGGGGCTGCCCGGCACATGTACTGGATGGGGATGCGAAGAAGTTGGAACCAAGATCAGAATTGTGCATGTTTGTAGGGTATCCAAAGGGAACTAAAGGAGGTCTGTTCTATAACCCGAAGGAACAAAAGGTCATTGTCTCAACCCATGTGACATTCTTGGAGGAAAGTCACATGAATGACTTTAAGCCTCGAAGCAAAGTGGTGCTCGAGGAGTTATCAGGTGAAAGAACTGCTCCACAGATTTCGGTCTTGGACGCAAGTCCGAGTTCCAGTGAAAGACCTGCAGACGATCAACAGTTTAGGGTGCCTCGTCGTAGTGGGAGGGTTTCTAAGAAACCTAATTTCTTTATGTATGATGCTGAGGTATACCAGGCCGAGGCTCATGAGCATGAGGAAGATCCGGTCACATATGATAAAGCTATAAAGGATGTTGATTCTAGATCTTGGAAACAGGCTATGAACAATGAGATGGATTCTATGAAATCCAACTCTGTTTGGGAACTTGTAGATTTGCCGGATGGGATAAAACCCATTGGATGCAAATGGGTCTACAAAAGAAAGAAGGATGCGGAAGGGAGAATGGAAACTTTCAAAGCTAGACTGGTTGCAAAGGGATACACGCAAAAGGCTGGAATCGATTACGAGGAAACCTTTTCGCCTGTTGCTATGCTGAAGTCTATCCGTATTCTTCTGTCCATTGCTGCGGCTCTCGATTACGAGATCTGGCAAATGGATGTCAAGACGGCATTCTTGAATGGCCATCTTGAAGAGTGTATCTATATGATACAGCCCGAAGAGTTCGTAGCAAAAGGCCAAGACAGGAAAGTCTGCAAGTTGCTTAGATCCATTTATGGATTAAAGCAGGCATCCCGCTCATGGAACCAGAGGTTTGATCAAGCGATTAAGACATTTGGTTTTGAGCAGAACGTTGATGAACCTTGTGTTTATAAACGTATTAAGGATGGAAAAGTGGTCTTTTTGATACTCTATGTCGATGATATACTACTCATTGGGAATGATGTAGGGAACTTATCATCGGTCAAGCTTTGGTTACACCAACAGTTTGACATGAAGGACTTGGGAGAAGCTAATTATGTTCTAGGCATTCATCTTTTCAGAGATCGAAAGAACAAAATGATAGCATTATCCCAAGCTTCATACATAGATAAAATAATTGACAAATATGCAATGCTAGAGGCAAAGAAAGGCTCACAACCTTCTATTGCCGGTTTAACTCTTTCATTGGATGACTGTCCCAAGACATCGGAAGAAAGAGAGCGTATGAGTAAGGTCCCTTATGCATCCGCTGTGGGTAGCCTTATGTACGCTATGCTTTGCACTCGCCCGGACATATGTTTTGTAGTAGGTATGGTGAGTCGATATCAAGCGAATCCTAGAACCAAGCACTGGCAAGCAGTAAAGCATATACTCAAGTATCTTAAGAGAACGAGGGATTATATGCTGGTCTATTCTGGAGGGGACCTAACACCCGTAGGATACACGGACTGAGTCTTCCAGACTTGTGAGGATTTGAGGAAGTCGACATTGGAGGGCAGATGGAGACAGGATTAGTGGATGTATGTAAGATCGTGTCCGAGGACAACATTGCCGATCCCTTTACTAAGACTTTGGTAGCTAGAAGCTTTGAGAGGCATGTAGAGGTGATGGGGATGCGTAACATGGCACATCTACTGGCTTAGGGCAAGTGGGAGATTGTTAGGAAATGCCCTAAGTATTAGAGACATTTTGATGTATTCATTTTGAACTGGATAATAAAATTATACTTAGAGGTTAATCATTACATTGCTATCTGTCCTCGTCTTATTTACATGTTAAAGTAAATGTAAGCAAATATGGCTCACTGACTGCTTGTGTTAAAACTGTTAGAACGTTGCATGCAATGGACTTTTGTATACGAGAAGACAATGTTCTAAAGTTAGCAGTCTAAACTATGGTCTGTAGTCTATGGGGTTAGACCGAGCATCTAACTCATGTTAAGACTATTATGTTGTCTAAAGCCTTGGAGGGGACGGTCTGTCTTGACTGTCTGGAGCTGGACTCCCAAGTAGAGACATGGATATGTTGCTCAGTGGTGACATATTAGACCGGGACTAAAGCGTGATTGATCTACGTAGTCTGCTATGAGTGGATCAATCTGCTTTTGACGTTCATTGTGCAATAACCTTAATCCTGAGTAAGTGAACTACTTCATGTATATGACTTGTGTACTTTGATGTTCCAATGGCTAAAGCGTCTCAGAGGTAGTAAGCTTATAAACCGGTTCGTTGGGTGCATGACTTGTATACGATGAAGGGTTTGTTTGCAGATATCGGAATCATAGCTCTGAGGAGTTAAAGGTATCCTCTTAAAGGCATTATACTGAATGTGAAAATGGACAAGGCCTTGGGTCGTCTGCTGGGCGGATGACTTCTTATTCACATATGGTGAATAATCATTTTCTTGATTCGGTAGTATAATGGAACTTTAAGATAGCCTGATCAGTAGGATTAAACGGACTTTGACCAAAGGCTGATCATGGATATCATATGAGGGTTTTGCATATATGACAAAGTCATTGGATGGTAGCTCGTCACAGGCTTACGTAATACGGTATATAATTGGGAGTTCAGTTTCAGGTTTATAGTGGTGTGACTCTGAAATTAGTGATCATATGATTGAGTTGTTCGGTACAGAATGATGATCATATGGAATCACGGGAGCCCGATTATATATGTCCAATCAGTCCCTCTACTAGCTCCACATAATTCCTTAACGTTTGGCAAATTAATTTGTGTATGCTATTGGCTAGTTTATTATGCATGGATGGTGATGACACAGGATTAGGATGGCAGACAAGATTCTCTTCGGTTGGATTCAGATTTTGTTTTGGATAATAGAGTACACAATTATTCGAACTCCAAATAAAGTTGTCATGATTTTATTTGAGATTGGATTGGAGTTGTAGAAAATTATCCATGAGAACAAGAATATGAAACACAACCGTTTTGTGGAATTTGAAATTTGAATTTTGAAATTTGAAATTTGAATTTTGAAATTTGAAATTTGAATTTTGAATTTGAAATTTGAATTTGAAATTTGAATTTGAAATTCGAATTTGAAATTTGAATTTGAAATTTAAATTTGAAATTTGAAATTTGAAATTTGAATTTGAAATTTGAATTTGAAATTTGAAATTCAAATTTTGAATCACAGTCCAAGTAGGATTCGAATTTGTTGTGGAAAATCCACAAGGTTTGAAATTCGAATTTGAGTTGGATTTGGAGAGGATAATCTTATTAGAATCCTACTTGAATTTTAAATCCAAATCCTAACAAAAGTGGGTGAATTTTTTGAGGATAATCCTCAATGGAAAATTCGGTTTTTTTGTGGATCAGATTCAAGGGGAAATTCAAGTTTCAATCCCAGTTGAATTAGGATTCTCTCCCTCCCTAAAAGTGGCCGAAATTGTTGGATTTATCCAAGAAAAAATTCGGTTATTTTTGGATAAGGTTGAGATAAGATTCAAGCTTGAAAATCCTAGTGGAATTTTTTGATTCTCCCTTATCCATAATGGCCGAAATCTTTAGGGAAGATACACCTTGAAATTTTCGGATTTTTTGGGTTGAAAAAAGGGAGATAAAATTCTAGTTAAAATCTTGTTGAGATTTGGATTGGATCTATCCTAAGAAAACCGAATTTTTAGTGGAGATTCTCCCTTGGAAAAATTCGGATTTTATGGGTTTGGATAAGGGAAAATATCTTTTCCTAATCCAATTCAAATTCAGAGATTCACCTCATGCAGGTCTATAAATAGAGGTCCTGCCACTCCAGTTCTCTTAGACCACAGACTCTCAGGTGAGCAGGCTTATTGTTGCACAGCTCATCGTGACAATAAAGTTCTTTAGAGATCTGGGTGGTCGGAAGAAGACTAGCAGTGCTAGCATACCGATCGAGGTTCAGAGTGCCCACACACTCAGCCATTCGGGAATTGGAGAATAGTAGAGAAGGCTAGTTGGTTGAAGCCTCCGGTCATTCTCCTCCTGCAAGATTGGCGTCCTTGAGGTATGAGTTTTAATTGTTGTTGGTTTCTTGTATATGGCATCATGAGATATTTAACGATCTAAAAATTTTTATTGTTCTGCTGCGCCACTCTGATACGTTTTTGCCGATTTATTTTTCTACAATTTTCCCCTTGGAAAATTCAGATTTTGTGCTTGTGGATAAGGGAGAATATCTTCTCCTAATCCAATTCGAATTCAGAAAAATACCTCATGCAGGTCTATAAATAGAGGTCTTGCCACTCTAGTTCTCTTAGACCACAGACTCTCAGGTGAGCAGGCTTATTGTTGGACAACTTACCGTGACAATAACTTCTTTAGAGATCTGGGTAGTCGGAAGAAGACTAGCAGTGCTAGCATACCGATCCAGATTCAGAGTGCCCACACACTCAGCCATTAGGGAATTGGAGAATAGTAGAGAAGGCTAGTTGGTTGAAGCCCTCCGGTCATTCTCCTCATGCAGATTGGCATCCTTAAGGTATGAGTTTTAATTGTTGTTAGTTTATTGTATATGGCATCATGAGATATTTAACGATCTGAAAAATTTTTATTGTTCCGCTGCGTCGCTCTGATACGTTTTTACCGATTAATTTTCCTACAAATCCATGGCTAAAATCTGGGATAGGTTTGGTTTCCAGTCAAACCCTAAAATGTCCATACATCCAATCATCCATAAAAACTTAAATCACAACCACACAAGCACAAAAACATAAATACAAAAGGCTAAAGGCTCAAAATAAACTTATTACAGCCCATTACTTGAAATACACAATAAATCCCTTTGATCTCCAAACCCAAAAAGAACTAAACCACAAAAAGGATGGGTTTTCAGTTTTTACCTTTGTATGCTTTGAACCTAGCACAACCGAACCAAGATTGGTATCAAAAATTTCATGTGGACAAAAGATGAATAAGGGGTCGGCTTGGGCTAGAAAGAAACACAAAATTTTCCTCTTAATATCAAACTAAATGAACAACTAAAATCACCAAGGAAGGGTTCTAAAACATTACCTTGAAATAACCTTGAAGTGATCTTAAAAGAAGGCTCAATCCAAGCAATAAACTAAACAAGTTTTGGGCTGTCTTTTGGCTGTGTTTTTGGTGTATTTTTGGCTAAGGGAGTGGTTGGTTTTGTCTAGAAGAGGGGTCGACTACAGAGAAAAAAAATGAAGAGGAGGCTTTAGTGTTTTGGTGTGCAAAAGAGGGAAAATGAGGCATAAGACCATGCACCCCTATTTATAGGCAAACCCTAAGCAAAATTGCATTAAATGCCTTGGGTAAAGTCACTTGACTTGTCATTCACTTTTATGTTTTTTTAATCAAAAGCTTACAAGCCCATTTCCTTATTTCAAGGGAACTTTTCAGCTTGCTTTATGATTTTCTAGCTGTAGCACAAATGGATTTTAAGGTGGAAAATTCATCTGTGTTGTCATCTATTCATAGTCTAATTTTCCTCTAACGGTGTTCAGTCTTTTTTCGACGGTATTCTAGATTTTGACTGAATGTGGATTTTCTTGATCCGTTTCTTATACTATTCATTCCTGATTAGGTTGTAGTACCTATGAGCCCATTCTATGCCTATTTACTATTCATTTATTGTACTGTGATTGTGTCTTAGACTGTGTTGACATTGCACATGCATAACAAAATTTTTTCATGCAAAATTTTAAACACAATCTATCTTGACTAATTTGGATGTGTTGATTTCAAAATTTATCAATTTTACGTCCATCTGAGGTCATCTAGACTAGTTTTTAGGCACTGTATGTTCTTGCCTCGGAAAACGTGTTTTACGCTTAATAAACTAATTTGAGCGTATTGAGTCGAAATATATTAGTTTTGGGGTGAGAAAAGGTCGTCTTGACCATCTTCCTGATACTGTGTATCTCTCAAATAGAATTTCACGTTTTGTGCTTAATTGACTAGATTGAGCATGCTGACTATAAATATATCAGTTTTATGTCAAGAAAACGTCATCTCGACCATTTTCTTGATATTGTATATTTATCAGGCTAAACTTCACTGTTGTGCTCAGATAACCAGTCTAAGCATACTGATAACTAGCTCATCGGTTTTGTGTCAAGAAATGGTCATCTCGACCTGTTTAGAATCCGTATGAGTTTCTTCTCGTACGTCAGATCGGCATGCACTTCGACTACTTCTTGGCTTAGAACATGGGAGCTGTCTGGCACGTACTTCTTCAGTATCAAGACGTGAAAGACGTTGTGCACTGAAGCTAACTCGGGAGGAAGCGCTAGTCTATAAGCCACCTTCCTGACTCTCTCAATTATCTTGAAGGCTCCTATATACCTAGGACTGAGTTTTCCCTTCTTTCCAAAGCGCATCACCCCTTTCGTGAGTGCCACCTTGAGAAAGATTAGTCTCCTTCTCAAAACTTGAGGGATCTACGACACTTATCTGCATAACTCTTTTGGCGATTGTGCACTGTATCTAATCTCTCTCACATCAGCTTCATGTCCGACATTGTATTCTTGATGAAGTCCTTATTAGCAATCTATTTCTCTTTGGTCTTGTGCCAGTGAACCGGAGATCTACATTTTCTTCCATAAAGCGTTTCATACTGTGAAATCCCCATCGAGGAATGGTAGCTGTTGTTGTAAGAAAACTCGATCAAGGGTAACTTCTGATCCCAGTTTCCCTTAAAGTCTAGGACGCAAGCTCTCAACATGTCCTCCAATGTTTGTATAGTCCTTTCGGACTGTTCGTCGGTCTGAAGGTGGAATGCTATGCTGAACTTTAGCCTAGACCCTAATGTTGCCTGAACGCTTTGCCAAAATCTGGAGGTGAAGCATCCATCATGATCTGAGATGATCGACTTTGGCACTCAGTGTAGCCTTACGATCTGAGCCACATAGATTTCTATTAGTCACTCTACTGAGTAGTTGACCTTTATGGCTAGGAATCTAGCTGATTTAGTCAATCTATCTATGATCACCCAGATTGCATCATTACCATTAGATGTCCTTGGCAATCTGACCACGAAGTCCATCGTGATTTGGTCCCATTTCCACTTGGGTAGCTCAATTTACTGTAATTTTCCTGCTGGGCGCTAGTATTCTACCTTAACCTTCTGACACATAAGGCATCTGGTGACAAACTCGGTGATGTCATTCTTCATTCCAAGTCACCAAAAACTTTCTATCAAGTCCTTGTACATCTTATTTGCTCCCGGATGTACAGAATATGGTGCCTCATGAGCTTCCGAAAGGATTTGCTTCTTAAGCTCTTCGTCTTTCGGAACACACACTCTATCCCTGTAGTAGAGTATGTTGTCCTTAGAGACTCTAAACTCTGAACCTTTGTCCTTCATTGCATCCTTTCCAGGCTTGACCAGGGACGAATCAAGTTCTTGACTGGCCTTGATCTCGTCTAAGAGTGTCAATTGGAGGGTCATGTTAGGTAATCTCCCTGTCAGGATCACGATCTCACTGCTACATAAATCCCTCTGTAGAGCTTTTGGCAAGGCAGTGATAGTCATGAGTGAAGTGGAATGCTTTTGACTACCAAATCGGCACTTTATTGGCTTTTTTTGGATGGTATAGAATCTCGTAGTCGTAATCTTTTACCAACTCTAGCCACCTTCGCTGCCTCATGTTAAGCTCTTTCTACGTAAAACTATACTTGAGGCTCTGATGGTCTGTGTAGATCTTGCAATTGACTCCGTAGAGGTAGTGCCTCTATATTGGCAGTGTAAAAACTACTGCTGCTAGCTCCAGATCATGCGTAGGGTAGTTCTTCTAATGGTCTTTGAGTTGTCCTGAAGCGTACCTGACCACTCTACTATTTTGCATCAACACGACTCCTAATCCAGTCTTGGATGCATCGCTATAAATCAAAAAATTTCCCCGACCAGCATCAGGAATGGTCAGTATTGGAGTGCTTGTGAGTCTTCGTTTCAGCTCTCGGAAGCTCTCTTCACACTTTTCGATCCATACATACCTTTTTCCTTTCTTAGTAAGTGCTGTAAGTGGGGCGGCTAGCTTCGAAAAGCCTTCGATGAAGCGCTGATAATATCCTGCTAAGCCTAGGAAACTATGTATCTTTGTCACGTTCCTCAGAGCTAGCCAAGCGCTAACTGTCTCAATGTTTACTGGGTCTATAAATACTCCCTCTTTGGAGACTACGTGACCTAGAAAGTGAACCATCTCTAGCCAAAACTCTAACTTAGAGAACTTGGCATACAGCTAATGGTTCTTTAATGTCCGTAATACTATCCTCAAGTATTCTTCGTGCTCCTCCTTCGTCTTGGAGTATATAAGTATGTTATCGATGAACATAATGATAAACTTATCCAAAAAGTTCTTGAACATACGGTTCATCAAATCCATGAAGGCTACTGGAGTATTTGTCAGTCCTAACGATATAACAAGGAACTTGTAATGGCCATATCACGTTCGAAAGGTAGTTTTGGGCACATCCATGTCCCTCGTTCGCAGCTGATGGTACCCTGAATGCAGGTCGACCTTCGAGAGTACTGTCGCTTTCTGGAGTTGATCAAACAAGTCGTTAATCCACGGCAACAAGTACTTATTCTTGATCATGATATTGTTCAGCTCTCTATAGTTTATGTACGTCCTTAGTGTCTCGTCTTTCTTTTTCACAAATAGCACAGGCACTCCCTAGGGAAAATAGCTCTGTCGAATGAATCCTTTGTCCATCAGATCCTTTAGTTGGGCTTGGAGCTCCTTTAGCTTTGCAAGGGCTATTTGGTATGGGGCCTTAGAAATGGAGGCTGATCTTAGTAGAAGTTCAATCTCGAACGAGATCTCGCACTCGGGCAGAAGTCCTGGAAGATCGTCTGGAAATACTTCCATGAATTCCCTAACTATTGGTATGCTCTCAGGTCCTATCACTGCTTCTTGAGTCTGGTCTACCACGTGTGCTAAGAAGCCTATGCGTCCACTGGATATCAGCTTGTGAGCCTTCATCGCTGAGATCATCATCTTTGGTTGCTTCAGCGACAAACCCTTGTAGACGAACTTTTTGCACCCAATTGGTCCAAAAGCGACTTTCTACCTTTGATAGTCTATGACGGTGTTGTACTTTGCGAGGAAGTCCATCCCTAAGAATACATCATAATTGATTGTGTCAATGATGATCAAATTAATGCTCGACTCTCTACTGTAGATAATTACCGGTACGTAACGTATCTAGTAATTAGACAATAAAACTTCCCCTGAGGGAAGTGCCATTCTAAAAGTTTGTTTCATCCTATCTAAGCCCCTATCTAGCTTTCTTCTAATCTTACTCTGTATATCGTGATGTTCAATACGAATTATATCACATCTCATCGTATCAAAATATCGTCTTAGTGGTAGGACTCGTCCTGCACTTTCTATCACACTATGGTCATGTGTGAGATATCACCTCTAAGCCCTTGGGCAATACTGTACTGCTTTTCTTAAAATTTTCACAAGAAAATTTGTACACAACTCTAGTTGGGTGGGAGTGACACACACTTCCCGGTACATAACCCAAAAGGACATACTACGTTAAGTTTAGTGGGAGTAAGTTACTGCTTCCCATCATGCCTATATACATAGTTTAAGAAAAGAATCTGCTAAAATGGTCATTGCTAATCTGAGGATAATCCTGACTCTGCATTGGAGATCTCCTCGTTATCACTCTCACTAAGGGGAAACTCCTCTGGACTCTCCTCGTGTAGGCATAGATTCTCCCTTAGTTGTTCGGAGCTTCTTGTCTGCCTTGTGTGATCGAAGGGCCTTCGATCTTGGTCTAGGTTAGCGTGGAGTTGGTTACTTGTGGTGCGAGCTTAGTTCTATTGATTATGCAGGATGGAAAAACAATTTTTAGCGTAGTGGCCTTCCTTACCACAGATGAAACAGCTACTTGCTCCTTGCTTGCATTCTCCTGGGTGCCCTTTTCCACATTTCGAGCGATATTGGTTGCTGTCTCCTTCCCTGTTGTTCTTCTTGGGGAAATCCTTCTATGAACCTTGGTTGCCCTGATTTCTCTTTCTCTTGTTGTTGTTGTGGGATTACGTACTGTTCTGGCAGGTCCCCACGTTCTGCCCTTTGTGTTATGACTCAAGGTTTTGCTTCCTCTGAACCTGCTTAGCTTGTGTTTTCTTCTCCTTTCGTGCCTTAAAAATCTGAGCCTTTCTCTCCTTATCCTGAGCCAACCAGTATTCAGCTCGAATGGCCGTACTAGCACACTCTACTACTCTAGTTGGTCCGTGACTGCCATTGTAGATCTGAACCGTAATATCTATCTGGATCATCTTCAACATTCGTTTGACTCTCTCCTTTTCAGCAAGTACTAAATCCAGACAAAGCCGAGCCAGTTGTTCAAATTTCTTGACTGCCTCCATGACAGTCATGCTACCTTGGCACAGGCTGTTGAACTCATCTTGTTGTGCCGCTAGTGCTCCCTCATTGAAGTACATTTCCTTAAATTCTTTAATGAAGTCGCTCCAGCTTATCTTGCTGACGTTCCTCCTAATGGTTACCATCTACCACCACTGACGTGCCTACTTACGCAGGGTAAAGGACACGTACATAACTTTCTCTCTATCTGTTAGCCCCATAAAATCCAAGATTACTTGGATGTCTGTTAACCAGTCATCGGCCTTTATGGGGTTGGTGGTTCCTACAAACTCTGGCACTTTCATAAGCTAGAATATCTCATACAAGTCGCCTTCCCTAAAGGTTGGTTGAGGCATGTTTGCTGCTACGGGAACAGCCATCGCTGAAGGGGTTGGTGGTGGTTCAGGAAATTCCTACCCTTACAGAGCTCCTTGAACTTGGGAAGTTGCTCACTCCCTTGAAGTCTATGAGGCTGGTGAAGCCTCCTAAGTTGGCACCCCTGCTATCTGTGGCGCCTGGTTCTATTGACCTAGCTGCTCCTTGAGATGGTCTAGGTTACACTGTTGATTCTCCATTATTTCTCACATAGCCACGAGTTGTGCCATTAACTCATCCTCTTGGGATGCTTGGGTTGTTTATGTATGCATTCAAACCATGTTGTCCTTTAAAACCTTCGTTCCTATGGTGGGGCTCTATTGGTGCGGGTTTTGCTGGTGTAACCATGGCCACATATTATAATTTAAATGTTAACTTGCATACTATCAACATAAAATACAACTAACTTACTTGGACAGATGAAGCGGGCATGCAGCGATGTGATGTAGGGTGGCAAGATACTGCTCTAATACCAACTGTGGCACCCTGAAGCCTTGGCAGCCCCGGAACATCACTTGAAACTACTATTACTTAACTTACTTAAAAACAATTACTCAAACTTACTTACTTTAATACTATAATTTTAGGGACTTTTTTTAAAACACGTACGTTTTACTATTAATGTACACACATATATTTACAAATAGGTGTAAGTTTGAATACAACTAGGGTCAATATACGTACATACTTAAAACTATTAGATTGCTCAAAACATGAGGTTTATTTTTTGATATCGTGCGGAAGTTAACACTGGTGATGGTATCCATAACCTCAACATTCACACTCGCCTCTGTCGTCGTCATCGTCTATCAGTGTTTAGCTTGCAAGTCTCTTACCTACAGCATGAACACACATTGTGAGCTTTACGCTCAGCAAGTACAACATATCATCCGCAAAACATGCTTTAAAAACATATGCCATAACTTAAAGGCCCATTTAAAACTGTCAATCATGTCACATATTCACACAGAACATGGAAATATATCATGTAGCATAACTTAGAATGCATTTCATGTGGACATATCGTACCATGTAACTGAGAAGCATGCTATAACTTTATCTAGGGCATAACGTGAACAATGTATGAACTGATTATGCTTAATTATGCATTATCTTTCTTTACTTGTCTGAGGGCTCGTGGGTCAGTTTCAAATGTGCACGGATCATCGAATTAATCATGATCATACTTTCTTTATGAGCCTCAGCTTGGGCTCATTACATATATTAAGAGCGTTGGCTTGGGCTCGTTATACTTAAACTGAAACATCTCTTCTAGCTTGAGAGGCCGGTATGATACGCTTAACTATTACCCAATTCTGGAATCATGTCTAATATGCCATGAGCTCAACTAGGCTATCCACTAATCTTACGTGATAGGGATGTAATGCCATCTAACTTATACTATTCATCAATCTAACGCGATTATGAAACATGCTATGTTATGCAACCATCAACCACAATTTGCATACTTAACATGAGTGAAAACCACAGTTTAAACTCATTTCATTCATATTGTAGGCGGAGTTGTCCTTACTTGTCAGCAGATAGTTTGTACTCTCACCCTTGTCATAGTACAGTTATCTTTTTATAATCATAACGCATTTCAGTTAAATTCTAATCTTAGGTCACTATAGTCATTAGTGACAAATAAAATTCTATCGTTATGTAGTACCGATCCTTATCGGTACTAACTGCTCTCCTCTTGAGAGTTTGATTTTCTATTCATGGTTACTTGATTTATTTACCTAATAAATTAATTAACGTCGCTCTACCTCTTCCTATCTCTGGTTTGATTGGTTAACCAGCTAGTCAACTAACTGGTTACCTAACGTGCGGGCTATATCTCTAATCGGGCTAGTCATCTACTTAGTTACCTCGCATGATGATCATGTAGTCTACCGGGTTACTGTTTTTCGACTTGAAAATTGTTACTGAAAAATGTCCTTCATTTTTGTAAAAATCCTTTCCTTGGGTTTTGAACATGGTTTCCCTTACACCCCATTGGAAGGTGAGGGTGTTTTTCTTAAAACCATTTTCTTGTTTAAAAAGAACACATTTTGGTGTTCATTTGATAAGGGGGTTTTTGAACCCTTTTTTGAAAAACTGTTTGTAACTCATTTTAAACAATTTAATTTGCAAATTTGGCAAACACGATACTTTTAGTCCTCGATAAGATGAACAACTTCTGTGTTCACCTTGGAGCTTGATTCAAACTCTAACAGGTCCTAAACCTTTCAAACCCGTGGCTAAAACTATGCCCGTTTTTAGAAAATTGCCAATTTTATGCTGTTAGAAAAACTGTTCTGTTTGGGGCCCTAAACGGCCGAATTTTTAAAACTCACATAAGCTATATTTTAGTTTTGATGTGATCTAAAACTTTCGTGTTGAGCACGAGATTCAGTTCGAACTCTAAGCTGCTCACTTTTATAAAGACCCAAGACTGTCCCCTTTCCCAGGTTTCAGTCCCAGTTTTGAACTCTGGTTAGAAACTACTCCGAAAACCTATTTTACTGTCATTTTCACCAAAGACTATTTGACGCAAAAACGATCGTAACGAAATTTTCTAAAATTTTTATGTTTTACAAAATCTCAAAATCAGTTTGTAACATGCTTAAATACCCACAAATCCATGGCTAATATCTGGTACAGGTTTGGTTTCCAGCCAAACCCTAAAACATCCATACATCCAATCATCCATTAAAACTTAAATCACAACTACACAAGCACAAAAACATAAATACAAAAGGCTAACGGCTCAAAATAAACCTATTACAACCCATTGCTTGAAATACACAATAAATCCCTTTGATCTCCAAACCTAAAAAGAACTAAACCACAAAAAGGAGGGGTTTTCGGTTTTTACCTTTGTGTGCTTTGAACCTAGCAAAACCGAACCAAGATTGGTGACAAAAAATTTTGTGTCAACCAAGATGAACAAGCGGTCAGCTTGGGCTAGAAAGAAACACAAAATTTTCCCCTTAATATCGAACTAAATGGATAACTAAAATCACCAAGGAAGGGTTCTAAAACATTTCCTTGAAATAACCTTGAAGTCATCTTGAAAGAAGGCTCAATCTAAGCAACAAATTAAACAAGTTTTGGGCTGTCTTTTGGCTGAGTTTTTGGTGTATTTTTGGCTAAGGGAGTGGTCAGTTTTGGCTGGAAGAGGGGTCGGCTACAGAGAAAAAACAATGGAGAGGAGGCTTTGGTGTTTTGGTGTGTAAAAGAGGGAAAATGAGGCATAAGACCATGCACCCCTATTTATTAATCAACTCTAAGCAACCTTAAATAAGCCAAATCTTAGGTAATCTAGGGAACAAATTTTACTGCTGGCTGCCCTCCAAAAACTGATGAGGGCTGATGCACAAAAGAGGCAAAATTGCATTAAATGCCTTGGGTAAAGTCGCTTAAGTTGTCATTTACTTTTACATTTTTTAATCAAAAACTTATAATCCTATTTGCTTATTTCAAGAGAACTTTTCAGCTTGCTTTCTGATTTTCCAACTACAGCACACACGGATTTTAAGGTGAAAAATTCATCTATGTTGTCATCTATTCACAGTCTAATTTCAAATTTATCAGTTTTATGTCTATTTGAGGTCATCCGGACCAGTTTTCAGGTACTGTATGTTTCCACCTCAAAAAACATGTTTTGCGCTCAATTGACTAATTTGAGCGTACCGAGTCTAAATATATAAGTTTCGAGCTGAGAGAATGTCGTCTTAACCCCCTTCTTGATATTGCATATCTCTCAAATAAAATATCACGTTTTGTGCTCAATTGACTAGATTGAGTATGCTGACTATAAATATCTCAGTTTTATGTCAAGAAAACGTCATTTTCTCGATATTGTATATTTATCAGGCCAAATTTCACTATTGTGCTCAGATAACCAGTTTGAGCATACTGATGACTAGCTCATCAGTTCTGTGTCAAGAAATGGTCATCTCGACCTGTTTCTTGATACTGCGTGTCTCACACGCACACTCACATGTACTAAGGTGAACCGATCTCACTCTCGGTTGCCCCTTTCATTGCATAGATAGTAATTAAACGTTTCTGTACCCATTTAATTCATTCAAACTGGAAAAATATACTGTATTCATTAACTTAATTATTTATTACATAGTAATTAGATTCCATGAACATAGGGGTCATTACAACCTAACCCTTACAAAATTTTCATCCACAAAAAATAGACAATTTCGGGAAGTTTTTTCCCATGTCTTCTTCCTGTTCCCATGTGGCTTTCTCGATATTATGATTCTGCTACAACACTGTTACAAGTCGTATTACTTTATTCCTAAGTACTTTCTCCTTTCTAGCTAGGATCTGCACAAGTTTCTCCTTGTGCGTCAGATCGGCATGCACTTCGATCGGTTCTTGCCTTAGAACATGGGAGCTGTCTGGCACGTACTTCTTTAGCATTGAGACATGAAAGACGATGTGCACTGAAGCTATCTCGGGAGGAAGCGCTAGTCTATAAACCACCTTCTTGATTCTCTCGATTATCTCAAAGGGTCCTATGTACCTAGGACTGAGCTTTCCCTTCTTTCCAAAGCGCATCACCCCTTTTATGTGTGCCACCTTAAGAAAGACTGAGTCTCCTTCTCGAAACTCGAGGGGTCTATGGTGCTTATCTGCATAACTCTTTTGGCGACTGTGTGCTGTATCTAATCTCTCTCGTATCAGCTTCACATCCACTGTCGTATTCTTGATGAAGTCCATCCTAGCAAGCTGTTTCTCTCCGGTCTCATGCCAGTGAACTGGAAATCTACATTTTCTTCCATAAAGCGCCTCATGCAGTGCTATCCCGATCGAGGAATGGTAACTGTTGTTGTACGAAAACTCGATCAAGGGTAACTTCTGATCCTAGTTTCCCTTAAAGTCTAGGATGCAAGCACTCAACATGTCCTCCAACATTTGTATAGTCCTTTCAGACTGTCCGTCAGTTTGAGGGTGGAACGCTATGCTGAACCTTAGCTTGGACCCTAATGCGGCCTGAATGCTTTTCCAAAATCTGGAGGTGGAACGTCTATCATAGTTTGAGATGATCGACTTTGGCACTCAGTACAGCCTTACGATCTGAGTCACATAGATTTCTACTAGTCACTCTACTGAGTAGCTGACCTTTATGGCTAGGAATCTGGCTGATTTCGTCAATCTATCTACGATCATCCAGATTGCATCGTTACCATTAGATGTCCTTGCCAATCTGACCACAAAGTCCATCGTGATCTAGTCTATTTCCACTCAGGTAGCTCAATTTACTGTAATTCTCTTAACAGTCACTAGTGTTCTTCCTTAACCTTCTAACATGTGAGGTATCTAGTGATGAACTCGGCGATGTCATTCTTCATTCTAGGCCACGAAAAACTTCCTTTCAGGTTCTTTGTACATCTTATTTGCTCCTAAATGTATAGAATATGGTGCCTCATGAGCTTATAAAAGGATTCACTTCTTGAGCTCTTCGTTTTTCGGAACATACACTCTATCCCTGTAGTAGAGTATGCCGTCCTTAGAGACTCTAAACTCTGAACCTTTGTCCTTCATAGCTTCCTTTCTGGACTTGACTAGGGATGAATCGAGTTCTTAACTGGTCTTGATCTTGTCTAGGAATGGCGATTGGAAGGCAATGTCAGACAATCTCCCTATTAGGATGTCGATCTCGCTACTACACAAATCCCTCTGTAGAGCTTTTGGTAAGGCCCTGATAGTCATGAGTGAAGTAGAATGCTTCAGACTCAGCGCATCAGCCACTCTGTTGGCTTTTTCTGGATGGTATAGGATCTCGCGGTCGTAATCCTTTACCAACTCTAGCCACCTTCGCTGCCTCATGTTGAGCTCTTTCTGTGTAAAAGTGTACTTGAGGCTCTGATGGTCTGTGCAGATCTCGCACTTGACTCCATAGAGGTAGTGCCTCTACATTTTCAGTGCAAAAACTATCGTTACTAGCTCCAGATCATGTGTAGGGTAGTTCTTCTCATGGTCTTTGAGTTTTCGTGAGGTGTATGTGACCACTCTACTATTCTGCATCAACACAACTCCTAATCCGGTCTTGGATGCGTCGCTATAAATCATAAAATTTTTCTAACCAGCATCAGGAATGGTTAGAATTGGAGCACTTGTGAGTCTTTATTTTAGCTCTTGGAAGCTCTCCTTACACATGTCGGTTTACTCATACCTCTTTCTTTTCTTAGTAAGCATTGTAAGTAGGGTAGCTAGCTTCAAAAGGCGTTCAGTGAAACGCCGATAATATCCTGCTAAGCTTAGGACATTGTGTATCTCTGTCATGTTCCTCGGAGCTTGCCACGCGCTAACTACCTCAATCTTTGCTAGGTCTATAGATACTCCCTCCTTGGAAACTATGTGACCTACAAAGTGAACCTTTTCCAGTCAAAACTCTCACTTGGAGAACTTGGCATACAACTGATGGTCCTTTAATACGCACAATACTATCCTCAAGTGTTCTTTGTGTTCCTTCTTCGTCTTGGAGTGTATAAGTATGTCATTGATGAACACAATGACAAACTTATTTAAAAAGTCCTTGAACACACGGTTCATCAAATCCATGAAGGCTACTGGAGCGTTTATCAGTCTGAACGACATAATGAGGAACTCGTAGTGGCCATATCGCGTTCAAAAGGCAGTTTTGGGCACATCCACATCCCTGATTCGTAGCTGATGGTACCCTGAATGCAGGTCGACCTTCGAGAATATTACCACTTCCTGAAGTTGATCAAACAAGCCGTCAATCCATGGCAACGGGTACTTGTTCTTGATCATGATTTTGTTCAGCTTTCTATAGTCTATGTACATCCTCAGTGTCTCGTCTTTCTTTTTCATGAATAGCACGGGTGTTCCCCAGGGTAAACAGCTCTATCAAATGAATCCCTTGTCCATCAGATCCTTCAGTTGGGCTTAGAGCTCCTTTAGCTCTACAGGGGCCATTCGGTATGGGGCCTTAGAAATGGGGGCTGATCCTAGCAAAGTTCAATCTCAAACGAGATCTCACGCTCTGGCGAAAGTCCTGGAAGATCACCTGGAAATACTTTCATGAATTCCCTAACTATTGGAACGCTCTCAGGCCCTATCTCTGCTTCTTGAGTCTTGTCTACCACATGTGTTAAGAAGCCTGTGCATTCATTGGATATTAGATTGTGAGCCTTTATCGCTGAGATCATCGTCTTTGGTTGTTTTAGCGACAAACCCTTGTAGATGAACTTTTCGCACCCAATTAGTCTAAAAGCAACTTTTCACCTTTGACAGTCTATGACGGTATTGTACTTTGTGAGAAAGTCCATCCCTAAGATTACGTTATAATTGATCGTGTCGATGATGATCAGATTAACGCACAACTCTCTACCATAGATAATTACTGGTACGTAACGTAACCAGTAATTATACAATGAAACTTCCCCTAAGGGAAGTGCCGTTCTAAAAGTCTGTTTCATCCTATCTAAGCCCCTATCTAGCTTTCTTCTAGTCTTGCTCTGTATATTGTGATGTTTAATATGAATTATATACATCTCATCGTATCGAAACATCATCTTAGTGCCAGGACTCGTCCTGCACTTTCTATCATGCTATGGTCATGTGTGAGATATCACATCTAGGCCCTTGGGAAATACTGTACTGCTTTTCTTAAAATTTTCATAAGAAAATATGTACACAACTCTAGTTTGGTAGGAGTGACACATACTTCCTCGTACATAACTCAAAAGGACATATTAGGTTAAGTCTAGTAAGAGTAAGCTACTACTTCTCATCATGTCTATATACATAGTCCAAGAAAAGATTTTGCTAAAATGGTCACTACTACTCTGAGGATAATCCTAACTCTACATTGGAGATCTCCTCGTTGTCACTCTCATCGAGGGGAAATTCCTCTGGATCCTCCTTGTGTAGGTGTAGATTCTCCCTTAGTTGTCCGGAGCTTTCTGTCTGCCTTGTGTGATCGAAGGGCCTTCAATCCTGGTCTGGGTAGCGTGGAGTTGGTTACTTATGGTGCGAGCTTAGTTCTGTTGATTATACAGCTTGGAAAAACAGTATTTAGTGTAGTGGCCTTCCTTCCCACAGATGAAACAGCCACTTACTCCTTGCTTGCATTCTCCCGGGTGCCCTTTTCCACATTTCGAGCACATCGGATATTGGTTGCCATCTCTTTCCCTGTTGTTCTTCTTGGGGAAATCCTTCTATGAACCTTGGTTGCCCTGATTCCCCTTTCTCTTGTTGTTGTTGTGGGATTACGTGCTATTCTGGTAGGTCCTCACATTCTGCCCTAATGTTATGACTCAGGGTTCTGCTTCCTCTGAGCCTGCTTAGCTTGTGTTTTCTCTTCCTTTCATGCCTTAAAAATCTGAGCATTTCGCTCCTTATCCTAAGTGAACCAGTATTCAGCTTGGATGACCCTATTAACACACTCTACTATTGTAGTTGGTCAGTGGCTAACACTGCAGACCTGAACAGAGATATCTATCTGGAACATCTTCAACATTCGTCTGACTCTCTCCTTTTCAGCAAGTACCAAATCCAGACAAAGTCAAGCCAGTTGTTCAAATTTCCTGACTACCTCCATGATAGTCATGCTACCTTGGCGCAGGCTGTTGAACTCGTCTTGTTGCACCGCTAGCACTCCCTCTTTGAAGTACATTTTCTTAAATTCCTTAATAAAGTCGCTCTAGCTTATCTTGTTGATGTTCTTCCTAATGGTTACCATCTTCTACCACTGACGTGCCTCCTTGTGCAGGGTAAAGGACGTGCACATAACCCTCTCTCCATCTGTTAGCCCCATAAAATCCAAGATTACTTGGATGTCTATTAGCCAGTTATCGACCTTTATGGAGTTGGTGGTTCCTACAAACTCTAGCACTTTCATACGACAGAATCTCTCGTATAAGGCGTATAAGTCTCCTTCCCTAAAGGCTAGATGATGTACGTTTGCTGCTGTAGGAACAGTCATTGCTAGAGGGTTGGTGGTGGCTCAGGAAATTCCCGCCCTCACAGAATTCCCTGAACTGGGGAAGTTGCTCACTCCCTTGAAGTCTCTGAGGCTAGTAGAGTCTCTTAAGTTAGTACTCCTACTATCTGTGGCACCTGGTTATGTTGACCTAGCTGCTCCCTGAGCTGATCTAGGTCGCGCTATTGATTCTCCATTATTTCTCGCATAGTTGTGAGTTGTGCCATTAACTCATCCTCTCGGGATGCTTAGGTTGTTTATGTACGCATTCGAACCATGTTGTCCTTCAAAACCCTCGTTCCTCTAGAGGGGCTCTACTGGTGCGGGTTCTACTGATGTAACCATGGCCACATATTATAACTTAAATGTTAACCTACATACTATCAACATAAAATACAACTAACTTACTTGGATAGATGAAGTGGGCATGCGGCGATGTGAGGTAGGGTGGCAAGATACTGCTCTAATACCAACTGTGGCACCCTGAAGCCTTGGCAGCCCCGGAACGTCACTTGAAACTACTATTACTTAACTTACTTAAAAATAATTACTCAAACTTACTTACTTTAATACTATAATTTTAGGGACTTTTTTTAAAACACGTACGTTTTACTATTAATGTACACACATATATTTACAAATAGGTGTAAGTTTGAATACAACTAGGGTCAATATACGTACATACTTAAAACTATTAGATTGCTCAAAACATGAGGTTTATTTTTTGATATCGTGCGGAAGTTAACACTGGTGATGGTATCCATAACCTCAACATTCACACTCGCCTCTGTCGTCGTCATCGTCTATCAGTGTTTAGCTTGCAAGTCTCTTACCTACAGCATGAACACACATTGTGAGCTTTACGCTCAGCAAGTACAACATATCATCCGCAAAACATGCTTTAAAAACATATGCCATAACTTAAAGGCCCATTTAAAACTGTCAATCATGTCACATATTCACACAGAACATGGAAATATATCATGTAGCATAACTTAGAATGCATTTCATGTGGACATATCGTACCATGTAACTGAGAAGCATGCTATAACTTTATCTAGGGCATAACGTGAACAATGTATGAACTGATTATGCTTAATTATGCATTATCTTTCTTTACTTGTCTGAGGGCCCGTGGGTCAGTATCAAATGTGCACGGATCATCGAATTAATCATGATCATACTTTCTTTATGAGCCTCAGCTTGGGCTCATTATATATATTAAGAGCGTTGGCTTGGGCTCGTTATACTTAAACTGAAACATCTCTTCTAGCTTGAGAGGCCAGTATGATACACTTAACTATTACCCAATTCTGGAATCATGTCTAATATGCCATGAGCTCAACTAGGCTATCCACTAATCTTACGTGATAGGGATGTAATGCCATCTAACTTATACTATTCATCAATCTAACGCGATTATGAAACATGCTATGTTATGCAACCATCAACCACAATTTACATACTTAACATGAGTGAAAACCACAGTTTAAACTCATTTCATTCATATTGTAGGCGGAGTTGTCCTTACTTGTCAACAGATAGTTTGTACTCTCACCCTTGTCATAGTACAGTTATCTTTTTATAATCATAATGCAAAACATGCTTTAAAAACATATGCCATAACTTAAAGGCCCATTTAAAACTGTCAATCATGTCACATATTCACACAGAACATGGAAATATATCATGTAGTATAACTTAGAATGCATATCATGTGGACATATCGTACCATGTAACTGAGAAGCATGCTATAACTTTATCTAGGGCATAACGTGAACAATGTATGAATTGATTGTGCTCAATTATACTTCATTATGCATTATCTTTCTTTACTTGTCTGAGGGCCCGTGTGTTAGTACCAAATACGCGTAGATAATTGGATTCACCATGATCATTCTTTCTTTATGAGCTTCAGCTTGGGCTCGTTATATATATTATAAGCCTCGGCTTGGGCTTGTTATACTTAAACTAAAAAACCTCTTCTAGCTTGAGAGGTCGGTATGACACGCTTAACTATTACCCAATTCGGGAATCATGTCTAATATGCCATGAGCTCTACTAAGCTATTCACTAATCTTACGTGATAGGGATGTAATGACATCTAACTTATAGTATTCATCAATCTAACATGATTATGAAACATGCTATGTTATGCAACCATCAACCACAATTTGCATACTTAACATAGAGTGAAAACCACAGTTTGAACTCATTTCATTCATATTGTAGGCGGAGTTGCACTTACTTGTCAGCAGATAGTTTGTACTCTCGCCCTTGTTACAGTACATGTATCTTTCTGTAATCATAACGCATTTCCATTAAATTCCGTTCTTAGGTCACTATAGTCGTTAGTGACTAATAAAATTCTATCGTTATGTGGTACCGATTCTTGTCGATGCTAACTGCTTTCCTCTTAATAGTTTGATTTTCTATTCATGGTTAATTAATTTATTTACCAATAAATTAATTAATGTCGCTCTATCTCTTCCTATCTCGGGTTTGATTGATTAACCGACTAGTCAACTAACTGGTTACCTTAAGTGCGAGCTATATATCTAATCTGGTCAGCTACTTGGTTACCTCGCATGATGATCGTGTAGTCTATCGAGTTACCCTTTTCTGACTTGAAAATTGTTACTGAAAAATGTCCTTCATTTTTTTAAAAATTCTTTACTTAGGTTTTGAACACGGTTTCCCTTGCACCCCATTGGAAGGTAAGGTTGTTTTTCTTAAAACCATTTTCTTGTTTAAAAAGAACACATTTTAGTGTTCAGTTGATAAGGGAGTTTTTGAACCCTTTTTCAAAAAACTATTTGTAACTCATTTTAAATGATTTAATTTACAAACTTGGCGAACATGATACTTTTAGTCCTTGATGAGATGAACAGTTTCCTTATTCACCTCAGAGCTCGATTCAAGCTCTAACGAGTCCTAAACCTTACAAACCCGTGGCTAAAACTGTGCCTATTTTTAAAAAATTGCCTGTTTTATGCTTTCAGAAACACTTCTTTGTTTTGGGCCCTAAACGGCCGAATTTTTAAAACTCTCGTAAGCCATCTTTTAGTTTTCGATGTGATCTAAAACTTTCATGTTGAGTTCGAGATCCAGTTCAGACTCTAAATTGCTCATTTTTATAAAAACTCGAGATTATCCCCTTTCTCCAGGTTTCAGTCCCAGTTTTAAACTCTAGTGAGAAACTGCTCTGACAACCTATCTTGCTGTCATTTTTGGCCAAAAGCTATTTGACTCAAAAATGACCGTAACGAATTTCCTAAAACTTCTGTGTTTTGCAAAGTCACAAAATCGGTCTGTAACATGCTCAAACACCCACAAATCCGTGGCTAAAATCTGGGATAGGTTTGGTTTCCAACCAAACCCTAAAAAGTCCATACATCCAATCATCCATAAAAACTTAAATCACAACCACACAAGCACAAAAACATAAATACAAAAGGCTAAGGGCTCAAAATAAACTTATTACAACCCATTACTTGAAATACACAATAAATCTCTTTGATGTCCAAACTTAAAATGAACCAAACCACAAAAAGGAGGGGTTTTTGGTTTTTACCTTTATGTGCTTTGAGCCAAGCACAACCTAACCAAGATTGGTGGCCAAAAATTTCATGTGGACCAAGATGAACAAAGGGTCGGCTTGGGCTAGGAAGAAACCCAAAATTTTCCTCTTAATATCAAACTAAATGAACAACTAAAATCACCAAGGAAAGGTTCTAAACCATTACCTTGAAATAACCTTGAAGTCATCTTGAAAGAAGGCTCAATCCAAGCAACAAACTAAACAAGTTTTGGGCTGTATTTTGGCTGAGTTTTTGGTGTATTTATGGCTAAGGGAATGGTCAGTTTTGGCTGAAAGAGGGGTCAGCTGCAGAGAAAAAAAATGAAGAGGAGGCTTTGGTGTTTTGGTGTGCAAAAGAGAGAAAATGAGGCATAAGACCATGCACCCTTATTTATAGGCAAACCTTAAGCAAAATTAATCAACTATGAGTAATCTTAATTAAGCCAAATCTTAGCTAATCTAGAGGACAAATTTTACTACTAGCTACCCTCCAAAAATCGATGGGTTCTGCTACACAAAAGAGGCAAAATTGCATTAAATGCCTTGGGTAAAGTCACTTGACTTGTCATTCACTTTTACATTTTTTTAATCAAAAGCTTACAAGCCTACTTCCTTATTTCAAGGGAACTTTTCAGCTTGCTTTCTGATTTTCCAGCTGCAGCACACACAGATTTTAAGGTGGAAAATTCATATGTGTTGTCATTTCTTCACAGTCTAATTTTCCTCTAACGACGTTCGGCCCTTTTTTGAACAGTGTTCTAGATTTTGACCGAACGTGGATTTTCTTGATCCGTTTCTTATACTATTCTTTCTTGATTAGGTTGTAGTGCCTATGAGCCCATTTTGTGCTTGTTTATTATTCATTTACTATACTATGGTTGTGTCTTAGACTGCGTTGACACTGCGCATGCATAACGAAATTTTTTCATGTGAAATTTCAAACATAGTCTATCTTAACTAATTTGGACGTGCTGATTTCAAATTTATTAGTTTTATGTTCCTCTGAGGTCATTTGGACCAGTTTTCGGGTACAGTATGTTCCCGTCTTGAAAAACGTATTTTGCGCTCAATTGACTAATTTGAGCGTACTGAGTCTAAATATATCAGTTTTGGGTTGAGAAAAGGTCATCTTGACCTCCTTCCCAATATTGCATATCTCTTAAATAGAATTTCACGTTTTGCACTCAATCGATTAGATTAAGCATGCTGACTATAAATATATCAGTTTTATCTCAAGAAAACGTCATTTCGACCATTTTCTCGATACTGTATATTTATCAGGCCAAATTTCACTGTTGTGCTCAGATAACTAGTTTAAGCATACTGATGACTAGTTCATCAGTTCTGTGTCAAGAAATGGTCATCTTGACCTGTTTCTTGATACTGCGTGTCTCACACACACTCTAACATGTACTAAGGTGAACCGATCTCACTCTCGGTTACCCCTTTCACTGCATGAATAGTAATTAAACGTTTCTATACTCATTTAATTCATTCAAACTAGAAAAATATACTGTATTCATTAACTTAATTACTTATAACATAGTAATTAGGTTCTATGAACATAGGGGTTATTACAACCTACCCCTCTTACAAAATTTTCGTCGTCGAAAAGTAGAACAATTCTGGGAAGTCTTTTCTCATGTCTTCTTCCCATTCCCATGTGGCTTCGTCGACATTATGATTCCGCCACAACACTTTTACAAGTGGTATTACTTTATTCCTAAGTACTTTCTCCTCTCTGCCTAGGATCCGCATGGGTTTCTCCTCATACGTCAGATCGGCAAGCACTTCGACCGGTTCTTAGCTTAGAACATGGGAGTTATCTGGCACGTACTTCTCCAGCATCGAGACGTGAAAGACACTCGCCCTTCATGGAGGCTAATGTAGGAGAATAAATCGGTAAAAACGTATCAGAGTGGCGCAGCGGAACAATAAAAATTTTAAGATCGTTAAATATCTCATGATGCCATATACAATAAACCAACAACAATTAAAACTCATACCTCAAGGACGCTAATCTGCAGGAGGAGAATGACCGGAGGCTTCAACCAACTAGCCTTCTCTACTATTCTCCAATTCCCGAATGGCTCAGTGTGTGGGCACTCTGAACCTCGATCGGTATGCTAGCACTGCTAGTCTTCTTCCGACCACCCAGATCTCTAAAGAACTTTATTATCACGATGAGCTGTGCAACAATAAGCCTGCTCACCTGAGAGTCTGTGGTCTAAGAGAACTGGAGTGGCAGGACCTCTATTTATAGACCTGCATGAGGTGATTCTCTGAATTCGAATTGGACTAGGAAAAGATATTCTCCCTTATCCATAACCAAAAAATCTGAATTTTTCATGGGAAAATCCAACAATAAAATTCGGTTTTCTTAGGATAAATCCAATCCAAATCTAAACAAGATTTTAACTAGAATTTTATCTCCCTTTTTCAACCAAAAAATCCGAAATTCCTAGGAGAAAATCTTCTCTACAAATTCGGCCATTATGGATAAGGGAGAATCAAAAATTCCACTAGGATTTTCAAGCTTGAATCTTATCTCAACCTTATCGAAAATAACTGAATTTCCTAGGAGATTATCTCCAAAATTTCGGCCACTTTTCAGGGAAGGAGAGAATTCAAATTCAACTAGGATTGAAACTTGAATTTTTCCCTTGAACCTTATCCACAAAAACCGAAATTCCATTGAGGATTATCCTCAAAAATTTCGTCCACTTTTGTTAGGATTTAGATTCAAAATTCAAGTAGGTTTCTAACAAGATTATCCTCTCCAAATCCAACTCAAATTCGAATTTCAAACCTTGTGGATTTTCCACAACAAATTCGAATCCCACTTGGACTGTGATTCAAAATTTGAATTTCAAATTTTAAATTCGAATTTCAAATTCAAATTTCAAATTTCAAATTTAAATTTCAAATTCAAATTTCAAATTCGAATTTCAAATTCAAATTTCAAATTCAAATTTCAAATTCAAAATTCAAATTTCAAATTTCAAAATTCAAATTTCAAATTCCACAAAACGGTTGTGTTTCAAATTCTTGTTCTCATGGATAATTTTCTACAACTCCAATCCAATCTCAAATAAAATCATGGTAACTTTATTTGGAGTTCGAATAATTGTGTACTCTATTATCCAAAACAAAATCTGAATCCAACCGGAGAGAATCTTGTCTACCATCCTAATCCTGTGTCATCACCATCCATGCATAATAAACCAGCCAATAGCATACACAAATCAATTTGCCAAACGTTAAGGAATTATGTGGAGCTAGTAGAGGGACTGATTGGACATATATAATCGGGCTCCCGTAAATCCATATGATCATCATTCTTTACCGAACAACTCAATCATAGGATCACTAGTTTCAGAGTCACACCACTATAAACCTGAAACTGAACTCCCAATTATATACCGTATTACGTAAGCCTGTGACGAGCTACTATCCAATGACCTTGTCATATATGCAAAACCCTCATATGATATCCATGATCAGCCTTAGGTTAAAGTCCGTTTAATCCTACTGATCAGGCTATCTTAAAGTTCTATTATACTACCGAATTAAGAAAATGATTATTCACCATGTGTGAATAAGAAGTCATCCGCCCAGCAGACGACCCAAGGCCCTGTCCATTTTCACATTCAGTATAATGCCTTTAAGAGGATACCTTTAACTCCTTAGAGCTATGATTCCGTTATCTGCAAACAAACCCTTCATCGTATACAAGTCATGCACCCAACGAACCGGTCTATAAGCTTACTACCTCTGAGACGCTTTAGCCATTGGAACATCAAAGTACACAAGTCATATACATGAAGTAGTTCATTTACTCAGGATTAAGGTTATTGCACAATGAACGTCAAAAGCAGATTGATCCACTCATAGCGGACTACGTAGATCAATCACGCTTTAGTCCCAGTCTAATATGTCACCACCAAGTAACATATCTATGTCTCTACTTGGGAGTCCAACTCCAGACAGTCAAGACAAACCGTCCCCTCCAAGGCTTTAGACAACATAATAGTCTTAACATGAGTTAGATGCTCGGTCTAACCCCATAGACTACAGACCATAGTTTAGACTGCTAACTTTAGAACATTGTCTTCTCGCATACAAAAGTCCATTGCATGCAATGTTCTAACAGTTTTAACACAAGCAGTCAGTGAGCCATATTTGCTTACATTTACTTTAACATGTAAATAAGATGAGGACAGATAGCAATGTAATGAATAACCTCTATGTATAATTTTATTATCCAGTTCAAAATGAATACATCAAAATGTCTCTAATACTTAGGGCATTTCCTAACAGCTAACAGTATTAGCATAGTAGAGCTTTGAAGTCCACTATGATAGACTGTCACCTCAATAGGTCATTGACAACTTACTTGCAACTTGTATTTGTTATTTACCATTAGTATTTTGAACTTAAATTTTATCATAAAAACTATGGATTTTTTTTGTATTTTTTTTGTTTTTAAAAACCGATCTTGAAACTGTAAAGTTGTAAAACATTATAAACATATACTGATATACATGTCATACTTTGTCATGCATAATTTACATCATGATACAATATTTCAAAACAAGTCTCAGAATTGCTCAGTAGAAAACATCAGCAGGACCATTCCCCTCGCCCAGCCCTAACGGTAGATGAAGATCTCGCTTCTCATCCATCCATTATCTACTGGTGTATGGGCTTCTTACTTGCAATATGAATAAACTTATGAGTGACAGGCTCAGTAAGTTCAAACATAAAAAAATATAACATAATTGATACATCATATCATAAACCTTGATTATACAGTTAGTACTTGTTAGTACTGATTATGCTCAATTATGGCAAATCTTAGATGTTAGGTCTTTGTCTTACTTAGGTTCTGCTTTTGGGCCCCATGATTGGTCGTACTGTAGTGCGTGCATGATTAAGAGGGACTCTAGGGAGCGATCCACTAGTCAATCCTCTACAGTCTACCTGAACTTGATATAATATAACATAATATGAGATACCTCCACTTGTGTGGGAGGCCAGTACACCAATATTGGTTTCATTATCGACTTTCATGTAGTTCCTAACCAGTGGCATTATAGTTGCCTCATGGGTCTAGAACTCTTTACATTACATTCTTTATTTGTGGTTATTTTCTTTCCACGTTAGTGTGCATGTAGCACATTGATACTTATTTACATTTCATACATAACATATAAACATATTACGCAAATTCATGTTGCAGACAAATAAATGTCTGAATATATAGATATTTTGCTAGCGTTTCCTTGCCAGGATCAACTGGCGTCCTTTTATCACCTTTTTGTTGAGTCCCTATAATCGAAATAAATCATGGTTATTTTTACTATTCATTTTATATTTAAAATATTGTGAAAATATAAAATTTCTGATTCTAGATCGCTAACTATACGTTTTCATTTCTGTATTTATTAAATAGCCTAGGATACTATTCAGGGCCTTGATATCACCTTTCTTGACCTTTTGACAAAATGACCATTTTGCCCCTAACTTTTGACAAAATGACCATTTCGTCTTTAATGGGAATTTTCTCCGTTTTTATGACTTACGGCTCTATTTTGGCCTATAAAAAATTAATTAAATCATTCCGAGACTTTCACGGTCTTTTTCTAGCAATTAACAAAATTTTGGTCAAAATGACCATTTTACCCTTGACGGGACCCTAGACCATAAAATTTTTATTTTAGCGTTTTAACTAGGTTTTCTAGTTTCAAAAATCATAAAATAATTTTTCTTAGGCCTTACCGAGCGTTTACAACATTTCTTGCTGAAATGCTTAAGTTACTATTCACCCGATCCTCGGGTGGTTCTATTCCGACCCTTGGGGTCGTTTTTCATTTTTCGTTTTTATAACCTTTCGGGACCTCAAATGGACATTTCACTACTTCTTAATCATTCATTGCCCTTCATCGAGCCTAGGTCCCCGAGGGGCTCGAGTTTCCAAATTCCCGACCCTAATTTACCCCTCATTTCCTGAAATGCCCTTTGGGCGCCCTAAAACTTTCGGTAGTGTTTTTGCAAAATATTTAGGTTCCCGGCGTTTAGGTAACTCCTCAAAACCCTTGGTACTTGCCAATTACTAAATCAGAGACCTAATTTTTATGTAAAAACTAAAATTTTTATGTTAAAATACATTTATAACCCTAGTCGTTTTTAATGACGTTTTGGGTTCGTTATTAACTTTTCTTACCCTTGATTTAATTCACATTACATATTCACCTATTCCTCACAAAATTTCTCATTTTCACCAAAACCTTAGCCACGGGTTTTACTATTAAACAAACAGCAAAATTTTTATTTCTTGCTCCTAACTTTGTCCATAATTTCATCACATACCAACACAGTTTAAAACATTACCCTAGATAATTAAAAAATTTTCATTCAAACCCTTTCTTTGCCTCACAGATTTTCCTTGGAAAATCTTGCACAAAATTTTGTTTTTCCCCACTTCATTCCTTTACTTGATTTCATTACATGTTAACACCATTTTTACAATCCAAAATCATCAACACCAAGTTTACCTTTCCATGTTGCATCCCACAGATTTTTCATGAGAATTTAGCACATGAGTTGGTGTTTTTCCATTCTATTTCCTCCTTTGCTTTCATCTCATTACCACATGATTTTCAACACCAAAAACTAACCAAACTTAACACTTAAAAACAACACAAAACAGGTTGGTATTCCCACGGATTTTTTTGTGAGAAACCAACATAAAAATTCTAGTTTTTGAACTCTAGTTCATGGCTTTATTTCATCACTTACTAGCATTGTTTTTCCAAGACAAAATCAACAAAAAAACCATCAAAATTTCACCCCAAAATCCACTACATTCCCATGGTTTTTTCAACAAAGAAAATGAGAAGAAAACTTGGAAAAAGGAGGGTTTACCTTGGTTTGTTGATCTCTTGATGCTAGGGATGGATTCTACACACTTTTTAGTGGAAAATTTTTGAAGAAAAGGGCTTGGCATTGGAGGGAAGGCTCACCACTACATGGAAGGGCTGAAAACAGAATTGTTTTTTTTTTGGTTTTCAATGGCTGAAAACTGTGTATATATCCGCCCATAGAGAAAGGACCATTTTGCAAATGTTTTGGGGGCATTTTTGCAAGCTTTTTGAGTAATTTTTGTAACATTTAGGTGCTGTTTTGCAATGAATCAAAATTTGGCAGATTTTTTTTTCTAATTTTCCCAAGAAAATCCGCCACCTATCTAGCTCTAGAAATTTCTTGAAATTTTGTTAAGCTTTCATTGACTTTTTGTGTTGACTTTGCATCCTAGCCATTGGATCAAAATGATTTTAAACCCTAGCCTTTGGATCTTGATGTAATCTTACATCCTTTGAATGTTTCACATCCAATCTTTGACTCCACATAATTATTTTGATCAAACTTTTGATCAAAAGTCAAATTGAATGGTTTTGCACCGAAATCACGTAGACGAGTTTCTAAGGTTGTCCGTACGATCGGTTTTCCCTAATTCACTCCGGTTTGACCAAAAATCCATGCCATAAGTATTTTATCTTTTAGTGAATTACAGTATATTTCTAGAATTTTTGATTCCGAAAAAAGGCATAATTAATTCAATTTTGGTTCGGTAAAATTTTCTATTCCTAACCACACTTTCTTTGGCATAATTAGAACATTTCGTTGCGTTCTAAATATTATTAAATCATATATTTTATTGTTATATACATAAAAATCATTGTATACATACGTTATACATAATCTTCGAGAACATTAAAATTTCTCGATTGTCATATTCACCCCTCCTTATAAAATTTTCGTTCTCGAAAATTAGAATAAGTGAGGGTAAGAAGCTTTCATCTCATCTTCACGTTCCCACGTAGCCTTTTCAATACTATGATTTTTCCATAAAACCTTGACTAGTGAGATCGTCTTATTTCTTAACACCTTTAACTCACGTGCTAAAATCTGCACTGGTTGTTCTGCATACGTCAAATCTTCTTGGACTTGTATCGGTTCATACTTCAACACATGTGATGGATTAGGTACGTACTTCCTCAACATTGACACATGGAAGACATTATGTATTGTTGATAGATCTGGGGGTAATGCCAACTTGTAGGCTACTTTCCCAATGTGTTCAATTATTTCGAATGGTCCAATATATCTCGGACTCAGTTTTTCCTTTTTACCAAAATGCATTACGCCCTTCATTGGCGATACCTTGAGAAACACGAAGTCTCTTTTGTTGAACTCCAAGAATTTCATCGTTTGTCTACATAACTTTTCTATCAGCTATGGGCAATCTTCATCCTTCTTTGGATCTTTGCAACTACATCTGAAGTTTCTTGTATAAAATTAGTCTTGTACAGCTGCTTTTCTTGTAGGTCATACCAGTGGATAAGCGATCTACACTTTCGTCCATATAGAGCCTCATACGGTGCCATTCTTATGGAAGCTTGGTAACTATTATTGTATGAAAATTCTATCAATGATAGTTTCTCATTCCAACTTCCGGGAAAATCTATAACACAGGCTCTGAGCATGTCTTCCAATGTCTGGATGGTTCACTCTGACTGTCCATCTGTCTAGGGATGAAAAGCTATACTAAGGCGTAACTCTATCCCTATAGCCTCTTGTATGCACTTCCAAAATGCTGAAGTGAACCGTGCATCTTGATAAGAGATAATAGACTTTAGAACTCCATGTAATCGAATAATATTAATCATACACAGATGTGCCAATTTTTCCAATGTGAAGGTTGTTTTAATAGCTATAAATCATGCCGTCTTGGTCAGTCTATCAACAATTACCCAGATAGCATCGTACCCTTCTCAGGTCTTGGGAAGCCCTACCACAAAATCTATGGTAAGATGTTCCCATTTTCACTTCGGAATTTCTAAAGGTTCCAATTTTCCTTCGGATGTCTATGCTCAACCTTGACTCTTTGACAAGTCAGGCATCTACTCACGAATTTTGCAATATCGTTTTTCATCCCTTTCTACCAAAACTATATCTTGAGGTCCTGATATATTTTGCTAGCTCCAGGATGAACGAAATACGGCTTTTCATGAGCTTCTGTCATGATTTATCTTCAAAGTCCCTCATTGGCTGGGACATAGATTCTCCCCTGGTATAAAAGCATTCCATCATTAGAAATGCTTATATCTGACTTCTTGCCAATAGAAGCCTATTCTTGGAGCTTTATTGCATTTGGATCCAGCTTCTAGGCTTCTTTAATATCTTCGAGCAGAGAGGATTCTAATCATAGTGCTGATAACTTCCTAGCTATTAACTCCAATCTGAGGGAGTTAATTTCTTGCTGCAATGCTTTTGGTAGCTCCTCTATTGGTAACCGTTGTGGAGTAGTAGATTTTCTGCTTAAAGCATCCACTACTCAGTTTGCCTTTCAGGGATGGTAAAGGATTTCATAGTCATAGTCCTTCACCAACTCTAACCATCGTCTTTGTCGCATGTTTAACTCCTTCTGTGTGAAGAAGTATTTCAAACTCTGGTGATCAGTGAAGATTTGGCACTGAGCTCCATATAAATAGTGTCACCAAATTTTGAGTGCGAACATTACTACTGCAAGTTCGAGGTCATGTATTGGATAGTTTCTCTCATGGTCCTTTAACTGGCGTGATGCATAAGCAATCACCTTATCATTCTACATTAGTACAACTCCCAAGCCTATCTTTAAAGCATCACTGTAGATTGTGAACTTTTCTCCTTCGGTGGCTAGTGTAAGAATGGGTGCACTTGTCAGTTGTCTCTTTAATTCTTGAAAACTTCTTTCACAGTCTTGTGTCTACTCGTATTTCTTTTCCTTACGAGTGAGAGCAGTGAGGGGTACGGTTAATCGTGCAAACCTGTCCACAAACCTTCTGTAGTAGCCAGCTAGTCCTAAGAAGCTTCGTATTTCAGTCACACTCTTAGGAGCAGGCCATTCATTAATTGCTTCCACCTTAGCAGGATCTACAGTGATTCCTTCCTTTGTCACCATGTGTCCAAGAAAGTGCACTTTATCCAACCAGAATTCACACTTAGAGAATTTCGCATATAACTGATGCCCTCTCACGGTGTGAAGAACAATTCTTAGATGCTCTTCATGCTCTTTATGAGTCTTTAAATATATAAGTATGTCATCGATAAATATGATGATAAACTTATCAAAAAATTCTTTAAAGACCCTATTCATTAAATCCATAAACGCAGCTGGAGCATTAGTCAAGCCAAACAGCATCACTAAAAATTCATAGTGACCGTAATGGGTTCTGAATGCTATCTTGGGAATGTCGCTCTCCCGGATTCTCAGTTGATGCTATCTCGAACATAAGTCAATCTTTGAGAGCACCGCTGCACCTTTTAATTGGTCGAGTAGGTCATCAATTCTAGGTAGTGGATACCTATTCTTGATGGTAACCTTATTCAACTCTCTGTAATCTATACACATCCGGAAAGTTCCATCCTTCTTTTTAACAAATAGTACTGGAGCTCTCCATGGAGAATAGCTTGGTTGGATAAATCCCTTGTCAAGCAGTTATTTTAACTGTACCTGTAGTTTTTTCAATTTTGCTGGGGCCATACTATACGGTGCTTTGGATATTGGAGCCATCCCTGGCATAATATCGATCTCAAATGAAATCTCCCTTTTTGGAGGTAAACCCGACAATTCCTCTGGAAATACATCGAGGAATTCATTGACAACGGGAACATCTTCTGGTTGCAATTTCTCTTCTTCTATCAAATCTGTTATGTATGCCAGGTATCCCATACAACCACTAGCTATCAACTTATTTGTTTTCATTGCACTGATCAGCATTTTCCTTGATTGACGAGATGTGTCGACGTACTCAAAACTCTCTTTCTCGTCCGATTGAAAGATGATTTTTTACTTCCGACAGTCAATTGTGACTTGGTATTTTCGTAGGAAATCCATTCCTAGGATCACAAAATAGTCGGCAATCTTCATTACGATCAAATCGACATACAACTCTCTATTTACCACAATTACTAGTACATGGCGTAACTAGTAATTTGACAATATCACTTCTCTTGAAGGTAGAGCTATTCTAAAAGTCATTCCCATATGGTCCTTAGCATATTCTAACTTGTCAGTGAATTCATGAGATACAAAGGAATGTGTGGCTCCTGAATCAAAAAGGATAAATGCCACATGGTTAAATACAGAAAGCTGACCTGCAATCACATTGGATGTCCTCGCTTTAGCATCCTCTTTGGTGAAGACTGTAATGTGAGCATCTGTTCGTGGGGTCTACTCTTGGCATTTGGACCATGTTGGTGGCAATACTGAAGGCCCTTCAATTCTTCCCTGTAAAGCATGAGCTTGAGGAGGTTGGGGTCGTGAAGGATATTGCTGGTGCTGTTGCATCGGCCTTGAGGTATTTTGGCTGTTCATCGGACAATTTTTAGCAAAATGGCCTTCTCGTCTGCACTGGTAACATGTGTTGGTGCCAAATCAGCACTGGCCTGGGTGCCTTTTTCCATACGTGACACACGTGGGAAAACTTGGTCCTGTACCCTGATTGGTCTTTCGCTATTGATTGCGGCTCTCCTGGCTTCTAGTCCTAGAAAAATTCCCTTTTCTTTTGCTCTGCTGTTGTTAGGAGCCTTGAGTGTTAGACTGATTGGGTCGATTCTGACTGGACTTACTACCTTGACCTGTCTGCATCCCTGCCTGTGCTGACTTGGCTAGGATATTTTCCTTTTTCTTTGCCTCCCAAACTTTCTCCCTTTCTTCCTTTTGTCTAAGCAGGTGGAATTTAGCACTGAGGGCTCAGCTTACACAATCCGCCACTGAGGTTGGTGGTACTGGTCCACTATCAACTAATGCAGATATTTCAGGCCTAAACATACCGATCATCTTCTGGATTTTCTCTTTCTCAATCGACACCACATAAGGGCACAAACGTGACAGCTAATCAAATCTCTTGCACACTTCACTCACCGACTGATTTCCTTGTTTCAATTCAGCAAATTCTTTTTATTAGGGGCGTCGGGCAACTTGATCATAATACTTCTGGTTGAATTCCTCTGGAAATTTGTCCTAAGTCATAGTGGTCATATCCCTTCTCATGTGGACAGTGTCCCACCAGAATCGAGCATTCTTTTTCAGCACAAAGGAGGCACACAAAATCTTTTCTTGGTCAGTCAAATTCATAAACTCTAGGATCATCTGTAGAGAAGAAAGCCACTCCTCCGCCTCCAATGGACCAATCAAACCCTCGAACTCTGGTGGCTTTATCTGATGGAATCATTCATATAAGGGTTCCTAGTTCACCCTAGGTTGGGGTTGCTGGACCTCAGGAACAACTGGTGGCACTGTTGGTACAGTTTCTGCCGCCTGTAAGGCGTGGCCTTTTTCTTGGCCCTGTCATTGTTCCATTGCAGATAACCACTATCGTAATTCAGCATTTTCTTTCATTTGGGGCTCTAGGAGGGCCTGTAATTCCTCCACTTTATCTATTATCGTAAGACGTCGACCTCTTCATGCACTCATTATGTTCTCTTTCTTTTAGCCTTACACAATGATCAAGAGTTAGATTTTTCCATAAATAATTTGGTAAGGTAGCAAAAATTTTAAACATATCATTTACTGCATAATATAAGCATATCAAAACATCTCATCTTAGCACAAAGCATTTCTTGCATCATATATAGCATACATGAACATTTACATGCACTGTAATATTTAGACTATATTTGTCTTAGCTTCTTACTTCATATAAAAATACATACATACTTACATATTTACATATGGACATGTGTTAATACAAATCTCAGGTTTCAGTTACCTTATTCATCTTGACCTGATGGAAATTCCTCCAGGTCTTCTTTGTCCTAATCAAAATCATCGCCAGTAGACGTCCCCTGATCACGAGCCATATTTGTTCCTTGTCGCGATGGACCGACTTCGTGGTCATTAGCCATCGGTGGTGGTCCATATAAACGCATCAGTACTTCTTCCTCGTGGTCTTGTTCCTATTGATGCCTTTCCATGCATTCCCTTAACTACACCCTTTCAGCTTTAATGGCTCTAGTGACAAATTCCCGCCTAGTAATGCAATGAAGTAGACTCACCCTTTGTTTCAACTCTGTTATGAGTCTTTTCCAAAATATTTTACAAAAATCATCATCGGAGAAATTCAGGAGCGGGCACTTTTTAGCAATGTTCTCCTCGAATCACGCCGCATATGTAAGTACCGTATCTCCAGGCATCATCTAAAATATTTCTATTCTCTAGATAAACTCTTTAACATCCGTTATTCAAGGTAGTGTAGGCGACGACGTACTTTCCTCACTAGCTCGAGGAACTGGAGTCGTCTCTGGGCTCCTTCGGGAAAATTGTGCCTCATGGTTAAACAGAAGTTAGCCCAATTAAGCCTCAGCAATCCATCTTGAGCACAATACTCCCAATATAGTCGGGCATCTCCTTAGAAAGTACTCACGGTAAGGATAACCCAATAATCTCGGTCTATATCACATGACTGGCAAATCGTCTCTACAGTGTGTAGCCAATCCTGTACTTGTGCCGACTGATGTCCTCCATCAAAGATAGGTGGTTGGCAAGCACTAAAAGCCTGGGTAGCTCTGGCAGAAACTCTCATGCCAATATGATCTCATCCACCAACTATAGGGATGTCGACTACTACTGATGGTGGATGGAGTACTGGGGGAAGAATTGGTACCCTAGTAGTCGTCGGTGCCTCTGCTCGTGGAGTAACAGGGTTTACCGGTGCTAGGGAGCATACCATCAGTCGTCGGGGTGGAGATGGCCTAATTATGGGTCATAGTCCACACCCTATGAGGAACCCTAACTTGGTATGGATGTGGTCTGATATACGGTGGTCTCATCATGTAATTCCTATATAAGGTTCACTTAACGTAAATAAACATTTAACTAATTGTAAAAATAAACTTAACTTACTTGGATCGACGAACGGGATACACATCAGGCCTTGAGGGACATGGTCAACTGCTCTGATACCAATTGTGGCGGCCCACCCTTCATGGAGGTTAACAGTACTAGCATAGTAGAGCTTTGAAGTCCACTATGATAGACTATTACCTCAATGGGTCGCTGGCAACTTACTTGCAACTTGTATTTGTTATCTACCATTCGTATTTTGAACTTAAATTTTATTGTAAAAACCGAGGATTTTTTTTTTGTTTTTGTTTTTGTTTTTGTTTAAACCGATCTTGAAACTGTAAAGTTGTAAAACATTATAAACATATACTGAAATACATGTCCTACTCTGTCATGCATTCTTTGCATCATGATATAATATTTCAAAACAAGTCTCAGAATTGCTCAGTGGAAAACATCAGCAGGACCATTCTCCTCACCTAACCCTGACGGCAGATGCAGATCCCGCTCCTCGTCCATCCACTATGTATTTGGTGTACAGGCTTCTTACCTGTAACATGAATAAACTTATGAGTGACAGGCTCAGTAAGTTCAAACATAAAAACATATAACATAATTCATACATCATATCACAAACCTTAATTATACTCTTAGTACTTGTTAGTCCTGATTATGCTCAATTATGGTAAATCTTAAATCTTAGGTCTTTATCTTGCTTAGGTTCTGGTTTTGAGCCCCATGATTGGTCGTACCGTACTGCGCACATGACTGAGAGGGACTCTGGGGACTGACCCATTGGCCAATCCTCTACAGTCTATCTAAACTTGATATAATATAACATAACATGAGAAATCTCCGCCTGTGTGGGAGGCCAGTACGCCAATATTGGTTTTGACACCAACTTTTATGTAGTTCCTAACTGGTGGCATTATAGCTACCTTCTGGGTCTAGAACTCTTTACATTACATTCTTTATTTGTAGTTATTTTATTTCCAAGTTAGTATGCATATAGCACCTTAATACTTATTTACATTTCATACATAACATATAAACATATTAAGTAAATTCATGTTGCAGACAAATAAATGTCTGAACTTACAGATATTTTGCTAGCGTTTCCTTGCCGGATCAACTGGCGTCCTTTTATCGCCTTTTTGTTAAATCCCTGTAACCGAAATAAATCACGGTTATTTTTACTATTCATTTCATATTTAAAATATTGTGAAAATATAAAATTTCTGATTCTAGATCCCTAACTATATGTTTTGGGATTTATATTTTCATTTCTGTATTTATTATATGGCCTAGGATACTATTCCGGGCCTTGATATCACCTTTCTTGACCTTTTGAAAAAATGATCATTTTGCCCCTAATTTTTAACAAAATGACCATTTCATCCTTAGTGGGAGTTTTCTCTACTTTTCTGACTTACGGCTCTATTTTGGCCTTTAAAAATTTAATTAAATCATTCTGAGACTTTCACGGTCTTTTTCTAGCAATTTAGAGAATTTTGGTCAAAATGATCATTTTTCCCTTGACTAGATCCTATACTGTAAAATTTTCATTTTGGCATTTTAACTGGGTTTTCTAGTCTCAAAAATCATAAAATAGTTTTTCTTAGGCCTTACCAAGCTTTTACGACATTTCTTGCTGAAATGCTCGGGTTACTATTTACCCGACCCTCAGGTGGTATTATTCCGACCCTTAGGGTCGGTTCTCTTTTTTCAAACCTTTCGGGACCTTAAATGGACATTTCACTACTTCTGAAATCATCCATTGCCCTTCCTCAAGCCTAAGTCCCCGAGGGGCTCAGGTTTCCAAATTCTCGACCTTAATTTACCCCTCATTTCCTAAAATGCCCTTTGGGTGTCCTGAAAATTTCGACAACGTTTCTGCTTAATTTTTAGGTTCCCAGCATTTAAATAATGCCTCAAAACCATTGGTACCTACGAATTACTAAACTAGAGACCTAATTTTTACGTAAAAACCAAACTTTTTACGTAAAAATACATTTATAACCCTAGTCATTTTTAACGATGTTTTGGGTTCGTTATTAACTTTTCTTACCCTCGATTTTATTCACATTACATATTCACCTATTCCTCACAAAATTTCTCATTTTCACCAAAACATTAACCACCGGTTTTACTATTAAACAAGCAGCAAAATTTTTATTTCTTGCTCCTAACTTTGTCCATAATTTCATCACATACCAACACAGTTTATGAATTCAAAACATTACCCTAGACAATTGAAAAATTTTCATTCAAACCCTTTCTTTGTCTTAAGGATATTCCTTGGAAAATTTTGCACAAAATTTTGTTTTTCCCCACTTCATTCCTTTACTTGATTCCATTACATGTTAACACCACTTTTACAATCCAAAATCATCAACACCAAGTTTACCTTTCCATGTTGCATCCCATGGATTTTTCATGAGAAATTAGCTCAAGAGTTGGTGTTTTTCCATTCTATTTCCTCCTTTGCTTTCATCACATTACCACATGATTTTCAACACCAAAAACCAACCAAACTTAACACTTAAAAGAAACACAAAATAGGTTGGTATTCCCACGGATTTTTTTGTGAGAAACTAACAAAAAAACTTCTAGTTTTTGAACTCTAGTTCATGGCTTTATGTCATCACTTACTAGCATTGTTTTTCCAAGACAAAACCAACAAAACAACCATCAAAATTTCACCTCGAAATCCACTACATTCCCATGGTTTTTCAACAAAGAAAATGAGAAGAAAACTTGGATAAAGGAGGGTTTACCTTGGTTTGTTGATCTCTTGATGCTAGGGATGGATTCTACATACTTTTTAATGGAAAATTTTTGAAGAAAAGGGCTTGGCAATGGAGGGAAGGCTCACAGCTACATGGAAGGGCTGAAAACAGAACTTTTTTTTTTTGGTTTTCAATGGCTGAAAATCGTGTATATATCAGCCCATAGAGAAGGGACCATTTTGCAAATGTTTTTTGGGGGCATTTTTGCAAGCTTTTTGAGTAATATTTGTAACATTTAGGGGCTGTTTGCAATGAATCAAAATTTGGTAGGTTTTTTTTTTTTTTCTGATTTTCCCATGAAAATCTGCCACCTATCTAGCCCTAGAAATTTCTTGAAATTTTGTTAAGCTTTCCTTGACTTTTTGTGTTGACTTTGCATCCTAGCCATTGGATCAAAATGACTTTAAACCCTAGCCCTTGGATCTTGATGTAATCTTACATCCTTTGAATGTTTCACATCCAATCTTTGACTCCACATAATTATTTTGATCAAACTTTTGATCAAAAGTCAAATTGAATGGTTTTACACCGAAATCGCGTAGACGAGTTTCTAAGGTTGTCCGTACGATTGGTTTTCCCTAATTCACTCCGGTTTGACCAAAATCCATGCCATAAGTATTTCATCTTTTAGTGACTTATAGTATATTTATAGAAATTTTGATTCTAAAAAAGACATAATTAATTCAATTTCGGTTCGGTAAAATTTTCTATTCCTAATCACACTCTCTTTGGAATAGTCAGAATATTTCGTTGGGTTCTAAATATTATTAAATCATATATTTTACTATTATATACATAAAAATCATTGTATACATGTTAGGAAATGCCCTAAGTATTAGAGATATTTTGATGTATTCATTTTGAACTGGATAATAAAATTATATATAGAGGTTATTCATTACATTGCTATCTGTCCTCGTCTTATTTACATGTTAAAGTAAATGTAAGTAAATATAGCTCACTGACTACTTGTGTTAAAACTGTTAGAACGTTGTATGCAATGGACTTTTGTATACGAGAAGACAATGTTCTAAAGTTAGCGGTCGAAACTATGGTCTGTAGTCTATGGGGTTAGACCGAGCATCTAACTCATGTTAAGACTATTATGTTGTCTAAAGCCTTGGAGGGGACGGTTTGTCTTGACTGTCTGGAGCTGGACTCCTAAGTAGAGACATAGATATGTTGCTTGGTGGTGACATATTAGACCGGGACTAAAGCGTGATTGATCTACGTAGTCCGCTATGAGTGGATCAATCTGCTTTTGACGTTCATTGTGCAATAACCTTAATCTTGAGTAAATGAACTACTTCATGTATATGACTTGTGTACTTTGATGTTCCAATGGCTAAAGCGTCTCAGAGGTAGTAAGCTTATAGACTGGTTCGTTGGGTGCATGACTTGTATACGATGAAGGGTTTGTTTGCAGATATCGGAATCATAACTCTAAGGAGTTAAAGGTATCCTCTTAAAGGCATTATACTGAATGTGAAAATGGACAAGGCCTTGGGTCGTCTGCTGGGCGGATGACTTCTTATTCACATATGGTGAATAATCATTTTCTTAATTCGGTAGTCTAATGGAACTTTAAGATAGCCTGATCAGTAGGATTAAACGGACTTTGACCTAAGGCTGATCGTGGATATCATATGAGGGTTTTGCATATATGATAAGGTCATTGGATAGTAGCTCGTCACAGGCTTACGTAATACGGTATATAATTGGGAGTTCAGTTTCAGGTTTATAGTGGTGTGACTCTGAAACTAGTGATCATATGATTGAGTTGTTCGGTAAAGAATGATGATCATATGGAATCACGGGAGCCCGATTATATATGTCCAATCAGTCCCTCTACTAGCTCTACATAATTCCTTAATGTTTGGCAAATTGATTTGTGTATGCTATTGGCTAGTTTATTATGCATGGATGGTGATGACACAGGATTAGGATGGTAGACAAGATTCTCTCCGGTTGGATTCAGATTTTGTTTTGGATAATAGAGTACACAATTATTCGAACTCCAAATAAAGTTGCCATGATTTTATTTGAGATTGGATTGGAGTTGTAGAAAATTATCCATGAGAACAAGAATTTGAAACACAACCGTTTTGTGGATTTTGAAATTTGAATTTTGAAATTTGAAATTTGAAATTTGAATTTGAAATTCGAATTTGAAATTTGAATTTGAAATTTAAATTTGAAATTTGAAATTTGAATTTGAAATTCGAATCTGAAATTTGAAATTCAAATTTTAAATCACAGTCCAAGTTGGATTCGAATTTGTTGTGGAAAATCCACAAGGTTTGAAATTCGAATTTGAGTTGGATTTGGAGAGGATAATCTTGTTAGAATCCTACTTGAATTTTGAATCTAAATCCTAACAAAAGGTGGATGAAATTTTTGAGGATAATCCTCAATGGAATTTCAGTTTTTGTGGATAAGGTTCAAGGGAAAAATTCAAGTTTTAATCCTAGTTGAATTTGGATTCTCTCCTTCCCTGAAAAGTGGCCGAAATTATGGAGGAAATCTCTTAGGAAAATTCGGTTATTTTGGATAAGGTTGAGATAAGATTCAAGCTTGAAAATCCTAGGGGAATTTTGATTCTCCCTTATCCTAAATGTGGCCGAATTTTTGGAGGAAAAATCTCCTTGGAAATTTCAGATTTTTTAGTTGAAAAAGGGAGATAAAATTCTAGTTAAAATCTTGTTTAGATTTGGATTGGTTTTATCCTTAAAAAACTGAATTTTATTGTTGGGATTTTCCCATGGAAAAATTCGAATTTTATGGTTATGGATAAGAGAGAATATATTTTCCTAATCCAATTCGAATTCAGAGAATCACCTCATGCAGGTCTATAAATAGAGGTCTTGTCACTCCAGTTCTCTCAGACCACAGACTCTCAGGTGAGCAGGCTTATTGTTGCATAGCTCATCGTGACAATAAAGTTCTTTAGAGATCTGGGTGGTCGGAAGAAGACTAACAATGCTAGCATACCGATCGAGGTTCAGAGTGCCCACACACTCAGCCATTCAGGAATTGGAGAATAGTAGAGAAGACTAGTTGGTTGAAGCCTCCGGTCATTCTCCTCCTACAGATTGGCGTCCTTGAGGTATGAGTTTTAATTGTTGTTAATTTATTGTATATGGCATCATGAGATATTTAACGATCTAAAAATTTTTATTGTTCCGCTGCGCCACTCTGATACGTTTTTATCGATTTATTATCCAACAATACATACGTTATACATAATTTTTGAAACAGTAAAATTTCTCGGTTGTCACACGTTGTGCACTGAAGCTATCTCGGGAGGAAGCGCTAGTCTATAAGCCAACTTCCTGACTCTCTCGATTATCCCAAAAGGTCCTATATACCTAGGACTGAGCTTTCCCTTCTTTCCAAAGCGCATCACCCCTTTCATGTGTGCCACCTTGAGAAAGACTGAGTCTTCTTCTTGAAACTCGAAGGGTCTATGGCATTTATGTACATAACTATTTTAGAGACTGTGCGCTGTATCTAATCTCTCTCGTATCAGCTTCACATCTGCCGTTGTATTATTGATTAAGTCCGTACTAGCAAGTTATTTCTCTTTGGTCTCATGCCAATGAATCAGAGATCTACATTTTCTTCCATAAAGTGTCTCGTACGATGCCATCTCGATCGAGGAATGGTAGCTGTTGTTGTACGAAAACTCGATCAAGGGTAACTTCTGTCCCAGTTTCCCTTAAAGTCTAGGACGCAAGCTCTTGACATGTTCTCTAATGTTTGTATATTCCTTTCGGACTGTCTGTTGGTCTGAGGGTGGAATGCTGTGCTGAACCTTAGCCTGGACCCCAATGCAGCTTGAATGCTTTGCCAAAATCTGGAGGTGAAGCGTTCATCATGATCTGAGATGATCGACTTTAGCAATTAGTGCAGCCTTACGATCTGAGCCACATAGATTTTTGCTAGTTACTCTACTGAGTAGATGACCTTTATGGCTAGGAATCTGGCTGATTTCATCAATCTATCTACGATCACCCAAATTGCATCGTTACCGTTGGATGTCCTTGGCAATCCGACCACAAAGTCCATCATGATTTGGTCCTATTTCGACTTGGGTTGCTCAATTTACTATAATTCTCCTGCCAGGTGCTGGTGTTCTGTCTTAACCTTCTGACACGTAAGGCATTTGGTGACGAACTCGATGATATCATTCTTCATTCCAGGCCACCAAAAAATTCCTTTTAGGTCCTTGTACATCTCATTTGCTCCTGGATGTACAGAATGTGGTGCCTCATGAGCTTCTGAAAGGATTTACTTCTTGAGCTCTTCGTGTTTCGAATCACACACCCTATCCCTGTCGTAGAGTATGCCGTCCTTAGAGACTCTAAACTCTGAACCTTTGTCCTTTATAGCTTCCTTTCTAGACTTGACTGGGGACGAATTGAGTTCTTGGCCACCCTTGATCTCGTTTTGGAGTGTCGATTAGAGGGTCATGTCAAACAATCTCCCTATTAGGATCTCGATCTCGTTGCTACATAAATCCCTCTATAGAGCTTTTGGCAAGGCACTGATAGTCATGAGCGAAGTAGAATGCTTCTGACTCAATGCATCATCCACTTTATTGGCTTTTCCCGGATAACATAGGATCTCATAATTGTAATCTTTTACTAACTTTAGCCACCTTCACTGCTTCATGTTGAGCTCTTTCTGTGTAAAAATATACTTGAGGCTCTGGTGGTCTGTGTAGATCTTGCACTTGACTCCGTAGAGATAGTGCCTTCATATTTTCAGTGTAAAAACTACCGCTGCTAGATCCAGATCATGCATAGGGTAGTTTTTCTCATGGTCTTTAAGTTGTTGCGAAGTGTACGCAACCACTCTACTATTCTACATCAACACGGCTCCTAATCCGGTCTTGGATGCATTGCTATAAATCATAAAATTTCCCTAACTAGCATAGGGAATGGCCAGTATTATAGTGCTTGTGAGTCTTCGTTTCAGCTCTCGAAAGCTCTCCTTACACTTGTTGGTCCACTCATATCTCTTTCCTTTCTTAGTAAGCGCTGTAAGTAAGGCGACTAGTTTCGAAAAGCCTTCGACGAAGCGTAGGTAATATCCTGCTAAGCCTAGGAAACTGCGTATCTCTGTCATGTTCCTCTGAGCTGGCCACGCGCTAAATGCCTCAGTCTTTGTTGGGTCTATAGATACTCTCTCCTTGGAGACTACATGACCTAGAAAGTGAACCTTTTCCAGCCAAAACTCTCACTTGGAGAACTTGACATACAACTGATGGTCCTTTAATACGTGCAATACTATCCTCAAGTGTTCTTTATGCTCCTCCTTCTTTTTGGAGTATATAAGTAGGTCATCAATGAATACAATGATAAACTTATCCAAAAAGTCCTTGAACACACAGTTTATCAAATCCATGAAGGTTGTTGGAGTGTTTGTCAGTCTGAACGACATAACAAGGAACTCGTAGTGGCCATATCGCGTTCAAAAGGCAGTTTTGGGCACATCAACATCCCTGGTTTGTAGATGGTACCCTGAATGCAGGTCGACCTTTGAGAATACTGCTACTTCCTGGAATTAATCAAATAAGTCGTCAATCCGTGGCAATGGGTACTTGTTCTTGATCATGATTTTGTTTAGCTCTCTGTAGTCTATGTACATTCTCAGTGTCCTGTCTTTCTTTTTCACAAATAGTGCTCCCCAGGGTAAACAGCTCTATCAAATGAATCCCTTATCCATCAGATCCTTCAGTTGGGCTTAGAGCTCCTTTAGTTATGCAAGAGCCATTCGGTATGGGGCCTTAGAAATAGGGATTGATCCTGGCTGAAGTTCAATCTTGAATGAGATCTCGTGCTCGGGCGGAAGTCCTGGAAGATCACCTGGAAATACTTCCATGAATTCCCTAACTATTGGTATGCTCTCAGGCCCTATCTCTGCTTCTTGAGTCTTGTCTACCACGTGTACTAAGAAGCTTATGCATCTGCTAGATATCAGCTTGTGAGCCTTCATCACTCAGATCATCGTCTTTGGTTGCTTCAGTGACAAACCCTTGTAGATGAACTTTTCACACCCGATTGGTCCAAAAGTGACTTTCCGCCTTCGACAGCCTATGACGGCATTGTACTTTGTGAGGAAGTCTATCTCGATGATTACGTTACAATTAATCATGTCGATGATGATCAGGTTAATGCTTAACTCTCTACCTCAGATAATTACCGGTACGTAATGTATTCAGTAATTAGATAATAAAACTTCCCTTGAGGAAAGTGCTATTCTAAAAGTTTGTTTCATCCTATCTAAACCCCTATCTAGCTTTCTTTTAGTCTTGCTCTGTGTATTGTGATGTTTAATACAAATTATATCACATCTCATCGTATCGAAACATCATCTTAGTGCCAGGACTCATCCTGCACTTTCTATCACACATGGTCATGTATGAGATATCACCTCTAGGCCCTTGGGCAATACTGTACTGCTTTTCTAAAATTTTCATAAGAAAATATGTGCACAACTCTAGTCTGGTGGGAGTGACACACACTTCCCAGTACATAACCCGAGAGGACATACTAGGTTAAGTCTAATAGGAGTAAGCTACTACTTCTCATCATGCCTACATACATAGTCTAAGAAAGGATTCTGCTAAAATGGTCACTGCTACTCTGAGGATAATCTTGACTCTACATCAGAGATCTCCTCATTGTCACTCTCATCGAGGGGAAATTCCTCTGGATCTTCCTCACGTAGGCGTAGATTCTACCTTAGTTGTCCAGAGTTTCCTGTCTACCTTGTGTGATCGAAGGGCCTTTGATCCTAGTCTGGGCAGCGTGGAGTTAGTTACTTATGGTGCGACCTTGGTTCTATTGATTATGCAGGTTGAAAAGACAGTTTTTAGCATAGTGGCCTTCCTTGCCATAGATGAAACAGCCACTTGCCCCTTTCTTGCATTCTCCCGGGTGCCCTTTTCCACATTTCGAGCACATCGGATATTTGTTGCCATCTCTTTCCTTGTTGTTCTTCTTGGGGAAATCCTTCTGTGAACCTTGGTTGCCCTGATTCCCCTTTCTCTTGTTGTTGTTGTGGGATTGCCTGCTGTTCTGGCCGATCCCCATGTTCTGCCCTCTGTGTTGTGACTCGGGGTTCTACTTCCCCTGAGCCTGCTTAGCTTGTGTTTTCTCCTCCTTTTGTGCCTTAAAAATTAGAGTCTTTCGCTCTTTATCCTGAGCCAACTAGTATTCAGCTCAGATAGCCCTACTAACACACTCTGCTATTATAGTTGGTCTTGGCTACCACTGCAGACTTGAAAAGCGATATCTGTTCGGAACATCTTCAACATTCGTCTGACTCTCTCCTTTTCAGCAAGTGCTAAATCAGGACAAAGTCGAGCCTATTGTTCAAATTTCTTGACTGCCTCCATGATAGTCATGCTACCTTGGTGTAGCCTGTTGAACTCATCTTGTTGCGCCGCTAGTGCTTCCTCGTTGAAGTACATTTCCTTAAATTCTTTAATGAAGTCGCTTCAGCTCATCTTGTTGACGTTCCTCCTAATTTTTACCATCTTCCACCATTGACGTGCCTCCTTGCACAGGGTGAAGGACGCGTACATAACTTTCTCTTTATCTGTTAGCCCCATAAAATCCAAGATTACTTGGATGTCTGTTAGCCAGTCATCGACCTTTATGGGTTTGGTGGTTCCTGCAAACTCTGGTGCTTTCACACATCGGAATCTCTCGTATAAGTCACCTTCCCTAAAGGCTGGCTGAGGTACATTTGCTGCTATGGGAACAGCCGTTGTTGGAGGGGCTGGTGGTGGTTTAGGAAATTCCTACCCTCATGAAGCTCCTTGAATTGGGGAAGTTCCTCACTCTCTTGAAGTCTTTGAGGCTGGTGGAGCCTCCTGAGCTGGCACCCGTACTGTCTGTGGTGCTTGGTTCTGTTGACCTAGCTGCTCCCTAAGCTGGTCTAGGTCGCACTGTTGATTCTCCATTATTTCTAGCATAGCTGCGAGTTGTGCCATTAACTCATCTTCTCGGGATACTTGGGTTGTTTATGTACGCATTCGAACCATGTTGTCCTTCGAAACCCTCATTCCTCTGGTGGGGCTCTACTGGTGCGGGTTCTACTGGTATAGCCATGGCCACATATTATAACTTAAATGTTAACCTACATACTATCAACATAAAATGCAACTAACTTACTTAGATAGATGAAGCGGGCATGCGGCGATGTGAGACAAGGTGGCAGGATACCACTCTGATATCAATTGTGGCACTTGAAGTCCTGGCAGCCCTGGAACATCACTCGAAACTACTATTACTTAAGTGATTTGAAAATTATTACTCAAACTTACTTACTCTAATACTATAATTTTAGGGATTTTTCTTAAAACACGTATGTTTTACTATTTACGTATATGCATATATTTACAAACATGTATAAGTTTGAATACAACTGGGGTCAATATACGTACATATTTAAAACTATTAGACTGCTCAAAACATAAGGTTTGTTTTTCAATATCGTGTGGAAGTTAACATTGGCGATGGTATCCACAACCTCAACCCTCACACCCGCCTCTGCTGCCATCATCGTCCACCAGTGTCTAGCTTGCTGTCTCTTACCTACAGTATGAACACACATTATAAGCTTTACGCTTAACAAGTATAACATATCATCTACAAAACATGCTTTAAAAACATATGCCATAACTTAAAGGCACATGTAAAATTGTCAATCATGCCACACATTCACACAAAATATGGAAACATATCATGTAGCATAACTCAGAATGCATATCATGTTGACATATCATATCATGTAACGAAGAAGCATGCTATGACTATATCTAGGGCATAATGTGAACAATGCATAAACCGATTATGCTTAATTATGCATTATCTTTCTTTACTTATTTGAGGGCTCGTGTGTCTGTACCGAATGCGCACGGATCATCGGATTCAGCGTGATCATACTATAGGAAAAAATCGGTAAAAACGCATCAGAGCAGTGCAGTGGAATTGCAAAAATTTTTTAAGATTGTTAAATATCTCGTGATGCAATATAAAATAAACAATAACAATATAAACTCATACCTCAGAGGATGCCAAACAGTAAGAGGAGAATGACCGGAGGGCTTCAACCAACTAGCCTTTTCTACTATTCTCCAATTCCCGGATGGTCGAGTGTATGGGCACTCGGCTCTTCAACCAGTATGCTAGCACTGCTAGTCTTATTCCGACCACCTAGATCTCTAAAGAACTTATTGTCACGGTGAGTTATACAACAATAAGCCTGCTCACCTGAGAGTCTATGGTCTGAGAGAACTGGAGTGGTAGGACCCCCATTTATAGACTGGCATGAGGTGATCCCTTGAATTCGAATTGAACTAGGAGTAGATTTTCTCCCTTATCCACTACACAAAATCTGAATATCCTAGGAAAAAATCCAAGTAAAATTTTCGGCCACTTTTATGATTTTTGCATTTAAAATTCAAACAAGATTTTAACTTGAATTTTATCTCCTCATTTATCCATAATAAACCGATTTCCCCTAGTGCCAAAAACATGACTAGATTCGGCCATTAAAATATGAGAAGAATCAAAATTCAAATAGGATTTTCTAGCTTGAATTTTATCTCACCCTTATCCACATAAAAACCAAAAATTTCCCTTGGATTTATCCACAAATTTTTGGCCACTTTGTGAGGGAAAGAATCAAAATTCAACTAGGATTTTCTTGCTTGAATTTCCCTTGAACGTTATCCATAAAAGCCGAAAATATCTAGGAGGGATTCCCTTAACAAATTTCGGCCACTCTTGCTAGGTTTAGGATTCAAAATTTAAATAGGATTCAAATAAGATTTTTCTCTACATTATCCATATGAAAACCGAATTCCCATGTGGATTTATCCACAAAGAATTCGAATTTCACTTGGATTGTGATTCAAAATTTGAATTCAAATTTCAAAGTTCAAATTTCAAAATTCAAAATTCAAACTTCAAATTCAAAATTCAAATTTAAATTTTGAATTCAAATTTCAAATTAAAATTTTGAATTCAAATTTCAAATTAAAATTTTGAATTCAAATTTCAAATTTAAATTTCAAATTCAAATGTCAAATTCAATTAAATTTAAATTTCAAATTCAAAATTCAAATTCAAAATTTAAATTTCAAATTTCAAAATTCAAAATTCAAATTTCAAATTTCAAACTCTGCAAAAGTTGTATTTCAAATTTTGTCCTCGTGGATAATTTTCTACAACTCCAATTCAATCTCAAACAAAATCATGGCAACTTTATTTGGAGTTCGAGTAATTATGTACTCTATTATCCAAAACAAAATCTTGTTAGGAAATGCCCTAAGTATTAGAGACATTTTGATGTATTCATTTTGAACTGGATAATAAAATTATACATAGAGGTTATTCATTACATTGCTATCTGTCCTCGTCTTATTTACATGTTAAAATAAATGTAAGCAAATATGGCTCACTGACTGCTTGTGTTAAAACTGTTAGAACGTTGCATGCAATGGACTTTTGTATGCGAGAAGACAATGTTCTAAAGTTAGCAGTCTAAACTATGGTCTGTAGTCTATGGGGTTAGACCGAGCATCTAACTCATGTTAAGACTATTATGTTGTCTAAAGCCTTAGAGGGGACGGTTTGTCTTGACTGTCTGGAGCTGGACTCCCAAGTAGAGACATGGATATATTGCTCGGTGGTGACATATTAGACCGGGACTAAAGCGTGATTGATCTACGTAGTCCGCTATGAGTGGATCAATCTGCTTTTGACGTTCATTGTGCAATAACCTTAATCTTGAGTAAATGAACTACTTCATGTATATGACTTGTGTACTTTGATGTTCCAATGGCTAAAGCGTCTCAGAGGTAGTAAGCTTATAGACCGGTTCGTTGGGTGCATGACTTGTATACGATGAAGGGTTTGTTTGCAGATATCGGAATCATAGCTCTAAGGAGTTAAAGGTATCCTCTTAAAGGCATTATACTGAATGTGAAAATGGACAAGGCCTTGGGTCGTCTGCTGGGCGGATGACTTCTTATTCACATATGGTGAATAATCATTTTCTTAATTCAGTAGTATAATGGAACTTTAAGATAGCCTGATCAGTAGGATTAAACGGACTTTGACCTAAGGCTGATCATGGATATCATATGAGGGTTTTGCAGATATGACAAGGTCATTGGATAGTAGCTCGTCACAGGCTTACGTAATACGGTATATAATTGGGAGTTCAGTTTCAGGTTTATAGTGGTGTGACTCTGAAACTAGTGATCATATGATTGAGTTGTTCGGTAAAGAATGATGATCATATGGAATCACGGGAGCCCGATTATATATGTCCAATCAGTCCCTCTACTAGCTCCACATAATTCCTTAACGTTTGGCAAATTGATTTGTGTATGCTATTGGCTAGTTTATTATGCATGGATGGTGATGACACAGGATTAGGATGGTAGACAAGATTCTCTCCGGTTGGATTCAGATTTTGTTTTGGATAATAGAGTACACAATTATTCGAACTCCAAATAAAGTTGCCATGATTTTATTTGAGATTGGATTGGAGTTGTAGAAAATTATCCATGAGAACAAGAATATGAAACACAACCGTTTTGTGAAATTTGAAATTTGAATTTTGAAATTTGAAATTTGAATTTTGAAATTTGAAATTTGAAATTTGAATTTGAAATTTGAATTTGAAATTTGAATTTGAAATTCGAATTTGAAATTTGAATTTGAAATTTAAATTTGAAATTTGAAATTTGAAATTTGAAATTCAAATTTTGAATCACAGTCCAAGTAGGATTCGAATTTGTTGTGGAAAATCCACAAGGTTTGAAATTCGAATTTGAGTTGGATTTAGAGAGGATAATCTTGTTAGAATCCTACTTGAATTTTGAATCCAAATCCCAACAAAGGTGGACGAAATTTTTGAAGATAATCCTCATGGAAAAATTCAGATTTTTGTGGATAAGATTCAAGGGAATAATTCAAGTTTCAATCCCAGTTGAATTTGGATTCTCTCCTCCCTGAAAAGTGGCCGAAAATTTGGAGAATCTCTCCTAGGAAATTCGGTTATTTTTGGATAAGGTTGAGATAAGATTCAAGCTTGAAAATCCTAGTGGAATTTTGATTCTTCCTTATCCTAAAAGTGGCCGAAAATTTGGAGAAGATTTTCTCCTAGAAATTTCAGATTTTTTGGTTGAAAAAGGGAGATAAAATTCTAGTTAAAATCTTGTTTAGATTTGGATTGAATTTATCCTAAGAAAACCGAATTTAATTGTGGAGATTCTCCCTTGGAAAATTCGGATTTTATGGATATGGATAAGGGAGAAAATCTTTTCCTAGTCCAATTCGAATTCAGAGAATCACCTCATGCAGGTCTATAAATAGAGGTCCTGCCACTCCAGTTCTCTCAGACCACAGACTCTCAGGTGAGCAGGCTTATTGTTGCATAGCTCATCATGACAATAAAGTTCTTTAGAGATCTGGGTGGTCGGAAGAAGACTAGCAGTGCTAGCATACCGATCGAGGTTCAGAGTGCCCACACACTCAGCCATTCGGGAATTGCAGAATAGTAGAAAAGGCTAGTTGGTTGAAGCCTCCGGTCATTCTCCTCCTGTAAGATTGGCGTCCTTGAGGAGTTTTAATTGTTGGTGGTTTATTGTATATGGCATCATGAGATATTTAACGATCTAAAAATTTTTATTGTTCTGCTGCGCCACTCTGATACGTTTTTACCGATTTATTTACCTACAATTGGTATCAGAGCCATCTCATGACTATGCCATGTACATAAATTAGACAATTACTTAGTCTTTTTATTTATGTATGGATTTGATATTTAGAGAGTGGCATTCTAGGGTTCCTTTATGTTGTTATCATGGATTATGTATAAAGTATGTGGTTATTTTAATTTTTTGAATTATTATAAGCGTGCTAGTTTATACCGGCTATGGTTCCTTAGAATTTAGAAAAATTGTATCTAGGAATTTTATGTAACCATGGGAGCAGTTTATTAACATTGTAATTTTCCCATGGATTTTAATTTCTGTCTCTTAGAATTTTTATGGTTAGAATTTTTTGTACATCGGAAACGGTTTAGGAAATTTTATGTAATTATTCTTGGAGGAGATTGAAGATTGAAGACCGTAATTTATTTTTCCCAAAAGTTAAATTTGATTTAAAGGTTGAAATTTTGATTGTGTGAAAAATTTCAATTTAATTGGGATTCAAATTAATTTTTGGAGATCCTAATAGGTAAATTGGAATATGGCGCGAAAATCGAGACACGACCCCTCGGGATAGGCCGACGGACCTTGGTGGGGCTGCAGCCCCTGCCCTCGGGTAGGATGGGGCTGCGGCAGCCCCTGTGCAGGCCCACACCACCCACGGCCGCAGGCTTGGCCTGCAGCCAAGGGTGGCCTTGGCCTGCCCAAGGCTAGCCGCAGCCTGGGCGTGCAGCCTGGCACTGCAGGCTTGGCCTGCAGCCCGGCAGGGCTGCACATGGGGGCGGCCGTGGGCTGCCAGCCCCTTCGGGGTTGGTGGCTGCCCACGGCGGCTGCCGCCTACAGGGGCGGCGGTCCGACGGTCCAAAAATTAGAAAATTTTGATTTTTAAACTTGAGATTTAATTTTAAAACATGTTTAAAAATATGTAATTAAAAATTTGAATTTTTTGAAATTACATATTATTACACATGATGTTTAAAATTGTTTAAAATTTAAATTTGAAATTTAAATTTGAAATTCGAATTTGGAATTTGAATTTGAAATTTAAATTTTTGGATATTTAAATTTTAAATAATTCTTGGGATGAGAAATAAATGGAGAGGCTACATAAAGAAGGATACAAGAAGACGGAACAAAATTCAAGACCCAAAGAATGCTTTGGATGGAATTTTGTAATCTTTATTTTCTTTGTTCTAGGATGGAACCATAGCTTGGTTATTATGTCAATTATTTTTTCTGTGATATGTCATGGATGTATAAATATGTATTGATGGATGTTTTGTATGCATATTTGATAACATGTCATATAGGATAGGTGAGTGCCGCTCATACTATATTGATCATACATAATTTGTCAAAACTTGCATGTTTTTCAAAATATTGAGTGGGAGAGGGTTTCAAACAAAACCCACGGCCTCCATTGTTGATCCATATGTGAAAGTATGATAACGCCTCGTGTCAGTTCTGCCCTGACCATACCCCTCGGTAGGTGTTTACCGCCGCCGGTATACTAGATTGGATCTCCTATGTGGAAAACATGTTCGGGTGCGATCCTATTCATGACCACCCCTCGGTGGCTTGGTAGGACGTGGATCGGGCTACGTAAACAATGGTTATACACTCAAGACTCGTTTAGTTATTAACCTTCCCTAGAAGCTCTGTTAACTAAACTGGTGGCCAAATAAGCGGTTATTAATATATGTCTTAACCTTGGAGGATTTAAGGTAACATATATTAATTGGACGGGGTCCATGTTCCGGCTATTTGTTTTCATGACCACCCCTCGGTGGCTTGGGGCAATAGGTGCTGAGAATTACCGTTGCAATGCTACATGTTTTTCAAGTTTCATGTAGGAACATACTTGTATGTTTTATTTGCTAAATTATCTGTATATTTGCTTGGGCTTTGTAATGATGTCTAGTATAAATTTATTTCAGTTCAAAATGTCACCGACACCCCTCATTTCAATACTTACTGAAAATAAGCTGAATGGCGATAATTATAAAGACTGGAAAAGAAATCTATTAATAGTTCTCAGCTGTAAGAGACACAAGTTCGTACTGGACGAACCATGCCCACCTGGGCCCAAACCTGACACACCACTTGAGGAGGTCCCGGTTGCCTATAATCATTGGAGAGAATCCAATGAAATAGCTCGATGCTACATCCTTGCTAGCATGACGAGTGCTTTACAAAAGCAGCATGAGATTTATCAAGTTGCTGGGGAGATCATGGACAATCTGGAGGACATGTTCGGAGGCTAAGAAAAATTGGCTCGACAGTCCGCTATCACCAGCATTATGAACTCTAAGCAAAAGGCGGGTACTTCGGTGAAGGACCATATGATCACTCTAATGGGATTCTTTGCTGAGGCTGCCGAGAATGGTGCTGAGTTAGACTACAACACCCAGATCGAGATGGTGTTCAATACTCTGTCTAAAGATTTTGTGGGGTTTAAGGCCGCATACAATCTGGCGACAAAGGAGTTAGGACTAACCGAGCTCATGAAGCAACTACAGGCTTATGAGCGGATGATCAGGGATGAGGATGCGGCTCGACCTAAAGGTGAGGCCAATTTGGCGAAATCTTCCAATCCCTCACGGAAGAGGAAGAGGCCAAATAAGAAGCAAGTGGCTTCTAGTTCTTCTAATCCTCCTGTCTCGGACGGGAAGAAGAAGAAGAAGAACAAGAAGCCAAAGGACCCTAAAAAGTCCAAATGCTTCCATTGTGGGAAGGTAGGTCACTTCAAGAAGGCTTGCCAGGAATTCCTAGCCGCCAAGGGCAAGGAAGGTAAGGAACTTCATTACTTGGAAGCATGTTTGGTGGAAGAATCGAAAGACACTTGGGTCATTGATTCGGGCACCACTAATCATGTTTGTGTTTCTATGTAGGGGTTCGTGGAAACGAGAAGTCTACATGATAGGAGCCTCTCGTTGCGGACTGGAGATGGTAGCTTTGTGGTGGCTGAAGCAGTGGGAGATGTTTACCTTTATTTTGATCAATTTAGGTTTATTTTATTGAAAGACTGTTTTTATGTTCCTAATTTTAGGAGGAACCTTATATTGGTAGCTTGTTTAATAAAGGATTCTTATTCAGTTTCTTTTAGTAAAAGAGTTGATATTCGTAGAAATAAGTCTTTTATCTGTTCTGGATGGATGGATGGAAACCTATATTTGATCAAACCAAAGATGTACTCATTGCTTGACACTGAATTAATTGATAACTCTAAAAGGTTGAAAGTTTCTCACTCTAACAAGGCGTATCTTTGGCATTTAAGACTTGGTCATATTAATCAAGATAGGATTCATAGATTGGTGAAAGACTGTCCTCTGGAATCTCTGGAGGAGGTACGACTTCCCCAATGTGAGTCTTGTCTAGAGGGTAAAATGACTAAGAGGTCTTTTGGAGCTAAGGGTACAAGGGCTCAGGAGCTCTTAGAAATTGTGCACACAGACGTATGTGGCCCCATGAACGTCACAGCACGAGGAGGGTTCGAGTATTATGTCTCTTTTATAGATGATTACTCGAAGTATGGATATGTGTATCTGATGCACCGCAAGAGCGAAACCTTTGATAAATTCAAAGAGTATTGTGCGGAAGTGGAAAAGCAATTGGATAAATCCATAAAGACACTTCGATCTGATCGAGGTGGCGAATATCTCTCCGATGAATTTCTAGGACATCTTGTAGAGAACGGGATTTTATCCCAATTGACTGCACCTGGTACTCCACAACAGAATGGTGTAGCCGAAAGGAGAAACAGGACTTTATTGGATATGGTACGGTCCATGATGAGTTATTCAACGCTGCCATTATCATTTTGGGGATATGCTTTACAAACGGCGTGCTATATTCTGAACCAGGTTTCGAGCAAATCAATTCCTAGAACTCCGTATGAATTGTGGCGTGGCAGGAAGCCTTCCCTTGGACATATGAGAATATGGGGCTGCCCGGCACATGTACTGGATGGGGATGCGAAGAAGTTGGAACCAAGATCAGAATTATGCATGTTTGTAGGGTATCCAAAAGGAACTAAAGGAGGTCTGTTCTATAACCCGAAGGAACAAAAAGTCATTGTCTCAACCCATGCGACATTCTTGGAGGAAAGTCACATGAATGACTTTAAGCCTCGAAGCAAAGTGGTGCTAGAGGAGTTATCGGGTGAAAGAACTGCTCCACAGATTTCAGTCTTGGACGCAAGTCTGAGTTCCAGTGAAAGACCTGCAGACGATCAACAATTTAGGGTGCCTCGTCGTAGTGGGAGGGTTTCGAAGAAACCTAATTTCTTTATGTATGATGCTGAGGTATACCAGGTCGAGGCTCATGAGCATGAGGAAGATCCGGTCACATATGATGAAGCTATAAATGATGTTGATTCTAAATCTTGCAAACAGGCTATGAACAATGAGATGGATTCTATGAAATCCAACTCTGTTTGGGAACTTGTAGATTTGCCGGATGGGATAAAACCCATTGGATGCAAATGGGTTTACAAAAGAAAGAAGGATGCGGAAGGGAGAGTGGAAACTTTCAAAGCTAGACTGGTTGCAAAGGGATACACGCAAAAGGCTGGAAACGATTACGAGGAAACCTTTTCGCCTGTTGCTATGCTGAAGTCTATCCGTATTCTTCTATCCATTGCTGCGGCTCTCGATTACGAGATCTGGCAAATGGATGTCAAGACGGCATTCTTGAATGGCCATCTTGAAGAGTGTATCTATATGATACAGCCCGAAGGGTTCATAGTAAAAGGCCAAGAAAGGAAAGTCTGCAAGTTGCTTAGATCCATTTATGGATTAAAGCAAGCATCCCGCTCATGGAACTAGAGGTTTGATCAAGCAATTAAGACATTTGATTTTGAGCAGAACGTTGATGAACCTTGTGTTTATAAACGTATTAAGGATGGAAAAGTGGTCTTTCTGATACTCTATGTCGATGATATACTACTCATTGGGAATGATGTAGGGAACTTATCATCAGTCAAGCTTTGGTTACACCAACAGTTTGACATGAAGGACTTGGGATAAGCTAATTATGTTCTAGGCATTCGTCTCTTCAGAGATCGAAAGAACAAAATGATAGCATTGTCCCAAGCTTCATACATAGATAAAATAATTGACAAATATGCAATGCTAGAGGCAAAGAAAGGCTCACAACCTTCTATTGCCGGTCTTACTCTTTCATTGGATGATTGTCCTAAGACATCGGAAGAAAGAGAGCGTATGAGTAAGGTCCCTTATGTATCCGCTGTGGGTAGCCTTATGTACGCTATGCTTTGCACTCGCCCGGACATATGTTTTGCAGTAGATATGGTGAGTCGATATCAAGCGAATCCTGGAACCAAGCACTGGCAAGCAGTAAAGCATATACTCAAGTATCTTAAGAGAACGAGGGATTATATGCTGGTGTATTCTGGAGGGGACCTAACACCTGTAGGATACACGGACTCAGACTTCCAGACTTGTAAGGATTCGAGGAAATCGACATCTGGATCAGTGTTTTTACTCGGAGGAGGCGCCATTGTGTGGAGGAGCGTGAAGCAGGGCTGCACAGCTGACTCTACTATGGAGGCTGAGTATGTGGCTGCGGCTGAGGCATCTAAAGAAGCGGTTTGGCTCCGCAAGTTCTTTAGAGACCTTGAGGTCATTCCGGGTGTTGACAAGCCTATCACACTTTTTTGTGATAATACAGGGGCTATTGCCAACACAAGGGAATCTCGGCACCACAAGAGGACCAAGCACATTGATCGGAGATATCATATTATTAGAGGGCATGTGGAGACAGGACAAGTGGATGTATGTAAGATCGCGTCCGAGGACAACATCGCTGATCCCTTTACTAAGACTTTGGTGGCTAGAAGCTTTGAGAGGCATGTAGAGGCGATGGGGATGCGTAACATGGCACATCTGCTGGCTTAGGGCAAGTAGGAGATTGTTAGGAAATGCCCTAAGTATTAGAGACATTTTGATGTATTCATTTTGAACTGGATAATAAAATTATACATAAAGGTTATTCATTACATTGCTATCTGTCCTCGTCTTATTTACATGTTAAAATAAATGTAAGCAAATATGGCTCACTGACTGCTTGTGTTAAAACTGTTAGAACGTTGCATGCAATGGACTTTTGTATGCGAGAAGACAATGTTCTAAAGTTAGCAGTCTAAACTATGGTCTGTAGTCTATGGGGTTAGACCGAGCATCTAACTCATGTTAAGACTATTATGTTGTCTAAAGCCTTAGAGGGGACGGTTTGTCTTGACTGTCTGGAGCTGGACTCCCAAGTAGAGACATGGATTTGTTGCTCGGTGGTGACATATTAGACCGGGACTAAAGTGTGATTGATCTACGTAGTCCACTATGAGTGGATCAATCTGCTTTTGACGTTCATTGTGCAATAACCTTAATCCTGAGTAAATGAACTACTTCATGTATATGACTTGTGTACTTTGATGTTCCAATGGCTAAAGCGTCTCAGAGGTAGTAAGCTTATAGACCGGTTCGTTGGGTGCATGACTTGTATACGATGAAGGGTTTGCTTGCAGATATCGGAATCATAGCTCTGAGGAGTTAAAGGTATCCTCTTAAAGGCATTATACTGAATGTGAAAATGGACAAGGCCTTAGGTCGTCTGCTGGGCAGATGACTTCTTATTCACATATGGTGAATAATCATTTTCTTAATTCGGTAGTATAATGGAACTTTAAGACAGCCTGATCAGTAGGATTAAACGGATTTTGACCTAAGGCTGATCATGGATATCATATGAGGGTTTTGCATATATGACAAGGTCATTGGATAGTAGCTCGTCACAGGCTTACGTAATACGGTATATAATTGGGAGTTCAGTTTCAGGTTTATAGTGGTGTGACTCTGAAACTAGTGATCATATGATTGAGTTGTTCGGTAAAGAATGATGATCATATGGAATCACGGGAGCCCGATTATATATGTCCAATCAGTCCCTCTACTAGCTCCACATAATTCCTTAACGTTTGGCAAATTGATTTGTGTATGCTATTGGCTAGTTTATTATGCATGGATGGTGATGACACAGGATTAGGATGGTAGACAAGATTCTCTCCAGTTGGATTCAGATTTTGTTTTGGATAATAGAGTACACAATTATTTGAACTCCAAATAAAGTTGCCATGATTTTATTTGAGATTGGATTGGAGTTGTAGAAAATTATCCATGAGAACAAGAATATGAAACACAACCGTTTTGTGAAATTTGAAATTTGAAATTTGAAATTTGAATTTTGAATTTTGAAATTTGAAATTTGAAATTTGAATTTGAAATTTGAATTTGAAATTCGAATTTGAAATTTGAATTTGAATTTGAAATTTAAATTTGAAATTTGAAATTTGAAATTTGAATTTGAAATTTGAATTTGAAATTTGAAATTCAAATTTTGAATCACAGTCCAAGTAGGATTCGAATTTGTTGTGGAAAATCCACAAGGTTTGAAATTCGAATTTGAGTTGGATTTGGAGAGGATAATCTTGTTAGAATCCTACTTGAATTTTGAATCCAAATCCCAACAAAGGTGGACGAAATTTTTGAGGATAATCCTCATAGAAAAATTCGGATTTTTGTGGATAAGATTCAAGGGAATAATTCAAGTTTTAATCCCAGTTGAATTTGGATTCTCTCCCTGAAAAGTGGCCGAAAATTTGGAGAATCTCTCCTAGGAAATTCGGTTATTTTTGGATAAGGTTGAGATAAGATTCAAGCATGAAAATCCTAGTGGAATTTTGATTCTTCCTTATCCTAAAAGTGGCCGAAAATTTGGAGAAGATTTTCTACTAGAAATTTCAGATTTTTTGGTTGAAAAAGGGAGATAAAATTCTAGTTAAAATCTTATTTAGATTTGGATTGGATTTATCCTAAGAAAACCGAATTTAATTGTGGAGATTCTCCCTTGGAAAATTCGGATTTTATGGATATGGATAAGGGAGAAAATCTTTTCTTAGTCCAATTCGAATTCAGAGAATCACCTCATGCAGGTCTATAAATAGAGGTCCTGCCACTCCAGTTCTCTCAGACCACAGACTCTCAGGTGAGCAGGCTTATTGTTGCATAGCTCATCGTGACAATAAAGTTCTTTAGAGATCTGGGTGGTCGGAAGAAGACTAGCAGTGCTAGCATACCGATTTTTAATTGTTGGTGGTTTATTGTATATGGCATCATGAGATATTTAACGATCTAAAAATTTTTATTGTTCCGCTGGGCCACTCTGATACGTTTTTACCGATTTATTTACTTACAAATCTGAATTCAACCGAAGAGAATCTTGTCCACCATCCTGATCCTATGTCAACACCATCCATGCAAAGTCAACTAGCCAGTAAGCATACGTTGATCAATTTGCCATTTGTTAAGGAATTATGTAGAGCTAGTAAAAGGACCAATCGAACATATATAATCAAGCTCTCATGATTCCATGTGATCATCATTTTGTACTAAACAACTCAATCATATGATCACTAATTTCAGAGTCACACCACTATAAACCTAAAACTGAACTCCTAATTATATACCGTATTACGAAAGCTTGTGACAAGCTAATGTCCAATGACCTTGTCATATATGCAAAACCCTTATATGATATCCATGATCAGCCTTAGGTCAAAGTCCGTTCAACCTACTGATCAGGCTATCTTAAAGTTTCATTATACTACCAAATAAAAAAATGATTATTCACCATATGTGAATAAGAAGTCATCTGCCTAACAGACGACCCAAGACCTTGCCCATTTTCACATTCAGTATAATGCCTTTAAGAGGATACCCTTAACTCCTTATTAGAGCTATGATTCTGATATTTGTAATAAAACCCTTTATCATATATAAGTCATGCACCTAACGAACCGGTCTATAAGCTTACTACCTCTGAGACGCTTTAGCCATTGGAACATCAAAGTACATAAGTCATGTATATGAAGTAGTTTATTTACTCAGGATTAAGGTTATTGCATAATGAACGTCAAAAGCATATTGATCCACTTATAATAGACTACGTAGATCAATCACGCTTTAGTTCCGGTCTAATATGTCACTACTAAGCAACATATCTATGTCTCTACTCAAGAGTCTATGCTCTGGACAGTCAAGACAAACTGTCCCCACCATGGCTTTAGACAACATAATAGTCTTAACATGAGTTAGATGCTCAGTTTAACCCCATAGACTACGGACCTTAGTTTAGACCGCTTATTTAGAACATTGTCTTCTCGCATACAAAAGTCCATTGCATGCAACATTCTAACGGTTTTAACACAAGTAGTCGGTGAGCCATATTTGCTTATATTTACTTTAACATGTAAATAGAATGAGGACAAACAGCAATTTAATGAATAACCTCTATTGTTAATTTTACTATCCAGTTCAAAATAAATGAAATACATCAAAATGTCTTTCATGCTTAGGGCAATTCCTAACTTGCCCTAAGCTAGAAGATGTGCCATATTACGCATCCCCATCGCCTCAACATGCCTTTCAAAGTTTCTAGCCATAAAAGTCCTAGTAAAGGCATTGGCAATGTTATCCTTAGACGCAACCTTACATACATCCACTAATCCTGTCTCCACATGCCCTCCTTGATCAAGAACACTGATCCTAATGTCGATTTTCTTGAATCCTTGCAAGTTTGGAGGTCTGAGTCCGTGTATCCTATGGGCGTTAGGTATCCTCTAGAATACACTAGCATATAATCCCTTGTTCTTTTAAGATACTTTAGTATATGCTTTACTACTTGTCAGTGCTTGATTTCAGGATTCGCTTGATATCGACTCACCATACCTACTGCAAAACATGTATCTGGGTGAGTGCAAAGCATAGCGTACATAAGTCTACCCACAGCGGATGCATAAGGGACCTTACTCATATGCTCCCTTTCTTCTAATGTTTTAGGACAGTCATGCAATGAAAGAGTTATACCGGTAATGGAAGGTTGTGAACCTTTCTTTGCCTTTTGTATTATATACTTGTCAATTATTTTATCTATGTATGAAGCCTGGGATAATGCTATCATTTTGTTCTTTCAATCTCTAAAGAGACGAATGCCTAGAACATAATTAGCTTCTCCCAAGTCCTTCATGTCAAACTGTTGGGGCAGCCAAAGCTTGACTAATGATAAATTCCCTACATCATTCCCAATGAGCAGTATATCATTGACATAGAGTACTAGAAAGACCACTTTACCATCCTTAATACGTTTATAAACACAGGATTCATCAACATTCTGCTCAAAACCAAATGTTTTGATCCTTTGATCAAGCCTTTGGTTCCATGAGTAGGACGCTTACTTTAATCCATAAATGGATCTAAGAAACTTGCAAACTTTTCTTTATTGGCCTTTTAACACGAACCCTTCGGGTTGTATCATGTAGATTCTTTCCTCAAGATGGCCATTCAAGAATGTTGTTTTGACGTCCATTTGCCAGATCTCATAGTCAAGAGCTGTAGCAACGGACAGAAGAATACGGATAGACTTCAACATAGTAATAGGTGAAAAGGTTTCATCATAATCGATTCCAGCCTTTTGCATATACTCCTTTGCAACAAGTCTAGCCTTGAAAGTTTCTACTCTCCCTTCCACATCTTTCTTTCTTTTGTAGACCCACTTGCACCCAATGGGTTTTATCCCATTCGACAGATCTACAAGTTCCCAAACAGAGTTGGATTTCATAGAATCCATCTCATTGTTCATGGTCTGTTTCCAAGATTTAGAATCAACATCATTTATAGCTTTATTATAAGTGACCGGATCATCCTCATGCTTATAAGTCTCGACCTGGTATACCTCAACTTCATACATTAAGAAATTAGGCTTTCTTGAAACCCTCCCACTACGACGAAGCACCCTAATTTGTTGATCGTCTATAAGTCTTTCACTGAAACTCGGACTTATGTCCAAGACTGAAACCTGTGGAGCAGTCCATTCACCCTATAACTCCTCTAGCACCACTTTCCTTCAAGGCTTAAAGACATTCATATGACTTTCTTCCAAGAATATTGCATGCATTGATACAATGACTTTTTGTTCCTTTGGGTTATAGAATAAACCTCCCTTAGTTCCCTTAGGATACCCTACAAACATGCACAATTCTGATTTTGGTTCCAACTTCTTTGCATCCCTAACTAGTACATGTGCTGGGCAGCCCAATATTCTCATATATCTAAGGAAGGGCTTCCTGCCACACCCTGGGAATTGACTTACTTGGAACTTGTTTCTGATATAGCATGCCGTTTGTAATGCATATCCCTAGAATGATAACGGCAGCGTAGAATAACTCATCATGGACCGTACCATATCAATTAAGGTCCTGTTTCTCCTTTCGGCTACACCATTCTATTGTGGAGTACCAGGTACAGTCAATTGAGATAATATCCCATTCTCTACAAGATATCCTAGAAATTCATCAGAGAGGTATTTGCTACCTCGATTAGATTGAAGTGTCTTTATGGATTTACCCAATTGCTTTTCTACTTCTGCATGATACTCTTTGACCTTGTCAAAGGTTTTGCTCTTGTGGTGCATCAGGTACACATATCCATACCTCAAGTAATCATCTATAAAGGAGACATAATACTCGTACCCTCCTTGTGCTGTGATGTTCATGGGGCCATATACATCGGTGTGCATAATTTTTAAGAGTTCCTGAGCCCTAGTACCCTTAGCTCCAAAAGACCTCTTAGTCATCTTACCTCAAGACAAGACTTACATTGAGGAAGACGTACCTCCTCCAGAGATTCTAGAGGACCGTCCTTCACTAATCTTTGAATCCGATCCTGATTAATATGACCAAGTCTTAAATGCCAAAGATATGCCTTGTTAGAGTGAGAAACTTTCAACCTTTTAAAGTTATCAGTTAATTCGGTATCAAGCAGTGAGTACATCTTTGGTTTGATTAAATATAGGTTTCCATCCATCCATCCAGAACAGATAAAAGACTTATTTTTACGAATATCAACTCTTTTATTAAAATAAACTGAATAAGAATCTTTTATTAAACAAGCTATCGATATAAGGTTCTTCCTAAAATTAGGAACATAAAAATAGTCTTTTAATAATATAAACCAAAATTTATCAAAATAAAGATGAACGTCTCCCACTGCTTCAGCCACTACCAAGCTACCGTCTCCGGTCCATAACGAGAGGTTCCTATCATGTAGACTTCCCATTTCTACGAACTCCTGCATAGAAACATACACATGATTAATGGTACCCGAATTAATGACCCACGTGTCTTTGGATTCTTCCACTAAACATGCTTCTAGATATAGAAGTTCCTTACCTTCCTTGCCCTTGGCGGGTAGGAATTCCCGGCAAGCCTTCTTGAAGTGACCTACCTTCCCACAGTAGAAGCACTTGGACTTTTTAGGGTCCTTGGGCATCTTATTCTTGTTCTTCTCTTCCCATCCGTGACAGGAGGATTAGAAGAACTGGAAGCCGTTTGCTTCTTGTTTGGCCTCTTCCTCTTCTATGAGGGTTTGGAAGATTCTGCCAAGTTTGCCTCTCCCTTTGGTTGGACTGCATCCCTCTCCTTGATCATGCACTCATAAGCTTGTAGTTGCTTCATGACTTTGGTGTGTCCTAACTCCCTAGTCGCCAGATTATATGTGGCTTTAAACCCTACAAAATCCTTAGACAAAGTTTTAAACACCATCTCGATCTGGGTGTTGTAGTCCAATTCAGCATCATTTTTAGTAGCCTCAGTGAAGGATCCCATAAGAGTGAATATATGGTCCTTCACTGGAGTACCTACCTTTTGCTTAGAGTTCATAATACTGGTGATAGTAGACTGTCGAGCTAATTTTTCTTGGCCTTCGAACATGTCTTCCAGATTTTCCATGATCTCCCTAACAATTTAATAAGTCTCATGCTGCTTTTGTAAAGCACTCATTATCCTAGCTAGAATGTAGCACCAAGCTATCTCATTGGATTCTCTCCAACGAGTACAGGTAACCAGGATCTCTTCAAGTGGTGTGTTAGGTTTGGGCCCAGGTGGGCATGGTTTGTCTAGTATGAACATGTGTCTCTCGCCATTAAGTTTATTCTCAGTAAGTATTGAAATGAGGGGTGTCGATGACATTTTGAACTGAAATAAAATTATACTAGACATCATTACAAAGCGCAAGCAAATATAGAGATAGTTTAGCAAATAAAACATACAAGTATGCTCCTACATGAAACTTAAAAACATGTAGCATTGAAACGGTAATTCTGAGTACCTATTGCTCCAAGCCACCGAGGGGTGGTCATGAGACAAATAGCTGGAACATGGACCCCGTCCAATTAATATATGTTGCCTTAAATCCTTCAAGGTTAAGACATATATTAATAACCACTTATTTTGGCCACCAGTTTAGTTAACAAAGCTTCTAGGGAAGGTTAATAACTAAACGGGTGTTGAGTGTATAACCATTATTTACATAGTTCGATCCATGTCCTACCAAACCACGAAGGGGTGGTTATGAATAGAATCATGCCTGAACACGTTTTCCATATAGGAGATCCAACCTAGTATACCGGCGGTGGTAAACATCTACCGAGGGGTGTGGTCAGGGTAGAACTGATGCGAGGTGTTACCATGCTTTCACATATGGATCAACAATAGAGGCCGTGGGTTTTGTTTGAAACCCTCTCCCACTCAATATTTTAAAAAACATTCAAGTTTTGACAAATATGTATGATCAATATAGTCTGAGTGGCATTCACATATCCTATATGACATGTTATCAAATATGCATACAATTCATACATCAATACATATTCATCCATCCATGACATATCACAGAAAAAATAATTGATGAAAAAATAACCAAGCCATGGTCCCATCCTAGAATAAAGAAAATAAAGATTACAAAATTCCATCCAAAGCATTCTTTGGGTCTTGAATTTTGTTCCATCTTCTTGTATCCATCTTCATGTAGCCTCTCCATTTATTTCTCATCCTAAGAATCATTTAAAATTTTAAATTTCAAAAATTTAAATTTCAAATTCAAATTTCAAATTTAAATTTTAAATTCAAAATTTTAAACAATTTAAATTTCATGTGTAATAATATGTAATTTAAAAAATTTCAAATTTTCAATTACATATTATTAATCATGATTTAAAATTAAATCTTAAATTTAAAAATTAAAAATTTTCATTTTTTCGCCCGAAGGCCCGCAATCGCCGTGGGCAGCCTCCAGCCCCGGGGGGGGGGGTGGCAGCCCACGACCACAGACCGGGTGTAGCTATGCTGGGCTGTAGGCAGAATCTGCAGCCCTAGGCTGCATGCTTTGGTGCTACATGTGATGTTCCATGCCCTGAGTGGCCTGGATCGTCACTTAAAACTACTATTACTTAACCTGCTTAAAAACTATTACTTATACTTACTTAGTTTGATACCATAAAATTTAGGGGATTTTTTTTGATTACATACGTATTTACTATTCATGTATGTAGACTTTAAAAATACAAAGTCTAAATTATAAGGAGTTCAATCGTACATATATACTTATAAAATTGTTTAACTAATTACTATTCAAGTATACTATTCAAAATATACTGTTACTCGATATTGTGTGGAAGTTAAACTCGTGGTGATATCCATAACGTCATCCTTACATCCGCCCCTACCGCTGTCATCGTCCATTGAGCTCTAAGCTATACGTTGTTTACCTACAACATGAATACACACTGTGAGCTTTATTGCCCAGTAAGTACAATATGTCGTCCGCAAAACATGTTTAAATCATAATACATATTTAAAATCATATAAGCATGTCATGTGCCAACATATATCACTGAATCATTCCACATACCAGGACATCACATAATACTGAATGCAGAACATCACATACTGTATGCATAATAGAAAACATCGTGAACTGAATGCATACCTACTATGGCTGAAAGCATAATGAACTATGATTAATGCATACTATGAACAATGCATGATCCGATTCTGCTCATTTATAATTTCTTTTTCTTTCCTATGTCTAGCTGAGGGCCCATGTGTCAATACCAAGTGCGCACGGATCATCAGAAACATCCGTGATCTCTAACTTAAGAGTCGTCAACAGAGGCTCATCTTACTTAAACTTGAAAAACCTTTTCAACAGAAAAGGCCTATACAACACGCTTATTAATTTTCCAATTGTTTATCTGATCTGGCCATATGCTCTACTAAGCTGTCCCTAATCTTACGCGATAGGGATGTGTGGCATCTAACTCATGCTTTCATCAATCTACGCGATTGTGAAACTATATGCTTTCTTAACATGCTATGCAACAACAATGCATGGTTTGCAATACTTAACATACTGTAAAAATCAACACTTTAAATTCATTTGGCTCATGCTGTAGGCGGAGTTGTACTTATCTAATTTACAAATAAACTTGTACTCTCGCCTATGTCAAATTACAGGTAACCACCTATTAACAACACGTATTCTATTAATACTCTAACTGAGTCACTAATATCATTAGTGACTAGAGCAAATACTAACGTATGGTACCGATTGCCACTGGTACTAACTTGCTCTCTTTTCGGTAAGTTTAATCATTTAATCGTGGCAAATTAATTTGTTACCCAATAAATTAATTAATGTCGTTCTTAGGTCACTGTCATTGTTAGTGACCATAACTTGCATAGTTGTATGGTACTGAGGCCCATCGGTGCCTTACTGCTCTATTTTGGGAATTTGGTGTCTAACTTCTATCACGTTTGACAAATTAATCATCGTTCCTCACTATATCGTTCAAACTCAGTCCTTGATTGATTAACCGACCAGTCAAATGACCAGTTACCTCGCGCGTTGTTAACTAGGTAGCCTACTAGTTTACTTTGCTTGTTTGGGTATGGTAGCCTACCGCGCTACCTCTGCTGTTTTATTTTGAAAATTATCTTGGTTGCCTTATAAAATTTTTGGGAAAATTATGTTCTTTGAAATCATCCCCTTATCACCCCATTAGAAGGTGGGGCGTTTTATTGAAACCATATTTTTATTTTAAAAAGGTTAGAACACATTTTGGTGTTTGCATTTTAAATGTGGTTTTTGAACCATTTATCGGAACTGTTTTAAAAACATGTATGAAACGACTTAGTTTGTAAATTTGGCAAACATAAAACTTTTCATCCTCAATGAGATGAACAAGTTCATCTCAGAGCTCAAATCAAATTCTAATGGGTCCTAAACTTATCAAACCCATGGCTATCTTGTGTCCAGTTCTAAGAAAAATCCTAGTTTTACACTATTTTAAAAAATGGCTTTGTTTAAGGCCCGAAAAGGCCAAATTTTTAAAACACACATAGGTTATCTTAAAGATTTTGATGAGATATACAACTTTCATATTGAGCCCGAGATCCGGTTCGGACTCTAAGTGGTTCATTTTTAACAAAACCCGAGACTGTTCCTGTGCTCGAATTTTTTTGTCCCAGTTTTGGACACCGGTTCAAAACTACTCAAAAAGTCTGTCTTAGAGTCATTTTTGGCCAAAAGCTATTTGACCGTAACGAAATTTTCTTAAAGCTTCATGTTTTACCAAATCCTAAATTCGGACTCTAACGTGGTCAAAATGGCCAAAACCCATGGCCTAAATCTGGGGACAAATTTGTATCCAGCCACCTTAACATCCACACACACACACACACATATCCATCCATAAAATTTAAACTACAACTACACAACCATATAAACTTAAAAATGAAAAGCTAAGGGCTTAAAATAAACTTATTACAATCCATTGCACAAATAAATACATATAAATTCCTTGATCAAAAACTTAAATATAACTAACCACAAAAAGAGTTGGTTTTCGGTTTTAGCTCACGTGCTATGAACTAAGCTCACCGAATCAAAGCTTGGGTGACCAAAATGGCCATGTGAACTAAGGGGGTTTGGGGTCGGCTTATGCTAGAAAAGAAACCAAAAATTTTCTCTTAATAACCAAAATAACAACTAAAAACACAACGATTGGTTCTAGAATCTTACCCATAAATGACCTTAAGATGGCTTGGATGGAAACCTCCTAACATAAGCTTGGTGGTGGCTAGCTTTTGGTGAGTTTTTGGTTGAATTTTTGGCTTGGAAATGGTTGGTTTGGGGGCTGGGAAGTGGTCAGCTATAGCTAGGAAAAGAAGAAGAAGAATGGTTAGTTTTTCAGTGCAGAAGAAAGAAAGTGACCCCTTTAGGTCAAGCATGCCTTTTATAGGCAAATCTAACCCAACTTAATCAAACTTAAGCTCACTTAATTAAGCCACTATTTTGTCTAATTTGGGAACAAAATGCTGCCAATTTCAGCCCTCAAAAATTGAGGGGCTGTGCATGGAGAAGGGGGCCAATTAAAAAAAAAATTTGTTGGCCATGTGATGGAATTCATGTATTGTTTAATCAAAAAGGTGGCCAACACATCCCTTACTTTAGGAAAACTTTCCCCTCTTTTTAGGGTTGTGTTTGGGGCTGTTTTTGCTGCTTGCACAAGGTTTCTAGGGAAATATTTCATCTACAAAGTCTTCTCTTCGCAGTCTAATTTCTGCCTTTCGGTATCTGACCCTTTTTTGGCAGTGTTCTAGTTTTCAATCGGAATTGGATTTTTTGAATCTGATTTTTATACTGTTAATTATTGGTTGGGTTGTAATGTCTAAGAGCCCATTCTGAGTATATTTTACTGTTTATTTCCTATATTGTGATTGTGTCTATACTATGTTGTCCTTGCACACACATAACGAGGCATTCTCGTGTGAAATTTCAAACACAGTCTCTCTTGACTAATTTGGACGTGCTGATTTCAAATTTATTAGTTTTACGTCTGTCTAAGGTCGTCTAGACCAGTTTTCAGGATTTGTGTGACCTCATCTCGAAAAACGTGTTAGGTGCCCAATCGACTAATTTGGCCATTCTAAATCTAAATATATCAGTTTCAGGTTGAGAAAAGGTCGCCTCGACCCTCTTCTCGATACTGCGTATCTCTTAAACAAAAATTCTCGTTTTATGCTCAATTGACTAAATTGAGCCTGTTGATTGTTAATACATCAGTATTATGCCAGATTAGGGCCGTCTTGGCCATTAACCGGACACTATGTTTCTACTATTCATTGTTTTTTGTTCAACTGACTAGTCTGAGCGTTCTGACTCCGATTTTGTCAGTCTTTTGGGCGAGAAGAGGTCATCTGGACTATTTTTTTGATACTGTACCTCTGCTAGGGTTACTATTACTGTTGTGCTTAAATAACCGGTCCGAGCGTACTAATGATCTGCTCACTATTCCGATGTCAAGAAATGGTCGTGTGGACCAGTTTCCTGATGTTGTACATCTTATACACTCATACACATAATAAGGTGGACCGATTTCACTGTCGATTGCCTCTTTCACTGCATGAATAGTAGTTAAATGTTACTGTACCCATTTAATCTATTTAATTAGAAAATATACTGTATTTTTCAACTTAGTTACTCATTACATAGTAATTACGTTTCATAAATCGTAAGAGTTTTTACAGCGGCTCTCTACTCAATACAAGGCCTTCTACACGGGTTGGTACCTGGGCGGTACATGGCTACTTACACGGCTGGGTACCTGACCATGTTATACTACATGGCCATGTTCACTCACACGGCCTTTCACATGTACACAGTCTGAATGATACACTGCCACTTGCTCGGCCGTATACCTAACCATGCTCCTCAAATATGCATCCGAAAGCTTTCAAAATACTATAATTTTATTCCTTAATCGTAATTAAATTACATGAACGGGGCGATCTTTACACTGCAGCAGCACACCAAGCTACAGGTGCATAGGCTGCACACCCCGGGTAGGCGCAGCAGCCCGCCAGGCTGCAGGCAATGCTTGCAGCCCTGGGCTTGGGCAGCCCTAGCGGGGGCCACGATCACCCTTAATTGCAGGCACAGCCTACGACAGTGGGTGGTTCAGCCCTGGATAAGGGCTGCTGCAGCCCCATCCTACCCGAGGGCAGGGGCTGCAGCCCCACCAAGGCTGGTGGCCCATCCCGAGGGATCGGTCCTCGATTTCCATGCCATATTCCAATTTACCTATTAGGATCTCCAAAATTTAATTTGAATCCTAATTAAATTGGAATTTTCCACACAAATAAAATTTCAATCTTTAAATTAAATTTAACTTTCTAGGAAAAATAAATTACGGTCTTCAAACTTCAATCTCCTCCAAGAATAATTACATAAAATTTCCTAAACTGTTTCCAGTGTACAAAATTCTAATCATAATAATTCTAAGAGACAATAAATTAAAAATCCATGGGAAAATTACAGTGATCATAAACCACTCCCATGGTTACATAAAAATTCCTAGATACAATTTTCTAAATTCTAAGGAATCATAACCGGCATAAACAAGCATGCTTATAATAATTCAAAAAATTAAAATAACCACATATTACATACATAATTCATGATAACAACATAAAAGAATCCTAGAAATGGCACTCTCTAAATATCAAATCCATACATAAATAAAAAGACTAACTAATTGTCTAATTTATGTACATAGCATAGTCACGAGATGGCTCTGACACCAATTGTAGGAAAAAATTGGTAAAAACGCATTAGAGCGGTGTAGTGGAATTACAAAAATTTTTCAAGATCGTTAAATTTCTCATGATACCATATACAATAAACTAACAACAATATAAACTCATACCTCAGAGGATGCCAAACTGCAGAAGGAGAATGACCGGAGGGTTTCAACCAACTAGCCTTCTCTACTATTCTCCAATTCTCAGATGACAGAGTGTGTGGGCACTCGGCTCTTCGGCCGGTATGCTAGCACTGCTTGTGATAACCAAGAATTTTAGATTCTCAGAGTAGATTAAAATTGTATGTATGTATCAATTTTAATGAATAAAATGTGAAAAAGCTGTGATTTAATACTATTTTGAATACTGTAAAAATGATTCAGCAGTGTTAAAGTGAGTGAGTTCAGAGATGGAAAATCTTACCGAACAGAATCGGGTGAGACAGTTCGAAAACGGAGCCAAAAACCCTAGGGAGTGCATTGAAATGCACTAAAAAGATAAAAATTTATGGTAGAGAATTATGACCAAACGGAAGCAAAATAAAACAAACCAATTGCACTGGAGGCGCCCGAAACCCGCCTACGCGATTTCGGTAAAGTTCCGTTCAGTTTGACTTTCAGTCAAAATTTGACCACGAATTAATTCTTTAATTAATCCCTTAATATTATAAGATGACATCACATTTATAATGTCATAAATATAATTTTTTGAATGCTTGGAAAGTAATATAAGGTAGGTGTATGATTAGGATTTGTTGTCCTTTTGATCAATGGCCATGATTTAGCCAAAATAACATTAAAAAAATTTTGAAAAAAAGGAAAAAAGGCTATTCGGCCACCTAGAAAGAAGGCAGCAAAAATTTTTAATTTTGGCCCAAAAATATTACATTTTAGCTCTTGGACAATTAGGAATTTGTTGGGAAAATATTTGCTAAGAGGTCCCTTGCTTTTGCCTATAAATAGGCTTCAAAATTCATAAGAAAAATTAGAGAAAAGTGGCCAAACTTTAGCCAATTTTTTACAGCCAAATCCGTGCCCCTTAAGCGCATTCCAAGCATTTTTTATAGCCAAATCCGTGCCCCTTAAGCGCATTCCAAGCCAAAAATTTTCAAAATTTCACACCAAAATTTGCTTTCAATCCAAGCCTAGGTATCAAGGGATCAATTGAAAAAGGTAAGCCACATTTTTGAAGCATTTTTCATTTCTTTTCTTGCAAAAAATATCCATGGGTATTGAGATGTAGAAAACTTTGAGAAAAATTTGATGTTTTGTGGATATTATGATTGGTTTGGTAATCTAGAGATTGAAGCATGAATTAGGTTTAAGAAACAAGCAAAAATTTATGCTTGGTTTCCATGAAATCCATGGCATTATTGGTGTGGAATATGATTTGGAAATTTGGTGATTTGGTTTAGCGCTATGATCAATTGGTGACATGTGAATTAAGCATGAATTAGAATCAAGAAACAAGAAATTTTGATGCATTTTTCATGCTAAAATCTGTGGGTGATAAACACTAGAAAAGGATAAATTTTTAGGGTTGAACAATGACGGGTAATGTGTAGGAAAATGTAGGAAAATAAATCAGTAAAAACGTATCAGAGTGGCGCCGTGAAACAATAAAAATTTTTAGATCGTTAAATATCTCATGATGCCATATACAGTAAACCAACAACAATTAAAACTCATACCTCAAGGACGCCAGTATGCAGGAGGAGAATGACCGGAGGGCTTCAACCAACTAGCCTTATCTACTATTCTCTAATTCCCGAATGCCTGAGTGTATGGGCACTCTAAACCTCGATCGGTATGCTAGCACTGTTAGTCTTCTTTCGACCACCCAGATCTCTAAAGAACTTTATTGTCATGGGGGGCTGTGCAACAATAAGCCTACTCACCTGAGAGTCTGTGGTCTAAGAGAACTGGAGTGGCAGGACCTCTATATATAGACCTGCATGAAGTGATTCTCTGAATTCGAATTGGATTAGGAGAAGATATTCTCCCTTATCCACAAGCACAAAATCTGAATTTTCCAAGGGAAAATCCCAACAATAAAATTCGGCCACTTTAGGATAAATCCAATCCAAATCTAAACAAGATTTTAACTAAAATTTTATCTCCCTTTTTCAACCAAAAAATCCGAAAATTCTAAGGAGAAAATCTCCTCAAATATTCGGCCACTTTTGGATAAGAGAGAATCAAAATTCCACTAGGATTATCAAGCTTGAATCTTATCTCATCCTTATCCAAAATAACCGAATTTTTCCTAGGAGATTCACTCCTAAATTTCGGCCACCTTCTGGGAGGAGAGAATCCAAATTCAACTGGGATTGAAACTTGAATTTTTCCTTGAACCTTATCCACAAAAAAATCTGAAAATCATTGAGGATAATCCTCAAAATTTTCGTCCAACTTTAGTTAGGATTTGGATTCAAAATTCAAGTAGGATTCTAACAAGATTATCCTCTCCATATCCAACTCAAATTCGAATTTCAAATCTTGTGGATTTACCACAACAAATTCAAATCCCACTTGGACTGTGATTCAAAATTTGAATTTGAAATTTCAAATTCGAATTTCAAATTTCAAATTCAAGTTTCAAATTCGAATTTCAAATTCGAATTTCAAATTCAAATTTCAAATTCAAATTTCAAATTCAAATTTCAAATTCAAAATTCAAAATTCAAATTTCAAATTTCAAATTTCAAAATCCACAAAACAATTGTGTTTGAAATTCTTGTTGTCATGGATAATTTTCTACAACTCCAATCCAATCTCAAATAAAATCATGACAACTTTATTTGGAGTTCGAATAATTATGTACTCTATTATCCAAAACAAAATTTGAATCCAACCAGAGAGAATCTTGTCTACCATCCTATCATAACCATCCATGCATAATAAACTAGCCAATAGCATACACAAATCAATTTTACCAAACGTTAAGGAATTATGTGGAGCTAGTAGAGGGACTGATTGGACATATATAATCGAGCTCCCGCAAATCCATATGATCATCATTTTTTACCGAACAAATCAATCATATGATCACTAATTTCAGAGTCACACCACTATAAACCTGAAACTGAACTCCCAATTATATACCGTATTACGTAAGCCTGTGACAAGCTATCGTCCAATGACCTTGTCATGTATGCAGAACCCCTCATATGATATCCATGATCAGCCTTAGGCCAAAGTCCGTTTAATCCTACTGATCAGACTATCTTAAAGTTCCATTATACTACCGAATAAAGAAAATGATTATTCACCATATGTGAATAAGAAGTCATCCGCCCAGTAGACGACCCAAGGCCTTGTCCATTTTCACATTCAATACAACGCCTTTAAGAGGATACCCTTAACTCCTCATTAGAGCTATGATTCCGATATCTGTAAATGAACCCTTCATCGTATACAAGTCATGCACCCAATGAACCAGTCTATAAGCTTACTACCTCAGAGACGCTTTAGCCATTGGAACATCAAAGTGCACAAGTCATATACATGAAGCTGTCCTTTTACTCAGGATTAAGGTTACTGCACAATGAACGTCAAAAGCAAATCGATCCACTCAAAGCGGACTTCGTAGATCAATTACGCTTTAGTCCCGGTCTAATATTTCACCACCAAGCAACATATCTATGTCTCTACTTAGGAGTCCAGCTCCAAGCAATCAAGACAAACCATCCCCTCTAAGGCTTTAGAGAACATAATAGTCTTAACATAAGTTAGATGCTCGGTCTAACCTCATAGATTACAGACCATAGTTTAGACCGCTAACTTTAGAACATTGTCTTCTCGCATACAAAATTCCATTGCATGCAACGTTCTAACAGTTTAACACAAGCAGTCAGGGAGCCATATTTGCTTACATTTACTTTAACATGTAAATAAAACGAGGACAGATAGCAATGTAATGAATAACCTCTATATATATAATTTTATTATCCAGTTTAAAATAAATACATCAAAATGTCTCTAATGCTTAGGGCATTTCCTAACAATCTCCCACTTGTCCTAAGCCAGCAGATGTGCCATGTTACGCATCCCCATCGCCTCTACATGCCTCTCCAAGTTTCTAGCCACCAAAGTCTTAGTAAAGGGATCGACAATGTTGTCCTCGGACGTAATCTTACTTATATCTGCTTCTCCTGTCTCCACGTGCCCTCTAATAATATGATATCTCCGATCTATGTGCTTGGTCCTCTTGTGGTGCCAAGATTCCCTTGTGTTGGCAATAGCCCCAGTGTTATCACAGGAAAGTGTGATAGGCTTGTCAACACCCGGAATGACCTCAAGGTCTCTAAAGAACTTGCAGAGCCAAACCGCTTCTTTAGATGCCTCAGCCGTAGCCACGTACTCAGCCTCCATAATAGAGTCAGCTGTCCAGCCCTGCTTCACGCTCCTCTATACAATGGTGCCTCTTCCGAGTAAAAACACTAATCCAGATGTCGATTTCCTCGAATCCTTACAAGTCTGGAAGTCTGAGTCCGTGTATCGTATGGGTGTTAGGTCCCCCCCAGAATACACCAGCATATAATCCCTTGTTCTCTTAAGATACTTGAGTATATGCTTTACTGCTGGCCAGTGCTTGGTTCTAGGATTTGCTTGATATCGACTCACCATACCTACTGCAAAACATATATCCAGGTGAGTGCAAAGCATAGCATACATAAGGCTACCTACAGCGGATGCATAAGGGGCTTTACTCATACACTCTCTTTCTTCCGATGTCTTGGGACAGTCATCCAATGAAAGAGTTAGACCGGCAATAGAAGGTTGTGAACCTTTCTTTGCCTCTTGCATTGCATATTTGTCAATTATTTTATCTATGTATGAAGCTTGGGATAACGCTATCATTTTGTTCTTTCGATCTCTAAAGAGACGAATGCCTAGAACATAATTAGCTTCTCCTAAGTCCTTCATGTCAAACTGTTGGTGTAACCAAAGCTTGACCGATGATAAGTTCCCTACATCATTCCCAATGAGTAGTATATCATCGACATAGAGTATCAGAAAGACCACTTTTCCATTCTTAATACGTTTATAAACACAGGGTTCATCAATGTTCTACTCAAAACCAAATGTCTTAATCGCTTGATCAAACCTCTGGTTCCATGATCGGGATGCTTACTTTAATCCATAAATGAATCTAAGCAACTTGCAGACTTTCCTTTCTTGGCCTTTTGCTATGAACCCTTCAGGCTGTATCATATAGATACACTCTTCAAGATGGCCATTCAAGAATGCCGTCTTGACATCCATTTGCCAGATCTCGTAATCAAGAGCCGCAATAACGGACAGAAGAATACGGATAGACTTCAGCATAGCAACAGGCGAAAAGGTTTCATCATAATCGATTCCAGCCTTTTCCGTGTACCCCTTTAGAACTAGTCTAGCTTTGAAAGTTTCCACTCTCCCTTCCGCATCCTTCTTTCTTTTGTAGACCCATTTGCATCCAATAGGTTTTATCCGATCCGGCAAATCTATAAGTTCCCAAACAGAGTTGGATTTCATTGAATCCATCTCATTGTTCATAGCCTGTTTCCAAGATTTAGAATCAACATCATTTATAGTTTCATCATAGGTGACCGGATCATCCTCATGCTCATGAGCCTCGGCCTGGTATACCTCAGCATCATACATTAAGAAATTAGGTTTCTTCGAAACCCTCCCACTACGACGAGGCACCCTAAATTGTTGATCGTCTGCAGATCTTTCACTGGAACTCGGACTTGCGTCCAAGACCGAAATCTATGGAGCAGTTCTTTCACCCGATAACTCCTCTAGTACTACTTTGCTTCGAGGCTTAAAGTCATTCATTTGACTTTCCTCCAAGAATGTCGCATGGGTTGAGACAATGACTTTTTGTTCCTTCGGGTTATAGAACAGACCTCCTTTAGTTCCTTTTGGATACCCTACAAACATGCACAATTCTGATCTTGGTTCCAACTTCTTCGCATCCCCATCTAGTACATGTGCCGGGCAGCCCCATATTCTCATATGTCCAAGGGAAAGCTTCCTGCCACGTCACAATTCATACAGAGTTCTGGGAATTGATTTGCTTGGAACCTGGTTCAGAATATAGCATGCCGTTTGTAAAGCATATCCCCAAAATTATAATGGCAGCGTTGAATAACTCATCATGGACTGTACCATATCCATCAAGGTCTTATTTCTCCTTTTGGCTACACCATTCTGTTATGGAGTACCAGGTGCAGTCAATTGGGATAATATCCCGTTCTCTACAAGATGTCCTAGAAATTTATCGGAGAGGTACTCGCCACCTCGATCAAATCGAAGTATCTTTATGGATTTATCCAATTGCTTTTCCACTTTCGCACGATACTCTTTGAACTTGTCAAAGGTTTCGCTCTTACGGTGTATTAGATACACATATCTATACCTCGAGTAATCATCTATAAAAGACACATAATACTCGAACCCTCCTCGTGCTGTGACATTCATTGGGCCACATACGTCAGTGTGCATAATTTCTAAGAGCTCCTAAGCCCTTGTACCCTTAGCTCCAAAAGACCTCTTAGTCATCTTACCCTCTAGACAAGACTCACATTGAGGAAGACGTACCTCCTCCAGAGATTCTAGAGGACCGTCTTTCACCAATCTTTGAATCCGATCCTGATTAATATGACCAAGTCTTAAATGCCAAAGATACGCCTTGTTAGAGTGAGAAACTTTCAACCTTTTAGAGTTATATATTAATTCAGTGTCAAGCAGTGAGTACATCTTTAGTTTGATCAAATATAGGTTTCCATCCATCCATCCAGAACAGATAAAAGACTTATTTCTACGAATATTAACTCTTTTACTAAAAGAAACTGAATAAGAATCCTTTATTAAACAAGCTACTGATATAAGGTTCCTCCTAAAATTAGAAACATAAAAATAGTCTTTCAATAAAATAAACCTAAATTGATTAAAGTAAAGGTAAATATCTCCCACTGCCTCAGCCACCACCAAGCTACCATTTCTAGTTTGCAACGAGAGGCTCCTATCATGTAGACTTCTCGTTTCCACGAACCCCTGCATCGAAACACAAACATGATTAGTGGCGCCCGCATCAAAGACCCAAGTGTCTTTCGATTCTTCCACCAAACACGCTTCCAAGTAATGAAGTTCCTTACCTTCCTTGCCCTTGGCGGCTAGGAATTCCCAGCAAGCCTTCTTAAAGTGACCTACCTTCCCACAGCTGAAGCACTTAGACTTTTTAGGGTCCTTGGGCTTCTTGTTCTTCTTCTTCTTCTTCCCATCCGAGACAGGAGGATTAGAAGAACTGGAAGTCGCTTGCTTCCGATTTGGCCTCTTCCTCTTCCGTGAGGGTTTGGAAGATTCCGCCAAATTGGCCTCCCCTTTGGGTTGGACCACATCCCCATCCCTGATCATCCGCTCATAAGCTTAGAGTTGCTTCATGAGCTCGGTTAGTCCTAACTCCCTTGTCGTCAGATTGTATGCGGCCTTAAACCCCACAAAATCTTTAGACAGAGTTTTGAACACCATCTCGATCTGGGTGTTGTAGTCCAACTCAGCACCATTCTCGGCGGCCTCAGCGACGAATCCCATTAGAGTGATCATATGGTCCTTCACCGGAGTACCCGCCTTTTACTTAGAGTTCATAATACTGGTGATAGCGGACTGTCTAGCCAATTTTTCTTGGCCGCCGAACATGTCCTCCAGATTGTCCATGATCTCCCTAGCAACCTGATAAGTCTCATGCTGCTTTTGTGAAGCACTCGTCATGCTAGCAAGCATGTAGCATCGAGCTATATCATTGGATTCTCTTCAACGAGTATAGGCAATCGAGACCTCCTCAAGCGGTGTGTCAGGTCTTGGCCCTGGTGGGCATGGTTCGTCCAGTACGAACTTGTGTCTCTCGCAGCTAAGAACTATTAACAGATTTCTTTTCCAATCTTTATAATTATCACCATTCAGTTTATTCTCAATAAGTATTGAAATGAGGGGTGTTGGTGACATTTTAAACTGAAATAAAATTATACTAGACATCATTACAAAGCCCAAGCAAATATACAGATAATTTAGCAAATAAAACATACAAGTATGTTCCTACATGAAACTTGAAAAACATATAGCATTGCAACGGTAATTCTCAGCACCTATTGCCCCAAGCCACCGAGGGGTGGTTATGAAAACAAATAGCTGGAACAAGGACCCCGTCCAATTAATATATGTTGCCTTAAATCCTCCAAGGTTAAGACATATATCAATAACCGCTTATTTGGCCACCAGTTTAGTTAACAGAGCTTCTAGGGAAGGTTAATAACTAAACGAGTCTTGAGTGTATAACTATTGTTTACATAGCCCGATCCACGTCCTACCAAGCCATCGAGGGGTGGTTATGAATAGGATCGTACCTGAACACGTTTTCCACATAGGAGATCCAATCTAGTATACCGGCGGCGGTAAAAACCTACCGAGGGGTGTGGTCAGGGTAGAACTGACGCGAAGTGTTACCATGCTTTCACATATGGATCAACAATGGAGGCCGTGGGTTTTGTTTGAAACCCTCTCCCACTCAATATTTTGAAAAACATGCAATTTTTGACAAATTATGTATGATCAATATAGTATGAGCGGCACTCAGCTATCCTATATGACATGTTATCAAATATGCATATAAAACATCCATCAATACATATTTATACATCCATGACATATCATAGAAAAAATAATTGACAGAATAACCAAGCCATGGTTCCATCCTAGAACAAAGAAAATAAATATTACAAAATTTCATCCAAAGCATTCTTTGGGTCTTGAATTTTGTTCCGTCTTTTTATATCCATCTTTATGTAGCCTCTCCATTTATTTCTCACCCCAAGAATCATTTAAAATTTAAATCTCCAAAAATTTAAATTTCAAATTCAAATTCCAAATACGAATTTCAAATTTAAATTCCAAATTCGAATTTCAAATTTAAATTTCAAATTCAAATTTTTAAACAATTTTAAAAATCATGTGTAATAATATGTAATTTCAAAAATTTCAAATTTTCAATTACATATTTTGAAACATGATTTAAAATTAAATCTCATATTTAAAAATCAAAATTTTTTGATTTTTGAACCGTCGCACCACTGCCCCCCGAAGCGGCAACCGCCATGGGCAGCCCCCAACCCCGGAAGGGCTGGCAGCCCACGACCGTCCCCATGTGCAGCCTTGCGGGGCTGCAGGCCAAGCCTGCAGCGCCAGGCTGCACGCCCAAGCTGGGCGCAGCAGCCGGTAGGCTGCTGGTAGCGCTTGCAGCCACAGGCTGTGGCCAGCCTTGGGGAGGCCATGGCCACCCTCGACTGCAGGCCAAGCCTGCGGCCGTGGGTGGTTATGGCCTGCACAGGGTCTGCAGCCACACCAAGGCCCGACGGCCTATCCCGAGGGGTCGTGTCTCGATTTTCGTGCCATATTCCAATTTACTTATTAGGATCTCCAAAAATTAATTTGAATCCCAATTAAATTAAAATTTTCCACACAATCAAAATTTCAACTTTTAAATTAAATTTAACTTTTGGGAAAAATAAATTACGGTCTTCAATCTTTAATCTCCTCCAAGAATAATTACATAAAATTTCCTAAACCGTTTCCGGTGTACAAAATTCTAACCATAATAATTCTAAGAGACAAAAATTAAAATCCATGAAAAAATTACAGTGTTAATAAACTGCTCCCACGGTTACATAAAAATTCTAAGATACAATTTTTCTAAATTCTAAGGAATCATAACCGGCATAAACAAGCATACTTATAATAATTCAGAAAATTAAAATAACCACATACTTTATACATAATCCATGATAACAACATAAAGGAACCCTAGAATGCCACTCTCTAAATATCAAATCCAAAAATAAATAAAAAGACTAAGTAATTGTCTAATTTATGTACATGGCATAGTCATGAGATGACTCTGATACCAATTGTAGGAAAATGTAGGAAAATAAATCGGCAAAAACGTATCAGAGTGGCGCAGCGGAACAATAAAAATTTTTAGATCGTTAAATATCTCATGATGCCATATACAATAAACCAACAACAATTAAAACTCCTACCTCAAGGACGCCAATCTGCAGGAGGAGAATGACCGGAGGGCTTTCACCAACTAGCCTTCTCTACTATTCTCCAATTCCCGAATGGCTGAGTGTGTGGGCACTCTGAACCTCGATCGGTATGCTAGCACTGCTAGTCTTCTTCCGACCACCCAGATCTCTAAAGAACTTTATTGTCACGGTGGGCTGTGCAACAATAAGCCTGCTCACCTGAGAGTCTGTGGTCTAAGAGAACTGGAGTGGTAGGACCTCTATTTATAGACCTACATGAGGTGATTCTCTGAATTCGAATTAGATTAGGAGAAGATATTCTCCCTTATCCACAAGCACAAAATCCAAATTTTCCAAAGGAAAATCCCAACAATAAAATTCGGCCACTTTGGGATAAATCCAATCCAAATCTAAACAAGATTTTAACTAGAATTTTATCTCCCTTTTTCAACCAAAAACTCTAAAAATTCTAAGGAGAAAATCTCCTCAAAAATTCGGCCACTTTTGGATAAGGGAGAATCAAAATTCCACTAGGATTTTCAAGCTTGAATCTTATCTCATCCTTATCCAAAATAACCGAATTTTTCCTAGAAGATTCACTCCTAAATTTCGGCCACCTTCTGGGAGGAGAGAATCCAAATTCAACTGGGATTGAAACTTGAATTTTTCCTTGAACCTTTTCCACAAAAAAATCTGAAAATCATTGAGGATAATCCTCAAAATTTTCGTCCAACTTTAGTTAGGATTTGGATTCAAAATTCAAGTAGGATTCTAACAAGATTATCCTCTCTATATCCAACTCAAATTCAAATTTCAAACATTGTGGATTTACCACAACAAATTCGAATCCCACTTGGACTGTGATTCAAAATTTGAATTTCAAATTTCAAATTCGAATTTCAAATTCAAATTTCAAATTCGAATTTCAAATTCAAATTTCAATTTCAAATTTCAATTTCAAATTTCAAAATTCAAAATTCAAATTTCAAATTCCATAAAACGGCTGTGTTTCATATTCTTGTTCTCATGGATAATTTTCTACAACTCCAATCCAATCTCAAATAAAATCATGGCAACTTTATTTGGAGTTCGAATAATTGTGTACTCTATTATCCAAAACAAAATCTGAATCCAATCGGAGAGAATCTTGTCTACCATCCTAATCCTGTGTCATCACCATCCATGCATAATAAACCAGCCAATAGCATACACAAATCAATTTGCCAAACGTTAAGGAATTATATGGAGCTAGTAGAGGGACTGATTGGACATATATAATCAGGCTCCCGTGATTTCATATGATCATCATTCTTTTACCGAACAACTCAATCATATGATCACTAGTTTCAGAGTCACACCACTATAAACCTGAAACTGAACTCCCAATTATATACCGTATTACGTAAGCCTGTGATAAGCTACTATCCAATGACCTTGTCATATATGCAAAACCCTCATATGATATCCATGATCAGCCTTAGGTCAAAGTCCGTTTAATCCTACTGATCAGGCTATCTTAAAGTTCTATTATACTATCGAATTAAGAAAATGATTATTCACCATATGTGAATAAGAAGTCATCCGCCCAGCAGACGACCCAAGGCCTTGTCCATTTTCACATTCAGTATAATGCCTTTAAGAGGATACCTTGAACTCCTCATTAGAGCTATGATTCCGATATCTGTAAACGAACCCTTCATTGTATACAAGTCATGCACCCAACGAACCGGTCTATAAGCTTACTACCTCTGAGACGCTTTAGCCATTGGAACATCAAAGTACACAAGTCATATACATGAAGCTGTCCTTTTACTCAGGATTAAGGTTACTGCACAATGAACGTCAAAAGCATATCGATGCACTCAAAGCGGACTTCGTAGATCAATCACGCTTTAGTCTCGGTCTAATATGTCACCACCAAGCAACATATCTATATCTCTACTTGGGAGTCCAGCTCCAAACAGTCAAGACAAACCGTCCCCTCCAAGGCTTTAGACAACATAATAGTCTTAACATGAGTTAGATGCTCGGTCTAACTCCATAGACTACAGACCATAGTTTAGTCCGCTAACTTTAAAACATTGTCTTCTCGCATACAAAAATCCGTTGCATGCAACGTTCTAACAGTTTAACACAAGCAGTCAAGGAGCCATATTTGCTTACATTTACCTTAACATGTAAATAAAACGAGGACAGATAGTAATGTAATGAATAACCTTTATATATAATTTTATTATCCAGTTCAAAATAAATACATCAAAATGTCTCTAATGCTTCGGGCATTTCCTGACATAATGTTGATAAAACCCTAGGAAAGAAAGCAAAATTTTCTATGTGAATTAGCATGAAAAATCCGTGGCTAATGCTAGGGTTGGAATGAAAATTTTGCTAGGTTGCTAATCTTGAAATGTACATTGAAAATCTAAGAATGATAGGTGATAATTGATTATGGTGATGTAAAACATTTGGTGTTGTTATCATGAGAAAAACCAAGGATATGTTTGAAAAAAATTTGATGATGTGTGCTGAGTTCTGAATATTGGTTAATGTGAAAATTTTTTTTACAAAGTTCAGTAACTTTGTATAAAATAGGCCTTTGGTATAGTATGTGGTAGGTACAAAGGTTCTGAGGCATACCTAATGCCAAGGAAACCTAAAAATACAAGCGGAAATGCTGCCAAAATTTCTAAAATGGAATAAGGGCATTTCGGGAAACGAAGGGTAAAAATATTAGACTCGGAAAGAAAACCGTGACCCCTCGGTGGGTTAGGATTGAAAATGGAAAACCAACCCAAGAGGAATAGTAAACTGACCCTTAATGACTAAAATGCCTAAAATGGGAAAAAAAATTCATGTTAGGGGTATTTTAGGAAACGAGGGGGAAAGATTAGATCGGGATAGGAACCCAAGCCCTAGGGGACCGAGGGCCAGGGACGAGATGAAAAATGTTTCAAGAGTAGTGAAATGCCCATTTGAGACTCCAAAACTTTAGAAAAATGAGAAACGACCCTAGGTGAGGATGAATAGTAATTAAGGTTCGGAAAATGGATAATTGAGATTCTGTAGCAAATTAAGCTGTAAAATGATACAGAAGTCTAAGGAATATTATTTCAAGATATTTGGTCTTAGAAAATTCGAGAAAAATGATATGATGGAATAGTTACGGTCCCCAGACTCGATAGGGGCAAAATGGTCATTTTGACCAAAAATTTCTAAAAGATTCGGAAAGGACCGTAAAGGATCTACAATGACTTAAATAAAATTCTAGAACCCAAAATAAAGATTTTAGAGTTAAAAATCTATAGTTTAAATAGTACATGGGCGTGTACATTGAAACACGGCTGTGTAAAGTAAAACCGAGAGGTACACGAGTAGGGACAGGCGTGTTGCAGACTGTGTACCGCATAAAAAATTAAATTGTGTTGTAAAATTTATCACAAGATGAATATAATTAAAGTGGTAATTAATAAAGGGTATTAACAGACAATATTATGTCCATAGGGACCCAAACTAGAGATAAAACCGCGGAGGAGTTCCAAAAGTAGACATTATCGCAGTGGTGGTAAGTTCAAGCATTTTTATGTTTGCAACATAAAATACTGTGATATTGTGTTTAGTACTAATTGTATATCATTGGTTAAGTCCTATAGACCTTTGGGATTAATTAGTATAACACATCCCACATAACAACAAGAAGAGAATAAATAAGACCTACGGACAATAGAGGTTAATGACCTTGAGGTGACAATTAAAGTCACTTGATCAAGACTAAAATTGAAATATGGTAATAAAACCACCTAAGACGTACCGCCCCTCTAACATTGTGGTGGAGGTTTTACAGGTCCGTCGGGGATATAATAATTGCCACGAGCGATGAGGACTGTGAGGAAGAAGCTTTAGGGTCGCTCCCTAATCCCTCCCAGTCAGCGCGCTATAAATTATTAGTACAGACATCAAGAGCTCGAAACTAGAACCTAAATAGAGCTAATTGAGAAAAAAATGATGAAAGCCATAACAGAGTATAATTGAGTATAACCGACACTAGCATTAAGTGTAGTGAGTTCGGTTAGGGTAATGTGAATAGTAACCGGTTAGGATAACTGAAGGAAAATAAATAAGTAAAAATGTATCAGAGTGGCGCAGTGGAATAATAAAAATTTTTTAAGATCGTTAAATATCTCATGATGCCATATACAATAAACCAACAACAATTAAAACTCATACCTCAAGGACGCCAATCTGCTGGGGGAGAATGACCGGAGGGCTTCAACCAACTAGCTTTCTCTACTATTCTCCAATTCCCGAATGGCTAAGTGTGTGGGCACTCTGAACCTCGATCGGTATGCTAGCACTGCTAGTCTTCTTCCGACCACCCAGATCTCTAAAGAACTTATTGTCATGGTGAGTTATGCAACAATAAGCTTGCTCACCTGAGAGTCTATGGTCTAAGAGAACTGGAGTGGCAGGACCTCTATTTATAGACTTACATGAGGTGATTCTCTGAATTCGAATTGGATTAGGAGAATATATTCTCCCTTATCCACAACCATAAAATCTGAAATTATCCAAGGGAAAATCCCAACAAATTTCTGCCATTATTGAAGATTATCCAATCAAATTCAAACAAGATTTTAACATTAATCTTATCTCCCTTTTTCAACCAAAAAATCTGAAAATCCAAGGGGAAAATCCCCACAAAAATTTCGGCCACTTTTGGATAAGGAAGAATAAAAAATTCACTAGGATTTTTAAGCTCGAATCTTATCTCACCCTTATCCAAAATAACCGAAAATCTCCTAGGAGATCTTCCTCAAATTTTCGGCCATAATCAGGGAGGAGAGAATCCAAATTCAACTGGGATTGAAACTTGAATTTTTCCTTGAACCTTATCCACAAAAATCCAAAAATTCATTGAGGATAATCCTCAAAATTTTTGTCCATATTTGGTTAGGATTTGGATTCAAAATTCAAGTAGGATTCAAACAAGATTTCCTCTCCATATCCAACTCAAATTCGAATTTCATTCCTTGTGGATTTACCACAACAAATTCGAATCCCACTTGGACTGTGATTCAAAATTTGAATTCAAATTTCAAATTCAAATTTCAAATTTCAAATTTCAAAATTCAAATTTCATAATTCAAATTTCAAAATCCAAAAAACAGTTGTATTTCAAATTCTTGTTCTCCTGGATAATTTTCTACAACTCCAATCCAATCTCAAATAAAATCGTGGCAACTTTATTTGGAGTTTGAATAATTGTGTACTCTATTATCCAAAACAAAATCTGAATCCAACCAGAGAGAATCTTGTCTACCATCCTAATCCTATGTTAACACCATCCATGCATAATAAACTAGCCAATAGCATACACAGATCAATTTTGCCAAACGTTAAGGAATTATGTAGAGATAGTAGAGGGACTAATTGGACATATATAATCGGGTTCTCGCAAATCCATATGATCATCATTCTTTACTGAACAACTCAATCATATGATCACTAATTTCAGAGTCACATCACTATAAACCTGAAACTGAACTCCTAATTATATACCGTATTACGTAAGCCTGTGACAAGCTATAGTCCAATGACCTTGTCATGTATGCAGAACCCTCATATGATATCCATGATCAGCCTTAGGCCAAAGTCCGTTTAATCCTACTGATCAGGCTATCTTAAAGTTCCATTATACTACAGAATAAAGAAAATGATTATTCACCATATGTAAATAAGAAGTCATCCGCCCAGTAGACGACCCAAGGCCTTGTCCATTTTCACATTCAATACAACGCCTTTAAGAGGATACCCTTAACTCCTCATTAGAGCTATGATTCCGATATCTGTAAATGAACCCTTCATCGTATACAAGTCATGCACCCAATGAACCAGTCTATAAACTTACTACCTCAGAGACGCTTTAGCCATTGGAACATCAAAGTACACAAGTCATATACATGAAGCTGTCTATCTACTCAGGATTAAGGTTACTGCACAATGAACATCAAAAGTAGATCAATCCACTCAAAGAGGACTTCGTAGATTAATCACACTTTAGTTCTGGTCTAATATGCCACCACCAAGCAACATATCTATGTCTCTACTTGGGAGTCAATGCTCCAAACAGTCAAGACAAACCGTCCCCTCCAAGGCTTTAGACATCATAATAGTCTTAACATGAGTTAGATGCTCGGTCTAACCCTATAGACTACAGACCATAGTTTAGACCACTAACTTTAGAATGTTGTCTTCTCACATACAAAAGTCCATTGAATGCAACATTCTAACAGTTTAACACAAGCAGTCAGGGAGCCATATTTGCTTACATTTACTTTAATATGTAAATAAAACGAGGATAGATAGCAATGTAATGAATAACCTCTATATATAATTTTATTATTTAGTTCAAAATAAATACATCAAAATGTCTCTAATACTTACGGCATTTCCCAACAATCTCCCACTTGCCCTAAGCCAGCAGATGTGCCATGTTACGCATCCCCATTGCCTCTACATGCCTCTCAAAGCTTCTAGCCACCAAAGTCTTAGTAAAGGGATCGGCAATGTTGTCCTCGGATGCGATCTTACATACATCTACTTGCCCTGTCTCCACGTGCCCTCTAATAATATGATATCTCCGATCTATGTGCTTGGTCCTCTTGTGGTGTCGAGATTCCCTTGTGTTGGCAATAGCCCCAGTGTTATCACAGTAAATTATGATAGGCTTGTCAATAACCGGAATGACCTCAAGGTCTCTAAAGAGCTTGCGGAGCCAAACCGCTTCTTTAGATGCCTCAGCCACAGCCACATACTCAGCTTAGAGCCAACTGTGCAGCCCTACTTCATGCTCCTCCACGCAATGGCACCTCCTCTGAGCAAAAACACTAATCCAGATGTCGATTTCCTCGAATCCTTAGAAGTCTGGAAGTCTGAGTCCGCGTATCCTATGGGTGTTAGGTCCCTTCCAGAATACACCAGCATATAATCCCTCGTTCTCTTAAGATACTTGAGTATATGCTTTACTGCTTACCAGTGCTTGGTTCCAGGATTCGCTTGATATCGAATCACCATACCTACTGCAAAACATATGTCCGGGGGAGTGCAAAGCATAGCATACATAAGGCTATCCACATCGGATGCATAAGGGACATTACTCATACGCTCTCTTTCTTCCGATGTCTTGGGGCAGTCATCCAATGAAAGAGTTAGACCAGCAATAGAAGGTTGTGTACCTTTCTTTGCCTCTTGCATTGCATATTTGTCAATTATTTTATCTATGTATAAAGCTTGAGATAACGCTATCATTTTGTTCTTTCGATCTCTGAAGAGATGAATGCCTAGAACATAATTAGCTTTTCCCATGTCCTTCATGTCAACCTGTTGGTGTAACCAAAGTTTGACCGATGATATGTTCCCTACATCATTCCCAATAAGTAGTATATCATCTACATAGAGTATCAAAAAGACCACTTTTCCATCCTTAATACGTTTATAAACACAGGGTTCATCAACATTCTACTCAAAGCCAAATGTCTTAATCGCTTAATCAAATCTCTGGTTCCATGAGCGGGATGCTTACTTTAATCCATAAATGGATCTAAGCAACTTGCAGACTTTCCTTTCTTGGCCTTTTGCTACGAACCCTTTGGGCTATATCATATAGATACACTCTTCAAGATGGCTATTCAAGAATGCCGTCTTGACATCCATTTGCCAGATCTCGTAATCGAGAGCCACGGCAACGGACAGAAGAATATGGATAGACTTCAGCATAGCAATAGGCGAAAAGGTTTCATCGTAATGGATTCTAGCCTTTTGCATGTACCCCTTTACAACCAGTCTAGCTTTGAAAGTTTCCACTCTCCCTTCCACATCTTTCTTTTTTTTGTAGACCCATTTGCATCTAATGGGTTTTATCCCATCCGGCAAATCTACAAGTTCCTAAACAGAGTTGGATTTCATAGAATCCATCTCATTGTTCATAGCCTGTTTCCAAGATTTAGAATCAACATAATTTATAGCTTCAACATAGGCGACCGTATCATCCTCATGCTCTTGAACCTCGGCCTGGTATACCTCAGCATCATACATGAAGAAATGATTTCTTCGAAACTCTCCCACTACGACGAGGCACCCTAAATTATTGATCATCTGCAGGTCCTTCACCAGAACTCAAACTTGCATCCAAGATCGAAATCTGTGAAACAGTTCTTTCACCCGATAACTCCTCTAGCACCACTTTGCTTTGAGGCTTAAAGTCATTCATGTGACTTTCCTCCAATGTCGCATGGGTTGAAACACTGACTTTTTGTTCCTTCGGGTTATAGAACAGACTTCCTTTAGTTCCCTTTGGATACCCTACAAACATGCACAATTCTGATCTTGGTTCCAACTTCTTCGCATCCCCATCCAGTACATGTGCTGGGCAGCCCCATATTCTCATATGTCCAAGGGAGGGCTTCCTGCCACACCACAATTCATACGGAGTTCTGGGAATTGATTTGCTTGGAACCTGGTTCAGAATATATCCCGAAAATGATAATGGCAGCGTTGAATAACTCATCATGGACAGTACCAAATCCAACAAGGTCCTGTTTCTCCTTTCGACTACACCATTCTGTTGTGGAGTACCAGGTGCAGTCAATTGGGATAATATCCTATTCTTTACAAGATGTCCTAAAAATTCATCAGAGAGGTATTCACCACCTCGATCAGATCGAAGTGCCTTTATGGATTTATCCAATTGCTTTTCCACTTCCACACGATACTCTTTGAACTTGTCAAAGGTTTCACTCTTGCGGTGCATCAGATACACATATCCATACCTCGAGTAATCATCTATAAAGGAGACATAATACTCGAACCCTCCTTATGCTGTGACGTTCATGGGGCCACATACGTCAGTGTGCACAATTTCTAAGAGCTCCTGAGCCCTTGTACCCTTAGCTCCAAAAGACCTATTAGTCATCTTTCTTTCTAGACAAGATTCACATTGAGGAAGACATACCTCCTCCAGAGATTCCAGAGAACCGTCTTTCACCAATCTTTGAATCCTATCCTGATTAATATGACCAAGTCTTAAATGCCAAAGATATGCCTTGTTAGAGTGAGAAACTTTCAACCTTTTAGAGTTATCTATTAATTCGGTGTCAAGCAGTGAGTACATCTTTGGTTTGATCAAATATAGGTTTCCATCCATCCATCCAGAACTGATAAAAGACTTATTTGTACGAATATTAACTCTTTTACTAAAAGAAACTGAATAAGAATCCTTTATTAAACAAGCTACCGATATAAGGTTCCTCCTATAATTAGAAACATAAAAACAGTCTTTTAATAAAATAAACCTAAAATGATCAAAGTAAAAGTAAATATCTCCCACTACCTCAGCCACCACCAAGCTACCATCTCCAGTCCGCAATGAGAGACTCCTATCATGTAGACTTCTCGTTTCCATGAACCCCTGCATAGAAACGCAAACATGATTAGTGGCGCCCGAATTAACGACCCAAGTGTCTTTCAATTCTTCCGCCAAACATGCTTCCAAGTAGTGAAGTTCCTTACCTTCCTTGCCCTTGGCAGCTAGGATTTCCCGGTAAGACTTCTTGAAGTGACCTACCTTCCCACAACGAAAGCATTTGGACCTTTTAGGGTTCCTGGGCTTCTTGTTCTTCTTCTTCTTCTTCCCATCTGAGACAGGAGGATTAGAAGAATTAGATGCCACTTGCTTCTGGTCTGACCTCTTCCTCTTCCGTGAGGGTTTGGAAGATTCTGCCAAATTGACCTCTCCTTTGGGTTGGACCGCATCTCTATCCCTGATCATCTGCTCAAAAGCTTGGAGTTGCTTCATGAGCTCGATTAGTCCTAACTCCCTTGTCGCCAGATTGTATGCGGCCTTAAACCCCACAAAATCTTTAGACAGAGTTTTGAACACCATCTCGATCTGGGTGTTGTAGTCTAACTCAGCACTATTTTCGGTAGCCTCAGCGAAGAATCCCATTAGAGTGATCATATGGTCCTTCACCGGAGTGCCTGCCTTTTGCTTAGAGTTCATAATGCTGGTTATAGCAGACTGTCGAGCCATTTTTTCTTGGCCTCCGAACATGTCCTCCAGATTGTCCATGATCTCCCTAACAACCTGATAAGTCTCATGCTGCTTTTGTAAAGCACTCGTCATGCTAGCAAGCATGTAGCATCGAGCTATATAGGATTCTCTCCAACGAGTATAGGCAATCGGGACCTCCTCAAGCGGTGTGGTCATGAAAACAAGCAAAGCCTAAGCAAATATACAGATAATTTAGCAAATAAAACATAGAAGCATGTTCCTACATGAAACTTGTAAAACATATAGTATTGCAATGGTAATTCTCAGCACCTATTGCCCCAAGCCACTAAGGGGTGGTCATGAAAACAAATAACCGGAACATGAACCCCGTCCAATTAATATATGTTGCCTTAAATCCTCCAAGGTTAAGACATATATTAATAACTGCTTATTTGGCTACCAGTTTAGTTAACAAAGCTTCTAGGGAAGGTTAATAACTAAACGAGTCTTGAGTGTATAACCATTGTTTACGTAGCCCGATCCACATCCTACTAAGCCACCGAGGGGTGGTCATGAATAAGATCGTACCCGAACACGTTTTCCACATAGGAGATCCAATCTAGTATACCGGTGGCGGCAAACACCTACCGAGGGGTGTGGTCAGGGCAGAACTGACATGAGGCGTTATCATGCTTTCACATATGGATCAACAATGGAGGCCGTGGGTTTTGTTTGAAACCCTCTCCCACTCAATATTTTGAAAAACATGCAAGTTTTGACACATATGTATGATCAATATAGTATGAGCGGCACTCACCTATCCTATATGACATGTTATCAAATATGTATACAAAATATCCATCAATACATATTTATACATCCATGACATATCACAGAAAAAATAATTGACAGAATAACCAAGACATGGTTCCATCCTAGAACAAAGAAAATAAAGATTGCAAAATTCCATCCAAAGCATTCTTTGGGTCTTGAATTTTGTTCCGTCTTCTTGTATCCATCTTTATGTAGCCTCTCCATTTATTTCTTATCCCAAGAATCATTTAAACTTTAAACTCAAAAAATTTAAATTTCAAATTCAAATTCCAAATTCGAATTTCAAATTTAAATTTCAAATTCAAATTTTTAAACAATTTTAAACATCATGTATAATAGTATGTAATTTCAAAATTTCAAATTTTTAATTACATATTTTAAAACATGATTTAAAATTATGTCTTAAATTTAAAAATCAAAATTTTTTTATTTTTGAACCGTCGTACCACGGGCCCTCGAGGCGGCAGCCGCCGTGGGCAGCCCCCAGCCCCCGGGGGTGCTGGCAGTGTTAGGAAATGCCCTAAGCATTAGAGACATTTTAATGTATTCATTTTGAACTGGATAATAAAATTATATATAGAGGTTATTCATTACATTGCTATCTGTCCTCGTCTTATTTACATGTTAAAGTAAATGTAAGCAAATATGGCTCACTGACTGCTTGTGTTTAAACTGTTAGAACATTGCATGCAATGGATTTTTGTATGCGAGAAGACAATGTTCTAAAGTTAGTAGTCTAAATTATGGTCTTTAGTCTATGGGGTTAGACCGAGCATCTAACTCATGTTAAGACTATTATGTTGTCTAAAGCCTTGGAGGGGACGGTTTGTCTTGACTGTCTGGAGCTGGACTCCCAAGTAGAGACATAGATATGTTGCTTGGTGGTGGCATATTAGACCAGTTTTAAAGCGTGATTGATCTACGTAGTCCGCTATGAGTGGATTAATCTGCTTTTGACGTTCATTGTGCAATAACCTTAATCCTGAGTAAATGAACTACTTCATGTATATGACTTGTGTACTTTGATGTTCCAATGGCTAAAGCGTCTCAGAGGTAGTAAGCTTATAGACCGGTTCGTTGGGTGCATGACTTGTATACGATGAAGGGTTTGTTTGCAGATATCGGAATCATAGCTCTGAGGAGTTAAAGGTATCCTCTTAAAGGCATTATACTGAATGTGAAAATGGACAAGGCCTTGGGTCGTCTGCTGGGCGGATGACTTCTTATTCACATATGGTGAATAATCATTTTCTTAATTCGGTAGTATAATGGTACTTTAAGATAGCCTGATCAGTACGATTAAACGGACTTTGACCTAAGGCTGATCATGGATATCATATGAGGGTTTTGCATATATGACAAGGTCATTGGATAGTAGCTCGTCACAGGCTTACGTAATACGGTATATAATTGGGAGTTCAGTTTCAGGTTTATAGTGGTGTGACTCTGAAACTAGTGATCATATGATTGAGTTGTTCGGTAAAAGAATGATGATCATATGGAATCACGGGAGCCCGATTATATATGTCCAATCAGTCCCTCTACTAGCTCTACATAATTCCTTAACGTTTGGCAAATTGATTTGTGTATGCTATTGGCTGGTTTATTATGCATGGATGGTGATGACACAGGATTAGGATGGTAGACAAGATTCTCTCCGGTTGGATTCAGATTTTGTTTTGGATAATAGAGTACACAATTATCCGAACTCCAAATAAAGTTGCCATGATTTTATTTGAGATTGGATTGGAGTTGTAGAAAATTATCCATGAGAACGAGAATATGAAACACAGCCGTTTTGTGGAATTTGAAATTTGAATTTTGAAATTTGAAATTTGAAATTTGAAATTTGAATTTGAAATTTGAATTTGAAATTTGAATTTGAAATTTAAATTTGAAATTTGAATTTGAAATTTAAATTTGAAATTTGAAATTTGAAATTTGAAATTTGAATTTGAAATTTGAATTTGAAATTTTGAATCACAGTCCAAGTAGGATTCGAATTTGTTGTGGAAAATCCACAAGGTTTGAAATTTGAATTTGAGTTGGATTTGGAGAGGATAATCTTGTTAGAATCCTACTTGAATTTTGAATCTAAATCCAAACAAAAGTGGACGAAATTTTTGAGGATAATCCTCAATGGAATTTCGGTTTTTGTGGATAAGGTTCAAGGGAAAATTCAAGCTTCAATCCTAGTTGAATTTGGATTCTCTCCTTCCCTGAAAAGTGGCCGAAATTAGGGAGAAAATCTCCTAGGAAATTCGGTTATTTTTGGATAAGGTTGAGATAAGATTCAAGCTTGAAAATCCTAGTGGAATTTTTGATTCTCCCTTATCCATAATGGCCGAAATCTTTAGGAGAGATTCTCCTTGTAATTTTCGGATTTTTTGGGTTGAAAAAGGGAGATAAAATTCTAGTTAAAATCTTGTTTAGATTTGGATTGGATTTATCCTAAGAAAACCGAATTTTTTGTTGAGATTCTCCCTTGGAAAAATTCAGATTTTATGGATATGGATAAGGGAAAATATCTTTTCCTAATCCAATTCAAATTCAGAGAATCACCTCATGCAGGTCTATAAATAGAGGTCCTACCACTCCAGTTCTCTCAGACCACAGACTCTCAGGTGAGCAGGATTATTGTTGCACAGCTCATCGTGACAATAAAGTTCTTTAGAGATCTGGGTGGTCGGAAGAAGACTAGCAGTGCTAGCATACCGATCGAGGTTCAGAGTGCCCACACACTCAGCCATTCAGGAATTGGAGAATAGTAGAGAAGGCTAGTTGGTTGAAGCCTCCGGTCATTCTCCTCCTGCAAGATTGGCGTCCTTGAGGTATGAGTTTTAATTGTTGTTGGTTTATTGTATATGGCATCATGAGATATTTAACGATCTAAAAATTTTTATTGTTCCGCTGCGCCACTCTGATACGTTTTTATCGATTTATTTTCCTACAGGCAGCCCACGGCCGCCCCTTGTGCAGCCCTGTCGAGCTGCATGCCTAGGCTGCGGCCAGCCTTGGGGAGGCCACGGCCACCCTCGGCTGTAAGCCAAGCCTGTGGCCGTGAGTGGTTATGGCCTGTCAAGGGGCTGCTGCAGCCCCCAAGGCCTGACGGCCTATCCCGCGGATGAGAAGCTACGTGAAGATAGGGCAAAATTCAAGACCCAAAGAATGCTTTGGATGTAATTTTATAATCTTTAATTTTTCTTTTTTCTAGGATGGGACCATGGCTTGGTTGTTTATATTTTCCGTTATTTATTTTTTCTATGTTATGTCATGGATGGATGAATATGTATTTATAGATGATTTGTATCCATATTTGATAACATGTCATATAGGATAGAATAATGCCATTCAAAGTATATTGATTATACATATCATTCAAAAACTTGCATGTTTTCAAAACATTGAGTGGGAGAGGGTTTTAAACAAAACCCGCGGCCTCCATTGTTGATCCATATGTGAAAACATGGTAATGCCTTGCGTCAGTTTCGCCTGACCACACCCCACAGTAGTTGTTATTGTCGCTGGTATACTACGTTGGATCTCCTATGTGGAAAACATATTCGGGTATGATCTTATTTATGACCATCCCTCGATGGTCTCGTAGGATATGGATCAAACTACGTAAACAATGGTTATACACTCAAGACACGTTTAGCTATTAACCTTTACTAGAAGCTGGGTTAGCAAAACTGGTGGCCAAAATAAGCGGTTGTTAATACATATCTTAACCTTTGGATAGGGTCTATGTTCTGGCTATTTGTGTGATGATCGCCCCTCTGTGGCTTGAGGTAATAAATACTGAGAATTACCATAACAATGCTATATGTTTTTTCAAGTTTTATATGGGAATATACTCATATGTTTTATTTGCTAAAATTTCTTTATATTTGCTTGGGGTTTGTAATATTGTTATTGTATAATTTTATTTCAGTTCAGAATATCACCGACAACTCTTATCTTAATACTCACTGAAAACAAATTAAATGGCGACAATTATAAAGACTGAAAAAGAAATCTGCTAATAGTTCTCAATTGTGAGAGACATAAGTTTATACTGGACAAACCATGCCCACTAGGGGCCCGACCTGATGCACCACTTGAGGAGGTCCCTGGCATGTTTATTCATTGGAGAGAATCCAATAAGATAGCTCGATGCAACATCCTTGCTAGCATAACAAGCGCTTTACAAAAGTAACATGTAACCTATCAAGTTGCCAGGGAGATCATGGAAAACTTGGAAGACATGTTCAAAGGTCAAGAAAAATTGGCTTGACATTCTGCTATCACAAGTATAATGAACTCTAGGCATAGGGCGGCTACTCTAGTAAAAGATCATATGCTTACACTTATGGTATTTTTTGCTGAGGCTACTAAAAATGGTGTAGAATTAGACTACAACACCCATATTGAGATAGTGTTCAAGACTCTGTCTAAGGATTTTGTGAGGTTTAAAGCCACATATAATTTGGCGAAAAGGGAATTAGGACTTACTGAACTCATGAAGTAACTCCAAACTTATGAGTGAATGATCAATGATGGGGTTTCAGTCCAATCTAACGGAGAGGCCAGCTTGACAAAATCTTCTAAACCCTCTGAGAATAAGAATAAGTCGAAAAAGAAGTAAGAGGCTTCTAGTTCATCTATTCCTCTTATCATGGATGGGAAGAAAAATAAGAAGAACAAGAAGCCTAAAGATCCTAAAATGTCAAAGTGCTTCCACTGTGGGAAGGTAGTTTATGTTTAAAAGTCTTGCAAAGAATTCCTAGCTACCAAGGGCAAGAAAGGTAAGGATCTTCTTTATTTGCAAGCGTGCTTGATGGAAGAATCGAAAGGCACTTAGGCTATTGATTTAGGTGCCACTAATCATGTTTGTATTTTGTTGTAGGGTTTCATGGAAATGAGAAGTCTAGATGATAGGGGCTTCTTGTTGTGGAATAGAGATGGTAACTTGGTGGTGGGACACATACATATTTGTTTTGATGAATTTAAGTTTATTTTATGGAAAAACTATTTTTATATTCCTAATTTTAGGAAGAATCTTGTATTAATAGCTTGTTTAATATGAGATTCTTATTTAGTTTATTTTAATAAAAAGAGTTGACATTCGCAAAAATAAGTCTTTTATCTATTTTGGCCAGATTGATGGAAATCTTTATCTAGTCAAACCTAAGATGTACTCAATGCTTGACATTGAGCTACTAAATAACTCTAAAAGATTAAATGTTTCTCACTTTAACAAGGCATGTACCTTTGGCATTTAAGACTTGGTCATACAAATCAAGATAGGATTCAAAGGTTGGTGAAAGACTGTGGGCCACCCGACTAGCTTGAGTCGTCCACTCTCTTTTTCTTTGCTTCTTCTTACTTAATATGATTTTCTTTATTTCTTTTATAGGACTTGTGTTTGAAAAACTATAGATTTTTTTTAACTTATTGAAAATATGAGTTCTTTGAAATCGCATATATATATTACTCTATTTCATTCTTCGTAAAATACTTGCGATCTTGTTTTCTTTAAAATACTTAGTAATATAAACATGCTTTATTATATAAGTATACTTTTAAACTTGCTTCACTTCTATACATAATACACTTGTCTTGTCTTTATACATTTATACATATACTTTTCTATTACACTTCTTTCACAGCGGATAATTTGTTAAGCGAATCCACAACTCGTCCATGATACTGTAGGAATCTGCCTACCAGCCCTTCAGCTTTCTTTCATAATGCAGGTTGCTTATCCTTATTACCTACATCACGAACAGACTCATGACCTAAAGCTCAATAAGTACAAACATACAGATAAAACATGCTTTATGCATAACACTTAGGATTAGTCTCTTATGTGTGTTTATTTCCCGCTCTTATGATTTCTTTGTTCTTTTTATTCTATCTTTTTCTTTTCTTTCTTTTCTTTTCTTTCCTTTCCTTTGTTTTCTTTCTTTATCTTTCACTTGTGGGCCTGTGGTTAGATGTACCTAATGTGCACAGACCAATGGGGGATAAGGGGAGAGACCCACCAATCAACCCCAAGGTCAATCTTTGAACTAACAAACTTAGGGGTAGCACATTAAGCCATTAACTACCCTATTCTTGTGGTAGCACCATACTTCTGGGGTAGAGGCTATTCTTAAACCTCACTTCTAGGGAGGCCGATATGTCGACCTTAAATTTTTAATCATATTATTTTGCTTATCTTCATCTTTCTTTTCTTTAGCTTTTTGTGCTTTTTTGACTTCGTGAATATGTTAGATTATCATGTCACAAAATATATAATTTATATAAACATAGTTCTATGGCAAGTCTGTTAATGAGTAGACATTTAAATGTCTGTACTTACAGTGTTTGTGCTAAAGTAAGCTTTCTTAGGTTCTTTGAATTCCCTCGCCCGTTTCTGGTCGGGTTTCCTATAGACAACCATGTTGTCAATTAATTACATTTTTATTAAACTGCTTTTTTTTTTTTTTTACTAAAATCTGAACTTTAGTTTTTAAAATCTTAATTAAAGCCTTATGACAGCATTTAAAATCTAAATGGTCCTATTTAGACCTTTCTGGAACCTTTTTACAAAATAACCATTTTACCCCTATCTTTTGACAAAAAATTCCACTAGGGACAAAATGCATTTTACCCCTATCTTTTGACAAAAAATTCCACTAGGGGCAAAATGACCATTTTGCCCCTAGTGGAATTTTTCTTTGTTTCTTATATTTAAAATTTGATTTTAGCCTTTAAAATCTTATTTAGGCTCTTCTAGGGCTCTAACGATCTTTTCCGAGCATTTCAGAAATTATGATAAAAATGATGAATAGTAACTTTGACTATAAATAGTACTATTTATCATAAATATTAACTTAGACTTTGACCGTGAACATTTTATTTTACTGATTAAACTGGCTTTTCTAAGCCCAAAAGTCATAAAATGACCATCTGGGGGGTTCAATGTTCCTCTTTGACTTTTCTAAAATTTTTAGTCAAAATGACCATTTTGTCCCTGACGGGTTCTGGGGCTGTAATGTTTTCAGTTTTAAACTTTGGTGGGGTTTTCTAATCCCAAAAATTATTAAATAATATTTTCTAGGCCTTAACAAATTTTTACAGCTTCAATTGCTATAATTTCACTATTTATTTTCACCCAACCCTCGAGTGGCACTATTCCTACCCCTCGGGTTGTTTCTTGTTTTTCTTACGTTTTGGGGTTCCAAATGGATTTTTCACTAATTTTCAAAACGTATGTCATCTTTTCTTAGACCTAAGTCACCGAAAGGGCTCGGGTGTTCACCTCGACCCTAAATTTGCCTTTCGTTTCCCAAAATACCCTTAGGGTCATTTTTCTTCTTTTCTGTCATTTAAAATGAAAAGCTAAGGGCTCAAAATAAACTTATTACAACCCATTATATAAATAAATACACATAAATTTCCTTGATCAAAACTTAGAAATAACTAAACTTCAAAAAGGGGGTTTTCGGTTTTACCTTACGTGCTATGAACTAAGCACAACCGAACCGAAGCTTTGGTGACCCAAAAATTTCTGTGTGAACCAAGAGGGATTGCAGGTCGGCTTGTGTTAGAAAGCACACCAAAATTTTTCTCTTATCATTAAACCGAAATAACAACTAAAAACCACAAAGATTGGTTCTAGAATCTTACCCTTGAATGACCCTGAGATGGCCTGAGAAAATAGCTCCAACACAAGCTAGATGGGGGCTGGTTTTTGGCAAGTTTTTAGCTTGGTTTCTTGGCTTGAAAATGGTCTATTTTGGGGCTGGAAGTGGGTGGATTTTTCTGGAGCAAGAGGGAGAGAAGAGGCTTGGCTTTTTGGGAGCAAAAAGAAAGGAACAAAACCTAAGGGTGAGCACACCTATTTATAGGAAAAACTAAGCAATATTAATTAACATTAAGCAACCTTGATTAAGCCCAAAACTAAGCTAAATGGGGGACAAATTTTCTACCTCTTAGCTGCAAAAAAATCATGGGTGACTGTAGCACAAAAAGGGGCAAAAGTTGCATTGAATGTGTTGTAAAGTAACTCGTAACTTGTCTCACACTATTCCTTATTTTAATCAAATAGCATGCATTCCTGAATCAATATTTTATGGGGAACTTTTTCAGCTTTCTTGTGCTAGTTTTGCAGCTATGACACACGGTTTTGATGGCTAGATTTTATCTGTGTTGGCCTCTCTTTGCAGTCTAATTTCTACCTTTCGGTATTCGACCCTTTTTCGGTAGTGTTCTAGATTTCCATCTCGATCTAGAATTTATGAATCCAATTCTTAAACTAATAATTCCTAGTTGGGTTGTAATGCCTACGAGCCCATTCTGAATTTATTTTACTATTCATTTTCTATACTGTGATTATGTCTACATTGTGTTGTCCTTGCACACGCATAACGAGGTGTTTTCACATGAAATTTCAAACACAGTCTCTCTTGACTAATTTGGGCATGCTAATTCCAATTTTATCAGTTTTACGTCCATCTGAGTTGTCTGGACCAGTTTTTGGGATCAGTGTGACCCTGTCTCAATAAATGTGTCTTTTGCTCGATTGACTAATGTGGGCGTTCTGAGTCTAAATATATCAGTTTCGGGCTGAGAAAAGGTCGTCTTGACCATCTTCTCGATACTGCGTATCTCTCAAACAAAAGTTCACGTTTTATGCTCAATTAACTAAATTGTGTTTACTGACTGTAAATATATCAGTTTTAGGTCAAATTAAGGCCGTCTTGGCCATTAACTTGACACTGCGTACTTACTATTCACTATTCACTATTTTTTGTTTAACTGACTAGTCTGAGCATTCTGTCTCCGATTTTGTTAGTTTCTGGGCGAAAAGAGGTCTTCTGGACCATATTTCTCGATACTGTACCTCTATTAAGGTAATCATCACTACCGTACTCAGATAACCGATCTGAGCATACTGATGACTAATTTATCAGTTTTATATCAAGAAATGGTCGTCTGGACTAGTTTCTTGATACTGCATGTCTCACACGCATACACACATATATACTAAGATGGATGGATTTCGCTGTCGGTTGCCCCTTTCACTGCATGAATAGTAATTAAACGTCACTGTACCTGTTTAATTCATTCAACTGGGAAAAATGCACTGTATTCATCAACTTAATTACTGATTACATAGTGATTAGGTTTCAGGAATACGAGGTTCATTACAACCTACCCACTTACAAAATTTTTGTCTTCGAAAATTAGAATAATTCTGGGAAGTCTTTTTTCATATCTTCTTCCTATTCCCATGTGGCTTCCTCTAAGTTATGATTCTTCCACATCACTTTTACTAGTGGTAATACATTATTCCTACATACTTTCTCCTCTTTGACTAGGATTTGGACAATTTCTCCTCATATGTCAGATCGGCATGTACCTCTACAGGTTCTTGGCTCAAAACGTGGGAGCTGTTTGACTCATACTTCTTCAGCATCAAGACGTGAAAGACGTTGTGCACTGTAGCTAACTTGGGAGGGAGCATTAGTCTATAAGCCACCATCCTGACTTAGAACATTGGCCACATTGTTGGCTTTTCCTGGATGGTATAGGACCTCACAATCATAATCCTTTACCAATTCTAGCCATCTTCGTTGCCTCATATTAAGCTCCTTCTGCGTGAAGATATACTTGAGGCTCTGGTGGTCGGTGTAAATCTCACACTTGATTCCGTGTAGGTAATGCCTTCATATTTTTGGTGCGAAAACTACAACTGTTAACTCCAGATAATGAGTAGGGTAGTTTTCCTCGTGGTTCTTGAGTCATCGCGAGGTGTACATGACCACTCTATCATTCTGCATCAATACGGCCCCTAATCCAGTCTGGGATACGTCACTGTAAATGACAAAGTTTCCTTGACTAGCTTCTGAAATAGTCAACACTAGAGCGCTCGTGAGTCATCGTTTCAGCTCTTGAAAGCTCTCCTTACACTTATCTGTCCACTCATACCTCTTTTCTTTCTTGGTAAGTGCCGTGAGTGGTGTGACTAGCTTTAAAAAACCTTTGACAAAGTGTCGGTAATATCCTGCTAGGCCTAGTAAACTGCGTGTTTTTGTTACATTCCTCGGAGTTGGCCACACGTTAACTGTCTCAACCTTTGTTGGGTTTGGAGCTCCTTTAGCTCTGCAGGGCCCATTCGGTATGGGGCCTTAGAAATGGGGGCTGATCCGGGTAGACGTTCAGTCTCGAATGAGATCTCGCACTTTGGCGGGAGTCCTAGAAGATCTTCTAGAAATACCTCCATGAATTCTCTGACTATCGGCACATTCTTGGGTCCTATCTTTATTCCTCAATCTCATCTATTACAAGAGCTAGGAAATCCGTGCATCCACTAGATAGCATCTTGTGAGCCTTCACTGCTGAGATCATCGTCTTTGGTTGCCCCGGTGACATAGCCTTGGGGATGAACCTTTCGCACCCGATCGATTCAAAAGCAACTTTTCACCGTCGATAGTCTACAAAGGCATTGTATTTTATGAGGGATTCTATTCCCAAGATTTTGTCCTGATTGAGCATGTCAATGATGATCAGATTAATGCTCAACTCTCTACCGCAAATAATTACTGGTACGTAACATATCCAGTAATTAGACATTAAAACTCCCCCTAAGGGAAGTGCCATTCTAAAAGTCTATTTCATCCTATCTAAGCCCCTATCTGGCTTTCTAGCGAAGTCTGATGATGCAACGAATGGGTGGCCTACTACTCTTTCTACTTGATTGTTCTCCTAATTCTGTTTGGCAAGGTCTCTTTCTCTCTTTCGGTCTTCTCCTGCCTTGATCCTCCTTTGCCTCGGCCTTGGTTTCGTCATAAGCCTTCTTCAGCACTATTGCAGAAGTCCATATCAGTTTCTCGTAGCGTACAGCATATGTTAGAACTGTGTCATCAGATGTCGGCTGTAGTCTCTTAGTTCGATGAACAAATTCTCGTATATCCGTAACTCTAGGGGACTTAGGCAGTTTCACTTCCCCGTTTGGCCATAAAGAATAACTGGAGCTGATGCTGGACTCCTCTTGGAGATTTGCTCGATCATGGTGTGGCGAAACTCAACCTAATTAAGAGCTTATCCTGGTCACAAGAATCCAATGCACACGAGAGTATCTTCCTGAGAGATATCAACAACTAACAGGACTCAGTCATCCTGATCAATGGTGAATAATCAGGGAATCATTTTGATAGCGTGAAACCAGTCCTGACATTCACTTGGAGTGTAGGAGTACTGCTTGCCACTCGAAACTTAGTGGACAACTAGTCTTGAAGATTGGTATAACTCGGGTAGCAATCCATGTTCCTCCTCTGAGCAGTTCTTTTAGCACTATACAGACATGATTTTACGTATAGTGACCTTAGCATCTCTTCTGACTCTTTCTTTTGTAGGCGGTACCAAATCTGGACATGGTCGAGCTAGCTGCTCAATCTTCCTGATTTCTTCCATGACAGTTATGCTGCCTTGGTGCAGGTTGTTGAATTTGTCTTGCCGCGCTGCTAGTGCTTCTTCATTGAAGTACATCTCTTTGAATTCCTCAATGAAGTTGCTCTAGCTCATCTTACTAATGTTCCTTCTGATCGCTATTGTATTCCACCACTGGTGCGCCTTCTTCCTCAAAGTGAGGGATACGTACATCACCTTCTCTCTGTCAGTCAATCCCCTAGAATCCAAGACTACTTGGATATCTGTTAACCAGTCATTAGCTTCTATAGGGTTAGTGGTTCCTCTGAACTCTGTGTAGGAATAAAATCGGTAAAAACCCATCAGAGCGGCGTAGCAGAACAATAAAAATTTTTTAAGATCGTTAAATATCTCATGATGCCATATATAATAAATTAACAACAATAAAACTCATACCTCAAGAGGACACCAACTGTAGGAGGAGAATGACTGAAGGGCTTCAACCAACAAGCCTTATCTACTATTCTCCAATTCCCAGATGGTAGAGTATGTGAGCACTTGGTTCCTCGACCGGTATGCTAGCACTGCTAGTCTTCTTCCGACCACCCAGATCTCTAAAGAACTTATTGTGATGGTGAGTTATGCAACAATAAGCTTGCTCACCTGAGAGTCTGTGGTCTAAGAGAACTGGAGTGGCAGGATCTCTATTTATAGACTTACATGAGGTGATCCCTTGAATTCGAATTGGATTAGGAGCAGATTTTCTCCATTATCCATTAATAAAATTCGAAAATCCCATAGGCCACAATCATGGGAAGATTCGGCCAACCTTGGGATTTTTGTAATCCAAATTCAAATAGGATTTTAACTTGAATTTAATCTCCTAATTTATCCATAATAACCGAATTTCCCTAGGCCATAAACAAGGCTAGATTCAGCCACTTTAATGTGGGGAGAATCAAAATTCAAATAGGATTTTCTAACTTGAATTTTATCTCACCCTTATCCACTAAAAAACCAAAAATCTCCCTTAGGATTATCCTTGAATTTTCGGCCACGTTTGTGAGGGGAAGAATCAAAATTCAAATAGGATTTTCTAGCTTGAATTTAATCTCACCCTTATCCACAAAAACCAAAAAATCTCTTTGGATTTATCCACAAAATTTCATGCACTTTAGGGAGGGAGAGAATCTAAATTCAACTAGGATTGAAACTTGAATTTTCCCTGCATCCTTATCCATTAAGAATCCAAATTCTAGGAGTCATCCTCCCTAATAAACTCAGTTTTTCTAGATAGATTAGGACTCAAAATTCAAGTAGGATTCAAACAAGATTTTTCTTTCCATAATCCAACTCAAATTCGAATTCTAACCCTGTGGAATTATCCACAAAGAATTCGAATTCCACTTGGACTGTGATTCAAAATTTGAATTTCAAATTTCAAATTTCAAAATTCAAATTCAAATTTCAAATATCAAATTTCAAATTTCAAATTTAAATTTCAAATTCACATTTCAAATTCGAATTTCAAATTTAAATTTCAAATTCAAATTTCAAATTCAAAATTTAAATTTCAAATTTCAAAATTCAAATTTCAAAATCCACAAAAAGTTGTATTTCTAATTTTGTTCTCATGGATAATTTTCTACAACTCCAATCTAATCCCAAATAAAATCGTGGTAACTTTATTTGCAGTTCGAATAATTGTGTACTTTATTATCCAAAACAAAATCCGAATTCAACCGGAGAGAATCTTGTTCACCATCATAATCCTATGTCAACACCATCCATGCATAATCAACTAGCCAATAAGCATACACAAATCAATTTGCCAAACGTTAAGGAATCATGTAGAGCTAATAGAGGGACCAATTGGACATATATAATCGGGCTTCCGTGAATCCATATGATCATCATTCTGTACCAGATAACTCAATCATATGATTACTAATTTCAGAGTCACACCACTATAAACCTGAAACTAAACTCCCAATTATATACCGTATTATGAAAGCCCGTGATAAGCAAATGTCCAATGACCTTGTCATATATGCAGAACTCTTATATGATATCCATGATCAACCTTAGGCCAAAATCTGTTTAATCTTACTGATCAGGCTATCTTAAAGTTCCATTATACTACCGAATAAGAAAATGATTATTCACCATAAGTGAATAAGAAGTCATCTGCCTAGCAGATGATCCAAGGCCTAGTTCATTTTCACATCTAGTATAATGCCTTTAAGAGGATTCCTTTAACTCCTTAGAGCTATGATTCCGATATCTGTAAACAAACCCTTCATCGTATACAAGTCATGCACCCAATGAACCAGTCTATAAGCTTACTACCTCTGAGATGCTTTAGCCATTGGAACATCAAAGTACACAAGTCATATACATGAAGTAGTTCATTTACTCAGGATTAAGGTTATTGCATAATGAATGTCAAAAGCAGGTTGATCCACTCATAGCGGACTACGTAGATCAATCACGCTTTTGTCCCGATCTAATATGTCACCACCAAGCAACATATCTATGTCTCTACTTGGGAGTCTATGCTCCAGACAGTCAAGACAAACTGTCCCCACCCTGGCTTTAGATAACATAATAGTCTTAATATGAGTTAGATACTCGGTCTAACCCCATAGAGTACAGAGCTTAGTTTAGACCGCTTACTTTAGAACATTGTCTTCTTGTATACAAAAGTCTATTGTATGCAACGTTTTAACACAAGCAGTCAGTGAGCCATATTTGCTTACATTTACTTTAACCTGTAAATAGAATAAGGACAAACAGTAATGTAATGAATAACCTCTATATTATAATTTTATTATCCAGTTCAAAATACATAAAATGTCTCTAATGGTTAGGGCATCTCCTATTAATCTCCCACTTGCCCTAAGCCAGCAGATGTGCCATGTTACACATCCCCATCGCCTCTACATGCCTTTCAAAGCTTCTAGCCACCAAAGTCTTAGTAAAGGCATTGGTAATGTTGTCCTCAGACATGATCTTACATACATCCGCTAATCCTATCTCCACGTGCCCTCTTCGATCAAGAACACTGATCCTGATGCCGACTTCCTCAAATCCTTGCAAGTTTGGAAGACTCAGTCTGTGTATCCTATGGGTGTTAGGTCCCCTCCAGAATACACTAGCATATAATCCCTCGTTCTCTTAAGATACTTGAGTACATGCTTTACTGCTTGTCAGTGATTGATTCCAGGATTCGGTTGATATCGACTCACCATACCTACTACAAAACGTATGTCCAGGCGAGTGCAAAGCATAGCATACATAAGGCTACCCACAGCGGATACATAAGGGACCTTACTCATACGCTCTCTTTCTTACGATGTCTTGGGATAATCATCCAATAAAAGAGTTAGACCGGCAGTGGAAGGTTGTGAACCTTTCTTTGCCTCTTGCATTGCATCTTTATAAATTATTTTATCTATGTATGAAGCCTGGGATAATGCTATCATTTTGTTCATTCGATCTCTAAAGAGACGAATGCCCAGAATATAATTAGCTTCTCCCAAGTCCTTCATGTCAAACTGTTGGTGTAGCCAGAGCTTGACCGATGATAAATTCCCTACATCATTCCCAATGAGCAGTATATCATCGATATAGAGTAATCGAAAGACCACTTTACCATCCTTAATACGTTTATAACCACAAGGTTCATCAACATTTTGCTCAAAACCAAATGTCTTGATCACTTGATCAAATCTCTGGTTCCATGAGCGGGATACTTGCTTTAATCCATAAATGGATCTAAGCAACTTGCAGACTTTTCTTTCTTGGCCTTTTGCCACGAACCCTTTAGGCCGTATCATGTAGATACATTTCTCAAGATGGCCATTCAAGAATGCCGTCTTGATGTCCATTTGCCAGATCTCATAATCGAGGGCTGCAGCAACGGACAGAAGAATATGGATAGACTTCAGCATAGCAACAGGTGAAAAGGTTTCATCGTAATCGATTCTAGCCTTTTGCGTGTACCCGTTTGCAACCAGTCTAGCTTTGAAAGTTTCCACTCTCCCTTCCTCATCTTTCTTTCTTTTGTAGACCCACTTGCATCCAATAGGTTTTATCCCATCCGGTAGATCTACAAGTTCCCAAACAGAGTTAGATTTCATAGAATCCATCTCATTGTTCATGGTTTGTTTCCAAGATTTAGAATCAACATCATTTATAGCTTCATCATAAGTAACCGGATCATCCTCATGCTCTTGAGCCTCGACCTGGTATACCTCAGCATCATACATGAAGAAATTAGGCTTCTTTGAAACCCTCCCACTATGATGAGGCACCCTAAATTGTTGATCGTCTACAGGTCTTTCACCAGAACTCAGACTTGCGTCCAAAACTGAAACTTATGGAGCAGTTCTTTCACCCGATAACTCCTCTAGCACCATTTTGCTTCATGGCTTAAAGTTATTCATGTGACTTTCCTCCAAAAATGTCGCATGGGTTGAAACAATGACTTTTTGTTCTTTCGGGTTATAGAACAGACCTCCCTTAGTTCCCTTCGGATACCTTACAAACATGCACAATTCTGATCTTGGTTCCAACTTCTTCGCATCCTCATCCAGTACATGTGCCGGGCAGCCACATATTCTCATATGTCCAAGGGAGGGCTTCTTGCCACACCACAATTTATACGGAGTCCTGGGAATTGACTTAATTGGAACCTGGTTCAGAATATAGCATGCCGTTTGTAATGCATATCCCCAAAATGATAATGATAGCATTGAATAACTCATCATGGACCGTATCATATCCAATAAGGTTCTGTTTCTCCTTTCGGCTACACCATTCTATTGTGGAGTACCAGGTGCAGTCAATTGGGATAATATCACATTCTCTAAAATATATCCTAGAAATTCATCAGAGACCACCTCAATCAGATCGAAGTGTCTTTATGGATTTACCCAATTGCTTTTCCACTTCCACATGATACTCTTTGAACTTATCAAAGTTTTCGCTCTTACAGTGCATTAGGTGCACATATCCATACCTCGAGTAATCATCTATAAAGGAGACATAATAATCGAACCCTCCTCATGTGGTGACGTTCTAGGGCCACATACGTCAGTGTGCATAATTTCTAAAAGTTCCTGAGCCCTAGTACCCTTAGCTCCAAAAGACCTCTTATTCATCTTACCCTCAAAACAAGACTCACATTGAGGAAGACGTACCTCCTCCAAAGATTCTAGAAGACCGTCCTTCACCAACCTTTGAATCCTATCCTGATTAATATGACCAAGTCTTAAATGCCAAAGATATGCCTTGTTAAAGTGAGAAACTTTCAACTTTTAGAGTTATCTGTTAATTCAGTGTCAATCAGTGAGTACATCTTTGGTTTGATCAATTATAGGTTTCCATCCAACCAACCAGAACAGATAAAAGACTTATTTTTATGAATATCAACTCTTTTACTAAAAGAAACTGAATAAGAATCCTTTATTAAACAAGCTACCGATATAAGGTTACTCCTAAAATTAGGAACATAAAAACAGTCTTTCAATAATATAAACCTAAATTCATCAAAATAAAGATAGACGACTCCCACTGCCTCAACCACCACCAAGCTACCATCTTCGGTCTGCAATGAGAAGTTCCTATCATGTAGACTTCTCGTTTCCATGAATCCCTACATAAAAACACAAACTTGATTAGTGGCGCCTGAATCAATGACCTAAGTGTCTTTCGATTCTTCCATCAAACACGCTTCTAAATAGTGAAGTTCCTTACCTTTCTTGCCCTTGGTGGCTAGGAATTCCCAGCAAGCCTTCTTGAAATGTCTTACCTTCCCACACTGAAGCACTTAGACTTTTAGGGTCCCTGGGCTTCTTGTTCTTCTTCTTCTTCTTCCCATCCGAGATAGGAGGATTAGAAGAACTGAAAGCCACTTGCTTCTTATTTGGCCTCTTCTTCTTCCATGAGGGTTTGGAAGATTCTGTCAAATTGGCCTCTCCTTTGGGTTGGACTACATCCCCATCCCTGATCATCTGCTCATAAGCTTGGAGTTGCTTCATGAGCTCGGTGAGTCCTAATTCCCTTGTCGCCAGATTATATGCGTCCTTAAACCCCACAAAATCTTTTGATAGAGTTTTGAACACCATCTTGATCTGGGTGTTGTAGTCCAGTTTTGCACCGTTCTCAGCAGCCTTAGCAAAGAATCTTATTAGAGTGATCATATGGTCCTTTACCGGAGTACCTACCTTTTGCTTAGAGTTTATAATGCTGGTAATTGCAGACTGTTGAGCCAATTTTTCTTGGCCTCCGAACATGTCTTCCAGATTTTCCATGATCTTCTTTGCAACTTGATAAGTCTCCTGCTGCTTTTGTAAAGCACTCATCATGCTAGCAAGAATGTAGCATCGAGCTATCTCATTGGATTCTCTCCAACGAGTATAGGCAACCGGGACCTCCTCAAGTGGTGTGTTAGTTTTGGGCCCAGGTAGGCATGGTTCATCCAGCATGAGCTTGTGTCTCTCGCAACTAAGAACTATCAGTAGATTTCTTTTCCAGTCTTTGTAATTATCACCATTCAACTTATTTTCAGTAAGTATTGAAATGAATGTTGTCGGTGACATTTTGAACTGAAATAAAATTATACTAGACATCATTACAAAGCTCAAGCAAATATAAAGATAATTTAGCAAATAAAACATACAAGGATGTTCCTACATGAAACTTGAAAAAACATTTAGCATTATAACGGTAATTCTCAACACCTATTGCCCCAAGCCACCGAGGGGTGGTCATGAGACAAATAGCTGGAACATGGACCCCATCCAATTAATATATGTTGTCTTAAATCCTCCAAGGTTAAGACATATATTAATAACCGCTTATTTTGGCCACCAGTTTAGTTAACAGAGCTTCTAGGGAAGGTTAATAACTAAATGAGTCTTGAGTGTTTAACCATTGTTTTACGTAGCCCGATCCACGTCCTACCAAGCCACCGGGGGGTGGTCATAAATAGGATCGTACCCAAACACGTTTTCCACATAGGAGATCCAACCTAGTATATCGGCGGTGGTAAACACCTACCGAGGGGTATGGTCAGGGCAGAACTGACGCGAGACGTTACCATGCTTTCACATATAGATCAACAATGGAGGCCGTGGGTTTTGTTTGAAACCCTCTCCCACTCAATATTTTAAAAAACATTCAAGTTTTGACAAATATGTATGATCAATATAGTATGAGCGGTATTCACCTATCCTATATGACATGTCATCAAATATGCATGCAAAACATTCATCAATACATATTTATACATCCATGACATATCACAAAAAATATAATTGACAGAGAAATAACTAAGTCATGGTTCCATCCTAGAACAAAGAAAATAATGATTACAAAATTCCATCCAAAGCATTCTTTGGGTCTTGAATTTTATTTCGTCTTCTTGTATCCATCTTTATGTAGCCTCTCCATTTATTTCTCATCCCAAGAATCACATAAAATTTAAATTGTTTAAAATTTAAATTTCAAATTCAAATTTCAAATTCGAATTTTAAATTTAAATTTCAAATTAAAATTTTAAACAATTTAAATATCATGTGTAATAATATGTAATTTCAAAAAACTTTAAATTTTTAATTACATATTTTTAAACATGATTTTAAAATTAAATCTCAAATTTAAAAATCAAAATTTTCGTTTTTCGGTTCATCGGCCCACGGGCCCCAGAAGGCTCGCTACCGCTGTGGGTAGCCCCCAGCCCCTGAGGGGTTGGCAGCCCACAGCCACAAGCTGGGTGCAGTCTAGACGGCTGCAGGTAGCGCCTGCAGTCATGGGCTGCATGCCCAAGGCCTGGCCGACCCTTGGGTAGGCCACGGTCACCTCTGGCTGTAGGCAAAGCCTGCGGCCGTGGGTAGTCTTGGCCTGGACAGGGGCTGCGCAGCCTCATCCTACCCGAGGCAGAGGCTGCAGCCCCACCAAGGCCGATGGCCAATCCTGAGGGGTCGTGCATCGATTTTCGTACCATATTCCAATTTTCCCATTAGGATCTCCAAAAATTAATTTGAATCCTAATTAAATTAGAATTTTCCACACAAATAAAATTTTAATCTTTAAATTAAATTTAACTTTTGGAAAAAATAAATTACGGTCTTCAAACTTCAATCTCCTCCAAGAATAATTACATAAAATTTCCCAAACTGTTTCCGGTGTACAAAAATTCTAATCATAATAATTCTAAGAGACAAAAAATTAAAATCCATGAGAAAATTATGGTGATGACAAACCGCTCCCATGGTTACATCAAAAATTCCTATATACAATTTTCTAAATTCTAACGAACCATTACCGGCATAAATCAAGCATGCTTATAATAATTTTAAAAAATTAAAATAGCCACATACAATATACATAATATATGATAACAACATAAAGGAATCCTAGAATGCCACTCTCTAAATATCAAATCCATACATAAATAAAAAGACTAACTAATTTTCTAATTTATATACATGGCATAGTCACGAGATGGCTCTGATACCAATTGTAAGAATAAAATCGGTAAAAACGTATCAGAGGTGCAGCGGAACAATAAAATTTTTTTAAGATCATTAAATATCTCGTGATGCCATATACAATAAATTAACAAAAATAAAATTCATACCTCAAGAGGACACCAATTGTAGGAGGATAATGACTGGAGGGCTTCAACCAACTAGCCTTCTCTACTATTCTCCAATTCTGGATGGCAGAGTGTGTGGGCACTCGGTTCCTCGACCGGTATGCTAGCACTACTAGTCTTCTTCTGACCACCCAGATCTCTAAAGAACTTATTGTCACCGTGAGTTATGCAACAATAAGCTTGCTCACCTGAGAGTCTATGGTCTAAGAGAACTGGAGTGACAGGATCTCTATTTATAGACTTGAATGAGGTAATCCCTTGAATTCGAATTGGATTAGGAGCAGATTTTCTCCCTTATCTACTAATAAAATTCGAAAATCCCATAGGCCACAATCATGGGAAGATTCGGCCAACCTTGGGATTTTTGTAATCCAAATTCAAATAGGATTTTAACTTGAATTTAATCTCCTCATTTATCCATAATAATTGAATTTCCCTAGGCCATAAACAAGGCTAGATTCAGCCACTTTAATGTGGGGAGAATCAAAATTCAAATAGGATTTCCTAGCTTGAATTTTATCTCACCCTTATCCACTAAAAAACCGAAAATCTCCCTTAGGATTATCCTTGAATTTTCAGCCACTTTTGTGAGGGGAAGATTCAAAATTCAAACAGGATTTCCAGCTTGAATTTAATCTCACCCTTATCCACAAAAACCAAAAATCTCCTTGGATTTATCCACAAAATTTCATGCACTTTAGGGAGGGAGAGAATCTAAATTCAAGTGGGATTGAAACTTGAATTTTCCGTGCATCCTTATCCATTAAGAATCTGAATTCTCCTAGGAGTCATCCTCCCTAACAAACTCGGCTTTTCTAGATAGATTAGGACTCAAAATTCAAGTAGGATTCAAACAAAATTTTCCTCTTCATAATCCAACTCAAATTCGAATTCTAACCATATGGAATTATCCATAAAGAATTCGAATTACACTTGGACTGTGATTCAAAATTTGAATTTCAAATTTCAAAATTCAAAATTCAAAATTCAAAATTTAAATTTAAATTTCAAATTCAAATTTTAAATTTAAATTTCAAATTCAAATTTTAAATTTAAATTTCAAATTCAAATTTCAAATTCGAATTTCAAATTTAAATTTCAAATTCAAAATTTAAATTTCAAATTTCAAAATCCACAAAAAGTTGTATTTCAAATTTTGTTCTCATGGATAATTTTCTACAACTCCAATCCAATCTCAAATAAAATCATGGTAACTTTATTTGGAGTTCGAATAATTGTGTACTCTATTATCCAAAATAAAATTTGAATTTAACCGGAGAGAATCTTGTTCACCATTCTAATCCTTTGTTAACACCATCCATGCATAATCACCTAGCCAATAAGCATACACAAATCAATTTGCCAACCGTTAAGGAATTATGTGGAGCTAGTAGAGGGACCAATTAGACATATATAATTGGGCTCCCATGAATTTGTATGATCATCATTCTGTACTGAACAACTCAATGATATGATCACTAATTTCAGAGTCACACCACTACAAACCTGAAACTGAACTCCCAATTATATACAGTATTATGAAAGCCTGTGATAAGCTAATGTCCCATGACCTTGTCATGTATGCAGAACCCTTATATGATATCCATGATCAGCCTTAGGTTAAAGTCCGTTTAATCCTACTGATCAGGCTATCTTAAAGTTCTATTATACTACAGAATAAGAAAATGATTATTCACCATATGTGAATAAGAAGTCATCTGCCCAGCAGACGACCCAAGGCTTTGTCCATTTTCACATCTAGTATAATGCTTTTAAGAGGATACCTTTAACTCCTTAGAGCTATGATTCCGATATTTGTAAACAAACCCTTCATCATATACAAGTCATGCACCCAATGAACCGATCTATAAGCTTACTACCTCTGAGACGCTTTGGCCATTGGAACATCAAAGTACACAAGTCATATACATGAAGTAGTTCATTTACTCAGGATTAAGGTTATTGCATAATGAACGTCAAAAGCAGATTGATCCACTCATAGCAGACTATGTAGATCAATCACATTTTAGTCCCGGTCTAATATGTCACCACCAAGCAACATATCTATGTCTCTACTTGGGAGTCTATGCTCCAGACAGTCAAGACAAACCGTCCCCACCATGGCTTTAGACAACATAATAGCCTTAACATAAGTTAGATGCTCCATTTAACCCCATAGACTACAGACCTTAGTTTAGACCGCTTACTTTAGAACATTGTCTTCTTGCATACAAAAGTTCATTGTATGCAACATTCTAACAGTTTTAACATAAGCAGTCAGTGAGTCATATTTGCTTACATTTACTTTAACATGTAAATAGAATAAGGACAAACAGCAATATAATGAATAACCTCTATATTATAATTTTATTATCCAGTTCAAAATACATAAAATGTTTCTAATGGTTAGGGCATTTCCTAAGACTCTGGCACTTTCATGTGCCGAAATCTCTCGTATAAGTCGCCTTTCCTAAGAACTAGCTGAGGTACGTTTGCTGCTACGGGGGCAACCGCTACTGGGGGTGTTGGTGTTGGTACAGGAAATTCCCACCCTCACAAAACTCCTTGGATTGGGGGAGTTGCTCACTCCCTTGAAGTCTCTGAGGTTGCTGAAGCCTCCTAGGATGGCACTGCTACTGCTTGGGGTGCTTGAGGTTTGTTGGCCCAGCTGTTTCCTAATCTAGTTCAGTTCACACTATTGGTTCCTTATCATTTCTTATACTGTGATGTTCAATACACTTTGCCATATTGTATTGAGACATCGCCTGAGTGTCAGGGCTCATCTGCATTTTTCATAATACTATGGTCATGGATGGAAGATCATATCTAGGCTCTTTGACAAAATGGTACTACTTTTCATGTTATTTTCATAAAAACATATACAAACTCTAGTCCGGTGGAAGTGACACACACTTCTTGGCACATAGTCTTAAAAGGACATATTAGGGGGTCTTGTGGGAGTAAGCTACTACTTCCCATCGTGCCTATATACAAAGCCTAAGAAAAGATTTTGCTTTAGTTGTATGGGGCTTCCAGATCACCTTGTGCGATCGTGGAGCCTTTAATCATGGTTTGAGCAGTGTGGAGTTGGTTACTTGTGGTGCAAGCTTGGTTCCGTTGACTTTGTGGGTTGGAATAATAGTTTCTAGCAAGGTGACCTTCCTTGCCACAGACGAAACAGCCATTTGCTCCCTACTTGCATTCTCTCGGGTGCCTCTTTCCGCATTTCAGGCACGTAGGGTGTTTGTTGTCGTCTTTTCCCTAGTCGTTTCTTTTCTTTTTCTTGTTGTCGTTGGATTGCCTACTATTCTAACTGGTTCCCATATTCCGTACTAGGTGCTGTAGCTCGAGGTTCCATTTCCCATGAGCCCGTTTAGCTTGGGTTCCTTCCTCAATGGGCAGGGGCCTATAGTTGTTGAGAAGTTCTCAATAGAAGTCCTCCCAGTGTACAATCAGGTCGCAAACCCTGCAATGCGGATCCCATTAAGCCATAACTGGTCTCTTCAGCCTACTACTGGCCAAATCCACCTGTAGGTGAGGTGGAATATGGCAAGTTCGAAAGATGACTTCCATGCGGCGGATCTAGAATGGAAGCTTGTGTGGACAATGACCATTTTATCGATCTGGATGCATGTTGGCAAAAGCTAAACTTGCTTGGCAATCCTTGTATGATTGACGGGGGTCTACCAGAGTAAATTGCACCGGTATAGGTCTTACTGGTGCTGGTTCTATTGGTATAGATTCTACTGGTAAAGTTCCATTGGCACGGCCATGGCTGCCTACCATAACTCAACGTCAACTTACATACTAATACTATAGAATAAAGACTAACTTACTTGGACAAATGAGGTAAGCATGCAGCGATGTGAGGTAGGGTGGTAGGATACTGCTCTGATACCAACTTTAACGTCCTGCACCCTGAGTGGCCCAGATCGTCACTTAAAACTACTGCTGATACTTAACTTGCTTGAAAACTATTCTTACTTACTTAAAAAACAGTTGCTTAACTTATCTCGCTTGAAAACTGATACTTAAACTTACTTAATTTGATACCATAATTTTAGGGATTTTTTTTTATACGTGCATTTTTACTATTCACATCCATATACTTCGTAAATACATAGGTCTAAATCGTCTGAATACATATATACTTATAAAACTGTTTAACTGTTTACTATTTAAAATATACTATTTACTCACTACTGTGTGGAAGTCAAAACTCGTAGTGGTATCCACAACCTCGTCCTCACATCCGCCTCTACCGCTGTCATTGCCCAGTGAGATCTAAGTTATAGGTCACTTGCCTACGCATGAACACACACTGTGAGCTTTACGCCCAGTAAGTACAACATGTCGTCTGCAAAACATGTTTAAATCATAAAACATACTTAAAACATATAAGCATATTATATACCAACATGTACCATATACTGGAATGCAAAACTAGAGCATCACATAGAACTAAAAACATAACAGCAACATCTCATCACTGAAAGCATAACATAAAACATCATGTACTAAATGCATATCTACTATTGCTGGAAGCATGCTAAACTATGGCTAAGGCGTATCGTGAACAATACATAAACCGATTATGCTCATATTATGCTTCATTATTCTTTCTTTTCTTTTTGTTCTTTCTTGTCTTATTCTTTCACTTGTGCGCCCAGTGTTGGATGTACCTAATGTGCGCAGACCAGTGGGAGGAAGGGTGAGCGACCCAACAACCCCCTCATGGTCGGTCTTTAATTTTCAGCCATTAACCTCACCTATAAGAGGTAGCATTCCACTGTGGTGGAAGTCACAACATAAAACCTTTAACTTTTAGCCATTAACCTCACCTACGGGAGGTAGCGTTCCACTAATTAGCCGTTAACCTCACCTACAGGAGGTAGCATTCCATTGTGGTGGAAGTCATAACATAAAACCTTTAACTTTTAGCTATTAACCTCACCTACAGGAGGTAGCGTTCCACTAATTAGCCATTAACCTCACCTACGGGAGGTAGTATTTTACTGTAGTGGAAATCATAACACAAAACCTCACTTACGGGAGACTGGTACGCCAACACTTAAATTTCCAGTCTTATTATCTTTTATTTTCATGCTGTAAGCCCTACTAGGCTATCCCCTAATCTTACATGATAGGGATCTAATGGCATCTAACTTATACTGGTCATCAATCTACGTGATTGTAAACCTATAAACTCTGCTATTATGCTATGTATCAACCAAACATGATTTGCATACTTAACATAGAGTAAAATAACACTTTAAATTCATTTTGCTCATGCTGAAGGCAGAGTTGTACTTACCTAATTTGCAAGCAAACTTGTACTCTCACCCTTATGACGTTACAGGTAACTACCTGTCATCAACACGTATTCCATTAATACTCTTGCTAAGTCACTAATATCGTTAGTGACTAAAGTAGATACTAACGTATGGTACCGATTGCCGTTGGTACTAACTTGCTCTCTTTTGGTGAGTTTGATTGTCTAATCGTAGCTAATTAATTTATTATCCAATAAATTAATTAACATCGTTTTTTGGTCACTGCCGTCGGTGACTATAACTTGTATCGTTGCATGATACCAAGATCCATCGGTACCCAATGGTTCTACTTTGGGAATTTGGTATCTAATTTCTATCGTGTTTGAATAAGTTGTCTACTTGACAAATTAATCATCGTTCCTCACTATATCGTTCAAACTTGGTCCTTGACTAGTTGACCAACTAGTCAACTGACCGATTAGCTCGCGCGCTGTTGACTCGATAGCCTACTGGGTTACTAAGCTTGTTTGATGTGGTAGCCTACCGGGCTACTGCTACTGTTTTGTTTATTTTGAAAAATTGTTTTGGTTGCCTTATAAAATTCTTGGGAAAATTATGTGCTTTGAAACCATCCCCTTATCACCCCATTGGAAAGTGGGGGCATTTTATTGAATCCATTTTTTTATTTTAAAAAGGTTAGAACACATTTTGGTGTTTGCATTTTAAAAGTGGTTTTTCAACCATTTACCGAAACCTATTTTAAAAACGTATTTGAAACGACTTAGTTTGTAAATTTGGTGAAGATAAAACTTTTCATCCTCAACGAGATGAACAACTCTCATGTTCATCTTGGAGCTCAAATCAAAGTCTAACAGCTCCTAAACTCACTAAACCCATGGCTGACTTGTGTCCAGTTTTAGAAAAAATCCCAGTTTTATGTTTACTTAAATACTGGCTCTGTTTGAGGCCTGAAACGGCCAAATTTTAAAACATTCATAGGTTAAATTAAAGATTTCGACGAGATCTACAACTTTCATGTTGAGCCCAAGCTCCAATTCTGACTCTTAGTTGGTCATTTTTAACAAAACTCGAGACTGTTCCTATGCTCAGGAAATTTTGCCCCAGTTTTGAACTCTGAATAAAAACTACTCGAAAAGTCTATCGTAGAGTCATTTTTGGCCAAAAGCTATATGCAAAAACGACCATAACAAAATTTTCTTAAAACTTTGTGTTTTACCAAATCCCGAATTCGGAACCTAAGGGGGTCAAAAATGGCCAAACAAATGGCCTAAAACTGGGGATAGATTTGTGTGTCCCGCCATCCCAAACGTCCACACACACACATCCATCCATAAAAATTTAAACCATAATCACACAACCACATAAACTTAAAAATGAAAAGCTAAGGGCTCAAAATAAACTTATTACAACCCATTGCATAAATAAATACACATAAATTTCCTTGATCAAAACTTAAAAATAACTAAACTTCAAAAAGGGCGTTTTCGGTTTTATGTGTATTTTTAACTAAACTTAAAAATAACCACATAAACTAAGCACAACCAAATCAAAGCTTGGGTGACCCAAAAATTTCCATGTGAACCAAGAGGGATTAAGGGTTGGCTTGTGCTAGAAAGGACACCAAAATTTTTCTCTTATCGTCAAACCAAAATAACAACTAAAAACCATAAAGATTGGTTTTAGAATTTTACCCTTGAATGACCTTAAGATGGCTTGAGAAAATAGCTCCAACACAAGCTAGATGGAGGCTAGTATTTGATAAGTTTTTGGCTTGGTTTCTTGGCTTGAAAATGGTCTACTTTGGGGTTGGAAGTGGCTGGATTTTTCTGAAGCAAGAGGGAGAGAAGGGGCTTGGCTTTTTGGGAGCAAAAAGAAAGGAACAAAACCTAAGGGTGAGCACACCTATTTATAGGAAAAATTAAGCAACATTAATTAACATTAAACAACCTTGATTAAGCCCAAAACTAAGCTAAAAGGGGGATAAATTTTCTACCTCTTAGCTGCAAAAAAACCGTGGGTGGCTGCAGCACAAAAAGGAGCAAAAGTTGCATTGAATGTGTTGTAAAGTCACTCGTAACTTGTCTCATACTATTCTTTATTTTAATCAAATAGCATGCAAGCCTAAATCAATATTTTATGGGGAACTTTTTTAGTTTTTTTGTGCTAGTTTTGCAGCTATGACACATGGTTTTGATGCGGAGATTATATCTGTGTTGGTCTCTTTTTGCAATCTAATTTCTACCTTTTGGTATTCGACCCTTTTTCGACAGTGTTCTAGATTTCCAACGAAATTGGATTTTTTGAATCCGATTCTTAAACTGATAATTTCTAATTGGGTTGTAATGCCTACGAGCCCATTCTGAGTCTATTTTACTGTTCATTTCCTATACTATGGTTATGTCTACACTGTGTTGTCCTTACACACGCATAACGAGGTGTTTTCGCATGAAATTTCAAACACAATCTCTTATGACTAATTTGGATGTGCTGATTCCAATTTTATCAGTTTTATGTCCATCTGAGGTCGTCTGGATCAGTTTTTGAGATCTGCGTAACCCCACCTCGAAAAACATGTCTTGTGCCCAATTGACTAATTTGGGCATTCTGAGTCTAAATAATCAGTTTTAAGCTGAGAAAAGGTTGTCTTGACCCTCTTCCCGATACTGCGTATCTCTCAAACAAATATTCACGTTTTGTGCTCAATTGACTAAATTGAGCTTGCTGACTGTAAATACATTAGTTTTAGGTTAAATTAAGGCTGTCTTGGCCATTAACCTGACACTGCGTGCCTACTATTCACTATTCACTGTTTTCTATTTAACTGACTAGTTTGAGCATTTTGGCTTTGATTTTGTCAGTTTCTGGGCGAGAAGAGGTCATTTGGACCATATTTCTCAATACTATACCTCCATTAAGATAATTATCGCTACCGTGCTCAGATTCCTGGTCTGAGCGTACTGATGACTAACTTATCACTTCTATGTCAAGAAATAGTCATTTAGACCAGTTTCTTAATATTGCGTGTCTCACACGCATACACACACATATACTAAGGTGGATCGGCTTCGCTGTCGGTTGCCCCTTTCACTGCACGCACGCATACACACACATATACTAAGGTGGATCGGCTTCGCTGTCGGTTGCCCCTTTCACTGCATAAATAGTAATTAAACGTCACTGTACCCATTTAATTCATTCAACTGGGAAAAATCCACTGTATTCATCAACTTAATTACTGACTACATAGTGATTAGGTTTCAGGAATACGGGGGTCATTACACGTTATTCTTTTACAAAAATACAATTTTCATACTACTTCATGCTCGGTTTTTCTTTGAAAAACCTAACTAAACTTTTGTTTCAATGTTTCTAAATTTACAAACTTGCTTTCCATATTAATTTAATTCTTTTTTAATCTCCAAACACAATTTATTATCCATAAATCTTCCACTCCATTTCACTAATCTACATGGTTTTCTTGCTTGAAAACCTAATCAAATTTTTTTGTTTTGAACTTTCTAGTTTTCTTCTAGTTGTCTTACATACTAAAACACATATTCAAATTAACAACTAACCAAATCAAACTTGAAATTTTTCACAATTCCCACATGGATTTTCTTGATTCAAAAATACCAAAAATTGTGTTTTCTAACTTCTAATCCATTCTCTAACTCAATCACATACTAGTTCCTATATTTGTATCAAAATCAACAAAGTTTAAACTTGAAAATTTGAACTTAATTCCTTCATGATAACCCATGGATTTGGTCATCAAAATACCATAGAAAGCTTGAGTTTTCATTGCTTACCTTACTATGTTGGTCTCTTGGTGCCTAGGATGAACTTTGCTCAAGAATTTGTCACCAAAACTTGAAAAATTTTAGGCTTAGTGAAGGGGAGGGCCACGGCTTCAACAAGGCAGCAAGAAGGCTGTGTTTTTTTTGGCTGCAAACATTCTGATTCTACAGCCCCAAAACCATGTATATATAGTGGCCAAAATGGGGGGCTTATTGGCGATTTTCTTGGGGACTTTTTAGCAAAATTTTAGGGGTTTTTAGCAAACTTTTTGGAGTTATTTTGCAATTACTTTGGCTGTATTTCTACTGCCTCCATTGACTCTAAAACAGTCCTAAATTCACAAATTTTTAAATTTTTTCCTCGTGCATTTTTGGCTTAATTCTAGCCCTTGATCAAATCTTACTTTAAATTCTAGCCTTTGGATCTATTTGCCACTTTTCCACACAATCTTTTTTCTTGATTTATTACATCATGCATGACCTAAGGCATGACATCACTTAATTAATCCAAAAGTCAAAGTTTGATCAAAAGTCAAACCAAACAAAATTTCACCGAAATCACGTATGTGAGTTTTTGAGGCCTTCTATGCAATCGGTTTGCCTTATTTCACTATGGTTTGGCTAAAAATCAAAACCGTAATTTTTTGCCTTTTAGTGAACTTAATTTACCTAAGGTAATCTCTTGGGGTTTTTGGTTCCGAAAAGCATCATCATTTTTTCAAAAGTGATGAAATTTCTTAGGAAACACACCAGAGGACTTTTCTAGCCATCAGTGCTATCAGTTCGATCTAACTCAATCTCGAAACTCTTAAAAACCCTAAAACACTTATCTTATCTTACTTTTTCTTTGACTTGCCATTTCTTTATATTCATACTTTTTGGATACTGAAACCACTCCATTTTAAGCGTTTTGGTCTGAAATCACTTTCTTTATCATGAATTTTATTCTTTGATCATTTTTGGATATTTTAAATCCTCTAAAACATTTATTTATTTCTATTAATACTATTATTTGTCTATTTATAAATACAATGTTCTCATACATTCTTATTCACAAAAATTCTTAGAAAAACCCTAATTTAACCTAGGTAACACTATTGAGATTCTTTAGTCCGTCACAAAGACAATCTTTTGGAAACTCTAAAAGAGGTATATCTTCCTCAATGTGAGTCTTGTCTTGAGGGAAAGATGACTAAAAAGTCTTTTGGAGCTAAGGGTATAAGGGCTCAGAAACTCTTAGAAATTATACACACTAACGTATGTGGCCCCATGAATTGTCGAGACACATAGAGGTTACGAGTATTATGTCTTCTTTATAGATGATTATTCAAGGTATGGATACATGTACTTGATGCACTGCAAGAGTGAAACCTTTGACAAGTTTAAAGAGTATCGTGCGAAAGTGTAAAAGTAATTGAGTGAATCCATAAAGTCACTTTGATCTAATCGAGGTGGCAAATACCTCTCCAACAAATTTCTAGGATAGCTTGTACAGAATAGGATTCTATCTCAATTGACTACACTTGGTACTCCATAACATATTGGTATAGCCAAAAAGAGAAACAAGATTGGATATGGTGCGGTCCATGATAAGTTATTCAATGCTACTGTTATCATTCTAAGGATATACATTATAAATATCATGCTATATTCTGAACCAAGTTTTGAGTATCAATTCCTAGGACTCTATACAAATTGTGGTGTGGTAAGAAGCCTTCTCTTGGACATATGAAAATATGAGGCTACCTGACGCATGTATTGGATGGGGATATGAAGAAGTTAAAACCAAGATCAAAATTATGCATGTTTGTAGGATATCTTAAGGGAACTAAAGGAGGTCTGTTCTATAAGCCGAAGGAAAAAAAAGCCATTATTTCTACCTATGTGACATTCCTGAAGGATAGTTACAAGAATGACTTTAAGCCTTGAAGTAAAGTGGTGCTAGAAGAGTTATTGAGTAATAGAACTACTCCACAGGTTTTGCTCTTGGATGCAAGTATGACTTCTAGTGGAAGATCTACAAATGATCAACCATTTACGGTGCTTCGACATAGTAAGAGGGTTTTTAGGAAACCTAATTTCTACATGTATGATGTTGAGGTGTACCAGGTCAAAGCTCATGAGAATGATGATGATCTTGTCATATACGATGAAGCTATAAATGATGTTGATTTTAAATCTTAGAAATAGGCCATGAACAATGAGATAAAATTCCTATAAAATCCAACTGTATTTGAGAACTCATGGACCTGCCAGATGGGATCAAATCCATTGGGAGCAATAAGTCTAAAAAAGAAAAAGGGATGCGGAAAGGAGAGTTAAAACTTTCAAGGCAAGACTTGTGGCAAAGGGGTACATGTAGAAGGATAAAATTGATTACGACAAAACCTTTTTGCCTATTACAATGCTGAAGTCTATCCACATTCTTCTATCTGTTGCTACTGCTCTTAATTACGAGATCTGGCAAATGGATGTCAAGACAGCACTCTTGAATGGTTATCTTGAGGAAAGTATCTATATGGTACAACCTGAAGTGTTCATGACAAAAGGCCAAGAGAGAAAAGTTTATAAGTTGCTTAAATCTATTTATAGATTAAAGCAAGCATCCCACTCATGGAACAAAAGGTTTGATCAAGTGATCAAACCTTTTGTTCCATGAGTGGGATGCTTGCTTGTGATCAAAACATTTAGTTTTAAGCAGAACGTTGATAAACCTTATATTTGTAAACATATTAAGGATGGAAAGGTAGTCCTTTTGGTACTCTATATCGATGATATACTACTCATTGGGAACGATGTAGAGAACTTATTATCAGTCAAACTTTGGTTACCCTAATAGTTTGATATGATGGACTTGGGAGAAGCTAATTATGTTCTAGGCATTTGTCTCTTTAGAGATCAAAAGAACAAAATGATAACGTTATCCCAAGCTTCATAGATAAATAAGATAATTAAGAAATATGTAATGTAAGAGGCAAAGAAAGGTTCACAACCTTCCATTGCTAGTCTAACTCTTTCATTGGATAATTATCCTAAGACATTAAAAGAAAGAGAGTGTATGAATAAGTTCCCTTATGCATTCATTGTGGGTAGCCTTATGTATGTTATGCCTTGCAAATGACTAGATATTTATTTCATGATAGGTATAGTGAGTCAATATCAAGCAAATCCTACAATCAAGCATTGGCAAGCCATAAAACATATACTCAAGTATATTAAGAGAATGACGGATTATATGCTGGTATATTTCGAAGGGAACCTAACACCCATGGGATACACGGACTCAGACTTCCAAACTTGTAGGGATTCAGGGAAGTTGACTTTAGGATCAGTGTTTTTACTTGAAGAAGGCACCATTGTGTGGAGGAGAGTAAAATAGGGTTGCACTATTGACTATATAATGGAGGCTAAATATGTGGCTGTGGCTAAGGCATTTAAAGAAGTGGTTTATCTCTGTAAATTCTTTAGAGACCTTAAGGTCATTCCAGATGTTAATAAGCCTATCACACTCTACTATGATAATATTGCAGTGATTGCCAACACAAGGGAATCTTGGCACCATAAGAGAGCAAAGCACATCGATTAAAGATGTCATATAATTAAAGGGCACTTGTAGGCAAGACTAGTAAATGTATGTAAGGTCACATCTGAGGACAACATTGCCAATTTCTTTGCTAAATTTTGGTGGCTAGAAGATTTAAAAGACACGTAGAGGCAATGGGTATGCATAACATGGCACATTTATTGGCTTAGGGCAAGTGGGAGATTGTTAGGAATGTCTTAAGTAGGAAAGACATTTTATATGTATTTCATTTATTTTGAACTGGATAATAAAATTATATTAGAAATTATTCATTACATTGCTATATGTCTTCATCCTATTTACATAGTAAAGTAAATGTAAGTAAATATGGCTCACCTACTACTTGTGTTAAACTGTTAGAATGTTGCATACAATGGGCTTTTGTAATGATCATTGAATTTTTAAAATTTCATTGCGTACTCTCACATTTTTTCCTATAGCAAGTGGGCCTACAAAAGAAAGAGGGAAGTTGAAGTGAGAGTTGAAACTTTTAAGGCTAGACTTGTAGCAAAAGGGTATACGCAGAAGGTAGGAGTCGATTACGATGAAACCTTTTCACCTGCTACGATGCTAAAGTCTATCCACATTCTTTTATTCAATGCTATGGCTCTCGATTACGAGACTTGGCAAACGGATGTCAAGATGACGTTCTTGAATAATCATCTTGATGAGAGTATCTATATGGTACAGCCTGAAGGGTTCGTGACAAAAAGTTAGGAGAGAAAAGTTTACAAGTTACTTGGATCTATTTATGGCTTAAAACAAGCATCTCAGTTGTGGTACCAAAGATTGATCAAGTGATCAAAACATTCAGTTTTGAATAAAATGTTGATAAACTTTGTGTTTATGAACGTATAAAGGATGGAAAAGTGGTCTTTTTGGTACTTTATGTTGATGATATACAGCTCATTGAGAATGATGTAGGGAACTTATCATAGGAAACTTATCATTGGTCAAACTTTGGTTGTCCTAACAGTTTGATATAAAGGACTTCAGAGAAGCTAATTATGTTATAGGCATTTGCCTTTTTAGAGATCAAAGAACAAAATGATAGTGTTATCTCAGGCTTCATACATAGATAAGATAATTGAAAAGTATGCAATGCAAGAGGCAAAGAAGTTTCACAACCTTCCAATGCTGGACTAACTCTTTCATTAGATGATTATTATAAGATATCGGAAGAAAGAGAGCATATGAGTAAGGTCCCTTATAAATCCACTGTGAATAGCCTTATGTACGCTATGCTTTGCACTTGCCCAAATATTTGTTTTGTGGTAGGTATGGTGAGTCGATATTAAGCAAACTGTGAGGGGACATAATACTCATAAATAAACAGACTTAACTTCCAAACTTATAGGGATCCAAGGAAGTCAACTTCCAGATCAGAGTTTTTACTTAAAGGAGAAGCCATTGTGCGAAGAAGCATGAAACCGGGTTACACAGCTGACTCTATAATGGAGGCTGAATATGTGGCTGCGGCTAAGGTATCTAAAGAAGCGGTTTCGCTTTTTAGAGACCTGGAGATCATTCTGAGTGTTGACAAGTCTCTTACACTATACTGTGATAATAGTGTGGCGATTGCCAACATAAGAGAATCTAGGCACCACAAGAGGACAAAGCATGTCAATCAGAGATACCATATAATTAGAAGGCATGTAGATGAAGGTCTAATAGATGTATGTAAGGTTACATGTGAGGACAATATTGTCGATCCTTTTACTAAGACTTTGGTGGCTAGATGCTTTGAAAGGAACGTAGAGGCAATGAGGATGTGTAACATGGCATAGTTAATAGCTTAAGGCAAGTGGGAGATTGTTAGGAATGCCCTAAGCAGAAAAGATATTTTAATGTATTTCATTTATTTTGAACTAATTAATAATATATTAGAGGTTATTTATTATATTACTACATGTTTTCATATTATTTACATGCTAAAGTAAATGTAAGTAAATATGACTAATTGACTGCTTGTTATTAAACTGTTAAAATGTTACATATAATGGACTTTTGTGCATGAGAAGACAATGTTTTAAAGTAAGTAGTCTAAATTATGGTTTGTATGTTGTCTAAAACCAATTGAGAAGATAGTTTGTGTTAACGGTTTAGAGCTTTGACTTCTGAGTAGAGACATGGATATGTTGCTTGGTGATGATGTGTCAGACTGCGACTAAAGTGTAATTGATCTACACAGCCTACTTGAGTAAATCAATTCACTTTTGACATTCATTATGCAATGATCTTAATCTTGAGTAGGTGAATCACCTCATATGTATGACTTGTGTACTTTGATGTTCCAATAGCTAAAGCATCTCAGAAATAGTAAGCTTATAAACCTGTTCGTTGAGTACATGACTTGTATACGATGAAGGGATTTTTTTATAGATATTAGAGTCATAGCTCTAATGAAGAGTAAGATTATCCTTTTAGAAGCATTGTACTAGATATAAAAATGGACAAGGTCTTGAGTTGTTTGTTGGGCAGATGACTTGTTATTCACATATAGTGGATAACCATGTTCCTATTCAGAAGTATAATAAATCTTTAAGATAGCTTGATCAGTAGGTTAAAAGGACTTTGACCTAAGACTGATCATGGATATCATATGAGGGTCTTGCATATATGACAAGGTCATTGGATGATAGCTAATCATTAACTTACAAAATATAGTATATAATTCGGAGTACAATTTTAAGTTTATAGTGGTGTGATTCTGAAACTAATAATTGTATTGAGTTTATTTGGTATAGAATAATAATTACATGGATTATTAGAGTCCATATTATATATGTTCAATTAATCCCTTTACTAGCTCTACATTATTACTTAATGGATGATAATTTATCGAGATATTTTTTATTACTTGTATTCTTGCATTTAGTGAAGAGAAAAATCTAGATCACCCTTTACAGGGTGTGGGCAATTTTCTCTTGTATCGGGGTAAAATTGTAATTTTGTATTATCAATAAGTGGGATAATTTGGGAAAATATTTATTTTGGAAGCCAAGATTTGAAATTTAAATTAATTGTATTTATCTTTCAAAAGATAAATATGTGATTAATTTGAATTTTGAAAATCTTGTTTAAATAAATATTTGAAATTTAAAAGATTGTCTTATTTGAATTTGAATTGGACAAAATCTTATCGTAAGCACAACCATAGGTGGCGTCTACTTCATAGGATTGGAGGATTAGATTTTCTCCTAATTTAAATTTGAATTTTGTTTTGGATAAGAGATTACACAATTATTTGAATTTCAAATAAAGTTGGCATGATTTTATTTAACTTTGAATCGGAGTTGTGAAAAATTATCTATGTAGACAAAATCACAAGATTTATAGAGTTTGAAATTTGAATCAAATTTTTAATCATAAATGTCAAGCTTAGCTGAAAATTTTCAAGGGATTATCCCTAAGAGAAATCGGTTTTTCATGCAGTAGAAGGAGAGAGAAAAATCTTGTCTAAACCCTATTTGAATTTTGAAAACGGTTTTTCATGCAGTAGCTGAATTTTATAGGGGATTTTCCCCTTGGGAGAACTGGCCATAGTGTCTATAGGAAAATCTTTTATTGGTCCAATTCAAAATTCTAAAAGCCACCTAATGCAAATTTATAAATAAGAGTTTTAGGACTCCTATTTTCTTTAGACCACTGACTCTCAGGTAAGCAAATTTATTATTATACATATCACTAATAATAATAAATTCTCAGAGATCTAGATAGTTGGAAGGAGATAAGCCATGTTAGAATATCGATCGAGGAACCAAGTGACCACATACTCTATTATCCAAAAATTAGAGAATAGTAGAAAGCTAGTTGGTTGAAGCCCCTCGATCACATCCTTCAGTGTTCCTGGTGATTTCCTTAAAATGTATATTAATTGTTGAATAACTTAATGTATATGGCAACACGTGTTTTTGACAATTTTAAAAAAAATTTTAAAATCTTACTGTGCACTCTTACTTTATTTCCTACAAATTAACTCACTGTTCGAGAGTTATCAAATATCCTTAAACTTAACATTTTGCTCGACCCTGAGAAAAAGAAAGAAAAATAATAAAGATCAAAAAGTGAATGTTGATTCGATTTGATTTATAAAACATATCTCAAAGATTGCAAATAGTTTATAGCTCAAAGAAAATTTTAAACAATGTGAAAGTTTAGAAGCTCAATTTAAATGCATGCCTAACCTTGCCTTAGATTATGTTAGTGTGTATGTGTGTCATAGCCTTTTACACCTAACCATTTGCAACTTTGATCAGTTTATGCAAACAAGCAAATTAAGATCGATCTCTAGATGAATGGATTTACGAACTCCATAAGCTTGCTTTACTTATCACTTTCCACTAATGTCGACAAACACTTTATCAATGATCATTAGGAATTTTTAAGCTTGTAATATTAGGCTAGGGTAATAATGGGATATGGATAATAATATAAACCAAATGACCCTAAACACAGAAACCATTCTAAGATCTTTTGTAAAGCTTTTTCAACATTCTGAAACCACCCCCCCCCCCAAAAAAAAAAAAAAAAAAAAACTTGACTTCAACTCTCTTTGTTATCTTCTTCTTTTTTCTTTGCTTTTTGTTAAGTTATTACACCCACAAATTTATTATTTTCTTTTTTGAACAACCATGTAGCATTTTTTTTTTTTTGGCAATAAACATACAAAAATAAGCTCTAATTTTCATAACTCCACCCATCCTCTCATACTTTAGCAAAGTTCAAAATAGTTTCTAGAATGATCAGCATGCTTAAGGTTAAGAGTTAAAAGGTTTGAAGTTACTAAAAAGCTAGGCTAAAAGATGTGGATAACAAAGAAAAGGTAAACATGAGGCCTAAAGGGGTGACTAGGGATACGCATATCTAAGGGTTAGCTTGAAAGGCTCAAGTGATTCAAAGACGGCCTAAATCATGTCTTTAACAAAGTATAGTCTGGGATTTGGCCTCAAGTGATAATCAAACAAGTTCTAGAATTCATTGAAATTAAAGGAATTACTAAATTCATATAAACTTTCTCTAAGTAAGCAAGAATGATTAAATGTTCAAGGCTATGTGTGTAAAATGTTTAAAGAATCTTAACCAAGACAAAACACACACAAAAATCAAGCACACAAACAATGCACTACTTATCTTTTTCTAAGAGCTATAATTAGTTCAATCTATTATTTATTATCGACCTTTGACAATCAAACATAATCAACACTCTTTCTTTCTTTTGCATTAAACTCCTTCCCCAAAACCTAAAACGTACATTGTCCTCAATGTGTAAGTGCTCGTGAATATAAAGAAAGGCTATAGGAAACTTCTTATTAGTGTTGAGACATGATGACTTGAGCTCCATGAATTGGCTCCTTTGCTTCAAAGCTTGTACCTAGAGAAAAAAATAAAGAAGAAAAATAAGAAGAAACTTAAATTTAATGAAATTCAAATAAACTAAACAAAAAGGATACAAAAAAAATGGGGTTACCTCCCAAGAAATGCTTAATTCATCGGGTTGACTATAGATAAGTACTTGTCAAACAGTAGCTTTTGCCCATAACAAGTGTCATACAACACTAATATGGGTCTTGATTGTAGATGCCCTCAACCTTGGCAAGATTTAAAAGAATTCAGCACACTGCACCAACAATACTCGGCTTTGATTCATGAGTGTAGGAGTAGAATTTTGGTCTTGGCTTTAGCTCGTAGAGGACTTAATATGGTGAAAGTGGCATTGGTGGAAATAAAGGATTCATTATCAATGTATATGTTAGCACCATCGATGAGTTCGAATTGATAGCCTTGTATGCTTCATCATCCTTCAACTTCACTATTGGCTCATCCTTGTAGATGTTAGGAGTCTATGTCAAATAAAATTCAAATTGATTACCAAAAATATGTTAAACCAAATCAGATAAGCCCTTGGATGCTGTGGATAAGAATAAGTAAATCAATCAAAATTAAAAAAAGTAAATGTAATGCATAAAAATAAAGGAAACCAGAAATTTAGAGAGGTTCGTGTTAGGAGTGCCTTAAGAATGAAAGACATTTTTATGCATTTCATTTATTTTTGAACTGATTAATAATATATTAAAAGTTATTTATTACATCATTGATATATGTCCTCATCTTATTTACATATTAAAGTAAATGTAAACAAATATGACTCATTGACTACTTGATATTAAATCATTAGAATGTTGCATACAATAGCCTTTTGTATGCAAGAGGTTAATGTTCTAAAGTAAGTAGCCTAAATCTATAGTCCGTAGTCTATAGGGTTAGAGTGATCATCTAAATTATGTTATGATTATTGTCTTATCTAATATCAATTGGTGAGATGATTTGTCTTGACTGTCTAAAGTAAGTTGACTCCTAAGTAGAGACATAGATATGTAGCCTAGAGGTGGTAATGTATTGGACTTGTACCAAAGTATAATTAATCTATGTAGTCCACTTGAGTAGGTTAATTTACTTTTGACATTTATTAAGCAATAACCTTGATCTTGAGTAAGTAAATGGCTTCATGTATATAACTTGTGTACTTTGATGTTCTATAGGCTAAGCCATTCTCAAAGTAGTAAGCTACTAGACTAGTTCATTGGGTACATGACTTATATATGATGAAGGGTTTGCTTATAGATATGGAATCATAGCTCTAATAAGGAGTAAAGGTTATCCTTTTAATAGCATTATATAGGATGTGAAAATAGATAAGGCCTTAGGTCATTTGCTTGGCAAATAGTCTATTATTCATTTATGGTGTACAATCATTTTCCTATTAGATGTATAATGGATCTTTAAGATAACGTGATCAAAAGATTGAATGGATTTTGACCATAAGTTGATTATGGATATTATACAAGGATGTAGCACATATGACAAGGTCATTGGACTATGGTGACTTATTAGATTACGTAATATAGTATATAATTGGGAGTATAGTTTTAGGTTTATAGTGATATGACTCTAAAAATAATAATTATATAATTGATTTATTTGGTATAGAATAATTAATTATATAGATTATTAGAGCCTACATTATATATGTCTAATCGGTCCCTTTACTGGCTCCACATAGTTCTTTAACATATGACAATTAATCGAGATATTCTTTATGGCTTTTATTCGTGGACGTAGTGAAAAGAAAATTTTGGATCACCTTATGCTGGATATAGGTGTTTTTCTAGGTTGAGGGCAGAATGGAAATTTTGTTTTGTTTAATTAATGGGAAAAATATTTAATTTGTATAAATATTTATTTGGAAGATAAGATTTAAAATTTAAATTGATTGTATTTATCTTTTGAGATAAATATAAGATTGATTTAAATTTTGAAAGATATGAATATATCAATTATTTATTTAAATAATTAATTTAAATATTTAGATAATTTTATTTAAATAAATGTTTTAAACTAAATATGGATATTATCCTATTTGAATTTGAATTGAAACAAAATCTTATCTTTTTGTGCTTAAACTGGGCGCAATCTTCAAGGATAAGGTAAAGAAAAGATTTTCTCCTTATTTAATTTTATTTGGGTAATTATTACATGCTTGTTTAATTCAAATAAAGTTATTATGATTTTATTTTGAATTTAAATTGGATTTATGGACTATTACCAACGTAAATAAAATCACAAGATAAATGGAGATTAAAATTTAAATCAAATTTTGGATCTTTTATGCCTAAAGTGGCAAATTTTTGTGCCTCCCTGGGGAAGAAAAAAAAAAAGCCACTCTGTAGGGAAGGAGAGAGAAAAATCTTTTCAAGTGTCCTATTCATATTTGAAATCTACCTAGAGCAGTCATCATAAATGAGACCTCTGAGCTCCTTTTTTTTCAGATCACAAACTCTCAGATAAACAAATTTAATATTATATCTCTCACTCATAATAATAAATTCCTAGAGTTTCGAGTGGTTAGAAGGAGATAAGTTGCGTGAATACTGATTAAGAAACCAAGTGCCCACACACTCCACTATCTGAAAATTGGAGAACAGTAAAAAAGGTAAATTAGTTGAAGCTTTTTTGGTGATATCTTTTAGCATTTTTAGTGTTTTCCTCACAAGGTATATAGATTGTTACGTAATGTATTATATACATTAACATGAGTTAGTACAATCATTTAGGATATTTTTAAAATTTCACTGCACACATTTTTCCAATAGTTCACTAGAATGTGCTACATTCTTTGTGAAAGCTTTCCACTATAATCAACAAGAATACAAATTACAATGCAATTCTATATAAATTTTGGCAGAGTAACAGTAAGTGTGTGTGTGTGCTCCATTGAAGGATTTCTTCCCCTATTTCTAAAAGAAGAGTAGCTTATAGTGGGCCATAGAATTTAGACACTGGTTATATGAATCCCTAAATGATTAGCCAATTGACTATTGAATAAGGCTAATGTCTAGCAAATGCCGAAAGGTAGTCATTAAGTAGTGATCGATACATGATGACAAGAAGGCCGATTGAACACTGGCTTCTAGGGAGCACCATGTGACGGACTGCAACACCTGGCTCATGTGGAACTTTTCACCATTTGATGTCATATGACAACCAAGGTACGAGACTTAAGGGATTGGAGTTCGACCCCAATAGCTAGCCCCTCAGTCTTTCGAGTACTCATGCTCGATAGAGTGATCAATGTCTAATTAATTAGTAGCCTTTAAAGGGAAACTCCTTTTCATCTACGATCTTACGCTGGCAACGATTGATGGGGATCAACTTAACACGTGGTGTAACTCCATTCATTCACCTGAAATAATGATTATTTTTCCCATTTTTGAATTTTGAATTTTGAAAAGATGTGTTATATTTGCACTAGCAGGAATCTTACCCAAAGCCATTAGATCAAGTCATGCTGGTTGATTATGAATTGTCTGATTAGTATTGTTGGGTTAAGACATTGTCTTCCTTTCTAACTTATTTCATTATTTTTACGCAGGGAGAAAACTAGAGAACATTTAAGTTTCCAGAAATTCTTAAGCAAGAAATCTTATCTCACTTTGTTTTCCTTATAATTTTGTTTTGAATATCTCCTTCTTCTTGTGTTACTAAGTGTTTTGGTGTGATTTTTGTGCATTTCCACTGAGGTGTTTAGGTGATCTGGAATTGTCTTGGTCTTTCTTGGTTTTAGATTGTACTTTTTGGGTTTTCTTTGAGGATCTCGAGAAATTTAGGAAGATCCACAGGAAATTTAGAACTTGAGCCATTAAAAGTTTATGAAAAAATGGACGAGGGTAGAGCCCCAATGGAGGATGAACTCGAAGATGTAAGGTTCCCAAACATCGAACTCTCTAGTTCAGACGAAGAAAATCTTAAGGAAAGGCAAGCAAGAGAAATACTTGAGTTCTTGAAACGAGTATATGAGCGGGACAAGAGCCAAAGAGGCTTTGGGTTGAGCACTGGTCCAACTAGCGAAGGTCGAACCATGCAAGTGGAGTGGGTAGGAGTATTTAGCTATTAGGAAATGCCTTAAGCATGAAAGATATTTTCATGTATTTTATTTATTTTGAACTGGATGATAAAATTATATATATAGATCATTCATTACATTGCTATTTGCCCTTATTGCATTTACATGTTAAAGTAAATGTAAGCAAATATGACTCACTGACTGCTTCTGTTAAACTGTTAGAACATTGCAAGAAATAGATTTTGTATGCGAGAAGACAATATTCTAAAGTAAGCGGTCTAAATTAAGGTCTGTAGTCTATAGGGTTAGATCGAGCATCTAACTTATGTTAAGACTATTATGTTGTCTAAAGCCATGGTGAGGATGATTTGTCTTGACTGTTCGGAGCATAGACTCCCTAGTAGAGACATAGATATGTTGCTTAGTGGTGACACATTGGACCGGGACTAAAGCATGATTAATCTACATAGTCCGCTATGAGTGGATCAATCTGCTTTTGACATTCATTATGCAATAACCTTAATCCTAAGTAAATGAACTACTTCATGTATATGACTTGTGTACTTTGATGTTCCAATGGCTAAAGCATCTCAGAGGTAGTAAGCTTATAGACCGGTTCATTGGGTGCATGACCTGTATATGATGGAGGGTTTATTTGTAGATATCAGAATCATAGCTCTAATAAGAACTTAAGGGTATCCTCTTAAAGGCATTATATTAGATGTGAAAATGGACAAGGCCTTAGGTCGTCTACGAGGCAGATGACTTCTTATTCACATATGGTGAATAATTATTTTCTTATTCGGTAGTATAATAGAACTTTAAGATAGCCTAATCAGTAGGTTGAACAGACTTTGACCTAAGGCTGATCATGAATATCATATGAGGGTTTTGCATATATGACAAGGTCATTGGACATTAGCTTGTCACATGCTTTCATAATACGATATATAATTAGGAGTTCAGTTTCAGGTTTATGGTGGTGTGACTCTGAAATTAGTGATCGTATGATTGAGTTGTTCAGTACAGAATGATAATCATATGGAATCATGGGAGCCCGATTATATATGTCCAATTAGTCCCTCTACTAGCTCCACAAAATTCCTTAACGAATGGTAACTTGATCAGTATATGCTTATTGGCTAGTTGACTATGCATGGAAGGTATAAACATAGGATAAAGGTTGGAAGACAAGATTCTCTTCAATTGAATTCAGATTTTATTTTGGATAATAGAGTACACAATTATTCAAACTCCAAATAAAGTTACCATGATCTTGTTTGAGTTTGAATTGGAGTTGTAAAAAATTATCCATGAGGACAAATTTGAAATACAACTTTTTGTGGAGTTTGAAATTTGAAATTCGAAATTTGAAATTTGAAATTTAAATTTTGAATTTGAAATTTAAATTTGAAATTCGAATTTGACATTTGAATTTGAAATTTGAAATTTGAATTCAAAATTTAAATTTGAAATTTGAATTTGAATTTTGAACTTTGAAATTTGAATTCAAATTTTGAATCACAATCCAAGTGAAATTCGAATTTTTTGTGGATAATTCCACATGGTAAGAATCGGTTTTGATATGGATAATGAAGAGGAAAATCTTGTTTGAATCTTACTTGAATTTTGAATCCTAAACCTAACTAGAATGGTTGAATTTGTTAAGGGAGATCTTCCCTAGGAGAATTCAGATTTTGTAGAGGATAAGGATGAAGGAAAATTCAAGTTTCAATCCTATTTGAATTTTGATTCTCTCCCTCACAAAGTGGCTGAATTTTAGTGGATAAACCCAAGGTGATTTTTGGATTTTTTTTGTGGATAAGGGTGAGATAAAATTCAAGTTAGAAAATCTTATTTGAATCTAGCCTTGTTCTTGGGCTAAGGGAAAATTTAGTTGTAGTGGATGATGATGAGATAAGATTCAAGTTAAAATCTTGTTTGAATTTGGAATGCAAAATCCCTTAGGGTGGCCAAATCTTCCCTTGATCATGGCGTATAGGGAATTCGGTTTTTGTGAGAAAAGTAGGGAGAAAATCTTCTCCTAACCAATTCGAATTCAAGGGATTACCTCATACCAGTCTATAAATAGAGGTCCCACCACTCCAGTTCTCTCAGACCACAGACTCTCAGATGAGCAGGCTTATTGTTGCATAACTCACTGTGACAATAAGTTCTTTAGAGATCTGAGTGGTCAGAAGAAGACTAGAAGTGCTAGCAAACCGGTCGAGGAACCGAGTGCCCACATATTCTATCAATTGGGAATTAGAGAATAGTAAAGAAGGCTAGTTGGTTGAAACCCTCCGGTCATTCTCCTCCTACAGTTGGCATCCTCTAAGAGGTATGAGTTTTATTATTATTAGTTTATTGTATGTGGCATCACGAGATATTTAACGATCTTAAAAAATTTTTGTAATTTCACTGCTTCGCTTTGATACATTTTTACCGATTTTTCCTATAATTAGTATCAGAGCCATCTCATGATTATGCCGTGTATATAAATTAGATAATTAGTTAGTCTTTTTATTTATGTATGGACTTGATATTTAGAGAGTGGCATTCTAGGATTCCTTTTTATTGTTATCATAAATTATGTATGTAGTATGTGGTTATTTTAATTTTTTAAATTATTATAAGCATATTTGTTTATGTCGGTTATGGTTCCTTAAAATTTAGAAAAATTATATCGAGGAATTTTTATGTAACCATGGGTACGGTTTATAATCACCGTAATTTTCCCATGGAATTTAATTTTTTTTATTCTCTTAGAATTTTTACGATTAGAATTTTATACATCGGAAACGGTTTAGGAAATTTTTATGTTATTATTCTTGGAAGAGATTAAAGTTTGAAGACCGTAATTTATTTTTTTCCAAAAGTTAAATTTAATATGAAAATTGAAATTTTGTTTGTGTAGAAAATTCCAATTTAATTAGGATTCAAATTAATTTTTGGAAATCCTAATGGGTAAATTGGAATATGACACAAAAATCGAGGACCACCCCCTCAAGACAGGCCACTGGCCTTGGTGAGGCTGCCGCCCCTACCTTTGGGCAGGATAGGGCTATGGCAGCCCTTGTCCAAGGCTGGACCACCCACGGCCGTACGCTATGCCTGCAGCCAAGGGTGGCCATGGCACCCTCAGGGGCTGTTGAGGCCTGGGTTGCAGCCCATGGCTGCAGGCACTGCCTACAGCCTGGCGGACTACTGCGCCTACCCAGGGTGTGCAGCCCATGGCTACAGGCTTTGCTTGTAGCTTGGCAGGTTGCTGTAACACCCGGGCATGCAGCTTGAGGCTGCAGGCAGGCAGGGCTGGACTTGGCCTGGCGTGGGCTGCCAACCCCCCCCGGGGCTAGGGGCTTCCCACTGCGGCTACGGGCCTCCCGGCCCCGTGGGCCGACAGGCCGAAAAGCCAAAAATTTCAATTTTTAAATTTGAGATTTAATTTTAAATCATGTTTTAAAATATGTAATTGAAAATTAGAAATTTTTGAAATTAGATACTATTACATATGAAATTTAAATTGTTTAAAATTTTGAATTTGAAATTTAAATAAATTCAAATTTGAATTTGAAATTTAAATTTTAAATAATTCTTGGGATGAGAAATAAATGGAGAGGCTACATAAAGATGGGTACGAGAAGACGGAACAAAATTCGAGACCCAAAGAATTCTTTGGATGGAATTTTGTAATCTTTTTTTCTTTATTCTAGGATGGGACCATGGCTTGGTTATTTTTTCGTCAATTATTTTTTCTGTGATATGTCATGGATAAATGAATATGTATTGATGAATGATTTGGATGCATATTTGATAACATGTCATATAGAATAGGTGAATGCCGCTCAAACTATGTTGATCGTACATATTTGTCAAAACTCGCATATTTTTCAAAATATTGAGAGGGATAGGGTTTCAAACAAAACCACGGCCTCCATTGTTGATCTATATGTGAAAGCATGGTAACGCCTCGCATCAGTTCTGCCCTGACCACACCCCTTGGTAGGTGTTTACCACCGTCGGTATACTAGGTTGGATCTCTTATGTAGAAAACATGTTCGAGCATGATTCGATTCATGACCACCCCTCGGTGGCTTGGTAGGACATGGATCGAGCTACGTAAACAATGGTTATACATTTAAGACTCGTTTAGTTATTAACCTTCCCTAAAAGCTCTATTAACTAAACTGGTGGTTAAAATAAGCAGTTATTAATATATGTCTTAACCTTAGAGCATTTAAGGCAACATATATTAATTGGATGGGGTCTATGTTTCGGCTATTTATCTCATGACCACCCCTCGGCGGCTTGGGGCAATAGGTGCTGAGAATTACCGTTGCAATGCTACATGTTTTTTTTTTTTCGAGTTTCATGTAGGAGCATACTTATATGTTTTATTTTCTAAATTCTCTTTATATTTGCTTGGACTTTGTAATGATGTCTAGTATAATTTTATTTCAGTTCAAAATGGCACCGACACCCTTCATTTCAATACTTATTGAAAATAAACTAAACGACGATAATTATAAAGATTGAAAAAGGAATCTGCTAATAGTTCTTAGCTACGAGAGACACAAGTTCGTACTGGACGAACCATGCCTACCTGGGCCTAAATCTGACACACCACTTGAGGAGGTCCCGGTTACCTATACTCATTAGAGAGAATCCAATGAGATAGCTCGGTGCTACATTCTTGCTAGCATGACAAGTGCTTTACAAAAGCAGCATGAGACTTATCAAGTTGCTAGGGAGATCATGGAAAACTTGGAAGACATGTTTGGAGGCCCAAAAAAATTCGCTCAACAGTCTGTTATCACCAATATCATGAACTCTAAGTAGGAGGCAGGTACTCCGGTGAAGGACCATATAATCACTCTTATGGGATTCTTTGCTAAGGCTGTTGAAAATGGTGAGTTAGACTATAACACCCAGATCGAAATAGTGTTTAAAACTCTGTTTAAGGATTTTATGGGTTTTAAGGCCGCATATAATCTGGTGACAAGGGAGTTAGGATTCACCAAGCTCATGAAGCAACTCCAAGCTTAGGAGCGGATGATCAGGGATAGGGATGCGGTCTAACTAAAAGGTGAGGCCAATTTGGCAGAATCTTTCAAATTCTCACGGAAGAGGAAAAGATCAGATAAGAAGCTAGCAGCTTCCAGTTCTTCTGTTCCTCCTATCTCGGATGGGAAGAAGAAGAAGAAGAACAAGAAACGTAAGGATCCTAAAAATTCCAAGTGCTTCTACTGTGGGAAGGTAGGTCACTTCAAGAAGGCTTACCAGGAATTACTAGCCGCCAAGATCAAGGAACTTAAGGAACTTCTTTATCTAGAAGCATGTTTGGTGGAAGAATCGAAAGATACTTAGGTCATTGATTTGGGAGCCACTAATCATGTTTGTGTTTCTATGCAGGGGTTCGTGGAAACAAGAAGTCTACATGATAAGAGTCTCTTGTTTCAGACTGGAGACGGTAGCTTAGTGGTGGCTGAGGCAGTGGGAGATGTATATCTTTACTTTGATGGATTTAGGTTTACATTATTGAAAGACTGTTTTTATGCTCCTAATTTTAGAAAAAACCTTATATCAGTAGCTTGTTTAGTAAAAGATTCTTATTCAGTTTCTTTTACTAAAAAAGTTAATACTCGTAAAAATAAGTCTTTTATCTGTTCTGGATGGATGGATGGAAACCTATATTTAATCAAACTAAAGATGTACTCACTGCTTGACACAGAATTAACTAATAACTCTAAAAGGTTAAAAGTTTCTCACTTTAACAAGGTGTATCTTTGGCATTTAAGACTTGGTCATATTAATTAGGATAGGATTCAAAGGTTGGTGAAAGACGGTCCTTTAGAATCTCTAGAGGAGGTATGACTTCCTTAATGTAAGCCTTGTCTTGAGGGTAAGAGGACTAAGAGGTCTTTTGGAGCTAAAGGTAATAGGGCTCAGGAACTCTTAGAAATTATGCATACCAACGTATGTGGCCCTATGAGCATCACAGCATGAGGAGGGTTTGAGTATTATGTCTCCTTTATAGACGATTATTTAAGGTACGGATATGTGTACCTAATGCACTACAAGAGCGAATCCTTTGATAAGTTCAAAGAGTATCATGCGGAAATGGAAAAGAAATTGGGTAAATCCATAAAGACACTTCAATCTGATCGAGGTGGTGAATATCTCTCCTTTGAATTTCTAGGACATCTTGTAGAGAATGGGATCTTATCCCAATTAACTGCACCTGGTACTCCACAACAGAATTGTGTAGCCAAAAGGAGATATAGGACATTATTAGATATGGTACGGTCCATGATGAGTTATTCAATGCTACTGTTATCATTCTAGGGATATGCATTATAAACGGCATGCTATATTCTGAACCAGGTTCCAAGTAAGTCAATTCCCAAGACTTTGTATGAATTGTGGCATGGCAGGAAGCCCTCCCTTGGACATATAAGAAAATGGGCCTGCCCGACATATTTACTGGATTAGGATGTAAAGAAGTTGGAAATAAGATCAGAATTATGCATGTTTATAGGATATCTTAAGGGAACTAAAGGAGGTCTGTTTTATAACCAGAAGGAACAAAAAGTTATTGTATCAACCCATGCGACAATTTTGGAAGAAAGTCACATGAATGACTTTAAGCCTCGAAACAAAATGGTGCTAGAGGAGTTATCAGGTGATAGAACTACTCCACAAGTTTCGGTCTTGGACACAAGTCTGAGTTCCAGTGAAAGACCTACAGACGATCAACAATTTAGGGTGCTAAGTAAGGAAACATAATTTCTTCATGTATGATGCTGAGGTATACCAAGCCGAGGCTCATGAGCATGAGGATGATCTGGTCACTTATGATGAATCTATAAATGATGTTGATTCTAAATCTTGGAAACAGGCCATGAACAATGAGATGGATTCTATGAAATCTAACTCTGTTTGGGAACTTATGGATCTACCAAATGGGATAAAACCCACTGGATGTAAGTGGGTCTACAAAAGAAAGAAGGATGCAGAAAGGAGAGTGAAAAATTTCAAAGCTAGACTGGTCGCAAAGGGGTACACGCAAAAGGCTAGAATCGATTATGATGAAACCTTTTCACCTGTTGTTATGCTGAAGTCTATCCGTATTCTTCTGTCCGTTGCTGCAGCTCTCAATTACGAGATCTGGCAAATGGACGTCAAGACGACATTCTTAAACGGCCATTTTGAGGAAAGTATCTATATGATACAGCGAGAAGGGTTGGTGGTAAAGGTGAAGAGAAAAAAGTCTGTAAGTTGCTTGGATCCATTTATAGATTAAAGCAAGCATCCCACTCATGGAACCAAAGGTTTGATCAAGCAATCAAAACATTCAGTTTTGAGCAGAACGTTGATGAACCCTATGTTTATAAACATATTAAGGATGGAAAAGTGATCTTTTTGGTACTCTATGTCGATGATATACTATTCATTGGGAATGATGTAAGGAATTTGTCATCGGTCAAACTTTGGCTACACCAATAGTTTGGCATGAAGAAATTAGGAGAAGCTAATTATGTTCTAGGAATTCATCTCTTTAGAGATCGAAAGAACAAAGTGATAGTATTATCCCAGGCTTCATATATAGATAAAATAATTGACAAATATGCAATGCAAAAGGCAAAGAAAGGTTCACAACCTTCCATTGTCGGACTGATTCTTTCATTGGATGATTGTCCCAAGACATCAGAAGAAAGAAAGCGTATGAGTAAGGTCCTTTATGCATCTACTGTGGGTAACTTTATGTACGCTATGCTTTGCACTCACCCGGATATGTGTTTTACAGTAGGTATGGTGAGTCGATATCAAGCGAATCCTAGAATCAAGCACTAGCAAGCAGTAAAGCATATACTCAAGTATCTTAAGAGAACAAGGGATTATATTCTAATGTGTTCTGGAGGGGACCTAACACTCATAGGATACACAGACTCAAACTTCCAGACTTGCAAGGATTCAAGGAAATCGACATCAGGATCAGTGTTCTTACTCAAATGAGGCACCATTGTGTGGAAGAGCATGAAACAGGGTTACACAGCTAACTCTACAATGGAGGCTGAGTAATTGGCTGCGTCTGAGGCATCAAAAGAAGCGGTTTGGCTCTGCAAGTTCTTTAGAGACCTTGAGGTCATTCTGGGTGTTGACAAGCCTATCACACTCTATAATGATAACAGCGGGGCTATTGCCAACACAAAGGAATCTTGACACTATAAGAGGACAAAGCACATAGATTGCAGGTACCACATAATTAGACGGCATGTGGAGATAGAACAAGGGGATATATGTAAGATTGCAGCTGAGGACAACATTATCGATCCTTTACTAAGACTTTGGTGGCTAGAAGCTTTGAAAGACATGTTGAGGCAATGGGGATGTGTAACATGGCACATCTACTGGCTTAGGGTAAGTAGGAGATTGTTAGGAAATGCCCTAAGCATGAAAGACATTTTGATGTATTTCATTTATTTTGAACTGGATAATAAAATTATATATAGAGGTTATTCATTACATTGTTATTTGTCCTTATTCTATTTACATGTTAAAGTAAATATAAACAAATATGGTTCACTAACTGCTTTTGTTAAACTATTTGAATGTTGCATGCAATGGACTTTTGTATGTAAGAAGACAATGTTCTAAAGTAAGCAATCTAAATTAAGGTCCGTAGTCTATAGGGTTAAATCGAGTATCTAACTCCACTATTATGTTGTCTAAAGCCACAGTGGGGACTGTTTCGCTTGATTGTCTGAGCATAAACTCCCGAGTAGAGACATAAATATGTTACTTGGTAGTGACATATTGGACCGGGACTAAAGCGTGATTGATCTACGTAGTCCACTATGAATGGATCAATCTGCTTTTGACGTTCATTATGCAATAACCTTAATCCTGAGTAAATGAACTACTTCATGTATATGACTTGTGTACTTTGATGTTCCAATGGCTAAAGTGTCTCAGAGGTAGTAAGCTTATAGACCGGTTCGTTGGGTGCATGACTTATATATGATGGAGTGTTTATTGCAGATATCAGAATTATAGCTCTAATAAGGAGTTAAGGGTATCCTCTTAAAGGCATTATACTGGATCTAAAAATGAACAAGGCTTTGGGTCATCTGCTAGACAGATGACTTCTTATTCACATATGGTGAATAATCATTTTCTTATTCGGTAGTATAATGGAACTTTAAGATAGCCTGATCAATAGGTTGAATAAACTTTGACCTAAGGCTGACCATGGATATCATATGAGAGTTTTGCATACATGATAAGGTCATTGGACATTAGCTTGTCACAGGCTTTCGTAATACGGTATATAATTATGAGTTCAGTTTCAGGTTTATAGTGGTATGACTTTGAAATTAGTGATCATATGATTGAGTTGTTCAGTACAGAATGATAATCATATGGAATCATGAGAACCCGATTATATATGTCCAATTGGTCCCTCTACTAGCTCCACAAAATTCCATAACGAATGGTAAATTGATTATTGTATGCTTATTGGCTAGTTGACTATGCATAGAAGGTGTAGACATAGGATAAAGGTTGGAAGACAAGATTCTCTCTTGTTGAATTCAGATTTTGTTTTGGATAATAGAGTACACAATTATTCAAACTCCAAATAAAGTTGCCATAATTTTGTTTGAGTTTGAATTGGAGTTGTAGAAAATTATCCATAAGGACAAAATTTGAAATACTACTTTTTGTAGAGTTTGAAATTTGAAATTTAAAATTTGAAATTTGAAATTTAAATTTTGAATTTGAAATTTAAAATTTAAATTTAAATTTTAAATTCAAATTTGACATTTGAATTTGAAATTTGAAATTTGAATTTGAATTTAAATTTTAAATTTGAATTTGAATTTTGAAATTTGAACTTTGAAATTTGAATTCAAATTTTGAATCAGAATCCAAGTGAAATTTGAATTTTTTTGTGGACAATTCTACATGGTAAGAATTCATTTTGATATGGATAATGGAGAGGAAAATCTTGTTTGAATCCTACTTGAATTTTGAAGCCTAAACCTAGCCAGAATGGCTGAATTTGTTAAGGGAGATCTTCCCTAAGAGAATTCAGATTTTGTAGAGGATAAGGATGAAAGAAAATTCAAGTTTCAATCCTATTTGAATTTTGATTCTCTCCTTCACAAAATGGCTGAATTTTAGTGGATAAACCCAAGGTGATTTTTGGATTTTTTTTGTAGTTAAGGGTGAGATAAAATTCAAGCTAGAAAATCCTATTTGAATTTTGATTCTCGTCACACTTGGATGGCCGAACCTGGCCTTGTTCTTCGACTAAGGGAAAATTTGGTTATAGTGGATAATAATGAGGTAAGATTCAAGTTAAAATCCTGTTTGAATTTGGAATGCAAAATCCCCTAGTGTGGTCAAATCTTCCCTTGATTATGGCCTATAGGGAATTCTGATTTTGTGAGGAAAATTAGGGAGAAAATCTTCTCCTGGTCCAATTCGAATTCAAGGGATTACCTCATGCCAGTCTGTAAATAGGGGTCCTACCACTCCAGTTCTCTCAGACCACAGACTCTCAGGTGAGCAGGCTTATTGTTGCATAACGCACTATGACAATAAGTTTTTTAGAGATCTGGGTGGTCAGTAGAAGACTAGCAGTGCTAGCATACCGATCGAGGAACCGAGTGCCCACACACTCTGCCATCCGAGAATTAGAGAATAGTAGAGAAGGCTAGTTGGTTGAAGCATTCCAGTCATTCTCTTCCTGCAGTTGGCGTCCTCTAAGAGGTATGAGTTTTATTATTGTTAGTTTATTGTATATAATATCACGAGATATTTAACGATCTTAAAAAATTTTTGCAATTCCGTTGCGCTGCTCTGATGCATTTTTACCGATTTTTTCCTATATTAGCATCTTACCTATTGCTCAATTGTTGAGGCCTCCATGCATCTTGAGCAATAGTTGCTTCTTAACAATGAATAATCCTCGATCAATCTTCATAGAAGATGATTTGATAAGGATAAGGGGAGCATATAGTTTCCTAAATGAAGTTTAGTTGCACCTCTTTTCCTAAACGAATGAGCCGATACAGTCTCTGAGGGGTGGATCTGCATGTATAAGATCTAATTTGAATGTGAACTATACTAAACACTCTATCCTCTACTTGTCCAATGTATTTCTTATTATGAACTCATGATTCCTTAGTTGATGCCCAATGGGATGCAAATGTTCCTGTGCCTCCCCATTATAGTAGAAGAGATGAACATCAAGCTAATGGTTGTTGTGATAACCGAGGACTTTTCAAGTTCTCAAAAGAAATGTAAAATTGTATATATATGACAATTTTAATGTATGAAATATGAAAAAGTAGTGTTTTAATATTTTATAAAACGCGATAAAGTGTTCTAATAGTGAAAAAAGGTGTGATTTCGAAAATGGAAAATTTTCACAAACTGAAATGGGTGAAACGGCCCCAAATCAGAGCCAAAAGCCCTAGAGGGTACACCGAATGCACTAAAAGATGAAAAACTTACGGTAGTGATTTTTGGTCAAATGGAAGCAAAATAAGGCAAACCGATCGCACAGGCACCTACATGATTTTGGTCAATTTCTGTTCGGTTTGACTTTTGGTCAAACTTTGACCGTAGATTTTAATATGGGAATTAATTCGTTGATGTCATCCATGACATCATGCAATGATGTAATTAATGATAAATTTATGGGTAATTATGGTGGTAGGTAGATCTAAGGGTTGTGATTTAATATGATCTTGAATCAAGGGTTGGATTTAGGCCAAAATTACAAGAAATTTTTGGCAAATTTTTAAGTTTTTAGGCACTACTTTAGGCGGTGGAAAAGGCTGAAAAACAGCCAAAAATTTTGTACTTTAGTCCCTACAAAGTTTGCTAAAAAGTCCTTAAAGTTAGGCCATATTTTTGGAAAATTTTCCAACTTAATCCTCCTTCTTCCTCATGCCTTTAAAACACGTGAAGGACCATAGGAAATCAGAAAAATTTTGCTTCCTTGTTGCCGATTTCTAGCCGTGGCCTTCTCCCCCTTCAAACCAAAAAATATTTTCAAAACCCTTCACCAAACTAGCTTCCAAACACCTTCCAAGCTTCAAGGGTTCAATCTAATAATGTGAGTCTCCATTTGGCATCTTTTACTTGCCTTTTTGTTCTTCAAAACCATGGCCATGGTAGGTGGGAAAGAATTGTGAAAGTTTGGTGTTAAACTTTGTTGTTTAGTATTGGTTAGTTTGTATGTTGGTTCAAGATCATTTTGGAAGCATGAAACAAGCATTTCCCATGCATGAGTACATGCAAAGTTCGTGGTTTTCAAGGGGATGAGACACGAAATTTTGTTGAGAATTAGATTATGTTTTGGTTATGAATGAACTATAGTTGTGTTGAAATGTATGACTGTGATATTGGAACTGTGAAATGAAAATTTTGGCTGGGATTTTGCTATGAAAATCCATGGCCTATATGAAAGAATTTTATGGAAAATTTTGTGAGGAAAATTGGATGAAAAGTTTGAGAAAAACCCTAGGAGGAAACCAAAACATTGGGTTTAAAGTTTGGAGTATAGAAACCGTGGGTTGTGTATGGAAATGGAATAAAATTTGGTTAGGTTTGATGTAGGTTTATGCATTAGAAAATCATTACTTTTAAGTGTAAGAAATTATGTTTTGATGAGTGAAAATTTTGGTGCTTGAATTGAATAAAAACCATGGCTAATAATGAGGGAAAATTGATGAAATTTTATGTTGAATGGTGTATTGGTAATGTGGAAAAATTTTACGTAAAGGTTTCGTGACTTTGTGTAAAATAGGCCTTTGGTATAGTATGTGGTAGGTACTAAGGTTTTGACGCATACCTAACGTTAGGAAAATCTAAAATTTAAGTGGAAATGCTATTGAAATTTTAAAAAAAGGCATAAAGGACATTTCAAGAAACAAGGGATAAAAATATCCTCGGAAATAGAGACCTAGACCTCTCAGTAAATTAGACTTGGGATTATGATAACAAACCTTTTTAGGAATAGTAAACCATCCCTCTAAAATTTTAAAACATTGAAAAAATGGGAAAAATGACGTTAGGGGTAATTTAGGAAACGCAGGGTAAATTTATGGTCGGGATGAAAAACCCAAGCCCCCGAAAACCAAGGCTCAGAAATAGGATGACAAACGTTTCAGGAGTAATGAAATGTCCATTTGAGACTCTAAAACGTCATAAAAACGAGAAATGACCCTAGGTGTCAGAATAGTGCCATATGAGGGTCGGGTAACAAATAGTTACATGTGTTGCAGTAATGACTGCTACAAAAATATAACGAAGTCTAATAAATATTATTTTAAGATATTTGGGCTTAGAAAATCCCATAAAAAAAATGGTAGTGTGGAAATGTTATGGTCCCGAGACCCGTCAAGGGCAAAATAATTATTTTGATTAAAAATTTCTGAAAGACTCGGAAAGGACTGTTAAGGACTTAGAATGATTCAAATAAGATTTTAGAGGCTGTAACTAAGATTCTTAAGGCTAAAATCCAAATTTTATGAAGTACACGGGCGTGTACTTTGGGTACACGCCATGTGTTGAGGGATTAGGTAACCCGAGAGGTACACGGTCTTAGACACGGCCGTGTATCAAGCTTTGTACTTATGCATGGGTAGATAGGATTACATGACCATGTAGTAAAAGACCCGCAGGGTACACGATTGTAGACACGGCCGTGTATCAGGCCGTGTATTATATAGAGAGATGAAAGGTATTGTGATGATAAGAACAAAATGAATACATACAAAGTGATAAACGATGATAGGAATTAACAGACAATATTTTTTTTGTAGGGACCCAAACTAGAGTCGATAAAAGAACTACAAAGGACTTCAGAAAGTAGATGTTAGCGCAGTTGTGGTAAGTTTAGACATTTATTTATCTATAACATGAATTAACTATCATAGTTATATTATGTGCTGTTCATACGTTATGAAAGAATATAATTGTGTTACAAGTGCTAAAAGGGTTCCTAGCCATGAGATGAGGATAAGTCATCCGGTAGGAACTATAAGAAAGACGGTAATAAAATCACTATTGGTGTACTAGCCTTCAATAAGGTGGGGGTTTATAGGTCCTTTAGGGATATGATAACCGCTTCGGGTGATGATAGACTGCGAGAGAAGTAGCCAGTGGGTAGCTGCCCAGATTCCCTCCCAGTCAGCGCGCATAATGGTACGACCAATAAGGGCCCAAAAACCAGAATTTAAAAAAAGATAATGACTTAAAACTAAAATAAATGTTATAAGTGAGCATAATCAGACGCGGTAGGTACTAACAATACGTTTAGTATTCCCGGTCAAAGTTAGCGTGAATAGTATCAGGTCAAGGTCAAAGTTACTATTTATTAATCAAAGTCAAAGTTACTATTCACTCATCAAAGTCAAAGTTACTATTCACATATGAATATTACTATTCATGGAAAATTTTATTATTTATGTTTTTGAATCTACATGATTCCTAGTATGTATGTTTGAACTTACTGAGCCTATTAGCTCACCAGTATGTTCATGTTGCAGGTAAGAAACTTGTCCAGTAGTAGGATGCTTTGGATGACGGTAGGATATGCGGTGCCAATAGGATAGGGAATGTCATAATCGAGAAATTTTACTGTTCGTAGAAAGTTTGTATAACTTGTGTACTCTATGATTTTTATGTGTAATACTGTAAAACATATATTTTAATACTATTTAGAATGCGTAGAAATGTTCGGATAGTGCTGACAAGAGTGTGATTAGAAACAGAAAATTTTACCGAACCAAAATCAGACAAAATATGCCTTTTCAGTTTCAAAAATTTTGAAAGTATACTGCAAACCACTAAAAGACGAAATACTTACGGTATTGATTTTTAGGCAAACCGGAGCAAAATAAGGAAAACCGATCGCGCGGACAGCCTTAGGAACTCGTCTACGCGATTTCGGTGCAAAGTCGTTTGGTTTGACTTTTAGTCAAAAGTTTGACCTAGCATCTATGAGGGGAGTCAAAGATTGCGTGTGAATCTTTGAAAGGATGTAAGGATACATTCCAATCCAAGGGCTAGGGTTTAAAGTCAAGAAAATTCAATGGCTAGGATTCAAAGTCAACAAGGAAAGTCAAAGGAAGCTTAAGCAAATTTTCAAGAGGTTTCTATGGCATATAGGTGGTGGATTTTGGGGCCAAAATCAGAAAAAAAAAAATCTGGCCATCTTTGATTAATTACAAAACAGCCCCTAAAGAGTGGAAAAATTACATAAAAAGTTTACAAAAAGTTCCTTAAATCAATTGCAACTTAGTCGTTCCTTTTTGGCTACTTATATACACGGTTTTAGGCCCTTAGAAACCAGAAAAAATTCTGGTTTTCATCCTCCATTGCAGCTTTGTATCTTCCCCTTTGAAAGCGCAAAAATTTCTTCAAGATTTGTGCAAGAAAGTGTGAAAAATTCATCACAAAGTTCAAGTTATCAAGTGAGCAAGGTAACCTTCTATTTTGGCATGATTGCTTCTTGTTTTTCATGAGGAAAAACCATGTGATATGGGCTGATTTGAAGTGAGAAAAATTAGTTTTTGTTTCATGGATTTTTCGTTGAAAGTGTGTAAATGGTGTGAGATTAAGTTAAGCAAGAAACAAGAGCATGAAAAATCAAGTTGTTTATGTGCTTTATTTCACCAAAACCGTGGGTTGTTCATGAGGTAGGAAGATGAAATTTTCATGTTGTTTTGTTTGGTTTTGATGTTGAAAGTCATGTGGAAATGGAATGAAAGAAATAGATGAAATGAAATTGAAAAACACTAAATGTTGGTGCTTATTTTTCAATTGAAAATTGTGGGGAAGAAAGAGGAAAAATGTGGTTTGTGTTGGTGAATTTGAGTTTTTTTTTTTTTTTAAAAGATGGCATTGTTCATGTATAGAAAACAAGAAAAAGAAATGGAAATAAAAATAAAATTTTGAGGTTGATTTTCCAAGGAAAATCCATGGCTTTTTAAAGATTAATGTATCAAATTTTGATGACTTATGCTAGGGTTTTGTGATGTAATGTGTAATGAAATGATACATAAAGTGAGGAATAAGGAAAAATTAAATTTGGCATGGGTTTTGGTAATGAAAACCGTGTATAGGTCTAGTGGGAAATGAGAAATTTTGTTAAGCCATGTGAATATGTAAATGGTGTATAAAACCGGGCCTAAAAATGTTAAAGAACGGGTTGAAATCCCGTTAGAAATGAGTAAGTTTTATAGTGTAATTTTACGTAAAAAGTTTGTAACTTTTACGTAAAATTAGGTTTATGCTATAGTACTTAGCAAGATAGAATAGGATAGATGGTTTCGAGGCGTTTCCTAAACGCCAGGAACCTAGAAATTCGGCAGAAATACTACTGAAATTTTCAGGACGCCTGAAGGGCAATTTGGTAAACGAGGGGTAAAAATAGAGTCAGGAACCGGAAACCCAAGCTGCCTCAGGAACCTAAGCTCGAGAAGAGAATAAAAGACGATTACATAACTAGTGAAATAGCCATTTGAGGTCCCGAAAGGCTAGAAAAACGAGAAACGACCCCGTGGGTCGGAATAGTACCACCCGAGAGTCGGGTGAATAGTAACTGAGCGTTTTGGTAGAAAATATCGTAAAAGCTCGGTAAGACCTAAGAAAAGTTATTTTATGAGTTTTGGGATTAGAAAACCTAGATAAAACGATAAAACGGAAATTCCAACAGTGCAAAATCCCGATAGGGGGGCAAAATGGTCATTTTGACCAAAATTTACTAAATTGCTAGAAAAAGGCCATAAAAGCCTCAGAATGATTTTATTAAATTTCAAAAGACTAAAATAGAGTCATAAGTCAGAAAAACGGGGGAAAATCCCGCTAAGGACGAAATGGTCATTTTGCCAAAAGTTAGGGGCAAAACAGTCATTTTGTCAAAAGGTTCAGAAAAGTGATATTAAGGTCCAGAATAGTATTTTAAGCATCATAATAATTACAGAATTGAAAATATGAATCCCAAAACAAATAATTAAGAACCCAAATCAGAAGTTTTATATTTTCACCGTATTTTAGCTATGAAATGAATAGTAAAAATGACTGTGATTTATTTCAGTTATAGGAAATCAACCAAAAGGCGATTTAAGGAAGCCGGTTGACTCAGGAAAGGAACCACTAGCAAAATACCTATAGGTTTAAACATTTATCTGTCTACAACATGAATTTACTCAGTATGCTTATGTGATATAGATGACAGAAATTTAGTAGTCAGATGCTGTATGCACACTAACATAAGAGATAAAATCTTAAGAAAACTACAGAATGAACTACAAAATAATTTAAAGAGTTTCAGACCCAGGAGGTAGCATAAATTTCACCAGTCAGGAACCACAAGAACATCAGTAACTAAATCAGTATTGGCGTACCGGCCTCCCACACAGGTGGAGGTTTCTCAGATTCAGTTATGATAGGACTCCAAACCGCTAGTGATACGTCCTAGGTTTGGAAGTCTGATGTAGTTAGACTATAGAGGATTGGCCAGTGGGTCACTCCCCAGAGTCCCTCTTAGTCACGCGCGCACTACGGTACGACCAATTCAAGGGTCCAATATCAGAATTCAGTACTAGATAAAGACCTAAGACTTAAAAATTGTCATAATTAAGCATAAAACATACTAACTGTATGTGTAGTAGCTTAGACCCAAGTTAACGTGAATAGTATCAATCAAAGTCAACTTTACTATTCATGATCAAAAGTCAAAGTTACTATTTATGTGAATAGTACTTTTTCATGATTTTATAATTTATGTTCTTGCATGTATGTTTGAACTTACTGAGCCTGTCACTCACAAGTTTATTCATGTTGCAGGTAAGAAACCTGTACACCAGTAGACAGTGGATGGACGAGGAGCGGGATTACATCTGCCTCTAGGGTTGGGCGAGGGGAATGGTCCTGCTGATGTTTTCCGCTGACCAGATCTAGAATGATGTTTTGAGAGTAGATTTTGAATTATATTTTGAAATTATATCATGATGTAAATTATGTATGACCAGTATAACAATAGTTTATCTTATGTTCTATGATGCTTATGTTTTTACAGTTAATAATCACAAATAGTTTTTAAAAAAATCCCTCGGTTTTCAGAATAAAAATCATCTTAACTACAAATGGTAATTTAACAAGAACAAGTTATAAGTAAGTTACCGGCGACCCATTAAGGTAACGACCTACCATAGTAGACATTAAAGCTCTACTATGCTAGTACTGTAGCCTCAATTCAAGGTGGGCCACCACAGGGAATTCCACTGTGGATATGGTCCTACTACTAGTCTTCCGCTGAGCTTTCAAAGAAGAGATTTGAAGAAAAGAAAATACATATTTTGTGATACAAAGTTGAAACAATGTATTTATGTAAATTTTATTTTGTGCTCATAACATGATAACACACATTATGGTTTAATTACATAAAGAAAAGTGTAAAAAAAAAATTGGCTCCAAATTGATGAGATTTCAAACTAAAGAAAAGGAATTTTGGCGACCCAATGATGTTCACGAGCTATTTTAGTGGGCTAGAGAGCTTGATGTAATAGTTTCGTCTAACCAAAGTTGGGGGCGCCACAGTTGTGGACTTTCTCAACCTTTAATACCTGAAGCATAATCACTTCAAATTTGGTCATTATTCGATGGTGCCTAGGACAAATAAGCAGATTAATCAATGATATGAAGAACACTGATCATTACTAGTAGGATCAAAACTTATTCATGCACATTAATATGAAGTCAATTGGTCCCCCAGTTAATTCAATATATCCTTTTTAGGGTAAACTTAGTAAGTAAGGGGCAAGAATGTTGATTGCTTATCGTTATGTTTTTGATGACTGCTTTTACTAACCCATTTCTTTTATAGGCAAGGCCCACAAAGAAGCTCCTCCTATGGGGTTAAAATTCTCAATGAAGCTTGAGACAGTCAATTTAATACCCAATAAAGAATTAGATGACTTCATACCTAATTAGTTTCAACATTCATGCCTTTGGAGAGATTTCCTTGAGATTCCCACATATATAGTTATAAAATTACTATCTTGGGTCTATTGGCCATGCATTGTTAGAGCAGTTTTAAGATGAGTATTCAATACTTTCCTATTCACTAAATCCCTAATCGATGAAGAGGCCTTGTTCATAGATCGATTCCTTTACATGATGAAGATTAACCTTTAACTGCCAAAGGATATAATAGCTAAGAAGTAGGCTAAGAAGGCTATGGCCAAGGTCATTGCTAAAGGAACAAATGCCATTGTCTCAACCCATGCAACATTCCTGTAGGAAAGTTAAATGAATGACTTTAAGTCTTGAAGTATAGTGGTGCTAGAGGAGTTAGCGGATAATAGAACTGCTCCACAGGTTTCGATCTTGGACACAAGTCTAAATTCTATTGAAAGATGTGCAAATAATCAATAGTTTAGTGTGATTCGTCATAGTGGGAGGGTTTCAAAGAAACCTAATTTCTTCATATATGATGCTGAGGTATACTAGGCCTAGCTCATGAGCATAATGATGACTCGATTACTTATAATGAGGCTATAAATGATATTGATTTTAAATCTTGAAAATAGGCCATAAACAATGAGAATGATTTTATGGAATCTAACTCTATTTGGCAACTTATGGACCTGTCAGATGGGATCAAACCCATTGGGTGCAAGTGGGTCTACAAAAGAAAGAGGAATGCAAAAGGGAAGTTTGAAACTTTCAAGGCTAGACTTGTGGCAAGGGGTACACACAGAAGGTTGGAATCAATTACGATAAAACCTTTTTGTCTATTGCAATGCTGAAGTTTATTCACATTCCTCTATCCATTACTGCAACTCTCGATTTTGAGATCTAGCAAATGGATATCAAGATGGCATTCTTCCATCTTGATGAGAGTATCTATGTGGTACACTCTGAAGGGTTTATGACATAAGGGCAAAAGAGAAAAGTTTGCAAGTTACTTGGATCCATTTATAGATTAAAGCAAGCATCCCATCGTGGAACCAAAGATTTGATCAAGCACTCAAAACATCCAGTTTTGAGTAGACCATTGATGAATCTTGTGTTTATAAACATATAAAGGATGGAAAAGTGGTCTTTCTAGTGTCTATGCCGATGATATACTACTCATTGGGAATGATATATGGAACTTAATATCAGTCAAACTTTGGTTATCCCAACAGTTTGATATGATTAGCTTCTCCATCAATTTAGTGTTCAGCAGTGAGTACATCTTAGGTCTGACCAAATAAAGATTTCTATTCATCTCTATAGAACAGATACAAAACTGGTTTTTGTGAATAACAACTGTTTTATTAAAAGAAACTGAACAAGAATCTTTAATTAAACAAGCTACCGATATAAGGTTCATCCTAAAATTAGGAATATAAAAATAGTCTTTCAGTAAAATAAACCTAAATTCATTAAATTAAAGATGTAAATCTCCTATTGCTTTAGCCACTACGAAGCTACCATCTCCAGTTCACAACGAGAAGCTCCTATCATGTAGACTTCTTGTTTCCACAAACCCCTGCATAGAAGCACAAACTTGATTAGTGGCTCCCGAATCAATGACCCATATGTCCTTCAATTCTTTTACTAAACAAGGTTTTAAGTAAAGAAGTTCCTTACCTTTCTTGCCTTTAGTGGCTAAGAATTCCTTGCAAGTCTCCTTAAAGGGACCTACTTTTCCATAGTGAAAGCACTTAGACTTTTTAGGGTCCTTGGGCTTTTGTTCATCTTTTATTTTTCCTTCCCATTCAAGACAGGAGAAATAAAAGAACTAGAACCCCCTTATTCTTCTTTGGCTTTTTCTTATTCCCGGGGGGTTTAGAACATTCCACCAAGTTGACCTCTCCCTTTGTCTAGACTAGAACCCCATCATTGATCATCAGCTTACAAGCCTATAGTTGCTTCATGAGGTCGGTAAGTCTTAACTCCTTTGTCACCAAATTATATGCAGATTTGAACCCTATAAAATCCTTTGACAGAGTCTTGAATATCATCTCAAGCTATGTGTTGTAGTCTATCTCAGTACCGTTATCAACAGCCTCAATAAAGAATGCCATAAGCATAAGTATACGATCTTTTACCAAAGTACTTGTCTTCTGCATAGAGTTCATTATGCTTATGATAGAAAATTGTCAAGCCAATTTTTGTTGGCCTCTAAACATATCCTTCAAGTTATCTATGATCTTTATAGCAACTTAATAGGTTTCATGTTGCTTTCGTAAAGCAATCATCATAAAAGCGAGGATCTAGTATTGAGTTATCTCATTGGATTCTTTACAGCGAGTATACATGATAGGGACCTTTTAAGTGGTGCATCAGGTTGGGGCCATATTGGGCATGGTTCATCTAGTATAAATTTATGTCTCTTACAGCTAAGAATTATTAGTAGGTTTCTTTTCTAGTCTTTATATTTGTTTTCAATCAATATTAAGATTAGAAGTATCGGTGACATTTTGAATGAAAGTATAATATAAAAGAATATCATTACAAAGCCTAAGAAAATATATAAGATATTTAGCATATAAAATATACAAGTATTGTAGGCCACTCGACTAGCTCTCATCCACTCTCTTTCTTTCTTTCTTTCTTTGCTATTTAGTTCCTCTTACTTAACTTACTTTTCTTTAAAAGATTGTTATTTGAAAAACCATGAAATTTGTTTTTTGTTTTTATTTTGTTTTTATAAAATACTTGCGGTCTTATTTTCTTGAAAATACTTATAATATAAACATACTTTATTACATAAGTATACCCTTTAAACTTACTTCACTTTATACGTAACACACTTGTATTGTCTTTATACGTTTATACATACATTCTTGTACTACACTCTTTTCATAGCGAATGATTTGCAAAGCAGATCCATAATCCCTCCATGACACTGTAGGAATCTGCCTGCCAGTCCTTTAGCTCTCTTTTCATAATACAGGTTGTTTACTCTTGTTACCTACATCACAAACAGACTAGTGAGCTAGAGCTCAGTAAGTACAAACATACAGATAAAGCATGATTTATATCTAACACTTCAGGTTAGTCTGTTATGTGTGTCTATTTTCTGTTCTTATGATTTCTTTGTTCTTTCTAAACTATTTTTTTTCTTTTTTTTCTTTTCTTTTCTTTTTCTTTTCTTTTCTTTTCTTTTCTTCTTTATCTTTTCTTTCTTTATCTTTCACTTGAGGGGCCGTGGTTGGATGTACCTAATGCGCACAGATCAATGGGGGAAAAGGGGAGGGACCCACCAATCAACCCTAAGGTCAATCTTTACACTACCACACTTAGAGTAGCACCATACACTGAGGTGGAGGCTATCTTTAAACCTCACACTGGGGAGGCTGGTACGCCAACCTTACATTTTCAGTCTTATTATCTTACCTATATTTATCTTTCTTTACGTTAGCTTTACATGTTTCTTTAGCTTTGTGAATATGTTAGATCAATACGTCACAACATATATAACTTATATATAAACATAATTCTATGGTAAGTTAGTTCGTGAGTAGACATATAAATATCTGTAGTCACAACATTTGTACTAAGGTAAACTTTCTCGGGTTCTTTGAACTCCTGTGCCTGTCTCCGGTCAGGTGTCCTATAGTCAATAAGGTCATCGATTAATTACATTTTTATTAAATAGTTTTTGTTTTACTAAAATCTGAACTTTGGCTTTTAACAACTTAATTAAAGCCTTAGGACAACATTTAAGGCTTGAACAATCCTATTTAAACCTTTCTGGAACCTCTTTGCATAATTACCATCTTGCCCCAAACTTTTGACAAAATTACCATTTGCCCCTTGTCAGGCCCAAAATTTAGACACGTGACACGGCAGCCAAATCATAATATCAACCCGAGATTTAAGGAAAAAACATTTATTACGAAAAACGGGTCAACATCATAATTTAGCTAAGCCTAATTATTTATAAAGTAGCATCATAACCACATAATAAAATAAAGTAGAAAATAAATACTTTTTAATGCGGAAACCAAACACAAAATCGGTCTTCAAAAGAAATTACCAACCATAAAACATTCCCAAGCATGAAATTTAAATAACGTGAAATAAAGTCCAAACTTAAAGTCTCATTACATCAGAACGAGAAACAGAAAGAAGAAGATGGAGAAAATGGAAAGCATCATCTTCGGTAGAAATGGATAGCTCAACGATTTTCAGAACTGCTACCTCCCGCACCTGGAAGTAGTCATTTCGAAATCACAAAGAAAAAGGGACGTGAGCGCTGGCTCAGTAGGACAGAAACAAAGGTGGATTAAACAGGTAATATTTAAAAGTATGACATAATATTCGTATCCAAAAATAATTAACAATTTAAGAATACATGGCATAATAACCATTTCCAAAATAATCAACAATTTCATGAAAACATTTTTAATATAAGTTTTATTCTGATGAGGACTTAGCGTAGCTGCAATATACGTGCCCCAATATTAAAAATAATAAATCATTAAAATAAACCATCATATTTTGAGTGAGGACTTGTCGTAGCTATAATATACGTGCTTCGAATTGAATTATCCTAGATCATCTCGTTACGGTCTAAATAGGCCGAACGGCACTGCGCAGGTTTAGGGACCTTCCCCCATGGCATCAACTTTGGGACGCACGCATCATTTATAGTGATCGTGAACTAGAGCTCAATTATGTTCACCGGATTATTCAAAAGATGGTATTTACCAAGTTATATTATGTCATCAAAAACAGTATAATAATTTCATAAACTGAAAACAGCATGCCATCGATAAAATAGGGAAATTTAAAACACTTGACTACTCCCAGAAAAGGCTAGAAAGTCCTACCTCGATTATCGCACAAGCGTTGCGATGACGTGATCCACGAATCAAGCAAGAACGTCAAATAAATCCTATAATCACAACATATGATCAGTCTAGGTCTAGACATTATCATCCAATCATTTTTGTGTGCCACAAAAGGATTTTAAAATGTTTAATAAACATTTGGGATTTAAAATTTGTGAAAAAAAAAACTCTAAGTTAGGATATTACTGGACATGGGCAGCCTGAATTAGGCTAACTGTAAAATCAATATTAATTCATTTTTAATCCAAAAAATTCTAAATTTTTAATATGTTAAACTAGACATCTGTAGCTTTAATTCCATATAATTTTTATAATTTTTAGACATCGTTGGTTCATTCAATTAGGCCAAAACCTGAGGAGTTGTTTTCAGGCATAAAATTAGGATTTCAGTTTCAGTTCAAAAAACTGGCAGTTCTGTCCACCTATCTTAGAAAAATATTTTGACTAGGCCAACGGATGATTTTGGTAATGAAATTTTTCAGCCATTTAGGGGACATCTTGAATTTAATTTTAGGCTCAAGATTCACTCAAAAATCATTTTTAAAACTCAAGTTATGGCTGACACAAAATTACTGTTCATATGGTAATTTTCCAGATTTCCGTTTTTCTGTCCGAATTTCAATTAGCCTCAAACCAATTCAATTTTCATCCAATGGTCATGAAATTTTGTGGAGAACCTTATTTATATGTCATTAACACAACCCAAGAATCAAATTGGAAAAAATCATAAAATTTTACACATGTGATCATAGGGTTTTTGAAAGGGGATCAATGAGCAAAATTTTTAGGGTTTTAGAGAGAGAAATTCACACCTTGTTTGTGCTGCACTATTTTTGATGCTTGGTCTCCTTTTAGGCTGAATTTGTGTGAGTGTTGGAGTCTTCAAAACAGTAGGGAAAACAGTGGAGAAAAACCATATAAATTTTGGGGTTTAAATCAAAAAAAAAAAAAAGAAGGAAGGAAAAAGTTGATTTCTTACCTTGTTTTTGTCTCAAAAATTGTTGAATCTTTGATCTGCCTTTAGGTAGGTTTTGCTTGCTGTTTTGGTGTGTTTTGGGAGAGAAAAATTCAGAGAGGAAATAAGGTGAGGTTGGCCGAATTTTGAGAGTGAAAGGAAAGGTGAATGAGAGTTAAAAGAGGGTTTTTATACTAGGTTTTTCTTTCCTTTTTGTTTCCTTGGTTGGCCGAATATTTTGGGGTGCAAAAGGGAATATTTTGAGGTTCAAAAGGGGAAATTTTGTGCTGTTTTGAGGCTAGGGTTTTGCTCTCCTTATTTTTTTCCTTAAGTGGCCGAAATTATCCATTAGTTTTTAAGGAAAAATAATTTGAATTTTGATCGAGTTTTGACCTAGCTTTTAATTCAAATCAAATCTCCTTTATTTCCTACACTTTATGGCCGAATTTCTTCTTTATATTTAAGGGATGAAATTTGAGTTTGAATCCTTCTTGGATTGGTGGGATTTAAATTTTAATTAAAACACCAAGTAATGGCCAAATATTTTAGGGTTTTTGAAGTCAAAATTGTTGACTTTTTGAGTGGAATTTGACTAAAAAACCAACCTAGGGTTTCCAAAAGATTTTTAATAAATTTTTGGCACACTAATTTTATTTAAATTATATATTGACCCTTAAATAAAATTTAAGACATCACAAGTATCTACCACTAAAAATAGTTTCGTCCTCAAAACTTTAAGAATTACTCGACACTAAAGAAGAGAATAAGAATATGAATAACTTCTCATTTCATTAAGCAATCTAAATGTACCTTTCAAAACATATAGTGGTATATCTACCACTATGAATAGAGTAGGGTTACAAAACAAACTTAGGTCGACTACATTACATGTACTCTACTGCTTAGCGAACCATTCAGCATGGTTCTCGCGCATATCTTTCTCGGTTTCCCATGTGGCTTCCTCTTCACCATGGTTACTCCAAAGAACCTTCACCATGGGTATTGTTTTCGTTCTCAGCTGCTTGACCTTACGATCCAAAATCTTCACCGGAACCTCGACGTAAGAGACATCTGGTTGGATTTCTACATCATCTGTTGAAATGACTTCGGACTCTATTCGTGCACTCTTCCTCAGCATCGATACATGGAAAACGTTGTGCACTCCCAAGGTGTTGGGTAACTTCAGCTTATATGCAACCTTACCAACTCTGCGTATGATCTCGAAAGGTCCAATGTAACATGGTGCTAGCTTCCCTTTAACTCTAAAACGAGAGATACCTTTCTTCGGTGAAACCTTTAGCAACACAAACTCTCCGACCTCGAACTCTAACGGCTTTCTGCGTTGATCTGCGTAGCTCTTTTGTCAATTCTGTGCTATTAGAAGTCGTTGTTTGATGATGGCAATCTTCTCGTACTGGTCTAGGATCATATCGAATCCACCCACTGGTGCTTCCTGGTTGTCAACCCAATAGAGTGATCGACAAGGCTTTCTGTACAACGCTTCAAAGGGTGCCATTCCGATACTCGCTTGATAACTGTTGTTGTATGCGAACTCTGCCATGTAGAGGTGTTTGCTCCATCCATCTCCAAGATCAAGAACGCAGGCAAGTAGCATATCCTCGAGAATCTGTATGAGACGCTCCGACTGACCATCTGTCTACGGATGAAAAGTGGTGCTGAAGTTCAGTTCTGTGCCTAGAGCTTCCTGTAGACTTTGCCAAAAGCAAGCATTGAAGCGCGTATCACGATCAGAAACGGTCACTAAAGGGACTCCATGCAATCTGACTATGTTCCTCATGTAAAGCTCGGTTAGCTGGTTCCTGTTGCAAGTCGTCTTGAACGGGATGAAGTGCGCGGTCTTCGTGAGACGATTTACAACTATCCAGACTCCATCAGATCCATCCTGTGCTCTCGGTATAAGAAGTCCATTCCTATACTATCCCACTTCCACCGAGGTATTGGAAGTGGTTGGAGCAGACCTGCGGGTCTCTCCCGTACTGCCTTTACCTTCTGACACGTCAAACAGTTGGCCACGAAGTTCTTCACATCTAACTTCATACCTCTCCACCAAAGCTGCTGTCTTAGGTTTTGATACATCTTGTTTCCACCTGGGTGCATGGCGAACCTCGACTGATGAAACTCTGACAAGATCTCCTGTATAAGCTCTGGGATGTGTGGTACTGCTAAGCGACCCTCGTTGTAAAGAATTCCACTGGCGTCCATCGACCACTCTGCAACATGCTTGCCCTTTAACAATCTATCTCGAATCTCAACGAAACGTGTATCTGCTAACTGATTCTCCTTGATCCCCTGCACGTAGTTTGGTTCTATCACTAAGTTGTACAACACTGGGTGACCCTGAACTTCGCCAAAATGAACCTGATAAGCTGTAAGAACTTCATCCTTTTCCCACTCATCTATCTGCATAGCCATTATAGAAGCATCATGATCAGGATTGGGAACTGCCTCTCTTTTCCTACTTAGTGTATCTACAACCACGTTTGCTTTACCCGGATGGTACTCGACTTGAAAGTCGTAGTCTTGCATATATTCTACCCATCTTCTTTGACGCAGGTTGAGATCTTTCTGTGTAGCTAGGTATTTCAAACTCTTGTGATCTGAAAATAGTCTAAAACTGGCACCATACAGATAACAACGCCAAATCTTAAGCGTGAACACTACTGCAGCTAACTCTAGATCGTGTGTAGGGTAGTTTCGTTCATGTTGTTTCAGCTGTCGTGAGGCATAAGTGACAACTCGATTTTGTTGCATCAAAACTGGTCCAAGACCTTGATGAGAAGCATCGGTGTAGACGTCATATACTTGATCCTAATCCGGAATGATAAGGATAGGTGCAGACGTCAAACGACTCTTTAACTCCTGGAAAACTGACTCACAGCTGTTGTCCCAAACTAAAGGTACATCCTTCTTTGTCAGATTGGTGAGGGGAGTGGCGAGCTTGCTGAAGTCCTGTACAAAACGTCGATAATATCCCGCTAAGCCCAAGAAGCTTCGGATCTCTGGAACATTCTTCGGTCGTTCCCACTTAAGAATCGCTTCAACCTTGAATGGATCAACTGATATACCGTCTCCTGAGATGATATGCCCGAGAAACTTAACCTCTGTCATCCAAAACTCACATTTTTCTTTCTTGGCGTACAACTGATGTTCACGAAGAGTCTGTAAAACTATACTGTGATGCTGTGCATGATCTTCACGAGTTCGGGAGTTGATGAGGATGTCGTCAATGAATACGATGACAAACTTATTAAGAAAAGGTCGGAAGACTCTATTCATCATATCCATGAAGGCCGCTGGCGCGTTTGTCAAACCGAAAGGCATTACTAAGAACTCATAACTGCCATACCTTGTTCGGAACGCTGTCTTCAGGATATCCTCCTCTCTAACACGAAGCTGATGATAACCGGATCTCAAATCAACCTTGGAGAAGAAACAAGCTCCACCCAACTGATCGAACAAGTCATCTATACATGGTAACGGATACTTATTTTTGATGGTCACACTGTTAAGCTTTCTGTAGTCCACACAGAGACGTAGCGAACCGTCGGCTTTCTTCACAAAAAGGACTGACGAACCCCAAGGTGAGTTACTGTGTCGGATAAAGCCCAGTGATTTCAACTCATCCAGCTGCTTGCTCAACTCTTTCATCTCTAGAGGTGCCATACGATACGGAGCAGAAGCAAAAGGAGCTGTTCCGGGAACTAAGTCGATACGAAACTCTATTTCTCGATGAGGCGGTAAACCTGGAAGAGCTTTTGGAAAAACATCGGGAAAACTATCGACAACAGGTATAGGTTGGGTACTCTTTTCAGGACTGGATCCTTCCACTGCACACAAGGATAAGAAGCAAAGAATACCCTGTCTACTCTTCGACACTAACCTCAGAGCAGATCTATCAACATCTGAAACTAAGCTTAACTGATAGGACACCACATGTCCGAAATCAATTATAAAGATAATGCAACGATTACGACAATCAAGCATAATCCTATATCGGGAAAGCTAGTCATATCCCAGAATAACATCATAAGCAAACATAGGCATTACCACAAGTAATGCCTCCAAACAAACATCCCCAACACAAACATAGGCTTGACACCCATCACTAACGGTAGTCGTGCCCAACGGGGATTTCACACATAAGGGAGAGTCAAGATTTTGTAGTTTTAAACCAAGTGAACGAGCATAATGTTGGGCTATAAAAGAGTGTGTAGCCCCAGTGTCAAACAAAACATGTGCATATGTACCAAAGATAGGAATTATACCATCTAATGCAGTCGGTGTATGATCTATCTCCATGCTGTCAGCTCCAAGAGCGTGTACCTGTGGTGCCTTACCACGATTTTGAGCTGTATTCCCTCGCTGATAGCCCGTACTCTGACCCTGTGGTGGCGGTCTTTGATAACTCGACACTGGGAACTGCTGTAGCGGTGTAGCATGTGGAGCATAAGGCGCAGTGTACTGGCTCGTACGCTGAGGCTGATGGGGAGCCAGAAGCTGAGGGTGCTGTGACTGCGAAGACTGGGAAGTAAACTATTACCTCGGTGGAAGACCATTCTAATTCCGCTGATGATGATGTCTATGAGCATTGTCTCTTGACTGTCTCTTCGGCAGACATTTCTTTTGTGGCCTTCATCACCACACTCGAAGCAGGTAATCACATTCACCCGACCCTGTCGCTGTCCAGAAAACTGACGAGAACCTGATCCCTGAGACTGCTGGTTCTTCTGGTAAGGAGTTTGCGGCTTGTGCTGAGGCTTGTTGCGGATTGGTCCAGACTTGTTTCTGTTATGAGCTTCAAGGAACTCCTTGTCGCCCTCTTCCACTGTCAACGCCTTAGCAACTATCTGCTGGTAGCTATCCCTGATCTAGAACGGTTGTACACCCCTCTTCACATAGAGGCTAAGCCCTTCCTCAAAGCGGAGACACTTAGTAGCTTCATCCGAAACCTGATTCTTCACATACCGGGCCAACTCGGTGAACTTGGCTTCATATTCCCGCACTGACGTAGACCCTTGCTTCAAACGGATGAACTCCCTAGCTTTTCTATCGCGGAACTGAGCTGAAAAGAAATGCTCGTGAAAACGCTCCTCGAAAACTGTCCAAGAAGACCTCTACTCCTCTGTCAAACCACCCTCGATACTAGCCCACTAGGTAGAGGCTAGACCCACCAGCTTGTTGGGAGCAAACTCAACCCAGAACTCTGCGGGTGTGGTGGTTAACTTTAGCTGCTTACGAATGGCATCAAACCAGTAGTCGGCATCCATCTCTGTGCCCGTGCCGTCGAAAGTGGGTACGTGAGGCTTAAAGAAAAGAGTTAGGGCTGCCTGTTTAGGATGTAACATAGGCTGGGTAGGTACTGCTCCAGAGGTAGGGTTTTCGGTGGTAGGAGTTTGCTGAGGAGTCTGAGAAGAACTCCCCGCTCTCTAGGTCTCATTAGGAACAACATTGGCTACAGGAGCTGGGTTAGGTGTTCCAAAAGGTAAGACGGTGAGGAGAGCCTATACCGCCGCCATGAGATTCTGCATCGCCGTTAGCTGATCATTCGGTGTAGGAACCGCTGCATTCCGACTCCCTTGAGGCTGCGTGTTCCCGGGGTTCTCTTTGTCGTTGCCTCTCTGCTGCCTCTGACTACGCGTGCCGGGACGAGCCATTTTGCTGCATAAGATTGAAGGAAGAGGAAATCCTATAAGCTTCTAAGAGTAAGAAAACTATGCTTGGGTATTTTGAAAACGTTTTGATGAAAACCCTTTTGAAAACCTGGGCTCTGATACCATTATTTGTCACGGCCCAAAATTTAGACACGTGACACGGCAGCCAAATCATAATACCAACCCGAGATTCAAGGAAAAAACATTTATTATGAAAAGCGGGTCAACATCATAATTTAGCTAAGCCTAATTATTTATAAAGTAGTATCATAACCACATAATAAAATAAAGTAGAAAATAAATACTTTTTAATGCGAAAACCGAACACAAAATCGGTCTTCAAAAGAAATTACCAACCATAAAATATTCCTAAGCATGAAATTTAAATAACGTGAAATAAAATCTAAACTTAAAGTCTTATTACATCAGAACGAGAAATAGAAAGAAGAAGATGGAGAAAACGGATAGCATCATCTTCGGTAGAAACGGATAGCTCAACGATTTTCGGAACTGCTACCTCCCGCACCTGGAAGTAGTCATTTCGAAATCACAAAGAAAAAGGGACGTGAGCGCTGGCTCAGTAGGACAGAAACAAAGGTGGATTAAACAGGTAACATTTAAAAGTATGACATAATATTCGTTTCCAAAAATAATTAACAATTTAAGAATACATGGCATAATAATCATTTCCAAAATAATCAACAATTTCGTGAAAACATTTTTAATACAAGTTTTATTCTGCTGAGGACTTAGTGTAGCTGCAATATACGTGCCCCAATATTAAAAATAATAAATCATTAAAATAAACCATCATATTTTGAGTGAGGACTTGTCGTAGCTATAATATACGTGCCTCGAATTGAATTATCCTGATCATCTCGTTACAGTCTAAATAGGCCGAACGGCCCTGCGTAGGTTTAAGGACCTTCCCCCATGGCGTCAACTTTGGGACGCACGCATCATTTATAATGATCATGAACTAGAGCTCAATTATGTTCACCGGATTATTCAAAAGATGGTATTTACCAAGTTATATTATGCCATTAATCAAAACACACTTTAAAATACACATTTATTACAAAACACTTTGCATAAGTTTATTTCATCAAAAACAGTATAATAATTTCATAAACTGAAAACAGCATGCCATCGATAAAACAGGGAAATTTAAAACACTTGACTACTCTCAGAAAAGGCTAGAAAGTCCTACCTCGATTATCGCACAAGCGTTGCGATGACGTGATCCACGAATCAAGCAAGAACGTCAAATAAATCCTATAATCACAACATATGATCAGTCTAGGTCTAGACATAATCATCCAATCATTTAGTGTGCCACAAAAGGATTTTAAAATGTTTAATAAACATTTGGGATTTAAAATTTGTGAAAAAAAAACTCTAAATTAGGATATTACCGGACATGGGCAGACTGAACTAGGCTGACTGTAAAATCAATATTAATTCATTTTTAATCCCAAAAATTCTAAATTTTTAATATGTTAAACTAGACATCCGTAGCTTTAATTCCATATAATTTTTATAATTTTTAGACATCGTTTGGTCATTCAATTAGGCCAAAACCTGAGGGGTTGTTTTCAGGCATAAAATTAGGATTTCAGTTTCAGTTCAAAAACTGGCAGTTCTGTCCACCTATCTTAGAAAAATATTTTGACTAGGCTAACGGATGAGTTTGGTTCTGAAATTTTGCAGCCATTTAGGGGACATCTTGAATTTAATTTTAGGCTCAAGATTCACTCAAAAATCATTTTTAAAACTCAAGTTATGGCTGACACAAATTTACTGTTCATATGGTAATTTTCCAGATTTCCGTTTTTCTGTCCGAATTTCAATTAGCCTCAAACCAATTCAATTTTCATCCAATGGTTATCAAAATTTCGTGGAGAACCTTATTTATATGTCATTAACACAACCCAAGAATCAAATTGGCAAAAATCATAAAATTTTACACATGTGATCATAGGGTTTTTGAAAGGGGATCAATGAGCAAAATTTTTAGGGTTTTAGAGAGAGAAATTCACACCTTGTTTGTGCTGCACTATTTTTGATGCTTGGTCTCCTTTTTGGCTGAATTTGTGTGAGTGTTGAAGTCTTCAAAACAGTAGGGAAAATAGTGGAGAAAAACCATATAAATTTTGGGGTTTAAATCAAAAAAAAAGAAGGAAGGAAAAAGTTGATTTCTTACCTTGTTTTTGTCTCAAAAATTGTTGAATCTTTGAGCTGCCTTTAGGTAGGTTTTGCTTGTTGTTTTGGTGTGTTTTGGGAGAGAAAAATTCAGAGAGGAAATAAGGTGAGGCTGGCCGAATTTTGAGAGTGAAAGGAAAGGTGAATGAGAGTTAAAAGAGGGTTTTTATACTAGGTTTTTCTTTCCTTTTTGTTTCCTTACTTGGCCGAATATTTTGAGGGGCAAAAGGGGAAATTTTGTGTTGTTTTGAGGCTAGGGTTTTGCTCTCCTTATTTTTTTCCTTAAGTGGCCGAAATTATCCATTAGTTTTTAAGGAAAAATAATTTGAATTTTGATTGAATTTTGACCTAGCTTTTAATTCAAATCAAATCTCCTTTATTTCCTACACTTTATGGCCGAATTTCTTCTTTATATTTAAAGGATGAAATTTGAGTTTGAATCCTCCTTGGATTTGTGGAATTTAAATTTTAATTAAAATCCCAAGTAATGGCCAAATATTTTAGGGTTTTTGAAGTCAAAATTGTTGACTTTTTGAGTAGAATTTGACTAGAAAACTAACCTAGGGTTACCAAAAGAATTTTTATAAATTTTTGGCACACTAATTTTATTTAAATTATATATTGACCCTTAAATAAAATTTAAGGCGTCACAACCCTGGTGGGGTTTTTCTCCCTTTATTAAGCTTAAATTTTGATTTTGACCTTTAAAATCCTGTTTAGGTTCTTCTGCGGCTCTAACGATCTTTTTCAAGCAGTTCAAAAATTTTGATCAAAATGATAAATAATAACTTTAACATGAATAGTAATATTCATCATAAATAGTAACTTTGACCTAGACTGTGAACATTTTATTTTACTGCTTAAACTGATTTTTCTAAGCCCAAAAGTCATAAAATGACCTTCTAGGAGGTTCAACGCTCCTCTTTCGACCTTTCTAAAATTTTCGGTCGAAATGACCATTTGGCCCCTGACGGGACCTTAGACCGTAAAATTTTTATTTTAACATTTTAATTGGGTTTTCTTGTCCCAAAAGTCATAAAATAATATTTTTTAGGTCTTACCGAGCTTTTACGACATTTCTTACCGAAATGCTTGGATTACTATTCACCGACCCTTGGGTGGTACTATTCCGACTCTCGGGGTCGTTTCTCATTTTTCTAACCTTTTGGGACTTCAAATGGACATTTAACTACTTTGGAAATCGTCCCTTGGCCTTCCTTAAGCCTAGGCCCCCGAGGGGCTCGGGTTTTCAAATACCGACCCTTATTTTGCCCCTCATTTCCAAAAATGCCCTTCGTGCCGCTATAAAAATTTTGACAGCATTTTCGCTAAAATTCTAGGTTCCTGGCGTTTAGAAAACGTCTCAAAACCATCTATCCTATTCTAACCTGCCATGTACTATACCACAAACCTAATTTTACGTACAAGTTACAAACTTTTTACGTAAATTTTTCGTTAAAAACCTAATCGTTTCTAACGGGATTTCAACCCATTCTTTCTCATTTTTAGACCCAGTTTAAAACACAAATTCCACCTCGTTTCATTCCATCATACATCATACTTAAATGACATCTTTACCTATAACCTATACACGGTTTCCTTAAGAAAAACCTAAACAAAATTTTTGTTTCAAAACTTCATTTTTCATTATTCAATTTTTTCGTATCAATACATATTCATTACAATACAAAATCTAACCTAATCCATCAAAATTTCATGCATTTTGCTCCCTTAGAAAGCCATGGATTTCTTTTAGGAAATCAAGCACAAGAATTTATTTTCTTGTTCTCTTCCTTTTCTCATCCATTTCACACATCAACCTCATTATCAAACCATAAAATTCAATGCTTAACATAAAATTTTCATTCACCAATACTCATATATACATACACGGTTTCATATCACCACATGATCAAACTTTTTATTCTTGTTTCCAATGCTAACCAAACTTCATTTTCAAGCATTTCTTTGTCTCAAAAACATATTAACACACAAACATAACAAATTTGATGCAACCATTTTCACTTTCCATGCATGGTGAACCACGGATTTTACTTGAAAAACAAGCACCAAAGTTGGTGTTTTTCAATTCTATTTCATCCTTTCCTTTATCACTTCTTTTCACATGATTTACAACACCAAAACCAACCAACAAAAATCTGAAATTTTAACTTCAAAACAGCCCATATCCCACACGGTTTTTGCATGGAAAAAGAAGAGGAAACCATGCAATAATGAAAGCTTACCTTGCTTTCTTGATTTCTTAATGCTAGGGAGGGATTTTGCACACTTTCCTTGAAGAAAACTTGAAGAAAATTTCTTGTTTTATGGGGGAGGGATACATGGCTGCAATGGGGGCTGAAGAACCATAATTTTTCTGGTTTCTTTCATGCCAAAATCGTGTGAATTTGAAGCCAAAAAGGAGGGACCAATTTGCAATACTTTTAGGAACCTTTTTGCAAGCTTTTTGTGCAATATTCCAAACCTTTAAGGGTTGTTTTGCAATTAAATAAAATAGGTCAGATTTTTTTTCTGATTTTTCCTCTAAAAATCCACTACCTTTCATCCCTAGAATCATCTTGAAATTGTTCAAAGTTTTCTTTGACTTTTTCATGTTGACTTTGAATCATAGCCATTGGATCAAAGTGACTTTAAACCCTAGCCCTTGGATCTTGATGTATCCATACATTCGTTCAAAGTTTCACATTCAATCTTTGACTCCACATAATTATCTTGGTCAAACTTTTTGACCAAAAGTCAAACCGAACGACTTTACATCGAAATCGCGTAGACGAGTTTCTAAGGCTGTCCATGCAATCGGTTTTCCTTAATTCACTCCGGTTTGCCTAAAAATTCATACCGTAAGTATTTCATTCTTTAGTTTCATATAGTATATTTCTAAAAATTTTGAAACCGGAAAGGCATCATTTGTCCGATTTCGGTTCGGTAAAATTTTTGGTTCTTACTCACACTCGCTTTAGCATGGTTAGAACATTTTGTTGTGTTCTAAATAGTATTAAAACATATGTTTTACGATTATACACATAAAAATTATTGTATACATATGTTATATAAAATTTTTGAGATAGTAAAATTTCTCGGTTGTGACAAGTATGTTCCGACAAAAAACTTGAAAAAGAAACATATAGTATTGCAACGGTAATTCTTAACATCTATTGCCCTAAGTCACTGAGGGGTGATCATGAGACAAATAGCTGGAACATGTACCCCATCTAACTAATATATGTTGTCTTAAATCCTCTAAAGTTAAGACATATATTAATAACCGCTTATTTTGTTCAATTCAAGGGTGATCATGGGACCATGGACCTGCATGCAGCCTCCCCAAGGCCTGCAACCACCTCCAGCATACACCTCGAAGTGCATACTGGTTGGTGTACCATCCCTGGGTTGGTTCTCATAATTTGTGCCATATTCCCAATTAGCCTATTAGGATCCCAAAAAAATTTGGAATCCTAATTAAATTGGGATTTTCCACACAAAAAATTTTTAATCATTAAATTAAATTTAATTCTTAGAAAAAATAAATTATGGCCTTCAATCTTTAGCTTTTCAATGAATAATTATATAAAATTCCTATACCATTTCCGGTATACAAAAATTCTAAAAATTCAAAGATTCAAAAATTAAAATCCATGGGAAAATTACAATTATGATAAACCGCTTCTATAATTACAAGAAAAATCTTAGATATAATCTTTCTGAATTCTAAGGAATTATGACCGGCAAAATTGAGCATGCTTATAATAATTTTAAAAATTAAAATAACCACATACACCATGCGTAATAACAACATAAAAGAAGTCTAAAATATCACTCTCTAAATATCAAATCTATAAATAAAGAAGAAAATTGATTGTTTAATTTATATGTACGACATAATCACGAGTTAGCTCTGATATCAATTGTAGAAAAAATAGTAAGACATGCACAATGGAATTTTAAAAAAAAAATTTGAAGATCATTAAAAACTTGTGTTGCCATGTACAATTAGTTATTCAACAATCATCATACCTTCAGAGAAGATCACCAAGATTGCCAAAGTTTGTGATTAAGAGGCTTCAACCAACTAGCTTTTTTTACTATTCTCTAATTTCTGAGTGGTGGAATGTATGAGCACTCGGTTCCTCGATTGGTATTCTAGCATAGCTTGTTGTCGTTTTACAAAAGATAGCTACACAAGTGCACGTGTCGCAATCAAGTAATAAAGTGATCGAGTCGAGTATCGTCCCACAGAGAAAGTTATCAATATAAATCTCAATAAAAACTAAATTAAGTAATTGCAAAAATTGATAAAAATATAAAATTAAATTAAACATGCTAAAATATTATGAAATAAAAAGCTAAAGTTAAATGCATACTTAATAAACTAGATTAGATAACAATCAAAGATGAAATAATTGAGATTCAATTTCCCATCCCCTGCAATCTGAGCTATGTATGCTATATAACAATGCTACAACAATGTTATTCAGTTAACTCAGAACTCAAAAATTCGCAAGAGTCTTCCAAACTACTTATGTTGCTATCTTTTTACTTCATTTTCAACATATTCCTACGCAAAAATAAAATATGAGATCAGATTAAGCTCAGGTTCCAATTGGGTTATGAGAGGCAAGCGTACATTCCTGCTTAACTTGCAAAATTAACTAGTTCAATTCACAAAACAAACCAAACTCATACTATTCAACATAAGTCTAACTTTAATTAGCTTTTTAACAAATTAGAATCACAGTATTATGCTCAAGATGGCTAGTCGATGAACACAAACAAACAAGAAAAACAATGTTGAATAAACTGAATAACATTGAAATAGCATGCTAAGCATACAAGCTATAAGTTATATATTTAGATACTTTCTAATCCCAGTCTAAACCAACTTAGCTCATGGTTGATTATTTAAACAGCACAAAACAAGAAAACATTGTTCAGGAGAGAGAGTGAGAGGTACAACCAAAACTTTGAAGGAGAAATAGACAAAAATACACAAAGTCCATGGTGATTGGCAATGGATTTCCAGCTCCTCCTTCTGAAAATTGCTTAAATCTATCTCTAATCACCGCACACTGCCTTTCCTCCTTGGTTTCTATATATTTCCAATAAGCTTCCCCTTTTTTTTTTTCCTAGTTGTCCTTATTTTCTGCTTTCTTTTCTCCTAGCTGTCACTTTCTAAAAGGCATAAGTTTCCATTTATATGCTAGGGTTAAGGAGGAATGTACAGGTGTGCACAAATCCAAGGGCTAAGATTTTTTTTGGTATCCTTGATGTGAGATAGCTCATGTGTTTGTCCTTTTCTACCCAAGTCAACAATTAAATTTACTGCTAACTGTGTTTTGACCTATTAACTTGTTTCAGCTAACTCTGCCCAGTTGCTCTAGCAATGCTACAACACCACCTGAAATCGAGCATCCTTGCTATTTTGCTTAAATCTTGCATTTCCTCCTTACCCAAAGCATGACTTTTCACTCTTAAAAGCATTTAACATTTTAAATCTGTAAAATACTTCAAATCATTAAGAACTTACTTAAAAATCTAAATTCAATGTTCTAAAACAAAGTTCTGCATATGAAAACCAAAAAAATACTCTAGTAAACTAATAGATTACTAAAACTCATTAGATAAAGCATACTTTTAGATCGCAAAACAGCTACGATAACTTTATTTCCTAGAGTTATTGTCATAATCGAGAAATTTTACTGTTTCTAGAAATTTTATATAACTTGTGTACTCTACGATTTTTATGTGTAAAAATGTAAAACATATGTCTTAATACTATTTAGAATGCGATAAAATGTTCGGACAGCGCAGACAAGAGTGTGATCAGAAACGAAAAATTTTACTGAACCGAAATCGGACAAAATATGCCATTTCGGTTTCAAAAATTTTGAAAATATACTATAAACCGCTAAAAGATGAAATACTTACGGTATTGATTTTTAGGCAAACCGGAGCGAAATAAGTAAAACCGATCGCGCGGACAGCCTAAGGAACTCATCTACGTGATTTCGGTGCAAAAATTTTCGGTTTGACTTTTGGTCAAAAGTTTGACTCCAAATATATATAAGGAGTCAAAGATTGAGTGTTAATCTTTGAAAGGAAATAAGGATACATTCCAATCCAAGGGCTAGGGTTTAAAGTCAAAAAAAATCAACGGCTAAGATGCAAAGTCAACTAGAAAAGTCAAAGGAAGCTTAAGCAAAAATTCAAGAAGTTTCTAGGGTTGAAAGGTGGCGGATTTTGGGGCCAAAATCAGATAAAAATCTGGCCATTTTTGTTTAATTGCAAAACAGCCCTTAAAGAGTAGAAAAATTACACAAAAAGTTTGCTAAAATACCCTTAAATCATTTGTAACTTGGTCCTTCCTTTTTGGCTGCACAAGTACATGGTTTTAAGCCATTAGAAACCAGAAAAATTTCTGGTTTTCAGCCCCCATTGAAGCCGTGTGTCTCCCCCATTGAAAGCTTAAAAATCTCTTTAAGAATTGTGCAAGAAAGTGTGAAAAATCCATCACAAGGTTCAAGTTACCAAGTAAGCAAGGTAATCCTTCGTTTTGGCATCATTTCTTCTTGTTTTTCATGAGGAAAAACCGTGTGAATGGGCTGTTTTAATGAGAAGAAAATCAATTTTTGTTTCATGTATTTTTGGTTGAAAGTGTGTGAATGATGTGAGATTAAGTGAAACAAGAAATAAGAGCATGAAAAATCTAGTTTTATGTGCATTTTACCCACTAAATCAATGGGTTGTATATGGAATGGAATGATGAATTTTTCATGTTGCTTTGCATGGTTTTTAGTGTTTAAAATTCATGTGGGAATGTGATAAAGGAAGTGAATGAAATGGAAGTGAAAAACATGAATTCTTATGTTTGTTTTTAAGAAGAATCCGTGGCCACCTTAGGAAAGAAATGGAAATTTATGTGGTTGATTTGAATGTGGAAAAATTGATATTAATATGTTGATGACTTTAAATGAGGAAATGTGATGAGGAAAAAAATAAAAAGTTTGTGCTTGAGTTCCATTGAAAAGCCATGGGCTTCTAAAGGGTGAATGTGTGAAAAAAAATTTTGAATCATGCTATGGTTTGTGATGAAAAGGACTGTGTTGATGTAGAAAAATAAACAAGAAAATTTTGTGTTATTAAACAAAAATTTTTGTTTAGGGTTTTTGAGAGAAACCGTGTATAGGTTTAGTGGAAAATGAAAACGTTTTGTTAAGTCATGTGAATGTGTGATTGAGTATAAAACTGGGCCTAAAAATGATAAAGAACGGGCTGAAATCCCGTTAAAAATGAGCAAGTTTTGTGATGAAATTTTACGTAAAAAGTTTGTAAATTTTACGTAAAATTAGGTTTGTGGTATAGTACTTGGCAGGGTAGAATAGGATAGATGGTTTTGAGGCATTTCCTAAACGTTGGGAACCTAGAATTTCAGCGGAAATGCTGCCAAAATTTTCAGGACGCCCGAAGCGTAATTTGGTAAACGAGGGGTAAAAATAGGGTTGGGAACCGAAAACCCGAGCCCCCTCAGAAACCTAAGCTGGAGATGAAAATAAGAGAAGATTACATAACTAGTAAAATAGCCATTTGAGGTCCTGAAAGGTTAGAAAAGCAAAAAACGACCCCGAGGGTCGAAATAGTACCACCCGAGGGTCGGGTGAATAGTAACCCAAGTTTTTGGCAGAAAATGCTGTAAAAGCTCGGTAAGACCTAAGAAACGTTATTTTAAGATTTTTGGGATCAGAAAATCTAGATAAAACAATAAAACGAGGATTTCCCGATCTATAGTCCCATCAGGGGCAAAATGGTCATTGTGACCAAAATGTTCAGAAAAGTGATATTAAGACCCGAAATAGTTTTTCACGCAGCATAATAATTTCAAAATTAAAAATATGAATCCCAAAACGAGTAATTAAGAGTTCCAATTACAAATTTTATACTTTCACTATATTTTATATATGAAGTGAATAGTAAAAATAACAGCGATTTATTTTGGTTATAGGAAAGCAACCAAAAGGTGAATTAAGGAAGCCAGTTGACTCAGGAGAGGAATCGCTAGTAAAATATCGGTAAGTTCAAACATTTATTTGTCTGCAGTATGAATTTACTCAGTATGTTTATGTGATATAGACGACAGAAATTTAGTAGTCAGGTGCTGTATGCACACTAACATAAGATGTAAAATCTTAAGAAAATTATAGAATAAATTACAGAATAAATTTAAAGAGTTCCTGACCCTGGAGGCAGCATAATTGCCACCGGTCAGGAACCACCAGAAACTCAGTAATTGAATCAGTATTGGCGTACCGGCCTCCCACACAGGTGGAGGTTTTTCAAATTTCAATTGCAGTTATAATAGGACTCCAAATTACTGGTGATATATCCCGGATTTGGAAGTCTGATATATTCAGACTATAGAGGATTGGCCAGTGGGTCGCTCCCCAGAGTCCCTTTCAGTTATGCGTGCATTACAGTACAACCAATTCAGGGGCTCAATAGCAGAATTCAGTATTAGATAAAGACTTAAGATTTCATAACTGCCATAATTGAGCATAAAACGTACTAACTACATGTGTACTAGTTTAAATACTAGTTGGCATGATTAGTGTCGGTCAAAGGCAATCTACTATTCATGATCAAAAGTCAAAGTTACTATTTATATGAATAGTGCTTTTTCATGATTTTGTGTTTTATGTTCTTGCATATATGTTTGAATTTACTGAGCCTGTCGTTTACCAGTTTATTTATGTTATAGGTAAGAAACCTGTACACTAGTAGACCGTGGATGGACGAGGAGCGGGATTGCATCTGCCTCCAGGGCTGGGTGAGGGGAATAGTCCTACTGATGTTTTTCACTGTGCAGATTTTGAGTATTGTTTTGAGAGTAGATTTTGAATTATATTTTGAAAATACATTATGATTTAAATTATGTATGACTGGTATGACGGTAATGTATTTTATGTTTATGATGCTTGTATTTTTATAGTTTACAATCACCAATAGTTTAAAAAAAAAATTCCTCGATTTTCAGAATAAAAATCATTTGAAATACAAATAGTAATTTAACAAGAACAAGTTATAAGTAAGATGTCGGTGACCCATTGAGGTAACGGTCTACCATAGCGGACTTTAAAGCTCTACTATGCTAGTACTGTAGCCTCAATTTAGGGTGGGCCACCACAGTTAGTATCAGAGCAGTTGACCATGTCCCTCAAGGGCCGATGCGCATCCCGTTCGTCGATCCAAGTAAGTTAATTTTATTTTATGATTAGTAGCATGTTTATTTATATAGAGTGCACTTTATGTAGGAGCTAGATGATGAGGCCACCTTATTACCAACCATATCCATATCGAGGTAGGGGTCTTCCAAGGGTGTGGACCAGATCCATAATTAGACCGTCCCCACCCCGACAACCGACGGTACAACCCTCAGCACCAGCCGACCCAGTTATTCCCAGAGTAGAGGCACCGGCCACTGCCAGGGCACCAACCCCTCCACCAATACGCCACCCCTACCTATAGTAGTTGATATACCAGTAGTTGGTGGACGAGACCATATTGGGTCCAGGGTATCTACCAAGGCTACCCAGGCATTTAGAGCCTGCTTGCCTCTAGTTTTGATGGAGGGCGCCAGTCCCCACCAGTACATGATTGGCTACACACTGTGGAGCTGATTTGTCGATCATGTGATATCGACAGAGATTACTAGGTCATTCTTGCAGTGAGTACTTTTCAAGGAGATGCCCGAGTTTACTAGGAATACTATGATCAGGAGGCATTACTGAGGCTTAATTGGGCTGATTTTTATCAGATCATGAGACAGCAGTTTCCCCAGAGGAGCCTAGAGCCGACTCCAGTTCCTCCAACTAGGGAGGAAAGAGCACCACTGACATTACCTCACATAACAGAAGTTAGGGACTATCTACAGAGGATTGAGAGGTTTCAGATGGCACCCGGGGATACAGTGCTGACCTATGCCGTGCGGTTCCAGGAAAACGTGGTTAAAAAGTGCCCACTCCCAAACTTTTCTGATGAAGACTTTCATGAGATGTTTTGGAAAGGACTCACCCCAGAGTTGAAGCGAAGAGTGAGCCTACTCCATTCCATCCCTAAAACTGATTTCGTCGCTAGTGCCATTAGAATTGAGAAAGCGCAATTACAAGAATGCTTGGAAAAGCACCAATGGGAGCAAACTCATGAAGACGGGGTACTGACATGTCTATATGGACCTGCATTGATGGCTAATGATCACGAGGCTGGTCCCTCACGACAGAGGACAAATGCAACTTGTGACCCAGGGGCGTCCAAGGGAGATGATTCTGAGGAAGATGATGAAGACCCCGAGGAATTTCTGACAAGGCAAAATATATAGGATAGTTGAATCCTAAAAGTGGGTCAATACACCACATGTGTAAATATATGTATATATGTATGTATATGTGGAAAAGCTAAGACAGATGTTGTTACAGTATATGTAAATGTTGTGTATGCTATATATGATGTAAGAAAGTGCTAAGGAATGATATAAAATGTTTTGTGGTGTATGCTTTACAGTAAATGACATGTTTAAAATTCCCACTCAAAATTCCAAAAATTAATTATGGGAAATCTAATGATTGGTTATTTTGCAAGAGTAGAAGAAAGAGATCAAAATGAGTGCCAGAAGAGGTCGATGCCCTACATTAGCTGGGAGGTTGGAGGAAGTACAAGCTCTCCTTGAAAACCAAATGAAAGAAAATGTTGAACTACGACAGTGACTCTCCGCTATGGAACAACAAAAATAGGCCCAAGAAGAGGGCAATGCCTCCCAAGCGGCTGAAATAGTACCAGTAGAGCCGCCAGTCGTTCTAGAAGTTCAGCAGGCTCAACCGAGGGTGAATCAAGAACCCTTATATGAATGATTCCGTCAGATGAAACCGCCAGAGTTTGAAGGTTTGATTGATCCACTTGAGGCAGAGGAGTGGCATTTTTCACTACAAAGGATCCTCGACTTCATGAATTTAACAGATCAAGAGAAGATTTTGTGTGCGTCCTTTGTACTGAAAAAGGATGCTCGTTTTTGGTGGTATACAATCCGCATGAGGAGAGATGTGACCAACATGAATTGGGAAGAATTTCTGGAAGAGTTTAATCAAAAGTATTATGACCCAGCTGCTCTCCGCCGTCAATAGAAAGAGTTTGTTGAACTAAAACAAGGAAACCAGTCTGTGAGTGAAGTGTACAGGAGATTTGATCAGTTATCCCAGTTATGTCCATATGCTGTGCCAACAGAAAGAGAAAAGATTCAGAAAATGATAGGCATGTTCAGGCCAGAGATAGTAGTAGTAGTTGACAGTGGGCCAGTATCACCTACTTCAGTGGCGGACTGTGTAAGCAGAGCCCTCAAGGCTGAATATCACTTGCTCAGGCAGAAAGAGGAAAGAGAGAAAGTTTGGGAAGCAAAGAAAAAAGAGAAGATCCTAGCCAAATCAGCACAAGCAGGGATGCAGACAGGACAAGGTAGCAAATCTGGCCAGAATAGGCCAAACAGTCTAACCCTCAAGGCTCCCAACAATAGCAGGGAAAAAGAAAAGGCAATTTTTCTAGGAATAGAAGTCAGGACAATCGCAATCAACAGTGGAGGACCAGTCAGGGCACAGGGCCGAGTTTTCCCATGTGTGCTACGTGTGGAAGGAGGCATCCAGGCCAGTGCAAAATTGGCATTATAACATGCTATCAGTGTGGAAAAGAAGGGCATTTTGCAAAGAATTGTCCAATGAACCACCAGAATATCCCAGGACCAGTGCAACAGCACCAACAATATCCTCAACGTCAGCAACCACCTCAAGCTCATGCTTTACAGGGGAGGATTAAAGGGCCTTCAGGAGTGCCACCCATATGGTCTGAGCACCCAGAACAAACCTCATGACTGAATGCTCATGTTACTGTTTTTACTAAGGAAGATGCTGAAGCAGGAATATCTAATGTGGTTACAGGTCATATTTCTGTATTTAACCACGTGGCATGTGTCCTTTTTGATTTAGGAACCATACATTCCTTTGTGTCCCATAAATTTACTGACAAACTAGGGCATGCTAAAGACCCTATAGGAATGACTTTTAGGACAGCTCTACCCTCAGGGGAAGTGATGCTGTCAAATTACTGGTTACGTCATATGCTAGTAATTGTAGCAAGTAGGGAGCTATATGTTGATCTAATCATAATAAAGATCATCGACTTTGATGTGATCCTAGGAATGGATTTCCTGGGAAAATACCAAGCCACCATCGACTATCAAAAGTGAAAAATAGTCTTTCGACCGTACGACATGGAAAGTTTTGAATATGTCGACACATCTCGTCAATCAAAGAAGACGTTGATCAGTTTAATGAAAGCGGAGAAGTTAATGGCTAGTGACTATATGGGATACCTGGCATATGTGACAGATGTGACTGATGAAAAGAAATTGCAACCAAAAGAGGTTCCAGTTATCAATGAATTCCTCGATGTATTTCCAGAGGAGTTGCCAGGGTTACCTCTAGAAAGAGAGATTTCATTCGAAATTGAGATCATGCCAGGGACTACTCTAATTTCAAGGCTCCATATCGTATGGCCCCAGCAAAATTGAAAGAACTACAGGTGCAATTAAAGGAGCTACTTGATAAGGGATTTATCCGGCCAAACTATTTCCCATGGGGTGCTCCAATACTATTCATTAAAAAGAAAGACGGAACTCTCTAGATGTGCATTGATTTTAGAGAGTTGAACAAGGTTACCATCAAGAATAGGTATCCACTACCTAGGATTGATGACCTATTCGACCAGTTAAAGGGAGCAGCGGTGTTCTCAAAGATTGATTTACGTTCAGGCTATCATCAATTGAGAATCCGGGAGAGTGATATTCCTAAGACAACGTTCAGAACCCGATACAGTCACCATGAATTTTTAGTGATGCCGTTTGGATTGACCAATGCTCCAGCAGCGTTCATGGATTTGATGAACAGTGTCTTCAAGGAGTTTCTTGATAAGTTTGTTATCGTGTTTATTGATGACATACTTATATACTCAAAGACTCACAAAGAGCATGAGGAACATCTAAGAATTGTTCTTCACACAGTGAGAACCCATCAGTTGTATGCGAAATTCTCTAAATGTGAATTTTGGCTGAATAAAGTGCATTTCCTTAGACACGTGGTGACAAAGGAAGGCATTGCAGTAGACCCAACCAAGGTGGAAGCGATTAATGAGTGGCCTACTCCTAAGACCGTAATTGAGATACGTAGTTTCTTAGGGTTAGCCAGCTACTATAGAAGATTTATAGAGGGATAATTGGCTGTACCTCTCACTGCTCTCACTCGTAAGGAAAAGAAATACGAGTGGACGCCAGATTATGAAAGAAGTTTTCAAGAGTTGAAGAAGCGATTGACGAGTGCACCTATCCTTATTTTACCTACGGAGGGTGAAAAGTTTACGATTTACAGTGTTGCTTCAAAGATAGGCTTGGGAGCTGTACTCATGTAGAATGATAAGGTGATAGCTTATGCATCGCGCTAGTTAAAGAACCATGAGAAGAACTATCCCACTCATCACTTAGAACTTGCTACAGTAGTGTTCGCACTCAAAATCTGGTGACACTATTTATATGGGGCCCAGTGTCAAATCTTCACTGATCACCAGAGCCTGAAATACTTCTTCACACAGAAAGAGTTAAACATGCATCAGAGAAGATGGTTAGAGTTGGTGAAAGACTATGATTGTGAAATTCTCTACCATCCTAGAAAGGCAAACCGAGTAGCAGATGCATCGAGCAGAAAGTCAATCACACCGCAGAAACTGTTTATAGAAGAGCTACTAAGAGCCTTACAGTAAGAAATTAACTCCATTCGATTGGAGTTAATAATCGGGAGATTATCAGCCCTAAGATTAGAATCTTCTCTATATGAAGATATTAAAGAAGCCCAGAAGTAGGATCCAGGTACGATAAAACTCCGAGAAGAAGCCTCAGAAAATAAAGAATCAGATATAAGCATGTCCACTGATGGAATGCTTCTGTACCAAAGAAGAATCTATGTTTCGACTAATGAAGGACTAAGAAGACGAATCCTGGTAGAAGCTCATCAAAAACCATATTCTATTCATCTTGAAGCCAGCAAAATGTATCAAGATCTCAAGATACAGTTTTGGTGGAAAGGGATGAAGAAAGATATTGCAGAATTCGTGAGCTGATGCCTGACTTGTCAAAGAGTAAAGGCCGAACATAGACATCCAGGAGGAAAATTAGAACCCTTAGAAATTCTATAGTGGAAATGGGAGCATATTACCATGGAGTTCGTGGTAGGACTTCCCAAGACCAGAGAAGGGTATGACTCTATCTGGGTAATTGTTGACAGGCTAACCAAGACGACACAATTCATAGCCATGAAGACAACTTTCACATTGGAGAAATTAGCATAGTTGTATATAACCTATATTATTAGGCTACATGGAGTGCCAAAATCTATAGTATCAGATCGAGATGCAAGATTTACTTCTGCATTTTGGGAGTGTGTACAAAAAGCTATGGGGACAGAATTACACTTTAATATAGCTTTTCATCCCCAAACAAATGGACAATCAGAGCGAACTATCCAGACACTAGAAGGTATGCTCAGAGCCTGCTTTATAGATTTCCTCGGGAGTTGGAATGAGAAACTGCCATTGATAGAGTTTTCATATAACAATAGTTACCAAACTTCCATAGGAATGGCACCTCATGAGGCTCTGTATGGAAGGAAGTGTAGGTCTCCTATTCATTGGTATGATCTATGAGAAAGGCAACTATATAAGACTGATTTCATAAGAAAAACTACAGAGGCAGTTGCAAAGATTCAGAAAAGAATGCAGATCGCTCAAAGCCGACAGAAGAGTTACACAGACAAACGGTGAAGATTCTTAGAGTTCAAAAAGGGGGATTACGTATTCCTCAAAGTATCGCCAATGAAAGGCGTAATGCATTTTGGTAAAAAGTGAAAATGAAGTCCAAGATATATTGGACCATTTGAAATAATCGAACGCATTGGGAAGGTAGCTAATAGATTAGCATCACCCCCAGATTTGTCAGCGATACACAATGTCTTTCATGTGTCAATGTTAAGAAAGTACATACTCAATCCTTCACATGTGCTGGAGTATGAATCGATACAAGTTAAAGAAGATTTGACCTACCCAGAACAATCAGTGTAGATTTTGGCATGAGAAGAGAAGGTGTTAAGAAATAAGATGATCCCACTAGTCAAGGTTTTATAGAGAAATCACAGTGTGGAAGAGGCTACGTGGGAGCTTGAAGATGAGATGAGAACTTTATATCCTCACTTATTCTAAATTTTTGAGGACGAAAATTTTAAAAGGAGCGGAGAATGTCATAATCGAGAAATTTTACTGTTTCTAGAAATTTTATATAACTTGTGTACTCTACGATTTTTATGTGTAAAACTGTAAAACATATGTTTTAATACTATTTAGAATGCTATGAAATGTTCAACCAGTGCAAACAAGAGTGTGATCAGAAATGGAAAATTTTACCGAACCAAAATCGGACAAAATATGCCATTTCGGTTTCGAAAATTTTGAAAATATACTGTAAACCGCTAAAAGGCGAAATACTTACGGTATTGATTTTTAGGCAAACCAGAGCGAAATAAGGAAAACCGATCGCGCGGACAGCCTCAGGAACTCGTCTACATGATTTCGGTGCAAAAATTTTCGGTTTGACTTTTGGTCAAAAGTTTGACTCCAAATATATATAAGGAGTCAAAGATTGAGTGTTAATCATTGAAAGGAAGTAAGGATACATTCCAATCCAAGGGCTAGGGTTTAAAGTCAAAAAAAATCAATGGCTAAGATGCAAAGTCAACTAGAAAAGTCAAAGGAAGCTTAAGCAAAAATTCAAGAACTTTCTAGGGTTGAAAGGTGCGGATTTTGGGGCCAAAATCAGATAAAAATCTAGCCATTTTTGTTTAGTTGCAAAACAGCCCTTAAAGAGTAGAAAAATTACACAAAAAGTTTGCTCAAATACCCTTAAATCATTTGCAACTTGGTCCTTCATTTTTGGCTGCATAAGTACATGGTTTTAAGCCATTAGAAACCAGAAAAATTTCTAGTTTTCAGCCCCCATTGAAGCCGTGTGTCCTCCCCATTGAAAGCTTAAAAATTCCTTCAAGAATTGGGCAAGAAAGTGTGAAAAATCCATCACAAGGTTCAAGTTACCAAGTAAGCGAGGTAATCCTTCATTTTGGCATCATTTCTTCTTGTTTTTCATGAGGAAAAACCGTGTGAATGGGATGTTTTAATGAGAAGAAATCAGTTTTTGTTTCATGTATTTTTGGTTGAAAGTGTGTGAATGATGTGAGATTAAGTGAAACAAAAAACAAGAGCATGAAAAATCAAGTTTTATGTGCATTTTGCCCACTAAATCCATGGGTTGTATATGGAATGGAATGATGAATTTTTCATGTTGCTTTGCATGGTTTTTAGTGTTTAAAATTCATGTTGGAATGTGATAAAGGAAGTGAATGAAATGGAAGTGAAAAACATGAATTCTTATGTTTGTTTTTCAAGAAGAATCCGTGGCCACCTTAGGAAAGAAATGGAAATTTATGTGGTTGATTTGAATGTGGAAAAATTGATATTAATATGTTGATGAATTTAAATGAGGGAATGTGATGAGGAAAAAAAATAAAAGTTTGTGCTTGAGTTCCATTGAAAAGCCGTGGGCTCCTAAAGGGTGAATGTGTGAAAAAAATTTATGAATCATGCTATGGTTTGTGATGAAAAGGAATGTGTTGATGTAGAAAAATAAACAAGAAAATTTTGTGTTATAAAACAAAAATTTTTGTTTAGGGTTTTTGAGAGAAACCGTGTATAGGTTTAGTGGAAAATGAGAAAGTTTTGTTAAGTCATGTGAATGTGTGATTGAGTATAAAACCGGGCCTAAAAATTATAAAGAACGGGCTGAAATCCCGTTAAAAATGAGCAAGTTTTGTGATGAAATTTTACATAAAAAGTTTGTAACTTTTACGTAAAATTAGGTTTGTGGTATAGTACTTGGCAGGGTAGAATAGGATCGATGGTTTCGAGGCATTTTCTAAACGCTGGGAACCTAGAATTTCAGCGGAAATGCTGCCGAAATTTTCAGGACGCCCGAAGGGCAATTTAATAAACAAGGAGCAAAAATAAGGTCGGGAACCAGAAACCTGAGCCCCCTCAGAAACCTAAGCTGGAGATGAGAATAAGGGACGATTACATAATTAGTAAAATAGCCATTTGAGGTCTCGAAAGGCTAGAAAAACGAAAGGCTAGAAAAACGAGAAACGACCTCGAGGGTCGAAATAGTACCACCCGAGGGTCGGGTGAATAGTAACCCGAGCATTTTGGTAAAAAATGCCATAAAAGCTTGGTAAGACCTAAGAAACGTTATTTTAGGATTTTTGGGATCAGAAAATCTAGATAAAACGATAAAACGAGGATTTCCCGGTCTAAAGTCCCATTAGAGGCAAAATGGTCATTTTAACCAAAATGTTCAGAAAATTGATATTAAGGCCTGGAATAGTTTTTCATGCAGCATAATAATTTCAGAATTAAAAATATGAATCCTAAAACGAGTAATTAAGAGTTCCAATTACAAATTTTATACTTTCACTATATGTTAGATATGAAGTGAATATTAAAAATAACCGTGATTTATTTTGGTTATAGGAAAGCAACCTAAAGGCGAATTAAGGAAGCCGGTTTACTCAGGAGAGGAATCGCTAGTAAAATATCGGTAAGTTCAAATATTTATTTGTTTGCAACAAGAATTTACTCAGTACGTTTATGTGATATAGACGATAGAAATTTAGTAGTCAAGTGCTGTATGCACACTAACATAAGATGTAAAATCTTAAGAAAATTATAGAATAAATTATAGAATAAATTTAAAGAGTTCTAGACCCTGGCGGCAGCATAATTGCCACTGGTCAGGAACCACCAGAAACTCAGTAATTAAATCAGTATTGGCGTACCGGCCTCCCACATAGGTGGAGGTTTCTCAGATTTCAGTTATAGTTATAATAGGACTTCAAATTGCTGGTGATATATCCCGGGTTTGGAAGTCTGATATATTCAGACTGTAGAGGATTGGCCAGTGGGTCACTCCCTAGAGTCCCTTTGAGTTATGCACGCATTACAGTACGACTAATTCAGGGGCCCAATAGCAGAATTCAGTATCAGATAAAGACTTAAGATTTCATAACTGTCATAATTGAGCATAAAACGTACTAACTGCATATGTAGTAGTTTAGATACCAGTTGGCGTGATTAGTGTCGGTCAAAGTCAACCTTACTATTCATGATCAAAAGTCAAAGTTACTATTTATATGAATAGTACTTTTTCATGATTTTGTGTTTTATGTTCCTGTATGTATGTTTGAACTTACTAAGCCTGTCGCTCACTAGTTTATTCATGTTGCAAGTAAGAAACCTGTACACCAGTAGACCGTAGGTGGACGAGGAGTGAGATTACATCTGCCTCCAGGGCTGGGCGAGGGGAATGGTCCTGCTGATGTTTTTCGCTGTGCAGATTTTGAGTATTGTTTTGAGAGCAGATTTTGAATTATATTTTGAAAATGCATCATGATGTAAATTATGTATGACCAGTATGACGGTAGTGTATTTTATGTTTATGATGCTTATATTTTTATAGTTTACAATCACCAACAGTTTTTAAAAAAAAAAATTCCTTGATTTTTAGAATAAAATTCATCTGAATTACAAATAGTAATTTAACAAGAACAAGTTATAAGTAAGATGCCAGCGACCCATTGAGGTAACGGTCTACCTATAGGAAATAAATCGGTAAAAACGTATCAGAGTGGCACAGCGGAACAATAAAAATTTTTCAAGATCGTTAAATATCTGATGATGCCATATACAATAAACCAAGAACAATTTAAACTCATACCTCAGAGGACGCCAATCTGCTAGAAGACAATGATCGAAGGGCTTCAACTAACTAGCCTTCTTTACTATTCTCCAATTCCTGAATGGCTGAGTGTGTGGGCACTCTGAACCTCGATCGGTATGCTAGCACTGCTAGTCTTCTTCCAACCACCCAGATCTCTAAAGAACTTATTGTCACGGTGAGTTGTGCAACAATAAGCCTACTCACCTGAGAGTCTATGGTCTGAGAGAACTGGAGTGGCAGGACCTCTATTTATAGACTTACATGAGGTGATCCTCTGAATTCAAATTGGATTAGGAGAAGATTTTCTCCCTTATCCACAACACAAAATCTGAATTTTTCTAGGCCAAATCCCAACTAAAAAATTCTGCCACCTTCAAGATTTTGCATTCAAAATTCAAACAGGATTTTAACTTGAATTTTATCTCGCCATTATCCAACCAAAAAATCCGAAAATCCCTTTTCAGATTTCCTTAAAAATTTCGGCCACTAAAGTAGGGAGAGAATAAAAAATTCAACTAGGATTTTCAAACTTGAATTCTATCTCATCCTTATCCAAAATAACCGAAAATTTCCTTGAGATTTCCTCAATATTTTCGGCCACTTTTAGGGAGGAGAGAATCCAAATTCAACTAGGATTGAAACTTGAATTTTTCTCTACATCCTTTTCCACAAAAACCGAAAATATCTTGGAGGATTTTCCTCAACAAAATTCGGCCACTTTTGTTAGAGTTAGGATTCAAAATTCAAGTAGGATTCAAACAAGATTTTCCTCTTCATAATCCAACTCAAATTCGAATTCTAGCCTTGTGGAATTATCCACAAAGAATTTGAATTCCACTTGGACTGAGATTCAAATTTTAAATTTCAAAATTCAAAATTCAAAATTCAAATTCAAATTTCAAATTTAAATTTCAAATTCAAATTTCAAATTCGAATTTCAAATTTAAATTTCAAATTCAAATTTCAAATTCAAAATTCAAATTTCAAATTTCAAATTTCAAAATTCAAATTTCAAAAACCACAAACAGTTGCATTTCAAATTTTATTCTCATGGATAATTTTCAACAACTCCAATCCAATCTCAAATAAAATAATGGCAACTTTATTTGGAGTTCGAATAATTGTGTACTCTATTATCCAAAACAAAATTCAAGTTCAACCGGAGAGAATCTTGTCCACCATCCTAATCCTATGTCAACACCATCCATGCATAATAAACTAGTAATAGCATACTCAAATCAATTTGCCAATCGTTAAGGAATTATGTGGAACTAGTAGAGAGACCAATTGGACATATATAATCGGGCTCCTATGAATCCATATGATCATCATTCTTTACCGAACAACTCAATCATATGATCACTAATTTCAGAGTCACACCACTATAAACCTGAAACTGAACTCCCAATTATATACCGTATTACGTAAGCCTGTGACAAGCTATTGTCTAATGACCTTGTCATGTATGTAGAATCCTCATATGATATCCATGATCAGCCTTAGGTCAAAGTCCGTCAATCCTACTGATCAGGCTATCTTAAAGTTCCATTATACTACCAAGTAAGAAAATGATTATTCACCATATGTGAATATTGGGTCATCTGCCCAGCAGACGACCCAAGGCCTTGTAATGACCGCCATTCTCATGGCACCTACTTACCGGTAATAAGTCATTAAGGGATAAAATGGACATAATTTAATGTCTTTTAGTGCAAATTTAAGTAATACGATTAGGTACACGGCCGTATGAGTGACCTTGTGCCATTCGGATTGTGTATCTATTAGTAGCCGTGTGAGTGTACATGGTCGTGTAGTGTAACACGGTCAAGTACACGGCCGTGTAAGAGGCCGTGTACCGCTCAGATAGATGAATGTATTTCAAAGACATGGCCGTGTTGAGTAGTCTAAACTAGTACACGCCCTTGTCTGAAATGTACACGCCCGTGTTGCGTTGTACACACACGTGTAAGAGTCCGTGTAGAAGGCTGTGTAATGAGCCGAGAGCCACTGTAATGACTCTCATGAATTATGAAACTTAATTACTATGTAATGATGTAATTAAGTTAATAAACACAGTGTGCTTTTCAGTTGAATGAATTAAATAGGAATAGTAACGTTTAATTACTATTCATGCAAGAAAAGGGGCAACCGACAGTGAAATCGGTCCACCCTATTATGTGAGTATACGTTGAGACACACAACATCAAGAAACCGATCAAGACGACCATTTTATGATATAGAACTGATGAGCTAGTCATCAGTACGCTCAGACTAGTCACTTGAGTGCAGCAGCGATAATTGCCCTAATAGATGTACAGTATCAAGAAAAGTGGTCTAGATGACCTATTCTCGCCCATAGACTGACAAAATCAAAGTTAGAACGCTCAGATTAGTCAGTCAGATAGTGAATAGTGAATAGTGATTAGTGAATAGTGAGAAATGTAGTGTCAGGTTAGTGGCCAAAACGGCCTTAATCTGGCATAAAACTAACATATTAATAGTCAGCAAGCTCAATTAAGCATAAAATATAGATTTTGTTTAAGATATACGCAGTATCGGGATAAGGGTCAAGACGACCTTTTCTCGCTCCGAAATTGATATATTTAGACTCAGGACGCCCAAATTAGTCAATCGTGCACCTGACATGTTTTTCGAGACGGAGTCATATAGATCTCGAAAACTGGTCTAGAAGACCTCAGATGGACGTAAAACTGATAAATTTGAAATCAGCTCGTCTAAATTAGTCAAGGGAGACTGTGTTTGAAATTTCACAGGAAAACCCCTCGTTATGCGTGCGTAGTGTCAACACAGTGTAGGCCTAACCACAGTATCAAGAACTTGGTCAAGATGACCTTTTCTTGATATAAAACTGATATATTTGGAATCAGAATGCTCAAATTAGTCATTTGAGCATAAAAAGTAATTTTTGACTAGGAGCCATGCAGTATCAGAAAACTGGTCGAGACGACCTTGGATGAAGATAAAACTGATATATTTGGGTTCAGCACGCCCAAATTAGTCAGCATAGGCTATCTTAAAATTTTTCAAAAAATTAGTATAAAGGACGAAATTTTGGGGATTCTTGAAAAATAGCCCCCATATTTTTCGAAATCTCATTTTCTCCCTCCCCCACACCACACGAAGATGAACAGTGACCGACCATCGAATTCGGCATCCGTTTTTGACACCGCCAGTACCATTGGAAAGCTCTCGACGAGCTGAGTCCAACAGTATGCCGAGTCGACGGAACTGACACTAGAGAACGCCGCACACGCTGCCTAAAGCCGCCGATGGCCGAACTTTTCAAACCGTGATTTCTTCGCTATCCGACGTTCAAATGCCATGATTCTAGTCCCAATAGATTTGTGGTGAAGAGTAGAACAAAACCCAGGCTTCATTTCACGTCAACAGCCACTGGATCACGCCGCCCAAGGTTCGTCGTCGCCGTTAACATCGCCACCGTCGAATCTCACTATTCCGGCGGAGTTGAGTTGCAAGGTGGGTATCAAAATGCTCAGAACAACACGTAGGTCAAAAGCCCCAACTCAATTTTGGGCAACAACGCCGGAAAATGAAGATCCAACACCGCCGCCGTCGTCGACTTTTTGAGGGTCGATTTCTGGCGATAGGAGCCTCGATTGGTGAAATTGACACCCCCAATGGGTTCCTCTCGTTGAGCTCTTCAAGATGGTGGTTGCCATTCCCATCGCCGCCGTGGTCAACACCGATCAATGGCTAGTCAACGCCGACCCAGAGACCGAAAAATGAAGAATGGCCCGTTGGCCTATTTTCGACGTTCCGGACACATCCACGGCATCGGATTTGCAAGCCAGAGTTTCAAAAGTGAAGAACGATGATTTAAAGATTGTGCAATCGAGATCGAACGGTTCACCCGACCACCGACGGGAATGATTTTGGTAGTGGCTTTGATCCCTTGATTCCTCAATTTATTATTGGAAATAATTATGTATTAATTATGGTTTACTAACTTGAGGAATTGTAAGATAAAGGGATGAAATGTCAAAAAAGAGAATGTGAGGAAATGTGAATATTTTTACGTAAAAAGCGGAGCTTTTACGTAAAAATTAGGCCTCTAGTTTAGTACGTGGCAAGTTAGAATAGGTTAAATGGTTTTGAGGTGTTTCCTAAACGCCGGAAACCCAAAAATTAAATGGAAATGCTGTCAAAATTTCTAAAACGGCACAAAGGGGTATTTTAGGAAATGAGGGGTGAAAATGTGATCAAGATGGAAACCTAAGCCCCCCTCGATGACCTAGGTCGGGGAAAGAAGGACGGACGTTTACAGGATTAGTGAACCACCCAATTAGAAATCTCGAAATGTAAGAAAACGACCCCTAGGTCAGAATAGTACCACCCAAGGGACGGGGGTGATCTAAGTATAATATTGGGGTGGTTAAATCGGTAAAGGTAACCCGACAAGCTAAATGGTCAATACACGAGGTATGTGGTCAGTTGACTGGTCAGTTAGCCAGTCAAGGACTGAGTCTGAATGGGACAGTGATTAATTTGTCAAGTAGACAAATTAATCAAGCGTGATTAGAAATTATATATCAAAATTCCCAAAGTAGAGCAGTTAGGTACCGATAGGCATCGGTATCACACAACGATAGTTTTATTAGTTCCTATTGATAGAGTGACCTAAGAGCGACGTTAATTAATTTATTGAGCAAATAAATTAATTAACTATGATTAGAAATTAGAAAATCAAATTCTTTAGAAGAGGGCAATTAGTACCAATAAGGATCGGTTTTACTAACGATAGAGTTTTTATTAGTCACTAATGACCACAGTGGCCTAAGAGTAAATGTTAATGAAATGCATTATGATTACAGGGAGGTACCTGTATTATGACGAAGGCGAGAGTATAAACTGTCTGATGATAGGTAAGTACAACTCCCCCTACAGCATGGATAAAATGAATTTAAAATGATGCTTTTCCAGTATTTTAAGTATGTATCTTGTACATGATACTGCACAGCATACATAAGAGCATATAGTTTCACAATCGAGTAGATTGATGAAAGAACAAGATAGAAGCCATAGATCCCTACCGCGTAGGATTAGGGACAGCTTAGAGAAGCGTATGGCTAGAACAGTTAAACAAGATGGAAATAAGTAGGTGTGTCGTACCAGCTCCTTCAGTCGAAGGGGTTTCCAGTTAAAGAAAGTTAAGGCCAAAAGTTGAGCATCAGTTGATGGCTCTTCGGCATTAGTTGACCTCGGGCGTTACCGTTGGTTTGCACGCACACGGTACTGACGCATAGGCTCTAAATAGACAAGAAAAGAAGAGAGAAGTTTGAAGCATAAATGAACATAACCGGATCATGCATTAGTTATAGTTAGCTATGCTTTCTTTTTTAGTAGAGTGCATACAGTACACGATGCTTCTGTTATGCATAAAGTATGTGAAGTTTTATATTCAGTGTTATGACATGTTATGTGATGACATGATATGTGAGCTGATATGTGATATGCTTATATGGTATGTGATTTATTAAGTGATATATGTCATGCTTATGATTTTAAGTATGTGCTATGTTTTAAATATGTTTTGCGGTTAACATGTTGTACTTACTGGGCGGTTAACATGATATGTGATAAGTTTCCTATAGCGTAAACACCAAGGGGCGATGATGGCGGCGGAGGTGGATGTGAGGATGAGGTTATGGATACACCATGAGTATTCTTCCACGCAGTATGAGTAAATAGTATTTTGAACGATGACAATTAAATAATATTTTGAACAGTAAAGGTTAAACGGTATTTTGGAACAGTAAACAGTATATGTATGAATAGTATATTTAAATAGTATTTGATGAATAGTAATCAGATAAACAAGTATATAAGTGTGTATGTATAATTGAAATATTTATGTTTTTCAAATTCCACATTTTAATAGTATACATATGTGAATAGTAAATATGTATGCGTACATAATAAAAAAAATCCCTCTAAATTTATGGTATTAAATTCAGCAAGTTTAAGTATCGATTTTAAAGAAGAAGTATAAGTAAAAGTTAAAGAAGCAAGGAACAGTTTTCAGTGATGGGTCGGGCCACTGAGGGCACAGGGCGTCACAGGCCTTGTCCATTTTCACATCCAGTATAATGCCTTTAAGAGGATACACTTAACTCCGTATTAGAGCTATGATTCCGATATCTATAAATGGACCCTTCATCGTATATAAGTCATGCACCCAATGAACCGGTCTATAAGCTTATTACCTCTGAGACGCTTTAGCCATTGGAACATCAAAGTACACAAGTCATATACATGAAGTAGTTCATTCACTCCGGATTAAGGTTACTGCACAATGAACTTCAAAAGTAGATTGATCCACTCATAGCGAACTATGTAGATCAATCATACTTTAGTCCCGGTCTAATATGTCACCACCAAGCAACATATCTATATCTCTACTTGGGAGTCTATACTCCAGACAGTGAAGACAAACTATCCCCACCATGGCTTTAGATAACATAATAGTCTTAACATGAGTTAGATGCTCGGTCTAACCCCATACACTACAGACCTTAGTTTAGACTGCTTACTTTAGAACATTGTCTTCTCGCATACAAAAAGTCCATTGCATGCAACGTTCTAACAGTTTTAACACAAGCAGTCAGGAAGCCATATTTGCTTACATTTACTTTAACATGTAAATAGAATGAGGACACACAGCAATATAATGAATAACCTATATATATAATTTTATTATCCAGCTCAAAATAAATACATCAAAATGTCTCTAATGCTTAGGGCATTTCCTAACACTACCATAGCGGACTTTAAAGCTCTACTATGCTAGTACTATAACCTCAATTTAGGGCAAGCCGCCACAGTTATTACTTGTCTCCTTTAAACCACCCAAATTTCTATAAATTTATTATTATGAGTAAGAGGTATAATAATAAATTCGCTCACCTGAGAGTTTGTGATCTAAAAAAAATAGGAGCCATAAAGTTCCTATTTATGAAATTGTATTAGGTAGTGTTTCCTCACCCAAAAATCGACTCTCTATAGGGAAAAAAACCCCTCAAAAAATTTGACTCCATAGGGAGAGGGAGGATTCAAAATTAGAACAAGATTAAAAAAAGGATTTTTCTCTCTCCTCCCTTGTAGATTGGCCGAATCTTCCTTGGGCTAAAGCACCCTAAAAATTCAACTTTTATAGGTTGTGAGATTCAATATTTGATTCAAATTTCAAACTCCATAAGTCTTATGATTTTGTCTGCATAGATAATTTTCCATAACTCCAGTTTAAATTTAAATAAAATCATGGCAACTTTATTTGAATTCAAATAATTGTGTAATCACTTATCAAAAACAAAATCAAATTAGGAGAAAATCTTATCTTTTAAATCCCTAGAAAATCCACTCCCTATTATTGTGCTAGGACAAGATTTTGTTCAATTCAAATTCAAATAGGATAATCTTTTAAATTTCAAAATATTTATTTAAACAAGATTTTCAAAATTTAAATCAATCTCATATTTATCTTTTGAAAGACAAATACAATTAATTTAAATTTCAAATCTTATCTTCCAAAATAAATATTAACCCAAATTAAATATTTATCCCATTTGTTGAGTAATGCGAAATTACAATTTCGCCCTTAGCTCCCAGATAAAAATGTTCACTCCTTGGAATAGGTGATCTGAATTTTTCTCTTCATTAAATGCAAGAATACAAGCAATAAAGAATATCTCGATCAATTACCATCCATTAACGAATTATGTGGAGCTAGTAAAGGGACCGATTGAAAATATATTATATGGGCTCCAATAATCCATGTAACTATTATTCTACACCACATAAACCCATTATACAATTATTAGTTCTAGAGTCACACCACTATAAACTTGAAACTGTACTCTAATTATAAACCATATTATGCAAGACAGTGATTAAATATCATTCAATAATCTTGTCATGTATGCAACACCCTCATATGATACCCATGATTAACTTTAGGTCGAAGTCCGTTCCAACTGTTGGTCAAGCTATCTTATGTTAGGAAATGCCCTAAGCATTAGAGACATTTTGATGTATTTATTTTGAACTGGATAATAAAATTATATATAGAGGTTATTCATTACATTGCTATCTGTCCTCAATTTTATTTACATGTTAAAGTAAATGTAAGCAAATATGGCTCCCTGACTGCTTGTGTTAAACTACTAGAACGTTGCATGCAATGGACTTTTGTATGCGAGAAGACAATGTTCTAAAGTAAGCAGTCTAAACTATGGTCTGTAGTCTATAGGGTTAGACCGAGCATCTAACTCATGTTAAGACTATTATGTTGTCTAAAGCCTTGGAGGGGATGGTTTATCTTGACTGTTTGGAGCTAGACTCCCAAGTAGAGATATAGATATGTTGCTTGGTGGTGACATATTAGACCGAGACTAAAGCATGATTGATCTACGAAGTCCGCTTTAAGTGGATCGATCTGCTTTTGACGTTCATTGTGCAGTAACCTTAATCTTGAGTAGACGGACAGCTTCATGTAGATGACTTGTGTACTTTGATGTTCCAATGGCTAAAGCGTCTCAGAGATAGTAAGCTTATAGACCGGTTTGTCGGGTGCATGACTTGTATACGATGAAGGGTTCGTTTATAGATATCGGAATCATAGCTCTAATGAGGAGTTAAGGGTATCCTCTTAAAGGCATTATATTGGATGTGAAAATGGACCAGGCCTTGGGTCGTCTGCTGGGCGGATGACTTCTTATTCACATATGGTGAATAATCATTTTCTTTATTCGGTAGTATAATGGAAGTTTAAGATAGCCTAATCATTAGGATTAAACGGACTTTGACCTAAGGCTGATCATGGATATCATATGAGGTTTCTACATATATGACAAGGTCATTGGACGATAGTGTCACGGCCCAAAATTTAGACACGTGACACGACAGCCAAATCATAATATCAACTCGAGATTTAAGGAAAAACATTTAATACGAAAAGCGGGTCAACATTATAATTTAGCTAAGCCTAATTATTTATAAAGTAGCATCATAACAAGATAATAAAATAAAGTAGAAAATAAATACTTTTTAATGCGGAAACCAAACACAAAATCGGTCTTCAAAAGAAATTACCTACCATAAAATATTCCCAAGCATGAAATTTTAAGTAACGTGAAATAAAGTATAAACTTAAAGTCTCATTATATCAGAACGAGAAACAAAATGAAGAAGATAGAGAAAATGGATAGCATTATCTTGGGTAGAAACAGATAGCTCAACGATTTTCCGAAACTGCTACCTCCCGCACCTGGAAATAGTCATTTCGAAATCACAAAGAAAAGGGACGTGAGCACTGGCTCAGTAGGACAGAAACAAAGGTGGGTTAAACAGGTAACATTTAAAAGTATGACATAATATTCGTTTCCAAAAATAATCAACAATTTAAAAAAAATACATGGCATAATAATCATAAAAAAATATTCAACAATTTCGGGAAAACATTTTTAATACAAGTTTTATTCTGCTGAGGACTTAGCATAGCTGCAATATACATGCCTCAATATTAAAAATAATAAATCATTAAAATAAACCATCATATTTTGAGTGAGGACTTGTCGTAGCTATAATATACGTGCCTCGAATTGAATTATTCTAGATCATCTCGTTACGGTCTAAATAGGCCAAACGGCCCTGTGCAGGTTTAGGGACCTTCCCCCATGGTGTCAACTTTGGGATGCACGCATCATTTATAATGATCGTGAACTAGAGCTCAATTATGTTCACCGGATTATTCAAAAGATGGTATTTACCAAGTTATATTATGCCATTAATCAAAACACGCTTTAAAATACACATTTATTACAAAACACTTTGCATGCGTTTTATTTCATCAAAAATAGTATAATAATTCCATAAACTGAAAACAGCATGCCATCGATAAAACAGGGAAATTTAAAACACTTGACTACTCCCAGAAAAGGTTAGAAAGTCCTACCTCGATTATCGCACAAGCGTTGCGATAACGTGATCCACGAATCAAGCAAGAACGTCAAATAAATCCTATAATCACAACATATGATCAGTCTAGGTCTAGACATAATCATCCAATCATTTTAGTGTGCCACAAAAGGATTTTAAAATGTTTAATAAATATTTGGGATTTAAAATAAAATTTGTGAAAAACTCTAAGTTAGGATATTACTGGTCATGGGCAGACTGACTGTAAAATCAATATTAATTCATTTTTAATTTCAAAAATTCTAAATTTTTAATATGTTAAACTAGACATCCGTAGCTTTAATTCCATATAATTTTTATAATTTTTAGACATCGTTTGGTTACTCAACTAGGCCAAAATCCGAGGGGTTGTTTTCAGGCATGAAATTTGGGTTTCGGTTTCAGTTCAAAAACTGGCAGTTCTGTCCACCTATCTTAGAAAAATACTTTGACTAGGCCAATGGATGAGTTTGGTTCTGAAATTTTGTAGGTAATTAGGGGACATCTTGAATTTAATTTTAGGCTCAAGATTTACTCGAAAATCATTTTTAAAACTCAAGTTATGGCTGACAAAAATTTACTATTTATAGGGTAATTTTCCAGATTTCCGTTTTTCTGTCCGAATTTCAATTAGCCTCAAACCAATTCAATTTTCATCCAATGATCACGACATTTCGTGGAGAACCTTATTTATATGTCATTAACACAACCCAAGAATCAAATTGGTAAAAATCATAAAATTTACACATGTGATAATAGGGTTTTTGAAAGGGGATCAATGAGGCAGAATTTTTAGGGGTTTAGAGAGAGAAATCACACCTTGTTTGTGCTGCACTATTTTTGATGCTTGGTCTCCTTTTTGGCTGAATTTGTGTGAGTGTTGGAGTCTTGAAAATAGTCGGGAAAACAGTGGAGAAAAACCATATAAATTTCGGATTTAAAATCAAAAGGAGAAGGAAGGAAAAATTTGATTTCTCACCTTGTTTTTGTCTCAAAAATTGTTGAATCCTTGAGCTGCCTTTAGGTAGGTTTTGCTTGCTGTTTTTTAGTGTGTTTTGGGAGAGAAAAATTTAGAGAGGAAAGAAGGGGAGGCTGGCCGAATTTTGAGAGTGAAAGGAAAGGTGAATGAGAGTTAAAAGAGGGTTTTTATACTAGGTTTTTCTTTCCCTTTTTCTTCCTTGCTTGGCCGAATATTTTGAGGGGCAAAAGGGAAAGTTTTTATGCTGTTTTAAGGCTAGGGTTTTTCTCTCCTTATTTCTCCTCAAGTGGCCTAAATTATCCAAGGAAAATAATTTGAATTTTGATTGAGTTTTGACCTAGCTTTTAATTCAAATCAAATCTCCTTTATTTCCTACACTTTATGACCGAATTTCTTCTTTATATTTAAAGGATGAAATTTGAGTTTGAATCCTCCTTGGATTTGTGGGATTTAAATTTTAATTAAAAATCCCAAGTAATGGCCGAATATTTTAGGGTTTTTGAAGTCAAAATTGTTGACTTTTTGAGTGAAATTTGACTAGGAAACTAACCTAGGGTTTCCAAAAGATTTTTAATTAATTTTTGGCACACTAATTTTATTTAAATTATATATTGACCCTTAAATAAAATTTAAGGTGTCACAGATAGCTTGTCACAGGCTTACGTAATATGGTATATAATTGGGAGTTCAGTTTTAGGTTTATAGTAGTGTGACTCTGAAATTAGTGATCATATGATTGAGTTATTCGGTAAAGAATGATGATCATATGGATTTGCAAGAGCCCGATTATATATGTCCAATTAGTCATTCTACTAGCTCCACATAATTCCTTAACGTTTGGCAAATTGATTTGTGTACGCTATTGGCTAGTTGATTATGCATGGATGGTGTTGACATAGGATTAGGATGGTGTATAAGATTCTCTCCGGTTGGATTCAGATTTTGTTTTGGATAATAGAATACACAATTATTCAAACTCCAAATAAAGTTGCCATGATTTTATTTGAGATTGGATTGGAGTTGTAGAAAATTATCCATGAGAACAAGAATTTGAAATACAACTATTTTGTGGATTTTGAAATTTGAAATTTGAAATTCGAATTTGAAATTTGAATTTGAAATTTAAATTTGAATTTGAAATTTGAAATTCAAATTTTGAATCACAGTTCAAGTAGGATTCGAATTTATTATGGTAAATCCACAAGGAACGAGATTCGAATTTGAGTTGGATATGGAGAGGAAAATCTTGTTAGAATCTTGCTTGAATTTTGAATCCAAATCCTAACAATAATGGACGAAAATTTTGAGGATTATCCCCATGGAATTTTCAGATATTTTGTGGATAAGGTTCAGGGAAAAATTCAAGTTTCAATCCCAGTTGAATTTGGATTCTCTCCTCCCTGATTATGGCCAAAATTTTAAGGCTTATCTCATAAAGGATTTTCGGTTATTTTGGATAAGGATGAGATAAGATTCAAGCTTGAAAATCCTAGTGGAATTTTGATTCTTCTCTTATCCTAAAGTGGCCAAAATCTTGTTGGGATTTTCCCCTTGGATTTTCGGATTTTTTGGTTGAAAAAGGGAGATAAAATTCATGTTAAAATCTTGTTTAGATTTGAATTGGATAATCCTAATGTTGGCTGAAATTTTGTTGGGCTTTTCCCCTTGGATAATTTCGGATTTTATGTTGTGGATAAGGGAGAAAATCTTCTCCTAATCTAATTCGAATTCAGGGAATCACCTCATGCAAGCCTGTAAATAGAGGTCCTGCCACTCCAGTTCTCTCAAACCACAGACTCTTAGGTGAGCATGCTTATTGTTGCACAACTCACCATGACAGTAAGTTCTTTAGAGATCTGGGTGGTCAGAAGAAGACTAGTAGTGCTAGCATACCGATCGAGGTTCAGAGTGCACACACACTCAGCCATTTGGGAATTGGTGAATAGTAGAGAAGGCTAGTTGGTTGAAGCCCTCCGGTCATTCTCCTCCTGTAAGATTGGCGTCCTTGAGGTATGAGTTTAAATTATTGTTGGTTTATTGTATATGGCATCATGAGATATTTAACGATCTTGAAATATTTTTATTGTTCCGCTGCGCCACTCTGATACGTTTTTATCGATTTATATCCTACAATTGGTATCAGAGCCATCTCATGGCTATGCCATGTACATAAATTAGACAATTAGTTAGTCTTTTTATTTATTTATGGATTTGATATTTTGAGAGTGGCATTCTAGGATTCCTTTATGTTGTTATCATGTATTATGTATAAAGCATGTAATTATTTTAATTTTCTGAATTATTATAAGCATGCTTGTTTATGCCGGTTATAGTTCCTTAGAATTTAGAAAAATTGTATCTAGGATTTTTTTATGTAAACATGGGAGCAGTTTATTAACACTGTAATTTTTCCCGTGGATTTTAATTTTGTCTCTTAGAATTATTATGTTTAGAATTTTTGTACACTAGAAACGGTTTAAGAAATTTTGTGTAATTATTCTTGGAGGAGATTGAAGATTGAAGACTATAATTTATTTTTCCCAAAAGTTAAATTTAATTTAAAGGTTGAAATTTTGATTGTGTGGAAAATTTCAATTTAATTGGGATTCAAATTAATTTTTGAATATCCTAATAGGTAAATTGGAATATTACATGAAAATTGAGACACGACCCTTCGGGATAGGCCATCGAGCCTTGGTGGGCTTGCAGCCTCTGCCCTCGCACAGGATCGGCTATGACAGCCCCTATACAGGCCATAACCACCCACGGCCATAGGCTTGGCCTGCAGCCGAGGGTGGCCATGGCCTACCCAAGGCTGGCTGTAGCCTGGGCGTGTAGCCTGTGGCTGCAGGCGCTACCTGCAGCCTGTCGGCTGTTGCGCCCAGCCTGGCACTACAGGCTTGGCTTGCAGCCCGGCAGGGCTGCACAAGGGGTGGCCGTGGGCTGCCAGCCCCCCTAGGGGCTGGGGGCTGGGGGCTGCCCACGATGGCTGCCCACTTCCGAGGCGGTGGGACGACGGTTCAAAAATCAAAAATTTTGATTTTTAAATTTGAGATTTAATTTTAAATCATGTTTAAAAATATGTAATTGAAAATTTGAAATTTTTTTTACATATTATTACCCATGATGTTTAAAATTGCTTAAAAATTTTTGAATTTGAAATTTAAATTTGAAATTCGAATTTGGAATTTGAATTTGAAATTTAAATTTTTGGAATTTAAATTTTAAATGATTCTTGGGATGAGAAATAAATGAAGAGGCTACATAAAGATGGATACAAGAAGACGAAACAAAATTCAAAACCCAAAGAATGCTTTGGATGGAATTTTGTAATCTTTTTTTTCTTTGTTCTAAGATGGAACCATGGCTTGGTTTTTTATTTGTCAATTATTTTTTCTGTGATATGTCATGGATGTATAAATATGTATTGATAGATGTTTTGTATACATATTTGATAACATGTCATATAGGATAGGTGAGTGCCGCTCATACTATATTGATCATACATATTTGTCAAAACTTGCATGTTTTTCAAAATATTGAGTGGGAGAGGGTTTCAAACAAAACCCACGGCCTCCATTGTTGATCCATATGTGAAAGCATGGTAACGCCTTACGTCAATTCTGCCCGACCACACCCCTCGTAGGTGTTTACCGTCGCCGGTATACTAGATTGGATCTCCTATGTGGAAAACGTGTTCAGGTACGATCTTATTCATGACCACCCCTCAGTGGCTTGGTAGGACGTCGATCGGGCTACATAAACAATGATTATACACTCAAGACTCGTTTAGTTATTAACCTTCCCTAGAAGCTCTGTTAACTATACTGGTGGCCAAATAAACGGTTATTAATATATGTCTTAACCTTGGAGGATTTAAGGCTACATATATTAATTGGATGGGGTCCATGTTTCGGCTATTTGTTTTCATGACCACCCCTCGGTGGCTTGGGGCAATAGGTGCTGAGAATTACCGTTACAATGCTACCTATTTTTCAAGTTTCATGTAGGAACATACTTGTATGTTTTATTCGCTAAATTATCTGTATATTTGCTTGGGCTTTGTAATGATGTCTAGTATAATTTTATTTCAGTTCAAAATGTCACCGACACCCCTCATTTCAACACTTACTGAGAATAAATTGAATGGCAATAATTATAAAGATTGGAAAAGAAATCTATCGATAGTTCTCAGCTGCAAGAGACACAAGTTTGTATTGGACGAACCATGCCCACCAGGGCTCAAACCTGACACACCGCTTGAGGAGGTCCCGGTTGCCTATACTCGTTGGAGAGAATCTAATGAGATAGCTCGGTGCTACATACTTGCTAGCATGACGAGTGCTTTACAAAAGCAGCATGAGACTTATCAAGTTGCTGGGGAGATCATGGAAAATCTGGAGGACATGTTCAGAGGCCAAGAAAAATTAGCTCGACTGTCTGCTATAACCAGCATTATGAACTCTAAGCAAAAGGCAGGTACTCCGGTAAAGGACCATATGATCACTCTAATGGGATTCTTTGCTGAGGCTGCCGAGAATGGTGCTGAGTTGGACTACAACACCTAGATCGAGATGGTTTTCAAAACTCTATCTAAAGATTTTGTGGGGTTTAAGGCCGCATACAATCTGGCAACAAGGGAGTTAGGACTAACCGAGCTCATGAAGTAACTCCATGCTTATGAGTGGATGATCAGGGATGGCGATGCGGTCTAACCCAAAGGTGAGGTCAATTTGGTAGAATCTTCCAAACCCTCACGGAAGAGGAAGAGGCCAAATCAGAAGCAAGCGGCTTCCAGTTCTTCTAATCCTCCTGTCTCAGATGGGAAGAAGAAGAAGAACAAGAAGCCCAGGGACCCTAAAAAGTCCAAATGCTTCCACTGTGGGAAGGTAGGTCACTTTAAGAAGGCTTGCTAGGAAATCCTAGCCACCAAGGGCAAGGTAAGGAACTTCACTACTTGGAAGCGTGTTTGGTGGAAGAATCAAAAGACACTTGGGTCATTGATTCGGACGCCACTAATTATGTTTGTGTTTCTATGCAAGGGTTCGTGGAAACGAGAAGGCTACATGATAGGAGCCTCTCGTTGCGGACTGGAGACGGTAGCTTGGTGGTGGCTGAGGCAGTGGGAGATATTTATCTTTACTTTGATGAATTTAGGTTTATTTTATTGAAAGACTGTTTTTCTGTTCCTAATTTTAGGAGGAACCTTATATCGGTAGCTTGTTTAATAAAGGATTCTTATTCAGTTTCTTTTAGTAAAAGAGTTGATATTCGTAGAAATAAGTCTTTTATCTATTCTGGATGGATAGATGGAAACCTATATTTGATCAAACCAAAGATGTATTCACTGATTGACACCGAATTAATAGATAACTCTAAAAGGTTGAAAGTTTCTCACTCTAACAAGGCGTATCTTTAGCATTTAAGACTTGGTCATATTAACCAGGATAGGATTCAAAGATTGGTGAAAGACAGTCCTCTAGAATCTCTGGAGGAGGTACGTCTTCCTCAATGTGAGTCTTGTCTAGAAGGAAAGATGACTAAGAGGTCTTTTGGAGCTAAGGGTACTAGGGCTTAGGAGCTCTTAGAAATTGTGCACACTGACGTATGTGGCCCCATGAACATCACAGCACGAGGAGGGTTCGAGTATTATGTCTCTTTTATAGATGATTACTCGAGGTATGGATATGTGTGTCTTATGCATCGCAAGAGCGAAACCTTTGACAAGTTCAAAGAGTATCGTGCGGAAGTGGAAAAGCAATTGGATAAATCCATAAAGATACTTCGATCTGATCGAGGTGGTGAATACCTCTTCGACAAATTTCTAGGACATCTTGTAGAGAATGAGATATTATCCCAATTGACTATACCTGCTACTCCACAACAGAATGGTGTAGTCGAAAGGAGAAACATGACCTTGTTGGATATGGTACGGTCTATGATGAGTTATTCAACGCTGCCATTATCATTTTGGGAATATGTTTTACAAATGAAGTGCTATATTCTAAACCAGGTTCCAAGCAAATCAATTCTCAGGACTCCGTATGAATTGTGGCATGGCAGGAAGCCCTCCCTGTAGGATAAATAAATCGGTAAAACGTATCAGAGTGGCGCAGCGGAACAATAAAAAATTTTTAGATCGTTAAATATCTCATGATACCATATACAATAAACCAACAACAATTAAAACTCATACCTCAAGGACGCCAATCTGTAGGAGGAGAATGACCGGAGGACTTCAACCAACTAGCCTTCTCTACTATTATCCAATTCCCGAATGGCTGAGTGTGTGGGAACTCTGAACCTCAATCGGTATGCTAGCCCTGCTAGTCTTCTTTCGACCACCCAGATCTCTAAAGAACTTATTGTCACGGTGGGGTGTGCAATAATAAGCCTGCTCACCTGAGAGTCTGTGGTCTGAGAGAACTGGAGTGGCAGGACCTCTATTTATGGACCTGCATGAGGTGATTCTCTGAATTCGAATTGGATTAAGAGAAGATATTCTCTCTTATCCATAAGCACAAAATCCAAATTTTCCAAGGGAAAATCCCAGTAATAAAATTCGGCCACTTTAGGATAAATCCAATCTAAATCTAAATAAGATTTTAACTAGAATTTTATCTCCCTTTTTCAACCAAAAAATCCAAAAATTCTAGAGAGAAAATCTCCACAAAAAATTTGGCCACTTTTGGATAAGGGAGAATCAAAATTCCACTAGGATTTTTCAAGCTTGAATCTTATCTCATCCTTATCCAAAATAATCGAAAATCTCCTAGGAGATTCACTCCAAAATTCGGCCATTATCTGGGAGGAGAGAATCCAAATTTAATTGGGATTGAAACTTGAATTTTTCTTTGAACCTTATCCACAAAAAATCCAAAAATCCATTGAGGATAATCCTCAAAATTTTCGTCCAACTTTAGTTAGGATTTGGATTCAAAATTCAAGTAGGATTCTAACAAGATTTTCCTCTCCATATCCAACTCAAATTCGAATTTCATTCTTTGTGGATTTCCCACAACAAATTCGAATCCACTTGGACTGTTCTTCAAAATTTGAATTTCAAATTTCAAATTTGAATTTAAATTTCAAATTTCAAATTTCAAATTTAAATTTCAAATTCGAATTTTAAATTCGAATTTCAAATTCAAATTTCAAATTTAAATTTCAAATTTCAAATTTCAAAATTTAAATTTCAAATTTCAGAATTCAAATTTCAAAATCCACAAAACAGTTGTGTTTCAAATTCTTGTTCTCATGGATACTTTTCTACAACTCCAATCCAATCTCAAATAAAATCATGGCAACTTTATTTGGAGTTCGAATAATTGTGTACTCTATTATCCAAAACAAAATCTAAATCCAACCGGAGAGAATCTTGTCTACCATCCTAATCATATGTCAACACCATCCATGCATAATAAACTAGCCAAGAGCATACACAAATCAATTTGCCAAACGTTAAGGAATTATGTGGAACTAGTAGAGGGACTGATTGGACATATATAATCGGGCTCCTGCAAATCCATATGATCATCATTCTTTACCAAACAACTCAATCATATGATCACTAATTTCAGAGTCACACCACTGTAAACCTGAAACTGAACTCCTAATTATATACCGTATTATGTAAGCCTGTGACAAGCTATCGTCCAATGACCTTGTCATGTATGCAGAACCCTCATATGATATCTATGATCAGTCTTAGGCCAAAGTCCGTTTAATCCTACTGATCAGGCTATCTTAAAGTTCCATTATACTACCGAATTAAGAAAATGATTATTCACCATATGTGAATAAGAAGTCATCCGCCTAGCAGACGACCCAAGGCCTTGTCCATTTTCACATTCAGTATAATGCCTTTAAGAGGATACCCTTAACTCCTCATTAGAGCTATGATTCTGATATTTGTAAACGAACCCTTCATCGTATACAAGTCATGCACCCAACGAACCGGTCTATAAGCTTACTACCTCTGAGACGCTTTAGCCATTGGAATATCAAAGTACACAAGTCATATACATGAAACTGTCCTTTTACTCAGGATTAAAGTTACTGCACAATGAACGTCAAAAGCAGATCGATCCACTCAAAGCGGACTTCGTAGATCAATCACGCTTTAGTCCCAGTCTAATATGTCACCACCAAGCAACATATCTATGTCTCTACTTGGGAGTCCGTCTCCAGACAGTCAAGACAAACCGTCCCCTCCAAGGCTTTAGACAACATAATAGTCAACATGAGTTAGATACTCAGTCTAACCCCATAGACTACAGACCATAGTTTAGACCGCTAACTTTAGAACATTGTCTTTTCGCATACAAAAGTCCATTGCATGCGACGTTCTAACAGTTTAACACAAGCAGTCAGGGAGCCATATTTGCTTACATTTACTTTAATATGTAAATAAAACGAGGACAGATAGTAATGTAATGAATAACCTCTATATATAATTTTGTTATCCAATTCAAAATAAATACATCAAAATGTCTCTAATGCTTATGGCATTTCCTAACACTCCCTTGGACATATGAGAATATAGGGCTGCCCGGCACATGTACTGGATGGGGATGCGAAGAAGTTGGAACCAAGAGCAGAACTATGCATGTGTGTAGGGTATCCAAATGGAACTAAAGGAGGTCTGTCTTATAACCCGAAGGAACAAAAAGTCATTATTTCAACCCATGTGACATTCTTAGAGGAAAGTCACATAAATGACTTTAAGCCTCAAAGCAAAGTGGCGCTAAAGGAGTTATCGGGTGAAAGAACTATGCCACAGGATTTGGTCTTGGATGCAAGTCTGAGTTCCGGTGAAAGACCTACAGACGATCAACAATTTAGGGTACCTCATCGTAGTGGGAGGGTTTCGAAGAAACCTAATTTATTCATGTATGATGCTGAGGTATACCAGGCCAAGGCTCATGAGCATGAAGATGATCCGGTCACCCATGATGAAGCTATAAATGATGTTGATTCTAAATCTTGGAAACAGGCTATGAACAATGAGATGGATTCTATGAAATCCAACTCTGTTTGGGAACTTGTAGATTTGTCAGATGGGATAAAATCCATTGGATGTAAATGGATCTACAAAAGAAGGAAGGATGTGGAAGGGAAAGTGGAAACTTTCAAAGCTAGACTGGTTGCAAAGGGGTACACACAAAAGGCTAGAATCGATTACGATAAAACCTTTTCACCTGTTGGTATGCTGAAGTCTATCCATATTCTTCTGTCCGTTGCTGTGGCTCTCAATTACAAGATTTGGCAAATGGATGTCAAGACGGCATTCTTGAATGGCAATCTTGAAGAGTGTATCTATATGATACAGCCCGAAGGGTTCATAACGAAAGGCCAAGAAAAGAAAGTTTGCAAGTTGCTTAGATCCATTTATGGATTAAAGCAAGCATCCTGCTCATGGAACTAGAGATTTGATCAAGCAATCAAGACTTTCAGTTTTGAGCAGAACGTTGATGAACCTTGTGTTTATAAACGTATTAAGGATGGAAAAGTGGTCTTTCTGATACTTTATGTCGATGATATACTACTCATTGGGAATGATGTAGGGAATTTATCATCGGTCAAGCTTTGGTTACACAAACAGTTTGACATGAAGGACTTGGGAGAAGCTAATTATGTTCTAGGCATTCGTCTCTTCAGAGATCGAAAGAATAAAATGATAGCGTTATCCCAAGGTTCATACATAGATAAAATAGTTGACAAATATGCAATGCAAGAGGCAAAGAAAGGTACACAACCTTCTATTGCCGGTCTAACTCTTTCATTGGATGACTGTCCCAAGACATCGGAAGAAAGAGAGTGTATGAGTAAGGTCCCTTATGCATCCGCTGTGGATAGCCTTATATATGCTATGCTTTGCACTCACCCAGACATGTGTTTTGCAGTAGGTATGGTGAGTCAATCTCAAGCGAATCCTGTGTAGGAAAATAAATCGGTAAAAACGTATCAGAGTGGTACAGCGGAACAATAAAAATTTTTAGATCCTTAAATATCTCACGATGCCATATACAATAAACCAACAACAATTAAAACTCATACCTCAAGGACGCCAATCTTGCAGGAGGAGAATGACCGGAGGCTTCAACCAACTAGCCTTCTCTACTATTCTCCAATTCCCGAATGGCTGAGTGTGTGGGCACTCTGAACCTCGATCAGCATGTTAGCACTGCTAGTCTTCTTCCGACCACCCAAATCTCTAAAGAACTTTATTGTCACGATGAGCTGTGCAACAATAAGCCTGCTCACCTGAGAGTCTGTGGTCTGAGAGAACTGGAGTGGCAGGACCTCTATTTATAGACCTGCATGAGGTGATTCTCTGAATTCGAATTAGATTAGGAGAAGATATTCTCCCTTATCCACAAACACAAAATCCAAATTTTCCAAGGGAAAATCCCAACAATAAAATTCGGCCACTTTAGGATAAATCCAATCCAAATCTAAACAAGATTTTAACTAGAATTTTATCTCCCTTTTTCAACCAAAAAATCCGAAAATTCTAAGGAGAAAATATCCTCAAAAATTCGGCCACTTTTGTATAAGGGAGAATCAAAATTCCACTAGGATGTTTCAAGCTTGAATCTTATCTCATCCTTATCTAAAATAACCGAATTTTTCCTAGGAGATTCACTCCTAAATTTCGGCCACCTTCTGGGAGGAGAGGATCCAAATTCAACTGGGATTGAAACTTGAATTTTTCCTTGAACCTTATCCACAAAAAAAAAATCCAAAAATCATTGAGGATAATCCTCAAAATTTTCGTCCAACTTTAGTTAGGATTTGGATTCAAAAATTCAAGTAGGATTCTAACAAGATTATCCTCTCCATATCTAACTCAAATTCAAATTTCAAACCTTGTGGATTTACCACAAAAAATTTGAATCCCACTTGGACTGTGATTCAAAATTTGAATTTCAAATTTCAATTTCAAATTTCAAATTTCAAATTTCAAATTCAAATTTCAAATTCAAATTTCAAAATTCAAATTTCAAATTTCAAAATCCACAAAACAGTTATGTTTCAAATTCTTGTTCTCATGGATAATTTTCTACAACTCCAATCAAATCTCAAATAAAATCATGGCAACTTTATTTGGAGTTCGAATAATTGTGTACTCTATTATCCAAAACAAAATCTGAATCCAACCGGAGAGAATCTTGTCTACCATCCTAATCCTATCTCATCACCATCCATGCATAATAAACTAGCCAATAGCATACACAAATCAATTTGCCACACGTTAAGGAATTATGTGGAGCTAGTAAAGGGATTGATTGGACATATATAATCGGGCTCCCGTAAATCCATATGATCACTAATTTCAGAGTCACACCACTATAAAACTGAAACTGAACTCCCAATTATATACCGTATTACGTAAGCAAGTGATAAGCGATCGTCCAATGACCTTGTAATGTATGCAGAACCCTCATATGATATCCATGATCAGCCATAGGCCAAAGTCCATTTAATCCTACTGATCAGGCTATCTTAAAGTTCCATTATACTACCGAGTAAAGAAAATGATTATTCACCATATGTGAATAAGAAGTCATCTGCACAGCAGACGACCCAAGGCCTTGTCCATTTTCACATTCAGTATAATGCCTTTAAGAGGATACCCTTAACTCCTCATTAGAGCTATAATTCCTATATCTGTAAACGAACCCTTCATCGTATACAAGTCATGCACCCAACAAACTGGTCTATAAGCTTACTACCTCTGAGACGCTTTAGCCATTGGAACATCAAAGTACACAAGTCATATACATGAAGCTGTCCTTTTACTCAGGATTAAGGTTACTGCACAATGAACGTCAAAAGCAGATCGATCCACTCAAAGCGGACTTCGTAGATTAATCATGCTTTAGTCCCGGTCTAATATGTCACCACCAAGCAACATATCTATGTCTCTACTTGGTAGTCCATCTCCAGACAGTCAAGACAAACCGTCCCCTCTAAGGCTTTAGACAACATAATAGTCAACATGAGTTAGATGCTCGGTCTAACCCCATATACTACAGACCATAGTTTAGACCACTAATTTTAGAACATTGTCTTCTCGCATACAAAAGTCCATTGCATACAACGTTCTAACAATTTAACACAAGCAGTCAGGGAGCCATACTTGCTTATATTTACTTTAACATGTAAATAAAATGATGACAGATAGCAATGTAATGAATAACCTCTATATATAATTTTGTTATCCAATTCAAAATAAATACATCAAAATGTCTCTAATGCTTAGGGCATTTCCTAATAATCTCCCACTTCGGGCTGTATCATATAGATACACTCTTCAAGATGGCCATTCAAGAATGCTGTCTTGACATCCATTTGCCAGATCTCGTAATCGAGAGTCGCAGCAATGGACAAAAGAATACGGATAGACTTCAGCATAGCAACAGGCGAAAAGGTTTCGTCGTAATCGATTCCAGCCTTTTGCGTGTATCCCTTTGCAACCAGTCTAGCTTTGAAAGTTTCCACTCTCCCTTTCGCATCATTCTTTCTTTTGTAGACCCATTTGCATCCAATGGTTTTCATCCCATCCGGCAAAAATCTACAAGTTCCCAAACAGAGTTGGATTTCATAGAATCCATCTTATTGTTCATAGCCTGTTTCCAAGATTTAGAATCAACATCATTTACAGCTTCATCATAAGTGACCAGATCATCCTCATGCTCATGAGCCTCAGCCTGGTATACCTCAGCATCATACATGAAGAAATTAGGTTTCTTAGAAACCCTCCCACTACGACGAGGCACCTTAAATTGTTGATCGTCTGCAGGTCTTTCACTGGAACTCGGACTTGCGTCCAAGACCGAAATCTGTGGAGCAGTTCTTTCACCCGATAACTCCTCTAGCACCACTTTGCTTCGAGGCTTAAAGTCATTCATGTGACTTTCCTCCAAGAATGTCGCATGGGTTGCGACAATGACTTTTTGTTCCTTCGAGTTATAGAACAGACCTCCTTTAGTTCCTTTTAGATACTCTACAAACATGCACAATTCTGATCTTGGTTCCAACTTTTTCGCATCCCCATCCAGTACATGTGTCGGGCAGCCCCATATTCTCATATGTCCAAGGGAGGGCTTCCTGCCACGCCATAATTCATACGGAGTTCTGGGAATTGATTTGCTCGGAACCTGGTTCAGAATATAGCACGCCGTTTGTAAAGCATATCCCCAAAATGATAATGGCAGCGTTGAATAACTCATCATGGACCGTACCATATCCAATAAGGTCCTGTTTCTCCTTTCGGCTACACCATTCTGTTGTGGAGTACCAGGTGCCGTCAATTGGGATAATATCCTGTTCTTTACAAGATGTCCTAGAAATTCATCGGAGAGGTATTTGCCACCTCGATCAGATCGAAGTGTCTTTATGGATTTATCTAATTGCTTTTCCACTTCCGCACGATACTCTTTGAACTTGTCAAAAGTTTCGCTCTTGCGGTGCATCAGATACACATATCCATACCTCGAGTAATCATCTATAAAAGAGACATAATACTCGAACCCTCCTCGTGCTGTGACGTTCATGGGGCTACATACGTCAGTGTGTACAATTTCTAAGAGCTCCTGAGCCCTTGTACCCTTAGCTCCAAAAGACCTCTTAGTCATTTTACCCTCTAGACAAGACTTACATTGGGGAAGTCGTACCTCCTCCAGAGGTTCCAGAGGACCGTCTTTCACCAATCTTTGAATCCTATCTTGATTAATATGACCAAGTCTTAAATGCCAAAGATACGCCTTGTTAGAGTGAGAAACTTTCAACCTTTTAGAGTTATCAATTAATTCAGTGTCAAGCAGTGAGTACATCTTTGGTTTGATCAAATATAGGTTTCCATCCATCCATCCATCCAGAACAGATAAAAGACTTATTTCTACGAATATCAACTCTTTTACTAAAAGAAACTGAATAAGAATCCTTTACTAAACAAGCTACCGATATAAGGTTCCTCCTAAATTAGGAATATAAAAACAGTCTTTCAATAAAATAAACCTAAATTGATCAAAATAAAGGTAAACATCTCCCACTGCCTCAACCACCACAAAGCTACCATCTCCAGTCCGCAACGAGAGGCTCCTATCATGTAGACTTCTCGTTTCCACGAACCCCTGCATAGAAACACAAACATGATTAGTGGCGCCCGAATCAATGACCCAAGTGTCTTTCGATTCTTCCACTAAACACACTTCCAAGTAATGAAGTTCCTTACCTTCCTTGCCCTTGGCGGCTAGGAATTCCCGGCATGCCTTCTTGAAGTGACCTACCTTCCCATAATGGAAGCATTTGGACTTTTTATGGTCCTTTGGCTTCTTGTTCTTCTTCTTCTTCTGCCCGTCCAAGACAGGAGGGTTAGAAGAACTAGAAGCCACTTGCTTCTTATTTGGCTTCTTCCTCTTCTGTGAGGGATTGGAAGATTCCATCAAATTGGCCTCACCTTTAGGTCGGACCACATCCTCATCCCTGATCATCCGCTCATAAGCCTGTAGTTGCTTCATGAGCTCGGTTAGTCCTAACTCTTTTGTCGCCAGATTGTATGTGGCCTTAAACCCCACAAAATCTTTAGACAGAGTCTTGAACACCATCTCGATCTGGGTGTTGTAGTCCAACTCAGTACCATTTTCGGCAGCCTCAGCGAAGAATCCCATTAGAGTGATCATATGGTCCTTCACTGGAGTACCCGCCTTCTGCTTAGAGTTCATAATGCTGGTGATAGCGGACTGTCGAGCCAATTTTTCTTGGCCTCCGAACATGTCCTCCAGATTTTCCATGATCTCCCCAGCAACTTGATAAGTCTCATGCTGCTTTTGTAAAGCACTCGTCATGCTAGCAAGGATGTAGCATCGAGCTATCTCATTGAATTCTCTCCAACGATTATAGGCAACCGGGACCTCCTCAAGTGGTGTGTCAGGTTTGGGCTCAGGTGGGCATGGTTCGTCCAGTACGAACTTGTGTCTCTCGCAGCTGAGAACTATTAACAGATTTCTTTTCCAATCTTTATAATTATTGTCATTCAGTTTATTCTCAGTAAGTATTGAAATGAGGGGTGTCAGTGACATTTTGGACTGAAATAAAATTATACTAGACATCATTACAAAGCCCAAGCAAATATACAGATAATTTAGCAAATAAAACATACAAGTATGTTCCTACATGAAACTTGAAAAACATGTAGCATTGCAACAGTAATTCTCAGCACCTATTGCCCCAAGCCACCGAGGGGTGGTCATGAAAACAAATAGCCGGAACATGGACCCCATCCAATTAATGTATGTTGCCTTAAATCCTCCAAGGTTAAGACATATTAATAACCACTTATTTGGCCACCAGTTTAGTTAACAGAGCTTCTAGGGAAGGTTAATAACTAAACAAGTCTTGAGTGTATAACCATTGTTTACGTAGCCCGATCCACGTCCTACCAAGCCACCGAGGGGTGGTCATGAATAGGATCGTACCTGAACACGTTCTCCACATAGGAGATCCAATCTAGTATACCAGCGGCGGTAAACACCTACCGAGGGGTGTGGTCAGGGTAGAACTGACGCGAGGCGTTACCATGCTTTCACATATGGATCAACAATGGAGGCCGTGGGTTTTGTTTGAAACCCTCTCCCACTCAATATTTTGAAAAACATGCAAGTTTTGACAAATTATGTTTGATCAATATAGTATGAGCGGCACTCACCTATCCTATATGACATGTTATCAAATATGCATATAAAACATCCATCAATACATATTTATACATCCATGACATATCACAGAAAAAATAATTGACGGAATAACCAAGCTATGGTTCCATCCTAGAACAAAGGAAATAAAGATTACAAAATTTCAACCAAAACATTCTTTGGGTCTTGAATTTTGTTCCGTCTTCTTGTATCCATCTTTATGTAGCCTCTCCATTTATTTCTCATCCTAAGAATCATTTAAAATTTAAATCTCCAAAAATATAAATTTCAAATTCAAATTCCAAATTCGAATTTCAAATTTAAATTTCAAATTCAAATTTTAAACAATTTTAAACATCATGTGTAATAATATGTAATTTCAAAAATTTCAAATTTTTAAACATGATTTAAAATTAAATCTCAAATTTAAAAATTAAAATTTTTTGATTTTTGAACCGTCGCACCACCGCCCCCGAAGGCGGCAACCGCCGTGGGCAGCCCCCAACCCCGGAGGGGTTGGCAGCCCACGGCTGCCCCCATGTGCTGCCTTGCCGGGCTGCAGGCTAAGCTTGCAGCGCCAGGCTGCACGCCCAGGCTAGGCGCAGTAGCCGCAGGCTGCAGGCAGTGCCTGCAGCCACAGGCTGCACGCCCAGGCTGCGGCTAGCCTTGGGGAGGCCACGGCCACCCTCGGCTGCAGGCTTGGCCTGCAGCCGTGGGTGGTTATGGCCTGCACAGGGGCTGCCACAGCCCATCCTGCCTGAGGGCAGGGGCTGCAGCCCCACCAAGGCCCGACGGCCTATCCCGAGGGGTCGTGTCTCGATTTTCGTGTCATATTCCAATTTACCTATTAGGATCTCCAAAAATTAATTTGAATCCCAATTAAATTAAAATTTTCCACACAATCAAAATTTCAACTTTTAAATTAAATTTAACTTTTAGGAAAAATAAATTACGGTCTTCAATCTTTAATCTCCTCCAAGAATAATTATATCAAAATCCTAAACCGTTTCCAGTGTACAAAATTCTAACCATAATAATTCTAAGAGACAAAAAATTAAAATCCATGGGAAAATTACAGTGTTAATAAACTGCTCTCATGGTTACATAAAAATTCCTAGATACAATTTTTCTAAATTCTAAGGAACCATAACCGGCATAAACAAGCATGCTTATAATAATTCAGAAAAATAAACTAACCACATACTTTATACATAATCCATGATAACAACATAAAGGAACCCTAGAATGCCACTCTCTAAATATCAAATCCATACATAAATAAAAAGACTAAGTAATTGTTTAATTTATGTACATGGCATAGTCATGAGATGGCTCTGATATCAATTGTAGGAAAATAAATCGTAAAAACGTATCAGAATGGTGCAGCGGAACAATAAAAATTTTTAGATTGTTAAATATCTCATGATGTCATATACAATAAACTAACAATAATTAAAACTCATACCTCAAGGACGCCAATCTGCAGGAGGAGAATGACCGGAGGGCTTTAACCAACTAGCCTTTTCTACTATTCTCCAATTCCTGAATGGTTGAGTGTGTGGGCACTCTGAACCTCGATCGGTATGCTAGCACTGCTAGTCTTCTTCCAACCACCCAAATCTCTGAAGAACTTTATTGTCACGGTGGGCTGTGCAACAATAAGCCTGCTCACTTGAGAGTCTATGGTCTAAGAGAACTGGAGTGGCAGGACCTCTATTTATAGACCTGCATGAGGTGATTCTCTGAATTCGAATTGGATTAGGAGAAGATATTCTCCCTTATCCACAAGCATAAAATCTAAATTTTCCAAGGGAAAATCCCAACAATAAAATTCGGCCACTTTAGGATAAATCCAATCCAAATCTAAACAAGATTTTAACTAGAATTTTATCTCCCTTTTTCAACCAAAAAATCCAAAAATTCTAAGGAGAAAATCTCCTCAAAAATTCGGCCACTTTTGGATAAGGGAGAATCAAAATTCCACTAGGATTTTCAAGTTTGAATCTTATCTCATCCTTACCCAAAATAACCGAATTTTTCCTAGGAGATTCACTCCTAAATTTCGGCCAACTTCTAGGAGGAGAGAATTCAAATTCAACTGGGATTGAAACTTGAATTTTTCCTTGAACCTTATCCACAAAAAAAAATCCAAAAATCATTGAGGATAATCCTCAAAATTTTCGTCCAACTTTAGTTAGGATTTGGATTCAAAAATTCAAGTAGGATTCAAATTTAAATTTCAAATTCAAATTTCAAATTCGAATTTCAAATTCAAATTTCAAATTCAAATTTCAAAATTCAAATTTCAAAATCCACAAAACAGTTGTGTTTCAAATTCTTGTTCTCATGGATAATTTTCTACAACTCCAATCCAATCTCAAATAAAATTATGGCAACTTTATTTGGAGTTTGAATAATTGTGTATTCTATTATCCAAAACAAAATCTGAATCGAACTGGAGAGAATCTTGTACACCATCCTAATCCTATGTCAACACCATCCATGCATAATCAACTAGCCAATAGCGTACACAAATCAATTTGCCAAACGTTAAGGAATTCTGTGGAGCTAGTAGAGGGACTAATTGGACATATATAATCGGGCTCCCGCAAATCCATATGATCATCATTCTTTACCAAACAACTCAATCATATGATCACTAATTTCAGAGTCACACCACTATAAACCTGAAACTGAGCTCCCAATTATATACCGTATTACGTAAGCCTGTGACAAGCTATCGTCCAATGACCTTGTCATATATGCAGAACCCTCATATGATATCCATGATCAGCCTTAGGTCAAAGTCCATTTAATCCTACTGATCAGACTATCTTAAAGTTCCATTATACTACCGAATAAAGAAAATGATTATTCACCATATGTGAATAAGAAGTCATCCGCCCAGCAGACGACCCAAGGCCTTGTCCATTTTCACATTCAGTATAATGCCTTTAAGAGGATACCCTTAACTCCTCATTAGAGCTATGATTCCGATATCTATAAACGAACCCTTGATCGTATACAAGTCATGCACCCAACGAACTAGTCTATAAGCTTACTACGTCTGAGACGCTTTAGCCATTGGAACATCAAAGTACACAAGTCATATACATGAAGCTGTCCTTTTACTCAGGATTAAGGTTACTGCACAATGAACGTCAAAAGCAGATCAATCCACTCAAAGCGGACTTCGTAGATTAATCACGCTTTAGTCCCGGTCTAATATGTCACCACCAAGCAACATATCTATGTCTCTACTTGGGAGTCCAGCTCCAGACAGTCAAGACAAACCATCCCCTCCAAGGTTTTAAACAACATAATAGTCTTAACATGAGTTAGATGCTCGGTCTGACCCCATAGACTACAGACCATAGTTTAGACCGCTAACTTTAGAACATTGTCTTCTCGCATACAAAAGTCCATTGCATGCAACGTTCTAACAGTTTAACACAAGCAGTCAAGGAGCCATATTTGCTTACATTTACTTTAACATGTAAATAAAACGAGGACAGATAGCAATATAATGAATAACCTCTATATATAATTTTATTATCTAGTTCAAAATGAATACATCAAAATGTCTCTAATGCTTAGGGCATTTCCTAACATCTTGGAACCAAGCACTGGCAAGCAGTAAAGCATATACTCAAGTATCTTAAGAGAACGAGGGATTATATGCTGGTGTATTCTGGAGGGGACCTAACACCCGTAGGATACACGGACTCAGACTTCCAGACTTGCAAGGATTCAAGAAAATCGACATCTGGATCAGTGTTTTTACTCGGAGGAGGCGCCATTATATGGAGGAGCGTGAAGCAGGGCTGCACAACTGACTCTACTATGGAGGCTGAGTATGTGGCTGCGGCAGAGGCATCTAAAGAAGCGGTTTGGCTCCGCAAGTTCTTTAGAGACTTTGAGGTAATTCCGGGTGTTGACAAGCCTATCACACTTTACTGTGATAACACTGGGGCTATTGCCAACACAAGGGAATCTCGGCACCATAAGAGGACCAAGCACATAGATCGAAGATATCATACTATTAGTGGGCACGTGGAGACAGGACAAGGAAATGTATGTAAGATCACGTCCGAAGACAACATTGTTGATCCTTATACTAAGACTTTGGTGGCTAGAAGCTTTGAGAGGCATGTAGAGGTGATGGGGACGAATAACATGGCACATCTACTGGCTTAGGGCAAGTGAGAGATTGTTAGGAAATGCCCCAAGTATTAGAGACATTTTGATGTATTTATTTTGAACTAGATAATAAAATTATATATAAAGGTTATTCATTATATTGCTATCTGTCCTAAATTTTATTTACATGTTAAAGTAAATGTAAGCAAATATGACTCCCTGACTGCTTGTGTTAAACTATTAGAACGTTGCATGCAATCGAATTTTGTATGCGAGAAGACAATGTTCTAAAGTAAGCAGTCTAAACTATGGTCTGTAGTCTATGGGGTTAGATCGAGCATCTAACCCATGTTAAGACTATTATGTTGTCTAAAGCCTTGGAGGGGACAATTTGTCTTGACTGTCTGGAGCTGGACTCCTAAGTAGAGACATAGCTATGTTGCTTGGTGGTGACATATTAGACCGGGACTAAAGCGTGATTGATCTACGAAGTCCGCTTTAAGTGGATCGATATGCTTTTGACGTTCATTGTGCAATAACCTTAATCCTGAGTAGATGGACAGCTTCATGTATATAACTTGTGTACTTTGATGTTCCAATGGCTAAAGCATCTCAGAGGTAGTAAGCTTATAAATCGGTTCGTTGGGTGCATGACTTGTATATGATGAAGGGTTCGTTTACAGATATCGGAATCATAGCTCTAATGAGGAGTTAAGGGTATCCCCTTAAAGGCATTATACTGAATGTGAAAATGCACAAGGCCTTAGGTCGTCTGCTGGGTGAATGACTTCTTATTCACATATGGTGAATAATCATTTTCTTTATTCGGTAGTATAATGGAACTTTAAGATAGCCTGATCAGTAGGATTAAATGGACTTTGACCTAAGGCTAATCATGGATATCATATGAGGGTTCTGCATATATGACAAGGTCATTGGACGATAGCTTGTCACAGGCTTACGTAATACGGTATATAATTGGGAGCTCAGTTTCAGGTTTATAGTGGTGTGACTCTGAAATTAGTGATCATATGATTGAGTTGTTCGGTAAAGAATGATGATCATATGGATTTGCGGGAGCCCGATTATATATGTCCAATTAGTCCCTCTACTAGCTCCACATAATTCCTTAACGTTTGGCAAATTGATTTGTGTACGCTATTGGCTAGTTGATTATGCATGGATGGTGTTGACATAGGATTAGGAACAAGATTCCCTCCAGTTAGATTCAGATTTTGTTTTGGATAATAGAATACACAATTATTCAAACTCCAAATAAAGTTGCCATGATTTTATTTGAGATTGGATTGCAGTTGTAAGAAATTATCTATGAGAACAAGAATTTGAAACACAACTGTTTTATGGATTTTGAAATTTGAATTTTGAAATTTGAAATTTGAATTTGAAATTCGAATTTGAAATTCAAATTTGAAATTTGAAATTTGAAATTTGAATTTGAAATTTGAAATTCAAAATTTGAATCACAGTCTAAGTAGGATTTGAATTTATTGTGATAAATCCACAAGGAATGAGATTCGAAGTTGAGTTGGATATGGAGAGGAAAATCTTGTTAGAATCCTACTTGAATTTTGAATCCAAATCCTAACAATAATGGATGAAAATTTTGAGGATTATCCTCATGGAATTTTCAGATTTTTAATGGATAAGGTTTAGGAAAAAATTCAAGTTTCAATCCTAGTTGAATTTGAATTCTCTCCTCCCTGATTATGGCCGAAATTTTGAGGCTTATCTCATCAAGGATTTTCAGTTATTTTGGATAAGGATGAGATAAGATTCAAGCTTGAAAATCCTAGTGGAATTTTGATTCTTCCCTTATCCTAAAGTGGCCAAATCTTGTTGGGATTTTCCCCTTGGATTTTCAGATTTTTTGGTTGAAAAAGGGAGATAAAATTCATGTTAAAATCTTGTTTAGATTTGAATTGGATAATCCTAATGTTGGTCGAAATTTTGTTGGGATTTTCCGCTTAGATAATTTCAGATTTTATGTTGTGGATAAGGGAGAAAATCTTCTCCTAATCCAATTCAAATTCAGAGAATAACCTCATGCAAGTCTATAAATAGAGGTCCTGCCACTCCAGTTCTCTCAGATCACAGACTCTCAGGTGAGCAGGCTTATTGTTGCACAACTCACCGTGACAATAAGTTCTTTAGAGATCTGCGTGGTCAGAAAAAGACTAGCAGTGTTGGCATACCGATCGAGGTTCAGAGTGCCCACACACACAGCCATTCAGGAATTAGAAGCCCTCCGGTCATTCTCCTCTTGCAAGATTGGCGTCCTTGAGGTATGAGTTTAAATTGTTGGTGGTTTATTGTATATGGCATCATGAGATATTTAACGATCTTGAAAAATTTTTATTGTTCCACTATGCCACTCTGATACGTTTTTACTGATTTATATCCTACATCTTAAAGATCCATTATACACCAATCAAGAAATTGATTATTCACTATATGTGAATAAGAAGTCATCTGCCAAACAAACGACCTTAGGTCTTGTCCATTTTCACATTTAGTATGATACCTTTAAAAAGATAACATTTACTCCTCATTAGAGCTATGATTTCAATATCTATAAACAAACCATCCATCATATATAAGTTATATACTTACCGAACTGGTTTATAAGCTTACTACCTCTAAGACGCTTTAGCCTTTGGAACATCAAAGTACACAAATTATACACATAAAGCAATGCACCTCGCTTTAGCCTTTGGAACATCAAAGTACACAAATTATACATATAAAGCAATGCACCTACTCAAGATTAATGTTATTGCATAATGAATGTCGAAAGTAAATTAATGCACTCAAGCAGATTATGTAGATTAATTACACTTTGGTCCCAGTTAGACATTCACTACTAAGCAACATATCTATGTCTTTACTCGGGGGTTGATACTCCAAATAGTTAAGACAAAGTTTCTCTCTAATTGGCTTTAGACAACATAATAGTCTTAACTAAGTTAGATGCTCACTTTAAGCTAATAGATTACAGATTATAGATTTAGAGTGCTTATTTAGAAAGTTGTCTTCTTGCATACAAAAGTCCATTCCATGCAATATTCTAACAGTTTAACAACAAGTAATCAGTAAGCCATATTTGCTTACATTTACTTTAACATATAAATTGAATGAGAACATATAATAATATAATATATAACCTCTAATATATTATTAATCAGTTCAAAATAAATGAATATCTAAAAAATAATTTTCCCACTTAGGACATTCCTAATGAAAGGCCACAATGTAAACAACAGCTCTTGCTCTTTTCCCTAACATCAAGTCAAGCCCCGGGTTGTTAGAACAAGACAAGGCACCTGAGCAACACCCCCCCCCCCCCCCCCCCCCCCCCCCTCCCCCAACCCCAAGGATAAGAAGCAACTAAAGAGAAAAAAGGTTAGATGGCAAAGCTAACATGTAGCGTCCCGTGCCCTTAGTGGCCCGGAGCGTCACTTAAAAACTACTACTTGTGCTTTATCTTTAAACTGATACTTATACTTTCTTACAAACCATTAATACTTACTTAATATGATATCATAATTTCAGGGATTTTTTTTATCCGCGTACTTATTTACTATTCACATATGTATACTATTAAAAATACGAAAACTACATCATAGGGAGTTCAATTATATATACACACTTATAATACTATTTAACTATTTACTATTCAGAAATACTATTCAAAATAAACCGTTTGACTATACTATTCAAAAATATTATCACTATTCATAAAATATTGTTTACTTAAATTGTGCAGAAGAATACTCGCGGTGTATCCATAACCTCGCCTAACATCCGCCTCCGCCACTGTCATCACCCATTGTTATTTATACCATAGGATGCTTACCTACAGCACGAACACACACTGTGAGCTTTATTACCGAGTAAGTACAACATGTTAACCGCAAAATATGTTTAAAACTTAATACATCCTTAAAATCATATAAGCATGTCATAAATCAACATTTACCATTATCATATACCAAGTCATCACATGGAATACAAAACTTTACATACGATATGCATAGCAGATTCATCATGTACTGAATGCATCTTATGATAACCAGAAGCATAGTGAACTATAACTAATGCCTACTGTGATCAATGCATGATCCAGTTATGTTCATTTATACTTCAATGTTCTCTTTCTTTCTCTTGTCTACTTAGGGCCCGTGTGTCAGTACCATGTGCACGCAGACCAACGGTAACACCCGAGGTCACTAAAAGGTTGAAGAGCCATCAACGGATGCTCAACTTTGCTTTAACTTACTTTAACTTAAAAACCTCTTCAACTGAAAAGGCTGGTACGGCATGCTTATTAAATTTTGTCTTGTTTATCTGTTATAGCCATATGCTTCTCTAAGTGTCCCTAATCCTACGCGGTAGGGATATATGGCATCTAACTTGTTCTTTCATCAATCTACTTGATTGTGAAACTATACTCTTATGTATGTTGTGCAACATCGGGTGCATGATAGACATACTTAACATATTGTAAATCATCATTCAAATTCATTTTATTCATGCTGTAGGCAGAGTTATACTTACCTAGTTTACATGCAAACTCGTACTCTCACCTCAGTCAACTTAGGGGTAACTACCTGTCATCATAACGTTTCTCATCAATACTTTTGTTGAGTCACTATTACTGTTAGTGACAAAAGCAGATAAAATCATTTGGTACTGATTGCCATGGGTACAATTCGCTTTCTTTTTCAGCGTTTGAATCTCTAGACATGTTTAATTAATTTATTACCTCTAAATTAATCATAATGTTCTCTGGTCACTATTACCGTTAATGACTATTACTTGCGTTTCTATGTGGTAACGAGGCCCATCGGTACCCTGTTGACCTACTTTGGGGATTTAGCACCTAACTTCCATCGTGTTTGATTAATTGTCTTCTTGACAGATTAATCATCATTCCTCACAGTGTTGTTTAAAACACGATCCTTGACTGGTTTACCGGCCAGTCAACTGACCGGTTACCTCACATGTTAGTAATTAGGTAGCCTACTGGGTTACTATGCTTAAACTTGGTGTAGTAACCGACTGGGTTACCTTGCTGGTTTAGGTGTGATAGCCTACCGGGCTACTATTGTTGTTCAGCGTGGTAGCCTATCGGGCTACTATGGCTTGTTTGGTGTGGTAGCCTACTGGGCTACCCACACTGTTTTGGTTATTTAAGAAAATCGTTTTGGTTGCCTTATACAATTCTTGGGAAAATTCTTTATTTTGAAACCGTCCCTTATCATCTCATTGGAAGGTGGGGAACATTTTATGAAAACCATATTTTTATTTTAACAAAGTTAAAACACATTTTTATGTTGCATTTTAAAGGTGGTTTTTGAACTATTTTTGAAAACTATTTTGAAACTTGATTGAAACGACTTTGTTTGCAAATTTGGCAAACACAAAATTTTTCATCCTCAACGAGATAAACAATTCTTGTGTTCACCTTGGAGCTCAAATCTAACTCGAACGGGTCCTAATCTTACTAAACCCGTGGCTATTGTGCCTAGTTTTTTTAAAAGTTCTAGTTTTTGTCATTTTAAAAATGGCTCTGTTTGAGGCGGAAATGGCCAAATTTTTAAAATATGCATTCGTTGTCTCAAAGGTTTCGACGAGATCTACAACTTTCATGTTGAGCCCGAAGTCTAGTTCGGAATCTAAGTGGTCCATTTTTAACAAAACCTGAGACTAATTCTGGGTTCAGATTTTCAGTCCAAGTTTTGGACACCAAATGAAAACCACTCAAAAAACCTATTGTAGCTTCGTTTTTGGTCAAAACACAAAAACGATCATATTGAAATTTCCTTAAAACTCCGTGTTTCATTAAACCCCAAATTCGGACCCTAAGTGTGTTAAAATGGCCAAAATTCGTGGCCATTTTCTGGGGACAGATTATGTCCAGCCAGTTTTCTAAATGTTCATGCATCACACACACTCACATCCATTCATAGAAAATGTAAACATAACCACACAAACCACAAACTTAAAAATGGAAAGCTAAGGACTCAAAATAAACTTATTACAACCCATGTGCATAAACAAATACACATAAATTTCTTGATCAAAAACTTAAAATCAACTAACCACGAGATAGGGTTTTCGATTTTTACCTCTTGTGCTTTGAACAAAGCACAAATCCGAACTAAGGCTTGAATGACAAAGTGGCCATGTGGACCAAGGAGGTGTAGGGGTCGGTTTTATGCTAGCAAAACACCAAAAATATTTCTCTTAATATCAACACAAAACCATAACTAAAAACTACAAGGTTTGGATTCTAAAAACTTACCCTTGATGCACTTGAAATGGTTTGGATTGAATCCTCCTAAGACAAGCTTGTGGGGGCTGATTTTTTGGTAACTTTTGGATGTGTTTTTGGCTTGAAAAATGGAGGGTTTTGGGGCTTGGAGCAGTCGGTAGCAGTAAGAGAAAGAAGGAGAGAATGGGTTGCGTTTTTGGAGGTGTTAAAATGAAAGACTAGAACCTAAAGCCTTTTTCACCCTTTTATAGACAAACCTAAGCAATCATTAACCAAACCTAAGCTCACTTAAATATGCTATTCCTAAGCTAATTTGGGGATAAATTTCTGCTCAATTCCTAAGCTATTCCTAATCAAGATAGTTTTTCGACTAGACGAGTAAGAAAGTTTTAAGTATGTAGACACATCTCGTCAACTAAAGAAGATGTTGATCAGTGTAATGAAAGCAAAGAAGTTGATGGCTAGTGGTTATGCGGGATACCTGGTATAAGTGATAGATGTGACCGAGGAAAAGAAATTGTAACCAGAAGATGTTCTAGTTGGTAATGAATTTCTCAATATGTTTCCAGAGGAATTACCAAGATTACTGCTAGAAAGGAAAATCTCGTTTGAGATTGAGATTATGCCAGGACTGCTCCAATTTCCAAGGCACCATATCATATGACCCCAGCAGAATTAAAAGAACTACAGGTGTAGTTAAAAGAGCTACTTGACAAGGGATTTATCTGACCAAGTTACTCCTCATAGGGCGCTCTAGTTTTATTTGTTAAAAAGAAGGATGGAACTCTCCAGATGTGTATCAATTATAGAGAGTTAAACAAGGTTACTATCAAGAACAGGTATCAACTACCTAGAATTGATGATCTGTTCGACCAGTTCAAAGGAGCAGTAGTATTCTCGAAGATTAACTTACGTTCAGGATACCATCAACTGAGAATCTGGGAGAGTGATATTCCTAAGACGACATTCAGAACCCGATACAGTCACTATGAATTTTTGGTGATGCCGTTCGGATTGACTAATGCTCCAACTGCATTTATGGATTTAATGAACAGAGTCTTTAAAGAGTTTCCTGGTAAGTTTGTTATCGTGTTTATCAATGACATACTTATATACTCAAAGACTCATAAAGAGCATGAGGAGCATCTAAGAATTGTTCTCCACACTGTGAGAAGCCATCAGTTGTATACGAAATTCTCTAAGTGTGAATTTTGATTGGATAAAGTACACTTTCTTGGGCACATGGTGACAAAGGAAGGAATTGCTATAGATCCAGTAAAGATAGAAGCAATTAATGAGTGGCCTACTCCTTAGAGTATGACTGAGATATGCAACTTCTTAGGTCTAGCTGGCTATTATAGAAGGTTCATGGAAGGGTTCGCACGACTAGCTGCACCCCTCATTACTCTCACTCTTAAGGAAAAGAAATACGAGTGGACGCAAGAATGTGAAAGAAGTTTCCAAGAACTGAAGAGAAGATTAACAAGTGCATCTATCTTTATATTACCCATCAAAGGAGAAAAGTTCACGAACTATAGTGATGCTTCAAGAATAGGCTTGAGAGCTATACTTATGTAGAATGACAAGGTGATAGCTTATGTGTAGCACCAGTTAAAGGAGCATGAGAGGAACAATCCCACTCATGACTTGGAACTTGCTACAGTAGTGTTCACACTCAAAATTTGGCGACACTATTTATATGTAGCTCAGTGTCAAATCTTCACTAATCACTAGTGTTTGAAGTACTTCTTCACACAAAAGGAGTTAAACATGCAGCAGAGAAGATGGTTAGAGTTGGTGAAGGACTATGTTTGTGAAATCCTTTACTATCCAAGAAAGGTAAATCGAGTAGCTAATGCCTTAAGTAGAAAGTTAACTACTCCGCAGAAATTGCCAATAGAGGAGTTACCAGGAGCCTTACAGTAAGAAATTAACTCCCTTAGATTAGAGTTAATAACCGGAAGGTTATCAGCACTATGATTAGAGTCCTCTGTAGTTGAAGATATTAAAGAAGCTTAGAAGCTGGATCCAAGTGCAATAAAACTTCAAGAAGAGGTTTCCGAAGATAGGGAGTCAGATGTAAGTATCCCCAATGATGGAATGCTTTTGTATTGAGGGAGAATCTATTTCTTGGCTAATGAAGGATTTAGAAGACGAATCATGGTAGAAGCTCATGAAATACCATATTCCGTTCATCTTGGAGCCAGCAAAATGTATCAAGATCTCAAGATACAGTTTTGGTGGAAAAGGGATGAAGAATGATATTGTGGAATTTGTGAGTAGATGCCTGACTTGTCAAAGAGCCAAAGCAGAGCATAGACATCCTGGAGGAAAATTGGAACCTCTAGAAATTCTAGAGTGGAAATGAGAGCATATTACCATGGACTTCGTGGTAGGGCTTTCCAAGACCCGAGAAGGGTATGATGCTATCTGGGTAATTATAAATAGATTGACCAAGACTGCGCGGCTTATAGCCATGAAAACGACCTTCACCTTGGAGAAATTAGCACAGTTGTATGTGACTAATATTATTCAGCTACATGGAGTCCCAAAGTCTATTGTATCAGATCGAGATGCACGGTTTACTTCAGTATTTTGTAAGTGCATACAAGAAGCTATAGGGACAGAGCTACGCCTCAGCACAGCTTTCCATCCCTAGACAGATGGATGGTCAGAGTGGACTATTCAGACATTGGAAGACATGCTTAGAGCCTGCGTTATAGATTTCCTCGGAAGTTGGAATGAGAAACTACCGTTGATAGAATTTTCATACAACAATAATTACAAAGCTTCCATAGGAATGGCACCGTATGAGACTCTATATGGACGCAAGTGTAGGTCACCTATTCATTGGTACGATCTGCGAGAAAAGTAACTGCACAAGACTGATTTCATGCAGGAAATGTTAGAGGTAGTTGTAAAGATTCAGAAATGAATGAAGATCGCTCAAAGCCGGCAGAAAAGTTATGCTGACAAACGTCGAATATTCTTAGAGTTCAAAATAGGGGATTACATATTCCTCAAGGTATTGCCAATGAAAGCCATAATGCGATTCAGTAAAAAGGGAAAATTGAGTCCAAGATATATTGGGCCATTTGAAATAATTGAACGCATTAGGAAGGTAGCCTATAAGTTAGCATTACCTCCAGATTTGTCGGCAATACATAACGTTTTCCATGTATCAATGTTAAGGAAGTACGTGCTTGATCCATCACATATGTTGAAGTATGAACTGATACAGGTCCAAGAAGATTTGACCTATGAAGAACAACCAGTGCAGATTTTGGCACGTGAAGAAAAGGTGTTGAGAAATAAGACCATCCCACTAGTCAAGATTCTATGGAGAAACCATAGTGTGGAAGAGACTATGTGGGAATGTGAAGATGAGATGAAAGCCTTGTACCCCTACTTATTCTAATTTTCGAGGAGGGAAATTTTATAAGGAGGGGTGAATGTCACAATCGACAAATTTTATTGTTCTTAGAAATTTTGTACAACGTGGGTATTCAATGATTTTTATATGTATAATTGTAAAACATATGTTTTAATACTATTTAGAACGCGATGAAATGTTTTGACTGTGCAAATAAGAGCATGTTCAGGAATGGAAAATTTTACCGAACCGAAATCGAACAAAATATGCCTTTTCGGTTTCGAAAATTTTAAAAATATACTGTATGGCACTAAAAGACAAAATACTTACGGGATAGATTTTTCGGCAAACCGGAGTGAAATAAGGAAAACTGATCTCACGGACAGCCTCAGACACTCATCTATGCGATTTCGGTGCAAAACCGTTCGGTTTGACTTTTGGTCAAAAAGTTTGACCTAGATTAATGAGGGGAGTCAAAGATTGAATGTGGAACTTTGAAGGGATGTAAGGTTACATCAAAATCCAAGGGGTTAGGGTTTAAAGTCACTTCAATCCAATGGTTAGGAAGCAAAGTCAACATGAAAAGTCAAAGAAGGTTTAGCAAAAATTCAAGAGTGTTCTAGGGCTATTAAGTGGCAGAGTTTAGAGGGAAAAACAGAAAAAAAATCTGCCCATTTTGTTTAATTATAAAGCAGCCCCTAAAGAGTATAAAAATTATACAAAAAGCTTGCAAAAAGGTCCCTAAAAGTTTTACAAATTGGTCCCTCCTTTTGGGCTTCAAATATGCACAGTTTTTGGTAAGGAAAAACTAGATAAAATATCTGTTCTTCAGCCCTCTTTGCAGCTGTGAGCTTCTCCCCCAAAAACAGAAAATTTTCTTCAAAATCCCTTTAAGAAAGTGTGCCAAATTAGTCCCCAAGTTCAAGAAATCAAGGAAACAAGGTAAGCTTCCATTCTTGCATGGTTTTTCTATGTTTTTCCATGAAAAATCCGTGTGGTTATGGGCTGTTTTGAAGGGAAAAATTTCAGTTTTTATGTGGTTGATTCTTGCTTGAAAGTGTCTTAATGGCATGAGATTAAAACAAGTATGAAATCATGAGCATGAAAAATGAAGTTTAAGGCATTTTCACTCACAAAATCCGTGGGCTATGCATGGTGTAGAAAGGTGAAGTTTTGGTGTTATTTTGCTTAGTTTTTGGTTTTGAAAAATCATGTGGAAATGAAATGAAAGAAAGGAATGAAATGGATTTGAAAACACAAATTTTTGTGTTTCATTTCTTATGAAAACCATGTGAAACCCTAAGTGAAATGTGAAACTTTGTGTTGATTAAAGTGTATGGTGAATATGGTTTTGATTGTGTGTGGAAACCAAGAAATGGAAATGGAAATGAGAACAAAAATTTGAGGTTGATTTTCAAGAAAAATTCGTGAGCAATAGGTGTTGGAATGGAAAGAAAATCTTCTTGATTAGGGTAATGTTTTTAATTTTATAGGTTAGGTGGATATGCAATGAGATTGTAGAAAAAGTTAGAAACAAGAAAAATTAGATTTTGGTACTTGTTGGTAACCAAAATCCATGGCTAGGTTTAGTGAAAATGAGAAGTTTTGTTAGGGTTATGTGGATGTGTAACTTATGTTTTAAACTGGGCCTAAAAATGTGGAAAAAGGGATTTAAATCCCATTAAAAACGAGTAAGTTTAATTGGAAAATTTTACATAGAAAGTTTGTAACTTTTACGTAAAATTAGGTTTATGGTATAGTACGTGACAGTATAGTATAGGGTAGATGGTTTTGAGGCGTTTTCTAAACGCCGGGAACCTTGAATTTCAGCAGAAATGCTGCCGAAATTTTCAGGACACCTGAAGGGCAATTTGGTAAACGAGGGGTAAAAATAAGGTCGGGAACTGGAAACCCGAGCTCCCTCGGGGACCTAGGCTCGAGGAAGGGCAATGGACGATTTTAAATGTAGTGAAATGTCCATTTGAGGCCCCAAACGGTTAGAAAAACGAGAAACGACCCCGAGGGTTAGAATAGTACCACCCAAGGGTCGGGTGAATAGTAATTCGAGCAATTCGACAAGAAATGTCGTAAAAGCTCAGCAAGATCTAAGAAAGATTATTTTATGATTTTTGAAACTAGAAAACCCAATTAAAACATTAAAATGGAAATTTTACGGCCTAGTGTCCCGTCAGGGGCAAAATGGTCATTTTGACCAAAATTTTCCAAATTGGTAGACAAAGGTCGTAAAAGTCCCAGAATGATTTGATTAAGTTTCTTAAGGTTAAAATAGAACCGTAAGTCAGAAAAACGGAGGAAAATCCCGCTAGGGATGAAGTGGTCATTTTGTCAGAAGTTAAGGGCAAAATGGTCATTTTTGTCAAAAAGTTAAGAAAAGTTATATTAAGGCTCGGAATAGTATCCTAAGCCATATAATAAATACAGAAGTGAAAATATGAATCCCAAACGAATAATTAGCGATCTAAAATAAGAAATTTTGTATTTTCACAATATTTTAATATATGAAGTGAATAGTAAAAATAACCGTGGTTTATTTAAGTTATAGGAAATCAACAAAAAGCCGATATAAAGAAGCCAGTTGACCCAGGAAAGGAAACGCTAGCAAAATATCTGTAAGTTCAGACATTTATTTGTTTGCAACATGAATTTACTTACTATGTTTATATGCTATGTATGATACGTAAATGAGTATTAAGGTGCTATATGCACACTAACATGAAAAAATAAATAACCACAAATAAAAAACATGATGTAAAGAGTTCCAAACCCTAGAGACAATCATAATGCCACCGGTCAGGAACCATATGAAAGTTGGTAAAGAAACCAGTATTGACGTACCGGCCTCCCACACAGGTGGAGGTTCTTCATGTTCAGATATGATATGGCTTCCAAACCGATGGTGGTACGTCCCGGGTATGGAAGTCTAATATTATGTAGACTGTAAAGGATTGGCCAGTGGGTCACTCCCCATAGTCCCTCTCAGTCATGCGCGCACTACGGTATGACCAATCCAGGGGCCCAACACTAAAATTTAATGCAAGATAGGACCTAAGACTTAAGATTTGCCATAATTGAGCATAATATGTACTAACTGTATGTGTAGCAGCTTAGGTCAAAGTTAGCATGAATAGTATCGATCAAAGTCAACCTTACTATTTATGATCAAAAGTCAAAGTTACTATTCATATTAATAGTATTTTTTATGATTTTATGTTTTATGTTCCAGTATGTATGTTTGAACTTACTGAGCCTATCACTCATGAGTTTATTCATGTTGCAGGTAAGAAGCCTGTACACCAGTAGCTAGTGGATGGATGAGGAGTGGGATCTGCATCTGTCGTTAGGGCTGGCCAAGGGGAATGGTCCTACTTATGTTTTCCACTGAGCAGATTTTGAAAGTTATTTTGGGATGTTGTAACATGATGTAAATCAAGTATGAAGAAGGATGATATGTATTACAGTATGTGTCTTATGATGTTTTATGACTATAATTTCAAGATAAGTTTAAAAAAAAATCCCCAGTTTTCATAATAAAATTTAAGTTTAAATTATGATTAGTAAATAACAAAGACGAGTTATAAGTAAGTTGTTGGTGACCCATTAAGATGACAATCTATCATAGTGGACTTCAAAGCTCTACTATGCTAGTACTGTTAGCCTACGTGAAGGGCGAGCCGCCACCGTTGGTATCAGAGCAGTTGACCATGTCCCTTAAGGCCTGATGCGCACCCTGTTCGTCGATCCAAGTAAGTTAAGTTTATTTTTATAATTAGTAAAATGTTTATTTACAAACCTTATGTAGGAGCTAGATGATGAGACCACCCTACTTCTGACCACATCCTGTGACGCCTTAAATTTTATTTAAGGGACAATATATAATTTAAATAAAATTAGTATGCCAAAAAAATTAATTAAACATCCTTTTGGAAACCCTAGATTGGTTTCCTACTCAAATTCCGCTCAAAAAGTCAACAATTTGAACTTCAAAAAGAAACCCTAAAATATTCGGCCATCACTTGGGATTTTAATTAAAATTTAAATTCTACAAATCCAAGGAGGATTCAAATTCAAATTTCATTCCTTAGATATAAAGAAGAAATTTGGCCATAAAGTGTAGGAAATAAAGGAGATTTTATTGAATTAAAAGCTAAGTCAAAACTCAATCAAAATTCAAATTATTTTTCCTTAAAAACTAAGGGATAATTTTGGCCACTTAAGGGGAAATAAGAGAGAAAACCCTAGCCTCAAAACAGCACAAAAACTTTCCCTTTTGCCCCTTACAATTTTCGGCCAAACAAGGAAGAGAAAGGGAAAGAAAAACCTAGTATAAAAACCCCATTTTAACTCTCATTCACCCTTCCTTTCACCCTCAAAAATTCGGCCAGCTTTCCTCTCTCTCCTCTCTGAATTTTCTCTCCCAAAACACACCTAAAACAGCAAACAAAACTTACCAAAAGGCAGCTCAAAAATTCAACAATCTTTGAGACAAAAACAAGGTGAGAAATCAAAATTTTTTTCCTTCCTTTTCCTTTTGATTTCAAATCCGAAATTTTATATGGTTTTCTCCACTGTTTCCCTACTGTTTTGAAGACTCCAATACTCACACAAATTCAGCCAAAAGGGATACCAAACATCAAAAATAGTACAGCACAAACAAGGTGTGATATCTCTCTTAAACCCTAAAATTTTGCCTCATTGATCCCCTTTTCAAAAACCCTATTATCATATGTGTAAGATTTTATGATTTTGTCAATTTGATTCTTGGGTTGTGTTAATGACATATAAATAAGGTTTTCCACAAAATTTCGTGATCATTGGATGAAAATTGTATTGGTTTGAGGCTAATCGAAATTCGGACACAGAAAAACGGAAATCTTTAAAATTACCATATGAACAGTAAATTTGTGTCAGCCATAACTTGAGTTTTAAAAACGATTTTTGAGTGATTCTTGAGCCTAAAATTAAATTCAAGATGTCCCCTAAATGCGTGAAAATTTTCAGAATTAAACTCATCCGTTTGCCTAGTCAAAATATTTTTCTAAAATAGGCAGACAGAACTGCCAGGTTTTGAACCGAAACTGAAACCCAGATTTTTATGCCTGAAAACAACCCTCGGTTTTTGGCCTAGTTGAATGACCAAATGATGTCTAAAAATTATAAAAATTATATGGAATTAAAGCTACGGATGTCTAGTTTAACATATTAAAAATTTAGAATTTTTGGGATTAAAAATGAATTGATAATGATTTTACAATCAGCCTAGGTCAGTCTGCCCATGACCAGAAATATCCTAACTTAGAGTTTTTCACAAATTTTAAATCCCAAATGTTTATTAAACGTTTTAAAATCTTTTGAGGCACACTAAAATGATTGGATGATTATGTCTAGACCTAGACTAATCATATGTTGTGATTATAGGACTTATTTGATGTTCTTGCTGAATTTGTGGATCACGTTATCGTAACGCTTGTGCGATAATCGAGGTAGGACGTTCTAGCCTTTTCTGGGAGTAGTCAAGTGTTTTAAATTCTCCTATTTTATCGATGGCATGCTGTTTTCAGTTTATGAAATTATTATATTGTTTTTGATGAAATAAACGCATGCAACGTATTTGGTAATTAAATGTGTATTTTAAAACCTGTTTTGATTTATGGCATAATATAACTTGGTAAATACCATCTTTTGAATAATCCGGTGAACATAATTGAGCTCTAGTTCACGATCATTGTAAATGATGCGTGCGTCCCAGAGTTGACGCCATGGGGGAAGGTCTCTAAACCTGCGCAGGGCCGTTCGGCCTATTTAGACCGTATCGAGATGATCTAGGATAATTCAAATTCGAGGCGCGTATATTATAGCTACGACAAGTCCTCACTTATAATATGATGGTTTGTTTTAATGATTTATTATTTTAATATTGGGGCACGTATATTGCAGCTACGCTAAGTCCTCAGCAGAATAAAACTTGCATTAAAAATGTTTTTTTTTTAAATTGTTGATTATTTTTGGAAACGAATATTATGCCATATTTTTAAATGTTATCTGTTAACCCACCTTTGTTTCTGTTCTACTGAGCCAGCGCTCACGTCCCTTTTTCTTTATGATTTAGAAATGACTACTTCCAGGTACGGGAGGTAGCAGTTCCGAAATTCGTTGAGATATCCGTTACTACCGAAGATGATGCTATCCGTTTTCTCCATCTTCTTCTTTCTGTTTCTTGTTCTGATGTAATGAGACTTTAAGTTTGTACTTTATTTCACGTTATTCAAATTTCATGCTTGGGAATATTTTATGGTTGGTAATTTCTTTTGAAAACCGATTATGTGTTTGATTTCCGCATTAAAAGGTATTTACTTTCTACTTTATTTTGTTTTGTGGTTATGATGCTACTTTATAATTAGGCTTAGCTAAATTATAATGTTGACCCATTATTTTTGTAATAAATGTTTTCCTTAAATCTCGGGTTGATATTATGATTTGGCTGCCGTGTCACGTGTCTAAATTTTGGGCCGTGACACATCCATATCGAGCTAGGGGTCCTCCAAAGGTGCGGACCAGACTCATAATTAGGCCATCCGCACCCCGACAACTAACGGTACACTCTCCAACACCGGCCAAGCCAGCCACTCCATGAGCAGAGGCACCGGTGACCACCAAGGGCCCAACCCCTCCGCCAGTACTCAATCCACTACCAATAGTAGTTGATATCCCAGTAGTTGGTGGATGAGATCACATTTGCTCGAGAGTTTCTGCTAGGGCTACCCAGGCTTTTAGGGCTTGTCGGCCACCTATATTTTATGGAGGATGTCAGTCAGTAGCAGTACAGGACTAGCTGCACACTATAGAGTTAATTTGCCGATCCTGTGATATAGACTAAGATTACTGGGTCATTCTCGTAGTGAGCACTTTTCAAGGAGATGCCTGAATATATTAGGAGTTCTGCGATCAAGAGGCATTACTGAGGCTTAACTAGGCCAACTTCTGCTTGGTCATGACACAGCAATTTTCATGAAGGAGCCTAGAGACGTCTCCAGTTCCCCCAGCTAGAAAGGAAAGCACGCTGCCGCCTACATTACCTCGAATAACGGACGTCAGGGATTATCTTCAGAGAGTTGAAAGATTTCAACTGACGCCTGGGGACACGGTGCTTACATATGCAGTGCGATTCGATGATAATATTGTTAATAGGTGCCCATTCCCAAACTTTTTTTATGAAGACTTTCGGGAGATGTTCTGGAAAGGACTCACGGTTGAGTTAAAATGAAGGGTGAGTCTACTCCATTCCATTCCTAGGCGTGAGTTTGTCGCTAGCGCCATTAGAGCTGAAAGGGCACAGCTAAGGGAATGCATGGAAAACCATCAATGGGAACAAGATCACGAGGAAGGGGTGTTGACATGTTTATATGGACCACCACCGAGGGCTAATGACCAAGAGGCAGGTCTGTCACAATGAAGGGCAAATGCGACTTGTGATCAGGGGACGTCTACGGCCGATGACTCCGATAATGATGATGATGAAGACCCAGAGGAATTTCCCTTGGGTTAAAATGAATAGGATAGTCGAGTCTGAAAGTGTGTAAATACACCCCATATGTAAATATGTATGCGTGTAAAGAGTTAAGACGAATGTCGTCTGGATGATACAGTATATGTAAATGCCTATGTATGCCGTGTATGATGTAAGAAGATGCTATGAAATGACATAAGATGTTTTGAGGTGTTTATGCTTCGCAGTAAATGATATGTTTAAATATTTCCGCTACATTCCCAAGATTATTTATGGAAAATCTAACTCTTGATTATTGTGCAAGGTTAGAAGAAAGAGAACACAATGAGTGTAAGAAGGGGATGATGTCCTATACTAGTAGATAGAGTAGAGGATCTACAAGCCCTCCTAGAGAATCAAATGAAAGAGAATGCTGAACTATGACAACAGTTGTCTGCTATGGAACAACGACAGGGCCAAGAAGAAGGCCATGCTTCGCAGGCGGTAGAAACAGTACTAGTAGTGCCACCAGTTGTTCCAGAGGTTTAATAGCCTCAACTTAGGGTGAACCAGGAACCCTTATATGAACGATTCCATCATATAAAGCCACCGAAGTTCGAGGGTTTGATTGATCCACTTAAGGTAGAGGAGTGGCTTTCTTCTCTGCAAATGATTCTTGACTTCATGAATTTAACTGATCAAGAAAAGATTCTGTGCACATCCTTTGTACTTAAGAAGGATGCCCGATTCTGGTGGGACACAGTCCGCATGCGAAGAGATGTGACCACGATGACCTGGGATGAGTTTTTGGAGGAATTCAACTAGAAATATTATGTTCTAGCTGCCCTATGCCCCTAACAAAAAGAGTTTGCTAAACTGAAATAGGGGAACTAGTCAGTGAGTGAAGTGTGCAGAAGATTTGATCAGCTTTTTTGGTTATGTCCTTATGTGGTGCCCACTGAAAGAGAAAAGATTCAGAAGATGATAGGCATGTTCAGGCCAGAAATAGCTGTTTTAGTTGATAGTGGGCCAATACCACCTGTCTTAGTGGCAGACTATGTAAGCAGGGCCCTCAGAGCTGAATATCACTTGCTCAGACAAAAAGAGGATAGAGAAAAAGTCTGGGAAGTGAAAAAAAAGGAGAAGCTCCTCGCCAAGTTAGCACAAACAGGGATACAGGCTGGACAAGGTAGTAAGTCCGGTCAGAATAGACTTAATTAGTCCAACACTCAAGGTTCCCAACAACAGCAAGGTAAAAGAAAAGGGAATTTTTCTGGGAATAGAAGCCAAGACAGCTGCAATCAACAGAGGAATACTAGTCAAGGCTCAGGATCGAGTTTTCCCACATGTGCTACATATGGAAGAAGGCATCTAGGCCAGTGCAAATTTGGCATGAATACATGTTACCAATGAGGACGAGAAGGGCATTTTGCGAAAAATTGTCCAATGAACCACGAAAATACTTCAGGGTCGATGCAGTAGCGCCAGCAATATCCTCCACGTCAACAACCGCCTCAAGCTCATGCTTTACAGGAGAGGATTGAAGGGCCTTCAGGAGTACCACCAACATGGTCCGAACGCCCAGAACAGACTCCTAGACCAGACGCTCGTGTCACAGTTTTTACCAAGGAAGATGCTGAAGCAGGAATATCAAACGTGGTTACAAGTTAGCTTTTTGTATTCAACCATGTGGCATGTGTCCTTTTTGACTCAGGAGCCACACATTCTTTTGTGTCTCACAAATTCACAGATAAGTTAGGATATGCTAAGGATCCTATAGGGATGACTTCCAGGACAGCTTTACCTTCAGGAGAAGTGATGATGTCGAATTACTAGTTACATTATGTGCCAATAATTGAGGTAAATAGTGAGTTATATGTCGATTTAATCATAACGAAGATCGTCGACTATGATGTGATCCTAGGAATGAATTTCCTAGGAAAATACCAAGCCACAATTGACTGTCAGAAGCAGAAGATAGTCTTTTGACCGGATGAGCAAGAAAGTTTTAAGTATGTATACACATCTCATCAACCAAAGAAGATGTTGATCAATGCAATGAAAGCGAAGAACTTGATGGCTTGTGGTTGTGCGGGATACCTGGCATATGTGACAGATGTGACCGAGGAAAAGAATTTGCAACCAGAAGATGTTCCAGTTGTTAACGAATTTCTCTATATGTTTCTAGAGGAATTACCAGGATTACCACCAGAAAGGAAAATTTCGTTCGAGATTGAGATTATGCCAGGGATTGCTCCAATTTCCAAGGCACCATATCGTATGGCCCCAATAGAATTGAAAGAACTGCTGGTGTAGTTAAAAGAACTACTTAACAAGGGATTTATCTGACCAAGTTACTCCCCATGGGGCGCTCCAGTTTTATTTGTTAAAAAGAAGGATAGAACTCTCCGGATGTGTATCAATTATAGAGAGTTAAACAAGGTTACTATCAAGAACAGGTATCCACTACCCAGAATTGATGACCTGCTCTACCAGTTAAAAGGAGCAGTAGTATTCTCGAAGATTGACTTACGTTCGGGATACCATCAACTGAGAATTCGAGAGAGTGATATTCTCAAGATGGCATTCAGGACCCGATACGGTCACTATGAATTTTTAGTGATGCCGTTCGGATTGACTAATGCTCTAGCCGCATTTATGGATTTAATGAACATAGTCTTTAAAGAGTTTCTTGATAAGTTTGTTATCGTGTATATTGATGACATACTTATATACTCAAAGACTCATAAAGACCACGAGGAGCATCTAAGAATTGTTCTCCACACTGTGAGAAGCCATCAGTTGTATGTGAAATTCTCTAAGTATGAATTATGGTTGGATAAAGTGCACTTTCTTGGGCACATGGTGACAAAGGAAGGAATTGCTATAGATCTAGTAAAGGTAGAAATAATTAATGAGTGGCCTACTCCTAAGAGTGTGACTGAAATACGTAGCTTCTTAGGTATAGCCGGCTACTAATAAAGGTTCATGGAAGGGTTCGCACGACTAGTCATACCCCTTACTACTCTCACTCGTAAGGAAAAGAAATACGAGTGGATGCAAGAGTGTAAAAGAAGTTTCCAAGAACTAAAGAGAAGATTAACAAGTGCACCTATCCTTACATTACCCACCGAAGGAGAAAAGTTCACGATCTATAGTGATGCTTCAAGAATAGGCTTGGGAGCTATACTTATGCAGATTGACAAGGTGATAACTTATGCATCGCGCCAGTTAAAGGAGCATGAGAGGAACTATCCCACTCATGACATAGAACTTACTACAGTAGTATTCGCACTCAAAATCTGGTGACACTATTTATATGGAGCTCAGTGTCAAGTCTTCACTGATCACCAGAACTTGAAGTACTTCTTCACGCAAAAGGAGTTAAACTGCGGTAGAGAAGATGGTTAGAGTTGGTAAAGGACTATGATTGTGAAATCCTTTACCATCCGGGAAAGACGAACCAAGTAGCTGATGCCATAAGCAAAAAGTCAACTACTCTGTAGAGATTACCAATAGAGGAGTTACCAAAACCCTTACAATAAGAAATTAACTCCTTTAGATTGGAGTTAATAACCAGAAGGTTATCAACACTATGATTAGAGTCCTCTTTAGTTGAAGATATTAAAGAAGCCCAGAAGCTGGATCCAAGTGCAATAAAACTCTAAGAAGAGGTTTCTAAAGACAGGGAGTTAGATGTAAGCATCTTCAATGATGGAATGCTTTTGTATCGAGGGAGAATCTATGTCCCAGCTAATGAAGGACTTAGAAGACGAATCATGATAGAAGCTCATGAAACACCGTATTCAGTTCGTCCTGGAGCCAGCAAAATGTATCAAGATCTCAAGATACAATTTTGGTGGAAAGGGATGAAGAACGATATTGCAAAATTTATGAGTAGATGCCTAACTTGTCAAAGAGTCAAAGCCAAGAATAGACATCCTGGAGGAAAATTGGAACCTCTAGAAATTTCAGAGTGGAAATTAGAGCATATTACCATGGACTTCGTGGTAGGGCTTCCCAAGAGCCGAGAAGGGTATGATGCTATCTGGGTAATTGTTGATAGATTAACCAAGATAACGCGGTTTATAGCCATGAAAATGACCTTCACCTTGGAGAAATTAGCACAGTTGTATGTGACTAATATTATTTGGCTACATGGAGTCCCAAAGTCTATTGTATCAGATCGAGATACACGGTTTACTTCAGCATTTTGGAAGTGCATAAAAAAAGCTATGGGGACAGAGCTACGCCTCAGCACAGCTTTCCATACCTAGACAAATGGATAGTCAGAGTGGACTATTCAGACATTGGAAGACATGCTCAGAGCCTGCGTTATAGATTTCCTCAGAAGTTGGAACGAGAAACTACCATTGATAGAATTTTCATACAACAATAGTTACCAAGCTTCCATAGGAATGGCACCGTATGAGGCTCTATATAGACGAAAGTGTAGGTCACCTATTCATTGGTACGATCTACAAGAAAAGCAACTGCACAAGATTGATTTCATACAGGAAACTTCAGAGGTAGTTGCAAAGATTCATAAAAGAATGAAGATCGTTCAAAGCTGACAAAAAAGTTATGCAGACAAATGATGAAGATTCTAAAAGTTCAGAAAAGGGGATTACGTATTCCTCAAGGTATCACCAATGAAAGCCATAATACAATTCGGTAAAAAGGGAAAATCGAGTCCAAGATATATTGGGCCATTTGAAATAATCAAGCGCATTAGGAAGGTAGCCTATGAGTTAGCATTACCTCCAGATTTGTCAGCAGTACACAATGTTTTCCATGTATCAATGTTAAGGAAGTACGTGCCTGATCCATCACATGTGTTAAAATATGAACTGATATAGGTCCAAATAGATTTGACCTAAGAATAACAACTAGTGTAGATTTTGGCATGTGAAGAAAAGATGTTGAGAAATAAGACAGTCCCACTAGTCAAGATTCTATGGAGAAACCACAGTGTGGAAGAGGCTACATGGGAACATGAAGATGAGATGAAAGCCTTATACCCCTACTTATTCTAATTTGCACGGGCGAAAATTTTATAAGGAGGGGTGAATGTCACAATCGAGAAATTTTACTGTTCTTAGAAATTTTGTACAACATGAGTATACAATGATTTTTATATGTATAATTGTAAAACATATTGTGGCGGCCCGCCCCTCGTAGAGATCATACAATACTATTACAGTTGAGCTTATCACTAACTGCGATAGATTGTACTCTCATGGGTCGCCGGCTTATCTCTCTCTCTTTTAAAATCATGTCGTTTTTGGGGAAATTTTTTTTTTTTAACATCATGTAAAACCTTTTCCACTATTTACTTTGTTGGCCAATACAAAGTAATTTACATATTACAGTACTTTCGTAAAATATATAATATTACAAAAGACTGTTTCTTTCTTTTCTTCTTCTTTTTTTATCGCTCAGCTGAAAGACTCTGGCAGGACCATATCCCTCGCCCAGTTATCCTATTTGACACGCGCCACCCCGTCCGCATCCAGTCAAACAAGCTACTGAGCTGGTCGCTTACTTGCAACATTAGCAAAAATGGTGAGCTACAGGCTCAGTAAGTTCAAACATGCAAGAAATAAAATTTCTATGAATAGTACTATTTATCATGAATAGTACCATTGATCACTATTCATACGTAAATAGTAACTTTGACCACTATTCATACGTGAATAGTAAGGTTGACCACAACACTGTATCACACTAGTACATCTACCGCGATGTTAGTGCTCTCACTAACTGTCTTATGCTCAATTATGGCACAGTTTCAGTTTTAGGTCATTATCTTTGATTACGTTCTGGTTTTGAGCTCAGGTTGGCAGTACCATTTAGGTGCGCATGACTGGGAGTGGTACATTAGTGCTGACCTCCACAGCCTTAATCTCATAGCCCCGAAGGCAAAATTGTACATGACTGGGAGCGGTACATCAGTGCTGACCTCCACAGCCTTAGTCTCATAGCCCCGAAGGCAAAAATAGTACCTCCCTGTACGGAAGGCTGGTACGCTAGAAAGTGGTTTCATTACCGACTTTTAAAATTCTAACCCGGTGACTTCACATTGTCCCGTGGTTAGGAATGGTTCACATTTTAATTTTAGGGGAGTGAGTTTCATTAACCTCGCTCTAGTGCCCGAAGCACAATTAACAATGTGTCCATCCTCAATAGTGCCCGTAGCACATTACGTCTCTCTCTCTATTCTATAATAGTGCCTGTAGCACATATGTACCTAACTTATAGTTAGTACATCAAAGTTAGCAACAATAATGCTATATGTTGCAGACAGGTAAATGTCTGAACTTACCTTATGAGTCTCTTCTCTTTTCCTCTCGTGGATCTTTGATCGCCCTCCTCGTAGGTCGATTTTTGGATCCTACAGACAAAACCTTGTCTGTTAATTTCATTCCCATTTATAGCTTTTATTTTTCATTTAAAAGCTTAAATAAAACCTATTTATAACTTTTTAGGCTTTATTTATCATTTTCCCCATTTTTCTCAACTTTTGCAAAATTATAGTTTTGCCCCTGTATTTTGGCAAAATTATGATTTTACCCCTATATTTTGGCAAAATTACAATTTTGCCCCTGACGGAAATTTTCCCGATCCAGACTGCATTTTTGGCTCTCAGGAACTTTTCTGACTCTTTTCTAATCATTACCGGGTTTATTTTTATTTTATTTCCATTTTTCACTTTCCCGACCCTCGGGAAACACTATTCCGACCCTTACGTCGGTTTAGTGATTTTCTATCATTTCGGAGTCTCAAATGGACGTTTCACTAATATTTAAAACGTTCATCTAGACATTCCCGACCTAGGTCTCCGAGGCTCGGGTTTTCCGTTCCCGACTCGGACCTTTATTTTATTTTCAAAAACGCCCCCCCCCTCGGGGTCGGTTTTTCAATTTCGCTCGCGTTTTAAATTTTCAAGGGGACGGATTACTATTCACGAACCACCCCTTAGGTTTCCCTTATTACATTTTTCCGTTAGGGACTCGGGTTTCCGTCCCGGCCCTAACTTTTATTTTTAATTTTCATTTTACCCCGAATGCCGTTTTCGAAATTTCGGCAGCATTTCGGCGTAATTTTAAGGCTTCCGGCATTAGGTACGCCTCGAACCGTATGTACCTGCCACGTACTATACCACAAGCCTATTTTATGTAAAAGTTTTCCAAACTTTTACATAAAAGCTCACAAAATTCCAATTTCACATTTTGACCCACATTACAAAATTTTTTCTCAATTTTGTCCATAGTTTTGGTTTCGGTTTTCACAACCAAACCGAACCAAAATTTCTCAAACTTTTCAACCGCTTTTTAGGCTATTCAATGCCATTTTTTTAACACATTTTCAAGCCCATTTTCAATGTATTTTCAACCAAATTCTTAGGGTTTTTTAAGCACTTATAACCCACAGCCAATGAATGAAAATCCTGCTCAACATTTTTGTTTCATGCTTTCAATTATAAATTCATCATTTACATATTAAAATGCATGATTTCAACTAGCCAAACATCACATAAAACCATGCAAATTTTTCTTCCAAACCCTTAGAATTCCCACGGCCACATTATGTAAATGCACACCAAAAATTTTTCCCAAGCTTTCCACAATGCAATACAAGCTTTATTCTTCACAAAATTTAACTTGGAAGCAAGTTAACAATTAAACCACAAAATTTTCTCATTGTTTACTTAAGGTAACCCACGGATTTTCCCTTGAAAAACCAACAAAATTTCGGTTTTTCTTTAAACAATTTACATGGTTTTCTTCCTTATTACATCCTTAACATAACCCAACATCAAATCCATGAAAAACAACCAAAAATTTTCCATATTTTTCTCACTATTCACCCACGGATTTCATGAAGAAAAACCATGAAAAAAATCAAGTGCAAGGGAAGTTACCTTGGTCTAATGCTTCCTTTGTCTTCAAGGAGTGTTTTGACACACTTTTTGTGAAGAAATTTTGAAGAAATCTCTTGGTTCTCCTTGGGTGGCTCACGTAGACACCATGGAAATAACTTAGAAAAATTTTGTTATGGTTTTTGGCTTGAAATTTGGTTTCGGCCTTTTGTTCCTAAAGTGGCCGACTTATGCATGAAAGAAAGCCAATTAATTTGGCTCTAAACCAATGAGAATTAACCACCTTTCATCACCATTTCTTTCCACATTTTTCAAAAATTAAAAAGGGTGAATTTTGGTCGAATCTTGGCCTTTAGATCAAAAAGTGGATGAATCATGGCCATTAATGCCACCAACCACCCTATTTCTTTCATTTATAAATTTTGATTTATGATGTCATAAATACTAAAGTGAAAGTTGACTTTGACTTTCACTATTCACATTAATTCGACTACTTTTTGACCGATACCGGTTCGAGCCGAAATTTTCCTGAAATCGTCCCGGCGTGTTCCTGAGGTCTCCTGTGCAGTCGGATCAATTTAAATTTCTTCCGTTTGATCAAAATTAATCCCGGAAGTTTTCTGTCTTTTATTACCCTGGTTAGGGTTTTCAATGCCGGTTTTGCACCGTTTCACCCGTTTCAACTCAGTGAATTTTTCCAACACTGAATTCTTACTTGTCAGTATTGTTAGAACATTTTCATATATTCTAAACAATATAAATACATTTATTTCACTCTTTAAATAGTACAAATTGTTATATACATACATTTGTACATTTTCATCCGAGAATTGCCTGAATTTCCCGGTTGTCACACATATGTTTCAATACTATTTAGAATGCGATGAAATGTTATGACGGTGCAAATAATAGCGTGTTCAGGAACAGAAAATTTTACCGAATCGAAATCGGATAAAATATGCCTTTTCAGTTTCGAAAATTTTAAAAATATACTGTATGGCACTAAAAGACAAAATACTTACAGGATAGATTTTTAGGTAAATCGGAGTGAAATAGGGAAAATCGATCTCACGAACAACCTCAGACACTCATCTACACGATTTCGGTGCAAAACCGTTAGGTTTGACTTTTGGTCAAAAAGTTTGACCTAGATTAATGAGGGGAGTCAAAGATTGAATGTGGAACTTTGAAGGGATGTAAGGTTACATCAAAATCCAAGGGTTAGGGTTTAAAGTCACTTTAATCCAATGGTTAGGAAGCAAAGTCAACATGAAAAGTCAAAGAAGATTTAGCAAAAATTCAAGAGTGTTCTAGGGCTATTAATTGGTGGATTTTTAGAGGGAAAAACAGAAAAAAAAAATCTGCCCATTTTGTTTAATTATAAAGTAGCCCCTAAAGAGTACAAAAATTACACAAATGTCCCTAAAAGTTTTACAAATTGGTCCCTCCTTTTTGGCTTCAAATATGCATGGCTTTTGGCAAGGGAAAACCAGAAAAAATATCTGTTCTTTAGTGCCCTTTGCAGCCGTGAGCTTCTCCCCTAAAAAAAAAAATTTCTTCAAAATCCCTTTAAGAAAGTGTGTGAAATTAGTCTCCAAGTTCAAGAAATCAAGGAAACAGGGCGAGCTTCCATTCTTGCATGGTCTTTCTCTGTTTTTCCATGAAAAATCCGTTTGGCTATGGGTTGTTTTGAAGGGAAAATTTTTAGTTTTTATGTGGTTGATTCTTGCTTGAAAGGGTGTTAATGGCATGAGATTAAAACAAGTATGAAATCATGAGCATGAAAAATTAAGTTTAGGGCATTTTCACTCACAAAATCCGTGGCCTATGCATGGTATAGAAAGGGGAAGTTTTGGTGTTATTTTGCTTAGTTTTTGGTGTTGAAAAATCATGTGGAAACGAAATGAAAGAAAGGAATGAAATGGATTTGAAAAACACAAATTTTTGTGTTCCATTTCTTATGAAAACCGTGTGAAACCCTAAGTGAAATGTGAAACTTTGTGTTGATTAAAGTATATGGTGAATATGGTTTTGATTGTGTGTGGAAACCAAGAAATGGAAATTGAAATGAAAACAAAAATTTGAGGTTGATTTTAAAGAAAAATTCGTGAGCAATAGGTGTTGGAATGGAAAGAAAATCATCTTGATTAGGGTAATGTTTTTAATTTTATAGGTTAGGTGGATATGCAATGAGATTGTAGAAAAAGTTAGAAACAAGAAAAATTAGATTTTGGTACTTGTTGGTAACCAAAATTCGTGGCTAGGTTTAGTGAAAATGAGAAGTTTTGTCAGGGTTATGTGGATATGTAAGTTATGTTTTAAACTGGGCCTAAAAATGTGGAAAAAGGGATTTAAATCCCATTAAAAACGAGTAAGTTTAATTGGAAAATTTTATATAGAAAATTTGTAACTTTTACGTAAAATTAGGTTTGTGGTATAGTACGTGATAGTATAGTATAGGGTAGATGGTTTTGAGGTGTTTCCTAAACGCCCGGAACCTAGAATTTTAGCGGAAATGCTGTCGAAATTTTCAGGGCGCCCGAAGGACAATTTGGTAAACGAGGGTTAAAAATAGGATCGGAAACCGGAAACCCAAGCCCCATCAAGGACCTAGGCTCGAGGAAGGGCAATGGATGATTTTAAAAGTAGTGAAATGTCCATTTGAGGTCCCAAACGGTTAGAAAAACGAGAAACGACCCCGAGGATTGGAATAGTACCACCCAAGGGTCAGGTGAATAGTAACCCAAGCAATTCGACAAGAAATATCGTAAAAGCTCGGTAAGACATAAGAAAGACTATTTTATGATTTTTGAAACTAAAAAGCCCAGTTAAAACATTAAAATAGAAATTTTACGGCCTAAGTGTTAGGAAATGCCCTAAGCATTAGAGACATTTTTATGTATTTATTTTGAACTGGATAATAAAATTATATATATCGAGGTTATTCATTTCATTACTATCTGTCCTCATTTTATTTACATGTTAAAGTAAATGTAAGCAAATATGGCTCCCTGACTGCTTGTGTAAACTGTTAGAACATTGCATGCAATGGACTTTTGTATGCGAGAAGACAATGTTCTAAAGTTAGTATTCTAAACTATGGTCTGTAGTCTATGGGGTTAGACCGAGCATCTAACCCATGTTAAGACTATTATGTTGTCTAAAGCCTTGGAGGGAACGGTTTGTCTTGACTGTCTGGAGCTGGACTCCTAAGTAGAGACATAGATATGTTGCTTGGTGGTGACATATTAGACCGGGACTAAAGCGTGATTGATCTACGAAGTCCGCTTTGAGTGGATCAATCTGTTTTTAACGTTCATTGTGTAGTAACCTTAATCCGGAGTAAAAGGACAGCTTCATGTATATGACTTGTGTACTTTGATGTTCCAATGGCTAAAGCGTCTCAGAGGTAGTAAGCTTATAGGCTGGTTCGTTGGGCGCATGAATTGTATACGATAAAGGGCTCATTTACAGATATCGGAATCATAGCTCTAATGAGGAGTTAAGGGTATCCTCTTAAAGGCATTATACTGAATGTGAAAATGGACAAGGCCTTGGGTCGTCTGCTGGGCGGATGACTTCTTATTCACATATGGTGAATAATCATTTTCTTAATTCGGTAGTATAATGGAACTTTAAGATAGCCCGATCAGTAGGATTAAACGGACTTTGACCTAAGGCTGATCATGGATATCATATGAGGGTTCTGCATATATGATAAGGTCATTGGACGATAGCTTGTCACAGGCTTACGTAATACGGTATATAATTGGGAGTTCAGTTTCAGGTTTATAGTGGCGTGACTCAGAAATTAGTGATCATATGATTGAGTTGTTCGGTAAAGAATGATGATCATATGGATTTGCGGGAGCCCGATTATATATGTCCAATCAGTCCCTCTACTAGCTCCACATAATTCCTTAACGTTTGGCAAAATTGATCTGTGTATGCTATTGGCCAGTTTATTATGCATGGATGGTGTTGACATAGGATTAGGATGGTAGACAAGATTCTCTCTGGTTAGATTCAGATTTTGTTTTGGATAATAGAGTACACAATTATTCGAACCCCAAATAAAGTTGCCATGATTTTATTTGAGATTGGATTGGAGTTGTAGAAAATTATCCATGAGAACAAGAGTTTGAAATACAACTGCTTTGTGGATTTTCAAATTCAAATTTCAAATTCGAATTTCAAATTCAAATTTCAAATTCGAATTTGAAATTTGAAATTTAAAATTTGAATTTGAAATTTAAATTTGAAATTTGAAATTCAAATTTTGAATCACAGTCCAAGTGGGATTCGAATTTATTGTGGTAAATCCACAAGGAATGAAATTCGAATTTAAGTTGGATATGGGGAGGATAATCTTGTTAGAATCCTACTTGAATTTTGAATCCAAATCCTAACTAAAGTTGGACGAAAATTTTGAGGATTATCCTCAATGATTTTTAGATTTTTTTGTGGATAAGGTTCAAGGAAAAATTCAAGTTTTAATCCCAGTTGAATTTGGATTCTCTCCTCCCAGATAATGGCCGAATTTTGGAGTGAATCTCCTAGGAGATTTTCGATTATTTTGGATAAGGATGAGATAAGATTCAAGCTTGAAAATCCTAGTGAAATTTTGATTCTCCCTTATCTAAAAGTGGCCGAATTTTTTGTGGAGATTTTCTCCTTAGAATTTTTGGATTTTTTGGTTGAAAAAGGGAGATAAAATTCTAGTTAAAATCATGTTTAGATTTGGATTGGATTTATCCTAAAGTGGCCAAATTTTATTGTTGGGATTTTCCCTTGGAAAATTCAAATTTTGTGCTTGTGGATAAGGGAGAATATCTTCTGCTAATCCAATTCGAATTCAGAGAATCACCTCATGAGGTCTATAAATAGAGGTCCTGCCACTCCAGTTTTCTAAGACAACAGACTCTCAGGTGAGCAGGCTTATTGTTGCACAGCCCACTATGACAATAAGTTCTTTAGAGATCTGGGTGGTCAAAAGAAGACTAGCAGTGCTAGCATACTGATCAAGGTTCAGAGTGCCCACACACTCAGCCATTTGGGAATTGGAGAATAGTAGAGAAGGCTAGTTGGTTGAAGCCCTCCGGTCATTCTCCTCCTGCAGTTTGGTGTCCTTGAGGTATGAGTTTTAATTGTTGTTGGTTTATTGTATATGGCATCATGAGATATTTAACGATCTAAAAATTTTTATTGTACCGCTGCGCCACTCTGATATGTTTTTACTGATTTATTTTCCCACACTAGGGTCCTGCCAGGGGTAAAATGGTCATTTTAATCAAAATTTTCCAAATTGGTAGAAAAAGGCCGTAAAAGTCCCAGAATGATTTTATTAAGTTTCTTAAGGTTAAAATAGAACCTTAAGTCAAGAAAACGGAGGAAAATCTCACTAGGGATGAAGTGGTCATTTTGTCAAAAGTTAAGGACAAAATAGTCATTTTGTCAAAAAGTTAAGAAAAGTGATATTAAGGCCCAGAATAGTATCCTAAGCCGTATAATAAATACAAAAGTGAAAATATGAATCCCAAACGAATAATTAGGGATCTAAAATCAAAAATTTTATATTTTTACAATATATTAAATATGAAGTGAATAGTAAAAATAACCGTGGTTTATTTCGGTTATAGGGAATCAATGAAAAGGCAATATAAGGAAGTCAGTTGACCCAAGAAAGGAAACGCTAGCAAAATATCTGTAAGTTCAGACATTTATTTGTCTACAACATGAATTTACTTGCTATGTTTATATGCTATGTATGACATGTAAATAAGTATTAAGGTGTTATATGTACACTAATGTGGAAAAATAAATAACCGCAAATAAAGAACATGATGTAAAGAGTTCCGGACCCAAGAGACAATCATAATGCCACTGGTCAGGAACCATATGAAAGTCGATAATGAAACCAGTATTGGCGTACCGGCCTCCCACACAGGTGGAGGTTCTTCATGTTCAGATATGATATGGCTTCCAAACCGATGGTGGTACGTCCCAGGTATGGAAGTCTAATTTATGTAGACTATAGAGGATTGGCCAGTAGGTTGCTCCCCAGAGTCCCTCTTAGTTATGCGTGCACTACGGTACGACCAATTCAAGGGCCCAACACCAGAACTTAATGCAAGATAAGACCTAAGATTTAAGATTTGCCATAATTGAACATAATATGTACTAACTGTATGTGTAGTAGCTTAGGTCAAAGTTAGCATGAATAGTACCGATCAAAGTCAACCTTACTATTCATGGTCAAAGTCAAAGTTACTATTTATATAAATAGTATTTTTTATGATTTTATGTTTTATGTTCCAGTATGTATGTTTGAACTCACTGAACTTGTCGCTCATGAGTTTATTCATGTTGCAGGTAAGAAACCTATACACCAGTAGCTAGTGGATGGACGAGGAGCGGGATCTGCATCTGCTGTCAGGGCTGGGCGAGGGGAATGGTCTTGCTTATGTTTTCTGCTGAGAAGATTTTGAAAGTTATTTTGGGATGTTGTAACATGATGTAAATCAAGTATGAAGAAGGATGATATATATTACAGTATGTGTTTTATGATGTTTTACGACTCTATAGTTTCAAGATAAGTTTTTAAAAAAAAAAATCCCCAATTTTCATAATAAAATTTAAGTTTAAATTACGATCAGTAAATAACAAAGACGAGTCATAAGTAAGTTGCAGGCGACCCATTGAGGTGACAATCTATCATAGTGGACTTCAAAACTCTACTATGCTAGTACTATTAGCCTCCATGAAGGGTGGGCCGCAACAGCACATGGTTTTTAAGGCCTAAATTTCATCTACATTTGCTTCTCTTCGCAGTCCAGTTTTCTACTGCGGTGTTCGGTCCTTTCTCGACGGTGTTCTAATTTTCACCCGGAAATCAGATTTTGTACTGATGATTTCTAGTCGGTTTATACTATCTAAGAGCCCATTCTACACTAATTTACTATTTATTTCCTATACTATGGTTATGTCTGCATTGTGTTGTACTTGCACATGCATATCGAGGTGTTTTTGCGTAAAATTTTCAACATAGTCTTTCTTGACTAATTCAAATGTGCTGATTTCATTTTTATCAGTTTTACGTCTGTCCGGGATCGTCTGGACCAGTTTTCAGGATCTATGTGACCCCACCTTGAAAAACGTGTCTGTGCCTGATTGGCTAATTTGGGCGTTTTGAGTCTAAATATATCACTTTTGAGGCGAGATAAGGTCGTCTTAACCCTCTTCCTGATACTGCGTATCTCTCAAACAAAATTTTACATTTTGTGCCCAATCGAATAAATTAAGCCCGCTCGCTGTGAATATATCAGTTTTAAGTTAAATTAAAGCCGTCTTGGCCAGTAACTTGACACTGCATTTTTTCACTATTCACTATTCATAGTTTTCTGTCTAACTGACTAGTCTGAGTGTTCTAACTTTGATTTTATCAGTTTCTAGACAAAAAAAGGTCATTCAGATCATTTTCTCGATATTGTACCCCTGCTAGGGTTTCTATTGCTGTTATGCTCGGATGTTCGATCCGAGCATTCTGGTGATCTGTTCACCAGTCTTGTGTTAGGAAATGGTCATCTGGACCAATTTCCTGAGAGTGCATGTTTATACACTTATACACATATTAGGGTAGACCGAGTTCACTGTCGGTTACCCCCTTTCATTATATGAATAGTAATAAACAGTACTGTACCTATTTAGTCTATTCAATTGGAATTCATACTGTATTTTCAACTTAATTACTCATCACATAGTAATTAGGTTTCATGAATTTTAGAGAGTCATTGTAACGGCTCTCTACTCATTACACAGCCTTTTACACGGGTTCTAACATGGGCGTGTACAAGGCAACAAGGGCATGTATTGTCCGAACACGGGTGTGTCCTTGTTGAGCTTGCTCAACATGGCCACATCCTGAAGCACGTTCATTTTACTGGAGTAGTACACAGCCACTTATAAGGTCGTGTACCTGACCATGTTACACTAATTTGCATAAAAAGGCATCAAATTATTCGTCAATTTCTCATTATATGAAAATCAAGTTATAAGAATGGGGTGGTCCTTACAACCTATCCCCCTTACAAAATTTTCATCCTCGAAAATTAGAATAAGTCCGGGAAGTCTCTTCTCATATCCTCTTCCCGTTCCTATGTAGCTTTTTCGAGGTCATGGTTCTACCATAATACTTTTACAAATGGAATCCCTTTATTCCTGAGGACTTTATTTTCCCTTGCTAAAATCTACACAGGTTTCTTTTCATATGTTAAATCAACGTCGACTTCCACTGGCTCTTGGCTTAGAATGTGGGAATTATTTGGCACGTACTTCTTTAACATCGAGACATGGAAAACATTATGTACGGAAGCTAGTTCGGGAGGGAATGCTAATCTGTAAGCTACCTTCCCTACTCTCTCGAGGATCTTGAAAGGTCTTATATATTTAGGACCGAGCTTTCCTTTCTTCCCAAATCGCATCACCCCTTTCATAGGTGCCACCTAGAGAAAAACTGAATCTCTTTCGTGAAATTCAAGAGGTCTACATCGTTTATCCACGTAACTCTTCTGGCGGCTATGAGCTGTATCCAATCTCTCTCATATAAGCTTCACATCTTTTGTTGTATTCTTGACGAAGTCTGTGTTGGTGAGCTGTTTCTCTCCAGTTTCATGCCAATGCACCAGAGATCTGCATTTCCTTCCGTAGAGTGCCTCGTACGGTGCCATCCTAATTAAGGAATGGTAGCTATTATTGTATGAGAACACTATCAAAGGCAGCTTCTAGTCCCAATTTTCCTTGAAGTCTAGGACACAAGCTCTCAGCATATCCTCTGGTGTCTAAATGGTTCTCTTGGACTGGCTGTTAGTCTAAGGATGGAAAGCTGTGCTGAAGTTCAATTTAGTTCCCAATGAAGCTTGAATGCTCTGCCAAAACCTGGAAGTAAAGCGTCCGTCGTGATCTGAAATGATTGATTTTGGTACTCCATGCAAACTTACTATTTAAGCCACGTACATTTCTACCCGTCTCTCTACCGAATAGCTCAGCTTTATGGCTAAAACTCGAGCTAATTTCATTAGTCGGTCCATGATTACCTAGATTGCATCATTGTCACTTGATGTTCTGGGAAATCCCACCACAAAATTCATTGTAATTTGCTCCCATTTCCACTCGGGTAGCTCGATTTTCTATAGTTCTCCTCCCAGTCATTGATGTTCTACTTTAATTTTCTGGCATGTAAGGCACTTTACAACGAATTTGGTGATGTCATTTTTCATTCCCGGCGACCAAAAACTCTCTTTCAAGTCCTGGTACATCTTATTTGCCCCTAGATGTACTGAGTATGGTGTGTCATGGGCCTCTAAAAGGATCTATTTCCTGAGTTCTTCATCCTTTGGGACACATACTCTATCTTTGAAATGGAGCATGCCATCCTTAGAGAATTGAAATTTAGAACTTGAGTCCTTGGTTGCCTCCTTTTTGAGCTTGATTAGGATCGAATCAAGGTTCTGACCGACTTTAATTTCTTCTAGGAGTGTCAACTGGAGGGTCATCTCAGATAACCTCCTTGTTAAAATCTCAATCTTGCTGCTATATAGCTCCTTCTGTAGTGTTTCCGGCAAGGCATGGATAGCCATAAGCGATGAGGTATGCTTTCTACTCAGTGCATCGGCCACCATATTGTCTTTGCCTGGATGGTATAGGATCTCACAGTCATAATCTTTTACCAATCCAGTCATCTTTGTTGTGCTATGTTGAGCTCCTTTTATGTGAAGATATATTTGAGGCTCTGATAGTCCGTGTAGATCTCGCATTTGACACCATATAAGTAGTGCCTCCATATTTTGAGTGCCAAGACGACCGTTGCAAGCTCTAGGTCATAAGTTGGGTAGTTCCTTTCATGGTTTTTGAGTTGTCGTGAAGCGTATATGACTACTCTACCATTTTGCATTAACACGGCACCTAGTCCGGTCTTAGAGGCGTCACTGTGTTAGGAAATGCCCTAAGTATTAGAGACATTTTGATGTATTCATTTTGAACTGGATAATAAAATTATATATAGAGGTTATTCATTACATTGCTATCTGTCCTCGTCTTATTTACATGTTAAAGTAAATGTAAGCAAATATGGCTCACTGACTGCTTGTGTTAAAACTGTTAGAACGTTGCATGCAATGGACTTTTGTATGCGAGAAGACAATGTTCTAAAGTTAGCAGTCTAAACTATGGTCTGTAGTCTATGGGGTTAGACCGAGCATCTAACTCATGTTAAGACTATTATGTTGTCTAAAGCCTTAGAGGGGACGGTTTGTCTTGACTGTTTGGAGCTGGACTCCCAAGTAGGGACATGGATATGTTGCTCGGTGGTGAAATATTAGACCGGGACTAAAGCGTGATTGATCTACGTAGTCCGCTATGAGTGGATCAATCTGCTTTTGACGTTCATTGTGCAATAACCTTAATCCTGAGTAAATGAACTTCTCCATGTATATGACTTGTGTACTTTGATGTTCCAATGGCTAAAGCGTCTCAGAGGTAGTAAGCTTATAGACCGGTTCGTTAGGTGCATGACTTGTATACGATGAAGGGTTTGTTTGCAGATATCGGAATCATAGCTCTGAAGAGTTAAAGGTATCCTCTTAAAGGCATTATACTGAATGTGAAAATGGACAATGCCTTGGGTCGTTTGCTGGGCGGATGACTTCTTTTTCCTTGAGATTGGATTGGAGTTGTAGAAAATTATCCATGAGAACAAGAATTTGAAGCACAACCGTTTTGTGGAATTTGAAATTTGAATTTTGAAATTTGAAATTTGAATTTTGAAATTTGAAATTTGAATTTTGAATTTGAAATTTGAATTTGAAATTTGAAATTTGAATTTGAAATTCGAATTTGAAATTTGAATTTGAAATTTAAATTTGAAATTTGAAATTTAAAATTTGAAATTTGAATTTAAAATTCGAATTTGAAATTTGAAATTCAAATTTTGAATCACAGTCCAAGTGGGATTCGAATTTGTTGTGAAAAATCCACAAGGTTTGAAATTCGAATTTGAGTTGGATTTGGAGAGGATAATCTTGTTAGAATCCTACTTGAATTTTGAATCTAAATCCCAACAAAATTGGACGAAATTTTTGAGGATAATCCTCAAGGAAATTTCGGTTTTTTGTGGATAAGATTCAAGGAAAAAATTCAAGCTTCAATCCTAGTTGAATTTGGATTCTCTCCTTCCCTGAAAAGTGGCCGAAATTAGGGAGAAAATCTCCTAGGAAATTTGGTTATTTTTGGATAAGGTTGAGATAAGATTCAAGCTTAAAAATCCTAGTGGAATTTTGATTCTCCCTTATCCTAAAAGTGGCCGAATTATTGGAGGAAAAATCTCCTTGGAAATTTCAGATTTTTTGGTTGGAAAAGGGAGATAAAATTCTAGTTAAAATCTTATTTAGATTTGGATTGGATTTATCCTAAGAAAACTGAATTTTATTGTGGAGATTCTCCCTTCGAAAATTCAGATTTTATGGTTATGGATAAGGGAAAATATCTTTTCCTAATCAAATTCAAATTCAGAGAATCACCTCATGCAGGTCTATAAATAGAGGTCCTGCCACTCCAGTTCTCTCAGACCACAGACTCTCAGGTGAGCAGGCTTATTGTTGCACAGCTCATCGTGACAATAAAGTTCTTTAGAGATCTGGGTGGTCGGAAGAAGACTAGCAGTGCTAGCATACCGATCGAGGTTCAGAGTGCCCACACACTCAGTCATTCGGGAATTGGAGAATAGTAGAGAAGGCTAGTTGGTTGAAGCCTCCGGTCATTCTCCTCCTGCAGATTGGCGTCCTTGAGGTATGAGTTTTAATTGTTGTTGATTTATTATATATGGCATCATGAGATATTTAACGATCTAAAAATTTTTATTGTTCTGCTGTGCCATTCTGATACGTTTTTACCGATTTATTTTCCTACACACTGTAGATTACAAAATTTCCTTCCTCGACATCCAGGATGGTCAGAATCGGAGCGCTTGTGAGTCTTCATTTTAACTCTTGGAAGCTCTTTTCACACTTGTCAGTCCACTCATACTTCTTCTCTTTCTTAGTGAGCGCTGTGAGTAGTGTGACTAACTTTGAGAAGCCTTCAACAAAACGCATATAATAGCCTACTAGTCCTAGGAAGCTGTGAATTTCTGTTACGTTCTTCAAGGTCGGCCATTCGCTAACTGCTTTGACTTTTGCTAGGTCTACTGACCCTACTTCCTTGGAGACTACATGGCTAAGGAAGTGGATCTTCCCCAGCCAAAACTCATACTTGGAGAATTTGGCATATACTTGATGATTTTGTAGCTTGAGTAGGATGGCTCTCAGATGTTCCTCAGGCTCTTCCTTTGTCTTGGAATATACAAGTATGTCATCGATAAACACAATGACAAACTTGTCCAAGAATTCCTTGAAGACACGATTCATTAAGTCCATGAAGGCTGTAGGGGCGTTCATCAGTCTAAACGACATAATGAGGAACTTATAATGCCTATATTGCGTTCGAAATGCCATCTTAGGTACATCTTCATCCCAGATTCGTAGCTAGTGGTATCTAGAATACAGGTCTATCTTTGAGAATACTGCGGTGCCTCGGAGCTAGTCGAATAGATCGTCGATCCGTGGCAACAGATACTTATTCTTTATTATGATCTTGTTCAGCTCCCGGTAGTTTATGCATATCTGCAACGTTCCATCCTTCTTCTTCACAAACAAGACAGGTGCTCCCCACGATGAACAGCTTTGTTAGATGAAGCCTTTATCCATCAGATCCTTTAACTGAGTCTGAAGTTCCTTTAGCTCTGCCGGTGCCATTCTATAGGGGGCCTTGGAGATGGGTGCTAATCGTGGTAACAGCTCGATCTCAAATACTATCTCGTGCTCTGGTGGAAGTCCTAGGAGATCTTCTGGGAATACTTTTATGAACTCCTTTACTACCGGTATGTTGTCTGGTCCTATCTCTGCCTCTTCGGTCTTGTCCACTACGTGCGCGAGGAAGTCGGTGCATTCACTGGATAGTAGTCTGTAAGTCCTTGTAGACAAATTTCTCGTGCCCGATCAGCTCAAATGTAGCTTCCCATCTTTAGTAGTTTATAACAGCGTTATAGTTGGTAAGGAAGTCCATTCCTATGATTACATCATAGTCACACATATCGATGACAATTAGGTCCACACTCAACTCGTGCCCACTGATAACTACTGGCACGTGATGTATCCAATAGCTAGACAACAAAACTTCCTCGGAGGGAAAGGCAGTTTGAAAAGTTTGATTCATTTTATCTATATCCTGGCCTATCTCCCTAGCAAACTTCGATGATGCAAAAAGAGTGTGTAGCTCTAGAATCAAACAGAACTAGTGCAGTGGAGTTAGTAATAGAAAGCTGACCTGTCACCACTTTCGAGGTTCTGGCTTCTGTATCCTCTCTGGTGAAAGCATAGATCCTCCCCTGTGTCTCTAGAGCCTCTAATCTACCCTGGGTGATTGATAGACCCTCAATCCTAGTCTAGGCAGTATACAGTTGGTCGCTAGTGGCACGGGCTTGGCTCTATTGATTTTGTGGATTAGAGCGACAGTGCTTAGCAAAGTGGCCTTCCTTACCATAGATGTAGCAACCACTAGTTCCTAGGCGGCATTCTCCTGGATGATTATTCCTGCACTTTGGACAAGGCAAGTGTTGATTGCCATTTCCTCCCCGGTTATTTTTCATTTGGGGAAAATTCTTTTGCTGGCCTTGATTGCCTAGATTCCTTTTCCTATTATTGTTGGGATGGGATTGTTTGTGATTCTGGCTGTTCCCCATGTTCTACCCTTTGTGTTGAGAATTAGGGTGCTGTCTTCCCTTGGTCGATCTGGCTTGCATCTTCTCTTCTCTCTTGGCCATGAAAATCTGTGCTTTTCTCTCCCTATCTTGGACCAACCAATACTCTACCTGGATGGCTTGACTGACGCATTCAACCACAGTTGTGGGTCTGTGGCTTCCATCGCATACCTGGATGGCAATGTCCGTCCTGAACAATTTCTGCATTCTTCTCACCTTCTCCTACTTAGTTGGTACTAAGTCTGGACACAGTCGAGCTAACTACTCAAATTTCTGGACCACTTCCATCACAATTATACTTCCTTGGCATAGATTGTTGAACTCGTCTTGTTGTACTGCCAGGGCCTCATCGTTAAAGTATATCTCTTTGAATTCATCGACGAAGTTTGCCCAGTTCATTTCATTGATGTTTCTTTTAATGGCCATGGTCTTCCACCATTGGTGGGCTCCCTTGCATAAGGCGAGGGATGCACATAGTACTTTTTCCCTCTCCGTCAGTCCTACGAGGTCTAAGATGACCTGGATGTCAGTCAACCAGTCATCGGCCTCTATAGGGTTTGCGGTTCCTTTAAACTCTGGCACTTTCAGGCACCAGAATCACTCATAGAGGTCACCTTCTCTAGGAGCTAGCACAAAAGCACTGGCTGTTGGGGGAGCAGCCACGGCTGGTGGTGCTGGCATGGCTTGGACTGGTGGGGCCGCTTGCTGGCACCTCCGCTGATTATGGTGCCTGAGGTTGTTGGTTTAGTTGCTCGCTGAGCTGAGCGAGTTCTTGTTGTTGATTCAACATCATCTCTTGCATGGCTGCGAGCCGTGCCATTAGCTCATCTTTTTTGGTGACTTGATTAGATTGGGATCTTGTTCTTACCATTGTTCCCTATATAATCCTATCACACAGTGGGAAAGAAAAAATAAGTCTTTTTAAACTTTGTACTTAGGACTCGTATTACATATTATCTTCTTACTTAACAATCTTACTTAAACATCATAAATACACATATTATATATTTCTTTTCTCCTCTTGTTCTGTAATGTACAATACAATTTTCTCATCGTATCGAGACCCCATCTAAGTGCTAGGAACCGTCCTGCACTTTTTGTCTCACTACTAACATATGTAGAAAAATCATATTTAGGCCCTCAGGGCAAAACAGTATTACATTTCATAATATTACTAAAAAATATATACAGATTTTTAATTTGGTGGGAGTGATGCACACTTCCCAAAATATGGTTCCAATAAGTACATTAAGTTAAGTTAGACGGGGAAAACTACGACTCCCCTCTATATATTTACATAACAAAAATTTCTGTGGAAAAGGTTACTGCTACTCGGAAGACACTCCTGACTCAGCATCGGACATTTCCTCGTCGTCGCTGTCACTGAGCAGAAACTCCTCGAGGTTTTCCTCTTTATCTCCCTAGATAATACTACCTTCTTCATCACTAGTGATGATGACTTGGGGCTCGTACATCCCCATCCATTCATTGTTGCTAAAATGATCGGGGATCTCATCCCCCCTCATCATCGAGTTGGGCATCAGGGATAGCCTTGTCATTGTCTTCCTCCAATTGGTGCTCGAGAGACAAAGGAGCTGGATTAGGGCCCTCCATCGGGTCCCCATTGTCTTCAGGTACCTCAGGCTAGTGTACAGCCACAGACTCTTTATCAGCCAGTTGGGGTGCTGTGTCTGCCGGGTCACCCTCCTCGTTAGCTATTGCTGCAAAGCCTTCACCAGGTACAGGGCTATGTGCTAATCTCCCAGCCTCTACTATGTCTTGGGCAAGGCACCTCAGATCCTCATGTAGTGGAGGGTAGGGAACAAGGTCCCTTACGTACCATGGTGTTAGGAAATGCCCTAAGCATTAGAGACATTTTGATGTATTTATTTTGAACTGGATAATAAAATTATATATAGAGGTTATTCATTACATTGCTATCTGTCCTCGTCTTATTTACATGTTAAAGTAAATGTAAGCAAATATGGCTCCCTGACTGCTTGTGTTAAACTGTTAGAACATTGTATGCAATGGACTTTTGTATGCGAGAAGATAATGTTCTAAAGTTAGCAGTCTAAACTATGGTCTGTAGTCTATGGGGTTAGACCGAGCATCTAACTCATGTTAAGACTATTATGTTGTCTAAAGTCTTGGAGGGGACGGTTTGTCTTGAATTTCTGGAGCTGGACTCCCAAGTAGAGACATAGATATATTGCGTGGTGGTGACATATTAGACCGGGACTAAAGCGTGATTGATCTACGAAGTCCGCTTTGAGTGGATCAATCTGCTTTTGACGTTCATTATGCAGTAACCTTAATCCTGAGTAAAAGGACAGCTTCATGTATATGACTTGTGTACTTTGATGTTCCAATGGCTAAAGCGTCTCAGAGGTGGTAAGCTTATAGACCGGTTCGTTGGGTGTATGACTTGCATACGATGAAGGGTTCATTTACAGATATCGGAATCATAGCTCTAATGAGGAGTTAAGGGTATCCTCTTAAAGGCATTATACTGAATGTGAAAATGGACAAGGCCTTGGGTCGTCTGCAGGGCGGATGACTTCTTATTCACGTATGGTGAATAATCATTTTCTTTATTCGGTAGTATAATGGAACTTTAAGGTAGCCTGATCAGTAGGATTAAACGGACTTTCGCCTAAGGCTGATCATGGATATCATATAAGGGTTTTGCATACATGACAAGGTCATTGGACGATAGCTTATCACAGGCTTACGTAATACGATATATAATTGGGAGTTCAGTTTCAGGTTTATAGTGGTGTGACTCTGAAACTAGTGATCATGTGATTGAGTTGTTCGGTAAAAGAATGATGATCATATGGATTTGCGGGAGCCCGATTACATATGTCCAATCAGTCCCTCTACTAGCTCCACATAATTCCTTAACGTTTGGCAAATTGATTTGTGTATGCTCTTGGCTGGTTTATTATGCATGGATGGTGATGACATAGGATTAGGATGGTAGACAAGATTCTCTCCGGTTGGATTCAGATTTTGTTTTGGATAATAGAGTACACAATTATTCGAACTCCAAATAAAGTTGCCATGATTTTATTTGAGATTGGATTGGAATTGTAGAAAATTATCCATGAGAATAAGAATTTGAAACACAACTGTTTTGTGGATTTTGAAATTTGAATTTTGAAATTTGAAATTTGAATTTTGAAATTTGAATTTTGAAATTTGAATTTGAAATTCGAATTTGAAATTTGAATTTGAAATTCGAATTTGAAATTTGAATTTGAAATTTGAATTTGGAATTTGAAATTTGAAATTTGAATTTGAAATTCAAATTTGAAATTTGAAATTCAAATTTTGAATCAAAGTCCAAGTGGGATTCGAATTTGTTGTGGTAAATCCACAAGGTTTGAAATTCGAATTTGAGTTGGACATGGAGAGGATAATCTTGTTAGAATCCTACTTGAATTTTGAATCCAAATCCTAGCTAATGATGGACGAAATTTTGAGGATTATCCTCAATGGATTTTCGGTTTTTGTGGATAAGGTTCAAGGGAAAAATTCAAGTTTCAATCCTAGTTGAATTTGGATTCTCTCCTCCCCAGAAAGTGGCCGAAATTTTGGAGTGTATCTGCTAAAAAAATTCGGTTATTTTGGATAAGGATGAGATAAGATTCAAGCTTGAAAATCCTAGTGGAATTTTGATTCCCCTTATCCTGAATGTGGCCGAAATTTTTAGGAGATTTTCTCCTTGGAATTTTTGAATTTTTTGGTTGAAAAAGAGAGATAAAATTCTAGTTAAAATCTTGTTTAGATTTGGATTGGATTTATCCTAAATGGCCGAATTTTATTGTTGGGATTCTCCCTTGGAAAATTCAGATTTTATGGTTATGGATAAGGGAGAATATCTTCTCCTAATCCAATTCAAATTCGAAGAATCACCTCATGCAGGTCTATAAATAGAGGTCCTGCCACTCCAGTTCTCTCAGACCACAGACTCTCAGGTGAGCAGGCTTATTATTGCACAGCTCATCATGACAATAAGTTCTTTAGAGATCTGGGTGGTCAGAAGAAGACTAGCAGTGCTAGTATACCGATCGAGGTTCAGAGTGCCCACACACTCAACCATTCGGGAATTGGAGAATAGTAGAGAAGGCTAGTTGGTTGAAGCCTCCGATCATTCTCCTCCTGCAGATTGGCGTCCTTGAGGTATGAGTTTTAATTGTTGTTGGTTTATTATATATGGCATCATGAGATATTTAACGATCTAAAAATTTTTAATTGTTCAGCTGCGCCACTCTGATACGTTTTTACCGATTTATTAACCTATACATGGTGTCCCTCTCCATAACAAGTCGGCCATCTCTACAAAAGGTCTATCCTAAGGGATATTAGGTAACATGGCATCTAGAAACCTCTAGTAATAGTGCGCCATGGTCTCTCCCTCATAGATATCCCAAATGCCAGAGATGACCTGGTATCGCCTCTCGTGCATATCATCCCATATATCTCCATCTCAGGTTGGTGCAACGCTATCACGGAGGTCGCGGCAGAACTCAGGCCATTGCACCGGATGCTTGATCCTACGCTGTTCATTTCACCAGGTCAACACTGGTCCTTCCAGTCTACTGCTTACCAAAACCACCTGTGGATGTGGTGGAATATGGCATGCCTCGAAAATGACCTCTAAGTGGTGAATCCTGTGACGTCCCTGACCTTGGCCACACCAAACCGTCCCGATCCAACTCTGTAGTTGATCGTGACAGGCCATGCACCTCGTCAGTTAGTCATTTAAAAATACTTTTACTTTGAATCTCTCATTTTCAGGGCCCAAAATTTTCACCCACATTTTTTTTTCTTTTTAAAATGCTTTTCTCACGTGAAAGCTAAGTATGAAAGCCATACAAAATTTAAAACTAAACTTTAGTTGTCCATCATACAATACAACATAATTTACAAAGATACATTTTTTTCTTTAACTTTGTTTTCAAAATACATTCTCTTCAATTCACTATTTAAATGCTCAGCGGAAGACTGGTAGCAGGACCAAAATCCATAGTGGATTCCCTATCCCATTGACACCGCGTATCTTGCCGCCATCTAGATAGTCTACTGGATAGGTTTCTTACCTACAACATGAACATACCGGTGAGCTAACAGGCTCAGTAAGTTCAAACATACAAACTATGAATCACATAAATTCAAAAACATCAAAAATAAAATTTCCTATGAGTAATACTATTCAACCATAAATAGTAACTTTGAATTTTGACCGATAAATAGTAACTTTGACTCTAACCGGTTATGATTAATGTCACCTTAACCGAGTCCACTACACTTAGTGTTAGTGTCGGTTATGGTCAATTATGCTTAATTATGGCTTTCATGTCATTTTTGGCTATTATCAGTATTTACATTCTGATTCTGAGCTCATAGTGGCCGTATCGATATTTGCGTGCTAACTGTGAGGGCCTTTGGAGTGACCCTAAGGCTCTTTCCTCTTGAGTCCATCATTGCCCGAAGCGGTCACTGTGTCCCCGAAGGACTTATAAACCTCCACCATATTGTTAGAGGGGCGGTACGCCAAAGGTGGTTTCATTACCATCTTTTAATTATAGTTTCGACTGGGTGGCATTAAACATCACCTCAAATTTAGGAACAGTTGTTGCCCATAGGTCTTACACATTCTTTCGATTAAGGGTGTGTCTTAAATTTAGTCAGACTCCTTCCATAGTGTACCTACAGTACACCTCTCAATTTATCTTTTCTCAGGGTGTGTTAGTCTAACTACACACTAGTGCCCGTAGGACTTAACAGCTAATGTATGATTAGTACGTAATTAAATACCACAGTATTTCATGTTGTAGACATGAAAATGCTTGAACTTTCCACAATTGCGACATTATCCACCCTCGAAAATCCTTTATAGTTTTAATATCTTCTCTAGTTTGGGTCCATACAGATGGAGTATTGTCTCTTAATACCCATCATTAATTATCACTTTGGATATATTCATTTTGTGATAAATTTTACACACAATTCAACTCTTTATGTGGTACACGGCTTGCAACACGCTCGTGTTCAAGCCCTTGTACCTCTCAAGTTTACACTACACGGATATGTACCATTGTACATGCCCGTGTTTAAATGTACACGCTCGTGTACTTATAATTTTTTTTCTTCTGATTTTTAACTTTCAAATCCTAATTATGGCCTCTAGAATCTTATTTAAAGTGTTTTAGATCTTTATGATCCTTTCCGAGCCTTTCAAAAATTTTTGGTCAAAATAACCATTTTACCCCTAGCGGGTTTTGGGACCGTAAAAATTCCGTTTTATTATTCTTTTGGGATTTTCTAAGCCCAAATATCATAAAATAATATTTCTTAGGCTTTGGTATATTTTTATAGCATTATTTGCTGTAAAATCGGTAACTATTCCTTACCCGACCCTCAGTTACTGTTCATCTGATACCTAGGGTCGTTTCTCATTTTTCTAGCGTTTTGGAGTCTCAAATGGATATTTCACTACTCCTGAAACGTTTCTAATCCTGTTCCCAAGCCTTGATTCCTGAGGGGCTCGGGTTTTCTATCCCATTCATAAATTTTCCCCCTCGTTTCTTAAAACACCCCTAATGTCAATTTTTCTCGTTATCAGTATTTAAGATGCTGAAGGATCGTTTTACTATTCTTTTTTGTGTTTCATTTTCCATTATTGATTCTAACATACCTAGGGGTCTCGGTTTTATTTTCAAGTCTAAACTTTTACCCCTCGTTTCTTGAAATGCCCTTATGCCGTTTTAGAAATTTCAGTAGTATTTCTGCTTGTATTTTTAGGTTTCTCTGGCGTTAGGTACGCCTCAAAACCTTTATACCTGCTATGTACTATACCAGGGCCTATTTTATACAAAGTTACCAAACTTTGTATAAAAATTTTTCACAATAACCATAATTCAAACACAACACAAATTTCATCATTTTCTTTCAATTATACCCACGGTTTTCACCTGGTTTTCGACACCAAACATTTTCCATCACAAAACTCATTTATTACCATTCATTCTTAGGATTTCTAATGTACATTCCAACATCCAAAACCCTAAGAAATTTCATTCTAACCCTAGCCTTAGCCATGGTTTTTCATGCTCAAACACCATACGAAAATTTTTCTCATTCCTAGGGTTCTTTTATCAACATTTCCTTATCATTAACATCACAAAATTTTCTTACTTTCATCACACATAGGCCACGGATTTTCCTTAGAAACATGCATCAATTTTGCTTGTTTCAAAATTCTAAAACATGCTTTCATCAACATATCACTAAATGAACATATAAACTAAACTTGTTCGGAAATGCCCTAAGCATTAAAGACATTTTGATATATTTATTTTGAACTGGATAATAAAATTATATATATGTAGAGGTTATTCATTACATTGCTATCTGTCCTCGTTTTATTTACATGTTAAAGTAAATGTAAGCAAATACGGCTCCCTGACTGCTTGTGTTAAACTGTTAGAATGTTGCATGCAATGGACTTTTGTATGCGAGAAGACAACATTCTAAAGTTAGCAGTCTAAACTATGGTCTGTAGTCTATAGGGTTAGACCGAGCATCTAACTCATGTTAAGACTATTATGTTGTCTAAAGCCTTGGAGAGGACGGTTTGTCTTGACTGTCTGGAGCTGGACTCCCAAGTAGAGACATAGATATGTTGCTTGGTGGTGACATATTAGACCAGGACTAAAGTGTGATTGATCTATGAAGTCCGCTTTGAGTGGATCAATCTGCTTTTGACATTTATTGTGCAGTAACCTTAATCCTGAGTAAAAGGACAGCTTCATGTATATGACTTGTGTACTTTGATGTTCCAATGGCTAAAGCGTCTCAGAGGTAGTAAGCATATAGACCGGTTCGTTAGGTGCACGACTTGTATACGATGAAGGGTTCGTTTACAGATATCCGAATCATAGCTCTAATGAGGAGTTAAGGGTATGTTAGGAAATGCCCTAAGCATTAGAGACATTTTGATGTATTTATTTTGAACTGGATAATAAAATTATTTATAGAGATTATTCATTACATTGCTATCTGTCCTCGGTTTGTTTACATGTTAAAGTAAATGTAAGCAAATATGGCTCACTGACTGCTTATGTTTAAACTGTTAGAACGTTGCATGCAATGGACTTTTGTATGCGAGAAGACAATGTTCTAAAGTTAGCGGTCTAAACTATGGTCTGTCGTCTATGGGGTTAAGACCAAGCATCTAACTCATGTTAAGACTATTATGTTGTCTAAAGCCTTGGAGGGGACGGTTTGTCTTGACTGTCTGGAGCTGGACTCCCAAGTAGAGACATAGATATATTGCTTGGTGGTGACATATTAGACCGGGACTAAAGCTTGATTGATCTATGTAGTCTGCTATGAGTGGATCAATCTGCTTTTGATGTTCATTGTGCAATAACCTTAATCCTGAGTAAATGAACTACTTCATGTATATGACTTGTGTACTTTGATGTTCCAATGGCTAAAGCGTCTCAGAGGTAGTAAGCTTATAGACCGGTTCGTTGGGTGCATGACTTGTATACGATGAAGGGTTTGTTTGCAGATATCGGAATCATAGTTCCAAGGAGTTAAAGGTATCCTCTTAAAGGCATTATACTGAATGTGAAAATGGACAAGGCGTTGGGTCGTCCGCTGGGCGGATGACTTCTTATTCACATATGGTGAATAATCATTTTCTTAATTCGGTAGTATAATGGAAGTTTAAGATAGCCTGATCAGTAGGATTAAACGGACTTTGACCTAAGGCTGATCATGGATATCATATGAGGGTTTTGCATATATAACAAGGTCATTAGATAGTAGCTCATCACAGGCTTATGTAATACGGTATACAATTGGGAGTTCAGTTTCAGGTTTATAGTGGTGTGACTCTGAAATTAGTGATCATATGATTGAGTTGTTCGGTACAGAATGATGATCAAATAGAATCACGGGAGCCCGATTATATATGTCCAATCAGTCCCTCTACTAGCTCCACATAATTCCTTAACGTTTGGCAAATTGATTTGTGTATGCTATTGGCTAGTTTATTATGCATGGATGGTGATGACACAGGATTAGGATGGTAGACAAGATTCTCTTCGGTTGGATTCAGATTTTGTTTTGGATAATAGAGTACACAATTATTCGAACTCCAAATAAAGTTGCCATGATTTTATTTGAGATTGGATTGGAGTTGTAGAAAATTATCCATGAGAACAAGAATTTGAAACACAACTGTTTTGTGGATTTTGAAATTTGAATTTTGAAATTTGAAATTTGAAATTTGAATTTTGAATTTGAATTTTGAATTTGAAATTTGAATTTGAAATTCAAATTTCAAATTTGAATTTGAAATTTGAAATTTGAAATTTGAAATTTGAATTTGAAATTCGAATTTGAAATTTGAAATTCAAATTTTGAATCACAGTCCAAGTGGGATTCGAATTTGTTGTCGAAAATCCACAAGGTTTGAAATTCGAATTTGAGTTGGATTTGGAGAGGATAATCTTGTTAGAATCCTACTTGAATTTTGAATCCAAATCCTAACAAATAGTGGACGAAATTTTGAGGATTATCCTCAAGGGAAATTTTGGTTTTTTTGTGGATAAGGGTCATGGGAAAAATTCAAGTTTCAATCCCAGTTGAATTTGGATTCTCTCCTCCCTGAAAAGTGGCCGAAATTATGGAGAAAATCTCCTAGGAAAATTCAGTTATTTTGGATAAGGTTGAGATTAGATTCAAGCTTAAAAATCCTAGTGGAATTTTGATTCTCCCTTATCCTAAAGGTGGCCGAATTTGTGGAGGAGATTTTCTCCTAGGAATTTTAGATTTTTTGAATGAAAAAGGGGAGATAAAATTCTAGTTAAAATCTTGTTTAGATTTGGATTGGATTTATCCATAATGGCCGAATTTTGTTGTTGAGATTCTCCCATAGAAAATTCAGATTTTATGGTTATGGATAAGGGAGAATATCTTTTCCTAATCCAATTCAAATTCAGAGAATCACCTCATGCAGGTCTATAAATAGAGGTCTTGCCACTCCAGTTCTCTCAGACCACAGACTCTCAGGTGAGCAGGCTTATTGTTGCACAGCCCACCGTGACAATAAAGTTCTTTAGAGATCTGGGTGGTCGGAAGAAGACTAGCAGTGCTAGCATACTGATCGAGGTTCAGAGTGCCCACACACTCAGCCATTCGGGAATTGGAGAATAGTAGAGAAGTCTAGTTGGTTGAAGCCTCCGGTCATTCTCCTCCTGCAAGATTGGCATCCTTGAGGTATGAGTTTTAATTGTTGTTGGTTTATTGTATATGGCGTCATGAGATATTTAACGATTCAAAAAAAATTTTTATTGTTCCGCTGCGCCACTCTGATATGTTCTTACCGATTTATTTGCTTTCAATTGGTATCAGAGCCATCTCATGACTATGCCATGCACATAAATTAGACAATTACTTAGTGTTTTTATTTATGTATGGATTTGATATTTAGAGAGTGGCATTCTGTGGTTCCTTTATGTTGTTATCATGGATTATGTATAAAGTATGTGGTTATTTTAATTTTCTGAATTATTATAAGCATGCTTGTTTATACCGGTTATGGTTCCTTAGAATTTAGAAAAATTGTATCTAGGAATTTTTTATGTAACCATGGGAGCAGTTTATTAACACTGTAATTTTCCCATGGATTTTAATTTTTTGTCTCTTAGAATTTTTATGGTTAGAATTTTTGTACACCGGAAACGGTTTAGGAAATTTTATGTAATTATTCTTGGAGGAGATTGAAGATTGAAGACCGTAATTTATTTTTTCCCAAAAGTTAAATTTGATTTAAAGGTTGAAATTTTGATTGTGTGGAAAATTTCAATTTAATTGGGATTCAAATTAATTTTTGGAGATCCTAATAGGTAAATTGGAATATGGCATGAAAATCAAGACACGACCCCTCGGGATAGGCCGACGGGCCTTGGTGGGGCTGCAGCCCCTGCCCTCGGGCAGGATGGGGCTGCGGCAGCCCCTGTACAGACCAACACCGCCCACGGCCGCAGGCTTGGCCTGCTGCTGAGGGTGGCCGTGGCCTGGGCGTGCAGCCTGCCGGCTGCTGCACCCAGCCTGGGCGTGCAGCCTGGCGCTGCAGGCTTGGCCCGCAGCCCGACAAGGCTGCACATAGGGGGCTGCCGTGGGCTGCCAGCCCCTCCGGAGCTGGTGGCTGCCCACGGCGGCTACCGCCTTCGGGGGCAGCAGTGTGACGGTTTAAAAATCGAAAAATTTTGACTTTTAAATTTGAGATTTAATTTTGAATCATATTTAAAAATATGTAATTGAAATTTTGAAATTTTTGAAATGACATATTATTACACATGATGTTTAAAATTGTTTAAAGTTTGAATTTGAAATTTAAATTTGAAATTTGAATTTGGAATTTGAATTTGAATTTTGAATTTTTGGAGATTTAAATTTTAAATGATTCTTGGGATGAGAAATAAATGGAGAGGCTACATAAAGATGGATACAAGAAGAAGGAACAAAATTCAAGACCAAAAGAATGCTTTGGGTAAAATTTTGTGATCTTTATTTTCTTTGTTCTAGGATGGAACCATGGCTTGGTTATTCTGTCAATTATTTTTTCTGTGCTATGTCATGGATGTATAAATATGTATTGATGGATGTTTTATATGCATATTTGATAACATGTCATAGGTGAGTACCGCTCATACTATATTGATCATACATAATTTGTCAAAACTTGCATGTTTTTCAAAATATTGAGCGGGAGAGGGTTTCAAACAAAACCCACGGCCTCCATTGTTAATCCATATGTGAAATCATGGTAACGCCTCGCGTCAGTTCTGCCCTGACCACACCCCTCGGTAGGTGTTTACTGCCACCGGTATACTAGATTGGATCTCCTATGTGGAAAACGTGTTCAGGTATGATCCTATTCATGACCACCCCTCGGTGGCTTGGTAGGACGTGGATCGGGCTACGTAAACAATGGTTATACACTCAAGACTCGTTTAGTTATTAACCTTCCCTAGAAGCTCTGTTAACTAAACTGGTGGCCAAATAAGCGGTTATTAATATATGTCTTAACCTTGGAGGATTTAAGGCAACGTATATTAATTGGACGGGGTCCATGTTCTGGCTATTTGTTCTCATGACCACCCATCGATGGCTTGGGGCAATAGGTGCGGAGAATTACCGTTGCAATGCTACATGTTTTTCAAGTTTCATGTAGAAACATACTTGTATGTTTTATTTGCTAAATTATCTGTATATTTGCTTGGGCTTTGTAATGATGTCTAGTATAATTTTATTTCAGTTCAAAATGTCACCGACACCCCTCATTTCAATACTTACTGAGAATAAACTGAATGGCGATAATTATAAGGATTGGAAAAGAAATCTATTAATAGTTCTCAGCTGCGAGAGACACAAGTTCGTGCTGGACGAACCATGCCCACCTGGGCCCAAACCTGACACACCACTTGAGGAGGTCCCGGTTGCCTATAATCGTTGGAGAGAATCCAATGAGATAGCTCGATGCTACATCCTTGCTAGCATGACGAGTGCTTTACAAAAGCAGCATGAGACTTATCAAATTGCTAGGGAGATCATGGAAAATCTGGAGGACATGTTCGGAGCCCAAGAAAAATTGGCTCGATAGTCCGCTATCACCAGCATTATGAACTCTAAGCAAAAGGCGGGTACTCCGGTGAAGGACCATTTGATTACTCTAACGGGATTCTTCACTGAGGCTGCCGAGAATGGTGCTGAGTTAGACTACAACACCCAAATCGAGATGGTGTTGAAGACTCTGTCTAAAGATTTTGTGGGGTTTAAGGTCGCATTCAATCTGGCGACAAAGGAGTTAGGACTAACCGAGCTCATGAAGCAACTACAGGCTTATGAGCTGATGATCAGGGATGGGGATGCTGTCCAACCCAAAGGTGAGGCCAATTTGAAGGAATCTTCCAAACCCTCACGGAAGAGGAAGAGGCCAAATCAGAAGCAAGCGGCTTCTAGTTGTTCTAATCCTCCTGTCTCGGATGGGAAGAAGAAGAAGAACAACAAGAAGTCCAGGGACCCTAAAAAGTCCAAGTGCTTCTATTGTGGGAAGGTAGGTCACTTCAAGAAGGCTTGCCGGGAAATCCTAGTCGCCAAGGGCAAGGAAGGTAAGGAACTTCATTACTTAGAAGCATGTTTGGTGGAAGAATCGAAAGACACTTGGGTCATTGATTCGGCGCCACTAATCATGTTTGTGTTTCTATGCAGGGGTTCGTGGAAACGAGAAGTCTACATGATAGAAGCCTCTCGTTGCGAACTGGGGACGGCAGCTTGGTGGTGGCTGAGGCAGTAGGAGATGTTTACCTTTATTTTGATCAATTTAGGTTTATTTTATTAAAAGACTATTTTTATGTTCCTAATTTTAGGAGGAACCTTATATCGGTAGCTTGTTAAATAAAGGATTCTTATTCAGTTTCTTTTAGTAAAAGAGTTGATATTCATAGAAATAAGTCTTTTATCTGTTCTGGATGGATGGATGGATGGAAACCTATATTTGATCAAATAATAGATGTACTCACTGCTTGACACTGAATTAATAGATAACTCTAAAAGGTTGAAAGTTTCTCACTCTAACAAGGCATACCTTTGGCATTTAAGACTTGGTCATATTAATCAGGATAGGATTCAAAGATTGGTGAAAGACGGTCCTCTGGAATCTCTGGAGGAGGTACGACTTCCCCAATGTGAGTCTTGTCTAGAGGGTAAGATGACTAAGTGCTCTTTTGGATCTAAGGGTACAAGGGCTCAGGAGCTCTTAGAAATTGTGCACACTGACGTATGTGGCCCCATGAACGTCACAGCACGAGGAGGGTTTAAGTATTATGCCTCTTTTATAGATGATTACTTGAGGTATGGATATGTGTATCTGATGCACCGCAAGAGCGAAACCTTTGACAAGTTCAAAGAGTATCGTGCGGAAGTGGAAAAGCAATTGGATAAATCTATAAAGACACTTGGATCTGATCGAGGTGGCGAATACCTCTCTGATGAATTTCTAGGACATCTTGTAGAGAACGGGATATTATCCCAATTGACTGCACATGGTACTCCACAACATAATGGTGTAGTCGAAAGGAGAAACAGGACCTTATTGGATATGGTACGGTCCATGATGAGTTATTCAACACTGCCATTATCATTTTGGGGATATGCTTTACAAACGGCGTGCTATATTCTGAACCAGGTTCCAACCAAATCAATTCCTAGAACTCCGTATGAATTGTGGCATGGCAAGAAGCCCTCCCTTGGACATATGAGAATATGGGGCTGCCCGACGCATGTACTGGATGGGGATGCGAAAAAGTTGGAACCAATATCAGAATTGTGCATGTTTGTAGGGTATCCAAAGGGAACTAAAGGAGGTTTGTTCTATAACCCGAAGGAACAAAAGGTCATTGTCTCAACCTATATGACATTCTTGGAGGAAAGTCACATGAATGACTTTACGCCTCGAAGCAAAGTGGTGCTAGAGGAGTTATCGGGTGAAAGAACTACTCCACAGATTTCGGTCTTGGACGCAAGTCTGAGTTCCATTGAAAGACCTGCAGACGATCAACAATTTAGGGTGCCTCGTCGTAGTGGGAGGGTTTTGAAGAAACCTAATTTCTTCATGTATGATGCTGAGGTATACTAGGCCGAGGCTCATGAGCATGAGGATGATCCGGTCACCTATGATGAAGCTATAAATGATGTTGATTCTAAATCTTGGAAACAGGCTATAAATAATGAGATGGATTCTATGAAATCCAACTCTGTTTGGGAACTTGTAGATTTGCTGGATGGGATAAAACCCATTGGATGCAAATGGGTCTACAAAAGAAAGAAGGATGCGGAAGGGAGAGTGAAAACTTTCAAAGCTAGACTGGTTGCAAAGGGGTACACGCAAAAGGCTGGAATCGATTACGATGAAACCTTTTTGCCTATAACTATACTGAAGTCTATCCGTATTCTTCTGTCCATTGCTGCGGCTCTCGATTACGAGATCTGGCAAATGGATGTCAAGACGGCATTCTTGAATGGCCATCTTGAAGAGTGTATCTATACGATATAGCCCGAAGGGTTCGTAGCGAAAGGCCAAGAAAGGAAAGTCTGCAAGTTGCTTAGATCCATTTATGGATTAAAGTAAGCATCCCGCTCATGGAACCAGAGGTTTGATCAAGTGATTAAGACATTTGGTTTTGAGCAGCACGTTGATGAACCTTGTGTTTATAAACGTATTAAGGATGGAAAAGTGGTCTTTCTGATACTCTATGTCGATGATATACTACTCATTGGGAATGATGTAGGGAACTTATCATCGGTCAAGCTTTGGTTGCACCAATAGTTTGATATGAAGGACTTGGGAGAAGCTAATTATGTTCTAGGCATTCGTCTCTTCAGAGATCGAAAGAACAAAATGATAGCGTTATCCCAAGGTTCATACATAGATAAAATAATTGACAAAGATGCAATGCAAGAGGCAAAGAAAGGTTCACAACCTTCTATTGCCGGTCTAACTCTTTCATTGGATGACTGTCCCAAGACATCGGAAGAAAGAGAGCATATGAGTAAGGTACCTTATGCATCCACTGTAGGAAGCCTTATGTATGCTATGCTTTGCACTCGCCCAGACATATGTTTTATAGTAGGTATGGTGAGTCGATATCAAGCGAATCCTAGAACCAAGCACTGGCAAGCAGTAAAGCATATACTCAAGTATGTTAAGAGAACGAAGGATTATATGCCGGTGTATTTTAGAGGGGACCTGACACCCGTAGGATACACGGACTCAGAATTCCAGTCTTGTAAGGATTCGAGGAAATCGACATCTGGATCAGTGTTTTTACTCGGAGGAGGCGCCATTGTGTGGAGGAGCGTGAAGCAGGGCTACATAGCTGACTCTACTATAGAGGCTGAATATGTGGCTGCGGCTGAGGCATCTAAAGAAGCGGTTTGGCTCCGCAAGTTCTTTAGAGACCTTGAGGTCATTCCGGGTGTTGGCAAGCCTATCACACTTTACTGTGATAACACAGGGGCTATTGCCAACAAAAGGGAATCTCGGCACCACAAGAGGACCAAACTCATCGATCGGAGATATCATATTATTAGAGGGCATGTGGAGACAGGACAAGTGGATGTATGTAAGATCGCGTCCGAGGACAACATCGCCGATCCCTTTACTAAGACTTTGGTGGCTAGAAGCTTTGAGAGGCATGTAGAGGCGATGGGGATGCGTAACATGGCACATCTGCTGGCTTAGGGCAAGTGGGAGATTGTTAGGAAATGGCCTAAGCATTAGAGACATTTTGATGTATTTATTTTGAACTGGATAATAAAATTATATATATATAGAGGTTATTCATTACATTGCTATTTGTCCTCGTTTTATTTACATGTTAAAGTAAATGTAAGCAAATATGGCTCACTGACTGCTTGTGTTAAAACTGTTAGAACGTTGCATGCAATGGACTTTTGTATGCGAGAAGACAATGTTCTAAAGTTAGCGGTCTAAACTATGGTCTGTAGTCTATGGGGTTAAGACCGAGCATCTAACTCATGTTAAGACTATTATGTTATCTAAAGCCTTGGAGGGGATAGTTTGTCTTGACTGTCTAGAACTGGACTCCCAAGTAGAGACATAGATATGTTGCTTGGTGGTGACATATTAGACCGGGACTAAAGCGTGATTGATCTACGTAGTCCGCTATGAGTAGATCAATCTGCTTTTGACGTTCATTGTGCAATAACCTTAATCCTGAGTAAATGAACTACTTCATGTATATGACTTGTGTACTTTGATGTTCCAATGGCTAAAGCGTCCCAGAGGTAGTAAGCTTATAGACCGGTTCGTTGGGTGCATGACTTGTATACGATGAAGGGTTTGTTTGCAGATATCGGAATCATAGCTCTAAGGAGTTAAAGGTATCCTCTTAAAGGCATTATACTGAATGTGAAAATGGATAAGGCGTTGGGTCGTCTGCTGGGCGGATGACTTCTTATTCACATATGGTGAATAATCATTTTCTTAATTCGGTAGTATAATGGAACTTTAAGATAGCCTGATCAGTAGGATTAAACAGCTTTGACCTAAGGCTGATCATGGATATCATATGACGGTTTTGCATATATGACAAGGTCATTGGATAGTAGCTCGTCACAGGCTTACGTAATAGGGTATACAATTGGGAGTTCAGTTTCCGGTTTATAGTGGTGTGACTCTGAAATTAGTGATCATATGATTGAATTTTTCGGTACAAAATGATGATCATATGGAATCACGGGAGCCCGATTATATATGTCCAATCAGTCCCTCTACTAGCTCCACATAATTCCTTAATGTTTGGCAAATTGATTTGTGTATGCTATTGGCTAGTTTATTATGCATGGATGGTGCTGACATAGGATTAGGATGGTAGACAAGATTCTCTTCAGTTGGATTCAGATTTTGTTTTGGATAATAGAGTACACAATTATTCGAACTCCAAATAAAGTTGCCATGATTTTATTTGAGATTGGATTGGAGTTGTAGAAAATTATCCATGAGAACAAGAATTTGAAACACATCTGTTTTGTGGATTTTGAAATTTGAAATTTGAATTTTGAATTTGAAATTTGAATTTGAAATTTGAATTTGGAATTTAAATTCGAAATTTGAAATTTGAAATTTGAAATTTGAAATTTGAATTTGAAATTCAAATTTGAAATTTGAAATTCAAATTTTGAATCACAGTCCAAGTGGGATTCGAATTTGTTGTGGAAAATCCACAAGGTTTGAAATTCGAATTTGAGTTGGATTTGGAGAGGATAATCTTGTTAGAATCCTACTTGAATTTTGAATCCAAATCCTAACAAATAGTGGATGAAATTTTGAGGATTATCCTCAAGGGAAATTTCGGTTTTTTTGTGGATAAGGTTCAAGGTAAAAATTCAAGTTTCAATCCCAGTTGAATTTGGATTCTCTTCTCCCTGAAATGTGGCCGTGGAGAAAATCTCCTAGGAAAATTCAATTATTTTGGATAAGGTTGAGATAAGATTCTAGCTTAAAAATCCTAGTGGAATTTTTATTCTCCCTTATCCTAAAAGTGGCCGAATTTGTGGAGGAAATTTTCTCCTAGGAATTTCAAATTTTTTGGTTGAAAAAGGGGAGATAAAATTCTAGTTAAAATCTTTTTTAGATTTGGATGGGATTTATCTATAATGGCCGATATTTATTGTTAAGATTCTCCCATAGAAAATTCAGATTTTATGGTTATGGATAAGGGAGAATATCTTTTCCTAATCCAATTCAAATTCAGAGAATCACCTCATGCAGGTCTATAAATAGAGGTCCTGCCACTCCAGTTCTCTCAGACCACAGACTCTCAGGTGAGCAGGCTTATTGTTGCACAGCCCACCGTGACAATAAAGTTCTTTAGAGATCTGGGTGGTCGGAAGAAGACTAGCAGTGCTAGCGTAACGATCGAGGTTCAGAGTGCCCACACACTCAGTCATTCGGGAATTGGAGAATAGTAGAGAAGGCTAGTTGGTTGAAGCCTCCGGTCATTCTCCTCCAGCAAGATTGGCGTCCTTGAGGTATGAGTTTTAATTGTTGTTGGTTTATTGTATATGGCGTCATGAGATATTTAACGATCTAAAAAAAATTTTTATTGTTCCGCTGCGCCACTCTGATACGTTTTTATCGATTTATTTGCTTTCAGGGTATTCTCTTAAAGGCATTATACTGAATGTGAAAATGGACAAGGCCTTGGGTCGTCTGCAGGGTGGATGACTTCTTATTCACATATGGTGAATAATCATTTTCTTTATTCAGTAGTATAATGGAACTTTAAGATAGCCTGATCAGTTGGATTAAACAAACTTTGGCCTAAGGCTGATCATGGATATCATATGAGGGTTCTGCATAAATGACAAGGTCATTGGATGATAGATTGTCGCAGGCTTACGTAATACGGTATATAATTGGGAGTTCAGTTTCAGGTTTATAATGGTGTGACTCTGAAATTAGTAATCATATGATTGAGTTGTTCGGTAAAAAATAATGATCACATGGATTTGTGGGAGCCCGATTATATATGTCCAATTACTCCCTCTACTAGCTCCACATAATTCCTTAACATTTGGCAAAATTGATCTGTGTATGCTATTGGCTAGTTTATTATGCATGGATGGTGTTGACATAGGATTAGGATGGTAGACAAGATTCTCTGCAGTTGGATTCAGATTTTGTTTTGGATAATAGAGTACACAATTATTCGAATTCCAAATAAAGTTGCCATGATTTTATTTGAGATTGGATTGAGGTTGTAGAAAATTATCCATGAGAACAAAAATTTGAAATACAACTGTTTTGTGGATTTTGAAATTTGAAATTTGAAATTTGAAATTTGAAATTTGAATTTGAAATTTGAATTTGAAATTTGAATTCGAAATTCGAATTTGAAATTTGAATTTGAAATTTAAATTTGAAATTTGAAATTTGAAATTTGAATTTAAAATTTGAAATTCAAATTTTGAATCACAGTTCAAGTGGGATTCGAATTTGTTATGGTAAATCCACAAGGAATGAAATTCGAATTTGAGTTGGATATGGAGAGGAAAATCTTGTTAGAATCCTACTTGAATTTTGAATCCAAATCTTAACCAAATATGGACGAAAATTTTGAGTATTATCCTCAATGAATTTTCGGATTTTTGTGGATAAGGTTCAAGGAAAAATTCAAGTTTCAATCCCAGTTGAATTTGGATTCTCTCCTCCCTGATAATGGCCAAATTTTTGGAGTAAATCCCCTAGGAGATTTTCAGCTATTTTGGATAAGGATGAGATAAGATTCAAGCTTCAAAATCCTAGTGGAATTTTGATTCTTCCTTATCCAAAAGTGGCTGAAATCTTGGTAGAGATTTCTCCTTTGAATTTTCAGATTTTTTGTTTGAAAAAGGGAGATAAAATTCTAGTTAAAATCTTATTTAGATTTGGATTGGAATTATCCTATAATGGCTGAAATTTGTTGGGATTTTCCTTTGGATAATTTCAGATTTTATGGTTGTGGATAAGGGAGAATATCTTCTCCTAATCCAATTCGAATTCATAGAATCACCTCATGCAGGTCTATAAATAGAGGTCCTGCCACTCCAGTTCTCTTAGACCACAGACTCTCAGGTGAGCAGGCTTATTGTTGCACAGCCCACCGTGACAATAAGTTCTTTAGAGATCTGGGTGGTCGGAAGAAGACTAGCAGTGCTAGCATACCGATCGAAGTTCAGAGTGCCCACACACTCAGCCATTCGGGAATTGGAGAATAGTAGAGAAGGCTAGTTGGTTGAAGCCCTCAGGTCATTCTCCTCCTGCAGATTGGCATCCTTGAGGTATGAGTTTTAATTATGGTTGGTTTATTGTATATGGCATCATGAGATATTTAACGATTCTAAAAAAATTTTTATTATTCCGCCGCGCCACTCTGATACGTTTTTACCGATTTATTTTCCTACAATTGGTATCATAGCCATCTCATGACTATGCCATGTACATAAATTAGACAATTACTTAGTCTTTTTATTTATGTATGGATTTGATATTTAGAGAGTGACATTCTAGGATTCCTTTATGTTGTTATCATGTATTTGTATTAAGTATGTGGTTATTTTAATTTTTTGAATTATTATTAGCATGCTTGTTCAAATGCTGGTTATGGTTCCTTAGAATTTAGAAAAATTGTATCTAGGATTTTTTATGTAACCATGGGAGCAGTTTATTAATACTGTAATTTTCCCATGGATTTTAATTTTGTCTCATAGAATTATTATGGTAGAATTTTTGTACACCGGAAACGGTTTAGGAAATTTTATGTAATTATTCTTAGAGAAGATTGAAGATTGAAAACCGTAATTTATTTTTCCCAAAAGTTAAATTTGATTTAGAGGTTGAAATTTTGAATGTGTGGAAAATTTCAATTTAATTGGGATTCAAATTTAAATTTTTGGAGATCTAAATAGGTAAATTGGAATATGACATGAAAATCGAGACACGACCCAACGAGCTAGCCCGTCGGGCCTTGGTGGGGCTGTGGCCTCTGCCCTCGGGCAGGATGGGCTGTAACAGCCCCTATGCAGGCCATAACCACCCACGGCCGTAGGCTTGGCCTGCAGCCGAGGGTGGCCGTGGCCTCCCCAAGGCTGGCCGCAGCCTGGGCGTGCAACCTGGCACTGCAAGCTTGGCCTGCAGCCCAGCAGGGCTGCACATGGGCGGCCATGGGCTGCCAGCCCCCCGGGGGCTGGGGGCTGGGGGCTGCCCACGGCGGCTGCCGCCTCCGGGGGCGGTGGTGCGACGGTTCAAAAATCGAAAAAAAAAATTTTTGATTTTTAAATTTGAGATTTAATTTAAATCATATTTAAAAATATGAAATTAAAAATTTGAAAATTTTTGAAATTACATATTATTATACATGATGTTTAAAATTATTTAAAATTTGAATTTGAAATTTAAATTTTTGGGGATTTAAATTTTAAATGATTCTTGGGATGAGAAATAAATGGAGAGGCTACATAAAGATAGATACAAGAAGATGGAACAAAATTCAAGACCCAAAGAATGCTTTGGATGAAATTTTGTAATCTTTATTTTCTTTGTTCTAGGATGGAACCATGGCTTGGTTATTCTGTCAATTATTTTTTCTGGGATATGTCATGGATATATAAATATGTATTGATGGATGTTTTATATGCATATTTGATAACATGTCATATAGGATAGGTGAGTGTCGCTCATACTATGTTGATCATACATATTTGTCAAAACTTGCATGTTTTTCAAAATATTGAGTGAGAGAGGGTTTCAAACAAAACCCATAGCCTCCATTGTTGATCCATATGTGAAAGCATAGTAACGCCTCGCGTCGGTTCTGCCCTGACCACACCCCTCGGTAGGTGTTTACCACCGTCGGTATACTAGATTGGATCTCTTATATGGAACACGTGTTCGGGTACGATCCTATTCATGACCACCCCTCGGTGGCTTGATAGGACGTGGATCGGGCTACGTAAACAATGGTTATACACTCAAGACTCGTTTAGTTATTAACCTTACCTAGAAGCTCTGTTAACTAAACTGGTATCCAAATAAGCGGTTATTAATATATGTCTTAACCTTGGAGGATTTAAGGCAACATATATTAATTGGACGAGGTCCATGTTCCGGCTATTTGTTTTCATGACCACCCCTCAGTGGCTTGGGGCAATAGGTGCTAAGAATTACCGTTGCAATGCTACATGTTTTTCAAGTTTCATTTAGGAACATACTTATATGTTTTATTTGCTAAATTATCTGTATATTTGCTTGGGCTTTGTAATGATGTCTAGTATAATTTTATTTCAGTTCAAAATGTCACCGACACCCCTCATTTCAATACTTACTGAGAATAAACTGAATGGCGATAATGATAAAGATTGAAAAAGAAATCTGTTGATAGTTCTCAGCTGCGAGAGGCACAAGTTCGTACTGGACGAACCATGCCCACCAGGGCCAAAACCTGATACACCGCTTGAGGAGGTCCCGGTTGCCTATACTCGTTGGAGAGAATCCAATGACATAGCTCAATGCTACATGCTTGCTAGCATGACGAGTGCTTTACAAAAGTAGCATAAGACTTATCAGGTTGCTAGGGAGATCATGGACAATCTGGAGGACATGTTCGGAGGCCAAGAAAAATTGGCTCGACAGTCTGCTATAACCAGCATTATGAACTCTAAGCAAAAGGCAGGTACTCCGATAAAGGACCATATGATCACTCTAATGAGATTCTTCGCTGAGGCTGCCGAGAACAGTGCTGAGTTGGACTACAACACCCAGATCGAGATGGTGTTCAAAACTCTATCTAAAGATTTTGTGGGGTTTAAGGCCGCATACAATCTGGCGATAAGGGAGTTAGGACTAACCGAGCTCATGAAGTAACTCCAAGCTTATGAGCGGAAGATCAAGGATGGGGATGTCGTCCAACCCAAAGGAGAGGCCAATTTGGCAGAATCTTCCAAACACTCTCAGAAGAAGAAGAGGCCAAACTAGAAGCAAGCATCTTCGAGTTCTTCTAATCCTCCTGTCTCGGATGGGAAGAAGAAGAACAAGAAGAAGAAGCCCAAGGACCCTAAAAAGTCCAAATGCTTTCGTTGTGGGAAGGTAGGTCACTTTAAGAAGGCTTGCTGGGAATTCCTAGCCGCCAAGGGTAAGGAAGGTAAGGAACTTCATTACTTAGAAGCATGTTTGGTGGAAGAATCGAAAGACACTTGTGTCATTGATTCGGGTGCCACTAATCATGTTTGTGTTTCTATGCAGGGGTTTCTGGAAACGAGAAGTCTAGATGAAAGGAGCCTCTCATTGCAGATTGGAGACGACAGCTTGGTGGTGGTTGAGGCAGTGTGAGATATTTGTCTTTACTTTGATGAATTTAGGTTTATTTTATTAAAAGACTATTTTTATATTCCTAATTTTAGGAGAAATCTTATATCGGTAGCTTGTTTAATAAAGGATTCTTATTCAGTTTCTTTTAGTAAAAGAGTTGATATTCGTAGAAATAAGTCTTTTATCTATTCTGGATGGATGGATGAAAACCTATATTTGATCAAACTAAAGCTGTACTCACTGCTTGACACCGAATTAATAGATAACTCTAAAAGGTTGAAAGTTTCTCACTCTAACAAGGCATATCTTTTTCCATTTAAGACTTGGTCATATTAATCAGGATAGGATTCAAAGATTGGTGAAAGACAGTCCTCTGGAATCTCTGGAGGAGGTACGTCTTCCTCAATATGAGTCTTGTCTAGCGGGTAAAATGACTAAGAGGTCTTTTGGAGCTGAGAGTACAATGGCTCAGGAGCTCTTAGAAATTGTGCACACTGACGTATGTGGCCCTATGAACGTCACAGCATGAGGAGGGTTCGAGTATTATGTCTCCTTTATAGACGATTACTCGAGGTATAGATATGTGTATCTAATGCACCGCAAGAGTGAAACCTTTGACAAGTTCAAAGAGTATCGTGCAGAAGTGGAAAAGCAATTGGATAAATCCATAAAAATACTTCGATCTGATCAAGGTGGTGAATAACTTTATGATGAATTTCTTGGACATCTTGTAGAGAATGGGTTATTATCCCAATTGACTGCACCTGGTACTCCACAACAGAATGGTGTAGCCGAAAGGAGAAACAGGACCTTGTTGGATATGGTACGATCCATGATGAGTTATTCTATGTTGCCATTATCATTTTGGAGATATGCTTTACAAACGGCGTGCAATATTCTGAACCAGGTTCCAAGCAAATCAATTCCCAGAACTCCGCATGAATTGTGGCGTGGCAGGAAGCCCTCCCTTGGACATATAAGAATATGGGGCCGCCCGGCACATGTACTGGATAGGGATGCAAAATAGTTGGAATCAAGATCAGAATTGTGCATGTTTGTAGCGTATCCAAAGGGAACTAAAGGAGGTCTGTTCTATAACCCAAAAGAACAAAAAATCATTGTTTCAACCCATGCGACATTCTTGGAGGAAAGTCAAATGAATAACTTTAAGCCTCAAAGGAAAGTGGTGCTAGAGGAGTTATCAAGTGAAAGAACTGCTCCACAGATTTCGATCTTAGACGCTAGTCTGAGTTCTGGTGAAAGACCTAAAGACGATCAACAATTTAGGGTGCCTCGTCGTAGTGTGAGGGTTTCGAAGAAACCTAATTTCTTCATGTATGATGCTAAGGTATTCCAGGCCGAGGCTCATGAGCATGAGGATGATCCGGTCACCTATAATGAAGCTATAAATGATGTTGATTCTAAATCTTGGAAACAGGCTATGAACAATGAGATGGATTCTATGAAATCCAACTCTGTTTGGGAACTTGTAGATTTGCTGGATGGGATAAAACCCATTGGATGCAAATGGGTCTACAAAAGAAAGAAGGATGTGGAAGGGAGAGTGGAAACTTTCAAAGCTAGACTGGTTGCAAAGGGGTACACGCAAAAGGCTGGAATCGATTACGATGAAACCTTTTCGCCTGTTACTATGCTAAAGTCTATCCGTATTCTTCTGTCCATTGCTGCGGCTCTCGATTACGAGATTTGGCAAATAGGTGTCAAGACGGCATTCTTAAATGGCCATCTTGAAGAGTGTATCTATATGATACAGCCCGAAGGGTTCATAGCGAAAGGCCAAGAAAGGAAAGTCTGCAAGTTGCTTAGATCCATTTATGGATTAAAGCAAGCATCCTGCTCATGAAACCAGAGGTTTGATCAAGCGATTAAGACATTTGGTTTTGAGTAGAACGTTGATGAACCTTGTGTTTATAAACGTATTAAGGATGGAAAAGTGGTCTTTCTGATACTCTACGTCGATGATATACTACTCATTGGGAATGATGTAGGGAACTTATCATCGGTCAAGCTTTGGTTGCACCAATAGTTTGACATGAAGGACTTGGGAGAAGCTAATTATGTTCTAGGCATTCGTCTCTTCAGAGATCGAAAGAATAAAATGATAGCGTTATCCCAAGGTTCATACATAGATAAAATAGTTGACAAATATGCAATGCAAGAGGCAAAGAAAGGTACACAACCTTCTATTGCCGGTCTAACTCTTGTTAGGAAATGCCCTAAGTATTAGAGACATTTTGATGTATTCATTTTGAACTGGATAATAAAATTATACATAGAGGTTATTCATTACATTGCTATCTGTCCTCGTCTTATTTACATGTTAAAGTAAATGTAAGCAAATATGGCTCACTGACTGCTTGTGTTAAAACTGTTAGAACGTTGCATGCAATGGACTTTTGTATGCGAGAAGACAATGTTCTAAAGTTAGCAGTCTAAACTATGGTCTGTAGTCTGTGGGGTTAGACCGAGCATCTAACTCATGTTAAGACTATTATGTTGTCTAAAGCCTTAGAGGGGACGGTTTGTCTTGACTGTCTGGAGCTGGACTCCCAAGTAGAGACATGGATATGTTGCTCGGTGGTGACATATTAGACCGGGACTAAAGCGTGATTGATCTACGTAGTCCTCTATGAGTGGATCAATCTGCTTTTGACGTTCATTGTGCAATAACCTTAATCCTGAGTAAATGAACTACTTCATGTATATGACTTGTGTACTTTGAGGTTCCAATGGCTAAAGCGTCTCAGAGGTAGTAAGCTTATAGACCGGTTCGTTGGGTGCATGACTTGTATACGATGAAGGGTTTGTTTGCAGATATCAGAATCATAGCTCTGAGGAGTTAAAGGTATCCTCTTAAAGGCATTATACTGAATGTGAAAATGGACAAGGCCTTGGGTCGTCTGCTGGGCGGATGACTTCTTATTCACATATCGTGAATAATCATTTTCTTAATTCGGTAGTATAATGGAACTTTAAGATAGCCTGATCAGTAGGATTAAACGGACTTTGACCTAAGGCTGATCATGGATATCATATGAGGGTTTTGCATATATGACAAGGTCATTGGATAGTAGCTCGTCACAGGCTTACGTAATACGATATATAATTGGGAGTTCAGTTTCAGGTTTATAGTAGTGTGACTCTGAAACTAGTGATCATATGATTGAGTTGTTCGGTAAAGAATGATGATCATATGGAATCACGGGAGCCCAATTATATATGTCCAATCAGTCCCTCTACTAGCTCCATATAATTCCTTAACGTTTGGCAAATTGATTTGTGTATGCTATTGGCTAGTTTATTATGCATGGATGGTAATGACACAGGATTAGGATGGTAGACAAGATTCTCTCCGGTTGGATTCAGATTTTGTTCTGGATAATAGAGTACACAATTATTCGAACTCTAAATAAAGTTGCCATGATTTTATTTGAAATTGGATTGGAGTTGTAGAAAATTATCCATGAGAACAAGAATATGAAACACAACCGTTTTGTGGAATTTGAAATTTGAAATTTGAATTTTGAATTTTGAAATTTGAAATTTGAATTTTGAATTTGAAATTCGAATTTGAAATTTGAATTTGAAATTTAAATTTGAAATTTGAAATTTGAAATTTGAAATTTGAATTTGAAATTTGAAATTCAAATTTTGAATCACAGTCCAAGTAGGATTCGAATTTGTTGTGGAAAATCCACAAGGTTTGAAATTTGAATTTGAGTTGGATTTGGAGAGGATAATCTTGTTAGAATCCTACTTGAATTTTGAATCCAAATCCCAACAAAAGTGGACGAAATTTTTGAGGACAATCCTCATGGAAAAATTCAGATTTTTGTGGATAAGATTCAAGGGAATAATTCAAGTTTCAATCCCAGTTGAATTTGGATTCTCTCCTCCCTGAAAAGTGGCCGAAAATTTGGAGAATCTCTCCTAGGAAATTCGGTTATTTTTGGATAAGGTTGAGATAAGATTCAAGCTTGAAAATCCTAGTGGAATTTTTGATTCTCCCTTATCCATAATGGCCGAAATTTATGAGGAGATTTTCTCCAAGAAAAATTCGGATTTTTTGGTTGAAAATGGGAGATAAAATTCTAGTTAAAATCTTGTTTAGATTTGGATTGGATTTATCCTAAGAAAACCGAATTTTACTGTTGGATTTATCCATGGAAAAATTTGGATTTTTTGGCTAAGGATAAGGGAAAATATCTTTTCCTAATCCAATTCAAATTCAGAGAATCACCTCATGTAGGTCTATAAATAGAGGTCCTACCACTCCAGTTCTCTTAGACCACAGACTCTCAGGTGAGCAGGCTTATTGTTGCACAGCTCATCGTGACAATAAAGTTCTTTAGAGGTCTGGGTGGTCGGAAGAAGACTAGCAGTGCTAGCATACCGATCGAGGTTCAGAGTGCCCACACACTCAGCCATTCGGGAATTGGAGAATAGTAGAGAAGGCTAGTTGGTTGAAGCCTCCGGTCATTCTCCTCTTGCAAGATTGGCGTCCTTGAGGTATGAGTTTTAATTGTTGGTGGTTTATTATATATGGCATCATGAGATATTTAACGATCTAAAAATTTTTATTGTTCCGCTGCGCTACTCTGATACGTTTTTACCGGTTTATTTTCCTACAACTCTTTCATTGGATGACTGTACCAAGACATCGGAAGAAAGAGAGTGTATGAGTAAGGTTCCTTATGCATCAGCTGTGGGTAGCCTTATGTATGCTATGCTTTGCACTCGCCCAGACATATGTCTTGCAGTAGGTATGGTGAGTCGATATCAAGCGAATCCTGGAACTAAGCACTGGTAAGCAGTAAAGCATATACTCAAGTATCTTAAGAGAATGAGTGATTATATGCTGGTGTATTCTTGAGGGGACCTAACACCCGTTGGATACAAGGACTCAGACTTCCAGACTTGTAAGGATTCGAGGAAATCGACATCTGGATCAGTATTTTTGCTCGGAGGAGGCGGCATTGTGTGGAGGAGCGTGAAGTAGGGCTGCACAGCTAACTCTACTATGGATGCTGAATATGTGGCCGCGGTTGAGGCATCTACAGAAGTGGTTTGGCTCCACAAGTTCTTTAGAGACCTTGAGGTCATTCCGAGTGTTGACAAGCCTATCACACTTTACTGTGATAACACTGGGGCTATTGTCAACACAAGGGAATCTCGGCACTGCAAGCGGACCAAGCACATAGATCGGAGATATCATATTATTTGAGGGCACGTGGAGACAGGACCAGTAGATGTATGTAAGATCGCGTCCGAGGACAACATTGCTGATCCCTTTACGAAGACTTTGGTGGCTAGAAGCTTTGAGAGGCACATAGAGGCAATGGGGATGCGTAACATGGCACATCTGCTGGCTTAGGGCAAGTGGGAAATTGTTAGGAAATGCCCTAAGCATTAAAGATATTTTGATGTATTTATTTTGAACTAGATAATAAAATTATATATATAGAGGTTATTCATTACATTGCTATTTGTCCTCGTTTTATTTACATGTTAAAGTAAATGTAATCAAATATGGCTCCCTGACTGCTTGTGTTAAACTATTAGAATGTTGGAAGCAATGGACTTTTGTACACGAGAAGACAATGTTCTAAAGTTAGCGGTCTAAACTATGGTCTGTAGTCTATGGGGTTAGACCGAACACCTAACTCATGTTAAGACTATTATGTTGTCTAAAGCCTTGGAGGGGACGGTTTGTCTTGACTGTCTGGAGCTGGACTCCTAAGTAGAGACATAGATATGTTGCTTGGTGGTGACATATTAGATCGGGACTAAAGCATGATTGATCTACAAAGTCCGCTTTGAGTGGATCGATCTGCTTTTGACGTTCATTGTGCAGTAACCTTAATCCTGAGTAAAAGGACAGCTTCATGTATATGACTTGTGTACTTTGATGTTCCAATGGCTAAAGCGTCTCAGAGGTAGTAAGCTTATAGACCGGTTTATTGGGTGCATGACTTGTATACGATGAAGGGTTCGTTTGCAGATATCGGAATCATAGCTCTAATGAGGAGTTAAGGGTATCCTCTTAAAGGCATTATACTGAATGTGAAAATGGATAAGGCCTTGGGTCGTCTGCTCGGTGGATGACTTCTTATTCACATATGGTGAATAATTATTTTCTTTATTGGGTAATATAATGGAACTTTAAGATAGCCTGATCAGTAAGATTAAACAAATTTTGGTCTAAGGCTGATCATGGATCTCATATGAGGGTTCTGCATATATGATAAGGTCATTGGACGATAGATTGTAGTAGGCTTACGTAATACGGTATATAATTGGGAGTTCAGTTTCAGGTTTATAGTGGTGTGACTCTGAAATTAATGATCATATGATTGAGTTGTTCGGTAAAAAATGATGATCATACGGATTTGTAGGAGCCTGATTATATATGTCCAATTAGTCCCTCTACTAGCTCTACATAATTCCTTAACATTTGGCAAAATTGATCTGTGTATGTTATTGGCTAGTTTATTATGCATGGATGGTGTTGAAATAGGATTAGGATGATAGACAAGATTCTCTCCGGTTGGATTCAGATTTTGTTTTGGATAATAGAGTATACAATTATTCGAACTCCAAGTAAAGTTACCACGATTTTATTTGAGATTGGATTGGAGTTGTAGAAAATAATCCATAAGAACAAGAATTTGAAATACAACTGTTTTGTGAATTTTGAAATTTGAATTTTGAAATTTGAAATTTGAATTTTGAATTTGAAATTTGAAATTGAAACTCGAATTTGAAATTTGAATTTGAAATTTAAATTTGAAATTTGAAATTTGAAATTTGAAATTTGAATTTGAAATTTGAATTTGATATTTGAAATTCAAATTTTGAATCACAGTCCAAGTGGGATTTGAATTTGTTGTGGTAAATCCACAAGGAATGAAATTCAAATTAGAGTTGGATATGGAGAGGAAAATCTTGTTAGAATCCTACATGAATTTTGAATCCAAATCTTAACCAAATATGGACGAAAATTTTGGGGATTATCCTCAATGAATTTTAGGATTTTTGTGGATAAGGTTCAAGGAAAAATTCAAGTTTCACTCCCAATTGAATTTGGATTCTCTCCTCCCTGATAATGGCTGAATTTTTTGAGTAAATCTCCTAGGGAATTTTTGGAGTAAATCTTTGGTTATTTTGGATAAGGATGAGATAAGATTCAAGCTTGAAAATCCTAGTGGAATTTTGATTCTTCCTTATCCAAAAGTGGCTGAATCTTGGTGGAGATTTCTCCTTTGAATTTTCAGATTTTTTGGTTGAAAAAGGGAGATAAAATTCTAGTTAAAATCTTGTTTAGATTTGGATTGGAATTATCCTATAAAGGCCGAAATTTGTTAGGATTTTCCCTTGGATAATTTTGGATTTTATGGTTGTGGATAAGGGAGAATATCTTCTCCTAATCCAATTCAAATTCAGAGAATCACCTCATGCAAGTCTATAAATAGAGGTCCTGCCACTCTAGTTCTCTTAGACCACTGACTCTTAGGTGAGCAGGCTTATTGTTGCACAGCCCACCGTGACAATAAGTTCTTTAGAGATCTGGGTGATCGGAAGAAGACTAGCAGGGCTAGCATACCGATCGAGGTTCAGAGTGCCGACACACATAGCCATTTGGGAATTAGAGAATAGTAGAGAAGGCTAGTTGGTTGAAGCTCTCCGGTCATTCTCCTCCTGCAGATTGGCATTTTTGAGATATGAGTTTTAATTGTTGTTGGTTTATTGTATATGACATCATGAGATATTTAATGATTCTAAAAAAATTTTTATTGTTCCACTACGCCACTCTGATATGTTTTTACCGATTTATTTTCCTACAAAACCAAATCATAAATTTTTCAACAATTTTCTACACCCAATCATGCATGAATTTTTAAAGAAAAATCACTAAAAATTTCTTCAAAATGGTGGCTCACCTTGTAATTTCGATCCCTTGCAACCTGGTGAAGGTTTGTAAGCTAATTTGGTTCAGGAATTTTGTTAAATTTTGGCTTGGAATGGGACGATGATACACAGATTTGGAGAGGCAGAGTTTGGCTGAAATTTTCCAATTTCCAAATGAAAATTTTCATGCCTATTTATAGACAAAAATTGGAGGACCAATAATCAAAATTTCCCACCAATTTGGAAATTGTTCAAGGACTTTTTTGTAAACTTTTTGGGGTCAAAAATTAAAATTTTTACTGGATTTTTCTAGGTTTGGCCGAACCCCTTTTTTCCTTATTTTCCAAAATTTTTCCAAGCCATTTTGGCTTAATCTTAGCCATTGATCAAAGATGCATTTAATCTTAGCCATTAACACCACCAAACTTATCTAACAAGCTTTTAATTTTCATTTATTACATCATAAATATGATGTGACCTATGGCATCATCTAATTAATTCATGAATTTATTCGTGGTCAAAGTTTGATCGAAAGTTAAACCAAACAAAAATTTACCGAAATCTCATAGGCAGGTTCTGGGAGCCTCTGGTGTGATCGATCTGCTTTATTTTGCTTCCATTTAACCAGAATTCGTTACCGTAATATTTTGTCTTTTAGTACACTTCGGTGCGCTCTCTAGGGTTTTTGACTCCATTTTAGAGCCGTCTTACTCGATTCTGTTTGGGAAGATTTTCCATCTTTGAACTCACTCTTTAACACTGTTAGAACATTTTCACAGTATTCTGAACAGTATTAAAATACAACTTTTTCACATTTTATACATTAAAATTGTTATATACATACAATTTTAATTCACTCCAAGAATCTGAAAATTCCCGGTTATCACATTTACCCCTCCTTATAAAATTTTCGTCCTCAAAAATTTAGAACAAGTGGGGGTACAGTTTCCTAATTTCATCCTCGCGTTCCCATATAGCCTCTTCAATGCTGTGATTTTTTCACAGCACTTTGACTAATAGGATCCTCTTGTTCCTTAAAACTTTGTCTTCTCGTGCCAAAATTTGTATGGGTCTCTCTTCATACATTAGATCTTCCTGAATCTGGATTGGTTCATGTTTCAGTACATGGGACGAATCCGATATGTACTTCCACAACATCGACACGTGAAACACATTATGCACTGCTAACATTTCTGGGGGTAATGCCAATTTATAGGCGACCTTCCCAATGCGTTCGATGATCTCAAAAGGTCCAATATATCTTGGACTTAATTTCCCTCTCTTACCGAAACGCACTATTCCTTTCATCGGTGAAACTCTTAAAAATATGAAATCCCCTTTGTCAAACTCTAGGAATCTTCATCTTTTGTCTGCATAGCTCTTCTGTCGACTTTGTGCAATCTTCATTCGTCACTATATCTTCACAACTGCATCAGTTGTTTCTTGCACAAAATCTATCTTGTGCAGCTGCTTTTCTTTTAGATCATACCAGTGGACAGGTGATCTACACTTCCTTCCATATAAAGCTTCATAGGGTGCCATTGTTATGGAAGCTTGGTAGCTATTATTGTATGAAAAATCTACCAATGGAAGTTTCTCGTTCCAGCTTCCTAGGAAACCTATTGTACATGCACGAAGTATGTCTTCTAGTGTTTGGATTGTTCGCTCAGATTGTCCATCTATCTACGGATGGAATGCTGTACTTAGACGTATTTCTGTTCCCATGGCTTCTTGCACGCACTTCCAAAATTTGAAGTAAATCGTGCATCACGATCTGATACAATGGACTTAGGAATTTCATGTAACCTGATGATGTGGTTAACATAAAAGTTTGCCAACTTTTCAAGTGAAAAAGTCATTTTCATTGCTATAAACCTTGCCGTCTTTGTCAATCTGTCGACAATAACCCAAATGACATCATAGCCTTCTCGGGTTTTCGGTAATCCTACCACAAAGTCCATTGTAATATGTTCCCATTTCCATTCGAGAAATTCTAACGGCTCTAATTTTTCGCTTGGATGCCGGTGTTCAGCCTTAACTTTTTGGCACGTCACGCATCTACTCACAAATTCTGTAATGTCCTTCTTCATCCCTTTCCACCATAATTGTAATCTCAAATCCTAGTATATCTTGCTGGCTCGGGATGCACTAAATATGGCGTTTCATGGGCATCTGCCATAATCTGCCTTCTTAATCCTTCATCATTGGGAACGTGAATTCTTCCCTGATGTAGGATCAATCCTTCTTTGGATACTTCTTCTTGAGGACTTACTAGATTGGAATCTCACTTTTAAACCTCTCTATTGTCCTCAAATAGTAATGATTCCAATTGAAGTGCAGCCAATCTTCCAAATATCAGCTCCATCTTCAATACATTGATCTCCTATTGCAATGATCTTGGAAATTTTCCAATCAACAGTTGTTGCGAAACAGCAGATTTTCTATTAAATGCATCTGTAATGCAATTGGCTTTTCCGGGATGGTAGAGAATTTCATAATCATAATCCTTTACTAGCTCTAACTATCTCCTCTGCTGTATATTCAACTCCTTCTGTGTGAAGAAGTATTTTAGAATCTGATGGTCAGTATAAATCTAACACTGAGCCCCATATAAATAGTGTTGCCAAATCTTCAATGCAAACACTACTGCAGCAAGTTTCAGATCATGTGTGAGATAATTTCTCTCATGGTCCTTTAATTGATGTGAGGCATAAGCAATCACCTTATTACCGTGCATCAGGACAGCTCCTAATCCCATCTTTAACGCATCACTGTAAATCATGAACATCTCCCCTTCAGTAGGAAGTGTAAGAATTGGCATGCTTATTAATCACTTCTTTAACTCTCGGAAGCTCCTTTTGCACTATTCCGTCCATTCGTACTTCCTCTCTTTGCGTGTTAGGGCCGTGAGAGGTGCAACGAGTCGTGCAAATCCCTCGACAAATCTTCTATAGTAGCCGGCTAGACCCAAGAAACTTCATATTTCTGTCACGCTCTTAGGTACGGACCATTCATTGATCATCTCAACTTTCACAGGATCCACAGCAATTCCTTTCTTCGATACCAAGCGTCTAAGGAAATGTACTCTATCTAACCAAAATTCACACTTTGAGAATTTCGCATAGAGTTGGTGCTTTCTTATTGTCTGAAGAACGATACTCAAGTGTTCTTTATGCTCCTCACGAGTCTTTGAATATATAAGTATATCATCGATAAACACAATGACAAACTTATCTAGGAATTCTTTAAAGTCTCGATTCATCAGGTCCACAAATGCAGCTGCCGCATTTGTCAACCCAAACGGCATCACAAGAAATTCGTACTGACCGTAACGGGTCCTAAATGCTGTTTTCAAAATGTCACTCTCCTTGACCCGCAGCTGATGATATCTTGATCGCAGATCGATCTTGGAGAATATTGCTACGCCTTTGAGTTGATCGAACAAGTCATTAATTCCAGGTAATGGATACCTATTCTTGACAGTGACCTTGTTCAACTCCTGGTAGTCGATGCACATACAAAATGTACCATCCTTCTTCTTAACAAACAACACTAGAGCACCCCATGAGGAATAGCTCGGAAGGATGAATCCCTTGTCAAGAAGCTCTTTCAATTGCTCTTGTAACTCCTTCAACTCCGCTGGTGCCATTCAGTACTGTGCCTTTGAAATAGGTGCAGTTCCTGGCATCAATTCGATCTCAAAAGAGATATCTTGTTCAGGTAGCAATCCAGGTAATTCTTCTGGGAAGACATCGAGGAACTCGTTCACAATGGGAACATCTTCAGGTTGAAGCTTCTATTCTTCCGTTGCATCCACTATGTATGCTAAGTATCCAGCACAGCCGCTAGATAGTAACCATCTTGCTTTCATTGAGTTAATCATCATCTTCCTTGATTTGCGTGATGAACTGACATATTTAAAGCTATCTTCTTGGTCGGGTTGGAACATTATCTTCTGCTTCCGACAATCGATTGTGGCTTGGTATTTTCCTAGGAAATCCATTTCTAGTACTATGTCGTAATCAACAAGCTCCATCACGATCAATGCTACATATAGCTCCGTATTTGCCATAATTATTGGCACATAAGGCAACCAATAATTGGACATCAATACTTCACCTAAAGGTAGAGCCGTTCTAAAGGTCATACCCATGTTATCTTTTAGATATCCTATCTTGTTCGCAAACTTGTATGAAATAAATGAACACGTAGCTCCAGAATCAAATAAAATAGATGCCAGATGATTAGCGACAGAAAGCTGACCTGTGACTACATTGTAGGAAATAAATCGGTAAAAACGTATCAGAGTGGTGCAGCGGAACAATAAAAATTTTTTAAGATCGTTAAATATCTCATGATGCCATATATAATAAACTAACAACAATTTAAACTTATACCTCAAAGGATGCCAATATGTAAAAGGAGAATGATTGGAGGGCTTCAACCAACTAGCCTTCTCTACTATTCTCCAATTCCCAAATGACTGAGTGTGTGGGCACTCTGAACCTTGATCAGTATGCTAGCACTGCTAGTCTTCTTCCGACCACCCAGATCTATAAAGAACTTATTGTTACGGTGAGTTATGCAATAGTAAGCCTATTCACTTGAAAGTCTGTGGTCTAAGAGAGCTGGAGTGACAAGACCTTTATTTATAGACTTGCATGAGGTGATCCTCTGAATTCGAATTAGATTAGGATAAGATTTTCTCCCTTATCCACTCATAAAATCTGAATTTTTCATGGCCTTATCCAACCAAAAAATTCGTCCACTTTTGAGATTATTCAATCCAAATTTAAATAGGATTTTAACTTGAATTTTATCTCCTCATTCCCTCATAAAAACTGATTCCTCTTTGTGCCAAAAACATGACTAGATTCGGTCATTAAAGTGTGAGGAGAATCAAAATCCAAATAGGATTTTCTAGCTTGAATTTTATATCATCCTTATCCATAAATAACCGAAAATCCCCTTGAGATTCACTCAACAAATTTCAGTCACAAATAGGGAGGAAAGAATCCAAATTCAACTAGGATTGAAACTTGAATTTTTCCCTGAATCTTATCCATACAAAAACAAAAAAAATTTATGTGGATATTCCTCAATATTTTCGTGCAAGTTAGTTAGGATTGGGATTCAAAATTCAAGTAGGATTCAAATAAGATTTTCCTCTTCATAATCCAACTCAAATTCGAATTCTAGTCCTGTGGAATTATCCACAAAGAATTCGAGTTCCACTTAGATTATGATTCAAAATTTGAATTTCAAATTTCAAAATTCAAATTTCAAATTTCAAATTTCAAATTTCAAATTTAAATTTCAAATTCAAATTTCAAAATTCAAATTTCAAAATCCACAAACAGTTGTATTTCAAATTTTTGTTCTCATGGATAATTTTCTACAACTCAAATCCAATCTCAAATAAAATCATGGTAACTTTATTTAGAGTTCGAATAATTATGCACTCTATTATGCAAAACAAAATATGAATTCGACTGGAGAGAGTCTTGTCCACCGTCCTAATCCTATGTCAACACCATCCATGCATAATCAACCAGCCAATAAGCATACACAAATCAATTTGCCAATCATTAAGGAATTATGTGGAGCTAGTAGAGGGACCAATTGGACATATATAATCGGGCTCCCATGAATCCATATGATCATCATTCTTTACCGAACAACTCAATCATATGATCACTAATTTCAGAGTCACACCACTATAAACCTGAAACTGAACTCTCAATTATATACCGTATTACATAAGCCTGTGACAAGCTATTGTCCAATGACCTTGTCATGTATGGAAAACCCTCATATGATATCTATGATTAGCCTCACGTCAAAGTCCGTTTAATCCTACTGATTAGGCTATCTTAAAGTTCCATTATACTACCAAATAAGAAAATGATTATTCACCATATGTGAATAAGAAGTCATCCACCTAGCAGACGACCCAAGGTCTTGTCCATTTTCACATCCAGTATAATGCTTTTAAGAGGATACGCTTAACTCCTTGGAGCTATGATTCCGATATTTGTAAACAAACCCTTCATCGTATACAAGTCATGGACCTAACGAACTGGTTATAAACTTACTATCTCTGAGATGCTTTAGCCATTGGAACATCAAAGTACACAAGTCATACACATGAAGTAGTTCATTTACTCAGGATTAAGGTTACTGCACAATGAACATCAAAAGCAGATTGATCCACTCATAGCGGACTACGTAGATCAATCACGCTTTAGTCCCGGTCTAATATGTTACCACCAAGCAATATATCTATGTCTCTACTTGGGAGTCTATGCTCTAGACAGTCAAGACAAACCGTCCCCACCTTGGCTTTAGACAACATAATAGTCTTAACATGAGTTAGATGCTCGGTCTAACCCTATAGATTATAGACCTTAGTTTAGACTACTTACTTTAGAACATTGTCTTCTCGTATACAAAAGTCCATTACATGGACCATTCTAACAATTTTAACACAAGCAGTCAGTGAGCCATATTTGCTTACATTTACTTTAACATGTAAATAGAATAGGGACAAACAGCAATGTAATGAATAACCTCTATATATAATTTTATCATCCAGTTCAAAATAAATACATCAAAATGTCTCTAATGCTTAGGGCATTTCCTAACATACATTGGATATCCCTACTTCCGCATCTTCCTTGGTGTAGACCATAACTTGAGCATCTGCACGAGGTAAGCATTCTGGTCTTTCCTAGGTCTTTGAAAATGAAGGCCTTCAATCTTTGCCTGTAGAGCATGTGCCTGGGGATGTTGCTGCTGTGGCTGGAATGTTCCTTGCACATTTTGCCTATTTTCAGGACAATTGTTTACAAAATGGCCTTCCTTTCCATAATGGAAACAGGCATCTGATGCTAGTCTGCATCTGCTTGATTGTCTTCTTCTGCATATAACGCAGTCACGGACAATAGCTAAAGCATTATTGTTATTCAGCTTCCGCTGTTGATTCCTATTCTGGAGTTATTTTCCTTCCTCTTTCCTTGAGATTGTTGGCCAGAAGCGCTTGATTGTTCGGCCTTAGTATTCTGATTTGATTTGCTTCCTTGTACGACTTAGGATCCAGCTTGTATAGCTTTGGCCAAGACTTTTTCCTTCTTCTTGGTGTCCCAAATCTTCTCTTTCTCTTCCCTCTATCGAGCTAAGTGATATTCGGCTCTCAAAGGTTGACTCATACAGTCAGCTACAGTAGTAGGTAGTTTCAACCCACTATCTACCAAGGCTGCGATGTCGAGTCTGAACATCCTGAGCATCTTTTAAATCTTCTCCCTCTTCGTGGAGACAACATATGGACATAATCAGGAAAATTGGTCGAACTTTTGACAAACTTCAATTACTGTTCTATTTCCCTGTTTCAATTCTGCAAACTCCCTCTGTTGGGGTCGCAGTAATGTGGGGTCGTAGTACTTTTGATTGAATTCCTCTAAGAAGTCCACCCATAACATTATGGCCACGTTTTCCTTCTTAGCTTGACTATGTCCCACCAAAATCTTGCATCCTTCTTCAGTACAAAGGATACACACATGATCCTTTCTTGATCATTCAGATTCATAAATTCTAGGATCATGTGGAGTGAGGACAACCACTCTTCTGTTTCAAGTGGGTTTATGGACCCCTCGAATTCCAGTGGCTTCATCTGTCGAAATCGTTCATATAGTGGTTCCTGGTTAACTCGGGGTTGTAGTTGGGGTTCTACTACTATCTCCGGCACAACTGGAAACACTTTCAGTTCAGGTGCAGCCATCTGAGAGGTTTGGCCTTCATCTTGGCCTTGCGTATGCTCCATCTGCTCTATTCTTTGTCTCAGCTCAGCATTCGCTTTCATTTGAGCTTCTAGCATAGCTTGCAGTTCATTTACTCTTTCTGAAAGGATTGGATGCCCTCTTATGTTCCTTAGGTTACGTGGATTCACCCTCTTTATCTACTGCCTATAATTGAATGAAAATCAATCGTTAGATTTTCAACAAACATATTTTTACAATATAAGTAAAAATAGTTTCGATCATTAGATAATTTCAGACATCTCATCATTTTGAACATATCAAAATTTCATGTCATTTCATTTCAAAATTTCTATATACACACCAACTCCAAGGCTCTTTTTAAAACGGCCCTTCGATACAATTATACATACATATATACAAATATATATACATTCATACATCTTATATGTTTTAATATCTAGTCCCCTGGTTAAGGTTGATCCGGAATTGTCAGAAATTCTTCTGGATCCTCATCGTCCTCATCCGTACCATTTTCGACCTCGGATGGCATCGATCCTCTAGTGGGACTCGTACCCTCTCGTCGCCTCGATGGGCCAGCCTCATGGTTATTTGCCATAGGTCTCGATCCATACAGATGATCTAGCATGGCATCTTGCAATAGCTGCTCACGTCGCTTGCGCCCCATGCGCTCCATCATTAGCTCTTCCTCTACCTTAGCTACCGTAACTATAAACTCACATAGCATAGTAGGATATAGAGGGGTTACCCTTTGACGTAAGTCTATCATAAGCCACTTCCAAAATATGTCACAAAAGTCCTTGTCAGTGAGGTTAGACATAGGACATCTCTTCATGACGTTCTCCTCAAATCGTAATGCATAAGTGAAGACAGTATCACTCAACAGCATCTGCAGTCTCTTAGCCCAGAGAACAAACTCTCTGACATCAGTATACCTGGGCATAGCTGATGGTGATGTCACTACCCTACTCTCTAGAGGGTCTGGAACTGGTGCTGGACTCTTCGGCAGGAACTACTATATCATAATGTGTCTGAACTCAGCCCAGTTGAGTCCTAACAGCATCTCCTGATCGTAATACTCCCAGTACATCTACGCATCCTCACGGAAAGTGCCAACTGCTGATAAGACCCAGCAGTCCTCATAAATGTTGCACTGGCGCATGATCATCTCTACATCATGTAGCCAATCACGGGTAGAGATCCCCTATTAACCTCCCTCAAAGGTGGGTGGATGACTACCTCTGAAGGCATGTACAGCTCGTACTGATACCGTAGCTCTTATATGGGCTTGTCCTCCAATAACTGGGATATCTATGGCGACTGGTGGATTAACTACCAGTTGAGGAGAAGGTGCTTGAATAGGTGCTGGTGCTCTAACTTGTGGCATTGGCAGCTCAGGTATCAGTGGTCAAGGCACTGCTCGCTGAATCATGAACGGCCTAATCATGGGCCTAGTCCATACCCAGATCGGTCCTCTCGGCTTATATGGATGGGATTGCACATACGGTGGTCTAGTCATCGTATATCCTACAAAATATATAATCTCGTATAAACGAAAAGTTAACTAACTTAAAGAAAGCTAACTTACTTCAATTGATGAGCAGGCTGCATTCTGTGCCAATAGGGATATGGTCAACTGCTCTGATACCAACCTGTGACGCCCCTGACCTCGGCCACGCGAAACCGTCTCGATCCGACTCTATAGTCGATCGCGATAGTCCGTGCACCTCGTCGGGTCATCATTTAAAAAAACTTTTACTTTGAATCTCCCATTTTCAGGGCCTAAAATTTTTTCCCATATTTTTTTTCTTTTTAAAATACTTTCCTCACATGAAAGCTAAGTATGAAAGCCATACAAAATTTAAAACTAAACTTTAGTTGTCTGTTGTACAATACAACATAATTTACAAAGATACATTTTTTTTCTTTAACTTTATTTTCAAAATACATTCTCTTCAATTCACCATCTAAATGCTCAGCGAAAGACTGGCAGCAGGACCAAAATCCACAGTAGATTCCCTATCCCATTGACACCGCGTATCCTGCAGCTGTTAAGAAATGCCCTAAGTATTAGAGACATTTTGATGTATTCATTTTGAACTAGATAATAAAATTATACATAGAAGTTATTCATTACATTGCTATCTGTCCTCGTCCTATTTACATGTTAAAGTAAATGTAAGCAAATATGGCTCACTGACTGCTTGTGTTAAAACTGTTAGAACGTTGCATGCAATGGACTTTTGTATGCGAGAAGACAATGTTCTAAAGTTAGCAGTCTAAACTATGGTCTGTAGTCTATGGGGTTAGACCGAGCATCTAACTCATGTTAAGACTATTATGTTGTCTAAAGCCTTGGAGGGGACGGTTTGTCTTGACTATCTGGAGCTGGACTCCCAAGTAGAGACATAGATATGTTGCTTCCTGCAGCCAGGGGTGGTCGTGGCCTGCCCAAGGCTGGCCGCAGCCTGGGCGTGCAGCCTCTGGCTGTAGGCGCTACCTGCAGCCTGCCGGTGGCTGCGCCCAGTCTGGGCGTGCAGCCTGGCACTGCAGGCTTGGCTTGCAACCCGGCAGGGCTGCACAAGGGGCGGCCGTGGGCTGCCAGCCCCTCCGGGGTTGGTGGCTGCCCACGGCGGCTGCCGCCTACGGGGGCGGCGGTCCGACGGTCCACAAATCAGAAAATTTTGATTTTTAAATTTGAGATTTAATTTTAAATCATGTTTAAAAATATGTAATTAAAATTTGAAATTTTTGAAATTACATATTATTACACATGATGTTTAAAATTGTTTAAAATTTAAATTTGAAATTTAAATTTGAAATTCGAATTTGGAATTTGAATTTGAAATTTAGATTTTTGGAGATTTAAATTTTAAATAATTATTGGGATGAGAAATAAATGGAGAGGCTACATAAAGATGGATACAAGAAGACGGAACAAAATTCAAGACCCAAAGAATGCTTTGGATGGAATTTTGTAATCTTTATTTTCTTTGTTCTAGGATGGAACCATAGCTTGGTTATTCTGTCAATTATTTTTCCTGTGATATGTTATGGATGTATAAATATGTATTGATGGATGTTTTGTATGCATATTTGATAACATGTCATATAGGATAGGTGAGTGCCGCTCATACTATATTGATCATATATAATTTGTCAAAACTTGCATGTTTTTCAAAATATTGAGTGGGAGAGGGTTTCAAACAAAACCCATGGCCTCCATTGTTGATCCATATGTGAAAGCATGGTAACGCCTCGCGTCAGTTCTGCCCTGACCACACCCCTCGGTAGGTGTTTACCGCCGCCGGCATACTAGATTGGATCTCCTATGTGGAAAACGTGTTCGGGTGCGATCCTATTCATGACCACCCCTCGGTGGCTTGGTAGGACATGGATCGGGCTACGTAAACAATGGCTATACACTCAAGACTCGTTTAGTTATTATTCTTCCCTAGAAGCTCTGTTAACTAAACTAGTGGCCAAATAAGCGGTTATTAATATATGTCTTAACCTTGGAGGATTTAAGGCAACATATATTAATTGGACGGGGTCCATGTTCTGGCTATTTGTTCTCATGACCACCCCTCGGTGGCTTGGGGCAATAGGTGCTGAGAATTACCGTTGCAATGCTACATGTTTTTTCAAGTTTCATGTAGTAACATACTTGTATGTTTTATTGGTTAAATTATCTGTATATTTGCTTGGGCTTTGTAATGATGTCTAGTATAATTTTATTTCAGTTCAAAATGTCACCGACACCCCTCATTTCGATACTTACTGAAAATAAGTTGAATGGCGATAATTATAAAGATTGGAAAAGAAATCTATTAATAGTTCTCAGCTGCGAGAGACACAAGTTCATGCTGGACGAACCATGCCCACCTGGGCCCAAACCTGACACACCACTTGAGGAGGTCCCGGTTGCCTATAATCGTTGGAGAGAATCCAATGAAATAGCTCGATGCTACATCCTTGCTAGCATGACGAGTGCTTTACAAAAGTAGCATGAGACTTATCAAGTTGCTGGGGAGATCATGGACAATCTGGAGGACATGTTCGGAGGCCAAGAAAACTTGGCTCGACAGTCTGCAATCACCAGCATTATGAACTCTAAGCAAAAGGCGGGTACTCCAGTGAAGGACCATATGATCACTCTAATGGGATTCTTCGCTGAGGCTGCCGAGAATGGTGCTGAGTTAGACTACAACACCCAGATCGAGATGGTGTTCAAGACTCTGTCTAAAGATTTTGTGGGGTTTAAGACCGCATACAATCTGGCGACAAAGGAGTTAGGACTTACCGAGCTCATGAAGCAACTACAGGCTTATGAGCGGATGATCAGGGATGAAGATGTGGTCCGACCTAAAGGAGAGGCCAATTTGGTGGGATCTTCCAATCCCTCACGGAAGAGGAAGAGGCCAAATAAGAAGCAAGTGGCTTCCAGTTCTTCTAATCCTCCTGTCTCGGATGGGAAGAAGAAGAAGAAGAACAAGAAGCCAAAGGACCCTAAAAAGTCCAAATGCTTCCATTGTGGGAAGGTAGGTCACTTCAAGAAGGCTTGCCGGGAATTCCTAGCCTCCAAGGGCAAGGAAGGTAAGGAACTTCATTACTTGGAAGCGTGTTTGGTGGAAAAATCGAAAGACACTTGGGTCATTGATTTGGGCGCCACTAATCATGTTTGTGTTTCTATGCAGGGGTTCGTGGAAACGAGAAGTCTACATGATAGGAGCCTCTCGTTGCGGACTGGAGATGGTAGCTTTGTGGTGGCTGAGGCAGTGGGAGACGTTCATCTTTATTTTGATCAATTTAGGTTTATTTTATTGAAAGACTGTTTTTATGTTCCTAATTTTAGGAGGAACCTTATATCGGTAGCTTGTTTAATAAAGGATTCTTATTCAGTTTCTTTTAGTAAAAGAGTTGATATTCGTCGAAATAAGTCTTTTATCTGTTCTGGATGGATGGATGGAAACCTATATTTGATCAGACCAAAGATGTACTCACTGCTTAACACTGAATTAATTGATAACTCTAAAAGGTTGAAAGTTTCTCACTCTAACAAGGCGTATCTTTGGCATTTAAGACTTGGTCATATTAATCAGGCTAGGATTCAAAGATTGGTGAAAGACGGTCCTCTGGAATCTCTGGAGGAGGTACGACTTCCCCAATGTGAGTCTTGTCTAGAGGGTAAGATGACTAAGAGGTCTTTTGGAGCTAAGGGTACAAGGGCTAAGGAGCTCTTAGAAATTGTGCACACTGACGTATGTGGTCCCATGAACGTCACAGCACAAGGAGGGTTCGAGTATTATGTCTCTTTCATAGATGATTACTCGAGGTATGGATATGTGTATCTGATGCACCGCAAGAGTGAAACCTTTGACAAGTTCAAAGAGTATCGTGCGGAAGTGGAAAACCAATTGGATAAATCCATAAAGACACTTCGATCTGATCGAGGTGGCAAATACCTCTCCGACGAATTTCTAGGACATCTTGTAGAGAACGGGATATTATCCCAATTGACTGCACCTGGTACTCCACAACAGAATGGTGTAGCCGAAAGGAGAAACAGGACCTTATTGGATATGGTACGGTCCATGATGAGTTACTCAACGCTGCCATTATCGTTTTGGGGATATGCTTTACAAACGGCATGCTATATTCTGAACCAGGTTCCGAGCAAATCAATTCCTAGAATTCCGTATGAATTGTGGCGTGGCAGGAAGCCCTCCCTTGGACATATGAGAATATGGGGCTGCCCGGCACATGTACTGGATGGGGATGCGAAGAAGTTGGAACCAAGATCAGAATTGTGCATGTTTGTAGGGTATCCAAAAGGAACTAAAGGAGGTCTGTTCTATAACCCGAAGGAACAAAAAGTCATTGTCTCAACCCATGCGACATTCTTGGAGGAAAGTCACATGAATGACTTTAAGCCTCGAAGCAAAGTGGTGCTAGAGGAGTTATCGGGTGAAAGAACTGCTCCACAGATTTCGGTCTTGGACGCAAGTCCAAGTTCCAGTGAAAGACCTGCAGACGATCAACAATTTAGGGTGCCTCGTCGCAGTGGGAGGGTTTCAAAGAAACCTAATTTCTTCATGTATGATGCTGAGGTATACCAGGCCGAGGCTCATGAGCATGAGGAAGATCCGGTCACATATGATGAAGCTATAAATGATGTTGATTCTAGATCTTGGAAACAGGCTATGAACAATGAGATGGATTCTATGAAATCCAACTCTGTTTGGGAACTTGTAGATTTGCCGGATGGGATAAAACCCATTGGATGCAAATGGGTCTACAAAAGAAAGAAGGATGCGGAAGGGAGAGTGGAAACTTTCAAAGCTAGACTAGTTGCAAAGGGATACACGCAAAAGGCTGGAATCGATTACGAGGAAACCTTTTCGCCTGTTGCTATGCTGAAGTCTATCCGTATTCTTTTGTCCATTGCTGCGGCTCTCGATTACGAGATCTGGCAAATGGATGTCAAGACGGCATTCTTGAATGGCCATCTTGAAGAGTGTATCTATATGATACAGCCCGAAGGGTTCGTAGCAAAAGGCCAAGATAGGAAAGTCTGCAAGTTGCTTAGATCCATTTACGGATTAAAGCAGGCATCCCGCTCATGGAACCAGAGGTTTGATCAAGCGATTAAGACATTTGGTTTTGAGCAGAACGTTGATGAACCTTGTGTTTATAAACGTATTAAGGATGGAAAAGTGGTCTTTCTGATACTCTATGTCGATGATATACTACTCATTGGGAATGATGTAGGGAACTTATCATCGGTCAAGCTTTGGTTACACCAACAGTATGACATGAAGGACTTGGGAGAAGCTAATTATGTTCTAGGCATTCGTCTTTTCAGAGATCGAAAGAACAAAATGATAGCATTATCCCAAGCTTCATACATAGATAAAATAATTGACAAATATGCAATGCTTGAGGCAAAGAAAGGCTCACAACCTTCTATTGCCGGTCTAACTCTTTCATTGGATGACTGTCTCAAGACATCGGAAGAAAGAGAGCGTATGAGTAAGGTCCCTTATGCATCCGCTGTGGGTAGCCTTATGTACGCTATGCTTTGCACTCGCCCGGACATATGTTTTGCAGTAGGTATGGTGAGTCGATATCAAACGAATCCTGGAACCAAGCACTGGCAAGCAGTAAAGCATATACTCAAGTATCTTAAGAGAACGAGGGATTATATGCTGGTGTATTCTGGAGGGGACCTAACACCCATAGGATACACGGACTCAGACTTCCAGACTTGTAAGGATTCGAGGAAATCGACATCTGGATCAGTGTTTTTACTCGGAGGAGGCGTCATTGTGTGGAGGAGCGTGAAGCAGGGCTGCACAGCTGACTCTACTATGGAGGCTGAGTATGTGGCTGCGGCTGAGGCATCTAAAGAAGCGGTTTGGCTCCGCAAGTGCTTTAGAGACCTTGAGGTCATTCCGGGTGTTGACAAGCCTATCACACTTTATTGTGATAATACAGGGGCTATTGCCAACACAAGGGAATCTCGGCACCACAAGAGGACCAAGCACATCGATCAGAGATATCATATTATTAGAGGGCATGTGGAGACAGGACAAGTGGATGTATGTAAGATCGCGTCCGAGGACAACATCGCTGATCCATTTACTAAGACTTTGGTGGGTAGAAGCTTTGAGAGGCATGTAGAGGCGATGGGGATGCGTAACATGGCACATCTGCTGGCTTAGGGCAAGTGGGAGATTGTTAGGAAATGCCCTAAGTATTAGAGACATTTTGATGTATTCATTTTGAACTGGATAATAAAATTATACTTAGAGGTTATTCATTACATTGCTATCTGTCCTCGTCTTATTTACATGTTAAAGTAAATGTAAGCAAATATGGCTCACTGACTGCTTGTGTTAAAACTGTTAGAACGTTGCATGCAATGGATTTTTGTATGCGAGAAGACAATGTTCTAAAGTTAGCAGTCTAAACTATGGTCTGTAGTCTATGGGGTTAGACCGAGCATCTAACTCATGTTAAGACTATTATGTTGTCTAAAGCCTTGGACGGGACGGTCTGTCTTGACTGTCTGGAGCTGGACTCCCAAGTAGAGACATGGATATGTTGCTCGGTGGTGACATATTAGACCGGGACTAAAGCGTGATTAATCTACATAGTCCGCTATGAGTGGATCAATCTGCTTTTGACGTTCATTGTGCAATAACCTTAATCCTGAGTAAATGAACTACTTCATGTATATGACTTGTGTACTTTGATGTTCCAATGGCTAAAGCGTCTCAGAGGTAGTAAGCTTATAGACCGGTTCGTTGGGTGCATGACTTGTATACGATGAAGGGTTTGTTTGCAGATATCGGAATCATAGCTCTGAGGAGTTAAAGGTATCCTCTTAAAGGCATTATACTGAATGTGAAAATGGACAAGGCCTTGGGTCGTCTGCTGGGCGGATGACTTCTTATTCACATATGGTGAATAATCATTTTCTTGATTCGGTAGTATAATGGAACTTTAAGATAGCCTGATCAGTAGGATTAAACAGACTTTGACCTAAGGCTGATCATGGATATTATATGAGGGTTTTGCATACATGACAAGGTCACTGGGTGGTAGCTCGTCACAGGCTTACGTAATACGATATATAATTGGGAGTTCAGTTTCAGGTTTATAGTGGTGTGACTCTGAAATTAGTGATCATATGATTGAGTTGTTCAGTACAGAATGATGATCATATGGAATCACGGGAGCCCGATTATATATGTCCAATCAATCCCTCTACTAGCTCCACATAATTCCTTAACGTTTGGCAAATTGATTTGTGTATGCTATTGGCTAGTTTATTATGCATGGATGGTGATGACACAGGATTAGGATGGTAGACAAGATTCTCTCCGGTTGGATTCAGATTTTGTTTTGGATAATAGAGTACACAATTATTCGAACTCCAAATAAAGTTGCCATGATTTTATTTGAGATTGGATTGGAGTTGTAGAAAATTATCCATGAGAACAAGAATATGAAACACAACCGTTTTGTGGAATTTGAAATTTTAATTTTGAATTTTGAAATTTGAATTTTGAAATTTGAATTTTGAATTTTGAAATTTGAAATTTGAATTTTGAATTTGAAATTTGAATTTGAAATTTGAATTTGAAATTCGAATTTGAAATTTGAATTTGAAATTTAAATTTAAAATTTGAAATTTGAAATTTGAAATTTGAATTTGAAATTTGAAATTTGAAATTTGAAATTTGAAATTTGAAATTTGAAATTTGAATTTGAAATTTGAAATTTGAAATTTGAAATTTGAATTTGAAATTTGAAATTCAAATTTTGAATCACAGTCCAAGTAGGATTCGAATTTATTGTGGAAAATCCACAAGGTTTGAAATTCGAATTTGAGTTGGATTTGGAGAGGATAATCTTGTTAGAATCCTACTTGAATTTTGAATCCAAATCCCAACAAAAGTGGGTGAATTTTTTGGAGGATAATCTCCAATGGAAAATTCGGTTTTTGTGGATAATATTCAAGGAAAAATTCAAGTTTCAATCCCAGTTGAATTAGGATTCTTTCCCTCCCTAAAAGTGGCCGAAATTGTTGGACTTATCCAAGAAAAAATTCGGTTATTTTTGGATAAGGTTGAGATAAGATTCAAGCTTGAAAATCCTAGTGGAATTTTTGATTCTCCCTTATCCATAATGGCCGAAATTTTTTGGAGGATTTTCTCCTTGTGAAATTCAGATTTTTTGTTGAAAAAGGGAGATAAAATTCTAGTTAAAATCTTGTTGAGATTTGGATTGGATCTATCCTAAGAAAACCGAATTTTTAAGTGGAGATTCTCCCTTGGAAAAATTCGGATTTTATGGGTTTGGATAAGGGAAAATATCTTTTCCTAATCCAATTCAAATTCAGAGATTCACCTCATGCAGGTCTATAAATAGAGGTCCTGCCACTCCAGTTCTCTCAGACCACAGACTCTCAGGTGAGCAGGCTTATTGTTGCACAGCTCATCGTGACAATAAAGTTCTTTAGAGATCTGGGTGGTCGGAAGAAGACTAGCAGTGCTAGCATACCGATCGAGGTTCAGAGTGCCCACACACTCAGCCATTCGGGAATTGGAGAATAGTAGAGAAGGCTAGTTGGTTGAAGCCTCCGGTCATTCTCCTCCTGCAGATTGGCGCCCTTGAGGTATGAGTTTTAATTGTTGTTGATTTATTGTATATGGCATCATGAGATATTTAACGATCTAAAAATTTTTATTGTTCCGCTGCGCCACTCTGATATGTTTTTACCGATTTATTTTCCTACAGTCTCTTCAGAGATTGAAAGAACAAAATGATACCGTTATCTCAAGCTTCATACATAGATAAAATAATTGACAAATATGCAATGCAAGAGGCAAAGAAAGGTTCACAACCTTTCATTGTCGGTCTAACTCTTTCATTGGATGACTGTCCAAAAATATCAGAAGAAAGAGAATGCATGAGTAAGGCCCCTTATGCATCCGCTGTGAGTAGCGTTATGTACGCTATGCTTTGCACTTGCCCGGACATAAGTTTTGTAGTAGGTATGGTGAGTCGATATCAATCGAATCCTAGAACCAAGCACTAGCAAGCAGTAAAGCATATACTCAAGTATCTTAAGAGAACGAGGGATTATATGCTAGTGTATTCTGGAGGGGACCTAACACCCGTAGGATACGTGGACTTAACTTCCAGAATTGCAAGGATTCAAGGAAATTGACATCTAGATCAGTGTTCTAGCTTAGAGGAGGCGCCATTGTGTAGAGGAGTATGAAGCAGGGTTGCACAGCTGACTCTACTATAGAGGCTGAGTATATGGCTATGGCTATGGCTAAGGCATCTAAAGAAGCGGATTGGCTCCGCAAGTTCTTTAGAGACCTTGAGGTCATTCTGGGTGTTGACAAGCCTATCACACTTTACTATGATAACACTGGGGCTATTGCCAACACAAGGGAATCTCGGCACCACAAGAGGACCAAACACATAGATTGGAGATATCACATTATTAGAGGGCACGTGGAGACAGGACAAGTAGATGTATGTAAGATCGCGTCTGAGGACAACATTGTCGATCCTTTTACTAAGACTTTGGTGGCTAGAAGCTTTGAGAGGCATGTAGAGGTGATGAGGATGCGTAACATGGCACATCTACTGGCTTAGGGCAAGTGGGAGATTGTTAGGAAATGCCCTAAGCATTAGAGACATTTTGATGTATTTATTTTAAACTGGATAATAAAATTATATGTAGAGGTTATTTATTACGTTACTGTATGTCCTCATTCTATTTACACATTAAAGTAAATGTAAGCAAATATGGCTCCCTGACTGCTTGTGTTAAAACTGTTAGAACGTTGCATGCAATAGACTTTTTGTATGCGAGAAGACAATGTTCTAAAGTAAGCGGTCTAAACTAAGGTCAGTAGTCTACGGAGTTAGACCAAGCATCTAACTCATGGTAAGACTATTATGTTGTCTAAAGCCATGGTGGGGATGGTTTATCTTGACTGTCTAGAGCATAGACCCCCAAGTAGAGATATAGATATGTTGCTTGGTGGTGACATATTAGACCGGGACTAAAACGTGATTGATCTACGTAGTCTGCTATGAGTGGATCAATCTGCTTTTGACGTTCATTATGCAGTAACCTTAATCCTGAGTGAATGAACTACTTCATGTATATGACTTGTGTATTTTGATATTCCAATGGCTAAAGCATCTTAAAGGTAGTAAGCTTATAGACCAGTTCGTTGGGTGCATGACTTGTATACGATGAAGGGTTTGTTTACAGATATCGAAATCATAGCTCTAATAAGGAGTTAAGGGTATCCTCTTAAAGGCATTATACTGGATGTGAAAATGGATAAGGCCTTAGGTTGTCTGCTGGACGAATGACTTCTTATTCACATATAGTGAATAATCATTTTCTTATTCGGTAGTATAATGGAACTTTAAGATAGCCTGATCAGTAGGATTAAATGGACTTTAACCTAAGGCTGATCATGGATATCATATGAGGGGTCTGCATACATGACAAGGTTATTGGACAATAGCTTGTCACAGGCTTACGTAATACGGTATATAATTGGGAGTTTAGTTTCAAGTTTATAGTGGTGTGAGTCTGAAATTAGTGATCATATGATTGAGTTGTTCAGTAAAGAATGATGATCATATGATTCGTGGGAGCCCGATTATATATGTCTAATTAGTCACTCTACTAGCTCCACATAATTCCTCACACATGAAATTTAAATTGTTTAAGATTTGAATTTTAAATTTAAATTTTTGGACTTTAAATTTTAAATGATTCTTGGGGTAAGAAATAAATGGAGATGCTACATGAAAATGGATACAAGAAGACAGAACAAATTAAAGACCCAAAGAATGCTTTGGATGGAATTTTGTAATCTTTATTTTCTTTGTTCTAGGATGGAACCATGGCTTGGTTATTTTTTCGTCAATTATTTTTTCTATGATATGTCGTGGATGGATGAATATGTATTGATGGATGAATTTGTATGCATATTTGATAACATGTCATATAGGATTAGTGAATGCCACTCAGACTATATTGATCATGCATATTTGTCAAAACTTGCATGTTTTTCAAAATATTGAGTGGGAGAGCGTTTCAAACAAAACACACGGCCTCCATTGTTGATCCATATGTGAAAGCATGGTAACGTCTCGTGTCAGTTCTGCCCCGACCACACCCCTCGGTAGGTGTTTACTGCCGCCGGTATACTAGGATTGATCTCCTATATGAAAAATGTGTTCGGGCACTATTCTATTCATGACCACTCCTCAATGGCTTGGTAGGACATGGATCAGGCTATGTAAACAATGGTTATATACTCAAGAATCGTTTAGTTATTAATCTTCCCTAGAAGCTCTGTTAACTAAACTGGTGGCCAAAATAAGCAATTATTAACATATTTCTTAACCTTTGAGGATTTAAGGCAACATGTATTAATTGGACGGGGTCCATGTTCCGGCTATTTGTCTCATGAACATCCCTCGGTGGCTTAGGGCAATAGGTGCTGAGAATTATCGTTGCAATGCTATATGTTTTTTCAAGTTTCATGTCGGAACATACTTATATGTTTTATTTGCTAAATTATCTGTGTATTTGCTTGGGCTTTGTAATGATGTCTAGTATAATTTTATTTTAGTTCAAAATGTCATCAACACCCCTCATTTCAATACTTACTGAAAATAAGTTGAATGGTGATAATTATAAAGACTGGAATAGAAATCTACTGATAGTTCTCAGCTGCGAGAGACACAAGTTCGTACTGGACGAACCATGCCCACCTGGGCCCAAACTTGACACACCGTTTGAGGAGGTCCCGGTTGCCTATACTCATTGGAGAGGATCCAACGAGATAGTTCGGTGCTACATTCTTGCTAGCATTAAGAGTGCTTTACAAAAGCAGTATGAGACTTATCAAGTTGCTTGGTAGATCATGGAAAATCTGGAGGACATGTTCAGAGGCCAAGAAAAATTAGCTCGACAGTCTACTATTACCAGCATTATGAACTCTAAGCAAAAAGCGAGTACTCCGGTGAAGGACCATGATCACTTTAATGGGATTCTTTGCTGAGGCTGCCGAAAATGGTGTTGAGTTGGACTACAACATCCAAATCGAGGTGGTGTTTAAAACTCTGTCTAAGGATTTTGTGGGGTTTAAAGCTGCATATAATTTGGCGACAAGAGAGTTAGGACTCACCGAACTCATGAAGCAACTTGAAGCTTATGAGCGGATGATCAAGGATGGGGATGTAGTTCAACCTAAAGGAGAGGCCAATTTGGCAGAATCTTCCAAACCCTCACAGAAGAGGAAGAGGCCAAATAAGAAGCAAGCAGCTTCCAGTTCTTCTAATCCTCCTGTCTCGGATGGGAAAAAGAAGAAGAAGAATAAGAAGCCCAAGCCTAAAAAGTCCAAGTGCTTCCACTGTAGGAAGGTAGGTCACTTTAAGAAGGCTTGAAGGGAATTCCTAGCTGCCAAGGGTAAGGAAGGTAAGGAACTTCATTATTTAGAAGCGTGTTTAGTGGAAGAATTGAAAGACACTTAAGTCATTGATTCAGATACCACTAATCATGTTTATGTTTCTATGTAGGGGTTCGTGGAAATGAGAAGTCTACATGATAGGAGCCTCTTGTTGCGAACCAGAGATGGTAGCTTGGTGGTGGCTGAGGTAGTGGGAGATGTTTATCTTTACTTTGATGAATTTAAGTTTATATTATTAAAAGACTTTTTTTATATTCCTAATTTTAGGAGGAACCTTATATCGGTAGCTTGTTTAATAAAGGATTCTTATTCAGTTTCTTATAGTATAAGAGTTGGTATTTGTAAAAACAAGCCTTTTATCTATTTAGGATGGATGGATAGAAACCTATATTTGATCAAACCAAAGACGTACTCACTGCTTGACACTGAATTAACAGATAACTCTAAAAGGTTGAAAGTTTCTCACTCTAACAAGGCTTATCTTTGGCATTTAAGATTTGGTCATATTATGTCTCCTTTATAGACGATTACTCTAGGTATGGATATGTGTACCTGATGCACCGCAAGAGCGAAACCTTTGACAAGTTCAAAGAGTATTGTGCGGAAGTGGAAAAGCAATTGGGTAAATCCATAAAAACACTTCGATCTGATCAAGGTGGCGAATACCTGTCTGATGAATTTCTAAGACATCTTGTAGAGAATGGGATATTATCCCAATTGACTGCACTTGGTACTCCACAACAGAATGGTATAGCCGAAAGGAGAAATAGGACCTTATTGGATATGGTATGGTCCATGATGAGTTATTCAATGCTGTCGTTATCATTTTGGAGATATGCATTACAAACGGCGTGCTATATTCTGAACCAAGTTCCAAGCAAGTCAATTCCTAGGACTCCGTATGAATTGTGGCGTGGTAGGAAGCCCTCCCTTAGACATATGACAATATGGGGCTACCCGGCACATGTACTGGATGGGGGTGCGAAAAAGTTGGAACCAAAATCAGAATTGTACATGTTTATAGGGTATCCTAAGGAAACTAAGGGAGGTCTATCGTATAACCCAAAGGAACAAAAGGTCATTATTTCAACCCATATGACATTCTCAGAGGAAAGTCACATGAATGACTTTAAGCCTTGAAGCAAAGTAGTGCTAAAGGAGTTATCGGGTGAAAGAACTGCTCCACAGGTTTCGATCTTGGACGTAAGTCCAAGTTCTAGTGAAAGACCTATAGATGATCAATAATTTAGGGTGCCTCGTCGTAGTGGGAGGGTTTCAAAGAAACCTTATTTCTTCATGTATGATGCTGAGGTATACCAGGCCGAGACTCATAAGCATGATGATGATCCGGTCACTTATGATGAAGCTATAAATGATGTTGATTATAAATCTTGAAAACAAGCCATGAACAATGAGATGGATTTAATGAAATCTAACTCTGATTGGGAACTTGTAGATCTACCGGATGGGATAAAACCTTTTGGATGCAAGTGGGTCTACAAAAGAAAGAAGGATGTAGAAGGGAGAGTAGAAACTTTCAAAGCTAGACTGGTTACAAAGGGGTACACGCAAAAGACTGGAATCGATTACAATGAAAGCTTTTCACCTATTGCTATGCGGAAGTATGTCCGTTGCTGCAGCTCTCGATTATGAGATCTAGCAAATGGATGTCAAGACGGCATTCTTGAATGGCCATCTTGAGGAATGTATCTACATGATACAACCCAAAGGGTTCGTGGCAAAAGGCTAAGAAAGAAAAGTTTACAAGTTGCTTAGATCCATTTATGGGTTAAAGCAAGCATCCTGCTCATGGAACTAGAAATTTGATCAAGCAATCAAAACATTCAGTTTTGAGCAGAACGTTGATGAACCCTGTGTTTATAAACGTATTAAGGATGGTAAAGTGGTCTTTCTAGTACTCTATGTCGATGATATACTACTAATTGGGAACGATGTAGGGAATTTATCATCGGTCAAGCTTTGGCTGCACCAACAGTTTGACATGAAGGACTTGGGAGAAGCTAATTATGTTCTAGGTATTCGTCTCTTTAGAGATTGAAAGAACAAAATGATAGCATTATCATAGGCTTCATACATAGATAAAATAATTGACAAGTATGCAATGCAAGAGGCAAAGAAAGGTTCACAACCTTCCATTGCCGATCGAACTCTTTCATTGGATGACTGTCCCAAGACATCGGAAGAAAGAGAGTATATGAGTAAGGTCCCTTATGCATCCGTTGTGGGTAGCCTTATGTACGCTATGCTTTGCACTCACCCCGACATATGTTTTGCAATAGGTACGGTGAGTCGATATCAAGCGAATCTTAGAACCAAGCACTAGTAAGCAGTAAAGCATATACTCAAGTATCTTAAGAGAACGAGGGATTACATTCTGGTGTATTTTGGAGGGGACCTAACACCCATTGGATAGACAGACTCAGACTTCCAGACTTGCAAGGATTCGAGTAAATCGATATCAGGATTAGTGTTCTTACTTGGAGGAGGTGCCATTGTGTGGAGGAGCATAAAGCAGGGATGCACAGCTAATTCTACGATGGAGGTTGAGTATGTGGCTGCGGCTAAGACATCTAAAGAAGCGATTTGGCTCCGCAAGTTCTTTAGAGACCTTGAGATCATTACGGGTGTTGACAAGCCTATCACACTTTACTGTGATAACACTGGGGCTATTGCCAACACAAGGGAATCTCGACACCACAAGAGAACCAAGCACATAGATCGAAGGTGTCACATTATTTGAGGTCACATGGAGACAGGACAAGTGGATGTATATAAGATCACATCTGAGGACAACATTGCCGATCTCTTTACTAAGACTTTGGTGGCTAGAAGCTTTGAAAGGCATGTAAAGGTGATAGGGATACATAATATGGCACATCCACTGGCTTAGGGCAAGTGAGAAATTGTTTAGAAATGCCCTAAGCATGAGAGACATTTTGATGTATTTATTTTGAATTGGATAATAAAATTATAATATAGAGGTTATTCATTACATTGCTGTTTGTCCTCATTCTATTTACATGTTAAAGTAAATGTAAGCAAATATGGCTCCCTGACTGCTTGTGTTAAAACTATTAGAACATTGCATGCAATGGATATTTTGTATGCGAGAAGACAATGTTCTAAAATAAGCGGTCTAAACTAAGGTCTGTAGTCTATGGGGTTAGACCGAGCATCTAACTCGTGTTAAGACTATTATGTTGTCTAAAGCCATGGTGGGGACAATTTTTCATGACTTTCTGGAGCATAGACTCCCAAGTAGAGACATAGATATGTTGCTTGGTGGTGACATATTAGACCGGGACTAAAGCGTGATTGATCTACGTAGTCTGCTATGAGTGGATCAATCTACTTTTGACGTTCATTATGCGACAACCTTAATCCTGAGTAAATAAACTACTTCATGTATATGACTTGTGTACTTTAATGTTGTAATAGCTAAAGCGTCTCAGAGGTAGTAAGCTTATAGACCAGTTCGTTGGGTGCATGACTTGTATACGATGAAGGGTTTGTTTACAGATATCGAAATCATAGCTCTAAGGACTTAAAGGTATCCTTTTAAAGGTATTATACTGGATGTGAAAATGGACAAGACCTTAGGTCGTCTGCTGGGCGAATGACTTCTTATTCACACATGCTGAATAATCATTTTCTTATTCGGTAGTGTAATGAAACTTTAAGATAACTTGATCAGTAGGATTGAATGGACTTTGACCTAAGGCTGTGTAGGATAATAAATCGGTAAAAACGTATCAGAGTTGCGCAGCAGAATAATAAAAATTTTCAGATCGTTAAATATCTCATGATGCCATATACAATAAACCAACAACAATTAAAACTCATACCTTAAGGACGCCAATCTGCAGGAGGAGAATGACCGGAGGGCTTCAACCAATTAGCCTTCTCTACTATTCTCTAATTCCCGAATGGCTGAGTGTGTGGGCACTCTGAACCTCGATTGGAATGCTAGCACTGCTAGTCTTCTTCCAACCACCCAGATCTCTAAAGAACTTATTGTCACGGTGGGCTGTGCAATAATAAGCCTGCTCACCTGAGAGTCTGTGGTCTAAGAGAACTGGAGTGGCAGGACCTCTATTTATAGACCTGCATGAGGTGATTCTCTGAATTCGAATTGGATTAGGAGAAGATATTCTCCCTTATCCACAAGCACAAAATCTGAATTTTCCAAGAGGAAAATCCCAACAATAAATTCGGCCACTTTAGGATAAATCCAATCCAAATCTAAACAAGATTTTAACTAGAATTTTATCTCCCTTTTCAACCAAAAAATCTGAAAATCCGAGGGGAAAATCCCCATAAAATTCGGCCACTTTTAGATAAGGGAGAATCAAAATTCCACTAGGATTTTCAAGCTTGAATCTTATCTCATCCTTATCCAAAATAACCGAAAATCTCCTAGGAGATTTACTCCAAAAATTTGGCCATTATCTTGGAGGAGAGAATCCAAATTCAACTGGGATTGAAACTTGAATTTTTCCTTGAACCTTATCTATAAAAATCCGAAAATCCATTGAGGATAATCCCCAAAATTTTCGTCCATATTTGGTTAGGATTTGGATTCAAAATTCAAGTAGGATTCTAACAAAATTTTCCTCTCCACATCTAACTCAAATTCGAATTTCATTCCTTGTGGATTTATCACAACAAATTCGAATCCCACTTGGACTGTGATTCAAAATTTGAATTTCAAATTTCAAATTCAAATTTCAAATTTAAATTTCAAATTTCAAATTTCAAATTTCAAATTGCAAATTCAAATTTCAAAATTCAAATTTTAAATTTCAAAATCCACAAAACAGTTGTATTTTAAATTCTTGTTCTCATGGATAATTTTCTACAACTCCAATCCAATCTCAAATAAAATCATGGCAACTTTATTTGGAGTTCGAATAATTGTGTACTCTATTATCCAAAACAAAATCTGAATCCAACCAGAGAGAATCTTGTCTACCATCCTAATCCTATGTCAACACCATCCATGCATAATAAACTAGCCAATAGCATACACAGATCAATTTTGCCAAACGTTAAGGAATTATGTGGAGCTAGTAGAGGGACTAATTGAACATGTATAATCGGGCTCTCGCAAATCCATATGATCATCATTCTTTACCCAATAACTCAATCATATGATCACTAATTTCAGAGTCACACTACTATAAACCTGAAATTGAACTCCCAATTATATACCGTATTACGTAAGCCTGTGACAAGCTATCGTCCAATGACCTTGTCGTGTATGCAGAACCCTCATATGATATCCATGATCAGCCTTAGGCCAAAGTCCGTTTAATCCTACTGATCAGGCTATCTTAAAGTTCCATTATACTACCGAATTAAGAAAAAGATTATTCACCGTATGTGAATAAGAAGTCATCTGCCTAGCAGACGACCCAAGGCCTTGTCCATTTTCACATTCAGTGTAATGCCTTTAAGAGGATACCCTTAACTCCTCATTAGAGCTATGATTCCGATATCTGTAAACGAACCCTTCATCGTATACAAGTCATGCACCCAACGAACCGGTCTATAAGCTTACTACCTCTGAGACGCTTTAGCCATTGGAACATCAAAGTACACAAGTCATATACATGAAGCTGTCATTTTACTTAGGATTAAGGTTTCTACACAATGAATGTCAAAAGTAGATCGATCTACTCAAAGCGGACTTCGTAGATCAATCACGCTTTAGTCCCGGTCTAATATGTCACCACCAAACAACATATCTATGTCTCTACTTGGGAGTACAGTCAAGACAAACCATCCCCTACAAGGCTTTAGACAACATAATAGTCTTAACATGAGTTAGATGCTCGGTCTAACCCCATAGACTACAGACCATAATTTAGACTGCTAACTTTAGAACATTGTCTTCTCGCATACAAAAGTCCATTGCATGCAACATTCTAACAGTTTAACACAAGCAGTCAGGGAGCCACATTGCTTACATTTACTTTAACATGTAAATAAAATAAGGACAGATAGTAATATAATGAATAACCTCTATATATAATTTTATTATCCAGTTCAAAATAAATACATCAAAATGTCTCTAATACTTAGGGCATTTCCTAACAGGCTGATCATGGATAGCATATAAAGGTTTTGCATACATGACAAAGTCATTAGATATTAGCTTGTCATAGGCTTTCGTAATACGGTATATAATTGAGAATTCAGTTTCAGGTTTATAGTGGCGTGACTCTGAAATTAGTGATCATATGATCAAGTTGTTCGGTACAGAATAATGATCATATGGATTCACAGGAGGCCAATTATATATGTCCAATTGGTCCCTTTAGTAGCTCCACATAATTCCTTAATGGTTGGCAAATTGATCAGTGTATGCTTATTAGCTAGTTGACTTTGCATGGATGGTGTTGACACAGGATTAGGATGGTGGACAAGATTCTCTCCGGTTAAATTTGGATTTTGTTTTGGATAATAGAGTACACAATTATTCGAACTCCAAATAAAGTTGCCATGATTTTATTTGAGATTGAATTAGAGTTGTAGAAAATTATCCATAAGGACAAAATTTGAAATACAACTTTTTGTGGATTTTGAAATTTGAAATTCGAATTTGACATTTGAATTTGAAATTTAAATTTAAAATTTAAATTCAAAATTTAAATTTGAATTTGAATTTAAAGTTTGAATTTTGAAATTTGAAATTCAAATTTTGAATCACAGTCCAAGTGGAATTCGAATTCATTGTGGATAATTCCACAGGGTTAGAATTCGAATTTGAGTTGGATTGTGGAGAGGAAAATCTTATTTGAATCCTACTTGAATTTTGAATCCTAATTCTAACAAAAGTGGCCGAAATTTGTTGAGGAAAATCCTCCTAGGAATTTCAAATTTTTTGTGGATAAGATTCAGGGAAAAATTCAAGTTTCAATTCTAGTTGAATTTGGATTCTCTCCTCCCTAAAAGTGGCCAAAAATTTTGAGGACAAATCCAGGTGTATTTTCGGTTTTTTTTTATAGATAAGGGTGAAATAAAATTCAAGCTAGAAAATCCTATTTGAATTTTGATTCTTTCCATCACATTACGGTCGAAAATTTTGTGGATAAATCCTAGTGAATTTTTGGATTTTTTGGGTTAATAGTGAGATAAAATTCAAGTTAAATCCTGTTTGAATTTAGATTGAAAATCCCTAAAAATGGCTGAAATTTTTTGGTTGGATAAGGCCTAGAAAATTCAGATTTTTTATTGTGGATAAGAGAGAAAATCTTCTCCTAATCCAATTCAAATTCAAGGGATCGCCTCATGCAAGTCTATAAATAGAAGTCCTACCACTCCAGTTCTCTTAGACCACAGACTCTCAGGTGAGCAGGCTTATTGTTGCATAACTCATCGTGACAATAAGTTCTTTAGAGATCTGTTAGGAAATGACCTAAGCATTAGAGGTATTTTGATGTATTTATTTTGAACTGGATAATAAAATTATAATATAAAGGTTATTCATTACATTACTGTTTGTCCTCATTCTATTTACATGTTAAAGTAAATGTAAGGAAATATGGCTCCCTGACTGCTTGTGTTAAAACTGTTAGAACGTTGCATGCAATGGACTTTTTGTATGCGAGAAGACAATGTTCTAAAGTAAGCGATCTAAACTAAGGTTTGTAATCTATGGGGTTAGACCGAGCATCTAACTCATGTTAAGACTATTATGTTGTCTAAAGTCATGGTGGGGAGGATTTGTCTCGATTGTCTAGAGCATAGACTCCTAAGTAGAGACATAGATATATTGCTTGGTGGTAACATATTAGACCGGGACTAAAGCGTGATTGATCTATGTAGTCTGTGTGACGCCCCGTGCCCTCAGTGGCCCGGACCATCACTTAAAAACTGAACTAACTTGCTTGTCTTATATTTTCTAGCCATTTATACTTAGCTAGATATCATAAAATTAGGAATTTTTTTTTTACATACACGTATTTACTGTATACGTACGTATACCAATTACTATTCAAAAATACTATTTAACGATTACTATTCAAAAATACTATTTAACTATTACTATTTAAAAATACGGTTTACGGATTACTATTCAAAAATACCATTTAACGATTACTATTCAAAATACGGTTTACGATTACTAGTCAAAAATACTATGTAACGGTTACTATTCAAACATACTGTCTGACAATTACTATTCAAAGTACTATTTAATCATTACTATTCAAAATACTGATACTTAAATTTTGCAGAAGATAAACTCGCGGTGTCTCCATAACCTCGCCCTCACATCCGCCTCCGCTGCCATCACGCCCATTGGGATTTAGGCCGTAGGACGCTTACCTACAGTATGAACACACTACGTGAGCTTTACGCCCAGTATGTACAACATGTTTATCGCAAAACATGTTTAAACATAGTATATACTTAGAAACGTATAAACAGTCATGTATCACAAATACCACTTTAACATATCACATATCACATATCATATATCACATTTCATAACAAGGATTATAAACTTCACATAACATGTGCATCACATAAACATCATGTACTGAATGCATCTAAAAGCATGGTGAACTATAACTAATGCATGATCCGGTTATGTTCATTTATGCTTCAACTTCTCTTTTCTTTTCTTGTCTATTTAGGGCCTATGTGTCAGTACCGTGCGTGTACAGAGCATCGATAATACCCATGGTAAAATAACCGAAGAGCCATCAACGGATGCTCAACTTTCTGCTTTAACTTAAAACCCCTTCATGTGAAAGGGCCGGTACAACACGCTTACTACTTTCCGTCTTGTTTATCTTTTCTAGCCATATGCTTCTCTAAGCTGTCCCAAATCCTACCTGGTAGGGACGTATGACATCTAACTTGCTTTTTCATCAATCTACTTGATTGTGAAACTACATGCTCTTAAAACATGAGGTGCAATATCGTGTGCATGGCATACATAATTTCAACATACTGGAAAATATCATTTAAAGCATTTTCGTTCATGCCATAGGTGGAGTTGTACTTACCTAATTGTAAGCAACTTGAATCACGCCTTTATCAACTCACAGGTTACCACCTGTCATCAATAACGCTTCTCGTTAATACTCTCGTTGAGTCACTATTATTATTGGTGACTATAACTTGCGTTTCTATGGGGTACCAATACCGGTCAGTACCCTATTGGCCTATTATGGGTATTTGGTGTCTAAATCGTATCGTGTTCGATCAACCGTCTACTTGACAAATTAATCATCGTTCCTCACTGTGTTGTTCAAAACATGGCCCTTGACTGGTTTACCACTCAGTCAACTGACCGGTTAACTCGCGTGTTGGTAACTAGGTAGTCTATCAAGTTACTATACGTGAACTTAGTATAGTAACCGATCGGGTGACTTCGCTTATAGGGGTGTGGTAGCCTATCGGGCTACTAACGCTCGTTTGGTGTAATAGCCCACCGGGCCACTATGGCTTGTTTGGGGTAGTAGCCTACTGGGCTACTAAGGCTTGTTTGGTGTGGTAGCCTACCGGGCTACACACACTATTTTATTTTGAAAAAAGTTTGGGTTTGCTTGTAGAAAATCTTAGAAAAATTCTTTATTTTGAAACCGTCCCCTTATCACCCCATTGGAAGGTGGGGGACGTTTTTTTATGGAAACCTTGTTCATATTTTAAAGTGTTAAAAACACATTTTTATTTTAAAGTGTATAAATTATATTTTTAAAGCTTGCATTTTAAAGGTGGTTTTTGAACCACTTTTGAAAACAATTTTGAAACTTAGTCTAAACGACTTTGTTTGAAATTTTGTCGAACATGAAAGTTTTCATCCTCGACAAGATGAACAAATCTTCATCTCGAAGCCTAAATCTAACTCTAACGGCTCCTAATTTCATTAAACCCGTGGGCTTGGTGCCCAGTTTTTTTTGTAAAAACCCAGTTTTACGTCTCTATAAAAACGGCTCGGTTTGAGGCCCAAAACGGCCAAATTTTTTACTCTCGTGGGTCATTCTCAAGGTCTCGACAAGATCTACAACTTTTGTGTTGAGTCTGAGGACCGGTTCGGACTCTAAGTGGGTCATTTCTAGCAAAACCCAAGACTGTTTCAACACTTAGATTTTTGTTCCCAGTTTTGTCCCAGTTTTGGACACCAAGTGAAAAACACCCTAAAAACGTATCTTAGGATCATTTTTGGCCGAGGCCTATTTGACCCAAAAATCACCATATCGAAATTTCCTTAAAATGGTGTGTTTTACCAAATCCTAGATTCGGACGCTTAGTGGGTAAAAATGGCCAAAATCCGTGGCTGTTTTCTAAGGACAGATTTGTGTCCAGCCACCATAATACACATCCATGTATTCACATCCATAAGCCATATGCAACTTAAAGAAAACACAACCACAACTATAATAAATTTAAGAAATGAAAGCTAAGGGCTCAAATAACTTAATACAACCTTGTGCATAAACAAATACACATAAAACCCCTAGATTGAAAACTAAATTTTTCAACCAATCACCATGAGAAGGGTTTCGGTTTTTACCTTTGGTGCTTTGGACTCAAGCACACTTTTGGCTGGGCTTGGGGGGGTTAAAATGCCGTGGAAACTCAAGGGCTTAAGGTTGGTTTTATGCTAGCCAAGTTACCATAAAAAATCATTCAAACAACAACTCAAAACTAAGAATCAAAACACAAGTAAAAATCTGTTTTGCAGTTACCCTTGGTGCACCCGAAAAGCTTGGTTCGGTCTCCCCTTGCTCAAGCTTGGAAGAGGTCGGTTTTTTGTGAGTTTTGTCAAGGTTTTGGCTTGCAAAATGTTGGCTTTTGGGGCTGAGAAGATTCGGTAGCAGCAAGGAAAAGAAGAAGGAAAAAGGCTTGTGGTTTTAGGTGTGTGGAAACAAAAGTCCATGCCTTATGTCAAGGGTGCCTTTTATAGGCAAAATTGATCTAACTCACTTAAGCTTAATCCTAGTTAATTGTCTACCAAATTAGCCAAATCTTGGGACAAATATGCTGCCAATTTTCTGAAGAAATGGGCATGGGCTGCTCATTGGAAGGAGGGATGAATAAACAAATGTTGTTGACTAGCTTTTTGAACTGAATTAAATATTCCAATATGTCATGGCCAGGGGGATTATTTTAATGCCACCTTTTAGGCTATGGTTGCTACAGATTGCAGCTGCTTTTGCAGCTAAGGGGCACAGAAATTTAAGGCTAAATTTTATTTGTGTTGGCTTCTCAACGCAGTCTAATTTCATACTGTGGTGTTCGGTCTTTTCTCGGCAATGTTCCAATTTTCACCAGAAAATTGGTTTTCTGAATCTGATTTTTGTACTATAAAATCCTAGTTGTTTTCTACTGTCTAAGAGCCCACTATCAATCTAATTTACTGTTCACATCCTATACTGTGATTGTTTCTACACTGTGTTGTCCTTTCGCACGCAAACTGAGGCGTTCCCCGATGAAATTTCAGACACAGTCTCTCTTGACTAATTTGGACGTGCTGATTTCATTTTTATCAATTTTACATCCATCGAAGGTCATCTAGACCATTTTTCAGGATCTGTGTGACCCCACCTTGAAAAACGTATCATGTGCCCGATTGCCTAATTTGGGCATTCTGAGCCCAAATATATCAGTTTCGGGGCGAGTAAAGGTCGTCTTGATCCTCATCCTGATACTGCGTACCTCTCACTATTCATTATCCACTGTTTTCTACTTAACTGACTAGTATGAGTGCTTTGACTCTGATTTTGTTAGTCTCTAGGTGAGAAGAGGTCATCTGGACCATTTTCTCGATATCGTACCTTTGCTAGGGCTACCTCTCGCATTGTGCTTAGATGTTCGGTCCGAGCATTCTGGTGATCTATTTACCAGTCTAGTGTCAAGAAATAGTCATCCGTATCAGTTTCTCGACACTACATGTCTCATTCATTTATACACATAATAGGGTGGACTGGGTTCGCTGTCAGTCGCCCATTTCACTGCATGAATAGTACTTAAACAGTACCATATCTGTTTAGTCTATTCAATGGGAAAATTATACTATATTTTCTAACTTAATTACTCATTGCATAGTAATTAGGTTTCATGAAATTTGAGGGTCTGTGTAACGGCTTTCTGCCTATTACACGGTCTTCAACACGGTCTCTAACATGGGCGTGTTTAAGGTAACACAGGCGTGTATACACCGGACACGGGCGTGTACTGGCTGAAGTTTTTCAACACGGTCATGTTTCAAAACACGGCCTTTTACATGTTCATTAACCCGAGCGGTACACGGCCTCTTACACGGCCGTGTACCTGACCGTGTTCTGCTACACAGCCATGTATACTTACACGGCTATACACACGTACACAATCTGTGTGGTACACGGCCACTTACACGGTCGTGTACCTGACCGTGTACTATAAAAATTGCACTAAATGTATCAAATTATTCTTCAATTTCTCATTAAATTGAAAATTAAAGTACATGATCGGGGCGGTCCATACAATCCGCTATGACTGGATCAATCTGCTTTTGAAGTTCATTGTGCAGTAACCTTAATCCTGAGTGAATGAACTACTTCATGTATATGACTTGTATACTTTGATGTTCCAATGGCTAAAGCGTCTCAGAGGTAGTAAGCTTATAGATCGGTTCGTTGGGTGCATGACTTGTATACGACGAAGGGTTTGTTTACAGATATTAGAATCATAGCTCTAATAAGGAGTTAAGGGTATCCTCTTAAAGGCATTATACTGGATGTAAAAATGGACAAGGCCTTAGGTCATCTGCTGGGCTGATGACTTCTTATTCACATATGATGAATAATCATTTTCTTATTCGGTAGTATAATGGAACTTTAAGATAGACTGATTAGTAAGATTAAACGGACTTTGACCTAAGGCTGATCATGGATATCATATGAGAGTTCTGCATACATGACAAGGTCATTAGACAATAGCTTGTCACAGGCTTACGTAATACGGTATATAATTGGAAGTTCAGTTTCAAGTTTATAGTGGTGTGACTCTGAAATTAGTGATCATATGATTGAGTTGTTCGGTAAAGAATGATAATCATATGGATTCACAGGAGCCCGATTATATATGTCCAATTGGTCCCTCTACTAGCTCTACATAATTCCTCAACGATTGGCAAATTGATTTAAGTATGCTATTGGCTAGTTGATTATGCATGGATGTTGTTGACATAGGATTAGGATGATGGACAAGATTCTCTCCGGTTGAATTCAGATTTTGTTTTGGATAATAGAGTACACAATTATTCGAACTCCAAATAAAGTTTCCATGATTCTATTTGAGATTGGATTGGAGTTGTAGAAAATTATCCATGAGAACAAGAATTTAAAATACAACTGTTTGTGGATTTTGAAATTTGAAATTTGAAATTTGAATTTTGAATTTTGAATTTTGAATTTTGAATTTGAATTTTGAATTTGAAATTTAAATTTGAAATTCGAATTTGAAATTTAAATTTGAATTTTGAATTTTGAATTTTGAAATTTGAAATTCAAATTTTGAATCACAATCCAAGTGGAATTCGAATTCTTTGTGGATAATTCCACAAAGCTAGAATTCGAATTTGAGTTGGATTATGCAAAGGAAAATCTTATTTGAATCCTACTTGAATTTTGAATCCCAATCCTAACTAACTTGGTCTAATTTTGTTGAGGAAAATCCTCCAAGATAATTTCAGTTTTTGTGGATAAGGATGCAGGGAAAAATTCAAGTTTCAATCCCAGTTGAATTTGGATTCTCTCCTCCCCAAAAGTGGCCGAAATTTTGAGAGCAAATCTCAAGGAGATTTTCGGTTTTATTTGGATAAGGATGAGATAAAATTCAAGCTAGAAAATCTTATTTGGATTTTGATTCTCTTCACACTTTAATGACCGAATCTAGTCATGTTTTTGGCACAAAGGGAAATCGGTTTTTATGAGGGAATGAGGAGATAAAATTCTAGTTAAAATCCCGTTTGAATTTTTAATGAAAAATCCATAAAGTGGTCGAATTCATTATGGTTGGATAAGTCCTAGAAAATTCAGATTTTATGGATGGATATGGGAGAAAATCTTCTCCTAATCCAATTCGAATTCAGAGGATCACCTCATGCAAGTCTATAAATAGAGGTCCTGCCACTCCAGTTCTCTCAGACCACAAACTCTCAGGAGAGTAGGCTTATTGTTGCATAACTCACCGTGACAATAAGTTCTTTAGAGATCTGGGTGGTTGGAAGAAAACTAGCAGTGCTAGCATACCAATCGAGGTTCAGAGTGCCCACATACTCAGCCATTCGGTAATTGGAGAATATTAGAGAAGGCTAGTTGGTTGAAGCCTTCCGATCATTCTCCTCCTGCAGATTAGCGTCTTTGAGGTATAAGTTTAAATTGTTGTTGGTTTATTGTATATGGCATCATGAGATACTTAACAATCTTGAAAATTTTTTATTGTTTTGCTGCGCCACTCTGATACGTTTTTACCGATTTTATTCCTACAATTGGTATCAGAGTCATCTCATGACTATGCCATGTACATAAATTAGACAATTAATTAGTCTTTTTATTTATGTATGGATTTAATATTTAGAGAGTGGCATTCTATAATTCCTTTATGTTGTTATCATGTATTATATATGTAGTATGTGGTTATTTTAATTTTTTAAATTATTATAAGCATGCTTATTTATTACCGGTTATGATTTCTTAGAATTTAGAAAATTATATCTATGAATTTTTATGTAACCATGGGAATAGTTTATTAACACTGTAATTTTCCCATGGATTTCATTTTTTTTTTTGTCTCTTATAATTATTATGATTAGAATTTTTGTACATCGGAAACAGTTTAGGATATTTTATGTAATTATTCTTGGAGGAGATTGAAGTTTGAAGACCATAATTTATTTTTTCCCAAAAGTTAAATTTAATTTAAAGGTTGAAATTTTGATGTGTGGAAAACTTCAATTTAATTACGATTCAAATTAATTTTTGGAGATCCTAATGGGTGAATTGGAATATGACATGAAAATCGAGGCACTACCCCTCGGGATAGGCCATCGGCCTTGGAGGGGCTGTAGCCCCTACCCTCGAGCAGGATGGGGCTGCGGCAGCCCCTGTCTAGGCCATGACCACCCACGGCCGCAGGCTTTGCCTGTAACCAGGGGTAGCCGTGGCCCACCCAAGGGCCGGCCATCACCCGGGTGTGCAGACCATTGCTGCAGGCACTGCCTGCAGCCTGGCAAGCTGCTACACCTACCCGGGCGTGCAGCTGGCTGGACTGCACCAGGCCTGTGGTCGTGGGCTGCCAGCACCCCCCCCCCCCTGGGGGCTAGGGGCTGCCCATGGCAGTTTCGGGCCTCCAGGCCCCGTGGGCCGAAAAATAGAAAATTTTAATTTTTAAATTTGAGATTTAATTTTTAAATCATGTTTAAAAATATGTAATTAAAATTTTAAATTTTTGAAATTACATATTATTACACAATATATTTAAAATTGTTTAAAATTACAATTTGAAATTTAAATTTGAAATTCGAATTTGGAATTTGAATTTGAATTTGAAATTTAAATTTTTGGGATTTAAATTTTAAATAATTAAAGGGATGAGAAATAAATGGAGAGGCTACATAAAGATGGATACAAGAAGACGGAACAAAATTCAAGACCCAAGGAATGCTTTAGATGGAATTTTGTAATATTTATTTTCTTTGTTCTAGGATGGAACCATGGCTTGGTTATTTTGTCAATTATTTTTTTTTCTGTGATATGTCATGGATGTATAAATATGTATCGATGGATGTTTTATATGCATATTTAATAACATGTCATATAGGATAGGTGAGTGACGCTCATACTATATTGATCATACATATTTATCAAAACTTGCATGTTTTTCAAAATATTGAGTGGGAGAGGGTTTCAAACAAAACCCACAGCCTCCATTGTTGATCCATATGTGAAAGCATGGTAACGTTTCGCGTCAGTTCTGCCCTGACCACACCCCTTGGTAGGTGTTTACCGCCGCCAGTATACTAGGTTGGATTTCCTATGTGGAAAACGTGTTTGGGCACGATCCTATTCATGACCACTCCTCGGTGGCTTGGTAGGATGTGGATCAGGCTACGTAAACAATGGTTAAACACTCAAGACTCGTTTAGTTATTAACCTTCCCTAGAAGCTCTGTTAACTAAACTGATGGCCAAAATAAGTAGTTATTAATATATGTCTCAACCTTGGAGGATTTAAGGCAACATACATTAATTGGATGGGGTCCATGTTCCAGCTATTTGTCTCATGACCACCCCTCGGTGGCTTGAGGCAATAGGTACTGAGAATTACCATTAGAATACTATATGTTTTTCCAAGTTTCATGTAGGAACATACTTGTATGTTTTATTTGCTAAATTATCTGTATATTTACTTGGGCTTTGTAATGATATCTAGTATAATTTTATTTCAGTTCAAAATGTCACCGACGCCCTTCATTTCAATACTTACTGAAAATAAGCTGAATGGCGATAATTATAAAAACTGGAAAAGAAATCTATTGATAGTTCTCAGTTGCAAGAGACATAAGTTCGTACTGGACGTACCATGCCCACCTGGGCCCAAACCTGACACACCGCTTGAGGAGGTCCCGGTTGCCTATACTCGTTGGAGAGAATCTAATGAGATAGCTCGATGCTACATTCTTACTAGCATGACGAGTGCTTTACAAAAGTAGCATGAGACTTATCAAGTTGCTGGGGAGATCATGAAAAATCTGGAGGACATGTCCGGAGGCCAAGAAAAAATTGGCTCAACAGTCTACTATTACCAGCATTATGAACTCTAAACAGAAGGCAGGTACTCCGGTAAAGGACCATATGATCACTCTAATGGGATTCTTTGCTGAGGCTGCCGAGAACGGTGCTGAACTGGACTACAACACCCAGATTAAGATGGTGTTCAAAACTCTGTCAAAAGATTTTGTGGGATTTAAGGCCGCATACAATCTGGTGACAAGGGAATTAGGACTCACTGAGCTTATGAAGTAACTCCAAGCTTATGAGTGGATGATCAAGGATGGGGATGCAGTCTAACCAAAAGGAGAGGCCAATTTTGCGAAATCTTCCAAACCCTCACGGAAGAGGAAGAGGCCAAATCAGAAGCAAGCGGCTTCCAGTTCTTCTAATCCTCCTGTCTCAGATGGGAAGAAAAAGAAGAAGAACAAGAAGTCCAGGGACCCTAAAAAGTCCAAGTGCTTCCGCTGTAGGAAGGTAGGTCACTTCAAGAAGGCTTGTTGGGAATTCCTAGCCGCCAAGGGCAAGGAAGGTAAGGAACTTCACTATTTAGAAGCGCGTTTGGTGGAAGAATCGAAAGACACTTGGGTCATTGATTCAGGTGCAACTAATCATGTTTGTGTTTCTGTGCAGGGGTTCGTGGAAATGAGAAGTCTACAAGATAGGAGCCTCTCGTTGCAGACTGGAGACGGTAGCTTGGTGGTGGCTGAGGCAGTGGGAGATGTTTACCTTTACTTTAATGAATTTAGGTTTATTTTATTAAAAGACTGTTTTTATGTTCCTAATTTTAGGAGGAACCTTATATTGGTAGCTTGTTTAATAAAGGATTCTTATTCAGTTTCTTTTAGTAAAAGAGTTGATATTCGTAGAAATAAGTCTTTTATCTATTCTGGATGAATAGATGAAAACCTATATTTGATCAAACCAAAGATGTACTTACTGCTTGACACCGAATTAATAGATAACTCTAAAAGGTTGAAAGTTTCTCACTCTAATAAGGCGTATCTTTGGCATTTAAGACTTGGTCATATTAATCAGCATAGGATTAAAAAGTTGGTGAAAAACGGTCCTCTAAAATCTCTGGAGGAGGTACATCTTCCTCAATGTGAGTCTTGTCTTGAGGGTAAGATGACTAAGAGGTCTTTTGGAGCTAAGGGTACTAGGGCTAAGGAACTCTTAGAAATTGTGCACACTGACGTATGTGGCCCCATGAACGTCACAGTACGAGGAGGGTTCGAGTATTATGTCTCCTTTATAGACAATTACTCGAGGTATGGATATGTGTATCTGATGCACTGCAAGAGCGAAACCTTTGACAAGTTTAAAGAGTATCGTGCGGAAATAGAAAAGCAATTGGATAAATCCATAAAGATACTTCGATCTGATCGAGGTGACAAATACCTCTCCGATGAATTTCTAGGACATCTTGTAGAGAATTGGATATTATCCCAATTGACTGCACCTGGTACTCCACAACAGAATAGGGTAGCTGAAAGGAGAAACAGGACCTTGTTGGATATGGTACGGTCCATGATGAGTTATTCAACACTGCCGTTATCATTCTGGGGATATGCATTACAAACGGCGTGCTATATTCTGAACCAGGTTCCAAGCAAATCAATTCCCAAGACTCCGTATGAATTGTAGCATGGCAGGAAGCCTTCCCTTAGACATATGAGAATATGGGACTGCCCGGCACATGTACTGGATGGGGATGCAAAGAAGTTGGAACTAAGAACAGAATTATGCATGTTTGTAAGGTATCCTAAGGAAACTAAGGGAGGTCTGTTCTATAACCCGAAGGAACAAAAAGTCATTGTTTCAACCCATGCGACATTCGTGGAGGAAAGTCACATGAATGACTTTAAGCCTCGAAGCAAAGTAGTGCTAGAAGAGTTATCGGGTGAAAGAACTGCTCCATAGGTTTCGGTCTTGGACGCAAGTCCGGGTTCCGATGAAAGACCTGCAGATGATCGACAATTTAGGATGCCTCGTCATAGTGGGAGGGTTCAAAGAAAACTAATTTCTTCATGTATGATGCTGAGGTATACCAGGCCAAGGCTCATGAGCATGAGGATGATCCGGTCACTTATGATGAAACTATAAATGATGTTGATTCTAAATCTTGGAAACAGGCCATAAACAATGAGATGGATTCTATGAAATCCAACTCTGTTTGGGAACTTGTAGATCTACCGGATGGGATAAAACCCATTGGATGCAAGTGGGTCTACAAAAGAAAGAAGGATGCGGAAGGGAGAGTGGAAACTTTCAAAGCTAGACTGATTGCAAAGGGGCACACGCAAAAGGCTGGAATCGATTACGATGAAACCTTTTCGCCTGTTGCTATGCTGAAGCCTATCCGTATTCTTCTGTCCGTTACTGCGGCTCCCGATTACGAGATTTGGCAAATGGATGTCAAGACAGCATTCTTGAATAGCCATCTTGAGGAATGTATCTACATGATACAGCCCGAAGGGTTCATGGCAAAAGGCCAAGAAAGGAAAGTTTACAAGTTGCTTAGATCCATTTATGGATTAAAGCAAGCATCCTACTCAAGAAAGAATATTGATGAACCTTGTGTTTATGAACGTATTAAGGATGAAAAAATGGTCTTTCTGGTACTTTATATCGATGATATACTACTCATTGGGAATTATGTAGGGAACTTATCATCGGTTAAGCTTTGGTTGCACCAACAGTTTGACATGAAGGACTTGGGAGAAGGTAATTATGTTCTAGGCATTCGTCTCTTAAGAGATCAAAAGAACAAAATGATAGCGTTATCCCAAGCTTTATATATAGATAAAATAATTGACAAATATGCAATGCAAGAGGCAAAAAAAGGTTCACAACCTTCTATTGCCGGTGTAACTCTTTCATTGGATGACTGTCAAAAGACATCGGAAGAAAGAGAGCATATGAGTAAGGTCCCTTATGCATCCGCTGTGGGTAGCCTTATGTATGCTATGCTTTGCACTCGCCCAGACATATGTTTTGCAGTAGGTATAGTGAGTCGATATCAAGCGAATCCTAGAACCAAGCACTGGCAAGCAGTAAAGCATATACTCAAGTATCTTAAGAGAATAAATGATTATATGCTGGTGTATTCTGGAGGGGACCTAACACCCATAGGATACACGGACTCAGACTTCCAGACTTGCAAGGATTCAAGGAAATCGACATCAGGATTAGTGTTCTTGCTCGGAGGAGGTGCCATTGTGTAGAGGAGTATGAAGCAGGGTTGCACAGCTGACTCTACGATGGAGGCTGAGTATGTGGCTATGGCTAAGGCATCTAAAGAAGCGGTTTAGCTCCGCAAGTTCTTTAGTGACCTTGAGGTCATTCCGGGTGTTGACAAGCCTATCACACTTTACTGTGATAACAGTGGGGCTATTGCCAACACAAGGGAATCTCGGTACCACAAGAGGACCAAGCACATAGATCGAAGGTATCACATTATTAGAGGGCATGTGGAGACAAGACAAGTAGATGTATGTAAGATCGCGTCTAAGGACAACATTGCCGATCCCTTTACTAAGACTATGGTGGCTAGAAGCTTTGAGAGGCATGTAGAGGCGATAAAGATGCGTAACATGGCACATCTACTGGCTTAAGGCAAGTGGGAGATTGTAAGGAAATGCCCTAAGCATTAGAGACATTTTGATGTATTTATTTTGAACTGGATAATAAAATTATATATAAAGGTTATTCATTACATTGCTGTTTGTCCTCATTCTATTTACATGTTAAAGTAAATGTAGGCAAATATGGCTCCCTGCCTGCTTGTGTTAAAACTGTTAGAACGTTACATGCAATTGACTTTTTGTATGCGAGAAGACAATGTTTTATAGTAAGCGATCTAAACTAAGGTCTATAGTCTATGGGGTTAGACTAAGCATCTAACTCATGTTAAGACTATTATGTTATCTAAAGCCATGGTGGGGACAATTTGTCTTGACTTTCTGGTGCATAGACTCCCAAGTAGAGACATAGATATATTACTTGGTGGTGACATATTAGACCGGGACTAAAGCGTGATTGATCTACGTAGTCCGCTATGAGTGGATCAATCTGCTTTTGACGTTCATTGTGCGATAACCTTAATCTTGAGTGAATGAACTACTTCATGTATATGACTTGTGTACTTTGATGTTCCAATGGCTAAAGCATCTCAGAGGTAGTAAGCTTATAAATTGGTTTGTTGGGTGCATAACTTATATACGATGAAGGGTTTGTTTACAGATATCGGAATCATAACTCTAATAAGGAGTTAAGGGTATTCTCTTAAAGGCATTATACTGGATGTGAAAATGGACAAGGCCTTAGGTCGTCTGCTAGGTGGATGACTTCTTATTCACATATGGTGAATAATCATTTTCTTATTTGGTAGTATAATGAACTTTAAGATAGCCTGATCAGTAGGATTAAACGAACTTTGGCCTAAGGCTGATCATGGATATCATATGAGGGTTCTGCATACATGACAAGGTCATTGGACAATAGCTTGTCACAAGCTTACGTAATACGGTATATAATTGGGAGTTCAGTTTTAGGTTTATAGTGGTGTGACTCTGAAATTAGTTATCATATGATTGAGTTGTTCGGTAAAGGATGATGATCATATGGATTCACGGGAGCTCGATTATATATGTCCAATTGGCCCCTCTACTAGCTCCACATAATTCCTTAACGATTGGCAAATTGATTTGTGTATGTTATTGGCTAGTTGATTATGCATAGATGGTGTTGACATAGGATTAGGATGGTAGACGAGATTCTCTTCGGTTGAATTCAGATTTTGTTTTGGATAATAGAGTACACAATTATTCGAACTCCAAATAAAGTTGCCATGATTTTATTTGAGATTGGATTTGAGTTGTAGAAAATTATCCATGAGAACAAGAATTTAAAATACAACTGTTTGTGGATTTTGAAATTTGAAATTTGAATTTGAAATTTAAATTTGAAATTCGAATTTGAAATTTAAATTGGAAATTTAAATTTAAAATTTGAAATTTGAAATTTGAAATTTGAAATTCAAATTTTGAATCACAATCCAAGTGGAATTCGAATTCTTTGTGGATAATTCCACAAGGCTAGAATTCAAATTTGAATTAGATTATGTAGAGGAAAATCTTATTTGAATCCTACTTGAATTTTGAATCTCAATCCTAACTAACTTGATCGAATTTTATTGAGGAAAATCCTCCAAGATAATTTCGGTTTTTGTGGATAAGGATGCAGGGGAAAATTCAAGTTTCAATCCCAGTTGAATTTGGATTCTCTACTCCTTAGAAGTGGCCGAAATTTTGAGAGCAAATCTCAAGGAGATTTTCGGTTATATTTAGATAAGAATGAGATAAAATTCAATCTAGAAAATCCTATTTAGATTTTGATTCTCTTCACACTTTAATGACCGAATCTAGTCATGTTTTTAGTGCAAAGGGGAATCGGTTTTTATGAGGGAATGAAGAGATAAAATTCTAGTTAAAATCCTGTTTGAATTTTGAATGAAAAATCCATAAAGTGGCCGAATTCATTATGGTTGGATAAGGCCTAGAAAATTCAGATTTTGTGGATGGATAAGGAAGAAAATCTTCTCCTAATCCAATTCGAATTCAAAGGATCACCTCATGCAAGTCTATAAATAGAGGTCCTGCCACTCCAGTTCTCTCAAACCACAGACTCTTAGGTGAGCAGGCTTATTGTTGTATAACTCACCGTGACAATAAGTTCTTTAGAGATCTGAGTAGTTGGAAAAATACTAGCAGTGCTAACATACCGATCGAGATTCTGAGTGCCCACACACTCAGCCATTCGGGAATTGGAGAATATTAGAGAAGACTAGTTGGTTGAAGCCCTCCGATCATTCTCCTCCTGCAGATTGGCGTCCTTGAGGTATGAGTTTAAATTGTTGTTGGTTTATTGTATATGGCATCATGAGATACTTAACAATCTTGAAAAATTTTTATTGTTTCTCTACGTCACTCTGATACGTTTTTACCAATTTTATTCCTACAAGATCTGGGTGGTCGGAAGAAGACTAGCAGTACTGGCATACCGATCAAGGAACTGAGTTCCCACACACTCTGTCATCCGGGAGTTGGAGAATAGTAGAGAAGGCTAGTTGGTTGAAGTCCTCCGGTTATTCTCCTCCTGCAGTATTGGCGTCTTCTTGAGGTATGAGTTTTATTGTTGTTAGTTTATTGTATATGGCATCACGAGATATTTAACGATCTTAAAAAAAAATTTGTTATTGTTCTTCTGTGTCGCTCTGATATGTTTTTACCAATTTTTTCCTACATGAACTAGACACATATATCCTCATCCAGTCTTATTCTGATTAACCCATCAACTAAATTGTGGTCAGTTATTTAGAAACATTAATAACAATAAAGAACAGTCAACCATGAAAAATAAATCATCTAAACTGAAAGAATAAATCAAGATATCATAATTAAGCTACATCGGATACCTAGATAAGAAAATTATTTTACAAATAAAAATAAAAATCTACAAAATAAAGGTTCAAGCATTCTTAAATTATAAAAATAAAAAAGATAAGAAAATAGAAAAAAAAAATCCCTTACAAAGATGTCATAAGTTTCTAAAGCATTCTCCTAAATTTTTTTTCTTTTTCTCCTTTCAACGGTTCAAGATGATGTCTCCTTAATTTTGAAGAGAACTAATAGTCCGTTTGGGGTAAGGTTTTGACTTCTCTAAAATCAACTTTTTTCTAACATTCCATCACTTTTAAATATTTACAACTCTAAGACGCTACAATAAATTTCAAATTTTAAAAATTCATAATTTTGTGTATATAAGTCTAAATGAGATTTTTTTTAAATTGTATAAAATTTCGAGAGTAACAAAATAATATTCATATAGATTTTTTTTTTTCCAAAATAAATTTTAAAATTTTATATTTTTTTCACTCTAAACAGTTTGTTCTAAACATATTTTTTAAAATAACTTTTTTCTAACTCAAAAAAATATCTCCAAAACCTCTCTCGCACCCGCCTTAAATCTAAAATAAAAAAAATCTAAAAACCTAATATTTTTTTTATTTATTTTTGTTTTTTTTTTTCCTTTCTTGGCTGCAGGCCTGACGCAAAGCAGTTGCCCTGGGGCTGACACACACTGACAGGTGCGGCGACTGTCTGGGCGCATCCGAGGAGTGGAGCACGTGGCCTTCTTCTGTTGGTTTACACACGCAAATGCACGGGAGGAAGCTGCGCAACACACCCAAGCTGACCAGCCCTGGGTGGCACTGACACCGGTTGGCAATGCGCCTGGCTTCAGTGAGTGGAGAAAACTCTCGCTCCTGGCACCTGATGAGTCTGATCCGAAGGCTGATTTGCCCGTGGGTGGGCGTGAAATTGGATGTGCGTGGGGACAGGATGACTTCAAATTTCTTTTGCATTTTATTTATCCTTTTGGCCCCATTTTAACTCCAAATAGCTATTTATGCTCTTCTCACCACATTTACCTATACAGTTAAGAAAATATAATTATTTAAAAAATAAAATTTAATAATATTATAAAATCATAACACAAACATAAGCTTAATAATATTAAAATAACTATACGTTAGAAAGTTATTAGTGACAGTAATAAAGTTTTTAATATATTTAAGAATTTATATTTTATTTAAAAAAAAAGTAATGTAAAAATTTTAAGATTCTATTGCATATATACAAAACTCTTTTGTTTGTAGAATTTGGTTAATTTTTGATTTATCATCAAATGGGGGATTTAAAGTTTGAGAGATTAATTGATAACTTTTTTAGTATAGCATGCATTTTATGTACAAGTTTAAATTGAGTATTTTAGGTTTGGTTGAGTTGAATTAGCGTATGAGTTTAAATGGCTGAGTTTAAAAGTGTAAAAATTTAAAATATGTTAGGAAAAAATATCATATAAAACTTATTTAATTCGTCTTGAAATTCTATACAATTAAAAAAAATCTCATTTGAACTTTTATATATAAAATTATAAATTTTTAAAATTTAAATTATAAAATTGTAATTGTAAATTGTAAATGGTTGAAACTAAAAATAAAAATGTACATTTGAATGTAATTATGAAGCCAAATGCATGCTTAGAGACTGATTTCTGCCAAAAACATGAAGCTCACGGGACAATTATGAAATAAAAAATACAGAACTTTTTTTTAATTTACTCCAATATCACCACCGTTGAATTCTTGTTTGGAATAAACACCCTACTTACACGTATTTTCTCACACAAGAAGCAAGTTTCTCCGAGTGTTCCCAAGAACGTACAAAAAGTTTTTCCTGCAAAAGAACATTGGAAAAGCAAGTAAATTTCACTTTCAATCTCATTAATAAATGGAATTGAATTTACATAAAAATTGTTAAAAAAAAAAAGAGAGAGAATATGAATATACTAATAATTATGAGAGAGAGAGAGAGAGATGTTAATATGATTGTTGGAGAAGTTGTTGACCTACGACTGCTGCGGTGGTCTTTTAAGGGGTAAGAACGGGACCACGTGGAATTGACATGCCCTCTAACTTTTGTCAGTCCTTGTCAAAATGACTTCAGTGCTTCCTTAACTAAGCTTTTTGTATTTAATAACCCGCACCCTCCCTCACGTCATTCTTACGTTTCTATTTCGTCATAATCAATCTTTTCCTTTAATTTTTTTTATTTAGGGAATTTTTAACCTCTGTGTCTATGTCAACTAGGGGTGAAAAAGTGTCACTTAGGTCAGGTTTGGTTGGATTTGGAGACCAAACCACTAGTTACGGGTTGAGTAGATTTGAAAGTGTGATCGAAACCGCTCATTACTGAAACTATTGAAACAGCTTGGGACAATTTGGATTTCAATTCAAATTACCTAACGATTCATATTCTGAAAAATAAAAACCCTAATTCTTAAAAAGGTAAAATAAAGAGATAGAGAATAATAGAGAAGACAAAATGAGAGTGAAGTAAACTTACCAAAAGACATTGGCAGCGATGAAGGATACCAAAGGTAGGCAATGAATTTCGACTTATCAACGGCTGCTATCGCTGGACACTTCTCTCTCTCTCTCTCTAGTTAAGGAAATGACCTAGTGCTGGGCTAGAGAAGACTCAAAAGAAAAAAAAAAAAAAGGAGCAAAGAAAGGAATTCAAAGTTGCGTGGTGGCGTGGGGAATGCAAAAAGGACATCATGTGGTACTAAGGGGTTATTGAATTTGGATCGGGTCGTGTTGAACCAACGATTAAAATCCAAACTTGAAACTGTCTTATAACATTGTAAGGTTGAATAGGATTTGAAAAAATTTTCTTCACAGGTATGTAGATCTCAATGTTGACGGTTTAATAATAAGCGGTTTCAAGTGGTTAATTTTTTTTTTTTCCTGGTTTTGATTATGCCATAAGCAGCTTTAATGTCAATGTTAAAATTTTATTACGTGTAACATAAAATTACTCCTAGATATATATTACATTACTGAAAAATTAATAAAATAATAACTTTAAAAATAACTATTTTCACTGCTAATAAAAAATTAAATATCGTATCATAAAAAGTTCATTTTATTTACACTGACGAAAACAAAGTTAATTCTTGAATTTTCATCAATCCATGTGGGTGCGCAACTAATTTTGCTAGTTGTTGTTGTTACAAAATGCAAGTGTTGTATGTGGACAGGAAATTCATATATCAACTATATATGATCCTCGAAAGCAAATCTTTCTGAGTGTTTTAATCTTATTTATCACTAATATGTAACTAATTTGTTATACTCGGGTTGTATGTTGCTTCACATATAAAATTTTATATGTTATTTACTTATCACTATTGATGATTATCAGTTTGTTATACATATATATATATATTGATATTCTAAATAGACTTTTGTATCATGAAAAGAACTCACCCTAAGTTTTCAACTTGGAAACCGCTTATTATTATTGCATTCTTTATAGTAATTTATAGTATTAGCATGCATAATTAACAATAAATCCACATTTTTGCTTTTAATTTTAAGGTAAGAATTTGAATTTTCACTTTATTTATAATAGTTGCAAGCATAATTTAATAATTAACGGACTCTTGCTTCTAATTTAAGATTAGAATTTGAATTCCTTACCCCAACTCTTTTTTTTTTATTATTATTTTTTAAGATGTACTCAATTTTCCATAAAAAATTAATTGAGTCTTAACCTAACTTCAAATATATATGAGTACATACGCTTCATATATATATATTATGACTATACATTTTTGAACCATAAATTAATAGACTTGCTGGTGGAGGCATTCTCTAATTTACAAGTAGACATAGTAAGTTTGCAAGAAGCCAGTACAATGAAATTTGGGAATCGAGTGCAGAGAACAGTACAACTACAGCTTGCTAAATGCTAGATATATGTAATTTTTTTGTTTTATAGAGTCACCTTTTTATTTTTCTTTGAAAGTTAGAGTCACTTTCCCTCAATCCAGTTTTTTGGTTTGTCTGTTTTATTTTTTTTTTTTAATGGACTAGACCAGTTTATAATTTTTTTTTTTTTGGAATAAATGTTGAAATTTATAGTTTTTGTTTGTGAAAGAAAGAAAGAAAGAAATCCGATATAATTGGTGGCTACTATTAATTTATAGCTAATACAATTGCAACTCCGCGTGAGTCTTGGATCCTTGTAAAAATATGCCCTAATCGTACATATTTATTGATAATATATTATCACTCCAAAAATCGTTCTAATGTTTCATAATTAGGTTGCTATTGTTTTATGGATTCAAAATTTGACATGACTTGAGACACCAAATTAGAAAAAAAATATCAGTTCTTTTTTTATTTAGTTATAATTGTACTTTATTCTTTTCAAAATCCTTCCCTTTTTCTACTTCTAATAATAAACAAGGTAATTGTAGCATATACTATATTTTATAAGTAGTTTTGAAGTTTATAGCAGAATTTAAAATATGGTAAATTCTAGCATATTTTTAATTGATAAATCCATGGTTTTTCTAGTAAACCCTTGTATTTTCTAGTGAATCAAAATTTATTAGTAAATAATTATAGACATCTTCTTCCCAAATCGATGACTTCTCCAAAGACGATGACCTCCATAGACAAGTTTGTGAGGCTACTATGGCAAAGATTGTGAGGCCGACCCTCACCTTTGTGAACAAAACCCAAGTGCAAGGTCAAGCAAAGGGAGGGCATGATCAGTTTAGCAACGAAACACAAGCTAGATTTAATGATGGGATGATCGAACACAGTTTCCGGTTATGGAGAGATAGAGAGAGAAGCAAGGAGGATGTGTATTTTTAGTGTTATGTATGGTCATAAATTTGATTATGCTATTTATTACTAAAATTTTATGCTATAATTTACTATTACTCTTTTCAATTATGTTATTTGGCCTTTTCCCCCTAATAAATAAAAATATGTGTCAAAGAGAACTCTTTGCCTTCTCTCTTTTATTTTTTATTTTCCCCCCTTCACGGCCAGTAGAAAGATCTTATTCCTAATTTCTTTCCTTCTCTTCAACTTTTGGATCCATTTTACCTAATCCTTGATTTCTTCTTCTCTTCCTTGTTCTTTTGACCCTAAAGTAGTTGTTATTGGACATATATGATGTATTTAAATGGGAAGACCACGATTTTTTTTTTTTTAAAGGGCAAATGGTGATTTTGTTGACTTGCAAAGGTGCAAAAAGTGTTGAGCTTCTTATGTCTGTCGTCTTTTGCTATTCTTATTTAAAATTTGACACAAATAAATGAAGAAAATTTTTGGTCACCAAACCATAGGTGAATCATATTTTAGTATTTAAATTTTAAAACGTCATAAATCAAGTTTTCGAATTATCAATTTGTCATATAGTAGTCAACAAGCCAAAATCACGTACATCCAAGATTGCATGCTTTTTGAGAATTTGCACAATTTAAAATTAAAATCTAAATTTAACACAAGGTTCTCAGATGTGATAAAATGACAAGATTAACCCTAATTAAATGCACTTTTTACCTTTACATGATAACTACAATTCCTTTTTTTAAAACAATATTTTACGCCGAATGGCTAATGTGAGTCGAATTAATAGTCTAATAATTGATTCTAAGATATTTTAAAATTTAGAAACTAAAATAAGATTGAGCCTATAATTCATAAATCAATAATAAAATCAACCCATAAATAAAAAAAATAAGATATGTATGATCTTTTAGGAACTGGATGATCGCAATTTGTTTATGGGTTAAAAAAGTTTAGCATACTAATATGCCTTTGAAAATACACACTAGTTCCGGCCATCAATGTCCTGGTTTTTCTACCCTTCTCCTTTTTGGTCACTTCAGATAATATTTGTCTAAAAGATCAAGATATGGATTACTAATAAATTAAAGACTTCCAGGAAAAACTTATCTTTCCTGTTTTTACGGCATTCATTCATTTGATGTCAAGTCTTCTCAGTCTCTCTCTCTCTGGTTATTTTGTGTTTAATGTAATAGACTGGGCAGTTATTTATGGTCTAAAAATCAAAGAATTGAAAATTCATACATCAAAAAACGGCTCCAAGATGACCGTCAGGCACGCCAAACATTCTATAGGAAAATACAAGCCAAGTCTATTTTCTTCTTCTCATTCTTTTTAAGTTTTTTCTCTTACTATTATTATTATTATTTTTTCAGCTTGAAGAAGACTGCTCAAGTGAACTAAAGTCCGTGCCCCAAAGCTTTGATTTTTGAATGCAGACGAAATTGTGAGACCTCGCATCCCAGTAAATACGCAAATGTATTTGCCCGCCCACCATGAGGTCCTTGAACAGGTAATCACTAACACATGCCTAAATCACAAGACAACGTGGATTATGCTTAATTCTCTTTGACTCAGTGATTCAAAGAACGCCCGCCGTAACCTCCAAGAACCCATTGCACACCGGAATTACCCACGAACTTCCTTCAAAGAAATTTCATCCGTTCAAATGTGCCCAATTCGACATTGTTTCTCTCCATGCTTAGCCAAGTCTAGTTTTCATCCACCAAAATTGGAGATCAAAGGTTGGCATCCTCAATCAGATATAGGAAAAGCAAACAAAAAAACGAACTGCCATTAAATGATTGGTTCTAGCCATGTATATCTGCATACAAGTTCAAATGCACAACAAAAACACAAATATAGAAAGATGGGGGAAGAAAAATCTCTCGTAGAGCCAAAAAAAGCAATCAACGGAAGCTTCCAACTTCATGGCTCCGAGCTGTAGCAAGAATTACACCTTGGATAAGACATAGATAACACTAAAGTTAGGATCACACAGTAAGACCCATAGTCGCCTTACAATTGTGTTGGATATTTATTTTTTCCTCAATGAGAAATCTATAGACGTACACGAATGTTTACAACAGTTAGGCTTTTGCTTTTCAAATCAAAACTATGATACCTGCAACGGTTAGGCTTTTGGTTTTGGATTCAAAACTTTGATACCTCCTACACATATGAACTATATTAACGTATCAGGAGTTCCTACAATGCCAATTACTTGCCAAGTTAGAAGAAGCTTAATGTAGAAACTTTGTATGGACAACAAAAGTGTCTAAACCTAAACAACGACGACACCTCTAATTCAGACTTGTTTTATAGGTGGGCTGAGGCACAACGGCGATTTGTATCGAATATAAGAACTTCTAATCGGTTAGCATATCCACATTGCCATTGTAATAGCTCTTTCACCATCTCACATTATACTCAATAAGCATCTTTTGTCTTTACTTTGGATGGCACTTATAAAATTAGAAAAGTTCAAAAGAGTGTGATATGTAAAATCAAAAGTCAAGGGCCAACATAAGACATGGCGTATACTTCGGGAGCCACTTATAAATTATTATTCAGTGAATTTGTAACTGTTATCACCCCCCATTGAGTGGGAATATCATTTTATTCAGGTTAATTGTAGCAGTTGATTACTATAAATCCCGCTCGCCCATAACTTAAAAGGATGCCTTTTGAGAGGTGCAAATAATAAAATTTCAAGCAGTAAAGGTACATGATAAGAGCACTTCATTAAGTAGATCAACTAATACAGGCTTAAAATAACATGACCAAGTGGCAGATCCCGTGCTTCTCCGTAAACTTTAACATACCTTTTTGGAAAGGATTTCCTTGTGAGCTTTAAATGACAGTATAACATTCCAAATCAAAGCAATAAAATTAGCAGCAAGGACCTGAAATTCAGTGGTGAAATATTAGGACAACAAAGTAGGTTGAGAGAATAAAAACATGGAATTAAATCACTAGGAGAACTGGAAAAGAGGTTGATTCTAAATGTCAGAACATGGGTCAAGAAATGCGCACGCAAACCTAAAAACATATGGAACCCATATGTCCTGGGGTCCATCTTCATCCCAAGCCTCTAGAGACATGGATACCAAAATGAGCTTTTCGGGCAGCACATGCATTGCCCGGCCTGAGTCTACATGTGAAACAACAAGTGTGGACTGTTTCGTTCGTGAATCCGATTAATTAGAGAGTTTAGAGATGAGACTCATCAAATGGAAAAGGTAAATGAGGACTGGTAGACAAATGAGATAAACGCAAGGAATAAAGTTGAATGTAGCTTGCTAAAAAGAAATAACAAAAGTGTCTTTAGAGATTAAGACTCAGGTATAAGGAACATGAAAGCGTCTGGCATCTGAGAATATAAACAATACAACTTCAAACAATGTAGAGATGACGATTTATTCCAACAGCCCTCACAGGAAGCTTATACATCTATTGGATGAAGGCATCACCAAAGGCGATACAAAGGTCTTAACATCAACAAAGATGCAAGTTAAGGCAAGAAACCACTCATGTATTTACAACTTCAGATATACAAATTACCAAGAAACCAGTCAACAAAACTCCTTACCCCCAGGGGTATGCCTTGGATGCAAGGACTGGCAAGGGTTTATCACCAACTTCAGCTTCAAATCCAGTATAAAAAAGCCAAAACATTTAATTAAAAAAACAGTATAACAATCACACAGTGTTAATCAAACCTGAAACTGCTGTGGGACAAATCGGAAGTTTAGAAATTGGAAAGGTATCCAAAGCTGCCAATTAGCAAGAACAGCAGAAAACCACTCCTACAAAAAGCCAGTTGCACACAAGCAGAATACTTGGTTACAAAAAAAGAGTTCATACGCAGAGAAATTCTGGAAAAAAGGTGCTGATGGTGTTCAAATAACAGATGCTTTAAACACAACCTGTTGAAGCTTCAGTACAACTTGCGAAGGTCTTCCTTCAAGTGTCACCAATGTAGAGAAAAAAACTCCAATGAATATAGGAGAAAAGAGAAACTGCAAGAACATTATGTCACAGTCAAAAGCACCTAGTTTTATTATCATATGACGACAAGTGCACAAACTTTTACTTGTCCAACCATAAATACCCGGAAGCTCTAGAAGGTCACCTGATCGAGTAAAAGACACAAAAATGCACCTAATGCTCCCGGCACAGTTACCAATTTGCTAAGGTGCAAGTACCTGTGGATTCATCGATTGTAGCGAATTAAAACTCAGAGCAATAGAAGAAAAATTGTATGGATAAAAGCACTATTTTTGTTGTGATTATTGAGAGAAAAACAGAGTCCAAGAGGCATGAGGTACGTAGTTTCTCTTGTAATCTTCTTCCTCGTCATAGTGGAATTCTATAGAAGCTCTCAATATAAGGGTGGTCCGCTATAAATCTTGTATGTGCTTGTTTTTTTGTTTTCTTCGATTTACTGCTCTCCATAGAAAAGGATTAGGTGTTTCACTCTAAACAACTTTTACTTTTCTTTGACATTGAAATAGTATTGATTTTTCCCATCCATGCGTTTGATGGTACATTTACCAACCAGTCTATTCTTGCATTTGATGAGCCAAAATAAGACCAGCAAAGAAATAAAATACCCAACCTTTTATATCTTCTCATAGAACTATGCACACATAATGTATGCATCTGAATATTTTAAAACAGATTCACCAAATAATGTAAGGATGGTGAAAATAATAAATATACCAGCACACTTGTAGCAAATATGCATATTCCAATTACTTCAATAATCAATAATGTTAAAAAGCAGAGGAGCTAAAAGGTTTAGAGGTGACTGTAGTTATATAGCTAATTACAAACACAAAGACATGAAATCTGAAGCATTACCAGAAATGTAATGTCGGACCAACTAACACAAGCCCCACCAGAGTAAACAGGAACGTCCTTTTTAGGTCTAGTGATGGCACTTGATCGATCGCAATCTGATACATAAAATTTAGCATTCAATAAAACTAGATTTTTTAATTGTTATACCACGACAAGATGCACCATTAAAGACCGGAGAAATGTAGATGCACTACTAAAGACCATAGGGTCTCATTTTCCTCAAACTGTATAGCAGAATTTACCTGGCAGACCAAATCTCCGATTAAATTTAACAAAGCAGAGGTTATAGCTTTTGTTGTCACAGGGTATTTTCCAAGCAGACCCAAGTACCTGGATAGGACAAAGATTCAAGTTAGAATTGCAGGATGAGGATCTCAACTTTTTCATCTAAATATAAGTGAGTGTGCCTCTCTCTCTGCATACATACATACATATATATATATATCAATGATACACATTATGGAAAGTTTTATCATGAATATCATGAATTGCCAAGTGTCCAAATTTTGCTCATTCTGCAAAACTAGAATGGCTACATTGTCCCTATTTTTTTACCCCTAACAAGTTACTTTCTAGTTTCATGATACATCACAAAATTTTTCTTTCATGATATGTATCATTTTCCACACACACACACACAGGCACATATTAAGGAGGCATGAAAGTGCTGACAGAAAATTTGATACCATCTCACTACTTAAGCACTCGTGTACATCAAAGATTATAAATATAATAAACCTCAATTGGCATTTAGCTGCTCCACTTTAGATTTATTACAACAGAGTATGTTGACACAAAACATCACTTCAACATAGTTATTTGAAAGAAACAACAGCATAATTAGCTTTCTTGTAATCCAAATTGCAAATCACGTACTTTTCTGATTATCTGCTCCACAAATCAACCTAACAGGACCAGGAATATTAGATTTAAAAATGTCAAGCCAACTGAAGTCAAGCAAATGGTCCTTCCATTGTAACCTTCTTCTGACCAACTTTTAAAACCTAGTTGACAAACGTATAACTTAACGTAAAAATTATGTGTATAATACTTTTTTTTCACCTCACATTGCTTAACAACTGTTCAGCTTGCTTTAAATGGTGTCGATTGAATGACGGGTTACTTGGTGAAAAATAGTGTAATGTTAGACATTATTCTAAGTAAAGTTACAAATAGGTCAACTAGTTGTTATAAGCTGTTTATTAAAAATTTGCAACGAAAGGACCGTCCCACTGGAGGGACGGTCGCCTTTGCCTAAATTATGATATACAACAAGAACAACATAGACAAGCCAAGTAGAAGAATCCCATTTCATATTTTACAGCAAAAGTAAAGCCCGCCATCTTTTCCTTTTGAAAGGATGGCAATGTACTTCCAATGAAAAATTACCGACAAAAAAAAGTTGGCAAGATGGTCCCAATGAAAATGCTAAACACGAAAGATATCCAAGACACAAAAACCAAACAACCAAAATCTTTCGCCAAAGAAAAAGACGAGAGAAAAAAAAAATTTACCATGAAAGCAACAACCAGTTGTTTTGATCACCTTGCTCTTGACCTTCACCTCCTCCGCCACCATCACCGCCCGAATTTCCATCACCAGACCCGCCATATCCGCCAGCTACGCCATCAGAAACCGCGGAAACTCGAAAACGAAGAAAACCCACTTGACCAAAATCCTTAATCCTGGAATTTACGTGGGACCCACAAGAGGAACAGCTCCTAAAGTACCATGTCTGCGCTGGAAATCGAGAAGCTGAAATGGGATTGCAAGAAAACTTCAGGAGATGGGAGAAGAGTGGGGTTTTGCGCGCTAATGGTATAGAGACAGAGGTTGTTGCGGCCATTTTTGTTCTCAAAACTACAAAAACTTTTGGAGAGGGTTTAAGCGTTTTGTTAGATTCTGCCTTTTTTGGTAAAGTTTGCTAATCCAATTACATTACGAAATTGGAATTGGCAATGTTTGTCTACAAACTTTTGGAGAACTCAAACGAAGCGACGGTACTGGAACAAAAGCAATAAGATTTTAGGATTTTTTTTTTTTTAAATATTAACAAATGTGCAGTGGAGGTAAATAAAACAAAATAAAATATCAATGATTTTAGATTAGAGAGAATTAAAATAATAAAAATAAAAAATAAAACTTAAAAATATATTAAAAATACTGTAGCATACAAGTCATATAACTAGTTGAAATACGCGTTTCACACATGTGAGTTTCAATGTTAAATTATAATAAAGAGTTGTTAAATTTGATATATTTTTCTAAATGTCTTTATGTGAAGACATGTAAAAAAGAGAAAAATGTTTAAATTGAGACACATTAAAATGATAATTCCACCAGGATGATGATAGGAGAAATTAAAATGTTAAGTGAATATTTGAAAAATCAAGATAGCACGTGAGTGTAAAAAAATCTTGAAAATGTTTTATGATAATTTGAATTTGGAAAGATAAAAGGTTTTAATAAATTTATTAAAACAAAAAATATAGAATTCATATTAAAATTGGAAAAAAAGTGAGGGTAAAAATTTATAGGTAATATTGAAAATTTAAAAAAAAATAGAGTATTTATTTATCCAATATCAGAAATCAAGTATTTGAGAGAATGATAAAAGGATCTTGAAAAGAATATTAATGATGTGATTGAAAAAAATAACAATGTTAGAGCATTGAAGAAATAATACAAAGAATGGCAATATAAATGGGAGAGAAAATAATCTTTTGAAAGATTATATAAGAAATAATAAAAACTATAATAAAGATTTTCCAAGAATAATAAAAACGATAATAAAGGAAAGAATAATTGAAACGTTTAGAAGAAAAAAAAAATCAAAAAAGAAATAGAAAGTAATTATTAGAATGTGAAGTGTAAACTTCCATCAGGCTAGGAAAGAAGAACAACAATAACTAAAAAATGAGGGAGCAACACGTAGTTGAAGGTGAAATAGGGGTGAGAAGAAAACTTGACTCTTTTATATACGTTAAATATATGTAAAGATTAAGATTAAAACAACTTAAAAATCAAAGATATATAAATAATGATGATAGGAACTTGTAGATGCGCCAAGATATACCCTTTAGAATTAATTTAGTTTAATTAAGTTAATGTTGGATTAATTATCCATTAAAAGTGAATCTGGATTCTTAATCACCTAATAAAATTTTACAAATTTAATTTCTTAAATTATTTTCAAAATTCACAATTTTGCCTCTAAAATTTTACGTATTTACATTTTGACCAAAACTTTTATGGATTTGTAAAATATCCCGTTCTAAATTGTCAAAAATCTTTCCTTTGCAATTTAAGAGATTATTTCTTGAAAGGCTCAATTCAGCACTCCCATATATTAAGGTCTCGTTTATCAATTAAGTCTAAATCTAAATTTTTCAATTCAATTTTGTTTTTTTTGTTTTTCTAAAAAGTCAAAATTTATAACTAAGGCCTCGTTTGTTAACTGAGTCAGAATCCAAATTTTTTGGGATTAATTTTGTTGACTTTTTATGAAAAGTCAACATAAATTATAACTAAAGGTTCGTTTGTCAATTGGGTTCGAATCCTAGTTTTGAGTTCAATTTTGTCTTTTTCTGAAAAATAAACAAAAATTATAACTAAATCAACCAATTTAAACATAAAAATTTTATTTCATTTCAAATTTAACTCATGAATCAAACAAGCCCTAATACTTAATTTTAAGTCAAAATTCATAAAAGAAAAATATATTTTAAGAAAAATTTTAAAATTTTATTTTATAAAAGGGCATAACTTCCCAATCACTCTCTCATTTTCAATTCCTCTATCCCTCTCAAATCTCTCTCCCTCTCCCTCACATTTTGTCTCTATCTCACTTTTACTTACACCCTTTCTCTCCATCTTTCTCTGTTATATTCTTCCAAAATGGAAAAGAAAGCAAAAAACCAACTCTCCTTTCTCTCTCACTAGGACTCTCAAGTTTTCTTTTACAAACTTGAAATCAAGAAATAGAACTTGGAGATGAACTTTTCATTTAATTTTCAAAGGTTAGAAGCTTATTCAAACTTTTAAAATTCATGCAAAAACTATTATACTTTTTGTATTTTGTTTGACTTGGGTTGCATGTGTTTGCTAAAGGGAATTTTGGGATTTTGATTGAAAAATTGTTCATCCATGTCGAAATCCGAGTTTAATTCAAGATCTGCAAGCTATGGAACTATTACTATGCATACTCTATGTTCTGGAAAGTGAAATTTTGACAGGTTTTTTTTTAGTTTCGACTGAGATCGAAAATAGGAATCTCTAGTTTCTGCGACGTCAGATCAATCGTACTCCTTGTCTAGTCAACCGAATAAGTACAGAGGCTGGGATTGACAATTTGTCTTTGTCTTTGTCTAGTCAACCAGACAAGTTTGATCAGTCAACCAAATAGAGGTAGAATGCCTACCTGCTTCTAGTTTTAACCTTTCGAATCTCCTATTTTCAGTTTGAAGTTATTTAACACCGTTTTAGATTTGATTTAAGTTTGCATATCGATTTCAGTGGGAACATATAATTTGTGAAATAATCACGAGAAATATTATATTTTAATGTAATATCGAAAACTAAACTAATTAAATTAATATTTAGCTAAAGTACGAACTGTTTTGTGACAGATAATTATATTATCTGTGTTGTTTAATTTTAAGGGATTATAGACCAGAGTAAGGAACCTCGGTTAGCATGAAGAAAAGTTATCAGTAGATTAATTGTCATGAGATAGGATATGTGGAGATCCCTTCCTTTGATAGCCCCTTTTAAATTGTGTTTGGCCATGAATGTTGTTTTATAGATTTTGAGAAATCAATGGTTTTAAATGAAAATGTTTGTTAAAGTACATATGTAAGATGCTTTGTGAAAATGTATAAATATATGAACGTTACATTATTTTGAGAAATGAATTAGACTTGGGCTAGTATAGTCCAAGCAGATATTTAAAGTAGTTGCAAATCCTATCCGGTTGGAGATTCAATTAGTGATTTTAAGAGCTATAGACCCATGGTTAGAGTGTATGGGATATAGAGCGGAGTGCATATCTTAAGAGACAAGTCTCAAAACCCACATGGGGTGGATACGGATAGTAGCAATGTTTTTTTTTTATTGTTATTATTATTCTTATTTATTGGTTTTTCAACTATTTATGTATGTTTGTTTAAAAAGGTACTACTTGTATCCTGCTAAGTCTTACACTCACATTTTAAATGATTTAACCTTTCCTAAGTGGTGTGATAAATGAGTTTTATACTCACTTATTAGATGCCGGTTAAGCTTAATATTTGTTAGTTTTCGGGGTGTTTTGTTGGTTTGATATGTGTTTTCGTGTATATGTTTTGTTATTCGTATAGGTTTAATGGTGAATCATGATGTTAAAATGGCTACTAAATGGTGAAAAAGAAGAAAAGAAGCAATCAGGCGTGGTTAGAATTGAAAATCGAGGCAAAAAGACTCAAATTTAACATGGAGCAACACAAGCGCCAGGCTCTTAAAAGCCAGCGCCTGGCGCTCATACAAATCATAAAATACGGAGAATGGCCGAGAGTTCAGCGCCTCGGCGCTCATCAAGAAGCGCCTGGCGCTTCGCCAAAATAGCGTCGAGCGCTTGGCGCTCAGAAGACAGCACCTGGTGCTCGGTCAGAGAAAATCCAGCACCTGGCGCTCCGAAGCCAGCGCCTGGCGCTGCGAGTCGGTGAAATCAGATTTTTGAAGCCCAAAACGGAAAAAAAAATTGGTTCATTCGACTTTAAATCACTCAAGGCTATAAATAGGACATCATAGAGCAAATTTATTCATTCTTTTGACGGCTCTAAACCTAGAAGGAGAGAGAACAAGGTGTGAAGAAGAAGACGGCTACTGGCAACGGAATTCGAATTCTAAAATCCAGTTTTATTCTTTCTTCTTCTTTGATTATGTTTAGATCAACCATGATTATTTTTATTTTGTTTAGGATGAACTAAATTTTCCTTTCCTAGGTTTGGGATGGAACCCTAACATCAATTTTAGATATTAAATTTCTTTATTCTTTATTAATGCCTATTCATGATTATTTATTTTATCTTGCGCTTAATGCTTTTTCTTAGATTGGCCACCTTTGAGAATGATATGGGAATGCTATAATATCGATAGAATTATTTGTGTTCATGCCATAGATAGAATGACATATGTGATTATAGGATAGACATATACCTATGTTCATGTGCAATCTTATAAGAATTTGATCTTAATGAATTTCTTGAATTCAATTCACATAGGCATATAGTGCTTTGGGTAAACGAGGTATTTTTGCATAACCATCGACATAGGCTGCCAAGACATGCGTGTTTTTGATTGATAATCATTTAGGAAAATTAAATAGGAAAAAGAAGGGATTTGCATCTAAATGGATTGTTAGGGGGAAGTCACAAATCTAGGTTGTTCAATCTTTAATAGTTCTTCCATATTAATTCAGTTTAATTTCAATTTTGCTTTAATTAAATTTATTTTTATTTTCATTCGTATTTTTATTTAAGTATTGAAAAATCATCTTTTGTTTGTTTGGATAGAATTAGGATAAATTAGATTGGTAATTAGCAATTGATGATAATTTAGTCTCCGTGAGAACGGTACTTACTCACATCTTTATTACTTGTGTGATACGTGTACTTGCGTGTGTAAAATTATCAACAAGTTTTTGGCACCGTTGTCGGGGACTAAATTTTATTTTTCTATTGTTAATATTAATTGAATTATTCTAATCCTAGTTCAAATTTTTTATTTGTGTTATCAGGAATCTTGGCTTTTGTATGCGTAGTGGGGGAGAATCTAGTGTAATTCACTTTGATCCGGAGATTGAGAAGACTTGTCGAAGGAACAGAAGGAATAAGCGAGAGGCTTCTCATCAACATACAATGGCTGAGAACAACTACAGAGCGGAGGATCCCAAACCTCTGTTTGATTATGCTATACCAATGGTGGACGGCATCCACCAAAGTATCAATCGCCTAGCAATCAATGCCAACAATTTTGAGCTTAGGCCGGTGACTATTCAGATGGTGCAAAATTCTCAGTTTGGGGGTTTACCGACTGAAAATCCTAATGCGCACATAGTGAACTTTCTGGAGATATGTGTGACTTTCAAGTTCAATGGCGTTTCTGATGATGCCATAAGACTAAGGCTTTTCCCCTTCTCACTTCGGGATAAAGCCAAGATGTGGTTGAATTCTCTGCCTCCAGGGTCTATCTCTACTTGGGATGACTTAGCTCAGAAATTTTTGGCTAAGTATTTTCCACCATCAAAGACTGCCAAGCTAAGGAGTGATATTTCAAGTTTCATGTAATATGATCAAGAGTCTCTTTATGAAGCGTGGGAGAGATATAAGGAGCTGCTTAGAAAGTGCCCACATCATGGGTTGCCTGACTGGGTAATAATTCAAACTTTTTATAATGACCTGTTTGGCCCCATTAGATCACTTGTTGATGCTGTAGCAGGAGGCTCTCTTATGTAGAAATCCTACGATGAAGCTTTTAAGTTATTAGACGAGATGGCATCGAATAGTTATCAATGGCCCTCTGAGAGGATGGTGCCTAAAAAGCCAGTTGGTGTGCACGAAATTGATGTATTAACTGCTTTAACTGCACAAGTGATGGCATTATCGAAGAAATTCGATACTTTTGGGGTGAATGCTATTTAAATTCAGTCACAAGTTTGCGATTCTTGTGGTGATTCTCATTATGGAGAGGCTTGTCCATACACTTCCAGAACCATAAACTACATTAGCAATAGGCAAAATAACCCGTACTCTAATTTCTACAATACGGGTTGGAAGAATCATCCAAACTTCTCATGGAATAATAATAATCAGGGTAGTGCGTCATCTTCTGTGAAACCTATGTTCCCCCCTGGTTTTCCCACTCAGGGTCCAATTCGTGACAAGAAGCCAACCCTTGAAGATTTAGTTCAGCAGATGCAAGCGGCTAATGCTCAGTTTATGAATGAAGCTTAAACTCAAATTCAGAGTCAGACGGCATCTATCAGAAACTTAGAAGTTCAGATGAATTATGCTACCACAGAGAAGGAGTTGTTGGCGGTTGTCTTTGCTTTCGACAAATTTTGCTCCTATCTAATTGGCACCAAAGTGATAGTCTACACCGACCATTCAGCCATCAAATATTTAATTGCTAAGAAGGATACAAAGCCGAGGCTGATCAGATGGATTCTTTTATTGCAAGAATTTGATTTAGAGATTCGCGATAAGAAGGGTACTGAGAATCAAGTGGTGGATCATCTATCCCGACTCGAAAATGAAAAGCATGATGAGGATAAAAAGATGATTAATGAATCTTTCCCAGATGAACAGCTTTTTACACTAGACCACGAGAGTTTTCCATGGTATGCAGACTACGTGAACTTTATTGTAAGTAATCTGTTGCCTCCTGACTTGTCTTCACAGCAAAAGAAGAAGTTCTTACACGATGTCAAGTACTACATCTGGGATGAGCCATTTTTATTCAGGAGATGTGCTGATCAAATCATTAGAAGGTGTGTCCCCAAGGAGGAGATTGAAGATATACTTCAACATTGTCATTCATCTTATTATGGTGGACATTTCGGGGGTGAGAAAACAGCAGCAAAGGTGCTTCAATGTGATTTCTACTGGCCTACAATGTTCAAGGATGCTCATAATTTTGTCTCGAGATGTGACAGGTGCCAACGTGTTGGCAATATCTCTAGGAGACATGGGATGCCATTGAACAATATCTTAGAAGTGGAGATTTTTGATGTATGGGGCATTGATTTCATGGGTCCCTTTGTTCCATCATTTAATAATCTCTATATCTTAATGGCAGTAGATTATGTGTCTAAATGGGTAGAACCTGTAGCCTTACCAACGAATGATGCAAGGGTAGTGCTGAATTTCTTAAAAAAAAAACATTTTTACTCGTTTCGGAACTCCTAGAGCAATCATCAGTGACGAGGGTACTCACTTTTGCAATAAGACGTTTAATAAGCTCCTTGCTAAATATGGAGTCAAGCATAAGATTGCTACAGCATATCACCCTCAAACGCGTGGCCAAGTAGAGGTATCCAATCGCGAGATCAAGAGGATCTTAGAAAAGACAGTGAGCCCATTAAGGAAGGATTGGTCGAGGCGCTTAGATGATGCTTTATAGGCTTCTCAGACAGTCTACAAGATGCCAATCGGAATGTCACCTTACCGGTTGGTGTTTAGGAAATCGTGTCATCTACCTATGGAGTTGGAGCACAAAGCATACTTGGCCATCAAGAATCTGAATTTTGACTTGCAAGCCACCGGTGAAAAGCGTCTCTTACAACTCAATGAGATGGAGGAATTTCGGCACCAGGCTTATGAGAATGCCAACTTTATAAGGAGAACACAAAAAGATGGCATGATAAGAAGATTATGGAGCGACGATTCGAACCCGGAAACAGGTTCTACTATTTAATTCAAGACTGAGGCTTTTTCTAGGTAAATTAAAGTCTAGATGGTCGGGCCCATTCACAGTGGTCACAGTGTTCCCACATGGAGCTGTTGAAGTCAAGGATGAGAATACAGGTGCTAAATTCAAGGTTAACGGACAACGCCTCAAGCACTATTGGGGAGGTGGATTTGATCGTCGAAAATCCATGATCACCCTTGTGGATCCAAAATAGACCCCGACAGAATCAGGCTGAAGACTAAAAAACAAGGGCTTATGGGAGGCAACCCAAGCATTTTATTCCTTTTCTTTAGTTTATTTAAATCTTCATTGCAATTAGTACTTAGTTCGGGGTTTGACTGTTATTTTTGTTTTTATTAGTATTATTATTATTTTAGGGGGTTCAATTTTAATATGTTTCTTTTTGATTTAATCATGGTTGTAGACATAAGGCAAGTTTGGAGGGGAAATTTTTAAAGTTCATTATTCAAAAAAAAAAAAAAACGATAGCGTTTTAAAGGCAAATGCCTTATTAATCAAACACCCCCCCCCCCCCCCCCATAATATTCAGCAGCGCCACAGGCCCCCCCCCCCCCCCCCCCCCGCATCGATTTCTGCATCTCCAGCCAACGCCGTCCGCCGTTCCTCGCCGTGAGCCACCGCCCACCGTCGCCGATTTCTGGTCAGCCTACACTCTCCATTTCCACGAATCGCCACTCCTCTTCCTTGCCAACCCACAGTTCCCTGTCCGAGTGGATTAATTGCCAACTTTTGGAGTGAGCTTAGGAAGTGGATTCGGTGAAGAAGATCTCATGCCCGTCAAGTGTTCGAAGAAATTCTGTAAAGAGTGTGAGTGTGCTGGACATTGAGGATCAATGCCGTTATAGTAACTATTACCAACGGTGTGCATAAAGTTTAATGGCGTCAAAGAGGCAGCGAGGATTATCTTCTCAAGGGTCATAGAAATTTGATTCAACCAAGTTCGTAAGTTTTAATGTATTCAAGCACTACACTGATGCTTTGCTATTAAAACCATTGGTGCATGAACGTGGAATGCAAGCCGTGGATGAAATAGAATAGTGCTTGATTGCATTTCACGAATGGGAAGACTTCATTAAGTAGCCAGAAGTCGCAGTAGTCCCAATAGTTCATGAATTTTACGCCAATCTGCCGGAGCGCTGTGGTTCTAAGGTCTTTGTGAGAAAACAATGGGTGCCATTCGACAGTAAGATAATTAATCGATACTATAATTTGAAAGACTTTGAGACAGATGGCTATATGGAATGTCTCGAAGGGACAGTTGATCCGGAAGCGATTATTCGTTTTCTTGCAGGGCCAGGAACAGAATGGGACCAGTCTCGTTCAGATGGGAGTATAATTAAATTTTCAGTCGGTGACATGCGAATCCAGACTAAGGCGTGGCATTATTTTGTCTCAGCGAAATTGATACCTCGATCCCACTTAAGTCATGTGACTAAAAAGCAAGCCATTCTGGAGTATTGTATCCAACGGCACATGATAGTGGACGTAGGCAAAGTAATTCACGATTCAATCCTCAATGTTGTCGACGGAGGAACCACATCTGGATTTGGAAACCCATCCCTAATTACTGCATTGGAGGAAATATAAGAAGCAGGCCCGGCACAACAACAAGGTGATTTCAACTTACATGAGGCAGTTCGCGATCTTTCAGGACGGGTGACACAAATGGAGGCCATCCAGTGCTGGCAAGTCACCCAGGCCCAATGGCAGGCTCAGATGTTGTAGGCAATGGCATTACACTCTCAGATGAATCCTAGTGCCTACAACGTACCGCCTTATCCTTCGCTCCCACCATTTGGAGACCAGCCACCAACAAATGCACCTGGCGGCCCTGATGAGCCATGATTTCACCAGTTACCTTTTCAGGGAGTGTTCTTAACCCTTGTATTTTTTTAACATTGGGGACAATGTTCAGATTAAGTTTGGGGGTGGGAACACATTTTTTTCTATTATTTGTTTAGGTTTAGGTTATTTAGGTTTTGGATTTAGTCTTGTTGCTTAGATTTTAGTTTTTGTTTTATTTTTGAACTTTACATGTTTAGTAGTGAAAATATCTTTTGTTTAAATTGAAAATTTTGAATGATGTTGATATTGGTCAGATACAGTCGATGATAGAAAAATGATTACCCAAGATATTATTCTGATAGTGATGATAAATGTGATGTCTGTGTGCTTGATTTTTGATTGATTTGATCGTATTTTTTTGAATTCCTAATACCTCTGAGCACTGAACCTGGATTGCTTGCTCACTCAATGTACCTAGAGATTGTTTATGCGTTTTGGAATGTAATGGAACCTCATCAGAACCCTAGAACTTGTTTGATTGACACTTGAGACGAAATCCTAGACAAACATACAATCAAAGAGATGATTTAGGCCATTTTTGGTCGTTTAAGCCTTTCAAGCCTACCAGATCATATTATATATCCCTAGTCACCCCTTTGAGCCTTTATAGTCTTTTTCTTTGTCACCTACATGTATTTTCTCCTAGCCTATAAAGTGAATATCCTTTTGTCCCTGTACCTTAAACATGTGAATTATTTGGAGATTATGAGCCATGTTGAGGGTTAGTAAAAAAAATATATATATGTATGTTGCAAAAGGGTGTATGTAAGAAAAGGGAAAAATAGAGTAGTTAGTGTTTGTGATTAAAAAATAATAATAAATAAAAAAACTTAAAAAAATAAATAAATATTTGATTTAAAAAAAAGAATAAGGAAACAAGCATTAGCTATGAGTATAGTTGGAAAGCAAGGATGACAAAAAAGGGTTTGATTAATTTATGGGTGTATGTTGAGATAGACAAGAAAGCTCGACAAGAAATCCAAATAAGTAGCATGTTTGAGGTACCATAGCCCGAATATAATTTCCTATACCATACCTTAGTTGCAGCCTCATTACAAACTGGATAAGTCCTAATGATCTTGGAGGATATGGATTGTCTACATTAGTGGAGAGTGTCATGAAAAATTAGCACATGGGGTTCCAAATTACTAGAGGTGAAGTGATATTTATGAATTGTATAAATTGATCTGGGAGAAGAGTCAGTAGGTATGATGGAAATCACACATACACAAGGAAATTGAAAGTGCGCTTGAATTGATTGAGAATTGAAATTCTAGACTTGTGTAGCATTTAGAGTTGCCTTTGGAATTATATTTTGGGAAATCTTTAAGACAAGGTGAAAGACCAAGAGAAAACATCATCAAATTAGTCTTTGTGTTTAGGGTAGATTTTGTTCATTAGAGTTTTGATTATGTTTTGTGTTTTACTCGAGGACGAGTAAATGTTAAGTTTGGGGGTGTTTGATAAATGAGTTTTATACTCACTTATTAGATGTTGGTTAAGCTTAATATTTGTTAGTTTTCGGGGTGTTTTGTTGGTTTGATATGTGTTTTCATGTATTTTGTGTTTTGTTATTTTTATAGTTTTAATGATGAATCATGATGCTAAAATGGTTACTAAATGGTGAAAAAGAAGAAAAGAAGCAATCGGGCATGGTTGGAATTGAAAATCGAGGCATAAAGACTCAAATTTAACATGGAGCAGCACAAGCATCAGGCTCTTAAAAGCCAGCGCTTGGCACTCATACAAATCACAAAATACGGAGAATGGCCGAGAGTTCAGCGCCTCGGTGCTCATCAGGAAGCGCCTGGCGCTTCGCCAAAATAATGCCGAGCACTTGGCACTCAGAAGACAGCGCCTGGTGCTCAGTCAGAGAAAATCCAGCACCTGGCGCTCTGAAGCCAGCGCCTGGCATTGCGAGTCGGTGAAATCAGATTTTTGAAGCCCAAAAGAGAAAAAAAAAATTTGGTTCATTCGATTTCAAATCACTCAAGGCTATAAATAGGACATTATAGAGCAAATTTTTTCATTCTTTTGACAGCTCTAAACCTAGAAGGAGAGAGAACAAGGTGTGAAGAAGAAGACGGTTACTGGCAACGGTATTCAGATTCTAAAATCCAGTTTTTATTCTTTCTTCTTCTTTGATTATGTTTAGATCAATCATGATTATTTTTATTTTGTTTTGGATGAACTAAATTTTCTTTTCCTAGGTTTGGGATGAAACCCTAACATGAATTTTAGATGTTAAATTTATTTATTCTTTATTAATGCCTATTCATGATTATTCATTCTATCTTATGTTTAATGCTTTTTCTTAGATTGGCCACCTTTGAGAATGATATGGGAATGCTATAATATCGATAGAATTATTTGTGTTCATGCCATAGATAGAATGACATATGTGATTATAGGATAGACATATACCTATGTTCATGTGCGATCTTATGAGAATTTGATCTTAATAAATTTCTTGAATTCAATTCACATAGGCATATAGTGGTTTGGGTAAAAGAGGTATTTTTGCATGACCATCGACAGAGGCTGCCAAGACATACGTGTTCTTGATTGATAATCATTTAGGAAAATTAAATAAGAAAAAGAAGGGATTTGCATCTGAATGGATTGTTAGGGGGAAGTCACAAATCTAGGTTATTCGAAGTTCTTCCATATTAATTCAGTTTAATTTCAATTTTGCTTTAATTAAATTTATTTTTATTTTCATTCGTATTTTTATTTAAGTATTGAAAAATCATCTTTTGTTTTTTTGGATAGAATTAGGATAAATTAGATTGGTAATTAGTAATTGATGGTAATTTAATCTCCGTGGGAACGATACTTACTCACATCTTTATTACTTGTGCGATACGTGTACTTGTGTGTGTAAAATTATCAACATGGTGCAAGGAGAAATATAGACTAGTTTAGATATTCGAGGCTGCTACTTGTAGTGGTGTATTATTTGTTATACTTTCTTTACTCATTTATATCTATTTGTTCTTCATCTATATTTATTTTTGGACTTTGTGGACTGCGATCATATGTCTAGATTGTATCACATTTTAATTTCTTTCTTTCTTTTTATTTTTTCTTTTTCATATGTTATGGAATGGTTGAACCCCTTTATACCGAAGGCAAAAAATATTTATATATAACATGGCATGTTTTTTTGTAAAAATTAAAATGAGCTAGACTTAGGAAAAGTTTTCACAATTGACATTCCAAAAATTAGACATATTTTATAATTTTCAACTAGTGATGGACTGATTTTGGAAATTAAATGAACTTGGTATTTGTAGAAAATAAATTGAAATTTTGGGTTTCGAACTCAGTCTGAGGGTTTTTTTTTAATTAACCCTCCACGTCACCCACACAATCTCGGGGGTGATGTATACCAATTAAGTCCACTATAATACCTTCATTATCTATCCATTCCATTTTAAATAAATAATAAAATAAAAATACAATAAAGTTGGATGGAACAAAGAAAACCACTCTAAAAAAGAGAGAAAACACATTATTATATATACTAAAGTTAAGGCAAAAGAATACTATTCATTGACTGTTACTAGGACAATGTTATACAGATACTACCCCTGATTGGTTATGGATTTTAAGTCTTTTTATATTCTCTGTGTGAATTTTCTTTTTTTACCATTTATTTTGATTTCTTAACCTTTGTAACGTGACCTTTTAGTTATTCTACCTGGTCATTTTACCTAACAAGAATATTTCATTACTTTGTTTTGACTACCTCTCTCATATTTGGTTAATTTTGGGTTTTTTGTTTTCCTCTCTCTCTCTCTCTTCTGTTTATTACTTGGCTTTGTTTCAAGTCCCTCTCACATTTGGTAGGACTTGAGTTTTTTTTTTTTTTTTTGTCTTCCTCTGGCTGCCTTTCATTTTTTTTTTTGTTTTTTCTTTTCTTTGCATTCTCTTAGTTTAAAATCTTTGGTTTTTTTTATTTATTTATTTCTGTTCTTCTCTTCCCTCTGATCCGTTCTAAGATCCTATGTTATTTTTTACTTTTGTTTTTTTATTTATCCTCAGTTTTATTTTTCATTGCCTTTCTCATATTGTAGGTTTTGGATTTTGATTTTCTCTTCATATTCTTGGTTTAAAAATTATGGTTTTTTTATTTTATTTTCGATCTTTTATTTATTTCTGTTCTTCTCTTCCTCTAATCCGTTTTAGGCTAGATTGTTTTTTTCCTTTTTTTTTCCTCAATTTTTTAATTTTTTGTCACCTTTCTCATTACTTGTCATTTATTATTTTCTTTGTTGTCCTAATCACCCTGGCCTTATCTGTCTCCCATTTACTTTTGTTTATTTCCTTTTGACTTTCTTTCTATTCTTTTTTATTTTCCTAACCACCCTAACTTTTTATGTCTCTCACTTACTTTTGTTTTTTTTTTTTGGCTCATTTTTTACTTTGTTTTCCTTCTTTCTTATTTTCTTAACCACCCCAACATTCCCTGTCTCCCACTTACTTTTGTTTTTTACCTCATGACTTTATTTCCGTTTTTCTTTATTTTCCTAAGTATCCCAACCTTTTCTATCTCCTAATTACTTTTGTTTTTTATCTCATGACTTTATTTTCGTTCTTCTTTATTTTTCTAACCACCTCAACATTCTTTTTTATCACTTTTGACTTTATTTCCATTCTTATATCAACCTCCCAATCTATTGTAGGACTCTGCTTACTTTTAGTTTTTTTTCCTCAATTTTTTTTTAATTTTTTCATTGTCTTTCTCATTACTTTTCATCACTTCATTATTTTTCTTATTTTTCTAACCACACCACCTTTTTGTCTCCCACTTACTCTTGTCTTTTTCCTTATTTTTGACTGTTTCCTACTTTCTTATCCATAAAAATATTATCCACCAATGCCATTCTTCAATTTTCCTAGAAAAATTGAACACGCTAGAGAAACTTGCAAAAAAACAAAAACAATCCTACTCATGCTATACTTATATTTTGTTTCTTACACTTGCACACATATATTTATTATTATATTATTATTTTATGATATCATTATAAAAAATATTCAACTACTCATAATCATTTTTGTCTCTCAATTATTTAACTTTATTTACCAGCCTTAAATACCAATACTAAGAAATATATCCTTAAATTTTTACGATTTCTTTGTTGAAATTTACAGAATTAATATTTAGTTATTTTAGGTAATTTTGAATCAATTCCAAGTATTGTTTATATTTTCTTTGTATGATTTTATTTGTGTTTGTTTGTGATAGAGTATTACATTAATATCATTGTTATTTAATTACAATGTACTCTAATTTTTTATTTTTATTAATATGATAAAAAACATTTTTTATAAATGATTAGATATAATCCTTATATATGTGTTAATGAAATAAGTGATGAAAAAGATATAAGATATTAGTTTGGCTTTTAAAACTCGTAAATTTAATGTGTCACAAACTTTAAACATTTTTTTCAAAATATAATCATACTTCCACTAAAAACTTTCATTAATTAATTGAATTTATTAGCATGCATATAAAATTTGTATTCATCAATATTATTATATTATTGGGGCCTACAGTAGTGGGTGACATGATTGCAGATAAGTTTTAGTTTTAGAAACTTAATTTTACTAAAACACAAATCTAACTCCCGAATAAGTTAATAATTATGCTAATTAAACGTAAATTTTAGAATTCAAAAATCTTAAATACAAACACATTATAACTCAGATATATTCAATTATAACATAAATTACTTTCGAAATTCTAAATTCTACACCAAATTCTGCTAAAATACAAACCTAACTCTTAGATCAAGTCAAAAATTATACCAATTAAACATAAATTTTAAAATTTAAAAATCCTATATCCAAACACACTAAAATTCAAATTCACAAAAAAAAAAAAAAAGCATAATCCAATAAAAATGGTGCAAAATATATATATATACAAAATTATAGTTTTATCGATTAAATATTTTTTCAAAATATCTGATTACATGATTAATAAAAATTGAAAAGAAAGTGCACATATGGTCCAAGGATTTGCAGAAAGAGGAATGCAAATAATGATGGCATAAATAAATATTGAGAGAGCTATCAAACATAACCTTATAAATTAATTTAAGTGGGAATTGTTGATGTCCAAAATAGTCTTCCCTGAAGTTGGCCACATTCTTAAGTGAGAAAGTAGCCAACCCCCTCCCTTTTTGTCATCTTCTCTCTTCTCTCTTTCTCGTCATCACCATCATCAAACTCATTGAAAAAACAAGAATAAAAAGAAGAAAATTTATATAATATAAATCCCACAAAAGGTGAAAGGTGACCAAGAAGAGAAAAGGAAAGCAAAGTCAATTCAAACAAGCAAAACACACCGTCCTCCCAGTTCAAAGTTCTAGAGATAGAGAAAGAGAGAGAATTCTTTCAAAGAATCATTTAATATATGGACTAAAATAAAACAAAAAATACAAGACAGAGGAAGCTAGAGAGAGAAACTAAAAACAGAGGTACAATTGTTAAAATATCTTTGTAGTAATAATTCTTTGGTCTCGGGAACTTTACTTACAAATATATGTTTTCATAAAATGGTGAAGCCAAACACGAAAAAGAGCTATTTCTACTAACTTTAACATATGCATAGATTAAGCTCCACACAACCAAGATTGGATCAACATTTGATAGAATGGAACCTTAATTAATTTGCTTTTTAAAAAAAAATATGGGATCATCCAAGCTCTAAATGATTTTACCTTATTATTTGAGACATTTATAGAATCTCATTTTCATTTTTTAGATGAGTCTATAAAACACAAAAAAGAGAGAGAGAAAGATACAAACTCCAATTATTTCTTGGGATTCATATACCTAAAACACATATCTTTGATAGATCAAAATCTGTGACAATCGGAAAATTTCATCCTTCTCAGAAAATCGGTATATAGAATGTGCACAATGAATTTCATGTTTAAAATGTGAAATGTAGTGATTTTATGTGTGTACTCGTGCGTGTCATATACAGTATCAAGAAATCGGTCAAGATAACATTTTCTTGATATAAAACTGATATATTTAGAATCAATATGCTCAAATTAGTCAATTGAGCATAAAATGTAACTTTTAACCCATAGATATACAGTATCAAGAAATTGGTCAAGATGACATTTTTCTTAAAATAAAACTGATATATTTAGAATTAGCATGCTCAAATTAGTCAATTGAGCAAAAAAAGTAATTTTTGATAGGGAAATTGCAGTATCAGAAAACTGGTCGAGATGACCTCAAATGAATATAAAACTAACATATTTGGGTTCAGCATGCCCAAATTAGTCAGTATAGCATATGTTAATATTTTCACACAAAAAAAAAGTATATATAAAGGTAGAAAAGATTGGGGTTTTTTTTTTTTTTTTAAAAAAAGGCCCTCATTTTTCCTTCTCTCTCTTTTTCCTCCCCCACCACCGTGAGTGAACAGTAATCACAAACCGAAATCGGTGCCCATTTTCGACATTGCTGGTCTCATTGGAAAGCTCTCGACAAGCTGAGTCCAACGGTGTGCCGGCTCGACAGAACCACTACCGAAGGAAGCCGTGCCGATCGAAGTCGTCAGAATGCTCAAAATTTTCCGACACCGTAACTTCGCCGTCCGACCTCCGATTGAGGTGATTCCAGTCCCAATAGATTCATGGTGAAGAGAAGAACAAAACTCATACCTTATTTCACCTCAACGGCCATCGGATCACGCCGCCTAAAGTTGCATCGTCGCCGCCACGCTCCCGCCATCGAATTCACTGTTTCCGGCAGAGGTGACTGACACTACACGTCTCAAAAGACTCTAAATGATGCGGAAAACAAAAACCCCAAGCCAATTTCAAGAAACAACCATAGGATGGTAGAGATCGAAGCACGCCACTGCCGTCCACCGTTGGAAGCTCAATTCTTGATGATGAGAGCTCTGATTTGGTAAATTGACACCAGAAATGAGTTCTTCTCGTCGAGATCTACAAATTGGTACCTATATTGGCCCACGCCGCCGTCGGTCAACACCAGTCAACGGCGATTGGACCCCAAATTTTGAAGGATGGCCCTCTGGCCTATTTTTGACATTCCAGACACGTCCGCGGCATCGGATTTGTCAATCGAAATTTCAAATGTGAAGAACAGTGAATTAAAGTTTGTGCGTGTGAGATCGAACAGCTCCTTTGATCACCGATTGGAGTCAACCCACCCATTGAACGTCGTTAAGCGACTCCAGTAGTGATCTCGACTACTTTCATTCCTCAATTTATTAATTGGAATGATTATATGTTAATTATAGATTATTGGTATGAGAAATGGTCAGATAAGAACATGTGTGAAATGTGAAGATTTTTACATAAAAAGTTTGAGTTTTTACATAAAAATTAGGCCTCTGATTTAGTACGTGGTAGATTAGAATTGGTTAGATAGTTTTGAGGCATTTCCTAAACGCCGGACACCCAAAAATTAAGTGGAAATGCTGTCAAAATTTCTAAAACGACATAAAGGGGTATTTTAGGAAACGAGGGGTAAAAAAAAATGTGGTCGGGATGGAAACCCGAGCCCCTCTATGACCTAGGCCCGAAAGAAGGATAGGCATTTCGAGGATTAGTAAACCGCCCATTCGAAATCTCGAAATATAAGAAAACAAAGAAAAACAACCCCTATGTCAGAATAGTACCACCCGAGGAATGAGTGTGAATTAAGTATGAAAATTAGGGTGATTAAAGCAGTAAAGACCCGATAAAAACTAGAAAGTTGATTTTATGATTTTTGAGTTTAAAAAATCTAGTCTAAGCATTAAAATGAAAATGATACGGTCCAAAAACCCGTCAGGGGTAAAACGGTCAATTTCATCAAAAATTTCAAAAATAATAAAAAAAGGGCCCTAATGAACTTAAAATGGCTTAATTAAGATTCTAAGAGCTAAAACCAAGTTGTAAATCAAAGAAAAGTAAGGTTATGATAAAAAATCTCGTTAGGAGCAAAATGGTAATTTTGTCAAAAGTTAGCAAAAAAGTTATAAATGGGATATTAGACTCCTAAGTTTATGATGTTAGGAAATGCCCTAAGCATTAGAGACATTTTGATGTATTTATTTTGAACTGGATAATAAAATTATATATAGAGGTTATTCATTACATTGCTATCTGTCCTCGTTTTATTTACATGTTAAAGTAAATGAAAGCAAATATGGCTCCCTGACTGCTTGTGTTAAACTGTTAGAATGTTGCATGCAATGGACTTTTGTATGCGAGAAGACAATGTTCTAAAGTTAGCGGTCTAAACTATGGTCTGTAGTCTATGGGGTTAGACCGGGCATCTAACTCATGTTAAGACTATTATGTTGTCTAAAGCCTTGGAGGGGACGATTTGTCTTGACAGTCTGGAGCTGGACTCCCAAGTAGAGACATAGATATATTGCTTGGCGGTGACATATTAGACCAGGACTAAAGCGTGATTGATCTACGAAGTCCGCTTTGAGTAGATCGATCTGCTTTTGATGTTCATTGTGTAGTAACCTTAATCCTGAGTAAAAGGACAGCTTCATGTATATGACTTGTGTACTTTGATGTTCCAATGGCTAAAGCGTTTTAGAGGTAGTAAGTTTATAGACCAGTTCGTTGGATGTATGACTTGTACACGATGAAGGGTTCGTTTACAGATATCGGAATCATAGCTCTAATGAGGAGTTAAGGGTATCCTCTTAAAGGCATTATACTGAATGTGAAAATGGACAAGGCCTTGGGTCGTCTGCTGTGCGGATGACTTCTTATTCACATATGGTGAATAATCATTTTCTTAATTCGGTAGTATAATGGAACTTTAAGATAGCCTGATCAGTAGGATTAAACAGACTTTGGCCTAAGACTGATCATGGATATCATATGAGGGTTCTACATACATGACAAGGTCATTGGATGATAGCTTGTCATAGGCTTACGTAATACGGTATATAATTGGGAGTTCAGTTTCAGGTTTATAATGGTGTGACTCTGAAATTAGTGATCATATGTTTGAGTTGTTCAGTAAAGAATGATGATCATATGGATTTGTGGGAGCCCGATTATATATGTCCAATCAGTCCCTCTACTAGCTCCACATAATTCCTAAACGTTTGGCAAATTGATTTGTGTATGCTCTTGGCTAGTTTATTATGCATGGATGGTGTTGACATAGGATTAGGATGGTAGACAAGATTCTCTCCGGTTGGATTCAGATTTTGTTTTGGATAATAGAGTACACAATTATTCGAACTCCAAATAAAGTTACCATGATTTTATTTGAGATTGGATTGGAGTTGTAGAAAATTATCCATGAGAACAAGAATTTGAAACACAACTGTTTTGTGGATTTTGAAATTTGAAATTTGAAATTTGAATTTGAAATTCGAATTTGAAATTTAAATTTGAAATTTGAAATTTGAAATTTGAAATTTGAATTTGAAATTTGAAATTCAAATTTTAAATCACAGTCTAAGTGGGATTTGAATTTGTTGTGGTAAATCTACAAGGAATGTAATTCGAATTTAAGTTGGATATGGAGAGGATAATCTTGTTAGAATCTTACTTGAATTTTGAATCCAAATCCTAACTAATGATGAACGAAAATTTTGAGGATTATCCTCAATGGATTTTCGGATTTTTGTGGATAAGGTTCAAGAAAATATTCAAGTTTTAATCCCAGTTGAATTTGGATTCTCTCTTCCTAGATAATGGCCAAATTTTTGGAGTGAATCTCCTAGGAGATTTTCGGTTATTTTGGATAAGGATGAGATAAGATTCAAGCTTGAAAATCCTAGTGGAATTTTGATTCTCCTTTATCCAAAAGTGGCCAAATTTTTGTGGACATTTTCTCCTTTGAATTTTCAAATTTTTTTGGTTGAAAAAGGGAGATAAAATTCTAGTTAAAATCTTGTTTAGATTTGGATTGGATTTATCCAAAAGTGGCCGAATTTATTGTTGGGATTTTTCCCTTGGAAAATTCAGATTTTGAGCTTGTGGATAAGGGAGAATATCTTCTCCTAATCCAATTCGAATTCAGAGAATCACCTCATGCAGGTCTATAAATAGAGGTCCTGCCACTCCAGTTCTCTCAGATCATAGACTCTCAGGTGAGCAGGCTTATTGTTGCACAGCCCACCGTGACAATAAGTTCTTTAGAGATCTGGGTGGTCGGAAGAAGACTAGCAGTGCTAGCATACCGATCGAGGTTCAGAGTGCCCACACACTTTGCCATTCGGGAATTGGAGAATAGTAGAGAAGGCTAGTTGGTTGAAGCCCTCCAGTCATTCTCCTCCTGCAGATTGGTGTCCTTGAGGTATGAGTTTTAATTGTTGTTGGTTTATTATATATGGCATCATGAGATATTTAATGATCTAAAAATTTTTATTGTTCCGCTACGCCACTCTGATACGTTTTTTACCGATTTATTTTCCCACATATGATTGGGAAATAAAACATAGAATTTTTACGTTTTATTAAGCTTTACGTATGAAATAAGTATCGAAGATAACCGTGGTTACTTCGGTTATAGGAACCCGATCCAGACGTAACGAAGAAATGTCCGTGGATCCAAACGGTGAAAACGGAGATACTAGCGAAGTATCTATAAGTTCAAACATTGCATTGTTTACAACATGAATTTACTTGACATGTTTATATCTATATGTTATATGTTATAAGTTCAAGCATTTCGTTTACTGCAACATGAATTGATTGTTATGTTTAACTGTTATATGAAAGTTATGTATGTGAGTGCTATACGCACTAAAGTATGACTAACATAACGCACACTATAAAAACTACGTTAAGAAAGAAATGATTTATGAAATGCTTATGAAAAGAAAAGAAACGAATGAAAGAAAGAATGAATGAATGAATGAAAGAAAAAAAAGGAATGTAAAGGGTTCCGGACTAAGGGGCAATAGGAATGTCATCTGGTTGGAATCATACGAAAGAATGAAAAGATAAAGTAAAGGAAGAGAAAGATAAGCAAGATAATAAAACTAAAGAGCTAAATGTTGGCGTACCGACCTCCTACAAGGCGAGGTTTTAAAGAATGGCTATCCAATCCGACGAGATGCTACCTCGAAAGTGCGTAAGTTTAATGTTAAAGTTCGACCGTGAGGTTAGTTGTTGTGTAGCCCCCCCTCCCCTTATTGGTCTACGCGCATCAGGTACGACCATCGAATGGGGCCTGTAAGTGAAAGTAAAGTAAAGTAAAGAAAAGAATAGAATAGAATGGTATGAAAGAAAGAAAGAACAACAGAAATGAAAGAAGGAAAAATAAATGAGCATAATATGCACCAACATCATGTTTGATGATATGTTCTATGATCTGTTTAAGTATGTTCATGATGTTAAGTATGTTTACGATGTTAAAATATGTTAAGTATGAAAGTATGTTCACGATATTAAAGTATTTTAAGCATGAATTTTAAGTAATGTATATTATATATTATGTTAATGCTCTGTACTATATAGTACGAGTATTTATAAGTCATGTATGAATGTTTGAACTATGTATGACATATGTTAAGTTAATGTTTTGATGCCACAGTGGTATCAGATATGCTTTGTCCTATATGGTATGAGTTCTTATATGTCATGTATGTATATTTGAACTTACTGAGCAATTAGCTCACAAGTTTATTCATATTGCAGGTAAGCAACCTGCACGACGATAAGACAAATGATAGATGATGAATGAGATTTGCATGTGCTAAGGGACTGGCCGAGGGTTATGGTATTACTATGAGTTTTCCGCTGAACTATTTAAAAGAATGCAAAGTTAAATGAATGTTGAAATGAAATGTTTATGATATAATAAAGTTTAAATTATGTAAGATGTTTATGTAGTAATGATTTATGATGGAACAGTTTCAAATACGAAACGCCCAGTTTAAAAGAAAGTTAAAAAAAAAAATTTGTACATGTTAAATAACAAAGTTAAAATGACAAAGTTTAAAGATATAAAAGTAAGTAAGTTTAAATATGTTACTGGCGACTCATGAGGTGGCAAGCTATCACAGTTGGCTTCAAAGCTCGATCATCATAGTGCTGTTCAGCCTCCATGTAGGGCGGGTCGTCACAAAATCTGAATCACACAATTAAACCATAAATTATTTCAAAACCATGGAAAAAGGAGTAAAATCAGTGAAAATTAAAGTATCAAATAACAATAGAAATTTAGAATTAAAAAAAACTCCAATAAATCGCAAACAAGAAAGAAGGCTATATGATACATATGAAGCGGAAACTGAGAAATATGCAGACAAATGAAAAAAAGGAAAAAGAAAAAATTTTCTAAAGGAGTTTCACTGGTGAGCAAACTAAAACCTATTGTCTCAATGAAAATCAAAACAAATAAAACAAAATTAAAAAAAAAAGTCCAAAGTAGAAGATCTCACAATTTGTTTATACCCTAATGCTTCTCATCTGTCACTTGCCCTCCTAAAACAACCTTGCTGATCCCATCCAACAACTAAAATCATTCCCATCCCACAAGAAAAAACCAATCAGATCCTAAATCTCAAAAAAAAAAAAAAAAAAAAATCGAAATTAAATCAAAAAGTTACCTAGTAAAAGCAAGCTGCGAAGCGATAAGCAACAGATATGACAGCAGGAGAGTCGATCGGAGGAGTTTCGAACCAAGTGAGCAAATCTACAGTGGATGTGTGGGGCTTCCTCACCAGGGTAGCTCTCTCTATTCTTCTTGCTCTTCTCTTCTTCAGTCTTTCTTCCTTGCTTTTTGAGCTTGAGTTTCAAATAAATGGTGGAATTTGCGAAGCTAGAGAGAGAGAGTTTTGCTATTCTTGTCTGCTCTATAAAAAGCATTACTGTGGTTTATTTAGAGAAATGAAAGCCATAAAGCTAGACTTATTTGCCTACCTAACCAAAGCATCTGAGTAGCCATACCAAATAACAACAGTAAGAACAACAAAGAAAAAAACAAAAGAGCGAGAAAAAGCAAAACTAACAAAAGGGTAGTTTACCCACTACCACCCACCTATTTTTTCTTTCCCCTCCCCCCCCCCCCCCCCCCCCCCCCCCCTTTTTTTTTTGCTTTCATTTTTTTCTTTTCTTTTTGTAGTTTTTTTTTTGTCTTATTAGTTATGTTATTTAGTGGATTGTAATTAATTGCATAATTCAAAGTTCATATCCAAAAACCTATAGCTTTGACGATTGGGATCAGTTAGGGGTTGTAGTGTCGGGCATAATGTTATTATACAAGGTTATTCCATGTAACATTTAATGCCTTTTATTGGTTTGCTAATTTGGTCAAAAAGAAATATGTCTAAGTTGTTTTTTTGAACCTTTTATTCCCAGCCACATCTCTATGGTATGTTTCCCTTTTTTTTTTTTTTTACAGCTAGCATTAATAGATATTAAATTGACAATAGGTGCATGGTGGATATGATTAAAGATCATTTGGACTATGGTATCACAAAATGGAAATAGATTGTGGGTTTGGTGGCAATAATTCATATAAGAAAATAATAGATATTGTTTAGGACTTGGTTGTTACTTGTCATTATATGTTTGTTAATAAATGGAGTGTTTGACCATAGCATCATCATAATATAACATGAAAAGGGGATATTGCCAATTGTCTATCTACTGATGTTGTAGTTGTACTGTCTAGATTAGCTAATTCAGTTAGACGAAACATTAGTAGTAGTTAATATTATTAAAATAGGTTAGAAATATAGAAATTTCACATATTTTATTTTTATTTAATTTTTTTTGGGTAACTTTTCAAGGGAGGACTTACACCGCTTAAAATTTTGTTTACTATCATTAATTTAAAACTATGTATGATTGTCCATATAACTTTTTCATAACCAACTAATATGACACATAACGAACCGAAATGATTGAGCAATATTTGGAAAATGGAACTATATAGGATTACATATATGACTTTTGAAATAAACGTTTAATATCTTGATCAAAGCAATGCTAAAGATTAACTTATTATTTGCTATTGAATCAATGCACTGGATACTTACCATGAGCAATTAAGCATATCTGTATATGCAAAGACGATTTATTTGTTTTTTTATGAATAGTTAAGAAAGAAAGCTAACTGCATTTAAATTCTTAATCCTCCTACAAAAGTATCCTAATATTTTTTAACTGTAGAGAGCTTGCTTAACAACTAAACTTTAATTAGATTCCCTGTCTGCACTTAGCTGTAGTGTTTTTCGTTTACAAAGTTTTTTTTTTAAATTTTTTTTAACAAAAAATGTTATCTATTATTAAGTTAGTGTTAATGTGGATATTACCTGTGATTGTGTCAGTAGAACTGAAAACTTACACTGTTCCCAAACAAATTAGACTATTTCATAGCCAAAAGGGGAACCACCTTTAGAAAACAATGGTGCCTCCGATAACATCAATGGCATAAAATGTTCGTAAGTTAAATATACCTATTTTGGCTTATTTAATAATGTAAAGCTAACTCTTTACATAATTGAATTATTACAATAACTTTTAAAATATTCAAGTCACTAATAAATTTAAAATACTGCTGCAATAATAAGAAAATAATATAACAAAACAAAAATCCATCCTCAAAACTATCTAATTCATACGATATGTTTGGTTAAATAATATAATTTCATTTGATCCCGATAACTATATAAATCCATGCATAGCCGATCACTAAGTTTCTTCACATATTGTAGCAAATTTAGCTCGTCGCTGGAATGCCACTGCACTTGCCAATTCTTTTCTTCATAATTCAAACCACAACTTAATCATAAAATATGGTTACATTATTAGCCAATTATTATGACAATAAGTAAAAGTAAAATAAAAAATTGAAAGACTTCTTAAGAAAGCTTCACAATAAAAATAAGAATAAAACTTATGATAACTAAAATAGTAAGAACTAATAATAATGCACTAACCATATTGCAAATTTTTTTTAACTAAGAAAAGAACTTTAGTGGAGCAAATGAAAGAATTAAAGAAATGAAAAAGATATGAGATGTATATTTGTAAAAACTTGAGGATGAATGAATTTATTGGATAAAAATTAGCTGTTTATAGCCGCTGAAAGTGAGAAGAAATTTTTGAATTTTGTGTAATTATATTTTTGAATAATACAAATAAAATAAATAAAAAAAGTAGATGTACCTACTAATTACACTATATTTGTGAAAACTTAAGGATGAATAAATTCATAAGGTAAAATCTAGCTATTTATAGCCATTAGAAGTGTGGGGAGATTTTTGAATTTTTTATAATCGTATTCTTGACTGATGTAGATCAATAAATACATATATTAGATATACCTACTAAATACAATATGTTTATCAAAACCTAAGGATAAATGACTATATGTTTATTGTTGGAAAAAATGAAAAATATGCACAGTAGAATTTTAAAAATTTTTCAAAAATCATTAGAACTCATGTTGCCATATATAATAAATTATTAACAATCAAATATACCTTTTAAAGAAAACACCTTGAATGCTAAAGTCAATGTCAGAAACATAGAAGGACAACATCAGAAAGGGTTTCAATCAACTAGTCTTCTCCGTTATTCTCCAATTCCAAGACGATTGAGTATGTGGGCAACCGTTTCCTCGATCGATACTCGGCGCGACTTGTCTCTTTCTGACCACTCAGATCTCTAAGAACTTACAGTCACATGATTTGTGCAATAATAAGCCTGCTCACCTGAGAGTCTATAATCTAAAGAAAATAGGAGTGTAAAAACCTCTATTTATAATATTGCATGAGGTGCCTTTTTGAATTTTTAATTGGATCAAGAAAAAAAAAATTTTCTCCCACAGGCCAAAAAACCGATACTCCTCTAAGCCTAAATCCTTGGAAAATTCGACCACACTAGAGAGAGAAGCATTCAAAATTCAAATAAGATTTAAATAAGATTTTTCTCTCCCTTATCCACCTAGAAAAATCGATTCTTCTTAGAAGATATATCCTCACAAAAATTTAGCTATAAAGGATAGAGAACATCAAAAACCATATAGGATTCTAACGAGAATTTTCTTTCTCTGTCGTCCACAAAAAATCCGAATTTATCCATGTGGATAATGTCACACTAAAAACTGATTTTGTGATTGATTTGTGATTCAAAATTTAATTCAAATTTCAAACTTCATAAATCTTTGAATTTTATCCACATGGATAATTTTCCACAACTCCAATTTAAATTCAAATAAAATCATGACAACTTTATTTAAAATTCAAATAATTATGTAATCTCTTTTCCAAAACAAAATTCAAATTCAAATTAGGAGATAATCTTATCTTCCATCCTTATCCAAAAACACACCACCTGTTATTGTGTAAGGACAAAATTTTATTCAAATAGGATAATCTTTTAAATTTCTAATATTTATTTTAAAACAAGATTTTCAAAATTCAAATTAATCTTATATTTAAATTTCAAATTCAAATACAATTAATTTAAATTTCAAATCTTATCTTTCAAAATAAATGTTAATTCAATATTTATTTCGTTTATTAAATAATACAAAATTACAATTTTTGCCCCTCAAACACATAGAGAAAAATGCCTACACTCTTGTGGAGGGTGATCTGAATTTTTCTCATCATTAAATGCAAAACAGCAATCCACAAAAGAATATCTCGATCAACTACAATCTTTAAAGAATTATAGGAGTTAGTAGAAGGACTGATTGGACATATATAATAGGACTCTCATGAATCTATGTAATCACTGTTCTATACCAAACAATTCAATATCATGATCACTAATTTCAATATCATTCCACTATAGACCTGAAACTGAACTCTCAATTATATTGCAAATTATGCAAGCCTTAGAAAAGACACCATCTAACGATCTTGTCATTAATGCAAAACATTCATATGATATTAATGATTAACCTAGGTCAAAGTTTGTTCAACCTTTTGATTACACTATCTTAAAAATCCATTCTACACCTGATAAGAAAACGATTATCCATTATATATGAATAATAGGTCATCTACAAAGCAAACAACCCAAGACCTTGCCCATTCTCACTAATCTAGTATAATGCTTTTAAGAGAATGACCTTAACTCTACATAAGGGTTATGATTCCTTATCTATAAACAATCTTTCCATCATATGTCTACTGTGTACCAAACGAACCGATCTATTAGCTTATAACCTCTGAGACACCCTAGCCTTTGGAACATCAAAGCATACTAACCACATATACGGAGCTGTTCATTTACTCATGATTAAGGTTACTACACAATGAATGTCAAAAGTATATCGATCCACTCGTAGCGAACAACACAGATCAATCACACTTTAGTCTGGGTCCAATATGTCATCACCAAGCAACATATCTATGTCTCTACTAGGGAGTCAATGTTAGAAAATGCCCTAAGTATTAGAGACATTTTGAACTGGATAATAAAATTATATATAGAGGTTATTCATTACATTGCTATCTGTCCTCATCTTATTTACATGTTAAAGTAAATGTAAGCAAATATGGCTCACTGACTGCTTGTGTTAAAACTGTTAGAACGTTGTATGTAATGGACTTTTGTATGCGAGAAGACAATGTTCTAAAATTAGCGGTCTAAACTATGGTCTGTAGTCTATGGGGTTAGACCGAGCATCTAACTCATGTTAAGACTATTATGTTGTCTAAAGCCTTGGAGGGGACGGTTTGTCTTGACTGTCTGGAGCTGGACTCCCAAGTAGAGACATAGATATGTTACTTGGTGGTGACACATTAGACCGGGACTAAAGCGTGATTGATCTACGTAGTCCACTATGAGTGGATCAATCTGCTTTTGATGTTCATTGTGTAATAACCTTAATCCTGAGTAAATGAACTACTTCATGTATATGACTTGTGTACTTTGATGTTCCAATGGCTAAAGCGTCTCAGAGGTAGTAAGCTTATAGACCGATTCGTTGGGTGCATGACTTGTATACGATGAAGGGTTTGTTTGCAGATATCGGAATCATAGCTCTAAGGAGTTAAAGGTATCCTCTTAAAGGCATTATACTGAATGTGAAAATAGATAAGGCCTTGGGTCGTCTGCTGGGCGGATGACTTCTTATTCTCATATGGTGAATAATCATTTTCTTAATACGGTAGTATAATGGAACTTTAAGATAGCCTGATCAGTAGGATTAAACAGACTTTGACTTAAGGCTAATCATGGATATCATATGAGGGTTTTGCATATATGACAAGGTCATTGGATAGTAGCTCGTCACAGGCTTACGTAATACGGTATATAATTAGGAGTTCAGTTTCAGGTTTATAGTGGTGTGACTTTGAAACTAGTGATCATATGATTGAGTTGTTCGGTAAAGAATGATGATCATATGGATTTATGGGAGCCGGATTATATATGTCCAATCAGTCCCTCTACTAGCTCCACATAATTTCTTAACGTTTGGCAAATTGATTTGTGTATGCTATTGGCTGGTTTATTATGCATGGATGGTGATGACACAGGATTAGGATGGTAGACAAGATTCTCTCTGGTTGGATTCAGATTTTGTTTTGGATAATAGAGTACACAATTATTCGAACTCCAAATAAAGTTGCCATGATTTTATTTGAGATTGGATTGGAGTGGTAGAAAATTATCCATGAGAACAAGAATTTGAAACACAACCGTTTTGTGGATTTTGAAATTTGAATTTTGAAATTTGAATTTTGAATTTTGAATTTGAAATTTGAATTTGAAATTTGAATTTGAAATTTGAATTTGAAATTTAAATTTGAAATTTGAAATTTGAAATTTGAATTTGAAATTCGAATTTGAAATTTGAAATTCAAATTTTGAATAGGAGCCGGATTATATAGGAGCCTCTCGTTGCGGACTGGAGATGGTAGCTTTGTGGTGGCTGAAGCAGTGGGAGATGTTTACCTTTATTTTGATCAATTTAGGTTTATTTTATTGAAAGACTGTTTTTATGTTCCTAATTTTAGGAGGAACCTTATATCGGTAGCTTGTTTAATAAAGGATTCTTATTCAGTTTCTTTTAGTAAAAGAGTTGATATTCGTAGAAATAAGTCTTTTATCTGTTCTGGATGGATGGATGGATAGAAACCTATATTTGATCAAACCAAAGATGTACTCACTGCTTGACATTGAATTAATTGATAACTCTAAAAGATTGAAAGTTTCTCACTCTAACAAGGTTATATTTGGTATTTAAGACTTGGTCATATTAATCAGGATAGGATTCAAAGATTGGTGAAAGACGGTCCTCTTGAATCTCTGGAGGAGGTACGACTTCCCCAATGTGAGTCTTGTCTAGAGGGTAAAATGACTAAAAGGTCTTTTAGAGCTAAGGGTACAAGGGCTCAGGAGCTCTTAGAAATTGTGCACACTGACGTATGTGGCCCCATGAACGTCACAGTACGAGGAGGGTTCGAGTATTATGTCTCTTTTATAGATGATTACTCGAGGTATGGATATGTGTATCTGATGCACCGCAAGAGTGAAACCTTTGACAAGTTCAAAGAGTATCGTGCGAAAATGGAAAAGCAATTAGATAAATCCATAAAGACACTACGATCTGATCGAGGTGGCGAATACCTCTCTGATGAATTTCTAGGACATCTTGTAGAGAACGGGATATTATCCCAATTGACTGCACCTGGTACTCCACAACAGAATGGTGTAGCCGAAAGGAGAAACAGAACCTTATTGGATATGGTACGGTCCATGATGAGTTATTCAATGCTGCCATTATCATTTGGGGATATGCTTTACAAACGGCGTGCTATATTCTGAACCAGGTTCCGAGCAAATCAATTCCCAGAACTCCGTATGAATTGTGGCGCGGCAGGAAGCCCTCCCTTGGACATATGAGAATATGGGGTTGCCCAGCGCATGTACTGGATGGGGTTGCGAAAAAGTTGGAACCAAGATCAGAATTGTGCATGTTTGTAGGGTATCCAAAAGGAACTAAAGGAGGTCTGTTTTATAACCCGAAGGAACAAAAGGTCATTGTTTCAACCAATGCAACATTCTTGGAGGAAAGTCACATGAATGACTTTAAGTCTCGAAGCAAAGTGGTGCTAGAGGAGTTATCGGGTGAAAGAACTGCTCCACAGATTTTGGTCTTGGACGCAAGTCCGAGTTCCAGTGAAAGACCTGCAGATGATCAACAATTTAGGGTGCCTCGTCGTAGTGGGAGGGTTTTTAAGAAACCTAATTTCTTCATGTATGATGCTGAGGTATACCAGGCCGAGACTCATGAGCATAAGGATGATCCGGTCACCTATGATGAAGCTATAAATGATGTTGATTCTAAATCTTGGAAATAGGCTATGAACAATGAGATGGATTCTATGAAATCCAACTCTGTTTGGGAACTTGTAGATTTGCAGGATGGGATAAAACCCATTGGATGCAAATGGGTCTACAAAAGAAAGAAGGATGCGGAAGGGAGAGTGCAAACTTTCAAAGCTAGACTGGTTGTAAAGGGATACACGCAAAAGGCTGGAATCGATTACGATGAAACCTTTTCGCCTGTTGCTATGCTGAAGTCTATCCGTATTCTTCTGTCCATTACTGCGGCTCTCGATTATGAGATCTGGCAAATGGATGTCAAGACGGCATTCTTGAATGGCCATCTTAAAGAGTGTATCTATATGATACAGCCCGAAGGGTTCGTAGCGAAAGGCCAAGAAAGGAAAGTCTGCAAGTTGCTTAGATCCATTTATGGATTAAAGCAAGCATCCCGCTCATGGAACCAGAGGTTTGATCAAACGATTAAGACATTTGGTTTTGAGCAGAACGTTGATGAATCTTGTGTTTATAAACGTATTAAGGATGGAAAAGTGGTCTTTCTGATACTCTATGTCGATGATATACTACTCATTAGGAATGATGTAGGGAACTTATCATCGGTCAAGCTTTGGTTACACCAACAGTTTAACATGAAGGACTTGGGAGAAGCTAATTATGTTCTAGGCATTCGTCTCTTCAGAGATCGAAAGAACAAAATGATAGCGTTATCCTAAGCTTTATACATAGATAAAATAATTGACGAATATGCAATGCAAGAGGCAAAGAAAGGCTCACAACCTTCTATTGTCGGTCTAACTCTTTCATTGGATGACTGTCCCAAGACATCGGAAGAAAGAAAGCGTATGAGTAAGGTCCCTTATGCATCCGCTGTGGGTAGCCATATGTACGCTATGCTTTGCACTCGCCCAGACATATATTTTGCAGTAGGTATGGTGAGTCGATATCAAGCAAATCCTGGAACCAAGCACTGGCAAGTTGTAAAGCATATACTCAAGTATCTTAAGAGAACGAGGGATTATATGCTGGTGTATTCTGGAGGGGACCTAACACCCGTAAGATACACGGACTCAGACTTCCAGACTTGTAAGGATTCGAGGAAATCGACATCTGGATCAGTGTTTTTACTCAGAGGAGGCACCATTGTGTGGAGGAGCGTGAAGCAGGGCTGCACAGCTGACTCTACTATGGAGGCTGAGTATGTGGCTGCGGCTGAGGCATCTAAAGAAGCGGTTTGGCTCCGCAAGTTCTTTAGAGACCTTGAGGTCATTCCGGTGTTGACAAGCCTATCACACTTTACTGTGATAATACAGGGGCTATTGCCAACACAAGGGAATCTCGGCACCACAAGAGGACCAAGCACATCGATCGGAGATATCACATTATTAGAGGGCATGTGGAGACAGGACAAGTGGATGTATGTAAGATCGTGTCCGAGGACAACATCGCTGATCCCTTTACTAAGACTTTGGTGGCTAGAAGCTTTGAGAGGCATGTAGAGGCGATGGGGATACGTAACAAGGCACATCTACTAGCTTAGGGCAAGTGGGAGATTGTTAGGATATGCCCTAAGTATTAGAGACATTTTGATGTATTCATTTTGAACTGGATAATAAAATTATATATAGAGGTTATTCATTACATTGCTATCTGTCCTCGTCTTATTTACATGTTAAAGTAAATGTAAGCAAATATGGCTCACTGACTGCTTGTGTTAAAACTGTTAGAACGTTGCATGCAATGGACTTTTGTATGCGAGAAGACAATGTTCTAAAGTTAGCGGTCTAAACTATGGTCTGTAGTCTATGGGGTTAGACCGAGCATCTAACTCATGTTAAGACTATTATGTTGTCTAAAGCCTTGGAGGGGACGGTTTGTCTTGACTGTCTAGAGCTGGACTCCCAAGTAGAGACATAGATATGTTACTTGGTGGTGACACATTAGACCGGGACTAAAGCGTGATTGATCTACGTAGTCCGCTATGAGTGGATCAATCTGCTTTTGACGTTCATTGTGCAATAACCTTAATCCTGAGTAAATGAACTACTTCATGTATATGACTTGTGTACTGTGATGTTCCAATGGCTAAAGCATCTCAGAGGTAGTAAGCTTATAGACCGGTTCGTTGGGTGCATGACTTGTATACGATGAAGGGTTTGTTTGCAGATATCGGAATCATAGCTCTAAGGAGTTAAAGGTATCCTCTTAAAGGCATTATACTGAATGTGAAAATGGACAAGGCATTGGGTCGTCTATTGGGTGGATGACTTCTTATTCACATATTGTGAATAATCATTTTCTTAATTCGGTAGTATAATGGAACTTTAAGATAGCCTGATCAGTAGGATTAAACGGACTTTGACCTAAGGCTGATCATGGATATCATATGAGGGTTTTGAATATATGACAAGGTCATTGGATAGTAGCTCGTCACAGGCTTACGTAATACGGTATATAATTGGGAGTTCAGTTTCAGGTTTATAGTGGTATGACTCTAAAACTAGTGATCATATGATTGAGTTGTTCGGTAAAGAATGATGATCATATGGATTTATGGGAGCCCGATTATATATGTCCAATCAGTCCCTCTACTAGCTCCACATAATTCCTTAACGTTTGGCAAATTGATTTGTGTATGATATTGGCTGGTTTATTATGCATGGATGGTGATGACACAGGATTAGGATGGTAGACAAGATTCTCTCCGGTTGGATCCAGATTTTGTTTTGGATAATAGAGTACACAATTATTCGAACTCCAAATAAAGTTGCCATGATTTTATTTGAGATTGGATTGGAGTTGTAGAAAATTATCCATGAGAATAAGAATTTGAAACACAACCGTTTTGTGGATTTTGAAATTTGAAATTTGAAATTTGAAATTTGAATTTGAAATTTGAATTTGAAATTTGAATTTTAAATTCGAATTTGAAATTTGAAATTCGAATTTGAAATTTGAAATTTGAAATTTGAAATTTGAAATTTGAAATTTGAAATTTGAAATTCGAATTTGAAATTTGAAATTCAAATTTTGAATCACAGTCCAAGTGAGATTCGAATTTGTTGTGGAAAATCCACAAGGTTTGAAATTCGAATTTGAGTTGGATTTGGAGAGGATAATCTTGTTAGAATCCTATTTGAATTTTGAATCCAAATCCTGACAAATTATGGACGAAATTTTGAGGATAATCCTCAATGGAATTTTGGTTTTTGTGGATAAGGTTCAAGGGAAAAATTCAAGTTTCAATCCTAGTTGAATTTGGATTCTCTCCTTTCCTGAAAAGTGGCCAAAATTATGGAGGAAATCTCCTAGGAAAATTCAGTTATTTTGGATAAAGTTGAGATAAGATTCAAGCTTGAAAATCCTAGTGGAATTTTGATTCTCCCTTATCCTAAATGTGGCCGAATTTTTGGAGGGAAAATCTCCTAGGAAATTTCAGATTTTTTGGTTGAAAAAGGGAGATAAAATTCTAGTTAAAATCTTGTTTAGATTTGGATTGGATTTATCCTAAATAAACCGAATATTATTGTTGGGATTTTCCCATGGAAAATTCAGATTTTATGGTTATGGATAAGGGAGAATATCTTTTCCTAATCCAATTCAAATTCAGAGAATCACCTTATGCAGGTCTATAAATAGAGGTCCTGCCACTCCAGTTCTCTCAGACCACAGACTCTCAGGTGAGCAGGCTTATTGTTGCACAGCTCATCGTGATAATAAGTTCTTTAGAGATCTGGGTGGTCGGAAGAAGACTAGCAGTGCTAGCATACCGATCGAGGTTCAGAGTGCCTACACACTCAGCCATTCGGGAATTGGAGAATAGTAGAGAATGCTAGTTGGTTGAAGCCTTCGGTCATTCTCCTCCTGCAAGATTGGCGTCCTTGAGGTATGAGTTGTAATTGTTGTTGGTTTATTGTATATGGCATCATGAGATATTTAACGATCTAAAAATTTTTATTATTCCGTTGCGACACTCTGATACGTTTTTACCGATTTATTATCCTACAGTCAAAGCTCTGGACAGTCAAGATAAACAGTCTCCCTAATTGGCTTTAGATAATATAATAATCTTAACATGAGTTAGATGCTCACTTTAATCCCGTAGATTATAGACCATAGATTTAGATGTTGTCTTCCCGTATAAAAATTATCATTGTATGCAATATTCTAGCAGTTTAACACAAGTAGTTAATAAGTAATATTTGCTTACATTTACTTTAACATATAAATAGGTTGAGGACTAATAACAATGTAATGAATAATCTTTAAAATATTTTATTAACCAGTTCAAAAAACAAATAAAATACATTAAAATGTCTTTTCTACTTATGGTATACCTAACATTTATAACTATCGGAAGTGGGAGGAAATTTTGAATTTTGTATAATTGTATTCTTGAATGATACAGATAAAATAAATAAAAATAGTAAATGTACCCATAAAATTCAAAAATTTAACAATTTAAAATTGAAGATAACTTTAAATTGTTATTAATAAAAAATATTTAAAATATTTGTATAAATTAAAAATCAAATTAGTTTAAAATGTTAGTTAATAATTATTACTATTACATTTAAACAATAATTCTTAAATTAGATTTTTCAAAAAAATTACAAATATTAATATTTTTATTTGTAATTTCTAAATCATTTTTTTAATTTTTGATAACAAATGAATAATAAAAGATTGACAAAAAGTTCTCTAATATCAAATCGTCATCATAAGCGATGCAATTTTCCTCATCCGAATCAAGATTTCATGTTTGGAAATAATGAATGCTTAAGTGAAAGATATAAAGATTTTGATACTATTTCAACAAACATTTTTCGATTCAAGATTGATACGATTTTAACTTTTTTTAAGTCTAAAAGGCAAACTTCTTATTCAACTCAGATATCAACATCTAAAAATCACAACAAAAAATATAATTTTCCTACCTGTAATAATTATTATATTTAAATAATTAAAAATCTTTATATTATCATAACACAAATACCATATACATTTTCTTTCTTTTTATTTTCTTTTCTTCATATTTCCCTATAGGTATCACTGACATATATGTTGATATTAGAAACTGTTCTTACATTTGTGAGCAATGTGGTGTTCTCTTTTGGTTAAATGAATAATACAAAAACAATAATCCCCTAAATTTAACCCATGCTATAAAGATGGAAAAGTTAAATTACCTACAATTGAAAAATTCCTCCTATATTGGATAATTTACTTAATTACTATGGAGGACCAATAAATATACATTTTTGAAAAAAATATTTGAACTTTTAATTCCATATTTGCATTTATATCCCTCGGAGCTAATATAGAATCAAATGCAAAAAATTTAGATGGTCCGTATATTTTTAAAATAAATGGACAAACACATCACTTTATAGGATCTCTATTATTGATTAACAATAATCATCCAAAATTTGCGTAGTTTTATATATACAATATAGAAAATGAAATTGAAAATCGAATAGCAGTATTTTCATTTGATAATGCATCAAAGGATTTAACTAAATTAATAATTGAAGGCTTGATTAAAATGCTTAACCAATCTAATAAATTAGTAAAACTTTTTTGAATAGTGAAAGATAGATACCAAGAACACGAAATCCCTTTAATGAAACTAAGACTAATAGGCTAAAGATATACAGATAGTAATCAATATGAATTTTCTACTTTAAATGATATAGGTGGTTTAATAGTTGGAGATATTGGTAAATATGAACAATGAAAAGATATTATAATTCAAGACAAAACAAATAATGGCTTTACAATATCATATTCTATTCCCTTATGGAGAAGGTGGTTATAGAATTGATTCAAATTGGAATACAAATCATTCAAATAAAAACCTTTAACAAAAAGAATTCCTATAAGAGCATTTTATTATTATCAATTACAACAATGTCAAACTCAAGAAAATACATTGTTCAAAGGTGGAAGATTGTTTCAATAATACATAGTTAATGCATATACTTTCGTAGAAGAAGATTGAGTAGACTATATTAGAAAAAATCAAAATAATTTAAGATCTAAAATTTATCAAAGTATTCAAGATACTATTATAAGAGGAGATAGTATTGTACAATCAATAAGTAAAAGAATCATTCTTCCTTCTCGCTATACTGAAAGTCCTAGATATAATATCTAAAATTATCAGGACGTAATGGCAATTTGTATATACTATAGAAATCCAGATCTCTTTATAACATTAACATGCAACCCCAAATGACCTGAAATTATTAGAGCCTTAACTACAATTGTAAGTCAAAAACGCAAAGATAAATTGGATAGTATTACTAAAATTATAAAAATGAAATTAGATCACGTTTTGTCTATTATTAAATCCGAACGTATATTTGGGACAATTATCGTAGGTTAGCTTTTTTACTTAAGTATAATTTTATTTTATTATAAACAAAAAAATTTACCTTAATTTTAATATTATAACAAAACTAATATACTTTTATTTTTTCTTTTTCTTTTTCTTTATTTTGTAGAGCTATATATTGTTAAATTCCATAAACGAGGTTTACCACATTGTTATATTTTATTTTTGTTACACACTGACAAAAAATTACATAAACCATCACAAATAGACAAATTTATTTATGCAAAAATTCTTAATCCCACAAAAGATCCGTAAGGATATAATATTGTAGCTACATTTGTGATGCATGAACCATGTGGTACTGTTAAAACAAATACTCTATGTATGAAAAAATCAATATGCTCTAAAAAATTTCCTAAACAACTTAAAAACAAAATAAGAATTGAAGAAAATGGATTTATCAATTACAAACTCAGACAAACAACATTTTATGTGTAAAAAGAAAGTATTAAATTAGATAATAGTTTTGTAATTCTTTATAACAGAGACTCATGCTTAAAATTTCATACTCATATAAATGTTGAAGTTTATTCTCACTCAATGCTTATAAAATATTTATTTAAATATTTGAAAAAAAATGCCCAGATAGAATAAGAATAGTGATAGAAGATAATATATGTACAGAATAATATAAACAAACTATTTATCAAAAAGTAGACGAAATAAAAAATTATATTAATTACCGATATATAATACCATATGAAGGAATGTGGAGATTATATGAATATCCAATATATCATAGGAATTTAGCTGTTTAATGATTATCTATTTATTTATCACATATGCAAAATTTAACGTTTCATTTAAATCAACGTCTTCCTAATATAATAAAACAACTAGGTATTCATAAAATAACTTTAATTGAGTGGATGGAAATTAACAAATCCAATATTAAGGCTAGACAACTTTCTTATATAGAATTTCCTACCAAATGCGTATGGAATAATAAAGATAAAATTTATACTCCTAGACAAAGTGGGCATACAATTGGACGAACCTTTTATATTCATCCAAGCTCTGAAGAACTACATTATCTAAAATTATTACTAAATCATAAAAAATGTGCAACAAATTATGAATCCCTTTGAGCAGTTAATAATATAATATATCCAATACATTAGGCAACATATTATGCATTAAGATTATTTGGAGATGATAAAGAATAGGATGAATCAATATAGAAGCTTTATTTTGATTAACATCAAATCAGGTACGACAGTTATTTATTATACTTTTACTATTTTGTAATATAAATAATTCAATAAAATTATTTGAAAACATTAGAAACTAATGATAGATGACATTGCACATAAAATTAAAGCTTTATTTAACAACCCAAATTTTCAAATACCTAAAAACGAATTATATAATTATATTTTATATAAATTAGAAAACCTATTAAATCTTAATTCATGTACTTTAACATATTTTAATTTATACTAATCGGTGATCTAAATAATAAAATTTTACAAGAAGAACTTAATTACGATATAAGTAAATTAAAGGATAAAAATACTATCTTAATACATAATTTAAATAATGAACAATGATATATTTATGAAAAAATTTTAGAATTACATAATTATAGAAAGCAAAATCTATTATTTATTTATGATAATAGAGGAACAGGAAAAACATATTTATAGAATGCAATTATTGCTAAAATAAGACCAAATAATGAAATTGTGTTAGCTATTGTATTTTCTAGAATGGCTTCATTATTATCACCTTACGGTAGAACTACATACTCTAAATACTGAATACTTTTATTTATAGATAAATTTTCTACCTATCATATCAAAAAGGAATTCAATTGGAAAAATCAATTAAAAAAAATCACTTATATTATGGGATAAAGCACTTATGAATAACAAACATTATTCCAAAGCTTTAGACAAAATACTTCTAGATTTAATAAATAACTTTAAACAACTATTTGGTGGAACAACTATTATCTTAGGTGGTGATTTTTGTCAAATTTTATCTATTATTCCGATAGAAATAAAAGAACACAAAATAAATATAAATATAAATAATTCTTATATATGACCTCATTTTCAAATTTTAACATTAATAGAAAATATGAGATTGAAACACCACAAAATTATAGAATAATAAAATATAGAAATTGTCGAATTCTCAAATTGGATATTAACTATTAGAAACGGTACTATTGAAAGAATAAAACACCTAGAAAATGAAGATGCCACACAAATTAAAATACTAGAAAAATTAATATACTATGAATCAAACCCAATTGAAAAAATTTCAAAAGTAGTTTATAATAACCATGATTTAAAAACTTTAATATTATTGAATATCTAAAACAACGAGTAATAATAACTCTAAAAAACAAAACAACTGATAATATATATAAATATATATTATCTTCAATATCTAGTGAATCAAAATCTTATTATAATTATGATACAATAACATCCTCATCTGAAAATATTAATGAACTTAATCTTTTATATCCTCAAGATTTTTTATAAACATTAAATTTAAATGGTATATCACCACATGAATTAGATCTTAAAATTGGAATTCCTGTCATTTTGTTAAGAAATCTAAATCAATCAATGGGTTTATGTAATGGAACAAAACTCATTATTACACAATTGACAGATAAAATTATAGAAAGACAAATTATAAATTCAAATAATACAAATGAAAAAGTTTATATTACAAGAATAAATATGATTGTACAAGAATCTAAATGGCCTTTTATACTAAAAGGACGACAATTTTCTATAAAAATTTGTTATGATATGACAATAAATGAAAATCAAGGACAATCTTTAAATAAGGTTGGTCTTTACTTAAAAAATAAAATTTTTACACATGGACAATTATACGTTGCTTTATAAAGAATAACAACACCAAAAGGATTACATATACTAATTCATAATTCAACTAATAAATATTCAAATCATATAAAAAAAACATTGTGTGTAAAGAAATTTTACATAATATTATATAGAACTCTTAACAATCATACTTCTATTTGTTATTAAAATATTACATTATCAATAACTTACATATGTATTCAATAATATCATTAATTAAATTACTAAAAAATTATTAACTATGCTTTTTAACTAGAACAAATGGCAATACCTATTCGCTCATTAAGACCAAATGAAGTATTTGGAACTATTAAAACAAGAATCTATAGATTATAGAATAATAACAACTTCACAACTATATTTTAATAAATCTTGATTGCCTTTTGGTTAATGAAGAGGTAATAACTTTTATATATATCATATTATACTATCTTATATTTAACATCAAATTTAACAAAATAACTGATAATTTATCTTTTTTAGCTTACAGCATGAAGCAATTTATGGATCAATATGAGCCCAAAATTCTGATTACGTTTCTCGACAAATTCAATTGGGCACAATTTATGACATTAGCAGCTTTTTTGTCAATCAAAATAAATCCAAATACAAAGTTGTTCCCAATAATGCAATGTTACAATGTGCATGTATGACATCTTTCATCCCAGTCATAGAAACATTGTCACATATCCCACTTCATAAATTCAATTTTGTAAAGTTCGATAAGCAATAGCAAAGAGTTGACATTAATGAAGTTTTAATTGGTAATAGTCCTCACTAACTTGAACAGATTAAAAACATTATTAATTTATAAATAAAAATTCATAATAATTAATTACAATTATTTTACACTAAATGTTATTAGCATCTTTACAAGTGGTCACTCTATCGAACAAACGAATATCAACAACAAATTGATTTCAAGGTGCACGTTCATGATACAAAATATAAGGTAATTAAACTCTAAATATATTTCATTACTATTATCTATAAAAAAATTTTTAATCAATTTCAAGCTATTTTTATATTAGTTTAAATTCTTTCTTCTAAATTCTTTCATTTCATTTTTTCTACAATAGTGAAAAACTACAAGTTGCTTTGTGAGGAACTAAAGCAGAACAGTTCGACGAAAACTTTTTAAAATCAATTCACGGACTAGTTATAGCAGCTCTTGCAACAATGTCAGTAAAGCAATATCTAGGTAATTTTTAAAAATTTCATTATTAAAATCATATGTATAAATATAATTAATATAACATAATATTAATTAATTTTACCTTTATGATATAGGAAACTCATATGTTTCAAGCACTATATCAACAATTCATTATCTTGATCGGGATATCCTAGAAACAAAAATATTAAAAACAAGGTGATAAAAATATCGACATATTATTTAAAAACTTTATTCACTTCTTCTTTCAAAACTTTTTTTTTCCCTTTTTTACTACATAATTTTCACTTAATTTTACATACATAGATTTTCTCATTAAATCAACAAATTGAATTCTTACCACCATTAACAACACCAATTCAGTCAATAGAAGAACAAAAATCAGAAAACAGACTAATAATCAATGACATAAAAGCATTAGATTGGCTAAATAATGATGTTAGTATCACTAAAATTTTACTTATCAATATTATTATCCAAACTAATAACCTTTATTTTTATTTACACAAGGTATTAAATTTACTGTAAAAGCAACAATAATTTGATTTCACATGGATCAAGACTAGTACTACAACTCACAACCTAGATGTTATCAACAATTAAAATAATCAAAAAGCGAATGGTGGTGTGAAAACCATGGTCACATAAACACAATCCCTACGCCATGGTAATAAACATTATCTATCAATTTTTACTAAAATTCGTTTAATCTTATTAATTATGAAAAATAAAAAATAAAAATAATTACTTATTATAATATTTATAACAGGTGCAAATTAAACACACAGATTGAAGATTATACAAGAGACATGACCATCATCATATTTGGATGAGCTACACAAATGCTTATAAAAAAACCATGTTCAACATTACCAATTGATGAAGGTTATACAGATTTGTTTACAATTCCACCAATAATCGATCATCTTAAAGGACAAGCAAAGATCTTTCAAATTTATTTTCGATGAAAAGGTGCACTGATTGACATAATTGTTTCAAAGATCTTTGAAAATGTCTAACTTCCAATGCCACTACCTTTGCCACTAGCCATTACAACAATGGATCTAAAAACACCAGATCCAGAAAAAGTAATTATATGGTAAAACATATTTATTAATTTATATTAGATACATATTAAAATTAAGATTAATCTTACTAAATATATATTTTAATAATATTTTATCATTTCAGTTTGAAACAAGAATGCTAGATCCATCAAAAAAATGTCCAATGACCAAGTAACATAAATACTTTTTAATAATTTAATTTATAGTATATATATTTTTTAATATTGTTAACTTCCTTTAATTTCTGTTTTTTTAATTTATTTCTGTCTTGTAGTGATGAAGAACAGAAAAAAAAAAAAAAAGGGAAAAGAAAGTTATAAAAGATAGTAGTATAATTTTTAATATAAAAATATATATACAAATATGTATTTATATCAACTCACTTTATATTTTAAATTTTTTTTTACTTTTTGTATGATATGACATTATAAAATTCAAAAACTAATGAATGTTAAAAATTTTTCAAGTTTGTTATAAATGTGCAAATTGAAATTATGAGAAAATATATGAATGATTTTTATATAATGTAACAATTTCGCATAATATCTCCTGCTACAATTTGTGGGTTTTTAACTAGTAAATAATTGTTACATCGTGAAAATTTAAATGTAAATTTTGCATGTGTTTGTTGTAATTCAAGCATCAGTGTGTCAATTAATTTTTTTAATTTTCTAGTGTTCAATTTAAAATTTCTAATGTATTTTAAATTAATACGAACATTTTGACAAATTTTGAAAAAAAAAAAAAAAAGATACAATAACTATCTCCCTCTCTCCATTTTCATGATCTCTTTCTATTTCTCATTCACTCTCCTCTCACCCTTACCCTCACCTTTTCCCTCTCCTTGGAACTCTTTGTTTCTCTTTTTTTCCTCTCAAGTTCTCTCTCACTCTTACTCACTCTCTTTTCCTTTAATTCTCTCTCTCATTCCCCTTTCTGTTTTCCTCTTTTCTTCTCCCTTTTCTCTCTTCTTTTCCATCCCCTTAAGCCCCAGCCAATCGTCTCCTGAGCTCAATGAGCCAATTGAGCTCACAATGCCACTATTATTTGTTGCTTCCTGAGCTCGCCGAACCTCTTATGTTGTCGTAGCTAGCCACCTAGTTGCCCAAAATCATGCTTCCTACATTGTCATCACCTTCCACCTACAACTAGCCTGAGCATCACTTTAAGCTTGTACCCACCTCCATGGATCTTGCTTCCTCTCTCTATTTTCACGATCTCTCTCTATTTCTCATTCATTCTCCTCTCACCCTTGCCCTTACCTTCTCCCTCTCCCTAGAACTCTCTATTTCTCTTTTTTTCCTCTTAAGCTCTCTCTCATTCTCACTCACTCCTTTTTTCTTTGAGTGTGTATTCAAATGTCGATCATTATACTGCATCAAATCTAGAGAGCTAGCTTAAGTTGGAGTGAACATTTGTAAATTTTTGGTGTATTACCTTTACATTTATTAATTTTCTCACGAATTTATTGCTGTTTGATTCGTATTAATTAGGTTTCGATCAAGGAACTTAGTTACTACGAGTTTGATGATTTTCACCATTAATTATATATATATTAAAAAAATAAATAATGAATTGTATATATGCAGTGTTATATATATATATATATCTAAATATTAGTTTTAGAAAGAAGAAGAAGAAGAAGACTAAGCTTGCTAATTTAAAAATCAAAGGTTTAATTTCAAAACTAAAACCTAGTAATTTGGAAAATGTATCTAGAACTTTGAAACTGAATTGAATTGGAATTTATAAAAATGTTTAAACTATTTTGGGATTCATAAATGTTTTTTTTAGGTTTGGACGTTTTTGAAAGGTTTGGGTAAACAAAATTTTATGACGGATCATGTTGAAATTTGCTAAACAAATTTAGAAATTTTAAAATAAAATATTGTTTTTACATAAAGGTAAAACGACACACTAATAAATTGAATTTATTGTAATTGAGATTATGGAATTTCTGTAAATATAATTAAATTATCTATAATTGTATTTTAGATACTTTTCGATCCGGAGCTCATGAAGAGGATTTTCTCAAAAAGTTGAACTAAAAGTTATCAATAGATTAAATTACCAAAGAGATAGGATATCTAATAGCTTCCTTGTGGCTGATTTTGTTTTTGTGATTGGCTAAAATGTTGTTTAAAGAAAATGCATTTATAAAATTTTATAAATTCAGTAATGAAAACGATATTTTGGAAAATGTCACGATTTTAGAAATCAAGGGAAAAATAATCCGGATACAGATATTTAATAAAATAAAATAGTATATTTTAATATGTGATGTGTATTTTTCAAAAGATTTAGAAAAGGGATTAGAAGTTTGAAAGTCTATATCCGGGAGCTATGCACATAGATGTGAAAAGGCCACCTACTGATTGAGGATCACTCATGCATGTTATGTGTGGTGAGGGGGCTTAGTGGACTATACACGACTATAGATGTATCTAAGGTTACAAATTATACATTTACTTTCTTGCACCATGATTGCAAATTTAAGTTTCTGTACTGTATTGTAATATAATAATTATTTATAATATAGTGGGTTTAAGTTAAAGTTTTAAAAAATGATTTAAAAATATCCTATTTGACTTTTTGCTCACGTTTTTAAATCTAGTAATCTCAAAGAGTGGAAGGTGGTCAGAAGTTATGATAATCATAGGATTGAAACTTGGAGACTAAAGACTAAAATTTGGCATTTTTGTTTCCTTTACATTTGGGTCCACGTATGTAGTTAAACTTTGGATTGTGGTCATATGTTTGGATTATATCACATTTTAATTGTCTTTTTTTTCCCTATTTTGTGCTGGAAAAATAATAAGAGTATGCAGCAGAATTTTTTAAAAAAATTTCAAAGATCGTTAAAAAATTCATGTTGTCATATATAATAAATTATCAACAATTATTATACCTTTGGACAAAAACACTGGGAACGCCAAAGGAAGTGACTGAGGAGTTTCAACCAACTAGCCTTCTCTACTATTCTCTGATTCCTGGAAGGTAGAGTATTTGAGTACTCAGTTCCTTGATCAATGTTCTAGCATGGCTTGTCTCTTTCTAACCACCTAAATCTTTGAGAATTTATTGTTGCTAGTGAGATGCACAAAAATAAATTCACCCATCTGAGATTCTATAGTCTAAAGAAAAGAGGAGTGCCAGAACCCCTATTTATAAGATTGCATTAGGTGACTTTTAAAGTTTAAATTGAACCAAGAAAAGATTTTTCTCTCTCCTAAAACCCTCATAGGCTGATTCTTCCCCTAACAAAAGCACTAGAAAATTCAGCCACCTTTAGGTCAAGGGGATTTAAAATACAAATAGGATCCTCTCCTTTATCCACACAATAACTGATTCTACCCTGTGGATTTATCCACAAAAGAATTCGACCATAAGATGTAATTATGATTCAAAATTTGATTCAAATTTTAAATTTCACAAAACTTGGGATTTTGTCTGCATAGATAATTTTCCATGACTGCAATTCAAATTCAAACAAAATCATGACAACTATATTTGAAATTCAAATAATTGTGTAATCTCTTATCCAAAACAAAATTCAAATTCAAATTAGGAGAAAATTTTATCTTCCATCCTCATCCACTATAGACGCCACCTATCCAGTGCCAGGACAAGATTTGTTCAATTTAAATTCAAATAGAATAATCTTTTAAATTTTAAATATTTATTTTAAGACAAGATTTTCAAATTTCAAATTAATCTTATATTTATCTTTTGAAAGATAAATACAATTAATTCAAATTTCAAATCTTATTTTGCAAAATACATATTAATTAAAAATTTATCCTATTAATTAAATAATACAAAATTACAATTTTACCCATCCAACACCTAAAAAAAAGTGCCTACCCCCTTGTGGAGGGTGTGTAATGATTGCCATTTTTATGACACCTACTTATCATGTAATAAGACGTTGAGGAATAAAATTAGAATAATTTGATGTCTTTCAGTGCGAACTTGAGTAACATGTTCAGGTACACAGCTATGCAAACAGTCGTGTACCATTTGGACTGTTGAAGTGTAATAGGCCTTGTGAGCGAACATGGTCGTGTGGTGTAGTACGGTCAGGTACACGCTAGTACAAGAGCCCGTGTACGAGGCCGAGTATTGAGCAAAGAGCCACTGTAAAGACTCTCGTAATGCGTAAAACCTAATTACTATGTGATGAGTAATTAAGTTGAAAAAATACAATATAATTTCTAGTTGAATAGATTAAACAGGAACAACAATGTTTAATTACTATTTATGCAGTGAAAGGAGCGACCGACAGTGAACTCGATCCATCCTATTATGTGTATAAGTGTATGAGATACGCAGTATCAGGAAACCGGTCCAGATGACCATTTCCTGACACAAGACTAGTGAATAGATCACCAGAACGCTTGGACCGAACATCTGAGCACAACAGCGAGAAATACCCTAGTAAAGATATAATATCGAGAACGAAGGTCCTAATGACTTCTTCTCGCCCAGAGATTGACAAAATCGGAGTCAGAATACTCAGACTAGTCAGTTAAGCTGGAAGCAGTGAATAGTAAATAGTGAAAAACGCAGTGTCAGATTAATGGCCAAGACAGCCTTAATTTGACTTAAAATTGATATTTGAACAATCAGTAGGAACAATCTGGTCAATTGGGCATAAAACGAGAATTTTTGTTTGAAAGATACGCAGTATCAGGAAGAGGGTCAAGATGACCTTATCTCATCCCGAAACTGATATATTTAGACTCAGAATGCCCAAATTAGTCAATCGGGCACCTGACATATTTTTCGAGACAGGATCACACAGATCCCAAAAACTGGTCTAGATGATCTTAGATGGACGTAAAACTGATAAAATTGAAATCAACATGTCCAAATTAGTTAAGAGAGACTATGTTAAAAATTTCGCACCAAAACGTCTCGTTTTACGTGCGTAAGGACAACACAGTGTAGACACAACTACAGTATAGGAAAAGAATAGTAAACTGGTCCAGAATGGGCTCTTATACAGTATAAACTGACTAGGAATTGACAGCATAAAATTTGGATTCAGAAGATTCAATTCCGAATGAAAATTAGAACACTGCCGAGAAATGACCGAACACCGCAGTAGGAAATTAGACTGCAAAGAGAAGCTAATGCAGATGAATTTTGGCCTTAAAAACCATGTATCATAGCTGCAAAAAAAACTACAATCAGCTACACACCTAGCCTAAAAGGTGGCAAATAAAAAATGTAAAAGTTATGACACATTGAATAAACAATTCAACATTTCCATCACATACCACCAAGAAAATTTTTGTTTATTGGCCCTCCTTCAATGCGAGCAACCCACGGCCAAGAAGGTTGAAAATTAGCAGGTTTTTATCCCTGATTAGGCTAAAAATGTGGACAATTAAGTAGGCTTAAGCTTTAGTAAGATGGGTTACATTTGCCTATAAAAGGCATACATGACGCAAGGGTTTCCTTTCTTACTTTTGCACCCAAAACCATAACTCCTTTCTCTCTTTCCTTCTTGCTGCAGCCAACCACTCCCTTTAGCCAAAATCCCCATTTTTCAAGCCAAAATCCTACCAAAAAGTTTACCAAAATCCAGCCCTTTCAAGCTTGTGATAGGAGATTCAATCCAAGCCATTGCAAGGTGATCAAGAGTAAGTTTTTAGAATCCAATCTTTGTGTTTATAGTTATTGTTTTGGTTTGATATTAAGAGGAAAGTTTTTGGTGTCTTTGCTAACATAGAAACCGACCCTCAATCTCCTTGGTTCACACGGCCACCTTAGTCACCGAAGCCTTTGATTCGGATTTGTGCTTGGTTCATAGCACAAGAGGTAAATCCGAAACCCTTTTGGTAGTTAGTTATTTTTTTTAAGTTGTGATCAAGGCCATTTATGTGTATTTATTTATCCAAATGGGTTGTAATATGTTTATTTTGAGCCTTAACTTTTCATTTTTAAATTATGTGGTTATGTAGATGTGGTTTATATTTTTACGAATGGATATGTGCACATGTGAGCATGAACATTTTTTTTAGCTGGCTGGACATAATCTGTCCCCAGAAAAAGGCTACGGGTTTTGGCCATTTTGACCCCTTTAGGGTCTAAATTTAGGATTTGGTATGGAATTTTAAGAAAATTTTGTTACGGGCATTTTTGCATCAAATAGGTTTTGGCTAAAAATGACACTAAGATAGGTTTTTCGAGTGGTTTTGATTCAGTGTCCAAAACTGGGACCAAGAATTCGAGTACTGGAAATAGTCTTGGGTTTTGTTAAAAACGAACTAGTTAAATTCCGAACAGGATCTCAGGCTTAACATGAAAGTTGTAGATCACGTCGAAATCTTTAAGATGACTTATGCATATTTTAAAAATTTTGTGGTTTTAAGCCTTAAACAGAGCCATTTTCAAAATAACATAAAACTGGGATTTCTACAAAAACTGGGCATAAGTAGTCACGGGTTTAGTGAGATTAGGACCTGTTCGAGTTAGATTTGAGCTCTGAGATGAACATAAGAATCGTTCATCTCATTGAGGATGAAAAATTTCATGTTCGCCAAATTTACAAACTAAGTCGTTTCAAACACGTTTTTAAAACGGTTTCGGTAAGTGTTTCAAAAACCATCTTTAAAATGCAACACCAAAATGTATTTTACATTATTTAAAATAAAAACATGGTTTTCATTAAACGTTCCTCACCTTCCAACGGGGTGATAAGGGGAAGATTCCAAAGAACGCAAATTTTTCAAAGTATTTTATAAGTCAACCAAAACGATTTTCAAAAATAACCAATACAGTGTGGGTAGTCCGGTAAGCTACCACACCAAACAAGCAATAGTAACCTGGTAGGCTACCTAGTTAACGACGCGTGAGGTAACCGGTCAGTTGACTGGTCGGTAAACCAGTCAAGGACCGTGTTTCAAATGATAAAGTGAGGAACGATGATTAATCTGTCAAGAAGACAATTAATCATATATGATAGAAGATATATACCAAATTCCTAAAGTAGAGTAGTAAAGTACCAATAGGCCTCGGTACCATACCACGATGCAAGTAATAGTCACTATCAGCAAAAGTGACCTAAGAACGCTGTAATTAATTTATGGGGCAATAAATTAATTAATTATGCCTAGAGAATCAAACTCTGAAAAGAGAGTGAGTTAGTACCGACGGCAATCGGTACCAAACGATTTTATCTGCTTTAGTCACTAACTGTGACACCCCACCTAGCGCAGGCCCGTCACTGGATATCTATTCTTACTTCTACTATCTGTTCTTTTCATATTGAAATAAAAAGGTGCAGAAATTTTTTTTTTTTATATATACATAATTACATTTACTCTCTTTCTATTTGACGGATTAAGCATAGTGGATCCATAACTTTTGACATGACATTCGCAACTCATTCCACCAGTCTCGTATCTCAATAAACTCAAATGGCAGGTTGTTTAACTTTGTTACCTACACACGAACAAACCGGTGAGCTAAACGCCCAGTAAGTTCAAACATAAAAACATAAATCATAAAACAGTATATTATACTGTTATATTCTGTCATATAAACATATATACTATCTGTAGTATATAACTACTAAAAACATATCGTGCATTAACACAAATAATCACATAATTTATGATAACTAGTAGTATTTTATAAAATTAGAATAACTATAAATATACCAACTGTAATAACAGTGGTATACTCTAATGTCACTCATGCTATCTCTTACACTTTACTCTGATGTATTAACATAACATCACATATAGGGTTAGCACAGACATCACATCATGTGGAAGTACTCATACAATATTCATTTATTCTTTTCTTCATGTTTCTCATTATTTCTTTCATTACATCATTCATTGCTTTCAGTTTATGGGCCTTGCGCCCTGGGCCTAGCGCCCGTCATACTGTATGGGCCTCGCACCCTATATATCATGAGCCTCGCGCTCGTTAAACTGTATGGCCCTCGTGCCCGTGGTGCTATATGTTTAACAATTAGCACAACATATAATTTATAAACATGTGTAAATACAATGCACATAACATATAAGTTAGCGTAAAACATCACAATCAAACACAACAATTATGTCTTAAGTGTTTTATGCTCAGTTTTTCGATTTATTCTCTTCATTTATTATCTTATCTGTACTTTATCTCTGTATGAGCCCGTTTTTATCGTACCGAAAAATGCACTGTAGAGAGGCCTGGGAGCTACCCTGGCTCTCCCTCATCTGTGCTATGTCTTCTGCTTCGACATGAAATAACCTCCACCTAGCGGGAGGCCGGTACGCCAGAACTATTGGGTTTTCATTACCCTGTTGTTTAATGTTCAAGTGTGCATATGATAACATCTTTACTGTGCAGTCATAAAGATTGTAAACATCACATATTAATACTGTGATTAATCAATCATTAATACTGCTCTATGATCATAACTTAGTAACTAGAATCATAAAAATGGAATCTAGTAAGTTTGGAACCTCTCGTCCAAACCTGTCACATAAACAGAACAGTATATAAATTATACTTAATTTATTTATTCTCATTATTTTCATCATTTCTTTAAAACGGTACCTCACACTCTTGGGAGGTTGCCTTATTAATTATAAGGCATGCAAATATTCAGTGCAATCATGACAGTATAAATAATCAGATTCCCCCGTGAATCTGAGATAATTTGTAACAATAGTATAAATCACATAGTCATACTATAAATCACACAATCATATATTTTAGTGGAAAATATATTTTTCCACCTAAACATAATCATATCAATTTGTTCGTGTACAGACAATTAAATGTTTGAACTTACCTCAATTCTGCTAACATCAGCTTTCTGTGGTTTCTCGACAGTCCATCATCACTGTTCTATTGAACTCCTATGACCGAAAAATTAACGGTTATTTAAAATCTTTATTTTATATATAAAACTTTATAAAACGTAAAAATACTACATTTTATTTCTTAATAAAGAATTTAGGAGCTTAACGTTTCATTTTTACCTTTTCTGGAAACTTTTTGGCAAAATTATCATTTTACTCCTAGCGGAACTTTTCCTATTTTTCATGCTTAACTCTTGATTTTGGCTGTTAAAAGTTTAATTAAAGCCTTAGGATTATGTTTTAGGCTTTAACGACTCTTTTTCTAACTTTCTGAAATTTTTGGTCAAAATGACCGTTTTGCCCCTGGCGGGTTTTTGAATCTTAACCTTCTCGTTTAATGCTTAGACTGAATTTTCTAAGCTTAAAAATCATCAATTTGACTTTTAAAAAGTTATCGGACCTTTTCTAGGTTAATTTCTATATTTTTCATTATTTTTTACATTCCCGACCCTTGGGAAGTAGTATTCTGACATAAAGGTCGGTTTCTTGTTTTTCTTACATTTCAGGCCTCAAAGGTCATTTTATAAATTCTTAAAACATCCCTTTTTTTTTTTTCATTTTTCATTTTAAATTCATAAGAGGCTCGGGTTTACTTGTCCGATCACATTTTTAAACCCTTATTTCCAGAAATGCCCTTTATGCCATTTTAAAAATTTCGGCAGCATTTCCTCTTAATTTTTAAGCTCTTGGTATTTAGGAAACGCCTCAAAACTATCTAACATCGTCTAATCTATCACGTATTATACCAGAGGCCTAATTTTACGTAAAAGTTACACACTTTTTACGTAAATTTTTTTTACATTTTCATACATTCTCATATCTACTATTTCATCCATTTTTCTTTCTTTTCAGTCATTTTCTTCTCTTTTTCACCATTACATATACATCATATCATCATGACAACATAATTTCATTCCAATTAAATAAATTATGGAACGAAAGCGGTCAGAAATTATACCGAATTGCTATCCATGCTTGGTTGTGCAAACCCTAATTCCCTGATCTTCCCATCTGAGGCCCCATTTTGCAAATCCGACTCAGCGGATGCGTCGGGAACGTCGACAATAGGCCAATGGGCCAATTTTCAAAATTTGGTCAACGGTCGTCGTTGACCGGCGTTGACCACCGTTGATCGGCTGTTGACGGCAGCAACGGTGGCAAATGAGTAGCCCATCTTGAAGAGCTCAATGAGAGGAATCCATTGGTGGCCTCAATTTCATGTTTGGAGGCCCCTATTGCCGGAAAATCCCCTCGAAAGCCACGGCCACGGCGACGACGGTGGAACTTCATCGTGCCGGACTTTTTTCCCGAAATTAGTTGAGGGATTTTGCTCCCCACAACCCCACGACCATGTCTGCACCGGCGGCTCTCTTCAATTTGGTCGGAATCGATGAAAATTGACGGTGGCTCCCACAGCAACGATGGTGAATTTCTCGAAGCTTGGTCGGCATGATACGGCGGTTGTTCTCGTGAACCACCACATGGGTTTTGTAGTACTCTTCACCACGAACCTTTGGGACTGGTTTTGGTGGCAAACGGTGGCCGGACGGCGAAGATACAGCCGTTTGAAATTCATAGCTCCGACGAGCTTCGGCAGCGCGTGCGGCTGCCGTTCCGTCGAGCCAACCCACCGTTGGACTCAGCTCGGCAAGAGCTTTCCAATGGTGCCGGCGGTGTCGTGAACGGAGGTCGTTTCCGAAAGTTGGCTACTTTTCACGGTGGAGAGAGAGAAAATGGGAGAGGAGAGAGAAAGTGTAGGGAAATTTTTTGAAATTACTCATTTTGACCTACATTTTCTCATATTTATACTTTTTGCCCAAAAATTTTAACTTGGGCTATCCTAACTAATTTGGGCGTGCCGAACCCAAACATATCAGTTTTATCTTCATCTGAGGTCATCTTGACCATTTTTCGATACTACGTATTTTTCGCATTCCTAGTCGAAATTTCTGTTTTATGCTCAATTGACTAATTTGAGCATCCTGATTCCAACTATATCAGTTTCAGGTCGAGAAAATGTCGTCTTGACCATTTTCTCGATACTGTACATACAATATACACATTTCTTGAGAACAGTAAAATTTCCCGATTGTCACACTAACAGTATTAGTGACCCAGCAAAGGTGTTAGCGGAGTATATTATGTTGACGGGTGGTTATCTATAATCTGATAAAGGTGAGAGCACGAGTTGCTTACAACTAGGTAAGTACAACTCCGCATACAGCATGAATAAAATGAATTTAAATGATGATTTTTATAGTATTTTAAGTATGCATCTAAGCACAGTTGTGCACAGTATATAGAAGAGCATATAGTTCACAATTGCGTAGATTGATGAAAGAACAAGTTAGATGCCATATATCCTTATCGCGTAAGAATAGGGACAGCTTAGCAAAGCATATGGCCAGAACAGTTAAACAAGTTGGAAATTAAGAAGCGTGTCGTATTGACCTTTTCAGTTGTAGAGGTTTTTCAAGTTAAAGCAAAGTTAAGCATCCATTGTTGGCTCTTCGGCTATTGGTTACGGGTGTTATCGATGGTCTGCGAGCACTTAGTACTGACACACGGGCCCTAAGTAGACACAAGAAAGAAAAGAGAATATTGAAGCATAAATGAGCATAACCGGACCATGCACTGTTCACAGTATGTATTAGTTATAGTTTACTATGCTTCTAGCTACAGTAAGATGCATTCAATACATGATGTTTTTGCTATGCATATAGTATGTAAAGTTTTGTATTCAACGACATGATATGTGATGATATGGTATGTGATATGTTTAAGTGGTATATGTTGATACCTGGCATGCTTACGAGGTTTTAAATATGAACTATATTTTAAACATGTTTTGCAGACGACATGTTGTACTTACTGGGCGTAAAGCTTACGGAGTGTGTTCATGTTGTAGGTAAGTGTCCTATGGCGTAAACAGCAATGGGCGATGACAGCAGCGGAGGCGGATGTGAGGGCGAGGTTACGGATACCACCACAAGTTAAATCTTCCGCATAGTTTGAGTAATAGTATATTTTGGAACAATAAACAGCATATATGAATAATATGTTTTGAGTAGTAATCAGTTAGGGAATTTTATAAGTATGTATGTATGGTTAAACTCCTCATGATTTAGACTTGGTATTTTTGAAAGTATACGTACGTGAATAGTAAATATGTATGCTTCAAAAACAATCCCTAAAATTATGGTATCTAAGTAAATAGAGTTTAAGTAAGTATTAATGGTTTGCAAGAAAGTATAAGTATCAATACAAGTAGTAGTTTTTAAGTGACGGTCCGGGCCACTTAGGGCACGAGACGTCACAGGGTGATCCAGATTTTTTCTTCATTAAATGCAAGATAACAAGTAATAAAGAATATCTCGATCAATTACCATCAATTAAGAAATTATGCGTAGCTAGTAAAGAGATCAATTGGATATATATAATATGGGCTTTATTAATCTATGCAACTATTATTTTATACCAAATAAACCCGTTACAATTATTAGTTTTAAAGTCACACCACTATAAACTTGAAACTGCACTCTCAATTACATAGCGTATTATGTAAGCTAGTATTAAGCTATCATCTAATGACCTTATCATATATATAAACCTTCATATAATATTCATGATTAACGTTAGGTCAAAGTTCATTCGACCTATTGATCAAACAATCTTAAAGATGTATTATACCCTTGAATAAGAATATGATTATTCGCTATATGTGAATAAAAAGTCATCTGCCCAATAAACTACCTAAGGCTTTGTCCATTTTCACATCCAGTGTAATGCCTTTAAGAGAATAACCTTTACTTTTCATTAAAGTTATTATTTTCAATATCTGTAAACAAATCCTCCATCGTATACAAGTCATGTACCCAACAAACTAGTTTATAAGTTTACTACTTTTGAGATACTTTAGCCATTGGAATATCAAAGTACACAAGTCATATATATTAAGTAATTCATCTACTCAGGATTAAGGTTATTGCATAATGAACATCAAAAGTGAATTCATCCACTTAAGCAAACTACGTTGATCAATTAAACTTTGATCTCAGTCTGATATGTCACCACCAAGTAACATATCTATGTCTCTACTCAGGAGTTAAAGCTCCAGATAGTTAAGACAAAACGTCCCCTAAATGGCCTTAGACAAGACAAAACATCCCCTAAATGGCCTTAGACAATATTATATTCTTAACATGAGTTGGATGCTTAGTCTTACCCTATAGACTACGGATCATAGTTTAGACTGCTTACTTTAAAATGTTATCTTTTCGTATACAAAAGTCTATTGTATGCAATATTCTAATAGTTTAACACAAGCAGCTAATGAGCTATATTTACTTACATTTATTTTAACATATAAATAGGATGAGGACATATAGTAATGTAATAAATAATCTCTAATATAATTTTATTATCCAATTCAAAATTAATGAAATACAAATAAAATGTCTTTCTCACGTAGGGCATTCTTAACAATCTCATACTTACTCTAAACTAATAGATGTGCCATGTTACGCATCACTATTACCTCAACGTGCCTTTTGAAGCTTCTAGCCACCAAAGTCTTAGTACAGGGATCAACAATGTTGTCTTCGGATATGACTTTACATACGTCTATTAGTCCTACCTCCATGTGGCCTCTAATTATATGGTATCTCCAATTGATGTGCTTTGTCCTCTTGTGGTGCCTTAATTCCTTTATGCTAGCAATCGTCATGCTATCATCATAGTAGAGTATGATAGGCTTGTCAACACCTAGAATGACCTCAAGGTTTCTAAAGAAGTTATGGAGCCAAACCGCTTCTTTAGATGCTTCAGCATAGCCATATATTCAACCTCCATTGAAGAGTCAATAGTGTAACTTTGTTTTATGCTCTTCTACACAATGACACCTCCTACAAGCAAAAACACTAATTCTGAAGTCAACTTCCTCGAATCCCTATAAGTTTGGATGTCTAAGTCTATGTACCCTATAAATGTTAAGTCCCCTCCAGAATATACTACCATATAATCCCTCGTTCTCTTAAGATACTTGAGTATATACTTCACGACTTACCAATACTTGATTTTAGGATTCGTTTAATATCGACTTACTATACCTGTTGCAAAACAAATATTTGGGTGTGTGCAAAGTATAGTGTACATAAGGTTACCCACAACAGAAACATAAGAGACCTTACTCATACACTTTCTTTCTTTCGATGTCTTGGGACAATCATCTAGTGAAAGAGTTAGACCGGCAATGTAAGGTTGTGGACCTTTCTTTACCTCTTGTATTGTACACTTCTTAATTGTCTTGTCTATGTACGAAGCCTAGGATAATGCTATTATTTTTTTCTTTCAATCTCTAAAGAGGCAAATGCCTAGAACATAATTAGCTTCTCCCAAGTCCTTTATATCAAACTGTTGGGATAACCAAAGTATGACCAATGCTAAGTTTCCTGCATCATTCCTAATGAGTAGTATATCATCGACATAAAGTACTAACAAGACTACTTTTCCATTCTTAATACATTTATAAATACAAGGTTCATCAACGTTCTACTCAAAACTGAATGTTTTGATCGCTTGATCAAAATTTTGATTCCATAAGTAGGATGCTTGCTTAAATATATAAATGGATCTAAGTAACTAGCAAACTTTTCTCTTTTGGCCTTTTATCATGAGCCCTTTAGGCTGTACCATATAGATACTTTCCTCAAGATAGCCATTCAAGAATGTTGTCTTGACATTTATTTGTCAGATCTCGTAATTGAGAGCCACAACAACGAATAAAAGAATGTAAATAGAATTCAGCATCACAACAAGTGAAAAGATTTCGTACTTGACTCCAGTCTTCTACATTTACCCTTTTGCCACAAGTCTAGCCTTAAAAGTTTCAACTCTCCATTTCGCATCCATCTCTCTTTTGTAGACCTACTTGCACCTAATGGGTTTGATCCTATCTTGTAGGTCTATAAGTTCCTAAATAGAGTAGGATTTTATAGAATCCATCTCATTATTCATGGCCTATTTCTAAGATTTAGAATCAATATCATTTATAGCTTCATTGTAAATGACCGAATCATCATCATGCTCATGAGCTTCGACTTATTATATCTTAGCATCATACATGAAGAAATTAGGTATCTTAGAAACCTTCCTACTACGTCGAGGCACACTAAACTATTGATCATTTGTACGTCTTTTATAAGAACTCGGACTTGCGTCCAAGACTAAAACCTGTGGAGTAGTTTTATTACCTAATAATTCTTCTAGCACCACTTTATTTTGAGACTTAAAGTCATTTATGTAACTTTCTTTTAGGAATGTTACATGAGTTGAAACAATGACTTTTTTGTTTATGTGGGTTATAAAACAGACCTCCTTTAGTTCCCTTTAGATACCCTATAAATATACACAATTTTGATTGCGGTTCTAACTTCTTCGCATCTCCATCCAATACATACGCTGGGCAGCCCCATATTTTCATATATCCAAGGGAAGTTTTCTTGTCATGTCACAATTTGTATGGAGTCCTAGAAATTGATTTACTTGGAACTTAGTTTAGAATATAGCATGCCATTTATGGATTTACCCAATCGCTTTTCTACTTCCATATGATACTCTTTAAACTTGTCAAAGGTTTTACTCTTGTGGTGCATCGAATACACATATCCATATTTTGAGTAATCGTCTATAAAGGAGACATAATACTCATACCATCCATGCGCCTTGATGTTCATTGGGCCATATATGTCAATATGTATAATTTCTAAGAGTTCTTGAGCCTTAGTACCTTTAGCTTTAAAGACCTCTTAGTCATCTTGTCCTCAAGACAAGACTCACATTGAGGAAGACATACCTCTTTCAGAGTTTCTAAAAGACTGTCTTTCACTAATATTTAAATCCTATCTTAATTAATATAACCAAGTCTTTAATGCCAAAGTTACACTTTGTTAGAGTGAGAAACATTTAACATTTTAGAGTTATCTATTAATTCGATGTTTAGCAGTGAGTACATTTTAAGTTTGACCAAATAAAGGCTCCCATCCATCTATCCAGAACAGATAAAAGACTTATTTTTGTGAATATCAACTCTTTTATTAAAGGAAATTGAATAAGAATCTCTTATCACACAAGCTACTAATATAAAGTTCCTATTAAACTTAGGAACATAAAAATAGTCTTTCAATAAAATAAACCTAAATTCATCAAAGTAAAGATGTATATTTCCCACTACTTCAGCCACCACGAAGCTACTATTTACAGTCCGTAATGAAAGGCTCCTATCATATAGACTTCTCATTTCCATGAATCTTTGGAAAGAAACACAAACACGATTAATAGCACCTGAATCAATGACCTAAGTGTCTTTTGATTCTTCCACCAAACACGCTTCTAAATAAAAAAGATCCTTACCTTCCTTGCCAATGACGGCTAGGAATTCCTTGTAGGATTTCTTAAAATGACCTACCTTCCCATAGTAGAAGCCCTTGGACTTTTAGCGTCCTTAGGCTTTTTGTTCTTTTTCTTTTTTTTCCCATCCGAGATCGAAGGAATAGATGAACTAAAAACCCTTTACTTGTTCTTTGGCTTTTTCTTGTTTCCAGAGGGTTTAGAAGATTTTACCAAATTGGCCACTCCCTTAGATTGGACCGAAACCCTATCATTGATCATCTACTTATAAGCCTGAAGTTGCACTTCATAAGTTTTGTAAGTCCTAACTATGTGGTTTTAAACCCTACAAAATCCTTGATAGAGTTTTGAACACCATCTCAATCTGGGTTATAGTAAAGTTCCTCATCATTTTCAGTAGTCTCAACAAAGAATCCTATGAACGTAAGCATATGATATTTTACTGGAGTACCTACCTTCTACTTAGAGTTCATTATACTTGTGATAGCGGATCGTTGAGCCAATTTTTCTTGGCCTCCGAATATGTCCTCCAAGTTATACATGATCTTCCTAGCGACTTGATATGTTTCATGTAATTTTCATAAAGCACTCGTCATGCTAATGAGGATATGGCATCAAGCTATCTTATTGGATTCTCTCTAATGAGTAAACATAACAAGGGTCTCCTCAAGTGGTGCATCAAGTCAGGGCCCTGGTGGGCATAGTTTGTCCAGTACGAACTTGAGTCTCTCACAACTAAAAACTATTAGTAAATTTCTTTTATAATCTTTATAATTATCACTGTTTAATTTGTTTTTAGTGAGTATTGAGATAAGAGGTGTCGGTAAAATTTTGAATTGAAATAAAATTATATGAGAACATCATTACAAAGCCCAAGCAAATATAAAGAATGTTTAGCATATAAAACATATGAGTATGTTCTTACATAAAAGTTAAAAAAATCATGTAGCATTGCAATAGTAATTCTTAACACTTATTGCCATAAGCCACCAAGGGTGGTCATGAGACAAATAGTTAGAACATGGACACTGTCCAATTAATATATATTGCTTTAAATCCTCTAAGATTAAGACATATATTAATAATTGCTTATTTTAACCGCTAGATTAGCTAACAGAGTTTCTAAGGAACGTTAATAGCTAAACGAGTCTTGAATATATAATCATTATTTACATAGTTCGATCGATGTCCTACCAAGCCATCGAGAGATAGTTATGAATAGGATCATGCCTGAACACGTTTTTCACATAAGAGATCTAATCTAGTATACTAGCAGTGCTAAACACCTACCAAGGGGTATGGTCAAACCAAAATTGATGCGAGATATTACTATACTTTCACATGTGGATCAACAATGGAGGCTATGTGTCACGTCCAAAAATCCAGAATAGTGACAGGTATCACGTCACAAAAATCCGGGATACTGATAAGTATGAAATGTTAAATAAATAAAAGAAAATTTCAGAATCCTAAGTTTGTCAGTTTTTATATTTTATCTTTTACCGTCCATTTAAACTTGTTTACAAATTATGCTTGTATATTTTAAGTTAATTAATATTTGTATTTAAATGCTTATCCTAATGTCAGGTGGTGAGGTACCCATATCCCATAGATGCATATTTGGATAAAATAAAATAAGTAAGACTACAAAAGTAAAGTTTAAAATTTACAGTCCCGGAATGCTCATATACATACTTGGTTCTAAAGTAAATAACACTACTTCTATGTCTTTAGTCCTTGTTGTCCATTGGTGATTTCACGTAGTCCGCATCCTCTAGTCGCCTTTATCTCCTGGGGGTTTACCAATTTTAAAACAGTGAGTGAAAGGCCCAGTAGGATATTTAAAAAAAAAATTTCAACATTTTATTTTAACCATCATACTAAATATGTCAATACAGTACCGAATTATAAACATGGAATCGTGATTATGCAAATTGTGTCCCTATATACATCTAGTTTGTGTACGGTCCGTATAAGCCCCCTCACCATGCCGAAGCATGATGAGTGATCCTCAATCGAGCTGTGCACTCTTTGCACTTGTGTGCTGGCTCCTAGTATACTTTAACACCAAATCCAAATTTTCAAAATTTCATTTGAAATTAAGATTCGCATAATAAAATATACCGTATTATTTTCAAAAAAATCCGTGACCGGATATTTTTCCTTTAATTTCTGAAATCGTGATATTTTCTAAAATCACAAAATTTTTAAAACTTTATAAACTCATTTTCTTTAAATTATTTTGGCCAAATCACTAAAAACAAAACTGGCTACAAGGAAAGGGTAAGATATCCTATCTCGTTGACAATTCAATCTATTGACCACTTCTTGCACGAATTCTAAGATAATCTTTTTCCTCGAATTCAATCAATGAGTACCTAAAATAAGAAACACAGATAATTTAATTATCTATCCAGGTATTCCGTAATTATAATTACGGTAAATTCAATTAATTAGTATACCGTTGATTTTAAAATTTAAAACAATATTTTATTTTAACAACGAAATTTCAAAATAAAGATTTTAAAACAATATTTTTTAAAAATTTTGGCATAACCTACCTTAAAATATAGACTCCCTAAAAGCTCCAAAATGCATAACCCACAGAAAAGCAATTCCAATTCCCAAAACAGTTTAAATTTAAAATTTCAAATCCCAAACAAATTTAAAATACTCATTCAAATTTATTATTATTTTTATCATTATTATTTATTATATAATATATATATAAACACACACAGATATACACATATAATATATATATACTTTTTTTCCCTCTTGCTTAGGAGGACTGGCTGGCCCCAGAAAAGGGACTCACGACTGCAGAGGGCGGTGGTGCTCAGGCGTGAGAGGGTTCGAGCTTGGCAACAGGGCGACGAGGAACAACTGAACGAGACGGGGACGGACGGTGATAAGGAGGGCGAGGTGTGGCTGTTTCACGAGACTCGGTAGCTGGGTCGGACGGGACGGGAGGAGCTGGATCGGGCAATAGTTGCGGAGCTTCAATCTCGGTCGGGGTAAGCTGGTGGCTTTGGCTTAGGCTCGGGCTCAGTCAACGTTCGGTTGGGCTTGGGGACGGGGAAAGTGGTGAAGGCTCGATGGCTGCTTGGGTCCAGGCGTTAGGCACGATAGAGGATAACGACGGCGGCTCATGGCTATGGCGGTTGGCTGGGCATGGCGATCGGGTTCTTCAGGCTGGCTCTAATGGCGTTCAGCCGAAACAACAGAGAAAGAAAGAAGAAGAGAAGGAAAGAGAGATGGTGAGGGAGTGAAAGAGAATCAGTAAGGGGGAGAGCAGAGAGGGTTGAGAGGGAGTTAAGGAGTGAGAGGGAGATCAAGAAAGAAAGTTCAGTGAGGGGGGAAAAGAAGAAAAGAAAAAAAAAACAGAGGGGGAGTGAGATGAGAGGGAATCAGTGAAGGAAAGAAAAAAAACAAAGAGAGAAAGAAAAGTGGAAGTTTGAAAGAGAGAGAGCGAAGGTCGGTGAAGAAAGAAAACAAAGAGAGAAGGGGAAATAGATTTCCAGAAAAATCTGAAAAGAGGAAAGAAAAAGAAAAGAAAAATAAGGAAAAATAAAGAAAACAATATTTGATAAAAATTTATTGGGTAAAAATTGTAAATATTTCAAAATATGTGAAAATGTTCTAAATATCCTCAAAGTAATATTTAATACACTAAAAATTAAAAATTGAATTTTCATAATTAAACATTTATTGGCACACTAACAACTAAATTTTGTACACATTCATGTGTGAAATTTCAACTCAAAAATTTTACAATGTGACAATTCTCCACTCCTACAAAAGAATTTCGTCCTCGAAATTCAAATATCTAGATTCTCAAACAAATGGGGATATTTCTCTAACATTTCACTTTCTACTTCCTAGGTGGCGTCTTTACTTCTGTGATATTACCATAAAACCTTAACTAACGCTATCTCTTGATGTCGTATTCTCTTGACCTTTCTATCAAGAATTCGTATCGGTACCTCTTCGTAGGAAACATCTTCTCGAATTGGAATGTTTTGAGGTGAGACTATTGCAGTAGGACCTAGTTCGCATTTCCTAAGCATCGATACATGAAATACATCATGCCCATGGGACAACTCTGATGGCAACGCTAAACGATAAGTAACTTTACCAACTCATTGAATATGGTCCCACATATTGTGGAGCTAATTTCCTTTTCTTGTCGAAACGAGAAACTCCTTTTCAAGGGGAAACCTTTAGAAGCACAAAATCTCTACCTCAAATTCTAATGGTCTCCGTCGTCTGTCAACATAGCTCTTTTGTTGGCTCTGAGCTGTTTTTAAATGTTATCGAATAATTCGAATTTCTCGATAGTTTCCTCGACAATAGTTGCTCTAGTATGAACTCGATCTTCAAGTTCGATCTAACATATGGGTAATCTACATGGTCTTCTATAAAGAGCTTCAAATGGTAACATTTTGATGCTAGACTGATAACTATTGTTGTAGGTGAACTCTACTAACGATAAATTATCAATCCATTTGTTTACATAATCTAGAGTGCATGCACGTAACATGTCTTCAAGAACTGAATAACCCTTTCGATTGTTCGTCGGTCTGCGGATGGAAAGCGGTACTAAATTTCAAATCTATCCCAAAAGCTGCCTGGAAACTCTTTTAATATCAAGCAGCAAATAGAGGATCTCAATAGAAATAATACTTAATGGTACTCCATGATATTTAACTATCTCATCTAAATATACCTTGGCTAAGTTCTTCCTACCAATGTTGATTTGATAGGAATGAAATGTGCTGATTTTGTCAATCGATCCACCATTACCCAAATAGTATTGAAGTCATTCTGTGTTTTTGGTAGCCCCATAAGAAAATCCATGGTAATTTCTTCCCACTTCCACTCTGGAACAGGTAACGGCTGTAGCATCATTCCAGGTTTCTGATATTCCGCTTTGACCTTAAGACAATTCTAACCAGTCTTCATGTACTCTGTCACATCATTCTTCATATTTCACCATCAGTATTGTCTCTTTAGATCCTTGTGCATCTTGATAACTCCTGGATGTATTGCAAATCAAGATTTATGAGCTTCATCGATGATTGCCTTCTTCAATTCTGGTATTTATGGAACAGCTAGACGATGTTTGAAATACAAAGCTCCATCAGTAAGGATGTTCCAATGTTCTAATTGTTCTCCATTCTAAAGCTTTAACCAGACATTTTGCAAATGGCTATCTTTATATTGATTCTCCTTAACTTGCCGAATCAGGTAGGGTGGAGTTACTAAATTATACAGAGTGATTGAATCTTGATCCTCAGAAATCTAAAGATCATCATCCTCAACCAATGCTGTTCTTTTCCAATCAAGCACTGCTAATGAAGCAAGAACACTTACACCTTTCGGCTAAGAGCATCTGCTACAACGTTAGCCTTACCTGGATGATATTCTAGATTAAAGTCATAATCTTCCATATACTCTACTCAACGTCTTTGTCTCAAATTCAGATCTTCTGAGTAAAGAGATACTGCAAACTCTGATGATCAGAGAAAATCGAAATGAGACACCATAGAGATAGCATCTCCAAATTTTCAAAGCAAATATAATGGCTACCAACTCTAAATCATGTGTTGGGTAGTTTTTCTCATGCATCTTCAATTGTCGAGATGCGTATGCTATAACATGTCCTTTTTGCATTAGAATACACCCTAGTCCTTCTTTTGATGCATCAGTATAAACTTCATAAGGTTCTTCAGGCTTGGGAATTATAAGAACTGGGGTACTAGTCAAGCAAGCTTTTAATTCCTGAAAAGCATTCTCACATTTATTGTCCCAGTCAAATCGAACATCTTTTCTTGTCAATCGTGTCATTGGGGCTACAATTCACGAGAAATCCTAAACAAATTTATGATAATATCCAGCTAATCCCAGAAAACTTCTGATTTTGATTATATTTCTAGGTCATTCCCATTTTAGTATTGTCTCGACTTTTGCGGGATCCACAGCTATGCCTTGACTAGAGATGATGTGCCCAAGAAATTTGATTTCAGATAACCAGAAGTCACATTTCTTCCTCTTGGCATACAACTAATGCTCCCGCAGAGTTTGTATGACCAACCTTAAGTGTTGTTCATGTTCCTCCCGAGTCTTAGAATATATCAAAATATCATTAATGAAAACGATGACAAATTGATCTAGAAATGGTCAAAAAACATGATTTATCAAGTCCATGAAAGCTGCTGGAGCATTCGTCAAACCAAAAGGCATAACCAAGAATTCGTAAGATCCATACCGAGTTCTGAATGCAGTCTTTGGGATATCCACCTCCCAGATTTTCAATTGATCATATCCGGATCTCAAGTCAATCTTGGAGAAGTACTAACCACCTTCAAGCTGATCAAGTAACTCGTCGATCCTTGGCAAAGGATATTTATTCTTGATTGTCACCCTATTCAATTGCCTATAGTCGATACACAGTCATAAGTTTCCATCTTGTTTGTTTGTAAATAGGACTGGTGCTCCCCATGGTGATTTACTAAGCCGAATGAATCCTTTAAATTCCAACTCAATCAATTGTTTTTGTAATTCAGCTTTCTCCGCAGGTGCCATTTTGTAAGGCGGAATTGATATCAGAGCTATACCGGGAATAAGATCAATGCAGAATTCTACCTCTCGATCAGGTGGCAAACCAGGTAAATCTTCAGGAAATATATCTAGAAATTCATCTACCACTGGAGTGTAGTGATTGCCTCTTTTCACATTGTTGTCACCTTCTAATGCAAAAATAATGGCGGCGCAAGACAACTTTCGTCGACCACCTATGGCTGGTCTCAGCAGCTCACTGGTCATTACTCAATTTGGATCTTCGAGTTTGATCACCGTCAGGTTCGGTTCTATGAATAATATCACCTTTCGGTGATAACAATCTAATGTTGCCCGATTCTGAGTTAACTAATCAATACCAAGAATCATATCATAGTGTGTCATTGGTAGGATAATGAATTAGATATTAAGTTGTTCACCTTCTCGCGTAACAATATTAGTCCAACATATCAATGAAGCTTCAGTTTTTCCAAGTGACGTACTTAGGTGCAAAGGTGACTCTAAAGGTTTTATTTCTAATTCTAATGCTTTTACAAACATGGATGCAATAAAAGAATGACTGGCACCAGTATCAAACAATCTGTGTGCTCAACTAGAATAGATCAGGATCATACCCTCCATAACCGTAGGACTGTCTATAGGAAATAAATCGATAAAAAAAGCATCAGAGTGGCGCAGCGGAACAATAAAAATTTTTTAAGATCGTTAAATATCTCGTGATACCATATACAATAAATTAACAACAATAAAACTCATACCTTAGGAGGACGCCAACTGTAAGAGGAGAATGACTGGAGGGCTTCAAACTTATACCTTATGAGGACGCCAACTGTAGGAGGAGAATGAATGGAGAGCTTCAACCAACTAGCCTTCTCTATTATTCTCCAATTCCTGGATGGTAGAGTGTGTGGGCACTCTGAACCTCGATCGGTATGCTAGCACTACTAGTCTTCTTCCGACCACCCAGATCTCTAAAGAACTTATTGTCACGGTGAGTTGTGCAACAATAAGCCTACTCAAATGAGAGTCTGTGGTATGAGAGAACTGGAGTGGCAGGACCTCTATTTATAGACTTGCATGAGGTGATCCTCTGAATTCGAATTGGATTAGGAGATGATTTTCTCCCTTATCCACTCACAAAAATCTGAAATAAACAAGGCCAAAATCAAGGGTAAATTTGGCCTATTTGCCTTAGGGCAAGTAGGAGATTGTTAGGAAATGCCCTAAGTATTAGAGACATTTTGATGTATTCATTTTGAACTGGATAACAAAATTATATATAGAGGTTATTCATTACATTGCTATCTGTCCTCGTCTTATTTACATGTTAAAGTAAATGTAAGCAAATATGGCTCACTGACTGCTTGTGTTAAAACTGTTAGAACGTTGCATGTAATGGACTTTGTATGTGAGAAGACAATGTTCTAAAGTTAGCAGTCTAAACTATGGTCTGTAGTCTATGGGGTTAGACCGAGCATCTAACTCATGTTAAGACTATTATGTTGTCAAAAACCTTGGAGGGGACGGTTTATCTTGACTGTCTGGAGCTGGACTCCCAAGTAGAGTGACATATTAGACCGGGACTAAAGCGTGATTGATCTACGTAGTCCGCTATGAGTGGATCAATCTGCTTTTGACGTTCATTGTGCAATAACCTTAATCCTGAGTAAATGAACTACTTCATGTATATGACTTGTGTACTTTGATGTTCCACTGGCTAAAGCGTCTCAGAGGTAGTAAGCTTATAGATCGGTTCGTTAGGTGCATGACTTGTATACGATGAAGGGTTTGTTTGCAGATATTGAAATCATAGCTCTAAGGAGTTAAAGGTATCCTCTTAAAGGCATTATACTGAATGTGAAAATGGACAAGGCCTTGGGTCGTCTACTGGGCGGATGACTTCTTATTCACATATGGTGAATAATCATTTTCTTAATTCGGTAGTATAATGGAACTTTAAGATAGCCTGATCAGTAGGATTAAATGGACTTTGACCTAAGGCTGATCATGGATATCATATGAGGGTTTTGTATATATGACAAGGTCATTGGATAGTAGCTTGTCACAGGCTTACGTAATACGGTATATAATTGGGAGTTCAGTTTCAGGTTTATAGTGGTGTGACTATAAAATTAGTGATCATATGATTGAGTTATTCAGTACAGAATGATGATCATATGGAATCACGGGAGCCCGATTATATATGTCTAATCAGTCCCTCTACTAGCTCCATATAATTCCTTAAAGTTTGGCAAATTGATTTGTGTATGCTATTGGCTAGTTTATTATGCATGGAAGGTGATGACACAGGATTAGGATGGTAGACAAGATTCTCTCCGGTTGGATTCAGATTTTGTTTTGGATAATAGAGTACACAATTATTAGAACTCCAAATAAAGTTGCCATGATTTTATTTGAGATTGGATTGGAGTTGTAGAAAATTATCCATGACAACAAGAATTTGAAACATAACCGTTTTGTGGATTTTGAAATTTGAAATTTGAATTTGAATTTGAAATTTGAATTTGAAATTTATATTTGAAATTTGAAATTTGAAATTTGAAATTTGAATTTGAAATTCGAATTTGAAATTTGAAATTCAAATTTTGAATCATAGTCCAAGTGGGATTCGAATTTGTTGTGGAAAATCCACAAGGTTTGAAATTCGAATTTGAATTGGATTTGGAGAGGATAATCTTGTCAGAATCCTACTTGAATTTTGAATCTAAATCCTAACAAAAGTGGACGAAATTTTTGAGGATAATCCTCAATGGAATTTCGGTTTTTGTGGATAAGGTTCAAGGGAAAATTCAAGTTTCAATCCTAGTTGAATTTGGATTCTCTCCTTCCTTGAAAAGTGGCCGAAATTATGGAGGAAATCTCCTAGGAAAATTCGGTTATTTTGGATAAGGTTGAGATAAGATTCAAGCTTGAAAATCCTAGTGGAATTTTGATTCTCCCTTATCCTAAATGTGGCCGAATATTTGGAGAAAAATCTCCTAGGAAATTTCGGATTTTTTGGCTGAAAAAGGGAGATAAAATTCTAGTTAAAATCTTGTTTAGATTTGGATTGGTTTTATCCTTAAAAAACCGAATTTTATTGTTGGGATTTTCCCATGAAAAATTCAGATTTTTATGGTTATGGATAAGGGAGAATATCTTTTCCTAGTCCAATTCAAATTCAGAGAATCACCTCATGCAGGTCTATAAATAGAGGTCCTGCCACTCTAGTTCTCTCAGACCACAGACTCTCAGGTGAGCAGGCTTATTGTTGCACAGCTCATCGTGACAATAAAGTTCTTTAGAGATCTGGGTGGTCGGAAGAAGACTAGCAGTACTAGCATACCGATCGAGATTCAGAGTGCCCACACACTCAGCCATTCGGGAATTGGAGAATAGTAGAGAAGGCTAGTTGGTTGAAGCCTCCGGTCATTCTCCTCCTGCAGATTGGCGTCCTTGAGGTATGAGTTTTAATTGTTGTTGATTTATTGTATATGGCATCATGAGATATTTAACGATCTAAAAATTTTTATTGTTCCGCTGTGCCACTCTGATACATTTTTACCGATTTATTTTCCTACAATTGGTATCAGAGCCATCTCATGACTATGCCATGTACATAAATTAGACAATTACTTAGTCTTTTTATTTATGTATGGATTTAATATTTAGAGAGTGGCATTCTAAGGTTCCTTTATGTTGTTATCATGGATTATGTATAAAGTATGTGGTTATTTTAATTTTTTGAATTATTATAAGCATGCTTGTTTATACCGGTTATGGTTCCTTAGAATTTAGAAAAATTGTTTCTAGGATTTTTTATGTAACCATGGGAGCAGTTTATTAACACTGTAATTTTCCCATGGATTTTAATTTTTGTCTCTTAGAATTTTTATGGTTAGAATTTTTGTACACCGAAAACGGTTTAGGAAATTTTATGTAATTATTCTTGGAGGAGATTGAAGATTGAAGATCGTAATTTATTTTTTCCCAAAAGTTAAATTTGATTTAAAGGTTGAAATTTTGATTGTGTGGAAAATTTCAATTTAATTGGGATTTAAATTAATTTTTGGAGATTCTAATAGGTAAATTAGAATATGACACGAAAATCGAGACACAACCCCTCGGGATAGGCCGACGGGCCTTGGTAGGGCTGCAGCCCCTGCCCTCGGGCAGGATGGGGCTGCGGCAGCCCCTGTGCAGGCCAACACCACCCACGGCCGCAGGCTTGGCCTGCAGCCAAGGGTGGCCGTGGCCTGCCCAAGGCTGGCCGCAGCCTGGGCGTGCAGCCTCTGGCTGCAGGCAGCCGGCTGCTGCTCCCTGCCTGGCGCTGCAGGCTTGGCCTGCAGCCCGGCAAGGCTGCACATAGGGGGCAGCCGTGGGCTGCCAGCCCCTTTGGGGCTGGTGGCTGCCCACGGCGGCTGCCGCCTTCGGGGGCGGCGGTGCGATGGTCCAAAAATCGAAAAAAATTTTGATTTTTAATTTTGAGATTTAATTTTAAATCATGTTTAAAAATATGTAATTGAAAATTTGAAAATTTTGAAATTACATACTATTATACATGATGTTTAAAATTGTTTAAAATTTGAATTGGAAATTTAAATTTGAAATTCGAATTTGGAATTTGAATTTGAAATTTAAATTTTTAGAGATTTAAATTTTAAATAATTCTTGGGATGAGAAATAAATGGAGAGGCTACATAAAGATGGATACAAGAAGACGGAACAGAATTCAAGACCCAAAGAATGCTTTGGATGGAATTTTGTACTCTTTATTTTCTTTGTTCTAGGATGGAACCATAGCTTGGTTATTCTATCAATTATTTTTTCTGTAATATGTCATGGATGTATAAATATGTATTGATGAATGTTTTATATGCATATTTGATAACATGTCATATAGGATAGGTGAGTGCCGCTCATACTATATTGATCATACATAATTTGTCAAAACTTGCATGTTTTTCAAAATATTGAGTGGGAGAGGGTTTCAAACAAAACCCACGGCCTCCATTGTTGATCCATATGTGAAAGCAAGGTAACGCCTCGCATCAGTTCTGCCCTGACCACACCCCTCGGTAGGTATTTACCACCGCCGGTATACTAGATTGGATCTACTATGTGGAAAACGTATTCGGGTACGATCCTATTCATGACCACCCCTCGGTGGCTTGGTAGGACGTGGATCGGGCTACGTAAACATTGGTTATACACTCAAGACTCGTTTAGTTATTAACCTTCCCTAGAAGCTCTGTTAACTAAACTGGTGGCCAAATAAGCGGTTATTAATATATGTCTTAACCTTGGAGGATTTAAGGTAACATATATTAATTGGACGGGGTCCATGTTCCGGCTATTTGTTTTCATGACCACCCCTCGGTGGCTTGGGGCAATAGGTGCTAAGAATTACCGTTGTAATGATACATGTTTTTTCAAGTTTCATGTAGGAACATACTTGTATGTTTTATTTGCTAAATTATCTGTATATTTGCTTGGGCTTTGTAATGATGTCTAGTATAATTTTATTTCAGTTCAAAATGTCACCGACACCCCTCACTTCAATACTTACTGAAAATAAGCTGAATGGCGATAATTATAAAGACTGGAAAAGAAATCTATTAATAGTTCTCAGCTGCGAGAGACACAAGTTCGTAATGGACGAACCATGCCCACCTGGGCCCAAACCTGACACACCACTTGAGGAGGTCCCGGTTGCCTATAATCGTTGGAGAGAATCCAATGAGATAGCTTGATGCTACATTCTTGCTAGCATGACGAGTGCTTTACAAAAGCAGCATGAGACTTATCAAGTTGCTGGGGAGATCATGGAAAATCTAGAGGACATGTTCGGAGGCCAAGAAAAATTGGCTCGATAGTCCGCTATCACCAGCATTATGAACTCTAAGCAAAAGGCGGGTACTCCGGTGAAGGACCATATGATCACTCTAATGGGATTCTTCACTGAGGCTGCCGAGAATGGTGCTGAGTTGGACTACAACACCCAGATCGAGATGGTGTTTAAGACTCTGTCTAAAGATTTTGTGCGGTTTAAGGCCGCATACAATCTGGCGACAAAAGAGTTAGGACTAACCGAGCTTATAAAGCAACTACAGGCTTATGAGCGGATGATTAGGGATGACGATGTGGTCCGACCTAAAGGAGAGGCCAATTTGGCGGAATCTTCCAATCCCTCACGGAAGAGGAAGAGGCCAAATAAGAAGCAAGTGGCTTCTAGTTCTTCTAATCCTCCTGTCTCGGACGGGAAGATGAAGAAGAAGAATAAGAAGCCCAAGGACTCTAAAAAGTCCAAATGCTTCCATTGTGAGAAGGTAGGTCACTTCAAGAAGGCTTGCTGGGAATTCCTAGCCGCCAAGGGCAAGGAAGGTAAGGAACTTCATTACTTGGAAGCGTATTTGGTGGAAGAATCGAAAGACACTTGGGTCATTGATTCAGGCGCCACTAATCATGTTTGTGTTTCTATGCAGGGGTTCGTGGAAACGAGAAGTCTACATGATAGGAGCCTCTCGTTGCGGACTGGAGATGGTAGCTTTGTGGTGGCTGAGGCAGTGGGAGATGTTTACCTTTATTTTGATCAATGTAGGTTTATTTTATTGAAAGACTGTTTTTATGTTCCTAATTTTAGGTGGAACCTTATATCGGTAGCTTGTTTAATAAAGGATTCTTATTCAGTTTCTTTTAGTAAAAGAGTTGCTATTCGTAGAAATAAGTCTTTTATCTGTTCTGGATGGATGGATGGAAACCTATGTTTGATCAAACCAAAGATGTGCTCACTACTTGACACTGAATTAATTGATAACTCTAAAAGGTTGAAAGTTTCTCACTCTAACAAGGCGTATCTTTGGCATTTAAGACTTGGTCATATTAATTAGGATAGGATTCAAAGATTGGTGAAAGACGGTCCTCTGGAATCTCTAGAGGAGGTACGACTTCCCCAATGTGAGTCTTGTCTAGAGGGTAAAATGACTAAGAGGTCTTTTGGAGCTAAGTGTACAAGGGCTCAGAGCTCTTAGAAATTGTGTACACTAATGTATGTGGCCCCATGAACGTCACAGCACGAGGAGGGTTCGAGTATTATGTCTCTTTTATAGATGATTACTCGAGGTATGGATATGTGTATCTGATGCACCGCAAGAGCGAAATCTTTGACAAGTTCAAAGAGTATCGTGCAGAAGTGGAAAAGCAATTGGATAAATCCATAAAGACACTTCGATCTGATCGAGGTGGCGAATACCTCTCCGATGAATTTCTAGGACATCTTGTAGAGAACGGGATATTATCTCAATTGACTGCACCTGGTACTCCACAACAGAATGGTGTAGCCGAAAGGAGAAACAAGACCTTATTGGATATGGTACGGTCCATGATGAGTTATTCAACGCTGCCATTATCATTTTGCGGATATGCTTTACAAACGGCGTGCTATATTGTGAACCAGGTTTCGAGCAAATCAACTCCCAGAACTCCGTATGAATTGTGGCGTGGCAGGAAGCCCTCCCTTGGACATATGACAATATGGGGCTGCCCGGCACATGTACTGGATGGGGATGCGAAAAATTTGGAACCAAGATCAAAATTGTGCATGTTTGTAGGGTATCCAAAAGGAACTAAAGGAGGTCTGTTCTATAACCCGAAGGAACAAAAATTCATTGTCTCAACCCATGCGACATTCTTGCAGGAAAGTCACATGAATGACTTTAAGCCTCGAAGTAAAGTGGTGCTAGAAGAGTTATCGGGTGAAAGAACAGCTCCACAGATTTCGGTCTTGGACGCAAGTCCGAGTTCCAGTGAAAGACCTGCAGACGATCAACAATTTAGGGTGCCTCGTCATAGTGGGAGGGTTTCTAAGAAACCTAATTTCTTCATGTATGATACTGAGGTATACCAGGCTGAGGCTCATGAGCATGAGGATGATCCGGTCACTTATGATGAAACTGTAAATGATGTTGATTCTAAATCTTGGAAACAGACTATGAACAATGAGATGGATTCTATGAAATCCAAAGCTGTTTGGGAACTTGTAGATTTGCCGGATGGGATAAAACCCATTGGATGCAAATGGGTCTACAAAAGAAAGAAGGATGCGGAAGGGAGAGTGGAAACTTTCAAAGCTAGACTGGTTGCAAAGGGGTACACGCAAAAGGCTGGAATCGATTATGATGAAACCTTTTCGCCTGTTGCTGTGCTGAAGTCCATCCATATTCTTCTGTCCATTGCTGCGGCTCTCGATTACGAGATCTGGCAAATGGATGTCAAGACAACATTCTTGAATGGCCATCTTGAAGAGTGTATCTATATGATACAGCCCGAAGGGTTCGTAGTGAAAGGCCAAGAAAGGAAAGTCTGCAAGTTGCTTAGATCCATTTATGGATTAAAGCAAGCATCCTGCTCATGGAACCAAAGGTTTGATCAAGTGATTAAGACATTTGGTTTTGAGCAGAACATTGATGAACCTTGTGTTTATAAACGTATTAAGGATGGAAAAGTGGTCTTTCTGATACTCTATGTCGATGATATACTACTCATTAGGAATGATGTAGGGAACTTATCATCGGTCAAGCTTTGGTTACACCAACAGTTTGACATGAAGGACTTGGGAGAAGCTAATTATGTTCTAGGCATTCGTCTCTTCAGAGATCGAAAGAATAAAATGATAGCGTTATCCCAAGCTTCATACATAGATAAAATAATTGACAAATATGCAATGCAAGAGGCAAAGAAAGGCTCACAACCTTCTATTGCCGGTCTAACTCTTTCATTGGATGACTGTCCCAAGACATCGGAAGAAAGAGAGCGTATGAGTAAGGTCCCTTATGCATCCGCTGTGGGTAGCCTTATGTACGCTATGCTTTGCACTCGCCCAGACATATGTTTTGCAATAGGTATGGTGAGTCGATATCAAGCAAATCCTGGAACCAAGCACTGGAAAGCTATAAAGCATATCCTCAAGTATCTTAAGAGAACGAGGGATTATATGCTAGTGTATTCTGGAGGGGACCTAACACCCATAGGATACACGGACTCAGACTTCCAGACTTGTAAGGATTCGAGGAAATCGACATCTGGATCAGTGTTTTTACTCGGAGGAGGCGCCATTATGTGGAGGAGCGTGAAGCAGGGCTATACAGCTGACTCTACTATGAAGGCTGAGTATGTGGCTGCGGCTGAGGCATCTAAAAAAGCGGTTTGGCTCCGCAAGATCTTTAGAGACCTTGAGGTCATTCCAGGTGTTGACAAGCCTATCACACTTTACTGTGATAATACAGGGGCTATTGCCAACATAAGGGAATCTCGACACCACAAGAGGACCAAGCACATCGATTGGAGATATCACATTATTAGAGGGCATGTGGAGACAGGACAAGTGGATATATGTAAGATCGCGTCCGAGGACAACATCGCTGATCCCTTTACTAAGACTTTGGTGGCTAGAAGCTTTGAGAGGCATGTAGAGGTGATGGGGATGCGTAACATGGCACATCTACTGGCTTAGGGCAAGTGGGAGATTGTTAGGAAATGCCCTAAGTATTAGAGACATTTTGATGTATTCATTTTGAACTGGATAGTAAAATTATATATAGAGGTTATTCATTACATTGCTATCTGTCCTCGTCTTATTTACATGTTAAAGTAAATGTAAGCAAATATGGCTCACTGACTGCTTGTGTTAAAACTGTTAGAACGTTGCATGCAATGGACTTTTGTATGCGAGAAAACAATGTTCTAAAGTTAGCGGTCTAAACTATGGTCTGTAGTCTATGGGGTTAGACCGAGCATCTAACTCATGTTAAGACTATTACGTTGTCTAAATCCTTGGAGGGGACGGTTTGTCTTGACTGTCTGGAGCTGGACTCCCAAGTAAAGACATAGATATGTTACTTGGTGGTGACATATTAGACCGGGACTAAAGCGTGATTGATCTATGTAGTCCGCTATGAGTGGATCAATCTGCTTTTGACGTTCATTGTGCAATAACCTTAATCCTGAGTAAATGAACTACTTCATGTATATGACTTGTGTACTTTGATGTTCCAATGGCTAAAGCGTCTCAGAGGTAGTAAGCTTATAGACCGGTTCGTTGGGTGCATGACTTGTATACGATGAAGGGTTTGTTTATAGATATCGGAATCATAACTCTAAGGAGTTAAAGGTATCCTCTTAAAGGTATTATACTGAATGTGAAAATAGACAAGGCCTTGGGTCGTCTGCTGGGCGGATGACTTCTTATTCATACATGATGAATAATCATTTTCTTAATTCGGTAGTATAATGGAACTTTAAGATAGCCTGATCAGTAGGATTAAACGAACTTTGACCTAAGGCTGATCATGGATATCATATGAGGGTTTTGCATATATGACAAGGTCATTGGATAGTAGCTCATCACAGGCTTACGTAATACGGTATATAATTGGGAGTTCAGTGTCAGGTTTATAGTGGTGTGACTCTGAAATTAGTAATTATATAATTGAGTTGTTCGGTACAGAATGATGATCATATGGAATCACGGGAGCTCGATTATATATGTCCAATCAGTCCCTCTACTAGCTCCATATAATTCCTTAACGTTTGGCAAATTGATTTGTGTATGCTATTGGCTAGTTTATTATGCATGGATGGTGATGACATAGGATTAGGATGGTAGATAAGATTCTCTCCGGTTGGATTCAGATTTTGTTTTGGATAATAGAGTACACAATTATTCGAACTCCAAATAAAGTTGCCATGATTTTATTTGAGATTGGATTGGAGTTGTAGAAAATTATCCATGAGAACAAGAATTTGAAACACAACCGTTTTGTGGATTTTGAAATTTGAAATTTGAATTTTGAATTTGAAATTTGAATTTGAAATTTGAATTTGAAATTCGAATTTGAAATTTGAATTTGAAATTTAAATTTGAAATTTGAAATTTGAAATTTGAAATTTGAAATTTGAAATTTGATTTTGAAATTCGAATTTGAAATTTGAAATTCAAATTTTGAATCACAGTCCAAGTGGGATTCGAATTTGTTGTGGAAAATCCACAAAGTTTGAAATTCGAATTTAAGTTGGATTTGGAGAGGATAATCTTGTTAGAATCCTACTTGAATTTTGAATCTAAATCCTAACAAAAGTGGACGAAATTTTTGAGGATAATCCTCAATGGAATTTCGGTTTTTGTGGATAAGGTTCAAGGGAAAATTCAAGTTTCAATCCTAGTTGAATTTGGATTCTCTCCTTCCCTGAAAAGTGGCCGAAATTATGGAGGAAATCTTCTAGGAAAATTCGGTTATTTTGGATAAGGTTGAGATAAGATTCAAGCTTGAAAATCCTAGTGGAATTTTGATTCTCCCTTATCCTAAATGTGGTCGAATATTTGGAGAAAAATTTCCTAGGAAATTTCAGATTTTTGGTTGAAAAAGGGAGATAAAATTCTAGTTAAAATCTTGTTTAGATTTGGATTGGTTTTATCCTTAAAAAACCGAATTTTATTATTGGGATTTTCCCATGAAAAATTCAGATTTTTATGGTTATGGATAAGGGAGAATATCTTTTCCTAGTCCAATTCAAATTCAGAGAATCACCTCATGCAGGTCTATAAATAGAGGTCCTGCCACTCTAGTTCTCTCAGACCACAGACTCTCAGGTGAGCAGGCTTATTGTTGCACAGCTCATCGTGACAATAAAGTTCTTTAGAGATCTGGGTGGTCGGAAGAAGACTAGCAGTGCTAGCATACCGATCGAGGTTCAGAGTGCCCACACACTCAGCCATTCGGGAATTGGAGAATAGTAGAGAAGGCTAGTTGGTTGAAGCCTCCGGTCATTCTCCTCTTGCAGATTGGCGTCCTTGAGGTATGAGTTTTAATTGTTGTTGATTTATTGTATATGGCATCATGAGATATTTAACGATCTAAAAATTTTTATTGTTCCGCTGCGCCACTCTATACGTTTTTACCGATTTATTTTCCTACAACATAAGGCTACCCACAGCGGATGCATAAGGGACCTTACTCATATGCTCCCTTTCTTCTGATGTCTTAGGACAGTTATCCAATAAAAGAGTTAGACCGGCAATGTAAGGTTGTGAACCTTTCTTTGCCTCTTGCATTGCATATTTGTCAATTATTTTACCTATGTATGAAGCCTGGGATAATGCTATCATTTTGTTCTTTCGATCTCTGAAGAGACGAATGCCTAGAACATAATTATCTTCACCCAAGTCCTTCATGTCAAACTGTTGGTGCAGCCAAAACTTGACCGATGATAAGTTCCCTACATCATTTCCAATGAGCAGTATATCATCGATATAGGGTACTAGAAAGACCACTTTACCATCCTTAATACGTTTATAAACACACGGTTCATCAACATTCTGCTCAAAACCAAATATCTTGATCGCTTAATCAAATCTCTGGTTCCATGAGCGGGATGCTTGCTTTAATCCATAAATAGATCTAAGCAACTTGTAGACTTTTCTTTCTTGGCCTTTTGCCACAAACCCTTCGGGCTGTATCAAGTAGATACATTCCTCAAGATGGCCATTCAAGAATGCCGTCTTGACGTCCATTTGCCAGATCTCGTAATCGAGAGCCGCAGCAACAGACAGAAGAATACGGATAGACTTCAGCATAGCAACAAGCAAAAAGGTTTTATCGTAATCGATTCCAGCCTTTTGCGCTTCCTTTTGCAACTAGTCTAGCTTTGAAAGTTTCCACTCTCTCTTCTGCATCCTTCTTTCTTTTGTAGATCCACTTGCATCCAATGGTTTTATCCCATCCGACAGATCTATAAGTTTCCAAACAGAGTTGGATTTCATAGAATCCATCTCATTGTTCATGGCCTATTTCCAAGATTTAGAATCAATATCATTTATAGCTTCATCATAGGTGACCGGATTATCCTCATGCTCATGAGCCTCGACCTAGTATACCTCAGCATCATACATGAAGAAATTAGGCTTCTTCGAAACCCTTCCACTACGACGAGGCACCCTAAATTGTTGATCGTCTACAGATCTTTCACCGGAACTTGGACTTGCGTCTAAGACCAAAACCTGTGGAGAAATTCTTTCACCCGATAACTCCTCTAGCACCATTTTGCTTCGAGGCTTAAAGTCATTCGTATGACTTTCCTCTAAGAATGTCACATGGGTTGAAACAATGACTTTTTGTTCCTTCGGGTTATAGAACAGACCTCGCTTAGTTCCCTTCGGATACCCTACAAACATCCACAATTCTGATCTTGATTCTAACTTCTTCGCATCCCCATCAAGTACATGTGCCGGGCAGCCTCATATTCTCATATGTCCAAGTTAGGGCTTCCTGCCACACCACAATTCATGCGGAGTCCTTGGAATTGACTTGCTTGGAACCTGGTTCAAAATATAGCACGCCGTCTGTAATGCATATCCTGTTAGGAAATGCCCTAAGCATTAGAGATATTTTGATGTATTTATTTTGAACTGGATAATAAAATTATATATAGAGGTTATTCATTACATTGCTATCTGTCCTCATGTTATATACATGTTAAAGTAAATGTAAGCAAATATGGCTCCCTGACTGCTTGTGTTAAACTGTTAGAATGTTGCTTACAATGGACTTTGTATGCGAGAAGACAATGTTCTAAAGTTAGCGGTCTAAACTATGGTCTGTAGTCTATGGGGTTAGACCGAGCATGTAACTCATGTTAAGACTATTATGTTGTCTAAAGCCTTAGAGGGGACGGTTTGTCTTGATTGTTTGGAGCTAGACTCCCAAGTAGAGACATAAATATATTGCTTGGTGGTGACATATTAGACCGGGACTAAAGCGTGATTGATCTACGAAGTCCGCTTTGAGTGGATCGATCTGCTTTTGAAGTTCATTGTGTAGTAACCTTAATCCTGAGTAAAAGGACAGCTTCATATATATGACTTGTGTACTTTGACGTTCCAATGGCTAAAGCGTCTCAGAGGTAGTAAGTTTATAGACCGGTTCGTTGGGTGCATGACTTGTATACGATGAAGGGTTCATTTACAGATATCAGAATCATAGCTCTAATGAGGAGTTAAGGGTATCCTCTTAAAGGCATTATACTGAATGTGAAAATAGACAAGGCCTTGGGTCGTCTGCTGGGCGGATGACTTCTTATTCACATATGGTGAACAATCATTTTCTTTATTCGGTTGTATAATAGAACTTTAAGATAGCCTGATCAATAGGATTAAACGGACTTTGGCCTAAGGCTGATCATGGATATCATATAAGGGTTCTGCATACATGACAAGGTCATTGGACGATAGCTTATCACAGGCTTACGTAATACGGTATATAATTGGGAGTTCAGTTTCATGTTTATAGTGGTGTGACTCTGAAATTAGTGATCATATGATTGAGTTGTTCGGTAAAGAATGATGATCATATGGATTTGCGAGAGCCCGATTATATATGTCTAATCAGTCCCTCTACTAGCTCCACATAATTCCTTAACGTTTGACAAATTGATTTGTGTATGCTATTGGCTAGTTTATTATGCATGGATGGTGATGACATAGGATTAGGATGGTAGACAAGATTCTCTCCGGTTGGATTCAGATTTTGTTTTGGATGATAGAGTACACAATTATTCGAACTCTAAATAAAGTTGCCATGATTTTATTTGAGATTGGATTGGAGTCGTAGAAAATTATCTATGAGAACAAGAATTTGAAACACAACTGTTTTGTGGATTTTGAAATTTGAATTTTGAATTTTTGAAATTTGAATTTTGAAATTTGAAATTTGAATTTTGAATTTTGAATTTTGAAATTCAAATTTTGAATCACAGTCTAAGTGGGATTCGAATTTGTTGTGGTAAATCCACAAGGTTTGAAATTCGAATTTGAGTTGGATATGGAGAGGATAATCTTGTTAGAATCCTACTTGAATTTTGAATCCAAATCCTAACTAAAGTTGGACGAAAATTTTGAGGATTATCCTCAATGATTTTCAGATTTTTTGTGGATAAGGTTCAAGGAAAAATTCAAGTTTCAATCCCAGTTGAATTTGGATTCTCTCCTCCCAGAAGGTGGCCGAAATTTAGGAGTGAATCTCCTAGGAAAAATTCGGTTATTTTGGATAAGGATGAGAAAAGATTCAAGCTTGAAAATCCTAGTGGAATTTTGATTCTCCCTTATCCAAAAGTGGCCAAATTTTTGAGGAGATTTTCTCCTTAGAATTTTTAGATTTTTTGGTTGAAAAAGGGAGATAAAATTCTAGTTAAAATCTTGTTTAGATTTGGATTGGATTTATCCTAAAGTGGCCGAATTTTATTGTTGGGATTTTCCCTTGGAAAATTCAGATTTTGTGCTTGTGGATAAGGGAGAATATCTTCTCCTAATTCAATTCGAATTCAGAGAATCACCTCATGCAGGTCTATAAATAGAGGTCTTGCCACTGCAGTTCTCTCAGACCACAGACTCGCAGGTGGCAGGCTTATTATTGCACAGTTCATCGTGACAATAAAGTTCTTTAGAGATCTGGGTGGTCGGAAGAAGACTAGCAGTGCTAACATACCGATCGAGGTTTAGAGTGCCTACACACTCAGCCATTTGGGTATTGGAGAATAGTAGAGAAGGCTAGTTGGTTGAAGCCCTCCGGTCATTCTCCTCCTGCAGATTGGCGTCCTTGAGGTATGAGTTTTAATTGTTGTTGATTTATTGTATATGGCATCATGAGATATTTAACGATCCTAAAAATTTTTATTGTTTCGCTGCGCCACTCTGATACATTTTTACCGATTTATTTTCCTACAATTGGTATCAGAGCCATCTCATGACTATGCCATGTACATAAATTAGACAATTACTTAGTCTTTTTTATTTATGTATGGATTTGATATTTAGAGAGTGGCATTCTAGGATTCCTTTATGTTGTTATCATGGATTATGTATAAAGTACGTGGTTATTTTAATTTTTTAAATTATTATAAGCATGCTTGTTTATGCCGGTTATGGTTCCTTAGAATTTAGAAAAATTGTATCTAGGAATTTTTATGTAACCATAGGAGCAGTTTATTAACACTGTAATTTTCCCATGGATTTTAATTTTTTGTCTCTTAGAATTATTATGGTTAGAATTTTGTACACCGGAAACGGTTTAGGAATTTTTATGTAATTATTCTTGGACGAGATTAAAGATTGAAGACCGTAATTTATTTTTCCCAAAAGTTAAATTTAATTTAAAAGTTGAAATTTTGATTGTGTGGAAAATTTCAATTTAATTGGGATTCAAATTAATTTTTGGAGATCCTAATAGGTAAATTGGAATATGACACGAAAATCGAGACACGACCCCTCGGGATAGGCCGTCGGGCCTTGGTGGGGCTGCAGCCCCTACCCTCGAGTAGGATGGGCTATGGCAGCCCCTGTGCAGGCCATAACCACCCACGGCCGCAGGCTTGGCCTGCAGCCGAGGGTGGCCGTGGCCTCCCCAAGGATGGCCGCAGCCTGGGCGTGCAGCCTGCCGGCTGCTACGCCCAGCCTGGGCGTACAGCTTGGCACTGCAGGCTTGGCCTACAGCCCGGCAGGGCTGCACATGGGCGGCCATGGGCTGCCAGCCCCCCCGGGGCTGGTAGCTGCCCACGGCGGCTACCGCCTCTGGGGGCGGTGGTGCGACGGTTCAAAAATCAAAAATTTTGATTTTTAAATTTGAGATTTAATTTTAAATCATGTTTAAAAATATGTAATTCAAAATTTGAAATTTTTGAAATTACATATTATTACACATGATGTTTAAAATTGTTTAAAATTTGAATTTGAAATTTAAATTTGAAATTCGAATTTGAAATTTGAATTTGAAATTTAAATATTTGGAGATTTAAATTTTAAATGATTCTTGGGATGAGAAATAAATGGAGAGGCTACATTAAGATGGATACAAGAAGGCGAAACAAAATTCAAGACCCAAAGAATGCTTTGGATGGAATTTTGTAATCTTTATTTTCTTTGTTATAGGATGGAACCATGGCTTGGTTATTCTGTCAATTATTTTTTCTGTGATATGTCATGGATGTATAAATATGTATTGATGGATGTTTTATATGCATATTTGATAACATGTCATATAGGATAGGTGAGTGCCGCTCATACTATATTGATCATACATAATTTGTTAAAACTTGCATGTTTTTCAAAATATTGCGTGGGAGAGGGTTTCAAACAAAACCCACGGCCTCCATTGTTGATCCATATGTGAAAGCATGGTAACAGCTCGCGTCAGTTCTACCCTGACCACACCCCTCGGTAGGTGTTTACCACCGCTGGTATACTAGATTGAATCTCCTATGTGGAAAACGTGTTCGGCTATGATCCTATTCATGACCACCCCTCGGTGGCTTGGCAGGACGTGGATCGGGCTACGTAAACAATGATTATACACTCAAGACTCGTTTTGTTATTAACCTTCCCTAGAAGCTCTGTTAACTAAACTGGTGGCCAAATAAGCGGTTATTAATATATGTCTTAACCTTGGAGGATTTAAGGCAACATATAATAATTGGATGGGGTCCATGTTCCGGCTATTTGTTTTCATGACCACCCCTCGGTGGCTTGGGGCAATAGATGCTAAGAATTACCGTTGCAATGCTACATGTTTTTCAAGTTTCATGTAGGAACATACTTGTATGTTTTATTTGCTAAATTATCTGTATATTTGCTTGGGCTTTATAATGATGTCTAGTATAATTTTATTTCAGTTCAAAATGTCACCGACACCCCTCATTTCAATACTTACTGAGAATAAACTGAATGGCGATAATTATAAAGATTGGAAAAGAAATCTGTTGATAGTTCTCAGCTGCAAGAGACACAAGTTCGTACTGCACGAACCATGCCCACTAGGGCCAAAACCTGACACACCGCATGAGGAGGTCCGGTTGCCTATACTCGTTGGAGAGAATCCAATGATATAGCTCGATGCTACATGCTTGCTAGCATGACGAGTGCTTTACAAAAGCAGCATGAGACTTATCAGGTTGCTAGGGAGATCATGGACAATCTGGAGGACATGTTCGGAGGCCAAGAAAAATTGGTTCGACAGTCCGCTATCACCAGCATTATGAACTCTAAGCAAAAGGCGGGTACTCTGGTGAATGACCATATGATCACTCTAATGGGATTCTTCACTGAGGCTGCCGAAAACGGTGCTGAGTTGGACTACAACACCCAGATCGAGATGGTGTTCAAAACTCTGTCTAAAGATTTTGTGGGGTTTAAGGCCGCATACAATCTGGCGACAAGGGAGTTAGGACTAACCGAGCTCATGAAGCAACTCCAAGCTTATGAGCGGATGATCAGGGATGGGGATGCGGTCCAACCCAAAAGTGAGGCCAATTTGGCGGAATCTTCCAAACCCTCACGGAAGAGGAAGAGGCCAAATCAGAAGCAAGCGGCTTCCAGTTCTTCTAATCCTCCTGTCTCGGATGGGAAAAAGAAGAAGAAGAATAAGAAGCCCAAGGACCCTAAAAAGTCCAAATGCTTTCGTTGTGGGAAGGTAGGTCACTTTAAGAAGGCTTGCAGGGAATTCCTAGCCGCCAAGGGCAAGGAAGGTAAGGAACTTCATTACTTGGAAGCGTGTTTGGTAGAAGAATCAAAAGACACTTGGGTCATTGATTCAGGCGCCACTAATCATGTTTGTGTTTCTATGCAGGGGTTCGTGGAAACGAGAAGTCTACATGATAGGAGCCTCTCGTTGCGAACTGGAGACGGTAGCTTGGTGGTGGCTGAGGCAGTGGGAGATATTTACCTTTACTTTGATCAATTTAGGTTTATTTTATTGAAAGATTGTTTTTATGTTCCTAATTTTAGGAGGAACCTTATATCGGTAGTTTGTTTAATAAAGGATTCTTATTCAGTTTCTTTTAGTAAAAGAGTTGATATTCATAGAAATAAGTCTTTTATTTGTTCTGGATGGATAGATGGAAACCTATATTTGATCAAACCAAAGATGTACTCACTGCTTAACACTGAATTAATAGATAACTCTAAAAGGTTGAAAGTTTCTCACTTTAACAAGGTGTATCTTTGGCATTTAAGACTTGGTCATATTAATCCGGATAGGATTCAAAGATTGGTGAAAGACGGTCCTCTGGAATCTCTGGAGGAGGCACGTCTTCCCCAATGTGAGTCTTGTCTAGAGGGTAAGATGACTAAGAGGTCTTTTGGAGCTAAGGGTACATAGGCTCAGGAGCTCTTAAAAATTGTGCACACTGACGTATGTGGCCCCATGAACGTCACAGCAAGAGGAGGGTTCGAGTATCATGTCTCTTTTATAGATGATTACTCGAGGTATGGATATGTGTATCTGCTGCGCCGCAAGAGCGAAACCTTTGACAAGTTCAAAGAGTATCGTGCAGAAGTGGAAAAGCAATTGGATAAATCGATAAAGACACTTCGATCTGATCGAGGTGGCGAATACCTCTCCGATGAATTTCTAGGACATCTTGTAGAGAACGGGATATTATCTCAATTGACTGCACCTGGTACTCCACAACAGAATGGTGTAGCCGAAAGGAGAAACAGGACCTTGTTGGATATGATACGATCCATGATGAGTTATTCAACGTTGCCATTATCATTTTGGGGATATGCTTTACAAACGGCATGCTATATTCCGAATCAGGTTCCAAGCAAATCAATTCCCAGAACTCCGTATGAATTATGGCGTGGCAGGAAGCCCTCCCTTGGACATATGAGAATATGGGGCTGCCTGGCGCTTGTATTGGATGGGGATGTGAAAAAGTTGGAACCAAAATCAGAATTGTGTATGTTTGTAGGGTATCCAAAGGGAACTAAAGGAGGTCTGTTCTATAACCTGAAGGAACAAAAAGTCATTGTCTCAATCCATGCGACATTCTTGCAGGAAAGTCACATGAATGACTTTAAGCCTCGAAGTAAAGTAGTGCTAGAGGAGATATCGGGTGAAAGAACTGCTCCACAGATTTCGGTCTTGGACGCAAGTCTGAGTTCCTGTGAAAGACCTGCAGACGATCAACAATTTAGGGTGCCTCGTCATAGTGGGAGGGTTTCGAAGAAACCTAATTTCTTCATGTGTGATGCTGAGGTATACCAGGCCGAGGCTCATAAGCATGAGGATGATCTGGTCACCTATGATGAAGCTATAAATGATATTGATTCTAAATCTTGGAAACAGGCTATGAACAATAAGATGGATTCTATGAAATCCAACTCTGTTTGGAAACTTGTAGATTTACCGATGGGATAAAACCCATTGGATGCAAATGGGTCTACAAAAGAAAGAAGGATGTGGAAGGGAGAGTGGAAACTTTCAAAGCTAGACTGGTTGCAAAGGGATACACGCAAAAGGCTGGAATCGATTACGATGTAACCTTTTCGCCTATTGCTATGCTGAACTCTATCCGTATTCTTCTGTCCGTTGCTGCGGCTCTCGATTACGAGATCTGGCAAATGGATGTCAAGACGACATTCTTGAATGGCCATCTTGAAGAGTGTATCTATATGATACAACCAGAAGGGTTCGTAGCGAAAGGCCAAGAAAGGAAAGTCTACAAGTTGCTTAGATCCATTTATGGATTAAAGCAAGCATCCCACTCATAGAAGTAGAGGTTTGATCAAGTGATTAAGACATTTGGTTTTGAGCAGAACGTTGATGAACCCTGTGTTTATAAACGTATTAAGGATGAAAAAGTGGTCTTTCTGATACTCTATGTCGATGATATACTACTCATTGGGAATGATGTAGGATTATCCTCAATGATTTTCAGATTTTTTATGGACAAGGTTCAAGGGAAAATTCAAGTTTCAATCCCAGTTGAATTTGGATTCTCTCCTCCAAGAAGGTGGTCGAAATTTAGGAGTGAATCTCCTAGGAAAAATTCGGTTATTTTGGATAAGGATGAGATAAGATTCAAGCTTGAAAATTCTAGTGGAATTTTGATTCTCCCATATCCAAAAGTGGCCGAATTTTTGAGGAGATTTTCTCCTTAGAATTTTCGGATTTTTTAGTTGACAAAGGGAGATAAAATTCTAGTCAAAATCTTGTTTAGATTTAGATTGGATTTATCCTAAAGTGGCCGAATTTTATTGTTGGGATTTTCCCTTGGAAAATTCAGATTTTGTGCTTGTGGATAAGGGAGAATATCTTCTCCTAATCCAATTCGAATTCAGAGAATCACCTCATGCAGGTCTATAAATAGAGGTCCTGCCACTCCAGTTCTCTCAGACCATAGACTCTCAGGTGAGCAGGCTTATTGTTGCACAGCCCACCGTGACAATAAAGTTCTTTAGAGATCTGGTTGGTCGGAAGAAGACTAGCAGTGCTAGCATACCGATCGAGGTTCAAAGTGCCCACACACTCAGCCATTCGGGAATTGGAGAATAGTTGAGAAGGCTAGTTGGTTGAAGCCCTCCGGTCATTCTCCTCCTGCAGATTGACGTCCTTGAGGTATGAGTTTTAATTGTTGTTGGTTTATTGTATATGGCATCATGAGATATTTAACGATCCTAAAAGTTTTTATTGTTCCGCTGCACCACTCTGATACGTTTTTACTGATTTATTTTCCTACATATCCCCAAAATGATAACGGCAGCGTTGAACAACTCATCATGGACTGTACCATATCCAATAAGGTCCTGTTTCTCCTTTTAGCTATACCATTCTGTTGTGGAGTGCCAAGTGCAGTCAATGGGATAATATCTCATTCTCTAAAAGATGTCATAGAAATTCATCGGTGAGGTATTCGCCACCTCGATCAAATCAAAGCGTCTTTATGGATTTACCCAATTTCTTTTCTACTTCCGCACGATACTTTTTGAACTTATCAAAGGTTTCACTCTTGTGGTGCATCAGGTACACATATCCATACCTCAAGTAATCGTCTATAAAAGAGACATAATACTCGAACCCTCCTCGTGCTATGACGTTCATTGGGCCACATACGTCAATGTGCACAATTTCTAAGAGTTTCTGTGCCCTAGTATCCTTAGCTCCAAAAGACCTCTTAGTCATCTTACCCTCAAGACAAGACTCACATTGAGGAAGACGTACCTCCTCCAGAGATTCTAGAGGACCGTCTTTCACCAACTTTTGAATCCTATCCTGATTAATATGACCAAGTCTTAAATGTCAAAGATATGCCTTGTTAGAGTGAGAAACTTTCAACCTTTTAGATTTATTTATTAATTCGGTGTCAAGCAGTGAGTACATCTTTGATTTGATCAAATATAGGTTTCCATCCATCCAACCAGAATAGATAAAAGACTTATTTTTACGAATATCAACTCTTTTACTAAAAGAAACTGAATAAGAATCCTTTATTAAACAAGCTACCGATATGAGATTCCTCCTAAAATTAGGAACATAAAAATAGTCTTTCAATAATATAAACCTAAATTCATCAAAGTAAAGATAAACGTCTCCCACTGCCTCAGTCACCACCAAGCTACCGTCTCCGATCCGCAACGAGAGGCACCTATCATGTAGACTTCTCGTTTCCACGAACCCCTGTATAGAAACAAAATATGATTAGTGGCGCCCGAATCAATGACCCAAGTGTCTTTCGATTCTTCCATTAAACACGCTTCTAAATAGTGAAGTTCCTTACCTTCCTTACCCTTGGCGGCTAGGAATTCCGGGCAAGCCTTCTTGAAATGACCTACCTTCTCACAGTGGAAGCACTTGGACTTTTTAGGGTCCCTGAGCTTCTTGTTGTTGTTCTTCTTCTTCCCATCCGAGATAGGAGGATTAGAAGAACTAGAAGCCACTTGCTTCTTATTTGGCCTCTTCCTCTTCCGTGAGGGTTTGGAAGATTCTGCCAAATTGACCTCTCCTTTTGGTTGGACTGCATCCCCATCCCTGATCATCCGCTCATAAGCTTGAAGTTGCTTCATAAGCTCGGTTAGTCCTAACTCCCTTATCGCCATATTATATGTGGCCTTAAACCCCATAAAATCTTTTGACAGAGTTTTGAATACCATCTCGACCTGGGTGTTGTAGTCTAGTTCAGCACCGTTCTCGGCAGCCTCAGCAAAGAATCCCATTAGAGTGATCATATGGTCCCTTAGCGGCGTACCTGTCTTTTGCTTAGAGTTCATAATGCTGGTGATTACAGACTGTCGAGTCAATTTTTCTTGGCCTCTGAACATGTCCTCCAGATTTTCCATGATCTCCCTAGCAACTTGATAAGTCTTATGTTGTTTTTGTAAAGCACTCATCCTAGCAAGAATGTAGCATCGAGCTATCTCATTGGATTCTCTCCAACGAGTATAGGCAACCAGGACTTCCTCAAGCGGTGTGTCAGGTTTGGGCCCAGGTAGGCATGGTTCGTCTAGCACGAACTTATGTCTCTTGCAGCTGAGAACTATCAGTAGATTTCTTTTCCAGTCTTTATAATTATCGCCATTCAGCTTATTTTCAGCAAGTATTGAAATGAGGGGTGTTGGTGACATTTTGGACTGAAATAAAATTATACTAGACATCATTACAAAACCCAAGCAAATATAGAGATAATTTAGCAAATAAAACATACAAGTATGTTCCTACATGAAACTTGAAAAACATGTAGCATTGCAACGGTAATTCTCAGCACCTATTGCCCCAAGCCACCGAGAGGTGGTCATGATAAAAATAGCCGGAACATGGACCCCATCGAATTAATATATGTTACCTTAAATCCTCCAAAATTAAGACATATATTGATAACCGTTTGTTTTGGCCAGTAGTTTAGTTAACGAACTTCTAGGGAAGGTTAATAACTAAACGAGTCTTGAGTGTATAACCATTGTTTACGTAGCCCGATCCACGTCCTACCAAGCCACCGAGGGGTGGTCATGAATAGAATCGTACCTGAACACATTTTCCACATAAGAGATCCAACCTAATATACTGGCGGTGGTAAACACCTACCGAGGGGTATGGTCACGGCAGAACTGACACGAAGTGTTACCATGCTTTCACATATGGATCAACAATGGAGGCCGTGGGTTTTGTTTGAAACCTTCTCCCACTCAATATTTTGAAAAACATGCAAGTTTTGACAAATATGTATGATCAATATAGTATGAGCGACATTCACCTATCCTATATGACATGTTATCAAATATACATACATAACATCCATCAATACATATTTATACATTCATGACATATCATAGAAAAAACAATTGACGGAAAAATAACCAAGCCATGGTTCCATCCTAGAACAAAGAAAATAAAAATTATAAAATTCTGTTCAAAGCATTCTTTGGGTCTTAAATTTTGTTCCTTCTTCTTGTATCCATTTTTATGTAGCCTCTCTATTTATTTTTCATCCCAAGAATCATTCAAAATTTAAATTCCAAAAATTTAAATTTCAAATTCAAATTTCAAATGCGAATTTTAAATTTAAATTTCAAATTCAAATTTTAAACAATTTAAATATCATGTGTAATAATATGTAATTTCAAAAAAAAAACTTTAAATTTTCAATTACATATTTTTAAACATGATTTTAAAATTAAATCTCAAATTTAAAAATCAAAATTTTCGATTTTCAACCCGCAGGCTCAGGGGCCCCCGAAGGCCCGCAACCACCGTGGGCAGGCCCCGGGGAGGCCTGGCAGCCCCCGGGGGGGGCTGGCAACCCACAGCCACAAGTCGGGTGCAGTCCAACCTGCTTGCAGCCATGGGCTGCACGCCCAAAGGCTGGCCGGCCCTTGGGTGGGCCACGGCCACCCTTGGCTGCAGGCAAAGCCTGCGGCGTTGGTGGTCTTGGCCTGGACAGGGGATGTCGCAGCCCCATCCTGCCCGAGGGCAGGGGTTGTAACCCCACCAAGGCCGATGGCCTATCCCGAGGGGTATGTCCTCGATTTTCGTGTCATATTCCAATTTACCCATTAGGATTTCCAAAAATTAATTTGAATCCTAATTAGATTGGAATTTTCCACATAATCAAAATTTCAACCTTCAAATTAAAATTAACTTTTAGGAAAAATGAATTACGGTCTTCAAACTTCAATCTCCTCTAAGAATAATTACATAAAATTTCCTAAACTGTTTCCGGCATACAAAAATTCTAATCATAATAATTCAAAGAGACAAAATTAAAATCCATGGGAAAATTACAGTGATGATAAACTACACCCATGGTTATATAAAAATTCCTAGAGACAATTTTCTAAATTCTAAGGAACCATAACCGGCATAAAACAAGTATGCTTATAATAATTTAAAAAATTAAAATAACCACATAATACATACATAATACATGATAACAACATAAAGGAATCCTAGAATGCCACTCTCTAAATATCAAATCCATACATAAATAAAAAGATCGACTAATTGTCTAATTTATGTACATGGCATAACCACGAGATGGTTCTGATACCGATTGTAGGAAATAAATCAATAAAAAATGCATCAGAGTGGCGTAGCAGAACAATAAAAATTTTTCAAGATCGTTAAATATCTCGTGATAACATATACAATAAATTAACAACAATAAAACTCATACCTTAGGAGGACGCCAACTGTAGGAGGAGAATGACTGGAGGGCTTCAACCAACTAGCATTCTCTGCTATTCTCCAATTCCTAGATGGTAGAGTGTGTGGGCACTCTGAACCTCGATCGGTATGCTAGCACTGCTAGTCTTCTTCTGACCAGCCAGATCTCTAAAGAACTTATTGTCACGGTGAGTTATGTAATAATAAGCCTGCTCAAATGAGAGTCTGTGGTATGAGAGAACTGGAGTGGCAGGACCTCTATTTACAGACTTGCATGAGGTGATCCTCTGAATTCTAATTGGATTAGGAGAAGATTTTCTCCCTTATCCACTCACAAAAATCTAAAATAAACAAGGCCAAAATCAATGGTAAATTCAGCCATTTTTTGGGATTTTGCAATCCAAATTCAAACAGGATTTTAACTTAAATTTTATCTCCTCATTTATCCATAATAACCGAATTTCCCTAGTGCCAAATCATGACTAGATTCGACCATTAAAAGTGAGGAGAATCAAAATCCAAATAGGATTTTCTAACTTGAATTTAATCTCATCCTTATCCACAAATAACCAAAAAATCTCCTTGGATTTATCCAATAATTTTCATCCACTTTAGGTAGGGAAAGAATCAAAATTCAACTAGGATTTTCTTACTTGAATTTCCCTTGAACCTTATCCATAAAAACTGAAAATAACTTGGAGGATTTTCCTTAACAAAAATTCGACCACTTTTGTTAGAATTAGGATTCAAACAAGATTTTCTTCTCCTCTATCCAAATTAAAACTGAATTTTCTCTTGTGGATAATCCACAAAAAACTCGAATCCTATACGGATTATGATTCAAAATTTGAATTTCAAATTTCAGAGTTCAAATTTCAAAATTCAAACTTCAAATTCAAATTTCAAATTTAAATTTCGAATTCAAATTTCAAATTCAAATGTCAAATTCGAATTTCAAATTTAAATTTCAAATTCAAATTTCAACTTCAAATTTCAAATTTCAAATTTCAAAATTCAAATTTCAAAATCCACAAAAAGTTGTATTTCAAATTTTTGTTCTCATGGATAATTTTCTACAACTCCAATCCAATCTTAAATAAAATCATGGCAACTTTATTTAGAGTTCGAATAATTGTGTACTCTATTATCCAAAACAAAATATGAATTCAATCAGAGAAAATCTTGTCTACCATCCTAATTCTATGTCAACACCATCCATGCATAATCAACTAGCCAATAAGCATACATAAATCAATTTGCCAACCGTTAAGGAATTATGTAAAGCTAGTAGAAGGACCAATTGGACATATATAATCGAGCTTTCATGAATTCATATGATCATTATTCTGTACCGAACAACTTAATCATATGATCACTAATTTCAGAATCACACCACTATAAACCTGAAACTGAACTCCCAATTATATACCATATTACGAAAGCCTATGACAAGCTAATGTCCAATGACCTTGTTATGTATGCAAAACCCTCATATGATATCCATGATCAGCCTTAGGTCAAAGTCTGTTTAATCCTACTGATCATGCTATCTTAAAGTTCCATTATACTACCGAATAAGAAAATGATTATTCACCATATGTAAATAAGAAGTCATCTGCCCAGCAGACGACCCAAGGCTTTGTCCATTTTCACATCCAGTATAATGCCTTTAAGAGGATACCTTTAACTCCTTAGAGCTATGATTCCGATATCTGCAAACAAACCCTTCATCGTATATAAGTCATGCACCCAACGAACCGGTCTATAAGCTTACTACCTCTGAGACGTTTTAGCCATTGGAACATCAAAGTACACAAGTCATATACATGAAGTAGTTCATTTACTCAAGATTAAGGTTATTGCATAATGAGCGTCAAAAGCAGATTGATCCACTCATAGTGAACTATGTAGATCAATCACGCTTTAGTCCCGGTCTAATACGTCACCACCAAGCAACATATCTATATCTCTACTTGGGAGTCTATGCTCCGGACAGTCAAGACAAACCATTCAAACCATGGTTTTAGACAACATAATAGTCTTAACATGAGTTAGATGCTCGGTCTAACCCCATAGACTACAGACCTTAGTTTAGACTACTTACTTTAGAACATTGTCTTCTCGCATACAAAAGTCCGTTGCATGCAACATTCTAACAGTTTTAACATAAGCAGGCAGTGAGCCATATTTGCTTACATTTACTTTAACATGTAAATAGAATAAGGACAAACAGCAATGTAATGAATAACATCTATATATAATTTTATTATCCAATTCAAAATAAATACATCAATATGTCTCTCATGCTTAAGGCATTTCCTAACGCTATTCTGAGTTGTTGGTTCTTTCCCTTTTATAGCATACATTTTCCCCTTTCCCTTGTCATTTATACTGTTCCTTGAGGCAGTGGGTCCCACTGGCCTGAATTACGATGGTTGCGAAGAAGCTTGCCTACTAGTTGACATCTGATGTCTCTACTATGATTGGAATGACTGAGATCTAAAATTTGGCTGATAAAGGGCTTGTGGTGGCCTATATTGTGACTGGCCAAATCTTGACTATCCCTAGTTAACCTGTCCCTAGGTAAATTGTCCAGATCCAGATTGACGAGATCTTGCTGATGATTGGGTGGACTACTGAAATTGTTGAGTCGACTGTTGTTGCCTATAAGGACAGTTTCTCTTTAAATGTCCTGTCTGGCCACAATTATAACAGCTCCTCTCATATAGGTGTGATCTTCCGGTAGAAGTGTTGCTAGTACTGTCAATTCTTCTACCTTCGATGTTGACCCCACTAACATGAGTACGAGTCCCACGTCAACTTTTAGTCGGTCCACCAGACGTCCTTGGAGCTTCAGATTTCTCCTTTTAGAAAATTTGATTATCCTGTTCATTACGCAGAGCAGCTTACACAAGCGTCGAGTAGTCTCGAATCTGCATACCCACCACTAATCTCCTTATCGATGGTTTGAGTCCCTACTCAAACTTAATACATTTGGTGCGCTCAGTCGCCACCATCGTAGAAACAAATCTGGACAATTCTCCAAATTTTGACACCTACTCAAACACGATCATATTTCTTGTTGTAAGCTCATGAATTCTATAATCTTTTGATCCCTAAAACTCTCAGGGAAAAATTAATCATAGATTAACTGTTCAAACATCTCCCAGGTCATTTCTTGCAGGTTGTGCGTTCTCTTAATTTGTCTCCACCATATGCCAGCTTTACCATTCAAATAGGTAGAAATAATTTCAATTCAGTATTCAAGTGGGGTCTAGATAGTATCCATCTTCGTCACCACACTTTGGAACCAATTATCCGCTTCTTGAGGATCACCTTCACCTATAAAGGCTAGAACTCTAAACCTTTGAAAATCCCGCAGGCTCCGGTTCATGTCACGCACGATCGGTTCATCTCTCGCATGAGCAAGCACATTTTGTAATACTCGATACATGGCTTCCGTGATGTTAGCCTAATCCAGCTCTGACGTCGGTGCTGAGGTTAGGGTTGGAGTAATTGTCGGGACGTTTCCCCTTCTACGTCTAGGCAACATTCTATAAAATAAAAATTCCAGGTTGTAAATTGTCATTTTATTTTACTCCGAGTATGCATACAATTTCTATGGGAATCCCAAACCATGCTCTAATACCAAAAATCCTGTCATGTCCCAAAATCCGGAATAGCGATAGGTGTCACGTCCCAAAAATCTGGGATAGTGACAAGTATGAAGTGTTAAATAAATAAAAGAAAATTTCAGAATCCTATGTTTGTCAATTTTTATATTTTATCTTTTACCGTCTATTTAAACTTGTTTACAAATTATGCTTATATATTTTAAATTAATTATTATTTGTATTTAAATGCTTATCCTAATGTCAGGTGGTGAGGTACCCATATCTCACAGATGTATACTTGGATAAAATAAAATAAGTAAGACTACAAAAGTAAAGTTTAGAATTTACAATCTTGAAATACTCATATACATACTTGGTTCTAAAGTAAAGAACACTATTTCTATGTCTTTAGTCCTTATTGTCCATTAGTGATTTCACGTAGTCTGTATCCTCTAGTCGCCTTTATCTCTTGGGGGTTTACCAGTTTTAAAACAGTGAGCAAAAGGCCCAGTAGGATATTTAAAAAAAAACATTTTTCAACATTTTATTTTAACCATCATACTAAATATGTCAATTCAGTACCGAATTATAAATATAGAATCATGATTATGCAAATTGTGTCCCCATATACATCTAGTTTATGTATGATTCGTATGAGCCCCCTCACCATGCCAAGGCATAATGAGTGATCCTCGATCGAGCTGTGCACTCTTCGCACGTGTGTGCTGGCTCCTGGTATACTTTAACACCAAATCCAAATTTTCAAAATTTCATTTGAAATTAAGATTTGCATAATAAAATATATCGTATTATTTTCAAAAAAATCCATGGCCGGATATTTTTCCTTTAATTTCTGAAATCGTGATATTTTCTAAAATCACAAAATTTTCAAAACTTTATAAACTCATTTTCTTTAAATTATTTTGGCCAAATCACTAAAAACAAAACTTACTACAAGGAAATAATAAGATATCTTACCTCGTTGATAATTCAATTTACTGATCACTTCTCGCATGAATTCCAAGATAATCTTTTTTTTCGAATTCGATCAACAAGTACCTAAAACAAGAAACACAGATAATTTAATTATCTGTCCAAGTATTCCGTAATCGTAAGTACGGTAAATTCAATTAATTAGTGTGTCGTTGATTTTAAAATTTAAAACGATAATTTATTTTAACAACGAAATTTCAATACAAAAATTTTAATACAAGTACCCAAAATATTTTTAAAAAATTTTAGCATGATCTGCCTTAAAATATAAACTCCCCAAAAGCTTCAAAATGCTTAACCTACAGAAAAACAATTCCAATTCTCAGAACAGTTTAAATTTCAAATTTTAAATCCCAAACAAATTTAAAATACTCATTCAAATTTATTTTTATTTTTATCATTTTTATTTATTATGTAATATATATATACACACACAGATACACACATATAATATATTTACTTTTTTTTCCCTCTTGCTTAGGAGGACTGGCCGGCCCCAGAAAAGGGACTCACGGCGGCGAAGGGCGACGACGCTCAGGTTTGAGGGGTTTCGGGCTTGGCGACGGGGTGGCGAGGAACAAACGGACGAGACGGGGACGGACAGCACGAGGACGACGAGGCGTGGCTGTTTCACGGGACTCATCTGCTTGATCAGACGGGCCGGGGAGGAGCAGGATCGGGCAATGGTCGTGGAGCTTCAATCTCGATCGGGGTCAAGCTGGTAGCGGTGACTCGGGCTCGGTCGACGTTCAGCTAAGCTTAGGGACGGGGACAGCGGCAAAGGCTCAGTGGCTGCTTGGGTTTGGGCGTTGGGCACGACAGAGGATAGCGATGGTGGCTCGTGGCTGTGGCAGTTGGCTGGGCATGGTGATCGGGTTCGACGGGCTGGCTCTGGTGGCGTTCGGTCGAAATAAAAGAGAGAGAAAGAAGAAAAGAAGGAAAGAGAGATGGTGAGGGAGTGAGAGAGAATCGGTGAAGGGGAGAGCAGAGAGGGTGTGAGAGGGAGTTAGGGAGTAAGAAGGAGATTGGGAAAGAGAGTTCGGTGAGGGGGAAAAGAAGAAAAGAAAAAAAAAAACAGAAGAGGAGTGAGACGAGAGGGAATCAGTGAAGGAAAGAAAGAAAACAAAGAGAGAGAGAAAAGTGGAAGTTTGAAAGAGAAAGAGTGAAGGTCGGTGAAGAAAGAAAACAAAGAGAGAAGGGGAAATAGATTTCCGAAAAAATCTGGAAAGAGGAAAAAAAAGAAAAGAAAAATAAGGAAAAATAAAGAAAACAATATTTGATAAAAATTTATTAGGTAAAATGTGATAACCGGGAATTTTAGATTCTCGAATTATGTTAAAAATTGTATGTAAATAACAATATTAATGAATAAAATGTGAAAAAGTTGTATTTCAATACTGTTGTAAATAGTGTAAAATATTCTGGCAGTGTTAAAGTGGGTGAGTTCGGGGATGGAAAATCCTACCGGACATAATTGGGTAAGACGGTTCGAAATCAGAGCCGAAAACCCTAGAGAGTGCATTGAAATGTACTAAAACAATAGAAATTTACGGTAAAGAATTCTGATCAAACGGAAGCAAAATAAGACAAACTGACTGCACGGGAGGCGCTGAGAACTCGCCTACGCGATTTCGGTAAAGTTCCATTCGGATCAGATAACAGTCAAAAATTGACCACGAATTAATTAGAGATTAATATGAATAGTTGATGACATCACTATGATGATGTCATAAAATAAATTAATTTTCATCAAATTAGAAATCTTTTTGAAAGGTGTATGGCTAGGATTGGTTTGGTTTTTGATCAAAGGCCAAGATCATGCCAAAATTCACTTAGAAAAAAATTAAAAAAAATTTATGACATTTTGTTGAAAGGCCATTCGGCCATGTGGAAAGGGAGAAAGAAAAATTTTATTTTGACCCCAAAACCTTTATTTTTTGGTCCTTGAACAATTAAGAAATTGTTGGAAAAAAATTGCAAAAAGGCCCTTGGTTTTTGCCTATAAATAGGCATCAAAAATTCAAGAAAAAATTTGAAAAACACAACTAAACTCTTGTCAAATTTTCCAGCCAAAAAACCGTGGGTGAAAACCTCCTTGAACCAAAAATTTTGTTTTGAATTTCACATCAAATCTAGCTTGAATTTCATCTCCAACACCAAGACAACAACCAAGCAAGGTAAACCTCAAATTTGAAGCATTTTTCTTTGGTTTTTTCATAAAAACCGTTGATATGGAAAGTTGAAAAACAATGGAAAAAAATTGTTTAATTGTTGATTCTATGATTGGTTGATGTTGTGATATTCAAAGCATGAATTAGGATAGAAAAACAATCAAAATTTTACATGTTTTCCTTGAAAAATCCGTGGCTCCTAAGGTGTGAAAATTTCATGAATTTTGTTGGCTTAATTTAGTGATTAATGATCATTCAATTATATGATAAGTTAAGCATGAAATGGACTTAAGAAACAAGAAAAGTTTGAGGTAGATAAAACCGTGGGCATGAATGTGATGAAATGGGAAGATTTTTAATGTTGATAAAAGTTGATAAAAACCCTAGGAAAGAAAGTAAAATTTTCTTTATATTTTTGGCATAAAATCTGTGGCTATATCTAGGGTTAGAATGCATATTTTGTTAAGTTTTGAATGTTGTTTTATACATTGGGAAGCATAAGATAATCATGTGTGGTGATGAAAATTTATTAGATGAAAAAAACCTAGTAAACTAGGGTTAGTTTGGAAAAAAAAAATAAATATGTGATGTGATTTGTAAATGTTGAATCATATGGAAAGTTTTTATACAAAGTTTAGAAATTTTGTATAAAATAGGCCTCTGGTATAGTACGTGGCAGGTACAAAAGTTCTGAGGCGTACCTAACGCCAGGAAACCTTAAAATATAAGCGGAAATGCTGCCGAAATTTCTAAAATCGGCTAAAGGGTATTTCGGGGAACGAGGGGTAAAAATATTGAACTCGGAAAGGAAACCGAGACCCCTCGGTGAATTATGATCAGAAATGGAAAACCAACCCGAACGGAATAGTAAACCGACCCTAAATCACTAAAATGCTGAAAACAGGAAAAAAAATCAATGTTAGGGGTATTTTGGGAAACAAGGGAAAATTTTAGGTCGGGATAGGAAACCCGAGCCTCTCGAGGTCCGAGGGTCGGGGACGGGATGAATAACGTTTAGTAAGTAGTGAAAAGGCCATTTGAGACTCCGAAACGCTCGAAAAATGAAAAAAAAATGACCCTAGGTGATGGATGAATAGTAATCGAGGGTCGAGAAAAATGAAGTTGAGATTTTGCAGCAATTTAAGCTGTAAAATGATACGAAAGCTTAGGAAATATTATTTTAAAATTATTAGACTTAGAAAATTTGGAAAAAACAATAGAATGAAGCCAATTATGATTCCGAAACCCGTTAGGGGTAAAATAGTTATTTTGACCAAAAATTCCCGAAAAGGCTCGGAAAGAACCCTAAAAGACTTAGGATAACTTAGATAAAATTATAAAACTTAAAATAAAGATTTTAGAGTTAAAATTCTAAAAATTTTTTAGGAACACGGGCGTGTAAAGGGATACACGGCCGTGTATAGAAAAAATTTTATAACCCGAGAGGTACACGGGCTTGAACACGGGCGTGTATCGAGCCGTGTACAGTTACACGACTAAGGAAGAAAATAACATGACCATGTAAAATAGACCCGAGAGGTACACGGCCTGGAACACGGGCATGTTGCAGACCGTGTACCACAAATAAAATTTAAATGTGTAGAATTGTTAAGTAAAATAAATATATATTTTAGATGATAAATAAAAAGGGTATTAACAGACACTATTATGTCTATAGGAACCCAAAATAAAGATAGAACTACGGAGGAACTCCGGAAGTGGACATTAGCGTAGTATTGGTAAGTTCAAGCATTTTCGTGTCTTCAACATGAAATACTGTGTAAACCTATTCTACACTAGCTGCTCACTAGATATAAATTCTTACGCACAATTGGGGATTAGTTAGTATAACATACCCCAATTAACGAGAATAAGTAAGACCTACGGGCAATGGGAGATAGTGACCTTGGGATGATGTATATGATCACTTGGTCAAAACTATAAATTGAAAGATGGCAATGACATCATTAAGGCGTACCGCCCCTCCAACATAGTGGTGGAGGTTTGTTTAAATCCTACGGGGTTATCAGGACTGTGGATGACGATGTTCTAAGGTCGCTCCTTTGACCCTCCCAGTCAGCACGCTAATAATCATCGGTACTGCCATAAACAGAGCTCTAAACTAGAAATCAAATAGAGAATAAACAATCAATAAAATGATGAAAATCATAATTGAGTATAACCGAAGCTTACACTAGAGTAAGGTAAATTCGGTTAGGGTATGTGAATAGTATTCCGATAGAGTAAAGTGAATAGTAACCAGTTAGGATAACTGGTACTATTCACCGGTCAAAGGTCAACTATAGTATTCATGGTAAATAGTACTATTCATAGGAGATTGAGTTTTTCTTGTCTTTGAATCAGTATGATTCTTATTATGGATGTTTGAACTTACTGAGCCTGTTAGCTCATCAGTTTGTTCATATTGCAGGTAAGAAACCTGTCCTGTAAATACATGGATGGCGGCAGGATGCGAGCGTGTTAAAGGGATAGGGAACTCACCGTGAACATGGTCCTGCCATAAGTTTTCCGCTGAGCTTTTTGAGTAAAGAAAATATGTTTGAAGACAAAAAAAAATATAGTACATATAAATATTATATCTGTTATTAAATATGTTGTACTTATTTCAGACATGGAAAAGCCAGTATTATATATTACATCGCTTTCTTATCTAACAATCATAAGAAAAAGTATGTATTAAAGAAAAAAAAAATTTTGGCGAAATTTTAGGCCCTTGTGTTTAAGAAGTTTGAGTAAAAGAGTTTAAAATTGACGACTCGGATTCAACACACGAACGATCTTGGTCGGCCATAGAGTCGATTCATGACAGTTGCGAGAGGTTGGAATTTGGAGACGTCACATAAAAATTATAAAAATTTCAAAATCTGTGAAAATGTTCTAAATATCTTCAAATCAATATTTAATATATCAAAATTTAAAAATTGAATTTTTATAATTAAATATTTATTGGCACACTAATAATTGAATTTTGTACACATTCACGTGTGAAATTTTAACTCAAAAATTTCGCAACGTGACACTCTGACTTTTGTTTGAAACTCTCTCCCACTCAATATTTTGAAAACATGCAAGTTTATGAAAAATATGTATGATCAATATAGTCTGAGTAGCATTCTTTTATCCAATATAGTATGTTATCAAATATGCATAAATAATCATCCATCAACACATATTCACCCATTCATGACAAAATATCGAAAAAATAAATGATAGAAAAATTAAACAATTGAGCCATGATTCCATCCTAGAAAAAAGAAAAAAAATTAAAGATTATAAAATTACATCCAAAGCATTTTTTGTGTCTTAAATTTTGTTCAATATTTCCGTATTCATCTTTATGTAGCTCCTTCATTTATTTCTCATCCCAAAAATTATTTAAAATTTAAATTTTCAAAATTCAAATTTTGAATAATTTCAAATTTTATATATAACAATATGTAATTTCAAAATTCAAATTTACAATTATATAATATGTAATTTTAAAATTTAAATTTACAATTACATAATTTTATACACAATTTAAGATTAAATCTCAAATTTAAAAATTGAAAATTTTTGAATCTCGGCCCGACAGGCCACGAGCCCAAGGCCCCCAACCCCCTTGGGCAGCCCCGACCCTTGGTAGGGCCGACAGTCCATGGTAGTGGCTGCAGCCCCACCAAGGTAGCGCTCGCCCCACAGCATGCACCTCAAAGTCCGTGTCAGATGCCGTACCAGTCCCTGGGGTCGGTTCTCGTATTTTGTGTTGTAATTTGCCCATTATAATCTCCAAAAAAAATTTGAATCCTAATTAAATTAGAATTTTCCACACAAAAAAATTTTCAATCATTAAATTAATTTTAATCTTCGGGAATAAATAAATTACGGCCTTCAATCTTCAATCTACTTCTTGAATAAATACATAAAATTTCCTATACTGTTTCTGGTGTACAAAAATTCTAAAAATAAAAATTCAAAGTGCAAAAAATTAAAATTTATAGGAAAATTACAGTGAAGATGAACCGCTCCCATGGTTACATTAAAAATCCTAAATACAATTTTTCTAAATTTCGAAGGAATTATGATCGGTAAAATTGAGCATGCTTATAATAATTTTAAAAATTAAAATAACTACATACACTATACATAATCTATGATAAAAACATGAAGAAATCTTAAAATGCCACTCTCTAAATATCAAATCTATATATTAAGGAGAAAAATGATCGTTTAATGTATGTATACGACATAATCATGAGTTGACTTTGATACCAATTGTAGGAAAAATCGTAAGAGTACACAGTAGAATTAAAAAAAAATTCAAAGATCGTGAAAAAACTCGTGTTGTCATACAATAAATTATCAGTAATTATTATACTTTTGGAGAAAAACACCAAGAACACCAAAGGAAGTGACCAAGATGCTTCAACTAACTAACCTCCTCTACTATTATCTAATTTCTAGATAGTGGAGTGTGTGGGTACACAATTCCTCGATTGGTATTCTAGCGTTTCTTCTCTCCTTCCAACCACCAAATCTCTGAGAATTTATTATTACTAATGAGATGTATAATAATAAATTCGCTTACCTGAGAGTCTGTGATCTAAAGAAAATAAGAGTGTCAAAACCCCTATATAAAATTGTGTTAGGTGACTTTTGAATTTTGAATTGAACCAAGAAAATTTTTTTTCTCTCTCCCAAAACCCTTCTAGGCCGATTCTTCCCCTAGCAAAAGCACTAGAAAATTCAACCACCTTTAGGTCGAGGGGATTTAAAATTTAAACAGGATTCAAATAAGATTTTTCTCTCCTTTATCCGCACAAAAACCTATTCCATAGAAGAATTCGGCCATGAGGGGTAATTGCGATTTAAAATTTGATTCAAATTTCAAACTCCACAAAAACTTAGAATTTTGTCTGCATGGATAATTTTTCATAACTCCAATTTAAATTCAAATAAAATCATGACAACTTTATTTGAAATTAAAATAATTATATAATCTCTTATCCAAAACAAAATTCAAACTTAAATTAAGAGAAAATCTTTTCTTTCATCCTTATCCATTATGGATGCCACCTATCCAATGTCAGGATAAGATTTTATTCAATTCAAATTCAAGTAGTACAATCTTTTAAATTTCAAATATTTATTTTAAGATAAGATTTTCAAAATTCAAATTAATCTCATATTTATATTTTGAAAGATAAATACAATTAATTTAAATTTCAAATCTTATCTTCTAAAATAAATATTAATTAAATATTTGTCATATTTATTGAATAATATAAAATTATAATTTTACCACTCTAGTACCTAGAGAAAAATACCTACATCTTGTGAGAGGGTAACCCAGATTTTTCTGTTCAGTAAATGCAAGACAACAAGCAATAAGAATATCTCGACTAATTACCATCCGTTAAGGAATTATACGGAACTAGCAGAGGGACCAATTAGATATATATAATATAGGCTCCAATAATTCATGTAACTATTATTCTATACCAAATAAACTCATTAAAATTATTAGTTTCAGAGTTACACCACTATAAACTTGAAATTGAACTCCCAATTATATACCGTATTACATAAACTAGTGATAAACTATTGTCTAATGACCTTGTCACATATACTAAACCCTCATATAATATCCATAATTAGTCTTAGGTCAAAGTCCATTTAACTTACTAATTATGCTATCTTAAAGATCCATTATACTCACGAGTAAGTGAATGATTATTCTCATATGTGAATAAGAAGTCATCTACCCAGCAAACGACCTAAGGCCTTATCTATTTTCACATGTAGTATAATGCCTTTAAGTGGATAACGTTTACTCCTTATTAGAATTGTGATTTCAATATCTGTAAACAAACCCTTAATCGTATATAAGTCATGTACCCAATGAACTGGTTTATAAGCTTACTACCTCTAAAATACTTTAACCATTGGAACATCAAAGTATACAAGTCATATATATGAAGTGATTTATCTACTCAGGATTAATGTTATTACATAATAAACGTAAAAAATGAATTGATCTACTCAAGTAGACTACTTAGATCAATTACACTTTGATCTCGATCTGGTACGTCATCACTAAGCAACATATCTATGTCTCTACTCGGGAGTCAAAGTTTCAGACAATCAAGATAAATTATCCCCCTAATTGGCTTTAGACAACATAATAGTCTTAACATGAGTTAAATGCTTGGTCTAACTCTATAAACTACAAACCATAATTTAGACTACTTACTTTAGAACGTTATCTTCTCACATACAAAAGTCTATTGTATGTAATATTCTAACAGTTTAACATAAAAAGTTAGTTAGCTATATTTGCTTATATTTACTTTTAACATGTAAATAGGATAAGGACATATAACAATATGATGAATAACCTTTAATGTAATTTTATTATCCAATTTAAAATAAATGAAATATATATGAAATGTTTTTCTTACTTAGGGCATTTGTAACATTTTGCATGTTATGGGACAATCAATCATGTTTGATACTAGAGGCATACTTTTTATGACTCGACTTGTTTTTTATAAAGTTAAATGAAATAGATTTAGGGTAATTTTCGCACTAAGGTACAAAAGTCAATTTTCAATCACAAAATTTTTTTTAACTAATCCTCCACCTTACTATCTTAGATTTTGGGACGTGACATAACTACTAAACTAACATCTTATAGAATCTGCCTGGATAGATACGGTGCTTCATTAAGACCCTTTTTTAAAAAGGAAAAAAAAAAGAGAAAAATCCAGAAAAAGAAAAAAGAGTGCATGATTTAGGAAAATTAAAAACCCCTAAAAAGCACGAAGGAAATCTATAAAAAGAAAGACCATTCATATTTATATAAGATAAAAGGAGAATAAAATTTGGAATCAAGAACCACCAATTAAATTGAGGATACTAAATTGAATTATCTATTAATTAGTTTACAACAATATTAATTTCACGAAACTAAGACTTGCATATAGCATAAAGAACTCAAATATCTGTTACAGAACTTCTAAGAAACTTTATTTGATTTAGCATGCATTTGATACACCAATTATATTCAAATGCAATTTTTTTTTTTTAGTATCAATTATTCACAATTTATTATTATATCTTTATAATTCAAATTTAAAAGTTCATAATTTTACATATATAAGTTCAAATAGGATGATTTTTTTTTTGTTGCATAAAATTTTGATACGAATGAAATAAGCATCATATTATTTTTTTAATATATTTTAAGTTTTTTATATTTTTTAACTCTAATTATTTATACCTGTATACTAAACACATAACAATTCAACTCCATTCAAACCCGTACACCACACATGATAAGTCTTGAATAGATTAACCATATTAATGGACTCATATTGGAACCACAAGTTATGCTGTGATAATCGGGAATTTTAGATTCTCAGAGTAGATTAAAATTGTATGTATATAACAATTTTAATGAATAAAATATGAAAATATTGTGTTTTAATACTGTTGTGAATAGTATAAAAATGTTCTAACAGTGTTAAAGTGTGTGAGTTCGAGGATGGAAATCTTACCGAACATAATTGGGTGAGACGGTTCAAAATCAGAGCTGAAAACCCTAGAGAGTGCATTGAAATGCACTAAAACAATAGAAATTTACGGTAGAGAATTCAGATCAAACGAAAGCAAAATAAGACAAACCGATTGCACCGGAGGCGCCTAGAACCCGCTTATGCGATTTCGGTGAAGTTCCGTTCGGATCGGATTCCGATCAAAAATTGACCACGAATTAATTAGTGAATTAATATGAATAGTAGGATGACATCATCAAGATGATGTCATAAATCCATTTTAATTTACATAGTTTGGAAAGTAAAAATGAAAGGTGTATGGCTAGGATTGCCCCATTTTTTGATCAAGGGTCATGATCTTGCCAAAAAGCCATTTGAAATTTTTTTATTTTTGGAAAAAGGCCATTTGGCCATGTGGAAAGGAAGAAGAAAAAAAAAAGGTTTTGGCCCCAAAATCCTTACTTTTTAGCTCTTGAATAATTAACAAATTGTTGGAAAAATTTGCTAAAAAGTCATTGGTTTTTGCCTATAAATAGGCATCAAAATTCAATCAAAAAAATGAAAAAAATCAATCAAACTCTTGCCCTTTTTCTTCAGCCAAAACCGCGGCCTTCTCCCCCTTTGAAAGCCAAAATTTTGTTTTCAATTTCACACCAAACTTAGCTTGCATTGTATTTCTAACCTCAAGTCATCAACTAATTAAGGTAAGCTTCAAAACTGAAGCTTTTCCCTTTGATTTTCCTTAGAAAATCTGTGGGTATGAGAGTGTGAAAACAATGAAAAAAAATTGTTATTTAGTTGATGATGTGATGATGTTTTGATTAGTTTGGTGTTGTAGAAATTAAAGCATGAATTAGGGTTTAGAAACAAGCAAAAATTTTGCATGTTTCTCTTGAAAATCCGTGGTATTAGGGGTGTGAAAAATGCATGAGTTTTGATGTTTTGGTTTAGTAATTATGTTCATTTAATTATGCATGGAATTAAGCATGAATTGGAATAAGGAAACAAGAAAATTTTGATGTAATTTTCTTGCTAAAACCGTGGGTATGAACATTAAGAAATGAAAAATTTTAATATTGAAAAGTGTTGATAAAAATCCTAGGAAGGAAAACAAGATTTTCTTTGTGTTTATGCATGAAAATCCGTGGCTATGCTAGGGTTAGAATGCATGTTTTGTTAGGTTTTTGATGTTGTTTTATACATTAGAAAACCTAAGAATGATATGTTGTGATGAAAAATTATTTTGATATGATTCACTAATAAACTGAGGCTAGTTTGAAAGAAAAATATTTTAGTTTATGTTGGTTTCTGAATATTGAATCATGTGGAAAATTTTTATATAAAGTTTAGAAATTTTGTATAAAATAGGCCTCTGGTATAGTACGTGACAGGTACAAAGGTTCTTAGGCGTACCTAATGTCAGGAAACCTTAAAATATAAGCGGAAATGCTGCCGAAATTTCTAAAATCGACTTAAGGGCATTTTGAGAATCGAGAGGTAAAAATATTGGACTCGGGAAGGAAACCGGTACCCCTCGGTGGATTAGGGTTAGAAATGAAAAACCAACCCAAAAAGAATAGTAAACCGACCCTACAAGACTAAAATGCCCAAAACAGGAAAAAAAATTCATGTTAGGGGTATTTTGAGAAACGAGAGAAAAAAATTTAGGTCGGGATGGAAACCCCAGCCTCTCAAGGACCGAGGGTCGAGGACGGGATAAATAATGTTTAATGAGTAGTAAAAGGGCCATTTGAGACTCCAAAACGCTCGAAAAACGAGAAAACGACCCTAGGTGACGGATGAATAGTAATCGAGGGCCGAGAAAAATGAGATTGAGATTTTGTAGCAATTTAAGCTGGAAAATGATACAGAAGCCTAGGGAATATTATTTTAGAATAATTGGGCTTAGAAAATTTAAGAAAAATGATAGAACGGAATAGTTACGATCCCGAGACCCGTTAGGGGTAAAATGGTCATTTTGACCTAAAATTTCCGAAAGGGTCGGAAAGGACTCAGAAAGACTAGAAACACTTAAATAAAATTCTAGGATCCCAAAATAGAGATTTTAAAGTAAAAATCTAGAGTTTAAATGGTACACAAGCGTGTACAGTGAAAAACGACTGTTTAGACTAGGACAGAGAGAAAAACGGTTAGGACGCGGGCGCGTTGCAAACCGTGTACCACTTGAGAAATTGAAATGTTGTGTAAAATTTTATCACATAATAAACATATTTAGAGTGATAATTAATATAGGATATTAACAGACAATACTATGTCTGTAGGAACCCAAAATAGAGATAGGACTGCGGAAGAGTTCCGGAAATGGATGTTATCACAGTTTTGGTAAGTTCAAGCATTTTCGTGTCTGCAACATGAAATACTGTGTTATTTATTCTGTACTAGATGTACACTAGATCAAAAGTCTTATAGACATTTGGGGATTAGTTAGAATAACATATCCTAGATAATAAGAATGAGTAAGACCTACGGGCAATGGAGGATAGTAACCTTGAGGTGATGATTGATGTCACTTGGTCAAGATTATAAATTGAAAGATGGTAATGAAAACTATTAAGGCATACCACCCCTCCAACATAATGGTGGAGGTTTTTCTCAGATCCTACGAGGATATCAAGACTGTGGAGGATGATGTTCTAAGATCGCTCCTTAGACCCTCCCAGTCAGCGCGTTAATAATCATCAGTACTACTATAAACAGAGCTCTAAACTAGAAATCAAATAGAGAATGAACAATTAATAAAATGATAAAAAATCATAATTGAGCATAACCGAAATATGCTAAGTATAGTAATTTCGGTTAGGATTGTGAATAGTAACTGGTTAGGCTAATGTGAATAGTATCCGGTTATAGTAATATGAATAATATCCTATTAGGATAAAGTGAATAGGAACCAGTTAGGGTAACTGAGACTATTCATCGATCAAAGGTCAACATCACTATTCATGATGATAAATAGTATTATTCATAGGAAATTGAGATTTCAGTGTTTTTGAATCTGTAGGATTCTTACTATATATGTTTGAACTTACTGAGCCTGTTAGCTCACCAGTTTGTTCATATTATAGGTAAGAAACCTATTCAGTAGATTTTCTAAATGGCGACAGGATGCGAACGTGTCAAGGGATAGGGAACTCATCGTGGACTTGGTCCTGCCAAAAGTTTTCCGCTAAGCTTTTAAAGTTGAAGAAAATGTGTTTGAAAACAAAATGTACAGTACATATATATATATTATATGTTGTATATTATGTTGTACTTTATTAAGATATATAAAAGTTAGCATATTACATGGCTTTCTTACTTAGTAGTTTTAAGAGAAAGTATGTACTAAAGAAAAAAAAAATTATGGGCAAAATTTTAGGCTCTGATAATTAAGTATTATGAGAAAAAGAGTGTAAAACTGACGATCTAGATTTGGCATACGAGCAGCCTTGGTCGGCTGTAGAGTCGATTCATGACGGTTACGGGTGGTCGGAATCAGGGGCCGTCACATATGCCATTTAAACTCCTAAGTTTATAAAATAGCCATAACAAAAATAGCCACTGCAGCCTCAAAAGCAAAAGAAATATCTTGAGGATCAGCATAACAACCTTTAACAACACCCCCTACAAATCCTGAAAACAGCCCTACAACCTGCTACGCCAGAAGCACCGCACGCAGCACCATCTGGATTCATGCTGCCGTTGTCAAGAGAATTATAGTTTATTTAACTACCGCCCAAATGATCATGACCTTAGCCAAATTTCTTAGAATGACAATGCCTTCGAAAACCAGCTAACTTTTAGCATGCCAGATTAACCAACAAGTGTAAATAATTGCAGATTTCAATAAAGTCTAAATTTGTGGGCTAAACCAGTAGGAAAATGAAACCTATAAGAAATTATCAAAGCCCGTAGAAAAGTCAAAAGAATGATTAAAGGCATTTGAGATGGCATGCAAGAGAAAACAAGCATAATCACAATTAAAGAAGCGATGATTAATGGTCTCATAATCACCACCACATAAACAACAAATACTGACGAAAGACATATCTTGACATTTTAAAGCATCCTTAGTTGGGATGTGATCATGCAAAATCTTTCAAAAAGTCAACGATTTGCAAGTAGGGATAAATTTGGACCAAATATGTTTGCCCGTCTAGCATGAGAGGTCGCACCATAAACATGACCATAGAAAGCATTTGTTAAAATTTCACCATTAAAAGAATGACACCATACAAGCTTATTAGTAGTGCCAGCAATTACAATATTAAAAAATATCCTAAATAATATCATGAAAGGTCTCTTTTAAATGATCACGGATGCATCATTTACCCTATCTATTAAGTTCCATAATCCTAGCTTTCATGAGGCTGTAGACACTGAGAACACCAACTTTATCAGCAATTTTGTAACCTAACCAATAACCAATCTAGAAATTAGTCAATGAATTTTCACCAAAAATCTAATGACTTGAAGAACAATATCCTCTGGAAAAGTTCACATATTAGACACTATAGATGAGCCAATAAGACGTAAACGAGGGAAAATATCTAATATTCAGGAAACGACATAGCTGAAAAGTCATTCCACAAGATGGATTTGTCAAAAAATTGTAGGAAAAAGTCATCAAGAGTGCCGAGTTCATGAATACCAAGCTGCAAATACCTAAACTGCCATCATAAATTTTCCTAAAGGTTTTCTTTCAAGCAACAGCAACCAGTTTCTTTAAGGAAATAGAACCCGTCAAAGAAAATTCCTTACGTACTCCAAATCCTTGATTAGAGAAGCAAGGCAGCCGACAAATCATGAAAAAAAAAAAATGATCAAAGGGTGGGAAATTACAGATTTAATGAAAGTCAACCGACCAGTCATTGAGAGAGTACTTTTTAGCTGGCAAACTTTGTTTTGATCTTAACAGCAATGAATTACACGAGGTTTTTCCTTGAACATAGGAACCCAAATAGATGAAAGGTAGAAATACCTCTTCTCAAATTCCAAGAATTTAAGCATGTTAATATGAGATTGACAAATGTATGCTCCAAAATAAATCTTATGGATCATTTGGTAAACGAATTGCGTTTTAATTGAGTTTGAATGCAATTTGTTTTTTTGATATTCCATTTGGATGAGAGGTTGTTTTTTGAAAAATAGAAAATTTTTAAATATGAAAAATAAAAAGTTGTTCGGAATTTTTTTTAAAAGTGAAAAATTGTTTAGGTGGATGAAAATTTTTTTTTTTCTAGAGAGTTCTTTTTTCATTTTCTAAAAATAAAAAATTTTGGATGTCTAGATATTGAAATTTAGTAAGATCCATTTTTTAAGAATGAAAAATTTTTCATTTTTCAAATTTAGAGTGGTCAAACAAACAAAGTGGGTGCTGTATTTGGTTGAAAAATATTTGTTTTGTATTTGAATGAAATGTGTGTTTAGATAAAAAGTATTTGAATTGTATTTTAGAGTTGAAAAATTAATGTGATTGATAAAAGTAGAGATAAAAAGTTAATGTTAAAAAGTTGATGTGATTATTTAAAATAAATAAATAAATAGTAATTTTTTTTGTAATACTGTTAAAGATGATCGTATTTGAATGTAAAATTTTATATTTGATGTAAAATTACATTACGTTTAAATAGGATTAAAATGTAAAATTTTCACCGAAAGGCATTAGATTTTTCTCTATGCTAATAACTTGCTCGAAATAATTCCATGAATACGAAAGACATTGTCCAAAATCTCCAAATTCTCTTTTGTATCCTTGCAAAAATGCAAAATGTCTTCAGCGCATAAAAGACGAGTGGGAGAAGTCGTATCTCAACCAGGTGAAGAATCCGTGAACGCACCAATCTCAGTAAGTCTGACGATAAACCCTCTAAGAAAATCTTCTACTAAACCAAGTAGAGCTTGAAACTTGGCGTAGCTTTGTCCTTGTTCAAGTTTTTCTGCTATTTTCTTTTGGTTTTGTGTTGCTCTTGATTCTGGTGCTTTTATTTTACTGTGTTGGTGTCCGTTTTTTCTTATAGTTTTCTCTAGTTTTTTCGGGTCTGGTTGTTTCGTTCGTGTTTGGCCTTTTGCGCCTTTAATAAAATGATCATTTTAGTCAAAAAAAAAAAAAAAAAAAAAGGAGGTGACAACAGGTCTCCTTAGCGAACCCCACAACTTCCAAAGAATTGAAGAACAAAAATCTTCTACAAAGGAGAGCCGTTGAAAATAACAGGAATCTTGGCAGAATGAAAGATGGAAGAGATCCAAGTAACAAAATTCTCTCTAGAATTTCTGAGCTTTCTCTCTCTACTTTTCTCATGCATGTTCTTGATAGCCATTTCTTCCGGCTGCCTTCTTACTGATTTCGTGCTCTCTTTGTCGCTCTCTCTTGAGTGAGTAGCGTTTCTCAACCTAGCTGGTGCCTGGTGTTGTTCTGAGTCTCTTCTCAGCTTTTTCGGTTTCTGGTTCTCTGTTTCTCGTTCTTGTAGTTTGCTCTGGTGGGGCAATGGGCTCCTCTTGAGAGAGGGGTGGAGATGGAAGACCTGATTAGCCAAGCAGAAGCTCTGCATTGCGGGCATGATGACTTGGTTCTGGAAGCTCTCTCTAATTGGCCTCGGCCGTCGTGTCTACGAAGGTGATTGGCAAAATCTTGACCTATAGAAAGATGGGTAGATTATTGGTGAGGAATGCGCTGGTAAAGGCTTGGTCTGAGATAGAAGTTTGGTATCTTTAGGAAAAGGGCAGCAACAATTATGTGCTCACATTCAACAGAGTGGAGGAAAAAAAGTGGGTTCTGGCGAATCGACCGTGGACCGTCCTTAGCTGTCTACTGGTTCTCAGTGATTGGTCCCAGGTACGACTCTCTCGGATGTCAAACTTTTGTTTCCCCGTTTTCTGGATCCAAATCCATGGGCTACCGTCTGAACTCTTACGGAAGTTAATACTCGTACAATTTCTAAAAGAATTGGGGATGTTCAGTAGGTTTGGATTCCCAGAGTGGAATCTAGGGTCTGGGGCCGTTTTTCAAGATAAAGGTCTTGGTGAATGTTATTAGAGATTTGGTGGTGAATTTTTTCAAGCAAGAAAACTTTTGGGGGGAGAATATGGATTCAGTTCCAGTATGAACGAATCTCATGTTTTAAGTGTGGGCTAGTTGGGCATGATGAAATAAGACGTAAGGAGAAGGAGGTGGCTATGGCCACGAATGGCAATGGGAACTCTAATAGGCTTTACAGTAAATGGGTCTCAGTTGACTTCAGCACCTGGTTTTTGGGGCTTGAGAAAAATTTTGAATTACAGTAATCAGAAAAGCCACCAATGGTTGAGAAGAAGGCGGTTCGATTTACTCACGTTCTGGGTGGTGCCATGGATGGAGCAGGGGTTGTACAGGTCGTACGGTCAGAGATAGTGAAGGGGAGGAACAAAGGAATTGTGCACTGGGAAGCTGATTGTAGGCATGGCTTTATGACATCGCCAGCAGGCAAGGGCAGTGCGGCTGTTCCCAGTGTTGTGGCTATGGCTGAGACAGCTGGACTAAGTGGGGACCCAGGTGTTAATAATGGTGGTATTGACTGAGGCGAGTTTGAAAGGACAGTGGTTAATAAACGCTGAGATACTAGTAATTTGCTTATAATGAAAGCTGACTCAGATACCCTTCATGAGGCTGTGGATTGTATGCTTGGGCCGGACTTGGTGGGCTGTTACCAAGCCCATTGGGTAGCTCTCATTCCACCTGTTGGCATTGAGGCCAACAGAGGGAGGCGTTTCAACCTAAAGAAGAGGAAAGTCCAAGATGTGGTGTTTCCGGTAATTGAGACCCCTTCAATAACGGAAGGCTCGAAGGGAATAGAGGTTTTAGGGCAAAAGAAGGCATCGCTGCTCTTGGATTTGGTTGCTGTGATTACTCCTGAGAAATTAACTATGGTACGGGCTGATTTTGTTTCGGGGAGTTACAAGATAGGATCTTCTTTTCAACGAAAGTCAGAGGTAGAGGTACCAGGGAAAAATGTCATCACAGTAAAGGAAGGGGTACGAACAATACGCAAGATATCATGAATGAAGGGGCTATTGTGATCATGGAGCAGAAAGATAAGCCTGGTGTCAAGAAATTCGCTCCTCTCAATTTGCTTTCACGAAGAGACGGAAGGAAGCCTTGGGGCTCCTTCACTGACCATATGAAGACCTTGGCAGCAAATTGCTGCGAGTTAGCTTGGCTCACAACAATTAGAGACTTAGGGGCATTGATTAGGCTACACAAGCCTGATCTAGTGGTCCTTGCTGAGACGAAAATGAATAAGATAGCTAATAGCTATGACTCATTTACTTAGAAGATGGGGTTTTGTTTCGTGGAGTTATGTTGCTCTAGTTCATGTAGCTGGAGGTTTTTGTGTTGCTTGGAGAGTCGAATTAGATGTCGATGTTATTGAAGCAGATAAAAATGTTATTCACTGCTGGATTAGAGGTGATAGTTTGTTTCAATGGTGAAGATTATCGGCAATCTATGGTCCTTTTAGATTTGGAGATAAAGCTACTTTTTAGAATCAGATCGGTGAGGCTTGAGGCCATTTTGATGAGCCTTGGCTTCTGATTGGGAACATGAATGCTACTCTGTCAATTGGTGAACGTTTTTCGGCCCGGGGGAGTACTAGTGCTCAACGGGATTCTTGGCCTTTCATAGAAATAGTTGAAAATTTGGGGTTAGTGGATCTGGGTGCTAGGGGAAAAGGTTTACTTGGTCGAATGGTGCAATGGGGGGTGTGCTAGCTAAGGCCCGTTTAGATAGAGCACTTAGTGACATGTAATGGAGAACTCTGTTCCCTAGAGCGGTGGTCAATACCTTACCAGTAACTTTCTCAGACCACAGCCCGAATCTTGCTGGATACTGATGGAAAAGAATTAGTCAGACGCAACTTTAAGTTTGAAGTATGTGGACTAGGGATGAGAATAGTAGGCTGGTGGTTAGACGTGGTTGGGATTCAATTCCTCGGGGTGACAATGGTAAATGTTTTGAGGCTAGACTGACGAACACGAGGGTGGCCCCTAAAGGTGTGGAACAAGGTACAGTTTGGCAATCTCCAACAACATAAAGCGAAGGTGCGGAGAATGATTAGATATTTACAACAATTTGGCTGCTCTAATGATGAGCTCGACGAGCTTTGCCAACCAAAAAAGGCGTTGGAAGAACTTCTTAACAGAAAGGAGTTGCTTTGGAGGCAGAAATCCAGAATTCTGTAGCTTAAGGAAGGTGACCGCTGTACGAAGTTCTTTCATGTATCGACTATTGTGAGAAGACGTCAAAATTGGATTAGTTCTGTAAGGGATGGAGCGGGAGTTGTCCTTAAGTGTAGGGAGGAGATTGGCAAAGCGTTTATTCAGAGATTTGGGGAAATCTTTGCGTCCTCTTCAGATGCTCTTAATTCCAATCTTCTTCAAGGGCTTGTGAAACCGTGTATCAGCCTAGAAGCGAATGTAGATCTTGTTTCTATTCCTTCGGCAGATGATATTAAGAGAGTGGTTTGGAGCATGGACCATTTTAAGGCCCCAGGTCCAGATGGTTTTTCGGGTATTTTATTTTTTTTCAAGCCTTATTGGGATATTATTGGAAAGGAAGTGTTAGATCTGGTGGTCTCTTTCTTTAATTTGGGATTTATTCCCCCAGGTCTCAATAAAACAACATAGTCCTTATCCTGAAGAAAGAGCTCCCTGTTAGGAAATGCCCTAAGCATTAGAGATATTTTGATGTATTTATTTTGAACTGGATAATAAAATTATATATAGAGATTATTCATTACATTGCTATCTGTTCTCATTTTATTTACATGTTAAAGTAAATGTAAGCAAATATGGCTCCCTAACTGCTTGTGCTAAACTGTTAGAACGTTACATGCAATGGTCTTTTGTATGCGAGAAGACAATGTTCTAAAGTTAACGGTCTAAACTATGGTCTGTAGTCTATGGGGTTAGACCGAACATCTAACTCATGTTAAGACTATTATGTTGTCTAAAGCCTTGGAGGGGACGGTTTGTCTTGACTGTTTGGAGCTGGACTCTCAAGTAGAGACATAGATATGTTGCTTGGTGGTGACATATTAGATCGGGACTAAAGCGTGATTGATCTACGAAGTCCGCTTTGAGTGGATCGATCTGCTTTTGACGTTCATTGTGTAGCAACCTTAATCCTGAGTAAAAGGACAGCTTCATGTATATGACTTGTATACTTTGATGTTCCAATGGCTAAAGCGTCTCAGAGGTAGTAAGCTTATAGACCGGTTCGTTTGGTGCATGACTTGTAAACGATGAAGGGTTCGTTTACAGATATTGGAATCATAACTCTAATGAGGAGTTAAGGATATCCTCTTAAAAGCATAATACTGAATGTGAAAATGGACAAGACCTTGGGTCGTCTGCTGGACGGATGACTTCTTATTTACATATGGTGAATAATCATTTTCTTTATTCAGTAATATAATGGAACTTTAAGATAGCCTGATAAGTAGGATTAAACGGATTTTGGCCTAAGGCTGATCATGGATATCATATGAGGGTTCTGCATACATGACAAGGTCATTGGACGATAGTTTGTCATAGGCTTACGTAATACGGTATATAATTGAGAGTTCAGTTTCAGGTTTTAGTGGTGTGACTCTGAAATTAGTGATCATATGATTGAGTTGGTCGGTAAAGAATGATGGTCATATGGATTTGTAGGAGCCTGATTATATATGTCCAATCAGTCCCTCTACTAGCTTCACATAATTCCTTAACGTTTGGCAAATTGATTTGTGTATGCTATTGGCTAGTTTATTATGCATGAATGGTGATGACATAGGATTAGGATGGTAGACAAGATTCTTTTCGGTTAGATTCAGATTTTGTTTTGGATAATAGAGTACACAATTATTCGAACTCCAAATAAAGTTGCCATGATTTTATTTGAGATTGGATTGGAGTTGTAGAAAATTATCCATGAGAACAAGAATTTGAAACACAACTGTTTTGTGGAATTTGAAATTTGAATTTGAAATTTGAATTTGAAATTTAAATTTGAAATTTAAAATTTGAAATTTGAAATTTGAATTTGAAATTCGAATTTGGAATTTGAAATTTGAAATTCAAATTTTGAATCACAGTCCAAGTGGGATTCGAATTTGTTGTGGTAAATCCACAAGGAATGAAATTCGAATTTGAGTTAGATATGGATAGGATAATCTTGTTAGAATCTTACTTGAATTTTGAATCCAAATCCTAACTAAAGTTGGACGAAAATTTTGAGGATTATCCTCAATGATTTTCGGATTTTTTGTGGATAAGGTTCAAGAAAAAATTCAAGTTTCAACCCCAGTTGAATTTGGATTCTCTCCTCCCAGAAAGTGGCTGAAATTTTGGAGTGAATCTCCTAGGAGATTTTCGGTTATTTTGGATAATGATGAAATAAGATTCAAGCTTGAAAATCCTAGTGGAATTTTGATTCTCCCTTATCCAAAAGTGGCTGAATTTTTTGTGGAGATTTTCTCTTTAGAATTTTCGGATTTTTTGGTTGAAAAAGGGAGATAAAATTCTAGTTAAAATATTGTTTAGATTTGGATTGGATTTATCCTAAAGTGGCCGAATTTTATTGTTGGGATTTTCCCTTGGAAAATTCAGATTTTGTGCTTGTGGATAAGGGAGAATATCTTCTCCTAATCCAATTCAAATTCAGAGAATCACCTCATGCAGGTCTATAAATAGAGATCTTGCCACTCCAGTTCTCTTAGACCACAGACTCTCAGGTGAGCAGGCTTATTGTTGCACAGCCCACTGTGACAATAAGTTCTTTAGAGATCTGGGTGGTTGGAAGAAAACTAGCAGTGCTAGCATACCGATCGAGGTTTAGAGTGCCCACACACTCAGTCATTCGGGAATTGGAGAATAGTAGAGAAGGCTAGTTGGTTGAAGCCCTCCGGTCATTCTCCTCCTGCAAGATTGGCGTCCTTGAGGTATGAGTTTTAATTGTTGTTGGTTTATTGTATGTGGCATCATGAGATATTTAAAGATCCTTAAAAATTTTTATTGTTCTGCTGCGCCACTCTGATACGGTTTTACCGATTTATTTTCCTACACTCCCTTCATCCACAAGTGACCGTGTAATTTCGGCTACAAGATTATATCCAAAATTCTAGCTACTCGGCTCAAGAAAATGTTGCCTAGATTGATTTCACCTCTCCAGATGGCTTTTGTCGAGGGCAGAATGATCTTTGAGAACATGATCATCACACAGGAGATACTTCACATGATGCGGAAGAAGAGAGGTAAGGGAGGTCTTATGATGCTAAAGCTTGACATAGAGAAGCCTTATTTTTGGAGTCAATTTTGCGCTGCTTTGGGTTTTGTGATCAATGGATTGGTTGGATCATGTCCTGTGTGAAGACCCCAACCTATTCCTTACTGCTTAATGGTGGGATTTGTGGATTTGATTATTCCGGAGCGAGGATCAGGGTGAGGCGACCCGTTTTCTGCCTATCTGTTTATTATGAGATTTTATCTTAGACTGATTGAAAAGTACACTAGCCAAGGGAGGATTAAGGGTATTAAAGTGGCTAGAGTTAGTATTGAGCTCACACATGCTTTTTTGTAGATGATTTAGTGCTGTTTGCTCGTGCAAAGAAACATGTTACTAGGTCTATTAAGGAGGTGATGAATTTATATAGTGTATGGTTGGGACAAAAGGTGAATGATTTGAAGGCGGTGATCTATTTCAGCAAGAACGCCCCTCATGGAAAGGCTATAAGCGTCAATGCCATTTTTGGATATAGTAGAATTCGGGGGATTGCGGTTCATTTAGGTTTGCCTATGTTCCGGAAAAGGTGCTCCACAAAAGATTGGTTCTTTTTGATCCATAGGGCACAAATGTGGGTTGCAGGGTGGAAACAGAAGTTGCTCTCAAGAGCAGGAAGACTAGTTTTGCTCCAGTCCTCAGCTCAACCAATGCCATATTATAGCATGGCCACCAATATTCTTTAACAGAGCACATGTAAGAAATTTGATGGAATTTATAAGTGTACTGATATGAATAGAGCTCTTTTAGCAAGATGGGGTTGGAAGCTGCTGCAAGGAACTGATGACCTCTGGGCTAGAGCATTATGTGATAAATATTTGAAAGGGAGGAACTTGTGGGTAGTGTAACCAAAAGGATCAGACTTGCTTTTCTGGAAGAATGTCCTCAAGTCCCGTGAGCTGCTGGAGAAGGGGGCTTGTGTGTTAATGGGCCATGGCCGGTTGGTGAATTTTTGGAGGGACCCCTGGGTACCGTTGGTGCCATCGTTCAGGCCTTCCCCTATTTATAGTAGTGCTCTTGGATTGTATTTGGTAGCAGAATTGATGCTGGGTCAGGGGTATTGGAATATGGCAAAAGTCAACAACATGTTCAAACCGAAGGATGCTAGGAAAATCCTCAGTATTCCTTTACCTAGGGAGGATGTGCAGGATAGGTGGATTTGGATTCCAGAGTCAAAATGGGAAGTTCTCAATTAAGTTAGCTTATTGGGCAGACAATGAGCGGCGGTTTTCTTGCAGTTTTATGGAAACTCAAATGTGACAAAAATTGTGGAAGTCGAAATTGCATCCCCAACATAAGATCTTGTGGTGGTAGGTCGTTTGGCACACCTTGTGTCTGAGACAAGAAATCTAGCGTAGAGTTGGGAGTGGCGATACTAGTTGTCCATTATGTGGGGAGGAGGGGGAGTCTTTTACCAACCTATTTCTTTTTTGCAGGTACTCAAGGCCAATTTGGTTTATTTATCAATGCTGCCTCAGGACGGAAAGACTTGATTGCCTGACTGGATTGGACTTTCTAAAGCTGGCTCTTCTGGGAGATAGCTCCTTTACGGCCTCTGACAGTTTTTTATTCTTCGCTTCTAGTGCTATCTAGTCCATATGGAAGAGAAGAAATGAAGTCCTGCACAATGGCAGAGCTTTCAACACTCTTGAGGTTTGTTGTGAAGTTGACTATTAGTTCAAGGAGTATTTTTATCTCTCAATTGGAGGGACAGAGGTGAAGAGCATCATAGAATTTGGCAGCCTCCACCTCTGGGGTGGATCAAGGTAAATACTGATGCTTTAGTTGGTCAGAGCGACTCAATCATAGCTTGTGTGTGGCCCGTGATCATGATGGGAGTTTTATTGCAGCAATCGCTTCCTTGACTTTAGATACTGACCCTCTAGTGGCTAAAGACGATGCCATTCGTGCAGCTTTGTTATTAGCTAAAAAAGACTGAGGAAGGAAGACTTTTGCTATTGAGTCTAACTCCGCTGCGGCTGTTATTAGCTAAAGATGATGCCAGCCATGCAGCTTTGTTATTAGCTAAAGACCGAGGATAAAAGACTCTTGCTATTGGGTCTAACTCCACTCTAGCTGTGGCTAACATGAGCACAATGTCTCCAAACTGTTAGTGGCAGCTCCAAAACCTGAAGGCTGATTGACTCCTTTGATCTGCATTGAATTCCTAGAGATGTTAATTTTGCGACGCACAATTTAGCCAGCTGGGCTAGAACTAGTTGAATGATGGGATGTTATGATGTCTCGCTGGTCCCAGATGCTAGCTTTGTCCTTGTTCGAGTCTTTTTGCTGTTTTCATTTAGTTTTGTTTTGCTCTTGTTTCTGGTGCTTTTATTTTGGTGTGTGGGTGTCGGTTTGTTCTTGCAGTTTTCTCTTGTTTTTTCGAGTCTCGTTGTTTTGTTCGTGTTTGGCCTTTTGTGCCTTTAATGAAATGATCATTTCCGTAAATTAAAAAAAAAAAAAAAAAAAAAGAGGAGGGAAAGAGGAGACAACAAATCTCCCTGGCGAACCCCACGACTACCAAAGAATTGAAGAACGAAAATCTTCTATAAAGGAGAGCCGCTGAAAATAACAGAAATATGGCAGAATGAAAGATAGAAGAGATCCAAGTAACCAAATTACTCGGGAAAACCAAAGCCTTTTTAATGTCGACCTTAACGGCAACATTTCCAATCACGCCACATTTGTCCAAACAGTTCACTTTTTCAGAAGCTAATGATGCAGTCAAGGATTTTCGTACCTTTGATAAACCCAAATTGGTTAGAAGTTGCAGCAATATTGCCTAGTCTGTTTGCCAAGATCTTTGTGACTAGTTTAAATTGAAAAAAAAAAAAAAAAAATCCAAGTACCGTCGGTCTAAACTTATCAATAGAAGAAGCCTCTTTTGATTTCTAAGTCAGAAATTAAAAAAATAATTCGAAAGTTAAAAAAAAAAACCATTATGGAAAATATCTTGCACAGTCAAACAAACTTCCTCACCAACAATGTCCCAGTGAGACTGATACAAACTTCCTCCAAAACCATCGAGGCCATGAGCACTAGTAGCAAGCAACCATAGGAAAGACAGTACTCTGATGACCTCCAAAGTGGAAATGCTGGTCAAATAATCATTTTCAGAAACGTTTGGAACAACCTAATTAATGATATATTTAGACTTTAATTTAAAAGACAATTAGATTTTACTAATTAAAAATATATTATTATTCTCAGAGTTTAAAATAAAATTGAAAGGAATCATTATTAATCATTGAAAATCACTTTTCTTAATTAATTTATTTTTTAATAAATCCATACCATATTTGTTTTATCTACTTTTACACTATTTAAATATTACTTTTAATAAAATTATCCAAACACATATTTGAGTTGAATTTACAATTTGAATTCTATATTTGGATTCAAACATTCAAGATGTTTACCAAATTGTAAAAAAATAAAAATTAATTAAAAAGATAATAATATTGAAAAAAAAAATAACGGAATTAGAAAAACAACCGTTATTTCCCTTTTCAGTTTTTACTTGCTTATTAGATGGTTTAATGAGAAACAATCAAGTTCCCTTTTATAGTGAATACTAAACTTAGGAAAGTCAATCTTATCACTATCTTTTTACACAATCACAAGAGAATTTATAAACAGTATATTACTAAATTTATCATGAATTCCATTTGAAAAGTAATTAACATATACCAAGGGATGTGAGTATTGACATTCTCTTTCCTTAATCTCTAAATTGTTTGAGACCCACTAAACTATTATTACCCATTTTATAACACTTTTAATAGTGACATAAGTCGTTGCAAATAATCTAAGTTTCATTAGAAAAAACTTATTTGTGATGACATGTCATCGTAAAACCCTAATTGTAAATAATTTATTTGAAAATGTGAAGTGAGGATTGATTTGGGACATCACCAGCATCATCCTCATTTAATTGTAGTAAATTCATTTTTGATTATTGTACATACTATTCATCTAGTCTTGGACGTGTGGGGGGATCTGCACTGAAGACGACCTGTCTGACTAGGATCTGGAGGATGTAGAATCATTAGAGCCGGTCCTCCATAGCAATGTGAGGCCTACACTCCCATCCTATGCCCTCTACGCATAACTAGGATCTATTGCATGATTCACTCCTTATTATTTGTCGGTGTAAATGAACTAGAAGCAGACTATGTCAGTTGGTTGGTTGTTTTTTCCTCGTCCATTAATATGTACATAGTTTGAATAACGTGTTAATAAAACCAGATGCATATGTTATTATAAATACCCCAAACTCAACCCCTCCGCCATCGTCGCCAACCACCAGCGGAGCTCCAATAGATTAGCTAGAGATCCAGACTCATCGTTATCGTAAGTCAGAAGCGTGTTGTGGATGATCACGCATAGCATGCACTACAACACGAAAACGATATCTCATTGCCCATTTGTTGTCAATTTTCGTTCTGGCTGACGACAAAGGCTATTCTCATCGATAGCTGGCCAGGCGATGTGAAAAGTCTTGATATTTCACTTTTAAAGTCAGTAAAAATACAGATGACATGGAAATTCAGTAATTGCTTCAAAATTTAATTTCAAATTTTCGCTTTTACCTTTTACCCTTTTTTTCCACAACAACACCACAACCCACACTCTCCCGTATACACACACCATCCCACTATCATGATTTCCCTAATATCTCTCTTTCCCATATACACACCATCCCACAATCCCACCGCCCACTATCTTTTTAATTTTTATTTTCATTTTGTCAACATCTAAGACTAAGCAGTTAAAGAAATCTTGACTCAATTGATTTGGTCTCTTCTCTTGAAGGAGTGAAGGAGACGATGTAGTAGGCAGATGCTTGCAAGTGGTGGTCGTGCAATCTAAGGAAGTGGTTTCGAGGGTAGATCCGACGACGACAATATTGACGACGGAGGTCACGAGCAGATAAAAGTTTTTGAGCAATGGTGGTGTGATCAACGAGGGGGTTGCGACTAAATCTAGCAAAGGAGATCTAAAGTAATGAAAATGCCATCGACTAGCGGGTCGATGGCAGATCCGGTGAAAGTGGTTTTAAGCTGCAGGGGTTTACGAACAGATCCTGCCAAGGGATCTCAAGCGGTTGCAGGGTGTATAGTTCTTGCAGAGTTCTTTAGTGCATAGAGTGAGCCAATATCTTTGATATCTTTGTTGAATTAATCAGTTTCTAACTCTATGAGTGCATTAAAATTGTTTAGAACTTGTATCTTGAGTTGAATTTGACACTCGTATATATATGATTATGTTAAAAACATTTATAAAAAAACCTCAAAATCTGATTATATGAATATATGATATCTGATTATGTTAAAAACATTTATAAATAAACCTCAAAATCTGATTATATGAATATATGATTTCTGATTATGTTAAAATATCTCAATCTTTGATTGTTGTACGTATGATTATGTGAGTATTTTATTTATAAACTGTTTGTCTCCATGATTGAATCTTTTTTTTTTCTTTTTAAATCTCGCTTTCCACCGAATGTGTAGGAGAGACGATTTAGATATCTGTTTTTGGAGAATTCAAAAACGTAGGAACTAGTTTTAAAAAGAAAACAATAGTTTAAATGTAGTTTGAATCATGACCGATGATGAAAGTGTAGGCAACCTCGTCGCTCACAAACCGACGAGGAATCCAATGCCTTTTCTCATTGCTGGATTACTCGTTGGTTTAGTGACCAACGAGAAAAATTTTCCACGACAGTTAAGAATCAACGTGGAAAATGCCCTTTTTTTTGTTGTGACAGTGAGCGGACAACAAAACGTGATTGGATCGCTAGATCTCAAATGCCATTGTCACAGCCAATAGACGGTAGATCTTCACCGATGAGGATTTCCACGACGATGGAGGTGCAAATCGATACCATAACAAAGTGGGCTTCATCACCTGACTTCGACGAGCTTCAGTGTCTCACGATCTCGCAATGGTAAGGAGATAACTAGTGAGAGAATCATGATCTGTCGTCATGATCTCTCGTCATGGTTGAGCGTAGAAGCTTGGGATTGCAAAAGCTTCATGCAAGGTCCTCCCTTTGACATGATATTATCTGTTTTAAGTCTCTTTGACATGATATTGTCTGTTTTGAATCTCGGCCTGCACAGTTTTACTTTTGAAGTTAACCCAACAATTAGTCTTTTTATTTATAAATCATTACATAAATTCATTCCCAAGTTATGTATGACTACATAACTTTTTTTATAGGAATTGATGACTGTCATAATCACCTCTTCTTTTATGATCCAACGTTTTCGTTGTACATATTGTACGAATAGAGACCCAAAGCGGACAAACATTACCATTTATAATGATCCATACCCTCCTTTGGATACTATTTGTCAAATATTAACTAAAAATAATGCTATAGTTTATCGTTGGAAATTAATATATGTAATGTAACAATATTATATTTAGTAATTTCTATCTTTATGTTGAGTTGTTTTTTTATGTGATACAAGGATTTGATGTGTTAGAATAAAGCTCATGCTAAAATTAATGGATTTTACATGATGATTTCATAAATTTATGTGTATGAAACATACCTTAGGGCTGTATTTTGTGTGTATGTGAATCATGTATGTTGTGGTAATGATTTTATAATTTTATTGGTTTTTTTTTTTAAAGAATTTTGGGATTGGCCATTAAGGAAAATTCCAGATTTTGTGTCTAATCTTTAGCACTTTGTTTGAAGGTACATATAGACTCCATTTTTTAATGAATTAGGAATTGTTAGAAAACCCTACATATGTAATCTCATTTAGGATAGGTTTTAGGTTGTTTGCAGTCCTATATAAATTTTTATGATTTTTTCAAAGGGGCAGAGGTTCGACTGCTTTTTTTTTACAAAATTTTTGTGATTAGGTTTCAAAATTGTATTTAGAGTTAAATAGACTTCGTTTTAAACTAATTTGGGACTAGAAAGCTCTAGATGTCTACTATTTTTTACCATTGGTTTTAAATTATTTGGCGGTTTATTAGAATTGTTATGAATTTTAAATAGGCAGAGGTCTTGCTGTCAGTTTTTATAAAGTTTTGTGATTTTATGTAATTATTGGATTTTTGTGTCTTGTTTATTGTATTGTATTTGTATTAAGTTTGAACATAATGTAATTTTTATTCAAACATAAAAATATTATATTTAAATACCAATTACATTATAATTTAAATTCAATATAATCATTATTCATTGTGGAAAAACAGTGTAGTAATTAGCCTTCCCTTTTCTAGAAATTCTATAATAAATTGTATCCCTAGAATTTGGCTGATTTAGTTAGTTTCCTATTTTGTTACGATATCCCATAAATTATGGGATTTGACATAGCTTAGGTTGACTATCCATTTTTCATAGCCCATGGCTTGTGTATATATTGTATACTTGTGTAGCATCTATAGAATGAAGAAAATACAGAAAAGTTTTCTACTCCATTTTCTCTGATTTCCCACATGGTATCAAAGCCTTAGGCTCATGAATCTAGGAACTTTTTTTCTTCTATTATGGCCTTCATTGCCATTGCTATTTCTGGCCTTCATTACCAAAAAAACTCTTGACTTTCTACACCATTTTTTTTTTATGCCTAACTACCAGATTTTACTCCCTCAAATTCAGGCCTTTCTAGCCGAATTCACCCAGCCATCAACAAATCTTTGAAGACAGATTCCAGCCCTTGTCCAGTCTCTATTCCAGCCATCACAGGTTGTAGATTTTTGTAACTTTTTGTTCCTACAGCCATCACAGGCCCTATTTGCTACTGAAAATTAGTTTCCACAGCCATCAGGTCTTATTTGCTGCTCAACAAGGAGGATGTCAGAGATCGGGGAGACAACCACTGGAGGGACAACCATTATAGCCTACTAAATAGAGGAATATTGAACCCCACAATCTGAACAGTTGCCAAATATTCACGCTGTCTATAGGTTAGAGGGAAAGAACTATCTTAAGTGGTTTCAACTCATCTAGACTGTGTTGAAAGGAAAGGGAAAGATTAGCCATCTCCCCAGTACAGGGCCTAAACCTGGAGATCCTTAGTTTGAAGCATGGGATGAAGAAGACTTTATGATCATGGCGTGGTTTTGGAGTTCTATGGTCCCGAAAATTAGTGATACATGCATGTTCTTGGCCACTGCTAAGGACATATGGGAAGCAATGTAGCAAACCTATTCCAAGGCTAAGGATGCGGCTCAAGTGTATGAGGTCAAAATAAAAACTATGGCTGCAAAAAAAGGAAACAAACAGTCACAAAATATACAAATCAACTGAAGTCTTTACAGTAGGAATTAGATCACTACCGAGTGATAAACACCAAGTGCCCTGAAGATGCAGTAGTTCTAAAAGATTACATTGAACAAGATAGAGTTTATGATTTCTTGGTTAGACTCAATCTAGAATTTGATCAGGTGAGGATTCAAATTCTTGGGAAGCTAGAGGTTCCATGTTTTAACGAAGTAGTTGCTATAATCTGAAGTGAATAAAACAGAAGAGGGTTGATGCTTGAACCACAAACCACTAAAAGTTTGACCATCATGGCTAGTGGTAAGAAAGCAGCCACGAACATAGAGAAAGGAGTAACCTTTGATGGAGGAAAGAATAGCCAGTAAAAGACTCAAAACCGTGAAGAATTATGGTGCACTTATTGTAAGAAGCCTCACCATACATGTGAAAAATGTTAGAAACTTCATGGAAAGCCTCTAAGCCACGAATGGGGATAGAAAAGAGATTAGCCATAGAACAATGGACAAGTTCACATGGCCGCAGTACCACAAGGTGAATCAGCATCACATAATGGTCTGAACCAAGAAGAGATCTAAAGGGTGAGATCTCTTATCAACAGCCTTGAAAGGCCTTTAGGTGCTTGTACTTTGGCATATTCAGGTGAGTTTCCATTTGCTTTAAGATTGAATACCTTAAGTTCAGCCTTTACCAACTCCTGGGTCATGGACTCAAGAGCTATCGACCATATGACTCATTCATCCAAATATTTTTCAACTTATACTCTATGTCCAAACAACAGGAAAATAGCCACAACCGATGAATCCTTAACAACTATAGCCGGAGTAGGGGATGTCAAAATAAGCCCATTAGTGACTCTAAGAAACGTCCTTCATGTTCCTAAATTATCCACCAATCTTATATCTATACAAAAGGTCACTCAGGATTTATCTTGTAATGTGGTTTTTCACAATAGTTATTATGTATTTCAGCAGAAGGATTCGGAGAGGATGATTGGACATGGTAGGGAACGGAATGGTCTTTATTATCTTGAAGCACCAAGTCAGTTGAACATGACCAAGGGCAGATTACCCTACTCCTTAATATCAGAATTTGTTTCATCTAATAAAGAAAAAATTTTGCTTCAACATTATTGCTTGGGACATCCATCATTTAGGGTCATTAAGATTATGTCTCCTGGTTTACGAATTTAAATGGTGAAAATTTTCATTGCAAGGTGTGTGAATTTGCTAAACACAAACGTGTATCTTTTCCTACTAGCAATAAAATGTGACGCTCTCGATTCTGATCACCCGCAACTGTCATGAACTGACTCTATTGTCGATCAAGACGGCTCGTGTGCCGAATCTGGGTCGTCAGTTTAAAGCTCTTTTTCTAATACTTTCATTTCTCAGGGCCTGAAAATCTTGCCCATAAATTTTTTTTTCTTTTTAAAACATACTTTCTCTAAAAGAAAGCTAAATATAAAAACCAGGTAAAATACAACACTAACTTCTAGTTGTCCTTTTTGAGTACAACATAATGTATAATATACAAAATATTTATACTGCATATATATTTTTTTAATCTCTTCAATTCACTAACTTTGAAAGCTCAGCGGGAAACTTATGACAGAACCAAGTCCACGGTGAATTCCCTATCCCTTAATACGCGCACATCTTGCCGCCATCTATATATTTACTGGACAGGTTTCTTACCTGCAACATGAACAAACTGGTGAGCTAACAGGCTTAGTAAGTTCAAACATACTTAGTAAGAATCATACGGATTAAAAAAAATTGAAAACTCAATCTCCTATGAATAGTACTATTCATCATAAATAGTACTATTCACCATAAATAGTGACTTTGACATTTAACCGATGAATACTAACTATTACCCTAATTGGTTACTATTCACATTATCTTAATTGGATACTATTCATATATCCTAATCGAAATCACTATACTTAGTATACTCTTCGGTTATGCTCAATTATGGTTTTCATCATATTATTGATGGTTCATTCTCTATTTACTTTCTAATATAGAGCTCTTTTCATGACAGTACTGATATTAATCTTGCACGCTAACTGGGAGGGCCTAGGGAGCGACCTAGAGCTTCGGCCTCCACAGCCCTTATATCCTCGTAGGACTTGAGAGACCTCCATCAATATGTTGGAGGGACGGTACGACTTAATGGTTTTTATTACCATCTTTCAATTATAGTTTTGACCAAGTGACATTAATCGTCACCTCAAGGTCATTATCCTCCATTGCCCGTAGGCCTTACTTATTCTCTTTTTTCATTATCTAGGATATGTTATACTAATTAATCCCCAAATATCCATAGGACTTTATATCTAGTGTACATTTATTACATAATAAAATAACATAGTATTTCATGTTGCAGACATGAAAATGCTTGAACTTATCAATACTGCGCTAATGTCCACTTCCGGAACTCCTTCGCAGTTCTATCTCTAATTTGACTTCCTACAGACATAATATTGTCTGTTAATATTCTCGATTAATTATCACTTTAAATATATTTACTTTGTGATAAATTTTACAAAGTATTTCAATTCATTATATGGTACACGGTCTGCAACATGCTCGTGTCCCTAACCGTGTACCTCTCGGTTTTACTGTACACGCCCATGTACTATTTAAACTCTAGATTTTTAGCTTTAAAATCTCCATTTTAGATCCTAGAATTTTATTTAAGTTAATCTAGATCCTTTACGGACCTTTCCGAGCCTTTAGGAAATTTTTTATCAAAATGACTATTTTGCCCCTATCGGGTCTCGGGACTGTAACTTCTCCGTTCTATCATTTTTCTCAATCTTTCTAAGCCCAATTATCTTAAAATAACATTTTCTAGGTTTCAGTATCATTTTACAGTTTTTTAGTGCTAAAAACCCTAATTGTTCATTTTCCTACCTTCGATTACTATTCATCTGTCACCTAGGGTCGTTTCTCGTTTTTCGAGCGTTTTGGAGCCTCAAATGACCATTTCACTACTCTTGAAACACTTTTCATACCATCCTCGACCCTCGGTCCTCGAGAGGTTCGGGTTTCTTGTCCGGACCTAATATTTTTCCTCGTTTTCCAAAATACCCCTAACATGAAATTTTTTCCTGTTTTAGGCATTTTAGACTTTAAGGGTCAGTTTACTATTCTTTTTTAGGTTGGTTTTTTCAATCCTCATCCACCAAGGGGTCCCGATTTCCTTCCCGAGTCCAATATTTTTACTCCTCGTTCCCTGAAATGCCCTTATGCCGTTTTAAAAATTTTGGCAGAATTTTCACTTATATTTTAAGGTTTCCTGGCGTTAGGTACGCCTCAAAACCTTTGTACCTGCCACGTACTATACCAGAGGCCTATTTTATATAAAGTTTCCAAACTTTGTATAAAAATTTTCCACATAAATCAATATTCAAAAATCCATACACAACAACAAAATTTTCCAAACTAGCCTTGGTTTATCATGTTAATCATCACCAAAGTTTTTCATCACAACATTTCAAATATCACATATCACTCTTAGGTTTTCTAATGTGTAAAACAACACCAAAACCTAACAAATATGCATTCTAACCCTAGCATTAGCCACAGATTATCATGCAAAAATACATAGAAAATCTTGCTTTCTTTCCTAGGGTTTTTATCAACATTCCATATTCTCATTCAACATTAAAAATTTCCCATTTTCTAGTGTTCATAACCCACAGATTTTACCATGAAAATTCATCAAAATTTTCTTATTTCTTGATTCTAATTCATGCTTGATTCAACATATAATTAAATGAACATAAATACTAAACCAAATCATCAATTCCCAATCATTTTTCACACCACTAATGCCACGGATTTCTTATGGAAACATGCAAAATTTTTACTTGTTTCTAAACCCTAAATCATGCTTTGAATTCTACAACATCAAACAAATCATATCATCATCACAACATTAACTTTTTCAATGTTTTCCCTCTCTACATACACACAGATTTTCACTAAGAAAATCAAAGAGAAATGCTTCAATTTAGAAGCTTACCTTATCTAGTTGATGTCTTAATACTGGAAATGTAATGGAAGCTTATTTTGGTGTGAAATTTATAACAAAATTTTGGCTTATTGGGGGGGGAAGGCTACTGATTTTTGGCTGAAAAAGAGCAAGAGTTTGAATTAGTTTTTCTATTTTTTTTGAATGATTTTAGATGCCTATTTATAGGCAAAAGCCAAGGGTTTTTTAACAAATTTTTCTAACAATTTGCTAATTGTTCAAGGACTAAAGTGTAATAATTTTGGGGCCAAAATAGAATTTTTTTTTCTTCCTTTCCAAGTGGCCAAATGGCCTTTTAGATAAATTCCTAATTTTTTTTTATCATTTTGGAATGATCTAAGCCATTGATTAAAAAGTAAAATAATCCGAGCCATACACCTTTTATCTTACTTTCCAAACCAAAAAATAAAAATGGATTTATGACATCAACATGATGATATCATTCTACTATTTATATTAATTCACTAATTAATTCATGGTCAAATTTTGATCGAAAACCAAACCGAACGGAACTTTACCAAAATCACGTAGGCAGGTTTCGGGCTCCTCCGGTGCGATCAGTTTGTTTTATTTTGCTTCCGTTTGGTCAGAATTCTCTATCGTAAATTTCTATCATTTTAGTGCATTTCGATGCATTTTCTAGAGTTTCCGGCTTTGATTTCGAACCGTCATACCCAAAAATGTTTGGTAAGATTTTCCATCCCCGAACTCACTCACTCTAACACTGCCAAAATATTTTCACAGTATTCTCAACAGTATTAAAACACAACTTTTTCATATTTTATTCATTAAAATTGCTATATACATACAATTTTAACCTACTCCGAAAATATAAAATTCCCGGTTATCATATAAAAAGAGTTCTATTCCTTTCTATCTTTTTCACATTGATATCTGGGGTCCATCTACTATTTCTAATGTTTCTGAGGCAAGACGGTTTGTTTCTTTCATTAATGATTGTACCTGTATCACCTAGATTTTTTGCTAAAACATAAGTCTAATGTTAGTATCGCACTCCCAAATTTATATTAACCCCAAATTGATTTTTTGCTAAAACATAATTCTAATGTTAATATTGCACTCCCAAATTTTTGTTCCATGATCAAAAATAAATTTGGGGTTAATATCAAAAGGTTTAGGTTAGATGATGCTAGGGGCTATTTCAATCAAATTCTCACCCCAAATTTCCAAAAGGAAGGAATAATTCATGAGTCATCTTGGGTGACGACCCTACAGCAAAATGGGACAGCAGAAAGGAAAAATGGCCACCTCCTTGAAAAAACCTAAGCCCTGTTGTTTTAGAAAAATATGCCAAAAACATTTTTGAGGGGAAGCAGTTCTTACAACCACTCATCTCATAAATAGATTGCCTTCTAGAGTCTTGGATTTCAAAAGTCGTGTAGGTGTCCTTTCAACGTTTTACCCTAACCTAAACACCACCAATAACCTTGCTCCTAGGATCTTTGGGTATGTGTCATTTGTACATGTTCATAGTCAAAACAGAGGGAAACTAGACCCTAGGGCTCTCAAATGTGTCCTTGTGGGCTATTCATCGATTTAGGAAGGGCATAAGTGTTATCACCCTCCATCAAAAAGGTTTTACATCTCGATGGATGTCACATTCAATGAACAGGAGTTGTATTTCACTAATCCTTATCTTCAGGGTGTGATGCCCCGTGCCCTTAGTGGTCCGGACCGTCACTAAAAACTGACTTGCTTACTTTTTCTTATACTTTCTAGCAACTTATACTTAACTAGATATCATAAAATTAGGGATATTTTTTTTATTTTACATGTATGTATTTACTATATACGTACGTATATCGATTACTATTTAAAAATACTATTTAATGGTTACTATTCAAAAATACTATTTAGTGATTACTATTCAAAATACTGATACTCAAATTTGCGGAAGATAAACTCGTGGTGTCTCCATAACCTTGCCCTCACATCCGCTTTCGCCGCCACCATCGCCCATTGGGATTTAAGCCGTAGGACGCTTACCTACAGCATGAACATACTACGTGAGCTTTACGCCCAGTAAGTACAATATGTTTACCGCAAAACATGTTTAAACATAGTATATACTTAAAAACATATAAGCAGTCACATATCACATATACCACTTTAGCATATCACATATCATAGCAATGACTTAAAACTTCAAATAACATGTGCATAACAGAAATATCGTGTACTAAATGCATCTAGAAGAATGGTGAACTATAACTAATGCATGATCTAGTTATGTTCATTTATGCTTCAATCTTCTCTTTTCTTTTCTTGTCTATTTAGGGCCCATGTGTCAGTACCCTGCGTGCACAGACCGTCGGTAATGCCCGTGGTAAAATAGCTGGAGAGCCATCAACGGATGCTCAACTTTCTGCTTTAACTTAAAACCTCTTCATTTGAAAGGGCCGGTATGACATGCTTACTACTTTCCGTCTTGTTTATCTTTTCTATCCATATGCTTCTCTAAGCTATCCCAAATCCTACATGGTAGGGACGTATAGCATCTAACTTGCTTTTCATCAATCTACTTGATTGTGAAACTACATGCTCTTAAACATGAGGTGCAACATCGTATGCATGGCATACATATTTTAACATACTGTAAAATATCATTTAAAAGTATTTTCGTTCATGCCATAGGTGGAGTTGTACTTACCTAAATTGCAAGCAACTTGAATCATGCCTTTATAAATTCACAGGTTACCACCTGTCATCAATAACGTTTCTCATTAATACACTCGTTGAGTCACTATTAACATTAGTGACTATAACTTGCGTTTCTATGGGGTATCGAGACCCGTCGGTACCCTATTGGCCTATTATGGGGATTTGGTGTCTAACTCATATCGTTTTCGATCAATCGTCTACTTGACAGATTAATCATCGTTCGTCACTGTGTTGTTTGAAACGCGGCCCTTGACTGGTTTACCACTCAGTCAAATGATCGGTTAACTCGCGTGTTGGTAACTAGGTAGTCTATCGAGTTACTATACGTGAACTTAGTGTAGTAACTGACCGGGTTATTTCGCTTATTGGGGTGTGGTAGCCTATCGGGCTACTAAGGCTTGTTTGTAGGCTACTAAGGCTTGTTTGGTGTAATGGCCCACCGGGCTACACACACTATTTTACTTTGAAAAATTGTTTGGATTGGCTTGTAAAAATCTTGGAAAAATGCCTTATTTTGAAACCACCCCCTTATCACCCCGTTGGAAGTTGGGGGACGTTTTTATGAAAACCTTGTTCATATTTTAAAGTATTAAAAACATATTTTTATTTTGAAGTGCATAAATTATATTTTTAAAGCTTGCATTTTAAAGGTGGTTTTTGAACCACTTTTGAAAACTATTTTGAAACTTAGTCTAAACGACTTTGTTTGTGATTTTGTCAAACATAAAAATTTTTGTCCTCGACAAGATGAACAAATCTCATGTTCATCTCGGAGCCTAAATCAAACTCTAACTGCTCCTAATTTCATTAAACCCATGGGCTTGGTGCCCAGTTTTTTTGTAAAAATCCCAGTTTTATGTCTCTGTAAAAACGGCTTGGTTTGAGGCCCAAAACAACCAAATTTTTGACACACGTGGGTGCTTTTCATGGTCTCGACGAGATCTACAACTTTCATGTTGAGTCCGAGAACCGGTTCGGACTCTAAGTGGTCCATTTCTAGCAAAACCCGAGACTAAACACTGGGTTCGGATTTTGTTCCCAGTTTTGGACACCGAGTGAAAAACACACTAAAAACCTATCTTAGGTCCGTTTTTGGCCAAGGGCTATTTGACACAAAAATGACCATATCAAAATTCATTTAAAACACTGTGTTTTACCAAATCCCAAATTCGGAACCTAAGAGGGTCCAAATGGCCAAAATCTGTGGCCTTTCCCTAAGGACAGATTTGTGTCCAGCCACTAAAACGTTCATGCTTTCATTCACACATATTCATTGGTAAAAAATAATGTAAACACAACCACAATCACATAAACTTGAAAATGATAATATAAGGGCTTAACATAAACTTATTACAAACCATTTACATAAATACACATAAATGATCTTGATCAAAACTTAAAACAAACTAACAAAAGATAAGCTTTTCGGTTTACCTTCGTGCCTTGAACCAAGCACGGTTTCAACTAGGCTTGAGGAACCAAAAATGGTCATGGAAATCTAAGAGAATGGGGTCTGATTTTGCTAGAACAAATACCAAAAATTTCTCTTAAAAACCAAATCAAAACATAAACTAAAACTACAAGGATCGGTTTTTGGAAGACTTACTCTTGGTGTCTTAAAATGACTTGGATTCGAATCCTCCTAGCACAAGCTTGTGAGGTTTGAGTTTTGGTAAGTTTGTGGTATGATTTAAAGCTTGAAAAAGTGAGGGTTTGGAGGCTTAAGGGGTTCGGCTGTAGCTAGGAGAAGAAAGAAAAATGAAAAGTGTTTTGGAAGCCAAAAAGAAAGGAAACAAATCACTTGTGTAAAGGGTGCCTTTCATAGGCAAAATTAATCAACTCACTTAGACTTATTCCTACTTAATTGTCTACAAAATTAGCCAATATTGGGACAAATTTGCTGCCCAATTTCAAACCAAAGTGGGCGTGGCTTCTCATTGGAAGGAGGAAGGAATAAACAAATATTGTTGACCAACTTTTTAAAAACCCTTGAATAAAATATTCAAGTGTATCATGGCTAGGAAAATATTTTAATGGCCACATTTTGGGCTATGTGTGCAGCAGATTACAGCTGCTTTTACAGCTAAGGGGCACAGAAATTTAAGGCCAAAATTTATCTGTGTTGGCTTCTCATCGTAGTCTAATTTTATACTGCGGTGTTCGATCCTTTCTCGGCAGTATTCCAATTTTCATCTGAAAATTGGTTTTCTGAATCCAATTTTTGTACTGTAAATTCCTGGTTGTTTTCTACTATCTAAGAGCCCATTATCAGTCTAAATTACTGTTCATGTTCTATACTGTGGTTGTGTCTACACTGTGTTGTCCTTTCGCATGCAAACCGAGGCGTTCCCGGGTGAAATTTCAGACACAGTCTTTCTTGACTAATTTGGACGTGCTGATTCCATTTTTATCAGTTTTATGTCCATCGAAGGTCATCTAGATCAGTTTTCAGGATCTATGTGATCCCACCTCAAAAAACGTGTCAGGTGCCCAATTGACTAATTTGGGCATTCTGAGCCCAAATATATCAGTTTCGGGGCGAGTAAAGGTCATCTTGACCCTCATCCTGATACTGCATATCTCTTACTATTCATTACTCACTGTTTTCTACTTAACTGACTGGTCTGAGTGCTCCGACTCTGATTTTGTCAGTCTCTAGGTGAGAAGAGGTCATTCGGACAATTTTCTCGATATCGTGCCCTTGCTAGGGCTATCTCTTACTATTGTGTTCAGATGTCTGGTCTGAGCATTCTGGTGATCTATTTACCAGTCTTGTGTCAAGAAATGGTCGTCTGGACCAGTTTCTTGACACTGCATGTCTCATTCATATATACACATAATAGGGTGGGCCAGGTTCACTGTTGGTCGCCCCTTTCACTGCATGAATAGTACTTAAACAGTATCATATCTATTTAGTCTATTCAATGAGAAAATATACTATATTTCCTAACTTAATTACTCATTGTATAGTAATTAGGTTTCATGCAATTTGAGGGTCTGTGTAACGACTTTCTACTTATTACACAGCCTTCAACATGGCCTCTAACACGGGCGTGTATAAGGTAACACGCTCGTGTATACACCAGACACGGGCGTGTACTAGCTGAAGTTTTTTAACATGGCCCTGTTTCAAAACACGGCCTTTTACACGTTCACAACCTGAGCGGTACACGGCCTCTTACACGGCCGTGTTCTTAACTGTGTCTCAGTACATGGCCATGTTCAGTTACACAGCCTCTTACACGTTCACAACCCGAGTGGTACACGGCCTCTTACACGGCCGTGTTCTTAACCATGTCTTAGTACACAGCCATGTTCAGTTACACGGCCTCTCACACGTTCACAACCCGAGCGATACACGGCCTCTTACATGGATGTGTACCTGACCGTGTTCTACTACACGGCCATGTATACTTACACGGCTACACACACGTACACAGTCTGTGTGGTACACGGCCACTTACACGGCCGTGTACTTGACCGTGTACTTTAAAAATTACACTAAAATGCATCAAATTATTTTTCAATTTCTCATTAATTGAAAATTAAAGTACATGATCGGGGCGGTCCTTACACAGGGGGAGACTTCAATTAGAGAAGATAAGGAAATTTTTTTACTCGATCTTCCTTCTGTGTCAAACTCTACACCACTACCCATACCACCTTCTTGTTCATCCTGTCTCAACCATATGCTTCAGAACCCATCTGAATCTATGCCTGAACCACCTATATTTGATCCCATGCTTGAAACACCAAGTGAACCACAAGAACCCCTTGATTTTACTCTTGGAGATGTGAGATTTGGCAAGGGTAAGGTGTTTGCAAGAAAGAAAAAGGCTGCTCTTGAACCAATGCAAGTCTAAGAGTCTCGAATCCTTTGAATGAGGTAATAATTTCTAACCCTTCATTACAAGATCAAACTGGTGTTTAGGTAGATAATGATGACCAGGACCTTCCAATAGCCATCAGAAAAAGAACCAGGGAATGTACAAAATAACCATTATACCCCTTTCCGCATTTCTTATGGTCGGAAGAAGACTAGCAGTGCTAGCATACCGATCAAGGTTTAGAGTGCCCACACACTCAGCCATTCAGGAATTGGAGAATAGTAGAGAAGGCTAGTTGGTTGAAGTCCTCTGGTCATTCTCCTCCTGTAGATTGGCGTCCTTGAGGTATGAGTTTTAATTGTTGTTGGTTTATTGTATATGGCATCATAAGATATTTAATAATCTTGAAAAATTTTTATTGTTCCGCTATGCCACTCTGATATGTTTTTATCAATTTAATTTCCTACAGGAGCGTGAAGCAAGGTTACATAGCTGAATCTACTATGGAGGCTGAGTATGTGGCTCCGGTCGAGGCATCTAAAAAAGCAGTTTGGCTCCACAAGTTCCTTAGAGATCGTGAGGTCATTTCGGGTGTTGACAAGCCTATCACACTTTACTGTGATAACACTGGGGCTATTGCCAATACAAGGGAATCTCGGCACCACAAGAGGACCAAGCACATAGATTGGAGATATCACATTATTAAAGGGCACGTGGAGACAGGACAAGTATATGTATGTAAGATCGCGTCCGAGGAAAACATTGCCAATCCCTTTACAAACACTTTGGTGGCTAGAAGCTTTGAGAGGTATGTAGAGGCGATGAGGATGCGTAACATGGCACATCTACTTGCTTAGGGCAAGTGAGAGATTGTTAGGAAATGCCCTAAGTATTAGAGACATTTTGATGCATTTATTTTGAACTGGATAATAAAATTATATATAGAGGTTATTCATTACATTACTGTTTGTCCTCATTCTATTTACATGTTAAAGTAAATGTAAGCAAATATGGCTCCCTGACTGCTTGTGTTAAAACTGTTAGAACGTTGCATACAATGGACTTTTTATATGCGAGAAGACAATATTTTAAAGTAAGCGGTCTAAACTAAGGTTTGTAGTCTATAGGGTTAGACTGAGCATCTAACTCATGTTAAGACTATTATGTTGTCTGAAGCTATGGTGGGGACGGTTTGTCTTCACTGTCTGAAGCATAGACTCCCAAGTCGAGATATAGAGATGTTGCTTGGTGGTGATATATTAGACCGGGACTAAAGCGTGATTGATCTACGTAGTCCGCTATGAGTGGATCAATCTGCTTTTGACATTCACTGTGCAGTAACCTTAATCCTGAGTGAATGAACTACTTCATGTATATGACTTGTGTACTTTGATGTTCCAATGGCTAAAGCATCTCAAAGGTAGTAAGCTTATAAACCGGCTCGTTGGGTGCATGACTTGTATACGATGAAGGGTTTGTTTACAGATATCAGAACCATAGCTCTAATAAGGAGTTAAGGGTATCCTCTTAAAGGCATTATACTATATGTGAAAATGGACAAGGCCTTGGGTCGTCTGTTGGGTTGATGACTTCTTATTCACATATGGTGAATAATCATTTTCTTATTCGGTAGTATAATGAAACTTTAAGATAGCCTGATCAGTAAGATTGAATGAACGTTGACCTAAGGCTGATCATGGATATCATATGAGGGTTTTGCATACATGACAAGGTCATTGGACAATAGTTTGTCACAGGCTTATGTAATACGGTATATAATTGGGAGTTCAGTTTTAGGTTTATAGTGGTGTGACTCTGAAATTACTGATCATATGATTGAGTTGTTCGGTAAAGAATGATGATTATATGGATTCACTGGAGCCCGATTATATATGTCCAATTGGTCCCTCTACTAACTCCACATAATTCCTTAACGATTGGCACATTGATTTGAGTATGCTATTGGCTAATTGATTATGCACGGATGATGTTGACATAGGATTAGGATGGTGGATAAGATTCTCTCCGGTTGAATTCAGATTTTGTTTTGGATAATAGAGTACACAATTATTCAAACTCTAAATAAAGTTGCCATGATTTTATTTGAGATTGGATTGGAGTTGTAGAAATTTATCCATGAGAACAAGAATTTGAAATACAACTGTTTGTAGATTTTCAAATTTGAATTTTGAAATTTGAAATTTGAAATTTGAATTTGAAATTTGAATTTTGAATTTGAAATTTGAATTTGAAATTTAAATTTGAAATTTGAAATTTAAAATTTGAATTTGAATTTTGAAATTTGAAATTCAAAATTTGAATCACAGTCCAAGTGGAATTTGAATTCTTTGTGGATAATTCCATGAGGCTAGAATTCGAATTTGAGTTGGATTATGCAGAGGAAAATCTTGTTTGCATCCTATTTGAATTTTGAATCCCAATCCTAACTAACTTGGTCGAATTTTGTTGAGAAAAATCCTCCAAGATATTTTTAGTTTTTGTGGATAAGGATGCAGGGAAAAATTCAAGTTTCAATCCCAGTTAAATTTGGATTCTCTCCTCCCTAAAAGTGACCAAAATTTTAAGGGCAAATCTCAAGGAGATTTTCGGTTTAATTTTGGATAAGGATGAGATAAAATTCAAGTTAGAAAATCCTATTTGGATTTTGAGTCTCTTTACACTTTAATGACCAAATCTAGTCATGTTTTTGGCACAAAGGGGAATCGGTTTTTATGAGGGAATGAGAAGATAAAATTCTAGTTAAAATCCTGTATGATTTTTTGAATGAAAAATCCATAAAGTGGCCTAATCTTTTTTGGTTGGATAAGGCTTAAAAAAATTCAGATTTTTATTGTGGATAAGGGAGAAAATCTTCTCCTAATCCAATTTGAATTCAGGGGATCATCTCATGCAAGTCTATAAATAGAAGTCCTACCACTCCAGTTCTCTTAGACCACAGACTCTCAGGTGAGCAGGCTTATTGTTGCATAACTCACCGTGACAATAAGTTCTTTAGAGATCTGGGTTGTCAGGAGAAGACTAGCAGTGCTAGCATACCGATCAAGGTTCAGAGTGCCCACACACTCAGCCATTCAGGAATTGGAGAATAGTAGAAAAGGCTAGTTGGTTGAAGCCCTCCAATCATTTTCCTCCTGCAGATTGGTGTCCTTGAGGTATGAGTTTAAATTGTTGTTGGTTTATTGTATATGGCATCATGAGATATTTAACGATCTTGAAAAATTTTTACTGTTCCGCTGACCACTCTGATACGTTTTTACCGATTTATATCCTACAAGAAATCCAATTTTCAGGTGAAAATTGGAACACTACCGAAAAAGGATCGGAAACCGAACGACAGAAATTAGACTGCGAAGAGAAGACTTTGCAGATGAATTCTCCCCCTAGAAAATACTGTGCCATCAGCCATAAGGCTTGGTTCAAAAACGTGCTTGGTTCAAAAACGTGCTTGGTTCAAAGCACAAAGGTAAAAACTGAAACCTTCCCTTTTGGTGAGTTAGTGATTTTAAGTTTTTGATTATGGCCATTTATGTGTATTTTTTTATGCACATGGTTTGTAATAATTTATTTTAAGCCCTTAAGTTTCCATTTTTTAAGTTTATGTGGTTGTGGTTATGTTTACAATTTTTACGAATGGCTATTGTATGTGTGATGCTACGAACGTTTAGGAACGTGGCTGGACATAAATCTGTCCTTAGGAAAGGCCACGGATTTTGGCCATTTTGAACTATTTAGGTTCCAAATTTGGGATTCGGTAAAATATGATATTTTAAGAATACGTTGTTTTTGTGTCTAATAGCCCTCGGCCAAAAATGACTTTACGATAGGTTTTTAGAGTGTTTTTCACTCGATGCCCAAAACTGGGAATAAAATCCGAACCCAAAGATTAGTCTCGGGTTTTGTCAAAAATGGACCACTTAGAGTCTGAACCGGTTCTTGGACTCAACACATAAGTTGTAGATCTCATCAAGATCTTGAAAATCACTTGTGCATATTTTAAAAATTTGGCCGTTTCGAGCCTCAAACAGAGCCATTTTCAAAGTGATGTAAAACAGGGACTTTTACAAAAAAACTGGACACTTAGCCCACAGATTTAATGAAATTAGGAGCCGTTAGAGTTAGATTTAAGTTTCGAGGTGAACACAAGATTTGTTCATCTCGTCAAGGATGAAAACTTTCATATTTGCCAAAATCACAAACAAAGTCGTTTCGACTAAGTCTCAAAATAGTTTTCAAAAGTGGTTTAAAACCATCTTTAAAATGCAAGCATAAAAAAAAAGTAATTTATACACTTAAAAATAAAAATGTGTTTTTAATACTTTAAAATATAAACATTTTTTTTCATAAAACATCCCCCACCTTCCAATGGGGTGATAAGGGACGGTTTCAAAATAAAGAATTTTCCTAAAAATTTTACAAGCCAAACCATACATTTTTTTCAAAGTAAAATAGCATGAGTAGCTCGGTAGGCTACCACACCAAACAAGCCTTAGTAGCCCGGTAGGCTACCACACCAAACAAGCCATAGTGGCCCGGTGGGCCATTACACCAAATAAGGAATAGTAGCCTAGTAGGCTACCACACCTAAACCGGCAGAGTAACCCAGTCGGTTACTACACTAAGTTTACGCATAGTAACCCTGTAGGCTACTTAGTTGCCAACATGCAAGTTAACCGATCAGTTGACTGATCGGTAAAGCAGTCAAGGACCATGTCTTGAACAACACTATGAGGAATGATGATTATTCTGTCAAGTAGATAATTAATCAGACACGGTACAAGTTAGACACCAAATCCCTATAATAGGCCAATAGGGTACTGTTGGGCCTCGGTACCCCATAGAAACGCAAGTTATAGTCACTGATGTTAATGGTGACTCAATGAGAGTATTAATGAGGAACGTTATTGACGACAGGTGGTCACCTGTAATTTGATAAAGGTGCGAGTATGCAATTTGCTTACAAACTAGGTAAGTATAACTTTGCTTACGGCATGAATAAAATGAATTTGAAATGATAGTTTTTACAGTATGTTGAGTATACATAGCATGCACACGTTGATGCACAATATGTATAAGAGCATTTAGTTTCACAATCGCATAGATTGATGAAAGAACAAAGTTAGGTACCATACGTCCCTACTACGTAAGATTAGGGATAGCTTAGAGAAGCATATGATCAAATTAGATAAACCAAATAAGAACAAGCGTGTCAGTATAACGGGCCAAGGCCCACAAAATCTAACGAGCCGAGGCTCATAATGTATAACTGGCCAAAGCCATAAAATATGTCCATAATGGGCCAAGGCTCACAAAATCTAACGAGCTGAGGCTCACAATGTATAACAGGTCAAGGCTATAAAATATATCCATAACGGGCCCTATGTAGACATAGGAAAGCAAAAAGAATAACGAAGCATAAATGAACATAACCGGACCATGCATTGTACACGGTATGCATTAGATATAGTTCACTATGCTTCCATTTGCAATAAGATGCATTCAATACACGAGGTATCTGTTATGCATTCTGCATGTTATGATTCAGTATATGATGTTCTGCATTCTGGGATGTGTGTTGTTTTGATATGTGGAATGTCTTAGTGAGATGTGTCAGTTATGACATGCTTACATGGTTTTAAGTATGTACTATATTTTGAACATGTTTTGCAGTTAATATGTTATACTTATTGGGCATCAAGCTAATGGAGTGTGTTCATGCTGTAGGTAAGCGACCTATGGCTTAAACCACGATGGGCGATGACGGCGGCGGAGGCAGATGTGAGGCGAGGTTATGGAGACCCCGCAAGTTAATCTTCCGCACAGTTGAGTAAATAGTATTTTTGAATAGTAATCGTTAAACAGTATTTTTAAATAGTAATCCTTGAATAGTATTTTTGAATAGTAACCATTAAACAGTATTTTTAAATAGTAACTGTCAAACAGTATTTTTAAATAGTAACCACTGAATAGTATTTTTGAATAATAATCGTTAAATAGTATTCTTGAATAATAACCGTCAAACAGTATTTTTAAATAGTAACTGTTAAATAGTATTTTTGAAGAGTACTCGTTAAATGGCCTTTTTGAATTCTGATGGTATACGTATGTAAACAGTAAATATGTACGGGAAAAAAATCCCCTAAAATTAGGGTGCCTAAGTAAATAGATTTTAAGTAAGTATTAATGAATTGCAAGAAAGTACAAGTATAAAATTTAAAGAAGTAAGTTTTTAAGTGACGGTCTGGGCCACTGAGGGCACGAGGCGTTACAGTTGGTATCAGAGCGGTTTCCTACCACTCTACCTCACATCGCCGTACGCCTGCCTCATCTGTCCAAGTAAGTTAGTTTTTAGTTTACACTATTAATATGTAAGTTAACGTAAGTCATAATGTATCAGTATAGGCTACTCCAGTAGAGCCCCACCAACAGAAAAAATGGTTCGAACACGTACACGGACAAACCAAGCATCCCGAGAGGATGAATTAATGGCGCAACTAGCAGCTATGCGAGAGATGATGGAGAATCAGCAATAAGAACTCATTTAGCTCAGGGAGCAATTAAACCAACAACCTCAGGCACCACAACAAGTGGAAGTGCCAGTCCAAGAGGCTCCAATAGCCTCCGACACCCCCAGAGAGCAAGCAGCCCCACCAGTCCAGACAATGCCAGCACCATTGACTGTGGCTGCTCCTGCAGCAGCTAATGTTCTTGTGCCAACTCCTAGAGAAGGCGACCTCTATGAGCGATTTCGACGCATGAAAGCGTCAGAGTTCGAAGGAACCACAAACCCTATAGAGGCCGACGACTGGTTGACCGACATCTAGGTCATCTTAGACCTCGTGGGACTGATGGAGATGCAGGACAATAAATCGGTAAAAATGTATCAGAGTGGCGCAGCGGAACAATAAAAATTTTTAGATCGTTAAATATCTCATGATGCCATATACAATAAACCAACAACAATTAAAACTCATTCCTCAAGGACGCCAATCTTGCAGGAAGAGAATGACCGGAGGCTTCAACCAACTAGCCTTCTCTACTATTCTCCAATTCCCGAATGGCTGAGTGTGTGGGCACTCTGAACCTCGATCGGTATGCTAGCACTGCTAGTCTTCTTCTGACCACCCAGATCTCTAAAGAACTTATTGTCACGATGAGCTGTGCAACAATAAGCCTGCTCACCTGAGAGTCTGTGGTCTGAGAGAACTGGAGTGGCAGGACCTCTATTTATAGACCTGCATGAGGTGATTCTCTGAATTTGAATTGGACTAGGAAAAGATATTCTCCCTTATCCATAACCATAAAATTGGAATTTTCCATGGGAAAATTCCAACAATAAAATTCGGCCATTATGGATAAATCCAATCAAAATCTAAACAAGATTTTAACTAGAATTTTATCTCCCCTTTTTCAACCAAAAAATCTGAAATTCCTAGGAGAAAATCTCCTCATAAAATTCGGCCACTTTTAGGATAAGGGAGAATCAAAATTCCACTAGGATTTTCAAGCTTGAATCTTATCTCAACCTTATCCAAAATAACCGAATTTTCTTAGGAGATTTCCTCCATAATTTCGGCCACTTTTCAGGGAAGAAGAGAATCCAAATTCAACTAGGATTGAAACTTGAATTTTCCCTTGAACCTTATCCACAAAAACCGAAATTCCATTGAGGATTATCCTCAAAATTTCGTCCATAATTTATTAGGATTTGGATTCAAAATTCAAGTAGGATTCTAACAAGATTATCCTCTCCAAATCCAACTCAAATTCAAATTTCAAACCTTGTGGATTTTCCATAACAAATTCGAATCCCACTTGGACTTTGATTCAAAATTTGAATTTCAAATTTCAAATTCGAATTTCAAATTCAAATTTCAAATTTCAAATTTCAAATTTCAAATTTAAATTTCAAATTCAAATTTCAAATTCGAATTTCAAATTCAAATTTCAAATTCAAAATTCAAATTTCAAATTTCAAAATTCAAAATTCAAATTTCAAAATCCACAAAACGGTTGTGTTTTAAATTCTTGTTCTCATGGATAATTTTCTACAACTCCAATCCAACCTCAAATAAAATCATGGTAACTTTATTTGGAGTTCGAATAATTGTGTACTCTATTATCCAAAACAAAATCTGAATCCAACTGGAGAGAATCTTGTCTACCATCCTAATCCTATGTCATCACCATCCATGCATAATAAACTAGCCAATAGCATACACAAATCAATTTTCCAAACGTTAAGGAATTATGTGGAGCTAGTAGAGGGACTGATTGGACATATATAATCGGGCTCCCGTAAATCCATATGATCATCATTCTTTACCGAACAACTCAATCATATGATCACTAGTTTCAGAGTCACACCACTATAAACCTGAAATTGAACTCCCAATTATATACCGTATTACGTAAGCCTGTGACGAGCTACTATCTAATGACCTTGTCATATATGCAAAACCCTCATATGATATCCATGATCAGCCTTAGGTCAAAGTCCGTTTAATCCTACTGATCAGGCTATCTTAAAGTTCCATTATACTACCGAATTAAGAAAATGATTATTTACCATATGTGAATAAGAAGTCATCCACCCAGCAAACGACCCAAGGCCTTGTCCATTTTCACATTCAGTATAATGCCTTTAAGAGGATACCTTTAACTCCTTAGAGTTATGATTCTGATATCTGCAAACAAACCCTTTATCATATACAAGTCATGCACCCAACGAACCGGTCTATAAGCTTACTATCTCTGAGACGCTTTAGCCATTGGAACACCAAAGTACACAAGTCATATACATGAAGCTGTCCTTTTACTCAGGATTAAGGTTACTGCATAATGAACGTCAAAAGCAGATTGATCCACTCAAAGCAGACTTTGTAGATCAATCATGCTTTAGTCCCGGTCCAATATGTCACTACCAAGCAACATACCCATGTCTCTACTTGGGAGTCCAGCTCCAGACAGTCAAGACAAACCGTCCCCTCCAAGGCTTTAGACAACATAATCATCTTAACATGAGTTAGATGCTCGGTCTAACCCCATAGACTACAGACCATAGTTTAGACTGCTAACTTTAGAACATTGTCTTCTCGCATACAAAAATCCATTGCATGCAACGTTCTAATAGTTTAACACAAGCAATCAGGGAGCCATATTTGCTTACATTTACTTTAACATGTAAATAAGACGAGGATAGATAGCAATGTAATGAATAACCTCTATATATAATTTTATTATCCAGTTCAAAATAAATACATCAAAATGTCTCTAACGCTTAGGGCATTTCCTAAAAATCTCCCACTTGCCCTAAGCCAGCAGATGTGCCATGTTATGCATCCCCATCACCTCTATGTGCCTCTCAAAGCTTCTAGCCACCAAAGTCTTAGTAAAGGGATCGGTGATGTTGTCCTCGGACGCGATCTTACATACATCCACTTGTCCTGTCTCCACGTGCCCTCTAATAATATGATATCTCCGATCAATGTGCTTGGTCCTCTTGTGGTGCCAAGATTTCCTTGTGTTGGCAATAGCCCCTGTATTATCACAGTAAAGTATGATGGGCTTGTCAACACCCGGAATGACCTCAAGGTCTCTAAAGAACTTGCAGAGCCAAACTGCTTCTTTAGATGCCTCAGCCGTAGCCACATACTCAGCCTCCATAGTAGAGTCAGCTGTGCAGCCCTGATTCACGCTCCTCCACACAATGGCGCCTCCTCCGAGTAAAAACACTAATCCAGATGTCGATTTCCTCGAATCCTTACAAGTCTTTAAGTTTGAGTCCGTGTATCGTACGAGTGTTAGGTCCCCTCCAGAATACACCAGCATATAATCCATTGTTCTCTTAAGATACTCGAGTATATACTTTACAGCTTGCCAGTGCTTGGTTCTAGGATTTGCTTGATATCGACTCACCATACCTACTACAAAACATATATCTGGGCGAGTGCAAAGCATAGCGTACATAAGGCTACCCACAGCGGATGCATAAGGGACCTTACTCATACGCTCTCTTTCTTCCGATGTCTTGGGACAGTCATCTAATGAAAGAGTTAGACCGGTAATGGAAGGTTGTGAGCCTTTCTTTGCCTCTTGCATTGCATATTTGTCAATTATTTTATCTATGTATGAAGCTTGGGATAACGCTATCATTTTGTTCTTTCGATCTCTGAAGAGACGAATGCCTAGAACATAATTAGCTTCTCCCAAGTCCTTCATGTCAAACTGTTGGTGTAACCAAAGCTTGACCGATGATAAGTTCCCTACATCATTCCCAATGAGTAGTATATCATCGACATAGAGTATTAGAAAGACCACTTTTCTATCCTTAATATGTTTATAAACACAAGGTTCATCAACGTTATGCTCAAAACCAAATGTCTTAATCGCTTGATCAAACCTCTGGCTCCATGAGCGGGATGCTTGCTTTAATCCATAAATGGATCTAAGCAACTTGCAGACTTTCCTTTCTTGGCCTTTCGCTACGAACCCTTCAGGCTGTATCATATAGATACACTCTTCAAGATGGCCATTCAAGAATGCCGTCTTGACATCCATTTGCCAGATCTCGTAATCGAGAGCCGCAGCAATGGACAGAAGAATACGGATAGACTTCAGCATAGCAACAGGCGAAAAGGTTTCATCGTAATCGATTCTAGCCTTTTGCATGTATTCCTTTGCAACCAGTCTAGCTTTGAAAGTTTCCACTCTCCCTTCCGCATCCTTCTTTCTTTTGTAGACCCATTTGTATCCAATGGGTTTTATCCCATTCGGTAAATCTACAAGTTCCCAAACAGAGTTGGATTTCATAGAATCCATCTCATTGTTCATAGCTTATTTCCAGGATTTAGAATCAACATCATTTACAGCTTCATCATAAGTGACCGGATCATCCTCATGCTCATGAGCCTCGACCTGGTATACCTCAGCATCATACATGAAGAAATTAGGTTTTCTTAGAAACCCTCCCACTACGACTAGGCACCCTAAATTATTGATCGTCTGCAGGTCTTTCACTGGAACTCGGACTTGCGTCCAAGACCAAAATCTGTGGAGCAGTTCTTTCACCTGATAACTCCTCTAGCACCACTTTGCTTCGAGGCTTAAAGTCATTCATGTGACTTTCCGCCAAGAATGTCGCATGGGTTGAGACAATGACCTTTTGTTCCTTCGGGTTATAGAACAAACCTCCTTTAGTTCCTTTTAAATACCCTACAAACATGCATAATTCTGATCTTGGTTCCAACTTTTTCGCATCCCCATCCAGTACATGCGCCGGACAGCCCCATATTCTCATATGTCCAAGGGAGGGCTTCCTGCCATGCCACAATTCATACGGAGTTCTAGAAATTGATTTGCTCGGAACCTGGTTCAGAATATAGCACGCCGTTTGTAAAGCATATCCCCAAAATGATAATGGCAGCGTTGAATAACTCATCATGGACCGTACCATATCCAATAAGGTCCTGTTTCTCCTTTCGGCTACACCATTCTGTTGTGGAGTACCAGGTGCAGTCAATTGGGATAATATCTCGTTCTCTACAAGATGTCTTAGAAATTCATCGGAGAGGTATTCGCCACCTCGATCAGATCGAAGTGTCTTTATGGATTTATCTAATTGCTTTTCCACTTCCGCACGATACTCTTTGAACTTGTCAAAGGTTTCGCTCTTGCGGTGCATCAGATACACATATCCATACCTCGAGTAATCATCTATAAAAGAGACATAATACTCGAACCCTCCTCGTGCTGCGACGTTCATGGGGCCACATACGTCAGTATGCATAATTTCTAAGAGCTCTTGAGCCCTTACACCCTTAACTTCAAAAGACCTCTTAGTCATTTTACCCTCTAGACAAGACTCACATTGGGGAAGACGTACCTCCGCCAGAGATTCCAGAGGACCGTCTTTAACCAATCTTTGAATCCGATCCTGATTAATATGACCAAGTCTTAAATGCCAAAGATACGCCTTGTTAGAGTGAGAAACTTTCAACCTTTTAGAGTTATCAATTAATTCAGTGTCAAGTAGTGAGTACATCTTTGGTTTGATCAAATATAGGTTTCCATCCATCCATCCAGAACAGATAAAAGACTTATTTCTATGAATATCAACTCTTTTACTAAAAGAAACTGAATAAGAATCATTTATTAAACAAGCTATCGATATAAGGTTCCTCCTAAAATTAGGAACATAAAAACAGTCTTTCAATAAAATAAACCTAAATTGATCAAAATAAAGGTAAACATCTCCCACTGTTTCAGCCACCACAAAGCTACCATCTCCAGTCCGCAACGAGAGGTTCCTATCATGTAGACTTTTCGTTTCCACGAACCCCTGCATAGAAACACAAACATGATTAGTGGCGCCCGAATCAATAACCCAAGTGTCTTTCGATTCTTCCACCAAACACGCTTCCAAGTAATGAAGTTCCTTACCTTCCTTGCCCTTGGCGGCTAGGAATTCCCGGCAAGCCTTCTTGAAGTGACCTACCTTCCCATAATGGAAGCATTTGGACTTTTTAGGGTCCTTCGGCTTCTTGTTCTTCTTCTTCTTCTTCCCGTCCGAGACAGGAGGATTAGAAGAACTAGAAGCCACTTGCTTCTTATTTGGCCTCTTCCTCTTCCGTGAGGAATTGGAAGATTCTGCCAAATTGGCCTCCCCTTTAGGTCGGACCACATCCTCATCCCTGATCATCCACTCATAAGCCTGTAGTTGCTTCATGAGCTTGGTTAGTCCTAACTCCTTTGTCGCCAGATTGTATGCGGCCTTAAACCCGACAAAATCTTTAGACAGAGTCTTGAACACCATCTCGATCTGGGTGTTGTAATCCAACTCAGCACCATTCTCAGTAGCCTCAGCGAAGAATCCCATTAGAGTGATCATATGGTCCTTCACCGGAGTACCCGCCTTTTGCTTAGAGTTCATAATGCTGGTGATAGCGGACTGTCGAGCCAATTTTTCTTGGCCTCCGAACATGTCCTCTAGATTTTCCATGATCTCCCCAGCAACTTGATAAGTCTCATGCTGCTTTTGTAAAGCACTCGTCATGCTAGCAAGGATGTAGCATCGAGCTATCTCATTGGATTCTCTCCAACGATTATAGGCAATCAGGACCTCCTCAAGTGGTATGTCAGGTTTGGGCCCAGGTGGGCATGGTTCATCCAGTATGAACTTGTGTCTTTCGCAGCTGAGAACTATTAATAGATTTCTTTTCCAATCTTTATAATTGTTGCCATTCAGTTTATTCTTGTTAGGAAATGCCCTAAGTATTAGAGACATTTTGATGTATTCATTTTGAACTGGATAATAAAATTATATATAGAGGTTATTCATTACATTGTTATCTGTCCTCGTCTTATTTACATATTAAAGTAAATGTAAGCAAATATGGCTCACTGACTGCTTGTGTTAAAACTGTTAGAACGTTGCATGCAATGGACTTTTGTATGCGAGAAGACAATGTTCTAAAGTTAGCAGTCTAAACTATGGTCTGTAGTCTATGGGGTTAGACCGAGCATCTAACTTATGTTGAGACTATTATGTTGTCTAAAGCCTTGGAGGGGACGGTTTGTCTTGACTGTCTGGAGCTGGACTCCCAAGTAGAGACATAGATATGTTACTTGGTGGTGACATATTAGACCGGGACTAAAGCGTGATTGATCTACGTAGTCTGCTATGAGTGGATCAATCTGCTTTTGACGTTCATTGTGTAATAACCTTAATCCTGAGTAAATGAACTACTTCATGTATATGACTTGTGTACTTTGATGTTCCAATGGCTAAAGCGTCTCAGAGGTAGTAAGCTTATAGACCGGTTCGTTGGGTGCATGACTTGTATACGATGAAGGGTTTGTTTGCAGATATCGGAATCATAGCTCTAAGGAGTTAAAGGTATCCTCTTAAAGGCATTATACTGAATGTGAAAATGGACAAGGTCTTGGGTCGTCTGCTGGGCGGATGACTTCTTATTCACACATGGTGAATAATCATTTTCTTAATTCGGTAGTATAACGGAACTTTAAGATAGCCTGATCAGTAGGATTAAACGGACTTTGACCTAAGGCTGATCATGGATATCATATGAGGGTTTTGCATATATGATAAGGTCATTGGATAGTAGCTCGTCACAGGCTTACGTAATACGGTTTATAATTGGGAGTTCAGTTTCAGGTTTATAGTGGTGTGACTCTGAAATTAGTGATCATATGATTGAGTTGTTCGGTACAGAATGATGATCATATGGAATCACGGGAGCTCGATTATATATATCCAATCAGTCCCTCTACTAGCTCTACATAATTCCTTAACATTTGGCAAATTGATTTGTGTATGCTATTGGCTAGTTTATTATGCATGAATGGTGATGACACAGGATTAGGATGGTAGATAAGATTCTCTCCGGTTGGATTCAGATTTTGTTTTGGATAATAGAGTACACAATTATTCGAACTCCAAATAAAGTTGCCATGATTTTATTTGAGATTGGATTGGAGTTGTAGAAAATTATCCATGAGAACAAGAATTTGAAACACAACCGTTTTGTGGAATTTGAAATTTGAATTTTGAAATTTGAAATTTGAAATTTGAATTTGAAATTTGAATTTGAAATTTGAATTTGAAATTCGAATTTGAAATTTAAATTTGAAATTTGAAATTTGAAATTTGAAATTTGAATTTGAAATTCGAATTTGAAATTTGAAATTCAAATTTTGAATCATAGTCCAAGTGGGATTTGAATTTGTTGTGGAAAATCCACAAGGTTTGAAATTCGAATTTGAGTTGGATTTGGAAAGGATAATCTTGTTAGAATCCTACTTGAATTTTGAATCCAAATCCTAACAAATTATGGACGAAATTTTGAGGATAATCCTCAATGGAATTTCGGTTTTTGTGGATAAGGTTTGAGGGAAAAATTCAAGTTTCAATCCTAGTTGAATTTGGATTCTCTCCTTCCCTGAAAAGTGGTCGAAATTATGGAGTAAATCTCCTAGGAAAATACGGTTATTTTGGATAAGGTTGAGATAAGATTCAAGCTTGAAAATCCTAGTGGAATTTTGATTCTTCCTTATCCTAAATGTGGCCAAATTTTTGGAGGGAAAATCTCCTAGGAAATTTCAGATTTTTTGGTTGAAAAAGGGAGATAAAATTCTAGTTAAAATCTTGTTTAGATTTGGATTGGTTTAATCCTTAAAAAACCGAATTTTATTGTTGGGATTTTCCCATGAAAAATTCAGATTTTATGGTTATGGATAAGGGAGAATATCTTTTCCTAGTCCAATTCAAATTCAGAGAATCACCTCATGCAGGTCTATAAATAGAGGTCCTGCCACTCCAGTTCTCTCAGACCACAGACTCTCAGGTGAGCAGGCTTATTGTTGCACAGCTCATCGTGACAATAAAGTGCTTTAGAGATCTGGGTGGTCGGAAGAAGACTAGCAGTGCTAGCATACCGATCGAGGTTCAGAGTGCCCACACACTCAGCCATTCGGGAATTGGAGAATAGTAGAGAAGGCTAGTTGGTTGAAGCCTCCGGTCATTCTCCTCCTGCAAGATTGGCGTCCTTGAGGTATGAGTTTTAATTGTTATTGGTTTATTGTATATGACATCATGAGATATTTAATGATCTAAAAATTTTTATTGTTCCGCTGCGCTACTCTGATACGTTTTTACCGATTTATTTTCCTACAATTGGTATCAGAGCCATCTCATGACTATGCCATGTACATAAATTAGACAATTACTTAGTCTTTTTTATTTATGTATGGATTTGATATTTAGAGAGTGGCATTCTAGGGTTCCTTTATGTTGTTATCATGGATTATGTATAAAGTATGTGGTTATTTTGATTTTCTGAATTATTATAAGCATGCTTGATTATACCAGTTATGGTTCCTTAGAATTTAGAAAAATTGTATCTAGGAATTTTTATGTAACCATGGGAGCAGTTTATTAACACTGTAATTTTCCCATAGATTTTATTTTTTGTCTCTTATAATTTTTATGGTTAGAATTTTTGTACACCGAAAACGGTTTAGAAAATTTTATGTAATTATTCTTAGAGGAGATTGAAGATTGAAGACCGTAATTTATTTTTTCCCAAAAGTTAAATTTGATTTAAAGGTTGAAATTTTGATTGTGTGGAAAATTTCAATTTAATTGGGATTCAAATTAATTTTTGGAGATCCTAATAGATAAATTGGAATATGGCATGAAAATCGAGACACGACCCCTCGGGATAGGCCGACGGGCCTTAGTGGGGCTGCAGCCCCTGCCCTCGGGTAGGATGGGGCTGCGGCAGCCACTGTGCAAGCCAACACCAGCCATGGTCGCAGGCTTGGCCTGCAGCCAAGGGTGGCCGTGGCCTGCCCAAGGCTGGCCGCAGCCTGGGCGTGCAGCCTGCCGGCTGCTGCGCCCAGCCTGGGCGTGCAGCCTGGCGCTGCAGGCTTGGCCTGCAGCTCGGCAAGGCTGCACAAAAGGGGCAGTCGTGGGCTGCCAGCCCCTTTGGGGTTGGTGGCTGCCCATGGCGGCTGCAGCCTTTGGGGACGGCGGTGCGACGGTCTAAAAAATCGGAAAATTTTGATTTTTAAATTTGAGATTTAATTTTAAATCATGTTTAAAAATATGTAATTGAAAATTTGAAATTTTTGAAATTACATATTATTACAAATGATGTTTAAAATTGTTTAAAATTTGAATTGGAAATTTAAATTTGAAATTTGAATTTGGAATTTGAATTTGAAATTTAAATTTTTGAAGATTTAAATTTTAAATAATTCTTGGGATGAGAAATAAATGGAGAGGCTACATGAAGATGGATACAAGAAGACGGAACAAAATTCAAGACCCAAAGAATGCTTTGGATGGAATTTTGTAATCTTTATTTTCTTTGTTCTAGGATGGAACCATAGCTTGGTTATTCTGTCAATTATTTTTTCTGTGATATGTCATGGATGTATAAATATGTATTGATGGATGTTTTGTATGCATATTTGATAACATGTCATATAGGATAGGTGAGTGCCGCTCATACTATATTGATCATACATAATTTGTCAAAACTTGCATGTTTTTCAAAATATTTAGTGGGAGAGGGTTTCAAACAAAACCCATGGCCTCCATTGTTGATCCATATGTGAAAGCATGGTAACGGCTCGCGTCAATTCTGCCCTGACCACACCCCTCGGTAGGTGTTTACCGCCGCCGGTATACTAGATTGGATCTCCTATGTGGAAAACGTGTTCGGGTATGATCCTATTCATGACCACCCCTTGGTGGCTTGGTAGGACGTGGATGGGCTACGTAAACAATGGTTATACACTCAAGACTTGTTTAGTTATTAACCTTCCCTAGAAGCTCTGTTAACTAAACTAGTGGCCAAATAAGCGATTATTAATATATGTCTTAACCTTGGAGGATTTAAGGCAACATATATTAATTGGACAGGGTCCATGTTCCGGCTATTTGTTTTCATGACCACCCCTCGGTGGCTTGGGGCAATAGGTGCTGAGAATTATTGTTGCAATGCTACATGTTTTTCAAGTTTCATGTAGGAACATACTTGTATGTTTTATTTGCTAAATTATCTGTATATTTGCTTGGGCTTTGTAATGATGTCTAGTATAATTTTATTTCAGTTCAAAATATCACCGACACCCCTCATTTCAATACTTACTAAAAATAAGCTGAATGGTGATAATTATAAAGACTGGAAAAGAAATCTATTAATAGTTCTCAGCTGCGAGAGACACAAGTTCGTACTGGACAAACCATGCAAACCTGGGCCCAAACCTGACACACCACTTGAGGAGGTCCTGGTTGCCTATAATCGTTTGAGAGAATCAAATGAGATAGCTCGATGCTACATCCTTGCTAGCATGACGAGTGCTTTACAAAAGCAGCATGAGACTTATCAAGTTGCTCGGGAGATCATGGAAAATCTAGAGGACATGTTCGGAGGCCAAGAAAAATTGGCTCGACAGTCCGCTATCACCAGCATTATGAACTCTAAGCAAAAGGCGGGTACTCCGGTGAAGGACCATATGATCACTCTAATGGGATTCTTCGCTGAGGCTGCTAAGAATGGTGCTGAGTTGGACTACAACACTCAGATCGAGATGGTGTTCAAGACTCTGTCTAAAGATTTTGTAGGGTTTAAGGCCGCATACAATCTGGTGACAAAGGAGTTAGGAATAACCGAGATCATGAAGCAACTACAGGCTTATAAGCGGATGATCAGGGATGAGGATGTGGTCCAACCTAAAGGAGAGGCCAATTTGGCGGAATCTTCTAATCCCTCATGGAAGAGGAAGAGGCCAAATAGGAAGTAAGTGGCTTCTAGTTCTTCTAATCCTCCTGTCTCGGACGGGAAGAAGAAGAAGAAGAACAAGAAGCCGAAGGACCCTAAAAAGTCCAAATGCTTCCATTGTGAGAAGGTAGGTCACTTCAAGAAGGCTTGCCAGGAATTCCTAGCCGCCAAGGGCAAGGAAGGTAAGGAACTTCATTACTTGGAAGCGTGTTTGGTGGAAGAATCGAAAGACACTTGGGTCATTGATTCGGGCGCCACTAATCATGTTTGTGTTTCTATGCAGGGGTTCGTGGAAACGAGAAGTCTACATGATAGGAGCCTCTCGTTGCGGACTGGAGATGGTAGCTTTGTGGTGGCTGAAGCAGTGGGAGATGTTTACCTTTATTTTGATCAATTTAGGTTTATTTTATTGAAAGACTGTTTTTATGTTCCTAATTTTAGGAGGAACCTTATATCGGTAGCTTGTTTAATAAATGATTCTTATTCTAGTAAAAGAGTTGATATTCGTAGAAATAAGTCTTTTATCCGTTCTGGATGGATGGATGGAAACCTATATTTGATCAAACCAAAGATGTACTCACTGCTTGACACTGAATTAATTGATAACCCTAAAAAGTTGAAAGTTTCTCACTCTAACGAGGTGTATCTTTGGCATTTAAGACTTGGTCATATTAATCAGGATAGGATTCAAAGATTGGTGAAAGATGGTCCTCTGGAATCTCTAGAGGAGGTACGACTTCCCCAATGTGAGTCTTGTCTAGAGGGTAAAATGACTAAGAGGTCTTTTAGAGCTAAGGGTACAAGGGCTCAGAAGCTCTTAGAAATTGTGCACACTGATGTATGTGGCCCCATGAACGTCACAGCACGAGGAGGGTTCGAGTATTATGTCTCTTTTATAGATGATTACTCGAGGTATGGATATGTGTATCTGATGCACCACAAGAGCGAAACCTTTGACAAGTTCAAAGAGTATCGTGCGGAAGTGGAAAAGCAATTAGATAAATCCATAAAGACGCTTCGATCTGATCGAGGTGGCGAATACCTCTCCGATGAATTTCTAGGACATCTTGTAGAGAACGGGATATTATCCCAATTGACTGCACCTTTAGTAGAGAACAGACCTCCTTTAGTTCCTTTTGGATACCCTACAAGCATGCACAATTCTGATCTTGGTTCCAACTTTTTCACATCCCCATCCAGTACATGTGCCAGGCAATCCTATATTCTCATATGTCCAAGGGAGGGCTTCCTGCCACGCCACAATTCATACAGAGTTCTGGGAATTGATTTGCTCAGAACCTGGTTCAGAATATAGCACGCCGTTTGTAAAGCATATCCCCAAAATGATAATGGCAGCGTTGAATAACTCATCATGGAACGTACCATATCCAATAAGGTTCTATTTCTCCTTTCGGCTACACTATTCTATTGTGGAGTACCAGGTGCAGTCAATTGGGATAATTGTACAGTCAATTGGAGTACCAAGTGCAGTCAATTGAAAGTTTCTCACTCTAACGAGGCGTATCTTTGGCATTTAAGACTGGGTCATATTAATCAAGATAGGATTCAAAGATTGGTGAAAGACGGTCCTCTGCAATCTCTGGAGGAGGTACGACTTCCCCAATGTGAGTCTTGTCTAGAGGGTAAAATGACTAAGAGGTCTTTTAGAGCTAAGGGTACAAGGGCTCAGGAGCTCTTAGAAATTGTGCACACTGACGTATGTGGCCCCATGAACGTCACAGCATGAGGAGGGTTCGAGTATTATGTCTCTTTTATAGATGATTACTCGAGGTATGGATATGTGTATCTGATGCACCGCAAGAGCAAAACCTTTGACAAGTTCAAAGAGTATCGTGCGGAAGTGAAAAAGCAATTAGATAAATCCATAAAGACACTTTGATCTGATCGAGGTGGCGAATACCTCCCCGATGAATTTCTAGGACATCTTGTAGAGAACGGGATATTATCCCAATTGACTGCACCTTTAGTAGAGAACAGACCTCCTTTAGTTCCTTTTGGATACCCTACAAACATGCACAATTCTGATCTTGGTTCCAACTTTTTCACATCCCCATCCAGTACATGTGCCGGGCAGCCCCATATTCTCATATGTCCAAGGGAGGGCTTCCTGCCACGCCACAATTCATACGGAGTTCTGCGAATTGATTTGCTCGGAACCTGGTTAAGAATATAGCACGCCGTTTGTAAAGCATATCCCCAAAATGATAATGGCAGCGTTGAATAACTCATCATGGACCGTACCATATCCAATAAGGTTCTATTTCTCCTTTCGGCTACACTATTCTGTTGTGCAGTACCAGGTGCAGTCAATTGGGATAATTGTACAGTCAATTGGAGTACCAAGTGCAGTCAATTGAAAGTTTCTCACTCTAACGAGGCGTATCTTTGGCATTTAAGACTGGGTCATATTAATCAAGATAGGATTCAAAGATTGGTGAAAGACGGTCCTCTGGAATCTCTGGAGGAGGTACGACTTCCCCAATGTGAGTCTTGTCTAGAGGGTAAAATGACTAAGAGGTGTTTTGGAGTTAAGGGTACAAGGGCTCAGGAGCTCTTAGAAATTATGCACACTGACGTATGTGGCCCCATGAACGTCACAGCACAAGGAGGGTTCGAGTATTATGTCTCTTTTACAGATGATTACTCGAGGTATGGATATGTGTATCTGATGCACCGCAAGAGCGAAACCTTTGACAAGTTCAAAGAGTATCGTGCGGAAGTGGAAAAGCAATTGGATAAATCCATAAAGACACTTTGATCTGATCGAGGTGGCGAATACCTCTCCGATGAATTTCTAGGACATCTTGTAGAGAACGGGATTTTATCCCAATTGACTGCACCTGGTACTGCACAACAGAATGGTGTAGCCGAAAGGAGAAATAGAACCTTATTGGATATGGTACGGTCCATGATGAGTTATTCAACGCTGCCATTATCATTTTGGGGATATGCTTTACAAACGGCGTGCTATATTCTTAACCAGGTTCCGAGCAAATCAATTCGCAGAACTCCGTATGAATTGTGGCGTGGCAGGAAGCCCTCCCTTGGACATATGAGAATATGGGGCTGCCCGGCACATGTACTGGATGGGGATGTGAAAAAGTTGGAACCAAGATCAGAATTGTGCATGTTTGTAGGGTATCCAAAAGGAACTAAAGGAGGTCTGTTCTCTACTAAAGGTGCAGTCAATTGGGATAATATCCCGTTCTCTACAAGATGTCCTAGAAATTCATCGGGGAGGTATTCGCCACCTCGATCAGATCAAAGTGTCTTTATGGATTTATCTAATTGCTTTTTCACTTCCGCACGATACTCTTTGAACTTGTCAAAGGTTTTGCTCTTGCGGTGCATCAGATACACATATCCATACCTCGAGTAATCATCTATAAAAGAGACATAATACTCGAACCCTCCTCATGCTGTGACGTTCATGGGGCCACATACGTCAGTGTGCACAATTTCTAAGAGCTCCTGAGCCCTTGTACCCTTAGCTCTAAAAGACCTCTTAGTCATTTTACCCTCTAGACAAGACTCACATTGGGGAAGTCGTACCTCCTCCAGAGATTGCAGAGGACCGTCTTTCACCAATCTTTGAATTCTATCCTGATTAATATGACCAAGTCTTAAATGCCAAAGATACGCCTCGTTAGAGTAAGAAACTTTCAACTTTTTAGGGTTATCAATTAATTCAGTGTCAAGCAGTGAGTACATCTTTGGTTTGATCAAATATAGGTTTCCATCCATCCATCCAGAACAGATAAAAGACTTATTTCTACGAATATCAACTCTTTTACTAAAAGAAACTGAATAAGAATCCTTTATTAAACAAGCTACCGATATAAGGTTCCTCCTAAAATTAGGAACATAAAAACAGTCTTTCAATAAAATAAACCTAAATTGATCAAAATAAAGGTAAACATCTCCCACTGCTTCATCCACCACAAAGCTACCATCTCCAGTCCGCAATGAGAGGCTCCTATCATGTAGACTTCTCGTTTCCATGAACCCCTGCATAGAAACACAAACATGATTAGTGGCGCCCGAATCAATGACCCAAGTGTCTTTCGATTCTTCCACCAAACACGCTTCCAAGTAATGAAGTTCCTTACCTTCCTTGCCCTTAGTGGCTAGGAATTCCCGGCAAGCCTTCTTGAAGTGACCTACCTTCCCACAATGGAAGCATTTGGACTTTTTAGGGTCCTTCGGCTTCTTGTTCTTCTTCTTCTTCTTCCCGTCCGAGACAGGAGGATTAGAAGAACTAGAAGCCACTTGCTTTTTATTTGGCCTCTTCCTCTTCCGTGAGGGATTAGAAGATTCCACCAAATTGGCCTCTCCTTTTGGTTGGACCACATCCTCATCCCTGATCATCCGCTCATAAGCCTGTAGTTGCTTCATAATCTCGGTTATTCCTAACTCCTTTGTCACCAGATTGTATGCGGCCTTAAACCCCACAAAATCTTTAGACAGAGTCTTGAACACCATCTCGATCTGGGTATTGTAGTCCAACTCAGCACCATTCTCAGCAGCCTCAGCGAAGAATCCCATTAGAGTGATCATATGGTCCTTCATCGGAGTACCCACCTTTTACTTAGAGTTCATAATGCTGGTGATAGCGGACTGTCGAGCCAATTTTTCTTGGCCTCCGAACATGTCCTCCAGATTTTCCATGATCTCCCCAGCAACTTGATAAGTCTCATGCTGCTTTTGTAAAGCACTCGTCATGCTAGCAAGGATGTAGCATCGAGCTATCTCATTGGATTCTCTCCAACGATTATAGGCAACCGAGACCTCCTCAAGTGGTGTGTCAGGTTTGGGCCCAGGTGGGCATGGTTCGTCCAGTACGAACTTGTGTCTCTCGCAGCTGAGAACTATTAATAGATTTCTTTTCCAGTCTTTATAATTATCGCCATTCAGCTTATTTTCAGTAAGTATTGAAATGAGGGGTGTCGGTGATATTTTGAACTGAAATAATATTATACTAGACATCATTACAAAGCCCAAGCAAATATACAGATAATTTAGCAAATAAAACATACAAGTATGTTCCTACATGAAACTTGAAAAACATGTAGCATTGCAACGGTAATTCTCAGCACCTATTGCCCCAAGCCACCGAGGGGTGGTCATGAAAACAAATAGCCGGAACATGGACCCCGTCTAATTAATATATGTTGCCTTAAATCCTCCAAGGTTAAGACATATATTAATAACCGCTTATTTGGCCACTAGTTTAGTTAACAGAGCTTCTAGGGAAGGTTAATAACTAAACGAGTCTTGAATGTATAACTATTGTTTACGTAGCCCGATCCACATCCTACCAAGCCACCGAGGGGTGGTCATGAATAGGATCGTACCCGAACACGTTTTCCACATAGGAGATCCAATCTAGTATACCGGCGGCGGTAAACACCTATCGAGGGGTGTGGTCAGGGCAGAACTGACGCGAGGCGTTACCATGCTTTCACATATGGATCAACAATGGAGGCCGTGGGTTTTGTTTGAAACCCTCTCCCACTCAATATTTTGAAAAACATGCAAGTTTTGACAAATTATGTATGATCAATATAGTATGAGCGGCACTCACCTATCCTATATGACATGTTATCAAATATGCATACAAAACATCCATCAATACATATTTATACATCCATGACATATCACAGAAAAAATAATTGACAGAATAACCAAGCTATGGTTCCATCCTAGAACAAAGAAAATAAAGATTACAAAATTCCATCCAAAGCATTCTTTGGGTCTTGAATTTTGTTCCGTCTTCTTGTATCCATCTTTATGTAGCCTCTCCATTTATTTCTCATCCCAAGAATTATTTAAAATTTAAATCTCCAAAAATTTGAATTTCAAATTCAAATTCCAAATTCGAATTTCAAATTTAAATTTCCAATTCAAATTTTTAAACAATTTTAAACATCATGTGTAATAATATGTAATTTCAAAAATTTCAAATTTTCAATTACATATTTTTAAACATGATTTAAAATTAAATTTCTAATTTAAAAATCAAAATTTTTCGATTTTTAGACCGTCGTACAGCCGCCCCGGAAGGTGGCAATCGCCGTGGGCAGCCACCAGCCCTAAAGGGGCTGGCAGCCCATGGCTGCCCCCTATGTGCAGCCTTTCCGGGCTGCAGGCCAAGCCTGCAGCGCCAGGCTGCACGCCCAGGCTGGGCGCAGCAGCCGGCAGGCTGCAGGCAGCGCCTGCAGCTAGAGGCTGCACGCCCAAGCTGCGGCCAGCCTTGGGCAGGCCACGGCCACCCTTGGCTGCAGGCCAAGCCTGCGGCCGTGGGTGGTGTTGGCCTGCACAGGGGTTGCCGCAGCCCCATCCTGCCCGAGGGCAGGGGCTGCAGCCCCACCAAGGCCTGTCGGCCTATCCTGAGGGGTCGTGTCTCGATTTTCGTGCCATATTCCAATTTACCTATTAGGATCTCCAAAAATTAATTTGAATCCCAATTAAATTGAAATTTTCCACACAATCAAAATTTCAACCTTTAAATCAAATTTAACTTTTGGGAAAAAATAAATTACGGTCTTCAATCTTCAATCTCCTCCAAGAATAATTACATAAAATTTCCTAAACTGTTTCCGGTGTACAAAACCATAAAAATTCTAAGAGACAAAAATTAAAATCCATGGGAAAATTACAGTGTTAATAAACTGCTCCCATGGTTACATAAAAAATTCCTAGATACAATTTTTCTAAATTCTAAGGAACCATAACCGGCATAAACAAGCATGCTTATAATAATTTAGAAAATTAAAATAACCACATACTTTATCCATAATCCATGATAACAACATAAAGGATCCCTAGAATGCCACTCTCTAAATATCAAATCCATACATAAATAAAAAGACTAAGTAATTGTCTAATTTATGTACATGGCATAGTCATGAGATGGCTCTGATACCAATTGCAGGACAATAAATCGGTAAAAACGTATCAGAGTGGCGCAGCGGAACAATAAAAATTTTTAGATCGTTAAATATCTCATGATGCCATATACAATAAACCAACAACAATTAAAACTCATACCTCAAGGACGCCAATCTTGCAGGAGGAGAATGACCGGAGGCTTCAACCAACTAGCCTTCTCTACTATTCTCCAATTCCTGAATGGCTGAGTGTGTGAGCACTCTGAACCTCGATCGGTATGCTAGCACTGCTAGTCTTCTTCCGACCACCCAGATCTCTAAAGAACTTATTATCACGATGAGCTGTGCAACAATAAGCCTGCCCACCTGAGAGTCTCTGGTCTGAGAGAACTGGAGTGGCAGGACCTCTATTTATAGACCTGTATGAGGTGATTCTCTGAATTTGAATTGGACTAGGAAAAGATATTCTCCCTTATCCATAACCATAAAATCTGAATTTTCCATGGGAAAATTCCAACAATCAAATTCGGCCATTATGGATAAATCCAATCCAAATCTAAACAAGATTTTAACTAGAATTTTATCTCCCCTTTTTCAACCAAAAAATCCGAAATTCCTAGGAGAAAATCTCCTCATAAAATTCGGCCACTTTTAGGATAAGGGAGAATCAAAATTCCACTAGGATTTTCAAGCTTGAATCTTATCTCAACCTTATCCAAAATAACTGAATTTTCTTAGGAAATTTCCTCCATAATTTAAGCCACTTTTCAGGGAAGGAGAGAATCCAAATTCAACTAGGATTGAAACTTGAATTTTTCCCTTGAACCTTATCCACAAAAACCAAAATTCCATTGAGGATTATCCTCAAAATTTCGTCCATAATTTGTTAGGATTTGGATTCAAAATTCAAGTAGGATTCTAACAAGATTATCCTCTCCAAATCCAACTCAAATTTGAATTTCAAACCTTGTGGATTTTCCACAACAAATTCGAATCCCACTTGGACTGTGATTCAAAATTTGAATTTCAAATTTCAAATTCGAATTTCAAATTCAAATTTCAAATCTCAAATTTCAAATTTCAAATTTAAATTTCAAATTCAAATTTCAAATTCGAATTTCAAATTCAAATTACAAATTCAAATTTCAAATTCAAAATTCAAAATTTAAAATTCAAAATTCAAAATTCAAATTTCAAAATTCAAAATCCACAAAACGGTTGCGTTTCAAATTCTTGTTCTCATGGATAATTTTCTACAACTCCAATCCAATCTCAAATAAAATCATGGCAACTTTATTTGGAGTTCGAATAATTGTGTACTCTATTATCCAAAACAAAATCTGAATCCAACCGGAGAGAATCTTGTCTACCATCCTAATCCTGTGTCATCACCATCCTGTTAGGAAATGCCCTAAGTATTAGAGACATTTTGATGTATTCATTTTGAACTGGATAATAAAATTATAAATAGAGGTTATTCATTACATTGCTATTTGTCCTCGTCTTATTTACATGTTAAAGTAAATGTAAGCAAATATGGCTCACTGACTGCTTGTGTTTAATCTGTTAGAATATTGCATGCAATGGATTTTTTTGTATGCGAGAAGACACTGTTCTAAAGTTAGCAGTCTAAACTATGGTTTGTAGTCTATGGGGTTAGACCGAGCATCTAACTCATGTTAAGACTATTATGTTGTCTAAAGCCTTAGAGGGGACGGTTTGTCTTGACTGTCTGGAGCTGGACTCCCAAGTAGAGACATAGATATGTTGCTTGGTGGTGACATATTAGACCAGGACTAAAGCGTGATTGATCTACGTAGTCCGCTATGAGTGGATCAATCTGCTTTTGACGTTCATTGTGCAATAACCTTAATCCTGAGTAAATGAACTACTTCATGTATATGACTTGTGTACTTTGATGTTCCAATGGCTAAAGCGTCTCAGAGGTAGTAAGCTTATAGATCGGTTCGTTGGGTGCATGACTTGTATACGATGAAGGGTTTGTTTGCAGATATCGGAATCATAGCTCTGAGGAGTTAAAGGTATCCTCTTAAAGGCATTATACTGAATGTGAAAATGGACAAGGCCTTGGGTCATCTGCTGGGCAGATGACTTCTTATTCACATATGGTGAATAATCATTTTCTTGATTCGGTAGTATAATGGAACTTTTAGATAGCCTGATCAGTAGGATTAAATGGACTTTGACCTAAGGCAGATCATGGATATCATATGAGGGTTTTGCATATATGACAAGGTCATTGGATAGTAGCTCGTCACAGGCTTACGTAATACGGTATATAATTAGGAGTTCAGTTTCAGGTTTATAGTGGTGTGACTCTGAAACTAGTGATCATATAATTGAGTTGTTCGGTACAGAATGATGATCATATGGAATCACGGGAGCCCGATTATATATGTCCAATCAGTCCCTCTACTAGCTCCACATAATTCCTTAACGTTTGGCAAATTGATTTGTGTATGCTATTGGCTAGTTTATTATGCATGGATGGTGATGACACAGGATTAGGATGGTAGACAAGATTCTCTCCGGTTGGATTCAGATTTTGTTTTGGATAATAGAGTACACAATTATTCGAACTCCAAATAAAGTTGCCATGATTTTATTTGAGATTGGATTGGAGTTGTAGAAAATTATCCATGAGAACAAGAATATGAAATACAACCGTTTTGTGGAATTTAAAATTTGAATTTTGAAATTTGAATTTTGAATTTTGAAATTTGAAATTTGAATTTTGAATTTGAAATTTGAATTTGAAATTTGAATTTGAAATTCGAATTTTGAAATTTGAATTTGAAATTTAAATTTGAAATTTGAAATTTGAAATTTGAATTTGAAATTTGAATTTGAAATTTGAAATTCAAAATTTTGAATCACAGTCCAAGTAGGATTCGAATTTGTTGTGGAAAATCCACAATGTTTGAAATTCGAATTTGAGTTGGATTTGGAAAGGATGATCTTGTTAGAATCCTACTTGAATTTTGAATCCAAATCCCAACAAATAAGGGACGAAATTTTGAGGATAATCCTCAAGGAAATTTCAGATTTTGTGGATGAGATTCAAGGGTAAATTCAAGCTTCAATCCTAGTTGAATTTGGATTCTCTCCTCCCTAAAAGTGGCCAAAATTTTGGAGCCTTTATCCTAGGAAATTCGGTTATTTTTGGATAAGGTTGAGATGAGATTTAAGCTTGAAAATCCTAGTGGAATTTTTGATTCTCCCTTATCCATAATGGCTGAAATTTTTTGGAGGATTTTCTCCTTGTGAAATTCGGATTTTTTGTTGAAAAAGGGAGATAAAAATTCTAGTTAAAATCTTATTTAGATTTGATTGGATTTATCCTAGTAAAACCGAATTATATTGTGGAGATTCTCCCTTGGAAAAATTCGGATTTTATGGGTTTGGATAAGGGAAAATATCTTTTCCTAGTCCAATTAAAATTCAGAGATTCACCTCATGCAGATCTATAAATAGAGGTCCTGCCACTCCAGTTCTCTTAGACCACAGACTCTCAGGTGAGCAGGTTTATTGTTGCACAGCTAATCGTGACAATAAAGTTCTTTAGAGATCTGGGTGGTCGAAAGAAGACTAGCAGTGCTAGCATACCGATCGAGGTTCAGAGTGCCCACACACTCAGTCATTCGGGAATTGGAGAATAGTAGAGAAGGCTAGTTGGTTGAAGCCTCCGGTCATTCTCCTCCTACAAGATTGGCGTCCTTGAGGTATGAGTTTTAATTGTTGTTGGTTTATTGTATATGGCATCATGAGATATTTAACGATCTAAAAATTTTTATTGTTCCGCTGCGCCACTCTGATACGTTTTTACCGATTTATTTTCCTACAATTGGTATCAGAGCCATCTCATGACTATGCCATGTACATAAATTAGACAATTACTTAGTTTTTTTATTTATGTATGGATTTGATATTTAGAGAGTGGCATTCTAGGGTTCCTTTATGTTGTTTTCATGTATTATGTATAAAGTATGTGGTTATTTTAATTTTTTGAATTATTATAAGCATGCTTGTTTATATCGGTTATGGTTCCTTAGAATTTAGAAAAATTGTATCTAGGAATTTTTATGTAACCATGGGAGCAGTTTATTAACACTGTAATTTTCCCATGGATTTTAATTTTTGTCTCTTAGAATTTTTATAGTTAGATTTTTTGTACACCGGAAACGGTTTAGAATTTTTTATGTAATTATTCTTGGAGGAGATTGAAGATTGAAGACCGTAATTTATTTTTCCCAAAAGTTAAATTTGATTTAAAGGTTGAAATTTTGATTGTGTGGAAAATTTCAATTTAATTGGGATTCAAATTAATTTTTGGAGATCCTAATAGTTAAATTGGAATATGGCACGAAAATCGAGACACGACCCATCGGGAAAGGCCAACAAACCTTGGTGGGGCTGCAGCCCCTGCCCTCGGGCAGGATGTGGCTGCGGCAGCCCCTGTGCAGGTCCACACCACCCACGGCCGCAGGCTCTGCCTGCAGCCAGGGGTGGCCGTGGCCTGCCCAAGGCTGGCTGCAGCCTGGGCGTGCAGCCTTTGGCTGCAGGCGCTGCCTGCAGCTGCCGGCTGCTGCGCCTAGTCTGGGCGTGCAGCCTGGCGCTGCAGGCTTGGCCTGCAGCCCGGCAGGGCTGCACAAGGGGCGGCCGTGAGCTGCCAGCCCCTCCGGGGTTGGTGGCTGCCCACGGCGGCTGCCGCCTACGGGGGCGGCGGTCCGACGGTCCAAAAATCAGAAAATTTTGATTTTTAAATTTGAGATTTAATTTTAAATCATGTTTAAAAGTATGTAATTAAAAATTTGAAATTTTTGAAATTACATATTATTACACATGATGTTTAAAATTGTTTAAAATTCAAATTTGAAATTTAAATTTGAAATTCGAATTTGGAATTTGAATTTGAAATTTAAATTTTTGGGAGATTTAAACTTTAAATAATTCTTGGGATGAGAAATAAATGGAGAGGCTACATAAAGAAGGATACAAGAAGACGAAACAGAATTCAAGACCCAAAGAATGCTTTGGATGGAATTTTGTAATCTTTATTTTCTTTGTTCTAGGATGGAACCATAGCTTGGTTATTCTGTCAATTATTTTTTCTGTGATATGTCATGGATGTATAAATATGTATTGATGGATGTTTTCTATGCATATTTGATAACATGTCATATAGGATAGGTGAGTGTTGCTCATACTATATTGATCATACATAATTTGTCAAAACTTGCATGTTTTTCAAAATATTGAGTGGGAGAGGGTTTCAAACAAAACCCACGGCCTCCATTGTTGATCCATATGTGAAAGCATGGTAACGCCTCGCGTCAGTTCTGCCCTGACCACACCCCTCGGTAGGTGTTTACCGCCGCCGGTATACTAGATTGGATATCCTATGTGGAAAACGTGTTCGAGTGTGATCCTATTCATGACCACCCCTCGGTGGCTTGGTAGGACATGGATCGGGCTACGTAAACAATGGTTAAACACTCAAGACTCGTTTAGTTATTAACCTTCCCTAGAAGCTCTGTTAACTAGACTGGTGGCCAAATAAGCGGTTATTAATATATGTCTTAACCTTGGAGGATTTAAGGTAACATATATTAATTGGACGGGGTCCATGTTCCGGCTATTTGTTCTCACGACCACCCCTCGGTGGCTTGGGGCAATAGGTGCTGAGAATTACTGTTGCAATGCTACATGTTTTTTCAAGTTTCATGTAGGAACATACTTGTATGTTTTTATTTGCTAAATTATCTGTATATTTGCTTGGGTTTTGTAATGATGTCCAGTATAATTTTATTTCAGTTCAAAATGTCACCGACACCCCTCATTTCGATACTTACTGAAAATAAGTTGAATGGCGACAATTATAAGATTGGAAAAGAAATCTATTAATAGTTCTCAGCTGCGAGAAACACAAGTTCGTACTGGATGAACCATGCCCACCTGGGCCCAAACCTGACACACCACTTGAGGAGGTCCCGGTTGCCTATAATCGTTGGAGAGAATCCAATGAGATAGCTCGATGCTACTTCCTTGCTAGCATGATGAGTGCTTTACAAAAGCAGCATGAGACTTATCAAGTTGCTGGGGAGATCATAGAAAATCTGGAGGACATGTTCGGAGGCCAAGAAAAATTGGCTCGACAGTCTGCAATCACCAGCATTATGAACTCCAAGCAAAAGGCGGGTGCTCCGGTGAAGGACCATATGATCACTCTAATGGGATTCTTCGCTGAGGCTACCGAGAATGGTGCTGAGTTGGACTACAACACCCAGATCGAGATGGTGTTCAAGACTCTGTCTAAAGATTTTGTGGGGTTTAAAGCCGCATACAATCTAGCGACAAAGGAGTTAGGACTAACCGAGCTCATGAAACAACTACAAGCTTATGAGCAGATGATCAGGGATGAGGATACGGTCCGACCTAAAGGAGAGGCCAATTTGGCGGAATCTTCCAATCCCTCATGGAAGAGGAAGAGGCCAAATAAGAAGCAAGTGGCTTCCAGTTCTTCTAAACCTCCTGTCTCGGACGGGAAGAAGAAGAAGAAGAAGAAGAACAAGAAGCCAAAGGACCCTAAAAAGTCCAAATGCTTCCACTGTGGGAAGGTAGGTCACTTTAAGAAGGCTTGCCGGGAATTCCTAGCCGCCAAGGGCAAGGAAGGTAAGGAACTTCATTACTTAGAAGCGTGTTTGGTGGAAGAATCGAAAGACACTCGGGTCATTGATTCGGGTGCCACTAATCATGTTTGTGTTTCTATGCAGGGGTTCGTGGAAACGAGAAGTCTACATGATAGGAGCCTCTCGTTGCGGACTGGAGATGGTAGCTTTGTGGTGGCTGAGGCAGTGGGAGACGTTCATCTTTATTTTGATCAATTTAGGTTTATTTTATTGAAAGACTGTTTTTATGTTCCTAATTTTAGAAGGAACCTTATATCGGTAGCTTGTTTAATAAAGGATTCTTATTCAGTTTCTTTTAGTAAAAGAGTTGATATTCGTAGAAATAAGTCTTTTATCTGTTCTGGATGGATGGATGGAAACCTATATTTGATCAGACCAAAGATGTACTCACTGCTTGACACTGAATTAATTGATAACTCTAAAAGGTTGAAAGTTTCTCACTCTAACAAGGCGTATCTTTGGCATTTAAGACTTGGTCATATTAATCAGGATAGGATTCAAAGATTGGTGAAAGACGGTCCTCTGGAATCTCTGGAGGAGGTACGACTTCCCCAATGTGAGTCTTGTCTAGAGGGTAAAATGACTAAGAGGTCTTTTGGAGCTAAGGGTACAAGGGCTAAGGAGCTCTTAGAAATTGTGCACACTGACGTATGTGGCCCTATGAACGTCACAGCACGAGGAGGGTTCGAGTATTATGTCTCTTTTATAGATGATTACTCGAGGTATGGATATGTGTATCTGATGCACCGCAAGAGCGAAACCTTTGACAAGTTCAAAGAGTATCGTGCGGAAGTGGAAAAGCAATTGGATAAATCCATAAAGACACTTCGATCTGATCGAGGTGGCGAATACCTCTCCGATGAATTTCTAGGACATCTTGTAGAGAACGGGATTTTATCCCAATTGACTGCACCTGGTACTCTACAACAGAATGGTGTAGCTGAAAGGAGAAACAGGACCTTGTTGGATATGGTACGGTCCATGATGAGTTATTCATCGCTGCCATTATCATTTTGGGGATATGCTTTACAAACGGCGTGCTATATTCTGAACCAGGTTCCGAGCAAATCAATTCCTAGAACTCCGTATGAATTGTGGCGTGGCAGGAAGCCCTCCCTTGGACATATGAGAATATGGGGCTGCCCGGTACATGTACTGGATGGGGATGCGAAGAAGTTGGAACCAAGATCAGAATTATGCATGTTTGTAGGGTATCCAAAAGGAACTAAAGGAGGTCTGTTCTATAACCCGAAGGAACAAAAAGTCATTGTCTCAACCCATGCGACATTCTCGGAGGAAAGTCACATGAATGACTTTAAACCTCGAAGTAAAGTAGTGCTAGAGGAGTTATCGAGTGAAAGAACTGCTCCACAGATTTCGGTCTTGGACGCAAGTCCAAGTTCCAGTGAAAGACCTGCAAACGATCAACAATTTAGGGTGCCTCGTCGTAGTGGGAGGGTTTCTAAGAAACCTAATTTCTTTATGTATGATGCTGAGGTATACCAGGCCGAGGCTCATGAGCATGAGGAAGATCCGGTCACATATGATGAAGCTATAAATGATGTTGATTCTAAATCTTGGAAACAGGCTATGAACAATGAGATGGATTCTATGAAATCCAATTTTGTTTGGGAACTTGTAGATTTGCCGGATGGGATAAAACCCATTGGATGCAAATGGGTCTACAAAAGAAAGAAGGATGCGGAAGGGAGAGTGGAAACTTTCAAAGCTAGACTGGTTGCAAAGGGATACACGCAAAAGGCTGGAATCGATTACGAGGAAACCTTTTCGCCTGTTGCTATGCTGAAGTCTATCCGTATTCTTCTGTCCATTGCTGCGGCTCTCGATTATGAGATCTGGCAAATGGATGTCAAGACGGCATTCTTGAATGGCCATCTTGAAGAGTGTATCTATATGATACAGCCCGAAGGGTTCGTAGCAAAAGGCCAAGATAGGAAAGTCTACAAGTTGCTTAGATCCATTTATGGATTAAAGCAAGCATCCCGCTCATGGAACCAGAGGTTTGATCAAGCGATTAAGACATTTGGTTTTGAGCAGAACGTTGATGAACCTTGTGTTTATAAACGTATTAAGGATGGAAAAGTGGTCTTTCTGATACTCTATGTCGATGATATACTACTCATTGGGAATGATGTAGGGAACTTATCATCTGTCAAGCTTTGGCTACACCAACAGTTTGACATGAAGGACTTGGGAGAAGCTAATTATGTTCTAGGCATTCGTCTCTTCAGAGATCGAAAGAACAAAATGATAGCATTATCCCAAGCTTCATACATAGATAAAATAATTGACAAATATGCAATGCTAGAGGCAAAGAAAGGCTCACAACCTTCTATTGTCGGTTTAACTCTTTCATTGGATGACTGTCCCAAGACATCGGAAGAAAGAGAGCGTATGAGTAAGGTCCCTTATGCATCCGCTGTGGGTAGCCTTATGTACGCTATGCTTTGCACTCGCCCGGACATATGTTTTGCAGTAGGTATGGTGAGTCGATATCAAGCGAATCCTGGAACCAAGCACTGGCAAGCAGTAAAGCATATACTGAAGTATCTTAAGAGAACGAGGGATTATATGCTGGTGTATTCTGGAGGGGACCTAACACCCGTAGGATACACGGACTCAGACTTCCAGACTTGTAAGGATTCGAGGAAATCGACATCTGGATCAGTGTTTTTACTCGGAGGAGCCTCCATTGTGTGGAGGAGCGTGAAGCAGGGCTGCACAGCTGACTCTACTATGGAGGCTGAGTATGTGGCTGCGGCTGAGGCATCTAAAGAAGCGGTTTGGCTCCGCAAGTTCTTTAGAGACCTTGAGGTCATTCCGGGTGTTGACAAGCCTATCACACCTTACTGTGATAATACAGGGGCTATTGCCAACACAAGGGAATCTCGGCACCACAAGAGGACCAAGCATATAGATCGGAGGTATCATATTATTAGAGGGCATATGGAGACTGGACAAGTGGATGTATGTAAGATCGCGTCCGAGGACAACATCGCTGATCCCTTTACTAAGACTTTGGTGGCTAGAAGCTTTGAGAGGCATGTAGAGGCGATGGGGATGCGTAACATGGCACATCTGCTGGTTTAGGGCAAGTGGGAGATTGTTAGGAAATGCCCCAAGTATTAGAGACATTTTGATGTATTCATTTTGAACTGGATAATAAAATTATAAATAGAGGTTATTCATTACATTGCTATTTGTCCTCGTCTTATTTACATGTTAAAGTAAATGTAAGCAAATATGGCTCACTGACTGCTTGTGTTTAAACTGTTAGAATATTGCATGCAATGGATTTTTTGTATGCGAGAAGACAATATTCTAAAGTTAGCAGTCTAAACTATGGTCTGTAGTCTATGGGGTTAGACCGAGCATCTAACTCATGTTAAGACTATTATGTTGTCTAAAGCCTTAGAGGGGACGGTTTGTCTTGACTGTCTGGAGCTGGACTCCCAAGTAGAGACATAGATATGTTGCTTGGTGGTGACATATTAGACCGGGACTAAAGCTTGATTGATCTACGTAGTCCGCTATGAGTGGATCAATCTGCTTTTGACGTTCATTGTGCAATAACCTTAATCCTGAGTAAATGAACTACTTCATGTATATGACTTGTGTACTTTGATGTTCTAATGGCTAAAGCGTCTCAGAGGTAGTAAGCTTATAGACCGGTTCGTTGGGTGCATGACTTGTATACGATGAAGGGTTTGTTTGTAGATATCGGAATCATAGCTCTGAGGAGTTAAAGGTATCCTCTTAAAGGCATTATACTGAATGTGAAAATGGACAAGGCCTTGGGTCGTCTGCTGGGCGGATGACTTCTTATTCACATATGGTGAATAATCATTTTCTTGATTCGGTAGTATAATGGAACTTTAAGATAGCCTGATCAGTAGGATTAAACGGACTTTGACCTAAGGCTGATCATGGATATCATATGAGGGTTTTGCATATATGACAAGGTCATTGGATAGTAGCTCGTCACAGGCTTACGTAATACGGTATATAATTGGGAGTTCAGTTTTAGGTTTATAGTGGTGTGACTCTGAAACTAGTGATCATATGATTGAATTGTTCGGTACAGAATGATGATCATATGGAATCACGGGAGCCCGATTATATATGTCCAATCAGTCCCTCTACTAGCTCCACATAATTCCTTAACGTTTGGCAAATTGATTTGTGTATGCTATTGGCTAGTTTATTATGCATGGATGGTGATGACACAGGATTAGGATGGTAGACAAGATTCTCTCCGGTTGGATTCAGATTTTGTTTTGGATAATAGAGTACACAATTATTCGAACTCCAAATAAAGTTGCCATGATTTTATTTGAGATTGGATTGGAGTTGTAGAAAATTATCCATGAGAACAAGAATATGAAATACAACCGTTTTGTGGAATTTGAAATTTGAATTTTGAAATTTGAAATTTGAATTTTGAAATTTGAAATTTGAATTTTGAATTTGAAATTTGAATTTGAAATTTGAATTTGAAATTCGAATTTTGAAATTTGAATTTGAAATTTAAATTTGAAATTTGAAATTTGAAATTTGAAATTTGAATTTGAAATTCAAAATTTTGAATCACAGTCCAAGTAGGATTCGAATTTGTTGTGGAAAATCCACAAGGTTTGAAATTCGAATTTGAGTTGGATTTGGAGAGGATGATCTTGTTAGAATCCTACTTGAATTTTGAATCCAAATCCCAACAAATAAGGGACGAAATTTTGAGGATAATCCTCAAGGAAATTTCGGATTTTGTGGATGAGATTCAAGGGTAAATTCAAGCTTCAATCCTAGTTGAATTTGGATTCTCTCCTCCCTAAAAGTGGTCGAAATTTTGGAGCCTTTATCCTAGGAAATTCGGTTATTTTTGGATAAGGTTGAGATGAGATTTAAGCTTGAAAATCCTAGTGGAATTTTTGATTCTCCCTTATCCATAATGGCCGAAATTTTTTGGAGGATTTTCTCCTTGTGAAATTCGGATTTTTTGTTGAAAAAGGGAGATAAAAATTCTAGTTAAAATCTTGTTTAGATTTGATTGGATTTATCCTAGTAAAACCGAATTATATTGTGGAGATTCTCCCTTGGAAAAATTCGGATTTTATGGGTTTGGATAAGGGAAAATATCTTTTCCTAATCCAATTCAAATTCAGAGATTCACCTCATGCAGGTCTATAAATAGAGGTCCTTCCACTCCAGTTCTCTTAGACCACAGACTCTCAGGTGAGCAGGCTTATTGTTGCACAGCTCATCGTGACAATAAAGTTCTTTAGAGATCTGGGTGGTCGGAAGAAGACTAGCAGTGCTAGCATACCGATCGAGGTTCAGAGTGCCCACACACTCAGCCATTCAGGAATTGGAGAATAGTAGAGAAGGCTAGTTGGTTGAAGCCTCCGGTCATTCTCCTCCTACAAGATTGGCGTCCTTGAGGTATGAGTTTTAATTGTTGTTGGTTTATTGTATATGGCATCATGAGATATTTAACGATCTAAAAATTTTTATTGTTCCGCTGCGTCACTCTGATACGTTTTTACCGATTTATTTTCCTACACATCCATGCATAATAAACTAGCCAATAGCATACACAAATCAATTTACCAAACGTTAAGGAATTATGTGGAGCTAGTAGAGGGACTGATTGGATATATATAATCGGGCTCCCGCAAATCCATATGATCATCATTCTTTACCGAACAACTCAATCATATGATCACTAGTTTCAGAGTCACACCACTAAAACCTGAAACTGAACTCTCAATTATATACCGTATTACGTAAGCCTATGACAAGCTATCGTCCAATGACCTTGTCATGTATGCAGAACCCTCATATGATATCCATGATCAGCCTTAGGTCAAAGTCCGTTTAATCCTACTGATCAGGCTATCTTAAAGTTCCATTATACTACCGAATTAAGAAAATGATTATTCACCATATGTGAATAAGAAGTCATCTGCCCAGCAGATGACCCAAGGCCTTGTCCATTTTCACATTCAGTATAATGCCTTTAAGAGGATACCTTTAACTCCTTAGAGTTATGATTCCGATATCTGCAAACAAAACCTTCATCATATACAAGTCATGCACCCAACGAACTGGTCTATAAGCTTACTACCTCTGAGACGCTTTAGCCATTGGAACATCAAAGTACACAAGTCATATACATGAAGCTGTCCTTTTACTCAGGATTAAGGTTACTGCATAATGAATGTCAAAAGCAGATTGATCCACTCAAAGCGGACTTCGTAGATCAATCAGGCTTTAGTCCCGGTCTAATATGTCTCCACCAAGCAACATATCCATGTCTCTACTTGGGAGTCCAGCTCCAGACAGTCAAGACAAACCGTCCCCTCCAAGGCTTTAGACAATATAATAGTCTTAACATGAGTTAGATGCTCGGTCTAACCCCATAGACTACAGACCATAGTTTAGACTGCTAACTTTAGAACATTGTCTTCTTGCATACAAAAATCCATTGCATGCAACGTTCTAATAGTTTAACACAAGCAATCAGGGAGCCATATTTGCTTACATTTACTTTAACATGTAAATAAGACGAGGACAGATAGCAATGTAATGAATAACCTCTATATATAATTTTATTATCCAGTTCAAAATAAATACATCAAAATGTCTCTAACGCTTAGGGCATTTCCTAACAGGAGAGGGAGAAAATACTATGTGCATCCTTAGCCCTATGCAAGGGGGCACGACAATGGTGGAAGACCGTGGCCATTAGAAGAAATATCAATGAAATGAACTGGGCAGACTTCATCGATGAATTCAAAGAGATGTACTTTAACGACGAGGCCCTGGCAGCGCAACAAGACGAGTTTAATAATCTATACCAGCGAAGCATGATTGTCATGGAGGCAGTAAGGAAGTTCGAGTAACTGGCTCGACTCTGCCTAGACTTAGTACCAACTGATAAGGAGAAGTTCTAGAGGATGCTGAGAATGTTTAGGACGGACATCGCCATCCAAGTTTGCAGTGGTAGCCATGGGCCCGTAACAATGGTAGAATGCTTCAGTCGAGCCATCCAAGCTAAGTATTTATTGGCTCAAGACAAAGAGAGAAGGGCTCAGATCTACAAAGCCTGAAGGGAGGAAAAGACTCCAAACAAGCAGGCACAAGGAAAGCAGAACCCGGAATCTCAGGAGACAAGGCAGAACATGGGGACTGACCAAAATAGCAGGCAGTCCCACAACAACAATAAGAGGAAAGGGAATGAGGACAACCAAGGTTCACAAAAAGACTTCCCCCAGAAGAGAAATGACCAGAGAGGAGATGACAATAAACACTCGACGTGCCCGAAATGCAGAAGGAGACACCCAGGTGAATGCCGCCAAGGAACAAGTGGCTATTTCATCTGTGGCAAGGAAGGCTACTATGCAAGGGAATGTTATTCTAACCTGCAGAATTAACACCACCTAGCTCGTCCCACAAATAATCAACTCCATGCTATCCAGACCAGAATTGAAGGCCTTTCAATTGCACAAGGCAGGCTGGAAGCCCCAGACAACTAAGGTAGAATCTTTTCTTAAGCGTATATATATGTATAATGGGAAGCGGTAGCTTACCCTCGCTAGATCTTGTAGGAATAAAATCAGTAAAAACGTATTAGAGCGACGCAGCGGAACAATAAAAATTTTTCAAGATCGTTAAATATCTCATGATGCCATATACAATAAACTAACAACAATTTAAACTCATACCTTAGAGGACACCAATCTACTGGAAGAGAATGATCGGAGGGTTTCAACCAACTAGCCTTCTCTACTATTCTCCAATTCTTGAATGGCTGAGTATGTGGGCACTCTGAACCTCGATCGGTATGCTAGCACAACCAATCTTCTTCCAACCACCCAGATCTCTAAAGAACTTATTATCACGGTGAGTTATGCAACAATAAGCCTGCTAACCTGAGAGTCTGTGGTCTAAGAGAACTAGAGTGGTAGGACCTCTATTTATAGACTTGCATGAGGTGATCCTCTGAATTCGAATTGGATTAGGAGAAGATTTTATTCCTTATCCACAATATAAGATCCGAAAATCCTAGCCTTATCCCAACTAAAAAATACGGCCAATATTTAGGATTTTGTATTCAAAATTCAAACGGGATTTTAACTTAAATTTTATCTTCCCATTTATCCACAAAATCTGAATTTCCCTAAGGCCATAAACCTGTCCGATTCTTTTATTAAAGTGTGAGGCGAATCAAAATTCAAATAGGATTTTCTAGCTTGAATTTTATCTCATCCTTATCCAATTAAAACAGAAAATCTCCCTTGAGATTCCCTCCAAATTTTCAGCCAATTCCAGGGAGGAGAGAATCCAAATTCAACTTGTATAAAAACTTGAATTTTTCCTTGAATCTTATCCATACAAAAATCAAAAAATCTATGAGGATATTCCTCAATATTTTCATGCAAGTTAGTTAGGATTAGGATTCAAAATTCAAGTAGGATTCGAACAAGATTTTCCTCATCATAATCCAACTCAAATTCGAATTCTAACCTTGTGAAATTATCCACAAAGAATTCAAATTCCACTTGGACTGTGATTCAAAATTTGAATTTCAAATTTCAAAATTTAAATTTCAAATTTCAAATTTAAATTTCAAACTCAAATTTCAATTCGAAAATTTAAAATTCAAATTTCAAAAACCACAAACAGTTATATTTCAAATTTTTGTTCTCATGGATAATTTTCCACAACTCCAATCCAATCTCAAATAAAATCATAGTAACTTTATTTGGAGTTCGAATAATTGTGTACTCTATTATCCAAAACAAATTATGAATTCAACTGGAGAGAATCTTGTCCACTATCCTAATCCTATATCAACACCATCTATGCATAATCAACTAGCCAATAAGCATACACAAATCAATTTGCCAATCGTTAAAGAATTATGTGGAGCTAGTAAAGGGACCAATTAGACATATATAATCGGGCTCCCGTGAATTCATATGACCATTATTCTTTACTGAACAACTCAATCATATGATCACTAATTTCAGAGTCACACCACTATAAACCTGAAACTAAACTTCTAATTATATACCGTATTACATAAGCCTATGACGAGCTACTGTCCAATGACCTTGTCATATATGCAGAACCCTCATATGATATCCATGATCAGCCTTAGGTCAAAGTCCATTTAATCCTACTGATCAGGCTATCTTAAAGTTCCATTATACTACAGAATAAGAAAATGATTATTCACCATATGTGAATAAGAAATCATCTGCCCAACAGACGACCCAAGGCCTTATCCATTCTCACATCCAGTATAATGCCTTTAAGAGGATACCCTTGTCTCCTTATTAGAGCTATGATTCCGATATCTGTAAACAAACCCTTCATCGTATACAAGTCATGCACCCAACAAACCGGTCTATAAGTTTACTACCTCTAAGATGCTTTAGCCATTAGAACATCAAAGTACAAAAGTCATATACATGAAGTAGTTCATTTACTTAGGATTAAGGTTATTGCATAATGAACGTCAAAAGTAGATTGATCCACTCATAGTGGACTACGCAGATCAATCACGTTTTAGTCCTGGTCTAATATTTCACCACCAAGCAACATATCTATGTCTCTACTTGGAAGTCTATGCTCCAGACAATCAAGACAAACCGTCCCCACCATGGCTTTAGACAACATAATAGTCTTAACATGAGTTAAATGCTCGGTCTAACCCCATAGACTACAGACCTTAGTTTAGACCGCTTACTTTAGAATATTGTCTTCTCGCATACAAAAATCCATTGCATGCAACATTCTAACAGTTTTAACACAAGCAGTCAGTGAGTCATATTTGCTTACATTTACTTTAACATGTAAATAGAATGAGGACAAACAGCAATGTAATGAATAACCTCTATATATAATTTTATTATCCAATTCAAAATACATAAAATGTTTCTAATGCTTAGGGCATTTCCTAATAGATCTAACCTAGCATGTCCTTTTGAGACTATGGGCCTAGAAGTGTTTACCACTCCCAATAGACTAAAATTATGTATTACAACAGTATGAAAAGCAGTGCAATTTTGCCTAAAGACTTAGATATAATATTTTCACACATGACTAGAGTGCGACTGAAAAAAAAAGAGTCAGAAGAGATGTTGAGATCACTACACGTAAAATCACGACCATGCAGCACCGAAGAACTACTCAGAGTAGGAACTTGTGTTGTTGCCTAGTTGTACCGATCTTTAGGGCTAGTTATCCATTGAGTTTCGAGTGGTAAGCAGCACTCTTGCACTCCATGTGAATGTCAGGACTGGTTTCACGCTATTAAAGTGACTCCCTAATTGTACTCCATTAATTAGGATAACTGAGTCCTGTTGGGTATTGATATCTTTCAAGAAGATACTATCGTGTGCATTGGGATTCTTATGACCAGGATGAGCTCTTAACTGGGTCGATTTTCACCATACCATGATCTAGCAAATCTCCGAGAGGAGTCTAGCATCAGCCCTAGTTTTTCTTATGGGCAAATGGAGGGAGTGAAACCACCTAAGTTCCTTAGAGTTGCGGATATACAAGGCTTTAACGTATGCTATGCACTACGAGAAATCGATGTAGACTTCTACAACACATGTGGAAGAAGGCTTATGACAAGACCAAGGTCGAGTCAAAGGAGGATCAAGTCAGGAGAAGACCGAACGAAGGATGAGGAACTCAGGAAGCAAATCCTTTCGAAAGCCCCCGAAACGCCATGCTCTGGACGTCCAGGAGCAAATAACATGTATATGGACTTAAATGAAAGTTTTTAGTGACCTAGAATGAAGAATAACGTTGCCAAGTTCGTCACCAGATACCTTACGTGCCAGAAGGTTAAGGCAGAACACGAACACCCAGTAGGAGAATCATAGAAAATTTGACTACCCAAGTGGAAATGGAACCAGATTACGATGAATTTCGTAGAAGAATTGCCAAGAACATTGAGCGACAATGACAAAATTTGGGAAATTGTGGACAAATTGATGAAATTAGCTCAATTTCTAGCTATGAAAGGGAGCTACCTAGTAGGAAGACTAGCAGAAATTTATGAAACCCAGCTAGGGAGACTGCACGAAGTGCATGCCGATCTGACACACGAGGAGAAACCATGCGAATCCTAGCCAAAGAAGACAAAGAATTTAGGAATAAGCTTATTCCACTTGCAAAAGTGTTGTGGCGGAACCACAACATAGAAAAGGCCATATGGGAACGGAAGAGTATATGAAAAGAAACTTCCTAGAATTATTCTAATTTTCAAGGACAAAAATTTTGTAAGTAGGGTAGGTTGTAAGGACAACCCCATTCCTGTAACTTAAGTTATATATAATGATAAATCGAGGAATGAAATTTGAGCTAATTTGATGCTTTTTAATGCAAATTGAAGAACACGGTCAGGTACGTGGCTGTGTAAGTGATCGTGTACTGATCGGGTTGTTGCAATGTTGAGGCCGTGTAAGTGTACATGGTCATGTAATGTGACACGGTTAGGTACACGGTCATGTAAAAGGCCGTGTACTGCTCGGGTAGAGGAACGTGTTTCAGAACAGGCCCGTATTGAGGAATTCCAACTAGTACATGCCGTGTCCGGAATGTACACGCCTGTGTTGCCTGGTACACGCCCGTGTAAGGACCTATGTAGAAGGCCGTGTATAGGACTGAGAGCCATTTTCAAAGGCTCTCATAATACGTGAAACCTAATTACTATATGGAGAGTAATTAAGTTCAAAAATACAGTATAATTTCCAATTGAATAGCTTAAATAGGTACGGTGCTATTGTAGGAAAATAAACCGGTAAAAACGTATCAGAATGGCGCAGCGGAACAATAAAAATTTTAAGATCGTTAAATATCTCATGATGCCATATACAATAAACCAACAACAATTAAAACTCATACCTCAAGGACGCCAATCTTGCAGGAGGAGAATGACCGGAGGCTTCAACCAACTAACCTTCTCTACTATTCTCCAATTCCCGAATGGCTGAGTGTGTGGGCACTCTGAACCTCGATCGGTATGCTAGCACTGCTAGTCTTCTTCCAACCACCCAGATCTCTAAAGAACTTTATTGTCACGATGAGCTGTGTAACAATAAGTCTGCTTACCTGAGAGTTTGTGGTCTGAGAGAACTGGAGTGGCAGGACCTCTATTTATAGACCTACATGAGGTGATTCTCTGAATTTGAATTGGATTAGGAAAAGATATTTTCCCTTATCCTTAACCAAAAAATCCGAATTTTTCCATGGATAAATCCAACAATAAAATTCGGTTTTCTTAGGATAAATCCAATCCAAATCTAAACAAGATTTTAACTAGAATCTTATCTCCCTTTTTCAACCAAAAAATCTGAATTTTTCTTGGAGAAAATCTCCTCATAAATTTCGGCCATTATGTATAAGGGAGAATCTAAAATTCCACTAGGATTTTCAAGCTTGAATCTTATCTCAACCTTATCCAAAAATAACCGAATTTCCTAGGAGAGATTCTCCAAATTTTCGGCCACTTCTCAGGGAGGAGAGAATCCAAATTCAACTGGGATTGAAACTTGAATTATTCCCTTGAATCTTATCCACAAAAATCTGAATTTTTCCATGAGGATTATCCTCAAAAATTTCGTCCACTTTTGTTGGGATTTGGATTCAAAATTCAAGTAGGATTCTAACAAGATTATCCTCTCCAAATCCAACTCAAATTCGAATTTCAAACCTTGTGGATTTTCCACAACAAATTCGAATCCTATTTGGACTGTGATTCAAAATTTGAATTTCAAATTTCAAATTCAAATTTCAAATTTCAAATTTCAAATTTCAAATTCGAATTTCAAATTCAAATTTCAAATTCGAATTTCAAATTCAAATTTCAAATTCGAATTTCAAATTCGAATTTCAAATTCAAATTTCAAATTCAAATTTCAAATTTCAAAATTCAAATTTCAAATTCCACAAAACGGTTGTGTTTCATATTCTTGTTCTCATGGATAATTTTCTACAACTCCAAACCAATCTCAAATAAAATCATGGCAACTTTATTTGGAGTTCGAATAATTGTGTACTCTATTATCCAAAACAAAATCTAAATCCAACCGGAGAGAATCTTGTCTACCATCCTAATCCTGTGTCATCACCATCCATGCATAATAAACCAGCCAATAGTATACACAAATCAATTTGCCAAACGTTAAGGAATTATGTGGAGCTAGTAGAGGGACTGATTGGACATATATAATCGGGCTCCCGTGATTCCATATGATCATCATTCTTTACCGAACAACTCAATCATATGATCACTAGTTTCAGAGTCATACCACTATAAACCTGAAACTGAACTCCCAATTATATACCGTATTACGTAAGCCTGTGACGAGCTACCATCCAATGACCTTGTCATATATGCAAAACCCTCATATGATATCCATGATCAGCCTTAGGTCAAAGTCTGTTTAATCCTACTGATCAGGCTATCTTAAAGTTCCATTATACTACCGAATTAAGAAAATGATTATTCACCATATGTGAATAAGAAGTCATCCGCCCAGCAGACGACCCAAGGCCTTGTCCATTTTTCACATTCAGTATAATGCCTTTAAGAGGATACCTTTAACTCCTCAGAGCTATGATTCCGATATCTGTAAACAAACCCTTCATCGTATACAAGTCATGCACCCAACGAACCGGTCTATAAGTTTACTACCTCTGAGACGCTTTAGCCATTAGAACATCAAAGTACACAAGTCATATACATGAAGTAGTTCATTTACTCAGGATTAAGGTTATTGCACAATGAACATCAAAAGCAGATTGATCCACTCATAGCGGACTGCGTAGATCAATCACACTTTAGTCCCGGTCTAATATGTCACCACCGAGCAACATATCCATGTATCTACTTGGGAGTCCAGCTCCAGACAGTCAAAACAAACCGTCCCCTCTAAGGCTTTAGACAACATAATAGTCTTAACATGAGTTAGATGCTCGGTCTAACCCCATAGACTACAGACCATAGTTTAGACTGCTAACTTTAGAACATTGTCTTCTCGCATACAAAAGTCCATTGCATGCAACGTTCTAATAGTTTTAACACAAGCAGTCAGTGAGCCATATTTGCTTACATTTACTTTAACATGTAAATAAGACGAGAACAGATAGCAATGTAATGAATAACCTCTATGTATAATTTTATTATCCAGTTCAAATGAATACATCAAAATGTCTCTAATACTTAGGGCATTTCCTAACAGCTATTTATGTACTATTCATGTAGTGAAAGGGGTGACCGACAGTGAACCTAGTCTACCCTATTATGTGTACTTATGTATGAGACATGCAGTGTCATGAAATTGGTCTAGACAACCATTTCCTGACACAAGACTGGTGAACAAATCACCAAAACTGTGATAACCGAGAATTTTAGATTCTCGGAGTAGATTAAAATTGTATGTAAATATCAATTTTAATGAATAAAATATGATAAAGTTATGTTTTAATACTGTTTTGAATACTATAAAAATGTTCCGGCAGTGTTAAAGTGAGTGAGTTCGGAGATTTAAAATCTTACCGAACAAAATCGGGTGAGATGGTTTGAAAATGGAACCAAAAACCCTAGAGAGTGCACTGAAACGCAATAAAAAGATAAAAATTTATAGTAGAAAATTTTGACCAAATGGAAGCAAAATAAAATAAACCGATCACACCAGAGGCACCCGAAACCCACCTACGTGATTTCGGTAAAGTTCCGTTCGGTTTGACTTTCGGTCAAAATTTGACCCTGAATTAATATACGAATTAATTTATAGGATGACATCACATATATGATGTCATAAATATAAATTTTGAAGGCTTGGAAAGTAAGAATTAATAGGTGTAAGGCTACGATTAGTTGTCTTTTTGATCAATGGCTAAGATTAAGCCAAAATGACATTGAAAAAAAAATTAAAAATGGGCAAAAAAGGGGATTCAGCCACTTGTAGGAATGGCAGGCCAAAATTTTTAATTTTGGCCCAAAAAAATTACATTTTAGCCGTTGAACAATTAGGAATTTGATGGGAAAAAATTGCTAAGAGCTCCCTTGCTTTTGCCTATAAATAGGCTTCAAAAATCCACTTGAAAATTAGTGAAACTTGGCCAAACTCTTGCCAATTTTGGTAATAAAAAAATCTGTGCCCTTTAGTGGATTCCAAACCAAAAAAAAAAAATTTCGAAAATTTCATACCAAAAATAGCCTCCAATCTTAGCCAAGGTTGCAAGGAAATAAGTTCATAAGGTTAGCTTCCAATTTGAAGCATTTTTCATTTCTTTTCTTGCAAAAAAATCCGTGGCTATTAAGGTGTAGAAAACAATGAAAAATTTGATGTTTTGTTGATATTATTGATTGGTTTGGTGTTCTAGAGTTTAAAGCATGAATTAAGGTTATGAAACAAGCAAAATTTGATGCTTGATTTCCATGAAATCCATGACTAGTGAGTGCGGAGAAAATGAAGAAAATTTGGTGAATTGCTTTAATAGTTATGTTAGTTTGATACTATGTTTATTAAAGCATGAATTGGAACCATGAAACAAGAAATTTTGGTGCATGTTTTGTGCTAGAAACTGTGGCTATTAAACACTAGAAAATGGAAAATTTTTGGTGTTGAGCAATAGTGAGAAATGTTGATAAAACCCTAGCAATAAGAGTAAAATTTTACATGTGGTTAAGCATGAAAAATCCATGGCTAATGCTAGGATTAGAATGAAATTTTGCAAGGTTTTTAATGTTGATATGAACATTTGAAGACCTAAAAGTGATATATGGTAATTGAATGTTGTGATGAAAAATATTTGATATTGTTTACCATAATAAACCGAAGTTGTGATTGGGAAAAATTTGATGATGTGTGTGTTGATCTTTGAATATTGGTTAATGTGAAAAATTTTTATACAAAATTTGGTATTTTTGAAAAAAATAGGCCTCTGGTATAGTATGTGGCAGGTACAAAGGTTCTGAGACATACCTAACATCAGGAAACCTAAAAATATAAGCAGAAATGTTGTCGAAATTTCTAAAACGGCATAAGGGCATTTCGTGAAACGAGGGGCAAAAATATTAGACTCAGGAAGGAAACCAGGACCCCTCGGTGTGTTAGGTTTGATAATGGAAAACCAACCCAAGAGGAATAGTAAACTGACCCTTAATGATTAAAATGCCTAAAACGGGGAAAATTCACGTTAGGGGTATTTCAGGAAACGAGGGAGAAAAAATAGGTTGGGATAGAAAACCCGAGCCCTTGGGAACCGAGACTAAGGGACTGGAATGAAAAACGTTTTAGGAGTAGTTAAATACCCATTTGAGGCTCCCAAACGTTAGAAAAATGAGAAACGACCCTAGGTGTCGGATGAATAGTAATCGAGGGTCGGAAAATGAATAACTGAGATTTTATAGTCAATAAAGCTGTAAAAAGATACAGAAGCCTAGGAAATATTATCTTGTGATATTTGGGCTTAGAAGATTCGGGAAAAATGATACGACAGAATAGTTACGGTCTCGAGACCCATTAGGGGTAAAATGGTTATTTTGACCAAAATATTTTTGAAAGACTCGAAAAGGACCGTTAAGGATCTAGAATACTTAAAACAAGATTGTAGAAGTCATAGTAAAGATTTTAAGATTAAAAATCTAAAAATTCTAAAGAACACGGGCTTGTAGAAGGATACACAGCCGTGTATGGGAGAAAATTTACAGCCCGAGGAGTACACGGGCTTGAACATGGGCGTGTACCAAGCTGTGTACTGTTACATGGCCAAATGGTGAATTACACAGTCGTGTGACATAAAACCCGAGAGACACACAGGCTTGAACACGGGCGTGTTTCGAGCCGTGTACCACATAGAAAAATGAAAAATGTTGTAAAAATTATAACAAAATAAATATATTCAAAGTGATGATTAATGATGGGTATTAACAGAGAATATTATTTCTGTAGGGACCCAAACTAGAGATAAAACTGTGGAGGAGTTCCGGAAGCGGACATTATCGCAGTGGTGGTAAGTTCAAGCATTTTCATGTCTACAACATGAAATACTATATTATTTTATTATGTACTAATTGTACACTAGGTATTAAGTCCTATGGACATTAGGGGATTAGTTAGTATAACAAATCCCATATAATAAGAGAAAGAGAATATGTAATACCTACGGGTGATAGAGGTTAATGACCTTGAGGTGACGAGTAATGTCACATGGTCAGTACTAAAATTGAAAGATGGTAATAAAACCATATAAGGCATACCGCCCCTCCAACATTGTGGTAAAGGTTTACAGGTCCTTGGGGATATAATAATCGCCACAAGTGATGAGGATTGTGAGCAAGAAGCTTTAGGGTTACTCCCTAAGGCCTCCCAATCAGCATGCTATAAAGTATCGATATAGCCACTAAGAGCTCGAAACCAGAAAATAAATAGAGATAATAGACAATAATGTGACAAAAGCCATAATAGAGCATAATTGAGTATAACCGACACTAGCACTAAGTGTAGTGGATTCGATTAGGGTAACGTGAATAGTACTCAGTTAGGGTAACAGTTACTATTCATCGATCAAATGTCAACATCACTATTCATGATGAATAATACTATTCATGTATGAATAGTATTATTCGCTGGAAATTAGATTTTGGATATTTTTGAATCCATGTGATTCTTATTAACTATGTTTGAACTTACTGAGCCTGTTAGCTCATCAGTTTGTTCATATTATAAGTAAGAAACCTGTCCAGTAGACTATATGGATGACGGTAGGATGCGCACGTGTTAATGGGATAGGGAGTCAACTGTGGATTTCGATCCTGCTACTAGTCTTCCACTGAGTGATAAGTTAGTGAATTGAAGAGAATGTGTTTTGAAAAATACAGTATATATATATGGTATGTTGTATATTATGTTGTACTCAAAAAAGACAACTAAAAGTTAGTATTATATTTTACATGGCTTTTATACTTAACTTTCCTTTAAGGAAAGTATGTATTAAAAAGAAAAAAAATTATAGGTAAAATTTTGGCCCCTTAAAGTAAGAGTTGAGAGAAAAAGAGTTTTAAATGGCGATCCGGATTCAGCTCACGGGCTGTCTTAGTAGGCAACAGAGTCGGTTCATGACAGTTACAGGTGGTTGGATTCGGGGGCACCACAGGTTGGTATCAGAGCGAGGTTGACCATATCCCTATTGGCACGAAACGCGACCTGTTCGTCAATCTAAGTAAGTTAGCTTTCTTTAAGACTAGTTAATTTTTTGTTTATTCGGGGTTATATATTTTGTAGGACATACGATGACTAAACCACCTTATATGAGACCCCACCTATACCGACCGAGAGGACCGATCCGGGTACGGACTAGGCCCGTGATTAGGCTGTCGATGATTCATCGAGCAGCACCTCAACCGTCGATACCTGAGCCGCCAGCACTGAGAACAATAGCATCGGCATCGGTACAAGTACCACCTCCTCAACTGGTTGTAAATCCACCAGTAACGGTAGATATTCCAGTGGTGGGAGAACGAGCTCATATAGGAGCTAGAGTATCAGTACGAGTAGTATACGCTCTCAGAGGCAGTCATCCACCTACATTCGAGGGAGGACAATAGGGGATCTCTACTCGAGACTAGCTACATGACATAGAGACGATCATACACTAGTGTGACATAGATAAGGACTACTGGGTGTTGATGGTAGTTGGCACATTCTGTGAGGATGCACAGATGTATTGGGAGTACTGCGATCAAGAGATGTTGTTAGCACTTGATTAGGCTAAGTTTTGACAAATCATGATACAGCAGTCCCGCAGAAGAGTTCAGCACCGGTCTCAGACCCTCCTGAGAGCAGGTTAGTAACGCCGCCACCGACTATGCCTAAGTTTACAGATGTTAGAGATTTTGTTCTTCAGGCAGAGAGACAGCAGGTGATGCTAAGTGATACTGTATTCACTTATGCAGTCCAATTTCAGGATAATGTTGTGAGGAGATGTCCTATGTCCAACCTCATAGATGAGGATTTTTATGATATATTTTGGAAGGGGCTCACTATTGATCTACGATAGAGGGTAACTCCTTTATACCCTACTACCTTGCGTGAGTTTATAGTTATTGTAGCCAAAGTAGAGGAAGAGATGATGATGGAACGTATAGTGCGTAAGAGACATGAGCAACTGTTGCAGGATGCCATGCTAGATCGTCTATATGGGGCATAGCCTATGGCAAATGATCATGAGGCTGGTCCATCAAGGCAACGAGAGGGTACGAGTCCCGTTGAAGGATCGACGCCATCCGAGGCCGAAAATGGTATGGATGAGGATGAAGTGGATCCAGAGGAATTTTTGACAATTCCGGATCAACCCCAGTTAGGAGATTAGATGTAGAAACACATGTGATGTATAAATGTATATATAACTGTATATGTGTATATATGATAGTATCGAAAGGCTATTTTGGGAAAAGCCTTTGAGTTGATGTATATTTGAAAATTTTAAAATGAAATGAAATGACAATCATATTCTGACATATTCAATGGATGAAATGTTAAAATTATGTGATGATTAAAACTATTTTTACTTCTTTTTGTAAAAATATGTTTGTGAAAATCTAACGATTGATTTTCATGCGATTATAGGAAATAGAAAAGATGGTGAACCCAAGAAATTTGCGAAACATGATAGGGCGACCAATCCTGTCCGAAAGAGTAGATGAATTGCAAGCCATGTTAAAAGCTTAGATGAAAGCGAATGCTGAGCTAAGACAAAGGTTAGAGCAGATAGAGGAGAGGCAAGGCCAAGAAGAAGGCCATGTTAGAAAATGCCCTAAGCATTAGAGACATTTTATGCATTTATTTTGAGCTGGATAATAAAATTATAATATAAAAGTTATTCATTACATTGCTGTTTGTCCTTATTCTATTTACATGTTAAAGTAAATGTAAGCAAATATGACTCATTGACTGCTTGTGTTAAAACTGTTAGAACATTGCATGCAATGGACTTTTGTATGCGAGAAGACAATGCTCTAAAGTAAGCAGTCTAAACAAAGGTCTATAGTCTATGGGCTTAGACTGAGCATCTAACTCATGTTAAGACTATTATGTTATCTAAAGTCATGGTGGGGACGGTTTGTCTTAACTGTCCGGAGCATAGACTCCTAAATAGAGACATATATATATTGCTTGGTGGTGACATATTAGGCTGGGACTAAAACATGATTGATCTACATAGTCTGCTATGAGTGGATCAATCTGCTTTTGATGTTCATTATGTAATATCCTTAATCCTGAGTAAATGAACTACTTCATGTATATGACTTATGTACTTTGATGTTCCAATGGCTAAAGCGTCTCAGAGGTAGTAAGCTTATAGACTGGTTCGTTAGGTGCATGACTTGTATACGATGAAGGGTTTGTTTACAGATATCGGAATCATAGCTCTAACGAGTTAAAGGTATCCTCTTAAAGGCATTATACTGGATGTGAAAATGGATAAGGCCTTAGGTCGTCTGCTGGGTGGATGACTTCTTATTCACACATAGTGAATAATTATTTTCTTATTCGATAGTATAATGAAACTTTAAGATAGCTTGATCAGTAGGATTAAACGGACTTTGACTTAAGGCTAATCATGGATATCATAAGAGGGTTCTACATATATGCCAAGGTCATTGGACATTAGCTTGTCACAGGCTTTCATAATACGGTATATAATTGGGAGTTCAGTTTCAAATTTATAGTGGTGTGACTCTGAAATTAGTGATCATATGATTGAGTTGTTCGGTACAAAATGATGATCATATGGATTCACGGGAGCCCGATTATATATGTCCAATTGGTCTCTCTACTAGCTCCACATAATTCCTTAATGGTTGGCAAATTGATTTGTGTATGCTTATTGGCTAGTTGATTTTGCATGCATGGTGTTGACATAGGATTAGGATGGTGGACAATATTCTCTTCGGTTGAATTCATATTTTGTTTTGGATAATAGAGTACACAATTATTTGAATTCCAAATAAAGTTACCATGATTTTATTTGAGATTAGATTTGAGTTGTAGAAAATTATCCATGAGAACAAAAATTTGAAATACAACTTTTTTTGTGGATTTTGAAATTTGAATTTTGAAATTTCAAATTTGAAATTTGAATTTGAATTTTGAATTTTGAAATTTGAAATTTGAAACTCAAATTTGAAATTTGAATTTTGAATTTTGAAATTTGAAATTCAAATTTTGAATCACAATCCAAGTGGAATTCGAATTCTTTGTGGATAATTCCACAGGGTTAGAATTCAAATTTGAGTTGGATTATGGAGAGGAAAATCTTGTTTGAATCCTATTTGAATTTTGAATCCCAATCCTAACTAAAATGGTCGAAAATTGTTAAGGGAAATCCTCCGAGATATTTTCAGTTTTTGTGGATAAGGTTCAAGGAAAATTCAAGTAAGAAAATCCTAGTTGAATTTGAATTCTCTCCTCCCTAAAAGTGGCTGAAAATTTTAAGGATAAATCCAAGGGGATTTTCGGTTTTTTATGGATAAGGATGAGATAAAATTCAAGCTAGAAAATCCTATTTGAATTTTGATTCTTTCCATCACATTATGGCTGAAAATTTTATGGATAAATCCTAGTGAATTTTCATATTTTTTCTTGTGGATAATGGTGAGATAAAATTCAAGTAAAATCCTATTTGAATTTGGATTGGATAATCCCTAAAAAGTGCACGAATTTTTGGTTTGATAAAGCCTAGAAAATTCAGATTTTTGTTGTAAATAAGGGAGAAAATCTTCTCCTAATCCAATTCGAATTCAGAGGATCACCTCATGCAAGTCTATAAATAGAGGTCCTACCATTCCAGTTCTCTTAGACCACAGACTCTCAGGTGAGCAGGCTTATTGTTGCATAATTCACCGTGACAATAAGTTCTTTAGAGATCTGGGTGGTCAGAAGAAGACTAGCAGTGCTAGCATACCGGTCGAGGAACCAAGTGCCCACACACTCTGCCATCCGAGAATTGGAGAACAGTAGAGAAGGCTAGTTGGTTGAAACCCTCCATTCATTCTCCTCCTGCAGTATTGGTGTCCTCTTGAGGTATGAGTTTTGTTGTTGTTAGTTTCTTGTATATGGCATCATGAGATATTTATCGATCTTGAAAATTTTATATTGTTCCGCTGCGCCGCTCTGATTCGTTTTTACTTATTTTTATTCCTACAGGCCAAAACCCATAAATGGTCGCACCTGCACCAGAAGTGCCGCCAATTGAACCTGAAATAGAAGAAGTAGAACGACAACCTCGGGACAACCAGGAGCCATTATACGAAAGATTCCGACGAATGAAGCCACCGGAGTTCGAGGGTTCCACAAACCCATTAGAAGCAGAAGAATGGTTATCTTTACTCCATATGATCTTGGAATTTATGGAGTTGAATGACCAAGAAAGGATTATGTGAGCATCCTTTGTTCTGAAAAAGGATGCAAAATTTTGGTGGGAATCAGTCAAGTTGAGAAGAAACATGTACATAATGTCATGAATAGATTTCCCAGGGAGCTGGAACGAGAAACTTCCATTAGTAGAGTTTTCGTACAATAATAACTACCAAGTCTCGATAGGTATGGCACCCTATGAAGCTCTATATGGAAGGAAGTGTAGATCATCGATTCATTGGTATGATTTACAAGAAAAGCGACTGCATAAGACAGATTTTGTGTAAGAAACAGTGGATGCAATTACAAAAATACAACAACGGATGAAAATATCCCAGAGCCGACAGAAGAGCTATGCGGACAAAAGACGAAGGTCCCTAGAGTTCAACGAAGGGGATTTAGTATTCCTAAGAGTCTCATCGATGAAAGGAATAATGCGATTTGGAAAGAAAGGGAAATTGAGTCCAAGATATATTGGACCATATAAGATTATCGAACGCATTGGTAAAGTTGCTTATAGGTTGGCATTGCCTCTAGAAATGTCATCAATACATAATGTGTTTCACGTGTCGATGCTGCGGAAGTATATATCGGATCCGCCCCATGTGTTGAAACATGAATTGATCCAAATTCAGGAAGATCTGACGTACGAGGAGAGGCCTGTTCAAATTCTGGCACGAGAAGATAAGGTTTTAAGGAACAAGACGATCTCATTAGTCAAAGTGCTATAGAGAAATCACAACGTCGAAGAGGCTACATGAGAGCGAGAAGATGAAATTAGGAATTTGCACCCCCCACTTGTTCTAAATTTTCGAGGATTAAAATTTTATAAGGAAGGGTGAATGTGATAACCGGGAATTTTAGATTCTCAGAGTAGATTAAAATTGTATGTAAATATCAATTTTAATGAATAAAATATGATAAAGTTATGTTTTAATACTGTTGTGAATACTGTAAAAATGTTCCGGCAGTGTTAAAGTAAGTGAGTTCGGAGATTTTAATCTTACCGAACAAAATTGGGCGAGATGGTTTGAAAACGGAACCAAAAACCCTAGAGAGTGCACTGAAATGCACTAAAAAGATAAAAATTATAGTAGAGAATTTTGACCAAACGGAAGCAAAATAAAACAAACCGATTGCACCAGAGGCGCTCGGAACCCGCCTACGTGATTTCGGTAAAGTTCCGTTCGGTTTGACTTTCGGTCAAAATTTGACCCCGAATTAATATACGAATTAATTCATAGGATGACATCACATATATGATGTCATAAATATAGTTTTTGAAGGCTTGGAAAGAAAGAATTAATAGGTGTAAGGCAAGGATTAGTTGTCTTTTTGATCAATGGCTAAGATTAAGCCAAAATGATAGTGAAAAAAATTTAAAATGGGCAAAAAAAAGGGATTCGGCCACTTGTAGGAATGGCAGCCTAAAATTTTTAATTTTGGCCCAAAAAAATTACATTTTAGCCCTTGAACAATTAGGAATTTGACGGGAAAAAATTGCTAAGAGCTTCCTTGCTTTTGCCTATAAATAGGCTTCAAAAATCCACTTGAAAATTAGTGAAACTTGGCCAAACTCTTGCCAATTTTAACAGCAAAAAAATCCATGCCCTTTAGTGGATTCCAAACCAAAAAAAAATTTTCCAAAATTTCATACCAAAAATAGCCTCCAATCTTAGCCAAGGTTGCAAGGAAATAAGTTCATAAGGTTAGCTTCCAATTTGAAGCATTTTTCATTTCTTTTCTTGCAAAAATATTCATGGCTATTGAGGTGCAGTAAACATTGAAAATTTTGATGTTTTGTTAATATTATTGATTGGTTTGGTGTTCTAGAGTTTAAAGCATGAATTAAGATTAAGAAACAAGTAAAATCTGATGCTTGATTTCCATGAAATCTGTGACTAGCGAGTGTGGAGAAAATGAAGAAAATTTGGTGAATTGCTTTAATAGTTGTGTTAGTTTGATACTATGTTTATTAAAGCATGAATTGGAACCATGAAACAAGAAATTTTGGTGCATGTTTTATGCTAGAAACCGTGGCTAACAAACACTAGAAAATGGAAAATTTTTGGTGTTGAGCAATGGTGAGAAATGTTGATAAAACCCTAGCAATAAGAGCAAAAATTTTACATGTGGTTAAGCATGAAAAATCCGTGGCTAATGCTAGGATTAGAATGAAATTTTGCTAGGTTTTTAATGTTGATATGAACATTTAAAGACCTAAAAGTGATATGTGGTAATTGATTGTTGTGATGAAAAATATTTGATATTGTTTACCATAATAAATCGAAGTCATGATTGGGAAAAATTTGATGATGTGTGTGTTGATCTTTGAATATTGGTCAATGTGGAAAATTTTTATTAAAGTTTGGTCACTTTGTATAAAATAGGCCTCCGGTGTAGTACGTGGCAGGTACAAAGGTTCTGAGGCATACCTAACGCCAGGAAACCTAAAAATACAAGCGGAAATGCTGATAAAATTTCTAAAATGGAATAAGGGCATTTCGAGAAACGAGGGGCAAAAATATTTGACTTGAGAAGGAAACCGAGATCCCTCAGTGTGTTAGGTTTGATAATGGAAAACTAACCCGAGAGGAATAGTAAATTGACCCTTAATGATTATAATGCCTAGAATGGGAAAAATTCACGTTAGGGGTATTTCAGGAAACGAGGGAGAAAAATCAGGTCGGGATAGGAAACCTGAGCCCCTCGAGAATCGAGACTAAGGGACGGGAATGAAAAACATTTCAGGACCCATTTGAGGCTCCGAAACACTAGAAAAACGAGAAACGACCCTAAGTGTCGGATGAATAATAACCGAGGGTCAAAAAATGAATAACTAAGATTTTATAGCCAATAAAGCTGTAAAAAGATACAGAAGCCTAGGAAATATTATTTTATGATATTTGGGCTTAGAAGATTCGGGAAAAATGATACGACGGAATAGTTACGGTCCCAAGACCCGTTAGGCGTAAAATGGTCATTTCAACCAAAATATTTCTGAATGACTTGAAAAGGACCGTTAAGGATCTAGAATACTTAAAATAAGATTCTAGAAGTCATAGTGAAGATTTTAAGATTAAAAATCTAAAAATTCTAAAGAACACGACCGTGTAGAAGGATACACGGCCATGTATGGGAGAAAATTTACAACTTGAGGAGTACACGGGCTTGAACACGGGCATGTACCAAGCCGTGTACTGTTATACGGCCATGTGACATAAAACGTGAGAGACACACAGGCTTGAACGTGGGCGTGTTTCAGGACGTGTACCACATAGAAAAATGAAAAATGTTGTAAAAATTATAACAAAATAAATATATTCAAAGTGATAATTAATGATGGGTATTAACAGACAATATTATGTCTGTAGGGACCCAAACTAGAGATAAAACTGCGAACAAGTTCCGAAAGTGGACATTATCACAGCAATGGTAAGTTCAAGCAATTTTATATCTGTAACATGAAATACTGTATTATTTAATTATGTACTAATTGTACACTAGGTATTAAGTCCTATGGATATTGGGGGATTAGTTAGTATAACACATCTCATATAATAAGAGAAAGAGAATATGTAAGGCTTATGGGCAATAGAGGTTAATGACCTTGAGGTGACGAGTAATGTCACATAGTCAGTACTAAAATTGAAAGATGGTAATAAAACCATTTAAGGCGTACTGCCCCTCCAACATTGTGGTGGAGGTTTACAGGTCCTTCAGGGATATAATAATCGCCACGAGCGATGAGGACTGTGAGGAAGAAGCTTTAGGGTCACTCCCTAAGCCCTCTAAGTCAGCGCGCTATAAAGTATCATACAGCCACTAAGAGCTTGAAACCAGAAGATAAATAGAAATAATAGACAATAATGTGACAAAAGCCATAACAGAGCATAATTGAGTATAACCGACACTAGCATTAAGTGTAGTGAATTCGGTTAGGATAACATGAATAGTACTCGTTTAGGGTAACAGTTACTACTCACCGATCAAAGGTCAACATCACTATTCATGATGAATAGTACTATTCATAGGAAATTAGATTTTGGATATTTTTGAATGCATGTGATTCTTATTAAGTATGTTTGAACTATATGCATGTGAATACTTAGCCTGTTAGCTCATTAGTTTGTTCATGTTGCAGGTAAGAAACCTGTCCAGTAGACTATATGGATGGCGACAGGATGCGCACGTGTTAATGGGATAGGGAGTCAACTGTGGATTTCGGTCCTGCTACCAGTCTTCTGCTGAGCAATAAGTTAGTGAATTAAAGAGAATGTATTTTGGAAAATATAGTATATATATTGTATGTTGTACATTATGTTGTACTCAAAAAAGACAACTAAAAGTTAGTATTATATTTTACATGGCTTTTATGCTTAACTTTCCTTTAAGGAAAGTATGTATTAAAAACAAAAAAAAAATTATGGGTGAAATTTTGGCCCCTTAAAGTAAGAGTTGAGAGAAAAAGAGTTTTAAATGGTGATCTAGATTCAGCTCGCGGGCTGTCTTGGTCAGCAACAGAGTCGGTTCATGATAGTTACAAGTCGTTGGATTCGGGGGCGCCATAAGAATGCTCAGACCGAACATCTGAGCATGATAGCGAGGGATAAACCCTAGTAAGGATACGAAATCGAGAAAATGGTCTGGATGATCTCTTCTCATCTAGAGACTGACAAAATCAGAGTCAGGGCACTTAGAATAGTCAGTTAAGTTGAAAATAATGAATAGTGAATAGTGAAAAAAATGCAGTGTCAAGTTATTGGCTAAGACGGCCTTAATTTGACTTAAAACTGATGCATTAATGGCCAGTAGTCTCAATCTGGTCGATTGAGTATAAAACAAGAATTTTTGTTTGAGAGATACACAATATCAGGATGAGGGTCAAGACGACCTTTACTCGCTCTGAAACTGATATATTTGGACTCAGAACGTCCAAATTAGTCAAATGGGCACTTGACATGTTTTTCAAGGTGGGGTCACACAGATCCCAAAAATTGGTCCAGATGAACTCCGATGGATGTAAAACTAATAAAAATGGAATACGTCTAAATTAGTCAAGAGAGACTGTGTCTGAGATTTCGCTCGGGAATACCTCGGTTTGCGTGCAAAAAGACAATACAGTGCAGACACAACCACAGTATAGGATGTGAACAGTAAATTAGACTGATAATGGGCTCTTAGATAGTATAAAACAACCAGAAACTTACAGTACAAAAATCAGATTCAGAAATCCAATTTTCGGGTGAAAATTGGAACACTGCCGAAAAAGGATCAGAAACCAAACGGTAGAAATTAAACTGTGAAGAGAAGACTTTGCAGATGAATTCTCCCCCTAGAAAACCATGTACCATTAGCCATAAGGCCCCCAAACACGTCCCTAACAAGTGGGAAAAGTTTTCCCTAAAGTTAGGAATGTGTTGGACCCTTTGTTGAATAAAATACTCAACATTCATCATATGGTCCAATATTGCATTTAAGGCCATTTAACCCTTTTTGGCTGCTACCACCCCACAAATTTTGGGCCAAAAAATAGCAGATTTTTGTCCCTTGATTAGGCTAAAATGGTGGACAATTAATTGGGATTAAGTCTAAGCAAGCTTGATTAATTTTGCCTATAAAAGCCACTCATGACAACAAGAGTTCATTTCTTTCTTTTGGCTTCCAAAACACAACATTTTTCTCTCCCTTTCTAGCTGCAGCCGACCCCCTCTTTAAGCCCCCAAACCCTCACATTTCGAAGCCTTAAATCATACTAAAAACGTACCAAAAATCAAACCTTACAAGCTTGTGTTAGGAGGATTCGAATCCAAGTCATTCTAAGGCACCAAGGGCAAGTTTTCAAAATCCAATCTTGTAGTTTTTAGTTTTTATTTTGGTTTGTTTTTTTAAGAGAAAATTTTTGGTATTGGGTCTAGCAAAAACCGACCTCATTTCCCTTGGTTTCCCATGATCATTTGGTACATCAAGCGTTGGTTCAAAAACATGCTTGGTTCAAAGCACAAAGGTAAAAACTGAAACCTTCCTTTCTGGTGATTTAGTGATTTTAAGTTTTTGATCAAGGCCATTTATGTGTATTTGTTTATGCACTTAGTTTGTAATAATTTATTTTGATCTCTTAAGTTTCCATTTTTTAAGTTTATGTGGTTGTGGTTGTATTTACAATTTTTATGAATGGCTATTGTATGTGTGATGCTACGAACGTTTAGGAACGGGGCTGGACATATATCTGTCCCTAGGAAAGGCCATAGATTTTGGCCATTTTGACCTAGTTAGGTTCCAAATTTGGGATTGATAAAATATGATGTTTTAAGAAAATTTTGATACGGTTGTTTTTGCTTCTAATAGCCCTCGGCCAAAAATGAATTTACGATAGGTTTATAGAGTGTTTTTCACTCGGTGCCCAAAACTGGGAATAAAATCCGAACACAGAGATTGGTCTCGGGTTTTGTCAAAAATGGACCACTTAGATTCCGAACCGGTTCTTAGACACAACACGAAAGTTGTAGATCTTGTTGAGATCTTGAAAACAACCTAGGCATGTTTTAAAAATTTGGTCGTTTCGGGCCTCAAACAAAGCTATTTTCAAAGTGATGTAAAACTAGGACTTTTACAAAAAAAACTGGGCACTTAGCCCGCGGATTTAATGAAATTAGGAGCTGTTAGAGTTAGATTTAAGCTCCGAGATGAACACGAGATTTGTTCATCTCGTTGAGGATGAAAACTTTCATGTTTTACCAAAATCACAAACAAAGTCGTTTCGACTAAGTCTCAAAATAGTTTTCAAAAGTGGTTCAAAACCACCTTTAAATTGCAAGTATCAAAAAAATGTAATTTATACACTTCAAAATAAAAATGTGTTTTGAACACTTTAAAATATAAACATTGTTTTCATAAAAACGTCCCCCACCTTCCAACGGGGTGATAAGGGGATGGTTTCAAAAGAAAGAATTTTCCCAAGAATTTTACAAGCCAAACCATACATTTGTTTCAAAGTAAAATAGTGTGAGTAGCCCGGTAGGCTACCACACCAAACAAGCCTTAGTAGCCCGGCATGCTACCACACCAAACAATTCATAGTGGCCCGATGGGCCATTACACCAAATAAGGAATAGTAACCCGGTAGGCTACCACACCCAAACTGGCAGAGTAACCCAGTCGGTTACTACACCAAGTTTACGCATAGTAACCCGGTAGGCTACTTAGTTGTCAACACACGAGGTAACCGGTCAGTTGACTGATCGGTAAAGCAGTCAAGGACCATGTGTCGAACAACCCTGTGAGGAACTATGATTATTCTGTCAAGTAGACAGTTAATCAGACACGGTACAAGTTAGACACCCAGTCCCCATAACAGGCCAATAGGGTATCGTTGGGCGTCGGTACCCCATAGAAACGCAAGTTATAGTCACTGATGTTAATGGTGACTCAACGAGAGTATTAATCAGGAATGTTATTGATGACAGATGGTCACCTGTAATTTGTTAAAAGCGCGAGTATGCAATTTACTTATAAACTAGGTAAGTACAACTCCGCCTATGGCATGAATAAAATGAATTTGAAATGATAGTTTTTACAGTATATTGAGTATACATAGCATGCACACGTTGATGCACAGCATATATAAGAGCATTTAGTTTCACAATCACATAGATTGATGAAAGAACAAAGTTAGGTACCGTACGTCCCTACTACGTAAGATTAGGGATAGCTTAGAGAAGTATATGGTCAAATCAGATAAACCATATCAGAATAAGGGTGTCAGTATAATGGGCCAAGGCCCACAAAATCTAACGAGCCAGGCTCATAATGTATAATAGGGTAAGGCCATAAAATATGTCCACAATGGGCCAAGGCCCATAAAATCTAACGAGCCGAGGCTCATAATGTATAACAGGCCAAGGCTATAAAATATATCCATAACGGGCCCTATGTAGACATAAGAAAGAGAAGAGAATAACGAAGCATAAATGAGCATAACCGGGCTATGCATTATACATGGTATGCATTAGATATAGTTCACTATGCTTCCATTTGTAGTAAGATGCATTCAATACATGAGGTATCTATTATGCATTCTGTATGTTATGATTTAGTATATGATGTTCTGCATTCTGGGATATTGTTCTGATATGTGGAATGTCTTAGTGAGATGTGTCGGTTATGACATGCTTACATGATTTTAAGTATGTACTATGTTTTGAACATATTTTGCGGTTAACATGTTGTACTTACTGGGCATAAAGCTCACGGAGTGTGTTCATGCTGTAGGTAAGTAACCAATGGCTTAAACCACAATGGACGATGATGGCGGCGGAGGCGGATGTGAAGCGAGGTTATAGAGACACCGCAAGTTAATCTTCCGCACAGTTAAGTAAATAGTATTTTTAAATAGTAACCGTTAAATAGTATTTTTGAATAGTAACCATTAAATAGTATTTTTTAATAGTAACAATTAAATAGTATTTTTGAATAGTAACTGTCAAACATTATTTTTGAATAGTAACCATTGAATAGTATTTTTGAATAGTAATGGTTAAAAAGTAATCTTGAATAGTAACCATCAAACAATATTTTTGAGTAATAACCGTTAAATAGTATTTTTGAAGAGTACTCGTTAAATGACCTTTTTGAATTTCGACGGTATACGTACATAAACAATAAATACATACGAAAAAAATCCCCTAAAATTAGGGTGTCTAAGTAAATAGATTTTAAGTAAGTATTATTGAATTGCAAGAAAGTACAAGTACAAAATTTAAAGAAGTAAGTTTTAAGTGACGGTTCGGGCCACTGAGGGCACAAGGCGTCACATCAGATAACCAGTCCGAGCATACTGATGATCTGTTCACCAGTCCTGTGTCAAAAAATGGTCATCTGGACTGATTTCTTGATACTACATGACTTATACGCACATATACATAATAGGGTGGACCGATTTCACTGTCGGTTGCCCCCCCTTTCACTACATGAATAGTAATTAAACGGTACTGTACCCGTTTAATTCATTCAACTAGAAAATATACTGTATTTGATCAACTTAATTACTTATCACATAGTAATTAGGTTTCATGAATCATGAGAGTCTTCTCAGCAGCTCTCTGCTCAGTACGTAGACTTCTATATGGGCTCTTACATGAGCGTGTATAAGGCAACACGGGCGTGTACATTCCAAACATGGGCATGTACTAGTTGAGACTACTCAACACGGCCATGTCTTTGAAACACATTCATTTACCCGAGCGGTACACGGCCACTTACACGGTTGTGTATTTGACTGTGTTAATCCAATTTGCATTAAAAGGCATCAAATTATTCCTCAATTTCTCATTATGTGAAAATTAGGTTACATAAATGGGGCAATCCTTACAATTTACCCCCCTTACAAAATTTTCATCCTTGAAAATTAGAATAATTATGGGAAGTCTCTTTTCATATCTTCTTCCCATTCCTATGTGGCTTCCTCTATACTATGCTTTCGCTACAATACTTTTACTAGTGGTATAACCTTATTTCTGAGTACGTTATTCTCTTTAGCTAAGATTCACATGGGTTTCTCCTCGTATATCAGATTGGCATGGACTTCTATGGGTTCTTGGGTCAGAACGTGGGAGCTGTCCGGCACGTATTTCTTCAGCATCGATATGTGGAAAACATTATGTATGGAAGCTAATTTGAGAAGGAGTGCTAATCTATAGGCTACCTTTCTGACTCTCTCAATAATCTCGAAGGGTCCTATATATCTAGGACTGAGCTTTCCTTTCTTCCCAAAGCACATCACCCCTTTCATGGGTGCTACCTTGAGAAAAACTGAGTCTCCTTCTTAAAACTCAAGGGGTCTGCTTCGTTTATCTACGTAGCTCTTCTGGCAACTATGTGCTCTATCCAATCTTTCTCGTATAAGCTTCACATCTGCTGTTGTATTTTTAACAAAGTCCGTGCTGGTAAGCTGTTTCTCTCTAGCCTCGTGCCAATGCACTGGAGATCTGCATTTTCTTTCATAGAGTGCCTCATACAGTGCCATCCGATCGAGGAATGGTAGCTATTATTGTACGAGAACTCAATCAAAGGTAGCTTCTGGTCCTAGTTTCCCTTGAAGTCTAGGACATAAGCTCTCAACATATCCTCAAATGTTTGTATAGTCCTCTCAAACTAACCGTCATTCTGAGGATGAAAAGCTGTGCTAAACTTCAATTTAGTTCCCAATGAGACCTGGATGCTCTGCCAAAACTTGGAGGTGAAGCGTCCATTGCGATCTGAGATAATAGATTTCGGCACTCTGTGCAATCTCACTATCTGAGCTAAATACATTTTTGTTAGTCTTTCCACCTAGTAGCTCAGTTTCATAGTTATAAATCGAGCTGATTTCGTTAGTGTACATAATTACCCAGATCGCATCGTTGCCGCTCAACATCCTCAGCAATCCGACTACGAAGTCCATCGTAATTTGGTCCTATTTCCACTCGGGCAGCTCGATTTTCTGTAGTTCTCCTGCTGGCCATTGATGTTCTACCTTAATCATCTGACACGTGAGGCACCTGACAATGAACTTGGCGACGTCGTTCTTCATTTTAGGCCACCAAAAACTATCCTTTAGGTCTTCATATATATTATTCACCCCTAGATGTATAGAATATGACATTTCATGAGCCTCTGAAAGGATTTGCTTCCTGAGTTCCTCATCCTTTGGAACACACACTCTATCTCTATAATAGAGTACGCCGTCCTTAGAGACTCTGAACTCTGAATGTTGGTCCTCCATAGCTTCCTTTCTGAGCTTGTTCAAAGATGAATCAAGGTCCTATCCAGCCTTGATTTCCTCTAGGAGCGTTGATTGGAGGGTCATTTCAGACAACCTTCCCGTCAAAATCTCGATCTCACTACTACATAGCTCCCTTTGTAGTGCTCCTGACATGGTACTTATGGCCATAAACGATGAAGAATGCTTCTGACTTAGCGCATCAGCCACCTTATTGACTTTTCCTGGGTGGTACAGGATTTCTCAGTCGTAATCCTTTACCAGTTCTAGCCATCTTCGTTGCCTCATATTAAGCTTTTTCTGCATGAAGATGTACTTGAGACTCTGGTGGTCTGTGTAAATCTCACACTTAACACCATATAGATAGTGCCTCTAAATCTTAAACACAAAAACGAACGCTGCTAGTTCCAGGACGTGTGTTGGGTAATTCTTCTCATGGTCCTTGAGTTACCGTGAAACATATGCGACCACTCTATCATTTTTCATCAATACAACTCCTAACCCGGTCTTGGATGCATCATTGTAGATCATAAAGTTTCCCTAACCAACATCTGGAATGGTCAGTATTGGGGCACTTGTGAGTCTTCGTTTTAGCTCCTGAAAGCTCCTTTCACACTTATCCTTCCACTCATACCTTTCACACTTATCCTTCCACTCATACTTCTTATCCTTCTTGGTGAGTGTTGTAAGTGGAGCGGCCAGCTTCAAAAAACCTTCAACAAAGCACCGGTAATATCCTGCTAGTCTTAGGAAACTGTGAATTTTCATCACATTTCTTGGTGTTGGCCATGCGTTAACAGCCTCAACCTTTGCTGGGTCCATAGATACTCCCTCCTTAGAAACTACGTGTCCAAGAAAGTGAACCTTCTCCAGCCAAAACTTGCACTTAGAGAATTTGCCATACAGCTAATGATCCTTTAGCTTACGTAAGACGACCCTTAAATGCTCCCCATGCTCCTCCTTCGTCTTAGAATATATAAGTATGTCATCGATGAACACAATGACAAACTTATCTAAGAAGTACTTGAACACCCAGTTCATCAGGTCCATGAAGGCCGCTAGGGCATTAGTTAGTTCGAACGATATAATGAGGAACTCGTAATGTCTTTATCGCATACGGAAAGCTATCTTGGGTACATCTTCATCCCTGATTCGCAACTGATGGTACCTGGAACGTAGGTCAATCTTCAAGAAGACTGCAACACCTCGGAGTTGATCAAATAGATCGTCGATCGGTGGCAACGGATACTTGTTCTTTATCGAGATCTTATTCAGCTCCCTGTAGTCTATGCACATCCTTAGCATTTCATCCTTTTTCTTCACGAACAAAACAGGTGCTCCCCAAGGTAAACAGCTTTGTCGGATGAAACCCTTGTCCATCAAGTCCTTCAACTGGGCCTGGAGTTCTTTTAATTCTGTAAGGGCCATCCGGTACGGGGCCTTGGAGATGGGGGCAGATCCTGGTAGAAGCTCGATCTCAAAGGCTATTTCATGTTCTGGCAGAAGCCCTGTAAGATCCTGTAGAAATACTTCCACGAACTCTCGAACCACTAGGACGCTATCCGGTCCTATCTCTACTTCTTGGGTCTTGTCCACTTTGTGTGCTAAGAAGCCGGTGCATCCGTTAGATAACAATTTATGGGCCTTCATTGCTGAAATTATCATTTTTGGCCACTTTAATGATAACCCCTTGTAGACAAACTTCTCGTGCCCGATTGGTTCAAAAGTAATCTCCCGCCTTCGACAATCTATGACGGCATTGTACTTGGTGAGGAAGTCCATCCCCACAATTACGTCATTGTCATACATGTCGAGGACGATCAGGTTAACACTTAGTTCTTACTCACAGATAACTACTGGTATATGGCGTAACCAATAATTAGACAATAAAACTTCCCCTGATGGAAGGGCAATTCAGAAAGTTTGTTTCATTCTATCTAGGTTCTTGTCTATCTTCCTAGCAAACTCTGAGGATGTAAATGTATGCGTGGCTCCAGAATCAAATAAAACCAAAGCAGCTGAGTTGGCAACAGAAAGCTGACCTATTACCACAGTTGAAATTCTAACTTCCACATCATCTCTAGTGAAGGCATAGATTCTTCCCTGAGCGTCTGGTGCCTCCAATCTTCCCAGAGTGATCGAAGGACCTTCGATCCAGGTCTAGGCAGTGTGTAGTTGACCACTGGTGGCGCGAGCTTGGCCTTGCTGATTTTGCGGGTTGGAGCTGCAGTTCTTGGTATAGTAGCCTTCCTTGCCACATTTGTAGCAGCCACTAGTTCCTTGTTTGCACTCTCTGGGATGATTTCTTCCACACTTTGGGCATGGCGAGTGTTGATTGCCATTTCCTTCCCAGTTATTCTTCTTCTGGGGGAAGTTCCTTTGTGGCCCATGGTTACTCTGGTTCCCCTTTCTCTTGTTATTATTGTGGGATTGCCTGTTGTGTTGGCTGGCTCCCACATTTTGTCCCTTATGCTATGATTCGGGGTTCTGTCTCCCCTTGGTCTGCTTTGCCTGTGTTTTCTCCTCTCTTTTGACCTTGAAGATCTGCGCCTTTTGTTCCTTGTCCTGAGCCAACCAGTATTTAGCTCAGATGGCTCTACTAATGCATTCTACCACTATTGCAGGCCCATAACTATTGCTGTAGACTTGGACGGCGATGTCCGTCTTAAACATTTTCAGCATCCGTCTGACTCTCTCCTTCTCAGTGGGTACTAGGTCAGGCCAGAGTCGGGCTAACTGATCGAATTTCCTGATCACCATCATCACGGTCATGTTACCCTGGCATAGATTATTAAACTCTTATTGTTGCGCTACCAACACTTCATCATTAAAATACATATCTTTGAACTCGTCAATGAAGTTTGTCCAACTCATTTCATTGACATTTCTTCTGATGGCCACTGTTTTCCACCATTGGTGTGCCCCCTTGCGTAGGGTAAGGGATGCACACAACACTTTCTCCGTTTCTGTCAATCCCACAAGGTCTAAGATCACTTGGATGTCTGTTAGCCAGTCATCGACCTCAATGGGATTTATGGTTCCTTTGAATTTCGGCACCTTCATGCATCGAAATTTCTCATACAAATCGCCTTCCCTAGGGGTTAGCACAAGAACATTGGCCATTATGGGAGCAGCCACGGCTAAGGTGCTGGTGTCGTCTGAGCTGAGGGAGCCGCTTGCTCTCTGGGAGTATCAAGGGCTACTAGAGCCTCTTGGGTTGGTACCTCTGCTGGTTGTGGTGCTTGGGGTTACCAGTCCAATCGTTCCCTAAGCTGGGTAAGCTCCTGTTGTTGGTTTAACATCATTTCTCACATGGCTGCGAGCTATGCCATTAGCTCGTCTTCCCAGGTGGCTTGTTGACTGAGATCTCATTCTTACCATGGTTTCATATGTAACCCTATCACACAGTGGGAAAGGAAATATAAGTCTTTTAAATTCTGTACCTGGGATTTGTATCACATATCATTTTCTTACTTAACAATCTTAGATATAAGCATAAATATTATATCTTTCTTTTTCTTATACTGTGATGTACAATACATTTACCGTATTGTATCGGAACATCGTCTAAGTGCCAGGATTCGTCCTGCACTTTCTATCACACTATGATCATATCTGGGCTTTTGGGTGAAACTATACTGCTTTTCATAATATATTTCACAAATATACATATACTCAAAAATATGTACAAGCTTCTTGTTCGATGGGAGTGATGCACACTTCCTGATACACAATCCCAATAGGGTATGTTAAGCTAAGTCTGATGGGGAAAGCTACTACTTCCTTCTATACATTTACATAACAAAAATTCCTGTGGAAAGGGTTACTACTACATGGAGGATAATCCTGATTCCGCATCAGACATTTCCTTATCGTCACTGTCACTGAGAGGAAACTCCTCTCGATCCTCCTCCTCGTCCCCTCAGATGAAATTGCCTTCGTTGTCGCTGGCTATGATGACTTAGGGCTCATACATCCCCATCCATTCGTTGTCACTGAAGTGATTGAGGATCTCCTCCCCCTCATCATCAAGATGGGCATCGGGGAGAGCCTCATCATCATCCTCTTCCATGTGGTGTTCGGGAGACAGAGGGGGTTGGTTTGGGGTTCTCCATCGATTCCCCATTGTCCTCGGGTGCTTCAGGCTAGTGTACGGCTATGAACTCTTCGTCGACTAGTTGGGGTGCTGGGTCTACCAAGTCACCCTTCATATTTATAGCTGCTACCATACCTTAGGCTGGTGTAGGGTTGAACGCTTCTCTCGGCATCCAATATTTCTTGGACAAGGCGCCTCAGGTCTTCATGTTGCGGAGGGTAGCGAACGAGGTCCCTCACATACTACGGAGTCCCTTTCCATAATAGGTCGGCTACCTCTACAAATGGTCATTCTAAAGGAATATGAGGTAACATGGCATCCATAAACCTTTGACAGTAGTGTACCATGGCCTCTCCCTCATAGACATCCCAGATATTAGAGAGGACCTGGTATCGCCTCTCGTACATGCCGTCCCAGATATCTCTATGTCTAGCTAGTCCATTGGAATTGCAGAGGTCTCGGCAGAACTCGGCCCACTGCATCATCAGATCCCTGATCCTATGTCGTTCGTTCCACCAAGCCAATACTAGTCCCTCCAGTCTGTTGCTTGCCAATGTGACATCCCGTGCCTTGAGTGGCCTGGACCGTCACTTAAAACTACTACTGATACTTACTTACTTAAAAACTATTACTTAAACTTACTTAATTTGATAGTCTACTTTTAGGGATTTTTTTAATGCGTATGTGTGTACTATTCACATACGTATACTTTAAAAATACGAACTCTACATCATAGGGAGTTCAATTACACATACATACTTATAAAACTGTTTAACTAATTATTATTCAAAAAATACTGTTTACTTAAAAACTATGCGAAAGTTTTAAACTCACGATGATTTCTATAACCTCGCCCTCACATTCGCCTCCGTCGTCATTATTGCCCATTGAGCTCTAAGCTATAGGTCACTTACCTACAGCATGAACACACATGGTGAGCTTTATGCCCAGTAAGTACAACATGTCATCCGCAAAACATGTTTAAATCATAATACATTCTTAAAACTATATAAGCATGTCATGTACCAACAAGTACTACTGAAATATTCCACATACCAGAACATCACAAAACACTAAATGCATAACTGAAATAATATAGCTGCATGCATAACAGAAAACATCGTGTAACTGAATGCAAATCTACTGTAGCTAGAAGCATGCTAAACTATGGCTAAGGCATATCGTGAATAATGCATAAATCGATTATGCTTATATTATGCTTCATTATTCTTTCTTTTCTTTTCATGCTTTCTTGTCTTATTCTTTCACTTGTGGGCCCAGTGTTGAACGTACCTAATGTGCGCAGACCGGTGGGAGGAAGGGGGAGCGACCCACCAACTTACCTCATAGTCGATCTTTAACTTTTAGCCATTAACCTCATCTACGGAGGTAGCATTCCACTGTGGTGGAAGTCATAACATAAAACCTTTAACTTTTAGCCATTAACCTCACCTACGGGTGGTAGTGTTCCACTAATTAGCCATTAACTTCACCTACAGGAGGTAGCATTTTCCTATAGTGGAAATCATAACATAAAACCTCACCTACGGGAGGCTGGTACACCAGCACTTAAATTTTCAGTCTTATTTTCTTTTATTCTCATGCTGTAAGCCCTACTAAGCTATCCCCTAATCTTACATGATAGAGATCTAATGGCATCTAACTTATACTGGTCATCAATCTACGTGATTGTGAACCTATAAACTCTCTTATTATGCTATGCGATGACTAAACATGATTTGCATACTTAACATAGAGTAAAATAACACTTAAATTCATTTTGCTCATGTTATAGGCCGAGTTATACTTACCTAGTTTGCAAGCAAACTTGTACCCTCACCCTTATCACGTTATAGGTATCTACCTGTCATCATAACGTATTCCGTCAATAATTGTTGCTAAGTCACTAATACCGTTAGTGACTAAAGTAGCTTTTTAATTGTCACAGGTCATCTTAAAGGTTTCAACGAGATCTATAACTTTCATGTTGAGCCCGAGATCCGGTTTGGATTCTAAGTGGTTCAATTTTAACAAAACCCGAGATTGTTCTTATGCTCATATTTTTAGTCCCAATTTTGGACACCGGTTAAACACTGCTCGTAAAACCTATTTTAGATTCATTCTTGGCCAAAAGTTATTTGAGGCAAAAGCGACCATAATGAAATTTCCATAAAACTTCATGTTTTACCAAATCCCAAATTCGGACCCTAATGGCGTCAAAAATGGCTGAACCCATGGCCTAACACTGGGGACAGATTTGTGTGTTCAGCCATCCTAAACGTCCACACACATACACACACACATCCATCCATAAAAATTTAAACCACAATCACACAACCATATAAACTTAAAAAAAAAAAAGCTAAGGGCTCAAAATAAAGCTATTACAACCCATTGCATAAATAAATATATATAAATTTCCTTTGATCAAAACTTAAAAATGACTAACCACAAAAAGGGGGTTTTCGGTTTTACCTTACGTGCTATGAACCAAGCATAACCGAACCGAGGCTTGGGTGACCCAAAAATTACCATGTAAACCAAAAGGGATTGGGAGTCGGCTTGTGCTAGAAAGAACACCAAAATTTTTCTCTTATCATCAAACTAAAATAACAACTAAAAACCACAAAGATTGGTTCTAGAATCTTACCTTTGAGTGACCTTGAGATGGCTTGAGAAAATAGCTCTAACACAAGCTAGATGGGGGCTGGTTTTTGGAAAGTTTTTGGCTTGGTTTCTTGGCTTGAAAATGGTATATTTTAGGGCTGGAAGTGGGTGAATTTTTCTAAAGCAAGAGGGAGAGAAGAGGCTTGGCTTTTTGGTAGCAAAAAGAAAGGGACAAAACCTAAGGGTGAGCACACCTATTTATAGGAAAAACTAAGCAATCTTAATTAACATTAAGCAACCTTAATTAAGCCCAAAACTAAGCTAAAAGGGGGACAAATTTTCTACCTTTTGGTTGTAGAAAAACCGTGGGTGGCTGCTGCATAAAAAGGGGCAAAAGTTGCATGTGCCCTTAGTACACCTTTTGCATTTTTTATTCCCATGTGTCATACCTATTTGCATTACTTTATTGTTAACTTTTAGGCTATCTTTGCAGCTAATTACAGCTGCTTTTTCAGCTAGGGTACATGGATTTTGAGAGGAAATTTTATCTGTGTTGGCTTCTCTTTGCAGTCTAATTTTCTACAGTGGTGTTCGGTCCTTTCTCGGCAGTGTTCTAGTTTTCGACTAAAATTGGATTTTCTGGATCCGATTCTTATACTAATAATTCCTAGTTGGGTTGTAATTCCTATAAGCCCATTTTGTGTCCATTTTACTGTTCATTTCCTATACTATGGTTGTGTCCACACTGTGTTGTTTTTGTACACGCACAATGAGGCGTTTTCACGTGAAATTTCAAACACAGTCTCTCCTGACTAATTTGGACATGCTGATTCCAATTTTATCAATTTTACGTTCATCTGAGGTTGTCTGAACTAGTTTTCTAGATCTGTGTGACCCCACCTTGAAAAACTTGTCTTGTGCCTGATTAACTAATTTGGGCGTTCTGAGTCTAAATATATCAGTTTCGGGCTGAGAAAAGGTTGTCATGACCCTCTTCCTGATATTGCATATCTCTCAAACAAAAATTCATGTTTTGTGCTCAATTGACTAAATTGAGCCTGCTAACTGTAAATATATCAGTTTTAGGTCAAATTAAGGCCGTCTTGGCCATTAACCTGACACTGCGTTTCCACTATTCACTGTTTTCCACTTAACTAACTAGTCTGAGTGTTCTGACTCCGATTTTGTTAGTTTCTGGGCGAGAAGAGATCCTTTGGATCATTTTTCTCGATATTGTACCTTGGCTAGGGTAATTATCGCTGTTGTGTTCAGATGACCGGTCCGAGTGTACTGATGGCCTGCTTACCAGTTCTGTATCAAGAAATGGTCGTCTAGACCGTTTTCTTGATACTACGTGTCTTATACACACATACACATAATAGGGTGAACCAGTTTTATTGTCGGTTACCCCCTTCATTGCATGAATAGTAATTAAACGTTATTGTACCTGTTTAATTCATTCAACTGGAAAATATACTGTATTTATTAACTTAATTACTTATTACATAGTAATTAGGTTTCATAAATCGTGAGAGTCATTATAGTGGCTCTCTACTCAATACACGACCTTCTACACGGGCTTTTACACGGGCGTGTATATTCTGGACACAGACGTGTTCCAGTCAAGTTTGCTCAACATGCCCATGTCTCGACACACGTTCTTTAACCCGAGCAGTACACAACCACTTACACGGCCGTGTACTTGACCGTGCCACACTACACGGCCATGTGCACTTACATGGCTTCTCACACTTTAACAATCTGAATGGTACATGATTACTTACACAGCCGTGTACCTGACCATGTTCTTCAAATTTACACTAAAAGTCATCAAATTATTCCAATTTCATTTCTTAATGACTTATTACATGGTAAATAAGATCCATGAATATGGGGTTCATTACAGCCAAAAACACCTATAAATGAGGTGGGATATGGCAAGCTTCAAAAATAACCTCCATATGGTGGATCCAATATAGGAGTTCGTGCGGGTGGCTACCATCATATAGGTCTGGTCGCATGGCGGCCAAAGTCAGGCTCACTTGTCGATCTTCTTGTACTTGGCAGGGGTCAATCGGTGCAGCCATACTACCTGCTATAATCGAATCGTTAACTAACATACTAATATCAAAAAAAAAAAACTAACTTACTTCGACAGATGAGGCAGGCATGCGGTGATGTGAGGTAGGGTGGCAGGATACTGCTTTGATACTAACTGTGACATCCCGTAGCCCTGAGTGGCTCGGACCGTTACTTAAAACTACTACTGATACTTACTTACTTAAAAACTATTACTTAACTTACTTAATTTGATAGCATAATTTTAGGGATTTTTTTTTAATGCATAGGTGTGCACTATTCACGTACGTATACTTTAAAAATACAAAGTCTACATCATAAGGAGTTCAATTACACATACATACTTATAAAACCATTTAACTAATTACTATTCAAAATATACTGTTTACTCAAAAACTGTGCGGAAGTTTAAACATGCGATGATATCCATAACCTCGCCCTCACATCCACCTCCACCGCCGTCATCACCCATTGAGCTCTAAGCTATAGGTCGCTTACGTACAGCATGAACACACACTGTGAGCTTTATACCCAGTAAGTACAATATGTCATCTGCAAAACATGTTTAAATCATAATACATACTTAAAACCATATAAGCATGTCATATACCAACATATACTACTGAAACATTCCACATACCAGAACAACACATATTACTGAATGCAGAACTGAAACATAACATACTGAATGCATAACTGAAACATCGTGTATTGAATGCATGTCTACTATAGCTAGGAGCATAATGAACTATAACTAATGCATACTATGAACAATGCATGATCCAGTTATGCTCATTTATACTTCAATATTCTTTTTCTTTCCTATGCCTAGCTGAGGGCTCGTGTGTCATTACTGAGTACATGCGGATCATTGGAAACGTCCGTGATCACTAACTTAAGAGCCATCAATGGAGGCTCATCTTACTTAAACTTGAAAAAACCTCTTCAACAGAAAAGGCCGGTATGAAACGCTTATTAATTTCTGACTTGTTTAACTGATCTGGCCATATGCTCTACTAAGCTATCCCAAATCTTATGCGATAAGGACGAATGGCATCCAACTCATGCTTTCATCAATCTACACAAATGTGAAACTATGTGCTTTCTTAACATGGGATGCATCAACAGTGCATGAATTGCATACTTAACATACTGTAAAAATCAATACTCTAAATTCATTTTGCTCATGCTGTAGGCGGAGTTGTACTTACCTAGTTTGCAAGCAAACTTGTGTAGGAAAAAATCGGTAAAAATGCATCAGAGCGGCGCAGCGCAACAATAAAAATTTTTTCAAGATCATTAAATATCTCATGATGCCATATACAATAAACTAACAACAATAAAACTCATACCTGAAGAGGACGCCAAACTGTAGGAGGAGAATGACTAGAGGGCTTCAACCAACTAGCCTTCTCTACTATTCTCCAATTCTCGGATGGCAGAGTGTGTGGGCACTCGGTTCCTCGATCGATATGCTAGCACTGCTAGTCTTCTTCCGACCACCTAGATCTCTAAAGAACTTATTGTCACAGTAAGTCATGCAACAATAAGCCTACTCACCTGAGATTCTATGGTCTAAGAGAATTGGAGTGGTAGGCGTGGGAAAAAAAATCGTTAAAAACATATCAGAGTGGTACAGCAGAACAATAAAATTTTTTTAAGATCATTAAATATCTCATGATGCCATATATAATAAACTAACAACAATTTAAACTCATACCTCAAAGGATGCCAATCTGCAGGAGGATAATGATTGGAGGGCTACAACCAACTAGCCTTCTCTACTATTCTCCAATTCCTGAATGGCTGAGTGTGTGGGCACTCTGAACCTCGATCGGTATGCTTGCACTGCTAGTCTTCTTCCGACCACCCAGATCTCTAAAGAACTTATTGTCACGATGAGTTGTGCAACAATAAGCCTACTTACCTGAGAGTCTGTGGTCTCAGAGAAATGGAGTGGCAGGACCTCTATTTATAGACTTACATAAGGTGATCCTCTGAATTCGAATTAGATTAGGAGAAGATTTTCTCCCTTATCTACTCATAAAAATCCAAAAATCTAAGGCCAATATCCACTAAAAGATTTCGGCCACTTTTAAGGATTTTCTTTCAAAATTCAAACAGGATTTTAACTAGAATTTTATCACCCCATTTATCCACAAAATCTAAATTTCCTTAAGGCCATAAACCTGTCTAGATTCGTCCATTAAAGTGTGAGGAGAATCAAAATTCAAATAGGATTTTCTAGCTTGAATTTTATCTCATCCTTATCCATAAATAACCGAAAATCTCTTTGAGATTCAACCTCAAGATTTCGGCCACTTTTAGGAAGGGAAGAATCCAAATTCAACTGGGATTGAAACTTGAATTTTTCCTTGAATTTATCCACAAAAAATCTGAAAATTCTAGGAGGATATTCCTCAAAATTTTCGACCAAGTTAGTTAGGATTGGGATTCAAAATTCAGTTAAGATTCAAACAAGATTTTTCTCTTCATAATCCAACTTAAATTCGAATTCTTGCCTTGTGGAATTATCCACAAAGAATTCGAATTCCACTTGGACTGTGATTCAAAATTTGAATTTCAAATTTCAAATTTCAAAATTCAAATTTCAAATTCAAATTTCAAATTCAAATTTCAAATTCAAAATTTAAATTTCAAATTTCAAATTTCAAATTTCAAATTTCAAAATCCACAAACAGTTGTATTTCAAATTTTTGTTCTCATGGATAATTTTCTACAACTCCATTCCAATCTCAAATGAAATCATGGCAACTTTATTTGTAGTTCGAATAATTGTGTACTCTATTATCCAAAACAAAATATGAATTCAACCGGAGAGAATCTTGTCCACCATCTTAATCCTATGTCAACACCATCCATGCATAATCAACCAGCCAATAAACATACACAAATCAATTTGCCAATTGTTAAGGAATTATGTGGAGCTAGTAGAGTGACCAATTGAACATATATAATCGGGCTCCCGTGAATCCATATTATCATCATTCTTTACCAAACAACTCAATCATATGATCACTAATTTCAGAGTCACACCACTATAAACCTGAAACTGAACTCACAATTATATACCGTATTACGTAAGCCTGTGACAAGCTACTGTCCAATGACCTTGTCATGTATGCAGAACCCTCAGATGATATCCATGATCAGCCTTAGGTCAAAGTCCGTTCAATCCTACTGATCAGGCTATCTTAAAGTTCCATTATACTACCGAATAAGAAAATGATTATTCACCATATGTGAATGAGAAGTCATCCGCCCAGCAGACAACCCAAAGCCTTGTCCATTTTCACATCCAGTATAATGCCTTTAAGAGGATACCCTTAACTCCTTATTAGAGCTATGATTCCGATATCTGTAAATAAACCCTTCATCGTATACAAGTCATGCACCCAACGAACCGGTCTATAAGCTTACTACCTCTGAGACGCTTTAGCCATTGGAACATCAAAGTACACAAGTTATATACATGAAGTAGTTCATTCACTCAGGATTAAGGTTACTACACAATGAACGTCAAAAGCCGATTGATCCACTCATAGCGGACTACGTAGATCAATCATGCTTTGGTCCAGGCCTAATATGTCACCCCTAAGCAATATATCTATGTCTCTACTTGGGAGTCTATGCTCCAGACAGTCAAAACAAACCATCCCCACCATGGCTTTAGACAACATAATAGTCTTAACATAAGTTAGATGCTCGGTCTAATCCCATACACTACAGACCTTAGTTTAGACTGCTTACTTTAGAACATTGTCTTGCATACAAAAGTCTATTGCATGCAACGTTCTAACAATTTTAACACAAGCAGTCAGGGAGTCATATTTGCTTACATTTACTTTAACATATAAATAGAATAAGGAAAAACGGCAATGTAATGAATAACCTCTATATATAATGTTATTATCCAGTTCAAAATAAATACATCAAAATATCTCTATTACTTAGGGCATTTCCTAACAATCTCCCACTTGTCCTAAGCCAGTAGATGTGCCATGTTACGCATCCCCATCGCCTCTACATGCCTCTCAAAGCTTCTAGCCACCAAAGTCTTAGTAAAGGGATCAGCAATGTTGTCCTCGAACGCAATCTTACATACATCTACTTGTCCTGTCTTCATGTGTCCTCTAATAATGTGATACCTCCGATCTATGTGCTTGGTCTTCTTGTGGTGCCAAGATTCCCTTGTATTGGCAATAGCCCTAGTGTTATCACAGTATTGTGTGATAGGCTTGTCAACACCCAGAATGACCTCAAGGTCTCTAAAGAACTTGCGGAGCCAAACCGCTTCTTTAGATGCCTCAACCGCAGTCACATACTCAGCCTCTATAGTAGAGTCAGCTGTGCAACCCTGCTTCATGCTCTTCCACACAATGGTGCCTCCTTCAAGCAAGAACACTGATCCTGATGTCGATTTCCTTGAATCCTTGCAAGTCTAGAAGTCTGAGTCCGTGTATCTTACGAGTGTTAGGTCCCCTCCAGAATACACCAGCATATAATCCCTCATTCTCTTAAGATACTTGAGTATATGCTTTATTGCTTGCCAGTGCTTGGTTCCAGGATTCGCTTGATATCGACTCACCATACCTACTGTAAAACATATGTCCGGGCGAGTGCAAAGCATAGCGTACATAAGGCTACCCACAGCGGATGCATAAGGGACCTTACTCATACGCTCTCTTTCTTCCGATGTCTTAGGACAGTCATCCAATGAAAGAGTTAGACCGGCAATAGAAGATTGTGAACCTTTCTTTGCTTCTTGCATTGCATATTTGTCAATTATTTTATCTATGTATGAAGCTTGGGATAACGCTATCATTTTGTTCTTTCGATCTTTGAAGAGACAAATGCCTAGAACATAATTAGCTTCTCTCAAGTCCTTCGTGTCAAACTGTTGGTGCAGCCAAAGCCTAACTGATGATAAGTTCCCTACATCATTCTCAATAAACAGTATATCATCGACATAGAGTACTAGAAAGACCACTTTTCCATCCTTAATGCATTTATAAACACAGGGTTCATCAACGATCTGCTTAAAACCAAATGTCTTGATCGCTTGATCAAATCTCTGCTTCCACGAGCAGGATGCTTGCTTTAATCCATAAATAGATCTAAGCAACTTGCAGACTTTTCTTTCTTGGCCTTTTGCCACGAACCCTTTGGACTGTATCATGTAGATACACTCCTCAAGATGGCCATTCAAGAATGCCGTCTTGAAGTCCATTTGCTAGATCTCGTAATTGAGAGCCATAGCAACAGATAAAAGAATACGAATACACTTCAACATAGCAACAGGCGAAAAGGTTTCACCGTAATCGATTCCAGCCTTTTGCGTGTACCCCTTTGCAACCAGTCTAGTTTTGAAAGTTTCCACTCTCCCTTCCGCATCCTTCTTTCTTTTGTAGACCCACTTGCATCCAATGGGTTTTATCCCATCCGACAGATCTACAAGTTCCCAAATAGAGTTGGATTTCATAGAATCCATCTAATTGTTCATGGCCTGTTTCCAAGATTTAGAATCAACATCATTTATAGCTTTATCATAAGTGACCGGATCATCCTCATGCTCACGAGCCTCGGCCTGGTATACCTCAGCATCATACATGAATAAATTAGGCTTCTTCAAAACCTTCCCACTACGACGAGGCACCCTAAATTGTTGATCATTTGCAGGTCTTTCACTGGAACTCGGACTTGCGTCCAAGATTGAAATCTGTGGAGCAGTTCTTTCACCCGATAACTCCTCTAGCACCACTTTGCTTCGAGGCTTAAAGTCATTCATATGACTTTCCTCTAAGAATGTCGTGTGGGTTGAAATAATGACTTTTTGTTCTTTCGGGTTATAGAACAGACCTCCCTTAGTTCCCTTAGGATACCCTACAAACATGCATAATTCTGATCTTGGTTCCAACTTCTTCGCATCGCCATCCAGTATATGTGCCGGGCAGCCCCATATTCTTATATGTCCAAGGGAGGGCTTCCTGCCACTCCACAATTCATACGGAGTCCTGGGAATTGATTTGCTTGGAACCTGGTTCAGAATATAGCACGCCGTTTGTAATGCATGTCCCCAAAATGATAACGGCAGTGTTGAATAACTCATCATGGACCGTACCATATCCAACAAGGTCCTGTTTCTCCTTTCGGCTATACTATTCTGTTGTGGAGTACCAGGTGCAGTCAATTGGGATAATATCCCATTCTCTACAAGATGTCCTAGAAATTCATCAGAGAGGTATTCGCCACCTCGATCAGATCGAAGTGTCTTTATGGATTTACCTAATTGCTTTTCCGCTTCCGCACGATACTCTTTGAACTTGTCAAAGATTTCGCTCTTGCAGTGCATCAGATACATATACTCATACCTCGAGTAATCATTTATAAAGGAGACATAATACTCAAACCCTCCTCGTGCTATGACGTTCATGGGGCCACATACGTCAGTGTGCACAATTTCTAAGAGTTCCTGAGCCCTAGTACCCTTAACTCCAAAAGACCTCTTAGTCATCTTACCCTCAAGACAAGACTCACATTGAGGAAGACATACCTCCTCCAGAGATTCTAGAGGACCATCTTTCACCAACCTTTGAATCCTATCCTGATTAATATGACCAAGTATACGCCTTATTAGAGTGAGAAACTTTCAACCTTTTAGAGTTATCTATTAATTCGGTGTCAAGCAGTGAGTACATCTTTGGTTTGACCAAATATAGGTTTCCATCCATCCATCCAAAACAAATAAAAGACTTATTTCTACGAATATCAACTCTTTTACTAAAAGGAACTGAATAAGAATCATTTATTAAATAAGCTACTGATATAAGGTTCCTTCTAAAATTAGGAACATAAAAACAGTCTTTTAATAAAATAAACCTAAATTCATCAAAATAAAGGTAAATATCTCCCACTGCCTTAGCCACCACCAAACTACTGTTTCCAGTCCGCAACGAGATGCTCCTATCATGTAAACTTCTCATTTCCACGAGCCCCTGCGTGGAAACACAAACATGATTAGTGGCGCCCGAATCAATGACCCAAGTGTCTTTTGATTCTTCCACCGAACACGCTTCTAAATAGTGAAGTTCCTTACCTTCCTTGCCCTTGGTGGCTAGGAATTCTCGGCAAGCCTTCTTGAAGTGACTTACCTTCCCACAGCAGAAGCACTTGGACTTTTTAGGGTCCCTGGGCTTCTTGTTCTTCTTCTTTTTCTTCCTATCCAAGACAGGACGATTAGAAGAACTGGAAGCCACTTGCTTCTGATTTGGCCTCTTCCTCTTCCATAAGGGTTTGGAAGATTGCGCCAAATTGGCCTCTCCTTTTAGTTGGATTGCATCCCCATCCCTGATTATCCGCTCATAAGCTTGAAGTTGCTTCATGAGCTCGGTTAGTCCTAACTCCCTTGTCGCCAGATTGTATGCGGCCTTAAACCCCACCAAATCTTTTAATAGAGTTTTGAACACCATTTCGATCTGGGTGTCGTAGTCCAGCTCAGCACCATTCTCAGCAGCCTCAGCAAAGAATCCCATTAGAGTGATCATATGGTCCTTCACCAGAGTACCTGCCTTCTGGTTAGAGTTCATAATGCTAATAATAGCAGACTGTCGAGCCAATTTTTCTTAGCCTCCGAACATGTCCTCCAGATTTTCTATGATCACTTTAGCAACTTGATAAGTCTCATGCTGCTTTTGTAAAGCACTCGTCATACTAGCCAGAATGTAGTATCGAGCTATCTCATTGGATTCTATATTCTGGCTAGTATGACGAGTGCCCAGGTGGGTGTGTCAGGTTTGGGCCCAGGTGGGCATGGTTCATCCAGCACGAACTTGTGTCTCTCGCAGTTGAGAACTATCAATAGATTTCTTTTCCAGTCTTTATAATTACCACCATTCAGCTTATTTTCAGTAAATATTGAAATGAGGGGTGTCGGTGACATTTTGAACTGAAATAAAATTATACTAGACATCATTACAAAGCCCAAGCAAATATACAGATAATTTTAGCAATAAAACATACAAGTATGTTCCTACATGAAACTTGAAAAACATGTAGCATTGCAACGATAATTCTCAGTACCTATTGCCTCAAGCCACCGAGGGGTGGTCATGAGACAAATAGCCGAAATATGGACCCCGTCCAATTAACATATGTTGCCTTAAATCCTCCAAGGTTAAGACATATATTAATAACTGCTTATTTTGGTCACCAGTTTAGTTAACAGAGCTTCTAGAGAAGATTAATAACTAAACGAGTCTTGCGTGTATAACCATTATTTACATAGCCCGATCCATGTCCTACCAAGCCACCGAGGGGTGGTCATGAATAGGATTGTGCCCGAACACGTTTTCCACATAGGAGATCCAACCTAGTATACCGGCGGCGGTAAACACCTACCGAAGGGTATGGTCAGGGCAGAACTGACGCAAAGTGTTACCATGCTTTCACATATGGATCAACAATAGAGGCCGTGAGTTTTGTTTAAAACCCTCCCCCACTCAATATTTTGAAAAACATGCAAGTTTTGACAAATATGTATGATCAATATAGTATGAGCAGCACTCACCTATCCTATATGACATGTTATCAAATATGCATATAAAACCTGCATCAATACATATTTATACATCCACGACATATCACAGGAAAAAAAATAATTAACGGAAAAATAACCAAGCCATGGTTCCATCCTAGAACAAAGAAAATAAAGATTACAAAATTTCATCCAAAGCATTCTTTAGGTCTTGAATTTTGTTCCGTCTTCTTGCATTCATCTTTACGTAGCCTCTCCATTTATTTCTCATCCCAAGGATCATTTAAAATTTAAATTCCAAAAATTTGAATTTCAAATTTCAATTTCAATTTCAAATTTTAAATAATTTTAAATACCATGTGTAATAATATGTAATTTCAAAAATTTCAAATTTTCAATTACATATTTTTAAACATGATTTAAAAATTAAATCTTAAATTTAAAAATCAAAATTTTTTGATTTTTGAACCATCAGCCCCAGGGCCCAGGAGGCCGGCAACCGCCGTGGGCAGCGCCCAGCCCCTGGGGGGCTGGCAGCCCACGGCCACAAGCCATGTGCAGCTATGCTCCCATGGTTACATAAAAAATTCCTAGATACAATTTTCTAAATTCTAAGGAACCATAGCCGACATAAAACATGCATGCTTATAATAATTTAAAAAATTAAAATAACCACATACTACATACAAAATACATGATAACAACATAAAGGAATCCTAGAATGCCACTCTCTGTTAGGAAATGCCCTAAGCATTAGAGACATTTTGATGTATTTATTTTGAACTGGATAATAAAATTATATATATAGAGGTTATTCATTACATTGTTATCTGTCCTCGTTTTATTTACATGTTAAAGTAAATGTAAGCAAATATGGCTCACTGACTGCTTGTGTTAAAACTGTTAGAACGTTGCATGCAATGGACTTTTGTATGCGATAAGACAATGTTCTAAAGTTAGCGGTCTAACCTATGGTCTGTAGTCTATGGGGTTAGACCGAGCATCTAACTCATGTTAAGACTATTATGTTGTCTAAAGCCTTGGAGGGGACGGTTTGTCTTGACTGTCTGGAGCTGGACTCCCAAGTAGAGACATAGATATGTTACTTGGTGGTGACATATTAGACCGGAACTAAAGCATGATTGATCTACGTAGTACGCTATGAGTGGATCAATCTGCTTTTGATGTTCATTGTGCAATAACCTTAATCCTGAGTAAATGAACTACTTCATGTATATGACTTGTGTACTTTGATGTTCTAATGGCTAAAGCGTCTCAGAGGTAGTAAGCTTATAGACCGGTTCGTTGGGTGCATGACTTGTATACGATTAAGTGTTTGTTTGCAGATATCGGAATCATAGCTCTAAGGAGTTAAAGGTATCCTCTTAAAGGCATTATACTGAATGTGAAAATGGACAAGGCCTTGGGTCGTCTGCTGGGCGGATGACTTCTTATTCACATATGGTGAATAATCATTTTCTTAATTTGGTAGTATGATGGAACTTTAAGATAGCCTGATCAGTAGGATTAAACGGACTTTGACCTAAGGCAGATCATGGATATCATATGAGGGTTTTGCATATATGACAAGGTCATTGGATAGTAGCTCGTCATAGGCTTACGTAATACGGTATATAATTGGGAGTTCAGTTTCAGGTTTATAGTGGTGTGACTCTAAAACTAGTGATCATATGATTGAGTTGTTCGGTAAAGAATGATGATCATATGGATTTGTGGGAGCCTGATTATATATGTCCAATAAATCCCTCTACTAGCTCCACATAATTCCTTAACGTTTGGCAAATTGATTTGTGTATGCTAATGGCTAGTTTATTATGCATCATTGGTGATGACACAGGATTAGGATGGTAGACAAGATTCTCTCCGGTTGGATTCAGATTTTGTTTTGGATAATAGAGTACACAATTATACGAACTCCAAATAAAGTTGCCGTGATTTTATTTGAGATTGGATTGGAGTTGTAGAAAATTATCCATGAGAACAAGAATTTGAAACACAACCGTTTTGTGGATTTTGAAATTTGAATTTTGAAATTTGAATTTTGAATTTTGAAATTTGAAATTTGAATTTTGAATTTGAAATTCAAATTTGAAATTCGAAATTGAAATTCGAATTTGAAATTTGAAATTCAAATTTTAAATCACAGTCCAAGTGAGATTCGAATTTGTTGTGGAAAATCCACAAGGTTTGAAATTCGAATTTGAGTTGGATTTGGAGAGGATAATCTTGTTAGAATCCTACTTGAATTTTGAATCCAAATCCTAACAAATTATGGACGAAATTTTGAGGATAATCCTCAATGGAATTTCAGTTTTTGTGGATAAGGTTCAAGGGAAAAATTCAAGTTTTCAATCCTAGTTGAATTTGGATTCTCTCCTTCCCTGAAAAGTGGCCGAAATTATGGAGGAAATCTCCTAGGAAAATTCGGTTATTTTGGATAAGGTTGAGATAAGTTTCAAGCTTGAAAATCCTAGTGGAATTTTGATTCTCCCTTATCCTAAAAGTAGCCGAATTTTTGGAGGAAATATCTCGTAGGAATTTCGGATTTTTTGGTTATAAAAGGGGAGATAAAATTCTAGTTAAAATCTTGTTTAGATTTGGATTGGATTTATCCTAAATAAACCAAATTTTATTGTTAGGATTTTCCCATGGAAAATTCAGATTTTATGGATATGGATAAGGGAGAATATCTTTTCCTAATCCAATTCGAATTCAGAGAATCACCTCATGCAGGTCTATAAATAGAGGTCCTGCCACTCCAGTTCTCTTAGACCACAGACTCTCAGGTGAGCAGGCTTATTGTTGCACAGCTCATCGTGACAATAAATTCTTAGAGATCTGGGTGGTCGGAAGAAGACTAGCAGTGCTAGCATACCGATCGAGGTTCAGAGTACCCACACACTCAGCCATTCGGGAATTGGAGAATAGTAGAGAAGGCTAGTTGGTTGAAGCCTCCGGTCATTCTCCTCCTGCAAGATTGGCGTCCTTGAGGTATGAGTTTTAATTGTTGTTGGTTTATTGTATATGGCATCATAAGATATTTAACGATCTAAAAAATTTTATTGTTCCGCTGCGCCACTCTGATACATTTTTACCGATTTATTTTCGTATAATTGGTATCAGAGCCATCTCATGACTATGCCATGTACATAAATTAGACAATTACTTAGTCTTTTTATTTATGTATGGATTTGATATTTAGAGAGTGGCATTCTAGGGTTCCTTTATGTTGTTATCATGGATTATGTATAAAGTATATGGTTATTTTAATTTTCTAAATTATTATAAGCATGCTTGTTTATGTCGGTTATGGTTCCTTAGAATTTAGAAAATTTGTATCTAGGAATTTTTTTTATGTAACCATGGGAGCAGTTTATTAACACTGTAATTTTCTCATGGATTTTAATTTTTGTCTCTTAGAATTTTTATGGTTAGAATTTTTGTACACCGGAAACGGTTTAGGAAATTTTATGTAATTATTCTTGGAGGAGATTGAAGATTGAAGACCGTAATTTATTTTTTTTCCCAAAAGTTAAATTTGATTTAAAGGTTGAAATTTTGATTGTGTGGAAAATTTCAATTTAATTGGGATTCAAATTAATTTTTGGAGATCCTAATAGGTAAATTGGAATATGGCACGAAAATCGAGACACGACCCCTCGGGATAGGCTGACGGGCCTTGGTGGGGCTGCACCCCCTGCCCTCGGGCAGGATGGGGCTGCGGCAGCCCCTGTGCAGGCCAACACCACCCACGGCCGTAGGCTTGGCCTGCAGCCAAGGGTGGCCGTGGCCTGCCCAAGGCTGGCCGCAGCCTGCCCAATGCTGGCCGCAGCCTGGGCGTGCAGCCTCTGGCTGCAGGTGCTGCCTGCAGCCTGCCGACTGCTGCGCCCAGCCTGGGCGTGCGGCCTAGCGCTGCAGGCTTGGCCTGTAGCCCGGCAAGGCTACACATAGGGGGCAGCCGTGGGCTGCCAGCCCCTTTGGGGTTGGTGGTTGCCCACGGCGGCTGCTGCCTTCGGTGACGGCGGTGCGACGGTCTAAAAAATCAGAAAATTTTGATTTTTAAATTTGAGATTTAATTTTAAATCATGTTTAAAAATATGTAATTGAAAATTTGAAATTTTTGAAATTACATATTATTACATATGATGTTTAAAATTGTTTAAAATTTGAATTGGAAATTTAAATTTGAAATTCGAATTTGGAATTTGAATTTGAAATTTAAATTTTTGGAGATTTAAATTTTAAATAATTCATGGAATGAGAAATAAATGGAGAGGCTACATAAAGATGGATACAAGAAGACGGAACAAAATTCAAGACCCGAAGAATGCTTTGGATGGAATTTTGTAATCTTTATTTTCTTTGTTCTAGGATGGAACCATGGCTTGGTTATTCTGTCAATTATTTTTTCTGTGATATGTCATAGATGTATAAATATGTATTGATGAATGTTTTATATGCATATTTGGTAACATGTCATATAGGATAGGTGAGTGCCGCTCATACTATATTGATCATACATAATTTATCAAAACTTGCATGTTTTTCAAAATATTGAGTGGGAGAGGGTTTCAAACAAAACCCACGGCCTCCATTGTTGATCCACATGTGAAAGCATGGTAATGCCTCACGTCAGTTCTGCCCTGACCACACCCTCGGTAGGTGTTTACCGCCGCCGGTATACTAGATTGGATCTCCTATGTGGAAAACGTGTTCGGGTACGATCCTATTCATGACCACCCCTCGGTGGCTTGGTAGGACGTGGATCGGGCTACGTAAACAATGGTTATACACTCAAGAATCGTTTAGTTATTAACCTTCCTTAGAAGCTCTGTTAACTAAACTGGTGGCCAAATAAGCGGTTATTAATATATGTCTTAACCTTGGAGGATTTAAGGCAACATATATTAATTAGACGGGGTCCATGTTCCGGCTATTTGTTTCCATGACCACCCCTCGGTGGCTTGGGGCAATAGGTGCTGAGAATTACCGTTGCAATGCTACATGTTTTCAAGTTTCATGTAGGAACGTACTTGTATGTTTTATTTGCTAAATTATCTGTATATTTGCTTGGGCTTTGTAATGATGTCTACTATAATTTTATTTCAGTTCAAAATGTCACCGACACCCCTCATTTCAATACTTACTTAGAATAAACTGAATGGTGACAATTATAAAGATTGGAAAAGAAATCTATTAATAGTTCTCAGCTACGAGAGACACAAGTTCGTACTGGACGAACCATGCCTACCTGGGCCCAAACCTTACACACCACTTGAGGAGGTCCCGGTTGCCTATAATCGTTGGAGAGAATCCAATGAGATAGCTCGATGCTGCATCCTTGCTAGCATGACGAGTGCTTTACAAAAGCAGCATGAGACTTATCAAGTTGCTGAGGAGATCATGGAAAATTTAGAGGACATGTTCGGAGGCCAAGAAAAATTGGCTCGACAGTCCGCTATCACCAGCATTATGAACTCTAAGCAAAAGGCGGGTACTCCGGTGAAGGACCATATGATCACTCTAATGGGATTCTTCGCTGAGGCTGCCGAGAATGGTGCTGAGCTAGACTACAACACCCAGATCGAGATGGTGTTCAAGACTCTGTCTAAAGATTTTGTGGGGTTTAAGGCCGCATACAATCTGGTGACAAAGGAATTAGGACTAACCGAGCTCATGAAGTAACTACAGGCTTATGAGCGGATGATCAGGGTTGAGGATGTGGTCCAACCTAAAGGAGAGGCCAATTTGGCGGAATCTTCCAATCCCTCACGGAAGAGGAAGAGGAAGAGGCCAAATAAGAAGCAAGTGGCTTCTAGTTCTTCTAATCCTTTTATCTCGGACGGGAATAAGAAGAAGAAGAACAAGAAGCCGAAGGACCCTAAAAAGTCCAAATGCTTCCATTGTGGGAAGGTAGGTCACTTCAAGAAGGCTTGCCGGGAATTCCTAGCCGCCAAGGGCAAGGAAGGTAAGGAACTTCATTACTTGGAAGCGTGTTTGGTGGAAGAATCAAAAGACACTTGGGTCATTGATTCGGGCGCCACTAATCATGTTTGTGTTTCTATGCAGGGGTTCATGGAAACAAGAAGTCTACATGATAGGAGCCTCTCGTTGCGGACTGGAGATGGTAGCTTTGTGGTGGCTGAAGTAGTGGGAGATGTTTACCTTTATTTTGATCAATTTAGGTTTATTTTATTGAAAGACTGTTTTTATGTTCCTAATTTTAGGAGGAACCTTATATCAGTAGCTTGTTTAATAAAGGATTCTTATTCAGTTTCTTTTAATAAAAGAGTTGATATTCGTAGAAATAAGTCTTTTATCTGTTCTGGATGGATGGATGGAAACCTATATTTGATCAAACCAAAGATGTACTCACTGCTTGACACTGAATTAATTGATAACTCTAAAAGGTTGAAAGTTTCTCACTCTAACAAGGCGTATCTTTGGCATTTAAGACTTGGTCATATTAATCAGGATAGGATTCAAAAATTGGTGAAAGACGGTCCTCTGGAACCTCTGGAGGAGGTATGACTTCCCCAATGTGAGCCTTGTCTAGAGGGTAAAATGACTAAGAGGTCTTTTGGAGCTAAGGGTACAAGGGCTCAGGAGCTCTTAGAAATTGTGTACACTGACGTATGTGGCCCCATGAACATCACAGCACGAGGAGGGTTCGAGTATTATGTCTCTTTTATAGATGATTACTTGAGGTATGGATATGTGTATCTGATGCACCGCAAGAGTGAAACCTTTGACAAGTTCAAAGAGTATCGTGCGGAAGTGGAAAAGCAATTAGATAAATCCATAAAGATACTTCGATCTGATCGAGGTGGCGAATACCTCTCCGATGAATTTCTAGGACATCTTGTAGAGAACGGGATATTATCCCAATTGACTGCACCTGGTACTCCACAACAGAATGGTGTAGCCGAAAGGAGAAACAGGACCTTGTTGGATATGGTACGGTCCATGATGAGTTATTCAATGCTGCCATTATCATTTTGGGGATATGCTTTACAAACGGCGTGCTATATTCTGAATCAGGTTCCAAGCAAATCAATTCCTAGAACTCCGTATAAATTGTGGTGTAGCAGGAAGCCCTCTCTTGGACATATGAGAATATGGGGCTGCCCGGCACATGTACTGGATGGGGATGCAAAAAAGTTGGAACCAAGATCAGAATTGTGCATGTTTGTAGGGTATCCAAAAGGAACTAAAGGAGGTCTGTTCTATAACCCGAAGGAACAAAAAGTCATTGTCTCAACCCATGCGACATTCTTGGAGGAAAGTCACATGAATGACTTTAAGCCTCGAAGCAAAGTGGTGCTAGAGGAGTTATCGGGTGAAAGAACTGCTCCACAGATTTCGGTCTTGGACGCAAGTCCGAGTTCCAGCGAAAGACCTGCAGACAATCAACAATTTAGGGTGTCTCGTCGTCGTGGGAGGGTTTCAAAGAAACCTAATTTCTTCATGTATGATGCTGAGGTATACCAGGCCGAGGCTCATGAGCATGAGGATGATCCGGTCGCTTATGATGAAGCTGTAAATGATGTTGATTCTAAATCTTGGAAACAAGCTATGAACAATGAGATGGATTCTATGAAATCCAACTCTGTTTGGGAACTTGTAGATTTGCTGGATGGGATAAAACCCATTGGATGCAAATGGGTCTACAAAAAAAAAAAAAAAAAGGATGCGGAAGGGAGAGTGGAAACTTTCAAAGCTAGACTGGTTGCAAAGGGATACACGCAAAAGGCTGGAATCGATTACGATGAAACCTTTTTGCCTGTTGCTATGCTGAAGTCTATCCATATTCTTCTGTCCATTGCTGCGGCTCTCGATTACGAGATCTGGCAAATGGATGTCAAGACGGCATTCTTGAATGGCCATCTTGAAGAGTGTATCTATATGACACAGCCCGAAGGGTTCGTAGTGAAAGGCCAAGAAAGGAAAGTCTGCAAGTTGCTTAGATCCATTTATGAATTAAAGCAAGCATCCCGCTCATGGAACCAAAGGTTTGATCAAGCGATTAAGACATTTGGTTTTGAGCAGAACGTTGATGAACTTTGTGTTTATAAACGTATTAAGGATGCAAAAGTGGTCTTTTGGATACTCTATGTCGATGATATACTACTCATTGGGAATGATGTAGGGAACTTATCATCGGTCAAGCTTTGGTTACACCAACATTTTGACATGAAGGACTTGGGAGAAGCTAATTATGTTCTAGGGATTCGTCTCTTTAGAGATCAAAAGAACAAAATGATAGCATTATCCCAAGCTTCATACATAGATAAAATAATTGACAAATATGCAATGCAAGAGGCAAAGATAGGCTCACAACCTTCTATTGCCGGTCTAACTCTTTCATTGGATGACTGTCCCAAGACATCGGAAGAAAGAGAGCATATGAGTAAGGTCCCTTATGCATCCGCTGTGGGTAGTCTTATGTACGCTATGCTTTGCACTTGCCCAGATATATGTTTTGCAGTAGGTATGGTGAGTCGATATCAAGTAAATCCTGGAACCAAGCACTGGCAAGTAGTAAAGCATATACTCAAGTATCTTAAGAGAACGAGGGATTATATGCTGGTGTATTCTGGAGGGGACCTAACACCCGTAGGATACACGGACTCAGACTTCCAGACGTGTAAGGATTTGAGGAAGTCGACATTAGAGGGCATATGGAGACAGGATAAGTAGATGTATGTAAGATCCCATCCGAGGACAACATTGCCAATCCCTCTACTAAGACTTTGGTGGCTAGAAGCTTTGAGAGGCACGTAGAGGCGATGGGGATGCGTAACATGGCACATCTGCTGGCTTAGGGCAAATGGGAGATTGTTAGGAAATGCCCTAAGCATTAGAGACATTTTGATGTATTTATTTTGAACTGGATAATAAAATTATATATATAGAGGTTATTCATTATATTGCTATCTGTCCTCATTTTATTTACATGTTAAAGTAAATGTAAGCAAATATGGCTCACTGACTGCTTGTGTTAAAACTGTTAAAACATTGCATGCAATGGACTTTTGTATACGATAAGACAATGTTCTAAAGTTAGCGGTCTAAACTATGGTCTGTAGTCTATGGGGTTAGACCGAGCATCTAACTCATGTTAAGACTATTATGTTGTCTAAAGCCTTGGAGGGGACGGTTTGTCTTGACTGTCTGGAGCTGGACTCCCAAGTAGAGACATAGATATGTTACTTAGTGGTGACATATTAGACCGGAACTAAAGCGTGATTGATCTACGTAGTCCGCTATGAGTGGATCAATCTGCTTTTGACGTTCATTGTGCAATAACCTTAATCCTGAGTAAATGAACTACTTCATGTATATGACTTGTGTACTTTAATGTTCCAATGGCTAAAGCGTCTCAGAGGTAGTAAGCTTATAGACTGGTTCGTTGGGTGCATGACTTGTATACGATGAAGGGTTTGTTTGCAAATATCAGAATCATAGCTCTAAGGAGTTAAAGGTATCCTCTTAAAGGCATTATACTGAATGTGAAAATGGACAAGGCCTTGGGTTGTCTGCTGGGTGGATGACTTCTTATTCACATATGGTGAATAATCATTTTCTTAATTCGGTAGTATAATAGAACTTTAAGATAGCCTGATCAGTAGGATTAAACGGACTTTGACCTAAGGCTGATCATGGATATCATATGAGGGTTTTGCATATATGACAAGGTCATTGGATAGTAGCTCGTCATAGGCTTACGTAATACGGTATATAATTAGGAGTTCAGTTTCAGGTTTATAGTGGTGTGACTCTGAAACTAGTGATCATATGATTGAGTTGTTCGGTAAAGAATGATGATCATATGGATTTGCGGGAGCCCGATTATATATGTCCAATCAATCCCTCTACTAGCTCCACATAATTCCTTAACGTTTGGCAAATTGATTTGTGTATGCTAATGGCTAGTTTTTTATGTATAGATGGTGATGACACAGGATTAGGATGTTAGACAAGATTCTCTCCGGTTAGATTCAGATTTTGTTTTGGATAATAGAGTACATAATTATTCGAACTCCAAATAAAGTTGCCATGATTTTATTTGAGATTGGATTGGAGTTGTAGAAAATTATCCATGAGAACAAGAATTTGAAACACAACCGTTTTGTGGATTTTGAAATTTGAAATTTGAAATTTGAAATTTGAAATTTGAATTTGAAATTTGAATTTGAAATTCGAATTTGAAATTTGAATTTGAAATTTAAATTTTAAATTTGAAATTTGAAATTTGAAATTCGAATTTGAAATTTGAATTTGAAATTTAAATTTGAAATTTGAAATTTGAATTTGAAATTCGAATTTGAAATTTGAAATTCAAATTTTAAATCACAGTCCAAGTGGGATTCGAATTTGTTGTGGAAAATCCACAAGGTTTGAAATTCGAATTTGAGTTGGATTTGGAGAGGATAATCTTGTTAGAATCCTACTTGAATTTTGAATCCAAATCCTAACAAATTATGGATGAAATTTTGAGGATAATCCTCAATGGAATTTCGGTTTTTGTGGATAAGGTTCAAGGAAAAATTCAAGTTTTCAATCCTAGTTGAATTTGGATTCTCTCCTTCCCTGAAAAGTGGCCGAAATTATGGAGGAAATCTCCTAGGAAAATTCTGTTATTTTGGATAAGGTTGAGATAAGATTCAAGCTTGAAAATCCTAGTAGAATTTTGATTCTCCCTTATCCTAAAAGTAGCCGAATTTTTGGAGGAAAAATCTCGTAGGAATTTCGGATTTTTTGGTTAAAAAAGGGGAGATAAAATTCTAGTTAAAATCTTGTTTAGATTTGGATTGGATTTATCCTAAATAAACCGAATTTTATTGTTAGGATTTTCCCATGGAAAATTCAGATTTTATGGATATGGATAAGGGAGAATATCTTTTCTTACTCCAATTCGAATTCAGAGAATCACCTCATGCAGGTCTATAAATAGAGGTCCTGCCACTCCAGTTCTCTTAGACCACAGACTCTTAGGTGAGCAGGCTTATTGTTGCACAGCTCATCGTGACAATAAGTTCTTTAGAGATCTGGGTGGTCGGAAGAAGACTAGCAGTGCTAGCATACCGATCGAGGTTCAGAGTGCCCACACACTCAACCATTCGGGAATTGGAGAATAGTAGAAAAGGCTAGTTGGTTGAAGCCTCTGGTCATTCTCCTCCTGCAAGATTGGCGTCCTTGAGGTATGAGTTTTAATTGTTGTTGATTTATTGTATATGGCATCATGAGATATTTAACAATCTAAAAAATTTTATTGTTCCGTTGCGCCACTCTGATACGTTTTTACCGATTTATTTTCCTACACTCTCTAAATATCAAATCCATACATAAATAAAAAGACTAATTAATTGTCTAATTTATGTACATAGCATAGTCATGAGATGGCTCTGATACCAATTACGAGAAAAAAAATTGGTAAAAACATATCAGAGTGGCGCAGTGGAACAATAAAATTTTTTTAAGATCGTTAAATATCTCACGATGCCATATACAATAAACAAACAATAATTTAAACTCATATCTCAAAGGACGCCAATCTGCAGGAGGAGAATGATCGGAGGGTTTCAACCAACTAGCCTTCTCTACTATTCTCCAATTCCTGAATGGCTGAGTGTGTGGGCACTCTGAACCTCGATCGGTATACTAACACTGCTAGTCTTCTTCTGACCACCTTGATCTCTAAAGAACTTATTGTCACGGTGAGTTGTGCAACAATAAGCATGCTCACCTGAGAATCTGTGGTCCTAGAGAACTGGAGTGACAGGACCCCTATTTATAGACTTACATGAGGTGATCCTCTGAATTTGAATTGGATTAGGAGAAGATTTTCTCCCTTATCCACTCATAAAAATCTGAAAATCTAAGGCCAATATCCACTAAAAGATTTCGGCCACTTTTAAGGATTTTCTTTCAAAATTCTAATAGGATTTTAACTTGAATTTTATCTCCCCATTTATCCACAAAATCTGAATTTCCTTAAGGCCGTAAACCTGTCCAGATTCATCCATTAAAGTGTGAGGAGAATCAAAATCTAAATAGGATTTTCTAACTTCAATTTTATCTCATCCTTATCCATATATAACCGAAAATCTCTTTGAGATTCACCCTCAAGATTTCGGCCACTTTTAGGGAGAAGAGAATCCAAATTCAACTGGGATTGAAACTTGAATTTTTCCTTGAATCTTATCTACAAAAAATCTGAAAATTCTAGGAGGATATTCCTCAAAATGTTTGACTAAGTTAGTTAGGATTGGGATTCAAAATTCAAGTAGGATTCAAACAAGATTCTCCTCGTCATAATCCAACTCAAATTCGAATTCTAGCCTTGTGGAATTATCCACAAAGAATTCAAATTCCACTTGGACTGTGATTCAAAATTTGAATTTCAAATTTCAAATTTGAAATTCGAATTTCAAATTTAAATTTCAAATTCAAATTTGAAATTCGAATTTCAAATTTAAATTTCAAATTTCAAATTTCAAATTTCAAAATCCACAAACAGTTGTATTTCAAATTTTTGTTCTGATGGATAATTTTCTATAACTCCAATCCAATTTCAAATAAAATCATGGCAACTTTATTTGGAGTTCGAATAATTGTGTACTCTATTATCCAAAACAAAATATGAATTCAACCGGAGAGAATCTTGTCCACCATCCTAATCCTATATCAACACCATCTATGCATAATCAACCAGCCCATAACCATATATAAATCAATTTGCCAATCGTTAAGGAATTATGTAGAGCTAGTAGAGGGACCAATTGGATATATATAATCGGGCTCCCATGAATCCATATGATCATCATTCTTTACTGAACAACTCAATCGTATGATCACTAATTTCAGAGTCACACTACTGTAAACCTGAAACTGAACTCCCAATTATATACCATATTACGTAAGCCTGTGACGAGCTATTGTCCAATGACCTTGTCATGTATCCAGAACCCTCATATGATATCCATGATTAGCCTTAGGTCAAAGTCCGTTCAATCCTACTGATCAAGCTATCTTAAAGTTCCATTATACTACTGAATAAGAAAATGATTATTCACCATATGTGAATAAGAAGTCATCTGCCCAGCAGACGACCCAAGGCTTTGTCTATTTTCACATCCAGTATAATACCTTTAAGAGGATACCTTTAACTCCTTATTAGAAATAACATGACTAGATTCGGCCATTAAAAGTGAGGAGAATCAAAATCCAAATAGTATTTTCTAGCTTGAATTTAATCTCACCTTTATCTATTAAAAACTGAAAATCTCCTAGGATTTATCCATAAACTTTCGTCCACTTTAGGGAGGGAGAGAATCAAAATTCAACTAGGATTTTCTTGCTTGAATTTCCCTTGAACCTTATCCACAAAAACCAAAAATATCTTGGAGGATTTTCCTCAACAAAATTTCAGCCACTTTTGTTAGAATTAGGATTCAAAATTTAAGTAAGATTCAAACAAGATTTTCCTCCCCTTTATCCAAATCAAAACCAAAATTTCTCTTGTGGATAATCCACAAAAAATTCGAATCCTATATGGATTGTGATTCAAATTTTAAATTCAAATTTCAAAGTTTAAATTTCAAAATTCAAATTTCAAATTCAAATTTCAAATTTTAAATTTCAAATTTCAAATTTCAAATTTCAAATTTCAAATTTAAATTTCAAATTCAAATTTCAAATTCGAATTTCAAATTTAAATTTCAAATTCAAATTTCAAATTCAAAATTTAAATTTCAAATTTCAAAATTCAAATTTCAAAATCCACAAATAGTTGTATTTCAAATTTTTGTTCTCATAGATAATTTTCTACAACTCTAATCCAATTTCAAATAAAATCATGGCAACTTTATTTGGAGTTTGAATAATTGTGTACTTTATTATCCAAAACAAAATCCGAATTCAACCAGAGAGAATCTCGTTCACCATCCTAATCCTATGTCAACACCATCCATGCGAAGTCAACTAGCCAATAAACATACACTGATCAATTTGCCAACCGTTAAGGAATTATGTGGAGCTAGTAGAGGGACCAATTAGACATATATAATCGGTTCCTGTGAATCGATATGATTATTATTCTGTATTGAACAACTCAATCATATGATTACTAATTTCAGAGTCACACCACTATAAACCTAAAACTGAACTCTCAATTATATACCGTATTACGAAAGCCTGTGACAAGCTAATGTCCAATGACCTTGTCATGTATGCAAAACCCTCATATGATATCCATGATCAACCATAAGTCAAAGTCCGTTCAATTCTACTGATTAGGCTATCTTAAAGTTCTATTATACTACCGAATAAGAAAATGATTATTCACCGTATGTGAATAAGAAGTCATCTACCCAATAGACGACTCAGGGCCTTGTCCATTTTCACATCCAGTATAATGCCTTTAAGAGGATACCCTTAACTCCTTATTAGAGCTATGATTCCGATATTTGTAAACAAACCCTTCATCGTATACAAGTCATGCACCTAACGAACAGGTCTATAAGCTTACTACCTCGGAGACGCTTTAGCCATTGGAACATCAAAGTACACAAGTCATATACATGAAGTAGTTCATTCCCTCAGGATTAAGGTTACTGCACAATGAACGTTAAAAGCATATTGATCCACTCATAGCGGACTACGTAGATCAATCACGTTTTAGTCCCAGTCTAATATGTCACCACCAAGTAACATATCTATGTCTCTACTTGGGAGTCTATGCTCTGGACAGTCAAGACAAACCGTCCCCACCATGGCTTTAGACAACATAATAGTCTTAACACAAGTTAGATGCTCGGTCTAACCCCATAGACTATAGACCTTAGTTTAGACTGCTTACTTTAGAACATTGTCTTCTTGCATACAAAAGTCCATTGCATGCAACGTTCTAACAATTTTAATACAAGCAGTCAGTGAGCCATATGTGCTTACATTTACTTTAACATATAAATAGAATAAAGACAAACGTCAATGTAATGAATAACCTCTATATTATAATTTTATTATCCAGTTCAAAATAAATACATCAAAATGTCTCTCATGCTTAGGGCATTTCCTAACAACTTGTACTCTCACCTTTGTCAAATTACAGGTGACTACCTATCATCAATACGGATTCCATTAATACTCTTGCTGAGTCACAAATACCGTTAGTGACTACAACGGATACTAACGTATGGTATCGATTGCCGTCGGTACTAACTTGCTCTCTTTTGGTGAGTTTGATTGTCTAATCGCAGCTAATTAATTTATTACCTAATAAATTAATTAACATCATTTTTTGGTCACTACTACCGTTAGTGACTATAACTTGTATCGTTGTATGATACCGAGGTCTATCGGTACCTAACTATTCTACTTTGGGAATTTGGTATCTAACTTCTGTCGTGTTTGATTAAGTTGTCTACTTAACAAATTAATCATCGTTCCTCACTATATCTGTAAAGACCGCCCTGTTCATGTAACCTAAATTCCATAAAATGAGAAATTGAGGAATGAATTTGGGATAATTTAATGCCTTTTAGTGCAAATTTAAGTAATACGATCAGGTACACGGCCATGTGAGTGACCGTATACCATTCAGACTGTGTATCTGTGAGAAGCCGTGTGAGTGTACATGGTCGTGTAGTGTAACATGATCAGGTACACAGCCGTGTAAGAGGCCGTGTACCACTCAGATAAATGAATGTGTTTCAAAGACATGGCCGTGTTTTGTAGTCTCAACTAGTACACGCCCGTGTTGCCTTGCACACGCCCGTGTAAGAGTCCGTGTAGAAGGCTGTGTAACGAGCTGAGAGCCGCTGTAATGACTCTCATAAATTATGAAACTTAATTACTATGTAATGAGTAATTAAGTTAATAAACACATATATTTTCTAGTTGAATGAATTAAATGGGTACAGTAACGTTTAATTACTATCCATGCAGTGAAAGGGGCAACCGACAGTGAAATCGATCCACCCTATTATGTATATGTGTGTATAAGACACGTAGTATCAAGAAACCGGTCTAGACGACCACTTCTTGACACAGAACTGGTGAACAAGTTATCAGTACGCTCAGACTGGTCATCTGAGCATAGCAGTAATAATTGCCCTCATAGATGTGCAATATCTAGAAAAGTGGTCTAGATGACCTCTTCTCGCCTAGAGATTGACAAAATCGGAGTCAGAATGCTCAGACTAGTCAGTCAGATAGAAAACAATGAATAGTGAATAGTTAGTAGTTAATAGTGAGATACGCAGTGTCAGGTTAGTGGCCAAGACGGCCTTAATCTGGCATAAAACTGATATATTAATAGTTAGCAAGCTCAATCTGGTCAATTGAGCACAAAATGTAGATTTTGTTTGAGAGATACGCAGTATCGGGATGAGGGTCAAGACGACCTTTTCTACCCCCAAAACTGATATATTTAGACTCAGGACGCTCGAATTAGTCCATCGGGCACCTGACACGTTTTTCGAGATGGAATCACACAAATCCTGAAAACTAGTCCAGACGACCTCAGATGGATGTAAAACTGATAAATTTAAAATCAGCACATCCAAATTAGTCAGGGTAGACTGTGTTTGAAATTTCATGCGAAAATGCCTCATTATGCGTGCGCAGTGTCAACACAATGTAGGCACAACCACAGTATCAAGAAATTGGTCAAGATGACCTTTTCTTGATATAAAAATGATATATTTAGGATCAGCATACTCAAATTAGTTATTTGAGCACAAAAAGAAATTTTTGACCAGGAAATCGCAGTATTAGAAAACTGGTCGAGACAACCTCGGATGAAAATAAAACTGATATATTTGGGTTCAGCATGCCCAAGTTAGTCAGTATAGCCTATCTTAAAATTTTTCAAAAAATTAGTATAAAGGAGTCGAAATTTTTGGATTTTTGTACAAAGGCCCCCCATTATTTTTTTTCCTATCTTTTTCTCCCCACACCACCCGTAGGTGAACAGTGATCACCGATCGAATCCGACCTCCGTTTTTGACACTGCAGACACCATTAGAAAGCTCTCGACGAGCTGATTCCAACGGTGTGCCGAGTCGACGAAACCAATGCCGGAGGAAGGCGCACGCGCCGCCCAAAGCCGCCGGCGGTCGAAAATTTCGATTGGCCATATCTCTGCCGTCCGACATTCAAATGTCACGATTCTGGTCCCAATGGATTCGTGGTGAAGAGTAGAACAAAACCCATGCCTCATTTCACCTCAACGGTCACCGGATCATGCCACCCAAGTCTACCCGTTGCCATTGCCGCCGTGGAATTCGTCGATTCCGACAGAGTTGAGTTACAAGGTGGGTATCAAAATGATTAGAACAACACGTAGATCAAAAGCCCCAAATCAATTTTGGGCAACAACGCCAGAAACAGAGATCCAACCACCACCGCTGTCGTCAAATTTCGAGGGCCGATTTCCGGCGATAGGAGCCTCGATTGGTGGAATTGACACCACCAATGGGTTCCTCTCGTCGAGCTCTTCAAGATGGTGGCCGCCTTTTCCATCGCTGCCGTAGTTAACGCTGGTCAACGGTCGATCAACGTCAGTCAATGGTGGTCAACACCCGTTAATGGTGACCCGAAGGCCAAAAATTAAAGAATGGCCCGTTAGCCTATTTTTGACATTCCAGACACATCCGCTGCATCAGATTTGCAAACCAAAATTTCAAAAATGAAGAACGACGATTCAAAGATTGTACAATCAAGACTGAATAGTTCTTTTGATAGCCGATGGGAACAATTTTGGTAGTAACTTTGATTCCTTTATTCCTCATATTATTGTCGGAATAATTATGTATTAATTATGGAGTGTTGGCTTGAGGAATTGTACGAAAAAGGGATGAAATATCAAAAAAGAGAATGTGAAGATATGTGAATATTTTTACATAAAAAGCTGAGCTTTTACGTAAAAATTAGGCCTCTGGTTTAGTATGTGGTAGATTAGAATAGGTTAGATGGTTTTGAGGCGTTTCCTAAATGCCGGAAATTGAAAAATTAAGCGAAAATACTGCCGAAATTTCTAAAACGGCACAAAGGGGTATTTTAGGAAATGAGGGGTAAAAAGGTGATCGAGATGGAAACTCAAGCCCACTTGGTGACCTAGGCCCGGGAAAGAAGGATGGACGTTTTGGAGGATTAGTAAACCGCTCATTCAAAATCTCGAAATGTAAGAGAACGACCCTTAGGTTGGAATATTACCACCCAGGGGATGGGTGTGATCTAAGTATAAAATTTGATGCGATTAAATCGATAAAGGTAACCCAATAGGCTAAACAGTCAATACACGAGGTATCTGGTCAGTTGACTAGTCGGTTAACCAATCAAGAACCGAGTCTTAACGGGATAGTGAGAGACAGTGATTAATTTGTCAAGTAGACAAATTAATCATGCACGATTAGGAATTAGATATCAAATTCCCAAAGTAGAGCAGTTGGGAACCAATAGGCATCGGTACCACATAACGATAGATTTATTAGTTCGTAACGATAAAGTGACCTAAGAGCAACGTTAATTAATTTATTAAGCAAATAAATTAATTAACCATGATTAGAGAATCAAATTCTTAAGAAGAGGGCAATTAGTACTGATAAGGATCGGTACCACATAATGATAAAGTTTTTAATAGTCACTAATGACCACAGTGACCTAAGAGTGAATGTTAACGAAATACGTTATGATTATAGGGGGTACCTATATTGTGACAAAGGCGAGAGTATAAACTGTCCGCTGACAGATAAGTACAACTCCTCCTACAGTATGAATAAAATGAATTTAAAATGATGCTTTGATAGCATGTTAAGTATGTATATCATGCACATGATGTTGCACGGCATGTTTAAGAGCATTTAGATTCACAATCAAGTAGATTGATGAAAGAGCAAGTTAGATGCCATACGTCCATACCGCGTAGGATTACGGACAGCTTAGAGAAGCATATGGCTAGAAAAGATAAACAAGATGGAATTTTATAGGCGTGTCATACTGGCTCTTTCAGTTGAAAGGGTTTTAAAGTAAGTTAAAGCAGAAAGTTGAGCATCCATTGATGGCTCTCTAACTTTTGATCACGGGAGTTACCGATAGTCTGCGTGCTCACGGTACTGACACACGGGCCCTAAATAGACAAGAGAAAAAAAAGAGAAGTTTGAAGCATAAATGAACATAACCGGACAATGCATTAGTTATAGTTTGCTATGCTTTCATTTTCAGTAAAGTACATACAGTACACGTTGCTTTTGTCGTGCATAAAGTATGTGAAGTTTTATATTCAGTGTTATGACATGTTATGTGATGACATAATATGTGAGCTGATGTGTGATATGTCTATATGGTATGTGATATATTAAGTGATATATGTCATACTTATGAGATTTTAAGTATGTACTATGTTTTAAACATGTTTTGCGGTTAACATGTTGTACTTACTGGGCGTAAAGCTCACGGAATGTGTTCATGCTATAGGTAAGCTTCCTATGGCCTGATCACTAATGGGTGATGACAGCGGCGGAGGCGAATGTGAAGGCGAGGTTATGGATGACACCGTAAGTTTAACTTCCGCACAATTTGAGTAAATAGTGTTTTTGAATAGTGAGGGTTAAACAGTATTTATGAATAGTAATCGTTGCACATTATTTATGAATATTAATCGTTAAATAGTATTTTTAAATAGTAACTATTAAATAGTATTTTTGAATAGTAGTAGTTAAACAGTAAACCATAATTATATGAATAGTATATTTTAAATAGTATTTAGGTAAACAGTTTATAAATATGTATGTACAAATGAACTTTCAATGATGTAGACATTATATTTTTAAAGTATACTTACATGAGCAGTAAATACGTACGCGTATATATAAAAAAAAATCCCCTAAAATTATGGCATCTAGTTAAGTAAGTTTAATTATCAGTTTTAAAGTAAAAGTAAAAGTTAAAGCAAGTAATAGTTTTCAGTTACGGTCCGGGCCACTAAGGACACGGGGCGTCACAATATCATTCAAACTCGGTCCTTGACTGGTTGACCGATTGATCAACTGACCAGTTGCCTCACGCATTGTTGACTCGGTAGCCTACCGGGTTACTAAGCTTATTTGATGTGGTAGTCTATTGGGCTACCGCTACTGTTTTGTTTATTTTGCAAAAATTGTTTTGGTTACCTTATAAAATTTTTGGGAAAATTATGTGTTTTGAAACCATCTCCTTATCACCCCGTTGGAAGGTGGGGGTGTTTTATTGAAACCATATTCTTATTTTAAAAAGGTTAGAACACATTTTGGCGTTTACATTTTAAAGGTGGTTTTTGAACCATTTAGTGAAACTATTTTAAAAATGTGTTTGAAACGACTTAGTTTGTAAATTTGGCAAACATAAAACTTTTCATCCTCGACGAGATGAACAACTCTCATGTTCATCTCAGAGCTCATATCAAACTCTAACTAGTCCTAAACTCACTAAACCTGTGGCTAGTTTGTGTCCAGTTTTAAGAAAAATCCCAGTTTTACGCTATTTTAAAAATGGCTCTGTTTGAGGCACGGAACGCACAAATTTTTAAAACACTGTAGGTCTCTTAAAGATTTCGACGAGATCTACAACTTTCGTGTTAAGCCCGAGATCCGGTTCGGAATCTAAGTGGTTCATTTTTAACAAAACCCAAGACTATTCTTGTGCTCGGATTCTTAGTCCCAGTTTTGGACACCAGTTCAAAACTACTTGAAAAGTATATCTTAGAGTCATTTTTAGCCAAAAGCTATTTGATGTAAAAATAACCGTAACAAAATTTTCTTAAAACATCATGTTTACCAAATCCTAAATTCAGACTCTAACATGGTCAAAATGGCCAAACCCGTGGCCTAAATCTGGGGACAGATTCGTGTCCAGCCACCTTAAATGTCCACACACACATATATCCATAAAAACTACTCGAAAAGTATATCTTAGAATCATTTTTGGCCAAAAGCTATTTGACACAAAAACAAAAGTAATAAAATTTTCTTAAAACTTCGTGTTTTACTAAATCCCAAATTCAAACTTTAACATGGTCAAAATGGCCAAAACCCGTGGCCTAAATCTGGGGATAGATTTGTGTTCGGCACCTTAAACGTCCACATACAAACATATCCATTCATAAAATTTAAACCACAACCATACAACTATATAAACTTAAAAATGAAAAGCTAAGGACTCAAAATAAATTTATTACAACCCATTGCACAAATAAATATACATAAATTCCTTGATCAAAAACTTAATAATAACTAACCACAAAAAGAGGGTTTTCAGTTTTACCTCACGTGCTATGAACCAAGCATACTGAATCAAAGCTTGGGTGACCAAAATGGCTATGTGAACCAAGGGGTTTAGGGTCAGCTTTTACTAGAAAAGACACTAAAAATTTTCTTTTATAATCAAACCAAAATGACAACTAAAAACCACAAAGATGTTCTAGAAACTTACCCTTGAGTGACCTTGAGATGGCTTGGATGGAAACCTCCTAACACAAGCTTGATGGGGACTGGTTTTTGGTAATTTTTTGGCTAGATTTTTGGCTTGAAAATGGTTGGTTTTTTGGGTGCAAAAGAAAGAAAGTGGCACCTTAGGTCAAGCATGGCCTTTTATAGGCAAATCTAACCCAAATTTAATCAACTTAATCTCACTCAATTAAGCCATAATTTTGCCTAATTGGGGAACAAATTGCTACCATTTTAGCCTCCCAAAAGCCGAAGGCTGCGCGTATAGGAAAGGGGCCAATTAAAAAAAAATTGTTGGCCATGTGATGGAATTCGTGCATTATTTAATCAAAAAGGTGGCCAACACATCCCTTACTTTAGGGAAAACTTTTCCCTCTTTTTAGGGCTGTGTTTGGCTGTGTTCTAGCTGCTTGCACACGGTTTTCTAGGGGAAAATTTTATCTGCAAAGTCTTCTCTTTACAGTCTAATTTCTACCTTTCAACATCCGACCCTTTTTCAGCAATGTTCTAGTTTTCAACCAGAAATGGATTTTTTGAATTCGATTTTTATACTGATCATTCCTAGTTGGGTTGTACTACCTATGAGCCCATTTTGTGTCCATTTTACTATTTATTTTCTATACTATGGTTCTGTCTATCCTGTGTTGTCCTTGCGCATGCATAACGAGGCGTTCTAGTGTGAAATTTTAAACACAGTCTCTCTTGACTAATTTGGACGTGCCAACTTCAAATTTATCAGTTTTACATCCATCTGAGGTCGTCTGGACTAGTTTTCAAGATCTGTGTTATCCCATCTCGAAAAACATGTCAGGTGCCCAATTGACTAATTTGGGCGTTCTGAGTCCAAATATATCAGTTTTAGGCTGAGAAAAGGTCGTCTTGACCCTCACCCCGATGTTATATATCTCTCAAAAAAATTCTCGTTTTATGCTCAATTGACAAAATTGAGCATGCTGACTGTTATTACATCAGTTTTAGGTCAAATTAAAGCCGTCTTGACCATTAACGTGTCATTGCGTTTCTACTATTCACTGTTTTCTGTTCAACAGACTAGTCTGAGCATTCTGACTCTAATTTTATTAGTCTCAGCGCGAGAAGAGGTCATCTGGACCATTTTCTCGATACTGTACCTTTGTTAGGGTTATTATCACTGTTGTGCTCAGAGAACCGGTCCGAGCTGACTGATGATCTGTTCACCAGTCCTATGTCAAGAAATGGTCATCTGGACCGATTTCTTGATACTACACGACTTATACGCAAGTACACATAATAGGGTAGACCGATTTCACTATCAGTTGGCCTCTTTCACTACATGAATAGTAATTAAATGGTACTATACCCGTTTAATTCATTCAACTAGAAAATATACTGTATTTGATCAACTTAATTACTTATCACATAGTAATTAGGTTTCATGAATCATGAGAGTCTTCTAAGCGGCTCTTTGCTCAGTACACGGCCTTCTACATAGGCTTTTATATGGGCATGTATAAGGCAACACAGGCATGTACATTCCAAATACGAGTGTGTACTAGTTGAGACTACTCAACACGGCCATGTCTTTGAAACACGTTCAATCACCCGAGTGGTACATAGCCACTTACATAGCCGTGTACCTGACCGTGTTAATCCAATTTGCATTAAAAGGCAGCAAATTATTCCTTAATTTCTCATTATATGGAAATTAGGTTACATGAATAAGGCGGTCCTTACAATAGCATTTCATGTTGCAAACAATTAAATGTTTGAACTTGCCACACATAACACTTAGATATAATAGTCTATTCATGTTACAGACATAGCAATTCTTGTACTTACCACAACTATGCTAACGTCCAATTCCTGACGTCCCTTGCAGTTCCTTTATCGCCTTTAGTTTGGGTCCCTACAGACAAAATATTGCTTGTTAATTCCTATCATCATTTATCACTTTGCATGTATTCATTTTGTTCTTAGCATCACACTATTTTTCATTTCTTTATGTGATACACAGCCTGATACATGCCGTGTCTATGACCGTGTACCCTTTGGGTCCTTTTCTACACGACCATGTAACCCTATGTATTCATGCAACAGTACACGGCTTGATACACACCCGTATCCAAGACCGTTTACCTTTCGGGTTACCAAATCCTTCAACACACGGCCGTGTACCCAAAGTATATGCCTGTGTACTTCAAAAAATTCAGATTTTAGCCTCAAAAATCTTATTTATGGCCTCCAAAATCTCATTTAAATCATTCTAAGTCCTTCACGGTCCTTTTCGAGCCTTTCAGAAATTTTTGGTCAAAATGACCATTTTACCCCTGGTGGGTCTCGGGACTGCAACATTTCTATTCTCCCGTTTTTCTGGGATTTTTCTAAGCCCAAATATCATAGAATAATATTTCTTAGGCTTCAATATATTTTTACACTATTAATTGCTACAAAATCGGTGACTATTCCTCACCCAACCCTCGGGTAGCACTATTTCGACACTTAGGGTCGTTTCTTTTTTTTTTTTTTTGTAACGTTTCGGAGCCTCAAATGCGTATTTCACTACTCCTGAAATGTTTATTACCCTATTCCCGAGCCTTGGTTCCCAAGGGCTCGGATTTTCTATCCCGTCCATAAACTTATCCTTCGTTTCCTAAAATACCCTTAACGTTATTTTTTTCCCGTCCTTGGAATTTTAGACATTAGAGGGTCATTTTAGTATTCCACTGGGTTCATTCTCCCATTTCTGACTCAATATACTGAGGGGTTTTGGTTTGTATTTCCGAGTAACTTTTTATCCACGATTCCTAAAATGCCCTTTATGCCGTTTTTAAAATTTCAATAGTATTTCCACTTAAATTTTAGGTTTTCTCAGGTACGCCTCAGAACCATAGTTCCTGCCACGTACTATACCAAAGGCCTATTTTACGCAAAAGTACCAAACTTTTTACGTAAAATTTTTGACATGATCAATCATTCAGTACAACATATGAATTTCATCATTTTTCCTCAACATGGGCCACGGTTTTTCTATGTAAACCAACGTCAAAATTTTTCACCACAAAGCTCATTTATCACGTTTCAATCTTATGGTTTCTATTGCATATTCCCACATCAAAAACCTAAGAAAATTTCATTCTAACCCTCACATTATGGTCACGGGTTTTATGTTCAACAACCCTAGACAATTACTTTCTTGTTCTTAGGGTTTTTATCAAGCTATTTCCACACAAATTTTGTCACAAAATTTTCCATCTTTTATTCCACATAGGCCATGGATTTTGTCCCATAAACACATATCAAATTTTCCACAATTCTTTCCACCTAACATGCCATGGATTTTTAATAAAATCATGCATGAAATTTGCTTATTCCAAGCTTCCAAAATACACTTCAATCATAATACTAAACAATCAAACTAAAACACAAAGTTTGCACCCAAACTTTTCATCATTCTTTGTGACGACCCTCTCTATGTAGGGATTTTCCAGAGTTATTACAGCCAACTTTAAGGTCAGTTGTAATAATCTGTATTCTCATGAGTCGTCAATTCCTTGATTGATTTTCTTTTTAACTTGATAAAATTCTTACCATTTAATATATATATATATTTTTGTAAAAGTTAACTAGCAGTATAAAAAGTCATAATATCATATTACAAGTACTCTAGTAGATGTTGTACATAATACAAACTTATTTTACATTATATTATAATACTTTAAAACTTTGCATAATGCTCCTCAAGGGAAGTCATGTAGTTAGACCATTTCCCTCGCCCAGTCCTCTGGCTCATCCATCTCCATCTCGGCATTCATCAGGGATCTAATGGTATACAGGCTTTTTACCTACAATATGAATAACTTGGTGAGTGACAAGCTCAGTAAGTTCAAACATAACAACCAATAATATAAACCATAGTGAGTCAAGGGAATAGTAACCTTAACCTAAACCCCAAGACATGTTAGTTTCACCTATACTATAAAACATATTATGCTAGCTTATGCTTGGTTATGAGAACAATTTAAATCTTAGGTCATTATCTTATTTTAGGTTCTGGTTTTGAGTCCCGATGTTGGTCGTGCCGTTTTACGCGCTTGACTGAGAGGGACACTGGGGCGCGACCCACTGGCCACTCCTCTACAGTCTAAAACAACTTAGGAAACCTTCCCGTAGGTCAGAAGGCTGGTACGCCAATAAATAGTGTTATTACCTTCTTTCATACAGTTCTAGTCTGGTGACATTTCAATATCACTAGATCCGAAACCCTTATATTACATGTCTTGGTTTCACTTAGTAAGTGTAATTCCAATTATTACTTTTAGTGCATTCAACACTGATTTAGTGTGTCATGCATTAACTTATATAACTACACATTCTATAATTTAAAATAATTAAAAATACTATAATTGTTCATGTTGTAGACAATTAAATGTCTGAACTTACAGAAAATTTGCTAACGTCTTCGCCTTGACTTCCACCAACGGTCTCTTGTCGCCTATCTGTTAAGTTCCTATAACCGAGGTATATAACGGTTATTCATACTGACATTTTAGATATTCAAATTTCACAAAATATTTAAAATTTACTTTTCGTACCCTAATCCACATTTTTACACTTTGATACTTCATTTTAAGCTTTTTCTAAAATTTTTGGGTAAAATGGAATGCGGTTTCCCCTTTTTAAACTATATTTTTGGCCTTAAAAATCTTAATTCTAGTTGTATTGGATCATTTCGGGTCCTAACGGTTCTTTTTCTAAATTTTTATCGAGGGTCATGAATAGTAATTTTGATTAAAATAGTAACTTTGACTTTCCCGACCCTAGCAGGCTTTCATCGTAAATCTTGATTTTCTTCGACCCTGGACTTGATTTTGATTTTTTAATGTTTAACTCTATAGTTCTAGGGTTTTAATGGTTCATTTTGACCAATTTGGACATTTTTGGTCAAAATGACCATTTTACCCCTATCGGGTCCTTGGGCCGTAACCATTTTATTTTACCGTTCTAACGGAATTTTCTAAACTTGAAAGTCTTAAAATAATTTTTTCTAAGCTTTGGTAAATTTTTACAATCCTAATTATTATAAAATTGCTAACTTTTTATCACCCGACCCTCGGGTGGTACTATTTCGACCTAGGGGGCGTTTTCTTGTTTTTCTATCATTTTCTGAGCTCCGAATGGACGTTTTACTAGTTCTTAAAATGTTCATCCTTTCCCCTTCCCTTGGTCTAGGTCATCGAGGGGGCTCGGATTTTCTTTCCCGACCCTAATTTACCCATTGTTTCTTAAAATACCCCTCGTGTGGTCTAAAAAATTTTGGCAGCATTTCTACTGAAATTTAAGGCTTCCGACGTTTAGGAAACACCTCAAAACCATCTATCCTAACTAATCTACCAAGTAATATACCAGAGGCCTAATTTTTATGCAAAAATACTAACTTTTGGCACAAAAATTTCAACATAACATTTATTGACCAAAACTTGAATTTTAATACCAATTTGCATCACACTTAGCCTTATATTTCATTTTAACCCCATGGTTTCAACATATAGGTTAACCAAAAATTTTTAATCCCATTATCAACCCTTAACAACCTTAGATTTAACATATAGGATTTTAGCATAATTAGGTTTCTCTAGCATTTATTCCTTTTTAAACTTTCACATACAAGTTTTTAAGTAAAACTTATATAATTCATATGTTTTCAAACCATAAAACAACAACATATTCTCATAAATTTTTTTTCTATCTTTCACATATACCCCACGGCCTCACCATGAACACATGCATAAAATTTTTTTTCCAAATTTCTAATTACACCCTAACACCATTCCAATTACCACAACATGTTTTCATATACAAAACACGAAATTCTCATGCAAATCTTTTACTAAAACCTAACCCTAAACTCACGGATTTTTCTTTGAAAAATTTAACCAAAATTTTTGTTTACAAATTCAACTTACATAGATTTCTTTAAAACCAATTCAACCATAGCAAAACAATTTTCTTTTCACCCTTATCCCTATATATTGCCACGGTTTTACACTAATAAAACCTAAGAAAAAATTCAAGTTTTTGCATTCCACACCCATCAAATTCATCACCAAAACTTATTTCAATCATAATCATACTCTAATACATAAATAACAACATAAAACTCAAACTTTTTCATCAACAATACCACTATTCTAGCCATGGTTTTTCAACCAAAAAGAAGAAAGAAAAACTGAATTTTTGATGGTTACCTTGCTAGGAACACTTCTTGCCACTCAGAAATGAACTTGAACACCAAAACTTGAAGATTTTTGGGTTGAAATTAGGTTGGGAACTCACGGTTTCAATGGACAAAAAGGGCTGCTATTTTCTGAATTTTTTTGGCTGTTTCCACATGAATTTTCAGCAGCAAAATGGGTATATATAGCAGCCCATAAAGTGAGGGATTTAGTTGCAAACTAGTTGGTAATTTGGCAAAACTTTGGGGACTTAGTTGCAACTTTTAGAGGGTCTTTTTGTAACTTTTTCTTGCTGTTTTCTAGCTGTCAAAACAGCTCATTTTGCTTGGATTTATCCAAGAAATTTAAATAAAATCTATGGCATTTTGGCGTAATCCCAACCTTTAGATCAAAAAATGTTAAATCCAAGCCATTAAAGCTTGGATTTCTTTCCACCATTAACATAAATAATTTAATCATGACATCATGCTAATGAGGTCATCAAATTAGAATCTAGTTCACTTCTAGTTGATTTTCGGTTACAATCCAACCAAAAATTACCCCGGACCAAATTTTACTGAAATTGCACCGGAGGTTTTCTGAGGCCATCCGTGTGCTCGGTTTGCCCTAATATACTGTCGTTTGGCCAAAAATATAGTCTAAAATTTTTTGTCTTTGAGTGAAACACATACTTTTGTTAGGGTTTTCAGTTCCAACTTGTTACCGTTTTCCCCCGTTTCAACTAGATAAAATTTTCTACAGTTGAATTCATGATTCCTGACCTTGCTAAATATTTTATCGCATTCTAAACAGTATTAAATCATTTATTTTACAGTTTCAAACTTTAAAAAAATCACTGTTCACATACATTGTACATAGTCTCCGAGAACAATTAATTTCCCAGTTGTCACATTCTTCCCCCTCAAAATGGCACGGATTTTGCAAGAAAACACAAGAAAAAAATCAAGCAAAATGAAGGCTCTCCTTAAGATCTTGATCTCTTGATACTTAGGAGATGTTTTGATGCAAGTTTTTAGTGAAGAATTTTGCTAAAATTTTGGCTTGGAAAGGAGTGGGAACTCACGGCTTCAAATTGGCAGAGTTTGGCCATATTTTTCTAATTTTCCACGGCCATTTTCACTTGTATTTATAGGCAAAAGAAAGAGGGACTAAGTGCCAATTTTTCACAACAATTTGTCCTAACTTTAGGGACTTTTTAGCAAACTTTTTAGGGACTAAAATGCAAGTTTTTGGCTGATTTTTCCAGCCTTCCACCGACTCTAATTCAGCCCAAATATCCCAAATTTTTGCCAAATTCTTCTTGCAATTTTGGCTTTATCTTGACCCTTGATTCAAGATCATAATAAATGCTAGCCCTTAGATCTATTTATCACCTTAATTACTCTTAACTTTCTCATTTATTGCATCATTTATTGATGTCATCAATGACATCACCCAATTAATTCAACATATTAATTTGTGGTCAAAGTTTAACCAAAAGTCAAGCCGAACGGAAATCTACAGAAATAGCATAGGTGAGTTTCTGACGCCTCTCGTGTGATTAGTCTGCCTTATTTTGCTTCTGTTTGATGAAAAATAACTACCATAAGTTGTTCGTCTTTTAGCGCACTCGGTGCACTTTCTAGAGCTTTTGGCTCCGATTTAAGGTCGTTTCATCCTTTTCAGTTTAGAAAAGTTTTTCATCTCTGAAACACTCTCTTTAACACTGTTAGAACATTTTATCACATTTTAAACAGTATTAAAACACAACTTTTTCATATTTTATACATTAAAAATTGTCATATACATACAATTTTTAATTCTTCTAAGAATCTCAAAATTCCCGATCATCACAGCTAATGCCCAGTAAGTTCAAACATAACACTTAAGTCTTAAAAACAATACTTTATGTAAATACTATCACGTCACGTATTATATATTCTTTCTATTTATTTCTAGTCTTATCTATCTTTTATCATTATGGGCCCTTTTTGGTCGTACCATGCGCTATTGAGAGGAATCCAGGAACGACCCACTAGCTTATCCTCATTGGTTCATTATAAAATAACATCACATCTTCGAGAGGTTGGTACGTCAAAATTACATATTTTTATTACTATCTTGCTTACTTCCGAACATTGTGACATTAGAAACGTCATAATCTTAAAAGTGTACTTAAACATTTGTCCATCGAAATTGCATTATCGTTTCATGAATAATATGTGTTTTTCTTATTAAAAAAAACATCAAAATATACAATCCAAAACAACCTAAAAAAAACAACGTAAATTTGTTTATGTACAGAAAATTTAAATGTTTGAACTTACAAAATTTGGGTTAAGGTCAATGTAACGACTGAGAAATTTCACCATTCTTGAAGAATATGTATAGTGTATGTACATGATAAATCTCATGTTTAAAAATGTGAAATGTATGATTTAATATTGTTCAGAGCGTAATAAAATGCTCTAACAGTGTTAAAGGTAAGGAATTTGGTGATGGAAAATTTTACCAAACTGAAATGGGAATAATGGTGCCAATTCGGTATCAAAAACCCTAAACAATGACCAGAGTCCACAAAAGGACAAAATACTTACAATAATGATTTTTGGTCAAACAGAAGTGATTTAAGGCAAACCGATCGCACGGACAGCTTTAGAAACACATTGGCACGATTTCAATAAAATCTCTTTTGATTTGACTTTTGGTCAAACCTTGACCAACCAATTATATGATGATGTCATAAATGGAGGAATAACGAAATAAACTCAATGGAAAGAATTAGAATATCAATGGCTTAGGTTTAAAGAGGTTTTGATCCAAGGGCTAAAAGTTTGCCAAAATTCCATCTTTTCTTTTTGTTTTAAAAACAAAATTTTGGGAAATGATTCCCTTGGAGGATCCGGTGGTAGGTGGCTAAATGGGGGCTAGTTTCGCTGCCCATGATTGGTCCAAAATTGCAAGGAAATTATGTAATTTGAGAAAGAATTACAAACATTAATTAAAAGTAAGAAAAAAATAAAAAAAATGTGAAAATTGGTTTAAGTATAACCAGATAATGGGGGCTGTTTTTAGCTCTTCATACACGGCCATTAACACCCAAAAAAAGCAGCCATAGCCAAGAGAGAATAGAGGAAACACCAAGCTCAACCAAAGGGAATTTCGACGGTTTCATGCAAAAATCACGTTTTCGGCACACGTGAGTGAAACTCTTGCACTAAGACAAAGTAAATAGCTCTTTCTTGAAATTTTTTTATGCATTTTGGGCTGTAGAATCCATGCCCCTACTGCTGTGATTTAGGAAGAAAATTTAATTATGGTGAATGATGATTTAGTGGCTACAAATCAAGTTTTACATGTTAGATTAGGTTACTGTGAACCAGGGAGAGAAATTAGCGATCAAATTCTTGAAAACATGAAATTTTATGATGAATAGGGGCTATGAAACGGTGGATAATGGATGAGCAAGAGTTTAAAAAATTTTGATGTTACAATGTTTAATTTAGTGTTATGGAAGTTAGGTTGACGTAGGTGAATAACGAAGAACGTGAGAAAATGAAAATTTCATGATTTAACCCTTGGAAACCAAATTTTTGGCTTAGGTTTTTCATGGAAAGACCATGGGATACAAGTGTGATGGGTTGAGATTTTATGAAGAGAAAATTTGTGTTTGAATTGTGGACAAAAACAGAGGGTGAGAATGGAAAAGAATGGATGAAAATGTTGCTAGAAATGACTAGGTTTTTATGAAAATTTTTAAGTAAAAAGTTTATGTTTTTCCATAAAAATTAGGCCTTTAGTTCAGTACGTGGTAGGTACAATGGTTTTGAGGCGTTAACTAAATGCTGAAAACCTAAAATTTAAGCTGAAACGCTGTAGAAATTTTTAGAACGACCTGAAGAGTATTTTTGGAGAGGGGTAAAAATACGGTCTGGGTGAAAACCTGAACCCCATCAGTGACCTAAGCCTAAGAAAGGATGACGGACGTTTTCAAGATTAGTAAAACGTCCATTTGGAGCCCCAAAATTGTTAGGAAATACCCTAAGCATGAAAGACATTTTGATGTATTTTATTTATTTTAAACTGCATAATAAAATTATATTTAAAGTTTATTCATCACATTACTATTTGTCCTTATTCTATTTACATGTTAAAGTAAATGTAAGTAAATATGACTCACTGACTGCTTATGTCAAGCTATTAGAATGTTGCATGCAATAGACTTTTGTAGGCGAGAAGACAATATTCTAAAGTAAGTAGTCTAAATTATGGTCTGTAGTCTATGGGGTTAGATGAGTATCTAACTTATGCTAATACTATTATATTATCTAAAGCCATTATGGGGACAGTTTCTCTTAACTATCCGGAGCATAGACTTCCGAGTAGAGACATAAATACGTTGCTTAGTGGTGACATGTTAGACCGGGACTAAAGCATGATTGATCTGTGTAGTCTGTTATGAGTGGATCAATCTGCTTTTGATGTTCATTATGTAATAACCTTAATCCTGAGTAGATAAACTACTTCATGTATATGACTTGTGTACTTTGATGTTCCAATGGCTAAAGCATATCAGAGGTAGCAAGCTTATAGACTGGTTTGTTAGATGTATGACTTGTATACGATGGAGGGTTTGTTTGCAGATATTAGAATCATAGCTCTAATAATGAGTTAAGGGTATCCTCTGAAAGGTATTATACTAGATGTAAAAATAGACAAGGCCTTGGGTTGTCTACTAGGCGGATGACTTTTTATTCACATATAGTGAATAATCATTTTCTTATTTAGTAGTAAAATGAAACTTTAAGATAGCTTGATCAGTAGATTGAATGGACTTTGACCTAAGGCTGATCATGGATATCATATGAGGGTTTTGTATATATGACAAGATCATTGGAAAATAGCTTGTTACAAGCTTTCGTAATATGGTATATAATTGGGAATTTAGTTTTAGGTTTATAGTGATGTGACTCTGAAATTAGTGATCATATGATTGAGTTGTTCGATACAAAATGATGATCATATGGATTCATGGGAGCTTGATTATATATGTCCAATTGGTCTCTCTACTAGTTCCACATAATTCCTTAACGGATGGTAAATTGATCAGGGTATACTTATTGGCTAGTTGTCTTTGCATGGATATGGATGGTGTACACATAGGATAAGAATGGAAGACAAGATTCTCTCCGGTTTAATTTGAATTTTGTTTTGAATAAAAGATTACACAATTATTCAAATTCCAAATAAACTTGCCATGATTTTATTTGAGTTTGAATTGGAGTTGTGGAAAATTATCCATGAGAACAAAATTTGAAATACGAATTTTTTGTGGAATTTGAAATTTGAAATTTGAAATTTGAAATTTAAAATTTAAAATTTGAAATTTAAATTTTGAATTTGAAATTTGAATTTGAAATTTAAATTTGAATTTGACATTTGAATTTAAAATTTAAATTTGAAATTTAAAATTTGAAATTTGAAATTTGAAATTTGAATTCGAAATTTAAATTTGAAATTTGAATTTGAAGTTTGAACTTTGAAATTTGAGCTTTGAAATTTGAATTCAAATTTTGAATCACAAATCCATGGTGTAATCGAATTTGTTGTGGATAATTCCACATGATAAAATTTGAATTTTTATGGATAAGGGATAGGAAGATCTTGTTTGAATCCTACTTGAATTTTGAATCCTAAACCCCATTTAAATGGCTGAATTTGTTGAAGAGATTCTCCCCTTGATAAGTTTAGATTTTTTATAGACAAAGATGAGTGAAAAATTCAAGTTTCAATCCTATTTGAATTTTGATTCTCTCCCTCACATTAACTGGTCAAAAATCTTTGTGGATAAGCCTAAGGAGTTCATATTTTTTGTGGATAATGGCACCCCCAATTTTGGCCACGCGAAACTGTTATAATCCAACTCTATAGCCGATTGCGACAGCCCATGAACCTCATTGAGTTGTCAAAAACTTTCTTTCATTTTTTTAAATCTTTGTATTTTGAAGCTCAAAAAATTTTTTTTTTCCCAAAATACTTTTCTTGCATGAAAGCCTTGTATGAAAGCCATGTAAAATTTAAAACTATACTTTAGTTGTCTTTTTTTAATACAACATAATTTACATAAATACATTTTCTCAACTTTGCATCTCAAAATACATTTTCTTCAAATTCCTTCTTTCAAAGCTCAGTCGAAGACTGGTAGTAGGACCATAATCTACAGTAGAATTCCCCATCCCAATGGCACCGCATATCATGCCGCCATCCAGAGTATCTACGGAACATGTTTCTTACCTGTAACATGAACAAACTGGTAAGTTAACAGGTTCAGTAAGTTCAAACATACATACTATGAATCATATAGATTCAAAAGCATCAATAATAAAATTTTCTATGAATAATACTATTCATCTATAAATAGTAATTTTGACTTTTGACCAATAAATAGTAACTTTGACTTTGATCGATTACTATTCATGTCAACTTTGACCGAGTACACTATACGTAATGTTAGTGTCGATTATGCTCAATTATGCTCATTTATGACCTTCATTAAATTTTAAATCATTATCTTCATTATGTTTTGGTTTTGAGCTCATAGCAACCGTACCGATATTGTGTGCTACTATGAGGGACCTTGAGAGCTACTCTGAGGCCAATCCTCCCCAATCTATTAAGCCCTTATGGCTTATCCCCGTAGGATTTGAAAATACCTCCATCTATCACTGGAGGCCAGTACGTCAAAAGTGGTTTTATTACCATCTTTCAATTATAATTCCGACCAGGTGGCATTAATCATCACCTCAAAGTCAGGAACCTTTAATGCTCGTAGGTCTTTACACATTCTTTTGTTTATGGGTGTGTCTTAAATTTACTCACACTCTTTCCATAGTGTACCCATAGTACACATCTCACCTTAACATTTTATTGGGTGTGTTAGTCTAACTACATCCTAGTGTCCGTGGGACTTTGCATCGAATGTGCAAATAATACATAATTAAATATCACAAATGCTTGAACTTACCAGAACTGCGCTAACGTCCAATCTCTGACTTCCTTTGTAGTTCTTGTGTACCAGACTGAAAAGTTCCTACAGTGTTACCTAGGATTAAGCTAGGTTTTTCTAAGAATTTTTGTGAATAGAAAGTGGAATAACACTATGTTTATAAATAAACAGATAAAAGTAATAATAACAATAAATAAATATTTTGGAAAAATTGAAATCTCCAAAAATAGTTAAAGAATAAAGTTCATGATTGAGAAAGCGATTTCGGATCAAAACGCTCAGAATGGAGTGGTTTCGGTACCCGAAAAAGATAGGATATAAGAAATGGTAAGTCAAAGTAAAGATAAGATAAGATAAGTGTTTGTGGGTTTTTAAGAGTTTTGAGATTTAATTAGATCAAACTGATAGTATGGATGGCTAGATAAGTTCAATAGATTTGACTTTTGGTCAAACTTTAATTCCGAATTAATATAATAAGGACAAAATAGATGATGTCACAATTGATTTATTTCTTTTAAAGAAATGTGGTAGTTGGATCTAATGGTTATGATAAAAAGTAATTTTTTTTATCAGGAAATATGCAGTATCAAGAAATTGGTCAAGATGATCTTTTCTTGATATAAAACCGATATATTTTGAATCAGAATGCTCAAATTAGTCATTTGAGCACAAAAAGTAATTTTTGACCGGGAAATATGCAGTACCGAAAAATTGGTCAAGATGACCTCGGATGAAAATAAAATTGATATATTTGGGTTCACCACACCCGAATTAGTAAGTATAGCCTATAAGTATGCTCAAATCAGTTAATTGAGCACAAATGGTAATTTTTGACTGAAAATTCGCAGTACCGGAAACTGGTCAAGATGATCTCGGATGAAAATAAAACTGATATATTTAAGTTCAGCACACCCAAATTAGTCAGGATAGCCCATGTTGAAATTTTAAACAAAAAAAGTATATAAAAGGCAGAAAAGATGGGAAATTACAAAGAGGGCCCCCATAATTTCCCTTATCTTCTTTTTCTCCCCACACCACCCAAATGTGAATAGTAACCAACCACCAGAAATAGTGTTTGTTTTTGACACCACCGGTCTCGTTGGAAAGCTCTCGTCGAGCTGAGTCCAACCGTGGTCGAGTTGACGGAGCAGCAGCCGAAGCACGCCGCATGCGCCGCCGACTATGTGATAAATGGGAATTTTCATTATTCTCAGAAAATCAGTACATGGAATGTACATAATGAATTTCATGTTTAAAATGTGAAATGTAGTGATTTTATGTGTAAACACGTTTATGTCATACACAGTATTAAGAAATTGGTCAAGATGACCTTTTCTTGATATAAAATTAATATATTTAGAATCAGTATGCTCAAAATAGTCAATTGAGCATCAAATGTAATTTTTGACCAGGAAATATGCAATATCAAAAAAATGGTCAAGATGACCTTTTCTTGAAATAAAGCTGATATATTTAGAATCAGTATGTTCAATTTCATCAATTGAGCACAAAATGTAAATTTTGACCAAGAAACATGTAGTACCGGAAAACTGGTCGAGATGATCTTGAATGAAGTTGAAACTGATAAATTTGGGTTCAGCACACCCAAATTAGTCAGTATAGCTTATCAGCATGCTCAAATTAGTTAATTGAGCACAAAGGTAATTTTTGACCAGGAATTCGCAGTACCGGAAACTGGACGAGATGACTGTTAAGAAATGCCCTAAGCATTAGAGACATTTTGATGTATTCATTTTGAACTGGATAATAAAATTATACATAGAGGTTATTCATTACATTGCTATCTGTCCTCGTCTTATTTACATGTTAAAGTAAATGTAAGCAAATATGGCTCACTGACTGCTTGTGTTAAAACTGCTAGAATGTTGCATGCAATGGACTTTTGTATGCGAGAAGACAATGTTCTAAAGTTAGCGGTCTAAACTATGGTCTGTAGTCTATGGGGTTAGACCGAGCATATAACTCATGTTAAGACTATTATGTTGTCTAAAGACTTAGAGGGGACGGTCTGTAGGAAAATAAACCGGAAAAAACGTATCAGAGTGGCGCAGCGGAACAATAAAAATTTTTAGATCGTTAAATATCTCATGATGCCATATACAATAAATCAACAACAATTAAAACTCATACCTCAAGGACGCCAATATGCAGGAGGAGAATGACTGGAGGCTTCAACCAACTAGCCTTCTCTACTATTCTCCAATTCCCGAATGGCTGAGTGTGTGGGCACTTTGAACCTCGATCGGTATGCTAGCACTGCTAGTCTTCTTCCGACCACCCAGATCTCTAAAGAACTTTATTGTCACGATGAGCTGTGCAATAATAAGCCTGCTCACCTGAGAGTCTGTGGTCTAAGAGAACTGGAGTGGTAGGTCCTCTATTTATAGACCTGCATGAGGTGAATCTCTGAATTTGAATTGGACTAAGAAAAGATTTTCTCCCTTATCTTTAACCAAAAAATCTGAATTTTTCCATAGGATAATCCTAACAATAAATTCGGTTTTTCCTAAGATAAATCCAATCCAAATCTTAACAAGATTTTAACTAGAATTTTATCTCCCTTTTTCAACCAAAAAATCTGAAATTCACAAGGAGAAAATCCTCCAAAACATTTCGGCCATTATGGATAAGGGAGAATCAAAAATTCCACTAGGATTTTCAAGCTTGAATCTTATCTCAACCTTATCCAAAAATAACCGAATTTTCCTTGGATAAAGGCTCCAAAATTTCGGCCACTTTTAGGGAAGGAGAGAATCCAAATTCAACTAGGATTGAAACTTGAATTTTCCCTTGAATCTTATCCACAAAAACCGAATTTTCCATTGAGGATTATCCTCAAAAAATTCGCCCACTTTTGTTGGGATTTGGATTCAAAATTCAAGTAGGATTCTAACAAGATTATCCTCTCCAAATCCAACTCAAATTCGAATTTCAAACCTTGTGGATTTTCCACAACAAAATCGAATCCTACTTGGACTGTGATTCAAAATTTGAATTTCAAATTTCAAATTCAAATTTCAAATTTCAAATTTCAAATTTCAAATTTCAAATTTAAATTTCAAATTCAAATTTCAAATTCGAATTTCAAATTCAAATTTCAAATTCAAATTTCAAATTCAAAATTCAAATTTCAAATTTCAAATTTCAAATTTCAAATTTCAAAATTCAAATTTCAAATTCCACAAAACGGTTGTGTTTCATATTCTTGTTCTCATGGATAATTTTCTACAACTCCAATCCAATCTCAAATAAAATCATGGCAACTTTATTTGGAGTTCGAATAATTGTGTACTCTATTATCTAAAACAAAATCTGAATCCAACCGGAGAGAATCTTGTCTACCATCCTAATCCTGTGTCATCACCATCCATGCATAATAAACTAGCCAAATCAATTTGCCAAACGTTAAGGAATTATGTGGAGCTAGTAGAGGGACTGATTGGACATATATAATCGGGCTCCCGTGATTCCATATGATCATCATTCTTTACCGAACAACTCAATCATATGATCACTAATTTCAGAGTCACACCACTATAAACCTGAAACTGAACTCCCAATTATATATCGTATTACGTAAGCCTGTGACGAGCTACCATCCAATGACCTTGTCATATATGCAAAACCCTCATATGATATCCATGATCAGCCTTAGGTCAAAGTCCGTTTAATCCTACTGATCAGGCTATCTTAAAGTTCCATTATACTACCGAATCAAGAAAATGATTATTCACCATATGTGAATAAGAAGTCATCCGCCCAGCAAACGACCCAAGGCCTTGTCCATTTTCACATTCAGTATAATGCCTTTAAGAGGATACCTTTAACTCCTCAGAGCTATGATTCCCATATCTGCAAACAAACCCTTCATCGTATACAAGTCATGCACCCAACGAACCGGTCTATAAGCTTACTACCTCTGAGACGCTTTAGCCATTGGAACATCAAAGTACACAAGTCATATACATGAAGTAGTTCATTTACTCAGGATTAAGGTTATTGCACAATGAACGTCAAAAGCAGATTGATCCACTCATAGCGGACTACGTAGATCAATCACGCTTTAGTCCCGGTCTAATATGTCACCACCGAGCAACATATCCATGTCTCTACTTGGGAGTCCAGCTCCAGACAGTCAAGACAGACCGTCCCCTCCAAGGCTTTAGACAACATAATAGTCTCAACATGAGTTAGATGCCCGGTCTAACCCCATAGACTACAGACCATAGTTTAGACTGCTAACTTTAGAACATTTTCTTCTCGCATACAAAAGTCCATTGCATGCAACGTTCTAACAGTTTTAACACAAGCAGTCAGTGAGCCATATTTACTTACATTTACTTTAACATGTAAATAAGACGAGGACAGATAGCAATGTAATGAATAACCTCTATATATAATTTTATTATCCAGTTCAAAATGAATACATCAAAAATGTCTCTAATACTTAGGGCATTTCCTAACACGATCTGTCTTGACTGTCTGGAGGTGGACTCCCAAGTAGAGACATAGATATGTTGCTCGGTGGTGACATATTAGACCGGGACTAAAGCGTGATTGATCTACGTAGTCCGCTATGAGTAGATTAATCTGATTTTGACGTTCATTGTGCAATAACCTTAATCCTGAGTAAATGAACTACTACATGTATATGACTTGTGTACTTTGATGTTCCAATGGCTAAAGCGTCTCAGAGGTAGTAAGCTTATAGACCGGTTCATTGGGTGGATGACTTGTATACGATGAAGGGTTTGTTTGCAGATATCAGAATCATAGCTCTGAGGAGTTAAAGGTATCCTCTTAAAGGCATTATACTGAATGTGAAAATGGACAAGGCCTTGGGTCGTCTACTGGGCGGATGACTTCTTATTCACATATGGTGAATAATCATTTTCTTAATTCGGTAGTATAATGGAACTTTAAGATAGCCTGATCAGTAGGATTAAACGGACTTTGACCTAAGGCTGATCATGGATATCATATGAGGGTTTTGCATATATCACAAGGTCATTGGATAGTAGCTCGTCACAGGTTTACGTAATACGGTATATAATTGGGAGTTCAGTTTCAGGTTTATAGTGGTGTGACTCTGAAACTAGTGATCATATGATTGAGTTGTTCGGTAAAAGAATGATGATCATATGGAATCACGGGAGACCGATTATATATGTCCAATCAGTCCCTCTACTAGCTCCACATAATTCCTTAACGTTTGGCAAATTGATTTGTGTATGCTATTGGCTAGTTTAGTATGCATGGATGGTGATGACACAGGATTAGGATGGTAGACAAGATTCTCTCCGGTTGGATTCAGATTTTGTTTTGGATAATAGAGTACACAATTATTCGAACTCCAAATAAAGTTGCCATGATTTTATTTGAGATTGGATTAGAGTTGTAGAAAATTATCCATGAGAACAAGAATGTGAAACACAACCGTTTTGTGGAATTTGAAATTTGAATTTTGAAATTTGAAATTTGAAATTTGAAATTTGAATTTTGAATTTTGAATTTGAAATTTGAATTTGAAATTTGAATTTGAATTCGAATTTGAAATTTGAATTTGAAATTTAAATTTGAAATTTGAAATTTGAAATTTGAATTTGAAATTTGAATTTGAAATTTGAAATTCAAATTTTGAATCACAGTCCAAGTAGGATTTGAATTTGTTGTGGAAAATCCACAAGGTTTGAATTCGAATTTGAGTTGGATTTGGAGAGGATAATCTTGTTAGAATCCTACTTGAATTTTGAATCTAAATCCCAACAAAAGTGGACGAAATTTTTGAGGATAATCGTCAATGGAATTTCAGTTTTTGTGGATAAGGTTCAACGAAAAATTCAAGCTTCAATCTTAGTTGAATTTGGATTCTCTCCTTCCCTGAAAAGTGGCCGAAATTAGGGAGAAAATCTCCTAGGAAATTCGGTTATTTTTGGATAAGGTTGAGATAAGATTCAAGCTTGAAAATCCTAGTGGAATTTTTGATTCTCCCTTATCCATAATGGCCGAAATCTTTAGGAGAGATTCTCCTTGTAATTTTCAGATTTTTTGGGTTGAAAAAGGGAGATAAAATTCTAGTTAAAATCTTGTTTAGATTTGGATTGGATTTATCCTAAGAAAACCGAATTTTTTGTTGAGATTCTCCCTTGGAAAAATTCAGATTTTATGGATATGGATAAGGGAAAATATCTTTTCCTAATCCAATTCAAATTCAGAGAATCACCTCATGCAGGTCTATAAATAGAGGTCCTACCACTCCAGTTCTCTCAGACCACGGAGTCTCAGGTGAGCAGGCTTATTGTTGCACAGCTCATCGTGACAATAAAGTTCTTTAGAGATCTGGGTGGTCGGAAGAAGACTAGCAGTGCTAGCATACCGATCGAGGTTCAGAGTGCCCACACACTTAGCCATTCGGGAATTGGAGAATAGTAGAGAAGGCTAGTTGGTTGAAGCCTCCGGTCATTCTCCTCCTACAAGATTGGCGTCCTTGAGGTATGAGTTTTAATTGTTGTTGATTTATTGTATATGGCATCATGAGATATTTAACGATCTAAAAGTTTTTATTGTTCCGCTGCGCCACTCTGATACGGTTTTAACGATTTATTTTTCCTAAAATGACCTCGGATGAAAATAAAACTGATATATTCGGGTTTAGCATGCCCAAATTAGTCAGGATAGCTTATGCTGAAATTTTGGACAAAAAAAGTATATATAAGGACAAAAAATCAGAAATTTAAAAATAAACCCACATTTTTTTTTCCTCTTCTTCTCTTTCCTCCCACACACCGTCGGTGAACAGTAACCGACCACCAGAAATGGTGTCCGTTTTCGACAGCGTCTGTCTCGTTGGAAAGCTCTCGCCTAGCTGAGTCCAACGATGTACCGAGTTGACGGAACCGACGCCGGAGGAGCCTGCACGCGCAGCTCGAAGCCACCGACTGTCGAAATTTTCGAGCAGCCATATCTCTGCCATCCAACCTCCGATCAAGATGATTCCGGTCCCAAAAGTTTCATGGTGAAGAGCAGAACAAAACTCAGGTCTTGTTTCACCTCAATAGCTGCCAAATTACACCGCCTAAAGCTTTGTCGTAGCCACCGTGTCGCCGCCGTGAAAGTCACCGTTCTAGGTGGAACTTGATATACATCATAAAACGTCATTTCAATATTCTTTTCATTCCTTTTTTAAACAGCTTAGATAGTAGTACCATAAACCTTGCTCAGTCCTTTGGCACATGCAGATCTCATTCATCATCCATCACTTGTCTTATCGTTATGCAGGATGCTTACCTGCAACATAAACAAACTTGTGAACGACAGGCTTAGTAAGTTCAAATATACATTTATGACATATAAGAACTCATACCTTTTTAGACAGAGCATATCTGATACCAACTATAGCATCAGAACATTAACATAACATATATCATATTTAACATAACATATTCTAACATCGAGAACAAACTTCCATACTCTTTAACATAACATAATTTAAACATAGCATACATAATATATGCTTAGCATCTTAAGCATATCATACTTAACATCATACAAAACATTATATACACATATCAATTTAAACATAGCATACTTAATGTATGCTTAAACATCACAAATATACTTAAGATTCTTAAGACTGACTTATACATATCAATTTATGCATATCATAACATATACATGCATGTTAGTCTCATTATACTTGTCTACTTTTCATTCATTTAGTTTCATTATTCTTCTGTTCTTTCTTCCTTCATGTCATTCTTTTCTTTTTTTTTTCTCACTTAACTCTCATTTTTATTGTTCGTTCATTCTTTCATATCATATCATTCTGTTCTTTTCTTTTCTTAACTTTTCTTTGCTTTACTTTCTTTTCTTTCTTTCTTTCTTTCACTTTCTCTTGTGGGCCCATGGTTAGACGTACCTAGTGCGTGCAGACCAATGGGGGAATGAGGGAGCTACCCACCAATCAACCTCACGGTCATCTTAATCTACCGTGTTTTATGGATGGATTGTAACTACCACACCTTTTGCGGTAAGGTCAGCCAACTACTGCCCTTTTGGGTAGCACCACATTCTGTGTGGAGGCTATAGACCTGAAAACCTCCCTTATGGAGGCCGGTACACCAACCTTAACTTTTCAGTCTTATTATCTTGCTTATCTTTCTCTTTCTTTACTTTAACATTTCGTTCATTCATTCATTCATTCATTCTTTCATTTCTTTTCTTTCTTTCTTTCTTTCTTTCTTTCTTTCTTTCTTTCGTTTATTTCATTTGCATTTCATAATTTGTTTCTTTCTTTCATTCATCTCTTTTCTTTCATTTGCATTTCATAAATCATTTCTTTCTTTTGTTCTTTTCATTTCTTTCTTTCATTCATCTATTATCTTTCCTTACTATCTTTCATATGATTCCGACCAGGTGGCATTATCATTGCCTCCTTGGTCTGGAACACCTTACATAAGCATTTCATATAACACTTTAGTGTGTTTCATAAGTATTTCATAAATTATTTCTTTCTTAACGTAATTTTCATAGTGTGCGTTATGCTAGTCACACTTTAGTGCGTATAGCACTCACATATATAACTTTTCATATAACACATAAACATAGACCTAACATGTCAGTTTATGTTGCAGACAAATAAATGCTTGAACTTACCACATATCATGCTTAGACATAAAAGTCTATTCATGTTGCAGTCAATTAAATGCTTTAACTTATAAATACTTTGCTAGCATGTCCTTTCTTGCTTCCTTAGTCCGCAGACGTTTCTTCATTGCGTCTGTCTCGGATCCCTATAACCAAAATAATCATGGTTATTTTCTATACTTATTTCATACATAAAACTTAATAAAACGTAAAAATTCTACATTTCATTTCTCGATCATAAACTTAGGAGTCTAATATTCCATTTTCCACTTTTCTGCTAACTTTTGACAAAATTACCATTTTGCCCATAATGTCAATTTTCATCATAACCTTACTTTTCTTTGATTTACAACTTAGTTTTGGCCCTTAGAATCTTAATTAAGTCATTCTAAGTTCATTAGAGCCCTTTTTTATCATTCTTGAAATTTTCGATCAAAATGACCGTTTTGCCCCTGACGGGTCTTTAGGTCATATAATTTTCATTTTAATGCCTAGACTGGATTTTCTAAGCCCAATAATCATAAAATCATTTTTCTTAGGTTTTACCGAGCTTTTACAGCATTAATTGCTGAAATTCTCGGTTTACTAATCCTTGAAACATCGTTATCTTTTTCTGAGCCTAATTCATTCATTAATCCTTAAAATCATTCTAGGGGGCTTGGGTTTCCATCCCGACCACATTTTTACCCTTCGGTTCCTAAAATACCCCTTTATGCCGTTTTTGAAATTTCGACAGCATTTCTGCTTAATTTTTGGGTTCCCGACGTTTAGAAAACGCCTCGAAACCATCTAACCTAATTCTATTCTAGCACGTACTAGAGGCCTATATTTTTACATAAAACTCAACTTTTATGTAAAAATCTTCACATTTTTCACATTTTCTTATTTGACTATTTTTCATATACATAGTCCATTTTTCTTACAATTTCACATGTAAAAGCACATAATTAATACATAATCATTCCAAAACATAAATTTAGGAATGAAGGGACCGAAATCACTACCGAAATCGTCCCACCGACGATCAAACGGATCGTTCAGTCTCGCGTGCACAAACTTTGATGCTCCGTTCTTTACATTTGAAATTTCGTCTTGCAATTCCGACTCCACGGACGTGTTCGGAATGTCGAAAATAGGCGAACAGGCCATTCTTCAATTTTTGGTCACGCCGTTTACTAGCGTTGACCGACGTTGACTCGCCGTTGACTGACATTGACCGATGGTGGCGTGGAGAAAGGCGACCACCATCTTGTAGATCTCGACGTGAGGAACTCATTGGTGGTGTCAATTTCACCAATTGAAGCTCCTATTATTGGAAATTAACCCTCGAAAGTGTGACGGTGGTGGCACGCTTCAATCTCTATTTTCCTGACTTTTTTGCCCAAAATTGATTTGGGGCTTTTGTTCCCCATGAAATTCTAAGCATTTTGGTACTGGTGTGGCTCAACTCTGCTGGAAACGGTGAGTTTCACAGCGGCGACGACGAAGCTTCGGACGACGCGATCCGGCGGCTGTTGGGGTGAAATAAGCTATGGGTTTTTTTCTCCTCTTCACCATGAAACTTTTGGGATCGGAATCACGCTGATCGAACGTCTTACAGCAGAGAAATGGCCGATCGAAATTTCCGGCCACCGTGACATTTAGGCGGCACGTGCGGCTTCCTCCGGCGTCTGCTCCGTCACGTCGGCACACCGTTGGACTCAGCTCAGCGAGAGCTTTCCAACTAGACCAGCGATGTCAAAAACGAACACCGTTTTCGATAGTTGGTTACTGTTCATTGTCATGTAGGGGGAGGAAAGAAAAAGTGAGGAAATTATGGGCCCCTTTTTGAAATTTCTGATTTTTCGTCCGTATTTATACTTTTTTGTCAAAAATTTCAACATAGGCTATCTTGACTAATTTGGGCATGCTGAACCCAAATATATCAGTTTTATTTTCATCTGAGATTATTGTTAGGAAATGCCCTAAGTATTAGAGACATTTTGATGTATTCATTTTGAACTGGATAATAAAATTATACTTAGAGGTTATTCATTGCATTGCTATCTGTCCTCGTCTTATTTACACGTTAAAGTAAATGTAAGCAAATATGGCTCACTGACTGCTTGTGTTAAAACTGTTAGAACGTTGCATGCGATGGACTTTTGTATGCGAGAAGACAATGTTCTAAAGTTAGCAGTCTAAACTATGGTCTGTAGTCTATGGGGTTAGACCGAGCATCTAACTCATGTTAAGACTATTATGTTGTCTAAAGCCTTAGAGGGGACGGTCTGTCTTGACTGTCTGGAGCTGGACTCCCAAGTAGAGACATGGATATGTTGCTTGGTGGTGACATATTAGACCGGGACTAAAGCGTGATTGATCTACGTAGTCCGCTATGAGTGGATCAATCTGCTTTTGACGTTCATTATGCAATAACCTTAATCCTGAGTAAATGAACTACTTCATGTATATGACTTGTGTACTTTGATGTTCCAATGGCTAAAGCGTCTCAGAGGTAGTAAGCTTATAGACCGGTTCGTTGGGTGCATGACTTGTATACGATGAAGGGTTTGTTTGCAGATATCGGAATCATAGCTCTGAGGAGTTAAAGGTATCCTCTTAAAGGCATTATACTGAATGTGAAAATGGACAAGGCCTTGGGTCGTCTGCTGGGCGGATGACTTCTTATTCACATATGGTGAATAATCATTTTCTAGATTCGGTAGTATAATGGAACTTTAAGATAGCCTGATCAGTAGGATTAAACGGACTTTGACCTAAGGCTGATCATGGATATCATATGAGGGTTTTGCATATATGACAAGGTCATTGGATGGTAGCTCGTCACAGGCTTACGTAATACGGTATATAATTGGGAGTTCAGTTTCAGGTTTATAGTGGTGTGACTCTGAAATTAGTGATCATATGATTGAGTTGTTCGGTACAGAATGATGATCATATGGAATCACGGGAGCCCGATTATATATGTCCAATCAGTCCCTCTACTAGCTCCACATAATTCCTTAATGTTTGGCAAATTGATTTGTGTATGCTATTGGCTAGTTTAGTATGCATGGATGGTGATGACACAGGATTAGGATGGTAGACAAGATTCTCTCCGGTTGGATTCAGATTTTGTTTTGGATAATAGAGTACACAATTATTCGAACTCCAAATAAAGTTGCCATGATTTTATTTGAGATTGGATTGGAGTTGTAGAAAATTATCCATGAGAACAAGAATATGAAATACAACCGTTTTGTGGAATTTGAAATTTGAAATTTGAAATTTGAAATTTGAATTTTGAAATTTGAATTTTGAATTTTGAATTTGAAATTTGAATTTGAAATTCGAATTTGAAATTTGAATTAGAAATTTAAATTTGAAATTTGAAATTTGAAATTTGAAATTTGAAATTTGAATTTGAAATTTGAATTTGAAATTTGAAATTCAAATTTTGAATCACAGTCCAAGTAGGATTCGAATTTGTTGTGGAAAATCCACAAGGTTTGAAATTCGAATTTTAGTTGGATTTGGAGAGGATAATCTTGTTAGAATCCTACTTGAATTTTGAATCCAAATCCCAACAAATAAGGGACGAAATTTTGAGGATAATCCTCATGAAAGATTTCGGATTTTGTGGATAAGATTCAAAGGAATATTCAAGCTTCAATCCTAGTTGAATTTGGTTTCTCTCTCCTCCCAAAAGTGGCCGAAATTTTGGATCCCTAATCCTAGGAAATTCGGTTATTTTTGGATAAGGTTAAGATGAGATTTTGCTTGAGAAATCCTAGTGGAATTTTGATTCTCCCTTATCCTAAAAGTGGCCGAAAATTTGGAGGATTTTCTCCTTGTGAATTTCGGATTTTTTGGTTGGAAAAGGGAGATAAAATTCTAGTTAAAATCTTGTTTAGATTTGGATTGGATTTGTCCTAGAAAAACCGAATTTAATTGTGGAGATTCTCCCTTGGAAAATTCGGATTTTTTGGTTTGGATAAGGGAGAAAATCTTTTCCTAGTCCAATTCGAATTCAGAGAATCACCTCATGCAGGTCTATAAATAGAGGTCCTGCCACTCCAGTTCTCTCAGACCACAGACTCTCAGGTGAGCAGGCTTATTGTTGCACAGCTCATCGTGACAATAAAGTTCTTTAGAGATCTGGGTGGTCGGAAGAAGACTAGCAGTGCTAGCATACCGATCGAGGTTCAGAGTGCCCACACACTCAGCCATTCGGGAATTGGAGAATAGTAGAGAAGGCTAGTTGGTTGAAGCCTCCGGTCATTCTCCTCCTGCATATTGGCGTCCTTGAGGTATGAGTTTTAATTGTTGTTGATTTATTGTATATGGCATCATGAGATATTTAACGATCTAAAAATTTTTATTGTTCCGCTGCGCCACTCTGATACGTTTTTACCGGTTTATTTTCCTACAATTGGTATCAGAGCCATCTCATGACTATGCCATGTACATAAATTAGACAATTACTTAGTCTTTTTATTTATGTATGGATTTGATATTTAGAGAGTGGCATTCTAGGGTTCCTTTATGTTGTTATCATGTATTATGTATAAAGTATGTGGTTATTTTAATTTTTTGAATTATTATAAGCATGCTTGTTTATGCCGGTTATGGTTCCTTAGAATTTAGAAAAATTGTATCTAGGAATTTTTTATGTAACCATGGGAGCAGTTTATTTACACTGTAATTTTCCCATGGATTTTAATTTTTGTCTCTTAGAATTTTTATGGATAGAATTTTGTACACCGGAAACGGTATAGGAATTTTTTATGTAATTATTCTTGGAGGAGATTGAAGATTGAAAGACCGTAATTTATTTTTCCCAAAAGTTAAATTTAATTTAAAGGTTGAAATTTTGATTGTGTGGAAAATTTTCAATTTAATTGGGATTCAAATTAATTTTTGGAGATCCTAAAAGATAAATTGGAATATGGCACGAAAATCGAGACACGACCCCTCGGGATAGGCCGACAAACCTTGGTGGGGCTGCAGCCCCTGCCCTCGGGCAGGATGGGGCTGCAGCAGCCCCTGTGCAGGCCCACACCACCCACGGCCGCAGGCTCTGCCTGCAGCCAAGGGTGGCCGTGGCCTGCCCAAGGCTGGCCGCAGCCTGGGCGTGCAGCCACTGGCTGCAGGCGCTGCCTGCAGCCTGCCGGCTGCTGCGCCCAGTCTGGGCGTGCAGCCTGGCGCTGCAGGCTTGGCCTGCAGCCCGGCAGGGCTGCACAAGGGGCAGCCGTGGGCTGCCAGCCCCTCCGGGGTTGGTGGCTGCCCACGGCGGCTGCCGCCTTCACGGGCGGCGGTGCGGCGGTCCAAAATCAGAAAATTTTGATTTTTAAATTTGAGATTTAATTTTAAATCATGTTTAAAAAATATGTAATTAAAAATTTGAAATTTTTGAAATTACATATTATTATACATGATGATTAAAATTGTTTAAAATTTGAATTAGAAATTTAAATTTGAAATTCGAATTTGGAATTTGAATTTGAAATTTAAATTTTGGAGATTTAAATTTTAAATAATTCATGGGATGAGAAATAAATGGAGAGGCTACATAAAGATGGATACAAGAAGACGGAACAAAATTCAAGACCCAAAGAATGCTTTGGATGGAATTTTGTAATCTTTATTTTCTTTGTTCTAGGATGGAACCATGGCTTGGTTATTCTGTCAATTATTTTTTCTGTGATATGTCATGGATGTATAAATATGTATTGATGGATGTTTTGTATGCATATTTGATAACATGTCATATAGGATAGGTGAGTGCCGCTCATACTATATTGATCATACATAATTTGTCAAAACTTGCATGTTTTTCAAAATATTGAGTGGGAGAGGGTTTCAAACAAAACCCACGGCCTCCATTGTTGATCCATATGTGAAAGCATGGTAACGCCTCGCGTCAGTTCCGACCTGACCACACCCTTCGGTAGGTGTTTACCGCCGCCGGTATACTAGATTGGATCTCCTATGTGGAAAACGTGTTCGGGTGCGATCCTATTCATGACCACCCCTCGGTGGCTTGGTAGGACGTGGATCGGGCTACGTAAACAATGGTTATACACTCAAGACTCGTTTAGTTATTAACCTTCCCTAGAAGCTCTGTTAACTAAACTGGTGGCCAAATAAGCGGTTATTAATATATGTCTTAACCTTGGAGGATTTAAGGTAACATATATTAATTGGACGGGGTCCATGTTCCGGCTATTTGTTCTCATGACCACCCCTCGGTGGCTTGGGGCAATAGGTGCTGAGAATTACCGTTGCAATGCTACATGTTTTTTCAAGTTTCATGTAGGAACATACTTGTATGTTTTATTTGCTAAATTATCTGCATATTTGCTTGGGCTTTGTAATGATGTCTAGTATAATTTTATTTCAGTTCAAAATGTCACCGACACCCCTCATTTCGATACTTACTGAAAATAAGTTGAATGGCGATAATTATAAGGATTGGAAAAGAAATCTATTAATAGTTCTCAGCTGCGAGAGACACAAGTTCGTACTGGACGAACCATGCCCACCTGGGCCCAAACCTGACACACCACTTGAGGAGGTCCCGGTTGCCTATAATCGTTGGAGAGAATCCAATGAAATAGCTCGATGCTACATCCTTGCTAGCATGACGAGTGCTTTACAAAAGCAGCATGAGACTTATCAAGTTGCTGGGGAGATCATGGATAATCTGGAGGACATGTTCGGAGGCCAAGAAAAATTGGCTCGACAGTCCGCTATCACCAGCATTATGAACTCCAAGCAAAAGGCTGGTGCTCCGGTGAAGGACCATATGATCACTCTAATGGGATTCTTCGCTGAGGCTGCCGAAAATGGTGCTGAGTTAGACTACAACACCCAGATCGAGATGGTGTTCAAGACTCTGTCTAAAGATTTTGTGGGGTTTAAGGCCGCATACAATCTGGCGACAAAGGAGTTAGGACTTACCGAGCTCATGAAGCAACTACAGGCTTATGAGCGGATGATCAGGGATGAAGATGTGGTCCGACCTAAAGGAGAGGCCAATTTGGCGGAATCTTCCAATCTCTCACGGAAGAGGAAGAGGCCAAATAAGAAGCAAGTGGCTTCCAGTTCTTCTAATCCTCCTGTCTCGGACGGGAAGAAAAAGAAGAAGAACAAGAAGCCAAAGGACCCTAAAAAGTCCAAATGCTTCCACTGTGGGAAGGTAGGTCACTTCAAGAAGGCTTGCCGGGAATTCCTAGCCTCCAAGGGCAAGGAAGGTAAGGAACTTCATTACTTAGAAGCGTGTTTGGTGGAAGAATCGAAAGACACATGGGTCATTGATTCGGGAGCCACTAATCATGTTTGTGTTTCTATGCAGGGGTTCGTGGAAACGAGAAGTCTACATGATAGGAGCCTCTCGTTGCGGACTGGAGATGGTAGCTTTGTGGTGGCTGAGGCAGTGGGAGACGTTCATCTTTATTTTGATCAATTTAGGTTTATTTTATTGAAAGACTGTTTTTATGTTCCTAATTTTAGGAGGAACCTTATATCGGTAGCTTGTTTAATAAAGGATTCTTATTCAGTTTCTTTTAGTAAAAGAGTTGATATTCGTAGAAATAAGTCTTTTATCTGTTCTGGATGGATGGATGGAAACCTATATTTGATCAGACCAAAGATGTACTCACTGCTTGACACTGAATTAATTGATAACTCTAAAAGGTTGAAAGTTTCTCACTCTAACAAGGCGTATCTTTGGCATTTAAGACTTGGTCATATTAATCAGGATAGGATTCAAAGATTGGTGAAAGACGGTCCTCTGGAATCTCTGGAGGAGGTACGACTTCCCCAATGTGAGTCTTGTCTAGAGGGTAAGATGACTAAGAGGTCTTTTGGAGCTAAGGGTACAAGGGCACAGGAGCTCTTAGAAATTGTGCACACTGACGTATGTGGCCCCATGAACGTCACAGCACGAGGAGGGTTCGAGTACTATGTCTCTTTCATAGATGATTACTCGAGGTATGGATATGTGTATCTGATGCACCGCAAGAGCGAAACCTTTGACAAGTTCAAAGAGTATCGTGCGGAAGTGGAAAAGCAATTGGATAAATCCATAAAGACACTTCGATCTGATCGAGGTGGCGAATACCTCTCTGATGAATTTCTAGGACATCTTGTAGAGAACGGGATTTTATCCCAATTGACTGCACCTGGTACTCCACAACAGAATGGTGTAGCCGAAAGGAGAAACAGGACCTTATTGGATATGGTACGGTCCATGATGAGTTACTCAAAGCTGCCATTATCTTTTTGGGGACATGCTTTACAAACGGCGTGCTATATTCTGAACCAGGTTCCGAGCAAATCAATTCCTAGAACTCTGTATGAATTGTGGCGTGGCAGGAAGCCCTCCCTTGGACATATGAAAATATGGGGCTGCCCAGCACATGTACTGGATGGGGATGCGAAGAAGTTGGAACCAAGATCAGAATTGTGCATGTTTGTAGGGTATCCAAAAGGAACTAAAGGAGGTCTGTTCTATAACCCGAAGGAACAAAAGGTCATTGTCTCAACCCATGCGACATTCTTGGAGGAAAGTCACATGAATGACTTTAAGCCTCGAAGCAAAGTGGTGCTAGAGGAGTTATCGGATGAAAGAACTGCTCCACAGATTTCGGTCTTGGACGCAAGTCCGAGTTCCAGTGAAAGACCTGCAGACGATCAACAATTTAGGGTGCCTCGTCGTAGTGGGAGGGTTTCTAAGAAACCTAATTTCTTTATGTATGATGCTGAGGTATACCAGGCCGAGGCTCATGAGCATGAGGAAGATCCGGTCACATATGATGAAGCTATAAAGGATGTTGATTCTAGATCTTGGAAACAGGCTATGAACAATGAGATGGATTCTATGAAATCCAACTCTGTTTGGGAACTTGTAGATTTGCCGGATGGGATAAAACCCATTGGATGCAAATGGGTCTACAAAAGAAAGAAGGATGCGGAAGGGAGAGTGGAAACTTTCAAAGTTAGACTGGTTGCAAAGGGATACACGCAAAAGGCTGGAATCGATTACGAGGAAACCTTTTCGCCTGTTGCTATGCTGAAGTCTATCCGTATTCTTCTGTCCATTGCTGCGGCTCTCGATTACGAGATCTGGCAAATGGATGTCAAGACGGCATTCTTGAATGGCCATCTTGAAGAGTGTATCTATATGATACAGCCCGAAGGGTTCGTAGCAAAAGGCCAGGATAGGAAAGTCTGCAAGTTGCTTAGATCCATTTATGGATTAAAGCAGGCATCCCGCTCATGGAACCAGAGGTTTGATCAAGCGATTAAGACATTTGGTTTTGAGCAGAACGTTGATGAACATTGTGTTTATAAACGTATTAAGGATGGAAAAGTGGTCTTTCTGATACTCTATGTCGATGATATACTACTCATTGGGAATGATGTAGGGAACTTATCATCGGTCAAGCTTTGGTTACACCAACAGTTTGACATGAAGGACTTGGGAGAAGCTAATTATGTTCTAGGCATTCGTCTCTTCAGAGATCGAAAGAACAAAATGATAGCGTTATCCCAAGCTTCATACATAGATAAAATAATTGACAAATATGCAATGCTAGAGGCAAAGAAAGGCTCACAACCTTCTATTGCCGGTTTAACTCTTTCATTGGATGACTGTCCCAAGACATCGGAAGAAAGAGAGCGTATGAGTAAGGTCCCTTATGCATCCGCTGTGGGTAGCCTTATGTACGCTATGCTTTGCACTCGCCCGGACATATGTTTTGCAGTAGGTATGGTGAGTCGATATCAAGCGAATCCTGGAACCAAGCACTGGCAAGCAGTAAAGCATATACTCAAGTATCTTAAGAGAACGAGGGATTATATGCTAGTGTATTCTGGAGGGGACCTAACACCCGTAGGATACACGGACTCAGACTTCCAGACTTGTAAGGATTCGAGGAAATCGACATCTGGATCAGTGTTTTTACTCGGAGGAGGCGCCATTGTGTGGAGGAGCGTGAAGCAGGGCTGCACAGCTGACTCTACTATGGAGGCTGAGTATGTGGCTGCGGCTGAGGCATCTAAAGAAGCGGTTTGGCTCCGCAAGTTCTTTAGAGACCTTGAGGTCATTCCGGGTGTTGACAAGCCTATCACACTTTACTGTGATAATACAGGGGCTATTGCCAACACAAGGGAATCTCGGCACCACAAGAGGACCAAGCACATCGATCGGAGGTATCACATTATTAGAGGGCATGTGGAGACAGGACAAGTGGATGTTTGTAAGATCGCGTCCGAGGACAACATCGCTGATCCCTTTACTAAGACTTTGGTAGCTAGAAGCTTTGAGAGGCATGTAGAGGCGATGGGGATGCGTAACATGGCACATCTGCTGGCTTAGGGCAAGTGGGAGATTGTTAGGAAATGCCCTAAGTATTAGAGACATTTTGATGTATTCATTTTGAACTGGATAATAAAATTATACTTAGAGGTTATTCATTGCATTGCTATCTGTCCTCGTCTTATTTACACGTTAAAGTAAATGTAAGCAAATATGGCTCACTGACTGCTTGTGTTAAAACTGTTAGAACGTTGCATGCAATGGACTTTTGTATGCGAGAAGACAATGTTCTAAAGTTAGCAGTCTAAACTATGGTCTGTAGTCTATGGGGTTAGACCGAGCATCTAACTCATGTTAAGACTATTATGTTGTCTAAAGCCTTAGAGGGGACGGTCTGTCTTGACTGTCTGGAGCTGGACTCCCAAGTAGAGACATGGATATGTTGCTTGGTGGTGACATATTAGACCGGGACTAAAGCGTGATTGATCTACGTAGTCCGCTATGAGTGGATCAATCTGCTTTTGACGTTCATTATGCAATAACCTTAATCCTGAGTAAATGAACTACTTCATGTATATGACTTGTGTACTTTGATGTTCCAATGGCTAAAGCGTCTCAGAGGTAGTAAGCTTATAGACCGGTTCGTTGGGTGCATGACTTGTATACGATGAAGGGTTTGTTTGCAGATATCGGAATCATAGCTCTGAGGAGTTAAAGGTATCCTCTTAAAGGCATTATACTGAATGTGAAAATGGACAAGGCCTTGGGTCGTCTGCTGGGCGGATGACTTCTTATTCACATATGGTGAATAATCATTTTCTAGATTCGGTAGTATAATGGAACTTTAAGATAGCCTGATCAGTAGGATTAAACGGACTTTGACCTAAGGCTGATCATGGATATCATATGAGGGTTTTGCATATATGACAAGGTCATTGGATGGTAGCTCGTCACAGGCTTACGTAATACGGTATATAATTGGGAGTTCAGTTTCAGGTTTATAGTGGTGTGACTCTGAAATTAGTGATCATATGATTGAGTTGTTCGGTACAGAATGATGATCATATGGAATCACGGGAGCCCGATTATATATGTCCAATCAGTCCCTCTACTAGCTCCACATAATTCCTTAATGTTTGGCAAATTGATTTGTGTATGCTATTGGCTAGTTTATTATGCATGGATGGTGATGACACAGGATTAGGATGGTAGACAAGATTCTCTCCGGTTGGATTCAGATTTTGTTTTGGATAATAGAGTACACAATTATTCGAACTCCAAATAAAGTTGCCATGATTTTATTTGAGATTGGATTGGAGTTGTAGAAAATTATCCATGAGAACAAGAATATGAAATACAACCGTTTTGTGGAATTTGAAATTTGAAATTTGAAATTTGAAATTTGAATTTTGAAATTTGAATTTTGAATTTTGAATTTGAAATTTGAATTTGAAATTTGAATTTGAAATTCGAATTTGAAATTTGAATTAGAAATTTAAATTTGAAATTTGAAATTTGAAATTTGAAATTTGAAATTTGAATTTGAAATTTGAATTTGAAATTTGAAATTCAAATTTTGAATCACAGTCCAAGTAGGATTCGAATTTGTTGTGGAAAATCCACAAGGTTTGAAATTCGAATTTTAGTTGGATTTGGAGAGGATAATCTTGTTAGAATCCTACTTGAATTTTGAATCCAAATCCCAACAAATAAGGGACGAAATTTTGAGGATAATCCTCATGAAAGATTTCGGATTTTGTGGATAAGATTCAAGGGAATATTCAAGCTTCAATCCTAGTTGAATTTGGTTTCTCTCTCCTCCCAAAAGTGGCCGAAATTTTGGATCCCTAATCCTAGGAAATTCGGTTATTTTTGGATAAGGTTAAGATGAGATTTTGCTTGAGAAATCCTAGTGGAATTTTGATTCTCCCTTATCCTAAAAGTGGCCGAAAATTTGGAGGATTTTCTCCTTGTGAATTTCGGATTTTTTGGTTGGAAAAGGGAGATAAAATTCTAGTTAAAATCTTGTTTAGATTTGGATTGGATTTGTCCTAGAAAAACCGAATTTAATTGTGGAGATTCTCCCTTGGAAAATTCGGATTTTTTGGTTTGGATAAGGGAGAAAATCTTTTCCTAGTCCAATTCGAATTCAGAGAATCACCTCATGCAGGTCTATAAATAGAGGTCCTGCCACTCCAGTTCTCTCAGACCACAGACTCTCAGGTGAGCAGGCTTATTGTTGCACAGCTCATCGTGACAATAAAGTTCTTTAGAGATCTGGGTGGTCGGAAGAAGACTAGCAGTGCTAGCATACCGATCGAGGTTCAGAGTGCCCACACACTCAGCCATTCGGGAATTGGAGAATAGTAGAGAAGGCTAGTTGGTTGAAGCCTCCGGTCATTCTCCTCCTGCATATTGGCGTCCTTGAGGTATGAGTTTTAATTGTTGTTGATTTATTGTATATGGCATCATGAGATATTTAACGATCTAAAAATTTTTATTGTTCCGCTGCGCCACTCTGATACGTTTTTACCGGTTTATTTTCCTACAATTATTTTGACTAGTTTTCGATGCTGCGAATTCTCAGTCAAAAATTACTTTTGTGCTCAATTAACTAATTTGAGCATACTGATAGGCTATCCTGACTAATTTGGACATGCTGAATCCAAATTTATTAGTTTCAACTTCATTCGAGGTCATCTTGACTAGTTTTCTGGTACTGCATATTTCCCGGTCAAAATTTACTTTTTGTGCTCAAATGACTAATTTGAGCATGCTGATTCTAAATATATCAGTTTTATATCAAGAAAATGTCATCTTGACCAATTTCTTGATATTTCATATTTCCTGATATAAATTACTTGAAACCATAATCATTGAATCTAACTACCATATTTCTTTAAAAGAAATAAATCAATAGTGATATCATCTACTTTGTCCTCATTATATTAATCCGGAGTCAAAGTTTGACCAAAAAGTCAAACTGATCGGAACTTTCACCGAAATCGCATAGGCAGGTTTCTAACGCTTCCTGTGCGATCGATTCAATCTAATTAAATCTCAAAACTCCTAAAAAAAAAACTAAAACACTTATTTTATCTTATCTTTACTTTGACTTGCCATTTCTTATATCTTATCTTTTTTGGATACCGAAACCACTCCATTCTGAGCGTTTTGGTCGAAATCACTTTCTTAGTTATGAACTTTATTCTTTAACTATTTTTGGAGATTTCAATTCCTCCAAAACATTTATTTATTTTCATTAATACTTCTATCTTTTTATTTATAAACATAGTGTTCTTTCATTCTATTCATAAAAATTCTTAGAAAAACCTAGCTTAATCCTAGGTAACACTATAGGAATTTTCCAGTCTGTCACATCCGGACACATTCGCGGCGTCGGAATTGCAAGACAGAATTTCGAAAGTGAAGAATGGTCATTCAAAGTTTGTCTGCGCGAGACTGAACGGTTCGTTCGATCACCAGTGGGATGAAAAATAATAAAATAAGAAAATGTGTAAAACGTAAAGATTTTTATGTAAAATTTGAATTTTTACGTAAAAATATAGGCCTCTGATATAGTACGTGGTAGAATAGAAATAAGTTAGATGGTTTCGAGGCGTTTCCTAAATGCTAGGAACCCAAAAATTAAGCAAAAATACTGCCGAAATTTCAAAAACGGCACAAAGGGGTATTAGGAAACGAAGGGTAAAAAAATGTGGTTGGGATGAAAACCCGAGCCCCTTCGGTACCTAGGCCCGAAAAAGAGGATTAACAACTGAGGGTCGGAATAGTACCACCCGAGGGTCGGGTGTGAAATAATTATAGAAATTACAGCGATTAATGCTAAAAAATTTATTAAGACCTAAGAAAGATGAATTTATGACTTTTGGGTTTAGAAAATCCCATTAAAACGTTAAAATAAAGATTTTATGGTTCAAACGCCCACTAGGGGCAAAATGGTCATTTTGATCAAAAATTTTAGAAAGGTCCAAAAAGGGTTGTTAAGCCTTTAAGTTCATCGTTTTATGATTTTTGGGCTTAGAAAATCTAGTTTAAGTATTAAAAAGGGCAAGATTCACGATCAAGGTAAAGATACTATTCACGTAAATAGTACTATTTATGGTAAATAGTACTATTTATTGTTCAAGTTACTATTCACGATCATTTTGACCAAAATTTCTGAAATGCTCAGAAAGGACTGTTAGAGCTTCAAACATGATTCAAAGACTCTAATGAGGACTTTAAAGGCCAAAAGTAAAGTTTAAGTGAGAAAAATCTTGCTATGGGTAAAATGGTAATTTTGTCAAAAATTTGGGATACAAAGGTCATTTTTCCAAAAGTTAAAGGAAAGGTGACTAATGAGTTTAATTAAGAATTTAAGGTCAAGTTCAAGATTTTAAAAGAAGGAAAGTACTTAAATGAAAGGAAAGTACTTAAATGAAAATATGACCATTAGTCAAAGTTACTATTCATCGTAAATTTTGATAAAAGTTGACGGAAAAATTATAAATGGGATATTAAACCCCTAATTCATGATTGGGAAATGAAACATAGAACTTTTTATGTTTTATTAAGCTTTATGTATGATTTAAGTAACGAAAATAACCGTGATTATTTCGGTTATAGGAATCCGATACAGACGCGATGAAGGGACGTCTACAGACCAAGAAAGCAAGAAAGGAGATACGAGCAGAAGTATTAGTAAATTTGAACATTTAATTGACTGCAACATGAATAGACTATTATGTCTAAGTGTCATATGTGGTAAGCTTTAAATATTTCTATGTCTGCAACATGTATGGACTTTTATGTGTTATATGTTGCAAGTTCAAGCATTTAGTTGACTACAACATAACTTGACATGTTATGTCTATGTTTATATGTTATATGAAAGTTATATGTGTGAATGCTATATGCACAAAAGTGTGGCTAACAACTGCTATGTTATGAGCTATGTGTTATGTTTAAGTCAAATGTAAATTGACTTGACATGTTTATGTCTACGTGTTATATGTAGTAAGTTCAGACATTTTATTATCTGCTACATGAATTTACGTAACATGTTTATATATTATGTATGAAATGTAAAGTATATATGTAAGGTGTTATATACACAAAGGTGTATTTAATAAAATACATACAATGAAAAAAAAACATGAGAAGTGTTCCAAACCATGCAGGCAATGATAATGCCACCTAGTCGAAACCATATGAAAGACAGTAAGGAAAGATAAGAATAAGCAAGATAATAAGACTACAACTTTAAACGTTGAATGTTTAAGTGTTATATGCAATAAGTTTGGACATTTAATTGTCTACAACATAAACTTACTTGATATATTTATGTGTTATGTGTTTTATATGCAGCCTGTAAGTTTAAATATTTCTATGTCTATAACATAAATGGACTGGTCATGTTTATGTGTTCTATGTGCAGTTTTAGTGTCAAGATACTATGATATGAATGTTACGAAAGTCATGTTATGAACTATGTGATACGTCTAAGTTAAATATAAATTGACTTGACATGTTTATATTTATGTGTTATATTATGTAAGTTCAGACATTTTAAATGTCTGTAACATGAAATTACGTAATATGTTTATATGATATGTATGACATGTAAAGTATGTACCAAGGTGCTATATGCACACTAACGTGTGAAATACAATACACACAAGTAAATAAAGAAATGTAATAAGTGTTACAGACCAAGGAGGCAATAATAATGCCACTGGTCAGGAACCATATGAAAGTCAGTAATGAAACCAGTATTGGCGTACTGGCCTCCCACACAGGTGGAGGTTCTTCATGATCAGTTATGATATGGCTCCCAAACCGATGGTGGTACATCCCGGGTTTGGAAGTCTGATGTTTAAGTAGACTGTAGAGGATTGGCCAGTGGGTCGCTCCCTAGAGTCCCTCTCAGTTATGCATACATTACAGTATGACCAATCATGGGGCCCAAAACCAAAACGTAATGAAAGATAAAAACCTAAGACTAAAAATGCAACCCATAATGAACCTAAGATATACTAACACTACGAGTACCGTCGCGGTCAAAGTTACTGTTACGGTCAATGATACTATTCATAGTCAACAGTATTGTTCATGTTTATGGCATCCAATCCAATGGTGGTACGTCCCGGTTGAGGAAGTTTAAAATGTGATATGTTCATGATGTTAAATATGTCAAGTATGGGTATGATGCTATAGTTGGTATCAGATATGTTCTGTCTAATATAGTCTGAATGATGATAAATACGTTTAAGTATGAATGTTAAGTAAGCATAATGTTATAAAATTACTATTCATAGTAAATAGTACTATTCATGTAATAAGCAAGTATAACGTGACTAATGTTCATGTTATACATATAATATGTTATAACTATTACGCACAAGTTGATATGCATAAGTCAATCATACTATATTAAGTATGCTTTATATGATGTTAAATAAGTATGTTATGTTTAAATAAGAATGTTTAAGTAATGAATGATATGTGTATGCAATGTTTTATATGTATGAAAGTATGTTTATGATGTCAAGAACATTTAAGTATATGTAAGCATGTTTACGATGCTTAAGTACATGTACGAAGTTTTATGTATTTAGGTATAATAAGTATATTCATTATGTTAAATGTGAAAGTAATTTCATGATAATAAGTATGATAAATATATTATGTTTACGATGTGTAAACATACAATAAGTATGTTATGTTTCAAGTATGTTATGTTTATGATGTGTAAACATACGTTAAGTATGTTATGTTTCCATACGTTAAGTATGCTAGGTGTAAAATATGATATGTTTACGATGTAAAGTATGTTAAGTATGAAAGCATGGTCAAGACATTAAAGTATGATAAGTACAAAAGTATGTCCATGATGTTAAGTATGTTTCAAGTACATTAAGCATGTTTACGATGATAAGTATGAAAGTAGGATTATGACATAAAGTATGTTCAGGTATGTACAAGTATGTTGACCATGTTATGTACGATAAGTATAAGTGTTAAGCAATGTATGATATATGTTATGCTAATATTCTGATGCCACAGTTGGTATCAGACATGCTCTGTTCAAAAAGGAAAGAGTATTACTATGTCATGAATGTATGTTTGAACATACTGAGCCTGTCGCTCACAAGTTTATTCATATTGCAGGTAAGAAGCCTGTACATCAGTAGCTAATAGATAGACGAGGGGTGAGATCTGTGACAACCGGAAAATTTTATCATTCTCAGAAAATTGGTACATGGAATATACATGATGAATTTTATGTTAAAAATAGGAAATGTAGTGATTTTATGTGTGTACGCATGTGTGTCATACACAATATCAAGAAATTGGTCATAATGACATTTTCTTGATATAAAACTGATATATTTAGATTCAATATGCTCAAATTAGTTAATTGAGCATACAATGCAATTTTTGATCAAGAGACATGCAGTATCAAGAAATTGGTCAAGATGGCCTTTTCTTGATATAAAACTGATATATTTATAATCAGCATACTTAAATTAGTCATTTGAGTACAAAAAGTAATTTTTGACCAGGAAACATGCAGTATCAGAAAACTAGTCAAGATGACATCGGATAAAGATAAAACTAATATATTTGGGTTCAACACGCCCAAATTAGTCAGTATAGCCTATTAGTATGCTCAAATTAGTTAATTGAGCACAAAAGGTAATTTTTGACCGCGAATTCATAGTATCGGAAACTGGTCAAGATGACCTCGGATGAAAGCGAAACTGATATATTTGGGTTCAGCACACTCAAATTAGTCAGGATAGCCTATGTTGAAATTTTGGACAAAAAAGTATAAATAAGGACGAAAAATTAGAAATTTCAAAAACAAGCTCATAATTTCCTCTCACCTTCTCTTTCCTCCCCCTTACACGAAAATAAACAGTAACCGACCACCGGAAATGGTGTTCATTTTCGAAACCGCTGGTCTCGTTGGAAAGTTCTCGTCGAGCTGAGTCCAACGGTGTGCCGAGTCGATAGAACGGCTGCCGGAGGAGATTGTATGTGCCGCCCGAAGCCGCCGCCCTCCGAAAAATTCAAACGGCCGTATCTTCGCCATCCGACGTCCGATCGGCACGATTCTGGTCCCAAAAGACTTGGGGTGAAGATTAAACAAAACCCAAGCTTCATTTCGGCTCAACAGTCACCGCCCAAGCCCTTGCCATCGCCGCCGTGTGGCCACCGTGGAAGTCACTATTTTTGACGGAGTTGAGCGACACCGCCCAACCAAAAAGGTTCAGAATAGGCCGAAATGTCAAAGCCCCAAGTCAATTTCAGAATTAACACCAACACGGCAGAGAATGGACATCGCCACCGCCGTCACCCTTTCGAGGCTCGATTTTCGATGATAGGAGGCTCGATTTCCGATGATAAGAGGCTCGATTGGTGAAATTGACACCACCAATGGGTTCCTCTCGTCGAGATCTACGTTTTGGTACCAAGCTTGGCCCAAACCGCCACCGGTCAATGGCGACCGGTGATCAAAAATTGAAGAATGGCCTGTTGGCCTATTTTCAACGTTCTGGACACATTCACGGTGTCAGAATTTCAAGACGGAATTTCAAAAGTGAAGAATGGTGAAATCAAGTTTGTCCACACGAGACTGAACGGCTCATTCGATCACCAATGGGACGATTTCGGTAGTGACTTCAGTCCCTCCATTCCAAAAATTTTTGTTTTGGAATGATTATATATTAATTATGTATTTTAGCATGTGAAATTGTAAGAAAAATGGACTATGTGTATAAAAAAAATAGTCAAATAAGAAAACGTGTAAAATGTAAAGACTTTTACATAAAAGTTGAGTTTTATGTAAAAAATATAGGCCTCTAGTATAGTATGTGGTAGAGTAGAATTAAGTTAGATGGTTTTGAGGCGTTTCCTAAACGCCGGGAACCCAAAAATTAAGCGGAAATGCTGCCGAAATTTCAAAAATGGCATAAAGGGGTATTTTAGGAACTGAAGGGTAAAAATATGGTCGGGATGGAAACCCGAGCCCCCTCGGTGATTTAGGCCTGAAAAAGAGGTTTAACAACCTAGGGTCAGAATAGTGCCACCCGAGGGTCGATGAATAGTGATCTGAGCATTTCGGCGTTTAGTGCTGAAAAAAAAAACTCGACAAGGCTTAAGAAAAATGATTTTATGATTTTTGGGTTTAGAAAATCCAGTCTAAGCAATAAAATGAAAATGATATGGTCCAAAGACTTGTCAAGGGCAAAACGGTCATTCTGACCAAAAATTTCAGGGATGATAAAAAGGGCCCTAGTAGACTTAGAATGGATTCATTAAGATTTTAAGGACCAGAATTAAGTTGTAAATCAAAGAAAAGTAAGGTTATGATGAAAAATCCCGTTAAGGGTAAAATAGTAATTTTGCCAAAAGTTTAGGGTAAAATGGTAATTTTGTCAAAAGTTAGCAGAAAAATTATAAATGGTATTAAGACCCCTAATTCATGATTGGGAAATGAAACGTAAAATTTTTACGTTTTATTAAGCTTTGTGTATGATTTAAGTAACGAAAATAATCGTGATTATTTCGGTTATAGAAATCCGATACAGACGCAATGAAGGGACGTCTACGGACCAAGAAAGCAAAAAAGAAGATACGAGCAAAAGTATCTGTAAGTTCAAACATTTAATTGACTGCAACATGAACAGACTATTATGTCTATGTGTCGTATATGGTAAGCTTTAAATATTTCTATGTTTGCAACATGTATGGACTTTTATGTGTTATATGTTGCAAGTTCAAGCATTTAGTTGACTTAAACATAAATTGACATGTTTATATCTACGTGTTATATATAGTAAGTTCAGACATTTTATTGTCTGTTACATGAAATTACGTAATATGTTTATATGTTATGTATGAAATGTAAAGTATATATGTAAGGTGTTATATGCACAAAGGTGTATTTAATAAAATACACACAATAAAAGAAAGACATAAGAAGTGTTCTAGACCATAGAGACAATGATAATGGCCCCTGGTCAGAACCATATGAAAGACAGTAAGGAAAGACAAGAATCAGCAAAATAATAAGACTGAAGCTTTAAACGTTGGATGTTTATGTGTTAGGTCTAAGTCAAACATGAATTGACTTTTATGTTTAAGTGTTATTTACAGTAAGTTCGGGCATTTAATTGTCTACAATATGAACTTACTTGACATGTTTATATGTTATTTGTTCTATATGCGGCATGTAAGTTTAAATATTTCCATGTCTACAACATAAATGGACTAGTCATGTTTATGTGTTTTATGTGCAGTTTTAGTGCCAAGATACTATGATTTGAATGTTACGAAAGTCATGTTATGAACCATGCGTTATGTCTAAGTCAAATGTAAATTGACTTGACATGTTTATGTTTATGTGTTATATTTTGTAAGTTCAGACATTTATCTATCTGCAGCATGAATTTACTCAGTATGCTTATGTGATATAGATGACAGAAATTTAGTAGTCAGGTGTCATATGCACACTAACATAAGAGATAAAATCTTAAGAAAACTACAAAATAATTTAAAAAATTCCAGACCCAGTAGGCAGTATAAATGCCACCGATCAGGAACCAAAAGAAAATCAGTAACTAAATCAGTATTGGCGTACCGGCCTCCCACACAGGTGGAGGTTTTTCAGATTTAGTATTGTTAGGACTCTAAACCGCCGATGATACGTCCTGGGTTTAGAAGTCTGATGTAGTTAGACTGTAGAGGATTGGCCAGTGGGTTGCTCCACAGTGTCCCTCTCAGTCATGTGCGCATTACAGAACGAACAGTCATGGGACTCAAAAACCAGAACGTAATGAAAGATGCAGACTCAAGAAAAAAAATATATGCAATCCATAAACGAGCATAAGATATACTAACACTACGAATACCGATGCAGTCAAAGTCATTGTTCATGGTCAACGGTACAGTTCACAGTCGACAGTACTGTTCATGGTCAGAGTTACTATTCATAGTAAATAGTAATATAAAAGTAATTCATGTTATTTATTATGTTAATGATCCATGTTATGTTTGATGTTAAGGATATTAAAGCATATGTAAGTGTATTTACGATGCTTAAGTATATTTACAAAGTTTTATGTATTTAAGTATGATAAGTATATTCATGATGTTAAATGTGAAAGTATTTTCACAATAACAAGTGTGTCAAGTATGTTATATTTATGGTGTTAAGCTTATGTTCAATATGCTATGTTTAAATCATGATATGTTTACAATGATAAGCATGAAATTCTGTTCAGTTATTATAGGGCTCCCAAGCCGATGGTGGTACGTCCCGGATTTGGAAGTCTAATGTTATGTAAATTGTAGAGGATAGCACGAAAGTATGTTCAAGATATTAAGTATGTTTAAAGCATGTCAAGAATGCAAGTATGTTCAAGATATTAAGTATGTTTAAAGCATGTCAAGAATGCAAGTACGTTCAGGATATTATGTTTAAAGCATTTTAAGTATGAAAGTGTACTCACGGTGTGCAATATGTCAAGTATGGTTATGATGAAAAGTATGTATAAGTATGTTTAAAATATTATATATGTTAAGTATGAAATCTAAAGTAATGTATGATATATGTTGTGTTAATGTTCTGATGCCTTAGTTGGTATCATATATGTTCTATTAGATATGGTATGAAGGATGTTAAATACATTTAAGTATTAATGTTAAGCAAACATAACGTTATAAAGTTACTATTTATAGTAAATAGTACTATTCATGGTAATAAGCAAGTATAACATGACTAACTTTCGTGTTAAAAATATGATATGTTATAACTATTACGCATAAGTTAATAAACATAAGTTAATCATACTATGTTAAGTTAATCATACTATATGATGATAAATATGCATGTTATATTTAAATATGAATGTCTAAGTAATAAACAATACGTGTATGCAATGTTTGTATGTAGGAAAGTATGTTTATGACGTTAAGGATATTTAAGTATACGTAAGTATAATTTACGATGTTTAAGTACATTTACGATGTTTTATGTATTTCAGCATGACAAGTATATTTATTATGTTAAATGTGAAAGTATTTTCACGATAATAAGTATGATATATATGTTATGTTTACGATGTATAGCATACGTTAAGTATGCTATGTTTACAATGTTCAAGTATACACAAGTATGACTACGATGTTTCAAGTATGTTAAGTATAAAAGCATGTTCATGATGCCAAGTATGTTAAGTATGTTCACGACGTTATAGTAAGTTCACGAGGTTCAAGTATGAAAGCATGTTCATGTGATTAAAGCATGATAAGTACAAAAGTATGTTTATGATGTTAAGTATGTATAAAGTACATTAAGTATGTTTATGATGCTAAGTGTGAAAGTAGGATTATGATGTAAAGTGTGTTCAAATATGTACAAGTATGTTTATAAGGTTATGTGCGATAAGTATGAATGTTAAGCAATTTACGATATACGTTATGTAATGTTCCAAGGTTACAGTAGGTATCAGAATTACTTTATACTATATGGTATGAATTGTTATATGTCATGAATGTATGTTTGAACTTATTGAGCCTATCACTCACAAGTTGTTTATGTTGCAGGTAAGCATTCTGCATGATGATAAGACAAGTGATGGATAACGAACAAGATCTGCATGTGCCAAGGGACTGGACGAGAGTTATGATACTGCTATAAGTCTTCTGCTGAGCTGTTTAAAAGAGTAATGAAAAGAATGTTGAAATGATGGTTTATGATGTATATCAAGTTATGATGATGTAAAAGATTTACTTTAGTAAATATTTTATGATGATACAGTTTTCAAGTTAAGTTAAAGAAAAAAAAAATACTCCATATTTTCACGTTCAAATGGGAAGTTAAAGTAAGCATATTAAAGGAAGTATGTTAAAAATAAGATACCAGCCATCATAAGTGGTATCAGAATAAGTTAAAAGCAAGTTACCGACGACCTAAATGGTTACAATCTATCACAGTTGGCAATATTAGCTGACTGTAATAGTACTGTTTAACCCTACGTAGGGTGGGACGTCACAGGATCTACATCTGCCAACAGGGCTGGGCGAGGGGATGGTCCTACTGATGTTTTCCGCTAAGCAGACTTTGAAAGCTATTTTGAATATTTGTAACATGATGTAAATTAAGTATGACAGAATACGATATGCTTTACAGTATGTATTTTATAATGGGTTACAACTTTACAGTTTAAAGTTCAGTTTAAAAAAAAAATCCCAGTTTTTCCCAAGCTAAAAATTAAAGTTTTTAAAATTACGATCAGTAAACAACAAAGAGAAGTTATAAGTAAGTTGCCGGCGACCTAATAAGGTGACAGTCTATCATGGTAGACTTCAGAGCTCTATTATGCTAGTATTGTTAGCCTCCATGAAGGGCGAGCCGCCACAAGCTGCTAAAAAATTCAAACCACTGTATCTCCATCATTCGACCTCCGATCAAGGTGATTCTGCTCCCTAAAGTTTCGTGGTGAAGAGTAGAACAAAACACAGGCTTCATTTCACCTCAACAGTCACCGGATCACGCCGCCCAAGATCACGCCATCGCGCCATGATGCTGCCATGGAATCCACCGATTTTGGTGGAGTTAAGCCACACCACTGGTATCAAAATGCTCAGAATTACATGGGGAACAAAAGCCCTAAACCAATTTCAAGAAAAAAAGCCGGCACGACGGAGATTGAACATCGCCTCCATCGTCCAATTTTCAAGGGTTCGATTCCGGTGATAGGGGCCTCAATTGGTGAAATTGACACCACCAATGGGTTCCTCACGTGGAGATCTACGAGTTGGTGGCCGTCTTTTTCTATGCCACCGCCGGTCAACACCGATCAACGCCGACTCGGTGACCAAAAATTGAAGAATGACCCGTTGGCCTATTTTCGACGTTCCAGACACATCCGCGGTATCAGAATTGCAAGATGGAATTTCAAACATAAAGAACGATGAATCAAAGTTTGTGCACATGAGATCAAACAGTTCGTTCGATCGCTGATGGGATGATTTCGATAGAGAATTCGGTCCCTACATTCCTTAATTTATGTTTTGGAATGATCATGTAATAATTATGTATTTTTGCATGTGAAATTGTAAGAAAAATGGATGAATATAATGGATAAAAAAATGTGTGGGAATGTGAAGATTTTTACTTAAAAGTTGAATTTTACGTAAAAATATAGGCCTCTGGTATAATATGTGGTGGATTAGAATTAGGTTAGATGGTTTTGAGGCGTTTCCTAAACGTTGGGAACCCAAAAATTAAGCGGAAATGCTGCCGAAATTTCTAAAACGGCACAAAGGGGTATTTTAGGAAACGAGGGGTAAAAATGTGGTCGGGATAGAAACCTAAGCCCCTCGGTGACCTAGACCCGAGAAAAAGGGGAGAAACGACTTAGGGTCGGAATAGTGCCACCCGAGGATCAGTGAATAGTAACCCAAGCCTTTCGGTAATTAATACCGAAAAAGCTCGATAAGGCCTAAGAAGAATTATTTTATGATTTATAGGCATAGAAAATCCCTGACAGAATGTTAAAATGAAAATGATACAACCCAAAGACCCGTTAGGGGCAAAACGGTCATTTTGACCGAAAATTTCAAGAATGATAGAAAAGGGCACTAATGGACTTAGAATGGCTTAATTAAGATTCTAAGGGTCAAAACTAAGTTGTAAATAAAAAAAAAGTAAGGTTATATGAGAAATCCCACTAAGGAGCAAAATGGTAATTTTACCAAAAGTTCGAGACACAATGGTAATTTTGTCAAAAGTAAGTAGAAAAGTTATAGATGGGATATAAGACCCCTAGTTCGTGATTGGAAAATAAAACATAAAATTTTTACATTTTATTAAGTTTTATATATGAAATAAGTATGGAAAATAACCATTATTATTTTCGTTATAGGAATCCGATACAAACGTAATGAAGAGATGTCTGCGGACCAAGGAAGCAAGAAAAGACATGCTAGCAAAGTATTTGTAAGTTCAAGCATTTATTTGTCAGCAACATGAACTGACATGTTATGTTAGGTCTATGTTTAAATGTTATATGAAATTCATGTATGTGAGTGCTATATGTACTAAAGTGTGACTAACATAATCCACACTATAAAAATTACATTAAGAAAGAAATGATTTATGAAATGCAAATGAAAGAAAAGAAATGAACAAAAGAAAGAATTGATTTGTGACATGCTTATGAAAAAGAATAAATGAAAGAAAAAAAGAAAAGAAGCGAAAGAAATAAAGAAAAGAAATGAACGAAAGAAAGAAAGGAAAGAACATGAAAGAAAGAAAGAATGAACGAACGAACGAAAAGATAAAGTAAAGAACGAGAAAGATAAGCAAGATAATAAGACTGAAGATTTAAGTGTTGATGTACAGCCTCCCGAAGGTGTGAGGTTTTATGTTATGAATTGTACTAAAATAAATGCTACCTCCCGAAGGTGTGAGGTTAATGACTTACAGTGGAAGGCTACCTCTCAAAGGTGTGAGGTTAATGGCTAAAAGTTAAAGATCGACTATGAGGTAGGTTAATGGGTAGCTCCCCCTTCCTCCCACCGGTTTGCATGCATCCTCATCCCTGATCATCCGCTCATAAGCTTGTAGTTGCTTCATGAGCTCGGTTAGTCCTAACTCCTTTGTCGCCAGATTGTATGTGGCCTTAAACCCCACAAAATCTTTAGACAAAGTCTTGAACACCATCTCAATCTAGGTGTTGTAGTCTAACTCAGCACCATTCTCGGCAGCCTCAGTGAAGAATCCCATTAGAGTGATCATATGGTCCTTCACCGGAGCACCCGCCTTTTGCTTAGAGTTCATAATGCTGGTGATAGCGGACTGTCGAGCCAATTTTTCTTGGCCTCCGAACATGTCCTCTAGATTTTCCATGATCTCCCCAGCAACTTGATAAGTCTCATGCTGCTTTTGTAAAGCACTCGTCATGCTAGCAAGGATGTAGCATCGAGCTATCTCATTGGATTCTCTCCAACGATTATAGGCTACCGGGACCTCCTCAAGTGGTGTGTCAGGTTTGGGCCCAGGTGGGCATGGTTCGTCCAGTACGAACTTGTGTCTCTCATAGCTGAGAACTATTAATAGATTTCTTTTCCAATCTTTATAATTGTCGCCATTCAACTTATTTTCAGTAAGTATTGAAATGAGGGGTGTCGGTGACATTTTGAACTGAAATAAAATTATACTAGACATCATTACAAAGCCCAAGCAAATATACAGATAATTTAGCAAATAAAACATACAAATATGTTCCTACATGAAACTTGAAAAACGTGTAACATTGCAGCGGTAATTCTCAGCACCTATTGCCCCAAGCCAAAGAGGGGTGGTCATGAAAACAAATAGCCAGAACATGGACCCCGTCCAATTAATATATGTTACCTTAAATCCTCCAAGGTTAGGACATATATTAATAACCACTTATTTGGCCACCAGTTTAGTTAACAAAGCTTCTAGGGAAGTTAAATAACTAAACGAGTCTTGAGTGTATAACCATTGTTTACGTAGCCCGATCCACGTCCTACCAAGCCACCAAGGGGTAATCATGAATAGGATCGTACCCGAACACGTTTTCCACATAGGAGATCCAATCTAGTATACCGGCGGCGGTAAACACCTACCCAGGGGTGTGGTCAGGGCAGAACTGATGCAAGGCGTTACCATGCTTTCACACATGGATCAACAATGGAGGCCGTGGGTTTTGTTTGAAACCCTCTCCCACTCAATATTTTGAAAAACATGCAAGTTTTGACAAATTGTGTATGATCAATATAGTATGAGCGGCACTCACCTATCCTATATGACATGTTATCAAATATACAAATAAAACATCCATCAATACATATTTATACATCCATGACATATCACAGGAAAAAAAAAATTGACAGAATAACCAAGCCATGGTTCCATCCTAGAACAAAGAAAATAAAGATTACAAAATTCCATCCAAAGCATTCTTTGGGTCTTGAATTTTGTTCCGTCTTCTTGTATCCATCTTTATGTAGCCTCTCAATTTATTTCTCATCCCATTAATTATTTAAAATTTAAATTTCAAATTCAAATTCCAAATTCGAATTTCAAATTTAAATTTCAAATTCAAATTTTAAACAATTTTAAACATCATGTGTAATAATATGTAATTTCAAAAATTTTAAATTTTAAATTACATATTTTTAAACATGATTTAAAAATAAATCTCAAATTTAAAAATCAAAATTTTTCGATTTTTGAACCATCGCACCACCGCCCCCGGAGGCGTCAGCCGCCGTGGACAGCCCCTAGCCCCCGGGGGGGTGGCAGCCCACGGCCGCCCCTTGTGCAGCCCTGCCGGGCTGCAGGCCAAGCCTGCAGCGTCTGCAGCCACAGGCTGCACGCCCAGGCTGCGGCCAGCCTTGGGGAGGCCACGGCCACCCTCGGCTGCAGGCTAAGCCTGCGACCGTGGGTGGTTATGGTTTGCACAGGGATTGTCGTAGCCCATCCTACCCAAGGGCAAAGGCTGCAGCCCCACCAAGGCTTGACAGCCTATCCCGAGGGGTCGTGTCTCGATTTTCGTGCCATATTCTAATTTACCCATTTAGATCTCCAAAAATTAATTTGAATCCCAATTAAATTGAAATTTTCCACAAAATCAAAATTTCAACCTTTAAATCAAATTTAACTTTCGGGAAAAATAAATTACGGTCTTCAATCTTCAATCTCCTCCAAGAATAATTATATAAAATTTCCTAAACCGTTTCTGGTGTACAAAAATTCTAAACATAATAATTCTAAGAGACAAAAAAATTAAAATCCATGGGAAAATTACAGTGTTAATAAACTGCTCCCATGGTTACATAAAAAATTCCTAGATACAGTTTTTCTAAATTCTAAGGAACCATAACCGGTAAAAACAAGCATGCTTTTAAAATAACCACATACTTTATACATAATACATGATAATAACATAAAGGAATCTTAGAATGCCGCTCTCTAAATATCAAATCCATACATAAATAAAAAGACTAAGTAATTGTCTAATTTATGTAGTAATTGTCTAATTTATGTACATGGCATAGTCATGAGATGGCTCTGATACCAATTGTAGAAAAATAAATCAGTAAAAACGTATCAGAGTGGCGTAGCGGAACAATAAAAATTTTTCAAGATCGTTAAATATCTCATGATGCCATATATAATAAACCAACAATAATTTAAACTCATACCTTAAGGATGCCAATCTTGCAGGAGAAGAATGACCGGAGGGCTTCAACCAACTAGCCTTCTCTACTATTCTCCAATTCCCGAATGGCTGGGTGTGTGGGCACTCTGAACCTCGATCGGTATGCTAGCACTGCTAGTCTTCTTTCGACCACCCATATCTCTAAAGAACTTATTGTCATGGTGGGTTGTGCAACAATAAGCCTGCTCACCTGAGAGTCTGTGGTCTAAGAGAACTGGAGTGGCAGAACCTCTATTTACAGACCTACCCGAGATGATTCCCTGAATTCGAATTTTATTAGGAGAAGATATTCTCCCTTATCCATAAGCACAAAATCTTAATTTTCTAAGGGGAAAATCCCAATAATAAATTCGGCAACTTTAGGATAATTCCAATCCAAATCTAAACAAGATTTTAACTAGAATTTTATCTCCCTTTTTCAACCAAAAAATCTGAAAATTCAAAGGGAAAATCCGCACAAAAAATTCGGCCACTTTTGGATAAGGGAGAATCAAAATTCCACTAGGATTTTCAAGCTTGAAACTTATCTCATCCTTGTCCAAAATAACCGAAAATCTCCTAGGAGATTTACTCCAAAAATTCGGCCATTATCAGGGAGGAGAGAATCCAAATTCAAATGGGATTGAAACTTGAATTTTTCCTTGAACCTTATCCACAAAAATCCAAAAATTCATTGAGGATAATCCTCAAAATTTTCGTCCATATTTGGTTAGGATTTGGATTCAAAATTCAAGTAGGATTCTAACAAGATTTTCCTCTCCATATCCAACTCAAATTCGAATTTCATTCCTTGTGGATTTACCACAAAAAATTCGAACCCCACTTGGACTGTGATTCAAAATTTAAATTTCAAATTTCAAATTCAAATTTCAAATTTCAAATTCGAATTTCAAATTCAAAATTCAAAATTTGAATTTCAAATTCAAAATTCAAAATTCAAATTTCAAATTTCAAAATCCACAAAATAGTTGTATTTCTAATTCTTGTTCTCATGGATAATTTTCTACAACTCCAATCCAATCTCAAATAAAATCATGACAACTTTATTTTGAGTTCGAATAATTGTGTACTCTATTATCCAAAACAAAATCTGAATTCAACTAGAGAGAATCTTGTCGACCATGCTAATCCTATGTTAACACCATCCATGCATAATAAACTAGCCAATAGCATACACAGATCAATTTTGCCAAACGTTAAGGAATTATGTGGAGCTAGTAGAGGGACTAATTGAACATATATAATCGGGCTCCCGCAAATCCATATGATCATCATTCTTTACCGAACAACTCAATCATATGATCACTAATTTCAGAGTGACACCACTATAAACCTGAAACTGAACTCCCAATTATATACCGTATTACGTAAGCCTGTGACAAGCTATCGTCCAATGACCTTGTCATGCATGTAGAACCCTCATATGATATCCATAATCAGCCTTAGGCTAAAGTCCGTTTAATCCTACTGATCAGGCTATCTTAAAGTTCCATTATACTACCGAATAAAGAAAATGATTATTCACCATATGTGAATAAGAAGTCATCCGTCCAGCAGACGACCCAAGGCCTTGTCCATTTTCACATTCAGTATAATGCCTTTAAGAGGATATCCTTAACTCCTCATTAGAGCTATGATTCCGATATCTGTAAACGAACCCTTCATCTATACAAGTCGTGCACCCAACGAACCGGTCTATAAGCTTACTACCTCTAAGACGCTTTAGTCATTGGAACATCAAAGTACACAAGTCATATACATGAAGTTGTCCTTTTACTCAAGATTAAGGTTACTGCACAATGAACGTCAAAAGCAGATCGATCCACTTCAAGTGGACTTCGTAGATCAATCACGCTCTAGCCCCGGTCTAATATGTCACCACCAAGCAATATATCTATGTCTCTACTTAGGAGTCTATGCTCCAGACAGTCAAGACAAACCGTCCCCTCCAAGGCTTTAGACAACATAATAGTCTTAACATGAGTTAGATGCTCGGTCTAACCCCATAGACTACAGACCATAGTTTAGACGGCTAACTTTAGAACATTGTCTTCTTGCATACAAAAGTCCATCGCATGCAACATTTTAACAGTTTAACACAAGCAGTCAGGGAGCCATATTTGCTTACATTTACTTTAACATGTAAATAAAATGAGGACAGATAGCAATGTAATGAATAACCTCTATATATATAATTTTATTATCCAGTTCCAAATAAATACATCTAAATGTCTCTAATACTTAGGGCATTTCCTAACATGAGAGATACATAGTATCGGGAAGAGGGTAAAGACAACCTTGTCTCACCCCAAAACTAATATATTTAGACTCAGGATGCCCAAATTAGTCAATCGGGCACTTGACACGTTTTTTGAGACAAGGTCACACAGATCCTGAAAACTAGTCCAGACGACCCTGGATGGATGTAAAACTGATAAAATTGGAATCAGCCCGTCCAAATTAGTCAAGAAAGACTGTGTTGGAAATTTTATGCGAAAACACCTCAGTATGTGTTTGCAAGTACAACACAGTGTAGACACAATCACAGTACATGAAATGAATAGTAAATTGGTGTAGAATGGGCTTTTAGATAGTATAAATCAACTAAAAATCATCAGTACAAAAATCAGATTTAGAAAATTTGATTTCCAACTGAAAATTAGAATACTACCGAAAAAGGACTGAAAATCGCAGTAGAAAACTGGACTGCAAAGAGAGACAACACAGATGAATTTTTGGCTACAAAAACCATGTGCCCATTGGCTGGAAACTAGCTGCTAAAAACCCTAAGAAGCAAGAATAAAAAAATGGGGAAGTTATGACATAAAACCCATTAAACAATAATTAATTTCCATCACCTTACATCATGCAATTTTTTATTTCTTCCCCTTTAAATGGTTGCAGCACAGTAGGCAGAGAAGGGCTAAAATGACCAGAATTTTGTCCCCAAATTAGCTTAGGATAAGCTTGATTAATTAAGCTTAGGTTTGGTTAATTTCACTTAGGGATTGTCTATAAAAGGGAGGTCACACCTTAGGCCTTTGTTCCTTTCTTTTCACACCTCAAAAATTTCAACTCTCTCTCTCTTTTCTCTTGCTACTGCCGACCAACCTCAAGCCCCAAAACCCTTCATTTCTCAAGTCCAAAACATAGACAAAAGTTACCAAAAAAATAATTCCCCACAAGCTTGAGCTAGGAGGATTTATTCCAAGCCATTCTAAATCCATCCAAGGGTGATTTTTTGAAACCAATATTTGTGGTTTTTGGTTATTGTCTTAAGTTGATATTGAGAGTAATTTTTGTGGCGTCTTGCTTGCACAAAACCGACCCCTTTTCACTAAGAATCACACGACCATTTGGTCATTAAGCCTTTGATCAGATTTGTGCTCGGTTCAAAGCACAAGAGGTAAAAATCGAAAACCCTTCATTTGGAGGTTTAGTGATTTTAAGATTTTGATCAAGAAATTTATATGTATTTGTTTATGCACATGGCTTGTAATAAGTTTATTTTGAGCCCTTAAGTTTCCATTTTCAAGTTTATGATTGTATAGTTGTGTTTACAATTTTTATGAATAGTTATGAGTATGTGTGATTCGATGAACGTTTAGGAAGTGGCTGGACACAAATCTATCCCCAAGAAATAGCCATGGATTTTGGCCATTTTGACCCCCTTAGGTTCCGAATTTGGGATTTAGTAAAACACGGAGTTTTAAGTAAATTTTGATACGGTCGTTTTTATGTCAAATAGGTTTTGGCCAAAAATGATGCTACGATAGGTGTTTCAAATGGTTTTCACTCGATGCCCAAAACTGGGACTGAAAAATCTGAGCTAAGACTTAGTCTCGGGTTTTACTAAAAATGGACCACTTAGATTCTGAACTGGACTTTGGGCTCAACATGAAAGTGGTAGAATATGTCGAAACCTTTAAGATGACCTAGATGTGTTTTAAAAATTTGGCCATTTCGGGCCTTAAACAAAGCTGTTTTCAAAACAATGTAAAACTGTGATTTTTTTGTAAAAACTGGGCACATTGGCCACAGGTTCAATGAGTTTAAGAGCCGTTAGAGTTAGAATTGAGCTCCGAGGTGAACATGAGAATCGTTCATCTCGTCGAGGATGAAATATTTCATGTTTGCCAATTTCACAAACAAAGTCGTTTCGATCAAGTTTCAAAATAGTTTTCGAAAGTGGTTCAAAAACCACCTTTAAAATGCAACACTCAAAATGTGTTTTTAACTCCTTAAAAATAAAAATGGTTTTCATAAAAACGTCCCCCACCTTCCAACAGGGTGGCAAGGGGATGGTTTCAAAACAAAGAAATTTTTCCAAAAATTTTATAAATCAACCAAACAATTTTTTTTCAAAGTAAAACAGTATGGGTAGCCCGGTAGGCTACCACACCAAACAAGCCATAGTATCCCAGTAGGCTACCACATCCAAACAAGCAATAGTGGCCCAGTAGGCCGCCACACTAAATAGGCAAAGTAACCTGGCCGATTACTACACCAAGTTTATGCATAGTAACTCAGTAAGCTACATGGTTAACAACACACGAGGTAACCGGTCAATTGACTGGTCGGTAACCGATCAATTGACTGGTCGGCAACCAGTCAAGGACCATGTTCTGAATGACACTGTGAGGAACGATGATTAATTTGTCAAGAAGATAATTAATCAAACAACGATAGAAGTTAGGTGCCAAATCCCCAAAGTAGGCTAATAAGGTACCGATGGGCCTCGGTACCACATAGAAACACAAGTAATAGTCACTGACAATATTAGTGATTCAACGAAAGTGCTGATAAGATGCGTTATTGATGATAGGTAGTAACTTATAAACTGGCAAAGGCAAGAAAATGAGTTGCTTGTAGATTTAGGTAAGTACAACTCTGCCTACGGCATGAACAAAATGATTTTTAAATGATGATTTACAGTATGTTAAGTATGCCTATCATGCACATGATGTTGCACAGCATGCATAAGAGCATATAGTTCCATAATCATGTAGATTGATGAAAAAACAAGTTAGATGCCATAAGTCCCTACCGCGTAGGATTAGGGACAACTTAGAGAAGCATATGACTAGAACAGATAAACAAGATGAAATTTAATAGGCGTGTCGTACCGGCCTTTTCAGTTAAAGAGGTTTTTAAGTTAAAGTAAGTTAAAGCAAAGTTAAGCATCCGTTGATGGCTCTTCGGCTTTTTAGTGACCTCGGATGTTACCATTGGTCTGCGTGCACACGGTACAACACACGGGCCCTAAGTAGACAAGAGAAGAAAAAGAGCATTGAGGCATAATTGAACATAACCGAACCATGCATTGTTCATGCAATAGTTCACTATGCTTCTAGATCCAGTAAGATGCATTCAGTACATGATGAATCTGCTATGTATATAAAGTCTTAAAGTCAATGATATGATATGTCATGATCTGCTATATGCTATGTTAAGTGATATGTTGATATCTTGCATGCTTATATGATTTTAAGTATGTACTACGTTTCAAACATGTTTTGCGGTTAACATATTGTACTTACTGGGCATAAAGCTCACAAAGTGTGTTCATACTGTAGGTAAGCGTCCTATGGCTTAATCATCTATGGGTGATGACGGCGGCGGAGGTGGATGTGAGGCAAGGTTGCAAACACACTGCAAGTATTTTTCCACATAGTTTTTGAGTAACAGTATAATTTGGAACAGTAAACATTATATATATATGAATAGTATATTTTGAATAATAATAGTAAATAGTATTTTTGAATAGTAATAGTTATATAGTATAATTGGAATAGTATTTAATTAAATAATCAATACAAGTATGTATGTATAATTGAAATCCTTATGTTTTCCGATTCCACATTATAATAGTATACATACGTGAATAGTAAATACGTACGCATATAAAAAAAAATCCCTAAAATTTATGGTATCTAAGTGAGTAAGTTTAAATGCCAGTTTAAAGATAAAGTATAAAATAGCAGTTTTAAGTGACGGTCTAGGCCACTAAGAGCATGGGGTGTCACGGTTGGTATCAGAGTAGTTTCCTGCCACCCTACCTCACATCGCCGTATGCTTGCCTTATCTGTCCAAGTAAGTTAGCTTTTGTTTTTTAGTGTTTAGTACATAAGTTGACGTTTAATTTATAATAGAAGATAATGCCCGCACAACGAGTCCCCCACCAAGTGCAAGAGGATCGACAGGTGAGTTTAGCTTTCATCGCCATGCGATCAGACATATACGATGATTGATGCTTGAGCGAACTTTCATATTGGATCCATCATCTGGAGGTCATTTTCAAAGCATGCCATGTTCCACCACATCTATGGCTAATTTTGGCCAGCAACAGACTACAAGGACCAGTGTTGACCTGGTGGAATGAATGGCGCAGGATCGAGCATCCAGTGCAGTGGGTCGAATTCTGCCGCAACCTCCGTGATAGTACTACACCAACCTGAGATGGAGATGTGATGACCCGTGCCCTTAGCAGCCCGAACCGTCACTAAAAACTTTCTTTTTTAACTGATACTTATACTTTCTTATAGTTTAAACTTAATCTGATGCCATAAATTTTAGGGATTTTTTTTGGTTGCGTACATCATTACTATTTATGTACAATACAACTATTAGTTACTATTTAAAAATACCACTTAACGGTTACTATATCGAAAATACTGTTTAACCATTACTATTCAAAATATACTATTTAACATTACTATTTACAAATACTGTTTACTTAAAACTCATGCAGAAGAATACTCGCGGTGTGTCCACAACTTCCCCTCACATCCACCTCTGCCGCCGTTATTGCTTATAGATGATTTAAGCCGTAGGACGCTTACCTACAGCATGAACACACTTTGTGAGGTTTACGCCCAGTAAGTACAACATGTTTACCGCAAAACATGTTTAAACATAATACATATTTAAAATCTTATGATCATACAACCATCACAGATGCCATATAACACATCATGTATCATATCACCACGTATTACATCATGGAATACAAACAGCACATACTTCATGCATAACATAGTATATCTTATACTAAAGGCATCTAAGGAAACTAGAAGCATAGAGAACTAATGTATACAGTGATCAATGCATGATCCAGTTATGTTCGTTTATACTTCAAATATTCTTTTCTTTCTCTTGTCTACTCTGGGTCCCTGTGTCAGTACCGTGTGCGTGCAGACCAACGGTAACTCCCGAGGTCACTAAAAAGCCGGAGAGCCATCAACGGATGCTCAATTTTCTACATTATCTTACTTTAACTCTGAAAACACTTTCGACTGAAAGAGCTAGTACGACACGCCTATTAAATTCCATCTTGTTTATCTGTTCTAGCCATGTACTTCTCTAAGTTGTCCCAAATCCTACGCGGCAGGGACGTATGGCTTATAACTTGTTCTTTCATCAATCTACTTGATTGTGAAACTATATGCTCTTAAATATGCTGTGCATCGATGTGTGCATGACATGAAATACTTAACATACGGTAAACATCATTTTAACATCATTTTTATTCATGCCATAGGCGGAGTTGTATTTACCTAATTACAAGCAATATCGTACTCATTCTCACGCCTCTATCAGCTTACAGGTGACCACCTGTCATCAATAACGTATTTCATCAATGCTTTTGCTGAGTCACTAGTACTGTTAGTGATTATCACTTGTGTCTCTACGTGGTACCGAGGTCCATCGGTACCTATAAGCCTACCCTGGGGATTTGGTGTTCAACTCCTATTGTCATTTGGTTAATTGTCTTCTTGATAGATTACTCATCGTCCCTCACCGTGTTGCTTAGAACACGATCCTTGATTGGTTGCCGACCAATCAACTGACCGGTTATCTCGCTCATTGGTAGCTAGGTAATATATTGGGTTATCATGCGTAAACTTGGTGTAGTAACCGGCCAAGTTACTTTGCGTATTTGGGTGTGGTAGCCTTCTAGGCTACTATTCTTTTGGTGTAATGGCCTACCAAGCCACTATAGCTTGTTTGACATAGTAGCTTGTAGGGCTACTAAGACTCGTTTGGTGTAGTAGCCTATAGGGCTACGAAGACTTGTTTGGTGTGATAGCCTACCGAGCTACCCACACTATCTTGTATGTTTAAGAAAAATTATTTTGGTTTACTTACAAAAATTCCCAGAAAAGTTATGTGTTTGGAACTCGTCCCCTTATCACCCCGTTAGAAGGTGGGGGACATTTTTATGAAAAATCATGTTCATATATTTAAAATGTTAAAAATACATAATTATTTGAGGTATGTAAAATACATTTTTAATGCTTGCATTTTAAAGGTGGCTTTGAACCATTTTTGAAAAACTATTTTCAAACTAAGTAGAAATGACTTCGTTTGCAAATTTAGCGAACATGAAAGTTTTCATTCTCGACGAGATGAACAAATCTCATGTTCACCTCGGAGCCTATATCAAACTCTAATGGCTCCTAAACACATTAAACTCGTAGGTTGTGTGCCCAGTTTTACAAAAACTTTCAGTTTTACACCACTTTGAAAACAACTCAGTTTAAGACCTGAAACAGCCAAATTTTTTAAATCCACATGAGTCTTTCTCAAGGTCGTAATGAGATCTGCAACTTTCATGTTGAGCCTGGAGTCTGATTCAGACTCTAAGGGGTCTGTTTTTAATAAAATCTGAAACTGCTGTCTGAGGTTGAGTTCTATTCCCAGTTTTGTTCCCAGTTTGGGCACCGAGTGAAAAACACTCGAAAAACCTATCTTAATATCGTTTTTGGCTAAAGGCTATTTGATACAAAAACGACCGTAACGAAATTTCCTTAAAACATCATGTTTTACTAAATCCCAAATTTGGAACCTAAATAGGTCAAAATGGCCAAAAATCCATGGCCTATTCTGAAGACAGTTTTGCATCCAGGCACATCATTAAATGTTCATGCATCTCACATGCACTTAACCTTACGTAAAATTTTGTAAACATAACCACAATCACATAAACTTAAAAATGAAAACTTAAGGGCTTAAAATAAAATTATTACAACTTATGTGCATAAACAAATACACATAAATGGCTTTGATCAAAACTTAAAATCACTAATCACAAAAAGCAAGGGTTTTTGGTTATTACCTCTTTGTGCTTTGAACTTAGGCTTGGATGACAAAGTGACCGTTTGAAACTAAGAAGAATGAAGGTCAGTTTTGTACTAACAAACACCAAAATATTTCTCTTAACATCAACTTAAAACAAGAGAACTAAAACCACAAAATTTGATCTAGAATCTTACCCTTGAAAAACTTGAGATGATTTGGAAACGATTTCTCCTAGCATAAGCTTGAAGAGGTTTGTTTTTGGTAAATTTTTGGCAAGGTTTTGAACTTGAAAAATGGTGATTTTGGGGCTAGAGAGTGGTCGGCTATAGCAAGAGGACAGAGAGAGAGAGTGAGCTAAAATTTTGAAGTGTGAAAATGAAGAAACTAAACCCAAAGGTATGGCCATCCCTTTTATAGACAATTCCTAAGCTTGCTTAACTATCTTAAGCTTGATTAATCAGGCCAACTTTAAGCTAATTTTGGGGACAAAAATCTGCCCATTTCAATCCCAATTTCAGATGGGTGTGCGTCCATTTAAGGGAAAGGGTGAGAAGGAGTGGTGATGTGAGGTTTGTGAATTGTTTATGTAATATGTCATCAACTAACCCATTATTTTATTGGTCACTTTTTGGGTTTTCTAACTGCTACAAATCAGTTGGTTTTCCAGCTAGAGTACACGATTTTGGAGTCAAGAAATTTCATCGATGTTGCTCTCTTCACAGTCCAGTCTTATACTGCTGTTTTCAATCCTTTCTCAGCAGTGTTCTAATTTTCACCCAGAAATCAGATTTTTCTGAATTTGATTTTTGTACGGGTGATTTCTAGTTGGTTTATATCATCTAAGAGCCCATTCTACACTAAATTACTACTCATACCCTATACTGTGGTTGTGTTTATACTGTATTGTACTTATGCACGCATACCGAAGTGATTTTTGTGTGACGTTTCCAACACAGTTCCTTTTCACTAATTTGGACGTGCTGAGTCCATTTTTGTCAGTCTCTCAGTGAGAAGAGGTCAACCAGACTGTTTCCTCGATATCGTATCCTTGCTAGGGTTTCTATCATTGCTTTGCTCAGACGTTCGATTTGAGCTTTTCGGGTGATCTGTTCACCAGTCTTGTGTCAGGAATGATCGCCTGGACCAGTTCCCTGATACTATATATCTCCCATATTTATACAGACAATAGGGTAGACCGGATTCACTATTGGATAACCCCCCTTTCACTTCATGGATAGAAGTAAACAGTACTATACCCGTTTAATCTATTCCATTGAACATTACACTACATTTTTTGACTAAATCCCTTATTACGTCGAGATTAAGCTTCATAGTTCGTGAGGGTCATTTTAGTGGTTTTCTACTCCTTACACGGCCATCTACACGGGTGTGTACAAGGCTACACAGGTGTGTCTTTTCACAACATGGCTGTGTCATGGAAAAATTTCATTTTCCTGATTGGTACATGGCATCTCACATGGTCCCATACACGGGCATGTACAATTACACAAGCGTGTCGTTGATCAACACGGCCGTGTCTTGAAAAACTTTATTTTTTTCTGATTGGTACACGGCATCATACACTACCGTGCACCTAGGTGTGTCGCACTACATGGCCATGTTCATCAACACATCCGCTGATATTTCAACAACCTGATCAGTACACGGTCACTTACACGGCCATGTACTTGACCGTGTTCACCTACATGCCATGTTTACTCACATGGCCTTATGCGCATGCACAGTACAAATGATACACGGCTACCTACAAGGCCATGTACCTGACCGTGTTCACCTATACGGTCATGTACAGTTGCTCGGCCATTTTCACGGGCAAAGTCTGGGTAGTACACGGCCACACACACGGCCGTGTATGTGCCTGTGTTCCTCAATTTTTGCACTAAATACATCAAATCATCTCGAAATTTCTTATTAAATGAAATTTATGTTACAAGGAAGGGGCGGTCCTTATAGGAGATATATGGGAGGATATGCAAGAGAGGCGATACCAGGCCCTCTTTGGCATTTGGGATATTTATGAGAGAAAGACCATGGCACACTATTGCTAAAGATTTCTGGACACCATGATGCCACACATCCCTCAAGATAGACCATTTTCAGATATGGCCGACCTGCTATGGAGTGGGGTACCATGGTATGTGAGGGACCTTGTTCCCTACCCTCCGCCACATGAGGATCTGAGGTGCCTTACCCGAGACATGGTAGAAGCTGAGAGAGTAGCACTTAACCTGCACCGGGCAAAGGCTTTGCAGCAGCAGCCAACATGGAAGGTGACCCGGTAGATGCAGCACCCCAAGCAGTCGACAAGGAGTTTACGACTGAACTTCAGCAGTAGTACCTAAAGCACCCGAGGACCCTGGGGATCCGATGGAGGACCCCGAGCTAGCCCCTCAGTTTCTCGAGCACCATAAGGAGGAAAACAATGATGAGGCTCTCTGCGATGCCCAACCCAAAGATGAGGAAGAGGAAATCCTTGATCGTTTTAGCGACGATGAGTGGATAGGGATGTACGAGGCCCAAGTCATCATCGCTAGTGATGACAAAGGCAGCATCATCTGGGGTGACGAAGAGGAAGACCCGGAGGAGTTCTTACTTAGTGATAGTGAAGATGAGGAGATGTCTGATGCTGAGTCTGGATTGTCCTCCGAGTAGTTTAACCTTTTTGGCGGGAATTTTTGATTTTGTGTATATATAAAGAGGGAGCAGTAGCTTTCTTCACCAGACCTAACTTAATGTACTTAATGGGATCGTATTTTGGGAAGTGTGTATCACTCCCATCAAACTAGAAGTTTGTACGTATTTTTCAAGTATATATATGTTTTATGAGATATTATATGAAAAGTAATATCATTTTATCCTAAGGGCCTAAATATGATTTTTCCACAAGTATGATCAAAGTATAATAAAGAGTGCAGGATGATTCCTGGCACTCAGATGATGTCCCAATATGATGCAGCAATCGTATTAAACATCACAAGAGTAAGAGAAGAAATGAAAGATATAATATGTATATTTATATCTATGATGTTTAAGTTAAGAAAAATGATATATAATACGAGTCCTAAGTATAAGGTTTAAAGGACTTATGTTCTCTTTTCCCACTGTGTGATAGGGTTACATAGGTGACGATGGCAAGAACAAGAGCCCAGACTAACCAAGCCACATGTGAGAATGAGCTCAAGACATGGCTCGCAGCCATGCAGGAGATGATGGTGAACCAACAACAAAAACTCACCCAGCTCAGGAAGCAATTAAACCAACAATCTCAGGCACCCTAAACGATAGGAGTGCCAGTCCAAGCAGCACCAGTAGCCCCGACGCTCCCAGAGAGCAAGCGGCTCCACCAGTCCAAACAATGCCAGCACCATCAGCTATGGTTGCTCCTGCAGCAGCCAACATCATTGTGCCGGCCCACAGAGAAGGCGACCTATACGAGCGGTTTAGGCGCATGTAGGTACCCAAATTTGAAGGGATGACGAACCTAATTAAAGCTAATGACTGGTTGACTGACGTCCAGGTCATCCTAGACCTCGTTAGACTCACGAAAAGAGAGAAAGTACTATGCATATCCCTAGCCCTACGTAAAAGAGCACGCTAATGGTGGAAGATTGTGGCTATCAGAAGGGATGTTAATGTAATGAACTGGGCAGACTTCATCACCAAGTTCAGGGAGATGTACTTCAACGATGAAGCCTTAGCAGTCCAACAAGATGAATTCAGCAATTAACATCAGGGCAACATGACTGTGATGGAGGTGATCTGGAAATTCGAGCGGCTAGCTTGACTGTGTCCCGACCTGGTATCGACTGAGAAGGAGAAGGTAAGAAGAATGCTAAAAATATTCAAGACGGACATTGCCGTCCAAGTATGCGGTGGAAGCCACGGACCCGCAACCGTGGCTGAGTGCGTCAGTAGGGCCATCCGAGCAGAGTATTGGTTGGCCCAAGACAGGGAGAGAAAAGCACAGATTTTTAAGGCCAAGCAGGAAGAAAAGATGCAAGCCAGACCAACCAAGGGCAGACCGCACCCCGAGTCTCAACATAAGGGTCAGAATATGGGAAACAGCTAGAACAATAGGTAACCCCACCATAACAACAAGAGGAAGGGGAATCTGAGTAACCAAGGGCAACAGAGAAATTTCCCCCAGAAGAAGAACAACCATAGGGGAAATGGCAACCCACACCTGCCTTGTCCAAAGTACGGAAAGAATTATCCTGAAGAATGCCGCCTAGGCACCAGTGGCTGTTTTATCTATGGCAAAGAAAACCAGTTCGCCAAGCACTGTTGCTCTAATCCATAAAATCAACAGGGCCAAGCTCGCACCACCAGTGGTCAGCTGCATGCTGCCCAAGCTAGAATTGAAGGCCCATCCATCACCCAGGGTAGATTGGAAGCTCCAGAGATGCAGGGGAGGATCTATGCTTTCACTAGAGAGGACATAGAAGTTGGGACCTTAACGGTGGTGACAGGTCAGCTTTCTGTCGCCAACTCCACTGCACTAATTTTGTTTGATTCTGGAGCTACACATTCATTCGCATCATCAGAGTCTGCTAGGAGAATAGACCAGAATGTAGATAGAATGAAATAGACTTTTCAAACTGATCTTCCCTCCAGGGAAGTTTTGTTGTCTAATTACTAGTTACGCCACGTACTAGTAATTATCTACGGACGGGAACTAATTATCAACCTAATCATCCTCAACATGCACGATTATGACGTAGTAATGGGGATGGATTTCCTTATCAAGTATCACGCCGTCATAAACTATTGGAGACGAGAGGTTACCTTCAAACTAGTCAGACACGAGAAGTTTGTTTACTTGGGCTTATTGCTGAAACAACCCAAGATGTTGATTTCTGCCATGAAGGCCCACAAGCTTCTACCCAGCAGATGCACCGATTTCCTCGTACACATTGTGGACAAGACCCAGGAAGCGAAAGCAAGACCAGACAGTGTGCCAGTAGTCAAGGAGTTCATAGGAGTGTTTCAAGAGGATCTCACAAGGCTTCCGCACCCATATCCAAGGTCTCATACAGAATGGCCCCGGTAGAGCTAAAGGAACTTTAGACTCAATTAAAGGACCTGATGGATAAAGGCTTTATCCGACAAAACTACTCACCGTGGGGAGCACCAGTCTTGTTCATGAAAAAGAAGGACAGAACGTTACGAATGTGCATAGACTACTAGGAGCTGAACAAGATCATGATAAAGAACAAGTATCCGTTGCCACGGATCGACGATCTGTTCGACTAGCTCTGAGGTGCCGCCATATTTTTAAAGATTGACCTACATTCTGGATATCACCAATTGTGGATCAGAGATGCAAACATACCCAAGACGGCTTTCCAAACTCGATATGGACACTACGAGTTTCTCGTCATGTCATTTGGATTGACGAACGCCCCTGCAGCTTTCATGGACTTAATAAACTAGGTCTTCAACGAATTCTTAGACAAGTTTATCATTGTGTTTATCGATGACATACTTATCTATTCTAAGACAAGAGAGGAGCACAAGGAGCATCTAAGAGCCGTTCTACTCAAGTTAAAGGAGCATCAGCTGTATGCTAAATTTTCCAAGTGTGAATTTTGGCTGGAGAAGGTCCACTTCCTTGGTCACGTGGTCTCCAAGGAAAGAGTATCAGTAGACCCAGTAAAGGTTAAGGTAATTAGTGATTGGCCGACTCCGAAGAACGTAATAAAAATCCGTAGCTTCTTAGGATTAGTAGGTAATTATAGACGTTTCATTGAAGGTTTTTCAAAGCTAGCCGCACCACTCACAGCACTGACCAAGAAGGAAAAAAAGTATGAGTAGACGAACAAGTGCGAGAAAAGCTTCCAAGAGTTAAAAACCAGACTCATGAGCGCTCCAATCCTGACCATACCGGATGCTGGGTAGGGGAATTTTGTGATTTACAGTGATGCATCCAAGACTGTACTAGGAGCCGTATTAATGCAAGGTGGTAGAATGGTCGCATACGCTTCGCGGTAACTCAAGAACCACGAAAGGAACTACCCGACACACAACCTAGAGCTAGCCATAGTCGTCTTTGCACTCAAAATATGGAGGCACTACCTATATGGCGTCAAGTGCGAGATCTACACAGACCACCAGAGGCTCAAATATATCTTCACACAGAAGGAACTCAACATGAGGCAACAAAGATGGCTGGAACTAGTGAAGGATTATGACTGTGAAATCCTATGTCACCCAGAAAAAGCTAATAAGGTGGCTGACGCGCTAAGTCAAAAGCACACCTCATCACTTATGATTGTCCATGCCTTGCCAGACACACTACAAAAGGAGCTACACCGCAGCGAGATCGAGCTTTTAATAGGGAGGTTGTCCGAAATGACCCTACAGTCGATGCTCCTAGAAGAAACTAAAGCCATCCAAGACCTAGATTTAACCCTAATTAAGCTCAAAAAGGAGGCAACAGAGGACCAGAGTTCAGAGTTTCAAGTCTCTAAAGATGACATACTCTATTTCGAAGATAGAGTATGTGTTCTGAAGGATGAAAAGCTCAGGAAGAAGATCCTTTCAGACGCCCATGACACGCCATACTCCATACATCTAGGGGAAAATAAGATGTACCAAGACTTAAAAGAGAGTTTTTGGTGGCCGGGAATGAAAAACGACGTCATTGAATTTGTTGTAAAGTACCTCACATGCCAGAAGATTGAAGTAGAATATCAGCGATCGGGTGGAGAACTACAGAAGATCGAGCTGCCCGAGTGGAAATGGGAGCAGATTACCATGGATTTCGTGGTCGGATTGCCCAGAACATCAAGCAGAAAAGATGCAATCTGGGTAATTGTGGACCGACTGACGAAATCAGCTCAATTTTTAGTGATGAAGTTGAGCTATTTAGTAGAGAAACTGACAAAAATGTACATGGCTCAAATAGTAAGACTGCACGGTGTACCAAAATCGATCATCTCAAATCGCAATGGACGCTTCACTTCAAGGTTTTGGCAGAGCATTCAAGCTTCAATGGGAACCAAGTTGAAGTTCAGCATAGCTTTCCATCCTCAGACTGATGGCCAATCTGAGAGAACCATTCAGACGTTGGAGGATATGTTGAGAGTGTGTGCCCTAGATTTTAAGGGGAACTAGGATCAGAAGCTACCATTGATAGAGTTTTCATACAACAACAACTATCATTCCTCTATTGGAATGACACCATATGAGGCACTCTATGGAAGGAAATGTAGATATCTAATGCATTGGCATGAAACTAGAGAGAAACAACTCACCAGCATGGACTTCATTAAGAGCATAATAGAAGATATGAAGCTTATACGAGAGAGACTGGATATAGCTCATAGCCGCCAGAAGAGTTATGCGGATAAACGACGAAGGCCTCTCGAATTTTAAGAAAGAGATTCAGTTTTTCTCAAGGTGGCACCCATGAAAGGAGTGATGTGCTTTGGGAAGAAAGGAAAGCTCAGTCCTAGATATATAGGACCCTTCGAGATCCTAGAGAGAGTCCGGAAGGTAGCCTATAAATTAGCGCTCCCTCCTGAACTAGCATTAGTGCATAACGTCTTCCACGTCTTGATGTTAAAGAAGTACATGCCAAATAGTTTCCACATCCTAAGCCAAGAGTTGGTTGAAGTACACACCGATCTAACATATGAAGAAAAACCTGTGCGGATTCTAGCTAGAGAAAATAAAGTCCTCAGGAATAAAGTCATTAAGCTTGTAAAAGTGTTGTGGTGAAATCACAACTTAGAAGAAGCTACATGGGAACGGGAAGAGGATATGAGAAGAGACTTCCCAGATTTATTCTAATATTCGAGGACGAAAATTTTGTAAAGGGGGTAGGTTGTAAAGGCCACCACATTCCTGTAACTTGAATTTCAATTAATGAGAAATTGAGGAATAATTTGATGTCATTTAATGCAAATTTGCAGAACACAGTCAGGTACATGGCCATGTAAGAAGCCGTGTACTGATCGGACTATTTACGTGAGAAAGGCTGTGTGAGAGAACATGGCCGTGTAGTATAACATGATCAGGTACACGACCGTGTAAGTGGCCGTGTACAGCTCGGGTTGATGAACGTGTAGAAGGCCGTGTTTCAGGACATGATCGTGTCGAGCAGTCTCGACAGAAACACCCTCGTGTCCATAGTATACACGCATGTGTTACCTTGTACACGCCCGTGTATGTACCTGTGCAAGAGGCTGTGTAATGAGCAGAATGCCGTTATGCAGACTCTTAAAATGCATGAAACCTAATTACTATGTAATGAGTAATTAAGTTGAAAAATACAATATAATTTCCAGTTGAATAGACTAAACAGGTACAGTACTGTTTAAATACTATTCATATAATGAACGGGGTAACCAATAGTGGATCCAGTCCACCCTATTATGTGTATAAGTGTATGAAATACGCAGTATCAAGAAACTGGTCTAGATGACCATTTCCTAATGCAAGACTGGTGAACAAATCACCAGAACGCTCGGACTGAACGTCTGAGCATAACAGCGATAAAAACCCTTGCAGAGTACAATACCGAGAAAATGGTCCAGATGACCTCTTTTCGTCTAAAAACTAACAAAATCGGAGCCAGAACGCTCAGACTAGTCAGTTAGAACAGAAAGTAGTGAATAGTAAATAGTGAAAAATACAATGTCAAGTTACTGGCCAAGACGGCCTTAATTTGACTCAAAACTAATATATTCATAGTCAGTAGGCCCAATTTGGTCAATTGGGTACAAAATGTGAATTTTTGTTTGAGAGATACGCAGTATCGGGAAGAGAGTCACGACGACCTTATCTCGCCCCAAAATTGATATATTTAGACTCAGGACGCCCAAATTAGTCAATCAGGCACGTGACACGTTTTTGAGGTGGGGTCACACAGATTCTAAAAACTGGTCCAGACGACCCCGAATAGATGTAAAACTAATAAAATTGGAATCAGCATGTCCGAATTAGTCAAGAGAGACTGTGTTGGAAATTTCATATGGAAACAGCTCGGTATGCGTGTGTAAATATAACATAGTGTAGATACAACCACAGTATAGGAAATGAATAGTAAATTGGTGTAGAATGGGCTCTTAGACAGTATAAATCAACTAAAAATCATCAGTACAAAAATTGGATTCAGAAAATTTGATTTCCAGGTGAAAATTAGAATACTACTGAAAAAGGACTGAAAACCGCAATAGAAAACTGGATTGCGAAGAGAGCCAACACAAATGAATTTTTGGCTGCAAAACCCATGTTCCCATTGGCTGGAAACCAACTATTTTCAGCTGCTAAAAATCGTAAGAAGCAAGAATAAAAAAAATGGGGAAGTTATGACATAAAACCCATTAAACAACAATTAATTTCCATCAGCTTACATCATGCAATTTTTTATTTCTTCCCCTTTAAATGGCTGCAGCACCAGAATTTTTTCCCAAAATTAGCTTAGGATAAGCTTGATTAATCAAGCTTAGGTTTGGCTAATTTCACTTATGGATCGTCTATAAAAGGGAGGTCACACCTTAGGCCTTTGTTCCTTTCTTTTCACACCTCAAAAATTTCAACTCTCTCTCTCTCTTCTCTTGCTGTTGCCGAACACCCTCAAGCCCCAAAACCCTTCATTTCTCAAGTCCAAAACACAGCCAATAATTACCAAAAAAATCATTCCCCACAAGCTTGAGCTAGGAGGATTTATTCCAAGCCATTCTAAGTCCATCCAAGGGTGAGTTTTTGAAACCAATCTTTGTGGTTTTTGGTTATTGTCTTAAGTTGATATTGAAAGTAATTTTTGTGGTGTATTTCTAGCATAAAACTGACCCTTTTTCACCAAGAATCACATGGCCATTTGGTCATCAAGCCTTTGATCAGATTTGTGCTCGATTCAAAGCACAAAAGATAAAAACTGAGAACCCTTCCATTGGTGGTTTAGTAATTTTAAGATTTTGATCAAGAAATTTATGTGTATTTGTTTATGCACATGGGTTGTAATAAGTTTATTTTGAGCCCTTAAGTTTCCATTTTCAAGTTGTGGTTGCGTGGTTATGTTTTCAATTTTTACGAATGGTTATGAGTATATGTGATGCGATGAACGTTTAGGAAGTGGCTGGACACAAATCTGTCCCCAGGAAATTGCCACGGATTTTGGCCATTTTGACCCCATTAGGATTTTGGTAAAACACAGAGTTTAAAGGAAATTTCGATACGGTCGTTTTTCTTTCAAATAGGTTTTGGCCAAAAATGATAGTACAATAGGTGTTTTGAGTGGTTTTCACTCGCTGCCCAAAACTGGGATTGAAAAATACGAGCCCAGACTTAGTCTCAGATTTTGCCAAAAATGGATCACTTAGAATTCGAACTAGACTTCAAGCTCAACATAAAAGTTGTAGAACACGTCAAAACCTTTAAGATGACCTATGCATGTTTTAAAATTTTGGCCGTTTTGGGCCTTAAACAGAGCCGTTTTCAAAACAACATAAAACTGGGATTTTTTGTAAAAACTGGGCACATTGGCCACGGGTTCAATAAGTTTAGGAACCGTTAGAGTTAGAATTAAGCTCTGAGGTGAACACGAGAATTGTTCATCTCATCAAGGATGAAATATTTCATGTTCAGCAATTTCACAAACAAAGTCGTTTCGATCAAGATTCAAAATAGTTTTCAAAAGTGGTTCAAAAACCATCTTTAAAATGCAAAACCAAAATGTGTTTTTAACTCCTTAAAAATAAAAATAGTTTTCATAAAAACATCCCTCACCTTCCAATGGGGTGGCAAGGGGACGGTTTCAAAACAAAGAATTTTTCCAAAAAATTTTATAAGTCAACTAGACAATTTTGTTTCAAAGTAAAACAGTGTGAGTAGTAGCCCGGTAAGCTATCACATCCAAACAAGCAATAGTGGCCTAGTAGGCTACCACACCAAATAGGCAAAGTAACCCGGCTGATTACTACACCAAGTTTACGTATAATAACCCGGTAGGCTACATGGTTAACAACACGCGAAGTAACCGGTCAGTTGACTGGTCGGCAACTAGTCAAGGACCGTGTTCTGAACGACACTGTGAGGAACGATGATTAATTTGTGAAGAAGACAATTAATCAAACAACGATAGAAGTTAGGTGCCAAATCCCCAAAGTAGGCCAATAAGGTACCGATGGGCCTCGGTACCACATAGAAACACAAGTAATAGTCACTAACAGTATTAGTGATTTAGCATAGGTGCTGATAAGATACATTATTGATGACAGGTAGTAACTTGTAAACTGGTAAAGGCAAGAAAATGAGTTACTTACAGATTTAGGTAAGTACAACTCCGCCTACAGCATGTACAAAATGAATTTTAAATGATGATTTATAGTATGTTAAGTATGCCTATCATGCACACGATGTTGCACAGCATGCATAAGAGCATATAGTTTCACAATCAAGTAGATTTATGAAAGAACAAGTTAGATGTCAAAGTCCCTACCGCGTAGGATTAGGGACAGCTTAGAGAAGCATATGACTAGAATAGATAAACAAGATGGAATTTAATAGGCGTGTCATACGGGCCTTTTCAGTTGAAGTGGTTTTTAAGTGAAGCAAAGTTGAGCATCCGTTGATGGCTCTTTGGCTTTTTAGTGACCTCGAGCGTTACCGTTGGTCTATGCGTACACGGTACTGATACACGGGCCCTAAGTAGACAAGAGAAGAAAAAGAGCATTTAGGCATAATTGAACATAACTAGACCATGCATTATTTATGAAATAGTTCACTATGCTTCTAGATCCAGTAACATGCATTCAGTACATAATGAATCTGCTATGTATATAAGGAAAGTTAGAAAAAAAAAACTTTTTTAATGTCCTGTTCAAATTTTGAAAACCACCCGATGCACTCACTATAAATAGAACCTTTGGAGCTCCTATTTTTCTTAGATTACAGACTCTCATATGAGCAAATTTATTATTATAACTCTCACTTATGATAATAGATTCTCAGAATCTAGATGGTTGGAAAGAGACAAGCCGTGCTGAATATAAATTAAGGAACCGAGCGCGCACACACTCCATGTTAGGAATGTCCTAAGTGGGAAAGGCATTTTATATGTATTTCATTTATTTTGAACTGGATAACAAAATTATATTTAGAGATTATTCATTACATTGCTATATGTCCCTATTCTATTTCATTTATTAGGAATATAATGGATCTTTAAGATAGCTTGATCAGTAGGTTGAACTAACTTTGACCTAAGGTTAATCATGGATATCATATGAGGGTTTTGCATATATGACAAGGTCATTAAAGAATAACTTATCACTGGCTTACGTAATACGACATATAATTGGGAGTGCAGTGTCAAGTTTGTAGTAGTGTGACTCTGAAACTAATAATTGTAACGGGTTTATTTAGTATAAAATAATAGTTACATAGATTATTGGAGCCCACATTATATATGTCTAATTGATCCCTATACTAGCTCAACATAATTTATTAACGGATGATAATTGGTCGCGATATTCTTATTGGCCTGTTGTTTTACATTTAGTGGAGAGAAAAATCCAGATCACCCTCCTACAGGGTGTAAGCGTTTTTCTCTAAGTGCTGGATGGCTAAAATTGTTAATTTGTATAATTCAATAAATGAGATAAATATTTAATTAATTTTTATTTTGAAAGATAAGATTTGAAATTTAAATTAACTGTATTTGAATTTTAAATTCAAATATGTGATTAATTTAAATTTTAAAAATCTTGTCTTAAAATAAATATTTGAAATTTAAATAGTTATCCTATTTGAATTTGAATTGAACAAAATCTTATTCTAGCACTACTAGGGGTGGCGTCCACTTTGGATAAGGATAAAACATAAGATTTTCTCCTAGTTTGAATTTGAATTTTATTTTAGATAAGAGATTACACAATTATTTAAATTTTAAATAAAGTTGCCATGATTTTATTTGAATTTAAATTAAAGTTATGGAAAATTATCTATGTGGATAAAATTCAAAAATTTGTGAAGTTTGAAATTTGAATCAAATTTTGAATCACAAATCCTACTATGGCCAAATTTGTTTGTGGATAATCCCACACGGAGGAATCGGTTTTTGCGGATAAGGGAGAAAGGAAAAATCTTATTTGAATCCTATTTGAATTTCGATTCTCCTCATACAAAGGTTGGCTGAATCTTGAATGGTTTCTCCCTAGGTTGGAATCGGTTTTTGTGTGGATAAGGTAGAGAAAAAAATTATTGTTTGAATCCTATTTGAATTTTGAATCCTCCTCTCCCTAGTGTGGCTGAATTTATCTAAGGATTTGACCTAGGGGAGAATTGGTGCTTTGAGATTGAATGGGAGAGAAAAATCTTTTTTTGGTCCAATTCACAATTCAAAAAGGTCACCTCATGCAATATTATAAATAGGGGTCATTCCACTCATTTTTTTTTTACATCACAAACGCTCAGGTAGGTAGGCTTATTGTTGTACAAATCACTACAGTAATAAGTTATTTAGAGATCTGGGTAACCGGAAAGAAACAAGCCACGCTAGAATACCAATCAAGGAACTGACTGGCCACATACTCTACCATTTAGGAATTGGAGAATAATAAAGAAAATTAGTTGGTTGAAACCATTCAGTCACTTCCTCCAGCGTTCTTGGTGGTTTCCTCCGAAGATATAATTGATTATTATTAATTTTTTGTATATGGCATCACGAGTTTTTTAATGATCTTAAAAAATTTTGTAATTCCACTATGTAATTTTTCCCAATTTTCCTACACTCCACCGTCCGGGAACTAGAAAATAGTAAAGAAGGGTAGTTGGTTAAAGCTTTTCCAGTCACATCCTCTGGCATTCCTGATGTTTTCCTCCAAAGGTATATATATTGTTATGTAATTTATTATATACGACAATATGAGTTATTATGATCTTTAGAAAAATTTTTAAATTCCGCTATGCATGTTTTAAGTTTTTTTCTATACTTCCACATTGAGGTTTTGAAGATATAGTTTTTGAGATGTAAGTATTGGAAACCACATAAATTTTAAAGATAGTTTGAAGTAAAATGTTTTGAAGAAAGAAAAATTTTAAGAACGCATATAAAACATTAAAAAAATCAATTTTTAATGACAAATATGGTTTGAAATCTAGATGCCAAAATAGCATTGGAAGACAGTCCTAGTAAAAAAACCATTTTTTTTAGATGACAATATATGGGTCCTTGTCCCCTAATATTTAGAATTTTTTCAAAAAAAATTTGCAAAAAAAGTCTTTAGTTATTAGGTTAATTACAAAAAATAGCACTTTTTAAAAAAAGCTTTCTTAATTTTAGTACCTGTTTTGCTTATTTTCCAATAAAGCATTACCACATCAGTAGATTCTCTTGAGATAAGTGCAAAAGGTCAATTATGCCCTTGAGGTTAGCTAGGTCAACTCAAGGATTTTTATACGTTTTGGTAGAGCTCTCCCTCCCTTACTCTCTCTCACTCCCATCATAAAAAAACCTAGCTCCCTCTTTCTTGAAATCTCTCTCTATTTCTCTACAAAACATGAATCTCACTCCTTAAGATGATGACTCTCACCCCTCAAGATGAATGTACAAAGCTTCAATCTTCTTTGTTGTCTTTCTTCTTCGTCGTTGCTCAGTCCTAAACAAAGAAGCTTAAACCAACGGTTTTGTAACATATCTGAGGTAGGTGATTTGGGTTTTTTTTTTTTAGTTTCTAGTGGCTCCACTAGCTAGTCCAAGGTTTTTCATCTTTGTTTTGATTAGAATATCATATTCTCCTTCTTTTTGAGTTTGTTTTGTGGTCATGGAAGGAAATGTTACCATTATGTGATATTATGTCGAAAAAATAACTAGACTAAATCGAATATGGGAGGAATTAACGAGAACTGTTGTCAATTTGAGATGTTGAAGGGATAATAGCTGAAGTTTAAGAATTGGTGGTATATGTTGTGATAGGTAACGTCAGAGTCATTTTATGTTGACTTATGGTTAATACTGTAATGATCATATGGTAATAGCGAAGCAAAGTCAATATATAATGACCATGTTGTAACCTTATATTTAGTTAAGTCATTTTATGTTGACTCCAAGTAGAATGATCAGAAATCATTGTTATGTTGACTAACACACTACAGTTTCATTGTTCTATGACACAACTAATTGTTAGTAATCACTATGACTTGGAGTCATTTTCTTTGACTATTACTTGAAGTAAATTTTATGTTGACTTACAAATCAGATGTCTAATACTTGTTGTCATTTTTATGTTGACTAACAGATCATTCACTATGAAATTATTCAGGAATAGCTAGATTGAATGTCTTTATCAAGTTTAATAGACATTGGGACCGTGGTTGGAGATATGTTAGTTATGAAATGAAAGGGATACTAGTTCCCACTAAAACCACTTATGTTGGTCTTTTAGAGGTGGTGAGAAATGTCCCTGGAATTCAGGCACAAAAAAGGAGTTTAGTCTTGAGATATGTTGTTGAAATTAGGGTAGCTCCTGTTAAGATACAATCTGACTACGATGTCTCTTTCTACCTCTAGTTGAAGAAGAAGGATGTTACATGGTTAGCAAATTCCAATATGTGTCGATATATTAGATAAGTCAATGGCTGAAGCGTTGCCAACTGAAATAGGAGAGAACAACCATATGCCAGTAAAACCAATTAAGGTTTCATGACATAGTGATGAAGTTGTGCAACATATTCATGTGATCAACCGTAACCATGCATCTAAAGATGGCGAGGATTTTCAATTAGACAATAGGGATGGACTTGACGAATAAGATGAATTCCATATTCCTCCATCACCATTACCAGTCCTTAATGATAAGATCAATTATGAAGACCACAATGGGGATGAAACTATTCCTTCTGATTTGGATGGTAGTTATGAGAAAAAAATAAGGGAAGAAGTAACGAAAGGAGTAGGAGAGTCCAATCTATTGTCAATTGGATCCAAGGTTGAAGTTGCACGTATACATATTTGTAATGATTGTTGTGTTGGAGAAGTCATTGTTGATTTTACACCAAGAACTATATGTGTAAAGAACATTTATAATAACAAAAGGCTATTACGGTACCATCTCCATCATGATGCATTGAATAAACACTATCAGTTTAAGGTTAAGAGGTCTACCACTACTTTTTTGCATGTGGTATGTTTGGATGATCAAAAATGCCAATGGCAGGTCCATGCTGCTAGAATGAACGATAGTGATTTGTTTATTATAAGGAGGTATGATGAAGTCCATACTTGCTCTATTGAAATAGTTCAAGGGCACTATCGGCAAGTCAATAGTTGGATGATAGGTGAATGTAAGAATGTGAAATTTATGGATCCATCTAGTACCACATATTGACCACAGGAAATAATACGGGACACGCATGGTGAATTTGGAGTGTCACTCAATTATCTTAGAGCCTGGAGGTGAATAAACATTATCAATTCAAGGTTAAGAGGTCTACCACTACTTTGTTGCATGTAGTATGTTTGGATGATTAGAAATGCCAATGGTAGGTCCATGCTACTAGAATGAATAATAGTGATTTGTTTGCTAGAAGGAGATATGATGAAGTCCACACTTGCTTTATTAAAATAGTTCAAGGGCACCATCGACCGGATAGTAGTTAGATGATAGGGGAATATGAGAATGTGAAATTTATGGATCTGTCTAGTACCGCAAATCGACCACGGGAAATAATGTGGGACATGCATGGTGAATTTGGAGTGTTATTCAATTATCTTAAAGCCTGGAGGGGAAAACAAGTAGCCCTTTACAGCCTGCATGTTGATTATGCCGACTCATACCAAGGTAACTATAATATGTTTAATTATTGGATGTTGACTATGTGTTTGCTAGTATTGAAATGATTATTGCTAGGACATGAGTCATTTCTAAAATGACTTCTTGTCATTTTATGTTGACTATGTGGATTCTGGTGTTAAATTGATCATATTAGGATATGAGTAATTTCTAAAATGACCTGTCATCATTATAAGTTGAGTGCTTGAATTCTACTGTTGAGTTGACATGTTAGGATAAGAATAATTTATAAAATGTCCAGGGGTATGTGGTATCTGCCGGCATGTATGCTGGTGTTGAATTGACCATTGTTATGACATTAGTAATTTATAAAATTACCATATGTATTTTATATATTGAATGTGTTTATTTTATTACGTTGACCATAGTAATTTTTATAATGACTCTTGTGAGGACTCGTGGCCTGGTGGCACAGACCTCTACCAAAAATACTACCTATCTTAACTTATCTTGTTGAAAACTATTACTTGTCGATACCCAAAATTTAGGAAAATTTTTTTTTTGAAAGGAGTGTTTACCAATTACATACTGTATACTTAAAACCATATAAAGGTCTTGGTGCAATTTGGGTTAATATATACATACACAAAATGTCAAACTGTTAAATTACTATTCATAAAATAGACTCTCAAAATAACTTATGGAAGTATACTCTGGCGGTGGTATCCACAATCTCACCATCACATCCACCCTGCCACCATCATCACCCAGCAGTGTGTAGCTTGCAGGTCTCTTACCTACAGCATGAACCCACAAGATGAGCTTTACGCTTAGCAAGTACAACATATTTGTCCGCAAAACATGCTTTAAAACATACGCGCCATACTCAGGACATAATTAAAACTAACAGTTATATCACAACATCACAGGGAAACTTATTATATAGCATATAACAAAAAGCATCCCATTCAATCACATCATGTATCATATCATGCAATTAAGAACATACCATACTGAGATTAAGGCATTACGTGATCAATGCATGAACCGATTATGCTCAAATTATGCTTCATTTATTCTTAATCTTGCCTTATCTGAAGGGCCCTGGCGTCAGTACTGTTACACACGAATCATCGAATTCACCATGATCATGGGCTCGGCTTGGCCCGTTATCTTTATACTTGTCTTCCTTGTGGACCCAATGGGGCCCGTTAGTCTGACACCTTTTATCTGGTTACCCACTTATGGATTATAAGTATTAGTAACCATGTGCCCTATGCTCAACTAGGTTTATTCCCCATCATACCATGATGGGGATGTATTAGCACCTTATAATGTTCATTAATCTACGTGATTATGAACCCCTATATGTCATGCAACCAACATAAAATACGACATACTTTAACATAGGTTAAACAACCATTTAAACTCATTTTTGTTCATACTATAGGTAGAGTTATACTTACTTGTTTGCCAACAGTTCGCACTTTGCCTCATTACAAATTACAGGTGACGACCTGTAACCATAATACATGACCGTTAATATTTTCTCTTAAGTCACTGTAGTCATTAGTGACTATAATTCGTTATATGGTACCGATGCCCCATCGGTACCAAATTATTCTACTTAGGTATTTGGGAATAGAACTCCAATTGTGTCTGATTAATTTGTCTATTTGACAAATTAGTCACCGTTCCTCACTGTCTCGTTCAAACTCAATCTTTGACTGTTGACCGACCAGTCTACAGACCGGTTACCTCGCATGCCGTTAACTATGTAACCTACCAAGCTACATTGCATATTGGGCTATGTAACTTATCGGGTTACCTTGTATATGGTTTGTGCAACCTATCGATTTACCTAGCGTATCAAATTGGTTAACCGGGTAATCCGCTAACCGGTTACCTCGCGTTGGGCGTCAGGACTAGTTGGGCTAGTCATCTATCCGGTTACTTGGTACATTGGTATAGTAGCCAATCGGGCCACCACTACCCTTTTTTTCTAAGAAAACGTTCTAAAACCTTTATAAAATTTTAGGGCAATAAATGTCCTTTAAAATCATCCCCATACCACCCTGTTAGAAGGTGGGGGTGTTTTTACGAAAATCATTTTTCATTTTTAAAATGCAGAACACATTTTGGTGTTCATTTGTTAAGGGGGTTTTTGAACCCTTTTTCAGAAAACCATATAAAACTTGTCCAAAACGATTTAATTTGTGAAATTGGTAAACATGAAAATTTTTGTCCTCAACGAGATGAACAATTTCTATAAACATCTCGGAGCTTGGTTTGCCTTGTAAGGGGTCCGAAATCCCTAAAACCCATGGCCAAATTCATGTCCAGTTTTTACCAAAAATTTCCAGTTTGCACGCTTTAAAAAACGTGTCTGTACGGGGCACAAAATGATAAATTTTTGAAGCCTATGTGGGTCCTTCTCAAGGTTTCGACATGATCTAAAACTTTCATGTTTTGACTGAAGTCCGGTTCAGCTTCTAAAAGAGTCAGTTTTACAAAAACCCGAGGTCGTCCCTGTAAGTCAGGATTTTGGCCTTGGTTTTGACCTCTGGCTGAAAAACATTCCGAAACCCTATCTTAGAGTCATTTTTGCCAGACTCTATTTGACACAAAAATGCTCGTAACGAAATTTACTTAAAGTTCCATGTTTTACAAATCCTCAAAAATAGATTGTATCCTATCAAAAATTGGCCAAAACTGTGGCCCTAAAACTGGACAAATTTGGTGTCCAGTACTCTAAAAATGTTCAAGCTCATTTACATTCACAAACCATTCGTAAAAATACGTAAACATAACCACAAACTCTAAAATGGAAACTAAGGGCTCAAATAAACTTATTATAATCTATTTGCATAAACAAATACACGTAAATCTCTTGGTCGAAAACTTAGAAACAACTATTGCTAAAAAAAAAAAAGTGGAAGGCAAGGGTGTGTGCACATATTTATAGAAAAAATCTAAGCAAGGTTAACTAGCTTTAAACCAACATAATTAAGCCAAAACTTGGCTAAATTAGGGACAAAAATCTGTGTGTATTCAGCCCATCAAGTGTTCGAACACCATAGGGAAGAGGGAGCCAAAATTTGCATTAAATGAGTTGATAAAGCACTAGTCCTATGGTCCTTTCTTGGCAATTTTTTATTCACCCTACCCTGGCCTTCATTGACCAACTTGGGACAAATTTTATCTACATTTAGGGGCTGGAAAATCTGTGGGTTTCAGCTATGAAAATCAAAAAAAAGATTGGCCAAGATTGCAATAATGAAGTGCATTAAATAGCATGAGAAAGGAATAGTGTTGTGTCATAACTTTTGCTTATTTTAATTCCATTTGTCATAAGCATGTGGCTTGATTCAAGGGCTGTGTTTGGCTGTAAATTGGCTACATGTGCACTGTTTTCTAGGGTCAAAAATTCATCTGTGATAGCCTATTGTTGCAGTCTAAATCTCTCCTTTTCGGTATTGGCCATTTTTCAGTAGTGTTCTAGATTTCAACCGAAATTGTGTCTACAGGTTTCGATTTTCATTCTAGACATTTCTAAACATTTTTGGTTAGGTTGAAAAGCCTGTGAGCCAACTCGATCACTATTCACCATTCATCTCCTATACTGTGGTTGTGTCTTACACTGTACCAACATTGCGAGTGTATAGTATAACTTTTTCGTCCGAAATATCAGACACAGGCTATCCTCCCTAATTTGGAAGTGTTAAATCCATTTTTAACAGTTTTATGTCCATCTGAGGTCATCTGGACCAATTTTCAGTATCTGTGTGATTCTGATCTGGAAATCACCTTTTATGCTAGAACGACCAGTTTTGGCGTCCTGAATCTAAATATATCAGTTTGGGGCTAAGAATATGTCATCTTAACCCCTTTCCCGACACTACATGTCTCTCTAACGAAACCTCATATCTCGTGCCCAATTAACTAGTGTGGGCCTAATGACTATAAATATACTCGTTTTAGGTCAAGGAAACGTCATCTCGACTATTTCCTCGATACGGTATATTTATCATGTGGAATTTCACCATTTTGCTCAGATGACCGGTCTGGGCGTGCTGACAACTATTTCATCAGTTTTGTGTCAAGATATGGCCGTCTAGGCCGTTCTCTCGATACTGCATGCCTTACACACATATTTTCACGTATTACGAGGCAGAACGATTATACTTGTCGGTAGCCCCTTTCCACTGCATGAATAGTGATTAAACGATTCCGTACTCGTCTAATTCATTCAACTGGCAATTCACACTACATTTATTAACTTAATTACTCATTATATGGTAATGGAGTTTACACGTACAGGGTGGTCATCACAACCTACCCCCCTTACAAAATTTTTGTCCTCTAAAATTAGAATAAGTCTAGGAAGTCTATCTTCATGTCCTCTTCCCGTTCCCACGTAGCCTCTTCTATGTTGTGGTTCCGCCACAAAACTTTTACTAATGGAATAACCTTATTTCTGAGCACCTTCTCTTTTCTGGCTAGGATTTGTACGGGCTTCTTCTCGTAGGTCAGATCGATGTGAAATTCAACAGGTTCCTGGCTTAGGATATGTGACCTATCTGGCACATAATTTTTCAGCATCGATACATGGAAGATGTTATACACTGAAGCTAATTCGAGAGGAAGCGTTAATCTGCATGCTACATTCTCGACTTTCTCGATTATTTTGAAGGGTCCTATATACCTAGGACTGAGCTTCCCTTTCTTTCCAAAGCGTATCATTCCATTCATGGGTGCCACCTTGAGAAAGACCGAGTCTCCCACTTGAAACTCGAGAGGTCTACAGTATTTGTCTGCATAGCTCTTCTGGCGACTATGTGTTGTATCCAATCTTTCTCTGATTAGCTTCATATCAGCCGTTATATCCTTGATGAAGTCCGTGCTGGCTAGATGTTTCTCTCTGGTCTCGTGCCAGTGAACCGGGCATATGCCCTTTCTTCCATAGAATGCCTCGTACGGTGCCATCCCTATCAAGGAATGGTAGCTGTTGTTGTATGAGAACTCGATTAGTGGTAGTTCCTGATCCCAAATTCCCTTGAAGTCCAAGACACATGCTCTCAGCATGTTCTCCAGTGTCTGTATGGTCCTCTTAGACTGACCGTCGGTTTGAGGGTGGAAGGCCGTGCTAAACTTTAACTTGGATCCTAACGCGGCCTGTATGCTTTGCCAAAATCTGGAGGTGAAACGTCCATCGCGATCTAAGATAATCGATTTCAGCACTCCGTGCAACCTTACAATCTGAGCCACATAAATTTCTGTCATTCTACCGAGTAACTGAGTTTTATGGCTAGGAATCTGGTTGATTTCGTCAATCGATCTACAATCACCTAAATTACATCATTGCCGCTAGATGTCCTTGGTAGTCCGACAACGAAATCCATCATAATCTGATCCCATTTCCATTTGGGTAGCTCAATTTTCTATAATTCTCCTGTTGGACGCTAATGTTCGGCCTTAACTTTCTAACACGTAAGGCATCTGGTGACGAATTTTGCTACGTCATTCTTCATTCTAGGCCACCAAAAGCTTCCCTTCAGGTCCTTATACAACTTATTAGCTCTTGGATGTAAGGAATACGGTGTCTCGTGAGCCTCGCGAGGATTCACTTTCTGAGCTCTTCCTCCTTCGACACACACACTTTGCCCTTGTAATAGAATATGCCATCCTCTGAGACCTTAAAATCTAAGTTTTTACCCTCCTTAGCCTCATTCCTTGGCTTGGTTAGGGATGAATCGAGCTCTTGGCTGGCCTTGATCTCGACTAGAAGTGTCGACTAGAGAGTCATGTGGAATTTCACCATTTCGCTCAGATGACCGGTCTGGGCATGCTGACGACTATTTAATCAGTTTTTTGTCAAGATATGGTTGTCTGGGCTGTTCTCTCGATACTATGTGTCTCACACGTGTATTTTCACGTCTTACGAGGCAGACCGATTATACTTGTCGATAGCTCCTTTCCACTGCATGAATAGTGATTAAATGATTCCGTACTCACCTAATTCATTCAACTCACAATTTGCACTGCATTTATTAACTTAATTACTCATTATATGGTAATGGAGTTTACACGTACAAGGCGGTCATCACAACTCTATCCTACTACGTATGTACTTAACAGTCTTATCTTCATGGGGTGAAGTGGTGAAAAAGCAAAATCTTGAATCCGACATTCACATGGAGACAGACTCAGAAGATCGATTTAAGTACTTCTACATATGCTTGGCTACCTCTAAGCATGGTTGGCCTCATTGTTGACTTGTAAATATGGTTGATACATTAACATTAAAGGCTAGGTATAGTGGAACATTGCTTTCAGCATGCGACTATTTTTTGTATTGGTGACTGAGAGAATAATGATTCATGGGAATGGTTCTTCACCAAGTTAAAGGAATCAATTGGCACATGGGATGAGCTTGCCATTGTGGCTGATAGGCATAATAGTATTGAATATATAGTCAATAAGGTGTATATAAAAGCTAAATTTGGGTTTTACGTTCAATAATTGGCTAGAAACTTAAAAGCGAAGTACAAAAGTTTTAATGGTACTATGAAGACTTATGTTGATGGTGCTTCAAGGACATATCTTGTAAGTGAGTTTTATTGTCAGATGAGATTAATCCATAATAGTAACCTTGCCATACATAGATATCTTACGGAGGCAGCTCCAAAAAAATGGTCTTGAGCATTCTTCAATAAATGAAGATACGCGATCATGACAACCAATACCGTAAAAGTCATTAAATAATGTGAATCAGAAAGAAAAGGTAATACCGTAGGATACTTGGTAAAATGGTTAAGGAAGCTTTTACAAAGGTGGTTCATCGAGAGACATGAAACTACCCTTAACTTGAATCCAGCCTTTGTCACAATCGAGAAATTTCACTGTTCTTGGAGAATATTTGTAGTGTATGTACATGATAAATTTCATGTTTAAAATGTAAAATGTATAATTTAAGATTATTTAGAATGAAACAAAATGTTCTAACAATGTTAAAGGAAAGGAATTCAGTGATAGAAAATTTTACCAAGCCAAAATGGGAAGAACGATGCCAATTTGGTATCGAAAACCTAGAAGGTAACCCATGGTAAACCAAGAATAGGAAAAAATGAAATCTGGCCGAACGAAAGTGATTTAAGGCAAACCAATGGTGTTGATAGCCTCAGAAACCTGCTTACGCGATTTTGGTGAAATTTGGTCTGGTTTGACTTTTGGTTAAATTTGGATTGATAAAGTGAGAGAGGATGACATCATGGTGATGTCATAAATAAAGATGAAAAATGGGGTGGAAAGAATTAGGCAAATCCAAGGGTTTGGATTCAAAGTGATCTTAAATTAATGGCCAAGATGGTGCCAAAATTTCATGGAATTTTTTTTTAAGAAAATTTGGGAAATATGGCATGTTTGGAGTCGGTGATGATGGATAAAATCAGCACACCTTTTATTAATTGCAAGTTGACCCCAAAAAAGTTGCTAAAAATTCCGTAAAAGTTTGCTAAAATGCCCCCTAAAAATTTTGCAAGCAAGTCCCTCTATCTTTGTTGCCATAAATACATGGTTTTCAAGCTTGAAAACCAGAAAACAAACTCAGCCATTTCTGGCCTCCTTGCTGCCCAGTTTTGCCGTGCACCACTACCCCACCAAACCAACATTTTTCTTCAAAAATTTCCCTCCAAACTTGTTCAAAAACTCATCCCAAGCACCAACTAATCTTCCAAGTGAGGTAAGCTTCAATTTTTAAGCTTTCTCTTGAGTTTTCTTGAAGAAAAACCATAGGAAATTTGGGGAATGGTGTGATGAATTTTAAGCCTTTATTTTGGCTAGTTTATGCTTTAAAAAGATAGGTTGACATGTGATTGAAATTGAGAATAGATTAGAAGCTTGAAAACAAATTTTATACTTGTTTTCCAAGAAGATATCTGTGGGCTTTTATATGCGGTGTTGAATGAAATTTCAAGCTGGATGTTTAATAGTTCTTGATTCAAAAATTGGTATGTGGTATGTGATTTGATTAGGAAAAATTTGGAAGATTGAAACTTCAATTTTTATGGGTTTTGATTCAAAGAAAATCGTGGGGTTATATGGAAGTGATGAATGAAAGTTAAGCTTGATTTTTTGATGGATTATTGATTCAAAAAGTTTGTATGTGGCATGTGGATTATTAGGATGAATTTAGAAGCTTAAACTTCAAATTTTTATGCATGAAAATTCAAGAAAACTGTGTGTTGTTAGTGTGAGGAAATGAAATTTTGTGAGGAAAAATGTGAGTGTGAAATATGGATAAAAACTGAGGGTGAGATTGAAAGAAAATGAATCAAAATATTGTTAGAAACGACTAGGTTTTTAAGGAAATTTTTACATAAAAAGTTTGTATTTTACAAAAAAAATTAGGTCTTTAGTTTAGTATGTAGCAGGTTAGATGGTTTTGAGGCATTATCCAAACGCCGGGGACCTAAAATTTAAGCTGAAATACTACCGAAAATTTTAAAACTGCACGAAGGGTATTTTGGGAAATGAGAGGTAAAATGTGGTCGAAGTTTAAAAACTCGAGCCCCTTCGATGACCTAGGCTAGGGAAAGGATTACAGATGTTTTAAGAATTAGTAAAACGTCCATTCGGAGTCTCGAAACGTAAGAAAAAGAGGATTAATGACTGAGGGTCAGAATAGTGCCATCCGATGGTCGATGAATAGTATACTAAGAATTTACAGCAATTAGTACTATAAAAGCATGATAAAGTCTAAGAAAAATTATTTTATGATTTTTGAACTTAGAAAATCCTATTAAAATATTAAAGTGAAAACGTTACGGTCCAAAGACCCATCAGGGGTAAAATAGTCATTTTGATAAAAAAAATTCAAAAATATTAGAAAAGGACTGTTAGTGCCTTAGAATAGCTTAATTAAAATTCTAAAAGCCAAAATTAAGTTTTAAGTCAAAGAAAAGTGTATTTACGAAGAAAAATCATGCTAGGGACGAAATGATCATTTTGTCAAAAGTTAGAAAAATGGACGTTAAGCCCTAAAATGGCATCCTAAGGTCTTAATTAAGGTTTTAATGGCCAAAATCAAGATTTAAGTATAAGAAAAGTAAGAAAATTCTGCTAGGGACGAAACGGTCATTTTGTCAAAAGTTGGAGATAAAATGATCATTTTGTCAAAAGTTAGAAAAAAGACTGTTAAGACTTAAATAGTAACCTAAGGCCTTAATTAAGATTTTAAAGGCCAAAACCAAGATTTAAATTGAAGAAACAAAGAAAAATTTCGCTAGGGACAAAATAGTCATTTTGTTAAAAGTTAAGGACGAAATGGTCATTTTTTTAAAAGTTAAAAAAAGGGACATTAAGGCTTAGAATAGTATCCTAAGGCCATAATTAAGGATTTAAATACCAGAATCAAGTTTTAAATTGACGAAAAGTAAGAAAATCCCGTTAGGGACAAATTGGTCATTCTAGTCAAAAATTTAGGAAATGACCAAAATGAACCGCTAGGGCTTTAAATGTGATTCAAAGGTTCTAATTAGGATTTTAAAGACCAAAAGCAAGGTTTAAATGGAAAAATTCTGCTAAGGGGGCAAAATATGTAGGAAATAAATCAGTAAAAATGTATCAGAGTGGTGCAGTGGAACAATAAAAATTTTTCAAGAACGTTAAATATCTCATGATACCATGTACAATAAACCAATAACAATTTAAACTCATACCTCAAGGACGCCAATCTTGCAGGAGGAGAATGACCGGAGGGCTTCAACCAACTAGCTTTCTCTACTATTCTCCAATTCCCGAATGGCTGAGTGTGTGGACACTCTGAACCTCGATCGGTATGCTAGCACTGCTAGTCTTCTTCCGATCACCTAGATCTCTAAAGAACTTATTGTCACGGTGAGTTATGCAACAATAAGCCAGCTTACCTGAGAGTCTGTGGTCTAAGAAAACTGAAGTGGTAGGACTTCTATTTATAAACTTGCATGAGGTGATTCTCTGAATTCGAATTGGATTAGGAGAAGATATTCTCCCTTATCCACAACCAAAAAATCTGAATTATCCAAGGGGAAAATCCCAACTAAAAATTCGGCCTCTTTAGGATTATCCAATTCAAATATAAACAAGATTTTAACATGAATCTTATCTCCCTTTTTCAACCAAAAAATCCGAAAATCCAAGGGGAAAATCCCAACAAAAATTTCGACCACTTTTGGATAAGGAAGAATCAAAATTCCATTACGATTTTCAAGCTTGAATCTTATCGCATCCTTATCCAAAATAACCAAAAATCTCCTACGAGATCTTCCTCAAATTTTCGGCCATAATTAGGGAGGAGAGAATCCAAATTCAACTGGGATTAAAACTTGAATTTTTCCTTGAACTTTATCCACAAAAAATCTGAAAATTCCATGAGGATAATCCTCAAAATTTTCGTCCATTATTGTTAGGATTTGCATTCAAAATTCAAACAGGATTCTAACAAGATTTTCCTCTCCATATCCAACTCAAATTCGAATTTCATTCCTTGTGGATTTACCACAAGAAATTCGAATCCCACTTGGACTGTGATTCAAAATTTGAATTTCAAATTTCAAATTCAAATTTGAAATTTCAAATTTAAATTTCAAATTCAAATTTTAAATTCGAATTTCAAATTCAAATTCAAATTCAAATTTTAAATTTCAAATTTCAAATTTCAAATTTCAAAATCCACAAAACAATTGTATTTCAAATTCTTGTTCTCATGAATAATTTTCTACAACTCCAATCTAATCTCAAATAAAATCATGGCAACTTTATTTGGAGTTCAAATAATTGTGTACTCTATTATCCAAAATAAAATCTGAATCCAACCGAAGAGAATCTTGTCCACCATCCTAATCCTATGTCAACACCATCCATGCATAATAAACTAGCCAATAGCATACACAAATCAATTTTACCAAATGTTAAGGAATTATGTGGAGCTAGTAGAGGGACCAATTGGACATATATAATCAGGCTCCCACAAATCCATATGATCATCATTCTTTATCGAACAACTCAATCATATGATCACTAATTTCAGAGTCACACCACTATAAACCTGAAACTGAACTCCCAATTATATACCGTATTGTGACAAGCTATCGTCCAATGACCTTGTTATGTATGTAGAGCCCTCATATGATATCCATGATCAGCCTTAGGCCAAAGTCCGTTTAATCCTACTGATAAGGTTATCTTAAAGTTCCATTATAGTACCGAATAAAGAAAATGATTATTCACCATATGTGAATAAGAAGTCATCCGCCCAGTAGACGACCCAAGGCCTTGTCCATTTTCACATTTAGTATAATGCCTTTAAGAGGATACCCTTAACTCCTCATTAGAACTATGATTCCGATATCTGTAAACGAACCATTCATCGTATACAAGTCATGCACCCAACGAACTGGTCTATAAGCATACTACCTCTGAGACGCTTTAGCCATTGGAACATCAAAGTACACAAGTCATATACATGAAGCTGTCCATCTACTCAGGATTAAGGTCACTGCACAAGGAACGTCAAAAGCAGATCGATCCACTCAAAGCGGACTTCGTAGATCAATCACGCTTTAGTGCCGGTCTAATATGTCACCACGAAGCAACATATCTATGTCTCTACTTGGGAGTCCAGCTCCAGACAGTTAAGACAAACCGTCCCCTCCAAGGCTTTAGATAAAATAATAGTCTTAACATGAGTTAGATGCTCGGTCTAACCCCATAGACTACAGACCATAGTTTAGACCGCTTACTTTAGAACATTGTCTTCTCGCATACAAAAGTCCATTGCATGCAACGTTCAAACCATTTAACACAAGCAGTCAGGGAGTCATATTTACTTACATTTACTTTAACATGTAAATAAAACGAGGACAGATAACAATGTAATGAATAACCTTTATATATATAATTTTATTATCCAGTTCAAAATAAATACATCAAAATGTTTCTAATGCTTAGGGCATTTCCTAACAATCTCCCACTTGCCCTAAGCCAGCAGATGTGCCATGTTACGCATCCCCATCGCCTCTACATGCCTCTCAAAGCTTCTAGCCACTAAAGTCTTAGTAAAGGGATCGGCAATGTTGTCCTCGGACGCGATCTTACATACATCTACTTGACCTGTCTCCACGTGCCCTCTAATAATATGATATCTCCGATCTATGTGCTTGGTCCTCTTGTGGTGCCGAGATTCCTTTGTGTTAGTAATAGTCCCAGTGTTATCACAGTAAAGTGTGATAGGCTTGTCAACACCCAGAATGACCTCAAGGTCTCTAAAGAACTTATGGAGCCAAACCGCTTTTTTAGATACCTCAGCCGCAACCACATACTCAGCCTCCATAGTAGAGTCAACTGTACAGCCCTACTTCACGCTCCTCCACACAATGGCGCCTCCTCCGAGCAAAAACACTGATCCAGATGTCGATTTCCTCGAATCCTTGCAAGTCTAGAAGTCTGAGTCCGTGTATCCTACGGGTGTTAGGTTCCCTCCAGAATATACCAGCATATAATCCCTCATTCTCTTAAGATACTTGAGTATATGCTTTACTGCTTGCCAGTGCTTGGTTCTAGGATTCGCTTGATATCGACTCGCCATACCTACTGTAAAACATATGTCCGGGCGAGTGCAAAGCATAGCGTACATAAGGCGACCCACATTGGATGCATAAGGGACCTTACTCATACGTTCTCTTTCTTCCGATGTCTTTGGACAGTCATCCAATGAAAGAGTTAGACCGACAATAGAAAGTTGTGTACCTTTCTTTGCCTCTTGCATTGCATATTTGTCAATTATTTTATCTATGTATGAAGCTTGGGATAACACTATCATTTTGTTCTTTCGATCTCTGAAGAGACGAATGCCTAGAACATAATTAGCTTCTCCCAAGTCCTTCATGTCAAACTGTTGGTGTAATCAAAACTTGACCGATGATAAGTTCCCTACATCATTCCCAATGAGTAGTATATCATCGACATAGAGTATCAGAAAGATCACTTTTCCATCTTTAATACGTTTATAAACCAAGGGTTCATCAACGTTCTGCTCAAAACCGAAAGTCTTGATTGCTTGATCAAATCTCTGGTTCCATAAGCGGGATGCTTGCTTTAATTCATAAATGGATCTAAGCAACTTGCAGACTTTCCTTTCTTGGCCTTTTGTGACAAACCCTTCGGGCTGTATCATGTAGATACACTCCTCAAGATGGCCATTCAAGAATGCCGTCTTGACATCCATTTGCCAGATCTTGTAATCGAGAGTGCAGCAACGGATAGAAGAATACGAATAGACTTCAGCATAGCAACAGGCAAAAAGGTTTCATCGTAATCGATTCCAGCCTTTTCCATGTACCCCTTTGCAACCAGTCTAGCTTTGAAAGTTTCCACTCTCCCTTTCGCATCCTTCTTTCTTTTATAGACCCATTTGCATCCAATGGGTTTTATCCCATCCGGTAAATCTACAAGTTCCTAAACAGAGTTAGATTTCATAGAATCCATCTCATTGTTCATAGCCTATTTCTAAGATTTAGAATCAACATCATTTATAGTTTCATCATAGGTGACCGGATCATCCTCATGCTTATGAGCCTCGGCCTGGTATACTTCAGCATCATACATGAAGAAATTAAGTTTTTTCGAAACCCTCCCACTACGACGAGGCACCCTAAATTGTTGATCGTCTGCAGGTCCTTCACCAGAACTCGAACTTGCGTCCAAGACCGAAACCTGTGGAACAGTTCTTTCGCTCGATAACTCCTTTAGCACCACTTTGTTTCGAGGTTTAAAGTTATTCATGTGACTTTCCTCCAAGAATGTCGCATGGGTTAATACAATAACTTTTTGTTCCTTCAGGTTAGAGAACAGACCTCCTTTAGTTCCCTTTGGATACCCTACATACATGCATAATTCTGATTTTGGTTCCAACTTCTTCGCATCCCCATCTAGTACATGCACCGGGTAGCCCCATATTCTCATATGTTCAAGGGAGGGCTTTCTGCCACGCCACAATTCATACGGAGTCTTGGGAATTGATTTGCTTGGAACCTAGTTCAGAATATAGCACGCCGTTTATAAAGCATATCCCCAGAATGATAATGGCAGCGTTGAATAACTCATCATGGACCGTACCATATCCAATAAGGTCCTGTTTCTCCTTTTGGCTACATCATTCTGTTGTGGAGTACCAGGTGCAGTCAATTGGGATAATATCTCGTTCTCTACAAGATGTCCTAGAAATTCGTCGGAGAGGTATTTGCCACCTCGATCAGATTGAAATGTCTTTATGGATTTATCCAATTGCTTTTCCACTTCCGCACGATACTCTTTGAACTTGTCAAAGGTTTCGCTCTTGCGGTGCATCAGATACACATATTCATACCTCGAGTAATCGTCTATAAAGGAGACATAATACTCGAACCCTCCTCGCACTGTGACGTTCATGGGGCCACATACGTCAGTGTGCACAATTTCTAAGAGCTCCTGAGCCCTAGTATCCTTAGCTCAAAAAGACCTCTTAGTCATCTTTCCCTCTAGACAAGACTCACATTGAGGAAGACGTACCTCCTCCAGAGATTCTAAAGGACCGTCTTTCACCAATTTTTGAATCATATCCTGATTAATAAGACCAAGTCTTAAATGCCAAAGATACGTCTTATTAGAGTGAGAAACTTTCAACCTTTTAAAGTTATCTATTAATTCAGTATCAAGCAGTGAGTACATCTTTGGTTTGATCAAATATAGGTTTCCATCCATCCATCCAAAATAGATAAAATACTTATTTCTACAAATATCAACTCTTTTACTAAAAGAAACTGAATAAGAATCCTTTATTAAACAAGCTACCGATATAAGGTTCCTCCTAAAATTAGGAACATAAAAACAGTCTTTTAATAAAATAAACCTAAATTGATCAAAGTAAAGGTAAATATCTCCCACTGCCTCAGCCACCACCAAGCTGCCGTCTCCAGTCTGCAACGAGAGGCTCCTATCATGTAGACTTCTCGTTTCCACAAACCCCTGCATAGAAATACAAATATGATTAGTGGCGCCCAAATCAATGACCCAAGTGTCTTTCAATTCTTCCACCAAACACGCTTCCAAGTAGTGCAGTTCCTTACCTTCCTTGCCCTTGGTGGCTAGGATTTCCTGGCAAGACTTCTTGAAGTGACCTACTTTCCCACAACAAAAGCATTTGGACTTTTTAGGGTCCTTGGGCTTCTTGTTCTTCTTCTTCTTCTTCCCATCCAGGACAAGAGGATTAATAGAACTGGAAGCCACTTGCTTTTGGTTTGGCCTCTTCTTCTTCCGTGAGGGTTTGGAAGATTCCACCAAATTGGCCTCCCTTTGGGTTGGACTGCATCCCCATCCCTGATCATCCGCTCATAAGCTTGGAGTTGCTTCATGAGGTCGGTTAGTCCTAACTCCCTTGTCGCCAGATTGTATGCGGCCTTAAACCTCACAAAATCTTTAGATAGAGTTTTGAATACCATCTCGATCTGGGTGTTGTAGTCCAACTCAGCACCGTTCTTGGCAGCCTCAGCGAAGAATCCCATTAGAGTGATCATATGGTCCTTCACCGGAGTACCTGCCTTTAGCTAAGAGTTCATAATGCTGGTTATAGCGGATTGTCGAGCTAACTTTTCTTGGCCTCCGAACATGTCCTCCAGATTTTCCATGATCTCCCCAGCAACTTGATAAGTCTCATGCTGCTTTTGTAAAGCACTCATCATGCTAGCCAGAATGTAGCATTGAGCTATCTCATTAGATTCTCTCCAACAAGTATAGGCAACCGGGACTTCCTCAAGCGGTGTGTCAGGTTTGGGCCCTGATGGGCATGGTTCATCCAGTACGAACTTGTGTCTCTCGCAGCTGAGAACTATCAACAGATTTCTTTTCCAATCTTTATAATTATCACCATTCAGTTTATTCTCAGTAAGTGTTGAAATGAGGGGTGTCGGTGACATTTGGACTGAAATAAAATTATACTAGACATCATTACAAAGCCCAAGCAAATATACAGATAATTTAGCAAATAAAACATACAAGTATGTGCGTACATGAAACTTGAAAAACATATAGCATTACAACGGTAATTCTCAGCACCTATTGCCCCAAGCCACCGAGAGGTGGTCATGAAAACAAATAGCCGGAACATGGACCCAATCCAATTAATATATGTTGCCTTAAATCCTCCAAGGTTAAGACATATATTAATAACCGCTCATTTGGCCACCAGTTTAGTTAATAGAGCTTCTAGGGAAGGTTAATAACTAAACGAGTCTTGAGTGTATAACCATTGTTTACATAGCCCGATCCACGTCCTACCAAGCCACCGAGGGGTGGTCATGAATAGAATCGTACCCAAACTCGTTTTCCACATAGGAGATCCAATCTAGTATACCCACGGCGGTAAACACCTACTGAGGGGTGTGATCAGGGTAGAACTGACGTAAGGCGTTACCATGCTTTCACATATGGATCAACAATGGAGGCCGTGGGTTTTGTTTGAAACCCTCTCCCACTCAATATTTTGAAAAACATGCAAGTTTTGACAAATATGTATGACTAATATAGTATGAGCGGCACTCACCTATCCTATATGACATGTTATCAAATATGTATATAAAACATCCATCAATACATATATATACATCCATAACATATCACAGAAAAAATAATTGACAGAATAACCAAGCCATGGTTCCATCCTAGAACAAAGAAAATAAAGATTACAAAATTCCATCCAAAGCATTCTTTGGGTCTTGAATTTTGTTTCGTCTTCTTGTATCCATCTTTATGTAGCCTCTCCATTTATTTCTCATCCCAAGAATCATTTAAAATTTAAATCTCCAAAAATTTAAATTTCAAATTCAAATTCCACATTCAAATTTCAAATTTAAATTTCAAATTCAAATTTTCAATTGCATATTTTTAAACATGATTTAAAATTAAATCTCAAATTTAAAAATCAAAATTTTCGATTTTTGAACTGTCGCCCCACTGCCCTGGAAGCCAGCAGCCGCCGTGCGCAGCCCCCAGCCCCCAGCCCCCAGGGGGCTGGCAGCCCACGGCCGCCTCATGTGCAGCCCTATCGGGCTACAGGCCAAGCCTATAGCGCTAGGTTGCACGCCTAGGCTGGACACAGCAGCCGGCAGGCTGCAAGCAGTGCCTGCAGCCACAAGCTGCACGCCCAGGCTGCGGCCAACCTTGGGAGGGCCACGGCCACCCTCGGCCGCAGGCTAAGCCTGCGGCCGTGGGTGGTCATGGCCTGTCAAGGGGCTGCCGCAGCCCCATCCTACCCTAGGGTAGGGGCTGCAATCCCACCAAGGCCCGACGGCCTATCCCGAGCGGCCGTGTCTCGATTTTCATGCCATATTCCAATTTACCCATTAGAATCTTCAAAAATTAATTTGAATCCCAATTAAGTTGAAATTTTCCACACAATCAAAATTTCAACCTTTAAATTAAATTTAACTTTTGGAAAAATAAATTACGGTCTTCAATCTTCAATCTCCTCCAAGAATAATTACATAAAAAATCCTAAACCGTTTTCGGTGTACGAAAATTCTAATCATAATAATTCGAAGAGACAAAATTAAAACCCATGGGAAAATTATAGTATTAATAAACTGCTCCCATGGTTATATAAAAATTCCTAGATATAATTTTCTAAATTCTAAGGAACCATAGCCGGCATTAACAAGCATGCTTATAATAATTCAAAAAATTAAAATAACCACATACTACATACATAATCCATGATAATAATATAAAGGAATCTTAGAATGCCACTCTCTAAATATCAAATCCATACGTAAATAAAAAGACTAAGTAATTGTCTAGTTTATGTACATGGCATAGTCATGAGATGGCTCTGATACCAATTGTAGGAAATAAATTGGAAAAAACGTATCAGAGTGACGCAGCGGAACAATAAAAATTTTACAAAAACGTTAAATATCTCATGATGTCATATACAATAAACCAACAACAATTTAAACTCATACCTTAAGGACGCCAATCTTGCAGGAGGAGAATGACTAGAGGGCTTCAACCAACTAGCCTTCTCTACTATTCTCCAATTCCTAAATGGCTGAGTGTGTGGGCACTCTGAACCTTGATCAGTATGCTAGCACTGCTAGTCTTCTTCCGATCACCCAGATCTCTAAAGAACTTATTGTCACGGTGAGTTATGCAACAATAAGCCTGCTTACCTGAGAGTCTGTGGTCTAAGAAAACTGGAGTGGCAAGACCTCTATTTATAAACTTGCATGAGATGATTCTCTGAATTCGAATTGGATTAGGAGAAGATATTCTCCCTTATCCACAACCAAAAAATCCGAATTATCCAAGGGGAAAATCCCAACTAAAAATTTGGCCTCTTTAGGATTATCCAATTCAAATCTAAATAAGATTTTAATATGAATCTTATCTCCCTTTTTCAACCAAAAAATCCGAAAATCCAAGGGGAAAATACCAACAAAAATTTCACTAGGATTTTCAAGCTTGAATCTTATCTCATCCTTATCCAAAATAACCGAAAATCTCCTAGGAGATCTTCCTCAAATTTTCGGCCATAATCAGGGAGGAGAGAATCCAAATTCAACTAGGATTGAAACTTGAATTTTTCCTTGAACTTTATCCACAAAAAATCTGAAAATTCCATGAGGATAATCCTCAAAATTTTCGTCCATTATTGTTAGGATTTGGATTCAAAATTCAAGCAGGATTCTAACAAGATTTTCCTCTCCATATCCAACTCAAATTCGAATTTCATTCCTTGTGGATTTACCACAAGAAATTCGAATCCCACTTGGACTGTGATTCAAAATTTGAATTTCAAATTTCAAATTCAAATTTGAAATTTCAAATTTCAAATTTCAAATTTCAAATTTCAAATTTAAATTTCAAATTCAAATTTCAAATTCGAATTTCAAATTCAAATTTCAAATTTCAAATTTCAAAATTCAAATTTCAAAATCCACAAAACAATTGTATTTCAAATTCTTGTTCTCATGAATAATTTTCTACAACTCCAATCCAATCTCAAATAAAATCATGGCAAATTTATTTGGAGTTCAAATAATTGTATACTCTATTATCCAAAACAAAATCTGAATCCAACCGGAGAGAATCTTGTCCACCATCCTAATCCTATGTCAACACCATCCATGCATAATAAACTAGCCAATAGCATACACAAATCAATTTTGCCAAACGTTAAGGAATTATGTGGAGCTAGTAGAGGGACCAATTGGACATATATAATCGGGCTCCCATAAATCCATATGATCATCATTCTTTACCGAACAACTCAATCATATGATCACTAATTTCAAAGTCACACCATTATAAACCTGCAACTGAACTCCCAATTATATACCGTATTACGTAAGCCTGTGACAAGCTATCGTCTAATGACCTTGTCATATATGTAGAACCCTCATATGGTATCCATGATCAGTCTTAGGCCAAAGTCCATTTAATCCTACTGATAAGGCTATCTTAAAGTTCCATTATACTACCGAATAAAGAAAATGATTATTCACTATATGTGAATAAGAAGTCATCCGCCCAGCAGACGACCCAAGGCCTTGTCCATTTTCACATTCAGTATAATGCCTTTAAGAGGATACCCTTAACTCCTCATTAGAGCTATGATTCTGATATTTGTAAACGAACCCTTCATCGTATACAAGTCATGCACCCAACAAACTGGTCTATATGCTTACTACCTATGAGACGCTTTAGCCATTGGAACATCAAAGTACACAAGTCATATACATGAAGCTGTCCATCTACTCAGGATTAAGGTCACTGCACAATGAACATCAAAAGCAAATCGATCAACTCAAAGCGGACTTCGTAGATCCATCACGCTTTAGTCCCGGTCTAATATGTCACCACGAAGCAACATATCTATGTCTCTACTTGGGAGTCCAGCTCCAGACAGTTAAGACAAACCGTCCCCTCCAAGGCTTTAGACAACATAATAGTCTTAACATGAGTTAGATGCTCGGTCTAACCCCATAGACTACAGACCATTGTTTAGACCGCTTACTTTAGAACATTGTCTTCTCGCATACAAAAGTCCATTGCATGCAACGTTCTAACAGTTTAACACAAGCAGTCAGGGAGCCATATTTGCTTACATTTACTTTAATATGTAAATATAATGAATAACCTCTATATATATATAATTTTATTATCCGGTTCAAAATAAATACATCAAAATATCTCTAATGCTTAGGGATTTCCTAACATCCTCCTGTAATCATAACATATTGCATAAATGTTCGCTCTCAAGTCACTACTATCGTTGGTGACTAATAAAATACTATCGTTATGTAATACCGATCTTTATTGGTATTAACTGCTTTTCTCTTGAGAGTTTGATTTTCTAATCATGATTAATTAATTTATTTATCTAACAAATTAATTAAAGTCGTTCTACCTCTTCCTTTCTTGGGTTTGATTGGTTTACTGGCTAGTCAACTAACTGGTTACCCCACGTGCTGGCTATATATCTAATCGGGCTAGTTACCTACTTGGTTACCTCGTATATTAACTATGTAACCTATAAGGTTACATCTGCCGGTTTAAAATTTATTTTTGGAAAACATCCTTTGTTTTTGTGAAGTTCCTTTCTTTAGGATTTGAACACGGTTTCCCTTGTACCCCATTGGAAGGTAAGGGTATTTTTCTTAAGTCCATTTTCTTGTTTAGAAAGAACACATTTTTTTGTTTAAAAGAACACATTTTTTTGTTTAAAACAGAGCACATTTCCTTGTTTAATAGAACAAATTTTCTTATTTAAAAAGAACACATCTTCTTGTTTAAAAAGAACACTTTTTCTTGTTTAAAAAGAGCACATTTTCTTGTTTAAAAATAACACATTTTGGTGTTCATGTGAAAAGGTGGTTCTTGAACCATTCTCTAAAAACTGTTTATAACTTGCCCAAAACGATTGAATTTGCAAACTTGGCAAACACGATATTTTTAGATGAGATGAAAAACTTCCGTGTTCACCTCGGAGTTTGAATCAAACTCTAACCAGCCCTAAATCTTGCAAACCCGAGGCTAAATCTGTGGCCGATTTTAGAAAATTACTAGTTTTATACTCTCAGAATAACTGCTCTATATGAGGCCTGAAACGGTCAAATTTTTAAAACTCTTACAAGCCATCTTATAGATTTTGATGTGATCTAAAACTTACATGTTGAGCCCGAGATCCGATTCAGAATCTAAGTTGTTCATTTTTATAAAAATCTGAGATTGTCCCCTTTCCCAAGGTTTTAATCCCAGTTTTTGAACTCCGGTTATAAACTGCTCTGAAAGCCCATCTTCGTATCATTTTTGGCCAAAGACTATTTGACACAAAAACTACCGTAACAAAATTTCCTAAAAATTTTGTGTTTTGTAAAATCCCAAAATTGATTTGTAACTTGCTCAAAAACCTGAAAAACCATGGCTAAAATCTAGGATAGGTTTGGTTTCCAGCCAAACCCTAAACGTCCATAAAAACATCCATCCACAAAAATCTTAAATCACAACCACACAACCACATAAACTTAAATATAAAATGCTAAGAGCTCAAAATAAACTTATTACAATCCATTGCTCAAAATACACAATAAATTTCCTTGATCTCAAAACTTAAAAAGAGCTAAACCACAAAAGAGGGGTTTTCGATTTTTACCTTTGTGTGCTATGAAGCATGCGTAATCGGACCAAGGGGCGGGTGAGCAAAAATCCGTATGGCTCTAGGTGAGAAGGGGGGGTCAGATTTTAGGCTAGAAAAGAACACAAAACATCCTTGGTTAGCTAAGCCAAATACCAACTAAACCACAAAGAAAAGTCCTAGCAACTTACCTTGAGCTGACCTTGAAATGATCTTGAGTGAAAGTCTCCAACACAAGCTTGAATGTAGCTAATTCTTTTGTAGGGATTTTGGTTTGTTTTGGTTGAGTTTTTTGGCTACACGGAGCGTCGGTTTTGGCTGAAAGAAAAGGAAGAAAATGTTGGTGCTTTTGGGTGTGTAAAAGGAGAAAATGAAACCTAAGGGTAAGCACACATATTTATAGGCAAAGTTAAGCAAGTTTAATTAAATCCAAGCAACCTCAATTAACCAAATTAACTAAGTTTAAAGAGGGGCAAAATTCTGCTGCTGGTTGCCCAAAAGAACTGATGGTGGCTGGCTGAATTTTGAGGCCAAAATGCATTAAATGCATGGTGTAGTCATATGTCAACTATTCCATTTTTTTATTCAAAAGTAGCCATCAAATCCCTTACTTTAGGGAAAACTTTTCCATGTTTTAAGGGCTGCTATTTTTCTTAATTCACAACTGTAGCACATGGTTTTTAATGGGAAAAATCATCTGTGTTGTCTTCTCTTCACAGTCTAATTTCCTCCGACGGTGTTCGGCCCTTTCTCGACGGTGTTCTCGATTTTGACCAAAATTGGATTTTCTTGATTCGATTTTTATACCGTTCATTCATGGTTGGTTATAGTGCCTATGAGTCCATTCTGTGTCTATTTTACTATTCATTTACAGTACTGTGATTGTGTCTATACTATGTTGACACTGCGCACGTATAACGAAACTTTTTCATGTGAAATTGTAAACACAGTCTATCCTGACTAATTTGGACGTACTGATTTCAAATTTATCAGTTTACGTCCATTCTGAGGTCATCTGGACCAGTTTTCTAGTACTATATGTTCTCGCCTCGAAAAACGTGTTTTGTGTTCAGTTGACTAATTTGAGTGTACTAAGTCTAAATATATTAGTATCGGGCTGAGAAAAAGTCGTCTTGACCCGTTTCCCGATACTGTGCATCTCTTAGACAAAATTTCACGTTCCGTGCTTAATTGACTAAATTGAGCATGCTGACTATAAATATATCAGTTTTACGTCGATAAAACATCATCTCGACCATTTTCTCGATACTGTATATTTATCAAGCAAAATTTCACTGTTGTGCTCAGATAACTAGTCTGAGCATACTGATGACTAGTTCATCAGTTATGTGTCAAGAAATGGTCGTCTGGATCGGATTTCTTGATACTGCATGTCTCACACGCATATTCACATGTATTAAGGTGAACCGATCTTATTCTCAGTTGCTATTTTCACTACATGAATAGTAATTAAATGTTTCTATACCCGTTTAATTTATTCAAACTGGCAAATTATACTGTATTTATTAACTTAATTACTTATTACATAGTAATTAGTTTTAGGAACATAGGGGTCATTACATGGTGGCGGCGAGGTCCGATCTCCGCCATCCCATGGTGGTTTTGTGAAATTGACTTGGGGTTTTTGTTTCTCGCATCATTTAGGGCCTTTTGAGTCGGGTGGTGTTGATCACCTCTGCCGAGAATAGTGACTTCAACAGTGGAGGCGTGGCGGTGACGGTGCGGTGTTAAGCAGTGCGATCCGGCAGTCATTGAGGTGAAATAAGACTTAGGTTTTGTTCTCCTCATCACCATAAAACTATAGGGACTGGAATCACCTCAATTGAAGGTTGGACGGCAAAGTTATGCCGTCAAGAAGAATTGAGCTTTTCGACGACTTTGTCCGGCATGTGCGGTGTCCTTCGTTGGCGTTTCTATCGACTCAGCATACCGTTAAACTCAGCTCGTCGAGAGCTTTCCAATGAGTCAACGGTGTCAAAAACAGACGCCGTTTCGGTGGTCAGAAGCCGTGAAACACGCGGCTGTGTGAGGAAGGGAAAGAGAGAAAGAAGATGAGGGGGTGGATGGGGATGCATGTGGCCTAGCTGCTTCCAACACTAAAAATTTATATTTTATGCTTCTTCTTCTTCTTCCTTTTTTTTTTTTTTTTTTTGTATATCAAAATCACGATGTAAATATTCTAATTATATTAAAATGGTTGTAGGCTCCATTCACTACCTAAATGGGCCCCTTCTACATTTATCTACTTCCTTTCCCCGGTCTTGTGTTATGCCAATATACTGTGTTGATATTGCGCATGAATAGTATACTTATTTTGTGCGAAAAATTTAAAATATGCTAAAATGACTAATTTGGACGTGCTGAGTCTAAATATTTAAGTTTTACATTCATCTGAGGTCATCTCGACCAGTTTTTCAATACTGGTGCTTTCTATTCAAAAGTTACTTTTTATACTCAATTGACTAACTTGAGTATACCGATTCTAAATATATCAGTTTTATGTCAAGAAAATGTCATCTTGACCAATTTCTTGACACTACATGTTCTTGATCAAAAGTTACTTTTTGTACTCAATTATCTAATTCGAGCGTACTGATTCTAAATATATCAGTTTTATATCAAGAAAATGTCATCTTGACCAATTTCTTGATACCGTGTGACACACAATTGCACACACATATAATTATAAATTTCATATTTTAAACATAAAAATCATCGTATACATACAATGTGTATATTTTCTGAGAACAATGATATTTCTCGGTTGTGACATTGACTGTGTATTTTCTAGAGTTTATGTATGACCAATTGTTATATTGACTGTATAGACACAAATGGAGCAGAGGAAGAAGAAGAAAAATATAAAGATGATTAGGAAGAAGAGAAGGAAATGAAGGATGGTGCCATTGAGGATAAGTCAAGAGATGAGAATGTTGATTTAGCCTTTTTTTTCCAAAGAAGGCTGATATGAAAGGCAAGGAGAAGAGATCTATAGCCCAGCAAGAACAAACCCCCAAGCTAAATCAGCCAAACAGGACTCGTAAGCTTATACAATGAGCTAAAGGGTCATCTTTATTTGTCCTAAGCCCTGACAAGGGTGATAGCACTCGAAAGATGGATGTGTTGCTGAAAAAGGTTAAGGTTCCAACTCTACCCAAAGAGATATCAGATCCACCTTATGATGAAACGTTAGCTACATTCAGGAAATGGATGAAAAGGGGGTTGCTGAAAAGAGTTGGACCTGGGTATGTATGCGATAATATTGAGTAATATTTATATTTAATATAGGTTACTGTGATATTAACCGTATATGTGACTCAATGTTTCTAGCTATAATGACCCCCGTGTTCCTGAAACCTAATTACTATGTAATCAGTAATTAAGTTGACAAATACAGTGTATTTTTCCTAGTTGAATGAATTAAATAGGTATAGTAACATTTAATTACTATTCATATAGTGAAAGGGGCAATCAACAGTGAAATCGGTTCACCTTAACATATGTGTATGTGCGTATAAGACACGCAGTATCAAGAAACTGGCCCAGACGACCATTTCTTGACATAGAACTGATAAGTTAGTCATCAATATGCTTAGATCAGTTATCTGAGCACGGTAGCAATGATTACCTTAATGGAGGTACAGTATCAAGAAATATGGTCTAGATGACCTCTTCTTGCCCAGAAACTGATGAAATCAGAGCCAGAATGCTCAGACTGGTCACTTAAATAGAAAATAATGAATAGTAAATAGTAGAAACGCAGTGTCAGGTTAATGGCCAAGATGGCCTTAATTTGACCTAGAATTGATACATTTACAGTCAGTAGGCTCAATTTAGTCAATTGAGCATAAAATGAGAATTTTTGTTTGAGAGATACACAGTATTAGGAAGAGGGTCAAGATGACCTTTTGTCGCCCCGTAACTGATATATTTAGACTTAGAAGGCTCAAATTAGTCAATTGAGCGCAAAATATGTTTTTCGAGAAGGGATCACACAGATCCCAAAAACTAGTCTAGACGACCTCAAATGGACGTAAAAATGATAAATTTGAAATCAGCACGTCCAAATTAGTCAAGAGAGACTGTGTTCAAAATTTCACATGAAAACGGCTCGTTATGCATGTGTAAGGATAACATAGTGTAGACATAATCATAGTATAGGAAATGAATTGTAAAATAGACTCAGAATGGGCTCATAGGCATTATAACCCAACCAGGAATAATCAGTTTAAGAATCGGATTTAGAAAATCTAATTTTAGTGGAAATTTAAAACACCGTCGAAAAAGGATCGAATACCACTGTTGGAAATTAGATTGCAAAGAGAAGCAAATGTAGATGAATTTCACCCCTTAAAAATTGTGTATTCTAGCTGAAAAAGTAGTTAAATTTAGTTGCACATATACCCCAAAAATTGGCATTAAAATATTACAAATAGGCGTGACACATTGATTAAAAAAATGAATAGTATTGAGCACATAGCAAACCAAGCATTTAAGGCAATTTTGACTCCACTTTCTTTTTCAGCTAGGCCACGTTTTTTTAGGGCTGCTTGTAGCCAAAATTTGTCCCCCCTTAAGCTTAGTTATTGGCTTAACTAAGTAGGTTTTAGGTTGATTAATTTTGGTTAGTTTTGCCTATAAAAGAAAATGCTTGGCATTAGGTTTCATTTCCTTATTTTGCACACCCAAAAACCACAAACTTTTTCTCCCTCTTGCTTTAGAAATTTCCACCCCTTTCTAGCCCCAAATAGACTATTTTCAATCCAAGAAACTCAGCCAAAAGCTTACCAAAAACCAGCTACCACATAGCTTATGTTGGAGCCATTTTCTCAAGCCATCTCAAGGTCACTCAAGGGTAAGATTTTGGAACCAATACTTGTATTTCTAGTTGTTATCTTGGTTGATGATAAGAGAAAATTTTTGGTTTCTTTTCTAGCATAAGACAACCCCAAACCCCCTTGGTTCACACTGCCATTTTGGTCACCTAAGCTTTGATTCGGTGTGCTTGGTTCATAGCACGTAAGGTAAAACTGAAAACCCTCCTTTTGTAGGTAGTCATTTTTTAAGTTTTCGATCAAGGAATTTATGTGTATTTATTTATGCAATGGGTTGTAATAAGTTTATTTTGAGCCCTTAGCTTTTCATTTTTAAGTTTATATGGTTGTGTTATTGTGGTTTGAATTTAATAAATGGATATGTGTGTGTATGGACGTTAAGGTGGCTGGACACAAATTTGTCCCCAGATTTAGGCCATGGCTTTTGGCCATTTTGACACATTAGAGTCTGAATTTGGGATTTGGTGAAACATAAAGTTTTAAGAAAATTTCGTTACGGTCATTTTTGCGTGAAACAGCTTTTGGCCAAAAATGAATCTGATATAGACTTTTTGAGTAGTTTTGAACCGGTATCCAAAACTGGGGCTAAAAATCTGAGCACAGGAACAGTCTCGGGTTTTGTTAAAAATGAACTACATAAAAGTCCGAATTGGATCTCGGGCTCAACATGAAAGTTGTAGATCTCGTCGAAACCTTTAAGACGACCTATGCGTGTTTTAAAAATTTAGCCGTTTCTGGTCTCAAACAGAGCCATTTTTAAAATAGCGTAAAACTGAGATTTTTCTTAAAACTGGACACAAGATAGCCAGTTTAATAGGTTTAGGACTCGATAGAGTTTGATTTGAGCTCCGAAATGAACATAAGAATTGTTCATCTCATTGAGGATGAAAAGTTTTATGTTTACCAAATTTACAAACTAAGTCGTTTCAAACAAGTTTTAAAAACAGTTTTGGTAAATGGTTCAAAAACCACTTTTAAAATATAAATACCAAAATGTGTTCTAACCTTTTAAAAAAAATAAAAATATGGTTTCAATAAAATGCCCCCACCTTCCAACAGGGTGATAAGGGGATGATTTCAAAGAACATAACTTTCCCAAAAATTTTTATGGGGCAACCAAAATAATTTTCAAAAATAACACAGTAGTGGTAGCCCGATAGGCTACCATACCAAACAAGCAAAGTAACCCAGTAGGCTACCTAGTTAATGACGCGCAAGGTAACCAGTCGGTTGAGTAGTCAGTCAACCAGTTAAGAACCGAGTTTGAACGATATAGTGAGGAGCAATGATTAATTTGTCAAGTAGACAACTTAATCAAACACGATAGAAGTTAGATACCAAATTCCCAAAGCAAAATAGTTGGGTACCGATAGACCTCGGTATCATACAACGATACAAGTTATAATCACTAACGGTAGTAGTAACCAAAAAAAGATGTTAATTAATTTACTGGGTAATAAATTAATTAGCGATGATTAGACAATCAAACTCACCAAAAGAGAGCAAGTTAGTACCGACGGCAATCAATACCATACGTTAGTATCCACTTTAGTCACTAACAGTATTAGTGACTTAGCAAGAGTATTAATGGAATACATATTAATGACAGGTAGTTACCTGTAACGTGATAAGGGTGAAAGTACAAGTTTGCTTGCAAACTAGGTAAGTACAACTCCACCTACAGCATGAGCAAAATAAATTTAAGTGTTGATTTTTCACAGTATGTTAAGTACTTACAAATCATGCACTGTTATTGCATAGCATGTTAAGAAAGCATATAGGTTTATAATCGTGTAGATTGATAACCAGTAAAAGTTAGATACCATTAAATCCCTATCACGTAAGATTAGGAGATAGCCTAGTAGGGCTTACAGCATGAGAATAAAAGATAATAAGACTGAAAATTTAAGTGTTGGTGTACCGGCCTCCCGTAGGTGAGGTTTTATGTTATGTTTCCACTACAGTAAAATGCTACCTCCATTAGGTGAGGTTAATGGCTAATTAGTGGAAACGCTACCTCCTATAGGTGAGGTTAATGGCTAAAAGTTAAAGGTTTTATGTTATGATTTCTACTACAGTAAAATGCTACCTCCCGTAGGTGAGGTTCATGGCTAATTAGTGGAAATGCTACCTCCTGTAGGTGAGGTTAATGGCTAAAAGTTAAAAGTTTTATGTTATGACTTTCACCACAGTGGAATGCTACCTCCCGTAGGTGAGGTTAATGGCTAAAAGTTAAAGATCGACTGTGAGGTAAGTTAGTGGGTCATTCCCCCTTCCTCCCATAGATCAGCGCGCATTAGGTACGTCCAACACTGGGCTTACAAGTGAACGAATAAGATAAGAAAGAACAATAAGAAAAGATAGAATAAAGAAACATAATATGAGCATAATCGGTTGATGCATTATTCACAATATGCCTTAGCTATAGTTTAGCATGCTTCCAGCCGCAGTAGATTTGCATTCAGTTACACGATATTTTTTGTTATGCATCCAACTATGTTGTTTCAATTCTGCATTCAGTGTTATGTGATGCTCTAGTATATGGAATGTTTCAGTGGTATTTGTTGGTACATAACATGTTTATATGTTTTTAAGTATATACTATGTTTTAAACATGTTTTATGGATGACATGTTGTACATACTGGGCATAAAGCTCACAGTGTGTATTCATGCTGTAGGTAAGCGGCCTATGGCTTAGATCTCATTGGGCGATGACGGCGGCAGAGGCAGATGTGAGGGCGAGGTTGTGGATACCACCGCGAGTTTTGACTTCCACACAGTACTGAGTAAACAGTATATTTTAAATAGTAAACAGTTAAACAGTTTTATAAGTACGTATGTATTCAGACGATTTAGACCTATGTATTTGCAAAGAATTATGGTATCAAATTAAGTAAGTCTAAGTATCAGTTTTCAAGCCAGATAAGTTAAGCAACTGTTCTTTAATACAAGTAAGAATAGTTTTCAAGCAAGTTAAGTATCAGTAGTAGTTTTAAGTGACGGTCCGGGCCACTCAGGGCATAGGATGTCTCAATTGGTATCAGAGCGATATTCTACCACTCTACCTCACGTCACCGCATGCCTGCCTCATCTGTCCAAGTAAGTTAGTTTTTATTTTACAGTATTAGTATGTAAGTTAACGTAAGTTATAATGTGTAACCATGATTGCACTAGTGGAGGTTACGCCAGTGGAGCCCCACCAGAGGAAACCCTCGTTCCAAAAGACAACATGGTTCGAACACGTACACAGACCAACCAAGCATCTCGAGAGGATGAATTAATGGCATAACTCGCAGCTATGCGAGAGATAACGAAAAACCAGCAACGTGACCTACACCGGCTTAGGGAACAGCTAGGCCTACAAAACCAAGCACCACAGACAGCTGAGGTGCCAGCCCAAAAGACCCTAGCAGCCCCTAAAACTCTGAGGGAGCAAGCAACTCCCCCAGCCCAGATGGTATCAGCACCCCTAGCAGCGACTGCCCCTGTAGTAGCCAATGTTCTTCCACCGAACCCTAGGAAAGGTGATTTGTATGAGAAGTTTCGGTGCATGAAGGTGCCAGAATTCGAAGGGACCACTAATCCCATTAAGGCCAATGACTGGCTGAATGACATCCAAGTGATATTGGACTTCGTGAGATTAAGTGACAGAGAGAAGGTGTTATATGCATCCTTTGCCCTATGCAAGGGGGCACGACAATGGTGGAAGACGGTAGCCATCCGGTGGAATGTCAATGAAATAAGCTGGACCGAATTCATTGACGAGTTTAAAGAAATGTACTTTAATGATGAGGCGTTGGCAGCACAGCAGGATGAGTTCAACAATTTACGCTAAGGTAGCATGATTATGATGGAGGCAGTTAGGAAGTTCGAACAGTTAGTGTGACTCTGCCCTGACCTAGTGCCCATAGATAAAGAAAGGATTAGAAGGATGCTAAAGATGTTCCGAATAGATATCACTGTTCAAGTCTACAGTGGGAGCCATGGACTAGCAACAGTGGTGGAATGTGTTAGCAAGGCCATCCGAGCAAAGTATTGGTTGGCTTAGGACAATGAGAGATGAGCTCAGATCTTCAAGGCTCGAAGAGAGGAGGAGACACAGGCTAAGCAGACTAAAGAGAGACAGAACCCCGACTCGCAGCATAAAGGGCAGAATGTGGGAACTAGTCAGAACAGCAAGCGATCCCACAACAACAACAAGAGGAAGGATAATCCAGGCAACCAAGGTTCATAGAAGGACTTCCCTCAGAAGAGAAATGACCAGGAAGGAAACGGCAGCCAACGCCCGACGTGCCCAAAATGCGGAAAGGGACACCCAGAGAGTGCAAGCAGGGAGCAAGTGGTTGTTTCATTTATGGTAAGGAAGGCCACTACATTAGAAACTGTTATTCCAACCCGCTAAGCCAACGAAACCAAGCCCATACCACAAGTGGCCAACTTCACGCTACCCAGACCAGAATTGAAGGCCCTTCAATCGCACAAGGCAGACTGGAAGCCCCAGATAACTAAAGTAGAATCTTTCTTTTAGGCTATGTATATAGGCATGAAGGGAAGCAGTAGCTTTTCCCACTAGACTTAGATTAATATACCCTTTCGAGACTGTATATTAGGAAGTATGCGTCGCTCCTACCGAACTAGAAGCTTGTACATATTTTTGAGAAATATTATGAAATGTAGTATCGTTTTGCCTAACGGCTTAGATATAATATTTTCACACGTGACTAGAGTACGACTGAAAGAACGACTCAGAGTAGGAACATAGATTGCTACCCGAGTTGTACCGGTCTTTAGGGCTAGTTGTCCACTAAGTTTCGAGTGGCAAGCAGTACCCCTGTACTACATGAGAACGTCAGGATTGGTTTCACACTATCAAAGAGATTCCCCAATTATACTCCATTAATCAGGATAATTAAGTCCTGTTAATATTGATATCTCTCAGGAAGATACTCTCGTGTGTATTGGGCTTCTTGTAACCAGGATGAGCTCTCAACTGGGTCAAGTTTTGCCATACCATGATTGAGCAAATCTCTGAGAGGAGTCCAACATCAGCTTCAGTTATTCTTTTTAGGCAAGCAGGGAAGTGAAACTGCCTAAGTTTTCTAGAGTTGTGGATATACGAGAATTTGTTCATCGGACTGAGAGACTGCAGTCGATGTCTGTGACACAATTCTAACATATGCTGTACGCTACAAAGAACTGATATGGACTTCTACAATGCATGTTCAAGAAGGCTTATGACAAAACTAAGGCCAAGGCAAAAGTGGATCAAGGCAGGAGAAGACCAAAAGAGAGAAAGAGGCCATGCCAAACAGAATTTGAAAAGCAATCAAGGCAAAGGCAAAAGTGGATCAAGGCAGGAGAAGACCAAAAGAGAGAAAGAGGCCATGCCAAACAGAATTTGAAAAGCAATCAAGCAGAATGAATAGCAGGTCACCTATTTGTTTGCGTCAGCAGACTTCACTGGAAAGCTAGACAGGGGCTTAGATAGGATGAAATAGACCCTTAGAATAGCACTTCCCTCAGGGGAAGTTTTATTGTCTAGTACTGGACGTGTTACGTATTGATAATTATCTATGGTAGAGAGCTGAGCGTTAATCTGATCATCATCGACATGATCGATTATGACATAATCTTGGGAATAGGATTCATCATGGAGTACGATGCCGTCATAGACTATCGAAGGTAGAAAGTCGCTTTTGGACTAATCAGGTGCGAAAGGTTCATCGACAAGGGATTTGTCGCCAAAGCGACCAAAGACGCTGATCACAGTAATGAAAACTTGCAAGATGCAATCTAGTGGATGAACGGGCTTCTTAGCACACGTAGTAGATAAGACTCGAGGAATAGATATAGGACCCGAGAATGTGCCGATAGTCAAAGAATTCGTGGAGGTATTTCTAGATGATCTTCTAGGACTCCCGCTAGAGCGCGAGGTCTCGTTCGAGACTGAACGTCTACCCGGATCAGCCCCCATCACTAAGACCCCATACCGAATAGGCCCTGTAGAGCTAAAGGAGTTCCAAGCCAGCTAAAGGAAATGATGAACAAGATCACGATTAAGAATAAACATTCGTTGCCATGGATCAACGATCTATTTGATCAGCTCCGAGACACTGCAGTGTTCTCGAAGATAGATTTGCATTCAGGGTACCATCAAGTGCGAATCAGGGATGAAGACGTACCCAAAACAGCCTTCAGAATGCGGTACGGACACCACGAGTTCCTCGTTATGTCATTCGGACTGACGAACACTCTAGCAGCCTTTATGGATTTGATGAACCATGCATTTAAAGAACACGAGAAGAACTACCCTACGCATGATCTAGAGCAAACAGCAGTAGTTTTAACGCCAAAAATATCAAGGCACTATCGTATAGAATCAAGTGTGAGATTTACACCAACCACCAAAGCCTCAAGTATATCTTCACACAGAAGGAGCTTAACATGAGGAACAAAGATGACTAGAATTGGTAAAGGAATACGATTGCGAGGTCCTGTACCATCCAGGAAAAGCCAACAAGGTGGTTGATGTTCTGAGTCAAGATGGTGGCTTACAGATTAGCGCTTCCTCCCGAGTTAGCTTCAGTGCATAATGTCTTCCACATCTCGATGCGTGTAATGAATAACTTTAACATGTAAATAAAACGAGGACAAATAGCAATATAATGAATAACTTTTATATATAATTTTATTATCCAATTCAAAATAAATACATCAAAATGTCTCTAATGCTTAGGGCATTTCCTAACATTGTCTCCTTCTAACCAAGTGGATCTTTAAGAATTTATTATTGCTAGTAAGATGTGCAATAATAAAATAGCTCACGTGAGATTCTGTAGCCTAAAGAATATAGAAGTGGAAAAACCCCTATTTATAAAATTGCATTAGGTAACCTTTGAATTTTGAATTGGACTAAGAAAAGATTTTTCTTTTTCCCACAATCCCCAAAAACTGATTTCTCCTTGGGAAAAACTCCCTAGAAAATTTATCCATTAATGAGAGAAAGAGATTCAAAATTCAAACAGGATTCAAACAAGATTTTTCTTTTCCCTTATCCACAATTCAAAATTCAAACAGGATTCAAACAAGATTTTTCTTTTCCCTTATCCACCAAAAATTGATTTATCCATGTGGTTTATCCATAATAAAAATTCAGCCACAGCTAGGATTTGTGATTCAAAATTTGAATCAAATTTCAAACTCCACAAATCTTTTGAATTTTATCCACATGGATAATTTTTCACAACTAAATTTAGATTCAAACAAAATCATATTAATTTTGTTTGAAATTCAAATAATTGTGTAATCTTCTATCCAAAACAAAATTCAAATTCAAATTAGGAGAAACTCTTCTCTCCTACCCTTATTCATAATGGACGCCACCCCTAGTAGTACTAGGATAAGATTTTGTTCAATTTAAATTTAAATAGGCTAATCTTTTATATTTTAAATATTTATTTTAAGACAAGATTTTCAAAATTCAAATTAATCACATATTTCTATTTCAAATTCAAATACAATTAATTTAAATTTCAAATCTTATATTTCAAAATAAATATTAATTAAATATTTATCCTATTTATTGAATAATATAAAATTATAATTTTTTGCCCCTCCGGCACCTAGAGAAAAATGCTTACACCCTGCGGGGGGGTGATCCAGATTTTTCTCTTCACTAAATGCAAGACAACAAGCTATTAAATTATCCTAATCAATTACCATCCATTAAGATATTATATGGAGCTAGTAGACGGACTAATTAGATATATATAATGTGGGCTCCAATAATCCATGTAACTATTATTTTATAACGAATAAATCCATTATAATTATTAGTTTCAATGTTACACCACTACCTGAATCTACACTCTCAATTATATACCGTATTTGTCATAATCGAGAAATTTTACTGTTTCTAGAAATTTTGTATAACATGTGTATACAAGGATTTTTATATGTAAAATTATAAAACAAATGTTTTAATATTATTTAGAACACGATGACATGTTTTGACGGTCCCAACAAGAGTGTGTTCGGGACGAAAATTTTTACCGAACCGAAATCAGAGAAAATATGCCTTTTCGATTCCAAAATTTCTAGAAATATACTATAAGCCACTAAAAGACAAAATACTTACGGGATGAAATTTTAGGCAAAACGGAGTGAAATAAGGAAAACCGATCGCACGGACGGCCTTAGAAACTCGTCTACGCGATTTCGGTGCAAAACTTTTCGGTTTGACTTTTGGTCAAAAGTTTGACCTAGAATTTATGGGGGGAGTCAACGATTGGATGTGAATCTTTGAAAGGATGTAAGGATACATTCAAATCCAAGGACTAGGGTTTAAAATCAAGGAAATCCAATGGTTAGGATGCAAAGTCAAAGTAAAAAGGTCAAAGAAAACTTAGCAAAATTTCAAGCAAATTCAAGATGGTTCTAGGGCATTTAGGTGGCGGATTTTTTGGGTAAAAATCAGAAAAAAAAAATATATGGCCATTTTATACTCATTGCAAAACCGCCCCTAAAGAGTACAAAAATTACACAAAAAGCTTACAAAAATGCCCTTAAACTAATTACAATTTAGTCCTTTCTTTTTGGCTGCATATATACACGGTTTTGGGTACTTAGAAACTAGAAAAAAAAATCTGGTTTTCAACCATTATAGCAGCCGTGCACCTTCCCCATTAAAACCAGAAAATTTTCTTTAAAAATTCTTCAAGAAAGTGTGAGAAATTGGTCTCCAAGTGCAAGAAATCAAGAAAGCTAGGTGAGCTTCTATTTGTGCATGGTTTTTGAATGTGTATGATAAATATGGTTTTGATTTTGTGTGGAAATCAAGAAAAGGAAATAGAAAAAAAAAAGTTTTGAGGTTGAATTCCAAGAGAAAAACCCATGGCTTTCTAAGGGGTTAATGCATGAAAATTTGATGAGTTATGCTAGGGTTTTGTGATGTAATGTGAATGTGTTGATGTGGAAAATAAATAAGGAAAAATGGAGCTATGAAACAAAAATTTTGTTTAGTTTTTTTTTTTTTTTTTTTTTGTAGGAAAACTGTGTATAGGTTTAGTGAAAATGAGAAGTTTTGATAGAGTTATGTGAATGTGTAAATGGTATATAAAACCAGGCCTAAAAATGAGAAAGAACGGGTTGAAATCCCATTAGAAACGATGAGATTTTAATGACAAATTTTACGTAAAAAGTTTGTAAATTTTATGTAAAATTAGGTTTGTGGTATAGTACGTGACAGGGTAACATAGGATAGATGGTTTCGAGGTGTTTCCTAAACTCTGGGAACCTAGAATTTTAGCGGAAATACTGCCGAAATTTTCAGGACGCCCGAAGGGCAATTTGGTAAACGAGAGGTAAAAATAGGGTTGGAAATCGGAAACCCGAGCCCCCTCGAGGACCTAGGCTCGAAAAAAGGACAATGGACGATTTCATAATTAGTGAATTGTCCATTTGAGGTCCTGAAAGGTTAGAAAAACAAAAAACGACCCCGAGGGTCAGAATAGTACTACTCAAGGGTTGAGTGAATAGTAACCTAAGTATTTTGGCGAGAAACGTCGTAAAAGCTCGGTAAGACCTAAGAAAGATTATTTTATGATTTTTGGGACTAGAAAATTTAGTTAAAAAGTTAAAACAGAAATTTCACGGTCTAAGGTCTCGTTAGGGGCAAAAAGATCATTTTGACCAAAAGTTCAGAAAAGTGATATTAAGGCCCGGAATAGTATTCTACATAGTATAATAATTACAGAATTGAAAATATGAATCCCAAAACAAATAATTAGGGAATCCAAATCAGAAATTTTATATTTCATAGTATTTTAAATATGAAATGAATAGTAAAAATAACCGTGGTTTATTTCGGTTATAGGGAATCAAGAAAAGATGATATAAGGAAGTCCATTTACCCAGGAAAGGAATCGCAAGCAAAATAGTGGTAAGTTCAGACATTTACTTGTCTGTAGCATGAATTTACTTGATATGTCTATATGCTATGTATGATATGTAAATATATATTCAGGTGCTATATGCACACTAACGTGGAAAAATAAATAACCACAAATAAATAACATGATGTAAAGAGTTCCAAACCCAAGAGGCAATCATAGTGCCACTGGTCAGGTTCCATAAGAAAGTCGGTAATGAAACCAGTATTGATGTACCAGCCTCCCACACAGGTAGAGGTTCTTCATGTTCAGATATGATATGGTTTCCAAACTGATGGTGGTACGTCCCGGGTATGGAAGTCCATTATTATGTAGACTATAGAGGATTGGCCAGTAGGTCACTACCCAAAGTCCGTCTCAGTCATACGCGCACTATGGTACGACCAATTCAGGGGCTCAACACCAGAATTTAATACAAGATAAAGACCTAAGACTTAAGATTTACTATAATTGAGCATAATATGTAATAACTGTATGTGTAGCAACTTAGGTCAAAGTTAGCATGAATAGTATCGATCAAAGTCAACCTTACTATTTATGAACAAAAGTCAAAGTTACTATTTATATAAATAGTACTTTTCATGATTTTATATTTTATGTTCCAGTTTGTATGTTTAAACTTACTGAGCCTGTCGCTCACAAGTTTATTCATGTTGCAGGTAATAAGCCTGTACATCAGTAGCTAGTAGATGGACGAGGGGCGGGATCTGCATCTGCCAACAGGGTTGGGCGAGAGGATGGTCCTGCTTAAGTTTTCTACTGAGTAGACTTTGAATGTTATTTTGAATGTTTGTAACATGATGTAAATTAAGTATAACAAATTATGATATGTATTACAGTATGTATTTTATGAGGTTTTACGACTTTACAGTTTAAAGTTCAGTTTTTAAAAAAAATCTCAGTTTTTCTCAAGATAAAAATTTAAGTTTAAAATTACGATCAGTAAACTACAAAGAGAAGTTATAAGTAAGTTGCCGGTGAACCAATGAGGTGACAGTCTATCATAGTGGACTTCAGAGCTCACTATGCTAGTACTGTTAGCCTCTATGAAGGGTGGGCCGCCACAGTATTACATAAGCCAATGATAAGCTATCATCTAATGATCTTGTCATATGTGCAAAACCCTCATATGATATCCACAATCAGCCTTAGGTTAAAGTCCGTTTGACCTATTGATCAAATTATCTTAAAGATCCATTATACTCTCGAGAAAATGATTTTCACTATATGTGAATAAGACATCATCTTCCTAGTAGATAGCCAAGGGCTTGTCCATTTTCACATCCAAAATAATGCCTTTAAGAGGATAACCTTTAGTCTTTATTAGAGCTATGATTCCAATATCTATAAATAAACCCTCCATCATATACTAGTCATATACCTAATGAACCGACTTATAAACTTACTACCTATAAAATGCTTTAGCCATTGGAATATCAAAGTACAAAAGTCATATATATGAAGCAATTTATCTACTCAAGATTAAGGTTATCGCATAACGAATGTCAAAAGTAACATGATCCACTCAAATGGACTACACATATCAATTACACTTTGGTTCCTATCCAATATGTCACCACCAAACAACATATCTATGTCTCTACATGAGAGTCAAAGCTTCGGAAAATTAAGACAAACCGTCCCCCTAATTGACTTTAGATAACTTAATAGTTTTAATATGAGTTAGATGCTCGATCTAATCCCATAGACAACGGACTATAGTTTATATTGCTTACTTTAGAACGTTGTCTTCTAGCATACAAAAGTCTATTGTATGCAACATTTTAACAGTTTAACACAAGCAATCAGTAAGCCATATTTGCTTACATTTACTTTAACATGTAAATAGGATAAGGATAAATAGCAATGTAATGAATTACCTCTAAATATAATTATATTATCCAGTTCAAAATAAATGAAATATATATAAAATGTCTTTCCTGCTTAAAGCATTTCTAACAACTTGCTTATCTTCACTCCCAGTCAAGACCCGCTTGATTGGCCAAACATCACAGACTCTAATGAAGACCATGAAAGCATTCTCGGAATATTCACACCTTAAAAAAGTACTGTTAGTACAAGCGACTTCATGAGGTAGCCAACTTTAGAATATTTGAACACATTTCAACCCGACGATGACGGAAAACTCCTTTATGGAAAGTCGTCCCACATCTACCCTAATCTCAAAACATAAGTGGTCTCCCATTTTGGCATGCTCTGCTTGGAATATTACTAGGTTGTGGACAACCTACCCAGCCCAGCCAACTTGCCCTAACTTCAAGAAGTTACTAACGAGCAGTTGTTGCTTTAACTACTCAAACAAACAACTTGAAAGATTCTCCTCTAATTTTCGTGTTGTTTCTTCCAAGTTCACCCAATGTTTAATCTTACCATTGGTGATCTCATTGTTAGTAATTCTTCAAATGAATAACAATGAAAAATACATAAGAAGTTTTATTAGTATTTATAGCAATGCTTTATAGTCAATTTTACTCATGTCATAACAATGCTCAATTAAACAACAGCAATACACATAGTTAATATAAAGTGAGCAAAGGTCATTTTAAAAATCACTTATGACATAGTAAACATAGTCAACATAAAATAACCTTTGGTCATTTTTGTAATGACTCCAGTCATTGCATATACAATTAAAAACCACAATTTATACAGTTAACAAATGCAAATACACACAATCAACATGGAAAATACCATTAGTGAATTTATAAATCTCATATTAAAACCTGATTAATGCAACATTAGAATACACAGTCAATATAAAATGACTACAAGTCATTTTAGAAATTACTCATGTCATACTAGGGTTATTTCAACACCATAATACACACAATTATAAAATAATTAAAGGTGAATTTATAAATTCTCATGTGCTATCATGGTCATTTCAACATTAGCAAACACATAGTTAATATAAAATGACCTCTAGTTATTTTTTTAATGACTCTTGTCATTACATATTCAATTAAAAAACACAATTCATACAGTTAACATATGCAGAATACAAATAGTCAACATACAAAATATATCATCAATTTACAAATTCTCATGTCATAACATGATCAATTCAACACCAATATGCACAGTTAACATAAAATGACATCTAATCATTTGAGATTTTACTGCTATCATAACATAGTCAAATCAAGCTCATAATATATACAGTCAACATAACCACAGTACATAATCTCACTATAAAATACCCCTGGTCAATTTATAAATTCTCATGTTATAACATGATTAATTCAACACCAGTACACACAGTCAACATAACATGACAACTGGTCATTTTACAAATTATTCATGTCACCGTAATACACACAGTCAATATAAAAGGACCACAAATCAATTTTTTTAGCAACATACGATGATTAATAGCTAAAAAGGGCCAAATTAATATTGAAAACACACACAGCTAACATAACATTACCTTAGATATTTTTCCTCAAAACTCATAGTAAAAAGGTTTCGTCAAATGCTTAAACTTACCATCGAACTCATAAATAACAAAACAAATCTCAGTTTTCAAACAAATCTCAATTTTACTTACCTCATCGCATTGCCTTGAGGGTATTCTTTTTGGGGATTTTCTTCACTAGCCTCTATCTGTTGCTAGGCTTTTTCCTTCTAAAATCAAATGTGCATGGTATGATGCTTAAACATAAACAAATAAAGACAATAACCAAACACATAAAAATGAAAACTTTTTACTTCCTCCTCTTTAACATTTATTTCCCCTTCTTGACTCAACTTCCCCTTCTTCGCAGTATCTTTTTTCTTATCACCCACCGGATTCTCATTCGGTGACGACATCAACTGTGGAGACTTCCTCGCTATCAGTGGTTGCTTTCGCCGTTTCGACTTCTTTACTTTCTGGGGTGGGACTATGTGACAGCCCGTTCTTTGTGGAGGTTAACAGCACTATCATCATTGAACTCTAAAGTCAACAACGATAGCCTACCACCTCATGGGTCACCAGCAACTTACTTTCAACATACTTTCTTTTATTTAACATACTTATTTTAACTTTAACGTACTTTAAATTCTTACCGTTTTAACTTTCCCATTTTAACGTGTACATAAAAATAGGGAAATATTTTTTTTTAAACTAAACTTGAAAAGTGTATCACCGTAAAATGTTTACTATACCGTAAAACATTTATTATAATAAACATTTTACATTGTCATAAACTTAATTTATATCATAAAACATCATTTCAACATCCCTTTAAATACTACTCAACGGAATACTTATAGCAAAACCATAACCCTCACTCAATCCCTTGGCATATGCAGATCCCACCCATTATCTATCATCTCGTCTATTGGCGTGTAGGTTGCTTACCTGCAACATGAACGAACTCGTGAGCTAATTGCTCAGTAAGTTTAAACATTCATACATGACTTATAAATACTCGCACTATATAGTATAGAGCATTAACATAACATATAACATACATTGCTTAAAATTCATACTTAACATATTTTAACATTATGAAAATATGTAACATACTTAACATCATGAACATACTTTCATACTTAACATAGAACATTGAACATAGCACAGAGCATCAAACATGGTTTTACTGCATATTATGCTTATTTATGGGTTACATTTTTAGTCTTGGGTCTTTATCTTTCATTACGTTCTGGTTTTTAACCCCATGCTAGTCGTACCGTATTGCATACATGACCGAGAGGGACTCCAGGGAGTGACCCACTGGCCAATCCTCAACAGTCTACTTAACATTAACATAACATAACATAACATGAAGAACCTCCACCTTGCGGGAGGCCGGTACGCTAATAGGTGAATTTATTACCATCTTTCATATGGTTTCGACCAGGTGACATTCTCATTGCCCCTTGTTCTGGTACACTTTACATGTCTTTCTTTTATTATGTGTATTTTATTAGACACACTGTTGTACATGTAGCACCTTACATATATACTTTACTGTTTACACATAGTACATAAACATATCAAGTAAATTCATTTTGCAGATAATGATATGTCTGAACATATAACAAATAGACATAGTAATCAATTCATGTTGCAGACAAGGAAATGTCTGAACTTACAACATATAACACTTAGACATAAACATGTCAAGTAAATTCATGTTGCAAACAATGCAATGTTTGAACTTACAGATACTTCGTTAGCATATCCTTTTTCACCTTCTAGATCCGCAGACGTTCCTTCATCGCGTCTATATCGGGTCACTATAATTGAAATAAGTATGGTTATTTTCGATACTTATTTCATACATAAAACTTAATAAAACGTAAAAATTCTACGTTTAACTTCCTAATCATGAACTTTGGGGTCTAACATTTCATTTTTAATCTTTCTGTCAACTTTTGCTAAAATGACTGTTTTGCCCCGATCTTTTGACAAAATAATCATTTTATTCCAAGTGGACTTTTCTTACTTTTCTTAGACTTACATCTTGATTTTGGCTATTAAAATCTTAATTAATCCCATTTTTCACTTTTCCGCTAACTTTTAGAAAAAAGACCGTTGTGACCTGAACTTTTGGCAAAATTATTATTTTGCCCCTTAACGGGATTTTTTCCACTTAAACCTCACTTTTGGTCCTTAAAATCCCAATTAGAGCCTATGAATTGCATTTAAAGCCCTAACAGTTCATTTTCAACATTTTCTAAATTTTTGGGCAAAATGACCATTTTATCCCTAACGGGATTTTCTTACTTTTCCTCGACTTAAAATTTGATTCTAGCCTTTAAAATCTTAATTAAGGCCTTAGGATACTATTCTGACCTTAACGGCCATTTTTCCAACTTTTGACAAAATGACCATTTCGTCCCCAACTTTTGACAAAATGATCATTTTGTCCCTAGCATGATTCCTCTACTTAAATCTACTTTTCCTTGACTTAAAACTTAATTTTGACCTTTAGAATCTTAATTAAGCTATTTTAAAGCCCTAATGGTCCTTTTCTAACATTTCTAAAATCTTTGATTAAAATGACCGTTTTGCCCCTGACGGGTCTTTAGGCTGTAACATTTTTACCTTAACGTTCTGTCAGGATTTTCTATGCCCAAAAATCATAAAATAATTTTTCTTAGGCTTTACCATGCTTTTACTATACTAATTGCTGTAAATTCTTAATTTACAATTCACCGATCCTTGGGTGGCACTATATCGACCTTAGGTTGTTAATCCTCTTTTTCTTACATTTCGGGGTTTCGAATGGACGTTTCACTAATCCTTAAAATGTCCATTGTCCTTTTCCCAGCCTAGGTCACCGAGGGGGCTCGGGTTTTCAAACTCTGACCCTATTTTACCCTTCATTTCTTAAAATACCTTCATGCCGTTTTAAAAATTTCGACAGCATTTCAGTTTAAATTTTAGATTCCCAGTGTTTAGGTAACGCCTCAAAACCATCTAACCTGTCACATATTAAACCAGAGGCCTAATTTTATAAGTACAGACTTTTTATGTAAAACTTCCATAAAAACCTAATCATTTCTAACGACATTTTCATCCATTCTTTTCTTGACAAATTCATATACCAATAACCCATAAATAACATATAATCATTCTGATAAATAAATTAAGGAATGAAAGTGGTCGAGATCACTAACGAAATAGTTCAACGACGTCCAATGGGTAGGTTGACTTCAATCAATGATTAAAGGAGCCGTTCGATCTCAAGCGCACAAACAATTAATCATCATTCTTCATGTTTGAAATTCTGTCTTGCAAATCTGATGCCACGAACGTGTCCGAAACATCTAAAATAGGCCAGAGGGCCATCCTTCAAAATTTGGTGGCCCGGTCACCATTGACCCACATTGACCGCCGTTAACCAGTGTTGACCGATTGTTGACCGGCATTGACTGCGGCGCCGTGGGCAAAGACAGGCACCAATTCATAGATCTCGATGAGAGGAACTTATTTCTGGTGTCAATTTACCAAATTGGAGCTCCTATCACTGAGAACTAACCTTCCAATGGCGAACAGCGGTGGCAAGGTCCGATATCCACCATCCCATGGTGGTTTCATGAAATTGACTTGGGGCTTTTATTTCCTGTGTTGTTTAGGGCCTTTTCGTCAGGTGGTGTCGACCACCTCTGCTGGAAACAGTGACTTCGATGGTGGAGGCATGGCGGCAATGGCGTGGCATTGGGCAGCGCGATCCAGTAGCTGTTGAGGTGAAATGAGGTATGGGTTTTGTTCTCCTCATCACCATGAAACTATAAGGACTGGAATCACCTCAATCGGAGGTTGGACGACAAAGTTATGGTATCGGAAAGAAATGAGCATTCTGGTGACTTTCTCCAGCGCGTGCGACTTCCTCCGACGGCGGTTCCATCGACTTGGCACACCGTTGGACTCAACTCATCAAGAGCTTTCCAATAAGCTTGGCGGTATCGAAAACGAATGCCATTTCAGTGGTCAGAAGCCGTGAAACACACGGTTGTGTGAGGAGGGAGAAAGAGAAATTGGAGGGGGGGTCGATATGAGCAGTGGAAGGGGGTGGACGTGTTGGGTCTGATTGGGCTATGTAAACTGTTGCCAATGCCCCTTATTGTTCTATTTTATTCTTCTCCCTTTTTTTTAATCCGTGTATCGTAAACATGTTGTAAATATTCTAACTATATTCAAAATTGTTATAGGCTCCATTTACTACCTAAATGAGCCATTTCTACATCTATCTACTTCCTTTTTCCGGTCCTGTGTTGTGGCAATATACTATGTTGACACCATACATGAATAGTATACTTATTCTGTGCGAAAAATTTAACATGTGCTAAAATGACTAATATGGACATGTTGAGCCCAAATATATCAATTTACATTCATCTGAGGTCATCTTGACTATTTTTTCGATATAGCGTATTTTCTAGTCAAAAGTTACTTTTTGTACTCAATTGACTAATTTGAGCATACTGATTTTAAATATATCAGTTTTATATTAAGAAAAGGTCATCTTGACCAGTTTCTTGGCACTGCATGTTTCCTGATCAAAAGTTACTTTTTGTACTCAATTGTCTAATTTGAGCATACTAGTTCTAAACATATCAATTTTATATCAAGAAAAGATCATCTTGACCAATTTCTTGATACTATATAACACATAATTGCACACACCTATAATCATAAATTTCACATTTTAAACATAAAAATCATCATATACATACAATATACATATTTTCTGATAACGATGAAATTTATCGATCGTGACATTCACCCCTCCTTTTAAATTTTCATCCTCGAAAATTGGGACAAGTAGGGGTACAACAATTTCATTTCATCTTTATAGTTATTACATCCTTCCTCATTCGGATCTGGCATCCTTTACTAGAGTGAATCCAATATCCAGTGCAGTGAAGAAAGTCATTCTTCTGCTTCAAGGAGGTCCTCTTGCAATGTCATATCATCATATGACATCAACACGAATTATGAACAAAAATCATTTCATAATTGTTCATCACATATACATGTCATTTCATAACATTTACATGTCATTTCACACATTTCAACATAACATGAAGGCCACATATATATCATAGCCTTGTACATTGAATTTTTCCTGGTCTATAGTTGAAACTCCTTTGAGTTTTCTTCTTAGTTGTCTGAATAATTTCTAACACCGTATGAAGGTTCCTAGGTTCCCTAATTCAAGTGTCGACATCTGTTCTATGTCATAGCTCTAAGTTTGGGGGGGGGGTTCTAGTGTCATAGAGGGTGGGGAGGATGTCGCAAAAGTTCTTAATCAGTTCCCTCGAAGCATACAGCATATTTTAGGACTGTGTCACCATGACATCATTTGCAATCTCTGGGTCCGAGGAACAAACTCCCTTTACCTCCTGCGACTCTAGGGAATCGTAAGGCAGATGCTCCCGCTTGCCAATGAGGTAACTGGGGCTAATGCTAGACCCTATAAGAGTAACGTTTCGATCGTGTATGCTAAATAGCTGATACTCGTCAATTAAGCAACTTAAACTACTGTCACAAGAGATCCCAAAATACACAAGAGCATTTCCCTGAAGGGTGCTAACAGTCAACAAGACCCAGTTATCCTAATCAATGGTGCACAGCCGGAGAATCATCTCGATGGCGTGAAACCAGTCCTGCATTCCCATGGAGTGCTAGAGTGCTGTCGTCTGCCCCTGACTAAAAAATTAATCGCCACTAGTGGTGGAGGGGGAACCAGTTGAGGAGATGGTGCTGGGATTATCATCTTATCCCTGTAAAATGTTTATTTTCAATAAATAAACGTTTCCTAACTTAACATAAAACTAACTTACTTGTATTAACGAACAGGATGTGCATTGTGCCAGAAGGGATATGGTCAACCTGCTCTGATACCAGTTGTGATGGCCCGCCCTTCGTGGAGGCTAACAGCACTATCATGGTCGAGCTCTAAAGCCAACTGTAATAGTCTGCCACCTCATAGGTCACTGGCAACTTACTTTAAATATACTTTCTTTTATTTAACATACTTACTCTAACGTACTTTAAATTCTTATCATTTTAACTTTCCCATTTTAACATGTACATAAAAATAGGAAAATATATTTTTTTAAACTGAACTTGAAAAGTATATTACCGTAAAACATTTACTATAGTAAACATTTTACATTGTCATAAACTTAATTTACATCATAAAACGTGATTTCAATATCCCTTTAAAAACTGTTCAGTAGAAGAGACTTATAGTAGAATAATAACCCTTACCCAGTCTCTTGACACATGCAGATCCCACTCATCATCCATCATCTCGTCTATTGGCGTGTAGTTTACTAACCTGTAACATGAATAAACTCGTGAGCTAATTGCTTAGCAAGTTCAAGAATTCATACATGACTTATAAATACTTGTACTATATAGTACAGAGCATTAACATAACATATAACATACATTACTTAAAATTCATACGTGACATACTTTTACATCGTGAATATACGTAACATACTTAACATCATGAACATATTCTTACACTTAACATACTTAACATAGAACATTGAACATAGCGCAGAGCATCAAACATAGTGTTAGTGCATATTATGCTCATTTATGGGTTACATCTATAGTCTTGGGTCTTTATCTTTCATTATGTTATAGTTTTGGGCTCCATATTAGTCGTACCGTAGTATGCGCATGACTGAGAGGGACTCTGGGGAGCGACTCACTAGCTAATCCTCAACAGTTTACTTAATATTAACATAACATGAAAAACCTCCACCTTACGGGAGGCCAGTACGCCAACAGGTGGTTTTATTACCATCTTTCATATGGTTCCGACCAGGTAACATTCTCATTGCCCCTGGGTCTAGAACACTTTATATGTCTTTCTTTTATTGTGTGTATTTTGTTAGACACACTATTGTGCATATAGCACCTTACATATATACTTTACTGTTTACACATAGTACATAAACATGTTAAGTAAATTCATATTGCAAACAATGAGATATCTGAACATACAACATATAACAAATAGACATAGCAGTCAATTCATGTTGCAGACAAGGAAATGTCTGAATTTACAACGTATAACACTCAGACATAAACATATCAAGTAAATTCATATTGCAGACAATACAATATTTGAACTTATAGATACTTCGTTAAGATCTCCCTTTTCACCTTTTGGATCCGCAGACATTCCTTTGTCGCGTCTGTATCGGGTCCTTATAACCAAAATAATCATGGTTATTTTCGATACTTATTTCATACGTAAAACATAATAAAACGTAAAAATTCTATGTTTAACTTCCTAATTATGAATTTAGATGTCTAAAATTTCATTTTTAACCTTTCCGTCAACTTTTACCAAAATGACCATTTTGTCCCGATCTTTTAACAAAATGACTACTTTGTCCCTAGTAGACTTTTCTTACTTTTCTTAGACTTACATCTTGATTTGGCCATTAAAATCTTAATTAACCCCATTTTTTATTTTTCTGCTAACTTTTAGAAAAATGATTGTTGTGTCCTAAACTTTTGACAGAATTATTATTTTGCCCCTTAGTGGGATTTTTTCCACTTAAACCTTACTTTTGGTATTTAAAATCCTAATTAGAGCCTTTGAATCGCATTTAAAGCCCTAACGGTTCATTTTGATCATTTCCTAAATTTTTAGTCAAAATAACCATTTTGTCCCTAACGGGATTTTCTTACTTTTCCTCGACTTAAAACTTGATTCTGGCCTTTAAAATCTTATAACGTGTTTGGTAAACGCTTTTTTTTTTGCATTGCATTTTTCCCAAAATACAAAAGCATTTTATTCAAATACTAATCACATCACATTTTATATCCAATACCATCACTATTCATTATTTTACTTTTTCTATTATTTTTATTAATTACATTATATATTCTCTCTCTCTCCTTTTTTTCTCTCTACTTTTACTCATCACATCACATATTTATTATTAAAATATAATTCAAATACATTTCACCCAAACACACATTGCATTAAAAAGCAATGCTAATACTTTTCTTCCAAATACAAATTGCATTCAATGCATTGCCTTCAAATATAATGCAAATGCAATGCGTTCACTAAACGGAGCATTAATTAAGGTCTTAGGATACTATTCCAAGCCTTAACGGCCCTTTTTCCAACTTTTGACAAAATCACCATTGTTAGGAAATGCCCTAAGCATTAGAGACATTTTGATGTATTCATTTTGAACTGGATAATAAAATCATACATAGAGGTTATTCATTACATTGCTATCTGTCCTCGTCTTATTTACATGTTAAAGTAAATGTAAGCAAATATGGCTCACTGACTGCTTGTGTTAAAACTGTTAGAACGTTGCATGCAATGGACTTTTGTATGCAAGAAAACAATGTTCTAAAGTTAGCGGTCTAAACTATGGTCTGTAGTCTATGGGGTTAGACCGAGCATCTAACTCATGTTAAGATTATTATGTTGTCCAAAGCCTTGGAGGGGACGGTCTGTCTTGACTGTCTGGAGCTGGACTCCCAAGTAGAGACATAGATATGTTGCTTGGTGGTGACATATTAGACCGGGACTAAAGCGTGATTGATCTACGTAGTCCGCTATGAGTGGATCAATCTGCTTTTGACGTTCATTGTGCAATAACCTTAATCCTGAGTAAATGAACTTCTTCATGTATATGACTTGTGTACTTTGATGTTCCAATGGCTAAAGCATCTCAGAGGTAGTAAGCTTATAGACCGGTTCATTAGGTGCATGACTTGTATACGATGAAGGGTTTGTTTGCAGATATCGGAATCATAGCTCTGAGGAGTTAAAGGTATCCTCTTAAAGGCATTATACTGAATGTGAAAATGGACAAGGCCTTGGGTCGTCTGTTGGGCAGATGACTTCTTATTCACATATGGTGAATAATCATTTTCTTAATTCGATAGTATAATGGAACTTTAAGATAGCCTGATCAGTAGGATTAAACGGACATTGACCTAAGACTGATCATGGATATCATATGAGGGTTTTGCATATATGACAAGGTCATTGGATAGTAGCTCGTCACAGGCTTACGTAATACGGTATATAATTGGGAGTTCAGTTTCAGGTTTATAGTGGTGTGACTCTGGAATTAGTGATCATATGATTGAGTTGTTCGGTACAGAATGATGATCATATGGAATCACGAGAGCCTGATTATATATGTCCAATCAGTCCCTCTACTAGCTCCACATAATTCCTTAACATTTGGCAAATTGATTTGTGTATGCTATTGGCTAGTTTATTATGCATGGATGGTGATAACACAGGATTAGGATGGTAGACAAGATTCTCTCCGGTTGGATTCAGATTTTGTTTTGGCTAATAGAGTACACAATTATTCGAACTCCAAATAAAGTTGCCATGATTTTATTTGAGATTGGATTGGAGTTGTAGAAAAATATCCATGAGAACAAGAATTTAAAACACAACCGTTTTGTGGAATTTGAAATTTGAATTTTGAATTTGAATTTTGAAATTTGAAATTTGAAATTTGAAATTTGAAATTTGAAATTTGAATTTGAAATTTGAATTTGAAATTCGAATTTGAAATTTGAATTTGAAATTTAAATTTGAAATTTGAAATTTGAAATTTGAATTTGAAATTCGAATTTGAAATTTGAAATTCAAATTTTGAATCACAGTCCAAGTAGGATTCGAATTTGTTGTGGAAAATCCACAAGGTTTGAAATTTGAATTTGAGTTGGATTTGGAGAGGATAATCTTGTTAGAATCCTATTTGAATTTTGAATCTAAATCTCAACAAAAGTGGACGATCCTCAAGGAAATTTCGGTTTTTTGTGGATAAGATTCAAAGGAAAAATTCAAGTTTCAATCCCAATTGAATTTGGATTCTCTCCTCCCTGAAAAGTGGCCGAAAATTTGGAGGATCTCTCCTAGGGAAATTCGGTTATTTTGGATAAGGTTGAGATAAGATTCAAGCTTGAAAATCCTAGTGGAATTTTTGATTCTCCCTTATCCATAATGGCCGAAATCTTTAGGAGATATTCTCCTTGTAATTTTCGGATTTTTTGGGTTGAAAAAGGGAGATAAAATTCTAGTTAAAATCTTGTTTAGATTTGGATTGGATTTATCCTAAGAAAACTGAATTTTTTGTTGAGATTCTCCCTTGGAAAAGTTCGGATTTTTTGGTTATGGATAAGGGAAAATATCTTTTCCTAATCCAATTCAAATTCAGAGAATCACCTCATGCAGGTCTATAAATAGAGGTCATGCCACTCCAGTTCTCTCAGACCACAGACTCTCAGGTGAGCAGGCTTATTGTTGCACAGCTCATCGTGACAATAAAGTTCTTTAGAGATCTGGGTGGTCGGAAGAAGACTAGCAGTGCTAGCATACCGATCGAGGTTCAGAGTGCCTACACACTCAGCCATTCGGGAATTGGAAAATAGTAGAGAAGGCTAGTTGGTTGAAGCCTCCGGTCATTCTCCTCCTGCAAGATTGGCGTCCTTGAGGTATGAGTTTTAATTGTTGTTGGTTTATTGTATATGGCATCATGAGATATTTAACGATCTAAATATTTTTATTGTTCCGCTGCGCCACTCTGATACGTTTTTACCGATTTATTTTCCTACAATTGGTATCAGAGCCATCTCATGACTATGCCATGTACATAAATTAGACAATTACTTAGTCTTTTTTATTTATGTATGGATTTGATATTTAGAGGGTGGCATTCTAGGGTTCCATTATGTTGTTATCGTGGATTATGTATAAAGTATGTGGTTATTTTAATTTTTAGAATTATTATAAGCATGCTTGTTTATACCGATTATGATTCCTTAGAATTTAGAAAAATTGTATCTAGGAATTTTTATGTAACCATGGGAGCAGTTTATTAACACTGTAATTTTCCCATAGATTTTAATTTTTGTCTCTTAGAATTTTTATGGTTAGAATTTTTGTACACCGGAAATGGTTTAGGAAATTTTATGTAATTATTCTTGGAGGAGATTGAAGATTGAAGACCGTAATTTATTTTTTCCAAAAGTTAAATTTGATTTAAAGGTTGAAATTTTGATTGTGTGGAAAATTTCAATTTAATTGGGATTCAAATTAATTTTTTAGAGATCCTAATAGGTAAATTGGAATATGGCATGAAAATCGAGACACGACCCCTCGGGATAGGCCAACGGGCCTTGGTGGGGCTGCAACCCCTGCCCTCGGGCAGGATGGGGCTGTGGCAGCCCCTGTGCAGGCCCACACCACCCACAGCCGTAGGCTTGGCCTGCAGCCAGGGGTGGCCGTGGCCTGCCGGCTGCTGCGCCCAGCCTGGGCGTGTAGCCCGGCACTGCAGCTTTGGCCTGCAGCCCGGCAGGGCTGCACATGGGGGCGGCCGTGGGCTGCCAGCCCCTCCGGTGGCTGCCCACGGCGGCTGCCGCCTACGGGGGCGGCGGTCCGACGGTCCAAAAATCAGAAAATTTTGATTTTTAAATTTGAGATTTAAATTTAAATCATGATTAAAAATATGTAATTAAAAATTTCAAATTTTTTGAAATTACATATTATTACACATGATGTTTAAAATTGTTTAAAATTTAAATATGAAATTTAAATTTGAAATTCGAATTGGGAATTTGAATTTGAAATTTAAATTTTTGGATATTTAAATTTTAAATAATTCTTGGGATGAGAAATAAATGGAGAAGCTACATAAAGATGGATACAAGAAGATGGAACAGAATTCAAGACCCAAAGAATGCTTTGGATGGAATTTTGTAATCTTTATTTTCTTTGTTCTAGGATGGAACCATAACTTGGTTATTCTGTCAATTATTTTTTCTGTGATATGTCATAGATGTATAAATATGTATTGATGGATGTTTTGTATGCATATTTGATAACATGTCATATAGGATAGGTGAGTGCCACTCATACTATATTGATCATACATAATTTGTCAAAACTTGCATGTTTTTCAAAATATTGAGTGGGAGAGGGTTTCAAACAAAACCCACGGCCTCCATTGTTGATCCATATGTGAAAGCATGGTAACGCCTCGCGTCAGTTCTGCCCTGACCACACCTCTCGGTAGGTGTTTACCGCTGCCGGTATACTAGATTAGATCTCCTATGTGGAAAACGTGTTCAGGTGCGATCCTATTCATGACCACCCCTCGGTGGCTTGGTAGGACGTGGATTGGGCTACGTAAACAATGGTTATACACTCAAGACTCGTTTAGTTATTAACCTTCTCTAGAAGCTCTGTTAACTAAACTGGTGGCCAAATAAGCGGTTATTAATATATGTCTTAACCTTGGAGGATTTAAGGCAACATATATTAATTGGACGGGGTCCATGTTCCGGCTATTTGTTTTCATGACCACCCCTCGGTGGCTTGGGGCAATAGGTGCTGAGAATTACCGTTGCAATGCTACATTGTTTTCAAGTTTCATGTAGGAACATACTTGTATGTTTTATTTGCTAAATTATTTGAATATTTGCTTGGGCTTTGTAATGATGTCTAGTATAATTTTATTTCAGTTCAAAATGTCACCGACACCCCTCATTTCAATACTTACTGAAAATAAGTTGAATGGCGACAATTATAAATATTGGAAAAGAAATCTATTAATAGTTCTCAGCTGTGAGAGACACAAGTTCGTACTGGACGAACCATGCCCACCTGGGCCCAAACCTGACACACCACTTGAGGAGGTCCCGGTAGCCTATAATCGTTGGAGAGAATCCAATGAGATAGCTCGATGCTACATCCTTGCTAGCATGACGAGTGCTTTACAAAAGCAGCATGAGACTTATCAAGTTGCTGGGGAGATCATGGAAAATCTAGAGGACATGTTCGGAGGCCAAGAAAAATTGGCTCGACAGTCCGCTATCACCAGCATTATGAACTCTAAGCAAAAGGCGGGTGCTCCGGTGAAGGACCATATGATCACTTTAATGGGATTCTTCGCTGAGGCTGCCGAGAATGGTGCTGAGTTGGACTACAACACCCAGATCGAGATGGTGTTCAAGACTCTGTCTAAAGATTTTGTGGGGTTTAAGGCCGCATACAATCTGGCGACAAAGGAGTTAGGACTAATCGAGCTCATGAAGCAACTACAAGCTTGTGAGCGGATAATCAGGGATGAGGATGTGGTCCGACCTAAAGGTGAGGCCAATTTGGCGGAATCTTCTAATCCCTCACGGAAGAGGAAGAGGCCAAATAAGAAGCAAGTGGCTTCTAGTTCTTCTAATCCTCCTGTCTCGGACGGGAAGAAGAAGAAGAAGAACAAGAAGCCAAAAGACCCTAAAAAGTCCAAATGCTTCCATTGTGGGAAGGTAGGTCACTTCAAGAAGGCTTGCCGGGAATTCCTAGCCGCCAAGGGCAAGGAAATGGGAAGCGTGTTTGGTGGAAGAATCAAAAGACACTTGGGTCATTGATTCGGGCGCCACTAATCATGTTTGTGTTTCTATGCAGGGGTTCGTGGAAACGAGAAGTCTACATGATAGGAGCCTTTCGTTGCGGACTGGAGATGGTAGCTTTGTGGTGGCTGAAGCAGTGGGAGATGTTTATCTTTATTTTGATCAATTTAGGTTTATTTTATTGAAAGACTGTTTTTATGTTCCTAATTTTAGGAGGAACCTTATATCGGTAGCTTGTTTAATAAAGGATTCTTATTCAGTTTCTTTTAGTAAAAGAGTTGATATTTGTAAAAATAAGTCTTTTATCTGTTCTGGATGGATGGATGGAAACCTATATTTGATCAAACCAAAGATGTACTCACTGCTTGACACTGAATTAACTGATAACTCTAAAAGGTTGAAAGTTTCTCACTCTAACAAGGCGTATCTTTGGCATTTAAGACTTGGTCATATTAATCAAGATAGGATTCAAAGATTGGTGAAAGACGGTCCTCTGGAATCTCTAGAGGAGGTACGACTTCCCCAATGTGAGTCTTGTCTAGAGGGTAAAATGACTAAGAGGTCTTTTGGAGCTAAGGGTACAAGGGCTCAGGAGCTCTTAGAAATTGTGCATACTGACGTATGTGGCCCCATGAACGTCACAACACGAGGAGGGTTCGAGTATTATGTCTCTTTTATAGATGATTACTCGAGGTATGGATATGTGTATCTGATGCACCGCAAGAGCGAAACCTTTGACAAGTTCAAAGAGTATCGTGCGGAAGTGGAAAAGCAATTAGATAAATCCATAAAGACACTTCTATCTGATCGAGGTGGCGAATACCTCTCCGACGAATTTCTAGGACATCTTGTAGAGAACGGGATATTATCCCAATTAACTGCACCTAGTACTCCACAACAGAATGGTGTAGCCGAAAGGAGAAACAGGACCTTATTGGATATGGTACGGTCCATGATGAGTTACTCAACACTGCCATTATCATTTTGGGGATATGCTTTACAAACGGCATGCTATATTCTGAACCAAGTTCCGAGTAAATCAATTCCCAGAACTCCGTATGAATTGTGGCATGGCATGAAGCCCTCCCTTGGACATATGAGAATATGGGGCTGCCCGGCACATGTACTAGATGGGGATGCGAAGAAGTTGGAACCAAGATCAGAATTGTGCGTGTTTGTAGGGTATCCAAAAGGAACTAAAGGAGGTCTGTTCTATAACCCGAAGGAACAAAAAGTCATTGTCTCAACCCATGCGACATTCTTGGAGGAAAGTCACATGAATGACTTTAAGCCTCGAAGCAAAGTGGTGCTCGAGGAGTTATCGGGTGAAAGAACTGCTCCACAGATTTCGGTCTTGGACGCAAGTCGAGTTCCAGTGAAAGACCTGCAGACGATCAACAATTTAGGGTGCCTCGTCGTAGTGGGAGGGTTTCGAAGAAACCTAATTAATTCATGTATGATGCTGAGGTATACCAGGCCGACGCTCATGAGCATGAGGAAGATCCGGTCACATATGATGAAGCTATAAAGGATGTTGATTCTAAATCTTGGAAACAGGCTATGAACAATGAGATGGATTCTATGAAATCCAACTCTGTTTGGGAACTTGTAGATTTGCCGGATGGGATAAAACCCATTGGATGCAAATGGATCTACAAAAGAAAGAAGGATGCGGAAGGGAGAGTGGAAACTTTCAAAGCTAGACTGGTTGCAAAGGGATACACGCAAAAGGCTGGAATCGATTACGAGGAAACCTTTTCGCCTGTTGCTATGGTGAAGTCTATCCGTATTCTTCTGTCCATTGCCGCGGCTCTCGATTACGAGATCTGGCAAATGGATGTCAAGACAGCATTCTTGAATGGCCATCTTGAAGAGTGTATCTATATGATACAGCCCGAAGGGTTCGTAGCAAAAGGCCAAGAAAGGAAAGTCTGCAAGTTGCTTAGATCCATTTATGGATTAAAGCAAGCATCCCGCTCATGGAACCAGAGGTTTGATCAAGCGATTAAGACATTTGGTTTTGAGCAGAACGTTGATGAACCTTGTGTTTATAAACGTATTAAGGATGGAAAAGTGGTCTTTCTGATACTCTATGTCGATGATATACTACTCACTGGGAATGATGTAGGGAACTTATCATCGGTCAAGTTTTGGTTACACCAACAGTTTGACATGAAGGACTTGGGAGAAGCTAATTATGTTCTAGGCATTCGTCTCTTCAGATATCGAAAGAACAAAATGATAGCATTATCCCAAGCTTTATACATAGATAAAATAATTGACAAATATGCAATGCTAGAGGTAAAGAAAGGCTCACAACCTTCTATTGCCAGTCTAACTCTTTCATTGGATGACTGTCCCAAGACATCAGAAGAAAGAGAGCGTATGAGTAAGGTCCCTTATGCATCCGCTGTGGGTAGCCTTATGTACGCTATGCTTTGCACTCGCCCGGACATATGTTTTGCAGTAGGTATGGTGAGTCGATATCAAGCGAATCTTGGAACCAAGCACTGGCAAGCAGTAAAGCATATACTCAAGTATCTTAAGAGAACGAGGGATTATATGTTGGTGTATTCTAGAGGGGACCTAACACCCATAGGATACACGGACTCAGACTTCCAGACTTGTAAGGATTTGAGAAAATCGACATCTGGATCAGTGTTTTTACTCGGAGGAGGCGCCATTGTGTGGAGGAGCGTGAAGTAGGGCTGCACAGCTGACTCTACTATGGAGGCTGAGTATGTGGCTGCGGCTGAGGCATCTAAAGAAGCGGTTTGGCTCCGCAAGTTCTTTAGAGACCTTGAGGTCATTCCAGGTGTTGACAAGCGTATCACACTTTACTGTGATAATACAGGGGCTATTGCCAACACAAGGGAATCTCGGCACCACAAGAGGACCAAGCACATCGATCGGAGATATCATATTTTTAGAGGGCATGTGGAGACAGGACAAGTGGATGTATGTAAGATCGCGTCCGAGGACAACATTGCCGATCCCTTTACTAAGACCTTGGTAGCTAGAAGCTTTGAGAGGCATGTAGAGGCGATGGGGATGCGTAACATGGCACATCTACTGGCTTAGGGCAAGTGGGAGATTGTTAGGAAATGCCCTAAGCATTAGAGACATTTTGATGTATTCATTTTGAACTGGATAATAAAATTATACATAGAGGTTATTCATTACATTGCTATCTGTCCTCGTCTTATTTACATGTTAAAGTAAATGTAAGCAAATATGGCTCACTGACTGCTTGTGTTAAAACTGTTAGAACGTTGCATGCAATGGAATTTTTTATGCGAGAAGACAATGTTCTAAAGTTAGCGGTCTAAACTATGGTCTATAGTCTATGGGGTTAGACCGAGCATCTAACTCATGTTAAGATTATTATGTTGTCTAAAGCCTTGGAGGGGACGGTCTGTCTTGACTGTCTGGAGCTGGACTCCCAAGTAGAGACATAGATATGTTGCTTGGTGGTGACATATTAGACCGAGACTAAAGCGTGATTGATCTACGTAGTCCGCTATGAGTGGATCAATCTGCTTTTAACGTTCATTGTGCAATAACCTTAATCCTGAGTAAATGAACTTCTTCATGTATATGACTTGTGTACTTTGATGTTCCAATGGCTAAAGCGTCTCAGAGGCAGTAAGCTTATAGACCGGTTCGTTAGGTGCATGACTTGTATACGATGAAGGGTTTGTTTGCAGATATCGGAATCATAGCTCTGAGGAGTTAAAGGTATCCTCTTAAAGGCATTATACTGAATGTGAAAATGGACAAGGCCTTGGGTCGTCTACTGGGTGGATGACTTCTTATTCACATATGGTGAATAATTATTTTCTTAATTCGGTAGTATAATGGAACTTTAAGATAGCCTGATCAGTAGGATTAAACGGACTTTGACCTAAGGCTGATCATGGATATCATATGAGGGTTTTGCATATATGACAAGGTCATTGGATAGTAGCTCGTCACAGGCTTACGTAATACGGTATATAATTGGGAGTTTAGTTTCAGGTTTATAGTGGTGTGACTCTGGAATTAGTGATCATATGATTGAGTTGTTCGGTACAGAATGATGATCATATGGAATCACGAGAGCCCGATTATATATGTCCAATCAGTCCCTCTACTAGCTCCACATAATTCCTTAACGTTTAGCAAATTGATTTGTGTATGCTATTGGCTAGTTTATTATGCATGGATGGTGATAACACAGGATTAGGATGGTAGACAAGATTCTCTCCGGTTGGATTCAGATTTTGTTTTGGATAATAGAGTACATAATTATTCGAACTCCAAATAAAGTTGTCATGATTTTATTTGAGATTGGATTGGAGTTGTAGAAAAATATCCATGAGAACAAGAATTTAAAACACAACCGTTTTGTGGAATTTGAAATTTGAATTTTGAAATTTGAAATTTGAATTTTGAAATTTGAAATTTGAAATTTGAATTTGAAATTCGAATTTAAAATTTGAATTTGAAATTTAAATTTGAAATTTGAAATTTGAAATTTGAAATTTGAATTTGAAATTCGAATTTGAAATTTGAAATTCAAATTTTGAATCACAGTCCAAGTAGGATTCGAATTTGTTGTGGAAAATCCACAAGGTTTGAAATTCGAATTTGAGTTGGATTTGGAGAGGATAATCTTGTTAGAATCCTACTTGAATTTTGAATCTAAATCTCAACAAAAGTGGACGATCCTCAAGGAAATTTCGGTATTTTGTGGATAAGATTCAAGGGAAAAATTCAAGTTTCAATCCCAATTGAATTTGGATTCTCTCCTACCTGAAAAGTGGCCGAAAATTTGGAGGATCTCTCCTAGGAAAATTCAGTTATTTTGGATAAGGTTGAGATAAGATTCAAGCTTGAAAATCCTAGTGGAATTTTTGATTCTCCCTTATCCATAATGGCCGAAATCTTTAGGAGATATTCTCCTTGTAATTTTCGGATTTTTTGGGTTGAAAAAGGGAGATAAAATTCTAGTTAAAATCTTGTTTAGATTTGGATTGGATTTATCCTAAGAAAACCGAATTTTTTGTTGAGATTCTCCCTTGGAAAAGTTCGGATTTTTTGGTTATGGATAAGGGAAAATATCTTTTCCTAATCCAATTCAAATTCAGAGAATCACCTCATGCAGGTCTATAAATAGAGACTCCAGTTCTCTCAGACCACAGACTCTCAGGTGAGCAGGCTTATTGTTGCACAGCTCATCGTGACAATAAAGTTCTTTAGAGATCTGGGTGGTCGGAAGAAGACTAGCAGTGCTAGCATACCGATCGAGGTTCAGAGTGCCTACACACTCAGCCATTCGGGAATTGGAAAATAGTAGAGAAGGCTAGTTGTTTGAAGCCTCCGGTCATTCTCCTCCTGCAAGATTGGCGTCCTTGAGGTATGAGTTTTAATTGTTGTTGGTTTATTTTATATGGCATCATGAGATATTTAACGATCTAAATATTTTTATTATTCCGCTGCGCCACTCTGATACGTTTTTACTGATTTATTTTCCTACACTTTTGACAAAATCACTATTTCATCCCCAACTTTTGACAAAATAACCATTTTGTCCCTAGCATGATTTCTCTTCTTAAATCTACTTTTCCTTGACTAAAAACTTAATTTTGGCCTTTAGAATCTTAATTAAGCTATTCTAAGACCCTAATGGTCATTTTCTAACATTTCTGAAATTTTGGTTAAAATGACCGTTTTGCCCCTGACGGGTTTTTGGGCCGTAACATTTTCACCTTAACGTTCTATCAGGATTTTCTATGTCCAAAAATCATAAAATAATTTTTCTTAGGCTTTACCATGTTTTTACAGTACTAATTGCTGCAAATTCTTGGTTTACTATTCACCGACCCTTGAGTGGCACTATACCGACCTTTGGTCGTGAATCCTTTTTTCTTACATTTTGGGACTCCGAATGGACGTTTCACTAATCCTTAAAATGTTCGCCGTCCTTTCCCCGACCTAGGTCACCGAGGGAGCTCGGGTTTTCAAACTTTGATCATATTTTACCTTTCATTTCCTAAAATACCTTCATGCTGTTTTAAAAATTTTGGCAGCATTTCAGCTTAAATTTTGGGTTCCCGGTGTTTAGGTAACGCCTCAAAACTATCTAACCTACCATGTACTAAACCAGATGCCTATTTTACGTAAAAGTACAAACTTTTTAAGTAAAATTTCCATTAAAACCTAATCGTTTCAAACGATATTTTCATCCATTCTTTTCTTAACCAATTCACATGCTAATAACCCATAAATAACATATAATCATTTCGATAAATAAATTGAGGAATGAAAGTGGTTGAGATCACTACTGAAATCGTTCAACGACGTCCAATGAGTAGGTTGACTCCAATCAGCGATCAAAGGAGCCATTTGATCTCGAGCGCATAAACTTTAAATCATCGTTCTTCACATTTGAAATTCTGTCTTGCAAATCCGATGCCACGAACGTGTTCGGAGCATCGAAAATAGGCAAGAGGGCCATTCTCCAAAATTTGGTGGTTGGGTCATCGTTGACCAGCGTTGACCGGTGTTAACTGAAGCAGCGTGGGCAAAGATGGGCACCAATTCATAGATCTCGACGAGAGGAACTCATTTCCGGTGTCAATTTACCAAATCGGAGCTCCCATCACCGAGAATCAACATTCCAATGGCGGATGGTGGTGGCGAGGTCCGATCTCCGTCATCCCATGGTGGTTTCATGAAATTGACTTGGGGCTTTTGTTTCCCGCGTCGTTTAGGGCCTTTTGAGTCGGGTGGTGTCAATCACATCCACCAGAAACAGTGGCTTTGATGGTGAAGGCGTGGCGGGGACGGCGTGACATTGGGCAACGTGATCCGGTGGCCGTTGAGGTGAAATGAGGTATGGGTTTTGTTCTCCTCATCACCACGAAACTATAGGGACTGGAATCACCTCAATCGGAGGTCGGACGGCAAAGTTGTGGCGTCAGAAAGAAATAAGCATTCCGGAGACTTTCTCCGGCGCGTGTGGCTTCCTCCGGCAGTGGTTCTGTTGACTCAACACACCGTTAGACTCAGCTCGTCGAGAGCTTTCCAATGAGCCCGGCGGTGTCGAAAACAGACGTTGTGTCGTTGGTCAGAAGCCGTGAAACACATGGTTATGTGAGGGGGAAGAAAGAGAAATTGGAGGGGGGTGGACGTGTTGGGTCTGATTGGGCTGTGTAAATTACTGCCAATGCCCCTTATTGTTCTATTTTATTCTTCTTCTTTTTTTTTTTAATCCATGTATCGTAAACACAGTATAATATTCTAACTGTATTTAAAATGGTTGTAGGCTTCATTTACTACCTAAATGAGTCCTTTCTACATCTATTTACTTCCTTTTTCTGGTCTTGTGTTGTGCCAATATACTATGTTGACACCGCATATGAATAGTATACTTAATTTGTGCAAAAAATTTCACATGCGCTGAAATGACTAATTTGGATATGCTGGGCCTAAATATATCAGTTTTACATTCATTTGAGGTCATCTCGACCAGTTTTTCGATACTGCTTGCTTTCTAATCAAAAGTTACTTTTTGTACTCAGTTGACTAATTTAAGCATACTGATTCTAAATATATCAGTTTTATATTAAAAAAGGGTCATCTTGGCCAATTTCTTAACATTGCATGTTTCCTGATCAAAAGTTACTTTTTGTGCTCAATTGTCTAATTTGAGCATACTGATTCTAAATATATCAGTTTTATATCAAGTAAAGGTCATCTTGACTAATTTCTTGATACCGTGTGACACACAATCGCACGCACCTATAATCATAAATTTCATATTTAAAACATAAAAATCATTGTATACATACAATGTACATATTTTCCTAGAATGATGAAATTTCTCAATCGTGACAGACTATGGGTTTTGTGGCTTGGTCTATTGATTGAATGGATGGTTGTTCGAGGGTTGACTGTAGTTATTTGGGATGCGACGATGTCGGCTTACTTTACTTCATAGCCCTTGAATTTTTTTTTTATCGGTTTCGAAGCCATTTTCTCGCTTTATAGAAGTGGATTGATGGTAAAATCAAACGGTTATCGAAGGATGTGGATGGATGGATGATTATCGGAGGTTGTCAATGGTTATCGCAAAGGTGGGTGAGCTCTATATATCTTTGTCTATGTTGGATTTCAAATTCGAATAGCAAAAAAGGGTAGGGTAATTGGTTTTTTCAACGAGAAGGAGGAAGGGGGCAATTTAGATATTTTGCCGACATAATAAAACTCTAACTATTGGAATTCATGGAATCTGTTTATGTGATAATGCTATATTAGAAAATAAGTAAAATAGATGTTAAAATTAAGAATATATTTTGTGGAAGTGCTATTTTTATATTTAACCCTTAATTTTCCTAATGGCGCTAATTTCAATATCCGAACCTTTTTTCTTTAACAGGATAATCTAAAACCCTCTCAGAACCCTTTCCAAACTCTCAAATGGCGCTACCATCGTCTTCTCTGCTCTTGCCTCTTTCTCCTCTCATCTCCGTTCCTCCAAGACGGCACCGTTTGGCTCGACTGAGACCTCCAGACAGCGTTTCGTTCTCCAATGGCGGCTTTTCCCGAACAAACCTCGTAGGAGGGGGGAGCCACATCTTCGCCACCAGAGAAGAGCTCGATTTCGACGCCGTCAACATCGCCGAAGACGTAACCCAGGTTTGCTCCTATACCTAATTTCTACCGATTTTTTTCGTAGCTTTGATTCGACATAATTTACTGGAGTTTCCGTTGGATTAAACCTGTTCTATGTTTGAATTCCTTGAAAATTTCTCTTGTTTTTTTCCTGAATGCTGATGTTTCGATCTACGATTGCGATTCTATGCGATTGTTCGTTTTGTTAATCCTTTAACATTGTGATTTGTTCAATGTTGATTGCATTTGAGAAGTTTAAGGCTTATACAGTGTTTTGGTCTTCTAGAAGAGTTTTCAGTCAAAGTGGTGACTTCTCCAGAAGCTCATTTACGAATGCTGAAACTCGTACCGGAGTTTCAATATGATTTTACAAAGATCATTTTAGCATTTTATTGCTTATTAGATAATTTTAATGCTAGTTTGCTAGTTTGGCTCCTATTGAGTACTTTAAAAATGTCATTCAAAGCTCTGACCGAAAAGCTATAGCTTTTAGCTCCCTTCTTCTATACCAAAAAACCTTATTCATTGTTATATCTTGTTATATAACTTTTTGGTATAGCACTGGAAACCTTATTCATTGTGTGTTTTTTGTTTCCCCCTTTTTCTTTTTCATTTTGGATTTATAACCAATAAGTTCAATTCTTTAGAATAAGTGGAATCATCTGAAAGAAGATTTTTGACGAGAATTTGCAGCGGTAAAGAGCATTGAAAATCATGTTGAGCATTTCTAAGATGTGGGGATTTGTTCCTGGAGAGTTTTTATCCCTTATGTAATGCTGAAATAATGTCATTATGTCACTTGTTTGTGAGACATCAGTACGATTTCCTTTGTAGAGAAAATGTGTACATTCCTTCACGTTTCTCTGTTTTTGTTTTTTTATTTTTTTGTTTTATTATTATTATTTTTTTGGCTTTGTTTTTGCTTTTGTTTTTTTTTTTTTGTTTTTGTTTTTGTTTTTTTTTTTTGGGGATAAGTTGTTGGCCTAGTTGTGTTTTTCCTTTATCTCTGGAATGTAGATGGTCATATGGTGTTATTTTGCCTTATTATTATTATTTTTCCCTCAACCAATGTTATTAATATTGCTGATATATTGAAAAATCAATGTAGTTGATTGGGAGAACACCTATGATATACCTCAACAAAATTACGGATGGTTGTGTGGCAAATGTTGCTGCGAAACTTGAATCTATGGAACCTTGTCGAAGTGTCAAAGATAGGTAACCTCTTGGCTTGAATAAAAAGGGAATTAGATAACCACCATCTTAGACACTTATTAGAGCCTGTCATCACTAATCTTATATGCAACTATTACTTTTTTGTTTGCTTACTTATCTGATAGTTGATTATTCGTCAAGATTTTGATAATCTTCATAAGGCAACTTTAAGACATGGACAGCCATTGCTAGCTCACAAGATTTTTTACTGGAACTAAGGATCCATATGAAAAGTAACAAATGGCCTACAATTATAGATTTTGCACTTCTTTATTTCATTTGTGTTTGAAAGAGATTGGTTGGAACTTGAACTGATATTAATTATAACCATGAGTTTTCAGAATTGGTTTTAGCATGATATCTAGTGCTGAAGACAGTGGAGCAATATCTCCAGGAAAGGTGAGCTAATGTTTTAGTCGCAACATAAGCTGCTGCTTTATCAGTCAAATTATGATAATGTGATGTGTAAACCCTCCTGAACACAGTGTGATCAAATTCTTTTATCTTGGTGATTGCATTACGCCGTCAACTTTGGATAAGTATCACACCTTTTGTTTGTTAATATGCAGAGTATATTAGTGGAACCAACAACTGGAAATACGGGACTTGGTATTGCTTTTATCGCAGCCACTAAAGGATACAAACTTATAGTTACCATGCCTGCATCCATAAATATTGAAAGGAGGGTCCTTTTACGAGCATTTGGAGCAGATATTGTTTTGACAGATCCAGAGAGAGGTTTGAAAGGTGCTGTTGATAAAGCAAAAGAAATCATCTTCAGCACACCAAATTCTTATATGCTTCAACAGTTTGATAATATTGCTAACACAGAGGTATTATTGTTTTTAATTTTTTAAATCTCAGGCCTGGCTTCTTTAAATTCTATTTTCTCTTTTTAACTTTATACCTAAATTTGAGGATTAAAAATACCTAATTTAGGATAATGCATGCAGATACACTTTGAAACCACAGGGCCAGAAATTTGGCAGGACACCATGGGCAACGTTGATATATTCGTTGCTGCAATTGGAACCGGTGGTACTGTTATGGGAACTGGGCGTTACCTGAAAATGATGAACAAAGATGTAAAGGTTTGGAGAATTCATTGACAAGTTGTTTGATAGATTATTTTCACTTTAACATATTGGTTTGGAGTTATGATGCCTAGAGGACTTTTTATCATGGTAGGCAGTAGGGAGTAAATGTAGATATGGTGAAGTTGGTCTTACAAAAAGGTGTATCTAACGAGGGGGGTTCAATAGTAACAGAGGGTGGCATGGTGCAAATGTAACAAGGTTTGATATATAAAGAAACTGCGAGGTTGAAATTGAAGCAAACATTATTTTGGATTTGTAAAATCTTGACAAAGTTATATTCAGTTTGCCCCAGTAGACGGATTTTGAGTGAAATTATAGTGAATGCTTAAATAACACATAACGCACAAATCAAATATGCATAAAATTTATGACATGATCAGTGAGTAAGTTGCTCGTATGTGCACTCATGACTAGTATGATATTGAAAATTAAGACTATTGCGGACAATGGAAACACATGTTCATTTCATTGCATATTTTTTTAAATGCCTTTTTGATGGTGAAAATGTTCTAATTATATGGAGGTGGTAGTTTATTCCTTTAACTTGGAATGTTTCACTATAATTATTTTCCGAATACAATGCATTCCATCACTTGCCATAATATTGCACTTACTGTGATACTTTTATGTTTTCCTAATTTTTTTTTCTTCCTCTTTCATTTTATTTCAGGTAGTAGGAGTGGAACCAGCAGAGAGAAGCATCATCTCAGGGGAAAATCTAAGTTATAAGCACAACTGGACTTCATTTTTTTACTTTAACTAAAGTTCTTCAACAGATTCTGCTTCAAGAAAACTCTTCCTTTTTCAACTGATCATATGCAAGATTTTCATGCAGGTTATGTGCCTAGCATTTTGGATATTAATTTACTTGATGAGGTTATCAAGGTATCAAATTGTTATACCTGAAAAATGAATTATATTAAATCTTAAAATCTTTATGCGTTTCTTTTTTATTGTTTTTACTTGCTGGAATATCATCTTTTATTCCTTTGTTTTCCAGGGGATTGCGAAATGTTTTTCCTATGAAGCCACTAATATTTGTTAGTTATAAGTCGCAATTAATTTCCAAAACCCATTTTCTTCTTTAAAACTGTTTTTGAATTTTTCCACTGTTTAGTTGCCAGTGAATCATTAACAAGGTGCTTTTATTTGTTTATTATAAAATTGCTTGTTTTGTTTTGTCTTTTGTTTTTGTTTTTAAGAAACAATTAACCTCTTTGGTTTTACTGAAAGTCTCTTTCTTCAGCAAGGGAAATAAAAAAAAAAAAAAATCCAAGCCGCATGACCTATTAAAACCAAGCAACTAATATTTTCATCATTCCAATTTGAAAGATGTTATTTACCAAAAGTCCCACATGGAATAGTTATTAGATAATTAGTGTTATAAGTCCTTGGTTCCCATCCCTTGCTAGGCAGTTTTGCAAAGGTGAGTTGTACCTAATTTGTTCATAACAATTGGTATCACAATCAATCCACTGTTTAAGTCAAAATGTTGTATTATAGGCTTGATTAAGATGCATTGGTGAAATGGTCGAAGCATCAAAAGACTGATAGTCGGGGGAGGCCAAGAGTAAAGAGCTACTGCCAAGTCGGTGTCGATGGTGTGGAATGCTACTGATTTGGGTCAACCTGTATTGATTGTTTCAAACCACCATGTCGAGAATGGGATCAGATGTAGTTATTGGTTATGGTTCTGTTATCAACGCAATGAATGGAGTGACCTGGGTAAGGCTACTTCCATATAATAGGTAAGATCCAAAGAGTCATCTATCTGGGAAGATGGACCACTGTGGACAGCTAATGCGGAGCATGGTGGAATTTTAGATACCAATAGCCCTGCATGTAATGATTATAAGATCATCAGTCAGTTAATAAGCACTTGGGTTCCCTTCCCTTGCAAGCCTGCATTGCAAAATCATGTACTTTACTAGGTCCAGGTAATGTTTGAACTGATGGAGACAGTTACTAGCAGAGAGCCTAGAAGTGACGAGTGATAGGATAAAATAAGTCATTCAAGTGTTCAGCCAAAGACAAAAACCACATTTGAAACCTTCGAGGTGTTTTTCAATCTTCCTTGTGCATCACTGCTTCTCAACCTTATAATTACTAGATCCAACAGAACTTCACTTTTGGATAGTGTGGATGGAAGGATGGCAATTTCATTGTCTTCGATATTAAGTGCTAAAATGGATTACTTGCCTAATGCACCAACATTCTCTCAAACTAACTCCCCTTAAGCCATGTTCTTCAGAGGTTCAGATTTGATCTTTAAACAACAAACTTATTACACAACAAACTTATCCTGTAAGGTTCTGATTTAATCTTTAAATGTTTGCGTGAGAGGATTGTCTATTTTACAGAAACTGTAAAGAAAGGACATAGAAGAATGTAAAGGCCTTGCCTACTATTCCACAAATTGGAACATCTGATAGAATTGTTATTGTTATTGTTTTCGTTCCTTGATAGATGGAACCTATTAGATGTTGGTGTCATTTAGGCCTGTTTGCTGTCTAGGGTTGGATTGGAATTTGGAACCTTTTTTAGTATTTGGTTGGTCTGGCTTGGACTATGTTAGTGCAGACATCTTTGGTTAATAATGGGATTAAAGGATGAGTCAAAGTGAAAAGTAAATATAATATGGGGCTTGGATTTGTTGAAGAACGATATGAAATTTTTGTCGCCTGCTTCTTCTATTTTTATTTTTATTTCTTCGTGGGACTATGTAAGCCCATCCTAAAAATGGGGTAACACGGTGCCATTTCAAGGTTATTATACAATCCATTAACAAATTTGTCCAACCATTGAGGAAGCATCAAACATGCGAGTGGGACAGGTCTATCTTAACCCAAACATGACTCCAATCCTCAGTCCCGCCCACTGTACTGGCCCAAAATTTGATTCAATTTTTAGTTTTCCGTTTCTATCAAATGCAGTATTTGAACTGGACTTAATACTTGTTTAACTCCTCATTTCACTTCTTTTTTTTTCCCTCTGGCTCTATTTGCATGTCATGCTGTTGCTTTGAAAATTATTAGGTGAACTATAAATAATATTTAGTTAAAACAAAAATGCAGATCACCAATGATGAAGCTGTCAAAATGGCAAGGAAGTTGGCTTTGGAGGAAGGTTTGCTGGTAATTGCTGTGCTTCATTGTATTTAGAAGGCCATCACCTGGCCCCTGCCTGTGTTTCTGAATTAAGTTAGTTTCAATAAGTTGTGATGATTGGCGTGTCCACAGGTTGGTATTTCTTCTGGAGCTGCTGCAGCTGCTACGTTAAATTTAGCAAGAAGGTCTGAGAATGCTGGAAAGCTCATCGCTGTAAGTTTACTATATAATTATGTATTTTTTAAGACAACTAGTTGGGTTCTAATACCACCTTCAGCAGGTTGGGGAGGATTTGTAGCTGGGACAAATTTAGATTTTGCCCTGAATTTTTAGCTACGTAACAATGTGCTCTCTATATTTCCATTTACGTAACCAAACCAGTCATAGAATAAATAATTAGTTGGGTTCTCACTTATGTCAGACTTGAATTCTTAAAATAGCAAATGAAATAGAACAAATATACCTAAAGTAGATTGCAAAATTAGTTTATTTGTTCTCTTGTTTTATTTGGTAATCTGTAAATTCATTTTGGTGGACTTGGTATCACTTTTGTTGGAACCAGGTGATTTGCAGTTTTAGAGATAGACAAGATTTGAGCATGCACGTAGAACTAGTTTCATGAGTTGAGATAGACAAGATTTGAGCATGCACTGTGCTTTGGACGACTTTTGCATACAGAACATTATCATTATATCTCTTCTAATCTAAAATCTTTGCGTGCAGGATGCACAATTTATATGAAACCGTGTTTAATTTGACAGTCTTTTCTTTTCGTTTGAATTATTATGCCAAAGGTTGTATTTCCAAGCTTCGGTGAGAGGTATATTCCAACTGTTCTTTTCCAGTCTATTTATGAAGAAGTCCAGAAAATGTAACAAAGATGATTCAATGCTGACAATCAAGTGTTCCAAACCATTGATTTATCATCAGTTGAAAAGAGGCAGCCAACTTCTTGTAATAGGTAAATTTTAATGAATACCATTTTCCTGTCTTGAGTTGTACTTTTATAACGTGTTTCTAAATCAAATCTTTCATTCAAAGCACAACAATAATATTAAGCTAAATCATCATAATATTAAGATAATAAAATATTATAAGTTGTGATATATTTTTTTAAAATTAAACATAAGCAACTATACAAGGGATTGTCTTTCATTCCCGACTCTCGTTCCCTGCTCTTAGTAAGCAAACTTGCTGTCGTGAATATTTTCCGTTGCTCGATATTTATATATTTATGTGTATATTTATATATATAAATATGTGCATATACATATTGAAAAGGGATTAGCATAAAAAATTATATAGATTAATGATAACTCTACAAAATAGAGTTTTTTTACTATTTTTCATACACAAAAATTGGCTTGCTCTTGAGAATTTTAGTTGTTTCTGATTTGTTTTGAATTTATTTTATTTTGTGTATTTTAATTTAGATTTTTATAATTTTCGTGAAGTTTTTATTTAATTTAATTTTATTCTATCTTATTTTTTTTCTAATAATATATTCAATAATCTTAAAATTAAATATTTCCAATGAATTTACTTGTATTTTATTTTAGAAATATCTAATTTTAGCACGTTTTTTCTATAGCGTTAATGTGGGTATCACTATTTATGTTACGAAACTATGAAAATCAAACTTATTATGCATCCTATCGCACTGGTTCGTTCCTAATTTCATGCATCGGATTGTAGCTAATGTATAATTATAAACTGTAGCAAATGCGTGTAACTGTAGCAGTATTGTAGCAAGTGTGCGCCGACACTAACACTGTAGCAATATTGTAACATTATAACAAGTTTAAAAAAATTTGTGTTGTGTGTACATCGAATACTATAACAAGTTTTAAAAGTTGTTATTGCTCTAAATACTATAGCAAGTTTGAAAAGTTTGTGTGAAAATTGAGTGGAATAATGTAAAATTATTATCATGTCCCAAAATCCGAGACAGTGAGGTATAAGTGGTGTTAAATAAATGAAAGAAAATTTTATATTCTTACGTCTATCAGTTTTTATATTTTACGTTTTACCGTCTTTTTAAACATATTTACAAATTATACTTATATATTTTAAATTAATTATTATTTGTATTCAAATTTTTATCATAATGTTAGGTGGTGAGATACTCATATCCCACAGATGCATACTTGAATAAAATAAAATAAGTGAAAATACAAAAGTAAAGTTTAGCAATTATATTCTCGGACTGCTTATTTATATACTTGATCTTAAAGTACAAAAATGTTACATCCGATCTTTAATCCTTGTCATCAACTTGTAATTTCACGTTACCTGTGTCTTCTTGTCACGTTGTGAAATTCTTGTCACGTTGTGAAATTTTTAAATTTAAATTTTACACGTGAATATATAAAATTCAATTATTAGTTTGTCAATAAATTTTTAATTATGAGAATTCAATTTTTAAATTTTGGTGTATTAAATATTAGTTTAAGGATATTTAAAACATTTTTACAAATTTTGAAAATTTTACACTAATTTTTATCAAATATTGTTTTACTTTATTTTTCTTTTTTTTTTCCCTTTTTCTTTTTCTCTTTCCGGATTTTTTCGGAAATCAACTTTTCTCTTTCTGTTTTTTTTCCCTCGCCGACTCGCCCTCTCTGTTTTTTTTTTCTCACTCCCTTCTTCACACTCTCTCTCCTCTCACCGGTTTTTCTTTCTCTACACAGCCAAGCTTCCATCGTTCACCCTCACGAGTTTTGCGGACGGCAGCCATCGCCAATCGCTGAAGCCGCGAGCTACCGTGCCAGCCTCAAGAGCCACCCAACTGTCTAACCGCCTCCGTGAGCCACCCAATGCCATGCAAGCAGCCACTGGCCAAAGCCAACCGCAAGCCAGCCCGAGCCTAGGGCTATCTTGTGCTTGAACCCCGAGCCACCATCGCCACCAATCGTGCGTCCGTGTAGCCACCTTGCGAGCCTAGCCCAATTGCCCTTGTCGCTAGTCACTCGCAACCCCGCCAACCAGATCCAATCGTCGTCAACATTCCTGAGTTGCACCACAACTCCCTCGCCATCCCAGTAGTCGGCGTAGCCCAACCCGAGCCGTTGGTTGAAGGCCGCCACCAAGTTTGAGCCACAAATGCGCAAGCCTCTCGCTCCCTCACCCCCCACAGCCACCAAGCTGCCCTCGCGATTCGTCCTTTGCTGCTCTGGCTCAGCCACGTCATTGCCAGCCGGTTGTGCCACCAGCCGAACATCATCGTTCTCCTGGTGAACCGAGCCACCGATCCACCACCTCGCGAACCTTTGCTGTTTGCCCATCCTCCCGACGCTGTGAGCCACCAGCCACCGTCGTTGTGAGTTCAGCCGGTCGATATCTCTCAGAAAAGGGGAAAAAAGTGTAGATATATATTTATATATGTATATCTGTCTATATATTATATAACAAATAATAATAATAGTAATAATAATAATAAATTTTGAATGAGTACTTTAAATTTATTAAGGATTTGAAATTTGAATTTGTATTCGAAACTGTTCTGGGAATTGGAATTTGTTTTTCTGTAGGTTAAGCGTTTTGGAGTTTTTGGGTGGTTTATATTTTAAGGTGGGTCCTGCCAAATTTTTCTGTTTGCCCATCCTCTCGATTCAAACTCTAACGGGTCTTAAACCTTGCAAATCCGTGGTTAAAACTAGTCTCGGTTTTAGAAAACTGCCAGTTTTTCGGTTAATTAAGAACTGCTCTGTTTGGGGCTTTAAATGGTCGAATTTTTAAAACTAACGTGAGCCATCTTTTAGTTTTTAATGTGATCTACAACTTTCGTGTTGAGCCCGAGATCCGGTTCGGACTCTAAGTTGCTCATTTTTATAAAAACCCGAGACTATTCTCTGTTTTCAGGTTTCAGTCTCAGTTTTGAACTCCGGTTATAAAATGCTTCGAAAACCTATCTTACTGTCATTTTTGGCTAAAGGCTATTTGATGCAAAAATGACCGTAATGAAATTTCCTAAAACTTTCGTGTTTTGCAAAATCTCAAAGTCGGCCTGTAACTTCGTTGATCACAGACACATCCTTAAGTTGAAACTTCACCTCCTTGGTTGTGTCCGTGACATAAGCTAAATATCCAGTACAGTCACTAGATATTAGCTTTCTTGCCCTCATAGAACTGATCAGCATATTCGACAATTTTTGAGAATGCCCTTTATACTCGAATTGATCTTCTCCTCCAGACTGGAACACCACTTTTGGCTGTTGATAGTCAATTGTTGCACTATACTTTCCAAGGAAATTCATTCCAAGGATAATATCGTAGTCAATTAGTTCTAGTATGACTAGATCGATGTATAATTTTCTATTAGCAACAATTATTGGCACATGACGTAACCAATAATCGGATAGTAATATCTCACCAGATGGCAAGGTTGTCTTAAATACTTGTCCAATTTTTTCCTTAGCATGACTAATTCTTTTTACGAAGTTATATGAGGCAAATGAATGTGATGCACCCGAGTCAAATAAAACAGGTATAGAACTTTGAGCGACAAGAAGTTGACCTATAACTACGTTGGAAGTGCCTGCCTCTACGTCCTTTTTGGTGTAGGCTATAAGGTATGCCTCTGTCTTTGGTGTAATCTCTTGATGCCTTGTCGGAGTGGAGGTGTAAGGACCGCCCCATCCCTGTACCATAAATATCACCTAATGAGAAATTTAGGAATGATTTGATGCATTTAGTGTAAAATTCGAGGAACACGGGCTCATACACGGTCGTGTGTATGGCCGTGTACTGCCCCAGACTGTGCATGTGTATGAAGCCGTGTAATTGACCATGGTCGTGTAAGTAAGACACGGCTGGATACACGCCCATGTAGGCGGTCGTCTATCATCTGCACTGTACACGAACATAAGATGGTTTGAGTGAACAGGATCGTATTAATGAACACGGTCAAGTACACGGCCGTGTAAGAGACCGTGTACTGATCGGGTTGTTGAGATGTTAGCAGACGTGTTGATGGAACATGGCCGTGTAGAGAGACACGTTAAGGTGCACGGCCGTGTGTGACGCCGTGTAAAAGTCAGAAAATAAAATTTTCCGAGACACGACCATGCTGAACAAGGACACGCCCGTGTAGGGGATCGTGTGTGACCCCATGTACTAATCGGGTAAATGAAATTTTTCCACGATACGGTTGTGTTTAGCAAAGACACGCCCGTGTATCCTTGAACACGCCCGTGTAGGGAGCCGTGTAAGAAGCCGTGTAAGCAGAAGAAAAACCCTAGCAAGGAATTTGGTATGTGGAGGATGGTTTGGTTGACTTTTTCCCACCAAAGGACCAATAAAATGGACTCTGCATGGCCAACTTAGTCGAAAGAAACTATGTTGGAAACGTCATGCCCAAAAACGCTTCGGTATGCGTGTGCGAATATAATACAGTGTAGACACAACCACAATATAGAGTATGAGTAGTAACTTAGGTATAGAATGGGCTCATAGAAAATATAACCAACTAGAAATTATCTGCATAACAATTAGATTCAGAAAATCCGACTTCCGGATGATTATTTGAACGCTAACGAGAAAGGACCGAAAATCGCAGTACAAGACTGGACTGCGAAGAGAGCAACACAGATAATTTTCCTTCACCCCAAAAACTCTGTGCTCTAGCTGGAAAATCAGCTGACTTGCAGTAGTTAGGAACCCCAAAAAGGTGACCAATAAAATATTGAGGTGGTTGATGACATGTTGTATAAACAAAACAAATATTTCCTATCACCATGCCTTTCTCACACTCCTCCTTAAATGGACGCCTGCCTTATGAAAGATTTGGACTGAATTGAGCAGATTTTATCCCCAAAATTAGCTTAAAGTTGGCTTGATTAATCAAACTTAAAGTAACTAAATGAGGTTAGATTTTGTCTATAAAAGGAATGGCCATACCTTTGGGTTTAGTTTTCTCTTTTCACACTCTAAAATTCAGCTCACGTTTTCTCTCTCTCCCTTGCTGCAACCGACCCCTTCTCAGCCCCAAAACCACCATTCTTTAAGTTCAAAACCTTGCTAAAAACATATCAAAAGCAAACCTCTTCAAGTTCGAATTAGGAGGGATCAATTTCAAGTTGTTTCAAGTCTTTCAAGGGTAAGTTTCTAGACTAGTTTTGTAGTTTTAGTTCTTTGCTGTAAGTTGATGATTAAGAGAAAATATTTTGGTGTTTGTTAGCACAAGAAACAACCTCTATTCCTTGTGGTTTCCAACGGTCATTTTACCATCCAAGCAGTAGTTCGAGTTGTGCTCGGTTCGAAGCACAAAAAGGTAATGATCGAAAACCCTTTATTTTGTGGTCAATGGTTCTAAGTTTTGATCAAGCCATTTATGTGTATTTGTTTATGCACATGGGTTGTAATAATTTTTATTTTGAGCCTTAAGTTTCTATCCTTAAGTTTATGTGGTTGTGATTATGTCTACAAAATTTTAAGTAAGGCTATGAGTGTAAAGTTTAGTAATGTGGCTGGACACAAAACTGTCCGTATGATAGGCCACGGATTTTGGCCATTTCGACCCACTTAGGGTCTGATTTTGGGATTTGATAAAACACAATATTTTAAGAAAATTTCGTTACGGTCATTTTTGCGTCAAATAGCCTTTGGCCAAAAACGACACTAAGATAGGCTTTTCGAGTGTTTTTCACTGGCTGCCCAAACTGGGAGCAAAACTGGGAACAGGACCCGACCCCAGACAGTAGTTTCGGTTTTTGTTAAAAGCGGACCTCTTAGAGTCCGAATCGGACTCCGAGCTCAACACGAAAGTTGTAGATCTCGTCGAGACCTTGAGAACGACCCATATGTGCTTCAAAAATTTGGCCGTTTCAGGCCTTAAATAGAACCGTTTTTAACAGGATGTAAAACTGAAAGTTTTTGTAAAACTGGGCACTAGGCCCACAGTTTTAATAAAATTAGGAGCCGTTAGAGTTAGAATTAGGCTTCGAGATGAACACGAGATTTCTTTATCTTGTCGAGGACAAAAACTTTTTTGTTCGCAAAAATCTTAAGGGAAGTCGTTTCGACTTAGTTCTGAAACCAATTTTCAAAGTGGTTCAAAACCACCTTTCAAATATAAACCTTTAGAAAATGTGTTTTTATATTTCAAGTAAAATGTATTTTCAACACTTTGAAAAGATGGAAATGATTTTCAAAAGAAAATGTCCTTCACCTTCCAACGGGGTGATAAGGGAACGAATTCCAATCACATAATTTTACCGAGAATTTTTTATAAGTAAATCTACAGATGTTCTTAAACAAACAAAATATTGTGGTTAGCTCAGTAAGTTACCCCACCAAAATGAGTCATAGTGGCCAGAAAGGCTACCACACCCAATAAGGTAAAGTAACCTGGCCGGTTACTGTGACAACCGGGAAATTTAGGCAATTCTCGGAAGAAAATGTACAAATGTATGTATATAGTAATTTGTACTATTTAAAGAGTGAAATAAATGTATTTATATTGTTTAGAATATATTAAAATGTTCTAACAATATTGACGAGTAAGAATTCAGTGTTGGAAAAATTCACTGAGTTGAAACGGGTGAAACGATGCCAAAAACGGCATTGAAAACCCTAACCGGGACAATAAAAGACAGAAAACTTTCGGGATTAATTTTGATCAAACGGAAGCAGTTTAAATTGATCCGACTGCACAAGAGACCTCAGGAACACGCCGGGACGATTTTAGGAAAATTTCGGCTCGAACCGGTATCGGTCAAAAAGTAGTCGAATTAATGTGAATAGTGAAAGTCAAAGTCAACTTTGCTTTAGCATTTATGACATCATAAATCCCTTTAATAAATGGGAAGAAAATGGTGGTTGGTAGCATTAATGGCCATGATCCATTTGCTTTTTGATCTAAAGGCCAAGATTTGGCCAAAAATACACCATTTTAATTTTTGAAAAATGTGGAAAGAATTAGGCTTGAAAGGTGTTTAATTCTCATTGGTTGATAGCCAAATTAATTGGCTTTCTTTGTTTCATTAAGTCGGCAACATTTTAAACCAAAAGGCCGAGACACATTTGAAAGACAAAAACCAAAGAAAATTTTCTAAGTGTTCTTCCATAGTGAGCCGTGAGTAACCCAAGAGGAACCAAGCTATTCCTTCAATTTTCTTTCACAAAAATTGTGTCAAAGCATTCCTTGAAGACAAAGGAAGCAAGTGAACAAGGTAATTCCTCTTGGATTTAACTTTTTCTTGGTTTTTCTTCAAGAAAACCGTGGGATGAATAGTGGAAAAAGATGGAAAATTTTTTGGTTATTTTCAATGATTTGATTCTTGGGTTTTGTTAAGGGTGTAATTAGGAAGAAAACCATGTAATTGGTTTAAAGAAAAACCAAAATTTTGTTGGTTTTCCAAGGGTAAAACCGTGGGTTACCAAGAGTAAGCAATGAGAAATTTTTGTGGTTTAATTGTTAACATGCTTTCAATTTAAATTTTCTTAAGAATAAAGCATGATTTGCATTATGGAAAGCTTGGAAAAAAATTTTGGTGAACCTACCCTAATGTGGCCGTGGGTTAACAAGGGTTTGGTGGAAAATTTTGCATGGGTTATTTGAGATTTGGATGATTGGAATCATGCATTTTATAATGTAAATGATGAAATTGGGAATGAAAGTAAGAAAAGAAAATTTTGGAGTATGTTTTCCCTAATTGGCCGTGGGTTATATGTGATTAAAAACCCTAGGAAAATTGTTGAAAAATGCAATGAAAATGGGCTTGAAAATGTGTTAGAAAATGACATTTTAATAGCCTAAGATTTGGTGAAAATTTGAGAAATTTTGGTTAGGTTTGATTGTGGAAAACCGAGACCAAAACTAAGGGCAAAATTGATAAAAAAATTTTGTAATGTGGGTTAAAATGTGAATTTGGAATTTTGTGAGCTTTTATGTAAAAGTTTGGAAAACTTTTACATAAAATAGGCTTGTGGTATAGTACGTGGCAGGTACATATGGTTCGAGGCGTACCTAACGCCGGTAGCCTTAAAATTACGCCGAAATGCTATCGAAATTTCGAAAACGGCATTCGGGGTAAAATGGAAATAAAAATAAAAAGTTTGGGTTCGGGTCGGAAACCCGAGTCCCTAACGGAAAATTGAATAAGGAAAGCCTAAGGGGTGGTTCGTGAACAGTAACCTGTCCCCTAAAAATATAAAACGCGAGTGAAATTGAAAAACCGACCCGGGGGGGGGGGGGGGGGGCGTTTTTGGAAACGAAATAAAGGTCCGAGTCGGGAACGGAAAATCCGAGCCTCGGAAACCTAGATCAGGAATGTTTAGATGAACGTTTTAAATACTAGTGAAACGTCCATTTGAGGCTCCGAAACGATAGAAAATCACTAAACCGACGTAGGGGTCGGAATAGTGCTTCCCGAGGGTCGGGAAAGTGAAAAGTGGAAATAAAATAGAAATGAACCCGGTAATGATTAGAAAAGAGTCAGAAAAGTCCTGAGAGCCAAAAATGCAGTCTGGATCGGGAAAATTCCCTCAGGGACAAAATCATAATTTTACCAAAATATAGGGGCAAAATCCTAATTTTACCAAAATACAGGGGTAAAATTGTAATTTTGTAAAAGTTGAGAAAAAGGGGGAAAAATGACAAATAAAGCCTAAAAAGTTATAAATAGGTTTTATTTAAGCTTTTAAATGAAAAATAAAAGCTATAAATGAAAATGAAATTAACAGACAAGGTTTTGTCTGTAGGATCCAAAAATCGACCTACAAGGAGGGAGATCAAAGATCCAAGAGAGAAAGAGGGAAGAGACTGATAAGGTAAGTTCAGACATTTACCTGTCTGCAACATATAGCATTATTGTTGCTAACTTTGATGTACTAACTATAAGTTAGGTACATATGTGCTACGGGCACTATTATAGAGTAGAGAGAGACGTAATGTGCTACGGGCACTATTGAGAATGGACACATTGTTAATTGTGCTTCGGGCACTAGAGCGAGGTTAATGAAACTCACTCATCTAAAATTAAAATGTGAACCATTCCTAACCACGGGACAATGTGAAGTCACCGGGTTAGAATTTTAAAAAGTCAGTAATGAAACCACTTTCTGGCGTACCAGCCTTCCGTACAGGGAGGTAACTTTTGCCTTCGGGGCTATAAGAATAAGGCTGTAGAGGTCAGCACTGATATACCGCTCCCAGTCATGTACTATTTGCCTTCGGGGTTATGAGATTAAGGCTGTGGAGGTCAACACTAATGTACCGCTCCCAGTCATGCGCACTTAAATGGTACTGCCAACCTGAGCTCAAAACTAGAACATAAGTAAAGATAATTACTTAAAACTGAAACTATGCCATAATTGAGCATAAGACAGTTTAGTGAGAGTACTAACATCACGATAGATGTACTGTTGTGACACTGTGTTGTGGTCAAACTTACTATTCACGTATGAATAGTAGTTAAAGTTACTATTCACATATGAATAGTGGTCAAAGGTACTATTCATGATGAATAGTACTATTCATAAAAATTTTATTTCTTGCATGTTTGAACTTACTGAGCCTGTAGCTCACCATTTTTGCTAATGTTGCAGGTAAGCGATCAGCTGAGTAGCTTGTTTGACTGGATGCGGACGGGATGGCGCGTGTCAAATGGGATAACTGGGCGAGGGATATGGTCCTGCCAGAATCTTTCCGCTGAGCGATAAAAAGGGGAGGAAAAAAAAGAAACAGTCTTTTGTAATATTATATATTTTATGAAAGTACTGTAATATGTAAATTACTTTGTACTTGCCAACAAAGTAAATAGTGGGAAATGTTTTACATGATGTTTAAAAAAAAAAAAAAATTTCCCAAAAACGTCATGATTTAAAAGAGAGATAGATTAGCCGGCGACCCATGAGAGTACAATCTATCGCAGTTAGCGATAAAGCTCAACTGTAATAGTATTGTATGATCTCTACGAGGGGCGGGCCGCCACAGTTGGTATCAGAGCAGGTTTACCGTTGGTGTAGTTTAGAATACCAACTGCTGTCACAGTTGGTATCAGAGCGGAATTACGGTTGGTTTAGTTTAGATTACCAACTGCAGTCACAGTTGGTATATCAGAGCAGTGTGACCATATCCTGATTTGACACTTCGCGTATCTTGCACCGCTATCCAAGTAAGTAGTTTACTTAAGTTTAGTTAATTATTTTCTTATGTGAAAATAATTATCTTATAGGTAGCAAGATGACCAGACCTCCTTATGTGAGACCACCGCTACCTCGACCGAGAGGGGTATTACGGGTATGGACGAGACCTATTGTGAGGCCGTCTATTTCCCAACGACCGGTAATTAGACCCCCGGTGCCCGAGAGACCTCCAGTACCAGCACCAGCACTAGTAGATGTTGTACAGCCACGACCGATAGTTCATCCACCTGCAGTAGTGGACATTCCAGTTGTTGGTGGACACCAACACATTGGAGTGAGAGTTTCGGCTCGGGCAGTACAGGCATTTCGAGCTAGCAGTCCTCCTATGTTTGACGGTGGACGACAGTCAATGGAGGCGAAGGACTGGCTCCATGCCATAGAGAGGATTATGGTGATATGCGACATTGATCGAGATATGTGGATCCAGTTGGCCATCAGTATATTTCAGGGAGATGCTCGAGTATTTTGGCAGTATTACGATCAGGAGATTTTATTAGGATTCAGTTGGGCTGAGTTCTGTCAGCGATTGGCCGATCAGTTTCCGCCTAGGGATCCAGCACCTGCTCCAGCACCTCCAGAGAGACGAGAGGCTGATACACCTGCGTATCCCGGATTTGATGAGGTTAGGGACTACATTCTCCAGACTGAGAGGATGGTCATGTTGTCTGGTGAGACGGTGATGTCTTACGCAGCACGATTTGAGGAGACCATTAGGAGGAGATGTCCGTTGCCCAACCTCACTGAAGCAAATTGCTGTGAGCTGTTCTGGAGAGGGTTACCCATGGAGTTGAGACAGAGGGTAATCAAGCTATTTCCTCCTACGCTCCAAGAGTTTGTGGTGACGATCAGGACGATCGAGAGAGAGATTCTGATTGAGCATCTGACACAGAGTCGACGAGAGACACTGGGTCAAGATGAGATGTTTGCACGCATCTTTGGGCCAAGAAGAATGATGAATGATCATGAGGCTGGACCGTCTAGACCACGAAGAGGTAATGACTCAGGACAGGGAGCATTGCCTAGGGGCGGTGACGATTCAGATGATCCCGATGACGATGAGGATCCAGAAGAATATCCTCTAGTCCCAGATACAGGAGATGCATGACCAGTGGATATGTATACATGTACATAAGTAGCTTAGAGAGAAAAGCTCTTTTGTATAAACTTGTGGCCAAGATGTATAAAATGGTCGATGTATATATGACTGGTGATGATTATGTATGACATATAAATGTTTTGCTATGAATGAAATATCAAAATGATTATATGTTATACGATGATGTGTTACAATGATGTGGCTTTACAGTACCCTAAATTTCGTAAATTGATATGATTTTACGAATGTGGTTATGGAAAAGCTAACGGTGAATTATTGTGCCATAATAGGACAATAGGCAAGATGGCGGATTTGCGAAATCGACCAGAAGGACGAGAGCGACGTCCTAATGTCATGGAGGGATTGGATCAGATACAAGCCCTACTAGAAGCTCAGATGCAAGAAAATGCTAATCTGAGGCGACGGGTAGAGGAGCTAGAACAAAGACAAGGCTCTGAGGGTACCCAAGTAGAACAACAAGCCGAGGTAGATCCGGTTATCCCTCTAGCTGCTGTCAATGAGAGAGTTCTTGAACAGCAACCGGTTTTAAATCTGGAACCCCTCTATGAAAGATTCAGGCGCATGAGGCCGCTAGAATTTGAAGGGTCTACAAATCCTCTAGAGGCTGAAGACTGGTTGTCGTCATTGCAAGTGATCATGGAATTCATGAACCTAACCGACCGGGAGAAGGTTGCATGTGCGCCTTTTGTGCTGAGAAAAGATGCTCGTTTTTGGTGGGACACTGTACGAATGAGAAGAGACGTGTCTACCATGAGTTGAGCGGAATTTCTGGAAGAATTTAACCAGAAATATTACAACCCTGCATCTCTGAGACAACAACAGAAAGAGTTCTCAGAATTGACACAAAGAAACATGTCGGTAAGTGAAGTTTGCCGAAAGTTCGACCAGTTATCCCGGTTATGTCCCCATGTAGTCCCTACTGAGAGGGAGAAAATACAAAAAATGATCGGGATGTTCAGGCCAGAAATTGCTGCGTTAGTAGACACTGGACAAGTATCGCCTACTTCTGTAGCAGACTGTGTGAGTCGGGCCATCATAGCTGAGTTTCATGTAGCCCGACAGAAAGAGGAAAGAGAAAAACACTGGGAGGCCAAGAAGAAGGAGAGGGCTTTGGCTAAGTCTACACAAGCTGGTCAATCGAGTAAGCTTAGTCAGAATGCTAAACCAAGCCAGGGCAATAATCAAGGATCCCAGCAAAACAAGAGAAAAGGCAATTTTTCTGGAAATCGCCAGGGAAATAATCGAAACCAGCAGCGGAGAACAGCTGGTAATGTGGAATCCAATGTGCAAAATTGTCCTACATGCGGGAAGAGACATTCTGGACAATGCAGATTTGGGCCACTTGTTTGCTATGAATGTGGAAAGGAAGGCCATTATGCCAGGAACTGTCCAAACAATAGGCAGGGTGGACAAGGCACTTCCTAACAACACCAGACACGCCCACAAGCTCATTCCCTTCAGGCCAGAATTGAAGAGTCACCAGTAAGGCCGCAACGCCAGGAGCGTGTATCACGTGCTGATGCTCGTGTGATGGCCTACAGCAAAGAGGATGCAGAGGCAGGAACATCGAACGTAGTGACAGGTTAGCTTCCTGTCGCTAGTCATGTAGCCTCTGTATTATTCGATTCCGGTGCTACGCATTCTTTTGTTTCCCATGAATTTGCTGACAAGATAGGACTTCCTAAGGACTATATGGGAAGTGTATTTAAGACAGCTTTACCCTCTAGGGAAGTATTGTTGTCCAAGTACTGGCTACCTCATGTACCAGTATATGTGGCAAATAGGGAACTATATGCGGAGTTGATCGTAATGAAGATTGCGGATTACGATATAATTCTAGGCATGGATTTCCTAGGGAAATACCAAGCTACGATCGAGTGCCGAAATCGAAAGATAGTATTCCAACCCGAGGAAGAAGAGAGTTTCGAGTATGTCGACACTTCTCAAAAACCCGGGAAGATGATGATTAGTTCGCTGAGAGCAAGCAAGCTGATAGCCAGTGGTTGCATGGGATATCTGGCATATGTGGTGGATACTACAGAGGAACAGAAGCTTCAACCTGAAGATGTTCCTGTGGTTAATGAGTTTCTTGACGTATTTCCGGAAGAGTTACCAGGGATACCTCCAGAGAGAGAAATCTCATTCGAAATTGAGTTGATGCCTGGAACGGCACCTATTTCCAAAGCACCATACCGCATGGCTCCAGTGGAGTTAAAGGAGCTGCAGGAACAATTAAAGGAGCTTTTGGATAAAGGATTCATCAGGCCGAGTTTTTCTCCATGGGGTGCACCTGTGTTATTCGTCAAGAAAAAGGATGGAACATTCCGTTTGTGTATTGATTATCGGGAGTTGAATAAGGTTACGATCAAAAATAGGTATCCATTACCTAGAATTGATGACTTATTCGACCAGTTAAAAGGCGCAGCGGTATTTTCCAAGATCGACTTACGATCAGGATATCACCAGCTGAGAATTAAAGAAAGTGATATTCCTAAGACGGCGTTTAGGACTCGTTATGGTCACTACGAGTTTCTTGTGATGCCATTTGGATTAACAAATGCACCGGCAGCGTTCATGGACTTAATGAACAGAGTTTTTGAAGAGTATTTGGATAAGTTTGTCATTGTATTCATTGATGACATTCTTATATACTCGAAGACTCATGAGGAGCACAAGGAGCATCTGAGGATCGTGCTGAATACGATAAGGAAGCATCAACTGTATGCCAAATTCTCAAAATGCGAGTTTTGGCTGGATAGAGTTCATTTCCTCGGACATGTTGTATCCCAGGAAGGTATTGCTGTAGATTCGGCAAAAGTAGAAGCAATTAACCAGTGGCCTGCACCCAAGAGTGTGACGGAAATACGCAGTTTCTTGGGGTTAGCTGGTTATTATCGGCGATTTGTAGAGGGATTTGCGCGATTAGCTGCACCTCTTACTGCTCTTACACGCAAAGAAAGGAAGTACGAGTGGACTACGGAATGCGAAAGAAGCTTCCAGGAATTAAAGAGACGGCTGACAAGCGCACCAATCCTTACGCTTCCCACTGAAGGGGAGAAGTTTGTGATCTACAGTGATGCATCGAAAATAGGATTGGGAGCAGTCCTGATGCAAGGTGGCAAGGTGATTGCCTATGCTTCCCGTCAATTAAAGGATCATGAAAGGAATTACCCTACGCATGACCTTGAACTTGCTGCAGTAGTGTTCGCACTTAAAATTTGGCGACACTATCTCTATGGAGCTCAATGTCAGATTTTCACTGATCACCAAAGCCTGAAGTATTTCTTCACGCAAAAGGAGCTCAATATGCGGCAAAGACGATGGTTGGAACTGGTGAAGGATTATGATTGTGAAATCCTATACCATCCAGGAAAGGCCAACCGTGTAGCGGATGCTTTAAGTAGAAAGTCTACCATATCGCACCAGCTACCAATAAACAGGCTTCCGAAGCCATTGCAGCAAGAGATAAATTCGTTGAACTTGGAGCTAATATCTGGAAGACTAGCTGCACTCCAAGTGGAATCATCGCTATTTGAGGATATAAAGGAAGCTCAGAGGCGAGATCCAACAATGACAAGTTCTCAAGAAGGAATTCCCAAGGATGGAATGATCCTCTATCAAGGAAGGATAAATGTTCCAGCTGATGAGGAACTTAGAAGACGGATCATGTCAGAAGCCCATGAGACACCCGATTCGGTTCATCCCGGAGCAAGCAAGATGTATCAGGACTTGAAGTTACAGTTCTGGTGGAAAGGGATGAAGAACAATATAGCGAAATTCATGAGCAGATGCATGACCTGTCAGAGAATCAAAGCGGAACATAAATATCCAGCAGGAAGATTGGAACCGTTGGAGATTTCTGAATGGAAATGGGAACACATTACGATGGATTTTGTAGTGGGACTCCCAAAAACCCGAGAAGGTTATGATGCCATCTGGGTTATCGTGGATAGACTAACCAAGACAGCACGGTTTATAGCTGTCAAGATGACTTTTTCGTTAGAAAAGTTTGCTCAGTTGTACATAACTCATGTCATCAGATTACATGGAGTACCAAAATCCATTGTATCCGATCGAGATGTACGGTTCATTTCGAATTTCTGGAAGTGTGTGCAAGAGGCCATGAGTACTGAATTGAGACTCAGTACAGCTTTTCATCCGCAAACAGACGGACAGTCGGAGCGGACAATTCAGACGTTAGAGGACATGCTTCGAGCTTGTGTTATGGATTTTGCGGGAAATTGGAACGAGAAGTTATCATTAATTGAATTCTCGTACAATAAAAATTTCCAAGCTTCTATAGGCATGGCACCTTACGAGGCTTTGTATGGATGGAAATGCAGATCACCATTACACTGGTATGATTTGCGAGAGAAGCAGTTGCATAAGACGGACTTCATAAAAGAGACTTCCGATGCAGTTGCTAGAATTCAGCGTCAAATGAAAATTGCGCAAAGCCGACAAAAGAGTTATGCAGACAAGAGGCGAAGATCCTTAGAGTTTGATGAAGGAGACTTCGTGTTTCTTAAGGTATCGCCCATGAAGGGGATTATGCGTTTCGGTAAGAAGGGGAAACCGAGTCCAAGATATATTGGACCTTATGAAATTATCGAACCCATTGGAAAGGTCGCTTACAAATTAGCGTTACCTCCAGAATTGTCGGCAGTGCATAATGTATTTCATGTGTCGATGCTGAGAAAATATATACCAGATCCGTCCCATGTGTTGAAGCATGAGCCTATTCAAATCCACGAGGATTTGACATATGAGGAACAACCTATTCGAGTACTGGCTCGTGAAGAGAAAGTACTGAGGAATAAGACAATCCCACTAGTGAAGATTCTGTGGAAAAATCACAACATTGAAGAAGCTACGTGGGAACGAGAAGACGAGATGAGGAGTTTATACCCCCACTTGTTCTAATTTTCGAGGACGAAAATTTTATAAGGAGGGGTGAATGTGACAACCGGGAAATTTAGGTAATTCTCGGAAGAAAATGTACAAATGTATGTATATAGCAATTTGTACTATTTAAAGAGTGAAATAAATGTATTTATATTGTTTAGAATATATTAAAATGTTCTAACAATATTGACGAGTAAGAATTCAGTGTTGGAAAAATTCACTGAGTTGAAACGGGTGAAACGGTGCCAAAAACGGCATTGAAAACCTTAACCGGGACAATAAAAGACAGAAAACTTCCGGGATTAATTTTGATCAAACGGAAGCAGTTTAAATTGATCCGACTGCACAGGAGACCTCAGGAACACGCCGGGACGATTTCAGGAAAATTTCGGCTCGAACCGGTATCGGTCAAAAAGTAGTCGAATTAATGTGAATAGTGAAAGTCAAAGTCAACTTTGCTTTAGCATTTATGACATCATAAATCCCTTTAACAAATGGGAAGAAAATGGTGGTTGGTAGCATTAATGGTCATGATCCATTTGCTTTTTGATCTAAAGGCCAAGATTTGGCCAAAAATACACCATTTTAATTTTTGAAAAATGTGGAAAGAATTAGGCTTGAAAGGTGTTTAATTCTCATTGGTTGATAGCCAAATTAATTGGCTTTCTTTGTTGCATTAAGTTGGCAACATTTTAAACCAAAAGGTCGAGACACATTTGAAAGACAAAAACCAAAGAAAATTTTCTAAGTGTTCTTCCATAGTGAGCCGTGAGTAACCCAAGAGGAACTAAGCTATTCCTTCAATTTTCTTTCACAAAAATTGTGTCAAAGCATTCCTTGAAGACAAAGGAAGCAAGTGAACAAGGTAATTCCTCTTGGATTTAACTTTTTCTTGGTTTTTCTTCAAGAAAACCGTGGGATGAATAGTGAAAAAGATGGAAAATTTTTTGGTTATTTTCAATGATTTGATGCTTGGGTTTTGTTAAGGGTGTAATTAGGAAGAAAACCATGTAATTGGTTTAAAGAAAAACCAAAATTTTGTTGGTTTTCCAAGGGTAAAACCGTGGGTTACCAAGAGTAAGCAATGAGAAATTTTTGTGGTTTAATTGTTAACATGCTTTCAATTTAAATTTTGTTAAGAATAAAGCATGATTTGCATTCTGGAAAGCTTGGAAAAAAATTTTGGTGAACCTACCCTAATGTGGCCGTGGGTTAACAAGAGTTTGGTGGAAAATTTTGCATGGGTTATTTGAGATTTGGATGATTGGAATCATGCATTTTATAATGTAAATGATGAAATTGGGAGTGAAAGCAAGAAAAGAAAATTTTGGAGCATGTTTTCCCTAATTGGCCGTGGGTTATATGTGATTAAAAACCCTAGGAAAATTATTGAAAAATGCAATGAAAATGGGCTTGAAAATGTGTTAGAAAATGACATTTTAATAGCCTAAGATTTGGTGAAAATTTGAGAAATTTTGGTTAGGTTTGATTGTGGAAAACCGAGACCAAAACTAAGGGCAAAATTGAGAAAAAATTTTTGTAATGTGGGTTAAAATGTGAATTTGGAATTTTGTGAGCTTTTATGTAAAAGTTTGAAAAAATTTTACATAAAATAGGCTTGTGGTATAGTACATGGCAGGTACATATGGTTCGAGGCGTACCTAACGCCGGTAGCCTTAAAATTACGTCGAAATGCTGCCGAAATTTCGAAAACGGCATTCGGGGTAAAATGGAAATAAAAATAAAAAGTTTGGGGTTGGATCGGAAACCCGAGTTCTTAACGGAAAATTGAATAAGGAAAGCCTAAGGGGTGGTTCGTGAATAGTAACTCGTCCCCTAAAAATATAAAACGCAAGTGAAATTGAAAAACCGACCCCGAGGGGGGGCGTTTTTTGAAACGAAATAAAGGTCCGAGTCGGGAACGGAAAATCCGAGCCTCGGAAACCTAGATCGGGAATGTCTAGATGAACGTTTTAAATACTAGTGAAACGTCCATTTGAGACTCCGAAACGATAGAAAATCACTAAACCGACGTAGGGGTCGGAATAGTGCTTCCCGAGGGTCGGGAAAGTGAAAAGTGGAAATAAAATAGAAATGAACCCGGTAATGATTAGAAAAGAGTCAGAAAAGTTCCTAAGAGCCAAAAATGCTGTGGCGGCCCGCCCCTCGTAGAGATCATACAATACTATTACAGTTGAGCTTTATCGCTAACTGCGATAGATTGTACTCTCATGGGTCGCCGGCTTATCTCTCTCTCTTTTTAAATCATGACGTTTTCAGGGAAATTTTTTTTTTCTTTTAGACATCATGTAAAACATTTCCCACTATTTACTTTGTTGGCAAGTACAAAGTAATTTACATATTACAGTACTTTCGTAAATATATATATTATATTACAAAAGACTGTTTCTTTTTTTTTTTTTCCCTTTTTGTCGCTCAGCGGAAAGACTCTGGCAGGACCATATCCCTCGCCCAGTTATCCCATTTGACACGCGCCATCCCGTCCGCATCCAGTCAAACAAGCTACTTGTGACGCCCCGTGCCCTCAGCGGCCCGGACCGTCACTGAAAACTCTTATTACTTGCTTCTTTAACTTTTACTTATACTTCTTCTTTAAAACCGATACTTAAACTTGCTGAATTTAATACCATAAATTTAGAGGGAATTTTTTTTTTTTTTATATACACGTACGTATTTACTATTCACGTATGCATACTATTAAAATGCGGAATTTGAAAAACATAAGGATTTCAATTATACATACATAATTATATACTTGTTTATCTGATTACTATTCACCAGATACTATTTAAATATACTACTCGTACATATACTGTTTAACATTTACTATTCAAAATACTATTTAACTGTCACCATTCAAAATATTATTTACTCATACTGTGCGGAAGAATACTCGCGGTGTATCCATAACCTCATCCTCACATCCACCTCCGCCACCATCATCGTCCCTTGATGTTTACGCTATAGGATGCTTACCTACAGCATGAACACACTCCGTGAGCTTTACGACCAGTAAGTACAACATGTTAACCGCAAAACATGTTTAAAACATAGCACATACGTAAAATCATAGGCATGACATATATCACTTAATAAATCACATACCATATAAGCATATTACATATCAGCTCACATATCATGTCATCACATAACATGTCATAACACTGAATATAAAACTTCACATACTTTATGCATGACAGGAGCATCGTGTACTGTATGAACTCTACTGAAAAAGAAAGCATAGCGAACTATAACTAATGCATGATCCGGTTATGTTCATTTATGCTTCAAACTTTTCTTTTCTTTTCTTGTCTATTTAGGGCCCATGTGTCAGTACCGTGTGCGCGCAGACCAACGGTAACGCCCGAGGTCAACTAATGCCGAAGAGCCATCAACTGATGCTCAACTTGTGGCCTGAACTTTCTTTAACTGGAAACCCCTTCGACTGAAGGAGCCGGTACGACACACCTATTTATTTCCATCTTGTTTAACTGTTCTAGCCATACGCTTCTCTAAGCTGTCCCCAATCCTACGCGGTAGGGATCTATGGCTTCTATCTTGTTCTTTCATCAATCCACTCGATTGTGAAGCTATATGCTCTTATGTATGCTGTGCAGCATCGTGTGCAAGATACATACTTAAAATACTGGAAAAGCATCATTTTAAATTCATTTTATCCATGCTGTAGGCGGAGTTGTACTTACCTGTCATCAGACAGTTTATACTCTCGCCTTCGTCACAATACAGGTACCTCCCTGTAATCATAATACATTTCGTTAACATTTACTCTTAGGTCACTGTGGTCATTAGTGACTAATAAAAACTCTATCGTTAGTGATACCGATCCTTGTCGGTACTAATTGCCCACTTCTTAAGAATTTAATTTTCTAATCATTGTTAATTAATTTATTTACCCAATAAATTAATTAACATCGCTCTTAGGTCACTCTATCGTTAGGAACTAATAAACTTATCGTTGTGTGGTACTGATGCCTATCGGTACCCGACTGCTCTACTTTGGGAAATTTGATATCTAATTTTTTTAATCGTGCTTGATTAATTTGTCTACTTGACAAATTAATCACTGTCTCTCACTATCCCATTCCGACTTGGTCCTTGACTGGCTAACCAACCAGTCAACTGACTGAATACCTCTCGTATGACTATTTAGCCTATCGGGTTACCGTTACCGATGTAATCGCCCCAAATTTTATACTTCGATCGCACCTGTCCCTCGGGTGGTACTATTCTGACATAGGGGTCGTTTTCTTACATTACGAAATTTCTAATGGGGCGGTTCACTAATCCTCATAGTGTCCGTCCTTCTTTCCCGGACTTAGGTCATCGAGGGAGCTCGGGTTTCCATCCCGATCACATTTTCAGCCCTCGTTTCCTAAAATACCCCTTTGTGCCGTTTTAGAAATTTCGGCAGCATTTCCGCTTAATTTTTAGGTTTCCGGCGTTTAGGAAACGCCTCAAAACCATCTAACCTATTCTAACCTGCCACGTACTAAACCAGAGGCCTAATTTTTTACGTAAAAGCTCCGCTTTTTACCTAAACATATTCACATTTTCTCACATTCTCTTTTTCGATATTTCACCCTTTTTTCTTACAATTCCTCAAGTCATTAAACCATAATTAATACATAATTATTTCCAATATTAAATTGAGGAATAAATAGATCAACACTACTACCAAAATCGTTCCCGTCGGCGGTCGGACGAATCGTTCGGTCTCGACCGTGCAATCTTTGAATCGTCGTTCTTCACTTTTGAAACTCCAGTTTGCAAATCCGATGCCGCGGATGTGTCAGGAACGTCGAAAATAGGCCAACGGGCCATTCTTCAATTTTCGGTCTCCGGGTCGCCGTTGACCGGCGTTGACCGGCGTTGACCGGCCGTTGACCGGCGTTGACCACGGCGGCGATGGAAGTGGCGACCACCATCTTGAAGAGCTCGACGAGAGGAACCCATTGGTGGTGTCAATTTCACGAATCGAGGCTCCTATCACCGGAAATCGGCTCTCGAAAAGTCGGCGACGGCGGCGGCGTTGGATCTTCATTTTTCCGGCGTTGTTGCCCAAAATTGATTTGGGGCTTTTGATCTACGTGTTGTTCTGAGCATTTTGACACCGACCTTGCAACTCAACTCCGCCGGAATAGCGAGATCCGACGGCGGCGATGGCGACGGCGACGGCGAACCTGGGGCGGCGCGATTCGGCGGCTGTTGACGTGAAATGAAGCCTGGGTTTTGTTCTACTCTTCACCACGAATCCATTGGGACCGGAATCGTGGCATTTGGACGTCGGACGGTGGAGATACGGCGGTTTGAAAAATTCGGCCACCGGCGGCTTTGGGCGGCGCGTGCGGCGTGCTCCGGCATCGGTTCGGTCGACTCGGCCCACCGTTGGAATCAGCTCGTCGAGAGCTTTCCAATGGTGCCGGCGGTGTCAAAAACGGAGGCCGGATTCGATAGTTGGTCACTGTTCATCTTCGTGTGGTATGGGAGGGAGAAAATGTGATTTGGAAAAATATGGGGGCTATTTTTCTATAATCCCCAAAATTTCCTCCTTTATACTAATTTTTTTGAAAAATTTTAAGATAGGCTATACTGACTAATTTGGGCGTGCTGAACCCAAATATATCGGTTTTATCTTCATCCGAGGTCGTCTCGACCAGTTTCCCGATACTGTATGGTTCCCGGTCAAAAATTACTTTTTGTGCTCAAATGACTAATTTGAGCATTCTGATTCCAAATATATCAGTTTTATATCAAGAAGAGGTCATCTTGATCAATTTCTTGATACTGTGGTTAGGCCTACACTGTGTTGACACTGTGCACGCATAACGAGGTATTTTCGCGTGAAATTTCAAACACAGTCTCTCTTGACTAATTTGGACGTGCTGATTTCAAATTTATCAGTTTTACATCCATCTGAGGTCTTCTGGACCAGTTTTCGGGATCTGCATGACCCCGTCTCGAAAAACGTGTCAGGTGCCCGATTGACTAATTTGGGCGTCCTGAGTCTAAATATATCAGTTTCGGGACGAGGAAAGGTCGTCTTGACCCTCATCCCGATACTACGTATCCCTTAAACAAAATCTACATTTTATGCTCAATTGACCAGATTGAGCCTGCTGACTATTAATATATCAGTTTTATGCCAGATTAAGGCCGTCTTGGCCACTAACCTGACACTGCGTTTCTCACTACTCACTATTCACTATTCACTAATCACTATTCACTATCTGACTGACTAATCTGAGCGTTCTGACTTTGATTTTGTCAGTCTATGGGCGAGAAGTGGTCATCTAGACCACTTTTCTCGATACTGTACATCTATTAGGGCAATTATCACTGCTGCGCTCAGATGACCAGTCTGAGCGTACTGATGACTAGCTCATCAATTCTGTATCATGAAATGGTCGTCTAGACCGGTTTCTTGATATTGCGTGTCTCAACGCATACTCACATAATAGGGTGGACCGATTTCACTGTCGATTACCCCTTTCATTACATGAATAGTAATTAAACGTTACTATTCCTGTTTAATTCATTCAACTGAAAAGCACACTGTGCTTATTAACTTAATTACATCATTACATAGTAATTAAGTTTCATAATTCATGAGAGTCATTACAGTGGCTCTCGACTCATTACACAGCCTTCTACACAGACTCTTACACGTGCGTGTGCAACGCAACACGGGCGTGTACATTTCAGACACGAGCATGTACTAGTTGAGACTACTCAACACGGCCATGTCTTTGAAACACATTCATCTATCTGAGCGGTACACAGCCTCTTACACGGTCGTGTACTTGACCATGTTTCTTAAATTTGCTAAAGGACATTAAATTATGTCCATTTTATTCCTTAATGACTTATTACATGGTAAGTAGGTGCCATGAAAATGGCGGTCATTACAACCTACCCCCCTTACAAAATTTTCGTCCTCGAAAATTAGAATAATTCCGGGAAGTCTCTTCTCATGTCTTATTCCCATTCTCATGTGGCTTCCTCAACACTATGATTCTGCCACAACACTTTTACTAGCGGTATACTTCATTCCTAAGTACTTTCTCCTTTCTAACTAAGATCTGCACGAGTCTCTCCTCGTACGTCGGATCAGCGTATACTACAACGGATTCTTGGCTAAGAACATGGGAGCTGTTTGGCACGTACTTCTTTAACATCAAAACGTGAAAGACATTGTGCACTGTAACTAACTCGGGAGGAAGTGCTAGTCTATAAGCCACCTTCCCGACTTTCTCTATTATCTCAAGGGTCCTATGTACTTAGGACTGAGCTTTCTTTTCTTTTCGAAATGCACCACCCCTTTCATGGGTGCCGCCTTGATAAAGACCAAGTCTCTTACTTGAAACTCAAGGGGTCTATAGCGCTTATCGTCAAAATTCTTCTGTCGACTGTGCGCTGTATCTAACGTTTCTCGTATCAGCTTCACGTCTGACATGGTATTCTTGATGATGTCCGAGCTAACTACTCGTTTCTCTCCAAACTCGTACTAATGAGCCAGAGATCTGCATTTCTTTCCACAGAGTGTCTCGTACGGTGCCATTCCTATCGAGGAATGATAGTTGCTGTTGTACGAGAACTCGCTCAATGGTAGCTTCTGATATCAATTTCCTTTGAAGTCTAGGACGCAGGTCTCAACATGTCCTCTAACATCTGTATGGTCCTCTCAGACTAATTGTCGGTCTGAGGATGAAATGCTGTGCTGAACTCTCACTTGGACCGTAATGCGGCTTGAACACCTCGCCAAAATCTGGAGGTAAAGCGTCCACTACGATCTGAGACGATCGACTCTGGTATTCCGTGCCATTTCACGAACTGTGCCGCATAGATTTCTACTGGTCGTTCCACCGAGTAGCTAACTTTCATTGCTAAAAATCTAACTGATTTCATCAGTTTTTCTACAATCACCCAGATTGCATCATTATCGTTTGACGTCTTCGGCAATCCGATTACGAAATTCATCGTAATCTGGTCCCATTTCTACTCGGGTAACTTAATTTCCTACGATTATCCTGCTGAGCGCTGGTGATCTACCTTAACCTTCTGGCACGTAAGGCAGCTGGCGACGAACTCGACAATGTCATTCTTCATTCCAAGGCACCAAAAACTTTCCTTTAGGTACTTGTACATCTTATTCGCTACCGGATGTACGGAATATGACGTCTCGTAAGGTTCCAAAAGGATTCGCTTCTTGAGTTCTTCATCTTTTAGAACACATACTCTATCTCTGTAGTAGAGTATGTCGTCCTTAAGGATCTTAAACTCTGAACCCTTGTCCTCTATAGCTTCCTTTTTGGACTTGAGCAGGGACAAATCAAAATCTTGACCGATCTTGATCTCTTCTTGGAGCGTCGATTGGAGGGTGATGTTAGACAATCCCCCTATCAAAATCTTGATCTTGCTGTCGCATAACTCCTTTGTAGCGCTCTTGACAAGGCACTAATAGCCATAGGCATAGTAATATGCTTCTGACTCTACGCATTGACCACTTTATTGGCTTTCCCTGGATGGTATAGGATCTCACGGTCGTAATCCTTACCAACTCTAGCCATCTACGCTACCTCATGTTGAGCTCTTTCTGCGTGAAGATACATTTGAGACTCTAGTGGTCGATGTAAATCTCGCACGTGACTCCGTACAGGTAGTGCCTCCATGTTTTTATCGTAAAAACTATCGCTACTAGCTCCAGATCACGCGTTGGGTAGCTCTTCTCAAGGTTTTTTTTTTGAGTTGTCGTGAAGCATACGCGACTACTCTACCATTCTACATCAACACAGTTTCCAACTTGGTTTTAGATGTGGCGCTTAAATCACAAAGCTTCCCTGACCAACATTTGAAATGGTCAGCATTGGAGCGCTTATGAGTCTTCATCTTAGCTCTTGGAAGCTTTCCTCACACTTATCGATTCACTTATACCTCTTTCCCTTCTTGGTGAGCGCTGTGAGCGGAGCAGCTAACTTTGAGTAGCCTTCGACTAAGTGTAGGTAACATCCTGTTAGTTTAAAGAAACTGTGAATTCCCGTTTCGTTCCTCTGAGCTGGCCACGTGCTAACTGCATCAATTTTCGCCAGGTCCACAGATACTCCTTCCTTGGGGTCTACGTGGTCTAGAAAATGGACCTTCTCCAGCCAAAACTCGTACTTGGAGAACTTGGTGTATAACTGATGGTCCTGTTGCATGCGCAAAATGATAATTAAGTGCTCTTCGTGCTCTTCCTTCGTCTTAGAGTGTATAAGTATGTCATCGATGAACCCAATGACAAACTTATCCAAATAGTCCTTGAACATGCGGTTCATCCAGTTCATGAAAGTTACTGGTGCGTCCGTTAATCTGAGTGACATGAACAGAAACTCGTAATGTCCGTACCACGTTTGAAATGCTGTTTTGGGTACATCTTCATTCCTGATTTGTAGTTGATGGTACTCGGGATGTAGATCGATCTTCGAGAACACTACAGCGTCTTGGAGCTGATCAAATAGATCGTTAACTCGCGGCAACAGATGCTTATTCTTAATCGTAATCCTGTTCAACTCTCTGTAGTCGATGCACATTCTCAGTGGTCCATCTTTCTTCTTCACGAATGGTATGGGTGCTCTCCAGGGTGAATAGCTCTATCGCATGAATCCCTTATCTATTTAGTACTTTAGCTGGGCTTGGAGCTCCTTTAGCTCTATAGGGCCTATTCTGTAGGGGGCCTCAAAGATGGGGCTGATTCTAGTAGACGTTCAGTCTCGAACGAGATCCTGCGCTCTGGTTGGAGTCCTGCAAGATCTTCTAGAAATATCTCCATGAATTCCCTGACTATCGGTACGTTGTCGGGTCCTATCTCTATTCCTTGAGTCTTATCTGCTACGTATACTAGGAAGTCCGTGCATCCACTGGATTGTATCTCGCGAGCCTTCACTGCTGATATCATCGTCTTTGGTTGCTCTGGCGACAAACCCTTGTAGATGAACTTTTCACATCCGATTGGTTCGAAAATGATTTTTCGCCTTCAACAGTTTATGACAACGTTGTGTCCTAAGCCTTTTTTTTTTTTTTTGGCATAGTGGCCTTTCTTGCCACAGATGAAACAACCACTTACTCCTTACTTACATTCTCCTGAGTGCCTCTTTCCGCATTTCGTGCACGTCGAGTTGGCTATCATTTCCTTCCTGGTCGTTTCTCTTCTGGGGGAAATTCTCCTGTGAATCTTGATTGCCTTAATTCCCCTTTTCTCTTGTTGTTATTATGGGAATGCCTACTATTCTGGCCGGTTCCCACATTCTGTCCTCTGTGTTGTAACTCGGGGTTTTACTTCCCCTGAGCCTGCTCAGCTTGCGTTTTCTCCTCCTTTCGTGCCTTAAAATTCTGCGCCTTTCGCTCCTTATCCTGAGCCGACTAGTACTCAGCTCAGATAGTCTTGCTGACACATTCTGCTAGTGTCGCTGGTCCGTGCCCTCCGCTACAGACCTAAACTGTGATTTCCGTTCTGAACATCTTCAGCATTCGTCTGACTCTCTCCTTTTGGTCGGTACCAAATCTGGACAAAGTTGAGCCAACTGCTCAAACTTCTTGACTGCCTCCATAACAGTTATACTACCTTGGTGCAGGTTGTCGAACTCGTCCTACTGCGCTACTAGTGCTTCCTCGTTGAAGTACATCTCCTTGAATTCCTCAATGAAATCGCTCCAGCTCATCTCTCTGATGTTCCTCTTAATGGTTACCATCTTCCACCACTAACGCGCCTCATTGCGCAGGGTGAAGGGTGCGTACATCACTTTCTCTCTCTCTATCTATTAACCCTATAAAATCCAAGATTACTTGGATATTCGTTAGCCAATCATCGACCTCTATAGGGTTGGTGATTCCTACGAATTCTAACGCTTTCATGCGTCGGAATCTCTCATACAAGTCACCTTCCCTAGGGATTGGCAGAAAATAATTGCTGCTACGAAAGCAGCCATTACTATGGGTGCTAGTGCTTCCTGAGCTGAAGGAGCTGCTTGCTCCCTCAGAGTTTCTGGGCTGCTAGAGTCTCCTGTGCTGGCATCTCTACTGACTGTGGTGCCTAGGGTTGCTGGCCCAGCTGTTCTCTAAGCTGGTTTAGCTCCCGCTGCTGGTTCTCCATCATCTCTCGCATGGCTGCAATCTGTGCTATCAACTCATCCTCTCGGGATGCTGGGTTTAACTAAGCTCTCGTTCTTGCCATGTTTTCCTATGTAACCCTATCGTACAGCGAAAAAGGAAAATATAAGTCTCTTAAATTCTATACTTGGGACTCGTATCACATATCATTTTCTTTCTTACTTAACAATCTTACTTAAACCATTATGGATATAAATATACACACTATATCCATCTTTCTTTCTCTCATACTGTGATGTTCAATACAATTACCGCATTGTATTGGGACATCGTCTGAGTGCTAGGATTCGTCCTGCACTTTCTGTCATATCATACTCACACTGTGGAAAAATATTATATCTGGCCCCTAGGGCAAAACTTTACTACTTATCTCATAATATATTTCACATAATATATATACATATATTCAAGATTCTAGTTCAGTGGGAGTGACACACACTTCCCCTATACGATCCCAACAAGTACATTATGCTATAACTGACGGGGGAGAGCTACTGCTTCCCTCTATATATTTTCATAACTAACATTCCCGCAGAAGGGTTACTACTATTGGAAGGATAATCCTGATTCAGTATCAGGCATCTCCTCATCATCACTATCGCTGAGTGAGTACTCCTCTGGGTTTTCCTCTTCTTCTCAGTCGAAACTGATCTCGTCATCGCTGGCTATGATGACTTGGGGTTCGTACATCCCCATCTATTCGTCATTACTAAAGCAGTTGGGGATCTCCTCTCCCTCATCGTCGGGATGGGCATCGGAAAGAGTCTTGTCATCTTCCTCTTCCATGGGGTGTTCGGGAGACATACGGGCTGGTTCGGGGTTCTCCATTGGCTCCCTATTGCCCTCGTGTACTTCTGGCTGGTGCTCGGCCATGAACTCTTCATCGGCCAGTTGGGGTGCTGGTTCTACCGGGTCACCCTCCATAATGGCGGCTGCTATAATGCCTTGGGCTTGTGTAGGGTTCCCGGGGTTGAGCACTTTTCTCTCGGCGTTCACTATCTCCTTGATAAGGCTTGCTAGTCCTGCTTGATTGCTCTTCTAATTCTGTTTGGCAAGGTCTCTTTCTCTCTTTGGGTCTTCTCCTGTCTTGATCCACTTTTGTCTCGGCATGTATTGTAGAAGTCCATTTCGGTTCCTTGTAGCGAACAGCATACGTTAGAACTATATCGCCGGACATCAGCTGCAGTCTTTCAGTCCGATGAACAAATTCTCGTATATCCATAACTCTAGAGAACTTAGGCGGTTTCACTCCCTGCTTGCCCATAGAGAAAAACTGGGGCTGATGCTGGACTGCTCTCAGAGATTGGCTCGATCGTGGTATGGCGAAACTCGACACAGTTAAGAGCTCATCCTGGTCATAAGGATCCCGATACACACGAGAGTATCTTCCTGAGAGATATCAACAGCCAACAGGACTCAGTTATCCTGGTCAATGGTGTACAATCAGGGAATCACTTTGATAACATGAAACTAGTCCTGACATTCTCATAGAGTGCAGGAGTACTGTTTGCCACTCGAAACTTGGTGGACGACTAGCCCTGAAGATCAGTACAACTCGAGCAGCAATCCATGTTCTTTCTCTGAGCAGTTCTCTAGCACTGCACGGTCGTGATTTTTCGTATAATGATCTCAGCATCTTTTCATCTTGTCCTCGCCATCATAGATTTCGTCGTTTCATTACTATAAAATGTTATCTTCAATAGATAAACATTTACCGACTAAAAAATAAAACTAACTTACTTGGACAGATGAGGTAGGCATGCGGTGATGTGAAGTAGGATGGCAGGAAACCGCTCTGATACCAACTGTGACGCCCCGTGCCCTCAGCGGCCCGGACCGTCACTGAAAACTCTTATTACTTGCTTCTTTAACTTTTACTTATACTTCTTCTTTAAAACCGATACTTAAACTTGCTGAATTTAATACCATAAATTTAGAGGGAATTTTTTTTTTTTTTTATATACACGTACGTATTTACTATTCACGTATGCATACTATTAAAATGCGGAATTTGAAAAACATAAGGATTTCAATTATACATACATAATTATATACTTGTTTATCTGATTACTATTCACCAGATACTATTTAAATATACTACTCGTACATATACTGTTTAACATTTACTATTCAAAATACTATTTAACTGTCACCATTCAAAATATTATTTACTCATACTGTGCGGAAGAATACTCGCGGTGTATCCATAACCTCATCCTCACATCCACCTCCGCCACCATCATCGTCCCTTGATGTTTACGCTATAGGATGCTTACCTACAGCATGAACACACTCCGTGAGCTTTACGCCCAGTAAGTACAACATGTTAACCGCAAAACATGTTTAAAACATAGCACATACGTAAAATCATAGGCATGACATATATCACTTAATAAATCACATACCATATAAGCATATTACATATCAGCTCACATATCATGTCATCACATAACATGTCATAACACTGAATATAAAACTTCACATACTTTATGCATGACAGGAGCATCGTGTACTGTATGAACTCTACTGAAAAAGAAAGCATAGCGAACTATAACTAATGCATGATCCGGTTATGTTCATTTATGCTTCAAACTTTTCTTTTCTTTTCTTGTCTATTTAGGGCCCATGTGTCAGTACCGTGTGCGCGCAGACCAACGGTAACGCCCGAGGTCAACTAATGCCGAAGAGCCATCAACTGATGCTCAACTTGTGGCCTGAACTTTCTTTAACTGGAAACCCCTTCGACTGAAGGAGCCGGTACGACACACCTATTTATTTCCATCTTGTTTAACTGTTCTAGCCATACGCTTCTCTAAGCTGTCCCCAATCCTACGCGGTAGGGATCTATGGCTTCTATCTTGTTCTTTCATCAATCCACTCGATTGTGAAGCTATATGCTCTTATGTATGCTGTGCAGCATCGTGTGCAAGATACATACTTAAAATACTGGAAAAGCATCATTTTAAATTCATTTTATCCATGCTGTAGGCGGAGTTGTACTTACCTGTCATCAGACAGTTTATACTCTCGCCTTCGTCACAATACAGGTACCTCCCTGTAATCATAATACATTTCGTTAACATTTACTCTTAGGTCACTGTGGTCATTAGTGACTAATAAAAACTCTATCGTTAGTGATACCGATCCTTGTCGGTACTAATTGCCCACTTCTTAAGAATTTAATTTTCTAATCATTGTTAATTAATTTATTTACCCAATAAATTAATTAACATCGCTCTTAGGTCACTCTATCGTTAGGAACTAATAAACTTATCGTTGTGTGGTACTGATGCCTATCGGTACCCGACTGCTCTACTTTGGGAAATTTGATATCTAATTTTTTTAATCGTGCTTGATTAATTTGTCTACTTGACAAATTAATCACTGTCTCTCACTATCCCATTCCGACTTGGTCCTTGACTGGCTAACCAACCAGTCAACTGACTGAATACCTCTCGTATGACTATTTAGCCTATCGGGTTACCGTTACCGATGTAATCGCCCCAAATTTTATACTTCGATCGCACCTGTCCCTCGGGTGGTACTATTCTGACATAGGGGTCGTTTTCTTACATTACGAAATTTCTAATGGGGCGGTTCACTAATCCTCATAGTGTCCGTCCTTCTTTCCCGGACTTAGGTCATCGAGGGAGCTCGGGTTTCCATCCCGATCACATTTTCAGCCCTCGTTTCCTAAAATACCCCTTTGTGCCGTTTTAGAAATTTCGGCAGCATTTCCGCTTAATTTTTAGGTTTCCGGCGTTTAGGAAACGCCTCAAAACCATCTAACCTATTCTAACCTGCCACGTACTAAACCAGAGGCCTAATTTTTTACGTAAAAGCTCCGCTTTTTACCTAAACATATTCACATTTTCTCACATTCTCTTTTTCGATATTTCACCCTTTTTTCTTACAATTCCTCAAGTCATTAAACCATAATTAATACATAATTATTTCCAATATTAAATTGAGGAATAAATAGATCAACACTACTACCAAAATCGTTCCCGTCGGCGGTCGGACGAATCGTTCGGTCTCGACCGTGCAATCTTTGAATCGTCGTTCTTCACTTTTGAAACTCCAGTTTGCAAATCCGATGCCGCGGATGTGTCAGGAACGTCGAAAATAGGCCAACGGGCCATTCTTCAATTTTCGGTCTCCGGGTCGCCGTTGACCGGCGTTGACCGGCGTTGACCGGCCGTTGACCGGCGTTGACCACGGCGGCGATGGAAGTGGCGACCACCATCTTGAAGAGCTCGACGAGAGGAACCCATTGGTGGTGTCAATTTCACGAATCGAGGCTCCTATCACCGGAAATCGGCTCTCGAAAAGTCGGCGACGGCGGCGGCGTTGGATCTTCATTTTTCCGGCGTTGTTGCCCAAAATTGATTTGGGGCTTTTGATCTACGTGTTGTTCTGAGCATTTTGACACCGACCTTGCAACTCAACTCCGCCGGAATAGCGAGATCCGACGGCGGCGATGGCGACGGCGACGGCGAACCTGGGGCGGCGCGATTCGGCGGCTGTTGACGTGAAATGAAGCCTGGGTTTTGTTCTACTCTTCACCACGAATCCATTGGGACCGGAATCGTGGCATTTGGACGTCGGACGGTGGAGATACGGCGGTTTGAAAAATTCGGCCACCGGCGGCTTTGGGCGGCGCGTGCGGCGTGCTCCGGCATCGGTTCGGTCGACTCGGCCCACCGTTGGAATCAGCTCGTCGAGAGCTTTCCAATGGTGCCGGCGGTGTCAAAAACGGAGGCCGGATTCGATAGTTGGTCACTGTTCATCTTCGTGTGGTATGGGAGGGAGAAAATGTGATTTGGAAAAATATGGGGGCTATTTTTCTATAATCCCCAAAATTTCCTCCTTTATACTAATTTTTTTGAAAAATTTTAAGATAGGCTATACTGACTAATTTGGGCGTGCTGAACCCAAATATATCGGTTTTATCTTCATCCGAGGTCGTCTCGACCAGTTTCCCGATACTGTATGGTTCCCGGTCAAAAATTACTTTTTGTGCTCAAATGACTAATTTGAGCATTCTGATTCCAAATATATCAGTTTTATATCAAGAAGAGGTCATCTTGATCAATTTCTTGATACTGTGGTTAGGCCTACACTGTGTTGACACTGTGCACGCATAACGAGGTATTTTCGCGTGAAATTTCAAACACAGTCTCTCTTGACTAATTTGGACGTGCTGATTTCAAATTTATCAGTTTTACATCCATCTGAGGTCTTCTGGACCAGTTTTCGGGATCTGCATGACCCCGTCTCGAAAAACGTGTCAGGTGCCCGATTGACTAATTTGGGCGTCCTGAGTCTAAATATATCAGTTTCGGGACGAGGAAAGGTCGTCTTGACCCTCATCCCGATACTACGTATCCCTTAAACAAAATCTACATTTTATGCTCAATTGACCAGATTGAGCCTGCTGACTATTAATATATCAGTTTTATGCCAGATTAAGGCCGTCTTGGCCACTAACCTGACACTGCGTTTCTCACTACTCACTATTCACTATTCACTAATCACTATTCACTATCTGACTGACTAATCTGAGCGTTCTGACTTTGATTTTGTCAGTCTATGGGCGAGAAGTGGTCATCTAGACCACTTTTCTCGATACTGTACATCTATTAGGGCAATTATCACTGCTGCGCTCAGATGACCAGTCTGAGCGTACTGATGACTAGCTCATCAATTCTGTATCATGAAATGGTCGTCTAGACCGGTTTCTTGATATTGCGTGTCTCAACACATACTCACATAATAGGGTGGACCGATTTCACTGTCGATTACCCCTTTCATTGCATGAATAGTAATTAAACGTTACTATTCCTGTTTAATTCATTCAACTGAAAAGCACACTGTGCTTATTAACTTAATTACATCATTACATAGTAATTAAGTTTCATAATTCATGAGAGTCATTACAGTGGCTCTCGGCTCATTACACAGCCTTCTACACAGACTCTTACACGTGCGTGTGCAACGCAACACGGGCGTGTACATTTCAGACACGAGCATGTACTAGTTGAGACTACTCAACACGGCCATGTCTTTGAAACACATTCATCTATCTGAGCGGTACACAGCCTCTTACACGGTCGTGTACTTGACCATGTTTCTTAAATTTGCTAAAGGACATTAAATTATGTCCATTTTATTCCTTAATGACTTATTACATGGTAAGTAGGTGCCATGAAAATGGCGGTCATTACACTACTGAGCTGGTCGCTTACCTGCAACATTAGCAAAAATGGTGAGCTACAGGCTCAGTAAGTTCAAACATGCAAGGAATAAAATTTCTATGAATAGTACTATTCATCGTGAATAGTACCTTTGACTACTATTCATACGTGAATAGTAACTTTGACCACAATACCGTGTCACAACAGTACATCTACCGCGATGTTAGTACTCTCACTACACTGTCTTATGCTCAATTATGGCATAGTTTCAGTTTTAGGTAATTATCTTTGCTTATGTTCTGGTTTTGAGCTCAGGTTGGCAGTACCATTTAAGTGCGCATGACTGGGAGCGGTACATTAGTGCTGACCTCCACAGCCTTAATCTCATAGCCCCGAAGGCAAAATTGTACATGACTGGGAGTGGTACATCAGGGCTGACCTTCACAGCCTTAATCTCATAGCCCCGAAGGTAAAATTTACCTCCCTGTACGGAAGGCTGGTACGCCAGAAAGTGGTTTCATTACCGACTTTTTAACATTCTAACCCGGTGACTTCACATCGTCCCGTGGTTAGGAATGGTTCACATTTTAATTTTAGAGGAGTGAGTTTCATTAACCTCGCTCTAGTGCCCGAAGCACAATTAACAATGTGTCCATCCTCAATAGTGCCCGTAGCACATTACGTCTCTCTCTCTATTCTATAATAGTGCCCGTAGCACATATGTACCTAACTTATAGTTAATACATCAAAGTTAGCAACAATAATGCTATATGTTGCAGACAGGTAAATGTCTGAACTTACCTTATCAGTCGCTTCTCTTTTTCTCTCTTGGACCTTTGATCGCCTTCCTTGTAGGTCGATTTTTGGATCTTACAGACAAAACCTTGTCTGTTAATTTCATTTCCATTTATAGCTTTTATTTTTCATTTAAAAGCTTAAATAAAACCTATTTATAACTTTTTAGGCTTTATTTATCATTTTCCCCATTTTTTCTCAACTTTTACAAAATTACAATTTTACCCATGTATTTTGGCAAAATTACGATTTTACCCCTATATTTTGGTAAAAGTACGATTTTGCCCCTGACGGAAATTTTCCTGATCCAGACTGCATTTTTGGCTCTCAGGAACTTTTCTGACTCTTTTCTAATCATTACCGGGTTCGTTTTTATTTTACTTCCACTTTTCACTTTCCCGACCCTCGGGAAGCACTATTCTGACCCTTACGTCGGTTTAGCGATTTTCTATCGTTTCGGAGCCTCAAATGGACGTTTCACTAGCATTTAAAACGTTCATCTAGACATTCCCGACCTAGGTCTCCGAGGTTCGGATTTTCCGTTCCCGACTCGGACCTTTATTTCACTTCCAAAAACGCCCCCCCCTTGGGGTCGGTTTTTTTTTCAATTTCACTCACGTTTCAAATTTTTAAGGGGACGGTTTACTATTCATGAACCACCCTTTAGGTTTTCTTTATTAAATTTTCCGTTAGGGACTCGGGTTTCCGACCCGACCCTAAACTTTTATTTTAAATTCCCATTTTACCCCGAATGTCGTTTTCGAAATTTCGGCAGCATTTTCGGCGTAATTTTAAGGCTTCCGGCGTTAGGTACGCCTCGAACCGTATGTACCTGCCACGTACTATACCACAAGCCTATTTTATGTAAAAGTTTTCCAAACTTTTACATAAAAGCTCACAAAATTCCAAATTCACATTTTGATCCACATTACAAAATTTTTTTCACAATTTTGTCCATAGTTTGGTTTCGGTTTTCACAACCAAACCGAACCAAAATTTCTCAAATTTTCACCACACTTTAGGCTATTCAATGTCACGTTTTTAACACATTTTTAAGCCCATTTTCAATGCATTTTCAACCAAATTCTTAGGGTTTTTATCCTTATATAACCCACGGCCATCTTTAGAAAACACATGCCAATTATTTTTGTTTCATTCTTTCAATCACAATTCCTTTATTTACATTGTAAAATGCATGACTTCAATCAATCAAACATCACATAAAACCATGCAAATTTTTCCACCAACCCTTGTTAACCCCACGGCCACATTAGGTAATTCACACCAACAATTTTTTTCAAGCTTTTCACAATGCAATTCAAGCTTTATTCTTTACAAAATTTAACTTGGAAGCAAGTTAACAATTAAACCACAAAATTTTCTCATTGTTTACTTAAGGTAACCCACGGATTTACCCTTGAAAAACCAACAAAATTTAGGTTTTTCTTTAAACCAATTGCATGGTTTTCTTCCTTATTACCCCCTTAACAAAACCCAAGCATCAAACCATGGAAAAACAACCAAAAATTTTCCATCTTTTTCCCACTATTCACCCACGGTTTTCTTGAAGAAAAACCATGAAAAAGTTAAGTGCAAAGGGAGTTACCTTAGTCAATTGCTTCCTTTGCCTTCAAGGAATGCTTTGGCACACTTTTTGTGAAGAAAAATTGAAGAGATATCTTGGTTTCTCTTTGGGTTGCTCACGTACACCATGGAAGAACACTTAGCATTTTTTTCTCTTGGTTTTTGGCATGAAAATGTGTCTCGGCCTCTTTGTCACTAAAGTTGCCGACTTAAGCAACCAAAAGCCAATTAATTTGGCCATTAACCAATAAGAATTAAACATCTTTCAACACCATTTCTTTCCATAATTTTCAAAAATTAAAAATGGTGAATTTTGGCCAAATCTTGGCCTTTAGATCAAAAAGTAAATGGATCATGGCCATTAATGCTACCAACCACCATTTTCTTTCCATTTATTAAATGGATTAATGATGTCATAAATGCTAAAGTAAAAGTTGACTTTGACTTTCACTATTCACATTAATTTGACTACTTTTTAACCGATACCGGTTCGAGCTGAAATTTTCCTGAAATCGTCCCAGCGTGTTCTTGAGGTCTCCTATGCAGTCGGATCAATTTAAACTGCTTCCGTTTGATCAAAATCAATCCCGGAAGTTTTCCGTCTTTTATTACCCCGGTTAGGGTTTTCAATGCCGGTTTTGGCACCGTTTCACCCGTTTCAACTCAGTGAATTTTTCCAACACTGAATTCTTACTCGTCAGTATTGTTAGAACATTTTCATATATTCTGAACAATATAAATACATTTATTTCACTCTTTAAATAGTACAAATTGTTATATACATACATTTGTACATTTTCATCCGAGAATTGTCTGAATTTCCCGGTTGTCACAAATGCAGTCTGGATCGGGAAAATTCCGTCAGGGGCAAAATCGTAATTTTACCAAAACATAGGGGCAAAATCGTAATTTTGCCAAAATACAGGGGTAAAATTGTAATTTTGTAAAAGTTGAGAAAAAGGGGGAAAAATGACAAATAAAGCCTAAAAAGTTATAAATAGGTTTTATTGAAGCTTTTAAATGAAAAATAAAAGCTATAAATGGAAATGAAATTAACAGATAAGGTTTTGTCTGTAGGATCCAAAAATCGACCTACAAGGAGGGAGATCAAAGATCCAAGAGAGAAAGAGGGAAGAGACTGATAAGGTAAGTTCAGACATTTACCTGTCTGCAACATATAGCATTATTGTTGCTAACTTTGATGTACTAACTATAAATTAGGTATATATGTGCTACGGGCACTATTATAGAGTAGAGAGAGAGACGTAATGTGCTACGGGCACTATTGAGAATGGACACATTGTTAATTGTGCTTCGGGCACTAGAGCGAGGTTAATGAAACTCACTCACCTAAAATTAAAATATGAACCATTCCTAACCACGGGACAATGTGAAGTCACCGGGTTAGAATTTTAAAAAGTCGGTAATGAAACCACTTTCTGGCGTACCAGCCTTTCGTACAGGGAGGTAACTTTTGCCTTCGGGGCTATGAGAATAAGGCTGTGGAGGTCAGCACTGATGTACCGCTCCCAGTCATGTACTATTTGCCTTCGGGGCTATGAGATTAAGGTTGTGGAGGTCAGCACTAATGTACCGCTCCCAGTCATGCGCACTTAAATGGTACTGCCAACCTGAGCTCAAAACTAGAACATAAGCAAAGATAATTACCTAAAACTGAAACTATGCCATAATTGAGCATAAGACAGTTTAGTGAGAGTACTAAAATCGTGATTGATGTACTGTTGTGACACTGTGTTGTGGTCAAATTTACTATTCACGTATGAATAGTGGTCAAAGTTACTATTCACGTATGAATAGTATCAAAAGGACTATTCACGATGAATAGTACTATTCATAGAAATTTTATTTCTTGCATGTTTGAACTTACTGAGCCTGTAGCTCACCATTTTTGCTAATGTTACAGGTAAGCGACCAGCTCAGTAGCTTGTTTGACTGGATGCGGACGGGATGGCGCGTGTCAAATGGGATAACTGGGCGAGGGATATGGTCCTGCCAGAGTCTTTCCGCTGAGCGATAAAAAGGAGAGGAAAAAAAAAGAAACAGTCTTTTGTAATATTATATATTTTACGAAAGTACTGTAATATGTAAATTACTTTGTACTTGCCAACAAAGTAAATAGTGGGAAATGTTTTACATAATGTTTAAAAAAAAAAAAAAAATTTTCCCAAAAACGTCATGATTTAAAAGAGAGATAGATTAGCCGGCGACCCATGAGAGTACAATCTATCGCAGTTAGCGATAAAGCTTAACTTTAATAGTATTGTATGATCTCTACGAGGGGCGGGCCGCCACAGTTACTACACCAAGTTTACGCTTAGTAGCCGGTAGACCACCTACTTGCCCATGCGTGAAATTTTCCCAAAAACGTCATGATTTAAAAGAGAGATAGATTAGCCGGCGACCCATGAGAGTACAATCTATCGCAGTTAGCGATAAAGCTCAACTGTAATAGTATTGTATGATCTCTACGAGGGGCGGGCCGCCACAGTTACTACACCAAGTTTACGCTTAGTAGCCGGTAGACCACCTAGTTGCCCATGCGTGAGATAACCGGTTAGTTGACTGGTAGGCGACTAGTCAAGGACCGTGTTCTGTATAACATTGTGAGAAACGATGACTAATATGTCAAGAAGACAGTAATCAAACGATAATAGGAATCGGACACAAAATTCCCAAAGTAGGCCAATAGGGTATCGACGGGCCTCGGTACCACATAGAGACGCAAGTGTTAGTCACTAATGGTATTAGTGACCCAGTAAAGGTGCTAATGAGTAATATTATTGATGACAGGTGGTAACCTGTGAGTTGATAAAGGTGCGAGTACAAGTACAAATTGCTTGCAATTAGGTAAGTATAACTCCGCCTACAGCATGGATAAAATGAAGTTAAATGATGATTTTCCAGTATTTTAAGTATGCATCATGCACACGATGCTGCACAGCATATATAAGAGCATATAGTTTCACAATCGAGTAGATTGATTAAAGAACAATATAGAAGCCATACGTCCCGCCGCGTAGGTCTTGGGATAGCTTAGAAAAGCACGTGGTTAGAACAGATAAGCGAGATGGAATTTAATAGGCATGTCGTACAGGCTCTTTCCGTTGAAAGGGTTTTCAGAGTTAAAGTAAGAGAAGGCAAAGAGTTGAGCATCCGTTGATGGTCCTCCGGCCTATTTAGTGACCTCGGCGTTACTATTGGTCTGCACGCACTCGGTACTGACATAGGGGCCCAGAGTAGACAAGATAAAAGAAAAAGAAAATGTTGAAGCATAAATGAACATAACCGGATCATGTATTAATCACTGTATGCACTAGTTCCTTATGCTTCTAGTTTCCATAAGTTGCACTATATATATGATATACTATGTTATGCATTCAGTATGATGTGATGATGTATTCTAAGATGCGATACATGATGCTATGATATGTGATATGCTATATAGTATTGGTGATGACTGGTGTGCTCATATGATTTGAAGTGTGTATGTTTTAAACATGTTTTGCGGTAAATATGTTGTACTTACTGGGTGTAAAACTCACAAAGTGTGTTCATGCTGTAGGTAAGCGTCCTATGGCTTAATCACTTATGGGCGATGACAGCGGCGGAGGCGGATGTGAGGGGAGGTTGTAGACACGCCGAGAGTAATCCTCCACACAGTATGAGTAAATTGTATTTTGAATGGTGACAGTTAAATAGTATTTTGAATAGTAAAGGTTAAATAATATTTTGGAACAATAAACAGTATATATATTAATAGTATATTTAAATAGTATCTAGTGAATAGTAATCAGCTAAACAAGTATGTGAGTGGGTATGCAAAAATTGAAATCCTTATGTTCCTTTTTCAAATTCCGCATTTTAAAAGTATACGTACATAAATAGTAAATACGTACGCGTGTAAAAAAAAAAAATCCCTAATATTTCGTATTAAATCTAATATAAGTTAAATGTAAAGTATAAGTATCAGTTGAAGAAATAAAGTTTTTAATGACGGTCTGGACCACTGAGAGCACGGGTTGTCATAGTTGGCATCAGAGCGGTTTCCTGTCACTCTACCTCACATCGCCGAACGCCTGCCTTATCTGTCCAAGTAAGTTAGTTTTTGTTTTTAAATATTAGTATGTAAGTTGATGTTTGAGTTGTAGTAGGAGGATGGCTACACCAGTTGACCCCCGACAGATACGAGAGGACCGAGAAGCGAGCGTAGCCTTCGCTGCCATGCAACCGCACACATATGACGTCAGTAATCCATACGAACTCCCCTATTGGATTCATCACATGGAGGCAATCTTCGAAGGGTGCCATATCCCACCCCGTCTACAGGTGGTAATGGCCAGTAGTCGATTGTGAGAACCAGTAATGGCATGGTGGAATGACCGGCGCAGGATCAGGGGTCCAGCGATGCAGTGGGCTGAGTTCTACCAAGACCTTCGCAACTCCGATGGCCTAGCTAAGGATGTAGACATTTGGGATGATATGTATGAGAGGAGATATCAGGTTCTCTCCGATATTTGGGACATTTACGAGGGAGAGACTATGGTACACTACTGCCAGTGATTTTTAGATGCCATGTTACCGAGCGTCCCTCTAGACAAGCCGTTTGAGGAGGTGACCGACCTACTTTGGAGAGGGATCCTATGATATGTAAGAGACCTCGTCCAGTATCCCCTGCCGTATGAGAACCTACGATGCCTGGTCAGGGATATAGTGGACGCTGAGCGAGTGGCGCTCAACTCTGACCTGGCAAACGTAGCACCTCAATCGGCCAACGAAGGATTCGTGGCCGAACCACAGCCAGCAGTACCTGAAGATAATGGAGATCCGATGGCAGACCCCGAGCCAGTTCCTCAGTCTCCCGAGCACCAGATGGATGAAGACGATGATGAGGCCATCCCTGATGCTTAACCTAATGATGAAGAAGAGGAGATCCCTGACCACATCAGCGACGATGAAGGGGTAGAGATGTATGAGCCCCAGGTTATTATTGCCAATGACGATGAAGGTAGTATTGTTTGGGAAGATGAAGATGAAGATCTCGAGGAGTTTCCCCTGAACGACTGTGAGGATGAGGAAATGTCGGACGCCGAGTCTGCGATATCTTCGGAATAATAGGGACCTTTCACATAGGAATATTGTTTTGAAAATGTGTAGGGAAAACAGTAGCTTCCCCGTCTGATTTAGAACATGTACTTTTGGGATCGTATTATGGGAAGTGTGAATCACTCCCACCAAGCTAGAAGTTGTACGCGTTTTGATGAATATATGTGTATTGTGGAATATTTGGTGAAAGAAAGTATTATTTTGCCCAAGGAGGGCCAGAATGTGACTTTTTCACAAATAAGATCAAATACTAATGAGGAGTGCAGGACGGTTCCTGACACTCAAAGGATGTCTCAAATACGATGCAGTAATCGTATTAAGCGTCCCCAGAGCAAGAAAGGAAGAGAAAGATATAACACGTATTTTGTCTAAGATGCTTAAGTTAAGAGTATGAGATGTAATATGAATCCCAAGTACAAGATTTAAAATACTTATGTTCTCGTTTTTTGTATGTGATAGGGTCACATAGGCGAAAATGGCAAGACCGAGAGCCTGTAACAACCAAGCTACGCGAGATGACGAACTGCTTGCACGTCTTGCAACAATGCAAGAATTGATGATAAACCAACAACAGGAGCTCAACCAGCTTAGGGAACAGATGAACTAGCAACGACAGGCACCACAACCGGTGGAGGTGCTGACTCAAACAGCTTCAACAACCCCCAACACACCTGGAGAGCAGGTGGTCCCACCAGCCCAGACCCCACCAGCACCACCAGCCATGGCTACCCCGCAGCGGCCAATGTCTAGGTGCCAGCTTCGAGAGATGGTGACTTATATGAACGATTTAGGTGCATGAAGGTGCTAGAATTCGAAGGGACAATGAACCCTATTGAAGCTGATGGTTGGCGAACCGACGTCCAGGTCATTCTAGACCTTGTAGGGCTAACGGAAAGGGAAAAAGTGATATGTGCATCCCTCGCCTTACGCAAAGGAGCGCGTCAATGGTGGAAAACCGTGGCAATCAGGAGGGACATCAACACAATGAATTGGGCAGACTTCATTGTTGAATTCAAGGAAATGTATTTTAATGACGAAGCTTTAGCCGTGCAGCAAGATGAGTTCAACAACTTGCGCCAGGGTAGTATGACAGTCATGGAGGTCATAAGAAAGTTTGAACAATTGGCTCGACTATGCCCAGATCTAGTACCGACCGAGAAGGAAAAGGTCCGTAGGATGCTAAAAATATTTCGGACAGACATCGCCGTCCAAGTTTGCAACGGCAGCCGTAGCCCGTGACTATGGCTGAATGCGTCAGTAGGGCCAGTAGAGCTGAGTACTGGTTGGCCCAGGACAGAGAGAGAAGGGCCCAGCTTTTCAAAGCAAAAAGAAAGGAGAGGAATCAGTCGAAACAGTTCAAGGGAAGGCCGACTCCTGACTCCCAGCACAAGGAACAAAATGCAGGGGCCAGTCAACACCACCGATATCCTAATCCTAATAATAAGAGAAAAGGGAATTCGGGTAAACAAGGGTAGCAGAGAAGTTTCCCTCAGAAGAAGAATAATCATGGGGGAAATGGTAATCAACAATTATTATGCCCAAAGTGTGGGAAGAACCACCCGGGAGAGTGCTGCCTAGGCACTAGCAGCTGCTACATATGTGGCAAGGAAGGCCACTTTGTTACTGCCGCTCAAACTCCCAAAATCAACAAGGCCACGGCTGTGCCGCAGGAGGACAGCTACACGCCGCCCAAACAAGAATTGAAGGCCCCTCCATCAGTCAGGATAGACTGTAAGCTCCAGAGCCACAGGGGAGAATTTACGCATTCACCAAAGAGGACGCAGAAGCCGGAACCTTAATCATGGTGACAGGTCGGCTTTCTATCGCCAACCTCACTGCATTAGTTTTACTTGACTCTGGAGCCATGCATTCGTTCGTATCGTCAAAGTTTGCTACAAAGATAGGCCAGAATGTAGATAGGATGAAACAGACTTTTCAAACTGCTCTTCCTTCCGGGGAAGTTTTGTTGTCTAATTACTGGCTATGCCACGTGCCAATAATTATCTGCGAAAGGGAGCTGGGTATCGACCTGATTATCCTTGACATGCATGACTACGATGTGATTATAGGAATGGACTTCCTCACCAAGTACCATGCGGTCATAGATTGTCGAAGACGAGAAGTTACCTTCAAGCCCAATGGACATGAGAAGTTTGTCTACGAGGGATTATTGTTGAAACGACCCAGAATGATGATTTCTGCCATGCAGGCCCATAAGCTTCTGTCCAGTGGATGCACTGGATTCTTGCACACATCGTAGACAAGTCCCAGGAGCCCGAGACGACACCATTGAAATGAGGGGTGTCGATGATATTTTGAATTGAAATAAAATTATACTAGACATCATTACAAAGCCTAAGCAAAAATACAGATAATTTAGCAAATAAAACATACAAGTATGTTCCTACATGATACTTGAAAAACATGTAGCATTGCAACGGTAATTTTCAGCACCTATTGCCTCAAGCCACCGAGGGGTGGTCATGAAACAAATAGCCAGAACATGGACCCCGTCCAATTAATATATGTTACCTTAAATCCTCCAAGGTTAAGATATATATTAATACCCGCTTATTTGGCCACCAGTTTAGTTAACAGAGCTTCTAGGGAAGGTTAATAACTAAACGAGTCTTGAGTGTGTAACCACTGTTTACGTAGCTCGATCCACGTCCTACCAAGCCACCAAGGAGTGGTCATGAATAGGACCGTATCCGAACACGTTTTCCACATAGGAGATCCAATCTAGCATACCGGTGGCGGTAAACACCTACCGAGGGATGTGGTCAGGGTAGAATTGACACGAGGCGTTACCATGCTTTCACATATGGATCAACAATGGAGGCCGTAGGTTTTGTTTGAAAACTTCTCCCACTCAATATTTTGAAAAGCATGCAAGTTTTGACAAATATGTATGATCAATATAGTATGAGCGGCACTCACCTATCCTATATGACATGTTATCAAATATGCATCTAAAACATCCATTAATACATATTTATACATCTATGACATATCACAGAAAAAATAATTGACAGAATAACCAAGCCATGGTTCCATCCTAGAACAAAGAAAATAAAGATTACAAAATTCCATCCAAAGCGTTCTTTGAATTTTGTTTCATTTTCTTGTATCCACCTTTATGTAGCCTCTCCATTTATTTTTCATCTCAAAAATCATTTAAAATTTAAATCTCCAAAAATTTAAATTTCAAATTCAAATTCCAAATTCGAATTTCAAATTTAAATTTCAAATTCAAATTTTAAACAATTTTAAACATCATGTGTAATAATATGTAATTTCAAAAATTTCAAATTTTCAGTTACATATTTTTAAACATGATTTAAAATTAAATCTCAAATTTAAAAATCAAAATTTTTGATTTTTGAACCGTTGCCCCATCGCCTCAGAAGCCGGCAGTCGTCGTGGGTAGCCCCCAGCCCCCGTGGGGCCTGCAGCCCACGGCCGCCCCATGTGCAGCCCTACCGGGCTGCAGGCCAAGCTTGCAACGCCAGGCTGCGTGCCTAGGCTGGGCGCAGCAGCCAACAGGTTGCGGCCAGCCTTGGGAGGGCCACGGTCACCCTCGGCTGTAGGCTAAGCCTACGGTCGTAGGTGGTCATGGCCTGTCAAGGGGTTGTCGCAGCCCCATCCTGCCCGAGGGCAGGGGCTGTAGCCCCACCAAGGCCTGACAGCCTATCCCGAGGGGTCGTATCTTGATTTTTGTATCATATTCCAATTTACCCATTAGGATCTTCAAAAATTAATTTGAATCCCAATTAAATTGAAATTTTCCACACAATCAAAATTTTAACCTTTAAATTAAATTTAACTTTTGGGAAAAATAAATTACGGTCTTCAATCTTCAATTTCCTCTAAGAATAATTACATAAAAAAATCCTAAATCGTTTCCGGTGTACAAAAAATTCTAATTATAATAATTCTAAGAGACAAAATTAAAAATCCATGGGAAAATTACAGTATTAATAAACTGCTCCCATGGTTACATAAAAATTCCTATATACAATTTTTTTAAATTCTAAGGAATCATAACCGGCAAAAACAAGCATGCTTATAATAATTCAAAAAATTAAAATAACCACATACTACATACATAATCCATGATAACAACATAAAGGAATCCTAGAATGCCACTCTCTAAATATTGAATCCATACATAAATAAAAAGACTAAGTAATTGTCTAATTTATGTACATGACATAGTCATGAGATGGCTCTGATACCAATTGTAGGAAATTAAATCGATAAAAACGTATCAGAATGGTGTAGCGGAACCATAAAATTTTTTTAAGATCGTTAAATATCTCACGATGCCATATACAATAAACCAACAATAATTTAAACTCCTACCTCAAGGACGCCAATCTGCAGGAAGAGAATGATTGGAGGGCTTCAAACAGCTAGCCTTCTCTACTATTCTCCAATTCTCGAATGGCTGATTGTGTGGGCACTCTGAACCTCGATCGGTATGCTAGCACTGCTAGTCTTCTTCTGACCACCCAGATCTCTAAAGAACTTATTGTCATGGTGAGTTGTGCAACAATAACCCTGCTCACCTGAGAGTCTGTGGTCTGAGAGAACTGGAGTGGCAGGATCTCTATTTATAGACTTGTATGAGGTGATTCTCTGAATTCGAATTGGATTAGAAGAAGATATTCTCCCTTATCCACAACCAAAAAATCTGAATTTTCCAAAGGGAAAATCTCAACAAATTTTTCGGCCAACTTAGGATTATCCAATTCAAATCTAAACAAGATTTTAACATGAATCTTATCTCCCTTTTTCAACCAAAAAAAATCTGAAAATCCAAGGGGAAAATCCCAACAAAAATTTCGGCCACTTTTTGAAAAGGAAGAATCAAAATTTCACTAGGATTTTCAAGCTTGAATCTTATCTCATCCTTATCCAAAATAACCGAAAATCTCCTAGGAGATCTTCGTCAAATTTTTGGTCATAATCAGGGAGGAGAGTATCCAAATTCAACTGGGATTAAAACTTGAATTTTTCCTTGAACCTCATTCACAAAAAATCTGAAAATTCCATAAGGATAATTCTCAAAATTTTCATCCATTATTGTTAGGATTTGAATTCAAAATTCAAGCAGGATTCTAATAAGATTTTCCTCTCCATATCCAACTCAAATTTGAATTTCATTCCTTGTGGATTTACCACAAGAAATTCGAATCCCACATGGACTGTGATTCAAAATTTGAATTTCAAATTCCAAATTCAAATTTCAAATTCGAATTTCAAATTCCAAATTCAAATTTCAAATTCGAATTTCAAATTCGAATTTCAAATTCAAATTTTAAATTCAAAATTCAAAATTCAAAATTCAAATTTCAAATTTCAAAATCCACAAAACAGTTGTATTTCAAATTCTTATTCTTATGGATAACTTTATACAGCTCCAATCCAATTTCAAATAAAATCATGGCAACTTTATTTGGAATTCGAATAATTGTGTATTCTATTATCCAAAACAAAATCTGATAATTATGTACTCTATTATCCAAACATTAAGGAATTATGTGGAGTTAGTAGAGGGACTAATTGGACATATATAATCGGGCTCCCGCAAATCCATATGATCATCATTCTTTACCGAACAACCCAATCATAAGATCACTAATTTCAGAGTCACACCACTATAAACTTGAAACTGAACTCCCAACTATATACCGTATTACGTAAGCCTATGACAAGTTATCGTCTAAAGACCTTGTTCTGTATGCAGAACCCTCATATGATATCCATGATCAGCCTTAGGCCAAAGTCCGTTTAATCCTACTGATCAGGCTATTTTAAAGTTCCATTATACTACCGAATAAAGAAAATGATTATTCACCATATATGAATAAGAAGTCATCCGCCCAGCAGACGACCCAAGGCCTTGTCCATTTTCACATTCAGTATAATGCCTTTAAGAGGATACCCTTAACTTCTCATTAGAGCTATGATTCCGATATCTGTAAACAAACCCTTCATCGTATACAAGTCATGCATCCAACGAACCGGTCTATAAGCTTACTACTTTTAAGATGCTTTAGCCATTGGAACATCAAAGTATACAAGTCATATACATGAAGCTGTCCATCTACTCAGGATTAAGGTTACTGCACAATGAACGTGAAAAGCAGATCGATCCACCCAAAGCGGATTTCGTAGATCAATCACGCTTTAGTCCCGGTCTAATATGTCACCACTAAGCAACATATCTATGTCTCTACTTGGGAGTCAATGCTCCAGACAGTCAAGACAAACCGTCCCCTACAAGGCTTTAGACAACATAATAGTCTTAACATGAGTTAGATGCTCGGTCTAACCCCATAGACTATAGACCATAGTTTAGACTGCTTATTTTAGAATATTGTCTTCTCGCATACAAAAGTCCATTGCATGCAACGTTCTAACAGTTTAATACAAGCAGTCAGGGAGCCATCTTTGCTTACATTTACTTCAACATGTAAATAAAACGAGGACAGATAGCAATGTAATGAATAATTTCTATATATAATTTTATTATCCAATTCAAAATAAATATATCAAAATGTCTCTAATGCTCAGGGCATTTTCTAACAATCTCCCACTTGCCCTAAGCCAGCAGATGTGCCATGTTACGCATCCCCATCGCCTTTACGTGCCTCTCAAAGCTTCTAGCCACCAAAGTCTTAGTAAAGGGATCGGCAATGTTGTCCTCGGACGCAATCTTACATACATCCACTAATCCTATCTCCACGTGCCCTCTAATATCGACTTCCTTGAATCCTTGCAAGTCTGGAAGACTCAGTTCGTGTATCCTACAGGTGTTAGGTCCCCTCCAGAATACACCAGTATATAATCCCTCGTTCTCTTAAGATACTTGAGTATATGCTATACTGCTTACCAGTGCTTGGTTCCAGGATTCGCTTGATATCGACTCACCATACCTACTGCAAAATATATGTCCGGGTGAGTGTAAAGCATAGCATACATAAGGCTACCCACAGCGGATGCATAAGGGACCTTACTCATACGCTTTCTTTCTTCCGATGTCTTGGGACAGTCATCCAATGAAAGAGTTAGACCAGCAATAGAAGGTTGTGTACCTTTCTTCGCTTCTTGCATTGCATATTTGTCAATTATTTTATCTATGTATGAAGCTTGGGATAACGCTATCATTTTGTTCTTTCGATTTGTGAAGATACGAATGCCTAGAACATAATTAGCTTCTCCTAAGTCCTTCATGTCAAACTGTTGGTGTAACCAAAGCTTGACCGATGATACGTTCCCTACATCATTCCCAATGAGTAGTATATCATCGACATAGAGTATCAGAAAGACCACTTTTCCATCCTTAATACGTTTATAAACACAGGGTTCATCAACGTTCTGATTAAAACCGAAAGTCTTGATCGCTTGATAAAATCTCTGGTTCCATGAGCGGGATGCTTGCTTTAATCCATAAATCGATCTAAGCAACTTGCAGACTTTCCTTTCTTGGCCTTTCGCTACGAACCTTTCGGGCTGTATCATATAGATACACTCTTCAAGATGGTCATTCAAGAATGCCGTCTTGACATCCATTTGACAGATCCCGTAATCGAGAGCCGCAACAATGGATAGAAGAATACAGATAGACTTCAACATAGCAATAGGTGAAAAGGTTTCATCGTAATCGATTCCAGCCTTTTGCATGTACCCCTTTGCAACCATTCTAGCTTTGAAAGTTTCCACTCTCCCTTCAGCATCCTTCTTTCTTTTGTAGACCCATTTGCATCCAATGGGTTTTATCCCATCCGGTAAATCTACAAGTTCCCAAACAGAGTTGGATTTCATAGAATCCATCTCATTGTTCATAGCCTGTTTTCAAGATTTAGAATCAACATCATTTATAGCTTCATCATAGGTGACTGGATCATCTTCATGCTCATGAGCCCGGCCTGGTATACCTCAGCATAATACATGAAAAAATTAGGTTTCTTCGAAACCCTCCTACTATGACGAGGCACCCTAAATTGTTGATCGTCTGTAGGTCTTTCACCGGAACTCGAACTTGCGTCCAAGACTGAAACCTGTGGAGCAGTTCTTTCACCGGATAACTCCTCTAGCACCACTTTGCTTCGAGGCTTAAAGTCATTCATGTGACTTTCCTCCAAGAATGTCACATGGGTTGAAACAATGACTTTTTGTTCCTTCGGGTTATAGAACAGACCTCCTTTAGTTCCCTTTGGATACCTTACAAACATGCACAGTTCTGATCCTGGTTCCAACTTATTCGCGTCCCCATCCAGTACATGTGCCGGGTAGCCCCATATTCTCATATGTCCAAGGGAGGGCTTCCTGCCACGCCACAATTCATACGGAGTTTTGGGAATTGAGTTGCTTGGAACCTGATTCAGAATATAGCACGCCGTTTGTAAAGCATATCCCCAAAATGATAATGGCAGTGTTGAATAACTCATAATGGACCGTACCATATCCAACAAGGTCTTGTTTCTCCTTTCGCTACACCATTCTGTTGTGGAGTACCAGGTGCAGTCAATTGGGATAATATCCTGTTCTCTACAAGATGTCCTAGAAATTCGTCGGAGAGGTATTCGTCACCTCGATCAGATCGAAGTGTCTTTATGGATTTATCCAATTGCTTTTCCATTTCCACACGATACTCTTTGAACTTGTCAAAGGTTTCGCTCTTGCGGTGCATTAGATACACATATCCATACCTCGAGTAATCATCTATAAAGGAGACATAATACTCGAACCCTCCTCATGCAGTGACTTTCATAGGGCCACATACGTTAGTGTGCACAATTTCTAAGAGCTCCGAGCCCTAGTACCCCTTGGGGTCGTTTCTCGTTTTCTAACCTCTCAGGACCTTAAATGGACATTTCACTATTTCTGAAATCGTCCATTATCCTTTCTCGAGCCTAGATGCTCGAGCTTTTCAAATCCTGACCCTCATTTTACCCCTCGTTTCCTAAAATACCCTTCGGGCGCCCTAAAATTTTCAGCAGCATTTCCGCTTAATTTTTTGGTTCCCGCATTTAGGAAACGTCTCGAAACTATCTAACATATTCTGTTAAGTCACGTATTATACCACAAACCAAATTTTACATAAAAGTTATAAACTTTTTATGTAAAATTTTCCATTAAAACCTAAGCATTTCTAACGGGATTTCAACCTGTTCTTTTTCATTTTTAGGCTCGGTTTAATTCACAATTTACGCATTATTGCATTCCATAACATATCACACCACCTTAACCTTTTTTACCTATAACCTATACACGGTTTTCTTAAGAAAATCCTAAACAAAATTTTTTGGTTTCAAAGCTTCATTTTCATTAATCATTTTCCACATCAATACGTGTTCATTACAACATAAGGCTTAACCTAACTCTGCAAAACTTCATACATTTTATCCTTGGGAGGCCACGGATTTTCCATGGAAAAATATGCATAAAGTTTATGTTTTTCAATTCCATTTCATGCTTTATTTCACTTACATAACTCCTTATCTCCTTAACCCCAAATCCACCCAAACAAAACTGAATTTTTGAACTTCTTTACGTGGTTTTTCATTAGGAAACCATGCAAAATTTTATGTTCTTCATAGATCCACTTAATGCTTTATTTTTATCACACCACCACATGATTTTCAACATCCACAACCAACCAAACTTAACACTTAAAAACAATACAAAAAAAGTTGGTATTCCATGGATTTTAGGTGAGAAACCAACATAAAAACTTATAGTTTTTAAACTCTAGTTTATGGCTTTATTCCATCACTTGTTAGCATTATTTTTCTAAGACCAAACCAACAAAACAAAATGGAATTTTTCACTTCAAAACAGCCCTTTATCTACACGGTTTTTCCATGAGAAAATAAGAAGAAACCATGCAAAAATTAAAGCTCACCTTGTTATCTTGTTTCCTTGAGCTTGAGATGAATTTTGAATACCCTTCCTTGAAGAAATTTTGAAGAAATTTTCTGGTTTTAATGGAGGAAAGCTCACGGCTGCTTGGGGCTAAAGCACACAATTTTTTTCTGATTTTCTCTTGCCAAAACCGTGTATAAATGAGTCCAAAAAGGAGGGACCAATTAGCAAACTTTTGGGGGACCTTTTCGCAAGCTTTTTGTGTAATTTTCACAACCTTTAAGGGCCAGTTTGCAATTAATAAAAATTTTGGCTGATTTTTCTTTCCTTATCCAATCAAAATTTGCCACCATAGTCCCTAGAAAATTCTTGAATTTTTGTGAGATAAGTTTTTGACTTTTTTGTGTTGACTTTAAATCATGGTCATTGGATCCAATTGACTTTAAATCCTAGCACTTGGATTTGGATGTAATCTTACATCCATTCAATGATTCACATCCAATCTTTGACTCCACATAATTATCTCGATCAAACTTTTTGATCAAAAGTCAATCCAAACGGTTTTGCATCGAAACTGCATAGACGAGTCTTTAAGGCTGTCCGTGTGATTGATTTTCCTTAATTCACTCCGGTTTGCCTAAAACTCAAACCGTAATTTTTTCGTCTTTTTCCCCATTCTTGGTTTACCTAAGGTAATCTCTTGGGGTTTTCGGTTTCTAAATGACATCCTCATTTTTCTGAAAATGACAAAATTTCTAGGGGAGTGCACCGGACGACTTTTCTAGCCATCCGTACTATTAGTTCGATCTAACTCAATCTCAAAACTCTTGAAAACCCTAAAACACTTATATTTTCTTACTTTTTCTTTGACTTGCTATCTCTTTATATCTATACTTTTCGGATACCAAAACCACTCCATTTTGAGTGTTTTGATCCGAAATCACTTTCTTAATCATAAATTTTATTCTTTGATCATTTTTGGAGATTTTAAATCCTCAACAACATTTATTTATTTTAATTAACACTATTATTTGTTTATTTACAAATACAGTGTTCTCTTACATTCTTATTCACAAAAATTTTAGAAAAACCCTAGTTTAACTTAGGTACCACTATTGAGATTCTTTGGTCCGTCACATTTTGTTGCTGATTCTTATTTCTGGAACTGTTCCCTTTCCTTTTTCCTTACAATTGTTGACCGGAAGTGCTTGACTGTCCAGTTTTAACATTTGAATTCAGCTTGCTACCTTGTCCAACCTGGTTTCCTGCTTGAGCAGCTTTAGCCAAGACTTTTTCCTTCTTCTTGGCATCCTAGATTTTCTCCTTCTTTTCCCTTTGTCGAGCTAGATGGTACTCAGCTCTTAGAGCTTGACTAACAGAATCAGCTACAGTAGTGGGTGGCGTTAACCCACTATCCACCAAAGCCGAGATGTCGGGTCGAAACATCCCGAGCATCTTTTGTATTTTCTCCCTCTTAGTAGGATGACATATGGACATAATCAAGACAGTTAGTCAAACTTTTGATAAACTTCGCTTATTGTCATGTTCCCCTGCTTTAACTCTGCAAACTCCCTCTGTTGGGGTTGTAATAGCGCGAGGTCATAGTATTTATGATTAAATTCTTCTAAGAAGTCTATCCATGTCATCATGGCCACGTTTCTTCTCAGTTTGATGGTGTCCCACCAAAATCTTGCATCCTTCCTCAACACAGAGGATGCACACATGACCTTGTGACAACCGGGAAATTTAGGCAATTCTCGGAAGAAAATGTACAAATGTATGTATGTAACAATTTGTACTATTTAAAGAGTGAAATAAATGTATTTATATTGTTTAGAATATATTAAAATGTTCTAACAATACTGACGAGTAAGAATTCAGTGTTGGAAAAATTCGCTGAATTGAAACGGGTGAAACGGTGCCAAAACCGGCATTGAAAACCCTAACTGGGGCAATAAAAGACGGAAAACTTTCGGGATTAATTTTGATCGAATGGAAGCAGTTTAAATTGATCCGACTGCACAGGAGACCTCAGGAACACGCCGGGACGATTTCAGGAAAATTTCGGCTCGAATCGGTATCGGTCAAAAAGTAGTCAAATTAATGTGAATAGTAAAAGTCAAAGTCAACTTTTGCTTTAGCATTTATGACATCATAAATCCATTTGATAAATGGAAAGAAAATGGTGGTTGGTAGCATTAATGGCCATGATTTAGTTTCTTTTTGATCTAAAGACCAAGATTTGGCCAAAATTTCACCATTTTAATTTTTGAAAATGTTGGAAAGAAATGGCTTTGAAATGTGGTGAAATTTGATTGGTTAAAAGCCAAATTAATTGGCTTATTTCATGCATAAGTCGGCAACTTTGGGAACATATTGGCCGAGACAAATTTTGAAAGCCAAAGCCAAGAACAAATTTTTCTAAGTGTTTCCCATGGAAAGTACGTGAGCCACCAAGAGGAACCAAGTGATTTCTTCCATCTTTCTTCACTAAATTGGTGTCAAACCATTCCTTGAAGACAAAGGAAGCAAGTGAACAAGGTAACTTCCCTTGGATTGAATTTTTTCTTGGTTTTTCTTCAAGAAATCCGTGTGATGAATAGTGTTGAGGATGGAAAAATTTTTGGTTGTTTTCATTGATTTGATGCTTGGGTTTTGTGAAGGGTATAATTAGGAAGAAAACCATGTATTTGGTTTAAAGAAAAACCAAATTTTGGTTGGTTTTCCAAGGGTAAAACCGTGGGTTACCATGAGTAATCAATGAGAAATCTTTGTGGTTTAAGTGTTAACATGCTTTCAAATTATATTTTTGTTAAGAATAAAACATGATTTGCATTATGGAAAGCTTGAAAACAAAATTTGGTGTGAACTTACCTAAGAGGCCGTGGGTTACTTAGGGTTTGGAAGAAAATTTGGCATGGTTTACTTGATGTTTGGATAATTGAAATCATGCATTTTATAATGTGAATGATGGAATTGTGATTGAAAGCATGAAACAAAAAAAAAAATTGGGGTATGTTTCCTTAGTGTGGCCGTGAGTTATGTGAGGTTAAAAACCCTAGGAATTTGGTTGAAAAATGCAATGAAATTGGCTTGAAAATGTGCTAAAAAAATGACATTTGAATAGCCTAAAAATTGGTGGAAAAAATTCAGAAATTTTGGTTAGGTTTTGATTGTGAAAAACCGAGACCAAAACTAAGGGCAAAATTGAAAAAAATTTGTGTAATGTAGTTCAAAATGTGAATTTGAAATTTGTGAGCTTTTATGTAAAAGTTTGGAAAACTTTTACATAAAATAGGCTTGTGGTATAGTACGTGGCAGGTACATATGGTTCGAGGCGTACCTAACGCCGGTAGCCTTAAAATTACGCCGAAATGCTGCCGAAATTTCGAAAACAACATTTGGGGTAAAATGGGAATTAAAGATAAAAGTTTAGGGTCGGGTCAGAAACCCGAGTACCTAACGGAAAATTGAATAAGGAAAACCTAAGGGGTGGTTCATGAATAGTAACCCATCCCCTAAAAATGTAAAACGCGAGTGAAATTGAAAAAAAACCGACCCCGAGGGGGGGTGTTTTTGGAAACGAAATAAAGGTCCGAGTCGAGAACGGAAAATCCGAGCCTCGGAGACCTAGATTGGGAATGTCTAGATGAACGTTTTAAATACTAGTAAAACGTCCATTTGAGGCTCCGAAACGATAGAAAATCACTAAACCGATGTAAGGGTCGGAATAGTGCTTCCCGAGGGTCGGGAAAGTGAAAAGTGGAAATAAAATAGAAATGAACACGGTAATGATGAGAAAAGAGTCAGAAAAGTTCCTGAGAGCCAAAAATGCAGTCTGGATCGAGAAAATTTCGTCAGGGGCAAAATTATAATTTTACCAAAATATAGGGACAAAATCGTAATTTTGTAAAAGTTAAGAAAAATGAAAAAATTAACAGTCTACCACGTACTATACCACAAGCCTATTTTAAATGAATATTTTTGGATCCTACAGACACACGTATGAATACTTTTGTGCTGAGAAACAGTCTTTTGTAATATTATATATTTTACGAGAGTACTGTAATATGTAAATTACTTTGTACTTGCCAACAAAGTAAATAGTGAGAAATGTTTTACATGATGTTTAAAAAAAAAAAATTTTCCCCAAAAACGTCATGATTAAAAGAGAAATAGAATAGCCGGCGACCCATGAGAGTACAATCTGTCGCAGTTAGCGATAAAGCTCAACTGTAATAGTATTGTATGATCTCTACGAGGGGCGGGCCGCCACAGACCTTTTCTTGTTCGGTTAGATCCATAAATTCTAGGATCATTTGGATCGAAGAAAGCCACTATTTTGCTTCTAGAGGGTTTGTAGAGCCCTCGAATTCCAGTGCTTCATCCATCGAAATCGTTCGTACAATGGTTCCTGATTTACTCGGGGTTGAGATTGGGGTTCTAGTACTACTTCGGGCATAATTGGCGGCACTACTTGTTCAGTTGTAGCCATTTGTGAGGTTTGGCCTTCTTCTTGGCCTTGCTTCTGTTCCATTTGCACTAATCTTTGCCTTAGCTCAGCATTCTCCTTCATCTGAGCTTCTATAAGGGCTTGTAATTCATTAACCCTTTCTGAAAGGACAGGAGGTCCTCTCATATTTCGTTAGTTTCGTGTGTTCACCATTGTTTTTATTTCCTATGGTCATATGAAAATCAATCATTAGATTTTCAACAAACATATTTTTACAATATAAGTAAAAATAAATTTCAACTTTATATACTTTCAATATCACATCATTTTAACATATCAAAATTTCATAGCATATCATTTCACAACTTTAGTATACATATCAACTTTAAGGCTTTTTTTTTTTTTTTCTCAAAATAGCCTTTCAATACAGTCATACATGTACATATACAGATATATACATTTATACATCTTATATATTTTTACATCTAATCCCCTATTTGGTCCGGAACTATAGAAAATTCTTCCGGATCCTCTTCTTCCTCATCAAAACCATTCCCGATCTCGGATGGCGTTGTTCCTCTATTGGGACTCATCCCCTCACGTTGCCTAGATGGGCCTGTAGGAAAAAAATCGGTAAAAATACATCAGAGTAACGCAGTTGAATTACAAAAATTTTTCAAAATCATTAAATATCTCGTGATATCATATACAATAAACTAATAACAATATAAATTCATACCTCAGAGGATGCCAGTTGCAGGAGGAGAATGACTGAAGGGCTTCAACTAACTAGCCTTCTGTACTATTCTCCAATTCCCGGATGGTAGAGTGTGTGGACACTCAGTTCCTCAACTAGTATGCTAGCACTGCTAGTATTCTTCTGACCACTCAGATCTCTAAAGAACTTATTGTCACGTTTAGTTATGCAACAATAAGCCTGTTCACCTGAGAGTCCATGGTCTGAGAGAACTGGAGTGGTATGACCCCTATTTATAGACTGGCATGAGGTGATTCCCTGAATTCGAATTGGATTAGGAGAAGATTTTCTCCCTTATCCACTATGCAAAATCCGAAATTCCCTAGGCCACAAACAAGGGTAGATTCAGCCAACATTAGGAGATTTTGCAATCCAAATTCAAACAGGATTTTAACTTAAATTTTATCTCCTCATTTACCCATAACAACCGAATTTTCCCTAGCCAAAAAACAAGATTAGATTCGGCCAATTTAATGTGAGGAGAATCAAAATCTAAATAGGATTTTCTTGCTTGAATTTTATCTCACCCTCATCCATTAGTAACCGAAAATCACCCTTAGATTTATCCAATAATTTTCGGCCATTGTTAAGGGGAGACAATCAAAATTCAACTGTGATTGAAACTTAAATTTTTTTTCCTGCATCCTTATCCCATAAAATCTGAATTCTCCTAGGACTTATTCACCTTAACAAATTAAGTTTTTCCTTGATAGATTAAGGATTCAAAATTCAAGTAGGATTTAAACAACATTTTTCTCTCCTTTATCCAAATCAAAACCGAATTTCATCTTGTGGATTATCCACATGAAATTCGAATCGTACATGGATTGTGATTCAAAATTTGAATTTGAATTTTAAAGTTCAAATTTCAAAATTCAAACTTCAAATTCAAATTTCAAATTTAAATTTTGAATTCAAATTTCAAATTCAAATGTCAAATTCAAATTTCAAATTCAAATGTCAAATTCGAATTTCAAATTTAAATTTCAAATTTTAAATTTTAAATTCAAATTTCAAACTCCACAAAAAGTTGTATTTCAAATTTTGTTCTCATGGACAATTTTCTACAACTCCAATTCAATTTCAAATAAAATCATGGTAACTTTATTTGGAGTTCGAATAATTATGTACTCTATTATCCAAAACAAAATCTAAATTCAACCGGAGAGAATCTTGTTCACCATCCTTATCTTATGTCAACACCATCTATGCATAAGTCAACTAGCCAATAAGCATACACAGATCAATTTGCCATTCATTAAGGAATTATGTGGAGCTAGTAGAGGGACTAATTGGACATATATAATCGGGCTCGCGTGATTCCATATGATCATCATTCTGTACCGAACAACTCAATCATATGATCACTAATTTCAGAGTCACACCACTATAAACCTGAAGCTGAACTCCCAATTATATACCATATTATGAAAGCCTGTAACAAGTTATTGTCCAATGACCTTGTCATGCATGCAAAACCCTCATATGATATCCATGATCAGTCTTAAGTCAAAATCCATTCAACCTACTGATCAGACTATCTTAAAGTTCCATTATACTACCGAATAAGAAAATGATTATTCACCATGTGAATAAAAAGTCATCCGCCTAGCAGACGACCTAAGGCTTTGTCCATTTTCACATCCTGTATAATGCCTTTAAGAGGATACCCTTAACTCCTTATTAGAGCTATGATTCCGATATCTGTAAACAAACCCTTCATTGTATACAAGTCATGCACCCAATGAATCGATCTATAAGCTTACTAGCTCTGAGACGCTTCAGCTATTGGAACATCAAAGTACACAAGTCATATACATGAAGTAGTTTATTTACTCAGGATTAAGGTTATTACATAATGAACTTCAAAAGCAGATTGATCCACTCATAGCAGACTACATAGATCAATCACGCTTTAGTCCCAATCCAATATGTCACCACCAAACAACATATCTATGTCTCTACTTGGGAGTCTATGCTCTGGACAGTCAAGACAAACCGTCCCCACCATGACTTTAGACAACTGAATAGTCTTAACAAGAGTTAGATGCTCGGTCTAACCCCATAGACTACGAACCTTAGTTTAGACCGCTTACTTTAGAACATTGTCTTCTCGCATACAAAATTCATTGCATGCAACGTTCTAATAGTTTAACACAAGCATTCAGTGAGCCATATTTACTTACATTTACTTTAACATGCAAATAGAATGAGGACAAACAACAATGTAATGAATAACCTCTGTTATTAATTTTATTATCCAGTTCAAAATAAATGAAATACATCAAAATATCTTTCATGCTTCGGGCATTTCCTAACAATCTCCCACGTGTCCTAAGTCAGTAGATGTGCCATGTTATGCATTCCCATCGCCTCAAGATGCCTCTTAAAACTTTTGGCCGCCAAAGTCTTAGTAAAGGGATCAGCAATATTGTCCTTGGACGTAATTTTACATACATCCACTTGTCCAGTCTCCACATGCCCTCTAATGATGTGGTGCCTCTGATCTATGTGCTTAGTCCTCTTGTGGTGCTGAGATTCTTTTGTGTTGGCAATAGCCCTGGTGTTATAACAGTAGAGTGTGATAGGCTTGTCAACACCCGGAATGACCTCAAGGTCTCTAAAGAACTTGCGGAGCCAAACCGCTTCTTTCGATGCCTCAACCGCAGTCACATACTTAGCCTCCATCGTAGGTCAGCCATGCAACCCTGTTTCACACGACTCCACACAATGGTGCATCCTCCGAGTAAGAACACTTATCCTGATGTCGATTTCCTCGAATCCTTGCAAGATTAGAAGTCTGAGTCCATGTATCTTACAGGTGTTAGGTTCCCTCCAGAATACACTAGCATATAATCTTTCGTTCTCTTAAGATACTTGAGTATATGCGTTACTACTTGCCAGTGCTTGATTCCAAGATTTGCTTGATATCGACTCACCATACCTACTACAAAACATATATCTAGGCGAGTGCAAGCATAGTGTACATAAGGCTACCCACAGCGCATGCATAAGGGACCTTACTTATACGCTTTGTTTATCCGATGTCCTAGGACAGTCATCAAGAGTTAAACCAGCAATGAAAGGTTGCGAACCTTTCTTTGCCCCTTGCATTGCATATTTGTTAATTATTTTATCTATGTATGAAGCTTGGGATAATGCTATCATTTTGTTCTTTCGATCTCTAAAGATACGAATGCCTAGAATATAATTAGCTTCTCCCAAGTCCTTCATGTCAAATTGTTGGTTCAGCCAAAGCTTGACCGATGATAAATTCTCTATATCATTCCCAATGAGTAGTACATCATCGACATAGAGTACCAGAAAGACCACTTTACCATCCTTAATATGTTTATAAATACAGGGTTCATCAACGTTCTGTTCAAAACTAAATGTTTTCATCCCTTGATCAACCTTAGGTTCCATGAGCGGGATGCTTACCTTAATCCATATATGGATCTAAGCAACTTACAGACTTTTCTTTCTTGGCCTTTTACCACGAACCCTTCGGGTTGTATCATGTAGATACTTTCCTTAAGATGGCCATTCAAGAATGTCGTCTTGACATCCATTTGCCAGATCTCGTAATCGAGATCCGCAGCAACGGACAGAAGAATACAGATAGACTTCAGCATAGTAACAGGCGAAAAGGTTTCATTGTAATCGACTTCAGCCTTTTGCGTGTACCCCTTTACAACCAGTCTAGCCTTGAAATTTTCCACTCTCCTTTTCGCATCCTTCTTTCTTTTGTAGACCCACTTGCATCCAATGTGTTTTATTCCATCCGGTAGATCTACAAGTTCCCAAACAGAGTTGGATTTCATAGAATCCATCTCATTATTCATGGATTGTTTCCAAGATTTAGAATCAACATCATTTATAGCTTTATCATATGTGACTGGATCATCTTCATGCTCATGAGCCTCGGCCTGGTATATCTCAGCATCATACATGAAGAAATCAGGCCTCCTAGAAACCCTCTTACTACGACGAAGCACCCTAATTTGTTTATCGTGTGACACCCCATGCCCTTAGTGGCTCGGATCGTCACTTAAAACTACTATTACTTGTGCTTTATCTTTACATTGATACTTATACTTTCTTGCAAACCATTTATACTTATTTAAATTGTATTTACTTAGATACCCTAATTTTAGGAGTTTTTTTTATACACGTATGTATTTACTATTCACGTACATATACTTTAATTATTTATTATTCCAAAATATACTGCTTAACGGTTACTATTTAAAATACTATTTAACGATTACTATTCATAAATATTGTGTGACGGTTACTATTCAAAAATACAGTATAACGATTACTATTCAAAAATACTATTTAATGGTTATTATTTAAAAATACTATTTAATGATTACTATTCATGAATACTGTATAACTGTTACTATTCAAAAATACCGTTTAACGATTACTATTCAAATATTCCGTGTACTGTTCTAAATTATAATGTTACTCAAAATACTATACGGAAGAATACTCGCGGTGTGTTCACAACCTCGCCTCACATCCACCTCCGTAGCCATCATCACCCATAAATGATTAAGCCATAGGACGCTTACCTACAGCATGAACACACTGCGTGAGCTTTACACCCAATAAGTACAACATGTTAACCGTAAAACATGTTTAAAACATAATACATACTTAAAATCATATAAGCATGCAAGACATCAATATATACCACTTAACATAGCACATAGTAGATCATAACATATCATCTCATTGAAATATAGAACTTACATACTTTATGCATAGCAGTATACATCATGTATTGAGTGCATCTTACTGTAGCTAGAAACATAGTGAACTATGACTAATGCATACTATGATCAATGTACGATCCGGTTATGTTCATTTATGCTTCAATATTCTCTTTCTTTCTCTTGTCTACTTAGGGCCCGTGTGTCAATACCGTGTGGACGCAGACCTACTGTAACACCCGAGGTCACTAAAAAGGCGAAGAGCTATCAATGGATGCTCAACTTTATGCTTTAACTTACTTTAACTTGAGAACCTCTTTAACTGAAAACGTCGGTACGACACGCCTATTAAATTCAATCTTGTTTATCTGTTCTAGCCATATGCTTCTCTAAACTGTCCCTAATCCTATGCGGTAGGGACGTATGGTATCTATTGGTTCTTTCATCAATCTACTTGATTGTGAAACTATATGCTCTTATGCTATGCAACTACGTGTGCATGGCATACATGCTTAACATACTGTAAAACATCATTTTAAAATCATTTCATTCATGCTGTAGGCGGAGTTATACTTACCTTAATCTGCAAGCAACTCGTACTCACACCTCTATCAGCTTACAGGTTATCACCTGTCATCAATAACGTATCTTATTAGCACCTTCGCTGGGTCATTAATACTGTTAGTTACTATTACTTGTGTTTCTATGTGGTACCGAGACCCATCGGTACCCTGTTGGCCTACTTTGGGGATTTGGCAGCTAACTTCTCTCGTTGTTTAATTAGTTGTCTTCTTGACAAGTTAATCGTCGTTCCTTGCAGTGTTGTTCAGAACACGGTCCTTGATTAGTTGCCAACCAGTCAACTGACCGGTTACCTCACACGTTGGTAACTAGGTAGCCTACCAGGTTACTATGCGTAGACTTGATGTAGTAACCGATAGGATTACTTTGCCTGTTTGGGTATGGTAGCCTACCGGGCTACTATGGCTTATCTGGTGTGGTGGTATACCAGCCACTATTGCTTGTTTGGTGTGGTGGCCTACCCGGCCACTATGGCTTGATTGGAGTGGTAGCCTACCGGGCTACTAAGGCTTGTTTGGTGTAGTAGCCCATCGGGCTACGCACATTGTTTTGGTTATTTTAGAAAATCGTTTTGGTTGGACTTATAAAATTCTTGGGGAATTTATGTGTTTTGAAGCCGTCCCTTATCACCCCGTTGGAAGGTGGGGGACATTTTTATGAAAACTATTTTTATTTTAAAGTGTGTAAAACCCATTTTTGATGTTGCAATTTAAGGGTGGTTTTTGAACCACTTTTGAAAACTATTTAGAAACTTGATCGAAACGACTTCGTTTGCAAATCTAGCTAACATAACATTTTTCATCCTCGACGAGATGAACAATTCTTGTGTCCACCTCGGAGCTCAAATCTAACTCTAACCGGCCCTAATCTTACTAACCCGTGGCTATGTGCCCAGTTTTTACAAAAAAAAAAAAAAAAAAACCCAGTTTTATGTTGTTTTGAAAATGGCTCTGATTAAGGCTCGAAACGGCCAAATTTTTAAAACATGCATAGGTCATCTTAAAGGTTTTGACGTGTTCTATAACTTTTGTGTTGAGCCCGAAATCCGGTTTGAGCTCTAAATTGTCCATTTTTAGCGAAACCCGAGACTAAGTCTGGGCTCGGATTTTTTAGTCCCAGTTTTGGGCACCGAGTGAATACCATTCAAAAAACCTATCGTAGTGTCATTTTTGGCCAAGGGCTATTTGATGCAAAAATGACCGTATTGAAATTTCCTTAAAACATTGTGTTTTACCAAATCCCAAATTCGGACCTAAGGGGGTCAAAATGGTCAAAATCCATGGTTATTTCCTGGGGACAGATTTGTGTCCAGCCACTTCCTAAACGTTCATTGCATCACACACTCATAACTATTTGTAAAAATTGTAAACACAACCACAACCACAAAAACTTAAAAATAGAAACTTAAGGGCTCAAAATAAACTTATTACAACTTGTGTGCATAAATAAATACACATAAATGGCCTTGATCAAACTTAAAAATCATCTAACCACAAGATAAGGTTTTTGGTTATTACCTTTGTGCTTTGAACCAAGCACAATTTTGAAACAAGGCTTGATGACCAAAATTGCCGTGGAAAACCAAGGGAATAAGGGTCGGTTTTGTGCCAGCAAAACACCAAAATAATTTCTCTTAGTATCAAACCAAATCAACATCTACAAACCACAAAGATTGATTCGAAATCTTACCCTTGAAAGACTTAGAATGACTTAGATTTGAAGTCACCTAGCACAAGCTTGAAGAGGTTGGCTTTTGGTAAATTTTTGGTATGATTTATGGCTTGAAAAATGGAGGCTTGGGTGACTTAGAGGGGTCGACTGCAACTAGAAGGATGAGAGAGAATGAGTTGAAATTTTTGGAGTGTGAAAATGAAGAGACAAGGTCTAAGGTATGGCCACCCTTTTATAGGCAAACTTAAGCAAACATTAACCAAACCTAAGCACACTTAATCAAGCTTTTCCTAAGCTAATTTGGGGACAAATTTCTGTCCCATTTGAGCCATTCCCACCGAATGTGCTGTTGCAATTTAAGGGAGAAAAGATAAAAAAAATTTGTTGATTGGAAGTGATGGATATGAATAATAGTTTAATGGGTTTTGTGTCTTACTTTCCCCATTTTTTTATTCATGCTTTTTTGGGTTTTTGTGCAGCCAAACCCAGCTGGTTTTCAAGCTATGGTACATGGTTTTGAGGCCAAAGAAAATTCATCTGTGTTGCTCTCTTCGCAGTCCAGTTTTCTACTGCGGTTTTCGATCATTTCTCAGCAGTGTTCTAATTTTCAACCGGAAATTGTACTGATGATTTCTAGTTGATTTATACTGTCTAAGAGCCCATTCTACACCAATTTACTATTCATTTTCTATACTGTGGTTGTGTCTACACTGCGTTGTACTTGCGTACACAAAACGAGGCGTTCTGATGCAAAATTTTCAACACAGTCTCTCTTGACTAATTCAGATGTGCTGATTTCAATTTTATCAGTCTTATATCCATTCGGGGTTACCTAGATCAGTTTTCAGGATCTGTGTGACCCCACCTCAAAAAACGTGTCAGGTGCCCAATTGACTAATTTGGGCGTCCTGAGTCTAAATATATCAGTTTCGGGGCGAGATAAGGGCGTCTTGACCTCTTCCCGATTCTACGTATCTCTCAGACAAAAATTCATAGTTTGTGCCCAATTGACCAAATTAGGCCTACTAATTGTGAATATATCAGTTTTAAGTCAAATTAAGGCCGTCTTGACCAGTAACTTGACACTGCATTTTTTACTATTTACTATTCACTGCTTTCTGTTCTAACTAACTAGTCTGAGCGTTTTGACTTCAATTTTATCAATTTCTAGACGAGAAGAGGTCATCTGGACCATTTTCTCGGTATTGTACCCTGCTAGGGTTTCTATCGCTGTTACGCTTAGATGTTCGGTCCGAGCGTTCTGGTGATTTATTCACCAGTCTTATGTCAGGAAATGGTCATCTGGACCAGTTTCCTGATACTGCGTACTTCATACATTTATACACGTAATAGGGTGGACCGGGTTCACTGTCGGTTACTCCCTTTCACTACATGAATAGTACCTAAACAGTATTGTATCTGTCTAGTCTATTCAACTAGAATTTACACTGTATTTTTTAACTTAATTACTCATTACATAATAATTACGTTTTATACATTTTTAGAGTTTGTATAGTGGCTCTCTGCTCATTACACGACCTCTTACATGGGTCCATACACGGGCGTGTACATTACGGACACGGGCGTGTTCTAGTTGAGATTTCTCAACACGGCCTTCTACACGTTCATCAACCCAAGCGGTACACGGCCACTTACACGGGCATGTACGTGACCGTGTTCATCAAAATTGCACTAAAAGCCATCAAATTATTCCTCAATTTCTCATTATTTGAAAATCAAGTTACAGAAATGGGGTGATCCTTATAATCTACCCCCCTTACAAAATTTTCATCCTTAAAAATTAGAATAAATCCGGGAAGTCTCTTCTCATATCCTCTTCCCGTTCCCATGTAGCCTCTTCGAGGTTATGGTTTCGCCATAATACTTTTATAAGCGGAATCACTTTATTCCTGAAGACTTTATTTTCCTTTGCTAAAATCTGCACGGGTTTTACTTCATATGTTAAATCGGCATGCACTTTAACTAGCTCTTGACTTAGGATATGGAAACTATCTGGCACGTACTTCTTTAACATCGAGACGTGGAACACGTTATGCACTGATACTAGGTCGGGAGGGAGCGCTAATCTGGAGGCTACCTTCGCGACTCTCTCGAGGATATCGAAGGGTCCTATATATCTAGAACTGAGCTTTCCTTTTTTCCCAAAGCACATCACCCCTTTCATGGGTGCTGTAGGAAATAAATCAGAAAAAACATATCAGAGTGGCGCAACGAAATAATAAAAATTTTTCAAGATCGTTAAATATCTCATAATGCCATATACAATAAACCAATAACAATTTAAACTCATACCTCAAGGACGCCAATCTGCAGGAGGAGAATGATCAAAGGGCTTCAACCAACTAGCCTTCTCTACTATCCTCCAATTCCCGAATGACTGAGTGTGTGGGCATTTTGAACCTCGATCGATATGCTAACACTGCTAGTCTTCTTCCAACCACCCAGATCTCTAAAGAACTTATTGTCACGGTGAGTTGTGCAATAATAAGCCTACTCACCTGAGAGTCTGTGATCTGAGAGAACTGGAGTGGCAGGACCTCTATTTATAGACTTGCACGAGATGATCCTCTGAATTCAAATTGGATTAAGAGAAGATTTTCTCCCTTATCCATCCACAAAATCTGAATTTTCTAGGGGCAAATCCCAATCAAAAATTCAGCCAATCTTGGAGATTATCCAATCCAAATTTTAAATAAGATTTTAACTTGAATTTTATCTTCTTATTTATCTGTAATAACTGAATTTCCCTGATGCCAAAATCATGACTAGATTCGGCCATTAAAAGTGAGGAGAATCAAAATCTAAATAGAATTTTCTAGCTTGAATTCTATCTCACCCTTATCCACTAAAAAATCTGAAATTCCCTTTGGATTTATCCAATAAATTTCATCCACTTTAGGGAGGAGAAAATCCAAATTCAACTGGGATTGAAACTTGGATTTTTCCCTGCATCCTTATCCACAAAAACCAAAAATCTCTTGGAGGATTTTCCTCAACAAAAATTCGACCACTATTGATGGAATTGGGTGTGGCGGCCCGCCCCTTGTAGAGATCATACAATGCTATTACAGTTAAGCTTTATCGCTAACTGCGATAGATTGTACTCTCATGGGTCGCCGGCTAATCTTTCTCTCTTTAAATCATGACGTTTTTGGGGAAATTTTTTTTTCTTTAAATATCATGTAAAACATTTCCCACTATTTACTTTGTTGGCAAGTACAAAGTAATTTACATATTACAATACTTTCGTAAATATATATATATAATATTACAAAAGACTATTTCTTTTTTTTTCCTTCCCTTTTTATCGCTCAGCGGAAAGACTCTGGCAGGACCATATCCCTCGCCCAGTTATCCGATTTGACACACGTCATCCCGTCCGCATCCAGTCAAACAAGCTACTGAGCTGGTCGCTTACCTGCAACATTAGCAAAAAATGGTGAGCTACAGGCTCAGTAAGTTCAAACATGCAAGAAATGAAATTTCTATGAATAGACTATTCATCATGAATAGTACCGTTGACCACTATTCATACGTAAATAGTAACTTTGACCACAACACAGTGTCACAACAGTACATCTACCGCGATGTTAGTACTCTCACTAAACTGTCTTATGCTCAATTATGGCATAGTTTCAGTTTTAGGTAATTATCTTGCTTATGTTCTGGTTTTGAGCTCAGGTTGGCAGTACCATTTAAGTGCGCATGACTGGGAGCGGTACATTAGTGCTGACCTCCACAGCCTTATCTCATAGCCCCGAAGGCAAACTGTACATGACTGGGAGCAGTACATCAGTGCTGACCTCCACAGCCTTAATCTCATAGCCCCGAAGGTAAATAGTACCTCCCTGTACGGAAGGCTGGTACGCCAGAAAGTGGTTTCATTACCGACTTTTTAAAATTCTAACCCGGTGACTTCACATTGTCCCGTGGTTAGGAATGGTTCACATTTTAATTTTAGCTGAGTGAGTTTCATTAACCTCGCTCTAGTGCCCGAAGCACAATTAACAATGTGTCCATTCTCAATAGTACCCGTAGCACATTACGTCTCTCTCTCTACTCTATCATAGTGCCCGTAGCACATATGTACCTAACTTATAGTTAGTACATCAAAGTTAGCAATAATAATGCTATATGTTGCAGACAGGTAAATGTCTGAACTTACCTTATCAGTCTCTTCTCTTTTTCCCTCTTGGATCTTTGATCGCCCTCCTTGTAGGTCGATTTTTGGATCCTACAGACAAAACCTTATCTGTTAATTTTATTTCCATTTATAACTTTTATTTTTCATTTAAAAGCTTAAATAAAACCTATTTATAACTTTTTAGGCTTTATTTATCATTTTCCCAATTTTTCTCAACTTTTATAAAATTACGATTTTGCCCCTGTATTTTGGTAAAATTACAATTTTGCCCCTATATTTTGGCAAAATTACAATTTTACCCCTGACGGAAATTTTCTCGATCCAAACTGCATTTTTGGCTCTCAGGAACTTTTCTGACTTTTTTTCTAATCGTTACCGGGTTCATTTCTATTTTATTTTCACTTTTCACTTTCCCGACCCTCGGGAAGCACTATTCCGACCCTTTCGTCGGTTTAGTGATTTTCTATCGTTTCGGAGCCTCAAATGGACATTTCACTAGTATTTAAAATGTTCATCTAGACATTCCCGATCTAGGTCTCCGAGGTTCGGATTTTCCGTTCCCGACTCGGACCTTTATTTCGTTTCCAAAAACGCCCCACTCGGGGTCGGTTTTTCAGTTTCACTCACGTTTTACATTTTTAGGGGACGGGTTACTATTCACAAACCACCCCTTAGGTTTTCCTTATCAAATTTTCCGTTAGCGACTCGGGTTTCTGACCCGACCCTAAACTTTTATTTTTAATTCCCATTTTACCCCAAATGCTGTTTTCAAAATTTCGGCAGCATTTCGGTGTAATTTTAAGGCTACCGGCGTTAGGTACGCCTCGGACCATATGTACCTGTCACGTACTATACCACAAGCCTATTTTATATAAAAGTTTTCCAAACTCTTACATAAAAGCTCACAAAATTCCAATTTGTATTTTAACCACATTACACAAAAAAAATCTTCATTTTCATCCTTAGTTTTTGGCCACGGTTTTGACAATCAAAACCTAACCAAAACTTCTCAAATTTTCATCAAATCTTAGGCTATTAAAATGTCATTTTCTAACACATTTTCAAGACCATTTTCATTGCATTTTTCAACAATTTTCCTAGGGTTTTTAATCACATATAACCCACAGCCACACTAATAAAACATACCCCAATTTTTTTCTTTTCTTGCTTTCATTCACAATTTCATCATTTACATTATAAAATGCATGATTTAAACCATCCAATTATCAAATAAACCATGCAAAACTTTCTTCCAAGCCCTAAGTAACCCACGGCCACTTTAGGTAAGCTCACACCAAAAATTTTTTTCCAAGTTTTTCATAATGCAAATCATGCTTTATTCTTAACAAAATATGAATTGAAAGCATGTTAACACTTAAACCACAAAAATTTCTCATTGATCACCCATGGTAACCCACGGTTTTACCCTTGGAAAACCAACAAAATTTTGGTTATTCTTTAAAACAATTTCATTATTTTCTTCCTAATCACACCCTTAACAAAACCCAAGCACCAAATCAATGAAAACAACCAAAATTTTTTTTCATTCTCAATACTATTCATCACACGGTTTTCTTGAAAAAAAACCAAGAAAAAGTTCAATCCAAGGGGAGTTACCTTGTTCACTTGCTTCCTTTGTCTTCAAGGAATGATTTGACACCAATTTTGTGAAGGAAAATTGAAGAAATCACTTAGTCTCCCTTGGGTTGCTCACGGTTCACCATGGAAATACTTAGAAAATTTTGTTCTTTGATTTTGGCTTGAAAATTGGTTTCGGCCACTTTTGTTTAAGTTTGCCGACTTAAGTTGTAAAGGAAGCCAATTAATTTGGCTATCCACCAATGAGAAATAAACACCTTTCAAGCCTAATTCTTTCCATATTTTTCAATAAATTAAAATGGTGAATTTTGGCCAAATCTTGGCCTTTAGATCAAAAAGACAACTTAATCATGTCCATTAATCCTACCAACCACCATTTTCCTTCCATTTATTAAATGGATTTATGATGTCATAAATGCTAAAGCAAAAGTTGACTCTGACTTTCACTATTCACATTAATTCGACTACTTTTTGACCGATACCGGTTCGAGCCGAAATTTTCCTGAAATTGTCCCGGCGTGTTCCTGAGGTCTCCTGTGCAGTCGAATCAATTTAAACTGCTTCCGTTTGATCAAAATTAATCCCGGAAGTTTTCCGTCTTTTATTGTCCTGGTTAGGGTTTTCAATGCCGTTTTTGGCACCGTTTCACCCGTTTCAACTCAGTGAATTTTTCCAACACTGAATTTTTACTCGTCAGTATTGTTAGAACATTTTAACATATTCTGAACAATATAAATACATTTATTTCACTCTTTAAATAGTACAAATTGTTATATACATACATTTGTACATTTTCTTCCGAGAATTGCCTAAATTTCCCGGTTGTCACATTCACCCCTCCTTATAAAATTTTCGTCCTCAAAAATTAGAACAAATGGGGGTATAAACTCCTCATCTCATCTTCTCGTTCCCACGTAGCTTCTTCAATGTTGTGATTTTTCCACAGAATCTTCACTAGTTGGATTGTCTTATTCCTCAGTACTTTCTCTTCGCGAGCCAGTACTCGAATAGGTTGTTCCTTATATGTCAAATCCTCGTGGATTTGAATAGGCTCATGCTTCAACACGTGGGATGGATCTGGTATATACTTTCTCAGCATCTACACATGAAACACATTATGCACTGCCGACAATTCTGGAGGTAACGCTAATCTATAAGCGACCCTTCCAATGCGTTCGATAATTTCATAGGGTCCAATATATCTCGGACTAAGTTTCCCCTTCTTACCGAAACGCATAATCCCCTTCATGGGTGATACCTTGAGGAACACGAAGTCTCCTTCATCAAACTCTAAGGATCTCCGCCTTTTGTCCGCATAACTCTTTTGTCGGCTTTGCGCAATTTTCATTTGACGCTGAATTCTAGCAACTGCATCGGAAGTCTCTTTTATGAAATCCATCTTATGCAACTGCTTCTCTCGCAAATCATACCAGTGTAATGGTGATCTGCACTTCCGTCCATACAAAGCCTCGTAAGGTGCCATGCCTATAGAAGCTTGGTAACTATTATTGTATGAGAATTCAATTAATGGTAGCTTCTCGTTCCAATTTCCCACAAAATCCATTACACAAGCTCGAAGCATGTCCTCTAACGTCTGAATTGTCCGCTCCGACTGTCCGTCTGTTTGCGGATGAAATGCCGTACTGAGTCTTAATTCAGTACCCATGGCCTCTTGCACACACTTCCAGAAATTCGAAGTGAACTGTGTATCTCGATCTGATACAATGGATTTTGGTACTTGTCACGGCCCAAAATTTAGACACGTGACACGGCAACCAAATCATAATATCAACCCGAGATTTAAGGAAAAACATTTATTTCGAAAAACGGGTCGACATTATAATTTAGCTAAGCCTAATTATTTATAAAGCAGTATCATAACCACAGAATAAAATAAAGGATAAAATAAATGCTTTTTAATGTGGAAATCAAACACAATATCGGTTTTCAAAAGAAATTACAAACCATAAAAATATTCCCAAGCATAAAATTTAAATAACGTGAAATAAAGTCCAAACTTAATGTCTCATTACATCAGAACGAGAAACATAAAGAAGAAGATGGAGAAAATGGATAGCATCATCTTCGGTAGTAACGGATATCTCAATGATTTTCGGAACTGCTACCTCCCGCACCTGGAAGTAGTCATTTCGAAATCACAAAGAAAAAAGGACGTGAGCGCTGGCTCAGTAGGATAGAAACAAAGGTGGGTTAACAGATAACATTTAAAAATATGGCATAATATCCGTTTCCAAAAATAATCAACAATTTAAAAAAAACATTTTTAATGCAAGTTTTATTCTGCTGAGGACTTAGCGTAGCTGCAATATACGTGCCCCAATATTAAAATAATAAATCATTAAAACAAACCATCATATTATGAGTGAGGACTTGTCGTAGCTATAATATACGTGCCTCGAATTTGAATTATCCTAGATCATCTCGTTACGGTCTAAATAGGCCGAACGGCCCTGCGCAGGTTTAGGGACCTTCTCCTATGGCGTCAACTTCGGGACGCACGCATCATTTACAATGATCGTGAACTAGAGCTCAATTATGTTCACCGAATTATTCAAAAGATGGTATTTACCAAGTTATATTATGCCATTAATCAAAACACTCTTTAAAATACACATTTATTACAAAATACGTTACATGCGTTTATTTCATCAAAAATAGTATAATAATTTCATAAATCGAAAACAGCATGCCACCAATAAAACAGGGGAATTTAAAACACTTGACTACTCCCAGAAAAGGCTTGAACGTCCTACCTCGATTATCGCACAAGCGTTACGATAACGTGATCCACAAATCCAGCAAGAACATCAAATAAGTCCTATAATCACAACATATGATTAGTCTAGGTCTAGACATAATCATCCAATCATTTTAGTGTGCCTCAAAAGATTTTAAAATGTTTAATAAACATTTGGGATTTAAAATTTGTGAAAAACTCTAAGTTAGGATATTACTGGACATGGGCAGACTGACCTAGGCTGAATGTAAAATCAAAATCAATTTATTTTTAATCCCAAAAATTCTAAATTTTTAATATGTTAAATTAGACATCCGTAGCTTTAATTCCATATAATTTTTATAATTTTTGGACATCATTTGGTCATTCAACTAGGCCAAAAACCGAGGGTTGTTTTCAGGCATAAAAATCTGGGTTTCAGTTTCGGTTCAAAACCTGGCAGTTCCGTCCGCCTATGTTATAAAAATATTTTGACTGTGTAAACGGATGAGTTTGATTCTGAAATTTTGCAGGGATTTAGGGGACATCTTGAATTTAATTTTAGGCTCAAGAATAACTCAAAAATCGTTTTTAAAACTCAAGTTATGGCTGACACAAATTTACTGTTCATATGGTAATTTTCCAGATTTCCGTTTTTCTGTGTCCGAATTTCGATTAGCCTCAAACCAATTCAATTTTCATCCAATGATCACGAAATTTTGTGGAAAACCTTATTTATATGTCATTAACACAACCCAAGAATCAAATTGACAAAATCATAAAATCTTACACATATGATAATAGGGTTTTTGAAAAGGGGATCAATGAGGCAAAATTTTAGGGTTTGAGAGAAAAATCACACCTTGTTTGTGCTGCCCTATTTTTGATGCTTGGTCTCCCTTTTGGCTGAATTTGTGTGAGTATTGAAGTCTTCAAAACAGTATGGAAATAGTGGAGAAAACCATATAAATTTCGGATTTAAAATCAAAAGGAGAAGGAAGGAAAAAGTTTGATTTCTCACCTTGTTTTTGTCTCAAAAGTTGTTGAATCTTTGAGCTGCCTTTTGGTAGGTTTTGTTTGCTGTTTTGGGTGTGTTTTGGGAGAGAAAATTCAGAGAGGGTAGAGGGGAAAGCTGGCCGAAATTTTGAGGGTGAAAGGAGGGGTGAATGAGAGTTAAAAGGGGGTTTTTATACTAGGTTTTTCTTTCCCTTTCTCTTCCTTGTTTGGCTGAAAATTTTAAGGGGCAAAAGGGAAAGTTTTTGTGCTGTTTTGAGCCTAGGGTTTTCTCTCTTATTTCCCCTTAAGTGGCCGAGAATTATCCCTTAGTTTTTAAGGAAAAATAATTTGAATTTTAATTGAGTTTTAACCTAGCTTTTAATTCAAATAAAATCTCCTTTATTTCCTACACTTTATGGCCGAATTTCTTCTTTATATCTAAGGAATGAAATTTGAATTTGAATCCTTCTTGGATTTGTGGAATTTAAATTTTAATTTAAAATCCCAAGTGATGGCCGAATGTTTTAGGGTTTCTTTTTGAAGTTCAAATTGTTGACTTTTTGAGCGGAATTTGACTAGGAAACCAACCTAGGGTTTCCAAAAGATTTTTAAATTAATTTTTGGCACACTAATTTTATTTAAATTATATATTTACCCTTAAATAAAATTTAAGGCGTCACAAATATCTACCACTAAAAATAGTTTCGTCCTCGAAACTTTAAGAATTACTCCACACTAAAGAAGAGAATAAGAATATGAATAACTTCTCATTTCATTAAGCGATCTTAATGCACCTTTCAAAACATATAGTGGTATATCTACCACTATGAACAGAGTAGGGTTACAAAACAAACTTAAGTCGACTCCATTACATGTACTCTACTGCTTAGCGAACCATTCAGCATGGTTCTCACGCATATCTTTCTCGGTTTCCCATGTGGCTTCCTCTTCACCATGGTTACTCCAAAGAACCTTCACCATGGGTATTGTTTTCGTTCTCAGCTGCTTGACCTTACGATCCAAAATCTTCACCGGAACCTCGACGTAAGAGACATTTGGTTGGATTTCTATATCATCTGTTGAAATGACTTCTGACTCTGTTCGTGCACTCTTCCTCAGCATCGATACATGGAAAACGTTGTGCACTCCCAAGGTGTCGGGTAACTTCAGCTCATATGCAACCTTACCAACTCTGCGTACGATCTCGAAAGGTCCAATGTAACGTGGTGCTAGCTTCCCTTTAACTCCGAAACGAGAGATACCTTTCTTCGGTGAAACCTTTAGCAACACAAACTCTCTGACCTCGAACTCTAACAGCTTTCTGCGTTGATCAACGTAGCTCTTCTGTCGACTCTGTGCTGTTAGAAGTCGTTGTTTGATGATGGCAATCTTCTCGTACTGGTCTAGGATCATCTCGGGTCCACCCACTGGTGCTTCCTGGTTGTCAACCCAATAGATGGGTGATCTACAAGGCTTTCCGTACAACGCTTCAAAGGGTGCTATTCCGATACTTGCTTGATAACTGTTGTTGTATGCGAACTCTGCCATGTAGAGGTGTTTGCTCCATCCATCTCCAAGATCAAGAACGCAGGCACGTAGCATATCCTCGAGAATCTGTATGAGACGCTTCGACTGACCATCTGTCTGTGGATGAAAAGCGGTGCTAAAGTTCAGTTCCGTGCCTAGAGCTTCTTGTAGACTTTGCCAAAAGTGAGCGTTGAAGCGCGTATCACGAACAGAATCAATCACCGAAGGAACTCCATGTAATCTGACTACGTTCCTCATGTAAAGCTCGGCTAGCTGGTTCCTGGTGCAAATCGTCTTGAACGGGATGAAGTGTGCAGTCTTCGTGAGACGATCTACAACTACCCAGACTCCATCAGATCCATCCTGTGCTCTCGGTAAGCCGGTTAAGAAGTCCATTCCTATACTATCCCACTTCCACCGAGGTATTGGAAGTGGTTGGAGTAGACCTGCGGGTCTCTCCCGTACTGCCTTTACTTTCTGACACGTCAAACAGTTGGCCACGAAGTTCTTCACATCTAACTTCATACCTCTCCACCAAAGTTGCTGTCTTAAGTTTTGATACATCTTGTTTCCACCTGGGTGCATGGCGAACCTCGACTGATGAAACTCTGACAAGATCTCCTGTATAAGCTCTGGGATGTGTGGCACTGCTAAGCGACCTTCATTGTAAAGAATTCCACTGGCGTCCATCGACCACTCTGCAACACGCTTTCCCTTTAATAATCTATCTCGGATGTCAACGAAACGTGTATCTGCCAACTGATTCTCCTTGATCCTCTGCACGTAGTCTGGTTCCATCACTAAGTTGTATAACACTGGGTGACCCTGAACTTCGTCAAAACGAACTTGATAAGCTGTGAGAACTCTGTCCTTTTCCCACTTATCTATCTACATCGCCATTATAGAAGCATCATGATCAGGATTGGGAACTGCCTATCTTTTCCTACTTAGTGTATCTGCAACCACGTTTGCTTTACCCGGATGGTACTCGACTTAGAAGTCGTAGTCTTGCATGTATTCTACCCACCTTCTTTGACGCAGGTTGAGATCTTTCTGTGTAGCTAGGTATTTCAAACTCTTGTGATCTGAAAACAGTCTAAAACTGGCATCGTACAGATAACAACGCCAAATCTTAAGCGCAAACACTACTGCAGTTAACTCTAGATCGTGTGTAGGGTAGTTTCGTTTGTGTTGTTTCAGCTGTCGTGAGGCATAAGCGACAACTCGGTTCTGTTGCATCAAGACTGCTCCAAGACCTTGATGAGAAGCATCGGTGTAGACGTCATATACTTGATCCTGATTCGGAATGATAAGGATAGGTGCAGACGTCAAACGACCCTTTAACTCTTGGAAAACTGACTCACAGCTGTTGTCCCAAACGAAAGGTACATCCTTCTTTGTCAGATTGGTGAGGGGAGCGGCGAGCTTGCTGAAGTCCTGTACAAAACGTCGATAATATCCCGCTAAGCCCAAGAAGCTTCGGATTTCTGGAACATTCTTCGGTCGTTCCCACTTAACAATCGCTTCAACCTTGGATGGATCAACTGATATACCATCTCCTGAGATGATATGTCCGAGAAACTTAACCTCTGTCATCCAAAACTCACATTTTTCTTTCTTGGCGTACAACTGATGTTCACGAAGAGTCTGTAAAACTATACTGAGATGCCGTGCATGATCTTCACAAGTTTGGGAGTAGATGAGGATGTCGTCGATGAATACGATGACGAACTTATCAAGAAAAGGTCGGAAGACTCTATTCATCATATCCATGAAGGCTGCTGGCGCGTTTGTCAAACCGAAAGGCATTACTAAGAACTCGTAACTGCCATACCTCGTTCGGAACGCCGTCTTCAGGATATCCTCCTCTCTAACCCGAAGCTGATGATAACCGGATCTCAAATCAATCTTGGAGAAGAAACAAGCTCCACCCAACTGGTCGAACAAGTCATCTATGCGTGGTAACGGATACTTATTTTTGATGGTCACACTGTTGAGCTTTCTGTAGTCTACACAGAGACGAAGCGAACCGTCGACTTTCTTCACAAAAAGGACTGATGAACCCCAAGGTGAGTTGCTGTCTCGGATAAAGCCCAGCGATTTCAACTCATCCAGCTGCTTGCGCAACTCTTTCATCTCTAGAGGTGCCATACGATACGGAGCAGAAGCAAAAGGAGCTGTTCCAGGAACTAAGTCGATACGAAATTCTATTTCTCGATGAGGTGGTAAACCTGGAAGAGCTTTTGGAAAAACATCTGGAAAACTATCGACAACAGGTATAGGTTGGGTACTATTTTTAGAACTGGATCCTTCTACCGCACACAAGGATAAGAAGCAAAGAATACCCTGTCTACTCTTCGACACTAACCTCAGAGCAGATCTATCAATATCTGAAACTAAGCTTAACTGATAGGACACTACATGTCCGAAATCAGTTGTAAAGATAACGCGACGATTACGACAATCAAGCATAATCCCATATTGGGAAAGCCAGTCATATCCTAGAATGACATCATAAGCAAACATAGGCATTACTACAAGTGATGCCTCCAAACAAACATCCCCAATATAAACATAGGCTTGACACCCATCACTAACGGTAGTCGTGCCCAACGGGGATTTCACACATAAGGGAGAGTCAAGATTTTGCAGTTTTAAACCAAGTGAACGAGCATAATGTTGGGCTATAAAAGAGTGTGCAGCTCCGGTGTCAAACAAAACATGTGCATATGTACCAAAGATAGGAATTATACCATCTAATGTAGTCGGTGTATGATCTATCTCCATGCTGTCAGTTCCAAGAGCATGTACCTGTGGTGCCTTACCACGATTTTGAGCTGTATTCCCTCGCTGATAACCCGTACTCTGACCCTATGGTGGCGGTCTCTGATAACTCGGCACTGGGAACTGCTGTAGCGGTGTAGCATGTGGAGCATATGGCGCAGTGTACTGGCTCGTGCGCTGAGGCTGATAGGTGGCCGGAAGCTGAGGACGCTGTGACTGCGAAGACTGGGAAGTAAACTGTTGTCTCTATGGAAGACCATTCCGATTCCGCTGATGATGATGTCTATGAGCATTGTCTCTCGACTGTCTCTTTGGGCAGACATTTCTTTTATGACCTTCATCACCACACTCGAAGCAGGTAATCATATTCACCCGACCCTGTCGCTGTCCAGAAGACTGATGAGAACCTGACCCCTGAGACTGCTGGTTCTTCTGGTAAGGAGTCTGCGGCTTGTGTTGAGGCTTGTTACGGATTAGTCCAGACTTGTTTTTGTTACGAGCTTCAAGGAACTCCTTGTCGCCCTCTTCCACTGTCAACACCTTAGCAACTATCTGCTGGTAGCTATCCCTGATCTAGAACGGTTGTACACCCCTCTTCACATAGAGGCTAAGCCCTTCCTCAAAGCGGAGACACTTAGTAGCTTCATCTAACACCTAATTCTTCGCATACTGGGCTAACTCAGTGAACTTGGCTTCATATTCCCGCACTGACATAGACCCTTACTTCAAACGGATGAACTCCCTAGCTTTTCTGTCGCGGAACTGAGCTGAAAAGAAACGCTAGTGAAAACGCTCCTCAAAAACTGTCCAAGAAGACCTCTGCTCCTCTATCAAACCATCCTCAATACTAGCCCACCAGGTAGAGGCTAGATCGACCAGCTTGTTGGAAGCAAACTCAACCCAGAACTCTGCGGGTGTGGCGGTCAACTTTAGTTGCTTGCGAATGGCATCAAACCAGTAGTCAGCATCCATCTCTGTGCCCGTGCCGTCAAAAGTGGGTACGTGAGGTTTAAAGAAAAGAGTTAGGGCTGCCTGTTTAGGATGTATCATAGGCTGTGTAGGTACTGCTCCAGAGGTAGGGTTTTCGGTGGTAGGCGTTTGCTGAGGAGTCTAAGAAGAACTCCCCGCTCTCTGGGTCTCATTAGGAACAACATTGGCTTCAGGAGCTGGGTTAGGTGTTCCAAAAGGTAAGACGGTGAGGAGAGCCTATATCGCTGCCGTGAGATTCTGCATCGCCGTTAGCTGATCGTTCGGTGTAGGGACCGCTGTATTTTGACTCACTTGAGGCTGCGTGTTCCCGGGGTTCTCTTCGTCGTTGCCTCTCTGCTGCCTCTGACTTCGCGTGCCGGGATGAGCCATTTTGCTGAATAAGATTGAAGGAAGAGGAAATCCTATAAGCTTCTAAGAGTAAAGAAAACTATGCTTGGGTATTTTGAAAACGTTTTGATGAACACCCTTTTGAAAACGTTTTGATGAAAAACCCTTTTGAAAACATTTTGATGGAAAACCCTTTTGAAAACCTGGGCTCTGATATCATTATTTGTCACGGCCCAAAATTTAGACACGTGACACGGCAACCAAATCATAATATCAACCCGAGATTTAAGGAAAAACATTTATTTCGAAAAACGGGTCGACATTATAATTTAGCTAAGCCTAATTATTTATAAAGCAGTATCATAACCACAGAATAAAATAAAGGATAAAATAAATGCTTTTTAATCCGGAAATCAAACACAATATCGGTTTTCAAAAGAAATTACAAACCATAAAAATATTCCCAAGCATAAAATTTAAATAACGTGAAATAAAGTCCAAACTTAATGTCTCATTATATCAGAACGAGAAACATAAAGAAGAAGATGGAGAAAACGGATAGCATCATCTTCGGTAGTAACGAATATCTCAATGATTTTCGGAACTGCTACCTCCCACACCTGGAAGTAGTCATTTCGAAATCACAAAGAAAAAAGGACGTGAGCGCTGGCTCAGTAGGACAGAAACAAAGGTGGGTTAACAGATAACATTTAAAAATATGGCATAATATCCGTTTCCAAAAATAATCAACAATTTAAAAAAAGAAACATTTTTAATGCAAGTTTTATTCTGCTGAGGACTTAGCGTAGCTGCAATATACGTGCCCCAATATTAAAATAATAAATCATTAAAACAAACCATCATATTATGAGTGAGGACTTGTCGTAGCTATAATATATGTGCCTCGAATTTGAATTATCCTAGATCATCTCGTTACGGTCTAAATAGGCCGAACGGCCCTGCGCAGGTTTAGGGACCTTCCCCCACGGTGTCAACTTCGGGACGCACGCATCATTTACAATGATCGTGAACTAGAGCTCAATTATGTTCACCGGATTATTCAAAAGATGGTATTTACCAAGTTATATTATGCCATTAATCAAAACACTCTTTAAAATACACATTTATTACAAAATACGTTGCATTCGTTTATTTCATCAAAAATAGTATAATAATTTCATAAATCGAAAACAGCATGCCATCAATAAAACAGGGGAATTTAAAACACTTGACTACTCTCAGAAAAGGCTTGAACGTCCTACCTCGATTATCGCACAAGCGTTACGATAACGTGATCCACAAATCCAGCAAGAACGTCAAATAAGTCCTATAATAACAACATATGATTAGTCTAGGTCTAGACATAATCATCCAATCATTTTAGTGTGCCTCAAAAGATTTTAAAACGTTTAATAAACATTTGGGATTTAAAATTTATGAAAAACTCTAAGTTAGGATATTACTGGACATGGGCAGACTGACCTAGGCTGAATGTAAAATCAAAATCAATTCATTTTTAATCCCAAAAATTCTAAATTTTTAATATGTTAAACTAGACATCCGTAGCTTTAATTCCATATAATTTTTATAATTTTTGGACATCATTTGGTCATTCAACTAGGCCAAAAACCAAGGGTTGTTTTCAGGCATAAAAATCTGGGTTTCAGTTTCGGTTCAAAACCTGGCAGTTCCGTCCGCCTATGTTATAAAAATATTTTGACTGGGTAAACGGATGATTTTGATTCTGAAATTTTTCAGGGATTTAGGGGACATCTTGAATTTAATTTTAGGCTCAAGAATCACTCAAAAATCGTTTTTAAAACTCAAGTTATGGCTGACACAAATTTACTGTTCATATGGTAATTTTCCAGATTTCCGTTTTTCTATGTCCGAATTTCGATTAGCCTCAAACCAATTCAATTTTCATCCAATGATCACGAAATTTTGTGGAAAACCTTATTTATATGTCATTAACACAACCCAAGAATCAAATTGACAAAATCATAAAATCTTACACATATGATAATAGGGTTTTTGAAAAGGGGATCAATGAGGCAAAATTTTAGGGTTTGAGAGAAAAATCACACCTTGTTTGTGTAGCCCTATTTTTGATGCTTGGTCTCCCTTTTGGCTGAATTTGTGTGAGTATTGGAGTCTTCAAAACAGTATGGAAATAGTGGAGAAAACCATGTAAATTTCGGATTTAAAATCAAAAGGAGAAGGAAGGAAAAAGTTTAATTTCTCACCTTGTTTTTGTCTCAAAAGTTGTTGAATCTTTGAGCTGCCTTTTGGTAGGTTTTGTTTGCTGTTTTGGGTGTGTTTTGGGAGAGAAAATTCAAAGAGGGGAGAGGGGAAAGCTGGCCGAAATTTTGAGGGTGAAAGGAGGGGTGAATGAGAGTTAAAAGGGGGTTTTTATACTAGGTTTTTCTTTCCCTTTCTCTTCCTTGTTTGGCTGAAAATTTTAAGGGGCAAAAGGGAAAGTTTTTGTGCTGTTTTGAGGCTAGGGTTTTCTCTCTTATTTCCCCTTAAGTGGCCGAGAATTATCCCTTAGTTTTTAAGGAAAAATAATTTGAATTTTAATTGAGTTTTAACCTAGCTTTTAATTCAAATAAAATCTCCTTTATTTCCTACACTTTATGGCCGAATTTCTTCTTTATATCTAAGGAATGAAATTTGAATTTGAATCCTTCTTGGATTTGTGGAATTTAAATTTTAATTTAAAATCCCAAGTGATGGCCGAATGTTTTAGGGTTTTTTGAAGTTCAAATTGTTGACTTTTTGAGCGGAAGATTTTTAAATTAATTTTTGCCACACTAATTTTATTTAAATTATATATTGACCCTTAAATAAAATTTAACGCGTCACAGTGCTCCATGTAATTTGACGACATGAGTTATGTACAACTGAGCAAACTTTTCCAATGAAAAGGTCATCTTGACAGCTATAAACCGTGCCGTCTTGGTCAGTCTGTCCACAATAACCCAGATGGCATCATAACCTTCTCGGGTTTTTGGGAGTCCTATTACAAAATCCATCGTAATGTGTTCCCATTTCCATTCAGAAATCTCCAACGGTTCCAATCTTCCTGCTGGATGTTTATGTTCCGCTTTGATTCTCTAACAAGTCATGCATCTGCTCATGAATTTCGCTATATCGTTCTTCATCCCTTTCCACCGGAACTGTAACTTCAAGTCTTGATACATCTTGCTAGCTCCGGGATGAACCGAATAGGGTGTCTCATGGGCTTCTGACATGATCCGTCTTCTAAGTTCCTCATCAACTGGAATATTTATCCTTCCTTGATAAAAGATCATTCCATCCTTGGAATTTCCTTCTTGAGAACTTGTCATCGTTGGATCTCGCCTCTAAGCTTCCTTTATATCCTCAAATAGCGATGATTCCACTTGGAGTGCAGCTAGTCTTCCAGATATCAGCTCCAAGTTCAAAGAATTTATCTCTTGCTGCAATGGCTTCGGAAGCCTGTTTATTGGTAGCTGGTGCGATATGGTAGACTTTCTACTTAAAGCATCCGCTACACGGTTGGCCTTTCCTGGATGGTATAGGATTTCACAATCATAATCCTTCACCAGTTCCAACCATCGTCTTTACCACATATTGAGCTCCTTTTGCGTGAAGAAATACTTCAGGCTTTGGTGATCAGTGAAAATCTGACATTGAGCTCCGTAGAGATAGTGTCGCCAAATTTTAAGTGCGAACACTACTGCAGCAAGTTCAAGGTCATGCGTAGGGTAACTCCTTTCATGCACCTTTAATTGACGGGAAGCATAGGCAATCACCTTGCCGCCTTGCATTAGGATTGCTCCCAATCCTACTTTAGATGCATCACTGTAGATCACAAACTTCTCCCCTTCAGTGGGAAGCGTAAGGATTGGTGCGCTTGTCAGCCTTCTCTTTAACTCCTGGAAGCTTCTTTCGCATTCCATAGTCCACTCGTACTTCCTTTCCTTGCGTGTAAGAGCAGTAAGAGGTGCAGCTAAACGCGCAAATCCCTCTACAAATCGTCGATAATAACCAGCTAACCCCAAGAAACTGCGTATTTTCGTCACATTCTTGGGTGCAGGCCACTGGTTAATTGCATCTACTTTCGTCGGATCTACAGCAATACCTTCCTGGGATACAACATGTCTAAGGAAATGTACTCTGTCCAGCCAAAACGCACATTTTGAGAATTTGGCATACAGTTGATGCTTCCTTATCGTATTCAGCACGATCCTCAGATGCTCCTGGTGCTCCTCATGAGTCTTCGAGTATATAAGAACGTCATCAATGAATACAATGACAAACTTATCCAAATACTCTTTAAAAACTCTGTTCATTAAATCCATGAACGCTGCCGGCGCATTTGTTAATCCAAATGGCATCACAAGAAACTCGTAGTGACCATAACGAGTCCTAAACGCCGTCTTAGGAATATCACTTTCTTTAATTCTCAACTGGTGATATCCTGATCGTAAGTTGATCTTGGAGAATACTGCTGCGCCTTTTAACTGGTCGAATAGGTCATCAATTCTAGGTAACGGATACCTATTCTTGATCGTAACCTTATTCAACTCTCGGTAATCAATACACAAACAGAATGTTCCATCCTTTTTCTTGACGAACAACATAGGTGCACCCCATGGAGAATAACTCGGCCTGATAAATCCCTTATCCAAAAGCTCCTTCAATTGTACCTGTAGCTCCTTTAACTCCACTAGAGCCATGCGGTATGGTGCTTTGGAAATAGCTGCTGTTCCAGGCATCAACTCAATTTCGAATGAGATTTCTCTCTCTGGAGGTATCCCTAGTAACTCTTCCGGAAATACGTCAAGAAATTCATTAACCACAGGAACATCTTCAAGTTGAAGCTTCTGTTCCTCTGTAGTGTCCACCACATATGCCAGATAGCCCATACAACCACTAGCTATCAGCTTGCTTGCTCTCAGCGAACTGATCATCATCTTCGCGGGTTTTCGGGAAGTGTCGACGTACTCGAAACTCTCTTCTTCCTCGGGTTGGAATACTATCTTTCGATTTCGGCACTCGATCGTAGCTCGGTATTTCCCTAGGAAATCCATGCCTAGAATCACATCGTAATCCATGATCTTCATTACGATCAACTCCGCATATAGTTCCCTATTTGCCACATATACTGGTACATGAGGTAACCAGTAATTGGACAACAATACTTCCCCAGAGGGTAAAGCTGTCTTAAATACCCTTCCCATATAGTCCTTAGGAAGTCCTATTTTGTCAGCAAATTCATAGGAAACAAAAGAATGCGTAGCACCGGAATCAAACAGTACAGAGGCTACATGACTAGCGACAGTGAGCTGACCTGTCACTACGTTCGCTGTTCCTGCCTCTGCATCCTCCTTGCTGTAGGCCATCACACGAGCATCGGCACGTGGCATACGCTCCTGGCGTTGCGGCCTTACTGGTGACTCTTCAACTCTGGCCTGAAGGGAATGAGCTTGTGGGCGTGTCTGGTGCGGTTGGGAAGTGCCTTGTCCACCCTGTCTATTTGGACAGTTCCTGGCATAATGGCCTTCCTTTCCACATTCATAGCAAACAAGTGGCCCAAATCTGCATTGCCCAGAATGTCTCTTCCCGCATGTAGGACAATTTTGCACAATGGATTCCGCATTACCAGCTGTTCTCCGCTGCTGGTTTCGATTATTTCCCTGGTGATTTCTAGAAAAATTGCCTTTTCTCTTGTTTTGCTGGGATCCTTGATTATTTCCCTGGCTTGGTTTAGCATTCTGACTAGGCTTGCTCGATTGATCAGCTTGTGTAGACTTCGCCAAAGCCCTCTCCTTCTTCTTGGCCTCCCAGTGTTTTTCTCTTTCCTCTTTCTGTCGGGCTACGTGGAACTCAGCTCTAATGGCCCGACTCACACAGTCTGCTACAGAAGTAGGCGGTACTTGTCCAGTATCTACTAACGCAGTAATTTCTGGCCTGAACATCCCGATCATTTTCTGTGTTTTCTCCCTCTCAGTAGGGACTACATAGGGACATAAACGGGATAACTGGTCGAACTTTCGGCAAACTTCGATTACCGACATATTTCCTTGCGTCAATTCTGATAACTCTTTCTGCTGTTGTCTCAGAGATGCAGGGTCGTAATATTTCTGGTTAAATTCTTACAGAAATTCCGCCCAACTCATGGTAGACACGTCTCTTCTCATTCGTACAGTGTCCCACCAAAAACGAGCATCTTTTCTCAGCATAAAAGACGCACATGCGACCTTCTCCCTGTCAGTTAGGTTCATGAATTCCATGATCACTTGCAAGGATGACAACCAGTCTTCAGTCTCTAGAGGATTTGTAGACCCTTCAAATTCTGGCGGCCTCATACACTTGAATCTTTCATAGAGGGGTTCCAGGTTTAATACCGGTTGCTATTCAGGAACTCTCTCATTTACAGTAGCTAGAGGGATAACTGGATCTACCTCAGCTTCCTATTCTACTTGGGTACCCTCAGAGCCTTGTCTCTGTTCTAGCTCCTCTACCCGTCGCCTCAGATTAGTATTTTCTTGCATCTGAGCTTCTAGCAGGGCTTGTATCTGATCCAATCTCTCCATTACATTAGGATGTCGCTCTCGTCCCTCTGGTCGATTACGCAAATCCACCATCTTGCCTATTGTCCTATTATGGCACAATAATTCACCGTTAGCCTTTCCATAACCACATTCGTAAAATCATATCAATTCACAAAATTTAGGGTAATGTAAAGCCACATCATTGTAACACATCATCGTATAACATATAATCATTTTGATATTTCAATCATAGCAAAACATTTATATGTCATACATAATCATCACCAGTCATATATACATCGGCCTTTTTATACATCTTGGCCACAAGTCTATACAAAGGAGCTTTTCTCTCTAAGCTACTTATGTACATGTATACATATCCATTGGTCACGCATCCCCTGTGCCGGGGACTAGAGGATATTCTTCTGGATCCTCGTCGTCATCTGGATCATCTGAATCGTCACCGCCCCTAGGTAATGCTCCCTGTCCTGAGTCATCACCTCTTCGTGGTCTAGACGGTCCAGCCTCATGATCATTCATCATTCTTCTCGGCCCAAAGATGCGTGCAAACATCTCATCTTGACCCAGTGTCTCTCGTCGACTCTGCGTCAGATGCTTGATCAGAATCTCTCTCTCAATCGTCCTGATCGTCACCACAAGCTCTTGGAGCGTAGGAGGAAATAGCTTAATCACCCTCTGTCTCAACTCCATGGGTAACCTTCTCCAGAACAACTCACAACAGTTTGCTTCCGTGAGGTTGGGCAACAGACATCTTCTCCTAATGGCCTCCTCAAATCGTGCTGCGTAAGACATAACTGTCTCACCAGACAACATGACCATCCTCTCAGTCTGGAGAATGTAGTCCTTAACCTCATCGAATCCAGGCTACGTAGGTGTATTAGCCTCTCGTCTCTCTGGAGGTGCTGGAGTAGGTGCCGGATCCCTAGACGGAAACTGATCATCCAATCGCTGACAGAACTCAGCCCAACTGAATCCTAATAAAATCTCCTGGTCGCAATACTACCAAAATACTCGAGCATCTCCCTGAAACATACTGATGGCCAATTGGATCCACATATCTCGATCAATGTCGCACATCACCATAACCTTCTCTATAGCATGGAGCCAGTCCTTCGCCTCCATTGACTATCGTCCACCGTCAAACATAGGGGGACTGCTAGCTCGAAATGCCTGTACTGCCCGAGCCGAAACTCTCACTCCAATGTGTTGGCGTCCACCAACAACTGGAATGTCCATTACTACAGGTGGATGAACTATCGGTCGTGGCTGTACAACATCTACTGGCGCTGGTGCTAGTGCTGGTACTGGTACTGGAGGTCTCTCGGGCACCGGAGGTCTGATTACCGGTCGTTGGGAAATAGACGGCCTCACAATAGGTCTCGTCCATACCCGTAATACTCCTCTCGGTCGTGGTAGCGGTGGTCTCACATAAGGGGGTCTGGTCATCTTGCTACCTATAAAATAATTATTTTCATAAAAGAAAATAATTAACTAAACTTAAGTAAACTACTTACTTGGATAGCGGTGCAGGATGCGCGAAGTGTCAAATCAGGATATGGTCAATACTGCTCTGATATACCAACTGTGACTGCAGTTGGTAATCCAAACTAAACCAATCGTAATTCCGCTCTAATACCAACTGTGACAGCAGTTGGTATTATAAACTAAACCAATCTCAAACCTTGCTCTGATACCAACTGTGACAGCAGTTGGTATTCTGAACTTCACCAACTGTAAACCCGCTCTGATACCAACTATGGTGGCCCGCCCCTTGTAGAGATCATACAATGCTATTACAGTTAAGCTTTATTGCTAACTGTAATAGATTGTACTCTCATGAGTCCCCGGCTAATCTTTCTCTCTTTAAATCATGACGTTTTTGGGGAAATTTTTTTTTTCTTTAAACATCATGTAAAACATTTCCCACTATTTACTTTGTTGGCAAGTACAAAGTAATTTACATATTACAGTACTTTCGTAAAATATATAATATTACAAAAGACTGTTTCTTTTTTTTTTTTCCTTCCCTTTTTATCGCTCAGCGGAAAGACTCTGGCAGGACCATATCCCTCGCCCAGTTATCCGATTTGACACGCGTCATCCCGTCCTCATCCAGTCAAACAAGCTACTGAGCTGGTCGCTTACCTGCAACATTAGCAAAAATGGTGAGTTACAGGCTTAGTAAGTTCAAACATGCAAGAAATGAAATTTCTATGAATAGTACTATTCATCATGAATAGTATCATTGACCACTATTCATAGGTGAATAGTAACTTTGACTACTATTCATACGTGAATAGTAACTTTGACCACAACACAGTGTCACAACAGTACATCTACCGCGATGTTAGTACTCTCACTAAACTGTCTTATGCTTAATTATGGCATAGCTTCAGTTTTAGGTAATTATCTTGCTTATGTTCTGGTTTTGAGCTCAGGTTGGCAGTACCATTTAAGTGCGCATGACTGGGAGTGGTACATTAGTACTGACCTCCACAGCCTTATCTCATAGCCCCGAAGGCAAACTGTACATGACTGGGAGCGGTACATCAGTGCTGACCTCCACAGCCTTAATCTCATAGCCCCGAAGGTAAATAGTACCTCCCTGTACGGAAGGCTGGTACGCCAGTAAGTGGTTTCATTACCGACTTTTTAAGATTCTAACCCGGTGACTTCACATTGTCCCGTGGTTAGGAATGGTTCACATTTTAATTTAGGTGAGTGAGTTTCATTAACCTCGCTCTAGTGCCCGAAGCACAATTAACAATGTATCCATTCTCAATAGTGCCCGTAGCACATTACGTCTCTCTCTCTACTCTATCATAGTGCCCGTAGCACATATGTACCTAACTTATAGTTAGTACATCAAAGTTAGCAATAATAATGCTATATGTTGCAGACAGGTAAATTTCTGAACTTACCTTATCAGTCTCTTCTCTTTTTCCCTCTTTGATCTTTGATCGCCCTCCTTGTAGGTCGATTTTTGGATCCTACAGACAAAACCTTGTCTGTTAATTTTATTTCCATTTATAGCTTTTATTTTTCATTTAAAAGCTTAAATAAAACCTATTTATAACTTTTTAGGCTTTATTTATCATTTTCCCCATTTTTCTCAACTTTTATAAAATTACGATTTTGCCCCTGTATTTTGGCAAAATTACAATTTTACCCCTATATTTTGGTAAAATTACAATTTTGCCCCTGACGGAAATTTTCTCGATCCAGATTGCATTTTTGGCTCTCAGGAACTTTTCTGACTTTTTTTCTAATCGTTACCGGGTTCATTTCTATTTTATTTTCACTTTTCACTTTCCCGACCCTCGGGAAGCACTATTCTGACCCTTTCGTCGGTTTAGTGATTTTCTATCGTTTCGGAGCCTCAAATGGACGTTTTACAAGTATTTAAAACGTTCATCTAGACATTCCCGATCTAGGTCTCCGAGGTTCGGATTTTCCGTTCCCGACTTGGACCTTTATTTCGTTTCCAAAAACGCCCCCCCTCGGGGTCGGTTTTTCAGTTTCACTCACGTTTTACATTTTTAGGGGATGGGTTACTATTCACGAACCACCCCTTAGGTTTTCCTTATCAAATTTTCCGTTAGGGACTCGGGTTTCCGACCCGACCCTAAACTTTTATTTTTAATTCCCATTTTACCCCAAATGCTGTTTTCAAAATTTCGGCAGCATTTCGGCGTAATTTTAAGGCTATCGGCGTTAGGTACGCCTCGGACCATATGTACCTGCCACGTACTATACCACAAGCCTATTTTATGTAAAAGTTTTCCAAACTTTTACATAAAAGCTCACAAAATTCCAATTTGCATTTTAACCCACATTACACAAAAAAAAATTTCATTTTCATCCTTAGTTTTTGGCCACGGTTTTGACAATCAAAACCTAACCAAAACTTCTCAAATTTTCACCAAATCTTAGGCTATTAAAATGTCATTTTCTAACACATTTTCAAGCCCATTTTCATTGCATTTTTCAACAATTTTCCTAGGGTTTTTAATCACATATAACCCACGGCCACACTAATAAAACATACCCCAATTTTTTTCTTTTCTTGCTTTCATTCACAATTTCATCATTGACATTATAAAATGCATGATTTAAATCATCCAATTATCAAATAAACCGTGCAAAACTTTCTTCCAAGCCCTAAGTAACCCACGGCCACTTTAGGTAAGCTCACACCAAAAAATTTTTTCCAAGTTTTTCATAATGCAAATCATGCTTTATTCTTAACAAAATATGAATTGAAAGCATGTTAACACTTAAACCACAAAAATTTCTCATTGATCACCCATGGTAACCCACGGTTTTACCCTTGGAAAACCAACAAAATTTTGGTTTTTCTTTAAACCAATTTCATGGTTTTCTTCCTAATCACACCCTTAACAAAACCCACGCACCAAATCAATGAAAACAACCAAAATTTTTTTTCATTCTCAACACTATTCATCATACGGTTTTCTTGAAAAAAAACCAAGAAAAAGTTCAATTCAAGGGGAGTTACCTTGTTCACTTGCTTCCTTTGTCTTCAAGGAATGATTTGACACCAATTTTGTGAAGGAAAATTGAAGAAATCACTTAGTCTCCCTTGGGTTGCTCACGGTTCACCATGGAAATACTTAGAAAATTTTGTTCTTTGATTTTGGCTTGAAAATTGGTTTCGGCCACTTTTGTTTAAGTTTGCCGACTTAAGTTGTAAAGGAAGCCAATTAATTTGGCTATCCACCAATGAGAAATAAACACCTTTCAAGCCTAATTCTTTCCATATTTTTCAATAAATTAAAATGGTGAACTTTGGCCAAATCTTGGCCTTTAGATCAAAAAGACAACTTAATCATGGCCATTAATCCTACCAACCACCATTTTCCTTCCATTTATTAAATGGATTTATGATGTCATAAATGCTAAAGAAAAAGTTGACTTTGACTTTGACTATTCATATTAATTCGACTACTTTTTGACCGATACCGGTTCGAGCCGAAATTTTCCTGAAATCGTCCCGGCGTGTTCCTGAGGTCTCCTGTGCAGTCGGATCAATTTAAACTGCTTCCGTTTGATCAAAATTAATCCCAGAAGTTTTCCGTCTTTTATTGTCCTGGTTAGGGTTTTCAATGCCGTTTTTGGCACCGTTTCACCCGTTTCAACTCAGTGAATTTTTCCAACACTGAATTTTTACTCGTCAGTATTGTTAGAACATTTTAACATATTCTGAACAATATAAATACATTTATTTCACTCTTTAAATAGTACAAATTGTTATATACATACATTTGTATATTTTCTTCCGAGAATTGCTTAAATTTCCTGGTTGTCACATTGGGATTCAAAATTCAAGTAGGATTCAAACAAGATTTTCCTCTTCATAATCCAACTCAAATTCGAATTCTAGCCTTGTGGAATTATCCACAAAGAATTCGAATTCCAGTTGGACTGTGATTCAAAATTTGAATTTCAAATTTCAAAATTCAAATTTCAAATTTCAAATTTAAAATTTCAAATTTAAATTTCAAATTTCAAATTTCAAATTTAAATTTCAAATTCAAATTTCAAATTCGAAATTTAAATTTAAATTTCAAATTCAAATTTCAAATTCAAAATTCAAAATTTAAATTTCAAAATTCAAATTTTAAAATCCACAAACAGTTGTATATCAAATTCTTGTTCTCATGGATAACTTTCTACAACTCCAATCCAATCTCAAATAAAATTATGGTAACTTTATTTGGAGTTCGAATAATTATGTACTCTATTATCCAAAACAAAATCTGAATTTAACCGGAGAGAATCTTGTCCACCATCCTAATCCTATGTCAACATCATCCATGCATAATCAACTAGCCAATAGCATACTCAAATCAATTTGCCAATCGCTAAGAAATTATGTGGAGCTAGTAGAGGGACCAATTGGACATATATAATTGAGCTCCTGTGAATCCATATGATTATCATTCTTTACCGAACAACTCAACCATATGATCATTAATTTTAGAGTCACACTACTATAAACCTGAAACTGAACTCTCAATTATATATCGTATTACGTAAGCCTGTGACAAGCGATCGTCCAATGACCTTGTCATGTATGTAGAACCCTTATATGATATCGATGATCAGCCTTAGGTCAAAGTCTGTTTAATCCTACTGATCAGGCTATCTTAAAGTTCCATTATACTTCTGAATAAGAAAATGATTATTCACCATATGCGAATAAGAAGTCATCCGCCCAGCAGACGACCCAAGGCCTTGTCCATTTTTACATCCAGTATAATGCCTTTAAGAGGATACCCTTAACTCCTTGTTAGAGCTATGATTCCGATATCTGTAAACAAACCCTTCATCGTATACAAGTCATGCACCTAATGAATCGGTTTATAAGCTTACTACCTCTGAGACGCTTTAGCAACTGGAACATCAAAGTATACAAGTCATGTACATGAAGTAGTTCATTCACTCAGGATTAAGGTTACTACACAATGAACATCAAAAGCAGATTGATCCACTCATAGCGGACTATGTAGATCAATCACGCTTTAGTCAAAATCAGAGAATCTTAATGAATCTCTCTAATTGTCTTTTTATTTATTTATTTATTATTTAGCTTATCCATAATATGGATAATAAGACTTCACCTCTTTGAATATCTAGAGTTGTAGTTGTGGTAGAAGTGAAGATTAATTTCTGATTATTCGATGAGCATCTTGTATTTCATAAAAATTAGGAGCAATATAATCCTTACGTAAAGGCCATCCTATCCAGCTTTCAGGCATTAAGAATATGTCACCACTAAGTAACATATCTATGTCTCTATTTTGGAGTCTATGCTCCAGACAGTCAAGACAAACTGTCCATGCCATGGCTTTAGACAACATAATAGTCTTAACATGAGTTAGATGGTTGGTCTAACCCTATAGACTACAGAACTTAGTTTAGACCGTTTATTTTAGAACATTGTCTTCTCGCATACAAAAAGTCCATTGCATGCAACGTTCTAACAGTTTTAACATAAGCAGATAGGGCATTTTCAGTTCAAAATAAATACATCAAAATATATAGAGACAAATAGCAATGTAATGAATAACCTCTATATATATAATTTTATTATCCAGTTCAAAATAAATACATCAAAATATCTCTACTGCTTAGGGTATTTCCTAATAATCTCCCACTTACCCTAAGCCAGTAGATGTGCCATGTTTCGCATCTCCATCGCCTCTACATGCCTCGCAAAGCTTCTAGCTACCAAAGTCTTAGTAAAGGGATCGACAATGTTGTCCTCGAACGCGATCATACATACATCTACTAATCCTGTCTCCACGTGCCCTCTCCGATCAAGAACACTGATCTTAATGTTGACTTCCTCAAATCCTTGCAAGTTTGGAAGACTCAGTCCATGTATCCTACGGGTGTTAGGTCCCCTCCAGAATATACCAGCATATAATTCCTCGTTCTCTTAAGATACTTGAGTATATGCTTTACTGCTTGCCAGTGTTCGGTTCCAGGATTCGCTTGATATCGACTCACCATACCTACTGCAAAACATATGTCCAGGCGAGTGTAAAGCATAGCGTACATAAGGCTACCCACAGCGGATGCATAAGGGACCTTACTCATATGCTCTCTTTCTTCCGATGTCTTGGGACAGTCATCCAATGAAAGAGTTAGACTGGCAATGGAAGGTTGTGAACCTTTCTTTACCTCTTGCATTGTATATTTGTCAATTATTTTATCTATGTATGAAGCTTGGGATAACGCTAACATTTTGTTCTTTCGATCTCTAAAGAGACGAATGCCTAGAACATAATTAGCTTCTCCCAAGTCCTTCATGTCAAACTTTTGGTGCAACCAAAGCTTGACCGATGATAAGTTCCCTACATCATTCCCAACGCGTAGTATATCATTGACATAGAGTACCAGAAAGACCACTTTTCCATCCTTAATACATTATAAACACAGGGTTCATCAACGTTCTGCTCAAAACCGAATGTCTTGATTGCTTGATCAAATCTCTGGTTCCATGAGCGGGATGCTTGTTTTAATCCATAAATGGATCTAAGCAACTTGTAGACTTTTCTTTCTAGGCCTTTTGCCACGAACCCTTCGGGCTGTATCATATAGATACATTCCTCAAGATGGCCATTCAAGAATACCGTCTTGACATCCATTTGCCAGATCTCGTAATCGAGAGCCGCAGTAATGGATAGAAGAATGCAGATAGACTTCAGCATAGCAACAGGTGAAAATATTTCATCGTAATCGATTCCAGCATTTTGCGTATACCCCTTTGCAACCAGTCTAGATTTAAAGGTTTCCACTTTCCCTTCCGCATCCTTCTTTCTTCCGTACACCCATTTGCAACCAATGGGTTTTATCCCATTCGATAGATCTACAAGTTCCCAAATAGAGTTGGATTTCATAGAATCCATCTCATTGTTCATAGCCTGTTTCTAAGATTTAGAATCAACATCATTTATAGCTTCATCATAAGTGACCGAATCATCCTCATGCTCATGAGCCTCGGCCTGGTATACCTCAGCATCATACATGAAGAAATTAGGCTTCTTTGAAACCCTCCCACTACGACGAGACACCCTAAATTGTTGATTGTCTACAGGTATTTCACCAGAACTCGGACTTGCGTCCAAGATTGAAACCTGTGGAGCAGTTGTTTCACCTGATAACTCCTCTAGCACCATTTTACTTTGAGGCTTAAAGTCATTCATGTGACTTTCCTCCAAGAATGTCGCATGGGTTGAAATAATGACTTTTTGTTCCTTCAGGTTATAGAATAGACCTCCCTTAGTTCCCTTAGGATACCCTACAAATATGCACAATTCTGATCTTGATTCCAACTTCTTCACATCCCCATCCGGTACATATGCTGGGCTGCCCCATATTCTCATATGTTCAAGGGAGGGCTTCCTGCCACGCCACAATTCATACGGAGTCCTGGAAATTGATTTGCTTGGAACTTGATTCAGAATATAGCACACCGTTTGTAATGCATATCCCCAAAATGATAACGGTGGCATTGAATAACTCATCATGGACCGTACCATATCCAACAAGGTCCTGTTTCTCTTTTCGGCTACACCATTCTGTTGTGGAGTACCAGGTGCAGTCAATTGGGATAATATCTCATTCTCTACAAGATGTCCTAGAAATTCATCGGAGAGGTATTCGCCACCTCGATCAGATCGAAGTGTCTTTATGGATTTACCCAATTGCTTTTCCACTTTCGCACGATACTCTTTGAACTCATCAAAGGATTTGCTCTTGCGGTGCATCAGGTACACGTATCCATACCTCGAGTAATCGTCTATAAAAGAGACATAATACTCGAACCCTCCTCGTGCTGTGACGTTCATGGGGCCACATATGTCAGTGTGTATAATTTCTAAGAGCTCCTGTGCCCTAGTACCCTTAGCTCCAAAAGACCTCTTAGTCATCTTACCCTCAAGATAAGACTCATATTAAGGAAGGTACCTCCTCCAGAGATTATAAAGGACCATCTTTCACCAATCTTTGAATCCTATCCTGATTAATATGACCAAGTCTCAAATGCCAAAGATACGACTTGTTAGAGTGAGAAACTTTCAATCTTTTAGAGTTATCTATTAATTCGGTGTCAAGCAGTCTGTACATCTTTGGTTTGATCAAATATAGGTTTCCATCCATCCATCCAGAACAGATAAAAGACTTATTTCTACGAATATCAACTCTTTTACTAAAAGAAGCTGAATAAGATGCCTTTATTAAACAAGCTACCGATATAAGGTTCCTCCTAAAATTAGGAACATAAAAACAGTCTTTTAATAAAATAAAACTAAATTCATCAAAGTAAAGGTAAACTTCTCCCAATGCCTCAGCCACCACCAAACTACCGTCTCTAGTCCACCACAAGAGGCTCCTATCATGTAGACTTCTCGTTTCCATGAACTCCTGCATAGAAACACAAACATGATTAGTGGCACCCAAATCAGTGACCTAAGTGTCTTTCAATTCTTCCACCATACACGCTTCTAAATAGTGAAGTTCCTTACCTTTTCTGCCTTTGGCGGCTAGGAATTCTTGGCAAGCCTTCTTAAAGTGACCTACCTTCCCACCGCGGAAGCACTTGGACCTTTTAGGGTCCCTGGACTTCTTATTCTTTTTCTTCTTCTTCCCATCCAAGACAGGAGGATTAGAAGAATTGGAAGCTGCTTGCTTCTGATTTGGCCTCTTCCTCTTCCGTGAGGGCTTGGAAGATTTAGTCAAATTGGCTTCTCCTTTGGGTTGGACCGCATCCCCATCCCTGATCATCCGCTCATGAGTTTGGAGTTGCTTCATGAGCTCGATTAGTCCTAACTCCCTTGTCGCTAGATTGTATGCAGCCTTAAATCCCACAAAATCTTTTGATAGAGTTTTGAACACCATCTCGATCTGGGTGTTGTAGTCCAGCTCAACACCATTCTCGGCAGCCTCAACAAAGAATCCCATTAGAGTGATCATATGGTCCTTCACCAGAGTACCTGCCTTTTGCTTAGAGTTCATAATGCTTGTAATAGCAGACTGTCGAGCCAATTTTTCTTGGCTTTCGAACATGTCTTCCAAATTTTCCATGATCTCCCCAGCAACTTGATAAGTCTCATGCTGCTTTTGTAAAGTACTCATCATGCTAGCAAGAATGTTGTATCGAGCTATCTCATTGGATTCTCTCCAATGAGTATAGGCGACCGGGACCTCCTCAAGCGGTGTGTCAGGTTTGGTCCCAGGTGGGCATGGTTCATTCAGTACGAACTTGTGTCTCTTATAACTGAGAACTATCAATAGATCTCTTTTTTAATCTTTATAATTATCGCCATTCAGCTTATTTTCAGTAAGTATTGAAATGAGGGGTGTCGGTGACATTTTGAACTGAAATAAAATTATACTAGACATCATTACAAAGCCTAAGCAAATATACAGATAATTTAGCAAATAAAACATACAAGTATGTTCCTACATGAAACTTGAAAAACATGTAGCATTGCAACGGTAATTCTCAGCACCTATTGCCCTAAGCCACCGAAGGGTCATCGTGAGACAAATAGCCGGAACATGGACCCCGTCCAATTAATATATGTTGCCTTAAATCCTCCAAGGTTAAGACATATATTAATAACCGCTTATTTTGCCCACCAGTTTAGTTAACAGAGCTTCTAGGGAAGGTTAATAACTAAACAAGTCTTGAGTGTATAACCATTGTTTACGTAACCCGATCCACGTCCTACCAAGCCACCGAGGAGTGGTCATGAATAGAATCGTACCCAAACACGTTTTCCACATAAGAGATCCAACTTAGTATACCGGTGGCTGTAAACACCTACCAAGGGGTGTGGTCAAGGCATAACTGACACGAGGAGTTACCATGCTTTCACATATGGATCAACAATGGAGGCCGTGGGTTTTGTTTGAAACCCTCTCCCACTCAATATTTTGAAAAATATGCAAGTTTTGATAAATATGTATGATCAATATTGTATAAGCGGCACTCACCTATCCTATACGACATGTTATCAAATATGCATACAAAACATCCATCAATACATATTTATACATCCATGACATATCACAGAAAAAATAATTGACAGATAAATAACCAAGCCATGGCTCCATCCTAGAACAAAGAAAATAAAGATTACAAAATTCCATCCAAAGCATTCTTTGGGTCTTGAATTTTGTTCCGTCTTCTTGTATCCATCTTTACGTAGCTTTCCATTTATTTCTCATCCCTAAAATCATTTAAAATTTAAATCCCAAAAAGTTTAAATTTCAAATTCAAATTCCAAATTCGAATTTCAAGTTTAAATTTCAAATTCAAATTTTAAACAATTTTAAATATCATGTGTAATAATATGTAATTTCAAAAATTTCAAATTTTCAATTACATATTTTTAAACATGATTTAAAATTAAATCTCAAATTTAAAAATAAAAAATTTTTAATTTTCGAACCATTGACCCCGGAGGCCGGCAGCCGCCGTGGGCAGCCGCGGGCGGGTTGGCAGGCCCACGGCTGCAGGCCATGTGCAGCCTTGCCAAGCTGCATGCCTGGGCTGGGTGCAGTAGCCTCCAGGCTGCACGCCCAGGGCTGAGGCCAGCCCTTTGGGGGCCACAGCCACCCTCAGCTGCAGGCAGAGCCTGCGGCCGTGCGTGGTGCATCCGTTGGCAGGGGCTGCAGCCCCACCATGTTTGGTGGTCCATCCCGTGGGGTCAATTCTCGATTTTTGTGCCATATTCCAATTTACCCATTAGGATCTGTAAAAATTAATTTGAATCCTAATTAAATTGAAATTTTCCACACAATCAAAATTTTAACCTTTAAATTAAATTTAAATTTTGGGAAAAAATAAATTACTGTCTTCAAACTCCAATCTCTTCCAAGAATAATTATATAAAGTTTCCTAAACCGTTTCCGGTGTACAAAAAATTCTAACCATAATAATTCTAAGAGACAAATTAAAAATCCATGGGAAAATTACGATATTAATAAACTGCTCCCATGGTTACATAAAATTCCTAAAAACAATTTTCTAAATTCTAAAAAACCATAACCGGCAATAAACAAGCATGCATATAATAATTCAAAAATTAAAATAACCACATACTACATACATAATCCATGATAACAACATAAAGGAATCCTAGAATGCCACTCTCTAAATATCAAATCCATACATAAATAAAAAGAATAATTAATTGTCTAATTTATGTACATGGCATAGTCATGAGATGACTCTGATACCAATTGTAGGAAATAAATAGGTAAAAACGTATCAGGGTGGCGCAGCGGAACAATAAAAATTTTTCAAGATCGTTAAATATCTCATAATGCAATATACAATAAACCAACAACAATTTAAACTCATACCTCAAGGACGCCAATCTGCAGGAGGAGAATGATCGAAGGGCTTTAACCAACTAGTCTTCTCTACTATTCTCCAATTCCCGAATGGCTGAGTGTGTGGGTACTCTGAACCTCGATCGGTATGCTAGCACTGCTAGTCTTCTTCCGACCACCTAGATCTCTAAAGAACTTATTGTCACGGTGAGTTGTGCAATAATAAGCCTGCTCACCTGAGAGTCTGTGGTCTGAGAGAACTGGAGTGACAGGACCTCTATTTATAGACTTGCATGAGTTGATCCTCTGAATTCGAATTGGATTAGGAGAAGATTTTCTCCCTTATCCATCCACAAAATCTGAATTTTCTAGGGGTAAATCCCAATAAAAAATTCGGCCAATCTTGGAGATTATTCAATCCAAATTTAAACAAGATTTTAACTTGAATTTTATCTTCTCATTTATCAATATTAACCGAATTTCCTTAGTGCCAAAATCGTGACTAGATTCGGCCATTATAAGTGAGGAGAATCAAAATCCAAATAGGATTTTCTAGCTTGAATTCTGTCTCACCCTTATCCACTAAAAAATCTGAAATTCCCTTTGCATATATCCAATAAATTTCATCCACTTTAGGGAGGAGAGAATCCAAATTCAACTGGGATTGAAACTTGAATTTTTCCCTGCATCCTTATCCACTAAAATCGAAAATCTCCTGGAGGATTTTTCTCAACAAAAATTCGGCCACTTTTGGTGGAATTGGGATTCAAAATTCAAGTAGGATTCAAACAAGATTTTCCTCTTCATAATCCAACTCAAATTTGAATTCTAGCCTTGTGGAATTATCCACAAAGAATTCAAATTCTACTTGGACTGTGATTCAAAATTTGAATTTCAAAATTCAAATTTCAAATTCGAATTTCAAATTTAAAATTCAAATTTCAAATTCAAATTTCAAATTTCAAATTTCAAAATTCAAATTTCAAATTTCAAATTTCAAAATTCAAATTTCAAAATCCACAAACAGTTGTATTTCAAATTCTTGTTCTCATGGATAATTTTCTACAACTCTAATCTAATCTCAAATAAAATCATGGCAACTTTATTTGGAGTTTGAATAATTGTGTACTCTATTATCCAAAACAAAATCTGAATTCAACCGGAGAGAATCTTGTCCACCATCGTAATCCTATATCAACACCATCCATGCATAATCAACTAGCCAATAGCATACACAAATCAACTGGCCAATCATTAAGGAATTATGTGGAGCTAGTAGGGGGACTAATTGGACATATATAATCGGGCTCCCATGAATCCATATGATCATCATTCATCAATCATATGATCACTAATTTCAGAGTCACACCACTATAAACTTGAAACTGAACTCCCAATTATATACCGTATTACGTAAGCCTGTGACAAGCTATCGTCCAATGACCTTGTCATGTATGCAAAACCGTCATATGATATTCATGATCAGCCTTAGGTCAAAGTCCGTTCAATCCTATTGATCAGGCTATCTTAAAGTTCCATTATACTACCGAATAAGAAAATGATTATTCACCATATGTGAAGAAGAAGTCATCCACCCAGCAGACGACCCAAGGCCTTGTCTAGTTTTACATCCAGTATAATGCCTCTAAGAGGATACCCTTAACTCCTTATTAGAGTTATGATTCTGATATCTGTAAACAAACCCTTCATCATATACAAGTCATGCACCCAACGAACCGGTCTATAAGCTTACTACTTCTGAGACGCTTTAGCCATTGGAACATCAAAGTTACACAAGTCATATACATGAAGTAGTTCATTCACTCAGTATTAAGGTTACTGCACAATGAACGTCAAAAGCAAATTGATCCACTCATAGCAGACTTCGTAGATCAATCACGCTTTAGTCCCGGTGTAATATGTCACACCAAGCAACATATCTATGTCTCTACTTGGGGGTCTATGCTCCAGACAGTCAAGACAAACCGTCCCTACCATGGCTTTAGACAACATAATAGTCTTAACATGAGTTAGATACTCGGTCTAACCCCATAGACTACAGACCTTAGTTTAGACCACTTACTTTAGAACATTGTCTTCTCGCGTACAAAAAGTCCATTGCATGCAATGTTCTAACAGTTTTAACACAAGCAGTCAGTGAGCCATATTTGTTTACATTTACTTTAACATGTAAATAGAATGAGGACAAACAGCAATGTAATGAATAACCTCTATATATGTAATTTTATTATCTAGTTCAAAATAAATACATCAAATATCTCTAATACTTAGGGCATTTCCTAACAGGCGCCACCTTGAGAAAAACTGAATCTCCTTCTTGAAATTCGAAAGGCCTCCGTTGTTTACTTGTGTAACTCTTCTGACGGCTATGAGCTGTATCTAATCTCTCTTGTATAAGCTTCACATCTTTTGTTGTGCTCTTGACAAAGTCCATGCTAGTGGGCTGTTTCTCTCCAGTTTCATGCCAATGCACCGGAGATCTGCATTTCCTTCCGTAGAGTGCCTCGTACGGTGCCATCCCAATCGAGGAATGGTAGCTATTATTGTATGAGAACTCTATCAATGGTAACTTTTGGTCCCAATTTCCCTTGAAGTCTAGGATACAAGCTCTCAGCATATTCTCCAATGTTTGTATCGTCCTCTCGGACTGACCGTCAGTCTGAGGATGGAAAGCTGTACTGAACTTTAATTTAGTTCCCATTGAAACTTGAACGTTCTACCAAAACCTTGAAGTGAAGCGTCCATCACGATCTGAGATGATCGATTTTGGTACACCATGCAGCCTTACTATTTGAGCCACGTACATATCAACCAACCTTTCTACTAAATAGCTCAACTTTATGGCTAAAAATCAAGTTGATTTTGTCAGTCGGTCCACAATTACCCAGATTGCATCATTGTCGCTTGATGTTCTAGGCAATCCAACCATGAAATCCATTGTAATTTGCTCCCAATTCCACTCTAGTAGCTCGATCTTCTGCAGTTCTCCTCCCGGTAATTGATGCTCTACTTTGATTTTCTGGCATATGAGGCACTTTGCTACGAACTCGACGACATCATTTTTCATTTTCGGCCACCAAAAACTCTCCTTTAAGTCCTGGTACATCTTATTTGCCCTTGGATGTACCGAGTTTGGTGTGTCATGGGCCTTTGAAAGGATCCATTTTCTGAGTTTTTCATCCTTCGGAACACATACTCTACCTCTGAAATAGAGTATGCCATCCTTAGAGACTTGAAACTTTGAACTTCGGCCCTCTGTTGCCTCCTTTTTGAGCTTGATTAGGGTCGAATCAATGTCTTGGCTGGCTTTAATCTCCTTTTGTAGTGTGGATTGGAGGGTCATTTCAGACAACCTCCTCGTCAAAACCTCGATCTCACTGCTGTGGAGCTCCTTCTGTAGCACTTCTGGTAAGGCATGGATAGCCATAAGTGACGAGGTATGCTTTCTACTTAGTGCATTGGCCAACTTATTAGCTTTCACTGGATGATATAGGATTTCGCAGTCGTAATCCTTTACCAATTCTAGCCATTTTCGTTGCCTCATGTTGAGTTCCTTCTGCATGAAGATGTACTTGAGGCTCTGATGATCCATATATATCTCACACTTGACACCATATAAGTAATGCCTCTATACTTTGAGCATAAAGACGACCGCGGCTAGCTCGAGGTCATGCGTCGAGTAGTTCCTTTCGTGGTTCTTGAGTTATCATGAATTGTATACAACCAATCTACCACCTTGCATTAATACGACTCCTAGTCCAGTCTTGGACGCCTTGCTGTAAATCATAAAATTCCCCTACCCAACATTTGGTATGGTCAGGATTGGAGCGGTCGTGAGTCTGCTTTTTAATTCCTGGAAGCTTTTCTCGTACTTGTTTGTCCACTCATACTTCTATTGCTTCTTAGTCAGTGCTGTGAGTGGTGCGGCTAGCTTTGAAAAACCTTCAACAAAGTGTCGATAATAACTCGCTAATCCTAAGAAGCTGCGGATTTCTATTACGTTCTTCGGAGTCTGCCAGTCACTAACTGCTTCAACCTTTACCAGGTCTACTGATACTCCTTCCTTGGAGACCACGTGACTAAGAAAATTGACCTTCTCCAGCCAAAATTCACACTTGGAGAATTTGGCATACAGTTGTTGATCTCATAGTTTGCGTAAAATGACTCTTAAATGCTCCTTGTGCTCCTCCTTCATCTTTGAGTATACAAGTATGTCATCGATGAACACGATGACAAACTTGTCTAAGAAATCCTTGAAGACACGGTTCATTAAGTCCATGAAAGCTACGGGGATGTTTGTCAATCCGAATGACATGACGAGAAACTCGTAGTGTCCATATCAAGTTCAAAAAGCCGTCTTGGGTATGTCTGCATCTCTGATCCACAATTGGTGGTATCTGGAACGTAAGTCAATCTTTGAAAAAATGACGGCACCTCGGAGCTGGTTGAACAGATCGTCAATCCATGGCAATGGATACTTGTTCTTTATCATGATCTTGTTCAGTTCCCGGTAGTCTATGCACATTCGTAATGTTCCCTCTTTCTTTTTCATGAACAAGACTGGTGCTCCCCATGGTGAGCAGCTCTGTCGGATGAAGCCTTTATCCATCAGGTCCTTTAATTGAGTCTGAAGTCCCTTTAGCTCTACCGGGGCCATTCTGTATGGGGTATTGGATATGGGTGCTGACCCTGGTAGCAGCTCTATTTTGAATGATATTTCTCTCTCTGGCTGAAGCCCTGGGAATCCTCTAGAAACACCCTACAAACTCCTTGACTACTGGCACACTGTCTAGTCCCACTTTCACTTTCTGGGTCTTGTCCACTATATGTGTTAGGAAGCCGATGCATCTGCTGGATAGAAGCTTGTGGGCCTTCATGGTAGATATCATCATCTTGGGTTATTTCAGTGATAAGCCCTCGTAGACAAACTTCTCATGTCCGACTAGCTTGAAGGTAACCTCTCGTCTCTGACAGTTTAGGACGGCGTGGTACTTGGCGAGGAAATCCATCCCCATTATCACATCATAATCGTGCATGTCGAGGATGATTAGGTTGATACTTAGCTCTCGTCCACAGATAATTACTGGTACGTGGCGTAGCCAGTAATTAGACAATAAAACTTCCACGGAGGGAAGAGCAGTTTGAAAAGTCTGTTTCATTCTATCTACATTTTGGTCTATTCTCCTAGCAAACTTTGATGATGCGAATGAATGTGTAGCTCCAGAATCAAACAGTACTAGTGTAGTGGAGTTGGTGACAGAAAGCTGACCTATGACCACTATTGAGGTTCCGGCTTCTGCCTGCTCTCTAATGAAAGCATAGATCATCCCATGTGTCTCTGGAGCTTCCAATTTACCTTGGGTGATGGATGTTCTTTCAATTCTAACTTGGGTGGCATGCAGTTGACCGCTGGTGGTGAGGGCTTGGCCCTGCTGATTTTGTGGATTGGAGCGGCAGTGCTTGGCCCCGCTGGTTTTATGGATTAGAGCGGCAGTGCTTGGCGAAGTGGCCCTCCTTGCCACAGATGTAGTAGCCATTGGTGCCTAGGCGGCATTCTCCCGGATGGTTTTTCCCACACTTTGGGCATGGTGGGTACTGACTGCCATTTCCTCCACTATTGTTCTTCTTCTGGGGGAAATTTCTCTGTTGCCCTTGGTTATTCGGATTCCCTTTCCTCTTGTTGTTATGGTGGGGTTGCTTGTTGTTCTGGCTATTTCCCACATTCTGACCGCTATGTTGTGAGTCGGGGTGTTGTCTTCCCTTGGTCGGCTTGGCTTATGTTTTCTCCTCCCTTTTTTGCCTTGAAGATCTACGCTTTTCTCTCCCTATCTTGGGCCAATCAATACTCGGCCTGGATGGCTCTACTAACGCATTCGGCCACTGTTGCTAGCCTGTGGGTTCCACTGCATACTTGGACAGCGATGTCCTTCCTGAACATTTTCAGCATTCTTCTCACCTTCTCCTTTTCAGTCAGTACTAAGTCAGGACAAAGTCAAGCCAACTGCTCGAATTTCCTTACCGCTTCCATCATGGTCATACTTCCCTGGCGTAAGTTGTTGAACTCATCTTGTTGCGCTGTCAGGGCTTCATCATTGAAATACATCTCCCTGAATGCGACAATGAAGTCTGCCCAGTTCATTTCATTGATGTTCCTTCTGATGGCCACAGTCTTCTACCATTGTCGGGCTCCCTTATGTAAGGCGAGGGATGCACACAATACCTTCTCCCTCTTTGTCAGCCCTACGAGGTCCAGGATGACCTGGATGTTGGTCAACCAGTCATCAACATATGTTTGTGGTTCCTTCGAACTCTGGCGCTTTTAGGCGTTTGAATCTCTTGTACAAATCTCCCTCCCTAGAGGTCGGCAGAAGGGTGTTGGCTACTACAGGAACAGCCATGGCTGATGGTGTGGGAGTCACTTGGGTTGGGGGAGCTGTTTGCTCTCTAGGAGTGTCAGGGGCCACTAGAGCTGTTTAGACTGGCACCTCTACTAGTTGGGGTGCCTGGGGTTGTCGATTCAGTTGCTCCTTGAGTTTGTTAAGCTCCCGTTGTTGGTTTAACATAATCTCTTGTATGGTTGCGAGCCGTGCCATTAGCTCGTCGTCTCTAGTAGCTTGATTAGTCTGAGCTCTTGTTCTCGTCATCGTTCTTATGTAACCCTATCACATAGCGGGAAGAGAGAACATAAGTCTTTTTAAACTTTGTACTTGGGACTCGTATCACATATCATTTTTCTCAACTTAAACATCATAAATATAAATATATGTATTATATCTTTCATTTCTTCTCTTACTCTTGTGATGTTTAATATGAATGCCGCATCGTATTGGGACATCATTTGAGTGCCAAGGACCATCCTGTACTCTTTATTATGTTTTGATCATACTTGTGGAAAAATCATATTTAGGCCCTCAGGGCAAATTGATACTTCTTTTCATAAAATATCTCACAAAACATATATATACTCAAAAATACGTATAAACTTCTAGTTTGGTGGGAGGGATACACACTTCCCAAAATACGATCGCATAAAGTGTGACGCCCCGTGCCCTTAGTGGCCCGAACTGTCTCTAAAAACTTGCTTGATTTAATAAATACTTATACTTTCTTGCAAATCATTAATACTTACTCAATATTCTATTTACTTCGATGCCCTAATTTTTAGGGTTTTTTTTTGTTATATACGTATTTACTATTCAAAAGTACTGTTTAACTATTACTATTTAAAAATACTATTTAAGGTTACTATACGAAAATACTATTTAATGGTTACTATTCAAAAATACTGTTTATGATTACTATTCATAAATACTATTTAATGGATACTATTCACAAATACGGTTTAACGGTTACGATTCAAAAATACTGTATACCGGTTACTGTTCACAAATATTATTTATTATTGCTATTTAAAATACTGAAACTGTACGGAAGATTTACTTGCGGTGTATTCCATAACCTCACCTCACATCTGCGTCTGCCGCCACCATCGCCCATAGATGCTTAAGCCATAGGACGTTTACCTACAGCATGAACATATTTCGTGAGCTTTACGCCCAATAAATACAACATATTATCTGCAAAATATGTTTAAACATAGTACATACTTGAAATCGTATAAGCATGCCAGACACATATACCACTTCAACATATCACATATCCAGTCATCACATAACATATTAATGAATATGAAATTTTACATACTTTATGTAAAACAGAAACATCGTGATCTGAATGCATCTAGAAGCATGGTGAACTAATGTGTAGTGTGAACTAAGCATGATCCGGTTATGTTTATTTATACCTTATTACTCTCTTTTCTTTCTCTTGTCTACTTAGGGCCTGTGTGTCTGTAATGTATGTGCACATACCATCGGTAACACCCGTGGTTAAAAAGTCGGAGAGCCATCAACGGATGCTCAACTTTCTGCTTTAACTTACTTTAAAACCCTTTCAACTGAAAGAGCCGGTACAACACACCTATAATTTCCATCTTGTTTATCTTTTCTAACCACATGCTTCTCTAAGCTGTCCCTCATCCTATGTGGTAGGGACGTATGGCATCTATCTTGTTCTTTCATCAATCTACTTGATTGTGAAACTATATGCTCTTAATTATGCGGTGCATCATCATGTGCATGGCATACATATTTTGACATACTATAAAACATCATTTTAGCATTATTTTATTCATGCCGTAGGCAGAGTTGTACTTACCTAAATTGCGAGTAAAAATACGTACTCGCGCCTTTACCAATTTATAGGTAACCACCTATCATCAATAACGCGTCTTATTAATACTCTCGTTGAGTCACTCTTGACGTTAGAGACTATGACTTGCGTTTCTATGGGGTACCGAGGCCCATTGGTACCCTATTGTCCTACTATGGGGATTTGGTGTCTAACTTGATTGTGTTTGATTAATGGTCTATCTGACCGATTTAATTATCGTTCCTTACCATGTTGTTTGAAACACGGTCCTTGACTTGGTGCCGGCCAGTCAACTGACCAGTTACCTAGCGCGTTGGTAACTAAATAGCCTACAATGTTACTATGCATAAACTTGGTGTAGTAACCGACCGGGTTACTTCACTTGTTGGGGTGTGGAAGCCTATTGAGCTACTATTTCTCGTTTGGTGTAATGGCCCATCGGGCCATTATGGCTTGTTTGTGGTAGTAGCCTACCGGGCTACTAAGGCTTGTTTGGTGTGATAACCTACCGTGCTACTTACACTATTTTACTTTGAAAAATTGTATGGTTTGGCTTGTAAAATTCTTGGGAAAAATTCTTTATTTTAAAACTGTCCACTTATCACCCCATTGGAAGGTAGGGGATATTTTTATGAAAACCATGTTCATATTTTAAAGTCTTAAAAACACGTTTTTATTTTGAAGTGTACAAATCACATTTTTGAGGTTGCATTTTAAAGGTGGTTTTTTTTTAATCATTTTTGAAAACTATTTTGAAACTTAGTCAAAACGACTTTGTTTGTGATTTTGGCAAACATGAAAGTTTTCATCCTCGACAAGATGAACAAATCTCATGTTCACCTCAGAGTTTAAATCTAACTCTAACAGCTCCTAATTTCATTAAACCCGTGGGCTAAGTGCCTAGTTTTTTGTAAAAGTCCCAGTTTTACATTACTTTGAAAATGGCTCTGTTTAAGGCCTAAAATGGCTAAATTTTTAAAACACGCATAGGTCATTTTCAAGGTCTCGACGAGATCTATAACTTTTACGTTAAGCCCGAAGTCCAGTTCAGAATCTAAGTGGTCCATTTTTGGCAAAACCTGAGACCAATCTCTGGGTTCAGATTTTTTGTCTTAGTTTTGGGCACCGAGTGAAAAACACTCTAAAAACCTATTTTAGTGTCGTTTTTGGCCGAGGGCTATTTGACGTAAAAATGACCATATCAAAATTTCCTTAAAATACCATGTTTTACCAAATCCCAAATTTGGACCCTAATTAGGTCAAAATGGCCAAAATTCGTGGCCTTTCCTAGGGACAGATTTATATCCAGCCACATTCCTAATCGTTCGTAGCATCACACATACAATAGCCATTCTTAAAAATTGTAAACACAACCTGTGACGACCCGCCCTATGTAGGGTTAAACAGTACGATTACAGTCAGCTACTGTTGCCAACTGCGATAGACTGTAACTATTTGGGTCGTCGGCAACCTACTTTTAACTTACTTTTAACTTGCTTTTAACTTATTCTGATACCACCTATGACGGCTGGTATCTTACTTTTAACCTACTTTCTTTAACGTACTTATTTTAACTTCCCATTTGAACGTGAAAATAGGGAATATTTTTTGTTTTCTTTTCTTAAACTTTACCTGGAAATTGTATCGTTGTAAAACATTTACTAACGTAAATATTTTACATTGCTATACTTCATTTACATCATAAAACATCATTTCAATACTCTTTTAAACAGCTCAGTGGAAGACTCATAACAGTACCATAACCCTCGCCCAGTCTCTTGGCACATGCAGATTGCATTCGTCATCTATCACTTGTCTTATTTTCATGCAGGATGTTTACCTACAACATAAACAAACTTGTGAGCGACAGGCTCAGTAAGTTCAAACATACATTCACGACATATAATAATTCACACCCTATAGGATAGAGTAATTCTGATGCCTACTGTAGTATCGGAACGTTGCATAACATCTATCACACATTGCTTAGCATTCATACTTATCGTACATAACCTGGTCAACATACTTATACATATCTGAACATACTTTACATCATAACTATATTTTCATACTTAATATCATGAATATACTCTCATACTTAACATACTTTAATCTCTTGAACATGCTTTCATACTTGAACCTCGTGAACATACCTAACATACTTAACATCATGAACATGCTTTCATACTTGAACCTCGTGAATATACTTTAACATCGTGAACATACCTAATATACTTAGCATCATGAACATGCTTTCATACTCGAATCTCGTGAACATACTTTAACATCGTGAACATACCTAATATACTTAGCATCATGAACATGCTTTTATACTTAACATACTTGAAACATCGTAGTCATACTTATGTATACTTAAACATCATAAACATAGCATACATAATGTATGCTAAACATCGTACACATAATATACTTGAAACATAACATACTTAAACGTATGTTTACACATCGTAAACATAACATACTTGAAACATAACATACTTAATGTATGTTTACTCATCGTAAACATAACATATTTATCATACTTATTATCGTGAAAATACTTTCACATTTAACATAATAAATATACTTGTCATGCTGAAATACGTAAAACATCGTAAATGTACTTAAGTATCGTAAATTATACTTATATATACTTAAAATATTCTTAACATCATAAACATACTTTCATACTTAAATAACATTGCATATACATATCATTCATTATTTAAACATTCATATTTAAATATAACATACTTATTTAACATCATATAGAGCATACTTAGCATAGTATGATTGACTTATGTATATTAACTTATGCGTAATAGTTACAATATATCATATGCATGACACGAACGTTAGTTACGTTATGCTTGCTTATTACCATATATAATACTATTCACTATTAATAGTAACTATATAACATTATGCTTGCTTAACATTAATACTTAAACGTGTTTAATATCATTCATACAATATTGGACAGAACATATCTAATACCAATTATGACATCAGAATATTAACACAATATATATCATACATTATTTTAAATTTCATAATTAACGTACATAACATTAAAACATACTTGTACATACTTTATATCATAACTATACTTGACATATTTCACATTGTGAACATACTTGCATTCTTGACTACTTTAAACATACTTAATACCTGAACATACTTTTGTGCTTAACATACTTTTAACATATTTTAACATCTTGAACAGAATTTTATGCTTATCATCGTAAACATATCATATTTTAAGTATAGCATATTTAGCATATGCTTAACATCATAAATATAACATACTTGACACACTTGTTATTGTGAAAATAATTTCACATTTAACATCATGAATATACTTATCATACTTAAATACATAAAACTTTGTAAATACATTTAAGCATCGTAAATACACTTACGTATGCTTAAACATCCTTAACATCAAACATAGCATGGATCGTTAACACAATAAATAACATGCATTGCTTTTGCATTACTTTTTCATTACTATTCACTATAAATAGTAACTCTGGCCATGAACAGTACTGTCGACTGTGAACAGTATCATTGACCGTGAACAGTAACTTTGACTGCATCGGTATTCATAGTGTTAGTATATCTTATGCTCGTTTATGGGCTGAATTTTTTTTTTCTTGAGTCTTTATCTTTCATTACGTTTTGGTTTTGAACCCCATGATTGGTTGTATCGTAATGTGTGCATAATTGAGAGGGACTCTGGGGAGCGACCCACTAGCCAATCATCTATAGTCTACATAACATTAGACTTCCAAACCCGGGACGTACCACCATCGGTTTGGGAGCCCTATAATAACTGAACATGAGGAACTTCCACCTGTGTGGGAGGCCGGTACGCCAAAGTGGTTTCATTATCATCTTTTATGTGGTTCCTAACCGGTGGCATTATCAGTGCCTCCTTGGTCTGGAACACTTTACATTTCTTTATTTACTTGTGTGTATTGTATTTCACACATTAATGTGCATATAGCACCTTGGTACATACTTACATGTCATACATATCATATAAACATATTATGTAATTTCACGTTACAGACATTTAAATTGTCTAAACTTACTACATATAATACATGGACATAAACATGTCAAGTAAATTTACATTTAATTTAGATATGACATATAGTTCATAACATGACTTTCGTAACATTCATGTCATTTACATTTTATACATAGCACGTAAACATGTCAAGTCAACTCATGTTTGACTTAGACATGACACATAGATATAAACATATGCACATAGTTTTCATAGCAATCATATCATTGCATCGTTTCATTTAGCAGACATACTGCAGTCAGTTCATGTTGCAAATAGGAAAATATCTGAACTTACTACATAAAACACTTAAACATAGAAGTTAATTCATGTTTGACTTAGACCTAACATATAAACGTCCAACGTTTAAAGCTTCAATCTTATTATCTTGCTGATTCTTGTCTTTCCTTACTATCTTTCATATGGTTTCTAACCAGGTGGCATTATCATTGCCTCCATGGTATATAACACTTCTTATGTCTTTCTTTCATTGTGTGTATTTTATTAAATACACCTTTGTGCATATAACACCTTACATATATACTTTACATTTCATACATAACATATAAACATATTATGTAAATTCATGTAGCAGATAATAAAATGTCTGAACTTAGTATATATAACACATGGACATAAACATGTCAAGTCAATTTACATTTTACTTATACATAACACCTAGTTCATAACATTACCAGTCCATTCATGTTACGGTCAACTAAATGCTTGAACTTACAACATGTAACACATAAAAGTCCATACATATTGTAGACATGGAAATATCTGAAACTTATCACATATGACCCTTAGACATAATATTCTATTCATGTTACAGACATGGAAACATTTGAACTTACATGCTATACATAAACCACATAGACATATAAGTTAATTTATGTTGCAGTCAATTAAATGTTCGAACTTACTGATACTTCTGCTCGTATCTCTTTTATTACTTTCTTGGTCCACAGACGTCCCTTCATCGCGTCTGTATCGGATTCCTATAACTGAAATAATTACGGTTATTTTCGTTACTTAAATCATACATAAAGCGTAATAAAACATAAAAAGTTCTATGTTTCATTTCCCAATCATGAATTAGAGGTCTAATATCCCATTTATAATTTTTCCGTCAACTTCTATCAAAAATTACGATGAATTTTAATTTTGACTAATTGTCATACTTTCATTTAAGTACTTTCTTTCTTTTAAAATCTTGAACTTGACCTTAAAGTCTTAATTAAACTCATTTGTCGCTTTTCTGCAAACTTTTGGAAAAATGACCTTTATATCCCAAACATTTGACAAAATTACCATTTTACCCCTAGTGGGATTTTTCTCACTTTTCTTCGACTTAAAACTTGATTTTGTCTTCAAGAATTCTATTTAAGCTATTCTAAGGCTCTAACGGTCCTCTCTGAGCATTTTAGAAATGTTGGTCAAAATGACCGTGAATAGTACTATATTTACCATGAATAGTACTATTTACGTGAATAGTACTTTACCTTGATAATGAATCTTGTCATTTTAATACTTAAACTGGATTTTCTAAGCCCAAAAATCATAAACCGATGAACTTAAAGGCTTAATGAACCTTTTTGGACCTTTCTAAAATTTTTGATCAAAATGACCATTTTGCCCCTGATGGGCGTTTGGGCCGTTAAATCTTTACTTTAACATTTTAATGGGACTTTCTAAACCCAAAAGTCATAAATTCATCTTTCTTAGGTCTTAATAAATTTTTACAACATTAATCGCTGTAATTTCTACAATTATTTCACACCCGACTCTCGGGTAGTACTATTCCGATCCTCGGTCATTAATCTTCTTTTTCGGGCCTAGGTTATTGAAGGGGCTTGGGTTTTCATCTCGACCACATTTTTACCCCTCGTTTCCTAAAATATCCCTTTGTGCCGTTTTTTGAAATTTTGGCTGCATTTCTGCTTAATTTTTGGGTTCCCGGCGTTTAGGAAACGCCTCAAAACCATCTAACTTAATTATATTCTATCACGTACTATACCAGAGGTCTATATTTTTATGTAAAATTCAACTTTTACGTAAAAATCTTTACATTTTACACATTTTCTTATTTGACTATTTTTCATACACAGTCCATTTTTCTTACAATCTCACATGCTAAAATACATAATTAATATATAATCATTCCAAAACATAAATTTTAGGAATGGAGGGACCGAAATCATTATCGAAATCCTCCCACTGGTAATCGAATGAACCGTTCGATCTTGCGCGGACAAACTTTGAATCACCATTCTTCACTTTTGAAATTTTGTCTTGCAATTCTGACGCCAAGTATGTGTCCGGAACGTCGAAAATAGGCCAATGGGCCATTCATCAAATTTTGGGGTCCAAGTCGGCATTGACTGCAGTAGCAATGAAAAAGGCGGCCACCATCTCATAGATCTCGATGTGAGGAACCCATTCGTGGTGTCAATTTCACCATTCGAGTCTCCTATCACCGGAATCGAGCCTCGAAAAATGGACAGTGGCGGCGAGCTTCGATTCTCCATCTTCCCGACGTTGTTGCCCAAAATTGGCTTGGGGCTTTTGACTATGGTAAATTCTAAGAATTTTGGTATCGGTGGGGCAGCTCAACTCGGCGGGAATCGATGGATTCCACGACGGCGACAGTGAGGTGTTGGGCGGTGCGATCCAGTGGCTGTTGAGGTGAAACAAGACTTGGGTTTTGTTCTCCTCTTCACCACGTAACTTTTGGGACCAAAATCACCTTGATCGGAGGTCAGACAGCGGAGAAACGACATCATGAAATTCTCGACTCCCGGTGACTTCGGGTGGCGCGTGCGGCTTGTTCTGGTGTCGGTTCCATTAACTCGGCACACCGTTAGACTCAGCTCTGCGAGAGCTTTCCAATGAGACCGGCGGTGTAAAAAACGGACACCATTTCCGGTAGTTGGTTGCTGTTCACCGACGGTGTGTGGGAGGAAAGAGAAGAAGAGGAAAAAAATGTGGGTTTATTTTGAAATTTCTGATTTTCTGTCCTTATATATACTTTTTTTGTCTAAAATTTCAACATGAGCTATCCTGACTAATTTGGGCGTGCTAAATCCAAATATATCAGTTTTATTTTCATCTGAGGTCGTCTCGTTTAGTTTCCGGTACTGCGAATTCCCAGTCAAAAATTACCTTTGTGCTCAATTAACTAATTTGAGCATGCTGATAGGTTATACTGACTAATTTGGGCGTGCTAAACCTAAAGTTATCAGTTTCAATTTCATTCAAGGTCATTTAGACCAGTTTTCCGGTAATGCATGTTTCTTGGTCAAAATTTACATTTTATGCTCAATTGACTAAATTGAGCATACTGATTCTAAATATATCGGTTTTATATCGAGAAAAGGTCATTTTGACCAATTTCTTGATACTGGGTGTTACACACACATGTATACACATATAAAAAAACTACATTTCACATTTTAAACATGAAATTCATTATGTACTTTCCATGTATCGATTTTCTGAGAATGATAAAAATTCGCGATTGTCACAGTAACCACAACCACATAAACTTAAAAATGGAAACTTAAGGGCTCAAAATAAATTATTACAAACCATGTGCATAAAAAAAAATACACATAAATGGTTTTGATCAAAAACTTAAAATCACTAAATCACCAAAAGGGAAGGTTTTGGTTTTTATCTTTGTGCTTTGAACTAAGCATGTTTTTGAACCAAGGCTTGATGAACCAAAGTGACCATGGGAAACCAAGGGAAATGAGGTCGGTTTTTACTAGACACAATACCAAAAATTTTCTCTCAAAAATCAAACCAAAACAAAAACTAAAAACTACAAAGATTGGATTTTGAAAACTTACCCTTGGTGCCTTAGAATGACTTGGATTCGAATCCTCCTAATACAAGCTTGTGAGGTTTGATTTTTGGTAAGTTTTTGGTATGATTTAAGGCTTGAAAATGTCAGGGTTTCGGGCTTAGAGAGGTTCAGCTACTGCTAGAAAAAAGGAAGAAATGAGAGTGGTGTTTTGGAAGCCAAAAGAAAGAAATGAACTATTGTTGTCATGTGTGCCTTTTATAGGCAAAATTAATCAAGCTTGCTTAGACTTAATCCTAATTAATTATCCACCATTTTAGCATAATCATGGGACAAATTGCTGCCCATTTTCAGACCATAATGGGCATTGGCTGCTGCCATAAATGGGAGAAGAAATAAAAAAAATTTGTTGACCAAGCTTTTAAAATCCCTTGAATTTTTTATTCAAGTGTGTCATAGCTAGGCAATTTTTTAATGGTCACCTTTTGGGCTGTGTGCAGCCATTTTCAGCTGCCTTTTGCAGCTAGGGGCATGGTTATCTAAGGGCCAAATTTTATCTGCATTTGCTTCTCAATGCAGTCTAATTTTATATTGCGGTGTTCGGTTTTTTCTCGCGGCGTTCCAATTTTCACCCGAAAATTAGATTTCTGAATCCGATTTTTGTACTGTAAATTCTTGGTTGTTTTATACTGTCTAAGAGCCCATTATTAGTCTAATCTACTATTCATGTCTTGTACTGTGGTTGTGTTTACACTATGTTGTCCTTTCGCACGCAAACCAAGGCATTTCCGGGTGAAATTTCAGATACAGTCTCTCTTGACTAATTTGGACGTGCTGATTTCATTTTTATCAGTTTTACATCCATTGGAGGTCATCTGGACCAATTTTCAAGATCTGTGTGACCCCGCCTCAAAAAACGTATCAGGTGTCCAATTGACTAATTTGGATGTTCTGAGTCTAAATATATCAGTTTTTGGAGCGAGTAAAGGTCGTCTTGACCTTTATCCTGATACTACATATCTCTCAAGCTAAATTCTCGTTTTATGCTCAATCAACCAGATTGAGCCTACTGAACGTTAATATATCAATTTTAAGTCAATTTAAGGCCATCTTGGCCAACTTGATATTGTGTTTTTCACTATTTACTATTCACTGCTTTCAACTTAACTGACTAGTTTGAGTGGTTTGACTCCGATTTTGTCAATCTCTAAATGAAAAGAGGTCATCCAGATCATTTTCTCGATGTCGTATCCTTACTAGGGTTTATCTCTCGCTATCGTGCTTAGATGTTCGGTCCGAGCATTCTGGTGATCTGTTCATCAGTCTTGTGTCAGGAAATGGTCATCTAGATCAGTTTCATGACACTGCATGTCTCATATATTCATACACATAATAGGGTAGTCCAGGTTCACTGTCGGTCACCCCTTTCATTACATGAATAGTACTTAAACAGTACCGTACATGTTTAAGCTATTCAATTGGAAATTATACTGTATTTTCGAACTTAATTACTCTCCACATAGTAATTAGGTTTCACGTATTATGAGAGTCTAAAAAAAATGGCTCTTTTAGTTCCATACACGGCCTTCTACATGAGCATGTACCAGGCAACACGGGCGTGTACTGGTTAAGGCTAGTCAACATGGTCGTGTCTTGGAAACACGTTCCTCTACCCGAGTAGTACACAGCTTCTTGCACGGTCGTGTACTTGACTGTGTCACATTACACGACCATGTACACTTACATGACCTCTAATATTTCAACAACCTGATCAGTACACGATCACTTACACGGTCGTGTACCTGACCGTGTTCTTCATACTTGCATTAAAAAGCATCAAATTAACTCAATTTTCATTCCTGGATTTATCATTATATAGAACATAAGTTATAGGAATGGGGTGGTCTTTACATAAAGTACAATTAACTAAGTCAGACGGGGGAAGCTGCTATTCCCCTTTACATATTTACAAAAAAAATTCCCATAAAAAAGGTTACTACTACTCGGAAGACATTCCAGACTCAGCATCGAACATCATCTCGTCCTCACTGTCGCTAAGTGGGAACTCCTCTGGGTCCTCCTCCTCGTCTCCCTAGATAATACTGCCCTTGTCATCACTAGTGATGATAACTTAGGGCTCATACATCTCTATCCACTCGTTGTCGCTAATGTGATCAGGGAGCTCCTCCTCCTCATCGTCAGGTTGGGCATCGGGGATAGCCTTGTCATCATCTGCCTCCTCGTGGTGTTCGAGAGACTGAGGGGCTAGCTCGGGGTCCTTTATCGGATCCCCATGGTCCTTAGGTGCTTCGAGCATTGCTGGCTGAGGTTCAATCGCAAACTCTCGTTAGTCGGTTGGCATGCTGCATCTGCTGGGTCACCTTCTATGTTGGCCACCACTACAAAGCCTTCACTCGGTGTAGGGTTGAGCGCCACTCTCTCAGCCTTCTATCATGTCTCGGGTAAGGCGCCTCAGATCCTCATGTGGCAGAGGGTAGGGAACAAGGTCCCTCACATACTATGGTGCCCCTCTCCATAGCAGGTTGGCCATCTCTGAAAAAGGTCTACCTTGAGAGATGTGATACATCATGGTGTCTAGAAACCTCTGGCAATAGTGCACCATGGTCTCTCCCTCATAGATATCCCAAATGCTAGAGAGGACCTGGTATCACATCTCATGCATATCTCCCTATATATCTCTGTCTTGGGCTGGTATAGTACCGTCACGGAGGTCGCAGCAGAATTCAGCCCACTGCACTGGATGCCCGATCCTGCGCCGTTCATTCCACCAGGTCAGCACTGGTCCTTGTAGCTTGCTGGTGGCCAAAATCACCCATAGATGTGGTGGAATATGGCATGCCTTGAAGATAACCTCTAAGTGGTGAATCCAGTATGGAAGCTCGCTTGCGCGTTGACCATCGTATATGTCTAGCCGCATGGCGGTGAAAGCTAGACTCACCTTCGATCCTCTTGTACTTGCTGGGGGTTTCATGGTGTGGCCATTAACTCCTATTATAATTCAAGCGTCAACTTATGTACTAAACAATGAAAACCAAAAGCTAACTTACTTGGATAGATGAGGCAGGCATACGGCGATATGAGGTAGGGTGGCAGGAAACCACTCTGATACCAACTGTGACGCCCCGTGCCCTTAGTGGCCCAGATCGTCACTTAAAACTGCTATTACTTGTGCTTTATCTTTATACTGATACTTATACTTTCTTGCAAACCATTTATACTTACTTAAATTATATTTACTTAGATACCCTAATTTTAGGGGATTTTTTTTTACACATACATATACTTTAACTATTTTTATTCCAAAATATACTGCTTAACGGTTACTATTCAAAATACTATTTAACGATTACTATTTAAAATACTATTTAATGATTACTATTCATAAATACTGTGTGGCAGTTACTATTTAAAAATACTATTTAATGGTTACTATTTAAAAATACTATTTGATAGTTACTATTCATGAATACTATATAACAGTTACTATTCAAAAATACCATTTAACGATTACTATTCAAATATACAGTGTACTATTCAAATTATACTGTTACTCAAAATACTGTGGAAGAATACTCGCGGTGTGTCCACAATCTTGCTGCACATCCACCTCCGCCACCATCATTACCCATAGATGATTAAGCCATAGGACGCTTATCTATAGCATGAACACACTCCGTGAGCTTTACGCCTAGTAAGTACAACATGTTTAAAACGTAGTACATACTTAAAATCATATAAGTATGCAGGACATCAACATATACCACTTAATATAGCATATAGTCGATCATAACATATCATCTCATTGAAATACAAAACTTACATACTTTATGCATAGCAGTATACATCATGTATTGAGTGCATCTTACTGTTGCTAGAAGCATAGTGAACTATGATTAACGCATACTGTGATCAATGCATGATCTGGTTATGTTCATTTATGTTTTAATATTCTTTTTCTTTTTCTCGTCTACTTAGGGCTTGTGTGTCAGTACCGTGTGCGCGCAGACCAACGGTAATGCCCAAGGTCACTAAAAAGCTGAAGAGCCATCAATGGATGCTTAACTTTATGCTTTAACTTACTTTAACTTGAGAACCTCTTCAACTGAAAAGGCCGGTATGACACGCCTATTAAATTCCATCTTGTTTATCTGTTCTAGCCATATGCTTCTCTAAGCTGTCCCTAATCCTACGCGGTAGGGACATATGGCATCTACTGGTTCTTTCATCAATCTACTTGATTGTGAAACTATATGCTCTTATGCCGGGCAACTACGTGTGCATGGCATACATACTTAACATACTGTAAAACATTATTTTAAAATCATTTCATTCGTGCTATAGGTAGAGTTATACTTACCTAAATCTGCAAGTAACTCGTACTCACGCCTCTATCTGTAAGGACCGCCATTTTCATGGCACCTACTTACTATGTAAGGAGACATTAAGGAATAAAATTAGAGTATTTTGAGAGCTTTCAGATGCACATTTGGAGAACACGGTCAGGTACATGGCCATGCAAGTGGTCATGTACCGTTCAAACTGTGTATACGTGAGAGAAGCTGTGTAAGTGTGCATAGCGGTGTAGTGTGACACAGTTAGGTATACGGCCGTGTAAGTGGTCATGTACGGCTCAGGTAAACAAACGTGTTCCAGGACATGGTCGTGTTTAGCAAGCTCAACTAGTACATGCCTGTGTCTAGGCAATACACTCCCGTGTAGCCTTATACAGGCCCGTGTTAGAACCCGTGTAGAAGGCTGTGTAATGAGCAGAGAGCTGTTACACCGACCCTCAAAATGTATGAAACCTAATTGCTATGTAATGAGTAATTAAGTTGGAAAATACGGTATATTTTCCAGTTGAATAGATTAAACAGGTACGGTACTGTTTTAGTACTATTCATGCAGTGAAAGGGGCGACTGAAAGTGAACCTGGTCCACCCTATTATATGTATGAGTGTATGAGACACGCAGTGTCAGGAAACTGGTCCGGACGACCATTTCTTGACACAAGACTGGTAAGTAGATCACTAAAATGCTTGAACCGAACATCTGAGCACAACAACGGTGGATAACCCTAACAAGGGTACGGTATCGACAAAATGGTCCGGATGACCTCTTCTCACCTAGAGACAGACAAAATCGGAGTCAGAACACTCAGACTAGTCGGTTAAGTAAAAGAAAGTCAATAGTGAATAGTGAGAAACGTAGTGTCAAGTTATTGGCAAAGACGGCCTTAATTTGACCTCAAACTGATATATGAACGGTTAGTAGACTCAATCTGGTTGATTAAGTACAAAACGAGAATTTTAGTTTGAGAGATATGTAGTATCAGGATGAGGGTCAAGATGACCTTTATTAGCTCCGAAACTGATATATTTAGACTCAAAACGTTCAAATTAGTCAATCGGACAGCTGACATGTTTTTTAAGGCGAGGTCACACAGATCCCAAAAACTGGTCCAGACGACCTCTGATGGATGTAAAACTGATAATAATGGAATCAGCACGTCCAAGTTAGTCAAGAAGGACTGTGTCTGAAATTTCACCCGGGAACGCCTCGGTTTTTGTGTGAAAGGACAACACAGTGTAGACACAATCACAATATACGAAATGAATAGCAAAATAGACTAATAATGGGCTCTTAGACAGTAAAAACAACCAGGAATTGACAGTGTCAAAATCGGACTCAGAAAACCCAATTTTTGGATGGAAATTAGAACACTGTCGAGAAAGGACCGAACACCATAGTAGAAAATTAGACTGCGAAGAGAAGCCAACATAGATGAATTTTGGCCTTAAAATTTCGTGCCCTCTAGCTACAAAAGCAACTGAAAGTGGCTGCATACATAGCCCAAAAGTGGGATTGAAATAATGCAAAAATTATGACAACTTTGGTATAAAATATTCAAAGGTTTTCAAGCGCTTGTCAAATAAATTATTGTTTATTCCCCTCCCTTTCATATAGCAGCCTATGCCCATTTATGGACTGAAAAAGGGCAGAAATTTGTCTCTTGATTAGGCTAAAATGGTGGACAATTAATTAGGTTTAGGCTTAAGCAAGTTTGATTAAATTTGCCTATAAAAGGCACACTTTGCACAAGGGTTTTGTTCTTTCATTTGGCACCCCAAAACACAACACTCCTTCTCCCTTTCTTTCTTGCTGCAGCCGACCATTTCCATCAGCCAAAAGCCTCCATTTTTAAGCCTTAAATCATACTAAAAACTTACTAAAAATCTAGCCTCACAAGCTTGTGTTAGGAAGATTCGAATCGAAGTCGTTCTAAGGCACCAAGGGTAAGTTTTCAAAATCCAATCTTTGTAGTTTTTAGTTTTTGTTTTGGTTTGATTTTTAAGAGAAAAATTTTGGTACTGTTTCTAGCAAAACCCGACCTCATTCTCTTTGGGTTCCCACAACCATTTTGGTTCCTCAAGCCTTAGTTCAAAATCATGCTTGGTTCAAAGCACAAAGGTAAAAACCGAAACCTTCCCTTTTGTGAATTAGTGATTTTAAGGTTTTGATCAAGGCCATTTACGTGTATTTGTTTATGCAAATGGTTTGTAATAATTTTATTTGAGCCCTTAGCTTTCCATTTTTAAGTTTATGTGGTTATAGTTGTGTTTACAATTTTCACGAATGGTTATTAGTATGTATAATGCGATGAACGTATAGGGAAGTGGCTGGACACAAATTTGTCCCCAGGAAAGGCTACGGATTTTGGCCATTTCGACCCCCTTAGGGTCTAATTTTGGGATTTGGTTGAACATGATGTCTTAAGAAAATTCCGTTACGGTCATTTTTTACATCAAATATCCTTTGACCAAAAACGACACTAAGATAGGTTTTTAGAGTGGTTTACACTCGGTGCCTAAAACTAGGACCAAAAATCCGAACCCAGTAATTAGCCTCGGGTTTTATTAAAAATGGACCACTTATATTCTGAACTGGTTCTCAAGCTAAACATGAAAGTTGTAGAATACGTCGAAACCTTTAAGATAACTAGTACGCATTTTAAAATTTTCACCATTTCGAGCCTCAAACAGAGACGTTTTCAAAGTGATGTAAATCTGGGACTTTTACAAAAAACTAGGCACTTAGCCACGGGTTTAATAAAATTAGGAGTTGTTAAATTTAGATTTGAGCTCCGAGGTGAACATGACAATTGTTCATCTCGTTAAGGACGAAAACTTTAAAATTGCAAACAAAATCGTTTTGATCAAGTTTCAAAACAATTTTCGAAAATGGTTCAAAAACCACCTTTTAATACAAACATCAAAAATGTATTTTACATCCTTCAAAATAAAAACATGGTTTTAATAAAACGTCCCCACCTCCCAATGGGGTGATAAGAGACGGTTTCAAAATACGTAATTTTCCAAGGATTTTGTAAGTCAACCAAAATGGTTTTCAGAAATAACTTAAATAGTGTGGGTAGCCCCGTAGGCTACCACGCCAAACAAGCACTAGTAACCCGATAGATTACTTAGACATCAACACGTGACGTAACCGGTCAATTGACTGGTCGTGTGACGGCCTGCCCTACATAGGGTTAAACAGTACTATTACAGTCAGCTTTAAACAGTACTATTACAGTCGACCAGTTTTCGGGATCTGTGTGACCCCATCTCGAAAAACGTGTCAGGTGCCTGATTGACTAGTTTGGGCATCCTGAGTCTAAATATATCAGTTTCAGGCCAAGAAAATGTCGTCTTGACCCTTATCCCGATACTGCGTACCTCCCAAGAAAATCTACATTTTGTGCTCAAATGTCTAATTTTAAGCATTCTGATTCTAAATATCTCAGTTTTATATCAAGAAAAGGCCATCTTGACTAATTTCTTGATACTGCATATTTCCTGATCATCACAGGTCGGCAACCAGTCAAGGATCGTGTTTTGAACAAATTGGTAAGGAGCGATGGTTAATCTGTCAATTAGACAATTAATCAGACATGATAAGAAGATAGATGTCAAATCCCCAAGGTAGGCCAATAGTGTAATGACCGCCATTTTCATGGCACCTACTTACCATGTAATAAGTCATTAAGGAATAAAATGGACATAATTTAATGTCCTTTAGCAAATTTAAGAAACATGGTCAAGTACACGACCGTGTAAGAGGCTGTGTACCGCTCAGATAGATGAATGTGTTTCAAAGACATGGCCGTGTTGAGTAGTCTCAACTAGTACATGCTCGTGTCTGAAATGTACACGCCCGTGTTGCGTTGCACACGCATGTGTAAGAGTCTGTGTAGAAGGCTGTGTAATGAGCTGAGAGCCACTGTAATGACTCTCATGAATTATGAAACTTAATTACTATGTAATGATGTAATTAAGTTAATAAGCACAGTGTGCTTTTCAGTTGAATGAATTAAACAGGAATAGTAACGTTTAATTACTATTCATGCAGTGAAAGGGGTAATCGACAGTGAAATCGGTCCACCCTATTATGTGAGTATGCGTTGAGACACGTAATATCAAGAAATCGGTCTAGACGACCATTTCATGATACAGAACTGATGAGCTAATCATCAGTACGCTCAGACTGGTCATCTGAGCGCAGCAATGATAATTGCCCTAATAGATGTACAGTATCGAGAAAAGTGGTCTAGATGACCTCTTCTCGCCAATGGACTGACAAAATCAAAGTCAGAACGCTCAGATTAGTCAGTCAGATAGTGAACAGTGATTTGTGAATAGTGAGAAACGCAGTGTCAGGTTAGTGGCCAAGACGGCCTTAATCTGGCATAAAACTGATATATTAATAGTCAGCAGGCTCAATCTGGTCAATTGAGCATAAAATGTAGATTTTGTTTAAGGGATACGCAGTATCGGGATGAGGGTCAAGACGACCTTTTCTCGCCCCGAAACTGATATATTTAGACTCAGGACGCCCAAATTAGTCAATCGGGCACCTGACACGTTTTTCGAGACGGGGTTATGCAGATCCTGAAAACTGGTCCAGAAGACCTCAGATGGACGTAAAACTGATAAATTTGAAATCAGCACGTCCAAATTAGTCAAGAGAGACTGTGTTTGAAATTTCACGCGAAAACGCCTCGTTATGCGTGCACAGTGTCAACACAGTGTAGGCCTAACCACAGTATCAAGAAATTGGTCAAGATGACCTTTTCTTGATATAAAACTGATATATTTGGAATCAGAATGCTCAAATTAGTCATTTGAGCACAGAAAGTAATTTTTGACCGGGAACCATACAGTATCGGGAAACTGGTCAAGACGACCTCGGATGAAGATAAAACTGATATATTTGGGTTTAGCACGCCCAAATTAGTCAGTATAGCCTATCTTAAAATTTTTCAAAAAATTTGTATAAAGGACGAAATTTTGGGGATTCTAGAGAAATAGCCCCCATATTTTTCCAAATCTCATTTTCTCCCTCCCCACCCCACACGAAGATGAACAGTGACCGACCATCGAATCCGGCCTCCGTTTTCGACACCGCCGGCACCATTGGAAAGCTCTCGACGAGCTGATTCCAACGGTGGGCCGAGTCGACCGAACCGACGCCGGAGCACGCCGCACGCGCCGCCCAAAGCCGCCGGTGGCCGAATTTTTCAAACCGCCGTATCTCCACCGTCCGACGTCCAAATGCCACGATTCCGGTCCCAATGGATTCGTGGTGAAGAGTAGAACAAAACCCAGGCTTCATTTCACGTCAACAGCCGCCGAATCGCGCCGCCCCAGGTTCGCCGTCGCCGTCGCCATCGCCGCCGTCGGATCTCGCTATTCCGGCGGAGTTGAGTTGCAAGGTCGGTGTCAAAATGCTCAGAACAACACGTAGATCAAAAGCCCCAAATCAATTTTGGGCAACAATGCCGGAAAAATGAAGATCCAATGCCGCCGCCGTCGCTGACTTTTCGAGAGCCGATTTCCGGTGATATGAGCCTCGATTCGTGAAATTGACACCACCAATGGGTTCCTCTCGTCGAGCTCTTCAAGATGGTGGTCGCCACTTCCATCGCCGCCGTGGTCAACGGCGGTCAACGCCGGTCAACGGTGACCCGGAGACCGAAAATTGAAGAATGGCCCGTTGGCCTATTTTCGACGTTCCGGACACATCCGCGGCATCGGATTTGCAAACTGGAGTTTCAAAAGTGAAGAACGACGATTCAAAGATTGCACGGTCGAGACCGAACGGTTCGTCCGACCGCCGACGGGAACGATTTTGGTAGTAGTGTTGATCTATTTATTCCTCAATTTAATATTGGAAATAATTATGTATTAATTATGGTTTAATGACTTGAGGAATTATAAGAAAAAAGGGTGAAATATCGAAAAAGAGAATGTGAGAAAATGTGAATATGTTTACGTAAAAAGCGGAGCTTTTACGTAAAAATTAGGCCTCTGGTTTAGTACGTGGCAGGTTAGAATAGGTTAGATGGTTTTGAGGCGTTTCCTAAACGCCGGAAACCTAAAAATTAAGCGGAAATGCTGCCGAAATTTCTAAAACGGCACAAAGGGGTATTTTAGGAAACGAGGGCTGAAAATGTGATCGGGATGGAAACCCGAGCTCCCTCGATGACCTAAGTCCGGGAAAGAAGGACGGACATTATGAGGATTAGTGAACCGCCCCATTAGAAATTTCGTAATGTAAGAAAACGACCCCTATGTCAGAATAGTACCACCCGAGGGACGGGTACGATCGAAGTATAAAATTTGGGGCGATTACATCGGTAACGGTAACCCGATAGGCTAAATAGTCATACGAGAGGTATTCAGTATGTTGACTGGTTGGTTAGCCAGTCAAGGACCAAGTCGGAATGGGATAGTGAGAGACAGTGATTAATTTGTCAAGTAGACAAATTAATCAAGCACGATTAAAAAAATTAGATATCAAATTTCCCAAAGTAGAGCAGTCGGGTACCGATAGGCATCAGTACCACACAACGATAAGTTTATTAGTTCCTAACGATAGAGTGACCTAAGAGCGATGTTAATTAATTTATTGGGTAAATAAATTAATTAACAATGATTAGAAAATCAAATTCTTAAGAAGAGGGCAATTAGTACCGACAAGGATCGGTACCACATAACGAGAATTTTTATTAGTCACTAATGACCACGGTGACCTAAGAGTGAATGTTAATGTAAATGCATTATGATTACAGGGAGGTACCTGTATTGTGACGAAGGCGAGAGTATAAACTGTCTGCTGACAGGTAAGTACAACTCCGCCTACAGCATGGATAAAATGAATTTAAAATGATGCTTTTCCAGTATTTTAAGTATGTATCTTACACACGATGCTGCACAGCATACATAAGAGCATATAGCTTCACAATCGAGTAGATTGATGAAAGAACAAGATAGAAGCCATAGATCCCTACCGCGTAGGATTGGGGACAGCTTAGAGAAGCGTATGGCTAGAACAGTTAAACAAGATGGAAATAAATAGGTGTGTCGTACCGGCTCATGCATTAGTTATAGTTCGCTATGCTTTCTTTTTCAGTAGAGTGCATACAGTACACGATGCTTCTGTCATGCATAAAGTATGTGAAGTTTTATATTCAGTGTTATGACATGTTATGTGATGACATGATATGTGAGCTGATATGTGATATGCTTATATGATATATGATTTATTAAGTGATATATGTCATGCCTATGATTTTACGTATGTGCTATGTTTTAAACATGTTTTGCGGTTAACATGTTGTACTTACTGGGCGTAAAGCTCACGGAGTGTGTTCATGCTGTAGGTAAGCATCCTATAGCGTAAACATCAAGGGACGATGATGATGGCGGAGGTGGATGTGAGGATGAGGTTATGGATACACCACGAGCATTCTTCCGCACAGTATGAGTAAATAATATTTTGAATGGTGACAGTTAAATAGTATTTTGAATAGTAAAGGTTAAATGGTATTTTGGAACAGTAAACAGTATATGTACGAGTAGTATATTTAAATAGTATCTGGTGAATAGTAATCAGATAAACATGTATATAATTATGTATGTATAATTGAAATCCTTATGTTTTTCAAATTCCGTATTTTAATAGTATGCGTACGTGAATAGTAAATACGTACGTGTATATAAAAAAAAAAAAAATCCCTCTAAATTTATAGTCTTAAATTCAGCAAGTTTAAGTATCGTTTTTAAAGAAGCAAGTAATAGAGTTTACAGTGACGGTCCGGGCCGCTGAGGGCACGGGGCGTCACAGTTGGTATCAGAGCGGTTTCCTGCCATCCTACCTCACATCGCCACATGCCTGCCTCATCTGTCCAAGTAAGTTAGTTTTATATTTTTAGTCAGTAAATGTTTCTCTATTGAAGATAACATTTTATAGTAATGAGATGACGAAACCTATGATGGCGAGAATAAGACGAAGAGATGCTGAGATCATTATACGTAAATCATGACCGTGCAGTGCTAGAGAACTGCTCAAAGAAAGGACATGGATTGCTGCCCGAGTTGTACCGATCTTCAGGGCTAGTTGTCCATTAAGTTTCGAGTGGCAAACAGTACTCCTGCACTCCATGAGAATGTCAGGACTGGTTTCATGTTATCAAAGTGATTCCCCGATTGTACGTCATTGACCAGGATAACTGAGTCCTGTTGGCTGTTGATATCTCTCTGGAAGATACTCTCGTGTGTATCGGGATCCTTATGACCAGGATGAGCTCTTAACTGTGTCGAGTTTCGCCATACCACGATCGAGCCAATCTCTGAAAGCAGTCCAGCATCAGCCTTAGTTTTTCTTTATAGGCAAGCGGGGAGTGAAACCACCTAAGTTCTCTAGAGTTATGGATATACGAGAATTTGTTCATCGGACTGAAAGACTGCAGCTGATGTCCGGTGATACAGTTCTAACGTATGTTGTTCGCTACAAGGAACCGATATGGACTTCTACAATACATGCCGAGACAAAAGTGGATCAAGACAGAAGAAGACTCAAAGAGAGAAAGAGACCTTGCCAAACAGAATTAGAAGAGCGATCAAATAGGACTAGCAAGCCTTATTAAGGAGATAGTGAACGCCGAGAGAAAAGTGCTCAACCCCGGGAACCCTACACAAGCCCAAGGCATTATAGCAGCCGCCATTATGGAGGGTGACCCAGTAGAACCAGCACCCCAACTGGCCGATGAAGAGTTCACGGTCGAGTACCAGTCAGAAGTACACGAGGGCAATAGGGAGCCGATGGAGAACCCCGAACCAGCCCGTATGTCTCCCGAACACCCCATGAGAGAGGAAGATAACGCGACTCTTTTCGACGCCCATCCCGACGATGAGGGAAAGGAGATCCCCAATCGCTTTAGTAATGACGAAGTCATCATAGCCAGCGATGACGAGGTCAGTTTCAGCTGAGAAGAAGAAGAGAACCCAGAGGAGTACTCACTCAGTGATAGTGACGATGAGGAGATGCCTGATACTGAATCAGGATTATCCTTCCAATAGTAGTAACCCTTCTGCGGGAATGTTAGTTATGAAAATATATAGAGGGAAGCAGTAGCTCTCCCCCGTCAGTTATAGCATAATGTACTTGTTGGGATCGTATAGGGAAAGTGTGTGTCACTCCCACTGAACTAGAATCTTGAATATATGTATATATATTATGTGAAATATATTATGAGATAAGTAGTAAAGCTTTGCCCTAGGGGCCAGATATAATATTTTTCCACAGTGTGAGTATGATATGACAGAAAGTGCAGGACGAATCCTAGCACTCAGACGATGTCCCAATACAATGCGGTAATTGTATTGAACATCACAGTATGAGAGAAAGAAAGATGGATATAGTGTGTATATTTATATCCATAATGGTTTAAGTAAGATTGTTAAGTAAGAAAGAAAATGATATGTGATACGAGTCCCAAGTATAGAATTTAAGAGACTTATATTTTCCTTTTTCGCTGTACGATAGGGTTACATAGGAAAACATGGCAAGAATGAGAGCTTAGTTAAACCCAGCATCTTGAGAGGATGAGTTGATAGCACAGATCGCAGCCATGCGAGAGATGATGGAGAACCAGCAGCGGGAGCTAAACCAGCTTAGAGAACAGCTGGGCCAGCAACCCCAGGCACCACAGTCAGTAGAGATGCCAGCACAGGAGGCTCTAGCAGCCCAGAAACTCTGAGGGAGCAAGCAGCTCCTTCAGCTCAGGAAGCACTAGCACCCATAGTAATGGCTGCTTTCGTAGCAGCAATTATTTTCTGCCAATCCCTAGGGAAGGCGACTTGTATGAGAGATTCCGACGCATGAAAGCGTTAGAATTCGTAGGAATCACCAACCCTATAGAGGCCGATGATTGGCTAACGAATATCCAAGTAATCTTGGATTTTATAGGGTTAATAGATAGAGAGAGAGAAAGTGATGTACGCACCCTTCACCCTGCGCAATGAGGTGCGTTAGTGGTGGAAGATGGTAACCATTAAGAGGAACATCAGAGAGATGAGCTGGAGCGATTTCATTGAGGAATTCAAGGAGATGTACTTCAACGAGGAAGCACTAGTAGCGCAGTAGGACGAGTTCGACAACCTGCACCAAGGTAGTATAACTGTTATGGAGGCAGTCAAGAAGTTTGAGCAGTTGGCTCAACTTTGTCCAGATTTGGTACCGACCAAAAGGAGAGAGTCAGACGAATGCTGAAGATGTTCAGAACGGAAATCACAGTTTAGGTCTGTAGCGGAGGGCACGGACCAGCGACACTAGCAGAATGTGTCAGCAAGACTATCTGAGCTGAGTACTAGTCGGCTCAGGATAAGGAGCGAAAGGCGCAGAATTTTAAGGCACGAAAGGAGGAGAAAACGCAAGCTGACCAGGCTCAGGGGAAGTAAAACCCCGAGTTACAACACAGAGGACAGAATGTGGGAACCGGCCAGAATAGTAGGCATTCCCATAATAACAACAAGAGAAAAGGGGAATTAAGGCAATCAAGATTCACAGGAGAATTTCCCCCAGAAGAGAAACGACCAGGAAGGAAATGATAGCCAACTCGACGTGCACGAAATGCGGAAAGAGGCACTCAGGAGAATGTAAGCAAGGAGTAAGTGGTTGTTTCATCTGTGGCAAGAAAGGCCACTATGCCAAAAAAAAAAAAAAAAAAAGGCTTAGGACACAAAGTTGTCATAAACTGTTGAAGGCGAAAAATCATTTTCGAACCAATCGGATGTGAAAAGTTCATCTACAAGGGTTTGTCGCCAGAGCAACCAAAGACGATGATATCAGCAGTGAAGGCTCGCGAGATACAATCCAGTGGATGCACGGACTTCCTAGTATACGTAGCAGATAAGACTCAAGGAATAGAGATAGGACCCGACAACGTACCGATAGTCAGGGAATTCATGGAGATATTTCTAGAAGATCTTGCAGGACTCCAACCAGAGCACAGGATCTCGTTCGAGACTGAACGTCTACTAGAATCAGCCCCATCTTTGAGGCCCCCTACAGAATAGGCCCTATAGAGCTAAAGGAGCTCCAAGCCCAGCTAAAGGACTAAATAGATAAGGGATTCATGCGATAGAGCTATTCACCCTGGAGAGCACCCATACCATTCGTGAAGAAGAAAGATGGACCACTGAGAATGTGCATCGACTACAGAGAGTTGAACAGGATTACGATTAAGAATAAGCATCTGTTGCCGCGAGTTAACGATCTATTTGATCAGCTCCAAGACGCTGTAGTGTTCTCGAAGATCGATCTACATCCCGAGTACCATCAACTACAAATCAGGAATGAAGATGTACCCAAAACAGCATTTCAAACGTGGTACGGACATTACGAGTTTCTGTTCATGTCACTCAGATTAACGGACGCACCAGCAACTTTCATGAACTGGATGAACCGCATGTTCAAGGACTATTTGGATAAGTTTGTCATTGGGTTCATCGATGACATACTTATACACTCTAAGACGAAGGAAGAGCACGAAGAGCACTTAATTATCATTTTGCGCATGCAACAGGACCATCAGTTATACACCAAGTTCTCCAAGTACGAGTTTTGGCTGGAGAAGGTCCATTTCCTAGACCACGTAGACCCCAAGGAAGGAGTATCTGTGGACCTGGCGAAAATTGATGCAGTTAGCACGTGGCCAGCTCAGAGGAACGAAACCGGAATTCACAGTTTCTTTAAACTAACAGGATGTTACCTACACTTAGTCGAAGGCTACTCAAAGTTAGCTGCTCCGCTCACAGCGCTCACCAAGAAGGGAAAGAGGTATAAGTGAATCGATAAGTGTGAGGAAAGCTTTCAAGAGCTAAGATGAAGACTCATAAGCGCTCCAATGCTGACCATTTCAAATGTTGGTCAGGGAAGCTTTGTGATTTAAGCGCCACATCTAAAACCAAGTTGGAAACTGTGTTGATGTAGAGTGGTAGAGTAGTCGCGTATGCTTCACGACAACTCAAAAAACCTTGAGAAGAGCTACCCAACGCGTGATCTGGAGCTAGTAGCGATAGTTTTTACGATAAAAACATGGAGGCACTACCTGTACGGAGTCACGTGCGAGATTTACATCGACCACTAGAGTCTCAAATGTATCTTCACGCAGAAAGAGCTCAACATGAGGCAGCGTAGATGGCTAGAGTTGGTAAGGATTACGACCGTGAGATCCTATACCATCCAGGGAAAGCCAATAAAGTGGTCAATGCGTAGAGTCAGAAGCATATTACTATGCCTATGGCTATTAGTGCCTTGTCAAGAGCGCTACAAAGGAGTTATGCGACAGCAAGATCAAGATTTTGATAGGGGGATTGTCTAACATGACCCTCCAATCGACGCTCCAAGAAGAGATCAAGATCGGTCAAGATTTTGATTTGTCCCTGCTCAAGTCCAAAAAGGAAGCTATAGAGGACAAGGGTTCAGAGTTTAAGATCCTTAAGGACGACATACTCTACTACAGAGATAGAGTATGTGTTCTAAAAGATGAAGAACTCAAGAAGCGAATCCTTTTGGAACCTTACGAGACGTCATATTCCGTACATCCGGTAGCGAATAAGATGTACAAGTACCTAAAGGAAAGTTTTTGGTGCCTTGGAATGAAGAATGACATTGTCGAGTTCGTCGCCAACTGCCTTACGTGCCAGAAGGTTAAGGTAGATCACCGCTCAGCAGGATAATCGTAGGAAATTAAGTTACCCGAGTGGAAATGGGACCAGATTACGATGAATTTCGTAATCGGATTGTCGAAGACGTCAAACGATAATGATGCAATCTGGGTGATTGTAGAAAAACTGATGAAATCAGTTAGATTTTTAGCAATGAAAGTTAGCTACTCGGTGGAACGACCAGTAGAAATCTATGCGGCACAGTTCGTGAAATGGCACGGAATACCAGAGTCGATCGTCTCAGATCGTAGTGGACGCTTTACCTCCAGATTTTGGCGAGGTGTTCAAGCCGCATTACGGTCCAAGTGAGAGTTCAGCATAGCATTTCATCCTCAGACCGACAGTTAGTCTGAGAGGACCATACAGATGTTAGAGGACATGTTGAGACCTGCGTCCTAGACTTCAAAGGAAATTGATATCAGAAGCTACCATTGAGCGAGTTCTCGTACAACAGCAACTATCATTCCTCGATAGGAATGGCACCGTACGAGACACTCTGTGGAAAGAAATGCAGATCTCTGGCTCATTAGTACGAGTTTGGAGAGAAACGAGTAGTTAGCTCGGACATCATCAAGAATACCATGTCAGACGTGAAGCTGATACGAGAAACGTTAGATACAGCGCACAGTTGACAGAAGAATTTTGACGATAAGCGCCGTAGACCCCTCAAGTTTCAAGTAGGAGATTCGGTCTTTTTCAAGGCGGCACCCATGAAAGGGGTGATGCGCATTGAAAATAAAAGAAAGCTCAGTCCTAGGTACATAGGACCCTTGAGATAATAGAGAAAGTCGGGAAGGTGGCTTATAGACTAGCACTTCCTCCCGAGTTAGTTACAGTGCACAATGTCTTTCACGTTTTGATGTTAAAGAAGTACGTGCCAAACAGCTCCCATGTTCTTAGCCAAGAATCCGTTGTAGTATACGCTGATCCGACGTACGAGGAGAGACTCGTGCAGATCTTAGTTAGAAAGGAGAAAGTACTTAGGAATGAAGTATACCGCTAGTAAAAGTGTTGTGGCAGAATCATAGTGTTGAGGAAGCCACATGAGAATGGGAAGAAGACATGAGAAGAGACTTCCCGGAATTATTCTAATTTTCGAGGACGAAAATTTTGTAAGGGGGGTAGGTTGTAATGACCGCCATTTTCATGGCACCTACTTACCATGTAATAAGTCATTAAGGAATAAAATGGACATAATTTAATGTCCTTTAGCAAATTTAAGAAACATGGTCAAGTACACGACCGTGTAAGAGGCTGTGTACCGCTCAGATAGATGAATGTGTTTCAAAGACATGGCCGTGTTGAGTAGTCTCAACTAGTACATGCTCGTGTCTGAAATGTACACGCCCGTGTTGCGTTGCACACGCACGTGTAAGAGTCTGTGTAGAAGGCTGTGTAATGAGCCGAGAGCCACTGTAATGACTCTCATGAATTATGAAACTTAATTACTATGTAATGATGTAATTAAGTTAATAAGCATAGTGTGCTTTTCAGTTGAATGAATTAAACAGGAATAGTAACGTTTAATTACTATTCATGCAGTGAAAGGGGTAATCGACAGTGAAATCGGTCCACCCTATTATGTGAGTATGCGTTGAGACAGTCAATATCAAGAAATCAGTCTAGACGACCATTTCATGATACAGAACTGATGAGCTAATCATCAGTACGCTCAGACTGGTCATCTGAGCGCAGCAATGATAATTGCCCTAATAGATGTACAGTATCGAGAAAAGTGGTCTAGATGACCTCTTCTCGCCAATGGACTGACAAAATCAAAGTCAGAACGCTCAGATTAGTCAGTCAGATAGTGAACAGTGATTTGTGAATAGTGAGAAACGCAGTGTCAGGTTAGTGGCCAAGACGGCCTTAATCTGGCATAAAACTGATATATTAATAGTCAGCAGGCTCAATCTGGTCAATTGAGCATAAAATGTAGATTTTGTTTAAGGGATACGCAGTATCGGGATGAGGGTCAAGACGACCTTTTCTCGCCCCGAAACTGATATATTTAGACTCAGGACGCCCAAATTAGTCAATCGGGCACCTGACACGTTTTTCGAGACGGGGTCATGCAGATCCTGAAAACTGGTCCAGAAGACCTCAGATGGACGTAAAACTGATAAATTTGAAATCAGCACGTCCAAATTAGTCAAGAGAGACTGTGTTTGAAATTTCACGCGAAAACGCCTCGTTATGCGTGCACAGTGTCAACACAGTGTAGGCCTAACCATAGTATCAAGAAATTGGTCAAGATGACCTTTTCTTGATATAAAACTGATATATTTGGAATCAGAATGCTCAAATTAGTCATTTGAGCACAGAAAGTAATTTTTGACCGGGAACCATACAGTATCGGGAAACTGGTCAAGACGACCTCGGATGAAGATAAAACTGATATATTTGGGTTTAGCACGCCCAAATTAGTCAGTATAGCCTATCTTAAAATTTTTCAAAAAATTTGTATAAAGGACGAAATTTTGGGGATTCTAGAGAAATAGCCCCCATATTTTTCCAAATCTCATTTTCTCCCTCCCCACACCACACGAAGATGAACAGTGACCGACCATCGAATCCGGCCTCCGTTTTCGACACCGCCGGCACCATTGGAAAGCTCTCGACGAGCTGATTCCAACGGTGGGCCGAGTCGACCGAACCGACGCCGGAGCACGCCGCACGCACCGCCCAAAGCCGCCGGTGGCCGAATTTTTCAAACCGCCGTATCTCCACCGTCCGACGTCCAAATGCCACGATTCCGGTCCCAATGGATTCGTGGTGAAGAGTAGAACAAAACCCAGGCTTCATTTCACGTCAACAGCCGCCGAATCGCGCCGCCCCAGGTTTGCCGTCGCCGTCGCCATCGCCGCCGTCGGATCTCGCTATTCCGGCGGAGTTGAGTTGCAAGGTCGGTGTCAAAATGCTCAGAACAACACGTAGATCAAAAGCCCCAAATCAATTTTGGGCAACAACGCCGGAAAAATGAAGATCCAACGCCGCCGCCGTCGCCGACTTTTCGAGAGCCGATTTCTGGTGATAGGAGCCTCGATTCGTGAAATTGACACCACCAATGGGTTCCTCTCGTCGAGCTCTTCAAGATGGTGGTCGCCACTTCCATCGCCGCCGTGGTCAACGCCGGTCAACGGCGACCCGGAGACCGAAAATTGAAGAATGGCCCGTTGACCTATTTTCGACGTTCCGGACACATCCGTGGCATCGGATTTGCAAACTGGAGTTTCAAAAGTGAAGAACGACGATTCAAAGATTGCACGGTCGAGACCGAACGGTTCGTCTGACCGCCGACGGGAACGATTTTGGTAGTAGTGTTGATCTATTTATTCCTCAATTTAATATTGGAAATAATTATGTATTAATTATGGTTTAATGACTTGAGGAATTGTAAGAAAAAAGGGTGAAATATCGAAAAAGAGAATGTGAGAAAATGTGAATATGTTTACGTAAAAATCAGAGCTTTCACGTAAAAATTAGGCCTCTGGTTTAGTACGTGGCAGGTTAGAATAGGTTAGATGGTTTTGAGGCGTTTCCTAAACGCCGGAAACCTAAAAATTAAGCGGAAATGCTGCCGAAATTTCTAAAACGGCACAAAGGGGTATTTTAGGAAACGAGGGCTGAAAATGTGATCGGGATGGAAACCCGAGCTCCCTCGATGACCTAAGTCCGGGAAAGAAGGACGGACATTATGAGGATTAGTGAACCGCCCCATTAGAAATTTCGTAATGTAAGGAAACGACCCCTATGTCAGAATAGTACCACCCGAGGGACGGGTGCGATCGAAGTATAAAATTTGGGGCGATTACATCGGTAACGGTAACCCGATAGGCTAAATAGTCATACGAGAGGTATTCAGTATGTTGACTGGTTGGTTAGCCAGTCAAGGACCAAGTCGGAATGGGATAGTGAGAGACAGTGATTAATTTGTCAAGTAGACAAATTAATCAAGCACGATTAAAAAAATTAGATATCAAATTTCCCAAAGTAGAGCAGTCGGGTACCGATAGGCATCAGTACCACACAACGATAAGTTTATTAGTTCCTAACGATAGAGTGACCTAAGAGCGATGTTAATTAATTTATTGGGTAAATAAATTAATTAACAATGATTAGAAAATCAAATTCTTAAGAAGAGGGCAATTAGTACCGACAAGGATCGGTACCACATAACGAGAATTTTTATTAGTCACTAATGACCACGGTGACCTAAGAGTGAATGTTAATGTAAATGCATTATGATTACAGGGAGGTACCTGTATTGTGACGAAGGTGAGAGTATAAACTGTCTGCTGACAGGTAAGTACAACTCCGCCTACAGCATGGATAAAATGAATTTAAAATGATGCTTTTCCAGTATTTTAAGTATGTATCTTACACACGATGCTGCACAGCATAAATAAGAGCATATAGCTTCACAATCGAGTAGATTGATAAAAGAACAAGATAGAAGCCATAGATCCCTACCGCGTAGGATTGGGGACAGCTTAGAGAAGCGTATGGCTAGAACAGTTAAACAAGATGGAAATAAATAGGTGTGTCGTACCGGCTCATGCATTAGTTATAGTTCGCTATGCTTTCTTTTTCAGTAGAGTGCATACAGTACACGATGCTTCTGTCATGCATAAAGTATGTGAAGTTTTATATTCAGTGTTATGACATGTTATGTGATGACATGATATGTGAGCTGATATGTGATATGCTTATATGATATATGATTTATTAAGTGATATATGTCATGCCTATGATTTTACGTATGTGCTATGTTTTAAACATGTTTTGCGGTTAACATGTTGTACTTACTGGGCGTAAAGCTCACGGAGTGTGTTCATGCTGTAGGTAAGCATCCTATAGCGTAAACATCAAGGGACGATGATGATGGCGGAGGTGGATGTGAGGATGAGGTTATGGATACACCACGAGCATTCTTCCGCACAGTATGAGTAAATAATATTTTGAATGGTGACAGTTAAATAGTATTTTGAATAGTAAAGGTTAAATGGTATTTTGGAACAGTAAACAGTATATGTACGAGTAGTATATTTAAATAGTATCTGGTGAATAGTAATCAGATAAACATGTATATAATTATGTATGTATAATTGAAATCCTTATGTTTTTCAAATTCCGTATTTTAATAGTATGCGTACGTGAATAGTAAATACGTACGTGTATATAAAAAAAAAAAAATCCCTCTAAATTTATAGTCTTAAATTCAGCAAGTTTAAGTATCGTTTTTAAAGAAGCAAGTAATAGAGTTTACAGTGACGGTCCGGGCCGCTGAGGGCACGGGGCGTCACAGTTGGTATCAGAGCGGTTTCCTGCCATCCTACCTCACATCGCCACATGCCTGCCTCATCTATCCAAGTAAGTTAGTTTTATATTTTTAGTCAGTAAATGTTTCTCTATTGAAGATAACATTTTATAGTAATGAGATGACGAAACCTATGATGGCGAGAATAAGACGAAGAGATGCTGAGATCATTATACGTAAATCATGACCGTGCAGTGCTAGAGAACTGCTCAAAGAAAGGACATGGATTGCTGCCCGAGTTGTACCGATCTTCAGGGCTAGTTGTCCATTAAGTTTCGAGTGGCAAACAGTACTCCTGCACTCCATGAGAATGTCAGGACTGGTTTCATGTTATCAAAGTGATTCCCCGATTGTACGTCATTGACCAGGATAACTGAGTCCTGTTGGCTGTTGATATCTCTCTGGAAGATACTCTCGTGTGTATCGGGATCCTTATGACCAGGATGAGCTCTTAACTGTGTCGAGTTTCGCCATACCACGATCGAGCCAATCTCTGAAAGCAGTCCAGCATCAGCCTTAGTTTTTCTTTATAGGCAAGCGGGGAGTGAAACCACCTAAGTTCTCTAGAGTTATGGATATACGAGAATTTGTTCATCGGACTGAAAGACTGCAGCTGATGTCTGGTGATACAGTTCTAACGTATGTTGTTCGCTACAAGGAACCGATATGGACTTCTACAATACATGCCGAGACAAAAGTGGATCAAGACAGAAGAAGACTCAAAGAGAGAAAGAGACCTTGCCAAACAGAATTAGAAGAGCGATCAAATAGGACTAGCAAGCCTTATTAAGGAGATAGTGAACGCCGAGAGAAAAGTGCTCAACCCCGGGAACCCTACACAAGCCCAAGGCATTATAGCAGCCGCCATTATGGAGGGTGACCCGGTAGAACCAGCACCCCAACTGGCCGATGAAGAGTTCACGGTCGAGTACCAGTCAGAAGTACACGAGGGCAATAGGGAGCCGATGGAGAACCCCGAACCAGCCCGTATGTCTCCCGAACACCCCATGAGAGAGGAAGATAACGCGACTCTTTTCGACGCCCATCCCGACGATGAGGGAAAGGAGATCCCCAATCGCTTTAGTAATGACGAAGTCATCATAGCCAGCGATGACGAGGTCAGTTTCAGCTGAGAAGAAGAAGAGAACCCAGAGGAGTACTCACTCAGTGATAGTGACGATGAGGAGATGCCTGATACTGAATCAGGATTATCCTTCCAATAGTAGTAACCCTTCTGCGGGAATGTTAGTTATGAAAATATATGGAGGGAAGCAGTAGCTCTCCCCCGTCAGTTATAGCATAATGTACTTGTTGGGATCGTATAGGGAAAGTGTGTGTCACTCCCACTGAACTAGAATCTTGAATATATGTATATATATTATGTGAAATATATTATGAGATAAGTAGTAAAGCTTTGCCCTAGGGGCCAGATATAATATTTTTCCACAGTGTGAGTATGATATGACAGAAAGTGCAGGACGAATCCTAGCACTTAGACGATGTCCCAATACAATGCGGTAATTGTATTGAACATCACAGTATGAGAGAAAGAAAGATGGATATAGTGTGTATATTTATATCCATAATGGTTTAAGTAAGATTGTTAAGTAAGAAAGAAAATGATATGTGATACGAGTCCCAAGTATAGAATTTAAGAGACTTATATTTTCCTTTTTCGCTGTACGATAGGGTTACATAGGAAAACATGGCAAGAATGAGAGCTTAGTTAAACCCAGCATCTTGAGAGGATGAGTTGATAGCACAGATCGCAGCCATGCGAGAGATGATGGAGAACCAGCAGCGGGAGCTAAACCAGCTTAGAGAACAGCTGGGCCAGCAACCCCAGGCACCACAGTCAGTAGAGATGCCAGCACAGGAGGCTCTAGCAGCCCAGAAACTCTGAGGGAGCAAGCAGCTCCTTCAGCTCAGGAAGCACTAGCACCCATAGTAATGGCTGCTTTCGTAGCAGCAATTATTTTCTGCCAATCCCTAGGGAAGGCGACTTGTATGAGAGATTCCGACGCATGAAAGCGTTAGAATTCGTAGGAATCACCAACCCTATAGAGGCCGATGATTGGCTAACGAATATCCAAGTAATCTTGGATTTTATAGGGTTAATAGATAGAGAGAGAGAAAGTGATGTACGCACCCTTCACCCTGCGCAATGAGGTGCGTTAGTGGTGGAAGATGGTAACCATTAAGAGGAACATCAGAGAGATGAGCTGGAGCGATTTCATTGAGGAATTCAAGGAGATGTACTTCAACGAGGAAGCACTAGTAGCGCAGTAGGACGAGTTCGACAACCTGCACCAAGGTAGTATAACTGTTATGGAGGCAGTCAAGAAGTTTGAGCAGTTGGCTCAACTTTGTCCAGATTTGGTACCGACCAAAAGGAGAGAGTCAGACGAATGCTGAAGATGTTCAGAACGGAAATCACAGTTTAGGTCTGTAGCGGAGGCCACGGACCAGCGACACTAGCAGAATGTGTCAGCAAGACTATCTGAGCTGAGTACAAGTCGGCTCAGGATAAGGAGCGAAAGGCGCAGAATTTTAAGGCACTAAAGGAGGAGAAAACGCAAGCTGAGCAGGCTCAGGGGAAGTAAAACCCCGAGTTACAACACAGAGGACAGAATGTGGGAACCGGCCAGAATAGTAGGCATTCCCATAATAACAACAAGAGAAAAGGGGAATTAAGGCAATCAAGATTCACAGGAGAATTTCCCCCAGAAGAGAAACGACCAGGAAGGAAATGATAGCCAACTCGACGTGCACGAAATGCGGAAAGAGGCACTCAGGAGAATGTAAGCAAGGAGTAAGTGGTTGTTTCATCTGTGGCAAGAAAGGCCACTATGCCAAAAAAAAAAAAAAAAAAAGGCTTAGGACACAAAGTTGTCATAAACTGTTGAAGGCGAAAAATCATTTTCGAACCAATCGGATGTGAAAAGTTCATCTACAAGGGTTTGTCGCCAGAGCAACCAAAGACGATGATATCAGTAGTGAAGGCTCGCGAGATACAATCCAGTGGATGCACGGACTTCCTAGTATGCGTAGCAGATAAGACTCAAGGAATAGAGATAGGACCCGACAACGTACCGATAGTTAGGGAATTCATGGAGATATTTCTAGAAGATCTTGCAGGACTCCAACCAGAGCACAGGATCTCGTTCGAGACTGAACGTCTACTAGAATCAGCCCCATCTTTGAGGCCCCCTACAGAATAGGCCCTATAGAGCTAAAGGAGCTCCAAGCCCAGCTAAAGGACTAAATAGATAAGGGATTCATGCGATAGAGCTATTCACCCTGGAGAGCACCCATACCATTCGTGAAGAAGAAAGATGGACCACTGAGAATGTGCATCGACTACAGAGAGTTGAACAGGATTACGATTAAGAATAAGCATCTGTTGCCGCGAGTTAACGATCTATTTGATCAGCTCCAAGACGCTGTAGTGTTCTCGAAGATCGATCTACATCCCGAGTACCATCAACTACAAATCAGGAATGAAGATGTACCCAAAACAGCATTTCAAACGTGGTACGGACATTACGAGTTTCTGTTCATGTCACTCAGATTAACGGACGCACCAGCAACTTTCATGAACTGGATGAACCGCATGTTCAAGGACTATTTGGATAAGTTTGTCATTGGGTTCATCGATGACATACTTATACACTCTAAGACGAAGGAAGAGCACGAAGAGCACTTAATTATCATTTTGCGCATGCAACAGGACCATCAGTTATACACCAAGTTCTCCAAGTACGAGTTTTGGCTGGAGAAGGTCCATTTCCTAGACCACGTAGACCCCAAGGAAGGAGTATCTGTGGACCTGGCGAAAATTGATGCAGTTAGCACGTGGCCAGCTCAGAGGAACGAAACCGGAATTCACAGTTTCTTTAAACTAACAGGATGTTACCTACACTTAGTCGAAGGCTACTCAAAGTTAGCTGCTCCGCTCACAGCGCTCACCAAGAAGGGAAAGAGGTATAAGTGAATCGATAAGTGTGAGGAAAGCTTTCAAGAGCTAAGATGAAGACTCATAAGCGCTCCAATGCTGACCATTTCAAATGTTGGTCAGGGAAGCTTTGTGATTTAAGCGCCACATCTAAAACCAAGTTGGAAACTGTGTTGATGTAGAGTGGTAGAGTAGTCGCGTATGCTTCACGACAACTCAAAAAACCTTGAGAAGAGCTACCCAACGCGTGATCTGGAGCTAGTAGCGATAGTTTTTACGATAAAAACATGGAGGCACTACCTGTACGGAGTCACGTGCGAGATTTACATCGACCACTAGAGTCTCAAATGTATCTTCACGCAGAAAGAGCTCAACATGAGGCAGCGTAGATGGCTAGAGTTGGTAAGGATTACGACCGTGAGATCCTATACCATCCAGGGAAAGCCAATAAAGTGGTCAATGCGTAGAGTCAGAAGCATATTACTATGCCTATGGCTATTAGTGCCTTGTCAAGAGCGCTACAAAGGAGTTATGCGACAGCAAGATCAAGATTTTGATAGGGGGATTGTCTAACATGACCCTCCAATCGACGCTCCAAGAAGAGATCAAGATCGGTCAAGATTTTGATTTGTCCCTGCTCAAGTCCAAAAAGGAAGCTATAGAGGACAAGGGTTCAGAGTTTAAGATCCTTAAGGACGACATACTCTACTACAGAGATAGAGTATGTGTTCTAAAAGATGAAGAACTCAAGAAGCGAATCCTTTTGGAACCTTACGAGACGTCATATTCCGTACATCCGGTAGCGAATAAGATGTACAAGTACCTAAAGGAAAGTTTTTGGTGCCTTGGAATGAAGAATGACATTGTCGAGTTCGTCGCCAACTGCCTTACGTGCCAGAAGGTTAAGGTAGATCACCGCTCAGCAGGATAATCGTAGGAAATTAAGTTACCCGAGTGGAAATGGGACCAGATTACGATGAATTTCGTAATCGGATTGCCGAAGACGTCAAACGATAATGATGCAATCTGGGTGATTGTAGAAAAACTGATGAAATCAGTTAGATTTTTAGCAATGAAAGTTAGCTACTCGGTGGAACGACCAGTAGAAATCTATGCGGCACAGTTCGTGAAATGGCACGGAATACCAGAGTCGATCGTCTCAGATCGTAGTGGACGCTTTACCTCCAGATTTTGGCGAGGTGTTCAAGCCGCATTACGGTCCAAGTGAGAGTTCAGCATAGCATTTCATCCTCAGACCGACAGTTAGTCTGAGAGGACCATACAGATGTTAGAGGACATGTTGAGACCTGCGTCCTAGACTTCAAAGGAAATTGATATCAGAAGCTACCATTGAGCGAGTTCTCGTACAACAGCAACTATCATTCCTCGATAGGAATGGCACCGTACGAGACACTCTGTGGAAAGAAATGCAGATCTCTGGCTCATTAGTACGAGTTTGGAGAGAAACGAGTAGTTAGCTCGGACATCATCAAGAATACCATGTCAGACGTGAAGCTGATACGAGAAACGTTAGATACAGCGCACAGTTGACAGAAGAATTTTGACGATAAGCGCCGTAGACCCCTCAAGTTTCAAGTAGGAGATTCGGTCTTTTTCAAGGCGGCACCCATGAAAGGGGTGATGCGCATTGAAAATAAAAGAAAGCTCAGTCCTAGGTACATAGGACCCTTGAGATAATAGAGAAAGTCGGGAAGGTGGCTTATAGACTAGCACTTCCTCCCGAGTTAGTTACAGTGCACAATGTCTTTCACGTTTTGATGTTAAAGAAGTACGTGCCAAACAGCTCCCATGTTCTTAGCCAAGAATCCGTTGTAGTATACGCTGATCCGACGTACGAGGAGAGACTCGTGCAGATCTTAGTTAGAAAGGAGAAAGTACTTAGGAATGAAGTATACCGCTAGTAAAAGTGTTGTGGCAGAATCATAGTGTTGAGGAAGCCACATGAGAATGGGAAGAAGACATGAGAAGAGACTTCCCGGAATTATTCTAATTTTCGAGGACGAAAATTTTGTAAGGGGGGTAGGTTGTAATGACCGCCATTTTCATGGCACCTACTTACCATGTAATAAGTCATTAAGGAATAAAATGGACATAATTTAATGTCCTTTAGCAAATTTAAGAAACATGGTCAAGTACACGACCGTGTAAGAGGCTGTGTACCGCTCAGATAGATGAATGTGTTTCAAAGACATGGCCGTGTTGAGTAGTCTCAACTAGTACATGCTCGTGTCTGAAATGTACACGCCCGTGTTGCGTTGCACACGCACGTGTAAGAGTCTGTGTAGAAGGCTGTGTAATGAGCCGAGAGCCACTGTAATGACTCTCATGAATTATGAAACTTAATTACTATGTAATGATGTAATTAAGTTAATAAGCATAGTGTGCTTTTCAGTTGAATGAATTAAACAGGAATAGTAACGTTTAATTACTATTCATGCAGTGAAAGGGGTAATCGACAGTGAAATCGGTCCACCCTATTATGTGAGTATGCGTTGAGACAGTCAATATCAAGAAATCAGTCTAGACGACCATTTCATGATACAGAACTGATGAGCTAATCATCAGTACGCTCAGACTGGTCATCTGAGCGCAGCAATGATAATTGCCCTAATAGATGTACAGTATCGAGAAAAGTGGTCTAGATGACCTCTTCTCGCCAATGGACTGACAAAATCAAAGTCAGAACGCTCAGATTAGTCAGTCAGATAGTGAACAGTGATTTGTGAATAGTGAGAAACGCAGTGTCAGGTTAGTGGCCAAGACGGCCTTAATCTGGCATAAAACTGATATATTAATAGTCAGCAGGCTCAATCTGGTCAATTGAGCATAAAATGTAGATTTTGTTTAAGGGATACGCAGTATCGGGATGAGGGTCAAGACGACCTTTTCTCGCCCCGAAACTGATATATTTAGACTCAGGACGCCCAAATTAGTCAATCGGGCACCTGACACGTTTTTCGAGACGGGGTCATGCAGATCCTGAAAACTGGTCCAGAAGACCTCAGATGGACGTAAAACTGATAAATTTGAAATCAGCACGTCCAAATTAGTCAAGAGAGACTGTGTTTGAAATTTCACGCGAAAACGCCTCGTTATGCGTGCACAGTGTCAACACAGTGTAGGCCTAACCATAGTATCAAGAAATTGGTCAAGATGACCTTTTCTTGATATAAAACTGATATATTTGGAATCAGAATGCTCAAATTAGTCATTTGAGCACAGAAAGTAATTTTTGACCGGGAACCATACAGTATCGGGAAACTGGTCAAGACGACCTCGGATGAAGATAAAACTGATATATTTGGGTTTAGCACGCCCAAATTAGTCAGTATAGCCTATCTTAAAATTTTTCAAAAAATTTGTATAAAGGACGAAATTTTGGGGATTCTAGAGAAATAGCCCCCATATTTTTCCAAATCTCATTTTCTCCCTCCCACACCACACGAAGATGAACAGTGACCGACCATCGAATCCGGCCTCCGTTTTCGACACCGCCGGCACCATTGGAAAGCTCTCGACGAGCTGATTCCAACGGTGGGCAGAGTCGACCGAACCGACGCCGGAGCACGCCGCACGCACCGCCCAAAGCCGCCGGTGGCCGAATTTTTCAAACCGCCGTATCTCCACCGTCCGACGTCCAAATGCCACGATTCCGGTCCCAATGGATTCGTGGTGAAGAGTAGAACAAAACCCATGCTTCATTTCACGTCAACAGCCGCCGAATCGCGCCGCCCCAGGTTTGCCGTCGCCGTCGCCATCGCCGCCGTCGGATCTCGCTATTCCGGCGGAGTTGAGTTGCAAGGTCAGTGTCAAAATGCTCAGAACAACACGTAGATCAAAAGCCCCAAATCAATTTTGGGCAACAACGCCGGAAAAATGAAGATCCAACGCCGCCGCCGTCGCCGACTTTTCGAGAGCCGATTTCCGGTGATAGGAGCCTCGATTCGTGAAATTGACACCACCAATGGGTTCCTCTCGTCGAGCTCTTCAAGATGGTGGTCGCCACTTCCATCGCCGCCGTGGTCAACGCCGGTCAACGGCGACCCGGAGACCGAAAATTGAAGAATGGCCCGTTGACCTATTTTCGACATTCCGGACACATCCGTGGCATCGGATTTGCAAACTGGAGTTTCAAAAGTGAAGAACGACGATTCAAAGATTGCACGGTCGAGACCGAACGGTTCGTCTGACCGCCGAAGGGAACGATTTTGGTAGTAGTGTTGATCTATTTATTCCTCAATTTAATATTGGAAATAATTATGTATTAATTATGGTTTAATGACTTGAGGAATTGTAAGAAAAAAGGGTGAAATATCGAAAAAGAGAATGTGAGAAAATGTGAATATGTTTACGTAAAAAGCGGAGCTTTTACGTAAAAATTAGGCCTCTGGTTTAGTACGTGGCAGGTTAGAATAGGTTAGATGGTTTTGAGGCGTTTCCTAAACGCCGGAAACCTAAAAATTAAGTGGAAATGCTGCCGAAATTTCTAAAACGGCACAAAGGGGTATTTTAGGAAACGAGGGCTGAAAATGTGATCGGGATGGAAACCCGAGCTCCCTCGATGACCTAAGTCCGGGAAAGAAGGACGGACATTATGAGGATTAGTGAACCGCCCCATTAGAAATTTCGTAATGTAAGGAAACGACCCCTATGTCAGAATAGTACCACCCGAGGGACGGGTGCGATCGAAGTATAAAATTTGGGGCGATTACATCGGTAACGGTAACCCGATAGGCTAAATAGTCATACGAGAGGTATTCAGTATGTTGACTGGTTGGTTAGCCAGTCAAGGACCAAGTCGGAATGGGATAGTGAGAGACAGTGATTAATTTGTCAAGTAGACAAATTAATCAAGCACGATTAAAAAAATTAGATATCAAATTTCCCAAAGTAGAGCAGTCGGGTACCGATAGGCATCAGTACCACACAACGATAAGTTTATTAGTTCCTAACGATAGAGTGACCTAAGAGCGATGTTAATTAATTTATTGGGTAAATAAATTAATTAACAATGATTAGAAAATCAAATTTTTAAGAAGAGGGCAATTAGTACCGACAAGGATCGGTACCACATAACGAGAATTTTTATTAGTCACTAATGACCACGGTGATCTAAGAGTGAATGTTAATGTAAATGCATTATGATTACAGGGAGGTACCTGTATTGTGACGAAGGCGAGAGTATAAACTGTCTGCTGACAGGTAAGTACAACTCCGCCTACAGCATGGATAAAATGAATTTAAAATGATGCTTTTCCAGTATTTTAAGTATGTATCTTGCACACGATGCTGCACAGCATACATAAGAGCATATAGCTTCACAATCGAGTAGATTGATGAAAGAACAAGATAGAAGCCATAGATCCCTACCGCGTAGGATTGGGGACAGCTTAGAGAAGCATATGGCTAGAACAATTAAACAAGATGGAAATAAATAGGTGTGTCGTACCGGCTCCTTCAGTCGAAGGGGTTTCCAGTTAAAGAAAGTTCAGGCCACAAGTTGAGCATCAGTTGATGGCTCTTCGGCATTAGTTGACCTCGGGCGTTACCGTTGGTCTGCGCGCACACGGTACTGACACATGGGCCCTAAATAGACAAGAAAAGAAAAGAAAAGTTTGAAGCATAAATGAACATAACCGGATCATGCATTAGTTATAGTTCGCTATGCTTTCTTTTTCAGTAGAGTGCATACAGTACACGATGCTTCTGTCATGCATAAAGTATGTGAAGTTTTATATTCAGTGTTATGACATGTTATGTGATGACATGATATGTGAGCTGATATGTGATATGCTTATATGATATATGATTTATTAAGTGATATATGTCATGCCTATGATTTTACGTATGTGCTATGTTTTAAACATGTTTTGCGGTTAACATGTTGTACTTACTGGGCGTAAAGCTCACGGAGTGTGTTCATGCTGTAGGTAAGCATCCTATAGCGTAAACATCAAGGGACGATGATGATGGCGGAGGTGGATGTGAGGATGAGGTTATGGATACACCGCGAGTATTCTTCCGCACAGTATGAGTAAATAATATTTTGAATGGTGATGTTAAATAGTATTTTGAATAGTAAAGGTTAAATGGTATTTTGGAACAGTAAACAGTATATGTACGAGTAGTATATTTAAATAGTATCTGGTGAATAGTAATCAGATAAACATGTATATAATTATGTATGTATAATTGAAATCCTTATGTTTTTCAAATTCCGCATTTTAATAGTATGCGTACGTGAATAGTAAATACGTACGTGTATATAAAAAAAAAAAAATCCCTCTAAATTTATAGTCTTAAATTCAGCAAGTTTAAGTATCGTTTTTAAAGAAGTAAGTAATAGAGTTTACAGTGACGGTCCGGGCCGCTGAGGGCACGGGGCGTCACAAATAGGGTACCGATGGGCCTCGGTACCACATAGAAACATAAGTTATGATCACTAACGGTAATAGTGACCTAGGAACAACAGTAATTAATTTATAGGACAATAAATTAATTAATCACACCTAGAGTGTCCAACTCTGTAAGAGAGCGAGTTAGTACCAACGGCAATCGGTACCAAGTGATTTACCTGCTTTAGTCACTAACGGTATTAGTGACTTAGCAAGAGAATTAATGAGATACGTTATTGATAATAGGTAGTAACCTGTAACTTGATAAAGGCAAGAGTATGCATTTTTGCTTACAATCTAGGTAAGTACAACTCCGCCTACAACATGAATAAAATGAGTTAAAATGATGGTTTTCACAGTATGTTAAATATACATAGCATGCACGCGTTGATGCACAGGATGTATAAGAGCATATAGTTCACAATCGCGTAGATTGATCCCAGGTTAGATACCATACGTCCCTATCGCGTAAGATTAGGGATAGCTTAGCAAAGCTTTTGGCCAGATCAGATAAAGAATCGGGTAATTAAATTAAGGAGACGGTAAAACGGGTGCAAGGTCCACGTTATGTTTTTAAAGAAAATGGGCGCAAGGTCCACGTTATGTTTTTAAATAAAACGGGCGCAAGGCCCACCTTTTGTTCATAAATAAAACGGGCGCATGGTCCACATTATGTTCATAAAGAAAATGGGTGTAAGGTCCACGTTATGTTTTTAAAGAAAACGGGCACAAGGTCCACGTTTTGTTTTTAAATAGAACAGGCGCATAGTTCTCGAGTGCAAGGTTCACTATGCCCTTTTTTTTCAACACGAAACAATATTGAATAATGAAGCATAATCTAAGCATAAACGGTTCCTGTATTGTACATATTATGCCGTAGATATAGTTAGAGTCAGCTTCCTAGTTGCATGATACGACATGCCCACATGATATGCATTCTGAGATGCTAGATGATATGTTTCCATGTCCTGTGTAAAAATGTGATATGTGGTATATGTTGATATCTTGCATGCTTATAAGATTTTAAGTATGTACTATGTTTTAAACATGTTTTGTGGTTAACATGTTGTACTTACTGAGTGTAAAGCTCACGGAGTGTGTTCATGCTGTAGGTAAGTGTCCTATGGCTTAAGCCACAATGGGCGATGACGGCGACGGAGGCGGATATGAGGCGAGGTTATGGATACACCGCGAGTATTCTTCTGCATAATTTTTGAGTAAATAGTATTTATGAATAGTAATTATTAAATAGTATTTTTGAATAGTAACCGTTAGACGGTATTTATGAGTAGTAACTGTTAAATAGTATTTTTGAATAGTAATCGTTAAACAATATTTATGAATAGTAACCATTAAATAGTATTTTTAAATAGTAATAGTAAATGGTATTTTTGAATAGTAAATACCTACGCATCAAAAAAAAATTTCCCTAATATTAAGGTATCTAATTAAGTAACTTAAAGTATCAGTTTGCAAGAAAGTATAAGTATCAGTTAAGAAAGCAGTTTTGGGTGACGGTCTGGGCCATTAAGGGCACAGGGCATCACAGTTGGTATCAGAGCAGTTTCCTACCACCCTACCTCACAACGCCACACGCCTGCCTCATTTGTCCAAGTTAGTTTTATTTTTTTGGTGTTAGTATGAAGGTTAATATTTAAGTTATGATATGTGACTGTAGTTACATCGATAGGACCAGCACCAGTTGAGCCCACTAGAGGATAAGGGTTTCAAAGGACACCATGGTTCGAACAAGTACACAGACAAACCAAGCATACCAGGAGGATGAATTAATGGTGTAGTTCACAATTATGCGAGAGATGATGGAGAATCAACAACGGGAATTAAACTAGCTCAGGGAGCAACTGAATGAACAACCTCGGGCACCACAACCAGTAGGGGTACCAGCCCAAACAGCTCTAATAGCCCTCGATACTCCCAAGGAGCAAGCAGCTCCCCCAACCCAAGCGACTCCGGTACCATAAGCCTTGGCTGTTCCCCCAGTAGCGAACGTTCTTGTGCCAAGTCCCAGAGAAGGCAATCTCTATGAGAGATTTTGGCACCTGAAAGCACCAGAGTTCGAAAGAACCATAAACCCTATAGAAGCCAATGACTGGTTGATCGACATCTAGGTTATCTTGGACCTCATATGACTAACGAAGAAGGAGAAAGTATTATGTGCATCCCTCGCCCTACGTAAAGGGGCACGGTAATGGTAGAAGACCATGGCCATCAGAAGAAATGTTAACGAAATGAGTTGGGCAAACTTCGTCAATGAATTTAAAGAGATGTACTTTAACGATGAGGCCCTGGTAGCACAACATGACGAGTTTAATAATCTACTCCAGGGAAGTATGACCGTGATGGAAGCAGTTTAGAAATTCGATTAATTGGCTCGACTTTGTCCAGACTTAGTGTTGACAGAGAAGGAGAAGGTCAGAATGATGCTGAAGATGTTCAGGACAGACATCGCCATCGAAGTCTGCAGCGGTAGCCATGGGCCCGCAACAGTGGCTGAATATGTTAACCGAGCCATCCGAGCAGAGTATTGGCTGGCTTGGGGCAAAGAGAGACGAGCTCAGATCTTCAAGGCTCGAAGAGCGGAGGAGACGTAGGCTAAGCAGACTAAAGGAAGATAAAACCCAGACTCACAGCATAAAGGGCATAACGTGGGAACCAGCCAGAACAGTAGGCAATCCCACAGTAACAATAAGAGGAAGGGTAATTCGGGCAACCAAGATTCACAGAAGGACTTCCCCCAGAAGAGAAACGACCAGGGAGGAAACGACAACAAACACCCAACGTGCCCAAAATTCAAAAAGAGGCACCCAGGAGAGTGCAGATGGGGTGCAAATGGCTGTTTTATCTGTGGTAAGGAAGGCCACTACGCGAGGGACTGTTATTCCAACCCGTAGAATTAACAGCTGTGACGGCCCGCCCTACATAGGGTTAAACAGTACTATTACAGTCAGCTACTGTTGCCAATTGCAATAGATTGTAACCACTTGGGTCGTCGGTAACTTACTTTTAACTTGCTTCTAACTTATTCTGATACCATCTATAACAGCTGGTATCTTACTTTTAACATACTTTCTTTAACATGCTTACTCTAACTTCCCATTTGAACGTGAAAATATGGAATAAAATTTTTTTTTCTTCTTTTCTTAAACTTTACTTGGAAACTGTACCGTCGTAAAACATTTACTATAATAAACATTTTACATTGCCTTAACTTCATTTACATTATAAAACATCATTTTAATACTCTTTTAAACAGCTCAGCAGAAGACTCATAGCAGTACCATAACCCTCACCCAGTCCCTTGGCACATGTAGATCCCATCCGTCATCCATCACTTGTCTTATCTTCGTGCAAGATGCTTACCTGCAATATAAACAAACTTCTGAGTGACAGGCTCAGTAAATTCAAGCATACATTCATGACAAAATACTAACTCATACCTTTTAGACAGAACATTTCTGATACCAACTGTGGCATCAGAACATGAACATACATTATACTTTACTTTCAACTTCATATATAACATATTCTAACATTGAGAGAACAATCTCAACGTTCTTTAGCATAACATAATTTAAAGATAGCATACAGAATGTATGTTTAATATCTTAAGCATAACATACTTAATCTCATACAAAACATTGTATACACATATCAATTTAAACATAGCATACTTAGTGTATGCTTAAACATCACAAATACACTTAAAATTGTATAACTGACTTATGCATATCAATCTATGCATAACATAGCATATGCACACATGTTAGTCGCATTATGCTTGTTTACTTTCATTCTTTCTTCTTCGTGATGTTCTTTTGTTCTTTCTTTCTTTCATGTCATACTTTTCTTCTTCTTTTCTTTTCTTGCTAAGCATATGCACATATGTTAGTCACATTATGCTTATTTATTTTCATTCTTCCTTCTTCGTGATGTTCTTTTGTAAAACTGACTTATGCATATCAATCTATGCATAGTATATGCACACATGTTGGTCGCATTATACTTGTTTACTTTCATTCTTTCTTCTTCGTTGTATTCTTTTGTTCTTTCTTTCTTTCTTTCAAGACATTCTTTTCTTTTCTTCATGACCTTCTTTTCTTTTCTTGCTCAACTTTTATTTTCGTTGTTCGTTCTTTCTTTCATGTTATGTCATTCTTCTTGTTCTATAGATCATATACTATTCCTTCATTCTATTTCTCTCCTTTCTTTTCTTTCCTTACTTGCTTCCTTTTTTTCTTTTCTTTCTTCTTACTTTCACTGGTGGATCATATCCTAATTTGTTGTTCTATCTCCTTCTTTTCTCTTCTCTTTCTTTATTTATCTCTCTTTTCTTTCCTTTTCTTTGTTAGGAAATGCCCTAAATATTAGAGACATTTTGATGTATTCATTTTGAACTGGATAATAAAATTATATATAGAGGTTATTCATTACATTGCTATCTGTCCTCGTCTTATTTACATGTTAAAGTAAATGTAAGCAAATATGGCTCACTGACTGCTTGTGTTAAAACTATTAGAACGTTGCATGCAATGGATTTTTGTATGCGAGAAGACAATGTTCTAAAGTTAGCGGTCTAAACTATGGTTTGTACTCTATGGGGTTAGACCGAGCATCTAACTCATGTTAAGACTATTATGTTGTCTAAAGCCTTGGAGGGGACGGTTTGTCTTGACTGTCTGGAGTTGGACTCCCAAGTAGAGACATAGATATGTTACTTGATGGTGACATATTAGACCGGGACTAAAGCGTGATTGATCTACGTAGTCCGCTATGAGTGGATCAATCTGCTTTTGACGTTCATTGTGCAATAACCTTAATCCTGAGTAAATGAACTACTTCATGTATATGACTTGTGTACTTTGATGTTCCAATGGCTAAAGCGTCGCAGAGGTAGTAAGCTTATAGACCGGTTCGTTGGGTGCATGACTTGTATACGATGAAGGGCTTGTTTGCAGATATCGGAATCATAGCTCTAAAGAGTTAAAGGTATCCTCTTAAAGGCATTATACTGAATGTGAAAATGGACAAGGCCTTGGGTCGTCTGCTGGGCGGATGACTTCTTATTCACATATGGTGAGTAATCATTTTCTTAATTCGGTAGTATAATGGAACTTTAAGATAGCCTGATCAGTAGGATTAAATGGACTTTGACCTAAGGCTGGTCATGGATATCATATGAGGGTTTTGCATATATGACAACGTCATTGGATAGTAGCTCGTCACAGGCTTACGTAATACGGTATATAATTGGGAGTTCAGTTTCAGGTTTATAGTGGTGTGACTCTGAAATTAGTGATCATATGATTGAGTTGTTCGGTACAGAATGATGATCATATGGAATCACGGGAGCCCCATCATATATGTCCAATCAGTCCCTCTTCTAGCTCCACATAATTCCTTAACGTTTGGCAAATTGATTTGTGTATGCTATTGGCTAGTTTATTATGCATGGATGGTGATGACACAGGATTAGGATGGTAGACAAGATTCTCTCCGGTTGGATTCAGATTTTGTTTTGGATAATAGAGTACACAATTATTCGAACTCCAAATAAAGTTGCCATGATTTTATTTGAGATTGGATTGGAGTTGTAAAAATTATCCATGAGAACAAGAATTTGAAACACAACCGTTTTGTGGATTTTGAAATTTGAATTTTGAAATTTGAAATTTGAAATTTGAATTTGAAATTCGAATTTGAAATTTGAATTTGAAATTTAAATTTGAAATTTGAAATTTGAAATTTGAAATTTGAATTTGAAATTCGAATTTGAAATTTGAAATTCAAATTTTGAATCACAGTCCAAGTAGGATTTGAATTTGTTGTGGAAAATCCACAAGGTTTGAAATTCGAATTTGAGTTGGATTTGGAGAGGATAATCTTGTTAGAATCCTACTTGAATTTTGAATCTAAATCTTAACAAAAGTGGACGAAATTTTTGAGGATAATCCTCAATGGAATTTCGGTTTATATGGATAAGGTTCAAGGGAAAATTCAAGTTTCAATCCTAGTTGAATTTGGATTCTCTCCTTCCCTGAAAAGTGGCCAAAATTATGGAGGAAATCTCCTAGGAAAATTCGGTTATTTTGGATAAGGTTGAGATAAGATTCAAGCTTGAAAATCCTAGTGGAATTTTGATTCTCCCTTATCCTAAATGTGGCCGAATATTTGGAGAAAAAATCTCCTAGGAAATTTCAGATTTTTTGGTTGAAAAAGGGAGATAAAATTCTAGTTAAATTCTTGTTTAGATTTGGATTGGATTTATCCTTAAAAAAACCGAATTTTATTGTTGGGATTTTCCCATGAAAAATTCGGATTTTATGGTTATGGATAAGGGAGAATATCTTTTCCTAGTCCAATTCAAATTCAGAGAATCACCTCATGCAGGTCTATAAATAGAGATCCTACCACTCCAGTTCTCTTAGACCACAGACTCTCAGGTGAGCAGGCTTATTGTTGCACAGCTCATCGTGAAAATAAAGTTCTTTAGAGATCTGGGTGGTCGGAAGAAGACTAGCAGTGCTAGCATACAGATCGAGGTTCAGAGTGCCCACACACTCAGCCATTCGGGAATTGGAGAATAGTAGAGAAGGCTAGTTGGTTGAAGCCTCCGGTCATTCTCCTCCTGCAGATTGGCGTCCTTGAGGTATGTGTTTTTAATTGTTGTTGATTTATTGTATATGGCATCATGAGATATTTAACGATCCTAAAATTTTTATTGTTCCGCTGCGCCACTCTGATACGTTTTTACCATTTTAAATAATTACTATTTAATAATTACTATTCATAAATACTATTTACTCAAAAATTATGCAGAAGAATACTCGCGGTGTATCCATAACCTCGCCTTATATCCGCCTCCGTCGCCGTCATCGCCCATTGTGGCTTAAGCCATAGGACACTTACCTACAGCATGAACACACTCCGTGAGCTTTACACTCAGTAAGTACAACATGTTAACCACAAAACATGTTTAAAACATAGTACATACTTAAAATCTTATAAGCATGCAAGGTATCAACATATACCACATATCACATTTTCACACAGGACATGGAAACATATCATCTAGCATCTCAGAATGCATATTATGTGGGCATGTCCTATCATGCAACTAGGAAACTGACTCTAACTGTATCTAGGGCATTACGTGTACACTACAGGAACCGTTTATGCTCAGATTATGCTTCATTATACATTATCATTTCGTATTGAAAAAAAGGGCACAGTGAATCTTGCACTTGAGAACTATTCACCCATTTTATTTATAAACAAAATGTGGACCTTGCGCCCGTTTTCTTTGAAAACTTAACGTGGACATTGCGCCTATTTTCTTTAAAAACATAATGCGGATCTTGTGTCCGTTTTATTTAAAAACATAACATGGACCTTGCACTCGTTTTCTTTAAAAACATAACGTGGACCTTGCGTCCGTTTTATTTTACATAACGTGGACCTTGCGCCCGTTTTCTTTAAAAACATAACGTAGACCTTGCACCCGTTTTATTTATAAACAAAATGTGGACCTTGTGCCTGTTTTCTTTAAAAACATAACGTGGAACTTACGCCTGTTTTACCGTCTCCTTAATTTAATTACCCGATTCTTTATCTGATCTGGCTGAAAGCTTTGCTAAGCTATCCCTAATCTTACGCGATAGGGACGTATGGTATCAAACCTGGGATCAATCTATGCGATTGTGAACTATAAGCTCTTATACATCCTGTACATCAACGTGTGAATGCTATGTATATTTAACATACTGTGAAAACCATCATTTCAACTCATTTTATTCATGCTATAGGCAGAGTTGTACTTACCTAGATTGCAAGCAAAAATGCGTACTCTTGCCTTTATCAACTTACAGGTTACTACCTGTCATTAATAACGTATCTCATTAATTCTCTTGCTAAGTCACTAATACTATTAGTGACTAAAGTAGGTAAGTCGCTTGGTACCGATTGCCGTCGGTACTAATTCGCTCTCTTACAGAGTTGGATGCTCTAGGTGTAGTTAATTAATTTACTATCCAATAAATTTATTATTGTTGTTCCTAGGTCACTATTACCGTTAGTGACCATAATTTGTGTCTCTATGTGGCACCGAGGCCCATCGGTACCCTATTGGCCTACCTTGGGAATTTGGCATTTATCTTCTTATCGTGTCTGATTAACTGTCTACTTAAGAGATTAACCATTGTTCCTTACCAATTTGTTCAAAGCACAGTCCTTGATTGGTTGCAGACTAGTCAACTGACTGGTTACATCGCGCATTGATGACTAAGTAATCTATCGAGTTACTAGTGCTTGTTTGGCGTGATAGCCTACTAGGCTACCCACACTATTTAAGTTATTTTTGAAAACCATTTTGGTTGACTTATAAAATCCTTGGAAAATTACATGTTTTGAAACCATCCCTTATCACCCCATTGGAAGGTGGGGACGTTTTATTAAAACCATGTTTTTATTTTAAAGGGTGTAAAATACATTTTTGATGTTTGTATTAAAAGGTAGTTTTTGAACCATTTTCGAAAACTTTTTTGAAACTTGATCAAAATGATTTTGTTTGCAATTTTGGCAAACATGAAAGTTTTCGTCCTCGATGAGATGAACAATTCTTGTGTTCATCTTAGAGCTCAAATCTAAATTTAACGACTCCTAATATCATTAAACCCATGGGCTAAGTGCCCACTTTTTTTGTTAAAGTCCCAGATTTACATCACTTTGAAAACGTTTTTGTTTGAGGCCCGAAACGGCCAAATTTTTAAAACGTGTATAGGCTATCTTAAAGATTTTGATGTTCTACAACTTTTGTGTTCATTCCAAGAACCGATTCAGATTCTAAGTGGTCCATTTTTAATAAAACCCGAGGCTAATTGCTGGGTTCGGATTTTTGGTTCTAGTTTTGGGCACCGAGTGAAAACCACTCTCAAAACCTATCTTAGTGTTGTTTTTGGCCAAAGGCTATTTGATACAAAAACGACCGTAACAAAATTTCTTTAAAACACTGTGTTTTACTAAATCCTAAATTCAGAACCTAAGGAGGTCAAAATAGCCAAAATCCATGGCCTTTCCTGGGGACAGATTTGTGTCCAGCCACATCCCTATATGTTCATTGCATTACACATACTAATAACCATTCGTGAAAATTGTAAACACAAGCATAACCATATAAACTTAAAAATGGAAAGCTAAGGGCTCAAATAAAATTATCACAAACCATTTGCATAAACAAATACACATAAATGACCTTGATCAAAAACTTAAAATCACTAAATCACAAAAGGGGAGGTTTCAGTTTTTACCTTTGTGGTTTGAACTAAGCATGATTTTAAACTAGGCCTTAAGGAACCAAAATGGTTATGGGAACCCAAAGAGAATGAGGTCAGGTTTTACTAGAGATAATACCAAAATTTTTATCTTAAAAATCAAACCAAAACAAAAACTAAAAACTACAAAGATTGGATTTTGAAAACTTACCCTTGGTGCCTTAGAATGACTTCGATTTGAATCCTCCTAACATAAGCTTGTGAGGTTTGATTTTTGGTAAGTTTTTAGTATGATTTAAGGATTAAAATGGAGGCTTTTGGCTGATGGGAAGGGTCAGTTGCAACAAGAAAGAAAGGGAGAAGGAGTGTTGTGTTTTGGAGTGCCAAATGAAAGAACAAAACCCTTTTGCAAAGTATGCTTTTTATAGGCAAACTTAATCAAACTTGCTTAAGCCTAAACCTAATTAATTGTACACCAATTTAGTCTAATCAAGGGACAAATTTGTCCCCTTTTAGTGTCCATAAATGGGCATGGGCTGCTGCATGAAAGGGTGGGGAATAAACAATAATTTATTTGACAAGTGCTTGAAAACCCTTGAATATTTTATACAAAAGTTATCATAATTTTTGCATTATTTTAATCCCACTTTTGGGCTATGTGTGCAACCATTTTCAGTTGCTTTTGTAGCTAGAGGGCATGAAATTTTAAGGCCAAAATTCATCTGTGTTGGCTTCTCTTTGCAGTCTAATTTTCTACTATGGTGTTCGGTCCTTTCTCGACAGTGTTCTAATTTCCATCCAAAAATTGGGTTTTCTGAGTCTGATTTTGACACTGTCAATTCCTGGTTGTTTTTACTGTCTAAGAGCCCATTATCAGTCTATTTTGCTATTCATTTCCTATACTGTGATTGTGTCTACACTGTGTTGTCCTTTCACACGCAAACCGAGGCGTTCCCGGGTGAAATTTCAAACGCAGTCCTTCTTGACTAACTTGGACGTGTTGATTTCATTTTTATTAGTTTTAAATCCATCAGAGGTCGTCTGGATCAGTTTTTGGGATCTGTGTGATCACGTCTCGAAAAACATGTCAGGTGCTTGATTGACTAATTTGGACGTTCTGAGTCCAAATATATCAGTTTCGGAGCGAGTAAAGGTCATCTTGACCCTCATCCTAATACTGCGTATCTCTTAAACTAAAATTCTTGTTTTGTGCTCAATCAACCAGATTGAGTCTACTAACCGTTCATATATCAGTTTTAGGTCAAATTAAGGTCGTCTTGGCTAATAACTTGACACTGCATTTCTCATTATTCACCATTCACTGTCTTTTACTTAACTGACTAATCTGAGTGCTCTGACTCTGATTTTTTAGTCTTTAGGTAAGAAGAGGTCATCTGAACTATTTTCTCGATACCGTACCCTTGCTAGGGTTATCCACCGTTGTTGTGCTCAGACATTCGGTCCAAGTATTTTAGTGATTTACTCACTAGTCTTGTGTAAAGAAATAGTTGTCCGGACCAGTTTCCTGACACTGCATGTCTCATACACTCATACATATAATACGGTGGACCGGGTTCACTTTTGGTCGCGCTTTTCACTATATAAATAGTATTTAAATAGTACTATACCTGTTTAATCTATTCAACTGGAAAATATACTGTATTTTTCAACTTAATTACTCATTATATAGCAATTCAGTTTCATACATTTTGAGGGTCGGTGTAACGACTCTCTACTCATTACACAGCCTTCTACACGGGTTCTAATATAGACGTGTACAAAGCTACACGGGCGTGTACTAGTTGAGCTTGCTCAACACAACCATGTCCTGGAACACGTTCGTTTACCCGAGCCGTACACAGCCACTTACACGGTCGTGTACCTGACCGTGTCACACCACACGGCCATGTACACTTACACGGCTTCTCTCACGCATACACAGTTTTAACGTTACACGACCACTTACACAGCCATGTACCTGACCGTGTTCTCCAAATGTGCGTCAGAAAGCTCTCAAAATACTCTAATTTATTCCTTAATGTCTCTTTACATGGTAAGTAGGTGCCATGAAAATGGCGGTCCTTATAACCTACCCCCCTTATAAAAATTTTTGCCCTCGAAAAATAGAATAGTTCCCTGAAGCTTCTTTTCATATACTCTTCCCGTTCCCATATGGCTTCTTCTATGTTGTGATTCCGCCACAACACTTTTACAAGTAGTATCACTTTATTCCTATGTACTTTGTCTTCCTTGGCTAGGATTTGTACGGTTTCTCTTCGTATGTCAGATCGACATGCACTTTGTGCAGTCTCACTAGCTGAGCTACATAAATTTCTTCTAGTCTTTCGACAAAGTAGCTCACATCAATGGTTAAAATTAAGCTGATTTCGTCTGCTAGTCCACAATTTCTCAAATTGCATCATTACCGCTTGACGCTCTTGGCAATCTGTCTATGAAATCCATCGTAACTTACTCCCATTTCCACTCGGCAGCTCGATTTTTCTGTAGTTCTTCAGTCGGTCTTTGATTTCCTACCTTAATTCTCTGGCATGTGGGACATCTTGCTATGAACTCGGTGATGTCGTTTTCCATTCCCGTCCACCAAAAACTCTCTTTTAAGTCCTTATACAACTTATTTGCCCCTGGACGTACCAAGTATGGTGTGTCACGAGCCTCTGATGGGATTCGTCTTTTAATTTCTTCATTTTTCAGAATGCATACTCTATCTCTGTAATAGAGTATGCCGTCCTTAAAGACTCGAAACTCTGAGCTCTATTCCTTCATAGCTTCCTTTTTGAGCTTGTTCAGGGATGAATCGAAGTCCTAACCAGCCTTAATTTCCTCTAGGAGTGTCGATTGGAGGGTCATTTCAGACACCCTCCCCGTCAAAATCTCAACCTCGTTGTTGCGTAGCTCCTTTGGTGGTGCTTCTGACAAGGTGCTATTGGCCATAAGTAATGAAGAATGCTTCTAACTCAGTGCATCGGCCACCTTGCTGGCCCTTCCTGGATGGTACAGGATCTTGCAATCGCAATCCTTCACTACTTCTAGCCATCTTTGTTGGCTCATGTTAAGCTCCTCTTGCGTGGAAATGTGCTTGAGGCTCTGGTGGTCGGTGTAAATCTCACACTTGATTCTGTATAGGTAATACCATCATGTTTTTGGTGCAAAAACTACCACTGTTAGCTCCAGATCATGCGTAGGGTAGTTATTCTCGTGGTCCTAGAGTTGTTGTGAAGCGTACGTGACCACTTTACTCTTTCGTATCAGCATAGCTCGAGTTCTTCCATGGGTTCCCTTGATGTTCTTAAGTGCTTTTAGAGTTATCAATTAATTCAGCGTCAAGCAGTGAGTACATCTTTGGTTTGATCAAATATAGGTTTCCATCCATCCATCCAGAACAGATAAAAGACTTATTTCTACAAATATCAACTCTTTTGCTAAAAGAAACTACATAAGAATCCTTTATTAAACAAGCTACCGATATAAGATTCCTCCTGAAATTAGGAACATAAAAACAGTCTTTTAATAAAATAAACCTAAATTGATCAAAATAAAGATAAACATCTCCCACTGCCTCAGCCACCACAAAGCTACCATCTCCGGTCCGCAACGAGAGGCTCCTATCATGTAGACTTCTCGTTTCCACGAACCCCTGCATAGAAACACAAACATGATTAGTGGCGCCCGAATCAATGACCCAAGTGTCTTTCGATTCTTCCACCAAACACGCTTCCAGGTAATGAAGTTCCTTACCTTCCTTGCCCTTGGCGGCTAAGAATTCCCGGCAAGCCTTCTTGAAGTGACCTACCTTCCCACAATGGAAGCATTTGGACTTTTTAGGGTCCTTCGGCTTCTTGTTCTTCTTCTTCTTCTTCCCGTCTGAGACAGGAGGATTAGAAGAACTAGAAGCCACTTGCTTCTTATTTGGCCTCTTCCTCTTCCGTGAGGGATTGGAAGATTCTGTCAAATTGGCCTCTCCTTTAGGTCGGACCACATCCTCATCCCTAATCATCCGTTCATAAGCCTGTAGTTGCTTCATGAGCTCGGTTAGTCCTAACTCCTTTGTCGCCAGATTGTATGCGGCCTTAAACCCCACAAAATCTTTAGATAGAGTCTTGAATACCATCTCGATCTGGGTGTTGTAGTCCAACTCAGCACCATTCTCGGCAGCCTCAGCGAAGAATCCCATTAGAGTGATCATATGGTCCTTCACCAGAGTACCCGCCTTTTGCTCAGAGTTCATAATGCTAGTGATAGCGGACTGTCGAGCCAATTTTTCTTGGCCTCCGAACATGTCCTCCAAATTTTCCATGATCTCCCTAGCAACTTGATAAGTCTCATGCTGCTTTTGTAAAGCACTCGTCATGCTAGCAAGGATGTAGCATCGAGCTATCTCATTGGATTCTCTCCAACGATTATAAGCAACCGGGACCTCCTCAAGTGGTGTGTCAGGTTTGGGCCCAGGTGGGCATGGTTCGTCCAACACGAACTTGTGTCTCTCGCAGCTGAGAACTATTAATAGATTTCTTTTCCAATCTTTATAATTGTCGCCATTCAACTTATTTTCAGTAAGTATTGAAATGAGGGGTGTCGGTGACATTTTGAACTGAAATAAAATTATACTAGACATCATTACAAAGTCCAAGCAAATATATAGATAATTTAGCAAATAAAACATACAAGTATGTTCCTACATGAAACTTGAAAAACATGTAGTATTGCAATGGTAATTCTCAGCACCTATTGCCCCAAGCCACCGAGGGGTGGTCATGGAAACAAATAGCCGGAACATGGACCCCGTCCAATTAATATATGTTGCCTTAAATCCTCCAAGGTTAAGACATATATTAATAACCGCTTATTTAGCCACCAGTTTAGTTAACAGAGCTTCTAGGGAAGGTTAATAACTAAACGAGTCTTGAGTGTATAACCATTGTTTACGTAGCCCGATCCACGTCCTATCAAGCCACCGAGGGGTGGTCATGAATAGGATGGCACCCGAACACGTTTTCCACATAAGAGATCCAATCTAGTATACCGGCAGCGATAAACACCTACCGAGGCGTGTGGTCAGGGCAGAACTGACGCAAGGCGTTACCATGCTTTCACATATGGATCAATAATGGAGGCCGTGGGTTTTGTTTGAAATCCTCTCCCACTCAATATTTTGAAAAACATGCAAGTTTTGACAAATTATGTATGATCAATATAGTATGAGCGGCACTCACCTATCCTATATGACATGTTATCAAATATGCATACAAAACATCCATCAATACATATTTATACATCCATGACATATCACAGAAAAAATAATTGACAGAATAACCAAGCTATGGTTCCATCCTAGAACAAAGAAAATAAAGATTACAAAATTCCATCCAAAGCATTCTTTGGGTCTTGAATTCTGTTCCGTCTTCTTGTATCCATCTTTATGTAGCCTCTCCATTTATTTCTCATCCCAAGAATTATTTAAAATTTAAATCTCCAAAAAATTTAAATTTCAAATTCAAATTCCAAATTTGAATTTCAAATTTAAATTTCAAGTTTTAAATTTTAAACAATTTTAAACATCATGTGTAATAATATGTAATTTCAAAAATTTCAAATTTTCAATTACATATTTTTTAAACATGATTTAAAATTAAATCTCAAATTTAAAAATCAAAATTTTCAATTTTTTAGACCGTCACACCGCCGTCCCTGTAGGCGGCAGCCGCCGTGGGCAGCCACCAACCCCTAAAGGGGCTGGTAGCCCACGGCTGCCCCCTTGTGCAGCCTTGCCGGACTGCAGGCCAAGCCTACAGCGCCAGGCTGCATGCCCAGGCTGGGCGCAACAGCCGGCAGGCTGCACGCCCAGGCTGCGGCCAGCCTTGGGCAGGCCACGGCCACCCTTGGCTGCAGGCCAAGCCTGCGACTGGGGTGGTGTGGGCCTGCTTAGGGGCTGCCGCAGCCCCATCCTGCCTGAGGGCAGGGGCTGCAGCCCCACCAAGGCCCGTCGGCCTATCCCGAGGGGTCGTGTCTCGATTTTCGTGCCATATTCTAATTTACCTATTAGGATCTCCAAAAATTGATTTGAATCCCAATTAAATTGAAATTTTCCACACAATCAAAATTTCAACCTTTAAATTAAATTTAACTTTTGGGAAAAATAAATTACGGTCTTCAATCTTCAATCTCCTCCAAGAATAATTACATAAAATTCCTAAACCGTTTCCGGTGTACAAAAAATTCTAACCATAAAAATTCTAAGAGACAGAAATTAAAATCCATGGGAAAATTACAGTGTTTAATAAACTGCTCCCATGGTTACATAAAAATTCCTAGATACAATTTTTCTAAATTCTAAGGAACCATAACCGGTATAAACAAGCATGCTTATAATAATTCAGAAAATTAAAATAACCACATACTTTATACATAATTCATGATAACAACATAAAGGAACCCTAGAATGCCACTCTCTAAATATCAAATCCATACATAAATAAAAAGACTAAGTAATTGTCTAATTTATGTACATGGCATAGTCATGAGGTGGCTCTGATACCAATTATAGGAAAATAAACCAATAAAACGTATCAGAGTGGCGCAGCAGAATAATAAAATTTTTTTTTAGATCGTTAAATATCTCATGATGCCATATACAATAAACCAACAACAATTAAAACTCATACCTCAAGGACGCCAATCTTGCAGGAGGAGAATGACCGGAGGCTTCAACCAACTAGCCTTCTCTACTATTCTCCAATTCCCGAATGGCTGAGTGTGTGGGCACTCTGAACCTCGATCGGTATGCTAGCACTGCTAGTCTTCTTCCGACCACCCAGATCTCTAAAGAACTCTATTGTCACGATGAGCTGTGCAACAATAAGCCTGCTCACCTGAGAGTCTGTGGTCTGAGAGAACTGGAGTGGTAGGACCTCTATTTATAGACCTGCATGAGGTGATTCTCTGAATTTGAATTGGATTAGGAAAAGATATTTTCCCTTATCCATATCCATAAAATCTGAATTTTTCCAAGGGAGAATCTCAACAAAAAATTCGGTTTTCTTAGGATAAATCCAATCCAAATCTAAACAAGATTTTAAATTACATATTTTATCTCCCTTTTTCAACCAAAAAATCTGAAATTTCCAAGGAGATTTTTCCTCCAATAATTCGGCCACTTTTAGGATAAGGGAGAATCAAAATTCCACTAGGATTTTCAAGCTTGAATCTTATCTCAACCTTATCCAAAAATAACCGAATTTCCTAGGAGATTTTCTCCCTAATTTCGGCCACTTTTTAGGGAAGGAGAGAATCCAAATTCAACTAGGATTGAAGCTTGAATTTTTCCCTTGAACCTTATCCACAAAAACTGAAATTCCATTGAGGATTATCCTCAAAAATTTCGTCCACTTTTGTTGGGATTTAGATTCAAAATTCAAGTAGGATTCTAACAAGATTATCCTCTCCAAATCCAACTCAAATTCGAATTTCAAACCTTGTGGATTTTCCACAACAAATTCGAATCCTACTTGGACTATGATTCAAAATTTGAATTTCAAATTTCAAATTCGAATTTCAAATTCAAATTTCAAATTTCAAATTTCAAATTTCAAATTTCAAATTCAAATTTCAAATTCAAATTTCAAATTTCAAATTTCAAATTTCAAATTCAAATTTCAAATTCAAATTTCAAATTCAAAATTCAAATTTCAAATTTCAAAATTCAAAATTCAAATTTCAAAATTCAAATTTCAAATTCCACAAAACGGTTGTGTTTCAAATTCTTGTTCCCATGGATAATTTTCTACAACTCCAATCCAATCTCAAATAAAATCATGGTAACTTTATTTGGAATTCGAATAATTGTGTACTCTATTATCCAAAACAAAATCTGAATCCAACCGGAGAGAATCTTGTCTACCATCCATGCATAATAAACTAGCCAATAGCATACACAAATCAATTTGCCAAACGTTAAGGAATTATGTGGAGCTAGTAGAGGGACTGATTGGACATATATAATCGGGCTCCCGTAAATCCATATGATCATCATTCTTTACCGAACAACTCAATCATATGATCACTAGTTTCAGAGTCACACCACTATAAACCTGAAACTGAACTCCCAATTATATACCGTATTACGTAAGCCTGTGACGAGCTACTATCCAATGACCTTGTCATATATGCAAAACCCTCATATGATATCCATGATCAGCCTTAGGTCAAAGTCCGTTTAATCCTACTGATCAGGCTATCTTAAAGTTCCATTATACTACCAAATTAAGAAAATGATTATTCACCATATGTGAATAAGAAGTCATCCGCCCAGCAGACGACCCAAGGCCTTGTCCATTTTCACATTCAGTATAATGCCTTTAAGAGGATACCTTTAACTCCTCAGAGCTATGATTCTGATATCTGCAAACAAACCCTTCATCGTATACAAGTCATGCACCCAACGAACCGGTTTATAAGCTTACTACCTCTGAGACACTTTAGCCATTAGAACATCAAAGTACACAAGTCATATACATGAAGAAGTTCATTTACTCAGGATTAAGGTTATTGCACAATGAACGTCAAAAGGAGATTGATCCACTCATAGCGGACTACGTAGATCAATCACGCTTTAGTCCCGGTCTAATATGTCACTACCAAACAACATATCTATGTCTCTACTTGGGAGTCCAGCTCCAGACAGTCAAGACAGACCGTCCCCTCCAAGGCTTTAGACAACATAATAGTCTTAACATGAGTTAGATGCTCGGTCTAACCCCATAAACTACAGACCATAGTTTAGACCGCTAACTTTAAAACATTGTCTTCTCGCATACAAAAGTCCATTGCATGCAACGTTCTAACAATTTTAACATAAGCAGTCAGTGAGCCATATTTGCTTACATTTACTTTAACATGTAAATAAGACGAGGACAGATAGCAATGTAATGAATAACCTCTATGTATAATTTTATTATCCAGTTCAAAATGAATACATCAAAATGTCTCTAATACTTAGGGCATTTCCTAACAACTCATTCCAAAACATAAATTTCAGGAATGGAGGGACCGAAGTCACTACCGGAATCGTCCCACTGGTGATCGAACGAACTGTTCGGTTTCGCGCGGACAAGCTTTAATTCTCCATTTTTTGCTTTTGAGACTCCGTCTTGCAATTCTAACGCCGCGGATGTGTCCGGAACGTCAAAAATAGGCCAACGGGCCATTCTTCAATTTTTGGTCTCCGGTCGCCGTTGACCAGCATTGACCGCCGTTGACTGACATTGACTCACCGGTGACCGGCGGTTGACGGTGGCAACGGTGGCAAATGAGTAGCCTATCTCGAAGAACTCAACGAGAGGAATCCATTGGTAGCCTCAATTTCATGTTTGGAGGCCCATATCGCCGGAAAATCCCTTCGAAAACCACAGCCACAACGGTGACGGTGGAACTCTGTCGTGCCGAACTTTTTCCCGAAATTGGTTAAGGACTTTTGCTCCTCTCAACCCTGCAGTCATTTCTGCACCAACGGCATACTTCAACTCGGCCGGAATCGGGGGTTTTGACGTCGGCTCCACAGTGGTGTTTCACCGAATTTGTCGAAGCTTGGGCGGCGTGATTCCACCGGTGTTGAGGCGATCGGTGGCATGGGTTTTGCTCCTCTCTTCACCATGAAACTTTTGGGACTGGTTTCATGGCAAACGGTGGCCGGACGGTGGAGATATCGACGATCGAAATTCTCGGCTTCGGCGGCATTCGAGCGGCGCGTGCGGCGGCCATTTCGTCGAGTCGACCCACCGTTGGACTCAGCTCGGTGAGAGTTTTCCGATGACACTAGCGGTGTCGAAAACGATGCCGTTTTCGATGGTCGGTTACTGTTCATTTTCGTGTAAGGGGAGGAAAAAGAAAATAAGAGAAAGTTATGGGCTTATTTTTGAAATTTCTGATTTTTTGCCCTTTATATACTTTTTCGTCCGAAATTTCAACATGGGCTATCCTGACTAATTTGGGCGTCCTGAATCCAAATATATCAGTTTTATTTTCATCTGAGGTCATCTTGACCAGTTTCCGGTACTGTGAATTCTCGATCAAAAATTACCTTTGTGCTCAATTAGCTAATTTGAGCATACAAATAGGCTATACTGACTAATTTGGATGTGTTGAATCCAAATTTATCAGTTTCAACTTCATTTGAGGTCATCTCGATTAGTTTTCGGGATCTGTGTGATCCCGTCTCGAAAGACGTGTCAGGTGCCTGCTTGACTAATTTAGGCATCCTGAGTCTAAATATATTAGTTTCGGGCTAAGAAAATGTCGTCTTGACCCTTATCTCGATACTGCGTACCTCCCAACAAAATCTATATTTTGTTCTCAAATGACTAGTTTTGAGCATTCTGATTCTAAATATATCAATTTCGTATCAAGAAAATGTCATTTTAACCAATTTCTTGATACTGCATATTTCCTGATCATCACAACAGCACCCAGCTCGTCCCACAAATAACAAACTCCATGCTATCAAGACCAGAATTGAAGGCCCTTTAATCGCACAAGGCAGGCTGGAAGCCCCAGACAACTAAGGTAGAATCTTTTCTTAGGCATGTATATATATGTATAATGGGAAGCAGTAGCTTACCCCCGCTAGATCTAACCTAGCATGTTCTTTTGAGACTATGTACTTGGAAGTGTTTACCACTCCCAACAGACTAAAATTATGTACTTTTAAAACAGTATGAAAAGCAGTGCAGTTGTGCCCAAAGGCTTAGCTACAATATTTTCACACATGACTAGAGTGCAACTGAAAAAGAAAGAGTCAGAAGAGATGTTGAAATCACTACACGTAAAATTACGACTGTGCAACGCTGAAGAACTGCTTAGAGTAGGAACATGGATTACTGCCCAAGTTGTACCGATTTTCAAGGCTAGATGTCCACTAAGTTTTGAGTGGCAAGCAGCACTCCTGCACTTCATGTGAAGGTCAGGACTGGTTTCACATTATCAAGTTAACTCCCCGATTGTACTCCATTGATCAAAATAACTGAGTCCTGTTGGCTGTCGATATCTTTCAAGAAGATACTCTCGTGTGTATTGGGATTCTTATGACCAGGATGAGCTCTTAACTGGGTCAAGTTTTGCCATACCATGATCGAGTAAATCACAGAGAGAAGTCCAGCATCAGGCCCAGTTTTTCTCTATGGGCAAGCAGGGAAGTGAAACCGCCTAAGTTCCCTAGAGTGCAGACATACGAGGATGTGCTCATCAGACTGAGAGACTGCAGCCGATGTCCAGTGATGCAATTCTAAAGTATGCTGTGCGCCACGAGGAAACTGATATGGACTTCTACAACACATGTTGAAGGAAGCTCATGACGAAACCAAGGTCGAGCAGCAGCCAGAAGCACTTAAGAACATCAAGGGAACCCATGGAAAAACTCGAGCTATGCTGATACGAAAGAGTAAAGTGGTCACGTACGCTTCACAACAACTCTAGGACCACGAGAATAACTACCCTACGCATGATCTGGAGCTAACAGTGGTAGTTTTTGCACCAAAAACATGATGGTATTACCTATACAGAATCAAGTGTGAGATTTACACCGACCACCAGAGCCTCAAGCACATTTCCACGCAAGAGGAGCTTAACATGAGCCAACAAAGATGGCTAGAAGTAGTGAAGGATTGCGATTGCAAGATCCTGTACCATCCAGGAAGGGCCAGCAAGGTGGCCGATGCACTGAGTTAGAAGCATTCTTCATTACTTATGGCCAATAGCACCTTGTCAGAAGCACCACCAAAGGAGCTACGCAACAACGAGGTTGAGATTTTGACGGGGAGGGTGTCTGAAATGACCCTCCAATCGACACTCCTAGAGGAAATTAAGGCTGGTTAGGACTTCGATTCATCCCTGAACAAGCTCAAAAAGGAAGCTATGAAGGAATAGAGCTCAGAGTTTCGAGTCTTTAAGGACGACATACTCTATTACAGAGATAGAGTATGCATTCTGAAAAATGAAGAAATTAAAAGACAAATCCCATCAGAGGCTCGTGACACACCATACTTGGTACGTCCAGGGGCAAATAAGTTGTATAAGGACTTAAAAGAGAGTTTTTGGTGGACGGGAATGGAAAACGACATCACCGAGTTCATAGCAAGATGTCCCACATGCCAGAGAATTAAGGTAGGAAATCAAAGACCGACTGAAGAACTACAGAAAAATCGAGCTGTCGAGTGGAAATGGGAGTAAGTTACGATGGATTTCATAGACAGATTGCCAAGAGCGTCAAGCGGTAATGATGCAATTTGAAAAATTTTGGACTAGCAGACGAAATCAGCTTAATTTTAACCATGGATGTGAGCTACTTTGTAGAAAGACTAGAAGAAATTTATGTAGCTCAGTTAGTGAGACTGCACAAAGTGCATGTCGATCTGACATACGAAGAGAAACCGTACAAATCCTAGCCAAGGAAGACAAAGTACATAGGAATAAAGTGATACTACTTGTAAAAGTGTTGTGGCGGAATCACAACATAGAAGAAGCCATATGGGAATGGGAAGAGTATATGAAAAGAAGCTTCAGGGAACTATTCTATTTTTCGAGGGCAAAAATTTTTATAAGGGGGGTAGGTTATAAGGACCGCCATTTTCATGGCACCTACTTACCATGTAAAGAGACATTAAGGAATAAAATTAGAGTATTTTGAGAGCTTTCTGACGCACATTTGGAGAACACAGTCAGGTACATGACTGTGTAAGTGGTCGTGTACCGTTAAAACTGTGTATGCGTGAGAGAAGCCGTGTAAGTGTACATGGCCGTGTGGTGTGACACGGTCAGGTACACGACCATGTAAGTGGCTGTGTACGGCTCGGGTAAACGAACGTGTTCCAGGACATGGTTGTGTTGAGCAAGCTCAACTAGTACACGCCCGTGTAGCTTTGTACACGTCTGTATTAGAACCCGTGTAGAAGGCTGTGTAATGAGTAGAGAGTCGTTACACCGACCCTCAAAATGTATGAAACCGAATTGCTATATAATGAGTAATTAAGTTGAAAAATACAGTATATTTTCCAGTTGAATAGATTAAACAGGTATAGTACTATTTAAATACTATTTATATAGTGAAAAGGGCGACCTAAAGTGAACCCGGTCCACCGTTTTATATGTATGAGTGTATGAGACATGCAGTGTCAGGAAACTGGTCCGGACGACTATTTCTTTACACAAGACTAGTGAGTAAATCACTAAAATACTTGGACCGAATGTCTGAGCACAACAACGGTGGATAACCCTAGCAAGGGTACGGTATCGAGAAAATAGTTCAGATGACCTCTTCTTACCTAAAGACTAAAAAATCAGAGTCAGAGCACTCAGATTAGTCAGTTAAGTAAAAGACAGTGAATGGTGAATAATGAGAAATGCAGTGTCAAGTTATTAGCCAAGACGACCTTAATTTGACCTAAAACTGATATATGAACGGTTAATAGACTCAATCTGGTTGATTAAGCACAAAACAAGAATTTTAGTTTAAGAGATACGCAGTATTAGGATGAGGGTCAAGATGACCTTTATTCGCTCCGAAACTGATATATTTGGACTCAGAACGTCCAAATTAGTCAATCAAGCACCTGACATGTTTTTCGAGACGTGATCACACAGATCCCAAAAACTGATCCAGACGACCTCTGATGGATGTAAAACTAATAAAAATGAAATCAACACGTCCAAGTTAGTCAAGAAGGACTGTGTTTGAAATTTCACCCGGGAACGCCTCGGTTTGCGTGTGAAAGGACAACACAGTGTAGACACAATCACAGTATAAGAAATGAATAGAAAAATAGACTGATAATGGGCTCTTAGACAGTAAAAACAACCAGGAATTGACAGTGTCAAAATCAGACTCAGAAAACCCAATTTTTGGATGGAAATTAGAACACTGTCGAGAAAGGACCGAACACCATCGTAGAAAATTAGACTGCAAAGAGAAGCCAACACAGATGAATTTTGGCCTTCAAATTTCATGCCCTCTAGCTACAAAAGCAACTGAAAATGGTTGCACACATAGCCCAAAAGTGGGATTAAAATAATGCAAAAATTATGATAACTTTTGTATAAAATATTCAAGGGTTTTCAAGCACTTGTCAAATAAATTATTGTTTATTCCCCTCCCTTTCATGCAGCAGCCCATGCCCATTTATGGACACTAAAAGGGGACAAATTTGTCCCTTGATTAGACTAAATTGGTGTACAATTAATTAGGTTTAGGCTTAAGCAAGTTTGATTAAGTTTGCCTATAAAAAGCATACTTTGCAAAAGGGTTTTGTTCTTTCATTTGGCACTCCAAAACACAACACTCCTTCTCCCTTTCTTTCTTGTTGCAACTGACCCTTCCCATCAGCCAAAAGCCTCCATTTTAATCCTTAAATCATACTAAAAACTTACCAAAAATCAAACCTCACAAGCTTATGTTAGGAGGATTCAAATCGAAGTCATTCTAAGGCACCAAGGGTAAGTTTTCAAAATCCAATCTTTGTAGTTTTTAGTTTTTGTTTTGGTTTGATTTTTAAGAGAAAAATTTTGGTATTATCTCTAGTAAAACCTGACCTCATTCTCTTTGGGTTCCCACAACCATTTTGGTTCCTTAAGGCCTAGTTTAAAATCATGCTTAGTTCAAACCACAAAGGTAAAAACTGAAACCTCCCCTTTTGTGATTTAGTGATTTTAAGTTTTTGATCAAGGCCATTTATGTGTATTTGTTTATGCAAATGGTTTGTGATAATTTTATTTGAGCCCTTAGCTTTCCATTTTTAAGTTTATATGGTTATGCTTGTGTTTACAATTTTCACGAATGGTTATTAGTATGTGTAATGCAATGAACATATAGGGATGTGGCTGGACACAAATCTGTCCCCAGGAAAGGCCATGGATTTTGTCTATTTTGACCTCCTTAGGTTCTGAATTTAGGATTTAGTAAAACACAGTGTTTTAAAGAAATTTTGTTACGGTCGTTTTTGTATCAGATAGCCTTTGGCCAAAAACAACACTAAGATAGGTTTTGAGAGTGGTTTTCACTCGGTGCCCAAAACTAGAACCAAAAATCCGAACCCAGTAATTAGCCTCGGGTTTTATTAAAAATGGACCACTTAGAATCTGAATCGGTTCTTGGAATGAACACAAAAGTTGTAGAACATCAAAATCTTTAACATAGCCTATACACGTTTCAAAAATTTGGCCGTTTCGGGCCTCAAACAAAAACGTTTTCAAAGTGATGTAAATCTGGGACTTTAACAAAAAAAGTGGGCACTTAGCCCATGGGTTTAATGATATTAGGAGTCGTTAAATTTAGATTTGAGCTCTAAGATGAACACAAGAATTGTTCATCTCATCGAGGACGAAAACTTTCATGTTTGCCAAAATTGCAAACAAAATCATTTTGATCAAGTTTCAAAAAAGTTTTCGAAAATGGTTCAAAAACTACCTTTTAATACAAACATCAAAAATGTATTTTACACCCTTTAAAATAAAAACATGGTTTTAATAAAACGTCCCCACCTTCCAATGGGGTGATAAGGGATGGTTTCAAAACATGTAATTTTCCAAGGATTTTATAAGTCAACCAAAATGGTTTTCAAAAATAACTTAAATAGTGTGGGTAGCCTAGTAGGCTATCACGCCAAACAAGCACTAGTAACTCGATAGATTACTTAGTCATCAATGCGCGATGTAACCAGTCAGTTGACTAGTCTGCAACCAATCAAGGACTGTGCTTTGAACAAATTGGTAAGGAACAATGGTTAATCTCTTAAGTAGACAGTTAATCAGACACGATAAGAAGATAAATGCCAAATTCCCAAGGTAGGCCAATAGGGTACCGATGGGCCTCGGTGCCACATAGAGACACAAATTATGGTCACTAACGGTAATAGTGACCTAGGAACAACAATAATAAATTTATTGGATAGTAAATTAATTAACTACACCTAGAGCATCCAACTCTGTAAGAGAGCGAATTAGTACCGACGGCAATCGGTACCAAGCGACTTACCTACTTTAGTCACTAATAGTATTAGTGACTTAGCAAGAGAATTAATGAGATACGTTATTAATGACAGGTAGTAACCTGTAAGTTGATAAAGGCAAGAGTACGCATTTTTGCTTGCAATCTAGGTAAGTACAACTCTGCCTATAACATGAATAAAATGAGTTGAAATGATGGTTTTCACAGTATGTTAAATATACATAGCATTCACACGTTGATGTACAGGATGTATAAGAGCTTATAGTTCACAATCGCATAGATTGATCCCAGGTTTGATACCATACGTCCCTATCGCGTAAGATTAGGGATAGCTTAGCAAAGCTTTCGGCCAGATCAGATAAAGAATCGGGTAATTAAATTAAGGAGACGGTAAAACAGGCGTAAGTTCCACGTTATGTTTTTAAAGAAAACAGGCACAAGGTCCACATTTTGTTTATAAATAAAACGGGCGCAAGGTCTACGTTATGTTTTTAAAGAAAACGGGCGCAAGGTCCACGTTATGTAAAATAAAACGGGCGCAAGGTCCACGTTATGTTTTTAAAGAAAACGAGTGCAAGGTCCATGTTATGTTTTTAAATAAAACGGACACAAGATCCGCGTTATGTTTTTAAAGAAAATAGGCGCAATGTCCACGTTAAGTTTTCAAAGAAAACGGGCGCAAGGTCCACATTTTGTTTATAAATAAAATGGGTGAATAGTTCTCAAGTGCAAGATTCACTGTGCCCTTTTTTTCAATACGAAATGATAATGTATAATGAAGCATAATCTGAGCATAAACGGTTCCTGTAGTGTACACGTAATGCCCTAGATATAGTTAGAGTCAGCTTCCTAGTTGCATGATAGGACATGCCCACATAATATGCATTCTGAGATGCTAGATGATATGTTTCCATGTCCTGTGTGAAAATGTGATATGTGGTATATGTTGATACCTTACATGCTTATAAGATTTTAAGTATGTACTATGTTTTAAATATGTTTTACGATTAACATGTTGTACTTATTAGGTGTAAAGCTCACAGAATGTGTTCATGCTATAGGTAAGTGTCCTACAGCTTAAGCCACAATGGACGATGATGGCAGCGGAGGCGGATGTGAGCCGAGGTTATGGATACACCGCGAGTATTCTTCCATATTGGAATAGTTATGTTCTAGGCATTCGTCTTTTCAAAGATCGAAAGAACAAAATGATAGCGTTATCTCAAGCTTCATACATGATAAAATAATTAACAAATATACAATGCAAGAGGCAAAGAAAGGTACACAACCTTCTATTGCTGGTCTAACTCTTCATTAGATGACTGTCCAAAGACATCGGAAGAAAGAGAGCGCATGAGTAAGGTCCCTTATGCATCCGCTGTGGGTAGCCTTATGTACGCTATGCTTTGCACTCGCCCGGACATATGTTTTGTTAGGAAATGCCCTAAGTATTAGAGACATTTTGATGTATTCATTTTGAACTGGATAATAAAATTATACTTAGAGGTTATTCATTACATTGCTATCTGTCCTCGTCTTATTTACATGTTAAAGTAAATGTAAGCAAATATGGCTCACTGACTGCTTGTGTTAAAACTGTTAGAACGTTGCATGCAATGGACTTTTGTATGCGAGAAGACAATATTCTAAAGTTAGCAGTCTAAACTATGGTCTGTAGTCTATGGGGTTAGACCGAGCATCTAACTCATGTTAAGACTATTATGTTGTCTAAAGCCTTAGAGGGGACGGTCTGTCTTGACTGTCTGGAGCTGGACTCCCAAGTAGAGACATGGATATGTTGCTTGGTGGTGACATATTAGACCGGGACTAAAGCGTGATTGATCTACGTAGTCCGCTATGAGTGGATCAATCTGCTTTTGACGTTCATTATGCAATAACCTTAATCCTGAGTAAATGAACTACTTCATGTATATGACTTGTGTACTTTGATGTTCCAATGGCTAAAGCGTCTCAGAGGTAGTAAGCTTATAGACCGGTTCGTTGGGTGCATGACTTGTATACGATGAAGGGTTTGTTTGCAGATATCGGAATCATAGCTCTGAGGAGTTAAAGGTATCCTCTTAAAGGCATTATACTGAATGTGAAAATGGACAAGGCCTTGGGTCGTCTGCTGGGCGGATGACTTCTTATTCACATATGGTGAATAATCATTTTCTAGATTCGGTAGTATAATGGAACTTTAAGATAGCCTGATCAGTAGGATTAAACGGACTTTGACCTAAGGCTGATCATGGATATCATATGAGGGTTTTGCATATATGACAAGGTCATTGGATGGTAGCTCGTCACAGGCTTACGTAATACGGTATATAATTGGGAGTTCAGTTTCAGGTTTATAGTGGTGTGACTCTGAAATTAGTGATCATATGATTGAGTTGTTCGGTACAGAATGATGATCATATGGAATCACGGGAGCCCGATTATATATGTCCAATCAGTCCCTCTACTAGCTCCACATAATTCCTTAACGTTTGGCAAATTGATTTGTGTATGCTATTGGCTAGTTTATTATGCATGGATGGTGATGACACAGGATTAGGATGGTAGACAAGATTCTCTCCGGTTGGATTCAGATTTTGTTTTGGATAATAGAGTACACAGTTATTCGAACTCCAAATAAAGTTGCCATGATTTTATTTGAGATTGGATTGGAGTTGTAGAAAATTATCCATGAGAATAAGAACATGAAATACAACCGTTTTGTGGAATTTGAAATTTGAATTTTGAAATTTGAAATTTGAATTTTGAAATTTGAAATTTGAATTTTGAATTTGAAATTTGAATTTGAAATTTGAATTTGAAATTCGAATTTGAAATTTGAATTTGAAATTTAAATTTGAAATTTGAAATTTGAAATTTGAAATTTGAATTTGAAATTTGAAATTCAAATTTTGAATCACAGTCCAAGTAGGATTCGAATTTGTTGTGGAAAATCCACAAGGTTTGAAATTCGAATTTGAGTTGGATTTGGAGAGGATAATCTTGTTAGAATCCTACTTGAATTTTGAATCCAAATCCCAACAAATAAGGGATGAAATTTTTGAGGATAATGCTCATGATAATTTCGGATTTTGTGGATTAGATTCAAGGGTAAATTCAAGCTTGAATCCTAGTTGAATTTGGATTCTCTTCTTCCCTAAAAGTGGCCGAAATTTTGGAGCCTAAATCCAAGGAGAATTCGGTTATTTTTTGGATAAGGTTGAGATGAGATTTAGCTTGAAAATCCTAGTGGAATTTTGATTCTCCCTTATCCATAATGGCCGAAATTTTTTGGAGGATTTTCTCCTTGTGAATTTCGGATTTTTTGGTTGAAAAAGGGAGATAAGATTCTAGTTAAAATCTTGTTGAGATTTGGATTGGATCCATCCTAAGAAAACCGAATTTTTAGTGGAGATTATCCCTTGGAAAAATTCGGATTTTATGGGTTTGGATAAGGGAAAATATCTTTTCCTAATCCAATTCAAATTCAGAGATTCACCTCATGCAGGTCTATAAATAGAGGTCCTGCCACTCCAGTTCTCTCAGACCACAGACTCTCAGGTGAGCAGGCTTATTGTTGCACAGCTCATCGTGACAATAAAGTTCTTTAGAGATCTGGGTGGTCGGAAGAAGACTAGCAGTGCTAGCATACCGATCGAGGTTCAGAGTGCCCACACACTCAGCCATTCGGGAATTGGAGAATAGTAGAGAAGGCTAGTTGGTTGAAGCCTCCGGTCACTCTCCTCCTGTTCATTGGCATCCTTGAGGTATGAGTTTTAATTGTTGTTGATTTATTGTATATGGCATCATGAGATATTTAACGATCTAAAAATTTTTATTGTTCCGCTGCGCCACTCTGATACGTTTTTTCCGATTTATTTTCCTACAATTGGTATCAGAGCCATCTCATGACTATGCCATGTACATAAATTAGACAATTACTTAGTCTTTTTATTTATGTATGGATTTGATATTTAGAGAGTGGCATTCTAGGGTTCCTTTATGTTGTTATCATATATTATGTATAAAGTATGTGGTTATTTTAATTTTTTGAATTATTATAAGCATGCTTGTTTATGCCGGTTATGGTTCCTTAGAATTTAGAAAAATTGTATCTAGGAATTTTTTATGTAACCATGGGAGCAGTTTATTTACACTGTAATTTTCCCATGGATTTTAATTTTTGTCTCTTAGAATATTTATGGTTAGAATTTTTTTTGTACACCGGAAACGGTTTAGAATTTTTTATGTAATTATTCTTGGAGGAGATTGAAGATTGAAGACCGTAATTTATTTTTCCCAAAAGTTAAATTTGATTTAAAGGTTGAAATTTTGATTGTGTGGAAAATTTCAATTTAATTGGGATTCAAATTAATTTTTGGAGATCCTAATAGGTAAACTGGAATATGGCACGAAAAATCGAGACACGACCCCTCGGAATAGGCCGACGGGCCTTGGTGGGGCTGCAGCCCCTGCCCTCGGGCAGGATGGGGCTGCGGCAGCCCCTATGCAGGCAAGCATCACCCACGGCCGCAGGCTTGGCCTGCAGCCGAGGGTGGCGCAGCTTGCCCAAGGCTGGCCGCAGCCTGGCCGTGCAGCCACTGGCTGCAGGCGCTGCCTGCAGCCTGCCGGCTGCTGCGCCCAGCCTGGGCGTGCAGCCTGGTGCTGCAGGCTTGGCCTGCAGCCCGGCAGGCTGCACAAGGGGCGGCCGTGGGCTGCCAGCCCCTCCGGGGTTGGTGGCTGCCCACGGCGGCTGCCGCCTACGGGGGTGGCGGTCCGACGGTCCAAAAATCAGAAAATTTTGATTTTTAAATTTGAGATTTAATTTTAAATCATGTTTAAAAATATGTAATTGAAAATTTGAAATTTTTGAAATTACATATTATTACACATGATGATTAAAATTGTTTAAAATTTGAATTAGAAATTTAAATTTGAAATTCGAATTTGGTATTTGAATTTGAAATTTAAATTTTTGGAGATTTAAATTTTAAATAATTCTTGGGATGAGAAATAAATGGAAAGGCTACATAAAGATGGATACAAGAAGACGGAACAAAATTCAAGACCCAAAGAATGCTTTGGATGGAATTTTGTAATCTTTATTTTCTTTGTTCTAGGATGGAACCATGGCTTGGTTATTCTGTCAATTATTTTTTCTGTGATATGTCATGGATGTATAAATATGTATTGATGGATGTTTTGTATGCATATTTGATAACATGTCATATAGGATAGGTGAGTGCCGCTCATACTATATTGATCATACATAATTTGTCAAAATTTGCATGTTTTTTCAAAATATTGAGTGGGAGAGGGTTTCAAACAAAACCCACGGCCTCCATTGTTGATCCATATGTGAAAGCATGGTAACGCCTCGCGTCAGTTCCGACCTGACCACACCCCTCGGTAGGTGTTTACCGCCGCCGGTATACTAGATTGGATCTCCTATGTGGAAAACGTGTTCGGGTGCGATTCTATTCATGACCACCCCTCGGTGGCTTGGTAGGACGTGGATCGGGCTACGTAAACAATGGTTATACACTCAAGACTCGTTTAGTTATTAACCTTCCCTAGAAGCTCTGTTAACTAAACTGGTGGCCAAATAAGCGGTTATTAATATATGTCTTAACCTTGGAGGATTTAAGGTAACATATATTAATTGGACGGGGTCCATGTTCCGGCTATTTGTTCTCATGACCACCCCTCGGTGGCTTGGGGCAATAGGTGCTGAGAATTACCGTTGCAATGCTGCATTTTTTTCAAGTTTCATGTAGGAACATACTTGTATGTTTTATTTGCTAAATTATCTGCATATTTGCTTGGGCTTTGTAATGATGTCTAGTATAATTTTATTTCAGTTCAAAATGTCACCGACACCCCTCATTTCGATACTTACTGAAAATAAGTTGAATGGCGACAATTATAAAGATTGGAAAAGAAATCTATTAATAGTTCTCAGCTGCGAGAGACACAAGTTTGTACTGGACGAACCATGCCCACCTGGGCCCAAACCTGACACACCACTTGAGGAGGTCCCGGTTGCCTATAATCGTTGGAGAGAATCCAATGAGATAGCTCGATGCTACATCCTTGCTAGCATGACGAGTGCTTTACAAAAGCAGCATGAGACTTATCAAGTTGCTGGGGAGATCATGGAAAATCTGGAGGACATGTTCGGAGGCCAAGAAAAATTGGCTCGACAGTCCGCTATCACCAGCATTATGAACTCCAAGCAAAAGGCTGGTGCTCCGGTGAAGGACCATATGATCACTCTAATGGGATTCTTCGCTGAGGCTACCGAAAATGGTGCTGAGTTAGACTACAACACCCAGATCGAGATGGTGTTCAAGACTCTGTCTAAAGATTTTGTGGGGTTTAAGGCCGCATACAATCTGGCGACAAAGGAGTTAGGACTTACCGAGCTCATGAAGCAACTACAGGCTTATGAGCGGATGATCAGGGATGAGGATGTGGTCCGACCTAAAGGAGAGGCCAATTTGGCGGAATCTTCCAATCCCTCACAGAAGAGGAAGAGGCCAAATAAGAAGCAAGTAGCTTCCAGTTCTTCTAATCCTCCTGTCTCGGACGGGAAGAAGAAGAGGAAGAACAAGAAGCCAAAGGACCCTAAAAAGTCCAAATGCTTCCACTGTGGGAAGGTAGGTCACTTCAAGAAGGCTTGCCGGGAATTCCTAGCCTCCAAGGGCAAGGAAGGTAAGGAACTTCATTACTTAGAAGCGTGTTTGGTGGAAGAATCGAAAGACACATGGGTCATTGATTCGGGCGCCACTAATCATGTTTGTGTTTCGATGCAGGGGTTCGTGGAAACGAGAAGTCTACATGATAGGAGCCTCTCGTTGCGGACTGGAGATGGTAGCTTTGTGGTGGCTGAGGCAGTGGGAGACGTTCATCTTTATTTTGATCAATTTAGGTTTATTTTATTGAAAGACTGTTTTTATGTTCCTAATTTTAGGAGGAACCTTATATCGGTAGCTTGTTTAATAAAGGATTCTTATTCAGTTTCTTTTAGTAAAAGAGTTGATATTCATAGAAATAAGTCTTTTATCTGTTCTGGATGGATGGATGGAAACCTATATTTGATCAGACCAAAGATGTACTCACTGCTTGACACTGAATTAATTGATAACTCTAAAAGGTTGAAAGTTTCTCACTCTAACAAGGCGTATCTTTGGCATTTAAGACTTGGTCATATTAATCAGGATAGGATTCAAAGATTGGTGAAAGACGGTCCTCTGGAATCTCTGGAGGAGGTACGACTTCCCCAATGTGAGTCTTGTCTAGAGGGTAAGATGACTAAGAGGTCTTTTGGAGCTAAGGGTACTAGGGCACAGGAGCTCTTAGAAATTGTGCACACTGACGTATGTGGCCCCATGAACGTCACAGCACGAGGAGGGTTCGAGTACTATGTCTCTTTCATAGATGATTACTCGAGGTATGGATATGTGTATCTGATGCACCGCAAGAGCGAAACCTTTGACAAGTTCAAAAAGTATCGTGCGGAAGTGGAAAAGCAATTGGATAAATCCATAAAGACACTTCGATCTGATCGAGGTGGCGAATACCTCTCTGATGAATTTCTAGGACATCTTATAGAGAACGGGATTTTATCCCAATTGACTGCACCTGGTACTCCACAACAGAATGGTGTAGCCGAAAAGAGAAACAGGACCTTATTGGATATGGTACGGTCCATGATGAGTTACTCAACGCTGCCATTATCATTTTGGGGACATGCTTTACAAACGGCGTGCTATATTCTGAACTAGGTTCCGAGCAAATCAATTCCTAGAACTCCGTATGAATTGTGGCATGGCAGGAAGCCCTCCCTTGGACATATGAGAATATGGGGCTGCCCGGCACATGTACTGGATGGGGATGCGAAGAAGTTAGAACCAAGATCAGAATTGTGCATGTTTGTAAGGTATCCAAAGGGAACTAAAGGAGGTCTGTTCTATAACCCGAAGGAACAAAAGGTCATTGTCTCAACCCATGCGACATTCTTGGAGGAAAGTCACATGAATAACTTTAAGCCTCGAAGCAAAGTGGTGCTAGAGGAGTTATCGGGTGAAAGAACTGCTCCACAGATTTCGGTCTTGGACGCAAGTCCGAGTTCCAGTGAAAGACCTGCAGACGATCAACAATTTAGGGTGCCTCGTCGTAGTGGGAGGGTTTCGAAGAAACCTAATTTCTTTATGTATGATGCTGAGGTATACCAGGCCGAGGCTCATGAGCATGAGGAAGATCCGGTCACATATGATGAAGCTATAAAGGATGTTGATTCTAGATCTTGGAAACAGGCTATGAACAATGAGATGGATTCTATGAAATCCAACTCTGTTTGGGAACTTGTAGATTTGCCGGATGGGATAAAACCCATTGGATGCAAATGGGTCTACAAAAGAAAGAAGGATGCGGAAGGGAGAGTGGAAACTTTCAAAGCTAGACTGGTTGCAAAGGGATACACGCAAAAGGCTGGAATCGATTACGAGGAAACCTTTTCGCCTGTTGCTATGCTTAAGTCTATCCGTATTCTTCTGTCCATTGCTGCGGCTCTCGATTACGAGATCTGGCAAATGGATGTCAAGACGGCATTCTTGAATGGCCATCTTGAAGAGTGTATCTATATGATACAGCCCGAAGGGTTCGTAGCAAAAGGCCAGGATAGGAAAGTCTGCAAGTTGCTTAGATCCATTTATGGATTAAAGCAGGCATCCCGCTCATGGAACCAGAGGTTTGATCAAGCGATTAAGACATTTGGTTTTGAGCAGAACGTTGATGAACCTTGTGTTTATAAACGTATTAAGGATGGAAAAGTGGTCTTTCTGATACTCTATGTCGATGATATACTACTCATTGGGAATGATGTAGGGAACTTATCATCGGTCAAGCTTTGGTTACACCAACAGTTTGACATGAAGGACTTGGGAGAAGCTAATTATGTTCTAGGCATTCGTCTCTTCAAAGATCGAAAGAACAAAATGATAGCGTTATCCCAAGCTTCATACATAGATAAAATAATTGACAAATATGCAATGCTAGAGGCAAAGAAAGGCTCACAACCTTCTATTACCGGTTTAACTCTTTCATTGGATGACTGTCCCAAGACATCGGAAGAAAGAGAGCGTATGAGTAAAGTCCCTTATGCATCCGCTGTGGGTAGCCTTATGTACGCTATGCTTTGCACTCGCCCGGACATATGTTTTGCAGTAGGTATGGTGAGTCGATATCAAGCGAATCCTGGAACCAAGCACTGGCAAGCAGTAAAGCATATACTCAAGTATCTTAAGAGAACGAGGGATTATATGCTAGTGTATTCTGGAGGGGACCTAACACCCGTAGGATACACGGACTCAGATTTCCAGACTTGTAAGGATTCGAGGAAATCGACATCTGGATCAGTGTTTTTGCTCGGAGGAGGTGCCATTGTGTGGAGGAGCGTGAAGCAGGGCTGCACAGCTGACTCTACTATGGAGGCTGAGTATGTGGCTGCGGCTGAGGCATCTAAAGAAGCGGTTTGGCTCCGCAAGTTCTTTAGAGACCTTGAGGTCATTCCGGGTGTTGACAAGCCTATCACACTTTACTGTGATAATACAGGGGCTATTGCCAACACAAGGGAATCTCGGCACTACAAGAGGACCAAACACATCGATCGGAGGTATCACATAATAAGAGGGCATGTGGAGACAGGACAAGTGGATGTATGTAAGATTGCGTCTGAGGACAACATCGCTGATCCCTTTACTAAGACTTTGGTAGCTAGAAGCTTTGAGAGGCATGTAGAGGCGATGGGGATGCGTAACATGGCACATCTGCTGGCTTTGGGCAAGTGGGAGATTGTTAGGAAATGCCCTAAGTATTAGAGACATTTTGATGTATTCATTTTGAACTGGATAATAAAATTATACTTAGAGGTTATTCATTACATTGCTATCTGTCCTTGTCTTATTTACATGTTAAAGTAAATGTAAGCAAATATGGCTCACTGACTGCTTGTGTTAAAACTGTTAGAACGTTGCATGCAATGGACTTTTGTATGCGAGAAGACAATATTCTAAAGTTAGCAGTCTAAACTATGGTCTGTAGTCTATGGGGTTAGACCGAGCATCTAACTCATGTTAAGACTATTATGTTGTCTAAAGCCTTAGAGGGGACGGTCTGTCTTGACTGTCTGGAGCTGGACTCCCAAGTAGAGACATGGATATGTTGCTTGGTGGTGACATATTAGACCGGGACTAAAGCGTGATTGATCTACGTAGTCCGCTATGAGTGGATCAATCTGCTTTTGACGTTCATTATGCAATAACCTTAATCCTGAGTAAATGAACTACTTCATGTATATGACTTGTGTACTTTGATGTTCCAATGGCTAAAGCGTCTCAGAGGTAGTAAGCTTATAGACCGGTTCGTTGGGTGCATGACTTGTATACGATGAAGGGTTTGTTTGCAGATATCGGAATCATAGCTCTGAGGAGTTAAAGGTATCCTCTTAAAGGCATTATACTGAATGTGAAAATGGACAAGGCCTTGGGTCGTCTGCTGGGCGGATGACTTCTTATTCACATATGGTGAATAATCATTTTCTAGATTCGGTAGTATAATGGAACTTTAAGATAGCCTGATCAGTAGGATTAAACGGACTTTGACCTAAGGCTGATCATGGATATCATATGAGGGTTTTGCATATATGACAAGGTCATTGGATGGTAGCTCGTCACAGGCTTACGTAATACGGTATATAATTGGGAGTTCAGTTTCAGGTTTATAGTGGTGTGACTCTGAAATTAGTGATCATATGATTGAGTTGTTCGGTACAGAATGATGATCATATGGAATCACGGGAGCCCGATTATATATGTCCAATCAGTCCCTCTACTAGCTCCACATAATTCCTTAACGTTTGGCAAATTGATTTGTGTATGCTATTGGCTAGTTTATTATGCATGGATGGTGATGACACAGGATTAGGATGGTAGACAAGATTCTCTCCGGTTGGATTCAGATTTTGTTTTGGATAATAGAGTACACAGTTATTCGAACTCCAAATAAAGTTGCCATGATTTTATTTGAGATTGGATTGGAGTTGTAGAAAATTATCCATGAGAATAAGAACATGAAATACAACCGTTTTGTGGAATTTGAAATTTGAATTTTGAAATTTGAATTTTGAATTTTGAAATTTGAAATTTGAATTTTGAATTTGAAATTTGAATTTGAAATTTGAATTTGAAATTCGAATTTGAAATTTGAATTTGAAATTTAAATTTGAAATTTGAAATTTGAAATTTGAAATTTGAATTTGAAATTTGAATTTGAAATTTGAAATTCAAATTTTGAATCACAGTCCAAGTAGGATTCGAATTTGTTGTGGAAAATCCACAAGGTTTGAAATTCGAATTTGAGTTGGATTTGGAGAGGATAATCTTGTTAGAATCCTACTTGAATTTTGAATCCAAATCCCAACAAATAAGGGATGAAATTTTTGAGGATAATGCTCATGAAAATTTCGGATTTTGTGGATTAGATTCAAGGGTAAATTCAAGCTTGAATCCTAGTTGAATTTGGATTCTCTTCTTCCCTAAAAGTGGCCGAAATTTTGGAGCCTAAATCCAAGGAGAATTCGGTTATTTTTTGGATAAGGTTGAGATGAGATTTAGCTTGAAAATCCTAGTGGAATTTTGATTCTCCCTTATCCATAATGGCCGAAATTTTTTGGAGGATTTTCTCCTTGTGAATTTCGGATTTTTTGGTTGAAAAAGGGAGATAAGATTCTAGTTAAAATCTTGTTGAGATTTGGATTGGATCCATCCTAAGAAAACCGAATTTTTAGTGGAGATTATCCCTTGGAAAAATTCGGATTTTATGGGTTTGGATAAGGGAAAATATCTTTTCCTAATCCAATTCAAATTCAGAGATTCACCTCATGCAAGTCTATAAATAGAGGTCCTGCCACTCCAGTTCTCTCAGACCACAGACTCTCAGGTGAGCAGGCTTATTGTTGCACAGCTCATCGTGACAATAAAGTTCTTTAGAGATCTGGGTGGTCGGAAGAAGACTAGCAGTGCTAGCATACCGATCGAGGTTCAGAGTGCCCACACACTCAGCCATTCGGGAATTGGAGAATAGTAGAGAAGGCTAGTTGGTTGAAGCCTCCGGTCACTCTCCTCCTGTTCATTGGCATCCTTGAGGTATGAGTTTTAATTGTTGTTGATTTATTGTATATGGCATCATGAGATATTTAACGATCTAAAAATTTTTATTGTTCCGCTGCGCGACTCTGATACGTTTTTTCCGATTTATTTTCCTACATGTTTTGCAGTAGGTATAGTGAGTCGATATCAAGCGAATCCTGCAACCAAGCACTGGCAAACAATAAAGCATATACTTAAGTATCTTAAGAGAATGAGGGATTATATGCTGGTGTATTCTGGAGGGGACCTAACACTCGTAGGATACACAGACTCAAACTTCCAGACTTGCAAGGATTCGAGGAAATCGACATCTGGATCAGTGTTTTGCTCAAAGGAGGCACCATTGTGTGGAGGAGCGTGAAGCAGGGCTGCACAGCTGACTCTACTATGGAGGCTGAGTATGTGGTTGCGGCTGAGGCATCTAAAGAAGCGGCTTGGCTCCGTAAGTTCTTTAGAGACCTTGAGGTCATTCCGGGTGTTGACAAGCCTATCACACTTTACTGTGATAATACAGGGGCTATTGCCAACACAAGGGAATCTCGGCACCACAAGAGGACCAAGCACATCGATCGGAGATATCATATTATTAGAGGGCATGTGGAGACAGGACAAGTAGATGTATGTAAGATCGCGTCCGAGGACAACATTACCGATCCCTTTACTAAGACTTTGGTAGCTAGAAGCTTTGAGAGGCATGTAGAGGCGATGGGGATGCGTAACATGGCACATCTACTGGCTTAGGGCAAGTGGGAGATTGTTAGGAAATGCCCTAAGCATTAGAGACATTTTGATGTATTCATTTTGAACTGGATAATAAAATTATACATAGAGGTTATTCATTACATTGCTATCTGTCCTCATCTTATTTACATGTTAAAGTAAATGTAAGCAAATATGACTCACTGACTGCTTATGTTAAAACTGTTAGAACGTTGCATGCAATGGACTTTTGTATGCGAGAAGACAATGTTCTAAAGTTAGCGGTCTAAACTCTGTTCATTAGATCCATGAACGCTGCCGGCGCATTTGTTAATCCAAATGGCATCACAAGAAACTCGTAGTGACCATAACGAGTCCTAAACGCCGTTTTAGGAATATCACTTTCTTTAATTCTTAGTTGGTGATATCCTGATCGTAAGTCGATCTTGGAAAATACCGCTGCGCCTTTTAACTGGTCGAATAAGTCATCAATTCTAGGTAACGGATACCTATTCTTGATCGTAACCTTATTCAACTCTCGGTAATCAATGCACAAACGGAATGTTCCATCCTTTTTCTTGACGAATAACACAGGTGCACCCCATGGAGAAAAACTCGGCCTGATGAATCCTTTATCCAAAAGCTCCTTTAATTGTTCCTGCAGCTCCTTTAACTCCACTGGAGTCATGCGGTATGGTGCTTTGGAAATAGTGCCGTTCCAGGCATCAACTCAATTTCGAACGAGATTTCTCTCTCTGGAGGTATCCCTGGTAACTCTTCCGGAAATACGTCAAGAAATTCATTAACAACGGGAACGTCTTCAGGTTGAAGCTTCTGTTCCTCTGTAGTATCCACCACATATGCCAGATATCCCATGCAACCACTGGCTATCAGCTTGCTTGCTCTCAACGAACTGATCATCATCTTCCTGGGTTTTCGAGAAGTGTCGACGTACTCGAAACTCTCTTCTTCCTCGGGTTGGAATACTATCTTTCGATTTCGACAGTCGATCGTAGCTTGGTATTTCCCTAGGAAATCCATGCCTAGCACATTGTAATCCGTGATCTTCATTACGATCAACTCCGCATATAGTTCCCTATTTGCCACATATACTGGTACATGAGGTAGCTAGTAATTGGACAACAATACTTCCCCAGAGGGTAAAGTTTTCTTAAATACCCTTCCCACATAGTCCTTAGGAAGTCTTATCTTGTCAGCAAATTCATAGGAAATAAAAGAATGCGTAGCACTGGAATCGAATAGTACAGAGGCTACATGACTAGCGACAGGAAGCTGACCTGTCACCACGTTCGATGTTCCTACCTCTGCATCCTCTTTGTTGTAGGCCATCACACGAGCATCAGCACGTGGCACACGCTCCTGGCGTTGCGGCCTTATTATGACTCTTCAACTCTGGCCTGAAGGGAATGAGCTTGTGGGCGTGTCTGATGCGGTTGGAAAGTGCCTTGTCCACCCTGCCTATTGTTTGGACAGTTCCTGGCATAATGGCCTTCCTTTCCACATTCATAGCAAACAAGTGGTCCATATCTGCATTGCCCAGAATGTCTCTTCCTGCATGTAGGACAATTTTGCATATTGGATTCCGCATTACCAACTGTCCTTCGCTGCTGGTTTCGATTATTTACCTGGCGATTTCCAGAAAAATTACCTTTCCTCTTATTTTGCTGGGATTCTTGATTATTGCCCTGGCTTGGTTTAGCATTCTGATTAGGCTTGCTTAATTGACCAACTTGTGTAGACTTAGCGAAAGCCCTTTCCTTCTTCTTGGCCTCCCAGTGCTTTTCTCTTTTCTATTTTTGTCGGGCTACATGAAACTCCGCTCTTATGGCCCGACTAACACAATCTGCTACAAAAGTAGGTGGTACCTGTCCAGTATCTACTAATGCAGCAATTTCTGGCCTGAACATCCCTATCATTTTATGTATTTTCTCCCTCTCAGTAGGGACTACATAGGGACATAAACGGGATAACTGGTCGAACTTTCGGTAAACTTCGCTCACCGACATATTTCCTTGCGTCAATTCTGAGAACTCTTTCTGTTGTTGTCTCAGAGATGCAAAGTCATAATATTTCTGGTTAAATTCTTCCAGAAATTCCGCCCAACTCATGGTAGACACGTTCCTTCTCATTCGTACAGTGTCCCACCAAAAACGAGCATCTTTTCTCAACACAAAAGACGCACATGCAACCTTCTCCTAATCAGTTAGGTTCATGAATTCCATGATCACTTGCAATGACGACAACCAGTCTTCGGCCTCTAGAGGATTTGTAGAACCTTCAAATTCTGGCAGCCTCATACGCCTGAATCTTTCATAGAGGGGTTCTAAATTTAATACCGGTTGCGGTTCAGGAACTCTCTCATTTACAGCAGCTGGAGGGATAACCGGATCTACCTCAGCTTCTTGTTCTACTTGGGCACCCTCAGAGCCTTGTCTCTGTTCTAACTCCTCTACCCGTCACCACAGATTAGCATTTTCTTGCATCTGAGCTTCTAGCAGGGCTTGTATCTGATCCAATCTCTCCATGACATTAGGACGTCGTTCTCGTCCCTCTGGTTGATTTCGCAAATCCACCATCTTGCCTATTATCCTATTATGGCACAATAATTCACCGTTAGCCTTTCCATAACCACATTCATAAGATCACATAAATTTACGAAATTTAGGGTAATGTAAAGCCACATCATCGTAACACATCATCGTACAACATATAATCATTTTGATATTTCATTCATAGCAAAACGTTTATATATCGTACATAATCATCACCAGTCATATATACATCGATCATTTTATACATCTTGGCCACAAGTCTGTACAAAAGAGCTTTTCTCTCTAACCTACTTATGTACATGTATACATCTACTGGTCACACATATCCTGTGTCTGGGACTAGAGGATACTCTTCTGGATCCTCATCATCATCTGGATCATCTGAGTCACTACCCCTAGGCAATGCTCCCTGTCCTGAGTCATCACCTCCTCGTGGTCTAGACGGTCCAGCCTCATGATCATTCATCATTCTTCTCGGCCCAAAGATGCGTGCGAACATCTCATCTTGACCCAGTGTCTCTCGTCGACTCTGCGTCAGATGCTCAATCAAAATCTCCCTCTCGATCGTCCTGATCGTCACTACAAACTCTTGGAGCGTAGGGGGAAATAGCTTAATCACCCTCTATCTCAACTCCATGGGTAACCCTTTCCAGAACAGCTCACAGCAGTTTGCTTCAGTGAGGTTGGGTAATGGACATCTTCTCCTAATGGTCTCCTCAAATCGTGCTGCGTAAGACATAACTGTCTCACCAGACAACATGAGCATCCTTTCAGTCTGGAGAATATAATCCCTAACCTCATCGAATCCAGGGTACGCGGGTGTATCAGCCTCTCGTCTCTCTGGAGGTGCTGGAGCAGGTGCCGGATCCCTAGACTGAAACTGATCAGCCAATCGCTGACAGAACTCAGCCCAACTAAATCCTAATAGAATCTCCTGGTCACAATACTCCCAAAATACTTGAGCGTCTCCCTGAAACATACTGATGGCCAACTGGATCCACATATCTCGATCAATGTCGCATATCACCATAATCCTCTCTATGGCATGGAGCCAGTCCTTCGCCTCCATCGATTGTCGTCCCCCATCAAATATAGGGGGACTGCTAGCTCTGAATGCCTGTACTGCCCGAGCCGAAACTCTCACCCCAATATGTTGGCGTCCACCAACAACTGGAATGTCCACTACTACAGGTGGATGAGTATCGGTCGTGGCTGTACTACATCTACTGTCGCAGGTGCTGGTGCTGGTACTGGAGGTCTCTCGGGCACTGAGGGTCTGATTACTGGTCGTTGGGAAATAGACGGCCTCACAATAGGTCTCGTCCATACCCATAATACCCCTCTCGGTCGTGGTAGCGGTGGTCTCACATAAGGAGGTCTGGTCATCTTGCTACCTATAAGATAATTATTTTCATATAAGAAAATAATTAACTAAGCTTAAATAAATTGCTTACTTGGATAGCGGTGCAGGATGCGCGAAGTGTCAAATCAGGATATGGTCACACTGCTCTGATATACCAACTGTGACGATAGTTGGTATTCTAAACTTCACCAACCGTAAACCCGCTCTGATACCAACTGTGACGGCAGTTGGTATTATAAACTAAACCAATCGTAAACCTTGCCCTGATACCAACTGTGACGGCCCGCCCCTCGTAGAGATCATACAATACTATTACAGTTAAGCTTTATCGCTAACTGCGATAGATTGTACTCTCATGGGTCGCTGGCTAATCTCTCTCTCTTTCCTTCATGACGTTTTTGGGGAATTTTTTTTTTCATCATGTAAAACATTTTTCACTATTTACTTTGTTGGCAAGTACAAAGTAATTTACATAATACAGTACTTTCGTAAAATATATACTATTACAAAAGACTGTTTTTTTTCCCTTCTCTTTGATCGCTCAGCGGAAAGACTCTGGCAGGACCATATCCCTCGTCCACTTATCTCATTTGCCACACGCTATCGCGTACGCCATCCAGTCAATCAAAGCTATTGAGCTGGTCGCTTACCTGCAACATAAGCAAAAATGGTGAGCTACAGGCTCAGTAAGTTCAAACATGCAAGAAATAAAATTTCCATGAATAGTACTATTCATCATGAATAGTACCATTGATCACTATTCATATGTGAATAGTAACTTTGACCACTATTCATATATGAATAGTAACTTTGACCACAACATAGTATATCAATAGTACATCTACCGCGATGTTAGTACCCTCACGAAACTGTCTTATGCTCAATTATGGCATAGTTTCAGTTCTAGGTAATTATCTTATATTATGTTCTGGTTTTGAGCTCAGGTTGGCAGTACCATTTAAGTGCACATGACTGGGAGCGGTACATTAGTGCTGACCTCCACAGCCTTAGTCTCATAGGCCCGAAGGCAAAATTGTACATGACTGGGAGCGGTACATCAGTGCTGACCTCCACAGCCTTAGTCTCATAGCCCCGAAGGCAAAATTACCTCCCTGTACGGAAGGCTGGTACGCCAAAAGTGGTTTCATTACCGATTTTTTAAGTTCTAACCCGGTGACTTCATATTGCCCCATGGTTAGGAATGGTTCACATTTTAATTTTAGGTGAGTAGTTTCATTAACCTCGCTCTAGTGCCCGTAGCACGTTACATCTCTCTCTCTATTCTATAATAGTGAGTACATCAAAGTTAGCAACAATAATGCTATATGTTGCAGACAGGTAAATGTCTGAACTTACCTTATCAGTTTCTTCCCTTTTTCTCTCTTGGATCTTTGATCGCTCTCCTTGTAGGTCGATTTTTGGATCCTACAGACAAAAACTTGTCTGTTAATTTCATTTCCATTTATAGCTTTTATTTTTCATTAAAAAGCTTAAATAAAACCTATTTATAACTTTTTAGGCTTTATTTATCAATTTCCCCATTTTTCTCAACTTTTGCAAAATTACGATTTTGTCCCTATATTTTGGTAAATTTGTAATTTTGCCCTTGAGGAATTTTCTCGATCCAGACTGCATTTTTGGCTCTTAAGAACTTTTCTGACTCTTTTCTAATCATTACCGGGTTCATTTCTATTTTATTTCCACTGTTCACTTTCCCGACCCTCGGGAAGCATTATTCCGACCCTTACGTCGATTTAGTGATTTTCTATCGTTTCAGAGCCTCAAATGGAAGTTTTACTAGTATTTAAAACGTTCATCTAGACATTCCCGATCTAGGTCTCCGAGGTTCGGATCTTCCGTTCCCGACTTGGACCTTTATTTCGTTTCCAAAAACGCCCCCCCCCCGGGGTCAGTTTTTCAGTTTCACTCACGTTTTACATTTTCAAGGGGACGGGTTACTATTCATGAACCACCCCTTAGGTTCCCTTATTCAATTTTCCGTTAGGGACTCGGGTTTCCGACCCGACCCCAAACTTTTATTTTTAATTTCCATTTTACCCCAAATGCCGTTTTCGAAATTTTGACAGCATTTCGGCGTAATTTTAAGGCTACCGGCGTTAGGTACGCCTCGAACCATATGTACCTGCCACATACTATACCACAAGCCTATTTTATGTAAAAGTTTTCCAAACTTTTACATAAAAGCTCACAAAATTCAATTCTCATTTTGAACCACATTACACAAAATGTTTTTTTTTTCAATTTTGCCCTTAGTTTTGGTCTCGGTTTTTACACTCAAAACCTAATCAAAATTTCTCAAATTTTCAACCAAATTTTAGGCTATTCCAATGTCATTTTCTAACACATTTTCAAGCCAATTTCATTGCATTTTTCAACAAAATTCCTAGGGTTTTTAACCTTTACAACCCACGGCCAAATTAAGAGAAACATACACCAAAATTATTTTTTTCATGCTTTCAATCACAAATCCATCATTTCCATAATAAATTGCATGATTTAAATCATCCAAACATCAAATAAATCATGCCAAAATTTTTTTTTTCAAACCCTAATTAACCCACGGGCTTTTAGGGTAATTTCACACCAAATTTTTTTTCCAAGCTTTCCATCATGCAAATCATGCTTTATATTAAACCAAAATATGATTTAAAGCATGTTAACACTTAAATCACAACAATTCATCATTGATTACTCATGGTAACCCACGGTTTTACCCTTGGAAAACCAACAAAAATTTGGTTTTTCTTTAAACCAAATACATGGTTTTTCTCCTAATTACACCCTTAACAAAACCCAAGCACCAAATCAATCAAAACAACCAAAAATTTTTCCATCCTTTGCACTATTCATTACACGGATTTCTTGAAGAAAAATCAAGAAAAGTTTCAAACCAAGGAGAGTTACCTTGTTCACTTGCTTCCTTTTCTTCAATGAAAGGTTTGACACCAATTTTGTGAAGAAAGCTTGAAGATTTCACTTGGTTCCTCTTTGGTTGCTCACGTACCCACCATAGGCAACACTTAGAAACTTTTTTTGTTATGTTTTGGCTTGTAATTTGTTTCGGCCATTTGTTCCCAAAAGTTGCCGACTTATGCAACAAAGATAGCCAATTAATTTGGCTTTCAACCAATCAAAAATCACCACCTTTCAAGCCTAATTCTTTCCAAAATTTTCAAAAATTAAAATGGTGGAATTTTGGCCAAATCTTGGCCTTTAGATCAAAAAGCAACTTAATCTTGGCCATTAATGCTACCAACCACCATTTTCCTTCCATTTATTAAATGGATTTATGATGTCATAAATGCAAAAGCATATGTTGACTTTGACTTTTACTATTTACATTAATTCGACTACTTTTTGACCGATACCGGTTCGAGCCGAAATTTTCCTGAAATCGTCCCGGCGGGTTCTTGAGGTCTCCTGCGCAGTCGGATCAATTTAAACTGCTTCTGTTTGATCAAAATCAATCCCGGAAGTTTTCCATCTTTTATTGCCCCGGTTAGGGTTTTCAATGCCGTTTTTGGCACCGTTCCACCCGTTTCAACTCAGTGAATTTTTCCAACACTGAATTCTTACTTGTCAGTATTGTTAGAACATTTTAATATATTCTGAATAATACAAATACGTTTATTTCACTATTTAAATAGTACAAATTGTTATATACATACATTTGTACATTTTCTTCCGAGAATGGCTAAATTTCCCGGTTGTCATAGATCGGGCTACGTAAACAATGGTTATACACTCAAGACTCGTTTAGTTATTAACCTTCCCTAGAAGCTCTGTTAACTAAACTGATGGCCAAATAAGCGGTTATTAATATATGTCTTAACCTTAGAGGATTTAAGGTAACATATATTAATTGGACGGGGTCTATGTTCTGGCTATTTGTTTTCATGACCACCCCTCGGTGGCTTAGGGCAATAGGTGCTGAGAATTACCGTTGCAATGCTACATGTTTTTCAAGTTTCATGTAGGAACATACTTGTATGTATTATTTGCTAAATTATCTGTATATTTGCTTGGCTTTGTAATGATGTCTAGTATAATTTTATTTCAGTTCAAAATATGACCGACACCCCTCATTTCAATACTTACTGAGAATAAACTGAATGGCGATAATTATAAAGATTGGAAAAGAAATCTGTTGATAGTTCTCAACTGTGAGAGACACAAGTTCGTACTGGACGAACCATGCCCACCAGGGCCCAAACCTAACACACCGCTTGAGGAGGTCCCAGTTGCCTATACTCGTTGGAGAAAATCCAATGAGATAGTTCGATGCTACATTCTTGCTAGCATGATGAGTGCTTTACAAAAGCAGCATGAGACTTATCAAGTTGCTGAGGAGATCATGGAAAATCTGGAGGACATGTTCGGAGGCCAACAAAAGTTGGCTCGACAGTCCACTATAACCAGTATTATGAACTCTAAGCAAAAGGCGGGTACTTTGGTAAAGGACCATATGATCACTCTAATGGGATTCTTCGCTGAGGCTGCCGAGAACGGTGCTGAGTTAGACTATAACACCCAGATCGAGATGGTGCTCAAAACTCTGTCTAAAGATTTTGTGGGGTTTAAGGCCGCATACAATCTGGCGACAAGGGAGTTAGGACTAACCGAGCTTATGAACCAACTCCAAACTTATGAGCAGATGATCAGGGATAGGGATGCGGTTTAACCCAAAGGACAGGCCAATTTGGCAGAATCTTCCAAACCCTCACGGAAGAGGAAGAGGCCAAATCAGAAGCAAGTGGCTTCCAGTTCTTCTAATCCTCCTGTCTTGGATGGGAAGAAGAAGAAGAAGAACAAGAAGCCCAGGGACCCTAAAAAGTCCAAGTGCTTCCATTGTGGGAAGGTAGGTCACTTTAAGAAGGCTTGCCAGGAAATCAAAGCCACCAAGGGCAAGGAAGGTAAGGAACTTCACTAGTTGGAAGCGTGTTTGGTGGAAGAATCGAAAGACACTTGGGTCATTGATTCGGGCGCCACTAATCATGTTTGTGTTTCTATGCAGGGGTTCATGGAAACGAGAAGTCTACATGATAGGAGCCTCTCGTTGCGGACTGGAGGCGGCAGCTTGGTGGTGGCTGAGGCAGTGGGAGATATTTACCTTTACTTTGATGAATTTAGGTTTATTTTATTAAAAGACTGTTTTTATGTTCCTAATTTTAGGAGGAACCTTATATCGATAGCTTGTTTAATAAAGGATTCTTATTCAGTTTCTTCTAGTAAAAGAGTTGATATTCGTAGAAATAAGTCTTTTATCTATTCTGGATGGATGGATGGAAACCTATATTTGATCAAACCAAAGATGTACTCACTGCTTGACACCGAATTAATAGATAACTCTAAAAGGTTGAAAGTTTCTCACTCTAACAAGGTATATCTTTGGCATTTAAGACTTGGTCATATTAATCAGGATAGGATTCAAAGATTGGTGAAAGACAGTCCTCTAGAATCTCTGGAGGAGGTACGTCTTCCTCAATGTGAGTCTTGTCTAGAGGGTAAGATGACTAAGAGGTATTTTGGAGCTAAGGGTACTAGGGCTCAGAAGCTCTTAGAAATTGTACACACTGACGTATGTGGCCCCATGAATGCCACAGCACGAGGAGGGTTCAAGTATTATGTCTCCTTTATAGATGATTACTCGAGGTATGGATATGTGTATCTAATGCACCACAAGAGCGAAACCTTTGACAAGTTCAAAGAGTATCGTGCGGAAGTGGAATAGCAATTGGATAAATCTATAAAGACACTTTGATTTGATCGAGGTGGTGAATACCTTCTCGATGAATTTCTAGGATATCTTGTAGAGAATGGGATATTATCCCAATTGACTGCACCTGGTACTCCATAACAAAATGGTGTAGCCTAAAGGAGAAACAGGACCTTGTTAGATATGGTACGGTCTATGATGAGTTATTCGACGCTGCCATTATCATTTTGGGGATATGCTTTACAAACGGCGTGCTATATTCTGAACCAGGTTCCAAGCAAATCGATTCCCAGAACTCCGTATGAATTATGGTGTGGCAGGAAGCCCTCCCTTGGACATATGAGAATATGGGGCTGCTTGGTGCATGTACTGGATGGGGATGCAAAGAAGTTGGAACCAAGATCAGAATTATGCATGTTTGTAGGGTATCCAAAGGGAACTAAAGGAGGTCTGTTTTATAACCCGAAGGAACAAAAAGTCATTGTTTCAACCCATGTGACATTCTTGGAGGAAAGTCACATGAATGACTTTAAGCCTCGAAGCAAAGTGGTGCTAGAGGAGTTATTAGGTGAAAGAACTACTCCACAGGTTTCAATCTTGGATGCAAGTCTGAGTTCCGGTGAAAGACCTATAGATGATCAACAATTTAGGGTGCCTTGTCGTAGTGGGAGGGTTTCGAAGAAACCTAATTTCTTCATGATGATGTTGAGGTATACCAGGCCGAGGCTTATAAGCATGAGGATGATCTGGTCACCTATGATGAAGCTATAAATGATGTTGATTCTAAATCTTGGAAACAGGCTATGAACAATGAGATGGATTCTATGAAATCCAACTCTGTTTGGGAACTTATAGATTTGCCGGATGGGATAAAACCCATTGGATGCAAATGGGTCTACAAAAGAAAGAAGAATGCGGAAGGGAGAGTGGAAACTTTCAATGCTTAACTGGTTGTAAAGGGGTACACGCAAAGGCTGGAATCGATTACGATGAAACCTTTTCGCCTGTTGCTATGCTGAAGTCTATCTGTATTCTTCTGTCCGTTACTGCGGCTCTCGATTACGAGATCTGGCAAATGGATGTCAAGGCGGCATTCTTGAATGGCCATCTTGAAGAGTATATCTATATGATACAGCCCGAAGGGTTCGTAGTGAAAGGCCAAGAAAGGAAAGTCTGCAAGTTACTTACATCCATTTATGGATTAAAGCAAGCATCCCGCTCATGGAACCAGAGATTTGATCAAGCGATCAAGACTTTTAGTTTTGAGCAGAACGTTGATGAACCCTGTGTTTATAAACGTATTAAGGATGGAAAAGTGGTCTTTCTAATACTCTATGTCGATGATATACTACTCATTGGGAATGATGTAGGGAACTTATCATCGGTCAAGCTTTGGTTACACCAATAGTTTGACATGAAAGACTTCGGAGAAGCTAATTATGTTCTAGGCATTCGTCTCTCTAGAGATCGAAAGAACAAAATGATAGTGTTATCTCAAGCTTCATACATAGATAAAATAATTGACAAATATACAATGCAAGAGGCAAGAAAGGTACACAACCTTTTATTGCTGATTTAACTCTTTCATTGGATGACCGTCCAAAGACATTGAAAGAAAGAGAGTGTATGAGTAAGGTCCCTTATGCATCCGCTGTACGTAGCCTTATATACTCTATGCTTTACACTCGCCCGGACATATGTTTTGCAGTAGGTATGGTGAGTCGATATCAAGCGAATCCTAGAACCAAGCACTAGCAAGTAATAAAGCATATACTCAAGTATCTTAAGAGAACGAGGGATTATATGCTGGTGTATTCTAGAGGGGACCTAACACCCGTAGGATACACGGACTCAGATTTCCAGACTTGCAATGATTTAAGGAAATCGACATCTGGATCAGTGTTTTGCTCGGAGGAGGCGCCATTGTATGGAGGAACGTGAAGTAGGGCTGCACAGCTGACTCTACTATGGAGGCTGAGTATGTGGCTGTGACTGAGGCATCTAAAGAAGCGGTTTGACTCCGCAAGTTCTTTAGAGACCTTGAGGACATTCCAGGTGTTGACAAACCTATCACACTTTACTGTGATAACACTTGGGCTATTGCCAACACAAGGGAATCTCGGCACCACAAGAGGACCAAACATATAGATTGGAGATATCATATTATTAGAGGGCACGTGGAGACAGGATAAGTAGATGTATGTAAGATCGCGTCCGAGGACAACATTGCCGATCTCTTTGCTAAGACTTTGGTGGCTAGAAGCTTTGAGAGGCACGTAGAGGCGATGGGGATGCGTAACATGGCACATCTACTGGCTTAGGGTAAGTGGGAGATTGTTAGGAAATGCCCTAAGCATTAGAGACATTTTGATGTATTTATTTTGAGTTGGATAATAAAATTATATATATAGAGGTTATTCATTACATTGCTATCTGTCCTTGTTTTATTTACATGCTAAAGTAAATGTAAGTAAATATGGTTCCCTAACTGCTTGTGTTAAAACTGTTAGAACATTGCATGTAATGGACTTTTATATGCGAGAAGACAATGTTCTAAAGTAAGTAGTTTAAACTATGGTCGGTAGTCTATGGGGTTAGACCGAGCATCTAACTCATGTTAAGACTATTATGTTGTCTAAAGGCTTGGAGGGGACGGTTTGTCTTGACTGTCTGGAGCATAGACTCCCAAGTAGAGACATAGATATGTTGCTTGGTGGTGACAATTTAGACCGGGACTAAAGCGTGATTGATCAACGAAGTCCGGTTTGAGTGGATCGATCTGCTTTTGATGTTCATTGTGCAGTAACCTTAATCCTGAATGGATGGATAGCTCTATGTATATGACTTGTGTACTTTGGTGTTCCAATGGCTAAAGCGTCTCAGAGGTAGTAAGCTTATAGACTGGTTCGTTGGGTGCATGACTTGTATATGATGAATCGTTTATAGATATCGGAATCATAGCTCTAATGAGGAGTTAAGGGTATCCTTTTAAAGGCATTATACTGAATGTGAAAATGGACAAGGCCTTGGGTCGTCTGCTTTGCGGATGACTTCTTATTCACATATGGTGAATAACCATTTTCTTTATTCGGTAGTATAATGGAACTTTAAGATAGCCTGATTAGTATGATTAAATGAACTTTGACCTAAGGCTGATCATGGATATCATATGAGGGTTCTGCATACATGACAAGGTCATTGGACGATAGCTTGTCACAGGCTTACGTAATATGGTATATAATTAGGAGTTCAGTTTCAAGTTTATAGTGGTGTGACTCTGAAATTAGTGATCATATGATTGAGTTGTTCGGTAAAGAATGATGATCATATGGATTTACGGGAGCCCGGTTATATGTGTCCAATTAGTCCCTCTACTAGCTCCATATAATTCCTTAACGTTTGGCAAAATTGATTTGTATATGCTATTGGCTAGTTTATTATACATGGACGGTGTTGACATAGGATTAGAATGGTGGACAAGATTCTCTCCGGTTGGATTCAGATTTTGTTTTGGATAATAGAGTACACAATTATTCGAACTCCAAATAAAGTTGCCATGATTTTATTTGAGATTGGATTGGATTTGTAGAAAATTATCCATGAGAATAAGAATTTGAAATACAACTGTTTTGTGGATTTTAAAATTTGAATTTCGAAATTTGAAATTTGAAATTTGAAATTTGAAATTTGAAATTTGAAATTTGAATTTGAAATTTGAATTTGAAATTTTGAATCACAGTCCAAGTGGGATTCGAATTTCTTGTGGTAAATCCACAAGGAATGAAATTCGAATTTGAGTTGGATATGAAGATGAAAATCTTGTTAGAATCCTACTTGAATTTTGAATCCAAATCCAAACAATAATGGATGAAAATTTTGAGGATTATCCTCATGGACTTTTCAGATTTTTTGTGGATAAGATTCAAGGAAAAATTCAAGTTTTAATCCCAGTTGAATTTGGATTCTCTCCTCCCTGGTAATGGCCGAATTTTTTGAGTGAATCTCCTAGAAGATTTTCGGTTATTTTGGATAAGGATGAGATAAGATTCAAGCTTGAAAATCCTAGTGGAATTTTGATTCTTCCCTTATCCAAAAGTGGTCGAAATTTTTGTTGGGATTTTACCCTTGGATTTTCAGATTTTTTGGTTGAAAAAGGGAGATAAAATTCATGTTAAAATCTTGTTTAGATTTGAATTGGATAATCCTAATGTTGGCCGAAATTTTGTTGGGATTTTCCCCTTGGATAATTTCAGATTTTATGTTGTGGATAAGGGAGAAAATCTTCTCCTAATCCAATTCGTATTCAGAGAATCACCTCATGCAAGTATATAAATAAAGGTCCGGCCACTCCAGTTCTCTCAGACCATAGACTCTCAGGTGAGCAGGCTTATTGTTGCATAACTCACCGTGACAATAAGTTCTTTAGAGATCTGGGTGGTCGAAAGAAGAGTAGTAGTGCTAGCATACCGATTGAGGTTTAGAGTGCCCACACACTCAGCCGTTCAGGAATTGGAGAATAGTAGAGAAGGCTAGTTGGTTGAAGCCCTCCGGTCATTCTCCCCCTGCAAGATTGGCATCCTTGAGGTATGAGTTTATATTGTTGTTGGTTTATTGTATATGGCATCATGAGAGATTACAAGAACTGTTAGAACAGCGGAATATGGAACAAGTAAATCTCCCTCCACCTCAAGTACTAGTACCAGTACCAGAACCACAACCAGCTCTAGAGCCAGTTGTACCACCGGTACCAGCTACACCAGAAATAGTTGTGGGTGCCCAACCCGTGATTAATCAGGAACCTTTGTATGAGAGGTTCAGGAAAATGAAGCCACCAGAGTTTGAGGGGTCTATGGATCTCTTAGAGGTAGAAGAATGGTTATCTTCACTATATACCATTATTGAATTCATGAATACTACAGACCAGGAAAAGGTCCTATGCGCTTCTTGCATGCTAAAGAAGGATCCACGATACTAGTGGGAGATAGTTAAAATGCAGAGAGATACTAGGAGGATGACTTGGAATGACTTCCTAGAGGAGTTTAATAGGAAGTTTTTCAACCTGGATACTCTCAGAGCTCAGCAGAGGGAGTTTGACGACCTAAGGCAAGGTGACATGACAGTGACCGAGGCCTGCAGCAAATTTGATCGACTGGCCCAATTATGTCCACACCTGGTGTGACAACCAGGAAATTTAGGCAATTCTCGGAAGAAAATGTACAAATGTATGTGTATAACAATTTATACTATTTAAAGAGTGAAATAAATGTATTTATATTGTTCAGAATACATTAAAATGTTCTAACAATACTGACGAGTAAAAATTCAGTGTTGGAAAAATTCACTGAGTTGAAATGGGTGAAACGGTGCCAAAACCGGCATTGAAAACCCTAACCGGGACAATAAAAGACGGAAAACTTCCGGGATTAATTTTGATCAAACGGAAGCAGTTTAAATCGATCCGATTACACAGGAGACCTCAGGAACACGCCGAAACGATTTCAGAAAAATTTCGGCTCGAACCGGTATCGGTCAAAAAGTAGTCGAATTAATGTGAATAGTAAAAGTCAAAGTCAACCTTTGCTTTAGCATTTATGACATCATAAATCCATTTAATAAATGGAAGGAAATGGTGGTTGGTAGCATTAATGGCCACGATTAAGTTTTCTTTTTGATCTAAAGGCCAAGATTTGGCAAAAATTTCACCATTTTAATTTTTGAAAATGTTGGAAAGAAATGGCTTTGAAATGTGGTGAAATTTGATTGGTTAAAAGCCAAATTAATTGGCTTATTTCATGCATAAGTCGGTAACTTTGGGAACATATTGGCCGAGACAAATTTTGAAAGCCAAAACCAAGAACAAATTTTTCTAAGTGTTTCCCATGGAAAGTACGTGAGCCACCAAGAGGAACCAAGTGATTTCTTCCATCTTTCTACACAAAATTGGTGTCAAACCATTCCTTGAAGACAAAGGAAGCAAGTGAACAAGGTAACTTCTCTTGGATTGAATTTTTTCTTGGTTTTTCTTCAAGAAATCCGTGTGATGAATAAGGTTGAGGATGGAAAAATTTTTTGTTATTTTCATTGATTTGGTGCTTGGGTTTTGTTAAGGGTGTAATTAGGAAGAAAACCATGTATTTGGTTTAAAGAAAAACCAAATTTTGGTTGGTTTTCCAAGGGTAAAACCGTGGGTTACCATGAGTAATCAATGAGAAATTTTTGTGGTTTAAGTGTTAACATGCTTTCAAATTATATTTTTGTTAAGAATAAAACATGATTTGCATTATGGAAAGCTTGAAAACAAAATTTGGTGTGAACTTACCTAAGAGGCCGTGGGTTACTTAGGGTTTGGAAGAAAATTTTGCATGGTTTACTTGATGTTTGGATAATTGAAATCATGCATTTTATAATGTGAATGATGGAATTGTGATTGAAAGCATGAAAAAAAAAATTTGGGGTATGTTTCCTTAGTGTGGCCGTGAGTTATGTGAGGTTAAAAACCCTAGGAATTTGGTTGAAAAATGCATTGAAATTGGCATGAAAATGTGTTAAGAAAATGACATTGAATAGCCTAAAATGTGGTTGAAAAATTGAGAAATTTTGGTTAGGTTTTGATTGTGAAAAACCGAGACCAAAACTAAGGGCAAAATTGAGAAAAAATTTTGTAATGTGGTTCAAAATGTGAATTTGGAATTTTGTGAGCTTTTATGTAAAAGTTTGGAAAACTTTTACATAAAATAGGCTTGTGGTATAGTACGTGGCAGGTACATATGGTTCGAGGTGTACCTAACGCCGGTAAACTTAAAATTACGCCGAAATGCTGCCGAAATTTCGAAAACAGCATTTGGGGTAAAATGGGAATTAAAGATAAAAGTTTAGGGTCGGGTCGGAAACCCGAGTCCCTAACGGAAAATTGAATAAGGGAACCTAAGGGGTGGTTGGTGAATAGTAACCCGTCCCCTTGAAAATGTAAAACGTGAGTGAAATTGAAAAAAAACGGACCCCGAGGGGGGGCGTTTTTGGAAAAGAAATAAAGGTCCGAGTCGGGAACGGAAAATCCGAACCTCGGAGACCTAGATCGAGAATGTCTAGATGAACGTTTTAAATACTGGTGAAACGTCCATTTGAGGCTCCGAAACGATAGAAAATCACTAAACCGACGTAAGGGTCAGAATAGTGCTTCCCGAGGGTCGGGAAAGTGAAAAATAGAAATAAAATAGAAGTGAACCCGGTAATGATTAGAAAAGAGTTAGAAAAGTTCCTGAGAGCCAAAAATGTAGTCTGCATTGAGAAAATTCCGTCAGGGGAAAAACTGTAATTTTGCCAAAATATAGGGGCAAAATTGTAATTTGGTAAAAGTCGAGAAAAATGGGGAAAATGATAAATAAAGCCTAAAAAGTTATAAATAAGTTTTATTTAAGCTTTTTAATGAAAAATAAAAGCTATAAATGGAAATAAAATTAACAGACAAGGTTTTGTCTGTAGGATCCAAAAAATCGACCTACAAGGAAGGCGATCAAAGATCCAAGAGAGAAAAAGGGAAGAGACTGATAAGGTAAGTTCAGACATTTACCTGTCTGCAAAATATAGCATTATTGTTGCTAATTTTGATGTATTAACTATAAGTTAGGTACATATGTGCTACGGGCACTATTATAGAGTAGAGAGAGACGTAATGTGCTACGGGCACTATTGAGAATGGACACATTGTTAATTGTGCTTCGGGCACTAGAGCGAGGTTAATGAATCTCACTCCCCTAAAATTAAAATGTGAACCATTCCTAACCACAGGACAATGTGAAGTCACCGGGTTAGAACTTTAAAAAGTTGGTAATGAAACCCCTTTCTGGCGTACCAGCCTTCCGTACAGGGAGGTACTTTTGCCTTCGGGGCTATGAGATTAAGGCTGTGGAGGTCAGCATTGATGTACCGCTCCCAGTCATGTACAATTTTGCCTTCGGGGCTATGAGATTAAGGCGTGGAGGTCAGCACTAATGTACCGCTCCAAGTCATGCGCACTTAAATGGTACTGCCAACCTGAGCTCAAAACCAGAACATAAGCAAAGATAATTACCTAAAACTGAAACTATGCCATAATTGAGCATAAGACAGTTTAGTGAGAGTACTAACATCGCGGTAGATGTACTGTTGGGACACTGTGTTGTGGTCAAAGCTACTATTCACATATGAATAGTAGTCAAAGTTACTATTCACCTATGAATAGTGTTCAACGATACTATTCACGATGAATAGTCTATTCATAGAAATTTTATTTCTTGCATGTTTGAACTTACTGAGCCTGTAGCTCACTATTTTTGCTAATGTTGCATGTAAGCGACCAGCTTAGTAGCTTGTTTGACTGGATGCGGACGGGATGGCGCGTGTCAAATCGGATAACTGGGCGAGGGATATGGTCCTGCCAGAGTCTTTCCGCTGAGCGATAAAAAGGGAAGGAAAAAAAAAGAAACAGTCTTTTGTAATATTATATATTTTACGAAAGTACTGTAATATGTAAATTACTTTGTACTTGCCAACAAAGTAAATAGCGGGAAATGTTTTACATGATGTTTAAAGAAAAAAAAAATTTTCCCAAAAACGTCATGATTTACTGAGAGAGAGAGATTAGCCGGCGACCCAGGAGAATACAATCTATCGCAGTTAGCGATAAAGCTTAACTGTAATAGTATTGTATGATCTCTACGAGGGGCGGGCCGCCACAGTTGGTATCAGAGCGGGTTTACGGTTGGTGAAGTTTAGAATACCAACTGCTGCCACAGTTGGTATCAGAGCAAGGCTTGCGATTGGTTTAGTTTATAATACCAACTGCTGCCACAGTTGGTATCAGAATGGAATTACGGTTGGTTTAATTTGGATTACCAACTACCGTTACAGTTGGTATATCAGAGCAGTATTGACCATATCCTGATTTGACACTTCGTGCATCCTGCACCGCTATCCAAGTAAGTAGTTTACTTAAGTTTAGTTAATTATTTTCTTATATGAAAATAATTATCTTATAGGTAGCAAGATGACCAGACCCACTTATGTGAGACCATCGCTACCACGACCGAGAGGAGTATTACGGGTATGGACGAGACCTATTGTGAGGCCGTCTATTTCCCAATGACCGGTAATCAGACCTCCGGTGCCCGAGAGACCTCCAGTACCAGTACCAGCACCAGCACCAGTGCCAATAGATGTTGTACAGCCACGACCGATAGTTCATCCACCAGTAGTAGTGGACATTCCAGTTGTTGGTGGACGCCAACACATTGGAGTGAGAGTTTCGGCTCGGGCAGTGCAGGCATTTCGAGCTAGTAGTCCCCCGATGTTTGATGGTAGACGACAGTCGATGGAGACGAAGGACTGGCTCTATCCCATAGAGAGGATTATGGTGATATGCGACATCGATTAAGATATGTGGATCCAGTTGGCCATCAGTATGTTTCAGGGAGATGCTCGAGTATTTTGGCAGTATTGCGACCAGGAGATTTTATTAGGATTTAGTTGGGCTGAGTTCTGTCAGCGATTGGCTGATCAGTTTCCGCCTAGGGATCTGGCACCTGCTCCAGCACCTCCAGAGAGACGAGAGGCAGTTACACCCGCGTATCCTGGATTCGATGAGGTTAGGGACTATATTCTCCAGACAGAGAGGATGGTCATGTTGTCTGGTGAGACAGTGATGTCTTACGCAGCACGATTTGAGGAGACCATTAGGAGGAGATGTCTGTTGCCCAACCTCACTGAAGCAAACTGTTGTGAGCTGTTTTGGAGAGGGTTACCCATGGAGTTGAGACAGAGGGTGATTAAGCTATTTCCTCCTATGCTCCAAGAGTTTGTGGTGGCGATCAGGACGATCGAGAGGGATATTCTGATTGAGCATCTAACGCAGAGTCGACGAGAGACACTGGGTCAAGATGAGATGTTCGCACGCATCTTTGGGCCGAGAAGAATGATGAATGATCACGAGGCTGGACCGTCTAGACCACGAGGAGGTGATGACTCAGGACAGGGAGCATTGCCTAGGGGTGGTGACGATTCAGATGATCCAGATGACGACGAGGATCCCGAAGAATATCCTCTAGTCCCAGACATAGGGTATGTGTGATCAGTAGATGCATACATGTACATAAGTAGCTTAGAGAGAAAAGCTCTTTTGTATAGACTTGTGGCCAAGATGTATAAAAAGGCCGATGTATATATGACTGGTGATGATTATGTATGACATATAAATGTTTTGCTATGAATGAAATATCAAAATGATTATATGTTATATGATGATGTGTTACAATGATGTGGCTTTACATTACCCTAAATTTCATGAATTGATATGATTTTACGAATGTGGTTATGGAAAAGCTAACGGTGAATTATTGTGCCATAATAGGATGATAGGCAAGATGGTGGATTTACGAAATCGACCAGAGGGACGAGAGCGATGTCCTAATGTTATGGAGAGATTGGATCAGATACAAGCCCTGCTAGAAGCTCAGATGCAAGAAAATGCTAATCTGAGGCGATGGGTAGAGGAGCTAGAACAGAGACAAGGCTCTGAGGGTACCCAAGTAGAACAGGAAGCTGAGGTAGATCCGGTTATCCCTCCAGCTACTGTAAATGAGAGCGTTCCTGAACAACAACCGGTTTTAAATCTGGAACCCCTCTATGAAAGATTCAGGCATATGAGGCCGCCAGAATTTGAAGGGTCTACAAATCGTCTAGAGGCTGAAGACTGGTTGTCATCCTTGCAAGTGATCATGGAATTCATGAACCTAACCAACTGGGAGAAGGTTGCATGTGCGTCTTTTGTGCTCAGAAAAGATGCTCGTTTTTGGTGGGACACTGTACGAATGAGAAGAAACGTGTCTACCATGAGTTGGGCAGAATTTCTGGAAGAATTTAACCAGAAATATTACGACCCTGCATCTCTGAGACAACAACAGAAAGAGTTCTCATAATTGACGCAAGGAAATATATCGGTGAGCGAAGTTTGTCGAAAATTCGACCAGTTATCCCGTTTATGTCCCTATGTAGTCCCTACTGAGAGGGAGAAAATACAGAAAATGATTGGCATGTTCAGGCCAGAAATCGCTGCATTAGTAGACACTGGTCAGGTACCACCTACTTCTGTAGCAGATTGTGTGAGTCGGGCCATCAGAGCTGAGTTTCACGTAGCCCGACAGAAAGAGGAAAGAGAAAAGCACTGGAAGGCCAAGAAGAAGGAGAGGGCTTTGGCTAAGTCTACGCAAGTTGGCCAATCGAGCAAGCCTAATCAGAATGCTAAACCAAGCCAGGGCAATAATCAAGGATCCCAGCAAAACAAGAGAAAAGGCAATTTTTCTGGAAATCGCCAGGGAAATAATCGAAACCAGCAGTGAAGAACAGCTGGTAATGCGGAATCCAATGTGCAAAATTGCCCTACATGCGGGAAGAGACATTCTGGGCAATGCAGATTTGGGCCACTTGTTTGCTATGAATGTGGAAAGTAAGGCCATTACGCCAGAAACTGTCCAAACAATAGGCAGAGTGGACAAGGCACTTCCCAGCCGCACCAGACACGCCCACAAGTTCATTCCCTTCAGACCAGAGTTGAAGAGTCACCAGTAAGGCCGCAACGCCAGGAGCGTGTACCACGTGCCGATGCTCGTGTGATGGCCTATAGCAAGGAAGATGCAGAGGCAGGAACATCGAACGTGGTGACAGGTCAGCTTCCTGTCGCTAGTCATGTAGCCTCTGTACTGTTTGATTCCGGTGCTACACATTCTTTTGTTTCCTATGAATTTGTTGACAAGATAGGACTTCCTAAGGACTATATGGGAAGGGTATTTAAGACAGCTTTACCCTCTGGGGAAGTATTGTTGTCTAATTACTGGCTACCTTATGTACCAGTATATGTGGCAAATAGGGAACTATATGCGGAGTTGATCGTAATGAAGATCACGGATTACAATGTGATTCTAGGCATGGATTTCCTAGGGAAATACCAAGCTACGATCGACTGTCGAAATCGAAAGATAGTATTCCAACCCGAGGAAGAAGAGAGTTTCGAGTACGTCGACACTTCTCGAAAACCTAGGAAGATGATGATCAGTACGTTGAGAGCAAGCAAGCTGATAGCCAGTGGTTGCATGGGATATCTGGCATATGTGATGGATACTACAGAGGAACAGAAGCTTCAACCTGAAGACGTTCCCGTTGTTAATGAATTTCTTGACGTATTTCCGGAAGAGTTACCAGGGATACCTCCAGAGAGAGAAATCTCGTTCGAAATTGAGTTGATGCCTGGAACGGCACTATTTCCAAAGCACCATACCGCATGACTCCAGTGGAGTTAAAGGAGCTGCAGGAACAATTAAAGGAGCTTTTGGATAAAGGATTCATCAGGCCGAGTTTTTCTCCATGGGGTGCACCTGTGTTATTCGTCAAGAAAAAGGATGGAACATTCCGTTTGTGCATTGATTACCGAGAGTTGAATAAGGTTACGATCAAGAATAGGTATCCGTTACCTAGAATTGATGACTTATTCGACCAGTTAAAAGGCGCAGCGGTATTTTCCAAGATCGACTTACGATCAGGATATCACCAACTAAGAATTAAAGAAAGTGATATTTCTAAAACGGCGTTTAGGACTCGTTATGGTCACTACGAGTTTCTTGTGATGCCATTTGGATTAACAAATGCGCCGGCAGCGTTCATGGATCTAATGAACAGAATTTTTAAAGAGTATTTGGATAAGTTTGTCATTGTATTCATTGATGACATTCTTATATACTCAAAGACTCATGAGGAGCACCAGGAGCATCTGAGGATCGTGCTGAATACGATAAGGAAGCATCAACTGTATGCCAAATTCTCAAAATGTGAGTTTTAGCTGGGCAGAGTACATTTTCTCGGACATGTTGTATCCCAGGAAGGTATTGCTGTAGATCCGACGAAAGTCGATGCAATTAACCAGTGGCCTGCACCCAAGAATGTGACCGAAATACGCAGTTTCTTGGGGTTAGCTGGTTATTATCGACGATTTGTAGAGGGATTTACGCGTTTAGCTGCACCTCTTACTGCTCTTATACACAAGGAAAGGAAGTACGAGTGGACTATGGAATGCAAAAGAAGCTTCCAGGAATTAAAGAGACGGCTGACAAGCGCACCAATCCTTACGCTTCCCACTGAAGGTGAGAAGTTTGTGATCTACAGTGATGCATCTAAAATAGGATTAGGAGCAATCCTGATGCAAGACAGCAAGGTGATTGCCTATGCTTCCTGTCAATTAAAGAAGCATGAAAGGAATTACCCTACGCATGACCTTGAACTTGCTGCAGTAGTGTTCGCACTTAAAATTTGGCGACACTATCTCTACGGAGCTCAATGTCAGATTTTCACTGATCACCAAAGCCTGAAGTATTTCTTCAAGCAAAAGGAGCTCAATATGCGGCAAAGACGATGGTTGGAACTGGTGAAGGATTATGATTGTGAAATCCTATACCATCCAGGAAAGGCTAACCTGTAGCGGATGCTTTAAGTAGAAAGTCTATCATATCGCACCAGCTACCAATAAACAGGCTTCCGAAGCCATTGCAGCAAGAAATAAATTTTTTGAACTTGGAGTTGATATCTGGAAGACTAGCTGCACTCCAAGTGGAATCATCGCTATTTGAGGATATAAAGGAAGCTCAGAGGCGAGATCCAACGATGACAAGTTCTCAAGAAGGAATTTCCAAGGATGGAATGATCCTCTATCAAGGAATGATAAATGTTCCAGCTGATGAGGAACTTAGAAGACGGATCATGTCAGAAGCCCATGAGACACCCTATTCGGTTCCTCCCGGAGCTAGCAAGATGTATCAGGACTTGAAGTTACAGTTCTGGTGGAAAGGGATGAAGAACGATATAGCGAAATTCGTGAGCAGATGCATGACCTGTCAGAGAATCAAAGCGGAACATAAACATCCAGCAGGAAGATTGGAATCGTTGGAGATTCCTGAATGGAAATGGGAACACATTACGATGGATTTTATAGTGGGACTCCCAAAAACCCGAGAAGGTTATGATGCCATTTGGGTTATCGTGGATAGACTGACCAAGACGGCACAGTTTATAGCTGTCAAGATGACTTTTTCATTGGAAAAGTTTGCTCAGTTGTACATAACTCATGTCGTCAGATTACATGGAGTGCCAAAATCCATTGTATCAGATCGAGATGCACAGTTCACTTCAAATTTCTGGAAGTATGTGCAAGAGGCCATGGGTACTGAATTGAGACTCAGTACGGCTTTTCATCCGCAAACAGACGGACAGTCGGAGGGAACAATTCAGACATTAGAGGACATGCTTCGAGCTTGTGTAATGGATTTTGTGGGAAATTTGAACGAGAAGCTACCATTAATTGAATTCTCATACAATAATAATTACCAAGCTTCTATAGGCATGGCACCTTATGAGGCTTTGTATAGACGGAAATGCAGATCACCATTACACTGGTATGATTTGCGAGAGAAGCAGTTGCATAAGACGGATTTCATAAAAGAGACTTCCGATGCAGTTGCTAGAATTCAGCATCAAATGAAAATTGCGCAAAGCCGACAAAAGAGTTATGCGGACAAGAGGCGGAGATCCTTAGAGTTTGATGAAGGAGACTTCGTATTTCTTAAAGTATCGCCCATGAAGGGGATTATGCGTTTCGGTAAGAAGGGGAAACTTAGTCCAAGATATATTGGACCTTATGAAATTATTGAATGCATTGGAAAGGTCGCTTACAAATTAGCGTTACCTCCAGAATTATCGGCAGTGCATAATGTATTTCATGTGTCGATGCTGAGAAAATATATACCAGATCCATCCCATGTGTTGAAGCATGAGCCTATTCAAATCCATGAGGATTTGACATATGAGAAACAACCTATTCGAGTACTGGCTCGTGAAGAGAAAGTACTGAGGAATAAGACAATCCCACTAGTGAAGATTCTATGGAAAAATCACAACATTGAAGAAGCTACTTGGGAACGAGAAGACGAGATGAGGAGTTTATACCCCCACTTGTTCTAATTTTCGAGGACGAAAATTTTATAAGGAGGGGTGAATGTGACAACCGGGAAATTTAGGCAATTCTCGGAAGAAAATGTACAAATGTATGTGTATAACAATTTGTACTATTTAAAGAGTGAAATAAATGTATTTATATTGTTCAGAATACATTAAAATGTTCTAACAATACTGACGAGTAAAAATTCAGTGTTGGAAAAATTCACTGAGTTGAAACGGGTGAAACGGTGCCAAAACCGGCATTGAAAACCCTAACCGGGACAATAAAAGACGGAAAACTTCCGGGATTAATTTTGATCAAACGGAAGCAGTTTAAATCGATCCGATTACACTGGAGACCTCAGGAACACGCCGAGACGATTTCAGAAAAATTTCGGCTCGAACCGGTATCGGTCAAAAAGTAGTCGAATTAATGTGAATAGTAAAAGTCAAAGTCAACCTTTGCTTTAGCATTTATGACATCATAAATCCATTTAATAAATGGAAGGAAATGGTGGTTGGTAGCATTAATGGCCACGATTAAGTTTTCTTTTTGATCTAAAGGCCAAGATTTGGCCAAAATTTCACCATTTTAATTTTTGAAAATGTTGGAAAGAAATGGCTTTGAAATGTGGTGAAATTTGATTGGTTAAAAGCCAAATTAATTGGCTTATTTCATGCATAAGTCGGTAACTTTGGGAACATATTGGCCGAGACAAATTTTGAAAGCCAAAACCAAGAACAAATTTTTCTAAGTGTTTCCCATGGAAAGTACGTGAGCCACCAGGAGGAACCAAGTGATTTCTTCCATCTTTCTACACAAAATTGGTGTCATACCATTCCTTGAAGACAAAGGAAGCAAGTGAACAAGGTAACTTCCCTTGGATTGAATTTTTTCTTGGTTTTTCTTCAAGAAATCCGTGTGATGAATAAGGTTGAGGATGGAAAAATTTTTGGTTATTTTCATTGACTTGGTGCTTGGGTTTTGTTAAGGGTGTAATTAGGAAGAAAACCATGTATTTGGTTTAAAGAAAAACCAAATTTTGGTTGGTTTTCCAAGGGTAAAACCGTGGGTTACCATGAGTAATCAATGAGAAATTTTTGTGGTTTAAGTGTTAACATGCTTTCAAATTATATTTTTGTTAAGAATAAAACATGATTTGCATTATGGAAAGCTTGAAAACAAAATTTGGTGTGAACTTACCTAAGAGGCCGTGGGTTACTTAGGGTTTGGAAGAAAATTTTGCATGGTTTACTTGATGTTTGGATAATTGAAATCATGCATTTTATAATGTGAATGATGGAATTGTGATTGAAAGCATGAAAAAAAAAAATTGGGGTATGTTTCCTTAGTGTGGCCGTGAGTTATGTGAGGTTAAAAACCCTAGGAATTTGGTTGAAAAATGCATTGAAATTGGCATGAAAATGTGTTAAGAAAATGGCATTGAATAGCCTAAAATGTGGTTGAAAATTTGAGAAATTTTGGTTAGGTTTTGATTGTGAAAAACCGAGACCAAAACTAAGGGCAAAATTGAGAAAAAATTTTGTAATGTGGTTCAAAATGTGAATTTGGAATTTTGTGAGCTTTTATGTAAAAGTTTGGAAAACTTTTACATAAAATAGGCTTGTGGTATAGTACGTGGCAGGTACATATGGTTCGAGGCGTACCTAACGCCGGTAGCCTTAAAATTACGCCGAAATGCTGCCGAAATTTCGAAAACAGCATTTGGGGTAAAATGGGAATTAAAGATAAAAGTTTAGGGTCGGGTCGGAAACCCGAGTCCCTAACGGAAAATTGAATAAGGGAACCTAAGGGGTGGTTGGTAAATAGTAACCCGTCTCCTTGAAAATGTAAAACGTGAGTGAAATTGAAAAAAAACGGACCCCGAGGGGGGTGCGTTTTTGGAAAAGAAATAAAGGTCTAAGTCGGGAACGGAAAATCCGAACCTCGGAGATCTAGATCGGGAATGTCTAGATGAACGTTTTAAATACTAGTGAAACGTCCATTTGAGGCTCCGAAACGATAGAAAATCACTAAACCGACGTAAGGGTCGTAATAGTGCTTCCCGAGGGTCGGGAAAGTGAAAAATAGAAATAAAATAGAAATGAACCCGGTAATGATTAGAAAAGAGTCAGAAAAGTTCCTGAGAGCCAAAAATGTAGTCTGGATCGAGAAAATTCTGTCAGGGGCAAAACTGTAATTTTACCAAAATATAGGGGCAAAATTGTAATTTTGTAAAAGTTGAGAAAAATGGGGAAAATGATAAATAAAGCCTAAAAAGTTATAAATAGGTTTTATTTAAGCTTTTTAATGAAAAATAAAAGCTATAAATGGAAATAAAATTAACAGACAAGGTTTTGTCTGTAGGATCCAAAAAATCGACCTACAAGGAAGGCGATCAAAGATCCAAGAGAGAAAAAGGGAAGAGACTGATAAGGTAAGTTCAAACATTTACCTGTCTGTAACATATAGCATTATTGTTGCTAATTTTGATGTACTAACTATAAGTTAGGTACATATGTGCTACGAGCACTATTATAGAGTAGAGAGAGACGTAATGTGCTACGGGCACTATTGAGAATGGACACATTGTTAATTATGCTTCGGGCACTAGAGCGAGGTTAATGAAACTCACTCCCCTAAAATTAAAATGTGAACCATTCCTAACCACGGGACAATGTGAAGTCACTGGGTTAGAACTTTAAAAAGTCGGTAATGAAACCACTTTCTGGCGTACCAGCCTTCCGTACAGGGAGGTACTTTTGCCTTCGGGGCTATGAGATTAAGGCTGTGGAGGTCAGCACTGATGTACTGCTCCCAGTCATGTACAATTTTTCCTTCGGGGCTATGAGATTAAGGCTGTGGAGGTCAGCACTAGTGTACCACTCCCAGTCATGCGCACTTCAATGGTACTGCCAACCTGTGGCGGCCCGCCCCTCGTAGAGATCATACAATACTATTACAGTTGAGCTTTATCGCTAACTGCGATAGATTGTACTCTCATGGGTCGCCGGCTTATCTCTCTCTCTTTTTAAATCATGACGTTTTTGGGAAAAAATTTTTTTTCTTTAAACATCATGTAAACATTTCCCACTATTTACTTTGTTGGCAAGTACAAAGTAATTTACATATTACAGTACTTTCGTAAAATATATAATATTACAAAAGACTGTTTCTTTCTTTTTTTTTTCCTTCCCTTTTTATCGCTCAGCGGAAAGACTCTGGCAGGACCATATCCCTCGCCCAGTTATCCGATTTGACACGCGCCATCCCGTCCGCATCCAGTCAAACAAGCTACTGAGCTGGTCGCTTACCTGTAACATTAGCAAAAATGGTGAGCTACAGGCTCAGTAAGTTCAAACATGCAAGAAATAAAATTTCTATGAATAGTACTATTCATCATAAATAGTACTTTTGACTACTATTCATACGTGAATAGTAACTTTGACCACAACACAGTGGCACAACAGTACATCTACCGCGATGTTAGTACCCTCACTAAACTGTCTTATGCTCAATTATGGCATAGTTTCAGTTTTAGGTAATTATCTTTGCTTATGTTCTGGTTTTGAGCTCAGGTTGGCAGTACCATTTAAGTGCGCATGACTGGGAGCGGTACATTAGTGCTGACCTCCACAGCCTTAATCTCATAGCCCCGAAGGCAAATAGTACATGACTGGGAGCGGTACATCAGTGCTGACCTCCACAGCCTTAATCTCATAGCCCCGAAGGCAAAAGTACCTCCCTGTACGGAAGGCTGGTACGCCAGAAAGTGGTTTCATTACCGACTTTTTAAAATTTTAACCTGGTGACTTCACATTGTCCCGTGGTTAGGAATGGTTCACATTTTAATTTTAGGGGAGTGAGTTTCATTAACCTCGCTCTAGTGCCCGAAGCACAATTAACAATGTGTCCATTCTCAATAGTGCCCGTAGCACATTACGTCTCTCTCTCTACTCTATAATAGTGCCCGTAGCACATATGTACCTAACTTATAGTTAGTACATCAAAGTTAGCAACAATAATGCTATATGTTGCAGACAGGTAAATGTCTGAACGTACCTTATCAGTCTCTTCCCTCTTTCTCTCTTGGATTTTTGATCGCCTTCCTTGTAGGTCGATTTTTGGATCTTACAGACAAAACCTTGTCTGTTAATTTCATTTCCATTTATAACTTTTATTTTTCATTTAAAAACTTAAATAAAACCTATTTATAACTTTTTAGGCTTTATTTATTATTTTCCCCATTTTTTCTCAACTTTTGAAAAATTATAATTTTACCCCTGTATTTTGGCAAAATTACAATTTTACCACTATAATTTGGCAAAATTACAATTTTGCCCCTGACGGAAATTTTCTCGATCCAGACTGCATTTTTGGCTCTCAGGAACTTTTCTGACTCTTTTCTAATCATTACCGGGTTCGTTTCTATTTTACTTCCACTTTTCACTTTCCCGACCCTCGGGAAGCACTATTCCGACCCTTACGTCGGTTTAGCGATTTTCTATCGTTTCGGAGCCTCAAATGGACGTTTCACTAGTATTTAAAACGTTCATCTAGACATTCCCGACCTAGGTCTCCGAGGTTCGGATTTTCCGTTCCCGACTCGGACCTTTATTTCATTTCCAAAAACACCCCCCCCCTCGGGGTCGGTTTTTTCAATTTCACTCGCGTTTTAAATTTTGAAGGAGACGGGTTACTATTTACGAACCACCCCTTAGGTTTTCCTCATTCAACTTTCCATTAGGGACTCGGGTTTCCGACCCGACCCCAAACTTTTTATTTTTATTTCCATTTTACCCCGAATGCCGTTTTCGAAATTTCGGCAGCATTTCGGCGTAATTTTAAGGCTTCCGGCGTTAGGTACGCCTCGAACCATATGTACCTGCCACGTACTATACCACAAGCCTATTTTATGTACAAGTTTTCCAAACTTTTACATAAAAGCTCACAAATTTCCAATTTCATATTTTAACCCACATTACAAAATTTTTTCTCAATTTTGTCCTTAGTTTTGGTCTCGGTTTTCACAATCAAACCGAACCAAACTTCTCAAATTTTCCACCACATTTTAGGCTATTAAGTGTCATTTTTTTAACACATTTTCAAGCCCATTTTCATTACATTTTTCAACCAAATTCTTAGGGTTTTTACCATATATAACCCACGGCCAATGAATGAAAAACATGCACAACATTTTTGTTTCATTCTTTCACTCATAATTCCATCACTTGCATACTAAAATGGATGATTTAAATTAACCAAACATCACATAAATCATGCAAAAGTTTCTTCCAAACCCTTAGGTAACCCCACGGCAACATTAGGTAAATGCACACCAAAATTTTTTTCAAGCTTTTCCATAATGCAATTCATGGTTTATTCTTCACAAAATTTAACTTGAAAACATGTTCGAAATTAAACCACACAAATTTCTTATTGCTTACTCAAGGTAATCCACGGTTTTACCCTTGGAAAACCAACAAAATTTCAGTTTTTCTTTAAACCAAATACATGGTTTTCTTCCTTATTACACCCTTAACAAAACCCAAGCATCAAATCATGGAAAACAACCAAAAATTTTCCATCTTATTTCACTATTCATCCCACGGTTTTCTTGAAGAAAAACCAAGAAAAAGTTAAGTCCAAGGGGAGTTACCTTAGTCACTTGCTTCCTTTGTCTTCAAGGAATGCTTTGACACCAATTTTGTGTAGAAATATTGAAGAAATTGCTTGGTTCCTCTTGGGTCACTCACGGCTCCACCATGAAGAAAACACTTAGAAAATTTTCTTTGGTTTTTGGCTTTCAAATGGTCTCGGCTTTTTGTTCCAAAAGTGGCCGACTTATGCCACTAAAAGGCCAATTAATTTGGCTTTCCACCAATGAGATTTCACCACCTTTCAACACTAATACTTTCCATAATTTTCACAAATTAAAAATGATGAATTTTGGCCAAATCTTGGCCTTTAGATCAAAAAGTAGATGAATCATGGCCATTAATGCTACCAACCACCATTTTCTTCCCATTTATTAAAGGGATTTATGATGTCATAAATACTAAAGCAAAAGTTGACTTTGACTTTCACTATTCATATTAATTCGACTACTTTTTGACCGATACCGGTTCGAGCCGAAATTTTCCTGAAATCGTCCCAGCGTGTTCCTGAGGTCTCCTGTGCAGTCGGATCAATTTAAACTGCTTCTGTTTGATCAAAATTAATCCCGGAAGTTTTCCGTCTTTTATTGCCCCGGTTAGGGTTTTCAATGCCGGTTTTGGCACCGTTTCACCCGTTTCAACTCAGTGAATTTTTTCAAACTGAATTTTTACTCGTCAGTATTGTTAGAACATTTTCATATATTCCAAACAATATAAATACGTTTGTTTCACTCTTTAAATAGTACAAATTGTTATATACAAACATTTGTATATTTTCATCCGAGAATTGCCTGAATATCCCGGTTGTCACATTCACCCCTCCTTATAAAATTTTCATCCTCGAAAATTAGAACAAGTGGGGGTATAAACTCCTCATCTCGTCTTCTTGTTCCCACGTAGCTTCTTCAATGTTGTGATTTTTCCACAGAATCTTCACTAGTGGGATTTTCTTATTCCTCAGTACTTTCTCTTCATGAGCCAATACTCGAATAGGTTGTTCCTCATATGTCAAATCCTCGTGGATTTGAATAGGCTCATGCTTCAACACATGGGACGGATCTGGTATATATTTTCTCAGCATTGACACATGAAATACATTATGCACTGCCGACAATTCTAGGGGTAATGCTAATCTGTAAGCGACCTTTCCAATGCGCTCGATAATTTCATAAGGTCTAATATATCTTGGACTAAGTTTCCCCTTCTTACCGAAATGCATAATCCCCTTCATGGGTGATACCTTGAGAAACACGAAGTCTCCTTCATCAAACTCTAAGGATCTCCGCCTCTTGTCTGCATAACTCTTTTGTCGGCTTTGCGCAATTTTCATTTGACGCTGAATTCTAGCAACTGCATCGGAAGTCTCTTTTATGAAGTCTGTCTTATGCAACTGTTTCTCTCGCAAATCATACCAGTGTAATGGTGATCTGCATTTCCGTCCATACAAAGCCTCGTAAGGTGCCATGCCTATAGAAGCTTGGTAACTATTATTATACGAGAATTCAATCAATGGTAACTTCTCGTTCCAATTTCCCGTAAAATCCATAACACAAGCTCGAAGCATGTCCTCTAACGTCTGAATTGTCCGCTCCGACTGTCCGTCTGTTTGCGGATGAAAAGCCGTACTGAGTCTCAATTCAGTACCCATGGCCTCTTGCACACACTTCCAGAAATTCGAAGTGAACCGTGCATCTCGATCTGATACAATGGATTTTGGTACTCCATGTAATCTGACGATGTGAGTTTTGTACAGCTGGGTAAGTTTTTCCAACGAAAAGGTCATCTTGACAGCTATAAACCGTGCCGTCTTGGTCAGTCTGTCCACAATAACCCAGATGGCATCATAACCTTCTCGGGTTTTTGGGAGTCCCACTACAAAATCCATCGTAATGTGTTCCCATTTCCATTCAGGAATCTCCAACGGTTCCAATCTTCCCGCTGGATGTTTATGTTCCGCTTTGATTCTCTGACAGGTCATACATTTGCTCACGAATTTCGCTATATCGTTCTTCATCCTTTTCCACCAGAACTGTAACTTCAAGTCCTGATACATCTTGCTAGCTCTGGGATGAACCGAATAGGGTGTCTCGTGGGCTTCTGACATGATCCGTCTTCTAAGTTTCTCATCAGCTGGAACATTTATCCTTCCTTGATAAAGTATCATTCCATCCTTGGAAATTCCTTCTTGAGAACTTGTCATTGTTGGATCTCGCCTCTGAGCTTACTTTATATCCTCAAATAGCGATGATTCCACTTCGAGTGCAGCTAGTCTTCCAGATATCAGCTCCAAGTTCAAAGAATTTATCTCTTACTGCAATGGCTTCGGAAGCCTGTTTATTGGTAGCTGGTGCGATATGGTAGACTTTCTACTTAAAGCATCCGCTACACTGTTGGCCTTTCCTGGACGGTATAGGATTTCACAATCATAATCCTTCACCAATTCCAACCATAGCCTTTGCCGCATATTGAGCTCCTTTTGCGTGAAGAAATACTTCAGGCTTTGATGATCAGTGAAAATCTGACATTGAGCTCCATAAAGACAGTGTCGCCAAATTTTAAGTGCGAACACTACTGCAGCAAGTTCAAGGTCATGCGTAGGGTAATTCTGTGACGACCAGAGAATTTTAGCGGTGTGACCTAGTTTAATCTAGGGTTTTCTATGAGTTCTGTAAGTAAGAATGTAAAGAAACACTATGGTTGTAATTAGACAAATTATAGTGTTGATAGAAATAAATAAATGTTTTGGAGGAAATTAAAATCTCCAAAAATAAGTAGAGAATAAAGTATATGAGTAAGAAAGTGAATTCAGGCCCAAAACGCTCAAAAAGGAGTAGTTTCGGTATCTGAACAGTATAAAGATAAGAATATGACAAGTCAAAGTAAGAGCACAGTAAGAAAAGTACAAATATATGTATATAATAATTTGTACTATTTAAAGAGTGAAATAGGTGTATTTATATTGTTTAGAATATATTAAAATGTTCTAACAATACTGACGAGTAAGAATTCAGTGTTGGAAAAATTCAGTGAGTTGAAACAGGTGAAACGATGCCAAAACCGGCATTGAAACCCTAACCGGAGCTCAAAAAAGACGGTAAACTTCCGGGATTGATTTTGATCAAACGGAAGCAATTTAAATTGATCCGACTGCACAGGAGACCTCAGGAACACGCCGGGACGATTTCAGGAAAATTTCGACTCGAACCGGCATCGGTCAAAAAGTAGTCGAATTAATGTGAATAGTGAAAGTCAAAGTCAACTTTCACTTTAGTAATTATGACATCATAAATCCATTTAAGAAATGGAAAGAAATTGGTGTTAGGTAGGATGAATGGCCATGATTCATTTGCTTTTTGATCCAAAGGCCAAGATTTGGCCAAAAATATACCTTTTTAATTTTTGAAAAAGGTGGAAAGTATTAGGCATGAAAGGTGTCAAAATTTCATTGGTTTAGAGCCAAATTAATTGGCTTTCTTCCATGCATAAGTCGGCAAAACTTGGGGGATAAAGGCCGAGACAAAAAATTGAAAGCAAAACATAACAAAAATTTTTCTAAGGCATTTCCATGGTGAGCCGTGAGTGACCAAAGGAGAACTAAGCTATTTCTTCAAGTTTTCTATACAAAAAGAGTGGCAAAACATCACTTGAAGACAAAGGAAGAAAGTGAACAAGGTAACTTCCCTTGGATTGAAATTTTTCTTGGTTTTTCTTCATGAAAACCGTGGGGTGAATAGTGAATTAAGATGGAAAATTTTTGGTTGTTTTTCATTAAGTTGATGAAGGGTTTTGTTAAGGGTGTAATGAGGAAGAAAACCATGCAATTGGTTAAAAGAAAAACCAATTTTTGGTTGGTTTTCCAAAGGAAAATCCGTGGGTTACCTTAGGTAACCAATGAGAAAAAGTTGTGGTTAATTGCTAACATGCTTTCTAAGTTAAAATTGGTGAAGAATAAAGCATGAATTTCATTATGGAAAAGTTTGAAAAAAAATTTTGTTGTACATTACCTAAAGTGGCCGTGGGAAATACTTAGGGTTTTGGTGAAAATTTTGCATGTTTCATATGATGTTTGGTTAATTGAAATCATGCATTTTGTGATGTTAATGAGGAAATTGTGATTGAAAGAAGGAAACAAAAATATTTGGCATGTGTTTTCTAATGACGCCGTGGGTTTAAGTGTTTAAAAACCCTAAGAATTTAGTTGAAAAGTACAAGGAAATGGGCTTGAAAAAAATGTTAGAAAAATGGCATTGAATAGCCTAAAAAGTGGTTGAAAAGTTTGAGAAATTTTGGTTCGGTTTGGTGGTGAAAACCGAAACCAAAACTAAGGGCAAAATTGTGAAAAAATTTTGTAATGTGGTTAAAAATGTGAAATTGGAATTTGTGAGCTTTTATGTAAAAGTTTGGAAAACTTTTACATAAAATAGGCTTGTGGTATAGTACGTGGCAGGTACATATGGTTCGAGGCGTACCTAACGCCGGTAGCCTTAAAATTACGCCGAAATGCTGTCGAAATTTCGAAAACGGCTTTCGGGGTAAAATAGGAATTAAAAATAAAAGTTTAGGGTCGGGTCGGAAACCCGAGTCCCTAACGGAGAATTGAATAGGGAAAACCAAAGGGGTGGTTCGTGAATAGTAGACCGTCCCCTAAAAATGTAAAATGAGAGTGAAACGGAAAAACCGACCCCGAGGGGGGGGGGCGTTTTTGGAAATGAAATAAAGGTCCGAGTCGGGTAGGGAAAAATCCGAGCCTCGGAGACCTAGGTCGGGAAAGTCTAGATGAACGTTTTAAATACTAGTAAAACGTCCATTTGAGGCTCCGAAACGATAGAAAATCACTAAACCGACGTAAGGGTCGGAATAGTGCTTCCCGAGGGTCGGGAAAGTGAAAAGTGGAAATATAATAGAAACGAACCCGGTAATGATTAGAAAAGAGTCAGAAAAGTTCCTGAGGGCCAAAAATGCAGTCTGGATCAATAAAATTCCGTCAGGGGCAAAACTGCAATTTTGCCAAAATATAGGGGCAAAATCGTAATTTTGCAAAAGTTGGGGAAAATTGGGGAAATGATAAATAAAGCCCAAAAAGGTGGAAATAGGTTCTATTTAAGCTTTTTAATGAAAAATAAAAGCTATAAATGGAAATGAAATTAACAGACAAAGTTTGTCTATAGGATCCAAAAATCGACCTATAAGGAGGGCGATCAAAGATCCTAGAGAGAAGAAGAGAAGAGATTGATAAGGTAAGTACAGACATTTAATTGTCTACTCACGAATGGACTTACCATAAAGTTGTGTTATATATATACACATTTAAGCTATTCAGTTTGTGACATGATACTAACATGTTCACGAGAATAGTAAGCAAGATTAGAAAAAGAAAAGAGAAATAAGTTAAGTCAAATAATAAGACTTAAAGTACCGGCCTCCCCAGTTGTGAGGTTCCCAGATAGCCTCCACCCCAGAAGTGTGGCGCTGCCTCGTTAATAATGAGGTAGTTTATGGCTTAACTTCCTGCCTCCACCCCAGAAGTGTGGCGCTGCCTCGTTAATAATGAGGTAGTTTATGGCATGACTTACTACCTATAAGGTCAGTAGTCCAGAGATGACCTTAGGGTTGATCGGTGGGTCGCTCCCCTGATCCTCTATTGGTCTGCGCGCACTAGGTACGTCCAACCACGGGCCCACAAGTGAAAGATTAAGCAGATGAAGTAAAGCAAAGAAAAGAAAGAAATAGAATAGAAAGAACAAGTAGTATAGGACTAAAGAAAATAATTGGTCCTAAGTTGACTAACCCTAGAGTGGTGTATTCAGCTTATTTACTTGTATGTATGTTTGTACTTACTGAGCTTTAGCTCATTAGTCTATTCGTGCTGTAGGTAATAAAGGAAAGCAACCAGCAAGATGAAACAAGAGTAGCGGACTGACAGGCAGATCCCAGCGATGTCATGGACGGGTTATGGTTCCGTTTCGCAGAATTCCGCTGTACTCAAGGTGTAAAAGAAAGAAAGTGTAATAGTGAGATATATGTATAAAGACAAGACAAGAGTGTAGTATGTAAAGTAGTGAAACAAGCTTAAAAGTATGTTTCTATTTTTACGTACTTTAAAGTAACAAGACTCCAAAATATATTTTGGGAAAAAGTATTAAGAAGTACGTATATATTTATGTATACACAATTTTCAAGAATTAGTAGTTTCCTCCAGTTAAAGAAAAAAAAATATTCCTAGTTTTTCAAGAACAAATCTTTTAAACCCCAAGGAGAAGAAAGCTATAGAAACAAGCAAGCTAAGTAAGACTAAGCAAAGAATAAAGAAAGCAAGCAAGATAAGGTGGACGACCTAAGCTAGAGGGGTCGCCCACAAGAGTTGGTATCAGAGCGAGCGGTTCTACTATCGACCTTCCATGACATCTCAGCATCTGCACCTGCTCAGTCCAAGTAAGTTAATTTTAGATAATCAATATCTAATTTAGCACTAAACCATGTCACTATTGTTATAGGTCAGACACAGCAACATGGTTCGCACACGAGCTGAGCAAGCTCAAGAAGCAGACTTAGCCGCGGTCCTAGCCAACATACAAGCTCGGCTAGAGGCACAAGAAACACAGAACCAGAGACTGCAAGAGCTACTAGAACAGAGGAATGGGGCCCAATCGAATTTCCCTCCACCTCAAGCACTAGTACCGGAGCCACAACCAGCTCCTGAACCAGTAGCACCACCAGTCCGAATGGTACCTGAAGTAGTAATAGGTGCCCGAGCTGGAGCCAACCAGGGATCATTGTATGAACGGTTCCGAAAGATGAAGCCAAAAGAGTTTGAGGGATCTATAGAACCCTTAGAGGCTGAAGAATAGTTAGCGTCATTGCAGACTATGTTTGAGTTTATGGACCTAACAGACCAAGAGAAGGTCCTTTGCGCCTCCTGCATATTAACGAAGGATGCTCGTTATTGGTGGGAGACAGTAAAGATGCGAAGGGACGTTAGAAGGATGACCTGGAATGACTTCCTGGGAGAATTTAACAGGAAGTATTTCAACCTTAACACCCTACGAGCTCAACAAAGAGAGTTCGATGAGCTGAGGCAAGGCGAGATGACAGTGACTGAAGCCTGCCGTAAATTCGACAGATTAGCTCGACTGTGTCCACATTTGGTACCCACAGAATAAGAGCGGGTACGGAGGATGATCAATATGTTCCGACAAGATATAGCCCTAAATGTGGAAAGTGGCGAGACCCTGCCAACCACTGTAGCAGACTGTGTAAGCAGAGCTATGAGGGCCGAGAATCATCTGAACAGAGTTAAGGAAGAAAGAACAAAAGTTTGGGAGGAGAAGAAGAAAGAAAGAAATCTCGCGAAGCAGACTCAGAAGAACAACCAAGCTGGCCAAAGTAATAAATCTGGTCAAGGAATGAAGCCTGGTCAGAAAAATAACCAGAACCAGCAGAATACCAATAAGCGAAAGGGAAACCCAAATGAAAATTGGGGCCAAAATACTCGCAACACTCAGCAAAGGCAAAGCTTAGAAGGAGTACAGAACCGACAGCCATGCCCAAAATGTGGAAGACTGCATAAGGGCGAGTGCAAGCTGGGGAATACCGCATGCTATGTTTGTGGTAGAGAAGGCCATTATGCTAGAGTCTGCCCATCCAACCAACAGAACCAGCCGGGATCCTTTCAGTCCCGACAGACGAGCCAGGTCCATGCTATACAAGGATCGCATACTCAACCTGGAGGCCAGGAGAATATACCAAAGATCGAGGCACATCTATTAGCCTACACCAGAGAAGATGTAGAGGCAGGCACCTCGAATGTGGTGACAGGTCAGCTTCTTGTCGCCCAAAGCCCTGCACTTATTTTATTTGACTCCGGTGCATCGCATTCATTTGCCTCACTTAGCTTTGTAGAAAGAGTTAGTCATGCCAAGGATAAAATTGGCCAAGTGTTTAAAACCACCTTACCGTCTGGTGAGGTATTATTATCTGATTACTGGTTACGTCACGTGCCAGTAATTGTTGCTGATAGGGAGTTGTACGTCGACTTAGTCGTCTTAGAGTTAGTCGATTATGACGTTATCCTTGGAATGGATTTCCTTGCAAAATATCAAGCGACCATTGACTGTCGACGACGAAAAGTAGTGTTTCAGTCTGGAGAAAAAGACCAGTTTGAGTATCAAGGGCATTCTCAGAAGCAGTCGAAAATGCTGATCAGTTCCCTGCGGGCAAGAAAGCTGATATCTAGTGGCTATACTGGATATCTAGCTTATGTCAAGGACACCACCAAGAAGGTAGAACTACAACCGAACGAGGTACCAGTGATCAACGAGTTCGTGGAGGTATTTCCAGAAGAATTACCAGGACTTCCTCCTGATCGAGAGATTACCTTCGAAATCGAGTTGCTGCCAGGAACGTCTCCGATTTCAAAGGCCCCTTACAGAATGGCACCGGCCGAGCTTAAAGAATTACAAGCTCAGCTGAAGGAGTTATTAGAGAAAGGTTTTATACGGCCTAGTTATTCGCCGTGGGGAGCTCCAGTTCTCTTCGTGAAGAAAAAGGATGGAACCCTCCGAATGTGCATAGATTATCGTGAGCTCAACAAAGTCACGATCAAGAATAAATATCCTCTACCAAGGATCGATGATTTATTCGATCAGCTAAAAGGAGCCACCGTCTTCTCGAAGATTGATCTTCGATCCGGCTATCATCAGTTAAAAATTAAAGAAAGAGACATTCCAAAGACTGCGTTCCAAACACGGTATGGGCACTACGAATTTCTCGTTATGCCTTTTGGATTAACGAATGCACCAGCCGCTTTTATGGATCTGATGAATCGAGTATTCAAGGAATTTTTAGATCAGTTTGTCATTGTGTTTATCGATGACATCCTTATATACTCGAAAGATTGGAAGGAGCATGAGAAGCATCTTCGGATTGTGTTACGCACTCTGAAGGAGCATCAGCTATATGCAAAGTTCTCCAAATGTGAATTTTGGCTAGGTAAGGTCCACTTCTTAGGACATGTCGTTTCCAAAGACGGAATTTCAGTAGACCCAGCAAAGATCGAAGCGGTAAGCAAGTGGTCTCCTCCAAAGAATGTGACCGAGATCCGGAGTTTTCTCGGATTAGCGGGCTATTATCGGAGATTTGTAGAGGGATTTGCCAGATTAGCTGCCCCTCTCACTGCTCTCACACGCAAAGAGAAGAAGTTCGAGTGGACAAAGAAGTGTGAAGAAAGCTTTCAAGAGTTGAAGAATCGGTTAACCAGTGCTCCAATTCTCACAATTCCAAAGGATGAAGGAGACTTCGACATTTATAGCGATACCTCCAGGACAGGTCTAGGAGCTGTGCTGATGCAGGATGGAAAAGTAATAGCCTATGCATCAAGACAACTCAAAGAGCATGAAAGGAACTATCCGACTCATGATTTGGAGTTAGCAGCCGTCGTATTTGCTTTGAAGATATGGCGACATTACCTATATGGAGTTCGGTGCAGAATTTTCACTGACCACCAGAGCTTAAAGTATTTCTTTACTCAGAAAGAGCTTAACATGAGACAAAGAAGATGGCTGGAGTTAGTAAAAGACTACGATTGTGAGATCTTATATCACCCCGGTAAGGCGAACAGAGTGGCAGACGCGTTGAGTCATAAATCAACGATGCCAGAGCAAATAGCCATCGATAAGTTGCCCAAGCCACTTCAATATGAGATCTCCTTGTTGGGAGTGGAGATAATTTCAAGAAAATTAGCGGCAATGCAACTCAAACCAACAATTCTTGAGGAGATTAAAGAGGCTCAAGAGCTAGATGCTGCTTTCAAAAGGCTTAAAGAAGAGGCCTCTAAGAATGACAAGTCAGAATTCCACCTCTCCAAAGATGGAACTTTACTCTTCCAAGGAAGAATTTGTGTACCAGATGAAGAAGTTTTGAAGAAAAGAATCCTGACAGAGGCCCATGACACTCCATATTCGGTGCATCCGGGCATTACGAAAATGTATCAGGATCTAAAGCAGCACTTTTGGTGGAAAAAGATGAAGAATGACATTGTTAAACACATCAGTAGCTGCTTAACATGTCAAAGAGTCAAAGCAGAGCATCAGCGGCCAGCCGGAGAGCTGCAGCCATTAGAGATTCCAGAGTGGAAGTGGGAGCACGTAACCATGGATTTCGTGGTCGGGCTACCCAAGACAAGTGAAGGATTTGACATGATATGGGTAGTGGTGGATCGATTGACCAAATCTGCTCACTTTATACCCGTAAAGATGACATACACATTAGAGAAATTCACAGAATTGTACATTGCCAACATTGTGAGATTACATGGAATACCGACAACAATGGTATCAGATCGTGACAGTTGGTTCACATCCAAATTCTGGAAAAGTGTACAAGAGGCAATGGGCTCCGAACTAAGATTCAGCACTGCATTTCATCCTCAGACCGACGGACAGTCTGAGCGTACGATCCAAACGCTAGAAGATATGCTTCGTGCTTGTATTTTAGATTTCAAGGGAGCCTGGAACAAGAAGCTGCCGTTGATAGAATTCTCCTACAACAACAGCTATCAAGCGTCCATCGGGATGGCTCCTTATGAGGCATTATATGGACGAAAGTGTAGATCTCCCATTCACTGGTATGAACTCAGGGAGAAAGAACTTCATAAAACCGAGTTTATCCAAGAAACGATAGACGCGGTCCAAAAGATTCAGTAGAGAATGAAAACTGCACAAAGTCGTCAGAAAAGCTACGCAGATAAAAGACGAAGATTCCTAGAGTTTAACGAGGGTGACTTTGTATTCTTAAAAGTAGCACCAATGAAAGGTGTCATGCGTTTTGGAAAGAAAGGAAAGCTGAGCCCAAGATACATAGGACCTTTCCCAATTATTAGCCGGGTTGGGAAAGTAGCCTATAAGATAGCTTTGCCACTGGAATTATCTTCAGTGCATAATGTCTTTCATGTATCTATGCTAAGAAAGTATATCTCGGACCCTTCACATGTCCTAGATTATGAGCCAATCCAAGTTCGAGAGGATCTCTCTTACGAAGAGCAACCAGTGCAAATACTTGCTCGAGAAGAGAAGATATTAAGAAATAAAAGCATCCCGCTGGTCAAAGTTCTATGGAAAAATCATAATATAGAAGAGGCTACGTGGGAAAGAGAAGATGAGATAAGAGCCAAGTATCCCCACCTGTTCTGATTTTCGAGGACGAAAATTTTTAAGGAGGGGTGAATATGACGACCAGAGAATTTTAGCGGTGTGACCTAGTTTAATCTAGGGTTTTCTATGAGTTCTGTAAGTAAGAATGTAAAGAAACACTATGGTTGTAATTAGACAAATTATAGTGTTGATAGAAATAAATAAATGTTTTGGAGGAAATTAAAATCTCCAAAAATAAGTAGAGAATAAAGTATATGAGTAAGAAAGTGAATTCAGGCCCAAAACGCTCAAAAAGGAGTAGTTTCGGTATCTGAACAGTATAAAGATAAGAATATGACAAGTCAAAGTAAGAGCACAGTAAGAAAAGTACAAATATATGTATATAATAATTTGTACTATTTAAAGAGTGAAATAGGTGTATTTATATTGTTTAGAATATATTAAAATGTTCTAACAATACTGACGAGTAAGAATTCAGTGTTGGAAAAATTCAGTGAGTTGAAACGGGTGAAACGGTGCCAAAACCGGCATTGAAACCCTAACCGGAGCTCAAAAAAGACGGTAAACTTCCGGGATTGATTTTGATCAAACGGAAGCAATTTAAATTGATCCGACTGCACAGGAGACCTCAGGAACACGCCGGGACGATTTCAGGAAAATTTCGACTCGAACCGGCATCGGTCAAAAAGTAGTCGAATTAATGTGAATAGTGAAAGTCAAAGTCAACTTTCACTTTAGTAATTATGACATCATAAATCCATTTAAGAAATGGAAAGAAATTGGTGTTAGGTAGGATGAATGGCCATGATTCATTTGCTTTTTGATCCAAAGGCCAAGATTTGGCCAAAAATATACCTTTTTAATTTTTGAAAAAGGTGGAAAGTATTAGGCATGAAAGGTGTCAAAATTTCATTGGTTTAGAGCCAAATTAATTGGCTTTCTTCCATGCATAAGTCGGCAAAACTTGGGGGATAAAGGCCGAGACAAAAAATTGAAAGCAAAACATAACAAAAATTTTTCTAAGGCATTTCCATGGTGAGCCGTGAGTGACCAAAGGAGAACTAAGCTATTTCTTCAAGTTTTCTATACAAAAAGAGTGGCAAAACATCACTTGAAGACAAAGGAAGAAAGTGAATAAGGTAACTTCCCTTGGATTGAAATTTTTCTTGGTTTTTCTTCATGAAAACCGTGGGGTGAATAGTGAATTAAGATGGAAAATTTTTGGTTGTTTTTCATTAAGTTGATGAAGGGTTTTGTTAAGGGTGTAATGAGGAAGAAAACCATGCAATTGGTTAAAAGAAAAACCAATTTTTGGTTGGTTTTCCAAAGGAAAATCCGTGGGTTACCTTAGGTAACCAATGAGAAAAAGTTGTGGTTAATTGCTAACATGCTTTCTAAGTTGAAATTGGTGAAGAATAAAGCATGAATTTCATTATGGAAAAGTTTGAAAAAAAATTTTGTTGTACATTACCTAAAGTGGCCGTGGGAAATACTTAGGGTTTTGGTGAAAATTTTGCATGTTTCATATGATGTTTGGTTAATTGAAATCATGCATTTTGTGATGTTAATGAGGAAATTGTGATTGAAAGAAGGAAACAAAAATATTTGGCATGTGTTTTCTAATGACGCCGTGGGTTTAAGTGTTTAAAAACCCTAAGAATTTAGTTGAAAAGTACAAGGAAATGGGCTTGAAAAAAATGTTAGAAAAATGGCATTGAATAGCCTAAAAAGTGGTTGAAAAGTTTGAGAAATTTTGGTTCGGTTTGGTGGTGAAAACCGAAACCAAAACTAAGGGCAAAATTGTGAAAAAATTTTGTAATGTGGTTAAAAATGTGAAATTGGAATTTGTGAGCTTTTATGTAAAAGTTTGGAAAGCTTTTACATAAAATAGGCTTGTGGTATAGTACGTGGCAGGTACATATGGTTCGAGGCGTACCTAACGCCGGTAGCCTTAAAATTACGCCGAAATGCTGTCGAAATTTCGAAAACGGCTTTCGGGGTAAAATAGGAATTAAAAATAAAAGTTTAGGGTCGGGTCGGAAACCCGAGTCCCTAACGGAGAATTGAATAGGGAAAACCAAAGGGGTGGTTCGTGAATAGTAGACCGTCCCCTAAAAATGTAAAATGAGAGTGAAACGGAAAAACCGACCCCGAGGGGGGGGGGCGTTTTTGGAAATGAAATAAAGGTCCGAGTCGGGTAGGGAAAAATCCGAGCCTCGGAGACCTAGGTCGGAAAAGTCTAGATGAACGTTTTAAATACTAGTAAAACGTCCATTTGAGGCTCCGAAACGATAGAAAATCACTAAACCGACGTAAGGGTCGGAATAGTGCTTCCCGAGGGTCGGGAAAGTGAAAAGTGGAAATATAATAGAAACGAACCCGGTAATGATTAGAAAAGAGTCAGAAAAGTTCCTGAGGGCCAAAAATGCAGTCTGGATCAATAAAATTCCGTCAGGGGCAAAACTGCAATTTTGCCAAAATATAGGGGCAAAATCGTAATTTTGCAAAAGTTGGGGAAAATTGGGGAAATGATAAATAAAGCCCAAAAAGGTGGAAATAGGTTCTATTTAAGCTTTTTAATGAAAAATAAAAGCTATAAATGGAAATGAAATTAACAGACAAAGTTTGTCTATAGGATCCAAAAATCGACCTATAAGGAGGGCGATCAAAGATCCTAGAGAGAAGAAGAGAAGAGATTGATAAGGTAAGTACAGACATTTAATTGTCTACTCACGAATGGACTTACCATAAAGTTGTGTTATATATATACACATTTAAGCTATTCAGTTTGTGACATGATACTAACATGTTCACGAGAATAGTAAGCAAGATTAGAAAAAGAAAAGAGAAATAAGTTAAGTCAAATAATAAGACTTAAAGTACCGGCCTCCCCAGTTGTGAGGTTCCCAGATAGCCTCCACCCCAGAAGTGTGGCGCTGCCTCGTTAATAATGAGGTAGTTTATGGCTTAACTTCCTGCCTCCACCCCAGAAGTGTGGCGCTGCCTCGTTAATAATGAGGTAGTTTATGGCATGACTTACTACCTATAAGGTCAGTAGTCCAGAGATGACCTTAGGGTTGATCGGTGGGTCGCTCCCCTGATCCTCTATTGGTCTGCGCGCACTAGGTACGTCCAACCACGGGCCCACAAGTGAAAGATTAAGCAGATGAAGTAAAGCAAAGAAAAGAAAGAAATAGAATAGAAAGAACAAGTAGTATAGGACTAAAGAAAATAATTGGTCCTAAGTTGACTAACCCTAGAGTGGTGTATTCAGCTTATTTACTTGTATGTATGTTTGTACTTACTGAGCTTTAGCTCATTAGTCTATTCGTGCTGTAGGTAATAAAGGAAAGCAACCAGCAAGATGAAACAAGAGTAGCGGACTGACAGGCAGATCCCAGCGATGTCATGGACGGGTTATGGTTCCGTTTCGCAGAATTCCGCTGTACTCAAGGTGTAAAAGAAAGAAAGTGTAATAGTGAGATATATGTATAAAGACAAGACAAGAGTGTAGTATGTAAAGTAGTGAAACAAGCTTAAAAGTATGTTTCTATTTTTACGTACTTTAAAGTAACAAGACTCCAAAATATATTTTGGGAAAAAGTATTAAGAAGTACGTATATATTTATGTATACACAATTTTCAAGAATTAGTAGTTTCCTCCAGTTAAAGAAAAAAAAATATTCCTAGTTTTTCAAGAACAAATCTTTTAAACCCCAAGGAGAAGAAAGCTATAGAAACAAGCAAGCTAAGTAAGACTAAGCAAAGAATAAAGAAAGCAAGCAAGATAAGGTGGACGACCTAAGCTAGAGGGGTCGCCCACAAATTCCTTTCATGATCCTTTAATTGACGGGAAGCATAGGCAATCACCTTGCCGTCTTGCATCAGGACTGCTCCCAATCCTATTTTCGATGCGTCACTGTAGATCACAAACTTCTCCCCTTCAGTGGGAAGCGTAAGGATTGGTGCGCTTGTCAGTCGCCTCTTTAACTCCTGGAAGCTTCTTTCGCATTCCATAGTCCACTCGTACTTCCTTTCTTTACGTGTAAGAGCGGTAAGAGGTGCAGCTAATCGCGCGAATCCCTCTACAAATCGCCGATAATATCCAGCTAACCCCAAGAAACTGTGTATTTCCGTCACGCTCTTGGGCACAGGCCACTGGTTAATTGCCTCTACTTTCATCGAATCTACAGCAATACCTTCCTGGGATACAACATGTCCGAGGAAATGTACTCTGTCCAGCCAAAACTCACATTTAGAGAATTTGGCATACAATTGATGCTTCCTTATCGTATTCAACACGATCCTCAGATGCTCCTTGTGCTCCTCATGAGTCTTCGAGTATATAAGAATGTCATCAATGAATACAATGACAAACTTATCCAAATACTCTTTAAAAATTCTGTTCATTAAGTCCATGAACGCTGCCGGCGCATTTGTTAATCCAAATGGCATCACAAGAAACTTGTAGTGACCATAACGAGTCCTAAACGCCGTCTTAGGAATATCACTTTCTTTAATTCTCAGCTGGTGATATCCTGATCGTAGGTCGATCTTGGAAAATACCGCTGCGCCCTTTAACTGGTCAAATAGGTCATCAATTCTAGGTAACGGATACCTATTTTTGATCGTAACCTTATTCAACTCCCGATAATCAATACACAACCGGAACGTTCCATCCTTTTTCTTGATGAATAACACAGGTGCACCCCATGGAGAAAAACTCGGCCTGATGAATCCTTTATCCAAAAGCTCTTTTAATTGTTCCTACAGCTCCTTTAACTCCACTGGAGCCATGCGGTATGGTGCTTTGGAAATAGGTGCTGTTCCAGGTATCAACTCAATTTCGAACGAGATTTCTCTCTCTGGAGGTATCCCTGGTAACTCTTCCGGAAATACGTCAAGAAATTCATTAACCACATGAACATCTTCAGGTTGAAGCTTCTGTTCCTCTGTAGTATCCACCACATATGCCAGATATCCCATGCAACCACTGACTATCAGCTTGCTTACTCTCAGTGAACTGATCATCATCTTCCCGGGTTTTCGAGAAGTGTCGACGTACTCGAAACTCTCTTCTTCCTCAGGTTGGAATACTATTTTTCGATTTCGGCAGTCGATCATAGCTTGGTATTTCCCTAGGAAATCCATGCCTAGAATCACATCGTAATCCATGATCTTCATTACGATCAACTCCGCATATAGTTCACTATTTGCCACATATACTGGTACATGAGGTAGCCAGTATTTGGACAACAATACTTCCCCAGAGGGTAAAGCTGTCTTAAATACCCTTCCCATATTGTCCTTAGGAAGTCCTATCTTGTCAGCAAATGCATAGGAAACGAAAGAATGCATAGCACCGGAATCGAATAGTACAGAGGCTACATGACTAGCGATAGGAAGCTGACCTGTCACCACGTTCGATGTTCCTGCCTCTGCATCCTCCTTGCTATAGGCCATCACACGAGCATCGGCACGTGGCACACGCTCCTGGCGTTGTGGCCTTACTGGTGACTCTTCAACTCTGGCTTGAAGGGAATGAGCTTGTGGGCGTGTCTGGTGCGGTTGGGAAGTGCCTTGTCCACCCTGTCTATTTGGACAGTTTTTGGCATAATGGCCTTCCTTTCCACATTCATAGCAAACAAGTGGCCCAAATTTGCATTGCCCAGAATGTCTTTTCCCGCATGTAGGACAATTTTGGACATTGGATTCCGCATTACCAGCTGTTCTCCGCTGCTGGTTTCGATTATTTCCCTGGCGATTTCCAGAAAAATTGCCTTTTCTCTTATTTTGCTGGGATCCTTGACTATTGCCCTGGCTTGGTTTAGCATTCTGACTAGGCTTGCTTGATTGACCAACTTGTGTAGACTTTGCCAAAGCCCTCTCCTTTTTCTTAGCCTCCCAGTGTTTCTCTCTTTCCTCTTTCTGTCGGGCTACGTGAAACTCAGCTCTGATGGCCCGACTCACACAATCAGCTACAGATGTAGGCGGTACTTGTCCCGTGTCCACTAATGCAGCAATTTCTGGTCTGAACATCCCTATCATTTTCTGTATTTTCTCCCTCTCAGTATGGACTACATAAGGGCATAAACGGGATAACTGGTCGAACTTTCAGCAAACCTCACTTACCGACATATTCCCTTGAGTCAATTCTGAGAACTCTTTCTGTTGTTGTCTCAGAGATGCAGGGTCGTAATATTTCTGGTTAAATTCTTCCAGAAATTCTGCCCAACTCATGGTAGACACGTCTCTTCTCATTCGTACAGTGTCCCACCAAAAACGAGCATCTTTTCTCAGCACAAAAGACGCACACGCAACCTTCTCCGGGTTGGTTAGGTTCATGAATTCCATGATCACTTGTAATGACGACAACCAGTCTTCAGCCTCTAGAGGATTTGTAGACCCTTCAAATTCTGGCGGCCTCATACGCCTGAATCTTTCATAGAGGGGTTCCAGATTCAATACTGGTTGTGGTTCAGGAGTTCTCTCATGTACCGCAGCTGGAGGGATAACCGGATCTACCTCAGCTTGTTGTTCTACTTGGGTACCCTCAGAGCCTTGTCTCTGTTCTAGCTCCTCTACCCGTCGCCTCAGACTAGCATTTTCTTGCATCTGAGCTTCTAGTAGAGCTTGTATCTGATCCAATCTCTTCATAACATTAGGACGTCGTTCTCGTCCCTCTGGTCGATTACGCAAATCCACCATCTTGCCTATTGTCCTATTATGGCATAATAATTCACCGTTAGCTTTTCCATAACCACATTCGTAAAATCATATCAATTTATGAAATTTAGGGTAATTTAAAGCCACATCATCGTAACACATCATCGTATAACATATAATCATTTTGATATTTCATTCATAGCAAAACATTTATATGTCATACATAATCATCACCCGTCATATATACATCGGCCATTTATACATCCTGGCCATAAGTCTATACAAAAGAGCTTTTCTCTAAGCTACTTATGTACATGTATACATATCTACTAGTCACGCATCCCCTGTGTCTGGGACTAGAGGATATTCTTCTGGATCCTCATCGTCATCGGAATCGTCTGAATTGTCACCGCCCCTAGGCAATGCTCCCTGTCCTTAGTCATCACCTCTTTGTGGTCTAGACGGTCCAGCTTCATGATCATTCATCATTCTTCTCGGTCCGAAGATGCGTGCAAACATCTCATCTTGACCTAGTGTCTCTTGTCGACTCTGCATCAGATGCTCAATCAGAATCTCTCTCTCAATCGTCCTGATCGTCACCATAAACTCTTGGAGCATCGGAGGAAACAGCTTGATCACCCTCTGTCTCAACTCCAAGGGTAAACCTCTCCAAAACAGCTCACAACAGTTTACTTCAGTGAGGTTGGGCAACGGACATCTTCTCCTAATGGTCTCCTCAAATCATGCTGCGTAAGACATCACCGTCTCACCAGACAACATGACCATCCTCTCTGTCTGGAGAATGTAGTCTCTAACCTCATCAAATCCGGGATACGCGGGTGCATCAGCCTCTCGTCTCTCTGGAGGTGCTAGAGCAGGTGCTGGATCCCTAGGCGGAAATTGATCAGCCAACCGCTGACAGAACTCAGCCCAACTGAATCCTAATAAAATCTCCTGGTCGCAATACTGCCAAAATACTCGAGCATCTCCCTGAAACATACTGATGGCCAACTGGATCCACATATCTCGATCGATGTCGCATATCACCATAATCCTCTCTATGGCATGGAGCCAGTCCTTCGCCTCCATCGATTGTCGTCCACCGTCAAACATAGGAGGACTGCTAGCTCGAAATGCCTGTACTGCCCGAGCCGAAACTCTCACCCCAATATGTTGGCATCCACCAACAACTGGAATGTCCACTACTACAGGTGGATGAACTATCGGTCGTGGCTATACAACCTCTACTGGCGCTGGTGCTGGTGCTGGTATTGGTACCGGAGGTCTCTCGGGCACCGGAGGTCTAATTACCGGTCGTTGGGACATAGACGGCCTCAAAATAGGTCTCGTCCATACCCGTAATACTCCTCTCGGTCGAGGTAGCGGTGGTCTCACATATGGAGGTCTGGTCATCTTGCTACCTATAAGATAATTATTTTCACATAAGAAAATAATTAACTAAACTTAAGTAAACTACTTACTTGGATAGCGGTGCAGGATGCGCGAAGTGTCAAATCAGGATATGGTCACACTGCTCTGATATACCAACTGTGACTGCAGTTGGTAATCCAAATTAAACCAACCGTAATTCCGCTCTGATACCAACTGTGGCAGCAGTTGGTATTATAAACTAGACCAATCTCAAAGTAAGCTCTGATACCAACTGTGGCAGCAGTTGGTATTCTAGACTACCCCAACCGTAAACCTTGCTCTGATACCAACTGTGGCGGCCCGCCCCTTGTAGAGATCATACAATACTATTACAGTTGAGCTTTATCGCTAACTGCGATAGATTGTACTCTCATGGGTCGCCGGCTTATCTTTCTCTCTTTTTAAATTATGACGTTTTTGGGAAAAAAAATTTTTTCTTTAAACATCATGTAAACATTTCCCACTATTTACTTTGTTGGCAAGTACAAAGTAATTTACATATTACAGTACTTTTGTAAAATATATAATATTACAAAAGGATGTTTCTTTCTTTTTTTTTCCTTCCCTTTTTATCGCTCAGCGAAAAGACTCTGGCAGGACCATATCCCTCGCCCAGTTATCCGATTTGACACGCGCCATCCCGTCTGCATCCAGTCAAACAAGCTACTGAGCTGGTCGCTTACCTGCAACATTAGCAAAAATGGTGAGCTATAGGCTCAATAAGTTCAAACATGCAAGAAATAAAATTTCTATGAATAGTACTATTCATCGTAAATAGTACTTTTGACCACTATTCATACATGAATAGTACTTTGACCACTATTCATACATGAATAGTTAGGTTGACCACAACACAGTGGCACAACAGTACATCTACCGCGATGTTAGTACTCTCACTAAACTGTCTTATGCTCAATTATGGCATAGTTTCAGTTTTAGGTAATTATCTTTGCTTATGTTCTGGTTTTGAGCTCAGGTTGGCAGTACCATTTAAGTGCGCATGACTGGGAGCGGTACATTAGTGCTGACCTCCACAGCCTTAATCTCATAGCCCCGAAGGCAAATAGTACATGACTGGGAGCGGTACATCAGTGCTGACCTCCACAGCCTTAATCTCATAGCCCCGAAGGCAAAAGTACCTCCCTGTACGGAAGGCTGGTACGCCAGAAAGTGGTTTCATTACCGACTTTTTAAAATTCTAACCCGGTGACTTCACATTGTCCCGTGGTTAGGAATGGTTCACATTTTAATTTTAGGGGCGTGAGTTTCATTAACCTCGCTCTAGTGCCCGAAGCACAATTAACAATGTGTCCATTCTCAATAGTGCCCGTAGCACATTACGTCTCTCTCTCTACTCTATAATAGTGCCCGTAGCACATATGTACCTAACTTATAATTAGTACATCAAAGTTAGCAACAATAATGCTATATGTTGCAGACAGGTAAATGTCTGAACTTACTTTATCAGTCTCTTCCCTCTTTCTCTCTTGGATCTTTGATCGCCTTCCTTGTAGGTCGATTTTTGGATCCTACAGACAAAACCTTGTTTGTTAATTTCATTTCCATTTATAGCTTTTATTTTTCATTTAAAAGCTTAAATAAAACCTATTTATAACTTTTTAGGCTTTATTTATTATTTTCCCCATTTTTTCTCAACTTTTACAAAATTACAATTTTACCCCTGTATTTTGGCAAAATTACGATTTTGCCCCTATATTTTGGCAAAATTACAATTTTTCCCCTGACGGAAATTTTCTCGATCCAGACTGCATTTTTGGCTCTCAGGAACTTTTCTGACTCTTTTCTAATCATTATCGGGTTCGTTTCTATTTTACTTCCACTTTTCACTTTCCCGACCCTCGGGAAGCACTATTCTGACTCTTACGTCGGTTTAGCGATTTTCTATCGTTTCGGAGTCTCAAATGGACGTTTCACTAGTATTTAAAACGTTCATCTAGACATTCCCGACCTAGGTCTCCGAGGTTCGGATTTTCCGTTCCCGACTCGGACCTTTATTTCATTTCCAAAAACGCCCCCCCCCTCGGGGTCGGTTTTTTCAATTTCACTCGCGTTTTAAATTTTTAAGGAGACGGGTTACTATTTACGAACCACCCCTTAGGTTTTCCTCATGCAATTTTCCGTTAGGGACTCTGGTTTCCGACCCGACCCCAAACATTTTATTTTTATTTCCATTTTACCCCGAATGCCGTTTTCGAAATTTCGACAGCATTTCGGCGTAATTTTAAGGCTTCCGGCGTTAGGTACGCCTCGAACCATATGCACCTGCCACGTACTATACCACAAGCCTATTTTATATAAAAGTTTTCCAAACTTTTACATAAAAGCTCACAAATTTCCAATTTCATATTTTAACCCACATTACAAAATTTTTCTCAATTTTGTCCTTAGTTTTGGTCTCGGTTTTCACAATCAAACCAAACCAAACTTCTCAAATTTTCCACCACATTTTAGGCTATTAAAGTGTCATTTTTTTAACACATTTTCAAGCCCATTTTCATTACATTTTTCAACCAAATTCTTAGGGTTTTTACCATATATAACCCACGGCCAATGAATGAAAAACATGCACAACATTTTTGTTTCATTCTTTCACTCATAATTCCATCACTTGCATATTAAAATGCATGATTTAAATTAATCAAACATCACATAAATCATGCAAAAGTTTCTTCCAAACCCTTAGGTAACCCCACGGCCACATTAGGTAAATGCACACCAAAATTTTTTTCAAGCTTTTCCGTAATGCAATTCATGGTTTATTCTTCACAAAATTTAACTTGAAAACATGTTAGAAATTAAACCACACAAATTTCTTATTGCTTACTCAAGGTAACCCACGGTTTTACCCTTGGAAAACCAACAAAATTTCGGTTTTTCTTTAAACCAAATACATGGTTTTCTTCCTTATTACACCCTTAACAAAACCCAAGCATCAAATCATGGAAAACAACCAAAAATTTTCCATCTTATTTCACTATTCATCCCACGGTTTTCTTGAAGAAAAACCAAGAAAAAGTTAAGTCCAAGGGGAGTTACCTTAGTCACTTGCTTCCTTTGTCTTCAAGGAATGCTTTGACACCAATTTTGTGTAGAAATATTGAAGAAATTGCTTGGTTCCTCTTGGGTCACTCACGGCTCCACCATGAAGAAAACACTTAGAAAAGTTTCTTTGGTTTTTGGCTTTCAAATGGTCTCGGCTTTTTGTTCCAAAAGTGGCCGACTTATGCCACTAAAAGGCCAATTAATTTGGCTTTCCACCAATGAGATTTCACCACCTTTCAACACTAATACTTTCCATAATTCTCACAAATTAAAAATGATGAATTTTGGCCAAATCTTGGCCTTTAGATCAAAAAGTAGATGAATCATGGCCATTAATGCTACCAACCACCATTTTCTTCCCATTTATTAAAGGGATTTATGATGTCATAAATACTAAAGCAAAAGTTGACTTTGACTTTCACTATTCACATTAATTCGACTACTTTTTGACCGATACCGGTTCGAGCCGAAATTTTCCTGAAATCGTCCCGGCGTGTTCCTGAGGTCTCCTGTGCAGTCGGATCAATTTAAACTACTTCCGTTTGATCAAAATTAATCCCGGAAGTTTTCCATCTTTTATTGCCCCGGTTAGGGTTTTCAATGCCGGTTTTGGCACCGTTTCACCCGTTTCAACTCAGTGAATTTTTCCAAACTGAATTTTTACTCGTCAGTATTGTTAGAACATTTTCATATATTCCAAACAATATAAATACGTTTATTTCACTCTTTAAATAGTACAAATTGTTATATACATACATTTGTACATTTTCATCCGAGAATTGCATGAATTTCCCGGTTGTCACATAACCTGAGCTCAAAACCAGAACATAAGCAAAGATAATTACCTAAAACTGAAACTATGCCATAATTGAGCATAAGACAGTTTAGTGAGAGTACTAACATCGCGGTAGATGTACTGTTGTGACACTGTGTTGTGGTCAAAGTTACTATTTACGTATGAATAGTGGTCAAATTACTATTCACCTATGAATAGTAGTCAACGGTACTATTCATGATGAATAGTACTATTCATAGAAATTTTATTTCTTGCATGTTTGAACTTACTGAGCCTGTAGCTCATCATTTTTGCTAATGTTGCAGGCAAGCGACCAGCTCAGTAGCTTGTTTGACTGGATGCGGACGGGATGGCGCGTGTCAAATCGGATAACTGGGCGAGGGATATGGTCCTGCCAGAGTCTTTCCGCTGAGCGATAAAAAGGGAAGGAAAAAAAAAGAAACAGTCTTTTGTAATATTATATATTTTACGAAAGTACTGTAATATGTAAATTACTTTGTACTTGCCAACAAAGTAAATAGTGGGAAATGTTTTACATGATGTTTAAAGAAAAAAAAATTTTTTCCCAAAAACGTCATGATTTACTGAGAGAAAGAGATTAGCCGGCGACCCATGAGAGTACAATCTATCGCAGTTAGCGATAAAGCTTAACTGTAATAGTATTGTATGATCTCTACGAGAGGCGGGTCGCCACACCTGGTACCCACAGAGGAAGAACGGGTACGGAGGATGATTAACATGTTTCGACTGGACATAGCCATAATTGTTTAGAGTGGTGAGACCCCACCAAACATATTAGCAGACTGTATGAGTAGAGCCATGAGGGCAAAACATCATCTTGGTCGAGCAAAAGAAGAAAGAATGAAAGCATGGGAAGAGAAAAAGAAGGAAAGAGATCTTGAGAAGTAGACTCAGAAGAACAACCAAGCAGGCCAGAGTAGCAGGCCTAACCAAGGGATGAAGCCTGGACAAAAGAATAATCAAAATCAGATGAACTTCAACAACCGAAAGGCCAACCCAAATGAAAATTGGAGTCAAAATGCTCGAAACACTCAACAGAGACAAGGCCCTGAAGTTGTGCAAAATCGATAACCATGCCCAAAGTGGGAAAAGATGCATAGGGGTGAGTGGAAATTTGGGACTACTGCATGCTACATATGCGACAAGGAAGGACATTTTGCCAGGACCTGTACATCCAATTGACAGAATCAACTCAGACTTTTCCAGTCTCAACAAATTGGTCAAGTCCATGCCGTACGAGGATCATCCAGTTCAAATAGGGTGTCAAGAGATTACACCAAGGACAGAGGCATACCTTTTAGCCTACACCAAAGAGGATGTAGAGCCGGGCACTTCCAACATAGTGACAAGTCAGCTTCTTGTCTCTCAAAGCCCTGCACATGTTTTATTTGCCTCAGGTGCATCGCATTCATTTGCGTCATATAACTTCATAGAAAGAATTAATCATGCTAAGGATAAAATTCGACAAGTATTTAAGACAACCTCGCCATCTAGTGAGGTATTACTATCCGATTACTGGTTATGTCATGTGCCAGTAATTGTTACTAATAGAGAATTGTATATCGATCTAGTCATACTAGAATTAGTCGACTATGATGTTATGCTTGGAATGGACTTCCTTGGAAAGTATGGTGCAATAATTGACTATCAATGACAAAAAGTGGTGTTCCAGTGTAGAGGAGAAGATCAATTCGAGTATAAAGGGCATTCTTAGAAACTATCAAATATGTTGATCAGTTCTATGAGGGCAAAAAAACTAATAACTAGTGGTTATACTAGATATTTAGCTTATGTCATGGACACAACCAAGGAGGTGAAGCTTCAACCTAAGGATGTACCTGTGATCAACAAATTTGTAGAGATGTTTCCAGAAGAATTGCCAGGGCTTCCCCCGGATAGATAAATCACCTTCGAGATTGAGTTACTGCCTGGAACGTCTCCAATTTCCAAGGCCCCATATAGAATGGCTCCAGCAGAGCTTAAGGAACTACAAGCTCAGCTGAAGGAATTGTTAGAAAAGGGTTTTATTCTACCTAGTTTTTTGCCATGGGGAGCTCCAGTCCTCTTTGTGGAGAAAAAGGATGGCACCTTCAGAATGTGCATAGATTACTGCGAGCTCAATAAAGTTACAATCAAGAACAATTATCCACTGCCAAGGATCGATGATTCATTCGATCAGCTCAAGGGAGCCGCGATCTTCTTGAAGATTGACCTTCGATCTGGTTATCACCAATTAAAGATCAACGAAGAGGATATACCAAAGATCGCATTTTGAACACGGTACAGGCACTACGAATTCCTTGTAATGCCTTTTGGATTGATGAACGCCCCATCTGCTTTTATGGTTCTGATGAATCTAGTATTTAAGGAATATTTGGACAAGTTTGTCATTGTGTTTATCGATGACATCCTTATTTACTCAAAGAATCGAAAAGAACATGAAGAGTAGCTTTGGACTACATTACTCACTCTGAAGGAGCACCAATTGTATGCTAAGTTTTCGAAATGTGAATTCTGGCAAGATAAAGTCCATTTCTAAAGACATGTCGTCTCCAAAGATGGAATTTCAGTAGACCCAGCAAAGATAGAAGTAGTTAGCAAATGGTCTCCTCCGAAAATTGTGATTGAGATCCGGAGTTTCCTAGGATTGGTAGGATACTACCACAGATTTGTAGAGGGCTTTTCAAGATTAGCTACCCCTCTCACGGCCCTTACTCTAAAGGAGAAGAAATTTGAATAAACAAAGAAATGTGAAGAAAGTTTTCAAGAACTGAAGAATCGGCTGACTAGTGCTCCAATTCTTACGATCCCTAAGGATGAGGGAGAGTTTGATATTTATAGTGATGCATCTAGGACGGGACTAGGAGTTGTCTTGATGCAAGAAGGAAAGATGATAGCTTATGCATCTCGCCAACTCAAAGAACATGAGAAGAACTACCCAACTCACAATCTAGAGTTAGTAGCCATCGTGTTTACGCTCAAGATATGGTGGCATTACTTATATGGAGCTCAGTGTAGGATCTTCACAGACCATCAGAGCTTAATGTATTTCTTCACCCAGAAAGAGCTCAATATGAGACAAAAGAGATGGCTAGAATTGGTAAAAGACTATGACTGTGAAATTTTGTATCACCCCGGCAAGGCTAATAAAGTAGCAAACGCATTGAGTCGCAAGTCAATAATGTCGGAACAAGTAGCCATCGACAAGTTACCCAAGCCGCTACAGTGTGAAATTTCCTCATTAGGGGTGGAGCTAATTTCAAGAAAGTTGGCAGCAATGCAATTAAAGCCAACAATCCTAGAAGAAATTAAGGAAGCTCAAGAGCTAGATGGTACTCTTAGAAGACTTAGAGAAGAAGCTTCCAAAAAGAAGGAAAACTCAGAATTCCACTTCTCCGATGATGGAATACTCTTTCAAGGACGAATTTGCATACCAGACAAGGAGGATTTAAAGAAAAGAATTCTAACAGATGTACATGATACTCCTTATTCAGTATATCCGGGTAGTATGAAAATGTACCAAGACTTGAAGCAACACTTTCGGTGGAGAAAGATGAAAAATGACATTGTTAAACATGTCAGTAGTTGCTTAACATGTCAAAGAATCAAAGCTGAGCATCAACGGCCATAAGGCAAATTACAGCCATTGGAGATCCCAGAATGGAAATAGGAGCATGTGACTATGGATTTCGTTGTGGGATTGCCTAGGACAAGTGAAGGATTCGATGCGATATGGTAGTGGTGGATCGATTGATCAAGTCCGCTCACTTTATACCTGTAAAGATGACGTACACATTGAAAAAATTGACAGAATTGTACAATGCCAACATTGTGAGATTACATGGAATATGGACAACGATAGTGTGAGATCGTGATTGTCGGTTCACATCTAATTTCTGGAAAAGTGTACAAGGGCTCAGAATTAAGATTCAGCACCGCATTTCACCCCTAGGTCTGAGCGCACAATCCAAATGCTGGAAGACATGGTTCGAGCATATGTACTAGATTTCAAAGGAGCGTGGAATAAGAAGTTACCATTGATTGAATTTTCCTACAACAATAGTTATCAAGCCTCCATTGGAATGGCTCCTTACGAAGTGTTATATGGTAGGAAATGCAGATCTCCTATCCATTGGTACGATCTGAGGGTATCCATTAGTACGATCTGAGGGAGAAAGAACTGCATAAGACTGAATTTATTTAGGAAATGATTGATGCAGTCAAGAAGATCCAACAGAGGATGAAAACAGCATAGAGTCATTAGAAGAGTTATGCAGACAAAAGATGAAGATTCCTGGAATTCAATGAAGGGGACTTCGTGTTCCTAAAGATAGCACCAATGAAAGATGTCATGCGATTTTGAAAGAAAGGGAAGCTGAGTCCAAGATATATAGGGCCTTTTCCAATTATTAGCCGAATTGGAGAGGTAGCCTATAAGATAGCATTGCCACCAGAATTATCTTTAGTACATAATATTTTTCATGTATCAATGCAGAGGAAGTACATATTAGACTCTTCACATGTTCTGGATTACGAGCCGATTCAAGTTCGAGAAGACTTGTCATATGAAGAGTAACCAGTGCAAATACTTACTCGAGAAGAGAAAATGTTAAGAAATAGAAGTATTCCACTGGTCAAAGTCCTCTGGAGAAATCATAGTGTAGAAGAGGCCATGTGGGAAAGAGAAGAAGAAATGAGAGAAAAGTACCCCTACTTATTCTAATTTTCGAGGATGAAAATTTTTAAGGAGGGGTGAATGTCACAACCGAGAAATTTTACTGTCTTCAGAAATTTTGTAAAACATATGGACACAATAATTTTTATATGTATAATCATAGAACGTATATTTTAATACTATTTAGAATGCAACGAAATGTTCTAACCATGCCTAAGTGAGTGTGAATAAGAACGGAAAATTTTACCTAACCGAAATCGGACAAATGATGCTTTTCCAGTTTCAAAATTTTTAGAAATATACTATGTGGCACTAAAGGAAAAAATACTTATGATATGAATTTTTAGGCAAACCGAAGTGAATTAAGGAAAACCAATCGCCCGGACAGCCTTAGAAACTCTTCTACGTAATTTCGGTGTAAAGTCATTCGGTTTGAGTTTTGGTCAAAAAGTTTGTCCAAGATAATTATGTGGACCCAAAGATTGGATGTGAAACTTTGAATGGATGTATAGATACATCAAGATCCAAGGGCTAGGGTTTAAAGTTACTTTGATCCAATGGTTAGGATGCAAAGTCAACACCAAAAAGTCAAAAATCAAACCAAGTAAATTCAAGAGCTTTCTAGGGATAAAAGGTGGTGAATTTTTAGAGGAAAATCAGAAAAAAAAAATCTGTCCATTTTTATTTAATTGCAAAACATCCCTTGAAAGCTTGGAAAATTGAACAAAAAGCTTACAAAAAGGTCCCTAAAAGTATTGTAAATTGGTCCCTCCTTTTTGGCTTCATATATACACGGTTTTGGCAAGGGAAAAATCAGGAAAAAATTTGTTTCTTCAGCCCCCTTGCAGCCACGAGCTTTCCTCTATTGAAGCAAGAAATTTTCTTCAAGTTTTCTTCACGAAAGTGTGCAAAATCCCTCCCTAGCATCAAGAAAGCAAGGTAAGTTTTCATTTTTGCATGATTTCCTCTTCTTTTTTCATGCAAAAACTGTGTGGGATATAGGCTGTTTTGAAGTGAAATTTCATATTTTTATTTGGTTGTTTTAGTGTTGTAAATCACGTGAAAAGAGGTGATAAAGGAAAGTGATGGAATAGAGTTGAAAAACACCAACTTTGGTGCTTGTATTTCAAGTAAAATCCGTGGGTTACCATAGTTGGAAAAAGAAAAATGGTTGCATCAAATTGTTGTGTTTATGTGTTAATATGTTTTTGAGACAAAGAAAAGCATGGAAATGAAGTTTGGTTAGGTTTGGAAACAAGAATAAAAAGTTTGATCATGTGGTGATATGACACTGTGTATGTGTATATGAGTATTGGTGAATGGAAATTTTATGTCAAGCTTTGATTTCTAGTGGTTTGACAATGAAGTTTAATGTGTGAGATTGATGAGAAAAGGAACAGAACATGAAAATAAATTTGTGCTTGATTTCCTAAAAGAAAACCGTGGCTTACCAAGGGAATAAAATGCATCAAATTGTGATGTTAGGTTAGTTTTATGTTGTAATGAACATGTACTAATGTGGAAAATTTAATGATGAAAAAATGAGGTTTTGAAACAAAAATTTTGTTTGGGTTTTCTTAAAGAAACTGTGTATGAGTTAAGAGGCAAAAAGATTTTATTGATGTGATATGCTAAGGAACAAAACGAAGTGGAATTAGTGTTTTAAACCGGGCCTTAAAATGAGAAAGAACGGGTTAAAATCCCGTTAGAAACGATTATGTTTTGATGGAAAATTTTACATAAAAAGTTTACAACTTTTATGTAAAATTAGGTTTGTGGTATAGTACGTGGCATGTTAGAATAGGATAGATGGTTTTGAGGCGTTTCCTAAACGCCAGGAACCTAGAATTTTAGCAGAAATACTGCAGAAATTTTTATAACAGCACAAAGGGCATTTTAGAAAACGAGGGGTAAAATTAGGATCGGGAAGGGGAAAACCCGAGCCCCTCAGGGACTAGACTCGAGGAAGCACAAGGGACGATTTTCAAAATAGTGAAATGTCCATTTGAGGTCCCGAACGGTTAGAAAAACGAGAAACGACCCCGAGGGTCAGAATAGTACCACCCGAAGGTCGGTGAATAGTAACCCAAGCATTTTGGTAAGAAATGTCATAAAAGCTCGATAAGACTTAAGAAAAAATTATTTTATGATTTTTGGGACTAGAAAACCCAATTAAAACGTTAAAATGAAAATTTTACAGTCTAAGGTCCCGTCAGAGGCAAAATAGTCATTTCGACCTAAAATTTTAAAAAGGTTAAAAGAGAAGCGTTGAACCCACTAGAAGGTCACTTTATGACTTTTGGGCTTAGAAAAGTCAGTTTAAGCAGTAAAATAAAATATTACTATTCATCATTTTGATCAAAATTTCTGAACTGCTCGGAAAAAAAATTGTTAGAGCCCCGGAAGAGCCTAAACAGGATTTTAAAAGTCAAAATAAAAATTTAAGCCTAGTAAACGGAGAAAAATCCTACTAGGGGCAAAACGGTAATTTTTCCAAAAGTTTGGGGTAAAATGGTAATTTTACAAAAAGGTTCCAGAAAGGTCTAAATAGGATTGTTTAGGCTTTAAATACTGTCCTAAGGCTTTAATTAAGTTGTTGAAAGCCAAAGTTCATATTTTAGTAAAACAAAAGCTATTTAAGAAAAATGTAATTAACTGATGACCTTACTGTCTATAGGAAACCCGACCGGAGCCGGGCACAGGAATTCAAATACCAATCTTTTAAAGAAAAGCAAGTTAAGTAAGAGGAAATAAGAGCAACGAAAGAAAGAAAAAAAGAGTATGGACGACTCGAGCTAGTCGGGTGTCCCATAAGAGTTGGTATAAGAGCAAGGGGTTCTTCCACTGACCTTCCATGACATTCCTGTATCTACACCTGCTCAGTCTAAGTAAGTTAATCTTTAGATAATTGTTACATTGTTATGAGCACTAAACCATGTTGCTATTGTTTGCAATAGGTTACACAGTAACATGGTTCATACACGAGCTAGGCAAACTGAAGAAACTGGTTTCGCCACTATACTAACCAATATACAAGCTCGGCTAGACATACAAGAGAGACCGAATCAGAGATTACAAGAACTGTTAGAATAGAGGAATGTGGAACAAGTAAATCTCCCTCCACCTCAAGTACTAGTACCAGTACTAGAACCACAGCCAGCCGTAGAGCCAGTTGTACCCTCGGTACCAGCTACACCAGAAATAGTTGTGGGTGCCTAACCCGTGATTTTGTATGAAAGGTTCAGGAAAATGAAGCCACCAAAGTTTGAGGGGTTTATGGATCCCTTAGAGGCGGAAGGATGGTTAGCTTCACTGCAGACCATTTTTGAATTCATGAATACTACAGACCAGGAAAAGGTCCTATGCACTTCCGGCATGCTAAAGAAGGATGTGCGATACTGGTGCGAGACAGTTAAAATGCGGAGAGATACTAGGAGGATGACTTGGAACGACTTCGTAGAGGAGTTTAATAGGAAGTTTTTCAACCTGGACACTCTTAGAGCTCAGCAGAGGGAGTTTGACATCCTAAGGCAAGGTGACATGACAGTGATCGAGGCCTGCCACAAATTTGATCGACTGGCCTGATTATGTCCACACTTGGTACCCACATAGGGAGAATGGGTACAGAGGATGATTAACATGTTTCGACCGGACATAGCCACAATTGTGGAGAATGGTGAGACCCCACCAAACACAGTAGCAGACTGTGTAAGAAGAGCCATGAGGGTAGAACATCGTCTGGGTCGAGCAAAAGAAGAAAGAACGAAAGCATGGAAAGAGAAAAAGAAGGAAAGAGATCTTGTGAAGCAAACTCAGAAAAACAACTAAGCAGGCTAGAGTAGCAGGCCTAAAGAAGGGATGAAGCCTGGTCAGAAGAATAATCAAAATCAGACGAAGTCCAACAAGCGAAAGGCCAACCCAAATGAAAATTGGAGTCAAAATGCTCGAAACACTCAACTGAGACAAGGCCCTGAAGTTGTGCAAAATCGACACATGCCCAAAGTGTGAAAAGATGCATAAGGGCGAGTGTAAATTTGGGGCTGCTGCATGCTACATATACGGTAAGGAAGGAAATTTTGCCAGGACTTGTACATCCAAACAACAGAATCAACTCAGACTTTTCCAGCCTCGACAAATTGGTCAAGTCCATGCCGTACAAGGATCATCCACTTCAACAGGGTGTCAAGAGATTACACCAAGGATAGAGGCGCATCTTTTAGCCTACACCAAAGAGGACATAGAGGCGAGCACTTCCAACATAGTGATAGGTCAACTTCTTGTCGCTCAAAGCCCTGCACATGTTTTATTTGACTCAGGTGCATCGCATTCATTTACCTCATATGACTTCGTAGAAAGAATTAATCATGCTAAGGATAAAATTAGACAAGTATTTAAGACAACCTTGCCATCTGGTGAGGTATTACTGTCCGATTACTGGTTACGTCACTTGCCAGTAATTGTTGCTAATAGAGAATTATATTTTGATCTTGCCATACTAGAATTAGTCGACTATGATGTTATCCTTGGAATAGACTTCCTTGGAAAGTATGGTGCAACAATTGACTGTCAACGGTGAAAAGTGGTGTTCCAGTCTAGAGGAGAAGATCAATTCGAGTATAAAGGGCATTCTCAGAAACTATCAAATATGTTGATCAGTTCTATGAGGGCAAGAAAGCTAATAACTAGTGGTTGTATTGGATATTTAGCTTATGTCACGGACACAACCAAGGAGGTGAAGCTTCAGCCTAAGGATGTGCCTGTGATCAATGAATTTGTAGAGGTATTTTCAGAAGAATTGCCAGGGCTTCCCCCGGATAGAGAAATCACCTTTGCAATTGAGTTACTGCCTAGACCATCTCTAATTTCCAAGGCCCCGTATAGAATGGCTCCAGCAGAGCTTAAGGAATTACAAGCTCAGCTGAAGGAATTGTTAGAGAAGGGTTTTATTCGACCTAGTTTTTCACCAAGGGGAGCTCCAGTCCTCTTCATGAAGAAAAAGGACGGCACCTTAAGAATGTGCATAGATTACTGCGAGCTCAATAAAGTTACAATCAAGAACAAATATCCATTGCCAAGGATCGATGATTTATATGATCAGCTCAAGGGAGCCGTGATCTCATTATTCATAGCCTATTTCTAAGATTTAGAATCAACATCATTTATAGCTTCATCATAGGTTACCGGATCATCCTCATGCTCATAAGCCTCGGCCTGGTATACCTCAGCATCATACATAAAGAAATTAGGTTTCTTAGAAACCCTCCCACTACGACGAGGCACCCTAAATTGTTGATCGTCTGCAGGTCTTTCACTGGAACTCGGACTTGCGTCCAAGACTGAAATCTGTGGAGTAGTTCTTTCACCCGATAACTCCTCTAGCACCACTTTGCTTCGAGGCTTAAAGTCATTCATGTGACTTTCCTCCAAGAATATCGCATGGGTTGAGACAATGACTTTTTGTTCCTTCGGGTTATAAAACAGACCTCCTTTAGTTCCTTTTGGATACCCTACAAACATGCACAATTCTGATCCTGGTTCCAACTTTTTCGCATCCCTATCCAGTACATGTGCCGGGCAGCCCCATATTCTCATATGTCGAAGGGAGGGCTTCCTGCCACGCCACAATTCATACGGAGTTCTGGGAATTGATTTGCTCAGAACCTGGTTCAGAATATAGCACGTCGTTTGTAAAGCATATCCCCAAAATGATAATGGCAGCATTGAATAACTCATCATGGACCGTACCATATCTAATAAGGTCCTGTTTCTCCTTTCGGCTACACCATTCTGTTGTGGAGTACCAGGTGCAGTCAATTGGGATGATATCCCGTTCTCTACAAGATGTCCTAGAAATTCATCGGAGAGGTATTCGCCACCTCGATCAGATCGAAGTGTCTTTATGGATTTATATAATTGCTTTTCTACTTCCGCACGATATCTTTGAACTTGTCAAAGGTTTCGCTCTTGCGGTGCATCAGATACACATATCCATACCTCGAGTAATCATCTATAAAAGAGACATAATACTCGAACCCTCCTCGTGCTGTGACGTTCATGGGCCCACATACGTTAGTGTGCACAATTTCTAAGAGCTCCTGAGCCCTTGTACCCTTAGCTCCAAAAGACCTCTTAGTCATTTTACCCTCTAGACAAGACTCACATTAGGGAAGACGTACCTCCTCCAGAGATTCCAGAGGACCGTCTTTCACCAATCTTTGAATCCTATCCTAATTAATATGACCAAGTCTTAAATGCCAAAGATACACCTTGTTAGAGTGAGAAACTTTCAACCTTTTAGAGTTATCTATTAATTCAGTGTCAAGCAGTGAGTACATCTTTGGTTTAATCAAATATAGGTTTCCATCCATCCATCCAGAACAGATAAAAGACTTATTTCTACGAATATCAACTCTTTTACTAAAAGAAACTGAATAAGAATCCTTTATTAAACAAGCTACCGATATAAGGTTCCTCCTAAAATTAGGAACATAAAAACAGTCTTTCAATAAAATAAACCTAAATTGATCAAAATAAAGGTAAACATCTCCCACTGCTTCAGCCACTACAAAGCTACCATCTCCGGTCCGCAACGAGAGGCTCCTATCATGTAGACTTCTTGTTTCCACGAACCCCTGCATAGAAACACAAACATGATTAGTGGCGCCCGAATCAGTGACCCAAGTGTCTTTCGATTTTTCCACCAAACACGCTCCCAAGTAATGAAGTTCCTTACCTTCCTTGCCCTTGGCGGTTAGGAATTCCCGGCAAGCCTTCTTGAAGTGACCTACCTTCCCACAATGGAAGCATTTGGACTTTTTAGGGTCCTTCAGCTTCTTGTTCTTCTTCTTCTTCTTCTTCCCGTCCGAGACAGGAGGATTAGAAGAACTAGAAGCCACTTCCTTCTTATTTAGCCTCTTCCTCTTCCGTTAGGGATTGGAAGATTCTGCTAAATCGCCTCACCTTTAGGTCGGACCACATCCTCATCCCTGATCATCCGCTCATAAGCCTGTAGTTGCTTCATGAGCTCGGTTAGTCCTAACTCCTTTGTCGCCAGATTGTATGCGGCCTTAAACCCCACAAAATCTTTAGACAGAGTCTTGAACACCATGTCGATCTGGGTGTTGTAGTCCAACTCAGCACCATTCTCAATAGCATCAGCAAAGAATCCCATTAGAGTGATCATATGGTCCTTCACCGAAGTACCCGCCTTTTGCTTAAAGTTCATAATGCTGGTGATAGCGGACTGTCGAGCCAATTTTTCTTGGCCTCTGAACATGTCCTCCAGATTTTCCATGATCTCCCCAGCAACTTGATAAGTCTCATGCTGCTTTTGTAAAGCACTTGTCATGCTAGCAAGGATGTAGCATCGAGCTATCTCATTGGATTCTCTCCAACGATTATAAGCAACCGGGACCTCCTCAAGTGGTGTGTCAGGTTTGGGCCCAGGTGGGCATGGTTCGTCTAGTACGAACTTGTGTTTCTCGCAGCTGAGAACTATTAATAGATTTCTTTTCCAGTCTTTATAATTATCGCCATTCAGCTTATTTTCAGTAAGTATTGAAATGAGGGGTGTCGGTGACATTTTGAACTGAAATAAAATTATACTAGACATCATTACAAAGCCCAAGCAAATATACAGATAATTTAGCAAATAAAACATACAAGTATGTTCCTACATGAAACTTGAAAAAACATGTAGCATTGCAACGGTAATTCTCAGCACCTATTACCCCAAGCCATCAAGGGATGGTCATGAAAAAAAATAATCAGAACATGGACCCCGTCCAATTAATATATGTTGCCTTAAATCCTCCAAGGTTAAGACATATATTAATAACCGCTTATTTGGCCACCAGTTTAGTTAACAGAGCTTCTAGGAAAGGTTAATAACTAAACGAGTCTTGAGTGTATAACCATTGTTTACGTAGCTCGATCCACGTCCTACCAAGCCACCGAGGGGTGGTCATGAATAGGATCATACCCGAACATGTTTTCCACATAGGAGATCCAATCTAGTATACCGGCGGCGGTAAACACCTACCGAGGGGTGTGGTTAGGGCAGAATTGACGCGAGGCGTTACCATGCTTTCAAATATGGATCAACAATGGAGGCTGTGGGTTTTGTTTGAAACCCTCTCCCACTCAATATTTTGAAAAACATGCAAGTTTTGACAAATTATGTATGATCAATATAGTATGAGCGGCACTCACCTATCCTATATGACATGTTATTAAATATGCATACAAAACATCCATCAATACATATTTATACATCCATGACATATCACAGAAAAAATAATTGACAGAATAACCAAGCTATGGTGCCATCCTAGAACAAAGAAAATAAAGATTACAAAATTCCATCCAAAGCATTCTTTGGGTCTTGAATTCTGTTCTGTCTTCTTGTATCCATCTTTATGTAGCCTCTCCATTTATTTCTCATCCCAAGAATTATTTAAAATTTAAATCTCCAAAAATTTAAATTTCAAATTCAAATTAAAATATTCGAATTTCAAATTTAAATTTCCAATTCGAATTTTAAACAATTTTAAACGTCATGTGTAATAATATGTAATTTCAAAAATTTCAAATTTTCCATTACATATTTTTAAACATGATTTAAAATTAAATTTCTAATTTAAAAATCAAAATTTTTCGATTTTCTAGACCGTCGTATTGCCGCCTCTGAAGGCGGTAGCCGCCGTGGGCAGCCACCAGCCCCTAAGGGGTTGGCAGCCCACGGCTGCCCCTTATGTGCAGCCTTGCAGAGCTGCAGGCCAAGCCTGCAGCGCCAGGCTGCACGCCTAGGCTGGGCGTAGCAGCCTGCAGCCAGAGGCTACAAGCCCAGGCTGCGGCCAGCCTTGGGCAGGCCACGGCCACCCTTGGCTGCAGGCCAAGCCTGCGGCCGTGGGTGGTGTTGGCCTGCACAGGGGCTGCCGCAGCCCCATCCTACCCGAGGGCAGGGGCTGCAGCCCCACCAAGGCCCGTCGGCCTATCCCGAGGGGTCGTGTCTCGATTTTTGTGTCATATTCCAATTTACCTATTAGGATCTCCAAAAATTAATTTGAATCCCAATTAAATTGAAATTTTCCACACAATCAAAATTTCAACCTTAAAATCAAATTTAACTTTTGGGAAAAAATAAATTACGGTCTTCAATCTTCAATCTCCTCCAAGAATAATTTCATAAAATTTCCTAAACCGTTTCCGGTGTACAAAAATTCTAACCATAAAAATTCTAAGAGACAAAAATTAAAATCCATGGGAAAATTACAGTGTTAATAAACTGCTCCCATGGTTACATAAAAATTCATGGATACAATTTTTCTAAATTCTAAGGAACCATAACTGGTATAAACAAGCATGCTTATAATAATTCAAAAAATTAAAATAACCACATACTTTATACATAATCCATGATAACAACATAAAGGAACCCTAGAATGCCACTCTCTAAATATCAAATCCATACATAAATAAAAAGACTAAGTAATTGTCTAATTTATGTACATGGCATAGTCATGAGATGGCTCTGATACCAATTGTAGGAAAATAAATCGGTAAAAACGTATCAGAGTGGCGCAGCGGAACAATAAAAATTTTAAGATCGTTAAATATCTCATGATGCCATATACAATAAACCAACAACAATTAAAACTCATACCTCAAGGACGCTAATCTTGCAGGAGAAGAATGACCGGAGACTTCAACCAACTAGCCTACTCTACTATTCTCCAATTCCCGAATGGCTGAGTGTGTGGGCACTCTGAACCTCAATCGGTATGCTAGCACTGCTAGTCTTCTTCCGACCACCTAGATCTCTAAAAAACTTTATTGTCACGATGAGCTGTGCAACAATAAGCCTGCTCACCTGAGAGTCTGTGGTCTGAGAGAACTGGAGTGGAAGGACCTCTATTTATAGACCTGCATGAGGTGATTCTCTAAATTTGAATTGGACTAGGAAAAGATATTCTCCCTTATCCATAACCATAAAATCTGAATTTTTCCATGGGAAAATCCCAACAATAAATTCGGTTTTTTAAGGAAAAATCCAATCCAAATCAAAACAAGATTTTAACTAGAATTTTATCTCCCTTTTTCAACCAAAAAATCTGAAATTTCCTAGGAGATTTTTCTCCAAATATTCGGCCACATTTAGGACAAGGGCGAATCAAAATTCCACTAGGATTTTCAAGCTTGAATCTTATCTCAACCTTATCCAAAATAACTGAATTTTCCTAGGAGAGATCCTCCATAATTTCGGCCACTTTTCAGGGAAGGAGAGAATCCAAATTCAACTAGGATTGAAACTTGAATTTTCCCTTGAACCTTATCCACAAAAACTGAAATTCCATTGAGGATTATCCTCAAAAATTTTGTCCACTTTTGTTAGGATTTAGATTCAAAATTCAAGTAGGATTCTAACAAGATGATCCTCTCCAAATCCAACTCAAATTCGAATTTCAAACCTTGTGGATTTTCCACAACAAATTCGAATCCCACTTGGACTGTGATTCAAAATTTGAATTTCAAATTTCAAATTCAAATTTCAAATTTCAAATTTCAAATTTAAATTTCAAATTCGAATTTCAAATTCGAATTTCAAATTCGAATTTCAAAATTCAAATTTCAAATTCGAATTTCAAATTTCAAATTTCAAATTCGAATTTCAAATTCGAATTTCAAATTCAAATTTCAAATTTCAAATATCAAATTTCAAATTTCAAAATCGACAAAACGATTGTGTTTCAAATTCTTTTTCTCATGGATAATTTTCTACAACTCCAATCCAATCTCAAATAAAATCATGGCAACTTTATTTGGAGTTCGAATAATTGTGTACTCTATTATCCAAAACAAAATCTGAATCCAACCGGAGAGAATCTTGTCTGCCATCCTAATCCTGTGTCATCACCATCCATGCATAATAAACTAGCCAATAGCATACACAAATCAATTTGCCAAACGTTAAGGAATTATGTGGAGCTAGTAGAGGGACTGATTGGACATATATAATCGGGCTCCCGCAAATCCATATGATCATCATTCTTTACCGAACAACTCAATCATATGATCACTAGTTTCAGAGTCACACCACTATAAACCTGAAACTGAAGTCTCAATTATATACCGTATTACGTAAGCCTGTGATGAGCTACTATCTAATGACCTTGTCATATATGCAAAACCCTCATATGATATCCATGATCAGCCTTAGGTCAAAGTCCATTTAATCCTACTGATCAGGCTATCTTAAAGTTCCATTATACTACCGAATTAAGAAAATAATTATTCACTATATGTGAATAAGAAGTCATCCGCCCAGCAGACGACCCAAGGCCTTGTCCATTTTCACATTCAGTATAATGCCTTTAAGAGGATACCTTTAACTCCTTAGAGCTATGATTCTGATATCTGCAAACAAACCCTTCATCGTATACAAGTCATGCACCCAACGAACCGGTCTATAAGCTTACTACCTCTGAGACGCTTTAGCCATTAGAACATCAAAGTACACGAGTTATATACATGAAGTAGTTCATTTACTCAAGATTAAGGTTATTGCACAATGAACGTCAAAAGCAGATTGATCCACTCATAGCGGACTACGTAGGTAAATCACGCTTTAGTCCCGGTCTAATATGTAACCACCAAGTAACATATCTATGTCTCTACTTGGGAGTCCAGCTCCAGACAGTCAAGACAAACCGTCCCCTCCAAGGCTTTAGACAACATAATAGTCTTAACATGAGTTAGATGCTCGGTCTAACCCCATAGACTACAGACCATAGTTTAGACCGCTAACTTTAGAACATTGTCTTCTCGCATACAAAAGTCCATTGCATGCAACGTTCTAACAGTTTTAACACAAGCAGTCAGTGAGCCATATTTGCTTACATTTACTTTAACATGTAAATAAGACGAGGACAAATAGCAATGTAATGAATAACCTCTATATATAATTTTATTATCTAGTTCAAAATGAATACATCAAAATGTCTCTAATACTTAGGGCATTTCCTAACATATTTACTATGTAATTAATAATTAAGTTAGTGAATACAGTATAAATTGTCAGTTTGAATAAATTAAATGGGTGCAGAAATGTTTAATTATTATTCATGCGGTGAAAGGGGGCAACTGACAGTATAATCGGTCCACCCTATTATGTGTATGTACGTATAAGACACGTAGTATCAAGAAAACGGTCCAAACAACCATTTCCTCTCATAGAACTAGTAAGCAGATCATTAGTACGCTCGAACCGATCATCTGAGCACAACAACGATAATTACCTAGTCGAGGTACAGTATCGAGAAAAATGGTCCAGATGACCTCTTCTCCCCTAAAAATTGACAAAAACGGAGTTAGAATGCTTAGACTAGTCATTTAAGTAGAAAATAGTGAATAGTGAATGATAAATACACTGTGTCAGGTTAATGGCCAAGACGACCTTAATTTGATATAAAACTGATATATTTATAATCAACAGGCACAATCTGATCAATTGAGCACAAAATGTGAATTTTAGTTTGAGAGATATGCAGTATCAGGAAAGAGGTCAAGACGACCTTTTCTCGTCCCAAAACTGATATATTTGGACTCAGAACGCCTAAATTAGTCAATAGGGCACCTGACACATTTTTCGAGGTGGGGTTACACAGATCCCAAAAACTGGTCCGGATGACCTCAGATGGACGTAAAACTGATAAATTTGAAATCAACACATTCAAATTACTCAGGAGAGACTGTGTTTAAAATTTCACACGAGAACGCCTCGTTATGCATACACAAGGACAACACAATGTAGACACAACCACAGTATAGGAAATAAACAGTAAAATAGACTCAGAATGAGCTCTTAGACATTACAACCCAACCAAAAATTAATAGTATAAAAATCAGATTCAGAAAATCCAATTTCGGTTGAAAACTAGAACACTATCGAAAAGGGTCAGATACCAAAAAGCAGAAATTAGACTGCGAAGAGAAGACTTTGCAGATGAAATTTTCCCCTAGAAAACTATGTGCAAGCAGCTAGAACACAGCCAAATGCAGCCCTAAAAAGAGGGAAAGGTTTTCCCTAAAGTTAGGGATGTGTTGGCCACCTTTTTGATTAAATAATGCAAGGTTTCCATCACATGGCCAATAAGAAAATTTTTAATTTCACCCCTTCCCCATGCTCGTAGCCCTCGGGTTTTGGGAGGCTGAAATGGCAATAATTTGTTCCCCAATTAGGCAAAATTGTGGCTTAATTAAGTGAGCTTAAGTTTGATTATGTTGGGTTAGATTTGCCTATAAAAGGCATGCTTGACCTAAAGAGATCACTTTCTTTCTTTTGCACCTAAAAACCAACCATTCTTCTTCTTCTTTTCCAAGCTGCAGCTGACCACTCCCCAGCCCCCAAACCAACCATTTGCAAGCCAAAAATCCAACCAAAAACTCACCAAAAGCTAGCCACCACCAAGCTTGTGATAAGAGGTGTAATAACCAGGAAATTTTACTGTTCTCGGAATATAGTAAATTGCATGTACATGATGAATTTCATGTTGAAAATGTGAAATGTATCATTAATATTGTGTAGAACAAGATAAAATATTCTAACGATATTACAAATTAAGAATTCGATGATGTAAAAGTATGCCGAATTGAGCTGGGGAAAAACAGTGAACTGTAAACCCTAGTGGGTGACTCAGGGTAAGCTGAGTGCACAAAAAGATAAAATACTGATAGTAGTGATTTTAGACGTGAGTGCGTGTGTGTGTTGCACCTAGTATTGACAAGTTGGTCTAGATGACCTCTTCTTGACCTAAAATTGATATATTTAGATTCAGCATGCTCAAATTAGTCAATTGAGCACAAAATAGAAATTTTGACCAGGAAATATGTAGTACCGAAAAACTGGTCAAAATGATCTCGTATGACGATAAAACTGATAAATTTGGGTTCAGCACGTCCAAATTAGTCAGTATAGCCTATCAGAATGCTCAAATTAGTTAATTGAGCACAAAGGTAATTTTTGACGGGGAATTCACAGTATCAGAAACTAGTCGAAATGATCTTGGATGGAAATAAAACTGATATATTTGGGTTTAACATGCCCAAATTAGTCAGGATAGCTCATGTTGAAATTTTGGATGAAAAGAGTATAAAAGGTCGAAATTGCAGAAAAGGCCCCATAATTTTTCTTTTCCATATTTTTCCCTACACACAATGCCAAAAGTGAACAGTGACCGACCATCGGAAACGGTGTCCGTTTTCGACACTGCCGATCTCGTTGGAAAGCTCTCGATGAGCTGAGTCTAACGGTGTGCTGAATCGACGTAATCGACGCCGAAGAATGCTGCACGCCCCTCCCGAAGCCGCCGGTGGCTGAAAATTTCAAACGGTCGTATCTTTGCCGTCCGACCTCTGATCGACACAATTCCATTCCCAAAAGATTCGTGGTGAAGAGGAGAACAAAACCCATAGCTCATTTCACCTCAACAGTCATCGGATTGCACCGCCCAAGACGTGGTTGGTACCAAAAGACTCAGAGTGATGTGTAGAACAAAAGCCCTCAAACAATTTTGGGCAACAACCCCGGCACGACGGAGATTCAATGCCGCCACCGTGGGTCGAGTTTTCGAGGCCGATTGTCGATGATCGCAGCCTCCAATGGTGAAATTGACACCACCAATGGACTCCTCTCGTTGAGATCTTCAAGGTGGACACCTCCGTTGTTCGCGCTGCCACCGTCCACCGCCGATCAACACCGGAGTCAATGCCGGTCAATGCGATCAACGCTGGTCAATGGCGACTTGGGGGCGGAAAAATGAAGAATGGCCCGTTGGCCTATTTTCGACATTCTGGACACATCCACGACATCAGAATTGCCAATCGGGATTCCGAACATGAAGAACAGAGATAAAAAGTTTGTACGATCGAGACCGAACAGTTCGTCCGATCACCGACGGGACGATTTTGGTAGCGATTTCGTTTCCGTTCATTCCTTATTTATGTATTGGAATGATTTATGTGTAATTTGTATTTAAATTGTAAAAAGAAAAGAAAAAGAAAAGAGTAAAATGAATGAAATGTCAGAAAAAGAAAATGTATGGGAAATGTGAATATTTTTACGTAAAAAGTTGAGTTTTACATAAAAATTAGGCCTCTGGTATAGTACGTGGTAGATTAGACTAAGTTAGATGGTTTTGAGGTGTTTCCTAATCGCCAGAGACCTAGAAATTTAGTAGAAATGCTGTCGAAATTTTGAAAACGGCATTATGGGCATTTTGGTGAAAAACGAGAGGCAAATTGTGTTCGGTAATGGAAACCGAGACCCTTCAATGAGTTAGGCTTGGAAAATGGGAAAATGAACCTTTGAGGAATAGTAAACCATCCCTCTGAGGTTGTGAAATGTAAAAGAACGGAAAAATCGACGTCAAGGGTATTTTAGGAAACGAAAGGTAAATTTGAGGTCAGGATGAAAACCCGAGCCCACTCGGTGTCTAAGGCTCAAGATTAGCATAACAAATGTTTCAGGAGTAGTGAAATACCCATTTAAGGCTTCGAAACATGAGAAAAACGAGAAACGACCCTAGGTGTCAGAATAGTACCACTCGAGGATCGGATGACCAATAATCGTCTATGGAACAGCAATGGATGCTGTAAAAGTGTGTAAAAGCTTAAGAAATATTATTTTATGATATTTGGGCTTAGAAAATCCTGTTAAAAATCACAGAAAGCATAAAACGGTCCCGAGACCTGTAAGGGGCAAAATGGTCATTCTGACCAAAAATTTCCGAAAGGCTCAAAAAGGACCATGAATGCCTAAGGATTGTTAAAATGAAATTATAAAAGTTAAATTTGGGTCTTAAACCAACAAAAAGTAGGTTTATGATGAGAAATTAAATCAGGGGCAAAATGGTAATTTTGCCAAGAGTTAGTGTAAAAATGGAAAATGGGATTTTAGATTCCTAAGATGTTAGAAAATGCCCTAAGTATTAGAGACATTTTGATGTATTCATTTTGAACTGGATAATAAAATTATACATAGAGGTTATTCATTACATTGCTATCTGTCCTCGTCTTATTTACATGTTAAAGTAAATGTAAGCAAATATGGCTCACTGACTGCTTGTGTTAAAACTATTAGAACGTTGCATGCAATGAACTTTTTGTATTCGAGAAGACAATGTTCTAAAGTTAGAATCTAAACTATGGTCTGTAGTCTATGGGGTTAGACCGAGCATCTAACTCATGTTAAGACTATTATGTTGTCTAAAGCCTTAGAGGGGACGGTCTGTCTTGACTGTCTGGAGCTGGACTCCCAAGTAGAGACATGGATATGTTGCACGGTGGTGACATATTAGACCGGGACTAAAGCGTGATTGATCTACGTAGTCCGCTATGAGTGGATCAATCTGCTTTTGACGTTCATTGTGCAATAACCTTAATCCTGAGTAAATGAACTATTTCATGTATATGACTTGTGTACTTTGATGTTCCAATGGCTAAAGCGTCTCAGAGGTAGTAAGCTTATAGACCGGTTCGTTGGGTGCATGACTTGTATACGATGAAGGGTTTGTTTGCAGATATCGGAATCATAGCTCTGAGGAGTTAAAGGTATCATCTTAAAGGCATTATACTGAATGTGAAAATGGACAAGGCCTTGGGTCGTCTGCTGGACGGATGACTTCTTATTCACATATGGTGAATAATCATTTTCTTGATTCGGTAGTATAATGGAACTTTAAGATAGCCTGATCAGTAGGATTAAACGGACTTTGACCTAAGGCTGATCATGGATATCATATGAGGGTTTTGCATATATGACAAGGTCATTGGATGGTAGCTCGTCACAAGCTTACGTAATACGGTATATAATTGGGAGTTCAGTTTCAGGTTTATAGTGGTGTGACTCTGAAATTAGTGATCATATGATTGAGTTGTTCGGTACAGAATGATGATCATATGGAATCACGGGAGCCCGATTATATATGTCCAATCAGTCCCTCTACTAGCTCCATATAATTCCTTAACGTTTGGCAAATTGATTTGTGTATGCTATTGGCTAGTTTATTATGCATGGATGGTGATGACACAGGATTAGGATGGTAGACAAGATTCTCTCCGGTTGGATTCAGATTTTGTTTTTGATAATAGAGTACACAATTATTCGAACTCCAAATAAAGTTGCCATGATTTTATTTGAGATTGGATTGGAGTTGTAGAAAATTATCCATGAGAACAAGAATATGAAACACAACCGTTTTGTGGAATTTGAAATTTGAATTTTGAAATTTGAAATTTGAATTTTGAAATTTGAAATTTGAATTTTGAATTTGAAATTTGAATTTGAAATTTGAATTTGAAATTCGAATTTGAAATTTGAATTTGAAATTTAAATTTGAAATTTGAAATTTGAAATTTGAAATTTGAATTTGAAATTTGAAATTCAAATTTTGAATCACAGTCCAAGTAGGATTCGAATTTGTTGTGGATAATCCACAAGGTTTAAAATTCGAATTTGAGTTGGATTTGGAGAGGATAATCTTGTTAGAATCCTACTTGAATTTTGAATCCAAATCCCAACAAATAAGGGACGAAATTTTTGAGGATAATCCTCATGAAAGATTTCGGATTTTGTGGATAAGATTCAAGAGTAAATTCAAGCTTCAATCCTAGTTGAATTTGGATTCTCTCCTCCCTAAAAGTGGCCGAAATTTTGGAGCCTTTATCCTAGGAAATTCGGTTATTTTTGGATAAGGTTGAGATGAGATTTAGCTTGAAAATCCTAGTGGAATTTTTGATTCTCCCTTATCCATAATGGCCGAAATTTTTTGGAGGATTTTCTCCTTGTGAATTTCGGATTTTTTGGTTGAAAAAGGGAGATAAAATTCTAGTTAAAATCTTGTTGAGATTTGGATTGGATATATCCTAAGAAAACCGAATTTTTAGTGGAGATTCTCCCTTGGAAAAATTCAGATTTTATGGGTTTGGATAAGTGAAAATATCTTTTCCTAATCCAATTCAAATTCAGAGATTCACCTCATGCAGGTCTATAAATAGAGGTCCTGCCACTCCAGTTCTCTTAGACCACAGACTCTCAGGTGAGCAGGCTTATTGTTGCACAGCTCATCGTGACAATAAAGTTCTTTAGAGATCTGGGTGGTCGGAAGAAGACTAGCAGTGCTAGCATACCGATCGAGGTTCAGAGTGCCCACACACTCAGCCATTCGGGAATTGGAGAATAGTAGAGAAGGCTAGTTGGTTGAACCCTCCGGTCATTCTCCTCCTGCATATTGGCGTCCTTGAGGTATGAGTTTTAATTGTTGTTGATTTATTGTATATGGCATCATGAGATATTTAACGATCTTAAAATTTTTATTGTTCCGCTGCGCCACTCTGATACGTTTTTACCGGTTTATTTTCCTACATAAGACCATTTACGGGAAATAAAACGTACAATTTTTACGTTTTACTAAATTTTGAATATGAAATGAAGATTTAGAATAACCGTGGTTATTCCGGTTATAGGAACCCTATGTAGACGTGGCAAAGGAACGTCTGCGGAGCCAAGGAAGGAAATGCTAGCGAAAGTATCTGTAAGTTCGAACATTTAATTGACTGCAACATGAATAGACTATTCCGTCTAAGTGTGATATGTGTAAGTTCCAACATTCATTTGTCTGCTCATGAACATTCTGATGTTGTTCATTATATGAATGAATTGATCTGTTATGTCTAGGTTTATGTGCTATATGAATGTTTCATAGTGCGATGCTATGATAAATGTTTGATAAGCTCAGATATTTACATGTCTGCAGCATGAATTACTATTTGATTGATTTAAGTACTTTTCATACAAACTTGTAAAGTCCTATGGGCAATAGGGGTGTAGTTAAACTAACTCACCTAATGAAATGAGAAATTAAAAAGTGTATAAATAATACACTATGGAGAAGTGCTAGGGCACTATAGTGTCGTTATAATTAAAAACACACAAAAAGAAATAAATGTAAAGACCTACAGGCAATAAGGGTTCCACCGTGGGACGATTCATATGAATGTCACCGGTGGGAAACTATAAGAAAGATGGTAATTAAACCACTAAGGCGTACCACCCCTCTAACATAGTGGTGGAGGTTTTTCTCAGATCCTACGAGGATATCAGGGCTGTGGAGGCCGATGTTCTAAGGTCACTCCTTAGACCCTCCCAGTCAGTGCGCTAATTATCATCGGTACTACCATAAACAGAGCTCTAAACTAGAAATCAAATAGAGAATGAACAATCAATAAAATGATAAAAATCATAACTGAGCATAACCGAAGTACGCTAAGTATAGTGATTTCGGTTAGGGTTGTGAATAGTAACCAGTTAGGCTGATGTGAATAGTATCCGGTTATAGTAATGTGAATAGTTACCCGTTAGGGTAAAATAAATAGTAACTAGTTAGGGTAACTGTTACTATTCATCGATCAAATGTCAAAATTACTATTTATGGTAAATAGTACTATTCATGGTGAATACTACTATTCATACGAAATTGAGTTTTAGTGTTTTTGAATCAATATGATTCTTACTATGTATGTTTGAACTTACTGAGCCTGTTAGCTCATCAGTTTGTTCATGTTGCAGGCAAGAAACCTGTTTAGTAGATTTCTGAATGGCGGCAGGATGCGAGCGTGTCAAAGGGATAGGGAATCCACTGTGGATATGGTCCTGCTACAAGTTTTCCGCTGAGCGTTGAAAAAAAAGAGACATGTATTGCAAAAAGATTTAAATTATGTATTGTGTATAAACTATGTTTGTATTTTTAAAAGTGACAAACATAGTTCAGTTTAATTACGTTATGTTTACAAACAAGAAAAAGTATTTAAGAAAAAAAAATGATTCCAAATTTCACAAAGGGTTTAAAGGAAAGAAAAGAATTTAGGCGACCTGATGAAATTCACGAGCTATTTCAGTCGGCTAAGGAGCTTGATTGTAATAGTTTCGGTGGACCGAGGTCGGGGGTGCCACAAGAGGTTTCCATCCAAGCCATTCCAAGGTCATTCAAGGGTAAGATTATAGAACAATCTTTGTGGTTTTTAGTTATTATTTTGGTTTGATGATAAGAAAAAAAATTTGATGTCTTTTCCAGCATAAACCAACCCCAAACCTCCTTGGTTCACATGGCCATTTTGGTCACCCAAGCTTTGATTCGGTGTGCTTGGTTCATAGCACATAAGGTAAAACTGAAATCCTTCTTTTTGTCATTAGTTATTTTTAAGTTTTTGATCAAGAAATTTATGTGTATTTATTGGTACAATAGGTTTTAATAAGTTTATTTTGAGCCCTTAGCTTTTCATTTTTTAAAGTTTATGTAGTTGTGTGGTTGTGGTTTAAATTTTATAGATGGATATGTGTGTGTGTGGACGTTAAGGTGGCTGGACACAAATCTGTCCCCAGATTTAGGCCACGAGTTTCGACCATTTTGACCATGTTAGAGTCTGAATTTTGACCATGTTAGAATCTGAATATGGGATTTGGTGAAACACAAAGTTTTAAGGAAAATTCATTACGGTCGCTTTTGCATCAAATAGCTTTTAGCCAAAAATGACTCTAAGATAGACTTTTCGAGTAGTTTTAAACCGTTGTCCAAAATTAGGACTAAAAATCTGAGCATAGGAACAGTCTCGGGTTTTGTTAAAAATGAACCATTTAGATTTTGAACCGGATCTTAGGCTCAACATGAAAATTGTAGATCTCGTCGAAGCTTTAAGATGACCTATGCATATTTTAAAAATTTGGCCGTTTCAGGTCTCAAACAAACTGGGATTTTTCTTAAAACTAGACACAAGATAGCGACGGGTTTGATAGGTTTAGGACCTGTTAGAATTTGATTTGAGCTCCAAGATAAACATGAGAGTTGTTCATCTTGCCAAGGACAAAAAGTTTTATGTTTTCCAAATTTACAAACTAAGTCATTTCAAACACGTTTTTAAAATAGTTTCGGTAAATGGTTCAAAAAACACCTTTAAAATGCAAACACCAAAATGTGTTCAACCCTTTTTAAAATAAAAAATATGGTTTTAATAAAATGCTCCCACTTTCCAATAGAGTGATAAGGGACGGTTTCAAATAACATAATTTTCCCAAAAATTTTATAAGGCAACCAAGATAATTTTCAAAATAAAACAGTAGGGGTAGCCCGATAAGCTACTACACCAAACAAGCAAAGTAACTCAGTAGACTGCCCAGTCAACGATGCGTGAGGTAATTGGTCAGTTGGCTGGTTGGTTAACCAGTCAAGGACCGAGTTCAAATGAAATGGTGAGGAACGTTGATTAATCTATCAAGTAGACAAATTGATCAAGCACGTATAGACATTAAATACCAAATTCCTAAAGTAGAGGAATAGGGTACCGATGGACCTCGGTACCATACCATGATACAAGTTACTGTCACTAACGGTAGTAGTGACCTAAGAACGATGTTAATTAATTTGTTGGGTAATAAATTAATTAACCACACTTAGAGAATCAAACTCTTAAGAGAGAGTAAGTTAGTACCGATGGCAATCGGTACCATATGTTAGTATTTACTCTAGTCACTAACGGTATTAGTGACTCAGCAAGAGTATTAATGGAATACGTGTTGTTGACAGGTGGTTACCTGTAATTTGACAGAGGCAAGAGTACAAGTTTGCTTGCAAACTAGGTAAGTACAACTCCGCCTACAGCATGAGCAAAATGAATTGAAGTGTTATTTTACTCTATGTTAAGTATGCAAATCATGTTTGGTTGTTGCATAGTATAATAGGAGAGTTTATAGGTTTACAATCGCATAAATTGATGACCAGTATAAGTTAGATGCCATTAGATCTCTATCACGTAAGATTAGGGGATAGCCTAGTAGAGTTTATGGCATGAGAATAAAAGATAATAAGATTGAAAATTTAAGTGTTGGCATACCGGCCTCCCGTAGGTGAGGTTTTATATTATGATTTCCACTACAATAAATGCTACCTCCTGTAGGTGAGGTTAATGGCTAATTAGTGGAATGCTACCTTCCATAGGTGAGGTTAATGGCTAAAAGTTAAAGGTTTTATATTATGACTTCCACCATAGTGGAATGCTACCTCCCGTAGGTGAGGTTAATGGCTAAAAGTTAAAGGTTTTATATTATGACTTCCACCATAGTGGAATGCTACCTCCCGTAGGTGAGGTTAATGGCTAAAAGTTAAATATCGACCATGAGGTAAGTTGGTGGGTCACTCCCCCTTCCTCCCACCGGTCTACATGTATTAGGTATGTCTAATACCGGGCTCACAAGTGAAAGAATAAGACAAGAAAGAACAAAAAGAAAAGAAAGAATAATAAAGCATAATATGAGCATAATCGGTTCGTGCATTGTTCATGATATGCCTTAGCTATAGTTTAGCATGCTTCCAGCTACTGTAGATTTACATTCAGTTACACGATGTTTTCTGTTATGCATCCAGCTATGTTGTTTCAGTTCTGCATTTAGTGTTATGTGTGGTGTCCCATGCCCTAAGTGGCTTGGACCGTCACTTAAAAACTACTACTTGTACTTTTACTTTAAAATTGATGCTTAAACTTACTTACTTAGATACCATAATCTTAGGATTTTTTTTTGAAAGTGTATGTATTTACTATTCACACACATATACTTTAAAAATGCACTGTCTAAGTCATTGGAAGTTCATTTATACATACATACTTGTAAACTTGTTTAACTGATTACTATTCAAAAGATACTATTCAAATATATTGCTAACTATTCCAAAATATACTGTTACTTAAAAACTATGCAGAAGATTAAACTTGTGGTGGTATCCATAACCTTGCCCTCACATCCGCTTCTGCTGCCATCATCGTCCATTGGTGCTTAAGCCGTAGGACACTTACCTACAGCATGAACACACTTCGTGAGCTTTACACCTAGTAAGTACAACATGTCATCCACAAAACATATTTGAAACATAGTGCATACTTAAAACTGTATAAGCATATCAAGTATCAACATATACCACTTCAACATATCACATATCATATCACTAAATCCAAAACTTCACATACTATATGCATAGCAGAAAACATCATGTACTGAATGCATCTTACTGTAGTTGGAAGCATAGTGAACTATATTGTGAACAATGCATGGTCTGATCATGCTCATTTTATGTTTCAATGTTCTCTTTCTTTCTTATGTCTACTTAGGGCCCGTGTGTCAGTATCGAGTGCGTGCAGACCATCAGAAATGCTCGTGGCCACTAAAACGAAGAGCCATCAACGGATGCTCAACTTACTTTAACTTGAAAAACCTCTTCAACTGAAAAGGCCAGTACGACATGTTTATTAAATTTCCAACTTATTTATCTGTTCTACCATATGCTCTTTTAAGTTGTCCCTAATCCAACGCGATAGGGGCATATGGCATCTAACTTATTCTTTCACCAATCTACTCGATTGTGAAACTATATGCTCTTCAACATGTTGTGCAACAACATGTGCATGGTATGCATACTTAACTTAATGTAAAATCATCATTTCAAACTCATTTTATTTAGGCTGTAGGCAGAGTTGTACTTACTTAGTTTGCATACAAGCTCATATTCTCACCTTTATCACGTTACAGGTATCTACCTATCAACATAACATTCCCCATTAATAATTGTTGTTGAGTCACTAGTACCGTTAGTGGCTAACGTATGGTACCGATTGCCATCGGTGCTAACTCGCTCTCTCTTTTGAGAGTTTGCTCCTCTATATGTGGTTAATTAATTTATTACCTAATAAACTAATTAATGTCATTCTTAGGTCACTATTACCGTTAGTGACTATAACTTGTGTTTCTGTATGGTACCGAGGCCTATCGGTACCTATTGGTCTACTTTGGGAATTTGGTACCTATCTTTTATCGTGTTTGATTAACTTGTGTACTTGACAAACTAATCGTCGTTCCTCACTTTATCATTCAAAACACGGTCCTTGACTGGTTTACCGATCAGTCAATTGACTGGTTACCTCGCACATCGTTACTAGGTAGTCTACTGGTTACTATTGCTTGTTTGGTGTGGTAGCCTATCGGGCTACCTACACTATTTTAGTTATTTTTGAAAATTGTTTTGGTTGCCTTATAAAATTCTTGGGAAAATTATGTGCTTTGAAACTGTCCCCTTCGTACCCCGTTGGAAGATGGGAGACATTTTATTAAAACCACATTTTCATTTTAAAGTGTGTAAAACACATTTTGGTGTTGTATTTTAAAGATGGTTTTTGAACCATTTATCGAAACCGTTTTAAAAACATGTTTGAAACGACTAAGTTTGAAAATTTGGCGAACATGAAATTTTTCGTTCTCGATGAGACAAACAATTTGCATGTTCATCTTGGAGCTCAAATCAAACTCAAATGGGTCCTAATCTTACTAAACCCGTGGCTACTTGTGTCTAGTTTTTTGTAAAAATTCCAGTTTTATGCTATTTTAAAAACGACTCTGTTTGAGGCCCAAAACGGCCAAATTTTTAAAATGCACATGATTTCATGTTGAGCCCGAGATCCGGTTCAGACTCTAAGTGGTCGATTTTTAACAAAACTCGAGACTGTGTCTGGGCTCGAATTTTTAGTCCCAGTTTTGGACACTAAAGGAAAACTACTCGAAAAACCTATCTTAATGTCATTTTTGACCAAAACCTATTTGATGCAAAAACGACTGTAACAAAATTTTCTTAAAGGTTTATGTTTTACCAAATCCCAAATTCAACTAACATGGTCAAAATGACCAAAACCCTTAGCCTATTTCTGGGAACAGATTTGTGTCCAGCCACCTTAAAAACGACCATTCTCTCAACCATTCATAAACTTAAACCAAAAATCACACAACCATATAAACTTGAAAATAAACATGCTAAGGGCTCAAAATAAACTTATTACAATCTATTTGCATAAACAAATACACATAAATTTCTTGATCAAAAACTTAAAATAACTAAACTTCAAAAAGGGTGTTTTTCGGTTTTGCCTTACATGCTAGGAATCGAGCACACCGAATCAAAGGCTTGAGTGACCAAAATGGCCGTGTGAACCAAGGAGATTGGGGGTTGGTTTATGCTAGCAAAGACACCAAAAATTTTCCTCTTAATATCAACCCAAAACAATAACTAGAAATCACAAAGATAGTTTCTAAAAACTTACCCTTGAATGCACTTGAAATGGCTTGGAATGAAATCTCCTAACATAAGCTTGAAGGGGCTGATTTTTGGCAAAATTTCAGTTGGATTTTTTGGCTTGAAAATGATGGTTTTGGGGGCTGTGGGATGGTCAGCTGTAGCAAGGAAAGAAAGAGAAGAAAGGGTTGTGTTTTGGGGTGTGAAAAAGAAAGAAAAAAACCTAAAGCCATGCCCACCCTTTTATAGACAAAACCTAAGAAAACTTAACCAACCTTAAGCTCAATTAATCAAGCCAGTCTTATGCTAATTTGGGGACAAATTTTCTATAATTCCAGCCCTCAAAAACTGAGGGAGCTGCACGCATTGAAGGAGGGCCAAATAAAAAATTTGGTTGATGGCATGTGATGGAAATTTAACATTGTTTAATCAAAAGGTGTCATACCTTTTCAATATTTTAGTTCTATATTTTAGGGCTATTTTTGCAACTAAAAACAGCTGCTTTTCAGCTAGGAGGACACGGATTTTGAGGGGTAAAATTCATTTGCAGTTGCCTCTCTTCACAGCCTAGTTTCTGCCCTTCGGTATTCGACCCTTTTTCGGCAGTGTTCTAGTTTTCTCCCGGAATTAGATTTTTTGAATCTGATTTTTATACTGATGATTTCCTAGTTGGTTTGTACTGTCTAAGAGCCCATTCTGTACTACTTTACTATTTATTTCTTATATTGTGGTTGTATTTACACTGTGTTGTCCTTGCGCACGTAAAACGAGGCGTTCTGGTGTGAAATTTTAAACACAGTCTCTCTTGACTAATTTGGACGTGCTAATTTCAATTTTATCAGTTTTACATCTATCTAAGGTCGTCTAGACCAGCTTTTGGGATCTGTGTGATCCTGTCTTCAAAAACGTGTTAGGTGCCCGATTTATTAATTTAGGCGTTCTGAGTCTAAATATATCAGTTTTGGGGCGAGAAAAGGTCGTCTTGACCTTCATCCCGATACTACGTATCGTTCAAATAAAAATTCTCATTTTATACCCAATTGACTAGATTGAGCCTACTGATTGTTAATATATCAATTTTATGTCAAATTAAGGTCGTCTTAACTATTAACTTGACACTGTGTTTTCTACTATTCACTATTTTCCATCTGACTGACTAGTCTAAGCATTCTGACTTCGATTTTGTCAATTTCTGGGTGAGAAGAGGTCATCTAGACCATCGTTCTCGATACTATACCTCTGTTAGGGTATTTATCGCTGTTGTGCTCAAATGACTGGTTCGAGCGTACTGATGACTTGTTCACCAGTCTTGTGTCAAGAAATGGTCATCTGGACCGTTTTCTTAATACTGCATGTCTTTTACGCTCATACACATAATAGAGTGGACCGAGTTCACTATCAGTCGCCCCTTTCATTACATGAATAGTACTTAAATAGTACTATACATGTTTAGTCTATTCAACTAGAAATATACTGTATTTATCAACTTAATTACTCATCACATAGTAATTAGGTTTCACACATTACAAGAGTCTTTATAGCTGCTCTTTGCTTAATACACGGCCTCCTACACGGGCTCTTACACTTGCGTGTACCTAACCGTGCTACACTTTATGACCATGTTCGCTCACATGGCCTATTACACTTCAATAGTCTGAACTGTATATGGCTATTTACATGGCCGTGTATCTGAACGTGTTACTCAAGTTTGCACTAAAAGACATCAAATTATTCCAATTTTATTCCTTAATATCTTATTACATAGTAAGTAGGCGCCATGAAAGTGACAGTCATTACATTATGTGATGCTCTGGTTTATGGAATGTTTCAGTGGTACTTGTTGGTACATGACATACTTATATGGTTTTAAGTATGTACTATGATTTAAACATGTTTTGCTGACGACATGTTGTACTTACTAGGCATAAAGCTTATAGTGTGTGTTCATGCTGTAGGTAAGTGACCTATGGCTTAGACCATAATGGGTGGTGACGGCGGCAAAAGTGGATATGAGGGCGAGGTTGTGGATACCACCGCAAGTTTTGACTTCCGCATAGTATTAAGTAAATATTATATTTTCAAGTCGTAACTAGTTAAACAAGTTTCATAAATATGTATGTATGATTTAACCTCAGCTTAATTCAGATCTTATTATATTTGTACGGTATACGTTAATATGTACAAGAATAGCAAAAACATACGGATGTAAAAAAAATCCCTAAAAAATTATAGTATTAAATAAGTAAGTTCAGGTAATAGTTTTCAAGCCAGATAAATTAAGCAACTGTTCTTTAAGAAAGTGAGAATAGTTCTCAAGTAAGTTTTAGCATCAGTAGTAGTTTTAAGTGGCAGTCTGGGACACTCAGGGCACGGGATGTCATAGATACCAATTATAGGATAAATTGAAAAACATACACGGTAGAATTTTAAAAATTTTATAAAGATCGTAATAACTAATGTTGCCATATATAATAAAATACACAACAATCTCTATACCTTTAGAGAAAACACCAGAAATATCAAAGGATGTGACCAAGTGAGCTTCAACCAACTATCCTTTTTTACTATTCTCCAATTCTCAAATAGTAGAGTGTGTGGGTACTCGGTTCCTCGATCAATATTCTGTGTGGCTTGTCTTCTTTCAACTACCAAGATTTCTAAGAATTATTTATTATGAGTGAAAGGTATAATAATAAATTTGCTCACCTGATGTGGCGACCTAGAGATCAATAAATGATGTAATATTAACAAGGGAAAAGGTGTTAGTTGGATCCAAAGGCCATGGTTTAAAGTGATCTTGAATGGCAGGCTAGGATCAGGCCAAAAGTGTAAAGAAAAATTTGGCAAATTTTGGGATAAATTAGACTGTTTTTAGGTGATGGGAAGGCAGAAAAATCAGCCACAACTTTGCAAATTAGTCCCCCAAAAAATTGCTAAGAAGTCCCTTGAAACAAGCCAAATTGCACAAAAATTTTGCAAAGAGACCCTCCCTTTATTTGGCTGCCTTTATAACCGGATGAAGGCTGGAAAATTCAGCCAAAACGTAGCAAAAAAATTACTTCCTTGCTGCCCTTTCCCAGCCATGAGCTTCCCTTCATTTTCAAGCTAAAAAGTTTGCAAGTTTTCATCAAAATTCACTCCAAAACACCTTCCAAGCTTCAAGTGTTCAAGCTATCAAGATAACACTCCATTTTATCTTACTTTCCTTGTGTTTTCCTTGAAAAATACGTGCTTGCATGGGGGGAAAGGATTGTGAAAATTTTGGTTCAAACTTGTTGTTATGGTGTTGGTTAGTTTGCATGTTAGTTAAAGGATATCATGGAAGCTTGAAACACAAAATTTGAAGTGTGTTTCTATAAGGAAATCCATGGCCTATGTGGAAGGAAATATGGAAAATTTTGTGAGGAAAATTGTGTGAAAAAGCTTGATTAAAAACCCTAAGAGCAAGAAATTATTTGTCTAGGATTATTGAACATGGAAACCGTGGCTAGAGAATGGGGTTGGAATGAAACTTTATTAGGGTTTTGGTGTGGAATTGTGCATTAAAAACCATAATGTTGAATTGTGAGAAAATGATAGTGTGGAAGAAAAATTTAGTGTTGAAATGTTTATGAAAACTGTGGCCAAATTTGAAGAAAAATAATGAATTGATGTGTTGGATTGAAGCATTGGTAATGCGGAAAAATTTTACGTAGAAGTTTGGTGCTTTTGCATAAAATAGGCCTTTGGTTTAGTATGTGGTAGGTACTATGGTTCTGAGGCGTACCTAAATGCTGGGAAACCTAAAATTTAAGGGAACATTTCCGCTAAATTTTTGGGTTCTTGGCGTTTAGGAAACGTCTCAAAACCGTCTAACCTATTCTAACTTGCCACGTACTAAATCAAAGGCCTAATTTTTATGTAAAAGCTCAGCTTTTTATGTAAAAATATTTACATTTCCTCGCATTCTCTTTTTTGATATTTCATCCCTTTTTCTTACAATTCCTCAAGTCAGTAAACCATAATTAATACATAATTATTTCCAATAATAAATTGAGGAAATCAAGGGATCAAAACTACTACCAAAATCGTTCCCGTCGGCGGTCGAACGAACCGCTCGATCTTGACTGCACAATCTTTGAAACATCGTTCTTCACTTTTGAAACTCCGGTTTGCAAATCCGAAGCTGCGGATGTGTCCGAACCACATAAAAAATAGGCTAATGGGCCTTTCTTCAATTTTTGGTCTCCGGTCGCCGTTGACCGATGTTGACCACCGTTGACTGGCGTTGACCACGGCAGCGATGGAAGTGGTGACCACCATCTTGAAGAGCTCGACGAGAAGAACCCATTGGTGGTGCCAATTTCACCAATTGAAGCTCCTATCGTCGGAAATCGAGCTCTAATAGTGGACGGTGGTGGCGATGCTCTGATCTTCATTTTCCGGCATTTTTGCCCAAAATTGCTTTGGGGCTTTTGATCTACGTGTTGCTCTGAGCATTTTGACACCCACCTTGCAACTCAACTCCGCCAGAATAGTCAGATTCGATGGCGGCGATGGCGACGGGCGAGTTTAGGCGACGCGATCCGGCAGTTGTTGACATGAAAGGAGGCCTGGGTTTTGTTCTACTCTTCACCATGAATCCATTGGGATCGGAATCGTGGCATTTGGATGTCTGACGACGGAGAAATCTTGGTTTGAAAAATTCGGCCACCAGCGGCGCGTGCGCCTTCCTCCGGTGTCAGCTCCATCAACTTGGCACACTGTTGGACTCAGCTCGTCGAGCGCTTTCCAATGGTGCCGGCGGTGTAAAAAACAGAGGTTAGATTCGATCGGGGGTTACTGTTAATATTCGTGTGGTGTTTGGGGGGGGGGGGGGTGGGTGGGGGGAGAGAAAATGAGGTTTGAAAAAATATGGGGGCTATTTTTCAAGAATCCCAAAAATTTCGTCCTTTATACTAATTTTTTGAAAAATTTTAAGATAGGCTATACTGACTAATTTGGGGGTGCTGAACCCAAATATACCAGTTTTATTTTCATCCGAGGTCGTCTCGACCAGTTTTTCGATATTGCATGGTTCCCGATCAAAAATTACTTTTTGTGCTCAAATGACTAATTTGAGCATTCTGATTCCAATATATCAGTATTATATCAAGAAAATATCATTTTGACCAATTTCTTGATACTGTGGTTAGGCCTACACTGTGTTGGCATTGCGCATGCATAACGAGGCGTTTTCGCGTGAAATTTCAAACACAATCTCCCTTGACTAATTTGGACATGCTGATTTCAAATTTATCAGTTTTACATCTATCTGAGGTCTTTTGGACCAGTTTTCGAGATCTGTATGACCCCGTCTCGAAAAACGTGTCAGGTGCCCTATTGACTAATTTGGGCGTCCTGAGTCTAAATTTATCAATTTCAGGGCGAGAAAAGGTCGTCTTGACCCTCATCCCGATACTGTGTATCTCTCAAACAAAATCTACATTTTGTGTTCAATTGACCAGATTAAGCTTGCTGACTATTAATATATCAGTTTTATGCCAGATTAAGGCCGTCTTGGCCACCAACCTGACACTGCATTTTCTACTATTCACTATTTACTATTTTTTGTCTGACTGACTAGTCTAAGCGTTCCAACTCCGATTTTGACAGTCTTTGGGTAAGAAGAGGTCATCTAGACCACTTTTCTCGATACTGTACATCTATTAGGGCAATTATTGCTGCTGTACTCAGATGACTAGTCTGAGCGTACTGATGACTAGCTCATCAGTTCTGTATCATGAAATGGTCGTCTAGACCGGTTTCTTGATATTGCGTGTCTCAACGCATACTTACATAATAGGGTGGACCGATTTCATTGTCGATTACCCCTCTCACTGCATGAATAGTAATTAAACGTTATTATACCCGTTTAATTCATTCAACTGAAAAGCACACTGTGTTTATTAACTTAATTACATCATTACATAGTAATTAAGTTTCATAATTCATGAGAGTCATTACAGCAACTCTCAGCTCATTACACAACCTTCTACACGGACTCTTACATGGGTGTGTGCAAGGTAACATGGGCATGTACATATCGGATACGGGCGTGTACTAGTTAAGGCTACTCAACACAGCCATGTCTTTGAAACACATTCATCTATCCGAGCAGTACACGGCCGTGTACTTGACCGTGTTACACTACACGGCCATGTACACTCACACGACTACTAATAGATACACAGTCCGAATGGCATACAATCACTCACACGATGTGTACCTGACCGTGTTACTTAATTTTGCACTAAAAGGCATTAAATTATGTCCATTTTATTCCTTAATGACTTATTACATGGCAAGTAGGTACCAAGAAAATGGCGGTCATTATAACCTACCCCCTTACAAAATTTTCATCCTCGAAAATTAGAATAATTCCGAGACGTCTCTTCTCATGTCTTCTTCCCATTCTCATGTCGCTTCCTCAACACTATGATTCCGCCACAACACTTTTACTAGCGGTATACTTTATTCCTAAGTACTTTCTCCTCTCTAACTAGGATCCGCACATGTTTCTCCACGTACGTCAGATCAGTGCATACTACAACGGATTCTTGGCTAAGAACATGGGAGCTGTTTGGCACGTACTTCTTCAACATCATGACATGAAAGACGTTACGCACTATAACTAACTCGGGATGTAGCGTTAGTCTATAAGCCACCTTCCCAACTTTCTTTATTATCTCAAGGGTCCTATGTACTTAGGACTGAGCTTTCCTTTCTTTTTAATGCACATCACCCCTTTCATGGGTGCCGCCTTAAAAAAGACCGAGTCTCCTGCTTGAAACTCGAGGGGTTTACAGCGTTTATCGTCAAAATTCTTCTGTCGATTGTGCTCTGTAACTAACGTTTCTCGTATCAACTTCATGTCTGTTGTGGTATTCTTGATGATGTCCGAGCTAATTAGTCGTTTCTCTCTGGTCTCGTACTAATGAGCCAGAGATCTGCATTTCCTTCCACAAAGTGTCTCGTACGGTGCCATTCCTATCGAGGAATGGTAGTTGTTGTTGTATGAGAACTCGCTCAATGGTAAGTTCTGATCCCAATTTCCTTTGAAGTCTAGGATGCAGGTCTCAACATGTCCTCTAACATCTGTATAGTCCTTTCAGACTAACTGTCAGCCTGAGGATGAAATGCTGTGTTGAACTCTATGATTCTCTTACTGGGCTCTGGTGTTCTACCTTAACCTTCTGGCACGTAAGGTATCTAGCGTTGAACTCGACAATGTCATTCTTCATTCCATGCCAACAAAAGCTTTCCTTCAGGTACTTGTACATCGTATTCGCCACTGAATGTACAAAATATGACGTCTCGTAAGATTCCAAAAGGATTCGCTTCGTGAGTTCTTCATCTTTCATAACACACACTCTATCTCTGTAGTAGAGTATGTCGTCCTTAAGGATCCTAAACTCTGAACCCTTGTCCTCTGTAGCTTCCTTTCTGGAATTGAGCAGGGAAAAATCGAAGTCTTGACCGATCTTGATCTCTTCTTGGAGTGTCGATTGGAGGGTTATGTCAGACAACCTCCCTGTCAAAATCTTGATCTTACTGCTACATAGCTCCCTTATAGCACTCCCGACCCGGTTTCAGATACGTCGCTATAAATCACAAAAGCTTCCCTGACTAGCGTTTGGAATAGTCAGTATTGGAGTGCTTGTGAGTCTTCGTTTTAGCTCTTGAAAGCTTTTCTCACAGTTGTCGGTCCACTCATACCTCTTTCCCTTCTTGGTGAGCGCTGTGAATGGTGTGGCTAGCCTTAAAAAACCCTCGACAAAATGTCGGTAGTATCCCACTAAACCTAGGAAGCTACAGATCTTTGTCACGTTTCTCAGAGCTGGCCACGCGCTAACTGCGTCAATTTTAGTTGGGTCCACAGATACTCCTTCCTTGGGGTCTATGTGACCTAGGAAATGGACCTTCTCCAATCAAAACTCGTACTTGGAGAACTTGGTGTATAGCTGATGGTCCTGTTACATGCGTAAAATGATCCTTAAGTGCTCTTCATGTTCTTTCTTCATCTTAGAGTGTATAAATATGTCATCGATGAACACAATGACAAACTTATCCAAATAGTCCTTGAACATGCGGTTCATCCAGTTCATGAAAGCTGTTGGCACGTCCGTCAATCTGAGTGACATGAACAGAAACTCATAATGTCCGTACCATGTTTGAAAGGCTGTTTTGGTACATCTTCATTCCTGATTCGTAGTTAATGGTACCCGGGACGTAGATCAATCTTCGAGAACACTGCAGCGTCTTGGAGCTGATCAAATAGATCGTCAACCTACGACAATGGTTACTTGTTCTTAATCATAATCCTGTTCAACTCTCTGTAGTTGATGCACATTCTCAATGGTCCGTCTTTCTTCTTCATAAATGGTACGGGTGCTCCCTAGGGTGAACAGCTCTGTCGAGTGAATCCCTTACCTATTTAGTCCTTCAGCTAGGCTTGGAGCTCTTTTAGCTCAGCAAGGCCCATTTTGTATGGGGCCTTAGAGATGAGGGCTGATTCTGGTAAACGTTTAGTCTCCAATGAGATCTCGCGCTCTGACGAGAGTTCTAGAAGACCTTCTGAAAATATCTCCATGAATTCCCTGACTATCGCACGTTCTTGGGTCCTATCTCTATTCCTCGTGTATTATCTACTACGTATGCTAGGAAGTCCATGCATCTACTGGATAGCATCTCGTGAGCCTTTAATGCTGATATCATCGCCTTTGGTTGCTCTGGCGACAAACCCTTGTAGATGAACTTTTTGCATCTGATTGGTTCGAAAATGATTTTCTGCCTCCGACAATCTATGATGACATTGTGTTTTGTGAAGTCCACCCTCACAATTACATCATAGTCATACATGTCGTAGGTTAACGCTCAATTCTCTCCTACAGATAATTACTGACACCTGACGTATCCAGTAATTATACAAATAAACTTCCCCTGAAGGAAGTGACATTTTAAAGGTTTATTTCATCCTATCTAAACTCCTACCTAACTTTCTAGCGGAATCTGATGATGCAACGAATGGGTGGCTCCAGAATTAAGTAGAACTAATGCATTAAAGTTGGCGATAGAAAGCTGGCCTGTCACCATTGTAGAAGTCACAACTTCAGCATCACTCCTCGTGTGAGCATAGATTCTCCCTTAGTTGTCTGAAGCTTTTAGTCTACCTTGTGTGATCGAAGGGCCTTTGATCCTGGTCTGGACAGCATGAAGTTGATTATTCCCAGTGCGGGGTTGATTCTGTCGGTTTCATGGGTTGGAGTAGCAGTTTTGGGCATAGTAGCCTTCCTTGCCACAGATGAAACAACCACTTACTCGTTACTTACATTCTCTTGGGTGCCTCTTTCTGTATTTCAGACACATCGGGTACTGACTGTCATTTCCTCTCTGGTCGTTTCTCTTCCGGGGGAGATTCTCTTGTGAATCTTGGTTGCCTTGATTCCCCTTTTCTCTTGTTATTGTTGTTGGAATGCCTGCTATTTTGACCGGTTCCCACGTTCTATCCTCCGTGTTGTAACTCGGGGTTCTGCTTCCCCTGAGCCTGCTCAGCTTGCGTTTTCTCCTCCTTTTGTGTCTTAAAATTCTACGCCTTTCGCTCCTTATCATGAGCCGACCAGTACACGGCTCAGACAGCCTTGCTGACATATTCTGCTAGTGTCGCTGGTCCGTGGCTTCCACTACAGACCTAAACTGTGATGTCCGTTTTGAACATCTTCAGCATTCATCTAACTCTCTCCTTTTAGTCGGTACCAAATCTGGGCAAAGTTGAGCCAGCTGCTTAAACCTCCTAACTGCCTCCATAACAGTCAAACTACCTTGGCGTAGGTTGTTGAACTCATCTTACTGCACTACTAGTGCTTCCTTGTTGAAGTACATCTCCTTGAATCCCTCAATGAAATCACTTCAGCTCATCTCTCTAATGTTCCTCCTAATGGTTACCATATTCCACCATTGATGCACCTCATTGCGCTGGGTGAAGGATGCACACATCACTTTCTCTTTATCTGTTAGCCCTATAAAATCCAAGATTACTTAGATATCTGTTAGCCAGTCATCAACCTCTATAGGGTTGGTGATTCCTAAGAATTCTAACGCTTTCATGCGTCGGAATCTCTCATTCAAGTCACCTTCCCTAGGGATTGGCAGAAAAACAATTACTGTTACGAAAGCAGCCATTACTATGGGTGTTAATGCCCCCTGGGCTGGAGGAGCTGCTTGCTCCCTCAGAGTTTCTGGGGCTGCTAGAGCCTCCTGTGCTGGCATCTCTACTAGATGTGGTGCCTGGGGTTGCTGGCCCAGCTGTTCCCTAAGCTGGTTTAGCTCCCGTTGCTAGTTCTCCATCATCTCTTGCATGGCTGCGATCTGTGCTATCAACTCATCCTCTCGGGATGCTAGGTTTAACTAAGCTCTCATTCTTGCCATGTTTTCCTATGTAACCCTATCGTACAGCGGGAAAGGAAAATATAAGTCTCTTAAATTCTGTATTTGGGGCTCGTATCACATATCGTTTTCTTTCTTACTTAACAATCTTACTTAAATATGATGGATATAAATATACATACTATATCCATCTTTCTCTCTCTCATACTGTGATATTCAATACAATTGCCGCATTGTATTGAAACATCGTCTGAGTGCTAGGATTCGTCCTGCACTTTCTGTCATACCATACTCACATTATGGAAAAATTATATCTAGCTCCTTGGGCAAAACTTTACTGCTTATCTCATAATATATTTCACATAATATACATACATATATTCAAGATTCTAGTTCAGCGGGAGTGACACACACTTCCCCTATACGATCCCAACAAGTACATTATGCTACAACTGACGGAGGAGAGCTACTGCTTCCCTCTATACATTTATATAATCAAAATTCCCACGGAGAGGGTTACTGCTACTGAAAGGACAATCTTGATTCAGCATCAGGCATCTCCCCATCGTCACTCTCACTGAGGGGGAACTCCTTTGGGTCCTCCTATGAAACTGGCTTCGTCAGGGGAGACGAAACTGGCTTCATCATCGCTTGCTATGTTACTTGAGGTTTATACATCCCCATCTATTTGTCATTACTAAAGCGGAAGGGGATCTCCTCTCCCTCATCATCGGGATGGGCGTCGGAAAGAGTCTCGTCATCGTCTCTCTTCCATGGGGTGTTCAGGAGACAGATGGGCTGGTTCGGGGTTCTCCATCGGTTCCCCATTACCCTCGTGTACTTCTGGCTGGTGCTCGGCCGTGAACTCTTCATTGGCCGGTTGGGGTGCTAGGTCTACCGGGTCACCCTCCATAACGGCGGCTGCTACAATGCCTTGGGCTTGTGTAGGGTTCCCGAGGTTGAGCACTTTTCTCTCAGCATTCACTATCTCCTAGATAAGGCTTGCTACTCCTTCTGCTTGATCACTCTTCTAATTTTGTTTGGCAAGGTCTCTTTCTCTCTTTTGGTCTTCTCCTGTCTTGATCCACTTTTGTCTCGGCATGTATTATAGAAGTCCACATTGGTTCCTTATAGCGAACAACATACGTTAGAACTAGGTCACCAGATATCAGCTACAGTCTTTCAGTCCGATGAACAAATTCTCGTATATCCATAACTCTAGGGAACTTAGGCGGTTTCACTCCCCGTTTGCCCATAGAGAAAAACTAGGGCTGATGCTAGACTCCTTTCAGAGATTGGCTAGATCGTGGTATGGCGAAACTCGACGCAATTAAGAGCTCATCCTGGTCATAAGGATCCCGATACACACAAGAGTATCTTCTTGAGAGATATCAACAGCCAACAGGACTCAGTTATCCTGATCAATGGCGTATAATCGGGGAATCACTTTGATAACGTGAAACCAGTCCTGACATTCTCATGGAGTGTAGGAGTACTGTTTGCCACTCGAAACTTAGTGGACAACTAGCCTTGAGGATCAGTACAACTCGAGCAGTAATCCATGTTCTTTCTCTGAGCAGTTCTCTAGCATTGCACGGTCGTGATTTTTCGTATAATGATCTCAGCATCTCTTCATCTTATCCTCACCATCATAGATATCGTTGTCTCATTACTATAAAATGTTATCTTCAATAGATAAACATTTACCGACTGAAAATAAAACTAACTTACTTGGACAGATGAGGTAGGCATGCGGCGATGTGAGGTAAAATGGCATGAAATCGCTCTGATACCAACTGTGACGAGTCGTGCCCTCAGTGGCTCGGACCATCACTGAAAACTATTACTTGCTTCTTTAACTTTTACTTATACTTCTTCTTTAAAACTGATACTTAAACTTACTGAATTTAATGCCATAAATTTAGAGGAAATTTTTTTTATATACGTATACGTATTTACTATTCATGTACATATATTATTAAAATACGGAATTTGAAAAATATAAGGATTTCAATTATACAAACACACTTATATACTTGTTTATCTGATTACTATTCACCAGACACTATTTAAATATACTATTCATACATATACTGTTTACTGTTCCAAAATACCGTTTAACCTTTACTATTCAAAATACTATTTAACTGTCACCATTCAAAATACTATTTACTCATACTGTGCGGAAGAATACTCGCGGTGTATCCATAACCTCATCCTCACATCCGCCTCCGCCGCCATCATCGCCCCTTGATGTTTACGCTATAGGATGCTTACCTACAGCATGAACACACTCCGTGAGCTTTACGCCCAGTAAGTACAACATGTTTACCGCAAAACATGTTTAAACATACGCATACTTAAAATCATGTGAGCACACCAATCATCACAGATACTATATAACATATCATATATCATAGCATCATGTATCACATCTTAAAATACATCATCACATCATACTGAATGCATAACATAGCATGTCATATATCGCATCATAGAATACGTCATCACGCATTGAATGCATCTTATGGAAACTAGAAGCATAAGGAACTAGTGCATACGGTGATCAATGCATGATCCGGTTATGTTCATTTATGTTTCATCATCTTCTTTTTCTTTATCTTGTCTACTCAAGGCCCCTGTGTCAGTACCGAGTGCGCGCAGACCAACGGTAACGTTGAGGTCACTAAATATGTAGGAGAATCCTAAACGGATTACTACCCTCTCTACCTTCTCTTACTTTAACTCTGAAAAACCCTTTCAAAGGAAAGAGCTGGTACGACACGCCTATTAAATTCCATCTTGCTTATCTGTTCTAGTCATGTGCTTTTGTAAGCTATCCCAAGGCCTACGCGGCAGGGACGTATGGCTTCTATCTTGTTCTTTCATTAATCTACTCGATTGTGAAACTATATGCTCTTATGTATGCTGTGCAACATCGTGTGCATGATACATACTTAAAATACTGGAAAAATCATCATTTAAATTAATTTTATTCATGTTGTAGGTGGAGTTGTACTTACCTGTCATCGGACAGTTTATACTCTCGCCTTCGTCACAATAAAGGTACCTCCCTGTAATCATAATGTATTTCATTAACATTCACTCTTAGGTCACTGTGGTCATTAATGACTAATAAAAACTCTATCGTTAGTGATACCGATCCTTATCAGTACTATTGCCCTCTTCTCAAGAATTTGATTTTCTAATTTCTAATCATGGTTAATTAATTTATTTACCTAATAAATTAATTAACGTCGCTCTTAGGTCACTCCATCGTTGTGTGGTACCAATGCCTATTGGTACGCAACTGCTCTACTTGGGACTTTGATATTTAATTTTTAATCGTTCTTAATTAATTTATCTACTTGACAAATTATTCACTGTCTCCCGCTATCCTGTTTAAACTCGGTCCTTCACTAGTTAACCGACCAGTCAACTGACCGGATACCTCACGTATTGACCATTTAGCCTATCGGGTTACCTTTACCAATTTAACTACCCCAAATTTTATACTTAGTTCACACCCATCCCTCGGGTGGTACTATTCTGACATAGGGGTCGTGTTCTTACATTTCGAGATTTCTAATTGGGCGATTCACTAATCCTCAAAACATTCGTCCTTCTTTCCCGGACCTAGGTCATCGAGGGGGCCTCGGGTTTCCATCTCGATCACATTTTCACCCTTCGTTTCCTAAAATACCCCTTTGTGCCGTTTTAGAAATTTCGGCAGCATTTTTGCTAAATTTTTGGGTTCCCGACATTTAGGAAACGCCTCAAAACCATCTAACCTATTCTAACCTGCCACGTACTAAATCAGAGGCCTAATTTTTACGTAAAAGCTCAGTTTTTTACGTAAAAATATTCACATTTCCTCACATTCTCTTTTTCAATATTTCATCCCTTTTTCTTACAATTCCTCAAGTCAGTAAACCATAATTAATACATAATTATTTCCAATAATAAAATGAGGAAATCAAGGGATCAAAACCACTTCCAAAATCATTCCCGTCGGCGACTGAATGAACCGTCCGGTCTCGACCACACAATCTTTGAATCATTGTTCTTCACTTTTGAAACTCCAGTTTGCAAATTCGATGCTGCGGATGTGTCTGGAATGTTGAAAATAGGCCAATGGGCCTTTCTTCAATTTTTGGTCTCCGGTCACCATTGACCGGTGTTAACCGCCGTTGATTGGCGTTGACCACGGCAACGATGGAAGTGGTGACCACCATCTTGAAGAGATCGACGAGAGGAACCCATTGGTGGTGTCAATTTCACCAATCGAAACTCCTATCGTCGGAAATCGAGCTCTAACGGTGGACGGCGGTGGCGATGCTCTGATCTCCATTTTCCAGCATTGTTGCCCAAAATTGCTTTAGGGCTTTTGATCTACATGTTACTCTGAGCATTTTGACACCCACCTTGCAACTCAACTCCACCGGAATAGTCAGATTCGACGGCGGCAATGGCGACTACGACGAGTGAGTTTGGGTGACACGATCCGGCAGTTATTGATGTGAAAGAAGGCTTGGTCTTTGTTCTTCTCTTCACCACAAATCCATTGGGATCGGAATCGTAGCATTTGGACGTCGGACGGCAGAGAAATCACGGCTTGAAAAATTCGACCACCGACGGCTTTAGGCGGCGCGTGCGCCTTCCTTCGTCGTCGGTTCCATCGACTCGGCACACCATTGGACTTAGCTCGTCGAGAGCTTTCCAATGGTGCTGGCAGTGTCAAAAATAGAGGTCGGATTCTATCGGGGGTTACTGTTCATCTTCATGTGGGGCGGGGGGGGGGGGGGAGGTGGAGAAAATGAGGTTTGGAAAAATATGGGGGCTATTTTTCAAGAATCCTAAAAATTTTATCATTTATACTAATTTTTTGAAAAATTTTAAGATAGACTATACTGACTAATTTGGGCATGCTGAACCCAAATATATCAGTTTTATCTTCATCTGAGGTCGTCTCGACCAGTTTTCAAATACTGCATGGTTCCCAATCAAAAATTACTTTTTGTGCTCAAATGACTAATTTAAGCATTCTGATTCCAAATATATCAGTTTTATGTCAAGAAAAGGTAATGTTGACCAATTTCTTGATACAGTGGTTAGGCCTGCACTGTGTTGACACTGCGCATGCATAACGAGGCGTTTTCACGCGAAATTTCAAACGCAATCTCCTTTGACTAATTTGGACGTGCTGATTTCAAATTTATCAGTTTTACGTCCATCTGAGGTCTTCTGGACCAGTTTTTGGGATCTGTATGACCCCATCTCGAAAAACGTGTTAGGTGCCCAATTGACTAATTTGGGCATCCTGAGTCTAAATATATCAATTTCAGGGTGAGAAAAGGTCATCTTGACCCTCATCTTGATACTACGTATCTCTCAAACAAAATATACATTTTGTACTCAATTGACCAGATTGAGCCTGCTGACTATTAATATATCAGTTTTATGCCAGATTAAGGCCGTCTTGGCCACGAACCTGACACTGTGTTTTTCACTATTCACTGTTTACTATTTACTATTTTCTGTCTGACTGACTAGTCTGAGCATTCTAACTCAGATTTTGTCAGTCTCTGGGCAAGAAGAGGTCATCTAGACCACTTTTCTCGATACTGTACATCTATTAGGGCAATTATCGTTGCTGTACTCAGATGACCAGTCTGGGCGTACTGATGACTAGCTCATCAGTTCTGTATCATAAAATGGTCGTCTGGACCAGTTTCTTAATATTGCGTGTCTCAACGCATACTCACATAATAGGGTGGACTGATTTTACTGTCGATTACCCCTTTCACTACATGAATAGTAATTAAACGTTACTATACCCGTTTAATTCATTCAACTAAAAAGCACACTGTGTTTATTAACTTAATTACATCATTACATAGTAATTAAGTTTCATAATTCATTAGAGTTATTACAACGACTCTTGGCTCATTACACAACCTTCTACACGGACTCTTACACGGGCGTGTGCAAGGCAACACGGGCATGTACATTTCGGACATGGGCGTGTACTAGTTGAGACTACTCAACACGACCATGTTTTTGAAACACATTCATCTATCCAAGCAGTACACGGCCTCTTACACGACCGTGTACTTGACCGTGTTACACTACACGGCCATGTACACTCACACGGCTACTAATAGATACACAGTCCGAATGGCACATGGTCACTCACACGGCCGTGTACCTGACCGTGTTACTTAAATTTGCACTCAAAGGCATTAAATTATGTTCATTTTATTCCTTAATGACTTATTACATGGCAAGTAGGTGCCATGAAAATGGCGGTCATTACATGTGGTTAATCTAACACACACATAATTGACTTGATAAGTCTGAGTTGTGTACTATAGGTACACTATAGGAGTTGTGCTACGGGTGCTAGAGTGTGATTAATTTAATACACACCATAAATGGAAGAATATGAATGTGCTACGGGCACTTAAGTGTTCCTAACCGTTAGGTGATGATAATGCTACCCGGTTGGAGCCATAAGAAAGATGGTAATAAAACCAAAGCTGGCGTACCGGCCTCTAGTACAGTGGGGGTTTTGTTTATCGGTTTCGGGCCATGATAGATTGTGGAAGAATGGCCAGTGAGTAGCTCCCCAGAGTCCCTCCCAGTCAGCACACATAACGGTACGGCTAATGATGGGGCCCAAAACCAGTACATAAGGAAGATAATGACCAAAAATTTAAAATGAAAGCTATAAGAGAGCATAACCAAGCATAATAGGCACTAACTTTACGTATAATGTTCTCGGTCAAAGCTGACATGAATAGTGTTTGGTCAAAGTCAAAGTTACTATTTATGATGAATAATACTACTCACGGTAAAATTTATTATTCGTGATTTAGAATCTATATAATTTCTAGTATTTATATTTGAACTTACTAAGCCAGTAGCTCACCAGTATGTTTATGTTGCAGGTAAGAAACATGTCTAGTCGATTGCTGTGGATGATGGTAGGATTTGCATGTGCCAAAGGGATAGGGAATCCACTGTGGATATGGTCCTAATACCAGTCTTCCGCTGAGCACTTTGAGAGAACATTGAAGAAAGAAAAGATGTATTTTTTATAAAGAATTGAATTAGATATTTATGTAAATTATGTTTTTATTTCCAAAAAGACAAGCATAGTAAAGTTTTATTTATTACACCATTTAAAAAAAAAAGGTAAAATGCTTTGAGAGAGAAGTTTAAAAAAAAAATTTGCTCCAAAATAACAAGAGATTTAAAAGCAAAAGTGAGATAACGGTGGCCTTTTATGGCAACAGTCCTTCGTAGTCAGCTACGAAGCCTGATGGCTGTGATAACCAGGAATTTTAGATTCTTGGAGTAGAATAAAATTGTATGTATGTATGAATTTTAATGAATAAATTATAAAAAAAAAAGGTTGTGTTTTAATACTATTCTGAATACTATAAAAATGTTCTGGCAGTGTTAAAGTGAGTGAGTTCAGGGATGGAAAATCTTACCAAACAGAATCGGGTGAGACGGTTTGAAAACGGAGCTGAAAACCCTAGGGAGTGCACTAAAATGCACTAAAAAGATAGAAATTTACGGTAGAGAATTTTGATCAAATGGAAGCAAAATAAAACAAACCAATCGCACCGGAGGCGTTCGAAACCCGCCTACACGATTTCGGTAAAGTTCTGTTCGGTTTAACTTTCGGTCAAAATTTGACCACAAATTAATTAGTGAATTAATATGTATATATGATAGGATGGCATCATAATTATGATGTCATAAATACAATTTTAAGGATTAGAAAGTAATATGTAAAAGGTGTAGGGTTAGGATTTGATGACCTTTTGATCAATGGTCATGATCTTGCCAAAATAACCTTGAAAAAATTTTAAAAAAAATTTGAAAAAGGCCATTCGATCACCTAGAAAGAGGGCAGAAAAAAATTGATTTTTGGCCTAAAAATATTGTACTTTAATCCTTGAACAATTAGCAAATTATTGGAAAAAAATTTGCTAAGTGGTCTTTAGCTTTTGCCTATAAATAGGCTTCAAAATTCATTCAAAAAAATGAAAAAAATTGGCCAAACTCTTGCCAATTCTCAACAACCCAAAACCGTGCCCCTTTAGTGCATTCCAAGCCAAATTTTGTCCAAAATTTCACACCAAAATTAGCTTCCATTTCATTTCTAGCATCAAGGAATCAAATAGATAAGGTAAGCTTCCAAATTGAAGCAATTTTACTTGATTTTCTTAGTGAAAATCGTGGGTATGAAGGTGTAGAAACATTGATAAAAATTGATGATTTGTTAATGTTATGATTAGTTTGGTGTTTTAGAGATTAAAGCATGATTTAGGGTTAAGAAACAAGCAAAAATTTATCCTTGGTTTCCATGAAAAATCGTGGCACCATTGGTATGAAAAATGATTGGAAATTGGTGATTTGGTTTTGTGTTTATGTTCATTTGGTTACCTGTTGAATCATGCATGAATTGGAATCCAGAAACAAGAAAATTTGATTTATTTTTCATGCTAAAATCCGTGGGTGATAAACACTAGAAAATGGGAAACTTTTAGTGTTGAATAGGAATGTGTAATGTTGACAAAAACCCTAAGAAAGAAAGCAAGATTTTCTATGTGAAATTGCATGAAATATCCGTGGCTAATGCTAGAGTTAGAATGAAAATTTGGTTAGGTTTTAATGTCGATTTACACATTTGAAAACCTAAGAATAAAATGTAATAATTGTGCAAGGTGATGAAAAACATTTGGTGATGATTAACATAATAAACCAAGGCTAGGTTTGGAAAGAATTGATGTTGTGTATTGATTTTTGAATATTGGTTAATATGGAAATTTTTATACAAAGTTTGGAAACTTTGTATAAAATAGGCCTCTGGTACAGTATGTGGCAGGTATAAAGGTTCTGAGGCGTACCTAACACCGGGAAAACCTTAAAATACAAGCAGAAATGCTACCGAAATTTCCAAAATGGCATAAGGGTATTTCGGGAAACGAGGGGTAAAATATTAGACTTGGGAAGGAAACAGGTACCCCTCGGTGGATTAGGATTGAAAATGGAAAACCAACCCAAGAGGAATAGTAAACCGACCCTTAATGACTAAAATACCTAAAACAGCAAAAAAATTCATGTTAGGAGTATTTCGGGAAACGAGGGAAAAATTAGGACGGGATAGGAAACCTAAGCCTCTCAGGGACCGAGGGCCGGGGACTGGATGAAAAACATTTCAGGAGTGGTGAAATGGTTATTTGAGGCTCTGAAATGCTCAAAAAACAAGAAACGCCCCTAGGTGATAGATGAAGAGTAATTGGGGGCCGCAAAGATGGATAATTGAGATTTTACAGCAAATTAAGCTGTAAAATGATATAAAAGCCTAGGGAATATTATTTTAAGATATTTGGGCTTAGAAAATTTGAGAAAAATGATACAACGGAATAGTTACGATCTCGAGACCCATTAGGGGTAAAATGGTCATTCTGACCAAAAATTTCCGAAAGGCTTGGAAAGGACCCTAAAGGGCCTAGAATGACTTAAATAAAATTCTAAAACCCAAAATAAAGATTTTAGAGTTGAAAATCTAGAGTTTAATTAGTACACGGGCGTGTACAGTGGAACACGGCCGTGTAAAATAAAACCGAGGGGTACACGGTCAGGGACACGTGCATGTTGCAAACTGTGCACCATATAAAGAATTTAAATGTTTTGTAAAATTTATCACAAAATAAATATATTTAAAGTGATAATTAATGAAGGATATTAACAGACAATATTATGTTTGTAGGAACCCAGATTAGAGATAAAACTACTGAAGAGTTCCGAAAGTGGACATTATCGTAGTATTGATAAGTTCAAGCATTTTTATGTCATAACATGAAATACTATATTACTTTGTTATGTAGTAGTTGTACACTAGGTATCTAGTCTTATGGACATTTGGGGATTGGTTAGTATAACAGGTCCCACATAATAAAAAGATCAGAATATCTAAGGCCTACGGGCGATGGAGGTTAGTGACCTTGAGGTGACAATTGATGTCACTTGGTCAAAACTATAATTGAAAGATGGTAATAAAACCATTTAAGGCGTACAGCCCCTCCAACGTTGTGATGGAGGTTTTTCGGGTCCTACGGGGATATAATAAGGCCTGTGGGGGAAGAAGCTCTAAGGTCGCTCCCTAGGCCCTCCCAGTTAGTGCACAAGATAAATTATCGGTACTGCCATAAAAGAGCTCAATATCAGAGTACAAATAGAGAAGGAATAATCAATAATATGATAAAAGCCATAATTGAGCATAACCAAAGCTTATATTAAGTATAGCGAACCGGTTAGGCTAATGTGAATAGTATCTAGTTAAAGTAATAAATATAGTAACCTATTAGGGTAACAGTTGCTATTCATCGATCAAAGGTCAAAGTCACTATTCATGATGAATAGTAATATTCATGATGAATGAATAGTACTATTTATAAGAAATTGAGTTTTTAATGTTTTTGAATTCATGTGATTCTTACTAAGTATGTTTAAACTTACTGAGCCTATTAGCTCACTAGTTTGTTCATGTTACATGTAAGAAACCTGTCCAGTAGACTATATGGATGGCGGCAGGATGTGCGTGTGTCAAGGGATAGGGAATTCACTGAGGACTTGGTCTTGCCATAAGTCTTCCGCTGAGCTTTGAAAGTCAGCGAATTGAAGAGAATGTGCCATTGAAAAAAAAATACAGTATAAATATTTTGTATATTATACATTATGTTGTACTTAAAAAAGACAACTAAAAGTTAGTATTGTATTTTACATGGCTTTTATACTTAGCTTTCTTTTCGAGAAAGTATGTATTAAAAAACAAATTTATGAGCGAAATTTTCGGGCCCTAAAAAATGAGAATTTAAGAAAAAGAGTTTAAAAATGGCGATCCGGATTCGACACAAGAGCTATCTTGATCGGCAACAGAGTCGGTTCATGATAGTTTTGTGTGGTTGGATTTGGGGCCGCCATAATGGCAATGGTACCAAACTACGCGGGTGCCACACATGATGAGCTTTACGCTCAGCAAGTACAACACCAAATCTGCAAAACTATCATTTAAAAACATATGCCATAACTTAAAGGCACATCATACTGATAAACACATCATGACTTCAAAGCACATCATGAATACATATCATGTGTCATATAACTGAAAGCACAACATATCACATAACTCAGAAGCATATCATAACAATAACTTAAAGCATATCGCGAACTATTCATGAACCGATTATGCTCAATTATGCTTCATTATGCATTATCTTTCTTTACTTGTCTAAGGACCCGTGTGTCATTACCAAATGCACGTAGACCTACAGATGCACTGAGACCACAAACTTTCTATTGAGCCTTGGCTCGTTATACTTAAACTGAAAAACCTCTTCTAGCTTGAAAGGCCAGTATGACACACTTAATGAGTCTTGACTCACTTCTTAATTACCCAATTGTTGAGATCATGAATTTCTATCATCATGCCATAAGCTCTACTAGGCTATCCACTAATCATGCACGATAGGGATATAAAGGCATCTAACTCATGCTATTCAATAATCTACGTGATTATGATACATCTTATATCATGTTATGCAACAATCATTCACAATTAGCATACATATCACAGAGTAAAACAACAATTTCAAACTCATTTTATTCATGCTGCAGGTGGAGTTGTACTTCCTTATCTATAGGTAGTTTGTACCTCGCCTCGTCAAATTACAGGTTTCTACCTGTAAGCATAATGCATTTCATTAATTATTCACTCTCAGGCCACTACTGTCGTTAGTGACTAATAAAATTCTATCGTTATATGGCACCGATCCTTGTTGGTAATAAACTGCTCTCTTTTGAGAGTTTGATAACTACCATCTAATTGTGGGTTATTAATTTATTTACCCAATAAATTAATTAACGTCTCTCTCTCTCTTCTTATCTCAGTTTTGATTGGTTAACTGACTAGTCAACTAACCAGCTACCTTGCATATTGATTTGATAGCCAATCGGGCTACCTCTATTGATTTGAAAAATTGCTAGGGAAAACATCCTGTATTTTTTTTTTTGAAATACCTTTCCTTAGGATTTAAACACAATCCCCTTTTTCACCCCGTTGGAAGGTGAGGGTGTTTACTTAAAACCATTTTCTCATTTTAAAGAACACATTTGGTGTTCACTTGAAAGGTGGTTTTTAAACCCTTTTTGAAAAACTACATAGAACTTACTTAAAACGACCGAGTTTGTAAAATTGGCCAACATAACATTTTTAGTCCTCGACGAGATGTATAACTTTCACGTTCAACTCAGAGCTTGGTTCAAAATCTATCGGGTCCTAAACACTACAAACCCATGGCTAAAAGCTGTTCTAGTTTTAGAAAATGTCTAATTTTTGGATTAATTAAAAATCACTTTGTTTAGGGCCCTAAACAGCCGAATTTTGAAACTCACACAAGCCATATTTTCATTTTTTAGGTGATCTACATTTTTTATGTTGAGCTCGAGACCCAATTTGGACTCTAAATTACTCATTTTTAGAAAAGTCTAAGATTGTTCCCTGTTCGCAGGTTTCCAGTCCTAGTTTTGATCGCCGATCAGAAATCATCCCAAAAACCTATCTTAACATCATTTTTGGCCAAAGGCTATTTGAAGTAAAAATGTCTATAACAAAATTTTCTAGAACTTCCATGTTTTACAAAAACTCAAAATCTATCCATAACATGCTTGAAACTTAGCAAAATTGTGGCTAAAAATCTAGGATAGTTTGGTTTCCAACAAAACCCTAAAATGTCCATGGCATCCACAATTAAAAACTTAAACCATAATCACATAACCACATAAACACAAAAATACAATGCTCAAGGATCAAAATAAACTTATTACAACCCATTACTTAGAATACTTAGTAAATCTCCTTGATGTCGAAATTTAATAAACGAGAAAACCTCAAAAGGATGGGTTCTAGAGTTTTTACCTTAGCGTGCTCGAAACTAGCACAAACCGAAGCAGACTTGTGACCAAAATTTATGTGGATTAAGGGTGAACAAGAGGTCGACTTGGGCCGAGGAAAACATAGAAATTTTCTTGGTTCAGAAAGCTAAATAAACAATCAAAACTACAAAGGAAAGGTTCTAACACTTTTACCTTAAGTTAGCTTAAAGAATGGCTCCAACCAAGCAACAAACTAAGAAATTTTGGGCTGACTTTTGGTGAGTTTATTCGTGTGTTTTAGGGCTGTGGAGGAGTCGACCGGCAGAGGAAAAAGAAGAAGAGAATAAATTTTTTTTTAAAGCTTTGGAGTTGCAAGAAGAGGAAAAATGAATCACATGGCCAAGGTGCCCTTTATATAGACTTGTCCTAAGCATGATTAATCAATTCTAAGCAAGTTTTCTTAAGCCTAATTGACTAAGCTTGGGGGGAAAATTTTGTGCTAGGCCCCCTTCAAAAAACGATGGGATACATGGAGAAAAATGGGCCAAATTTGCATTTAATGCCTTGGTAAAGTCTATAATGAATTGTCTACACCTTTTCAAATTTTTAATCAAAAGCTACAAGATACGTTTCCTTGTTTTGTGGGAAACTTTTCCACCTTGTCTCCTAGAGCTGTGTTTGGCTATCCACAAGCATGGTTTTTGAGGGGAAGAATTTTATCTGTAAGGGCTTCTCTTAGCAATCTAATTTCCCCTAACAGTGTTCAGTCCTTTTTTGGTTGTGTTCTAAACCTTGATCGAAAATGGATGCTCTTGATTCAGATTCTTATTCTATTCATTCCTAGATGGGTTATAGCACCTATGAGCCCGCTCTAAATCTATTACTATTCATCTATGGTATTGTGGTTATGTCTTAAATAGTGCTAACACTGCACACACATAGTACAACTTTTTCGTGTGAAATTTCAGACATAGGCTATCCTAACTAATTTGGATGTGCTAATTCTGAATTTATTAGTTTTACATTCATCTAAGGTCATCTGGACCAGTTTCTAGATCTATGTGACTCCTACCCAGAAATCACCTTTTGTGCTCAACTGACTTGTTTGAGCGTTCTGACTTTAAATATATCAGTTTCGGGTTGAGAAAATGTCACCTTGACCCCTTTCCCGATACGACGCATGTCTCATACATGATTTCACATTTTGTGCCCATTTGACTAAATTAAGCATGCTGATTATAAATATATCAGTTTGGTATCAAGAAAACGTCACCTCGACCATTTTCTTGATACTGTATATTTATCATTCAAAATTTCACTGTTGTGCTCAGATAAATAGTTTAAGTATACTGATGACTAGCTCATCAGTTCTGTGTCAAGAAATGGTCGTCTTGACCAGTTTCTTGATACTGTGTGCTACTCATGTGCACTCACACGTAATAAGGTGAACTGATTTCACTCTCAGTCGCCCCTTTCACTACATCAATAGAAATTTAATGTTTCTTTACTCGTTTAATCATTCAAACTAGAAAATTATACTGTACTCATAGACTTAATTTTTTATTACATAGTAACTATGTCCCATGAACAGGGCTGTTATTAAAATCTACCCCCTTAAAAATTTTCGTCCTCGAAAATTAGAACAACTCTGGAAAGTCTCTACTCATGTCCTCTTCATGCTCTTATGTGGCTTCTTCAATATTATGGTTTCACCATAAGACTTTCACGAGAGGTATGACTCTGTTCTTTAGCATTTTCTCTTCTCTGGCCAAGATCTGCATGGGTTTCTCCTCGTATGTCAGATCAGCATGTACTTCGATAGTTCTTGACTCAAAACGTGAGAGCTGTCTAGTACGTACTTCTTCAACATTGAAATGTGAAAGACGTTGTGTACTGACGCTAACTCGGAAGGAAGTGCTAATCTATAAGCTATATTCTCGACCCTTTCTATTATCTTGAAAGGTCTTAGATACCTAGGACTAAGCTTTCCTTTCTTTCTAAAGTGCATCACCCCTTTCATGGGTGCTACCTTGAGAAAGACTGAGTCTCCTACTTAAAACTCGAAGGGTCTACGGCGCTTATCTACAAAACTCTTCTAGTGAATATGTACTGTATCTAACCTCTCTCATATCAGCTTCACGTCTACTGTGGTACTCTCAATGAAGTCTGTGCTAACTAGTCGTTTCTCCCCGGTCTCATGCCAATGAACTGGGGACCTACATTTCCTTCAATAAAGTGTCTCGTACGGTGCCATCCCTATCGAGGAATGGTAGCTGTTGTTGTATGAGAACTCGATCAGGGGTAGCTTCTTATCCCAGTTTCCCTTAAAGTCTAGGATGCAAGCTCTCCACATGTTCTCCAACATCTATATGGTCCTTTAAGAATGCTCGTTGGTCTGAGGGTGAAAGGCTGTGCTAAATTTCAACTTAGATCCTAATGCAGCCTGAACGCTTTGTCAAAACCTAGAGGTGAAGCGTCTGTCATGATCTGAAATGATCAACTTTGGCACTCCATTTAGTCTTACGATCTAAGCCATATAGATCTCCGCTAATCATTCCATCGAATAGCTAATCTTTATGGCTAGAAATCGAGCTAATTTCATCAGTCTGTCTATAATCACCCAAATTGCGTCATTGCCGTTTGACGTTCTCAATAATCCGACTACAAAGTCTATCGTGATCTGGTCTCATTTCCATTTTGGTAGCTCTATTTTCTGCAACTCTCCTATTGGGCGTTGGTGTTCCGCCTTAACCTTCTGACAAGTAAGGCATTTGGCTACAAACTCAACGATGTCATTCTTCATTCCAAACCATCAAAATCTTTCTTTCAGATTCTTGTACATTTTGTTCACTCCTGGATGTACAGAATATGGTTCTTGTGAGCTTCCGAAAGGATTCGTTTCTTGAGTTCTTCACCCTTTAGAACACGCATTCTATCCTTATAATAGAGTATATCGTCCTTAGAGACTCTAAACTCTAAACCTTTGTCCTTCGTAGCTTCCTTTCTTGGCTTGACCAAGGACAAATCAAGCTCTTGGCCAGCCTTGATCTCATCCAGGAGTGTCGGTTGAAGAGTTATGTCAGATAATCTCCTTGTTAGAATCTCGATCTCGCTGCTGCACAGAACCATCCACAGAGCTTTTGGCGAGGCACTGATAGCCATGAGTGAAGTAGAATGCTTTTGACTCAATATGTCGATCACCTCGTTGGCTTTTCCTGGATGATAAAAGATTTCGTAGTTGTAATCTTTGACTAATTCTAGCCATCTTTGCTACCTCTTGTTGAGCTCTTTCTGCATAAAGATATACTTGAGACTCTGGTGGTCGGTGTAAATCTCGCACTTGACTCCATAGAGATAGTGCCTCCATATTTTCAATGCAAACACTGTCACTACTAGCTCTAGATCATGCTTTAGGTAGTTTTTCTCATGATCCTTAAGTTGTCATGAGGTGTATGCAACTACTTTACCATTCTGCATCAATACGGCTCCTAATCCGGTCTTAGATGCGTCATTATAAATTACAAAACTTCCTTGACTCGCATCTGGAATGGTCAATATTGGAGCGCTTGTGAGTCATCATTTCAGCTCTTGAAAGCTCTCCTTACATTTGTTGGTCCACTCGAACCTCTTTCCCTTTCTAGGGAGTGTTGTAAGTGGGGCAGCTAACTTCGAAAAGCCTTCAACAAAGCGTCAGTAATATTCCACTAAACCTAGGAAACTACATATTTTTGACATGTTTCTCTGAGCTGGCCATGCACTAACTACGTTAATCTTTACTGGATCCACAAATTCTCCCTCCTTGGAGACTACGTGACCTAGGAAATAAACCTTCTCCAGCCAAAACTTGCATGTGGAGAACTTAGCATATAACTGGTGTTCTCTTAACACACGTAAGATGATCCTCAAGTGCTGTGCATGCTCCTTCTTTGTCTTAGAGTATATAAGTATGTCATCGATGAACATAATGATGAACTTATCCAAATAGTCCTTAAATATACGGTTTATCAAATCCATGAAGGCGGTTGGAGCATTTGTTAGTTCGAAGGACATAATAAGAAACTCATAGTGTCCGTATCGCGTTCAAAAGTCTATCTTGGGCACATCCTCATCCCTGATTCGTAGTTGATGGTACCCTGAATGCAGATCGACCTTTAAAAATACTGTCGCGTCTCGGAGTTGATCAAACAAATCATTGATCCGTGGCAAGGGATACTTATTCTTAATCGTAATCTTATTCAGCTTTCTATAGTCTATACACATCCTTAGTGTGCCATCTTTCTTCTTTACAAATAGTACGGGTACTCCTTAGGGTGAAAGGCTCTATCGAATGAATCCCTTATCCATCAGGTCCTTCAGTTGGGCTTGGAGCTCTTTTAGCTCTGTAAGGACCATTCGGTATGGGCCTTAGAGATGGGAACTGATTCTGGTAGTAATTCAATCTTAAATGAGATTTCACGCTCTAGCAGGAGTCATGGAAGGTCCTTTGGAAATACTTCCATGAACTCTTTGACTATCGGCACGTTCTCGGGTCCTATCTCTGTTTCTTAAGTCTTATCTACCACATGTGCTAGGAAGCTCGTGCATCCACTGGATAGCATCTTGCGAGCCTTTATTGCTGAGATCATCGTCTTTGGTTACTTCAGTGACAAATCTGTGTAAACAAACTTTTCGCATCCGATCAGTCCAAAAGTGACTTTCCGTCTTTGACAGTCTATGATGGCATTGTATTTTGTGAGGAAATCCATTTTCAAGATTACATCATAATCGATCATGTCGATGATGATTAGATTAATACTCATCTCTCAACTGTAGGTAATTACTGGTACGTAACACATCTAGTAATTAGACAATAAAACTTCCCCTGAGGGAAGTGCTATTTTAAAATTTTGTTTCATCCTATCTAAGCCTCTATCTAGCTTTCTAGCAAAGTTTGATGATGCAAATGAATGGGTTGCTCTAAAATCGAATAAAACCAAAGCATCTGAGTTGGTGACAGAAAGCTGACCTGTCACCACTGTAGAAGTTCTAGCTTTAGCGTCACTCCTCATGTAAGCATAGATTCTCCCTTGGTTGTTTGGAGCTTCTAATCTACCTTATGTGATCGAAGGGCCTTCGATCCTGATCTGGGCTGTGTGGAGTTGATTACTTGTGGTGCGAGCTTGATTCTATTAATTCTGTGGGTTGGAAAAACAGCTTTTAGCATAGTAGCCTTCCTTGCTACAGATGAAATAGCCACTTGCTCCCTGCTTGTATTCTTCCGGGTGCTTTCTTCCACATTTTGAGTACATCAGATATTGGCTATCGTTTCCTCTCTAGTTGTTTCTCTTCAAGGGGAAGTTCTTCTGTGGGCCTTGCTGGCCCGGGTTCCCTTCCTCTTATTGTGGTTATGGGGTGGCCTGCTATTCTGGCCAGTACCCACGTGTTGCCCTCTGTGTTGAGACTCTGGGTTCTGCTTCCCTTGAGCCTGTTTAGCTTGAGTTTTCTCCTCCTTCCATGCCTTAAAGATTTGAGCCTTTTGCTCCCTATACTATGCTAATCAATACTTAGCTCAGATGGCCCTACTGATGTATTCTACAACCGTCACCGATCCGTGACTTCCACTGTAGACCTATATTGCAATGTCCGTCCAGAACATCTTTAGCATCCTTTTGACTTTCTCCTTTTCTATAGGCACCAAGTCCAGATAGAGTCTAGCTAATTGCTCAAATTTCTGACTACTTCCATCACAATCATATTGTGACGCCTTAAATTTTATTTAAGGGTCAATATACAATTTAAATAAAATTAGTGTGCCAAAAATTAATTAAAAATCTTTTGGAAACCCTAGGTTGGTTTCCTAGTCAAATTCCACTCAAAAAGTCAACAATTTTGACTTCAAAAACCCTAAAATATTCGGCTATTACTTGGGATTTTTAATTAAAATTTAAATCCCACAAATCCAAGGAGGATTCAAACTCAAACTTCATCCCTTAAATAAAAAGAAGAAATTCGGCCATAAAGTGTAGGAAATAAAGGAGATTTGATTTGAATTAAAAGCTAGGTCAAAACTCAATCAAAATTCAAATTTTTTTTTCCTTAAAAACTAATGGGTAATTTCGGCCACTTAAGGAAAAATAAGGAGAGAAAAACCTAGCCTCAAAACAGCACAAAAATCTCCCCTTTTTCCCCTCAAAATATTCGGCCAAGCAAGGAAACAAAAAGGAAAGAAAATAAAAAAAAAACCTAGTATAAAAAACCCTCTTTCAACCCTCCTTCACCTTTCCTTTCACTCTCAAAATTCGGCCAGCCTCACCCTATTTGCTCTCTGAATTTTTCTCTCCCAAAAGAGCAAGCAAAACCTACCTAAAGGTAGCTCAAGAATTCAACAATTTTTGAGACAAAAATAAGGTAAGAAATCAACTTTTTCCTTCCTTCTCCTTTTGATTTAAACCCCAAAATTTATATGGTTTTTCTCCACTATTTTTCCCTATTGTTTTGAAGACTCCAACACTCACACAAATTCAGCCAAAAAGGAGACCAAGCATCAAAAATAGTGCAGCACAAACAAGGTGTGAATTTCTCTCTCTAAAACCCTAAAAATTTTGCCTCATTGATCCCCTTTCAAAAACCCTATTATCACATGTGTAAAATTTTATGATTTTTGCCAATTTGATTCTTGGGTTGTGTCAATGACATATAAATAAGGTTCTCCACAAAATTTCATGATCATTGGATGAAAATTGAATTGGTTTGAGGCTAATTGAAATTCGGACAGAAAAAAAAAACGGAAATATGGAAAATTACCATATGAACAGTAAACTTGTGTCAGCCATAACTTGAGTTTTAAAAACGATTTTTGAGTGAATCTTGAGCCTAAAATTAAATTCAAGATGTCCCCTAAATGCCTGCAAAATTTCAGAACCAAAATCATTCATTGGCTTAGTCAAAATATTTTTCTAATATAGGCGGACAGAACTGCCAGTTTTTGAACTGAAACTGAAACCCTAATTTTATGCCTGAAAACAACCCTTTGGGTTTTGGCCTAATTGAATGACCAAACGATGTCTACCAATTATAAAAATTATATGGAATTAAAGGTACGGATGTCTATTTTAACATATTAAAAATTTAGAATTTTTGGCATTAAAAATGAATTAATATTGATTTTACAGTCAGCCAAGGTCAGTCTGCCCATGTCGAGTAATATCCTAACTTAGGGTTTTCCACAAATTTTAAATCCCAAATGTTTATTAAACATTTTAAAATCCTTTTGTGGCACACTAAAATGATTGGATGATTAGGTCTAGACCTAGACTGATCATATGTTGTGATTATAGGATTTATTTGACGTTCTTGCTTGATTTGTGGATCACGTCATCGCAACGCTTGTGCGATAATCGAGGTAGGACTTTCTAGCCTTTTCTGGGAGTAGTCAAGTGTTTTAAATTTTCCTGTTTTATCGATGGCATGCTGTTTTCAGTTTATGAGATTATTATACTGTTTTTGATGAAATAAAACGCATGCAAAGTGTTTTGTAATAAATGTGTATTTTAAAGCGTGTTTTGATAAATAGCATAATATAACTTGGTAAATACTATCTTTTGAATAATCTGGTGAACATAATTGAGCTCTAGTTCACGATCATTATAAATGATGCATGCGTCCCAAAGTTGACGCCATGGGGGAAGGTCCCTAAACCTGCGCAAGGCCGTTCGGCCTATTTAGACTGTAACGAGATGATCTAGGATAATTCAATTCGAGGCACGTTTATTATAGCTACGACAAGTCCTCACTCAAAATATGATGGTTTATTTTAATGATTTATTACTTTTAATATTGGGGCACGTATATTGTAGCTACGCTAAGTCCTCAGCAGAATAAAACTTGTATTAAAAATGTTTTCACGAAATTGTTGATTATTTTTTTGAAATGATTATTGTGCCATGTATTCTTAAATTGTTGATTATTTTTGGAAACGAATATTATGTCATACTTTTAAATGTTACCTGTTTAATCCACCTTTGTTTCTGTCCTACTGAGCCAGCGCTCACGTCCCTTTTTTCTTTGTGATTTCGAAATGACTACTTCCAGGTGCGGGAGGTAGCAGTTCCGAAAATCGTTGAGCTATCCGTTTCTACCGAAGATGATGCTATCCGTTTTCTCCATCTTCTTCTTCCTGTTTCTCGTTCTGATGTAATGAGACTTTAAGTTTGGACTTCATTTCACATTATTTAAATTTCATGCTTGGGAATATTTTATGGTTGGTAATTTCTTTTGAAGACCGATTTTGTGTTTGGTTTCTGCATTAAAAAGTATTTATTTTCTACTTTATTTTATTATGTGGTTATGATGCTACTCTATAAATAATTAGGCTTAGCTAAATTATGATGTTGACCCGCTTTTCGTAATAAATGTTTTTCCTTAAATCTCGGGTTGATATCATGATTTGACTGCCGTGTCACGTGTCTAAATTATGGGCCGTGACAAATAATGGTATCAGAGCACAGGTTTTCAAAAGGGTTTTCATCAAAACGTTTTTAAAATACCCATGCTTAGTTTTCCTTACTCTTAGAAGCTTATAGGATTTCCTCTTCCTTCAATCTTATGTAGCAAAATGGCTCGTCCCGGCACGCGTAGTCAGAGGCAGCAGAGAGGCAATGACGAAGAGAACCCCGGGAACACGCAACCTCAACGGAGTCAGAATGCAGCGGTTCCTACACCGAATGATCAGCTAATGGTGATGCAGAATCTCACGGCGGTGATACAGGCTCTCCTCACCGTCTTACCTTTTGGAACACCTAACCCAGCTCCTATAGCCAATGTTGTTCCTAATGAGACCCAGAGAGCGGGGAGTTCTTCTCAGACTCCTCAGCAAACGCCTACCACCGAAAACCCTACCTCTGGAGCAGTACTTACCCAGCCTATGATACATCCTAAACAGGCAGCCCTAACTCTTTTCTTTAAGCCTCACGTACCCACTTTCGACGGCACGGGCACAGAGATGGATGCCGACTACTGGTTTGATGCCATTCGCAAGCAGCTAAAGTTGACCACCACACCCGCAGAGTTCTGGGTTGAGTTTGCTTCCAACAAGCTGGTGGGTCTAGCCTCTACCTGGTGGGCTAGAATCGAGGATGGTTTGACAGAGGAACAGAGGTCTTTTTGGACAGTTTTTGAGGAGCGTTTTCACGAGCGTTTCTTTTCAGCTCAGTTCCACGACAGAAAAGCTAGGGAGTTCGTCCATTTGAAGCAAGGGTCTATGTCAGTGCGGGAATATGAAGCCAAGTTCACTGAGTTGGCCCGGTATGCGAAGAATCAGGTTTTGGATGAAGCTACTAAGTGTCTCCGCTTTGAGGAAGGGCTTAGCCTCTATATGAAGAGGGGGTGTACAACTGTTCCAGATCAGGGATAGCTACCAGCAGATAGTTGCTAAGGCATTGACAGTGGAAGAGGGCGACAAGGAGTTCCTTGAAGCTCGTAACAGAAACAAGTCTGGACCAATCCGCAACAAGCCTCAGCACAAGCCGCAGACTCCTTACCAGAAGAACCAGCAGTCTCAGGGATCGGGCTCTCGTCAGTTTTCTGGACAGCAATAGGGTCGGGTGAATATGATTACCTGCTTCGAATGTGGTGATGAAGGCCACAAAAGAAATGTCTGCCCGAAGAGACAGTCAAGAGACAATACTCATAAACATCATCATCAGCGGAATCAGAATGGTCTTCCACAGAGGCAACAGTTTACTTCCCAGTCTTCGCAGTCACAACGCCCTCAGCTTCTGGCTCCCCATCAGCCTCAGCGCACGAGCCAGTACATTGCGCCTTATGCTCCACATGCTACACCGCTACAGCAGTTCCCAATGCCGAGTTATCAGAGACCGCCACCACAAGGTCAGAGTACGGGCTATCAGCGAGGGAATACAGCTCAAAATCATGGTAAGGCACCACAGGTACATGCTCTTGGAGCTGACAGCATGGAGATAGATCATACACTGACTGCATTAGATGGTATAATTCCTATCTTTGGTACATATGCACATGTTTTGTTTGACACCGGGGCTACACACTCTTTTATAGCCCAACATTATGCTCGTTCACTTGGTTTAAAACTGTAAAATCTTGACTCTCCCTTATGTGTGAAATCCCCGTTGGGCATGACTACCGTTAGTGATGGGTGTCAAGCCTATGTTTATGTTGGGGATGTTTGTTTGGAGGCATCACGTGTGGTAATGCCTATGTTTGCTTATGATGTTATTCTGGGATATGACTGGCTTTCCCGATCTGGGATTATGCTTGATTGTCGTAATCGTCGTGTTATCTTTACAACTGATTTCGGACATGTGGTGTCTTATCAGTTAAGCTTAGTTTCAGATGTTGATAGATCTGCTCTGAGGTTAGTGTCGAAGAGTAGACAGGGTATTCTTTGCTTTTTATCCTTGTGTGCAGTGGAAGGATCCAGTTCTGAAAAGAGTACCCAACCTATACCTGTTGTCGATAGTTTTCCAGATGTTTTTCCAAAAGCTCTTCCAGGTTTACCGCCTCATCGAGAAATAGAGTTTCGTATCGACTTAGTTCTCGGAACAGCTCCTTTTGCTTCTGCTCCATATCGTATGGCACCTCTGGTGATGAAAGAGTTGAGCAAGCAGCTGGATGAGTTGAAATCACCGGGCTTTATACGAGATAGTAACTCACCTTGGGGTTTGTCAATCCTTTTTGTGAAGAAAGCCGACGGTTCGCTACATCTTTGTGTAGACTACAGAAAGCTCAACAGTGTGACCATCAAAAATAAGTATCCGTTACCACGTATAGATGACTTGTTCGATCAGTTGGGTGGAGCTTGTTTCTTCTACAAGGTTGAAGCGATTCTTAAGTGGGAACGACCGAAGAATGTTCCAGAGATCCGAAGCTTCTTGGGCTTAGCGGGATATTATCGACATTTTGTATAGGACTTCAGCAAGCTCGCCGCTCCTCTCACCAATCTGACAAAGAAGGATGTACCTTTCGTTTGGGACAACAGCTATGAGTCAGTTTTCCAGGAGTTAAAGAGTCGTTTGACGTATGCACCTATCCTTATCATTTCAGATCAGGATCAAGTATATGACGTCTACACCGATGCTTCTCATCAAGGTCTTGGAGCAGTTTTGATGCAACAGAACCGAGTTGTCGCTTATGCCTCACGACAGCTGAAACAACATGAACGAAACTACCCTACACACGATCTAGAGTTAGCTGCAGTAGTGTTCGTGCTTAAGATTTGGCGTTGTATCTGTATGGTGCCAGTTTTAGACTATTTTCAGATCACAAGAGTTTGAAATACCTAGCTACACAGAAAGATCTCAACCTGCGTCAGAGAAGATGGGTAGAATACATGCAAGACTATGACTTCCAAGTCGAGTACCATCCGGGTAAAGCAAACGTGGTTGCAGATGCACTAAGTAGGAAAAGAAAGGCAGTTCCCAATCCTGATCATGATGCTTCTATAATGGCTATGCAGATAGATGAGTGGGAAAAGGACAGAGTTCTTACAGCTTATCAGGTTCGTTTTGGTGAAGTTCAGGGTCACCCAGTGTTGTACAACTTAGTGATGGAACCAGACTACGTGCAGAGGATCAAGGAAAATCAGTTGGCAGATACACATTTCGTTGACATTCGAGATAGATTGTTAAAGGGCAAGCATGTTGCAGAGTGGTCGATAGACGCCAGTGGAATTCTTTACAACGAGGGTCGCTTAGCAGTGCCACACATCCCAGAGCTTATACAGGAGATCTTGTTAGAGTTTCATCAGTCGAGGTTCGCCATGCACCCAGGTGGAAACAAGATGTATCAAAACCTAAGACGACAGCTTTGGTGGAGAGGTATGAAGTTAGATGTGAAGAACTTCGTGGCCAACTGTTTGACGTGTCAGAAGGTAAAGGCAGTACGGGAGAGACCCGCAGGTCTGCTCCAACCACTTCCAATACCTCGGTGGAAGTGGGATAGTATAGGAATGGACTTCTTAACCGGCTTACCGAGAGCACAGGATGGATCTGATGGAGTCTGGGTAGTTGTAGATCATCTCACGAAGACTGCGCACTTCATCCCGTTCAAGACGACTTGCAACAGGAACCAGCTAGCCGAGCTTTACATGAGGAACATAGTCAGATTGCATGGAGTCCCTTCAGTGATTGTTTCTGATCATGATACGCGCTTCAACGCTTGCTTTTGGCAAAGTCTATAGGAAGCTCTAGGCACAGAACTGAACTTCAGCATCGCTTTTCATCCGCAGATAGATGGTCAGTCGGAGCGTCTCATACAGATTCTCGAGGATATGCTACGTGCCTGCGTTCTTGATCTTGGAGATGGATGGAGCAAACACCTCTACATGGTAGAGTTCGCATACAACAACAGTTATCAAGCGAGTATCAGAATAGCGCCCTTTGAAGCGTTGTATGGAAAGCCTTGTTGATCACCCATCTATTGGGTTGACAACCAGGAAGCACCAGTGGGTGGACCCGATATGATCTTAGACCAGTACGAGAAGATTGCCATCATCAAACAATGACTTCTAACAGCACAGAGTCGACAGAAGAGCTATGCAGATCAACGTAGAAAGCCATTAGAGTTCGAGGTCGGAGAGTTTGTGTTGCTAAAGGTTTCACTGAAGAAAGGTATCTCTTGTTTCAGAGTTAAAGGGAAGCTAGCACCGCATTACATTGGACCTTTCGAGATCGTACGCAGAGTTGGTAAGGTTGCATATGAGCTGAAGTTATCCGACACCTTGGGAGTGCACAACGTTTTCCATGTATCGATGCTGAGGAAGAGTGCACGAATAGAGTCCAAAGTCATTTCAACCGATGATGTAGAAATCCAACCCGATGTCTCTTACGTCGAGGTTCCGGTGAAGATTTTGGATCGTAAGGTCAAGCAGCTGAGAATGAAAACAATACCCATGGTGAAGGTTCTTTGGAGTAATCATGGTGAAGAGGAAGCCACATGGAAAACCGAGAAAGATATGCGCGAGAACCATGCTGAATGGTTCGCTAAGCAGTAGAGTACATGTAATGTAGTCGACCTAAGATTGTTTTGTAACCCTACTCTGTTCATAGTGGTAGATGTGACAACCGGGAAAATCAGGCATTCTCGGAAGAAAATGTACAAATGTATGTATATAACAATTTGTACTATTTAAAGAGTGAAATAAATGTATTTATATTGTTTAGAATATATTAAAATGTTCTAACAATACTGACGAGTAAGAATTCAGTGTTGGAAAAATTCACTGAGTTGAAACGGGTGAAACGGTGCCAAAACCGGCATTGAAAACCCTAACCGGAGCACTGAAAGAAGGAAAACTTCTGGGATTGATTTTGATCAAACGGAAGCAGTTTAAATTGATCCGACTGCACAGGAGACCTCAGGAACCCGCCGGGACGATTTCAGGAAAATTTCGGCTTGAACCGGTATCGGTCAAAAAGCAGTCGAATTAATGTGAATAGTAAAAGTCAAAGTCAACATATGCTTTTGCATTTATGACATCATAAATCCATTTAATAAATGGAAGGAAAATGGTGGTTGGTAGCATTAATGGCCATGATTAAGTTGCTTTTTGATCTAAAGGCCAAGATTTGGCCAAAAATCTACCATTTTAATTTTTGAAAAATATGGAAAGAATTAAGCTTGAAATGTGGTGATTTTTGATTGGTTGAATTATGGTTGGTTAAGTCGGCAACTTTTGGGAACAAAGTGGCCGAAACACATTTGCAAGCCAAAACATAACAAAAAATTTTTTTTTTCTAAGTGTTCCATGGGAGTACGTGAGCAACCCAAGAGAGACCAAGTGATTTCTTCAAGCTTTCTTCACAAAATTGGTGTCAAACCTTTCATTGAAGCCTAAGGAAGCAAGTGAACAAGGTAACTCTCCTTGGTTTGAAATTTTTCTTGATTTTTCTTCAAGAAATCCATGTAATGAATAGTATAGAGGATGGAAAATTTTTGGGTTGTTTTGATTGATTTGGTGCTTGGGTTTTGTTAAGGGTGTAATTAGGAGAAAAACCATGTATTTGGTTTAAGGAAAAACCAAATTTTGATTGGTTTTCCAAGGGTAAAACCGTGGGTTACCAAGAGTAATAAATGAGAAATTTTTGTGGTTTAAGTGTTAACATGCTTTAAATCATAATTTGGTCTAATGTAAAGCATGATTTGCATTATGGAAAGCTTGGAAAAAAATGTGGTGTGAACTTACCCTAAAAGGCCGTTGGTTAATTAGGGTTTGGTGAAAAATTTTGCATGGTTTACTTGATGTTTGAATGATTTAAATCATGCATTTTATTATGAAAAGGATGGAATTGTGATTGAAAGCAAGAAAAGAAAAATTGGGGTATGTTTCTCTTAATGTGGCCGTGGGTTGTAAGGGTTAAAAAACCCTAGGAATTGTGTTGAAAAATGCAATGAAATTGGCTTGAAAATGTGTTAGAAAATGACATTGGAATAGCTTAAAAGTTGGTGGAAAATTTGAGAAGTTTTGGCTAGGTTTTGAGTGTAAAAACCGAGACCAAAACTAAGGGTAAAATTGAAAAAAAAATTTTGTGTAATGTGGTCCAAAATGAGAATTTAGTTTTGTGAGCTTTTATGTAAAAGTTTGGAAAGCTTTTATGTAATAGTTTGGAAAACTTTTACATAAAATAGGCTTGTGGTATAGTACGTGGCAGGTACATATGGTTCGGGGTGTACCTAACGCCGGTAGCCTTAAAATTACGCCGAAATGTGTCGAAATTTCGAAAACTGCATTTGGGGTAAAATGGAAATTAAAAATAAAAGTTTGGGGTCGGGTCGGAAACCCGAGTCCCTAACGGAAAATTGAATAAGGGAACCTAAGGGGTGGTTCGTGAATAGTAACCCGTCCCCTTGAAAATGTAAAACGTGAGTGAAACTGAAAAACCGACCCCGAGGGGTGGCGTTTTTGGAAACGAAATAAAGGTCCGAGTCGGGAACGGAAAATCCGAGCCTCGGAGACCTAGATCGGGAATGTCTAGATGAATGTTTTAAATACTAGTGAAACGTCCATTTGAGACTCCGAAACGATAGAAAATCACTAAACCGACGTAAGGGTTGGAATAGTACTTCCCAAGGGTCGGGAAAGTGAAAAATGGAAATAAAATAGAAACGAACCCAGTAATGATTAGAAAAGAGTCAGAAAAGTTCCTGAGAGCCAAAAATGCAATCTGGATCGAGAAAATTCCATTAGGGGCAAAATTGTAATTTTGCCAAAATATAGGGGCAAAATCGTAATTTTGCAAAAGTTGAGAAAAATGGGGAAAATGATAAATAAAGCCTAAAAAGTTATAAATAGGTTTTATTTAAGCTTTTTAATTAAAAATAAAAGCTATAAATGGAAATGAAATTAACAGACAAGGTTTTGTCTGTAGGATCCAAAAATCGATCTACAAGGAAGGCGATCAAAGATCTAAGAGAGAAAAAGGGAAGAGACTGATAAGGTAAGTTCAGACATTTACCTGTCTGCAACATATAGCATTATTGTTGCTAACTTTGATGTACTAACTATAAGTTAGGTACATATGTGCTACGGGCACTATTATAGAGTAGAAAGAGAGACGTAATGTGCTACGGGCACTATTGAGAATGGACACATTGTTAATTGTGCTTCTGGCACTAGAGCGAGGTTAATGAAACTCACTCACCTAAAATTAAAATGTGAACCATTCCTAACCACGGGACAATTTGAAGTCACCGGGTTAGAATTTTAAAAAGTCGATAATGAAACCACTTTCTGGCGTACCAGCCTTTCGTACAGGGAGGTAACTTTTGCCTTCGGGGCTATGAGATTAAGGCTGTGGAGGTCAGCACCGATGTACCGCTCCCAGTCATGTACTATTTGCCTTCGGGGCTATGAGATTAAGGCTGTGGAGGTCAACACTAATGTACTGCTCCCAGTCATGCGCACTTAAATGGTACTGCCAATCTGAGCTCAAAACTAGAACGTAAGCAAAGATAATTACCTAAAACTGAAAACTATGCCATAATTGAGCATAAGACAGTTTCGTGAGGGTACTAACATCGCGGTAGATGTACTGTTGTGGCACTGTGTTGTGGTCAAACTTACTATTCATAATGAATAGTAATCAAAGTTACTATTTATGTATGAATAGTGGTCAACGGTACTATTTACGATGAATAATACTATTCATAGAAATTTTATTTCTTGCATGTTTGAACTTACTGAGCCTGTAGCTCACCATTTTTGCTTATGTTGCAGGTAAGCGACCAGCTCAGTAGCTTGTTTGACTGGATGGCGGACGGGATAGCGTGTGTCAAATGGGATAAGTGGGTGAGGGATATGGTCCTGCCAGAGTCTTTCCGCTGAGCGATAAAAGAGAAGGGAAAAAGAAACAGTCTTTTGTAATAGTATATATTTTACGAAAGTACTGTATTATGTAAATTACTTTGTACTTGCCAACAAAATAAATAGTGGGAATGTTTTACATGATGTTAAAAAAAAAAAAAATTTTCCCCAAAAACGTCATGTTTTAAAGAGAGAGAGATTAGCCGGCGACCCATGAGAGTACAATCTATCGCAGTTAGTGATAAAGTTTAACTGTAATAGTATTGTATGATGTCTACGAGGGGCGGGCCGCCACAGTAGATATACCACTATATGTTTTGAAAGGTGCATTTAGATTGCTTAATGAAATAAGAAGTTATTCATATTCTTATTCTCTTCTTTAGTGTGGAGTAATTCTTAAAGTTTCGAGGACGAAACTATTTTTAGTGGTAGATATTTGTGACGCCTTAAATTTTATTTAAGGGTCAATATATAATTTAAATAAAATTAGTGTGCCAAAAATTAATTAAAAATCTTTTGGAAACCCTAGGTTGGTTTCCTAGTCAAATTCCACTCAAAAAGTCAACAATTTTGACTTCAAAAACCCTAAAATATTCGGCCATTACTTGGGATTTTTAACTAAAATTTAAATCCCACAAATCCAAGGAGGATTCAAACTCAAATTTCATCCCTTAAATAAAAAGAAGAAATTCGGTCATAAAGTGTAGGAAATAAAGGAGATTTGATTTGAATTAAAAGCTAGGTCAAAACTCAATCAAAATTCAAATTTTTTTTCCTTAAAAACTAATGGGTAATTTCGGCCACTTAAGGAAAAATAAGGAGAGAAAAACCTAGCCTCAAAACAGCACAAAAATCTCCCCTTTTCCCCCTCAAAATATTAGGCCAAGCAAGGAAACAAAAAGGAAAGAAAATTAAAAAAAAAAAACCTAGTATAAAAAACCCTCTTTCAACTCTCGTTCACCTTTCCTTTCACTCTCAAAATTCGGCCAGCCTCACCCTATTTCCTCTCTGAATTTTTCTCTCCCAAAACAGCAAGCAAAACCTACCTAAAGGCAGCTCAAGGATTCAACAATTTTTGAGACAAAAACAAGGTAAGAAATCAAATTTTTCCTTCCTTCTCCTTTTGATTTAAACCCTAAAATTTATATGGTTTTTCTCTACCGTTTTTCCCTACTGTTTTGAAGACTCCAACACTCACACAAATTCAGCCAAAAAGGAGACCAAGCATCAAAAATAGTGCAGCACAAATAAGGTGTGAATTTCTCTCTCTAAAACCCTAAAAATTTTGCCTCATTGATCCCCTTTCAAAAACCCTATTATCACATGTGTAAAATTTTGTGATTTTTGCCAATTTGATTCTTGGGTTGTGTCAATGACATATAAATAAGGTTCTCCACAAAATTTCATGATCATTGGATGAAAATTGAATTGGTTTGAGGCTAATTGAAATTCGGACAAAAAAAAATGGAAATATGGAAAATTACCATATGAACAGTAAACTTGTGTCAGCCATAACTTGAGTTTTAAAAACGATTTTTGAGTGAATCTTGAGCCTAAAATTAAATTGAAGATGTCCCCTAAATGCCTGTAAAATTTCAGAACCAAACTCATCCGTTGGCCCAGTCAAAATATTTTTCTAAAATAGGCGGACAGAACTGCCAGTTTTTGAACTAAAACTGAAACCCTAATTTTATGCCTGAAAACAACCCTTCGGGTTTTGGCCTAATTGAATGACCAAACGATGTCTAAAAATTATAAAAATTTAGAATTAATATTGATTAATATTGATTTTACAGTCAGCCTAGGTCAGTCTGCCCATGTCCAGTAATATCCTAACTTAGGGTTTTTCACAAATTTTAAATCCCAAATGTTTATTAAACATTTTAAAATCCTTTTGTGGCACACTAAAATGATTGGATGATTAGGTCTAGACCTAGACTGATCATATGTTGTGATTATAGGATTTATTTGACGTTCTTGCTTAATTTGTGGATCACGTCATCGCAACGCTTGTGCGATAATCGAGGTAGGACTTTCTAGCCTTTTCTGAGAGTAGTCAAGTGTTTTAAATTTCCCTGTTTTATCGATGGCATGCTGTTTTCAGTTTATGAGATTATTATACTATTTTTGATGAAATAAAATGCATGCAAAGTGTTTTTTAATAAATGTGTATTTTAAAGCGTGTTTTGATAAATGGCATAATATAACTTGGTAAATACCATCTTTTGAATAATCCGGTGAACATAATTGAGCTCTAGTTCACGATCATTATAAATGATGAGTGCGTCCCAAAGTTGATGCCATGGGGGAAGGTCCCTAAACCTGCGCAGGGCCGTTCGGCCTATTTAGACTGTAACGAGATGATCTAGGATAATTTAATTCGAGGCACGTTTATTATAGTTACGACAAGTCCTCACTCAAAATATGATGGTTCATTTTAATGATTTATTACTTTTAATATTGGGGCACATATATTGCAGCTACGCCAAATCCTCAGCAGAATAAAACTTGTATTAAAAACGTTTTCACGAAATTGTTGATTATTTTTTTGAAATGATTATTATGCCATGTATTCTTAAATTGTTGATTATTTTTGGAAACGAATATTATGTCATACTTTTAAATGTTACCTGTTTAATCCACCTTTGTTTCTGTCCTACTGAGCCAGCGCTCACGTCCCTTTTTTCTTTGTGATTTCGAAATGACTACTTCCAGGTGTAGGAGGTAGCAGTTCCGAAAATCGTTGAGCTATCCGTTTCTACCGAAGATGATGCTATCCGTTTTCTCCATCTTCTTCTTCCTGTTTCTCGTTCTGATGTAATGAGACTTTAAGTTTGCACTTCATTTCATGTTATTTAAATTTCATGCTTGGGAATATTTTATGGTTGGTAATTTCTTTTGAAGACTGATTTTGTGTTTGGTTTCTGTATTAAAAAGTATTTATTTTCTACTTTATTTTATTATGTGGTTATGATGCTACTCTATAAATAATTAGGCTTAGCTAAATTATGATGTTGACCCGCTTTTCGTAATAAATGTTTTTCCTTAAATCTCGGGTTGATATCATGATTTGGCTGCCGTGTCACGTGTCTAAATTATGGGCCGTGACACATATTCCCGTGGCGCAGATTGGTGAACTCATCCTATTACACTGCTAACGCCTCATCATTGAAGTACATCTTCTTGAATTCCTCCATGAATTTAGTCCAGCTCATCTCGCTGACGTTTCTTTTGATCGCTACTGTCTTCTACCACTGACGCATCTCCTTCCTCAGGGCAAAGGATGTGCACATCCCCTTCTCTCTATCAGTCAATCCCATAAAATCCAAGATTACTTAGATATCTATTAGCCAGTCATCGGCCTATATGGAGTTGGTGGTTCCTTCAAACTCTTGTGCTTTCATGCGTCTGAATCTCTCATATAAGTCACCTTCTCGAAAAGCTGGCTGAGGTAGGTTTGCTGCTATGGGAGTAACCGTTGCTGGAGGGGCTGCTGGTGGTGCAGGAAATTCCTGCCCTTGCGGAACTCCCTGGGCTGGGGAAGTTGCTCACTCCCTTGAAGTCTTTAAGGCTAGTGGAGCCTCCTGAGCTAGCACCCCTGCTGTCTGTGGTGCTTGGTTCTGTTGACCTAGCTGCTCCCTGAGCTAGTCTAGGTCGCGCTGTTGATTCTCTATTATTTCTTGCATAGCCACGAGTTGTGCCATTAACTGATCCTCTCAGGATGCTTGGGTTGCTTGTGCACATGTTCAAACCATGTTGTCCTTCAAAACTCTATCATATAGTAGGAAATGAAATTGTAAACCTTTGTTTCTATACTTGGAAATTATGCTTATATAATACTTACTTACATTACTATTATAAGTATATATATGTATCATAACTTACTTTTAATCTTGCTCTATATATCCCGATGTTCAATATAAATTATATCATATCACATCGTATCAAATCATCGTCTTAATGCCAAGACTCGTCCTGCACTCTCTGTCACACTATAGGTCACATATTAGTTATCTTACATATGCCATTGGGCAATAATATACTGCTTTTCATATAACTTTCATAAACAGTGTGTACAAAACTCTAGTCTGTTGGGAGTGGTAGACACTTCCCAGTACATAACCCCAAAAGGACATACTAGGTTAGGTCTAGTGGGAGTAAGTTACTGTTTCCCATTATACATATATACATAGTCTAAGAAAAGATTCTGCTAAAGTAGGTCACCGCTACTCTGAGGAAAGCCCTGATGCTTAGAGATGTCCTCCTCATTACTCTCATCGAAGGGAAATTCCTCTGAATCCTCCTCGTCTTCCATGTCAAAACTAGCCTCGTCATCACTAGCTATGATGACCTAATGTTCAGGTTCATACATCTCCATCCATTCATCATCATTGAAGTAGTTGGGGATCTCATCCTCTTCATCATTACCCATCTCCTCATCCTTAGGATAGGCGTCAAGAAAGTCATCATTATCATCCTCATTACCGTCCACCTCTAGTGGGTGTTCAGGAGACAGAGGGGCTAGTTTAGGCTCATCAGGTTGGTGTTCAGCCATGAGGTCCTCATCGACTGGTTGGTGTGCTGGGTCTACTGGGTTGCCCTCAATATTGGCATCACCCGCAATGTCTTGAGCTCGTTCAAGTTTTCTGGGGTTGACTACTTCTACCTCGACACTTACTATTTCCTATATGAAGTGCCTCATGTCCTTATGGTTCAGAGGGTATCAGACGAGTTCCCTTACATTCTCTGAAATTCCTCTCCACAAGAGCTTTGTTGACTCTCTAAAGGGTACCTCCCAAGGTATAAGAGGTCATATAGTGTCCCAAAACCTTCGATAGTAGTGAACCACCGTTTCTCTTTCATATGCATCCCATATGTTGGAGAGAATGTCATATCGCCTCTCATGCATGTCTCTATAGATGGCCTCATTTCTGCCCGGCCCAAAAACTTCCTCAGTGGGTGGTAGCCCATTAATTTAAATTTCAAATCTTATTTTCTAAAATAAATATTAATAAAATATTTATCCCATTTATTGTATTTTACAAAATTGTAATTTTGCCCCTCAAGTACATAAAGAAAAATGCCCATACCCTGTGAGATGGTGATTAAGATTTTTCTCTTCACTAAATGCAAGACAACGAGCCAATAAGAATATCTCGACAAATTACTATCTGTTAAGGAATTACGTGGAGCTAGTAGAGAAACCAATTAGACATATATAATGTGGGCACCAATAATCTATGTAACTATTATTCTATACCGAATAAACCCGTTACAATTATTAGTTTCAAAATCACACCACTATAAACTTGAAATTACACTCTTAATTATATGCTGTATTATGTAAGCCAGTGATAAGCTATCACCCAATGACCTTGTCATATATGCAAAAACCTTCGTATGATATCCATGATCAACCTTAGGTCAAAGTCTATTCAACTTACTGATCAAGCTATCTTCAATTTCTATTATACTATTGAATAAGAAAACGATTATTCACCATATGTGATTAAGAAGTCATCTATCCAATAGATGACCCAAGGTCTTGTCCATTTTCACATCTAGTATAATACCTTTAAGACGATACCTTTTAATCTTTATTAGAGCTATGATTCCAATATCTATAAACAAACAATCCATCACATACAATCATGTACCCAACTAACTGATTTATAAGCTTACTATCTATGAGATGCTTTAGCCATTGGAACATCAAAGTACACAAGTTATATACAAAAAGTGATTCATCTACTTAGGATTAAGGTTATTGCATAATGAATGTCAAAAGTGACATGATCCACTCAAGTGGACTACGCAGATCAATTACACTTTGATCCCAATCCAATATATCACCACCAAGAAACATATCTATGTCTATACTTAAGAGTCAAAGCTTTAAACAATCAAGACAAACCATCCCTCTAATTGGCTTTAGACAATGTAAAAGTCTTAACATGAGTTAGATGCTCAGTCTAACCCTATAGACTACGGACCATAGTTTAGGCTGTTTACTTTATAATGTTATCTTCTCACATACAAAAGTCCATTGTCTGCAATATTCTAACAGTTTAATACAAGCAGTCAGTGAGCCATATTTGCTTACATTTACTTTAACATGTAAATAGAATAAGGACATATAGTAATGTAATGAATAACCTCTAAATATAATTCTATTATCTTGTTTAAAATCAATGAAATACATATAAAATGTCTTTCTCGCTTTGGGCCTTCCTAAAAAGGATGTGAAAATGGACAAGGCCTTAGGTCATTTGTTTGGCAAATGACTTCTTATTCACATGTGGTGAATAATCATTTTTTTAGTCGAATGGATAATAGATCTTTAAGATAGCTTGACTAATAGATTGAACGGACTTTGACCTAAGGTTAAGGATGAATATTATATGAGGGTATTGCATATATGAATAGGTCAATAGATGATGGCTATTATTTGGCTTACGTAATTTGGTATATAACTAGGAGTTCAATTTTAGATTTATTGTGGAATGACTCTGAACTAATAATTATATAATGGGTTTATTTGATACTGAATAATAGTTACATAAATTATTAGAGCCCATATTATATATGTCAAATCGATTCCTTTACTAACTCCGTATAATTTCTTAACGAATAGCAATTGATCAATATGTTCTTTATGGCTTGTATTCTTGCATTTAACAAAGACAAAAAATCCATGTCACCTAATCTTCGGTGTAGGCTTTTGTTCTCTAGGCCAAGGGTGAAATTATAATTTTGTTTTATTTAATAAAAAGATAAATATTTAATTTGTATAAATATCTATTTTGGAAGACAAAATTTGAAATTTGAATAAATTGTATTTGTTTTTTAAAAGATAAATATGAAATTGATTTGTATATTGAATAGATATGGATAAATTAATTATTTGAATAATTAATTTAAATATCTAGAGAATCTTATTTAAATAAATATTTTAAATTAAAAGATTATCCTATATGAATTTAAATTAAACAAAATCTTATCCTAGCACACACTAAAGGTGGCGTCTTTTTTCTTAAGGATTTGAAGACATGATTTTCTAATAATTTGATTTTGTTTTGGACGATTATTACAAAATTTTTTTAATTCAAATAAAGTTTTCATGATTTTATTTTGAATTTAAACTAGAGTTATGGAACATTATCCATGTAGACAAAATCACAAGATCTGTGGAGGTTGAAATTTGAATCAAATTTTGAATCTCCCAAACACAAGTAAACAAAATTTTTTAAGGATTTCCCCAACAAAAATTCGGCCACACTAAGCAGAGGAAAGAAAAAAAAATCTTTTTCTGGAGTCCTATTTAAATTTTGAAAGCAACCTAATGTAATTTTTATAAATAGGATCCTTAAGACTCCTATTTTCTTTAGACTATAGACTTTCAAGTGTAATAACCGCCTTGTTCATGTGACATAGTTACTATGTAATAAGAAATTAAGTCTATGAGTACAGTACAATTTTTCAGTTTTAATGAATTAAACAAGTAAATAAACGTTTAATTTCTATTCATGCAGTGAAAAGGGCAACCGAGAGTGAAATTGATTTGCCTTATTATGTGTGAGCGGGTATAAGTAAAACACAGTATCAAGAAATTGGTCAAGATGACTATTTCTTGAAACAGAACTGATGAACTAGTCATTAGCATGCTCAAACTAGTTATCTAAGCACAATAGTGAAATTTTGAATGATAAATATACAGTATCAAGAAAATGGTCGAGGTGGCATTTTCTTGACATCAAACTGATATATTTATAATCAGAATACTTAATTTAGTCAAATGAGCACAAAACATGAAGTCATGTATGGGACATGTGCAATATCGAGAAAGGGGTCAAGATGACATTTCCTTAATTTGAAACTGATATATTTAGAATCAGAACGCTCAAACAAGTCGGTTGAGCACAAAAGATAATTTCTGGTAGGAGTCATGCAGATCCAGAAACTGATCTAAATGACCTTAGATGGATGCAAAACTGATAAATTCAGAATTAGCATGTCCAAATTAGTTAGGATAGCTTATGTCTGAAATTTCGCACAAAAAAGTTATAATATGCGTGCACAGTGTCAGCACAATTTAAGACATAACTATAGCACCGTAGATGAATAGTAACAGACTCAGAGTGGGCTCATAGGTGTTACAACCCATCCAGGAATGAATAGAATAAAAATCAGATCAAGAGAATCTATTTTCAGTCAAGGTTTAGAACGCAGCCGAAAAAGGGCAGAACACCATTAGGGGAAATTAGGCTGCTAAGAGAAGCCATTGTAGATAAAATTCTTCCCTTAGAAACCATGCTTGTGGGTAGCCAAACACAGCCCTAGGAGACAAGGTGGAAAAGTTTCCCACAAAACAAGGAAACATACCTTGTAGCTTTTTATTAAAAAATTGAAAAGTTTTAGACAATTCACTATAGACTTTACCAAGGCATTAAATGCAAATTTGGCTCATTTTTCTCCATGCCTCCCATCGATTTTTGAAGGGGGCAGTAGCACAAAATTTGTGCCCCAAGCTTAGTCAATTAGGCTTAAGAAAACTTGCTTAGAATTGATTAATCATGCTTAGGACAAGTCTATATAAAGTGCGCCTTGGCCACGTGATTCGTTTTTCCTCTTCTTGCAACTCCAAAGCTTCAAAAAAAAAAATTTATTCTCTTTTTCTTTTTCATCTGCCAGCCAACTCCTCCACAATCCTAAAATCACACCAATAAACTCACCAAAAGTCAGCCTAAAATTGCTTAGTTTGTTGCTTGGTTGGAGCCATTCTTCAAGCTCACTTAAGGTAAAAGTGTTGGAACCTTTCCTTTGTAGTTTTGATTATTTATTTAGCTTTGTGAACCAATGAAATTTCCATGTTTTTCTCAGACTAATCTGGCCTCTTGTTCACACCACACGAATTTTGGTCACAAGTCTTGTTCAGTTTGTGCTAGTTTCGGGCACACTAAGGTAAAAACTCTAGAACCCATCCTTTTGAGGTTTTTGTCGTTTATTAAGTTTCAACATCAAGGAGATTTACTATGTATTTTGAGCAATGGGTTGTAAAAAGTTTATTTTAAGCCTTGAGCATTGTATTTTTGTGTTTATATGGTTGTGTGGTTATGGTTTAAGTTTTTATAGTTTGTGGATGCCATGGACATTTTAGGGTTTGGTTGGAAACCAAACTATCCTAGATTTTTAGCCACGGTTTTGCTAAGTTACAAGCATGTTATGGATAGATTTTGAGTTTTTGAAAAACACAGAAGTTCTAGAAATTTTGCTACGGACATTTTTTATTCGAATAGCCTGTGGCCAAAAATGATGTTAAGATAGGTTTTCGGGATGATTTCTGATCGGCGGTCAAAATTGGGACTGGAAACCTATGAATAGGTAACAGTCTCGGACTTTTCTAAAAACGAGTAATTTAGAGTCCAAACTGGGTCTCGAGCTCAACACGAAAAATGTAGATCACCTCGAAAGCAAAAAGGTGGCTTGTGTAAGTTTCAAAATTCGGCCGTTTAGGGCCCCAAACAAAGTGATTTTTAATTAATCCAAAAATTGGAAATTTTCTAAAACTAGAATAGTTTTTAGCCACGGGTTTGTAGTGTTTAGGACCCGATAGATTTTGAACTAAGCTCTAAGTTGAACACGAAAGTTATACATCTTATCGAGGACTAAAATGCAGTGAAGGGTGGGGAACGAGGTCCCCCACATATCCAGGTGTCTCCTCCCATAACAGGTCAGCTATCTCCGAAAAAGGTCTATCCTGAGGGATGTGAGGCAACATGGTGTCCAGGAATCTCTAACAATAGTGCGCCATGGTTTCCCCCTCGTAGAGATTCCAAGTGTTGGAGAGAATCTGGTATCGTCGCTCGTGCATATCCTCCCATATATCTACATTTCGGGCAGGTGGAATACTTTCACCGAGGTCGTGGCAGAATTCGGCCTACTGCACTCGATGCCCGATCCTACGCTATCCACTCTACCAGGTCAGTGCTAGTCCTTCCAGTCTACTACTGGCCAGAATCACCTGTAGGTGCGGTGGAATATGGCATGCCTGATGGATCCAGTATGTGAGTTCATGTAGACGATTACCGTCATAGATGTCCAGCCACATGGCTGTGAAAGCTAGAATCGCCTGTCAATCCTCTTGCACTTGTTGAGGGTCAAAATGACCTAGCTGACCTAAATAGAAAAATGGTCATTTTGACCGACAGCTGCAAGTGCAAGTGCAATAGAAAAGCCTGTTGACCTAGTTGCACTCTCCTAGGTGCATTCTTCCACATTTTGAACATACTGGCTGCCCCTGACCAACATTCTGATTTGGCCTTTGTTGAACATTGCGAACATTTTGACCCTGATTATCATTCAGGTTAGCCCTTTGCTTATTTGAATTTGCCTGATCTTGATTTTGGTTTTGGCCAGGTCTAGGTCCTTGATTCATCTTACTGCTTTGACTGGCTTTGTGACGTCCCATGCCCTGAGTGGCCCAGACCGTCACTTAAAACTACTACTATTTAACTTGCTTAAAAACTATTACCTAAACTTACTTAATCTGATACCATAAATTTTAGGGGATTTTTTTTATTGCGTACGTATTTACTATTCACATACGTATACTTTCAAAATACAAAGTCTGAATCGTCGAGGTTCACTCATACATACATACTTATAAAATTGTTTAACTAATTACTCTTCAAAATATACTATTTAAAATATAGTATTACTCAATACTGTGTGGAAGTTAAACTCGCGGTGATATCCATGACCTTATCCTCACATCTACCCCGATGCTATCATCGCCCATAGAGGTTTAAGCCATGGGATGCTTACCTACAACATGAACACACACTATGAGCTTTATGTCCAGTAAGTACAACATGTCGTCTGCAAAACATGTTTAAATCATAATACATACTTAAAACCATATAAGCATGTCATATCCCAACATATACCATTGAAACATTCCACATACCAGAACATCACATTTCATTGACTGTAGAACATCATATACTTTATGTATAGCAGAAAACATCGTGTACTAAATGCATATCTACTATAACTGGAAGCATAGTGAACTATGATTAATGCATATCGTGGACAATGCATGAGCCAATTATGCTCCTATTATGCTTCAATATTCTTTTTCTTTCCTATGTCTAGCTGAGGTCGTGTGTTAGTACCGAATGCGCGTGGATCATTGGAAACATCCATGACCACAAACTTAAGAGCTGTCAATGGAGGCTCATCTTACTTAAACTTGAAAAATCTCTTCAACGGAAAAGGCCGATATGACACGCTTATTAATTTCCCAATTATTTATCTGATCTGGCCATATACTCTGCTAATCCATCCCTAATCTTATGCGATGGGGATGTATGGCATCTATTCATGTTTTCATCATCTATACGATTGTGAAACTATATGCTTTCTTATCATGCTATGCAACAACAGTGCATGGTTTGTAAATACTTAATATGCTATGAAAATCAACACTTTAAATTCATTTGGCTCATGCTGCAGGCGTAATTATACTTACCTAGTTTGCAAGCAAACTTGTACTCTCGCCCTTATTACATTACAAGTATCTACCTGTCATCATAACATATACTGTCAATATGTGTTGCTGAGTCACTAATACCGTTAGTGATTAAAGCAGATACTAAAGCATGGTACCGATTTCTGTCGGTACTAACTTGCTCTCTCTTAAGAGTTTGATTATCTGTACGTGGTTAATTAATTTATTATCCAATAAATTAATTAACATCATTCTTAGGTCACCACTACCGTTAGTAACTGTAACTTGTATCGTGGTATGGTACTGAGGCCCATCAATACCCTACTGCTCTACTTTGGGAATTTGGTATTTAATGTCTACTCATGCTTGATTAATTTGTCTACTTGACAGATTAATCACCGTTCCTTACCATTTCGTTCAAACTCGGTCCTTGAATGGTTAATCGACCAGTCAACTGACTGGTTACCTCGCGCATCATCGACCAGGTAGTCTATCGGGTTATTTTGCTTGTTTGGTGTGGTAGCCCATCGGGCTACCTCTACTGTTTTATTTTGAAAATTGTTTTGTTGCCTTATAAAATTTTTGAGAAAATTATATTCTTTGAAACCGCCCCTTATCACCCCACTGGAAGGTAGGGGCATTATATTAAAACCATATTTTTATTTTAAAGAGGGTTGAACACATTTGGTGTTTGTATTTTAAAAGTGGTTTTTGAACCATTTACCAAAACTATTTTTAAAACTTGTTTGAAACGACTTAGTTTCTAAGTTTAGTGAGCATAAAACTTTTCGTCCTTGACAAGACGAACAATTCTCGTGTTCATCTCAGAGCTCAAATCAAACTCTAGTAGGTCCTAAACTTACTAAACCCATGGCTAATCTACGTCCAGTTTTTAGAAAAATCCCAGTTTTACACTTATTTAAAAATGACTCTATTTGAGCCTGAAATGGCCAAATTTTTAAAACACGCATAGGTCATCTTAAAGGTTTCAACAAGATCTACAAATTTCGTATTGAGTCTAAGATCCGGTTCAGACTTAAGTTGGTCATTTTTAACAAAACCCGAGACTGTTTCCCGTGCTCAGGATTTTGGTCCCAGTTTTGGACTCCAATCAAAAACTACTCGAAAAGTCTATCTTAGATTCATTTTGGCCGAAAGCTATTTGATGCAAAAACGATCGTAACGAAACTTTCTTAAAACTTTGTGTTTCATCAAATCCCAAATTCAGACCCTAAGGGGGTCAAAATGGCCAAAACTATGGCCTAAAACTGGGGACAGATTTGTGTGTCCAGCCACCTTAAACGTCCACACACATACACACACACATCCATCCATAAAAATTTAAACCATAATCACACAACTATATAAACTTAAAAATAAAAAGCTAAGGGATCAAAATAAACTTATTACAATCCATTGTAGAAATAAATACACATAAATTCCTTTGATCAAACTTAAAAGAACTAAACCACCAAAAAGGATTTCAATTTTACCTCTTGTGCTATGAAATAAGCACAAATCCAAATCAAAACTTGGGTGACCAAAACCATAGGGTTCTTAGTGAAAAAGGGGTCGGCTTATGCTAGAAAAGAACACCAAAAGTTTTCTCTTAGCATCAAACTAAAATGACAACTAAAAATCACAAAGATTGGTTCTATAATCTTACCCTTGAGTGACTTGAAATGGTCTTGAATGGAAACCTCCTAAACCAATTTGAATGGGGCTGGTTTTTGGTAAGTTTTTGGATGGGATTTTGGCTTGCAAATGGTTGGTTTGGGGGCTGGGAAGTGGTCGGCTGTAGCTAGGAAAACAAGAAGAAGAGTGATTGTGTTTTTGGGTGTAAAAGAAAGAAATGACACCTAAGGTCAAGGAAGCCCTTTTATAGGTAAATCTAACCCAAAATTAATCAACTGAAACTTACTTAATTAAGTCAAACTTTTGCCTAATTGTGGAACAAATTGCTACCAATTTTAGCCACCAAAAACTGAGGGCTGCGTGCATGGAGAAGGGGGCCTAATAAAAAATTTCTTGTTGGCCATGTGATGGAATTCCTTGAATATTTTACTAAAAAGGTGGCCAACACATTTCTTGTTTTAGGGAAAACTTTTCCCTCTTTTTAGGGCTGTGTTTGGGCTATTTGGGCTGGTTGCACATGGTTTTCTAAAGGAAAATTTGATCTACAAAATCCCCTATTCACAGTCTAATTTCTGCCTTTTGGTATTCGACCTTTTTTTGGTAGTGTTCTAGTTTTCACCCGGAATTGAATTTTCTGAATCTGATTTTTGTACTAATAATTCGTTGTCGGGTTGGTATGCCTAAGAGCCCATTCTGAGTCTATTTTATTGTTCATTTTCTATATTGTGATTGTGTCTACACTGTGTTGTCCTTGCGCATGCATAACGAGGCATTTTCAAGTGAAATTTCAAACACAACCTCTCCTGACTAATTCGGACGTGCAGATTTCAATTTTATCAGTTTTACGTCCATCTGAAGTCGTCTAGAATAGTTTTTGAGATCTGTGTCACCCTACCTCAAAAAATATGTCTTGTGCTCAATTGACTAATTTGAGCGTTCTGAGTTTAAATATGTCAGTTTTGGGACGAGAAAAGGTCGTCTTGACCCTCTTCCTGATACTGCATATCTTTCAAACAAAAATTCTCATTTTGTGCTCAGTTGACTAGATTGAGCCTGCTGAGTGTTAATATATCAGTTTTAAGTCAAATAAAGCCGTCTTGGCCATTAACCTGACACAACATTATCTACTATTTACTATTCATTATTTTCTATTTAACTGACCAGTCTGAGCATTTTGGCTTTGATTTTGTCATTTTCTAGGCGAGAAGAGGTCATCTGGACCATTTTTCTTGATACTGTATGTCTGTTAGGGATATTATCACTATTGTGCTCAGATGACCGGTCCGAGTGTACTGATGATCTGTTCACCATTCTTGTGTCAAGAAATGGTCATTTGGACCGATTTCTTGATACTGCACAGCTTATACGCACATACACATAGTAGGGTGGATCGATTTCTATGGCGCCCCCGAATCCAACCACGCGAAATTGTCATGAATCGACTCTGTTGCCGACCAAAACAGCTCGTGAGTCAAATCCGGATCACCATTTAAAACTCTTTTTCTCACAACACTTATTTTTCGTGGCCCAAAATTTCATCCATAATTTTTTTTTCTTTTTAATACATACTTTTCTTAAAAGAAAGCTAAGTATGAAAGCCTGTAAAATATAATACTAACTTTTAGTTGTCTTTTTGAGTACAACATAATGTACAACATACAATATACATATATTGTGTGTTTTTTTTCAAATTCATTCTCTTCAATTCACCAACTTATCACTCAGCGGAAGACTAGTAGCAGGACCGAAATCCATAATGGATTCCCTATCCCATTGACACGCGCACATCATGCCGCCATCCATATAGTCTACTGGACAGGTTTCTTACCTGTAATATGAACAAACTGATGAGCTAACAGGCATAGTAAGTTCAAACACACTTAATAAGAATCACATAGATTCAAAATATCAAAATTACAATTTTCTATAAATAGTACTATTCATCCATAAATAGTACTATTCACCATGAACAGTGACTTTGACCATTGATCGATGAATAGTAATTGTTACCCTAATCGGTTACTATTCACATTACTCTAATCGATTACTATTCACATTACTCTAATCAATTACTATTCACATTACCCTAACCGAGTTCACTACACTTAGTGTTAGTGTCGGTTATGCTCAATTATGGCTTTTGTCACATTATTGACTATTCTCTCTATTTATATTCTGGTGTTGAGCTCATTATGGTAGTATTGATAATTTATTGCGCGCTGACTAGGAGGGCCTAGGGAGCAACCCTAGAGCTTATTCCTTTCTAGCCTTTATTATATCCTCGTAGGATCTGAGAAACCTCCACCACAACGTTGGAGGGGCGGTACATCTTAAATGGTTTTATTACCTTCTTTCAATTATAATTTTGACCAAGTGACATTAATCGTTACCTCAAGGTCATTAACCTCCATCGCCCATAGGCCTTAGATATTCTCTTTCTCTTATTATGTGGGATGTGTTATACTAACTAATCCCCCAATTTCCGTAGGATTTAATGCTTAATGTACAACTAGTACATAACGAAATAATACAGTATTTCATGTTGCAAACATGAAAATGCTTGAACTTACCACCACTGCAATAATGTCCACTTTCAAAACTCCTCCGTAGTTTTATCTCTAGTTAAGCTCTCTATAGACATAATATCGTCTGTTAATACCCATCATTAATTATCACTCTAAATATATTTATTCTGTTATAATTTTTACAAAATTTTTCATTCTTCTATGTGGTACACGGCCTAAAACACGCTAGTGTTCAAGCCCGTGTGTTTATCAGGTTTTATGTCACACGGCTGTGTGATTCACTATCGGGCTGTGTAATAGTGCATGGTTTGGAACACGCCCGTGTTCAAGCTGGTGTACTTCTCAGGTTGTAAATTTTTCTCCCATACACGGCCATGTATCCTTCTACACGCCTGTGTTCTTCAGAATTTCTTTTAATCTTGAAATCTCCATTATGACTTCTAGAATCTTATTTTAAGTATTTTAGATCCTTAACTGTGACGTCCCTAGATTCCAACTACTCGCCACCGTCATGAATCGACTCTATGGTCGACCAAGACCGTTCGTGTGCTGAATCCGAGTCGTCAGTTTTAAACTCTTTTACTAAATCTTCTTAAACACTAGGGCCTAAAATTTCGCCCTAAAATTTTTTTTTCTTTTATACATACTTTTTCTTATGATTATCAAGTAAGAAAGCGATGTAAAATATAATACTGGCTTTTTCATGTCAGAATAAGTACAACATATTTGGTAACATATATAATATCTATATGTATTGTATACTTTGTCTCTAAACATATTTTCTTTACTAAAAAAGCTCAGCGGAAAACTTATGGCAGGATCATGTCCACGGTGAGTTCCCTATCCCTTGACACGTTCGCATCCTGCCGCCATCCAGGAATCTACTGGACAGGTTTCTTACCTGCAACATGAACAAACCGATGACCTAACAGGCTCAGTAAGTTCAAACATCCATAGTAAGAATCATATTGATTCAAAAAAAGAAAAACTCAATCTTCTATGAATAAACTATTCACCATGAATAGTACTATTTACCATAAATAGTACTATTCATCATGAATAGTATAGTTTACCTTTGACCGGTGAATAGTCCAGTTACCCTAACTGTGTACTATTCACATATTCTAACCAAGCTTACATTATTTTAACGTAAATTTCGGTTATGCTCAATTATGATTTTTTTTTCCATTTTGTGATTGCTTATTTTCTATTAGATTTCTAGTGTAGAGCTCTATTTATGGCAGTACCGATGATTATTAGCGCGCTGACTGGGAGGGTCTAAGGAGCGACCTTAGAACATCGTCCTCCACAGCCCTGTTAACCTCGTAGGATTTAAACAAACCTCCACCACTATGTTGGAGGGGCGGTACGCCTTAATGGTTTCATTACCATCTTTCCGTTTATAGTTTTGACCAAGTGATCATACATGTCACCCCAAGGTCACTATCCTCCATTGCCCGTAGGTCTTACTTATTCTCGTTATTTGGGATATGTTATACTAACTAATCCCCAAATGTGCATAGGAACTTATATCTAGTGAGCAGCTAGTATAGAATAGCTTTACACAGTATTTCATGTTGCAGACACGAAAGTGCTTGAACTTACCAATACTGCACTAGTGTCCACTGCCGGAACTCCTCCGCAGTTTTATCCTTATTTTGGGTTCCTACAGACATAATAGTGCCTGTTAATACCCTGTTTTATTATCATTTTAAACATATATTTATTTTACTTAACAAGTCTATTTAAATTTTATTTGTAGTACACGGTCTAAAACACGCCCGTGTTCAAGCCCGTGTACCTCTCGAGTCTATTTTTCACGGCCATGTTGTTCTCTTCCTTAGCCGTGTAACTGTACACGGCTTGATACACGCCCGTGTTCAAGCCCGTGTTCCTAAAATTTTTAGAATTTTAACTCTAAAATCTTCATTTTAAGTTTTAGAATTTTATTTAAGTTATTCTAGGTCTTTTAGGACTCTTTCCGAGCCTTTTTGAAAATTTTTGGTCAAAATGACCATTTTGCCCATAACGGGTCTCGGGATCATAATTGTTTCGTCCTATCATTTTTTTTTCCTATTTTCTGAGTCTAATTATTTTTAAAATAATATTTTCTAGATTTCTGTATCACTTTACAGCTTAAATTGCTGCAAAATCTCAATTTTATTTTTCCCCGCCCTCAGTTACTATTCATCCATCACCTAGGGTCGTTTTTTCATTTTTCGAGCGTTTCGGAGCCTCAAATGGCCCTTTCACTATTTACTAAATGTTGTTTATCCCGTCCCCGACCCTCGGTCCTCGAGAGGCTCGGGTTTCCTATCCCGACCTAAAATTTCCCTTGTTTCCTAAAATACCCCTAACATCAATTCTTTTTCCTGTTTTAGGCATTTTAGTGATTTAGGGTCGGTTTACTATTCCTTTTGGGTTGGTTTTCCATTTCTAATCATAATTCACCGAAGGGTCTCGGTTTCCTTCCCGAGTTCAATATTTTTGCCCCTCGTTTCCCGAAATGCCCTTAAGCTGATTTTAGAAATTTCGGCAGCATTTCCGCTTATATTTTAAGGTTTCCCGGCGTTAGGTATGCCTCAGAACCTTTGTACCTGCTACGTACTATACCAGAGGCCTATTTTATACAAAGTTTCCAAACTTTGTATAAAAACTTTCCATATGATTCAACATTTAGAAATCAACACAAGTCACAACACATTTTTTTCCAAACTAGCCTTGGTTTACTAGGTATGCACGTTTAATTAATTTTCATCACAACCCATTATCCTTTTGCTTTCCAATGTATAAAACAACATTCAAAAACTCAACAAAACATGCATTCTAACTCTAGTTATAGCCACGGATTTTATGCATAAATAGAAAGAAAATTTCACTTTCTTTCCTAGGGTTTTTATCAACTTTTATCAACATTGAAAATTTTTCCATTTCATCATGTTCATGCCCACGGTTTTAGCAAGAATTCTACATCAAACTTTTCTTGTTTCTTAAGTCCATTTCATGCTTAACTTAACATATAATTGAATGAACATTAACACTAAATTAAAACAAAAAAACTCATGAAATTTTCACACCATGGAAGCCATGGATTTTCAAGGAAAACATGCAAAATTTTTGCTTGTTTTTCTATCCTAATTCATGCTTTGAATATTACAACATCAAACCAATCATAGAATCAACAAATCAACAATTTTTTCATTGTTTTTCAACCCTCTAAACCCACGGTTTTCAATGAAAAAATCAAGGGAAAATGCTTCAAATTTGAAGCTTACCTTGATTAGTTGTTGCCTTGAGATTGGAAATGCAATTCAAGCTAGGTTTTATGTGAAATTGAAAACAAAGTTTTTGGTTTAAGGGGGGATTAACTCATGGTTTTGGCTGAAGAAAATGAGCAAGAGTTTAGTTGTTTTTTCCAATATTTTTGCTTGAATTTTGATGCCTATTTATAGGCAAAAAACAAGGGCCTTTTTGCAATTTTTTTCATCAATTTCCTAATTGTTTAAGGATCAAAAAGTAAGGATTTTGGGGTTAAAATACAAATTTTTTTTCTCCCTTTCCACATGGCTGTATGGCCTTTCAACAAAATTCCCAAAATTTTTTTAATTTTTTTCAAGGTGAATTTTGGCATGATCTTAGCCTTTGATCAAAAAGCAAAGCAATCCTAGCCATACATCTTTCAAAATACTTTCTAATTTGATGAAAATTAATTGGCTTTAAGAAATCATCATAGTGATGTCATCAACTATTCATATTAATTCTCTTATTAATTTGTGGTCAATTTTTGACTGTTATCCGATCTGAACAGGACTTTACCGAAATCGCGTAAGCGAGTTCTCAACGCCTCAAATGCGGTCGGTTTGTCTTATTTTGCTTCCGTTTGATCAGAATTCTCTACCGTAAATTTCTATTGTTTTAGTACATTTCAATGCACTCTCTAGGGTTTTCGGCTCTGATTTCGAACCGTCTCACCCAATTATGTCCGGTAAAATTTTCCATCCCCGAACTCACACATTTTAACACTACCAGAACATTTTTATACTATTCACAACAGTATTAGAATACAATTTTTTCACATTTTATTCATTAACATTGTTATACATATACAATTTTAACATAATTCGAGAATCTAAATTCCCGGTTATCACATTAATGGTCCTTTTCAAGTCTTTCGGAAATATTTTGGTCGAAATAACCATTTTACCCCTAACGGGTCTCGGGACCGTAACTTTTTCGTTATATCATTTTTCCTGAATTTTCTAAGCCCAAATATCATAAAATAATATTCCCTAGGCTTCTGTCTCTTTTTACAGCTTTATTGGCTACAAAATCTCAATTATTCATTTTTCAACCCTCGATTACTATTCATACAACACCGAGGGTCGTTCCTCATTTTTCTTGGGCATTTCAGTACTTCTGAAATGTTTTTTATTCCGTCCCTAAGCCTTGGTTCCTGAGGGGCTCGGGTTTCCTATCCTGATCTAATTTTTCTCCTTCATTTCCTAAAATACCCCTAACGTGAATTTTTCCCTTTTTAGGCATTTTAGTCATTAAGGATCGGTTTACTATTTCTCTTGGGTTGGTTTTCCATTATCAAACCTAACATACCGAGGGGTCTCGGTTTCCTTCCCAAGTCTAATATTTTTGCCCCTCGTTTCCCAAAATGCCCTTATGCCGTTTTAGAAATTTCGACAGCATTTCCGCTTATATATTTTTTAGGTTTCCAGGCGTTAGATACACCTCAGAACCTTTGTACCTAGCACGTATTATACCAGAGGCCTATTTTATACAAAGTTACCAAACTTTGTATAAAAATTTTCCACATCAACCAATATTCAAAGATCAACACAAATCATCAATTTTTTTCCACTCATCAACTCGGTTTCTTATGTTAAACAATATCAAATCTTTTTCATCACCATAACCAATTATCACATATCATTCTTAGGTTTTCAAATGTTCATATCAACATTAAAAACCTAGCAAAATTTCATTATAATCCTAGCATTAAGCCACAGGTTTTTCATGCTAAAACACATAGGAAATTTTGTTCATATCCCTAGGGTGTTTTTTACACATTCCTCATCATTTTTCAACACTAAAACTTTCTCATTTTCACCAAACATAGGCCACGGATTTTATGAGAAACAAGCATCAAAACTTTTTTGTTACTTGATTCTAATTCATGCTTAAAGCAACATGTTACCAAATGAACATAAACCACTAAGCAAATTATCAATTTTTCCGCATCATTTCCACCCTACAAAGCCACGGATTTTTCATGAAAACATGCAAAATTTTTAGTTGTTTCTTGGTTCTAAATCGTGCTTCGTTTATCCTAACATCAAACCAATCTTAACACCAAACAAAACATCAAATGTTTTTCAATGGTTTCTACACCAATAGTGCCACGGATTTTCTAAGGAAAATCAAGGTAAATTGCTTCAAATTAGGAGCTTACCTTATTAATTCGATTCTTTGATACTAGAAGTGAATTTGAAGGCTAATTTAGTGTAAAAATTTTGTTGAAACTTGGCTTAACTAGGGAGGAAAGCTCATGGATTTTAGGTAGAAAATTTGGCAAGAGTTTGGCTAAGTTTTACCAAATTTTCAAGTGAATTTTGAAGCCTATTTATAGGCAAAAGCAAGGGACCTTTTTGCAATTTCTTTTCGAACAATTTACAAATTATTCAAGGACTAAAATGCAATATTTTTAAGCCAGAAATGAAAATTTTGGGCTACCTCCTTTCCATGTGGCCGAATGCCATTTTTTTGATTTTCCAAAATTTTTTTCAATGTTATTTTGGCTTAATCTTGGCCATTGATAAAAAAATCAATTAATCCTAGCCTTACACATACCTAATCTTACTTACCAAGCTTTTAAAAATTATATTTATGACATCATAAATGTGAGATCATCCTATGAATTAATTCGTATATTAATTCGTGGTCAAATTTTGACCGAAAGTCAAATCGAACGGAACTTTATCGAAATTGCATAGGCAGGTTTTAGGCGCCTCCGGTGTGATCGGTTTGTTTTATTTTGCTTTCGTTTGGTCAAAATTCCCTACCGTAAATTTTTATCTTTTCAGTGCATTTTAGTGTACTCCCTAGGGTTTTTAGCTCCATTTTCGAGCTGTATTACCCATTTCTGTTCGGTAAGATTTTCCATCCCCGAACTCACTCACTTTAACACTTCCAGAACATTTTCACAGTATTCATAACAGTATTAAAACATAACTTTTTCATATTTTATTTACTAAAACATAACTTTAACATACAATTTTTTATTTACTCTGAGAATCTAAAATTCTCGGTTATCACATTCACCCCTCCTTATAAAATTTTGGTCCTTGAAAATTTAGAAATGGGGGTACAATTTTCTAATTTCTTCTTCTCGTTCCCATGTAGCCTCTTCTATGTTGCGATTTCTCCACAACACTTTGACGAATAGGATTGTTTTATTCCTTAAGACTTTGTCTTCTTATGCCAAGATTTGAACAAGCTTCTCTTCGCATGTCAGATCTTCCTGAATCTGGATCAGTTCATGTTTCAGTACATGTGACGAATCTGATATATACTTCTGCAGCATTGACACGTGGAACACATTATGTACTGCCGACATTTCTGGAGGTATCACCAATCTATAGGAAACCTTACCAATGCGTTCGATTATCTCATATGGTCTAATATATCTTGGACTCAATTTTCCTTTCTTACCGAAATGCATTATTCCTTTCATTGGTAAGACTCTGAGAAATACAAGATCCCCTTTGTTAAATTCTAAGGATCTTCGTTGTCTATTAGCATAGCTCTTTTGTTGGCTTTGTGCAATCTTTATTCGTTGTTGTATTTTTGCAACTGCATCAGCTGTTTCTTATACAAAATCTGTCTTGTGCAGCTGCTTTTTTTTTAGATCATACCAGTAGTCGGTGATCTATATTTTCTTCCGTATAGAGCTTCATAGGGTGCCATACCTATCAAGGCTTGGTAGTTGTTATTGTACGAAAACTCTGCCAATGGAAGTTTCTCATTCCAGCTCCCCGGGAAATCTATTGTACACATATGAAGCATGTCTTCCAGCTTTTGGATGGTTCGCTCAGATTGCTCGTCCATCTACGGATGAAATGTTGGCTCAGATGCACTTATGTTCCCATAGCTTCTTGTACACATGTCCAGAAATTCAAAGTGAATCGTGGATCATGATCTGACACAATGGATCTAGGAACTGTATGTAACCTGACTATGTGGTTAACATACAAGTTTGCTAATTTTTCCAACGAAAAGGTCATTTTCACAGCAATGAACCTTGCCGTCTTTGTTAATCTATCGACAATAACCCAAATAGCATCATAACCTTCTCGGGTTTTCGGTAGTCCTACCATGAAGTCCATCGTAATATGTTCCCATTTCCATTCGGGAATCTCCAACGATTCTAATTTTCTGCCTGGATGGCAATGTTCAGCCTTAACTTTTTGGCACGTCATACATCTGCTTACAAATTCCGCAACGTCCTTCTTTATCCCTTTCCACCAGAATTGTAGTTTCAAATCCCTTATTGGCTTCGGGATGCACTGAATATGGTGTTTCATGGGCTTCTACCATAATCCGCCTTCTTAATCCTTCATCATCTGGAATATGAATTCTTCCTTGATGTAGGATTAACCCATCTTCAGACACTCCCTCTAGAGGACTTGTCAGCTTCGAGTCTCATTTCTGGGCCTCTCTAATGTCTTTATACAGTGTTGATTCCAATTGCAGTGCAGCCAATCTTCCTGTTATCAGCTCCATCTTCAACGCGTTAATCTCCTGTTGCAATGGCTTTGGAAATTTTCCAATCGACAATTGCTGCAGAACAGTAGATTTCCTACTTAACGCATCAGCAACGCGATTGGCTTTTCTGGGATGCTAAAGGATTTCACAATTATAATCCTTTACTAATTCCAACCATCTCCTTTGCTGCATATTCAGCTCCTTCTGTGTGAAGAAATATTTTAAACTTTGGTGGTCCGTATATATTTGACACTGAGCTCCATACAGATAGTGTCGCTAGATCTTTAATGCGAACACTACCACGGCAAGTTCCAAATCATGCGTGGGATAATTTCTCTCGTGGTCCTTTAATTGACGCGAGGCATAGGTAATCCCCTTGTCACCTTGCATCAGGACAGCTCCTAATCCCATCTTCAAGGTATCATTGTAAATCACGAACATCTCCCCTTCAATAGGAAGTGTAAGAGTTGGTGCACTGGTTAAACATCTTATCAACTCTTAGAAGCTTCTTTCACACGCCTCCGTCTACTCGTACTTCCTCTCTTTGAGTGTCAAAGCTGTGAGAAGTGCAACGAGTCATGCGAATCCCTCTACAAATCTTCTATAATAGCCAGTTAAACCTAAGAAACTCCATATTTTCATCACATTCTTAGATGCTGTCCATTCATTGATCGCCTCTACTTTTGCTGGATCCACAGGAATTCCTTCCTTGGAGATCACATGTTCAAGAAAATGTACTCTATCCAGCTAGAATTTGCATTTAGAGAATTTGACATAGAGTATATGCTTCCTTATCGTCTTCAGGACAATCCTAAGATGTTCTTCATGCTCCTCGTGAGTCTTTGAATATATGAGTATGTCATCGATAAATGCAATGAAAAACTTATCTAGATATTTGTTAAATACTTGATTCATTAAGTCCATAAATGCAGCTGGTGCATTTGTTAACCCAAACGGCTCACAAGAAATTCAAAATGACCATAACGGGTCCAAAATGCGGTCTTATGAATGTCGCTCTCCTTGATGTGTAACTGATGGTATCCTGATCATAAATCGATCTTGGAGAATACTGCTGCGCCTTTGAGTTGGTCAAACAAGTCATCAATTGTAGGTAACAGATACCTATTTTTTGACAGTAACCTTGTTTAACTCCCAGTAGTCAATGCACATTCAAAATGATCCATCCTTCCTCTTGACAAATAGTACAGGAGCACCTTATGGGGAATAGCTCAGACGTATAAATCCTTTGTCAAGATGCTCTTTCAATTGCTCTTGTAACTCTTTCAACTCTGCTGGTGCCATTCGGTATGGCATTTTTGAGATGGGTGTGGTTCCTAGCATCAATTCAATCTCAAAAGAGATTTCTCATTCTGGCGGTAATCCAGGTAATTCCTCTGGGAAAACATCGATAAACTCCTTTACAATAGGAACATCTTCAGGTCGAAGCTTTTGTTCCTATTTCATATCCACAATATATGCTAAATATCCAACATAGCCACTCGACATTAGCCTTCTTGCCATCATGGAGTTGATCATTATTGTCCTTGGTTTGCATGACGATCTGACATACTTGAATCCATCTTCCTGGTTGGCTAGGAACATCATCTTCTGCTTTCGACAATCGATCTTGGCTTGATACTTCCCTAGGAAATCCATTCCTAGTATTATATCATAATCAGCAAGCTCCATCACGATCAATTCTATATACAACTTCCTATTTACCATAATTATTGGTACATGGGGCAACCAATAACTTGACATCAATACTTCTCTTGAGGGTAAAGCCGTTCTAAAGGCCATACCCATGTTATCTTTTGGATATCCTATCTTGTTTATAAATTGGTAGGAAATAAACAAATGCATAGCACCAGAATCAAATAAAATAGACGCCAAATAATTAGTGACAAAAAACTGACCTGTCACTACACTGGACATCCCTGCTTCTGCATCTTCTTTGGTATACACCATTACTCTAGAATCCGCACGAGGTAAAACTTGTGGTCTTTCTTGCCTTTCTGTGGATGAAGGACCTTCACTCTTTGCCTGGATTGTATGTGCTTAGGGACATTGCTACTGTGTCTGGAACGGACCTTGCACATTTTGCCTATTTTTAGGATAATTCCTGGCAAAATGGCCATCCTTCCCGCATTGGAAACATGTGTTTGGCGCTAGTCTGCATCTGCTTACATGCCTTTTCCCACAGACTACATAGTCACGAACAATAGGTCCAGCATTATTGTTCAACCTCCACTGCTGGTTCCTATTTCTAGGATTATTCCCGTTTCTTTTCCCTTGTGAAGGCTGGCTAGAAGTGCTTGCTTGCCCGGCCTTTACGTTCGAACTCGGCTTACTACTTTGTCCAGCCCAGGATCTAACTTGTATAGCTTTGGCCAAGACCTTCTCTTTCTTTTTGGCATCCCAAATCTTTTCTTTTTCTTCCTTTTGTCTAACCAGGTAACACTCTACCCTCAATGCATGGCTAACACAATCAGACACGGTAATGGGCAATATTAACCCACTATCCACCAATGCTGAGATTTCAGGACAAAACATTCCCAGCATCTTCTGAATTTTCTCCCTCTCAGTGGAGATAGTGTATGGGCACAGTCGAGACAGTTGGTTGAACTTGCTACATACTTTGATCATTGACATGTCCCCCTACTTCAACTCTGCAAACTCTCTTTGTTGGGGTCAAAGCAATGTGAGATTCTAGTACTTCTGATTGAATTCCTCCAGAAATCTAGCCATGACATTGTGAATATGTTCCTTCTCAACTTGACTGAATCCCACCAAAATCTTGCATCCTTCTTAAAATAAAGGATGCACACATAATCCTTTCTTGGTCATTCAACTCCATAAATTCCAATATCATATGGAGTGAAGACAACCACTCTTCTGCTTCCAAAGTGTTTGTGGAGCCCTCAAACTCCGATGGTTTCATTCGTCAGAATCGTTCATAAAGTGGTTCTTGATTGACTCTAGGTTGGGGTTGGGGTTTTACTATTTCAATCTCAGGTTCAATTGGTAGCATTTCTTGTTCAAGTGTGGCCATTTGTGGGTTTTGGTCTTTTTCCTAGCCTTGGCTTTGCTCCATCTGTTCTATTCTTTGTCTTAGCTTAGCATTTGCCTTCATCTGAGCCTCCAACATAGCTTTTAGTTCATCCACTCTTTCTGACAGGACTAGACGCCCTCTCATATTTCTCAGGTTTCGCGGATTCACCATCTTTTCTATTTCTTATAATCGTATGAAAATCGAGTGTTAGATTTTCCACAAACATATTTTTACAGTATAAGTAAAAATAGTTTCAATCATCACATAATTTCAACATTTCATCATTTGAACATGTCAAAATATGATTGTCATTTCATTTCAAAATTTTTACATATACATCAACTCGAAGGCTTTTCTCAAAATAGCCTTTCGATTCTATCTTGCATACACATATACAGATATATGTACATTTATACATCACATATGTTTCTACATCTAATCTCCTAACTGGGGTTGATCCGGAATTGTCAAAAATTTCTCTGGATCCACTTTATCCTCATCCGTACCGTTTCCAACCTCTGATGGCGTCGATCCTTCCACGGGACCCGTATCCTTTCGCTGCCTTGATGGACTAGCCTCATGGTCATTTGCCATAGGTCGTGTCCCATATAGATGATCTAGCATGGCATCCTGCAATAGCTGTTCACATCTCTTGCACACCATGCGCTCCATCATCATCTCTTCCTCTACTTTGGCTACAGTAACTATAAACTCATGTAAGGTAGTAGGGTATAAAGGGGTTACCCTCTGTCGTAGATTAATAGTGAGCCCTTTCTAAAATATGTCACAAAAATCCTCATCTGTGAGGTTGGACATAGGACATCTCCTCACAACAATATCCTGAAACTGGACTGCATAAGTGAATACAGTATCACTTAGCATCATCTGCTGTCTCTCTGCCCAAAGAACAAAATCTCTAACATCTGTATACTTGGGCATAGTAGGTAGCGGCATCACTACCCTGCTCTCAGAAGGGTTTGAAGCTGGTGCTGAACTCTTCTACAGGAACTGCTGTAGCATGATTTGTCGAAACTCAGCCCAATCAAGTGCTAACAGCATCTCTTGATCGCTGTACTCCCAATACATCTGTGCATCCTCACGGAATGTACCAACTGCCATCAACACCCAACAGTCCTCATCTATATCGCATTGGTGCATGATCATCTCTATGTCATGTAGCTAGTCTCAGGTAGAGATCCCCTGTTGACCTCCCTTGAATGTAGGTGGATGACTACCTCTGAAAGTGTGTACTGCTCGTACTGATACTCTAGCTCCTATATGAGCCCGTCCTCCTACCACTAGAATTTCTGTGGTAACTAGTGGGTTTACAACCGATCGAGGAAGTAGTTCTTGTACCGGTGCCGGTGCTACAATCCTTGGCGCTGGTAGCTCAGGTATTGGTGGTTAAGGCACTGCTCAACGAATCATCGACGGTCTAATCACGGGCCTAGTCCATACCCGATCGGTCCTCTCGGTCGGTATGGATGGGGTCTCATATAAGGTGGTCTAGTCATCGTATGTCCTACAAAAATATATAACCTCAAATAAACGAAAAGTTAACTAATCTTAAAGAAGCTAACATACTTGGATTGACGAGCAAGTCGCGTTTCGTGCCAATAGGGATATGGTCAACTGCTCTGATACCAACCTGTGGCGCCCCCGAATCCAACCATGCGTAACTTTCATGAATCGACTCTATTGCTGACCAAAACAGCTTGTGAGTCGAATCTGGATCCCCATTTAAAACTCTTTTTCTCACAACTCTTATTTTTCGCAGCCCAAAATTTCGCCCATAATTTTTTTTTTAATACATACTTTTCTTAAAAGAAAGCTAAGTATGAAAGCCGTGTAAAGTATAATACTAACTTTTAGTTGTCTTTTTGAGAACAACATAATGTACAACATACCATATATATATTGTTGTTTTTTTTTTTCAAAATACATTCTCTTCAATTCACTAACTTATCGCTCAGCCGAAGACTGGTAGCAGGACTGAAATCCACAGTGGATTCCCTATCTCGTTAACACGTGCACATCCTACCGCCATCCATATAATCTACTGGATAGGTTTCTTACCTACAACATGAACAAATTGATGAGCTAACAGGCTCAGTAAGTTCAAATATACTTAATAAGAATCACATAGATTTAAAACATCAAAATTACAATTTCCTATGAATAGTACTATTCACTATAAATAGTGACTTTGACATTTGATCGATGAATAGTAACTGTTACCCTAATCGATTACTATTCACATTACCCTAACTGAGTTCACCACACTTAGTGTTAGTGTCGGTTATGCTCAATTATGGCTTTCGTCACATTATCGACTATTCTCTCTATTTGTATTCTGGTGTTGAGCTCATGGTGACAGTATTGATAATTTATTACACACTGACTAGGAAGGCCTAGGGAGTGACCCTAGAGCTTCTTCCTCTCTAGCCCTTATTATATCCTCGTAGGATCTGAGAAACCTCCACCACAATGTTTGAGGGGCGGTACGCCTTAAATGGTTTTTTTACCATCTTTCAATTATAATTTTGGCCAAGTGACATTAATCGTCACCTCAAGGTCATTAACCTCCATCGCCCATAGGCCTTAGATATTCTCTTTCTCTTATTATGTGGGATGTGTTATACTAACTAATCCCCCAATGTCCATAGGACTTAATGCCTAATGTACGACTAGTACATAACGAAATAATATAGTATTTCATGTTGCAGACATAAAAATGCTTGAACTTACCACCACTGCAATAATGTCTACTTCCAGAACTCCTACGCAATTTATCTCTAGTTTGGGTCCCTACAGACATAATATTGTCTGTTAATACCCATCATTAATTATCACTCTGAATATATTTATTCTGTTATAATTTTTACAACATTTATTATTCTTCTATGTGGTACACGGCCTAAAACACGCCTGTGTTCAAGCCCATGTGTTTCTCCAGTTTTATGTCACACGGCCGTGTGATTCACTATCTGGCCATGTAACAGTACATGGTTTGGAACACGCCCGTGTTCAAACCGGTGTACTCCTCGGGTTGTAAATTTTTCTCCCATACACGGCCATGTATCCTTCTACATGCCCGTGTTCTTCAGAATTTTTAGATTTTTAATCTTAAAATCTTCATTATGACTTCTAGAATATTATTTTAAGTATTTTAGATCCTTAATGATCCTTTTCGAGTCTTTCGGAAATATTTTAGTCGAAATGACCATTTTACCCCTAATGGGTCTTAGGATCGTAACTATTTCGTTCTATTATTTTTCCTGAATTTTCTAAGCTCAAATATCATAAAATAATATTCCTTAGGCTTCTGTCTCTTTTTACAGCTTTATTGGCTACAAAATCTCAATTATTCATTTTCCGACCCTCGATTACTATTCATCTGACACCTAGGGTCATTCCTCATTTTTCTAGTGTTTTGGAGCCTCAAATGGGTATTTCACTACTTTTGAAATGTTTTTCATTCCGTCTCCGAGCCTCGGTTCTTGAGGGGCTCGGGTTTCTTATCCCGATCTAATTTTTCTCCCTCGTTTCCTAAAATACCCCTAACATGAATTTTTCCCATTTTAGGCATTTTAGTCATTAAGGATCAGTTTACTATTCCTCTTGGGTTGGCTTTCCATTATCAAACCTAACACACCGAGGGGTTCCAGTTTCCTTCCCAAGTCTAATATTTTTGCCCCTCGTTTCCCGAAATACCCTTATGCCATTTTAGAAATTTCGACAGCATTTTCGCTTGTATTTTTTTTAGGTTTCCAGGTGTTAGGTACGCCTCAGAACCTTTATACCTGCCACGTACTATACCAGAGGCCTATTTTATACAAAGTTACCAAACTTTGTATAAAAATTTTTCACATCAACCGGCATTGAAAGATCAACACAAATCATCAATTTTTTTCCACTTATCAACTCGGTTTCTCATGTTAAACAGTATCAAATCTTTTTCATCACCATAACCAATTATCACATATCATTCTTAGATTTTCAAATGTTCATATCAACATTAAAAACCTAGCAAAATTTCATTATAATCCTAGCATTAAGCCACGAGTTTTTCATGCTAAAACACATAGGAAATTTTGTTCACATTCCTAGGGTTTTTATTACACATTCCTCATCATTTTTTAACACTAAAATTTTCTCATTTTCACCAAACATAGGCCATGGATTTTATGAGAAACAAGCATCAAAACTTTCTTGTTACTTGATTCTAATTCATGCTTAAATCAACATGTTACCAAATGAACGTAAACAACTAAGTAAATTATCAATTTTTCCACATCATTTCCACCCAACAAGGCCACGGATTTTTCATGAAAACATGCAAAATTTTTGCTTGTTTCTTGGTTCTAAATCATGCTTCATTTATCCTAACATCAAACCAATCATAAAACCAAACAAAACATCAAATTTTTTTCATTGTTTTCTACACCAATAGTGCCACGGATTTTCTAAGGAAAATCAAGGTAAATTGCTTCAAATTAGAAGCTTACCTTATCAATTCGATTCCTTGATGCTAAAAGTGAATTTGAAGGCTAATTTAGTGTAAAAATTTTGTTAAAACTTGGCCTAACGAGGGAGGAAAGCTCATGAAACATTACTGAAATCACGTAGGCAGGTTCCGGGCGCCTCCGGTGCAATCGATTTGTTTTATTTTGCTTCCGTTTGGTCAAAATTCCCTACCATAAATTTTTATCTTTTTAGTGCATTTTAGTGCACCCCCTAGGGTTTTCAGCTCCGTTTTTGAGCTGTATCACCCATTTTTGTTCAATAAAATTTTCCATCCTCAAATTCATTCACTTTAACACTGCCGAAACATTTTCACAGTATTCACAACAGTATTAAAACACAGCCTTTTCATATTTTATTTACTAAAATTGGTACATACATACAATTTTTTATGTACTCTGAGAATCTAAAATTCGTGGTTATTACAATTTCATTGTCAGTTGCCCTCCTTTCACTGCATGAATAGTAATTAAACATTATTCTGCCTGTTTAATCTATTCAACTGGAAAATATACTATATTTATCAACTTAATTACTTATTTCATAGTAATTAGGTTTCATGGATCATGAGAGTTTTTACAGCGGCTCTCTACTCAATACATGGCCTTCTACATGGGCTCTTACATGGGCATGTACAAGGTAACACGGGTGCGTACTAGTTGAGACTGCTTAACACGGCCATGTCTTAGAAACACGTTCATCTACGCGAGCGGTACACGGCTACTTAACGGCCGTGTACCTGGGCGTATTCTTCAAATGCGAACTAAAAGGCATCAAATTATTCAAATTCATTCCATAATGACTTATTACACAGTGAATAGGTTCCACGAATATAGGGGTTCTTACAGGATTGATTATTCTTCTGAGTTTGTTTGGCCTGCTCTCTTTCCTTTTTCTTATCTTCCCACACTTTGTTTCTTTCTTCTCTAGCATGGCCCAGACGGTGTTCTGCTCTTTTCGCCCTACCAACATAATCGACTACTGTGTGTGGTGGGGTCTCCCCACTTTCCACTAATGTCACTATATCAGGCCAGAACATGTTGATCATGCATCGTACCCGTTCGCTCTCGATTTGTACCAAGTAAGGACATAGCTGGGCCAGTCTGTCAAACTTGCATAAGCCTCGATTACTGACATGTCTCCCTGCTTCAAATCATTGAACTCCCTCTACTAAGCTTGAAGGGTGTCTAGATTAAAGAACTTCCTATTGAACTCCTCTAGGAAGTCATTCCATGTCATTGTTAGAACATTTCTTCGCATCTTTACCATTTCCTATAGTACCGTGCATCCTTCTTCAACTTATAAGAGTCACAAAGAACCTTTTCTTGGTCAGTAAGGTTCATGAACTCAAAGATCATTTGGATTGAAGCCAACTATTCATCAACTTCCAATGGGTGTATCGAGCCCTCAAACTCCTGTGGTTTCATCTTTCTAAACTGCCCATATAAAGGCTCCTGATTGACTATGGCTTGGGCACTAATAGCCACTACTGGCATAGCTAACATTGGTGGTATTGTTGATTCTGGTGCTGGTTATGGTTTTGGCACTGGTGCTTGGGGTGGAGGTGCTTGAGGTAGCGAAACTCCACCTACGTCAGCTAGTCCAGGGTTCCTTTGGGCTAACATATCTCATAACCTTTGATTTTCTTGCTCTTGTGCATCCAATCGTGCTTGTATATTGGCTAGCATGGTGGTAAACCTGGCCTCTTGGCCTGCCCTAGCCGTTGTGGCTCGTGTATGAACCATGTTGTTATGTACTACCTATTATAACCAATAACAACATGATTTAGTGCTAAAAGAATAATAACTTAATTAAATACAATCTTACTTGGACTGTGCAGAGCAGATACTTGAAATGTCATGGAAGGTCGACAGGAGAACGACTGCTCTGATACCAACTCTTATCGGCGACCCAACTCGATCAGGCCATCGACTACTTTCTTTTCTTCTTACTCTTACGTAACATAGTTTTACTTTTTATTTCACGAAAACACGTTTGAAGAACTTACTTTTGGTTTTAGAATTTGTGTGTGAAAAACTGTAGATTATTTTTTTTAAATGAAATATAATCTACTGAAAATACATATATATATGACTTATAATATACATATAAACTTTCTTGTTCTTGTTATACATACTCCATAATTGTAAACACACATAACTTCTTGTTCTCTTTCTTTACATAACCGTTAAACTTTTCTTTCTTCTTTTCTTTTGCAGCAGAAAACTTAGCGGGTCCACTTCCTTATCCATGATATCTCAGGAATCTGTCCACCAGTCCATTAATTACTTTCTTTATTATGCTGGTTTCTTATCGTTATCAAGTACACCATAAGCAGACTAATGAGCTAAAGCTCAGTAAGTATAAACATACATACAAAACTGATGTAAGTGTAGCGACGAGGGTTAGCTTTGCTATACTTTCTTTTCTACATTAGGGTTTCTTGTTAGGCCTTCTATACCTTGATTTCTAACCTTTTTATATTTCTTCTTATGAACTATACTGTTCTACTTTTTGTCTATCTTTTCTTTCTATATAGTCTATCTTTACTTTCCTTCTTTTCTTTCTCTCTTTACTTTCTTTACTTTCACTCGTAGGCTTGATGTTGAACATACTGAATATGCGTAGACCAATGGGAGGAGGGGGAGCAACCCACCATCCTACCTAATGATCATCTTAATCCATTGTATTTCATGGATGGATTGTAGCTACCACGCCTTTTGGGTAGGTCAGCCAACTACCGCCCTTTTAGGTAGCACCACATTCTGTATGGAGGCTATAGACTTGAAAACCTCCCTCATAGAGGCTGGTACGCTAACATTTAACTTTTAAATCTTATTATCTTACTTATTCGCATTCTTGATCATTCTTTTTCCTAAATTTTTCATCTAGACCTAATTCATCTTTTTATGCGATTTAGTCAGTATAATTAGTACAACTAGTCAGTTCGTGGGTAGACAAGTAAATGCCTGTACTTACAAAACATGTACTAACATGGTCGTCCTTGGGTCCATCGCAATTTCATCCCTATCACTCATTAAGTTTCCTACAGACAACAATGTTGTCGGTTAATTACATTTTTATTAAACTTCTCTTGTTTTGCTAAAATATGTACTTTGGCTTCTTAAATCGTAATTAAAACCTTGTGACAGCATTTATAGCCTTAACGGTCCTACCTTTCTATAACCCCTTTTTTTTTTTTTACACGGTCTGTCCATGACCGTGTACCTCTCTGTCTACAGAATTTCTTCCTTAGATGGCCGTGTAACCTGGCCATGTAAACTGTACATTACATGTACACGGCCTGATACACGGCCATTTCTCTGTCGTTTAACCCCCTGTGATTTCTATTCTTGCTACATGGCTGTGTAACCTACCCGTGTAGCCTGTACATTACGTGTACATGGCCTCATACATGGTTATGTCTCTGGCCATGTAGCTCTCTGTAATTTGTTTTCTTATAACATGGTCGTGTAGTTTGGGTGTGTCCAGGATTTTTTTCTTATTACGTGCCAGTGTACTAAAGTACACGCCCGTGTACTATACAAAACTTAGATTTTTGCCTTAAAATCTTATTTATGACTATTCTAAACCCAAAAATCATAACATAATAATTTTTCTTAGGCTTTTTCTAAATCTTTACCATATTATTTCTCGTTTTACTCTTTACTGTCTCTCAGAGATACTATTTCGACACTTAGTCATTAGTCTTCTTTTTCTTATATTTAGAAGCTCCAAATGGACATTTCGCTAGTTCTTAAAACTTCCGTCATTCTTTTCTTCATCTTAAGTTACTAAGAGCTCGGATTTTTAACCTAAACCCTACTTTTCTCCTCATTTCTCCAAAATACCTATTTGTGTCATTCTTAAAATTTTTGGCAGAATTTCTGCTAAATTTCTAGGCTCTTGGTGTTTAGGAAACGCCTCGAAACTATCTATCTTAGTTCATCTACCACGTACTATACCAGAGGCTTAATTTTATGTACCACATTCTAAATGTTTTACATAAAATGCTTATCTAAACACATTGTCCATCATAAAACTTATGTAATCATATTTATTCTTATGGTTGTTCTCATATATCTTTTTACATAAACTCTCCTAACAATTTCTCATGCCAAATCCTTTTTCTTGGACCATCAACCAACAACATACAACTCAAGGTTTCATAATCTATCATATATTTGTCGTAAATTAATGATTTCTTTAGCCAAAGTAGTCTTCATAAGACTTTTCGATAACATCAAAATGAACAATCTTCATGTTTGAACAATTTTATTTCTACTCATCATTCTACACATGAAGCTCTTGGTTTTGCTTAAAAACATACTTCAAAATTCTTGTTTTTGGATATCAAACACTAATTTTCACCACCAACCTTTTTAACTAATCTATCAACCAAAACCATTAAGTTTTCAAACAAATTTTTATCATCCATCCTTCACTTAAGAACCACAAATTTTAACCCAAAACTCGCAAGAAAATTGAGTAGTTTGTGATTACCTTATTATCAAAGAAGTCCTCTTGCTCCTAGAAGGTTGTGGTTGCAGTTTTGTTTTAAAAATTTTAGAGAAAAACTTGGTAAGGGGAAGGGGCATGCACGGTTCCTTTTGGTTGTTCAAGGGACAAATGTTTGGCTCAAAATGGCTAAGTGTTTGAGTTTTCTTTCTAGCCAAATCTAATCGCCCTTATAAGCCAAGGAAAAATCAAGTTAATTCATCTTCCATCCAACAAAATTTTGATACCTAACACCTTTAATTCTTTCCAAATTTTCAAAAATCAAATTTCCTTTATTTTGTCACTTTTTGGACCATTAGATCAAAAGCACACTTAATCTTGGCCCTTAATCTTACATACCACCCTTGTTACCTTTTGATAATTAAAATGTGACATCATAAAGGCAAGGTCATACTTTGTCTTTTACTATTCATATTAATTGGATAACTTTTTGACTGAAAACCGACCCGTGTGAAACTTTCTTGGAATCGCCCCTGCAGGTTCTTGGGGTCAATGGTGCACTCAGTTTGCCTTATTCTGCTTTCGTTTGTCCAAAATTAATTCCCAATATTTTTTCGTATTTTAGTGCACCCAGTGCACCATTTAGGGTTTTCGATGCTGATTTGGCACCGTTCCTCTCATTTTTGGCTCGGTAATAATCTCTATCTTCGAATTCCTAACCCTTAAAACTATTAGAACATTTTATTTCATTCTAAACAGTATCAAATCATTCATTTTGCATTTTTAAGCATAAAAATCATTGTATTATATACAATGTACATATTTCTGAGAATGGTGAATTTTCTCTGTCATTACAATTATAAACAGGGTCCTTTCACTCTAGTTCTCTTTAGGTCATAGACTCTCAGGTGAGCAGGCTTATTGTTATACAAATTATCGTAGTAATAAGTTCCTAAGAGATCTGTATGGTTGGAAGGAGACAAAGTCGTGCTAGTATACCATTCAAAGATCTAGGTGTCTACATACTCAGCCATCTAGGAACTATAGAATAGTAGAGAAAGCTAGTTAGTTGAAGCCCTCAGATCACTTCCTCTAGCATCCCAGGCATTTCTTCTGAAGGTATAACAGATTATTGTTAATTTATTGTATATGGCATCATGAGCTTTTTAACAATCTTACAAATTTTTGTAATTCCTCTGTGTAATTTTTACTAATTTTTCCTACAATTGATATCAAAGCCAATTCATGACTAAGTCATGTACATAAATTAGACAATCATTTTAGTCTCCTTTATGCATGGATTTTATATTTAGAGAGTGGCATTCTAGGATTCCTTTATATTGTTATCATGAATTATGTAAAAAGTATGCAATTACTTTAATTTTTAAATTATTATAAGCTTGCTTAATTTTTGCCAGTCATGATTTCTTAGAATTTAGAAAAATTGTATCTAGGATTTTTCATATAACCATGAGAGCGATCTATCATCACTACAATTTTCCCATCGATTTTATTTTTTTCGTCTCTTAGAATTTTTATGATCAGAATTTTTGTACACCAGAAATGGTATAGGAACTTTTATGTAATTATTCTTGGAGGAGGTTGAAGATTGAAGACTATAATCTATTTTTCCCGAAGATTAAATTTAACTTGTAGATTGGAAATTTTTTTTGTGTGAAAAATTCCAATTTAATTAGGATTCAAATTAATTTTGGGGATCATAATAGGTAAATTGGAATATGGCACAAAAATCGAGTACCAACCCCCTCGGGATAGCAACCATCCTTGGTGGGGCTGTAGCCCCTTCCTTCGGGCAGTATGGGGCTGCGGCAGCCCTTATCCAAGGCTGCAACAGCCACGACTATAGGCACTGCCTACAGCCAGTAGCGGGCTTGGCCCCCTAAGGGCTGCAGCACTTGGGTGCAGGTGTTGCCTGTAGCCTGACGGGCTATAGCAACCCCCTAGGGCCTACAACTTGGCGGGCTATAACAACCCACCAGAGACTATAGCCCAAGGCTACAAGCTATGCCTACAGCCTGGCCAGGCTGTAGCAGCAATGGCCGTAGGCTGCCAGCCCCTCCAGGGGCTAGGGTTGCCAGTAGTGGCTACAAGGCTTCGAGCCCGTGGCCCAATGGGCTGTGGGTCAGAAATTTTCAATTTTTAAATTTGGGATTTAATTTTAAATTGTGTACAAAAATATGTAATTATGAATTTAAATTTTGAAATTCATATTATGTAATTGTAAATTTAAATTTTTGAAATTACATATTGTTATGCATGAAAATTTGAATTATTTAAAATTTGAATTTTGGAATTTAAATTTTAAATAATTTTGGGATGAGAAAAAAATATAGAGGCTACATGATGATGGATATGCAAAGATGGTGCAAAATTCAAGACCAAAGGATACTTTGGATGGAAAACGTGGTGAACGTGTTTGGGCATGGTCTTATTCATGACCAACCCTTGGTGGCTTGGTAGGATGTGAATCAAACTACGTAAACAATAGTTACACACTTAAGATTCGTTTGGCTATTAACCTTCTCTAGAAGCTCTATTAGCTAAACTGGTGGCCCAAATAAGTGATTATTTATATATATCTTAACCTTGGAGGATTTAAAGTAATATATATTAATTGAACAGGGTCCATGTTCTGGCTATTTGTCTTATAACCACCCCTCGTTGGCTTGGGCCAATTGGTGCTAAGAATTACCATTGTAATGCTGCATCTTTTTTTTTTCAAGTTTCATGTAGGAACATACTTGTATGTTTTATTTGCTAAATTTTCCTTATATTTGCTTGAGCTTTGTAATGATGTTCTTGTATAATTTTATTTCAGTTCAAAATGTCACCGACACCTCTTATTTCGATACTCAATGAAAACAAACTTAATGGCAATAATTATAAAAACTGAAAAAGAAATCTGCTAATAGTTCTCAGCTGTGAGAGACACAAGCTCATACTAGACAAACCATGCTTACCTGGGCCCAAAGCTAACGCACCACTTGAGGAGGTCCTAGTTGCCTATACTCGTTGTAGAGAATCCAACGAGATAGCTCAACACTACATTCTAGCTAGCATGACAAGTGCCTTGTAAAAGCAACATGAGATTTACCAAGGTCCCAGGGAGATCATGGAAAACTTAGAGGAAACGTTTAGAGGCCAAGAAAAGTTGGCTTGATAGTTCACTATAACTAGCATAATGAACTCTAGGCAAAAGATAGGTACTCTAGTGAAGGATCATATGCTCATGCTTATATGGCTCTTTGTTAAGGCTACTGAAAATGGTGTTGTGCTTAACTACAACACCCAGATCGAGATAATGTTTAATACTTTATCAAAGGATTTTGTGGGGTTTAAAGTCGCATATAATCTTGTGACAAGGGAGTTAGGACTCACTGAGCTCATGAAATAACTTCAAGCTTATAAGTGAATGATCAGGGATGGTGATGCAGTCTAACCTAATAGAGAGGCCAACTTGGCGAAATCTTCTAAACCCTCTGCGAAAAAGAAGAAGCTAAAGAAAAAGCAAGTAGCTTTCAGTTCTTCTATTCCTCCTGTCTTAGATGGAAGAAGAAAAAGAAGAACAAGAAGCCAAAGGACCTTAAAAGTCCAAGTGCTTCTACTGTGGGAAGGTAGGTCACTTCAAGAAGGCTTGCCGAGAATTCCTAGCCACCAAAGGCAATGAAGGCAAGGAACTTCATTATTTAAAAGCGTGTTTGGTGGAAGAATTGAAAGACACATGGGTCATTAATTCGGGCACCACTAATCATATTTGTATTTCTTTGTAGGGGTTCATAAAAACGAGAAGTCTACATGATAGGAGCATATCTTTACAGAATAGAGATGGTAGCTTGGTGGTGGCTGAGGTAGTGGGAGACATTTATCTTTATTTTGATGAATTTAGGTTTATTCTATTGAAAGACTGTTTTTCTGTACCTAATTTTAGGGTGAACCTCATATCGGTAGATTATTTAATAAAAGATTCTTATTTAGTTTCTTTTAATAAAAGAGTTGATTTTCACAAGAATAAGTCTTTTATCTATTCTAGATGGATGAAAAGGAACCTTTATTTGGTCAAATATAAGATGTACTCACTGCTTGAAACTGAATTAACTAACAACTCTAAAAGGTTGAATGTTTCTCACTCTAATAAGGTGTACCTTTGGCATAGAGTTGGTCATACTACTCAATATAGGATTCAAAGACTGGTGAAAGATGGTCCTTTAGAAACACTAAAAGAGGTACGTATTCCTCAATGTGAGTCTTGTCTTGAGGGTAAGATGACCAAGAGGTCTTTTGGAGCTAAGGATGCTAGGGCTCATGAACTTTTAGAAATTATACACACCAACGTATGTAGGCCTATGAATGCTGTTGCATGTGGAGGGTTCGAGTATTATGTCTCCTTTATAGATGATTACTCGAGGTATGGATATGTGTACCTAATGCACCGCAAAAGTGAAACCTTTGACAAGTTCAAGAAGTATCGTGTGAAAGTGGAGAAGTAATTGGGTAAATCCATAAAAACTCTTCGATCTGATTGAGATGGTGAATACCTCTCTAATGAATTTCTAGGAGATCTTGTAGAGAATGAGATATTATTTTAATTAACTGCACCTAGTATTGCATAATAGAATGATGTGGCCGAAAGGAGAAACAGGACCTTATTGGATATGGTAAGGTCGATGATGAGTTATTCAACACTACCATTATCATTATAGGGATGTGCACTACAAACAGCATGCTATATTCTAAATCAAGTTCCAAGTAAATCAATTCTTAGGACTCTATATGAATTGTAGTGAGGCAGGAAGCCCTTCCTTGGACATATGAGAATTTAGGGCTACCCGACACATGTATTGGATAGGGATGGGAAGAAGTTGGAACCACGATTAGAATTATGGATGTTTGTAGGGTATCTTAAGGGACCGAAGGGAGGTCTGTTCTATAACCCGAAAGAACAAAAATTCATTGTCTCAATCCATGCGACATTCCTGGAGAAGAGTCACATGAATGACTTTAAGCCTCAAAGCAAAGTGGTGTTAGAGGAGTTGACAAGTGATAGAACTGCTCCACAGATTTCAATCTTGGACGCAAGTCCAAGTTCTAGTAAAAGACCTATAGATGATCAATAGTTTAGAGTGCTTCATCGTAGTGGGAGGCTTTCAAGAAAACCTAATTTCTTCATGTATGATGTTGAGGTATATCCGGCTAAAGCTCATGAATATGATGATGATCTAGTCACTTATGATGAAGCTATAAATAATGTTGATTCTAAATCTTGAAAACTGATCGTGAACAATGAGATGGATTCTACAAAATCCAACTCTGTTTGAGAACTTGTGGACCTACCGAATGGGATCAAACCCGTTGAATGCAAGTAGATCTACAAAAGAAAGAGGGATACAGAAGGGAGAGTTGAAACTTTCAAGGCTAGAATTATGGCAAAGGGATACATGCAAAAGCTGGAATCGATACGATGAAACTTTTCTTGTTGCTATGCTGAAGTCTATCTGTATTCTTCTATTCATTGCTGTAGCTCTCAATTATGAGATATGCCAAATAGACATCAAGACGGCATTTTTGAATGGCCATCTTAAGGAAAGTATCTATATGATATAGCCTAAACGGTTCATGGTAAAAGGCTAATAGAGAAAAGTTTGCAAGTTGTATAGATCCATTCATGGATTAAAGTAAGTATTTTGCTTATGGAACCAAAGGTTTGATCAAGCAATCAAAACATTTGGCTTTGAGCAGAACATTGATGAACCTTATGTTTGTAAACATATAAAGGATGGAAAAGTGGTCTTTCTGGTGCTCTATGTCGATGATATACTACTCATTAAGAATGATGTAGGAAACTTATCATCAGTTAAACTTTGGTTACACCAATAGTTTAATATGAAGGACTTAGGAGAAGCTAATTATGTTCTAAATATTCATCTCTTCAGAGATCGAAAGAACAAAATAATAGTATTATCCCAAGCTTCATACATAGACAAAATTATTGAAAAGTATGCAATGCAAGAGCCAAAGATGTAGGAAAATAAATTGGTAAAAACATATCAGAGTGGCGCAGCGGAACAATAAAAATTTTTAAATCGTTAAATATCTCATGATGCCATATACAATAAACCAACAACAATTAAAACTCATACCTCAAGGACGCCAATCTTGCAGAAGGAGAATGACTGGAGGCTTCAACCAACTAGCCTTCTCTACTATTCTCCAATTCCCGAATGGTTGAGTGTGTGGGCACTCTGAACCTCGATCGGTATGCTAACACTCCTAGTCTTCTTCCGACCACCCAGATCTCTAAAGAACTTATTGTCACGATGAGCTGTGCAACAATAAGCCTGCTCACCTGAGAGTCTGTGGTCTAAGAGAATTGGAGTGGCAGGACCCTTATTTATAGACCTACATGAGGTGATTCTCTGAATTCGAATTGGATTAGGAAAAGATATTCTCCCTTATCCATATCCATAAAATCCAAATTTTCCATGGGAAAATCCCAACAATAAAATTCGGTTTATTTAGGATAAATCCAATCCAAATCTAAACAAGATTTTAACTAGAATTTTATCTCCCTTTTTCAACCAAAAAATCCGAAATTTCCTAGGAGATTTTTCCTCCAAAAATTCGGCCACATTTAGGATAAGGGAGAATCAAAATTCTACTAGGATTTTCAAGCTTGAATCTTATCTCAACCTTATCCAAAATAACCGAATTTTCCTAGGAGATTTCCTCCATAATTTCGGCCACTTTTCAGGGAAGGAGAGAATCCAAATTCAACTAGGATTGAAACTTGAATTTTTCCATTGAACCTTATCCACAGAAACCGAAATTCCACTGAGGATTTTCCTTAAAATTTCGTCCATAATTTGTTAGGATTTGGATTCAAAGTTCAAGTAGGATTCTAACAAGATTATCCTCTCCAAATCCAACTCAAATTCGAATTTTAAACCTTGTGGATTTTCCACAACAAATTCGAATCCCACTTGGACTGTGATTCAAAATTTGAATTTCAAATTTCAAATTCGAATTTCAAATTCAAATTTCAAATTTCAAATTTCAAATTTCAAATTTCAAATTTCAAATTTAAATTTCAAATTCAAATTTCAAATTCGAATTTCAAATTCAAATTTCAAATTCAAATTTCAAATTCAAAATTCAAATTTCAAATTTCAAAATTCAAATTTCAAAATCCACAAAACGGTTGTGTTTCAAATTCTTGTTCTCATGGATAATTTTCTACAATTCCAATCCAATCTCAAATAAAATCATGGCAACTTTATTTAGAGTTCGACCAATTGTGTACTCTATTATCCAAAACAAAATCTGAATCTAACCGGAGAGAATCTTGTCTACCATCCTAATCCTATGTCATCACCATCCATGCATAATAAACTAGCCAATAGCATACACAAATCAATTTACCAAACGTTAAGGAATTATGTGGAGCTAGTAAAGGGACTGATTGGACATATATAATCGGGCTCCCGTGATTCCATAAGATCATCATTCTGTACCGAACAACTCAATCATATGATCACTAATTTCAGAGTCACACCACTATAAACCTGAAACTGAACTCCCAATTATATATCGTATTATGTAAGCCTGTGACGAGCTACTATCCAATGACCTTGTCATATATGCAAAACCCTCATATGATATCCATGATCAGCCTTAGGTCAAAGTCCGTTTAATCCTACTGATCAGGCTATCTTAAAGTTCCATTATACTACCGAATTAAGAAAATGATTATTCACCATGTGTGAATAAGAAGTCATCCACCCAGCAGACGACCCAAGGCCTTGTCCATTTTCACATTCAGTATAATGCCTTTAAGAGGATACCTTTAACTCCTTAGAGCTATGATTCCGATATCTGCAAACATACCCTTCATTGTATACAAGTCATGCACCCAACGAACCGGTCTATAAGCTTACTACCTCTGAGACGCTTTAGCCATTGGAACATCAAAGTACACAAGTCATATACATGAAGTAGTTTATTTACTCAGGATTAAGGTTATTGCATAATGAACGTCAAAAGCAGATTGATCCACTCATAGCGGACTACGTAGGTCAATCATGCTTTAGTCCCTGTCTAATATGTCACCACCAAGTAACATATCTATGTCTCTACTTGGGAGTCTAGCTCCAGACAGTTAAGACAAACCGTCCCCTCCAAGGCTTTGGACAACGTAATAGTCTTAACATGAGTTAGATGCTCGGTCTAACCCCATAGACTACAGACCATAGTTTAGACCGCTAACTTTAGAACATTGTCTTCTCGCATACAAAAGTCCATTGCATGCAACGTTCTAACAGTTTTAACACAAGCAGTCAGTGAGCCATATTTGCTTATATTTACTTTAACATGTAAATAAGACGAGGACAGATAGCAATGTAATGAATAACCTCTATACATAATTTTATTATCCAGTTCAAAATGAATACATCAAAATGTCTGTAATACTTAGGGCATTTCCTAACAATCTCCCACTTGCCCTAAGCCAGTAGATGTGCCATGTTACGCATCCCCATCGCCTCTACATGCCTCTCAAAGCTTCTAGCCACCAAAGTCTTAGTAAAGGGATCATCGATGTTGTCCTCGGACGTGATCTTACATACATCCACTTGTCCTGTCTCCACATGCCCTCTAATAATGTGATATCTCCGATCGATGTGCTTAGTCCTCTTGTGGTGCTGAGATTCCCTTGTGTTGGCAATAGCCCTTGTATTATCACAGTAAAGTGTGATAGGCTTGTCAACACCCGGAATGACCTCAAGGTCTCTAAAGAACTTGCGGAGCCAAACCACTTCTTTAGATGCCTCAGCCGCAGCCACATACTCAGCCTCCATAGTAGAGTCATCTGTGCAGCCCCGTTTCATGCTCCTCCACACAATGGCGCCTCTTCCGTGTAAAAACACTGATCCAGATGTCGATTTCCTCGAATCCTTACAAGTCTGGAAGTCTGAGTCCGTGTATCCTACGGGTGTTAGGTCCCCTCCAGAATACACTAGCATATAATCCCTCATTCTCTTAAGATACTTGAGTATATGCTTTATAGCTTGTCGGTGCTTGGTTCCAGGATTCGCTTTGAAAGTTTCCACTCTCCCTTCCGCATCCTTCTTTCTTTTGTAGACCCATTTGCATCCAATGGGTTTTATCCCATCCGACAAATCTACAAGTTCCCAAACATAGTTGGATTTCATAGAATCCATCTCATTGTTCATAGCCTGTTTCCAAGATTTAGAATCAACATCATTTACAGCTTCATCATAAGTGACCGGATCATCCTCATGCTCATGAGCCTCGGCCTGGTATACCTCAGCATCATATATGAAGAAATTTGGTTTCTTAGAAACCCTCCCACTACGACGAGGCACTCTAAATTGTTGATCGTCTGCAGGTCTTTCACTGGAACTCAGACTTGCGTCAAAGATCGAAATCTGTGGAGCAGTTCTTTCACCCGATAACTCCTCTAGCACCACTTTGCTTCGAGGCTTAAAGTCATTCATGTGACTTTCCTCCAAGAATGTCGCATGGGTTGAGACAATGACTTTTTGTTCCTTCGGGTTATAGAACAGACCTCCTTTAGTTCCTTTTGGATACCCTACAAACATGCACAATTCTGATCTTGGTTTCAACTTTTCCACATCCCTATCCAGTACATGTGCCGGGCAGCCCCATATTCTCATATGTCCAAGGGAGGGCTTCCTACCATGCCACAATTTATACGGAGTTCTGGGAATTGATTTGCTCAGAACCTGGTTCAGAATATAGCATGCCGTTTGTAAAGCATATCCCCAAAATGATAATGGCAGCATTGAATAACTCATCATGGACCGTACCATATCCAATAAGGTCCTGTTTCTCCTTTCGACTACACCATTCTGTTGTGGAGTACCAGGTGCAGTCAATTGGGATAAAATCCCGTTCTCTACAAGATGTCCTAGAAATTCATCGGAGAGGTATTCGCCACCTCGATCAGATCGAAGTGTCTTTATGGATTTATCCAATTGCTTTTCCACTTTCGCACGATACTCTTTGAACTTGTCAAAGGTTTCGCTCTTGCGGTACATCAGATACACATATCCATACCTTGAGTAATCATCTATAAAAGAGACATAATACTCGAACCCTCCTCGTGCTGTGACGTTCATGGGGCCACATACGTCAGTGTGCACAATTTCTAAGAGCTCCTGAGCCCTTGTACCCTTAGCTCCAAAAGACCTCTTAGTCATTTTACCCTCTAGACAAGACTCACATTGGGGAAGTCGTACCTCCTCCAGAGATTCCAGAGGACCGTCTTTCACCAATCTTTGAATCCTATCCTGATTAATATGACCAAGTCTTAAATGCCAAAGATACACCTTGTTAGAGTGAGAAACTTTCAACCTTTTAGAGTTATCAATTAATTCAGTGTCAAGCGGTGAGTACATCTTTGGTTTGATCAAATATAGGTTTCCATCCATCCATCCAGAACAGATAAAAGACTTATTTCTACGAATATCAACTCTTTTACTAAAAGAAACTGAATAAGAATCCTTTATTAAACAAGCTACTGATATAAGGTTCCTCCTAAAATTAGGAACATAAAAACAGTGTTTTAATAAAATAAACCTAAATTGATCAAAATAAAGGTAAACATCTCCCACTGCTTCAGCCACCACAAAGCTACCATCTCCAGTCCGCAACGAGAGGCTCCTATCATGTAGACTTCTCGTTTCCACGAACCCCTGTATAGAAACACAAACATGATTAGTGGCGCCCGAATCAATGACCCAAGTGTCTTTCGATTCTTCCACCAAACACGCTTCCAAGTAATGAAGTTCCTTACCTTCCTTGCCCTTGGCGGCTAGGAATTCCCGGCAAGCCTTCTTGAAGTGACCTACCTTCCCACAATGGAAGTATTTGGACTTTTTAGGGTCCTTTGGCTTCTTGTTCTTCTTCTTCTTCTTCCCGTCCGAGACAGGAGGATTAGAAGAACTAGAAGCCACTTGCTTCTTATTTGGCCTCTTCCTCTTCCGTGAGGGATTGGAAGATTCTGCCAAATTGGCCTCACCTTTAGGTTGGACCACATCCTCATCCCTGATCATCTGCTCATAAGCCTGTAGTTGCTTCATGAGCTCGGTTAGTCCTAACTCCTTTGTCGCCAGATTGTATGCGGCCTTAAACCCCACAAAATCTTTAGACAGAGTCTTGAACACCATCTCGATCTAGGTGTTGTAGTCCAACTCAGCACCATTCTCGGCAGCCTTAGCGAAGAATCCCATTAGAGTGATCATATGATCCTTCACCGGAGTACCCGCCTTTTGCTTAGAGTTCATAATGCTGGTTATAGCGGACTGTCGAGCCAATTTTTCTTGGCCTTCGAACATGTCCTCCAGATTTTCCATGATCTCCCCAGCAACTTGATAAGTCTCATGCTGCTTTTGTAAAGCACTCATCATGCTAGCAAGGATGTAGCATCGAGCTATCTCATTGGATTCTCTCCAACGATTATAGGCAACCAGGACCTCCTCAAGTGGTGTGTCAGGTTTGGGCCCAGGTGGGCATGGTTCATCCAGTACGAACTTGTGTCTCTCGCAGCTGAGAACTATTAATAGATTTCTTTTCCAATCTTTATAATTATCGCCATTCAGCTTATTTTCAGTAAATATTGAAATGAGGGGTGTCGGTGACATTTTGAACTGAAATAAAATTATACTAGACATCATTACAAAGCCCAAGCAAATATACTGATAATTTAGCAAATAAAACATACAAGTATGTTCCTACATGAAACTTGAAAAACATGTAGCATTGCAACGGTAATTCTCAGCACCTATTGTGGCGGCCCGCCCCTTGTGGAGATCATACAATACTATTACAGTTGAGCTTTATCGCTAACTGCGATAGATTGTACTCTCATGGGTCGCCGGCTGATCTCTCTCCTCTATTTAAATCATGACGTTTTTGGGAAAATTTTTTTTTTTCTTTAAACATCATATAAAATCTTTTTCCACTATTTACTTTGTTGATAGGTACAAAGTAATATAAATAACACAGTACTTCTGTAAAATATATATATAATTACAAAAGAACTGTTTCCCCTTTTTTTCCCTTCACTTTAACGCTCAGCGGGAAGACTCTGGCAGTACCATATCCCTCGCCCAGTTATCCCATTTGACACGCACCATCCCGTCCGCATCCAGTCAAATAAGCTACTGAGCTGGTCGCTTACCTGCAACATTAGCAAAAATGGTGAGCTACAGGCTCAGTAAGTTCAAACATGCAAGAAATGAAATTTCTATGATTAGACTATTCATCGTGAATAGTACCTTTGACCACTATTCATACATGAATAGTAACTTTGACCACTATTCATGGTAAATAGTAAGTTTGACCACAACACTGTCTCACACTAGTACATCTACCGCGATGTTAGTGCTCTCACTAAACTGTCTTATGCTCAATTATGGCACAGTTTCAGTTTTAGGTCATTATCTTTAATTACGTTCTGGATTTGAGCTCAGGTTGGCAGTACCATTTAAGTGCGCATGACTGGGAGCGGTACATTAGTGTTGACCTCCACAGCCTTAATCTCATAGCCCTGAAGGCAAAATAGTACATTGACTGGGAGCGGTACATCAGTGCTGACCTCCACAGCCTTATCTCATAGCCCCGAAGGCAAAAATAGTACCTCCCTATACGGAAGGCTGGTACGCCAGAAAGTGGTTTCATTACCGACTTTTTTTAACATTCTAACCCGGTGACTTCACATTGTCCCGTGGTTAGGAATGGTTCACATTTTAATTTTAGGTGAGTGAGTTTCATTAACCTCGCTCTAGTGCCCGAAGCACAATTAACCATGTGTCCCATTCTTATAGTGCCCGTAGCACATTTCGTCTCTCTCTCTATTCTGTCATAGTGCCCGTAGCACATATGTACCTAACTTATAGTTAGTACATTAAAATTAGCACAATATTGCTATATGTTGCAGACAGGTAAATGTCTGAACTTACCTTATCAGACTGTTCCCTTTCTCTCTCTCGGATCTTGAATCGCCTTCCTTGTAGGCCGATTTTGGGATCCTACAGACAAAACTATGTCTGTTAATTTCTTTCCCATTTATAGCTTTTATTTTTCATTAAAAAGCTTAAATAAAACCTATTTATAACTTTTTAGGTTTTATTTATTATTTTCACCGTTTTCCCCCAACTTTTATAAAATTACGATTTTACCCCAATATTTTGGCAAAATTGCAGTTTTGCCCCTGACGGAATTTTATTGATCCAGACTGCATTTTTGGCTCTCAGGAACTTTTCTGACTCTTTTCTAGTCATTACCGGGTTCGTTTCTATTTTATTTCCACTTTTTTGCTTTCCCGGCCCTCGGGAAGCACTATTCCGACCCTTACGTCGGTTTAGCGATTTTCTATTGTTTCGGAGTCTCAAATGGACGTTTCACTAGTATTTAAAACGTTCATCTAGACTTTCCCGACCTAGGTCTCCGAGGCTCGGGTTTTCTGTTCCCGACTCGGACCTTTATTTTATTTCCAAAAACGCCCCCCCTCGGGGTCGGTTTTTTTTTCAATTTCACTTACGTTTTTCATTTTCAAGGGGACGGGTTACTATTCACGACCCACCCCTTAAATAAAATTTTTTTCCTTATCCAATTTTTCTGTTAGGGACTCGGGTTTCCGTCCCGGCCCTAACTTTTATTTTAAATTCCTATTTTACCCCGAATGCCGTTTTCGAAATTTCGGCGTAAATTTAAGGCTTCCGGCGTTAGGTACGCCTCGAACCGAATGTACCTGCCACGTACTATACCACAAGCCTATTTTATGTAAAAGTTTTCCAAACTTTTACATAAAAGCCCACAATTTTCCAATTTCACATTATCACCCACATTACAACATTTTTTTCACAAATTTACCCTTAATTTGGTTTCGGTTTTCACAACAAAACCGAACCAAATTTTGTCAAACTTTCACCACATTTTAGGCCATTCAAATGTCACATTTTTAACACATTTTCAAGCCCATTTTCTTTGCATTTTCAACCAAATTTCCTAGGGTTTTTACACATTTATACCCCACGGCCATTGAATGAAAACATGCCAAAAAATTTTGTTTCATTCTTTCATTCATAATTCCATCACTTGCATATTAAAATGCATAATTCCAATCAACCAAATACCACATAAAACCAAGCAAAAGTTTTCTTCCAAACCATTAACAAAACCCACGGCCACTTTATATAATTCATGCCATAAATTTTTTTCAAGCTTTTCACAATGAAATACAAGCTTTGTTCTTCACAAAATTAAGCTTAGAAAGCATATTCACCATTAACCAAATTTTTTTCTCATTGGTTACCCAAGGTAACCCACGGATTTACCTTTGAAAAACCAACCAAAATTTGGTTTTTCTTTAATGAATTAGCATGGTTTTCTTCCTCAATACATCCTTAACAAAACCCAACATCAAATCCATGAAAAACAACCAAAAATTTCACATCTTTTTATCACTATTCATCCACGGATTTTGTGAAGAAAACCATGAAAAAAATCAAGTGCAAGGAAAGTTACCTTAATCAATTGCTTCCTTTGTCTTCAAGGAGTGTTTTGACACACTTTTTATGAAGAAATGTTGAAGAAAAAGCTTGGTTTCCCTTGGTCCCTCACGTAGCCACCATGGAAGGAAGTTAGAAAAATTTTCTTATGGCTTTTGCTTTGAAAATTGGCTTCGGCCAATATGTTCCAAGATTGCCGACTTAACCATGCAAGAAAGCCAATTAATTTGGCTCAAAACCAATCAAATTTCAACACCTTTCCAAGCCATTACTTTCCATAATTTTCAAAAATTAAAAATGGTATATTTTGGCCAAATCTTGGCCTTTAGATCAAAAGGTAGATGAATCATGGCCATCCATTCTACCAACCACCAAAATTCTTTCATTTATTAATCTTGAATTATGATGTCATAAATGCAAAAGTGAAAGTTGACTTTGACTTTCACTATTCACATTAATTCGACTACTTTTTGACCGATGCCGGTTCGAGCCGAAATTTTCCCGAAATCGTCCCGGTGTGTTCCTGAGGTCTCCTGTGCAGTCGGATCAATTTAATCTGCTTCCGTTTGATCAAAATCAATCCCGGAAGTTTACCGTCTTTTATTGCTCCGGTTAGGGTTTTTAATGCCGATTTTGGCACTGTTTCACCCGTTTCAACTCAGTGAATTTTTTCAACACTGAATTCTTACTCGTCAGTATTGTTAGAACATTTTCACATATTCTGAACAATATAAATACATTTATTTCACTCTTTAAACAGTACAAATTGTTATATACATACAATTGTACATTTTCGTCCGAGAATTGCCTGAACTTCCCGGTTGTCACACCTATTGCCCCAAGCCACGGAGGGGTGGTCATGAAAACAAATAGCCAGAACATGGACCCCGTCCAATTAATAAATGTTACCTTAAATCCTCCAAGGTTAAGACATATATTAATAACCGCTTATTTGGCCACCAGTTTAGTTAACAGAGCGTCTAGGGAAGGTTAATAACTAAACGAGTCTTGAGTGTATAACCATTGTTTACGTAGCCTGATCCACGTCCTACCAAGCCACCGAGGGGTGGTCATGAATAGGATCGTACCCGAACACATTTTCCACATCGGAGATCCAATCTAATATACTGGCGGAGGTAAACACCTACCGAGGGGTGTGGTCAGGGCAGAACTGACGCGAGGCGTTACCATGCTTTCACATATGGATCAACAATGGAGGCCGTGGGTTTTGTTTGAAACCCTCTCCTACTCAATATTTTGAAAAACATGCAAGTTTTGATAAATTACGTATGATCAATATAGTATGAGCGGCACTCACCTATCCTATATGACATGTTATCAAATATGCATATAAAACATCCATCAATACATATTTATACATCTATGACATATCACAGAAAAAATAATTGACAGAATAACCAAACCATGGTTCCATCCTAGAACAAAGAAAATAAAGATTACAAAATTCCATCCAAAGCATTCTTTGGGTCTTGAATTTTGTTCCGTCTTCTTGTATCCATCTTTATGTAGCCTCTCCATTTATTTCTCATCCCAAGAATTATTTAAAATTTAAATCTCCAAAAATTTAAATTTCAAATTCAAATTCCAAATTCGAATATCAAATTTAAATTTCCAATTCAAATTTTTAAACAATTTTAAACATCATGTGTAATAATATGTAATTTCAAAAATTTCAAATTTTCAATTACATATTTTTAAACATGATTTAAAATTAAATTTCTAATTTAAAAATCAAAATTTTTCGATTTTTAGACCTTCGTATCGCCGCCTCCGAAGGCGGCAGCCGCCGTGGGCAGCCACCAGCCCCAAAGGGGCTGGCAGCCCACGGCTGCCCCCTATGTGCAGCCTTGCCGGGCTGCAGGCCAAGCCTGCAGCGCTAGGCTACACGCCCAGGCTGGGCGCGGCAGCCTGCAGCCAGAGGCTGCACGCCCAGGCTGCGGCCAGCCTTGGGCAGGCCACGGCCACCCTTGGCTGCAGGCCAAGCCTGCGGCCGTGGGTGGTGTTGGCCTGCACAGGGGCTGCCGCAGCCCCATCCTGCCCGACGGCAGGGGCTGCAGCCCCACCAAGGCCCGTCAGCCTATCCCAAGGGGTCGTGTCTCGATTTTCGTGCCATATTCTAATTTACCTATTAGGATCTCCAAAAATTAATTTGAATTCCAATTAAATTGAAATTTTTCACACAATCAAAATTTCAACCTTTAAATCAAATTTAAGTTTTGGGAAAAAATAAATTACAGTCTTCAATCTTCAATCTCCTCCAAGAATAATTACATAAAATTTCCTAAACCGTTTCCGGTGTACAAAAATTCTAACCATAAAAATTCTAAGAGACAAAAATTAAAATCCATGGGAAAATTACAGTGTTAACAAACTGCTCCTATGGTTACATAAAAATTCCTAGATACAATTTTTCTAAATTCTAAGGAACCATAACTGGTATAAACAAGCATGCTTATAATAATTCAGAAAATTAAAATAACCACATACTTTATACATAATCCATGATAACAACATAAAGGAACCCTAGAATGCCACTCTCTAAATATCAAATCCATACATAAATAAAAAGACTAAGTAATTGTCTAATTTATGTACATGGCATAGTCATGAGATGGCTCTGATACCAATTGTAGGAAAATAAATCGGTAAAAACGTATCAGAGTGGCGCAGTGGAACAATAAAAATTTTTAGATTGTTAAATATCTCATGATACCATATACAATAAACCAACAACAATTAAAACTCATACCTCAAGGACGTCAATCTTGCAGGAGGAGAATGACCGGAGGCTTCAACCAACTAGCCTTCTCTACTATTCTCCAATTCCTGAATGGCTGAGTGTGTGGGCACTCTAAACCTCGATCGGTATGCTAGCACTGCTAGTCTTCTTCCGACCACCCAGATCTCTAAAGAACTTATTGTCACGATGAGCTGTGCAACAATAAGCCTGCTCACCTGAGAGTTTGTAGTCTAAGAGAACTGGAGTGGCAGGACCTCTATTTATAGACCTGCATGAGGTGATTCTCTGAATTCGAATTGGATTAGGAAAAGATATTCTCCCTTATCCATATCCATAAAATCCAAATTTTCCATGCGAAAATCCCAACAATAAAATTCAGTTTATTTATGATAAATCCAATCCAAATCTAAACAAGATTTTAACTAGAATTTTATCTCCCTTTTTCAACCAAAAAAATCCGAAATTTCCTAGGAGATTTTTCCTCCAAAAATTCAGCCACATTTAGGATAAGGGAGAATCAAAATTCCAGTAGGATTTTCAAGCTTGAATCTTATCTCAACCTTATCCAAAATAACCGAATTTTCCTAGGAGATTTCCTCCATAATTTCGGCTACTTTTCAGGGAAGGAGAGAATCCAAATTTAACTAGGATTGAAACTTGAATTTTTCCCTTGAACCTTATCCACAAAAACCGAAATTCCATTGAGGATTATCCTCAAAATTTCGTCCATAATTTGTTAGGATTTAGATTCAAAATTCAAGTAGGATTCTAACAAGATTATCCTCTCCAAATCCAACTCAAATTCGAATTTCAAACCTTGTGGATTTTCCACAACAAATTCGAATCCCACTTGGACTGTGATTCAAAATTTGAATTTCAAATTTCAAATTCAAATTTCAAATTTCAAATTTCAAATTTCAAATTTCAAATTTAAATTTCAAATTCGAATTTCAAATTTAAATTTCAAATTTGAATTTCAAATTCGAATTTCAAATTCAAATTTCAAATTCAAAATTCAAATTCAAATTTCAAATTTCAAATTTCAAATTTCAAAATCCACAAAACGGTTGTGTTTCAAATTCTTGTTCTCGTGGATAATTTTCTACAACTCCAATCTAATCTCAAATAAAATCATGGCAACTTTATTTGGAGTTCGAATAATTGTATACTCTATTATCCAAAACAAAATCTGAATCCAACCAGAGAGAATCTTGTCTACCATCCTAATCCTGTGTCATCACCATCCATGAATAATAAACTAGCCAATATCATACACAAATCAATTTTCCAAACGTTAAGGAATTATGTGGAGCTAGTAGAGGGACTGATTGGACATATATAATCGGGCTCCCGTGATTCCATATGATCATCATTCTGTACCAAACAACTCAAACATATGATCACTAATTTCAGAGTCACACCACTATAAACCTGAAACTGAACTCCCAATTATATACCGTATTATGTAAGCCTGTGATGAGCTACTATCCAATGACCTTGTCATATATGCAAAACCCTCATATGATATCCATGATCAGCCTTAGGTCAAAGTCCATATAATCCTACTGATCAGGCTATCTTAAAGTTCCATTATACTACTGAATTAAGAAAATGATTATTCACCATGTGTGAATAAGAAGTCATCCGCCCAGTAGACGACCCAAGGCCTTGTCCATTTTCACATTCAGTATAATGCTTTTAAGAGGATACCTTTAACTTCTTAGAGCTATGATTCCGATATCTGCAAACAAACCCTTCATCGTATACAAGTCATGCACCTAACGAACCGGTCTATAAGCTTACTACCTCTGAGACGCTTTAGCCATTGGACCATCAAAGTACACAAGTCATATACATGAAGTAGTTCATTTACTCAGGATTAAGGTTATTGCACAATGAACGTCAAAAGCAGATTGATCCACTCATCGCGGACTACGTAGATCAATCACGCTTTAGTTCCGGTCTAATATGTCACCACCAAGTAACATATCTATGTCTCTACTTGGGAGTCCAGCTCCAGACAGTCAAGATAAGTCGTCCCCTCCAAGGCTTTGGATAACATAATAGTCTTAACATGAGTTAGATGCTCGGTCTAACCCCATAGACTATAGACCATAGTTTAGACCGCTAACTTTAGAACATTGTCTTCTCGCATACAAAAGTCCATTGCATGTAACGTTCTAACAGTTTTAACACAAGCAGTCAGTGAGCCATATTTGCTTACATTTACTTTAACATGTAAATTAGACGAGAACAGATAGCAATGTAATGAATAACCTCTATATATAATTTTATTATCTAGTTCAAAATGAATACATCAAAATGTCTCTAATACTTAGGGCATTTCCTAACAAAAGAAAGGCTCACAACCTTCTATTGCTAGTCTAACTCTTTCATTAGATGACTGTCTAAAGACATCGGAAGAAAAAGAGCGTATGAGTAAGGTCCCTTATTCATCCGCTGTGGGTAGCCTTATATACGTAATGCTTTGCACTTGCTCAAATGTTTGTTTTGCAGTAGGTTTGGTGAGTCAATATCAAGTGAATTTTGGAATCAAGCACTGGCAAGCCATGAAGTATATACTCAAGTATCTTAAGAGAACGAGGGATTATATGTTGGTATATTCCGAGGGGACCTAACACCAGTAGTACATGGACTCAGATCTCCATACTTATAAGGATTCGAGGAAGTTGACTTTGAGATCAGTGTTCTTGCTTGGAAGAGGCACCATTGTGTAAAGGAGAGTAAAATAAGGTTGCACTGCTGACTCTGCGATGAAGGCTGAATATGTGGTTGCGGCTAAGGCATCTAAACAAGGTGTTTGGCTCTGCAAGTGTTTTGAGACCTTGAGGTCATATCGAGTGTTGACAAACCTATCACACTTTATTCTGATAATAGAGCGGCAATTGCCAACACAAGGGACTCTAGGCACTATGAGAAGACAAAGCACATAGATCGAAGATATCATATAATAAAAGGGCATGTGGAGGCAGGACTAGTAGATGTATATAAGATCGCATCTAAGGACAACATTGTCAACCCCTTTACTAAGACTTTGGTGGCTAGAAGATTTGAAAGGCATGTCGAGGTAATGGGGATGCAAAACATGGCACATCTACTGGCTCAGGCTAAGTAGGAGATTGTTAGGAGTGCCCTAAGTGGGAAAGACATTTTCGATGTATTTCATTATTTTGAAATGGATAATAAAATTATATTTAGAGGTTATTCATTACATTACTATATGTCCTCATTCTATTTATATGTTAAAGTAAATGTAAGCAAATATTGCTCACTGACTGCTTATGTTAAACTATTAAAATATTGCACACAATGAATTTTTGTATGCGAGTAGACAATGTTTTACAGTAAGTAGTCTAAACTATGGTTTGTAGTCTATAGGGTTAGACTAAGCATCTAACTCATGTGAAGACTATTATGTTGTCTAAAGCCAATTAGGGGATGGTTTATCTTACATTCTAGAGCTTTGACTCCCAAGTAACGACATCAATATGTTACTTGGTGATGATATATTGGACCAGGACTAAAGTATAATTGATTTACGTAGTCTGCTTGAGTGGATCATGTTACTTTGATATTCATTATATAATAACTTTAATCCTGAGTAGATGAATCACTTCATGTATATGACTTGTATACTTTGAAATTCCAATGGCTAAAGCATCTCATAGTGTGGTAGCCCACCCATCATGGAGGCAAACAGTACTATTACAGTCAAGCTTTGAAGCCAACTATGATAGACTGTCACCTCATTAGGTCACCGACAACTTACTTATAACTTGCTTTTGTTATTTACCATTCTTATTTTAAACCTTGATTTTATCGTGAAAATTAGGCTTTTTTTTTTAACTGATCTTGGAATTTGAACATTGTAAAACATTTACTATGATAAATGTTTTACATTATCATACTTAATTTACATCATAATACACTGTTTCAAAACTCTTCCAAAATAGCTCAGTGAAAATCGTTAGTAGAACCATTTCCCCTACCCAGTCCTGATAGCAGATGTAGATCCCACTCCTCGTCCATCCATAACTACTGGTGTACAAGTTTCTTACCTGCAACATGAATAAACTTATGAGCAATAGCCTCAGTAAGTTCAAACATAAAAATAATTAACGTAAACCATAAATCATATCATAAGTCTTAAGCCTACTGTTAGTACTTGTTAGACTTAATTATGCTCAATTATGGGTAAGTTTAAGTCCTAGGTCTTTATCTTGCATTATGTTTTGGTTTTGGGCCCCATGATTGGTTATATCGTAGTGCGCACATGACTAAGAAGGACTCTAAGGAGCGACCCATTGGCCAATCCTCTACATTCTAGTTGACATGAACTTGATATAATATAACATAACATGAGAAACCTCTACTTATGTGGGAGGCTGTTATGCCAAAAGTGGTTTTATTACCATATTTCATGTGGTTCCTAACCGGTGGCATTATCATTGCCTCCTGGGTCTAGAATACCTTATTATTCTTTCTTTATTTGTGTGTATTTTGTTTTACACGTTAGATTGCATATAGCATCTTGAAACATATTTTACATATCATACATTACATATAACGTATTACATAAATTCATGTTGCAGATAACAAAATGTCTGAACTTACAGATATCTTTCTAGCGTTTCCTTACTAGGGTCAACCGACGTTCTTTCATCGCCTTTTGGTTGGATCCCTATAACCGAAATAATTCACAGTTATTTTTACTATTCATTTCATATTTAAAACTATTGTAAAAATATAGAATTTTTAAGTTTGGGTCCCTAATGATGCATTTAGGGATCTAATGTTTCATCTTTGTATATAATACATAACCTAATACATGACCGTGTCCATGGCCATGTACCTGCTTAAGTCCTTAAATTCCTTCTGTACATGGCTGTGTAACTTGTTATTCATGCATAATTACGTGCTCCTATACACAGTTGTGTCCAAGACCATGTAACTCTTGGGTTATTGATTGTCACTACACGCCCATGTTATTTAAGTACACACTCGTGTGCTTGTTTAAAACTTAAATTAGACTTTAAAAATCTTAATTAAGGACTTAGGTGTAATGACCATCATGTTCATGGAACCTAATTACTATGTAATAAGTAATTAAGGAATAAATTTGGAGTAGTTTGAAGCTTTTTGGTACACATTTGAAGAACACGATCAGGCACACAGCTGTGTAAGTGGCCGTGTACCGCTCGGATTGTTGAACATGTGAAAGGCCGTGTTTCAGGGAACTGGGCGTGTTGAGCGATTTTAACTAGTACATGCTCGTGTCTGCAGTACACACACCCGTGTCGCATGGTACATGCCCGTGTAAGAACCAGTGTCTAAGGCCATATATTGAGTAGGGAGCCGAATTTTGCATTATAAAATGGGCAGAATCTATCACTTGAAGCAGAGAGCCATTGTAATAACCCCCATGTTCCTAAAGCCTAATTACTATGTAATTAGAAATTAAGTTTATGAATATAGTATAATTTGCTAGTTTGAATAAATTAAATGCGTATAGAAACGTTTAATTACTATTCATGCAGTGAAAGGGGCAACCGCTAGTAAAATCGGTTCACCTTAGTACATGTGTGTGTGTGCGTGTGAGACACGCAGTATCAAGAAACCGGTCTGGATGACCATTTCTTAACACAGAACTGGTGAGCGAGTTATCAGTACGCTCATAGTAGTTATCTGAGCACAGTAGCGATAATTGCCCTGACAGATATACAGTCTCGAGAAAAATAGTCTAGATGACCTCCTCTCGCCTAGAAACTGACAAAATCAGAGCTAGAATGGTCAGACTAGTCAGTTAAACAGAGAACAGTGAATAGTGAGTAGTAGATATGTAAGCACGCCTAGCTACTTTAACTTTTGCTCTGATACCACCTCTGTAAGCACGCCTCTCTAGCTACCTTAACCTCAAACTTAAACTTACTCTTAAACTTGCTCTTCTTAACTTTACTTTTCTTAACTTTACTCTTCTTAACTTGGCGTACTTATTTTACTTCTTATACTTTTCTTACCTTCTTTAAAATTTTCACTTAACTTCATCCGTTTAAAGTACTTTAAATAGTACTTTCTTTAACACACTCATTTATTTTACTATTGAACTTTGCCATATTATACTTGGCATTTAAACTTACTTGTGAAAATGATGTTTGAAATAAAAATTTTTTCTTTTAAAACTTGATTTAAACATATGAGTTTTCAAAAACAAAATTTAAATACTTCATAAACTTAACTTACATTAAACCTTGTCTTTTTTCTTTACATTACATATATCTTTTCTTTTTATTGCAGCGGAAAATCATAGTGAAACCATAAACCACCCCATAACACTCCGGGAATCTGTCTGCCAACCCATCAGTTCCTTTCCTAATAATGCAGGCAGCTTACTCTTGTTAGGAAATGCCCTAAGCATGAGAGACATATTGATGTATTTATTTTAAACTGGATAATAAAATTATATATAAAGGTTATTCATTACATTACTGTTTGTCCTTATTCTATTTACATGTTAAAGTAAATGTAAGCAAATATGGCTCAATGACTGCTTGTGTTAAAACTGTTAGAACGTTGTATGCAATGGATTTTTGTATGCGAGAAGACAATGTTCTAAAGTAAGCGGTCTAAACTAAGGTCTGTAGTCTATGGGGTTAGACCGAACATCTAACTCATGGTAAGACTATTATGTTGTCAAAAGCTATGGTGGGGACAATTTGTCTTGACTATCTGAAGCTCTAAGGAGTTAAAGGTATCCTCTTAAAGGGATTATACTGGATGTGAAAATGGACAAGGCCTTGAGTTATCTGCTGAGCAGATGACTTCTTATTCACATATGGTGAATAATCATTTTCTTATTCGGTAGTATAATGGAACTTTAAGATAGCCTGATCAGCAGGATTAAACGGACTTTGACCTAAGGCTGATCATGGATATCATATGAGGGTTTTCATATATGACAAGGTCATTGGACAGTAGCTCGTCACAGGCTTACGTAATACGATATATAATTGGGGGTTCAATTTCAGGTTTATAGTGGTGTGACTTTGAAATTAGTAATCATATGATTGAGTTGTTCGGTACAGAATGATGATCATATGGATTCATAGGAGCCTGATTATATATGTCCAATTGGTCCCTCTACTAACTCCACATAAATCTTTAACGGTTAGTAAATTGATTTATGTATGCTTATTGGCTAGTTGATTATGCATGGATGGTGTTGATATAGGATTTGGATGGTGAACAAGATTCTCTCCGATTGAATTTGGATTTTGTTTTGGATAATAGAGTACACAATTATTAGAACTCCAAATAAAGTTACCATGATTTTATTTGAGATTGGATTGGAGTTATAGAAAATTATCCATGAGAACGAAAATTTAAAATACAACTTTTTGTGGATTTTGAAATTTGAAATTTGAAATTTAAATTTTGAATTTGAGTTTTGAATTTGAAATTTAAATTTGAAATTTGAATTTGACATTTGAATTTGAAATTTGAATTGAAATTTGAATTCGAAATTTAAATTTGAAATTTGAATTTGAAGTTTGAATTTTGAAATTTGAACTTTGAAATTTTGAAATTCAAATTTTGAATCACAAGCCATATAGGATTCAAATTTTTTGTGGATTATTCATAAGAGAAAATTCGGTTTTGATTTGGATAAAGGAGAGAAAAATCTTGTTTGAATCCTACTTGAATTTTGAATCCTAATTCTAACAAAAGTGGCCAAAAATTAGTTGAGGAAAATCATCCCAGATATTTTCAGTTTTTATGGATAAGTATGCAGGAAAAAATTCAAGTTACAATCCCAGTTGAATTTGGATTCTCTCCTCCCTAGATTGGCCGAAATTTTGAGGAAAATCTCAAGGAGATTTTCAGTTTTTTAATTGGATAAGGATGAGATAAAATTCAAGCTAGAAAATCCTATTTGGATTTTGATTCTCCTCACACTTTAATGGACGAATCTAGACAAGTTTATGGCCTTAGGAAATTCGGTTTTTGTTAATGAGTGTGGAGATAAAATTCATGTAAAAATCCTGTTTGAATTTTGAAAGCAAAGATCTCTAGAATGGCCAAAATCTTTTGGTGGTTATTGGCCCTAGAAAATTCAGATTTTTGGTTGTGGATAAGGGAGAAAATCTTCTCTAATCCAATTCGAATTTAGAGGATTACCTCATGCAAGTCTATAAATAGAGGTCCTGCCACTCCAGTTCTCTCAGACCACAGACTCTCAGGTGAGCAGGCTTATTGTTGCACAAGTCATCATGACAATAAGTTCTTTAGAGATCTAGGTGGTCGGAAGAAGATTGGCAATGCTAGCATACCGGTCAAGGAACCGAGTGCCCACACACTCTACCATCCGGGAATTAGAGAATAGTAGAGAAGGCTAGTTGGTTGAAGCCCTCCAGTCATTCTCCTCCTGCAGATTGGCATCCTTTGAGGTATGAGTTTAAATTGTTGTTAGTTTATTGTATATGGCATCATGAGATATTTAACGATCTTAAAAAAATTTTATTGTTCCGCTGCACCGCTCTGATGTATTTTTATTGATTTTATTCCTACAACTCTTGTTACCTACATCACGAACAGACTAGTGAGCTAGAGCTCAGTAAGTACAAACATACATATAAAACATTACATGTTCATATATACATGCTAAAACTCTATGTAAACATGACATACATTTAAAACTTTACTTAAATACATCAACTAACAACAAAGATTAATTTGATTATGCTTGCTTATTTTTCTTCTTCATTCTCATTATTCTTTCTGTTCTTTCATATTATTATGTTCTTTTCTTTACTTTACTTTCTTTTCTCTACTTATCTTTTTCTTTGCTTTTCTTTTCTTTACTTTTCTTATCTTTACTTGTCTTTTCTTTCACTTGTGGGCCCATGGCTGGATGTACCTAATGCGTGCGGACCAATGAAGGAACGGGGGAACGATCCACCAATCGACCCCAAGGTCAATATTTGCACTACCACACTTGGGGTAGCACATTAAGCCATTAACTACCTTATTCTTGCGGTAGCACTACATTTCTGGAGTGGAGGCTATTCTTAAACCTCACACTGGGGAGGTTGGTACGTCAACTTTACATTTTTAGTCTTATTATCTTGTTTACATTTATCTTTCTTTACTTTAGCTTTTCATGTTTTTCTAACTTTGTGAACATATTAGATTATCATGTCACATGTCACAAAGCACAACTTTTATATAAAGCTTAATCAAAAACTTTTTATCACTTATAAACATTTTAAAATTTCTTTTAAAAAGAAACATGTTGTAACTTCATTTCACAACAACACATCATAACACAATCCTATGGCAAGTCAGTTCGTGAGTAGACAATTAAATGTTTGTACTTACCTGTACTTTTGCTCATATCTCTTTCTTCGCTTCTGGATCGCCAAACGCTCCTTTGTCGCCTCTAGGTCGGATCCCTATAACTGAAATAATTACGATTATTTTAAAATCTTTACTTTATATATAAAACTTATTAAAACATAATCATTCTATGTTTAATTTCTTAATCATAAACTTAGGAGTCAAAAATCCCATTTCTACCCTTTTCGTCAACTTTTGTCAAAATTACCATTTTGCCCCTAACTTTTGGCAAAATGACAATTTCATCCTTAGTAGACTTTGCTTACTTTTCTCCTTCTTAATTCTTGATCTTGGCCTTAAAAATTCTATTTAAGCTATTCTAAGACTCTAACAGTCTTTTTTGAGTATTTCAGAAATTTTGATCCAAATGATCATGAATAGTAACTTTGACCGTTAATAATACTATTCATGTGAATAGTACTTACCTTGACTGTGAATCTTGTCATTTTAATGCTTAGACTGGGTTTTCTAAGCCCAAAAATCGTAAAATAATTTTTCCTAGACTTTACTAAATTTTTATGGCATTATTTGCCATCATACCTTGGTTTACTATTAACCGATCCTTGGGTAGCACTATTCCGACCCTAGGTCACCGAGGGGGCTCAAGTTTTCATTCCAACCACATTTTTACCATTTGATTCCTAAAATACTCTTTGTGCTGTTTTATAAATTTCAGCAATATTTTCGCTTAATTTTTGGGTTCCCGGCGTTTAGGAAACGCCTTAAAACCATCTAACCTAATTCTAATATGCCATGTACTATACCAGAGGCCTAATTTTTGCGTAAAATTTCATACTTTTTATGTAAAAATCTTCACATTACACACATTTTCTTATTTGATCATTTTTCATACAAATAGTGTATAATTAATATTTAATCATCTTAATTAACAAATTGAGGAATTAAAATAGTTGAAATCACTACTGGAGTCGTTCAACGACATCCATCGAGTAGGTTGACTCCAATCGGCGATCGACGAGGCCGTTTGATCTCACGCGTACAAACTTTGATTCTTCGTTCGTTATGTTTGAAATTCTGTCTTGCAATTCTGATGCCATAGATGTGTTCGGAACGTCAAAAATAAGCCAATGGGCCATTTTTCAAATTTTGGTCACCAGGTCACCATTGACCGATGTTGACTGTCATTGACCGTCTTTGATCGGCGGTGGCATGGGCCAAACTTGGTACCGAAATGTAGATCTCGATGAGAAGAACAAGAATCCGGTGTCAATTTCTCGATTCGAGGCTCCCATCACCGAAAACAACCCTTTAAACGGTGGACGACGACGGCGAGGTTGGTTCTCTACCGTACCGGTGTTGATTCTCAAAATTGGCTTAGGACTTTGCTTGGTTGCATCATTCTAAACGTTTCTGGCTAGGCAGTGTCGCTCACCTCCGTCGAAAACAGTGAGTTTCATGGCAGCGACAGCGAGGTGATGGGTGGCATAATCCAGCTACTATTGAGCCAAAATGAAGCCTGGGTTTTGTTCTACTCTTTACCACGAAACTTTTAGGACCGGAATCACCTTGATCGGAGGTCGGATGACGGAGATTCGGCGTCGTGAAATTCTCAGCTTCCAGCGATTTCGGGTGGCGTACGTAGCTTCCTCCGACGGCCGTTCTGTCGCATCGACCCATCATTGGACTCAGCTCGGTGAGAGCTTTCCAACAAGACCGGCAGTGTCAAAAACAGACACCGTTTTCGGTGGTCGGTTATTGTTCATTTTCATGTAGGGGGAGGAAAGAGAAAGTGAGAGAAAATTATGGGCCTTTTCGAAATTTTCAGACTTTCCACCCTTATATATACTTTTTTTGTCCAAAATTTCAACATGAGCAATTCTAACTAATTTGGGCATGCTGTACCCAAATATATCAGTTTTATTTTCATCCGAGGCCATCTTGACCAGTTTTCCGATACTGCATGTTTCCTGGTCAAAAATTACTTTTTGTGTCCAATTGACTAATTTGAGCATTCTAATTTCAAATATATCAGTTTCATTTCAAGAAAAGGTCATCTTGACCAATTTCTCGATACTGCATATATTTAGATCTAAAATTTGCTTTCTATGTTCAATTGACTAATTTGAGCATGTTGAATCTAAATATATCAATTTTATATCAAGAAAAGGTCATGTTGACCAATTTCTTGATATTGTGTGTTCCTTGATCAAAAATTACTTTTTTACCATAACCATTGGATCCAAGTACCACATTTCCTTAAAAGAAATAAATCGATTATGACATCACCTATTTTGTTCTTATTATATTAATTTTGAGTCAAAGTTTAACCAAAAGTCAAGCCGAACGAAATTTACCGAAATCGCATAGGCAAGTTTCTGGCGCCTCCTGTGCGATTGGTTTGCCTTATTCTACTGTCATTTGACTAAAAATCAAAACTGTAATTTTTCATCTGTTTCCCCAATCATTGTTTACCTTATGTAATCTCTTAGGTTTTTTGGTTTCTAAATAATATCTTCATTTTTCTAAAAATAACAAAATTTCTAGAGGAATGCACTAGAAGACATATCTAGCCATCCGTGCTATCAGTTTGATCTAATTCAATCTCGAAACTCTTAAAAACCCTAAAACTCTTATCTTATCTTATCTTTGTTTTGACTTGCCATTTCTTATATCTTATCTTTTTCGGATACCTAAACCACTCTATTTTGAGCGTTTTGATCCGAAATCACTTTCTCAATCCTGAACTTTATTCTTTGATCATTTTTAGAGATTTCAAATCCTCCAAAATATTTATTTATTACTACTAATACTTTTATCTGTTTATTTACAAACATAGTGTTCTTTCACTTTCTATTCACAAAAATTCTTAGAAAAACCTAGCTTAATCCTAGGTAGCATTGTAGGAATTCTTTGGTCTGTTACAAGATATGCAGTGTCAGGTTAACGGCCAAGACGACCTTAATTTGACATAAAACTAATATATTTATAGTCAGCAGGCTCAATTTAGTCAATTGCGCACAAAAAGTAAAATTTTGTTTGAGAGATATGCAGTATCAAGAAAGAGGTCAAGACGACATTTTCTCATCCCGAGACTGATATATTTAGACTCAGAACGCTCAAATTAGTCAATTAAGCGCAAAATACGTTTTTCGAGGTGAGCTCACACAGATCTTGAAAACTGGTCCAGACGACCTCAGATAGACGTAAAACTAATAAATTTGAAATTAGAACATCCAAATTAGTCAGGATAGACTGTGTTTGTAATTTCACACGAAATAGCCTCGTTATGCGTGCGCAGTGTCAACACCATGTAGGCACAATCATAGTAAAAAATAAACAATAAAATAGACACAGAATGGGCTCATAGGCATTACAACCCAACCAAGAATGATCAGAATAAGAATCAAATAAAAAAAATCCAATTTTCGGACAAGGTTTAGAACACCATTGAGAAAGGGCCGAACACCGTTGTGGGAAATTAGACTGCGAAGAGAAGACAACACAGATGATTTTATCCCCTTAAAAATTCGTGTATTTCAGTTGGAAAAGTAGTAAAAGTTAGCTGCAAAGTAGCCCAAAAGTTGCCTTAAAATATTGATATAGGCTTATGACACATTGGATTAAAATATGCAAAAGGTGTACAAAGGCACATGTAACTTTTAGCTTGAATTTATGCATTTCTTAGCTCCAAAACCCAGTAGCAGCCCTCGGTTTTTTGTGGGCAGCTAGCAGTAGAATTTTCTACTTCCAACCCCCCCCAAAGCCTAGTTATTGGCCTAATTAAGTGGGATTTAGGTTGATTAATTTTAGTTAGTTTTGCCTATAAAAGGATGTGCTTGGCCTACGGTGTCATTTTCTTCTTTTACTTACTCAAAGACGCAACTTTTCTCTCCCTTTCTCTTTAGAAAATCTAACCCCTTCTCAGCCAAAAGATAGCCCCAAATCTTAGCCAATAACACACCAAATCTTCACCTAAAAATCAACCACAACCTAGCTTGTGATGGAGCCATTACCTCAAGCCATTTCAAGGTTGTGTTCGGTAAGGTTCTAGAACTGATCTTTGTGGTTTTGTTGGCTTTGTGAGTGCATAAGGGAGAAAATCTTCTCCTAATCTAATTCAAATTCAGAGGATCACCTCATGCAAGTCTATAAATAGAGGTTCTGCCACTCCAGTTCTCTCAGACCACAGACTCTCAGGTGAGCAGGCTTATTGTTGCATAACTCACCGTGACAATAAGTTCTTTTGAGATCTGGGTGGTCAGAAGAAGACTAGCAGTGCTAGCATGCCGGTCGAGGAACCGAGTGCCCACACACTCTGCCATCCAGGAATTGGAGAATAGTAGAGAAGGATAGTTGGTTGAAGCCCCCCAGTCATTCTTTTCCTGCAGTTTGGCATCGTCTGAGGTATGAGTTTATATTGTTGTTAGTTTATTGTATATGGCATCATGAGATATTTAACGACCTTGAAAAATTTTTGTAATTCTACTGCATTTTTACCAATTTTATCCTACAATTAGTATCAGAGCCATCTCATGATTATGCCATGTACATAAATTAGACAATTAGTTAGTCTTTTTATTTATGTATGGATTTGATATTTAGAGAGTGGCATTCTAGGATTCCTTTATGTTGTTATCATGAGTTATGTATGTAGTTGTAGGAAAATAAATCGATAAAAATGTATCAGAGTGGCGCAGCGGAACAATAAAAATTTTTAGATCGTTAAATATCTCATGATGCCATGTACAATAAACCAACAACAATTAAAACTCATACCTCAAGGACGTCAATCTGTAGGAGGAGAATGACCGGAGGGCTTCAACCAACTAGTCTTCTCTACTATTCTCCAATTCCCGAATGGCTGAGTGTGTGGGCACTCTGAACCTCGATCAGTATGCTAGCACTGCTAGTCTTCTTCCGACCACCCAAATCTCTAAAGAACTTATTGTCACGGTGAGTTATGCAACAATAAGCCTGCTCACCTGAGAGTCTGTGGTCTAAGAGAACTGAAGTAGCAGGACCTCTATTTATAGACTTGCATGAGGTGATTCTCTGATTTCAAATTGGATTAGGAGAAGATATTCTCCCTTATCCACAACCATAAAATCCAAAATTATCCAAGGGAAAATTCCAACAAATTTCGGCCATTATTGAAGATTATCCAATCCAAATTCAAATAAGATTTTAACATGAATCTTATCTCCCTTTTTCAACCAAAAAATCCAAAAATCCAAGGGGAAAATCCCCACAAAAATTTCGGCCACTTTTGGATAAGGAAGAATAAAAAATTCACTAGGATTTTCAAGCTTGAATCTTATCTCACCCTTATCCAAAATAACCGAAAATCTCCTAGGAGATCTTCCTCAAATTTTCGACCATAATCAGGGAGGAGAGAATCAAAATTCAACTGGGATTGAAACTTGAATTTTTCCTTGAACCTTATCCACAAAAATCTGAAAATTCATTGAGGATAATCCTCTAAATTTTCATCCATATTTGGTTAGGATTTGGATTCAAAATTCAAGTAGGATTCAAACAAGATTTTCCTCTCCATATCCAACTCAAATTCGAATTTCATTCCTCGTGGATTTACCACAACAAATTCGAATCCCACTTGGACTGTGATTCAAAATTTGAATTTCAAATTTCAAATTCAAATTTCAAATTTCAAATTCAAATTTCAAATTTCAAATTTCAAATTTCAAAATTCAAATTTCAAAATCCATAAAACAGTTGTATTTCAAATTCTTGTTCTCATGGATAATTTTCTACAACTCCAATCCAATCTCAAATAAAATCATGACAACTTTATTTGGAGTTCGAATAATTGTGTACTCTATTATCCAAAACAAAATCTGAATCCAACCGGAGAGAATCTTGTCGACCATCATAATCCTATGTCAACACCATCCATGCATAATAAACTAGCCAATAGCATACACATATCAATTTGCCAAACGTTAAAGAATTATGTGGAGCTAGTAGAGGGACTAATTAGACATATATAATCGAGCTCCCGCAAATCCATATGATCATCATTCTTTACCAAACAGGTCAATCATATGATCACTAATTTCAGAGTCACACCACTATAAACCTGAAACTAAACTCTCAATTATATACCGTATTACGTAAGCCTGTGACAAGCTATCGTCCAATGACCTTGTCATATATGTAGAACCCTCATATGATATCCATGATCAGCCTTAGGCCAAAGTCCGTTTAATCCTACTGATCAGGCTATCTTAAAGTGCCATTATACTATCGAATAAAGAAAATGATTATTCACCGTATGTGAATAAGAAGTCATCCGCCCAGCAAATGACCCAAGGCCTTGTCCATTTTCACATTCAGTATAATGCCTTTAAGAGGATACCCTTAACTCCTCATTAGAGCTATGATTCCGATATCTGTAAACGAACCCTTCATCATATACAAGTTATGCACCCAACGAACCGGTCTATAAGCTTACTACCTTTGAGACGCTTTAGCCATTGGAACATCAAAGTACACAAGTCATATACATGAAGCTGTCCATTTACTCAGGATTAAGGTTACTGCATAATGAATGTTAAAAGCAGATCGATCCACTCAAAACGGACTTCGTACAACAATCACGCTTTAGTCCCGGTCTAATATGTCACCACCAAGCAACATATCTATGTCTCTACTTGGGAGTCCATCTCCAGACAGTCAAGACAAACAGTCCCCTCTAAGGCTTTAGACAACATAATAGTCTTAACATGAGTTAAATGCTCGGTTTAACCCCATAGACTACAGACCATAGTTTAGACCGCTAACTTTAGAACATTGTCTTCTCGCATACAAAAGTCCATTGCATGCAACGTTCTAACAGTTTAACATAAGCAGTCAGGGAGCCATATTTGCTTACATTTACTTTAACATGTAAATAAAACGAGGACAGATAGCAATGTAATGAATAACCTCTATATATAATTTTATTATCCAGTTCAAAACAAATACATCAAAATGCCTCTAATGCTTAGGGCATTTCCTAACAGTAGTATGTAGTTATTTTAATTTTTTAAATTATTTTAAGCATGCTCGTTTATGCTGGTTATGGTTCCTTAGAATTTAGAAAATTGTATCTAGGAATTTTTATATAACCATGTGAGCGATTTATCATCACCATAATTTTCCCATGGATTTTAATTTTTTGTCTCTTAGAATTATTATGATTAGAATTTGGTACACCAAAAACGGTTTGGGAAATTTTATGTAATTATTTTTGGATGAGATTGAAGTTTGAACATCTTAATTTATTTTTCTCAAAAGTTAAATTTAATTTAAAGATTGAAATTTTGTTTGTGCAGAAAATTCCAATTTAATTCGAACTCAAATTAATTTTTGGAGATCCTAATGGGTAAATTGGAATAAGGCATGAAAATCAAAGACCGACCCCTTGGGATGGGCTACTGGCCTTGGTAGGGATGCAGCCCCTGCCCTCAAGCAGGATGGTGCTACGGCAGCCCCTGTCCAGGGCTGATCACCCATGGCCACAAGCTATGCCCGTAGCGAGGGGTGGGCTAGCGCTTGCAACCTGGCGGGCTACTGCGCCCACCCGGGTGTTTAGCCCATGGCTGTAGGCGCTGTCTGTAGCCTGGCAGCTGCTGCACCCACTCGGGCATGGAGGCTGAGGCTGCAGGCCCTGTTGCAGCTCGGCAGGGCTGTACCCAGCCTATGGGTGGGCTGCTAGCCCCCTGGGGGCTGCCCATGGTGGCTACGGGCCTCCGAGGCCCATGGGCTAACGGGTCGAAAAATGAAAATTTTCGATTTTTAAATTTGAGATTTAATTTTAAATCATGTTTAAAAATATGTAGTTGAAATTTTGAAAATTTTTTGAAATTACATATTATTACACATGAAATTTAAATTGTTTAAATTTTGAATTTGAAATTTAAATTTGAAATTCAAATTTGAAATTTAGATTTGAAATTCAAATTTGAAATTTAGATTTGAAATTTAAATTTTTGGAATTTAAATTTTAAATGATTCTTGGGATGAGAAATAAATAGAGAGGCTACATAAAGATGGATATAAGAAGATGGAACAAAATTCAAGACCCAAAGAATGCTTTGGATGGAATTTTGTAATTTTTATTTTCTTTATTCTAGGATGGAACCATGGCTTGGTTATTTTTCCGTCAATTATTTTTTTTCTGTGATATGTCATGGATGGATGAATATGTATTGATAGATGAATTGGATGCATATTTGATAACATGTCATATAGGATAAGTGAATGCCGCTCAAACTATATTGATCATACATATTTGTCGAAACTTGTATGTTTTTTCAAAATATTGAGTGGGAGAGGGCTTCAAACAAAACCCACGGCCTCCATTGTTGATTCATATGAGAAAGCATGGTAACGCCTCGAGTCAGTTTTACCCTGACCACACCCCTTGGTAGGTGTTTACCGCCGTCAGTATACTAGGTTGGATCTCCTATGTGGAAAACGTGTTCAGGCATGATTCTATTCATGACCACCCCTCAGTGGCTTGGTAGGACATGGATTGGACTACGTAAATAATGGTTATACACTCAAGACTTGTTTAGTTATTAACCTTCCCTAGAAGCTCTATTAACTAAATTGGTGGCCAAAATAAGCAATTATTAATATATGTCTTAATCTTGGAGGATTTAAGGCAATATATATTAATTGGATGGGGTCCATGTTCTGGCTATTTGTCTCATGATCATCCCTCGGTGGCCTGGGGCAATAGGTGCTGAGAATTACCGTTGCAATGCCACATGTTTTTTTCAAGTTTCTTGTACGAACATACTTGTATGTTTTATTTGCTAAATTCTCTCTATATTTGCTTAGGCTTTGTAATGATGTCTAGTATAATTTTATTTCAGTTAAAAATGTCACTGAGACCCCTCATTTCAATACTTACTGAGAATTAACTAAATGGCGATAATTATAAAGACTAGAAGAGAAATCTACTAAAAGTTCTCTATTGCGAGAGACACAAGTTCGTACTAGACGAACCATGCCCACCTGGGCCCAAACCTTATGCGCCGCTCAAGGAGATCCCAGTTGCCTATACTCGTTGGAGAGAATCCAATGAGATAGCTCGGTGTTACATTCTTGCTAGCATGACGAGTGCTTTACAAAAGTAGCATGAGACTCATGAAGTTGCTAGGGAGATCATGAAAAACTTAGAGGACATGTTCGGAGGCCAAGAAAAATTGGCTCGACAATCTGCCATCATAAGTATCATGAACTCTAAGTAGAAGGCGGGTACTCCGGTGAAGGACCATATGATTACTCTTATGGGGTTCTTTACTGAGGCTACAAAAAATGGTGCTAAGCTGGACTACAACACCCAGATTGAAATGGTATTTAAAACTCTGTCTAAGGATTTTGTGGGGTTTAAGGCCACATATAATCTGGCGACAAGGGAGTTAGGACTCACCGAGCTCATGAAGCGATTCCAAGCTTATGAGTGGAAGATCAGGGATGGGGATGTGATCCAACATAAAGGAGAGGCCAATTTGGTAGAATCTTCCAAACCCTCACAGAAGAGGTAGAGGCCAAATAAGAAGCAAGCAACTTTGAGTTCTTCTAATCCTCCTATCTCAGAAGGGAAGAAGAAGAGAAAGAACAAGAAACCTAAGGACCCTAAAAAGTCCAAGTGCTTCCACTGTAGGAAGGTAGGTCACTTTAAGAAGGCTTGCCGAGAATATCTAGCCGCCAAGGGCAAGGACGGTAAGGATCTTCTATATCTAGAAGCGTGTTTGGTAGAAGAATCAAAAAACACTTGGGTCATTGATTCAAACGTCACTAATCATGTTTTTGTTTCTATGCAGGGGTTCGTGGAAATGAAAAGTATACATGATAGGAGCCTCTCGTTGTAGACTGGAGACGGTAGATTGGTAGTGGCTGAGGCAGTGGGAGATGTTTATCTTTACTTTGATAAATTTAGGTTTATATTATTGAAAGACTGTTTTTATGTTCCTAATTTTAGGAGGAACCTTATGTCGATAGCTTATTTAATAAAAGATTCTTATTCAATTTCTTTTACTAAAAGAGTTGATATTCGTAAAAATAAGTCTTTTATCTGTTTTGGATGGATGGATGGAAACCTATATTTAATCAAACCAAAAATGTATTCACTGCTTGACACTGAATTAACTGATAACTCTAAAAGGTTGAAAGTTTCTCACTCTGACAAGGCGTACCTTTGGCATTTAAGACTTAGTCATATTAATCAGGATAGGATTCAAAGGTTGGTGAAGGATGGTCCTCTAGAATCTCTAGAAGAGGTACGTCTTCCTCAATGTGAGTTTTGTCTTGAGGGTAATATGACTAAGAGGTCTTTAGGAGCTAAGCGTACTAGGGCTTAGAAAATCTTAGTAATTACGCACACCAACGTATATGGCCCACGAACATCACAGCACGAGGAGGGTTCTAGCATTATGTCTCCTTTATAGACGATTACTCGAGGTATGGATATGTGTACCTGATGTACTGCAAGTGCCAAACCTTTGACAAGTTCAAAGAGTATCATGCGGAAGTACAAAAGCAATTGGGTAAATCCATAAAGATACTTCGATCTGATCGAGGTGTCGAATACGTCTCTAATGAATTTCTAGGACATTTTGTAGAGAATAGGATATTATCCCAATTGACAATACCTAGTACTCCACAATAGAATGGTGTAACCGAAAGGAGAAACAGGACCTTAGTGGATATGGTACAATCCATGATGAGTTATTCTACGCTGCCGTTATCATTCTGAGGATATGCATTACAAACGGCGTGCTATATTCTGAACTAGGTTCTAAGTAAGTCAATTCTCAAGACTCTGTATGAATTGTGACGTGATAGGAAGCTCTCCCTTGGACATATGAGAATATGAGGCAACCCGACACATGTACTAGATGGGGATGCGAAGAAGTTAGAACCAAGATCAGAATTATGCATATTTGTAGGGTATCCTAAGGGAAGTAAGGGAGGTCTGTTCTATAACCTGAAGGAACAAAAAATCATTAAATCAACCCATGTGACATTCTTGGAGGAAAGTCACATGAATGACTTTAATCCTCAAAGCAAAGTGGTGCTAGAGGAGTTATCGGGTGAAAGAACTACTCCACAGATTTTGGTCTTGGACGCAAGTCCGAGTTCCAGTAAAAGACCTACAAATGATCAACAATTTAGGGTGCTTTATCGTAGTGAGAGGGTTTCAAGAAAGCCTAATTTCTTCATGTATAATGCTGAGGAATACCAGGTCGAGGCTCATAAGCATAAGGATGATCCAGTCACTTATGATGAAGCTATAAATGATGTTGATTCTAAATCTTAGAAACATGCAACGAATAATGAGATGGATTCTATGAAATCCAACTCTGTTTGGGAACTTATAGATCTGTCGGATGGGATAAAATCTAATGGATGCAAGTGGGTCTACAAAAGAAAGAAGGATGCAGAAGGGAGAGTAGAAACTTTCAAGGCTAGACTTATTGCAAAGGGGTACACACAAAAGGCTGGAATCGATTACGATGAAACCTTTTCGCCTGTTACTATGCTGAAGTCTATTCGTATTCTTCTGTTTGTTGCTACGGCTCTTGATTACGAGATCTAGCAAATGGACATCAAGACGGCATTCTTAAATGGCCATCTTGAGGAAAGCATCTATATGATACAGCCCGAAGGGTTCGTGGTAAAAGATCAAGAGAGAAAAGTCTGCAAGTTGCTTAGATCCATTTATGGATTAAAATAAGCATCCTACTCATGGAACCAAAGGTTTGATCAAGCGATCAAAACATTTGGTTTTGAGCAGAACGTTGATGAACTCTGTGTTTATAAATGTATTAAGGATGATAAAGCGGTCATTTTGGTACTTTACATCGATGATATACTGCTCATTGGGAATGATGTAGGGAATTTATTATCAGTCAAGCTTTGGCTGCACCAACAGTTTAACATGAAGGACTTAGGAAAAGCTAATTATGTTCTAGGTATTCATCTTTTTAGAGATCGAAAGAACAAAATGATAGCATTGTCACAGGCTTCATGCATAGATAAAATAATTGACAAATATGCAATGCAAGAGGCAAAAAAAGGTTCACAATCTTCCACTGTCAGTCTAATTCTTTCATTGGATGACTGTCCCAAGATATCGAAAGAAAGAGAGCGTATGAGTAAGGTCCCTTAGACATTCGTTGTGGGTAGTCTTATGTACGCTATGCTTTGCACACGCCCAGATATATGTTTTGCAGTAGGTATGGTGAATCGATATAAAGTGAATCATAGAATCAAGCACTGGCAAGCAGTAAAGCATATACTTAAGTATCTTAAGAGAACGAGAGATTATATGCTAGTGTATTTTGGAGGGAATCTAACACTGGTAGGATACACGGACTTAGACCTCCAGACTTGCAAGGATTTGAGGAAATCGACATCAGGATCAGTGTTCTTACTCAGAGGAGGTGCCATTGTATGGAGGAGTATGAAATAGGGTTGCATGACTGACTCTACAATGGAGGCTGAGTATGTGCTTGCGGCTAAGGCATCTAAAGAAGCAGTTTGGCTCCGCAAGTTCTTTAGAGACCTTGAGGTCATCCGGGTGTTGAAAAGCCTATCACACTCTACTATAATAACAGCGGGGCTAATGCCAACATAAAGGAATCTCGTCACCACAAGAGGACCAAGCACATAAATCAAAGGTACCACATTATTAGAGGGCATGTGGAGACAGGACAAGTGGATGTATGTAAAGTCACGTCCGAGGACAATATTGATGATCCCTTTACTAAGACTTTGTGGTTAGAAACTTTAAAATGCATGTTAAGGTGATGGGGATGCATAACATGGCACATTTACTTGGTTAGGGCAAGTGGGAGATTGTTAGGAAATGCCCTAAGCGCGAGAGACATTTTGATGTATTTATTTTGAATTGGATAATAAAATTATATATAGAGGTTATTCATTACATTGTTGTTTGTCCTCATTCTATTTACATGTTAAAGTAAATGTAAGCAAATATGACTCACTGACTGCTTGTGTTAAAACTGTTAAAATGTTGCATGCAATGGAATTTTGTATGCGAGAAGACAATGTTCTAAAGAAGCACTCTAAACTAAGGTCTGTAGTCTGTGGGGTTAGACCGAGCATCTAACTCATGTTAAGACTATTATGTTATCTAAAGCCATGATGGGGACGGTTTGTCTTGACTATCCAGAGCATAGACTCCTAAGTAGAGGCATAGATATATTGCTTAGTGATGACATATTGGACCGAGACTAAAGCGTGATTGATCTACATAGTCCGCTATGAGTAGATCATTCTACTTTTGACACTCATTATGCAATAACCTTAATCCTGAGTAAATGAACTACTTCATGTATATAACTTGTGTACTTTGATGTTCCAATGGCTAAAGCATCTCAGAAGTAGTAAGCTTATAGATCAGTTCGTTGGGTGCATGACTTGTATACGATGAAGGGTTTATTTACAAATATCAGAATCATAGCTCTAATAAGGAGTTAAAGGTATCATTTTAAAAGCATTATACTAGATGTGAAAATGGACAAGGCCTTGGATTGTCTGTTGGGCGGATGACTTCTTATTCACATATGGTGAATAATCATTTTCTTATTCGGTAGTATAATGGAACTTTAAAATAGCCTGATCAGTAGGTTGAACAGACTTTGACCTAAGGCTGAGCATGGATATCATATGAGGGTTTTGCATACATGATAAGGTCATTGGACATTAGCTTGTAATAGGCTTTCGTAATATGGTATATGATTGGGAGTTCAGTTTCAAGTTTATAGTGGTGTGACTCTGAAATTAGTGATCATATGATTGAGTTGTTCGGTACAGAATAATGATTTTATAGATTCATAGGAGTCGATTATATATGTCCAATTGGTCCCTCTACTAGCTCCACATAATTCCTTAACGAATGGCAAATTGATCTGTGTATGCTTATTGGCTAGTTGACTTTGCATATATGGTGTAAACATAGGATAAGGATGGAAGACAGGATTCTCTCCAGTTGAATTTGGATTTTGCTTTGGATAATAGAGTACACAATTATTCGAACTCCAAATAAAGTTGCCATGACTTTATCTGAGTTTGAATTAGAGTTGTAGAAAATTATCCATGAGGACAAAATTTGAAATACAACTTTTTGTGGAGTTTGAAATTTAAATTTTGAATTTGAAATTTGAAATTTGAAATTTAAATTTTGAATTTGAAATTTAAATTTGAAATTCAAATTTGACATTTGAATTTGAAATTTGAAATTCTAATTCAAAATTTAAATTTGAAATTTGAATTTGAAGTTTGAATTTTGAAATTTGAACTTTAAAATTTGAATTCAAATTTTGAATCATAATCCAAGTGAAATTCAAATTTTTGTGGATAATTCCACATGGCAAGAATTGTTTTTCATATGGATAATGGAGAGGAAAATCTTGTTTGAATCTTACTTGAATTTTAAATCCTAAACCTAACCAAAAGTTACCGAATTTGTTAGGGAAGATTTTTCCTAAAAGAATTCAGTTTTTATGGGTAAGGATGAAGGGAAATTCAAGTTAGAAAATCTTATTTGAATTTTGATTCTCTCCCTCACAAAATTTATGGATAAGTCCAAGGGAAAATTTCAGATTTTTAGTGGATAAGGGTGAGATAAAATTCAAGGTAGAAAATCCTATTTAAATTTTGATTTCTCTCCCTCACAAAATGGTCGAAAATTTGTGGATAATTCTAAGGGAAAATTTTGGATTTTTAGTGGATAATGGTGAGATAAAATTTAAGCTAGAAAATCCTATTTGATTTTTGATTCTCTCCTTCACAAAATGGCCGAAAATTTATGGATAATTCCAAGGGAAAATTTCATATTTTTAGTGGATAAGGGTGAGATGAATTTCAAGCTAGAAAATCCTATTTGAATTTTGATTCTCCTCACACTTGGATGGTCGAATCTAGCCTTGTTTTTGGGCTAAGAGAAAATTCGGTTATAATGGATAATGATGAGATAAAATTCTAGTTAAAATCCTGTTTGAATTTGGAAAGCAAAATCCATCCAAGGTGGCCAAATCTTCCCTTGTTTTTGGCCTATAGAATTTCAGATTTTGTGTGGAAGATAAGGGAGAAAATCTTCTCCTAGTCCAATTCGAATTCAAGGGATCACCTCATGCCAGTCTATAAATAGGTGAGCAGGCTTATTGTTGCATAACTCACCGTGCCAATAATTTCTTTAAAGATCTGGGTGGTCAAAGGAAGACTAGCAGTGCTAGCATATCGGTCGAGGAACCAAGTGCCCATACACTCTGCCATCCGGGAATTGGAGAATAGTAGAGAAGGCTAGTTGGTTGAAGCCCTCTAGTCATTCTCCTCCTACAATTTGGCATCCTCTGAGGTATGAGTTCATATTGTTGTTAGTTTATTGTATATGGCATCACGAGATATTTAACGACCTTGAAAATTTTTGTAATTCCGTTACACCGCTCTGATGCATATTTACTGATTTTTTCCTACAATGCTGTAGGTAAGCGACTTATGGCCGAGACTTTGATGGACAGTGATGGCGATAGAGGTGGATGTGAGGGTGAGGTTGTGGATACCACCGCCAGTGTTAACTTCCACACAGTATTAAACAAATAGTTTACTTTTTAGTAGTAGCCAGTTAAATAATTTCATAAGTACGTATGTAAGATTGAACTTCAGTTGTTTTAGACCCTTTGTATTTGTAAAATATATGTATGCACGTAAATAGTAGAACATACATATATATATATAAAATCCTTAAAATTATGGTATCGAAGTAAGTAAGTTCGAGTATCAGTTTTCAAGCTAGATAAGTTAAGCAACTATTCTTTAAGTAAGCAAGAATAGTTCTCAAGTAAGTTCAGTTTTAAAGTAAAGCTAGGAAGAGAAGTTTAAAGTGACGGTACGTGGCCGCAAGGGCTCTAGGCTATCACAGTTGGTATCAGAGTAGTATCCTGCCACCCTACCTCACATCACCACGTGCCAGCCTCATCTATCCAAATAAGTTAGTTTTATGTTATGGTATTAGTATGTAAGTTAACATTTAAGTTATTATATGTGACCATGGTTACGCCAGTAGAGCCCCACCAGAGGAAACCCTCGTTTTGAAGAACAATATGGTTAGAACACAAGCACAGACAACCCAAGCATCCCGAGAGGATGAGTTGATAGTACAACTCGTGACTATGCGAGAAATAATGGAAAATCAACAGCGCGACCTAGACTAGCTCAGAGAGTAGCTAGGTCAACAGAACCAAGCACTACAGACAGTAGGGGTGCCAACACAGGGTGCCCTACCAGCCTCAAAGACTTCAAAGGAGCGAGTAACTCCACCAGTTGAGGAAGTTCCACGAGGATAGGAATTTCCTAAGCCACCACCAGCCCCTCTAACAATTGCTACTCCTGTAGCAACAAACGTACCTCAGCCAGCCTTTAGGGAAGGTGACTTATACGAGAGATTTTGGCACATGAAAGCACTAGAGTTCGCAAGAACCACTAACCCTATAGAGGTCGAGGACTGGCTAACAGACATCCAAGTAATCTTGGATTTTATAGGGCTAATCGATAGAGAGAAGGTGACGTGCGCATCCTTTACCTTGAAGAAGGAGGCATGTCAATGGTGGAAGACAGTAGCGATCAGAAGAAACGTCAGTGAGATGAGCTGGAGTGACTTCATTGAATAATTTAAGAAAATGTACTTCAATGAGGAAGCACTAGTGGTGCAACAAGATGAGTTTGACAACCTGTGCCAAGGTAGCATGACCATGATGGAGGCAATCAGGAAGTTTGAATAGTTAGCTCAACTTTATCCTGACCTAGTACCCACAGAGAAGGAGAGAGTCAGACGAATGTTGAAGATGTTCAGAATGGACATCATAATCCAGGTCTGCAGCGGAAGCCATGGACCAACAACAGTGGCTGAATGTGTCAGTAGGGTTATTTGAGCCGAATACTGGTTAGCTCAGGATAAAGAGTGAAGGGCTTAGATCTTCAAACCCTGAAGGGACGGAAAGACACAAGCTAAAGAGGCTCAAGGGAAGCACAACCCCGTCACAACATAGAGGGTAGAACGTGGGGACCGACCAGAACAGCAGGCAATCCCATAACAACAACAAGAGGAAGGGGAATTAGGACAACCAAGGTTAATAGAAGAACTTCCCCCAGAAAAGAAACGACCAGGGAGAAGACGGCAACAAACATCTGACGTGCTTGAAATACGAAAAGAGGCACCCAGAAGAGTGCAAACAGGGAGCAAGTGGCTGTTTCATCTGTGGCAAGGAAGGCCACTATGCTAGAGACTGTTATTCCAACCTGCAGAATCAACAGAACCCAGCTCGTCCCATAAGTAACCAACTCCATGCCGCTCAGACCAGGATCGAAGGCCTTTTGATTGCACAAGGCAAATTGGAATCCCCAGACAACTAAAGCAGAATCTTTCTTTTAGGCTATGTATATAGGCATGATGGGAAGTAGTAGCTTACTCCCACTAGACCTATCCTAGTATGTCCTTTTGAGACTATGTACCGGGAAGTGTGTGTCACTTCTACCAAACTAGAGTTTGTATATATTTTTATGAAAATTTTATGAAAACCAGAACAGTATTGCCCAAGGGCCTAGACTTTTAGAATAGCACTTTCGTTAGGGGAGGGTTTATTGTCTAATTACTGGATGCGTTCTGTACCGGTAATTATCTGCGGTAGAGAGCTGAGTGTTAATCGTCATCAACATGTATGAGTATGATGTAATCTTAGGAATGGACTTCCTCAAAAAATACAATGCTCTCATAGACTGTCGAAGGCGAAAAGTCACTTTTGAACCGATTGGGAGCAAAAAGTTCATCTACACGGGTTTTTGAAAGCTAGTCGCACGGCCCACAGCGCTGACTAGGAAGGGAAAGAAGTTTGAATGGATTGACAAGTGTGAGGAGAGTTTTCGAGAGCTGAACGAAAGACTCACCAGCGCCCCAGTACTGACAATTCCAGATGCTAACCAAGGGGGCTTTGTGATCTATGGCGATGCATCTAAAATCGAGTTGGGAGCCGTGTTGATGCAGAGTGGTAAAGTAGTCGCGTATGCTTCACGACAGCTCAAGGACCACGAGAAGAACTACCCTACGCATGATCTAGAGCAGCAGTGGTAGTTTTTGCACTGAAAATATAGAGGCACTACCACTACGGAGTCAAGTGTGAGATTTACATCGACAACCAAAGTCTCAAGTATATCTTCACGCAGAAAGAACTTAACATGAGGCACCATATTCTGTACATTTGGGAGCAAATAAGGTATACAAGGACCTGAAAAAAAGCTTTTGGTGACCTGGAATGAAGAATGACATCACCGAGTTCATCGCCAAATACCTTATGTGCCAGAAGGTTAAGGCAGAACACCAGCGTTCAGTAGGAGAATTACAGAAAATTGAGCTACTTGGGTGGAAATGGAACTAGATCACGATGGACTTCATGGTCGGACAGCCAAGGACCTTCAAGGGCAACAATGTAATCTAGATGATCGTAGATAGATTGACGAAAATCAGCCAAGTTTCTAGCGATAAAAGTTAGCTACTTGGTGGAACAACTAACAGAAATCTATGCGGCTCAATTCATAAAATTACACAGAGTACCAAAGTCGATCATCTCAGATCGTAATGGATGCTTCACCTCCAGATTTTGGCAAAGCATTCAGGCTGCATCAAGGTCCAAGTTGGAGTTTAGCATAACATCCCATCCTCAAGCCGACAGTTAGTCTAAGAGGAGCATACAAACATTAGAGGACATGTTGAGAGCCTGAGTCCTGGACTTTAAGGGAAATTGGGATCAGAAGTTACCCTTGATCAAGTTCTCGTATAACGATAGCTACCATTCCTTGCTAAGGATGGCACCATACAAGGCATTTTACAAAAGGAAATGCATATCTTTGGCTTATTAGTACGAGACCAGAAAGAAATAACTAGTTAGCACAAACATCATCAAGAATACCATGGTAGACATGAAGCTGATATGAGAATGTTAGATATAGTGCACAGTCACCAAAAGAGTTACACAGATAAGCATCGTAGACCCCTCGAGTTTCAAGAAGGAGACTTAGTCTTTCTCAAGGTAGCACCCATGAAAAGGGTGATGCACTTTGGAAAGAAGGGAAAGCTTAGTCCTAGGTACATAGGACCCTTCAAGATATTCGAGAGAGTGGAGAATGTGGCTTACAGATTAGTGCTTCCTCTCGGGATAGCTTCAATGTACAACATCTTTCACGTCTCGATGCTGAAGAAGTACATGCCAGATAGCTCCTATGTTTTGAGCCAAGAACCCATAGAGGTGTACGCTGATCTGACCTATACAGAGAAACATATGCAAATCTTAGCCAGAGAAGAGAAGGTAATTAGAAATAAAGTCATACCCAAAGTGTTGTGGCGGAATCATAATATTGAGGAAGCCACATGGGAATGAGAAGAAGACATGAGAAGAGATTTCTCAGAATTATTCTAATTTTCGAGGACAAAAATTTTGTAAGGGGTAGGTTATAATGACGCCCATGTTCATAGAACCTAATTACTATGTAATAAGTAATTAATGAATGAATTTGGAGTAGTTTAAAGCTTTTTGGTACACATTTGAAGAACACGATCAGGTACATGGTTGTGTAAGTGGCCACATACCGCTTGAACTGTTAAACACGTGAAAGGCCATGTTTCAGGAAACTGTGCATATTGAGTGATTTTAACTGGTACACACCCGTGTCTGGAGTACACATGCCCGTGTCACATGGTACACGCCCGTGTAAGAGCCCGTGTCGAAGGCCGTGTATTGAGCAGGGAGCTAAATTTTGAATTATAAAAAGGGCAGAATCTATCACTTAAAGTAGAGAGCCGTTGTAATAATCCCCATGTTCCTGAAACCTAATTACTATGTAATTAGTAATTAAGTTTACGAATACAGTATAATTTTCCAGTTTGAATAAATTAAACGGGTATAGAAACATTTAACTACTATTCATGCAGTGAAAGGGGCAATCGACAGTGAAATTGGTTCACCTTAGTACATGTGTGTGTGTATGCTTGTGAGACACACAGTATCAAGAAACCGGTCTGGACGACCATTTCTTGACACAGAACTGGTGAGCCAGTCATCAGTATGCTCAGACTGGTTATCTGAGCACAGCAGCGATAATTGCCCTGACACATGTACAGTCTCGAGAAAAATGGTCGAGATGACCTCTTCTCACCTTGAAACTAAGAAAATCTGAGCCAGAATGCTCAGACTAGTCAGTTGAACAGAGAACAGTGAATAGTGAGTAGTAGATACGCAGTGTTAGGTTAATGGCCAAGACGGCCTTAATTTGACATAAAACTGATATATTTACAGTCAACAGGCTCAATTTAGTCAATTGAGCACAAAATGTAAAATTTGGTTTGAGAGATACGCAGTATCGGGAAAGGGGTCAAGATGACCTTTTCTCATCCAGAAACTGATATATTTAAACTCAGAACGCTCAAATTAGTCAGTTGAGCACAAAACACATTTTTTGAGGTAGAGTCACACAGATCCTGAAAACTAGTCCAGATGACCTCAGATGGACATAAAACTGATAAATTCGAAATTAGCATGTCCAAATTAGTCAGGATAGACTATGTTTACAATTTCACATGATACAGCCTCGTTATGCGTGCGCACTGTCAATACCGTGTAGGCACAACCACAGTACAGGAAATAAACAGTAAAATAGACACAGAACGGGCTCATAGGCATTACAACCCAACCAGGAATGGTCAGGATAAGAATCAGATTAAAAAAATCCAATTTTCAGCCAAGGTTTAGAACACCATCGAGAAAAGGCTGAACACCGCCATGGGAAATTAGACTGTGAAGAGAAGACAACATAGATGATTTTATCCCCTTAAAAATCTGTGTATTTCAGCTGGAAAAGCAGCAAAAGTCAGCTGTAAAGTAGGCCAAAATTGCCTTAAAATATTGATATAGGCTTATGACGCGTTAGATTAAAACATGCAAAAGGTGTACAAAGGCACATGTAACTTTTGGCTTGAATTTAATGCATTTCTTGGCTCCAAAACCCAACAGCAGCCCTCAGTTTTTGTGGGCAGCCAGTAGCAGAATTTTGCACCCCCCCCCCCCCCTTAAGCCTAGTTATTGGCTTAATTAAGTGGGATTTAGGTTGATTAATTTTAGTTAGTTTTGCCTATAAAAGGATATGCTTGGCCTAGGGTGTCATTTTCTTCTTTTGCTCACCCAAAGACACAACTTTTCTCTCCCTTTCTCTTCATGATATCAAGAAATTTATGTGTATTTATTTGAGCAATAGGTTGTAGTAATCTTTATTTTGAGCCCTTAGAATTTTGGTTATGTATTTTTGTGGTTGTGTGCATGAACTTTAAGTTTTTGTGGATGGATGTATGAATGGATATTTTAAGGTTGGCGGGGAACCAAGCTATCTCAATTTTTAGGCCATGGGTTTGGCCATTTTCGAACATGTTATGGTCCGATTTTGGGAATTTTTAAAACACAAAGTTTTAAGAAAATTTTGTGAAGAGCGTTTTTGCATCAAATAGCCTTTAGTAAAAAATGACTCTGTGATAGGATTTCAAGGCAGTTTTCAACCGGAGTACAAAGCTAGGACTCTGGACACAATCTCAGATTTTTATAAAAATGAACAATTTAGAGTCTGAACTGGACTCTGGACTCAACATAAAAGTTTTAGATCTCATAAAAATCTTTAAGATGACCTATGGGAGTTTTACAAATTTGGCCGTTTCAGGCCCCAAACAGAGCAGTTTTAAAACAAGCATAAAACTGGAATTTTTCTAAAACTAGGCACAAGTTTTAGCCATGGGTTTGATGAGTTTAGGACCCGTTAGAGTTTAATTAGAGCTTCGAGATGAACATAAGATTTGTTCAATTCGTCGAGGACTAACATGTTCACCAAATTCACAAATTAAATCATTTCGAACAAGTTTTAAACAGTTTTTGGTAAGATGGTTCGAGAACCACTTTTAAATATGAACACCAAAATGTGTTCTTTCCCTTTTAAAATGGAAAAATGGTTTTGATAAAACACCCCCACCTTCCAACAGGGTGATATGGGAACAGTTCCAAAGAGCATAGATCTTCCCTAAAAATTTTATAAGATTTCTAAAACAATTTTCTTGAAAAATAAATAAACGGCAGAGGTAGCCCGATTGGCTACTACACCAAATACGTAAAGTAACCCGGTAAGCTACATAGTCAACAATGTGCAAGGTAACTGATCAGTTGATTGGTCGGTTAACCAATCGAGGACCGAGTTTGAACGAGATAGTGAGGAACGGTGATTAATTTATCAAGTAGACAAATTAATCAAGCACGATTAGAAATTAGATACCAAATTCCCCAAGTAGAGCAGTTGGGCATCGATGGGCATCGATACCATACAACAATAAAATTCATAGTCACTAACGATAGTAGTGACCTGAGAGTGATGTTAATTATTTTATTGGGTAAATAAATTAATTAACCACGATTAGAAAATCAAACTCTCAAGAGGAAAGCAGTTAGTACTGATAAGGATCGTACCACATAATGATAGATTTATTAGTCACTAATGACTATAGTGACTTAAGAATGGAATTTAACAGAAATACGTTATGATTACAGAAAGATACCTGTATTGTGACAAGGGCACTGTCCGTTGACAGGTAAGTACAACTCCGCCTACAGCATGAATGAAATGAGTTTAAACTGTGATTTTCACTCTATGTTAAATATGCAAATGGTGTTGATGATTTCATAACACAACATGTTTCATAATCACGTTAGATTTATGAACAGTAAAGGTTAGATGCCATTACCTCCCTATCGCGTAAGATTAGGAGATAGCCTAGAAGAACTCATGGCATATCAGACTTAATTCCATAATTAGGTAATGAAATAAAAGTGTCAGTATAATGGGCCAAGAGCCCCAGTTTATATAGGGCCAGAGGCCCACAGTTTATATCAGGCACAAGGCCTATAGGCTCATAGTCTACATAGGGCCAGAGGCCCACAGTTTTATATCTAGCTAAGGCCCACAGTTTATAACAAGCCAAGGCTCACTATGATCACGGGTGTTCTCGATGATCCGTGCGTAGTTTGGTACCAACACCAGGACCCTTCAGATAAGGAAACATTCAGATAAGAGAAGATTTGATAAGAAAAGATTATGAATAATGAAGTATAATATGAGCATAATCAGTTTATACATTGTTCATGATATGCCTTAACTATAGTTACAGCATGCTTCCAGCTATAATTGATATGCATTCAGTTATATGATGTTTTCTGTTATGCATTCAGTTATGTGATGTTTCAGTTATGTATTCAGTTATGTGTGATGCTTTGGATTTGCATCTAGTATATGGAATGTTTCAGTGCATGGTACATGTTGTGTATACATGATATGCTTATACATTTTTAGTATGACTTATGTTTTGAACACGTTTTGTGGATAGAACGTTGTATTTATTGAGCGTAAAGCTCAATGTGTCTGTGTTCATGCTGTAGGTAAGAAACCTATGGCCTAGACTCCAATCGACGGTGACGGCGGCAGAGGCGGATGTGAAGGTAAGGTTGTGGATACCACTGCCAGTGTTGACTTCCACATAGTATTAAACAAACAGTTTATTTTTGAGTAGTAGCCAGTTAAATAATTTCATAAGTATGTATGTAAGATTGAACTTCAGTTGTTTTAGACCTTTTGTATTTGTAAAGTATATGTATACACATAAATAGTAGAACGTACATATATATATAAATATCCTTAAAATTATGGTATCAAAGTAAGTAAGTTCGAGTATCAGTTTTCAAGCCAGATAAGTTAAGCAACTGTTCTTTAAGTAAGCAAGAATAGTTCTCAAGTAAGTTCAGTTTTAAACTAAAGCTAATAAGAGAAGTTTTAATTGACGGTTCGGGGCCTCAAGGGCTCCGAGCTATCACATTAGGACACCATTCCAGGCCTTAATGTTAATTTTTCAAGTTAGCTGCAAAATGACCATTTTGCCCCTAACTTTTGACAAAATGACCATTTCGCACTTAGTGGGATTTTTCCTCACTTTTTTTTTGACTTAAAGCGTAATTTTGGTCTTTAGAAATATAATTAAGTCATTCTAAAGCTCTAACAATCTTTTTCTAACGTTTTGGAAATTTTTGTTCAAAATGACAATTTTGCCCATGACAGGACCTTAGGCTACTGAATTTTCGTTCTAGAGTTTTGACAAGATTTTCTAATCCTAAAAATCATAAAATAATTTTTACTTAGGCTTTACCGAGTTTTTACGGCATTACTTGTCAAAATGCTCAGGTTACTATTCACTGACCCTTGGGGTACTATTCCAACCCTTGGTCGTTCATCCACTTTTTCTTACGTTTCGGGGCTCCGGACGGATGTTTCACTAATATTGAAAACGTCCGTTGTCCTTTCCCCGACCTAGGTTACCGAGGGGGCTCAGGTTTTCAACCCTGACCCTTTTTTTTTTACCTCTTGTTTCCTAAAATACCCTTAGGCCCATTATAAAAATTCCGGCAGCATTTCGACTTAATTTTTAAGTTCCTAGTGTTTAGATAACGCCTCAAAACCTTGGTACCTGCCAATTACTAAACCAAAGGCCTAATTTTTACGTAAAACTCAAACTTTTTACGTAAAAATATCTTTATAACCCTAGTCGTTTCTAACGAAGTTTTGGTTCGTTTTCACATTGCATATCCACATTTGCGTCACCAAATTTCCATTTCCACACAGCCCTAGTCCATGGATTTTGTTGCAATTCAAGCCCCAAATTAAATTTTTCTTGCTTCTAATTTTATCCTTAATTTAAACACATATTAATAAAATTTTTAGAGTCAACTAAACACCTAAAATCAATGAAAATTTTCATTCACATGCTTTTGGAATGCCCACGGTTTTCCATTGAGAAAACATGCACAAATTTTGTGTTTTTCGATCCTTTCTTTGTTTCTTTTACATAACAACATAGTTTTCTCACACAAAACCAACCAAAATAAAACTGAAAATTTCATTTCCCAATTACCAAAACTGCCCACAGTTTCTCTAGGAAATCATGCATAAATTTTTCGGTTTCCAAGTATAACTCATTGTTTCTTTTTACCATAAGCCAACATCACTCTTTGTGTGACGTCCTGTACCTTGAGTAGCCCGGACCGTCACTTAAAACTACTACTTGTACTTTGACTTTAAACTGATACTTAAACTTACTTACTTAGATACTATAATTTTAGGGATTTTTTTTAAAACGTACGTATTAACTATTCATGTATGCATACTTTAAATATACATCGTCTAAATCATTGAGAGTTCATTTACACATACACACTTATAATACTGTTTAACTATTTACTATTCAAAAATACTGTTTAATTGTTACTATTCAAAAATATTGTTTAACTGTTACTATTCAAAAATACTGTTTAACTGCTACTATTCAAAAATATTGTTTAACTGTTATTATTCAAAAATACTATTTAATTATTACTATTCAAAAATACTGTTTAACTGTTACTATTCAAAAATACTGATTACTCAAGCTGTGCAGAACATTAACTCGCGATGTATCCATAACCTCGCCCTCACATCCGCCTCTACTGCCGTCATTGCCCATTGTCGTTTATGCCATAGGACACTTACTTATAGCATGAACTCACTTCATGAACTTTACACCCAGTAAGTACAACATGTCGTCTGCAAAACATGTTTGAAACATAGTATACACTTAAAACCATATAAGCATGTCAGGTATCAACATATACTACATCAACATATCATATACTAGATCATCACATATCATATTACTAAATATAAAACTTCACATACTATATGCATAGCAGAAAACATCATGTACTGAATGCATCTTACTATAGTTGGAAGCATAGTGAACTAAATTATGATAGTGCATGGTTCGATTATGCTCATATTATGCTTCAATGTTCTTTTCCTTTCTTATATCTACTTAGGGCCTGTGTGTCAGTACCGAGTACGCGCAGATCATCGGTAACGCCCGTGGCCAATAGCCAAAGAGCCATCAACGGATGCTCAACTTTGCTTTAACTTAAAAAACCTCTTCAACTGAAAAGGTTGGTATGACACGCTTATTAAATTTCCAACTTGTTTATCTGTTCTAGCCATATGCTCTTCGAAGCTGTCCCTAATCTTACGCGATTAGTATATATGGCATCTAACTTGTTCTTTCATCAACCTACGCGATTGTGAAACTATATTTTCCTATGTATGCTATGCAACAACGTGTGCATGGTATGCATACTTAATATACTGTAAAAACCATCACTTTAAATTCATTTTATTCATACTGTAGGCGGAGTTGTACTTACCTAGTTTGCAAGTAACTCGTACTCTCGCCTTTATCAGATTACAGGTAACCATCTATCAACATAACATACTCCATTAACACTTTTGCTGAGTCACTAATATTGTTAGTGCCTAAAGCAGATAAAATCGCTTGGTACCGATTGTCATTAGTACTAACTTGCTCTCTATTCAGAGTTTGATTCTCTAGGCATGGTTAATTAATTTATTACCTAATAAATTAATTAATGTCATTCTTAGGTCACTATTATCGTTAGTGACTATAACTTGTGTTTCTATGTGGTACCGAGGCCCATCGGTACCCTATTGATCTACTTTGGGAATTTGGTATCTATCTTCTATCGTGTTCGATTAACTGTCTACTTGACAAATTAATCATCATTCCTCACCATATCGTTCAAAACACGGTCCTTGACTGATTGGCAACCAGTCAACTGACCAGTTACCTCGCACGTTGTTAACTAGGTAGTCTACCGGGTTACTAGTGCCTGTTTGGTGTGGTAGCCTACCAGGCTACCCACACTGTTTTAGATGTTTTTTTTTAAATCGTTTTGGTTGCCTTATAAACTTTTTGGAGAAAATCACATTCTTTGAAATCGTCCTCTTATGACCCCATTAGAAGGTAGGGGATGTTTTATTAGAACCACATTTTTTATTTTAAAAGAGTAGAATACATTTTGGTGTTATATTTAAAAGGTGGTTGTTGAACCACTTACTGAAACCGTTTTAAAAACATGTTTGAAATGATTTAGTTTGTAAAATTGGTGAACATGAAATTTTTCATCCTCGACGAGATGAACAATTCTCTTGTTTATCTCGAAGCTCAAATCAAACTCGAACGGGTCCTAAGCTTACTAAACCTGTGGCTACTTGTGCCTAGTTTTTACAAAAATCCCAGTTTCATGCTATTTTAAAAACGGCTCTGTTTGAGGTCCGAAATGGCCAAATTTTTAAAACATGCATGGGATGTCCTGAAGGTCTCGATGAGATCTACAACTTTCATGTTGAGCCTGAGATCCAGTTCAGAATCTAAATTGTTCATTTTTAACAAAACCCGAGACTGTTTCTAGTGCTTGGATTCTTGGTCCCAGTTTTGGAAACTGAATCAAAACCACTCGAAAAACCTATCTTAGTGTCATTTTTAGCCAAAATCTATTTGATGCAAAAAAGACCGTAACGAAATTTCCTTAAAAGTTTGGGTTTTACAAATCCCAAATTTGGAACTTAAGGGGGTCAAAATGGCCAAAACCTATGGCCTTTTTCTAGGGATAGATTATGTCTAGCCACCTAAAAAAAGGTCCATGCTCACACATACACATATCCATTCGTAAAATATAAACCATAACCACACAACCACATAACTTAAAAATGAAAAGCTAAGAGCTCAAAATAAACTTATTACAACCATTTACATAAACAAATAAACATAAATTTCTTGGTCAAAAACTTAAAATAACTAAACTTCCAAAAAGGGTTTCAGTTTTACCTCTTGTGCTATGAACCAAGCACAAATCTGAATCAAAGACTTTGGTGACCAAAATGGCTGTGTGAACCAAGAAGATTGGGGTCGGTTTATGCTGGTAAAAACACCAAAATTTTCCTCTTAATATCAAACCAAAACAATAACTAAAAACCACAAAGGTTGGTTTCAAATACTTACCCTTGGATGGACTTAAAATGGCTTGGAGTGAAGACCTCTTATCATAAGCTTGAAGGGGCTAAACTTTGGTAAATTTTTGGCTTGGTTTTTGGCTTTAAAAATGGTGGTTTTGGGGACTTGGTGTTGTCATAATCACCAAATTTTACTGTTTCTAGAAATTTAGTATAACTTGTGTACTCTATGATTTTCATGTGAAAAACTATAAAATATATGTTTTAATATTATTGAGAATGCACAGAAATGTTTGGACAGTACAGACAAGAGTCTGCTCAGAAATGGGAAATTTTACTGAACCGAAATTGGACGAATTATGCCTTTTCGAGTTCGAAAATTTTGAAAGTATGTTATAAACCACTAAAAGACAAAATACTTACGGTATTGATTTTTAGGCAAACCGGATGGAAATAAGGAAAATCGATTGCGCGGACAGCCTCAGGAACTCGTCTACATGATTTCGGTGCAAAAATTTTCAGTTTGACTTTTGGTCAAAAGTTTGACTCCATATATATATAAGGAGTCAAAGATTGAGTATTTGCCTTTGAAAGGATGCAAGGATACATTCCAATCCAAGGGCTAGGGTTTAAAGTCAAGAAAAATCAATGGTTAAGATGCAAAGTCAACTAGAAAAGTCAAAGGAAGCTTGAGTAAAATTCAAGAAGTTTCTAGGGCAAGAAAGGTGGCAGATTTTGGGGCCAAAATCTGATAAAAATCTGGTCAATTTTGTTTAATTACAAAACAGCCCCTAAAGAGTAGAAAAATTATACAAAAAGTTTGCTAAAATACCCTTAAATCCTTTGCAACTTGGTCCCTCCTTTTTGGCTGCTTATATGTACAGTTTTCAGCCATTTGAAACCAGAAAAATTTCTGGTTTTGAGCCCCCATTGAAGCCGTGCATCTCCCTTAGTGAAAGTTCAAAATTTTCTTCAAGATTTGTGCAAGAAAGTGTTAAAAATCCATTACAAGGTTCAAGTTACCAAGCAAGTAAGGTAATCCTTCATTTTGGCATCATTTCTTCTTGTTTTTCATGTGGAAATGGAAAGAAAGAAATAGATGAAATAAGATTGAAAGACACTAAATGTTGGTGTTGTTTTTCAATTTAAAACCGTGGGAAAGAAAGGAAGAAAAAAATGAGATTTTGTGTTGATTGTGTATGGTAGATGTGATGTTGATTTTGTATAGAAAACAAGAAATAAAAATGGAAATGAAACCAAAATTTTGAGGTTGATTTTCCAAGGAAAATCCGTGGGATAATGTATGAAGTTTTGAAGAATTATGTTAGGGTTTTGTGGTGTAAAAAATAAATGTGTTGATGTGGAAACCAAATAAGGAAAATTTGAGTTATAAAAAAAAAATTTTTTGTTTAGGGTTTTTGTGGAAAAACCGTGTATAAGTGTAGTGAAAAATAAGAAAGTTTTGTTAAGTTATGGAAATGTGTGAATTGGGTATAAAACTGAGCCTAAAAATGATAAAGAACGAGTTGAAATTCCATTTAAAACGAGCAGGTTTTGTGATGAAATTTTATGTAAAAATTTTGTAACTTTTACGTAAAATTAGGTTTGTGGTATAGTACTTGGCAGGGTAGAATAAAATAGATTATTTCGAGGCATTTTCTAAACGCTGAGACCCTAGAATTTTAACGGAAATGCTGTCAAAACTTTCAGGACGCCCGAAGAGTAATTTGGTAAATAAGGGATAAAAATTAGGGTCGGGAACCGGAAACCCGAGCCTCCTCGGGAACCTAAGTTAGAGAAGAGGATAAGAGACGATTACATAACTTGTGAAATAGCCATTTGAGGTTCCGAAAGGCTAGAAAAACGAGAAACGACCCCGAGGGTCAAAATAGTACCACCCGAGAGTCGGGCGAGGTGAATAGTAACCCAAGCGTTTTTTCAGAAAATGCAGTAAAAGCTCGGTAAGACCTAAGAAACATTATTTTAGGATTTTTGGGATTAGAAAACTCAGATAAAATGATAAAACGAGAATTTTCTAGTCAATAATCCTATCAGGGGCAAAAAGGTCATTTTGACCAAAATGTTCAGAAAAGTGATATTAAGGCCCGGAATAGTAGTATATGCAGTAGAATGATTCCAGAATTAAAAATATGAATCCCCAAACGAGTAATTAAGAGTTTCAATTACAAATTTTATACTTTCACTATATTTTAGATATGAAGTGAATAGTAAAAATAACCGCGATTTATTTCGGTTATGGGAAAGCAACCAAAAGGCAAATTAAGGAAGCCAGTTGACTCAAGAAAGGAATCGCTAGTAAAATATCGGTAAGTTCAGACATTTATTTGTCTGCAGCATGAATTTACTCAGTGTGCTTATGTGATATAGATGACAGAAATTTAACAGTCAGGTGCGGTATGCACACTAACATAAGATATAAAATCTTAAGAAAACTTCAGAATAAATTACAGAATAAATTTAAAGAGTTCCAGATCCAGGAGGCAGCATAATTGCCACCGGTCAAGAACCACTAGAAACTTAGTAATTAAATCAGTATTGGCGTACCATCCTCCCACACAGGTGGAGGTTTCTTAGATTTCAGTTACAGTTATAATAGGACTACAAACTGCTGGTGATATATCCCGGGTTTGGAAGTCTGATATTTTCAGACTGTAGAGGTTTGGCCAGTAGGTCGCTCCCCAGAGTCCCTCTCAGTTATGTGCATATTACGATACGACCAATTCAGGGGCCCAATAGCAGAATTCAGTATTAGATAAAAACTTAAGACTTCAGAAATACCATAATTGAGCATAAAATGCACTAACGGTATGTGTAGTAGCTTAGATACAAGTTGACGTGAATAGTATCAGTCAAAGTCAACCTTACTATTCATGGTCAAAAATCAAAGTTACTATTCATATAAATAGTATTTTTTCAAGATTTTGTGTTTTATGTTCCTGCATGTATGTTTGAACTTACTGAGCCTGTCGCTCACCAATTTATTCATGTTGTAGGTAAGAAACCTGTACACCAGTAGACAGTGGATGGACGAGGAGCGGGATTGCATCTGCCTCCAGGGCTAGGTGAGGGGAATGGTCCTGCTGCTGTTTTCCGCTGAGCAGATCTTGAGTGTTGTTTTGAGAGCGGATTTTGAATGATATTTTGAAAATACATCATGATGTAAATTATGTACAACCAGTATAATAGTAGTATATCCTATGTTTTATGATGCTTATATTTTTACCCTTTACAGTGACCGGCAGTTTATAAAAAAAAAAAATTCCCTCGATTTTCAGATTAAAAATCATTTTAATTACAATTAGTAATTTAACAAGAACAAGTTACAAGTAAGATGCCGGTGACCCATTGAGGTAACGGTCAACCATAGTGTGTAGGAAAATAAACTGGTAAAAATGTATCAGAGTGGCACAGCGGAACAATAAAAATTTTTAGATCGTTAAATATCTCATGATGCCATATACAATAAATCAACAACAATTAAAACTCATACCTCAAGGATGCCAATCTGCAGGAGGAGAATGACCGGCGGCTTCAACCAACTAGCCTTCTCTACTATTCTCCAATTCCCGAATGGCTGAGTGTGTGGGCACTCTGAACCTCGATCGGTATGCTAGCACTGCTAGTCTTCTTCCGACCACCCAGATCTCTAAAGAACTTTATTGTCACGATGAGCTGTGCAACAATAAGCCTGCTCACCTGAGAGTCTGTGGTCTAAGAGAACTGGAGTGGTAGGACCTCTATTTATAGACCTACATGAGGTGATTCTCTGAATTTGAATTGGATTAGGAAAAGATATTTTAACCTTATCCATAACCAAAAAATCTGAACTTTTCCAAGGGAGAATCTCAACAAAAAATTCGGTTTTCTTTGGATAAATCCAATCCAAATCTAAACAAAATTTTAACTAGAATTTTATCTCCCTTTTTCAACCCAAAAAATCCGAAAATTACAAGGAGAATATCTCCTAAAGATTTCGGCCATTATGGATAAGGGAGAATCAAAAATTCCATTAGGATTTTCAAGCTTGAATCTTATCTCAATCTTATCCAAAATAACCGAATTTTCCTAGGAGATTTTCTCCCTAATTTCGGCCACTTTTCAGGGAAGGAGAGAATCCAAATTCAACTTGGATTGAAACTTGAATTTTTCCCTTAAATCTTATCCACAAAAAATCCGAAATTTCCTTGAGGATTATCCTCAAAATTTCGTGCAACATTTGTTAGGATTTGGATTCAAAATTCAAGTAGGATTCTAACAAGATTATCCTCTCCAAATCCAACTCAAATTTGAATTTCAAACCTTGTAGATTTTCCACAACAAATTCGAATCCTACTTGGACTGTGATTAAAAATTTGAATTTCAAATTTCAAATTCAAATTTCAAATTCAAATTTCAAATTTCAAATTTAAATTTCAAATTCAAATTTCAAATTCGAATTTCAAATTCAAATTTCAAATTCAAATTTCAAATTCAAATTTCAAATTCAAAATTCAAAATTCAAATTTCAAATTCCACAAAATGGTTGTGTTTCATATTCTTGTTCTCATGGATAATTTTCTACAACTCCAATCCAATCTCAAATAAAATCATGGCAACTTTATTTGGAGTTCGAATAATTGTGTACTCTATTATCCAAAACAAAATCTGAATCCAACCGGAGAGAATCTTGTTTACCATCCTAATCCGGTGTCATCACCATCCATGCATAATAAACTAGCCAATAGCATACACAATCAATTTGCCAAACGTTAAGGAATTATGTGGGGCTAGTAGAGGGACTGATTGGACATATATAATCGGGCTCCCGCAAATCCATATGATCATCATTCTTTTACCGAACAACTCAATCATATGATCACTAGTTTCAGAGTCACACCACTATAAACCTGAAACTGAACTCCCAATTATATACCGTATTACGTAAGCCTGTGACAAGCTATCGTCCAATGACCTTGTCATATATGCAGAACCCTCATATGATATCCACGATTAGCCTTTGGCCAAAGTCCATTTAATCCTACTGATCAGGCTATCTTAAAGTTCCATTATACTACCGAATAAAGAAAATGATTATTCACTATATGTGAATAAGAAGTCATCCGCCCAGCAGACGACCCAAGGCCTTGTCCATTTTCACATTCAGTATAATGCCTTTAAGAGGATACCCTTAACTCCTCATTAGAGCTATGATTCCAATATCTGTAAACGAACCCTTCATCGTATACAAGTCATGCACCCAACGAACCGGTCTATAAGCTTACTACCTCTGAGATGCTTTAGCCATTGGAACATCAAAGTACACAGGTCATATACATGAAGCTATCCTTTTACTCAGGATTAAGGTTACTGCATAATGAACGTCAAAAGCAGATCGATCCACTCAAAGCGGACTTCGTAAATCAATCACGCTTTAGTCCCAGTCTAATATGTCACCACCAAGCAACATATCTATGTCTCTACTTGGGAGTCCAGCTCCAGACAGTCAAGACAAACCGTCCCCTCCAAGGCTTTAGACAACATAATAGTCTTAACATGAGTTAGATGCTCGGTCTAACCCCATAGACTACAGACCATAGTTTAGACCGCTAACTTTAGAACATTGTCTTCTTGCATACAAAAAACCATTGCATGCAACGTTCTAACAGTTTGACACAAGCAGTCAGGGAGCCATATTTGCTTACATTTACTTTAACATGTAAATAAGACGAGGACAAATAGCAATGTAATGAATAACCTCTATATATAATCTTATTATCCAGTTCAAAATAAATACATCAAAAATGTCTCTAATGCTTAGGGCATTTCCTAACAATCTCCCACTTGCCCTAAGCCAGCAGATGTGCCATGTTACGCATCCCCATCGCCTCTACGTGCCTCTCAAAGCTTCTAGCCACCAAAGTCTTAGTAAAGGGATCGGCGATGTTGTCCTCGGACGCGATCTTACATACATCCACTTGCCCTGTCTCCACATGCCCTCTAATAATATGATATCTCCGATCGATGTGCTTGGTCCTCTTATGGTGCCGAGATTCCCTTGTGTTGGCAATAGCCCCTGTATTATCACAGTAAAGTGTGATAGGCTTGTCAACACCCGGAATGACCTCAAGGTCTCTAAAGAACTTGCGTAGCCAAACCGCTTCTTTAGATGCCTCAGCCGCAGCCACATACTCAGCCTCCATAGTAGAGTCAGCTGTGCAGCCCTGCTTCACGCTCCTCCACAGAATGGCGCCTCCTTCGAGTAAAAACACTGATCCAGATATCGATTTCCTCGAATCCTTACAAGTCTGGAAGTCTGAGTCCGTGTATCCTACGGGTATTAGGTCCCCTCCAGAATACACCAGCATATAATCCCTCGTTCTCTTAAGATACTTGAGTATATGCTTTACAGCTTGCCAGTGCTTGGTTCCAGGATTTGCTTGATATCGACTCACCATACCTACTGCAAAACATATGTCTGGGCGAGTACAAAGCATAGCGTACATAAGGCTACCCACAGCGGATGCATAAGGGACCTTATTCATACGCTCTCTTTCTTCCGATGTCTTGGGACAGTCATTTAATGAAAGAGTTAGACCGGCAATAGAAGGTTGTGAGCCTTTCTTTACCTCTTGCATTGCATATTTGTCAATTATTTTATCTATGTATGAAGCTTGGGATAACGCTATCATTTTGTTCTTTCGATCTCTGAAGAGACGAATGCCTAGAACATAATTAGCTTCTCCCAAGTCCTTCATGTCAAACTGTTGGTGTAACCAAAGCTTGACCGATGATAAGTTCCCTACATCATTCCCAATGAGTAGCATATCATCGACATAGAGTATCAGAAAGACCACTTTTCCATCCTTAATACGTTTATAAACACAAGGTTCATCAACGTTCTGCTCAAAACCAAATGTCTTAACCGCTTGATCAAACCTCTGGTTCCATGAGCGGGATGCTTGCTTTAATCCATAAATGGATCTAAGCAACTTGCAGACTTTCCTTTCTTGGCCTTTCGCTACGAACCCTTCAGGCTGTATCATATAGATACACTCTTCAAGATGGCCATTCAAGAATGCCGTCTTGACATCCATTTGCCAGATCTCGCAATCGAGAGCTGCAGCAATGGACAGAAGAATACGGATAGACTTCAGCATAGCAACAGGCGAAAAGGTTTCCTCGTAATCGATTCCAGCCTTTTGTGGGTATCCCTTTGCAACCAGTCTAGCTTTGAAAGTTTCCACTCTCCCTTCCGCATCCTTCTTTCTTTTGTAGACCCATTTGCATCCAATGGGTTTTATCCCATCCGGCAAATCTACAAGTTCCCAAACAGAGTTGGATTTCATAGAATCCATCTCATTGTTCATAGCCTGTTTCCAAGATTTAGAATCAACATCATTTATAGCTTCATCATATGTGACCGGATCTTCCTCATGCTCATGAGCCTCGGCCTGGTATACCTCAGCATCATACATAAAGAAATTAGGTTTCTTCGAAACCCTCCCACTAGGACGAGGCATCCTAAATTGTTGATCGTCTGCAGGTCTTTCACTGGAACTCAAACTTGCGTCCAAGACCGAAATCTGTGGAGCAGTTCTTTCACCCAATAACTCCTCTAACACCACTTTGCTTCGAGGCTTAAAGTCATTCATGTGACTTTCCTCCAAGAATGTCGCATGGGTTGAGACAATGACTTTTTGTTCCTTCGGGTTATAGAACAGACCTCCTTTAGTTCCTTTTGAATACCCTACAAACATGCACAATTCTAATCTTGGTTCCAACTTCTTCGCATCCCCATCCAGTACATGTGTCGGGCAGCCCCTTTTTCTCATATGTCCAAGGGAGGGCTTCCTGCCACGCCACAATTCATACGAAGTTCTGGGAATTGATTTGCTCGGAACTTGGTTCAGAATATAGCACGCCGTTTGTAAAGCATATCCCCAAAATGATAATGGCAGCGTTGAGTAACTCATCATGGACCGTACCATATCCAATAAGGTCCTGTTTATCCTTTCGGCTACACCATTCTGTTGTGGAGTACCAGGTGTAGTCAATTGGGATAATATCCCGTTCTCTACAAGATGTCCTAGAAATTCCTTGGAGAGGTATTCGCTACCTCGATCAGATCGAAGTGTCTTTATGGATTTATCTAATTGCTTTTCCACTTCCGCACGATACTCCTTGAACTTGTCAAAGGTTTCGCTCTTGCGGTGCATCAGATACACATATCCATACCTCGAGTAATCATTTATAAAAGAGACATAATACTCGAACCCTCCTCGTGCTGTGACGTTCATGGGGCCACATACGTCAGTGTGCACAATTTCTAAGAGCTCCTGAGCCCTTGTACCCTTAGCTCCAAAAGACCTCTTAGTCATCTTACCCTCTAGACAAGACTCACATTGGGGAAGACGTACCTCCTCTAGAGATTCCAGAGGACCATCTTTCACCAATCTTTGAATCCTATCCTGATTAATATGACCAAGTCTTAAATGCCAAAGATACGCTTTGTTAGAGTGAGAAACTTTCAACCTTTTAGAGTTATCAGTTAATTCAGTGTCAAGCAGTGAGTACATCTTTGGTTTGATCAAATATAGGTTTCCATCCATCCATTCAGAGCAGATAAAAGACTTATTTCTACGAATATCAACTCTTTTACTAAAAGAAACTGAATAAGAATCCTTTATTAAACAAGCTACCGATATAAGGTTCCTCCTAAAATTAGGAACATAAAAACAGTCTTTTAATAAAATAAACCTAAATTGATCAAAATAAAGGTAAACATCTCCCACTGCCTCAGCCACCACCAAGCTGCCGTCCCCAGTTCGCAACGAGAGGTTCCTATCATGTAGACTTCTCGTTTCCACGAACCCCTGCATAGAAACACAAACATGATTAGTGGCGCCCGAATCAATGACCTAAGTGTCTTTCGATTCTTCCACCAAACACGCTTCTAAGTAAAGAAGTTCCTTACCTTCCTTGCCCTTGGCGGCTAGGATTTCCCGGCAAGCCTTCTGGAAATGACCTACCTTCCTACAACGGAAGCACTTGGACTTTTTAGGGTCCCTAGGCTTCTTATTCTTCTTCTTCTTCTTCCCATTCGAGACAGGAGGATTAGAAGAACTAGAAGCCACTTGCTTCTGATTTGGTCTCTTCCTCTTCCGTGAGGGTTTGGAAGATTCCGCCAAATTGGCCTCACCTTTGGGTTGGACAGCATCCCCATCCCTGATCATCCGCTCATAAGCTTGGAGTTGCTTCATGAGCTTGGTTAGTCCTAACTCCCTTGTCGCCAGATTGTATGCGGCCTTAAACCCCACAAAATCTTTAGACAGAGTTTTGAACACCATCTCGATTTGGGTGTTGTAGTCCAACTCAGCACCGTTTTCGGCAGCCTCAGCGAAGAATCCCATTAGAGTGATCATATGGTCCTTCACCGGAGTAGCCGCCTTCTGCTTAGAGTTCATAATACTGGTAATAACAGACTGTCAAGCCAATTTTTCTTGGCCTCCGAACATGTCCTCCAGATTTTCCATGATCTCCCCAGCAATTTGATAAGTCTCATGCTGCTTTTGTAAAGCACTCGTCATGCTAGCAAGTATGTAGCATCGAGCTATATCATTGGATTCTCTCCAACGAGTATAGGCAACCGGGACCTCCTTAATCTGTGTGTTAGGTTTTGCCCTGGTGGGCATGGTTCGTCCAGTACGAACTTGTGTCTCTCGCAGCTGAGAACTATTAACAGATTCCTTTTCCAATCCTTATAATTGTCGCCATTCAGTTTATTCTCAGTAAGTATTTAAATGAGGGGTGTCGGTGACATTTTGAACTGAAATAAAATTATACTAGACATCATTACAAAGCCCAAGCAAATATACAGATAATTTAGCAAATAAAACATACAAGTATGTTCCTACATGAAACTTGAAAAACATGTAGCATTGCAACGGTAATTCTCAACACCTATTGCCCCAAGCCACCGAGGGGTGGTCATGAGAACAAATAGCCAGAACATGGACCCCGTCCAATTAATATATATTGCCTTAAATCCTCCAAGGTTAAGACATATATTAATAACCGCTTATTTGGCCACCAGTTTAGTTAACAGAGCTTCTAGGGAAGGTTAATAACTAAACGAGTCTTGAGTGTATAACCATTGTTTACGTAGCCCGATCCACATCCTACCAAGCCACCGAGGGGTGGTCATGAATAGGATCGCATCCAAACACGTTTTCCATGTAGGAGATCCAATCTAGTATACCGATGGAGGTAAACACCTACCGAGGGGTGTGGTGACGCGAGGCGTTACCATGCTTTCACATATGGATCAACAATGGAGGCCGTGGGTTTTGTTTGAAACCCTCTCCCACTCAATATTTTGAAAAACATGCAAGTTTTGACAAATTATGTATGATCAATACAGTATGAGCGGCACTCACCTATCCTATATGACATGTTATCAAATATGCATATAAAACATCCATCAATACATATTTATACATCCATGACATATCACAGAAAAAATAATTGACAGAATAACAAAGCTATGGTTCCATCCTAGAACAAAGAAAATAAAGATTACAAAATTCCATCCAAACCATTCTTTGGGTCTTGAATTTCGTTCCGTCTTCTTGTATCCATCTTTATATAGCCTCTCCATTTATTTCTCATCCCAAGTATCATTTAAAATTTAAAACTCCAAAAATTTAAATTTGAAATTCAAATTCCAAATTCGAATTTTAAATTTAAATTTCCAATTCAAAGTTTAAACAATTTTAAACATCATGTGTAATAATATGTAATTTCAAATTTTCAATTACACATTTTTAAACATGATTTAAAAATTAAATCTCAAATTTAAAAATCAAAATTTTTTGAATTTTAGACCATCGCACTGCCGCCCCCGAAGGCGGTAGCCGCCGTGGGCAGCCACCAACCCCGGAGGGGCCGGCAGCCCACGGCCACCTCCATGTGCAGCCCTGCCGGGCTGCAGGCCAAGCCTGCAGTGCCAGGCTGCACTCCCAGGTTGGGCGCAGCAGCCGGCAGGCTACAGGCAGCGCCTGCAGCCAGAGGCTGCACGCCCAGGCTGCGGCCAGCCTTAGGCAGGCCACGACTGTACAGGGGCTGCCGCAGCCCCATCCTGCCCGAGGGCAGGGGCTGCCGCAGCCCCATCCTGCCCGAGGGCAAGGGCTGCAGCCCCACCAAGGCCCGTCGGCCTATTCCGAGGGGTTGTGTCTCGATTTTCATGTCATATTCCAATTTACCTATTAGGATCTCCAAAAATTAATTTGAATCCCAATTAAATTGAAATTTTCCACACAATCAAAATTTCAATCTTTAAATCAAATTTAACTTTTGGGAAAAAATAAATTACGGTCTTCAATCTTCAATCTCCTCCAAGAATAATTACATAAAATTTCCTAAACCGTTTCCGGTGTACAAAAATTCTAACCATAAAAATTCTAAGAGACAAAAATTAAAATCCATGGGAAAATTACAGTGTTAACAAACTGCTCCCATGGTTACATAAAAAATTCCTAGATACAATTTTTCTAAATTATAAGGAACCATAACTGGCATAAACAAGCATGCTTATAATAATTCAAAAAATTAAAATAACCACATACTTTATACATAATCCATGATAACAACATAAAGGAACCCTAGAATGCTACTCTCTAAATATCAAATCCATACATAAATAAAAAGACTAAGTAATTGTCTAATTTATGTACATGGCATAGTCATGAGATGGCTCTGATACCAATCGCAGGAAAATAAACTGGTAAAAACGTATCAGAGTGGCGCAGCGGAACAATAAAAATTTTTAGATCGTTAAATATCTCATGATGCCATATACAATAAATCAACAACAATTAAAACTCATACCTCAAGGATGCCAATCTGCAGGAGGAGAATGACCGGAGGCTTCAACCAACTAGCCTTCTCTACTATTCTCCAATTCCCGAATGGCTGAGTGTGTGGGCACTCTGAACCTCAATCGATATGCTAGCACTGGTAGTCTTCTTCCGACCACCCAGATCTCTAAAAAACTTTATTGTCACGATGAGCTATGCAACAACAAGCCTGCTCACCTGAGAGCCTGTGGTCTAAGAGAACTGGAGTGGTAGGACCTCTATTTATAGACCTGCATGAGGTGATTCTCTGAATTTGAATTGGATTAGGAAAAGATATTTTCCCCTTATCCATAACCAAAAAATCTGAACTTTTCCAAGGGAGAATCTCAACAAAAAATTCGGTTTTCTTAGGATAAATCCAATCCAAATCTAAACAAGATTTTAACTAGAATTTTATCTCCCTTTTTCAACCCAAAAAATCTGAAAATTACAAGGAGAATATCTCCTAAAGATTTCGGCCATTATGGATAAGGGAGAATCAAAAATTCCATTAGGATTTTCAAGCTTGAATCTTATCTCAACCTTATCCAAAATAACCGAATTTTCCTAGGAGATTTTCTCCCTAATTTCGGCCACTTTTCAGGGAAGGAGAGAATCCAAATTCAACTGGGATTGAAACTTGAATTTTTCCCTTGAATATTATCCCCAAAAAATCTGAAATTTCCTTGAGGATTATCCTCAAAATTTCGTGCAACATTTGTTAGGATTTGGATTCAAAATTCAAGTAGGATTCTAACAAGATTATCCTCTCCAAATCCAACTCAAATTCGAATTTCAAACCTTATGGATTTTCCACAACAAATTCGAATCCTACTTGGACTGTGATTCAAAATTTGAATTTCAAATTTCAAATTCAAATTTCAAATTTCAAATTTCAAATTTCAAATTCAAATTTCAAATTCGAATTTCAAATTCAAATTTCAAATTCAAATTTCAAATTCAAAATTCAAAATTCAAATTTCAAAATTCAAATTTCAAATTCCATAAAACGGTTGTGTTTCATATTCTTGTTCTCATGGATAATTTTCTACAACTCCAATCCAATCTCAAATAAAATCATGGCAACTTTATTTGGAGGTCGAATAATTGTGTACTCTATTATCCAAAACAAAATCTGAATCCAACCGGAGAGAATCTTATTTACCATCCTAATCCTATGTCATCACCATCCATGCATAATAAACCAGCCAATAGCATACACAATCAATTTGCCAAACGTTAAGGAATTATGTGGAGCTAATTGAGGGACTGATTGGACACATACAATCGGGCTTCCGCAAATCCATATGATCATCATTCTTTTACCGAACAACTCAATCATATGATCACTAGTTTCAGAGTCACACCACTATAAACCTGAAACTGAACTCCCAGTTATATACCGTATTACGTAAGCCTATGACAAGCTATCGTCCAATGACCTTGTCATATATGCAGAACCCTCATATGATATCCATGATCAGCCTTAGGCCAAAGTCTGTTTAATCCTACTGATCAGGCTATCTTAAAGTTCCATTATACTACCGAATAAAGAAAATGATTATTCACCATATGTGAATAAGAAGTCATCCGCCCAGCAGACGACCCAAGGCCTTGTCCATTTTCACATTCAGTATAATGCCTTTAAGAGGATACCCTTAACTCCTCATTAGAGCTATGATTCCAATATTTGTAAACGAACCCTTCATCGTATACAAGTCATGCACCCAACGAGCCGGTCTATAAGCTTACTACCTCTGAGACGCTTTAGCCATTGGAACATCAAAGTACACAAGTCATATACATGAAGCTATCCTTTTACTCAGGATTAAGGTTACTGCATAATGAATGTCAAAAGCAGATCGATCCGCTCAAAGCGGACTTCGTAGATCAATCACGCTTTAGTCCCGGTCTAATATGTCACCACCAAGCAACATATCTATATCTCTACTTGGGAGTCCAGCTCCAGATAGTCAAGACAAACCGTTCCCTCCAAGGCTTTAGACAACATAATAGTCTTAACATGAGTTAGATGCTCGGTTTAACCCCATAGACTACAGATCATAGTTTAGACCGCTAACTTTAGAACATTGTCTTCTTGCATACAAAAAACCATTGCATGCAACGTTCTAACAGTTTAACACAAGCAGTCAGGGAGCCATATTTGCTTACATTTACTTTAACATGTAAATAAGACGAGGACAGATAGCAATGTAATGAATAACCTCTATATATAATCTTATTATCCAGTTCAAAATAAATACATAAAAAATGTCTCTAATGCTTAGGGCATTTCCTAACATAGTGGACTTTAGAGCTCTACTATGCTAGTACTGTAGCCTCAATTCAGGGTGGGGCGCCACAGGGGTAGTCAGCTACAGCAAGGAAAATGAGAGAGAAAGGAGTTGTGTTTTTGGGGTGTGAAAAAGAAAGAACAACACCTAAGGCCTTGGTCACCATTTTATAGACAAACATAAGTAAAATTAACTAACCTTAAGCTCACTTAATCAAGCCAATCTTATGCTAATTTGGGAACAAAAATCTACCCATTTCAGCCCCTTAGGAGCCGTGGACTGCGCGCATTGAAGGGGGGAAAATAAACAAAATTTTCTTGGTGACATGTGATGGAAAGCTTGAATTTTTAATTCAAATGGTGTCATAACTTGTCCAATATTTTAATGCTACTTTTTAGGGCTATTTTTGCAACTAAAAAAGGCTAGCTTTCAGCTAAGGGTTCATAGTTTTTAAGGTTAAAAATTAATCTGCATTTGCCTTTCTTTGCAGTCTAATTTTCTACTGCGGTGTTCGGTCCTTTCTCGGCAGTGTTCTAGTTTTCACCCGGAATTAGATTTTTTGAATCTAATTTTTGTACTGATGATTTCTAGTTAGGTTGTACTGTCTAAGAGCCTATTCTGTACCAGTTTACTATTTATTTTCTATACTATGATTGTGTCTACACTGTGTTGTCCTTACGCATGCAAAACGAGACTTTGTGGTGTGAAATTTTCAACACAGTCTCTCTTGACTAATTTGGACGTGCTGATTTCAATTTTATCAGTTTTATGTCCATCTGAGGTCGTCTGGACTAGTTTTCTAGATCTATGTGATCCCATCTCGAAAAACGTGTCAGGTGTCTGATTGACTATTTTGGGCGTTCTGAGTATAAATATATCAGTTTCACGGTGAGATAAGGTCGTCTTGACCCTCTTCTGAATACTACATGTCTCCCAAACAAAAATTCTCGTTTGATGCTCAATTGACGAGATTAAGCCTACTAACTGTTAATATATTAGTTTTATGTCAAGTTAAGGCCATTTTGGCAATTAACCTGACACTATGTTTTCCACCATTCACTATTCACTGTTTTCTGTCTAACTGACTAGTCTGAGCATTTTGACTCCGATTTTGTCAATCTCTGGGCGAGAAGAGGTCATCTGGACCATTTTCTCGATACTGTACCCCTGCTAGGGTTACTATCACTGCCATGCTCAAATGTTCGATCCGAGCATTCTCGTGATCTGTTCATCAGTCTTGTGTCAGGAAATAGTCATTTGGACCAGTTTCCTGATACTGTGCATCTTATACACTTATACACATAATAGGGTAGACCGATTTCACTGTCGATCACCCCATTCACTACATGAATAGTAATTAAACATCACTGTTCTTGTTTAATCTATTCAACTAGAAAATATACTGTATTTTTCAACTTAATTACTCATTGCATGGTAATTAGGTTTCATACATTATGAGAGTCTTCATAGCGGCTCTCTGCTCATTACACGGCCTCCTACACGGCTCTTACACTAGCGTGTACCTGACTGTGCTACATTTCACGACCATGTTCGCTCACATGGCCTATTACGCTTCAACCATCTAAATAGTACATGGCTATTTACATGGCCACGTACCTGAACGTGTTACTCAAGTTTGCACTAAAAGACATCAAATCATTCCAATTTTATTCCTTAATGTCTTATTACATGGTAAGTAGGTGCTATGAAAATGATGGTCATTACAGTTTGAGCCAAAAACCAACTAAACACAAGTTTGAAATTCAACAAAAACCAGCACCACAACCCCACAGTTTACCATAAGAAAACATACATAGATTGTGTTGTTTTCCATTCTAATTCATTCCTTTCTTTCATCACATGATAACCTTGCCTTTTAACACAAAAACTAACCAACCACAAGCTTGAAATCATGACCAATTCCTCACATGTTTCCCACGGTTTCATCACAGAGAAATCAAGAAAGTTTAAAACTTTTAAAGCTTACCTCACTTGTGTTTGCTTCCCCTGAGCCTGGGGTGAGCTTTGTGAATAAGGATGGGAGGAAATTCAAGTTTGAATCCAATGTTAATTTTGAATCCTCCTTCCCCTTAGTGTGGATGAATCTAGCCATATAGTTGGCCTATAGAGGAATTGGTTTTCAAGTCCTTGGAGGAGATAAAATTTAGGTTTGAATCCTGTTTGAATTTTGAATCATTCTCTCCCCTATGATGGCTGAATTTATGCTTGATTTTGGCCTATAGGAGGAGTCAGATTTTGAGTGAAATTGGGAGAGACAAATCTTTTCTTGGTCTAATTCAAAATTCAAAAGGTACCATCTTACAAGATTATAAATAGGGGTCTTTCCACTCTAGTTCTCTTCAGACCACTGACTCTCAGGTAAGCAGGCTTATTGTTACACAAATCACTATAGTAGAGAAGGTTAGTTAGTTGAAGCCTTCTGGTCACTTCCTCTGACATCCCAGGCATTTCCTATGAAGGTATAAAAGATTTTTGTTGATTTATTGTATAAGGCATCACAAGCTTTTTAACAATCTTAAAAATTTTGTAATTCCACTATATAATATTTGCCGATTTTTCCTACATTGGAACATCAAAGTAAATAAGTCATATACATGAAGTGATTTATCTACTTAAGATTAAGGTTATTACATAGTGAATTATAAAAGTCACATGATCTACTCAACCAGATTACGCAGATCAATTATAATTTGGTTTTAGTCCAATATGTCACCATCGAACAGCATATCTATGTCTCTACTTAGGAGTCAAATCTCTGAACAGTCAAGATAAACCGTCCCCCCAATTGGCTTTAAACAACATAATAGTTTTAACATGAGTTAGATGCTCAGTCTAATCCCATAGACTATGAACCATAATTTAGATTGCTTACTTTAGAACATTGTCTTCTTGCATACAAAATTCCATTGTATACAACATTCTAATAGTTTAACACAAGCAGTCAATGAGCCATATTTACTTATATTTACTTTAACATATAAATAGAATGTGAACATATAGTAATGTAATGAATAACCTCTAAATATATTTTTTATTATCCAATTCAAAATAAATAAAATATATATAAAATGTTTTTCCTGCGTAGGGCATTCCTAATAATAAATACTACCAAAGTCCAACTTGTGTCTTTTTTGTTCCAAAAGTTATTCTTTTCAAATATTTATTTAATGAAGACAAAATATAGAGATATAAAGAGGAATATATGTAAAATTACAAAAAAAAAAAAAATGATTAGCCTGCCAACACTGAAGAAAGAGTGAACATAGAAAAGGACGGTTGAAGGTAATGGATTGGCTGAATCTCTGAGACTACCTTAAGGTATGTTGTCAGGCTCTCGATCATAAAATTTGGTTTCCAAGATTGTCAGATAGTGGGTTTTGTAATGGAGAGGATGGTGTGTGATGTAGAGTTTTTGCTGGCGGTTGTTACTTTGAGTGTTGTTATTGAAGCTTCTAGTATCTGACCTTTTAAGGGTTTGATTTGTGTAGCTGGGGAAATCTTATGGTGGTGGAGTTTCAGTCTTCTTGTATGATGGTGGCAGCATATGGGATTTATGCATCACTATTCGAGTTGAACTTCGACTATACCATGTATCTCACAAGCTCTACTGCTTTTTTAGGTGACTCTTTCATTAACCATCTCATCATTGATGGTTTTGTCAGTTGTGCTTGGGATTTTATATTCATTTTTTTATGTTTTAAGGTTTGTAATAACAGTGGTTTTCACCCGATTTGATGGTGTATTTTTCTTAATTTCTAGTGTTAGGTCTTTTTTAGTTTGATAGATTTTATTTGCAATGTATTGTAAGGTGTTGGTGTTATGGGTCTTTCAATTTTGATGAAACAAAATTTTCCATCAATTTTGAAGTTATATTAAAAAGTCGTGTACATGCTCAATTGGTAGTGTATCCATTTAGGTGGTCATTTTTTAAAATTTCATGCACATTTAATCTCTTTGAGTGTCAATTGAGTTTACTGGTGGAACCAATTATCTATCGTTGTGGTTTCCTATAGTTTAAAATAATATAGATCAGTTTTCATGTTTGATCTATAATATTCTATTTTTTCAAAAATCGGGGGACAAAATTTAAAGTTTAACCTAAATATTTGAATGCGCACTGAAATTACACATAATCTCTTTTTGTTACCACACAAAAGAAGTGCAATGCAATGTAATCAACTTTTCCCTTCCATCTATTTTTCACATGTAACAAAACCTCTTCTAAAAAGATCAGAATAGTCAATATTTTGAAATTCCACTATACCTACTAATAAATATATAACAGTTAATCATTCCCTCACTTCTACTGTGTGGTGTCATCTTATTTTCCTATAAAAATGAATCTGTATCAGGAAATGCTCATATCTAACACTCCGTTTAAAAAAAAAAGGAGAGAGAGAGAGAAGAGAGAGAGAATATGAAGGAAAAAAAATATGTTAGTTTTCCTTTAATTTTATTTGTTATCATAGAAGAATAGCAAATTTAGGATAAATTAAATGACTATTTTATCCAGTATTTGATATTAATTTAGTTTTAAAATAAGGATAAAAAATAAATTTATGTTTAAAGTTGACTAAAAGGTAATTTAACAATGTACATAAGCTAGACAAGTTTTATTTACCTAAAAAATAAGCTAAACAAGTTTTCCTTTCAAAGTCTCTCGACTTTTGGATAGAGAAAAAAAAAGATGGGATCAATGGCTATTTTTTCTTTGCACTTTATTTCTATCTGGCAATCTAAAATCTCATTTTCCCTCAAAAATATCCCTCTACTTTTTTCGTTTCCTTCGGCTTTTCACTTCTACCAAACGTAGCATAAAAGCAGACTCACATGGGAGGGGCTTATTTAACTCAGCTCCTATATGAGCAACAAAATGCAACCATGTAAATGGTGTCATGTGTTAGCTATTAACAAATGGCTTTTATTCCCAATTATCTTCCCTTCTCTTCTTCATGGAGTAGACTTTCTTACCTTGTTCTATGACAAACAAAATCTCCACTCTTGAGGCTCTTTTCTTCTAAGAGATTAGAACACAGAAAAAAGTTGGACAAAGCACTCACAGTTCTCCACCTTATTACTCCCAAAACCACCTTACCACCACAATACCATTGCCATCTTCGCCTCATTGATGTCTTTTTACACCCACAACCTAGTTCAACTTCTTCAGAGAATCAAGTGCTTGACACTAGTTTTGAGAAGTTGAGGATTGTTGATGCTATAATGTTGCCAATTGGTTTGAGCTCCTATGAGTCCTGGCATGATCTTTAAGTCGGTGTTTAGCACCATTGTGTGGTGATAACATATGGGTTTGTTACAAATGCTTATGCTGGAAGTTCTTTGGTGAGTCTGTGTTACAAATGCAATGAGTTAGACAATGCCTATCAACACTTTGAAGAAACGCCTGAGAAATGTGGTCTTGTGGGACGCAATTATCAATGGCTTTGTGCAAGAATGGCAGGTTGATGTTTACTTAGAGCTTTTCTGATGGATAAGGATTTTGACTTTGAGACCCAGCCACTTCATGTTTGCTCGACTTTGGAGTGCTTGCTCGGGTAATGGAGCCCTTAGGCAAGGGAGAAGTGTTCATTCGCAAGCCTTTCGAATAGGCTTCCATTCAGACATTCACGTTTCCAACGCTCTCATCTATATTGCAAATGCGGCATCCTCGAAGATGCGCTTTGCATATTCTGAAATTTAGATGGTAAAGATACTGTGTCATGGAACTCCATGACAACAGAGTGTGCACATCATAGACTTGCTTTACAAGCAATTTATCTATTTGAGGAAATGAAATAGCAAGGAGTGAAAGCTGATGCCATCACCTTTCTTATCATCCTTTCTTTGTGTTGCCATGCAGGTCTGGTTAAAGAAGGGCAGCTCTATTTTGATTCAATGATGAGACATGATATAGAGCCAAAGCTAGATCACTACTCGTGCATTGTTGAACCCCTTGGCCGGTTTGGGTTATTAAGAAGAGACTCAAGAAATCATTACAAAGATGCCTATTCCCCCCAATGCTATCATATAGGGATCGTTGTGACAACCGAGAAATTTCATCATTCTTGAAAAAATTGATACATGGAATGTACACGATGAATTCCATGTTTAAAATGTGAAATATAGTGATTTTATGTGTGTACGCGTGTGTGTTACACACAGTATTAAGAAATCAGTCAAGATGACCTTTTCTTGATATAAAACTGATATATTTAGAATCATTATGCTCAAATTAGTTAATTGAGCATAAAATGTAACTTTTGACCTACAAATATATAGTATCAAGAAATTGGTCAAGATGACCTTTTCTTGAAATAAAACTGATATATTTACAATCAGCATGCTCAAATTAGTCAATTGAGTACAAAAAGTAATTTTTGACCAGGAAATCACAGTACTAGAAAATTGGTCTAGATGACCTCGAATGAATGTAAAACTGATATATTTGGGTTTAGCACACCCAAATTAGTCAATATAATATATGTTAAAATTTTCACACAAAAAAAAAGTATATATAAAGGTAGAGAAATCAGAAATTGCAAAAAGGGCCCTCACTTTTTCCTTCCCTTTCTCTTTCCTCCCCTACACCATGAGTAAACAGTAACCACGAATCGGAAACGATGTCTGTTTTTGACATCGCCAGTCTCTTTGGAAAGCTCTTACCGAGCTGAGTCCAACGGTGGGTCAAGTCGACAGAACCGCCATTGGAGGAAGCTGCACGCACTACCTAAAGCTGCTGGAAGCGCGGAATTTCCAGATGCCGTGTCTTCACTGTCCGACCGATCGAGGTGATTCCGGTCCCAATAGATTCATGGGAAAGAGGAGAACAAAATCCATGCCTTGTTTCACCTCAACAGCCGTCGAATCGCACCGCCCAAGTCCACCCTGTCACCGCCGTGCCTCTACCGTCGAACTCACCAATTCCAGCAGAGGTAAGAGACACCGCCTAGCTCAAAAGGCTCAGAATGGCACGAGAAACAAAAACCCCAACTCAATTGCATTAATCGACACCGAGACAACAGAGATCGAACGGCGTCGTCACTGTTTATCATTGGACGGTTGTTTTCCAACGATGGGAGCTCCGATTCAATAAATTGACATAAAAAATGGGTTCCTCTCGTTAAGATCTACAAATTAGTACCTATCTTGGCCCACGCCACCTTCGGTCAACAGTCAGTCAACGTCAGTCAATGCCGTTCAACGGCCACCAGACCCCAAATTTTGAAGGATGACCTTCTGGCCTATTTTTGACATTCCAGACATGTTCGTGGCGTTGGAATTTCAAACGTAAAGAACAGTGATTTAAAGTTTATATACGCGAGATCAAACGGCTCCTTTGATTGCCAATTGGAGTCAACCTACCCATTAGATGTTGTTGAATGACTTTGGTAGTGATCTCGACTATTTTCATTCCTCAATTTATTGATTGCAATGATTATATGTTAATTACGAATTATTGCATAAGAAAGCATCGGATAAGAAAATGTGTGAAATGTAAAGATTTTTACGTAAAAAGTTTGAGTTTTTATGTAAAAATTAGGCCTATGGTTTAGTACGTAGTAGATTAGAATTGGTTAGATGGTTTTGAGGCATTTTATAAATGCCAGGAATCCAAAAATTAAGTAGAAATACTGCTGAAATTTCTAAAACAGCATAAAAGGGTATTTTATGAAACGAAGGGTAAAAAAAATGTAGTCGGGATGGAAACCTGAGCCCCCTCGGTAACCTAGACCCGAGAAAGAAGAATGGACATTTTGAGGATTAGTAAACTGCCCATTTGGAATCTCAAAATATAAGAAAATGAAGATTAACGACTGAGGGTCAGAATAGTACCACCAGAGGGTCAGAATAGTGCCACCAAAGGGTCAGTGACTAGTAAACCGAGAATTTACACTAATTAGTGCTGTAAAAATTTGGTAAAGTCTAAGAAAAATTATTTTATGATTTTTGGGCTTAGAAAATCTAGTCCAAGCATTAAAATGAAAATGATATGACCCAAAGACTCATCAGGGGCAAAACAGTCATTGTAGGATAATAAACCGATAAAACGTATCAGAGTGGCGCAGCAGAACAATAAAAATTTTTAGATCGTTAAATATCTCATGATGCCATATACAATAAATCAGCAACAATTAAAACTCATACCTCAAGGACACCAATATGCAGGAGGAGAATGACCGGAGGCTTCGACCAACTAGCCTTCTCTACTATTCTCCAATTCCCGAATGGCTGAGTGTGTGGGCACTCTGAACCTCGATCGGTATGCTAGCACTGCTAGTCTTCTTCCGACCACCCAGATCTCTAAAGAACTTTATTGTCACGATGAGCTGTGCAACAATAAGCCTGCTCACCTGAGAGTCTGTGGTCTAAGAGAACTGGAGTGGCAGGACCTCTATTTATAGACCTGCATGAGGTGATTCTCTGAATTTGAATTGGATTAGGAAAAGATATTTTCCCTTATCTTTAACCAAAAAATCCGAATTTTTCCATAGGATAATCCTAACAATAAATTCGGTTTTTCCTAAGATAAATCCAATCCAAATCTTAACAAGATTTTAACTAGAATTTCATCTCCCTTTTTCAACCAAAAAATCTGAAATTCACAAGGAGAAAATCCTCCAAAAGATTTCGGCCATTATGGATAAGGGAGAATCAAAAATTCCACTAGGATTTTCAAGCTTGAATCTTATCTCAACCTTATCCAAAAATAACCGAATTTTCCTTGGATAAAGGCTCCAAAATTTCGGCCACTTTTAAGGAAGGAGAGAATCCAAATTCAACAAGGATTGAAACTTGAATTTTCCCTTGAATCTTATCCACAAAAAACCGAATTTTCCATTGAGGATTATCCTCAAAAAATTCACCCACTTTTGTTGGGATTTGGATTCAAAATTCAAGTAGGATTCTAACAAGATTATCCTCTCCAAATCCAACTCAAATTCGAATTTCAAACCTAGTGGATTTTCCACAACAAATTTGAATCCTACTTGGACTGTGATTAAAAATTTGAATTTCAAATTTCAAATTCAAATTTCAAATTCAAATTTCAAATTTCAAATTTCAAATTTCAAATTTAAATTTCAAATTCAAATTTTAAATTCGAATTTCAAATTCAAATTTCAAATTCAAATTTCAAATTCAAAATTCAAATTTCAAATTTCAAAAATTCAAAATTCAAATTTCAAAATTCAAATTTCAAATTCCACAAAACGGTTGTATTTCATATTTTTGTTCTCATGGATAATTTTCTACAACTCCAATCCAATCTCAAATAAAATCATGACAACTTTATTTGGAGTTCGAATAATTGTGTACTCTATTATCCAAAACAAAATCTGAATCCAACCGGAGAGAATCTTGTCTACCATCCTAATCCTGTGTCATCACCATCCATGCATAATAAACTAGCCAATAGCATACACAAATCAATTTGCCAAACGTTAAGGAATTATGTGGAGCTAGTAGAGGGACTGATTGGACATATATAATCGGGCTCTCGTGATTCCATATGATCATCACTCTGTACCGAACAACTCAATCATATGATCACTAATTTCAGAGTCACACCACTATAAACCTGAAACTGAACTCCCAATTATATACCGTATTACGTAAGCCTGTGACGAGCTACCATCCAATGACCTTGTCATGTATGCAAAACCCTCATATGATATCCATGATCAGCCTTAGGTCAAAGTCCGTTTAATCCTACTGATCAGGCTATCTTAAAGTTCCATTATACTACCGAATCAAGAAAATGATTATTCACCATATGTGAATAAGAACTCATCCACGCAGCAGACGACCCAAGGCCTTGTCCATTTTCACATTCAGTATAATGCCTTTAAGAGGATATCCTTAACTCCTCCTTAGAGCTATGATTCCGATATCTGTAAACGAACCCTTCATCGTATACAAGTCATGCACCCAACAAACCGGTCTATAAGCTTACTACCTCTGAGACGCTTTAGCCATTGGAACATCAAAGTACACAAGTCATATACATGAAGTAGTTCATTTACTCAGGATTAAGGTTATTGCACAATGAACGTCAAAAGCAGATTGATCCACTCATAGCGGACTACGTAGATCAATCACGCTTTAGTCCCGGTCTAATATGTCACCACCAAGCAACATATCCATGTCTCTACTTGGGAGTCCAGCTCCAGACAGTCAAGACAGACCGTCCCCTCCAAGGCTTTAGACAACATAATAGTCTTAACATGAGTTAGATGCTCGGTCTAACCCCATAGACTACAGACCATAGTTTAGACTGCTAACTTTAGAACATTATCTTCTCGCATACAAAAGTCCATTGCATGCAACGTTCTAACAGTTTTAACACAAGCAGTCAGTGAGCCATATTTGCTTACATTTACTTTAACATGCAAATAAGACGAGGACAGATAGCAATGTAATGAATAACCTCTAAGTATAATTTTATTATCCAGTTCAAAATGAATACATCAAAATATCTCTAATACTTAGGGCATTTCCTAACAATCTCCCACTTGTCCTAAGCCAGTAGATGTGCCATGTTACGCATCCCCATCGCCTCTACATGCCTCTCAAAGCTTCTAGCTACCAAAGTCTTAGCAAAGGGATAGGCAATGTTGTCCTCGGATGCGATCTTACATACATCCACTTGTCCTGTCTCCACATGCCCTCTAATAATATGATATCTCCGATCGATGTGCTTGCTCCTCTTGTGGTGCCGAGATTCCCTTGTGTTGACAATAGCCCCTGTATTATCACAGTAAAGTGTGATAGGCTTGTCAACACCCGGAATGACCTCAAGGTCTCTAAAGAACTTGCGGAGCCAAACCGCTTCTTTAGATGCCTCAGCCGCAGCCACATACTCAGCCTCCATAGTAGAATCAGCTGTGCAGCCCTACTTCACGCTCCTCCACACAATGGCGCCTCCTCCGAGTAAAAACACTGATCCAGATGTCGATTTCCTCGAATCCTTACAAGTCTGGAAGTCTGAGTCCGTGTATCCTACGGGTGTTAGGTCCCCTCCAGAATACACTAACATATAATCCCTCGTTCTCTTAAGATACTTGAGTATATGCTTTACTGCTTGCCAGTGCTTGGTTTCAGGATTCGCTTGATATCGACTCACCATACCTACTGCAAAACATATGTCCGGGCGAGTACAAAGCATAGTGTACATAAGGCTACCCACAGCGGATGCATAAGGGACCTTACTCATACGCTCTCTTTCTTCCGATGTCTTGGGACAGTCATCCAATGAAAGAGTTAGACCGGCAATAGAAGGTTGTGAGCCTTTCTTTGCCTCTAGCATTGCATATTTGTCAATTATTTTATCTATGTATGAAGCTTGGGATAATGCTATCATTTTGTTCTTTCGATCTCTGAAGAGACGAATGCCTAGAACATAATTAGCTTCTCCCAAGTCCTTCATGTCAAACTGTTGGTGTAACCAAAGCTTGACCGATGATAAGTTCCCTACATCATTCCCAATGAGTAGTATATCATCGACATAGAGTATCAGAAAGACCACTTTTCCATCCTTAATACGTTTATAAACACAAGGTTCATCAACGTTCTGCTCAAAACCAAATGTCTTAATCGCTTGATCAAACCTCTGGTTCCATGAGCGGGATGCTTGCTTTAATCCATAAATGGATCTAAGCAACTTGCAGACTTTCCTATCTTGGCCTTTTGCTACGAACCCTTCGGGCTGTATCATATAGATACACTCTTCAAGATGGCCATTCAAGAATGCCGTCTTGACATCCATTTGCCAGATCTCGTAATCGAGAGCCGCAGCAATGGACAGAAGAATACGAATAGACTTCAGCATAGCAACAGGTGAAAAGGTTTCCTCGTAATCGATTCCAGCCTTTTGCGTGTATCCCTTTGCAACCAGTCTAGCTTTGAAAGTTTCCACTCTCCCTTCCACATCCTTCTTTCTTTTGTAGACCCATTTGCATCCAATGGGTTTTATCCCATCCGGCAAATCTACAAGTTCCCAAACAGAGTTGGATTTCATAGAATCCATCTCATTGTTCATAGCCTGTTTCCAAGATCTAGAATCAACATCCTTTATAACTTCATCATATGTGACCGGATCTTCCTCATGCTCATGAGCCTCGGCCTGGTATACCTCAGCATCATACATAAAGAAATTAGGTTTCTTAGAAACCCTCCCACTACGACGAGGCACCCTAAATTGTTGATCGTCTGTAGGTCTTTCACTGGAACTCGGACTTGCGTCCAAGACCGAAATCTGTGGAGTAGTTCTTTCACCTAATAACTCCTCTAGCACCACTTTGCTTCGAGGCTTAGAGTCATTCATGTGACTTTCCCCCAAGAATGTCGCATGGGTTGAGACAATGACCTTTTGTTCCTTCAGGTTATAGAACAGACCTCCTTTAGTTCCCTTTGGATACCTTACAAACATGCACAATTCTGATCTTGGTTCCAACTTCTTCGCATCCCGATCCAGTACATGTGCCGGGCATCCCCATATTCTCATATGTCCAAGGGAGGGCTTCCTGCCACGCCACAATTCATACGGAGTTCTAGGAATTGATTTGCTCAGAACCTGGTTCAGAATATAGCACGTCGTTTGTAAAGCATGTCCCCAAAATGACAATGGCAGCGTTGAGTAACTCATCATGGACCGTACCATATCCAATAAGGTCCTGTTTCTCCTTTCGGCTACACCATTCTGTTGTGGAGTACCAGGTGCAGTCAATTGGGATAAAATCCCGTTCTCTACAAGATGTCCTAGAAATTCATTAGAGAGGTATTCGCCACCTCGATCAGATCGAAGTGTCTTTATAGATTTATCCAATTGCTTTTCCACTTCTGCACGATACTCTTTGAACTTATCAAAGGTTTCGCTCTTGCGATGAATCAGATACACATATCCATACCTCGAGTAATCATCTATGAAAGAGACATAGTACTCGAACCCTCCTCGTGCTGTGACGTTCATTAGGCCACATACGTCAGTGTGCACAATTTCTAAGAGCTCCTGTGCCCTTGTACCCTTATCTCCAAAAGACCTCTTAGTCATCTTACCCTCTAGACAAGACTCACATTGGGGAAGTCGTACCTCCTCCAGAGATTCCAGAGGACCGTCTTTCACCAATCTTTGAATCCTATCCTGATTAATATGACCAAGTCTTAAATGCCAAAGATACGCCTTGTTAGAGTGAGAAACTTTCAACCTTTTAGAGTTATCAATTAATTCCGTGTCAAGCAGTGAGTACATCTTTGGTCTGATCAAATATAGGTTTCCATCCATCCATCCAGAACAGATAAAAGACTTATTTCTATGAATATCAACTCTTTTACTAAAAGAAACTGAATAAGAATCCTTTATTAAACAAGCTACCGATATAAGGTTCCTCCTAAAATTAGGAACATAAAAACAGTCTTTCAATAAAATAAACCTAAATTGATCAAAATAAAGATGAACGTCTCCCACTGCCTCAGCCACCACAAAGCTACCATCTCCAGTCCGCAACGAGAGGCTCCTATCATGTAGACTTCTCGTTTCCACGAACCCCTGCATAGAAACACAAACATGATTAGTGGCGCCCGAATCAATGACCCATGTGTCTTTCGATTCTTCCACCAAACACGCTTCTAAGTAATGAAGTTCCTTACCTTCCTTGCCCTTGGAGGCTAGGAATTCCCGGCAAGCCTTCTTGAAGTGACCTACCTTCCCACAGTGGAAGCATTTGGACTTTTTAGGGTCCTTTGGCTTCTTGTTCTTCTTCTTCTTCTTCTTCCCGTCCGAGACAGGAGGATTAGAAGAACTGGAAGCTACTTGCTTCTTATTTGGCCTCTTCCTCTTCTGTGAGGGATTGGAAGATTCCGCCAAATTGGCCTCTCCTTTAGGTCGGACCACATCCTCATCCCTGATCATCCGCTAATAAGCCTGTAGTTGCTTCATGAGCTCGGTAAGTCCTAACTCCTTTGTCGCCAGATTGTATGCGGCCTTAAACCCCACAAAATCTTTAGACAGAGTCTTGAACACCATCTCGATCTGGGTGTTGTAGTCTAACTCAGCACCATTCTCGGCAGCCTCAGCGAAGAATCCCATTAGAGTGATCATATGGTCCTTCACCGGAGCACCCGCCTTTTGCTTGGAGTTCATAATGCTGGTGATTGCAGACTGTCGAGCCAATTTTTCTTGGCCTCCGAACATGTCCTCCAGATTTTCTATGATCTCCTCAGCAACTTGATAAGTCTCATGCTGCTTTTGTAAAGCACTCGTCATGCTAGCAAGGATGTAGTATCGAGCTATCTCATTGGATTCTCTCCAACGATTATAGGTAACCGGGACCTCCTCAAGTGGTGTGTCAGGTTTGGGCCCAGGTGGGCATGGTTCGTCCAGTACGAACTTGTGTCTCTCGCAGCTGAGAACTATTAATAGATTTCTTTTCCAGTCTTTATAATTGTCGCCATTCAACTTATTTTCAGTAAGTATTGAAATGAGGGGTGTCGGTGACATTTTGAACTGAAATAAAATTATACTAGACATCATTACAAAGCCCAAGCAAATATGCAGATAATTTAGCAAATAAAACATACAAGTATGTTCCTACATGAAACTTGAAAAACATGTAGCATTGCAACGGTAATTCTCAGCACCTATTGCCCCAAGCCACCGAGGGGTGGTCATGAGAACAAATAGCCGGAACATGGACCCCGTCCAATTAATATATGTTACCTTAAATCCTCCAAGGTTAAGACATATATTAATAACCGCTTGTTTGGCCACCAGTCTAGTTAACAGAGCTTCTAGGGAAGGTTAATAACTAAACGAGTCTTGAGTGTTTAACCATTGTTTACGTAGCCCGATCCACGTCCTACCAAGCCACCGAGGGGTGGTCATGAATAGGATCGCACCCGAACACGTTTTCCACATAGGAGATCCAATCTAGTATACCGGCGGCGGTAAACACCTACCGAGGGGTGTGGTCAGGTCAGAACTGACGTGAGGCGTTACCATGCTTTCACATATGGATCAACAATGGAGGCCGTGGGTTTTGTTTGAAACCCTCTCCCACTCAATATTTTGAAAAACATGCAAGTTTTGACAAATTATGTATGATCAATATAGTATGAGCGGCACTCACCTATCCTATATGACATGTTATCAAATATGCATACAAAACATCTATCAATACATATTTATACATCCATGACATATCACAGAAAAAATAATTGATAGAATAACCAAGCTATGGTTCCATCCTAGAATAAAGAAAATAAAGATTACAAAATTCCATCCAAAGCATTCTTTGGGTCTTGAATTCTGTTCCGTCTTCTTGTATCCTTCTTTATGTAGCCTCTCCATTTATTTCTCATCCCAAGAATTATTTAAAATTTAAATCTCCCAAAAATTTAAATTTCAAATTCAAATTCCAAATTCGAATTTCAAATTTAAATTTCAAATTTGAATTTTAAACAATTTTAAAACATCATGTGTAATAATATGTAATTTCAAAAATTTCAAATTTTTAATTACATATTTTTAAACATGATTTAAAATTAAATCTCAAATTTAAAAATCAAAATTTTCTGATTTTTTGGACCGTCGGACCGCCGCCCCCGTAGGCGGCAGCCGCCGTGGGCAGCCACCAACCCCGGAGGGGCTGGCAGCCCACGGTCGCCCCTTGTGCAGCCCTGCCAGGCTACAGGCCAAGCCTGCAGCGCCAGGCTGCACGCCCAGACTGGGCGCAGCAGCCGGCAGGCTGCAGGCAGCGCCTGCAGCCAGAGGCTGCACGCCCAAGCTGCGGCCAGCCTTGGGCAGGCCACGGCCACCCCTGGCTGCAGGCAGAGCCTGCGGCCGTGGGTGGTGTGGGCCTGCACAGGGGCTGCCGCAGCCCCATCCTGCCCGAGGGCAGGGGCTGTAGCCCCACCAAGGTTTGTCGGCCTATCCCGAGGGGTCGTGTCTCGATTTTCGTGCCATATTCCAATTTACCTATTAGGATCTCCAAAAATTAATTTGAATCCCAATTAAATTGAAATTTTCCACACAATCAAAATTTCAATCTTTAAATTAAATTTAACTTTTGGGAAAAATAAATTACGGTCTTCTATCTTCAATCTCCTCCAAGAATAATTACATAAAAAATTCCTAAACCGTTTCCGGTGTTCAAAAATTCTAACCATAAAAATTCTAAGAGACAAGAATTAATATCCATGGGAAAATTACAGTGTTAATAAACTGCTCCCATGGTTACATAAAAAATTCCTAGATACAATTTTTCTAAATTCTAAGGAACCATAACCGGTATAAACAAGCATGCTTATAATAATTCAAAAAATTAAAATAACCACATACTTTATACATAATACATGATAACAACATAAAGGAACCCTAGAATGCCACTCTCTAAATATCAAATCCATACATAAATAAAAAGACTAAGTAATTGTCTAATTTATGTACATGGCATAGTCATGAGATGGCTCTGATACCAATTGTAGGATAATAAACCAGTAAAAACGTATCAAAGTGGCGCAGTGGAACAATAAAAATTTTTAGATCGTTAAATATCTCATGATGCCATATACAATAAATCAGCAACAATTAAAACTCATACCTCAAGGACGCCAATATGCAGGAGGAGAATGACCGGAGGCTTCAACCAACTAGCCTTCTCTACTATTCTCCAATTCCCGAATGGCTGAGTGTGCGGGCACTCTGAACCTCGATCGGTATGCTAGCACTGCTAGTCTTCTTCCGACCACCCAGATCTATAAAGAACTTTATTGTCACGATGAGCTGTGCAACAATAAGCCTGCTCACCTGAGAGTCTGTGGTCTAAGAGAACTGGAGTGGCAGGACCTCTATTTATAGACCTGCATGAGGTGATTCTCTGAATTTGAATTGGATTAGGAAAAGATATTTTCCCTTACCTTTAACCAAAAAATCTGAATTTTTCCATAGGATAATCCTAACAATAAATTCGGTTTTTCCTAAGATAAATCCAATCCAAATCTTAACAAGATTTTAACTAGAATTTCATCTCCCTTTTTCAACCAAAAAATCCGAAATTCACAAGGAGAAAATCCTCCAAAAGATTTCGGCCATTATGGATAAGGGAGAATCAAAAATTCCACTAGGATTTTCAAGCTTGAATCTTATCTCAACCTTATCCAAAAATAACCGAATTTTCCTTGGATAAAGGCTCCAAAATTTCAGCCACTTTTAGGGAAGGAGAGAATCCAAATTCAACTAGGATTTAAACTTGAATTTTCCCTTGAATCTTATCCACAAAAAACCGAGTTTTCCATTGACGATTATCCTCAAAAAATTCGCCCACTTTTGTTGGGATTTGGATTCAAAATTCAAGTAGGATTCTAACAAGATTATCCTCTCCAAATCCAACTCAAATTCGAATTTCAAACCTAGTGGATTTTCCACAACAAATTCGAATCCTACTTGGACTGTGATTAAAAATTTGAATTTCAAATTTCAAATTCAAATTTCAAATTCAAATTTCAAATTTCAAATTTCAAATTTCAAATTTAAATTTCAAATTCAAATTTTAAATTCGAATTTCAAATTCAAATTTCAAATTCAAATTTCAAATTCAAAATTCAAAATTCAAATTTCAAAATTTCAAATTTCAAATTTCAAAATTCAAATTTCAAATTCCACAAAACGGTTGTATTTCATATTTTTGTTCTCATGGATAATTTTCTACAACTCCAATCCAATCTCAAATAAAATCATGGCAACTTTGTTTGGAGTTCGAATAATTGTGTACTCTATTATCCAAAACAAAATCTGAATCCAACCGGAGAGAATCTTGTCTACCATCCTAATCCTGTGTCATCACCATCCATGCATAATAAACTAGCCAATAGCATACACAAATCAATTTGCCAAACGTTAAGGAATTATGTGGAGCTAGTAGAGGGACTGATTGGACATATATAATCGGGCTCTCGTGATTCCATATGATCATCGCTCTGTACCGAACAACTCAATCATATGATCACTAATTTCAGAGTCATACCACTATAAACCTGAAACTGAACTCCCAATTATATACCGTATTACGTAAGCCTGTGACGAGCTACCATCCAATGACCTTGTCATGTATGCAAAACCCTCATATGATATCCATGATCAGCCTTAGGTCAAAGTCCGTTTAATCCTACTGATCAGGCTATCTTAAAGTTCCATTATACTACCGAATCAAGAAAATGATTATTCACCATATGTGAATAAGAACTCATCCGCCCAGCAGACGACCCAAGACCTTGTCCATTTTCACATTCAGTATAATGCCTTTAAGAGGATACCTTTAACTCCTCAGAGCTATGATTCCGATATCTGCAAACAACCCCTTCATCGTATACAAGTCATGCACCCAACGAACCGGTCTATAAGCTTACTACCTCTGAGACGCTTTAGCCATTGGAACATCAAAGTACACAAGTCATATACATGAAGTAGTTCATTTACTCAGGATTAAGGTTATTGCACAATGAACGTCAAAAGCAGATTGATCCACTCATAGCGGACTACGTAGATCAATCACGCTTTAGTCCCGGTCTAATATGTCACCACCAAGCAACATATCTATGTCTCTACTTGGGAGTCCAGCTCCAGACAGTCAAGACAGACCGTCCCCTCCAAGGCTTTAGACAACATAATAGTCTTAACATGAGTTAGATGCTCGGTATAACCCCATAGACTACAGACCATAGTTTAGACTGCTAACTTTAGAACATTGTCTTCTCGCATACAAAAGTCCATTGCATGCAACGTTCTAACAGTTTTAACACAAGAAGTCAGTGAGCCATATTTGCTTACATTTACTTTAACATGTAAATAAGACGAGGACAGATAGCAATGTAATGAATAACCTCTAAGTATAATTTTATTATCCAGTTCAAAATGAATACATCAAAATGTCTCTAATACTTAGGGCATTTCCTAATAGTCATTTCGATCAAAAATTTAAGGAATGATAGAAAAGGGCCCTAATGGACTTAGAATGGTTTAATTAAGATTCTAACGGTTAAAACCAAGTTATAAATAAAAAAAAAGTAAGGTTATAATGGAAAAAATCCTGTTAGGGGTAAAATAGTAATTTTATCAAAAGTTAGCAGAAAAGTTATAAATGGGATATTAGACTCCTAAGTTCATGATTGGGAAATAAAACATTGAACTTTTATGTTTTATTAAGCTTTATGTATAAAATGAGGATTGAAAATAACTGTTATTATTTCGGTTATAGGAACTAGATCCCGATGCGATGAAAGAGCGTCAGCGGTCCAAGAAAGTAAGAAAGAAGATACGAGTATAAGTATCTGTAAGTTCGAACATGTGATTTGACTGCAATATGAACTGACATATTATGTCTATGTTTATGTGTTATGTGAAAGTTATGTATGTGAGTGCTATATGCACTACAGTGTGACTAACATAATGCACACTATGAAAACTACGTTAAGAAAGAAATGATTTATGAAATGCTTATGAAAGAAAATGTGACACCCCGTGCCCTTAGTGGCCCGGACCGTCACTAAAAACTTGCTTACTTGCTTTCTTTTCTTATACTTTCTTGCACTTGATATTTAACTAGATATTATAAATTTATGGATTTTTTTTAACACGTACATATTTACTGTGTACGTATACCGATTACTATTCAAAATACTATTTAATGGTTACTATTCAAAAATACTATTTAATAGTTACTATTCAAAATTACTGTTTAGTGATTACTATTCACAAATACTGTTTGACAGTTACTATTCAAAATACTATTTAACCATTACTATTCAAAATACTAATACTCAAATTTGCGGAAGATAAACTCACAGTGTCTCCATACCCTTGCCCTCACATCCGCCTTCGCCACTACCATCGCCCATTTAGGTTTAAGCTGTAGAACGCTTACCTACACAGCATGAACACACTACTTGAGGTTTATGCCCAGTAAGTGCAACATTTTACCGCAAAACATGTTTAAATATAGTACATACTTAAAAACATATAAGCAGTCATATATCACATATACCACTTTAACATATCACATATACATGTCATATCAATGATTATAAACTTTACATAACATATGCATCACAGAAACATCGTATACTGAGTGCATCTAGAAGCATGGTGAACTATAACTAATGCATGATCTGGTTATGTTCATTTATACTTCATTATTTTCCTTTCTTTTTCTTGTCTATTTAGGGCCCGTGTGTCAGTACCGTATATGCACAGACCATCGATAACGCCCGTGGTTAAAAGCCGAAGAGCCATCAACGGATGCTCAACTTTCTGCTTTAACTTACTTTAAAACCCTTTCAACTGAAAGAGCCGGTACGACATGCCTATACATTTCCATCTTGTTCATCTTTTCTAGTCACATGCTTTTCTAAGCTGTCCCTAATCCTACGTGGTAGGGACGTATGGCATCTAACTTGCTCTTTCATCAATCTACTTGATTGTGAAACGATATGCACTTAAATATGCGGTGCGACATCGTGTGCATGGCATACATATTTTTAGCATATTGAAAAACATCATTTAACATCATTTTATTCATGCAGTAGGTGGAGTTGTACTTACCTAAATTTGCAAGCAAAAATGCGTACTCGTGCCTTTAACAATTTACAGGTGACCACCTGTTATCAATAAGGTTCCTTATTAGCATCTCTGTAGAGTCACTACTACTGTGAATGACTATTACTTGTGTTTTTTATGTGGTACTGAGGCCCATCGGTACCCTATTGGCCTACTATGGGGATTTGGTGTCTAACTCGTATCGTGTCTGATCAATCGTCTACTTGATAGATCAATCATCGTTCCTCACAGTGTTATTCGAAACGTAATCCTTGACTGGCTTACCACCCAGTCAACTGACCGGTTACCTCGTGTGTTGGTAACTAAGTAGTCTACCGGGTTACTATGCATAAATTGGTGTAGTAACCAACCAAGTTACTTTGCTTGTTGGGGTGTGGCAGCCTATCGGGCTACTATTCCTTATTTAATGGAATGGCCCACTGGGCCACTACGGCTCGTTTGGGATAGTAGCCTATCGGGCTACTAAGGCTTGTTTGGTGTGGTACCCTACCGGGCTACACACACCGTTTCTCTTTGAAAATGTGTAGGTTGACTTAAAAATTCTTGGAAAATTCTTTATTTTGGAACTGTCCCCTTATCACCCCATTGGAAGGTGGGAGACATTTTTATAAAAATCATGTTTGTATTTTTAAAGTGTTAAAACACATTTTATTTTGAAGAGTATAAATTACATTCTTAAAGTTACCTTTTAAAGGTGGTTTTTGTACCATTTTTGAAAACCATTTTGAAACTTGATCGAAACGACTTTTTTTATGATTTTGGTGAACATGAAAGTTTTTTTTCTCGACAAGATGAACAAATCTTATGTTCACCTCGAAGTTTAAATCCAACTCTAACGGCTCCTAATTTCATTAAACCCGTGGGCTTGTGCCCAATTTTTCGAAAAATTCCCAGTTTTACATCTATGTAAAAACAGCTCTGTTTGGGGTCCGAAACGGCCAACTTTTTAAAACATGCATAGGTCATCTCAAAGGTTTTGATGAGATCTACAACTTTTGTGTTGAGCTCGAAGTCTGGTTGGGAATCTAAGGGGTCCATTTTCATAAAAAACTGTGCCTATTTCTGGGTTCGGATTTTGTTCCTAGTTTCAGACACCGAATGAAAAACACTCTGAAGATCTATCTTAAGTTCATTTTTGGCTGAGGCCTATTTGATGCAAAAATGACCGTATAAAAATTTCCTTAAAACACTATATTTTACCAAATCCCAAATTTGGAACCTAAGTCGGTCAAAATGGCCAAAATCCATGGCCTTTCCTATGGATAAATTTATGTCCAGCCACGTTCCTACTTGTTCGTAACATCACACATACCATAGCCATTGGCAAAAATTTATAAACACAACCATAACCACATAAACTTAAAAATGGAAACTTAAGGGCTCAAAATAAATTATTACAAACCATTTGCATAAATAAATACACATAAATGGTCTTGATCAAAACTTAAAACCAACTAACACAAAATAGGGTTTTTGGTTTACCTTTGTACCTTGAACCAAGCACGGTTTTAACTAGGGCTTGAGGAGCCAAAAATGGTCATGGGAATCCAAGAGAGTAGGGTTTGTTTTTGCTAGAAACAATACCAAAAATATTTCTCTTAAAAACCAAATCAAAACAAAAACTAAAAACTACAAGGATCAGTTTTGAAGACTTACCCTTGGTGCCTTAGAATGACTTGGATTCAACTTCTCCTAACACAAGCTTGTGAGGTTTAGTTTTTGGTAAGCTTTTGGTGTGATTTAAGACTTGAAAATGTGAGGGTTTGGGGCTTAGAAAGGTTCGACTACAGCTAGAAGAAAAGGGAGAATGAAATATGTTTTTGGGAGCCAAAAGAAAGGAAAGTAATTCACTTGTGTGAAGGGTGCCTTTTATAAGCAAAATTGATCAAGCTTACTTAGACTTAATCCTAATTAATTATCCACCAAATTAGCCAAATCATGGGATAAATTACTGCCCATTTTCAGACCAAAGTGGGCGTGGCTGTTCATGGAAGGGAGAGAAGAATAAACAAAGATTGTTGACCAAGCTTTTAAAAACCCTTAAATATTTTATTCAAGTGTGTCATGGCTAGGGTAATTTTTTAATGGTTACCTTTTGGGCTATATGTACAGCTGATTACAGCTGCTTTTGCAACTAAGGGGCATGAAATCTTAAGGCCAAAATTTATCTGTGTTGGCTTCTCATCACAGTCTAATTTTATACTGCGGTGTTCGGTCCTTTCTCGACAGTGTTCCAAGTTTCACCCGAAAATTGGATTTTTGAATCTGATTTTTGTATTGTAAGTTCCTGGTTGTTTTATACTATCTAAGAGCCCATTATCAGTCTAAACTACTATTCACATCCTATACTGTGGTAGTGTTTACACTGTGTTGTCCTTTCGCATGCAAACCAAGGCGTTCCTGGGTGAAAATTTGAACGTGCTGATTCCATTTTTATCAGTTTTATGTCTATTAGATGTCGGCTGGACCAATTTTTGGGATTTGTGTGACCCATCTCGAAAAACGTGTTAGGTGCCTGATTGACTAATTTGGATGTTTTGAGTCCAAATATATCAGTTTCGGAGCGAGTAAAGGTCATTTTGACCATCATCTTGATACTGTGTATCTCTCAAACTAAAATTCCTATTTTATGCTCAATCAACCAAATTGAGTCTACTAACCATTCATATATCAGTCTTAGGTCAATTCAAGGCCGTCTTGGCTAATAACTTGACACTGCGATTCTCATTATTTACTATTCACTGTCTTTCACTTAACTGACCAGTCTGAGTGGTCTGACTCCGATTTTGTCATTCTCTTAGTGAGAGGAGGTCATTCAGACTATTTTCTCGATACCATACCCTTGCTAGGGTTATCTCTAGCTATCATGCTTAGATGTTAGATCCCAGCGTTCTAGTGATCTATTCACGAGTCTTGTGTCAAGAAATGGTCATCCGGACCAGTTTCCTGACACTGTATGTCTCACACATACATACACATAATAGGGTAGACCGGATTCGCTGTCGATCACCCCTTTCATTGCATAAATAGTACTTAAACAGTACTGTATCTGTTTAATCTATTCAACTGGAAAATATACTGTATTTTTCCAACTTAATTACTCATTACATAGTAATTAGGTTTCATGCATTTTGAGGGTTTGTGTAACGGCTTTCTACCCATTACACAGCCATCAACACGGCCTCTCACACGGGCATGTATAAGGCAACACGGGCATGTATCAATTGAAATTCTTCAACACGGCCCTGTTTCGAAACACAGCCCCTTACACGTTCATTTACCCAGGTGGTATATAGCCTCTTACACGGCCATGTTCTTGACCGTGTTTCTGTACACGGCCATGTTCAGTTACACGGCTTCTCACATGTTCCCAACCCGAGTAGTACATGGCCTCTTACACGGCTGTGTACCTTACCGTGTTCTATTACATGGCCATGTACACTTACACGGCTACACACACGTACACAGTCTGATTGGTACACGGCCACTTACGCAGCCATGTACAGGATCGTGTGCTTTAAAAATTACACTAAAATACATCAAATCATCCCTCAATTTCTCATTAAATGAAAGTCAAGTTACAGGAACGGGGTGGTCCTTACAATTTACCCCCCTTACAAAATTTTCATCCTCGAAAATTAGAAAAGTCCAGGAAGTCTCTTTTCATATCCTCTTCCTGTTCCCACGTGGCTTCTTCTATATTGTGGTTACGCCACAATACTTTTACCAGTGAAATAACCTTATTCCTAAGGACCTTATTTTCCTTAGCTAAAATCTACACGGGTTTCTCCTTGTACGTCAGGTCGGCGTGGACTTCAACGGGTTCCTGACTCAGAATGTGGGAACTATCTACCACGTATTTCTTCAACATCGAGACGTGGAAAACATTGTGTACGAAAGCCACTTCCAGAGGAAGCGCTAATCGGTAGGATACCTTTCCGACCCTCTCGAGGATATTGAAGGGTCCTATATATCTAGGACTGATTTTCCCTTTCTTCTCAAAGCGCATCACCCCTTTCATGGGTGCCACCTTGAGGAAAACTAAATCTCCTTCTTGCAATTAGAGAGGTCTTCATCATTTATCCGCGTAACTTTTCTGGCGGCTATGTGCTGTATCCAGTCTCTCTCTTATAAGCTTCATGTCTACTGTGGTATCCTTGACGAAGTCGGTGCTGGTGAGCTGTTTTTCTTCGGTGCTGGTAAGCTTTAAGTCGGCATCTTCTTTCATAGAGTGCCTCGTACAGAGCCATCCCAATCGAGGAATGATGGCTATTATTGTACGAGAACTCTATCAAAGGTAGCTTCTGATCCCAATTCCTATTGAAGTCTAAGACACATGCTCTCAACATATCTTCTAAAGTCTGAATAATTCTCTCAGATTGGCCGTCAGTCTAAGGATGGAAGGCGGTGCTGAACTTCAGTTTAGTTCCCATTACGACTTGAACGCTCCGCCCAAACCTTGAAGTGAAGCGTCCATTGTGATCTGAGATGATCGATTTGGGTACTCTGTGCAGTCCTACTATTTGGGCAACGTACATTTCTGCTAACTTCTCTACCGAGTAGCTTAACTTCAATGCTAAAAATCGAGCTGATTTCGTTAGTCAGTCCACAGTTACCCAAATGGCATCGTTCCTGCTTGAGGTCCTGGGCAATTCGACCATGAAATCCATGATAATTTACTCCAATTTCCACTCTGGTAGCTCGATCTTCTACAATTCTCCTCCTGGTCACTGATGCTCTGCTTTAATTTTTTGGTAGGTGAGGCACCTTGCTACGAACTCGGTGATATCATTCTTCATGTTTATGTTAGGAAATGCCCTAAGTATTAGAGACATTTTGATGTATTCATTTTGAACTGGATAATAAAATTATACATAGAGGTTATTCATTACATTGCTATTTGTCCTCGTCTTATTTACATGTTAAAGTAAATGTAAGCAAATATGGCTCACTGACTGCTTATGTTTAAACTGTTAGAATATTGCATGCAATGGACTTTTGTATGCGAGAAGACAATGTTCTAAAGTTAGCAGTCTAAACTATGGTCTGTAGTCTATTGGGTTAGACTGAGCATCTAACTCATGATAAGACTATTATGTTGTCTAAAGCCTTAGAGGGGACGGTTTGTCTTGACTGTCTGGAGCTGGACTCCCAAGTAGAGACACAGATATGTTGCTTGGTGGTGACATATTAGACCGGGACTAAAGCGTGATTGATCTACGTAGTCCGCTATGAGTGGATCAATCTACTTTTGACGTTCATTGTGCAATAACCTTAATCCTGAGTAAATGAACTACTTCATGTATATGACTTGTGTACTTTGATGTTCCAATGGCTAAAGCGTCTCAGAGGTAGTAAGCTTATAGACCGGTTTGTTGGGTGCATGACTTGTATACGATGAAGGGTTTGTTTGCAGATATCGGAATCATAGCTCTGAGGAGTTAAAGGTATCCTCTTAAAGGCATTATACTGAACGTGAAAATGGACAAGGCCTTGGGTCGTCTGCTGGGCGGATGACTTCTTATTCACATATGGTGAATAATCATTTTCTTGATTCGGTAGTATAATGGAACTTTAAGATAGCCTGATCAGTAGGATTAAACGGACTTTGACCTAAGGCTGATCATGGATATCATATGAGGGTTTTGCATATATGACAAGGTCATTGGATAGTAGCTCGTCACAGGCTTACGTAATACGGTATATAATTGGGAGTTCAGTTTCAGGTTTATAGTGGTGTGACTCTGAAACTAGTGATCATATGATTGAGTTGTTCGGTACAGAATGATGATCATATAGAATCACGGGAGCCCGATTATATATGTCCAATCAGTCCCTCTACTAGCTCCACATAATTCCTTAACGTTTGGCAAATTGATTTGTGTATGCTATTGGTTAGTTTATTATGCATGGATGGTGATGACACAGGATTAGGATGGTCGACAAGATTCTCTCCGGTTGGATTCAGATTTTGTTTTGGATAATAGAGTACACAATTATTCGAACTCCAAATAAAGTTGCCATGATTTTATTTGAGATTGGATTAGAGTTGTAGAAAATTATCCATGAGAACAAGAATATGAAACACAACCGTTTTGTGGAATTTGAAATTCGAATTTTGAAATTTGAAATTTGAAATTTGAATTTTGAATTTTGAAATTTGAATTTTGAATTTGAAATTTGAATTTGAAATTTGAATTTTGAATTTGAAATTTGAATTTGAAATTCGAATTTGAAATTCAAATTTTGAATCATAGTCCAAGTAGGATTCGAATTTGTTGTGGAAAATCCACAAGGTTTGAAATTCGAATTTGAGTTGGATTTGGAAAGGATAATCTTGTTAGAATCCTACTTGAATTTTGAATCCAAATCCCAACAAATAAGGGACGAAATTTTTGAGGATAATCCTCATGAAAGATTTCGGATTTTGTGGATGAGATTCAAGGGTAAATTCAAGCTTCAATCCTAGTTGAATTTGGATTCTCTCCTCCCTAAAAGTGGCCGAAATTTTGGAGCCTTTATCCTAGGAAATGCGGTTATTTTTGGATAAGGTTGAGATGAGATTTAAGCTTGAAAATCCTAGTGGAATTTTTGATTCTCCCTTATCCATAATGGCCGAAATTTTTTGGAGGATTTTCTCCTTGTGAAATTCGGATTTTTTGTTGAAAAAGGGAGATAAAAATTTTAGTTAAAATCTTGTTTAGATTTGATTGGATTTATCCTAGTAAAACCGAATTATATTGTGGAGATTCTCCCTTTGAAAAATTCAGATTTTATGGGTTTGGATAAGGGAAAATATCTTTTCCTAATCCAATTCAAATTCAGAGATTCACCTCATGCAGGTCTATAAATAGAGGTCCTGCCACTCCAGTTCTCTCAGACCACAGACTCTCAAGTGAGCAGGCTTATTGTTGCACAGCTCATCGTGACAATAAAGTTCTTTAGAGATCTGGGTGGTCGGAAGAAGACTAGCAGTGCTAGCATACCGATCGAGGTTCAGAGTGCCCACACACTCAGCCATTCGGGAATTGGAGAATAGTAGAGAAGGCTAGTTGGTTGAAGCCTCCGGTCATTCTCCTCCTGCAAGATTGGCATCCTTGAGGTATGAGTTTTAATTGTTGTTGGTTTATTGTATATGGCATCATGAGATATTTAACGATCTAAAAATTTTTATTGTTCCGCTGCGCCACTCTGATACGTTTTTACCGATTTATTTTCCTACAGTTTAGCCACCAAAAACTTCCTTTCAAGCCTTGAAACATCTTATTCGCTCCTGGATGTACCGAGTACGGTGTGTAACGAGCTTCTAACAAGATCCGCTTCCTGAGTTCCTCATCCTTTGGAACACATACTCTATCTCTGTAGTAGAGTGTGCCATCCTTAGAGACTCGAAACTCTAAATTCTGGTCCTCCACTACCTCCTTTTTGAGTTTGTCCAGGGATGAATCGAGGTCTTGACCGACTTTAATTTCTTCTAGGAGCGTCGACTGGAGGGTCATTTCAGACAACCTCCCTATTAACATCTCAATCTTGCTGCTCCGTAGCTCATCTTGTAGCACTTCTGGCAAGGCATGGATAGCCATAAGCGACGAGGTATGCTTTCTACTCAGCGCGTCGGCCACCTTATTAGCTTTCCTTGGATGGTAAAGTATTTCATAATCATAAACTTTAACTAGTTCCAGCCATCTTCGTTACCTCATATTAAGCTCCTTCTATGGGAAAATGTATTTGAGGCTCGGTGGTCCGTGTAGATCTCGCATTTAACTCTATAAAGGTAATGCCTCCATATTTTGAGTGCAAAGATGACCGCTGCAAGCTCCAGGTCGTGTGTTGGGTAGTTCCTCTCGTGGTTCTTGAGTTGCCGCGAAGCGTACATGACTACTCTACCACCTTGCATTAATACAGCTCCTAATCCAGTCTTGGATGCGTCACTGTAAATCACAAAATCTCCCTATTCAGCATCTGGTATGGTCAAGATCAGGGCACTCGTGAGTCGGCCTTTCAGCTCCTGAAAGCTCTTCTTGCATTTGTCAGTCCACTCATACTTCATTTCCTTCTTGGTTAGCGCCATGAGTGGTGCGGCTAGCTTCGAAAATCCTTCTACAAAGCATCGGTAGTAGCTCGTTAGACCTAAGAAGCTGCGGATTTTCGTTACATTCTTCAGAGTTGGCCATTCACTAATTGCTTCTACTTTCGCTGGGTCCACGGACACTCCCTCCTTAGAGACCACGTGACCAAGGAAGTAGACCTTCTCCAACCAAAATTCACATTTGGAGAATTTGACATATAGCTGATGCTCCTTAAGCTTGGATAGAACGGCTCTCAAATGCTCCTCATGCTCCTCCTTTGTCTTAGAATATACGAGTATGTCATCGATAAACACAATGACAAACTTGTCTAGGAACTCCTTGAATACTTGGTTCATCAGGTCCATGAAAGCTGCAGGTGCGTTCGTCAGCCCGAATGACATAACAAGGAACTTGTAATGCCCATATCTTGTTCGGAATGCTATCTTGGGTATGTCTGCATCCCTGATCCTCAATTGGTGGTACACAGAACGCAGGTCAATCTTGGAAAATACGACAGCGCCTCGTAACTAGTCGAACAAATCATCGATCCACGGCAACGGATACTTGTTCTTGATTGTGATCTTGTTCAGCTCCCGGTAGTCGATACACATCCTTAACGTCCTGTCCTTTTTCTTCACGAATAATACAGCTACTCCCCATGGTGAGCAGCTATGTCAGATGAAGCCTTTGTCCATTAGATCTTTTAGCTGAGTCTATAGCTCTTTTAATTCTACTGGGCCATTCTGTAGGGGGCCTTGGATATCGGTACCGATCCTGGTAACAGTTTGATTTCAAACGATATCTCCCGCTCTGGTAGAAGTCTTGAGAGATCATCAGGGAAGACTTCCGTGAACTCCTTTACTACTGGTATGTTGTCCGGTCTGGTTTCTGCTTCCTTGGTTGTATCCATGATGTGTGCGAGAAAACCAATGCATCTGCTGGATAGTAGTTGGTGAGCCTTCATTGATGATATCATCATCTTCGGCTGCTTCAATGATAAGCCCTTGTAGACAAAATTTTCGTGTCCGCTCGGGTCGAAGGTCACCTCCTGTTTTTAACAGTCTAAAATGGCGTGGTACTTGGCGAGGAAATCCATTCCTATAATCACATCGTAGTCACACATCTCGATGACGATTAGGTCAACGCTCAGCTCGTGCCCACTGATAACTATTGGCACATGGCGTACCCAATAGCTAGACAACAAAACTTCCCCGGAGGGAAAGGCAGTTCAAAAAGTCTGGTTCATCTTATCTAGGTTCTTGTCTAACCTTCTAGCAAATTCTGATGATGCAAAAGAGCGCGTAGCTCTAGAATCAAATAAGACGACCCATGTCCTGGTGGCATAAACCGTCACTGAAAACACTTGTCTTAACTTGTCTCGATTGAAAAACTATTACTTATAGATATCGAATTATAGGAATGTTGTTTTGAATAACGCGTTTAGCAGTTCCCTACTACATACTTATACTTATAACCATACAAAAGTCTTAACACAATTTGGATTAACATATACATACACAAAATGCCAAACTGTTAAATTACTTTTCATAAAATAAACTCTCAAAATAATTTGTGGAAGTAGACTCTAGTGGTGATATCCACAACCTCACCCTCACATCTGCCCTGCCGCCGTCATCGTCCAGCAGTCTTTAGCATGCAGGTCACTTACCTACAACATGAACACACTACGTGAGCTTTAACGCTCAATAAGTACAACATATCATCTGCAAAACCGGATTTAAAGCATAAGCCATACACAGTGGCATAGTGAACCATAAGCCATATATCACACATATCACGCATTACAACATGTACAGAACACGGGAACATATCATGTAGCATCTCACAGAGTGCAAGCTATTCAATCACATCATGTAGCATGAGAAATATATCATATTATGTCATGCAACTGGGAAGCATACTGTGTCTAAAACTAATGCATACCGTGAATAATGCATGAACCAATTATGCTCAAATTATGCTTCATTATTATTTATCTTTTCTTATCTGAAGTGTCCTGGTGTCAGTACTGTGGCGTGCAGATCATCAGATTCATCGCGATCATGGGCTCGGCTTGGCCCGTTATCTTTATGGACTCGACTTGGTCTGCTATCTTTATGGACTCGACTTGGTTCATTATACTGACACGCTAAATCCGATTACCCAATTGTAGATCATGAGTATTAGTAACCATGTGCCTATGCTCAACTAGGCTCATCCCTTATCATGCCCTGATGGGGATGTAATGGCACCTTATCTTATGATGTTCATGTTAGGAAATGCCCTAAGTATTAGAGACATTTTGATGTATTTATTTTGAACTGGATAATAAAATTATATATAGAGGTTATTCATTACATTGCTATCTGTCCTCATTTTATTTACATGTTAAAGTAAATGTAAGCAAATATGGCTCCCTGACTGCTTATGTTAAACTATTAGAACGTTGCATGCAATGGACTTTTGTATGCGAGAAGACAATGTTCTAAAGTTAGCGGTCTAAACTATGGTCTGTAGTCTATGGGGTTAGACCGAGCATCTAACTCATGTTAAGACTATTATGTTGTCTAAAGCCTTGGAGGGGACGATTTGTCTTGACTGTCTGGAGCATTGACTCCCAAGTAGAGACATAGATATGTTGCTTGGTGGTGACATATTAGAGACATAGATATGTTGCTTGGTGGTGACATATTAGACCGGGACTAAAGCGTGATTGATCTACGAAGTCCGCTTTGAATGGATCGATCTACTTTTGACGTTCATTGTGCAGTAACCTTAATCCCGAGTAAATGGACAGCTTCATGTATATGACTTGTGTACTTTGATGTTCCAATGGCTAAAGCATCTCAGAGGTAGTAAGCTTATAGACCGGTTCATTAGGTGCATGACTTGTATACGATGAAGGGTTCGTTTACAGATATCGGAATCATAGCTCTAATGAGGAGTTAAGGGTATGCTCTTAAAGGCATTATACTGAATGTGAAAATGGACAAGGCCTTGGGTCGTCTGCTGGGCGGATGACTTCTTATTCACATATGGTGAATAATCATTTTCTTTATTCAGTAGTATATTGGAACTTTAAGGTAGCCTGATCAGCAGGATTAAACAGACTTTGACCTAAGGCTGATCATGGATATCATATTAGGGTTCTGCATGCATGACAAGGTCATTGGATGATAGCTTATCATAGACTTACGTAATACGGTACATAATTGGGAGTTCAGTTTCAGGTTTATAGTAGTGTGACTCTGAAATTAGTGATCATATGATTGAGTTGTTCGGTAAAGAATGATGATCATATGGATTTGCAGGAGCTCGATTATATATGTCCAATTAGTCCTTCTACTAGCTCCACATAATTCCTTAACATTTGGCAAAGTTGATCTGTGTATGCTATTGGCAAGTTTATTATGCATGGATGGTGTTGACATAGGATTAGGATGGTCGACAAGATTCTCTTCGGTTGGAGTCAGATTTTGTTTTGGATAATAGAGTACACAATTATTCGAACTACAAATAAAGTTGCCATGATTTTAATTGAGATTGGATTGGAGTTGTAGAAAATTATCCATGAGAACAAGAATTTGAAATACAACTGTTTTGTGGATTTTGAAATTTGAATTTTGAAATTTGAAATTTGAAATTTGAATTTGAATTTTGAATTTGAAATTTGAATTTGAAATTCGAATTTGAAATTTAAATTTGAAATTTGAAATTTGAATTTAAAATTTGAATTTGAAATTTGAAATTCAAATTTTGAATCACAGTCCAAGTGGGATTCGAATTTGTTGTGGTAAATCCACAAGGAATGAAATTTGAATTTGAGTTGGATATGGAAAGGAAATCTTGTTTGAATCCTACTTAAATTTTGAATCCAAATCCTAACCAAATATGGATGAAAATTTTGAGGATTATCCTCAATGAATTTTCAGATTTTTGTGGTTAAGGTTTAAGGAAAAATTCAAGTTTCAATCCCAGTTGAATTTGGATTCTCTCCTCCCTGATTATGGCCGAAAATTTGAGGAAGATCTCCTAGGAGATTTTCAGTTATTTTGGATAAGGATGAGATAAGATTCAAGCTTGAAAATCCTAGTGGAATTTTGATTCTTCCTTATCCAAAAGTTGCCGAAATTTTGGTAGGGATTTATCCCTTGGATTTTTGGATTTTTTGGTAGATTCATGTTAAAATTTTGTTTAGATTTGGATTGGAATTATCCAAAAGTGGCCGAATTTATTGTTGGGATTTTCCCCTTGGAAAATTTGGATTTTGTGCTTGTGGATAAGGGAGAATATCTTCTCCTAATCCAATTCAAATTCAGATAATCACCTCATGCAGGTCTATAAATAGAGCTCCTGCCACTCCAGTTCTCTCAGACCACAGACTCTTAGGTGAGCAGGCTTATTGTTGCACAGCCCTCCGTGACAATAAGTTCTTTAGAGGTCTAGGTGGTCAGAAGAAGACCAGCAGTGCTAGCATACCGATCAAGGTTCAGAGTGCCCACACACTTAGCCATTCGGGAATTGGAAAATAGTAGAGAAGGCTAATTGGTTAAAGCCCTCCGGTCGTTCTCCTCCTATAGATTGGTGTCCTTGAGGTATGAGTTTTAATTGTTGTTAGTTTATTGTATATGGCATCATGAGATATTTAACGATCCTAAAATTTTTATTATTCCGCTGCGCCACTCTGATACGTTTTTACCAATTTATTTTCCTACAATTGGTATTAAAGACATCTCATGACTATGCCATGTACATAAATTAGACAATTACTTAATCTTTTATTTATGTATGGATTTGATATTTAGAGAGTGGCATTCTATGATTCCTTTATGTTGTTATCATGTATTATGTATAAAGTATGTGGTTATTTTAATTTTTTGAATTATTATAAGCATGCTTGTTTATGCCGGTTATGGTTCCTTAGAATTTCGAAAAATTGTATCTAGGATTTTTTATGTAACCATGGGAGCAGTTTATTAACACTGTAATTTTCCTATTGATTTTAATTTTGTCTCTTAGAATTATTATGATTAGAATTTTTGTACACCGAAAACGGTTTAGATTTTTTATATAATTATTCTTGGAGGAGATTGAAGATTGAAGACCATGATTTATTTTTCGCAAAAAGTTAAATTTAATTTAAAGGTTGAAATTTTGATTGTGTGCAAAATTTCAATTTAATTTTTGGAGATCCTAATGGGTAAATTGGAATATGACATGAAAATCGAGACACAACCCCTCAGGATAGGTCATCGGGCCTTGGTGGGGCTGTAGCCCCTGCCTTCGGGCAGGATGGGGCTGCGACAGCCCCTGTGCAGGCCATAACCACCCACAGCCGCAGGCTTGGCCTGTAGCCGAGGGTGGCCATGGCCTCCCCAAGGCTGGCCGCAGCCTGGGCGTGCAGCCTGTGGCTGCAGGTGCTGTCTATAGCCTGCCGGCTGCTGCGCCTAGCCTAGGCGTGCAACCTGGCGCTGCAAGCTTGCCTGCAGCCCGGCAGGGCTGCACAAGGGGTGGCCGTGGGCTGCCACCTCCGGGGGCGGTGGTGCGACAGTTTAAAAATCGAAAAATTTTAATTTTTAAATTTGAGATTTAATTTTAAATCATGTTTAAAAATATGTAACTGAAAATTTGAAATTTTTGAAATTACATATTATTATACATGATGTTTAAAACTGTTTAAAAATTTGAATTTGAAATTTAAATTTGAAATTCGAATTTGGAATTTGAATTTGAAATTTAAATTTTAAATGATTCATGGGATGAGAAATAAATGAAGAGGCTACATAAAGATGGATACAAGAAGATGGAACAAAATTCAAGACCCAAAGAATGCTTTTGATGGAATTTTGTAATCTTTATTTTTTTTGTTCTAGAATGGAACCATGGCTTAGTTATTTATCTATCAATTATTTTTTCTGAGATATGTCATGGATGTATAAATATGTTGATGGATGTTTTGTATGCATATTTGATAACATGTCATATAGGATAGGTGAGTGCCGCTCATACTATATTGATCATACATATTTGTCAAAACTTGCATGTTTTTCAAAATATTGAGTGGGAGAGGGTTTCAAACAAAACCCACGGCCTCCATTGTTGATCCATATGTGAAAGCATGGTAATGCCTCGCGTCAATTCTGCCCTGACCACACCCCTCGGTAGGTATTTACCGCAGCCGGTATACTAGATTGGATCTCCTACGTGGAAAACGTGTTCAGGTACGATCCTATTCATGACTACCCCTCGGTGGCTTGGTAGGACGTGGATCGGGCTACGTAAACAATGGTTATACACTCAAGACTCGTTTAGTTATTAACCTTCCCTAGAAGCTCTATTAACTAAACTGGTGGCCAAATAAGCGGTTATTAATATATGTCTTAAACTTGGAGGATTTAAGGCAACATATATTAATTAGACGGGGTCCATGTTCCGGCTATTTGTTTTCATGACCACCCCTCGGTGGCTTGGGGCAATAGGTGCTGAGAATTACCGTTACAATGCTACATGTTTTTCACGTTTCATGTAGGAACATACTTGTATGTTTTATTTGCTAAATTATCTGTATATTTGCTTGGGCTTTGTAATGATGTCTAGTATAATTTTATTTCAGTTCAAAATGTCACCGACACCCCTATTTCAATACTTACTGAGAATAAATTGAATGGCGATAATTATAAAGATTGGAAAAGAAATCTGTTGATAGTTCTCAGCTGCGAGAGACACAAGTTCGTACTGGACGAACCATGCCCACTAGGGCCCAAACCTGACACACCGCTTGAGGAGGTCCCGGTTGCCTATACTCTTTGGAGAGAATCCAATGATATAGCTCGATGCTACATGCTTGCTAGCATGACGAGTGCTTTACAAAAGCAGCATGAGACTTATCAAGTTACTGGGGAGATCAAGGAAAATCTGGAGGACATGTTCGGAGGCCAAGAAAAGTTGGCTCGACAGTCTGCTATAACCAATGTTATGAACTCTAAGCAAAAGGTGGGTACTCTGGCGAAGGACCATATGATCACTCTAATGGGATTCTTCGTTGAGGCTGCCGAGAACGGTGCTGAGTTGGACTACAACACGCAGATCGAGATGGTGTTCAAAACTCTGTCTAAAGATTTTGTGGGGTTTAAGGCCGCATACAATCTGGCGACAAGGGAGTTAGGACTAACCGAGCTCATGAAGCAACTCCAAGCTTATGAGCGAATGATCAGGGATAGGGATGCGGTCCAACCCAAAGGAGAGGCTGATTTGGCAGAATCTTCCAAACCCTCATGGAAGAGGAAGAGGCCAAATCAGAAGCAAGTGGCTTCCAGTTCTTCTAATCCTCCTGTCTCAGATGGGAAGAAGAAGAAGAAGAACAAGAAGCAAAAGGACCCTAAAAAGTCCAAATGCTTTCGTTATGGGAAGGTAGGTCACTTCAAGAAGTCTTGCCGGGAAATCATAGCCGCCAAGGGCAAGGAAGGTAAGGAACTTCACTACTTAGAAGCGTGTTTGGTGGAAGAATCGAAAGACACTTGGGTCATTGATTCGAGCGCCACTAATTATGTTTGTGTTTCTATGCAGGGGTTCGTGGAAACGATAAGTCTACATGATAGGAGCCTCTTGTTGCAGACTGGAGACGGTAGCTTGGTGGTGGCTGAGGGAGTGGGAGATATTTACCTTTACTTTGATAAATTTAGGTTTATTTTATTGAAAGACTGTTTTTATGTTCCTAATTTTAGGAGCAACCTTATATCGGTAGCTTGTTTAATAAAGGATTCTTATTCAGTTTCTTTTAGTAAAAGAGTTGATATTCGTAGAAATAAGTCTTTTATCTATTCTGGATGGATGGATGGAAACCTATATTTGATCAAACTAAATATGTACTCACTGCTTGACACTGAATTAATAGATAACTCTAAAAGGTTGAAAGTTTCTCACTCTAACAAGGCATATCTTTGGCATTTAAGACTTGGTCATATTAATCAAGATAGGATTCAAAGATTGGTGAAAGACGGTCCTCTAGAATCTCTGGAGGAGTTACGTCTTCCTCAATGTGAGTCTTGTCTAGAGGGTAAAATGACTAAGAGGTCTTTTGGAGCTAAGGGTACAAGGGCTCAGGAGCTCTTAAAAATTGTGCACACTGACGTATGTGGCCCCATGAACGTCACAGCATGAGGAGGGTTCGACTATTCTGTCTCCTTTATAGACGATTGCTCGAGGTATGGATGTGTGTATCTGATGCACCGCAAGAGCGAAACCTTTGACAAGTTCAAAGAGTATCGTGCGGAAGTGGAAAAGCAATTGGATAAATCTATAAAGACACTTCGATTTGATCAAGGTGGCGAATACCTCTCCGATGAATTTCTAGGATATCTTATAGAGAACGGATATTATCCCAATTGACTGCACCTGGTACACTACAACAGAATAGTGTAGCCGAAAGGAGAAATAGGACCTTGTTGGATATGGTACGGTTCATGATGAGTTATCCAATACTGCCATTATCATTTTAGGGATATGCTTTGCAAATGGCATGCTATATTCTAAACCAGGTTCCAAGCAAATCAATTCCCAGAACTCCGTATGAATTGTGGCGTGGCAGGAAGCCCTCCCTTGGACATATGAGAATACGGGGCTGCCCGGCGCATGTACTGGATGGGGATATGAAGAAGTTAGAATCAAGATCAGAATTGTGCATGTTTGTAGGGTATCCAAAAGGAACTAAAGGAGGTGTGTTCTATAAGTCGAAGGAACAAAAAGTCATTGTTTCAACCCATGCGACATTCTTGGAGGAAAGTCACATGAATGACTTTAAGCCTCGAAGCAAAGTAATGCTAAAGGAGTTATCGGGTGAAAGAACTGCTCCACAGATTTCGATCTTGGAAAAAAGTCCGAGTTCCGGAGAAGGACCTGCAGATGATCAACAATTTAGGGTGCCTCATCGTAGTGGGAGGGTTTCGAAGAAACCTAATTTCTTCATATATGATGCTGAGGTATACCAGGCCGAGGCTCATGAGCATGAGGATGATCCGGTCACCTATGATGAAGCTATAAATGATGTTGATTCTAAATCTTGGAAACAGGCTATGAACAATGAGATGGATTCTATGAAATCCAACACTGTTTAGGAACTTGTAGATTTGCCAGATGGGATAAAACCCATTAGATGCAAATGGATCTACAAAAGAAAGAAGGATGCAGAAGGGAGAGTGAAAACTTTCAAAGCTAGACTGGTTGCAAAGGGGTACACGCAAAAGGCTGGAATCGATTACGATGAAACCTTTTCACCTGCTGCTATGCTGAAGTCTATCCGTATTCTTCTGTCCGTTGCTGCGGCTCTCGATTATGAGATCTGGCAAATGGATGTCAAGACGGCATTCTTGAATGGCCATCTTGAAGAGTGTATCTATATGATATAGCCCAAAGGGTTCGTAGCGAAAGGCCAAGAAAGGAAAGTCTGCAAGTTGCTTAGATCCATTTATCGATTAAATCAAGCATCTCGCTCATGGAACCAGAGGTTTGATCAAACGATTAAGACATTTGGTTTTGAGCAGAACGTTGATGAACCCTGTGTTTATAAACATATTAAGGATGGAAAAGTGGTCTTTCTGATACTCTATGTCGATGACATACTACTCATTGGGAATGATATGGGGAACTTATCATCGGTCAAGCTATGATTACACCAACAATTTAACATGAAGGACTTGGGAGAAGCTAATTATGTTCTAGGCATTCGTCTCTTCAAAGATCGAAAGAACAAAATGATAGTGTTATCCTAAGCTTCATACATAGATAAAATAATTGACAAATATGCAATGCAAGAGGCAAAGAAAGGTACACAACCTTCTATTGCCAGTCTAACTCTTTCATTAGATGACTGTCCAAAGACATCGAAAGAAAGAGAGCGTATGAGTAAGGTCCCTTATGCATCCGCTGTGGGTAGCCTTATGTATGCTATGCTTTGCACTCGCCCGAACATATGTTTTGCACTAGGTATGGTGAGTCAATATCAAGTGAATCCTGGAACCAAGCACTGGCAAGCAGTAAAGCACATACTCAAGTATCTTAAAAGAACGAGGGATTATATGCTAGTGTATTCTGGAGGGGACCTAACACCCGTAGGAGACACGGACTGAGTCTTCCAAACTTGCAAGGATTCGAAGAAGTCGACATTAGAGGGTACGTGGAGACATGATTAATAGATGTATGTAAGATCGCGTCTGAGGACAACATTACCGATCCCTTTACTAAGACTTTGGTGGCTAGAAGCTTTGAGAGGCACGTAAAGGCGATGGGGATACATAAAATGGTACATCTGCTGGCTTAGGGTAGGTGGGAGATTGTTAGGAAATGCCCTAAGTATTAGAGACAATTTGATGTATTTATTTTGAACTGGATAATAAAATTATATATAGAGGTTATTCATTACATTGCTATCTGTCCTTATTTTATTTACATGTTAAAGTAAATGTAAGCAAATATGGTTCCCTGACTACTTATGTTAAACTGTTAGAACGTTGCATGCAATGGACTTTTGTATGCGAGAAGACAATGTTCTAAAGTTAGCGGTCTAAACTATGGTCTGTAGTCTATTGGGTTAGACTGAGCATCTAACTCATGTTAAGACTATTATGTTGTCTAAAGCCTTGGAGGGAACGGTTTGTCTTGACTATCTGGAGCATTGACTCCTAAGTAGAGACATAGATATGTTGCTTGGTGGTGACATATTAGACTGGGACTAAAGCGTGATTGATCTACGAAGTCCGCTTTGAGTGGATCGATCTGCTTTTGACATTCATTATGCAATAACCTTAATCCTGAGTAAATGGACAGCTTCATGTATATGACTTGTGTACTTTGATGTTCCAATGGCTAAAGCGTCTCAGAGGTAGTAAGCTTATAGACTGGTTCGTTGGGTGCATGACTTGTATACCATGAAGGGTTCATTTACAGATATCGGAATCATAACTCTAATGAGGAGTTAAGGGTATCCTCTTAAAGGCATTATACTGAATGTGAAAATGGACAAGGCCTTGGGTCGTCTGTTGGGTGGATGACTTCTTATTCACATATGGTGAATAATCATTTTCTTTATTCGGTAGTATAATGGAACTTTAAGATAGCCTGATCAGTAGGATTAAACAGACTTTGGCCTAAGGCTGATTATGCATATCATATGAGGGTTCTGCATACATGACAAGGTCATTGGACAATAGCTTGTCACAGGCTTACGTAATACGATATATAATTGGGAGTTCAGTTTCAGGTTTATAGTAGTGTGACTCTGAAATTAGTGATCATATGATTGAGTTGTTCGGTAAAGAATGATGATCATATGGATTTGTGGGAGCCCGATTATATATGTCCAATTAGTCCCTCTACTAGCTCCACATAATTCCTTAACGTTTGGCAAAATTGATCTGTGTATGCTATTGACTAGTTTATTATGCATGGATGGTGTTGACATAGGATTAGGATGGTCGACAAGATTCTCTCCAGTTGGATTCAGATTTTGCTTTGGATAATAGAGTACACAATTATTTGAACTACAAATAAAGTTGCCATGATTTTATTTGAGATTGGATTAGAGTTGTAGAAAATTATCCATGAGAACAAGAATTTGAAATACAACTATTTTGTGGATTTTGAAATTTGAATTTTAAAATTTGAAATTTGAAATTTGAAATTTGAAATTTGAATTTGAAATTTGAATTTGAAATTCAAATTTGAAATTTGAAATTGAAATTTAAATTTGAAAATTGAAATTTGAATTTGAAATTTGAAATTCAAATTTTGAATCACAGTCCAAGTGAGATTCGAATTTGTTGTGGTAAATCCACAAGGAATGTAATTTGAATTTGAGTTAGATATGGAGAGGAAATCTTGTTTGAATCCTATTTGAATTTTGAATCTAAATCCTAACCAAATATGGATGAAAATTTTGAGGATTATCCTCAATGAATTTTCAGATTTTTGTGGATAAGGTTTAAGGAAATATTCAAGTTTCAATCCCAGTTGAATTTGGATTCTCTCCTCCCTGATTATGGCCGAAAATTTGAGGAAGATCTCCAAGGAGATTTTCAGTTATTTTGGATAAGGATGAGATAAGATTCAAGCTTGAAAATCCTAGTGGAATTTTGATTCTTCCTTATCCAAAAGTGGCCGAAATTTTGGTTGGGATTTATCCCTTGGATTTTTAGATTTTTTGGTTGAAAAGGGGAGATAAGATTCATGTTAAAATCTTGTTTAGATTTAGATTGGAATTATCCTAAAGTGGCCGAATTTATTGTTGGGATTTTCCCCTTGGAAAATTTGGATTTTATGCTTGTGGATAAGGGAGAATATCTTCTCCTAATCCAATTCGAATTCAGAGATTCACCTCATGCAGGTCTATAAATAGAGGTCCTGCCACTCCAGTTCTCTCAGACCACAGACTCTCAGGTGAGCAGGCTTATTGTTGCACAACTCACCGTGACAATAAGTTCTTTAGAGATCTGGGTGGTCGGAAGAAGACTAGCAGTGCTAGCATACCGATCGAGGTTCAGAGTGCACACACACTCAGCCATTCGGGAATTGGAGAATAGTAGAGGAAGCTAGTTGGTTGAAGCCCTCTGGTCATTTTCCTCATGCAAATTGGCATCCTTGAGGTATGAGTTTTAATTATTGTTGGTTTATTGTATATGGCATCATGAGATATTTAACGATTCTAAAATTTTTATTGTTCCGCTGCGCCACTCTGATACATTTTTACCGGTTTATTTTCCTACAGTTCATTAATCTACACGATTATGAACCTCTTATATGTCATGCAACAAGCACACCATACTGCAATACTTAACATAATTTAAACAACCATTTTAAATTCATTTTCATTCATACTGTAGGTGGAATTGTACTTAATTGTTTGCCAACAGTTTGTACTTTGCCTCGATGCACTTACTGGTAACTACCTATAATCATAACGCATTGTCATTAATATTTGCTCTTAAGTCATTATGGTCATTAGTGACTATAACTTCTTACTATTATAGGTTACCGATGCCCCTCGGTACCTAGCTGTTCTACTTTGATAGTACTGGTATCTAACAAGACTGATTAATTTGTCTGCTTAACAAATTAATCGACGTATCTCACCTTCATATTCAAACTCGGCCTTTGACCGGTTGACCGACTAGTCTACCGACTGGTTACCTCGCGTTTTGCCAACGGTGTAGCCCACCGGGCTTCTTTGCGTATTGGACTGTGTAACCCATTGGGTTATCTAGCGCATGAACCATGTAACATATTGGGTTAGCTAGCATTTTGACTGTTTAACCGGTTAGCCCACTAACTAGTTTCCTCACGTTGGGCCTATTGACTAGTTGGGCTAGTCATCTATCCGGTTACTTTACAGTTTTGCTTGGTAACCAACCAGGCAACTTCACCAGTTTTACAAAAATGCTCAAAAAATTTTGTAAAGCTTTGGAGCAACAAAATTGTTTAAAATTGACCCCCTTAGCACCCTGTTGGAAGGTGGGTGCATTTTACGAAAATTGTTTTCCATTTTTAAAATGCAGAACACATTTTGGTGTTCATTTGTTAAGGGGGTTTTTGAACCCATTTTCAGAAAACCATATAAAACTTGTCTGAAATGATTTTATTTATGAAATTGGTAAACGTAAAAATTTTTGTCCTCGATGAGATGAACAACTCCTGTGAACTTCTCAGAGCTTAGTTTGACCTCCAATGGGTCCGAAATCATAAAAACCCGTGGCCAAATTTCATGTCCAGTTTACCAAAAATTTCCAGTTTGCACACTTTTAAAAACATATATGTTTGGGGCCTGAAACGGCCAAATTTTTGGAACCTACATGAATTAGTTTTAAGTTTCATCGAGATCTAAAACTTTTGTCTTTTGACCGAAGTCCAGTTTGGACTCTAAATGGGTCGTTTTAATGAAAAACAGTTTTACAACCTTATCTTAGAGCCATTTTTGGCCGAGCTCTATTTGATGCAAAAATGCTCGTAACGAAATTTCCTTAAAGTTTCATGTTCACGTTTTTTCAAAAATAGACCACAACATGTCCCAAAATAGCCAAATCCGTGACCCTAAAACTGGACAGATTTGTTTCCAGTTTTTCCCTAACACGTCCATGCATCATTCATCCACAAACCATACATAAAAAAATGTAAACATAACCACATAACCACAAACTTGAAAATGGAAGGCTAAGGGCTCAAAATGAACTTATTACAACCCATTTGCATAAATAAATACACATAAACGTCTTGATCGAAAACTTAGAGACAACTAACCACAAAGAGGTAAAGTTTTTAGTTTATACCTTGTGTGCTTCGGTTTGAGCACAAATCCGAGTTAGGCTTAGATGACTAAATGGCCGTGGGATCCAAGGGTTGAGGGGTCAACGTGAGCTAGGAGAGAACACAAAAATTTTGGTCTTAGTATCAAACCAAACAAAACACTAAACCATAAATGAACTTGGTTCTAAGACTTTACGGAAATAAGCTTCAAGATGTGTACTCCTAAGCACCCTTGTAGGCAAGCCTTGTGTAAGAGTTTTTATGTGAAATTTTGGTGTCTGGCTAAGGGGAAAAGGGGCGGATTTTTGCTACAAGGAAAAGAGAGAACACTTGGCTTTTGGGAGCTAAAAGAAAGGAAGTGAAGGGCAAGGGAGGTGACACCTATTTATAGGCAAACTTAAGCACCATTAGCTTCACCAAATCAAGCCAAATTAACCCAAAATTTTGCCTAACTAAGAGACAAATCCTTATGCGTGCAGCCCCCCCATCACGTCGCACACCTTGGGAAGAATAAGGCAAATATTTTATCAAATTGATGTGAAAAGGTGATGAAAAATAAATTGTTGTTTAAAGGGTTTTTGGTGTACTTTTTCCCCCATTGTTTATTCCTTACTTTTTGGGGTTTCCTAACTAATTAAACTAGCTAGTTTCCATCCAATGGGACCTGGTTTTGGAGTGGTTATAATTTAACTTGGTTGGTTTCTTTACAGTCTAGTTTCTACTGTGATTTTCAATCCTTTTTCGGCAGTGTTCTAATTTTCACCCAAAATAATTTTCACCCAAAATTGCGCTTATGGCTTCCAATTTTCACTCTAGTTATTTCTACCTATTTTTGGTTGGGTTGTAATGCCTATGATGTGACACATAGTGGTCCGGACCGTCACTAAAAACTGACTTGCTTGCTTTTCTTATACTTTCTAGTAATTTATACTTAACTAGATATCATAAAATTAGGGATTTTTTTTTACATGTACGTATTTACTGTATACGTACGTATGCTGATTACTATTTAAAAATACTATTTAATGTTACTATTTAAAAATACTATTTAACGATTACTATTTAAAAATATGGTCTACGGTTACTATTTAAAAATATCATTTAACGGTTACTATTCAAACATACTATTTAATGATTACTATTCAAAAATACTGTCTGACAATTACTATTCAAAGTACTATTTAACCATTACTATTCAAAATACTGATACTCAAATTTGTGGAAGATAAACTCGCGGTGTCTCCATAACGTTGCCCTCACATCCGCCTCTGCCGCCACCATCGCCCATTAGGATTTAAGCCATAGGACGCTTACCTACAGTGTGAACACACTACGTGAGCTTACGCCCAGTAAGTATAACATGTTTACCGTAAAACATGTTTAAACATAGTACATACTTAAAAACATATAAGCAGTCATATATCATATACCACTTTAACATATCACATATCACATATCATATCAATGATTATTAAACTTCACATAATATGTGCATCATAGAAACATCGTGTACTGAATGCATCTAGAAGCATAGTGAACTATAACTAATGCATTATTCGGTTATGTTCATTTATGCTTCAAACTTCTCTTTTCTTTTCTTGTCTATTTACGGCCCATGTGTCAGTATCGTGCGTGCACAGACCATCAGTAAGGCCCATGGTAAAATAGCTGGAGAGCCATCAACGAATGCTCAACTTTCTGCTTTAAGTTAAAAGCCCTTCATTTGAAAGGGCCGGTACGACATGCTTACTACTTTTCGTATTGTTTATCTTTTCTAGCCATATGCTTCTCTAAGCTGTCTCAAATCCTACACGGTAGCGACATATGGCATCTAACTTACTTTTTAATCAATCTACTTGATTGTGAAACTGCATGCTCTTAAACATGAGGTGCAACATTGTGTGCATGGCATACATATTTTAACATACTGTAAAATATCATTTAAAAGCATTTTTGTTCATGCCATAGGCGGAGTTGTACTTACCTAATTGTAAGCAACTTGAAATCACGCCTTTACTGATTCACAGGTTACCACCTGTCATCAATAACGTTTCTCATTAATATTCTCGTTGAGTCACTATTAACGTTAGTGACTATAACATGCGTTTCTATGGGGTACCGAGACCCGTCGGTACCCTATTGGCCTATTATGGGGATTTGGTGTCTAACTCGTATCGTGTTCAATCAATTGTCTACTTGATAGATTAATCATCGTTCCTCACTGTGTTGTTCAAAACGCAGCCCTTGACTAGTTTACCACTCAGTCAACTAACCGGTAACTCACGTGTTGGTAACCAAGTATTCTATCAAGTTACCATACATGAACTTAGTGTAGTAACTGACCGGGTTACTTCACTTGTTGGGGTGTGGTAGCCTACTGGGCTACTAAGGCTTGTTTGGTGTAATGGCCCACCAGGCCACTATGGCTTGTTTGGGGTAATGGCCCACTGGGCCACTATGGCTTGTTTGGTGTGGTAGCCTACCGGGCTACACACACAATTTTACTTTGAAAAAATTATTTGGGTTGGCTTGTAAAAATATTTGAAAAATTCCTTTTTTTTTAAACCGCCCCCTTATCACCCTGTTGGAAGGTGGGGGGGGGACATTTTTATGAAAACCTTGTTCATATTTTAAAGTGTTAAAAACATATTTTTATTTTGAAGTGTATAAATTATATTTTTGATACTTGCATTTTAAAGGTGGTTTTAAACCACTTTTGAAAACAATTTTGAAACTTGGTATAAACGACTTTGTTTGTGATTTTGTTGAACATGAAAGTTTTCATCCTTGACAAGATGAAGAAATCTCGTGTTCATCTCGGAGCCTAAATCTAACTCTAACAGCTCCTAATTTCATTAAACCCGTGGACTTGGTGCTCAGTTTTTTGTAAAAATCCCAGTTTTACGTCTCTGTAAAAACAGCTAGGTTTGAAGCGCTAAACGGCCAAATTTTTGACACACACTAGTGGTTTTCAAGGTCTCGACGAGATCTACTACTTTCATGTTGAGTCTGAGAACCGGTTCAGACTCTAAGTTGTTTCTAGCAAAACCCGAGACTAAACACTGGGTTCGGATTTTGTTCCTAGTTTTGGACACCAAATGAAAAACACTCTAAAAACCTATATTAGGCTCGTTTTTGGCCGAGGCCTATTTGATGTAAAAACGACCGTATCAAAATTTCCTTAAAACACCATGTTCTACCAAATCCCAATTTTGGAATCTAAGGGGGTCGAAATGGCCAAAATCCGTGGCCTTTCCTTAAGGATAGATTTGTGTCCAGCCACAAAACGTTCATGCTCTCATTCGCACATAACCATTCATAAAAAAAAAAAAACGCAAACGCAACCACAACCACATGAACTTAAAAATGATAATCTAAGGGCTAAACATAAACTTATTACAAACCATTTGCATAAATAAATACACATAAATGACCTTGATCGAAACTTAAAACTAACTAATGCAAGATAAGGTTTTCGGTTTACCTTCGTGCCTTGAACCAAGCATGGTTTCAACTAGGCTTGAGGAACCAAAAATGGTCGTGGGAATCCAAGAGAATGGAGTCTGTTTCTGCTAGAACAAATGTAGGAAAATAATTCGTTAAAAACGTATGAGAGTGGCATAGCGGAATAATAAAAATTTTTTAGAACGTTAAATATCTCATGATGCCATATACAATAAACTAACAACAATTAAAACTCATACCTCAAGGACGCCAATCTTGCAGGAGGAGAATGACCGGAGGCTTCAACCAACTAGCCTTCTCTACTATTCTCCAATTCCCGAATGGCTGAGTGTGTGGGCACTCTGAACCTTGATCGGTATGCTAGCACTGCTAGTCTTCTTCTGACCACCCATATCTCTAAAGAACTTTATTGTCACGATGAGCTGTGCAACAATAAGCCTGCTCACCTGAGAGTTTGTGGTCTGAGAGAACTGGAGCGGTAGGACCTCTATTTATAGACCTGCATGAGGTGATTCTCTGAATTTGAATTGGATTAGGAAAAGATATTTTCCCTTATCCATATCCATAAAATCCGAATTTTTCCAAGGGAGAATCTCAACAAAAAATTCAGTTTTCTTAGGATAAATCCAATCCAAATCTAAACAAGATTTTAACTAGAATTTTATCTCCCTTTTTTCAACCACAAAATCTGAAATTTCCAAGGAGATTTTTCCTCCAATAATTCGGCCACTTTTAGGATAAGGGAGAATCAAAATTCCACTAGGATTTTCAAGCTTAAATCTTATCTCAACCTTATCCAAAAATAACCGAATTTCCTAGGAGATTTTCTCCCTAATTTCGGCCACTTTTCAGGGAAGGAGAGAATCAAAATTCAACTAAGATTGAAGCTTGAATTTTCCCTTGAACCTTATCCACAAAAACCGAAATTCCATAGAGGATTATCCTTAAAAATTTCGTCCACTTTTGTTGGGATTTAGATTCAAAATTCAAGTAGGATTCTAACAAGATTATCCTCTCCAAATCCAACTCAAATTTGAATTTCAAACCTTGTGGATTTTCCACAACAAATTCGAATCCTACTTGGACTGTGATTCAAAATTTGAAATTCAAATTTCAAATTCAAATTTCAAATTTCAAATTCGAATTTCAAATTCGAATTTCAAATTCAAAATTCAAAATTCAAAATTCAAAATTCAAAATTCAAAATTCAAATTTCAAATTTCACAAAACGGTTGTGTTTCAAATTCTTGTTCTCATGGATAATTTTCTACAACTCCAATCCAATCTCAAATAAAATCATGGCAACTTTATTTAGAGTTCGAATAATTGTGTACTCTATTATCCAAAACAAAATCTGAATCCAACCGGAGAGAATCTTGTCTACCATCCTAATCCTGTGTCATCACCATCCATGCATAATAAACTAGCCAATAGCATACACAAATCAATTTGCCAAACGTTAAGGAATTATGTGGAGCTAGTAGAGGGACTGATTGGACATATATAATCGGGCTCCCGTGATTCCATATGATCATCATTCTTTACCGAACAACTCAATCATATGATCACTAGTTTCAGAGTCACACCACTATAAACCTGAAACTGAACTCCCAATTATATACCGTATTACGTAAGCCTGTGACGAGCTACTATCCAATGACCTTGTCATATATGCAAAACCCTCATATGATATCCATGATCAGCCTTAGGTCAAAGTCCGTTTAATCCTACTGATCAGGCTATCTTAAAGTTCCATTATACTACCGAATTAAGAAAATGATTATTCACCATATGTGAATAAGAAGTCATCCACCCAGCAGATGACCTAAGGCCTTGTCCATTTTCACATTCAGTATAATGTCTTTAAGAGGATACCTTTAACTCCTCAGAGCTATGATTCTGATATCTGCAAATAAACCCTTCATCGTATACAAGTCATGCACCCAACGAACCGGTCTATAAGCTTACTACCTCTGAGACGCTTTAGCCATTGGAACATCAAAGTACACAAGTCATATACATGAAGAAGTTCATTTACTCAGGATTAAGGTTATTGCACAATGCACGTCAAAAGCAGATTGATCCACTCATAGCGGACTACGTAGATCAATCACGTTTTAGTCCCGGTCTAATATGTCACCACCAAGCAACATATCTATGTCTCTACTTGGGAGTCCAGCTCCAGACAGTCAAGATAGACTGTCCCCTCCAAGGCTTTAGACAACATAATAGTCTTAACATGAGTTAGATGCTCGGTCTAACCCCATAGACTACAGACCATAGTTTAGACCGCTAACTTTAGAACATTGTCTTCTCGCATACAAAAGTCCATTGCATGCAACGTTCTAACAGTTTTAATATAAGCAGTCAGTGAGCCATATTTGCTTACATTTACTTTAACATGTAAATAAGATGAGGACAGATAGCAATGTAATGAATAACCTCTATGTATAATTTTATTATCCAGTTCAAAATGAATACATCAAAATGTCTCTAATGCTTAGGGCATTTCCTAACAATCTCCCACTTGCCCTAAGCCAGTAGATGTGCCATGTTACGCATCCCCATCGCCTCTACATGCCTCTCAAAGCTTCTAGCTACCAAAGTCTTAGTAAAGGGATCGGTAATGTTGTCCTCGGACGCGATCTTACATACATCTACTTGTCCTGTCTCCACATGCCCTCTAATAATATGATATCTCCGATCGATGTGCTTGGTCCTCTTGTGGTGCCGAGATTCCCTTGTGTTGGCAATAGCCCCTGTATTATCACAGTAAAGTGTGATAGGCTTGTCAACACCCGGAATGACCTCAAGGTCTCTAAAGAACTTACGGAGCCAAGCCGCTTCTTTAGATGCCTCAGCCGCAGCCACATACTCAGCCTCCATAGTAGAGTCAACTGTGCAGCCCTGCTTCACGCTCCTCCACACAATGGCGCCTCCTTCGAGTAAAAACACTGATCCAGATGTCGATTTCCTCGAATCCTTACAAGTCTGAAAGTCTGAGTCCGTGTATCCTACGGGTGTTAGGTCCCCTCCAGAATACACCAGCATATAATCCCTCGTTCTCTTAAGATACTTGAGTATATGCTTTACTGCTTGCCAGTGCTTGGTTCCAGGATTCGCTTGATATCGACTCACCATACCTACTACAAAACATATGTCCGGGCGAGTGCAAAGCATAGCGTACATAAGGCTACCCATAGCGGATGCATAAGGGACCTTACTCATACGCTCTCTTTCTTCTGATGTCTTGGGACAGTCATCCAATGAAAGAGTTAGACCGGCAATAGAAGGTTGTGAGCCATTCTTTGCCTCTAGCATTGCATATTTGTCAATTATTTTATCTATGTATGAAGCTTGGGATAATGCTATCATTTTGTTCTTTCGATCTCTGAAGAGACGAATGCCTAGAACATAATTAGCTTCTCCCAAGTCCTTCATGTCAAACTGTTGGTGTAACCAAAGCTTGACCGATGATAAGTTCCCTACATCATTCCCAATGAGTAGTATATCATCGACATAGAGTATCAGAAAGACCACTTTTCCATCCTTAATACGTTTATAAACACAAGGTTCATCAACGTTCTGCTCAAAACCAAATGTCTTAATTGCTTGATCAAACCTCTGGTTCTATGAGCAGGATGCTTGCTTTAATCCATAAATGGATCTAAGCAACTTGCAGACTTTCCTTTCTTGGCCTTTCGCTACGAACCCTTCGGGCTGTATCATATAGATACACTCTTCAAGATGGCCATTCAAGAATGCAGTCTTGATATCCATTTGCCAGATCTCGTAATCGAGAGCCGCAGCAATGGACAGAAGAACACGGATAGACTTCAGCATAGCAACAGGTGAAAAGGTTTCCTCGTAATCGATTCCAGCCTTTTGCGTGTATCCCTTTGCAACCAGTCTAGCTTTGAAAGTTTCCACTCTCCCTTCCGCATCCTTCTTTCTTTTGTAGACCCATTTGCATCCAATAGGTTTTATACCATCTGGCAAATCTACAAGTTCCCAAACAGAGTTGGATTTCATAGAATCCATCTCATTGTTCATAGCCTGTTTCCAAGATTTAGAATCAACATCCTTTATAGCTTCATCATATGTGACCGGATCTTCCTCATGCTCACGAGCCTCAGCCTGGTATACCTCAGCATCATACATGAAGAAATTAGGTTTCTTCGAAACCCTCCCACTACGACGAGGCACCCTAAGTTGTTGATCGTCTGCAGGTCTTTCACTGGAACTCGGACTTGCGTCCAAGACCAAAATCTGTGGAGCAGTTCTTTCACCCGATAACTCCTCTAGCACCACATTGCTTCGAGGCTTAAAATCATTCATGTGACTTTCCTCCAAGAATGTCGCATCGGTTGAGACAATGACTTTTTGTTCCTTCGGGTTATAGAACAGACCTCCTTTAGTTCCTTTTAGATACCCTACAAACATGCACACTTCTGATCTTGGTTCCAACTTTTTTGCATCCCCATCCAGTACATGTGCCGGGCAGCCCCATATTCTCATATGTCCAAGGGAGGGCTTTCTGCCACGCCACAATTCATACGGAGTTCTGGGAATTGATTTGCTCGGAACTTGGTTCAGAATATAGCACTCCGTTTGTAAAGCATATCCCCAAAATGATAATGGCAGTGTTGAATAACTCATCATGGACCGTACCATATCCAATAAGGTCCTGTTTCTCCTTTCGGCTACACCATTCTGTTGTGGAGTACCAGGTGCAGTCAATTGGGATAATATCCCGTTCTCTACAAGATGTCCTAGAAATTCGTCAGAGAGGTATTCGCCACCTCGATCAGATCGAAGTGTCTTTATGGATTTATCTAATTGCTTTTCCACTTCCGCACGATACTCTTTGAACTTGTCAAAGGTTTCGCTCTTGCGGTGCATCAGATACACATATCCATACCTCGAGTAATCATCTATAAAAGAGACATAATACTCAAACCCTCCTCGTGCTGTGACGTTCATGGGGCCACATACGTCAGTATGCACAATTTCTAAGAGCTCCTGAGCCCTTGTACCCTTAGCTCCAAAAGACCTCTTAGTCATTTTACCCTCTAGACAAGACTCACATTGGGGAAGTCGTACCTCCTCCAGAGATTCCAGAGGACTATCTTTCACCAATCTTTGAATCCTATCTTGATTAATATGACCAAGTCTTAAATGCTAAAGATATGCCTTGTTAGAGTGAGAAACTTTCAACCATTTAGAGTTATCAATTAATTCAGTGTCAAGCAGTGAGTACATCTTTGGTTTGATCAAATATAGGTTTCCATCCATCCATCTAGAACAGATAAAAGACTTATTTCTACGAATATCAACTCTTTTACTAAAAGAAACTGAATAAGAATCCTTTATTAAACAAGCTACCGATATAAGGTTCCTCCTGAAATTAGGAACATAAAAACAGTCTTTTAATAAAATAAACCTAAATTGATCAAAATAAAGATAAACATCTCCCACTGCCTCAGCCACCACAAAGCTACTATCTCCAGTCCGCAACGAGAGGCTCCTATCATGTAGACTTCTCGTTTCCACGAACCCCTGCATAGAAACACAAACATGATTAGTGGCGCCCGAATCTATGACCCAAGTGTCTTTCGATTCTTCCACTAAACACGCTTCCAGGTAATGAAGTTCCTTACCTTCCTTGCCCTTGGCGGCTAGGAATTCCCGGCAAGCCTTCTTGAAGTGACCTACCTTCCCACAATGGAAGCATTTGGACTTTTTAGGGTCCTTCGGCTTCTTGTTCTTCTTCTTCTTCTTCCCGTCCGAGACAGGAGGATTAGAAGAACTAGAAGCCACTTGCTTTTTATTTGGCCTCTTCCTCTTCCATGAGGGATTGGAAGATTCCGCCAAATTGGCCTCACCTTTAGGTCGGACCACATCCTCATCCCTGATCATCCGCTCATAAGCCTGTAGTTGCTTCATAAGCTCGGTTAGTCCTAACTCCTTTGTCGCCAGATTGTATGCGGCCTTAAACCCCACAAAATCTTTAGACAAAGTCTTGAACACCATCTCAATCTGGGTGTTGTAGTCCAACTCAGCACCATTCTCGGCAGCCTCAGCGAAGAATCCCATTAGAGTGATCATATGGTCCTTCACCGGAGCACCCGCCTTTTGCTTAGAGTTCATAATGCTGGTGATAGCGGACTGTCGAGCCAATTTTTCTTGGCCTCCGAACATGTCCTCCAGATTTTCCATGATCTCCCCAGCAACTTGATAAGTCTCATGCTGCTTTTGTAAAGCACTCGTCATGCTAGCAAGGTTGTAACATCGAGCTATCTCATTGGATTATCTCCAATGATTATAGGCAACTGGGACCTCCTCAATTGGTGTGTCAGGTTTGGGCCCAGGTGGGCATGGTTCGTCCAGTACGAACTTGTGTCTCTCGCAGTTGAGAACTATTAATAGATTTCTTTTCCAATCTTTATAATTGTCGCCATTCAACTTATTTTCAGTAAGTATTGAAATGGGTGTCGGTGACATTTTGAACTGAAATAAAATTATACTAGACATCATTACAAAGCCCAAGCAAATATACAGATAATTTAGCAAATAAAACATACAAGCATGTTCCTACATGAAACTTGAAAAACATGTAGCATTGCATGTGGCGGCCCGCCCCTTGTGGAGATCATACAATACTATTACAGTTGAGCTTTATCGCTAACTGCGATAGATTGTACTCTCATGGGTCGCCGGCTTATCTCTCTACTCTTTTTAAATCATGACGTTTTTGGGGAAAATTTTTTTTTCTTTAAACATCATGTAAAATATTTCCCATTATTTACTTTGTTGGCAAGTACAAAGTAATATAAATAATACAGTACTTTTGTAAAATATATATAATTACAAAAGAACTGTTTCCCCCTTTTTCCCTTCACTTTAACGCTCAGCGGCAAGACTCTGGCAGTACCATATCCCTCACCCAGTTATCCCATTTGACACGCGCCATCCCGTCCGCATCCAGTCAAACAAGCTACTGAGCTGGTCGCTTACCTGCAACATTAGCAAAAATGGTGAGCTACAGGCTCAGTAAGTTCAAACATGCAAGAAATAAAATTTCTATGAATAGTACTATTCATCGTGAATAGTACCATTGACTACTATTCATACGTGAATAGTAACTTTGACCACTATTCATACGTGAATAGTAAAGTTGACCACAACACTGTATCACACTAGTACATCTACCGCGATGTTAGTGCTCTCACTAAACTGTCTTATGCTCAATTATGGCACAGTTTCAGTTTTAGGTCATTATCTTTATTTACATTCTGGTTTTGAGCTCAGGTTGGCAGTACCATTTAAGTGCGCATGACTGGGAGCGGTACATTAGTGCTGACCTCCACAGCCTTAATCTCATAGCCCCGAAGGCAAAATAGTACATAACTGGGAGCGGTACATCAGTGCTGACCTCCACAGCCTTATCTCATAGCCCCGAAGGCAAAAGTACCTCCCTGTACGGAAGGCTGGTACGCCAGAAAGTGGTTTCATTACCGACTTTTTAACCTTCTAACCCGGTGACTTCACATTGTCCCGTGGTTAGGAATGGTTCACATTTTAATTTTAGGTGAGTGAGTTTTATTAACCTCGCTCTAGTGCCCGAAGCACAATTAACCATGTGTCCCATTCTTATAGTGCCCGTAGCACATTTCGTCTCTCTCTCTACTCTATAATAGTGCCCGTAGCACATATGTACCTAACTTATAGTTAGTACATTAAGGTTAGCACAATATTACTATATGTTGCAGACAGGTAAATGTCTGAACTTACCTTATCAGACTGTTCTCTTTCTCTCTCTTGGATCTTGAATCGCCTTCCTTGTAGGCCGATTTTGGGATCCTACAGACAAAACTATGTCTGTTAATTTCTTTCCCATTTATAGCTTTTATTTTTCATTAAAAAGCTTAAATAAAACCTATTTATAACTTTTTAGGTTTTATTTATTATTTTCACCATTTTCGCCCAACTTTTGCAAAATTACGATTTTACCCCAATATTTTGGCAAAATTGCAGTTTTGCCCCTGACGGAATTTTATTGATCCAGACTGCATTTTTGGCTCTCAGGAACTTTTCTGACTCTTTTCTAATCATTACCGGGTTCGTTTCTATTTTATTTCCACTTTTTGTTTTCCCGGCCCTCGGGAAGCACTATTCCGACCCTTACGTCGGTTTAGCGATTTTCTATCGTTTCGGAGTCTCAAATGGACGTTTCACTAGTATTTAAAACGTTCATCTAGACTTTCCCGACCTAGGTCTCTGAGGCTCGGGTTTTCCGTTCCCGACTCGGACCTTTATTTTATTTCCAAAAACGCCCCCCCCTCGGGGTCGGTTTTTCAATCTCACACGCGTTTTTCATTTTTAAGGGGATGGGTTACTATTCACGACCCACCCCTTAAATTATCCTTATTCACTTTTTCCGTTAGGGACTCGGGTTTCCATCCCGGCCCTAACTTTTATTTTAAATCCCTATTTTACCCCGAATGCCGTTTTTGAAATTTCGGCAGCATTTCGGCGTAATTTTAAGGCTTCCGGCGTTAGGTACGCCTCGAACCGAATGTACCTGCCACGTACTATACCACAAGCCTATTTTATGTAAAAGTTTTCCAAACTTTTACATAAAAGCCCACAATTTCCAATTTCACATTATCACCCACATTACAAAATTTTTTTCACATTTTTACCCTTAATTTGGTTTCGGTTTTTCATAACTAAACCGAACCAAATTTTGTCCAACTTTTCAACCACTTTTTAGGCTATTCAATGCCATTTTTCTAACACTTTTTCAAGCCCATTTTCAATGCATTTTCAACCAAATTCTTAGGGTTTTTATGCACTTATAACCCACGGCCTTATTAATGAAAATCATGCTCAACATTTTTGTTTCATGCTTTCCATTTTAATTTCATCATTTGCATATTAAAATGCATAATTCCAATCAACGAAATACCACATAAAACCAAGCAAAATTTTCTTCCAAACCCATTGTAAACTAACGGCCACTTTATACAATTCATACCAAAATTTTTTTTCAACTTTCCACAATAAAATACAAGCTTTATTCTTCACCAAATTAAACTTAGAAAGCATATTAACAATTAACCACAAAGTTTTCTCATTGGTTACCTAAGGTAACCCACGGATTTCCTCTTGAAAAACCAACCAAAATTCGGTTTTTCTTTAATGAATTTGCATGGTTTTCTTCCTTAATACATCCTTAACAAAACCCAACATCAAATCCATGAAAAACAACCAAAAATTTTCCATCTTTTTATCACTATTCACCCACGGATTTTAAGAAGAAAAACCATGAAAAAATCAAGTGCCAGGGAAGATACCTTAATCAATTGCTTCCTTTGTCTTCAAGGAGTGTTTTGACACACTTTTTGTGAAGAAAATTTGAAGAGATTGCTTGGTTTCCCTTGGGTGGCTCACGTACATGCCATGGAAGAAAACTTAGAAATTTTTTTCTCTTTGGTTTTGCTTTGAAAATGAACTTCGGCCACTTTATCACGTTTTGCCGACTTAACCATGCAAGAAAGCCAATTAATTTGGCTCTAAACCAATCAAAATTTGACATCTTTCCATGCCATTTCTTTCCCCATTTTTCAAAAATTAAAAATGGAAATTTTTGGCCAAATCTTGGCCTTTAGATCAAAAGCTAAATGAATCATGGCCATTCATTCTACCAACCACCATAATTCTTTCCATTTATTAAATGGATTAATGATGTCATAAATGCAAAAGTGAAAGTTGACTTTGACTTTCACTATTCACATTAATTCGACTACTTTTTGACCGATGCCGGTTCGAGCCGAAATTTTCCTGAAATCGTCCCGGCGTGTTCCTGAGGTCTCCTGTGCAGTCGGATCAATTTAATCTGCTTCCGTTTGATCAAAATCAATCCCGGAAGTTTACCGTCTTTTATTGCTCCGGTTAGGGTTTTCAATGCCGATTTTGGCACCGTTTCACCCGTTTCAACTCAGTGAATTTTTCCAACACTGAATTCTTACTCGTCAGTATTGTTAGAACATTTTCACATATTCTAAACAATATAAACACATTTATTTCACTCTTTAAATAGTACAAATTGTTATATACATACAATTGTACATTTTTCATCCGAGAACTGCCTGAATTTCCCGGTGATCACATTGCAACAGTAATTCTCAGCACCTATTGCCCCAAGCCACCGAGGGGTGGTCATGAGAACAAATAGCCGGAACATGGACCCCGTCCAATTAATACATGTTGCCTTAAATCCTCCAAGGTTAAGACATATATTAATAACCGCTTATTTGGCCACCAGTTTAGTTAACAGAGCTTCTAGGGAAGGTTAATAACTAAACGAGTCTTGAGTGTATAACCATTGTTTACGTAGCCCGATCCACGTCCTACCAAGCCACCGAGGGGTAGTCATGAATAGGATCGCACCCGAACATGTTTTCCACGTAGGAGATCTGATCTAGTATACCGGCAGCGGTAAACACTTACCGAGGGGTGTGGTCAGGGCAGAACTGACGCGAGGCGTTACCATGCTTTCACATATGGATCAACAATGGAGGCCGTGGGTTTTGTTTGAAACCCTCTCCCACTCAATATTTTGAAAAACATGCAAGTTTTGACAAATTGTGTATGATCAATATAGTATGAGCGGCACTCACCTATCCTATATGACATGTTATCAAATGTGCATACAAAACATCCATCAATACATATTTATACATCCATGACATATCACAGAAAAATAATTGACAGAATAACCAAGTTATGGTTCCATCCTAGAACAAAGAAAATAAAGATTACAAAATTCCATCCAAAACATTCTTTGGGTCTTGAATTCTGTTCCATCTTCTTGTATCCATCTTTATGTAGCCTCTCCATTTATTTCTCATCCCAAGAATTATTTAAAATTTAAATATCCAAAAATTTAAATTTCAAATTCAAATTCCCAATTCGAATTTCAAATTTAAATTTCAAATTTAAATTTTAAACAATTTTAAACATCATGTGTAATAATATGTAATTTCAAAAAATTTGAAATTTTTAATTGCATATTTTTAAACATGTTTTAAAATTAAATCTCAAATTTAAAAATCAAAATTTTCTGATTTTTGGACCGTCGGACCGCCGCCCCCGTAGGCAGCAGCCGCCGTGGGCAGCCACCAACCCCGGAGGGGCTGGCAGCCCACAGCCGCCCCCATGTGCAGCCCTGCTGGGCTGCACGCCCAGGCTGGGTGCAGCAGACGGCAGGCTGCAGGCAGCGCCTGCAGCCAGAGGCTACACGCCCAGGCTGCGGCCAGCCTTGGGCAGGTCACGGCCACCCCTGGCTGCAGGCCAAGCCTGCCGCCGTGGGTGGTGTGGGCCTGCACAGGGGCTGCCGCAGCCCCATCCTGCCCGAGGGTAGGGGCTGCAGCCCCACCAAGGCCTGTTGGCCTATCCCGAGGGGTCTTGTCTCGATTTTCATGCCATATTCCAATTTACCTATTAGGATCTCAAAAAATTAATTTGAATCCTAATTAAATTGAAATTTTCCACACAATCAAAATTTCAACCTTTAAATCAAATTTAACTTTTGAAAAAAATAAATTACGGCCTTCAATCTTCAATCTCCTCCAAGAATAATTACATAAAATTTCCTAAACCATTTCCGGTGTACAAAAATTCTAACCATAAAAATTCTAAGAGACAAAAATTAAAATCCATGAAAAAATTACAGTGTTTATAAACTGCTCCCATGGTTACATAAAAATTCCTAGATACAATTTTTCTAAATTCTAAGGAACCATAACCGGTATAAACAAGCATGCTTATAATAATTCAAAAAATTAAAATAACCACATACTTTATACATAATCTATGATAACAACATAAAGGAACCCTAGAATGCCACTCTCTAAATATCAAATCCATACATAAATAAAAAGACTAAGTAATTGTCTAATTTATGTACATGGCATAGTCATGAGATGGCTCTGATACCAATTGTAGGAAAATAATTCGGTAAAAACGTATCAGAGTGGCGCAGCGGAATAATAAAAATTTTTTAGATCGTTAAATATCTCATGATGCCATATACAATAAACCAACAACAATTAAAACTCATACCTCAAGGACGCCAATCTTGCAGGAGGAGAATGACCGGAGGCTTCAACCAACTAGCCTTCTCTACTATTCTCCAATTCCTGAATGGCTGAGTGTGTGGGCACTCTGAACCTCGATCGGTATGCTAGCACTGCTAGTCTTCTTCCGACCACCCAGATCTCTAAAGAACTTTATTGTCACGATGAGCTGTGCAACAATAAGCCTGCTCACCTGAGAGTCTGTGGTCTGAGAGAACTAGAGTGGTAGGACATCTATTTATTGACCTGCATGAGGTGATTCTCTGAATTTAAATTGGATTAGGAAAAGATATTTTCCCTTATCCATATCCATAAAATCTGAATTTTTCCAAGGGAGAATCTCAAAAAAAAATTCGGTTTTCTTAGGATAAATCCAATCCAAATCTAAACAAGATTTTAACTAGAATTTTATCTCCCTTTTTTCAACCAAAAAATCTGAAATTTCCAAGGAGATTTTTCCTCCAATAATTCGGCCACTTTTAGGATAAGGGAGAATCAAAATTCCACTAGGATTTTCAAGCTTGAATCTTATCTCAACCTTATCCAAAAATAACCGAATTTCCTAGGAGATTTTCTCCCTAATTTCGGCCACTTTTCAGGGAAGGAGAGAATCCAAATTCAACTAGGATTGAAGCTTGAATTTTCCGTTGAACCTTATCCATAAAAACCGAAATTTCATTGAGGATTATCCTCAAAAATTTTGTCCACTTTTGTTGGGATTTAGATTCAAAATTCAAGTAGGATTCTAACAAGATTATCCTCTCCAAATCCAACTCAAATTCGAATTTCAAACCTTGTGGATTTTCCACAACAAATTCGAATCCTACTTGGACTGTGATTCAAAATTTGAATTTCAAATTTCAAATTCAAATTTCAAATTTCAAATTTCAAATTTCAAATTTAAATTTCAAATTCAAATTTCAAATTCGAATTTCAAATTCAAAATTCAAATTCAAATTTCAAATTCAAATTTCAAATTCCACAAAACGGTTGTGTTTCAAATTCTTGTTCTCATGGATAATTTTCTACAACTCCAATCCAATCTCAAATAAAATCATGGCAACTTTATTTGGAGTTCGAATAATTGTGTACTCTATTATCCAAAACAAAATCTGAATCCAACCGGAGAGAATCTTGTCTACCATCCTAATCCTGTGTCATCACCATCCATGCATAATAAACTAGCCAATAGCATACACAAATCAATTTGCCAAACGTTAAGGAATTATGTGGAGCTAGTAGAGGGACTGATTGGACATATATAATCGGGCTCCCGTGATTCCATATGATCATTATTCTTTACCGAACAACTCAATCATATGATCACTAGTTTCAGAGTCACACCACTATAAACCTGAAACTGAACTCCCAATTATATACCGTATTGCGTAAGCCTGTGACGAGCTACTATCCAATGACCTTGTCATATATGCAAAACCCTCATATGATATCCATGATCAGCCTTAGGTCAAAGTCCGTTTAATCCTACTGATTACGCTATCTTAAAGTTCCATTATACTACCGAATTAAGAAAATGATTATTCACCATATGTGAATAAGAAGTCATCCACCCGGCAGACGACCCAAGGCCTTGTCCATTTTCACATTCAGTATAATGCCTTTAAGAGGATACCTTTAACTCCTCAGAGCTATGATTCCGATATCTGCAAACAAACCCTTCATCGTATACAAGTCATGCACCCAACGAACCAGTCTATAAGCTTACTACCTCTGAGATGCTTTAGCCATTGGAACATCAAAGTACACAAGTCATATACATGAAGAAGTTCATTTACTCAGGATTAAGGTTATTGCACAATGAACGTCAAAAGCAGATTGATCCACTCATAGCGGACTACGTAGATCAATCACGCTTTAGTCCCGGTCTAATATGTCACCACCAAGCAACATATCTATGTCTCTACTTAGGAGTCCAGCTCTAGACAGTCAAGACAGACCGTCCCCTCCAAGGTTTTAGACAACATAATAGTCTTAACATGAGTTAGATGCTCGGTCTAACCCCATGGACTACAGACCATAGTTTAGACCGCTAACTTTAGAACATTGTCTTCTCGCATACAAAAGTCCATTGCATGCAAAGTTCTAACAGTTTTAACACAAGCAGTCAGTGAGCCATATTTGCTTATATTTACTTTAACATGTAAATAAGACGAGGACAGATAGCAATGTAATGAATAACCTCTATATATAATTTTATTATCCAGTTCAAAATGAATACATCAAAATGTCTCTAATGCTTAGGGCATTTCCTAACAACAAATACCAAAAATTTCTCTTAAAAACCAAATCAAAACAGAAACTAAAAACTATAAGGATCGGTTTTTGGAAGACTTACCCTTGGTGCCTTAGAATGACTTGGATTCGAATCCTCCTTGCACAAGCTTGTGAGGTTTGATTTTTGGTAAGTTATGGTATGATTTAAAACTTGAAAAAGTGAGGGTTTGGAGGCTTAAGGGGTTCAGCTGCAGCTAGGAGAAGAAGGGGAAATGAAAAATGTTTTGGAAGCCCAAAAGAAAGGAAACAAACCACTTGTGTAAAGGGTTCCTTTTATAGGCAAAATTGATCAACTCACTTAGACTTAATCCTACTTAATTGTCTACCAAATTAGCCAAATCTTGGGACAAATTTGCTGTCCAATTTCAGACCAAAGTGGGCCTGGCTGCTCATTGGAAGGAGGGAGGAATAAACAATTGTTGTTGACTAGCTTTTTCAAAAACCCTTGAATAATATATTCAAGTGTGTCATGGCTAGGGAAATATTTTAATGGCCACCTTTTGGGCTATGTGTGCAGCAGATTACAGCTGCTTTTGTAGCGAAGGGGCATGAAAATTTAAGGCCAAAATTTATCTGTGTTGGCTTCTCATCACAGTTTAATTTTATACTGCGATGTTCGGTCCTTTCTCGGTAGTGTTCCAATTTTCATTCGAAAATTGGTTTTCTGAATCCGATTTTTGTACTGTAAATTCCTAGTTGTTTTCTACTATCTAAGAGCCCATTATCAGTCTAAATTACTATTCACATCCTATACTGTGGTTGTGTCTGCACTGTGTTGTCCTTTCACATGCAAATCGAGGCGTTCCCAGGTGAAATTTCAGACACAGTCTCTCTTGACTAATTTGGACGTGCTGATTCCATTTTTATCAGTTTTACATCCATTAGAGGTCATCTAGACCAGTTTTCAGGATCTGTGTGACCCCACCTCAAAAAACGTGTCAGGTGCCCGATTGACTAATTTGGGCGTTTTGAGCCCAAATATATCAGTTTCGGGGCGAGTGAAGGTCGTCTTGACCCTCCTCCTGATACTGTGTACTTCTCACTATACATTATCCACTGTTTTCTGCTTAACTAACTGGTCTGAGTGCTCCGACTCTAATTTTGTCAGTCTCTAGGTGAGAAGAGGTCATCTGGACCATTTTCTCGATATCGTACCCTTACTAGGGCTATCTCTCGCTATTGTCCTCAAATGTTTAGCCTGAGCATTCTGGTGATCTATTTACCAGTCTTGTGTCAAGAAATGGTCGTCTGGACCAGTTTTCTGACACTGCGTGTCTCATTCATTTATACACATAATAGGGTGGACTGGGTTCACTGTCGGTTGCCCCTTTCACTACATGAATAGTACTTAAACAGTACCGTATCTGTTTAGTCTATTCAATGGGAAATATACTATATTTTTTCAACTTAATTACTCATTGCATAGTAATTAGGTTTCATGCAATTTAAGGGTCTGTGTAATGGCTTTCTGCTCATTACACGGCCTTCAACACGGCCTTTAACGCGGGCGTGTTTAAGGTAACACGGGCGTGTATACACCGGATACGGGCGTGTACTAGCTGAAGTTTTTCAACACGGTCCTGTTTCAAAACATGGCCTTTTAGACGTTCACAACCCGAACAGTACACGGCCTCTTACATGGTTGTGTTCTTGACTGTGTCTCAGTACACGGCCATGTTCAATTACATGGCTTCTCACACGTTCACAACCCGAGCGGTACACGACCGTGTACCTAACCGTGTTCTACTACACAGCTATGTATACTTATGCAGCTTCTCACACGTACCCAGTCTGAGTGGTACACGGCCACTTACACAGCCGTGTGCCTGACCATGTACTTTAAAAATTACACTAAAATGCATCAATTTATTCTTCAATTTCTCATTGAATTAAAAATTAAAGTACATGATCGAGGCAATCCTTACATATGAGCCCGCTTGGTCACTATTTACTATTTATTTTTTGCACTGCGGTTGTCTTACACTGTACCAACACTGTGCGTGTGTAATACAACTTTTTCACACGCAATGTCTGACACAGGCTATCCTAACTAATTTGGGCATGCTGAATCCATTTTTAATAGTTTTATGCCCATCCGGGGTCCTTCGGATCAGTTTTCAATATATGTGTGATTCCCACCCGGAAATCACCTTTCGTGCTAAACCGACCAGTTTTGGCGTTCTGAAACTAAATATATCAGTTTCAGGCTAAGAATAGGTCATCTTGACTCCTTTCCCGATACTGCATGTCTCTCGGACAAAACCTCTTATTTCATGCCTAATTGACCCGATTGGGCCTGCTAACTTTAAATACACCAGTTTCATGTCAAGAAAATTATCACCTTGACTTATTTCCTCGGTACGGTATATTTATCAAGCAAGATTTTACTATTGTGCTCAGACGACCAGCCTGAGCGTACCGATGACTAGATCATCTGTTCTATGTCAAGAAATGGCCATCTGGGCCGTATTCTGGATATGACATGTCTCATGCGTATTTTCACGTATATTGAGACAGATCGATTGCACTTGTTGATAGCCCCGTTCATCGCACGAATAATAATTAAACAGTCCCGTACTCACTTAATGCATCCAATTGGCAATTTTCATTGCATTATAAACATAATTATGTATTACACAGTAATTAGGTTTACACGTATAGGGTGGTCATCATAACCCACCCCCCTTACAAAATTTTCATCCTAAAAAATTAGAACAAGTCCGGGAAGTCTATCCTCAAGTCTTGTTCCCGTTCCCAAGTGGCTTCTTCTATATTATGATTCTGTTACAACACCTTTACGAGCAGTATAACTTTATTTCTAAGTGCTTTCTCTTCTCTGGCCAGAATCTACACAGGTTTCTCCTCGTAGGTCAGATTAGCATGCACCTCGACAGGTTCCTGGCTTAGGACGTGTGAACTATCTAGCACGTACTTCTTCAACATTGAGACGTGAAAGAAATTATGCACCGAAACTAACTCGGGAGGAAATGCTAATCTGTAGGCTACGTTCCCGATTCTCTCGATAATCGCAAAAGGTCGTATGTACCTAGGACTGAGTTTCCCCTTCTTTCCAAAGTGCATCACTCCCTTCATGGGTGTCACCTTGAGAAAGACTAAGTCTCCCACTTGAAACTCGAGAGGTCTGCGGTGCTTGTCTGTGTAGCTCTTCTGGTGGCTATGTGCTATTTCTAGCCTTTCCCGTATCAGCTTCACGGCTGCTGCCGTATCCCTGACGAAGTCTATGCTAGTTACATGTTTCTCTCCAGTCTCATGCCAATGGACCGGGGATCTACATTTTCTCCCATAGAGTGCCTCGTACGGTGCCATCCCTATCGAGGAATGGTAGCTGTTGTTGTACGAGAACTCGATCAGTGGTAGTTTCTGATCCCAGTTTCCCTTGAAGTCCAAAACATAGGCGCATAGCATGTCCTCTAGTGTCTGTATAGTCCTCTCAGACTGACCGTCAGTCTGAGGGTGGAAGGTGTTAGGAAATACCCTAAGTATTAGAGACATTTTCATGTATTCATTTTGAACTGGATAATAAAATTATATATAGAGGTTATTCATTACATTACTATCTGTCCTCGTCTTATTTACATGTTAAAGTAAATGTAAGCAAATATGGCTCACTGACTGCTTGTGTTAAAACTGTTAGAACGTTGCATGCAATGGACTTTTGTATGCGAGAAGATAATGTTCTAAAGTTAGCGGTTTAAACTATGGTCTGTAGTCTATGGGGTTAGACCGAGCATCTAACTCATGTTAAGACTATTATGTTGTCTAAAGCCTTGGAGGGGACGGTTTGTCTTGACTGTCTGGAGCTGGACTCCCAAGTAGAGACATAGATATGTTACTTGGTGGTGACATATTAGACCGGGACTAAAGCGTGATTGATCTACGTAGTCCGCTATGAGTGGATCAATCTGCTTTTGACGTTCATTGTGCAATAACCTTAATCCTGAGTAAATGAACTACTTCATGTATATGACTTGTATACTTTGATATTCCAACGGCTAAAGCGTCTCAGAGGTAGTAAGCTTATGGACTGGTTCGTTGGGTGCATGACTTGTATACGATGAAGGGTTTGTTTGCAGATATCGGAATCATAGCTCTAAGGAGTTAAAGGTATCCTCTTAAAGGCATTATACAGAATGTGAAAATGGACAAGGCCTTGGGTCGTCTGCTGGGCGGATGACTTCTTATTCACACATGGTGAATAATCATTTTCTTAATTCGGTAGTATAATGGAACTTTAAGATAGCCTGATCAGTAGGTTTAAACGGACTTTGACCTAAGGTTGATCATGGATATCATATGAGGGTTTTGCATATATGACAAGGTCATTGGATAGTAGCTCATCACAGGCTTACGTAATACGGTATATAATTGGGAGTTCAGTTTCAGGTTTATAGTGGTGTGACTCTGAAATTAGTGATCATATGATTGAGTTGTTCGGTACAGAATGATGATCATATGGAATCATGGGAGCTCGATTATATATGTCCAATCAGTCCCTCTACTAGCTCCACATAATTCCTTAACGTTTGACAAATTGATTTGTGTATGATATTGGCTGGTTTATTATGCATGGATGGTGATGACACAGGATTAGGATGGTAGACAAAATTCTCTCCGGTTGGATTCAGATTTTGTTTTGGATAATAGAGTACACAATTATTCGAACTCCAAATACAGTTGCCATGATTTTATTTGAGATTGGATTAGAGTTGTAGAAAATTATGCATGAGAACAAGAATTTGAAACACAACCGTTTTGTGGAATTTGAAATTTGAATTTTGAAATTTGAAATTTGAATTTTGAAATTTGAAATTTGAATTTTGAATTTGAAATTTGAATTTGAAATTTGAATTTGAAATTCGAATTTGAAATTTGAATTTGAAATTTAAATTTGAAATATGAAATTTGAAATTTGAAATTTGAATTTGAAATTCGAATTTGAAATTTGAAATTCAAATTTTGAATCACAGTCCAAGTAGGATTCGAATTTGTTGTGGAAAATCCACAAGGTTTGAAATTCGAATTTGAGTTGGATTTGGAGAGGATAATCTTGTTAGAATCCTACTTGAATTTTGAATCCAAATCCCAACAAACTATGGACTGTTAGGAAATGCCCTAAGTATTAGAGACATTTTGATGTATTCATTTTGAACTGGATAATAAAATTATACATAGAGGTTATTCATTACATTGCTATCTGTCCTCATCTTATTTACATGTTAAAGTAAATGTAAGCAAATATGGCTCACTGACTGCTTGTGTTAAAACTGTTAGAACGTTGCATGCAATGGACTTTTGTATGTGAGAAGACAATGTTCTAAAGTTAGCAGTCTAAATCATGGTCTGTAGTCTATGGGGTTAGACCGAGCATCTAACTCATGTTAAGACTATTATGTTGTCTAAAGCCTTAGAGGGGACGGTTTGTCTTGACTGTCTGGAGCTGGACTCCCAAGTAGAGACATGGATATGTTGCTTGGTGGTGACATGTTAGGCCGGGACTAAAGCGTGATTGATCTACGCAGTCTGCTATGAGTGGATCAATCTGCTTTTGACGTTCATTATGCAATAACCTTAATCCTGAGTAAATGAACTACTTCATGTATATGACTTGTGTACTTTGATGTTCCAATGGCTAAAGCGTCTCAGAGGTAGTAAGCTTATAGACCGGTTCATTGGGTGCATGACTTGTATACGATGAAGGGTTTGTTTGCAGATATCAGAATCATAGCTCTGAGGAGTTAAAGGTATCCTCTTAAAGGCATTATACTAAATGTGAAAATGGACAAGGCCTTGGGTCGTCTGCTGGGCGGATGACTTCTTATTCACATATGGTGAATAATCATTTTCTTGATTCGGTAGTATAATGGAACTTTAAGATAGCCTGATCAGTAGGATTAAACGGACTTTGACCTAAGGCTGATCATGGATATCATATGAGAGTTTTGCATATATGACAAGGTCATTGGATGGTAGCTCGTCACAGGCTTACGTAATACGGTATATAATTGGGAGTTCAGTTTCAGGTTTATAGTGGTGTGACTCTGAAATTAGTGATCATATGATTGAGTTGTTCGGTACAGAATGATGATCATATGGAATCACGGGAGCCTGATTATATATGTCCAATCAGTCCCTCTACTAGCTCCACATAATTCCTTAACGATTGGCAAATTGATTTGTGTATGCTATTGGCTAGTTTATTATGCATGGATGGTGATGACACAGGATTAGGATGGTAGACAAGATTCTCTCCGGTTGGATTCAGATTTTGTTTTGGATAATAGAGTACACAATTATTCGAACTCCAAATAAAGTTGCCATGATTTTATTTGAGATTGGATTGGAGTTGTAGAAAATTATCCATGAGAACAAGAATATGAAACACAACCGTTTTGTGGAATTTGAAATTTGAATTTTGAATTTTGAATTTTGAATTTTGAATTTTGAATTTTGAATTTTGAATTTTGAATTTGAAATTTGAATTTGAAATTTGAATTTGAAATTTAAATTTGAAATTTGAAATTTGAAATTTGAAATTTGAAATTTGAAATTTGAATTTGAAATTTGAATTTGAAATTTGAAATTCAAATTTTGAATCACAGTCCAAGTAGGATTCGAATTTGTTGTGGAAAATCTACAAGGTTTGAAATTCAAATTTGAGTTGGATTTGGAGAGGATAATCTTGTTAGAATCCTACTTGAATTTTGAATCCAAATCCCAACAAAAGTGGGTGAATTTTTTAAGGATAATCCTCAATGGAAAATTCGGTTTTTTGTGGATAAGATTCAAGGGAAAATTCAAGTTTCAATCCTAGTTGAATTTGGATTCTCTCCTTCCCTAAAAGTGGCCGAAATTTTGGAGCCTTAATCCTAGGAAATTCGGTTATTTTTGGATAAGGTTGAGATGAGATTTAGCTTGAAAATCCTAGTGGAATTTTGATTCTTCCTTATCCTAAAAGTGGCCGAAAATTTGGAGAAGATTTTCTCCTAAAGATTTCGGATTTTTTGGTTGAAAAAGGGAGATAAAATTCTAGTTAAAATCTTGTTTAGATTTGGATTGGATTTATCCTAGAAAAACCGAATTTAATTGTTAGGATTATCCTATGAAAAATTCAGATTTTTTGGTTAAAGATAAAGAAAAAAAAATCTTTTCCTAGTCCAATTCGAATTCAGAGAATCACCTCATGCAGGTCTATAAATAGAGGTCCTGCCACTCCAGTTCTCTTAGACCACAGACTCTCAGGTGAGCAGGCTTATTGTTGCACAGCTCATCGTGACAATAAAGTTCTTTAGAGATCTGGGTGGTCGGAAGAAGACTAGCAGTGCTAGCATACCGATCGAGGTTCAGAGTGCCCACACACTCAGCCATTCAGGAATTGGAGAATAGTAGAGAAGGCTAGTTGGTTGAAGCCTCTGGTCACTCTCCTCCTGTTTATTGGCGTCCTTGAGGTATGAGTTTTAATTGTTGTTGATTTATTGTATATGGCATCATGAGATATTTAACGATCCAAAAATTTTTATTGTTCCGCTGCGCCACTCTGATACGTTTTTACCAATTTATTTTCCTACATGGACGAAATTTTGAGGATAATCCTCAATGGAATTTCGGTTTTTATGGATAAGGTTCAAGGGAAAAATTCAAGTTTCAATCCCAGTTGAATTTAGATTCTCTCCTCCCTGAAAGGTGGCCGAAATTTTGGAGATAATCTCCTAGGAAAGTTCGGTTATTTTGGATAAGGTTGAGATAAGATTCAAGCTTGAAAATCCTGGTGGAATTTTGATTCTTCCTTATCCTAAAAGTGACCGAATATTTGGAGAAGATTTTCTCCTAGGAATTTCAGATTTTTTGGTTGAAAAAGGGAGATAAAATTCTAGTTAAAATCTTGTTTAGATTTGGATTGGATTTATCCTAAGAAAACCGAATTTTATTGTTGGATTTTCCCATGGAAAAATTCAGATTTTTTGGTTATGGATAAGGGAGAATATCTTTTCCTAGTCCAATTTGAATTCAGAGAATCACCTCATGCAGGTCTATAAATAGAGGTCCTACCACTCCAGTTCTCTTAGACCACAGACTCTCAGGTGAGCAGGCTTATTGTTGCACAGCTCATCGTGACAATAAAGTTCTTTAGAGATCTGGGTGGTCGGAAGAAGACTAGCAGTGCTAGCATACCGATCGAGGTTCAGAGTGCCCACACACTCAGCCATTCGGGAATTGGAGAATAGTAGAGAAGGCTAGTTGGTTGAAGCCTCCGGTCATTCTCCTCCTGCAAGATTAGCGTCCTTGAGGTATGAGTTTTAATTGTTGTTGGTTTATTGTATATGGCATCATGAGATATTTAACGATCTAAAAATTTTTATTGTTCCGCTGTGCCACTCTGATACGTTTTTACCGATTTATTTTCCTACAGAAGGCCGTGCTAAACTTCAACTTGGATCCTAACGTGGCTTGTACACTCCGCCAAAATCTGGAGGTGAAGCGTCCATCACGATCTAAGATAATCGATTTCAGCACTCCGTGTAACCTTACAATCTAAGCCACGTAAATTTCTGCTAGTCGTTCCATCGAGTAGCTGATCTTTATGGCTAGGAGTCTGGCTGATTTTGTCAATCGATCTACAATCACCCAGATTGCGTCATTTCTATTGGATGTCCTTGGCAGTCCGACAACAAGTTCCATCGTAATCTGATCCCATTTCCACACGGATAGCTCAATTTTCTGTAATTCTCCTGCTGGACGCTGATGTTCAGCCTTAACTTTATGACACATAAGGCATTTGGCGATGAATTCTGCTACGTCATTCTTCATTCCAGGCCACCAAAAACTTCCCTTCAAGTCCTTATATAACTTGTTAGCTCCTGGATGTAAGGAATATGGCGTCTCGTGAGCCTCTGAGAGGATTCATTTTCTGAGCTCTGCCTTCTTCGGTACATAAACTCTGCCCTTGTAATAGAGTCTGCCATCCTCTAAGACTTTAAAATCTGAGTTATTACCCTCCTTAGCCTCATTCCTTGGCTTGGTCAAGGACAAATCGAGCTCTTGGCTAGCCTTGATCTCGTCTCAGAGTGTTGACTGGAGAGTCATTTCGGATAATTTTCCTGATAGAATCTCGATCTCACTACTACACAGATCCTTCTGTAAAGCTCTTAGCAAGGTGCTGATAGCCATAGGTGATGTGGAGTGCCTCCGACTTAATGCATCAGCCACTTTGTTGGCCTTTCCCGGGTGATATAGGATTTCACAATCGTAATCCTTCGCCAGCTCGAGCCATCTATGTTGCCTCAAGTTAAGCTCCTTCTGCGTGAAGATAAACTTGAGGCTCTTGTGGACCGTGTAGATTTCATACTTGATGCCATAAAGGTAGTGTCTCCATATCTTTAGTGTAAAAACTACCGTGACTAGCTCTAAATCGTGTGTACGGTAGTTCTTTTCATGCTCCTTTAGCTGTCGCGAGGCATACGCAACTACTTTGTCGCTCTGCATCAACACAGCTCCTAATCCAGCCTTGGATGCATCACTGAAGATCACAAAATTTCCTTGACTAACATCTAGAATGGTTAGTATTGGGGCACTCGTGAGCCTACGTTTTAGCTCCTAAAAGGTCTACTCACATTTGTCAATCCACTCAAACTTCTTCTCCTTCTTGGTGAGTGCTGTAAGAGGGGCGGCTAGCTTTGAAAAGCCTTCAACAAAGCACCTGTAATACCCTACTAATCCCAAAAAACTGTGTATCTCTGTCACGTTCTTCAGAGCTGGCCATGCGCTGACTGCTTCAATCTTTGCTGAGTCTACAGATACTCCTTCCTTGGAGACTACATGTCCTAGAAAATACACCTTCTCCAGCTAAAACTCATGCTTGGAGAACTTGGCGTACAAATGATGCTCTTTTAACACGCACAGTACTGTCCTCAGGTGCTCTGCATGCTCCTCCTGAGTCTTGGAGTATATCAGTATGTCATCAACAAATACAATGACAAACTTGCCCAAATACTTCTTGAATACTCGGTTCATCAAGTCCATAAAGGCTACTGGTGCGTTAGTAATGTCCGTATCACGTTCGCAAGGCTATTTTAGGTATATCCTTATCCCTGATTCGTAGCTGGTGGTACCCTGAGCATAGGTCGATCTTGAAGAATATTGCTGCATCTCAGAGTTGATCAAATAAGTCATCAATATGTGGTAATGGGTACTTATTCTTGATCATGATCTTATTTAGCTCCCTGTAGTCTATGCACATCCTTAGAGTTCCATCTTTCTTCTTCACGAACAGTACACGTACTCCTCAAGGAGAAACACTTTGGCAAATAAAACCCTTGTCCTTCAGGTCCTTTAGTTGGGTCTGGAGTTCCTGATGCTTTGCTGGGGCCATTATATACGGAGCCTTGGATACAAGAGAAGATCCTGGTAATAGTTTGATTTCGAACGAAATCTTGTGCTCTAGTAGAAGTCGTGGAAGATCCTCCAGAAATACCTCTATGAATTCCTTAACTATCGGTACATTCTTGGGCCATATCTCTACCTCTTGGGCATTGTTTATCATGTGTGCTAGGTATGCCGTGCATCCATTGGATATCAACTTGTGTGCCTTCATTGCTGAGATCATCGTCCGTGGTTGCTTCAGTGATAGACCTGTATGAGTGAACTTCTCGCATCCCACGGGTTCAAAGGCAACTTTTCGCCTCCTGCAGTCGATGATGGTGTTGTATTTTGTAAGAAAATCCATTCCCAAGATCACATGTAGTCGTACATGTCGAGGATGATTAGGTTGATGCTCAGTTTTCGATCGTAAATAATTACTCGCACATGTCGTACCCAGTAATTATACAGTAAAACCACCCCTGAGGGAAGTGCAGTTCTGAAAGTTTGTTTCATCTTATCTAAACCCCTATCTAACCTTCTAGCAAACTCTGATGATATGAAAGAGTGTGTGGCTCCAGAATCAAATAACACTAATGCACTTGAGTTGGCGACAGAAAGCTGACCTGTCACCACTATAGACGTCCCAGCTTCAGCATCGTCTCTGGTGTAAGCATAGATCATTTCCTGGGTTTCTGGAGCTTCAAGCCTACCTTGCACGATTAATGGCCCTTCAATCCTGGTCTGGGCGGCGTGGAGTTGGCTATTCACTGAGCGGGGTTGATTTTGCTGATTCTGAGGGTTTGAATAGCAGTTCTTAGCATAGTGGCCTTCCTTGCCACAAATGAAACAACCACTCTTTCCCTGTCTGCATTCACCAGGATGGTTCCTTCCCCACTTCAAGCACTTTGGGTTTTGGTTATTGTTCCCTCCATGATTGTTTCTTTTCTAAGGAAAATTCTTCTGGGAACCTTGATTATTGGTGTTCCCCCTTCTCTTGTTATTGGGGTGGGGTTGCCGATTGTTCTGGCTGGTCCCTTCGGTCTGCCCTCGATGTTATGATTTCGGGTTCTGTCTCGCCTGAGTCTGCTTTGCTTGAGACTTCTCCTCTTTTCATGTCTTGTAAAATTGAGCCTTCCGCTCATTGTCCTGTGCCAGCTAGTACTCGGCCCGGATGGCCCTACCGACATAATCCGTTACCGTAGCTGGCCCATGGCTACCACTGAAAACTTGCATAGCAATATCAGTCCTAAACATCTTTAACATCCAGCGGACCTTCTCTTTTTTGGTAGGAACTAAATCCAGACAGAGTCGAGCCAGCTGCTCGAACTTCCTGATTACTTCCAGAGCAGTCATACTTCCCTGTCATAGATTGTTGAACTCATCCTGTTGTACCGCTAAGGCTTCTTCATTGAAATACATTTGCTTGAACTCTTTGATGAATTGATTCCAGGTCATCTCTTGGATGTTCCTCCTGATTGACACGGTTTTCTACCACTACAGCGCCTTCTTGCGTAGGGTGAAAGATGCACATAATACTTTTTCTCTATCTGTTAGACCCATAAGGTCTAGGACCATCTGAATTTCAGCAAACCAATCATTCGCCTCTATCAGGTTGGTAGTTCCCTCAAACTTTGGCACCTTCATGTGCCTGAACCTTTCATATAGATCGCTTCCCCTGTGGGTTGGTGGAAGAACACTTGCTATTGCTACTGGGGGCACTAGTGACGATTTGGGGATCTCGCACCCATACAAGATCTCCTGGGCCGGGGGAGTCACTTGCTGTCATGGAGTTTCAGATGCCGAGGGGTTTCTTGAGTTGGTACACCTGTTATGGGCGGTGCTTGGTTCTGTTGGCCCGGTTGGGCTCTAAGTTGGGCCAACTCTCGTTGTTGGTTCTTTAACATTTCTCGCAAGGTTACGAGCTGTGCTGCTAATTCCTCCTCTCCGGAAGGTTGTGCCATCTGACTTCATGTCTTTGCCATTTGTTCCTTGGGATCCTACCATGTAGCAAGGAAAGAAGGTAAAGATTGGATCTCGTAATCGGGAATCAAGCTACATATCAACTTCCTTTCTTATTTAACTATTATAAGCATACTTATATGCAACTTTCATTTTTCTCACTATCGTGATGTTCAATACGATTGCCGTATTGCATTGAAACATCACCTTAATGCCAGGACTCTTCCCGCACTTTTCCTTCACGTTGTGCTTACGTGTGTAAGGTCATATCTGGAGCCTTCAGGCAAAACTAGATTACTTTTCATATATCATAATAATAGTACATAACGTTAGTCCATTTGGAGTGGTAAACGCCCACACTTCCCAATACATATACTCAAAAGAACGGACTGAGCTAAATCAAGTGAGAGTAGGCTATGGGCTTCCCTCATACATGCATACATATAGTCAAAAGGGGATACACTAAAGTACATCCTAGCTACTCTGAGGTCAAAACAGACTCTGCATCAGAGACATCCTTGTTGTCAATCTCATCGAAAAAGAACTCCTCTGGGTCCTCTTCCTCGTCCTCTGAGTCAGAGCTGTCCTCGTCGTCACTGACTATGATGATTTGAGGCTCAGGTTCGGGTTCTTCCCATTCATCTTCGCCAAGATAGTCATCGTCATCCTCCATGGGATAATATACAGCTAGGGGTATTGCGTGAACAGGATCCTCTTCCATAGGTTCTTCGACATTTTCTGGCGCCTCTGGTGGAAGCTCAGCCATGGGGTCCTTGCTAGTCGGTTGGGGGTTTAGTTCTGCTGGGTCATCTTCAGCATTGGTGGGACCTGCTTCATCACGAGCTGGGGCAGGGTTCCCAGGGCCAATCACTGCCTCTTTGGCATCCAATATGTCTCTAATGAGATGCCCTAAATGCTCGTGCTATGGAGGGTAGTGGACAAGGTCCCTCACGTACCAGGGAACTCCCCTCCATAGGAGCTCAACCACCTCCCTGAAAGGCCTATACAAAGGGATGTAGGGTAGCATCCCGTCCATAAACCTTTGGAAGTAGTGGGCCATGGTCTCTCCTTCATAAACATCCTAAATACCAGAAAGGATGTCGTAATGCCTCTCGTGCATGTCCGTCCAGATCTCCACATCTCGGCCTCTCCTGCAAGCTTCGTCGAATGGGGCTGGTGCAAATGTGACACGGAGCTCGTGGCAAAGGTGCACTCAGTCCTCTATGAGGCCTACTATCCTTTGTCGATTTTCCGACCACATCTTCGCTAGGCCATGTAACCTACTACTCGCTAGGGCCACTTGTAGGCAAGGTGGAATGTGGCAGGTTTAGAACACAACTTCCATATCATGGATCCATCTCATCAACTCATAGGGTCAGCGTCGACCATCAAACCGATCTGGCCGTGCAGTGACGAAAGTTTGGCTCACTTGTTAGTCTTCATGTATCTGGTGGGGGTCCACTAGAGCGGCCATCGCTACAATGCAAAACGCGCAATATTAACTTATATACTAATATTAAAATAGAATCTAACTTACTTGGACAGATGAGGCTGGCACGCAGTGATGTGAGGTAGGGTGGTAGGATACCGCTCTGATACCAACTGTGACGACCTGTGCCCTGGTGGCACAAACTGTCACTGAAAACACTTGTCCTAACTTATCTCGATTGAAAAACTATTACTTATAGATACCGAATTATAGGGATTTTTTTTGAATAGCGCATTTAGCAGTTCCTTACAACATACTTATACTTATAACCACACAAAAGTCTTAACACAATTTGGACTAACATATACATACACAAAATGCCAAACTATTAAATTACTTTTCATAAAATAAACTCTCAAAATAATTTGTGGAAGTAGACTCTGGTGGTGTCCACAACCTCACCCTCACATCTGCCCTGACGCCGTCATCGTCCAGCAGTGTTTAGCATGTAGGTCACTTACCTACAACATGAACACACTATGTGAGCTTTAACACTTTGTAAGTAAAACGTATCATCCGTAAAACCGGATTTAAAGCATAAGCCATACAAAGTGGCATAGTGAACCATAAGCCATATATCACACGTATCACGCATTACAACATGTACAGAACACAGAAACATATCATGTAGCATCTCACAGAGTGCAAGCTATTCAATCACATCATGTAGCATGAGAAACATATCATATTATGTCATGCAACTGGGACGCATATTGTGTCTAAAACTAATGCATACCGTGAACAATGCATGAACCGGTTATGCTCAATTTATGCTTCATTATTATTTATCTTTTCTTATTTGAAGGGCCCTGGTGTCAGTACTATAGTGCGCAGATCATCGGATTCACCGTGATCATGGGCTCGGCTTGGCCCGTTATCTTTATGGACTCGACTTGGTCCGTTATCTTTATGGACTCAACTTGGTCCGTTATACTGACACCCTAAATCTGATTACCCTTTGTAGATCATGAGTATTAGTAACTATGTGCCTATGCTCAACTGGGCTCATCCCTCATCATGCCCTGATCGGGATGTAATGGCACCTTATCTTATGATGTTCATTAATTTACGTGATTATGAACCTCCTATATGTCATGCAACAAGCACACCATACTGCAATACTTAACATAATTTAAACAACGATTTTAAATTCATTTTCATTCATACTGTAGGCGGAATTGTACTTACTTGTTTGCCAAGTTTGTACTTCACCTCGATGCATTTACAGGTAACATCCTGTAATCATAATGCATTGTCATTAATATTTGCTCTTAAGTCACTGTGTTATTTGTGACTATAACTTCTCACTATTATAGGTTACCGATGCCCCTCGGTACCTAGCTGTTCTACTTTGACAGTACTAATATCTAACGAGACTAATTAATTTGTCTACTTGATAAATTAATCAACGTATCTCACCTTTACATTCAAACTCGGTCTTTGACTGGTTGACTGGCCAGTCTACCGACTGGTTACCTCGCGTTTTGCCAATAGTGTAGCCCACCAGGCTTCTTTGCGTATTGGACTGTGTAACACATTGGGTTACCTAGCGCATGGACCATGTAACCTATCGGGTTACCTAGCATTTGGACCATTTAACCGGCTAGCCCACTAACCGATTTCCTCATGTTGGGCCTATTGACTAGTTGGGCTAGTCATCTATTCGGTTACTTTATAGTTTTGCTTGGTAACCAACCGGGCTACTTCACCAGTTTTACAAAAATGCTCTAAAAATTTTGTAACGCTTTGGAGCAACAAAATTCTTTAAAATCAACCCCCTTAGCACCCCATTGGAAGTTGGGGGCATTTTACAAAAATCGTTTTCCATTTTTAAAATGGAGAACACATTTTGGTGTTCATTTGTTAAGGGGGTTTTTGAACCCTTTTTCGGAAAACCATATAAAACTTATCCGAAACGATTTTCTTTGTGAAATTGGTAAACGTAAAACATTTTGTCCTCGACGAGATGAACAACTCCCATGAACATCTCGCAGCTTGTTTTGACCTCCAAGGGATCCAAAATCATAAAAACCCGTGGCCAAATTTCATGTCCAGTTTTACCAAAAATTTCCAGTTTGCACACTTTTAAAAACATGTCTGTTTGGGGCCCGAAACGGCCGAATTTTTGAAACCTACACAGTCAGTTTTAAGGTTTCATCAAGATCTAAAACTTTTGTGTTTTGACCAAAGTCTGGTTCGGACTCTAAATGGGTCGTTTTAATGAAAATCTGAGGCCGTTCCCGGAATCAAGATTTTGGCCCCAGTTTTGACCTCCGGTTGAAAAACAGTTTAAAGCCTTATCTTAGAGCCATTTTTCACCGAGCTCTATTTGATGCAAAAATGCTCGTAACGAAATTTTCTTAAAGTTTCATGTTTCACGTTTTCGCAAAAACAGAACACAACATGTCCTAAAATAGCCAAATCTGTGGTCCTAAAATTGGACAGATTTGTTTCCAGTTTTTCCCTAACACGTCCACGCATCATTCATCTACAAACCATCCATAAAAACATGTAAACATAACCACACAACCACAAACATGAAAATGGAAGGCTAAGGGCACAAAATAAACTTATTACAATCCATTTGCATAAATAAATACACATAAACTTCTTGATCAAAAACTTAGAAACAACTAACCACAAAGAGGTAAAGTTTTCGGTTTATACCTTGTGTGCTTCGGTTCGAGCACAAATCCGAGCTAGGCTTGGATGACTAAATGACTGTGGCATCCAAGGGTTGAGGGGTCAATGTGAGCTAGGAGAGAACACAAAAATTTTGGTCTTAATAGCAAACCAAACATAACACTAAACCACAAATGAATTTGGTTCTAAGACCTTACCGAAATAAGCTTCAAGATGTGTACTCCTAAGCACCCTTGTAGGCAAGCCTTGTGTAAGAGTTTTTGTGTGAAATTTTGGTGTTTGGCTAAGGGGAAAAGGGATGGATTTTTGCTGCAAGGAAAAGAGAGAACACTTGGCTTTTGGGAGCTAAAAGAAAGGAAGTGAAGGGCAAGGGAGGTGACACCTATTTATAGGCAAACTTAAGCACCATTAGCTTCACCAAATCAAGCCAAATTAACCCAAAATTTTGCTTAACCAAGAGACAAATCCTTATGTGTGCAACCCCCCCATCACGTGGCACACCTTGGGAAGAACAAGGCAAATATTTTATCAAATTGATGTGAAATGGTGATGAAAAATAAATTGTTGTTTAAAGGGTTTTTGGTGTACTTTTTCCCCCATTGTTTATTCCTTGCTTTTTAGGGTTTTCTAACTAATTAAACTAGCTAGTTTCTATAACCTAGTTTTGGAGTGGTTACAATTTAACTGGGTCAGTTTCTTCGTAGTCCAGTTTTCTACTTTGATTTTCAATCCTTTTTCGGCAGTGTTCTAATTTTCACTTGAAATTGCACTTATGACTTTCGATTTTCACTCTAGTTATTTTTAGGTATTTTTGGTTAGGTTGTAATGCCTATGAGCCCGCTCGATCACTATTCACTATTCATTTCTTGCACTGTGGTTGTGTCTTACACTGTATCGACACTGTGCGTGCGTAATACAACTTTTTCGCATGCAATGTCCGACACAGGCTATCCTAACTAATTTGGGCATGCTGAATCCATTTTTAATAGTTTTATGCCCATCTGGGGTCGTCCGAATTAGTTTTTGGTATCTGTGTGATTCCCACCCGCAAATCACCTTTCGTGCTAAGTCGACTAGTTTCAATGTTTTGAAACTAAATATATCAGTTTCGGGCTAAGAATAGGTCATCTTGACTCCTTTCCTGATACTGCGTGTCTCTCTGACAAAGCCTCATATTTCATGCCCAATTGACCCGATTGGGCCTGCTTACTATAAATACACCAGTTTCATGTCAAGAAAATTGTCACCTCGACTTATTTCCTCGGTACGGTATATTTATCAAGCAAGATTTCACTATTATGCTCAAACGACCAGCCTGAGCATACCGATGACTAGTTCATCTGTTCTATGTTAAGAAATGGTCGTCTGGGCTGTATTCTGGATATGACGTGTCTCATGCGTATTTTCACGTATATCGAGGCAGATCGATTGCACTTGTTAGTAGCCCCGTTCATTGCACGAATAATAATTAAATGATCTTGTACTTGTTTAATGCATCCAATTGGCAATTTTCACTGCATTATAAACAAAATTACGTATTACACAGTAATTAGGTTTACACGTATAGGGTTGTCATCTCATAAAACCAGTGTAGTGGAGTTGGCGACAGAAAGCTGACCTGTCACGACGGCTGAGGTTCCGGCCTGTGCATCCTCACGAATGAAATGTAGGAAAATAAATCGGTAAAAACGTATCAGAGTGGCACAGTGGAACAATAAAAATTTTTAGATCGTTAAATATCTCATGATGCCATATACAATAAACCAACAACAATTAAAACTCATACCTCAAGGACGCCAATCTTGCAGGAGGAGAATGACCGGATGCTTCAACCAACTAGCCTTTTCTACTATTCTCCAATTCCCGAATGGCTGAGTGTGTGGGCACTCTGAACCTCGATCGGTATGCTAGCACTGCTAGTCTTCTTCCGACCACCCGGATCTCTAAAGAACTTTATTGTCACGATGAGCTGTGCAACAATAAGCCTGCTCACCTGAGAGTCTGTGGTCTAAGAGAACTGGAGTGGCAGGACCTCTATTTATAGACCTGCATGAGGTGATTCTCTGAATTCGAATTGGACTAGGAAAAGATATTCTCCCTTATCCATAACCAAAAAATCCGAATTTTTCCATGGGAAAATCCAACAATAAAATTCAGTTTTCTTAGGATAAATCCAATCCAAATCTAAACAATATTTTAACTAGAATTTTATCTCCCTTTTTCAACCAAAAAATCTGAAATTCCTAGGAGAAAATCTTCTCCAAATATTCGGCCACTTTTAGGATAACGAAGAATTAAAATTCCACTAGGATTTTCAAGCTTGAATCTTATCTCAACCTTATCCAAAATAACCGAATTTTCCTAGGAGATTATCTCCAAAATTACGGCCACCTTTCAGGGAGGAGAGAATCCAAATTCAACTGGGATTGAAACTTGAATTTTTCCCTTGAATCTTATCCACAAAAACTGAAATTCCATTGAGGATTATCCTCAAAATTTCGTCCATAGTTTGTTGGGATTTGGATCCAAAATTCAAGTAGGATTCTAACAAGATTATCCTCTCCAAATCCAACTCAAATTCGAATTTCAAACCTTGTGGATTTTCCACAGCAAATTCAAATCCTACTTGGACTGTGATTCAAAATTTGAATTTCAAATTTCAAATTCGAATTTCAAATTCAAATTTGAAATTTCAAATTTCAAATTTCAAATTTAAATTTCAAATTCAAATTTCAAATTCGAATTTCAAATTCAAATTTCAAATTCAAATTTCAATTTCAAAATTCAAATTTCAAAATTCAAATTTCAAATTCCACAAAATGGTTGTGTTTCAAATTCTTGTTCTCATGAATAATTTTCTACAACTCCAATCCAGTCTCAAATAAAATCATGGCAACTTTATTTGAAGTTCGAATAATTGTGTACTCTATTATCCAGAACAAAATCTGAATCCAACCGGAGAGAATTTTGTCTACCATCCTAATCCTGTGTCATCACCATCCATGCATAATAAACCAGCCAATATCATACACAAATCAATTTGCCAAACGTTAAGGAATTATGTGGAACTAGTAGAGGGACTGATTGGACATATATAATCGGGCTCCCGTGATTCCATATGATCATCATTCTGTACCGAACAACTCAATCATATGATCACTAATTTCAGAGTCACACCATTATAAACCTGAAACTGAACTCCCAATTATATACCGTATTACGTAAGCCTGTGACGAGCTACTATCAAATGACCTTGTCATATATGCAAAACCCTCATATGATATCCATGATCAGCCTTAGGTCAAAGTCCGTTTAATCCTACTGATCAGGCTATCTTAAAGTTCCATTATACTACTGAATTAAGAAAATAATTATTCACCATGTGTGAATAAGAAGTCATCCGCCCAGCAGACGACCTAACGCATTGTCCATTTTCACATTCTGTATAATGCCTTTAAGAGGATACCTTTAACTCCTTAGAGATATGATTTCGATATCTACAAACAAACCCTTCATCGTATACAAGTCATGCACCCAACGAACCGGTCTATAAGCTTACTACCTCTGAGACGCTTTAGCCATTGGAACATCAAAGTACACAAGTTATATACATGAAGTAGTTCATTTACTCAGGATTAAGGTTATTAACGTCAAAAGCAGATTGATCCACTCATAGCGGACTACGTAGATCAATCACGTTTTAGTCCGGGTCTAATATGTCACCACCAAGTAACATATCTATGTCTCTACTTGGGAGTCCAGCTCCAGACAGTCAAGACAAACCGTCCCCTCCAAGGTTTTAGACAACATAATAGTCTTAACATGAGTTAGATGCTCGGTCTAACCCCATAGACTACAGACCATAGTTTAAACCACTAACTTTAGAACATTGTCTTCTCACATACAAAAGTCCATTGCATGCAATGTTCTAGCAGTTTTAACACAAGCAGTCAGTGAGCCATATTTGCTTACATTTACTTTAACATGTAAATAAGACGAGGACAGATAGCAATGTAATGAATAACCTCTATATATAATTTTATTATCCAGTTCAAAATGAATACATCAAAATGTCTATAATACTTAGGGCATTTCCTAACAATCTCCCACTTGCCCTAAGCCAGTAGATGTGCCATGTTACGTATCCCCATCGCCTCTACATGCCTCTCAAAGCTTCTAGCCACCAAAGCCTTAGTAAAGGGATCAGCGATGTTGTCCTCGAACGCGATTTTACATACATCCACTTGTCCTATCTCCACATGCCCTCTAATAATGTGATATCTCCGATCGATGTGCTTGGTCCTCTTGTAGTGCCGAGATTCCCTTGTGTTGGCAATAGCCCCTGTATTATCACAGTAAAGTGTGATAGGCTTGTCAACACCCGGAATGACCTTAAGGTCTCTAAAGAACTTGCGGAGCCAAACCGCTTCTTTAGATGCCTCAGCCGCAGCCACATACTCAGCCTCCATAGTAGAGTCAGCTGTGCAGCCCTGCTTCAAGCTCCTCCACATAATGGCGCCTCCTCCGAGTAAAAACACTGATCCAGATGTCGATTTCCTCGAATCCTTACAAATCTGGAAGTTTGAGTCCGTGTATCCTATGGGTGTTAGGCCCCCTCCAGAATACACCAGCATATAATCCCTCGTTCTCTTAAGATACTTGAGTATATGCTTTACTGCTTGCCAGTGCTTGGTTCCAGGATTCGCTTGTGTAGGAAAATAAACCAGTAAAAACGTATCAGAGTGGCGCAGCGGAACAATAAAAATTTTTAGATCGTTAAATATCTCATGATGCCATATACAATAAATCAACAACAATTAAAACTCATACCTCAAGGACGCCAATGAACAGGAGGAGAGTGACCGGAGGCTTCAACCAACTAGCCTTCTCTACTATTCTCCAATTCCCGAATGGCTGAGTGTGTGGGCACTCTGAACCTCGATCGGTATGCTAGCACTGCTAGTCTTCTTTCGACCACCCAGATCTCTAAAGAACTTTATTGTCACGATGAGCTGTGCAACAATAAGCCTGCTCACCTGAGAGTCTGTGGTCTGAGAGAACTGGAGTGGCAGGACCTCTATTTATAGACCTGCATGAGGTGAATCTCTGAATTTGAATTGGACTAGGAAAAGATATTTTCCCTTATCCAAACCCAAAAAATCCGAATTTTCCAAGGGAGAATCTCCACAATTAAATTCGGTTTTTCTAGATAAATCCAATCCAAATCTTAACAAGATTTTAGCTAGAATTTTATCTCCCTTTTCCAACCAAAAAATCCGAAATTCACAAGGAGAAAATCCTCCAAATTTTCGGCCACTTTTAGGATAAGGGAGAATCAAAATTCCACTAGGATTTCTCAAGCAAAATCTCATCTTAACCTTATCCAAAAATAACCGAATTTCCTAGGATTAGGGATCCAAAATTTCGGCCACTTTTGGGAGGAGAGAGAAACCAAATTCAACTAGGATTGAAGCTTGAATATTCCCTTGAATCTTATCCACAAAATCCGAAATCTTTCATGAGGATTATCCTCAAAATTTCGTCCCTTATTTGTTGGGATTTGGATTCAAAATTCAAGTAGGATTCTAACAAGATTATCCTCTCCAAATCCAACTCAAATTCGAATTTCAAACCTTGTGGATTTTCCACAACAAATTCGAATCCTACTTGGACTGTGATTCAAAATTTGAATTTCAAATTTCAAATTCAAATTTCAAATTCAAATTTCAAATTTCAAATTTCAAATTTAAATTTCAAATTCAAATTTCAAATTCAAATTTCAAATTCAAATTTCAAATTCAAATTTCAAATTCAAAATTCAAATTTCAAATTTCAAAATTCAAATTTCAAATTTCAAAATTCAAATTTCAAATTCCACAAAACGGTTGTGTTTCATATTCTTGTTCTCATGGATAATTTTCTACAACTCCAATCCAATCTCAAATAAAATCATGGCAACTTTATTTGGAGTTCGAATAATTGTGTACTCTATTATCCAAAACAAAATCTGAATCCAACCGGAGAGAATCTTGTCTACCATCCTAATCCTGTGTCATCACCATCCATGCATAATAAACTAGCCAATAGCATACACAAATCAATTTGCCAAACGTTAAGGAATTATGTGGAGCTAGTAGAGGGACTGATTGGACATATATAATCGGGCTCCCGTGATTCCATATGATCATCATTCTGTACCGAACAACTCAATCATATGATTACTAATTTCAGAGTCACACCACTATAAACCTGAAACTGAACTCCTAATTATATACCGTATTACGTAAGCCTGTGACGAGCTACCATCCAATGACCTTGTCATATATGCAAAACCCTCATATGATATCCATGATCAGCCTTAGGTCAAAGTCCGTTTAATCCTACTGATCAGGCTATCTTAAAGTTCCATTATACTACCGAATCTAGAAAATGATTATTCACCATATGTGAATAAGAAGTCATCCGCCCAGCAGACGACCCAAGGCCTTGTCCATTTTCACATTCAGTATAATGCCTTTAAGAGGATACCTTTAACTCCTCAGAGCTATGATTCCGATATCTGCAAACAAACCCTTCATCGTATACAAGTCATGCACCCAACGAACCGGTCTATAAGCTTACTACTTCTGAGACGCTTTAGCCATTGGAACATCAAAGTACACAAGTCATATACATGAAGTAGTTCATTTACTCAGGATTAAGGTTATTGCACAATGAACGTCAAAAGCAGATTGATCCACTCATAGCGGACTACGTAGATCAATCACGCTTTAGTCCCGGTCTAATATGTCACCACCAAGCAACATATCCATGTCTCTACTTGGGAGTCCAGCTCCAAACAGTCAAGACAGACCGTCCCCTCTAAGGCTTTAGACAACATAATAGTCTTAACATGAGTTAGATGCTCGGTCTAACCCCATAGACTACAGACCATAGTTTAGACTGCTAACTTTAGAACATTGTCTTCTCGCATACAAAAGTCCATTGCATGCAATGTTCTAACAGTTTTAACACAAGCAGTCAGTGAGCCATATTTGCTTACATTTACTTTAACATGTAAATAAGACGAGGACAGATAGCAATGTAATGAATAACCTCTAAGTATAATTTTATTATCCAGTTCAAAATGAATACATCAAAATGTCTCTAATACTTAGGGCATTTCCTAACAATCTCCCACTTGCCCTAAGCCAGTAGATGTGCCATATTACGCATCCCCATCGCCTCTACATGCCTCTCAAAGCTTCTAGCTACCAAAGTCTTAGTAAAGGGATCAGCGATGTTGTCCTCGGATGCGATCTTACAAACATCCACTTGTCCTGTCTCCACATGCCCTCTAATAATGTGATACCTCCGATCGATGTGCTTGGTCCTCTTGTGGTGCCGAGATTCCCTTGTGTTGGCAATAGCCCCTGTATTATCACAGTAAAGTGTGATAGGCTTGTCAACACCCGGAATGACCTCAAGGTCTCTAAAGAACTTGCGGAGCCAAACCGCTTCTTTAGATGCCTCAGCCGCAGCCACATACTCAGCCTCCATAGTAGAGTCAGCTGTGCAGCCCTGCTTCACGCTCCTCCACACAATGGCGCCTCCTCCGAGTAAAAACACTGATCCAGATGTCGATTTCCTCGAATCCTTACAAGTCTGGAAGTCTGAGTCCGTGTATCCTACGGGTGTTAGGTCCCCTCCAGAATACACTAGCATATAATCCCTCGTTCTCTTAAGATACTTGAGTATATGCTTTACTGCTTGCCAGTGCTTGGTTCCAGGATTCGCTTGATATCGACTCACCATACCTACTGCAAAACATATGTCCGGGCGAGTGCAAAGCATAGCGTACATAAGGCTACCCACAGCGGATGCATAAGGGACCTTACTCATACGCTCTCTTTCTTCCGATGTCTTGGGACAGTCATCCAATGAAAGAGTTAAACCGGCAATAGAAGGTTGTGAGCCTTTCTTTGCCTCTAGCATTGCATATTTGTCAATTATTTTATCTATGTATGAAGCTTGGGATAACGCTATCATTTTGTTCTTTCGATCTCTAAAGAGACGAATGCCTAGAACATAATTAGCTTCTCCCAAGTCCTTCATGTCAAACTGTTGGTGTAACCAAAGCTTGACCGATGATAAGTTCCCTACATCATTCCCAATGAGTAGTATATCATCGACATAGAGTATCAGAAAGACCACTTTTCCATCCTTAATACGTTTATAAACACAAGGTTCATCAACGTTCTGCTCAAAACCAAATGTCTTAATCGCTTGATCAAACCTCTGGTTCCATGAGCGGGATGCCTGCTTTAATCCATAAATGGATCTAAGCAACTTGCAGACTTTCCTATCTTGGCCTTTTGCTACGAACCCTTCGGGCTGTATCATATAGATACACTCTTCAAGATGGCCATTTAAGAATGCCGTCTTGACATCCATTTGCCAGATCTCGTAATCGAGAGCCGCAGCAATGGATAGAAGAATACGGATAGACTTAAGCATAGCAACAGGCGAAAAGGTTTCCTCGTAATCGATTCCAGCCTTTTGCGTGTATCCCTTTGCAACCAGTCTAGCTTTGAAAGTTTCCACTCTCCCTTCCGCATCCTTCTTTCTTTTGTAGACCCATTTGCATCCAATGGGTTTTATCCCATCCGGCAAATCTACAAGTTCCCAAACAGAGTTGGATTTCATAGAATCCATCTCATTGTTCATAGCCTGTTTCCAAGATCTAGAATCAACATCCTTTATAGCTTCATCATATGTGACCGGATCTTCCTCATGCTCATGAGCCTCGGCCTGGTATACCTCAGCATCATACATAAAGAAATTAGGTTTCTTAGAAACCCTCCCACTACGACGAGGCACCCTAAATTGTTGATCGTCTGCAGGTCTTTCACTGGAACTCGGACTTGCGTCCAAGACCGAAATCTGTGGAGCAGTTCTTTCACCCGATAACTCCTCTAGCACCACTTTGCTTCGAGGCTTAAAGTCATTCATGTGACTTTCCTCCAAGAATGTTGCATGGGTTGAGACAATGACCTTTTGTTCCTTCGGGTTATAGAACAGACCTCCTTTAGTTCCTTTTGGATACCCTACAAACATGCACAATTCTGATCTTGGTTCCAACTTCTTCGCATCCCCATCCAGTACATGTGCCGGGCAGCCCCATATTCTCATATGTCCAAGGGAGGGCTTCCTGCCACGCCACAATTCATACGGAGTTCTAGGAATTGATTTGCTCGGAACCTGGTTCAGAATATAGCACGCCGTTTGTAAAGCATGTCCCCAAAATGATAATGGCAGCGTTGAGTAACTCATCATGGACCGTACCATATCCAATAAGGTCCTGTTTCTCCTTTCGGCTACACCATTCTGTTGTGGAGTACCAGATGCAGTCAATTGAGATAATATCCCATTCTCTACAAGATGTCCTAGAAATTCATCGGAGAGGTATTCGCCACCTCGATCAGATCGAAGTGTCTTTATGGATTTATCCAATTGTTTTTCCACTTCCGCATGATACTCTTTGAACTTGTCAAAGGTTTCGCTCTTGCGGTGCATCAGATACACATATCCATACCTCGAGTAATCATCTATGAAAGAGACATAGTACTCGAACCCTCCTCGTGCTGTGACGTTCATGGGGCCACATACGTCAGTGTGCACAATTTCTAAGAGCTCCTGTGCCCTTGTACCCTTAGCTCCAAAAGACCTCTTAGTCATCTTACCCTCTAGACAAGACTCACATTGGGGAAGTCGTACCTCCTCCAGAGATTCCAGAGGACCGTCTTTCACCAATCTTTGAATCCTATCCTGATTAATATGACCAAGTCTTAAGTGCCAAAGATACGCCTTGTTAGAGTGAGAAACTTTCAACCTTTTAGAGTTATCAATTAATTCAGTGTCAAGCAGTGAGTACATCTTTGGTCTGATCAAATATAGGTTTCCATCCATCCATCCAGAATAGATAAAAGACTTATTTCTACGAATATCAACTCTTTTACTAAAAGAAACTGAATAAGAATCCTTTATTAAACAAGCTACCGATATAAGGTTCCTCCTAAAATTAGGAACATAAAAACAGTCTTTCAATAAAATAAACCTAAATTGATCAAAATAAAGATGAACGTCTCCCACTGCCTCAGCCACCACAAAGCTACCATCTCCAGTCCGCAACGAGAGGCTCCTATCATGTAGACTTCTCGTTTCCACGAACCCCTGCATAGAAACACAAACATGATTAGTGGCGCCCGAATCAATGACCCATGTGTCTTTCGATTCTTCCACCAAACACGCTTCTAAGTAATGAAGTTCCTTACCTTCCTTGCCTTTGGAGGCTAGGAATTCCCGGCAAGCCTTCTTGAAGTGACCTACCTTCCCACAGTGGAAGCATTTGGACTTTTTAGGGTCCTTTGGCTTCTTGTTCTTCTTCTTCTTCTTCCCGTCCGAGACAGGAGGATTAGAAGAACTGGAAGCCACTGGCTTCTTATTTGGCCTCTTCCTCTTCCGTGAGGGATTGGAAGATTCCGCCAAATTGGCCTCTCCTTTAGGTCGGACCACATCTTCATCCCTGATCATCCGCTCATAAGCCTATAGTTGCTTCATGAGCTCGGTAAGTCCTAACTCCTTTGTCGCCAGATTGTATGCGGCCTTAAACCCCACAAAATCTTTAGACAGAGTCTTGAACACCATCTCGATCTGGGTGTTGTAGTCTAACTCAGCACCATTCTCAGCAGCTTCAGCGAAGAATCCCATTAGAGTGATCATATGGTCCTTCACCGGAGCACCAGCCTTTTGCTTGGAGTTCATAATGTTGGGGATAGCGGACTGTCGAGCCAATTTTTCTTGGCCTCCGAACATGTCCTCCAGATTTTCCATGATCTCCCCAGCAACTTGATAAGTCTCATGCTGCTTTTGTAAAGCACTCGTCATGCTAGCAAGGATGTAGCATCGAGCTATTTCATTGGATTCTCTCCAACGATTATAGGCAACCGGGACCTCCTCAAGTGGTGTGTCAGGTTTGGGCCCAGGTGGGCATGGTTCGTCCAGTACGAACTTGTGTCTCTCGCAGCTGAGAACTATTAATAGATTTCTTTTCCAATCTTTATAATTGTCGCCATTCAACTTATTTTCAGTAAGTATCGAAATGAGGGGTGTCGGTGACATTTTGAACTGAAATAAAATTATACTAGACATCATTACAAAGCCCAAGCAAATATGCAGATAATTTAGCAAATAAAACATACAAGTATGTTCCTACATGAAACTTGAAAAAACATGTAGCATTGCAACGGTAATTCTCAGCACCTATTGCCCCAAGCCACCGAGGGGTGGTCATGAGAACAAATAGCCGGAACATGGACCCCGTCCAATTAATATATGTTACCTTAAATCCTCCAAGGTTAAGACATATATTAATAACCGCTTATTTGGCCACCAGTTTAGTTAACAGAGCTTCTAGGGAAGGTTAATAACTAAACGAGTCTTGAGTGTATAACCATTGTTTACGTAGCCCGATCCACGTCCTACCAAGCCACCGAGGGGTGGTCATGAATAGGATCGCACCCGAACACGTTTTCCACATAGGAGATCCAATCTAGTATACCGGCGGCGGTAAACACCTACCGAGGGGTGTGGTCAGGTCGGAACTGACGCGAGGCGTTACCATGCTTTCACATATGGATCAACAATGGAGGCCGTGGGTTTTGTTTGAAACCCTCTCCCACTCAATATTTTGAAAAACATGCAAGTTTTGACAAATTATGTATGATCAATATAGTATGAGCGGCACTCACCTATCCTATATGACATGTTATCAAATATGCATACAAAACATCCATCAATACATATTTATACATCCATGACATATCACAGAAAAAATAATTGACAGACTAACCAAGCTATGGTTCCATCCTAGAACAAAGAAAATAAAGATTACAAAATTCCATCCAAAGCATTCTTTGGGTCTTGAATTTTGTTCCGTCTTCTTGTATCCATCTTTATGTAGCCTCTCCATTTATTTCTCATCCCCAAGAATTATTTAAAATTTAAATTTCCAAAAATTTAAATTTCAAATTCAAACTCCAAATTCGAATTTCAAATTTAAATTTCTAATTCAAATTTTAAACAATTTTAATCATCATGTGTAATAATATGTAATTTCAAAAATTTCAAATTTTTAATTACATATTTTTAAACATGTTTTAAAATTAAATCTCAAATTTAAAAATCAAAATTTTTCTGATTTTTCGACCGTCGGACCGCCGCCCCCGTAGGCGGCAGCCGCCGTGGGCAGCCACCAACCCCGGAGGGGCTGGCAGCCCACGGCTGCCCCATGTGCAGCCTGCCGGGCTGCAGGCCAAGCCTGCAGCACCAGGCTGCACGCCCAGGCTGGGCGCAGCAGCCGGCAGGCTGCAGGCAGCGCCTGCAGCCAGTGGCTGCACGCCCAGGCTGCGGCCAGCCTTGGGCAGGCTGCGCCACCCTCGGCTGCAGGCCAAGCCTGCGGCCGTGGGTGATGCTTGCCTGCATAGGGGCTGCCGCAGCCCCATCCTGCCCGAGGGCAGGGGCTGCAGCCCCACCAAGGCCCGTCGGCCTATCCCGAGGGGTCGTGTCTCGATTTTCGTGCCATATTCCAATTTATCTTTTAGGATCTCCAAAAATTAATTTGAATCCCAATTAAATTGAAATTTTCCACACAATCAAAATTTCGACCTTTAAATTAAATTTAACTTTTGGGAAAAATAAATTATGGTCTTCAATCTTCAATCTCCTCCAAGAATAATTACATAAAAAATTCCTATACCGTTTCCGGTGTACAAAATTCTATCCATAAAAATTCTAAGAGACAAAATTAAAATCCATGGGAAAAACACAGTGTTAATAAACTGCTCCCATGGTTACATAAAAAATTCCCAGATACAATTTTTCTAAATTCTAAGGAACCATAACCGGTATAAACAAGCATGCTTATAATAATTCAAAAAATTAAAATAACCACGTACTTTATACATAATACATGATAACAACATAAAGGAACCCTAGAATGCCACTCTCTAAATATCAAATCCATACATAAATAAAAAGACTAAGTAATTGTCTAATTTATGTGCATGGCATAGTCATGAGATGGCTCTGATACCAATTGTAGGAAAATAAACCGGTAAAAACGTATCAGAGTGGCGCAGCGGAACAATAAAAATTTTTAGATCGTTAAATATCTCATGATGCCATATACAATAAATCAACAACAATTAAAACTCATACCTCAAGGACGCCAATGAACAGGAGGAGAGTGACCGGAGGCTTCAACCAACTAGCCTTCTCTACTATTCTCCAATTCCCGAATGGCTGAGTGTGTGGGCACTCTGAACCTCGATCGGTATGCTAGCACTGCTAGTCTTCTTCCGACCACCCAGATCTCTAAAGAACTTTATTGTCACGATGAGTTGTGCAACAATAAGCCTGCTCACCTGAGAGTCTGTGGTCTGAGAGAACTGGAGTGGCAGGACCTCTATTTATAGACCTGCATGAGGTGAATCTCTGAATTTGAATTGGACTAGGAAAAGATATTTTCCCTTATCCAAACCCAAAAAATCCGAATTTTCCAAGGGAGAATCTCCACAATTAAATTCGGTTTTTCTAGATAAATCCAATCCAAATCTTAACAAGATTTTAGCTAGAATTTTATCTCCCTTTTCCAACCAAAAAATCCGAAATTCACAAGGAGAAAATCCTCCAAATTTTCGGCCACTTTTAGGATAAGGGAGAATCAAAATTCCACTAGGATTTCTCAAGCAAAATCTCATCTTAACCTTATCCAAAAATAACCGAATTTCCTAGGATTAGGGATCCAAAATTTCGGCCACTTTTGGGAGGAGAGAGAAACCAAATTCAACTAGGATTGAAACTTGAATATTCCCTTGAATCTTATCCACAAAATCTGAAATCTTTCAAGAGGATTATCCTCAAAATTTCGTCCCTTATTTGTTGGGATTTGGATTCAAAATTCAAGTAGGATTCTAACAAGATTATCCTCTCCAAATCCAGCTCAAATTCGAATTTCAAACCTTGTGGATTTTCCACAACAAATTCGAATCCTACTTGGACTGTGATTCAAAATTTGAATTTCAAATTTCAAATTCAAATTTCAAATTTCAAATTTCAAATTTCAAATTTAAATTTCAAATTCAAATTTCAAATTCGAATTTCAAATTCAAATTTCAAATTCAAAATTCAAATTTCAAATTTCAAAATTCAAAATTCAAATTTCAAATTCCACAAAACGGTTGTGTTTCATATTCTTGTTCTCATGGATAATTTTCTACAACTCCAATCCAATCTCAAATAAAATCATGGCAACTTTATTTGGAGTTCGAATAATTGTGTACTCTATTATCCAAAACAAAATCTGAATCCAACCGGAGAGAATCTTGTCTACCATCCTAATCCTGTGTCATCACCATCCATGCATAATAAACTAGCCAATAGCATACACAAATCAATTTGCCAAACGTTAAGGAATTATGTGGAGCTAGTAGAGGGACTGATTGGACATATATAATCGGGCTCCCGTGATTCCATATGATCATCATTCTGTACCGAACAACTCAATCATATGATTACTAATTTCAGAGTCACACCACTATAAACCTGAAACTGAACTCCCAATTATATACCGTATTACGTAAGCCTGTGGCGAGCTACCATCCAATGACCTTGTCATATATGCAAAACCCTCATATGATATCCATGATCAGCCTTAGGTCAAAGTCCGTTTAATCCTACTGATCAGGCTATCTTAAAGTTCCATTATACTACCGAATCTAGAAAATGATTATTCACCATATGTGAATAAGAAGTCATCCGCCCAGCAGACGACCCAAGGCCTTGTCCATTTTCACATTCAGTATAATGCCTTTAAGAGGATACCTTTAACTCCTCAGAGCTATGATTCCGATATCTGCAAACAAACCCTTCATCGTATACAAGTCATGCACCCAACGAACCGGTCTATAAGCTTACTACTTCTGAGACGCTTTAGCCATTGGAACATCAAAGTACACAAGTCATATACATGAAGTAGTTCATTTACTCAGGATTAAGGTTATTGCACAATGAACGTCAAAAGCAGATTGATCCACTCATAGCGGACTACGTAGATCAATCACGCTTTAGTCCCGGTCTAATATGTCACCACCAAGCAACATATCCATGTCTCTACTTGGGAGTCCAGCTCCAGACAGTCAAGACAGACCGTCCCCTCTAAGGCTTTAGACAACATAATAGTCTTAACATGAGTTAGATGCTACCCACAGCGGATGCATAAGGGACCTTACTCATACGCTCTCTTTCTTCCGATGTCTTGGGACAGTCATCCAATGAAAGAGTTAGACCGGCAATAGAAGGTTGTGTGCCTTTCTTTGCCTCTTGGATTGCATATTTGTCAATTATTTTATCTATGTATGAAGCTTGGGATAACGCTATCATTTTGTTCTTTCGATCTCTGAAGAGACGAATGCCTAGAACATAATTAGCTTCTCCCAAGTCCTTCATGTCAAACTGTTGGTGTAACCAAAGCTTGACCGATGATAAGTTCCCTACATCATTCCCAATGAGTAGTATATCATCGACATAGAGTATCAGAAAGACCACTTTTCCATCCTTAATACGTTTATAAACACAAGGTTCATCAACGTTCTGCTTAAAACCAAATGTCTTAATCGCTTGATCAAACCTCTGGTTACATGAGCAGGATGCTTGCTTTAATCCATAAATGGATCTAAGCAACTTGCAGACTTTCCTTTCTTGGCCTTTCACTACGAACCCTTCGGGCTGTATCATATAGATACACTCTTCAAGATGGCCATTCAAGAATGCCGTCTTGACATCCATTTGCCAGATCTCGTAATCAAGAGCCGCAGCAATGGACAGAAGAATACGGATAGACTTTAGCATAGCAACAGGCGAAAATGTTTCATCGTAATCGATTCCAGCCTTTTGCGTGTATCCCTTTGCAACCAGTCTAGCTTTAAAAGTTTCCACTCTCCCTTCTGCATCCTTCTTTCTTTTGCAGACCCATTTGCATCCAATGGGTTTTATCCCATCCGGCAAATCTATAAGTTCCCAAACAGAGTTGGATTTCATAGAATCCATCTCATTGTTCATAGCCTATTTCCAAGATTTAGAATCAACATCATTTATAGCTTCATTATAGGTGACCGGATCATCCTCATGCTCATGAGCCTCGGCCTGGTATACCTCAGCATCATACATGAAGAAATTAGGTTTCTTAGAAACCCTCCCACTACGACAAGGCACCCTAAATTGTTGATCGTCTACAGGTCTTTCACTGGAACTCGGACTTGCGTCCAAGACCAAAATCTGTGGAGCAGTTCTTTCACCTGATAACTCCTCTAGCACCACTTTGCTTCGAGGCTTAAAGTCATTCATATGACTTTCCTCCAAAAATGTCGCATGGGTTGAGACAATGACTTTTTGTTCCTTCGGGTTATAGAACAGACCTCCTTTAGTTCCTTTTGGATACTCTACAAACATGCACAATTCTGATCTTGGTTCCAACTTTTTCGCATCCCCATCCAGTACATGTGCCGGGCAGCCCCATATTCTCATATGTCCAAGGGAGGGCTTCCTGCCTCGCCACAATTCATACGGAGTTCTGGGAATTGATTTGCTCGAAACCTGGTTCAGAATATAGCATGCTGTTTGTAAAGCATATCCCCAAAATGATAATGGCAGCGTTGAATAACTCATCATGGACCGTACTATATCCAATAAGGTCCTGTTTCTCCTTTCGGCTACACCATTCTGTTGTGGAGTACCAGGTGCAGTCAATTGGGATAAAATCCTGTTCTCTACAAGATGTCCTAGAAATTCATCGGAGAGGTATTCGCCACCTCGATCAAATCGAAGTGTCTTTATGGATTTGTCCAATTGCTTTTCCACTTCCGTACGATACTCTTTGAACTTGTCAAAGGTTTCGCTCTTGCGGTGCATCAGATACACATATCCATACCTCGAGTAATCATCTATAAAAGAGACATAATACTCGAACCCTCCTTGTGCTGTGACGTTCATGGGGCCACATACGTCAATGTACACAATTTCTAAGAGCTCCTGAGCCCTTGTACCCTTAGCTCCAAAAGACCTCTTAGTCATTTTACCCTCTAGACAAGACTCACATTGGGGAAGTCGTACCTCCTCCAGAGATTCTAGAGGACCGTCTTTCACCAATCTTTGAATCCTATCCTGATTAATATGACCAAGTCTTAAATGCCAAAGATACGCCTTGTTAGAGTGAGAAACTTTCAACCTTTTAGAGTTATCAATTAATTCAGTGTCAAGCAGTGAGTACATCTTTGGTTTGATCAAATATAGGTTTCCAACCATCCATCCAGAACAGATAAAAGACTTATTTCTACGAATATTAACTCTTTTACTAAAAGAAACTGAATAAGAATCCTTTGTTAAACAAGCTACCGATATAAGGTTCCTCCTAAAATTAGGAACATAAAAATAGTCTTTTAATAAAATAAACCTAAATTGATCAAAATAAAGGTAAACATCTCCCACTACCTCAGCCACCACAAAGCTACCATCTCCAGTCCGCAACGAGAGGCTCCTATCATGTAGACTTCTCGTTTCCATGAACCCCTGCATAGAAACACAAACATGATTAGTGGCGCCCGAATCAATGACCCAAGTGTCTTTCGATTCTTCCACCAAACACGCTTCCAAGTAATGAAGTTCCTTACCTTCCTTGCCCTTGGCGGCTAGGAATTCCTGGCAAGCCTTCTTGAAGCGACCTACCTTCACACAATGGAAGCATTTGGACTTTTTAGGGTCCTTCGGCTTCTTGTTTTTCTTCTTCTTCTTCCCGTCTGAGACAGGAGGATTAGAAGAACTAGGAGCCACTTGCTTCTTATTTGGCCTCTTCCTCTTCCATGAGGGATTGGAAGATTCCGTCAAATTGGCCTCTCCTTTAGGTCGGACCGCATCCTCATCCCTGATCATCCGCTCATAAGCCTGTAGTTGCTTCATGAGCTCGGTTAGTCCTAATTCCTTTGTTGCCAGATTGTATGCGGCCTTAAACCCCACAAAATCTTAGACAGAGTCTTGAACACCATCTCGATCTGGGTGTTATAGTCCAACTCAGCACCATTTTCGGTAGCCTCAGCGAAGAATCCCATTAGAATGATCATATGGTCCTTCACCGGAGTACCTGCCTTTTGCTTAGAGTTCATAATGCTGGTGATAGCAGACTATCGAGCCAATTTTTCTTGGCCTCCGAACATGTCATCCAGATTTTCCATGATCTCCCCAGCAACTTGATAAGTCTCATGCTGCTTTTGTAAAGCACTCGTCATGCTAGCAAGGATGTAGCATCGAGCTATCTCATTGGATTCTCTCCAACAATTATAGGCAACCGGGACCTCCTCAAGTGGTGTGTCAGGTTTGGGCCCAAGTGGGCATGGTTCGTCCAGTACGAACTTGTGTCTCTCGCAGCTGAGAACTATTAATAGATTTCTTTTCCAGTGTTTATAATTATCGCCATTCAGCTTATTTTCAGTAAGTATTGAAATGAGGGGTGTCGGTAACATTTTGAACTGAAATAAAATTATACTAGACATCATTACAACGCCCAAGCAAATATATATATAATTTAGCAAATAAAACATACAAGTATGTTCCTACATGAAACTTGAAAAACATGTAGCATTGCAATGGTAATTCTCAACACCTATTGCCCCAAGCCACCGAGGGGTGGTCATGAAAACAAATAGCCGGAAAATAGACCCCGTCCAATTAATATATGTTACCTTAAATCCTCCAAGGTTAAGACATATATTAATAACCGCTTATTTGGCCACTACTTTAGTTAACAGAGCTTCTAGGGAAGGTTAATAACTAAACGAGTCTTAAGTGTATAACCATTGTTTACGTAGCCCGATCCATGTCCTACCAAGCCACCGAGGGGTGGTCATGAATAGGATCGTACTCGAACACGTTTTCCACATAGGAGATCCAATCTAGTATACCGGCGGCGGTAAAAACCTACCGAGGGGTGTGGTCAGGGCAGAACTGACGTGAGGCGTTACCATACTTTCACATATGGATCAACAATGGAGGCCGTGGGTTTTGTTTGAAACCCTCTCCCACTCAATATTTTGAAAAACATGCAAGTTTTGACAAATTATGTATGATCAATATAGTATGAGCGGTACTCACCTATCCTATATGACATGTTATCAAATGTGCATACAAAACATCCATCAATACATATTTATACATACATGACATATCACAGAAAAAATAATTGACAGAATACCCAAGCTATGGTTCCATCCTAGAACAAAGAAAATAAAGATTACAAAATTCCATCTAAAGCATTCTTTGGGTCTTGAATTCTGTTCCATCTTCTTGTATCTATCTTTATGTAGCCTCTCCATTTATTTCTCATCCCTAGAATTATTTAAAATTTAAATCTCAAAAAAATTTAAATTTCAAATTCAAATTCCAAATTCAAATTTCAAATTTAAATTTCAAATTAAAATTTTAAATAATTTTAAACATCATGTCCAATAATATATAATTTCAAAATTTTCAAATTTTCAATTATATATTTTTAAACATGATTTAAAATTAAATCTCAAATTTAAAAATCAAAATTTTCGAATTTTGGACCATCGCACCGCCGCCCCCGAAGGCGGCAGCAGCCGTGGGCAGCCACCAGCCCCAAAGGGGCTGGCAGCCAATGGCTGCCCCTGATGTGCAGCCTTGCCGGGCTGCAGGCCAAGCCTGCAGCACCAGGCTGTACGCCCAGGCTGCAGGCAGCGCCTGCAGCCAGAGGCTGCATGCCCAGGCTGCGGCCAGCCTTGGGCAGGCCACGGCCACCCTTGGCTGCAGGCCAAGCCTGCGGCCGTGGGTGGTGTTGGCCTGCACAGGGGCTGCCGTAGCCCCTTCCTGCCCGAGGGTAGGGGCTGCAGCCCCACCAAGGCCCGTCGGCCTATCCCGAGGGGTCGTGTCTCGATTTTCATGCCATATTCCAATTTACCTATTAGGATCTCCAAAAAATTAATTTGAATCCCAATTAAATTGAAATTTTCCACACAATCAAAATTTCAACCTTTAAATCAAATTTAACTTTTGGAAAAAATAAATTACGGTCTTCAATCTTCAATCTCCTCCAAGAATAATTACATAAAATTTCCTAAACCGTTTCCGGTGTACAAAAATTCTAACCATAAAAATTCTAAGAGACAAAAATAAAAATCCATGGGAAAATTACAGTGTTAATAAACTGCTCCCATGGTTACATAAAAAATCCTAGATACAATTTTTCTAAATTCTAAGGAACCATAACCGGCATAAACAAGCATGCTTATAATAATTCAAAAAATTAAAATAACCACATACTTTATACATAATCCATGATAACAACATAAAGGAACCCTAGAATGCCACTCTCTAAATATCAAATCCATACATAAATAAAAAGACTAAGTAATTGTCTAATTTATGTACATGGCATAGTCATGAGATGTCTCTGATACCAATTGTAGGAAAATAAATCGGTAAAAACGTATCAGAGTGGCACAGCGGAACAATAAAAATTTTTAGATCGTTAAATATCTCATGATGCCATATACAATAAACCAACAACAATTAAAACTCATACCTCAAGGACGCCAATCTTGCAGGAGGAGAATGACCGGAGGCTTCAACCAACTAGCCTTCTCTACTATTCTACAATTCTCGAATGGCTGAGTGTGTGGGCACTCTGAACCTCGATTGGTATGCTAGCACTGCTAGTCTTCTTCCGACCACCCAGATCTCTAAAGAACTTTATTGTCACGATGAGCTGTGCAACAATAAGCCTGCTCACCTGAGAGTCTGTGGTCTAAGAGAACTGGAGTGGCAGGACCTCTATTTATAGACCTGCATGAGGTGATTCTCTGAATTCGAATTGGACTAGGAAAAGATATTCTCCCTTATCCATAACCAAAAAATCCGAATTTTTCCATAGGAAAATCCAACAATAAAATTCAGTTTTCTTAGGATAAATCCAATCCAAATATAAACAAGATTTTAACTAGAATTTTATCTCCCTTTTTCAACCAAAAAATCCGAAATTCCTAGGAGAAAATCTTCTCCAAATATTCGGCCACTTTTAGGATAAGGAAGAATCAAAATTTCACTAGGATTTTCAAGCTTGAATATTATCTCAACCTTATCCAAAATAACCGAATTTTCCTAGGAGATTATCTCTAAAATTTCGGCCACCTTTCAGGGAGGAGAGAATCCAAATTCAACTGGGATTGAAACTTGAATTTTTCCCTTGAATCTTATCCACAAAAACCGAAATTCCATTGAGGATTATCCTCAAAATTTCGTCCATAGTTTGTTGGGATTTGGATTCAAAATTCAAGTAGGATTCTAACAAGATTATCCTCTCCAAATCCAACTCAAATTCGAATTTCAAACCTTGTGAATTTTCCACAACAAATTCGAATCCTACTTGGACTGTGATTTAAAATTTGAATTTCAAATTTTAAATTCGAATTTCAAATTCAAATTTCAAATTTCAAATTTCAAATTTAAATTTCAATTTCAAATTTCAAATTCAAATTTCAAAATTCAAATTTCAAAATTCAAATTTCAAATTCCACAAAATGGTTGTGTTTCAAATTCTTGTTCTCATGGATAATTTTCTACAACTCCAATCCAATCTCAAATAAAATCATGGAAACTTTATTTGGGGTTCGAATAATTGTGTACTCTATTATCCAAAACAAAATCTGAATCCAACCGGAGAGAATTTTGTCTACCATCCTAATCCTGTGTCATCACCATCCATGCATAATAAACCAGCCAATATCATACACAAATCAATTTGCCAAACGTTAAGGAATTATGTGGAGCTAGTAGAGGGACTGATTGGACATATATAATCGGGCTCCCGCGATTCCATATGATCATCATTCTTTACCGAACAACTCAATCATATGATTACTAGTTTCAGAGTCACACCACTATAAACCTGAAACTGAACTCCCAATTATATACCGTATTACGTAAGCCTGTGACGAGCTACTTTCCAATGACCTTGTCATATATGCAAAACCCTCATATGATATCCATGATCAGCCTTAGGTCAAAGTCCATTTAATCCTACTGATCAGGCTATCTTAAAGTTCCATTATACTACCGAATTAAGAAAATGATTATTCACCATGTGTGAATAAGAAGTCATCCGCCCAGCAGACGACCCATGGCCTTGTCCATTTTCACATTCAGTATAATGCCTTTAAGAGGATACCTTTAACTCCTTAGAGCTATGATTTCGATATCTGCAAACAAACCCTTCATCGTATACAAGTCATGCACCCAACGAACCGGTCTATAAGCTTACTATCTCTGAGACGCTTTAGCCATTGGAACATCAAAGTACACAAGTTATATACATGAAGTAGTTCATTTACTCTGGATTAAGGTTATTAACGTCAAAAGCAGATTGATCCACTCATAGCGGACTACATAGATCAATCACGTTTTAGTCTCGGTCTAATATGTCACCACTAAGTAACATATCTATGTCTCTGCTTGGGAGTCCAGCTCCAGACAGTCAAGACAAACCGTCCCCTCCAAGGCTTTAGACAACATAATAGTCTTAACATGAGTTAAATGCTCGATCTAACCCCATAGACTACAGACCATAGTTTAAACCGCTAACTTTAGAACATTGTCTTCTCGCATACAAAAGTCCATTGCATGCAACGTTCTAACAGTTTTAACATAAGCAGTCAGTGAGCCGTATTTGCTTACATTTACTTTAACATGTAAATAAGACGAGGACAGATAGCAGTGTAATGAATAACCTCCATATATAATTTTATTATCCAGTTCAAAATGAATACATCAAAATATCTCTAATACTTAGGGCATTTCCTAACATGAAAGCGTAAATCCTCCCCTGTGGCTCTAGAGCTTCCAATCTGTCTTCATTAATTGACGAGCATTTGATTCTTCCTTTGGCGGCATGCAGCTATCCGCTCATAGGGTGGGCTTGGCCTTGCTGATTTTATGGGTTTGAGTGATAGTGTTTGGTGAAGTGGCCTTCCTTGCCACATATGTAACAACTGCTGGTGCCTTGGCGGCACTTTCTAGGATGATTCTTCCCACATTTTGGATAAGGTAAGCGTTGATTGCCATTTCCCCCACGGTTGTGCTTCTTTTGGGGGAAATTCCTCTACTGCCCCTAGTTGCTCTGGTTCCCTCTTCTTTTGTTGTTGTTGTGGTTGGACTATCTGTGGTGTTGGTTGTTTCCCATGCTATGCCCTTTGTTTTGTGAGCTGGGTTTGGCCTTCCTTTGATTTGCTTCGGCTGGTTCTTTTCTTCCCTCTTGCCTTGAAGATCTAGGCCCTTCTCTCCTTGTCTTAGGCCAACCAAAGTTCTACCCGGATGGCCCTACTGACACACTCAGCTACAGTCGTTGGCCCATGACTCCCACTGCATACCTGGATGGCAATATCTGTCCTGAACATTTTTAACATTCTCCTGACCCTTTCCTTCTCTGTTGGCACTAAGTCGGGGTAAAGTCGTGCCAGTTGTTCAAACTTCCTTACGGCCTCCATGACCGTCATGCTACTCTGGCGTAGATTGTTGAATTCATCTTGTTAGACTGCTAGGGCTTCATCGTTAAAATACATTTCTCTAAACTCAGCGATAAAGTCTGCCCAGTTCATTGCGTTAACGTCCCTCCTAATAGCCACGATCTTCCACCACTGGCATGCTCCTTTACGTAGGTTGAGGGTTATGTATAGTACTTTCTCTCTTTCAGTTAATCCCACGAGGTCGAGTATGACCTGGACGTCGGTCAATCAATCATCTGCTTTAATAGGGTTCGTAGTCCCCTCGAATTCAGGCACGTTCATGCGCCTAAACCGCTCGTACAGTTCACCCTCTCTATGGGCTGGCACAAGGATATGGGTTGCTGCAGAAACTGCCACAGTCGGTGATGTTGGCATTGCTTGGACTGGTGGGGCCGCTTGATCCCTAGGGCTGTCGGGGGCTATTGGTGCCACTGGGACTGGCACCTCTTCTGGTTGTGGTGCCTGGGATTGTCGGTTCAGTTGCTCCCGGAGTTGGTTAAGCTCCTGTTGTTGGTTTAACATCATTTCCTGCATGGCTGTGAGCCGTGCCATTAGTTCGTCGTCTTGGGTGGCTTGAGTGGATTGTGATCTTGTTCTTGCCATTGTCACCTATGTAACCTAATCACATAACGGGAAAAGAGAACATAAGTTCCTCAAATTCTGTACTTGGGACTCGTATTACATCTGATTTTCCTTCTTACTAAACAATCATAGATAAAAACATATATACTCATTTTATATCTTTCTTTCTCCTCTTTTGTGATGTTCATTACAATTGCCACATCACTTTGGAACATCATATGAGTGCCAGGAACCGTCCCGCACTCTCTATTATACTTTATCATACTCGTGGAAAATCATGTTTAGGCCCTCAGGGCAAAACTTAACTACTTTTTCATAAAATATCTCACAAAATATATATTCGAAAATATATGTACATGCTTTTAATTGGCATGAGTGACACACACTTCCCAAAATACGATCCCAAAAGTACAATTACTAAGTTAGATGGGGAGCTACTGTTCCCTTCTATATTTACAGAACAAAGTTCCCGTGAGAAGGGTTACTACCACTTAGAAGATATTGCAGACTCAGCGTCTGACGTCGCCTTATCTTCATTGTCGCTAAGAGGGAATTCCTCGGGATCTTCATCTTCGTCTCCCCAAGCAAAATCAACTTCACCATCACTGGCGATGATGACTTGGGGCTCATACATTTCTACCCCCTCATCATCACTGATGTGGTCGAGGATCTCCTCCTCCTAGTCGTTAGGTTGAGCATCGGGGATAGTCTTGTCATCGTCTTCATCCATATGGTGTCCGGTAGACAGAGAGGCTGGTTCGGGGTCCTCTATCAAGTCCCTATGGTCTTCGGGTACTGCTGGCTGTGGTTCGACCACGAATCCTTCATCAGCTGGTTGAGGTGCTGCGTCTACCTGGTCATCCCCTATGTTAGCCACTACTGTAGGGGCTTCACCAGGTGCAGGATTGAGTGCTACCCTCTCAGCGTCCACTATGTCTTGGATAAGGAGCCTCAAGTCTTTATGCGGTGGAGGGTAGGGAACAAGGTCCCTTACATACCCAGGTGTCTCCTCCTATAACAGGTCAGCTATCTCCAAAAAAGGTCTATCCTGAGGGATATGAGGCAACATGGCATCCAAGAATCTCTGACAATAGTGCACCATGGTCTCCCCCTCGTAGAGATCCCAAGTGTCGGAGAGTATCTGGTATCATCGCTCATGCATATCCTCCCATATATCTACGTTTCGAGCGGGTGGAATACTTTCGAGGAGGTCGTGGCAGAATTCAACCCACTGCGCTGGATGCCTGATCCTGCGCCGTCCGTTCCACCAGGTCAGTGCTGGTCCTTCCAGTCTACTACTGGCCCAAATCACTTATAGGTGCGGTGGAATATGACATGCCTCAAAGATAACCTCCACATGATGGATCCCGTATGTGAGTTCGTGTGGGCGGTTGCCGTCATAGATGTCCGACCGCATGGCAGCAAAAGCTAGACTTGCCTGTCGGTCCTCTTGCACTTACTGAGGGTCTCATGGTGCAGCCATAATCTCCTACTATAACTCAAACGTCAACTTATATACTAGTATTTTAAAAAAAACAAAAGCTAACTTACTTGGACAGATAAGGCAGGCATTCGGCGATGTGAGGTAGGATGGTAGGAAACCACTCTGATACCAACTGTGACACCCCGTGCCCTTAGTGGCCCGAACTGTCACTAAAAACTTGCTTACTTGCTTTCCTTTCTTATACTTTCTTGCACTTGATACTTAACTAGATATCATAAATTTAGGGATTTTTTTTAACACGTATGTATTTACCGTGTTCGTACGTATATCGATTACTATTCAAAATACTATTTAATAGTTACTATTTAAAAATACTATTTAACGATTACTATTTAAAAATACGGTTTACGATTACTATTCAAAAATACTATTTAATAGTTATTATTTAAAAGTACGGTTTACGATTACTATTTAAAATACTATTTAACGGTTACTATTTAAAATTACTGTTTAGTGATTACTATTCACAAATATTGTTTAACAGTTATTATTCAAAATATTATTTAACCATTACTATTCAAAATACTGATACTCAAATTTGCAGAAGATAAACTCGCAGTGTCTCCATACCATTGTCCTCACATCCGCCACCATCACCCATTACAGTTTAAGCCGTAGGACGCTTACCTATAGTATGAACACACTACGTGAACTTTACGCCTAGTAAGTACAACATGATTACCACAAAACATGTTTAAATATAGTACATACTTAAAAACATATAAGCAGTCATATATCACATATACCAATTTAACATATCACATATCACATATCATATCAATGATTATAAAACTTTACATAATATATGCATCACATAAACATTGTATACTGAGTGCACCTAGAAGCATGGTGAACTATAACTAATGCATGATCTGATTATGTTCATTTATGCTTCATTATTTTCCTTACTTTTTCTTGTCTATTTAGGGCCTGTGTGTCTGTACCTTATGTACACAGACCATCGGTAACACCCATGGTTAAAAATCGGAGAGTCATCAACAGATGCTCAACTTTCTACTTTAACTTACTTTAAAACCCTTTCAACTGAAAGAGCCGGTATGACACGCCTATACATTTCCATCTTGTTTATCTTTTCTAGCCACATGCTTTTCTAAGCTGTCCCTAATCCTACGTGATAGGGACATAGGGCGTCTAACTTGCTCTTTCATCAATCTACTTGATTGTGAAACAATATGCTCTTAAATATGCGGTGCGACATCGTATGCATGGCATACGTATTTTTAACATACTAAAAAACATCATTTAACATCATTTTATTCATGCCGTAGGCAAAGTTGTACTTATCTAAATTTGTAAGCAAAAATGCGTACTCGTGCCTTTAAAAATTTATAGGTGACCACCTGTCATCAATAACGTTCCTTATTAGCATCTCCGTAGAGTCACTACTATTGTGAGTGACTATTACTTATGTTTCTATGTGGTACCGAGGCCCATCGTTACCCTATTGGCTTACTATGGGGATTTGGTGTCTAACTCGTATCGTGTCTGATCAATTGTCTACTTGACAGATCAATCATCATTCATCACAGTGTTGTTTGAAATGTAGTCCTTAACTGGCTTACCACCTAGTCAACTGACCAGTTACCTTGCGTGTTGGTAACTAAGTAGTCTACCTGGTTACTATGCATAAATTGGTGTAGTAACCGACCGGGTTACTTTGCTTGTTGGGGTGTGGTAGCCTACTGGGCTACTATTCCTTATTTGGTGGAATGGCCCACCGAGCCACTATGGCTCGTTTAGGGTAGTAGCCTACCGGGCTACTAAGGCTTGTTTGGTGTGGTAGCCTACCGAGCTACACACACAGTTTCTCTTTGAAAAAGTGTAGGTTGACTTAAAAATTCTTGGAAAATTTTTGGAAAATTCTTTATTTTGGAACCGTCCCCTTATCACCCCATTGGAAGGTGGGGGATGTTTTTATAAAAACCATGTTTGTATTTTTAAAGTGTTAAAACACATTTTATTTTGAAGAGTATAAATTACATTTTTAAAGTTACATTTTAAAGGTGGTTTTTGAATCATTTTTGAAAACCATTTTGAAACTTGATCGAAACGACTTTGTTTGTGATTTTGGTGAACATGAAAGTTTTTGTCCTTGGCAATATGAACAAATCTTATGTTCACCTAGTAGTTGAAATCCAACTCTAACGGCTCCTAATTTCATTAAACCCATGGGCTTATGCCCAGTTTTTTGAAAAATTCCCAGTTTTACGTCTTTATAAATACGGCTCTGTTTGGGACCCGAAATGGCCAAATTTTTAAAACACGCATAGGTCATCTCAAAGGTTTCGACAAGATCTACAACTATTGTATTGAGCCCGAAGTCCGGTTCGGACTCTAAGGGGTCCGTTTTCACTAAAACCCATGCCTATTTCTGGGTTCAGATTTTGTTCCCAGTTTGTTCCCAGTTTCAGACACCGAGTGAAAAACACTCTAAAAACCTATCTTAGGTTCATTTTTGGCTGAGGCCGATTTGAAGTAAAAATGACCATATTGAAATTTCCTTAAAACATACAAAATCCCAAATTTAGACCCTAAGTGGATCAAAATGGCCAAAATCCATGGCCTTTCCAAGGGACAGATATATGTCCAGCCACATTCCTATTTGTTCATAACATCACAAATACCATAGCCATTCGTAAAAATTTGTAAACACAACCATAACCACGTAAACTTAAAAATGGAAACTTAAGGGCTCAAAATAAATTATTACAAACTATTTGCATAAATAAATACACATAAATGGCCTTGATCAAAACTTAAAATCAACTAACACAAAATAGGGTTTTCAGTTTACTTTTGTGCCTTGAACCAAGCACGGTTTTAACTAGGGCTTGAGGAGCCAAAAATGGTCATGGGAATCTAAGAGAGTGGGGTCTGTTTTTGCTAAAAACCATACCAAAAAAATTTCTCTTAAAAACCAAATCAAAACAAAAACTAAAAACTACAAGGATTAGTTTTGAAGACTTACCCTTGGTGCCTTAGAATGACTTGGATTCGACTTCTCCTGACACAAGCTTGTGAGGTTTGGTTTTTGGTAAGCTTTTAGTCTGATTTAAGGCTTGAAAATGTGAGGGGTTGGACTTAGAAAGTGTGACGGGCTGCCCTTCGTAGAGATCATACAATACTATTACAGTTAAGCTTTATAGCTAACTGCGATAGATTGTACTCTCATGGGTCGCCGGCTAATCTATCTCTCTTTAAAACATAACGTTTTTGGGGAAATTTTTTTTAAAACATCATGTAAAACATTATCCACTAATAACTTTGTTTACAAGTACAAAGTAATTTACATAATACAGTACTTTTACAAATAAATATTATTACAAAACACTGTTTCTCTTTCCTTTCTCTGTTATCGCTCAGCGGAAAGACTCTGGCAGGACCATATCCCTTGGCCTCCTATCCCATTTGGCACTCGCTATCCCGTCTGCCATCCAACCATACAAAGCTAATGAGTTATTTGCTTACCTGCAACATAAGCAAAAATGGTGAACTACAGGCTCAGTAAGTTCAAACATGCAAGAAATAGAATTTCTACGAGTAGTACAATTCATCATAAATAGTAACATTGACCACCATTCATTATGAATAGTAACTTTGACCACAGCACCATATATCAACAGTACATCAACCACGATGTTAGTACTCTCACGAAACTGTCTTATGCTCAATTACGGCGTACTTTCAGTTTTAGGTAATTATCTTTAATTACGTTCTGGTTTTGAGCTCAAGTTGGCAGCACCATTTTAGTGTGCATGACTGGGAGCGGTACATTAGTGCTGACCTCCACAGCCTTAATCTCATCATCATAGCCCCGAAGGCAAAGTTGTACATGAATGGGAGCGGTACATTAGTGCTGACCTCCACAGCCTCATCATCATAGCCCCGAAGGCAAAATTTACCTCCCTATACGGAAGGCTGGTACGCCAAAAGTGGTTTCATTATCGACTTTTTAAAATTCTAACCCGGTGACTTCATATTGCCCCATGGTTAGGTATGGTTCACATTTAAATTTTAGGTGAGTGAGTTTCATTAACCTCGCTCTAGTGCCCGAAGTACAATTTATTATGTGTCCCATTCTCAATAGTGCCCGTAGCACATATGTACCTAACTTATAGTTAGTACATCAAAGTTACCAATAATAATGCTTTATATTGCAGACAAGTAAATGTTTGAACTTACCTTATCCATTTCTTCTCTTTTTTCCTTCCTGGATTTTTAATCGCTCTCCTTGCGGGTCGATTTTGGGATCCTACAGACAAAATCTTGTCTGTTAATTTCACTTCCATTGATAGCTTTTATTTTTTTTTTATTAAAAAGCTTAAATAAAACCTATTTATAATTTTTTCGGCTTTATTTATCATTTTCCCTATTTTTCTCAGCTTTTGCAAAATTACGATTTTGCCCCTATATTTTGACAAAATTACAATTCTACCCCTGATGGAATTTTCTAGATCCAGATCGTACTTTTGGCTCTCAGGAACTTGTCTGACTCTTTTCTATTCATTACCGGGTTCGTTTCTATTTTATTTCCATTTTTCACCTTCCCGACCCTCGGGAAGCACTATTCTGACCCTTACGTCGGTTCGGTGATTTTCTATCGTTTCGGAGCCTCAAATAGACATTTTACCAGTATTTAAAACGTTCATCTAGACCTTCCCGATCTAGGTATCCGAGGCTCGGATTTTTCGTACCCGACTCGGACCTTTGCTTCATTTCCCGAAAACGCCCCCTCCTCGAGGTCGGTTTTTCAGTTTCACTCGCGTTTTATATTTTTAAGGGGACGGGTTACTATTCACAAACCACCCCTTACGTTTCCCTTATTCATTTTTTTCCTTTAGGGACTCGGGTTTCCGACCCGACCCTACACTTTTATTTTTAATTCCCTTTTTACCCCAAATGCCATTTTCGAAATTTCGATAGCATTTCGGCGTAAATTTAAGGCTACCAGGGTTAGGTACGCCTCGAACCATATGTACCTACCATGTACTATACCAGAGTCCTATTTTATGTAAAAGTTTCCCAAACTTTTATATAAAAGCTCACACATTTTTCAATTCACATTTTGAACCACATTCAACAAAAATTCTTTCAATTTTGCCCTTAGTTTTGGCCACGGTTTTCCTATCCAAAACCTAGCCAAAAATTTTCAATCTTTCAACCAAATTTTAGGCTATTCAATGGCTATTATCTAGCACATTTTCTAGCCAATTTCCATGCATTTTACAACAAAATTCTTAGGGTTTTTCACCATTCATACCCCACGGCCATTTTAGGTAAAACATGCACCAAATTTTTGTTTCATGCTTTCAACCTCATAACCATCATTTTCATAATTAAATGCATGATTTAAACTATCCAAACCTTAAGTTAATCATGCAAAAATATTCATCAAACCCTAATTACACCACACGGCCTTTTAGGGTTTTTAGATATCAAATTTTTTTCCAAGTTTTCTAACCATGCAAACCATGCTTTTCTTTAATCCAAAACATGATTTAAAACATTACACCACTTAAACAACAACAATCCATCATCAAACACACAAGGTAACCCACGGTTTTACCCTTGAAAAACCAACCAAAACTTTGTTTTTCTTTAAACAAAGTGCATGGTTTTTCTTCTAATCACACCCTTAACAAAACCCAAGCACCAAATCAACCAAAACAACCACAAAATTTTCTCGTCTTTCACACTATTCAACCCATAGATTTTTCAATGAAAAACCAAGAAAAATTGCAAACCAAAGATGGTTACCTTGCTTTCTTGCTTCCCTTGACTTCAGTGAAGAATTTGATACCACTTTTGTGAAGAAAACTTGAAAGATTAGCTTGGTTCCTCTTGGTTGCTCACTGGTGTTCTCTTGGACACTTAGAAAATATTTTTCTTCTTTGTTTTCCTTTTGAATTAGCTTCGGTCCTTTTGTTCCATGCTTTGCCGACTTATGTAAAAAAGAAGCCAATCAATTTAGCTTCTAACCAATGGAAATTCAACACCTTTCATGCCATTTCTTTCCAAATTTTTCACAAAATTAATTTGGCTAATTTTGGCCAAATCTAAGCCTTTAGATCAAAAAGTAAATCAATCTTGGCCATTAATGCCACCAACCACCAAATTTTTTCACATTTAATAAATGGTTTTATGATGTCATAAATGCAAAGTAAAACTTTGACTTTAACTTTGACTTTACTATTCACATTAATTCGACTACTTTTTGACCGATGTCGGCTCGAGTCGAAATTTTCCTGAAATCGTCCCAGTGGGTTCCTGAGGTCTCTAGTGCAGTCGGATCAATTTATACTACTTCCGTTTGATCAAAATCAATCCCGGACGTTTTTCATCTTTTAGTGCACCATAATGCACCGGTTACGGTTTTCAATGCCATTTTTGGGACCGTTCCACCCATTTCAATTCAGCGAATTTTATCAACACTGAATTCTTACTCGTCAGTATTGTTAGAACATTTCAATACATTCTAAACTATATAAATACATTCATTTCACTATTTAAATAGTATAAATTGTTATATACATACATTTGGCATATAGTTGATGCTTCCTTATCGTATGCAACACGATCCTTAGATGCTCCTTGTGCTCCTCATGAGTCTTTGAGTATATAAGAATGTCATCAATGAATACAATGACAAACATATCTAAATACTCTTTAAAAATTCTGTTCATCAAGTCCATGAACGCTGCTGGCGCATTTGTTAATCCGAATGGCATCACAAAGAACTCATAATGACCATAACGAGTTCTAAACACCGTCTTAGGAATATCACTTTCTTTAATTCTCAGCTGGTGATATCTTGATCGTAAGTCGATCTTGGAAAATACCGCTGCGCCTTTTAACTGGTCGAATAAGTCATCAATTCTAGGTAACGGATATCTATTTTTTATCGTAACCTTATTCAACTCCCAATAATCAATGCACAAACAGAACGTTCCATCCTTTTTCTTGACGAACAACACAGATGCACCCCACGGAGAATAACTCGGTCTGATGAATGCTTTGTCCAAAAGCTCCTTTAATTGTTCCTGCAGCTCCTTTAACTCCACTAAAGCCATGCGGTATGGTGCTTTGGAAATAGGTGCCATTCTAGGTATCAACTCAATTTCAGAGATTTCTCTCTCTGGAGGTATCCCTGGTAATTCTTTTGTAAATACGTCAAGAAATTTATTAACAACAGGAACATCTTCAGGTTGAAGCTTCTGTTCCTCTGTAGTATCCATCACATATGCCGGATATCCCATACAACCACTGGCCATCAGGTTACTTGCTTTCAGCGAACTAATCATCATCTTCCCGGGTTTTCGAGAAGATCGACGTACTCAAAACTCTTTTCTTCCTCGGGTTGAAATACTATTTTTCGATTTCGGCAGTCGATCGTAGCTTGATATTTCCCTAGGAAGTCCATGTCTAGAATCACATCGTAATCCACGATCTTCATTACGATCAACTCAGCATATAGCTCCCTATTTGCCACATATACTGGTACATGAGGTAGTCAGTAATTGAACAACAATACTTCCCCAGAGGGTAAAGCTGTCTTAAATATTTTTCCCATATAGTCCTTAGGAAGTCCTATCTTGTCAGCAAATTCATAGGAAATAAAAGAATGTGTAGCACTAGAATCGAATAGTACAGAGGCTACATGACTAGTGATAGGAAGCTGACCTGCCACCACATTCGATGTTCCTCCCTCTGCATCCTCCTTAGTGTAAGCCATCACACGAGCATCAGCACGTGGCACACGCTCCTAGCGTTGCGGCCTTACTGGACACTCTTCAACTCTGGCCTAAAGGGAATGAGCTTGTGGGCATATCTGATGCGGTTGGGAAGTGCCTTGTACACCCTACCTATTGCTTGGACAGTTCCTGGCGTAATGACCTTCCTTTCCACATTCATAGCAAACCAGTGGCCCATACTTGCATTGCCCAGAATGTCTCTCCCTGCATGTAGGACAATTTGGTACATTGGATTCCGCATTACCAGCTGTTCTTCGCTGCTGGTTTCAATTATTTGCCTAGCGATTTCCAGTAAAATTGCCTTTCCTCTTGTTTTGCTGGGATCCTTGATTATTGCCCTGGCTTGATTTAGCATTCTAATTAGGCTTGCTAGATTGACCAGTTTGTGTAGACTTAGCCAAAGCCCTCTCCTTCTTTTTGGCCTCCCAGTGCTTCTCTCTTTCCTCTTTCTGTCGGGCTACGTGAAACTCAACTCTTACGACCCGACTAACACAATCTGCTACAGAAGTAGGTGGTACCTGTCCAGTATCTACCAATGCAGCAATTTCTGGCCTGAACATCCCGATCATTTTCTGTATTTTCTCCCTCTTAGTAGGGACTACATAGGGACATAAGCGGGATAACTGATCGAACTTTCGGCAAACTTCATTCACCGACATATTTCCTTGCTTCAATTCTGAGAACTCTTTCTGCTGTAGTCTCAGAGATGCAGGATCATAATATTTCTGGTTAAATTCTTCCAAAAATTCTGCCCAACTCAGGGTAGACACATTTCTTCTCATTCGCACAGTGTCCCATCAAAAACGAGCATCTTTCCTCAACATAAAAGACATACATGCGACCTTCTCCTGGTCAATTAAATTCATGAATTCCATGATCACTTGCAAGGATGACAACCAGTCTTTAGCCTCAAAAGGATTTGTGGAACCTTCAAATTCTGGCAGCTTCATACGCCTGAATCTTTCATAGAGGGGTTCTAGATTTACTACCTGAGGCAGTTCAGGAACTCTCTCATGTACAGCGCTTTTTAATAAAAAAAATAAAAGCTATCAATGGAGATGAAATTAACTGAGGTTTTGTCTGTAGGATCCCAAAATCGACCCGCAAGGAAAGCGATTAAAGATCCAGGAAGGAAAAAAGAGAAGAAACGGATAAGGTAAGTTCAGACATTTACCTGTCTGCAACATGTAGCGTTATTATTGCTAACTTTGATGTACTAACTATAAGTTAGGTACATATGTGCTACGGGCACTATTGAGAATGGGACACATAATAAATTGTGCTTCGAGCACTAGAGCGAGGTTAATGAAACTCACTCACCTAAAATTAAAATGTGAACCATTCCTAACCACGGGGCAATATGAAGTCACCGGGTTAGAATTTTAAAAAGTCTGTAATTAAACCACTTTTGGCATACTAGCCTTCTGTACAGGGAGGTAAATTTTGCCTTCAGGGCTATGATGATGAGGCTGTGGAGGTCAGCACTAATGTACCACTCCCAGTCATGTACAACTTTGGCTTCGGGGCTATGATGATGAGATTAAGGTTGTGGAGGTCAGCACTAATGTACCACTCCCAGTCATGTACACTAAAATGGTACTGTCAACTTGAGCTCAAAACCAGAATATAATTAAAGAGAATTACCTAAAACTGAAACTATGCCATAATTGAGCGTAAGACAGTTTCGTGAGAGTACTAACATCGTGGTTGATGTACTGTTGATATACGGTGCTGTAGTCAAAGTTACTATTTATAGTGAATAGTGGTCAATATTACTATTCATGATGAATAGTACTATTCATAGAAATTCTATTTCTTGCATGTTTGAACTTACTGAGCCTGTAGCTCACCATTTTTGCTTATGTTGCAGGTAAGCAACCAGCTCAGTAGCTTTATATGGCTGGATGGCAGACGGGATAGCGAATGTCAAATGGGATAGGAGGCCAAAGGATATGATCTTGCCAGAGTCTTTCCACTGAGCGATAACAGAGAAAGGAAAGAGAAACAGTCTTTTGTAATAATATATATTTGCGAAAGTACTGTATTATGTAATTTGCTTTGTACTTGTAAACAAAGTGATTAGTGGATAATGTTTTACACGATGTTTTAAAAAAAAAAATTCCCCAAAAACGTCATGTTTTAAAGAGAGATAGATTAGCAGGTGACCCATGAGAGTACAATCTACTGCAGTTAGCTATAAAGCTTAACTATAATAGTATTGTATGATCTCTACGAAGGGCAGGCCGTCACAATTGGTATCAGAGCGGATTTACGATTGGTCTAGTTTAGATTACCGACTGTCGTCACAGTTGGTATATCAGAGCAGTGTTGACCATATCCTGATTTGATACTTCGTGCATCCTGCACCACAATCCAAGTAAGTAGTTTATTTAAGTTTAGTTAATTATTTTCTTATATGAAAATAATTATCTTATAGGTAGCAAGATGACCAGACCTCCTAATACGAGACCGCCGCTACCACGACCGAGAGGGGTGTTATGGCTATGGACGAGACTTATTGTGAGGCCGTCTATTTCCCAACGTCCGGTATTTAGACCCCCGGTGCCAAAGAGACCTCCAGCACAAGCACCAGCTCCAGTAGATGTAGTACAGTCTCGACCGGTACTTCATCCACGTGTAGTAGTGGACATTCCAGTTGTTGGTGGACGCCAACATATTGGGGTGAGAGTTTCGGCTCGAGTAGTATAGGCATTCAGAGCTAGCAGTCCCCCTATGTTTGATGGTGGACGACAGTCGATGGAGACAAAGAATTGGCTCCATGCCATAGAGAGGATTATGGTGATGTGTGATATTGATCAAGAAATGTATATCTAGTTGGCAATAACTATGTTTCAGGGAGATGCTCGAGTATTCTAGGATTATTGTGACCAGGAGATTCTGTTGGGATTCAGTTGGGCTGAGTTCTGTCAGCGATTGGCTGATCAGTTTCCGCCTAAGGATCTGACACCTATTCCAGCGCCTCCAGAGAGACGAGAGGTAGTTACACCCACGTATCCTGGATTTGATGAGGTTAGGGACTATATTCACCAGACAGAGAGGATGGTCATGTTGTCTGGTGGGACAGTTATGTCTTACGCAGCACGATTTGAGGAGACTATTAGAAGGAGATGTCTGTTGCCCAACCTCACTGAAGCGAACTATTGTGAGCTTTTCTAGAGAGGTTTACCCATGGAGTTGAGACAGAGGGTGATTAAGCTATATCCTCCGATGCTCTAAGAGTTTGTAGTGACGATCAGGACGATCGAGAGGGAGGTTTTGATTGAGCATCTGTTGCAGAGTCGACGAGAGACACTTGGTCAAGATGAGATGATGGCATGCATCTTTGGGCCAAGAAAGATGATGAACAATCATGAGGCCGGACCGTCTAGACCACGAGGAGGTGATGACTCAGGACAGGGAGCATTGCTTAGGGGTGCTGATGACTCAAATGATCCAGATGACGATGAGGATCCAAAAGAATATCCTCTAGTCCCAGACACAGGAGATGTATGACCAGTAGATGTATGCATGTACATAAGTAACTTATAGAGAAAAGCTCTTTTGTATAGACTTGTGGCCAAGCTGTATATGATGGCCGATGTATATATGACTGGTGATGGTTATGTATGATATATAAACGTTTTGCTATGAATAAAATATCAAAATGATTATATGTTGTACGATGATGTGTTACGATGATGTGGCTTTACATAACCTTGAATTTCATAAATTTATATGATTTTACGAATGTGGTCATGGAAAAGCTAATGGTGAATTATTGTGCCATAATAGGATAATAGGCAAGATGGTGGCTTTGCGAAATCGAGCAGAGAGACGAGAATGACATCCTAATCTTATGGAAAGATTAGAGCAGATACAAGCTTTACTAGAAGCTCAGATGCAGATACAAGCATTTTCTTACATCTGAGCTTCTAGTAAAGCCTGTATCTGCTTTATTCTTTCCATAAGATTAGGACATCGTTCTCGTCTCTCTGGTCGATTTCGTAAATCCACCATCTTCCCTATTATCCTAATATGGCACAACAATTTACCATTAGCTTTTCCATGACCACATTCGTAAAATCATATAAATTTACGAAATTCAGGGTTATGTAAAGCCACATCATTGTAACACATCATCGTACAACATATAATCATTTTGATATTTCATTCATAGCAAAACATTTATATATCATACATAACCATCACCAGTCATATATACATCGGCCATCATATACAGCTTGGCCACAAGTCTATACAAAAGAGCTTTTCTCTATAAGTTACTTATGTACATGCATACATCTACTGGTCACACATCTCCTGTGTCTGGGACTAGAGGATATTCTTCTAGATCCTCATTGTCATCTGGATCATCTGAGTCATCACCACCCCTAGGCAATGCTCCTTGTCCAGAGTCATCACCTCCTCGTGGTCTAAATGGTCCGGCCTCATGATCGTTCATCATCCTTCTCAGCCCAAAGATGCATGCCATCATCTCATCTTGACCTAGTGTCTCTCGTCGACTCTGTGACAGATGCTTAATCAAAACCTCCCTCTCAATCGTCCTAATCATCACTACAAACTCTTGGAGCGTCAGAGGATATAGCTTAATCACCCTCTGTCTCAACTCCATGGGTAAACCTCTCTAGAAAAGCTCACAATAGTTCACTTCAGTGAGGTTGGGCAACGGACATCTCCTTCTAATAGTCTCCTCAAATCGTGCTGTGTAAGACATAACTGTCTCACCATACAACATGACCATCCTCTCTGTCTAGAGAATATAGTCCCTAACCTCATCAAATCTAGGATACGTGGGTGTAACTACCTCTCGTCTCTCTGGAGGCGCTGGAATAGGTGTCGGATCCTCAGGTAGAAACTGATCAGCCAATCGCTGACAGAACTCAGCCCAACTAAATCCCAACAGAATCTCCTGGTCACAATAATCCCAGAATACTCGAGTATCTCCCTGAAACATACTTATTGCCAACTGGATCCACATCTCTTGATCAATATCACACATCACCATAATCCTCTCTATGGCATGGAGCCAATTCTTTGTCTCCATCAACTGTCATCCACCATCAAACATAGGGGGACTGCTAGCTCTGAATGCCTATACTGCTCGAGCCAAAACTCTCACCCCAATATGTTAGCGTCCACCAACAACTGGAATGTCCACTACTACAGGTGGATGAAGTACCGGTCGAGGCTGTACTACATCTACTGGAGCTGGTGTTGGTGCTGGAGGTCTCTCTGGCACCGGGGGTCTAAATATCGGACGTTGGGAAATAGACGGCCTTATATTAGGTCTCGTCCATACCCGTAACACCCCTCTCGATCGTGGTAGCGACGGTCTCGCATAAGGAGGTCTGGTCATCTTGCTACCTATAAGATAATTATTTTCATATAAAAAAATAATTAACTAAACTTAAATAAACTACTGACATGGATTACGGTGCAGGATGCGCGAAGTGTCAAATCAGGATATGATCAACACTGCTCTGATATACCAACTGTGACGATAGTCGGTAATCTAAACTAGACCAATCGCAAATCTGCTCTGATACCAACTGTGACGGCCCGCCCTTCGTAGAGATCATACAATACTATTACAGTTAAGCTTTATAGCTAACTGCGATAGATTGTACTCTCATGGGTCACCGGCTAATCTATTTCTCTTTAAAACATGACGTTTTTGGGGAAATGTTTTTTTTAAAACATCATGTAAAACATTATCCACTAATCACTTTGTTTACAAGTACAAAGTAATTTACATAATACAATACTTTCGTAAATATATATTATTACAAAAGACTATTTCTCTTTCCTTTCTCTGTTATCGCTCAGCGGAAAGACTCTGGCAGGACCATATCCCTTGGCCTACTATCCCATTTGGCACTCGCTATCTCGTCCGCCATCCAGTCATACAAAGCTAATGAGCTGTTTGCTTACCTACAACATAAGTAAAAATGGTGAGCTACAGGCTCAGTAAGTTCAAACATGCAAGAAATAGAATTTCTATGTATAGTACTATTTATCATGAATAGTAATGTTGATCACTATTCACTATGAATAGTAACTTTGACCACATTACCATATATCAACAGTACATCAACCACGATGTTAGTACTCTCACGAAACTGTCTTATGCTCAATTATGGCATAGTTTCAGTTTTAGGTAATTATTTTTAATTATGTTCTGGTTTCGAGCTCAGGTTGGCAGTACCATTTTAGTGCGCATGACCGAGAGTGGTACAATAGTGCTGACCTCCACAGCCTTAATCTCATCATTATAGTCTCGAAGGTAATATTGTACACGACTGGGAGAGGTACATTAGTGCTGACCTCCACAGCCTCATCATCATAGCCCCGAAGGTAAAATTTACCTCCCTGTACGGAAGGCCGGTACGCCAAAAGTGGTTTCATTACCGACTTTTTAAAATTCTAACCCGGTGACTTCATATTGCCCCGTGGTTAGGAATGGTTTACATTTTAATTTTAGGTGAGTGAGTTTCATTAACCTCGCTCTAGTGCCCGAAGTACAATTTATTATGTGTCTCATTCTCAATAGTACCCGTAGCACATATGTACCTAACTTATAGTTAGTACATCAAAGTTACCAATAATAATGCTCCATGTTGCAGACAAGTAAATGTCTGAACTTACCTTATCCGTTTCTTCTCTTTTTTCCTCCCTGGATCTTTAATCGCTCTCCTTGCGGGTCGATTTTGAGATCCTACAGACAAAACCATGTCTGTTAATTTCATTTCCATTGATAGCTTTTATTTTTTTTATTAAAAAGCTTAAATAAAACCTATTTATAACTTTTTAGGCTTTATTTATCATTTTTCCCATTTTTCTCAACTTTTACAAAATTACGATTTTACCCCTATTTTTGGCAAAATTGCAATTATGCCCCTGACGGAATTTTCTCGATCCAGACCGCACTTTTGGCTCTCATGAACTTTTCTGACTCTTTTCTATTCATTACCGGGTTCGTTTATATTTTATTTCCATTTTTCACCTTCCCGACCCTTGGGAAGTACTATTCTGACCCTTACGTCGGTTTAGTGATTTTCTATCATTTTGGAGCCTCAAATAGACGTTTTACTAGTATTTAAAACGTTCATCTAAACTTTTCTGAGCTAGGCCACCGAGGCTCGGATTTTCCGTACCCGACTCGGACCTTTACTTCGTTTCCCAAAAACACCCCCCCCCTCGGGGTCGGTTTTTCAGTTTCACTCGCATTTTACATTTTTAAGGGGGATGGGTTACTATTCACAAACCACCCCTTAGGTTTCTCTTATTCATTTTTTTCTTTTAGGGACTCGAGTTTCTGACCTGACCCTAAACTATTATTTTTAATTCCCTTTTTACCCCAAATGTCGTTTGCAAAATTTCGGCAGCATTTTGACGTAAATTTTAGGCTACCGGTGTTAGGTACGCCTCGAACCATATGTACCTACCACGTACTATACCAGAGTCCTATTTTATGTAAAAGTTTCCCAAAATTTTACATAAAAGCTCACACATTTTCCAATTCACATTTTGAACCACATTCAACAAAAATTCTTTCAATTTTGCCCTTAGTTTTAGCCACAGTTTTCCTATCCAAAACCTAGCCAAAAAATTTCAATCTTTCAACCAAATTTTAGGCTATTCAAAGGCTATTACTTAGCACATTTTCAAGCCAATTTCCATGCATTTTACAACAAAATTCTTAGGGTTTTTCACCATTCATGCCCCACGGCCATTTTAGGTAAAACATGCACCAAATTTTTGTTTCATGCTTTCAACCTCATAACCATCATTTTCATAATTAAATGCATGATTTAAACTATCCAAACCTTAAGTTAATCATGCAAAAATATTCATCAAACCCTAATTACACCACACGGCCTTTTAGGGTTTTTAGATATCAAATTTTTTTCCAAGTTTTCTAACCATGCAAACCATGCTTTCCTTTAATCCAAAACATGATTTAAAGCATTATAACACTTAAACAACAACAATCCATCATCAAACACACAAGGTAACCCACGGTTTTACCCTTGAAAAACCAACCAAAACTTTGTTTTTCTTTAAACAAAGTGCATGGTTTTTCTTCTAATCACACCCTTAACAAAACCCAAGCACCAAATCAACCAAAACAACCACAAAATTTTCTCGTCTTTCACACTATTCAACCCACGGATTTTTCAATGAAAAACCAAGAAAAATTGCAAACCAAAGATGGTTACCTTGCTTTCTTGCTTCCTTGACTTCAATGAAGAATTTGATACCACTTTTGTGAAGAAAACTTGAAAGATTAGCTTGGTTCCTCTTGGTTGCTCATGGGTGTTCTCTTGGACACTTAGAAAATATTTTTCTTCTTTGTTTTCCTTTTGAATTAGCTTCGGTCCTTTTGTTCCATGGTTTGCTGACTTATGTAACAAAGAAGCCAATCAATTTAGCTTCCAACCAATGGAAATTCAACACCTTTCATGCCATTTCTTTCCAAATTTTTCACAAAATTAATTTGGCTAATTTTGGCCAAATCTAAGCCTTTAGATCAAAAAGTAAATCAATCTTGTCCATTAACGCCACCAACCACTAAATTTTTTCACATTTAATAAATAGTTTTATGATCTCATAAATGCAAAGTAAAACTTTGACTTTGACTTTGACTTTACTATTCACATTAATTCGACTACTTTTTGATCGATGTCGGCTCGAGTCGAAATTTTCCTGAAATCATCCTGGCGGGTTCTTGAGGTCTCTAGTGCAGTCAGATCAATTTATACTTCTTCCGTTTGATCAAAATCAATCCTAGAAGTTTTTCATCTTTTAGTGCACCATAATGCACCGGTTAGGGTTTTCAATGCCATTTTTAGCACCGTTCCACCCGTTTCAATTCAGTGAGTTTTGTCAACACTGAATTCTTACTCGTCAGTATTGTTAGAACATCTCAATACATTCTAAACAATATAAATACATTCATTTCACTATTTAAATAGTATAAATTGTTATATACATACATTTGTACATTTTCTTCCGAGAATGCCTGAATTTCCCGGTTGTCACAGAAAGGTTCAACTACAGTTTGAAGAAAAGGGAGAATGAAATGTGTTTTTGGGAGCCAAAAGAAAGGAAAGCAATTCACTTGTGTGAAGGGTGCCTTTTATAGGGAAAATTGATCAAGCTTACTTAGACTTAATCCTAATTAACTGTCTACTAAATTATCCAAATCATGGGACAAATTACTACCCATTTTCAGACCAAAGTGGGTGTGGGCTACTCACGGAAGGGAGAGAAGAATAAACAAAGATTGTTGACTAAGCTTTTAATAACCCTTAAATATTTTATTCAAGTGTTTCATGTCTAGGGTAATTTTTTAATGGTCATCTTTTGGGCTATGTGTGCAGCTGATTACAGCTGCTTTTATAGCTAAGGCACACAAAATTTTAAGGCCAAAATTTATCTGTGTTGGCTTCTCATTGCAGCCTAATTTTATACTGCGGTGTTCGATCCTTTCTCGACAATGCTCCAATTTTCACCCGAAAATTGGATTTTTGAATCCGATTTTTGTACTGTAAGTTCCTGATTGTTTTATACTATCTAAGAGCCCATTATAGGTCTAAATTACTACTCACATCTTATATTATGGTTGTGTTTACACTGTGTTATCCCTTCGTATGCAAACCGAGGCGTTCCCAGGCGAAATTTCAAACACAGTCTCTCTTGACTAATTTGGACATGCTGATTCCATTTTTATCAATTTTACGTGTGGCGGCCCGCCCCTCGCAGAGATCATACAATACTATTACAGTTAAGCTTTATCGCTAACTGCGATAGATTGTACTCTCATAGGTCGCCGGCTAATCTATCTCTTTTTCCATCATGACGTTTTTGGGGAAATTTTTTTTTTCATCATGTAAAAAATTTTCCACTATTTACTTTGTTGGCAAGTACAAAGTAATTTACATAATACAGTACTTTCGTAAAATATATACTATTACAAAAGACTATTTCTTTTTCCCTTCTCTTTTATCGCTTAGTGGAAAGACTCTGGCAGGACCATATCCCTCGTCCCCTATCCCATTTGACACACGCTATCCCGTCCGCCATCCAGTCAAACAAAGCTACTGAGCTGGTCGCTTACCTGCAACATAAGCAAAAATGGTGAGCTACATGCCCAGTAAGTTCAAACATGCAAGAAATAAAATTTCTATGAATAGTACTATTCATCATGAATAGTAATGTTGACCGCTATTCATTGTGAATAGTAAGTTTGACCACAACACAGTATATCAACAATACATCTACCGCGATATTAGTACTCTCACGAAACTGTCTTATGCTCAATTATGGCATAGTTTTAGTTTTAGGTAATTATCTTTGCTTATGTTCTGGTTTTGAGCTTAGGTTGGCAGTACCATTTAAGTGCGCATGACTGGGAGCGGTACATTAGTGCTGACCTCCACAGCCTTAATCTCATAGCCCCGAAGGCAAATTGTATGTGACTTTGAGCGGTACATCAGTGCTGACCTCCACAGACTTAATCTCATAGCCACGAAAGCAAAATTTACCTCCCTGTATGGAAGGTTGGTACGCCAAAAAGTGGTTTCATTACCGACTTTTTAAAATTCTAACCCAGTGACTTCATATTGCCCCGAGGTTAGGAATGGTTCACATTTTAATTTTAGGTGAGTGAGTTTCAGTAACCTTGCTCTAGTACCCGAAGCACAATTAACAATGTGTCCCATCCTCAATAGTGCCCGTAGCACATTACGTCTCTCTCTCTACTTTATAATAGTGTCCGTAGCACATATGTACCTAACTTATACCTAGTACATCAAAGTTAGCAACAATAATGCTATATGTTGCAGACAGGTAAATGTCTGAACTTACCTTATCGGTTTCTTCCCCTTTTCTCTCTTGGATATTTGATCGCCTTCCTTGTAGGTCGATTTTGGGATCCTACAGACAAAACCTTGCCTGTTAATTTCATTTCTATTTATAGCTTTTATTTTTCATTAAAAAGCTTAAATAAACCTTTTTATAACTTTTCAGGCTTTATTTATCATTTTCCCCATTTTTCTCAACTTTTACAAAATTACGATTTTGCCCCTATATTTTGGCAAAATTACAATTATGCCCCTGACAGAATTTTCCTGATCCAGACTGCATTTTTTTCTCTCAGGAACTTTTTTGACTCTTTTCTAATCATTAACGGGTTCGTTTCTATTTTATTTCCATGTTTCACTTTCCCGACCCTCGGGAAGCACTATTCCGACCCTTACGTCGGTTTAGTGATTTTCTATCGTTTCAGAGTCTCAAATGGATGTTTTATTAGTATTTAAAACGTTCATCTAGACATTCCCGATCTAGGTCTCCGAGGCTCGGATTTTTCGCACCCGACTCGGACCTTTACTTCGTTTCCCAAAAACGCCCCCCCTGGGGGTCGGTTTTTCAATTTCACTTACGTTTTACATTTTTAGGGGATGGGTTACTATTCACAAACCACCCCTTAGGTTTTCCTTATTCAATTTTCCTTTAGGGACTCGGGTTCCCGACCCGACCCTAAACTTTTATTTTTAATTCTCTTTTTACCCCAAATGCCGTTTTCGAAATTTCGGCAGCATTTCGGCGTAAATTTAAGGCTACCGGCGTTAGGTATGCCTCGAACCATATGTACCTGCCACGTACTATACCACAAGCCTATTTTATGTAAAAGTTTTCCATACTTTTACATAAAAGCTCACAAAAGTCCAATTCACATTTTGAACCACATTACACAAAATTTCTTTCAATTTTACCCTAGGTTTTGGCCACGGTTTTCACACTCAAAACCTAACCAAAACTTCTCGATTTTTCAACCAAATTTTAGGCTATTCCAATGTCATTTTCTAGCCCATTTTCACGCCAATTTTAATGCATTTTTCAACACAATTCCTAGGGTTTTTCATCATTACAACCCACGGCCAAATTAAGAGAAACATATACCAATTCTTTTGTTTCATGCTTTCAATCATAAATCCATCATTTCCATAATAAAATGCATGAATTTAACTATCCAAACATCAAGTAAATCATGCAAAATTTTTTTTCCCCAAACCCTAATTAAACCCACGGCCATTTAGGGTTATTTCACACTAAATTTTTTTCCAAGCTTTCAATCATACAAATCATGTTTTACATTTAATCAAAACATGATTTAAAGCATTTTAACACTTAAACCATAACAATTCCTCATTGACTACTCTTGGTAACCAACGGTTTTACCCTTGAAAAACCAACCAAAATTTTGTTTTTCTTTAAACAAAATGCATGGTTTTTCTTCTAATCACACCCTTAACAAAACCCAAGCACCAAATCAATCAAAACAAACCAAAAATTTTCCATCCTTTACACTATTCATTACACGGATTCTTGGAAGAAAAATCAAGAAAATTTTCAAACCAAGGAAAGTTACCTTGCTCACTTGCTTCCTTTGTCTTCAAGGAAGGGTTTGACACCAATTTTGTGAAGAAAACTTGAAGTATTCACTTGGTTTCTCTTGGTGGCTCACGGTTCTTCTTGGGAGAACACTTAGACAATTTTTCTCTTTAGTTTTTGGCTTTGAAATTTGTCCCGGCCACTTTGTTCAAATGTTGCCGACTTAAGTTGTAAAAGGAAGCCAATTAAATTGGCTACCAACCAATGACAAATCAACACCTATCAACCCTATTTCTTTCCAAATTTTTCAAAAATTAAGATCATGGAATTTTGGCCAAATCTTGGCCTTTAGATCAAAAAGCAAACTAATCTTGGCCATTAATGCCATCAACCACCATTTTTCTTTCATTTATTAAATGGATTTATGATGTCATAAATGCAAAGTAAAACTTTGACTTTGACTTTTACTATTCACATTAATTCGACTACTTTTTGACCGATACCGGTTCGAGCCGAAATTTTCCTGAAATCGTCTCGGCGGGTTCCTGGGGTCTCCTGTGTATTCGGATCAATTTAAACTGCTTCTATTTGATCAAAATCAATCCCGGAAGTTTTTCATCTTTTATTGCTCCGGTTAGGGTTTTCAATGCCGGTTTTGACACCGTTCCACCCGTTTCAACTCAGTGAATTTTTCCAACATTGAATTCTTATTCATCAGTATTGTTAGAACATTTTAATACATTCTAAACAATATAAATACGTTTATTTCACTCTTTAAATAGTACAAATTGTTATATACATACGTTTATACTTTTTCTTCCGAGAATGCCTGAATTTCCCGGTTGTCACATTCACCCCTCCTTATAAAATTTTCATCCTCGAAAATTAGAACAAATGGGGGTATAAACTCCTCATCTCATCTTCTCATTCCCACGTAGCTTCTTCAATGTTATGATTTTTCCACAAAATCTTCACTAGTGGGATTGTCTTATTCCTCAGTACTTTCTCTTCACGAGCTAGTACTCGAATAGGTTATTCTTTGTATGTCAAATCCTCATGGATCTGAACAGGTTCATGGTTCAACACATGGGATGGATCTGGTATATACTTTCTCAGCATCGACACATGAAATACATTATGCACTGCCTGTTAGGAAATGCCCTAAGTATTAGAGACATTTTGATGTATTCATTTTGAACTGGATAATAAAATTATATACATAGAGGTTATTCATTACATTGCTATTTGTCCTCGTCTTATTTACACGTTAAAGTAAATGTAAGCAAATATGGCTCACTGACTGCTTGTGTTAAAACTGTTAGAACGTTGCATGCAATGGACTTTTGTATGCAAGAAGACAATGTTCTAAAGTTAGCAGTCTAAACTATGGTCTGTAGTCTATGGGGTTAGACCGAGCATCTAACTCATGTTAAGACTATTATGTTGTCTAAAGCCTTGGAGGGGACGGTCTGTCTTGACTGTCTGGAGCTGGACTCCCAAGTAGAGACATGGATATGTTGCTCGGTGGTGATATATTAGACCGGGACTAAAGCGTGATTGATCTACGTAGTCTGCTATGAGTGGATCAATCTGCTTTTGACGTTTATTGTGCAATAACCTTAATCCTGAGTAAATGAACTACTTCATGTATATGACTTGTGTACTTTGATGTTCCAATGGCTAAAGCGTCTCAGAGGTAGTAAGCTTATAGACCGGTTCGTTGGGTGCATGACTTGTATACGATGAAGGGTTTGTTTGCAGATATCGGAATCATAGCTCTAAGGAGTTAAAGGTATCCTCTTAAAGGCATTATACTGAATGTGAAAATGGACAAGGCCTTGGGTCGTCTGCTGGGCGGATGACTTCTTATTCACATATGGTGAATAATCATTTTCTTGATTCGGTAGTATAATGGAACTTTAAGATAGCCTGATCAGTAGGATTAAACGGACTTTGACCTAAGGCTGATCATGGATATCATATTAGGGTTTTGCATATATGACAAGGTCATTGGATGTTAGCTCGTCACAGGCTTACGTAATACGGTATATAATTGGGAGTTCAGTTTCAGGTTTATAGTGGTGTGACTCTGAAATTAGTGATCATATGATTGAGTTGTTCGGTACAGAATGATGATCATATGGAATCACGGGAGCCCGATTATATATGTCCAATCAGTCCCTCTACTAGCTCCACATAATTCCTTAACGTTTGGCAAATTGATTTGTGTATGCTATTGGCTAGTTTATTATGCATGGATGGTGATGACACAGGATTAGGATGGTAGACAAGATTCTCTCCGGTTGGATTCAGATTTTGTTTTGGATAATAGAGTACACAATTATTTGAACTCCAAATAAAGTTGCCATGATTTTATTTGAGATTGGATTGGAGTTGTAGAAAATTATCCATGAGAACAAGAATATGAAATACAACCGTTTTGTGGAATTTGAAATTTGAATTTTGAAATTTGAAATTTGAATTTTGAAATTTGAAATTTGAATTTTGAATTTGAAATTTGAATTTGAAATTTGAATTTGAAATTTGAATTTGAAATTTGAATTTGAAATTTAAATTTGAAATTTGAAATTTGAAATTTGAAATTTGAATTTGAAATTTGAATTTGAAATTTGAAATTCAAATTTTGAATCACAGTCCAAGTAGGATTCGAATTTGTTGTGGAAAATCCACAAGGTTTGAAATTCGAATTTGAGTTGGATTTGGAGAGGATAATCTTGTTAGAATCCTACTTGAATTTTGAATCCAAATCCCAACAAAAGTGGGCGAATTTTTTGAGGATAATCCTTAATGGAAAATTCGGTTTTTGTGGATAAGATTCAAGGGAAAATTCAAGTTTCAATCCTAGTTGAATTTGGATTCTCTACCTCCCTAAAAGTGGCCGAAATTTTGGAGGCTTTATCCTAGGAAATTCGGTTATTTTTGGATAAGGTTGAGATGAGATTTAGCTTGAAAAATCCTAGTGGAATTTTGATTCTTCCTTATCCTAAAAGTGGCCGAAAATTTGGAGAAGATATTCTCCTAAAGATTTCGGATTTTTTGGTTGAAAAAGGGAGATAAAATTCTAGTTAAAATCTTGTTTAGATTTGGATTGGATTTTTCCTAGAAAAACCGAATTTAATTGTTAGGATTATCCTATGAAAAATTCGGATTTTTGGTTAAAGATAAGGGAGAAAATCTTTTCCTAGTCCAATTCGAATTCAGAGAATCACCTCATGCAGGTCTATAAATAGAGGTCCTGCCACTCCAGTTCTCTTAGACCACAGACTCTCAGGTGAGCAGGCTTATTGTTGCACAGCTCATCGTGACAATAAAGTTCTTTAGAGATCTGGGTGGTCGGAAGAAGACTAGTAGTGCTAGCATACCGATCGAGGTTCAGAGTGCCCACACACTCAGCCATTCGGGAATTGGAGAATAGTAGAGAAGGCTAGTTGGTTGAAGCCTCCGGTCATTCTCCTCCTGCATATTGGCGTCCTTGAGGTATGAGTTTTAATTGTTGTTGATTTATTGTATATGGCATCATGAGATATTTAACGATCTAAAAATTTTTATTGTTCCGCTGCGCCACTCTGATACGTTTTTACCGGTTTATTTTCCTACACTGCCGACAATTCAGGAGGTAACGCTAATCTGTAAGCGACCCTTCCGATGCGTTCGATAATTTCGTAAGGCCCAATATATCTTGGACTCAGTTTCCCCTTCTTACCGAAACGCATAATCCCCTTCATAGGCGATACCTTGAGAAACACGAAGTCTCCTTCATCAAACTCTAAGGATCTTCGCCTCTTATCTGCATAACTCTTTTGTCGACTTTGCGCAATTTTCATTTGACGCTGAATTCTAGCAATTGCATCGGAAGTCTCTTGTATGAAATCCGTCTTATGCAACTGCTTCTCTCGTAAATCATACCAGTGTAGTGGTGATCTGCATTTCCGTCCATACAAAGCCTCGTAAGGTGCCATACCTATGGAAGCTTGGTAACTATTATCGTACGAGAATTCAATTAATGGTAGCTTCTCGTTCCAATTTCCCACAAAATCCATTACACAAGCTCGAAGCATGTCCTCTAAGGTCTGAATTGTCCGCTCAGACTGTCCATCTGTTTGCGGATGAAAAGCCGTACTGAGTCTCAATTTAGTACCCATGGCCTCTTGCACACACTTCCAGAAATTTGAAGTGAATCATGCATCTCGATCTGATACAATGGATTTTTGTACTCCATGTAATCTGACGACATGAGTTACGTACAACTGAGCAAACTTTTCCAATGAAAAGGTCATCTTGACAGCTATAAACCGTGTTGTCTTGGTCAGTCTGTCCACAATAACCCAGATGGCATCATAACCTTCTCGGGCTTTTGGGAGTCCCATTACAAAATCCATCGTAATGTGTTCCCATTTCTATTCAGGAATCTCCAAAGGTTCCAATCTTCCTACTGGATGTTTATGTTCCACTTTGATTCTTTGACAGGTCATGCATCTGCTCATGAATTTTGCGATATCATTCTTCATCCCTTTCCACCAGAACTGTAACTTCAAGTCCTGATACATCTTACTAGCTCCAGGATGAACCGAATATGGTGTCTCATGGGCTTCTGACATGATCCGTCTTCTAAGTTCCTCATTAGCTGGAACATTTATCCTTCCTTGATAAAGGATCATTCCATCCTTGGAAATTCCTTCTTGAGAACTTGTCATTCTTGGATCTCGTCTTTGAGCTTCCTTGATATCCTCAAACAACGATGATTCCACTTGGAGTGCAGCCAATCTTCCGGATATCAGCTCCAAGTTCAAAGAATTTATCTCTTGCTGCAATGGCTTTGGAAGCCTGTTTATTGGTAGCTGGTGCGATATGGTAGACTTTCTACTTAAAGCATCCGCTACACGGTTGGCCTTCCCTGGATGGTATAGGATTTCACAATCATAATCCTTTACCAGTTCCAACCATCATCTTTGTCGCATATTGAGCTCCTTTTGCATGAAGAAATACTTCAGGCTTTGGTAATCAGTGAAAATCTGACATTGAGCTCCATAGAGATAGTGTCGCCAAATTTTAAGTGCGAACACTACTACAGCAAGTTCAAGGTCATGCGTAGGGTAATTCCTTTCATGATCCTTTAACTGACGGGAAGCATAGGTAATCACCTTGCCGCCTTGCATCAGGATTGCTCCCAATCCTATTTTAGATGCATCATTGTAGATCACAAACTTCTCCCTTTCAGTAGGAAGCGTAAGGATTGGTGCGCTTGTCAGCCATCTCTTTAACTCCTGGAAGCTTCTTTCACATTCCATAGTCCACTCATACTTCCTTTCTTTGCGTGTAAGAGCGGTAAGAGGAGCAGCTAAACACGCAAATCCCTCTACAAATCATCGATAATAACCAGCTAGCCCCAAGAAACTACGTATTTCCGTCACACTCTTAGGTGCAGGCCACTGGTTAATTGCATCTACTTTCGCCAGATCTACAGCAATACCTTCCTGGGATACAACATGTCCGAAGAAATGTACTTTATCTAGCCAAAACTCGCATTTTGAGAATTTGGCATACAGTTGATGCTTCCTTATTGTATGCAACATGATTCTCAGATGTTCTTTGTGCTCCTCATGAGTCTTTGAGTATATAAGAATGTCATCAATGAATACAATGACAAACTTATCCAAATACTCTTTAAAAATTTTGTTCATCAAATCCATGAACGCTGCCGGCGCATTTGTTAATCCGAATGGCATTACAAGGAACTCATAATGACCATAACGAGTCCTAAATGCCGTCTTAGGAATATCACTTTCTTTAATTCTCAACTGGTGATATCCTGATCGTAGGTCGATCTTGGAAAATACCGCTGTGCCTTTTAACTGGTCGAATAAGTCATCAATTCTAGGTAACAGATACCTATTTTTGATTGTAACCTTATTCAACTCCCGGTAATCAATGCACAAACGGAACGTTCCATCCTTTAACTCCACTAGAGCCATACGGTATGGTGCTTTAGAAATAGGTGCCGTTCCAGGCATCAACTCAATTTCAAACGAGATTTCTCTCTCTGGAGGTATCCCTGGTAACTCTTCTGGAAATACATCAAGAAACTCATTAACAACAGGAACATCTTCAGGTTAAAGCTTCTGTTCCTCTGTAGTATCCACCACATATGCCAGATATCCCATACAACCACTGGCTATCAGCTTGCTTGCTCTCAGTGAACTGATCATCATCTTCCCGGGTTTTCAAGAAGCATCGACATATTCGAAACTCTCTTCTTCCTCGGGTTGGAATACTATCTTTCAATTTCAGCAGTTGATCGTAGCTTGATATTTTCCTAGGAAATCCATGCCTAGAATCACATCGTAATCCACGATCTTCGTTACGATCAACTCCGCATATAGCTCCCTATTTGCCACATATACTGGTACATGAGGTAGCCAGTAATTGGACAACAATACTTCCCCAGAGGGTAAAGCTGTCTTAAATACTCTTCCTATATAGTCCTTAGGAAGTCCTATCTTGTCAGCAAATGCATAGGAAACAAAAGAATGCGTCGCACCGGAATCAAACAGTACAGAGGCTACATGACTAGCGACAGGAAGCTGACCTGTCACCATGTTTGATGTTCCTGCCTCTGCATCTTCTTTGCTGTAAGCCATCACACGAGCATCAGCACGTGGCACACGCTCTTGGCGTTGCGGCCTTACTGGAGACTCTTCAACTCTGGCCTGAAGGAAATAAGCTTGTAGGCGTGTCTGGTGCGGTTGGGAAGTGCCTTGTCCGCCCTGCCTATTGTTTGGACAGTTCCTGGCATAATGGCCTTCCTTTCCACATTCATAGCAAACAAGTAGCCAAAATCTGCATTGCCCGGAATGTCTCTTCCCGTATGTAGGGAAATTTTGTACATTGGATTCCGCATTACCAGCTGTTTTTCGCTGCTGGTTTTGATTATTTCCTTGGTGATTTCCAGAAAAATTACCTTTTCTCTTGTTTTGCTGGGATCCTTGATTATTGCCCTGGCTTGGTTTAGCATTCTGATTTGGCTCGCTAGATTGACCAGCTTGTGTAGACTTAGCCAAAGCCCTGTCCTTCTTTTTGGCCTCCCAGTGCTTCTCTCTGTCCTCTTTCTGTCGGGCTACGTGAAACTCAGCTCTGATGGCCCGACTAACACAATTTGCTACAGAAGTAGGCGGTACTTGTCCAGTGTCTACTAACGTAGTAATTTCTGGCCTGAACATCCCTATCATTTTCTGTATTTTCTCCCTCTCAGTAGGGACTACATAGGGACATAAGCGGGATAATTGATCGAACTTTCAGCAAACTTCGCTCACCGATATATTTCCTTGCGTTAATTCTGAGAACTCTTTCTGCTGTTGTCTCAGAGATGCAGGGTCATAATATTTCTGGTTAAATTCTTCCAGAAATTCTGCCCAACTCATGGTAGACATGTTTCTTCTCATTCGCACAGTGTCCCACCAAAACGAGCATCTTTTCTCAACACAAAAGACGCACATGCGACTTTCTCCCGATTAGGTTCATGAATTCCATGATTACTTGCAAGGATGACAACCAGTCTTCAGCCTCTAGAGGATTTGTAGACCCTTCAAATTCTGGCGGCCTCTTATGCCTGAATCTTTCATAGAAGGGTTCCAGATTTAATACCGGTTGCGGTTCAGGAGCTCTCTCATGTACAGCAACTGGAGGAATAACTGGATCTACCTCAGCTTCCTGTTCTACTTGGGTATCTTCAGAACCTTGTCTCTGTTCTAACTCCTCTACCCGTTGTCTCAGATTAGCATTTTCCTGCATCTGAGCTTCTAGTAAGGCTTGTATTTGATCTAATCTCTCCATGATATTAGGACGTCGTTCTCATCCCTCTGGTCAATTTCGCAAATCCACCATCTTGCCTATTATCCTATTATGGCACAATAATTCATCGTTAGCTTTTCCATGACCATATTCGTAAAATCATATAAATTTACGAAATTCAGGGTAACGTAAAGCCACATCATCATAACACATCATCGTACAACATATGATCATTTTGATATTTCATTCATAGCAAAACATTTATACGTCATACATAATCATCACCAGTCATATATACATCGTCGGCCATCATATACATCTTGGCCACAAGTCTATACAAAAGAGCTTTTCTCTATAAGCTACTTATGTATATGTATACATATACTGGTCACACATCCCCTGTGTCTGGGACTAGAGGATATTCTTCTGGATCCTCATCGTCATCTGGATCATCTGAATCGTCACCACCCCTAGGCAATGCTCCCTGTCCTGAGTCATCACCTCCTCGTGGTCTAGACGGTCCAGCCTCATGATCATTCATCATCCTTCTCGACCTAAAGATGCGTGCCAACATCTTGTCTTGACCCAGTGTCTCTCGTCAACTCTGCGTCAGATGCTCAATCAGAATCTATCTCTCGATCGTCCTGATCGTCACTACAAACTCTTGGAGGGTAGGACGATATAGCTTAATCACCCTCTGTATCAACTACATGGGTAAACCTCTCCAGAACAGCTCACAACAGTTTGCTTTAGTGAGGTTGGACAACGGACATCTCCTCCTAATGGTCTCCTCAAATCGTGCTGTGTAAGACATAACTGTCTCACCAGACAACATGACCATCCTCTCAGTCTGGAGAATATAGTCCCTAACCTCATCGAATCCAGGATACGCAGGTGTATCAGCTCTCGTCTCTCCGGAGGTGCTGGAGCAGGTGCCGGCTCCCTAGGCGGAAACTGATCAGCCAATCGCTGATAGAACTCAGCCCAACTGAATTCTAATAAAATCTCCAGGTCACAATACTCCCAAAATACTTGAGCATCTCCCTGAAACATACTGATGGCCAACTAGATCCACATCTCTCGATCAATGTCGCACATCACCATAATCCTCTCTATGGCATGGAGCCAGTCCTTCGCCTCCATCGATTGTCGTCCACCATAAAACATAGGGGGACTGCTAGCTCTGAACACCTGTACTGGCCGAGCCGAAACTCTCACCCCAATTTGTTGGCATCCACCAACAACTGGAATGTCCACTACTACAGGTGGATGAAGTATCGTTCGTGGCTGTACTACATCTACTGGCGCTGGTGCTGGTGCTGGTGCTGGTACTGGTACTGGAGGTCTCTCGGGCACCGGGGGTCTAATTACTGGTCGTTGGGAAATAGACGGCCTCACAACAGGTCTCGTCCATACCTGTAACACCCCTCTCGGTCGTGGTAGCAGTGGTCTCACATGAGGAGGTCTGGTTATCTTGCTACCTATATGATAATTATTTTCATATAAGAAAATAATTCACCAAACTTAAATAAACTACTTACTTGGATAGCGGTGCAGGATGCGCGAAGTGTCAAATCAGGATATGGTCAACACTGCTCTGATACCAACTGTGGCAGCAGTTGGTAATCTAAACTAAACCAACCGTAAACCCGCTCTGATACCAACTGTGGTGGCCCGCCCCTCGCAGAGATCATACAATACTATTACAGTTAAGCTTTATCGCTAACTGTGATAGATTGTACTCTCCTGGGTCGCCGGCTAATCTATCTCTCTTTCCATCATGATGTTTTTGGGGAAATTTTTTTTTCCATCATGTAAAACATTTTCCACTATTTACTTTGTTAGCAAGTACAAAGTAATTTACATAATACAGTACTCTCGTAAAATATATACTATTACAAAAGACTATTTCTTTTTCCCTTCTCTTTTATCGCTCAGCAGAAAGACTCTGGCAGGACCATATCCCTCGTCCCCTGTCCCATTTGACACACGCTATCCCGTCCGCCATCCAGTCAAACAAAGCTACTGAGCTGGTCGCTTACCTGCAACATAAGCAAAAATGGTGAGCTACAGGCTCAGTAAGTTCAAACATGCAAGAAATAAAATTTCTATGAGTAGTACTATTCATCATAAATAGTAATGTTGATCACTATTCATACGTGAATAGTATGTAGTAAGTTTGACCACTATTCATTATGAATAGTAAGTTTGACCACAACACAGTATATCAACAATACATCTACCGCGATGTTAGTACTCTCACGAAACTGTCTTATGCTCAATTATGGCATAGTTTCAGTTTTAGGTAATTATCTTTGCTTATGTTCTGGTTTTGAGCTCAGGTTGGCAGTACCATTTAAGTGCGCATGATTGGGAGCGGTACATTAGTGCTGACCTCCACAGCCTTAATCTTATAGCCTCGAAGGCAAATTGTATGTGACTGGGAGCGGTACATCAGTGCTGACCTCCACAGCCTTAATCTTATAGCCTCGAAGGCAAAATTTACCTCCCTGTAAGGAAGGCTAGTACGCCAAAAAGTGGTTTCATTATTGACTTTTTAAAATTCTAACCCGGTGACTTCATATTGCCCCGAGGTTAGGAATGGTTCACATTTTAATTTTAGGTGAGTGAGTTTCAGTAACCTCACTCTAGTGCCCGAAGCACAATTAACAATGTGTCCCATTCTCAATAGTGCCCGTAGCATATTACGTCTCTCTCTCTACTCTATAATAGTGCCCGTAGCACATATGTACCTAACTTATAGTTAGTACATCAAAGTTAGCAACAATAATGCTATATGTTGCAGACAGGTAAATATCTGAACTTACCTTATCGGTTTCTTCCCCTTTTCTCTCTTGGATCTTTGATCGCCTTCCTTGTAGGTCGATTTTGGGATCCTACAGACAAAACCTTGTATGTTAATTTCATTTCCATTTATAGCTTTTATTTTTCATTAAAAAGCTTAAATAAAACCTTTTTATAACTTTTTAGGCTTTATTTATCATTTTCCCCATTTTTCTCAACTTTTACAAAATTACGATTTTATCCTTATATTTTGGTAAAATTACAATTATGCCCCTGACAGAATTTTCTTGATCCAGACTGCATTTTTTGCTCTCAGGAACTTTTTTGCCTCTTTTCTAATCATTACCGGGTTCGTTTCTATTTTATTTCTATTTTTCACTTTCCCAACCCTCAGGAAGCACTATTCCGACCCTTACGTCGGTTTAGTGATTTTCTATCGTTTCAGAGCCTCAAATGGACGTTTTATTAGTATTTAAAACGTTCATCTAGACATTCCCGATCTAGGTCTCCGACACTCGGATTTTCCGTACCCGACTCGGACCTTTACTTCGTTTCCCAAAAACGCCCCCCCCTCGGGGTCGGTTTTTCAGTTTCACTTACATTTTACATTTTTAGGGGACGGGTTACTATTCATAAACCACCCCTTAGGTTTTCCTTATTCAATTTTCCTTTAGGGACTCGGGTTCCCGACCCGACCATACCCTAAACTTTTATTTTTAATTCTCTTTTTACCCCAAATGCCGTTTTCGAAATTTCGACAGCATTTCGGCGTAAATTTAAGGCTACCGGCGTTAGGTACGCCTTAAACCATATGTACCTGCCACATACTATACCACAAGCCTATTTTATGTCACATACTACCGGCATAAATCGTAATTCACATTTTGAACCACATTACACAAAATTTCTTTCAATTTTACCCTTGGTTTTGGCCACGGTTTTCACACTCAAAACCTAACCAAAACTTCTCAATTTTCAACCAAATTTTGGGCTATTCCAATGTCATTTTCTAGCCCATTTTCATGCCAATTTTAATGCATTTTTCAACACAATTCCTAGGGTTTTTCATCATTACAACCCACGGCCAAATTAAGAGAAACATACACTAATTTTTTTGTTTCATGATTTCAATCATAAATCCATCATTTCCATCCTTTACACTATTCATTACACGGATTCTTGGAAGAAAAATCAAGAAAATTTTCAAACCAAGGAAAGTTACCTTGCTCACTTGCTTCCTTTGTCTTCAAGGAAGGGTTTGACACCAATTTTGCGAAGAAAACTTGAAGTATTCACTTGGTTTCTCTTGGTGGCTCACGGTTCTTCTTGGGAGAACACTTAGACAATTTTTCTCTTTGGTTTTTGGCTTTGAAATTTGTCTCGGCCACTTTGTTCAAATGTTGCCGACTTAAGTTGTAAAAGGAAGCCAATTAATTTGCTACCAACCAATGACAAATCAACACCTATCATCCCTATTTCTTTCCAAATTTTTCAAAAATTAAAATGATGGAATTTTGGCCAAATCTTGGCCTTTAGATCAAAAAGCAAACTAATCTTGGCCATTAATGCCACCAACCACCATTTTTCTTTCATTTATTAAGTGGATTTATGATGTCGTAAATGCAAAGTAAAACTTTGACTTTGAATTTTACTATTCACATTAATTCGACTACTTTTTGACCGATACCGGTTCGAGCCGAAATTTTCCTGAAATCGTCCCGGCGGGTTCCTGAGGTCTCCTGTGCAGTCGGATCAATTTAAACTGCTTCCGTTTGATCAAAATCAATCCCGGAAGTTTTTAATCTTTTATTGCTCCGGTTAGGGTTTTCAATGCCGGTTTTGGCACCGTTCCACCCGTTTCAACTCAGTGAATTTTTCCAACATTGAATTCTTATTCGTTTGTATTGTTAGAACATTTTAATACATTCTAAACAATATAAATACATTTATTTCACTCTTTAAATAGTATAAATTGTTATATACATACATTTGTACTTTTTCTTCCGAGAATGCCTGAATTTCCCGATTGTCACATTACGTCCATCGGAGGTCATCTGGACCAATTTTCAGGATCTGTGTGACCCCGTCTCGAAAAACACGTTAGGTGCCCGATTGACTAATTTGGACGTTTTGAGTCCAAATATATTAGTTTCGGAGCGAGTAAAGGTCATTTTGACCCTCATCCTGATACTGCGTATCTCTCAAACTAAAATTCCCGTTTTATGCTCCATCAACCGGATTGAGTCTACTAACCGTTCATATATCAGTCTTAGGTCAATTCAAGGCCGTCTCAATTAATAACTTAACACTGTGATTCTCACTATTCACTATTCACTGTCTTTCACTTAACTGACCAGTTTGAGTGCTCTGACTCCGATTTCGTCAGTCTCTAGGTGAGAGGATGTGACGCCCCCGATTCTGATCACCCGCAACTGTCATGAACTGAGTCTATTGCCGATCAAGACAGCTCGTGCACCAAATCTGGGTTGTCAATTTAAAACTCCTTTTCTAATACTTTCATTTCTCAGGGCCTGAAAATTTTGCCCATAAAATTTTTTTTTCTTTTTAATACATACTTTCTCCAAAAGAAAGCTAAATATAAAAATACAACACTGATTTCTAGTTGTCCTTTTTGAGTACAACATAATGTATAACATACAAAATATTTATACTGCATATATTTTTCACAATCTCTTCAATTCACTAACGTTAAAAGCTCAGTGGAAAACTTATGGCAGGACCAAGTCCACGGTGAATTCCCTATCCTTTGACATGCGCACATCCTACCATCATCTAGATATTCTACTGGACAGGTTTCTTACCTGCAACATAAACAAACTGGTAAGCTAACAGGCTCAGTAAGTTCAAACATACTTAGTAAGAATCATACGAACTCAAAAATATTGAAAACTCAATCTCCTATGAATAGTACTATTCATCATGAATAGTGACTTTGATCTTTGACTGATGAATAGTAACTGTTATCATAACTGGTTACTATTCACATTACTTCAACCGGATACTATTCACACATCCTAACCGAAATCACTATACTTAGGGGACGTTTGGTAAGCGCATTGCATTTTGATTATATTTGAATGAAATTTATTTTTTGAATGTTGTATTTAGTTGAAAGTATTTGTTTTGTATTTGAATGAAATGTGTGTTTGGATGAAAAGTATTTTAGAGTTGAAAAGTTGATGTGATTGATAAAAGTAGAGATAAATAGTTGAGTTGAAAAGTTGATGTGATTGTTTTAAAAATGTTTTGAATAGTAATTATTTTCGTAGCACTGTTGCAAAATTTATATTTGGTATAAAATTATATCGCATTTGAGTAAAATTAAAACGTAATTTTTTTCCCAAACGACACCTTAGTATACTCTTCGGTTATGCTCAATTATGGTTTTCATCATATTATTGATGGTTCATTCTCTATTTACTTTCTAGTATAGAGCTTTTTTTATGGCAATATCATTATTAATCTTGTGCGCTGACTGGGAGGGCCTAAGGAGCGACCCTATAGCTTTGGCCTCCACAACCCTTTTATCCCCGTAGGACCTGAAAGACCCCCATCAATATGTTGGAGGGACGGTACATGTTATTAGTTTTTGTTACCATCTTTCAATTATAGTTTTGACCAAGTGACATTAATCGTCACCTCAAGGCCACTATCCTCCATTGCCCATAGGCTTTACTTGTTCTCTTTTGTCATTATATAGGATATGTTATACTACCTAATCCCCAAATGTCCTTAGGACTTTATATCTAGTGCACATTTAGTACATAATAAAAGAACACAGTATTTCATGTTATAGACATGAAAATGCATGAACTTACCAATACTGCGATAATGTCCACTTCCGGAACTCCTCCATAGTTCTATCTCTAGTTTGGGTTCCTACAGACATAATATTGTCTGTTAATACCCTATATTACTTATCACTTTAAATATATTTATTTTGTGATAAATTTTTCAATACAATTTAACTTGTAATATGGTATACGGCCTTCAAAACACCCATGTTCATGACTGTGTACCTCCTGGTTTCTCACTACATGGCCGTGTTGTTTACTATCTAGTTGTGTAACTGTACACGGCTTGATACACGCCCGTGTTCAAGCCCGTGTACCTCTCGGGTTGTAAAATTTTTTCCTATACACAGCCGTGTATTCTTCTACACGCCCGTGTTCTTCAAAATTTTTAGATTTTTAACTCTAAAATCTTTATTTTGAGTCCTTGAATTTTATTTAAGTCATTCTAAGTCCTTTCAGGTCCTTTCCGAGCCTTTCAGAAATTTTTCGTCAAAATGACCATTTTGCCCCTAATGGGTCTCGAGATCATAACTATTCCGTTCTATTATTTTTCTTAAATTTTCTAAGCCCAAATATCTTAAAATAATATTCTCTAGGCTTCTGTATTATTTTTATAGCTCAATTTACTACAGTTTCTCGATTATCTATTTTCCCGGCCCTCGATTACTATTCATCCGTCACCTAGGGTCGTTTCTCATTTTTCGAGCGTTTCGGGGCCTCAAATGACCTTTTCACTACTCTTGAAACACTTTTTATCCCGTCCTCGACCCTCGGTCCTCGAGAGGCTTGGGTTTCTTATCCCGACCTAATATTTTTCCTTGTTTCCCAAAATACCCGTAACATGAAATTTTTTTCTTGTTTTAGGCATTTTAGACATTAAGGTTCTGTTTACTATTCGTTTTGGGTTGGTTTCCATTTTCAATCCTAATCCATCGAGGGGTCTCGGTTTCCTTCCCGAGTCCAATATTTTTACCCCTCATTCCCTGAAATGCTCTTATGCCGTTTTAGAAATTTTGGCAGCATTTCCGCTTGTATTTTTAGATTTCCCGGCATTAGGTACGCCTCAGAACCTTTGTACCTGCTACATACTATACTAGAGGCCTATTTTATACAAAGTTTCCAAACTTTGTATAAAAATTTTTCATATTAACCAATATTCAAGAATCAATACATAATACCAATTTTTTTCCAAACCTAGTCCTGGTTTATCATATTAATCATCACCCATGTTTTTTTCATCACAACATTTCAAGTATCACATGTTACTTTTAGGTTTTCTAATGTGTAGAACAACATCAAAACCTAACCATATTTTCATTTCAACCCTAGCGTTGTCCACGGATTTTAGCATGAAAATTCATCGAAATTTTCTTATTTCTTGATTCTAATTCATGCTTGATTCAACATATAATTAATTGAACATAAACACTAACCCAAATCATCAATTCCCAATCATTTTTCACACCATTAATACCACGAATTTCTTAGCGAAACATGCAAAATTTTTGCTTGTTTCTAAACCTTAAATCATGCTTTAAATTCTACAACATCAAAGAAATCATATCATCATCACAACATCAACTTTTCAATGTTTTCCCACTCTACATACCCACAGATTTTCACTAAGGAAATCAAAGAGAAATGCTTCAAATTAGAAGCTTAACTTATCTAGTTGATGTCTTGATACTAGAAATGTAATGAAAGCTTATTTTGGTGTGAAATTTAAAACAAAATTTTGGCTTAAAGGGGGGAAAAGGCCACGGATTTTTGGCTGAAAAAGAGCAAGAGTTTGGCTTAGTTTTTCTATTTTTTTGAATGATTTTGGATGCCTATTTATAGGCAAAAGGCAATGGTTTTTTAGCAAATTTTTCCAACAATTTGCTAATTGTTCAAGGATCAACATGCAATAATTTTGGGCCAAAAACCTAATTTTTTTCTCTCTTCCTTTCTACATGGCCGAATGGCCTTTTAGATTAATTCTTTTAATTTTTTTTATCATTTTGGCATGATCTAAGCCATTGATCAAAAAGTAAGGTGATCCTAGCCATACACCTTTCATCTTACTTTCCAAACCAAAAAAAATAAAATGGATTTATGACATCAACTGTTAGGAAATGCCCTAAGTATTAGAGACATTTTTGATGTATTCATTTTGAACTGGATAATAAAATTATACTTAGAGGTTATTCATTACATTGCTATCTGTCCTCGCCTTATTTACATGTTAAAGTAAATGTAAGCAAATATGGCTCACTAACTGCTTATGTTAAAACTGTTAGAACGTTGCATGCAATGGACTTTTGTATGCGAGAAGACAATGTTCTAAAGTTATCAGTCTAAATTATGGTCTGTAGTCTATGGGGTTAGACCGAGCATCTAACTCATGTTAAGACTATTATGTTGTCTAAAGCCTTAGAGGGGACGGTTTGTCTTGACTGTCTGGAGCTGGACTCCCAAGTAGAGACATAGATATGTTGCTTAGTGGTGACATATTAGACCGGGACTAAAGCGTGATTGATCTACGTAGTCCGCTATGAGTGGATCAATCTGCTTCTGACGTTCATTGTGCAATAACCTTAATCCTGAGTAAATGAACTACTTCATGTATATGACTTGTGTACTTTGATGTTCCAATGGCTAAAGCGTCTCAGAGGTAGTAAGCTTATAGACCGGTTTGTTGGGTGCATGACTTGTATACGATGAAGGGTTTGTTTGCAGATATCGGAATCATAGCTCTGAGGAGTTAAAGGTATCCTCTTAAAGGCATTATACTGAATGTGAAAATGGACAAGGCCTTGGGTCGTCTGCTGGGTAGATGACTTCTTATTCACATATGGTGAATAATCATTTTCTTGATTCGGTAGTATAATGGAACTTTAAGATAGCCTGATCAGTAGGATTAAACGGACTTTGACCTAAGGCTGATCATGGATATCATATGAGGGTTTTGCATACATGACAAGGTCATTGGATGGTAGCTCGTCATAGGCTTACGTAATACGATATATAATTGGGAGTTCAGTTTCAGGTTTATAGTGGTGTGACTCTGAAATTAGTGATCATATGATTGAGTTGTTCGGTACAGAATGATGATCATATGGAATCACGGGAGCCCGATTATATATGTCCAATCAGTCCCTCTACTAGCTCCACATAATTCCTTAACGTTTGGCAAATTGATTTGTGTATGCTATTGGCTAGTTTATTATGCATGGATGGTGATGACACAGGATTAGGATGGTAGACAAGATTCTCTCCGGTTGGATTCAGATTTTGTTTTGGATAATAGAGTACACAATTATTCGAACTCCAAATAAAGTTGCCATGATTTTATTTGAGATTGAATTGGAGTTGTAGAAAATTATCCATGAGAACAAGAATATGAAACACAACCGTTTTGTGGAATTTGAAATTTGAAATTTGAATTTTGAAATTTGAATTTTGAAATTTGAATTTTGAATTTTGAATTTGAAATTTGAATTTGAAATTCGAATTTGAAATTTGAATTTGAAATTTAAATTTGAAATTTGAAATTTGAATTTGAAATTTGAAATTCAAATTTTGAATCACAGTCCAAGTAGGATTCGAATTTATTGTGGAAAATCCACAAGGTTTGAAATTCGAATTTGAGTTGGATTTGGAGAGGATAATCTTGTTAGAATCCTACTTGAATTTTGAATCCAAATCCCAACAAAAGTGGGCGAATTTTTTGGAGGATAATCTCCAATGGAAAATTCGGTTTTTGTGGATAGGATTCAAGGGAAAAATTCAAGTTTCAATCGTAGTTGAATTTGGATTCTCTCCTTCCCTGAAAAGTGGCCGAAATTAGGGAGAATATCTCCTAGGAAATTCGGTTATTTTGGATAAGGCCGAGATGAGATTCAAGCTTGAAAATCCTAGTGGAATTTTTTGATTCTCCCTTATCCATAATGGCCGAAATCTTTAGGGAAAATTCACCTTGAAATTTTCGGATTTTTTGGGTTGAAAAAGGGAGATAAAATTCTTGTTAAAATCTTGTTGAGATTTGGATTGGATTTATCCTAAGAAAAACCGAATTTTTTGTGGAGATTCTCCCTTGGAAAAATTCGGATTTTATGGGTTTGGATAAGGGAAAATATCTTTTCCTAATCCAATTCAAATTCAGAGATTCACCTCATGCAGGTCTATAAATAGAGGTCCTGCCACTCCAGTTCTCTTAGACCACAGACTCTCAGGTGAGCAGGCTTATTGTTGCACAGCTCATCGTGACAATAAAGTTCTTTAGAGATCTGGTTGGTCGGAAGAAGACTAGCAGTGCTAGCATACCGATCGAGGTTCAGAGTGCCCACACACTCAGCCATTCGGGAATTGGAGAATAGTAGAGAAGGCTAGTTAGTTGAAGCCTCCGGTCATTCTCCTCCTGCAAGATTGGCGTCCTTGAGGTATGAGTTTTAATTGTTGTTGGTTTATTGTATATGGCATCATGAGATATTTAATGATCTTAAAATTTTTTATTATTCCGCTGCGCCACTCTGATATGTTTTTACCGAATTATTTTCCTACAATTGATGATATCATCCTACTATTTATATTAATTCACTAATTAATTTGTGGTCAAATTTTGACCGAAAACCGAACCGAACGGAACTTTATTGAAATCGCGTAGGCAGGTTCCTATCGCCTCCAGTGCAATCGGTTTGTTTTATTTTGCTTCCATTTGGTCAGAATTCTCTACCGTAAATTTCTATTGTTTTAGTGCATTTCAATGCACTCTCTAGGGTTTTCGGCTCTGATTTCAAACCGTCACACTCAAAAATGCTCGGTAAGATTTTCCATCCCCAAACTCACTCATTCTAACACTGCCAAAACATTTTCACAATATTCTCAACAGTATTAAAACACAATTTTTTCATATTTTATTCATTAAAATTGCTACATACATACAATTTTAACCTACTCCGAGATTCTAAAATTCCCGGTTATTATATTTACCCCTCCTCATAGAATTTTTGTCCTCAAAAATTTAGAACAAGTGGGGGTACAAATTTCTAATTTCGTCTTTGCGTTCCCATGTAGCCTTTTCAACGTTGTGATTTTTCCACAGCACTTTGACTAATAGGATTGTTTTATTCCTCAAAACTTTATCTTCGCATGCCAGAATTTGAATAGGTGTTTCTTTATAGGTTAGGTCTTCCTGAATCTGGATCGGTTTATGTTTCAGCCCATGGGATGGTTCCGATATGTACTTCCGTAGCATCGACACGTGAAACACATTATGTACTGCCGACATTTCTGGACGTAACGCCAATCTATAGGCAACTTTACCAATGCGTTCAATGATCTCATATGGTCCAATATATCTTGGACTTAATTTCCCCTTCTTCTCGAACCGCATTATTCCTTTCTTCGATGAAACTCTTAGGAATACGAAATCCTCTTTATTGAACTCCAGGGATCTTCTTTTTTATCCGCATAGCTCTTCTGTCAGCTCTGGGCTATCTTCATTCGCTGCTATATTTTTGTAACTGCATCCACTATCTCTTGTACAAAATCTATCTTATGCAGTCGTTTCTCTTATAGGTCGTGCCAATGAACCGGTGATCTACACTTCCTTCCATAGAAAGCTTCATAGGGTGCCATACCTATCGAAGCTTGGTAGCTGTTGTTATATGAAAACTCTATCAATGGAAGTTTCTCATTCCAGCTCCCTGGGAAATCTATTGTACACGCACGCAGCATGTTTTCTAGCGTTTGTATGGTTCGCTCAGATTGCCCGTCTATCTACGGATGAAATGCTATGCTTAGACGCACTTCTGTTCCCATATCTTCTTGCACACATGTCCAGAAGTATGAAGTAAATCGTGGATCATGATCTGACACAATAGATTTAGGAACTCCATGTAGCCTGACTATGTAATTAACATACAAGCTTGCTAATTTTTCTAATGAAAAGGTCATTTTTACTGTAATAAACCTTACCATCTTTGTCAATCTGTCTACAATAACCCAAATGACATCATGGCCTTCTCAAGTCTTCGGTAGTCCTACCACAAAGTCCATTGTGATATGTTCCCATTTCCACTCAGAAATTTCCAGTGGCTCTAACTTTCTGCTGGATGACGATGTTCAGCCTTAACTTTTTGGCACGTCATACATCTATTTACAAACTCAGCTATATCCTTCTTCATCCCTTTCCACTAGAATTGCAGCTTCAAGTCCTGGTACATCTTACTGGCTCTGGGATGTACTGAATAGGGCATTTCATGGGCTTCTGCCATAATTCACCTTCTTAATCCTTCATCATCTGGAACTTGAATTCTCCCCTGATGTAGGATTAGTCCATCTTTAGACGCTTCCTCCTGCGAACTTGCTAGCTTCGGATCTTGTTTCTGAGCTTCTCTGATATCTTCATACAATGTTGACTCCAATTGTAATGTAGCTATCTTTCTGGCTATTAGCTCCATCTCCAGCATGTTGATTTCTTGTTGTAATGGCTTTGGAAAATTTTCAATCGGCAGTTGCTACGGAGCAGTAGATTTCCTACTTAATGCATCTGCAACGCGATTAGCTTTTCCCGGATGATAGAGGATTTTGCAATCATAATCCTTTACAAGCTCCAGCCATTTCCTTTACTGCATATTTAGCTCCTTCTGTGTGAAGAAATATTTTAGACTCTGGTGGTCAGTATAAATCTGACACTGAGCTCCATATAGATAGTATCGCCAAATCTTTAACGTGAACACTATTGCAGTAAGCTCCAAATCGTGCGTGGGATAAATTTTTCTCGTGGTCCTTTAATTGATGCGAGACATAGGCAATCACCTTATCGCCTTGCATCAGGATTGCTCCTAATCCCATCTTTGAGGCGTCACTGTATATCATGAATATCTCCCCTTCAGTCGGAAGTGTAAGTATCGGCACGCTCGTTAATCGTTTCTTCAACTTTTGGAAGCTTTTCATGCACTGTTTAGTCCATTCATATTTCTTTTCCTTGCGTGTAAGCACCGTGATAGGAGTGGCGAGTCACGCAAATCCTTCAACAAATCTTCTATAATAACCGGCTAGACCTAAGAAACTCTGTATTTCCGTCATGTTCTTAGGTGCGGGCTATTCTTTGATCGCCTCTATTTTTGCAGGATCCATAGCGATTCCTTCTTTGGAAACCACATGTCCAAGAAAATGTACTTTATCCAGCAAGAATTCACATTTGGAGAATTTGGCATAGAGTTGATGCTCCCTTATTGCCTGCAAGACAACTTTCAGATGGTCCTCATGCTCCTCACGAGTCTTTGAATATAGGAGAATGTCATCGATAAACACAATGACAAACTTATCCAGACATTCCTTAAAGACTCGATTCTTCAAGTCCATAAAAGCTGCTAGCGCATTTGTTAACCCAAACGGCATCACAAAGAATTCGTAATGACCGTAGTGGGTTCGAAATGTGGTTTTGGGGATGTCACTCTCCTTGATCCTCAGTTGATGATATCCTGATCACAGATTAATCTTGGAGAATACTACTGCACCTGTTAGTTGATCAAACAGGTCGTCAATTCTAGGTAATGGATACCGATTCTTGACGGTAACCTTGTTTAACTCCTGACAATCGATGTACATCCGAAATGATCCATCCTTCTACTTGACAAACAGTACTGGAGCACCCCATGGGGAATAGCTCGGGTGTATGAATCCTTTGTCAAGAAGCTCCTTCAGCTGTTCTTGTAACTCTTTTAACTCTACCGATGCCATCCGGTATGGTGCCTTTGAGATAGGTGCAGTTCCTGGCATCAGCTCGATCTCAAAGGAAATTTATCATTCAGGCAGCAATCCTGATAATTCCTCTAGAAAGACATCAATGAATTCCTTCATAATATGAATGTCCTCGGATTGGAGCTTTCGTTCCTTCGTCACGTCCAATATACATGCTAGGTATCCAGCACAACCGCTAGACATTAGCCTCCTTGCTTCCATTGAGTTGATCATTATCTTCTTTGATCTGCGTGACGTATCGACGTACTCAAACCCCTCTTCTTGGTCGGGTTGAAATCTTATCTTCCGCTTTCGGTAATCGATTGTGGCTTGATACTTCCCTAGGAAATCCATTCCTAGTATAACATCATAGTCGGCAGGCTCCATCACAATCAATTCTGCAAATAATTCCCTATTTACCACAATTATTGGCACATGAGGTAACCAGTAATTGGACATCAGGACTTCCCCTGAGGGTAGTGTAGTTCTAAATGTCATACCCATATTGTCTTTAGGATATCCTATCCTATTTGCAAACTGGTATGAAATGAAAGACTACGTAGCTCCAGAGTTAAATAAAACAGACGCCAAATTATTAGCGACAGAAAGCTGACCTGTCACTACATTTGACGTTCCAGCTTCCGCCTCTTCCTTTGTGTATACCATGACTCTAGCATCTGCACGGGACAAGTGTTCTTGTCTTTCCTACCTCTCAGAATGGGATGAACCTTCAGCTTTAGCCTGCAGTGAATGTTCCTGGGAACGTTGCTGTTGGAGCTGAGACGAACCTTGTACATTCTGCCTATTTTCCAGACTGTTTCTAGCAAAATGGCCATCCTTCCCACATTGGAAGCAAGCATTTGGGGCAAGTCTGCATCGGTCTGCATGTCTCTTTTTGTAGATTACACAGTCTCTAACAGTATGGCAAGCATTATTGTTTGTTCTCTTCTGCTGGTTCCTATTTCCATAATTATTCCCCTTTCTCTTCCCCTGGGACTGTTGACCGGAAGTACTTGGCTGCCCAGCCTTAGTATTCTGAATCGGTTTGCTACTTTGTCCTGCCTGGGATCCAACTTGTACAGCTTTAGTTAGCACCTTCTCCTTCTTCTTAGCATCCCAAATCTTTTCTCTCTCTTCCTTCTGTCAGACTAGATAATATTCTGCCCTCAACGCACGACTAACACAATCAACTACAGTGTCAGGTGGTGTTAACCCACTGTCCACCAATGTTGAAATCTCAGGGCGGAACATTCTCGGCATTTTCTGGATTTTCTCCCTTTCGATGGTGATAGTGTATGGGCACAGTCGGGACAGCTGATCAAACTTGCTGCAGACTTCTATCACTGTCATATCCCCCTACTTCCACTCTGTGAATTCTCGTTGTTGTGGTCGCAACAGTGCAGGATTATAATATTTCTGGTTAAACTCTTCTAGAAAGTCCAACCAAGACATCGTATACATATTTCTTCTCAACTTGAGAGATTCCCACCAAAACCTTGCATCCTTTTTTAGAACGAAGGACGCACACATAATCTTCTCCTGATTGTTCAGCTCCACAAATTCTAATATCATGTGGAGTGAAGACAACCACTCCTCTGCTTCTAGAGGGTTTGTGGAGCCCTCGAACTTTGGCGGCCTCATTCGTCGAAATCTTTCATATAATAGCCCTGGATTGGCCCTGGGTTTGTGGTTGGGGTTCTACTACTTCTTCTGGTACCACTGGTGGCACTTCTGGTTCTGGTGCGGCCATTTGTGGATCTTGGCCCTCACCTTATTCTTGTCTCTGTTCCATTTGCTCAAGTCTTTGTCTTAACTCGGCATTTTCTCTCATTTGAGCTTCAATCAAAGCTTCCAACTCGTCCACTCTCTCAGAAAGGACTGGACGCCCTTTCATATTTCACAGATTCCTTGGATTCACCATCTTATCCTATTTCCTAAAATCGCATGAGAGTTGATCGTTAGATTTTCACAAATATATTTTTTCAATATAATATATAAAAATAATAATATAGTTTTTATCATCACATAATTTCAACATTTCATTCATTGAACATGTCAAAATATGATTGTCATTCCCTTTCATTTTAAAAGTACATCAGTTTAAAAGCTTTTCTCAAAATAGCCTTTCGATACAGTCATATATACACATATACAAACATATATACATTAGTACAACCCATATATTTCTACGCCTGATCTCCTAACTGAGGTTATTCCGGGATCGTCAAAAACTCAATTGGATCCATTTCTTCCTCATCCGTTCCGTTTCCGACCTCAGCCGACGTTGATCCTTCAGCTGGATCCGTACCCTCTAGTCATCTTGATAGACCAACCTCATGGTCGTTTGCCATCGGTTCATATCCATACAGGCGATCTAACACTGCTTCCTGTTGCAACTGTTCACGCCTCTTGCACACCATACGCTCCATCATCATTTCTTCTTCTACTTTCACTACCATAACTATAAAATCACGCAAAGTAGTAGGGTATAAAGGGGTTACCCTCTATCGTAGGTCAATGGTGAGTCCCTTCCAAAATATGTCACAAAAGTCATCATTTGTGATGTTGGATAAAGGACATGTCCTTACGACGCTATCCTAAAATCTGACTGCATATGAGAATATAGTATCGCTCAGCATTATTTGTTGTCTCTCTGCATTTAGGACAAAGTCTCTGACATCCGCATACTTGGGCATAGTCAGTGGTGGCGATACTGTCCTGCTCTCAGGAGGGTCTACAACTGGTGCTGCACTCTTCTGTGGAAACTGCTCCAACATGACTTGGTAAAATTCGACCCAATCCATTACTAATAACATCTCCTAATCTCAATACTCCTAATATAACCGTGCGTCCTCGCGAAATGTGCCAATGGCCATCAAAACCCCGTAAAACCCAATAATCCTCATCTATATCACACTGACGCATGATGACCTCTACATCATGTAGCCAGTCCTACATAGAGATCCCCTACTGACCTCCCTTGAACGCAGGTGGATGACTACCTCTAAAAGCGTGTACGGCTCGCAATGATACTCTAGCTCCTATGCGAGCTCGATCTCCTACCACTGGAATATCTACTGCTACCAGTGGGTTTATAATCGGTCATAGAGGTGGTGCTTGTATCGGTGCCGGCGCTACAATCCTTGGCGCTAGTGGCTCAAGTACTGGTGGTCACTGTACAGCTTGCCTCATCATGGACGGTCTAATCACATGCCTAGTCCATACCCGGAGCAGTCCTCTCGGTTGGGATCGGTGAGGTCGCATATAAGGTGGTCTAATCATCTTAAATCTTACAAAAATATATAATCTCAATAAAGGAAAAGTTAACTAATTTAAAGAAAGCTAACTTACTCGGATTGACGAATAGATCGCACTTCGTGCCAATAGAGATATAATCAACCGCTCTGATACCAACCTGTGACGGCCCCGATTCCGATCACCCGCAACTGTCATGATCTGACTCTATTGCCGATCAAGATAGCTCGTGTGTCGAATCTGGGCTGTCAATTTAAAACTCTTTTTCTAATACTTTCATTTCTCAGGGCCCGAAAATTTTGCCCATAAATTTTTTTTTCTTTTTAATACATACTTTCTCCAAAAGAAAGCTAAATATAAAAACCAAGTAAAATACAACACTAATTTCTAGTTGTCCTTTTTGAGTACAACATAATGTATAACATACAAAATATTTATACTGCATATATTTTTCGCAATCTCTTCAATTCACTAACTTTAAAAGCTCAGTGGAAAACTTATGGCATGGCCAAGTCCACAGTGAATTCCCTATCCCTTGACATGCGCACATCCTACCGTCATCCAGATATTCTACTGGACAGGTTTCTTACCTGCAACATAAACAAACTGGTGAGCTAACAGGCTCAGTAAATTCAAATATACTTAGTAAGAATCATACGGATTCAAAAACATTGAAAACTCAGCCCACGTTTGGGCAACACATTTTTTTTGCATTGCATTTGAATGCAATGCAATTTTCCCCCAAATATAAAAACATTTCATTCAAATACCAATCACATCACATTTTAAATCCAACACAATCACTATTTATTATTTTATTTTTTATTACTTTTTTTAATTACATCATATATTCTCTCTCTCCCCTTTTTTTCCTCTCGACTTTTACCCATCACATTACATATTCATTATTAAAATATAATTCAAATACTTTTCACCCAAACACACATTGTATTCAAATGCAATGCTAATGCTTTTCCTCCAAATACAAATTACATTCAATGCATTACATTTTAACGCAATGCAAATACAATGCGTTCACCAAACGAACGCTCAATCTCCTATGAATAGTATTATTCACCATGAATAGTGACTTTAACCTTTGACCAATGAATAGTAACTGTTACCATAACTAGTTACTATTCACATTACTTCAATCGGATACTATTCACACATTCTAACCGAAATCACTATACTTAGTATACTCTTCGGTTATGCTCAATTATGGTTTTCATCATATTATTGATGGTTCATTCTCTATTTACTTTCTAATATAGAGCTCTTTTTATGGCAATACCGTTATTAATCTTGTGCGCTGACTGGGAAGGCCTACAGAGCGACCCTAGAGCTTCGGCCTCCACAACCTTTATATCCCCGTAGGACCTGAAAGACCCCCATCAATATGTTGAAGGGATGGTACAACTTATTGGTTTTGTTACCATCTTTCAATTATAGTTTTGACCAAGTGACATTAATCATCACCTTAAGATCACTATCCTCGATTGCCTGTAAACCTTACTTATTCTCTTTTCTCATTATATAGGATATGTTATACTAACTAATCCCCAAATGTCCTTAGGACTTTATATCTAGTGCACATCTAGTACATAATAAAAGAACACAGTATTTCATGTTGCAGACATGAAAATGCTTGAACTTACCAATATTGCGATAATGTCCACTTCTAGAACTCCTCTGTAGTTCTATCTCTAGTTTGGGTTACTACAGACATAATATTGTCTGTTAATACCCTATATTAGTTATCACTTTAAATATATTTATTTTGTGATAAATTTTTCAATACAATTCAACTTGTAATATGGTACACGGCCTTCAACATGCCCATGTTTATGACCGTGTACCTCCTGGTTTCTTACTACATGGCCGTGTTGTTTACTATCTAGCCGTGTAATTGTACACGGCTTGATACACGCCCATGTTCAAGCCTGTGTGCCTCTCGGGTTGTAAATTTTTTTCCTATACACGGCCGTGTACTATTTTACACGCCCGTGTGCTTCAAAATTTTTAGATTTTTAACTCTAAAATCTTTATTTTGAGTACTAGAATTTTATTTAATTCATTCTAGGTCCTTTCAGGTCCTTTTCAAGCCTTTCAGAAATTTTTGGTCAAAATGATCATTTTGCCCCTAACGGGTCTCGGGACCGTAACTATTCCGTTCTATCATTTTTCTTAAATTATCTAAGCCCAAATATCTTAAAGTAATATTCTCTAGGCTTTTGTATTATTTTTATAGCTTAATTTACTATAATTTCTTGATTATCTATTTTCCCGATCCTCGATTACTATTCATCCTTCACCTAGGGTCATTTCTCGTTTTTCGAGCGTTTCGGAGCCTCAAATGACCTTTTCACAACTCTTGAATCACTTTTTACCTCGTCCCCGACCCTCGGTCCTTGAGAGGCTCGGGTTTCTTATCTCGATCTAATATTTTTCCTTGTTTCCCAAAATACCCCTAACATGAAATTTTTTTCCTGTTTTAGGCATTTTAGACATTAAGGGTCGATTTACTATTCCTTTTGGTTTGGTTTTCCATTTTCAGTCCTAATTCACCGAGGGGTCCCGGTTTCCTTCCCGAGTCCAATATTTTTACCCCTCGTTCCCTGAAATGCCCTTATGCCGTTTTAGAAATTTGGACAGCATTTCCGCTTGTATTTTTAGGTTTCCTGGCGTTAGGTACACCTCAGAACCTTTGTACCCGCCACGTACTATACCAGAAGCCTATTTTGTACAAAGTTTCCAAACTTTGTATAAAAATTTTCCACATTAACCAATATTCAAGAATCAATACATAATACCAATTTTTTCCCAAACCTAGTCCTGGTTTATCATATTAATCATCACCCATGTTGTAAGGACCGCCCCGATCATGTACTTTAATTTTCAATTTAATGAGAAATTGAGGAATGATTTGATGTATTTTAGTGCAATTTCTAAAGTACACGGTCAGGTACACGGCCGTGTAAGTGGCCGTGTGCCACTCAGACTGTGCACGTGTGTGTAGCCGTGTAAGTATACATGGCCGTGTAGTGGAACACGATCAGGTACACAGTCGTGTAAGTGGCCATGTACCGCTCGGGTTGTGAATGTGTGAGAAGCCGTGTAACTGAACATGGCCGTGTACTGAGACACGGTCAAGAACACGGTCGTGTAAGAGGCTGTGTACCCCTTCGAGTTAATGAACGTGTAAAAGGTCATGTTTTGAAACAGGGCCATGTTGAAAAACTTCAGCTAGTACACGCCCGTGTTCGGTGTATACACACTCGTGTTACCTTATACACGCTCTGTTAGAGGTCATGTTGAAGGCCGTGTAATGAGCAGAAAGCTGTTACACAGACCCTTAAATTGCATGAAATCTAATTACTATGCAATGAGTAATTAAGTTGGAAAATATAGTATATTTCCCCATTGAATAGACTAAATAGATACGGTATTGTTTAAGTACTATTCATATAGTGAAAGGGGCGATCGACAGTGAACCTAGTCTACCCTATTATGTGTATATGAATGAAACATGCAATGTTGGGAAACTGGTCCGGACGACCATTTCTTGACACAAGATTGGTAAATAGATCACCAGAACGCTCGGACCGAACATCTGAGCACAATAGCAAGAGATAGCCCTAGCAAGTGTACGACATCGAGAAAATGGTCCGGATGACCTCTTCTCATCTAGAGACTGACAAAATCAAAGTCGGACCACTCGGACCAGTCAGTTAAGTAGAAAACGGTAGATAATGAATAGTGAGAGGTACGCAGTATCAGGATGAGGGCCAAGACGACCTTTACTCGCCTCGAAACTGATATATTTGTGCTCAGAACGCCCAAATTAGTCAATTGGGCACCTGATATGTTTTTCGAGGTGGGATCACATCGATCTCGAAAACTGGTCTAGATGACCTCCAATGGACGTAAGACTGATAAAAATGGAATCAGCATGTCCAAATTAGTCAAGAGAGACTGTGTCTGAAATTTCACCCAGCAACACCTCGGTTTGCATGTGAAAGGACAACACAATGTAGACACAACCACAGTATAGGATGTGAACAGTAATTTAGACTGATAATGGGCTCTTAGACAATAGAAAACAATCAGGAATTTACAGTACAAAAATTGGATTCATAAAAACCAATTTTCTGGTGAAAATTGGAACACTGTCCAGAAAGGACCAAATACCGTAGTATAAAATTAGACTGCAATGAGAAGCCAACACAAATAAAATTGGCCTTGAATTTCCATGCCCCTTAGCTGCAAAAGCAGCTGTAATCTGTAGCAAACATAGCCCAAAAGGTGGCCATTAAAATAATCTCCCTAGCCATGACACACTTGAATATTTAATTCAAGGGTTTTCAAAAAGCTAGTCAACAACAATTGTTTATTCTTCCCTCCCTCCAGTGAGCGTTCTCCTAAAAATTGGCAGCATATTTGTCCCAATATTTGGCTAATTTGGTTAAGGTTTGCCTATAAAAGGCATTCTTGACATAAGACATGGACTTTTGCTTCCACACACCTAAAACCACAAGTCTTTTTCTCCTTCTTTTCCTTGCTTGCTACCGAATCTTCTCAGCCCTAAAAGCCAACATTTTGCAAGCCAAAACCTTGACCAAAACTCACAAAAAACTGACCTCTTCCAAGCTTTAGCAAGGGGAGACCGAACCAAGCTTTTCGGGTGCACCAAGGGTAAGTGCAAAACCAATTTTCCTTGTGTTTTGATTCTTGGTTTTGAGTTGTTGATTGAATTATTTTTTTTGGTAACTTGGCTAGCATAGAACCAACCTCAAGCCCTTGAGTTTTCACAGCATTTTGACCCCCCATGCCTAGCCAAAAGTGTGCTTGAGTCCAAAGCACCAAAGGTAAAAACCGAAATCCTTCTCATGGTGATTGGTTGAAAAATTTAGTTTTCAATCTAAGGGTTTTATGTGTATTTGTTTATGCACAAGGTTGTATTAAGTTATTTGAGCCCTTAGCTTTCATTTCTTAAAGTCATTATGGTTATGGTTGTGTTTACTTTAAGTTGCATATGGTTTGTGGATGTGAATGCATGGATGTGTATTATGGTGGCTGGACACAAATCTGTCCTTAGAAAACAGCCATGAAATTTGGCCATTTTGACCTACTTAGGTTCCGAATTTGGGATTTGGTAAAACACAATGTTTTAAGGAAATTTCGATATGGTCGTTTTTGCATCAAATAGGTCTCGACCAAAAATGAGCCGAAAATAGGTTTTTATGGTGTTTTTCACTTGGTGTCCAAAACTGGGAGCAAAAAATTCGAACCCAGGGTTTAGTCTCTGGTTTTGCTAGAAATGGACCCCTTAGAGTCCAAACCGGTTCTCAGACTAACATGAAAGTTGTAGATCTCATCGAGACCTTGGGAACCATTAGTGGGAGTCAAAAAATTTGGCCGTTTCGGGCTTCAAACCGAGCCGTTTTTACAGAGACGTAAAACTGGTATTTTTACAAAAAATTGGGCACCAAGCCCATAGGTTTAATGAAATTAGGAGCTGTTAGAGTTAGATTTAGGCTCCGAGATGAACATAAGAATTGTTCATCTTATCGAGGAAGAAAACTTTCATGTTCGACAAAATTTCAAACAAAGTCATTTAGACTAAGTTTCAAAATTGTTTTCAAAAGTGGTTCAAAAACCACCTTTAAAATGCAAGCTTTAAATATATAATTATGCACTTCAAAATAAAAATGTGTTTTTAACACTTTAAAATATGAACAATATTTTCATAAAAACGTCCCCTACCTTCCAACAGGATGATAAGGGGCCGGTTTCAAAATAAAGAATTTTTCCAAGATTTTTACAAGCCAAACCAAACAATTTTTCAAAATAAAATAGTGTGTGTAGCCCAGTGGGCTACCACACCAAACAAGCCTTAGTAGCCCGGTAGGCTACTACCCCAAGCAAGCCATAATGGCCTGGTGGGCCATTACACCAAACAAGACTTAGTAGCCCGATAGGCTACCATACCCTAACAAGCGAAGTAACCCGGTCGGTTACTATACTAAGTTCACGTATAGTAACTCGATAGACTACTTAGTTACCAATACACGAGTTAACCGGTTAGTTGACTGAGTGGTAAACTAGTCAAGGGCTGTGTTTTGAACAACATAGTCAGAAACGATGATTAATCTGCCAAGTAGATGATTGATCGAATACGATACGAGTTAGACACCAAATCCCCATAATGGGCCAATAGGGTACCGACGGGTCTCGGTACCCCATAGAAACGCAAGTTATAGTCACTAACACTAATAGTGACTCAATGAGAGTATTAATGAGAAACGTTATTAATGACAGGTGGTAACTTGTGAATTGATAAAGGCGTGATTTCAAGTTGCTTGCAATTAGGTAAGTACAACTCTGCCTATGACATAAACGAAAATGCTTTCAAATGATATTTTACAGTATGTTAAAATGTGTATGCCATGCACATGATGTTACACCTCATGTTTAAGAGCATGTAGTTTCACAATCGAGTAGATTGATGAAAAAGCAAGTTAGATGCCATACGTCCCTACCATGTAGGATTTGGGACAGCTTAGAGAAGCATATGGCTAGAAAAGATAAACAAGACAGAAAGTAGTAAGCGTGTCGTACCGGCCCTTTCAAATGAAGGGGTTTTAAGTTAAAGCAGAAAGTTGAGCATCCATTGATAGCTCTCCGGCTATTTTACTATGGGTGTTACCGATGGTCTGTGCACGCACGGTACTGACACATGGGCCCTAAATAGACAAGAAAAGAAAAGAGAAGTTTGAAGCATAAATGAACATAACCGGATCATACATTAGTTATAGTTCACTATGCTTCTAGATCCATTCAGTACACGATATTTCTGGGATGCACATGTTATGTGAATTTTTATAATCTTTGATTTGATACGTGATATGTGATATGTTAAAGTGGTATATGTGATATATGACTGCTTATATGTTTTTAAGTACGTACTATGTTTAAACATATTTTACGGTAAACATGTTATACTTACTGAGCGTAAAGCTCACGTAGTGTGTTCATGTTGTAGGTAAGCATCCTACGGCTTAAATCCCAATGGGTGATGGTGGTGACGGAGGCAGATGTGAGGGCAAGGTTATGGAGACACCGTGAGTTTATCTTCCGCAAATTTGAGTATCATTATTTTGAATAGTAATGGTATTTTTGAATAGTAATCACTAAATAGTGTTTTGGAATAGTAATCATTAAATAATATTTTTGAATAGTAACCATTAAATAGTATTTTTGAATAGTAATCGCATACGTACATATACAATAAATACGTACATGTAAAAAAAACCCTAATTTTATGATATCTAGCTAAGTATAAATCGCTAGAAAGTATAAGAAAGGAAAGCAAGTCAGTTTTTAGTGACGATCCGGGCCATTGAGGGCACGGGGCGTCACAGTTGGTATCAGAGCAGTTTCCTGTCACCCTACCTCACATCACCGTACGCCTGCCTCATCTGTCCAAGTAAGTTAGCTTTTGTTTTTCAAAAATTTAGTATATGAGTTGACGGTTATTTTATAGTAGGAGAATGGCTGCACCGGTTGGCCCTCAGCAAGCGTAAGAGGACCGAGAAGTGAGTGTAGCTTTCAATGCCATGCGACCACACACATACGACGGCAGCAACCCATACGAACTCCCTTATTGGATTCATCATATGGAGACAATCTTCGAAGGGTGCCATATTCCACCCTGTCTATAGGTGGTAATGGCCAGTAGCTGATTACGAGGACCAGTAATGACATGGTAGAACGATCGACGCAGGATCAGGGGTCCAGTGATGCAGTGGGATGAGTTCTGCCAAGATCTTTGCAACTCCGACGACCCAGCTAAGGATGCAGACATCTGGGATGATATGTATGAGAGGAGATATCAAGTCCTCTCTGACATTTGGGACATTTACGAGGGAGAGACCATGGTACACTACTGTCAGTGATATTTGGACGCTATGTTGCCGAGCATTCCCTTAGACAAGCCATTTGTAGAGGTAATCGACTTGCTTTGGAGAGGGATACCAGGGTATGTGAGGGACCTCGTTCCCTACCCTCCACTATATGAAAACCTGAGGTGCCTGGTCCGAGACATAATGGACGCTGAGTGAGTGGCACTCAACCCCGACCTAGCAAACGTCGCACCTCAGCTGGCCGACGAAGAGCTCGCGGCCGCACCACAGCCAGCAGTACCTGAAGACAATGGAGACCCGATGGAGGACCATGAACCAGCCCCTCTATCTCCCAGACACCATATGGATGAAGACGGTGACGAGGCTATCCCCGATGCCCAACCTAACGATGAGGAGGAGGAGATCCCCGATCACATCAGTGACGATGAGGGAGTAGAAATGTATGAGCCCAAAGTCATCATCACCAGTGATGATGAAGTTGATTTTGCTTGAGGAGACGAGGATGAAGACCCCGAGGAGTTTCCCCTGAGTGAAAGCGAGAATGAGGAAATGTCTGACGCAGAGTCAGGATTGTCCTCTAAGTAGTAGTAACCCTTTTCACATAAATTTTTGTTATTATGTAGAGGGAAACAGTAGCTTTCCCCGTCTGACTCAACTTAATATACTTAATGGGATCGTATTTTGGGAAGTATGTGTCACTCCCACCAAATTTAATATATATATATGTTTTATGAGATGTTTTATGAGAAGTAGTATCATTTTGCCCTGAGGGCCTAAATATGATTTTTCTATGAGTATGATCAAGTATGGTAAAGAGTACAGCACGGTTCCTGGCACTCAGACGATGTCCCAATACGATGCGATAGTTGTATTGAACATTATAAGGATAACAGAAGAAGGGAAGGATATAGTATGTATATATCTATAATGCTTAAAATAAAGTTGTTTAGTAAGAAGAAAAATGATGTGTAAATACGAATCCCAAGTACAAAATTTGAGCTTATGTTCTCTTTTTCTGTTATGTGATAGGGTTACATAGGTAACAATGGCAAGAACAAGAGCCCAAACAAACCAACCTGCGCGAGACGACGAGCTACTGGCTCGTCTCGCAACGATGCAAGAAATGATAGTAAATCAATAATGGGAGCTTAACCAGCTCAGAGAACAAATAAACCGACAACAACAGGCACCACAACCCATGGAGGTACTAGTCCAAGCTGCACCAGTAGCCCCCGACACTCCTAGAGAGCAAGCGGCCCCACCAGCCCAAGCAATGCTAGCACCACCGGCAGTGGCTGCTCCTACAATAGCCAATGTTATTATACCAGCCTATAGAGAGGGCGACTTATACGAGCGGTTTAGGCGTATGAAGGTGCCTGAATTTGAGGGAACTACGAACCCCATTGAAGCCGACGATTGGCTGACTGATGTTCAGGTCATTCTAGAACTCGTGGGACTGACCGAAGGAGAAAAAGTTATATGCGCATCCCTAGCCCTACGGAAAGGAGCATGCCAGTGGTGGAAGACCGTGGCTATTAGAAAGAACATCAATGAAATGAACTGAATAGAATTCATTGCCGAGTTCAGAGAAATGTATTTCAACGACGAAGCCTTAGCAGTCCAGCAGGATGAATTTGACAATTTACGCCAAGGAGGCATGACAGTCATGGAGGCCATAAGAAAATTTGAACAACTAGCCTGACTTTGCCTCGACCTAGTGTCGACTGAGAAGGAAAAGGTCAGAAGGATGCTGAAAATGTTTCGGACGGATATAGCCGTCTAATTCTGCATCGGCAACCATGGGCCAATAACCATGGCCGAATGTGTTAGTAGAGCCATCCGGGCTGAGTATTGGCTAGCCCAAGACAAAGAAAGGAGGGCGTAGATCTTCAAGGCAAAGAGAGAAGAGAAGAACCAACCGAAGCCGACTAAGGGTAGACAGCACTCTAAGTTTCAGCACAGAGGCAGAGCATGGGAAACAACCAATATAACCGGCCATCCAAAAACAACAATAAGAAGAAAGGGAATCCAGGCAATCAAGGCCAGCAAAGGAACTTTCCTCAGAAGAAAAATAACCGAGGAGGAAACGGAAATCAACACCCACCTTGTCCAAAATACGGAAGGAACCATCCAGGAGAATGCCGCCAGGGCACTAACGGCTGTTACATATGTGGCAAGGAAGGCCACTTCGCTAAACATTGCCGCTCAAACCCATAAAATTAGCAAGGCCAAGCCCACCCTACTAGCGGACAACTACACACTGCCCAGGGAAGGATTGAAGGCCCAGCGATCAGCCAAGGCAGATTAGAAGCTCCAGAGCCGCAGGGGAGGATTTATGCCTTTACTCGCGAGGATGCAGAGGCCGGAACCTCGACCGTGGTGACAGGTCAGCTTTCTGTTGCCAACTCCACTGCACTAGTTTTGCTTGATTTCGGCGCTACGCATTCTTTTACATCATCAGAATTTGCTAGGAGGTTAGACAAGAACTTAGATAAGATGAACTAAACTTTTCGAATTGCCCTTCCCTCTAGGGAAGTTTTGTTATCTAGCTATTGGATACGCCACATACCAATAGTTATCAGTGGGCACGAGCTGAGTGTGGACCTAATCGTCATTGAGATGTGCGACTACGACGTAATTATAGGAATGGATTTCCTCGCCAAGTACCACGCCATTATAGACTATCAGAGATGGGAGGTGATCTTCCACCCAAGCGGATACGAAAAATTTGTCTACAAGGGTTTATCATCGAAGCAACCAAAGACGATGATATCAACAATGAAGGCTCACCAGCTACTATCTAGTGGATGCACTGGTTTTCTCGCACACATAATGGATACGATCCAGGAAGCAAAAACCAGACTGGACAGCATACCAGTAGTAAAAGAGTTCACGGAAGTATTCCCCGAAGATCTTCCAGGACTTCCACCGGTGTGAGAGATATCGTTCAAAATTGAACTGTTACCAGGATCGACACCTGTTTCTAAGGCCCCCTACAGAATGGCCCCGATAGAATTGAAAGAGCTTCAAACTCAGTTAAAGGAGCTAATGGACAAGGGTTTCATCCGACAGAGCTGCTCGCCGTGGGGAACACCGGTCCTACTTGTAAAGAAGAAAGATGGAACGTTGCGAATGTGCATAGACTACAGGGAGCTGAACAAGATCATGATCAAGAACAAGTATCTGTTGCCGTGGATCGATGATTTGTTCGACCAGTTACGAGGCGCTGCCATATTTTCCAAGATCAACCTACATTTTGGATACCACCAATTGTGGATCTGAGATGTAGACATCCCCAAGACGGCATTCTGAACATGATATGGACATTACGAGTTCCTCGTTATGTCGTTCGGGCTGACAAACGCACCTGCCACTTTCATGGATCTGATGAACCGAGTATTCAAGGAGTTCCTGGACAAGTTTGTCATTGTGTTTATCGATGACATACTTGTATATTCTAAGACAAAGGAAGAGCATGCAGAGCATTTGAGAGCCGTCCTACTCAAGCTTAAGGAGCATCAACTGTATGCCAAATTCTCTAAGTGTGAATTTTGGCTGGAGAAGGTTCATTTTCTTGATCACGTGGTCTCCTATGAGGGAGTGTCCGTGGACCCAGCAAAGGTGGAAGCAGTTAGCAATTGGCCAACTCCAAAGAACGTAACAGAAATCCGCAGCTTCTTAGGTTTAGCGGGATACTACCGACGCTTTGTGGAAAGATTCTCAAAGCTAGCTGTACCCCTCACGACACTAACCAAGAAGGAAAAGAAGTACGAGTAGTCTGACAAGTGCGAAAAGAGCTTTCAAGAGCTAAAAAGCTGACTCACGAGCACTCCAATCTTGACCATACCAGATGCTGGACAAGGAAATTTTGTAATTTACAGTGATGCATCCAAGGCTGGACTAGGAGCCGTGTTAATGCTGTTAGGAAATGCCCTAAGTATTAGAGACATTTTTGATGTATTCATTTTGAACTGGATAATAAAATTATATATAGAGGTTATTCATTACATTGTTATCTGTCCTCGTCTTATTTACATGTTAAAGTAAATGTAAGCAAATATGGCTCACTGACTGCTTGTGTTAAAACTGTTAGAACGTTGCATGCAATGGACTTTTGTATGCGAGAAGACAATGTTCTAAAGTTAGCAGTCTAAACTATGGTCTGTAGTTTATGGGGTTAGACCGAGCATCTAACTCATGTTAAGACTATTATGTTGTCTAAAGCCTTAGAGGGGACGGTTTGTCTTGACTGTCTGGAGCTGGACTCCCAAGTAGAGACATGGATATGTTGCTCGGTGGTGACATATTAGACCGGGACTAAAGCGTGATTGATCTACGTAGTCCGCTATGAGTGGATCAATCTGCTTTTGACGTTCATTGTGCAATAACCTTAATCCTGAGTAAATGAACTACTTCATGTATATGACTTGTGTACTTTGATGTTCCAATGGCTAAAGCGTCTCAGAGGTAGTAAGCTTATAGACCGGTTCATTGGGTGCATGACTTGTATACGATGAAGGGTTTGTTTGCAGATATCGGAATCATAGCTCTGAGGAGTTAAAGGTATCCTCTTAAAGGCATTATACTGAATGTGAAAATGGACAAGGCCTTGGGTCGTCTGCTGGGCGGATGACTTCTTATTCACATATGGTGAATAATCATTTTCTTGATTCGGTAGTATAATGGAACTTTAAGATAGCCTGATCAGTAGGATTAAACAGACTTTGACCTAAGGGTGATCATGGATATCATATGAGGGTTTTGCATATATGACAAGGTCATTGGATGGTAGCTCGTCACAGGCTTACGTAATACGGTATATAATTGGGAGTTCAGTTTCAGGTTTATAGTGGTGTGACTCTGAAATTAGTGATCATATGATTGAGTTGTTCGGTACAGAATGATGATCATATTGAATCACGGGAGCCCGATCATATATGTCCAATCAGTCCCTCTACTAGCTCTACATAATTCCTTAACGTTTGGCAAAATTGATTTGAGTATGCTATTGGCTAGTTTATTATGCATGGATGGTGATGACACAGGATTAGGATGGTAGACAAGATTCTCTCCGGTTGGATTCAGATTTTGTTTTGGATAATAGAGTACACAATTATTCGAACTCCAAATAAAGTTGCCATGATTTTATTTGAGATTGGATTGGAGTTGTAAAAAATTATCCATGAGAACAAGAATATGAAATACAACCGTTTTGTGGAATTTGAAATTTGAATTTTGAAATTTGAATTTTGAATTTTGAATTTGAAATTTGAATTTGAAATTTGAATTTGAAATTCGAATTTGAAATTTGAATTTGAAATTCGAATTTGAAATTTGAATTTGAAATTCGAATTTGAAATTTGAATTTGAAATTCGAATTTGAAATTTGAATTTGAAATTCGAATTTGAAATTTGAAATTTGAAATTTGAAATTTGAAATTTGAAATTTGAATTTAAAATTTGAATTTGAAATTTGAAATTCAAATTTTGAATCACAGTCCAAGTAGGATTCGAATTTGTTGTGGAAAATCCATAAGGTTTGAAATTCGAATTTGTGTTGGATTTGGAGAGGATAATCTTGTTAGAATCCTACTTGAATTTTGAATCCAAATCCCAACAAAAGTGGGCGAATTTTTTGAGGATAATCCTCAACGGAAAATTCGGTTTTTGTAGATAAGATTCAAGGGAAAATTCAAGTTTCAATCCTAGTTGAATTTGGATTCTCTCCCTCCCTAAAAGTGGCCGAAATTTTGGAGGCTTTATCCTAGGAAATTCGGTTATTTTTGGATAAGATTGAGATGAGATTTAGCTTGAAAAATCCTAGTGGAATTTTGATTCTTCCTTATCCTAAAAGTGGCCGAAAATTTGGAGAAGATTTTCTCCTAAAGATTTCGGATTTTTTGGTTGAAAAAGGGAGATAAGATTCTAGTTAAAATCTTGTTTAGATTTGGATTGGATTTGTCCTAGGAAAACCGAATTTAATTGTGGAGATTCTCCCTTGGAAAATTCAGATTTTTTGGTTTGGATAAGGGAGAAAATCTTTTCCTAGTCCAATTCGAATTCAGAGAATCACCTCATGCAGGTCTATAAATAGAGGTCCTGCCACTCCAGTTCTCTTGGTCCACAGACTCTCAGGTGAGCAGGCTTATTGTTGCACAGCTCATCGTGACAATAAAGTTCTTTAGAGATCTGGGTGGTCGGAAGAAGACTAGCAGTGCTAGCATACCGATCGAGGTTCAGAGTGCCCATACACTCAGCCATTCGGGAATTGGAGAATAGTAGAGAAGGCTAGTTGGTTGAAGCCTCCGGTCATTCTCCTCCTGCAGATTGGCGTCCTTGAGGTATGAGTTTTAATTGTTGTTGATTTATTGTATATGGCATCATGAGATATTTAACGATCTAAAAAATTTTTATTGTTCCGCTGCGCCACTCTGATACGTTTTTACCGGTTTATTTTCCTACAATTGGTATCAGAGCCATCTCATGACTATGCCATGTATATAAATTAGACAATTACTTAGTCTTTTTATTTATGTATGGATTTGATATTTAGAGAGTGGCATTCTAGGGTTCCTTTATGTTGTTATCATAGATTATGTATAAAGTATGTGGTTATTTTAATTTTTTGAATTATTATAAACATGCTTGATTATACCGGTTATGGTTCCTTAGAATTTAGAAAAATTGTATCTAGGAATTTTTATGTAACCATGGGAGCAGTTTAATTAACACTGTAATTTTCCCATGGATTTTATTTTGTCTCTTAGAATTTTTATGGATAGAATTTTGTACACCGGAAACGGTATAGGAATTTTTTATGTAATTATTCTTGGAGGAGATTGAAGATTGAAGACCGTAATTTATTTTTCCCAAAAAGTTAAATTTGATTTAAAGGTTGAAATTTTGATTGTGTGGAAAATTTCAATTTAATTGGGATTCAAATTAATTTTGGAGATCCTAATAGGTAAATTGGAATATGGCACGAAAATCGAGACACGACCCCTCAGGATAGGCCGACGAGCCTTGGTGGGGCTGCAGCCTCCGCCCTCGGGCAGGATGGGGCTGCGGTAGCCCCTGTGCAGGCCCACACCACCCACGGCCGCAGGCTCTGCCTGCAGCCGAGGGTGGCGCAGCCTGCCCAAGGCTGGCCGCAGCCTGGGCGTGCAGCCTTCCGGCTGCTGCGCCCAGCCTGGGCGTGCAGCCTGGCACTGCAGGCTTGGCCTGCAGCCCGGCAGGCTGCACAAGGGGTGGCCGTGGGCTGCCAGCCCTTCCGGGGTTGGTGGCTGCCCACGGCGGCTGCCGCCTTCACGGTGCGGCGGTGCAAAATCAGAAAATTTTGATTTTTAAATTTGAGATTTAATTTTAAATCATGTTTAAAATTGTGTAATTAAAAATTTAAAATTTTTGAAATTACATATTATTACACATGATGTTTAAAATTGTTTAAAATTTAAATTTGAAGTTTAAATTTGAAATTCGAATTTGGAATTTGAATTTGAAATTTAAATTTTTGGAGATTTAAATTTTAAATAATTCTTGGGATGAGAAATAAATGGAGAGGCTACATAAAGATGGATACAAGAAGACGGAACAAAATTCAAGACCCAAAGAATGCTTTGGATGGAATTTTGTAATCTTTATTTTCTTTGTTCTAGGATGGAACCATGGCTTGGTTATTCTGTCAATTATTTTTCTGTGATATGTCATGGATGTATAAATATGTATTGATGGATGTTTTGTGTGCATATTTGATAACATGTCATATGGGATAGGTGAGTGCCGCTCATACTATATTGATCATACATAATTTGTCAAAACTTGCATGTTTTTCAAAATATTGAGTGGGAGAGGGTTTCAAACAAAACCCACGGCCTCCATTGTTGATTCATATGTGAAAGCATGGTAACGCCTCGCGTCAATTCTGACCTGACCACACTCCTCGGTAGGTGTTTACCGCCGCCGGTATACTAGATTGGATCTCCTATGTGGAAAACGTGTTCGGGTGCGATCCTATTCATGACCACCCCTCGGTGGCTTGGTAGGACGTGGATCGGGCTACGTAAACAATGGTTATACACTCAAGACTCGTTTAGTTATTAACCTTCCCTAGAAGCTCTGTTAACTAAACTGGTGGCCAAATAAGCGGTTATTAATATATGTCTTAACCTTGGAGGATTTAAGGTAACATATATTAATTGGACGGGGTCCATGTTCCGGCTATTTGTTCTCATGACCACCCCTCGGTGGCTTGGGGCAATAGGTGCTGAGAATTACCGTTGCAATGCTACATGTTTTTTTCAAGTTTCATGTAGGAACATACTTGTATGTTTTTAGTTGCTAAATTATCTGTATATTTGCTTGGGCTTTGTAATGATGTCTAGTATAATTTTATTTCAGTTCAAAATGTCACCGACACCCCTCATTTCAATACTTACTGAAAATAAGTTGAATGGCGACAATTATAAAGATTGGAAAAGAAATCTATTAATAGTTCTCAGCTGCGAGAGACACAAGTTCGTACTGGACGAACCATGCCCACCTGGGCCCAAACCTGACACACCACTTGAGGAGGTCCCGGTTGCTTATAATCGTTGGAGAGAATCCAATGAGATAGCTCGATGCTACATCCTTGCTAGCATGACGAGTGCTTTACAAAAGCAGCATGAGACTTATCAAGTTGCTGGGGAGATCATGGATAATCTGGAGGACATGTTCGGAGGCCAAGAAAAATTGGCTCGACAGTCCGCTATCACCAGCATTATGAACTCCAAGCAACAGGCGGGTACTCCGGTGAAGGACCATATGATCACTCTAATGGGATTCTTCACTGAGGCTGCCGAGAATGGTGCTGAGTTGGACTACAACACCCAGATTGAGATGGTGTTCAAGACTCTGTCCAAAGATTTTGTGGGGTTTAAGGCCGCATACAATCTGGCAACAAAGGAGTTAGGACTAACCGAGCTCATGAAGCAACTACAGGCTTATGAGCGGATGATCAGGGAAGAGGATGCGGTCCGACCTAAAGGAGAGGTCAATTTGGCGGAATCTTCCAATCCCTCACGGAAGAGGAAGAGGCCAAATAAGAAGCAAGTGGCTTCCAGTTCTTCTAATCCTCCTGTCTCGGACGGGAAGAAGAAGAAGAAGAACAAGAAGCCAAAAGACCCTAAAAAGTCCAAATGCTTCCACTGTGGGAAGGTAGGTCACTTCAAGAAGGCTTGCCGGGAATTCCTAGCCTCCAAGGGCAAGGAAGGTAAGGAACTTCATTACTTGGAAGCGTGTTTGGTGGAAGAATCGAAAGACACATGGGTCATTGATTCGGGCGCCACTAATCATGTTTGTGTTTCTATGCAGGGGTTCGTGGAAACGAGAAGTCTACATGATAGGAGCCTCTCGTTGCGGACTGGAGATGGTAGCTTTGTGGTGGCTGAGGCAGTGGGAGACGTTCATCTTTATTTTGATCAATTTAGGTTTATTTTATTGAAAGACTGTTTTTATGTTCCTAATTTTAGGAGGAACCTTATATCGGTAGCTTGTTTAATAAAGGATTCTTATTCAGTTTCTTTTAGTAAAAGAGTTGATATTCGTAGAAATAAGTCTTTTATCTGTTCTGGATGGATGGATGGAAACCTATATTTGATCAGACCAAAGATGTACTCACTGCTTGACACTGAATTAATTGATAACTCTAAAAGGTTGAAAGTTTCTCACTCTAACAAGGCGTATCTTTGGCATTTAAGACTTGGTCATATTAATCAGGATAGGATTCAAAGATTGGTGAAAGACGGTCCTCTGGAATCTCTGGAGGAGGTACGACTTCCCCAATGTGAGTCTTGTCTAGAGGGTAAGATGACTAAGAGGTCTTTTGGAGCTAAGGGTACAAGGGCACAGGAGCTCTTAGAAATTGTACACACTGACGTATGTGGCCCCATGAACGTCACAGCACGAGGAGGGTTCGAGTACTATGTCTCTTTCATAGATGATTACTCGAGGTATGAATATGTGTATCTGATGCACCGTAAGAGCGAAACCTTTGATAAATTCAAAGAGTATCGTGCGGAAGTGGAAAAGCAATTGGATAAATCCATAAAGACACTTCGATCTGATCGAGGTGGCGAATACCTCTCCGATGAATTTCTAGGACATCTTGTAGAGAATGGGATATTATCCCAATTGACTGCACCTGGTACTCCACAACAGAATGGTGTAGCCGAAAGGAGAAACAGGACCTTATTGGATATGGTACGGTCCATGATGAGTTACTCAACGCTGCCATTATCATTTTAGGGACATGCTTTACAAACGGCGTGCTATATTCTGAACCAGGTTCCGAGCAAATCAATTCCTAGAACTCCGTATGAATTGTGGCGTGGCAGGAAGCCCTCCCTTGGACATATGAGAATATAGGGCTGCCCGGCACATGTACTGGATGGGGATGCGAAGAAGTTGGAACCAAGATCAGAATTGTGCATGTTTGTAGGGTATCCAAAGGGAACTAAAGGAGGTCTGTTCTATAACCCGAAGGAACAAAAGGTCATTGTCTCAACCCATGCGACATTCTTGGAGGAAAGTCACATGAATGACTTTAAGCCTCGAAGCAAAGTGGTGCTAGAGGAGTTATCGGGTGAAAGAACTGCTCCACAGATTTCGGTCTTGGACGCAAGTCCGAGTTCCAGTGAAAGACCTGCAGACGATCAACAATTTAGGGTGCCTCGTCGTAGTGGGAGGTTTTCTAAGAAACCTAATTTCTTTATGTATGATGCTGAGGTATACCAGGCCGAGGCTCATGAGCATGAGGAAGATCCGGTCACATATGATGAAGCTATAAAGGATGTTGATTCTAGATCTTGGAAACAGGCTATGAACAATGAGATGGATTCTATGAAATCCAACTCTGTTTGGGAACTTATAGATTTGCCGGATGGGATAAAACCCATTGGATGCAAATGGGTCTACAAAAGAAAGAAGGATGCGGAAGGGAGAGTGGAAACTTTCAAAGCTAGACTGGTTGCAAAGGGATACACGCAAAAGGCTGGAATCGATTACGAGGAAACCTTTTCGCCTGTTGCTATGTTGAAGTCTATCCGTATTCTTCTGTCCATTGCTGCGGCTCTCGATTACGAGATCTGGCAAATGGATGTCAAGACGGCATTCTTGAATGGCCATCTTGAAGAGTGTATCTATATGATACAGCCCGAAGGGTTCGTAGCAAAAGGCCAAGATAGGAAAGTCTGCAAGTTGCTTAGATCCATTTATGGATTAAAGCAGGCATCCCGCTCAAGGAACCAGAGGTTTGATCAAGCGATTAAGACATTTGGTTTTGAGCAGAACGTTGATGAACCTTGTGTTTATAAACGTATTAAGGATGGAAAAGTGGTCTTTCTGATACTCTATGTCGATGATATACTACTCATTGGGAATGATGTAGGGAATTTATCATCGGTCAAGCTTTGGTTACACCAACAGTTTGACATGAAGGACTTGGGAGAAGCTAATTATGTTCTAGGCATTCGTCTCTTCAGAGATCGAAAGAACAAAATGATAGCATTATCCCAAGCTTCATACATAGATAAAATAATTAACAAATATTCAATGCTAGAGGCAAAGAAAGGCTCACAACCTTCTATTGCCGGTTTAACTCTTTCATTGGATGACTGTCCCAAGACATCGGAAGAAAGAGAGCATATGAGTAAGGTCCCTTATGCATCCGCTGTGGGTAGCCTTATGTACGCTATGCTTTGTACTCGCCCGAATATATGTTTTGCAGTAGGTATGGTGAGTCGATATCAAGCAAATCCTGGAACCAAGCACTGGCAAGCAGTAAAGCATATACTCAAGTATCTTAAGAGAACGAGGGATTATATGCTGGTGTATTCTGGAGGGGACCTAACACCCGTAGGATACACGGACTGAGTCTTCCAGACTTGTGAGGATTTGAGGAACTCGACATTAGAGGGCAGATGGAGACAGGATTAGTGGATGTATGTAAGATCGCGTCCGAGGACAACATTGCCGATCCCTTTACTAAGACTTTGGTAGCTAGAAGCTTTGAGAGGCATGTAGAGGCGATGGGGATGCGTAACATGGCACATCTACTGGCTTAGGGCAAGTGGGAGATTGTTAGGAAATGCCCTAAGTATTAGAGACATTTTTGATGTATTCATTTTGAACTGGATAATAAAATTATATATAGAGGTTATTCATTACATTGTTATCTGTCCTCGTCTTATTTACATGTTAAAGTAAATGTAAGCAAATATGGCTCACTGACTGCTTGTGTTAAAACTGTTAGAACGTTGCATGCAATGGACTTTTGTATGCGAGAAGACAATGTTCTAAAGTTAGCAGTCTAAACTATGGTCTGTAGTTTATGGGGTTAGACCGAGCATCTAACTCATGTTAAGACTATTATGTTGTCTAAAGCCTTAGAGGGGACGGTTTGTCTTGACTGTCTGGAGCTGGACTCCCAAGTAGAGACATGGATATATTGCTCGGTGGTGACATATTAGACCGGGACTAAAGCATGATTGATCTACGTAGTCCGCTATGAGTGGATCAATCTGCTTTTGACGTTCATTGTGCAATAACCTTAATCCTGAGTAAATGAACTACTTCATGTATATGACTTGTGTACTTTGATGTTCCAATGGCTAAAGCGTCTCAGAGGTAGTAAGCTTATAGACCGGTTCATTGGGTGCATGACTTGTATACGATGAAGGGTTTGTTTGCAGATATCGGAATCATAGCTCTGAGGAGTTAAAGGTATCCTCTTAAAGGCATTATACTGAATGTGAAAATGGACAAGGCCTTGGGTCGTCTGCTGGGCGGATGACTTCTTATTCACATATGGTGAATAATCATTTTCTTGATTCGGTAGTATAGTGGAACTTTAAGATAGCCTGATCAGTAGGATTAAACGGACTTTGACCTAAGGGTGATCATGGATATCATATGAGGGTTTTGCATATATGACAAGGTCATTGGATGGTAGCTCGTCACAGGCTTACGTAATACGGTATATAATTGGGAGTTCAGTTTCAGGTTTATAGTGGTGTGACTCTGAAATTAGTGATCATATGATTGAGTTGTTCGGTACAGAATGATGATCATATTGAATCACGGGAGCCCGATCATATATGTCCAATCAGTCCCTCTACTAGCTCTACATAATTCCTTAACGTTTGGCAAAATTGATTTGAGTATGCTATTGGCTAGTTTATTATGCATGGATGGTGATGACACAGGATTAGGATGGTAGACAAGATTCTCTCCGGTTGGATTCAGATTTTGTTTTGGATAATAGAGTACACAATTATTCGAACTCCAAATAAAGTTGCCATGATTTTATTTGAGATTGGATTGGAGTTGTAAAAAATTATCCATGAGAACAAGAATATGAAATACAACCGTTTTGTGGAATTTGAAATTTGAATTTTGAAATTTGAAATTTGAATTTTGAATTTGAAATTTGAATTTGAAATTTGAATTTGAAATTCGAATTTGAAATTTGAATTTGAAATTCGAATTTGAAATTTGAATTTGAAATTCGAAATTTGAAATTTGAAATTTGAATTTGAAATTTGAATTTGAAATTTGAAATTCAAATTTTGAATCACAGTCCAAGTAGGATTCGAATTTGTTGTGGAAAATCCACAAGGTTTGAAATTCGAATTTGAGTTGGATTTGGAGAGGATAATCTTGTTAGAATCCTACTTGAATTTTGAATCCAAATCCCAACAAAAGTGGGCGAATTTTTTGAGGATAATCCTCAATGGAAAATTCGGTTTTTGTAGATAAGATTCAAGGGAAAATTCAAGTTTCAATCCTAGTTGAATTTGGATTCTCTCCCTCCCTAAAAGTGGCCGAAATTTTGGAGGCTTTATCCTAGGAAATTCGGTTATTTTTGGATAAGATTGAGATGAGATTTAGCTTGAAAAATCCTAGTGGAATTTTGATTCTTCCTTATCCTAAAAGTGGCCGAAAATTTGGAGAAGATTTTCTCCTAAAGATTTCGGATTTTTTGGTTGAAAAAGGGAGATAAGATTCTAGTTAAAATCTTGTTTAGATTTGGATTGGATTTGTCCTAGGAAAACCGAATTTAATTGTGGAGATTCTCCCTTGGAAAATTCGGATTTTTTGGTTTGGATAAGGGAGAAAATCTTTTCCTAGTCCAATTCGAATTCAGAGAATCACCTCATGTAGGTCTATAAATAGAGGTCCTGCCACTCCAGTTCTCTTGGTCCACAGACTCTCAGGTGAGCAGGCTTATTGTTGCACAGCTCATCGTGACAATAAAGTTCTTTAGAGATCTGGGTGGTCGGAAGAAGACTAGCAGTGCTAGCATACCGATCGAGGTTCAGAGTGCCCACACACTCAGCCATTCGGGAATTGGAGAATAGTAGAGAAGGCTAGTTGGTTGAAGCCTCCGGTCATTCTCCTCCTGCAGATTGGCGTCCTTGAGGTATGAGTTTTAATTGTTGTTGATTTATTGTATATGGCATCATGAGATATTTAACGATCTAAAAAATTTTTATTGTTCCGCTGCGCCACTCTGATACGTTTTTACCGGTTTATTTTCCTACAAATGCAAGGTTGTAGGGTAGTCACATACGCCTCACGACAATTCAAAAACCACGAGAGGAACTACCCGATGCATGACTTGGAGCTTACAGCGGTGGTCTTTGCACTCAAAATATGGAGGTATTACGTATATGGCATCAAGTGCGAGATCTACACGGACCATTAGAGCCTCAAATACATTTTCACGCAGAAGGAGCTTAATATGAGGCAACGAAGATGGCTGGAGTTGGTGAAGGATTATGACTGTGAAATCCTATATCACCCAAGAAAAGCCAATAAGGTGGCTGACGCGTTGAGCAGGATGCACTCTTCGATGCTTATGACCATCCAAGCCCTGCCGGAAGCACTACAAAAGGAGCTATGGAACAGCGAGATTAAGATGTTAACAAGAAGGTTGTCTGAAATGACCCTTTAGTCAACACTCATAGAGGAAATCAAGGCTGGCCAAGACCTCGATTCGTCCCTGTACAAGCTCAAAAGGGAAGCAATGGAGGACCAGAATTCAGAGTTTCAAGTCTATAAGGAGGGCATACTCTATTTCAGAGATAGAGTGTGTGTCCCAAAGGATGAAGAACTCAAGAAATGGATCCGGTTAGAAGCACATGACACACCGTACTCGATACATCCAGAAGCAAATAAGATGTACCAGGGCTTGAAAGGAAGTTTTTGGTGGCCAAACATGAAGAATGACGTCATCGGGTTCATAGCAAGGTGCCTCACCTGCCTGAAAATTAAAGCAGAACATCAGCGACCAGGAGGAGAGCTACAGAAGATCGAGCTACCAGAGTGGAAATGGGAGTAAATTACCATGGATTTCATGGTCGGATTGCCCAGGACCTCAATCGGGAACGATGCCATCTGGGTAATTGTGGATCGACTAACGAAGTCAGCTCAATTTTTAGCCATGGAATTGAGCTACTCGGTAGAGAGGTTAGCAGAAATGTACGTCGCTTAAGTAGTGAGACTGCACAGAGTACCCAAATCGATCATCTCAGATCGCGATGGACGCTTTACTTCAAGGTTTAGGCAGAGTGTTCAAGCTACAATGGGAACCAAATTGAAGTTCAGCACCACTTTCCATCCTCAGACTAACGGTCAGTCTGAGAGGACTATACAAACGTTAGAAGATATGTTGAGAGTGTGTATCTTAGACTTCAAGGGGAATTGGGATCAGAAACTGCCATTGATAGAGTTCTCGTATAATAATAGCTATCATTCCTCGATTGGGATGGCTCCGTATGAGGCACTTTATAGGAGAAGATGCCGATCTCAGATTCACTGGCATGAGACTGGAGAAAAACAGCTCACTAGCACCGACTTCGTCAAGGATACAACAAAAGCTATGAAGCTTATACGAGAGAGACTGGATAGAGCATATAACCGCCAGAAGAGTTATGCAGATAGACGACGAAGACATCTCGAATTTCAAGAAGGAACTCAGTTTTCCTCAAAGTGGCACCCATGAAATGGGTGATGCACTTTAGGAAGAAAGGGAAGCTCAGTCTTAGATATATAAGACCTTTCGAGATCCTCAAAAGGGTCGGGAAGGTAGCTTACCGACTAGCGCTTCCTCCCGAGCTAGCTTCCGTACACAATGTTTTCCACGTCTCAATGTTGCAGAAGTACGTGCTGGATAGTTCCCACATACTAAGCCAAGAGCCAGTTGAAGTACATGCAAATCTAACCTATGAAGAAAGACCCATGCAGATTTTAGCAAGGGAAAATAACGTTCTTAGGAATAAAGTGATTCCGCTTGTTAAAGTATTATGGTGGAACCATAACCTCAAAGAAGCTACATGGGAATGTAAGAGGATATGAAAAGAGACTTCCCGGATTTATTCTAATTTTCGATGACGAAAATTTTTGTAAAAGGGGTAGATTGTAAGGACCGCCCCAATCATGTACTTTAATTTTCAATTTAATGAGAAATTGATGAATGATTTGATGCATTTTAGTGCAATTTCTAAAGTACACGGTCAGGTACACGGCCGTGTAAGTGGTCATGTACCACTCAGACTGTGTACGTGTATGTAGCCGTGTAAGTATACATGGCCATGTAGTGGAACACGGTCAGGTACACGGCTACATAAGTTGCCGTGTATCGCTCGGGTTGTGAACGTGTGAGAAGCCGTGTAACTGAACATGGCCGTGTACTGAGACACGGTCAAGAACACGGCCGTGTAAGAGGCCGTATACCCCTCGAGTTAATGAACATGTAAAAGGCTGTGTTTTGAAACAGGGCCGTGTTGAAAAACTTCAGCTAGTACACGCCCGTGTCCGGTGTATACATGCTCGTGTTACCTTGTACAAGCCCGTGTTAGAGGCCGTGTAATGAGCAGAAAGGCATTACACGGACCCTCAAATTGCATAAAACCTAATTACTATGCAATGAGTAATTAAGTTAGAAAATATAGTATATTTCCCCATTGAATAAACTAAACAGATACAGTACTGTTTAAGTACTATTCAGTAGTGAAAGGGGCGACCGACAATGAACCCGGTCCACCCTATTATGTGTATATGAATGAGACATGCAGTGTCGGGAAACTGGTCTGGATGACCATTTCTTGATACAAGATTGGTAAATAGATCACCAAAACACTCAGACCGAACATCTGAGCACAATAGCAAGAGATAGCCCTGGCAAGGGTATGACATCGAGAAAATGGTCCGGATGACCTCTTCTCACCTAGAGACTGACAAATCAGAGTTGGAGAACTCAGGCCAGTCAGTTAAGTAGAAAGCGGTGGATAATGAATAGTGAGAGGTACGCAGTATCAGGATGAGGGTCAAGATGACCTTTACTCGCCCCGAAATTGATATATTTGGGCTCAGAACGCCTAAATTAGTCAATTGGGCACCTGACATGTTTTTCGAGACAGGGTCACACCGATCCCGAAAACTGGTCTGGATGACCTCCGATGGACGTAAGACTGATAAAAATAGAATCAGCACGTCTAAATTAGTCAAGAGAGACTGTGTCTGAAATTTCACCAAGGAACGCCTCGGTTTGCATGCGAAAGGACAACACAGTGTAGACACAAATACAGTATAGGATATGAACAGTAATTTAAACTGATAATGGGTTCTTAGATAGTAGAAAACAACCAGGAATTTATAGTACAAAAATCGGATTCAGAAAAACCAATTTTCTAGTGAAAATTGGAACACTACTGAGAAAGGACCAAACACCGTAGTATAAAATTAGACTGTGATGAGAAGCCAACACAGATAAAATTGGCCTAAAATTTTCATGCCCCTTAGCTGCAAAAGCAGTTGTAATCTGCAACAAACATAGCCCAAAAGGTGGCCATTAAAATAATCTCCTTAGCCATGACATACTTGAATATTTAATTCAAGGGTTTTCAAAAAGCTAGTCAACAACAATTGTTTATTCTTCCCTCCCTCCAATGAGCAGCCCACGCCCATTTCTTCTGAAAATTGGCAGCATATTTGTCCCAAGATTTGACTAATTTGGTAGACAATTAAGTAGGATTAAGCCTAAGTAGTTTGGTTAAGGTTTGCCTATAAGTGGCACCCTTGACATAAGACATGGACTTTTGCTTCCACACACCTAAAACCACAAGTCTTTTTCTCCTACTTTTCCTTGCTTGTTGCTGAATCTTCTCAGCCCCAAAAGCCAACATTTTGCAAGCCAAAACCTTGACCAAAACTCACCAAAAACTGACCTCTTCCAAGCTTGAGCAAGGGGAGACCGAACCAAGCTTTTCAGGTGCACCAAGGGTAAGTGCAAAATCGATTTTCCTTGTGTTTTGATTCTTTGTTTTGAGTTGTTGATTGAATTATTTTTTTTGGTAACTTGGCTAGCATAGAACCAACCTCAAGCCCTTGAGTTTCCATAGCATTTTGACCCCCCAAGCCTAGCCAAAAGTGTGCTTGAGTCCAAAGCACCAAAGGTAAAAACTGAAACCCTTCTCATGGTGATTGGTTGAAAAATTCAGTTTTCAATCTAAGGGTTTTATGTGTATTTGTTTATGCACAAGGTTGTATTAAGTTATTTGAGGCCTTAGCTTTCAGTTCTTAAAGTCATTATGGCTGTGGTTGTGTTTACTTTAAGTTGCATATGGTTTGTGGATGTGAATGCATGGATGTGTATTATGGTGGCCGGACACATATTTGTCCTTAGAAAATAGCTACGGATTTTGGCCATTTTGACCTACTTAGCTTCCGAATTTGGGATTTGGTAAAACATGGTTTTTTAAGGAAATTTCGATACGGTCGTTTTTGCATCAAATAGGCCTCGGCCAAAAACGATCCTAAAATAGGTTTTTATGGTGTTTTTCACTTGGTGTCCAAAACTGGGACAAAACTAGGAGCAAAAAATCTAAACCCAGTGTTTAGTCTCGGGTTTTGCTAGAAATGGACCCCTTAGAGTCCGAATTGGTTCTCGGACCCAACACAAAAGTTGTAGATCTCGTCGAGACCTTGAGAACCACTAACGAGAGTCAAAAAATTTAGTCGTTTCGGGTCTCAAACCGAGCCGTTTTTACAGAAACGTAAAACTGGGATTTTTACAAAAAATTGGGCACCAAGCCCACGGGTTTAATGAAATTAGGAGCCATTAGATTTAGATTTAGGCTCCGAGATGAACATGAGATTTGTTCATCTTGTCGAGGATGAAAATTTTCACGTTCGACAAAATTTCAAACAAAGTCGTTTAGACCAAGTTTCAAAATTGTTTTCAAAAGTAGTTCAAAAACCACCTTTAAAATGCAAGCTTTAAAAATATAATTATGCACTTCAAAATAAAAATGTGTTTTTAACACTTTAAAATATGAACAAGATTTTCATAAAAACGTCCCCCACCTTCCAACGGGGTGATAAGGGGGTGGTTTCAAAATAAAGAATTTTTCCAAGATTTTTACAAGCCAAACCAAACAATTTTTCAAAATAAAATAGTGTGTGTAGCCCGGTAGGCTACCACATCAAACAAGCCTTAGTAGCCTAGTAGGCTACTACCTTAAGCAAGCCATAGTGGCCCAGTGGGCCATTACACCAAACAAGCCTTAGTAGCATGGTAGGCTACCATACCCCAACAAGCGAAATAACCCGGTCGGTTACTACACTAAGTTCACGTATAGTAACTCGATAGACTACTTAGTTACCAACACGCGAGTTAATCGGTCAGTTTACTGAGTGATAAACCAGTCAAGGGCCGCATTTTGAACAACACAGTGAGGAACGATGATTAATCTGTCAAGTAAATGATGTTAGGAAATGCCCTAAGCATTAGAGACATTTTGATGTATTTATTTTGAACTAGATAATAAAATTATTTATAGAGGTTATTCATTACATTGCTATCTGTCCTCGTTTTATTTACATGTTAAAGTAAATGTAAGCAAATATGGCTCCTTGACTACTTGTGTTAAACTGTTAGAACGTTGTATGCAATGGACTTTTGTATGCGAGAAGATAATGTTCTAAAGTAAGCGGTCTAAACTATGGTCTGTAGTCTATGGGGTTAGACCGAGCATCTAACTCATGTTAAGACTATTATGTTGTCTAAAGCCTTGGAGGGGACGGTTTGTCTTGACTGTCTGGAGCTGGACTCCCAAGTAGAGACATAGATATGTTACTTGGTGGTGACATATTTAGACCGGGACTAAAGCGTAATTGATCTACGAAGTCTGCTTTAAGTGGATCGATCTACTTTTGACGTTCATTGTGCAGTAACCTCAATCCTGAGTGAAAGGACAGCTTCATGTATATGACTTGTGTACTTTGATGTTCCAATGGCTAAAGTGTCTCAGAGGTAGTAAGCTTATACACCGGTTCGTTGGGTGCATGACTTGTATACGATGAAGGGTTCGTTTACAGATATCAGAATCATAGCTCTAATGAGGAGTTAAGGATATCCTCTTAAAGGCATTATACTGAATGTGAAAATGGACAAGGCCTTGGGTCGTCTACAGGGTGGATGACTTCTTATTCACATATGGTGAATAATCATTTTCTTAATTCGGTAGTATAATGGAACTTTAAGATAGCCTGATCAGTAGGATTAAACAGACTTTGGCCTAAGGCTGATCATGGATATCATATGACGGTTCTGCATACATGATAAGGTCATTGGACGATAGCTTATCACAGGCTTACGTAATACGGTATATAATTAGGAGTTCAGTTTCAGGTTTATAGTGGTGTGACTCTGAAATTAGTGATCATATGATTGAGTTGTTCGATAAAGAATAATGATCATATGGATTTGTAGGAGTCCGATTATATATGTCCAATTAGTCCCTATACTAGCTCCATATAATTCCTTAACGTTTGGCAAAATTGATCTATGTATGCTATTGGCCTGTTTATTATGCATGGATGGTGTTAACATAGGATTAGAAAATTTGACATTGGATTGGAGTTGTAGAAAATTATCCATGAGAACAAGAATTTGAAATACAACTGTTTTGTGGATTTTGAAGTTTGAATTTTGAAATTTGAAATTTGAATTTGAAATTTGAATTTGAAATTTGAAATTCAAATTTTGAATCACAGTCCAAGTGAGATTCGAATTATTTGTGGTAAATCCACAAGGAATGAAATTCGAATTTGAGTTGGATATGGAGAGGAAAATCTTGTTAGAATCCTACTTGAATTTTGAATCCAAATCCTAACCAAATATGGACGAAAATTTTGAGGATTATCCTCAATGAATTTTCAGATTTTTGTGGATAAGGTTCAAGGAAAAATTCAAGTTTCAATCCCAGTTGAATTTGGATTCTCTCCTCCCTGATAATGGCCGAATTTTTGGAGTAAATCTCCTAGGAGATTTTCGTTTATTTTAGATAAGGATGAGATAAGATTCAAGCTTGAAAATCCTAGTGGAATTTTGATTCTCCCTTATCCAAAAGTGGGCGAAATTTTGGTGGAGATTTTCCCCTTGGATTTTTGAATTTTTTAGTTGAAAAAGGAAGATAAAATCTAGCTAAAATCTTGTTTAGATTTGGATTGGAATTATCCTAAAGTGGCCGAATTTATTGTTGGGATTTTTCCCTTGGAAAATTCAGATTTTGTGCTTGTGGATAAGGGAGAATATCTTCTCCTAATCCAATTTGAATTCAGAGAATCACCTCATGCAGGTCTATAAATAGAGGTCCTGCCACTCCAGTTCTCTTAGACCATAGACTCTCAAGTGAGTAAGCTTATTGTTGCACAGTCCACCGTGACAATAAGTTCTTTAGAGATCTGGGTAGTCGGAAGAAGACTAGCAGTGCTAGCATACCGATCGAGGTTCAGAGTGCCCACACACTCAGCCATTCGGAAATTAGAGAATAGTAGAGAAGGCTAGTTGGTTGAAGGCCTCCGGTCATTCTCCTCCTGTAGATTGGCGTCCTTGAGGTATGAGTTTTAATTGTTGTTGGTGTATTGTATATGGCATCATGAGATATTTAACGATCTGAAAAATTTTTATTGTTCCGCTGCTCCACTCTGATACGTTTTTACCGAGTTATTTTCCTACAATTGGTATCAGAGCCATCTCATGACTAAGCCATGTACATAAATTAGACAATTACTTAGTCTTTTTATTTATTTATGGATTTGATATTTAGAGAGTGGCATTCTAGGATTCCTTTATGTTATTATCATGTATTATGTATAAAGTATGTGGTTATTTTAATTTTTTGAATTATTATAAGCATGCTTGTTTATGCCGATTATGGTTCCTTAGAATTTAGAAAAATTGCATCTAAGATTTTTTATGTAACCATGGGAGCAGTTTTTTAATATTGTAATTTTCCCATGGATTCTAATTTTTGTCTCTTAGAATTATTATGGTTAGAATTTTCGTACACCGGAAACGGTTTAGGAAATTTTATGTAATTATTCTTGGAGGAGATTGAAGATTGAAGACCGTAATTTATTTTTCCCAAAAAGTTAAATTTAATTTAAAGGTTGAAATTTTTATTGTGTGGAAAATTTCAATTTAATTGGGATTCAAATTAATTTTTGGAGATCCTAATAGGTAAATTGGAATATGACATGAAAATCGAGACACAACCCCTCGGGATAAGCCGTCGGGCCTCGGTGGGGTGGTAGCCCCTGCCCTCGGGTAGGATGGGGCTGTGGCAACCCCTGTGCAGGCCATAACCACCCACGACCGTAGGCTTGGCCTGCAACCGAGGGTGGCCGTGGCCTCCCCAAGGCTGGCCGGAGCCTGGGCGTGCAGCCTGCCGGCTGCTGCGCCCAGCCTAGGCGTGCAGCCTGCCGCTGCAGGCTTGGCTTGCAGCCTGGCAAGGCTGCACATGGGCGGCCGTGGGCTGCCAGGCCCCCAGGGGACTGGGGCCTGCCCACGGCGGCTGCCACCTCCGGGGGCGGTGGTGTGACGATTCAAAAATCGAAAAATTTTGATTTTTGAATTTGAGATTTAATTTTAAATCATGTTTAAAAATATGTAATTGAATTTGAAAATTTTTGAAATTACATATTATTATAAATGATGTTTAAAATTGTTTAAAATTTGAATTTGAAATTTAAATTTGAAATTCGAATTTAGAATTTGAATTTGAAATTTAAATTTTTAGAGATTTAAATTTTAAATGATTCTTAGGATGAGAAATAAATGGAGAGGCTACATGAAGATGGATACAAGAAGACGGAACAAAATTCAAGACCCAAAGAATGCTTTGGATGAAATTTTGTAATCTTTATTTTCTTTGTTCTAGGATGGAACCATGGCTTGGTTATTCTGTCAATTATTTTTTCTGTGATATGTCATGGATATATAAATATGTATTGATGGATGTTTTATACATATATTTGATAACATGTCATATAGGATAGGTGAGTGCCGCTCATACTATATTGATCATACATATTTGTTAAAACTTGCATATTTTTCAAAATATTGAGTGGGGGAGGGTTTCAAACAAAACTCACGGCCTCCATTGTTGATCCATATATGAAAGCATGGTAACGCCTCGCATCAGTTCTACCCTGACCACACTCGTCGGTAAGTGTTTACCGCCGCCGGTATACTAGATTAGATCTCCTATGTGGAAAACGTGTTCGGGTATGATTCTATTCATGACCACCCCTCGGTGGCTTGGTAGAACGTGGATCGGGCTACGTAAACAATGGTTATATACTCAAGACTCGTTTAGTTATTAACCTTCCCTAGAAGATCTGTTAACTAAACTGGTGGCTAAATAAGCGGTTATTAATATATGTCTTAACCTTGGAGGATTTAAGGCAACATATATTAATTGGACGGGGTCCATGTTCCGGCTATTTGTTTTCATGACCACCCCTCGGTGGCTTGAGGCAATAGGTGCTGAGAATTACCATTGCAATGCTACATGTTTTTCAAGTTTCATGTGTACCACCTAAAAAGTTGAAATGTGTTGTAAAATTTATCCTAAAATGAATATATCCAAAGTGATAATTAATGATAGGTGTTAATAGACAATACTATGTTTGTAGGGACTCAAACTAGAGATAAAACTGCGGTGGAGTTTCGGAAGTGGACATTATCGCCGTGGTGGTAAGTTCAAGCGTTTTCATGTCTGTAACATGAAATACTGTAATACTTCATTTTGAACTAGTCGTACATTAGATGTTAAGTCCTATAGGCACTAGGGGATTAGTTAGTATAACACATCTCACATAATGAGAAAAAGAGAATATGTAAGACCTACGGGTAATAGAGGTTATTGACCTTAAGGTGGCAATTAAGGTCACTTGGTCAGGACTATAATTGAAAGATGATCATAAAACCACTTAAGCCGTACCGCCCCTCCAACATTGTGGTGGAGGTTTTACGGGTCGTACGGGGATATAATAATCGTTACGGACGATGAGAGACTGGAGAGGAAGAAGCCTTAGGGTCGCTCCCAAGGCCCTCTCAATCAGCACACATAAACTATCGGTACTGCCACAATGAGCTCAAAACCAAAATACAAATAAAGATAATAGTTAGTAATGTGATCAAAGCCATAATAAAGTATAATTGAGAATAACTGACACTAACACTAAGTGTAGTGAACTTGGTTAGGGTAATGTAAATAGTAACTGGTTAGGGTAATAGTTACTATTCATCAGTCAAAGGTTAATATTACTATTCATCAGTGAATAGTACTATTCATAGATAAATAGTACTATAAATAAATAGTACTATTCATAGGAAATTGTTTTTTTGATGTTTTTGAATCTATATGAGTCTTACTAAGTATGTTTGAACTTACTGAGCCTGTTAGCTCATCAGTTTGTTCATGTTCCAGGTAAGAAACCTATCCAGTAGACTACTTGGATGGCAGTAGGATACGCGTGTGCCCATGGGATAGGGAATCCACTGTGGATTTGGTCCTGCCATAAGTTTTTCACTAAGCATCGAGAGAAAGTGAATTGAAGAGAATGTCTTTTTGAAAAACAAAGTACATATATTGTAATTATGTAAAGTATGTTGTATTTCAAAAAGACAACTAAAAGTTAGTTTTATATTTTCTATGACTTTTATACTGGGCTTTCGTGTAAGAAAAGTATATTAAAAAGAAAAAAATTATGGACGAATTTTTAGGCCTTGAAATAAGAGAGTTTGAAAATAAAAGTGTTTTAAATGGTGACCCGAATTTGGTGCATGGGCTGTCTCGGTCGGCTACGAAGTCGGACCTTGGCAGTTTCTCGTGTGGCTAGATTCGAGGGCACCACAGGTTGATATCAGAGCAGTTGACCATATCCCTATTGGCACGGAACGTAACCTGCTCATCAATTCAAGTAAATTAGCTTTCTTTAAGATTAGTTAACTTTTCGTTTATTCGAGGTTATATATTTTTGTAGGACATACGATGACTAGACCATCGTATATGCGACCTCATCCATATAGACCGAGAGGACCGATCCGAGTATAGACTAGGTCCGTGGTCAGACCGTCTATAATCTAGCGAGCAACACCTCGATTGGTACACCGACCACCTACACCTGAGCCGCCTGTGCCACAAATTAGAGTGCCGGCACTGACACCAGCACCACCTCCTCCACCGGTTGTTAATCCACTAGTCGCTATGGATATTCCAATGGTGGGAGGACGAGCCCATATAGGAGCTAGAGTATCGGTACAAGCCATACACGCCTTCAGTGGTAGTCATCCACCCACATTCAAGGGAGGTCAACAGGGAATCTCTACTCGAGATTGGCTACATGACATAGAGACGATTATGCGTCAGTGTGATATAGACAAGGATTGCTGGGTGTTGATGGTAGTTGGCACATTTTGTAAGGAAGCACGGATGTACTGGGAATATTGTGATTGGGCTGAGTTCCGACAAATCCTGATACAACAGTTCCCACAAAAGAGTCCAGACTAGTACCAGACCCTCCTGAGAGCAGGGTAGTGACACCACCACCAACGATGCCTAGATATACAGATGTGAGGTAGTTTGTTCTCCGAGCTAAGAGACTCTAGATGCTGCTGAGTGATACTGTCTTCACATATGCAGTACGGTTTGAGGAGAACGTCGTAAAAAGATGTCCTATGTCTAACCTCACTGAGGAGGATTTTTGTGACATTTTTTGGAAGGGGCTCACTATAGATCTACGACAGAGGGTAACCCCTTTATATCCTACTACTTTACACGAGTTTATAGTTACTGTGGCTAAAGTAGAGGAAGAGATGATGATGGAGTGCATGGTGCATAAGAGACATGAGCAGTTATTGCAGGATGCAATGCTGGACTGTCTATATGGGACACGGCCTATGGTGAATGATCATGAGGTCGGCACATCGAGATGACGACAAGGGATGAGTCCCACTAAGGGATCGACACCATCCGAGTCCGAAAATGGCTCAAATGAGAATGAAGAAGATCCAGAGGAGGTTCCGCTTGTTCCAGATCCACCTCAACTAGGGGACTAGATATAAACCACATAAGATGTATAAATGTATATATCTGTATATGTGTATATATGATTGTATTGAAAGGGTATTTTGGGAAAGGAGCCTTCGAGTAGATGTGTATATGAAAAATTTTAAAATGAAATGAAATGACATTTTGACATGTTCAAATGATGAAATGTTGAAATTTATATGATGATTAAAACTACTTCTACTTATATTGTAAAAATATGTTGGTGGAAAATCTAACGAATGATTTTCATGCGAATATAGGAAGTAGGAAAAGATGGTGAATCGGGAAACTTGAGAAACATGAGATAGCATCTAATCCTTTCTGAAAGAGTAGATGAACTGCAAGCTATGTTAGAGGCTCAGATGAAAGCAAATGCTGAGCTAAGACAAAGAATAGAGCAGATAGAATAGAGATAAGGCCAAGAAGAAGGCCAAACCTCACAGATGGCCCTACCTGAACAGAAAGTGCCACCAGTTGTACCGAAAGAAGTAGTAGAACCCTAACCGCAACCCCGGGTCAACCAGGAACTGCTATATGAATGATTTTGACGAATGAAACTACCAGAGTTCGAGGGTTCCACAAACCCATTAGAAACAGAAGAGTGGTTATCTTCACTCTATATGATACTGGAATTTATCAAGTTGAACGATCAAGAAAGGATTATGTGTGCGTCCTTTGTTTTGAAGAAGGATGCAAGATTCTAGTGGGACGTGGTCAAGCTAAGAAGGAATGTGGCTACAATGTCATGGGTAGACTTCTTAAAAGAATTTAATCAGAAGTACTACAATCCTACACTATTGCAACCCAAACAAAGAGAGTTTGCGGAGTTGAAGCAGGGGGACATGACAGTGACAGAAGTCTGTAGCAAGTTTGACCAATTGTCTGGATTATGTCCATACGTTGCCTTCACAGAAAAGGAGAAAATTCAAAAGATGCTAGGAATGTTCTGTCCTAAAATCTCAGCATTAATGGACAGTAGATTGACACCACACAGTACTGTATCTGATTGTGTGAGTAGAGCTTTGAGGGCAGAGTATTACCTGGTTAGACAAAAGGAAGAAAAGGAAATGATATGGGATACCAAAAAGAAGGAGAAGGTTTTGGCAAAAGCTACATAAGTTGGATCCCAGGTCAGACAAAGCAGCAAGCTGAGTTCAAATGCTAAGGCTAGGCAATCAAGTACTTCTGGCTAGCAGTCATAAGGAAAAAGGAAGGGAAATAATTCTGGAAATAGGAACCAGCAGCGGAGGTTGAACAATAATGCTGGACCTATTGTTGGTGACTGCATCATCTGCAGAAAAAGACATTCAGGTAGATGCAGACTTACAGCAAACACCTATTTCCAATGTGGAAAGGATGGCCATTTTGCTAGGAACTATCCTGAAAATAGGCAAAATGTGCAACAGTAGCAACGTCCCCAAGCACATGCAATCCAGGCGAAGATTGAGGGGTCCTTCATCCACAGAGAGACAGGAAAGATCAGAATGCTTACCTCATGTGGATGCTCAAGTTATGGTGTATACTAATGAGGATGTAGAAGCAGGGATGTCCAATGTAGTGATATGTCAGTTCGCTAATCAATTGGCATCTGTTTTATTTGATTCTGGTGCTACACATTTGTTTATTTCATACCAATTTGTGAATAAGATAGGATATCCTAAAGACAATATGGGTATGATGTTTAGAATGGCTTTACCCTCAAAAGAAGTATTGATGTCCAATTATTGGTCGTCTCATGTGCCAATAATTGTGGCAAATAGGGAACTATATACAGAATTGATCGTGATGGAGCTTGTAAATTATGATATAATACTAGGAATGGATTTCCTAGGAAAGTATCAAGCCACGATCGATTGCTAAAAGCAAAAGATAGTGTTCCAACCCGACCAAGAAGATGGATTTGAATAGGTTAGTTCGTCACGTAAATCGGGGAAGATAATGATCAACTCGATGAAAGCAAGAAAGCTAATGTCTAGCGGCTGTGCTGGATATTTAGCATATATAGTGGATGCAAAAGAGGAACGGACGCTTTAACCTGAAGATGTTCCTATAACGAGTTTATTGATGTCTTTCCAGAAGAACTACTTGGATTGTCGCCAAAACGAGAAATTTCCTTTGAGATCGAACTGATACCAGGAACTACATCCATCTCAAAGGCACCGTACCAGATGGCATTAGTAGAGTTGAAAGAGTTACAAGAGTAGCTGAAAGAGCTTCTTGACAAGGGATTTATGCATCCGAGTTATTCCCCATAGGGTACTCTGGTATTGTTTGTCAAGAAGAATGATAGATCATTTTGGATGTGCATCGACTATTGGGAGTTGAACAAGGCCATTGTCAAGAATAGGTATCCGTTACCTAGAATTGATGACTTGTTCAATCAACTCAAAGGCACAGCAGTATTCTCCAAGATTGACCTGCGATCAGGATATCATCAGCTGTGGATCAAAGAGAGTGATATCCACAAGACCGCATTTAGGACCCGTTATGGTCATCACGAATTTTTGGTAATGCCGTTTAGGTTGACAAATGCACCAACTGCATTTATGGACTTGATGAATCGAGCCTTTAAGAAATATTTAGATAAGTTTGTCATTGTGTTTATCGATGATATACATATATATTCAAAGACTAGTGAGGAGCATGAAGAACACCTAAGGATTGTCCTACAGACGATAAGGAAGCATCAACTCTGTGCCAAATTTTCTGAGTGTGAATTTTAGCTAGATAGAGTACATTTCCTTGGACATGTGGTTTCCAAGGAATGAATCGCCGTGGATCCAGCAAAAGTAGAGGCGATCAATGAGTGACTTACACCTAAGAATGTGACTGAAATACGGAGTTTCTTAGGTTTAGCTGGCTATTACAGAAGATTTATCGAGGGATTCACACGACTCGCTGCACCTCTCACGACTCTTACACCCAAAGAGAAGAAGTATGAGTAGACTAAGGTGTGCGAAAGAAGCTTTCGAGAGCTGAAACGGTGATTAACAAGTGTGCCAATTCTTACACTTCCTACCAAAGGGGAGATGTTCATGATTTACAGTGATGCATGAAAGATGGGATTAGGAGCTGTCTTAATGCAAGGCGATAAGGTGATTGCCTATGCCTCGCGTCAATTAGAGTACCATGAGAGAAATTATCCCACACATGATTTGGAACTTGCCGCAGTAGTGTTCGCATTGAAGATCTGGTGATACTATTTGTATGGAGCTCAGTGTCAGATCAATACTGACCACCAGAGTTTAAAATACTTCTTCACATAGAACAAGCTGAATATGCGGCAAAGGAGATGGTTAGAACTGGTAAAGGATTATGATTGTGAAATCCTCTACCATCCCAGAAAAGCCAATCGTGTTGCAGATGCGTTAAGTAGGAAATCTACTGTTCTGCAGCAACTGTCGATTGGAAAATTTCCAAGGCCATTGCAGCATGAAATCAACACGTTAAAGATGGAGCTAATAACAGGAAGATTGGATGCAGTTCAATTGGAATCATCATTATATGAGGACATTAGAGAAGCTCAAAAGCGAGATCCAAATCAATTAAGTCCTTAGGAAGGAATGTCCAAAGAGGGGTTGATCCTACATTAGGGAAGAATTTATGTCCCTGATGATGAAGGATTAATAAGGCAAATTATGGCAGAAGCCCATGAAACACCATATTCAATACATCCCAAAGCCAGTAAGATGTACCAGGATTTGAAACTGCAATTCTGGTAGAAAGGGATGAAGAAGGATATTGCTGAATTTATGAGTAAATGCATGACATGCCAAAAAGTTAAGGCTGAACACAGACATCCAAGCGGAAAGTTAGAGCCATTGGAGATTCCCGAATGGAAATGGGAACATATTACAATGGACTTTGTGGTAGGATTGCCAAAAACTCGAGAAGGCTATGATACTATTTGGGTTATTATCAATAGATTGACAAAAACGACAAGGTTTATAGTAGTGAAAATGACTTTTTCACTAGAAAAGCTAGCAAACTTATATGTTAACCACATCGTCAGCTTACATGGAGTTCCTAAGTCCATTGTATTAGATCGTGATGCATGATTTACTTCAAATTTCTAGAAGTGCGTGCAAGAAGCCATGGGAACGAAAGTATGTCTGAGTATAGCATTTCATCCACAGATGGACGGGTAATCTGAGTGGACAATTCAAATGCTAAAAAACATGCTTCACGCATGTACAATAGATTTCCCAGGAAGCTGGAACGAGAAACTTCCATTGGTAGAATTTTCGTACAACAATAGCTACAAGGCTTCTATAGGAATGGCACCCTATGAAGCTTTATATGGAAGGAAGTGTAGATCACTTGTCCACTAGTATGATTTATAAGAAATACGACTGCACAAAACAGATTTTGTGTAAGAAACAACAGATACAGTTGCAAAAATACAGCAACGAATGAAAAGAATGTAGAGTTGACAGAAGAGCTATGTGGACAAAAGACGAAGATCCCTAGATTTTAACAAAGGGCATTCGTATTTCTAAAAGTCTCGCTGATGAAAGTAATAATGCGTTTCGGTAAGAAAGGGAAATTAAGTCCAAGGTATATTGGACCATATGAGATTATCGAACGTATTAGGAAGGGAAATTAAGTCCAATGTATATTGGACCATATGAGATTATCGAACGTATTGGGAAGGTTGCCTATAGATTGGCATTACCTCCTGAAATGTCGGCAGTACACAATGTGTTCCACTTGTCGATGTTGCAGAAGTACATACTGGATCCGTCCCATGTATTGCAACATGAATCGATCCAAATCTAGGAAGATCTAACGTATGAAGAGAGGCCTGTTCAAATTTTGGCACGAGAAGAAAAAGTCTTGAGGAACAAAATGGTCCCATTAGTCAATGTGCTGTGGAAGAATCACAACATTGAAGAGGCTATGTGGGAATGCGAAGATGAAATTAGAAATTTGTACCCCCACTTGTTCTAAATTTTCGAGGATGAAAATTTTATAAGGAAGGGTGAATATGATAACCGAGAATTTTTAGATTCTCAGAGTAAATTAAAATTGTATGTGTGTATCAATTTTAATAAATAAAATGTAAAAAAAGTTGTGTTTTAATACTGTTGAGAATACTGTGAAAATGTTCCGACAGCGTTAAAGTGAGTGAGTTCGGAGATAGAAAATCTTGCAAAATAGAAACGGGTGAGACGGCCTAAAATCGGAGCCAAAAACCCTGAAGAGTGCACTAAAGTGGACTAAAAGATGAAAAATTATGGTAATGAATTCTGGCCAAATGAAAGCAAAATAAGACAGACCGATCGCACCGAAGGCGGTCAGAACCCGCCTACGCGATTTTTGTAAAGTTCCATTTGGTTTGACTTTCGACCAAAATTTGACCACGAATTAATTCCTATATTAATTAGATGATATCAAGATGAAATAATAAATATAAATTAATTAATTAGGTTATTTAAGGCTTAATTAGTGTGGTAGGTAGCATTAATGGCCAAAATATAATTCCTATGATCAAGCCAAAATGGCTTTGAAAAAAATTTGGAAAATTTAGAAAAATAGGGATCGGCCACATGGAAGAAAATAGCCCAAAAATTTCATTTTTGACCCCAAAAATTTTGCTAAAACATCCTTGAACAATTAGCAAATTGTTGAAAAAAAATTGCAAAAAGGCCCTTAATTTTTGCCTATAAATAGGTGATGATAATTCACTTGAAAAATCACAAAATCAAGCCCAACTCTTGCTCTCCCAAAAACCGAAAATCATCCTCCCATTTTAGCCAAAAATTTGACAAATTTCTTCACAAAATTTGATTCCAATCCAAGCCTAAGTTGCAAGGAGACAACTTAATAAGGTGAGCTTCTACATTGAAGCAATTTTTAGTGTTGTTTTCTTCAAAAATCTGTGGCACTATTGGTATGGAAAATGGTTGAAAAATTTATGATTGGTTAGATGTTTATGTTGATTTAGTAATAAGTTGATCAAAGCATGAAATAGAATTAAGAAACAAGCAAAATTTGATGCTTGATTTTCATGAAAACCGTGGCTTTGTAGGGGGGAAAATGTTGAGAAATTTTGGTGATTTGTTTTAATAATTATGTTGGTTTGATACTATGTTTATCAAAGCATGAATTGGAATAATGAAACAAGCAAATCGATGCATGCTTCACACCAAAAATCCGTGGCCTATGTGGGATAGAAATGAGAAATTTTTGGTGATGAAAAATGATGAGAAATATTGATGAGAACCCTCGGAATGAGAACAAAATTTTCTATGGTTTTAAAGCATGAAAACTGTGGCTTAAGGCTAGGGTTGGAATGAAAATTTTCTTAGGTTTTGATGTTAATATGTATATTAGAAAACCTAAGAGTGATATGTGATAAATGAATATTGTGATGAAAATTTTCTTGGTGTTAATTACCACGAAAACCGTGGCCTTGGTTGAAGAAAAATGATGATATTATGTTATGAGTAAATGTTGGTTAATGTGGAAATCTTTATACAAAGTTTGGTAACTTTGTAGAAAATAGGTCTCTGGTATAGTACGTAGCAGGTACAAAGGGTCTGAGGCACACCTAACACCGGGGAAACCTAAAAATACAAGCAGAAATACTGTCGAAATTTCTATAATGGCATAAGGGCATTTCAGGAAATGAGGGGTAAAAATGTTATGCTCGGAGAGGAGACCAAAACCCCTCGGTATATTAGGGTTGGTGATGAAAAACCAAACCCAAAAGTAATAGTAAACCGACCCTTTAATAACTAAAATGTTGAGAACGGTAAAAGAAATTGACGTTAGGGGTATTTTAGGAAACGAGGGGAAAAAATTAGTTTAGGATAGGAAACCTAAGCCCCTCGGGAACCAAGGCTCGGTGATGGGGTGAAAAATGTTTCAAGAGTAGTGAAATACCCATTTGAGGCTCCAAACGCTAGAAAAACGAGAAACGACCCTAGGTATCAGATGAATAATAACTGAGGGTTAGAAAATAAATAATTATGATTTTGTAGCAAATAAATCTGTAAAAAGATGTAGAAGCCTAGGGAATATTATTTTATGATATTTGGGCTTAGAAAATTCAGAAAAAATGATAGAACGAAACAGTTACGATCCTGAGCGTCAAGGGCAAAATGGTCATTTTGACCAAAATTTTTTGAAAGGCTCGGAAAGGACCGTAAAGGATCTAGAATGTCTTAACTAAAGTTCTAGAACCCAAAATAAAGATTTTAAAGTTAAAAATCTAAAATTTATATAGTACACGGGTGTGTACTTTGAAACATGGCCGTGTAGAGTGAACCCGAGAGGTACACGGGCAAGGACACGGGTGTGTTGCAAACCGTGTACCACCTAAAAAGTTGAAATGTGTTGTAAAATTTATCACAAAATGAATATATCCAAAATGATAATTAATGATGGGTATTAACAGACAGTACCATGTTTGTAGGGACCCAAACTAGAGATAAAATTGCGGAAGAGCTCCGGAAGTGGACATTATCGCAGTGGTGGTAAGTTCAAGCATTTTCATGTCTGCAACATGAAATACTGTAATACTTCATTTTGAACTAGTTGTACATTAGATGTTAAGTCCTATGGGCACCGGGGGATTAGTTAGTATAACACATCACACATAATGAGAAAAAGAGAATATGTAAGACCTACAGGCAATAGAGGTTATTGATCTTGAGGTGGCAATTAAGGTCACTTAGTGGGACTATAATTGAAAGTTGGAAATAAAACAACTTAAGGCGTACTGCCCCTCCGACGTTGTGGTGGAGGTTTTACAGGTCCTATGGGGATATAATAATCGCTACGGGTGATGAGGGACTGGAGAGGAAGAAGCGTTAAGGTCGCTCCTAAGGCCCTCCCAGTCAGCGCACATAAAGTATCGGTACTGCCACAATGAGCTCAAAACCAAAATACAAATAAAGATAATAGTCAGTAATGTGATGAAAGTCATAATCGTGCATAATTGAGCATAATCGACACTAGCAGTAAGTGTAGTGGACTCGGTTAGGGTAATGTAAATTGTAACCAGTTAGGGTAACAGTTACTATTCATCGATCAAATGTCATAGTTACTATTTATGGTGATGAATAGTACTATTCGTAGGAAATTGTATTTTTGATGTTTTTGAATCTATGTGATTCTTACTAAGTATGTTTGAACTCATTAAGCCTGTTAGCTCATCAGTTTGTTCATGTTGTAAGTAAGAAACTTGCCCGGTAGACTACCTAGATGGCGGCAGGATACGCGTGTACCGATGGGATAGAGAATACACTGTGGATTTGATCCTGCTCTAAGTTTTCTGCTGACCATCGAGAGAAAGTGAATTGAAGAGAATGTATTTTTGAAAAACAAAGTACATATATTGTAATTACATAAAGTATGTTGTATTTTAAAAAGACAACTAAAAGTTAGTTTTATATTTTCTATTGCTTTCATACTAGGCTTTCGTGTAAGAAAAGTATATTAAAAAGGAAAAAAATATGGATGAATTTTTTGGCCCTGAAATAAGACAGTTTGGAAATAAAAGTGTTTTAAATGGCAACCCAGATTCGGTGCATGGGCTGTCTCGGTCGACTACGAAGTCGAACCTCTGCGATTTTGCATGTGGCCGGATTCGGGGGTGCCACATTTCAAGCCAAGAAACTAATCCAAAAACTTGCCAAAAATCAACCCCCATCTAGCTTATGTTGGAGCTATTTTCTCAAGCCATTTCAAGGTCATTCGAGAATAAGATTCTAGAACTAATCTTTGTGGTTTTTAGTTGTTATTTTGGTTTAATGATAAGAGAAAAATTTTAATGTCTTTTTCAGCATAAGCTGACCCTCAATCCCTCTTGGTTCGCACAAAAATTTTTGGGTCACCTAAGCTTCAGTTCGGTTGTGCTTGGTTCATAGCACGTAAGGTAAAACGGAAAACCCCCTTTTTGAAGTTTAGTTATTTCTAAGTTTTGATCATGGAAATTTATGTGCATTTATTTGTACAATGAGTTGTAATAAGTTTATTTTGAGCCCTTAGCTTTTCATTTTTAAGTTTATGTAGTTGTGTGGTTGTGGTTTAAATTTTATGGATGGATATGTGTGTGTGTGGACATTTAAGGTTGCTGGACATAAATCTGTCCCCAGATTTAGGCCACAGGTTTTAGCCATTTTGACTATGTTAGAGTCCAAATTTGGGATTTGTAAAACTTGAAGTTTTAAGAAAATTTTGTTACGGTCATTTTTGCATGAAATAGCTTTTGGCCAAAAATGACTCTAAGAGAGACTTTTCGAGTAGTTTTGAACCGGTGTCCAAAACTGGGACAAAAAAATCTGAGCATAGGAACAATCTCGGGTTTTGTTAAAAATGAACCACTTAGATTCCAAACCGGATCTCGAGCTCAACATGAAAGTTGTAGATCTCGTCAAAACCTTTAAGACAACTTATGTGTGTTTTAAAAATTTAGTCGTTTCGAGCCTCAAACAGAGCTATTTTAAAATAATGTAAAACTGGGATTTTTCTTAAAACTGGACACGAGATAGCCACGGGTTTGATAGGTTTAACACCAGTTAGAATTTGATTTGAGCTCCAAGATGAACACGATAATTGTTCATCTCATCGAGCATGAAAAGTTTTGTGTTTGTCAAATTTACAAACTAAGTCGTTTCAAACATGTTTTTTAAACAATTCCAGTAAATGGTTCAAAAACCACCTTTAAAATGCAAACACCAAAATGTGTTCTGACCTTTTTAAAATAAAAATATGGTTTCAATAAAATGCCCCTAATTTCCAATGGGGTGATAAGGGAACTCTTTCAAAGCACACAATTTTCCCAAGAATTTTATAAGGCAACTAAAACAATTTTGCGAAAGAAACAAAACATTAGCGGTAGCCAGTAGGCTACTACATCAAACAAGCTTAGTAACCTGGTAGGCTACCGAGTCAACAACGCGTGAGGTAACTAGTCAGTCAACTGATCGGTCAACTAGTCAAAGACCGAGTTGGAATGATATAGTGAGGAACGATGATTAATTTTTCAAGTAGACAACTTAATCAATCACGATAGAAGTTAGATACAAATTCCCAAAATAGAGCAGTAAGGTACCAATGGGCCTCAGTACCATACCATGATACAAGTTATAGTCGCTAACGATAATAATAACCTAAGAATGATATTAATTAATTTATTGGGTAATAAATTAATTAACCACGCCTGAAGAATCAAACTCTCAAAAGAGAGCAACTTAGTACTGACGGCCATCGGTACCATTTGTTAGTATCTACTTTAGCCACTAACGGTATTAGTGACTCAGCAAGAGTATTAATGGAATACGTGTTGTTGACAGGTAGATACCTGTAACATGGTAAAGGCGAGAGTACAAGTTTGCTTGCAAACTAGGTAAGTACAACTCCACCTACAGCATGAGCAAAATGAATTTAAAGTGTTATTTTACTCTAAGTTAAGTATGCAAATCATGTTTGGTTGTTGCATACCATAATAGGAGAGTTTATAGGTTCACAATCGCGTAGATTGATGAGCAGTATAAGTTAGATGTCGTTAGATCCCTATCACGTAAGATTAGGGGATAGCCTAGTAAGGCTTATGGCAAGAGAATAAAAGAAAATAAGACTGAAAATTTAAGTTTGGTGTACCAGCCTCCCGTAGGTGAGGTTTTATGTTATGATTTCCACTACAGTAAAATGCTACCTCCCGTAGGTGAGGTTAATAGCTAAAAGTTAAAGGTTTTACATTATAATTTCCACTACAGTGAAATGCTACCTCCCGCAGGTGAGGTTAATGGCTAATTAGTGGAACGCTACCTCCCGTAGGTGAGGTTAATGGCTAAAAGTTAAAGATCAACCATGAGGAAGGTTGGTGGGTTGTTCCCCCTTCCTCCCATCGATCTACGCGCATTAGGTACATTTAACACTGGGCTCACAAGTGAAAGAATAAGACAAGAAAGAACAAAACGAAAAGAAACAATAATGAAGCATAATATAAGCATAATCGGTTCATGCATTGTTCACAATATGCCTTAGCTATAGTTCAGCATGCTTCCAGCTATAGTAGATTTGTATTCAGTTACACAATGTTTTCTATTATGCATCCAGCTATGTGTTTCAGTTCTACATTTAGTGTTATGTGATACTCTGGTATGGGGAATGTTTCAGTGGTACTTGTTGGCACATGACATGCTTATATGGTTTTAAGTATGTACTATGATTTAAACATGTTTTGCAGATGACATGTTGTACTTACTGGGCATAAAGCTCATAGTGTGTGTTCATGTTGTAGGTAAGTGACCTATAGCTTAGAGCTCAATGGGCGATGACGGCGACAGAGACGGATGTGAGGGCAGGTTATGGATATCACCGTGAGATTAAACTTCCGCACAGTTTTGAGTAAACAGTATTTTTTTGAATAGTAATTAGTTAAACAGTTTTATAAGTATGTATGTGAAATTGAACTCTCTATGATGTAGACTTCATATTTTTAAAGTATACGTACAAGAATAGTACACACGTACGCATAAGAAGAAAGAAAAAAACTAAAAAAAATCCTTAAAATTACGCTATCAAATTAAGTAAGTTTAACTAATAGTTTTTAAGCAAGTAAGTGTTAGTAGTAGTTTTAAGTGACGGTCCGGGCCACTCAGGGCACAGGATGTCACATGAAGTACTTTTTCACGCGGAAAGAACTTAATATGCAGCAAAAAAGGTGGTTGGAGCTAGTGAAAGATTATGACTGTGAGATCCTCTATCACCGAGGCAAAGCTAACCGCCTAGCGGATGCATTAAGTAGAAAGTATACTGTTCCACATAAATTTTTGATTAAAAATCTACCAAGACCATTGCAACAAGAAATCAACTCGCTAAAGTTGGAGTTGATATTTGGAAGGTAGCTGCACTTCGGTTGGAGTCGCCGTTGTTTGAAGATATTAAAGAAGCTCAAAAGCGAGATCCAAATTGAATGAGTTCCCAAGAAAGGGTTCCAAAGATGGATTGGTATTATATTAAGGAAGAATTCACGTTTCGACCGATGAAGACCTTAAAAGGTGGATCATTCAAAAGCTCATAAAACGTCATATTCAATTCATCCTGGAACCACCAACATGTACCAAGACTTAAAACAACAATTTTGGTAGAAAGGGATGAAAGATGATATTGCGAAATTCGTGAGTCGGTGCATGACTTGCCAGAAAGTCAAGGCCGAACACCAACATCCTGGAGGGAAATTAGAGCCATTGGAGATTCTCGAATGGAAGTGGGAGCACATCACGATGGACTTTATGATAGGGCTATTTAAGACCCGAGAAGGCTATGATGCCATCTGGGTTATTATTGACTGATTAATAAAGATGACGTGATTCATACTAGTGAAAATGACTTTTTCACTAGAGAAGTTAGCGAACCTGTATGTGACCCATGTCATCAGACTACATGGCGTTCTAGAGTCAATAGTCTCCGATCAAGATGCATGGTTCACTTCGAATTTCTGGAAGTGCGTGAAGGAAGCTATGAGGATAGAATTACGAGCCAGCACGACTTTCCATCCCCAAATGGATGGGCAATCAGAACGGATAATTCAGACACTAGAAGACATGCTTCGAGCCTGCGTAATGGATTTTCCAGGAGTTTGGAACTAGAAGCTACTGCTTGTGGAATTCTCGTACAACAACAACTACTAGGCTTCTATAGGAATGGCATCGTATGAGGCCTTATATGGACGAAAACGTAAATTATTCATTCATTGGTATGCTTTACGAGAGAAGCAGCTGCACAAGATCGATTTCATATGGGAAACATCAGATGTAGTTGCCAAGATCCAGCGAAGAATGAAAATCACCCAAAGCTGACAGAAGAGCTATGCAGATAAGAGACAAAGACCCTTGGAGTTTAATGAAGGGGATTTTGTGTTTCTTAAGGTATCGCCAATGAAGGGAATAATGCGTCTCGGTAAGAAAGGCATATTAAGTCTAAGGTATATTGGACCATTTGAAATTATTAAACACACTGGGAAGGTCGCATACAAACTAACATTCCCTCTAGATCTGTTGGCAGTCTACAATGTCTTTCATGTGTCAATACTGAGAAAGTACGTGCCAGATCCCATGCATGTATTAAACCACGAACCAATCCAAATCCAAGAAGACCTGATATATGAAGAGAAGCCCATTCAGATTTTAGCTCATGAAGAGAAAATATTGAGGAACAAGATGATCCCACTAGTTAAAGTGTTATGGAACAACATCGAAGAGGCTACGTGGGAATGTGAAGAAGAAACGAAATCCTTGAACCCTAACTTATTCTAATTTTCAAGGACGAAAATTTTATAAGGAGGGGTGAATGTGATAACCGAGAAATTTTATCATTCTTGGAGAATTTGTACATGAAATGTATCCTATGATTTCCATGTTTAAAATGAAAAATAAATGATTTAATATTGTTTAGACTACAATAAAATGCTCTAATAACGTTAAAGATCATGAATTCGGTAATGAGAAATTTTACCGAATCAAAACGGCTGAAACGATGCCAAATCAGCTGAAACGATGCCAAATCAGCGTCAAAAAACCTAAACAGTGCATGAGGTGTACTAAAAGATGAAAAAGTTTGACCATGTTTTTTGGCCATACGAAAGAAAAATAAGACAAACCGACTGCATCGGAGGCCTCAAGAAACCCCTAGGACGATTCCGCTGAAGTTTCGTCAGTTTGACTTTTCGGTCAAAGAGCTACCGAATTAACATGACTAGTGGTCAAAGAGTGATCAAATGGGTGATGTCATAATTGTTTTCTTTAAAATGCATGGAAAGTGTTTTAAGCATCCAAGGGTGGAGATTAAAGATGCTTTTAATCTAATAGTCTAAAAAGTGACAAAATTTATGATTTTTGTTTTTAAGAAAAATGGGAAAGAAAATGCATGAAAGGTGTCATGTTTTGATTGATTAAAAGAGGAAATAATTAAGCATTTCCTTAAGCTAGAATGGGCATTGGATTTCATGCACAAGAAAGCAAAAGAGAAAAAAAAAATTTGTTCTTGCATTCCTAAGAGCGACCGTGTGTTCTCCCTCCCACCACCAAACAAATTTCTTCAAATTTTTGCATCTAACCTTGACCAAACCTTTGCTAGAGCAAGAAGACATCTTGGAAACAAGGTAACCTCCATTTCATAGCTTTTCTTGGGATTTCTTGGAGTAAAAACATGGGTAATTGTGTTTTGGTTGTTGAAAATTTACTTATTTGCAAGTTGTAGATTTGCTTGAATCAAGGAATGGTTTTAGTTTGTGTATAAATTAAAAGTAAATTCATGTGATTGGTTGCTTTAAAAAAAAAAAACCAAAATCTTGTGGTTGTTTTTCAAAGAAATCCGTGTCTAAAGGGAGGGATTTTGTGATAAAATTTTTGAATTAATCATGTGCTTTGAAGTTGCTAGTGAGTGTTCAAGGTTAAAGTATGTTTAGAAATGCAATTTAGTATGATTGGAAGCTTGGAAAAAATTTTTGGTGCATGATTGTTAAAAAGGGGCCGTGGGGTGTTTATGCATTTTGTGATGTTTTGGTTGAAATTTTGTTAAGTTGTGTGTTGTTGTTAATGGCTAGAAAGGAATGGTTTAACATGAAAAAGTGGTAGAAAGAATTGTGTGAAAATTTTGGTTAGACTTTTATGTGAAAAAATTCGTGAATGCGGGTTGGTTTTAAAATAAAAATTTTAGGGGGGTGTTTTGAAAGAGAAACTGTGTGGAAAGAAAGGGTGAGAAAATGAGTTTGGTTGTTAAAACATTAGTGTTGAAAATGTGCATGAAAACTTAGCTTAATATGGAAAAATGGAATGAAATTTTAAGCTAAGTACACGTATGGCTGTATTGGTATTTTTATGCAAAAAGTTTGCAAATTTTGCATAAAAATTAGGCCTCTAGTTTAGTACGTGGTAGATAAAATATATTAGATGGTTTGAAGGTGTTTCCTAAATGCCGGAAACCTAGAATTTTAGTGGAAACTCTGTCAAAACTTTTATAACGGCATAAAAGGATATTTTAGGAAACGAGTTTTAAAAGTGTTATTGGGTGAGAAACCCAAGCCTCCTCGATGAGTTAGGCTTGGGAAAGAAAAAGGGACGTTTCAAGAATTAGTGAAAAGGCTGTTTGAAAGCACCAAAATGAGAAAAAAGTGAAAAACGACCCAGAGGGTCGGAATAGTACCTCCCGAGTGTCGGGAAGGTAAAAATTGGAAAAAAAAAATTTAGAAAAATTTCGGGAAGGACCGGTAAGGCCTAAAAGGTCAATACCCTGATTTCTGGGCTTAGAAAATTTAGTCTAAAAATTTAAAACGAGATTTTACTGTCCAATATCCCGTCAGGGGAAAAATTATTATTTTGCCAAAAGTTGGGGACAAAATGATAATTTTGTAAAAAGTTGACGAAAGGGTCCAGACAAACCTAGAATAGCTTAATTCTGATTCTAGGGGTCAAAGGTAAGGAAAAAGGACCGTTAGAATATTATGGTCAGAGTTATTATTTATAATGAATACTTATCAAAATTAATATTTACATGAATAGTACTATTCATGACCAAAATCCCTAGTATTATTTTAGAGTCCAGAATACTACCCTAAGACTAAAAATGAAATTTTAAGTGAAAGAAAATCCCACTAGGGTAAAATTTTAATTTTACCAAAAGTTAGGGGTGAAATTATAAATTTGTGAAAAGTCCCCAAAAGGTCCAAAAAGGGTCAATATGTCCTCAGACATTATTGTATAGCCTTAATTAAGATTTTAAAAGCCAAAATTTAGATTTTAATAAAATACAAGCAGTCAGTAAAACTGGGTCTAACGGACAATATTTTTTCTATAGGAATCCAACGCCAACGCGATGAGGAAACGTCTGCGGATCCAAGAAAGCAAACTCTAGCAAACTATCTGTAAATTCAGACATTTAATTGTCTGCCGTATGAGTGAAACTATTTTGTCTACATTGATATGCTAACAATTAGTTAGAACGCTAGGGTGTGTTTAATATTATACACACAGTCAAGACAAAGCCAAAACATGTAAGTGTACAAGGCACTAGGGTGAGATTAGTAAAACTCATACCCTCAAGTAACATATGTAAAATGTTCCTAACTGAGAGGCAATGAGAATGCCACTAAATTGGAACTACATAAAAGATGGTGATTAAACCACTTATGGCGTACCAACCTCCTGCTAGGTGGAGGTTTCTCATGTTTATATTTATATTAGACTATAGAGGATTGGCCAGTGGGTCGCTCCCCAGTGTCCCTCTCAGTCATGCACACAAAATGGTACGACCAACATGGTCCAAAACTAGAACATAATGCAAGATAATGACCTAAAACTGAAAATGATGCCATAAGAAAGCATAATATGAGTACTAACGCAGTATAGGATTATATACTAATGTTACATGAAAAAGTCAAAGTTAAAGTTACTATTCATGATGTATAGTACTTTTACAGTTCATGTTTATAAGTTTTATGTTTGAACTTACTGAGTTTGTAGCTCACCAGTTCATTCATGTTGCAGGTAAGAAACCTGCTCAACAATAGACTAGCAATGGATGGCGAGCAGGATATGCACATGCCAGTGAATAGGGATGAGGGATATGGTCTTGTTACAAACTTTCACTGACCTATTGGAAAAAAATAAAATATTTTGAAGATAGAAAGTTTATGTAATATTATGATACAAAGCAAGACAATATAATTATGTAAATTCTGTTTATATTTTTAAGCTAATTACTGTAGTAGAGATTTTACCTAGTATGTTTTCAAAGAAGAAATGTATAAAAAAAATATTCCGCAAATGTTGAAAAGGTTTAAAACGTAAAGTAAGATGCTGGTGACCCATGAGGATATAGTCTATGGCAATTGACTTCAGAGTTGATTGTAATAGTACTGTATAGCATCTGTGCAGGGCAAGGCGCCACAAAAACACCTAAGATGCCGGAGTCAACGTCAGAAACACTAGAGGACAACACTAGGAAGGGCTTTAACTAACTAGTCTTCTCTGCTATTCTCTAATTCCAAGATGTTGTATGTGTAGGCATCTATTTCGTCGATCAATACTCAGTGTAGCTTGTCTCCTTTCTGCCACCCAAATTTAAATTCTCTTTCTCTCCAAATTTGATTCTCTTAAGGAAAATTTCCTTACAAAAATTTAGCCACCATGGAGTGAGGAAATTCAAAATTCAAACAGGATTCAAAAAAGATTTTTCCTCCCTCTTATCTATACAAAAATCTAAAATTTTCATCCTAGGATTCCCCTTAGAAATTTTGGCCATAATGGATAATTTTGATTCAAAATTTGATTCAAATTTCAAACTTTACAAAATCTTTGAATTTTGTGCACATTGATAATTTTCCACAATTTTAATTCAAATAAAATCATGAAAACTTTATTTGATATTTAAATAATTGTGTAATCTCTTATCCAGAACAAAATTTAAATTCAAATTAAGAGAAAATCTTGTCTTCCATCATTATCCTATGTAGACACCACCTTCTTAGTGCTTAGGACAAGATTTTGTTCAGTTCAAATTCAAATAAGATAATCTTTTAAATTTCAAATATTTATTTTAAGATAAGATGTTCAAAATTCAAATTAATCTCATATTTGATTTTCAAACTAAATACAACAAATTTAAATTTCAAATCTTATCTTTCAAAATAAATATTAATTAAATATTTATCCCATTTATTGAATAATACAAAATTATAATTTTACCCTCCCAACACACAAAGAAAACACCTATACCCCTATGGAGTGTGATCTAGATTTCTTTCATCACTAAATGCAAGATCACAAGCCACAAAAGAATACCCCAATCAACTACCACCTTTAAGGAATTATTCAAAATTAATAGAGGGACTGATTGGACATGTATAATCAAGCTTCCATGAATCCATGTAATCATTGTTCTATACCAAACAATTCAATCACATGATCACTAATTTCAGGGTCACTCCACTATAGACCTGAAACTGAACTCCCAATCATATTGCAAATCACGCAAGCCTTAGAAAAGATACCGTCCAATGACTTTATCATTAATGCAAACCCTCATATGATATCCATGATTAACCTAGGTCAAAGTCTATTCAACCTTTAGATCACACTATCTTAAAGATCCATTACACACCCTACAAGAGAATGATTATCCACCATTTGTCAATAATAACTCGTCTGCAAAGCAAATGACACAAAACCTTATCTATTCTCACCAATCTAGCATAATGTCTTTAAGAGAATAACCTTAACTCTACATAAGAGCTATGATTCCTTATCTATAAGTAATCACTCCATCATATGTGTATTGTGAACCTAATGAACTAGTCCATTAGCTTACTACATCTAAGATAACCTGGCCTTTGGAACATCAAAGCACACTAGCCACATAGACAAATCTGTTCACTTACTTAGGATTAAGGTTGTTGCACAATGAATGTTAAAAGCAAATCAATCCACTCATAACAGACTACGTTGATCAATCATACTTTAGTCCCATTCTAATATGTTGCCATCAAGAAATGTATCTATGTCTCTACTCAAGAGTTAATGCTCTAGAAATTCAAGACAAACCGTCATCCAGATTAGACAACATAATAGTCTTAACATGAGTTAGATTCTCACTCTAATCCTATAGATTATGGACTATAGATTTAGATCACTTACTCTCGAATGTTGTCTTCTCGCATACAAAAGATCATTGTATGCAATATTCTAGCAATTTAACACAAGTAGTCAGTCATATTTGCTTATATTTACTTTACCATGTAAACAAGTTGAGGACTTTTAGCAATGTAATGAATAACCTCTATAATATTTTATTAATCAGTTTAAAAATATGATAAAAAAGTACTGAGGGCACACTTAACAATCTCCTACTTGCCCTAAGCTAGTATATGTGCCCTGTTACGCTTCCCCATTGCCTTGACATATCTTTCAAAGCTCCTAGCCACCAGAGTCTTAGTAAAGGGGCCAATAATATTGTCCTTGGATGAGATCTTACATGCATCTACTAGTTTTCCTTCCAGGTGCTCTCTAATTATATTTTCAATTGACATGTTTGGACCTCTTGTGGTGCATTGATTCCTTTGTGTTGGCAATCAATGTGCTATTATCACAATAAAGTGTAATAGGCTTGTCTACATGCAGAAAGACCTCAAGGTCTTCTGGGAACTTGCGGAGCCAAACTGCTTCCTTGGATAGCTTGGTTGAAGCCATGTATTCAGCCTCCATCATGAAGTCCACAGTGCAGTTTTGTTTCACACTCCTCCATACAATGGTGCCTCTTCCGAGCAAAAACGCTGATCCTAAAGTCGATTTCCTAGAATCCCTACTAGTTTATGTCAGTGACCTGACCCGTTCAGGCTGTCGACAACTTTACTTCTTACATAACGTGATTTTATTTTATCATTTTTTTAAAATCATACATATATATATTTGTCAAAACATTTCATATTTCATAAAATAATTACGTTTTTGTTTCATTAAAATACTTTGTAACATAAACATACTTTCAAGTTTGTCTCGTTTCTTTCCATATACATTTACATCTCTTTTCAGCGGAAAAGCATAGCGGATCCACTCCCTATCCATGACATCTCAGGAATCTGTCCGCCAGCCTATCAGTTTCTTTTCTCATAATGCAGGCAGCTTACCCTTATTACCTAAATCACAAACAGACTAGTAAGCTAGAGCTCAGTAAGTACAAACATACACACAAAATATTGCCTATGCATGTCAACTTATGTTAGTCACATTGTGCTTGCTTATCTTTCATTCTTTCATTTTCATTGTTCTTTCTTTCATATCCTGTCATTCTGTTCTTTTCTTCTGTGGGCGACCCCTCTAGCTTAGGTCGTCCACCTTATCTTGCTTGCTTTCTTTATTCTTTGCTTAGTCTTACTTAGCTTGCTTGTTTCTATAGCTTTCTTCTCCTTGGGGTTTAAAAGATTTGTTCTTGAAAAACTAGGAATATTTTTTTTTTCTTTAACTAGAGGAAACTACTAATTCTTGAAAATTGTGTATACATAAATATATACGTACTTCTTAATACTTTTTCCCAAAATATATTTTGGAGTCTTGTTACTTTAAAGTACGTAAAAATAGAAACATACTTTTAAGCTTGTTTCACTACTTTACATACTACACTCTTGTCTTGTCTTTATACATATATCTCACTATTACACTTTCTTTCTTTTACACCTTGAGTACAGCGAAATTCTGTGAAACGGAACCATAACTCGTCCATGACATCGCTGGGATCTGCCTGCCAGTCCGCTACTCTTGCTTCATACTGCTGGTTGTTTTCCTTTATTACCTACAGCACGAATAGACTAATGAGCTAAATCTCAGTAAGTACAAACATACATACAAGTAAATAAGCTGAATACACCACTCTAGGGTTAGTCAACTTAGGACCAATTATTTTCTTTAGTCCTATACTACTTGTTCTTTCTATTCTATTTCTTTCTTTTCTTTGCTTTACTTCATCTGCTTAATCTTTCACTTGTGGGCCCGTGGTTGGACGTACCTGGTGCGCGCAGACCAATAGAGGATCAGGGGAGCGACCCACCGATCAACCCTAAGGTCATCTCTGGACTACTGACCTTATAGGTAGTAAGTCATGCCATGAACTACCTCATTATTAACGAGGCAGCGCCACACTTCTGGGGTGGAGGCAGGAAGTTAAGCCATAAACTACCTCATTATTAACGAGGCAGCGCCACACTTCTGGGGTGGAGGCTATCTGGGAACCTCACAACTGGGGAGGCCGGTACGCCAACCTTAACTTTTAAGTCTTATTATTTGACTTAACTTATTTCTCTTTTCTTTTTCTAATCTTGCTTACTATTCTCGTGAACATGTTAGTATCATGTCACAAACTGAATAGCTTAAATGTGTATATATATATAACACAACTTTATGGTAAGTCCATTCGTGAGTAGACAATTAAATGTCTGTACTTACCTTATCAATCTCTTCTCTTCTTCTCTCTAGGATCTTTGATCGTCCTCCTTCTAGGTCGATTTTTGGATCCTACAGACAAACTTTGTCTGTTAATTTCATTTCCATTTATAGCTTTTATTTTTCATTAAAAAGCTTAAATAGAACCTATTTACAACTTTTTGGGCTTTATTTATCATTTCCCCAATTTTTCCCAACTTTTGCAAAATTACGATTTTGCCCCTATATTTTGGCAAAATTGCAGTTTTGCCCCTGACGGAATTTTATTGATCCAGACTGCATTTTTGGCCCTCAGGAACTTTTCTGACCCTTTTCTAATCATTACCGGGTTCGTTTCTATTATATTTTCACTTTTCACTTTCCCGACCCTCGGGAAGCACTATTCCGACCCTTACGTCGGTTTAGTGATTTTCTATCGTTTCGGAGCCTCAAATGGACGTTTTACTAGTATTTAAAACGTTCATCTAGACTTTCCCAACCTAGGTCTCCGAGGCTCGGATTTTCCGTACCCGACTCGGACCTTTATTTCATTTCCAAAAACGCCCCCCCCCCTCGGGGTCGGTTTTTCCGTTTCACTCTCATTTTACATTTTTAGGGGACGGTCTACTATTCACGAACCACCCCTTAGGTTTTCCTTATTCAATTCTCCGTTAGGGACTCGGGTTTCCGACCCGACCCTAAACTTTTATTTTTAATTCCTATTTTACCCCGAAAGCCGTTTTCGAAATTTCGGCAGCATTTCGGCTTAATTTTAAGGCTTCCGGCGTTAGGTACGCCTCGAACCATATGTACCTGCCACATACTGTACCACAAGCCTATTTTATGTAAAAGTTTTCCAAACTTTTACATAAAAGCTCACAAATTCCCATTTCACATTTTTAACCACATTATAAAATTTTTTTCACAATTTTGCCCTTAGTTTTGGTTTCGGTTTTCACCACCAAACCGAACCAAAGTTTCTCAAACTTTTCAACCACTTGTTAGGCTATTAAATGCCATTTTTCTAACACTTTTTCAAGCCCATTTCCTTATACTTTTCAACTAAATTCTTAGGGTTTTTAAACACTTAAACCCACGGCCTCATTAGTGAAAAACATGCCATCATTTTTGTTTCATGCTTTCAATCAAAAATTTCATTATTCACATCATAAAATGCATGATTTCAATTAACCAAATATCATATGAAACATGCAAAATTTTCACCAAAACCCTAAGTAAACCCACGGCCACCTTGAGTAAATGAACCCCAAAATTTTTCCAAGCTTTTCCATAATGAATTTCATGCTTTATTCTTCACCAATTTCAACTTAGAAAGCATATTAACAATTAACAACAACTTTTTCTCATTGGTTACCTAAGGTAACCCACGGATTTTCCTTTGGAAAACCAACCAAAAATTGGTTTTTCTTTAAACCAATTGCATGGTTTTCTTCCTTATTACACCCTTAACAAAACCCATCATCAACTTAATGAAAAACACCCAAAATTTTTCCATCTTAATTCACTATTCATCCCACGGATTTCATGAAGAAAAACCAAGAAAAATTTCAATCCAAGGGAAGTTACCTTATTCACTTTCTTCCTTTGTCTTCAAGTGATGTTTTGCCACACTTTTTGTATAGAAAACTTGAAGGAATTACTTGGTTTTCCTTTGGTCACCCACAGCTCCCATGGAATAAAAAACTTAGCAAATTTTTCTCTTAGTTTTTGCTTGAAATTTGGTCTCGGTCTTTTGATACAAAAGTGGCCGACTTATGCATGGAAGAAAGCCAATTAATTTGGCTCTAAACCAATCAAATTTCAACACCTTTCACCCTAATACTTTCCACCTTTTTCAAAAATTAAAAATGGTTAATTTTGGCCAAATCTTGGCCTTTAGATCAAAAGCAAATTAAATCATGGCCATTCATCCTACCTAACACCATATTTCTTTCCATTTGGTAAATGGATTTATGATGTCATAATTACTAAAGTGAAAGTTGACTTTGACTTTCACTATTCACATTAATTCGACTACTTTTTGACCGATACCGGTTCGAGCCGAAATTTTCCTGGAATCGTCCCGGCGTGTTCCTGAGGTCTCCTGTGCAGTCGAATCAACTTAATCTGCTTCCGTTTGATCAAAATCTATCCCGGAAGTTTACCGTCTTTTTGAGCTCCGGTTAGGGTTTCAATGCCGGTTTTGGCACCGTTTCAACTCAGTGAATTTTTTCCAACACTGAATTCTTACTCGTCAGTATTGTTAGAACATTTTAATATATTCTAAACAATACAAATACATCTATTTCACTCTTTAAATAGTACAAATTATTATATACATATATTTGTACTTTTCTTATTGTGCTCTTACTTTGACTTGCCATATTCTTATCTTTATACTGTTCAGATACCGAAACTACTCCTTTTTGAGCGTTTTGGGCCTGAATTCACTTTCTTACTCATATACTTTATTCTCTACTTATTTTTGGAGATTTTAATTTCCTCCAAAACATTTATTTATTTCTATCAACACTATAATTGGTCTAATTACAACCATAGTGTTTCTTTACATTCTTACTTACAGAACTCATAGAAAACACTAGATTAAACTAGGTCACACCACTAAAATTCTCTGGTCGTCACATTCACCCCTCCTTAAAAATTTTCGTCCTCGAAAATCAGAACAGGTGGGGATACTTGGCTCTTATCTCATCTTCTCTTTCCCACGTAGCCTCTTCTATATTATGATTTTTCCATAGAACTTTGACCAGCGGGATGCTTTTATTTCTTAATATCTTCTCTTCTCGAGAAAGTATTTGCACTGGTTGCTCTTCGTAAGAGAGATCCTCTCGAACTTGGATTGGCTCATAATCTAGGACATGTGAAGAGTCCGAGATATACTTTCTTAGCATAGATACATGAAAGACATTATGCACTGAAGATAATTCCAGTGGCAAAGCTATCTTATAGGCTACTTTCCCAACCCGGCTAATAATTGGGAAAGGTCCTATGTATCTTGGGCTCAGCTTTCCTTTCTTTCCAAAACGCATGACACCTTTCATTGGTGCTACTTTTAAGAATACGAAGTCACCCTCGTTAAACTCTAGGAATCTTCGTCTTTTATCTGCGTAGCTTTTCTGACGACTTTGTGCAGTTTTCATTCTCTGCTGAATCTTTTGGACCGCGTCTATCGTTTCTTGGATAAACTCGGTTTTATGAAGTTCTTTCTCCCTGAGTTCATACCAGTGAATGGGAGATCTACACTTTCGTCCATATAATGCCTCATAAGGAGCCATCCCGATGGACGCTTGATAGCTGTTGTTGTAGGAGAATTCTATCAACGGTAGCTTCTTGTTCCAGGCTCCCTTGAAATCTAAAATACAAGCACGAAGCATATCTTCTAGCGTTTGGATCGTACGCTCAGACTGTCCGTCGGTCTGAGGATGAAATGCAGTGCTGAATCTTAGTTCGGAGCCCATTGCCTCTTGTACACTTTTCCAAAATTTGGATGTGAACCGACTGTCACGATCTGACACTATTGTTGTCGGTATTCCATGTAATCTCACAATGTTGGCAATGTACAATTCTGTGAATTTCTCTAATGTGTATGTCATCTTTACGGGTATAAAGTGAGCAGATTTGGTCAATCGATCCACCACTACCCATATCATGTCAAATCCTTCACTTGTCTTGGGTAGCCCGACCACAAAATCCATGGTTACATGCTCCCACTTCCACTCTGGAATCTCTAGTGGCTGCAGCTCTCCGGCTGGCCGCTGATGCTCTGCTTTGACTCTTTGACATGTTAAGCAGCTGCTGATGTGTTTAACAATGTCATTCTTCATCTTTTTCCACCAAAAGTGCTGCTTTAGATCCTGATACATTTTCGTACTGCCCGGATGCACTGAATATGGAGTGTCATGGGCCTCTGTCAGGATTCTTTTCTTTAAAACTTCTTCATCTGGTACACAAATTCTTCCTTGGAAGAGTAAAGTTCCATCTTTGGAGAGGTGGAACTCTGACTTGTCATTCTTGGAGGCCTCTTCTTTAAGCCTTTTGAAAGCAGCATCTAGCTCTTGAGCCTCTTTAATCTCCTCAAGAATTGTTGGTTTGAGTTGCATTGCCGCTAATTTTCCTGAAATTATCTCTACTCCCAACAAGGAGATCTCATGTTGAAGTGGCTTGGGCAACTTATTGATGGCTATTTGCTCTGGCATCATTGATTTACGACTCAACGCGTCTGCCACTCTGTTCGCCTTACCGGAGTGATATAAGATCTCACAATCGTAATCTTTTACCAACTCCAGCCATCTTCTTTGTCTCATGTTAAGCTCTTTCTGAGTAAAGAAATACTTTAAGCTCTGGTGGTCAGTGAAAATTCTGCACCGAACTCCATATAGGTAATGTCGCCATATCTTCAAAGCAAATACGACGGCTGCTAACTCCAACTCATGAGTCGGATAGTTCTTTTCATGCTCTTTGAGTTGTCTTGATGCATAGGCTATTACTTTTCCATCCTGCATCAGCACAGCTCCTAGACCTGTCCTGGAGGCATCGCTATAAATGTCGAAGTCTCCTTCATCCTTTGGAATTGTGAGAATTGGAGCACTGGTCAACCGATTCTTCAACTCTTGAAAGCTTTCTTCACACTTCTTTGTCCACTCGAACTTCTTCTCTTTGCGTGTGAGAGCAGTGAGAGGGGCAGCTAATCTGGCAAATCCCTCTACAAATCTCCGATAATAGCCCGCTAATCTGAGAAAACTCCGGATCTCGGTCACATTCTTTGGAGGAGACCACTTGCTTACTGCTTCGATCTTTGTTGGGTTTACTGAAATTCTGTCTTTGGAAACGACATGTCCTAAGAAGTGGACCTTACCTAGCCAAAATTCACATTTGGAGAACTTTGCATATAGCTGATGTTCCTTCAGAGTGCGTAACACAATCCGAAGATGCTTCTCATGCTCCTTCCAATCTTTCGAGTATATAAGGATGTCATCGATAAACACAATGACAAACTGGTCTAAAAATTCCTTGAATACTCGATTCATCAGATCCATAAAAGCGGCTGGTGCATTCGTTAATCCAAAAGGCATAACGAGAAATTCGTAGTGCCCATACCGTGTTCGGAACGCGGTCTTTGGAATGTCCCTTTCTTTAATTTTTAACTGATGATAGCCGGATCGAAGATCAATCGTTGATCACTGGTACCTCGTTCGGTTGTAGTTCTACCTTCATGGTGGTGTCCTTGACATAAGCTAGATATCCAGTACAGCTACTAGATATCAGCTTTCTTGCCCGCAGGGGACTGATCAGCATTTTCGACTGCTTCTGAGAATGCCCTTGATACTCAAACTGGTCTTTTTCTCCAGACTGGAACACTACTTTTCGTCGTCGACAGTCAATGGTCGCTTGATATTTTGCAAGGAAATCCATTCCAAGGATAACGTCATAATCGACTAACTCTAAGACGACTAAGTCGACGTACAACTCCCTATCAGCAACAATTACTGGCACATGACGTAACCAGTAATCAGATAATAATACCTCACCAGACGGTAAGGTGGTTTTAAACACTTGGCCAATTTTATCCTTGGCATGACTAACTCTTTCTACAAAGCTAAGTGAGGCAAATGAATGCGATGCACCGGAGTCAAATAAAATAAGTGCAGGGCTTTGGGCGACAAGAAGCTGACCTGTCACCACATTCGAGGTGCCTGCCTCTACATCTTCCCTGGTGTAGGCTAATAGATGTGCCTCGGTCTTTGGTATATTCTCCTGGCCTCCAGGTTGAGTATGCGATCCTTGTATAGCATGGACCTGACTCGTCTGTCGGGACCGAAGGGATCCCGGCTGGTTCTGTTGGTTGGATGGGCAGACTCTAGCATAATGGCCTTCTCTACCACAAACAAAGCATGCGGTATTCCCCAGCTTGCACTCGCCCTTGTGCAATCTTCCACATTTTGGGCATGGCTGTCGGTTCTGTACTCCTTCTAAGCCTTGCCTTTGCTGAGTGTTGCGAGTATTTTGGCCCCAATTTTCATTTGGGTTTCCCTTTCGCTTATTGGTGTTCTGCTGGTTCTGGTTATTTTTCTGACCAGGCTTCATTCCTTGACCAGATTTATTACTTTGGCCAGCTTGGTTGTTCTTCTGAGTCTGCTTCGCGAGATCTCTTTCTTTCTTCTTCTCCTCCCAGACTTTTGTTCTTTCTTCCTTAACTCGGTTCAGACGATTCTTGGCCCTCATAGCTCTGCTTACACAGTCTGCTACAGTGGTTGGCAGGGTCTCGCCACTTTCCACATTTAGGGCTATATCCTGTCGGAACATATTGATCATCTTCCGTACCCGCTCTTCTTCTGTGGGTACCAAATGTGGACACAGTCGAGCTAATCTGTCGAATTTACGGCAGGCTTCAGTCACTGTCATCTCGCCTTGCCTCAGCTCATCGAACTCTCTTTGTTGAGCTCGTAGGGTGTCAAGGTTGAAATACTTCCTGTTAAATTCTCCCAGGAAGTCATTCCAGGTCATCCTTCTAACGTCCCTTCGCATCTTTACTGTCTCCCACCAATAACGAGCATCCTTCGTTAATATGCAGGAGGCGCAAAGGACCTTCTCTTGGTCTGTTAGGTCCATAAACTCAAAAATGGTCTGTAGTGAAGCTAACCACTCTTCAGCCTCTAAGGGTTCTATAGATCCCTCAAACTCTTTTGGCTTCATCTTTCGGAACCGTTCATACAATGATCCCTGGTTGGCTCCAGCTCGGGCACCTATTGCTACTTCAGGTACCATTCGGACTGGTGGTGCTACTGGTTCAGGAGCTGGTTGTGGCTTCGGTACTGGTGCTTGAGGTGGAGGGAAATTTGCTTGGGCCCTATTCCTCTGTTCCAGTAGCTCTTGCAGTCTCTGGTTCTGTGTTTCTTGTGCCTCTAGCCGAGCTTGTATGTTAGCTAGGACAGCGGCTAAGTCTGCTTCTTGAGCTTGCTCAGCTCGTGTGCGAACCATGTTGCTGTGTCTGACCTATAACAATAGCGACATGGTTTAGTGCTAAATTAGATATTGATTATCTAAAATTAACTTACTTGGACTGAGCAGGTGCAGATGCTGAGATGTCATGGAAGGTCGATAGTAGAACCGCTCGCTCTGATACCAACTCTTGTGGGCGACCCCTCTAGCTTAGGTCGTCCACCTTATCTTGCTTGCTTTCTTTATTCTTTGCTTAGTCTTACTTAGCTTGCTTGTTTCTATAGCTTTCTTCTTCTTGGGGTTTAAAAGATTTGTTCTTGAAAAACTAGGAATATTTTTTTTTTCTTTAACTGGAGGAAACTACTAATTCTTGAAAATTGTGTATACATAAATATATACGTACTTCTTAATACTTTTTCCCAAAATATATTTTGGAGTCTTGTTACTTTAAAGTACGTAAAAATAGAAACATACTTTTAAGCTTGTTTCACTACTTTACATACTACACTCTTGTCTTGTCTTTATACATATATCTCACTATTACACTTTCTTTCTTTTACACCTTGAGTACAGCGGAATTCTGCGAAACGGAACCATAACTCGTCCATGACATCGCTGGGATCTGCCTGCCAGTCCGCTACTCTTGCTTCATACTGCTGGTTGTTTTCCTTTATTACCTACAGCACGAATAGACTAATGAGCTAAAGCTCAGTAAGTACAAACATACATACAAGCAAATAAGCTGAATACACCACTCTAGGGTTAGTCAACTTAGGACCAATTATTTTCTTTAGTCCTATACTACTTGTTCTTTCTATTCTATTTCTTTCTTTTCTTTGCTTTACTTCATCTGCTTAATCTTTCACTTGTGGGCCCGTGGTTGGACGTACCTGGTGCGCGCAGACCAATAGAGGATCAGGGGAGCGACCCACCGATCAACCCTAAGGTCATCTCTGGACTACTGACCTTATAGGTAGTAAGTCATGCCATGAACTACCTCATTATTAACGAGGCAGCGCCACACTTCTGGGGTGGAGGCAGGAAGTTAAGCCATAAACTACCTCATTATTAACGAGGCAGCGCCACACTTCTGGGGTGGAGGCTATCTGGGAACCTCACAACTGGGGAGGCCGGTACGCCAACCTTAACTTTTAAGTCTTATTATTTGACTTAACTTATTTCTCTTTTCTTTTTCTAATCTTGCTTACTATTCTCGTGAACATGTTAGTATCATGTCACAAACTGAATAGCTTAAATGTGTATATATATATAACACAACTTTATGGTAAGTCCATTCGTGAGTAGACAATTAAATGTCTGTACTTACCTTATCAATCTCTTCTCTTCTTCTCTCTAGGATCTTTGATCGTCCTCCTTCTAGGTCGATTTTTGGATCCTACAGACAAACTTTGTCTGTTAATTTCATTTCCATTTATAGCTTTTATTTTTCATTAAAAAGCTTAAATAGAACCTATTTACAACTTTTTGGGCTTTATTTATCATTTCCCCAATTTTTCCCAACTTTTGCAAAATTACGATTTTGCCCCTATATTTTGGCAAAATTGCAGTTTTGCCCCTGACGGAATTTTATTGATCCAGACTGCATTTTTGGCCCTCAGGAACTTTTCTGACCCTTTTCTAATCATTACTGGGTTCGTTTCTATTATATTTTCACTTTTCACTTTCCCGACCCTCGGGAAGCACTATTCCGACCCTTACGTCGGTTTAGTGATTTTCTATCGTTTCGGAGCCTCAAATGGACGTTTTACTAGTATTTAAAACGTTCATCTAGACTTTCCCGACCTAGGTCTCCGAGGCTCGGATTTTCCGTACCCGACTCGGACCTTTATTTCATTTCCAAAAACGCCCCCCCCCTCGGGGTCGGTTTTTCCGTTTCACTCTCATTTTACATTTTTAGGGGACGGTCTACTATTCACGAACCACCCCTTAGGTTTTCCTTATTCAATTCTCCGTTAGGGACTCGGGTTTCCGACCCGACCCTAAACTTTATTTTTAATTCCTATTTTGCCCCGAAAGCCGTTTTCGAAATTTCGGCAGCATTTCGGCGTAATTTTAAGGCTTCCGGCGTTAGGTACGCCTCGAACCATATGTACCTGCCACGTACTATACCACAAGCCTATTTTATGTAAAAGTTTTCCAAACTTTTACATAAAAGCTCACAAATTCCCATTTCACATTTTTAACCACATTACAAAATTTTTTTCACAATTTTGCCCTTAGTTTTGGTTTCAGTTTTCACCACCAAACCGAACCAAAGTTTCTCAAACTTTTCAACCACTTGTTAGGCTATTAAATGCCATTTTTCTAACACTTTTTCAAGCCCATTTCCTTATACTTTTCAACTAAATTCTTAGGGTTTTTAAACACTTAAACCCACGGCCTCATTACTGAAAAACATGCCATCATTTTTGTTTCATGCTTTCAATCAAAAATTTCATTATTCACATCATAAAATGCATGATTTCAATTAACCAAACATCATATGAAACATGCAAAATTTTCACCAAAACCCTAAGTAAACCCACAGCCACCTTGAGTAAATGAACCCCAAAATTTTTCCAAGCTTTTCCATAATGAATTTCATGCTTTATTCTTCACCAATTTCAACTTAGAAAGCATATTAACAATTAACCACAACTTTTTCTCATTGGTTACCTAAGGTAACCCACGGATTTTCCTTTGGAAAACCAACCAAAAATTGGTTTTTCTTTAAACCAATTGCATGGTTTTCTTCCTTATTACACCCTTAACAAAACCCATCATCAACTTAATGAAAAACACCCAAAATTTTTCCATCTTAATTCACTATTCATCCCACAGATTTCATGAAGAAAAACCAAGAAAAATTTCAATCCAAGGGAAGTTACCTTATTCACTTTCTTCCTTTGTCTTCAAGTGATGTTTTGCCACACTTTTTGTGTAGAAAACTTGAAGGAATTACTTGGTTTTCCTTTGGTCACCCACGGCTCCCATGGAAGAAAAAACTTATCAAATTTTTCTCTTAGTTTTTGCTTGAAATTTGGTCTCGGTCTTTTGATACAAAAGTGGCCGACTTATGCATGGAAGAAAGCCAATTAATTTGGCTCTAAACCAATCAAATTTCAACACCTTTCACCCTAATACTTTCCACCTTTTTCAAAAATTAAAAATGGTTAATTTTGGCCAAATCTTGGCCTTTAGATCAAAAACAAATTAAATCATGGCCATTCATCCTACCTAACACCATATTTCTTTCCATTTGGTAAATGGATTTATGATGTCATAATTACTAAAGTGAAAGTTGACTTTGACTTTCACTATTCACATTAATTCGACTACTTTTTGACCGATACCGGTTCGAGCCGAAATTTTCCTGGAATCGTCCCGGCGTGTTCCTGAGGTCTCCTGTGCAGTCGGATCAACTTAATCTGCTTCCGTTTGATCAAAATCGATCCCGGAAGTTTACCGTCTTTTTGAGCTCCGGTTAGGGTTTCAATGCCGGTTTTGGCACCGTTTCACCCGTTTCAACTCAGTGAATTTTTTCCAACACTGAATTCTTACTCGTCAGTATTGTTAGAACATTTTAATATATTCTAAACAATACAAATACATCTATTTCACTCTTTAAATAGTACAAATTATTATATACATATATTTGTACTTTTCTTACTGTGCTCTTACTTTGACTTGCCATATTCTTATCTTTATACTGTTCAGATACCGAAACTACTCCTTTTTGAGCGTTTTGGGCCTGAATTCACTTTCTTACTCATATACTTTATTCTCTACTTATTTTTGGAGATTTTAATTTCCTCCAAAACATTTATTTATTTCTATCAACACTATAATTTGTCTAATTACAACCATAGTGTTTCTTTACATTCTTACTTACAGAACTCATAGAAAACCCTAGATTAAACTAGGTCACACCACTAAAATTCTCTGGTTGTCACATCTTCTCTTTTCTTTTCTTTACTTTACTTTATTTTACTTTCACTTGTGGTCCCCACTGTTGGTCATACTTGATGTGCACGGACCAATGAGGGGATGGGGAGTAACCTCCCAACCTACCCTACGGTCAAACTTTAACTTTTAACTACCATACCTTCAGGGTAGCGCCTTTAATCCTTTAACTACCACACATTCGGGGTAGCACCACATTGGGGTGGAGGCCATAAACATAAAACTTTAACTTTTAACTATCGCACCTTTGGGGTAGCGCCTTTAAACCTTTAACTACCGCACCTTCGGGGTAGCACCACACTAGGGTGGAGACCATAAACATAAAACCTCACCTTATACAGAGGCCAATACGCCAACATTTAAATCTTCAATCTTATTATCTTTCTTATTTTTGTCTTTCTTTACTTTAACTTATCATTCTTCTTACTTCGTGAATTTGTTAAAACGTCATGTCACAAATGCACTATTTCATAAAATGCATAGTCAGAAACTTTTTATCATTTTGTAAAACATTACTTTCAGTACTTGAGATAACATTTTATTTAAAAACATGTCATAATGTCAATTCATAACATCAAATCATAAAACAGTCCTATGCAAGTCAATTCATGAGTTAGCAAATAAATGTCTGTATTTACAATATTTGTGCTAGCGTAAACTTTCTCAAGTCTTCTACGTGTCTGTTCCCATTCCTTATCGGGTTTCCTATCATCGAAATTACTAACAGTTATTTTCGAGATTACATACTTAAAACGTAACAATAACATGCAAATTCTAAGTTTGATGTCCTGACTACGAATTTAGGGGGGTGGTCTAACGTCCCACTTTCCACTTTTTCACTAACTTTTGGCAAATTTACCATTTTGCTCCTAGTGGGATTTTTTCTTCATTTCTTCGACTTAAATCTTGATTTTTCCCTTTAAAATCTTAATTAAGACCTTAGGTTACTATTCCATCCTTAACAGTCCTTTTTTCAAACTTTTGAGAAAATAACCATTTCGTCTCCAACTTTTAACAAAATGACCATTTTGTCCCTTGTGTGGTTCCTCTTTGTAACTTTACTTTTCTTTGACTTAAAACTTAATTTTGGCCTTTAGAATCTTAATTAAGCTATTCTAAGGCCCGAATGGTCCTTTTCTAACATTTCTAAAATTTTTGATCAAAATGACCGTTTTGCCCTTAGTGGGTTTTTAGGCCATAACATTTTCACTTTAATGTTTTGATGGGATTTTCTAAGTCCAAAAATCGTAAAATAAGTTTTCCTAGGCCTCAACATGTTTTTAGAGTATTAATTCCTACAAATTCTCTGTCTATTTCTCACCCAGTCTCGAGTGGCACTATTCCGATCTTAGGTCGTTTCTCTTTTTTTTTTTCCCCTAACATTTCGAGACTCCGAATAGACGTTTTACGAAACCTTAAAATGTCCATTCTCCTTTCCCAAGCCTAACTGTAATATGCACCATGATCGTGTACATAATTTACTTTGAGACAAGTAATTAAGTCTATGAATATTGTTTAAATTACCCATTTGAATGAATTAAATGAATAAAGAAACGTTTAATTTCTAATCATACAATGAAAGGGGCAACTGAGGGTAAATCGGCACACCCCATTTACTATTGAGTAATATATATATATATTGAGTGGCATGATGCTATATGTGTATGTGTGTATCCGTGTAGGTGACACACATATCAAGAAAACTGAATATATATATTCATGCTTACGAATATATATATATGCATATAGACTGAGAGATATGATAGTTCATGTAAGTGTGTGTGTGTGACATACAATATCAAGAAATGGTCAAGATGACCTTTTCTTGACATGAAACTGATGTACTTATAATTAGTATGCTTAAATTAGTTATCTGAGCACAAAAGTAAATTTTGAATGATAAATATGTAGTATCGAGAAAATGGTCGAGATGACATTTTCTTGACACCAAACTGATATATTTATGATCAGTGTGCTCAAACTAGTCAATTGAGCACAAAACGTGAAGTTATGAACAAGATATACGTAGTATCGGGAAAGGGGTCAAGGTGACATTTTGTCAACCCGAGATATATATATATAGACTGAGAGATATGATAGTTCATGTGAGTGTGTGTGTGTGACATACAATATCAAGAAATTGGTCAAGATGACCTTTGCTTGACACGAAACTGATATACTTATACTCAGTGCGCTTAAATTAGTTATCTAAGCACAAAAGTGAATTTTGAATGATAAATATGCAGTATCAAGAAAATGGTCGAGATGACATTTTCTTGACACCAAACTAATATATTTATGATCAGTGTGCTCAAACTAGTCAATTGAGCACAAAACGTGAAGTTGTGAACGAGATATATGCAGTATCGGGAAAGGGGTCAAGGCGACATTTTCTCAACCCGAAACTGATATATTTAGAATCAGTATGCTCAAGCTAATCGATTGAGCACAAAAAGTGATTTCTAAGTAGGGATCACATAGTATCCAGAAACAGATCGAGATGACCTCAGATGGGCGTAAAACTGATAAATTCATGATTAGCATGCCCAAATTAGCCAAGATAGCCTGTGCTAAAATTTTTAGTACAGAAAGTGTGCTATGCACATACTGTGTTGGTATAGTTTAGAACATAACCACAGAACAGAAGAGGAATAGTAAACAGACACAGAGTAAGCTCATAAGCATTTACAACCCATTAGAAATGGTTAGAATAAGAATCGGTTCAACAAAATCCATTTTTTGGTAGAGATTTGGAATACAACAGGACAATTACCAGACACCGTTGTAAGAAATTAGACTGATAAGAGAAGCTTTTACAGATAAAATCCCACCTCAAAAACCGTTCCTAACAGCCAAGAGACAAGGTGAAAAAGTTTTCCTTGAAATAAGGAAACATGTTTGGCAACTTTTGAATTAAAAAAAAAAAAAAGGTATTGAAGACAAGCACTATTGTTTTTGCAACTCATTATTGCAATGTTGGCTTTGTTTCTTTCCATGGCTCCACCAGATCTACATGGGGCAGAAGCTGAAAAAAAAATTTGTCCCTCTTAACTTAGCCAAGTTTAGCTTAATTAAGATGCTTAAGAATTGTCTATATAGAGGTATGCTTGGCCATATGGGCTACTTTCTTTCTTTCTTTCCAAAAGCCACCCAAAAAGCTCCATTTTCTCTCTTCCTTTCAGCACAAAACTACCTCCCTCCCCTAGCCAAAAAGAAACAAATTTTAAGCACAAAACCTTGCTTGGATTGAGCCATTTTTCGGGTCACACAAAGGTAATCGCTAAGACCCTTTTCTTTGTGGCTATTGTCTTTAGTTAAGCTTTGATCTCAATGGAATTTATTGTGTATTTGAGCACATGGGTTGTAATAAGTTTATTTTGAGCTTTAAGCACTTTATAATGTGATTATGTGGTTGTGAGGTTACGATTTTCGTTTTTGTGGCTTGTGGTATTCATGAATGTTTAGGGTTAGTATGGTAAGCCAAACTACTTTTATTTTTTAGCCATTGATTTGATAGTTTTAAGCGTGATATAGATGGATTTTGAGGATATGTGAAACACAAAAGTTTTAGTAAATTTTGTAACAGACGTTTGTGTGTGAAATAGACCTAGGCTAAAAATGATGTTAAGATAGGGTTTTGGATGGTTTTCTGACCAGAGGTCAAAATTAGGACTGTAATCCTAGAGGCAGGGATAGTTTTGTATTTTTGTGAAAACGGGTAATCTCAATTCCGAATCAGTTTCTGGGCTCAACATGAAAAATGTAGACCACATCAAAAGGTTAAAAATGGGTATGTGACTATCAAAAATTCAACCGTTTTAAGGCCTAAACAGAGCGGTTTTCCTAAACCTAAAAACTAGGAAATTTTCTAAAACTATGCGAAAGCAAAGCCACGGTTTTGAGATGTTTAGGAGAGGCTAGAGTCCAAACCAAACTCCAAGATGAACATGAAACTTGTCCATCTTGTTAAGCCTTAAGATATCGTGTTCTCCAATTTTACAAATTTGATCCTTTTAAGCAAGTTGTAATCAGTTTTTCAAAAGAGGTTCAAAAACCATATTTTTGACTTAACACCAAAGAGTGTTCTTCTAAAATAAGGCAAAGGATTTAAGACAATGACCACACCATCTAACAGGATGTTAAGAGGATTGTTTTTAAAGATTATGTGTTTCTCAAAATGAAAATATGCTTGTGTACGGTTTTCAAAATCGATCGGATACTAAAGGTACCTCAATTACTTTAAATGGCTGATTAGTTAACTAGCCGATTAGCTAGCATGAACAAGAGAGAGAGAGAGAGAGATATTAATTGATTTATTAAGCAAATAAATCAATTAACTACGATTAGAAGATAGTTAAACGAACTCTCCAAAAAGAGGACAACTAAGTAACGATGGTAATCGGTAATATATGTCGATAGATGCTTCAGTCACTAATGATATTAGTGACTCAAAAATAAGTGTTAATGGAATGCGTTGCGATGAAAGATAGATACCTGTATTACAACAAGGCAAAGTACAAATTACCTACAGATAGGTAAGCATAATTCTGCCTGCAGCATGAATGAAAATGTTTTTAAACAGTCATTTTTACGATGAGAATATTTTTATTCCTTAATCGCATATGATTGATGAATAACATGATGAAGATGTTTTAGTTAGCTTTTATGATAAGCATGTTTCTATTCTTTAATCATGAATGATTGCTGAATAACAAGATAAAGTTCATAACATGATGATAGTAATTCATGATCTCAACAATTGGGTAATTAAAAAGTGAGTCAAGACTCATTGAGCATGGCATACCGGCCTCTCGAGCTAAGGGGAGGTTTTCAGTTTAAGTATGACGAGCCAAGGTTCCAAAGAAAGTTTGTGGTCTCAGTGAATCTGAAGATCCGCATGCATTCGGTACTGACACATGGGCCCTAAAAAAAGTAAAGAGAGATAAAGCATAATGAAGCATAATTGAGCATTATCGGTTTATGCATAGTCCACAATATGCTTTAAGTTATAGTTATGATATGCTTCTAAATTATGTGATATGTGTTATGCTTTCAATTATATGACACATGATATGTTTTCATGATATGCTTTGAAGTCATGATATATTTATTAGTATGATAGGCCTTTAAGTATGGCCTATGTTTTTAAGTTATGTTTTGTGGATTAAGTGTTGTACTTGCTGAGCGTAAAACTCATCATATATGTTCATGATGTAGGTAAGAAACCTATGGGCTAGACTCCGATGGACGATGATGGCGGCAGGGCTAAATTGATGGTTGGGTATAGATGTCACCATAAGTTCTACTTTTACATGATGTTAAGTAACACTTTTTGTTTTGAGAACCAAACTTATATTAAGTAATGACCAGTTTAGTATTTCCTAAGTATGTATGTATGTTTGACCTTAAGTTGTATTAGGACCCTTATGTATTCATAAAGTATATTTAAGTATGTATGGCTATAGTAAAGCCTATTATGCAAACAAAAATCTCGTGGAAATTATGATGTTGGAGTATGATTGTTTTAAGCACGTTCTAAGTAAGTTTAAGTAAAGTAAGTTTAAGTGAGGGGCAACGATAGCGCCACTAGGGTGAGTCAAAGTCAGGGTTGCCACTGTTGGTATAAGAGAGGCATCCTGCCGTCCTACCTCACATCGTCGTATGGCCGCTTCATCTATCCAAGTATGTTAGTTTGTATTTTACGTTGATAGTATGTAGGTTAATGTTTAAGTTATAATATGTAGCTATGGCTGCTCCAGTAAACCGCCGCCAGGGAGAAGAAGATCGCAAGGTGAGTTTTGCTTTCACTAATATGGATTCTGATAGATACGATGGATGCCACTCTCACGAGCTCATAGGATAGATATGCCACGTGGAGGTCATATTCCGTACCTGTCGTATCCTACCACACGTATAGGTGGATCTGGTAAGTAACAGGCTGGATGGACCAACAATGGCCTGGTGGGATAGACAATGCAAAAATGGAGACCCTATGGTGCACTGGGCCAATTTTTGTCGAAACCTTTGTGATACCTTTGGGCCACCTCCGTTTGAGTAAGTCTACAAGTCAGGTAGGGACATGACTATCTGGAGAGATATGCATGAGAGACAGTACGATATCCTCTCCGGCATATGGGATGCGTACGAAAGGGAGACTATGATTCACTATTGTCAAAGGTTTTGGGATGCTATGTGGCCTCACATACACTTAGAGGTATCCTTTAGCAAGATAGTTGACGTGACGCCCTTGATTCCGATCACCCGCAATTGTCATGAACCGACACTATTGCCGATCAAGACAGCTCGTGTGCCGAATCTAGGTTGTCAACTTAAAACTCTTTTTCTAATACTTTCATTTCTCAGGGCCCGAAAATTTTGCCCATAAATTTTTTTTTTCTTTTTAATACATACTTTCTCCAAAAGAAAGCTAAATATAAAAACCAGGTAAAATACAACACTAATTTCTAGTTGTCCTTTTTGAGTACAACATAATATATAATATACAAAATATTTATACTGCATATATCAATCTCTTCAATTCACTAACTTTAAAAGCTTAGCGGAAAACCTACAGAAGGACCAAGTCCACGGTGAATTCCCTATCCTTTGACACACGCACATCCTGCCGTCATCCAGATATTCTACAAAATAGGTTTCTTACCTACAACATAAACAAATCGGTGAGCTAACAGGATCAGTAAGTTCAAACATACTTAGTAAGAATCATACGGATTCAAAAACATTGAAAACTCAATCTCCTATGAATAGTACTATTCATCATAAATAGTGACTTTAACCTTTGACCGATGAGCAGTAACTGTTACCATAACTAGTTACTATTCACATTACTTCAATCGGATACTATTCACACATCCTAACCGAAATCACTATACTTAGTATACTCTTCAGTTATGCTCAATTATGGTTTTCATCATATTATTGATGGTTCATTCTCTATTTATTTTCTAGTAAAGAGCTCTTTTTATGGCAATACTGTTATTAATCTTGCACGCTGACTGGGAGGGCCTAGGGAGCGACCCAAGAGCTTCGGCCTCCACAGCCCTTATATCCCCGTAGGACCTGAGAGACCTCTATCAATATGTTGGAGGGACGGTACGCCTTAATGGTTTTTGTTACCATATTTCAATTATGGTTTTGACCAAGTGACATTAATCGTCCTCAAGATCACTATCCTCCATCGCCCGTAGGCCTCACTTATTCTCTTTTCTCATTATATGGGATATGTTATACTAACTAATCCCAAAATTTCCTTAGGACTTTATATCTAGTGCACATCTAATACATAATAAAAGAACACAGTATTTCATGTTGCAGACATTAAAATGCTTGAACTTGCCAATACTGCTATAATGTCCACTTCCGAAACTCCTCCGTAGTTCTATCTCTAGTTCGGGGTCTTACAGACATAATATTGTCTGTTAATACCCTATATTAATTATCACTTTAAATATATTTATTTTGTGATAAATTTTTCAATACAATTCAACTTGTAATATGGTACACGGCCTTCAACAAGCCCATGTTCATGACCGTGTACCTCCTGGTTTCATACTACATGGCCGTGTTGTTTACTATCTAGCCGTGTAACTGTACACGGCTTGATATGCACCTGTGTTCAAACCCGTGTACCTCTCGGGTTGTAAATTTTTTTTTCCTATACACTATCATGTATTCCTCTACACACCCGTGTTCTTCAAAATTTTTAGATTTTTAACTCTAAAATCTTTATTTTGAGTCCTAGAATTTTATTTAAGTCATTCTAGGTCCTTTCGTGTCCTTTCCGAGCCTTTCGGAAATTTTTGGTCAGAATGACCATTTTGCACCTAACGAGTCTCGGGACCGTAACTATTCAATTCTATCATTTTTCTTAAATTTTCTAAGCCCAAATATCTTAAAATAATATTCTCTAGGCTTCTGTATTATTTTTACAACTCAGTTTACTATAATTTCTCGATTATCTATTTTCCCGATCCTCGATTACTATTCATCCGTTAACTAGGGTCGTTTCTCGTTTTTCGAGCGTTTCGGAGCCTCAAATGACCTTTTTACTACTCTTGAAATACTTTTTATCCCGTCCCCGACCCTCGGTCCTCGAGAGGCTTGGGTTTCCTATCCCGACCTAATATTTTTCCTCGTTTCCCAAAATACCCCTAATATGAAATTTTTTTCCTGTTTTAGGCATTTTAGACATTAAGGGTCGGTTTACTATTCCTTTTGGGTTGGTTTTCCATTTTCAATCCTAATCCACCGAGGGGTCCCGGTTTCCTTTCCGAGTCCAATATTTTTACCCCTCGTTCCCTGAAATGCCCTTATGCTGTTTTAGAAATTTCGGCAGCATTTCCGCTTGTATTTTTAGGTTTCCCGGCGTTAGGTATGCCTCAGAACCTTTATACTTGCCACGTACTATACCAGAGGCCTATTTTATACAAAGTTTCCAAACTTTGTATAAAAATTTTCCACGTTAACCAATATTCAAGAATCAATGTATAATACCAATTTTTTGCCAAACCTAATCCTGGTTTACAATATTAATCATCGCCCATGTTTTTTCATCACAACATTTCAAGTATCACATGTTACTCTTAGGTTTTCTAATGTGTAGAACAACATCAAAACCTAACCATATTTTCATTACAACCCTAGCATTGTCCATGGCCTTTAGCATGAAAATTCATCAAAATTTTCTTATTTCTTGATTCTAATTCATGCTTGATTCAACATATAATTAATTGAACATAAACACTAATCCAAATCATCAATTCCCAATCATTTTTCACAACACTAATACCATGGATTTCTTAGGGAAACATGCAAAATTTTTGTTTGTTTCTAAACCTTAAATCATGCTTTAAATTCTACAACAACAAACAAATAATATCATCATCACAAAATCAACTTTTCAATTTTTTCCCACTCTACATACCCACGGATTTTCACTAAGAAAATCAAAGAGAAATGCTTCAATTTAGAAGCTTACCTTATCTTGATGATGTCTTGATACTAGAAATGTAATGGAAGCTTATTTTTGGGTGAAATTTAAAACAAAATTTGGCTTAAAGGGGGGAAAAGGCCACGGATTTTTGGCTGAAAAAGAGCAAGAGTTTGGCTTAGTTTTTCTATTTTTTTGAATGATTTTGGATGTCTATTTATAGGAAAAAGCCAAGGGTTTTTTAGCAAATTTTTCCAACAATTTGCTAATTGTTCAAGGATCAAAATGCAATAATTTTGTGTCAAAAACCTAATTTTTTTCTTTCTCCCTTTCGACATGCATGAATGGCCTTTTAGATCATTCTAACAAATTTTTTTTTTTATCATTTTGGCATGATCTAAGCCGTTGATCAAAAAGTTAGGTGATTCTAGCCATACACCTTTCATCTTGCTTTCCAAACAAAAATAAAATAAAATGGATTTATGACATCAACATGATGATGTCATCCTACTATTTATATTAATTCACTAATTAATTTGTGGTCAAATTTTGACCGAAAACCTAACCGAACGAAACTTTACCGAAATCGCGTAGGCGCCTCCGATGTGATCGGTTTGTTTTATTTTGCTTCTGTTTGGTCAGAATTATCTACCGTAAATTTCTATTGTTTTAGTGCATTTCGATGCATTCTCTAGGGTTTTCGGCTCTGATTTCGAACCGTCACACCCAAAAATGTTTTGTAAGATTTTCCATCCCCGAACTCACTCATTCTAATACTATTAGAACATTTTCACAATATTCTCAATAGTATTAAAACACAACTTTTTCATATTTTATTCATTAAAATTGCTACATACATACAATTTTAACCTACTCCGAGAATCTAAAATTCCCGGTTATCACATTCACCCCTCCTTATAGAATTTTTGTCCTCAAAAATTTAGAACAAGTGGGGGTTCAAATTTCTAATTTCGTCTTCGCGTTCCCATGTAGCCTCTTCAACGTTGTGATTTTTCCACAGCACTTTGACTAATGGGATTGTTTTATTCCTCAAAACTTTATCTTCGTGTGCCAGAATTTGAACAGGTCTTTCTTTATATGTCAGGTCTTCCTGAATCTGGATCGATTCATGTTTCAGCACATGGGATGAATCCGATATGTACTTCCGTAGCATCGACACGTGAAACACATTATGTACTACCGACATTTTTGGAGGTAACGCCAATCTATAGGCAACTTTACCAATGCGTTTGATGATCTCGTATGGTCCAATATATCTTGGACTCAATTTCCCCTTCTTCCCGAACCGCATTATTCCTTTCATCGGTGAAACTCTTAAGAATACGAAATCCCCTTTGTTGAACTCCAGGGCTCGTCATCTTTTGTTCGCATAACTCTTCTGTCAATTCTGGGCTATGTTCATTCGCTACTGTATTTTTGTAATTGCATCCACTGTCTCTTATACAAAATCTGTCTTATGCAGTCATTTCTCTTGTAGGTTGTACCAATGAACTGGTGACCTACACTTCCTTCCATACAAAGCTTCATAGGGTGCCATACCTATCGAAGCTTGGTAGCTGTTGTTATATGAAAACTCTACCAATGGAAGTTTCTCATTCCAGCTCCCTGGGAAATCTATTGTACACGCACGCAGCATGTCTTCTAGCATTTGTATGGTTCGCTCAGATTGCTCGTCTATCTATAGATCAAATGTTGTGCTTAGACGCACTTCTATTCCTATAGCTTCTTGCACACATGTCCAGAAGTTCGAAGTAAATCGCGGATCACGATCTGACACAATAGATTTAGGAACTTCATGTAGTGATTATGTGATTAACATAGAAACTCGCTAATTTTTCCAACGAGAAGGTCATTTTTACTGCAATAAACCTTGTCATTTTTGTCAATCTGTCTACAATAACCCAAATGGCATTATGGCCTTCTCAGGTCTTCGGTAGTCCTACCACAAAGACCATTGTGATATGTTTCCATTTCCACTCAGGAATTTCCAGTGGCTCTATCTTTCCACCTGGATGACGATGTTCAGCCTTAACTTTTTGGCACGTTATACATCTGTTTACAAACTTAGCTATATCCTTTTTTATCCCTTTCCACCAGAATTACAGCTTCAAATCCTAGTACATCTTACTGGCTCTGGGATGTACTAAATAGGGCGTTTCATGGGCTTCTGCCATAATTTTCCTTCTTAATCCTTCATCATCTGGAACTTGAATTCTCCCCTGATGTAGGATTAATCCATCTTTAGATGCTTCCTCCCACAAACTTGCTAGCTTTGGATCTTATTTCTGAGCTTTTCTGATATATTCATACAACGTTGACTCCAATTGTAATGCAGCTATCTTTCCGGCTATTAGCTCTATCTCCAGCATGTTGATTTCTTGTTGCAATGGCTTTGGAAATTTTCTAATCGGCAGTTGCTGTGGAGCAGTAGATTTCCTACTTAACGCATCTGCAACGCGATTGGCTTTTCCCGGATGACAGAGGATTTCGCAATCATAATCCTTTACTAGCTCCAGCCATTTCTGTTGCCGCATATTTAGCTCCTTCTGTGTGAAGAAATATGTTAAACTCTAGTGGTCACTATAAATCTGACACTGAGCTCCATATAGATAGTGTCGCCAAATCTTTAACGTGAACACTACTGCAGCAAGCTCCAAAACGTGCATAGGATAATTTTTCTCATGGTCCTTTAATTGACGTGAGGCATAGGCAATCACCTTGTCACCTTGCATCAGGACGGTTCCTAATCCCATCTTTAAGGCGTCGCTATATATCACGAACATCTCCCCTTCAGTCGAAAGTGTAAGTATCGGCGCTCTCGTTAATTATCTCTTCATATCTTGGAAGCTTTTCTCACACTGTTCAGTCCATTCATACTTCTTTTCCTTGCGTGTAAGCGCCGTGATAAGAGCAGCGAGTTATGTGAATCCTTCAACAAATCTTCTATAATAACCAGCTAGACCTAAGAAAGTCCGTATTTCCGTCACATTCTTAGGTGCAGGCCATTCATTGATCACCTCTATTTTTGTAGGATCCACAGCAATTCTTTCCTTGGAAGCCACGTGTCCAAGAAAATGTACTCTATCTAGCCAGAATTCACATTTGGAGAATTTGACATAGAGTTTATGCTCCCTTATTGTCTGCAAGACAGCTTTTAGATGCTCCTCATGCTCCTCACGAGCCTTTGAATATATGAGAATTTCATCGATAAACACAATGACAAACTTATCTAGTTATTCCTTAAAGACTCGATTCATCAAGTTTATAAAAGCTACTGGTACATTTGTTAACCCAATCGGCATCACAAGGAATTTGTAATGACCGTAACGGGTCTGAAATATGGTTTTGGGGATGTCACTCTCCTTGATCCTCAGTTGATGATATCCTGATTGCAAATCAATCTTGGAGAATACTGCTGCGCCTGTTAGTTGATCGAACAGGTCATCAATTCTAGGTAATGGATACCTATTCTTGACAGTAATCTTGTTTAACTCCCGATAATCGATGCACATCCGAAATGATCCATCCTTCTTCTTAACAAACAGTACTGGAGCACCTCATGAGGAATAGCTGTTGCGTATGAATCCTTCGTCAATAAGCTCCTTCAGCTGTTCTTGTAACTCTTTTAACTCTGCCGGTGTCATTCGGTACGGTGCCTTTGAGATAGGTGTAGTTCTTGGCATCAGCTTGAGCTCAAAGGAAATTTCTCGTTCAGGCGGCAATCCTGATAATTCCTCTGTAAAGACATCAATGAATTCCTTCATAATATGAACGTCTTCTGGTTGGAGCTTTCGTTCCTTCGTCACGTCCAATATACATGCTAGGTATCCAGCACAATCATTAGACATTAGCCTCCTTGCTTCCATTGACTTTATCATTATCTTTTCTAATCTACGTGACGTATCGACGTACTCAAATCCCTCTTCTTGTTCAAGTTGAAATCTTATCTTCCACTTCCGACAATCGATCGTGGCTTGATACATCCCTAGGAAATCCATTCCTAGTATTACATTATAGTCGACAAGCTCCATCACGATCAATTCTACCAATAATTCCCTATTTGCCACAATTATTGGCACATGCGGTAACCAATAATTGGACATCAGGACTTCCCCCGAGGGTAATGCAGTTCTAAATGTCATACCCATATTGTCTTTAGGATATCCTATCCTATTCACAATCTTGTATAAAATGAAAGAATGCATAGCTCTAGAATCAAATAAAACAGATGCCAAATTATTAGCGACAGAAAGCTGACCTGTCACTACATTTGATGTTCCAGCTTCCGCCTCTTCCTTTGTATATACCATGACTCTAGCATCTGTTCGGGGCAAGCATTCTTGTCTTTCCTGCCTCTCAGAATGGGATGATCCTTCAGCTTTAGTCTACAGTGAATGTGCTTGGGAGCGTTGCTGTTGTGGCTGAGACAAACCTTGCACATTTTGTCTATTTTCTGGACAATTTCTGGCAAAATGACCATCCTCCCCACATTGGAAACAGGCATTTAGGGCAAATCTGCATCGACCTGCATGTCTCTTTCTGTAGACTACACAGTCTCCAATAGTAGGGCCAGCATTATTGTTTGTTCTCCTCTACTAGTTCCTATTTCCATAATTATTCCCCTTTCTCTTCCCCTAGGACTATTGACCGGAAGTACTTAGCTGCCCAGCCTTAGTATTCTGATTCGGTTTGCTACTTTGTCCGGCCTGGGATCCAACTTATACAGCTTTGCCTAGCACCTTCTCCTTCTTCTTAGCGTCCCAAATCTTTTCTCTCCGTTCCTTCTGTCGGACTAGATAATATTCTGCGCTCAATGCACGACTAACACAATCAACTACAGTGTCAGGTGGAATCAACCCACTGTCCACCAATGTTGAAATCTTAGGATGGAACATTCCCAGCATTTTCTGGATTTTCTCTCTTTTAGTGGTGACAGTGTATAGGCACAGTTGGGACAGCTGATCAAACTTGCTGCAGACTTTTATCGCTTTCATATCCCCCCACTTCAACTCTACGAATTCTCATTGTTGTGGTCGCAACAGTGCAGGATTATAATATTTCTGGTTAAACTCCTCCAGAAAGTCCGACCAGGACATTGTATACATATTTCTTCTCAACTTGACAGATTCCCACCAAAATCTCGCATCCTTTTTCAAAACGAAGGACGCACACATAATCTTCTCCTGATCGTTCAGCTCTATAAATTCCAATATCATGTGGAGTGAAGACAACCACTCCTCTGCTTCTAGAGGGTTTGTGGAGCCCTCACACTCTAGCAGCCTCATATGTCGAAATCTTTCATATAGTGGCTTAGAATTGGCCCTAGGTTATGGTTGGGTTCTACTACTTCTTCTGGTACCATTGACGGCACTTCTGGTTCTGGTGTGGCCATTTGTGGATCTTGGCCCTCACCTTGTTCTTGTCTTTGTTCCATTTGCTCGAGTCTTTGTCTTAACTCGACATTTTCTATCATTTGAGCTTCAATCAAAGCTTTCAACTCGTCCACTCTCTCAAAAAGGACTGGACGCCCTCTCATATTTCGCAGATTCCTTGGATTCACCATCTTATCCTATTTCCTAAAATCGCATGAGAGTCGATCATTAGATTTTCACAAACATATTTTTTCAATATAATATAAAAAAAATAATAATATAGATTTTATCATCACATAATTTCAACATTTCATTCATTGAACATGTCAAAATATGATTGTCATTCCCTTTCATTTCAAAAGTACATCAGTTTGAAGGCTTTTCTCAAAATAGCCTTTCGATACAGTCATATATACACATATACAAACATATATACATTAGTACAACCCATATATTTTTACGCCTGATCTCCTAACTGAAGTTGTTCCGAGATCGTCAAACACTAAATTGGATCTATTTCTTCCTCATCTGTTCCGTTTTCGGCCTCAAACGGTGTTGATCCTTCAGCTAGACCCGTACCCTCTAGTTGTCTTGATGGACTAGCCTCATGGTCGTTTGCCATCGGTTTAGATCCATACAGGCGATGTAACATTGCTTCTTGTAGCAACTATTCATGCCTCTTGCGCACCATGTGCTCCATCATCATTTCTTCTTCTACTTTCACTATCGTAACTATAAACTCACACAAAGTAGTAGGGTATAAAGGGGTTACCCTCTGTCGTAGGTCAATGGTGAGTCCCTTCCAAAATATGTCACAAAAGTCATCATTTGTAATGTTGGATAGAGGACATGTCCTTACGATGCTATCCTGAAATCTGACTGCATACGAGAATATAGTATCGCTCAGTATCATTTGCTATCTCTCTGCCTTCAGGACAAAGTCTCTGACATCCGCATACTTGGGCATAGTCGGTGGTGGCAATACTATCCTGCTCTCAGGAGGGTCTATAACTAGTGCTGCACTCTTTTGTGGAAACTGCTCCAGCATGACTTGCCAAAATTTGGCCCAATCCATTGCTAATAGCTTCTCCTGATCACAATACTCCCAATATAACTGTGCGTCCTCACGAAATGTGCCAATGGCCATCAAAACCCAGCAATCCTCATCTATATCACACTAAAACATGATGACCTCTACATCATGTAGCCAGTCCTGTGTAGAGATCCCCTACTGACCTCCCTCGAACGCAGGTGGATGACTGCCTCTAAAAGCATGTACGGCTCGCGCTGATACTCTAGCTCCTGTGCGAGCTCGATCTCCCACCACTGGAATATCTACTGTTACTGGTGGGTTTACAATCGGTATCGGAGGTGGTGCTTGTACTCGTGCCAGTGCTACAATCCTTGGCACTAGCGACTCAGGTACTGGTGGTCGCTGTATAGCTCGCCACATCATGGACGGTCTGATCACAGGCCTAGTCCATACCCGGAGCGGTCCTCTCGGTCGGTATGGGTGAGGTCACATATAAGGTGGTCTAGTCATCTTAAATCCTATGAAAATATATAATCTCGAATAAACAAAAAGTTAAGTAATTTAAAGAAAGCTAACTTACTTGAATTGACGAGTAGATCGCGCTTTGTGCCAATAGGGATATAATCAACCGCTATGATAACAACCTGTGACGCCCCGATTCCGATCACCTGCAACTGTCATGAATTGACTCTATTGCCGATCAAGACAACTCGTATGCCGAATCTAGGTCGTCAATTTAAAACTCTTTTTCTAATACTTTCATTTCTCAGGGCCCGAAAATTTTGCCCATAAAATTTTTTTTTCTTTTTAATACATACTTTCTCCAAAAGAAAGCTAAATATAAAAAGCAGGTAAAATACAACACTAATTTCTAGTTGTCCTTTTTGAGTACAACATAATGTATAATATACAAAATATTTATACTGCATATATCAATCTCTTCAATTCACTAATTTTACAAGCTCAGTGGAAAACTTATGGCAGGACCAAGTCCACAGTGAATTCCCTATCCCTTGACACGTGCACATCCTGCTGTCATCCAGATATTCTACTGGACAGTTTTCTTACCTGTAACATGAATAAACTGGTGAGTTAACAGGCCAAGTAAGTCTAAACATATTTAGTAAGAATTATACGGATTCAAAAACATTGAAAACTCAATCTCCTATGAATAGTACTATTTACCATGAATAGTGACTTTAACCTTTGACTGATGAATAGTAATTGTTACCCTAATCGGTTACTATTTACATTACTTCAATCAGATACTATTCACACATCCTAACCGAAATCACTATACTTAGTATACTCTTCGGTTATGCTCAATTATGGTTTTCATCATATTATTGATGGTTCATTCTCTATTTACTTTCTAGTATAGAGCTCTTTTTATGGCAATACCGTTATTAATCTTGCGCGCTGACTGGGAGGGCCTAGGGAGCGACCTCAGAGATTCGGCCTCCACAGCCCTTATATCCCCGTAGGACCTGAGAGACCTCCATCAATATGTTGGAGGGATGGTACGCCTTAATGGTTTTTGTTACCATATTTCAATTATAGTTTTGACCAAGTGACATTAATCGTCACCTCAAGATCACTATCCTCCATCGCCCGTAGGTCTTACTTATTCTCTTTTCTCATTATATGGGATATGTTATACTAACTAATCCCCAAATGTCCTTAGGACTATATATCTAGTACACATCGAGTACATAATAAAAGAACACAGTATTTCATGTTGCAAACATGAAAATGCTTGAACTTACCAATACTCTATAATGTCCACTTCTGAAACTCCTCCGTAGTTCTATCTCTAGTTCGGGTTCCTACAGACATAATATTGTCTGTTAATACCCTATATTAATTATCACTTTAAATATATTTATTTTGTGATAAATTTTTCAATACAATTCAACTTGTAATATGGTACACGGCCTTTAACACGCCCATGTTCATGACCGTGTACCTCCTGGTTTCTTACTACATGGCCATGTTGTTTACTATCTAGCCGTGTAACTGTACACGGCTTGATATACACCTGTGTTCAAGCCCGTGTACCTCTCGGGCTGTAAATTTTTTTTCTATACACGGCCATGTATTCCTCTACACGCCCGTGTTCTTCAAAATTTTTAAATTTTTAACTCTAAAATCTTTATTTTAAGTCCTAGAATTTTATTTAAGTCATTCTAGGTCCTTTCGGGTCCTTTCCGAGCCTTTTAGAAATTTTTGGTCAAAATGACCATTTTGCCCCTAATGGGTCTCGGGAACGTAACTATTCCGTTCTATCATTTTTCTTAAATTTTCTAAGCCCAAATATTTTAAAATAATATTCTCTAGGCTTCCGTATTATTTTTACAACTCGATTTACTATAATTTCTCGATTATTTATTTTTCCGGCCCTCGGTTACTATTCATCTATCAACTAGGGTCGTTTCTCGTTTTTCGAGCGTTTCGAAGCCTCAAATGACCTTTTTACTACTCTTGAAACAGTTTTTATCCCGTCCACGACCCTCAATCGCAAGAGGCTCGGGTTTCCTATCCCAACCTAATATTTTTCCTCGTTTCCGAAAATATCCCTAACATGAAATTTTTTTCCTGTTTTAGGCATTTTAGACATTAAGGGTCGGTTTACTATTCCTTTTGGGTTGGTTTTCCATTTTCAATCCTAATCCACCGAGGAGTCCCGGTTTTCTTCCTGAGTCCAATATTTTTACCCCTCGTTCCTTGAAATGCCCTTATGCCGTTTTAGAAATTTCGGCAGCATTTCCGCTTGTATTTTTAGGCTTCCCGGTGTTAGGTACACCTCAGAAGCTTTGTACCTACCACGTACTATACCAGAGGCCTATTTTATATAAAGTTTCCAAACTTTGTATAAAAATTTTCCACATTAACGAATATTCAAGAATCAATACATAATACTAATTTTTTTTTTCCAAACCTAGTCCTAGTTTATCATATTAATCATCACCCATGTTTTTTCATCACAACATTTCAAGTATCACATGTTACTCTTAGGTTTTCTAATGTGTAGAATGACATCAAAACCTAACCACATTTTCATTTCAACCTTAGCATTGTCCACGGACTTTAGCATGAAAATTCATCAAAATTTTCTTATTTCTTGATTCTAATTTATGCTTGATTCAACATATAATTAATTGAACATAAACACTAATCCAAATCATCAATTCCCAATCATTTTTCACACTACTAATACCACAGATTTCTTAGGGAAACATGCAAAATTTTTTACTTGTTTCTAAACCCTAAATCATGCTTTAAATTCTACAACATCAAACAAATCATATCATCATCACAACATCAACTTTTCAATGTTTTCCCACTCTACATACCCACTGATTTTCACTTAGAAAATCAAAAAGAAATGCTTTAATTTAGAAGCTTACCTTAACTACTTGATGTCTTGATACTCGAAATGTAATGGAAGCTTATTTTGGTGTGAAATTTAAAACAAAATATTGGGGTAAAGGGGGGAAAAGGCCATGGATTTTTGGCTGAAAAAAAGCAAGAGTTTGGCTTAGTTTTTCTATTTTTTTTGAATGATTTTGGATGCCTATTTATAGGCAAAAGCCAAGGGTTTTTTAGCAAATTTTTCCAACAATTTGCTAATTGTTCAAGGATCAAAATGCAATAATTTTTGGACCAAAAACCTAATTTTTTCTTTCTCCCTTCCCACATGGCCGAATGGCCATTTAGATAATTCTAATAAATTTTTTTTTATCGTTTTGGCATGATCTAAGCCATTGATCAAAAAGTAAGGTGATCCTAGCCATACACCTTTTGTCTTACTTTGCAAACCACAAAAAATAAAATGGATTTATGACATCAACATGATGATGTCATCCTACTATTTATATTAATTCACTAATTAATTTGTGGTCAAATTTTGACCAAAAACCTAACCGAACGAAACTTTACCGAAATCGCGTAGGCGGGTTCCGGGTGCCTCCAGTGTGATCGGTTTGTTTTATTTTACTTCCATTTAGTCAGAATTCTCTACCGTAAATTTCTATTGTTTTAGTGCATTTCGATGCATTCTCTAGGGTTTTCGGCTCTGATTTCGAACCGTCACACCCAAAAATGTTCGGTAAGATTTTCCATCCCTGAACTCACTCATTCTAACACTGCCGGAACATTTTTACAGTATTCTCAACAGTATTAAAACATAACTTTTTCATATTTTATTCATTAAAATTGCTACATACATACAATTTTAACCTACTCCGAGAATTTAAAATTCCTGGTTATCACTGTTTAGCTTCTATAGAGAGGAGTTCCATGGGACGTAAGGGACCTCATCCGCGACCCTTCACATCATGAGGACTTGAGTTGATTCATGTAGGAGATAGTAGATGCCGAGGTGGATGTGATGAACGTCAGGAACTATGAATAAGCTCATGATGTTGTTGATGCTGCCAACATTGAAGGCAACCCAGTGGATCCAGTCCACTAACCGATAGAGGAGGACCCCATAGTTGAGTACCACCCCGAGGCACCGGTGGACGATGATGAAGCCATGGGAGACCCCGCACCAGCCCTACCATTTCCAGAACCCCATCTCAAGGCAGATGACAATGATGATGACGACATCCCGTATTTTGTTAGTGATGACGAGTGGATAGAGTTGTATGAGCCTGAACCTTGGTCATCATAGCTAGTGATGATAAGGTCAGTTCTGACATGGAAGATGAGGAGGATCCAGAGGAATTTCCCCTGGATGAGGATGATGATGAGGACATCTCTGATCCAGAATCAGGACTTTCCTCAGAGTAATTACAATTTACTCTAGTATAGCAGTTACTTAGACCATGTATGCAGGTACTGTGGGAAGTAGCGGCTTACTCCAATTAGACCTAGCTATGCATTTTCTTTTAAGTTTTGTATCGAGAAAAAGTTTACCACTCCCGATAGACCAGAATTCTGTACTCACTTTTTGTAAATGTTATATGAAAAGTGATACGCTATTGCCAGATGGCATATGCACGTATACCAGCACATGATCTATGATGCGACAGAAGGTGCAGGATGACTTCTGGCACAATAATGATGTTTGATACGATATGATATGATCTGAATCATATTAAATGTCATGACATGCGAGGCATGGTAAAAGAGAAAGATATAATAGTTAAGCAATTAAGTTAAGTAGTGCATAATTATGACTTCTAAGAATGAGAGTAAAATACTCACAAACTTTTTCTTTCCATCATAGGATTCCATAAGTTAACATGGTTCGCCCTCACTCATAAGTAGTTTGAGCATCGTTGGATGAGGACTTAGTGGCCTAAATCGCGATTATGATGGAAATGTTAGAGAGGCAAGAATATGACATGAACCAACTAAGAGAACAACTAAGATAGTAGAACCAGGCACCATAGGCAGCAAGGGTGCCAATTCAAGAGGCTCCATCAGCCCCAGAGATTCCGCAGGAGATTCCCCCAATCCAGGAGGCTCCGCAAGGAAGGGAATTTCCTGAACCACCACCAGCACCTCCAGCCATGGCTGCTCCTATAGAGCAAACATTCCTCAGTCGATCTTTAGGGAAGACGAATTATACAAGAGATTCTGATGCATGAAGGAGCCAGAATTCAAAGGAATCTTCAACCCCATAGAGGCCGATGACTAGCTAACAGTAATCCAAGTAATCTTGGATTTTATGAGATTGACAGACCAAGAGAAAGTAATGTGTGCATCTTTCGCCCTACGAAAGGAGGCACGTCAGTGGTAGAGGACGGTAGTGATTAGAAGAAACATCAATGAGATGAGTTGGATGGAATTCATTGAGGAGTTTAAGGAGATGTACTTCAATGAAGAAGTCCTAGCAGTGCAACCGGACGAATTCAACAACTTGCAGCAAGAAAATATGACCGTGATGGAGGCAGTTGGGAAGTTTGAATAGTTGGCTCGACTCTGTCCAGACTTGGTGCCTATGGAAAGGGAGAGAGTCAGACGAGTGCTAAAGATGTTTAGGATGGACATTGCAGTCTAGGTCTGTAGTGATAGCCATTGATTGACGACTGTGGCCAAATGCGTAAGCAGGGCCATTTGAGCCGAGCATTGGCTAGGACAGGATAGGGAGTGAAAAGTTTAAATTTTTAAGGCAAGGAATGAGGAGAAAGCTTAGGCCAAGCTGGCTTAAGGAAAGCAGAGTTAAGAGTTCCAACACTGGGGACAAGACACCTACACTAGCCAAAATAATAGGCAACCTAGCAATAACCACAACAGGAAGGGAAATCTAAGCAACCAAGGTCAACAAAAGAATGTTTCACAGAAGAGAAACAATTGAGGAGGAAACGGCAACCAACTTCCAATGTGCCCAAAGTGTGGAAGAAAGCATCCGGGATAATGCAAGCAGGGGATAAGTGGCTGTTTTATTTGTGGCAAGGAAGGTCATTTTGCCAAAAATTATTTTTCTAACCCATAGAACCAGCAAAACAAATCCCGTACAATGAGCAACCAACTTCATACCATTCAAGCCAATATCGAAGGCCCTTTGATATCACATGGTAGATTGGAAGCTCCGGACAACCAAGGGAGAATCTACACTTATATAAGGAACAACGTTGAAGCTGGAACTTCCACCGTGGTGACAGGTCAGCTTTTTGTCACCAACTCAAAAGCATTAGTGTTGTTCGATTCTGGAGCCACTCATTCTTTTGCATCATTTGAGTTTGCTAGAAGGATAGATAGAGACTTGGATAGGATGAACCAGACTTTTAGGACAGCTCTTCCTTCGGGAGAAGTTATGTTGTCTAATTACTGGGTGCGTTACGTACCAATAATTATCTATGGTAGAGAGTTGAGCATTGATCTAATCATTATCGACATGTTCGATTATGACGTAATCTTGAGAATGGACTTCCTCATGAAGTATAACCCCATCATAGACTACCGAAGGTGGAAATTGCTTTTAGACCTATTGGATGTGAGAAGTTCGTCTATTCGGGTATGCCCTTAAAGCGACCAAAGGTGATAATATCAGCAATGAAGGCTCACAAGATGTTATCTAGTAGATGCACAGGGTTTCTAGCACATGTGGTGGATAAGACCCAGGAAACAGAAATAGGACCCGAGAATGTGTCGATAGTCAAAGAGTTCATGGAAGTATTTCCAGAGAACCTTCCAGGACTTCTGCCAGAGCGTAAAATCTCATTTGAGATTGAGTTTTTATCAGGATCAGCCCCCATCTCTAAGGCTCCATACCGAATGGCCCCCGTACAGCTCAAGGAGCTCTAAGCCCAACTGAAGGACTTGATGGACAAGGGATTCATTCGACAGAGCTTTTCACTATGGGGAGCACCTATACTATTCGTGAAAAAGAAAGATAGAACACTGAGGATGTGAATCGACTACAGAGAGCTAAACTGTGACAACCGAGAAATTTCATCATTCTTGAAAATTTGGTACATGAATGTACATGATAAATTTCATGTTTAAAATGTGAAATATAATGATTTTATGAGTGTATGCATGTGTCACACAAGAAATTGATCAAGATGACATTTTTTTGATATAAAATTGATATATTTGGAATTAGAATGCTCAAATTAGTCAATTGAGCATAAAAAGTAAATTTTGACCAGGAAACAAGCAGTATCAAGAAATTAGTCAAGATGACCTTATCTTGAAATAAAACTGATATATTTGGAATCAGAATGCTCAAATTAGTCATTTGAGCACAAAAAGTAATTTTTGACCGGGAAACATGCAATACCGAAAGACTGGTCAAGATGACCTCGGATGAAAATAAAACTGATATATTTAGGTTCAGCATGCCCAAATTAGTCAGGATAGCTCATGTTGAAATTTCGGACAAAAAAAGTATATATAAGGGTGAAAAATCAGAAATTTGAAAAAAGGGCCCCATAATTTTCTCATTCATTCTTTTTCTCCCACACCACCATAAGTAAACAGTAACCAACCATAGGAAACTGTGTCCGTTTTCGACACCGCTGGCACCGTTGGAAAGCTCTCGCTGAGCTAAATCCAACGGTGGGTCGACGCGACAAAACGGCCACCAGAGGAAGCCGCACGTGCCACCCGAATTTGCCGGAGGTAGAAATTTTCGTGACCCCAGATCTCCACCGTCTGACCTCCGATCAAGGTGATTTCAGTCTCAAAAGTTTCGTGGTAAAGAGGAGAACAAAACCCAAGTCTTGTTTCACCTCAACAGCCACTGGATTGTGCCGCCCAAAACTTCATCATCGCCGCCGTGACGCCGCCATGGAAACCGTCGATTCTGGCAAAGTTGAGCGATACCACCGGTACCAAAAGACTCAGAATGATGCTTAGATCAAAAGCCCCAAGTTAATTTTGGGCAACAAAGCCGACACGACAGAGATTGAAGCTCGCCACCGCAATCCAACTTTCAGGGGTTGATTTCCAGCGATAGGAGGCCCGATTGATTAAATTGACACCACCAATGGGTTCCTCACGTCGAGCTCTTCAAGATGGTGGCCGCCTTTTCCCTCGCCACCATAGTCAACACCGATCAACGATCGGTCAACGATAGTCAACGCCGGTCAATGGTGAACCGGTGACCAAAAATTGAAGAATGGCCCATTGGCCTATTTTTGACGTTCCAGACACATCTGCAGCATCAGATTTGCAAACCGAAACTTGAAAAGTGAAGAATGGTAAAATAAAGTTTGTGTGTGCGAGACCAAACGGTTCATTCGATTGTTGGTAGGATGATTTTGGTAGTGATTTCGGTCCCTTTATTTCTTAATTTATGTTTTGAAATGATTATGTATTAATTATGTATTTTGGCATGTGAAATTGTAAGAAAAATGGATGAAAATTATGAAAAAAAAAAAGAATGGGAATGTGAAGATTTTTACATAAAAGTTGAGTTTTACATAAAAAATATAGGCCTTTGGTATAGTACATGGTAAATTAGAATAAGTTAGATGGTTTCGAGACGTTTCCTATGTGACGCCCCGTGCCTTCAGTGGCCCAGATTGTCACTAAAACTAAACTTGCTTGCTTTTCTTATACTTTATACTTAACTAGATATCATAAAATTAGGGATTTTTTTTTCACGTGTACGTATTTACTATATACGTACGTATACTGATTGCTATTCAAAAAAACTATTTAGTGATTACTATTTAAAAATACGATTTACGGTTACTATTTAAAAATACTATTTAATGATTACTATTCAAAAATACGGTTTACGGTTACTATTTAAAAATACCATTTAACGGTTACTATTCAAACATGCTGTCTGGCAATTACTATTCAAAGTACTATTTAACCATTACTATTCAAAATACTGATACTTAAATTTTGCGGAGATAAACTCACGGTGTCTCCATAACCTCGCCCTCACATTCGCCTCTGTTGCCACCATCACCCATTGGGAATTAAGCCGTAGGACGCTTACCTACAGCATGAACACACTACGTGAGCTTTACGCTCAGTAAGTACAACATGTTTACCGCAAAACATGTTTAAACATAGTATATACTTAAAACATATAAGCAGTCATATATCACATATACCACTTTAACACATCACACATCACATACCATATATCACATATCATATCAATAATTATAAAACTTCACATATCATGTGCATCACAGAAACATTGTGTACTAAATGCATCTAGAAGCATGGTGAACTATAACTAATGCATGATCTGGTTATGTTCATTTATGCTTCAAACTTCTCTTTTCTTTTCTTATCTATTTAGGGCCCATGTGTCAGTACCGTGCGTGCACAGACCATCGGTAACGCCCATGGTAAAATAGCTGGAGAGCCATCAATGGATGCTCAACTTTCTACTTTAACTTAAAACCCCTTCATTGAAAGGGCCGGTATGACACGCTTACTACTTTCTATCTTGTTTATCTTTTCTAACCATATGCTTCTCTAAGCTGTCCCAAATCCTACATGGTAGGGACGTATGGCATCTAACTTGCTTTTTCATCAATCTACTTGATTGTGAAGCTACATGCTCTTAAACATGAGGTGTAACATCGTGTGCATGGCATACATATTTTAACATACTGTAAAATATCATTTAAAAGCATTTTCGTTCATGCCATAGGCGGAGTTGTACTTACCTAATTGCAAGCAACTTGAAATCACACCTTTATCAATTCACAGGTTACCACCTGTCATCAAACGTTTCTCATTAATACTCTCATTGAGTCACTATTATCATTAGTGACTATAACTTGCGTTTCTATGGGATACCGAGACCCGTCGGTACCCTATTGGCCTATTATGGGGATTTGGTGTCTAAATCGTATCGTGTTCGATCAACCATCTACTTGACAGATTAATCATCGTTCCTCACTGTGTTGTTCAAAATGCGGTCCTTGACTGGTTTACCGCTCAGTCAACTGACTGGTTAACTCGCGTGTTCGTAACTAAGTAGTCTATCGAGTTACTATACGTGAACTTAGTGTAGTAACCAACCGGGTTACTTCGCTTGTTGGGGTGTGGTAGCCTATCAGGCTACTAATGTTATAACCGGGAAATTTTACTGTTCTCGGAATAGGGTAAATTGCATATACATGATGAATTTCATGTTTAAAATGTGAAATGTATGATTAATATTGTGTAGAACGAAATAAAATGTTCTAACGATATTACAAATTAAGAATTCGATGATGTAAAAGCATGCCGAATTGAGCTAGGGAAAAACAGTGAACTGTAAACCCTAGTAGGTGACTCAGGGTAAGCTGAGTGCACAAAAAGATAAAATACTGATAGTAGTGATTTTAGACGTGAGTGCGTGTGTGTGTTGCACATAGTATTGAGAAGTTGGTCTAGATGACCTCTTCTTGACCTAAAATTGATATATTTAGATTCAGCATGCTCAAATTAGTCAATTGAGCATGAAAAGTAATATTTGACCCAGAGATAAGCAGTATCAAGAAATTGGTCAATATGACATTTTCTTGATATAAAACTGATATATTTGGGATCAGAGTGCTCAAATTAGTCATTTGAGCACGAAAAGTAAATTTTGACTAGGAAATGTACAGTACCGAAAACTGACCGAGATGACCTCGGATGACGACGAAACTGATATATTTAGATTTAGGACGTCCAAATTAGTCAGTATAGCCTATAAGAATGCTCAAATTAGTTAATTGAGTACAAAGGTAATTTTTGACCAGGAATTCGCAGTACCGGAAACTGGTCGAAATGATCTCAGATGAAAACGAAACTGATATATTTGGGTTTAGCACGCCAAAATTAGTCAGGATAACTCATGTTGAAATTTTGGACAAAAAAGGTATAAAAGGTCGAAATTGCAGAAAAGGCCGCATAATTTCCCTTTTCTAGATTTTTCTCCCCCACACAATCCCAAAAGTGAACAGTGATCGACCATCGGAAACGGTGTTCGTTTTCGACACCGCCGGTCTCGTTGGAAAGCTCTCGACGAGCTGAGTCCAACGGTGTGCTGAATCGACGGAACCGACGCCGGAGAACGCCGCACGCGCCGCCCAAAGCTGCCGGTGGCCGGAAATTTCAAACGGCCGTATCTCTGCCGTTCGACCTTCGATCGACACGATTCCAGTTCCAAAAGACTCGTGGTGAAGAGTAGAACAAAACCTAAGCTTCATTTCGGCTCAACAGTCACCGGATCACACCGCCCGAAGCCGCGCCGTCGCCGTCGCCATTGTGAAGCCGCCGTGGAATCCATCGATTCCGGCGGAGTTAAGTGACGTGGTTGGTCTCAAAATGCTCAAAGAAGAACGGGGAGCAAAAGCCCTCAAACAATTTCGGGCAACAACCCCGGCACGACGGAGATTCAATGCTGTCACCGTGGGTTGACTTTTCGAGGCTGATTGTCGACGATCGGAGCCTCCAATGGTGAAATTGACACCACCAATAGACTCCTCTCATCGAGATCTTCAAGTTGGGCATCTCCGTTGTTCGCGCCGCCACCATCCATCGCCGGTCAATGCCAGTCAATGGCGACCTGGGGGCGGAAAAATGAAGAATGGCCCGTTGGCCTATTTTCGACATTCTGGACACATCCGCGGCATCAGAATTGCCAACTGGGATTCCGAACGTGAAGAACAGAGACAAAAAGTTTACACGGTCGAGACCGAACAGTTCGTTCGATCATCGACGGGATGATTTCGATAGCGATTTCGTTTCCCTTCATTCCTTATTTATGTATTGGAATGATTTATATGTAATTTGTATTCAAATTGTAAAAAGAAAAAAAAAAGAGTAAAATGAATGAAATGTAGGAAAAAGAAAAGGTATGGGAAATGTGAATATTTTACGTAAAAAGTTGAGTTTTATGTAAAAATTAGGCATCTGGTATAGTACATGGTAGATTAGACTAAGTTAGACGGTTTTGAGACGTTTCCTAAACGTCGGAGACTTAGAAATTTAGCGGAAATGCTGTCGAAATTTTGAAAACTGCACTAAAGGAATTTTGGTGAAAAATGAGAGGCAAATTGTGTTCGGTAATAGAAACCGAGACCCTTCGATGAGTTAGGCTCGAAAAATGGGAAAATGAACCTTTGAGGAATAGTAAACCATCCCTCCGAGGTTGTGAAAATGTAAGAGAATGGGAAAACCAATGTTAAGGGTATTAGGAAACGATCGGTAAATTTGAGGTCGGGATGAAAACCCGAGCCCACACGGTGCCTAAGGCTCGGGATTAGTATAACAAACGTTTCAGGAGTAGTGAAATACCCATTTAAGGCTCCGAAACGTGAGAAAAACGAGAAACGACTCTAGGTGTCAGAATAGTACCACCCGAGGGTCGGATGATCAATAGTCGTCTATGGAACAGCAATGGATGCTGTAAAAGTGTGTAAAATCTTAAGAAATATTATTTTATGATATTTGGGCTTAGAAAATCCTGTTAAAAGTCACAGTAAGCATATAACGGTCCCGAGATCCGTAAGGGGCAAAATGGTCATTTTGACCAAAAATTTCCGAAAGGCTCGGAAAGGACCGTGAATGCCTAAGGATAGTTAAAATGAAATTATAAAAGTTAAATTTGGGTCTTAAACCAACAGAGCGTAGGTTTATGATGAGAAATCAAATTAGGGGCAAAATGGTAATTTTGCCAAGAGTTAGTCGAAAAAATGGAAAATGAGATTTTAGATTCCTAAGACCATTTATGGGAAATAAAACGTAGAATTTTTACATTTTACTAAATTTTGAATATGAAATGAAGATTTAGAATAACCGTGTTTATTCCGGTTATAGGAACCCGTTCCAGACGTGGCAAAGGAACGTCTGCGGAGCCGGTGAAGGAAATGCTAGCGAAAGTATCTATAAGTTCGAACATTTAATTGACTGCAATATGAATAGACTATTATGTCTAAGTGTGATATGTGTAAGTTCTAGCATTCATTTGCCTGCTCATGAACATTCTGATGTTGTTCATTATATGAATGAATTGATCTATTATGTCTAGGTTTATGTGCTATATGAATGTTTCATAGCGCGATGCTATGATAAATGTTTGGTAAGCTCAGATATTTACATGTCTGCAGCATGAATTACTGTTTGATTGATTTAAGTACTTTTCGTACAAACTTGTAAAGTCCTACGGGCAATAGGGGTGTAGTTAAACTAACTCACCTAATGAAATGAGAAATTAAAAAGTGTATAAATAATACACTATGGAGAAGTGTTGGGGCACTATAGTGTGGTTAATTAAAAACACACATAAAGAAATAAATGTAAAGACCTACGGGCAATAAGGGTTCCACTGTGGGATGATTCATACGAATGTCGCCGGTGGGGAACTATAAGAAAGATGGTAATGAAACCACTAAGGCGTACCGCCCCTCCAACATAGTGGTGGAGGTTTTTCTCAGATCCTACAAGGATATCAGGGCTGTGGAGGCCGATGTTCTAAGGTCGCTCCTTAAACCCTCCCAATCAGCGTGCTAATAATCATCGGTACTGCCATAAACAGAGCTCTAAACTAGAAATCAAATAGAGAATAAACAATCAATGAAATGATAAAAAAACCATAATTGAGCAAAACCGAAGCTTATGTTAGAGTAATGTAAATTCGGTTAGGGTATGTGAATACTACTCCGATAGAGTAAAGTGAATAGTAATCAGTTAGGATAACTGTTACTATTCATCGGTCAAAGGTCAAAATTACTATTCATGATGAATAGTACTATTTATAGGAAATTGAGTTTTAGTGTTTTTGAATCAATATGATTCTTACTATGTATGTTTGAACTTACTGAGCCTATTAGCTCATCAGTTTGTTCATGTTGTAGGTAAGAAACCTGTCTAGTAGATTTCTGAATGGCGACAGGATGCGAGCGTGTCAAAGGGATAGGGAATCTACTGTGGATATGGTCCTGCTACAAGTTTTCCGCTGAGTGTTGAAAGAAAAGACATGTATTATAAAAAGATTTGATTTAGGTATTAATATATAAAGTATGTTTGTACTTTTAAAAAGCGACAAACATAGTTCAATTTAATTGCGTTATGTTTACAAACAAGAAAAAATATTTAAAAAAATGATTCCAAATTTCACAAAGGGGTTTAAAGGAAAGAAAAGAATTTAGGCGATCCGACGAAGTTCACGAGCTATTTCAGTCGGTTAAGGAGCTTGATTGTAATAGTTTTGGTGGACCGAGGTCGGGGGCGTCACAACTAAGGCTCGTTTGGTGTAATGGCCCGCCAGGCCACTATGACTTGTTTGGGGTAGTAGCCTACTGGGCTACTAAGGCTTGTTTAGTGTGGTAGCCTACCGGGCTACACACACTATTTTACTTTGAAAAAAGGTTTGGGTTTGCTTGTAAAAATCTTGGAAAAATTCTCTATTTTGAAACCATCCCCTTATTTCTCTGTTGGAAGGGGGGGGGACGTTTTTTATGAAAACCTTGTTCATATTTTAAAGTGTTAAAAACACATTTTTATTTTGAAGTGTAAAAATCATATTTTTAAAGCTTGCATTTTAAAGGTGGTTTTTGAACCACTTTTGAAAACAATTTTGAAACTTAGTCTAAACGACTTTGTTTGAAATTTTATCAAACATGAAAGTTTTCTTCCTCGACAAGATGAACAAATCTCGTGTTCATCTCGGAGCCTAAATCTGACTCTAACGGTTCCTAATTTCATTAAACCCGTGGGCTTGGTGCCCAATTTTTTGTAAAAAATCCCAGTTTTATGTCTCTATAAAAATGGTTCAGTTTGAGGCACGAAACGGTCAAATTTTTGACTCCATTAGTTGTTCTCAAGGTCTCGACGAGATCTACAACTTCCATGTTGAGTCCGAGGACCGGTTTGGACTATAGATGGGTCATTTCTAGCAAAACCTGAGACTGTTTCAACACTCAGATTTTTGTTCCCAGTTTTGGACATCGAGTGAAAAACACCCTAAAAACCTATCTTAGGCTCGTTTTTGGCCAAGGCCTATTTGACGTAAAAACAACCATATCGAAATTTCCTTAAAATACAGTGTTTTACCAAATCCCAACTTCGGTTCCTAAATGGGTCAAAATGGCCAAAATCCATGGCTATTTTCTAAGGATAGATTTGTGTCCAGCCACCATAATACACATCCATGCATTCACATCCATAAACCATATGCAACTTAAAGCAAACATAACCACAACCATAATGCCCTTAAGAAATGAAAGCTAAGGGCTCAAATAACTTAATATAACCTTGTGCATAAATAAATACACATAAAACCCTTAGATTGAAAACTAAATTTTTCAACCGATCACCATGAGAAGGGTTTCGGTTTTTACCTTGGTGCTTTGGACTCAAGCACACTTTTGGCTAGGCTTTGGGGGGTCAAAATGAAGTGGAAACTCAAGGGCTTGAGGTTGGTTTTATGCTAGCCAAGTTACCAAAAAAAATCATTCAAACAGCAACTCAAAACTAAGAAACAAAACACAAGGAAAATCGGTTTTGCACTTACCCTTGGTGCACCCAAAAAGCTTGGTTCGGTCTCCCCTTGCTCAAGCTTAGAAGAGGTCAGTTTTTTGTGAGTTTTGGTCAAGGTTTTGGCTTGCAAAATGTTGGCTTTTGGGGCTGAGAAGATTCAGCAGCAAGCAAGGGAAAGGAAGAAGAAAAGGCTTGTGGTTTTGGGTGTGTGGAAGCAAAAGTCCATGTCTTATGTCAAGGGTGCCTTTTATAGGCAAAAATTAATCAAAATACTTAGGCTTAATCCTACTTAATTGTCTACCAATTTAGCCAAATCTTGGGACAAATATGCTGCTAATTTTCTGAAGAAAGGGGAATGGGCTGCTCATTGGAAGGAGGAAAGAATAAACAATGGTTATTGGCTACTTTTTAGAAACCCTTGAATATTATATTCCAATGTGTCATCGCTAGGAAGATTATTTTAATGCCACCTTTTGGGTTATGTGTGCTGCAGATTGTAGCTGCTTTTGCAGCTAAGGGGCACAGAAATTTAAGGCCAAATTTTATCTATGTTGGCTTCTCAACGCAGTCTAATTTTATACTACAGTGTTCGGTCCTTTCTCGGCGGTGTTCCAATTTTCACCAGAAAATTGGTTTTCTGAATCCGATTTTTTACTATAAATTCCTGGTTGTTTTCTACTGTCTTAGAGCCCATTATCAGTCTAAATTACTGTTCATATCCTATATTGTGGTTGTGTCTACACTGTGTTGTCTTTTTGCACGCAAACCGAGGCATTCCCGGGTGAAATTTCGGACATAGTCTCTCTTGACTAATTTGGACATGCTGATTTCAGTTTTATCAGTTTTACGTCCATCGGAGGTCATCTAGACCAATTTTCAGGATCTGTGTGACCCTACCTCGAAAAACGTGTCAGGTGCTCGATTGACTAATTTGGGCGTTCTAAGCCCAAATATATCAGCTTTGAGGCGAGTAAAGGTCATCTTGACCCTCATCCTGATACTGCGTATCTCTCAAACTAAAAAATCTCTTTTGTACTCAATCAACCAGATCGAATCTACTAACCGTTCGTGTATCAGTTTTAGGTCAAATTAAGGCCATCTTGGGCAATAATTTGACACTACGTTTCTCTCTATTCATTATCCACCGTTTTCTGCTTAACTGACTGGTCTGAGTACTCCGACTCTGATTTTGCCAGTCTCTAGGTGAGAAGAGGTCATCTGGACCATTTCTCGATATCGTACCCTTACTAGGGCTATCTCTCGCTATTGTGCTCAAATGCTCAATCCGAGCATTCTGGTGATCTATTTATCAGTCTTGCGTCCAGAAATGGTTGTCCAGACTAATTTTCTGACATTGCATGTCTCATTCATATATACACATAATAGGGTGGATCGGGTTCACTGTCGGTCGCCCCTTTCACTGATGAATAGTACTTAAACAGTACCGTATCTGTTTAGTCATTGCATAGTAATTAGGTTCCATGAAATTTGAGGGTCTGTGTAATGGCTTTCTACCCATTACACGGCCTTCAACACGGTCTCTAACACGGGCGTGTTTAAGGTAACACGGGCATGTATACACCAGACACGGGCATGTACTGGCTGAAGTTTTTCAACACGGTCATGTTTCAAACACGGCCTTTTACACATTCATTAACCCGAGAGGTACACGGCCGTGTTCTTGACCGTGTCTCAGTACACGGCCATGTTCAGTTACACGGCTTTTCACATGTTCACAACCCGAGCGGTACACGGCCTCTTACACGGTTGTGTACCTGACCGTGTTCTGCTACACGGCCATGTATACCTACATGGCTACACACGCGTACACAGTCTATGTGGTACACGACCACTTACACGGCCGTGTACCTTATAGGAAAATAAAGCGGTAAAAACGTATCAGAGTGGTGCAGCGGAACAATAAAATTTTTCATATCGTTAAATATCTCATGATGTCATAGACAATAAACCAACAACAATTAAAACTCATACCTCAAGGACGCCAATCTTGCAGGAGGAGAATGACCGGAGAGCTTCAACCAACTAGCCTTCTCTACTATTCTCCAATTCCTGAATGGCTGAGTGTGTGGGCACTCTGAACCTCGATCGGTATGCTAGCACTGCTAATCTTCTTCCGACCACCCAGATCTCTAAAGAACTTATTGTCACGGTGAGTTGTGCAACAATAAGCCTGCTCACCTGAGGGTCTGTGGTCTAATAGAACTGGAGTGGCAGGACCTCTATTTATAGACCTACATGAGGTGATTCTCTGAATTCGAATTGGATTAGGAAAAGATATTCTCCCTTATCCACAAGCACAAAATCTAAATTTTTCAAGGGGAAAATCCCAACAATAAATTCAGCCACTTTAGGATAATTCCAATCTAAATCTAAACAAGATTTTAACTAGAATTTTATCTCCCTTTTTCAACCAAAAAATCTAAAAATCCAAGGGGAAAATCTCCACCAAAATTTCAGCCACTTTTGGATAAGGGAGAATCAAAATTCCACTAGGATTTTCAAGCTTGAATCTTATCTCATCCTTATCCAAAATAATCAAAAATCTCCTAGGAGATTTACTCCAAAAATTTGGCCATTATCGGGGAGGAGAGAATCCAAATTCAACTGGGATTGAAACTTGAATTTTTCCTTGAATCTTATCCACAAAAATCTAAAAATTCATTGAGGATAATCCTCAAAATTTTTTTCCATATTTGGTTAGGATTTGGATTCAAAATTCAAGTAGGATTTTAACAAGATTTTTCTTTCCATATTCAACTCAAATTCGATTTTCATTCCTTGTAGATTTACCACAACAAATTCGAATCCCACTTCGACTGTGATTCAAAATTTGAATTTCAAATTTCAAATTTGAATTTCAAATTCAAATTTCAAATTCAAAATTCAAATTCAAATTTCAAATTTCAAATTTCATAATTCAAATTTCAAAATCCACAAAACAGTTGTATTTCTAATTCTTGTTCTCATGGATAATTTTCTACAACTCCAATCCAATATCAAATAAAATCATGGCAACTTTATTTGGAAATCGAATAATTGTGTACTCTATTATCCAAAACAAAATCTGAATCCAACCGAAGAGAATCTTGTCAACCATCCTAATCCTTTGTCAACACCATCCATGCATAATAAACTAGCCAATAGCATACACCGAGCAATTTTGCCAAATGTTAAGGAATTATATGGAGCTAGTAGAGGGACTAATTGGACATATATAATCGGGCTCTCGCAAATCCATATGATCATCATTCTTTACCGAACAACTCAATCATATGATCACTAATTTCAGAGTCACACCACTATAAACCTGAAACTGAACTCCCAATTATATACCGTATTACGTAAGCCTATGACAAGCTATCATCCAATGACCTTGTCATGTATGCAGAACCCTCATATGATATCCATGATCATCCTTAGGCCAAAGTCTGTTTAATCCTACTGATCAGGCTATCTTAAAGTTCCATTATACTACCGAATAAAGAAAATGATTATTCACCATATGTGAATAATAAGTCGTCCGCCCAGCAGACGACCCAAGGCCTTGTCCATTTTCACATTCAGTATAATGCCTTTAGGAGGATACCCTCAACTCTGCATTAGAGCTATGATTCTGATATCTGTAAATGAACCCTTCATCGTATACAAATCATGCACCCAACGAACCGATCTATAAGCTTACTACCTCTGAGACGCTTTAGCCATTGGAATATCAAAGTACACAAGTCATATACATGAAGCTGTCCTTTTACTCAGGATTAAGGTTACTACACAATGAACGTCAAAAGCAGATCGATCCACTTAAAGCAGACTTCGTAGATCAATCACGCTTTAGTCCTGATCTAGTATGTCACCACCAAGCAACATATCTATGCCTCTACTTGGGAGTCTATGCTCTAGATAGTCAAGACAAACTGTCCCCTCCAAGGCTTTAGACAACATAATAGTCTTAACATGAGTTAGATGCTCGGTCTAACCCTATAAATTATAGACCATAGTTTAGACTGCTAACTTTAAAACATTGTCTTCTTGCATACAAAAGTCCATTGCATGCAACGTTCTAAGAGTTTAACACAAGCAGTCAGGGAACCATATTTGCTTACATTTACTTTAACATATAAATAAAATGAGGATAGATAGCAATGTAATGAACAACCTCTATATATAATTTTATTATCCAGTTCAAAATAAATACATCAAAATGTCTCTAGTACTTAGGGCATTTCCTAACATACCTGACCGTGTACTATAAAAATTACACTAAATGCATCAAATTATTCTTCAATTTCTCATTAACTTGAAAATTAAAGTATATGATCGGGGTGGTCCTTACATCCTAAATGCCGTGAAGCCAAAAATTAACCGGAAATGGTGTCGAAATTTCAAAAATGGCACAAAGGGGTATTTTAGGAAACGAGGGGTAAAAATGTGGTCGAGATGGAAACCCAAGCCCCTTCAGTGACCTAAGGTCGAAATAGTGCCACCAAAGAGTCAGTAAATAGTGAATTGAAAATTTCAGCAATTAATGCTGTAAAAGCTCGGTAAAGCCTAAGAAAAATTATTTCATGATTTATGGGCATAGAAAATCTCGATAGAATATTAAAATGAAAATGATACAGCCCAAATACCCATTAGGGGCAAAACGGTCATTTTGACTGAAAATTCAGGAATGATAAAAAAAGGCCTTAATGGACTTAGAATGGCTTACTTAAGATTTTAAGGGCCAAAACCAAGTTGTCAAACAAAGAAAAGCAAGGTTATGATGAAAAATCCAACAAAAGGGCAAAGTAGTAAATTTTTCCAAAAGTTAGCAGAAAAGTTATAAATGGGATATTAAACCCCTAAATTCGTGATTGAGAAATGGAATGTAGAATTTTTACGTTTTATTATGCTTTATGTATAAAATGAGGATTTAAAATAACCGCGATTATTTTGGTTACAGGGATCCACTCCATATGCGATAAAGGAATGTCTGCATACTAAGAAAGTAGGAAAGGAGATACAAGCAAAAGAATCTGTAAGTTCAAATATGTGATTTATCTGCAACATGAACTGACATGTTATGTTATGTCTATATGTTATGTGTGGTAAGTTCAAGTATTGCATTGTCTGTAATATGAATTGGCTGCCGTATGTCTGTCAAATGATAAGATGCAATCATATGATTGCTATAAAAACTATGTGCATATGTTTATGTCTATATGTCATGTCTAAGTCAAACATGAGTTGACTTGACATGTTTACGGGCTATGTGTAAAATTTAAATGATATGAATGTTACGAAAGTCATGTTATGAACTATGTATTATGTCTATGTCAAATGTAAATTGACTTGATATGTTTATGTCCACGTGTTATATGCAGTAAGTTTAGACATTTTAAATGTCTACAACATGAATTTATGTAATATGTTTATATACCATGTATGACATGTAAAGTATGTGCCAAGGTGTTATATGCACACTAATATGTAAATAAAATACACACAAATATAGAAAGATATGTAAAGTGTTCCAGACCATGGAGGCAATGATAATGCCACCGGTTAAGAATCACATGAAAGATGGTAATGAACCACCTTTGGCGTACCGGCCTCCCATACAGGTAGAGGTTCCTCATGTTTGTCATGCTATGTCATGTTAAGTAGATTGTAGAGGATTGGCCAGTGAGTTGCTCCCGAGATTCCCTCTCAGCCATGCACGCACTACGGTATAACCAATCATAGGGCTTAAAACTAGAACATAATGAAAAATAAAGACCCAAGACTAAAAATGCAGACCATAAACGAGTATAATTAAGTCTAACATGTACTAATCGTATACTTAATGTTCTAAGTTATGGTTTACAGTCAAAGTTACTGTTATGGTCAACGGTACTGTTCACAGTCAGCAGTCTGTTTATAGTCAAAGTTACTATTAAGTAATGCATGTTATTTGTTATATTAATGATCCATGTTATGTTTTATCTTAAGGATGTTTAAGCATACGTAAGTGTAATTACGATGTTTAAGTATATATGCGAAGTTTGATATATTTAAGTATGATAAGTATATTTATGATATTAAATGTGAAAGTATTTTCACGATGATAAGTATGTTAAGTATGTTATGTTTACGATGTTTAAGCATACGATAAGTATGTTATATTTAAATTACGATATGTTTATGATGTCAATGTTAAGTACGTTAGGTAGGTTTATGATGATAAGTATGAAAGTATGTTCATGAAAGTATGAAAGTATGTTCAAAATGTTAAAATATGTTAAAAGTATGTTAAGTACGAAAGTATGTTCATGATGTTAAGTATGTTTAAAGTACGTTAAGTATGTTGAAGTACATGACAAGTATGATTATGATGTGAAGTATGTTTAAGCATGTTCAAGTACGTACAAGTATGTTTACAAGGTTATGTATACTAAGTATGAATGTTAAGCAATGTATGATATATGTTAAGTAAATGTTCTGATGCCACAGTTGGTATCAGATATGTTCTGTCTAATATGGTATGAGTGATGTTAAATACATTTAAGTATGAATTTTAAGCAAGTTATGTTTTATGTTTTATGTTATGTTAATGCTCTACCCTATATGGTAAGAATATTTATATGTTATGCATGTATGTTTGAACTTACTGAGCCTGTTGCTCACAAATTTGTTCATGTTGCAGGTAAGCAACCTACACGATGATAAGATAATTGATGGATGACGAATGAGATCTGCATGTTCCAAGGGACTAGGCGAGGGTTATGATACTGCTATGAGTCTTCGGCTGAGCTGTTTAAGAAGTGTATTGAAATGATGGTTTATGATGTATATCAAGTTAGGAAAATGTAAAATGTTCACTTTAGTAAAGGTTTTACGATAATACAGTTTTCAAGTTTAAAGTTTAAGGAAAAAAATATTTATTCCCTATTTTCATGTTCAAATGGGAAGTTAAAATAAGTATGTTAAAGAAAGTATGTTAAAAGTAAGATAATAGCCATCACATTTGGTATCGGAACAAATTAAAAGTAAGTTACCGACAACCCATGAGGTAACGGTCTATCGCAGTCGGCTTCAGAGCTCGACCGCGATGGCGCAGCAAGTAAGTCACGATCGTCACAGGTGGTATCAAAGCAGTTCGACCATATCCCCCTTGGCACGATGTAAATCCTATCCGCCATCCAAGTAAGTTAGTTTTATTTTGAATTAGTAAAAGTTTATTTATTGAAATAAACATTTTGTAAGGATAAGATGACGAAATGACAAGATCATGGTACAGGCATTGAACCTCTATACGAGTTCCAAGTATGAACAAGGTTGGTTGTTAGGCTATTTTTATCCTGACGCCTAATATCATGTACTCCAACCAATAGAATCCAGCCAACAGCAGTCCACCAGAATGCAGGATTGGTTTCATGTCATCGAGATGATTCTCCGATTGTGCTACATTGATTAGGATAACTAGGTCCTTTTGGCTGTTAGCACTTTCAGGGAAATGCTCTCGTGTGTACTGGGATTCTTGTGACTAGGATTAGCGCTTAACTAGACTGAGTTTTGCCATACCACGATTGAATGATTCTCTTGGAGGAGTCGAGCATTAGCCCCAGTTTCCTCATGGGCAAGTAGGGTGTCATTTCCAACATCGCCTATGTTTTCTAGAGTTATGGTTATATAGAAAAATTCGATGTACAAGATCTTGATATATATATAACCTTCATGTTATGTTGAAATGTTTGAAAGGACATATAAATGTAATGAAATGACATGTATATATGATGAACAAAGATGAAATGAAATCGTTATACCCCTACTTGTCTCAATTTTTTAGGACGAAAATTTTATAAGGAGGGGTGAATGTGACAACCAGGAAATTTCATCATTCTTGGAAAATACATGATGAATTTCATGTTTAAAATGTGAAATGTAGTGATTTTATGGGTGTATGCATGTGTGTCACACACAGCATCAAGAAATTGGTCAAGATAATCTTTTCTTGATATAAAACTGATATATTTGGAATAAGAATGCTCAAATTAGTCAATTGAGCATAAAAAATAAATTTTAACCAAGAAACATGCAGTATCAAGAAATTGGTCAAGATGACCTTTTCTTGAAATAGAACTAATATATTTGGAATCAGAATGCTCAAATTAGTCATTTGAGCACAAAAAGTAATTTTTGACCTGGAAACTTGCAGTACCAGAAAATTGGTCAAGATGACCTCGGATGAAAATAAAACTGATGTGACGCCCCGCCTTCTTCTTCTAAGGCCAAACGGCACCATCACAGTCGCGCTCTGAAGCTGACTGCGATTGACCGTCACCTCATGGGTCGTCGGCAACGTATTTAAACTTATTTTTAACTTGCTCTGATACCACCTATAACGGCTGGTATCCTAGTTTTATCATACGTTCCTTAATACGCTTATTTTAACTTCTCATTTGAACATGAAAATAGGGAATACAATTTTTTTTCTTTCACAAAATATTTCTGTAAAGCATAATTTACAAAAATATCTTATTTTGGAATTACACATAAAATAATTAATTCTCTTTTCTTCAAATCTCTCTTTTAAATCGCTCAGCGGAATACTGGTAGTAAGACCATATTCACAGTGGATTCCCTATCCCCATTGGCACACACAAATCTTGCCGTCATCCATTGCACTCTACTGTTGAGATACAGGTTTCTTATCTGCAACATGAACAAACTTGTGAGCTAAAGCTCAGTAAGTTCAAACATAAATACATGACATATAAAAGCACTTACCATATCATAATGAGCGTCTCTGCTACCAACTATGGCATCTGAGTAATCATAACATATAACATAGCTCTATCACCAACTATGGCCTCAGAGCATTAACATAACATATGGTATACACCAATCATTACCTTCAAACATTCATACATAACATAGTAAGCATACTTAACACTTACTTAAACATCATAAACATACTTGATATCATATCATATATCAATTTACTTACATTTCGTAAGCTTATTTCGCAACACATAGCATACTAGTATCATGTACTAGTAACAGTAACATTCATATATATAAAATACTCGTACCATGAATCACATAGATTCAAAACATCAAAAATACAATTTCCTATGAATAAACTATTCATCCATAAATAGTACTATTCACCATGAACAGTAACTTTGATATTTGATCTATGAATAGTAACGGTTACCCTAACTGATTACTATTCACATTACTCTAAACAATTACTATTCATGTCACCCTAACCGAGTACACTACACTTAGTGTTGGTGCCGGTTATGCTCAATTATGGATTTTGTCACATTATTGACTATTCTCTCTATTTGTATTTTGGTGTTAAGCTCATTGTGGCAGTACCAATAGTTTATTTTGTGCGCTAACTGAGAGGGCCTAGGGAGCAACCCTAGAGCTTCTTCCTCTCCAGCCTTCATCGCTCGTAGCGATTATTTTATCCCTGAAGGACTTGTAAAACCTCCACCACAATATTGGAAGAGCGGTACGCCTTAAATGGTTTTATTACCATCTTTCAATTATAATTCTGACCAAGTGACATTAATCGTCACCTCAAGGTCATTAACCTCCATCGCCCGTAGGCCTTAGAATATTCTCTTTCCCTTATTATGTGGGATGTGTTATACTAACTAATCCCCTCATGTCCATAGGACTTAATACCTAATGTATAGCTAGTACATAACAAAATGATACAGTATTTCATGTTGCAGACATGAAAATGCTTGAACTTACATGCTGCACATAGATCACATAAACATAGAAGTCAACTCATGTTGCAGTCAATTAAATGTCTGAACTTACAACACATCATGCATAGACATAATAGTCGTTCAAGTTGTAGACAATGCAATATTTGAACTTATCACATATGACACTTAGACATAATAGTTTATTCATATTGCAGACAGTTCAATGTAAGAACTTACAATACTTTTGCGCGTATCTCCTTTCCTGGGTCCGCAGATGTTCCTTTGTTGCGTCTGGATTGGGTTTCTATAACCGGAAAATTAACGGTTATTTTCAATCTTATTTCATACATAAAACTAAATAAAACATAAAAATTCTACGTTTTATTTCCCAATCATGAACTTAGGAGTCTAAAATCCCATTTTCCACTTTTCCGTTAACTTTCGACAAAATTACCATTTTTCCTCTAGTGGAATTTTCTCACTTTTTCCTTCTTAATTCTTGAACCGGACCTTAAAACTCTCAATTATGGCGTTAGGACACCATTTCTAGCCTCAACGACCCTTTTCACAACTTTTGACAAAATGACCATTTTGTCCCTAACTTTTGATAAAATGACCATTTTACCCTTAGTTCACTTTTCTCGCCATAAACCCACTTTCTGTTGGTTTAAAACCTTAATTTAGCCCTTAGAATATTATTTTAATTATTTTAAGACATTCACGGTCCTTTCCGAGTATTTTGGAAATTTTTGGTCAAAATGACCATTTTACCCCTAACGGGTCTTTGGACCATATCATTTTCATTTTAATATTTTATCGAGCTATTTTATGCCCAGAAATCATGAAATAATGTTTCTTAGACTTTATAAGTTTTTACGGCATCATTTGCTGTAATTTCTCATTTTACTATTCATCGACCCTCGGGTGGCACTATTCCAACCCTCGGTCGTTAATCCTCTTTTTTCGGGGCCTAGGTCACCAAGGGGGCTCGGGTTTCCATCCCGACTATATTTTACCCTTCGGTTCCTAAAATACTCCTTTGTGCCGTTTTTGAAATTTCGACAGCATTTCCGCTTAAGTTTTAGGTTTCCGGCGTTTAGGAAACACCTCGAAACCATTTAACCAAATTCTAGTCTATCACGTACTATACCAGAGGCCTATATTTTTATGTAAAACTCAACTTTTATGTAAAAATCTTCACATTCCCACACATTTTTTTATCCATCATTTTCATCCATTTTTCTTACAATTTCACATGATAAAATACATAATTAATACATAATCATTCCAGAACATAAATTAAGGAATGAAGGGAGCGAAATCACTACCGAAATCGTCCCACTGCTGATCGAACGAACTGTTTGGCCTCGCACCAACAAAAATTTTTCCACCGTTCTTCACTTTTCAAGTTTCCGTTTGCAAATCTGATGCCGTGGATGTGTCCAGAACGTCGAAAATAGGCCAACGGGCCATTTTTCAATTTTTGGTCACCGGGTCGCCATTGACCGATGTTGACCATCATTGACCACGTTGACTTACCGTTGACCGGTGTTGACTGGCGGTGGTTTGGGCCAAGCTTGGTATCAAAGCGTAGATCTCGACGAGAGGAACCCATTGGTGGTGTCAATTTCAACAATCGAGCCTCCTATCACTCGAATCGAACCCTCGAAAAATCGACGGTGGCAGCGATGTCCTTTTTCTCCGTCGTGTCGGGATTGTTGCCCAAAATTGCCTTGGGGCTTTTGTTTCCTGTTCTTTTCTAAGCATTTTGATACCTACCGTGTCGCTCAACTCCATCGAAATTGTCGAATTCCACAGCGACGACGGCGATGGCGATGGGCGAATTGGGGCTACGCGATCCCGCGGTTATTAAGTTGAAATGAAGCCTAGGTTTTGTTCTACTCTTTACCATGAATCCATTGGGACCAGAATCATGGCATTTGAACATTGAACGGTAGAGATACGGCCGTTCAAAAATTTTAGCCACCGGCAGCTTCAGGCGGCGCGTGCGGCTTCCTCCGGCGTTGGTTCCGTCCACTCGACCCACCGTTGGACTCAGCTCAGCGAGAGCTTTCCAACGAGATCGGTGGTGTCGAAAACGTACACCGTTTCCGATGGTTGGCTACTGTTCACTTTTGGGGTGGTGTGGGCGAAAAAAATAGATAAGGGAAAGTTATGGGGCCCTATTTGCAATATTCAATTTTCCCCCTTATATATACTTTTTTTGTCCAAAATTTCAACATGAGCTATCTTGACTAGTTTGAGCGTGCTGAACCCAAATATATCAGTTTCGTTTTAATCTGAGGTCATCTTGACCAGTTTCTGGTATTGCGAATTCCCGATCAAAAATTACCTTTGTGCTCAATTAACTAATTTGAGCATTTTGATAGGTTATACTAACTAATTTGGGTGTGCTGAACCCAAATTTATCAGTTTTATCTTCGTCTGAGGTCATCTTGACCAGTTTTCCGGTACTGTGAATTTCTCGATCAAAATTTACTTTTTGTGCTCAAATGACTAATTTAAGCATTCTGATTCCAAATATATCAGTTTTATATCAAGAAAAGGTCATCTTGACCAATTTCTTGATACCGCATGTTCCTCGGTCAAAAATAGCATTTTATGCTCAACTGACTATTTTGAGCATACTGATTCTAAATATATCAGTTTTACATCAAAAAAAGTTATCTTGACCAATTTCTTGATACTGTGTGTAACACATACGCACACACATATAACATCACTACCGTAACTCTTTCATCTTTCATTGGACTTGTCTCACTACAAGTCACCTTCTAGGGCTCTCGATACCAAAATGGCACCGTTTTTTCCTGTTTCGGTTCTGTGAAATTTTTCCACAACCGAATTTCTCACCTTTAACATTGTCAAAACATTTTATCACGTTTTAAACACTATTAAATCATTCATTTTGCATTTTAAACCTAAAAATCATAATATACATTCAATGTACCTATTTTTTGAGAACGGTGAAATTTCTCGGTTGTCACAACTGATATATTTGGGTTCAGCATGCCCAAATTAGTCAGCATAGCTCATGTTGAAATTTTGGAAAAAAAAAGTACATATAAGGGCAAAAAATCAGAAATTTAAAAAAAGACTCCCATAATTTTCTCATTCTTTCTTTTTCTTCCATACCACCACAAGTGAACAGTAACCGACCATTGGAAACGGTCTCTGTTTTTTACACCGCCAGCACCGTTGGAAAGCTCTTGCCGGGCTAAGTCCAACGGTGGGTCAAAACGATGGAACAGCCGCCAGAGGAAGCTGCATGCGCCGCCCAAAGTTGCTGGGGTGAAAATTTTCACGACGTTGAATCTCCACTGTCTGACCTCTGATCAAGGGGATTCCAGTCCCAAAAGTTTCGTGGTGAAGTGGAGAACAAAACCTAGGTCTTAGTTCACCTTAACGGCCGCTGGATCGCACCGCCCAACACTTCACCGTCGCTGTCGTAGAAACTGCCAATTCCGGCAGAGTTGAGCGACACCACCGGTACCAAAAGACTCAGAATGATGCGTAGATCAAAATTCCCAAGTTAATTTTGGGCAACAAAGCCGGCATGGTGGAGATTGAAGCTTACCGCCACCGCCTAACTTTCGGGGGTCGATTTTGGATGGTAGAAGGCTCGATTAGTGAAATTGACACCGCCAATGGGTTCCTTTCATCGAGCTCTTCAAGATGATGGCCGCCTTTTCCCTCACCGCCTCAGTCAACGCCAGTCAACAGCTGGTCCACGCTGGTCAACGGCAGCTCAGTGACCAAAAATTGAAAAATGGCCCGTTGGCCTATTTTAACATTCCGGACACATCCGCATCATCAGATTTGCAAACTGGAACTTGAAAAGTAAAGAACGATGAAATAAAGTTCATGAGCATGAGACCAAACGGTTCATTCGATCGCTGGTGGGAAGATTTCGGTAGTGATTTCGGTCCTTTCATTCCTTAATTTATGTTTTGGAATGATTATGTATTTTGGCATGTGAAATTGTAAGAAAAACTGATGAAAATGTTGGAAAAAAATTGTATGGGAATGTGAAGATTTTTATGTAAAAGTTGAGTTTTACGTAAAAATATAGGCTTCTGGTATAGTATGTGGTAAATTAGAATAGGTTAGATGGATTCTAGGTGTTTCCTAAACGCCGAAAACCCAAAAATTAAGTGGAAATGCTGCCGAAATTTCTAAAACGGCACAAAGGGGTATTTTAGGAAACAAGGGGTAAAAATGTGGTCGGGATGGAAACCTGAGCCCCCTCGGTGATCTAGGATCGAAATAGCGCCACCCAAGGGTCAGTAAACAGTAAATCAAAAATTTCAGTGATTAATGCTCTAAAAGCTCGGTAAAGCCTAAGAAAAATTATTTCATGATTTATGGGCATAGAAAATCCTGATAGAACATTAAAATGAAAATGATACAGCCCAAATACCCGTTAGAGGCAAAACGGTCATTTTGACCGAAAATTCAAGAATGATGAAAAAGGGCCCTAATGGACTTAGAATGGCTTAATTAAGATTTTAAGGGCCAAAACCAAGTTGTAAACTGAAGAAAAGCAAGGCTACGATGAAAAATCCCACTAATAAGCAAAATGGTAATTTTTCCCAAAAGTTAGCAGAAAAGTTATAAATGGGATATTAAACCCCTAAATTCGTGATTGGAAAATGAAATGTAGAATTTTTACGTTTTATTAAGCTTTATGTATCAAAATAAGGATTTAAAATAACCGTGATTATTTCGGTTATAGAGATCCGCTCCAGACGTGATGAAAGAACATCTACGGACTAAGAAAGTAGGAAAAGAGATACGCGCAAAAGTATCTGTAAGTTCAAACATGTGATTTTTTTCCAACATAAACTAACATGTTATGTTATGTCTATATGTTATGTGTGGTAAGTTCAAGTATTGCACTGCCTGCAATATGAAGTAACTGCCGTATGTCTGTTAAATGATAAGATGCAATGATATGATTGCTATGAAAACTATGTGCATATGTTTATGTCTATGTATCATGTCTAAGTCAAACATGAATTGACTTGATATGTTTACGTGCTATGTATAAAATGTAAATGATATGAATGTTACGAAAGTTATGTTATGAACTATGTGTTATGTCTAAGTCAAATGTAAATTGACTTGACATGTTTATGTCCATGTGTTATATGCAGTAAGTTAAGACATTTTAAATGTCTGCAACATGAATTTATGTAATATGTTTCTATACTATGTATGACATGTAAAGTATGTACCAAGGTGTTACATGCACACTAATGTGTAAATAAAATACACACAAATATAGAAAGATATGTAAAGTGCTCTAGACCAAGGAGGCAATGATAATGCCACCGATTAAGAACCATATGAAAAATCGTATGAACCACTTTTGGCATACCGGCCTCCCATACAGGTAGAGGTTCCTCATGTTATATTATGTTATGTCATGTTAAGTAGACTGTAGAGGATTGGCCAATAGGTTGCTCTCTAGGGTCCTTCTCAGTTATGCACAGACTACGGTACGACCAATCATGGGGCCTAAAACCAGAATGTAATGAAGGATAAAGACCCGAGACTAAAAATGCAGCCCATAAACAAGCATAATTAAGTCTAACATGTACTAATTGTATACTTAATGTTCTAAGTTATGGTTTATAGTCAAAGTTACTTTATGGTCAATGGTATTGTTCACAGTCAATAGTACTGTTTATGATCAAAGTTACTATTAAGTAGTGCATGTTATTTGTTATGTTAGTGATCCATGCTATGTTTTATGTTAAGGATGTTTAAGCATACGTAAGTGTATTTATGATGTTTAAGTATATTTACGAAGTTTGATGTATTTAAGTATGATAAGTATATTTATGATGTTAAATGTGAAAGTATGTTCATGATGATAAGTATGTTAAGTATGTTATGTTTATGATGTTTAAGCATACGTTAAGTATGTTATATTTAAATTACGATATGTTTACCATGTCAATGTTAAGTACGTTAGGTAGGTTTATGATGATAAGTATGAAAGTATGTTCTGAAAGTATGCTCAAAATGTTAAAATACGTTAAAAGTATGTTAAGTACGAAAGTATGTTCATAATGTTAAGTTTGTTTAAAGTACGTTAAGTATGTTGAAGTATGCGACAAGTATGATTATGATGTAAAGTATGTTCAAGTACGTACAAGTATGTTTACAAGGTTATGTATGCTAAGCATGAATGTTAAGCATTATATGATATATGTTAAGTAAATGTTCTGATACCACAGTTGGTATCAGATATGCTCTGTCCGATATGGTATGAGTGATGTTAAATACATTTAAGTATGAATTTTAAGCGAGTTATGTTTTATGTTATGTTAATGCTCTGTCCTATATGGTAAGAATATTTATATGTTATACATGTATGTTTGAACTTATTGAGCCTGTCGCTTACAAGTTTGTTCATGTTGTAGGTAAGCAACCTGCACAACGATAAGATAATTGATGGATGACGAATGAGATCTACATGTACTAAGGGACTAGGCGAGGGTTATGGTACTGCTATGAGTTTTCCACTGAGCTGTTTAAGAAGAGTATTGAAATGATGGTTTATGATGTATATCAAGTTATGATAATGTAAAATGTTTACTCTAGTAAAGGTTTTATGATGATATAGTTTTCAAGTTTAAAGTCTAAACTTTAAGAAAAAAAAAAATTATTCCCTATTTTCATGTTCAAATGGGAAATTAAAATAACTATGTTAAGGAAAGTAGATTAAAAGTAAGATACCAGCCGTCACATTTGGTATCAGAACAAGTTAAAAGTAAGTTACCAATGACCCATGAGGCAATGGTTTTTCGCAGTCGGCTTCAGAGCTCGACTGCGATGGCGCAGCAAGTAAGTCACGGTCGTCACATGAACTAGATCATGATTAAGAATAAGTATCCTTGACACAGATCGACAACTTGTTTGACCAACTTCGAGGCAGTGCAGTGTTCTTAAAGATCAACCTGCATTCAAATTATCACCAGTTGTGGATTAAGGTTAAGGACATGCCCAAGACAGCCTTTCAAACACGATACAGACATTACAAATTCCTCGTTATGTCATTTAGACTAACAAATGCTCCAGCTGCCTTCATGGATTTAATGAACCACATATTTAAGGACTATCTGGATAAGTTTGTCATTGTATTCATCGATGACATAGTTATATACTCCAAGAAAAAAAAGGAACAAGAAGAGCATTTGAAGATCGTCTTACATGTATTAAAGGATCACCAACTGTATGCCAAGTTCTGCAATTACAAGTTTTTTCTAGAGAATATTCATTTCCTAGGTCACGTAGTCTCCAAGGAAGGAGTATCCGTAGATCCCATAAAGATTGATGTGGTTAGCCCGTGGCCAGCTCTGAAGAATGTAACCGAAGTACATAGTTTTCTCGGCTTAGTAGGATATTACCAACGCTTTGTTGAAGGTTTTTCTAAGTTAGCCATGCCACTCGTAGCTCTTACTAGAAAGGAAAAGAAGTTCGAGTGGACAGACAAGTATGAGGAAGGTTTTAAAGAGCTAAAATGGTGACTCACAGGCGCTCTAGTACTAACCATTCCAGACGCTAGTCAAGGAAGCTTTGTAATTTTTAGCGATGCATCTAAGACGGGATTAGGAGTTGTTTTGATGCAAAAAGGTAGAATTGTTACATACACCTCACGATAGCTTAAGGACCATGAGAAAAACTAGCCAATCCATGATTTGGAACTTGTAGTGGTAGTTTTTGCATTGAAAATTTGGAGACACTACCTCTACGGAGTCAAGTGTAAGATCTACATTGACTACCAGAGCCTCAAGTATATCTTCATGTAGAAAGCACTCAACATCAGGCAATAAAGATGGCTACAATTGGTCAAGGATTATGACTATGAAATCCTTTACCATCCAGGAAAAGTCAATAAGGTGGCCGATGCATTAAGTCGAAATTATCCTACTTCGCTTATGGCTATCAGGGCCCTGCCAAGAGCTCTAGAGAGTGAGCTATGTAGCAATGAGATCGAGATTCTGATAGGGAGATTATCTAACCTGACTCTCCAATCGACACTTTTGAATAAGATCAAGGCCAGCCAAGAACTTGATTCATCCTTGATCACGTCAAGAAAGGAAGCCATAGAGAACAAAGGTTTAGAATTTAGAGTCTCTAATGATGACGTGCTCTATTATAAGGACAGAGTATGTATTCTGAAAGATGAAGAACTTAAGAAGCGAATCCTTTTAGAGGCTCACGAGGTGCCATATTCCATGCATTTGAGAGCCAACAAGATGTATTAAGACCTGAAAGGAAATTTTTGGTGGCCTGGAATGAAGAACGATGTCACCGAGTTTGTAGCCAAATGCCTTACTTGTTAGATGGTTCAGGCAGAACACCAATGCCCAGTAGGGGAGTTGTAGAAAATTGAGCTACCATAATGGAAATGGGACAAGATTACCATGGATTTTGTAGTCGGATTGTCAAGAACGTTCGACGGCAATGATGCAATCTGGGTAATTGTAGATAGATTGGCAAAATTAGCCCGATTCTTAGCTATAAAGGTTAGGTATTCGATAAAATGATTGATAGAGATCTATGTGGCTCTGATACCAACTGTGATGTCCCATGTCCTGAGTGGCCTAGACCATCACTTAAAAACTACTACTACTAATACTGACACTTAAACTTACTTACATAGATGCCGTAAAATTAGGGATTTTTTTTAGGCATACGTATTTACTATTCACATACGCACTTAAAAACATAGAGTCTAAATCATTGGGAGTTCTTTTATACATACATACTTGTAAACTTGTTTAACTGAGTACTATTCAAAAGATAATTTTCAAATATACTGTTAACTGTTCCAAAGTATACTATTACTCAAAAACTATGCAAAAAATTAAACTTGTGGTTTATCTATAACCTTGCCCTCACATCCGCCACTGCCACCGTCATTGCCTTTTGATGTTTAAGCTGTACGACGCTTACCTACAGCATGAATGCACACTGTACGCTTTATGCCTAGTAAGTACAATATGTCGTTCGCAAAATATGTTTGAAACATAGAACATACTTAAAACCATATAAGCATGCCAGGTATCAGCATATACCACTTAAACATATCACATACCAGATCATCACATATCATATCACTGAACACAAAACTTCACATACTATATGCATAGCAGAAAACATCGTGTACTGAATGCATCTTACTGTAGTTGGAAGTATAGTGAACTATATCATGAACATTGCATGGTCCGATTATGCTCATTTTATGCTTCAATATTCTTTTTCTTTCCTATGTCTAGCTGAGGGCCCGTGTGTTTGTACAGAGTACGTGCAGACTATCGGAAACGCCTAAGGCCACTAACTGAAAAGCCATCAATGTATGCTCAACTTACTTAATCTTGAAAAACCTGTTCAACGGAAAAGGCCGGAACAATAAGCTTATTAATTCTGGGCTTGTTTAACTTTTTTGGCCATATACTTTACTAAGCTGTCCTTAATCTTACGCGATACGGATGTATGACATCTAACTTGTTCTTTCATCAATCTACGCGATTGTTAAACTATATGCTCTTATACATGCTGTGTAACAACTTGTGCATGGTATGCATACTCAACATACTGTAAAAACATCACTTAAAAATCATTTTGTTCATGCTGTAGGCGGACTTGTACTTACCTAGTTTGCAAGCAACTCGTACTCTTGCCTTTATCAGATTACAGGTAACCATCTATCAATATAACGTACTCCATTAATGCTTTTGTTGAGTCACTAATACTGTTAGTGACTAAAGCAAATAAAATCGTTTGGTACCGATTGCCGTCGGTACTAACTCACCCTATTTTCAGAGTCTGATTCTCTAGGTGTGGTTAATTAATTTATTACCCAACAAATTAACTAACATCGTTCTTTGGTCACTATTATCGTTAGTGACTATTACTTGCATCATGGTATGGTACCGAGGCCTATCGGTACCCTACAGCTCCACTTTGGGAATTTGATGTGTATCTTCTATCGTGTTTGGTTAACTTGTCTACTTGATAGATTAATCGTCATTCCTCACCATCTCATTCAAACTGGGTCCTTGACTGGTTGACTGACCAGTCAAATGATCGGTTGCCTCGTGCGTCATTACTAGGTAGTCTACCGGGTTACTATCGCTTGTTTGGTGTGGTAGCCTATCGAGCTACCGTTACTGTTTATGTTCATTTTGAAAATTGTTTTGGTTGCCTTATAAAATTCTTGGGAAAATTATGTACTTTCAAACTGTCCTCTTATCAGCCTATTGGAAGGTGGGGGTGTTTTATTAAAATCATGTTTTTATTGTAAAATACATTTTGGGAGTTGTACTCAAAAGGTGGTTTTTGAACCACTTACCGAAACTATTTTGAAAACGTGTTTGAAACGACTTAGTTTGTAAATTTGCTAAACATAAAACTTTTCATCCTTGATGAGATTAACAATTCTCGTGTCACCTCGGAGCTCATATCAAACTCTATCGGCTCATAAACTCAGTAAACCCATAGCTACTTATGCCCAATTTTTGAAAAGTTTCCAGTTTTATGAAATTTTGAAAACGGCCCTATTTAAGGCCTAAAACAGCCAAATTTTTAAAACACGCGTGACTTTCTTAAAGGTTTCGATGAGATCTACAACTTTTGTGTTGAGCCTGAGATCTGGTTCAGACTTTAAGTGGGTCATTTTTTTTAACAAAACTCGAGACTATTTCCGGGTTCAGATTTTTTTGTCCCAGTTTTGGACAATGAATGAAAACCACTTGAAAAACCTAAATTAGTGTCATTTTTGAAAAACCTATTTTAGTGTCGTTTTTGGCCAAAACCTATTTGATACAAAAACGACTGTAACAAAATTTCCTTAAAACTTTATGTTTTACTAAATCCCAAATTCAAAATCTAACTTGATCAAAATGGCCAAAACCCATGGCCTATTTCTGGGGACAGATTGTGTGTCTAGCCATTCTAAAACGTTCATGCCCTCACATACACACATCTATTCTTAAAAATGTAAATCATAACCACACAATTACATAACTTAAAAATGAAATGCTAAGGGCTCAAAATAAACTTATTACAACCCATGGGATAAATAAATACACATAAATTTCTTGATCTAAAAACTTAAAATTAACTAAACTTCAAAAAGGGTGTTTTTCGGTTTTACCTTACGTGTAGGAATCAAACACACCGAATCAAAGGCTTGAGTGACCAAAGTGGCCGTGTGAACGAAAGGAGTTTGGGGTCGGTTTGTGCTAACAAAGACACCAAAAATTTTCTCTTAACGTCAACCCAAAATAATAACTAAAAAACACAAAGATAGGTTCTAAAAACTTACCCTTGAATATGCTTGAGATGTCTTGAGAGTATAGGTTCAACACAACCTAGGTGAGGACTGATTTTTGGCAAGCTTTTGGTTGGGTTTTAGCTTGCAAATGGATGGTTTTTGGCTAAAGGGAGGGGTCGGATTTTTGGCTGATAAAGAGTGGAAGAGTTTGTGTCTTTGGGGTGTGCAAAAAGAAAGGAACATAATTTGAAGCCATGCTCACCCTTTTATAGACAAAACTTAAGTAAACTTAACCAACCTTAAACTCAATTAATCAAGCCAATGTTATGCTAATTTGGGGACAAATTTACTGCCATTTCAACCCTCAAAAGTGAAGAGGCTGTGCGCATTGAAGGAGGGCCAAATAAAAAATTATGTTGTTGGCCATGTGCTTGAATGTTTAAATTTTTTATTCAAAAGGTGTCATACCTTTTCAATATTTTATTGCCACCTTTTAGGCTATTTTTGTAGCTAAATGCAGCTGCTTTTGTAGCTGGGATACATGGTTTTTAAGGGTGAATTTCATCTGCATTTGCTTCTCTTTACAATCTAATTTTCTACAGTGGTGTTTGGCCCTTTCTCGGCATTATTCTAGTTTTCACCTAGAATTGGATTTTTTGAATCTAATTTTTGCACTGATCTTTCCTAGTTGGGTTGTACTGCCTATGAGCCCATTTTGTGTTTATTTTACTATTTATTTCCTATACTGTGGTTGTGTCTACACTGCGTTGTCCTTGCACATGCAAAATGAGGCGTTTCTGTGTGAAATTTCAAACACAGTCTCTCTTGACTAATTTGGACGTGTTGATTTTCAATTTTATCAGTTTTACATCCATCTGAGGTTGTTTGGACTAGTTTTCAGGATTTGTGTGACCCTGCCTCGAAAAACATGTCAGATGCCCGATTGACTAATTTAGGCGTTCTAAGTCTAAATATATCAGTTTTGGGGCGAGAAAAGGTTGTCTTGACCCTCTTCCTGATACTGCGTATCTCTTAAACAAAATTTTACATTTTGTACTCAATTGACTAGATTGAGCCTACTGACTGTTAATATATCAGTTTTATGTTAAGTTAAGGCCGTCTTGGCCATTAACCTGACACTGTGCTTGTAATATTACTATTCATTGTTTTCTATTCGACTGACTAGTCTGAACGTTCTGACTCAGATTTTGTCAGTCTCCAGGCGAGAAGAAGTCATCTGAACCATTGTTCTCAAAACCATACCTCTATTAGGGTTTTATCGCTGTTGTGCTCAGATGACTAGCCTGAGCGTTCTGATGATCAGTTCACTAGTCTTGCGTCAGAAGATGGTCATCTGAACCAGTTTCTTGATACTGCGTATCTTATATACTTATACACATACTAGGGTGGATCGATCTCACTGTCGGTCGCCCCTTTCACTGTATGAATAGTAATTAAACATCACTGTTGCTGTTTAATCTATTCAACTGGAAAATTTACTGTATTTCTCAACTTAATTACTCGTTGTATGGTAATTAGGTTTCATGCATTACGAGAATCTTTACAGTGGCTCTTTGCTCAATACATGGCCATGCCCTGACACACGGCCTTCTACACGTATACGGTCTAATCGGTACACGACTACTTACATGGCCGTGTACCTGACCATGCTATTCAAATGTGCATCCGAAAGCTTTCAAAATACTCTAATTTCATTCCTTAATCGAAATTAAATTACATGAATGGGGCAGTCCTTACAATCTACCCCCTTACCAAATTTTCATCCTCGAAAATTAGAATAATTTCGGGAAGTCTCTTTTCATATCCTCTTCCCATTCCCACGTGGCTTCTTCTATGTTATGGTTCTACCATAATACTTTAAGAAGCGGTATGATCTTATTCCTAAGTACTTTATCTTCCTTGGCTAAAATCCGCACGGGTTTTTCTTCATAAGTCAAATCGACATGTACTTCGAACAGCTCTTGGCTCAAAATGTGGGAACTATCTAGCATGTATTTCTTCAGCATTGAGATGTTGAAGACATTATACACTAAAGCTAGTTCAGGAGGGAGTGCTAATCTATAAGCTACTCTCCTGACTCTTTCGATGATTTCGAAGGGTCTTATATACCTAGGACTCAGCTTCCATTTCTTCTCAAAGTGCATCACCCCTTTCATGGGTGCCACTTTGAGAAAGACAGAGTCTCCTTCTTGAAACTTGAGGGGTCTACGGCGTTTGTCTACGTAGCTCTTCTAGCGACTATGTGCTATATCTAGCCTCTCTTATATCAGCTTCATGTCTGCTGTTGTATTCTTAATAAAATCTGTGTTGGTAAGCTGTTTCTCTCCGGTCTCGTACCAATGAACCGAAGATCGACATTTTCTTCCATAGAGTGCTTCGTATGGTGCCATCCCGATAGAGGAATGGTAGTTGTTATTTTACGAGAACTCGATCAATAGTAGCTTCTGGTCCCAGTTTCCTTTGAAGTCCAGAACATAAGCTCTCAGCATATCCTCTAACGTCTAAACAGTTCTCTTGGACTAACCGTTAGTCTTAGGATGAAAAGCTGTGTTGAACTTCAACTTAGTTCCCAATAAGGGTTGGACACTCTGCCAAAACCTGGAGGTGAAGCATCCATCATGATCTGAAATGATAGATTTCGATACTCCATGTAATCTTCCTATCTGAGCTACATATATCTCGGCTAGTCTTTCCATCGAGTAGCTCAGCTTCATAGCTAGAAATCGAGCTAATTTCGTCAATCGGTTCACAATTACCTAGATTGCATCATTGACACTTGATGTTCTGGGCAATCTGACCATGAAATCTATTGTAATCTGCTCCCATTTCCACTCGGGTAGTTTGATTTTTTGTAGTTCTCCAGAAAGCCATTGGTGTTCCACTTTAATTTTCTGGCATGTAAGGCATTTGGCAATGAACTCGGCAGCATCATTCTTCATCTTAGGCCACCAAAAGCTCTCTTTCAGGTCTTTGTACATTTTGTTCACCCTCGGATGTACAGAGTATGGCGTTTTGTAGGCTTCCGAAAGGATCTTTTTCCTGAGTCCTTCATCTTTTAGAATGCATACTCTATCTCTAAAATAGAGTATGCCATTCTTAGAGACTTGAAATTCTGAGCATTGATTGGAGGGTCATTTCAGACAACCTCCCCGGTAAAATCTCAATCACGCTGCTGCGTAGCTCCTTTTGTTGTGCTACTGACAAGGCACGGACAACCATAAGGGATGAAGAGTGCTTTCTACTTAGCGCATCAGCCACCTTATTAGCCTTTCCTGGATGGTATAGGATCTCACAATCGTAATCCTTTACCAGTTCCAGCCATCATTGTTGCCTCATATTAAGCTCCTTCTGCATGAAAATGTACTTAAGGCTCTAGTGGTCCGTATAGATCTCACACTTAACGCCATATAAGTAATGCCTCCAAATCTTGAGTGCAAAAATGACCACCGCTAGCTCCAGGTCGTGTGTGGGGTAATTCCTTTCATGGTCCTTGAGTTGTCGTGAGGCGTATATGACTACTCTACCATTCTACATTAGTACGGCTCCTAGTGTAGTCTTGGATGCATCACTGTAGATCACAAAATTTCCCTGCCAGCATCCGGTATGGTCAAGATTGGAGTGCTTGTGAGTCTGTGTTTTAACTCTTGAAATCTCTTCTCACACTTGTCCATCTACTCATACTTCTTTTCCTTCTTGGTTAGCGCTGTGAGTGGTATGGCTAGCTTTGAGAAAACTTCGACGAAGCACCGATAATAACCTGCTAGTCCTAGGAAGCTGTGCATCTCTGTCATGTTCCTTGGGGTTGGCCATGCGCTAACGGCTTCGATCTTTGCCGGGTCTACTGATACTCCTTCCTTGGAGACTACGTGACCAAGAAAGTGAACCTTCTCCAGCCAAAACTCGTACTTGGAGAACTTGGCATAAAGCTGATGGTCCTTTAGCTTACGTAGGATGGCCCTCAAATGCTCCTTATGCTCGTCTTTTGTTTTGGAGTATACAAGTATGTCATTGATAAATACAATGGCAAACTTGTCTAAGAAGTCCTTGAACACTCGGTTCATTAGATCCATGAAGGTTGCAGGGGCGTTCGTTAGTCCAAACAACATAACAAGGAACTCGTAATGCCCATATCGCATTCGAAAAGCCGTCTTGGGTACATCTGTTAGGAAATGCCCTAAGTATTAGAGACATTTTAATGTATTCATTTTGAACTGGATAATAAAATTATACTTAGAGGTTATTCATTATATTGCTATCTGTCCTCGTCTTATTTACATGTTAAAGTAAATGTAAGCAAATATGGCTCACTGACTGCTTGTGTTAAAACTGTTAGAACGTTGCATGCAATGGACTTTTGTATGCGAGAAGACAATGTTCTAAAGTTAGCAGTCTAAACTATGGTCTGTAGTCTATGGGGTTAGACCGAGCATCTAACTCATGTTAAGACTATTATGTTGTCTAAAGCCTTGGAGGGGACGGTCTGTCTTGACTGTCTGGAGCTGGACTCCCAAGTAGAGATCTGGGTGGTCGGAAGAAGACTAGCAGTGCTAGCATACCGATCGAGGTTCAGAGTGCCCACACACTCAGCCATTCGAGAATTGGAGAATAGTAGAGAAGGCTAGTTGGTTGAAGCCTCCGGTCATTCTCCTCCTGCAAGATTGGCGTCCTTGAGGTATGAGTTTTAATTGTTGTTGATTTATTGTATATGGCATCATGAGATATTTAACGATCTAAAAATTTTTATTGTTCCGCTGCGTCACTCTGATACGGTTTTACCGATTTATTTTCCTACAATTGGTATCAGAGCCATCTCATGACTATGCCATGCACATAAATTAGACAATTACTTAGTCTTTTTAGTTATGTATGGATTTGATATTTAGAGAGTGGCATTCTAGGGTTCCTTTATGTTGTTATGGATTATGTATAAAGTATATGGTTATTCTAATTTTTGAATTATTATAAGCATGCTTGTTAAATACCGGTTATGGTTCCTTAGAATTTAGAAAAATTGTATCTAGGAATTTTTATGTAACCATGGGAGCAGTTTATTAACACTGTGATTTTCCCATGGATTTTAATTTTTGTCTCTTAGAATTTTTATGGTTAGAATTTTTGTACACCGGAAACGGTTTAGAATTTTTTTATGTAATTATTCTTGGAGGAGATTGAAGATTGAAGACTGTAATTTATTTTTCCCAAAAGTTAAATTTGATTTAAAGGTTGAAATTTTGATTGTGTGGAAAATTTCAATTTAATTGGGATTCAAATTAATTTTTGGAGATCCTAATAGGTAAATTGGAATATGGCACGAAAATCGAGACACGACCCCTCGGGATAGGCCGACAAACCTTGGTGGGGCTGCAGCCCCTGCCCTTGGGCAGGATGGGGCTGCAGCAGCCCCTAAGCAGGCCCACACCACCCCTGCCGTAGGCTTGGCCTGCAGCCAGGGGTGGCCGTGGCCTGCCCAAGGCTGGCCGCAGCCTGGGCGTGCAGCCTGCCGCCTACTGCGCCCAGTCTGGGCGTGCAGCCTGGCGCTGCAGGCTTGGCCTGCAGCCCGGCAGGGCTGCACAAGGGGCGGCCGTGGGCTGCCAGCCCCTCCGGGGTTGGTGGCTGCCCACGGCGGCTGCCGCCTACGGGGGCGATGGTCCGACGGTCCAAAAATCAGAAAATTTTGATTTTTAAATTTGAGATTTAATTTTAAATCATGTTTAAAAATATGTAATTAAAATTTGAAAGTTTTGAAATTACATATTATTACACATGATGTTTAAAATTGTTTAAAATTTAAATTTGAAATTTAAATTTGAAATTCGAATTTGGAATTTGAATTTGAAATTTAGATTTTTGGAGATTTAAATTTTAAATAATTATTGGGATGAGAAATAAATGGAGAGGCTACATAAAGATGGACACAAGTAGACGGAACAAAATTCAAGACCCAAAGAATGCTTTGGATGGAATTTTGTAATCTTTATTTTCTTTGTTCTAGGATGGAACCATAGCTTGGTTATTCTGTCAATTATTTTTTCTGTGATAAGTCATGGATGTATAAATATGTATTGATGGACGTTTTGTATGCATATTTGATAACATGTCATATAGGATAGGTGAGTGCCGCTCATACTAAATTGATCATACATAATTTGTCAAAACTTGCATGTTTTTCAAAATATTGAGTGGGAGAGGGTTTCAAACAAAACCCACGGCCTCCATTGTTGATCCATATGTGAAAGCATAGTAACGCCTCGCGTCAGTTCTGCCCTGACCACACCCCTCGGTAGGTGTTTACCGCCGCCGGTATACTAGATTGGATCTCCTATATGGAAAACGTGTTCGGGTGCGATCCTATTCATGACCACCCCTCGGTGGCTTGGTAGGACGTGGATCGGGCTACGTAAACAATGGTTATACACTCAAGACTCGTTTAGTTATTAACCTTCCCTAGAAGCTCTGTTAACTAAACTGGTGGCCAAATAAGCGGTTATTAATATATGTCTTAACCTTGGAGGATTTAAGGTAACATATATTAATTGGACGGGGTCCATGTTCCGGCTATTTGTTCTCATGACCACCCCTCGGTGGCTTGGGGCAATAGGTGCTGAGAATTACCGTTGCAATGCTACATGTTTTTTCAAGTTTCATGTAGGAACATACTTGTATGTTTTTATTTGCTAAATTATCTGTATATTTGCTTGGGCTTTGTAATGATGTCTAGTATAATTTTATTTCAGTTCAAAATGTCATCGACCCCCCTCATTTCGATACTTACTGAAAATAAGTTGAATGGCGATAATTATAAAGACTGGAAAAGAAATCTATTAATAGTTCTCAGCTGCGAGAGACACAAGTTCGTACTAGACGAACCATGCCCACCTGGGCCCAAACCTGACAGACCACTTGAGGAAGTCCCGGTTGCCTATAATCGTTGGAGAGAATCCAATGAAATAGCTCGATGTTACATCCTTGCTAGCATGACGAGTGCTTTACAAAAGCAGCATGAGACTTATCAAGTTGCTGGGGAGATCATGGACAATCTGGAGGACATGTTCGGAGGCCAAGAAAAATTGGCTCGACAGTCCGCTATCACCAGCATTATGAACTCTAAGCAAAAGGCGGGTGTTCCGGTGAAGGACCATATGATCACTCTAATGGGATTCTTCGCTGAGGCTGCCAAGAATGGTGCTGAGTTGGACTACAACACCCAGATCGAGATGGTGTTCAAGACTCTATCTAAAGATTTTGTGGGGTTTAAGGCCGCATACAATCTGGCGACAAAGGAGTTAGGACTAACCGAGCTCATGAAGCAACTACAGGCTTATGAGCAGATGATCAGGGATGAGGATGTGGTCCGACCTAAAGGAGAGGCCAATTTGGCGGAATCTTCCAATCCCTCACGGAAGAGGAAGAGGCCAAATAAGAAGCAAGTGGCTTCCAGTTCTTCTAATCCTCCTGTCTCGGACGGGAAGAAGAACAAGAAGAACAAGAAGCCGAAGGACCCTAAAAAGTCCAAATGCTTCCATTGTGGGAAGGTAGGTCACTTCAAGAAGGCTTGCCGGGAATTCCTAGCCGCCAAGGGCAAGGAAGGTAAGGAACTTCATTACTTGGAAGCGTGTTTGGTGGAAGAATCGAAACGACACTTGGGTCATTGATTCGGGCGCCACTAATCATGTTTGTGTTTCTATGCAGGGGTTCGTGGAAACGAGAAGTCTACATGATAGGAGCCTCTCGTTGCGGACTGGAGATGGTAGCTTTGTGGTGGCTGAGGCAGTGGGAGATGTTCACCTTTATTTTGATCAATTTAGGTTTATTTTATTGAAAGACTGTTTTTATGTTCCTAATTTTAGGAGGAACCTTATATCGGTAGCTTGTTTAATAAAGGATTCTTATTCAGTTTCTTTTAGTAAAAGAGTTGATATTCGTAGAAATAAGTCTTTTATCTGTTCTGGATGGATGGATGGAAACCTATATTTGATCAGACCAAAGATGTACTCACTGCTTGACACTGAATTAATTGATAACTCTAAAAGGTTGAAAGTTTCTCACTCTAACAAGGCATATCTTTGGCATTTAAGACTTGGTCATATTAATCAGGATAAGATTCAAAGATTGGTGAAAGGCGGTCCTCTGGAATCTCTGGAGGAGGTACGACATCCCCAATGTGAGTCTTGTCTAGAGGGTAAGATGACTAAGAGGTCTTTTGGAGCTAAGGGTACAAGGGCTAAGGAGCTCTTAGAAATTGTGCACACTGACGTATGTGGCCCCATGAACGTCACAGCACGAGGAGGGTTCGAGTATTATGTCTCTTTCATAGATGATTACTCGAGGTATGGATATGTGTATCTGATGCACCGCAAGAGCGAAACCTTTGATAAGTTTAAAGAGTATCGTGCGGAAGTGGAAAAGCAATTGGATAAATCCATAAAGACACTTCGATCTGATCGAGGTGGCGAATACCTCTCCGATGAATTTCTAGGACATCTTGTAGAGAACGGGATTTCATCCCAATTGACTGCACCTGGTACTCCACAACAGAATGGTGTAGCCGAAAGGAGAAACAGGACCTTATTGGATATGGTACGGTCCATGATGAGTTACTCAACGCTGCCATTATCATTTTGGGGATATGCTTTACAAACGGCGTGCTATATTCTGAACCAGGTTCCGAGCAAATCAATTCCTAGAACTCCGTATGAATTGTGGCGTGGCAGGAAGCCTTCCCTTGGACATATGAGAATATGGGGCTACCCGGCACATGTACTAGATGGGGATGCGAAGAAGTTTGAACCAAGATCAGAATTATGCATGTTTGTAGGGTATCCAAAAGGAACTAAAGGAGGTCTGTTCTATAACCCGAAGGAACAAAAAGTCATTGTCTCAACCCATGCGACATTCTTGGAGGAAAGTCACATGAATGACTTTAAACCTCGAAGCAAAGTAGTGCTAGAGGAGTTATCGGGTGAAAGAACTGCTCTACAGATTTCGGTCTTGGACGCAAGTCCGAGTTCCAATGAAAGACCTGCAAACGATCAAAAATTTAGGGTGCCTCGTCGTAGTGGGAGGGTTTCGAAGAAACCTAATTTCTTCATGTATGATGCTGAGGTATACCAAGCCGACGCTCATGAGCATGAGGAAGATCCGGTCACATATGATGAAGTTATAAAGGATGTTGATTCTAGATCTTGGAAACAGGCTATGAACAATGAGATGGATTCTATGAAATCCAACTCTGTTTGGGAACTTGTAGATTTGCCGGATGGGATAAAACCCATTGGATGCAAATGGGTCTAAAAAAGAAAGAAGGATGCGGAAGGGAGAGTGGAAACTTTCAAAGCTAGACTGGTTGTAAAGGGATACACGCAAAAGGCTGGAATCGATTACGAGGAAACCTTTTCACCTGTTACTATGCTGAAGTCTATCCGTATTCTTCTGTCCATTGCTGCGGCTCTCGATTACGAGATCTGGTAAATGGATGTCAAGACGGCATTCTTGAATGGCCATCTTGAAGAGTGTATCTATATGATACAGCCCGAAGGGTTCGTAGCAAAAGGCCAAGATAGGAAAGTCTGCAAGTTGCTTAGATCCATTTATAGATTAAAGCAGGCATCCCGCTCATGGAACTAGAGGTTTGATCAAGCGATTAAGAGATTTGGTTTTGAGCAGAACGTTGATGAACCTTGTGTTTATAAACGTATTAAGGATGGAAAAGTGGTCTTTCTGATACTCTATGTCGATGATATACTACTCATTGGGAATGATGTAGGGAACTTATCATCGGTCAAGCTTTGGTTACACCAACAGTTTGACATGAAGGACTTGGGAGAAGCTAATTATGTTCTAGGCATTCGTCTCTTCAGAGATCGAAAGAACAAAATGATAGCATTATCCCAAGCTTCATACATAGATAAAATAATTGACAAATATGCAATGCTAGAGGCAAAGAAAGGCTCACAACCTTCTATTGCCGGTTTAACTCTTTCATTGGATGACTGTCCCAAGACATCGGAAGAAAGAGAGCGTATGAGTAAGGTCCCTTATGCATCCGCTGTGGGTAGCCTTATGTACGCTATGCTTTGCACTCGCCCGGACATATGTTTTGCAGTAGGTATGGTGAGTCGATATCAAGCGAATCTTGGAACCAAGCACTGGCAAGCAGTAAAGCATATACTCAAGTATCTTAAGAGAACGAGGGATTATATGCTAGTGTATTCTGGAGGGGACGTAACACCCGTAGGATACACGGACTCAGACTTCCAGACTTGTAAGGATTCGAGGAAATCGACATCTGGATCAGTGTTTTTACTCGGAGGAGGCGCCATTGTGTGGAGGAGCGTGAAGCAGGGCTGCACAGCTGACTCTACTATGGAGGCTGAGTATGTGGCTGCGGCTGAGGCATCTAAAGAAGCGGTTTGGCTCCGCAAGTTCTTTAGAGACCTTGAGGTCATTCCGGGTGTTGACAAGCCTATCACACTTTACTGTGATAATACAGGGGCTATTGCCAACACAAGGGAATCTCGGCACCACAAGAGGACCAAGCACATCGATCGGAGATATCATATTATTAGAGGGCATGTGGAGACAGGACAAGTGGATGTATGTAAGATCGCGTCCGAGGACAACATTGCCGATCCCTTTACTAAGACTTTGGTAGCTAGAAGCTTTGAGAGGCATGTAGAGGCGATGGAGATGCGTAACATGGCACATCTACTGGCTTAGGGCAAGTGGGAGATTGTTAGGAAATGCCCTAAGTATTAGAGACATTTTGATGTATTCATTTTGAACTGGATAATAAAATTATACTTAGAGGTTATTCATTACATTGTTATCTGTCCTCGTCTTATTTACATGTTAAAGTAAATGTAAGCAAATATGGCTCACTGACTGCTTGTGTTAAAACTGTTAGAACGTTGCATGCAATGGACTTTTGTATGCGAGAAGACAATGTTCTAAAGTTAGCAGTCTAAACTATGGTCTGTAGTCTATGGGGTTAGACCGAGCATCTAACTCATGTTAAGACTATTATGTTGTCTAAAGCCTTGGAGGGGATGGTCTGTCTTGACTGTCTGGAGCTGGACTCTCAAGTAGAGACATAGATATGTTGCTTGGTGGTGACATATTAGACCGGGACTAAAGCGTGATTGATCTACGTAGTCCGCTATGAGTGGATCAATCTGCTTTTGACGTTCATTATGCAATAACCTTAATCCTGAGTAAATGAACTACTTCATGTATATGACTTGTGTACTTTGATGTTTCAATGGCTAAAGCGTCTTAGAGGTAGTAAGCTTATAGACCGGTTCGTTGGGTGCATGACTTGTATACGATGAAGGGTTTGTTTGCAGATATCGGAATCATAGCTCTGAGGAGTTAAAGGTATCCTCTTAAAGGCATTATACTGAATGTGAAAATGGACAAGGCCTTGGGTCGTCTGCTGGGCGGATGACTTCTTATTCACATGTGGTGAATAATCATTTTCTTGATTTGGTAGTATAATGGAACTTTAAGATAGCCTGATCAGTAGGATTAAACGGACTTTGACCTAAGGCTGATCATGGATATCATATGAGGGTTTTGCATACATGACAAGGTCATTGGATGGTAGCTCGTCACAGGCTTACGTAATACGATATATAATTGGGAGTTCAGTTTCAGGTTTATAGTGGTGTGACTCTGAAATTAGTGATCATATGATTGAGTTGTTCGGTACAGAATGATGATCATATGGAATCACGGGAGCCCGATTATATATGTCCAATCAGTCCCTCTACTAGCTCCACATAATTCCTTAACGTTTGGCAAATTGATTTGTGTATGCTATTGGCTAGTTTATTATGCATGGATGGTGATGACACAGGATTAGGATGGTAGACAAGATTCTCTCCGGTTGGATTCAGATTTTGTTTTGAATAATAGAGTACACAATTATTCGAACTCCAAATAAAGTTACCATGATTTTATTTGAGATTGGATTGGAGTTGTAGAAAATTATCCATGAGAACAAGAATATGAAACACAACCGTTTTGTGGAATTTGAAATTTGATTTTTGAAATTTGAAATTTGAATTTTGAATTTGAAATTTGAATTTGAAATTTGAATTTGAAATTCGAATTTGAAATTTGAATTTGAAATTTAAATTTGAAATTTGAAATTTGAAATTTGAAATTTGAATTTGAAATTTGAATTTGAAATTTGAATTTGAAATTTGAAATTCAAATTTTTAATCACAGTCCAAGTAAGATTCGAATTTGTTGTGGAAAATCCACAAGGTTTGAAATTCGAATTTGAGTTGGATTTGGAGAGGATAATCTTGTTAGAATCCTACTTGAATTTTGAATCCAAATCCCAACAAAAGTAGGCGAATTTTTGGAGGATAATCTCCAATGGAAAATTCGGTTTTTGTGGATAAGATTCAAGGAAAAATTCAAGTTTCAATCCCAGTTGAATTAGGATTCTCTCCCTCCCTAAAAGTGGCCGAAATTGTTGGATTTATCCAAGGAAAAATTCGGTTATTTTTGGATAAGGTTGAGATGAGATTCAAGCTTGAAAAATCCTAGTGGAATTTTTGATTCTCCCTTATCCATAATGGCCGAAATTTTTTGGAGGATTTTCTCCTTGTGAAATTCGGATTTTTTGGTTGAAAAAGGGAGATAAAAATTCTAGTTAAAATCTTGTTTAGATTTGATTGGATTTATCTAAGAAAAACCGAATTTATTGTTGGGATTTTCCCATGGAAAAATTCGGATTTTATGGTTAAGGATAAGGGAAAATATCTTTTCCTAATCCAATTCAAATTCAGAGATTCACCTCATGCAGGTCTATAAATAGAGGTCCTGCCACTCCAGTTCTCTTAGACCACAGACTCTCAGGTGAGCAGGCTTATTGTTGCACAGCTCATCGTGACAATAAAGTTCTTTAGAGATCTGGGTGGTCGGAAGAAGACTAGCAGTGCTAGCATACCGATCGAGGTTCAGAGTGCCCACACACTCAGCCATTCGGGAATTGGAGAATAGTAGAGAATGCTAGTTGGTTGAAGCCTCGGGTCATTCTCCTCCTGCAAGATTGGCATCCTTGAGGTATGAGTTTTAATTGTTGTTGATTTATTGTATATGGCATCATGAGATATTTAACGATCTAAAAATTTTTATTGTTCTGCTGCGCCACTCTGATACGGTTTTACCGATTTATTTTCCTACAACATCTTCATCCCGAATTCACAATTGGTGGTATCCGGAATGCAGGTCAATCTTTGAGAACACTTCAGCACCTCGAAGTTGGTTGACCAGATCATCGATCTGTGGTAACAGATACTTGTTCTTTATCATGATCTAGTTCAGCTCCTTGTAATCTATACACATTCTCAGCATTCCATCCTTTTTCTTCACGAATAAAACAGGCACTCCCATGGTGAGCAGCTTTGTCGGATGAAACCCTTGTCCATCAAATCCTTCAACTGAGTCTGAAGTTCCTTTAACTCTGTCGGGGCCATTCTATAGGAGGCCTTGAAGATGGGGGCTAATCCTGGTAATAGCTCGATCTCAAACGATATTTCTCGCTCTGGTGGAAGTCTTGGAAGATCCTCTGGGAATACTTCCATGAATTCTCAAACCACTGGTATGCCTTCCGGTCTCGTCTCTGCCTCCTGAGTCTTATCTACTATATACGCTAGGAAACCGGTGCATCCACTGGATAATAGCTTGTGAGCCTTCATTGCCGATATCATCGTCTTTGGTTGCTTCAATGATAGCCCTTTGTAGACAAATTCTCGTGCCCAATTGGTTCAAAGGTAACCTCTTGTCTTCGACAGTCTATGATGGCATTGTACTTGGTGAGGAAATCTATTCCCATGATTACGTCATAGTCGTACATGTTGAGGACCATTAGATCCATACCCATATCGCGTCCACTGATAACTACTGGCATGTGGCGTATCCAGTAGGTGGATAACAAAACCTCCCTTGAGGGAAGAGCCGTTCGAAAAATTTATTTCATTCTATCTACATTCTGGTCTATCTTTCTAGCAAACTCTGAGGATGCAAATGAATGTGTAGCTCTGGAATCAAACAGCACTAGTGTAGTAGAGTTGGCAACAAAAAGCTCACCTGTCACCACCATCGAGGTTCCAGCTTTGGCATCCTCTCTAGTGAAGGCGTAAATTCTTCCCTAAGCATCTGGTGCCTCCAATCTTCCTTGAATGATCGAAGGACCCTCGATCCTGGTCTAAATAGCATGCAGCTGACTGTTAGTGGCATGGGCTTAGCCTTGCTGATTCTGTGGGTTTGAGTGGCAGTTCTTGGTATAGTGGCCTTCTTTGCCATAGATGTAGCAACCACTGGTTCCAAGGCCGCATTCTCCTAGATGGTTCCTTCTACACTTTGGACAAGGTGGGTGTTGATTTCCATTTCCTCCCTAGTTATTCCTCTTCTGGGGGAAGTTCCTCTACTACCCTTGGTTACTCTGGTTCCCCTTTCTCTTGTTGTTGTGGTGGGATTGCCTGTTGTTCTGGCTGGTTCCCACATTTTTCCCTTTATGCTGAGTCTCGGGGTTCGGTCTTCCCTTGGTTTGCTTGGTCGATGTCTTCTCCTCTCTTTTGGTCTTGAAAATCTGTGCCCTTTTCTCCTTGTCTTGGGCCAACCAGTATTCTGCTTGGATGGCCCTGTTGACAGACTCAGCCACAGTTGCAGGTCCATGACTTCCACTACAAACTTAGATGGCGGTGTTCGTCCGGAACATTTTCAACATCCTTCTAATCTTCTCTTTCTCAGTTGGCACTAAGTCTGGGTAGAGTTGAGCCAACTACTCGAACTTCCTTATTGCCTCTATGACAGTCATGTTTCCCTGGCATAGGTTATTGAATTCATCCTACTGAGTTGCTAGGGCCTCGTTGTTAAAGTACATCTCTTTGAACTTATTGATGAAGTCTGCCTAGTTCATCTCATCAACATTCCTTCTAATGGCCACTATTTTCCAACATTGTCGTGGCCCCTTACATAGGGTGAAGGATGAACATAGCACTTTCTCCCCATCTATCAATCCCACGAAGTCTAGGATAACTTAGATATTGGTCAGCCAGTTGTCGGCTTCAATAAGATTTGTGATTCCTTCAAATTCTAGCACTTTTAGGCGTCATAATTTCTCATATAAATCACCTTCCCTAGGGGTCAATTGAAGAGTGTTGGTTGTTACGGGAGCAGCCACGGCTGATAGTGCCACAATCACCTGGATTGGGGGAGCTGCTTGCTCCCTGGAAGAATTGGGGGCTACTGGAGCCTCCAACACTGGCACTTCTACCATCCGCGGTGTCTGAGGTTGTTGGTTCAATTGCTCTCTGAGCTGAGCAAGTTTCTGTTGCTAGTTCAGCATCATATCTCGCATGGTTGTGAGTTGTGCCATCGACGCATCTTCTCAGGTGGATTGATTAGATTGAGATCTCGTTCTTGCCATGGTTTCTTATGTAATCCTATCACACAGAGGGAAAAGAGAACATAAGTCTTTTAAATTCTGTATTTGGGACTCGTATCACATAATGTTCTCATCCTTAACAATCATAGATATAGATATGCATATAATATCTACCTTTTCCTCATACTGAGATGCTCAATGCAATTAACGCATTATATTGAAATATCATCTGAGTGCTAGGATTCATCCTGCACTTTCTATCACACTACTATCATGCGTGGAAATCATCAAATTTAGTCCCTTAAGGCAAAATAATATTGCATTTATATATACTCAAAAATATGAACAAGCTTCTAATTCAGCGGGAGTGACGCACACTTCCCAATATACGGTCCCAACAAGTAAATTAAGCTAAGTCTAATCGGGGAAGCTACTGCTCCCCTTCATATATTTACAAAATCAAAATTCCTGCGAAAAGGATTACTACTATACGGACGACACTCCTGACTTGGCATTGGACATCTCCTCGTCATCACTGTCACTGAGCGGGAACTCCTCACTGAGGAGGAACTCCTCACTGAGGAGGAACTCCTCTGGGTCTTCCTTCTTGTCTCCCCAAATAAAACTAGCTTCATCGTCGCTAGCAATGATGACTTGGGGCTCATACATCCCCATCCACTTGTCATCACTGAAGTGATCGGGGATCTCCTCCCCCTCATTGTCGGGTTCGGCATCGGGGAGAGCCTCATCATTGTCTTCCTCAAAGAGGTGCTTGAGAGACAAAAGGGCTGGCTCGTGGTTCTCCATTGGGTCCCCATTACCTTTGGGTATTGCTGGCTAGTGTTGGGCTATGAACTCATCGCTGGCCAGTTGGAGTGCAAGGTCTACCGGGTTGCCCTCCACGTCCACTGTTGCTGCAATGTCTTGGACTGATATAGGGTTGAGGAGCCGCTTGCTCCCTGGAAGTATGGAGGGTTACTGGAGCCTCCAACACTGGCACTTTTGCCATCTGCAGTATCTGAGGTCATTGGTTTAATTGCTCTGTGAGCTGAGTAAGTTTCTGTCACTGGTTCAGCATCATATCTCACATGGCTACAAGCTGTGCCATCGACGCATCTTCTCAGGTGGCTTGATTGGATTGAGATCTCATTCTTGCCATGGTTTCTTATGTAATCCTATCGCACAATGGGAAAAGAGAACATAAGTCTTTTAACTTGTGTACTTGGGACTCATATCACATAATGTTCTCTTACTTAACAATCATAGATATAGATATGCATACAATATCTTCCTTTTCCTCATAATGAGATGCTCAATACAACTATCGCATTGTATTGAAATATCGTTTGAGTGCTAGGATTCGTCCTGTACTTTCTATCATACTACTATCTTGTGCGAAAATCATCAAATTTAGGCCCTCAGGGCAAAACAATACTGCATTTTTAAATATATATATACTCAAAAATATGAACAAGCTTCTAGTTCAGCGAGAGTGACGCACACTTCTCAATATACAGTCCCAACAAATAAATTAAGCTAAGTTAGATGGGGAAAGCTACTGCTCCCCTCTATAAATTTACAAAATCAAAATTCCTGTGAAAAGGATTACTACTACATAGACGACATTCCTGACTTGGCATTAGACATCTCCTCATCATCACTGTCACTGAGCGGGAACTCCTCACTAAGGAGGAACTCCTCTGGGTCTTCCTTCTTGTCTCCCCAAATAAAACTAGCTTCATCCTCGCTGGCAATGATGACTTGGGGCTCATACACCCCCATCCACTCATCATCACTGAAGTGATCGGGGATCTCCTCCCCTTCATCATCCGGTTGGGCATCGGGGAGAGCCTCATCATCGTCTTCCTCAAATAGGTGCTCGGGAGACAAAAGGGCTAGCTCAGGGTTCTCTATCAGGTCCCCATTGCCTTCAGGTACTGCTGGCTGGTGTTTAGCCATGAACTCATCGTTGGCTAGTTAGAATGCAGGGTCTACCAGGTTGCCTTCCACGTCAACTGCTGCTGCAATGTCTTGGACTTGTATAGGGTTGGGGAGCCGCTTGCTCCCTGGAAGTATGGGGGAATACTGGAGCCTCCAACACTGGCATTTCTACCGTCTGCAGTATCTGAGGTCATTGGTTCAATTTCTCTCTGAGCTGAGCAAGTTTCTGTTGCTGGTTTAGCATCATATCTCACATGCCTGCGAGCTGTGCCATCGACGCATCTTCTCAGGTGGCTTGATTGGATTGAGATCTCGTTCTTACCATGGTTTCTTATGTAATCCTATCACACAGTGAGAAAAGAGAACATAAGTCTTTTAAATTCTGTACTTGGGACTCGTCTCACATAATGTTCTCTTACTTAACAATCATAGATATAGATATGCAAATAATATCTTCCATTTCCTCATACTGAGATGCTCAATACAACTACCGCATTGTATTGAAATATCGTTTGAGCGCTAGGATTCGTCCTGCACTTTCTATCACACTATTATCTTGTGTGAAAATCATCAAATTTAGGCCCTCAAGGCAAAACAATACTGCATTTTATAATATATATATATATTCAAAAATATGAACAAGCTTCTAGTTTGGCGGGAGTGATGCACACTTCCCAATATACGGTCCCAACAAGTAAATTAAGCTAAGTCTGATGGGGAAAGCTACTGCTCCCCTCTATATATTTACAAAATCAAAATTCCTATGAAAAGGATTACTACTACATGGACGACACTCCTGACTTGGCATTGGACATCTCCTCGTCATCACTGTCACTGAGCGGGAACTCCTCACTGAGCAGGAACTCCTCTGGGTCTTCCTTTTTGTCTCCCCAATTAAAACTAGCTTCGTCGTCGCTGGCAGGTGTACGAGGTCGTTGGTTCAATTGCTCTCTGAGCTGAGCAAGTTTCTGTTGCTGGTTCGGCATCATATCTTGTATAGCTGCGAGCTGTGCCGTCGACGCATCTTCTCGGGTGGCTTGATTGGATTGAGATCTCGTTCTTACCATGGTTTCTTATGTAATCCTATCACACAGTGAGAAAAGAGAACATAAGTCTTTTAAATTCTGTACTTGGGACTCGTATCACATAATGTTCTCTTACTTAACAATCATAGATATAGATATGCATATAATATCTTCCATTTCCTCATACTGAGATGCTCAATACAACTACCCTATTGTATTGAAATATCATTTGAGTTCTACGATTCGTCCTGCACTTTCTATCACACTACTATCTTGTGTGGAAATCATCAAATTTAGGCCCTCAAGGCAAAACAATACTGCATTTTATAATATATATATATACTCAAAAATATGAACAAGCTTCTAGTTCGGCGGGAGTGATGCACACTTCCCAATATACGGTCCCAGCAAGTAAATTAAGCTAAGTCTGATGGGGAAAGCTACTGCTCCCCTCTATATATTTGCAAAATCAAAATTCCTATGAAAAGGATTGCTACTACACGGATGACACTCCTGACTTGGCATTAGACATCTCCTCATCATCACTGTCACTGAGCGGGAACTCCTCACTGAGCAGGAACTGCTCTGGGTCTTCCTTTTTGTCTCCCTAAATAAAACTAGCTTCATCATCGCTTGCAAGTGTATGAGGTCATTGGTTCAATTGCTCTCTGAGCTGAGCAAGTTTCTGTTGCTAGTTCAGCATCATATCTTGTATAGCTGCGAGCTGTGCCGTCGACGCATCTTCTCGGGTGGCTTGATTGGATTGAGATCTCGTTCTTACCATGGTTTCTTATGTAATCCTATCACACAGTGAGAAAAGAGAACATAAGTCTTTTAAATTCTGTACTTGGGACTCATATCACATAATGTTCTCTTACTTAACAATCATAGATATAGATATGCATATAATATCTTCCTTTTCCTCATACTGAGATGCTGAATACAACTACCGCATTGTATTGAAATATCGTTTGAGTTCTACGATTCATCCTGCACTTTCTATCACACTACTATCCGATGTGGCAATCATCAAATTTAGGCCCTCAAGGCAAAACAATACTGCATTTTGTAATATATACATACTCAAAAATATGAACAAGCCTCTAGTTCGGCGGGAGTGATGCACACTTCCCAATATACGGTCCCAACAAGTAAATTAAGCTAAGGTTGATGGGGAAAGCTACTGATCCCCTCTATATATTTACAAAATTAAAATTCCTATGAAAAGGATTGCTACTACACGGACGACACTCCTGACTTGGCATTGGACATCTCCTCGTCATCACTGTCACTAAGCGGGAACTCCTCACTGAATAGGAACTGCTCTGGGTCTTCCTTTTTGTCTCCCTAAATCAAACTAGCTTCATCGTCGCTTGCAAGTGTATGAGGTCGTTGGTTCAATTGCTCTCTGAGCTGAGCAAGTTTCTGTTGTTGGTTCAACATCATATCTTGCATAGCTGCGAGCTGTGCCATCGACGCATCTTCTCGGGTGGCTTGATTGGATTGAGATCTCGTTCTTACCATGGTTTCTTATGTAATCCTATCACACAGTGAGAAAAGAGAACATAAGTCTTTTAAATTCTGTACTTGGGACTCGTATCACATAATGTTCTCTTACTTAACAATCATAGATATAGATATGCATATAATATCTTCCTTTTCCTCATACCGAGATGCTGAATACAACTACCGCATTGTATTGAAATATCGACTGAATGCTAGGATTCGTCCTGCACTTTCTATCACACTACTATCCGGTGTGGCAATCATCAAATTTAGGCCCTCAAGGCAAAACAATACTGTATTTTATAATATATATATACTCAAAAATATGAACAAGCTTCTAGTTTGGCGGGAGTGATGCACACTTCCCAATATACGGTCCCAACAAGTAAATTAAGCTAAGTTTGATGGGGAAAGCTACTGCTCCCCTCTATATATTTACAAAATCAAAATTCCTGTGAAAAGGATTACTACTTCACAGACGAAATTCCTAACTTGGCATTGGACATCTCCTCGTCATCACTGTCACTGAGCGGGAACTCCTCACTGAGCAGGAACTCCTCTGGGTCTTCCTTCTTCTCTCCCCAAATAAAACTAGCTTCACCGTTGCTGGCAATGATGACTTGGGGATCATACATCCCCATCCACTCGTCATCACTGAAGTGATCGGGGATCTCCTCCCCCTCGTCATCTGGTTGGGCAGCAGGGAGAGCCTCATCATCGTCTTCCTCAAATAGGTTCTCGGGAGACAAAGGGGCTGGCTCGGGGTTCTCTATCAGGTCCCCATTGCCTTCAGGTACTGCTAGCTGGTGCTTAGCTATGAACTCACCGTTGGCCAATTGGAGTGCAGGGTCTACCAGGTTGCCTTCCATGTCAACTGCTGCTACAATGTCTTGGACTTGTATAGGGTCAAGGAGCCGCTTGCTCCCTGGAAGTATAGGGGGCTACTAGAGCCTCCAACACTGGCATTTCTACCATCTGTAGTATCTGAGGTCGTTGGTTCGATTGCTCTCTAAGCTGAGCAAGTTTTTATTGCTGGTTTAGCATCATATGTCACATGTTTGGGAGCTGTGCCATCGACGCATCTTCTTGGGTGGCTTGATTGGATTGAGATCTCGTTCTTACCATGGTTTCTTATGTAATCCTATCACACAGTGAGAAAAGAGAACATAAGTCTTTTAAATTCTATACATGGGGCTCGTATCACATCATGTTCTCTTACTTAACAATCATAGATATAGATATGCAAATAATATCTTCCATTTCCTCATACTGAGATGCTGAATACAACTACCGCATTGTATTGAAATATCGACTGAATGCTAGGATTCGTCCTGCACTTTCTATCACACTACTATCCGGTGTGGCAATCATCAAATTTAGGCCCTCAAGGCAAAACAATACTGTATTTTATAATATATATATATATTCAAAAATATGAACAAGCTTCTAGTTTGGCGGGAGTGATGCACACTTCCCAATATACGGTCCCAACAAGTAAATTAAGCTAAGTCTGATGGGGAAAGCTACTGCTCCCCTCTATATATTTACAAAATCAAAATTCCTATGAAAAGGATTACTACTACATGGACGACACTCCTGACTTGGCATTGGACATCTCCTCGTCATCACTGTCACTGAGCGGGAACTCCTCACTGAGCAGGAACTCCTCTGGGTTTTCCTTTTTGTCTCCCCAATTAAAACTAGCTTCGTCGTCGCTGGCAGGTGTACGAGGTCGTTGGTTCAATTGCTCTCTGAGCTGAGCAAGTTTCTGTTGCTGGTTCGGCATCATATCTTGTATAGCTGCGAGCTGTGCCATCGACGCATCTTCTCGGGTGGCTTGATTGGATTGAGATCTCGTTCTTACCATGGTTTCTTATGTAATCCTATCACACAGTGAGAAAAGAGAACATAAGTCTTTTAAATTCTGTACTTGGGACTCGTATCACATAATGTTCTCTTACTTAACAATCATAGATACAGATATGCATATAATATCTTCCATTTCCTCATACTGAGATGCTCAATACAACTACCGTATTGTATTGAAATATCGTTTGAGTTCTACGATTCATCCTGCACTTTCTATCACACTACTATCTTGTGTGGAAATCATCAAATTTAGGCCCTCAAGGCAAAACAATACTGCATTTTATAATATATATATACTCAAAAATATGAACAAGCTTCTAGTTCGGCGGGAGTGACGCACACTTCCCAATATACGGTCCCAACAAGTAAATTAAGCTAAGTCTGATGGGGAAAGCTACTGCTCCCCTCTATATATTTACAAAATCAAAATTTCTACGAAAAGGATTACTACTACACTGACGACACTCCTGACTTGGCGTTGGACATCTCTTCATCATCACTGTCACTGAGTGAGAACTCCTCACTGAGTGGGAACTCCTTTGGGTCTTCCTTCTTGTCTCCCTAAATAAAACTAGCTTCATCGTTGCTGGCAATGATGACTTTGGGCTCATACATCCCCATCCACTCATCATCACTGAAGTGATCGGGGATCTCCTCCCCCTCATCGTCGGGTTTGGCATCGAGGAGAGCCTCATCATTGTCTTCCTCAAATAGGTGCTCGGGAGACAAAGGAGCTGGCTCGAGGTTCTCCATCGGGTCCTCATTACCTTCGGGTACTGCTGGTTGGTGTTTGGCTATGAACTCATCGTTGGCTAGTTGGAGTGCAGGGTCTATTGGGTTGCCTTCCATGTCAACTATTGCTGCAATGTCTTAGAATGGTACAGGGTTGAGTGCCTCCCTCTCTAAGTCCACTATTTCCCAGACAAGGTGCCTCAGGTTTTCATGCTGCGGAGGGTAGGGGACGAGGTCCCTCACATACCATGTAGTCCCTCTCCATTGTAGGTCAGCTACCTCTACAAATGGCCTGTCTAAGGGAATGTATGGTAACGTGGCGTCATGGCCTCTCCCTCCTAAATGTCCCAGATGTCAGAGAAGACCTGGTATCGCCTCTCATACATATCATTCCAGATATCTGCATCTCTAGTTGGGCCATCAGAGTTGTTGAGGTCTTGACGGAACTCGGTCTATTGTATAGCCGGATCCCTGATCCTGCGTCGTTCATTCTACCATTCCATTACTGGTCCACCTAACTGGCTACTGGCCAAAACCACCTGTAGGCGAGGTGGCATATGGCAAGCTTCAAAAATCATCTCCATATGGTGGATCTAATATAGGAGTTCGTGTGGGTGGCTACCATCATATAGGTCTGATCGCACGACGGCGAAAGCCAGACTCGCTTGTTGATCTTCTTATACTTGGCGGGGATCAATCGGTGCAGCTATTATCTCCTATTATAATTTAAATGTCAACCTATATACTAACACTGAAGGAAAAATTGAAACTAACTTACTTGGATAGATGAGGCAAGCATGCAGCAATATGACGTAGGGTGGCAGGATACCACTCTGATACCAACTGTGACATCCCGTGCCCTGAGTGATCCGGACTGTCACTTAAAAACTACTATTACTAATACTGATACTTAAACTTACCTACATAGGTACCATAAAATTAGAGATTTTTTTAGGCGTGCGTATTTACTATTTATGTACGTACTTAAAAACATTGAGTCTAAATCATTGAGAGTTCTTTTACACATGCATACTTGTAAACTTGTCTAACTGAGTACTATTCAAAAGGTACTATTCAAAAATACTGTTAGTCAAAAACTATGCAGAAGATTAAACTTGTGGTGCTATCTATAACCTTGCATCACATCCACCACTGCCACCATCATTGCCCATTGATGTTTAAGCCGTAGGAAGCTTACCTACAGCACGAACACACACTGTGAGCTTTATGCCCAGTAAGTACAACATATCATCCGCAAAACATGTTTGAAACATAGTACATGATCAAAACCATATAAGAATGCTAGGTATCAACATATACCACTTAAACATATCACATACCAGATCATCACATATCATATCACTGAATACAAAACTTCACATATGATATACATAGTAGAAAACATCATAAATTGAATGCATCTTACTGTAGTTGGAAGCGTAGTGAACTATATCGTGAACAATGCATGGTCCGATTATGCTCATTTTATGCTTCAATGTTCTTTTTCTTTCCTATGTCTAGCTGAGGGCCCTTGTGTCTGTACCGAATGCACGTAGACCATCAAAAATGCCAGAGGCCACTAATTGAAGAGCCATCAACGGATGCTCAACTTACTTAATCTTGAAAAATCTCTTCAACGGAAAAGGCCGGCACAACATGCTTATTAATTCCTGACTTGTTTAACTTTTCTGGCCATATGCTTTGCTAACTGTCCCTAATCTTACGCGATAGGGATGTGTGGCATCTAGCTTATTCTTTCATCAATCTACGAGATTGTGGAACTATATGCTCTTATACATGTTGTGCAACAACTTATGCATAGTATGCATACTCAACATACTGTAAAAACATCACTTAAAAATCATTTTGCTCATGCTGTAGGTGGAGTTATACTTACCTAGTTTGCAAGCAACTCATACTCTTGCCTTTATCAGATTACAAGTAACCACCTGTCAACATAACGTACTCCATTAACACTTTTGCTGAGTCACTAATACTGTTAGTGACTAAAGCAGATAAAATCATTTGGTACTGATTGCCATTAGTACTAACTCGCCCTCTTTTTAGAGTCTGATTCTCTAGGTGTAGTTAATTAATTTATTTCCCAATAAATTAATTAACATCATTCTTTAGTCACTATTACCGTTAATGACTATTACTTGCATCGTGGTATGGTACCGAGGCCTATCGGTACCCTACTGCACTACTTTGGGAATTTGGTGTCTATCTTCTATCGTGTTTGATTAACTTGTCTACTTGACATATTAATCGTCATTCCCCATCATATCATTCAAACTCGATCCTTAACTGGTTGACTGACTAGTCAACTAACCGGTTACCTCACGCATCGTTACTAGGTAATATACTGGGTTACTATCGCTTGTTTGGGGTGGTAGCTTACCGAGCTACCGTTACTCTTTATGTTCAATTTGAAAATTGTTTTGATTGCCTTATAAAATTCTTGGGAAAATTATGTGCTTTGAAATCGTCCCCTTATCACCCCGTTGGAAGGTGGGGGCGTTTTATTAAAATCATGTTTTTATTGTAAAATACATTTTGGGAGTTGTATTCAAAAGGTGGTTTTTGAACCACTTACCAAAACTGTTAGGAAAAGAAGTTCGAAACGACTTAGTTTGTAAATTTGGCAAACATAAAACTTTTAATCCTTGACAAGATGAACAATTCTTGTGTTCACCTCAGAGCTCAAATCAAATTCTATTGGCTTCTAAACTCACTAAACCCGTAACTACTTATGCTCAGTTTTTGAAAAGTTTCTAGTTTTACGCTATTTTGAAAACGGCTCTGTTTGAGGCCCGAAACGGCAAAATTTTTAAAACAAACATAGGTCATCTTAAAGATTTCGATGAGATCTACAACTTTCATGTTGAGCTTGAGATTCGGTTTGGATTCTAAGTGGGTCATTTTTTTACAAAACCCGAGACTGTTTCTGGATTCGAATTTTTTTGTCCCAGTTTTGGACACTAAATGAAAACCACTCGAAAAACCTATCTTAATGTCATTTTTGGCCAAAACCTATTTGACACAAAAACGACCATAACGAAATTTCCTTCAAAAAAGTGTTCTACCAAATCCCAAATTCTGATTCTAACTTGGTCAAAATGGCCAAAACCCGTGGCCTATTTCTGGGGACAGATTGTGTGTCCAGCCATTCTAAAACATTCATGCTTTAACATACACACATCCATTCATAAAAATGTAAATCACAACCACACAACCACATAACTTAAAAATGAAATGCTAAGGGCTCAAAATAAACTTATTACAACACATGGCATAAACAAATACACAAATTCCTTGATCCAAAAACTTAAAAATAACTAAACTTCAAAAAGGGTGTTTTTTGGTTTTACCTTACGTGCTAGGAATCAAGCACCCCAAATCAAAGGCTTGAGTGACCAAAGTGGCCGTGTGAACCAAAGGAGTTTGGGGTCAGTTTGTGCTAACAAAGACACCAAAAATTTTCTCTTAACGTCAACCCAAAATAATAACTAAAAAACACAAAGATAGGTTCTAAAAACTTACCCTTGAATATGCTTGAGATGTCTTAAGAGTATAGCTTCAACACAACCTAGGTGGGGGCTGATTTTTGGCAAGCTTTTGGCTGGGTTTTAGCTTGCAAATGGATGGTTTTTGGCTAAAGGGAGGGGTCGGATTTTTGGCTGATAAAGAGTGGAAGAGTTTGTGTCTTTGGGGTGTGCAAAAGGAAAGGAACATAATCTAAAGCCATGCTCACCCTTTTATAGACAAAACTTAAGTAAACTCAACCAACCTTAAACTCAATTAATTAAGCCAATGTTATGCTAATTTGGGGACAAATTTGTTGCCATTTCAGCCCTCAAAAGTGAGGAGGCTGTGCGCATTGAAGGAGGGCCAAATAAAAAATTGTGTTGTTGGCCATGTATGTGGCGGCCCGCCCCTTATGGAGATCATACAATACTATTACAGTTGAGCTTTATCACTAACTGCGATAGATTGTACTCTCATGGGTCGCCGGCTTATCTCTCTCTACTCTTTTTAAATCATGACGTTTTTGGGAAAAAATTTTTTTTTCTTTAAACATCATATAAAATCTTTTTCCACTATTTACTTTGTTGATAGGTACAAAGTAATATAAATAATACAGTGCTTTTGTAAAATATATATAATTACAAAAGAACTGTTTCCCTTTTTTTTTTTTTCCTTCACTTTAACGCTCAGCGGGAAGACTCTGGCAGTACCATATCCCTTGCCCAGTTATCCCATTTGACACGCGCCATCCCGTCCGCATCCAGTCAAACAAGCTACTGAGCTGGCCGCTTACCTGAAACATGAGCAAAAATGGTGAGCTACAGGCTTAGTAAGTTCAAACATGCAAGAAATAAAATTTCTATGAATAGTACTATTTATCGTGAATAGTACCGTTGACCACTATTCATTCATGAATAGTAACTTTGATTACTATTCATACATGAATAGTAAGATTGACCACACCACTGTATCACACTAGTACATCTACCGCGATGTTAGTGCTCTCACTAAACTGTCTTATGCTCAATTATGGCACAGTTTCAGTTTTAGGTCATTATCTTTATTTACGTTCTGGTTTTGAGCTCAGGTTGGCAGTACCATTTAAGTGCGCATGACTGGGAGCGGTACATTAGTGCTAACCTCCACAGCCTTAATCTCATAGCCCCGAAGGCAAAATTGTACATAACTGGGAGCGGTACATCAGTGCTGACCTCCACAGCCTTATCTCATAGCCCCGAAGGCAAAAGTACCTCCCTATACGGAAGGCTGGTACGCCAGAAAGTGGTTTCATTACCGAATTTTTAACCTTCTAATCCGGTGACTTCACATTGTCCCGTGGTTAGGAATGGTTCACATTTTAATTTTAGGTGAGTGAGTTTTATTAACCTCGCTCTAGTGCCCGAAGCACAATTAACCATGTGTCCCATTCTTATAGTGCCCGTAGCACATTGCGTCTCTCTCTCTATTCTATCATAGTGCCCGTAGCACATATGTACCTAACTTATAGTTAGTACATTAAAGTTAGCACAATCTTGCTATATGTTGCAGACAGGTAAATGTCTGAACTTACCTTATCAGACTGTTCCCTTTCTCTCTCTTGGATCTTGAATCGCCTTCCTTGTAGGCCGATTTTGGGATCCTACAGACAAAACTATGTCTGTTAATTTCTTTCCCATTTATAGCTTTTATTTTTCATTAAAAAGCTTAAATAAAACCTATTTATAACTTTTTAGGTTTTATTTATTATTTTCACCATTTTCCCCAACTTTTACAAAATTACGATTTTGCCCCAATATTTTGGCAAAATTACAGTTTTGCCCCTGACGGAATTTTATTGATCCAGACTGCATTTTTGGCTCTCAGGAACTTTTCTGACTCTTTTCTAATCATTACCGGGTTCGTTTCTATTTTATTTCCACTTTTTGTTTTCCCGGCCCTCGGGAAGCACTATTCCGACCCTTACGTCGGTTTAGCGATTTTCTATCGTTTCGGAGTCTCAAATGAACGTTTCACTGGTATTTAAAACGTTCATCTAGACTTTCCCGACCTAGGTTTCCGAGGCTCGGGTTTTCCGTTCCCGACTCGGACCTTTATTTTATTTCCAAAAACGCCCCCCCCCCCTCGGGGTCGGTTTTTCAATCTCACTCACGTTTTTCATTTTCAAGGGGACGGGTTACTATTCACGACCCACCCCTTAAATTTTCCTTATTCACTTTTCCGTTAGGGACTCGGGTTTCCATCCCGGCCCTAACTTTTATTTTAAATTCCTATTTTACCCCGAATGCCGTTTTTGAAATTTCGGTAGCATTTCGGCGTAATTTTAAGGCTTCCGGCGTTAGGTACGCCTCGAACCGTATGTACCTGCCACGTACTATACCACAAGCCTATTTTATGTAAAAGTTTTCCAAACTTTTACATAAAAGCTCACAAAATTCCAATTTCACATTTTCACCCACATTACAAAATTTTTTCACAATTTTACCCTTAATTTGGTTTCGGTTTTCACAACCAAACCGAACCAAATTTTTGTCAAACTTTCACCACACTTTAGGCCATTCAATGTCATGTTTTTAACACATTTTCAAGCCCATTTTCTTGGCATTTTCAACCAAATTTCCTAGGGTTATAACCCACGGCCATTTAATGAAACACATGCCAACATTTTAGTTTCATTCTTTCCATTATAAATTCATCATTTGCATATTGAAATGCATAATTCCAATCAACCAATTACCACATAAAACCATGAAAATTTTCTTCCAAACCATTAACAAAACCCCACGGCCACCTTATGAATTTCACACAAGAAATTTTTTTCAAACTTTCCACAATGAAATACAAGCTTTATTCTTCACCAAATTAAACTTAGAAAGCATATTAGCAATTAACCACAAAGTTTTCTCATTGGTTACCTAAGGTAACCCACGAATCTCCCCTTGAAAAACCAACAAAATTTTGGTTTTTCTTTAATGAATTTGCATGGTTTTCTTACTTATTTCATCCTTAACAAAACCCAACATCAAATCCATGAAAAGCAACCAAAATTTTTTTCCATCTTTCTATCACTATTCACCCACGGATTTCATTGAAAAAAACCATGAAAAATTCAAGTGCAAGGGAAGTTACCTTGGTCTAATGCTTCCTTTGTCTTCAATAAACACTTTGACACTCTTTTTGTGAAGAAAATTTGAAGAGAAATTTTGGTTCTCCTTGGTAGCTCACGTACATGCCATGGGAGAAAAACTTAGCAAATTTTGTTATGGCTTTTGCCTTTCAAAAGTTTTGGCCCTTTTTGTTTCTAAGTTGCCGACTTAACCATGCAAGAAAACCAATTAATTTGGCTCTAAACCAATCAAAATTTGACATCTTTCCAAGCCATTTCTTTCCCCATTTTTCAAAAATTAAAAAGGGTGAATTTTGGCCAAATCTTGGCCTTTAGATCAAAAGGTGATTAAATCCTAGCCATTAATGCCACCAACCACCTTATTTATTCCATTTAATAAACTTGATTTATGATGTCATAAATGCAAAAGTGAAAGTTGACTTTGACTTTCACTATTCACATTAATTCGACTACTTTTTGACCGATGCCGGTTCGAGCCGAAATTTTCCTGAAATCGTCCCGGCGTGTTCCTGAGGTCTCCTGTGCAGTCGGATCAATTTAATCTGCTTCCGTTTGATCAAAATCAATCCCGGAAGTTTACCGTCTTTTATTGGCTCGGTTAGGGTTTTCAATGCCGGTTTTGGCACCGTTTCACCCGTTTCAACTCAGTGAATTTTTCCAACACTGTATTCTTACTTGTCAGTATTGTTAGAACATTTTCACATATTCTAAACAATATAAACACATTTATTTCACTCTTTAAATAGTACAAATTGTTATATACATACAATTGTACATTTTCATCCGAGAATTGCCTGAATTTCCCGGTTGTCACATTCACCCCTCCTTATAAAATTTTCGTCCTCGAAAATTAGAACAAATGGGGGTATAAACTCCTCATCTCGTCTTCTTGTTCCCACGTAGCTTCTTCAATGTTGTGATTTTTCCACAAAATCTTCACTAGTGGGATTACCTTATTCCTCAGTACTTTCTCTTCACGAGCTAGTACTTGAATAGGCTGTTCCTCATATGTCAAATCCTCGTGGATTTGAATAGACTCATGCTTCAACACATGGGACGGATCTGGTATATACTTTCTCAGCATCGACACATGAAACACATTGTGCACTGCCGACAATTCTGGAGGTAGCGCTAATCTGTAAGCGACCTTTCCAATGCGTTCGATAATTTCATAAGGTCCAATATATCTTGGACTCGGTTTCCCCTTCTTACCGAAACGCATAATCCCCTTCATGGGCGATACCTTAAGAAACACGAAGTCTCCTTCATCAAACTCCAAGGATCTCCGCCTCTTGTCCGCATAACTCTTTTGTCGGCTTTGCGCAATTTTCATTTGACGCTGAATTCTAGCAACTGCATCGGAAGTCTCTTGCATGAAATCCATCTTATGCAACTGCTTTTCTCGCAAATCGTACCAATGTAATGGTGATCTGCACTTCCGTCCATATAAAGCCTCGTAAGGTGCCATGCCTATTGAAGCTTGGTAACTATTATTGTACGAGAATTCAATCAATGGTAACTTCTCGTTCCAATTTCTCGCAAAATCCATAACACAAGCTCGAAGCATGTCCTCTAACGTCTGAATTGTCCGCTCTGACTGACCGTCTGTTTGCGGATGAAAAGCCGTACTGAGTCTCAATTCAGTACCCATGGCCTCTTGCACACACTTCCAGAAATTTGAAGTGAACCGTGCATCTCGATCTGATACAATGGATTTCGGTATTCCATGTAGTCTGACGACATGAGTTATGTACAGCTGAGCAAACTTTTCCAGTGAAAAAGTCATCTTGACAGCTACGAACCGTGCCGTCTTGGTCAGTCTATCCACAATAACCCAAATGGCATCATAACCTTCTCGGGTTTTCGGGATTCCTACTATAAAATCCATCGTAATGTGTTCCCATTTCCATTCAGGAATCTCCAACGGTTCCAATCTTCCTGCTGGATGTTTATGTTCCGCTTTGATTTTCTGACAGGTCATGCATCTGCTCACGAATTTCGCTATATCGTTCTTCATCCCTTTCCACCAGAACTGTAACTTTAAGTCCTGATACATCTTGCTCGCTCCGGGGTGAACCGAATATGGTGTCTCGTGGGCTTCTGACATGATCCGTCTTCTAAGTTCTTCATCAGCTGGAACATTTAGTCTTCCTTGATAAAGGATCATTCCATCCTTGGAAATTCCTTCTTGAGAACTTGTCATTGCTGGATCTCGCCTCTGAGCTTCCTTTATTTCCTCAAATAGCGATGATTCCACTTGGAGTGCAGCTAATCTTCCAGATATCAGCTCCAAGTTCAACGAATTTATCTCTTGCTGCAATGGCTTCGGAAGCCTGTTTATTGGTAGCTGGTGCGATATGGTAGACTTTCTACTTAGAGCATCCGCTACACGGTTGGCCTTTCCTGGATGGTATAGGATTTCACAATCATAATCCTTCACCAGTTCCAACCATCGTCTTTGCCGCATATTGAGCTCTTTTTGCGTGAAGAAATACTTCAGGCTTTGGTGATCAGTGAAAATTTGACATTGAGCTCCATAGAGATAGTGTCGCCAAATTTTAAGTGCGAACACTACTGCAGCAAGTTCAAGGTCATGCGTAGGGTAATTCCTTTCATGCTCCTTTAACTGACGGGAAGCATAGGCAATCACCTTGCCGTCTTGCATCAGGACTGCTCCCAATCCTATTTTCGATGCATCACTGTAGATCACAAACTTCTCCCCTTCAGTGGGAAGCGTAAGGATTGGTGCGCTTGTCAGCCGCCTCTTTAACTCCTGGAAGCTTCTTTCGCATTCCATAGTCCACTCGTACTTCCTTTCTTTGCGTGTAAGAGCAGTAAGAGGTGCAGCTAATCACGCGAATCCCTCTACAAATCGTCGATAATAACCAGCTAATCCCAAGAAACTGCGTATTTCAGTCACACTCTTGGGTGTAGGCCACTGGTTAATTGCCTCTACCTTTGTCGGATCTACAGCAATACCTTCCTGGGATACAACATGTCCGAGGAAATGTACTCTATCCAGCCAAAATTCACATTTTGAGAATTTGGCATACAGTTGATGCTTCCTTATCGTGTTCAACACGATCCTCAGATGCTCCTTGTGCTCCTCATGACTCTTCGAGTATATAAGAATGTCATCAATGAATACAATGACAAACTTATCCAGATACTCTTTAAAAATCCTATTCATCAAGTCCATGAACGCTGCTGGTGCATTCGTTAATCCAAATGGCATCACAAGAAACTCGTAGTGACCATAACGAGTTCTAAACGCTGTCTTAGGAATATCACTTTCTTTAATTCTCAGCTGGTGATATCCTGATCGTAAATCGATTTTGGAAAATACCGCTGCGCCTTTTAACTGGTCGAATAGGTCATCAATTCTAGGTAACGGATACCTATTTTTGATCGTAACCTTATTCAACTCCCGGTAATCAATGCACAGTCGGAATGTTCCATCCTTTTTCTTGACGAATAACACAGGTGCACCCCATGGAGAAAAACTCGGCCTGATAAATCCCTTATCCAAAAGCTCCTTTAATTGCTCCTGCAGCTCCTTCAACTCCACTGGAGCCATGCGGTATGGTGCTTTGGAAATAGGTGCTGTTCCAGGCATCAACTCAATTTCAAACGAGATTTCTCTCTCTGGCGGTATCCCTAGTAACTCTTCCAGAAATACGTCAAGAAACTCATTAACCACCGAAACATCTTCAGCTCGCAGCTTCTGTTCCTCTGTAGTATCCACCACATATGCCAGATATCCCATGCAACCACTGGCTATCAGCTTGCTGGCTCTCAGCGAACTGATGATCATCTTCCCGGGTTTTCGAGAAGTATCAACATACTCGAAACTCTCTTCTTCCTCGGGTTGGAAGATTATCTTTCGATTTCGGCAGTCGATCGTAGCTTGGTATTTCCCTAGGAAATCCATGCCTAGAATCACATCGTAATCCATGATCTCCATTACGATCAACTCCGCATATAGTTCCCTATTTGCCACATATACTGGTACATAGGGTAACCAGTAACTGGACAATAATACTTCCCCAGAGGGTAAAGCTGTCTTAAATACCCTTACCATATTATCCTTAGGAAGTCCTATCTTGTCAGCAAATGCATAGGAAACAAATGAATGCGTAGCACCGGAATCGAATAGTACAGAGGCTACATGACTAGCGACAGGAAGCTGACCTGTCACCACGTTTGATGTTCCTGCCTCTGCGTCTTCCTTGCTGTAGGCCATCACACGAGCATCAGCACGTTGCATACGCTCTTGGCGTTGCGGCCTCACTGGTGACTCTTCCACTCTGGCTTGAAGGGAATGAGCTTGTGGGCGTGTCTGGTGCGGTTGGGAAGTGCCTTGTCCACCCTGCCTATTGGGACAGTTCCTGGCGTAATGGCCTTCCTTTCCACATTCGTAGCAAACAAGTGGCCCAAATCTGCATTGCCCAGAATGTCTCTTCCCGCATGTAGGGCAGTTTTGCACATTAGATTCTGCATTACCAGCTGTTCTCCGCTGCTGGTTTCGATTATTACTCTGGCGATTCCCAGAAAAATTCCCTTTTCTCTTATTTTGCTGGGATCCTTGATTGTTGCCCTGGCTTGGTTTCGCATTCTGACTTGGCTTGCTCGATTGACCAACTTGCATAGACTTCGCCAAAGCCCTCTCCTTCTTTTTAGCCTCCCAGTGTTTCTCTCTTTCCTCTTTCTGTCGGGCTACATGAAACTCGGCCCTGATGGCTCGACTCACACAATCCGCTACAGAAGTAGGTGGCACTAGTCCAGTATCTACCAATGCAGCAATTTCCGGCCTAAACATCCCTATCATTTTCTGTATTTTCTCCCTCTCAGTAGGGACTACGTAGGGACATAGACGGGATAACTGGTCGAACTTTCGGCAGACTTCGCTTACCGACATGTTCCCTTGCGTCAGATCTGAGAATTCCTTCTGTTGCTGTCTCAGAGATGCAGGGTCGTAATATTTCTGGTTAAATTCTTCCAGAAATTCCGCCCAACTCATGGTAGACACGTCTCTTCTCATTCGCACGGTGTCCCACCAAAACCGAGCATCTTTTCTCAGCACAAAAGACGCACATGCAACCTTCTCTCGGTCAGTTAGGTTCATGAACTCCATGATCACTTGTAATGATAACAACCAGTCTTCAGCCTCTAAGGGATTTGTAGACCCTTCAAATTCTGGCGGTCTCATACGCCTGAATCTTTCATAGAGGGGTTCCAGATTTAATACTGGTTGTGGTTCAGGAGCTCTCTCATGTACTGTAGCTGGAGGAATAACGGGATCTACCTCAGCTTGTTGTTCTACTTGGGTACCCTCAGAGCCTTGTCTCTGCTCTAGCTCCTCTACCCGTCGCCTCAGATTCGCATTTTCTTGCATCTGAGCTTCCAACAGAGCTTGTATCTGATCCAGTCTCTCCATAATATCAGGACGTCGCTCTCGTCCCTCTGGTCGATTTCTCAAATCCACCATCTTGGCTATTGTCCTATTATGGCACAATAATTCACCGTCTCACCAGACAGCATGACCATCCTCTCGGTCTGGAGAATGTAATCCCTGACCTCATCGAATCCAGGGTACGCAGGTGCATCAGCCTTTCGTCTCTCTGGAGGTGCTGGAGCAGGTGTTGGATCCCTAGGTTGAAACTGATCAGCCAATCGCTGACAGAACTCAGCCCAACTGAATCCCAATAAAATCTCCTGGTCGCAATACTGCCAGAACACTCAAGCGTCTCCCTGAAACATACTGACAGCCAACTGGATCCACATATCTCGATCGATGTCACATATCACCATGATCCTCTCCATGGCATGAAGCCAGTCCTTGGTGTCCATCGACTGTCGTCCACCGTCGAACATAGGAGGACTACTGGCTCGAAATGCCTGTACTGCCCGTGCCGACACTCTCACCCCAATATGTTGGCGTCCACCAACAACTGGAATGTCCACTACCACCGGTGGATGAACTATCGGTCGTGGCTGTACTACGTCTACAGGCGCTGGCACTGGTGCTGGTACTGGTACGAGAGGTCTCTCAGGTACCGGGGGTCTAACTACCGGCCTTTGGGAAATGGGCGGCCTCACAATAGGTCTCGTCCATACCCGTAATACCCCTCTCGGTCATGGTAGCTGGGGTCTCACATATGGAGGTCTGGTCATCGTGCCACCTATAAGATAATTATTTTCGCATAAGAAAATAATTAACTGAACTTAAGTAAACTACTTACTTGGATAGCGGTGCAGGATGCGTAAAGTGTCAAATCGGGATATGGTTACACTGCTCTGATATACCAACTGTGGCAGCCGTTGGTATTCAAAACTTAGCCACTCGAAAACCAGGCTCTGATACCAACTGTTGCGGCAGTTGGTATTATAAACTAAACCAATCTCAGACCTTGCTCTGATACCAACTGTGACGGCCCACCCCTTGTGGAGATCATACAATACTATTACAGTTGAGCTTTATTGCTAACTGCGATAGATTGTACTCTCATGGGTCGCCGGCTTATCTCTCTCAACTCTTTTTAAATCATGACGTTTTTGGGAAAAAATTTTTTTTCTTTAAACATCATATAAAATCTTTTTCCACTATTTACTTTGTTGATAGGTACAAAGTAATATAAATAATACAGTGCTTTTGTAAAATATATATAATTACAAAAGAACTGTTTCCCTTTTTTTTTTTCCTTCACTTTAACGCTCAGCGGGAAGACTCTGGCAGTACCATATCCCTTGCCCAGTTATCCCATTTGACACGCGCCATCCCGTCCGCATCCAGTCAAACAAGCTACTGAGCTGGTCGCTTACCTGCAACATGAGCAAAAATTGTGAGCTACAGGCTCAGTAAGTTCAAACATGCAAGAAATAAAATTTCTATGAATAGTACTATTCATCGTGAATAGTACCGTTGACCACTATTCATTCATGAATAGTAACTTTGACCACTATTCATACGTGAATAGTAAGGTTGACCACACCACTGTATCACACTAGTACATCTACCGCGATGTTAGTGCTCTCACTAAACTGTCTTATGCTCAATTATGGCACAATTTCAGTTTTAGGTCATTATCTTTATTTACGTTCTGGTTTTGAGCTCAGGTTGGCAGTACCATTTAAGTGCGCATGACTGGGAGCGGTACATTAGTGCTGACCTCCACAGCCTTAATCTCATAGCCCCGAAGGAAAAATTGTACATAACTGGGAGCGGTACATCAGTGCTGACCTCCACAGCCTTATCTCATAGCCCCGAAGGCAAAAGTACCTCCCTATACGGAAGGCTGGTACGCCAGAAAGTGGTTTCATTACCGACTTTTTAACCTTCTAATCCGGTGACTTCACATTGTCTCGTGGTTAGGAATGGTTCACATTTTAATTTTAGGTGAGTGAGTTTTATTAACCTCGCTCTAGTGCCCGAAGCACAATTAACCATGTGTCCCATTCTTATAGTGCCCGTAGCACATTGCGTCTCTCTCTCAATTCTATCATAGTGCCCGTAGCACATATGTACCTAACTTATAGTTAGTACATTAAAGTTAGCACAATCTTGCTATATGTTGCAGATAGGTAAATGTCTGAACTTACCTTATCAGACTGTTCCCTTTCTCTCTCTTGGATCTTGAATCGCCTTCCTTGTAGGCCGATTTTGGGATCCTACAGACAAAACTATGTCTGTTAATTTCTTTCCCATTTATAGCTTTTATTTTTCATTAAAAAGCTTAAATAAAACCTATTTATAACTTTTTAGGTTTTATTTATTATTTTCACCATTTTCCCCAACTTTTGTAAAATTACGATTTTACCCCAATATTTTGGTAAAATTATAGTTTTGCCCCTGACGGAATTTTATTGATCCAGACTGCATTTTTGGCTCTCAGGAACTTTTCTGACTCTTTTCTAATCATTACCGGGTTCGTTTCTATTTTATTTCCACTTTTTGTTTTCCCGGCCCTCGGGAAGCACTATTCCGACCCTTACGTCGGTTTAGCGATTTTCTATCGTTTCGGAGTCTCAAATGAACGTTTCACTGGTATTTAAAACGTTCATCTAGACTTTCCCGACCTAGGTTTCCGAGGCTCGGGTTTTCCGTTCCCGACTCGGACCTTTATTTTATTTCCAAAAACGCCCCCCCCCTCGGGGTCGGTTTTTCAATCTCACTCACGTTTTTCATTTTCAAGGGGACGGGTTACTATTCATGACCCACCCCTTAAATTTTCCTTATTCACTTTTCCGTTAGGGACTCGGGTTTCCATCCCGGCCCTAACTTTTATTTTAAATTCCTATTTTACCCCGAATGCCGTTTTTGAAATTTCGGCAGCATTTTGGCGTAATTTTAAGGCTTCCGGCATTAGGTACGCCTCGAACCGTATGTACCTGCCACGTACTATACCACAAGCCTATTTTATGTAAAAGTTTTCCAAACTTTTACATAAAAGCTCAAAAAATTCCAATTTCACATTTTCACCCACATTACAAAATTTTTTCACAATTTTACCCTTAATTTGGTTTCGGTTTTCACAACCAAACCGAACCAAATTTTTGTCAAACTTTCACCACACTTTAGGCCATTCAATGTCATGTTTTTAACACATTTTCAAGCCCATTTTCTTGGCATTTTCAACCAAATTTCCTAGGGTTATAACCCACGGCCATTTAATGAAACACATGCCAACATTTTAGTTTCATTCTTTCCATTATAAATTCATCATTTGCATATTTGAATGCATAATTCCAATCAACCAATTACCACATAAAACCATGAAAATTTTCTTCCAAACCATTAACAAAACCCCACGGCCACCTTATGAATTTCACACAAGAAATTTTTTTCAAACTTTCCGCATTGAAATACAAGCTTTATTCTTCACCAAATTAAACTTAGAAAGCATATTAGCAATTAACCACAAAGTTTTCTCATTGGTTACCTAAGGTAACCCACGGATCTCCCCTTGAAAAACCAACAAAATTTTGGTTTTTCTTTAATGAATTTGCATGGTTTTCTTACTTATTTCATCCTTAACAAAACCCAACATCAAATCCATGAAAAGCAACCAAAATTTTTTTCCATCTTTCTATCACTATTCACCCACGGATTTCATTGAAAAAAACCATGAAAAATTCAAGTGCAAGGGAAGTTACCTTGGTCTAATGCTTCCTTTGTCTTCAATAAACACTTTGACACTCTTTTTGTGAAGAAAATTTGAAGAGAAATTTTGGTTCTCCTTGGTAGCTCACGTACATGCCATGGGAGAAAAACTTAGCAAATTTTGTTATGGCTTTTGCCTTTCAAAAGTTTCAGCCCTTTTTGTTTCTAAGTTGCCAACTTAACCATGCAAGAAAGCCAATTAATTTGGCTCTAAACCAATCAAAATTTGACATCTTTCCAAGCCATTTCTTTCCCCATTTTTCAAAAATTAAAAAGGGTGAATTTTGGCCAAATCTTGGCCTTTAGATCAAAAGGTGATTAAATCCTAGCCATTAATGCCACCAACCACCTTATTTATTCCATTTAATAATCTTGATTTATGATGTCATAAATGCAAAAGTGAAAGTTGACTTTAACTTTCACTATTCACATTAATTCGACTACTTTTTGATCGATGCCGGTTCGAACCGAAATTTTCCTGAAATCGTCCCGGCGTGTTCCTGAGGTCTCCTGTGCAGTCGGATCAATTTAATCTGCTTCCGTTTGATCAAAATCAATCCCGGAAGTTTACCGCCTTTTATTGGCTCGATTAGGGTTTTCAATGCCGGTTTTGGCACCGTTTCACCCGTTTCAACTCAGTGAATTTTTCCAACACTGAATTCTTACTCGTCAGTATTGTTAGAACATTTTCCCATATTCTAAATAATATAAACACATTTATTTCACTCTTTAAATAGTACAAATTGTTATATACATACAATTGTACATTTTCATCCGAGAATTGCCTGAATATCCCGGTTGTCACAATGTGCTTGAATGTTTGAATTTTTTATTCAAAAGGTATCATACCTTTTCAATATTTTATTGCCACCTTTTGGGCTATTTTTGTAGCTAAATGCAGCTGCTTTTGCAGCTGGGATACATGGTTTTTAAGGGTGAATTTCATCTGCATTTGCTTCTCTTTACAATCTAATTTTCTACAGTGGTGTTTGGCCCTTTCTCGGCATTATTCTAGTTTTCACCCGGAATTGAATTTTTTGAATCCGATTTTTGCACTGATCATTCCTAGTTGGGTTTTACTGCCTATGAGCCCATTTTGTGTTCATTTTACTATTTATTTCCTATACTATGGTTGTGTCTACACTACGTTGTCCTTGCACATGCAAAACGAGGCGTTTCCGTGTGAAATTTCAAACACAGTCTCTCTTGACTAATTTGGACGTGTTGATTTTCAATTTTATCAGTTTTACATCCGTCTGAGGTTATCTGGGCCAGTTTTTAGGATCTATGTGATCCTATTTCGAAAAACGTGTCGTTGCCCAATTGAGTAATTTGGGCGTTCTAAGTCTAAATATATCAATTTCAGGGCGAGAAAAGGTCGTCTTGATTCTCTTCCCGATACTGCATATCTCTTAAACAAAATTTCACATTTTGTACTCAATTGACCAGATTGAGCCTGCTGACTGTTAATATATCAATTTTATGTCAGGTTAAGGCCGTCTTGGCCATTAACCTGACACTGCGCTTCTACTATTTACTATTCACTGTTTTCTGTTCGACTGACTAGTCAGAGCGTTCTGACTCAGATTTTGTCAGTCTCTAGGTGAGAAGAGATCATTTGGACCATTGTTCTCAAAAAAGTACCTCTGCTAGGGTTTTATCACTGTTGTACTCAGATGACTGGTCTAGCATTTTGATGATCTGTTTGCTAGTCTTACGTCAATAAATGGTCATCTAAACCAGTTTCCTGATACTGCATATCTTATGCACTTATGCACATACTAGGGTGGACCGATCTCACTGTCGGTCGCCCCTTTCACTGTATGAATAGTAATTAAACGTCACTGTTCTTGTTTAATCTATTCAACTAGAAACTATGCTGTATTTCTCAACTTAATTACTTGTTGCATGGTAATTAGGTTTCATGCATTATGAGAGTCTTTACAGCGGCTCTCTGCTCAATACACGACCATGTCCTGACACACGGCCTTTTACACGTATATGATCCAATCGGTACACGACTACTTACACGGTCGTGTACCTAACCGTGCTATTCAAATGTGCATCTGAAAGCTTTCAAAATACTCTAATTTCATTCCTTAATCGAAATTAAATTACATGAACGGGGCGGTCCTTACATAGTAAGGCTGCATAAAGTGCCAAATTCAATTATTTCAGATCGTGATGGTCATTTCACATCTAGGTTTTCGCAAAGTATTCAGGCTACATTAAGACCCAAGTTAAAGTTCAGCACAGCCTTCCACCCTCAAACTGGTAAGCAGTCTGAAAGGACCATACAGACATTGGAAGACATGTTGAGAGCTTGCGTCCTAGACTTTAAAGGGAGCTAGGACAAAAAGCTACCCTTGATTGAGTTCTCATACAACAATAGCTATGACTCCTCATTGAGAATAGCACTGTACAAGGCACTTTATGAAAGGAAATGCAAGTCTCCAGTTCATTGGCACGAAATCGAAGAGAAACAACTAGTTAGCATGGACTTCATCAAGAATACCATAGCATATGTGAAGCTGATACGAGAAAGGTTAGATACAATGCACAGTCATCAGAAAAGTTTCACCGATAAGCACCGTAGACCCTTAAAGTTTCAAGTAAGAGACTCAGTCTTTCTCAAGGTAACACCCATGAAAGGGGTGATGTGCTTTGGAAAGAAAGGGAAACTCAGCCCTAGGTATATAGGACCTTTCAAGATAATCGAGAGAGTCAGGAATGTAGCATATAAATTAGTGCTTCCTCCTGAGTTAGCTTCAATGCACAACATCTTTCACATTTCTATGCTGAAGAAGGATGTACCCAATAGCTCTCGCGTTTTGAGTTAAGAACCCATTGAGGTTCATGCTAATCTGACCTAAAAGGAGAGACCCATACAGATCTTGGCCAGAAAAGAGAAAATGCTAAGAAACAAAGTCATACCCCTTGTTAAAGTCTTATGGTGAAATCATAGCATCGAGTAAGCCACATGGGAACGTGAAGAGGACATTAAATAAGACTTCCCAGGGTTATGCTAATTTTCAATGACGAAAATTTTTAAGGAGGGTAAATTGTAATATCCGCCATGATCATGGACATAATTTACTTTGAGACAAGTAATTAAGTCTATAAATACTTTTTAAATTACCCATTTGAATGAATTAAATGAATAAAGAAACGTTTAATTTCTAATCCTACAATGAAAAGGGCAACTGAGGGTAAATCAATACACCCTATATACTATTGAGCAATATATATATGTGCCTATATATATATATTGAGTGGCATGATACTATATGTGTATGTGTGTATCCGTGTAGGTGACATGCATATCAAAAAAGCTGAATATATATATATTCATGCTTATGAATATATATAGACTGAGAGATATGATAGTTCATGTGAGTATGTGTGTCCGACATGCAGTATCAAGAAATTAGTCAAGATGACTTTTTCTAGACACGAAACTAATGTACTTATAATTAGTACATTCAAATTAGTTATCTAGTACAAAAGTGAATTTTGAATGATAAATATACAATATCGAGAAAACGGTCGAGATGACATTTTATTGACACCAAACTGATATATTTATGATCAGTGTGCTCAAATTAGTCAATTAAGCCCAAAACGTGAAGTTATGAACGAGGTATACACAGTACCAGTAAAGGGGTCAAGACGACATTTTCTCAACCTGAAACTGATATATTTAGAATCAGTACACTCAAACTAGTTGATTGAGCATAAAAAGTAATTTTTGAGTAGGGATCAAGCAGTATCCAGAAACTGGTCGAGATGACCTCAGATGGGTATAAAACTGATAAATTCATGATCAGCATGCCCAAATTAGCCAAGATAGCCTGTGTTGAAATTTTTAGTACAAAAATTGTACTATACGTATACTGTGTTGGTACAATTTAGAACACAACCACATAATTGAAGAGGAATTGTAGGATAATAAATCAGTAAAAACGTATCAGAGTGGCACAGCGGAACAATAAAAATTTTAGGGTCGTTAAATATCTCATGATGCCATATACAATAAACCAATAATAATTAAAACTCATACCTCAAGGACGCCAATCTGCAGGAGGAGAATGACCGGAGGGCTTCAACCAACTAGCATTCTCTTCTATTCTCCAATTCTCGAATGGCTAAGTGTGTGGGCACTCTAAACCTCGATCGGTATGCTAGCACTGCTAGTCTTCCTCTGACCACCCAGATCTCTAAAGAACTTATTGTCACGATGAGTTATGCAACAATAAGCCTGCTCACCTGAGAGTCTGTGGTCTGAGAGAACTGGAGTGGCAGGACCTCTATTTATAGACCTGCATGAGGTGATTCTCTGAATTTGAATTGGATTAGGAGAAGATATTCTCCCTTATCCACAAGCACAAAATCTGAATTTTCCAAGGGGAAAATCCCAACAATAAATTCGACCACTTTAGGATAATTCCAATCCAAATCTAAACAAGATTTTAACTAGAATTTTGTCTCCCTTTTTCAACCAAAAAATCCGAAAATCCAAGGGGAAAATCCCCACCAAAAATTCGGCCACTTTTGGATAAGGAAGAATCAAAATTCCACTAGGATTTTCAAGCTTGAATCTTATCTCATCCTTATCCAAAATAACCAAAAATCTCTTAGGAGATTTACTCCAAAAATTTGGCCATTGTCAGTGAGGAGAGAATCCAAATTCAACTGGGATTGAAACTTGAATTTTTCCTTGAACCTTATCCACAAAAATCCGAAAATTCATTGAGCATAATCCTCAAAATTTTCGTCCATATTTGGTTAGGATTTGAATTCAAAATTCAAGTAGGATTCAAACAAGATTTCCTCTCCATATCCAACTCAAATTCGAATTTCATTCCTTGTGGATTTACCACAACAAATTCGGATCCCACTTGGACTGTGATTCAAAATTTGAATTTCAAATTTCAAATTCAAACTTCAAATTCAAATTTCAAATTTCAAATTTCAAATTTAAATTTCAAATTCAAATTTCAAATTCAAATTTCAAATTCAAATTTCAAATTCAAAATTTAAAATTCAAATTTCAAATTTCAAATTTCAAATTTCAAATTTCAAAATTCAAATTTCAAAATCCACAAAAAGGTTGTATTTCAAATTCTTGTTCTCATGGATAATTTTCTACAACTCCAATCTAATCTCAAATAAAATCATGGCAACTTTATTTGGAGTTTGAATAATTGTGTACTCTATTATCCAAAACAAAATCTGAATCCAACCGGAGAGAATCTTGTCCACCATCCTAATCCTATGTCAACACCATCCATGCATAATAAACTAGCCTATAGCATACACAAATCAATTTGCCAAACGTTAAGGAATTATGTGGAGCTAATAGAGGGACTAATTGGACATATATAATCGAGCTCTCGCAAATTCATATGATCATCATTCTTTACTGAACAACTCAATCATATGATCACTAATTTCAGAGTCACACCACTATAAACTTGAAACTGAACTCCTAATTATATACCGTATTACGTAAGCTTATGACAAGCTATCGTCCAATGACCTTGTCATGTATGCAGAACCCCCATATGATATCCATGATCAGCCTTAGGCCAAAGTCCGTTTAATCCTACTGATCAGGCTATCTTAAAGTTCCATTATACTACTGAATAAAGAAAATGATTATTCACCATATGTGAATAAGAAGTCATCTGCCCTGCAGACGACCCAAGGCCTTGTCCATTTTCACATTCAGTATAATGCCTTTAAGAGGATACCCTTAACTCCTTATTAGAGTTATGATTCCGATATCTATAAACGAACCCTTCATCGTATACAAGTCATGCACCCAATGAACCGGTCTATAAGCTTACTACCTCTGAGATGCTTTAGCCATTCGAACATCAAAGTACATAAGTCATATACATGAAGCTATCCTTTTACTCAGGATTAAGGTTACTGCACAATGAACGTCAAAAGCAGATCGATCCACTCAAAGCGGACTTCGTAGATCAATCACGCTTTAATCCCGATCTAATATGTCACCACCAAGCAACATATCTATGTCTCTACTTGGGAGTCAATGCTCCAGACAGTCAAGACAAACCATCACCTCCAAGGCTTTAGACAACATAATAGTCTTAACATGAGTCAGATGCTCGGTCTAACCTCATAGACTAAAGACCATAGTTTAGACCGCTAACTTTAGAACATTGTCTTCTCGCATACAAAAGTCCATTGCATACAACGTTCTAACAGTTTAACACAAGCAGTAAGGGAGCCATATTTGTTTACATTTACTTTAATATGTAAATAAAACAAGGACAGATAGCAATGTGATGAATAACCTCTATATATATAATTTTATTATCCAGTTCAAAATAAATACATCAAAATGTCTCTAATGCTTATAGCATTTCCTAATATAGTAAACGAACACAGAGTAAGCACATAAGCATTTACAACCCATTAGAAATGATTAGAATAAGAATCGGTTTAACGAAATCCATTTTTCGGTTGAGGTTTGGAATACAACTAGACAGTTACCATACACTGTTGTAGGAAATTAGACTGATAAGATAAGCTTTTGCAAATAAAATCCCACATCAAAAACAATTACTAGCATCCAAGGGACAAGGTGAAAAAGTTTTCCTTGAAACAAGGAAACATGTTTGGAAACTTTTGAATTATAAAAAAGGGGTTTTGAAGACAAGCACTATTGCTTTTGCAACTCATTAATGCAATGTTGGCTTTGCTTATTTCCATGCCTCCATCGGATCTACATGGGGTAGCAGTTGAAAAAAATTTGCCCTCTTAATTTAGCCAAGTTTAGCTTAATTAAGACGCTTAGGATTAGCTAAACATGCTTAAGACTTGTCTATATATAGGTGTGCTTGGCCATTAGGGCTACATTCTTTCTTTCTTTCCAAAAGCCACCCAAAAAGCTCCATTTTCTCTCTTCCTTTTAGCACATAGCCAACCCCCCTCTTACCAAAAAACATACAAATTTTAACCACAAAACCTTGCTTAGATTGAGCCATTCTTTAGGTCACACAAAGGTAATCGCTAGAACCCTTTTCTTTATGGCTATTGTCTTTAGTTAAGCTTTTATCTCAAAGGAATTTATTATGTATTTGAGCATATCGATTGTAATAAGTTTATTTTGAGATTTAAGCACTTTATCATGTGATTATGTGGTTGTGAGGTTATGACTTTCGTTTTTGTGGCTTGTGGTATGCATGAATGTTTACAGTTAGTATGGTAAGCCAAACTACCCTTATTTTTTAGCCATATTTTGATACTTTTGAGCATGATGGATGGATTCGAAGGATATGTGAAACATAAAAGTTTTAGGAAATCCCGTAACAGACGCTTTTGCATGAAACGAACCTAGGCTAAAAATGATGTTAAGATTGACTTTTGGATGGTTTTCTGACAAGAGGTCAAAACTGGGACTGTAATCTTGGAGGGAGGGACAGTTTCAGATTTTTGTAAAAATGGGTAACCTCGAGTCTGAATTGGTTTCTGGGCTTAACACAAAAAACGTAGATCACATAGAAAACTTGGAAATGGACACACGACTATTAAAATTTCGATCGTTTTAGGGCCTAAACAGAGTAGTTTTCCTAAACCTAAAAACTAGGAAAGTTTCTAAAACTAGGCCAAAGCAAAGCCACGGGTTTGAGATGTTTAAAAGAGGTTAGATTTCGAACCAAACTCTAAGATGAACATGAAAGTTGTCCATCTTGTCAAGGACTTAAAATATCATGTTTGCCAATTTTACAAATTTGATCTTTTTAAGCATGTTGTGATCGATTTTTGGAAAGAGATTCAAAAACCATATTTTTGACTTAACACCAAAGAGTGTTCTTTCAAAATGAGATAGGATTTAAGACAATGACCACACCTTCCAACGGGGTATTAAGAGGATTGCTTTCTAAAGATTATGTGTTTCTCAAAATGAAAATACACTTGTGAACAACTTTTAAAATCAGTATGATAGTAAAGGTACCTCGATTACCTTAAATGGTCGATTAGTTTACTAGTCGATTAGCTAGCATGACCAAGAGAGAGAGAGAGATGTTAATTGATTTATTAAGCAAATAAATCAATTAACCACGATTAGAAGATAGTTAAATAAACTCTACAAAAAGATAGTAGTTTAGTACTGATGGTAATCGGTAACATATGTCGATAGATACTTTAGTCACTAACGATCTTAATGACTCAAAAATAAGGGTTAATGGAATGCGTTATGATGACAGGTAGATACTTGTATTACGACAAGGCGAAGTACAAACTGCCTGCAGATAAGTAAGTACAATTCTGCCTATAGTATGAATAAAAATGTTTTTAAACAGTCATTTTTATGATGAGAATATTTTTATTTCTTAATTGCGTATGATTGATGAATAACATGATGAAGATGTTTTAGACAGCTTTTACTATAAGCATGTTTTTATTCTTTAAGCATGAATGATTACTGAATAACAAGATAGAGTTCATGACATGATGATAGTAATCCATGATCTCAACAATTGGGTAATCAAGAAGCGAGTCAAGACTGGTTGAGCGTGTCGTTCTGGCCTCTCGAGCTAAGAGGAGGTTTTCAGTTTCAATATGACGAGCCAAGGCTCCAAAGAATGTTTGTGATCTTGGTGAATCTGAAGATATGGGCGTATTCGGTACTAACACACAGGCCCCCATAAAAGTAAAGAGAGATAAACCATTGTGGCGCCCCCGAATCCAACCACGCAAAACTGTCATGAACCGACTCAGTTGCCAACCAAGATAGCTCATGTGTCGAATCCGGATCGCCATTTAAAACTCCTTTTCTCTCAACTCTTATTTTTTTTCAGGGCCCAAAATTTCATCTAAATTTGTTTTTCTTTTGTATACATACTTTCTTTATAAGAAGGCCAAGTACAAAAGCCATATAAAATATCATACTAATTTTTAGTTGTCATTTTGAGTACAACATAAGGTACAACATACAATATATATATACTGTATTTTTCAAAGCACATTCTCTTCAATTCGCTAACTCATCGCTCAGCAGAAGACTGGTAGCAGGACCGAAATCCACAATGGACACCCTATCCCATTGACACGCGTTCATCCTGCCGCCATCCATTAGTCTACTGGACATGTTTCTTACCTGCAACATGAACAAACTGATGAACTAATAGGCTCAGTAAGTTAAAACATACATAGTAAGAATCACATAGATTCACAAATAGCAAAATTACAATTTCCTATAGATAGAACCATTCATCCATGAATAGTACTATTCACCATAAATAGTGACTTTGACCCTTGATTGATGAATAGTAATTGTTACCCTAACTGGTTACTATTTACATTACTCTAATTGATTACTATTTATATTACTCTAACCGAATTCACAAAGCTTTGTGTTAGTGTCGGTTTTGCTCAATTATGGCTTTCATCACATTATTGACTATTCTCTATATTTAGTGTCGAGCTCATTGTGGTAGTACCGGTAGTTTATTTTGCGTGCTAATTGGGAGGGCCTAAGGAGCAACTCTAGAGCTTCTTTCTCTCCAACCCTTATTATGTCCTCATAGGATCTGAAAAACCTGCACCACAACATTGGACGGGTGGTACGCCTTAAATGGTTTTATTACCATCTTTCAATTATAATTCTGACTAAGTAACATTAATCGTCACCTCAAGGTCACTAACCTCTATCGCCTAAAGGCCTTAGATATTCTTTTCCTTTTATTATGTGGACATGTTATACTAACTAATCCCCAAATGTCCATAGGACTTGATACCTAATGTACAACTAGTACATAACAAAGTAACACAGTATTTCATGTTGCAGACATAAAAAAGCTTGAACTTACCACCACTGTGATAATGTCCACTTCTGAAACTCCTCCACAGTTTTATCTCTAATTTGGGTCCCTACAGACATAATATTGTCTGTTAATACCCTTTATTAATTATCACTTTAATTATATTCATCTTATGATAAATTTTACAACACAATTTAACTTTTTATGTGGTACACAGTCTGTAACACGCCCGTGTCCCTACCCGTGTACCTTTCGGTATTTACTTTACACGGCCGTGTTTCAATGTACACGTCTGTGTACTATTTAAACTCTAGATTTTTAACTCTAAAATCATTATTTTAGGTTCTAGAATTTTATTTAAGTCATTGTAGATCCTTTACGGTCCTTTTCGAACCTTTTCAAAATTTTTGGCTAAAATGACCATTTTGCCCCTGTCGAGTCTCGGGATCGTAACTATTCCGTCTTATCATTTTTCCTGAATTTTCTAAGGCCAAACATCTTAAAATAATATTCCCTAGGCTTCTATATCATTTTACAGCTTAAATTGCCACAGAATCTCAATTATCCATTTTCCAACCTTGATTACTATTCATCCATCACCTAGGGTCGTTTCTTGTTTTTCTAGTGTTTCGAAGGCTCAAATAGGCATTTCACTATTCCTGAAACGTTTTTCATCCCATCCTCGGCCCCCGGTCCCCGGTCCCCGGCCCCCGGTCCCCGGTCCCTAAGTAGCTCGGGTTTCCTATCCTGATCTAATCTTTCCCTCTGTTTTCCTAAAATACCCCTAACATGAATTTTTTTTCTCGTTTTAGGCATTTTGGCCATTAAGGGTCGGTTTACTATTCCTCTTGGGTTGGTTTTCCATTTTCGATCATAACCGACCGAGGGGTCTTGGTTTCCTTTTCGAGTCTAATATTTTTACCCTTCGTTTCCCGAAATACCCTTATGCCATTTTAGAAATTTCGACAGCATTTCCGCTTGTATTTTTTGGTTTCCCCAGTGTTAGGTACACACCAGAACCTTTGTACCTGCCACGTACTATACCAGAGGCCTATTTTATACAAAGTTACCAAACTTTGTATAAAAATTTCCACATTAATCAACATTCACAATTCAACACAAATCATAAATTTTTTTTCCACTTAACAACTCGGTTTCTCATGTTGCACGTCACCAAATAATTTTTCATCACCATAATCAATTATCACATATCTCTCTTAGGTTTTCAAATGTTCATATCAATCATCAAAACCTAACAAAATTTTTATTCCAACACTAGCATTAGCCATGGATTTTTCATGCTAAAGCACCCTAGAAAATTTTGTTTTTATTTCTAGGGTTTTATCAACATTTCCCATCATTATTTAACCCCAAAATTTTCCTCATTTTCACTAACATAGACCACGGATTTTGTGAGAAACAAGTATCAAAACTTTCTTGTTTCTTAATTCTAATTCATGCTTAAATTAACATGCTACCAAATAAACATAAACCACCAATCAACTCATCAATTTTTTCTACATCATTTCCAACCTACAAGGCCACGGATTTTGCGTGGGAACATGCAAAATTTTTGCTTGTTTCTAGTTTCAAATCATGCTTTAATTCACATGCCACTAAATGAACATAAACACTAAATCAAAACACCCAATTTCCTACCACATTCCACACCAATAGCCATGGATTTTTTTGAAAAAATTCAACAAGAAAGCTTAAAAAATGTGGCTTACCTTTTTCAATTGATCTCTTGATACTTAAGCTTGGATTGGAAGCAAATTTTGGTGTGAAATTTTGAAAAGTTTTTGCTTGGAATGCACTAGGGGGGCACAGATTTTGGCTGTAGAAAATTGGCAAAAGTTTGACCAAGTTTCACTAATTTTCAAGTGGATTTTTGAAGCCTATTTATAGGCAAAAGCAAGGGACCTTTTAGCAACTTTTTTTTCAACAATTTGTTAATTGTTCAAGGACTAAAATGTAATATTTTTGGGTCAAAAATAAAATTTTTGGCTAATTTCTTTCTAGATGGCCGAATCACATTTTTTTAAAATTTTTAAATGTTTTTCCAATGTCATTTTGGCTAGATCTTAACCATTGATCACAAAAGCAACAAATCCTAGCCTTATACCTATTAAACCTTACTTTCCAATCCTTCAAAATTATATTTATGACATCATAAATGTGGTGTCATCCTATGAATTAATTCGTATATTAATTTGTGATCAAATTTTGACCAAAAGTCAAACCGAACGGAACTTTACCGAAATCGCGCAAGCGGGTTCCGGGCACCTCCGGTGCGATTGGTTTGTTTTATTTTGCTTTCATTTGGTCAGAATTCTCTACTGTAAATTTTTATCTTTTTAGTACATTTCAATGCACTCTCTAGGGTTTTTGGCTCCGTTTTTGACCCATCTTACCCGATTCTGTTCGGTAAGATTTTCCATTGCCGAACTCACTCACTTTAACACTGCCGAAACATTTTTACAGAATCCACAACAGTATTAAAACGTAACTTTTTCATATTTATTCATTAAAATTGATACATATATACAATTTTAATATACTCTGAGAATCTAAAATTCCTAGTTATCACATTCATCCCTCCTTATAAAATTTTTGACCCTGAAAATTTAGAACAAGTGGGGGTAGAAATTCCTAATTTCGTCTTCTCGCTCCCATGTAGCCTCTTCGATGTTGTGATTTGTCCATAGTACTTTGACTAATGGGAGCGTTTTGTTCCTCAAAACCTTATCTTCTTGTGCCAAAATTTGAACAGGCTTCTCCTCATACGTCAGATCTTCCTGAATTTGGATCGGTTCATGTTTTAACATGTGAGACGGATCCAATATATACTTTCGCAGCATCGACACGTGGAACATATTATATACTGTCGAAATTTCTGGAGGTAATGCCAATTTATAGGCAACCTTTCCAATGCATTCGATAATCTCATATGGTCCAATATATCTTAGACTCAATTTCCCCTTCTTTCCGAATCACATTATTCCTTTCATCGGTGAAACTCTTAGAATATGAAATTCCCTTCGTTGAACTCTAGGGATCTTCATCTTTTGTCCGCATAGCTCTTCTATCGGCTTTGGGCTATTTTCATCCGTTGTTGTGTTTTTGTAACTGCATCCACTGTTTCTTATACAAAGTCTGTCTTATGCAGTTGTTTTTCTTGTAAATCATACCAATGAACCAGTGATCTATACTTTCTTCCATATAGAGCTTAGGGTGCCATACTTATCGAAGCTTGGTAGCTATTATTGTATGAAAACTCTACCAATGGAAGTTTCTCATTCCAACTCCCCGAGAAATCTATTGTACACACATGAAGCATGTCTTCCAATGTTTGAATGGTTCGCTCAGATTGTCCGTCCGTCTGTGGATGAAATGTTGTGCTCAGATGCACTTCTATTCTCATAGCTTCTTGAACATATGTCCAAAAATTCGAAGTGAATCGTGGATTACGATCTGACACAATGGATTTGGAAACTCCATGTAACCTGACTATATGGTTCACATACAACGTTGGTAACTTTTCCAACGACAAGGTCATCTTCACATCAATGAGCCTTACCGTCTTTATCAATCTGTCAACAATAACCCAAACGGTATCATAACCTTCTCGGGTCTTTGGCAATCCTACCACAAAGTCCATCGTAATATGTTTCCATTTCCATTCAGGAATCTCCAACGGTTCTAGTTTTCTGCCTGGATGACAATGTTCAGCCTTAACCTTTTGGCATGTCATGCATCTGCTTACAAACTCAGTAATGTCCTTCTTCATCCCTTTCCACCAGAATTGTAGTTTCAAATCCTGGTATATCTTACTAGCTTTGGGATGTACTGAATATGGCATTTCATGGGCTTCTGTCATTATTTGCCTTCTTAATCCTTCATCATCTGGAACTTGAATTCTTCCCTGATGTAGGATTAATCCATCTTTAGACACTTTCTCCTGAGGACTTGTTAGATTCAGGTCTCATTTTTTAGCCTCTCTGATGTCCACATACAACATTGATTCCAATTGTAATGCAGCTAGCTTTTCGGCTATTAGCTCCACCTTCAACATATTGATTTCCTGCTGCAATGGCTTTGGAAGTATTCCAATCGGCAGTTGTTGCGAGACAGTAGATTTTCTACTTAATACATCTGCAACACGATTGGCTTTTCCAGGATGATAGAGGATTTCACAATCATATCTTTTACTAGCTCTAGCCATCTCCTTTGCTGTATATTTAGCTCTTTTTGCGTAAAGAAATACTTTAAACTTTGGTGGTTAGTATAAATCTGACACTGAGCACCATACAGATAGTGTCGCTAGATCTTCAATGCGAACACTACTGTAGAAAGTTCCAAGTCATGCGTGGGATAGTTTCCTTCGTGGTCCTTTAATTGACGCGAGGCATAGGCAATCACCTTGTCACCTTGCATCAGGACAGCTCCTAATCCCATCTTCAAGGCGTCGCTGTAAATCACGAACATCTCCCCTTCAGTAGGAAGTGTAAGAATTGATGCACTGGTTAATTGTCTTTTTAGCTCTTGAAAGCTTCTTTCGTACACCTCCGTCTACTTGTACTTCCTCTCCTTGCGTGTTAAAGCCGTGAGAGGTGTAGCGAGTCGTGCGAATCCCTCTACAAATCTTCTATAATAGCCTGCTAAACCTAAGAAACTCCATATTTTCGTCACATTCTTAGGTGTGGGCCATTCATTGATCACCTCTACTTTTGCTGGATCCACAGTGATTCCTTCCTTGGACATCACATGTCCAAGAAAATGCACTCTATCTAGCCAAAATTCGCATTTTGAGAATTTGATATAGAATTGATGCTTCCTTATCGTCTGCAGGACAATTCTCAAATGTTCTTCATGCTCCTCGCGAGTCTTTGAATATATGAGTATGTCATCGATAAACACAATGACAAACTTATCTAGATATTCGTTAAAAACTCAATTCATCAAATCCATAAATGTAGCTGGGGCATTTGTTAACCCAAATGGCATCACAAGGAATTCGTAATGACCGTAACGGGTATGAAATGCAGCCTTGTGGATATCACTCTCCTTGATTCACAGTTGATGGTACCCTGATCGTAGATCGATCTTAGAGAACACTACTGCACCTTTGAGTTGGTCAAACAAATCGTCAATTCTAGGTAACGGATATCTATTCTTGATACTAACTTTGTTCAACTCCCTGTAACCAATGCATATACAAAAAGATCCATCCTTCTTCTTGACAAGCAACATTGGAGCACCCCATGGGGAATAGCTCAGACATATAAATCCTTTGTCAAGAAGCTCCTTCAGCTACTCCTGTAACTCTTTTAATTCTGCTAGTGCCATTCGGTTTGGTGCCTTTGAGATAGGTGCAGTTCCTGGCATCAGCTCGATCTTAAAGGAGATTTCTCATTTAGGTGGCAATCCTAGTAGTTTCTCTAGGAAAACATCAATGAATTCCTTCACAATAGGAACATCTTTAGGTTGAAGCTTCCATTCCTTCATCATGTCCACTAGGCATGCTAAGTATCCAGCACAACCGCTCGACATTAGCCTCCTTGCTTTCATCGGGTTGATTATTATCTTCCTCGATTTATGTGACGAATCGATATATTCAAATCCATATTCTTGGTCTGGTTGGAACCTTATCTTTTACTTTTGACAATCGATCGTGGCTTGATACTTTCCTAGAAAATCCATTCCTAGTATTACATTGTAATCGACAAGCTCTATCATGATCAATTATGCATGCAACTCCCTATTTGCCACAATTATTGGTACATGAGGTAACTAATAATTGGACATCAAGACTTCCCCCGAGGGTAGTGTGGTTCTAAATGTTATACCCATATTGTCCTTAGAATATCCTATCCTATTCACAAATTGGTATGAAATGAAAGAATGCGTAGCTCCAGAATCAAATAAAATAGATGCCAAATTAATAGCGACAGAAAGCTGACCTGTCACTACATTTGACATTCCAGCTTCCACATCTTCTTTTGTATAGACCATGACTCTAGCATCTGTATGGGGTAAGCATTCTGGTCTTTCTTGACTCTCAGAATGGGATGAAGCCTTAGCCTATAGTGAATGTGCTTGGGAACGTTGCTGTTGTGACTGAGACGAACCTTGCCCATTTTGCCTATTTTCAGGACAGTTTCTGGCAAAATGGCCATCTTTTCCACATTGGAAATAGGCATTTAGGGCAAGTCTGCATCGGCCTGCATGTCTTTTTCCACAGACTAATCAGTCACGAACAATAGGTCCAGCATTGTTGTTCAACCTCCGCTGCTGATTCCTATTCCCAGAATTATTCCCCTTCCTCTTACTCTGTGACTGTTGGCCAGAAGTGCTTGGTTGCCCAGGCTTAGTATTTTGATTCGGTTTGCTGCTTTGCCTGACCTGGGATCCCACTTGTATAGCTTTTACCAAGACTTTTTCCTTCTTCTTAGCATCCCAAATCTTTTCTTTTTCCTCCTTCTGTCTGACCAGGTAATATTCAACCCTCAACGCACTGCTAACACAATCAGACACGATTGTGGGTGGCATCAACCTACTGTCTACCAATGCTGAGATTTTGTGATGGAACATTCCCAGCATCTTCTGAATTTTCTCCCTCTCAGTGGTGACAGCGTACGGGCACAGTCAGGACAGTTGGCCAAATTTGCTACAGACCTTGATTACTGACATGTCCCCCTGCTTTAATTCTGCAAACTCTCTTTGTTGTGGTTGTAGTAGTGCAGGATTATAATACTTCTGATTAAATTCCTCCAGGAAATCTATCCATGACATTGTGTACATGTTTCTTCTTAACTTGACTGATTCCCACCAAAATCTTGCATCCTTTTTCAGAATAAAGGATGCGCACATAATCTTTTCTTGGTCATTCAACTCCATAAATTCCAAGATCATATGGAGTGAAGATAACCACTCCTCTACTTCCAAAAGGTTTGTGGAACCCTCAAACTTTGGCGGCTTCATTCATCAGAATCTTTCATACAGTGGCTCCTGGTTGACTCGGGGTTGCAGTTGGGGTTCAACTATTTCAATCTCAGGTTCAGTTGATGGCACTTCTTATTTAAATGCAGCCATGTGTGGGTTTTGGTCTCCTTCGTGGTCTTGCCTTTGCTCCATTTGTTCTATTCTTTGTCTTAGCTCCGCATTTGCCTTCATCTGAGCCTCCAACATGGCTTCTAGTTCATCTACTCTTTCTGACAGGATTGGACACCCTATCATGTTCCTCAGGTTTCGCGGATTCACCATCTTTTCTATTTCCTATAATCGCATGAAAATCAATCGTTAGATTTTCACAAACATATTTTACAATATAAGTAAAAATAGTTTTAATTATCATATAATTTCAACATTTCATCTATTGAACATGTCAAAATATGATTGTCATTTCTTTTTATTTCAAAATTTTCGAATATACATCAACTCGAAGACTTTTCTCAAAATAGCCTTTCGATACTATCATCCATACATATATGCATTTATACAACACATGTGTTTCTACACCTAATCTCCTAACTGGGGTTGATCCGGAATTGTCAAAACTTCCTCTGGGTCAACTGCATCTTCATTCGTACCCTTTCCAGACTCGGATGGCGTCGATCTTTCAGCAAGACCCGTACCCTCTTGTTGCCTTAATGGACCAGCCTCATGATCATTTGCCATAGGTTGTGCCCCATACAGATGATCTAGCATGGCGTCCTGCAACAGTTGCTCATGTCTTTTGTGCACCATGCGCTCCATCATCATCTCTTCCTCTACTTTGGCTACAGTAACTATAAACTCACGTAAGGTAGTAGGGAATAAAGGAGTTACTCTCTGTCGTAGATCAGTAGTGAGCCCATTCCAAAATATGTCACAAAAATCCTCGTCGGTGAGGTTGGACATAGGACATCTCCTCACAACATTATCCTGAAACCGGACTGCATAAGTGAATACAGTATCACTTAGCATCATCTCTTGTCTCTCTGCCCGAAGAACAAAATCTCTAACATCTATATACTTAGGCATAGTTGGTGGCGACGTTACTACACTACTCTCAGGAGGGTCTGAAACCGGTGCTGAACTCTTCTGCGAAAACTGCTGCATCATGATTTGGTGAAACTCAGCCCAATCAAGTGGTAACAGCATCTCCTGATCACAGTACTCCCAATACAATCGTGCATCCTCACGGAATGTGCGAATTGCCATCAACACCCAGCAATCCTCATCTATGTCGCACTGACGCATGATAGTCTCTATGTCGTGTAGCCAGTCTCGAGTAGAGATCCCATGTTGACCTCCCTCGAATGTAGGTAGATGACTGCCTCTGAAAGCGTGTACTACTCATACTGATACTCTAGCTCCTATACGAGCTCAATCTCCTATCACTGGAATATCTACCACTATTGGTGGATTTACAATTGGTTGAAGAAGTGGTGCTTGTACTGGTGCCAGTGCTACTGTCCTCGACGCTAGTGGCTCAGGTATCGACGGTCGAGGCGTGGCTCGATGAATCATCGATGGTCTGATCACAGGCCTAGTCCATACCCGGATCGGTCCTCTCGGTCGATATGGGTGGGGTCTCATGTAAGGTGGTCTAGTCATTGTATGTCCTACAAAATATATAATCCTCGAATAAACAAAAACTTAACTAGTCTTAAAGAGAGCTAACTTACTTGGATTGATAAGCAGGTCGTGTTTTGTGCCAATAGGGATATGGTCAACCACTCTGATACCAACCTGTGGTACCCCCAAATCCAACCATGCGAAACTGTCATGAACCGACTCAGTTGCTGACCAAGACAGCTCATGTGTCGAATCCGGATCGCCATTTAAAACTCTTTTTCTCTTAACTCTTATTTTTTTTCAGGGCCCAAAATTTCACCTAAATTTTTTTTTTCTTTTGTATACATACTTTCTTTATAAGAAGGCCAAGTATTAAAGCCATATAAAATATCATACTAATTTTTAGTTGTCATTTTGAGTACAACATAAGGTACAACATACAATATACATATATTATATTTTTCAAAACACATTCTCTTCAATTCACTAACTCATCGCTCAACAGAAGACTGGCAACAGGACTGTTATCAACAATGGGCTCCCTATCCCATTGACACACACTCATGCTACCGCCATCTATTAGTCTACTGGACAGGTTTCTTACCTGCAATATGAACAAACTGATAAGCTAACAGGCTCAGTAAGTTCAAATATACTTAGTAAGAATCACATAGATTTACAAATAGCAAAATTACAATTTTCTATGAATAATACTATTCATAGACTATTCATCATAAATAGTGACTTTGACCCTTGACTGATGAATAGTAACGGTTACCCTAACTGGTTACTATTCATATTACTCTAACCGAATTCACAAAGCTTAGTGTTAGTGTCAGTTATGCTCAATTATGGCTTTCATCACATTATTGACTATTCTCTCTATTTAGTGTTGAGCTTATTGTGGCAGTACCGATAGTTTATTTTGAGCGTTAACTGGGATGGCCTAGGGAGCGACCCTAGAGCTTCTTCCTCTCTAGCCCTTATTGTGTCCTTGTAGGATCTGAAAAACCTGCGCCACAACGTTGGAGGGGTGGTACGCCTTAAATGGTTTTATTACCATCTTTCAATTATAATTTTGACTAAGTGACATTAATCGTCACCTCAAGGTCACTAACCTCCATCGTCCGTAGGCCTTAGATATTCTTTTCCTTTTATTATGTGGACATGTTATACTAACCAATCCTCAAATATCCATAGGACTTGATACCTAATGTATAACTAGTACATAACAAAGTAATACAGTATTTCATGTTGCAAACATGAAAATGCTTAAACTTACCACCACTATGATAATGTCCACTTGCGGAACTCCTCTGTAGTTTTATCTCTAATTTGAGTCCTTACAGACATAATATTATCTGTTAATACCCTTTGTTAATTATCACTATAATTATAATCATCTTGTGATAAATTTTACAACACAATTTAACTTTTTATGTGGTACATGGTCTACAACACGCCCGTATACCTCTCGGTTTTACTTTACATGGTCGTATTTCAATGTACACGCCCGTGTACTATTTAAACTCTAGATTTTAAGCTCTAAAATCTTTATTTTGAGTTTTAGAATTTTATTCAAGTCATTCTAGATCCTTTACGGTCCTATCCGAACCTTTTGAAAATTTTTGGTCAAAATAAACATTTTGCCCCTATCGAGTCTTGGGACCATAACTATTCCGTCTTATCATTTTTCCCGAATTTTCTAAGCCCAAATATCTTAAAATAATATTTCCTAGGCTTTTGTATTATTTTACAGGTTAAGTTGCCACAGAATCTCAATTATCTATTTTTCGACCCTTGATTACTATTCATCTGTCACCTAGGGTCGTTTCTCTTTTTCTAGTGTTTCGAAGTCTCAAATGGGTATTTCACTACTCCTGAAACGTTTTTCATCCCATCCCCGGCCCCCGGTCCCCGGTCCCCAAGGAGCTCGGGTTTCCTATCCCAATCTAATCTTTCCTTCTGTTTTCCTAAAATACCCCTAACATGAATTTTTTTTTCTCGTTTTAGGCATTTTGGCCATTAAGGGTTGGTTTACTATTTCTCTTGGGTTGGTTTTCCATTTTCGATCCTAACCCATCGAGAAGTCTTGGTTTCCTTCCGAGTCTAATATTTTTATCCTTCGTTTCCCGAAATGCCCTTATGCCGTTTTAGAAATTTCGGCAGCATTTCCACTTGTATTTTTTGGTTTCCCTCGTGTTAGATACGCCTCAGAACCTTTGTACCTACCACGTACTATACCATAGGCCTATTTTATACAAAGTTACCAAACTTTGTATAAAAATTCCACATTAATGAACATTTACAATTCAACTCAAATCATAAATTTTTTTTTCCACTTAACAACTCGGTTTCTCATGTTGTACATCACCAAATAATTTTTCATCACCATAATCAATTATCACATATCTCTCTTAGGTTTTCAAATGTTCATATCAATCATCAAAACCTAACAAAATTTTTATTCCAACACTAGCATTAGCCACGGATTTTTCATGCTAAAGCACCCTAGAAAATTATGTTCTTATTTCTAGGGTTTATCAACATTTCCCATCATTATTTAACCCAACATTTTTCTTATTTTCACCAACATAGGCCATGGATTTTGTGAGAAACAAGTATCAAAACTTTCTTGTTTCTTAATTTTAATTCATGCTTAAATCAACATGCTACCAAATAAACATAAACCACCAATCAACTCATCAATTTTTTCTACATCATTTCCACCCTACAAGGCCGTGGATTTTTCACGGGAACATGCAAAATTTTTGCTTGTTTTTAGTTCCAAATCATACTTTAATTCACATGCCACTAAATAAACTTAAACACTAAATCAAAACACCCAATTTCCAACCACATTCCACACTAATAGCCACGGATTTTTGTGAAAAAATTCAACAAGAAAGCTTCAAAAATGTGGCTTACCTTTTTCAATTGATCTCTTGATACCTAAGCTTGGATTTGAAGCAAATTTTGGTGTGAAATTTTGAAAGTTTTTGGCTTGGAATGCACTAAGGGGGCACGGATTTTGGCTGCAGAAAATTGGCAAAAGTTTGGCCAAGTTTCACTAATTTTCTAGGGTATTTTTGAAGCCTATTTATTGGCAAAAGCAAGGGACCTTTTATCAATTTTTTTCAACCATTTGTTAATTGTTCAAGGACTAAAATGCAATATTTTTAGGCCAAAAATAAAATTTTTGGCTGATTTCTTTCTAGGTGGTTGAATCGCATTTTTTCAAAATTTTTAAATTTTTTTCCAATGTCATTTTGGCTAGACCTTAACCATTGATCATAAAAGCAACAAATCCTAGCCTTACACCGATTAAGCCTTACTTTCCAAGCCTTCAAAATTATATTTATGACATCATAAATGTGATATCATCTTATGAATTAATTCGTATATTAATTCGTGGTCAAATTTTGATCGAAAGTCAAACTAAACAGAACTTTACTGAAATCGCTTAGGTTGGTTCCGGGTTCTGGGTGCTTCCGGTGCGATCGGTTTGTTTTGTTTTGCTTCCGTTTAGTCAGAATTCTCTACCGTAAATTTTTATTTTTTTAGTGCATTTCAATGCACTCTCTAGGGTTTTTGGCTCCGTTTTCGAACCGTCTTACCCGATTCTGTTCGGTAAGATTTTTCATCGCCACACTAACTTACCAAGTGGCTCGGGTTTTCATCCCGACCACATTTTTACCCCTCGTTTCCCAAAATACCCTTCATGCCATTCTAAAAATTTTGATAGAATTTTAGCTTAAATTTTAGGTTTCCGGCATTTAGATAACACCTCAAAACCATTGTACCTACTATGTACTAAACCATAGGCCTAATTTTTATGCAAAAATACAAACTTTTTATGTAAAAATTTCCATACCAAACCTAAGTTTTCTAATGGTATTTTGATCCATTTTTTTTCCACTCTCACCCTCGGTTTTTGTCCATAATTCAAACACAAACTTTTTCTTCACAAAATCTCAATCCACCTCACTATAAACCCACGGTTTTTCTCCTTGAATCATGCATAAAAATTTTTGCTTCAAGCTCCTAAACTCACTAACATTCATATATTTTCTTTCCTAACTAAAACATACACCAAATCTTGTTTTTATTTTTATTGAATCACTAAACCACAAGATTCAAGATTGAAATTTTCACTAACATTTCCTCTCATCAGTCCATGGTTTTCCTAAAAAAAAAAAACTGAAGAAAAAGCTTGAGAAATGATACTTACCTCACAACAAAGATCAACTCTTGCTTGGGAAGGGTTTTGATCAAGGTTTGGTGTGAAAACTTGAAGAAATTTTTGGTTTTGAAAAGGAGGGGGAGAGAGAAATGATAAGCTGGGAGAAGAGAGAAGATGACGAGAGCGAGATATTGTAGAGAAAGAACTTATGGATGAATCGGGAGAGGAGAGAAAACCCATAAAAGAGAGGAGATGTTTTCTGAAAACTTGAAGAGAAAAGATAAATTGGGCGTATAAATCGTGAGAGGAGAGAGAAATTGAGAATTTTGATATTTTTTTTAAATTTGAAATTAGCATTTTGTTGTTTTCAGTTTTTATTAATTTTTTTTAACTATGTTTTAGAAAAGAGTTTTTTTAAAAACATTAGCTAAATAGTATATTTTTTTGTTAAAATATAATTTTTTATTTTTAAATAAAAAACCAGTTTGTTAGTTAAATATTCAAATAAGGCTTTTTTTATTTTATTTTTAAGATAAAGTAATATAAATGAATGAATACTTCCTTCTTATCCATCAAGGACCAAGGAGAAAATTTTATTTTGCTTTTGATTATTTTAATTTTCCATTTTTTATAAATTTTTCCACGTGTTATTTTCCACTTTTTTCCATTTTTTTCCATTTTCCATTCTTACTAGAAGAATATAAAAGGGGCAAATGTGCAAATACCAAAATAAAAAATAAAAAAAATAAAAAAAGGGGGAAAAATGGGATTCGAAGAGTCTGGAGTACGCACAACATCATGTGTAAATATGTAGAAAACCGAAACAAACAGCCAGATGAAGGAGAAGATAAAAGAAGAGAGTGGTTGGAGATTCAATTTTCCATTGGCAATTGGGTTGGGTGTTCTTGGGAAGAAAAGCAGAGAAAGAAGCGGAGTCGATGGCAGGCAGAGGAAGGAGGACGAGGGGATTGCTGCCGCTGCTGGCTCTGGAGGCTGCCAGTCAGTACTACAGGCTCCACCGCAAGCCTCCTGTCACCGCAGGCCTCATCGCCGCCAACACTCTCATCTATTTAAGGCCCGACTTTCTCGATTCTCTTCTCCCTTCTCTCGACCAAGTCTGGTTCAATCCTCATCTCATTCTCAAGGTTACTCTCTCTCTCTCTCTCTCTCTCTCTTTCTCTTCTTTTACGTTTCGATTCAGTTTGGTTCCGTTTGTTTTACTGATTTGGCCTTAAAAAAAATTTTTTTATTGGGGAAGGTGAAAGAAATTTTGGTTTGGATTTAAGTGGAATTTAATTTTTGATCTTCTTGTTGTTTGATGATTATACGAATTGCTTTTCGGATGGTCCAATTTTTGGAAATTTCATTTTCGATGGTAGGTTCTGTTAACATTGGTTGCTAGATAAGTAAATATGTGAAATTGGATTGTTTGTGGTAAATTTTAAATTTTGCCTTATTTTGTGATATTTTTCCTTATTCCTGGTGTCCATAGTACTTTTGCAATTTCGTAAAATCTAGGGCTGAATGTTATATTTTACTTAAAACTTAGAGAAGAGTGTGGTAGAATTGGATTTTTTGTGGTAAATTTTAAATTTTGCCTTATTTTGTGATATTTTGCCTTATTCCTGTTGTCCATAATACTTTTGCAATTTCGGAACATCTAGGGCTGAATGTTATATTTTACTTAAAACTTAGAGAAGAGTTTGATAAAATTTTCGATTATTTTGTTTAATAGTTTATGATTAGACGAAGGGGAAAAAAAAAAGGTTCCTAATGCTGATGCCGTGTGATGTTTATAATTTTTTTCTTGAAGTATTATGATTTTTTATTTGGTAGTTTATTTGATTATATTTTAGAATAGCTATGAAATGTTAGATAAAATTCAATCGCTTATGGTAAAACTACCGTGCCAAGAAGATTTGAACTCATAACACGTTGCTGATTCTTTTCATTATTCTTGTTTTATGGTTTTGCTAAACTCGTTCAATCTTGTTTTTTGATCTTTTTATTTTCAGTTTTGGTGTTCATAGGGTTTTATGGACATCAGGACGTCTCTATTTTCTCTGACTTGAATTACTATAATTTATTGATTATACATTGTGATTGTCATTGTTTTGAGCAGTACAAGGACTTGAAACGTTTTCTACTGTCCCCATTCTACCACATTGAAGAATCCCACCTGGTTTACAACATGTTATCCCTTTTATGGAAAGGGATTTTGCTCGAAACATCGATGTCAAGCACCGAGTTCGCATCCATGGTCACAGCACTGCTTGCCACGTCCCAAGGAATCACGCTCATGCTCGCCAAATCCCTCCTCTTATTCTTTGACTATGAGAAGCCTTATTACTCCGAGTACACCGTGGGATTCTCTGGTGTACTCTTTGCCATGAAAGTCATCCTCAATTCCCAGTCGGAAAACTACACCAACATATACGGAGTCATTGTCCCGTCACGCTATGCTGCTTGGGCCGAGCTTATTCTCATCCAAATGTTTGTCCCCGGTGTTTCATTCCTCGGCCATTTGGGTGGAATTCTTGCTGGGCTTCTCTATCTGCGTTTGAAGCATACATATTCAGGTCCAGACCCACTTGCTGTACTCATCAGAGGTCTTACGGGGATTGTAAGCTGGCCTATGAGGGTTGTGAAGGACTTGTTTCGATGGCGGCAATGGAGAATATCTGGCCAGGGAAGGGTTGGTCGAGGAAGCGAGAATCGCCAAGGAATACATGAATCTTCGGGCTTTTGGAGATGCCCTGCTTGTACTTACGAAAATCATGGTCTGCTGAGCATATGCGAGATGTGTGGGACAAGTAGGAGTGGCGATGGATTGGATTCTCATCTTTCGTCATTTCGTCGTGTTGGTGACCAACCTACTTTGGATGAGCTGCGTCACCGGAGAATTGAAAGATTTGGTAGGTAGATACTTCACGTGGAGATTCCAAATGAATAAATGAATGACTTTTCTTGAAAGATAAGTAATATGTAAATGCTTTCAGTCCTCTGTTGTTCCTTGAAGAAGGAATAAAAAGTGCTCTGCAGTGTTTTACCTGTTCCCAATTCAATACATGCGAAATTATTTGATCGTTAGTTTTACACAAAATGTTGTTCCTATGCTGTGTATTTTGGGGAGAGTGGCTCAAATTTCAATGTGTTATTTATTTTTGTCTTCTCTCTCAATTTTCTGGTTTGATGGTTGATATTGATTCATTGCCGGAATGGAAAGTCTACAAATTCCTGTCCTAGAGCCTGTTTGCTGTTCTTTCCTTCCTTTTTTTTCCCTCTTTGTTTTGTTTGTTTGTTTTTTCCCCCCCTTGGTGGGAGAGTTTTATTAACGATGAAACCAATTAATGCTTGAAAATTGGACCACAAAAGGCAAAAGATATATTTGTTCTGAAAAATGAGTGAGCTAGTAAAGGTTGTGGTAAGCACATGACAATGAATGAGACCAAGTGATGCAAGAGAAAAAATTGCTAGAAAAAATCACATAATATTAGTTGTTCGGTGAAAAGACAACAATTTGAAAGGGAAAATTGACCATCATTTAAATTTAATGAAACATTGTTAGGAACGCAAAATGGATGAGGGCTTGTTAAAATTTGAATGCAAATGCCGTTATGCAAGTTATGTAAGCATGTTTTAGAAATACGAGATTGGTATCTCAATAATGACATAGCTCGTCATTTGACATGCATTAGGACGTTGCGTCTAAAGTTTTATTCGTTGTGATCAATTTATTTTGGATATTTTGTGTGACGTTTTCAAATTCATGAATAATTTGTCAAAATTAATTGTTTAAATGTAACTTGCCAATATCAAAATCCTAAATTAATTTACATACTAATTTGGTGAAAATTACCATCTGTGTTTTTAGATTAGCATGAAGGTAACTGGTTCTTACGATAATAAAAATAAGATTACAATATATTTTGATTTCCTGAGTTTTATCAAAATAATGACTAAGACCTTGGTATTTGGTTAATATCATATTAGATAAAAAAAAATGTTAAATGATAATAATAATCATCGTCATTCTCATTATCAAACACTCCAGATAAAAAAAGGCCATCAAGACCTCGATATTTCGTTAATATCATATGAGATACATAATATCATCCTGGTTGTCAAACACTCCAAAAGAAAAAAGATAAGTAATTGAATTTGCATTACATTGGCATGCATTTGAATATTTATTTGGTACAACAAGAAATTGTTAGGAATGTCCAAGTAAGAAAGACATTTTAATGTTTTTTTTAATTTTGAACTGATTAATAAAATATTAAAGGTTATTTATTATACTACAATATGTCGTCATCTTATTTACATAATAAAGTAAATATAAGTAAATATGACTCACTGATTGCTTGTTGTTAAACTGTTCGAATGTTGTATACAATGGACTTTTGTATGCAAGAAGGCAATGCTCTAAAGTAAGCAGTCAAAATTTATAGTTCATGGTCTATGAGGTTAGACCGAGCATATAACTCATGTTAAGACTATTACGTTATCTAAAGTCAATTGGGAGATAGTTTGTCTTAACTATCTAAAGTTTCGACTCTCGGATAGAGACAAAGATATGTTACTTGGTAGTGACACATCTCACTTGGACCAAAGTGCAATAGATATGCGTAGTCCACTTGGGTGGATCAATTCACTTTTAATATTCCTTATGCAATAACCTTAATCCTAAATAAGTGAATCACCTCATGTGTGTGACTTGTATACTTTGATGGTTCAATGACTAAAGCATCTCAGAGATAGTAAGCTTATAGACCGGTTCATTGGGTACATGACTTGGATACGATGGAGGGTTTATTTATAAATATTGGAATCATAGCTCTAATAAAGAGTAAAAGTTTTCCTCTTAAAGGCATTATACTAGATATGAAAATAGACAAGGTCTTAGGTCGTTTGCTTAGCAGATGACTTCTTATTCACATATGGTGACTAATTATTTTCTTAATTGGTTATACAATGGATCTTTAAAATAGCGTGATTAGCAGGTCAAACAGACTTTGACCTAAGGCTAATTATGGATATCATATAAGAGTATTATATACATGCCAAGATTATTGGATAAAAGCTTATCATTGGCTTACGTAATACGGCATATAATTGGGAATGCAGTTTCAGGTTTATAGTAGTGTGACTCTGAAACTAATAATTGCAATGGGTTTATTCGGTATAAAATAATAGTTATATAGATTATTAGAGCCCATATTATATATATCCAATCAATCCCTTTACTAACTCCACATAATTCTTTAATGGATAGTAATTGATCGTGATATTCTTTATTACTTGTATTTTTGTATTTAATGAAGAGAAAAATCTAGATCACCTATTTTTAGGTGTAAGCACTTCTCTCAAAGTGCCAAAGGCAAAATTGTAATTTTATATTTTAAATAAATGGGATAAATATTTAATTTTGGTGAATATTTATTTTGAAAAATAAGATTTGAAATTTAAATTAATTGTATTTATCTTTCAAAGATAAATATGAGGTTAATTTGAATTTTAAAAATCTTGTTTAAGTAAATATTTGAAATATAAAAGATTAAATTGAACAAAATCTTATCTTAGCACAAATATAGGGTGTGGATTTCTCTATGGATTTGGAAGATAGGATTTTCACCTAATTTGAATTTTGTTTTTGGATAAAAGATTACACAATTATTTGAATTTTAAATAAAGTTGCTATGATTTTATTTAAATTTAAATTGGAGTTGTGTAAAATTATCTATGCAGACAAAATATAATGATTTGTGAAGTTTGAAATTTGAGTCAAATTTTAAATCACAAATTCAAGCAAGGGCTAAATTTTTTATGTGGAAATTCCCTATGGAAAATTCAAATTTTTTGTGAAGAGAAGAGAGAAAAATCTTGTCTGGAACCCTATTTGAATTTTATATGATTCTTCCTCGGTGTGGCCAAAAACTGAAAGGATTTTTTGCCTAAAGAGAATTGGCCTGGGGGCTTGGAAGAGAGAGAAAATCTTCTCTTGAGTCCTATTCAAATTCTGAAAGCCACCTAATGTAAATTTATAAATAGGACCTTTAAGACTTCTATTTTTTTTTAGACCACATATGTGGTGGCTTGCCCTATGTAGAGGCTAATAGTACTATCACAGTCGAACTCTAAAGCGAACAATGATAGATTGCCACCACATGGGTCATTGGCAACATACTTATACTTACTTTTATACCTTTAAACTTTGTCATTTTAACTTTGTTATTTAACACGTACAAATTTTTTTTTTTAACTTTCTTTTAAACTGGGCGTTTCATATTTGAAACCGTTCCATCGTAAATCATTATTACATAAACATCTTACATAGTTTAAACTTTATTATATCATAAGCATTTTGTTTCAACATTCATTTAACTTTGCATTCTTTCAAACAGCTCAGCAGAAGACTCATAGCAGTACTATAACCCTCGCCTAGTCTCTTGCCACATGCAGATCTCATTCGTCATCCATCACTTGTCTTATCATCGTGCAGGTTGCTTACCTACAACATGAACAGATTTATGAGTTAATTGCTTAGTAAGTTCAAACATAAATTCTAGAAAGAACACACATTTTAATCCATAAATAGTAACTTTTACCATGAATAATACTATTTATCATGAATAGTAATTCTGACCATGAACAATACTGTTGACTGTAAACAGTATCGTTGACTATGAACAGTACCTTTGACCGTGACGGTACTCATAGTGTTAGTGCATCTTATACTCGGTTATGCTCTCTTATGGCTTTCGTTTCAGTCTTAGGCTATTATCTTTTCTTATATTCTGGTTTTGGGCCTCATATTGGCCGTACCATTAGCACGCACGACTGGAAGGGACAATGGAGAGCGACCCACTGGTCAATCCTCCATAGTCTAACACAAGCATAAGCTTTATCCCCATAGGAAATTAAACCTCCACCGTATTGGAGGCTGATACGCCAAAAGTGCTTTAATTACCATCTTTCTTATAGTTCCAACCGGGTGGCATTTTCATTGCCCCGTGATTAGGAACACTTTAGTACCCGTAGCACATTTATATTCTTTCATTTATTATATGTATTAAATTAATTACACCCTAGTGCCTGTAGCACATATTTTCATAGTGTACATATAGTACACAATTTAGACCTATTAAGTCAGTTATGTGTGTTAGATTAAGCACACTTTAGTGCTCATAGCACAGACATACGTAATGCACAGATAGCGCATAAATATGGACATAATAGTTAATTCATGTTGCAGACAGGTAGATGTCTGAACTTACATATTGCACATATAACACATAAACTTGACCAGTCAATTCATGTTACAATCAACGAAATGCTTGAACTTACAGATATTTCTGCTAGTATCTTCTTTCTTGCTTTCTTAGTTCGCAGACGTTCCTTCAGCACGTCTAGAGCGGGTCCCTACAACCGAAATAATAACGGTTATTTTCAATCCTCATTTCGTACATAAAGCTTAGTAAAATGTAAAAATTCTACATTTCATTTCCCAATCATGAACTTAGGGGTCTAATATCCAATTTATAACTTTTCTGCTAACTTTTAACAAAATTACCATTTTGCCTCTAACGGGATTTTTCATCATAACCTTACTTTTCTTTGATTTATAACTTGGTTTTGGCCCTTAGAATCTTAATTAAGCCATTCTAAGTCCATTATGGCCCTTTTCTATCATTCCTGAAATGTTCGGTCAAAATGACCGTTTTGCCCCTAACGGGTCTTTGGGCCGTATCATTTTCATTTTAATGCTTAAACTGGATTTTCTAAGCCTAAAATTCATAAAACCAGCTTTCTAGTCTTTATCAGGTCTTTATCATTTTAATCGCCCCAATTTTCATACTTAGTTCACACCCATCCCTTAGGTGGTACTATTCTGACATAGGGGTCGTTTTTCTTCGTTTTCTTACATTTCAAGATTTCAAATGGGCGGTTTACTAATTCTCAAAATGTTCATCCTTCTTTCTCGGGCCTAGGTCACTGAAGGGGCTCGAGTTTCCATCTTGACCAAATTTTTTTTTACCCCTCGTTTCCTAAAATACCCCTTTGTGCTGTTTTAGAAATTTTAGTAGCATTTTTGCTTAATTTTTAGGTTCTCAGCATTCAGAAAATACCTCAAAACCATCTAACCAATTCTAATCTGCCACGTACTAAACCAAAGGTCTAATTTTTATGTAAAAATTCAAACTTTCTACGTAAAAATCTTCACATTTCACACATTTTCTTATCCGACCATTTCTTACACCAATAATCTGTAATTAATATATAATCATTTCAATTAATAAATTGAGGAATGAAAGTAGTCGAGATTATTATCGAAGTCATTCAACGACATCCACTAGGTAGGTTGACTCAAATCGACAATTAAAGGAGCCGTTCGATCTCGCGTACACAAGCTTTAATTCACTGTTCTTTACATTTGAAATTCTGATTGGCAAATCTGATGCCACGGATATGTCTGGAACGTCGAAAATAGGCCGGAGGACCATCTTTTAAATTTTGGAGTCCGGTCATCGTTGACCAGCATTGACCGTTGTTGACCGATGGCGACGTGGGCCAAGATAGGTACTAATTTGTAGATCTCGAAGAGAGAAACTCATTTCCAATGTCAATTTACTGAATCGGAGCTCCTATCGTCGGAAAACACCTCTACCACATTGGACGGTGGTGGCAACCTTTGATCTCCGTCATCCCGACGTTGATTCATGCAATTGAGTTAGGGCTTTTGTTCTTCACACTATTTTGAGCAATTTGGGCTAGGTGGTGTCGCTCACCTCCACTGGAATCGGCGAGTTCCACAATGGAGTTGTGGTGGCGATGACGAATCTTTAGGCAGTGCGAGCTGGTGGTTGTTGATGTGAAATAAGACATGGGTTTTGTTCTTCTCTTCACCACGAATCTATTGGGATCGGAATCACCTCGATCGGATGTCGGATGGCAAAGATACATCGTCGGGAAATTCTACATACTCTGGCAACTTTGGGCAGCGTGTGCGGCATCCTACGGTGGCGGTTCTGTTGACTTGACCCACTGTTGGACTTATCTCGGTGAGAGCTTTCCAATGAAACTGACGGTGTCGAAAACGGATGCCGTTTCCGATTCGCGGTTACTGTTCACTCATGGTGATGGGGGAAGAAAGAGAGAGAGAAAGAAAAATAAGGGCCTTTTTGATAAAATCCGATCTTTCCTACCTTTATATATACTTTTTTTTTTTGAGAAAATTTCAACATATGTTATACTGACTAATTTGGGCATGTCGAACCCAAATATGTCAGTTTTACATTCATTCGAGGTCATCTCGACCAGTTTTCCGGTATTGTAATTTCCTGGTAAAATTACTTTTTGTACTAAATTGACTAATTTGAGCATGCTGATTCTAAATATATCAGTTTTATTTCAAGAAAAGGTCATATTGACCAATTTCTTGATACTGTGTATGACACACATATGTACACACATAAAATCATTACAGTTCACATTTCAAACATGGAATTCATTGTGTACATTCCATGTACCGATTTTTCGATAATGATGAAATTTTTCGGTTGTCACATTCACCCTTCTTTATAAAATTTTGATCCTCGAATTAGGATAAGTAGGGGTACAAAGATTTCATTTCATCTTCATATTGAATTCATTCTACTACAGCCGTTTGCTCTACCGTAGCTAGTAGCTACTGAATTCCTTCAGAATTCTGTCTTTGCTCCGCATTCTCTTTCATTTAGGCCTTTAGAAGAGAGTTACAGGCTTTTCTCCTTGTTCAGATAATATAGGAAAACGTCCTCTTGTATCCATTGACCACGTGCATTTATTGTGTACTCTACCCTTTTGGTTAGGGTACAACTACAAGAATCATCACGTCATAGCAACATGTCATAACATGTCATAACCGCTCATCACATATACATGTCATTACATAACATTTACATGTCATTTCAGACATATCAACATAACATGAAGGCTATATATATCATAGCCTTATACATCGAATTTTCTTGAAGTAAAGAAAACTCCTTCTAGGTCTTTTTCTTCATCGTCTGAATTGCTTCTAGCATCGATGGATGTTCCTTGAACTGCGTTTACCTCGGTCTTAATTTCGTCGCGAGTCTTCTCCAACATATACTACAGAAGTCCTCATCAGTTCCTTGTAGCACACAGCATACGTTAGAACTATGTCACCAAACATTGGTTGCAGTCTCTCAGTCTGATGAACAAATTCCTGTATATCCACAACCTTAGGGAACATAGGCGGTGTTGGAAGTGACACCCCGCTTGCAAATGAGAAAACTAGGGATGATGCTGGACTCTTCGAGAGGAGAATTGCTCAATCGTGGTATGGTAAAACTCGGTTCAGTTAAGTGCTAATTCTAGTCACAAGAATCCTAATGCACATGAGAGTATCTCCTTGAAAGGTGCTAACAACTAACATGACCCAGTTATCCCGATCTATGTCGTATAGCCGTAAAATCCTCTCTATCACGTACGGTCAGTCCTGTATTCCCGTGGACTACTGTTGGCTGTAGTACATGATGTCAGGCGTAAGGATAAAAATAGCCTAACAACTGACCTTGTTCATACTTGAAACTCATATAGGGGACCAACGCCTGTACCGTGATCTCATTATCTTGTCATCTTCTCCTTATAAAATGTTTATTTTCAATAAATAAACATTTACTAATTTGGAATAAAACTAATTTACTTGGATGACGAACAGGATGTTCATCGTGCCAGGAGGGATATGGTCTACTGCTCTGATACTAACTGTGACAGCCTGGAGGCTAGACAGCACTGCCACAGTCGAGCTCGGTAGCCAACTATGATAGATTGTCACCTCATGGGTTATCGGTAACATACTTAAACTTACTTACTTTTATACATTTAAACTTTGTTATTTAACACGTACAAATTTTTTTTTTAAACTGGGTGTTTCGTTGTCACGGCCCAAAATTTAGACACGTGACACGGCAGCCAAATCATAATATCAACCCGAGATTTAAGGAAAAACATTTATTACGAAAAACGGGTCGACATTATAATTTAGCTAAGCCTAATTATTTATAAAGCAGTATCATAACCACAGAATAAAATAAAGGATAAAATAAATGCTTTTTAATGCGGAAATCAAACATAATCGGTTTTCAAAAGAAATTACAAACCATAAAAATATTCCCAAGCATAAAATTTAAATAACGTGAAATAAAGTCCAAACTTAATGTCTCATTACATCAGAACGAGAAACATAAAGAAGAAGATGGAGAAAACGGATAGCATCATCTTCGGTAGTAACGGATATCTCAATGATTTTCGGAACTGCTACATCCCGCACCTGGAAGTAGTCATTTCGAAATCACAAAGAAAAAGGGACGTGAGCGCTAGCTCAGTAGGACAGAAACAAAGGTGGGTTAAACAGGTAACATTTAAAAGTATGACATTATATTCATTTCCCAAAGATAATTAACAATTTAAGAATACATGGCATAATAATCATTTCAACAAAAATAATTAACAATTTCGTGAAAAACATTTGTAATATACGTTTTATTCTGCTGAGGACTTAGCGTAGCTGCAATATACGTACCCCAATATTAAAATAATAAATCATTAAAACAAACCATCATATTATGAGTGAGGACTTGTCGTAGCTATAATATACATGCCTCGAATTTGAATTATCCTAGATCATCTCGTTACGGTCTAAATAGGCCGAACGGCCCTGCGCAGGTTTAGGGACCTTCCCCCATGGCGTCAACTTCGGGACGCACGCATCATTTACAATGATCGTGAACTAGAGTTCAATTATGTTCACCGGATTATTCAAAAGATGGTATTTACCAAGTTATATTATGCCATTAATCAAAATACTCTTTAAAATACACATTTATTACAAAATACGTTGCATGCGTTTATTTCATCAAAAATAGTATAATAATTTCATAAATCGAAAACAGCATGCCATCAATAAAACAGGGGAATTTAAAACACTTGACTACTCCCAGAAAAGGCTTGAACGTCCTACCTCAATTTTCACACAAGCGTTGTGATAATGTGATCCACCAATCAAGCAAGAACGTCAAATAATTCCTATAATCAAACATATGATCAGTCTAGGTCTAGACATAATCATCCAATCATTTTAGTGTGCCACAAAAGATTTCAAAACGTGTAATAAACATTTGGGATTTAAAATTTTTTTGAAAAACTCTAAGTTAAGATATTTCTGGTCATGGGCAGACTGACCTAGGCTGATTGTAAAATCAATATCAATTCATTTTTAATGCCAAAAATTCTAAATTTTTAATATGTTAAACTAGACATCCGTAGCTTTAATTCCATATAATTTTTATAATTTTTTGACATCATTTGGTCATTCAATTAGGCCAAAAACCGAGGGGTTGTTTTCAGGCATAAAATCTGGGTTTCAGTTTCAGTTCAAAAACTGGTAGTTCTGTCCGCCTATCTTAGAAAAATACTTTGACTGGGCAAACGGATGATTTTGGTTCTGAAATTTTGGAGGCCTTTAGAGGACATCTTGAATTTAATTTTAGGCTCAAGAATCACTCAAAAATCGTTTTTAAAACTCAAGTTATGGCTGACACAAATTTACTGTTCATATGGTAATTTTCCAGATTTCCGTTTTTCTGTGTCCGAATTTCGATTAGCCTCAAACCAATTCAATTTTCATCCAATGATCACGAAATTTTGTGGAAAACCTTATTTATATGTCATTAACACAACCCAAGAATCAAATTGACAAAATCAGAAAATCTTACACATATGATAATAGGGTTTTTGAAAAGGGGATCAATGAGGCAAAATTTTAGGGTTTGAGAGAGAAATCACACCTTGTTTGTGCTACACTATTTTTGATGTTTGGTCTCCCTTTTGGCTGAATTTGTGTGAGTATTGGAGTCTTCAAAACAGTATGGAAATAGTGGAGAAAACCATATAAATTTCGGATTTAAAATCAAAAGGAGAAGGAAGGAAAAAGTTTGATTTCTCACCTTGTTTTTGTCTCAAAAGTTGTTGAATCTTTGAGCTGCCTTTTGGTAGGTTTTGTTTGCTATTTTGGGTGTGTTTTGGGAGAGAAAATTCAGAGAGGGGAGAGGGGAAAGCTGGCCGAAATTTTGAGGGTGAAAGGAGGGGTGAATGAGAGTTAAAAGGGGGGTTTTTATACTAGGTTTTTCTTTCCCTTTCTCTTCCTTGTTTGGCTGAAAATTTTAAGGGGCAAAAGGGAAAGTTTTTGTGCTATTTTGAGGCTAGGGTTTTCTCTCTTATTTCCCCTTAAGTGGCCGAAAATTATCCCTTAGTTTTTAAGGAAAAATAATTTGAATTTTAATTGAGTTTTAACCTAGCTTTTAATTCAAATAAAATCTCATTTATTTCCTACACTTTATGGCCGAATTTCTTCTTTACATCTAAGGAATGAAATTTGAATTTGAATCCTTCTTGGATTTGTGAAATTTAAATTTTAATTTAAAATCCCAAGTGATGGCCGAATGTTTTAGGGTTTCTTTTTGAAGTTCAAATTGTTGACTTTTTGAGCGGAATTTGACTAGGAAACCAACCTAGGGTTTCCAAAAGATTTTTAAATTAATTTTTGGCACACTAATTTTATTTAAATTATATATTGACCCTTAAATAAAATTTAAGGCGTCACACTCGTATTTGAAACCGTTCTATCATAAATCATTACTATGTAAATATCTTATATAATTTAAACTTTATTACATCATAAACATTTCGTTTCAACATTCATTTAACTTTGCATTCTTTCAAACAGCTCAGTGGAAGACTCATAGCAGTACCATAACTCTCGCCCAATCTCTTGGCACATGCAGATCTCGTTCGTCATCCATCACTTGTCTCATCATTGTGTAGGTTGCTTATTTGTAACATGAACAAACTTATGAGCTAATTGATCAGTAAGTTCAAACATAAATTTTAGAAAGAACACACATTTTAATCCATGAATAGTAACTTTTACCATGAAGAGTATTATATACTATGAATAGTATTCTGACCATTAATTGTTCTATTGACTGTGAACAGTATCGTTGACTATGAATAGTAACTTTACCCGCGGCGGTACTCGTAGTGTTAGTGCATCTTATGCTTGGTTATGCTCTCTTATGGCTTTCATTTCAGTCCTAGGCCATTATCTTTTCTTATATTCTAGTTTTGGGCCCCATATTGGCTGTACCATTAGCATGTACGACTGGAAGGGACACTGGGGAGCGACCCACTGGTCAATCTTCCACAGCCTGACATAAGCATAAGCTTTATACCTATAGGAAATTAAACCTCCATCGTACTGGAGACCAGCATGCCCAAAGTAGTTTAATTACAATCTTTCTTATAGTTCCAAACGGGTCGCATTTTCATTGCCCCATGGTTAGGAATACTTTAGTACCTGTAGCACATTTATGTTCTTTCATTTATTGTGTGTATTAAATTAATCACACTCTAGTGCCCGTAGCATATATTTCAATAGTGTACGTATAGTACACAACTTAGACCTAGTAAGTCAGCTATGTGTGTTAGATTAACCACACTTTAGTACCCATTGTCGGTGACTCGACTGTAGGAAAATAAATTGGTAAAACGTATCAGAGTGGCGCAGCGGAACAATAAAAATTTTTAGATCGTTAAATATCTCATGATGCCATATACAATAAATCAACAACAATTAAAACTCATACCTCAAAGACGCCAATCTTGTAGGAGAAGAATGACCGGAGGCTTCAACCAACTAGCCTTCTCTACTATTCTCCAATTCCCGAATGGCTGAGTGTGTGGGCACTCTGAACCTCGATCGGTATGCTAGCACTGCTAGTCTTCTTCCGACCACCCAGATCTCTAAAGAACTTTATTGTCACGATGAGCTGTGCAACAATAAGCCTGCTCACCTGAGAGTCTGTGGTCTGAGAGAACTGGAGTGGCAGGACCTCTATTTATAGACCTGCATGAGGTGATTCTCTGAATTCGAATTGGACTAGGAAAAGATTTTCTCCCTTATCCATAACCAAAAAATCCGAATTTTCCAAGGGAGAATCTCCACAATTAAATTCGGTCTTCCTAGGATAAATCCAATCCAAATCTAAACAAGATTTTAACTAGAATTTTATCTCCCTTTTTCAACCAAAAAATCCGAAATTTCTAGGAGAAAATCTTCTCCAAATTTTTGGCCACTTTTAGGATAAGGAAGAATCAAAATTCCACTAGGTTTTTCAAGCTTGAATCTTATCTCAACCTTATCCAAAATAACCGAATTTCCTAGGAGATATTCTCCCTAATTTCGGCCACTTTTCAGGGAAGGAGAGAATCCAAATTCAACTAGGATTGAAGCTTGAATTTTCCCTTGAACCTTATCCACAAAATCCAAATTTTTTCCATGAGGATTATCCTCAAAAATTTCGTCCACTTTTGTTGGGATTTGGATTCAAAATTCAAGTAGGATTCTAACAAGATTATCCTCTCCAAATCCAACTCAAATTCGAATTTCAAACCTTGTGGATTTTCCACAACAAATTCGAATCCTACTTGGACTGTGATTCAAAATTTGAAATTCAAATTTCAAATTCAAATTTCAAATTCAAATTTCAAATTTCAAATTTCAAATTTCAAATTCGAATTTCAAATTCAAATTTCAAATTCAAAATTCAAATTTCAAATTTCAAAATTCAAAATTCAAATTTCAAATTCCACAAAACGGTTGTGTTTCATATTCTTATTCTCATGGATAATTTTCTACAACTCCAATCCAATCTCAAATAAAATCATGGCAACTTTATTTGGAGTTCGAATAATTGTGTATTCTATTATCCAAAACAAAATCTGAATCCAACCGGAGAGAATCTTGTCTACCATCCTAATCCTGTGTCATCACCATCCATGCATAATAAACTAGCCAATAGCATACACAAATCAATTTGCCAAACGTTAACGAATTATGTGGAGCTAGTAGAGGGACTGATTGGACATATATAACCGAGCTCCCGTGATTCCATATGATCATCATTCTTTACCGAACAACTCAATCATATGATCACTAGTTTCAGAGTCACACCACTATAAACCTGAAACTGAACTTCCAATTATATACCGTATTACGTAAGCCTGTGACGAGTTACCATCCAATGACCTTATCATATATGCAAAACCCTCATATGATATCCATGATCAGCCTTAGGTCAAAGTCCGTTTAATCCTACTGATCAGGCTATCTTAAAGTTCCATTATACTACCGAATTAAGAAAATGTTTATTCACCATATGTGAATAAGAAGTCATCCGCCCAGCAGACGACCCAAGGCCTTGTCCATTTTCACATTCAGTATAATGCCTTTAAGAGGATACCTTTAACTCCTTAGAGCTATGATTCCGATATCTGTAAACAAACCCTTCATCGTATACAAGTCATGCACCCAACGAACCGGTCTATAAGCTTACTACCTCTGAGACGCTTTAGCCATTGGAACATTAAAGTACACAAGTCATATACATGAAGTAGTTCATTTACTCAGGATTAAGGTTATTGCACAATGAACGTCAAAAGCAGATTGATCCACTCATAGCAGATCACGCTTTAGTCCCGGTCTAATATGTCATCACCGAGCAATATATCCATGTCTCTACTTGGGAGTCCAGCTCCAGACAGTCAAGACAAACCGTCCCCTCTAAGGCTTTAGACAACATAATAGTCTTAACATGAGTTAGATGCTCGATCTAACCCCATAGACTACAGACCATAGTTTAGACTGCTAACTTTAGAACATTGTCTTCTCGCATACAAAAATCCATTGCATGCAACGTTCTAACAGTTTTAACACAAGCAGTCAGTGAGCCATATTTGCTTACATTTACTTTAACATATAAATAAGACGAGGACAGATAGCAATGTAATGAATAACCTCTATGTATAATTTTATTATCCAGTTCAAAATGAATACATCAAAATGTCTCTAATACTTAGGGCATTTCCTAACAATCTCCCACTTGCCCTAAGCCAGCAGATGTGCCATGTTACGCAACCCCATCGCCTCTACATGCCTCTCAAAGCTTCTAGCCACCAAAGTCTTAGTAAAGGGATCAGCGATGTTGTCCTCGGACGCGATCTTACATACATCTACTTGTCCTGTCTCCACATGCCCTCTAATAATATGATATCTCCGATCGATGTGCTTGGTCCTCTTGTGGTGCCGAGATTCCCTTGTGTTGGCAATAGCCCCTGTATTATCACAGTAAAGTGTGATAGGCTTTTCAACACCCGGAATGACCTCATGGTCTCTAAAGAACTTGCGAAGCCAAACCGCTTCTTTAGATGCCTCAGCCGCAGCCACATACTCAGCCTCCATAGTAGAGTCAGCTGTGCAACCCTGCTTCACGCTCCTCCACACAATGGCGCCTCCTCCAAGTAAAAACACTGATCCAGATGTCGATTTCCTCCAATCCTTACAAGTTTGGAAGTCTGAGTCCGTGTATCCTACGGGTGTTAGGTCCCCTCCAGAATACACTAGCATATAATCTCTCGTTCTCTTAAGATACTTGAGTATATGTTTTACTGCTTGCCAGTGCTTGATTCCAGGATTCGCTTGATATCGACTCACCATACCTACTACAAAACATATGTCCGGGCGAGTGCAAAGCATAGCGTACATAAGGCTACCCACAGCGGATGCATAAGGGACCTTACTCATACACTCTCTTTCTTCCGATGTCTTAGGACAGTCATCCAATGATAGAGTTAAACCGGTAATAGAAGGTTGTGAGCCTTTCTTTGCCTCTAGCATTGCATATTTGTCAATTATTTTATCTATGTATGAAGCTTGGGATAATGCTATCATTTTGTTCTTTCGATCTCTGAAGAGACGAATGCCTAGAACATAATTAGCTTCTCCCAAGTCCTTCATGTCAAACTGTTGGTGTAACCAAAGCTTGACCGATGATAAGTTCCCTACATCATTCCCAATGAGTAGTATATCATCGACATAGAGTATCAGAAAGACCACTTTTCCATCCTTAATACGTTTATAAACACAAGGTTCATCAACGTTCTGCTCAAAACCAAATGTCTTAATCGCTTGATCAAACCTCTGGTTCCATGAGCGGGATGCTTGCTTTAATCCATAAATGGATCTAAGCAACTTGCAGACTTTCCTTTCTTGGCCTTTTGCTACGAACCCTTCGGGCTGTATCATATAGATACACTCTTCAAGATGGCAATTCAAGAATGCCGTCTTGACATCCATTTGCCAGATCTCGTAATCGAGAGCCGCAGCAATGGATAGAAGAATACGGATAGACTTCAGCATAGCAACAGGCGAAAAGGTTTCCTCGTAATCGATTCCAGCCTTTTACGTATATCCCTTTGCAACCAGTCTAGCTTTGAAAGTTTCCACTCTCTCTTCCACATCCTTCTTTCTTTTGTAGACCCATTTGCATCCAATGGGTTTTATCCCATCCGGCAATCTACAAGTTCCCAAACAGAGTTGGATTTCATAGAATCCATCTCATTGTTCATAGCCTATTTCCATGATCTAGAATCAACATCCTTTATGGCTTCATCATATGTGACCGGATCTTCCTCATGCTCATGAGCCTCAGCCTGGTATACCTCAGCATCATACATGAAGAAATTAGGTTTCTTAGAAACCCTCCCACTACGACGAGGCACCCTAAATTGTTGATCGTCTGCAGGTCTTTCATTGGAACTCGGACTTGCGTCCAAGACCGAAATTTGTGGAGCAGTTCTTTCACCCGATAACTCCTCTAGCACTACTTTGCTTCGAGGTTTAAAGTCATTCATGTGACTTTCTTCCAAGAATGTCGCATGGGTTGAGACAATGACTTTTTGTTCCTTCGGGTTATAGAACAGACCTCCTTTAGTTCCTTTTGGATACCCAACAAACATGCATAATTCTGATCTTGGTTCCAACTTCTTCGCATCCCCATCCAGTACATGTGCCGGGCAGCCCCATATTCTCATATGTCCAAGGGAGGGCTTCCTGCCATGCCACAATTCATACGGAGTTCTAGGAATTGATTTGCTCGAAACCTGGTTCAGAATATAGCACGCCGTTTGTAAAGCATATCCCCAAAATGATAATGGCAGTGTTGAGTAACTCATCATGGACCGTACCATATCCAATAAGGTCCTGTTTCTCTTTCGGCTACACCATTCTGTTGTGGAATACCAGGTGCAGTCAATTGGGACAAAATCCCGTTCTCTACAAGATGTCCAAGAAATTCATCAGAGAGGTATTCGCCACCTCGATCAGATCGAAGTGTCTTTATGGATTTATCCAATTGCTTTTCCACTTCCGCACAATACTCTTTGAACTTATCAAAGGTTTCGCTCTTGCGGTGCATCAGATACACATATCCATACCTCGAGTAATCATCTATGAAAGAGACATAATACTCGAACCCTCCTCGTGCTGTGACGTTCATGGGGCCACATACGTTAGTGTGCACAATTTCTAAGAGCTCCTTAGCCCTTGTACCCTTAGCTCCAAAAGACCTCTTAGTCATCTTACCCTCTAGACAAGACTCACATTGGGGAAGTCGTACCTCCTCCAGAGATTCCAGAGGACCGTCTTTCACCAATCTTTGAATCCTATCCTGATTAATATGACCAAGTCTTAAATGCCAAAGATACGTCTTGTTAGAGTGAGAAACTTTCAACCTTTTAGGGTTATCAATTAATTCAGTGTCAAGCAGTTAGTACATCTTTGGTCTGATCAAATATAGGTTTCCATCCATCCATCCAGAACAGATAAAAGACTTATTTCTACGAATATCAACTCTTTTACTAAAAGAAACTGAATAAGAATCCTTTATTAAACAAGCTACCGATATAAGGTTCCTCCTAAAATTAGGAACATAAAAACAGTCTTTCAATAAAATAAACCTAAATTGATCAAAATAAAGGTGAACATCTCCCACTGCCTCAGCCACCACAAAGCTACCATCTCCAGTCCGCAACGAGAGGCTCCTATAATGTAGACTTCTCGTTTCCACGAACCCCTGCATAGAAACACAAACATGATTAGTGGCGTCCAAATCAATGACCCAAGTGTCTTTCGATTCTTCCACCAAACATGCTTCTAAGTAATGAAGTTCCTTACCTTCCTTGCCCTTGGTGGCTAGGAATTCCCGGCAAGCCTTCTTGAAGTGACCTACCTTCCCACAATGGAAGCATTTGGACTTTTTAGGGTCCTTTGGCTTCTTGTTCTTCTTCTTCTTCTTCCCGTCCGAGACAGGAGGATTAGAAGAACTGGAAGCCACTTGCTTCTTATTTGGCCTCTTCCTCTTCCGTGAGGGATTGGAAGATTCCGCCAAATTGGCCTCTCCTTTAGGTCGGACCACATCCTCATCCCTGATCATCCGCTCATAAGCCTGTAGTTGCTTCATGAGCTCGGTTAGTCCTAACTCCTTTGTCACCAGATTGTATGCGGCCTTAAACCCCACAAAATCTTTAGACAGAGTCTTGAACACCATCTCGATCTGGGTGTTGTAGTCCAACTCAGCACCATTCTCGGCAGCCTCAGCGAAGAATCCCATTAGAGTGATCATATGGTCCTTCACCGGAGTACCCGCCTTTTGCTTGGAGTTCATAATACTGGTGATAGCAGACTGTCAAGCCAATTTTTCTTGGCCTCCGAACATGTCTTCCAGATTGTCCATGATCTCCCCAGCAACTTGATAAGTCTCATGCTGCTTTTGCAAAGCACTCGTCATGCTAGCAAGGATGTAGCATCAAGCTATTTCATTGGATTCTCTCCAACGATTATAGGCAACCGGGACTTCCTCAATTGGTGTGTCAGGTTTGGGCCCAGGTGGGCATGGTTCGTCTAGCACGAACTTGTGTCTCTCGCAGTTGAGAACTATTAATAGATTTCTTTTCCAATCTTTATAATTATCACCATTCAACTTATTTTCAGTAAGTATCGAAATGAGAGGTGTCGGTGACATTTTGAACTGAAATAAAATTATACTAGACATCATTACAAAGCCCAAGCAAATATACAGATAATTTAGCAAATAAAACATACAAGTATGTTCCTACATGAAACTTGAAAAAACATGTAGCATTGCAACGGTAATTCTCAGCACCTATTGCCCCAAGCCACCGAGGGGTGGTCATGAAAACAAATAGCCGGAACATGGACCCCGTCCAATTAATATATGTTACCTTAAATCCTCCAAGGTTAAGACATATATTAATAACCGCTTATTTGGCCACCAGTTTAGTTAACAGAGCTTCTAGGGAAGGTTAATAACTAAACGAGTCTTGAGTGTATAACCATTGTTTACGTAGCCCGATCCACGTCTTACCAAGCCACCGAGGGCTGGTCATGAATAGGATCGCACCCGAACACGTTTTCCATATAGGAGATCCAATCTAGTATACCGGCGGCGGTAAACACCTACCGAGGGGTGTGGTCAGGGCAGAACTGACGCGAGGCGTTACCATGCTTTCACATATGGATCAACAATGGAGGCCGTGGGTTTTGTTTGAAACCCTCTCCCACTCAATATTTTGAAAAACATGCAAGTTTTGACAAATTATGTATGATCAATATAGTATGAGCGGCACTCACCTATCCTATATGACATGTTATCAAATATGCATACAAAACATCCATCAATACATATTTATACATCCATGACATATCACAGAAAAAATAATTGACAGAATAACCAAGCTATGGTTCCATCCTAGAACAAAGAAAATAAAGATTACAAAATCCCATCCAAAGCATTCTTTGGGTCTTGAATTCTGTTCCGTCTTCTTGTATCCTTCTTCATGTAGCCTCTCCATTTATTTCTCATCCCAAGAATTATTTAAAATTTAAATCTCCAAAAATCTAAATTTCAAATTCAAATTCCAAATTCGAATTTCAAATTTAAATTTCAAATTTAAATTTTAAACAATTTCAAACATCATGTGTAATAATATGTAATTTCAAAAATTTCAAATTTTAATTACATATTTTTAAACATGATTTAAAATTAAATCTCAAATTTAAAAATCAAAATTTTCTGATTTTTGGACCGTCGGACCGCCACCCCCGTAGGCGGCAGCCGCCGTGGGCAGCCACCAACCCCGAAGGGGCTGGCTGCCCCTTGTGCAGCCCTGTCGGGCTGCAGGCCAAGCCTGCAGCGCCTGGCTGCAAGCCCAGGCTGGGCGCAGCAGTCGGCAGGCTACAGGCAGCGCCTGCAGCCAGAGGCTGCACGCCCAGGCTGCGCCACCCTCGGCTGCAGGCCAAGCCTGCGGCCGTGGGTGATGTTTGCCTGCAGAGGGGCTGCCGCAGCCCCATCCTGCCCGAGGGTAGGGGCTGTAGCCCCACCAAGGCCCGTCGGCCTATCCCGAGGGGTCGTGTCTCGATTTTCGTGCCATATTCCAATTTACCTATTAGGATCTCCAAAAATTAATTTGAATCCCAATTAAATTGAAATTTTCCACACAATCAAAATTTCAATCTTTAAATCAAATTTAACTTTTGGGAAAAATAAATTACGATCTTCATTCTTCAATCTCCTCCAAGAATGATTACATAAAAAATTCTAAACCGTTTCCGGTGTTCAAAAATTCTAACCATAAAAATTCTAAGAGACAAAATTAAAATCCATGGGAAAATTACAGTATTAATAAACTGCTCCCATGGTTACATAAAAATTCCTAGATACAATTTTTCTAAATTCTAAGGAACCATAACCGGTATAAATAAGCATGCTTATAATAATTCAAAAATTAAAATAACCACATACTTTATACATAATCCATGATAACAACATAAAGGAACCCTAGAATGCCACTCTCTAAATATCAAATCCATACATAAATAAAAAGACTAAGTAATTGTCTAATTTATGTACATGGCATAGTCATGAGATGGCTCTGATACCAATTGTAGGAAAATAAATCGGTAAAAACGTATCAGAGTGGCGCAGCGGAACAATAAAAATTTTTAGATCGTTAAATATCTCATGATGCCATATACAATAAATCAACAACAATTAAAACTCATACCTCAAGGACGCCAATCTTGCAGGAGGAGAATGACCGGAGGCTTCAACCAACTAGCCTTCTCTACTATTCTCCAATTCCCAAATGGCTGAGTGTGTGGGCACTCTGAACCTCGATCGGTATGCTAGCACTGCTAGTCTTCTTCCGACCACCCAGATCTCTAAAGAATTTTATTGTCACGATGAGCTGTCCAACAATAAGCCTGCTCACCTGAGAGTCTGTGGTCTGAGAGAACTGGAGTGGTAGAACCTCTATTTATAGACCTGCATGAGGTGATTCTCTGAATTCGAATTGGACTAGGAAAAGATTTTCTCCCTTATCCATAACCAAAAAATCCGAATTTTCCAAGGGAGAATCTCCACAATTAAATTCGGTTTTCCTAGGATAAATCCAATCCAAATCTAAACAAGATTTTAACTAGAATTTTATCTCCCTTTTTCAACCAAAAAATCCGAAATTTCTAGGAGAAAATCTTCTCCAAATTTTCGGCCACTTTTAGGATAAGGAAGAATCAAAATGCCACTAGGTTTTTCAAGCTTGAATCTTATCTCAACCTTATCCAAAATAACCAAATTTCCTAGGAGATATTCTCCCTAATTTCGGCCACTTTTCAGGGAAGGAGAGAATCCAAATTCAACTAGGATTGAAGCTTGAATTTTCCCTTGAACCTTATCCACAAAATCTGAATTTTTTCCATGAGGATTATCCTCAAAAATTTCGTCCACTTTTGTTGGGATTTGGATTCAAAATTCAAGTAGGATTCTAATAAGATTATCCTCTCCAAATCCAACTCAAATTCGAATTTCAAACCTTGTGGATTTTCCACAACAAATTCGAATCCTACTTGGACTGTGATTCAAAATTTGAATTTCAAATTTCAAATTCAAATTTCAAATTCAAATTTTAAATTTCAAATTTCAAATTTCAAATTTAAATTTCAAATTCAAATTTTAAATTCGAATTTTAAATTCAAATTTCAAATTCAAATTTCAAATTTAAAATTCAAATTTCAAATTTCAAAATTCAAAATTCAAATTTCAAAATTTAAATTTCAAATTCCACAAAACGGTTGTGTTTCATATTCTTGTTCTCATGGATAATTTTCTACAACTCCAATCCAATCTCAAATAAAATCATGGCAACTTTATTTGGAGTTCGAATAATTGTGTACTCTATTATCCAAAACAAAATCTGAATCCAACCGGAGAGAATCTTGTCTACCATCCTAATCCTGTGTCATCACCATCCATGCATAATAAACTAGCCAATAGCATACACAAATCAATTTGCCAAACGTTAAGGAATTATGTGGAGCTAGTAGAGAGACTGATCGGACATATATAACCGGGCTCCCGTGATTCCATATGATCATCATTCTTTACCGAACAACTCAATCATATGATCACTAGTTTCAGAGTCACACCACTATAAACCTGAAACTGAACTCCCAATTATATACCGTATTACGTAAGCCTGTGACGAGCTACCATCCAATGACCTTGTCATATATGCAAAACCCTCATATGATATCCATGATCAGCCTTAGGTCAAAGTCCGTTTAATCCTACTGATCAGGCTATCTTAAAGTTCCATTATACTACCGAATTAAGAAAATGTTTATTCACCATATGTGAATAAGAAGTCATCCGCCCAACAGACGACCCAAGGCCTTGTCCATTTTCACATTCAGTATAATGCCTTTAAGAGGATACCTTTAACTCCTTAGAGCTATGATTCCGATATCTGTAAACAAACCCTTCATCGTATACAAGTCATGCACCCAACGAACCGGTCTATAAGCTTACTACCTCTGAGACGCTTTAGCCATTGGAACATCAAAGTACACAAGTCATATACATGAAGTAGTTCATTTACTCAGGATTAAGGTTATTGCACAATGAACGTCAAAAGCAGATTGATCCACTCATAGCGGACTACGTAGATCAATCACACTTTAGTCCCGGTCTAATATGTCATCACCGAGCAACATATCCATGTCTCTACTTGGGAGTCCAGCTCCAGACAGTCAAGACAAACCGTCCCCTCTAAGGCTTTAGACAACATAATAGTCTTAACATGAGTTAGATGCTCGATCTAACCCCATAGACTACAGACCATAGTTTAGACTGCTAACTTTAGAACATTGTCTTCTCGCATGCAAAAATCCATTGCATGCAACGTTCTAATAGTTTTAACACAAGTAGTCATTGAGCCATATTTGCTTACATTTACTTTAACATATAAATAAGACGAGGACAGATAGCAATGTAATGAATAACCTCCATGTATAATTTTATTATCCAGTTCAAAATGAATACATCAAAATGTCTCTAATACTTAGGGCATTTCCTAACATCGACTTGCTCAGGTCGTCGACTACCTTACTTTACTTTAACTTACTTCTTATGTTATCATTTTGCTATACACTTTAAATTCTATGTCATTCATGGTTTAAAAGTTTGTATTTGAAAACTACCAATTTTTGTGATTTTTTTTCTTTTTTTACATCATATACATTTTCGAAAACATACATATAATTACATGTGTCCTTGTTTCATTGAAAACTTTTTAAACATGCTTTACATTTATCTTTGTCTCATTTATTTACATTACATATGTATATTTTGGCAGCTGGAAACCGCAGTGAGATCCATCTCCCACTCCATGACACTTCTGGGATCTGTCTGCCAGCCCATTGGTAACATCCTTCATAGCACTGATGGAAGCTTGGTAGCTATTGTTGTACGAGAATTCCACTAACGGTAGCTTCTCATACCAAACTCCCGGAAAGTCTATGATGCAGGCACGAAGCATGTCTTTTAATGTCTGAATAGTTCGCTCAGACTGCCCGTCCATCTGAGGATGAAAAGTTGTACTAAGTCACAATTCTGTTCCCATAGCTTCTTGCATGTACTTCTAGAAATTTGAAGTCAATCATGCATCTCGATCAGATACGACTGACTTAGGGATGCCGTGCAATCTGACGACATGGCTATATAAAGATTTGCCAACTTTTCTAGTGAAAAAGTCATTTTGACTGCTATGAATCACGTCATTTTTGTTAGTCGGTCAATGATGACCCAAATTGCATCATAACCCTCTCGAGTCTTCGGTAGTCCCACTACAAAGTCCATCGTAATGTGTTCCTATTTCCATTCAGGAATTTCTAGGGGTTTTAACTTTCTACTTGGATGTTGATATTTGGCCTTAACCTTTTGGCAAGTCGTGCATCGGCTCACAAATTTTGCAATATTATTCTTCATCCCTTTCTACCAGAATTGTAGTTTTAAATCTTAGTATATCTTACTTGTGGTGCCCCGCCCTGAATTGAGGCTACAGTACTAGCATAGTAGAGCTCTAAAGTCCACTATGGTAGACCGTTACCTCAATGGGTCACCGGTATCTTTCTTGTAACTTGTTCTTGTTAAATTACTATTTGTAATTAAAATGATTTTCAATTTGATAACCAAGGGAAATTTTTTTTTTTTTTATAAACTGCCGGTGACTGTAAACGGTAAAAATATAAGCATCATAAAACATAGGATATATTACTATTATACTGGTTGTACATAATTTACATCATGATGTATTTTCAAAATATCATTCAAAATCTGCTCTCAAAACAACACTCAAGATCTGCTCAGCAGAAAATAGCAACAGGACCATTCCCCTCGCCCAGCCCTGGAGGCAGATGCAATCCCGCTCCTCGTCCATCCACTGTCTACTGGTGTACAGGTTTCTTACCTACAACATGAATAAACTGGTGAGCGACAAGCTTAGTAAGTCAAACATTCATGCAGGAATATAAAACACAAAATCATGAAAAAGTACTATTCACATGAATAGTACTTTTGACTTTTGACCATGAATAGTAAGGTTGACTTTGATCGATACTATTCACATCAACTGGTATCTCAGTTACTACACATACAGTTAGTGCGTTTTATGCTTAATTATGGCAGTTCTGAAGTCTAAAGTCTTTATCTGATACTGAATTCTGCTATTAAGCCTTTGAATTGGTCGTACCGTAATGCATGCATAACTGAGAGGGACTTTAGTGAGCGACCCAGTGGCTAATCCTCTACAGTCTGAAAATATCAGACTTCCAAACTCGGGATATATCACTAGCAGTTTGGAGTCCTATTATAACTGTAATTGAAATCTGAGAAACCTCCACCAGTGTGGGAGGCCGGTACGCCAATACTGATTTGATTACTGAGTTTCTAATGGTTCCTGACCAGTGGCAATTATGCTGCCTCCTGGGTCTGGAACTCTTTAAATTTATTTTGTAATTTATTCTGAAGTTTTCTTAAGATTTTATATCTTATGTTAGTGTGCATACCGCACATGACTACTAAATTTCTATCATCTATATCACATAAGCATACTGAGTAAATTCATGCTGCAGACAAATAAATGTCTGAACTTACAGATTTTTACTAGCGATTCCTTTCCTGAGTCAACTGTCATCCTTAATTCGCCTTTTGGTTGCTTTACTATAACCGAAATAAATTACGGTTATGTTTACTATTCATTTCATATCTAAAATATAGTAAAAGTATAAAATTTTATAATTGAGACTATTAATTATTTGTTTTAGGATTCATATTTTTAATTCTAGAATCATTCTGCTGCATAAACTACTATTCTGGGCCTTAATATCATTTTTCTGAACTTTTTAACAAAATGACCGTTTTACCCCTGCCTTTTGGTAAAATGACCATTTCCTCCTTAGCGGGATTTTTCTCCCATTTTCTGACTTACGACTTTATTTTAGCCTTTAGAATTTATTAAAATTATTCTAACGCTTTTATGGCCTTTTTTTAGCAATTTAGAAAATTTTGATTAAAATAACCATTTTACCCCTGACGGGACTATAGACAGGGAAATTCTTGTTTTATCGTTTTATCTAGATTTTCTGATCCCAAAAATCCTAAAATAACGTTTCTTAGGTCTTACCGAGCTTTTACAACTTTTTCTGCCAAAACGCTCGAGTTACCCTCGGGTGATACTATTCCGACCCTCGGGGTCGTTTCTCGTTTTTCTAGCCTTTCTGGACCTCAAATGACTATTTTACAAGTTATGTAATCGTTCCTTATCTTCTTCTCAAGTTTAGATTCCCGAGGGAGCTCGGGTTTCCGGTTCCCGACCCTACTTTTTACCCCTCGTTTACCAAATTGCCCTTCGGGCGTTCTGAAAATTTCGGTAATATTTCCGCTAAAATTCTAGGTTCCCGACGTTTAGGAAACGCCTCGAAACCATCTATCCTATTTTACCCTGCCAAGTACTATATCACAAACTTAATTTTACATAAAAGTTACAAACTTTTTATGTAAAATTTCATCATAAAACTTGCTCATTTTTAACGGGATTTCAACCTGTTCTTTATCATTTTTAGGCCCGATTTTATACTTAAATCGCACATTCCCATAACTTAACAAAACATTCTCATTTTCCACTAAACTTATACACGGTTTTTCCTCAAAAACCCTAAAAAAAAATTTTTGTTTTATAACTCAAATTTTCCTTATTTGTTTTCCACATCAACACATTTATTTTTTTTCACCACAAAACCCTAACATAATTCTTCAAAACTTCATACATTATCCCACGGATTTTCCTTGCAAAATCAACCTCAAAATTTTGGTTTCATTTCCATTTTTCTTTCTTTTTTTCTACACAAAATCAACTTCACATCTACCATACACAATCAACACAAAATCTCATTTTTTTCTTCTTTTCTTTCCCACGGTTTTTAATTGAAAAACAAGCATCAACATTGAATGTTTTTCAATCCCATTTCATCTATTTCTTTCTTTCCATTTCCACATGATTTTCAACATCAAAATCAAATAAAACAACATTAGAATTTCATCATTCCATTCCACATACAACCCGTGGATTTAGTGGGAAAAATGCAAATAAAACTTGATCTTTTATGCTCTTGTTTCTTGTTTCACTTAATCAACATTCACACACTTCCAACCAAAAATGGATGAAAGAAAACTGATTTGTCTCACTTCCAATCAGTCCATAATACACGATTTTTCTTCATGAAAAACAAGAAGAAATGATGCCAAATTAGAGGATTACCTTGCTTGCTTGCTAACTTGCACTTTGAGATGAATTTTCTTCATGAAAAACAAGAAGAAATGATGCCAAATTAGAGGATTACCTTGCTTGCTTGCTAACTTGCACTTTGAGATGAATTTTACACTCCTTCTTGAACAAAACTGGAAGAATTTTTTTCTGTTTTAGGGGGGGAAAAACTCATGGCTGTTTGGGCAGAAAAGAAGCAAAGTTTGGCTGAAAATTTTCTGTTTTTAATGGCCAAAACCATGGGCTTTTATGGCTGCAAATTTGAGGAACTTTCTTGCAATGTTTTAAGGGCATTTTTCAAGCTTTTTGTGTAATTTTTGAAACCTTTAAGGGCTACTTTATAATTAAACAAAATTGGGCAGATTTTTTTTTTCTGTTTTTCCAGCCAAAATCTGCCACCTATAACCCTAGAAGCTTCTTGAAAATTTTGCTATACTTTCTTTGACTTTTTCTAGTTGACTTTATATCTTAGCCATTGATTTTTCTTGACTTCAAAACCTAGCCCTTGGATTGAAATTTATCCTTACATCGTTTCAAAGGCAAACACTCAATCTTTAACTCCTTATATATATGGAGTCAAACTTTTGACTAAAAGTCAAACCGAAAATTTTTGCACCGAAATCGCGTAGACGAGTTCCTGAGGCTGTCCGCGTGATCAGTTTTCCTTATTTCGCTCTAGTTTGCCTAAAAATCAATACCGTAAGTATTTCATCTTTTAGTGGTTTACAGCATATTTTCAAAAATTTTGAAACTGAAAAGGCATAATTTGTCCAATTTCGGTTCGATAAAATTACCCGTTTCTGAGCACACTCTTGTTTGCACTATCCAAACATTTCTACGCCTTCTAAATAATATTAAAACATATATTTTATAGTTTTTCACATAAAAATCATAGAGTACATGAGCTATATAAAGTTTCTAGAAACAGTAAAATTTTGCGATTATGACATTCTCCCCTCCTTATAAAATTTTCGTCCTCGAAAATTAGAATAGGTGGGGGTATAAGGCTTTCATCTTATCTTCACATTCCCACGTATCCTCTTCAACGCTGTGGTTTCTCCATAGAACCTTTAGTAGTCAGATTGTCTTATTTCTTAACACCTTCTCTTTTCGTGCTAAAATCTGCACTGGTTGTTCTTGGTAGGTTAAATCTTCTTGAACTTGTATTAGCTCATACTCTAGCACATGTGAAGGATCAGGTATATACTTCGTTAACATTGACACATGAAAAACATTGTGTGCTGCCGACAAATCTGGGGGTAATGCTAGCTTATAAGCTACCTTCTGAATGCGTTCGATTATTTCAAATGGCCCAATATATCTTGGACTCAATTTTCCCTTTTTACCAAAATGCATTATTCCTTTCATTGGTGATACCTTGAGAAACACATAATCCCTCTTTTCGAACTCCAGAAATGTTTGCCGTTTATCTGCATAACTCTTCTGTCGGCTTTGAGCGATCTGTATTCTTTTCTAAATCTTTGCAACTGCTTCTGTAGTTTCCCTGATGAAATCAGTCTTATGCAGCTACTTTTCTCGTAGATCATACTAATGAATAGGAGACCTACACTTCCTTCCATATAGAGCCTCATAAGGTGCCATTCCTATGGAAATTTGGTAGCTATTATTATATGAAAACTCTATCAACGGTAGTTTTTCATTCCAACTTCTAGGAAAGTCTATAACGCAGGCTCTGAGCATGTCTTCCAGTGTCTGGATAGTTCGCTCTGATTGTCCATTTGTTTGGGGGTGAAAACCTGTACTAAAGTGTAATTCTGTCCCCATAGCTTTTTGTACATACTCCTAAAATGCAGAAGTAAATCTTGCATCTCGATTTAATACTATAGACTTTGGCACTCCATGTAGCCTAATAATACGAGTCACATGCAACTGTGCTAATTTCTCCAATGTGAAAGTTGTCTTCATGGCTATGAATCGTGTCGTCTTGGTCAGTCTGTCAACAATTACCCAGATAGTGTCATACCCTTCTCTGGGCTTGGGAAGTCCTACCACGAAGTCCATGGTAATATGCTCCCATTTCCACTCTGGAATTTATAAGGGTTCCAATTTTTCTCTTGGATGTCTATGTTCGGCCTTTACCCTTTGACAAGTCAGGCATCGACTCACGAATTATGCAATATCTTTCTTCATCCCTTTCCACCAAAACTGTATTTTGAGATCTTGATACATTTTGCTAGCTCCAGGATGAATAGAATATGGTGTTTCATGAGCTTCTGCCATGATTCATCTTCTCAGTCCTTCAGTAGCTGGGACATAGATCCTCCTTCGATACAAAAGCATTCCATCAGTGGACATGCTTATATCTGATTCTTTATTTTCTGAGACTTCTTCTTGGAGCTTTATCGCAATTGGATCTTGCTTCTGGGCTTCTTTAATATCTTCATACAGAGAAGATTCTAACCTTAAGGCTGATAACCTTCCGGTTATTAACTCCAATTGAAGGGAGTTAATTTCTTACTACAAGGCTCTTGGTAGCTCTTCTATGGACAGCTTCTGTGGTGTGGTTGACTTTCTACTCAATGCATCCGCTACTCAGTTTGCCTTTCCCGAATGGTAAAGAATTTCACAGTCATAGTCTTTCGCCAACTCTAACCATCTTCTCTGTCGCATGTTTAACTCCTTTTGTGTGAAGAAGTATTTCAAACTCTTATGATCAGTGTTCAGCAGCAAGTTCTAGGTCATGCGTAGGATAATTCCTCTCATGGTTCTTTAACTGACGCGACACATAAGCTATCACCTTATCATTCTGCATGAGTACAGCTCCCAAGCCTATCTTTGAAGCATCACTGTAAATCGTAAACTTTTCACTCTCGGTAGGTAAATAAAGGATAGGTGCACTCATCAGTCGCTTCTTTAACTCTTGAAAACTTCTTTCACATTCTGGCGTCCACTCGTATTTCTTTTCCTTACGAGTGAAAGCAGTGAGAGGTGTAACTAATCTTGCAAATCCCTCTACGAATCTCCTGTAGTAGCCGGCCAGTCCTAAGAAACTGCGTATCTCAGTTACAGTCTTAGGAGTAGGCCATTGATTAATTGCGCCCACCTTGGCTAGATCTATCGCTATGCCTTCCTTTGTCACCACGTGTCTAAGGAAATGCACTTTATTCAACCAGAATTCACACTTAAAGAATTTTGCATACAACTGATGGCTTCTCACTGTGTGAAGAATAATTCTTAGATGCTCCTCATGCTCTTTGTGAGTCTTCAAATATATAAGTATGTCATCAATAAACACGATGATAAACTTATCGAGAAACTCCTTGAAGACTCTGTTCATCAAATCCATGAACACTGCTGGAGCATTGGTCAATCTGAATGGCATCACTAAAAATTCATAGTGACCATATCGGGTCCTGAATGCTGTCTTAGGGATATCACTCTCCCAGATTCTCAACTGATGATAGCCTGAACATAAATCAATCTTCGAAAATACTGCTGCTCCCTTTAACTGGTCGAACAGGTCATCAATCCTAGGTAATGGATACCTATTCTTAATGGTAACCTTATTCAACTCTTTATAATCAATGCACATCCGAAGAGTTCCATCCTTCTTTTTAACGAATAGTACAGGAGCACCCCAAGGGGAATAGCTTGGTCAGATAAACCCCTTGTTAAGTAGCTCTTTTAATTGCACATGTAGTTCCTTCAATTCTGCTAGGGCCATATGATATGGAGCCTTAGAAATTAGAGTAGTCCCTGGCATACTCTCAATTTCAAATGAAATCTCTCTTTTTGGAGGTAACCCTAGCAACTCCTCTGGAAATACATCAAGGAATTCATTGATAACTGGAACATCTTCTGGTTGCAATTTCTTTTCTTCCATCACGTCGGTGACATATGCCAAGTATCCAACACAGCCACTAGCCATTAGCTTCTTCACTCTCATTGAACTGATCAATATCTTCTTCGATTGATAAGATGTGTCGACATATTCAAAACTTTCCATGTCGTTCGATTGAAAGACTATTTTTCACTTCTGACAGTCGATAGTGGCCTGGTATTTTCCTAGGAAATACATTTTTAGGATCACGTCATAGTCGACGATCTTCACTATGATCAGATCGACATATAGCTCCCTATTTGCCATAATTACTGGCACATGACGTAATCAGTAATTTGACAGCATCACTTCCCCTGAGGGTAGAGCTGTCTTAGAAGTCATCCCTATAGGGTATTTAGCATACCCTAGCTTGTCAGCAAATTTATGGGACACGAAAGAATATGTGGCTCCTAAATCAAAAAGGACACATACCACGTGGTTAAATACAGAAATCTGACCTGTAACCACATTGGATGTCCCCGCTTTAGCGTCTTCTTTGGTAAAAACAGTGACATGACCATCTGGTCATGAGGTCTGTTCTGGGTGCTCAGGCCATACTGGTGGCACTCTTGAAGGCCCTTCTATCCTCCCCTGTAAGGCATGAGCTTGAGTTGGTTGCTAACGTGGAGGGTACTGTTGGCGCTGTTGCACTGGTCCTAGGATATTCTGGCGGTTCATTGGACAATTCTTTGTAAAATGCCCTTCTCTTCTACACTGATAGTAAGCAGTAATGCCAATTTTGCATTGGCCTGGATGCCTCCTTCCACATGTAGCACATGTGGGAAAACTCGGCCCTGTGCCCTGACTGGTCTTCTGCTATTGATTGCGGTTGTCCTGACTTCTATTTCCTGAGAAATTTCCCTTTCTTTTTCCCTGCTGTTGTTGGGAGCCTTGAGGGTTAGACTGGTTTGGTCTACTCTGGCCAGATTTGCTGCCCTGTCCTGTCTGCATCCCTGCTTGTGCTTATTTAGCAAGGATCTTCTCTTTTTTCTTGGCTTCCTATACTTTCTCTCTTTCTTCTTTCTGCCTGAGTAAGTCATATTCAGCCCTGAGGGCTCTGCTTACATAGTCTGCCACTAAAGTAGGCATTACTGGCCCACTATCAACTACCACTGCTATCTCTGCTCTGAACATGCCAATCATCTTCTGAATCTTTTCTCTTTCTGTTGGCATCACATATTGACATAACCGGGATAGCTGATCAAATCTCCTGCATACTTCACTCACAGACTGGTTTCCCTATTTTAATTTAGTAAATTCTTTCTGTTGGCTGCAAAGAGTAGCTGGATCATAGTATTTCTGGTTGAATTCTTCTAGAAATTCTTCCCAAGTCATGTTGGTCACATCTCTCCTCATGTGGACTGTATCCCACCAAAAAAGGGCATCCTTTTTCAGCACGAAGGACGCGCACAGAATCTTCTCTTGATCAGTTAAACTGATGAAGTCGAGGATCCTTTACAGTGAATAAAGCCACTCCTCTACCTCGAGTGGGTCAATCGAACCTTTGAACTCCGACGGCTTCATCCGACGGAATCGTTCATACAAAGGTTCCTGATTCACCCTTGGTTGAGGTTGATGAACTTCTGGAGCAATCGGCGGCTCCGCTGGTACTGTCTCAGTCACCTGGGAAGCATTGCCCTCTTCTTGGGCCTATCTTTGTTGTTAAATAGTGGAAATTCACTGTCGTAATTCAACATTTTCCTTCATTTGGTTTTCAAGGAGAGTTTGTACCTCTTCCAACCTTTCAGCTATTGTAGGATGTCGACCTTTTCTGGCACTCATTTTGATCTCTTTCTTCTAATCATGCAAAATAACCAATAATTAGATTTTCCATAATTAATTTTTTTTTGGAATTTTGAGCGGAAATTTTAAACATGTCATTTACTTTAAAGCATACACCACAAAATATTTCATCTCATTCCATAGCACTTTCTTACATCATACATAGCATACACAACAATTACATATACTGTAACAACATCTGTCTTAGCTTTTCCTGTTAGGAAATGCCCTAAGCATTAGAGACATTTTGATGTATTTATTTTGAACTGGATAATAAAATTATATATATAGAGGTTATTCATTACATTGCTATCTGTCCTCGTTTTATTTATATGTTAAAGTAAATGTAAGCAAATATGGCTCTCTGATTGCTTGTGTTAAACTGTTAGAACGTTGCATGCAATGGACTTTTGTATGCAAGAAGACAATATTCTAAAGTAAGCGGTCTAAACTATGGTCTGTAGTCTATGGGGTTAGACCGAGCATCTAACTCATATTAAGACTATTATGTTGTCTAAAGCCTTAGAGGGGACGGTTTGTCTTAATTGTCTGGAGCTGGATCGATCTGCTTTTGACATTCATTGTACAGTAACCTTAATCTTGAGTAGATGGACAGCTTCATGTATATGACTTGTGTACTTTGATGTTCCAATGGCTAAAGCGTCTCAGAGGTAGTAAGCTTATAGACCGGTTTGTTGGGTGCATGACTTGTATATGATGAAGGGTTTGTTTGCAGATATCGGAATCATAGCTCTAATGAGGAGTTAAGGGTATCCTCTTAAAGGCATTATACTGAATGTGAAAATGAACAAGGCCTTGGGTCATCTGCAGGGCGGATGACTTCTTATTCACATATGGTGAATAATCATTTTCTTTATTCGGTAGTATAATGGAACTTTAGGATAGCCTGATCAGTAGGATTAAACAGACTTTGGCCTAAGGCTGATCATGGATATCATATGAAGGTTCTGCATACATGACAAGGTCATTGGACGATAGCTTGTCACAGGCTTATGTATTACGGCATATAATTGGGAGTTCAGTTTCAAATTTATAGTGGTGTGACTGTGAAATTAGTGATCATATGATCGAGTTGTTCGGTAAAGAATGATGATCATATGGACTTGCGGGAGCCCGATTATATATGTCCAATTGGTCCCTCTACTAGCTCTACATAATTTCTTAACGTTTGGCAAAATTGATTTGTGTATGCTATTGGCTAGTTTATTATGCATGGATGGTGTTGACAAAGGATTAGGATGATGGACAAGATTCTCTCCGGTTGGATTCAGATTTTGTTTTGGATAATAGAGTAGACAATTATTCGAACTCCAAATAAAGTTGCCATGATTTTATTTAAGATTGGATTGGAGTTGTAGAAAGTTATCCATGAGAACAAGAATTTGAAATACAACTGTTTTGTGGATTTTGAAATTTGAATTTTGAAATTTAAAATTTGAAATTCGAATTTGAAATTCGAATTTGAAATTTAAATTTGATATTTGAAATTTGAAATTTGAATTTGAAATTTGAAATTCAAATTTTGAATCACAGTCCAAGTGGGATTCGAATTTCTTATGGTAAATCCACAAGGAATGAAATTCGAATTTGAGTTGGATATGGAGAGGAAAATCTTGTTAGAATCCTGCTTGAATTTTGTATCCAAATCCTAACAATAATGGATGAAAATTTTGAGGATTATCCTCATGGAATTTTCAGATTTTTTGTGGATAAAGTTCAAGGAAAAATTCAAGTTTCAATCCCAGTTGAATTTGGACTCCCTCCTCCCTGATTATGGCTGAAAATTTGAGGAAGATTTCCTAGGAGATTTTTGTTATTTTGGATAAGGATGAGATAAGATTCAAGCTTGAAAATCCTCCTTATCCAAAAGTGGTCAAAATTTTTGTTGGGATTTTCCCCTTGAATTTTCAGATTTTTTGGTTGAAAAAGGGAGATAAGATTCATGTTAAAATCTTGTTTAGATTTGAATTGGATAATCCTAAAGAGGCCAAATTTTTAGTTGGGATTTTCCCCTTGGATAATTCGGATTTTTTGGTTGTGGATAAGGGAGAATATCTTCTCCTAATCCAAATCGAATTCAGAGAATCACCTCATGCAAGTCTATAAATAGAGGTCCTGCCACTCCAGTTCTCTGAGACCACAGACTCTCAGGTAAGCAGGCTTGTTGTTGCATAACTCATCGTGACAATAAGTTCTTTAGAGATCTGGGTGGTCGGAAGAAGACTAGCAGTGCTAGCATACCGATCGAGGTTCAGAATGCCCACACACTCAGCCATTTGGGAATTGGATAATAGTAGAGAAGGCTAGTTGGTTGAAGCCCTCCGGTCATTCTCCTCCTGCAAGATTGGCGTCCTTGAGGTATGAGTTTAAATTGTTGTTGGTTTATTGTATATGGCATCATGAGATATTTAATGTTCTTGAAAAATTTTTATTGTTCCGCTGCGCCACTTTGATACGTTTTTAACGATTTATTTCCTACAATTGGTATCAGAGACATCTCATGACTATGCCATGTACATAAATTAGACAATTACTTAGTCTTTTTTATTTATGTATGGATTTGATATTTGGAGAGTGGCATTCTAGGATTCCTTTATGTTGTTATCATGGATTATGTATGAAGTATGTGGTTATTTTAAATTTTTTTGGAATAATTATAAGCATGCTTGTTTATGCCGGTTATTGTTCCTTAGAATTTAGATAAATTGTATCTAGGATTTTTTTATGTAATCATGGGAGTAGTTTATTAATACTGTAATTTTCCCATGGATTTTAATTTTGTCTCTTAGAATTATTATGATTATAATTTTTGTACACCGGAAGTGGTTTAGGAATTTTTATGTAATTATTCTTAGAGGAGATTGAAGATTGAAGACCGTAATTTATTTTTCCCAAAACTTAAATTTAATTTAAAGGTTGAAATTTTGATTGTGTGGAAAATTTCAATTTAATTGGGATTCAAATTAATTTTTGGAGATCCTAATGGGTAAATTAGAATATGACGCAAAAATCGAGCCACGACCCCTCGGTATAGGCCGTCAGCCTTGGTGGGGCTGCAAGCCCTGCCCTCGGGCAGGATAGGGCTGCAGCAGCCCCTTGACAGGCCATGACCACCCACGGCCGCAGGCTTGGCTTGCAGCCGAGGATGGCTGTGGCCCTCCCAAGGCTGGCCGCAGCCTGGGCGTGCAGCCTGCCGGCTGTTGCGCCCAGCCTAGGCGCGCAGCCTAGCGCTGCAAGCTTGGCCTGCAGCCCGGCAGGGCTGCACATGGGGTGGCCGTGGGCTGCCAGCTCCCCGGGGGCTGGGGCTGCCCAAGGCGGCTGCTGGCTTCCGGGGCGGTGGGACGACGGTTCAAAAATCGAAAATTTTGTTTTTTAAATTTGAGATTTAATTTTAAATCATGTTTAAAAATATGTAATTGAAAATTTGAAATTTTTGAAATTACATATTATTACACATGATGTTTAAAATTGTTTAAAATTTGAATTTCAAATTTAAATTTGAAATTTGAAATTCAAATTTGGAATTTTAATTTGAAATTTAAATTTTTGGAGATTTAATTTTAAATGATTCTTGGGATGACAAATAAATGGGGGGACTACATAAAGATAGATACAAGAAGACGGAACAAAATTCAAGACCCAAAGAATGCTTTGGATGGAATTTTGTAATCTTTATTTTCTTTGTTCTAGGATGGAACCAGGGCTTGGTTATTCTGTCAATTATTTTTTCTATGATATGTCATGGATGTATAAATATGTATTGATGGATGTTTTATATGCATATTTGATAACATGTCATATAGGATAGGTGAGTGCCGCTCATACTATATTGATCATACATATTTGTCAAAACTTGCGTGTTTTTCAAAATATTGAGTGGGAGAGGGTTTCAAACAAAACCCACAGCCTCCATTGTTGATCCATATGTGAAAACATAGTAACGCCTCGTGTCAGTTCTGCCCTAACCATACCCCTCGGTAGGTGTTTACCGTCGCTGGTATACTAGATTGGATTTCCTATGTGGAAAATGTGTTCGGGTACGATCCTATTCATGACCACCCTTGGTGGCTTGGTAGGACGTGGACCGGGCTACGTAAACAATGGTTATACACTCAAGACTCATTTAGTTATTAACCTTCCCTAGAAGCTCTGTTAACAAAACTGGTGGGCAAACAAGCGGTTATTAATATATGTCTTAACCTTGGAGGATTTAAGGCAACATATATTAATTGGATGGGGTCCATGTTCTGGCGATTTGTTTTCATGACCACCCCTCGGTGGCTTAGGGCAATAGGTGCTGAGAATTACTGTTGCAATGCTACATGTTTTTGAAGTTTCATGTAGGAACATACTTGTATGTTTTATTTGCTAAATTATCTGTATATTTGCTTGGGCTTTGTAATGATGTCTAGTATAATTTTATTTTAGTTAAAAATGTCACTGACACCCCTCATTTTAATACTTAGTGAGAATAAACTGAATGGCGATAATTATAAAGATTGGAAAAGAAATCTGTTGATAGTTCTCAGCTGCGAGAGACACAAGTTCGTACTAGATGAACCATGCCCCCTAGGGCCCAAACTTGACACACCACTTGAGGAGGTCCCAATTGCCTAAACTTGTTGGAGAGAATCCAATGAGATAGCTCGATGCTACATTCTGGCTAGCATGACGAGTGCTTTACAAAAGCAGCATGAGACTTATCAAGTTGCTGGGGAGATCATGGAAAATCTGGAGGACATGTTCGGAGGCCAAGAAAAGTTGGCTCGACGGTCCACTATAACCAGCATTATGAACTCTAAGCAAAAGGCGGGTACTCCGATGAAGGACCATATGATCACTTTAATGGGATTCTTCGCTGAGGCTGCCAAAAATGGTGCTGAGTTGGACTACAACACCCAGATCGAGATGGTGTTCAAAACTCTGTCTAAAGATTTTGTGGGATTTAAGGTCACATACAATCTGGTGACAAGGGAGTTAGGACTAAACGAGCTCATGAAGCAACTCTAAGCTTATGAGCGGATGATCAGGGATGCGGATGCGGTCCAACCCAAAGGAGAGGCCAATTTGGTGGAATCTTCCAAACCCTCACGGAAGAGGAAGAGGCCAAATTAGAAGCAAACGGCTTCCAGTTCTTCTAATCCTCCTGTCTCGGATGGGAAGAAGAAGAAGAAGAACAAGAAGCCCAGGGACCCTAAAAAGTCCAAATGCTTCCGCTGTGGAAAGGTAGGTCACTATAAGAAGGCTTGCCGGGAAATCCTAGACGCTAAGGGCAAGAAAGGTAAGGAACTCCACTACTTGGAAGTGTGTTTGGTGGAAGAATCAAAAGACACTTGGGTCATTGATTCGGGCGCCACTAATCATGTTTGTGTTTCTATGCATGGGTTCGTGGAAACGAGAAGTCTACATGATAGGAGCCTCTGGTTGCAGACTGGAGACGGCAGCTTGGTGGTGGCTGAGGCAGTGGGAGATATTTACCTTTACTTTGATCAATTTAGGTTTATTTTATTGAAAGACTGTTTTTATGTTCCTAATTTTAGGAGGAACCTTATATCGGTAGCTTGCTTAATAAAGGATTCTTATTCAGTTTCTTTTAGTAAAAGAGTTGATATTCGTAGAAATAAGTCTTTTATCTGTTCTGGATGGATGGATGGAAACCTATATTTGATCAAACCAAAGATGTACTCACTGCTTGACACTGAATTAATAGATAACTCTAAAAGGTTAAAAGTTTCTCACTCTAATAAGGTGTTAGGAAATGCCCTAAGTATTAGAGACATTTTGATGTATTCATTTTGAACTGGATAATAAAATTATACTTAGAGGTTATTCATTACATTGCTATCTGTCCTCGTCTTATTTACATGTTAAAGTAAATGTAAGCAAATATGGCTCACTGACTGCTTGTGTTAAAACTGTTAGAACGTTGCATGCAATGGACTTTTGTATGCGAGAAGACAATGTTCTAAAGTTAGCAGTCTAAACTATGGTCTGTAGTCTATGGGGTTAGACCGAGCATCTAACTCATGTTAAGACTATTATGTTATCTAAAGCCTTAGAGGGGACGGTCTGTCTTGACTGTCTGGAGCTGGACTCCCAAGTAGAGACATGGATATGTTGCTTGGTGGTGACATATTAGACCGGGACTAAAGCGTGATTGATCTACGTAGTCCGCTATGAGTGGATCAAACTGCTTTTGACGTTCATTATGCAATAACCTTAATCCTGAGTAAATGAACTACTTCATGTATATGACTTGTGTACTTTGATGTTCCAATGGCTAAAGCGTCTCAGAGGTAGTAAGCTTATAGACCGGTTCGTTGGGTGCATGACTTGTATACGATGAAGGGTTTGTTTGCAGATATCGGAATCATAGCTCTGAGGAGTTAAAGGTATCCTCTTAAAGGCATTGTACTGAATGTGAAAATGGACAAGGCCTTGGGTCGTCTGCTGGACGGATGACTTCTTATTCACATATGGTGAATAATCATTTTCTTGATTCGGTAGTATAATGGAACTTTAAGATAGCCTGATCAGTAGGATTAAACGGACTTTGACCTAAGGCTGATCATGGATATCATATGAGGGTTTTGCATATATGACAAGGTCATTGGATGGTAGCTCGTCACAGGCTTACGTAATACGGTATATAATTGGGAGTTCAGTTTCAGGTTTATAGTGGTGTGACTCTGAAATTAGTGATCATATGATTGAGTTGTTCGGTACAGAATGATGATCATATGGAATCACGGGAGCCCGATTATATATGTCCAATCAGTCCCTCTACTAGCTCCACATAATTCCTTAACGTTTGGCAAATTGATTTGTGTATGCTATTGGCTAGTTTATTATGCATGGATGGTGATGTCACAGGATTAGGATGGTAGACAAGATTCTCTCCGGTTGGATTCAGATTTTGTTTTGGATAATAGAGTACACAATTATTCGAACTCCAAATAAAGTTGCCATGATTTTATTTGAGATTGGATTGGAGTTGTAGAAAATTATCCATGAGAACAAGAATATGAAATACAACCGTTTTGTGGAATTTGAAATTTGAATTTTGAAATTTGAAATTTGAATTTTGAAATTTGAAATTTGAATTTTGAATTTGAAATTTGAATTTGAAATTTGAATTTGAAATTCGAATTTGGAATTTGAAATTTGAAATTTGAAATTTGAAATTTGAATTTGAAATTTGAATTTGAAATTTGAAATTCAAATTTTGAATCACAGTCCAAGTATGATTCAAATTTGTTGTGGAAAATCCACAAGGTTTGAAATTCGAATTTGAGTTGGATTTGGAGAGGATAATCTTGTTAGAATCCTACTTGAATTTTGAATCCAAATCTCAACAAAAGTGGGCGAATTTTTGGAGGATAATCTCCAATGAAAATTCAGTTTTTTGTGGATAGGATTCAAGGGTAAATTCAAGTTTCAATCCTAGTTGAATTTGGATTCTCCCCTTCCCTGAAAAGTGGCCGAAATTAGGGAGTAAATCTCCTAGGAAATTCGGTTATTTTGGATAAGGTTGAGATGAGATTCAAGCTTGAAAATCCTAGTGGAATTTTTGATTCTCCCTTATCCATAATGGCCGAAACTTTTGTTGAGATTTTCTCCAAGAGAAATTCGGATTTTTTGGTTGAAAAAGGGAGATAAAATTCTAGCTAAAATCTTGTTAAGATTTGGATTGGATTTATCTAGAAAAACCGAATTTAATTGTGGAGATTCTCCCTTGGAAAATTCGGATTTTTTTTTGGGTTTGGATAAGGGAAAATATCTTTTCCTAGTCCAATTCAAATTCAGAGATTCACCTCATGCAGGTCTATAAATAGAGGTCCTGCCACTCCAGTTCTCTCAGACCACAGACTCTCAGGTGAGCAGGCTTATTGTTGCACAGCTCATCGTGACAATAAAGTTCTTTAGAGATCTGGGTGGTCGGAAGAAGACTAGCAGTGCTAGCATACCGATCGAGGTTCAGAGTGCCCACACACTCAGCCATTCGGGAATTGGAGAATAGTAGAGAAGGCTAGTTGGTTGAAGCCTCCAGTCACTCTCCTCCTGTTCATTGGCGTCCTTGAGGTATGAGTTTTAATTGTTGTTAATTTATTGTATATGGCATCATGAGATATTTAACGATCTAAAAAATTTTTATTGTTCCGCTGCGCCACTCTGATACGTTTTTACCGGTTTATTTTCCTACATAAGGCGTATCTTTGGCATTTAAGACTTGGTCATATTAATCTGGATAGGATTCAAAGATTTGTGAAAGACGGTCCTTTAGAATCTCTGGAGGAGGTACGTCTTCCTCAATGTGAGTCTTGTCTAGAGGGAAAGATGACTAAGAGGTCTTTTGGAGTTAAGGGTACTAGGGCACAGGAGCTCTTAGAAATTATGCATACTGACGTATGCGGCCCCATGAACGTCACAGCACGAGGAGGGTTTAAGTATTATGTCTCCTTTATAGATGATTACTCGAGATATAGATATGTGTATCTGATGCACCACAAGAGCGAAACCTTTGACAAGTTCAAAGAGTATCGTGCGGAAGTGGAAATGCAATTGGATAAAACCATAAAGACACTCGATCTGATCGAGGTGGTGAATACCTCTCTGATGAATTTCTAGGACATCTTGTAGAGAATGAGATATTATCCCAATTGACTGCACCTGGTACTCCACAACAAAATGGTGTAGCCGAAAGGAGAAACAGGACCTTGTTGGATATGGTACGGTCCATGATGAGTTATTCAACACTGCCATTATCATTTTGGGGATATGCTTTACAAACGGCGTGCTATATTCTGAACCAGGCTCCAAGCAAGTCAATTCCCAGGACTCCGTATGAATTGTGGCGTGGCAGGAAACCCTCCCTTAGACATATGAGAATATAGGGCTACCCTGCACATGTACTGGATGGAGATGCGAAGAAGTTGGAATCAAGATCAGAACTGTGCATGTTTGTAGGGTATCCAAAGGGAACAAAAGGAGGTTTGTTCTATAACCCGAAGGAACAAAAAGTTATTATTTCAACCCATGCGACATTCTTAGAGGAAAGTCACATGAATGACTTTAAACCTCAAAGCAAAGTGGTGCTAGAGGAGTTATCGGGTGAAAGAACTGCTCCACAAGTTTCGATCTTGGACGCTTCCGAGTTCCGATGAAAGACCTGCAGACGATCAACAATTTATGGTGCCTCGTCATAGTGGGAGGGTTTCGAAGAAACCTAATTTCTTCATGTATGATGCTGAGGTATACCAGGCCGAGGCTCATGAGCATGAGGATGATCCGGTCACCTATGATGAAGCTATAAATGATGTTGATTCTAAATCTTGGAAACAGGCTTTGAACAATGAGATGGATTCTATGAAATCCAACTCTGTTTGGGAACCTGTAGATTTGTCAGATGGGATAAAACCCATTGGATGCAAATGGATCTACAAAAGAAAGAAGGATGCGGAAGGGAGAGTGGAAACTTTCAAAGCTAGACTGGTTGTAAAGGGGTACACGCAAAAGGCTGGAATCGATTACGATGAAACCTTTTCGCCTGTTGCTATGCTAAACTCTATCGGTATTCTTCTGTTCATTATTGCGGCTCGCGATTACGAGATCTGGCAAACGGATGTTAAGACGACATTCTTGAATGGCCATCTTGAGGAGTGTATCTATATGATACAACCCGAAGGGTTCGTAGCGGGCCAAGAAAGGAAAGTCTGCAAGTTGCTTAGATTCATTTATGGATTAAAGCAAGCATCCCGTTCATGGAACCAGAGATTTGATCAAGTGATCAAGACTTTCAGTTTTGAGCAGAACGTTGATAAACCCTGTGTTTATAAACATGTTAAGGATGGAAAAGTGGTCTTTCTAGTACTCTATGTCGATGATATACTACTCATTGGGAATGATGTAGGGAACTTATTATCAGTCAAGCTTTAGTTACACCAACAGTTTGACATGAAGGACTTGGGAGAAGCTAATTATGTTCTAGGCATTCGTCTCTTCAGAGATCGAAAGAACAAAATGATAGCGTTATCCCAAGCTTCATACATAGATAAAATAATTGACAAATATGCAATGCAAGAGGCAAAGAAAGGTACACAACCTTCTATTGTTGGTATAACTCTTTCATTAGATGACTTTCCAAAGACATCGGAAGAAAGAGAGCGTATGAGTAAGGTCCCTTATGCATCCGCAGTGGGTAGCCTTATGTACGCTATGCTTTGTACTCGCTCGAACATATGTTTTGCAGTAGGTATGGTGAGTCGATATCAAGCGAATCCTGGACCAAGCACTGGCAATTTGTAAAGCATATACTCAAGTATCTTAAGAGAACGAGGGATTATATGCTGGTGTATTCTAGAGGGGACCTACCACCCGTAGGATACATGGACTCAAACTTCCAGACTTGTAAGGATTTGAGGAAATCGACATCTGGATCAGTGTTTTTGCTCGGAGGACGCACCACTGTGTGGAGGAGCGTGAAGCAGGGCTGCACAACTGACTCTACTATGGAGGCTGAGTATGTGGCTGCGGCTGAGGCATCTAAAGAAGCGATTTGACTCCACAAGTTCTTTAGAGACCTTGAGGTCATTACGGTTGTTAACAAGCCTATCACACTTTACTGTGATAACACTGGGGCTATTGCCAATACAAGGGAATCTCGGCACCACAAGAGGACCAAGCACATAGACCGGAGATATCATATTATTAGAGGGCACGTGGAGACAGGCCAAGTAGATATATATAAGATCGCGTCCGAGGACAACATTGCCGATCCTTTTACTAAGACTTTGGTGGCTAGAAACTTTAAGAGGTACGTAGAGGTGATGGGGATGTGTAACATGGCACATCTGCTGGCTTAGGGCAAGTGGGAGATTGTTAGGAAATGCCCTAAGCATTAGAGACATTTTGATGTATTTATTTTGAACTGGATAATAAAATTATATATATAGAGGTTATTCATTATATTGCTATCTGTCATCGTTTTATTTACATGTCAAAGTAAATGTAAGCAAATATGGCTCCCTGAGTGCTTGTGTTAAATTGTTAGAACGTTGCATGCAATGGACTTTTGTATGTAAGAAGACAATGTTCTAAAGTAAGCGGTCTAAACTATGGTCTGTAGTCTATGGGGTTAGAACGAGCATCTAACTCATGTTAAGACTATTATGTTGTCTTAATTCTTGGAGGGGGCGGTTTGTCTTAACTGTCTAGAGCTGGACTCCCAAGTAGAGACATAGATATGTTACTTGGTGGTGACATATTAAAATGGAACTAAAGCGTGATTGATTTACGAAGTCCGCTTTAAGTGGATCGATCTGCTTTTGATGTTTATTATGCAGTAACCTTAATCCTGAGTAGATGGATAGCTTCATGTAAATGACTTGTGTACTTTGATGTTCCAATGGCTAAAGCATCTTAGAGATAGTAAGCCTATAGACCGGTTCGTTGGGTTCATGACTTGTATACGATGAAGGGTTCGTTTACAGATATCGGAATCATAGCTCTAATGAGGAGTTAAGGGTATCCTCTTAAAGGCATTATACTGAATGTGAAAATGGGCAAGGCCTTGGGTCGTCTGCAGGGCAGATGACTTCTTGTTCACATATGGTGAATAATCATTTTCTTTATTCGGTAGTATAATGGAACTTTAAGATAGCCTGATTAGTAGGGTTAAACAGACTTTGGCCTAAGGCTGATCATGGATATCATATAAGGGTTCTGCATACATGACAATGTCATTGGACGATAGCTTGTCATAGGCTTACGTAATACGGTATATAATTGGGAGTTTAGTTTCAGGTTTATAGTGGTGTGACTCTGAAATTAGTGATCATATGATTGAGTTGTTCGGTAAAGAATGATGATCATATGGATTCATGGGAGCTCGATTATATATGTCCAATTGGTCCCTCTACTAGCTCCATATAATTCCTTAACGTTTGGTAAAATTGATTTGTGTATGCTATTGGCTAGTTTATTATGTGTGGATGGTGTTGACATAGGATTAGGATGGTGGACAAGATTCTCTCCGGTCGGATTCAGATTTTGTTTTGGATAATAGAGTACACAATTATTCGAACTCCAAATAAAGTTACCATGATTTTATTTGAGATTGGATTGGAGTTGTAGAAAATTATCCATGAGAACAAGAATTTAAAATACAACTGTTTTGTGGTTTTTGAAATTTGAATTTTGAAATTTGAAATTTGAAATTTGAATTTGAAATTTGAATTTGAATTTGAAATTCAAATTTGAAATTTGAATTTGAAATTTCAAATTTGAAATTTGAAATTTGAAATTGAAATTTGAATTTGAAATTTGAAATTCAAATTTTGAATCATAGTCCAAGTGGGATTCGAATTTCTTGTGGTAAATCCACAAGGAATGAAATTCGAATTTGAGTTAGATATGGAGAGGAAAATCTTGTTAGAATCCTGCTTGAATTTTGAATCCAAATCCTAACAATAATGGACGAAAATTTTGAGGATTATCCTCATGGAATTTTCAGATTTTTTGTGGATAAAGTTCAAGGAAAAATTCAAGTTTCAATCCCAGTTGAATTTGGATTCTCTCCTCCTTGATTATGGCCAAAAATTTGAGGAAGATCTCCTGGGAGATTTTCGGTTATTTTGGATAAGGATGAGATAAGATTCAAGCTTGAAAATCCTAGTGGAATTTTGATTCTTCCTTATTCAAAAGTGGTCGAAATTTTTGTTGGGATTTTCCCCTTGGATCAGATTTTTAGGTTGAAAAAGAGAGATAAGATTCATGTTAAAATCTTGTTTAGATTTGAATTAGATAATCCTAAAAAGGCAAAAATTTTAGTTGAGATTTTCCCCTTGGATAATTCAGATTTTTTGGTTGTGGATAAGGGAGAATATCTTCTCCTAATCCAACTCGAATTCGGAGAATCACCTTATGAAAGTCTATAAATAGAGGTCCTGCCACTCTAGTTCTCTGAGACCACAGACTCTCAGGTAAGCAGGCTTATTGTTGTATAACTCACCGTGACAATAAGTTCTTTAAAGATCTGGGTGGTCAGAAGAAGACTAGCAGTGCTAGCATACTGATCAAGGTTCAGAGTTCCCACACACTCAGCCATTCAAGAATTGGAAAGTAGTAGGGAAGGCTAGTTGGTTGAAGCCCTCCGGTCATTCTCCTCCTGCGAGATTGGTGTCCTTGAGGTATGAGTTTAAATTGTTGTTGGTTTATTGGATATGGCATCATGAGATATTTAACGTTCTTGAAAAATTTTTATTGTTCCGCTGCACCACTCTGATACGTTTTTATCGATTTATTTCCTACATTTCCACACATACATACATATATACATATTATACATAGAGTGTATTTTTACTCTTCTTAAGATTCGACTATCCTATTCATCTTGCCCTATCGAAAATTCTTCAGGGTCTTCATCATCCTCCTCTGAATCATCACCAATAGCCGTTCCCTGATTACGAGTTCCATTTCCTCTTTGTCGTGATGGACCAACCTCGTGATCATTGGCCATAGGGGGTGATCCATATAAGCATGTCAATACCCGTTCTTCACGAGTCTGCTCCCACTGATGCTTTTCCAAGCATTCTTGTACTTGCACTCTCTCAATCCTGATGGCACTAGCAACAAAATCATGTTGAGGGATGGAATGGAGTAGGCTCACTCTGTGCTTCAACTTTGGGGTGAGTCCCTTCCAAAACATCTCACGAAAGTCTTCATCAGAAAAGTTTGGGAGCAGGCACTTTTTAATCATGTTTTCCTCGAACCACACGGCATAGGTCAGCACTGTATCCCCGGGTGCCATCTGAAACCTCTCAATCCTCTATAGATAGTCCCTAACATCTGTTATCCAAGGTAATGTCAGTGGTGCGCTTTCCTCCCTCGCGGGAGGAACTGGGGTCGGCTCTGGGCTCCTTTGGGAAACTGCTGTCTCATGATCCGATAAAAATCAGCCCAATTAAGCCTTAGTAATGCCTCCTGATCACAATATTCCCAGTAAACTCGGGCATCTCCTTGAAAAGTACTCACTATAAGAATGACCCAGTAATCTCTGTCGATATCACATGATCGACAAATCAGCTCCACAGTGTGTAGCCAATCATGTATTGGTGACGACTGGTGTCGTCCATTGAAACTAAGGGGCAAGCAGGCTCTAAATGCCTGTGTAGCTTTGGCCGATACCCTGGACCCAATATGGTCTCGACCACCTACTACTGGTATATCAACTACTACAGGTGGGGGATGGTGTACTGGTGGAGGGGTTAGTGCCCCAGCAGTGACCTGTGCCTCTCTGGAACTAGCTGGATTGGCTGGTGCCACGGGTTGTACTGTCAGTTGTCAGGGTGGAGGTGGTCTAATTATGGGTCTGGTCCACACCCTAGGAGGACCCCTACCTCGGTATGGGTATGGTCGGTAGTGATGTGGCCTCATCATCTCACTCCTACATAAGATGCACTCTATATAAATAAACATGCTACTAATCATAAAATAAAATTAACTTACTTGGATCGACGAACGGGATGGGCATCGGGCCTTGAGGGAGATGGTCTACTGCTCTGATACCAACTGTGGCGCCCCACCCTGAGTTGAGGCTACAGTACTAGCATAGTAGAGCTCTAAAGTCCATTATGGTAGACCGTTACCTCAATGGGTCGCCGGCATCTTACTTGTAACTTGTTCTTGTTAAATTACTATTTGTAATTAAAATGACTTTTAATCTGAAAAACTGAGGGAAAATTTTTTATTTTTTTTTATAAACTGTCGGTGACTGTAAACGGTAAAAATATAAGCATCATAAAACATAGGATATACTACTATTATACTGGTTGTACATAATTTACATCATGATGTATTTTCAAAATATCATTCAAAATCTACTCTCAAAACAACACTCAAGATCTGCTCAGCGAAAAATAGCAGCAGGACCATTCCCCTCGCCCAGCCCTGGAGGCAGATGCAATCCCGTTCCTCGTCCATCCACTGTCTACTAGTGTACAGGTTTATTACCTGCAACATGAATAAACTGGTGAGCGACAGGCTCAGTAAGTTCAAACATACATGCAGGAACATAAAACACAAAATCATGAAAAAATACTATTCACATAAATAGTAACTTTGATTTTTGACCATGAATAGTAAGGTCGACTTTGACCAATACTATTCATGTCAACTGTTATCTAAGCTACTACACATACAGTTAGTGCGTTTTATGCTCAATTATGGCAGTTCTGAAGTCTTAAGTCTTTATCTGATACTGAATTCTGCTATTGAGCCCTTGAATTGGTCGTACCGTAATGCACGCATAACTGAGAGGGACTCTGGGGAGCGACCCACTGGCCAATCCTCTACAGTATGAAAATATCAGACTTCCAAACTCGGGATATATCACTAGCAGTTTGGAGTCCTATTATAATTGTAACTGAAATCTGAGAAACCTCCACCTGTGTGGGAGGCCGATACACCAATACTGATTTAATTACTGAGTTTCTAGTGGTTCCTGATCGGTGACAATTGTGCTATCTCCTAGGTCTAGAACTCTTTAAATTTATTCTGTAATTTATTCTGAAGTTTTCTTAAGATTTTATATCTTATGTTAGTGTGCATACCGCACCTGACCACTAAATTTCTGTCATATATATCACATAAGCATGTTGAGTAAATTCATGCTGCAGACAAATAAATGTCTCAACTTATAGATTTTTACTAACGGTTCCTTTTCTGAGTCAACCGGCTTCCTTAATTCGCCTTTGGGTTGCTTTCCTATAACTGAAATAAATTACGGTTATTTTTACTATTCATTTCATATCTAAACTATAGTAAAAGTATAAAATTTCTAATTGAGACTCTTAATTATTCGTTTTGGGATTCATATTTTTAATTCTAGAATCATTCTGCTGCATAAACTACTATTTCGGGCCTTAATATCATTTTTCTGAGCTTTTTGACAAAATGACCGTTTTACCTCTGTCTTTTGGTAAAATGACCATTTCGTCCTTAGCGGGATTCCCCCCTGTTTTTCTGGCTTACGACTTTATTTTAGCCTTTAGAATTTATTAAAATTATTCAGAGGCTTTTACGGCCTTTTTCTAGCAATTTAGAAAATTTTGGTCAAAATGACCATTTTGCCCTTGACGGGACTAGAGACCGGGAAATTATTGTTTTATCGTTTTATCGTTTTATCTGGATTTTCTGATCCCAAAAATCCTAAAATAACGTTTCTTAGGTCTTACCGAGCTTTTACGACATTTTCTGCCAAAACGCTGGGATTACTATTCATGCAACCCTCGGGTGGTACTATTCTGACCCTCAGGGTCGCTTCTTGTTTTTCTAGCCTTTCGGGACCTCAAATGACTATTTTACAAGTTACGTAATCGTTCCTTATCCTCTTCTCAAGTTTAGGTTCCCAAGGGGGCTCGAGTTTCCGGTTCCCGACCCTACTTTTTACCCCTCATTTACCAAATTGCCCTTCGGGCGTTCTAAAAATTTCGGCAACATTTCTGCTGAAATTCTAGGTTCCTGGCGTTTAGGAAACGCGTCAAAACTATCTATCCTATTTTACCCTGCCAAGTACTATACCACAAACCTAATTTGACATAAAAGTTTTAAACTTTTTATGTAAAATTTCATCACAAAACTTGCTAATTTTTAACGAGATTTCAACTCGTTCTTTATCATTTTTAGGCCTGGTTTTATACTTAAATGACACATTCCCATAACTTAACAAAACTTTCTCATTTTACACTAAAATTATACACAGTTTTTCCTCAAAAACCCTAAACAAAAATTTTTGTTTTATAACTCAAATTTTCCTTATTTGTTTTCCACATCAACACATTTATTTATTTTCACCACAAAACCCTAACATAATTCTTCAAAACTTCATACATTATCCCATGGATTTTCCTTGGAAAATCAACCTCAAAATTTTGGTTTCATTTCCATTTTTCTTTCTTGTTTTCTACACAAAATCAACTTCACATCTACCATACACAATCAACACGAAATCTCATTTTTTTCTTCCTTTCTTTCCCACGGTTTTTAATTGAAAATCAAGCACCGACATTGAATGTTTTTCAATCCCATTTCATCTATTTCTTTCTTTCCATTTCCACATGATTTTCAACATCAAAACCAAACAAAACAACATGAGAATTTCATCATTCCATTCCACATACAACCCATGGATTTAGTGAGAAAAATGCACATAAAACTTGATCTTTTTATGCTATTGTTTCTTGTTTCACTTAATCACACATCATTCACACACTTCCAACCAAAAATGCATGAAACAAAACTGATTTTTCTCACTTCCAATCAGTCCATAATACACGGTTTTTCATCATGAAAAACAAGAAGAAATGATGCCAAATTAGAGGATTACCTTGCTTGCTTGCTTGCTAACTTGCACTTTGAGATGAATTTTACACTATTTCTTAAAGCAAACTTGAAGAATTTTTTTCTGTTTTAGGGGGGGAAAAACTCATGGCTGTTTGGGCAGAAAAGAAGCAAAGTTTGGCTGAAAATTTTCTATTTATCTTGGTCAAAACCATGGGCTTTTATGGCTATAAATTTGAGGGACTTTCTTGCAATGTTTTAAGGGTAGTTTTGCAAGCTTTTTGTGTAATTTTTGAAACCTTTAAAGGTTGCTTTATAATTAAACAAAATTGGGTAGATTTTTTTTTTCTGTTTTTCCAGCCAAAATCCGCCACCTATAACCCTAGAAGCTTCTTGAAAATTTTGCTAAACTTTCTTTGACTTTTTCTAGTTGACTTTGCATCTTAGCCATTGATTTTTCTTGACTTTAAACCCTAGCCCTTAGATTGGAATGTATCCTTACATCCTTTCAAAGGTAAACACTCAATCTTTGACTCCTTATATATATATGAGTCAAACTTTTGACCAAAAGTCAAATAAAAAATTTTTGCATCGAAATCGCGTAGACGAGCTCCTGAGGCTGTACGTGTGATCGGTTTTCCTTATTTTGCTCCGGTTTGCCTAGAAATTAATACCGTAAGTATTTCATCTTTTAGTGGTTTATAGCATATTTTCAAAATTTTCGAAATCGAAAAGGCATAATTTGTTAGATTTCAGTTCAGTAAAATTTCCCGTTTCTGAGCACACTCTTGTCTGTACTGTCCAAACATTTCTACACCTTCTAAATAATATTAAAACATATATTTTATAGTTTTTCACATAAAAATCATAGAGTACACGAGCTATATAAAATTTCTAGAAACAGTAAAATTTTGTGATTATGACATTACTAGCTCCGAGATGAACTGAATATGGCATTTTGTGAGCTTCTGACATGATCCGCCTTCTTAGTTCTTCATTGGATGGAACATGAATCCTTCCTTGATATAGGATTAGTACATCTTTAGAAACTCCTTCTCGAGTACTTGCTAACTTTGGGTCTCGGTTCTAAGCTTCCCTAATATCCTCGAATAGCGACGACTTCAATTGGAGTGCGGCTAATTTCTCAGATATCAGCTCTAACTCCAACGAGTTTATCTCTTGCTGCAACAGCCTCAGTAGCTTCTCTATTGATAATTGGTGTGGAACAGTAGATTTCCTACTTAAGGCATCCAGTACATGGTTGGCTTTTCCTGGGTGGTAGAGGATCTCACAATCATAATCCTTCACCTATTCCAACCATCTCCTTTTCTACATATTCAGCTCCTTTTGCGTGAAAAAGTACTTCAGGCTTTGATGGTTAGTGTAGATCGGACACTGAGCTCCATATAAATAGTATTGCCAGATCTTAAGTACGAACACTACTGCATCAAATTCTAGGTCGTGCATGGGATAGTTCTTTTGATGGTCTTTCAGTTAACATGAAGCATAGGCAATCACTTTGTCACCCTGTATGGTGGCCTGCCCATCGTGGAGGCTAATAGTATATCACAGTCGAGCTTTGAAGCCAACTATGATAGATTGCTACCTTATTGGGCCGCTGGCAACTTACTTTTAACTTGATTTTAATGTGAAATTTGGGAAATTTTTTTTTTGTTAAAATTGATCTTGGGATTTGAACATCGCAAAACATTTACTATGATAAACATTTTACATTGTCGTACTTAATTTACATAATAAAACATTGTCTCAAAATTCCTTTAAAGCAACTCAATGGAAAACTAGTAGCAAGACCATTTCCCTCGCCCAGTCCCTATGGCAGATGCAGATCCCGCCCCTCGTCCATCCAATTTCTAATGTCTTACAAGTTGCTTACTTACAACATGAATAAACTTGTGAGCGATAGGGTCAGTAAGTGTGACGCCCCCTGATTCCGACCACCCGCAACCATCATGAATCGCCTCTAAGGCCGACCAAGATGGCTCGTGTGCCGAATCTGGGTCGTCAATTTTAAACTTATTTTCCCATAATACATAATTATCAAGGCCTAAAATTTCGCCCATATATATTTTTTCTTTAACACATACTTTCTCTTAAGAAAACTAAGTAAGAAAGCCATATAATATGCTAACTTTTATATGTCTTAATAAGGTACAACATAATATACAACATATAATAATATATATGTACTGTATATTTTGTTTCCAAACACATTCTCTTTAATTCTTTAACTTAAAAAGCTCAGCGGAAAACTTATGGCAGGACCAAGTCCACAGTGAGTTCCCTATCCCCTTGACACGTTCGCATCCTGCCGCAATCTAGAAATTTACTGGACAGGTTTCTTACTTGCAATATGAACAAACTGGTGAGCTAACAGGCTCAGTAAGTTCAAACATACTTAGTAAGAATCATACGGATTCAAAAACATTGAAAACTCAATTTCTAATGAATAGTACTATTCATCATAAATAGTATTATTTATCATGAATAGTAACTTTGACCTTTGATCAATGAATAGTAACAGTTACCCTAACTGATTACTATTCACTTTACCTTAACGGGTAACTATTCACATTACTATAACCGGATACTATTCCCATCATCCTAACTGATTACTATTCACAAACCCTAACCGAAATCACTATACTTAGCGTACTTTGGTTATGCTCAATTATGATTTTTATCATTTTATTGATTGTTCATTCTCTATTTGATTTCTAGTTTAGAGCTCTGTTTATGGCAGTACCGATGATTATTAGCGCGCTGACTGGGAGAGTCTAAGGAGCGACCTTAAAACATCGGCCTCCACAGCCTTGATATCCTCGTAGGATTTGAGAAAAACCTCCACCACTATGTTGGAAGGGCGGTACGCCTTAATGGTTTCATTACCATCTTTCAATTTATAGTCTTGACCAAGTGATATTAATCATCACCACATGGTCACTATCCTCCATTGCCCGTAGGTCTTACTCATTCTCATTATCTGGGATATGTTATTCTAACTAATCCCCAAATGTCTATAAGACTTTATATCTAGTGTACATCTAGTACAGAATAAATCAACACAGTATTTCATGTTGCAGACACAAACATGCTTGAACTCTTCCGCAGTTTTATCTTTAAATTGGGTTCCTACAGACATAATATCGTCTGTTAATACCCTTCATTGATTATCACTCCAAATATATTTATTATGTGATAAATTTTACACAACATTCAAATCTTTATATGACACACGATTTGCAACACGCCCGTGTCCCTAATCGTGTTTCTCTCGGTTCTATTCTACACGGCCGTGTTTCACTGTACACGCCCGTGTACTATTTAAACTCTAGATTTTAACTTTAAAATCTCTATTTTAGATCCTAGAATTTTATCTAAGTTATTCTAAGTCTTTTAGGGTCCTTTTCCGAGCCTTTTAGAAATTTTTGGTCAAAATGACCATTTTGCCCCTAACGGGTCTCGGGACCATAACTATTCTGTTCTATCATTTTTCTCAAATTTTCTAAGCCTAAATATTTTAAAATAAAATTCCCTAAGCTTCTGTATCATTTTACAGCTTAAATTGCTGCAAAATCTCAATATCATTTTCCCGGGCCCTCGGTTACTATTCATTCATCACCTATGGTCGTTTTTTCATTTTTCGAGCGTTTCAGAGTCTCAAATGGCCATTTCACTATTTTTAAAACGTTTTTTATCTTGTCCCCAGCCCTCGATCCTCGAGAGGCTTAGGTTTCCTATCCCGACCTACATTTTTCTCTCGTTTCCCAAAATACCCTTAACATGAATTTTTTTCCTGTTTTAGGCATTTTAGTCTTTTAGGGTCGGTTTATTATTCCTTTTTGGTTGGTTATCCATTTCTAACCCTAATCCACCGAGGGGTCCCGGCTTCCTCCCCGAGTCCAATATTCTTACCCCTCGTTTCCCGAAATACCCTTATGCCGTTTTAGAAATTTCGACAGCATTTCTGCTTATTTTTTAAGGTTTCCCAGCGTTAGGTACGCCTCAGAACCTTTGTACCTATCACGTACTATACCAGAGGCCTATTTTATATAAAGTTTCCAAACTTTGTATAAAAATTTTCCACATAAATCAATATTCAGGAAGCAACACAAACAACAATATTTTTTTTCCCAAACTAGCCTTGGTTTACATGTTAATCAACACCAAATAATTTTTCATCACTACATATCACTCTTAGGTTTTCTAATGTATAAAACAACATCAAAACCTAACAAAACATGCATTCTAACCCTAGGATAGCCACGGATTTTCATGCATAAACACATAGAAAATCCTGTTTTCTTTCCTAGGGTTTTTATCAACACTTTTCAACATTAAAAAGTTTCCATTTCTTAGTGTTCATACCCACGGTTTTAGTAAGAAAATTTTATCAAAATTTTATTGTTTCCCTATTCCAATTCATGCTTAGTTCAACACATAATTAAATGAACATAAACACCAAACCAAAACATCAATACTCATGCATTTTTCACACCCCTAATGCCACGGATTTTCAAGAAAAACATGCAAAATTTTTGCTTGTTTCTAAACCCTAATTCATGCTTTAATCTTTACAACACCAAACTAATCACAACATCATCACATCATCAACTAAATAACAATTTTTTTTCATTGTTTTCACACTCTCATACCCATGGATTTTCTAAGGAAAATCAAAGAGAAAAGCTTCAATTTTGAAGCTTACCTTAACTAGTTGATGACTTGATGTTGGAATAGCAATGCAAGCTAAGTTAGGTGTGAAATTTTCAACAAAATTTTGGCTTACAAGGGGGGAGAAGGCCACACATTTGGGCTGAAGAAAAGGGGTAAGAGTTTGGCTAATTTTTCCATTTTTTTGAATGGATTTTGATGCCTATTTATAGGCAAAACTCAAGGACTTTTTTGTAATTTTTTTCCAACAATTTGCTAATTGTTCAAGGACTAAAAAGTAAGGATTTTGGGGCAAAAATTAAATTTTTTTCTTCTTCCTTTCCAAATGGCCGAATGGCCTTTTTCAAAAATTTTTAAAAATTTTTCAATGGCTTTTTGGCATGATATTGGCCATTGATCATAAAGTAACCTAATCTAAACCATACACCTTTCAAAATTACTTTCCTAATTAAAGAAAATAATTTTGGTTTATGACATAATCATGGTGATGTCATCCTACTATTTATATTAATTCACTAATTAATTCGTGGTCAATTTTTAACCGAAATTTGATCCGAACGGAACTTCACCGAAATCGCGTAGGCGGGTTCCGGGCACTTCTTGTGACAACCGGGAAATTCAGGCAATTCTCGGACGAAAATGTACAATTGTATGTATATAACAATTTGTACTGTTTAAAGAGTGAAATAAATGTATTTATATTGTTCAGAATATGTGAAAATGTTCTAACAATACTGACGGGTAAGAATTCAGTGTTGGAAAAATTCACTGAGTTGAAACGGGTGAAACGGTGCCAAAATCGGCATTGAAAACCCTAACCGGAGCAATAAAAGATGGTAAACTTCCGGGATTGATTTTGATCAAACGGAAGCAGATTAAATTGATCCGACTGCACAGGAGACCTCAGGAACACGCCGGGACGATTTCAGGAAAATTTCGGCTCGAACCGGCATCGGTCAAAAAGTAGTCGAATTAATGTGAATAGTGAAAGTCAAAGTCAACTTTCACTTTTGCATTTATGACATCATAATTCAAGGTTAATAAATTAAAGAATTAAGGTGGTTGGTGGAATGAAAGGCCATGATTCATTTAGCTTTTGATCTAAAGGCCAAGATTTGGCCAAAATTTACCCTTTTTAATTTTTGAAAAATGGAGAAAGAAATGGTGATGAAAGGTGTCAAAATTCCATTGGTTTAGAGCCAAATTAATTGGCTTTCCTTCATGCATAAGTCGGCAAAACTTGGGAATGAAATGGCCGAAACTTTTGCAAGACAAAAACCAAACAAAAATTTTCTAAGTTAACTTCCATGGTGTCTACGTGAGCCACCCAAGGGAAACCAAGCAATCTCTTCAAATTTTCTTCATAAAAAGTGTGTCAAAACACTCCTTGAAGACAAAGGAAGCAATTGATTAAGGTAACTTCCCTTGCACTTGATTTTTTTCATGGTTTTCTTCACAAAATCCGTGGGTAAATAGTGATTGGAAGATGTAAAATTTTTGGTTGTTTATCATGGATTTGATGTTGGGTTTTGTTAAGGATGTATTGAGGAAGAAAACCATGCTAATTCATTAAAGAAAAACCAAATTTTGGTTGGTTTTTCAAAGGTAAATCCGTGGGTTACCTTAGGTAACCAATGAGAAAAAGTTTTGGTTAATGGTGAATATGCTTTCTAAGCTTAATTTGGTGAAGAATAAAGCTTGTATTTCATTATGAAAAGCTTGAAAAAAATTTATGGCATGAATTATATAAAGTGGCCGTGGGTTTTGTTAATGGTTTGGAAGAAATTTTGCTTGATTTTAGGTGATGTTTGGTTGATTGAAATCATGCAAATTAATGTGTAAATGGTGGCAATGTGATTGAAAGAATGAAACAAATATGTTGAGCATGATTTTCATTAATAAGGCCGTGGGTTCTAAGTGCATAAAAACCCTAAAAATGTGGTTGAAAATGCATTGAAAATGGGCTTGAAAAAGTGTTGGAAACATGACATTGAATGGCCTAAAGTGTGGTGAAAATTTGACAAAATTTGGTTTGGTTTTGTTGTGAAAACCGAAACCAAATTAAGGGTAAATTTGTGAAAAAAAATGTTGTAAGGTGGGTGATAATGTGAAATTTGAAATTTGTGGGCTTTTATGTAAAAGTTTGGAAAACTTTTACATAAAATAGGCTTGTGGTATAGTACGTGGCAGGTACATACGGTTCGAGGCGTACCTAACGCCGGAAGCCTTAAATTTACGCCGAAATGCTGCCGAAATTTCGAAAACGGCATTCGGGGTAAAATAGGAATTTAAAATAAAAGTTAGGGCCGGAATGGAAACCCGAGTCCCTAACGGAAAAATTTGGATAAGGAAAAAAAATTTTATTTAAGGGGTGGGTCGTGAATAGTAACCCGTCCCCTTGAAAATGAAAAACGTAAGTGAAATTGAAAAAAAACCGACCCCGAGGGGGGGGCGTTTTTGGAAATAAAATAAAGGTCCGAGTCGGGAACGGAAAACCCGAGCCTCGGAGACCTAGGTCGGGAAAGTCTAGATGAACGTTTTAAATACTAGTGAAACGTCCATTTGAGACTCCGAAACAATAGAAAATCGCTAAACCGACGTAAGGGTCGGAATAGTGCTTCCCGAGGGCCGGAAAAGCAAAAAGTGGAAATAAAATAGAAACGAACCCGGTAATGATTAGAAAAAAATCAGAAAAGTTCCTGAAAGCCAAAAATGCAGTCTGGATCGATAAAATTCCGTCAGGGGTAAAACTGTAATTTTGCCAAAATATTGGGGCAAAATCGTAATTTTACAAAAGTTAAGGGAAAATGGTGAAAATAATAAATAAAACCTAAAAAAATATAAATAGGTTTTATTTAAGCTTTTTAATGAAAAATAAAAGCTATAAATGGGAAAGAAATTAACAGACATAGTTTTGTCTGTAGGATCCCAAAATCGGCCTACAAGGAAGGCGATTCAAGATCCAAGAGAGAGAAAGAGAACAGTCTGATAAGGTAAGTTCAGACATTTACCTGTCTGTAACATATAGCAATATTGTGCTAACTTAAATGTACTAACTATAAGTTAGGTACATATGTGCTACGAGCACTATGATAGAATAAAGAGAGAGACGAAATGTGCTACGGGCACTATAAGAATGGGACACATGGTTAATTGTGCTTCGGGCACTAGAGCGAGGTTAATAAAACTCACTCACCTAAAATTAAAATGTGAACCATTCCTAACCACGGGACAATGTGAAGTCACCGGGTTAGAATTTAAAAAGTCGGTAATGAAACCACTTTCTCGCGTACCAGCCTTCCGTACAGGGAGGTACTATTTTGCCTTCGGGGCTATGAGATAAGGCTGTGGAGGTCAGCACTGATGTACCGCTCCCAGTCATGTAAAATTTTGCCTTCGGGGCTATGAGATCAAGGCTGTGGAGGTCAGCACTAATGTACCACTCCCAGTCATACGCACTTAAATGGTACTGCCAACTGAGCTCAAAACCAGAACGTAAATAAAGATAATGACCTAAAACTGAAACTATGCCATAATTGAGCATAAGACAGTTTAGTGAGAGCACTAACATCGCGGTAGATGTACTAGTGTGATACAGTGTTGTGGTCAACATTACTATTCACGTATGAATAGTGGTCAAAGTTACTATTCACAGATGAATAGTAGTCAACGGTACTATTCACGATGAATAGTACTATTCATTGAAATTTTATTTCTTGCATGTTTGAACTTACTGAGCCTGTAGCTCACCATTTTTGCTAATGTTGCAGGTAAGCGACCAGCTCAGTAGCTTGTTTGACTGGATGCGGACGGGATGGCGCATGTCAAATGGGATAACTGGGCGAGGGATATGGTACTGCCAGAGTCTTGCCGCTGAGCGTTAAAGTGAAGAAAAAAAAAAGGGGGGAAACAGTTCTTTTGTAATTATATATATTTTACAAAAGCACTGTATTATTTATATTACTTTGTACCTATCAACAAAGTAAATAGTGGAAAAAGATTTTATATGATGTTTAAAGAAAAAAAAAAATTTCCCAAAAACGTCATGATTTAAATAGAGGAGAGAGATAAGCCGGCGACCCATGAGAGTACAATCTATCGCAGTTAGCGATAAAGCTCAACTGTAATAGTATTGTATGATCTCCACAAGGGGCGGCCCGCCACACCTCTGGTGCGATCGGTTTGTCTTATTTTGCTTCGGTTTGATCAGAATTCTCTACCGTAAATTTCTATAATTTTCGTGTATCTCAATGCATTTTCTAGGGGTTTTCGGCTCTATTTTAGAATCATCTTACCCAATTATATCCGATAAGATTTTCCATTCTCAAACTCACACACTTTAATACTGCCAGAACATTTTTACACTACTCACAACAGTATAAAAACACAACTTTTTCCATATTTTATTCATTAAAATTGTTATATACATACAATTTTAACCTACTCTGAGAATCTAAAATTCCCAGTTATCACATTCACCCCTCCTTATAGAATTTTCGTCCTCAAAAATTTAGAACAAGTAGGGTACAAATTTCTAATTTCATCTTCACGTTCCCATGTAGCCTCTTCAACGTTGTGATTTCTCCACAACACTTTGACTAATGGGATTGTTCTATTCCTTAAAACTTTATCTTTGCGTGCCAGAATTCGAACAGGCCTTTCTTCATAGGTCAGGTCTTCCTAAATTTGGATCGGTTCATGTTTCAGCACATGGGACAGATCCGATATGTACTTCCATAGCATCGACACGTAAAACACATTATGTACTACCGATATTTCTAGAGGTAATGCCAATCTAGAGGCAACTTTACCAATGCATTCGATGATCTCGTATGGCCCAATATATCTTAGACTCAATTTGCCCTTCTTCCAGAACCGCATTATTCCTTTCGTCGGTGAAACTCTTAGGAATACGAAATCCCATTCATTGAACTCTAGGGATCTTCGTCTCTTGTCCATATAGCTCTTCTATCGACTCTAGGCTATCTTTATCTGTTGCTGTATTTTTGTAACTGCATCCACTGTCTCTTGTACAAAATCCATCTTATGCAGTCATTTTTCTTGTAGGTTGTACCAGTGAACCGGTGATCTACACTTCCTTCCATACAAAGCTTCATAAGGTGCCATACCTATCGAAGCTTGGTAGCTGTTGTTATACAAAAACTCTACCAATGGAAGTTTCTCGTTCCAGCTCCCTTGGAAATCTATTGTACACGTACGCAGCATGTCTTCTAGCGTTTGGATGGTTCGTTCAGATTGCCCATCTGTCTGCGGATGAAATGTTGTGCTCAGTTGCACTTCTATTCCCATAGCTTCTTGTACACATGTCCAGAAGTTCGAAGTGAATTGTGGATCACAATCTAACACAATAGATTTAGGAACTCCATGTAGCCTGACTATGTGGTTAACATATAAGCTCGCTAACTCTTCCAACTAGAAGGTCATTTTTACTGCAATGAACCTTGCCGTTTTTGTCAGTCTGTCTACAATAACCCAAATGGCATCATAGCCCTCTCGGGTCTTCAGTAGTCCTACCATAAATTCCATCATGATATGTTCCTATTTCCACTCATGAATCTCCAACGGCTCTAACTTTCTGCCTGGATGACGATGTTCAGCTTTAACTTTTTGGCACGTCATACATCTACTTACAAATTCAGCTATATCCTTCTTCATCCCTTTCCACCAGAATTGTAGCTTCAAATCCTGGTATATCTTGCTGGCTCCAGGATGTACTGAGTAAGGCATTTCCTGAGCTTCGACCATAATTCACCTTCTTAATCCTTCATCATCTGGAACTCAAATTCTCCCCTGATGTAGGATTAATCCGTCATTAGACACTTCCTCTTGCGAACTTGTTAGCTTTGGATCTCGCTTCTGAGCTTCTCGGATATCTTCATACAATGTCGACTCTAGTTGTAACGCAGTTAGCTTTCCAACTGTTAGCTCCATCTCCAGCATGTTGATATCCTGCTGTAATGGCTTTGGAAGTTTTCCAATCGGCAGTTCCTGTGGAGTAGTATATTTCCTACTTAATGCATATGCAACATGATTGGCTTTTCCTAGGTGATAGAGCATTTCACAATCATAATCCTTTACCAACTCCAACCATCTTCTTTGCCGCATATTTAGCTCCTTCTGTGTGAAGAAATATTTTAGACTCTGGTGGTCCATATAAATCTGACACTGAGCTCATCTTTAATGCGAACACTACTACGGTAAGCTCCAAATAATGCGTGGGATAATTTTTCTCATGGTCCTTTAATTAACGCGAGACATAGGCAATCACCTTGTCGCCTTGCATCAGGACGGCTCCTAATCCCATTTTTAAAGTGTCGCTGTATATCACGAACATCTCCCCTTCAGTCGGAAGTGTTAGTATTGGCGCGCTCGTTAGTCATTTCTTTAGCTCTTGGAAGCTTTTCTCGCACTGTTCAGTCCATTCTACCACTTTTCCTTGTGTGTAAGTGCCGTGATAGGTGCGGCAAGTCGCGCAAATCCTTCAACAAATCTTCTATAATAGCCGGCTAGACCTAAAAAACTCCGTATTTTTATCATGCTCTTAGGTGCTGGTCATTCATTGATTGCCTCCACTTTCGCAGGATCCACAGCGATTCCTTTCTTGGAAACCACATGTCTAAGAAAATATACTCTATCCAGTCAGAATTCACATTTAGAGAATTTGGCATAGAGTTGATGCCTCCTTATTGTTTGCAGGACAATCCTCAAATGCTCCTCATGCTCCTCTCGAGTTTGAATATATAAGAATGTCATTGATAAATACAATAACAAACTTTTCCAAATATTCCTTAAAAACTCGATTCATCAGGTCCATAAAGGCTGCTGGCGTATTTGTTAACCCAAACAGTATCACAAGGAATTCATAATGACCATAGCGGGTCCGAAATGCGATCTTGTGGATGTCACTCTTCTTGATCTTCAGTTGATGATATCCTGATCGTAGATGAATCTTGGAGAATACTGCTACACCTTTTAGTTGATCAAACAAGTCATCAATTCTAGGTAATGGATACCTATTCTTGACAGTGACCTTGTTCAATTCCTGGTAGTCAATGCACATCTGAAATGATCCATCTTTCTTCTTAACAAACAGCACTGGAGCACCCTATAGGGAATAGCTCGGGCGTATAAATCCTTTGTCAAGAAGTTCCTTCAGCTACTCTTGCAACTCTTTTAACTCTGCCGGTGCCATCCGGTACAGTGCCTTTGAGATAGGTGTAGTTCTTGACATCAACTCGATCTCAAAGGAAATTTCTCTCTTAGGCGGCAATCCTGTTAATTCCTTTGGAAAGATATCAATGAATTCCTTCACTATAAGAACGTCTTTAGGTTGGAGCTTTCATTCCCTCATCATGTCCAATACACATGCTAGGTATCCAACACAACCGCTAGGCATCAGCCTCTTTGCTTCCATTGAGTTGATCATTTTCTTCTTTGATTTACGTGAAGTATCGACGTACTCAAATCCCTCTTCTTGGTTGGGTTAAAATCTTATCATCCACTTCTGGCAATCGATCGTGGCTTGATACTTCCCAAGGAAATCCATTCCTAGTATTACATCGTAGTCGGCAAGCTCCATCATGATCAATTCTACAAATACTACCTATTTGCCACAATTATTGGCACATGCGGTAACTAGTAATTGGACATCAGGACTTCCCCCGAGGGTAGTGTAGTTCAAAATGTCATACCCATATTATCCTTAAGATATCCTATCTTACTCGCAAACTGGTATGAAATGGAAGAGTGCGTAGCTCTAGAGTCAAATAAAATAGACGCCAAATTATTAGCAACAGAAAGCTGACCTTTCACTACATTTAACGCTCCCGCTTCCACTTCTTCCTTTGTATAGACCATGACCCTAACATCTGCATGGGGCAAGTGTTCTTGTCTTTCCTGTCTTTCAGAATGGGATGATCCTTCAGCTTTGGCCTGTAATGAATGTGTCTGGGGATGTGGTTGTGACTGAGACAAACCTTGCACATTTTGCCTATTTTCTGGACAGCTTTTAGTAAAGTGACCGTCCTTCCCACATTGAAAATAGGCATTTGGGGCAAATTTACATCGACCTGAATGTCTTTTCTCGCAATTCACACAGTCTCGAACCATAGAGCCAGCATTATTATTTATTCTTCTCTGCTGGTTCCTATTTCTAGAATTATTTCCTTTTATCTTCCCCTGGGACTGCTAACCAGAAGTACTTGGCTACCCAGCCTTGACATTTGAACTCAACTTGCTGTTTTTTCCAACTTGAGATCAAGTTGTATGGCATTGGTCAAGACCTTTTCCTTCTTCTTCGCATCCCAGATCTTCTCTCTCTCTTCCTTTTGACGGACCAGATAATACTCTGCCCTTAATGCTCGACTAACACAGTCAGATACAGTGTCAGGGGGCGTCAACCCACTATCCACCAATGCTAAGATCTCGGGGCGAAACATCCCCAGCATCTTTTGGATCTTCTCCTTCTCAGTGGTAACAGTGTATGGGCATAGTCTGGATAGTTTATCAAACTTGTTGCAGACTTCTATCACTATCATAACTTCCTACTTCAACTTGGCGAACTCTCTTTGTTGTGGTCACAACAGTGCCGGATTATAGTATTTCTGATTGAATTCTTCCAGAAAATCCAACCAGGACATCGTAGACATGTTTCTCCTTAGCTTAACTGACTCCCACTAGAATCTTGCATCCCTCTTCAGAACAAAGGATGCACACAGAATCTTCTCCTGATCATTCAACTCCATAAACTCCAATATCATATGGAGTGAAGACAACCACTCCTCGGCTTCTAGAGGGTTGGTGGAACCCTCGAACTCTTGTGGCCTCATGCATCAGAAACTTTCATATAATGGCTCCTGATTAACCCTGGGTTGTGGTTGGGTTTCTACCACTTCTTTTTGTACCACTGACAGCACTTCTGGTTCTGGTGCGGCCATTTGTGGTTCTTGGTCTTCTTCTTGTTCTTGTCTCTTCTCCATTTGCTCGAGTCTTTGTCTTAACTCGGCATTTTCTCTCATTTGGGCTTCTATTAAGGTTTCTAGCTCGTCCACTCTTTCAGATAACACTAGACGTCCTTGCATGTTTCACAGATTCCTTGGATTCACCATCTTATCCTATTTCCTAAAATCGCATAAGAGTCGATCGTTAGATTTTCACAAACTTATTTTTACAACATAAGTACAAATAATTTTGATCATCACATAATTTCAACATTTCACACATTGAACATGTCAAAATATGATTGTCATTTCTTTCCATTTCAAAAGTACATCAGTTCGAAGGCTTTTTCTCAAAATAGCCTTTCGATACCGTCATATAAACACATATATAGTTATATATACACATTTGTACAACACATGTATTTCTACAACTAATCTCCTAGCTGAGGTTGCTCTGGGATTATCAAAAATTCGATTGGATCCATTTCATCATCGTCCATTCCGTTTCCAGCCTCAGTCGGTGTTGATCCTTCAGCTGGATCTGCACCCTCTGGTTGTCTCGACGGACCAGCATCATGATCATTTGCCATCGGTCCAGATCCGTATAAGCGATCTAACATTGCTTCTTGTAGCAACTATTCACGCCTCTTGCGCACCATGCGCTCCATCATCATCTCCTCTTCTACTTTAGCTACCGCGATAATAAACTCACGTAAAGTAGCAGGGTATAAAGGGGTTACCCTCTGCCATAGGTCTAGGGTGAGTCCCTTCCAAAATATGCCACAAAAATCATAATTTGTGATGTTGGTTAGAGGACATGTCCTTACCACGCTATCTTGGAATCAAACAGCATATGAGAATACCGTATCGCTCAGCATCATTTGCTATCTCTCTGCCTTCAGGACAAAGTCTCTGATATCTGCATAATTGGGCATGGTCAGTGGTGGCGATACTGTCCTACTCTCAGGAGGGTCTACCACTGGTGCTGCACTCTTCTGTGGAAACTGCTCTCGCATGACTTAGCGAAATTCGGCCAATCCATTTGTAATAGCATCTCCTGATCACAATACTCCCAATATAACTGTACGTCCTCACGGAATGTGCCAATGGCCATCAAAATCTGGCAATCCTGATCTATATCACACTGGCGCATGATAACCTCAATGTCATGTAGCCAGTCTTGTGACGTCCCCTGATTCCAACCACCCGCAACTATCATGGATCGACTCTACGGCCAACCAAGACCGTTCGTGTGCCGAATTCGAGTCGTCAGTTTTAAACTCTTTTGCTAATACTTCTTAAATACCAGGGCCTAAAATTTCGCCCTAAAATTTTTTTTCTTTAATACATACTTTTCTTTCGAATACCAAGTAAGAAGGTGATGTAAGATATAATACTGGCTTTTCCATGTCTTAAATAAGTACAACTGTGACGCCTTAAATTTTATTTAAGAGTCAATATATAATTTAAATAAAATTAGTGTGCCAAAAATTAATTAAAATCCTTTTGGAAACCCTAGGTTGGTTTCCTAGTCAAATTCCGCTCAAAAAGTCAACAATTTGAACTTCAAAAAGAAACCCTAAAAATATTCGGCCATCACTTAGGATTTTAATTAAAATTTAAATTCCACAAATCCAAGAAGGATTCAAATTCAAATTTCATTCCTTAGATATAAAGAAGAAATTTGGCCATAAAGTGTAGGAAATAAAGGAGATTTTATTGAATTAAAAGCTAAGTCAAAACTCAATCAAAATTCAAATTATTTTTCCTTAAAAACTAAGGGATAATTTTGGCCACTTAAGGGGAAATAAGAGAGAAAACCCTAGCCTCAAAACAGCACAAAAACTTTCCCTTTTGCCCCTTACAATTTTCGGCCAAACAAGGAAGAGAAAGGGAAAGAAAAACTTAGTATAAAAACCCCCTTTTAACTCTCATTCACCCTTCCTTTCACCCTCAAAAATTCGGCCAGCTTTCCCCTCTCTCCTCTTTGAATTTTCTCTCCCAAAACACACTCAAAACAGCAAACAAAACTTACCAAAAGGCAGCTCAAAAATTCAACAACCTTTGAGACAAAAACAAGGTGAGAAATCAAAATTTTTTTCTTCCTTTTCCTTTTGATTTCAAATCCGAAATTTTATATGGTTTTCTCCACTGTTTCCCTACTGTTTTGAAGACTCCAACACTCACACAAATTCAGCCAAAAGGGAGACCAAACATCAAAAATAGTGCAGCACAAACAAGGTGTGATTTCTCTCTCAAACCCTAAAATTTTGCCTCATTGATCCCCTTTTCAAAAACCCTATTATCATATGTGTAAGATTTTATGATTTTGTCAATTTGATTCTTGGGTTGTGTTAATGACATATAAATAAGGTTTTCCACAAAATTTCGTGATCATTGGATGGAAATTGAATTGGTTTGAGGCTAATCGAAATTCGGACACAGAAAAACGGAAATCTGGAAAATTACCATATGAACAGTAAATTTGTGTCAGCCATAACTTGAGTTTTAAAAACGATTTTTGAGTGATTATTGAGCCTAAAATTAAATTCAAGATGTCCCCTAAATGCCTGAAAAATTTCAGAACCAAAATCGTCCGTTTGCCTAGTCAAAATATTTTTCTAAGATAGGCGGACAGAACTGCCAGGTTTTGAACCGAAACTGAAACCCAGATTTTTATGCCTGAAAACAACCCTCGGTTTTTGGCCTAGTTGAATGACCAAATGATGTCTAAAAATTATAAAAATTATATGGAATTAAAGCTACGGATGTCTAGTTTAACATATTAAAAATTTAGAATTTTTGGGATTAAAAATGAATTGATATTGATTTTACAATCAGCCTAGGTCAGTCTGCCTATGACCAGAAATATCCTAACTTAGAGTTTTTCACAAATTTTAAATCCCAAATGTTTATTAAATGTTTTAAAATCTTTTGTGGCACACTAAAATGATTGGATGATTATGTCTAGACCTAGACTAATCATATGTTGTGATTATAGGACTTATTTGACATTCTTGCTGGATTTGTGGATCACGTTATCGTAACGCTTGTGCGATAATCGAGGTAGGACGTTCTAGCCTTTTCTGGGAGTAGTCAAGTGTTTTAAATTCCCCTGTTTTATCGATGGCATGCTGTTTTCAGTTTATGAAATTTTTATACTGTTTTTGGATGGAATAAACGCATGCAAAGTGTTTTGTATTAAATGTGTATTTCAAAGCGTGTTTTGATTAATGGCATAATACAACTTGGTAAATACCATCTTTTGAATAATCCGGTGAACATAATTGAGCTCTAGTTCACGATCATTGTAAATGATGCGTGCGTCCCAAAGTTGACGCCAGGGGGGAAGGTCCCTAAACCTGCGCAGGGCCGTTCGGCCTATTTAGACCGTAACGAGATGATCTAGGATAATTCAAATACGAGGCACGTATATTATAGCTACGACAAGTCCTCACTCATAATATGATGGTTGTTTTAATGATTTATTATTTTAATCTTGGGGCACGTATATTGCAGCTACGCTAAGTCCTCAGCAGAATAAAACTTATATTAAAAATGTTTTCACGAAATTGTTGATTATTTGTTTTAAATGATTATTATGCTATGTATTCTTAAATTGTTGATTTTATTTTTGGAAACGAATATTATGCCATACATTTAAATGTTACCTGTTTAACCCACCTTTGTTTCTGTCCTACTGAGCCAACGCTCACGTCCCTTTTTCTTTGTGATTTCGAAATGACTATTTCCAGGTGCGGGAGGTAGCAGTTCCGAAAATCGTTGAGCTATTCCGTTTCTACCGAGGATGATGCTCTCCGTTTTCTCCATCTTCTTCTTTCTGTTTCTCGTTCTGATGTAATGAGACATTAAGTTTGGACTTTATTTCACGTTATTTAAATTCTATGCTTGGGAATATTTATGGTTGGTAATTTCTTTTAAAAACCGATTTTGTGTTTGATTTCCGCATTAAAAGGTATTTACTTTCTACTTTATTTTGTTTTGTGGTTATGATGCTACTTTATAAATAATTAGGCTTAGCTAAATTATAATGTTGACCCGTTTTTCGTAATAAATGTTTTCCTTAAATCTCGGGTTGATATTATGATTTGGCTGCCGTGTCACGTGTCTAAATTTTGGACCGTGACAACAACATATTATGCAACATATATAATGTATATATATACAGTATATTTTGTCTTCAAACATATTTTCTTTAACTCAAAAAGCTCAGCGGAAAACTTATGGCAGGACCAAGTCCACGGTGAGTTCCCTATCCCCTTGACACGCTCGCATCCTGCCGCCATCCAGGAATCTATTGGATAGGTTTCTTACCTGCAACATGAACAAACTGATGAGCTAACAGGCTCAACAAGTTCAAACATTCATAGTTAAAAAAAAAAATTTAAAAACTCAATTCACCAATAAATAGTACTATTCATGGTGAATAGTACTATTTACCCATGAATAGTAACTTTAACCTTTGACCGATGAATAGTACCAGTTACCCTAACTGGTTACTATTCACTTTACCCTAATTGTGTACTATTCATATATCCTAACCGAATTTACATTACTCTAACGTAAACTTCGGTTATGCTTAATTATGGTTTTTATCATTTTGTTGATTGTTTATTCTCTATTTGATTTCTAGTTTAGAGCTCTGTTTATGGCAGTACCGATGATTATTAGCACGTTGACTGGGAGGGTCTAAGGAGCGACCTTAGAACATCGTCCTCCACAGCCCTGATAACCCCGTAGGATTTAAATAAACCTCTACCACTATGTTGGAGGGGCGGTACGCCTTAATGGTTTCATTACCATATTTCAATTTATAGTTTTGACCAAGTGATCTTATATGTCACCTCAAGGTCACTATCCTCCATTGCCCGTAGGTCTTACTTATTTTCGTTATTTGGGATATGTTATTCCAACTAATCCCCAAATGCTTATAGGATTTTAAATTTAGTGTACATCTAGTATAGAATAGATTAACACAGTATTTCATGTTGCAGACACGAAAATGCTTGAACTTACTAATACTGTGCTAGTGTCCACTTCCAGAACTCCTCCGCAGTTCTATCTCTATTTTGGGTTCCTACAGACATAATAATGTCTGTTAATACCCTGTTTTAATTATCACTTTAAATATATATTTATTTTACTTAACAATTCTACACATTTAAATTTTGTTTGTGGTACACGGTCTGCAACACGCCCATGTACCTCTCGGGTCTATTCTACACGGCCATATTGTTTTCTTTCTTAGCCGTGTAACTGTACACGGCTCGATATATGCCCGTGTTCAAACCCGTGTACCTCTCGGGTTATAAAATTTTTCCTGTACACAGCTGTGTATCCCTCTACACGCCCGTGTTCCTCAAAATTTTTAGAACTTTAACTCTAAAATCTTCATTTTGAGTTTTAGAGTTTTTTCTAAGTTATTCTAGGTCTTTTAGGGTTCTCTCCGAGCCTTTTCAGAAATATTTGATCAAAATGACCATTTTGCCCCTAACGGATCTCGGGTTCGTAATTGTTTCGTTCTATCATTTTTTTCCCAAATTTTCTAAGTCTAATTATTTTAAAATAATATTTTCTAGGCTTCTGTATCATTTTACAGCTTAAATTGCTGCAAAATCTCAACTTTATTTTTTCTCGACCCTCAGTTACTATTCATCCGTCACCTAGGGTCGTTTTTTTTTATTTTTCGAGCGTTTCAGAGCCTCAAATGGCCCTTTCGCTACTTATTAAACGTTATTTACCCTGTCCCCGGCCCTCGGTCCTCGAGAGGCTCGGGTTTCCTGTCCCGACCCAAATTTTTCCATCGTTTCCCAAAATACTCCTAACATGAATTTTTTTTTCCCGTTTTAGGCATTTTAGTGTTTTAGGGTCGGTTTACTATTCCTTTTGGGTTGGTTTTCTATTTCTAATCCTAATTCACTGAGGGTCTTCGTTTCCTTCCCGAGTTTAATATTTTTACCCCTTGTTTCCCGAAATGTCCTTAAGCCGATTTTAGAAATTTCGGCAGCATTTCCGCTTATATTTTAAGGTTTCCCGGCGTTAGGTACGCCTCAGAACCTTTGTACCTGCCACGTACTATACCAGAGGCCTATTTTATACAAAGTTTCCAAACTTTGTATAAAAATTTTCCACATGATTCAACATTTAGAAACCAACACAAACCACAACATTTTCTTTCAAACTAGCCTCGGTTTACTAGTTAATCACATCTAAATAATTTTCATCACATCACATCTTTCTTAGGCTTTCCAATGTATAAAACAACATCCAAAAACCTAACAAAACATGCATTCTAACCCTAGTTATAGCCACGGATTTTATGCATAAACAGAAAGAAAATTTCATTTTCTTTCCTAGGGTTTTTATCAACATTTATCGACATTAAAAATTTTTCATTTCTTAATGTTCATGCCCATGGTTTTAGCAAGAAAATTACATCAAAATTTTCTTGTCTTCTTATTCCAATTCATGCTTAATTCAACACATAATTGAATGGACATAAATACTAAATCAAAACATCAAAACTCATGCATTTTTCACACCATTGAAGCCACGGATTTTCAAGGGAAACATGCAAAATTTTTGCTTGTTTTTCAATCCTAATTCATGCTTTAATTACTACAACATCAAACCAATCATAGAATCAACAAATCAACATTTTTTTTCATTGTTTTTCAACACTCTAAACCCATGGATTTTCTATGGAAAATCAAGGAAAAATGCTTCAATTTTGAAGCTTACCTTGATTAGTTGATGCCTTGAGATTGGAAATGCAATTCAAGCTACGTTTGATGTGAAATTGAAAACAAAATTTTTTGTTTAAGGGAGGTGAAGCTCACGGTTTTGGGCTGAAGAAAAAAGGTAAGAGTTTAGTTGGTTTTTTCCATTTTTTTTGCTTGAATTTTGATGCCTATTTATAGGCAAAAACCAAGGGCTTTTTTTTGCAATTTTTTTCTAACAACTTCCTAATTGTTCAAGGACTAAAAAGTAAAGATTTTGGGGCAAAAATCAAATTTTTTTCTTCTCCCTTTCCAAGTGGCCGAATGGCCTTTTTAAAATTTTTTTACAAAATTTTTTAATGGCTTTTTTGGCATGATCTTAGCCATTGATCATAAAGTAGGCTAATCTACACCATACATCTTTCAAAATTACTTTCTAATTTTAAGAAAACTAATTTGTATTATGACATAATCAAGGTGATGTCATCAACTATTCATATTAATTCATTAATTAATTCGTGGTCAATTTTTGACTGTAATCCGATCCGAACGGAACTTTACCGAAATCGTGTAGGCGAGTTCTCAGCACCTCCAGTGTGATCGGTTTGTCTTATTTTGCTTCCATTTGATCAGAATTCTCTACCATAAATTTCTATTGCTTTAGTACATTTCAATGCACTCTCTAGGGTTTTCGGCTGTGATTTCAAACCGTCTCACCCAATTATGTCCGGTAAGATTTTCCATTCCTGAACTCACACACTTTAACACTACCAGAACATTTTTACACTATTCACAATAGTGTTGAAATGTAACTTTTTCATATTTTATTCATTAAAATTGTTATACACATACAATTTTAACATATTTCGAGAATCTAAAATTCCTGGTTATCACAAGTCTACTGCTATTGGTGGGTTTACGATCGGTCGTGGAGGTAGTGCTTGTACCGATGCCAGTGCTACAATCCTCAGCATTAACGGCTCAGGTATTGGGGGTCCTTGAGCAACCTGCCGCATCATAGATGGCCTGATCACGGGTCTAGTCCCTACCCAGATCGGTCCTCTCGGTCGGTATGGGTGAGGTCTCACATACGGTGGTCTAGTCATCTTAAGTCCTACAAAAATATATAATCTCCAATAAATGTAAAGTTAACTAACTTAAAGAAAGCTAACTTACTTGGATTGACAACCAGATTGAGCTTCGTGCCAATAGGGATATTGTCAACCGCTTTGATACCAACCTGTGACGCCCCCTGATTCTGACCACCCACAACCGTCATGAATCGCCTCTAAGGCCGACCAAGACAGCTCGTGTACCGAATCTGGGTCGTTAGTTTTAAACTCTTTTTCTCACAATACTTAATTATCAGGGCCTAAAATTTCACCCATAATTTTTTTTTCTTTAATACATACTTTCTCTTAAGAAAACTAAGTAAGAAAGCCATGTAATATGCTAACTTTTGTATGTCTTAATAGAGTACAACATAATATACAACATATAATAGATATATATGTACTGTATATTTTGTTTCCAAACACATTCTCTTTAATTATTTAACTTAAAAAGCTCAGCAAAAACTTATGGCAAGACCAAGTCCACGGTGAGTTCCCTATCCCCTTGACACGTTTGCATCCTGCCGCAATCTAGAAATTTACTGGATAGGTTTCTTACCTGTAACATGAACAAACTGGTGAGCTAATAGGCTCAGTTAGTTCAAACATACTTAGTAAGAATCACACGGATTCAAAAACATTGAAAACTCAATTTCTAATGAATAATACTATTCATCATGAATAGTATTATTTATCATGAATAGTAACTTTGACCTTTGATCGATGAATAGTAACAGTTACCCTAACTGGTTACTATTCACTTTACCCTGACGGGTAACTATTCACGTTACTATAACCGGATACTATTCCCATCAGCCTAACCGATTACTATTCACAAACCCTAACCGAAATCACTATACTTAGCGTACTTTGGTTATGCTCAATTATGATTTTTATCATTTTATTGGTTGTTCATTCTCTATTTGATTTCTAGTTTCGAGCTCTATTTATGGCAGTACCGATGATTGTTAGCACGCTGACTGGGAGGGTCTAAGGAACGACCTTAGAACATCGGCCTCCACAGCCCTGATATCCTCGTAGGATCTGAGAAAAACCTCCACCACTATGTTGGAAGGGCGGTACGCCTTAATGGTTTCATTACCCTCTTTCAATTTATAGTCTTGACCAAGTGATATTAATCATCACCTCAAGGTCACTATCCTCCATTGCCCGTAGGTCTTACTCATTCCCATTATCTGGGATATGTTATTCTAACTAATCCCCAAATTTCTATAAGACTTTATATCTAGTGTATATCTAGTATAGAATAAATCAACACAGTATTTCATGTTACAGACACGAATATGCTTGAACTTACCAATACTACGATAACGTCCACTTCCGAAACTCTTCCGCAGTTTTATCTTTAAATTGGGTTCCTACAGACATAATATCGCCTGTTAATACCCTTCATTGATTATCACTCTAAATATATTTATTATGTGATAAATTTTACACAACATTCAAATCTTTATGTGACATACGGTTTGCAACAAGCCCGTGTCCCTAACCGTGTTTCTCTCGGTTCTATTCTACACGGCCGTGTTTTACTGTACACGCCCGTGTAATATTTAAACTCTAGATTTTAACTTTAAAATCTCTATTGTGGATCCTAGAATTTTATCTAAGTTATTCTAAGTCTTTTAGGGTCCTTTTCCGAGCCTTTTAGAAATTTTTGGTCAAAATGACCATTTTGCCCCTAACGGGTCTCGGGACCGTAACTATTCTGTTCCATCATTTTACAGCTTAAATTGCTGCAAAATCTCAATTTCATTTTTCCCGACCCTCGATTACTATTCATCCATCACCTAGGGTCGTTTTTTCTTTTTTCGAGCGTTTCGGAGCCTCAAATTGCCACTTCACTATACTTAAAACATTTTTCATCCCGTCCCCGGCCCTCAGTCCTCGAGAGGCTTGGGTTTCCTATCCCGACTAACATTTTTCCCTCGTTTCCCAAAATACGCCGAACATGAATTTTTTCCTGTTTTAGCCATTTTAATCTTTTAGGGTCGGTTTAGTATTCCTTTTGGGTTAGTTTTCCACTTCTAACCCTAATCCACCGAGGGGTCCTGGCTTCCTCCCCGAGTCCAATGTTCTTACCCCTCGTTTCCCGAAATGCCCTTACGTCGTTTTAGAAATTTCGGCAGCATTTCTACTTATTTTTTAAGGTTTCCCGGCATTAGGTACGCCTCAGAACCTTTGTACCTGCCACGTACTATACCAGAGGCCTATTTTATACAAAGTTTCCAAACTTTGTATAAAAATTTTCCACATAAATCAATATTCAGGAATCAACACAAACAACAATATTTTTTTTCCCTCAAACTAGCCTTGGTTTACATGTTAATCAACACCAAATAATTTTTCATCACTAAATTTCACTCTTAGGTTTTTTGATGTATAAAACAACATAAAAACCTAACAAAACATGCATTCTAACCCTAGCATAGCCACAGATTTTCATGCATAAACACATAGAAAATCCTGTTTTCTTTCCTAGGGTTTTTATCAACACTTTTCAACATTAAAAATTTTCCATTTCTTAGTGTTCATACCCATGGTTTTAGCAAGAAAATTACATCAAAATTTTCTTGTTTCCCTATTCCAATTCATGCTTAGTTCAACACATAATTAAATGAACATAAACACTAAACTAAAACATCAATACTCGTGCATTTTTCACACCCCTAATGCCACGGATTTTCAAGAAAAACATGCAAAATTTTTGCTTGTTTCTAAACCCTAATTCATGCTTTAATCTCTACAACACCAAACTAATCACAACATCATCACATCATCAACTAAATAACAATTTTTTTTTCATTGTTTTCACACTCTTATACCCATGGATTTTCTAAGGAAAATCAAAGAGAAAAGCTTCAATTTTGAAGGTTACCTTAACTAGTTGATGACTTGATGTTGGAATAGCAATGAAAGCTAAGTTTGGTGTGGAATTTTCAACAAAATTTTGGCTTACAAGGGGGGAGAAGGCCACCGATTTGTGCTGAAGAAAAGGAGCAAGAGTTTGGCTAATTTTTCCATTTTTTTGAATGGATTTTGATGCCTATTTATAGGCAAAACTCAAGGAATTTTTTGTAATTTTTTTCCAACAATTTGCTAATTGTTCAAGGACTAGAAAATAAGGATTTTGGGGCAAAAATCAAATTTTTTTTCTTCTTCCTTTCCAAGTGGCCGAATGGCCTTTTTCAAAATTTTTAAAAAAATTTTCATTGGCTTTTTGGCATGATCTTGGCCATTGATCATAAAGTAATCTAATCTAAGCCATACACCTTTCAAAATTACTTTCCTAATTAAAGAAAATAATTTTGGTTTATGACATAATCATGGTGATATCATCCTACTATTTATATTAATTCACTAATTAATTCGTGATCAATTTTTGACCGAAATCCGATCCAAACGGAACTTCGGGTTCCGGGCAACTCTGGTGCGTTCGGTTTGTCTTATTTTGCTTCCGTTTGATAAGAATTCTCTACCGTAAATTTCTATCATTTTCATGCATCTCAATGCATTTTCTAGGGTTTTCGGCTCTATTTTTAAAACGTCTTACCCAATTATGTCCGGTTAGATTCTCCATTCCGGAACTCACACACTTTAACACTGCCAAAACATTTTTATACTATTCACAACAGTATTAAAACATAACTTTTTCCATATTTTATTCACTAAAATTGTTATATACATACAATTTTAACCTACTCCGAGAATCTAAAATTCCTGGTTATCACAGTAAGTTCAAACATAAAACTAGTAACAGTCTAACCTAAAACATTAAAGATACTGTTAGTACATGTTAGACTTAATTATGCTCAGTTATGGGCAAAGTTTAAGTCTTAGGTCTTTATCTTGCATTATGTTCTGGTTTTGGGCCCCATGATTGGTCGTACTATAGTGCATGCATGATTGAGAAGGACTCTGGGGAGCAACCCATTGGCCAATCCTCTACAGTCTACTTAACATGAACATAACATAACATAACATAATTAACCTCCACCTAGTGGGAGGCTGGTACGAAAAAAGTGGTTTCATTCCCATCTTTCATGTGGTTCCTAACTGGTGGCATTATCATTGCCTCCTTGGTCTGGAACACTTTACATATCTTTCCTTATTTGTGTGTATTTTATTTACACATTAGTGTGCATATAGCACCTTGATACATACTTTACATATCATACACAGCATATAAACATATTACATAAATTCATGTTGCAGACAATAAAATGTCTAAACTTACAGGTATTTTGCTAAAGTCTACTTCCTGGGATCCGCTGACCTTCCTTCGTCGTGTTTTAATTGGGTTCCTATAGACAAAATATTGTCTGTTAATTTTAACTGTTATTTATTACTTTTCATCCATCTAATTCTTCTTCATCGTTATAAAATATTTCATTACTGTATACAATACACAGCCTAATACATGGTCGTGTCCAAGACTGTGTAACTCTCAGGTTGTTGAATGTCTCACTACATGGCCGCGTACCCTAGGCGTGTTCAGAATTCATTCTCATTACAGCCGTGTATTGTTTAAAAACTTGAATTTGACCTTAAAAATCTTAATTAAGGCCTTAGGATACCATTTAGGGCCTTAACGTCACTTTTCCTAGCTTCTGAAAAAATGACCATTTTGCCCCTAACTTTTGACAAAATGGCCATTTCATCTCTAGTGGGGTTTTTCTTCGTTTTTCAACTTAAAGCTTAATTTTGGCCTTTAGAATTTTAATTAAGCCATTCCAAGTTCTAAAGGTCTTTTTCTAACATTTTGGAAATTTTTGGTCAAAATGATCATTTTGCTCTTGACGAGTCTTTGGGCCATAAAATTTTCATTTTAACGTTTTAACTAGATTTTGTAAACCCAAAAATCAGAAAATAATTTTTCTTAGGCCTTACCAAGCTTTTTCCACATTAATTGCCAAAATGCTCAGGTTACTATTCACCCGACCCTCAAGTGATACTATTCCAACCCTCTATCGTTCATCCACTTTTTCTTACGTTCCGGGGCTCCGAATGGACGTTTCACTAATATTGAAAACATCTATCATCCTTTCCCTGACCTAGGTTACCGAGGGGCTCGAGTTTTCAAACCCTGACCTTATTTTACCCCTCGTTTACTAAAATACCCTTCGAGCCATTATAGAAATTTTGCCAATGTTTCTGCCCAATTTTTAGGTTCTCGACGTTTAGGTAACACTTCAAAACCTTGGTTGTTAGGAAATGCCTAAAGCATTAAGGACATTTTTATGTTCTTATTTTGAACTGGATAATAAAATTATAATATAGAGGTTATTCATTACGTTGTTATTTGTCCTTATTCTATTTACAAGTTAAAGTAAATGTAAGCAAATATGACTCACTGACTGCTTGTGTTAAAACTGTTAGAACGTTGCATGCAATGGACTTTTGTATGCTAGAAGAAAATATTCTAAAGTAAGCAGTCTAAACTAAGGTCTGTAGTCTATGGGGTTAGACCGAGCATCTAACTCATGTTAAGACTATTATGTTGTCTAAAGCCATGGTGGAGACGGTTTGTCTTGACTGTCCAGAGCATAGACTCCCAAGTAGAGACCTAGATATGTTGCTTGGTGGTGACATATTAGACCGGGACTAAAGCATGATTGATCGACGTAGCCCACTATGAGTGGATCAATCTGCTTTTGATGTTCATTATGCAATAACCTTAATCCTGAGTAAATGAACTACTTCATGTATATGACTTGTGTACTTTGATGTTCCAATGGCTAAAGCGTCTCAGAAGTAGTAAGCTTATAGACCGGTTCGTTGGGTGCATGACTTGTATACGATGAAGGGTTTGTTTACAGATACCAGAATCATAGCTCTAAGGAGTTAAAGGTATCCTCTTAAAGGCATTATACTGGATGTGAAAATGGACAAGGCCTTAGGTTGTTTGCTGGGCAGATGACTTCTTATTCACATATGGTGAATAATCATTTTCTTATTCAGTAGTATCATGGAACTTTAAGATAGCCAGATCAGTAGGATTGAACGGACTTTGACCTAGGGCTGATTATGGATATCATATGAGGGTTTTGCATACATGACAAGGTCATTGGACATTAGCTTGTCACAGGCTTTCGTAATACGGTATATAATTGAGAGTTCAGTTTCAAGTTTATAGTGCTGTGACTCTAAAATTAGTGATCATATGATTGAGTTGTTTGGTATAGAATGATGATCATATGGATTCACGAGAGTCTGATTATATATGTCCAATTGGTTCCTCTACTAGCTCCACATAATTCCTTAACGGTTGGCAAATTGATTTGTGTATGCTTATTGGCTAGTTGATTATGCATGGATGGTGTTGACATAGGATTAGGATGGTGGACAAGATTCTCTCCGGTTGAATTCATATTTTGTTTTGGATAATAGAGTACACAATTATTCGAACTCCAAATAAAGTTGCCATGATTTTATTTGAGATTGGATTGGAGTTGTAGAAAATTATCCATGAGAACAAAATTTGAAATACAACTTTTTTTGAAGTTTGAAATTTGAATTTTGAAATTTGAAATTTGAAATTTAAATTTGAAATTTGAAATTTGAATTTGAAATTTAAATTTGAAATTTGAATTTGAAGTTTGAATTTTGAAATTTGAACTTTGAACTTTGAAATTTAAAATTCAAATTTTGAATCACAGTTCAAGTGGAATTCGAATTCTTTGTGGATAATTCTATAGGGTTAGAATTCGAATTTGAGTTGGATTATGTGGAGGAAAATCTTGTTTGAATCCTACTTGAATTTGGAGTTTTAATCCATTAAGGAAAACCGAAATTAGTTGAGGAATATCCTCTTAGAATTTTCAGATTTTTTGGATAAGGATGCAGGGAAAAATTCAAGTTTCAATCCCAGTAGAATTTGGATTCTCTCCTCCCTAGTTTGGCTGAAAATTTTGAGGATAATCTCAAGGGAGATTTTCGATTTTAATGGATAAGGGTGAGATTATATTCAAGCTAGAAAATCCTATTTGAATTTTTAATTCTCTTCACACTTTAATGACCGAATCTAGTCATGTTTTTGGCACAAAGGGGAATCGGTTTTTATGAGGGAATGAGGAGACAAAATTCAAGTTAAAATCCTGTTTGAATTTTGAAAGAAAAATCCTTAAATTGACCAAATTATTTTTGGTTGGTTAAGGCCTAGAAAATTCAGATTTTTGTTGTGGATAAGGGAGAAAATCTTCTCCTAATCCAATTCGAATTTAGAGGATCACCTCATGCAAGTCTATAAATAGAGGTCCTGCCACTCCAGTTCTCTCGGATCACAAACTCTCAGGTGAGCAGGCTTGTTGTTGCACAACTCACCATGACAATAAGTTCTTTAGAGATCTGGGTGGTTGGAAAGAGACTAGCAGTGCTAGCATACTAGTTAAGGAGCCGAGTGCTCACACACTTTGCCATCTGTGAATTGGAGAATAGTAGAGAGGGCTAGTTGGTTGAAGCCCTCTAGTCATTATCCTCCTGTAGTTTGGCGTCCTCTTAAGGTATGAGTTTTGTTGTTGTTAGTTTATTGTATGTGGCATCACGAGATATCTAACGATCTTGAAAAATTTTTTACTGTTTCGCTACGCCACTCTGATGCATTTTTACTGATTTTTTTCCTACAATTGGTATCAGAGCCATCTCATGACTATGCCGTGTACATAAATTAGACTATAGTTAGTCTTTTTATTTATATATGGATTTGATATTTAGAGAGTGGCATTTTAGGATTCCTTTATGTTGTTATCATGTATTATGTATGTAGTATGTGGTTATTTTAATTTTTTAAATTATTATAAGCATGCTTGTTTTATGCCGGCTATGGTTCCTTAGAATTTAGAAAATTGTATCTAGGATTTTTTTATGTAACCATGGGAGAAGTTTATCATCACTGTAATTTTCCCATGGATTTTAATTTTTTGTCTCTTAGAATTATTATGATTAGAATTTTTTGTACCCCAGAAACAGTTTAGGAAATTTTATGTAATTATTCTTGGAGGAGATTGAAGTTTGAAGACCGAAATTTATTTTTCCCAAAAGTTAAATTTAATTTAAAGGTTGAAATTTTGATTGTGTGGAAAATTCTAATTTAATTAGGATTCAAATTAATTTTTGGAGGTCCTAATGGGTAAATTGGAATATGACACAGAAATCGAGGACATACCCCTCGGGATAGGCCGTCAGCCTTGGTGGGGCTACAGCCCCTACCCTCGGGTAGGATAGGGCTGCGGCAACCCCTGCCTAAGGCTGCACCACCCACATGTTAGGAAATGCCCTAAGCGTTAGAGACATTTTGATGTATTTATTTTGATCTGGATAACAAAATTATATATAGAGGTTATTCATTACATTGCTATCTATCCTCGTCTTATTTACATGTTAAAGTAAATGTAAGCAAATATGGCTCCCTGATTGCTTGTGTTAAACTGTTAGAACGTTGCATGCAATGGATTTTTGTATGCGAGAAGACAATGTTCTAAAGTTAGCAGTCTAAACTATGGTCTGTAGTCTATGGGGTTAGACCGAGCATCTAACTCATGTTAAGACTATTATGTTGTCTAAAGCCTTGGAGGGGACGGTTTGTCTTGACTGTCTGGAGCTGGACTCCCAAGTAGAGACATGGATATGTTGCTTGGTGGTGACATATTAGACCGGGACTAAAGCGTGATTGATCTACGAAGTCTGCTTTGAGTGGATCAATCTGCTTTTGACGTTCATTATGCAGTAACCTTAATCCTGAGTAAAAGGACAGCTTCATGTATATGACTTGTGTACTTTGATGTTCCAATGGCTAAAGCGTCTCAGAGGTAGTAAGCTTATAAACCGGTTCGTTGGGTGCATGACTTGTATACGATGAAGGGTTCGTTTACAGATATTGGAATCATAGCTCTAATGAGGAGTTAAGGGTATCCTCTTAAAGGCATTATACTAAATGTGAAAATGGATAAGGCCTTGGGTCGTCTGCTGGGTGGATGACTTCTTATTCACATATGGTGAATAATCATTTTCTTTATTCGGTAGTATAATGGAACTTTAAGATAGCCTGATCAGTAGGATTAAACAGACTTTGGCCTAAGGCTGATCATGGATATCATATGAGGGTTCTGCATACATGACAAGGTCATTGGACGATAGCTTGTCACAGGCTTACGTAATACGGTATATAATTGGGAGTTCAGTTTCAGGTTTATAGTGGTGTGACTCTGAAACTAGTGATCATGTAATTGAGTTGTTCGGTAAAAGAATGATGATCATATGGATTTGCAGGAGCCCGATTATATATGTCCAATCAGTCCCTCTACTAGCTCCACATAATTCCTTAACGTTTGGCAAATTGATTAGTGTATGCTATTGGCTGGTTTATTATGCATGGATGGTGATGACACAGGATTAGGATTGTAGACAATATTCTCTCTGGTTGGATTCAGATTTTGTTTTGGATAATAGAGTATACAATTATTCAAACTCCAAATAAAGTTGCTATGATTTTATTTGAGATTGGATTGGAGTTGTAGAAAATTATCCATGAGAACAAGAATTTGAAACACAACCGTTCTGCGGATTTTGAAATTTGAAATTTGAAATTTGAAATTTGAATTTGAAATTTAAATTTGAAATTTGAAATTTGAAATTTGAATTTGAAATTCGAATTTGAAATTTGAAATTCAAATTTTGAATCACAGTCCAAGTGGGATTCGAATTTGTTATGGAAAATCCACAAGGTTTGAAATTCGAATTTGAGTTGGATTTGGAGAGGATAATCTTGTTAGAATCCTACTTGAATTTTGAATCTAAATCCTAACAAAAGGTGGACGAAATTTTGAGGATAATCCTCAATGGAATTTCGGTTTTTGTGGATAAGGTTCAAAGGGAAAAATTCAAGTTTCAATCCCAGTTGAATTTGGATTCTCTCCTCCCTGAAAAGTGGCCAAAATTTTGGAGTGTATCTCCTAGGAAAATTCAGTTATTTTGGATAAGGTTGAGATAAGATTCAAGCTTGAAAATCCTAGTGGAATTTTGATTCTCCCTTATCCTAAAAGTGGCCGAATTTTATGAGGAGATTTTCTCCTAGGAATTTCAGATTTTTTGGTTGAAAAAGGGGAGATAAAATTCTAGTTAAAATCTTGTTTAGATTTGGATTGGATTTATCCATAATGGCCGAATTTTATTATTGAGAATCTCCCATAGAAAATTCGGATTTTTATGGTTATGGATAAGGGAGAATATCTTTTCCTAGTCCAATTCAAATTCAGAGAATCACCTCATGCAGGTCTATAAATAGAGGTCCTGCCACTCCAGTTCTCTCAAACCACAGACTCTAAGGTGAGCAAGCTTATTGCTGTACAGCTCATCGTGACAATAAAGTTCTTTAGAGATCTGGGTGGTCGGAAGAAGACTAGCAGTGCTAGCATACCGATCGAGGTTTAGAGTGCCCACACACTCAGCCATTCGGGAATTGGAGAATAGTAGAGAAGGCTAGTTGGTTGAAGCCTCCGGTCATTCTCCTCCTGCAGATTGGCGTCCTCGAGGTATGAGTTTTAATTGTTGTTGATTTATTGCATATGGTATCATGAGATATTTAACGATCTAAAATTTTTTTTTGTTCCACTGCACCACTCTGATACGTTTTTACCGATTTATTTTCCTACACCACGGCTGCAGGCTTTGCCTGCAGCCAAGGGTGGCTGTGGACCCCTAGGGCCTGGCCGAGCCCCTAGGCTACAGCCCATGGCTGCAGCACCCACCCAGGCACCTATAGCCTGGGGCTGCAGTAGCACCCAGCCGTGCAGCCTGGGGCTGCAGGCAAAGGTTGCGCCCTGGCTGTGGGCCGTGGGTTGCTAGCCTTGGGGGCTGGGGGCTGCCCACGACGGCTACCAGCTTCCGGGGGTCGTCGGGGCGATGGATCGAAAAACGAAAAATTTGATTTTTAAATTTGAGATTTAATTTTAAATCATGTTTGAAAATATGTAATTGAAAATTTAAAAATTTTTGAAATTACATATTATTACACATGAAATTTAAATTGTTTAAAATTTGAATTTGAAATTTAAATTTGAAATTCTAATTTGATATTTGATATTTGAATTTGAAATTTAAATTTTTGAAATTTAAATTTTAAATGATTCTTGGGATGAGAAATAAATCAGGAGGCTACATGAAGATGGATACAAGAAGACATAACAAAATTCAAGACCTAAAGAATACTTTGGAGGGAATTTTGTAATCTTTATTTTCTTTGTTCTAGGATGAAACCATAGCTTGGTTATTTTTTCTGTCAATTTTTTTCTATGATATGTCATGGATGTATAAATATGTATTGATGGATGTTTTGAATGCATATTTGATTACATGTCATATAGGATAGGTGAATGCCAAGAGTTATTTGATGTAAAAATGACCGTAATGAAATTTCCTCTAAACTTTATGTGTTATCAAATCCCAAATTTGGAACCTAAGGGGGTCAAAAATGGCCAAACCCGTGGCCTAAAACTGGGGATAGATTTGTGTGTCTTGCTATCTTAAACGTCCACACACACACACACACATCCATCCATAAAAATTTAAACCACAACCACATGAACTTAAAAATAAAAAGCTAAGGGCTCAAAATAAACTTATTACAACCCATTGCATAAATAATACACATAAATTTCCTTGATCAAAACTTAAAAATTAACTAAACTACAAAAAAGGAGGTTTTTGGTTTTACCTTACATGCTATGAACCAAGCACAATCGAACCGAGACTTGGGTGACCCAAAAATTGCCATGTGAACCAAGAGCGATTGGGGGTCAACTTGTGCTAGAAAGGACACTAAAATTTCTCTTATCATCAAACTAAAATAATAACTAAAAACCACAAAGATTGGTTCTAAAATCTTACCCTTGAGTGACCTTAAGATGGCTTGAGAAAATGGCTCCAACACAAGCTAGGTGGTGGCTAGTTTTTAGCAAGTTTTTAACTTGGTTTCTTCGCTTGAAAATGGTCTATTTTTGGGCTAGAAATGGGCAGATTTTTCTGAAGAGAAAGGGAGAGAAAAGGCTTGGTTTCTTAGAAGCAAAAAGAGGAAAATGAACTCTAAGGGTGAGCACACCTATTGTGACAACCGGGAAACTCAGGCATTCGTGGAAGAAAATGTACAAATGTATATATATAACAATTTGTACTATTTAAAGAGTGAAATGAATGTATTTATATTGTTTAGAAGTAATAAAATGTTCTAACAATACTGATGAGTAAGAATTCAGTGTTGATAAAATTCACTGAATTGAAACGGGTGGAACGGTGCCAAAAACGGCATTGAAAACCCTAACCGGTGCATTATGGTGCACTAAAAGATGAAAAACTTCCGGGATTGATCTTGATCAAACGGAAGCAGTATAAATTGATCCGACTGCATAGGAGACCTTAGGAACCCGCCGGGGCGATTTCAGGAAAATTTCGGTTCGAACCGACATCGGTCAAAAAGTAGTCGAATTAATGTGAATAGTAAAGTCAAAGTCAACATTTTACTTTGCATTTATGACATCATAAAGCCAAATTAATAAATGTGAGAAATTTGGTAGTTGGTGGCATTAATGGCCAAGATTGATTCACTTTTTGATCTAAAGGCCAAGATTTGGCCAAAATTAGCCAAATTAATTTTTTGAAAAAAATGGAAAGAATTAGCATGACAGTTGTTGAAATCTCATTGGTTGGAAGCTAAATTAATTGGCTTCTTTGGTTGCTTAATTCGGCAAACATGAAACAAAAGGCACCCGAAGCTTATTCACGCCAAAACAAAGAGAAACAAATTTTTCTAAGTGTTGTCCAAGAGAATACGAGAGCAACCAAGAGGAACCAAGCTAATCCTCCAAGTTTTCTTCACAAAAGTGGTATCAAACACTTCATTGAAGTCAAAGGAAGCAAGAAAGCAAGGTAACCTTCTTTAGTTTGCAATTTTTCTTGATTTTTCTCCATAAAATCCGTGGGATGAATAGTATGAAGGATGAAAAATTTTAAGTTGGTTTTGGTTGATTTGGTGCTTGGGTTTTGTTAATGATTTAATTAGAAGAAAAACCATGCATTTTGTTTAAAGAAAAACAAAGTTTTGGTTGGTTTTCCAAGGGCAAAATCGTGGGTTACTTTGTGTGTTTGATGATGAATTGTTGTTGTTCAAGTGTTGTAATGCTTTAAATCATGTTTTGGTTAAATGTAAAGCATGATTTGTATGGTTATAAAGCTTGGAAAAATTTTGGAATTAACAACCCTAATATGGCCGTGGATTGTAATTAGGGTTTGGTGAATATTTTTGCATGATTAACTTGATGATTGGATAGTTCAAATCATGCATTTAATTATGAAAATGATGGTTATGTGATTAAAAGCATGAAACAAAAATTTGGTGCATGTTTTATCTTAAATGGCCGGGGTTATGTTTGTTGAAAAACCCTAAGAATTGTGTTGTAAAATGCATGGAAATTGGCTTGAAAATGTGCTAGGTAATGACATTGGAATGGCCTAAAATTTGGTTGAAAAATTGAAAAGTTTTGGTTAGGTTTTGAGTATAAAAACCGTGGCTAAAACTAAGGGTAAAATTGAAAGAATTTTGTTGAATGTGGTTCAAAATGTGAATTGGAAATTTTGTGAGCTTTTATGTAAAAGTTTGGGAAACTTTTACATAAAATAGGACTTTGGTATAGTATGTGGTAGGTACATATGGTTCGAGGGGTACCTAACGCCGGTAGCCTTAAATTTACGCCGAAATACTGCCGAAATTTCGAAAACGGCATTTGGGATAAAAAGGGAATTAAAAATAAAAATTTAAAGTCAGGTCGGAAACCCGAATCCCTAAAGGCAAATTGAATAAGGGAAAGTTAAGGGGTGGTTTATGAATAGTAACCCGTCCTATTAAAAATGTAAAACGTGAGTGAAACTGAAAAACCGACCCAGGGGGGCGTTTTTGGGAAACGAAATAAAGGTCCGAGTCGGGTACAGAAAATCCGAGCCTCGGAGACCTAGATCGGGAACGTCTAGATGAACGTTTTAAATACTAGTAAAACGTCCATTTGAGGTTCCGAAACGATAGAAAATCACTAAACCGACGTAAGGGTCGGAATAGTGCTTCCCGAGGGTCGGGAAGGTGAAAAGTAGAAATAAAATAGAAACGAACCTGGTAATGAATAGAAAAGAGTCAGAAAAGTTCCTGAGAGCAAAAAAATGCAGTCTGGATCGAGAAAATTCCGTCAGGGGCATAATTGTAATTTTACCAAAATATAGGGGTAAAATCGTAATTTTACAAAAGTTGAGACAAATGGGGAAAATGATAAATAAAACCTAAAAAGTTATAAATAGGTTTTATTTAAGTTTTTTAATGAAAAATAAAAGCTATAAATGGAAATGAAATTAACAGACAAGGTTTTGTTTGTAGGATCCCAAAATCGACCCACAAGGAGAGCGATTAAAGATCTAACAAGGAAAAAGGAGAAGAAACAGATAAGGTAAGATCAGACATTTACCTGTCTGTAACATGTAGCATCATTATTGCTAACTTTGATGTACTAACTATAAGTTAGGTATATATGTGCTACGGGCACTATTATAGAATAGAGAGAGAGAGACGAAATTTGCTACGGGCACTATTGAAATGGGACACATAATAAATTGTGCTTCAGGCACTAGAGCGAGGTTAATGAAACTCACTCACCTAAAATTAAAATGTGAACCATTCCTAACCACGAGGCAATATGAAGTCACCGGGTTAGAACTTTAAAAAGTCGGTAATGAAACCACTTTTGGCGTACCAGCCTTCCGTACAGGGAGGTAAACTTTGCCTTCGGGGCTATGATGATGAGATTAAGGCTATGGACGTCAGCACTGATGTATCGCTCCCAGTCATGTATAATTTTGCCTTCGAGGCTATGAGATTAAGGCTGTGGAGGTTAGCACTAATGTACCGCTCCCAGTCGTGTACAAATCTGTCTTCAGGGCTATGATGATGAGATTAAGGCTGTGGAGATCAGCACTAATGTACCACTCTCAGTCATGCGCACTAAAATGGTACTGCCAACCTGAGCTCAAAACCAGAACATAATTAAAGAAAATTACTTAAAACTGAAACTATGCCACAATTGAGCATAAGACAGTTTCGTAAGCGTACTAACATCGCGGTAGATGTACTGTTGATATACTGTACTGTGGTCAAACTTACTATTCATAATGAATAGTGGTCAAAGTTACTATTCTTGATGAATAGTAGTCAATGTTACTATTTATGATGAATAGTATTATTCATAGAAACTTTAATTCTTGCATGTTTGAACTTACTGAGCCTATAGCTCACCATTTTTGCTTATGTTGCAGGTAAACGACCAGCTCGGTAGCTTTGTATGACTGGATGGCGGACGGGATAACGCGTGTCAAATGGGATAGGAGGCCAAGGGATATGGTCCTGCCAGAGTCTTTCCGCTGAGCGATGACAAAGAAAGGGAAAAAGAAACAGTCCTTTTGTAAATATATATTTTACAAAACAGTCTTTCCACTATGCTTTACTTATCCTTTCTATTCTATTTCTTTCTTTTTCTTTGCTTTACTTTATCTTGCTTAATCTTTCACTTGTGGACCCGTGGTTGGACGTACCTAATGTGCTCAGACCAATAGAGGATCAGGGGAGCGACCCACCAATCAACCCTAAGGTCATCTCTGGACTACTACCTATAGGTAGCAAGTCAAGCCATCAACTACCTCATTATTAACGAGACAGCACCACACAACTGGGGTGAAGGCTATCTTTGAACCTCAAAACTGGAGAGGTCGGTATGCCAACCTTAACTTTTAAGTCTTATTATTTGACTTATCTTATTCCTCTTTTCTTTATTTGATCTTACTTAACTATTCTCATGAACATGTTAGTATCGTGTTACAAACTGAATAACTTAAATGTGTATATATATAATACAACTCTATGGCAAGTCAATTCGTGAGTAGACAATTAAATGTCTGTACTTACAGCACTTGTGCTAGTGTAAACTTCTGTGGGTCCGTTGAGCTCCTTTGCCCGTCTCTAGTTGAGTTTCCTAAAGACATAATGTCATCAATTAATACATTTTCATTAACTGACTTTTTATACTAAAATCTGAACTTTGGCTTTTAAAATCTTAATTAAAGTCTTATGGTGACATTTAAAGTCCTAACGACTCTGTTTAGACTTTTCTAGGGCTCTAGCAACCATTTCCGAGCATTTCAGAAATTTTAGTAAACTTGGTGAATAGTGAATTTTGACGGTGAATAGTACTATTTACATGAATAGTATAATGCACTTGAATAGTGCCATGCACGTGAATAGTAATTGGGCCAGGGGACGTTCCTATTTTTCTACTTAGACCGGGTTCCCTAAGTCCGAGAACCATAAAATAGCTAACTAGAGGGTTTAATGCCCCTTTCTTGACTTTTCTAGACTTTTTGGTTAAAATAACCATTTTGCCCCTAACGTGTCTTGGGGTCATAACATTCTCATTTTGGTGCTTAAACGGGATTTTCTAGGTCTCGGTAAATTTTTACAACTTAATTGTTGCGATTTCACTATTTACTTATCACCCGTCCCTCGGGTGGTATTATTCCGACCCTTGGGCTCGTGGCTCGTTTTTCTAGCGTTTCAGAGCTTCAAACGAGCTTTTCACTAATCTTAAAAACATTTCTTATTCTCTTCCCGACATAGGTCTCTGAGGGGCTCGGGTTTTTCCATCCCGACCCTAAACTTTACCCTTATTACCCAAAACGCCCTTGACATTATTTTTTTTTACCGTCCTCTCGGCATTTTAGATTTTAGGGGTCAGTTTACTATTCTGCTAGACATGCTTTCTTACTTCAAAATCTAAGGTATCGAGGGATCTCGGTTTTCATTTCTGAGCATATTTTTATCGCTCGTTTCCTGAAATGCCCTTAATGCCGCTTTAAAAATTTGGGCAGCATTTCCGCTTAAATTTTAGGTTTCTGGCGTTTAGGAAACACCTCAAAACCATCTATCCTAATCTAAACCTGCCACGTACTATACCAGAGGCTTATTTTACACAAAAGTTTCTAAACTTTTACGTAAAAACTTTCCACACTTTTATTGTACAATTCACACACAAAGTCTTTATTTTTCAGTCACTTAGGCCACGGTTTTAGTTTAGGTTTCCAACACCAAAACTTTCTTTCTTTCAAGCATTCTTTCTCTAACTTTTCTTCTTGGTTTTTTTTAAGGCATATATAATGCCAAAAGCAAATAAAATTCTTATTGAAATCTCTTTATAAAGCCACGGGTTTTATGCTAAATCCTAACCTAACTTTGGTTTTCAATTCAACCACTTACATAAGCTTATCTTCTACATCATTCTAACTTACCACAACACTAAAATCAAAATACATGTTTAAGTCAACCAAAACCAACTCAAAATTCTTTCCAAACCCTAGTAACATACACAGTTTTTCTTGAAACAAACCGAATCCCACTTTGGTTTTAAGCTTTCAAATTTTCTTTCTAGTGTTTTACATATCAAAACACACTTTAAAACAACAATTTAATTAAACCAAACTTGAAATTTCTTGAAGCCATACACTTAGTCACGGGTTCCTCATAAAACTAACATGAAAAATTCTTGTCTCAAGCTTCTAAATTACTCTTTAACTATCATGCAAACTAATTAACCTTAAACAACAAGGTTTGAACTAAACTTTTTTCATTCTTTTCTACTCAACATAGCCATGTATTTTTGCTTCAAAATACCAAAGAAAAGCTTAAAATTTCAAGCTTACCTTGCTATGTTACTCAACACTTGCTTAGGAAGAACTTTGCTTAAGATTTTAACACCAAACTTTGAAGAAACTCAAGCTCAATGGAGGGGAAGAGTCACGGCTTCAAAGGGCAGCAAAAGGGGCTGTAATTTCATAAAAAAAATTTTTGATTTCATGAAGCCAAAAACGTTTTTATAAAGGGAGGCCAAAAAGGAGGGCCTTTTAGCAATTTTCTTTAGGGACTTTTTAGCAACTTTTTAAGGATTTATTTGCATACTTTTTGGGGTCAAAACATAATTATTTTGGCTGTCTTTCCAGCTGTAAAACCGACCTATTCAGCCCTTATCCACAAAATTTTTTAAAAAATCAACTTTGCATTTTTGGCTTAATCTTAGCCCTTGATCTTACCTACCTTTAATCTTAGCCATTCATCCTACCTACCACCCTTTTTCTTCAAATTTCTTATTCCGAATTATGACATCATTCATGATGTCATCTAATTAATCCATAGGTCAAAGTTTGACCAAAAGTCAAATCGAACCAAACTTTACCGAAATCGCGTAGGCGGGGTTCTGACGCCTCCTGTGCGATCGTTTTACCTTATTCTACTGTCGTTGGGCTAAAAGTCAATGACGAAGTTTTTCATCCTTTAGTAACCTTACGTTTTACCTAGGGTAATCTCTTGGTTTCTTTGGCCCCAAAATGCTTCATCATTTTACCGAAGATGACGAAATTTCTGGGGTGACATACTGGAGGACTTGTCTAGCCATCCGTACTGTCAAATTATTCTAATACTGTCTTAAAACTCTTAAAAACCCTAAATTACTTTTCTTATTGTGCTCTTACTTTGACTTGCCATATTCTTATCTTTACACTATTCAGATACCGAAACTACTCCTTTTTGAGCGTTTTGGCCTGAAATCACTTTCTTACTCATATACTTTATTCTCTACTTCTTTTGGGAGATTTTAATTCCTCCAAAACATCTATTTATTACTATCAACACTATAATTTGTCTAATTACAAACATAGTGTTTCTTTAAATTCTTGCTTACAGAACTCATAGAAAACCCTGGATTAAACTAAATTACACTGCTAGCATTCTTTGGTCGTCACACATGGTATAAGAAATAAATAGTGAAATGGACATAGAATGGGCTCATAGGCAGTACAACCTAGCTAGGAATGATCAGAATAAAAATCAGATTTAGAAAATCCAATTCTGGGTGAAAATTAGAACACTACTGAAAAATGGTTGGATTCCGAATGACAGAAATTAGACTGCAAAGAGAAGAATTTACAGATGAAATTTTCCCCTAGAAAACCGTGTGAAAGTAGCTAGAAATAGCCCAAACACGGCCCTAAAAAGTGGGAAAATTTTTCCCTAAAATAATGGATGTGTTGGCCACCTTTTGGATTAAACAATTCTAGAATTCAAGCACATGGCCAACAACAAATTTTTTTTTTATTTGGCCCCTCCTTCCATGCGCAGCCCTTGGTTTTTGGGAGGCTGAAATGGCAGCAATTTGTTCCCTAATTAGGCAAAAAATGTGGATAATTAAGTGAGCTTAAGTTAAGTTAAGTTGGATTAGTTTTGCCTATAAAAGGCATGCTTGACGTAGAGATGCCACTTTCTTTCATTTGGCTCCCAAAACCACAATTCTTTTTCTCTGTCTTTTCTTGCTGTAGTTGATCACCCCACAGCCCCCAAACCCGCCATTTTCAAGCCAAAAACCAAGCTAAAAACTCACCAAAAGCTAGCCCCTTCAAACTTGTGTTAGGAGATTTCAATCCAAGTCATTTTAAGTTCATCCAAGGGTAAGTTTTTGGAACCAATCTTTGTGATTTTTAGTTGTTATTTTGGGTTGATGTTAAGAGGAAATTTTTGGTGTTTTTGCTAGCATAAACCGACCCCAAACTCTCTTGGTTCACACGGCCATTTTGGTCACTAAAGTTTCGATTCAATGTGTTTGATTCCTAGCACGTTAGGTAAAACCGAAAACACCCTTTTTGAAATTTAGTTATTTTTAAGCTTTTGGATCAAGGAATTTATGTGTATTTGTTTATGCAATGGGTTGTAATAAGTTTATTTTGAGCCCTTAGCATATCATTTTTAAGTTATGTGGTTGTGTGGTTGTAGTTTACATTTTTACGAATGGATGTGTTTATGTGTAGACGTTTTAGCGGCTGGACACAAATCTGGCCCCAGGTTAGAGTCATGGGTTTTGGCCATTTTGACCAAGTTAGAGTCCAAATTTAGGATTTGGTAAACATGGAGTTTTAAGGAAATTTTGTTATGGTCGTTTTTGCATCAAATAGGTTTTGGCAGAAAATGACACTAAGATAGGTTTTTCGAGTGGTTTTCATTCAGTGTCCAAAACTGTGACTAAAAATCTGAACGCCAAAATGGTCTCGAGTTTGTTAAAAATGACCTACTTAGAGTCCAAACCAGATCTCAGGCTCAACATCAAAGTTGTAGATCTCGTCAAAACTTTAAGACGACCTATGTATGTTTTAAAAATTTGGCCGTTTCGGGCTTCAAACAGAGCCGTTTTCAAAATAGCATAAAACTGGAAACTTTTCAAAAACTGGGCATAAGTAGCTACGGGTTTAGTGAGTTTAGGAGTCGTTAGAGTTTGATTTGAGCTCTGAGGTGAACATGAGAGTTGTTCATCTCGTTGAGGACGAAAAGTTTTGTGTTTGCCAAATTTACAAACTAAGTCGTATCAAATAAGTTTTTAAAACAGTTTCAGTAAGTGGTTTAAAAACCACCTTTAAAATGCAAATACCAAATGTGTTCTACACTTTTAAAATAAAAACACAGTTTTAATAAAATGCCCCCAACTTCCAATAGGGTGATTAGGGGACGATTTCAAAGCACACAATTTTCCCAAATTTTTATAAGGCAACAAAGACAATTTTTCAAAATAAGACAGTAGAGGTAGCTCGGTAGGCTACCACACCAAACAAGCTTAGTAACCTGGTAGACTGCTTAGTTAACGACGCGTGTGATAGACCATAAAATCCCAACAGTACAACCGAGGATTAAGCTAGGTTTTTCGAAGAATTCCTGTGAATAAGAATGTGTAAGAACACTATATTTGTGAATAAAAAGATAATAGTATTACTAATAATAAATAAATGTTTTGGAGGATTTGAAATCTCCAAAAATGATCAAAGAATAAAGTTCATGACTGAGAAAGTGATTTCGGACCAAAAAGCTTAAAATAGAGTGGTTTCGGTATCCAAAAAAGATAAGACATGAGAAATGGCAAGTCAAAGCAAATATAAGACAAGATAGGTTTTTAAGAGTTTTGAGATTGAGTTAGATCACACCGATAGCACGGATGGCTAGATATGTCCTTCGGTGCACTCCTCAAGAAATTTTGTTATTTTTGGAAAAATGAAGATGCTATTTAGAAACCAAAAACCTTAAGAGATTACTTTAGGTAAACCAAGATTGGGGAAACAGACGAAAATTTACAGTTTTGATTTTTAGTCAAACGATAGTAGAATAAGGCAAACCGATCACACAGGAGGCGCCAGAAACCCGCCTATGTGATTTCGACAAATTTACGTTCGGTTTGACTTTTGGTAAAACTTTGACCTCTGATTAATATAATGAGGACAAAATAGATGATGTCATAATTGATTTATTTATTTCAAAGAAATGTGATAGTTGGATCCAATGGTTTGTTAGGAAATGCCCAAAGCGTTAGAGACATTTTGATGTATTTATTTTGAACTAGATAATAAAATTATATATAGAGGTTATTCATTACATTGCTATCTGTCCTCGTCTTATTTACATGTTAAAGTAAATGTAAGCAAATATGGCTCCCTGATTGCTTGTGTTAAACTGTTAGAACGTTGCATGCAATGGATTTTTGTATGCGAGAAGGCAATGTTCTAAAGTTAGTAGTCTAAACTATGGTCTATGGTCTATGCGGTTAGACCGAGCATCTAACTCATGTTAAGACTATTATGTTGTCTAAAGCCTTGGAGGGGACGGTTTGTCTTTACTGTCTGGAGCTGGACTCCCAAGTAGAGACATGGATATGTTGCTTGGTGGTGACATATTAGACCGGGACTAAAGCGTGATTGATCTACGAAGTCCGCTTTGAGTGGATCAATCTGCTTTTGACGTTCATTATGCAGTAACCTTAATCCTGAGTAAAAGGACAGCTTCATGTATATGACTTGTGTACTTTGATGTTCCAATGGCTAAAGTGTCTCAGAGGTAGTAAGCTTATAGACCGGCTCGTTGGGTGCATGACTTGTATACGATGAAGGGTTCGTTTACAGATATTGGAATCATAGCTCTAATGAGGAGTTAAGGGTATCCTCTTAAAGGCATTATACTGAATGTGAAAATAGACAAGGCCTTGGGTCGTCTGCTGGGCGAATGACTTCTTATTCACATATGGTGAATAATCATTTTCTTTATTCGGTAGTATAATGGAACTTTAAGATAGCCTGATCAGTAGGATTAAACGGACTTTGGCCTAAGGCTGATCATGGATATCATATGAGGGTTCTGCATACATGACAAGGTCATTGGACGATAGCTTGTCACAGGCTTACGTAATACGGTATATAATTGGGAGTTCAATTTCAGGTTTATAGTGGTGTGACTCTGAAACTAGTGATCATATGATTGAGTTGTTCGGCAAAAGAATGATGATCATATGGATTTGCGGAAGCCCGATTATATATGTCCAATCAGTCCCTCTACTAGCTCCACATAATTCCTTAACATTTGGCAAATTGATTTGTGTATGCTATTGGCTGGTTTATTATGCATGGATGGTGATGACACGGGATTACGATGGTAGACAAGATTCTCTCCGGTTGGATTCAGATTTTGTTTTGGATAATAGAGTACACAATTATTCGAACTCCAAATAAAGTTGCCATGATTTTATTTGAGATTGGATTGGAGTTGTAGAAAATTATCCATGAGAACAAGAATTTGAAACACAACCGTTTTGTGGATTTTGAAATTTAAATTTTGAATTTTGAATTTTGAATTTTGAATTTGAAATTTGAATTTGAAATTTGAATTTGAAATTCGATTTTGAAATTTGAATTTGAAATTTAAATTTGAATTTTGAAATTTGAAATTTGAAATTTGAATTTGAAATTCGAATTTGAAATTTGAAATTCAAATTTTGAATCACAGTCCAAGTGGGATTCGAATTTGTTGTGGAAAATCCACAAGGTTTGAAATTCGAATTTGAGTTGGATTTGGAGAGGATAATCTTGTTAGAATCCTACTTGAATTTTGAATCTACATCCTAACGAAAGGTGGACGAAATTTTGAGGATAATTCTCAATGGAATTTCGATTTTTGTGGATAAGGTTCAAGGGGAAAAATTCAAGTTTCAATCCCAGTTGAATTTGGATTCTTTCCTCTCTAAAAAGTGGTCGAAATTTTGGAGTGTATCTCCTAGGAAAATTCGGTTATTTTGGATAAGGTTGAGATAAGATTCAAGCTTGAAAATCCTAGTGGAATTTTGATTCTCCCTTATCCTAAAAGTGGCCAAATTTTATGAGGAGATTTTCTCCTTGGAATTTCGGATATTTTGGTTGAAAAAGGGGAGATAAAATTCTAGTTAAAATCTTGTTTAGATTTGGATTGGATTTATCCATAATGGCCGAATTTTATTGTTGAGAATCTCCCATAGAAAATTCAGATTTTTATGATTATGGATAAGGGAGAATATCTTTTCCTACTCTAATTCAAATTCAGAGAATCACCTCATGCAGGTCTATAAATAGAGGTCCTGCCACTCCAGTTCTCTCAGACCACAGACTCTCAGGTGAGCAGGCTTATTGTTGCACAGCTCATCGTGACAATAAGTTCTTTAGAGATCTGGGTAGTCGGAAGAAGACTAGCAGTGCTAGCATACCGATCGAGGTTCAGAGTGCCCACACACTCAGCCATTCGGGAATTGGAGAATAGTAGAGAAGGCTAGTTGGTTGAAGCCTCCAGTCATTCTCCTCCTGCAAGATTGGCGTCCTTGAGGTATGAGTTTTAATTGTTGTTGGTTTATTGTATATGGCATCATGAGATATTTAACGATCTAAAAATTTTTATTGTTCCGCTGCGTCACTCTGATACATTTTTACCGATTTATTTTCCTACAATTGGTATCAGAGCCATCTCATGACTATGCCATGTACATAAATTAGACAATTACTTAGTCTTTTTATTTATGTATGGATTTGATATTTAGAGAGTGGCATTCTAGGGTTCCTTTATGTTGTTATCATGGATTATGTATAAAGTATGTGGTTATTTTAATTTTTTGAATTATTATAAGCATGCTTGTTTATACCGGTTATGGTTCCTTAGAATTTAAAAAAATTGTATCTAGGAATTTTTATGTAACCATGGGAGCAGTTTATTAACACTGTAATTTTCCCATGGATTTTAATTTTTGTCTCTTAGAATTTTTATGGTTAGAATTTTTGTACACCGGAAACGGTTTAGGAAATTTTATGTAATTATTCTTGGAGGAGATTGAAGATTGAAGACCGTAATTTATTTTTTCCCAAAAGTTAAATTTGATTTAAAGGTTGAAATTTTGATTGTGTGGAAAATTTCAATTTAATTGGGATTCAAATTAATTTTTGGAGATCCTAATAGGTAAATTGGAATATGGCACGAAAATCGAGACATGACCCATCGGGATAGGTCGACGGGCCTTGGTGGGGCTGTAGCCCCTGTGCAGGCCAACACCACCCACGGCCGCAGGCTTGGCCTGTAGCCAAGGGTGGCCGTGGCCTGCCTAAGGCTGGCCGCAGCCTGGGCGTGCATCCTCTGGCTGCAGGCGCTGCCTGCAGCCTGCCGGCTGCTGCGCCCAGCCTGGGCGTGCAGCTTGGCTGTAATGACCGCCATTTTCATGGCACCTACTTACCATGTAATAAGTCATAAAAGAATAAAATGGACATAATTTAATGTCTTTTAGTGCAAATTTAAGAAACACGGTCAAGTACATGATCGTGTAAGAGGCTGTGTACCGCTCAGATAGATGAATGTATTTCAAAGACATGGCCGTGTTGAGTAGTCTCAACTAGTACATGCCCGTGTCTGAAATGTACAAGCCCGTGTTGCGTTGCACACGCACGTGTAAGAGTCCGTGTAGAAGGCTGTGTAATGAGCCGAGAGCCACTGTAATGACTCTCATGAATTATGAAACTTAATTACTATGTAATGATATAATTAAGTTAATAAGCACAGTGTGCTTTTCAGTTGAATGAATTAAACAGGAATAGTAACGTTTAATTACTATTCATGCAGTGAAAGGGGTAATCGACAGTGAAATCGGTCCACCCTATTATATGAGTATGCGTTGAGACATGCAATATCAAGAAACCGGTCTAGACGACCATTTCATGATACAGAACTGATGAGCTAGTCATCAGTACGCTCAGACTGGTCATCTGAGCGCAATAGTGATAATTGTCCTAATAGATGTACAGTATTGAGAAAAGTGGTCTAGATGACCTCTTCTCGCCCAGAGACTGACAAAATCGAAGTCAGAACACTCAGATTAGTCAGTTAAATAGTGAAAAGTAAACAGTGAATAGTGAATAGTGAGAAACGCAGTGTCAGGTTAGTGGCCAAGACGGCCTTAATCTGGCATAAAATTGACATAATAATAGTCAGCATGTTCAATCTGGTCAAGTGAGCACAAAATGTAGATTTTGTTTAAAAGATACGCAGTATCGGGATAAGGGTCGAGACGACCTTTTCTCCCCCCGAAACTGATATATTTAGACTCAGGACGCCCAAATTAGTCAATCGGGCACCTGAGTCAATCGGGCACCTGACACGTTTTTCAAGACGGGGTCATACAGATCCCGAAAACTGGTCTAGAAGACCTCAGATGGACGTAAAACTGATAAATTTGAAATCAACACGTCCAAATTAGTCAAGAGAGACTGTGTTTGAAATTTCACGCGAAAACACCTCGTTATGCGTGCACAGTGTCAACACAGTGTAGGCCTAATCACAGTATCAAGAAATTGGTCAAGGTGACCTTTTCTTGATATAAAACTGATATATTTGCAATCAGAATGCTCAAATTAGTCATTTGAGCACAAAAAGTAATTTTTGACCGGGAACCATGCAGTATCGGGAAACTGGTCGAGACGATCTCGAATGAAGATAAAACTGATATATTTGGGTTCAGCACGCCCAAATTAGTCAGTATAGCCTATCTTAAAATTTTTCAAAAAATTAGTATAAAAGGATGAAATTTTTGGGACTATTGAAAAATAGCCCCCATAATTTTTTCAAATCCCATTTCCTCCCCCAACACCACACGAGGATGAACAGTAACCATCAGTCGAATCCGACCTCCGTTTTCGACATCGCCAGCACCATTGGAAAGCTCTCGACGAGCTGATTCCAACGGTGGGCCGAGTCGACTGAACCGACACCGGAGCACGCCGCACGCGCCGCCCAAAGCCGCCGATGGCCGAATTCTTCAAACCGCCGTATCTCCGCCGTCAGACGTCCAAATGCCACGATTCCGATCCCAATGGATTCGTGGTGAAGAGTAGAACAAAACCCAGGCTTCATTTCACGTCAACAGCCACCGGATCGCGCCGCCCAAGGTTTGCCGTCGCCGTCGCCATCGCCACCGTCGAATCTCACTATTCCGGCGGAGTTGAGTTGCAAGGTCGGTATCAAAATGCTCAGAACAACACGTAAATCAAAAGCCCCAAATCAATTTTGGGCAACAACGCCGGAAAATGAAGATCCAACATCGCCGCCGTCGCCGACTTTTCGAGGGCCGATTTCTGGTGATAGGAGCCTCGATTGGTGAAATTGACACCACTAATGGGTTCCTCTCGTCGAGCTCTTCAAGATGGTGGTCGCCACTCCCATCGCCGCCGTGGTCAACGCCGGTCAACGCCGGTCAATGGCGGTCAACGCCGGTCAACGGCGACCTGGAGACCGAAAATTGAAGAATGGCCTGTTGGCCTATTTTTGACGTTCCGGGTACATCCGCGACATCGGATTTGCAAACTGGAGTTTCAAAAGTGGAGAACGATGATTCAAAGATTGTGCGATCGAGATCGAACGGTTCACCCGACCGCCGATAGGAACGATTTTGGTAGTGGTTTTGATCCCTTGATTCCTCAATTTATTATTAGAAATAATTATGTATGAATTTTGGTTTACTGACTTGAGGAATTGTAAGAAAAAGGGATGAAATGTTGAAAAAGAGAATGTAAGGAAATGTGAATATTTTTACGTAAAAAGCTGAGCTTTTACGTAAAAATTAGGCCTCTGGTTTAGTACTTGGCAGGTTAGAATAGGTTAGATGGTTTTGAGGCGTTTCCTAAATGCCGGAAACCCAAAAATTAAGCGGAAATGCTGCCGAAATTTCTAAAACGGCACAAAGGGGTATTTTAGGAAACGAGGGGTGAAAATGTGATCGGGATGGAAACCCGAGCCCCCTCGATGACCTAGGTCCAGGAAAGAAGGACGGACGTTTACAGGATTAGTGAACAGCCCAAGTAGAAATCTCGAAATGTAAGAAAACGACCCCTAGATCAGAATAGTGCCACCCAAGGGACGGGTGTGATCTAAGTATAAAATTTGGGGCGATTACATCGGTAACGGTAACCCGACAGGCTAAATGGTCATATGGGAGGTATTCAGGGGTTTCCAGTTAAAGAAAGTTAAGGCCAAAAGTTGAGCATCAGTTGATGGCTCTTCGGCATTAGTTGACCTCGGGCGTTACCGTTGGTCTGCGCGCACAAGGTACTGACACATGGGCCCTAAATAGACAAGAAAAGAAAAGAAAAGTTTGAAGCATAAATGAACATAACCGGATCATGCATTAGTTATAGTTCGCTATGCTTTCTTTTTCAGTAGAGTGCATACAGTACATGATGCTTCTGTCATGCATAAAGTATGTGAAGTTTTATATTCACTGTTATGACATGTTATGTGATGACATGATATGTGAGCTGATATGTGATATGCTTATATGGTATGTGATTTATTAAGTGATGTATGTCATGCCTATGATTTTACGTATGTGCTATGTTTTAAACATGTCTTGCGGTTAACATATTGTACTTACTGGGCGTAAAGCTCACGGAGTGTGTTCATACTGTAGGTAAGCATCCTATAGCGTAAACATCAAGGGACGATGATGGTGGCGGAGGTGGATGTGAGGATGAGGTTATGGATACACCGCGAGTATTCTTCCGCACAGTATGAGTAAATAATATTTTGAATGGTGATAGTTAAATAGTATTTTAAATAGTAAAGATTAATTGGTATTTTGGAACAGTAAATAGTATATGTATGAATAGTATATTTAAATAGTGTCTGGTGAATATTAATCAGATAAACAAGTATATAAGTGTGTATGTATAATTGAAATCCTTATGTTTTTCAAATTCCGCATTTTAATAGTATACATACGTGAATAGTAAATACGTACGCGTATAAAAAAAATCCCTCTAAATTTATGGTATTAAGTTTAGCAAGTTTAAGTATCGGTTTCAAAAAGGGAGTATAAGTAAAAGCTAAAGAAGCAAGTAATATAGTTTTTAGTGACGGTCCGGGCCGCTGAGGGCACGGGGTGTCACATTGGCGCTGCAGGCTTGGCCTGCAGCCCGGCAAGGCTACTCATAGGGGACAGCCGTGGGCTGCCAGCCCCTTTGGGGCTGGTGGCTGCCCACGGCGGCTGCCGCCTTCGGAGGCGAGGATACGACGGTCTAAAAATCGAAAAATTTTGATTTTTAAATTAGAAATTTAATTTTAAATTATGTTTAAAAATATGTAATTGAAAATTTGAAATTTTTGAAATTACATATTATTACACATGATGTTTAAAATTGTTTAAAATTTGAATTGGAAATTTAAATTTGAAATTCGAATTTGGAATTTGAATTTGAAATTTAAATTTTTGGAGATTTAAATTTTAAATAATTCTTGGGATGAGAAATAAATGGAGAGGCTATATAAAGATGGATACAAGAAGACGGAATAGAATTCAAGACCCAAAGAATGCTTTGGATGGAATTTTGTAATCTTTATTTTCTTTATTCTAGGATGGAACCATAGCTTGGTTATTCTGTCAATTATTTTTTCTGTGATATGTCATGGATGTATAAATATGTATTGATGGATGTTTTGTATGCATATTTGATAACATGTCATATAGGATAGATGAGTGCCGCTCATACTATATTGATCATACATAATTTGTCAAAACTTGCATGTTTTTCAAAATATTGAGTGGGAGAGGGTTTCAAACAAAACCCACGGCCTCCATTGTTGATCCATATGTGAAAGTATGGTAACGCCTCGCGTCAGTTCTGCCCTGACCACACCCCTCGGTAGGTGTTTACTGTAGGAAAATAAATCGGTAAAAACGTATCAGAGTGGCACAGCGGAACAATAAAAATTTTTAGATCGTTAAATATCTCATGATGCCATATACAATAAACCAACAACAATTAAAACTCATACCTCAAGGATGCCAATCTGCAGGAGGAGAATGACCGGAGGCTTCAACCAACTAGCCTTCTCTACTATTCTCCAATTCCCGAATGGCTGAGTGTGTGGGCACTCTGAACCTCGATCGGTATGCTAGCACTGCTAGTCTTCTTCCGACCACCCAGATCTTTAAAGAACTTTATTGTCACGATGAGCTATGCAACAATAAGCCTGCTCACCTGAGAGTCTGTGGTCTGAGAGAACTGGAGTGGCAGGACCTCTATTTATAGACCTGCATGAGGTGATTCTCTGAATTTGAATTGGATTAGGAAAAGATATTTTCCCTTATCCATATCCATAAAATCTGAATTTTTCCAAGGGAGAATCTCAACAAAAAATTCGGTTTTCTTAGGATAAATCCAATCCAAATCAAAACAAGATTTTAACTAGAATTTTATCTCCCTTTTCCAACCAAAAAATCCGAATTTTTCTTGGAAAAAATCTCCTCATAAATTTCGGCCATTATGGATAAGGGAGAATCAAAAATTCCACTAGGATTTTTCCAGCTTGAATCTTATCTCAACCTTATCCAAAATAACCGAATTTCCTAGGAGATTTTCTCCCTAATTTCGGCCACTTTTCAGGGAAGGAGAGAATCCAAATTCAACTAGGATTGAAACTTGAATTTTCCCTTGAATCTTATCCACAAAAATCCGAAATTTCCTTGAGGATTATCCTCAAAAATTTCGTCCACTTTTGTTGGGATTTGGATTCAAAATTCAAGTAGGATTCTAACAAGATTATCCTCTCCAAATCCAACTCAAATTCGAATTTCAAACCTTGTGGATTTTCCACAACAAATTCGAATCCTACTTGGACTGTGATTCAAAATTTGAATTTCAAATTTCAAATTCAAATTTCAAATTTCAAATTCGAATTTCAAATTCAAATTTCAAATTCAAATTTCAAATTTCAAATTTCAAAATTCAAATTTCAAATTTCAAATTTCAAAATTCAAATTTTAAATTCCACAAAACGGTTGTGTTTCAAATTCTTGTTCTCATAGATAATTTTCTACAACTCCAATCCAATCTCAAATAAAATCATGGCAACTTTATTTGGAGTTCGAATAATTGTGTACTCTATTATCCAAAACAAAATCTGAATCCAACTGGAGAGAATCTTGTCTACCATCCTAATCCTGTGTCATCACCATCCATGCATAATAAACTAGCCAATAGCATACACAAATCAATTTGCCAAACGTTAAGGAATTATGTGGAGCTAGTAGAGGGACTGATTGGACATATATAATCGGGCTCCCGCAAATCCATATGATCATCATTCTTTACCGAACAGCTCAATCATATGATCACTAGTTTCAGGGTCACACCACTATAAACCTGAAACTGAACTCCCAATTATATACCGTATTACATAAGCCTGTGACGAGCTACTATCCAATGACCTTGTCATATATTCAAAACCCTCATATGATATCCATGATCAGCCTTAGGTCAAAGTCCGTTTAATCCTACTGATCAGGCTATCTTAAAGTTCCATTATACTACCGAATCAAGAAAATGATTATTCACCATATGTGAATAAGAAGTCATCTGCCCAGCAGACGACCCAAGGCCTTGTCCATTTTCACATTCAGTATAATGCCTTTAAGAGGATACCTTTAACTCCTCAGAGCTATGATTCCGATATCTGCAAACAAACCCTTCATCGTATACAAGTCATGCACCCAACGAACCGGTCTATAAGCTTACTACCTCTGAGATGCTTTAGCCATTGGAACATCAAAGTACACAAGTCATATACATGAAGAAGTTCATTTACTCAGGATTAAAGTTATTGCACAATGAACGTCAAAAGCAGATTGATCCACTCATAGCGGACTACGTAGATCAATCACGCTTTAGTCCCGGTCTAATATGTCACCACCAAACAACATATCCATGTCTCTACTTGGGAGTCCAGCTCCAGACAGTCAAGACAAACCGTCCCCTCTAAGGCTTTAGACAACATAATAGTCTTAGCATGGGTTAGATGCTCGGTCTAACCCCATAGACTACAGACCATAGTTTAGACTGCTAACTTTAGAACATTGTCTTCTCGCATACAAAAGTCCATTGCATGCAACGTTCTAATAGTTTTAACACAAGCAGTCAGTGAGCCATATTTGCTTACATTTACTTTAACATGTAAATAGGACGAGGACAGATAGCAATGTAATGAATAACCTCTACGTATAATTTTATTATCCAGAACAAAATGAATACATCAAAATGTCTCTAATATTTAGGGCATTTCCTAACATTTACCGCCGCCGGTATACTAGATTGGATCTCCTATGTGGAAAACGTGTTCAGATATGATCCTATTCATGACCACCCCTCGGTGGCTTGGTAGGACGTGGATCGGGCTACGTAAACAATGGTTATACACTCAAGACTCGTTTAGTTATTAACCTTCCCTAGAAGCTCTGTTAACTAAACTGGTAGCCAAATAAGCGGTTATTAATATATGTCTTAACCTTGGAGGATTTAAGGCAATATATATTAATTGGACAGGATCCATGTTCCGGCTATTTGTTTTCATGACCACCCCTCGGTGGCTTGGGGCAATAGGTGCTGAGAATTACCGTTGCAATGCTACATGTTTTTCAAGTTTCATGTAGGAACATACTTGTATGTTTTATTTGCTAAATTATCTGTATATTTGCTTGGGCTTTGTAATGATGTCTAGTATAATTTTATTTCAGTTCAAAATGTCGCCGACACCCCTCATTTCAATACTTACTGAGAATAAACTGAATGGCGACAATTATAAGGATTGGAAAAGAAATCTGTTAATAGTTCTCAGCTGCGAGAGACACAAGTTCGTACTAGACGAACCATGCCCACCAGGGCCAAAACCTGACACACCGATTGAGGAGGTCCCGGTTGCCTATACTCGTTGGAGAGAATCCAATGATATAGCTCGATGCTACATACTTGCTAGCTTGACGAGTGCTTTACAAAAGCAGCATGAGACTTATCAAATTGTTGGGGAGATCATGGAAAATCTGGAGGACATGTTCGGAGGCCAAGAAAAATTGGCTCGACAATCCGCTATCACCAGTATTATGAACTCTAAGCAGAAGGCGGGTACTCCGGTGAGGACCATATGATCACTCTAATGGGATTCTTCGTTGAGGCTGCCGAAAACGGTGCTGAGTTGGACTATAACACCCAGATCGAGATGGTGTTCAAAACTCTGTCTAAAGATTTTGTGGGGTTTAAGGCCGCATACAATCTGGCGACAAGGGAGTTAGGACTAACCGAGCTCATGAAGCAACTCCAAGCTTACGAGCGGATGATCAGGGATGGGGATGCTGTCCAACCCAAAGGTGAGGCCAATTTGGGGGAATCTTCCAAACCCTCACGGAAGAGGACGAGGCCAAATCAGAAGTAAGCGGCTTCCAGTTATTCTAATCCTCCTGTCTCGGATGGGAAGAAGAAGAAGAAGAACAAGAAGCCCAGGGACCCTAAAAAGTCCAAGTGCTTCCGCTGTGGGAAGGTAGGTCACTTCAAGAAGGCTTGCCGGGAAATCCTAGCTGCCAAGGGCAAGGAAGGTAAGGAACTTCTTTACTTAGAAGCGTGTTTGGTGGAAGAATCGAAAGACACTTGGGTCATTGATTCGGGCGCCACTAATCATGTTTGTGTTTCTATGCAGGAGTTCATGGAAACGAGAAGTCTACATGATAGGAACCTCTCGTTGCAAACTGGGGATGGCTGCTTTGTGGTGGCTGAGGCAGTGGGAGATGTTTACCTTTATTTTGATCAATTTAGGTTTATTTTATTAAAAGACTATTTTTATGTTCCTAATTTTAGGAGGAACCTTATATCGGTAGCTTGTTTAATAAAGGATTCTTATTCAGTTTCTTTTAGTAAAAGAGTTGATATTCGTAGAAATAAGTCTTTTATCTGTTCTGGATGGATGGATGGAAACCTATATTTGATCAAACCAAAGATGTACTCACTACTTGACACTGAATTAATTGATAACTCTAAAAGGTTGAAAGTTTCTCACTCTAACAACTCGTATCTTTGGCATTTAAGACTTGGTCATATTAATCAGGATAGGATTCAAAGATTGGTGAAAGACTGTCCTCTAGAATCTCTGGAGAAGGTACGACTTCCCCAATGTGAGTCTTGTCTAGAGGGTAAAATGACTAAGAGGTCTTTTGGAGCTAAGGGTACAAGGGTGTGATGCCTTAAATTCTATTTAAGGGTCAATATATAATTTAAATAAAATTAGTATGCCAAAAATTAATTAAAAATCTTTTGGAAATCCTAGGCTGGTTTCCTAGTCAAATTCCGCTCAAAAAGTCAACAATTTGAACTTCAAAAAGAAACCCTAAAATATTCAGCCATCACTTGGGATTTCATTTAAATTTTAAATTCCACAAATCCAAGGAGGATTTAAATTCAAATTTCATCCCTTAGATATAAAGAAGAAATTTCGGCCATCAAGTATAGAAAATAAAGGAGATTTTTATTTGAATCAAAAGCTAGGTCGAAACTCAACCAAAATTCAAAATTTTTTTTCTTAAAAACTAAGGGATAATTTTGGCCACCTAAAGGGAAATAAGAGAGAAAACCCTAGCCTCAAAACAGCACAAAAACTTTTCCTTTTACCCTTAGAAATTTCGGCCAAACAAGGAAGAGAAAGGGAAAGAAAGAAAACCTAGTATAAAAACCCTCTTTTAACTCTCATTCACCCTTTCTTTCACACTCAAAAATTCAGCCAGCTTTCCCTTCTCTCCTCTCTGAATTTTCTCTCCCAAAACACACCCAAAACAGCAACAAAACCTATCAAAAGGCAGTTCAAAGATTCAACAATTTTTGAGACAAAAACAAGGTGAGAAATCAAACTTTTTCCTTCCTTCTCCTTTTGGTTTTAAATCTGAATTTTTATATGGTTTTCTCCACTGTTTTCCCTACTGTTTTGAAGACTCCAACACTCACACAAATTCAGCCAAAAAGGAGACCAAGCATCAAAAATGGTGCAGCACAAACAAGGTGTGAATCTCTCTCTCAAACCCTAAAAATTTTGCCTCTTTGTTTCCCTTTCAAAAACCCTATTATCACATGTGTAAAATTTTATGTTTTTGTCAATTTGATTCTTGGGTTGTGTTAAGCACATATAAATAAAACTGAAATCCAGATTTTATGCCTGAAAACAACCCCTCGGTTTTTGGCCTAATTGAATGACCAAATGATGACTAAAAATTATAAAAATTATATGGAATTAAAGCTACGGATGTCTAGTTTAATATATTAAAAATTTAGAATTTTTGGGATTAAAAATGAATTAATATGGATTTTACAATCAGCCTAGGTCAGTCTACCCATGTCCAGTAATATCCTAACTTAGAGTTTTTCACAAATTTTTTTTTAAATCCCAAATATTTATTAAACGTTTTAAAATCTTTTGTGGCACACTAAAATGATTGGATGATTATGTCTAGACCTAGACTAATCATATGTTGTGATTATAGGACTTATTTGACGTTCTTGCTGGATTTGTGGATCACGTTATCGTAACGCTTGTGCGATAATCGAGGTAGGACATTCTAGCCTTTTTTGGGAGTAGTCAAGTGTTTTATATTTCCTTGTTTTATCAATAGCATGCTGTTTTCAGTTTATGAAATTATTATATTGTTTTTGATGAAATAAACGCATGCAACGTATTTGGAAATTAAATGTGTATTTTAAAACGTGTTTTGATTTATGGCATAATATAACTTGGTAACTACCATCTTTTGAATAATCTGGTGAACATAATTGAGCTCTAGTTCACGATCATTGTAAATGATGCGTGCGTCCCAAAGTTGACGCCATGGGGGAAGGTCCCTAAACCTGCGCAGGGCCGTTCGGCCTATTTAGACCGTAACGAGATGATCTAGGATAATTCAAATTCGAGGCACGTATATTATAGCTACGACAAGTCCTCACTCATAATAAGATGGTTATTTTAATGATTTATTATTTTAATATTGGGGCACGTATATTACAGCTACGCTAAGTCCTCAGCAGAATAAAACTTGGATTAAAAAAAATGTTTTTTTTAAATTGTTGATTATTTTTGAAAACGAATATTATGCCATACTTTTAAATGTTATTTGTTAACCCACTTTTGTTTCTGTCCTACTGAGCCAACGCTCACGTCCCTTTTCTTTGTGATTTCGAAATGACTACTTCCAGGTACGGGAGGTAGCAGTTCCGAAAATCGTTGAGATATCCGTTACTACCGAAGATGATGCTATCTGTTTTCTCCATCTTCTTCTTTATGTTTCTCGTTCTGATGTAATGAGACTTTAAGTTTGTACTTTATTTCACGTTATTCAAATTTCGTGCTTGGGAATATTTTATGGTTGGTAATTTCTTTTGAAAACCGATTTTGTGTTTGACTTCCGCATTAAAAAGCATTTATTTTCTCCTTTATTTTATTTTGTGGTTATGATGCTACTTTATAATTAGGCTTAGCTAAATTATAATGTTGACCCGTTGTTTTTGTAATAAATATTTTCCTTAAATCTCGGGTTGATATTATGATTTGGCTGCCGTGTCACGTGTCTAAATTTTGGGCCGTGACAAATAATGGTATCAGAGACCAGGTTTTCAAAAGGGTTTTCCATCAAAACGTTTTCAAAAGGGGTTTTTCATCAAAACGTTTTCAAAAGGGTTTTCATCAAAACGTTTTCAAAATACCCAAGCATAGTTTTCTTATTCTTAGAAGCTTATAGGATTTCCTCTTCCTTCAATCTCATACAGCAAAATGGCTCGTCCCGGCACGCGTAGTCAGAGGCAGCAGAGAGGCAACGACGAAGAGAACCCCGGGAATACGCAGCCTCAAGGGAGATAGAATGCAGCGGTTCCTACACCGAATGATCAGCTAACGGCGATGCAGAACCTCACGGCGGTGATACAGGCTCTCCTCACCGTCTTACCTTTTGGAACACCTAACCCAACTCCTGTAGCCAATGTTGTTCCAAATCAGACGCCGAGAGTGGGGAGTTCTTCTCAGACTCCTCAGCAAACGCCTACCACCGAAAACCCTACCTCTGGAGTAGTACCTACCCAGTCTATGACACATCCTAAACAGGAAGCCCTAACTCTTTTCTTTAAGCCTCACGTACCCACTTTCGACGGCACGGGCACAGAGATGGATGCTGACTACTGGTTTGATGCCATTCGTAAGCAGCTAAAGTTGACCGCCACACCCGCAGAGTTTTGGGTTGAGTTTGCTTCCAACAAGCTGGTGGGTCTAGCCTCTACCTGGTGGGCTAGTATCGAGAATGGTTTGATAGAGGAGCAGAGGTCTTCTTGGACAGTTTTCGAGGAGCGTTTTCACGAGTGTTTCTTTTAAGCTCAGTTCCGCGACAGAAAAGCTAGGGAGTTCGTCCGTTTGAAGCAAGGGTCTATGTCAATGCGGGAATATGAAGCCAAGTTCACTGAGTTGGCCCGGTATGTGAAGAATCAGGTTTTGGATGAAGCTATTAAGTGTCTCCGCTTTGAGGAAGGGCTTAGCCTCTATGTGAAGAGGGGTGTACAGCCGTTCCAGATCAGGGATAGCTACGAGTAGATAGTTGCTAAGGCGTTGACAGTGGAAGAGGGCGATAAGGAGTTCCTTGAAGCTCGTAACAAAAACAAGTCTAGACCAATCCGCAACAAGCCTCAACACAAGCCGCAGACTCCTTACCAGAAGAACCAGCAGTCTCAGGGATCGGGTTCTCATCAGTTCTCTGGACAGCAACAGGGTCGGGTGAATGTGATTACCTGCTTCGAGTGTGGTGATGAAGGCCACAAAAGAAATGTCTGCCCGAAGAGACAGTCGAGAGACAATGCTCATAGACATTATCATCAGCGGAATCAGAATGGTCTTCCACAGAGACAACAGTTTACTTCCCAGTCTTCGCAGTCACAGCGCCCTCAGCTTCCGACTCCCTATCAACCTCAGCGCACGAGCCAGTACACTGTGCTTTATGCTTCACATGCTACACCGTTACAGCAGTTCCCAGTGCCGAGTTATCAGAGACCACCACCACAGGGTCAGAGTACGGGCTATCAGCGAGGGAATACAGCTCAAAATCGTGGTAAGGCACCACAGGTACACGCTGTTAGAGTTGACAGCATGGAGATAGATCATGCACCGACTACATTAGATGGTATAATTCCTATCTTTGGTACATATGCATATGTTTTGTTTGACACCGGGGCTACACACTCTTTTATAGCCCAACATTATGCTCGTTCACTTGGTTTAAAACTGTAAAATCTTGACTCTCCCTTATGTGTGAAATCCCCGTTGGGCACGACTACCGTTAGTGATGGGTGTCAAGCCTGTGCTTATGTTGGGGATGTTTGTTTAGAGGCATCACTTGTAGTAATGCCTATGTTTGCTTATGATGTTATTCTGGGATATGACTGGCTTTCCCGATATGAGATTATGCTTGATTGTCGTAATCGTCACGTTATCTTTACAACTGATTTCGGACATGTAGTGTCCTATCAATTAAGCTTAGTTTCCGATGTTGATAGATCTGCTCTGAGGTTAGTGTCGAAGAGTAGACATGGTATTCTTTGTTTCTTATCCTTGTGTACGGTGGAAGGATCCAATTCTGAAAAGAGTACCCAACCTATACCTGTTGTCGATAGTTTTCCAGATGTTTTTCCAAAAGCTCTTCCAGGTTTGCCGCCGCATCGAGAAATAGAGTTTCGTATCGACTTAGTTCCCGGAACAGCTCCTTTTGCTTCTGCTCTGTATCGTATGGCACCTCTAGAGATGAAAGAGTTGAGCAAGCATCTGGATGAGTTGAAATCGCTGGGCTTTATCCAAGACAGTAACTTACCTTGGAATTCGTCAGTCCTTTTCGTTAAGAAAGCCAACGGTTCGCTACGTCTCTGTGTGGACTACAGAAAGCTCAACAGTGTGACCATCAAAAATAAGTATCCGTTACCACGTATAGATGACTTGTTCGATCAGTTGGGTGGAGCTTGTTTCTTCTCCAAGGTTGATTTGAGATCCGGTTATCATCAACTTCATGTTAGAGAGGAGGATATCCCGAAGACGGCATTCCGAACGAGGTATGGCAGCTATGAGTTCTTAGTAATGCCTTTCGGTTTGACAAACACGCCAGCAGCCTTCATGGATATGATGAATAGAGTCTTCCGACCTTTTCTTGATAAGTTCGTCATTGTATTCATCGACGACATCCTCATCTACTACCGAACTCATGAAGATCATGCACAGCATCTCAATATAGTTTTACAGACTCTTCGTGAACATCAGTTGTACGCCAAGAAAGAAAAATGTGAGTTTTGGATGATAGAGGTTAAGTTTCTCGTGCATATAATCTCAGGAGACGGTATATCAGTGGATCCATCCAAGGTTGAAGCGATTCTTAAGTGGGAACGACCAAAGAATGTTCCAGAGATCCGAAGCTTCTTAGGCTTAGCAGGATATTATCGACGTTTTGTACAGGACTTCAGCAAGCTCGCCGCTCCCCTCACCAATCTGACAAAGAAGGAGGTACCTTTCGTTTGGAACAATAGCTGTGAGTCAGTTTTCCAAGAATTAAAGAGTCGTTTGATGTCTGCACCTATCCTTATTATTCTGGATCAAGATCAAGTATATGACGTCTACACCGATGCTTCTCATCAAGGTCTTGGAACAGTTTTAATGCAACAGAACCGAGTTGTCACTTATGCCTCACGACAATTGAAACAACATGAACGAAACTACCCTACACACGATCTAGAGTTAGCTGCAGTAGTGTTCGCACTTAAGATTTGGCGTTATTATCTGTATGGTGCCAGTTTTAGACTATTTTCATATCACAAGAGTTTGAAATACCTAGCTACACAGAAAGATCTAAACCTGCGTCAGAGAAGATGGGTAGAATACATGCAAGACTATGACTTCCAAGTCAAGTATCATCCGGGTAAAGCAAACGTGGTTGCAGATGCACAAAGTAAGAAAAGAGAGGCAGTTCCCAATCGTGATCATGACGCTTCTATAATGGCTATGCAGATAGATGAGTGGGAAAAAGACAGAGTTCTTACAACTTATCAGGTTCGTTTTGGCGAAGTTCAGGGTCACCCAGTGTTGTACAACTTAGTGATGGAACCAGATTACGTGCAGAGGATCAAGGAGAATCAGTTGGCAGATACACGTTTCGTTGACATCCGAGAGAGATTATTAAAGGGCAAGCATGTTGCAGAGTGGCCGATGGACGCCAGTGGAATTCTTTACAACGAGGGTCACTTAGCAGTGCCACACATTCCAGAGCTTATACAGGAGATCTTGTCAGAGTTTCATCAGTCGAGGTTCGCCATGCACCCAGGTGGAAACAAGATGTATCAAAACCTAAGACGGCAGCTTTGGTAGAGAGGTATGAAGTTAGATGTAAAGAACTTCGTGGCCAACTGTTTGACGTGTCAAAAAGTAAAGGCAGTATGGGAGAGACCTGCAGGTCTGCTCCAACCACTTCCAATACCTCGGTGGAAGTGGGATAGTATAGGAATGGACTTCCTAACCGGCTTACCAAAAGCACAGGATGGATCTGATGGAGTCTGGGTAGTAGTAGATCGTCTCACGAAGATCGCGCACTTCATCCCGTTCAAGACGACTTGCACCAGGAACCAGCTAGCCGAGCTTTACAAGAGGAACGTAGTCAGATTGCATAGAGTCCCTTCAGTGATCATTTCTGATCGTGATACGCGCTTCAACACTCATTTTTGGCAAAGTCTACAGGAAGCTCTAGGCACAGAACTGAACTTCAGCACCGCTTTTCATCCGCAGACAGATGGTCAGTCAGAGCATCTCATACAGATTCTCGAGGATATGCTACGTGCCTGCGTTCTTGATCTTGGAGATGGATGGAGCAAACACCTCTACCTGGCAGATTTCGCATACAACAACAATTATCAAGTGAGTATTAGAATGGTACCCTTTGAAGCGTTGTACGGAAAGCCTTGTCGATCACCCATTTATTGGGTTGACAACCAGGAAGCACCTGTGGGTGGACCTGATATAATCCTACACCAGTACGAGAAGATTGCCATCATCAAACAACGACTTCTAACAGCACAGAGTCGACAAAAGAGCTATGTAGATCAACGCAGAAAGCAGTTAGAGTTCGAGGTCGGAGAGTTTGTGTTGCTAAAGGTTTCACCGAAGAAAGGTATCTCTCGTTTCGGAGTTAAAGGGAAGCTAGCACCGCGTTACATTGGACCTTTCGAGATCGTACGCAGAGTTGGTAAGGTCACATATGAGCTGAAGTTACCCGACACCTTAGGAGTGCACAACGTTTTCCATGTATCGATGCTGAGGAAGAGTACACGAACAGAGTCAGAAGTCATTTCAACAGATGATGTAGAAATCCAACCAGATGTCTCTTACATCGAGGTTCCAGTGAAGATTTTGGATCGTAAGGTCAAGCAGCTAAGAACGAAAACAATACCTATGGTGAAGGTTCTTTGGAGTAACCATGGTGAAGAGGAAGCCACATGGGAAACCGAGAAAGATATGCGTGAGAACCATGCTGAATGGTTCGCTAAGCAGTAGAGTACTTGTAATGTAGTCGACCTAAGTTTGTTTTGTAACCCTACTCTATTCATAGTGGTAGATATACCACTATATGTTCTAAAAGGTGCATTTAGATTTGCTTAATGAAATGAGAAGTGACTCATATTCTTATTCTCTTCTTTAGTGTGGAGAAATTCTTAAAGTTTCGAGGACGAAACTATTTTTAGTGGTAGATATTTGTGACGCCTTAAATTCTATTTAAGGGTCAATATATAATTTAAATAAAATTAGTGTGCCAAAAATTAATTAAAAATCTTTTGGAAACCCTAAGTTGGTTCCTAGTCAAATTCCGCTCAAAAAGTCAACAATTTGAACTTTAAAAAGAAACCCTAAAATATTCGGCCATCACTTGGGATTTTAATTAAAATTTAAATTCCACAAATACAAGGAGGATTTAAATTCAAATTTCATCCCTTAGATACAAAGAAGAAATTTCGGCCATAAAGTATAGGAAATAAAGGAGATTTTTATTTGAATCAAAAGCTAGGTCAAAACTCAACCAAAATTCAAATTTTTTTTTCTTAAAAACTAAGGGATAATTTTGGCCACCTAAAGGGAAATAAGAGAGAAAACCCTAGCCTCAAAACAGCACAAAAACTTTCCCTTTTACCCTTAGAAATTTCGGCCAAACAAGGAAGAGAAAGGGAAAGAAAGAAAACCTAGTATAAAAACCCTCTTTTAACTCTCATTCACCCTTCCTTTCACACTCAAAAATTCAGCCAGCTTTCCCTTCTCTCCTCTCTGAATTTTCTCTCCCAAAACACACCCAAAACAGCAACAAAACCTATCAAAAGGCAGCTCAAAGATTCAACAATTTTTGAGACAAAAACAAGGTGAGAAATCAAACTTTTTCCTTCCTTCTCCTTTTGGTTTTAAATCCGAATTTTTATATGGTTTTCTCCACTGTTTTCCCTACTGTTTTGAAGACTCCAACACTCACACAAATTCAGCCAAAAAGGAGACCAAGCATCAAAAATAGTGCAGCACAAACAAGGTGTGAATCTCTCTCTCAAACCCTAAAAATTTTGCCTCTTTGTTTCCCTTTCAAATACCCTATTATCACATGTGCAAAATTTTATGTTTTTGTCAATTTGATTCTTGGGTTGTGTTAAGCACATATAAATAAGGTCCTCTACAAAATTTCGTGATCATTGGATGAAAATTGAGTTGATTTGAGGCTAATCGAAATTCAGACACAGAAAAACAGAAATCTAAAAAATTACCATATGCACAGTAAATTTGTGTCAGCCATAACTTGAGTTTTGAAAATGATTTTTGAGTGATTCTTGAGCCTAAAATTAAATTCAAGATGTCCCCTAAATGTGTACAATATTTCAGAACCAAACTCATCCGTTTGCCTAGTCAAAATATTTTTCTAATATAGGCGGACAGAACTGCCAAGTTTCGAACTGAAACTGAAACCCAGATTTTATGCCTGAAAACAACCCCTCGGTTTTTGGCCTAATTGAATGACCAAATGATGTCTAAAAATTATAAAAATTATATGGAATTAAAGCTACAGATGTCTAGTTTAACATATTAATAATTTAGAATTTTTGAGATTAAAAATGAATTAATATGGATTTTATAATCAGCCTAGGTCAGTCTGCTCATGTCCAGTAATATCCTAACTTAGAGTTTTTCACAAATTTTTTTTAAATCCCAAATGTTTATTAAACGTTTTAAAATCTTTTGTGGCACACTAAAATGATTGGATGATTATGTCTAGACCTAGACTAATCATATGTTGTGATTATAGGACTTATTTGACGTTCTTGCTGGATTTGTGGATCACGTTATCATAACGCTTGTGCGATAATCGAGGTAGGACGTTCTAGCCTTTTCTGGGAGTAGTCAAGTGTTTTATATTTCCTTGTTTTATCAATAGCATGCTATTTTCAGTTTATGAAATTATTATATTGTTTTTGATGAAATAAACGCATGCAACGTATTTGGTAATTAAATGTGTATTTTAAAACGTGTTTTGATTTATGGCATAATATAACTTGGTAAATACTATCTTTTGAATAATCCGGTGAAAATAATTGAGCTCTAGTTCACGATCATTGTAAATGATGCGTGCGTCCTAAAGTTGACGCCATGGGGGAAGGTCCCTAAACCTGCGCAGGGCCGTTCGGCCTATTTAGACCGTAACGAGATGATCTAGGATAATTCAAATTCGAGGCACGTATATTATAGCTACGACAAGTCCTCACTCATAATAAGATGGTTGTGTTAATGATTTATTATTTTAATATTGGGGCACGTATATTGCAGCTACGCTAAGTCCTCAGTAGAATAAAACTTGCATTAAAAAAATGTTTTTTTTAAATTGTTGATTATTTTTGGAAACGAATATTATGCCATACTTTTAAATGTTATCTGTTAACCCACTTTTGTTTCTTTCCTACAGAGCCAGCGCTCACGTCCCTTTTCTTTGTGATTTCGAAATGACTACTTCCAGGTACGGGAGGTAGCAGTTCCGAAAATCGTTGAGATATCCGTTACTACCGAAGTTGATGCTATCCGTTTTCTCCATCTTCTTCTTTATGTTTCTCGTTCGGATGTAATGAGACTTTAAGTTTGTACTTTATTTCATGTAATTCAAATTTCATGCTTGGGAATATTTTATGGTTGGTAATTTCTTTTGAAAACTGATTTTGTGTTTGACTTCCACATTAAAAAGCATTTATTTTCTTCTTTATTTTATTTTGTGGTTATGATGCTACTTTATAATTAGGCTTAGCTAAATTATAATGTTGACCCGTTGTTTTTGTAATAAATGTTTTCCTTAAATCTCGGGTTGATATTAAGATTTGGCTGCCGTGTCACGTGTCTAAATTTTGGGCCGTGACAAAGGGCTCAGGAGCTCTTAGAAATTGTGCACACTGACGTATGTGGCCCCATGAACGTCACAGCACGAGGAGGGTTCGAGTATTATGTCTCTTTTATAGATGATTACTCGAGGTATGGATATGTGTATCTGATGCACCGCAAGAGCGAAACCTTTGACAAGTTCAAAGAATATCGTGCGGAAGTGGAAAAGCAATTAGATAAATCCATAAAGACACTTCGATCTGATCGAGGTGGCGAATACGTCTCCAATGAATTTCAAGGACATCTTGTAGAGAACGGGATATTATCCCAATTGATTGCACCTGGTACTCCACAACAGAATGGTGTAGCCGAAAGGAGAAACAGAACCTTATTGGATATGGTACGGTCTATGATGAGTTATTCAACGCTGCCATTATCATTTTGGGGATATGCTTTATAAACGGCGTGCTCTATTCTGAACCAGGTTCCGAGCAAATCAATTCCCAGAACTCCGTATGAATTGTGGTGTGGCAGGAAGCCCTCCCTTGGACATATGAGAATATGGGGCTATCCGGCGCATGTACTAGATGGGGATGCGAAAAAGTTGGAAGCAAGATCAGAATTGTGCATGTTTGTAGGGTATCCAAAAGGAACTAAAGGAGGTCTGTTCTATAACCCGAAGGAATAAAAGGTCATTGTCTCAACCCATGCGACATTCTTGGAGGAAAGTCACATGAATGACTTTAAGCCTTGAAGCAAAATGGTGCTAGAGGAGTTATCGGGTGAAAGAACTGCTCCACAGATTTTGGTCTTGGACGCAAGTCCGAGTTCCAGTGAAAGAGCTGCAGACGATCAATAATTTAGGGTGCCTCGTCGTAGTGGGAGGGTTTCTAAGAAACCTAATTTCTTCATGTATGATGCTGAGGTATACTAGGCTGAGGCTCATGAGCATGAGGATGAACCGGTCACTTATGATGAAGCTGTAAATGATGTTGATTCTAAATCTTGAAAACAGGCTATGAATAATGAGATGGATTCTATGAAATCCAACTCTGTTTGGGAACATGTAGATTTGCCGAATGGGATAAAACCCATTGGATGCAAATGGGCCTACAAAAGAAAGAAGGATGCAGAAGGGAGAGTGGAAACTTTCGAAGCTAGACTGGTTGCAAAGGGGTACATGCAAAAAGCTGGAATCGATTATGATGAAACCTTTTCGCCTATTGCTATGCTGAAGTCTATCCGTATTCTTCTGTCCATTGCTGCGGCTCTCGATTACGAGATCTGGCAAATGGATGTCAAGACGGCATTCTTGAATGGCCATCTTGAAGAGTGTATCTATATGATACAGCTCGAAGGGTTCGTAGCGAAAGGCCAAGAAAGGAAAGTCTGCAAGTTGCTTAGATCCATTTATGGATTAAAGCAAGCATCCCGCTCATGGAACCAGAGGTTTGATCAAGCGATTAAGACATTTGATTTTGAGTAGAACGTTGATGAACCTTGTGTTTATAAACGTATTAAGGATGGAAAAGTGGTCTTTCTGATACTCTATGTCAATGATATACTACTCATTGGGAATGATGTAGGGAACTTATCATCGGTCAAGCTTTGGTTACACTAACAGTTTGACATGAAGGACTTGGGAGAAGCTAATTATGTTCTAGGCATTCGTCTCTTCAGAGATCGAAAGAACAAAAAGATAGCGTTATCCCAAGCTTCATACATAGATAAAATAATTGACAAATATGCAATACAAGAGGCAAAGAAAGGCTCACAACCTTCTATTGCCGGTCTAACTCTTTCATTGGATGACTGTCCCAAGACATCGGAAGAAAGAGAGCGTATGAGTAAGGTTCCTTATGCATCCGCTATGGGTAGCCTTATGTATGCTATGCTTTACACTCGCCCGGATATATGTTTTGCAGTAGGTATGGTGAGTCGATATCAAGCAAATCCTGGAACCAAGCACTGGCAAGCTGTAAAGCATATACTCAAGTATCTTAAGAGAACGAGGGATTATATGCTGGTGTATTCTGGAGGGGACCTAACACCCGTAGGATACACGGACTCAGACTTCCAGACTTGTAAGGATTCAAGGAAATCGACATCTGGATTAGTGTTTTTACTCGGAGGAGGCATGATTGTGTGGAAGAGCGTGAAGCAGGGCTGCACAGCTGACTCTACTATGGAGGTTGAGTATGTGGCTGCGGCTGAGGCATCTAAAGAAGCGGTTTGGCTCCGCAAGTTCTTTAGAGACCTTGAGGTCATTCCGGGTATTGACAAGCCTATCACACTTTACTGTGATAATATAGGGGTTATTGCCAACACAAGGGAATCTCAGCACCACAAGAGGACCAAGTACATTGATCAGAGATATCATATTATTAGAGGGCAAGTGGAGACAAGACAAGTGGATGTATGTAAGATCGCGTCCGAGGACAATATCACCAATCCTTTTACTAAGACTTTGGTGGCTAGAAGCTTTGAGAGGCACGTAGAGGCGATGGGGATGCGTAACATGGCACATCTGCTGGCTTAGGGCAAGTGGGAGATTGTTAGGAAATGCCCCAAGCGTTAGAGACATTTTGATGTATTTATTTTGAATTGGATAATAAAATAATATATAGAGGTTATTCATTACATTACTATCTGTCCTCGTCTTATTTACATGTTAAAGTAAATGTAAGCAAATATGGCTCCCTGATTGCTTGTGTTAAATTGTTAGAACGTTGCATGCAATGGATTTTTGTATGAGAGAAGACAATGTTCTAAAGTTAGCAGTCTAAACTATGGTCTGTAGTCTATGGGGTTAGACCGAGCATTTAACTCATGTTAAGATTATTATGTTGTCTAAAGCCTTGGAGGGGACGGTTTGTCTTGACTGTCTGGAGCTGGACTCCCAAGTAGAGACATGGATATATTGCTTGGTGGTGACATATTAGACTGGGACTAAAGCGTGATTGATCTACGAAGTCCGCTTTGAGTGGATCAATCTGCTTTTTATGTTCATTATGCAGTAACCTTAATCTTGAGTAAAAGGACAACCTTATGTATATGACTTGTGTACTTTGATGTTCCAATGGCTAAAGCGTCTCAGAGATAGTAAGCTTATAGACCGGTTCATTGGGTGCATGACTTGTATATGATGAAGGGTTCGTTTACAGATATTGGAATCATAGGTCTAATGAGGAGTTAAGGGTATCCTCTTAAAGGCATTATACTGAATGTGAAAATGGACAAGACCTTGGGTCGTCTGCTGGGCGGATGACTTCTTATTCACATATGGTGAATAATCATTTTCTTTATTCGGTAGTATAATGGAACTTTAAGATAGCCTGATCAGTAGGATTAAACAGACTTTAGCCTAAGGCGGATCATGGATATCATATGAGGGTTCTGCATACATGACAAGGTCATTGGACGATAGCTTGTCACAGGCTTACGTAATACGGTATATAATTGGGAGTTCAGTTTTAGGTTTATAGTGGTGTGACTCTGAAACTAGTGATCATATGATTGAGTTGTTCGGTAAAAGAATGTTGATCATATGGATTTGTGGGAGCCCGATTATATATGTCCAATCAGTCCCTCTACTAGCTCCACATAATTCCTTAACGTTTGGCAAATTGATTTGTGTATGCTATTGGCTGGTTTATTATGCATGGATGGTGATGACACAGGATTAGGATGGTAAACAAGATTCACTCCGGTTGGATTCAGATTTTGTTTTGGATAATAGAGTACACAATTATTCGAACTCCAAATAAAGTTGCCATGATTTTATTTGAGATTGGATTGGAGTTGTAGAAAATTATCCATGAGAACAAGAATTTGAAACACAACCGTTTTGTGGATTTTGAAATTTGAATTTTGAAATTTGAATTTGAAATTCGAATTTGAAATTCGAATTTGAAATTTGAATTTGAAATTTAAATTTGAAATTTGAAATTTGAAATTTGAAATTTGAAATTTGAATTTGAAATTCGAATTTGAAATTTGAAATTCAAATTTTGAATCACAGTCCAAGTAGGATTCGAATTTGTTGTGGAAAATCCACAAGGTTTGAAATTCGAATTTGAGTTGGATTTAGAGAGGATAATCTTGTTAGAATCCTACTTGAATTTTGAATCTAAATCCTAACAAAAGGTGGACGAAATTTTGAGGATAATCCTCAATGGAATTTCGGTTTTTGTGGATAAGGTTCAAAGGGAAAAATTCAAGTTTCAATCTCAGTTGAATTTGGATTCTCTCCTCCCTGAAAAGTGGCCGAAATTTTGGAGTGTATCTCCTAGGAAAATTCGGTTATTTTGGATAAGGTTGAGATAAGATTCAAGCTTGAAAATCCTAGTGGAATTTTGATTCTCCCTTATCCTAAAAGTGGCCGAATTTTATGAGGAGATTTTCTCCTAGGAATTTCAGATTTTTGGTTGAAAAAGGGGAGATAAAATTCTAGTTAAAATCTTGTTTAGATTTGGATTGGATTTATCCATAATGGCCAAATTTTATTGTTGAGAATCTCCCATAGAAAATTTGGATTTTTATGGTTATGGATAAGGGAGAATATCTTTTCCTAGTCTAATTCAAATTCAGAGAATCACCTCATGCAAGTCTATAAATAGAGGTCCTGCCACTCTAGTTCTCTCAGACCACAGACTCTCAGGTGAGCAGGCTTATTGTTGCACAGCTCATCGTGACAATAAGTTCTTTAGAGATCTGGGTGGTCAGAAGAAGACTAGCAGTGCTAGCATATCGATCGAGGTTCAGAGTGCCCACACACTTAGCCATTCGGGAATTGGAGAATAGTAGAGAAGGCTAGTTGGTTGAAGCCTCCGGTCATTCTCCTCCTGCAAGATTGGCGTCCTTGAGGTATGAGTTTTAATTATTGTTGGTCTATTGTATATGGCATCATGAGATATTTAACGATCTAAAAATTTTTATTATTCCGCTGTGCCACTCTGATACGTTTTTACCGATTTATTTTCCTACATGGTTATGGTTTAAAGAAATTTTTGATTAAGAGACATGCAGTATCAAGAAATTAGTCAAGATGACCTTTTCTTGAAGTAAAACTGATATATTTAGAATCAGTTTGCTCAAATTAGTCAATTGAGTACAAAAAGTAATTTTTGACCAGGAAACATGCAGTATCGGAAAACTGGTCAAGATGACCTCGGATGAAAGTGAAACTGAAATATTTGGGTTTAGCATGCCCAAATTAATTAGGATAGCTCATGTTGAAATTCTGGACAAAAAAAGTTTATATAAGGGTAGAAAAGGTCAAATTTGCAAGAAAGGCCCTCATAATTTTCCCTCTCTCTTTTTTGCCCACACCACCAAATCGGTACAGTAACTGACCACTGGAAATGGTGTCTGTTTTCGACACTGTCGATCTCATTGGAAAGCTCTCGATGAGCTGAGTCCAACGGTGGGTCAATGCAACGGAACCGCCATCGAAGCACACCGCACGCACCGCCTAAAGTCACTGGAGACGGAAATTTCTGAGTCGCCATTTCTCTACCTTCCGACGTCAAAATGCCACGATTCTGGTTCCAATGGATTTGTGGTGAAGAGCAGAACAAAAGCAAGGCCTCATTTCAGCTCAATGGCCACCGGATCGCGTCGTCCAAGCTTCGTTGTTGCCGCCACCATCACCACCGTGGAATCCGTCGATTCTGGTGGAGTTGAGTGACACAGTGGGTACCAAAATGCTCAGAACCGTGCATAGAACAAAATCCCCAAGTCAATTTTGGGCAACAAAGCCAGCATGATGGAGAACTAACCTCGCCACTACCGTCCAATTTTCGAGGGTTTGTTTCCAGCGACAAGAGCTTCGATTGGTGAAATTGACACCACCAATGGATTCGTCTCGTCGAGCTCTTCAAGATGGTGGCTGCCTTTTTCGTCACTGTTACCAGTCAACGCCAGTCAACGGTTAGTCAACGCCGATCAACAGCGACCCAGTGACCAAATTTGACGAATGGCCTGTTGACCTATTTTCGACGTTTCGGACACATCCGCAGCATCGGAATTTCAAACGTAAAGAATGGTGAATCAAAGTTTGTATGCATGAGATCAAACGGCTCCGTCGATCGCCGATTGGAGTCAACCTACCTGATGGACGTTGTTGAACGACTCTGATAGTGATTTCAACTATTTTAATTCCTTAATCTATTAATTGAGATGATTAAATGTTAATTATGGACTATTTGTATGAAAAATGATCGAATAAGAAAATGTATGTAATGTGAAGATTTTTACTTAAAACGTATGAATTTTTACATAAAAATTAGGTCTCTGGTATAGGACGTGGCAGATTAGAATTAGGTTAAATGGTTTTGAGGCTTTTCCTAAATGCCGGGAACCAAAAATTAAGCGAAAATGCCGCTGAAATTCTAAAACAGCACAAAGGGGTATTTTAGGAACCGAAGGGTAAAATGTGGTCAGGATGGAAACCCGAGCTTCCTCGGTGACCTAAGGTCAGAATAGTGCCACCTGAGGGTCGATGAATATTAACCCCAGCATTTCGGCAATTAATGCTGAAAAAGCTCAAAAAGGCTTAAGAAAAATGATTTTATGATTTTTGGGTTTAGAAAATCCAGTCTAAGCATTTAAAATGAAAATGATACGGCCCAAAGACCCGTTAGGGGCAAAACGATCATTTTGACCAATAATTTCAAGAATGATAAAAAAGGGCCTTAATGGATTTAGAATGACTTAATTAAGATCCTAATGGCCAAAGCCAAGTTGTAAATCAAAGAAAAGTAAAGTTATAATAAAAAAATCCTATTATGGGTAAAATGGTAATTTTACCAAAAGTCCGGGATACAACAGTTATTTTTCCAAAAGTTAGCGCGAAAGTGACAAATGAGATTAATTAAGATTTTTAAGGCCAAAATCAAGATTTAAGAAAGAGAAAAGTAAGAAAAACCCATTAGAGACGAAATTGTCATTTTGTCAAAAGTTAGGGGCAAAATGATAATTTTGTCAAAAGTTAGGGGCAAAATGATAATTTTGTCAAAAGTTAGCAGAAAGGCTAGAAATGGGATATTAGATCCCTAAGTTCATGATTAAGAAATTAAACATAAAATGATTACGTTTTAATAAGTTTTATGTTTAAAGTAAAGATTTTAAAATAACGGTAATTATTTCAGTTATAGGGATTCGACCTAAAGGCGACGTGGGGATCTAGAAGCAGAAAAAGAGACATGAACAAAAGTATAGGTAAGTACAGACATTTAATTATCTACTCACAAACTAACTTGCCATAGGATTGTGTTATGATGTGTTGTTGTGAAATTAAGTTACAACATGCTTTTTTTTTTAAGAGATGTTTATAAGTGATAAAAAGTTTCTGATTAAGCTTTATATAAAAGTTGTGCTTTGTGACATGTGACATAATAATCTAACATATTCATTGGGTTAGAACAAAATGAAAAGTTAAAGAAAAGGAAGATAAGAAAGATGAAGATAAGTAATATAATAAGACTGAAAATTTAAGGTTGACGTACCGGCCTCCCCGGAAGTGACGTTTAAGAATGGCCTCCACCCAAGTTGTGTGGTGCTACCCACAAGATGCGGTAGTTGTAGGCCTAAAGTTTAACTATGGGTTTGACTGGTGGGTCACTCCCCCTTTCCCTGTTGGTCCGCACACAGTAGGTACATCCAGCCATGGGCCCACAAGTGAAAAAAAAGACAAGTAAAGATAAGAAAAGTAAAGAAAAGACAAGTAAAGAAAAGAAAAGCAAAGAAAAAGATGAGTAAAGAAAAGAAAAGAACAGACCAATATGAAAGAACAAAAAGAACAAGGAGAACGAAGAAGAAAAATAAGCAAGCATAATCTGACTAACCTTGGTTGTTAGTTGATGTGTTTAAGTAAAGTTTTAAATGTATGTCATGTCTACATAAAGTTTTAGCATGTATATATGTATATGTAATGTTTTATATGTATGTTTGTACTTATGAGCTCTAGCTCATTAGTCTGTTTGTGATGTAGGTAATAAGAGTAAGTTGCCTACATTATGAAAGAAGAAACAGAGGGGCTGGCAGATAGATTCCCGGAGTGTTATGGGGTAGGTTATGGTTTCACTGTGATTTTCCACTGCCAAAAAAAAGAAAAGGTATATGTAATGTAAAGAAAAGAGACAAGGTTTAATGTAAGTTAAGTCTATGATGTATTTCAATTATGTTTTTGAAAACTCATATGTTTAAATTAAGTTTTAAAAGAAAAAAATTTTATCAATAAGTTTTCAAACATCGTTTCTGCAAGTGAGTTTAAATGCCAAGTATAATATGGCAAAGTTAAATAGTATAAGAAATTAGCATTTTAAAGAAAGTACTTCTTAAAGTACTTTAAAAGAATGAAGTTAAGTGAAAAGTTTAAAGAAGGTAAGAAAAGTACAAGAAGTAAAGTAAGTACGCTAAGTCAAGAAGAGTAAAGTTAAGAAGAGCAAGTTTAAGAGTAAGTTTAAGCTTAAAGTTAAGGTTAAGCTGGAGAGGCATGCAAACAACGGGCGAAGTAACCGATCGGTTGACTAGTCGGTCAACCATTCAAGGACCGAGTTTGAACGATATAGGGAGGAACGATGATTAATTTGTCAAGTAGACAACTTAATCAAACACAATATAAGTTAGATACCAAATTCACAAAGTAGAGCTATAGGGTACTGATAGGCCTCGGTACCATACCACGATGCAAGTAATAGTCACTAACGGCAAAAGTGACCTAAGAACACTGTAATTAATTTATGGGACAATAAATTAATTAACCATGCCTAGAGAATCAAACTCTGAAAAGAGAACGAGTTAGCACCGATGACAATCGGTACCAAACGATTTTATCTGCTTTAGTCACTAACGGTATTAGTGACTCAACAAAAGTGTTAATGAGATACATTATTAATGACAGGTAGTAACCTGTAAGTTGACAAAAGCGAGAGTACAAGTTTGTTTGCAAACTAGGTAAGTACAACTCTACCTATAGCATGAGCAAAATGATTTTAAATGATGATTTTTTTTATAGTATGTTAAGTATGCATGCCATGCAGAAGTTGTTGCACAACATGTATAAGAGCATATAGCTTCACAATCGTGTAGATTGAAGAAAGAACAAGTTAGATGCCATACATCCCGATCGCATAAGATTAGGGACAGCTTAGTAAAGCATATGGCTAGATAAGATAAACAATTGGGCAATTGTTAAGCGTGTCATACTGGCCTTTCAAGCTAGAAGAGGTTTCTCAGTTAAGAATAACGAGTCCAAGTCGAGACTCATAAAGAAAGAATAATCTAGGCTTAGAAAACATAAAGAGTCCAAGTCGAGGCTCATAAAGAAAAAAAAATGATCTAGGCTTAAAAGACATAACTAGTCCAAGTCAAGGCTCATAAAGAAAAAAATGATCTAGGCTTAAAAGACATAATGAGCCCAAGTCAAGGTTCATAAAGAAAGAATGATCTCAATGAATCCGTGGATCTATGCCAATTCAGTACTGACACACGGACCTTGAGCAAAGATAAGAAACGATAATGAATAATAAAGCATAATCAGTTCATGCATTGTCCATAATATGTTTTAGCTATAGTTCAGTATGCTTCCAGTTACAGTAGATATGCATGCAGTCACATGATGTTTTCTGTTCAGTGATGAGATGTTGCTATTATGTTTTTTTAATCTTGTGTGATGCTCTGGTGTTGTGTCTAGTATATGGTATGATTCAGTGAATAGTACATGACATGCTTATATGTTTTAAGTATATATTATGATTTAAATATGTTTTGCAGATGACATGTTGTATTTACTGGGCATAAAGCTCATAATGTGTGTTCATACTGTAGGTAAGCAACCTATGGCTTAAAGCTCAATGGGCGATGATGACGGCAGAGGCAGATGTGAGGACAAGGTTATGGATACCACTATGAGTTTAAACTTCCACACAGTAAACAGTGTATTTGAATAGTATATTTTGGATAGTATATTTAAATAGTAATTTGTTAAAGAATTTTCCAAGTATGTATGTATGACTGTACCCCTTATGATTTAGACTTTGTATTTTTGAAAGTATACATATGTGAATAGTAAATACATACGCATTTAAAAAAAAAATTTTCCCCTAAAATTATGGTATCTAAGTTAATAAGTTTAAGTAAGTATTAATGGCTTGCAAGTAAGTATAAGTATCAGTACAAGTAGTAGTTTTTAAGTGATGGTCCAGGCTACTCACGGCACGGGACATCATAGTTGGTATCAGAGACGGTATCCTGCTAGCCTACCTCACAACATCGTATGCCTACCTCATCTGTCTAAGTAAGTTAGTTTTATCTTAGAGTAGTAGCTTGTAAGTTAACAATTAGAGTAGTAGTTTATGGTGGTACCAGTGGAACCTGTACCGGTGGAACATGTACCAGTAAAACCTACTCCCATAGGCCCTCACCAGATACATGAAAATCGCCAGGCGAGTATGGCTTTCATCACCATGTACCTAGACAGATACGATGGTTACCGTCCACATGAGCTCCCATTATGGATTCATAATATGGAAGTTATCTTCTAAACCTGCCACATTCCACCTCACCTACAGGCAGTTTTGGCGGATAGCAAGCTAGAGGGGCTAGCTATGGCCTGGTGGAGTCAATATTGTAGGGGTAAAGACTCAATCGTACAATGGGAGGATTTCCATCGAGACCTCCTCAACCACTATGGATCGACCGGTGAGGACCCTATTCCGGCTATACCATTAGTAGTATATCACCTCGATGCGGAGAACAATGATAGGGATGATGTTCCTTACCTCATCAACAATGATGAAGGGATAGAGTACAAGCTAGAACCTCAGGTTTTCATAGCCAATGATGACGAGGACAACTCTGGCCCAGAAAACGAGGACCCATAAGAGTTTTTCATCGACGAGAGCGACGATGAGGATATCTCCAACGCAGAATTAGTACTAAACTCCGAGTAGTAGTGATCCATATTAGTAAAACTTTTGACTATGTATATAGGCTTGATGGGAAGCAGTGGCTTACACCCACTACGTACCAGGAAGTATGTCCTTTTGTGACTACGTACCGGGAAGTGTGCGTGTCACTTCCACCAAACTAGAGTTCGTATATATTTTTTTGTGAAAATTTTATGAGAAATAGTACAATCTTGCCTAAGGAGCTAGATATGATTTTCCACCCATGACCGTAGTATGATGAAAAGTGCAGACGAGCCCTAACACTCAGGTGATGTCTCAATACGATATGGCAGAGTGTATTGAACATCACGGTATAAGGAAGAGAAAGACATAGTTGAGTAAGAAGGAAAATGATAGGTGATGTGATTTCTTAATGTGGAAATAAAGGGCTTATAATTTCTTTTCCGTTATATGATAGAGTTCGAAAGACATCATGGTTAGAATGTTATGCAAACAACCCAGGCATTCCTGAGAGGATGAGTTGATAGCACGACTCGTGATTGTATGAGAAATGATAGGGAACCAGCAGCGTGAACTAAACCAGCTTAGGGAACAGCTAGGCCAGCAAACCCAAGGCACCACAGGCAGTAGCAGTGCTAGCCCAGGAGGCATCAGCAACCTCAGAGACTTCAAGGGAGTAAGTAACTCCCCCTATCCAGGGAGTTATGCGAGGGTGGGAATTTCCTGCACCACCACCAACACCCCCAGCAGTGGCTACCCTCGAAGCAATAAACATACCTCAACCAGTTCTTAGGGAAGGCAACTTATATGAGAGATTCCAGTGCATGAAAGCGCTAGAGTTCAAAAGGAACCACCAACCCCATAGGAGTCTATGACTGGTTAATAGATATCCAAGGTGATGTATGTATCCCTTGCTTTGAGGAAGAATGCGTATCAGTGGTGAAAGACAATGGTGATCAGAAGGAACGTTAGCAAGATGAGCTGGAGTGACTTCATTGAGGAATTCAAAGAGATTTACTTTAATGAAGAAGCACTAGCAGTGCAGTAAGATGAATTCAACAACTAGTACCAAGGTAACACAACTGTCATGGAGGCAATCAGGAAGATTGAGTAGCTGGCTCGATCTTGTCTAAATTTGGTGCTGACTAAATAAAAAAGAGTCAGAAGAGATATTGAGATGACTATACATAAAATCACGACCGTACAATGCTAAAGAACTACTCAGAGTAGGAACATGGATTGCTGCTTGAGTTGTACCGATCTTCAGGGCTAGTTGTCCACTAAGTTTCGAGTAGCAAGCAACACTCCTGCACTCCATGAGAATGTCAGGACTGGTTTCACGCTATCAGGATCGGTTTCACGCTATCAAAGAGACTCCCCGATTGTACTCCATTGATTAGGATAACCGAGTCCTGATGGCTATTGATATCTCTCAAGAAGATACTCTCATGTGTATTGGGATTCTTATGACCAAGATGAGCTCTTAACTGGGTCAAGCTTTACCATACCATGATCGAGCAAATCTCTAACTGGGGTCTAAAATCAGCACTAGTTATTCTTTTTGGGCAAGCGGGGAAGTGAAACTGCCTAAGTTCCCTAAAGTTACAGATATATGAGAATTTATTCATAAGACTGAGAGACAGCAGTCGATGTCTGGTGACACAATTCTAACATATGCTGTGCACTATGAGGAATTGATATGGACTTCTACAACACATGTTGAAGGAGGTTTATGACGAAACCAAGACCGAGGCAAAGGTGGATCAAGGCAGGAGAAGACCGAAAGAGTGAAAGAGACCTTGCCAAACAAAATTAGAAGAGCAATCAAGCAGTAAGAGCAGTAGGCCACCCATTCATTGCATCATCAGACTTCACTAAAAAGCTAAATAGGGGCTTAGATAGGATGAAATAGACTCTTAGAACAGCACTTCCCTTAGGGGAAGTTTTATTGTCTAGTACTAGATGCGTTACCTATCGGTAATTATCTGCGGTAGAGAACTGAGCGGTAATCTGATCATCATCTACATGATCGATTATGACGTAATCTTAGGAATGGGACTCCTCATGGAGTACGACGCCGTCATAGACTATCGAAGGTGAAAATTTGCTTTTGGACCGATCGGGTGTAAAAGGTGCATCCACAAGGGGTTTGTCACTGAAGCAATCAAAGACGTTGATCACAGTAATGAAGACTTGCAAGATGCTATCCAATGGATGCATGGGCTTCCAAGCACATGTAGTAGATAAGACTTAAGGAGTAGAGATAGGACCCGAGAGTGTGCCGAGAGTTAGGGAATTTGTGGAGGTATTCCTAGAAGATCTTCTAAGCCTCCCGCCAGAGCGGGAGATATCGTTCGAGATTGTACATTTGCCCAGATCAGCCCCCATCTCAAAGGCCCCATACCGAATGGGCCTTATAGAGCTGAAGGAGTTCCATGCCAACTAAAGGAATTGATGAACAATATCATGATTAAGAACAAGCATCCGCTGCCACAGATCGGTGATCTATTTGATTAGCTCTAAGATGCTGCAGTGTTCTCGAAGATAGATCTACGTTCAGGGTACCAACAAGTCCAAATCAAGGATGAAGACGTACCCGAAATAGCTTTTCGAATGCGGTACGAACACCACGAGTTCCTCGTTATGTCATTTGGACCGGTGAATGCTCCAGTAGCCTTTATGGATTTAATGAACCACGTGTTCAAGAACCCATCGAAGTCCATGCCGATCTGATATACAAGGAGAAACTCGTGTGGATTTTAGCTAAAGAAGATAAAGTACTTAGGAATAAAGTTATACCACTTGTAAAAGTGATGTCGTGAAATCATAACGTAGAGGAAGCCATATGGGGACGGGAAGAAGATATGAAAAGAGACTTCTCGATATTATTCTAATTTTCAAGGACGAAAATTTTGTAAGGGATGTAGGTTCTAATTGTGATGCCCCGTGCCCTCAGTGGCCCGGACCGTCACTTAAAAACTGAACTTACTTGCTTTTCTTATACTTTCTAGCCATTTATACTAAGCTAGATATCATAAAATTAGGTATTTTTTTTTACATGTATGTATTTACTGTATGCGTACATATATCGATACTTATTCAAAAATACTATTTAACGATTACTATTCAAAAATACTATTTAACTATTACAATTCAAAAATACCATTTAACGATTACTATTCAAAAATACGGTTTATGATTACTATTAAAAAATACTATGTAACGGTTACTATTTAAACATACTGTCTGACAATTACTATTCAAAGTACTATTTAATCATTACTATTCAAAATACTGAAACTCAAATTTTGCGGAAGATAAACTCGCGGTGTCTTCATAACCTTGCCCTCACATCTGCCTCCACCACCCCCATCGCCCATTGGGGATTAATTCGTAGGACGCTTACCTACAGTATGAACACACTACGTGAGCTTTACGCCCAGTAAGTACAATATGTTTACCGCAAAATATGTTTAAACATAGTATATACTTAGAAAAGTATAAGCAGTCATGTATCAAATACCACTTTAACATATCACATATCACATATCATATATCACATTTCATAACAAGGATTATAAACTTCACATAACATGTGCATCACAGAAACATTATATACTAAATGCATCTAGAAGCATGGTGAACTATAACTAATGCATGATCCAGTCATCTTCATTTATGCTTCAACTTCTCTTTTCTTTTCTTGTCTATTTAGGGCCCATGTGTCAGTACCGTGCATGCACAGACCATCAGTAATGCCCGTGGTAAAATAGCCAGAGAGCCATCAACAGATGCTCAACTTTCTGCTTTAACTTAAAACCCCTTCATTTGAAAGGGCTGGTACGACACGCTTACTACTTTCCTTCTTGTTTATCTTTTCTGGCCATATGCTTCTCTAAGCTGTCCCAAATCCTATCTGGTAGGGACGTATGGCATCTAACTTGCTTTTTCATCAATCTACTTGATTGTGAAACTACATGCTCTTAAACATGAGGTGCAACATCGTGTGCATGGCATACATATTTTAACATACTGTAAAATATCATTTAAAATCATTTTCGTTCATGCCATAGGCAGAGTTGTACTTACCTAATTGTAAGCAACTTGAAATCATGCCTTTATCAATTCACAGGTTACCACCTGTCATCAATAATATTTCTCATCAATTCTCCCGTTGAGTCACTATTAACGTTAGTGACTATAACTTGTGTTTCTATGGGGTACCGAGACCCGTCGGTACCCTTTTGGCCTATTATGGGGATTTGGTGTCTAACTCGCATCGTGTTCGATCAATCGTCTACTTGACAGATTAATCATTGTTCCTCACTGTGTTGTTCAAAAACGCGGCCCTTGACTGGTTTACCACTCAGTCAACTGACCGATTAACTCGCGTGTTGGTAACTAGGTAGTCTATCGAGTTACTATACGTGAGCTTAGTGTAGTAACCGGCTGGTTTATTTCGCTTGTTGGGGTATGGTAGCGTACTGGGCTACCAAGGCTTGTTTGGTATAATGGCCCACCGGGCCACTGTGGTTTGTTTGGGGTTAGTAGCCGACTAGGTTACTAAGGCTTGTTTGGTGTGGTAGCCTACTGGGCTACACACACTATTTTACTTTGAAAAATGTTTGGGTTGGCTTGTAAAAATGTTGGAAAAATTATTTATTTGGAACCGTCCCCTTATCACCCCACTAGAAGGTGGGGGACGTTTTTATGAAAAACTTGTTCATATTTTAAAGTGCTATAAACACATTTTTATTTTGAAGTGTATAAATTATATTTTTAAAGCTTGCATTTTAAAGATGGTTTTTGAACCACTTTTGAAAACAATTTTGAAACTTAGTCTAAACGACTTTGTTTGAAATTTTGTCAAACATGAAAGTTTTCTTCCTCGACAAGATGAACAAATCTCGTGTTCATCTTGGAGCCTAAATCTAACTTTAACGGCTCCTAATTTCATTAAACCCGTGGGCTTGGTGCCCAGTTTTTTGTAAAAATCCCAGTTTTACGTCTCTGTAAAAACGGTTCGGTTTGAGGCCCGAAACGGCCAAATTTTTGACTTACGCGGGTCGTTCTCAAGGTCTCAACGAGATCTACAACTTTTGTGTTGAGTCTGAGAACCGGTTTGGACTCTATGTGGGTCATTTCTAGCAAAACCCGAGACTATTTCAACACTCGAATTTTTGCTCCCAGTTTTGGACATCGAGTGAAAAACACCCTAAAAACCTATATTAGGATCGTTTTTGCCGAGGCCTGTTTCATGCAAAAATGACCGTATCGAAATTTCCTTAAAACACCATGTTTTACAAAACCCTAGATTCGGACCCTAAGTGGATCAAAATGGCCAAAATCCGTGGCTGTTTTATAAGGACAAATTTGTGTCCAGCCACCATAATACACATCCATGCATTCACATCCATAAACCATATGCAACTTAAAGTAAACACAACCACAACCATAATGACTTTAAGAAATGAAAGCTAAGGGCTCAAATAACTTAATACAACCTTGTGCATAAACAAATACACATAAAACCCTTAGATTAAAAACTAAATTTTTCAACCAATCACCATGAGAAGGGTTTTAGTTTTTACCTTTGGTGGTTTGGACTCAAGCACACTTTTGGCTAGGCTTGGGGGGTCAAAATGCCATGGAAACTCAAAGGCTTGAGGTTGGTTTTCTGCTAGCCAAGTTACCAAAAAAAATCATTCAAACAACAACTCAAAACTAAGAATCAAATCACAAGGAAAAATCGGTTTTGCACTTACCCTTGGTGCACCCGAAAAGCTTGGTTCGGTCTCCCCTTGCTTAAGCTTGGAAGAGGTCGGTTTTTTTGTGAGTTTTGGCTTTTGGGGCTGAGAAGATTCGACAGCAGCAAGGAAAAGAAGAAGAAAAATACTTGTGGTTTTAGGTGTGTGGAAACAAAAGTCCATGCCTAATGTCAAGGGTGCTTTTTATAGCAAAATTGATCCAACTCACTTAAGCTTAATCCTACTTAATTGTCTACCAAATTAGCCAAATCCTGGGACAAATATGGTGCCAATTTGCTGAAGAAATGGGTGTGGGGCTGCTCATTGGGAGGAGGAAAGAATAAACAATGGTTGTTGACTACTTTTTTAGGAACCCTTGAATATAAAATTCCAATGTGTCATGGCTAGGAAGATTATTTTAATGCCACCTTTTGGGCTATGTTTGCTGCCGATTGCAGTTACTTTTGCAGCTAAGGGGCATGGAAAATTAAGGCTAATTTTATCTGTGTTGGCTTCTCATCGCAGTCTAATTTTATACTGCAGTGTTCGGTCCTTTCTCGGCAGTGTTCCAATTTTCACTAGAAAATTAGTTTTCTGAATCTGATTTTTGTACTGTAAATTCCTGGTTGTTTTCTACTGACTAAGAGCCCATTATCAGTCTAATTTGTTGTTCACATCCTATACTGTGGTTGTGTCTACACTATGTTGTCCTTTCGCATGCAAACCGAGGCGTTCCTCGGTGAAATTTCAGACACAGTCTCTCTTGACTAATTTGGATATGCTGATTTCATTTTTATCAGTTTTACGTCCATCAGAGGTCATCTATACCAGTTTTCAGGATCTGTGAGACCTCACCTCAAAACACGTGTCAGGTGCCCAATTGACTAATTTGGGCATTCTGAGCCTAAATATATCAGTTTCGAGTCGAGTAAAGGTCATCTTGACCCTCATCCTGATACTGCGTACCTCTCACTATTCATTATCCACTGTTTTCTACTTAACTGACTGCTCTGAGTGCTCTGACTCTGATTTTATCAGTCTCTAGGTGAGAAGAGGTCATCTGGACCATTTCTCAATGTGGTACCCTTGTTAGGGCTATTTCTCGTTGTTGTGCTCAGATGTTCAGTCCGAGCATTCTGGTGATCTATTTACCAGTCTTGTGTCAAGAAATGGTCGTCCGGACTAATTTCCCGACACTGCTTGTCTCATTCATATATACACATAATGGGGTGGACCGGGTTCACTGTCGGTCGCCCCTTTTACTGCATGAATAGTACTTAAATAGTACCGTATCTATTTAGTCTATTCAATGGGAAAATTATATTATATTTTCATGTAGGAAAATAAATCGGTAAAAACGTATCAGAGTGGTTTCGGCGGAACAATAAAATTTTTTTAGATCGTTAAATATCTCATGATGCCATATACAATAAACTAACAACAATTAAAACTCATACCTCAAGGACGCCAATCTTGCAGAAGGAGAATGACCGGAGGCTTCAACCAACTAGCCTTCTCTACTATTCTCCAATTCCTGAATGGCTGAGTGTGTGGGCACTCTGAACTTCGATCGGTATGCTAGCACTGCTAGTCTTCTTCCAACCACCCAGATCTCTAAAGAACTTTATTGTCATGGTGGGCTGTGCAACAATAAGCCTGCTCACCTGAGAGTCTGTGGTCTAAAAGAACTGAAGTGGCAGGACCTCTATTTATAGACCTGCATGAGGTGATTCTCTGAATTCGAATTGGATTAGGAGAAGATATTCTCCCTTATCCATAACCATAAAATCTGAATTTTCCAAGGGAAAATCCCAACAATAAAATTTGGCCATTTAGGATAAATCCAATCTAAATCTAAACAAGATTTTAACTAGAATTTTATCTCCCTTTTTCAACCAAAAAATCCAAAATTTCCAAGGAGAAAATCTCCTCAAAAAATCGGCCACATTTAGGATAAGGGAGAATCAAAATTCCACTAGGATTTTCAAGCTAAATAATAGGTACCCCACCCCAGGCAGAGTAAGTGAGCCGTGTAATAGGCGACCATTTCACGCAGTTCGAGGGGTACTTGAGTCAGCCGCCGGCGCTCGACTTAATCTTATCTCATCCTTATCCAAAATAACTGAAATTCCTTAGGAGATATGCTCCAAAATTTCGGTCACTTTCTGGGGAGGAGAGAATCCAAATTCAATTGGGATTGAAACTTGAATTTTTCCCTTGAACCTTATCCATAAAAACCGAAAATCCATTGAGGATAATCCTCAAAATTTCGTCCATCATTAGTTAGGATTTGGATTCAAAATTCAAGTAGGATTCTAACAAGATTATCCTCTCCATATCCAACTCAAATTTGAATTTCAAACCTTGTGGATTTACCACAACAAATTCGAATCCTACTTGGACTGTGATTCAAAATTTGAATTTCAAATTTCAAATTTGAATTTCAATTTCAAATTTCAAATTTCAAATTTCAAATTTCAAATTTAAATTTCAAATTCAAATTTCAAATTCGAATTTCAAATTAAAATTTCAAATTCGAATTTCAAATTCAAATTTCAAATTTCAAATTTCAAAATTCAAATTTCAAAATTCAAAATTCAAATTTCAAAATCCACAAAACAGTTGTGTTTCAAATTCTTATTCTCATGGATAATTTTCTACAACTCCAATCCAATCTCAAATAAAATCATGGCAACTTTATTTGGAGTTCGAATAATTGTGTACTCTATTATCCAAAACAAAATCTGAATCCAACCGGAGAGAATCTTGTCTACCATCCTAATCCTATGTCATCACCATCCATGCATAATAAACCAGCCAAGAGCATACGCAAATCAATTTGCCAAACGTTAAGGAATTATGTGGAGCTAGTAGAGGGACTGATTGGACATATATAATCGGGCTCCCGTAAATCCATATGATCATCATTCTTTTGCCAAACAAGTTAATCATATGATCATTAGTTTCAGAGTCACACCACTATAAACCTGAAACTGAACTCCCAATTATATACCGTATTACGTAAGCCTGTGACAAGCTATCATCCAATGACCTTGTCATGTATGCAGAACCCTCATATGATATCCATGATCAGCCTTAGGCCAAAGTCCGTTTAATCCTACTGATCAGGCTATCTTAAAGTTCCATTATACTACCGAATAAAGAAAATGATTATTCACCATATGTGAATAAGAAGTCATCCACCCAGCAGACGACCCAAGGCCTTGTCCATTTTCACATTCAGTATAACGCCTTTAAGAGGATACCCTTAACTCCTCATTAGAGCTATGATTCCGATATTTGTAAACGAACTCTTCATCGTATACAAGTCATGCACCCGACGAACTAGTCTATAAGCTTACTACTTCTGAGATGCTTTAGCCATTGGAACATCAAAGTACACAAGTATACATGAAGCTGTCCTTTTACTCAGGATTAAGGTTACTACATAATGAATGTCAAAAGCAAATCGATCCACTCAAAGCAGACTTCGTAGATCAATCACGCTTTAGTCCTGGTCTAATATGTCACTACCAAGTAATATATCTATGTGTCTACTTGGGAGTCCAGCTCCAGATAGTCAAGACAAACCGTCCCCTCCAAAGCTTTAGACAACATAATAGTCTTAACATGAGTTAGATGCTCGGTCTAACCCCATAGACTACAGACCATAGTTTAGACCGCTAACTTTAGAACATTGTCTTCTTGCATACAAAAGTCCATTGCATGCAACATTCTAACAGTTTAACACAAGCAGTCAAGAAGCCATATTTGCTTACATTTACTTTAACATGTAAATAAGATGAGGACAGATAGCAATATAATGAATAACCTCTATTTATAATTTTATTATCCAGTTCAAAATAAATACATCAAAATGTCTCTAATGCTTAGGGCATTTCCTAACATTTCTAACTTAATTACTCATTGCATAGTAATTAGGTTCCATGCAATTTGAGGGTCTATGTAACGGCTTTCTGCCCATTACACAGCCTTCAACACAGGCGTGTATACACCGGACACGGGCGTGTACTGGCTGAAGTTTTTCAACACGGCCATGTTTCAAAACACAGCCTTTTACATGTTCATTAACCCGAGGGGTACACGGCCTCTTACATGGCCATGTTCTTAACCGTGTTCTACTACACGGCCATGTATACTTACACGGCTACATATATGTATACAGTCTGAGTGGTACACGGCCACTTACACGGCCGTGTACCTGACCGAGTACTTTAAAAATTACACTAAAATACATCCAATTATTCTTCAATTTCTCATTAAATTGAAAATTAAAGTACATGATCAAGGCGGTCCTTACAATCTACCCCCCTTACAAAAATTTTCATCTTCGAAAATTAGAATAAATCCGGGAAGTCTCTTTTCATATCCTCTTCCTATTCCCATGTAGCTTCTTCGAGGTTATGGTTCCACCATAATACTTTAACAAGCAGAATCACTTTATTCCTAAGAACCTTATTTTCCCTGGCTATAATCTGCACGGGTCTTTCTTCATAGGTTATATCTGTATGGACTTCAACTGGCTCTTGACTTAGTATGTGGGAAATATCCGGCATATACTTCTTCAATATCGAGACGTGGAAAACATTGTGTACGGAAGCTAGTTCGAGGGGAAGTGCTAATCTGTAGGCTACCTTCCCGACCCTTTCGAGGATCCCGAAAGGTCCTATATATCTAGTATTGAGCTTCCCTTTCTTCCCAAAGTGCATCACCCCTTTCATGGGTGCCACCTTGAGGAAAATTCCTGAAATTCGAGAAGTCTTCGTCGTCTATCCGCATAACTCTTCTACCAGCTATGCGCTTTATCCAGTTTCTCTAGTATAAGCTTCACAGCTTTTGTTGTATTCTTGACCAAGTCAGTGCTAGTGAGCTGTTTTTCTCCGATCTCGTGCTAGTGAATCAGAGATCGGCATCTCCTTCTATAAAGTGCCTCGTACGAAGCTATCCCAATCGAGGAATGATAGCTATTATTGCACGAGAACTCTATCAATGGCAGCTTTTGATCCTAATTCCCCTTGAAGTCTAAAACACATGCTCTCAACAGATCCTCTAACGTTTGTATAGTCTTCTCAGACTGACCATCAGTCTGAGGATGGAAAGCGGTGCTGAACTTCAATTTGGTTCCCATTGCAGCTTGAACGCTCTGCCAAAACCTTGAAGTGAAGCATCCATCGCGATCTGAGATGATCGATTTGGGTACTCTGTGTAGTCTTACTACTTGAGCAACGTACATTTCTGCTAACCTCTCTATCGAGTAGCTCAATTTCATGGCTAAAAATTGAGCTGACTTTGTTAGTCGATCCATAATTACCCAGATGGCATTGTTCCCGCTTGAAGTCCTGGGAAATCTGACCACAAAATCCATGGTAATTTGCTCCTATTTCCACTATGGTAGCTCGATCTTCTGCAGCTCTCCTCCAGGGCGCTGATGATCTGCTTTAATTTTTTGGCAAGTGAGGCACCTTGCTACGAACTCAGCGACGTCATTCTTCATGTTTGGCCACCAAAAACTTCCTTGTAATCCCTAGTACATCTTATTTGCTCCTGGATGTACCGAGTACGGCGTGTCATGAGCTTCTGACGGGATCTGCTTCTTAAGTTCTACATCCTTTGGAACACACATTCTATCACCGAAATAGAGTATGCCATCCTTAGAGACCCGAAACTCTGAATTCTGGTCCTCCATTAACTCCCTTTTGAGCTTGTGCAGGGATGAATCAAGGTCCTGGCTGGCCTTGATTTCCTCTATGAGCGTTAACTGGAGGGTCATCTTGGACAACCTTCCTGTTAACATCTCAATCTCGCTACTTCATAGCTCCTTTTGCAGTACTTCTGGCAGGGCTTGGATAGTCATAAGTGTTGAAGAATGCACCATGCTCAATGCGTCAGCCACCTTATTGGCTTTCCCTGGGTGGTATAGGATTTCACAGTCGTAATCCTTCACCAGCTCCAGCCATCTTCGTTGCCTCATATTAAGCTCCTTCTGCGTGAAAATATATTTGAGGCTCTAGTGGTCCGTGTAGATCTCGCATTTGACGCCATATAGGTAGTGCCTCCATATTTTGAGTGCAAAAACCACCGCTACAAGCTCTAAGTCATGCGTTAGGTAGTTCTTTTCATGGTTCTTGAGTTGTCGTGAGGCGTATGCGACTACCCTACCACCTTGCACAACACAGCTCCCAGTCCAGTCTTGGACGCGTCGTTGTAAATTACAAAATTCCCTTGTTCAGCATCTAGTATGGTCAGGATTGGAGCACTCGTGAGTCAACTTTTTAACTCCTTGAAGCTTTTTTTGCACTTGTCGGACCACTTGTACTTCCTTTCCCTCTTGGTTAGCATCGTGAGTGGTGCGGCTAGCTTCGAGAATCCTTCCACAAAGCGACGGTAGTACCCGCTAAACCTAAAAAGCTGTGAATTTCTGTTACATTTTTCAGAGTTGGCCAATTGCTAACTGCTTCCACCTTTGTTGGGTCTACAGACACTCCCTCATGAGAGACCACATGACAGAGAAAATGAACCTTCTCCAGCCAAAATACACACTTAGAGAATTTGGCATACAGTTGATGCTCCTTCAGCTTAAGTAGGACAGCTCTCAAATGCTCCACATGCTCTTCCTTTGTCTTAGAATATACAAGTATGTCATCAATAAACACAATGACAAACTTGTCCAGAAACTCCTTGAATACTCGGTTCATCAAATCCATGAAAGTGACAGGTGCGTTTGTCAGTCCGAACGATATAACGAGGAACTCGTAATGTCCGTATCGTGTTTGGAATGCTGTCTTGGGGATGTCTGCATCTCGGATCCATAATTGGTGGTACCCGGAATGTAAGTCAATCTTGGAAAATACGGCAGTGCCTCGTAGCTGGTCGAACAAATCATCGATCTGCAGCAACAGATACTTGTTCTTGATCGTGATCTTGTTCAGCTCCCCGTAGTCTATGCACATTCGTAACGTTCTGTCTTTCTTCTTTACGAATAAGACCAGTGCTCCCCACAACGAGCAGCTCTGTCAAATAAAACCTTTGTCCATCAGCTCCTTTAACTGAGTTTGAAGCTCCTTCAATTCTGCCGAGGCCATTCTGTAGGGGGCCTTGGATACGGGTGTCGATCCTAGTAACAGTTCAATTTCGAATGATATCTCCCGCTCCGACGGAAGTCCTGGAAGATCTTCAGGAAATACTTCCGTGAACTCCTTTACTACTGGTACGTTGTCCGGTCTGGCTTCCGCTTCCTGGGTCGTATCCATTATGTGTGTGAGAAAACTGGTGCATCCACTAGATAGTAGCTGGTGGCCTTCATTGCAGATATCATCGTCTTTGGTCGCTTTAACGATAAGCCCTTGTAGACAAATCTTTTGTGTCCACTTGGGTGGAAGGTTACCTCCCATCTCTGACAGTCTATAACGGTGTGGTACTTGGCGAGGAAATCCATTCCTATAATCATGTCGTAGTCACACATCTCGATGATGATTAGGTCCGCATTCAACTCATGCTCACTGATAACTACTGGTACGTGACGTATCCAATAGCTAGGCAACAAAACTTCCCCAGAGGGAAGGGCAATTTGAAAAGTCTGGTTCATCTTATCTAAGTTCTTGCCTAACCTCCTAGCAAATTATGATGATGCAAAAGATTGCGTAGCGCTGGAATCAAACAAAACTAGTGCAGTGGAGTTGGCGACAGAAAGCTGACCTGTCACCACGATTGAGGTTCCAGCCTCTGCATCCTCACGAGTAAAGGCACAAATCCTCCCCTGCGACTCTGGGGCTTCCAGTCTGCCTTGGCTGATCACTGGGCCTTCAATCCTTCCCTAGGCGGCGTGCAGCTGTCTGCTAGTAGGGCGGGCTTGACTTTGTTGATTTTATAAGTTCAAGCGGCAGTGTTTAGCAAAGTGGCCTTCTTTGCCACATACGTAACAGTCGCTGATGCCCTTGCGGTATTCTCCCGGATGGTTCTTTCCACATTTTGGACAAGGCAGGTGTTGATTTTCGTTTCCTCCTCGATTATTTTTCTTCTGAGGAAAGTTCCTTTGCTGGCCTTGATTGCTTGGATTCCCTTTCCTCTTATTGTTGTTGTCGGATGGCTGCTTGTGTTGGTTATTGCCCATACTCTGCCCTCTATGCTGAAATTCAGAGTGTTGTCTGCCCTTGGTTGGCTTCGATTGGTTCTTCTCTTCTCTCTTTACCTTGAAGATCTGTGCCCTACTTTCTTTGTCTTGGGCTAGCCAATACTCAGCCCAGATGGCTCTGCTGACACATTCGACCATGGTTGTTGGCCCATGGCTACCGCTACAGACTTGGACGGCTACATCCGTTAGGAACATTTTCAGCATCCTCCTGACCTTTTCCTTCTCAGTCGGCACTAGGTCAGGGCAAAGTCAGGCTAGCTATTCGAATTTTCTTACGGCCTCCATGACTGTCATGCTTCCTTGGTGCAAGTTGTTAAATTCATCTTGCTAGACTGCTAAAGCTTCGTCGTTGAAGTACATTTCTTTGAACTCGACGATGAAGTCTACCCAATTCATTTCATTGATGTTCCTTCTGATAGCCACAGTCTTCCACCACTGGCATGCTCCTTTCCGTAGGGCTAGGGATGCGCATATGACTTTCTCTTCTTTGGTCAGTCCCACGAGGTCTAGAATGACCTGAACATCAGTTAGCCAATCGTCGGCTTCAATAGGGTTCATAGTCCCTTCGAATTCTGGCACCTTCATGCACCTGAACCGCTCGTATATGTTAGGAAATGCCCTAAGCATTAGAGACATTTTGATGTATTCATTTTGAACTGGATAATAAAATTATATATAGAGGTTATTCATTACATTGCTATCTGTTCTCGTCTTATTTACATGTTAAAGTAAATGTAAGCAAATATGGCTCACTGAGTGCTTGTGTTAAAACTGTTAGAATGTTGCATGCAATGGACTTTTGTATGCGAGAAGACAATGTTCTAAAGTTAGCGGTCTAAACTATGGTCTGTAGTCTATGGGGTTAGACCGAGCATCTAACTCATGTTAAGACTATTATGTTGTCTAAAGCCTTGGAGGGGACGGTTTGTCTTGACTGTCTGGAGCTGGACTCCCAAGTAGAGACATAGATATGTTACTTGGTGGTGACATATTAGACCGGGACTAAAGCGTGATTGATCTACGTAGTCCGCTATGAGTGGATCAATCTGCTTTTGACGTTCATTGTGCAATAACCTTAATCTTGAGTAAATGAACTACTTCATGTATATGACTTGTGTACTTTGATGTTCCAATGGCTAAAGTGTCTCAGAGGTAGTAAGCTTATAGACCGGTTCGTTGGGTGCATGACTTGTATACGATGAAGGGTTTGTTTGCAGATATCGGAATCACAGCTCTAAGGAGTTAAAGGTATCCTCTTAAAGGCAATATATTGAATGTGAAAATGGACAAGGCCTTGGGTCGTCTGCTGGGCAAATGACTTCTTATTCACATATGGTGAATAATCGTTTTCTTAATTCGGTAGTATAATGGAACTTTAAGATAGCCTGATCAGTAGGATTAAACAGATTTTGACCTAAGGCTGATCATGGATATCATATGAGAATTTGCATATATGATAAGGTCATTGGATAGTAGCTCGTCACAGGCTTACGTAATACGGTATATGATTGGGAGTTCAGTTTCAGGTTTATAGTGGTGTGACTCTGAAACTAGTGATCATATGATTGAGTTGTTCGGTAAAGAATGATGATCATATGGATTTACGGGAGCCCGATTATATATGTCCAATCAGTCCCTCTACTAGCTCCACATAATTCCTTAACATTTGGTAAATTGATTTGTGTATGCTATTGGCTAGTTTATTATGCATGGATGGTAATGACATAGGATTAGGATGGTAGACAAGATTTTCTCTAGTTAGATTCAGATTTTGTTTTGGATAATAGAGTACACAATTATTCAAACTCCAAATAAAGTTGCCATGACTTTATTTGAGATTGGATTGGAGTTGTAGAAAATTATCCATGAGAACAAGAATTTGAAACACAACCATTTTGTGGATTTTGAAATTTGAATTTTGAATTTTGATTTTTGATTTTTGAAATTTGAATTTTGAATTTTGAATTTGAAATTTGAATTTGAAATTTGAATTTGAAATTCGAATTTGAAATTTGAATTTGAAATTTAAATTTGAAATTTGAAATTTGAAATTTGAAATTTGAATTTGAAATTTGAATTTGAAATTTGAAATTCAAATTTTGAATCACAGTCCAAGTGGGATTCGAATTTGTTGTGAAAAATCCACAAGGTTTGAAATTCGAATTTGAGTTAGATTTGGAGAGGATAATCTTATTAGAATCCTACTTGAATTTTGAATCCAAATCCTAACAAATTATGGACGAAATTTTGATCATAATCCTCAATGGAATTTCGGTTTTTGTGGATAAGGTTCAAGGGAAAAATTCAAGTTTCAATCCTAGTTGAATTTGGATTCTCTCCTTCCCTGAAAAGTGGCCTAAATTATGAAAAGTGGCCTAAATTATGGAGGAAATCTCCTAGGAAAATTCGGTTATTTTGGATAAGGTTGAGATAAGATTCAAGCTTGAAAATCCTAGTAGAATTTTGATTCTCCCTTATCCTAAATGTGGCCGAATTTTTAGAGGGAAAATCTCCTAAGAAATTTCAGATTTTTTGGTTGAAAAAGGGAGATAAAATTCTAGTTAAAATCTTGTTTAGATTTGGATTGGATTTATCCTAAATAAACCAAATTTTATTGTTGGGATTTTCCCATGGAAAATTTGGATTTTATGGATATAAATAAGGGAGAATATCTTTTCCTAATCCAATTTGAATTCAGAGAATCACCTCATGCAGGTCTATAAATAGAGGTCCTGCCACTCCAGTTCTCACAGACCACAGACTCTCAGGTGAGCAGGCTTATTGTTGCATAGCTCATCGTGACAATAAAGTTCTTTAGAGATCTGGGTGGTCGGAAGAAGACTAGCAGTGCTAGCATACCGATCGAGGTTCAGAGTGCCCACGCACTCAGCCATTCGGGAATTAGAGAATAGTAGAGAAGGCTAGTTGGTTGAAGCCTCCGGTCATTCTCCTCCTGCAAGATTGGCGTCCTTGAGGTATGAGTTTTAATTGTTGTTGGTTTATTGTATATGGCATCATGAGATATTTAACGATCTAAAATTTTTTATTGTTCCGCTGCTCCACTCTGATACGTTTTTACTGATTTATTTTCCTATAATTGGTATCAGAGCAATCTCATGACTATGCCATGTATGTAAATTAGACAATTACTTAGTCTTTTTATTTATGTATGGATTTGATATTTAGAGAGTGGCATTCTAGGATTCCTTTATGTTGTTATCATGGATTATGTATAAAGTATGTGGTTATTTTAATTTTTTGAATTATTATAAGCATGCTTGTTTATACCGGTTATGGTTCCTTAGAATTTAGAAAAATTGTATCTAGGAATTTTTATGTAACCATGGGAGCAGTTTATTAACACTGTAATTTTCCTATGGATTTTAATTTTTGTCTCTTAGAATTTTTATGGTTAGAATTTTTGTACACCGGAAACGGTTTAGGAAATTTTATGTAATTATTCTTAGAGGAGATTAAAGATTGAAGATCGTAATTTATTTTTTCCCAAAAGTTAAATTTGATTTAAAGGTTGAAATTTTGATTGTGTGGAAAATTTCAATTTAATTGGGATTCAAATTAATTTTTGGAGATCCTAATAGGTAAATTGGAATTTGGCACGAAAATCGAGACACGACCCCTCGAGATAGGCCGACGGGCCTTGGTGGGGCTGTAGCCCCTGCTCTCGTGCAAGATAGGGCTGCGGCAGCCCCTGTGCAGGCCAACACCACCCATGGTCGCAGGCTTGGCCTGCAGCCAAGGGTGGCCGTGGCCTGCCCAAGGCTAGCCGCAGCCAGGGCGTGCAGCCTGGCGCTACAGGCTTGGCCTGCAGCCCGGCAAGGCTGCACATAGGGGGTAGCCGTGGGCTGCCAGCCCCTTTGGGGCTGGTGGCTGCCCACGGCGGCTGCCGCCTTCAGGGGCAGCGGTGCGATGGTCCAAAAATCGAAAAAATTTTGATTTTTAAATTTGAGATTTAATTTTAAATCATGTTTAAAAATATGTAATTGAACATTTGAAATTTTTGAAATTACATATTATTATACATGATGTTTAAAATTGTTTAAAATTTGAATTGGAAATTTAAATTTGAAATTCGAATTTGGAATTTGAATTTGAAATTTAAATTTTAAATAATTCTTGGGATGAGAAATAAATGGAGAGGCTACATAAAGATGGATACAAGAAGACGGAACAGAATTCAAGACCCAAAGAATGCTTTGGATGGAAATTTGTAATCTTTATTTTCTTTGTTCTAGGATGGAACCATAGCTTGGTTATTCTGTCAATTATTTTTTCTGTGATATGTCATGGATGTATAAATATGTATTGATGGATGTTTTGTATGCATATTTGATAACATGTCATATAGGATAGGTGAGTGCCGCTCATACTATATTGATCATACATAATTTATCAAAACTTGCATGTTTTTCAAAATATTGAGTGGGAGAGGGTTTCAAACAAAACCCACGGCCTCCATTGTTGATCCATATGTGAAAGCATGGTAACGCCTTGCGTCAGTTCTGCCCTGACCACACCCCTCGGTAGGTGTTTACCGCCGCCGGTATACTAGATTGGATCTCCTATGTAGAAAGCGTATTCGGGTATGATCCTATTCATGACCACCCCTCGGCGGCTTGGTAGGACGTGGATCGGGCTACGTAAATAATGGTTATACACTCAAGACTCGTTTAGTTATTAACCTTCCCTAGAAGTTCTGTTAACTAAACTGGTGGCCAAATAAGCGGTTATTAATATATGTCTTAACCTTGGAGGATTTAAGGCAACATATATTAATTGGACGGGGTCCATGTTCCGGCTATTTGTTTTCATGACCACCCCTCGGTGGCTTGGGGTAATAGGTGCTGAGAATTACCGTTGCAATGCTACATGTTTTTCAAGTTTCATGTAGGAACATACTTGTATGTTTTATTTGCTAAATTATCTGTATATTTGCTTAGGCTTTGTAATGATGTCTAGTATAATTTTATTTCAGTTTAAAATGTCACCGACACCCCTCATTTCAATACTTACTGAGAATAAACTGAATGGCGACAATTATAAAGATTGGAAAAGAAATCTATTAATAGTTCTCAGCTGCGAGAGACACAAGTTCGTATTGGACGAACCATGCCCACCTGGGCCCAAACCTGACACACCACTTGAGGAGGTCCCGGTTGCCTATAATCGTTGGAGAGAATCCAATGAGATAGCTCGATGCTACATCCTTGCTAGCATGACGAGTGCTTTACAAAAGCAGCATGAGACTTATCAAGTTACTGGGGAGATCATGGAAAATCTGGAGGACATGTTCGGAGGCCAAGAAAAATTGGCTCGTCAGTCCACTGTCACCAGCATTATGAACTCTAAGCAAAAGGCAGGTACTCCGGTGAAGGACCATATGATCACTCTAATGGGATTCTTCGCTGAGGCTGCCGAGAATGGTGCTGAGTTGGACTACAACACCCAGATCGAGATGGTGTTCAAGACTCTATCTAAAGATTTTGTGGGGTTTAAGGCCGCATACAATCTGGCGACAAAGGAGTTAGGACTTACCGAGCTCATAAAGCAACTACAGGCTTATGAGCGGATGATCAGGGATGAGGATGCGGTCCGACCTAAAGGAGAGGCCAATTTGGCGGAATCTTCCAATCCCTCACGGAAGAGGAAGAGGCCAAATAAGAAGCAAGTGGCTTCTAGTTCTTCTAATCCTCCTGTGTCGGACGAGAAGAAGAAGAAGAAGAACAAGAAGCCAAAGGACCCTAAAAAGTCCAATGCTTCAATTGTGGGAAGGTAGGTCACTTCAAGAAGGCTTGCCGGGAATTCCTAGCCGCCAAGGGCAAGGAAGGTAAGGAACTTCATTACTTGGAAGCATGTTTGGTGGAAGAATCGAAAAACACTTGGGTCATTGATTCGGGCGCCACTAATCATGTTTGTGTTTCTATGCAGGGGTTCGTGGAAACGAGAAGTCTACATGATAGGAGCCTCTCGTTGCGGACTGGAGATGGTAGCTTTGTGGTGGCTGAGGCAGTGGGAAATGTTTACCTTTATTTGATCAATTTAGGTTTATTTTATTAAAAGACTGTTTTTATGTTCCTAATTTTAGGAGGAACCTTATATCGGTAGCTTGTTTAATAAAGGATTCTTATTCAGTTTCTTTTAGTAAAAGAGTTGATATTCGTAGAAATAAGTCTTTTATCTGTTCTGGATGGATGGATGGAAACCTATATTTGATCAAACCAAAGATGTACTCACTGCTTGACACTGAATTAATTGATAACTCTAAAAGGTTGAAAGTTTCTCACTCTAACAAGGCGTATCTTTGGCATTTAAGACTTGGTCATATTAATCAGGATAGGATTCAAAGATTGGTGAAAGACGGTCCTCTGGAATCTCTAGAGGAGGTACGACTTCCCCAATGTGAGTCTTGTCTAGAGGGTAAAATGACTAAAAGGTCTTTTGGAGCTAAGGGTACAAGGGCTCAGGAGCTCTTAGAAATTGTGCACACTGACGTATGTGGCCCCATGAACGTCACAGCGCGAGGAGGGTTCGAGTATTATGTCTCTTTTATTGATGATTACTCGAGGTATGGATATGTGTATCTGATGCACCGCAAGAGTGAAACCTTTGACAAGTTCAAAAAGTATCGTGCGGAAGTGGAAAAGCAATTGGATAAATCCATAAAGACACTTCGATCTGATCGAGGTGGCGAATACCTCTCCGATGAATTTCTAGGACATCTTGTAGAGAACGGGATTTTATCCCAATTGACTGTACCTGGTACTCCACAACAGAATGGTGTAACCGAAAGGAGAAACAGGACCTTATTGGATATGGTACGGTCCATGATGAGTTACTCAACGCTGTCATTATCATTTTAGGGATATGCTTTACAAACGGCGTGCTATATTCTGAATCAGGTTCTGAGCAAATCAATACCCAGAACTCCGTATGAATTATGGCATGGCAGGAAGCCCTCTCTTGGACATATGAGAATATGGGGCTGCCCGGCACATGTACTGGATGGGGATGCAAAAAAGTTGGAACCAAGATCAGAATTGTGCATGTTTGTAGGGTATCCAAAAGGAACTAAAGGAGGTCTGTTCTATAACCCGAAGGAACAAAAAGTCATTGTCTCAACCCATGTGACATTCTTGGAGGAAAGTCACATGAATGACTTTAAGCCTCGAAGCAAAGTGGTGCTAAAGGAGTTATCGGGTGAAAGAACTGCTCCACAGATTTCGGTCTTGGACACAAGTCCGAGTTCCAGTGAAAGACCTGCAGACGATCAACAATTTAGGGTGCCTCGTCATAGTGGGAGGGTTTCTAAGAAACCTAATTTGTTCATGTATGATGCTGAGGTATACCAGGCCGAGGCTCATGAGCATGAGGATGATCCGGTCACCTATGATGAAGCTATAAATGATATTGATTCTAACTCTTGGAAACAGGCTATGAACAATGAGATGGATTCTATGAAATCCAACTCTGTTTGGGAACTTGTAGATTTGCCAGATGGGATAAAACTCATTGGATGCAAATGGGTCTACAAAAGAAAGAAGGATGCGGAAGGGAGAGTGGAAACTTTCAAAACTAGACTGGTTGCAAAGGGATACACGCAAAAGGCTGGAATCGATTACGATGAAACCTTTTTGCCTGTTGCTATGCTGTAGTCTATCCGTATTCTTCTGTCCATTGCTGCGGCTCTCGATTACGAGATCTGGCAAATGGATGTCAAGACGGCATTCTTGAATGGCCATCTTGAGGAGTGTATCTATATGATACAGCCCGAAGGGTTCGTAACAAAAGGCCAAGAAAGGAAAGTCTGCAAGTTACTTAGATCCATTTATGGATTAAAGCAAGCATCCCACTCATGGAGCCAGAGGTTTGATCAAGCGATTAAGACATTTGGTTTTGAGCAGAACATTGATGAACCTTGTGTTTATAAACGTATTAAGGATGGAAAAGTGGTCTTTCTGATACTCTATGTCGATGATATACTACTCATTGGGAATGATGTAGGGAACTTATCATCGGTCAAGCTTTGGTTACACCAACAGTTTGCATGAAGGACTTGGGAGAAGCTAATTATATTCTAGGCATTCGTCTCTTCAGAGATCGAAAGAACAAAATGATAGCGTTATCCCAAGCTTCATGCATAGATAAAATAATTGACAAATATGCAATGCAAGAGGCAAAGAAAGGCTCACAACCTTCTATTGCCGGTCTAACTCTTTCATTGGATGACTGTTCCAAGACATCGGAAGAAAGAGAGCATATGAGTAAGGTCCCTTATGCATCCGCTGTGGGTAGCCTTATGTACGCTATGCTTTGCACTCACCCAGATATATGTTTTGCAGTAGGTATGGTGAGTCGATATCAAGCAAATCCTGGAACCAAGCACTGGTAAGCTGTAAAACATATACTCAAGTATCTTAAGAGAATGAGGGATTATATGCTGGTGTATTCTGGAGGGGACCTAACACCCGTAGGATACACGGACTCAGACTTCCAGACTTGTAAGGATTCGAGGAAATTAAATTTCAAAATTCAAACTTCAAATTCAAATTTCAAATTTAAATTTAGAATTCAAATTTCAAATTTCAAATTTCAAATTTAAATTTTAAATTCAAATGTCAAAGTTGAATTTCAAAGGATCAGTGATTTTACTCGGAGGAGGCACCATTGTGTGGAGGAGCGTGAAGTAGGGCTGCACAGCTGACTCTACTATGGAAGCTGAGTATATGGCTGCGGCTGAGGCATCTAAAGAAGTGGTTTGGCTCTGCAAGTTCTTTAAAGACCTTGAGGTCATTCCGGGTGTTGACAAGCCTATCACACTTTACTGTGATAATACAGGGGCTATTGCTAACACAAGGGAATCTCGGCACCACAAGAGGACCAAGCACATCGATCAGAGATATCATATTATTAGAAGGCATGTGGAGACAGGACAAGTGGATGTATGTAAAATCGCGTCCGAGGACAACATCGCCGATCCCTTTACTAAGACTTTGGTGGCTAGAACCTTTGAGAGGCATGTAGAGGCGATGGGGATGCGTAACATGGCACATCTACTGGCTTAGGGCAAGTGGGAGATTGTTAGGAAATGCCCTAAGCATTAGTGTGACAACCGGGAAATTCAGGCAATTCTCGGACGAAAATGTACAATTGTATGTATATAACAATTTGTACTATTTAAAGAGTGAAATAAATGTATTTATATTGTTCAGAATATATGAAAATGTTCTAACAATACTGACGAGTAAGAATTCAGTGCTGGAAAAATTCACTGAGTTGAAACGGGTGAAACGGTGCCAAAATCGGCATTGAAAACCCTAACCGGAGCAATAAAAGACGGTAAACTTCCGGGATTGATTTTGATCAAACGGAAGCAGATTAAATTGATCCGACTGCACAGGAGACCTCAGGAACACGCCGGGACGATTTCGGGAAAATTTCGGCTCGAACCGGCATCGGTCAAAAAGTAGTCGAATTAATGTGAATAGTGAAAGTCAAAGTCAACTTTCACTTTAGTATTTATGACATCATAATTCAAGGTTAATAAATTAAAGAATTTTGGTGGTTGGTAGAATGGATGGCCATGATTCATTTAGCTTTTGATCTAAAGGCCAAGATTTGGCCAAAATATACCCATTTTAATTTTTGAAAAATGGGGAAAGAAATGGCATGGAAAGGTGTCAAATTTTGGTTGGTTTAGAGCCAAATTAATTGGCTTTCCTTCATGCTTAAGTCGGCAAAACGTGAATGAAATGGCCGAAGTTCATTTTCAAAGCAAAAACCAAAGAACAAAATTTTCTAACTTTCTCCCATGGCATGTACGTGAGCCACCAAGGGAAACCAATCTTTCTCTTCAACATTGCTTCACAAAAAGTGTGTCAAAACACTCCTAGAAGACAAAGGAAGCATTAGACCAAGGTAACTCCCTTTTTCACTCAAATTTTCATGGTTTTTCTTCACAAAATCCGTGGATGAATAGTGATAAAAAGGTGTGAAATTTTTGGTTGTTTTTCATGGATTTGATGTTGGGTTTTGTTAAGGATGAAATAAGGAAGAAAACCATGCAAATTGTGTAAAGAAAAACTGAAATTTGGTTGGTTTTTCAAGGGTAAATCCGTGGGTTACCTTAGGTAACCAATGAAAAAAAAGTGTGTGGTTAATGGTTAACATGCTTTCTAAGTTTAAATTGTGAAGAATAAAGCTTGTATTTCATTATGGAAAAGCTTGAAAAAAATTTTGGTGTGCATTTCATAAAGTGGCCGTGAGTTATAATGGGTTTGGAAGAAAAATTTTGTTGGTTTTATGTGGAAATTGGTTGATTGAAATCATGCAATTTAATGTGTAAATGGTGGCAATGTGATTGAAAGAATGAAACAAATATGTTGAGCATGATTTTCATTAATAAGGCCGTGGGTTCTAAGTGCATAAAAACCCTAAAAATGTGGTTGAAAATGCATTGAAAATGGGCTTGAAAAAGTGTTGGAAACATGACATTTGAATGGCCTAAAGTGTGGTGAAAATTTGACAAAAATTTGGTTCGGTTTTGTTGTGAAAACCGAAACCAAATTAAGGGTAAATTTGTGAAAAAAATGTTGTAATGTGGGTGATAATGTGAAATTTGAAATTTGTGGGCTTTTATGTAAAAGTTTGGAAAACTTTTACATAAATTAGGCTTGTGGTATAGTACGTGGCAGGTACATACGGTTCGAGGCGTACCTAACGCCGGAAGCCTTAAATTTACGCCGAAATGCTGCCGAAATTTCGAAAACGGCATTCGGGGTAAAATAGGAATTTAAAATAAAAGTTAGGGCCGGAACGGAAACCCGAGTCCCTAACGGAAAAAAATTGAATGAGGAAAAAAATTTAAGGGGTGGGTCGTGAATAGTAACCCGTCCCCTTAAAAATGAAAAACGCGTGTGAGATTGAAAAACCGACCCCGAGGGGGGGGCGTTTTTGGAAATAAAATAAAGGTCCGAGTCGGGAACGGAAAACCCGAGCCTCGGAGACCTAGGTCGGGAAAGTCTAGATGAACGTTTTAAATACTAGTGAAACGTCCATTTGAGGCTCCGAAACGATAGAAAATCGCTAAACCGACGTAAGGGTCGGAATAGTGCTTCCCGAGGGCCGGGAAAGTGAAAAATGGAAATAAAGTAAAAAAGAACCCGGTAATGATTAGAAAAGAATCAGAAAAGTTCCTGAGAGCCAAAAATGCAGTCTGGATCAATAAAATTCCGTCAGGGGCAAAACTGCAATTTTGCCAAAATGTTGGGGCAAAATCGTAATTTTGCAAAAGTTGGGGGTAAATGGTGAAAATAATAAATAAAACCTAAAAAGTTATAAATAGGTTTTATTTAAGCTTTTTAATGAAAAATAAAAGCTATAAATGGGAAAGAAATTAACAGACATAGTTTTGTCTGTAGGATCCCAAAATCGGCCTACAAGGAAGGCGATTCAAGATCCAAGAGAGAGAAAGAGAACAGTCTGATAAGGTAAGTTCAGACATTTACCTGTCTGCAACATATAGCATTATTGTTGCTAACTTTAATGTACTAACTATAAGTTAGGTACATATGTGCTGCGGGCACTATTATAGAGTAGAGAGAGAGACGTAATGTGCTACGGGCACTATTGAGAATGGACACATTGTTAATTGTGCTTCGGGCACTAGAGCGAGGTTAATGAAACTCACTCCCCTAAAATTAAAATGTGAACCATTCCTAACCACGGGACAATATGAAGTCACCGGGTTAGAATGTTAAAAAGTCGGTAATGAAACCACTTTCTGGCGTACCAGCCTTCCGTACAGGGAGGTACTATTTTTGCCTTCGGGGCTATGAGATAAGGCTGTGGAGGTCAGCACTGATGTACCGCTCCCAGTCATATAAATTTTGCCTTCGGGGCTATGAGACTAAGGCTGTGGAGGTCAGCACTAAGGTACCGCTCCCAGTCATGCACACTTAAATGGTACTGCCAACCGAGCTCAAAACCAGAACGTAAATAAAGATAATAACCTAAAACTGAAACTATGCCATAATTGAGCATAAGACAGTTTAGTGAGAGCACTAACATCGCGGTAGATGTACTAGTGTAATACAGTGTTGTGGTCAACATTACTATTCACGTATGAATAGTAGTCAACGGTACTATTCACGATGAATAGTACTATTCATTGAAATTTTATTTCTTGCATGTTTGAACTTACTGAGCCTGTAGCTCACCATTTTTGCTAATGTTGCAGGTAAGCGACCAGCTCAGTAGCTTGTTTGGCTGGATGGCGGACGGGATGGCGCGTGTCAAATGGGATAACTGGGCGAGGGATATGGTACTGCCAGAGTCTTGCCGCTGAGCGTTAAAGTGAAGGAAAAAAAAAAAAGGGGGAAACAGTTCTTTTGTAATTATATATATTTTACAAAAGCACTGTATTATTTATATTACTTTGTACCTATCAACAAAGTAAATAGTGGAAAAAGATTTTATATGATGTTTAAAGAAAAAAAAAAATTTTTCCCAAAAACGTCATGATTTAAAAAGAGGAGAGAGATAAGCCGGCGACCCATGAGAGTACAATCTATCGCAGTTAGCAATAAAGCTCAACTGTAATAGTATTGTATGATCTCCACAAGGGGCGGGCTGCCACAGTTGGTATCAGAGCAAGGTTTGCGACTGATTTGGTTTTGAATACCAACGGCTGTTACAGTTGGTATATCAGAGCAGTGTGACCATATCCCGATTTGACACTTTGCGCATCCTGCACCGCTATCCAAGTAAGTAGTTTACTTAAGTTCAGTTAATTATTTTCTTATGCGAAAATAATTATCTTATAGGTAGCACGATGACCAGACCTCCATATGTGAGACCACCGCTACCACGACCGAGAGGAGTATTACGGGTATGGACGAGACCTATTATGAGGCCGCCCATTTCCCAAAGGCCGGTAGTCAGACCCCCGGTACCCGAGAGACCTCCGGTACCAGTGCCGGCATCAATACCAGTACCAGTGCCAGTAGACGTAGTACAGCCACGACCGATAGTTCATCCACCGGTGGTAGTGGACATTCCAGTTGTTGGTGGACGCCAACATATTGGGGTGAGAGTGTCGGCACGGGCAGTACAGGCATTTAGGGCCAGCAGTCCTCCGATGTTCGACGGTGGACGACAGTCGATGGAGACTAAGGACTGGCTCCATGCTATCGAGAGGATCATGGTGATATGTGACATCGATCGAGATATGTGGATCCAGTTGGCTGTCAGTATGTTTCAGGAAGACGCTCGAGTGTTCTGGCAATATTGCGACCAGGAGATTTTATTGGGATTCAGTTGGGCCGAATTCTGTCAGCGATTGGCTGATCAGTTTCAACCTAGGGATCCAGCACCTGCTCCAGCACCTCCAGAGAGACGAGAGGCTGATACACCTGCGTACCCTGGATTCGATGAGGTCAGGGATTACATTCTCCAGACCGAGAGGATGGTCATGCTGTCTGGTGAGACAGTGATGTCTTACGCAGCACGGTTTGAGGAGACCATTCGGAGGAGATGTCCGTTGCCTAACCTCACGGAAGCAAACTGCTGTGAGCTGTTTTGGAAAGGTTTATCCTTGGAGCTGAGACCGAGGGTGATCAAGCCGTTTCCTCCGACGCTCCAAGAGTTCATGGTAACGATCAGGGCGATCGAGAGAGAGATTCTGATCGAGCATCTGACGCAGAGTCGACGAGAGACGCTGGGTCAAGATGAGATGTTTGCACGCATATTCGGGCCGAGAAGAATGATGAATGATCATGAGGCCGGACCATCTAGACCACGGGGTGGTGACGACTCAGATGAGCCAGATGACGATGAGGATCCAGAAGAATATCCTCTAGTCCCAGATGCGGGGAATGAGTGACCAGTAGATATGTAGATGTACATAAGTAGCTTAGAGAAAAGCTCTTTTGTATAGACTTGTGGCCATTTAGTATAAAGGGCCGATGTATATATGACTGGTGATACCTATGTATAACATATAAATGTTTTGCTATGAATGAAATACCAAAATGATTATATGTTGTACGATGATGTGTTAAGATGATGTGGCTTTACAGTACCCTAAATTTCATAAATTGATATAATTTTACGAATGCGGTTATGGAAAAAGCTAACGGTGAATTATTGTGCCATAATAGGACAATAGCCAAGATGGTGGATTTGAGAAATCGACCAGAGGGACGAGAGCGACGTCCTGATATTATGGAGAGATTGGATCAGATACAAGCTCTGTTGGAAGCTCAGATGCAAGAAAATGCGAATCTGAGGCGACGGGTAGAGGAGCTAGAGCAGAGACAAGGCTCTGAGGGTACCCAAGTAGAACAACAAGCTGAGGTAGATCCAGTTATTCCTCCAGCTGCAGTACATGAGAGAGCTCCTGAACCACAACCAGTATTAAATCTAGAACCCCTCTATGAAAGATTCAGGCGTATGAGGCCGCCAGAATTTGAAGGGTCTACAAATCCCTTAGAGGCTGAAGACTGGTTGTCATCATTACAAGTGATCATGGAGTTCATGAACCTAACCGACCGGGAGAAGGTTGCATGTGCGTCTTTTGTGCTGAGAAAAGATGCTCGGTTTTGGTGGGACACTGTACGAATGAGAAGAGACGTGTCTACCATGAGTTGGGCGGAATTTCTGGAAGAATTTAACCAGAAATATTACGACCCTGCATCTCTGAGACAGCAACAGAAAGAATTCTCAGAGTTAACACAAGGGAACATGTCGGTGAGCGAAGTCTGCAGAAAGTTCGATCAGCTATCCCGTTTGTGTCCTTATGTGGTCCCTACTGAGAGGGAAAAGATACAGAAAATGATAGGGATGTTCAGGCCGGAAATTGCTGCGTTAGTAGACACTGGACTAGTGCCACCTACTTCTGTAGCAGACTGTGTGAGTCGAGCCATCAGGGCTGAGTTTCATGTAGCCCGACAGAAAGAGGAAAGAGAGAAACACTGGGAGGCTAAGAAGAAGGAGAGGGCTTTGGCGAAGTCTACACAAGTTGGTCAATCAAGCAAGCCTAGTCAAAATGCGAAACCAAGCCAGGGCAATAGTCAGGGATCCCAGCAAAACAAGAGGAAAGGAAATTTTTCTGGGAATCGCCAGGGAAATAATCGAAACCAGCAGCGGAGAACAGCTGGTAATGCAGAGTCTAATGTGCAAAACTGCCCTACATGCGGGAAGAGACATTCTGGGCAATGCAGATTTGGGCCACTTGTTTGCTACGAATGTGGAAAGGAAGGCCATTACGCCAGGAACTGTCCCAATAGGCAGGGTGGACAAGGCACTTCCCAACCGCACCAGACACGCCCACAAGCTCATTCCCTTCAAGCCAGAGTGGAAGAGTCACCAGTGAGGCCGCAACGCCAGGAGCGAATGCTACGTGCTGATGCTCGTGTGATGGCATACAGAAAGGAAGACGCAGAGGCAGGAACATCAAACGTGGTGACAGGTCAGCTTCCTGTCGCTAGTCATGTAGCCTCTGTACTATTCGATTCCGGTGCTACGCATTCATTTGTTTCCTATGCATTTGCTGACAAGATAGGACTTCCTAAGGATAATATGGGAAGGGTATTTAAAACAGCCTTACCTTCTGGGGAAGTATTGTTGTCCAGTTACTGGTTACCCTATGTACCAGTATATGTGGCAAATAGGGAACTATATGCTGAGTTGATCGTAATGGAGATCATGGATTACGATGTGATTTTAGGCATGGATTTCCTAGGGAAATACCAAGCTACGATCGACTGCCGAAATCGAAAGATAGTCTTCCAACCCGAGGAAGAAGAGAGTTTCGAGTATGTTGATACTTCTCGAAGACCCAGGAAGATGATGATTAGTTCGCTGAGAGCAAGCAAGCTGATAGCCAGTGGTTGCATGGGATATCTGGCATATGTGGTGGATACTACCGAGGAACAGAAGCTTCAAGCTGAAGATGTTCTGGTGGTTAATGAGTTTCTTGACGTATTTCCGAAAGAGTTACCAGGGATACCGCCAGAGAGAGAAATCTCATTCGAGATTGAGTTGATGCCTGGAACAGCACCTATTTCCAAAGCACCATACCGCATGGCTCCAGTGGAGTTAAAGGAGCTGCAGGTACAATTAAAGGAGCTTTTGGATAAAGGATTCATCAGGCCGAGTTTTTCTCCATGGGGTGCACCTGTGTTATTCGTCAAGAAAAAGGATGGAACATTCCGACTGTGCATTGATTACCGGGAGTTGAATAAGGTTACGATCAAAAATAGGTATCCGTTACCTAGAATTGATGACCTATTCGACCAGTTAAAAGGCGCAGCGGTATTTTCCAAGATCGACTTACGATCAGGATATCACCAGCTGAGAATCAAAGAGAGTGATATTCCTAAAACGGCGTTTAGGACTCGTTATGGGCATTATGAGTTCCTTGTGATGCCATTCGGATTGACAAATGCGCCAGCAGCATTCATGGATTTGATGAACAGAATTTTTAAAGAGTATTTGGATAAGTTTGTCATTGTATTCATTGATGACATTCTTATATACTCGAAGACTCATGAGGAGCACAAGGAGCATCTGAGGATCGTGTTGAATATGATACGGAAGCATCAACTGTATGCCAAATACTCAAAATGCGAGTTTTGGCTGGACAGAGTACATTTCCTCGGACATGTTGTATCTCAGGAAGGTATTGCTGTAGATCCGACAAAGGTAGAGGCAATTAACCAGTGGCCTGCACCCAAGAGTGTAACTGAAATACGCAGTTTCTTGGGATTGGCTGGTTATTATCGGCGATTTGTAGAGGGATTCGCGCGACTAGCTGCACCTCTTACTGCTCTTACACGCAAAGAAAGAAAGTACGAGTGGACCACGGAATGCGAAAGAAGCTTCCAGGAGTTAAAGAGGCGACTGACAAGCGCACCAATCCTTACGCTTCCCATTGAAAGGGAGAAGTTCGTGATCTACAGTGACGCATCGAAAATAGGACTGGGAGCAGTCCTGATGCAAGACGGCAAGGTGATTGCCTATGCTTCCCGTCAGTTAAAGGAGCATGAAAGGAATTATCCTACGCATGATCTTGAACTTGCTGCAGTAGTGTTCGCACTTAAAATTTGGCGACACTATCTCTATGGAGCTCAATGTCAGATTTTCACTGATCACCAAAGCTTGAAGTATTTCTTCACGCAAAAAGAGCTCAATATGCGACAGAGACGATGGTTGGAATTGGTGAAGGATTATGACTGTGAAATCCTCTACCATCCAGGAAAGGCCAACCGTGTAGCGGATGCTCTAAGTAGGAAGTCTACTGTATCGCACCAGCTACCAATAAACAGGCTTCCGAAGCCATTGCAGCAAGAGATAAATTCTTTGAACTTGGAGCTGATATCTGGAAGATTAACTGCACTCCAAGTGGAATCATCGCTATTTGAGGAAATAAAGGAAGCTCAAAGGCGAGATCCTGTGATGGCAAGTTCTCAAGAAGGAATTTCCAAGGATGGAATAATCCTGTATCAAGGAAGGATAAATGTTCCAGCTGATGAGGAACTTAGAAGACGGATCATGTCAGAAGCCCACGAGACACCCTATTCGGTTCATCCCGGAGCGAGCAAGATGTATCAGGACTTGAAGTCACAGTTCTGGTGGAAAGGGATGAAGAGCGATATAGCTAAATTCGTGAGTAGATGCATGACCTGTCAGAGAGTCAAAGCGGAACATAAACATCCAGCAGGAAGATTGGAACCGTTGGAGATTCCTGAATGGAAATGGGAACACATTACGATGGATTTTGTAGTGGGACTCCCAAAAACCCGAGAAGGTTATGATGCCATCTGGGTTATTGTGGACAGACTGACCAAGACGGCACGGTTCATAGCTGTCAAGATGACTTTTTCGCTGGAAAAGTTTGCTCAGCTGTACATAACTCATGTCGTCAGACTACATGGAGTACCGAAATCCATTGTATCAGATCGAGATGCACGGTTCACTTCAAATTTCTGGAAGTGTGTGCAAGAGGCCATGGGTACTGAATTGAGACTCAGTACGGCTTTTCATCCGCAAACAGACGGGCAGTCAGAGCGGACAATTCAGACGTTAGAGGACATGCTTCGAGCTTGCGTTATGGATTTTGCGGGAAATTGGAACGAGAAGTTACCATTGATTGAATTCTCGTACAATAATAGTTACCAAGCTTCGATAGGCATGGCACCTTACGAGGCTTTGTATGGACGAAAGTGCAGATCACCATTACACTGGTACGATTTGCTAGAAAAGCGGTTGCATAAGACGGATTTCATGCAAGAGACTTCCGATGCAGTTGCTAGAATTCAGCGTCAAATGAAAATTTCGCAAAGCCGACAAAAGAGCTACGCGGATAAAAGGCGGAGATCCTTGGAGTTTGACGAAGGAGACTTCGTGTTTCTCAAGGTATCGCCTATGAAGGGGATTATGCGTTTCGGTAAGAAGGGGAAACTGAGTCCAAGATACATTGGACCTTATGAAATTATCGAACGCATTGGAAAGGTCGCTTACAGATTAGCGCTACCCCCAGAATTGTCGGCAGTGCATAATGTATTTCATGTGTCGATGCTGAGAAAGTATATACTAGATCCGTCCCATGTATTGAAGCATGAGCCTATTCAAATCCACGAGGATTTGACATATGAGGAACAGCCTATTCAAGTACTAGCTCGTGAAGAGAAAGTAGTGAGGAATAAGGTAATCCCACTAGTGAAGATTTTGTGGAAAAATCACAATATTGAAGAAGCTACGTGGGAACGAGAAGACGAGATGAGGAAATTATACCCCCATTTGTTCTAATTTTCGAGGACGAAAATTTTATAAGGAGGGGTGAATGTGACAACCGGGAAATTCAGGCAATTCTCGGACGAAAATGTACAATTGTATGTATATAACAATTTGTACTATTTAAAGAGTGAAATAAATGTATTTATATTGTTCAGAATATATGAAAATGTTCTAACAATACTGACGAGTAAGAATTCAGTGCTGGAAAAATTCACTGAGTTGAAACGGGTGAAACGGTGCCAAAATCGGCATTGAAAACCCTAACCGGAGCAATAAAAGACGGTAAACTTCCGGGATTGATTTTGATCAAACGGAAGCAGATTAAATTGATCCGACTGCACAGGAGACCTCAGGAACACGCCGGGACGATTTCGGGAAAATTTCGGCTCGAACCGGCATCGGTCAAAAAGTAGTCGAATTAATGTGAATAGTGAAAGTCAAAGTCAACTTTCACTTTAGTATTTATGACATCATAATTCAAGGTTAATAAATTAAAGAATTTTGGTGGTTGGTAGAATGGATGGCCATGATTCATTTAGCTTTTGATCTAAAGGCCAAGATTTGGCCAAAATATACCCATTTTAATTTTTGAAAAATGGGGAAAGAAATGGCATGGAAAGGTGTCAAATTTTGGTTGGTTTAGAGCCAAATTAATTGGCTTTCCTTCATGCTTAAGTCGGCAAAACGTGAATGAAATGGCCGAAGTTCATTTTCAAAGCAAAAACCAAAGAACAAAATTTTCTAACTTTCTCCCATGGCATGTACGTGAGCCACCAAGGGAAACCAATCTTTCTCTTCAACATTGCTTCACAAAAAGTGTGTCAAAACACTCCTAGAAGACAAAGGAAGCATTAGACCAAGGTAACTCCCTTTTTCACTCAAATTTTCATGGTTTTTCTTCACAAAATCCGTGGATGAATAGTGATAAAAAGGTGTGAAATTTTTGGTTGTTTTTCATGGATTTGATGTTGGGTTTTGTTAAGGATGAAATAAGGAAGAAAACCATGCAAATTGTGTAAAGAAAAACTGAAATTTGGTTGGTTTTTCAAGGGTAAATCCGTGGGTTACCTTAGGTAACCAATGAAAAAAAAGTGTGTGGTTAATGGTTAACATGCTTTCTAAGTTTAAATTGTGAAGAATAAAGCTTGTATTTCATTATGGAAAAGCTTGAAAAAAATTTTGGTGTGCATTTCATAAAGTGGCCGTGAGTTATAATGGGTTTGGAAGAAAAATTTTGTTGGTTTTATGTGGAAATTGGTTGATTGAAATCATGCAATTTAATTTGTAAATGGTGGCAATGTGATTGAAAGAATGAAACAAATATGTTGAGCATGATTTTCATTAATAAGGCCGTGGGTTCTAAGTGCATAAAAACCCTAAAAATGTGGTTGAAAATGCATTGAAAATGGGCTTGAAAAAGTGTTGGAAACATGACATTTGAATGGCCTAAAGTGTGGTGAAAATTTGACAAAAATTTGGTTCGGTTTTGTTGTGAAAACCGAAACCAAATTAAGGGTAAATTTGTGAAAAAAATGTTGTAATGTGGGTGATAATGTGAAATTTGAAATTTGTGGGCTTTTATGTAAAAGTTTGGAAAACTTTTACATAAAATAGGCTTGTGGTATAGTACGTGGCAGGTACATACGGTTCGAGGCGTACCTAACGCCGGAAGCCTTAAATTTACGCCGAAATGCTGCCGAAATTTCGAAAACGGCATTCGGGGTAAAATAGGAATTTAAAATAAAAGTTAGGGCCGGAACGGAAACCCGAGTCCCTAACGGAAAAAAATTGAATGAGGAAAAAAATTTAAGGGGTGGGTCGTGAATAGTAACCCATCCCCTTAAAAATGAAAAACGGGTGTGAGATTGAAAAACCGACCCCGAGGGGGGGGCGTTTTTGGAAATAAAATAAAGGTCCGAGTCGGGAACGGAAAACCCGAGCCTCGGAGACCTAGGTCGGGAAAGTCTAGATGAACGTTTTAAATACTAGTGAAACGTTCATTTGAGACTCCGAAACGATAGAAAATCGCTAAACCGACGTAAGGGTCGGAATAGTGCTTCCCGAGGGCCGGGAAAGTGAAAAATGGAAATAAAGTAAAAAAGAACCCGGTAATGATTAGAAAAGAATCAGAAAAGTTCCTGAGAGCCAAAAATGCAGTCTGGATCAATAAAATTCCGTCAGGGGCAAAACTGCAATTTTGCCAAAATGTTGGGGCAAAATCGTAATTTTGCAAAAGTTGGGGGTAAATGGTGAAAATAATAAATAAAACCTAAAAAGTTATAAATAGGTTTTATTTAAGCTTTTTAATGAAAAATAAAAGCTATAAATGGGAAAGAAATTAACAGACATAGTTTTGTCTGTAGGATCCCAAAATCGGCCTACAAGGAAGGCGATTCAAGATCCAAGAGAGAGAAAGAGAACAGTCTGATAAGGTAAGTTCAGACATTTACCTGTCTGCAACATATAGCATTATTGTTGCTAACTTTAATGTACTAACTATAAGTTAGGTACATATGTGCTGCGGGCACTATTATAGAGTAGAGAGAGAGACGTAATGTGCTACGGGCACTATTGAGAATGGACACATTGTTAATTGTGCTTCGGGCACTAGAGCGAGGTTAATGAAACTCACTCCCCTAAAATTAAAATGTGAACCATTCCTAACCACGGGACAATATGAAGTCACCGGGTTAGAATGTTAAAAAGTCGGTAATGAAACCACTTTCTGGCGTACCAGCCTTCCGTACAGGGAGGTACTATTTTTGCCTTCGGGGCTATGAGATAAGGCTGTGGAGGTCAGCACTGATGTACTGCTCCCAGTCATATAAATTTTTCCTTCGGGGCTATGAGACTAAGGCTGTGGAGGTCAGCACTAAGGTACCGCTCCCAGTCATGCACACTTAAATGGTACTGCCAACCGAGCTCAAAACCAGAACGTAAATAAAGATAATAACCTAAAACTGAAACTATGCCATAATTGAGCATAAGACAGTTTAGTGAGAGCACTAACATCGCGGTAGATGTACTAGTGTAATACAGTGTTGTGGTCAACATTACTATTCACGTATGAATAGTAGTCAACGGTACTATTCACGATGAATAGTACTATTCATTGAAATTTTATTTCTTGCATGTTTGAACTTACTGAGCCTGTAGCTCACCATTTTGGCTAATGTTTCAGCTAAGCGACCAGCTCAGTAGCTTGTTTGGCTGGATGGCGGACGGGATGGCGCGTGTCAAATGGGATAACTGGGCGAGGGATATGGTACTGCCAGAGTCTTGCCGCTGAGCGTTAAAGTGAAGGAAAAAAAAAAAGGGGGAAACAGTTCTTTTGTAATTATATATATTTTACAAAAGCACTGTATTATTTATATTACTTTGTACCTATCAACAAAGTAAATAGTGGAAAAAGATTTTATATGATGTTTAAAGAAAAAAAAAATTTTTTCCCAAAAACGTCATGATTTAAAAAGAGGAGAGAGATAAGCCGGCGACCCATGAGAGTACAATCTATCGCAGTTAGCGATAAAGCTCAACTGTAATAGTATTGTATGATCTCCACAAGGGGCGGGCCGCCACAATTAGAGACATTTTGATGTATTCATTTTGAATTGGATAATAAAATTATATATAGAGGTTATTCATTACATTGCTATCTGTCCTCGTCTTATTTACATGTTAAAGTAAATGTAAGCAAATATGGCTCACTGAGTGCTTGTGTTAAAACTGTTAGAACGTTGCATGCAATGGACTTTTGTATGCGAGAAGACAATGTTCTAAAGTTAGCGGTCTAAACTATGGTCTGTAGTCTATGGGGTTAGACCGAGCATCTAACTCATGTTAAGACTATTATGTTGTCTAAAGCCTTGGAGGGGACGGTTTGTCTTGACTGTCTGGAGCTGGACTCCCAAGTAGAGACATAGATATGTTACTTGGTGGTGACATATTAGACCGGGACTAAAGCGTGATTGATCTACGTAGTCCGCTATGAGTGGATCAATCTGCTTTTGACGTTCATTGTGCAATAACCTTAATCTTGAGTAAATGAACTACTTCATGTATATGACTTGTGTACTTTGATGTTCCAATGACTAAAGCGTCTCAGAGGTAGTAAGCTTATAGACCGGTTCGTTGGGTGCATGACTTATATACGATGAAGGGTTTGTTTGCAGATATCGGAATCATAGCTTTAAGGAGTTAAAGGTATCCTCTTAAAGGCATTATATTGAATATGAAAATGGACAAGGCCTTGGGTCGTCTGTTGGGCAGATGACTTCTTATTCACATATGGTGAATAATCATTTTCTTAATTCGGTAGTATAATGGAACTTTAAGATAGCCTGATCAGTAGGATTAAACGGACTTTGACCTAAGGCTGATCATGGATATCATATGAGGGTTTTGCATATATGACAAGGTCATTGGATAGTAGCTTGTCACAGGCTTACGTAATACGGTATATAATTGGGAGTTCAGTTTCAGGTTTATAGTGGTGTGACTCTGAAACTAGTGATCATATGATTGAGTTGTTCGGTAAAGAATGATGATCATATGGATTTGCGGGAGCCCGATTATATATGTCCAATTAGTCCCTCTACTAGCTCCACATAATTCCTTAACGTTTGGCAAATTGATTTGTGTATGCTATTGGCTAGTTTATTATGCATGGATGGTAATGACACAGGATTAGGATGGTAGACAAGATTTTCTCCGGTTGGATTCAGATTTTGTTTTGGATAATAGAGTACACAATTATTCGAACTCCAAACAAAGTTGCCATGATTTTATTTGAGATTGGATTGGAGTTGTAGAAAATTATCCATGAGAACAAGAATTTGAAACACAACCGTTTAGTGGATTTTGAAATTTGAATTTTGAAATTTGAATTTTGAATTTTGAAATTTGTAATTTGAATTTTGAATTTGAAATTTGAATTTGAAATTTGAATTTGAAATTTAAATTTGAAATTTGAAATTTGAAATTTGAAATTCAAATTTTGAATCACAGTCCAAGTGGGATTCGAATTTGTTGTGGAAAATCCACAAAGTTTGAAATTCGAGTTTGAGTTGGATTTGGAGAGGATAATCTTGTTAGAATCCTACTTGAATTTTGAATCCAAATCCTAACAAATTATGGACGAAATTTTGAGGATAATCCTCAATGGAATTTCGGTTTTTGTGGATAAGGTTCAAGGGAAAAATTCAAGTTTTAATCCTAGTTGAATTTGGATTCTCTCCTTCCCTAAAAAGTGGCCTAAATTATGGAGGAAATCTCCTAAGAAAATTCGGTTATTTTGGATAAGGTTGAGATAAGATTCAAGCTTGAAAATCCTAGTAGAATTTTGATTCTCCCTTATCCTAAATGTGGCCGAATTTTTAGAGGGAAAATCTCCTAGGAAATTTTGGATTTTTGGTTGAAAAATGGAGATAAAATTCTAGTTAAAATCTTGTTTAGATTTTGATTGGATTTATCCTAAATAAACCGAATTTTATTGTTGGGATTTTCCCATGGAAAATTCAGATTTTATGGATATGGATAAGGGAGAATATCTTTTCCTAATCCAATTCGAATTCAGAGAATCACCTCATGCAGGTCTATAAATAGAGGTCTTGCCACTCCAGTTCTCACAGACCACAGACTCTCAGGTGAGCAGGCTTATTGTTGTACAGCTCATCGTGATAATAAAGTTCTTTAGAGATCTGGGTGGTCGGAAGAAGACTAGCAGTGATAGCATACCAATCGAGGTTCAGAGTGCCAACATACTCAGCCATTCGGGAATTGGAGAATAGCAGAGAAGGCTAGTTGGTTGAAACCTCCGGTCATTCTCCTCCTGCAAGATTGGCGTCCTTGAGGTATGAGTTTTAGTTATTGTTGGTTTATTGTATATGGCATCATGAGATATTTAACGATCTAAAATTTTTATTGTTCCGCTGTGCCACTCTGATGCATTTTTACCGATTTATTTTCCTAAAGTATAAGTTACCTTCCTTATTGGCTGGTACAATAACATTGGCTACTACAGGAGCAGCCACAACTGGTGGTGCTACCATTGCTTGGGCTGGTGGGGCTACTTGCTCTCTGGGAGCGTCAGAGGCTGCTAGTGCAACTTGAACTGGTACCTCCATAGGTTATGGTGCTTGTTGTTATTGGTTCATCTGTTCTCTGAGCTGGTTAAGCTCCCGTTGTTGATTTACCGTCATCTCCTGTATCATTGCGAGACGTGCTTGTAGCTCGTTGTCTCGCGTAGCTTGGTTTGTTTGAGCTCTTGTTCTTGCCATCGTCATCTATGTAACCCTATCATACACGGAAAAAGAGAACATAAGCTTCTCACATTTTGTACTTGGGATTCTTATTTGTATATCATTTTCCTTCTTACTAAATAACTTCATTTTTAGCATCATAGATATATACATACTATATCTTTCCTTTCTTTTCTTATTCTTATGATGTTTAATACAACCATCGCGTCGTATTGGGACATCATCTGAGTACCAGGAACCGTCGTGTACTCTTTACCATACTTGATCATACTCGTAGAAAAATCAAAATTAGGCCCTCAGGGCAAAATGATACTACTTTTCACAAAATATCTCATAAAACATATATATATTTTAAATTTGATAGGAGTGACATACATTTCCCAAAATACAATCCCATTAAGTACATTTAGTTGAGTCAGATGGGGAAAGCTACTGTTTCCCTCTACATAACAAAAATTTTCGTGAAAAGGGTTACTACTATTCAGAGGACAATCCTGACTCTGCGTCGGACATTTCCTCATTCTCACTGTCACTCAGGGGAAACTCCTCGGGGTCTTCATCCTCGTCTTCCCAAGCAAAATCAACTTCATCATCACTAGCGATGATGACTTGGGACTCATACATTTCTACTTCCTCATCATCATTAGGTTGGGCATCAAGGATAACCTCGTCACTGTCTTCATCCATCTGGTGTCTGAGAGACAGAGGGGCTAGTTTGGGGTCCTCCATCGGGTCTCCATTGTCTTCAAGTACTACTGGTTGTGGTGTGGCCACGAGCTCTTCACCGGCCAGCTGAGGTGTGGCATTTGCTGGGTCAGGGTTGAGTGCCACTCGCTCAGCATCCACTATGTCTCGGACCAGGCGTCTCAGGTTCTCATGTGGCGGAGAGTAGTGGACTAGGTCCCTCACGTACCATGTAATCCCTCTCCAAAGCAAGTCGGTTACCTCTGCAAATGGTGTCTAAAGGAATGCTCGGTAACATGGTGTCCAAAAATCGCTAACAATAGTGTACCATGGTCTCTCCCTCGTAAATGTCCCAAATGTCAGAGAGGACCTGATATCTCCTCTCATACATATCATCTCGGATGTCTGCATCCTTAGCTGGGTTGTCAGAGTTGCGAAGATCTTGGCAGAACTCATCCCACTATATTACTGGACCCCTAATCCTACGTCGATCATTCCACCTTGTCAGTACTGGTCCTCGCAATCAGCTACTGGCCATTACCACCTGTAGATGGGGTGGAATATGGCACCCATCGAAGATTATCTCCATACGATGAATCCAACAAGGGAGTTCGTATGGGTTGCTGCCGTCGTATGTGTGTGGTTGCATGGCTGTGAAAGCTACGCTCGCTTCTCGGTCTTTTTGCACTTGCTGAGGGTCAACCGGTGCAGCCATTCTCCTATTGTAAACTAATCATCAACTCATATACTAAATTTTAAAAACGAAAGCTAACTTACTCGGACAGATGAGGTAGGCGTATGGCGATGTGAGGTAGGGTGGTAGGAAACCGCTCTGATACCAATTGTGATGCCCCGTGCCCTCAGTGGCCTGGACCGTCACTTAAAAACTGAACTTGCTTGCTTTTCTTATACTTTCTAGCCATTTATACTTAGCTAGATATCATAAAATTAGGGATTTTTTTACATGTACGTATTTACTGTATATGTACGTATACTGATACTTATTCAAAAATACTATTTAACAGTTACTATTTAAAAATACTATTTAACTATTACTATTCAAAAATATGGTTTATGGATTACTATTCAAAAATACCATTTAACGATTACTATTCAAAAATACAGTTTACGGTTACTATTCAAAAATACTATGTAACGATTACTATTCAAACATACTATCTGACAATTACTATTTAAAGTACTATTTAATCATTACTATTCAAAATACTGATACTCAAATTTTGTAGAAGATAAACTCGCGGTGTCTCCACAACTTTGCCCTCACATCTGCCTCCGCCGCCACCATCGCCCATTGGGGATTAATCCGTAGGACACTTACCTACCGCATGAACACACTACGTGAGCTTTGCGCCCAGTAAGTACAACATGTTTACCGCAAAATGTGTTTAAACATAGTATATACTTAGAAACGTATAAGCAATCATGTATCACAAATACCACTTTAACATATCACATATCACATATCATATATCACATTTCATAACAAGGATTATAAACTTCACATAACATGTGCATCATAGAAACATCATGTACTGAATGCATCTAGAAGCATGGTGAACTATAACTAATGCATGATCCAGTTATGTTCATTTATGCTTCAACTTCTCTTTTCTTTTCTTGTCTATTTAGGGCCCATGTGTCAGTACCGTGCGTGCACAGACCATTGGTAATGCCCATGGTAAAATAGCCGGAGAGCCATCAATGGATGCTCAACTTTCTGCTTTAACTTAAAACCCCTTCATTTGAAAAGGCCGATATGACATGCTTACTACTTTCCATCTTGTTTATCTTTTCTAGCCATATGCTTCTCTAAGCTGTCCCAAATCCTACCTGGTAGGGACGTATGGCATCTAACTTACTTTTTCATCAATCTACTTGATTGTGAAACTACATGCTCTTAAACATGAGGTGCAACATCGTGTGCATGGCATACATATTTTAACATACTATAAAATATCATTTAAAATCATTTTCGTTCATGCCATAGGCAGAGTTGTACTTACCTAATTGCAAGCAACTTGAAATCATGCCTTTATCAATTCACAGGTTACCACCTGTCATCAATAACGTTTCTCATCAATTCTCCCGTTGAGTCACTATTAACGTTAGTGACTATAACTTGTGTTTCTATGGGGTACCGAGACCCATCGGTATCCTTTTGGCCTATTGTGGGGATTTGGTGTCTAACTCGCTGTTCGATCAATCGTCTACTTGACAGATTAATCATCGTTCCTCACTATGTTGTTCAAAAACGCGGCCCTTGACTGGTTTACCGCTCAGTCAACTGACCGGTTAACTCGCGTGTTGGTAACTAGGTAGTCTATCGAGTTACGATACGTGAACTTAGTGTAGTAACCGACCAGGTTACTTCGCTTGTTGGGGTATGGTAGCCTACTGGCCTACTAAGGCTTGTTTGGTATAATAGCCTACCAGGCCACTATGGTTTGTTTAGGGTTAGTAGCCCAATGGCCTACCAAGGCTTGTTTAGTGTGGTAGCCTACTGGGCTATACACACTATTTTACTTTGAAAAATGTTTGGGTGGCTTGTAAAAATCTTGGAAAAATTATTTATTTGGAACCGTCCCCTTATCACCCCATTGGAAGGTGGGGGATGTTTTTATGAAAACCTTGTTCATATTTTAAAGTATTAAAAACACATTTTTATTTTGAAGTGTATAAATTATATTTTTAAAGCTTGCATTTTAAAGGTGGTTTTCAAACCACTTTTGAAAACAATTTTGAAACTTAGTCTAAATGACTTTGTTTGAAATTTTGTCGAACATGAAAGTTTTCATCCTCGACAAGATGAACAAATCTTGTGTTCATCTTGGAGCCTAAATCTAACTCTAACGGCTCCTAATTTCATTATACCCGTGGGCTTGGTGCCCAGTTTTTTGTAAAAATCCCAGTTTTATGTCTCTGTAAAAACGGTTCAGTTTCAGGCCCGAAACGGCCAAATTTTTTACTCTTGTGGGTCATTCTCAAGGTCTTGACGAGATCTACAACTTTCATGTTGAGTCTAAGAATCGGTTCGTACTCTATGTGGGTCATTTCTAGCAAAACCCGAGACTGTTTCAACACTCGGATTTTTGCTCCCAGTTTTGGACACCGAGTGAAAAACACCCTAAAAACCTATCGAAATTTCCTTAAAACACCATGTTTTACCAAATCCCAGATTCAGAACCTAGGTGGGTCAAAATGGCCAAAATCCATGGCTATTTTCTAAGGACAGATTTGTGTCCAGCCACCATAATACACATCCGTGCATTTACATCCATAAACCATATGCAACTTAAAGTAAACACAACCACAACCACAACCATAATGACTTTAAGAAATGAAAGCTAAGGTCTTAAATAACTTAATACAACCTTGTGCATAAACAAATACAAATAAAACCCTTAGATTGAAAACTAAATTTTTCAACCAATCACCTTGAGAAGGGTTTCGGTTTTTACCTTTGGTGGTTGGACTCAAGCACACTTTTGGCTAGGCTTGGGGGGTCAAAATGCCATGGAAACTGAACGGCTTGAGGTTGGTTTTATGCTAGCCAAGTTACCAAAAAAAAATCATTCAAACAACAACTCAAAACTAAGAATCAAAACACAAGGAAAAATCGGTTTTACACTTACCCTTGGTGCACCTGAAAAGCTTGGTTCGGTCTCCCTTTGCTAAAGCTTGGAAGAGGTCAGTTTTTTTGTAAGTTTTGGTCAAGGTTTTGGCTTGCAAAATGTTGGCTTTTGGGGCTGAGAAGATTCGGTAGCAGCAAGGAAAAGAAGAAGAAAAAGACTTGTGGTTTTAGGTGTGTGGAAACAAAAGTCCATGCCTTATGTCAAGAGTGCCTTTTATAGGCAAAATTGATCCAACTCACTTAAGCTTAATCCTACTTAATTGTCTACCAAATTAGCCAAATCTTTGGACAAATATGCTGCCAATTTTCTAAAGAAATGGGCATGGGGCTGCTCATTGGGAGGAGGAAAGAATAAACAATGGTTGTTGACTACTTTTTTAGGAACCCTTGAATATAAAATTCCAATGTGTCATGGTTAGGAAGATTATTTTAATGCCACCTTTTGGGCTATGTTTGATGTGGATTGCAACTAATTTTGAAGATAAGGGGCATGGAAAATTAAGGCTAATTTTATCTGTGTTGGCTTCTCATCGCAGTCTAATTTTATACTGTGGTATTCGGTCCTTTCTCGACAGTGTTCCAATTTTCACCAGAAAATTGGTTTTCTGAATCTGATTTTTGTTTTGTAAATTCTTGGTTGTTTTCTACTGTCTAAGAGCCCATTATCAGTCTAATTTACTGTTCACATCCTACACTGTGTTATCCTTTCACAAGTAAACCGAGGCGTTCCCTGGTGAAATTTCAGACACAGTCTCTCTTGACTAATTTGGACGTACTGATTTCATTTTCTTCAGTTTTACATCCATCGGAGGTCATCTAGACCAGTTTTCGGGATCTGTGGGACCTCACCTCGAAAAACATGTCAGGTGCCCGATTGACTAATTTGGGTGTTCTGAGACCAAATATATCAGTTTTGGGTCGAGTAAAAGTCGTCTTGACCCTCATCCTGATACTGTGTACCTCTCACTATTCATTATCCACTATTTTCTACTTAACTGACTGCTCTAAGTGCTCCGACTCTGATTTTGTCAATCTCGAGATGAGAAGAGGTCATCTGGACCATTTCTCGATGTGGTACCCTTGCTAGGGCTATCTCTTGTTGTTGTGCTCAAATGTACAGTCCGAGCATTCTGGTGATCTATTTACCTGTGGCGGCCCGCCCCTCGTAGAGATCATATAATACTATTACAGTTGAGCTTTATCGCTAACTGTGATAGATTGTACTCTCATGGGTCGCCGGCTTATCTCTCTCTCTTTTTAAATCATGACGTTTTTAGGAAAAAAATTTTTTTCCTCTTTAAACATGATGTAAAACATTTCCCACTATTTACTTTGTTGGTAATTACAAAGTAATTTACACATTACAGTACTTTCGTAAAATATGTAATATTACAAAAGACTGTCTCTTTTTTTTTTCTTCCCTTTTTATCACTCAGCGGAAAGACTCTGGCAGGACCATATCCCTCGCCCAGTTATCCCATTTGACACGCGCCATCCCGTCCGCATCCAGTCAAACAAGCTACTGAGCTGGTTGCTTACCTGCAACATTAGCAAAAATGGTGAGCTACAGGCTCAGTAAGTTCAAACATGCAAGAAATAAAATTTCTATGAATAATACTATTCATCATGAATAATACTATTCATCATGAATAATACTATTCATCATGAATAGTCGTTGACCACTATTCATATGTGAATAGTAACTTTGACCACTACACAGTGTCACAACAGTACATCTACCGCGATGTTAGCACTCTCACTAAACTGTATTATGCTCAATTATGGCATAGTTTCAGTTTTAGGTGATTATCTGTGCTTATGTTCTGGTTTTGAGCTCAGGTTGGCAGTACCATTTAAGTACGCATGACTGGGAGTGGTACATTAGTGCTGACCTCCACAGCCTTAATCTCATAGCCCCGAAGGCAAATAGTACATGACTGGGAGCGGTACATCAGTGCTGACCTCCACAGCCTTAATCTCATAGCCCCGAAGGCAAAAATACCTCCCTGTACGGAAGGCTGGTATGCCAGAAAGTGGTTTCATTACCGACTTTTTAAAATTCTAACCCGGTGACTTCATATTGCCCCGTGGTTAGGAATGGTTCACATTTTAATTTTTAGGGGAGTGAGTTTCATTAACATCGCTCTAGTGCCCGAAGCACAATTAACAATGTGTCCATTCTCAATAGTGCCCGTAGCACATTACGTCTCTCTCTCTGCTCTATGATAGTGCCCGTAGCACATATGTACCTAACTTATAGTTAGTACATCAAAGTTAGCAACAATAATGCTATATATTGCAGACAGGTAAATGTCTGAACTTACCTTATCAGTCTCTTCCCTCTTTCTCTCTTGGATCTTTGATCGCCCTTCTTGTAGGTCGATTTTTGGATCCTACAGACAAAACTTCGTCTGTTAATTTCATTTTTATTTATAGCTTTTATTTTTCATTTAAAAGCTTAAATAAAACCTATTTATAACTTTTTAGGCTTTATTTATCATTTTTCCCATTTTTTCTTAACTTTTACAAAATTACAATTTTGCCCCTGTATTTTGGTAAAATTACGATTTTACCCATATATTTTGGCAAAATTACAATTTTACCCCTGACGGAAATTTTCTCGATCCAGACTGCATTTTTGGCTCTCAGGAACTTTTCTGACTCTTTTCTAATCGTTACCGGGTTCATTTCTATTTTATTTCCACTTTTCACTTTCCCGACCCTCGGGAAGCACTATTCTGACCCTTACGTCGATTTAGCGATTTTCTATCGTTTCGGAGCCTCAAATGGACGTTTCACTAGTATTTAAAATGTTCATCTAGACATTCCCGACCTAGGTCTCAGAGGTTCGGATTTTCCGTTCCCAACTCGGACCTTTATTTCACTTCCAAAAACGCCCCCCCCTCGGGGTCGGTTTTTTTCAATTTCACTCGCGTTTTAAATTTTTAAGGGGACGGTTTACTATTCACGAACCGCCCCTTAGGTTTCCCTTATTCAATTTTTCGTTAGGGACTCGGGTTTCCGACCCGACCCCAAACTTTTTATTTTTATTTCCATTTTACCCCAAATGTTGTTTTCGAAATTTCGGCAGCATTTCGGCATAATTTTAGGGCTTCCGGCGTTAGGTACGCCTCGAACCATATGTACCTACCACGTACTATACCACAAGCCTATTTTATGTAAAAGTTTTCCAAACTTTTACATAAAAGCTCACAAATTTCCAATTTCATATTTTAACCCACATTACAAAATTTTTTTCTCAATTTTGTCCTTAGTTTTGGTCTCGGTTTTCACAATCAAACCGAACCAAACTTCTCAAATTTTCACCAAATCTTAGGCTATTAAAATGTCATTTTTTAACATATTTTCAAGCCCATTTTCATTGCATTTTTCAACCAAATTCTTAGGGTTTTTTACCATATATAACCCACGGCCAATGAATGAAAAACATGCACAACATTTTTGTTTCATTCTTTCACTCATAATTCCATCACTTGCATATTCAAATGCATGATTTAAATTAACCAAACATCACATAAATCATGCAAAAGTTTCTTCCAAACCCTTAGGTAACCCCACGGCCACATTAGGTAAATGCACACCAAAATTTTTTTCAAGCTTTTCCATAATGCAATTCATGGTTTATTCTTTATAAAATTTAACTTGAAAGCATGTTAGCAATTAAACCACACAAATTTCTCATTGTTTACCTAAGGTAACCCACGGTTTTTCCCTTGAAAAACCAACAAAATTTCGGTTTTTCTTTAAACCAAATACATGGTTTTCTTCCTTATTACACCCTTAACAAAACCCAAGCATCAAATCATGGAAAACAACCAAAAATTTTCCATCTTTTTTCACTATTCACCCCACGGTTTTCTTGAAGACAAAACCAAGAAAAAGTTAAGTGCAAGGGGAGTTACCTTAGTCAATTGCTTCCTTTGTCTTCAAGGAATGTTTTGACACAAATTTGGTGAAGAAAAATTGAAGGAATTGCTTGGTTCCTCTTGGGTCACTCACGTACACACCATGGAAGAACTTAGCAAAATTTTCTCTTGGTTTTGGCTTTCAATATGTGTCTCGGCCATTTGTTCCCAAACTTGCCGACTTAAGCCACTAAAAGGCCAATTAATTTGGCTTTCCACCAATGAGATTTCACCATCTTTCAACACCATTTCTTTCCATCTTTTTCAAAAATTAAAAATGATGAATTTTGGCCAAATCTTGGCCTTTAGATCAAAAAGCAAATGAATCATGGCCATTAATGCTACCAACCACCATTTTCTTTCCATTTATTAAATGGATTAATGATGTCATAAATGCTAAAGTAAAAGTTGACTTTGACTTTCACTATTCACATTAATTCGACTACTTTTTGACTGATACCGGTTCGAGCCGAAATTTTCCTGAAATCGTCCCGGCGTGTTCCTGAGGTCTCCTGTGCAGTCGGATCAATTTAAACTGCTTCCATTTGATCAAAATTAATCCCGGAAGTTTTCCGTCTTTTATTGTCCCGGTTAGGGTTTTCAATGCCGGTTTTGGCACCGTTTCACCCGTTTCAACTCAGTGAATTTTTCCAACACTGAATTCTTACTCGTCAGTATTGTTAGAACATTTTAATATATTCTAAACAATATAAATAAATTTATTTCACTCTTTAAATAGTACAAATTGTTATATACATACATTTGTACATTTTCATCCGAGAATTGCCTGAATTTCCCGGTTGTCACATTACCAGTCTTGTGTCAAGAAATGGTCGTCCGGACCAGTTTCCCGACACCGCATGCCTTATTCATATATACATATAGTAGGATGGACCGGGTTCACGGTCGGTCGCCCCTTTCACTGCATGAATAGTACTTAAACAGTACCGTATCTGTTTAGTCTATTCAATGGGAAAATTATATTATATTTTCCAATTTAATTACTCATTGCATAGTAATTAGGTTCCATGCAATTTGAGGGTCTGTGTAACAGCTTTCTGCCCATTACACGGCCTTCAACACGGTCTCTAACACGGGCGTGTTTAAGGTAACACAGGCGTGTATACACCAGACACGGGCGAGTACTGGCTGAAGTTTTTCAACATGGTCATGTTTCAAAACACGGCCTTTTACACGTTTATTAACCCGAGGGGTACACGCCCTCTTACACGGCCGTGTTCTTGACCGTGTTCTACTACACGACCATGTATACTTACATGGCTACACACATGTACACAGTCTGAGTGGTACACAGCCACTTACACGGCCGTGTGCCTGACCGTGTAGTTTAAAAATTGTAGTAAAATGCATCCAATTATTCTTCAATTTCTCATTAAATTGAAAATTAAAGTACATGATCGAGGCGGTCCTTACAGTAATGACTCCCGTGTTCTTGATGTGGCGGCCCGCCCCTTGTGGAGATCATACAATACTATTACAGTTGAGCTTATCGCTAACTGCGATAGATTGTACTCTCGTGGGTCGCCGGCTTATCTCACTTTCTTTCAAAATCGTGTCGTTTTTTTTGGGGAAAATTTTTTTTTCTTTAAACATCATATGAAATCTTCTTCCACTATTTACTTTGTTGATAGGTACAAAGTAATATAAATAATACAGTACTTTTGTAAAATATATATATATAATTACAAAATAACTGTTTCTCCTTTTTTTTTTCCTTCACTTTAACGCTCAGCGGCAAGACTCTGGCAGTACCATATCCCTCGCCCAGTTATCCCATTTGACACGCGCCATCCCGTCCGCATCCAGTCAAATAAGCTACTGAGCTGGTCGCTTACCTGCAACATTAGCAAAAATGGTGAGCTACAGGCTCAGTAAGTTCAAACATGCAATAAATAAAATTTCTATGATAGTACTATTCATCGTGAATAGTATCATTGACCACTATTCATACATGAATAGTAACTTTGACCGCTATTCATACGTGAATAGTAAAGTTGACCACACCACTGTATCACACTAGTACATCTACCGCGATGTTAGTGCTCTCACTAGACTGTCTTATGCTCAATTATGGCACAGTTTCAGTTTTAGGTCATTATCTTTATTTACGTTCTGGTTTTGAGCTCGGTTGGCAGTACCATTTAAGTGCGCATGACTGGGAGCGGTACATTAGTGCTGACCTCCACAGCCTTAATCTCATAGCCCCGAAGGTAAAATAGTACATAACTGGGAGCGGTACATCAGTGCTGACCTCCACAGCCTTATCTCATAGCCCCGAAGGCAAAAGTACCTCCCTATACGGAAGGCTGGTACGCCAGAAAGTGGTTTCATTACTGACTTTTTAACATTCTAACCCAGTGACTTCACATTGTCCCGTGGTTAGGAATGGTTCACATTTTAATTTTAGACGAGTGAGTTTCATTAACCTCGCTCTAGTGCCCGAAGTACAATTAACCATGTGTCCCATTCTTATAGTGCCCGTAGCACATTTCGTTTCTCTCTCTATTCTATCATAGTGCCCGTAGCACATATGTACCTAACTTATAGTTAGTACATTAAAGTTAGCACAATCTTGCTATATGTTGCAGACAGGTAAATGTCTGAACTTACCTTATCAGACTGTTCCCTTTCTCTCTCTTGGATCTTGAATCGCCTTCCTTGTAGGCCGATTTTGGGATCCTACAGACAAAACTATGTCTGTTAATTTCTTTCCCATTTATAGCTTTTATTTTTTTCATTAAAAAGCTTAAATAAAACCTATTTATAACTTTTTAGGTTTTATTTATTATTTTCACCATTTTCCCCCAACTTTTGCAAAATTACGATTTTGCCCCAATATTTTGGCAAAATTACAGTTTTGCCCCTGACGGAATTTTATCGATCCAGACTGCATTTTTGGCTCTCAGGAACTTTTCTGACTCTTTTCTAATCATTACCAGGTTCGTTTCTATTTTATTTCCACTTTTTGCTTTCCCGGCCCTCGGGAAGCACTATTCTGACCCTCACGTCGGTTTAGCGATTTTCTATCGTTTCGGAGCCTCAAATGGACGTTTCACTAGTATTTAAAACGTTCATCTAGACTTTCCCGACCTAGGTCTCCGAGGCTCGGGTTTTCCGTTCCCGACTCGGACCTTTATTTCATTTCCAAAAACGCCCCCCCCTCGGGGTCGGTTTTTCAATCTCACACGCGTTTTTCATTTTTAAGGGGACGAGTTACTATTCACGACCCACCCCTTAAATTTTTTTTCCTTATTTAATTTTTCCGTTAGGGACTCGGGTTTCCGTCCCGGCCCTAACTTTTATTTTAAATTCCTATTTTACCCCGAATGCCGTTGTTGAAATTTCGGCAGCATTTCGGCGTAAATTTAAGGCTTCCGGCGTTAGGTACGCCTCGAACCGTATGTACCTGCCACGTACTATACCACAAGCCTATTTTATGTAAAAGTTTTCCAAACTTTTACATAAAAACCCACAAATTTCCAATTTTACATTATCACCCACATTACAAAATTTTTTTCACAATTTTACCCTTAATTTGGTTTCGGTTTTCACAACCAAACCGAACCAAATTTTGTCAAACTTTCACCACATTTTAGGCCATTCAAATGTCACTTTTTTCAACACATTTTCAAGCCCATTTCCTTGTACTTTTCAACCAAATTCTTAGGGTTTTTTAAACACTTAAAACCCACGGCCATTGAATTGAAAACATGCACACATTTTTGTTTTCATTCTTTCAATCACATTTCCACCATTTACACATTAAATTGCATGATTTCAATCAACCAAATACCACATAAACCAATGAAAATTTTTCTTCCAAACCCATTGTAAACTCACGACCACTTTATACAATTCATACCAAAAAATTTTTTTCAACTTTCCACAATGAAATACAAGCTTTGTTCTTCACCAAATTAAACTTAGAAAGCATATTACCAATTAACCACACACTTTTCTCATTGGTTACCTAAGGTAACCCACGGATTTCCTCTTGAAAAACCAACCAAAATTTGGTTTTTCTTTAATGAATTTGCATGGTTTTCTTCCTTAATACATCCTTAACAAAACCCAACATCAAATCCATGAAAAACAACCAAAAATTTTCCATCTTTTTATCACTATTCATCCACGGATTTTGTGAAGAAAAACCATGAAAATTTCAAGTGCAAGGGAAGTTACCTTGGTCTAATGCTTCCTTTGTCTTCAATAAACACTTTGCCACTCTTTTTTGTGAAGAAATTTGAAGATATTGCTTGGTTCTCCTTGGTCCCTCACGTAGACACCATGGAAGAAAGACTTAGAAATTTTTCTTTGGTTTTTTACGTGAAAATGGACTTCGGCCTTTATGTCCCAAAATGTTGCCGACTTAATGCAACAAACAAGCCAATTAATTTGGCTCTAAACCAATCAAAATTTGACATCTTTCCAAGCCATTTCTTTCCCCATTTTTCAAAAATTAAAAATGGAAATTTTTGGCCAAATCTTGGCCTTTAGATCAAAAGCTAAATGAATCATGGCCATTCATTCTACCAACCACCTTAATTCTTTCCATTTATTAAATGGATTAATGATGTCATAAATACAAAAGTGAAAGTTGACTTTGACTTTCACTATTCACATTAATTCGACTACTTTTTGACCGATGCCGGTTCGAGCCGAAATTTTCCTGAAATCGTCCCGGCGTGTTCCTGAGGTCTCCTGTGCAGTCGGATCAATTTAATCTGCTTCCGTTTGATCAAAATCAATCCCGGAAGTTTACCGTCTTTTATTGCTCCGGTTAGGGTTTTTAATGCCGATTTTGGCACCGTTTCACCCGTTTCAACTCAGTGAATTTTTCCAACACTGAATTCTTACTCGTCAGTATTGTTAGAACATTTTCAGATATTCTAAACAATATAAATACATTTATTTCACTCTTTAAATAGTACAAATTGTTATATACATACAATTGTACATTTTCGTCCGAGAATTGCCTGAATTTCCCGGTTGTCACATTCACCCCTCCTTATAAAATTTTCGTCCTCGAAAATTAGAACAAATGGTGGTATAATTTCTTCATCTAGTCTTCTCGTTCCCACGTAGCTTCTTCAATATTGTGATTTTTCCACAAAATCTTCACTAGTGGGATTACCTTATTCCTCAGTACTTTCTCTTCACGAGCTAGTACTTGAATAGGCTGTTCCTCATATGTCAAATCCTCGTGGATTTGAATAGGCTCATGCTTCAATACATGGGACGGATCTGGTATATACTTTCTCAGCATCGACACATGAAATACGTTATGCACTGCCGACAATTCTGGAGGTAGCGCTAATCTGTAAGCGACCTTTCCAATGCGTTCGATAATTTCATAAGGTCCAATGTATCTTGGACTCAATTTCCCCTTCTTACCGAAACGCATAATCCCCTTCATGGGCGATACCTTGAGAAACACGAAGTCTCCTTCATCAAACTCCAAGGATCTTCGCCTTTTATCCGCGTAGCTCTTTTGTCGGCTTTGCGCAATTTTCATTTGACGCTGAATTCTAGCAACTGCATCGGAAGTCTCTTGCATGAAATCTGTCTTATGCAACTGCTTTTCTCGCAAATCGTACCAATGTAATGGTAATCTGCACTTCCGTCCATACAAAGCCTCGTAAGGTGCCATGCCTATCGAAGCTTGGTAACTATTATTGTACGAGAATTCAATCAATAGTAACTTCTCGTTCCAATTTCCCGCAAAATCCATAACACAAGCTCGAAGCATGTCCTCTAACGTCTGAATTGTCCGCTCTGACTGACCGTCTGTTTGCGGATGAAAAGCCGTACTGAGTCTCAATTCAGTACCCATGGCTTCTTGCACACACTTCCAGAAATTCGAAGTGAATCGTGCATCTCGATCTGATACAATGGATTTCGGTACTCCATGTAGTCTGACGACATGAGTTATGTACAGCTGAGCAAACTTTTCCAGAGAAAAAGTCATCTTGACAGCTATAAACTGTGCCGTCTTGGTCAGTCTGTCCACAATAACCCAGATGGCGTCATAACCTTCTCGGGTTTTCAGGAGTCCCACTACAAAATCCATCGTAATGTGTTCCCATTTCCATTCAGGAATCTCCAACGGTTCCAATCTTCCCGCTGGATGTTTATGTTCCGCTTTGATTCTCTGACAAATCATGCATCTGCTCACGAATTTCGCTATATCGTTCTTCATCCCTTTCCACCAGAATTGTAACTTTAAGTCCTGATACATCTTGCTCGCTCCGAGATGAACCGAATAGGGTGTCTCATGGGCTTCTGACATGATCCGTCTTCTAAGTTCTTCATCAGCTGGAACATTTATCCTTCCTTGATAAAGGATCATTCCATCCTTGGAAATTCCTTCATGAGAACTTGCCATCATTGGATCTCGCCTTTGAGCTTCCTTTATTTCCTCAAATAGCGATGATTCCACTTGGAGTGCAGCTAATCTTCCAGATATCAGCTCCAAGTTCAACGAATTTATCTCTTGCTACAATGGCTTCGGAAGCCTGTTTATTGGTAGCTGGTGCAATATAGTAGACTTCCTGCTTAGAGCATTCGCTACACGATTGGCCTTTCTTGGATGGTATAGGATTTCACAATCATAATCCTTCACCAATTCCAACCATCACCTTTGCCGCATATTGAGCTCTTTTTGCGTGAAGAAATACTTCAAGCTTTGGTGATCAGTGAAAATTTGACATTGAGCTCCATAGAGATAGTGTCGCCAAATTTTAAGTGCGAACACTACTGCAGCAAGTTCAAGGTCATGCGTAGGGTAATTCCTTTCATGCTCCTTTAATTGACGGGAAGCATAGGCAATCACCTTGCCGCCTTGCATCAGGACTGCTCCCAATCCTATTTTCGATGCATCACTGTAGATCACAAACTTCTCCCCTTCAATGGGAAGCGTAAGGATTGGTGCGCTTGTCAGTCGCCTCTTTAACTCCTGGAAGCTTCTTTCGCATTCCAGGGTCCACTCGTACTTTCTTTCTTTGCGTGTAAGAGCAGTAAGAGGTGCAGCTAATCGCGCAAATCCCTCTACAAATCACCGATAATAACCAGCTAATCCTAAGAAACTACGTATTTCCGTCACACTCTTGGGTGCAGGCCACTGGTTAATTGCCTCTACCTTTGTCGGATCTACTGCAATACCTTCCTGGGATACAACATGTCCGAGGAAATGTACTCTGTCCAGCCAAAATTCACATTTTGAGAATTTGGCATACAGTTGATGCTTCCGTATCGTATTCAGCACGATCCTCAGATGCTTCTTGTGCTCCTCATGAGTCTTCGAGTATATAAGAATGTCATCAATGAATACAATGACAAACTTATCCAGATACTCTTTAAAAATTCTGTTCATCAAATCCATGAACGCTGCTGGCGCATTCGTCAATCCAAATGGCATCACAAGGAACTTGTAGTGCCCATAACGAGTCCTAAACGCCGTCTTAGGAATATCACTCTCTTTGATTCTCAGCTGGTGATATCCTGACCGTAAGTCGATCTTGGAAAATACCGTTGCGCCTTTAAACTGGTCGAATAGGTCATCAATTCTAGGTAACGGATACCTATTTTTGATCGTAACCTTATTCAACTCCCGGTAATCAATGCACAGTCGGAATGTCCCATCCTTTTTCTTGACGAATAACACAGGTGCACCCCATGGAGAAAAACTCGGCCTGATGAATCCCTTATCCAAAAGCTCCTTTAATTGTACCTGCAGCTCCTTTAACTCCACTGGAGCCATGCGGTATGGTGCTTTGGAAATAGGTGCTGTTCCAGGCATCAACTCAATTTCAAACGAGATTTCTCTCTCTGGTGGTATCCCTGGTAAGTCTTCTGGAAATACGTCAAGAAACTCATTAACCACAGGAACATCTTCAGGTTGAAGCTTCTGTTCCTCTGTAGTATCCACCACATATGCCAAATATCCCATGCAACCACTGGCTATCAGCTTACTTGCTCTCAGCGAACTGATCATCATCTTCCCGGGTCTTCGAGAAGTATCAACATACTCGAAACTCTCTTCTTCCTCGGGTTGGAAGACTATCTTTCGATTTCGGCAGTCGATCGTAGCTTGGTATTTCCCTAGGAAATCCATGCCTAAAATCACATCGTAATCCATGATCTCCATTACGATCAACTCAGCATATAGTTCCCTATTTGCCACATATACTGGTACATAGGGTAACCAGTAACTGGACAACAATACTTCCCTAGAGGGTAAAGCTGTCTTAAATACCCTTCCCATATTATCCTTAAGAAGTCCTATCTTGTCAGCAAATGCATAGGAAACAAATGAATGCGTAGCACCGGAATCGAATAGTACAGAGGCTACATGACTAGCAACAGGAAGCTGACCTGTCACCACGTTTGATGTTCCTGCCTCTGCGTCTTCCTTGCTGTAGGCCATCACACGAGCATTAGCACGTTGCATACGCTCCTGGCGTTGCGGCCTCACTGGTGACTCTTCCATTCTGGCTTGAAGGGAATGAGCTTGTGGGCGTGTCTGGTGCGGTTGGGAAGTGCCTTGTCTACCCTGCCTATTTGGACAGTTCCTGGCGTAATGGCCTTCCTTTCCACATTCGTAGCAAACAAGTGGCCCAAATCTGCATTGCCCAGAATGTCTCTTCCCGCATGTTGGGCAGTTTTGCACATTAGACTCTGCATTACCAGCTGTTCTCCGCTGCTGGTTTCGACTATTACCCTGGCGATTCCCAGAAAAATTCCCTTTTCTCTTATTTTGCTGGGATCCTTGACTGTTGCCCTGGCTTGGTTTCGCATTCTGACTAGGCTTGCTCGATTGACCAACTTGCGTAGACTTCGCCAAAGCCCTCTCCTTCTTCTTTGCCTCCCAGTGTTTCTCTCTTTCCTCTTTCTGTCGGGCTACATGAAACTCAGCCCTGATGGCCTGACTCACACAATCGGCTACAGAAGTAGGTGGCACTAGTCCAGTGTCTACTAACGCAGCAATTTCTGGCCTGAACATCCCAATCATTTTCTGTATTTTCTCCCTCTCAGTAGGGACTACGTAGGGACATAGACGGGATAGCTGGTCGAACCTTCGGCAGACTTCGCTTACCGACATGTTCCCTTGTGTCAACTCTGAGAATTCTTTCTGTTGCTGTCTCAGAGATGCAGGGTCGTAATATTTCTGGTTAAATTCTTTCAGAAATTCCGCCCAACTCATGGTAGACACGTCTCTTCTCATTCGCACGGTGTCCCACCAAAAACGAGCATCTTTTCTCAGCACAAAAGATGCACATGCAACCTTCTCTCGGTCGGTTAGGTTCATGAACTCCATGATCACTTGTAATGATGACAACCAGTCTTCAGCCTCTAAGGGATTTGTAGACCCTTCAAATTCTGGCGGCCTCATACGCCTGAATCTTTCATAGAGGGGTTCCAAATTCAATACTGGTTGTGGTTCAGGAGCTCTCTCATGTACTGCAGCTGGAGGAATAACCGGATCTACCTCAGCTTGTTGTTCTACTTGGGTACCCTCAGAGCCTTGTCTCTGTTCTAGCTCCTCTACCCGTCGCCTCAGATTCGCATTTTCTTGCATTTGAGCTTCTAACAAAGCTTGTATCTGATCCAGTCTCTCCATAATATCAGGATGTCGCTCCCGTCCCTCTGGTCGATTTCTCAAATCCACCATCTTGGCTATTGTCCTATTATGGCACAATAATTCACCGTTAGCTTTTCCATAACCGCATTCGTAAAATTATATCAATTTACGAAATTTAGGGTACTATAAAGCCATATCATCGTAACACATCATCGTACAACATATAATCATTTTGGTATTTCATTCATAGCAAAACATTTATATGTCATACATAGGCATCACCAGTCATATATACATCGGCCGTTTATACAAAATGGCCACAAGTCTATACAAAAGAGCTTTTCTCTCTAAGCTACTTATGTACATATACACATCTACTGATCACTCGTTCCCTACATCTGGGACTAGAGGATATTCTTCTGGATCCTCATCGTCATTGGTATCATCTGAGTCGTCACCACCCCTAGGTAATGTTCCCTGTCCTGAGTCATCACCTCGTGGTCTAGACGGTCCGGCCTCATGATCATTCATCATTCTTCTCGGCCCGAATATGCGTGCAAACATCTCATCTTGACCCAGCGTCTCTCGTCGACTCTGCGTCAGATGCTCGATCAGAATCTCTCTCTCGATCGCCCTGATCGTTACCACGAACTCTTGGAGCGTCGGAGGAAACAGCTTGATCACCCTCGGTCTCAGCTCCAAGCCTTTCCAAAACAGCTCACAGCAGTTTGCTTCCGTGAGGTTAGGCAACGGACATCTCCTCCGAATGGTCTCCTCAAACCGTGCTGCGTAAGACATCACTGTCTCACCAGACAGCATGACCATCCTCTCGGTCTGGAGAATGTAATCCTTGACCTCATCGAATCCAGGGTACGCAGGTGTATCAGCCTCTCGTCTCTCTGGAGATGCTGGAGCAGGTGCTGGATCCCTAGGTTGAAACTGATCAGCCAACCGCTGACAGAACTCAGCCCAACTGAATCCTAATAAAATCTCCTGGTCGCAATATTGCCAGAACACTCGAGCGTCTCCCTGAAACATACTGACAGCCAACTGGATCCACATATCTCGATCAATGTCGCAAATCACCATGATCCTCTCAATGGCATGGAGCCAGTCCTTGGTCTCCATCGACTGTCGTCCACCATCAAACATAGGAGGACTGCTGGCCCTAAAAGCCTGTACTGCCCGTGCCGACACTCTCACCCCAATATGTTGGCGTCCACCAACAACTGGAATGTCCACTACTACCGGTGGATGAACTATCGGTCGTGGCTGTACTATCTCTACTGGCGCTGGCACTGGTGCTGGTACTGGTACCGGAGGTCTCTCGGGTACCGGGGGTCTAACTGCCGGCCTTTGGGAAATGGGCGGCCTCACAATAGGTCTCGTCCATACCCGTAATACCCCTCTCGGTCGAGGTAGCGGTGTTCTCACATATGGAGGTCTGGTCATCGTGCTACCTATAAGATAATTATTTTCACATAAGAAAATAATTAACTGAACTTAAGTAAACTACTTACTTGGATAGCGGTGCAGGATGCGCAAAGTGTCAAATCGGGATATGGTCACACTGCTCTGATATACCAACTGTGACGGCAATTGGTATTCAAAACTTAGCCACTCGAAAACCAGTCTCTGATACCAACTGTGACAGCAGTTGGTATTCTAGACTACACCAACCGTAAACCTTGCTCTGATACCAACTGTGACGGCCCGCCCCTTGTGGAGATCATACAATACTATTACAGTTGAGCTTATCGCTAACTGCGATAGATTGTACTCTCGTGGGTCGCCGGCTTATCTCACTCTCTTTCAAAATCGTGTCGTTTTTTTTGGGGAAAATTTTTTTTTCTTTAAACATCATATGAAATCTTCTTCCACTATTTACTTTGTTGATAGGTACAAAGTAATATAAATAATACAGTACTTTTGTAAAATATATATATATAATTACAAAAGAACTGTTTCTCCTTTTTTTTTTTCCTTCACTTTAACGCTCAGCGGTAAGACTCTGGCAGTACCATATCCCTCGCCCAGTTATCCCATTTGACACGCGCCATCCCGTCCGCATCCAGTCAAATAAGCTACTGAGCTGGTCGCTTACCTGCAATATTAGCAAAAATGGTGAGCTACAGGCTCAGTAAGTTCAAACATGCAAGAAATAAAATTTCTATGAATAGTACTATTCATCGTGAATAGTCCGTTGACCACTATTCATAAATGAATAGTAACTTTGACCACTATTCATACGTGAATGGTAAAGTTGACCACACCACTGTATCACACTAGTACATCTACCGCGATGTTAGTGCTCTCACTAGACTGTCTTATGCTCAATTATGGCACAGTTTCAGTTTTAGGTCATTATCTTTATTTACGTTCTGGTTTTGAGCTCGGTTGGCAGTACCATTTAAGTGCGCATGACTGGGAGCGGTACATTAGTGCTGACCTCCACAGCCTTAATCTCATAGCCCCGAAGGCAAAATAGTACATAACTGGGAGCGGTACATCAGTGCTGACCTCCACAGCCTTATCTCATAGCCCCGAAGGCAAAAGTACCTCCCTATACGGAAGGCTAGTACGCCAGAAAGTGGTTTCATTACCGACTTTTTAACATTCTAACCCAGTGACTTCACATTGTCCCGTGGTTAGGAATGGTTCACATTTTAATTTTAGATGAGTGAGTTTCATTAACCTCGCTCTAGTGCCCGAAGCACAATTAACCATGTGTCCCATTCTTATAGTGCCCGTAGCACATTTCGTTTCTCTCTCTATTCTATCATAGTGCCCGTAGCACATATGTACCTAACTTATAGTTAGTACATTAAAGTTAGCACAATCTTGCTATATGTTGTAGACAGGTAAATGTCTGAACTTACCTTATCAGACTGTTCCCTTTCTCTCTCTTGGATCTTGAATCGCCTTCCTTGTAGGCCGATTTTGGGATCCTACAGACAAAACTATGTCTGTTAATTTCTTTCCCATTTATAGCTTTTATTTTTTTCATTAAAAAGCTTAAATAAAACCTATTTATAACTTTTTAGGTTTTATTTATTATTTTCACCATTTTCCCCCAACTTTTGCAAAATTACGATTTTGCCCCAATATTTTGGCAAAATTACAGTTTTGCCCCTGACGGAATTTTATCGATCCAGACTGCATTTTTGGCTCTCAGGAACTTTTCTGACTCTTTTCTAATCATTACTGGGTTCGTTTCTATTTTATTTCCACTTTTTGCTTTACCGGCCCTCGGGAAGCACTATTCCGACCCTCACGTCGGTTTAGCGATTTTCTATCGTTTCGGAGTCTCAAATGGACGTTTCACTAGTATTTAAAACGTTCATCTAGACTTTCCCGACCTAGGTCTCCGAGGCTCGGGTTTTCCGTTCCCGACTCGGACCTTTATTTCATTTCCAAAAACGCCCCCCCCTCGGGGTCGGTTTTTCAATCTCACACGCGTTTTTCATTTTTAAGGGGACGAGTTACTATTCATGACCCACCCCTTAAATTTTTTTTCCTTATTCAATTTTTCCGTTAGGGACTCGGGTTTCCGTCCCGGCCCTAACTTTTATTTTAAATTCCTATTTTACCCCGAATGCCGTTTTTGAAATTTCGGCAGCATTTCGGCGTAAATTTAAGGCTTCCGGCGTTAGGTACGCCTCGAACCGTATGTACCTGCCACGTACTATACCACAAGCCTATTTTATGTAAAAGTTTTCCAAACTTTTACATAAAAACCCACAAATTTCCAATTTTACATTATCACCCACATTACAAAATTTTTTTCACAATTTTACCCTTAATTTGGTTTCGGTTTTCACAACCAAACCGAACCAAATTTTGTCAAACTTTCACCACATTTTAGGCCATTCAAATGTCACTTTTTTCAACACATTTTCAAGCCCATTTCCTTGTACTTTTCAACCAAATTCTTAGGGTATTTTAAACACTTAAAACCCACGGCCATTGAATTGAAAACATGCACACATTTTTGTTTTCATTCTTTCAATCACATTGCCACCATTTACACATTAAATTGCATGATTTCAATCAACCAAATACCACATAAACCAATGAAAATTTTTCTTCCAAACCCATTGTAAACTCACGGCCACTTTACACAATTCATACCAAAAATTTTTTTTCAACTTTCCACAATGAAATACAAGCTTTGTTCTTCACCAAATTAAACTTAGAAAGCATATTACCTATTAACCACACACTTTTCTCATTGGTTACCTAAGGTAACCCACGGATTTCCTCTTGAAAAACCAACCAAAATTTGGTTTTTCTTTAATGAATTTGCATGGTTTTCTTCCTTAATACATCCTTAACAAAACCCAACATCAAATCCATGAAAAACAACCAAAAATTTTCCATCTTTTTATCACTATTCATCCACGGATTTTGTGAAGAAAAACCATGAAAATTTCAAGTGCAAGGGAAGTTACCTTGGTCTAATGCTTCCTTTGTCTTCAATAAACACTTTGCCACTCTTTTTTGTGAAGAAATTTGAAGATATTGCTTGGTTCTCCTTGGTCCCTCACGTAGACACCATGGAAGAAAGACTTAGAAATTTTTCTTTGGTTTTTTACGTGAAAATGGACTTCGGCCTTTATGTCCCAAAATGTTGCCGACTTAATGCAACAAACAAGCCAATTAATTTGGCTCTAAACCAATCAAAATTTGACATCTTTCCAAGCCATTTCTTTCCCCATTTTTCAAAAATTAAAAATGGAAATTTTTGGCCAAATCTTGGCCTTTAGATCAAAAGCTAAATGAATCATGGCCATTCATTCTACCAACCACCTTAATTCTTTCCATTTATTAAATGGATTAATGATGTCATAAATACAAAAGTGAAAGTTGACTTTGACTTTCACTATTCACATTAATTCGACTACTTTTTGACCGATGCCGGTTCGAGCCGAAATTTTCCTGAAATCATCCCGGCGTGTTCCTGAGGTCTCCTGTGCAGTCGGATCAATTTAATCTGCTTCCGTTTGATCAAAATCAATCCCGGAAGTTTACCGTCTTTTATTGCTCCGGTTAGGGTTTTCAATGCCGATTTTGGCACCGTTTCACCCGTTTCAACTCAGTGAATTTTTCCAACACTGAATTCTTACTCGTCAGTATTGTTAGAACATTTTCATATATTCTAAACAATATAAATACATTTATTTCACTCTTTAAATAGTACAAATTGTTATATACATACAATTGTACATTTTCGTCCGAGAATTGCCTGAATTTCCCGGTTGTCACACTTGAAACCTAATCTCTATGTAATCAATAATTAAGTTGATAAATACAGTGTATTTTTCCCAATTGGATGAATTAAACTGATATAGTACTGTTTAATTATTATTCATACACTGAAACAGGGCAACCGACAGTGAAATCGGTCCACCCTATTATGTGTATATGCATTTAAGTCGTGCAGTATCAAGAAATCGATCCAAATGATTATTTCTTGACGCAGGACTGGTGAACAGTTCATTAGTATTCTTGGACTAGTCATCTGAGCACAGTAGTAATAATAACACTAGCAGAGGTATGGTATCGAGAATAATGGTCCAGATGACCTCTTCTCGCCTAAAAACTAACAAAATCAGAGCTAGAACACTCAAACTGGTCAGTTAAACAGAAAACAATGGATAGTGAACAGTGAAAAACGTAGTGTCAAGTTAATGGCCAAGACGGCTTTAATTTGACTTAAAATTGATATATTCACAGTCAGTAGGATCAATTTAGTCAATTAGGCACAAAACGTGAATTTTTGTTCGAGAGATATGCAGTATCGGGAAGAAGGTCAAGACGACCTTTTCTCGCCCCGAAATTGATATATTTAGACTCAGAATGCCCAAATTAGTTAATCAGACACCTAACACGTTTTTCAAGACGGGGTCACACAAATCTTGAAAACTGGTCTGAACGACCTCAGATGGATGTGAAATTGATAAATTTGAAATCAACACGTCCAAATAAGTCAAGAGAGACTATGTTTGAAATTTCGTGCGAAACGCCTCGTTTTGCGTGAGCAAGGACAATACGGTATAGACACAACCACAGTATAGAAAATGAATAGTAAAATGGACACAGAATGGGCTCATAGGAAATACAACCTAACTAGGAATGATTAGAATAAAAATCAGATTCAGAAAATCCAATTCTGGGTGAAAACTAGAACACTACCGAAAAAGGGTCAGATACTGAACGACAGAAATTAGACTGCGAAGAGAAAACTTTGCAGATGAAATTTTCAGCTAGAAAACCATGTGCAAGCAGCTAGAAACAGCCCAAACACAACCCTAAAAAGTGGGAAAAGTTTTCTGTGATAACCGGGAATTTTGAGATTCTCGGAGAAATTTAGAATTGTATGTATATAACAATTTTAATATACAAAATATGAAAAAGTTGTGTTTTAATACTGGTTAGAATGCAATGAAAATGTTCTAACAGTATTAAAGAGTGTAAGTTTGGAGATGGAAAATCTTTCTGAACAGAAACGGGCGAGACGGCCCTAAGTGCACTAAAAGATGAAAATTCACGGTAACGAATTCTAGTCAAATGGAAGTAAAATAAGGTAGATCCATCGCACTGAAGGCGTCAGAAACTTGCCAATGCGATTTCGGTAGATTTCCGTTTGATTTGACTTTTAGTCAAACTTTGACCACGAATTAATATATGAATTACTTAGTTGATGTCATGTGTGACATCATAAATGTGATGAAATAAGTGGTTAATTAAGGCTTGTTAAGGAAGGTAGGTAGCATTAACGGGGTGGATTAATAGGAATCTTATATCAATGGCCAAGATTTAGCCAAAATGGCCTGAAAAAAATTTGGTAAAAAATAGGGAAAATCATAGTCGGCCAAAGGAGAAAAAATCAGCAAAAAATTTGTATTTTGACCCCTAAAAGTTTGCTAAAGAGTCCCTAAACAATTTCAAAATTGTTGGGGAAAATTGCTAAATGTGTGATAACTGGGAATTTTAGATTCTCGGAGTAGATTAAAATTATATGTATGTAACAATTTTAATAAATACAATATGAAAAAGTTGTGTTTTAATACTATTGTGAATACTGTAAAAATGTTTCGGTAGTATTAAAGTGAGTGAGTTCGGAGATGGAAAATCTTATCGAATAGAAATGGGTGAGACGGCTCGAAAACGAAGCCAAAAACCCTAAAGAGTGCATAGAATGCACTAAAAGACAAAAATTTACAGTAGGGAATTCTAGCCAAACAGAAGCAAAATAAAACATACCGATCGCACCGGAGGTACGCAGAACCTGCCTATGCGATTTCGGTAAAGTTCCGTTCGGTCTGACTTTCGGTCAAAATTTGACCATGAATTAATATACAAATTAATTCATTGATGTCATGGGATGATGTCACATTTATGATGTCATAAATAGAAAAATAAAGCTTATAAAGTAAGGTTGATAAGGTGTATGGCTAGGATTGGTTGCTTTTTGGATCAAAGGCCATGATTTAGGCAAAATGGCTTGAAATTTTTTTTAGAAAATGGGAAAAAGGGAGGCGGCAAAAAGAGGAAAAAAAATCAGCCAAAAATTTTAAATTTTGGCCCAAGAAGTTTGCATTAAAGTCCCTTGACAATTAGGAAATTATTGGAAAAATATTGCTAAACGGTCCATTGCTTTTGCTTATAAATAGGCTTCGAAATTCACTTGAAAAAAATAAGAAAACTTGGCCAAACTCTTGCCATTTTTGCAATCAAAAATCTGTGTCCCCATAGTGGATTCCAAGCCAAAAATTTTCAAAATTTTACACCAAAATTAACTTCCAATCCTAGCAAAGGTTGCAAGGGAACAAGTTCTTAAGGTTAGCTTCCAATTTGAACCATTTTTGGTGTTGTTTTCTTTAAAAAATCCGTGTATATTGGTGTAGAAAAAAATGATGTAAATTTGGTGTTTTGAATTGTGTTTAAGTTGGTTTGGGATTATGATTAATGAAGCATAATTTAGAATTAGGAATCGAGCAAAAATTTTGCGTGTTTCTTATGAAAACGGTGGCTTGCTTAGTGATGGAAAATGATGAAAGTTTGGTGTTTTGGTTAGTGGGTTGTGTTGGTTCAATGATATGTTGATGAAGGCATGAATTAGAATCAAGAAACAAGAAATTTTTTATGTTTGTTTCTCATAAAATCCATGGCTTATGTTGGGTGAAAATGAGAAAATTTTATTGTTGAAAGATGAAGCGGAATGTGTAATAAAAACCCTAGGAATGAGAACAAAATTTCCTATGTGTTTTACGTGGCTTAATGCTAGGGTTGGAATGAAATTTTGTTAGGTTTTTAATGTTGATATGTACATTTAAAAACCTAAGAGTGATATGTGATAATTGTTAATGTGATGAAAAATATTTGGTGTTGTTTACCATGAGAAACCGAGGCTATAAGTGGGAAAAATCGATGATTTGTGTTGAACTTTGAATGTTGTTTAATGTGAAAAATTTTTATACAAAGTTTGGTAACTTTGTATAAAATAGGCCTCTGGTATAGTACATGGTAGGTACAAAGGTTCTAAGGCGTACCTAACCCCTGGAAAACCTTAAAATACAAGCGAAAATGCTGTCGAAATTTCTAGAATGGCATAAGGGCATTTCAGGAAATGAGGGGTAAAAATATTAAATTCGGAAAGGAAACCGAGATCCCTCGGTGGATTAGGATTGAAAATGGAAAACGAACCCAAGAGGAATAGTAAACCGAATCTTGATGACTAAAATGCCTAAAACGGGGAAAAAAGCACGTTAGGGATATTTTAGAAAATGAGGGGGAAAAATTAGATCGGGATAGGAAAACCTAGCCCCTTAGGAACCAAGGCTCGGGGATGGGATGAAAAACATTACAGGAGTAGTGAAATACCCATTTGATCCTCTGAAACGCTAGAAAAATGAGAAATGACCCAAGGTGATTGATGAATAGTAACTATGGGTCGGAAAATGAATAATTATGATTTTATAGCAAATAAAAGTGTAAAATGATAGAGAAGCCTAGGGAATATTATTTTGTGATATTTAAGCTTAGAAAATTCAGAAAAAATAATAGAACGGAATCGAGACCCTTTAAGGGCAAAATGGTCATTTTGACCAAAAATTTCTGAAATACTCGGAAAGGACCGTAAAGGATCTAGAATGTCTTAAATAAAATTCTAGAACCCAAAATAAAGATTTTAGAGTCAAAAATCTAAAGTTTAAATAGTACACAAGTGTGTACTTTGAAACACGGCCGTGTAGAGTGAACCCGAGAGGTACACGGGCTGGAACACGGGCGTGTTGCAAGCCGTGTACCACAAATAAAGTTGTAATATGTTGAATTGTTAAGTGAAATGAATATATATTCGAAGTGATAATTAATGATGGGTATTAACAGACAATACTATGTCTGTAGGGACCCAAACTAGAGATAAAACTGCGGAGGAGTTTTGGAAGTGGACATTATCGCAGTGGCGGTAAGTTCAAGCATTTTCGTGCCTGCAACATGAAATACTGTATTATTTCATTATGTACTAGTTGTACATTAGGCATTAAGTCCTATGGACATTGGGGGATTAGTTAGTACAACACATCCCATATAATAAGAGAAAGAGAATATCTAAGGCCTACGGGCGATAGAGGTTAATGACCTTGAGGTAACGATTAATGTCACTTTGTCAAAATTATAATTGAAAGATGGTAATAAAACCATTTAAGGTGTACTGCCCCTCCAACGCTGTGGTAGAGGTTTTACAGGTCCTTCGGGGATATAATAATCGCTACGAGCGATGAGGGCTGGAGAGGAAGAAGCTCTAGGGTAGCTTTCTAGGCCTTCCCAATCAACGCATAAAATAAATTATCGGTACTGCTACAATGAGCTCAACACCAAAATACAAATAGAGAGAATAGTCAATAATGTGACAAAAGCCATTATTGAGCATAATCGACACTAACACTAAGTGTAGTGAACTCGGTTAGGGTAATATGGATAGTAACAAGTTAGTGTAATAGTTACTATTCATTAGTCAAATGTCAAAGTTACTATTTGTGATGAATAGTACTATTCATAGATAAATAGTAGTATTCATAAGAAATTGTGTTTTTGATGTTTTTTAATCTATATGATTCTTACTAAGTATGTTTGGACTTACTGAGCCTGTTAGCTCATCAGTTTGTTCATGCTACAAGTAAGAAACCTATCCAGTAGACTACATGGATGGCAGTAGGACGGGCACGTGTCAATAGGATAGGGAATCCACTGTGGATTTTGGTCCTACTACTAGTCTTCTGCTGAGCGATAAGTTAGTGAATTGAAGAGAATGTATTTTGAAAAGCATAGTATATGTATATTGTATGTTGTACATTATGTCATACTCAAAAAGACAACTAAAAGTTAGTATTATACTTTACATGGCTTTCATACTTAGCTTTTTTTTTTTAAGGAAAGTATGTATTAAAAATAAAGAAAAAAAATTATAGGTGAAATTTTGGGCCCTGAAAAATAAGAGTTGAGAGAAAAATAGTTTTAAATGGCGATCCAGATTCGACACATGGGCTGTCTTGGTCAGCAATAGAGTCGGTTCATGACAGTTTCATGTGGTTGGATTCGGGGGTGCCACAGGTTGGTATCAGAGCAGTTGGCCATATTCCTATTGGCACGAAATGCGATTTGCTCGTCAATCCAAGTAACTTAGCTTTCTTTAAGTTAGTTAACTTTTCATTTATACGAGGTTATATATTTTTGTAGGACATACGATGACTAGGCCACCGTATATGAGACCCTACCCATACCGACCGAGAGGACCGATCCGGCAATGGACTAGGCCCGTGATCAGACCATCGATGATTCATCGAGTAGCACCTCAACTGCTGATACCTAAGTTGCCAGCGCCAAGGACAGTAGCATTGGCACCAGTACAAGCACCACTTCCTCGACTGGTTGTAAATCCACCAGTAGCTGTAGATATTCCAGTGGTCGGAGGACGAGCACATATAGGATCCCAAGTATTGGTACGAGTGGTACATGCATTCAGAGATAGTCATCCACCCACTTTCGAGGGAGGTCAAAAGGGGATCTCTACTCTTGATTGGCTACTTGATATAGAGGTGACTATGCGTCAGTGTGATATAGACAAGGATTGCTAGGTGTTGATGGCAGTGGGCACATTCCATGAGGATGCACTGATGTACTAGGAGCACTATGACCAGGAGATGTTGTTAGGACTAGACTAGGCTGAGTTTCGACACATTATGATACTGGAGTTTCCACCGAAGAGTCCAGCATCACCGGTTCCAGACCCTCCGAAGAGCAAGGCAGTGACTCCACCACTAGCGATGCCTAGATATATAGATGTGACAGAGTTTGTTCTCCGAGCTGAGAGACTTTATATGCTGCTGAGTGGTACGGTTTTCACTTATGTAGTACAGTTTGAGGAGAACATAGTGAGGAGATGCCCTATTTCTAACCTCACTGAGAAGGATTTTTGTGACATTTTCTGGAAGGGGCTCACTATAGATCTACGATAGAGGGTAACCCCTTTATACCCTACTTTACGCGAGTTTATAGTTACCGTAGAGAAGCTAGAAGAAGAATTAATGATGGAGCGCATGGTAGCAAGAGTCGCGAGCAGTCATTACAGGATGCCATGTTAGAACGTCTATATGGGGCACGGCCTATGGCAAATTATCATGAGGCTGGCACGTCAAGAGGATGAGAGAGTACGAGTCCTACTAGGGAATCGATACCATTTGAGGCTGGAAATGGCTCTGATGAGGATGAAGAAGATCCAGAGGAAGTTCCGACTGCTCTAGATCTACCTCAACCAGGGGACTAGAAATAAACCATATAAGATGTATGAATATATATATCTGTATATGTGTATATATGACTATATTGAATGGCCATTTTGAGAAAAGCCTTCGAAATGATGTGTATATGGGAAAATTTTGAAATGAAATGAAATGATATTTTGACATGTTCAAATGATGAAATGTTGAAATAATACGATGATTGAAACTATTTTTACTTATACTATAAAAATATGTTTGTGGAAAATCTAACGATCGATTTTCATGTGATTATAGGAAATAGAAAAGATGGTGAATCCGCGAAACCTGAGAAACATGAGAGGGCATCCAGTCCTATCAGAAAGAGTAGATGAACTAGAAGCCATGTTGGAAGCTCAGATGAAGGCAAATGCTGAGCTAAGACAAAAAATAGAACAGATGGAGCAAAGGCAAGCCCAGGAAGAAGACCAAAACCCACAAATGGTCACACCTGAACAAGAAGTGCTACCAATTGAACTTGAGATTGAAATAGTAGAACCCCAACCCCAACCCCAACCTAGAGTTAATCAAGAACCACTTTATGAATGATTCTGACGAATGAAGCCGCTAGAGTTTGAGGGTTCCATAAACCCTTTGGAAGCAGAAGAGTGGTTATCTTCACTCCATATGATATTGGAATTTATGGAGTTGAATGATTAGGAAAAGATTATGTGCGTGTCCTTTGTTCTAAAGAAGGATGCAAGATTTTGGTGGGATGCAGTCAAGTTGAGACGGAATGTGTTCACCATGTCACGGTTAGATTTCCTAGAGCAATTTAATCAGAAGTATTATAATCCCGCATTGCTGCGACCACAACAAAGAGAGTTTGTAGAATTAAAGCAGGGGGACATGTCGATGATCGAAGTATGTAACAAGTTCGATCAACCGTCTCGACTGTGCCCATACGCTATCTCCACTGAGAGGGAGAAAATTCAGAAGATGTTGAGAATGTTCCATCCTGAAATCTCAGTATTGGTAGACAGTGGGTTAACGCCACCCATTACTGTGTTTGATTGTGTTAGCCATGCATTGAGGGCCAAATATTACTTGGTTAGACAGAAGGAGGAAAAAGAAAAGATTTAGGATGCCAATAAGAAGGAAAAGGTCTTGGTCAAAGCTATACAAGTTGGATCCTAGGCTGGGCAAAGCAGTAAGCCTAGTTTGAATGCTAAGGCAGGGCAAGCAAGTACTTTTGGCCAACAGTCATAAGGGATGAGAAAGGGGAATAATTCAAGAAATAAGAACCAGCAGCAGAGGTTGAACAACAATGCTGGACCTATAGTTCGTGACTGTGTTGTCTGCGAAAAAAGGCATTTAAGCAATGCAGAGTTGCCCCAAACGCCTGTTTCCAATGTGGAAAGGATGGCCATTTTGCCAGGAATTATCCTGAAAATAGGCAAAATGTGCAGGGTCCATTCTAGACACTGTAGGAAAATAAATCGGTAAAAACGTATCAGAGCGACACAACAGAACAATAAAAATTTTTCAGATCGTTAAATATCTCATGATACCATATACAATAAACCAACAACAATTAAAACTCATACCTCAAGGACACCAATCTGCAGGAGGAGAATGAGCAGAGGGCTGAGTGTGTGGGCACTCTGAACCTCGATCGGTATGCTAGCACTTCTAGTCTTTTTCCGACCACCCAGATCTCTAAAGAACTTATTGTCACGGTGGGTTGTGCAACAATAAGCCTGCTCACTTAAGAGTCTGTGGTCTGAGAGAATTGGAGTGGTAGGACCTCTATTTATAGACCTGCATGAGGTGATTCTCTGAATTCGAATTGGATTAGGAGAAGATATTCTCCCTTATCCACAAGCACAAAATCCAAATTTTCCAAGGGGAAAATCCCAACAATAAATTCGGCCACTTTAGGATAAATCCAATCCAAATCTAAACAAGATTTTAACTAGAATTTTATCTCCCTTTTTCAACCAAAAAATCCAAAAATCCAAGGGGAAAATCTCCACCAAAATGTCAGCCACTTTTGGATAAGGAAGAATCAAAATTCCATTAGGATTTTCAAGCTTGAATCTTACCTCATCCTTATCCAAAATAACCGAAAATCTCCTAGGAGTTTTACTCCAAAAATTCGGCCATTATCAGGGAGGAGAGAATCCAAATTCAACTGGGATTGAAACTTGAATTTTTCCTTGAACCTTATCCACAAAAATCTGAAAATCCATCGAGGATAATCCTTAAAATTTTCACCCATATTTGGTTAGGATTTGTTTTCAAAATTCAAGTAGGATTCTAATAAGATTTTCCTCTCCATATCCAACTCAAATTCGAATCTCATTCCTTGTGGATTTACCACAACAAATTCGAATCCCACTTGGACTGTGATTTAAAATTTGAATTTCAAATTCAAATTTCAAATTTCAAATTTAAATTTCAAATTCAAATTTCAAATTCGAATTTCGAATTCAAATTTCAAATTCAAATTTCAAATTCAAAACTCAAATTTCAAATTTCAAATTTCAAAATCCACAAAACAGTTGCATTTCAAATTCTTGTTCTCATGGATAATTTTCTACAACTCCAATCCAATCTCAAATAAAATCATGGCAACTTTATTTGGAGTTCAAATAATTGTGTATTCTATTATCCAAAACAAAATCTGAATCCAACCGGAGAGAATCTTGTCTACCATCCTAATCCTATGTTAACACCATCCATGCATAATAAACTAGCCGATAGCATACACAGATCAATTTTGCCAAACGTTAAGGAATTATGTGGAGCTAGTAGAGGGACTAATTGGACATATATAATCGGGCTCCCGCAAATCCATATGATCATCATTCCTTACCGAACAACTCAATCATATGATCACTAATTTCAGAGTCACACCACTATAAACCTGAAACTGAACTCCCAATTATATACCGTATTACGTAAGCTTGTGATAAGCTATCGTCCAATGACCTTGTCATGTATGCAGAACCCTCATATGATATCCACGATCAGCCTTAGGCCAAAGTCTGTTTAATCCTACTGATCAGACTATTTTAAAGTTCTATTATACTACCGAATTATGAAAATGATTATTCACCATGTGTGAATAAGAAGTCATCCGCCCAGCAGATGACCCAAGGCCTTGTCCATTTTCACATTCAGTATAATGCCTTTAAGAGGATACCCTTAACTCCTTATTAGAGCTATGATTTTGATATCTGTAAATGAACCTGTGGCGGCCCTCCCTTCGTAGAGATCATATAATACTATTACAGTTAAGGTTTACCGCTAACTGCGATAGATTGTACTCTCATGGGTCGCCTGCTAATCTATCTCTCTTTAAATCATAACGTTTTTGGGGAAATTTTTTTTTAAAACATCATGTAAAACATTATCCACTAATCACTTTGTTTACAAGTACAAAGTAATTTACATAATACAGTACTTTTGTAACATATATATTATTACAAAAGAACTGTTTCTTTTTCCCTTTCGCTATTATCACTCAACGGAAAGACTCTGGTAGGACCATATCCCTCACCCTCTATCCCATTTGACACGCGCTATCCCGTCCGCCATCCAGTCATACAAAGCTACTGAGCTAGTCGCTTACTTGTAACATAAGCAAAAATGGTGAGCTACAGGCTCAGTAAGTTCAAACATGCAAGAAATAAAATTTCTATGAATAGTACTATTTATCATGAATAGTAATATTGACCACTATTCATATGTGAATAGTAACTTCGACTACTATTCATTATGAATAGTAAGTTTGACAACAACACAATATATCAACAGTACATCTACCGCGATGTTAGTACCCTCACGAAACTGTCTTATGCTCAATTATGGCATAGTTTCAGTTTTAGGTAATTATCTTTGATTACGTTTTGGTTTTGAGCTCAGGTTGGCAGTACCATTTAAGTGCGCATGACTGGGAGCGGTACATTATTGCTGACCTCCACAGCCTTAATCTCATAGCCTCGAAGGCAAAATTGTACATGACTGGGAGTGGTACATCAGTGTTGACCTCCACAACCTTAATCTCATAGCCCCGAAGCCAAAATTTACCTCCCTGTACGGAAGGCTGGTACGCCAAAAGTGGTTTCATTACCGACTTTTTAAAGTTCTAACCCGGTAACTTCATATTGCCCGTGGTTAGGAATGGTTCACATTTTAATTTTTAGGTGAGTGAGTTTCATTAACCTCGCTCTAGTGCCCGAAGCACAATTTACTATGTGTTCCATTCTCAATAGTGCCCGTAGCACATTTCGTCTCTCTCTCTACTCTATAATAGTGCCCGTAGCACATATGTACCTAACTTATAGTTAGTACATTAAAGTTAGCAATAATAATGCTATATGTTGCAGACAGGTAAATGTCTGAACTTACCTTATCAGTTTCTTCCCTTTTTCTTTCTTGGATCTTTGATCGCCCTCCTTGTAGGTCGATTTTGGGATCCTACAGACAAAACCTTGTCTGTTAATTTCATTTCCATTTATAACTTTTATTTTTCATTAAAAAGCTTAAATAAAACCTATTTATAACTTTTTAGGCTTTATTTATCATTTTCCCCATTTTTCTCAACTTTTACAAAATTATGATTTTGCCCTTATATTTTGGTAAAATTGCAATTATGCCCCTGACGGAATTTTCTCGATCTAGACTGCATTTTTGGCTCTTAGGAATTTTTCTGACTCTTTTGTATTCATTACCGAGTTCGTCTCTATTTTATTTTCATTTTTCACTTTCCCGACCCTCGGGAAGCACTATTCTGACCCTTACGTTGGTTTAATGATTTTCTATCGTTTCGGAGTCTCAAATGGATGTTTTACTAGTATTTAAAACGTTCATCTAGACATTCCCGATCTAGGTCTCCAAGACTCGGATTTTCCGTATCTGACTCGGACCTTTATTTCATTTTCCAAAAATGCCCCCCCTTGGGGTCGGTTTTTCAGTTTCACTCGCGTTTTACATTTTTAACGGGACGGGTTACTATTCACGAACCACCCCTCAGGTTTTCCTTATTCAATTTTCCTTTAGGGACTCGGGTTTCCGACCCGACCCTAAACTTTTATTTTTAATTCCCTTTTTACCCGAAATGCTCTTTTCAAAATTTCGGCAGTATTTCGGCGTAAATTTAAGGCTACCGGCATTAGGTATGCCTCGAACCATATGTACCTGCCACGTACTATACCAGAGTCCTATTTTATGTACAAGTTTCCCAAACTTTTACATAAAAGCTCACAAAATTTCAATTCACATTTTAAACCACATTCTACAAGATTTCTTTCCATTTTGCCCTTGGTTTTAGCCACGGTTTTCACACTCAAAACCTAACCAAAGCTTCTCAATTTTTCAACCAAATTTTAGGCTATTCCAATGTCATTACCTAGCACATTTTCAAGCCAATTTACATGCATTTTTCAACACAAATTCTAGGATTTTTTTACCATTATAACCCACGGCCATTTAAGAGAAACATACACCAAATTTTTGTTTCATGCTTTCAATCACATAACCATCATTTCCATAATTAAATGCATGATTTTAACTATCCAAACATCAAGTGAATCATGCAAAAATGTTCACCAAACCCTAATTTCAACCCACGGCCATATTAGGGTTATTTGATACCAAAATTTTTCCAAGCTTTATAACTATACAATTCATGCTTTACATTTAACTAAAACATGATCTAAAGCATCACAACATTTAAACAACAACAATTCATCAACAACCACACATGGTAACCCACAGTTTTACCCTTGGAAAACCAACCAAAATTTTGTTTTTCTTCAACCAAAATTTTGTTTTTAATGTATGGTTTTTCTTCTAATCACACCCTTAACAAAACCCAAGCACCAAATCAACCAAAACAAACCATAAATTTTCTCATTTTCATACTATTCATCCCACGGATTTTAGGGAGAAAACAAGCCAGAAATTGCAAACCAAAGAAGGTTACCTTGCTTTCTTGCTTCCTTTGTCTTGAAGGAAGGGTTTGACACCACTTTTGTGAAGGAAACTTGGAAGATTATCTTGGTTCTCCTTGGTGGCTCACGGGCTCTCCTTCTTGAACACTTAGAAAATTTTTTTCTCTTTGGTTTTGGATTTGAAAATGTGTCGACCCTTTTTGTTCCAACTTTGCCGACTTAAGCACAAAGGAAGCTAATTAATTTGGCTTTCAACACTTATCTAGCCATTTCTTTCCAAATTTTTCAAAAATTTAATTTGGTTAATTTTGGCCAAATCTTGACCTTTAGATCAAAAAGTGATTTAATCTTGGCCATTAATGCCACCAACCACCATAATTTTCACATTTATTAAATTTGCTTTATGAGTCATAAATGTAAAGTAAAGTGTTGACTTTGACTTACTATTCATATTAATTCAACTACTTTTTGACCGTTGTCGGTTCGAGCCGAAATTTTCCTGAAATCGTCCCGGTGGGTTCCTTAGGTCTCCTGTGCAGTCGGATCAATTTATACTGCTTCCGTTTGATCAAAATAAATCCCGGAAGTTTTTCATCTTTTAGTGCGCCGTTTAGGGTTTTCAATGCCGTTTTTGGCACCGTTCCACCCGTTTCAATTCAGCGAATTTTATCAACACTGAATTCTTACTCGTCAATATTGTTAGAACATTTTAATACATTCTGAATAATATAAATACATTTATTTCACTCTTTAAATAGTACAAATTGTTATATACATACATTTGTACATTTTCTTCCGAGAATGCCGGAATTTCCCGGTTGTCACAGAACCCTTCATCGTATACAATTCATGCACCCAACGAACCAGTCTGTAAGCTTACTACCACTGAGATGCTTTAGCCATTGGAACATCAAAGTACACAAGTCATATACATGAAGCTATCCTTTTACTCTGGATTAAGGTTACTGCACAATGAACGTCAAAAGCAGAGCGATCCACTCAAAGCGGACTTTGTAGATCAATCACGCTTTAGTCCTGGTCTAATATGTCACCACCAAGCAACATATCTATGTCTCTACTTGGGAGTCCAGCTCCAGATAGTCAAGACAAACCGTACCCTCCAAGGCTTTAGACAACATAATAGTCTTAACATGAGTTAGATGCTCGGTCTAACCCCATAGACTACAGACCATAGTTTAGACTGCTTACTTTAGAACATTGTCTTCTCGCATACAAAAGTCCATTGCATGCAACATTCTAACAGTTTAACACAAACAGTCAGGGAGCCATATTTGCTTACATTTAATTTAACATGTAAATAAAATGAGGACAGATAGTAATGTAATGAATAACCTCTATATATATAATTTTATTATCCAGTTCAAAATAAATACATCAAAATGTATCTAATGCTTAGGGCATTTCCTAACAATCTCCCACTTGCCCTAAGCCAGTAGATGTGCCATGTTACGCATCCCCATCACCTCTACGTGCCTCTCAAAGCTTATAGCCACCAAAGTCTTAGTAAAGGGATCGGTAATGCTGTCCTCAGACGGGATCTTACATACATCTATTTGTCCTGTCTCCACATGCCCACTAATAATATGATATCTCCGATCTATGTGCTTGGTCCTCTTATGGTGCTGAGATTCACTTGTGTTGGCAATAGCCCCAGTGTTATCACAGTAAAGTGTGATAGGCTTGTCAACACCCGGAATGAGCTCAAGGTCTCTAAAGAACTTACGGAGCCAAACTGCTTCTTTAGATGCCTCAGCCGCAGCCACATTCTCAACCTCCATAGTAGAGTCAGCTGTGTAGCCCTGCTTCACGCTCCTCCACACAATGGTGCCTCCTCCAAGCAAAAACATTGATCCAGATGTCGATTTCCTCGAATCCTTACAAGTTTGGAAGTCTGAGTCCGTGTATCCTATGGGTGTTAGGTCCCCTCCAGAATATACCAGCATATAATCCCTCGTTCTCTTAAGGTACTTGAGTATATGCTTTACTACTTGCCAGTGCTTGGTTCCAGGATTCGCTTGATATCGACTCACCGTACCTACTGGAAAACATATGTCCAAGCGAGTGCAAAGCATAACATACATAAGGCTACCCACAGCGGATGCATAAGGGACCTTACTTATATGCTCTCTCTTCCGATGTCTTGGGACAGTCATCCAATAAAAGAGTTAGACTAGCAATAGAAGGTTGTGTACCTTTCTTTGCCTCTTGCATTGCATATTTGTCAATTATTTTATCTATGTATAAAGCTTGGGATAACGCTATCATTTTGTTCTTTCGATCTCTGAAGAGACGAATGCCTAGAACATAATTAGATTCTCCCAAGTCCTTCATGCCAAACTGTTAGTGTAACCAAAGCTTGACCGATGATAAGTTCCCTACATCATTACCAATGAGTAGTATATCATCGACACAGAGTATCAGAAAGACCACTTTTCCATCCTTAATACATTTATAAACACAGAGTTCATCAACGTTTTGCTCAAAACCAAATGTCTTAATCGCTTGATCAAACCTCTGGTTCCATAAGCGGGATGCTTGCTTTAATCCATAAATGGATCTAAGCAACTTGCAGACTTTCCTTTCTTGGCCCTTCGCTACGAACCCTTCGGGCTGTATCATATAGATACACTCTTCAAGATGGCCATTCAAAAATGTCGTCTTGACATCCATTTGCAACGGACAGAAGAATACGGATAGACTTCAGCATAGCAACAGGCGAAAAGGTTTCATCGTAATCGATTCCAGCCTTTTGTGTGTACCCCTTTGCAACCAGTCTAGCTTTGAAAGTTTCCACTCTCCCTTCTACATCCTTCTTTCTTTTGTAAACCCATTTGCATCCAATGGGTTTTATCCCATCCGGTAAATCTACAAGTTCCCAAACAGAGTTGGATTTCATAGAATCCATCTCATTGTTCATAGCCTGTTTCTAAGATTTAGAATCAACATCATTTATAGCTTCATCATAGGTGACCGGATCATCCTCATGCTCATGAGCCTCAGCCTGGTATACCTCAGCATCATACATAAAGAAATTAGGTTTCTTTGAAACCCTCCCACTACGACGAGGCACCCTAAATAGTTGATCGTCTGCTGGTCCTTCACCGGAACTCAGACTTGCGTCCAAGATTGAAATCTGTGGAGCAGTTCTTTCACCCGATAACTCCCCTAGCACCACTTTGCTTCGAGGCTTAAAGTCATTCATGTGACTTTCCTCCAAGAATGTCGTATGGGTTGAGACAATGACTTTTTGTTTCTTCGGGTTATAGAACAGACCTCATTTAGTTTCCTTTGGATACCCTACAAACATGCACAATTCTGATCTTGGTTCCAACTTTTTCACATCCCCATCCAGTACATACGCCGGGCAGCCCCATATTCTCATATGTCCAAGAGAGGGCTTCTTGCCACGCCACAATTCATACGGAGTTCTGGGAATTGATTTGCTTGGAACCTGGTTCAGAATATAGCATGCAGTTTGTAAAGCATATCCCCAAAATGATAATGGCAGAGTTGAATAACTCATCATGGACCGTACCATATCCAATAAAGTCCTATTTCTCCTTTCGGCTACACCATTTTGTTGTGGAGTACTAGGTGCAGTCAATTGGGATAATATCCCATTTACTACAAGATGTCCTAGAAATTAATCGGAGAGGTATTCGCCACCTCGATCAGATCTGTGGCGGCCCGCCCCTCGTAGAGATCATACAATACTATTACAGTTGAGCTTTATCGCTAACTGCGATAGATTGTACTCTCATGGGTCGCCAGCTTATCTCTCTCTCTTTTTAAATCATGACGTTTTTGGGGAAATTTTTTTTTTCTCTTTAAACATCATGTAAAACATTTCCCACTATTTACTTTGTTGGCAAGTACAAAGTAATTTACATATTACAGTACTTTCGTAAAATATATAATATTACAAAGGACTGTTTCTTTTTTTTTTCTCCTTCCCTTTTTATCGCTCAGCGGAAAGACTCTGGCAGGACCATATCCCTCGCCCAGTTATCCCATTTGACACGCGCTATCCCGTCCGCATCCAGTCAAACAAGCTACTGAGCTGGTCGCATACCTGCAACATTAGCAAAAATGGTGAGCTACAGGCTCAGTAAGTTCAAACATGCAAGAAATAAATTTTCTATGAATAGTACTATTCATCGTGAATAGTACTTTTGACACTATTCATACATGAATAGTAACTTTGACCACTATTCATATGTGAATAGTAAGTTTGACCACAACACAGTGTCACAACAGTACATCTACCACGATGTTAGTACTCTCACTAAACTGTCTTATGCTCAATTATGGCATAGTTTCAGTTTTAGGTAATTATCTTTGCTTATGTTCTGGTTTTGAACTCAGGTTGGCAGTACCATTTAAGTGTGCATGACTGGAAGCGGTACATTATTGCTGACCTCCACAGCCTTAATCTCATAGCCCCGAAGGTAAAATTGTACATGACTGGGAGCGGTACATCAGTGCTGACCTCCACAGCCTTAATCTCATAGCCCCGAAGGCAAATAATACCTCCCTGTACGGAATTCTGGTACGCCAGAAAGTGGTTTCATTACCGCCTTTTTAGATTTCTAACCCGTTGACTTCACATTGTCCTGTGGTTAGGAATGGTTCACATTTTAATTTTAGGGGAGTGAGTTTCATTAACCTCGCTCTAGTGCCCGAAGCACAATTAACAATGTGTCCATTCTCAATAGTGCCCGTAGCACATTACGTCTCTCTCTCTATTCTATAATAGTGCCCGTAGCACATATGTACCTAACTTATAGTTAGTACATTAAAGTTAGCAACAATAATGCTATATGTTGCAGACAGGTAAATGTCTGAACTTACCTTATCAGTCTCTTCCCTTTTTCTCTCTTGGATCTTTGATCGCCCTCCTTGTAGGTCGATTTTTGGATCCTACAGACAAAACCTTGTCTGTTAATTTCATTTCCATTTATAGCTTTTATTTTTCATTTAAAAGTTTAAATAAAACCTATTTATAACTTTTTAGGCTTTATTTATCATTTTCCCCATTTATCTCAACTTTTACAAAATTATGATTTTACCCCTATATTTTGGCAAAATTATGATTTTACCCCTATATTTTGGTAAAATTACGATTTTACCCCTGATGGAATTTTCCCGATCCAGACTGCATTTTTGGCTCTCAGGAACTTTTCTGACTCTTTTCTAATCATTACCGGGTTCATTTCTATTTTATTTTCAATTTTCACTTTCCCGACCCTCGGGAAACACTATTCCGACCCTTACGTCGGTTTTGTGATTTTCTATCGTTTCGGAGCCTCAAATGGACGTTTCACTAGTATTTAAAACGTTCATCTAGACATTCCCGATCTAGGTCTCCGAGGTTCGGATTTTCCGTTCCCGACTCAGACCTTTATTTCGTTTCCAAAAACGCTCCCCCCTCGGGGTCTTTTTTTTTAATATCACTCGTGTTTTATATTTTTAAGGGACAGGTTACTATTCATGAACCACTCCTTAGGTTTTCCTTATTCAATTTTTCGTTAGGGACTCAGGTTTCCGACCCGACCCCAAACTTTTATTTTTATTTCCATTTTACCCCAAATGCTGTTTTCGAAATTTCGGCAGCATTTCGACGTAATTTTAAGGCTACCGGCGTTGGGTACGCCTCGAACCATATGTACCTGCCACGTACTATACCACAAGCCTATTTTATGTAAAAGTTTTCCAAACTTTTACATAAAAGCTCACAAAATTCCAATTTGCATTTTAACCCACATTACACAAAAATTTTTCATTTTCATCCTTAGTTTTTGGCCACGGTTTTGACAATCAAAACCTAACCAAAACTTCTCAAATTTTCACCAAATCTTAGGCTATTAAATGTCATTTTCTCCACACATTTTCAAGCCCATTTTCATTGTATTTTTCAACAATTTTCCTAGGGTTTTTACCATATATAACCCACGGCCTCATTAAGGGAAACTTACCCCAAATTTTTCTTTTCTTGCTTTCATTCACAATTTCATCGTTTACATTATAAAATGCATGATTCCAATTAACCAAACATCAAGTAAACCATGAAAATTTTCTTCCAAACCCTTGTTACCCCATGGCCACATTAGGGTAGTTCACACCAAAATATTTTTCCAAGCTTTTCATAATGCAAACCATGCTTCATTCTTAACAAAATTTAAATTGAAAGCATGTTAACAATTAAACCACAAAAATTTCTCATTGCTTACTCTTGGTAACCCACGGTTTTACCCTTGGAAAACCAACAAAATTTTGGTTTTTCTTTAAACCAATTACATGGTTTTCTTCCTAATTACACCCTTAACAAAACTCAAACACCAAATCAATGAAAACAACCAAAATTTTTCCATCTTTTTTTCACTATTCATCACACGGTTTTCTTGAAAAAAAACCAAGAAAAAGTTTAATCCAAGGGGAGTTACCTTGTTCACTTGCTTCCTTTGTCTTCAAGGAATGCTTTGACACCAATTTTGTGAAAGAAATTTGAAGAAATCACTTGTCTCTCTCTTGGTTCCTCATGGCTCCACCAAGGAAAATGACTTAGAGTTTTTTGTTCTGTGGTTTTTGGCTTTGAAAATGGTCTCAGCCTTTTATTCCCAAAAGTGGCCGACTTATGCATGAAACAAGCCAATTAATTTGGCTACCAACCAATCACATTTCACCACCTTTCAACACTAATTCTTTCCATCATTTTCAAAAAATCAAAATGGTGAATTTTGGCCAAATCTTGGCCTTTATATCAAAAAGCAAATGAATCATGGCCATTAATGCTACCAACCACCATTTTCTTCCCATTTATTAAAGGGATTTATGATGTCATAAATGCTAAAGCAAAAGTTGACTTTGACTTTTACTATTCACATTAATTCGACTACTTTTTGACCGATACCGGTTCGAGCCGAAATTTTCCTGAAATCGTCCCGGCGTGTTCCTGAGGTCTCCTGTGCAGTCGGATCAATTTAAATTGCTTCCGTTTGATCAAAATTAATCCCGGAAGTTTTCCGCCTTTTATTGTCCCGGTTAGGGTTTTCAATGCTGGTTTTGGCACCGTTTCACCCGTTTCAACTCAGTGAATTTTTCCAACACTGAATTTTTACTTGTCAGTATTGTTAGAACATTTTAATATATTCTAAATAATATAAATACATTTATTTCACTCTTTAAATAGTACAAATTGTTATACACATACATTTGTACATTTTCTTCCGAGAATTGCCTAATTTTCCTGGTTGTCACATTCACCCCTCCTTATAAAATTTTCGTCCTCGAAAATTAGAACAAGTGGGGGTATAAACTCCTCATCTCGTCTTCTCGTTCTCACGTAGCTTCTTCAATGTTGTGATTTTTCCACAGAATCTTCACTAGTGGGATTTTCTTATTCCTCAGTACTTTCTCTTCACGAGCCAGTACTCGAATAGGTTGTTCCTCATATGTCAAATCCTCATGGATTTGAATAGGCTCATACTTCAACACATGGGATGGATCTGATATATATTTTCTTAGCATCGACACATGAAATACATTATGCACTGCCGACAATTCTGGAGGTAACGCTAATCTGTAAGCGACCTTTCCAATGCGTTCGATAATTTCATAAGGTCCAATATATCTTGGACTAAGTTTCCCCTTCTTACTGAAACGCATAATCCCCTTCATGGGTGATACCTTGAGAAATACGAAGTCTCCTTCATCGAACTCCAAGGATCTCAGCCTCTTGTCCGCATAACTCTTTTGTCGGCTTTGCGCAATTTTCATTTGACGTTGAATTCTAGCAACTGCATCGGAAGTCTCTTTTATGAAGTCTGTCTTATGCAACTGCTTCTCTCACAAATCATACCAGTGTAATGGTGATCTGCACTTCCGTCCATACAAAGCTTCGTAAGGTGCCATGCCTATAGAAGCTTGGTAACTATTGTTGTACGAGAATTCAATTAATGGTAACTTCTCGTTCCAATTTCCTGCAAAATCCATCACACAAGCTCGAAGCATGTCCTCTAAGGTCTGAATTGTCCGCTCTGACTGTCCGTCTGTTTGCGGATGAAAAGCCGTACTGAGTCTCAATTCAGTACCCATGGCCTCTTGCACACACTTCCAGAAATTCGAAGTGAACCGTGCATCTCGATCTGATACAATGGATTTTGGTACTCCATGTAATTTGACGACATGAGTTACATATAACTAAGCAAACTTTTCCAACAAAAAAGTCGTCTTGACAGCTATAAACCATGCCGTCTTGGCCAATCTGTCCATAATAACCCAGATGGCATCATAACCTTCTCGGGTTTTTGGGAGTCCCACTACAAAATCCATCGTAATGTGTTCCCATTTCCATTCAGGAATCTCCAACGGTTCCAATCTTCCTGCTGTATGTTTATGTTCCGCTTTAATTCTTTGACAGGTCATGCATCTGCTCACAAATTTTGCTATATCATTCTTCATCCCTTTCCACCAGAACTGTAATTTCAAGTCCTGATACATCTTGCTAGCTCCGGGATGAACAGAATAGGGTGTCTCATGGGCTTCTGACATGATCCGTCTTCTAAGTTCCTCATCAGTTGGAACATTTATCCTTCCTTGATAAAGGATCATTCCATCCTTGGAAATTCCTTCTTGAGAACTTGTCATTGTTGGATCTCGCCTCTGAGCTTCCTTTATATCCTCAAATAGCGACGATTCCACTTGGAATGCAGCTAGTCTTCCAGATATCAGCTCCAAGTTCAAAGAATTTATTTCTTGCTGTAATGGCTTCGAAAGCCTGTTTATTGGTAGCTGGTGCGATGTAGTAGACTTTCTACTTAGAGCATCCGCTACACGGTTGGCCTTTCCTGGATGGTATAGGATTTCACAATCATAATCCTTCACCAGTTCCAACCATCGTCTTTGCCGCATATTGAGCTCCTTTTGCGTGAAGAAATACTTCAGGCTTTGGTGATCAGTGAAAATCTGACATTGAGCTCCATAGAGATAGTGTCGCCAAATTTTAAGTGCGAACACTACTGCAGCAAGTTCAAGGTCATGCGTAGGATAATTCCTTTCATGATCCTTTAATTGACGGGAAGCATAGGCAATCACCTTGCTGTCTCGCATCAGGACTGCTCCCAATCCTATTTTAGATGCATCACTGTAGATCACAAACTTCTCCCCTTCAGTGGGAAGCGTAAGGATTGGTGCGCTTGTCAGCTGTCTCTTTAATTCCTGGAAGCTTATTTCGCATTCCGTAGTCCACTCGTACTTCCTTTCCTTGCGTGTAAGAGCAGTAAGAGGTGCAGCTAAACGCGCAAATCCCCCTACAAATCGTCGATAATAACCGGCTAACCCCAAGAAACTGCGTATTTCAGTCACATTCTTGGGTGCAGGCCACTGGTTAATTGCATCTACTTTCACCGGATCTACAGCAATACCTTCCTGGGATACAACATGTCCGAGGAAATGTACTCTATCCAGCCAAAACTCACATTTTGAGAATTTGGCATACAGTTGATGCTTCCTTATCGTATTCAGCACAATCCTCAGATGCTCCTGGTGCTCCTCATGAGTCTTCGAGTATATAAGAATGTCATCAATGAATACAATGACAAACTTATCCAAATTGTAATAACCGCCATTTTCATGACACCTACTTACCATGTAATAAGTCATTAAGGAATAAAATGGACATAATTTAATGTCTTTTAGTACAATTTAAGAAACACGGTCAAGTACACGGCCGTGTAAGAGGCTGTATACCACTTAGATAGATGAATGTGTTTCAAAGACATGGCTGTGTTGAGTAGTCTCAACTAGTACACGCCCGTGTCTGAAATGTACACGCCCGTGTTGCGTTGTACACGCCCGTGTTGCGTTGTACACGCACGTGTAAGAGTCCGTGTAGAAGGCTGTATAATGAGCCGAGAGCCACTGTAATGACTCTCATGAATTATGAAACTTAATTACGGTGTAATGATGTAATTAAGTTAATAAGCACAGTGTGCTTTCAGTTGAATGAATTAAATGGGAATAGTAACGTTTAATTACTATTCATGCAATGAAAGGGGCAACCGACAGTGAAATCGGTCCACCCTATTATGTGAGTATGCGTTGAGACACGCAATATCAAGAAACCGATCTAGACGACCATTTCATGATACAAAACTGATGAGCTAGTCATCAGTACGCTCAGACTGGTCATCTGAGCGCAGTTGTGATAATTGCCCTAATAGATGTATAGTATCGAGAAAAGCGGTCTAGATGACCTCTTCTCGCCCAGAGACTGACAAAATCGGAGTCAGAACGCTCAGATTAGTCAGTTAGATAGTGAATAGTGAATAGTGAATAGTGATTAGTGAATAGTGAGAAACGCAGTGTTAGGTTAGTGGCCAAGACGGCCTTAATCTAGCATAAAACTGACATACTAATAGTCAGCAGGCTCAATCTGGTCAATTGAACATAAAATGTAGATTTCGTTTAAAAGATACGCAGTATCAGGATGAGGGTCAAGACGACCTTTTCTCGCCCCGAAACTGATATATTTAGACTCAGGACGCCCAAATTAGTCAATCGGGCACCTGACTCGTTTTTCAAGACGGGGTCATACAGATCCCGAAAACTGGTCTAGAGCACCTCAGATGGACGTAAAACTGATAAATTTGAAATCAGCACGTCCAAATTAGTCAAGAGAGACTGTGTTTGAAATTTCACGCGAAAACGCCTCGTTATGCGTGCACAGTGTCAACACAGTGTAGGCCTAACCACAGTATCAAGAAATTGGTCAAGATGACCTTTTCTTGATATAAAACTGATATATTTGGAATCAGAATGCTCAAATTAGTCATTTGAGCACAAAAAGTAATCTTTAACCAGGAACCATGCAGTATCGGGAAACTGGTCGAGACGACCTCGGATGAAGATAAAACTGATATATTTGGGTTCAGCACGCCCAAATTAGTCAGTATAGCCTATCTTAAAATTTTTCAAAAAATTAGTATAAAAGGACGAAATTTTTTGGACTATTGAAAAATAGCCCCCATAATTTTTCCAAATCCCATTTCCTCCCCCAACACCACACGAGGATGAACAGTGACCGACCATCGAATCTGGCCTCCGTTTTCGACACCGCTGGCACCATTGGAAAGCTCTCGACGAGCTGATTCCAACGGTGGGCCGAGTTGACCGAACCGACGCCGGAGCACGCCGCACGCGCCGCCCAAAGCCGCCGGTGGCCGAATTTTTCAAACCGCCGTATCTTCGCCGTCCGATCTCCAAATGCTACGATTCCGGTCCCAATGGATTCGTGGTGAAGTGTAGAACAAAACCCAGGCTTCATTTCACGTCAACAGCTGCCGGATCGCGTCGCCCAAGGTTCACCGTCGCTGCCGTCGGATCTCATTATTCCGGTGGAGTTGAGTTGCAAGGTAGGTATCAAAATGCTCAGAACAACACGTAGATCAAAAGCCCCAAATCAATTTTGGGCAACAACGCCGGAAAATGAAGATCCAACACCACCGCCGTCGCCGACTTTTCGAGGGCCGATTTCCGGTGATAGGAGCCTCGATTGGTGAAATTGACACCACCAATGGGTCCCTCTCGTCGAGCTCTTCAAGATGGTGGTCGCCACTCCCATCGCCGCAGTGGTCAACGCCGGTCAATGCCAGTCAACGCCGGTCAACGGCGACCGGAGACCGAAAATTGAAGAATGGCCCGTTGGCCTATTTTCGACGTTCCGGTCACATCCGCGGCATCGGATTTGCAAACCGGAGTTTCAAAAGTGAAGAACAACGATTCAAAGATTGTGCGGTCGAGACCGAACGGTTCGTTCGACTGCGACGGAAACGATTTTGGTAGTGGTTTTGATCCCTTGATTTCCTCAATTTATTATTAGAAATAATTATGTATTAATTATGGTTTGCTGACTTGAGGAATTGTAAGAAAAAGGGATGAAATGTCGAAGAAGAGAATGTGAGGAAATGTGAATATTTTATGTAAAAAGCGGAGCTTTTACGTAAAAATTAGGCCTCTGGTTTAGTATGTGGCAGGTTAGAATAGGTTAGATGGTTTTGAGGTGTTTCTTAAACGCCAGAAACCCAAAAATTAAGCGAAAATGCTACCAAAATTTCTAAAACGGCACAAAGGGGTATTTTAGGAAACGAGGGGTGAAAATGTGATCGGGATAGAAATCCGAGCCCCCTCGAGACCTAGGTCCGGGAAAGAAGGACGGACGTTTTGAAAATTAGTAAACCGCCCAATTAGAAATCTCGTAATATAAGAAAGTGATCCCTAGGTCGGAATAGTACCAACCGAGGGACGGGTGTGATCAAAGTATAAAATTTGGGGCGATTACATCGGTACCGGTAACCCGACAAGCTAAATGGTCATACGGGAGGTATTCAGTCAGTTGACTGGTCGGTTAGCCAGTCAAGGACCAAGTCTGAATGGGATAGTGAGAGACAGTGATTAATTTGTCAAGTAGACAAATTAATCAAGCACGATTAGAAATTAGATATCAAATTCCCAAAGTAGAGCAGTTAGGTACCGATAGGCATCGGTACCAAACAACGATAAGTTTATTAGTTCCTAACGATAGAGTGACCTAAGAGCGATGTTAATTAATTTATTGGGTAAATAAATTAATTAACCATGATTAGAAAATCAAATTCTTAAGAAGAGGGCAATTAGTACCGATAAGGATCGGTATCACTAACGATAGAGTTTTTATTAGTCACTAATGACCACAGTGACCTAAGAGTAAATGTTAATGAAATACATTATGATTACAAGGAGGTACCTGTATTGTGACGAAGGCGAGAGTATAAACTGTCTGATGACAGGTAAGTACAACTCCGCCTACAGCATGGATAAAATGAATTTAAAATGATGCTTTTCCAGTATATTAAGTATGTATCTTGTACACGATGTTGCACAGCATACATAAGAGCATATAGTTTCACAATTGAGTAGATTGATGAAAGAACAAGATAGAAGCCATAGATCCCTACCGCGTAGGATTGGGGACAGCTTAGAGAAGCGTATGGCTAGAACAGTTAAACAAGATGGAAATAAATAGGTGCGTCGTACCGGCTCCTTCAGTCGAAGGGGTTTCCAGTTAAAGAAAGTTAAGGCCAAAAGTTGAGCATCAGTTGATGGCTCTTTGGCATTAGTTGACCTCGGGCATTACCGTTGGTCTGCGCGCACACGATACTGACACATGGGCCCTAAATAGACAAGAAAAGAAAAGAAAAGTTTGAAGCATAAATGAACATAACCGGATCATGCATTAGTTATAGTTTGCTATGCTTTCTTTTTCAGTAGAGTGCATACAGTACACGATGCTTCTGTCATGCATAAAGTATGTGAAGTTTTATATTCACTGTTATGACATGTTATGTGATGACATGATATGTGAGCTGATATGTGATATGCTTATATGGTATGTGATTTATTAAGTGATGTATGTCATGCCTATGATTTTACGTATGTGCTATGTTTTAAACATGTTTTGTGGTTAACATGTTGCACTTACTGGGCGTAAAGCTCACGAAGTGTGTTCATGCTGTAGGTAAGCATCCTATAGCGTAAACATCAAGGGACGATGATGGTGGCGGAGGTGGATGTGAGGATGAGGTTATGGATACACTGTGAGTATTCTTTCGCACAGTATGAGTAAATAATATTTTGAATGGTGACAGTTAAATAGTATTTTAAATAGTAAAGATTAATTGGTATTTTAGAACAGTAAATAGTATATGTATGAATAGTATATTTAAATAGTGTCTGGTGAATATTAATCAGATAAACAAGTATATAAGTGTGTATGTATAATTGAAATCCTTAGGTTTTTCAAATTTCGCATTTTAATAGTATACATACATGAATAGTAAATACGTACGCGTATAAAAAAAAATCCCTCTAAATTTATGGTATTAAGTTCAGCAAGTTTAAGTATCGGTTTCAAAAAGGGAGTATAAGTAAAAGCTAAAGAAGCAAGTAATAGAGTTTACAGTGACGGTCCGGGCCGCTGAGGGCACGGGGCGTCACAGTTGGTATCAGAGAGGTTTCCTGCCATCCTACCTCATATTGCCGTATGCCTGCCTCATCTGTCCAAGTAAGTTAGTTTTATTTTTTAGTCAGTAAATGTTTATCTATTGAAGATAACATTTTATAGTAATGAAACGACGAAATCTATGATGGCGAGGACAAGATGAAAAGATGCTGAGATCATTATACAAAAAATCACGACCGTGCAGTGCTAGAGAACTGATCAGAGAAAGAATATGGATTACTGCCCGAGTTGTACCGATCTTCAGGGCTAGTTGTCCACTAAGTTTTGAGTGGCAAACAGTACTCCTGCACTTCATGAGAATGTCAGGACTGGTTTCACGTTATCAAAGTGATACCCCGATTGTACGCCATTGATCGGGATAACTCCTGTTGGCTGTTGATATATCTCAGGAAGATACTCTCATGTGTATCGGGATCCTTATGACCAGGATGAGCTCCTAACTGTGTCGAGTTTCGCCATACCACGATCGAGCCAATCTCTGAGAGTAGTCCAGCATCAGCCCCAGTTTTTCTCTATGGGCAAGCAGGGAGTGAAACTGCCTAAGTTCTCTAGAGTTATGGATATACGAGAATTTGTTCATTGGACTGAAAGACTGCAGCTGATGTCCGGTGATACAGTTCTAACGTATGCTGTTCGCTACAAGGAACCGAAATGGACTTCTACAATACATGCCGAGACAAAAGTGGATCAAGATAGGAGAAGACCCAAAGAGAGAAAGAGACCTTGCCAAACAGAATTAGAAGAGCGATCAAGCAGGACTAGCAAGCCTTATCAAGGAGATAGTGAATGCTGAGAGAAAAGTGCTTAACCCCGGGAACCCTGCACAAGCCCAAGGCATTATAGCAATCGCCATTATGGAGGGTGACCCGGTAGAACCAGCACCCCAACTGGCTGATGAAGAGTTCATGGCCGAGCACCAGCCAGAAGTACACGAGGGTAATAGGGAGCCGATGGAGAACCCCGAACCAGCCCGTATGTCTCCCGAACACCTCATGAAAGAGGAAGATAACGAGACTCTTTCCGACGCCCATCTTGACGATGAGGGAGAGGAGATCCCCAACCACTTTAGTAATGACGAATAGATGGGGATGTACGAACCCCAAGTCATCATAGCCAGCGATGACGAGGTCAGTTTCGACTGAGAAGAAGAGGAGAACCCAGAGGAGTACTCACTCAGTGATAGTGACGATGAGGAGATGCCTGATACTGAATCAGGATTGTCCTTCCAATTGCAGTAACCCTTCTGCAGGAATGTTAGTTATGAAAAAATATAGAGGGAAGCAGTAGCTCTCCCCCGTCAGTTGTAGCATAATGTACTTGTTGGGATCGTATAAGGGAAGTGTGTGTCACTCCCACTGAACTAGAATCTTGAATATATGTATATATATTATGTGAAATATATTATGAGATAAGCAGTAAAGCTTTGCGCTAGGGGCCAGATGTAATTTTTTTTCCACAGTGTGAATATGATATGACAGAAAGTGCAGGACGAATCCTAGCACTCAGACGATGTCTCAATACAATGCGGCAATTGTATTGAACATCACAGTATGAGAGAAAGAAAGATGGATATAGTGTGTATATTTATATCCATAATGGTTTAAGTAAGATTGTTAAGTAAGAAAGAAAATGATATGTGATACGAGTCCCAAGTATAGAATTTAAGAGACTTATATTTTCCTTTTCCACTGTACGATAGGGTTACATAGGAAAACATGGCAAGAACGAGAGCTTAGTTAAACCCAGCATCCCGAGAGGATGAGTTGATAGCACAGATCGCAGCCATGCGAGAGATGATGGAGAACTAGCAACCGAAGCTAAACTAGCTTAGGGAACAGCTGGGCCAGCAACCCCAGGCACCACAGTCAGTAAAGATGCTAGCACAGGAGGCTCTAGCAGCCCCAGAAACTCTGAGGGAACAAGCAGCTCCTCCAGCCCAGGAGGCACTAGCGCCTATAGTAATGGCTACTCTCATAGCAGCAATTGTTTTCTGTCAATCCCTAGGGAAGGTGACTTATATGAGAGATTCTAGCACATGAAAGCATTAGAATTCTTAGGAATCACCAACCCTATAGAGGCTGATGATTAGCTAATGGATATCCAAGTAATCTTGGATTTTATAGGGTTAATAGATAGAGAGAGAAAGTGATGTACGCATCCTTTACCCTACGCAATGAGGCGCGTTAGTGGTGAAAGATGGTAACCATTAGGAGGAACATTAGAGAGATGTGCTGGAGCGATTTCATTGAGGAATTCAAGGAGATGTACTTCAACGACGAAGCACTAGTAGTGCAGTAAGACGAGTTCGACAACTTGCACCAAGGTAGTATGACTGTTATGGAGGCAGTCAAGAAATTTGAGCAGTTGGCTCAACTTTATCCAGATTTGGTACCGACCAAAAGGAGAGAGTCAGACGAATGTTGAAGATGTTTAGAACGGAAATCACAGTTTAGGTCTGTAGCGGAAGCCACGGACCAGCGACGCTAGCAGAATGTGTCAGCAAGGTTATCTGAGCCAAGTACTGGTCGGCTCATGATAAGGAGCATAAGGCACAGAATTTTAAGACACGAAAGGAGGAGAAAACGTAAGCTGAGCAGGCTCAGGGGAAGTAGAACCTCAAGTTACAACACAGAGGACAGAACGTGGGAACCGGCCATAATAGCAAGCATTCCAGCAACAACAACAAGAGAAAAGGGGAACCAGGGCAACCAAGATTCATAGGAGAATTTCCCCCAGAAGAGAAACGATCTAGAAGGAAATGACAGCCAATACCCGACGTGCACGAAATGCGGAAAGAGGCACTCAGGAGAATGTAAGCAAGGAGTAAGTGATTGTTTCATCTGTGGCAAGAAAGTCCACTATGCCAAAAAAAATTGCCACCCCAACCTATAGAATCGACAGAATCAACCCCGCATTGGGAATAATCAACTTCACACCAACCAGACCAGGATCGAAGACTCTTCAATCACACAAGGCATACTGAAAGCTTCAGACAGCTAAGGGAGAATCTATGCTTACGCGAGGAGTGACGCTGAAGCTGTAACTTCTGTAGTGGTGACAGGCCAGCTTTCTATCACCAACTTTGATGTGTTAGTTCTACTTGATTCTGGAGCCACCCATTCATTGCATCATCAGATTCTGCTAAAAAGCTTAGGACACAATGTTGTCATAAACTGTTGAAGGCGAAAAATCGTTTTCGAACCAATCGGATGCGAAAAGTTCATCTACAAGGGTTTGTCGCCAGAGCAACCCAAGACGATGACATCAGTAGTGAAGGCTTGCGAGATGCTATCCAGTGGATGCATGGACTACCTAGCATACATAGTAGATAATACACGAGGAATAGAGATAGGACCCGAGGACGTGCTGATAGTCAGGGATTTCGTGGAGATATTTCCAAAAGGTCTTCTAGAACTCTCGTCAGAGCGTGAGATCTCATTCGAGACTGAACGTCTACCAGAATCAACCCCCATCTCCAAGGCCCCATACAAAATGGGCCCTGCAGAGCTAAAAGAGCTCCAAGCTCAGCTGAAGGACTAAATAGGTAAGGGATTCACTCGACAAAACTGTTCACCCTGGGGAGCACCCGTACCATTTGTGAAGAAGAAAGATGGACCACTAAGAATGTGCATCGACTACAGAGAGTTGAACAGGATTACAATTAAGAACAAGCATCCGTTGCCACTGGTTGACGATCTATTTGATCAGCTTTAAGACGCTGCAATGTTCTCGAAGATCGATCTACGTCCCGGCTACCATCAACTACGAATCAGGAATGAAGATGTACCCAAAACAGCTTTTCAAATGCGGTACGGACATTATGAGTTTCTGTTCATGTCGCTCAGATTAACGGACCCACCAGTAACTTTCATGAACCAGATGAACCGCATGTTCAAGGACTATTTGGATAAGTTTGTCATTGTGTTTATCGATGACATACTTATACACTCTAAGACAAAGGAAGATCACTTAAAGATCATTTTACGCATGTAACAGGACCATCAGTTATACGCCAAGTTCTCCAAGTACGAGTTTTGACTGGAGAAGGTCCATTTTCTAGGCCACGTAGACCCCAAGGAAGGAGTATCTGTGGACCTGACGAAAATTGATGCAGTTAGCACGTGGCCAGCTCAGAGGAACGAAACGGGAATTCACAGTTTCTTTAAACTAACAGGATGTTACCTACACTTAGTCGAAGGCTACTCAAAGTTAGCTGCTCCGCTCACAGCGCTCACCAAGAAGGGAAAGAGGTATAAGTGAATCGACAAGTGTGAGGAAAGCTTTCAAGAGTTGAAACGAAGACTCACAAGCGCTCCAATACTGACCATTCCAGATGCTGGTCAGGGAAGCTTTGTGATTTAAAGCAACGCATCTAGAACCGAGTTAGAAACTGTGTTGATGCAGAGTGGTCGAGTAGTCGCATATGCTTCACGACAACTCAAAGACCCTGAAAAGAGCTACCCAACGCGTAATCTGGAGCTAGCAGTGGTAGTTTTTATGTTAAAAGTATGGAGGCTCTACCTGTATGGAGCTAAGTGCGAGGTTTACACCGACCATCAAAGCCTCAAGTGTATATTCACGCAAAAAGAGCTCAACATGAGGCAGCATAGATGGCTAGAGTTGGTAAGGATTACGACCGTGAGATCTTATACCATCCGGGGAAAGCTAATAAGGTGGCTGATGTGCAGAGTCAGAAGTATTTTACTACGCTTATGGCTATCAGTGCCTTGTCAGGAACACTACAAGGGAGCTATGCAGCAGCGAGATCAAGATTTTGACAGGGAGGTTGTCTGACATGACCCTCCAGTCGACGCTCCAAGAAGAGATCAAGATCGGTCAAGGTTTCGAATTGTCCCGGAACAAGCTCAAAAAGGAGGCTACAGAGGACCAAAGTTCAGAGTTTAAGATCCCTAAGGATGACATACTCTACTACAGAGATAGAGTGTGTGTTATGAAAGATGAAGAACTCACGAAGCGAATCCTTTTGGAACCTTACGAGACGTCATATTCCGTACATCCGGTGGCGAATAAGATGTACAAGTACCTGAAAGAAAGCTTTTGGTGGCTTAGAATGAAGAATGACATTGTCGAGTTCGTCGCCAGATACCTTATGTGCTAGAAGGTTAAGGCAGATCACCAGCACCCAGTAGGATAATCATAGGAAATTAAGTAACCCGAGTGGAAATGGGACCAGATTACGATGAATTTCGTAGTCGGACTGCCGAAGACGTCAAACGATAATGACGCAATCTGGGTGATTGTAGACAGACTGATGAAATCAGTTAATTTTTTTTTAGCAATGAAAGTTAGCTACTTGGTGGAATGACTAGCAGAATCCATGGGGCACAGTTCGTGAAACGGCACGGAGTACCAGAGTCGATCGTCTCAGATCGTAGTGGATGCTTTACCTCCAGATTTTGGCAAAGCATTTAAGCCGCATTACGGTCCAAGTGAGAGTTCAGCACAGCATTTCATCCTCAGACCGACAGTTAGTCTGAGAGGACCATACAGATGTTAGAGGACATGTTGAGACCTGCGTCCTAGACTTCAAAGGAAATTGAGATCAGAAGCTACCATTGAGCGAGTTCTCGTACAACAGCAACTATCATTCCTCGATAGGAATGGCACCGCATGAGACACTCTGTGGAAGGTGTGACGCCCCGTGCCCTCAGCGGCCCAGACCGTCACTGTAAACTCTATTACTTGCTTCTTTAGCTTTTACTTATACTTCCTCTTTAAAACCGATACTTAAACTTGCTGAATTTAATAGCATAAATTTAGAGGGATTTTTTTTTTAATATACGCGTACGTATTTACTATTCACATACGTATACTATTAAAATGCGGAATTTGAAAAACATAACGATTTCAAATATACGTACACACTTATATACTTGTTTATCTGATTAATATTCACCAGACACTATTTAAATATACTATTCATACATATACTGTTTACTGTTCTAAAATACCAATTAATCTTTACTATTCAAAATACTGTTTAACTGTCACCGTTCAAAATACTATTTACTCATACTGTGCGGAAGAATACTCGTGGTGTATCCATAACCTCATCCTCACATCCACCTCCGCCGCCATCATCGCCCCTTAGTGTTTGCGCTATAGGAAGCTTACCTACAGCATGAACACACTCCGTGAGCTTTACGCCCAGTAAGTACAACATGTTAACCGCAAAACATGTTTAAAATATAGCATATACTTAAAATCCTAAGCATGACATATATCACTTATTAAATCACATACCATATAAGCATATCACATATCAACTCACATATCATATCATCACATAACATGTCGTAACACTGAATATAAAACTTCTCATACTTTATGCATGACAGAAGCATCGTGTACTGTATGCACTCTACTGAAAAAGAAAGCATAGCGAACTATAACTAATGCATGGTCCGGTTATGTTCATTTATACTTCAAACTTCTCTTTTCTTTTCTTGTCTATTTAGGGCCCATGTGTCAGTACCGTGTGCGCGCAGACCAACGGTAACGCCCGAGGTCAACTAATGCCGATGAGCCATCAACTGATGCTCAACTTGTGGCCTTAACTTTCTTTAACTGGAAACCCCTTCGACTGAAGGAGCCAGTACGACACACCTATTTATTTCCATCTTGTTTAACTGTTCTAGCCATACACTTCTCTAAGCTATCCCCAATCCTACGCAGTAGGGATCTATGGCTTCTATCTTGTTCTTTCATCAATCTACTCGATTGTGAAACTATATGCTCTTATGTATGCTGTGCAGTATCGTGTGCAAGATACATACTTAAAGTACTGGAAAAGCATCATTTTAAATTCATTTTATCCATGCTGTAGGCGGAGTTGTACTTACCTGTCATCAGACAGTTTATACTCTCGCCTTCGTCACAATACAGGTACCTCCCTGTAATCATAATACATTTCGTTAACATTTACTCTTAGGTCACTGTGGTCATTAGTGACTAATAAAAACTCTATCGTTAGTGATACCGATCCTTGTCGGTACTAATTGCCCTCTTCTTAAGAATTTGATTTTCTAATCATTGTTAATTAATTTATTTACCCAATAAATTAATTAACATCGCTCTTAGGTCACTCTATCGTTGGGAACTAATAAACTTATCGTTGTGTGGTACCGATGCCTATCGGTACCCAACTGCTCTACTTTGGGAAATTTGATATCTAATTTTTAATCATACTTGATTAATTTGTCTACTTGACAAATTAATCACTGTCTCTCACTATCCCATTCCGACTTGGTCCTTGACTGGCTAACCGACCAGTCAACTGACTGAATACCTCCCATATGACCATTTAGCCTGTCAGGTTATCGTTACCGATGTAATCGCCCCAAATTTTATACTTAGATCACACCCGTCCCTCGGGTGGCACTATTCTGATCTAGGGGTCGTTTTCTTACATTTCGAGATTTCTAATTGGGCGGTTCACTAATCTTGTAAACGTCCGCCCTTCTTTCCTGGACCTAGGTCATCGAGGGGACTTGGGTTTCCATCCTGATCACATATTCACCCCTCGTTTCCTAAAATACCCCTTTGTATCGTTTTAGAAATTTCGGCAGCATTTCCGCTTAATTTTTGGGTTTCCGGCGTTTAGGAAACGCCTCAAAACCATCTAACCTATTCTAACCTGCTACGTACTAAACTAGAGGCCTAATTTTTACGTAAAAGCTCCGCTTTTTACGTAAAAATATTCACATTTCCTCACATTCTCTTTTTCGACATTTCATCCCTTTTTCTTACAATTCCTCAAGTTAGTAAACCATAATTTATACATAATTATTTCTAATAATAAATTGAGGAATCAAGGGATCAAAACCACTACCAAAATCGTTCCCGTCGACGGTCGGGTGAACCGTTCGATCTCGATCGCACAATCTTTGAATCATCATTCTCCACTTTTGAAACTCCGGTTTACAAATCCGATGCCGCGGATGTGTCCTGAACGTCAAAAATAGGCCAACGGGCCATTCTTCAATTTTCGGTCTCCGGGTCACCGTTGACCGGCGTTGACCGCCATTGACTGACGTTGACCGATCGTTGACCGGCGTTGACCACGGCGGCGATGGGAGTGGCGACCACCATCTTGAAGAGCTCGACGAGAGGAACCCATTGGTGGTGTCAATTTCACCAATCGAGGCTCCTATCACCGGAAATCGGCCCTCGAAAAGTCAGCGACGGCGGCGGTGTTGGATCTTCATTTTCCGGCGTTGTTGCCCAAAATTGATTTGGGGCTTTTGATCTACGTGTTGTTCTGAGCATTTTGACACCGACCTTGCAACTCAACTCCGCCGGAATAGCGAGATTCGACGGCGGCGATGGCGACGGCGACGGCGAACCTTGGGCAGCGCGATCCAGTGGCTGTTGACATGAAATGAAGCCTGGGTTTTGTTCCACTCTTCACCACGGATCCATTGGGACCGGAATCGTGGCATTTGGACGTCGGACGGCGGAGATACGGCAGTTTGAAAAATTCGGCCACCGGCGGCTTTGGGCGGTGCGTGCGGCGTGCTCCGGCATCGGTTTGGTCGACTAGGCCCACCGTTGGAATCAGCTCGTCGAGAGCTTTCCAATGGTGCCAGCGGTGTCGAAAACGGAGGTCGGATTCGACTGATGGTTACTGTTCACCTACGGGTGGTGTTGGGGGAGGAAATTGGATTTGGAAAAATTATGGGGGCTATTTTTCAATAGTCCCAAAAATTTCATCTTTTTATACTAATTTTTTGAAAAATTTTAAGATAGGCTATACTGACTAATTTGGGCGTGCTGAACCTAAATATATCAGTTTTATTTTCATCCGAGGTCGTCTCGACCAGTTTCCCGATACTGCATGGTTCCCGGTCAAAAATTACTTTTTGTGCTCAAATGACTAATTTGAGCATTCTGATTCCAAATATATTAGTTTTATATCAAGAAAAGGTCATCTTGACCAATTTCTTGATACTCTGGTTAGGCCTACACTGTGTTGACACTGTGCATGCATAACGAGGCGTTTTCGCGTGAAATTTCAAACACAGTCTCTCTTGACTAATTTGGATGTGCTGATTTCAAATTTATCAGTTTTACGTCCATCTGAGGTCTTCTAGACCAGTTTTCGGGATCTGTATGACCCCATCTTGAAAAACGTGTCAGGTGCCCGATTGACTAATTTGGGCGTCCTGAGTCTAAATATATCAGTTTCGGGGGGGAGAAAAGGTCGTCTTGACCCTTATCCCGATACTGCGCATCTTTTAAACAAAATCTACATTTTGTGCTCACTTGACCAGATTGAACCTGCTGACTATTAATATGTCAATTTTATGCCAGATTAAGGCCGTCTTGGCCACTAACCTGACACTGCGTTTCTCACTATTCACTAATCACTATTCACTGTTCACTTTTCACTATCTGACTGACTAATCTGAGCGTTCTGACTCTGATTTTGTCAGTCTCTGGACGAGAAGAGGTCATCTAGACCACTTTTCTCGATACTGTACATCTATTAGGGCAATTATCACTGCTGCGCTCAGATGACCAGTCTGAGCGTACTGATGACTAGCTCATCAGTTCTGTATCATGAAATGGTCGTCTAGACCGGTTTCTTGATATTGCGTGTCTCAACACATACTCACATAATAGGGTGGACCGATTTCACTGTCGATTACCCCTTTCACTGTATGAATAGTAATTAAGCGTTACTATTCCTGTTTAATTCATTCAACTGAAAAGCACACTGTGCTTATTAACTTAATTACATCATTACGTAGTAATTAAGTTTCATAATTCATGAGAGTCATTACAGTGGCTCTCGGCTCATTACACAGCCTTCTACACGGACTCTTACACGTGCATGTGCAACGCAACACGGGCGTGTACATTTCAGACACGAGCATGTACTAGTTGAGACTACTCAACACGACCATGTCTTTGAAATACATTCATCTATCTGAGCGGTACACAGCCTCTTACACGATCGTGTACTTGACCGTGTTTCTTAAATTTGCACTAAAAGACATTAAATTATGTCCATTTTATTCTTTTATGACTTATTACATGGTAAGTAGGTGCCATGAAAATGGCAGTCATTACAGAAGGGAATGTAGATCCCTGGCTCATTAGTACGAAACCGGAGAGAAACGGCTAGTTAGCTCAGACATCATCAAGAATACCATGGCAGACGTGAAGCTGATACGAAAAACGTAAGATATAGTGCACAGTCGACAGAAGAATTTTGACGATAAGCGCCATAGACCCCTCGAGTTTCAAGTAGCGACACCCATGAAAAGGATGATGCGCATTGAAAAGAAAGGAAAGCTCAGTCCTATGTACATAGGACCCTTGAGATAATAGAGAAAGTCGGGAAGGTGGCTTATAGACTAGCACTTCCTCCAGAGTTAGTTACAGTGTACAACGTCTTTCACGTCTTCATGCTGAAGAAGTACGTGCCAGACAGCTCCCATGTTCTTAGCCAAGAATCCGTTGTAGTATACGCTGATCCGACGTACGAGGAGTGCGGATCCTAGTCAAAGAGGAGAAGGTACTTAGGAATGAAGTATACCGCTAGTAAAAGTGTTGTGACAGAATCATAGTGTTGAGGAAGCCACATGAGAATGGGAAGAAGACATGAGAAGAGACTTACTGGAATTATTCTAATTTTCGAGGACGAAAATTTTGTAAGGGGGGTAGGTTGTAATGACCGCCATTTTCATGACACCTACTTACCATGTAATAAGTCATTAAGGAATAAAATGGACATAATTTAATGTCTTTTAGTACAATTTAAGAAACACGGTCAAGTACACGGCCGTGTAAGAGGCTGTATACCACTTAGATAGATGAATGTGTTTCAAAGACATGGCCGTATTGAGTAGTCTCAACTAGTACACGCCCGTGTCTGAAATGTACATGCCCGTGTTGCGTTGTACACGCACGTGTAAGAGTCTGTGTAGAAGGCTGTGTAATGAGCCGAGAGCCACTGTAAGGACTCTCATGAATTATGAAACTTAATTACGGTGTAATGATGTAATTAAGTTAATAAGCACAGTGTGCTTTTCAGTTGAATGAATTAAATGGGAATAGTAACGTTTAATTACTATTCATACAGTGAAAGGGGCAACCGACAGTGAAATCGGTCCACCCTATTATGTGAGTATGCGTTGAGACACGCAATATCAAGAAACTGATCTAGACGACCATTTCATGATACAGAACTGATGAGCTAGTCATCAGTACGCTCAGACTGGTCATCTGAGTGCAGTAGTGATAATTGCCCTAATAGATGTACAGTATCGAGAAAAGCAGTCTAGATGACCTCTTCTCGCCCAGAGACTGACAAAATCGGAGTCAGAACGCTCAAATTAGTCAGTTAGATAGTGAATAGTGAATAGTGAGAAACGCAGTGTTAGGTTAGTGGCCAAGACGGCCTTAATCTGGTATAAAACTGACATATTAATAGTCAGCAGGCTCAATCTGGTCAATTGAGCATAAAATGTAGATTTTGTTTAAAAGATACGCAATATCAGGATGAGGGTCAAGACGACCTTTTCTCGCCCCGAAACTGATATATTTAGACTCAGGACGCCCAAATTAGTCAATCGGGCACCTGACACGTTTTTCAAGACGGGTCCATACAGATCCCGAAAACTGGTCTAGAAGACCTCAGATGGACGTAAAACTGATAAATTTGAAATCAGCACGTCCAAATTAGTCAAGAGAGGCTGTGTTTGAAATTTCACACGAAAACGCCTCGTTATGCGTGCACAGTGTCAACACAGTGTAGGCCTAACCACAGTATCAAGAAATTGGTCAAGATGACCTTTTCTTGATATAAAACTGATATATTTGGAATCAGAATGCTCAAATTAGTCATTTGAGCATAAAAAGTAATTTTTGACCGGGAACCATGCAGTATCGAGAAACTGATCGAGACGACCTCGGATGAAGATAAAACTGATATATATGGGTTCAGCACGCCCAAATTAGTTAGTATAGCCTATCTTAAAATTTTTCAAAAAATTGGTATAAAAGGACGAAATTTTTGGGACTATTGAAAAAAGCCCCCATAATTTTTCCAAATCCCATTTCCTCCCCCAACACCACACGAGGATGAACAGTGACCGACCATCGAATCCGGCCTCCGTTTTCGACACTGCCAGCACCATTGGAAAGCTCTCGACGAGCTGATTCCAACGGTGGGCCGAGTTGACCGAACCGACGCCGGAGCACGCCGCACGCGCCGCCCAAAGCCGCCAGTGGCCGAATTTTTCAAACCGTCGTATCTTCGCCGTCCGACCTCCAAATGCCACGATTCCGGTCCCAATGGATTCGTGGTGAAGTGTAGAACAAAACCCAGGCTTCATTTCACATCAACAGCCACCGGATAGCGCCGCCCAAGGTTCGTCGTTGCCGTCGCCGTCGTCGGATCTCACTATTCCGGTTGAGTTGAGTCGCAAGGTGGGTATCAAAATGCTCAGAACAACACGTAGATCAAAAGCCCCAAATCAATTTTGGGCAACAACACCAGAAAATGAAGATCCAACACCGCCGCCGTCGCCGACTTTTCGAGGGCCGATTTCCGGTGATAGGAGCCTCGATTGGTGAAATTGACATCACCAATGGGTCCCTCTCGTCGAGCTCTTCAAGATGGTGGTCGTCACTCCCATCGCCGCCGTGGTCAACGCCGATCAACGATCGGTCAACACCGGTCAACGACGGTCAATGCCGGTCAACGACGACCGGAGACCGAAAATTGAAGAATGGCCCGTTGGCCTATTTTCGACGTTCCGGACACATCCGCGGCATCGGATTTGTAAACCGGAGTTTCAAAAGTGAAGAACGACGATTCAAAGATTGTACGGTCGAGACCGAACGGTTCGTCCGACCGCCGACGGAAACGATTTTGGGAGTGGTTTTGATACCTTGATTTCCTCAATTTATTATTAGAAATAATTATGTATTAATTATGGTTTGCTGACTTGAGGAATTGTAAGAAAAAGGATGAAATGTCGAAAAAGAGAATGTGAGGAAATGTGAATATTTTTACGTAAAAAGCGGAGCTTTTACGTAAAAATTAGGCCTCTGGTTTAGTACGTGGCAGGTTAGAATAGGTTAGATGGTTTTGAGGCATTTCCTAAACGCCGGAAACCCAAAAATTAAGCGAAAATGCTGGCGAAATTTCTAAAACGACACAAAGGGGTATTTTAGGAAACGAGGGGTGAAAATGTGATCGGGATGGAAATCCGAGCCCCCTCGATGACCTAGGTCCGGGAAAGAAGGACGGACGTTTTGAAGATTAGTAAACCGCCCAATTAGAAATCTCGTAATGTAAGAAAGTGATCCCTAGGTCAGAATAGTACCAACCGAGGGACGGGTGTGATCAAAGTATAAAATTTGGGGCGATTACATCGGTAACGGTAACCTGACAGGCTAAATGGTCATACGGGAGGTATTCAGTCAGTTGACTGGTCGGTTAGCCAGTCAAGGACCAAGTCTGAATGGGATAGTGAGAGACAGTGATTAATTTGTCAAGTAGACAAATTAATCAAGCACGATTAGAAATTAGATATCAAATTCCCAAAGTAGAGCAGTTAGGTACTGATAGGCATCGGTACCCAACAACGATAAGTTTATTAGTTCCGAACGATAGAGTGACCTAAGAGCGATGTTAATTAATTTATTGGGTAAATAAATTAATTAACCATGATTAGAAAATCAAATTCTTAAGAAGTGGGCAATTAGTACCGATAAGGATCGGTATCACTAACGATAGAGTTTTTATTAGTCACTAATGACCACAGTGACCTAAGAATAAATGTTAATGAAATACATTATGATTACAGGGAGGTACCTGTATTGTGATGAAGGCGAGAGTATAAACTGTCTGATGACAGGTAAGTACAACTCCGCCTACAGCATGGATAAAATGAATTTAAAATGATGCTTTTCCAGTATATTAAGTATGTATCTTGTACACGATGCTGCAGAGCATACATAAGAGCATATAGTTTCACAATCGAGTAGATTGATGAAAGAACAAGATAGAAGCCATAGATCCCTACCGCGTAGGATTGGGGACAGCTTAGAGAAGCGTATGGCTAGAACAGTTAAACAAGATGGAAATAAATAGGTGTGTCGTACCGGCTCCTTCAGTCGAAAGGGTTTCCAGTTAAAGAAAGTTAAGGCCAAAAGTTGAGCATCAGTTGATGGCTCTTCAACATTAGTTGACCTCGGGTGTTACCGTTGGTCCGCGCGCACACGGTACTGACACATGGGCCCTAAATAGACAAGAAAAGAAAAGAAAAGCTTGAAGCATAAATGAACATAACCGGATCATGCATTAGTTATAGTTCGCTATACTTTCTTTTTCAGTAGAGTGCATACAGTACACGATGCTTCTGTCATGCATAAAGTATGTGAAGTTTTATATTCACTGTTATGACATGTTATGTGATGACATGATATGTGAGCTGATATGTGATATGCTTATATGGTATGTGATTTATTAAGTGATCTATGTCATGCCTATGATTTTACGTATGTTCTATGTTTTAAACCTGTTTTGTGGTTAACATGTTGTACTTACTGGGTGTAAAGCTCACGGAGTGTGTTCATGCTGTAGGTAAGCATCCTATAGTGTAAACATCAAGGGACGATGATGGTGGTGGAGGTGGATGTGAGGATGAGGTTATGGATACACCGCGAGTATTCTTTCGCACAGTATGAGTAAATAATATTTTGAATGGTGACAGTTAAATAGTATTTTAAATAGTAAAGATTAATTGGTATTTTGGAACAGTAAATAATATATGTATGAACAGTATATTTAAATAGTGTCTGGTGAATATTAATCAGAAAAACAAGTATATAAGTGTGTATGTATAATTGAAATCCTTATGTTTTTCAAATTCCGCATTTTAATAGTATACGTACGTGAATAGTAAATACATACGCGTATAAAAAAAATCCCTCTAAATTTATGGTGTTAAGTTCAGCAAGTTTAAGTATCGGTTTCAAAAAGGGAGTATAAGTAAAAGCTAAAGAAGCAAGTAATAGAGTTTACAGTGACGGTCCGGGCCGCTGAGGGCACGGGGCATCACACAAATACTCTTTAAAAATTCTGTTCATTAGATCCATGAACGCTGCTGGCGCATTTGTTAATCCAAATGGCATCACAAGAAACTCGTAGTGACCATAACGAGTCCTAAACGCCGTCTTAGGAATATCACTTTCTTTAATTCTCAACTGGTGATATCCTGATCATAAGTCGATCTTGGAAAATACCGCTGCGCCTTTTAACTGGTCGAATAGGTCATCAATTCTAGGTAATGGATACTTATTTTTGATCGTAACCTTATTCAACTCTCGATAATCAATACACAAACGGAACGTTCCATCCTTTTTCTTGACGAATAACACAAGTGCACCCCGTGGAGAAAAACTCGGCCTGATGAATCCTTTATCCAAAAGCTCCTTTAATTGTTCCTGCAGCTCCTTTAACTCCACTGGAGCCATGCGGTATGGTGCTTTGGAAATCGGTGCTGTTCCAGGCATCAACTCAATTTCGAACGAGATTTCTCTCTCTGGAGGTATCCCTGGTAACTCTTCCGGAAATACATCAAGAAATTCATTAACAACAGGAACATCTTCAGGTCGCAGCTTCTGTTCCTCTGTAGTGTCCACCACATATGCTAGATATCCCATGCAACCACTGGCTATCAGCTTGCTTGCTCTTAGCGAACTGATCATCATCTTCCCGGGTTTTCGAGAAGTATTGACGTACTCGAAACTCTCTTCTTGCTCGGGTTGGAATACTATCTTTCGATTTCAGCACTCGATCGTAGCTCGGTATTTCCCTAGGAAATCCATGCCTAGAATCACATCGTAATCCACGATCTTCATTACGATCAACTCCGCATATAGTTCCCTATTTGCTACATATACTGGTACATGAGGTAACCAGTAATTGGACAACAATACTTCCCCAGAGAGTAAAGCTGTCTTAAATACCCTTCCTATATAGTCCTTAGGAAGTCCTATCTTGTCAGCAAATTCATAGGAAACAAAAGAATGCGTAGCACCGGAATCGAATAGTACAGAGGCTACATGACTAGCGACAAGAAGCTGACCTGTCACCACGTTCGATGTTCCTGCCTCTGCATCCTCTTTGCTGTAGGCCATCACACGAGCATCGGCACGTGGCACACGCTCCTAGCGTTGCGGCCTTACTAGGGACTCTTCAACTCTGGCCTGAAGGGAATGAGCTTGTGGGCGTGTCTGGTTCGGTTGGGAAGTGCCTTGTCCACTCTGCCTATTTGGACAGTTTCTGGCGTAATGGCCTTCCTTTCCACATTCATAGCAAACAAGTGGCCCAAATTTGCATTGCCCAGAATGTCTTTTCCCGCATGTAGGATAATTTTGCATATTGGATTCCGCATTACCAGCTGTTCTTCGCTGCTGGTTTCGATTATTTCCCTGACGATTTCCAGAAAAATTGCCTTTTCTCTTGTTTTGCTGGGATCCTTGATTATTGCCCTGACTTGGTTTAGCATTCTGACTAGGCTTGCTTGATTGACCAACTTGTGTAGACTTCGCCAAAGCCCTCTCCTTCTTCTTAGCCTCCCAGTGTTTCTCTCTTTCCTCTTTCTGTCGGGCTACGTGGAACTCAGCTCTGATGGCCCGACTCACACAATCTGCTACAGAAGCAGGTGGTACTTGTCCAGTGTCTACTAACGCAGCAATTTCTGGCCTGAACATCCCGATCATTTTCTGTATTTTCTCCCTCTTAGTAGGGACTACATAAGGGCATAAGCGGGATAACTGGTCGAATTTTCGGCAAACTTCGCTCACCGACATATTTCCTTGAGTCAATTCTGAGAACTCTTTCTGTTGTTGTCTCAGAGATGCAGGGTCGTAATATTTCTGGTTAAATTCTTCCAGAAATTCCACCCAACTCATGGTAGACACGTCTTTTCTCATTCGTACAGTGTCCCACCAAAAACGAGCATCTTTGCTCAGCACAAAAGACGCACATGCAACCTTCTCCCGGTCGGTTAGGTTCATGAATTCCATGATTACTTGCAATGACGACAACCAGTCTTCAGCCTCTAGAGGGTTTGTAGACCCTTCAAATTCTGGCGGCCTCATACGCCTGAATCTTTCATAGAGGGGTTCCAGATTTAATACTAGTTGTGGTTCAGGAACTCTCTCATTTACAGCAGCTAGAAGGATAACCGGATCTACCTCAGCTTCCTGCTCTACTTGGGTACCCTCAGAGCCTTGTCTTTGTTCTAGCTCCTCTACCCGTCGCCTCAGATTAGCATTTTCTTGCATCTGAGCTTCTAGCAGGGCTTGTATCTGATCCAATCTCTCCATAACATTAGGACGTCGCTCTCGTCCCTCTGGTCAATTTCGCAAATCCACCATCTTGCCTATTGTCCTATTATGGCACAATAATTCACCGTTAGCTTTTCCATAACCACATTAGTAAAATCATATCAATTCACGAAATTTAGGGTACTGTAAAGCCACATCATTGTAACACATCATCGTACAACATATAATCATTTTGATATTTCATTCATAGCAAAACATTTATATGTCATACATAATCATCACCAGTCATATATACATCGGCCTTTTTATACATCTTGGCCACAAGTCTATACAAAAGAGCTTTTCTCTCTAAGCTACTTATGTACATGTATACATATCCACTGGTCACGCATCTCCTGTATCTGGGACTAGAGGATATTCTTCTGGATCCTCGCCGTCATTGGGATCATCTGAATCGTCACTGCCCCTAGGCAATGCTCCCTGTCCTGAGTCATCACCTCTTCGTGGTCTAGATGGTCCAACCTCATGATCATTCATCATTCTTCTCGGTTCGAAGATGCATGTGAACATCTCATCTTGACCCAGTGTCTCTCGTCGACTCTGCATCAGATGCTCAATCAGAATCTCTCTCTCGATCGTCCTGATCGTCACCACAAACTCTTGGAGCGTTGGAGGAAATAGCTTGATTACCCTCTGTCTCAACTCCATGGGTAAGCCTTTCCAGAACAGCTCACAGCAATTTGCTTCAGTGAGGTTGGGCAACGGACATCTCCTCCTAATGGTCTCCTCAAATCGTGCTGCGTAAGACATAACTGTCTCACCAGACAACATGACCATCCTCTCAGTCTGGAGAATGTAGTCCCTAACCTCATCAAATCCGGGATACGCGGGTGTAACTGCCTCTCGTGTCTCTGGGGGTGCTGGAGCAGGTGTCAGATCCCTAGGCGGAAACTGATCAGCCAATCGCTGACAGAACTCAGCCCAACTGAATCCTAATAAAATCTCCTGGTCGCAATACTGCCAAAATACTCGTGCATCTCCCTGAAACATAGATGGCCAACCGGATTCACATATCTCGATCGATGTCGCATATCACCATAATCCTCTCTATGGCATGGAGCCAGTCCTTCGCCCCCATTGACTGTCGTCCACCATCAAACATAGAAGGGCTGCTAGCTCAAAATGCCTGTACTGCCCGAGCTGAAACTCTCACCCCAATATGTTGGCGTCCACCAACAACTGGAATGTCCACTACAATCCGTGGATGAACTATCGGTCGTGGCTGTACTACATCTACTGGCGCTGGTGCTGGTGCTGGTACTGGTGCTGGAGGTCTCTCGGGCATCGGGGGTCTGATTACCAGTCGTTGGGAAATAGACGGCCTCACAATAGGTCTCGTCCATACCGTAATACTCCTCTCGGTCATGGTAGCGGTGGTCTCACATAAGGGGGTCTGGTCATCTTGCTACCTATAAGATAATTATTTTCACATAAGAAAATAATTAACTAAACTTAAGTAAACTACTTACTTGGATAGCGGTGCAGGATGCGCGAAGTGTCAAATCAGGATATGGTCACACTGCTCTGATATACCAACTGTGACTGCAGTTGGTAATCCAAACTAAACCAACCGTAATTCCGCTCTGATACCAACTGTGACAGCAGTTGGTATTATAAACTAGACCAATCTCAAACCTTGCTCTGATACCAACTGTGGCGGCCCGCCCCTCGTAGAGATCATACAATACTATTACAGTTGAGCTTTATCGCTAACTGCGATAGATTGTACTCTCATGGGTCGCCGGCTTATCTCTCTCTCTTTTTAAATCATGACGTTTTTGGGGAAATTTTTTTTTTCTCTTTAAACATCATATAAAACATTTCCCACTATTTACTTTGTTGGCAAGTACAAAGTAATTTACATATTACAGTACTTTCGTAAAATATATAATATTACAAAGGACTGTTTCTTTTTTTTTTTTCCTTCCCTTTTTATCGCTCAGCGGAAAGACTCTGGCAGGACCATATCCCTCGCCCAGTTATCCCATTTGACACGCGCTATCCCGTCCGCATCCAGTCAAACAAGCTACTGAGCTGGTCGCTTACCTGCAACATTAGCAAAAATGGTGAGCTACAGGCTCAGTAAGTTCAAACATGCAAGAAATAAAATTTCTATAAATAGTACTATTCATAGTGAATAGTACCTTGACCACTATTCATACGTGAATAATAACTTTGACCACTATTCATACGTGAATAGTAAGTTTGCCCACAACACAGTGTCACAACAGTACATCTACCGCGATGTTAGTATTCTCACTAAACTGTCTTATGCTCAATTGTGGCATAGTTTCAGTTTTAGGTAATTATCTTTGCTTATGTTCTGGTTTTGAGCTCAGGTTGGAAGTACCATTTAAGTGTGCATGACTGGGAGCGGTACATTAATGCTGACCTCCACAGCCTTAATCTCATAGCCCCGAAGGCAAAATTGTACATGACTGGGAGTGGTACATCAGTGCTGACCTCCACAGCCTTAATCTCATAGCCCCGAAGGCAAATAATACCTCCCTGTATGGAAGGCTTGTACGCCAGAAAGTGGTTTCATTACCGACTTTTTAGATTTCTAACCCGGTGACTTCACATTGTCCCGTGGTTAGGAATGGTTCACATTTTAATTTTAGGGGAGTGAGTTTCATTAACCTCGCTCCAGTGCCCAGAGCACAATTAACAATGTGTCCATTCTCAATAGTGCCCGTAACACATTACGTCTCTCTCTCTATTCTATAATAGTGCCCGTAGCACATATGTACCTAACTTATAGTTAGTACATTAAAGTTAACAACAATAATGCTATATGTTGCAAACAGGTAAATGTCTGAACTTACCTTATCAGTCTCTTCCCTTTTTCTCTCTTGGATCTTTGATCGCCCTCCTTGTAGGTCAATTTTTGGATCCTACAGACAAAACCTTGTCTGTTAATTTCATTTCCATTTATAGCTTTTATTTTTCATTTAAAAGCTTAAATAAAACCTATTTATAACTTTTTAGGCTTTATTTATCATTTTCCCCATTTTTCTCAACTTTTGCAAAATTACGATTTTGCCCCTATATTTTGGCAAAATTAATATTTTACCCCTGACGGAATTTTCCCGATCCAGACTGCATTTTTGGCTCTCAGGAACTTTTCTGACTCTTTTCTAATCATTACCGGGTTCATTTCTATTTTATCTTCACTTTTCACTTTCCCGACCCTCGGGAAGCACTATTCCGACCCTTACGTCGGTTTAGTGATTTTCTATCGTTTCGGAGTCTCAAATAGACGTTTCACTAGTATTTAAAACGTTCATCTAAACATTCCCGATCTAGGTCTCCGAGGTTCGGATTTTCCGTTCCCGACTCAGACCTTTATTTCGTTTCCAAAAACGCCCCCCCTCGAGGTCGTTTTTTTTAATTTCACTCGCGTTTTATATTTTTAGGGGACGGGTTACTATTCACGAACCACTCCTTAGGTTTTCCTTATTCAATTTTTCGTTAGGGACTCGGGTTTCTGACCCGACCCCAAACTTTTATTTTTATTTCCATTTTACCCCTAAATTGAAAGCATGTTAACAATTAAACCACAAAAATTTCTCATTGCTTACTCTTGGTAACCCACGGTTTTACCCTTGGAAAACCAACAAAATTTTGGTTTTTCTTTAAACCAATTACATGGTTTTCTTCCTAATTACACCCTTAACAAAACCCAAACACCAAATCAATGAAAATAACCAAAATTTTTCCATCTTTTTTTCACTATTCATCACACGGTTTTCTTGAAAAAAAACCAAGAAAAAGTTTAATCCAAGGGGAGTTACCTTGTTCACTTGCTTCCTTTGTCTTCAAGGAATGCTTTGACACCAATTTTGTGAAAGAAATTTGAAGAAATCACTTGTCTCTCTCCTGGTTCCTCACGGCTCCACCAAGGAAAATGACTTAGAATTTTTTGTTCTTTGGTTTTTGGCTTTGAAAATGGTCTCGGCCTTTTGTTCCCAAAAGTGGCCGACTTATGCATGAAACAAGCCAATTAATTTGGCTACCAACCAATCACATTTCACCACCTTTCAACACTAATTCTTTCCATCATTTTCAAAAAATCAAAATGGTGAATTTTGGCCAAATCTTGGCCTTTAGATCAAAAAGCAAATGAATCATGGCCATTAATGCTACCAACCACCATTTTCTTCCCATTTATTAAAGGGATTTATGATGTCATAAATGCTAAAGCAAAAGTTGACTTTGACTTTGACTATTCATATTAATTCGACTACTTTTTGACCGATACCGGTTCGAGCCGAAATTTTCTTGAAATCGTCCCGGCGTGTTCCTGAGGTCTCCTGTGCAGTCGGATCAATTTAAATTGCTTCCGTTTCATCAAAATTAATCCCGGAAGTTTTCCGTCTTCTATTGTCCCGATTAGGGTTTTCAATGCCGGTTTTGGCACCGTTTCACCCGTTTCAACTCAGTGAATTTTTCCAACACTGAATTTTTACTTGTCAGTATTGTTAGAACATTTTAATATATTCTAAACAATATAAATACATTTATTTCACTCTTTAAATAGTACAAATTGTTATACACATACATTTGTACATTTTCTTCCGAGAATTGGCTAATTTTCCCGGTTGTCACAAGATCGAAGTGTCGTTATGGATTTATCCAATTGCTTTTCATTTCCGCATGATACTCTTTGAACTTGTCAAAGGTTTCTCTCTTGCGGTGCATCAGATACACATATCCATACCTCGAGTAATCATCTATAAAGGAGACATAATACTCGAACCCTCCTCGTGCTGTGACATTCATGGGGCCACATACGTCAGTGTGCACAATTTCTAAGAGCTCTTGAGCCCTTGTACCCTTAGCTCCAAAAGACCTCTTAGTCATCTTACCCTCTAGACAAGACTCGCATTGGGGAAGACGTACCTCCTCCAGAGATTCCAAAGGACTGTCTTTCACCAATCTTTGAATTCTATCCTGATTAATATGACTAAGTCTTAAATGCCAAAGATACACCTTGTTAGAGTGAGAAACTTTTGACCTCTTAGAGTTATCTATTAATTCAGTGTCAAGCAGTGAGTACATCTTTGGTTTGATCAAATATAGATTTCCATCCATCCATCCAGAATAGATAAAAGACTTATTTCTGCGTATATCAACTCTTTACTAAAAGAAACTGAATAAGAATCCTTTATTAAACAAGCTATCGATATAAGGTTCCTCCTAAAATTAGGAACATAAAAACAGTCTTTCAATAAAATAAACCTAAATTGATCAAAGTAAAGATAAATATCTCCCACTGCCTCAGCCACCACTAAGCTACCATCTCCAGTCCGCAATGAGAGGCTCCTATCATGTAGACTTCTCGTTTCTATAAACCCCTGCATAGAAGCACAAACATGATTAGTGGCGCCCGAATCAATGACCCAAGTGTCTTTCAATTCTTCCACCAAACATGCTTCTAGGTAGTGAAGTTCCTTACCTTCCTTGCCCTTGGCGGCTAGGATTTCCCGGCAAGCCTTCTTAAAGTGACCTACCTTTCCACAGTGGAAGCACTTGGACTTTTTAGGGTCCCTGGGCTTCTTATTCTTTTTCTTCTTCTTCCCATCCGAGACAGGAGGATTAGAAGAACTGGAAGCCGCTTGTTTCTGATTTGGCCTCTTTCTCTTCCGTGAGGTTTTGGAAGATTCTGCCAAATTGGCCTCTTCTTTGGGTTGGACCGCATCCCCATCCCTGATCATCTGCTCATAAGCTTGGAGTTGCTTCATGAGCTCGGTTAGTCCTAACTCCCTTGTCGCCAGATTGTATGCGGCCTTAAACCCTACAAAATCTTTAGATAGAGCTTTGAACACCATCTCGATCTGGGTGTTGTAGTCCAACTCAACACCGTTCTCGGCAGCCTCAGCGAAGAATCCCATTAGAGTGATCATATGGTCCTTCACCGGAGTACCTGCCTTTTGCTTAGAGTTCATAATGCTGGTTATAGCAGACTGTCGAGCCAACTTTTCTTGGCCTCCGAACATGTCCTCCAGATTGTCCATGATCTCCCTTGCAACCTGATAAGTCTCATGCTGCTTTTGTAAAGCACTCATCATGCTAGCAAGCATGTAGCATCGACCTATACCATTGGATTCTCTCCAATGAGTATAGGCAACCGGGACCTCCTCAAGCGGTGTGTTAGGTTTTGGCCCTGGTGGGCATGGTTCGTCCAGTACGAACTTGTGTCTCTCGCAGCTGAGAACTATCAACAGATTTCTTTTCCAATCTTTATAATTATCACCATTCAGTTTATTCTCAGTAAGTATTGAAATGAGGGGTGTCGGTGACATTTTGAACTGAAATAAAATTATACTAGACATAATTACAAAGCTCAAGCGAATATACAGATAATTTAGCAAATAAAACATACAAGTATGTTCCTATATGAAACTTGAAAAACATGTAGCATTGCAATAGTAATTCTCAGTACCTATTGCCCCCAAGCCACCGAGGGGTGGTCATGAAAACAAATAGCCGGAACATGGACCCCGTCCAATTAATATATGTTACCTTAAATCCTCCAAGGTTAAGACATATATTAATAACCACTTATTTGGCCACCAGTTTAGTTAACGGAGCTTTTAGGGAAGGTTAATGACTAAACGAGTCTTGAGTGTATAACCATTGTTTACGTAGCCCGATCCACGTCCTACCAAGCCACCGAGGGGTGGTCATGAATAGGATCGTACCCGAACACGTTTTCCACATAGGAGATCCAATCTAGTATACCGGCGGCGGTAAACACCTACTGAGGGGTGTGGTCAGGGCAAAACTGATGGGAGGTGTTACCATGCTTTCACATATGGATCAACAATGGAGGCCGTGGGTTTTGTTTGAAACCCTCTCCCACTCAATATTTTGAAAAACATGCAAATTTTGACAAATTATATATGATTAATATAGTATGAGCGGCACTCAACTATCCTATATGACATGTTATCAAATATGCATATAAAACATCCATCAACACATATTTATACATCCATGACATATCACAGAAAAATAATTGACAGAATAACCAAGCCATGGTTCCATCCTAGAACAAAGAAAATAAAGATTACAAAATTTCATCCAAAGTATTCTTTGGGTCTTGAATTTTGTTCCGTCTTCTTGTATCCATCTTTATGTAGCCTCTCCATTTATTTCTCATCCCAAGAATCATTTAAAATTTAAATCTCCAAAAATTTAAATTTCAAATTCAAATTGTGTATTCGAATTTCAAATTTAAATTTCAAATTCAAATTTTAAACAATTTTAAACATCATGTGTAATAATATGTAATTTCAAAAATTTCAAATTTTCAATTACATATTTTTAAACATGATTTAAAATTAAATCTCAAATTTAAAAATCAAAATTTTTCGATTTTTGAATCGTTGCATCACCGCCCCCGAAGGCGGCAGCCGCCGTGGGTAGCCCCCAACACCGTGGGGGCTGGCAGCCCACGACCGGCCCATGTGCAGCCTTGCCGGGCTACAGGCCAAGCCTGCAATGCCAGGCTGCACGCCAAGCTGGGCGCAGCAACCGGCAGGCTGCACGTCCAGGATGCGGCCAGCCTTGGGGAGGCCATGGCCACCCTCGGCTGCAGGCCAAGCCTGTGGCCGTGGGTGATTATGGCCTGCACAGGGGCTACCGCAGCCCATCCTGCCTGAGGGCAGAGGCTATAGCCCCACCAAAGCCTGACGGCCTATCCCGAGGGATCGTGTCTCGATTTTCGTGTTATACTCCAATTTACCTATTAGAATCTCCAAAAATTAATTTGAACTCTAATTAAATTGAAATTTTCCACACAATCAAAATTTTAACTTTTAAATTAAATTTAACTTTTGGGAAAAATAAATTACAGTCTTCAACCTTCAATCTCCTCCAAGAATAATTACATAAAATTCCTAAATTGTTTCCGGTGCACAAAAATTCTAACCATAATAATTCTAAGAGACAAAAAATTAAAATCCATGGGAAAATTACAGTGTTAATAAAATGCTCCCAGGGTTACATAAAAAATTACGAGATACAATTTTTCTAAATTCTAAGGAACCATAACTGGCATAAACAAGCATGCTTATAATAATTCCAAAAATTAAAATAACCACGTACTTTATACATAATACATGATAACAACATAAAGGAATCCTAGAATGCCACTCTCTAAATATCAAATCCATACAAAAATAAAAAGACTAAGTAATTGTCTAATTTATGTACATGGCATAGTCATGAGATGGCTCTGATACCAATTGTACGAAAATAAATCGGTAAAAATGTATCAAAGTGGCGCAGCGGAACAACAAAAATTTTTCAGATCGTTAAATATCTCATGATACCATATACAATAAACCAACAACAATTAAAACTCATACCTCAAGGACACCAATCTGCAGGAGGAGAATGACTGGAGGGCTTCAACCAACTAGCCTTCTCTACTATTCTCCAATTCCTGAATGGCTGAGTGTGTGGGCACTCTGAACCTCGATCGGTATGCTAGCACTTCTAGTCTTCTTCCGACCACCAAGATCTCTAAAGAACTTATTGTCACGGTGGGCTGTGCAACAATAAGCCTGCTCACCTGAGAGTCTGTGGTTTGAGAGAACTGGAGTGGCAGGACCTCTATTTATAGACCTCCATGAGGTGATTCTCTGAATTCGAATTAGATTAGGAGAAGATATTCTCCCTTATCCACAAGCACAAAATCCAAATTTTCCAAGGGGAAAATCCCAACAATAAATTCAGCCACTTTAGAATAAATCCAATCCAAATCTAAATAAGATTTTAACTAGAATTTTATCTCCCTTTTTCAACCAAAAAATCCAAAAATCCAAGGGGAAAATCTCCACCAAATTTTCGGCCACTTTTGGATAAGGAAGAATCAAAATTCCACTAGGATTTTCAAGCTTGAATCTTACCTCATCCTTATCCAAAATAACCGAAAATCTCCTAGGAGTTTTACTTCAAAAATTCGGCCATTATCAGGGAGGAGAGAATCCAAATTCAACTGGGATTGAAACTTGAATTTTTCTTTGAACCTTATCCACAAAAATCTGAAAATCCATCGAGGATAATCCTCAAAATTTTCGCCCATATTTGGTTAGGATTTGTTTTCAAAATTCAAGTAGGATTCTAACAAGATTTTCCTTTCCATATCCAACTCAAATTCAAATCTCATTCCTTAGGGATTTACCACAACAAATTTGAATCCCACTTGGACTGTGATTCAAAATTTGAATTTCAAATTTCAAAATCGAATTTCAAATTCAAATTTCAAATTTCAAATTTCAAATTCAAATTTCAAATTCCAATTTCAAATTCCAATTTCAAATTCCAATTTCAAATTCAAATTTCAAATTCAAATTTCAAATTTCAAATTTAAAATTTCAAAATTCGAATTTCAAAATCCACAAAACAGTTGTATTTCAAATTCTTGTTCTCACGGATAATTTTCTACAACTCTAATCCAATCTCAAATAAAATCATGGCAACTTTATTTGGAGTTCGAATAATTGTATACTCTATTATCCAAAACAAAATCTAAATTCAACCGGAGAGAATCTTGACTACCATCCTAATCCTATGTTAACACCATCCATGCATAATAAACTAGCCAATAGCATACACAGATCAATTTTGCCAAACGTTAAGGAATTAGGTGGAGCTAGTAGAGGGACTAATTAGACATATATAATCAGGCTCCTGCAAATCCATATGATCATCATTCTTTACCGAACAACTCAATCATATGATCACTAATTTCAGAGTCACACCACTATAAACCTGAAACTGAACTCCTAATTATATACCGTATTACGTAAGCCTGTGACAAGCTATCGTCCAATGACCTTGTCATGTATGCAGAACCCTCATATGATATCCATGATCAGCCTTAGGCCAAAGTCCGTTTAATCCTACTGATCAGGCTATTTTAAAGTTCCATTATACTACCGAATTATGAAAATGGTTATTCACCATGTGTGAATAAGAAGTCATCCACCCAGCAGACGACCCAAGGCCTTGTCTATTTTCACATTCAATATAATGCCTTTAAGAGAATACCCTTAACTCCTTATTAGAGCTATGATTCTGATATCTGTAAACGAACCCTTCATCGTATACAAGTCATGCACCCAACGAACCGGTCTATAAGCTTACTACCTCTGAGATGCTTTAGCCATTGGAACATCAAAGTACACAAGTCACATAAATGAAGCTGTCCTTTTACTCAGGATTAAGGTTACTGCACAATGAACGTCAAAAGCAGATCAATCCACTCAAAGCGGACTTCGTAGATCAATCACGCTTTAGTGTCGGTCTAATATGTCACCACCAAGTAACATATCTATGTCTCTACTTGGGAGTCCAGCTCCAGACAGTCACAAACCGTCCACTCCAAGGCTTTAGACAACATAATAGTCTTAACATGAGTTAGATACTCGGTCTAACCCTATAGACTACAGACCATAGTTTAGACCGCTTACTTTAGAACATTGTCTTCTCGCATACAAAAGTCCATTGCATGCAACGTTCTAACAGTTTAACACAAGCAATCAGGGAGCCATATTTGCTTACATTTACTTTAACATGTAAATAAAATGAGGACAGATAGTAATGTAATGAATAACCTCTCTATATATATAATTTTATTATCCAGTTCAAAATAAATACATCAAAATGTCTCTAATGCTTAGGGCATTTCCTAACAGACACAGCAGCAACGTCCTCAAGCACATGTAGTCTAGGTGAAGAGTGAAGGTCCTTCATCCACAGAGAGGCAAGAAAGACCACATGGTTTACCTCGTGTGGATGCTAGAGTAATGGTCTATACCAAGGAGGATACGGAAACAGGGACATCCAATGTAGTGACAGGTTAGTTTTCTGTCACTAATCATTTGGCGTCTGTTTGATTTGATTCTGGTGCTACACATTCATTTATTTCATATCTGTGGCGGCCCGCCCCTCTCGGAGATCATACAATACTATTACAGTTGAGCTTATCGCTAACTGCGATAGATTGTACTCTCGTGGGTCGCCGGCTTATCTCACTCTCTTTTAAAATCGTGTCGTTTTTAGGGAAAATTTTTTTTTTCTTTAAACATCATATGAAATCTTTTCCACTATTTACTTTGTTGATAAGTACAAAGTAATATAAATAATACAGTACTTTTGTAAAATATATATATAATTACAAAAGAACTGTTTCTCCTTTTTTTTCCCTTCACTTTAACGCTCAGCGGCAAGACTCTGGCAGTACCATATCCCTCGCCCAGTTATCCCATTTGACACGCGCCATCCCGTACGCCATCCAGTTAAACAAGCTACTGAGCTGGTCGCTTACCTGCAACATTAGCAAAAATGGTGAGCTACAGGTTCAGTAAGTTCAAACATGCAAGAAATAAAATTTCTATGAATAATACTATTCATCATGAATAGTACCGTTGACCACTATTCATACATGAATAGTAGGTTGACCACACCACTGTATCACACTAGTACATCTACCGCGATGTTAGTGCTCTCACTAAACTGTCTTATGCTCAATTATGGCACAGTTTCAGTTTTAGGTCATTATCTTTATTTACGTTCTGGTTTTGAGCTCAGGTTGGCAGTACCATTTAAGTGCGCATAACTGGGAGCGGTACATTAGTGCTGACCTCCACAGCCTTAATCTCATAGCCCCGAAGGCAAAATAGTACATAACTGGGAGCGGCACATCAGTGCTGACCTCCACAGCCTTATTTCATAGCTCCGAAGGCAAAAGTACCTCCCTATACGGAAGGCTGGTACGCCAGAAAGTGGTTTCATTACCGACTTTTTAACCTTCTAACCCGGTGACTTCACATTGTCCCGTGGTTAGGAATGGTTCACATTTTAATTTTAGGTGAGTGAGTTTTATTAACCTCGCTCTAGTGCCCGAAGCACAATTAACCATGTGTCCCATTCTTATAGTGCCCGTAGCACATTTCGTCTCTCTCTCTACTCTATAATAGTGCTCGTAGCACATATGTACCTAACTTATAGTTAGTACATTAAGGTTAGCACAATATTGCTATATGTTGCAGACAGGTAAATGTCTGAACTTACCTTATCAGACTGTTCTCTTTCTCTCTCTTGGATCTTGAATCGCCTTCCTTGTAGGCCGATTTTGGGATCCTACAGACAAAACTATGTCTGTTAATTTCTTTCCCATTTATAGCTTTTATTTTTCATTAAAAAGCTTAAATAAAACCTATTTATAACTTTTTAGGTTTTATTTATTATTTTCACCATTTTCCCCCAACTTTTACAAAATTACGATTTTACCCCAATATTTTGGCAAAATTACAGTTTTGCCCCTGACGGAATTTTATTGATCCAGACTGCATTTTTGGCTCTCAGGAACTTTTCTGACTCTTTTCTAATCATTACCGGGTTCGTTTCTATTTTATTTCCACTTTTTGTTTTCCCGGCCCTCGGGAAGCACTATTCCGACCCTCACGTCGGTTTAGCGATTTTCTATCGTTTCGGAGTCTCAAATGGACGTTTCACTAGTATTTAAAACGTTCATCTAGACTTTCCCGACCTAGGTCTCCGAGGCTCGGGTTTTCCGTTCCCGACTCGGACCTTTATTTTATTTCCAAAACGCCCCCGCCTCGGGGTTGGTTTTTTAATCTCACTCACGTTTTTCATTTTCAAGGGGACGGGTTACTATTCATGACCCACCCCTTAAATTTTCCTTATTCACTTTTCCGTTAGGGACTCGGGTTTCCGTCCCGGCCCTAACTTTTATTTTAAATTCCTATTTTACCCCGAATGCCGTTTTTGAAATTTCGGCAGCATTTCGGCGTAATTTTAAGGCTTCCGGCGTTAGGTACGCCTCGAACCGTATGTACCTGCCACGTACTATACCACAAGCCTATTTTATGTAAAAGTTTTCCAAACTTTTACATAAAAGCCCACAAATTTCAAATTTCACATTATCACCCACATTACAAAATTTTTTCACATTTTTACCCTTAATTTGGTTTCGGTTTTCACAACCAAACCGAACCAAATTTTGTCAAACTTTCACCACATTTTAGGCCATTCAATGTCATGTTTTTAACACATTTTCAAGCCCATTTTCTTGGCATTTTCAACCAAATTCTTAGGGTTTTTTAAACACCTAAAACCCACGGCCATTGAATTGAAAACATGCACACATTTTTGTTTTCATTCTTTCAATTATAAATTCATCTTTTGCATATTAAAATGCATAATTCCAATCAACCAAATACCACATAAAACCAAGCAAAATTTTCTTCCAAACCCATTGTAAACTCACGGCCACTTTATACAATTCATACCAAAAATTTTTTTCAACTTTCCACAATAAAATACAAGCTTTATTCTTCACCAAATTAAACTTAGAAAGCATATTAACAATTAACCACAAAGTTTTCTCATTGGTTACCTAAGGTAACCCACGGATTTCCTCTTGAAAAACCAACCAAAATTCGGTTTTTCTTTAATGAATTTGCATGGTTTTCTTCCTTAATACATCCTTAACAAAACCCAACATCAAATCCATGAAAAACAACCAAAAATTTTCCATCTTTTTATCACTATTCATCCATGGATTTTGTGAAGAAAAACCATGAAAATTTCAAGTGCAAGGGAAGTTACCTTGGTCTAATGCTTCCTTTGTCTTCAATAAACACTTCGCCACTCTTTTTTGTGAAGAAATTTGAAGATATTGCTTGGTTCTCCTTGGTCCCTCACGTAGACACCATGGAAGAAAGACTTAGAAATTTTTTTGTCTTGGTTTTGCCTTGAAAAATGTTTCGGCCCTTTTGTTACAAAATTGCCGACTTAAGCATGAAGGAAAGCCAATTAATTTGGCTCTAAACCAATCAAAATTTGACATCTTTCCATGCCATTTCTTTCCCCATTTTTCAAAAATTAAAAATGGTAATTTTTGGCCAAATCTTGGCCTTTAGATCAAAAGGTGATTAAATCCTAGCCATTAATGCCACCAACCACCTTATTTATTTCATTTAATAAACTTGATTTATGATGTCATAAATACAAAAGTGAAAGTTGACTTTGACTTTCACTATTCACATTAATTCGATTACTTTTTGACCTATGCCGGTTCGAGCCGAAATTTTCCTGAAATCGTCCCGGCGTGTTCCTGAGGTCTCCTGTGCAGTTGGATCAATTTAATCTGCTTCCGTTTGATCAAAATCAATCCCGGAAGTTTACCGTCTTTTATTGCTCCGGTTAGGGTTTTCAATGCCGATTTTGGCACCGTTTCACCCGTTTCAACTCAGTGAATTTTTCCAACACTGAATTCTTACTCGTCAGTATTGTTAGAACATTTTCATATATTCTGAACAATATAAATACATTTATTTCACTCTTTAAATAGTACAAATTGTTATATACATACAATTGTACATTTTCATCCGAGAATTGCCTGAATTTCTCGGTTGTCACATTCACCCCTCCTTATAAAATTTTCGTCCTCGAAAATTAGAACAAATGGGGGTATAAACTCCTCATTTCGTCTTCTCGTTCCCACGTAGCTTCTTCAATATTGTGATTTTTCCACAAAATTTTCACTAGTGGGATTACCTTATTCCTCAGTACTTTCTCTTCACGAGCTAGTACTTGAATAGGCTGTTCCTCATATGTCAAATCCTCGTGGATTTGAATAGGCTCATGCTTCAATACATGGAACGGATCTGGTATATATTTTCTCAGCATCGACACATGAAACACATTGTGCACTGCCGACAATTCTGGAGGTAGCGCTAATCTGTAAGCGACCTTTCCAATGCGTTCGATAATTTCATAGGGTCCAATGTATCTTGGACTCAGTTTCCCCTTCTTACCGAAACGCATAATCCCCTTTATAGGTGATACCTTGAGAAACATGAAGTCTCCTTCGTCGAACTCCAAGGATCTCCGCCTCTTGTCCGCATAACTCTTTTGTCGGCTTTGCGCAATTTTCATTTGACGCTGAATTCTAGCAACTGCATCGGAAGTCTCTTGCATGAAATCCGTCTTATGCAACTGCTTTTCTCGCAAATCGTACCAATGTAATGGTGATCTGCACTTCCGTCCATACAAAGCCTCGTAAGGTGCCATGCCTATCGAAGCTTGGTAACTATTATTGTACGAGAATTCAATCAATGGTAACTTCTCGTTCCAATTTCCCGCAAAATCCATAACACAAGCTCGAAGCATGTCCTCTAACGTCTGAATTGTCCGCTCTGACTGACCGTCTGTTTGCGGATGAAAAGCCGTACTGAGTCTCAATTCAGTACCCATGGCCTCTTGCACACACTTCCAGAAATTCGAAGTGAACCGTGCATCTCGATCTGATACAATGGATTTTGGTACTCCATGTAGTCTGACGACATGAGTTATGTACAGCTGAGCAAACTTTTCCAGTGAAAAAGTCATCTTGACAGCTATAAACCGTGCCGTCTTGGTCAGTCTGTCCACAATAACCCAAATGGCGTCATAACCTTCTCGGGTTTTTGGGAGTCCCACTACAAAATCCATCGTAATGTGTTCCCATTTCCATTCAGGAATCTCCAACGGTTCCAATCTTCCTGCTGGATGTTTATGTTCCGCTTTGATTCTCTGACAGGTCATGCATCTACTCACGAATTTCGCTATATCATTCTTCATCCCTTTCCACCAGAACTGTAACTTCAAGTCCTGATACATCTTGCTCGCTCCGGGGTGAACCGAATAAGGTGTCTCGTGGGCTTCTGACATGATCCGTCTTCTAAGTTCTTCATCAGCTGGAACATTTAGTCTTCCTTGATAAAGGATCATTCCATCTTTGGAAATTCCTTCTTGAGAACTTGTCATTATTGGATCTCGCCTTTGAGCTTCCTTTATTTCCTCAAATAGTGATGATTCCACTTGGAGTGCAGCTAATCTTCCAGATATCAGCTCTAAGTTCAAAGAATTTATCTCTTGCTGCAATGGCTTCGGAAGCCTGTTTATTGGTAGCTGGTGCGATATGGTAGACTTTCTACTTAGAGCATCCGCTACACGGTTGGCCTTTCCTGGATGGTAGAGGATTTCACAATCATAATCCTTCACCAGTTCCAACCATCGCCTCTGCCGCATATTGAGCTCTTTTTGCGTGAAGAAATACTTCAGGCTTTGGTGATCAGTGAAAATCTGACATTGAGCTCCATAGAGATAGTGTCGCCAAATTTTAAGTGCGAACACTACTGCAGCAAGTTCAAGGTCATGCGTAGGATAATTCCTTTCATGCTCCTTTAACTGACGGGAAGCATAGGCAATCACCTTGCCGTCTTGCATCAGGACTGCTCCCAATCCTATTTTCGATGCATCACTGTAGATCACGAACTTCTCCCCTTCAGTGGGAAGCGTAAGGATTGGTGCGCTTGTCAGTCGCCTCTTTAACTCCTGGAAGCTTCTTTCGCATTCCATAGTCCACTCGTACTTCCTTTCCTTGCGTGTAAGAGCAGTAAGAGGTGCAGCTAATCGCGCGAATCCCTCTACAAATCACCGATAATAACCAGCCAATCCCAAGAAACTGCGTATTTCAGTTACACTCTTGGGTGCAGGCCACTGGTTAATTGCCTCTCCCTTTGTCGGATCTACCGCAATACCTTCCTGGGATACAACATGTCCGAGGAAATGTACTCTGTCCAGCCAAAATTCACATTTTGAGAATTTGGCATACAGTTGATGCTTCCGTATCGTATTCAGCACGATCCTCAGATGTTTCTTGTGCTCTTCATGAATCTTCGAGTATATAAGAATGTCATCAATGAATACAATGACAAACTTATCCAGATACTCTTTAAAAATTCTGTTCATCAAATCCATGAATGCTGCTGGCGCATTTGTCAATCCGAATGGCATCACAAGGAACTCGTAGTGACCATAACGAGTTCTAAACGCCGTCTTGGGAATATCACTCTCTTTGATTCTCAGCTGGTGATATCCTGATCGTAAGTCGATCTTGGAAAATACCGCTGCGCCTTTTAACTGGTCGAATAGGTCATCAATTCTAGGTAACGGATACCTATTTTATATCGTAACCTTATTCAACTCCCGGTAATCAATGCACAGTCGGAATGTCCCATCCTTTTTCTTGACGAATAACACAGGTGCACCCCATGGAGAAAAACTCGGCCTGATGAATCCTTTATCCAAAAGCTCCTTTAATTGTACCTGCAGCTCCTTTAACTCCACTGGAGCCATGCGGTATGGTGCTTTGGAAATAGGTGCTGTTCCAGGCATCAACTCAATTTCAAACGAGATTTCTCTCTCTGGCGGTATCCCTGGTAACTCTTCTGGAAATACGTCAAGAAACTCATTAACCATAGGAACATCTTCAGGTTGAAGCTTCTGTTCCTCTGCAGTATCCACCACATATGCCAGATATCCCATGCAACCACTGGCTATCAGCTTGCTTGCTCTCAGCGAATTGATCATCATCTTCCCGGGTCTTCGAGAAGTATCAACATACTCGAAACTCTCTTCTTCCTCTGGTTGGAAGACTATTTTTCGATTTCGGCAGTCGATCGTAGCTTGGTATTTCCCTAGGAAATCCATGCCTAAAATCACATCGTAATCCATGATCTCCATTACGATCAACTCAGCATATAGTTCCCTATTTGCCACATATACTGGTACATAAGGTAGCCAGTAATTGGACAACAATACTTCCCCAGAAGGTAAGGCTGTCTTAAATACCCTTTCCATATTATCCTTAGGAAGTCCTATCTTGTCAGCAAATGCATAGGAAACAAATGAATGCGTAGCACCGGAATCGAATAGTACAGAGGCTACATGACTAGCAACAGGAAGCTGACCTGTCACCACGTTTGATGTTCCTGCCTCTGCGTCTTCCTTGCTGTAGGCCATCACACGAGCATCAGCACGTTGCATACGCTCCTGGCGTTGCGGCCTCACTGGTGACTCTCCCACTCCGGCTTGAAGGGAATGAGCTTGTGGGCGTGTCTGGTGCGGTTGGGAAGTGCCTTGTCCACCCTGCCTATTTGGACAGTTCCTGGCGTAATGGCCTTCCTTTCCACATTCGTAGCAAACAAGTGGCCCAAATCTGCATTGCCCAGAATGTCTTTTCCTGCAAGTAGGGCAGTTTTGCACATTGGACTCTGCATTACCAGCTGTTCTCCGCTGCTGGTTTCGATTATTACCCTGGCGATTCCCAGAAAAATTCCCTTTTCTCTTATTTTGCTGGGATCCTTGATTGTTGCCCTGGCTTGGTTTCGCATTCTGACTAGGCTTGCTCGATTGACCAACTTGCGTAGACTTCGCCAAAGCCCTCTCCTTCTTTTTAGCCTCCCAGTGTTTCTCTCTTTCCTCTTTCTGTCGGGCTACATGAAACTCAGCTCTAATGGCCCGACTCACACAGTCTGCTACAGAAGTAGGTGGTACTAGTCCAGTGTCTACTAACGCAGCAATTTCCGGCCTGAACATCCCGATCATTTTCTGTATCTTTTCCCTCTCAGTAGGGACCACATAGGGACACAAACGGGATAGCTGATCGAACTTTCGGCAGACTTCGCTTACCGACATGTTCCCTTGTGTCAACTCTGAGAATTCTTTCTGTTGCTGTCTCAGAGATGCAGGGTCGTAATATTTCTGGTTAAATTCTTCCAGAAATTCCGCCCAACTCATGGTAGACACGTCTCTTCTCATTCGCACGGTGTCCCACCAAAACCGAGCATCTTTTCTCAGCACAAAAGACGCACATGCAACCTTCTCCCGGTCGGTTAGGTTCATGAACTCCATGATCACTTGTAATGATGACAACCAGTCTTCAGCCTCTAAGGGATTTGTAGACCCTTCAAATTCTAGCGGTCTCATACGCCTGAATCTTTCATAGAGGGGTTCCAAATTCAATACTGGTTGTGGTTCAGGAGCTCTCTCATGTACTGCAGCTGGAGGAATAACCGGATCTACCTCAGCTTGTTGTTCTACTTGGGTACCCTCAGAGCCTTGTCTCTGTTCTAGCTCCTCTACCCGTCGCCTCAGATTCGCATTTTCTTGCATCTGAGCTTCTAACAAAGCTTGTATCTGATCCAGTCTCTCCATAATATCAGGACGTCACTCCCGTCCCTCTGGTCGATTTCTCAAATCCACCATCTTGGCTATTGTCCTATTATGGCACAATAATTCACCGTTAGCTTTTTCCATAACCGCATTCGTAAAATTATATCAATTTACGAAATTTAGGGCACTGTAAAGCCACATCATCGTAACACATCATCGTACAACATATAATCATTTTGGTATTTCATTCATAGCAAAACATTTATATGTCATACATAGGCATCACCAGTCATATATACATCGGCCGTTTAGCAAAATGGCCACAAGTCTATACAAAAGAGCTTTTCTCTCTAAGCTACTTATGTACATATACACATCTACTGATCACTCGTTCCCTACATCTGGGACTAGAGGATATTCTTCTGGATCCTCATCGTCATTGGTATCATCTGAGTCGTCACCACCCCTAGGTAATGTTCCCTGTCCTGAGTCATCACCTCGTGGTCTAGACGGTCCGGCCTCATGATCATTCATCATTCTTCTCGGCCCGAATATGCGTGCAAACATCTCATCTTGACCCAGCGTCTCTCGACGACTCTGCGTCAGATGCTCGATCAGAATCTCTCTCTCGATCGCCCTGATCGTTACCACGAACTCTTGGAGTGTCGGAGGAAACGGCTTGATCACCCTCGGTCTCAGCTCCAAGGATAAGCCTTTCCAAAACAGCTCACAGCAGTTTGCTTCCGTGAGGTTAGGCAACGGACATCTCCTCCGAATGGTCTCCTCAAACCGTGCTGCGTAAGACATCACTGTCTCACCAGACAGCATGACCATCCTCTCGGTCTGGAGAATGTAATCCCTGACCTCATCGAATCCAGGGTACGCAGGTGCATCAGCCTCTCGTCTCTTTGGAGGTGCTGGAGTAGGTGTTGGATCCTTAGGTTGAAACTGATCAGCCAACCGCTGACAGAACTCAGCCCAACTGAATCCCAATAAAATCTCCTGGTCGCAATATTGCCAGAACACTCGAGCGTCTCCCTGAAACATACTGACAGCCAACTGGATCCACATATCTCGATCGATATCGCATATCACCATGATCCTCTCCACGGCATGGAGCCAGTCCTTGGTCTCCATCGACTGTCGTCCACCGTCGAACATAGGAGGACTGCTAGCTCGGAATGCCTGTACTGCCCGTGCCGACACTCTCACCCCAATATGTTGGCGTCCACCAACAACTGGAATGTCCACTACTACCGGTGGATGAACTATCGGTCGTGGCTGTACTATCTCTACTGGCGCTGGCACTGGTGCTGGTACTGGTACCGGAGGTCTCTCGGGTACCGGGGGTCTAACTACCGGCCTTTGGGAATTGGGCGGCCTCACAATAGGTCTCGTCCATACCCGTAATACCCCTCTCGGTCGTGGTAGCGGTGGTCTCACATATGGAGGTCTGGTCATCGTGCTACCTATAAGATAATTATTTTCGCATAAGAAAATAATTAACTGAACTTAAGTAAACTACTTACTTGGATAGCAGTGCAGGATGCGCAAAGTGTCAAATCGGGATATGGTCACACTGCTCTGATATACCAACTGTGACGGCAATTGGTATTCAAAACTTAGCCACTCGAAAACCAAGCTCTGATACCAATTGTGGCGGCCCGCCCCTCTCGGAGATCATACAATACTATTACAGTTGAGCTTATCGCTAACTGCGATAGATTGTACTCTCGTGGGTCGCCGGCTTATCTCACTCTCTTTTAAAATCGTGTCGTTTTTGGGGAAAATTTTTTTTTTCTTTAAACATCATATGAAATCTTTTCCACTATTTACTTTGTTGATAAGTACAAAGTAATATAAATAATACAGTACTTTTGTAAAATATATATAATTACAAAAGAACTGTTTCTCCTTTTTTTTCCCTTCACTTTAACGCTCAGCGGCAAGACTCTGGCAGTACCATATCCCTCGCCCAGTTATCCCATTTGACACCCGCCATCCCGTACGCCATCCAGTCAAATAAGCTACTGAGCTGGTCGCTTACCTGCAACATTAGCAAAAATGGTGAGCTACAGGCTCAGTAAGTTCAAACATGCAAGAAATAAAATTTCTATGAATAGTACTATTCATCATGAATAGTACCGTTGACCATTATTCATACGTAAATAGTAACTTTGACCACTATTCATACATGAATAGTAAGGTTGACCACACCACTGTATCACACTAGTACATCTACCGTGATGTTAGTGCTCTCACTAAACTGTCTTATGCTCAATTATGGCACAGTTTCAGTTTTAGGTCATTATCTTTATTTACGTTCTGGTTTTGAGCTCAGGTTGGCAGTACCATTTAAGTGCGCATGACTGGGAGCGGTACATTAGTGCTGACCTCCACAGCCTTAATCTCATAGCCCCGAAGGCAAAATAATACATAACTGGGAGCGGTACATCAGTGCTGACCTCCACAGCCTTATTTCATAGCCCCGAAGGCAAAAGTACCTCCCTATACGGAAGGCTGGTACGCCAGAAAGTGGTTTCATTACCGACTTTTTAACCTTCTAACCCGGTGACTTCACATTGTCCCGTGGTTAGGAATGGTTCACATTTTAATTTTAGGTGAGTGAGTTTTATTAACCTCGCTCTAGTGCCCGAAGCACAATTAACCATGTGTCCCATTCTTATAGTGCCCGTAGCACATTTCGTCTCTCTCTCTACTCTATAATAGTGCCCGTAGCACATATGTACCTAACTTATAGTTAGTACATTAAGGTTAGCACAATATTGCTATATGTTATAGACAGGTAAATGTCTGAACTTACCTTATCAGACTGTTCTCTTTCTCTCTCTTGGATCTTGAATCGCCTTCCTTGTAGGCCGATTTTGGGATCCTACAGACAAAACTATGTTTGTTAATTTCTTTCCCATTTATAGCTTTTATTTTTCATTAAAAAGTTTAAATAAAACCTATTTATAACTTTTTAGGTTTTATTTATTATTTTCACCATTTTCCCCCAACTTTTACAAAATTACGATTTTGCCCCAATATTTTGGCAAAATTACAGTTTTGCCCCTGACGGAATTTTATTGATCCAGACTGCATTTTTGGCTCTCAGGAACTTTTCTGACTCTTTTCTAATCATTACCGGGTTCGTTTCTATTTTATTTCCACTTTTTGTTTTCCCGACCCTCGGGAAGCACTATTCCGACCCTCACGTCGGTTTAGCGATTTTCTATCGTTTCGGAGCCTCAAATGGACGTTTCACTAGTATTTAAAACGTTCATCTAGACTTTCCCGACCTAGGTTTCCGAGGCTCGGGTTTTCCGTTCCCGACTCGGACCTTTATTTTATTTCCAAAACGCCCCCCCCTCGGGGTCGGTTTTTCAATCTCACTCACGTTTTTCATTTTCAAGGGGACGGATTACTATTCACGACCCACCCCTTAAATTTTCCTTATTCACTTTTCCGTTAGGGACTCAGGTTTCCGTCCCGGCCCTAACTTTTATTTTAAATTCCTATTTTACCCCGAATGCCGTTTTTGAAATTTCGGCAGCATTTCGGCGTAATTTTAAGGCTTCCGGCGTTAGGTACGCCTCGAACCGTATGTACCTGCCACGTACTATACCACAAGCCTATTTTATGTAAAAGTTTTCCAAACTTTTACATAAAAGCCCACAAATTTCAAATTTCACATTATCACCCACATTACAAAATTTTTTCACATTTTTACCCTTAATTTGGTTTCGGTTTTCACAACCAAACCGAACCAAATTTTGTCAAACTTTCACCACATTTTAGGCCATTCAATGTCATGTTTTTAACACATTTTCAAGCCCATTTTCTTTGCATTTTCAACCAAATTCTTAGGGTTTTTTAAACACCTAAAACCCACGGCCATTGAATTGAAAACATGCACACATTTTTGTTTTCATTCTTTCAATTATAAATTCATCTTTTGCATATTAAAATGCATAATTCCAATCAACCAAATACCACATAAAACCAAGCAAAATTTTCTTCCAAACCCATTGTAAACTCACGACCACTTTATACAATTCATACCAAATTTTTTTTTCAACTTTCCACAATAAAATACAAGTTTTATTCTTCACCAAATTAAACTTAGAAAGCATATTAACAATTAACCACAAAGTTTTCTCATTGGTTACCTAAGGTAACCCACGGATTTCCTCTTGAAAAACCAACCAAAATTCAGTTTTTCTTTAATGAATTTGCATGGTTTTCTTCCTTAATACATCCTTAACAAAACCCAACATCAAATCCATGAAAATCAACCAAAAATTTTCCACCTTTTTATCACTATTCATCCACGGATTTTGTGAAGAAAAACCATGAAAATTTCAAGTGCAAGGGAAGTTACCTTGGTCTAATGCTTCCTTTGTCTTCAATAAACACTTCGCCACTCTTTTTTGTGAAGAAATTTGAAGATATTGCTTGGTTCTCCTTGGTCCCTCACGTAGACACCATGGAAGAAAGACTTAGAAATTTTTTTGTCTTGGTTTTGCCTTGAAAAATGTTTCGGCCCTTTTGTTACAAAATTGCCGACTTAAGCATGAAGGAAAGCCAATTAATTTGGCTCTAAACCAATCAAAATTTGACATCTTTCCATGCCATTTCTTTCCCCATTTTTCAAAAATTAAAAATGGTAATTTTTGGCCAAATCTTGGCCTTTAGATCAAAAGGTGATTAAATCCTAGCCATTAATGCCACCAACCACTTTATTTATTTCATTTAATAAACTTGATTTATGATGTCATAAATGCAAAAGTGAAAGTTGACTTTGACTTTCACTATTCACATTAATTCAACTACTTTTTGACCGATGCCGGTTTGAGCCGAAATTTTCCTGAAATCGTCCCGGCGTGTTCCTGAGGTCTCCTGTGCAGTCGGATCAATTTAATCTGCTTCCGTTTGATCAAAATCAATCCCAGAAGTTTACCGTGTTTTATTGCTCCGGTTAGGGTTTTCAATGCCGATTTTGGCACCGTTTCACCCGTTTCAACTCAGCGAATTTTTCCAACACTGAATTCTTACTCGTCAGTATTGTTAGAACATTTTCATATATTCTGAACAATATAAATACATTTATTTCACTCTTTAAATAGTACAAATTGTTATATACATACAATTGTATATTTTCATCCGAGAATTACCTGAATTTCTCGGTTGTCACAATATCAATTCATGAATAAGATAGGATATCTTAAGGATAACATGGGTATGACCTTTAGAACGGCTTTACTCTCAAGAGAAGTATTGATGTCAAATTATTGGCTACCTCATGTGCTAATAATTGTGGTAAATAGGGAGTTGTATGTAGAATTGATTGTGATGGAGCTTGCTGATTATGATATAATACTAGGAATGGATTTCCTAGGGAAGTATCAAGCAATGATCGATTGCCAGAAACGGAAGATAATGTTCCAACCCGACCAGGAAGATGGATTCAAATATGTCAGATCCTCACGCAAACCAAAGACAATAATGATTAACTCCATGAGGGCAAGAAGGCTAATATTGAGCGGCTGTGCTGATATTTAGCATATATTGTGGATGTAAAAGGGGAATGGAAGCTTCAACCCGAAGATGTTCCTATTGTGAAGGAGTTTATCGATGTCTTCCCAGAGAAATTACTCGGATTACCGCCAGAACAAGAAATCTCTTTTGAGATTGAACTGATGCCAGGAACCACACCCATCTCAAAGACGCCGTACCGGATGGCACCAGCAGAGTTGAAAGAGTTACAAGAGTAGCTAAAAGGGCTTCTTGACAAAGGATTTATACGTCCGAGCTATTCCCCATGGGGTGTTCCTGTACTATTTGTCAAGAAGAAGGATGGATCATTTTGAATGTGCATTGAATACAAGGAGTTAAACAAGGTTACGGCCAAAAATAGGTATCCGTTACCTAGAATTGATGACTTGTTTGACCAACTCAAAGGCACAGCAGTATTCTCCAAGATCTATTTACAATCAGGATGTAAGGACCGCCATATTCCTGTAACCTAGAATTTCAATTAATGAGAAAGTGAAGAATAATTGATGCATTTTAGTGCAAAAATGTTGAAGAATACGGGCATGTACACAGCCATGTAAGTGACCGTGTACTGTCCAGACTGTGCACGCATGTGAGGCCGTATGAGTAAACGTGGCCATATAAGTAAACACGGTCAAGTACACGGCCGTGTAAGTGACCGTGTATTGATCGAGTTTTTGGAATGCCAAGGGCTGTATAACTGTACATGGCCGTGTAAGTATAACACGGTCAGGTACACACCTGTGTAAGTGATCGTGTACCGTTGGTACTGGGCATGTGCATGAAGCTGTGTAATTGAACATGGCTGTGTAAGTGAGACACGTCCAGGTACACGCCCGTGTAGGAGGCTGTGTACCATTCGAGAAAATAAAATTTCCCAAAGACACGACCATGTTGAGTAAGCTTAACAGATACATGCCCGTGTAGCCCTTGTACATGCCCGTGTAGGAGGCCGTGTATAAGGAAGAAAGCCACTAAATTGACTTTCGCGAATTATGAAACTTGATTATGATATAATTAAGCAATTAAGTCAAAAAATAAAGTATAATTTCCAGTTGAATAGACTAAATAGATACAATACTGTTTAAGTACTATCCTTGCAATGAATAGAGTGACCGATAATGAACTTCGTCTACCCTATTACGTGTATGTATGCATGAAGACATGCAGTATCTCAAGACTGGTGAATAGATCACCAGAACGCTTAGACCGATCGTCTGAGCACGGCAACGATGAGAAACCCTAGCAAGGGTACAGTACTGAGAATATGGTCCAGATGACCTCCTCTCATATAGAAACTGATAAAAATCAGAGTCAGAACACATAGACTAGTCAGTAAGAACAGAAAGTAATGAATAGTGAATAGTGATCGAGCGGGCTCATAGGCATTATAATCCAACCAAAAATATCTAGAAATAACTAGAATGAAAATCGGAAACCATAAGTGCAATTTCGGGTGAAATTTAGAACACTACCGAGAAAGGATCAAAAATCACAGTAGAAAACTAGACTGCGAAAGAAACCGACCCAGTTGGATTGTAACCACTCCAAAACCATGTCCCATTGGATGGAAACTAGCTAGTTTGATTAGTTAGAAAACCTTGTAAAGTGAGAATAAAAAATGGGAAAATATCCATAAACAACAATTTATTTTCATCACCATACATCACCATTTCACATCAAATTTGATAAAAAAAAAAGGCCTTGTTCTTCCCAAGGTGTGTGACAATGATGGGGTGGCTACACACATAAAATTTGTCTCTTGGTTTAGACAAAATTTTGGTTAATTTGGCTTGATTTGGTGAAGCTAATTGTGCTTAGGTTTGCCTATAAATAGGTGTCACCTCCCTTGCCTTTCATTTCTTTTCTTTTGGCTCCCAAAAGCCAAGTATTCTCCCTTATCCTTACAGCCAAAATCCACCACTTTCCCCTTAGCTAAACACCAAAATTTTCACACAAAACTCTTACACAAGGCTTGCTTACAAGGGTACTTAGGAGTACACATCTTGAAGCTCATTTCGGTAAGGTCTTAGAACCAAGCTTCATTTATGGTTTAGTGTTATGTTTGGTTCGATATTAAGAGCAAAATTTTTGTGTCCTCTCTTAGCTCACATTGACCCCTCAACCCTTGGATCCCACGGCCTTTTAGTCTCTCAAGCCTATCAAGGATTTGTGCTTGAACCGAAGCACATAAGGTATAAACCAAAAAACTTACCTCTTTATGGTTAGTTGTTTCTAAGTTTTCGATCAAGAAGTTTATGCATATTTGTTTATGCAAAATGGGTTGTAATAAGTTTATTTTGAGCCCTTATCCTTCCATTTTCAAGTTTGTGGTTGTGCAGTTATGTTTACATGTTTTTACGAATGGTTTGTGGATGAATGATGCATAGACATGCTAGGGAAAAAACTAGAAACAAATCTATCTAGTTTTAGGGCCGCAGATTTGGCTACTTTAGGACATGTTGTGGTATATTTTTGAGAAAATGTAAAGCACAAAACTTCAAAAAAATTTTGTTATGAGCATTATTGCATCAAATAGAGCTCGGCCAAAAATGGCTTTAAGATAGGGTTTTAAACTATTTTTCAACTGGAGGTCAAAACTGGGGCCAAAATCCTGATTCCAGGAATGGCCTCAGATTTTCATTAAAACGACCTATTTAGATTCTAAACCAGACTTTGATCAAAACAAGAAAGTTTTAGATCTCGATGAAATCTTAAAATTGGCTTGTGCAAGTTTCAAAAATTCGGTCGTTTCAGGCCCCAAACAGACATATTTTAAAATTATGCAAAAATTGGGGATTTTCGTAAAAATTAGCCACAGGTTTTTATGATTTCGGACCCCTTAGAGGGCGAATCAAGCTCCAAGATGTTCACAGAAGTTGTTCATCTCGTCGAGAAAATATTTTTTCATGTTTACCAATTTCACAAATAAAATCGTTTCGGACAAGTTTTATATGGTTTTTTAAAAAAGGGTTAAAAAACCCCCTTAACAAATGAACACCAAAATGTGTTCTCCATTTTAAAAATGGAAAATGATTTTTGTAAAAACACCCCCACCTTCTAATGGGGTGCTAAGGGGTCGATTTTAAAGAATTATGTTGCTCCAAAACTTGACAAAATTTTTAAAACATTTTTCTTAAAAATGGCCGTGGTAGCCCGATGGGCTACTGCACCAATGTACCAAGCAATTGGATAGATGACTAGCCCAACTAGTCAATAGGCTCAATGTGAGGAAATCGGTTAGTGGGCTTACCAGTTAAACATTCCAAACGCTAGGTAACCTGATAGGTTACACAGTCCATGTGCTTGGTAACCGAATGGGCTACACAGTCCAATACGCAAAGAAGCCCGGGGGGCTACACCATTGGCAAAACACTAGGCAACCGGTCAAAGACCGAGTTTAAACGTGAAGGTGAGATACGTTGGTTAATTTGTCAAGTAGATGAATTAATCAATCTCGTTAGATACCAGTATTATCAAAGTAAAATAGTTAGGTACTGAGGGGCATCGGTAACCTATAATAGTAAGAACTTATAGTCGCTAATGGTCGAAGTGACTTAAAAACGAATATTAACGACAATGCATTATGATTACAGGACATTACTTGTAAAGTGCATTGAGGTGAAGTACAAACTGTTGGCTAACAGATAAGTACAACTTCGCCAACAGAATGAACAACAATGCGTTTAAATGGTTATTTAACCTATGTTAAAGTATGCTGTATTTTATGTTGGTTGCATGACATGTAGAGGTTCATAATCACATAGATTAATGGACATTATAAGGTGCCAATACATCCCCATCAGGGCATGATGAGGGATTAGCCCAGTTGAGTATTGGGCACATGGTTATTAGTACTCATAATCCACAATTGGGTAATCAGATTAAGGGTGTCAGTCTAATCAGTCTAATGCCAGGCCGCAAGCAGAGCCTACAGTCCCAGGGTACATGCCCGGTTGTTGCAGCAGCCCTACGCTGTAGGCAGTGCCTGCAGCCATAGGCATCACTCCTGGGTGGGTGCAGTAGCCTGCCAGGCTACAGGCAACGCCTGCAGCCATGGGCTGCAGCCCAGAGCGCTCATCTAGCCCCTAAGTGGGCCAGGGCCACCCTCGGTCGCAGGCAGAGCCTGCGGCCATGTGATGCAGCCGTGGGTAGGGGCTGCCGCAGCCTCATCCTGCCAGAGGGCAGGGGCTGCAGCCACACCAACGCTGATGGCCTATCCTGAGGGGTCTGTCCTCGATTTTTGTGCCATATTCCAATTTACCCATTAGGACCTCCAAAAATTAATTTGAATCCTAATTAAATTAGAATTTTCCACACAATCAAAATTTCAACCTTTAAATTAAATTTAACTTTTGGGAAAATTAAACTACGGTTTTCAAACTTTAATATACTCCAAGAATAATTACATAAAATTTCCTAAACCGTTTCCAGTGTACAAAAATTCTAATCATAATAATTCTAAGAGACAAAAAATTAAAATCCATGGGAGAATTACGGTGATGATAAACCGCTCCCATGGTTACGTAAAATCCTAGATACAATATTTCGAAATTCTAAGGAACCATAACTGGCATAAAATAAGCATGTTTATGATAATTCAAAAAAAATTAAAATAACCACATACTACATACATAATACATGATAACATAAAGGAATCCTAAAATGCCATTCTCTAAATATCAAATCCGTACATAAATAAAAAGACTAACTAATTTTCTAATTTATGTACATGACATAGTCACGAGATGACTCTAATACCAATTGTAGGAATAAATCAATAAAAAAATGCATCAGAGCAGTGCAACGATACAATAAAAATTTTTTCAAGATCGTTAAATATCTCATGATATCATATACAATAAACTAACAACAATAAAACTCATACCTCAAGAGGACGCCAAACTGTAGGAGGAGAATGACTGGAGGGCTTCAACCAACTAGCCTTCTCTACTACTCTCCAATTCCCAGATGGCAGAGTGTGTGGGCACTCGGTTCCTTGACCAATATGCTAGCACTACTAGTCTCCTTCCGACCACCCAGATCTCTAAAGAACTTATTGCCACGGTGAGTTATGCAATAATAAGCCTGCTCACCTGAGAGTCTGTGGTATTAGAGAACTGGAGTGGCAGGACCTCTATTTATAGACTTGCATGAGGTGATCCTTTGAATTCAAATTGGATTAGGAGAAGATTTTCTCCCTTATCCACAACAAAAATCTGAATTTTCTAGGCCTTATCCAACCAAAAAGAATTCGGCCATTTTTAGGGATTTTGTTTCAAAATTCAAATAGGATTTTAACTTGAATTTTATCTCCTCATTCCCTCACCAAAACTGATTCCCCTTTATACCAAAAACATGACTAGATTTGGTCATTAAAGTATGAGGAGAATCAAAATTCAAATAGGATTTTCTTGCTTAAATTTAATCTCATGCTTATCCATTAAAACTGAAAATCTCCCTTGAGATTATACTCAAAATTTTTGGCCATTTTTAGGGAGGAGAGAATCCAAATTCAATTGGGATTGAAACATGAATTTTTCCCTGAATCTTATCCACAAAAACTGAATTATCTAGGAGGATTTTCCTCAACAAAATTTCGGCCACTTTTATTAGAATTGGGATTCAAAATTCAAATAGGATTTAAACAAGATTTTCCTCTCTATAATCCAACTCAAATTCGAATTCTCTTTGTGGATTATCCACAAAAAATTTGAATCCTACATGGATTGTGATTCAAAATTTGAATTTAAATTTCAATGTTCAAATTTCAAAATTCAAACTTCAAATATAAATTTTGAATTCAAATTTTAAATTTCAAATTTCAAATTCGAATTTCAAATTCAAATTTCAAATTCAAATTTCAAATTCAAAATTTAAATTTCAAATTTCAAACTCCACGAAAAGTTGTATCTCAAATTTTGTTCTCATGGATAATTTTCTACAACTCCAATCCAATCTCAAATAAAATCATGGCAACTTTATTTGGAGTTTGAATAATTGTGTACTTTATTATCCAAAACAAAATCTGAATTCAACCGAAGAGAATCTTGTCCACCATCCTTATCCTATGTCAACACCATCCACACAAAATCAACTAGCCAATAAGCATACACTGATCAATTTGCCAACCATTGAGGAATTATGTGGAGCTAGTAGAGCGACCAAACAACTCAATAATATGATCACTAATTTCAGAGTCATACCACTATAAACCTGAAACTGAACTCCTAATTATATACCGTATTACAAAAGCCTGTGACAAGCTAATATCTAATGACCTTGTCATGTATGCAGAACCCTCACATGATATCCATGATCAGCCTTAGGTCAAAGTCCGTTCAATCCTACTGATCAGGCTATCTTAAAGTTCCATTATACTACAAAATAAGAAAATGATTATTCACCATATGTGAATAAGAAGTCATCTGCCCAGCAGACGATCCAAGGCCATGTCCTTTTTAACATTCAGTATAATACCTTTAAGAGGATACCTTTAACTTCTTAGAGCTATGATTCCGATATCTGTAAACAAACCCTTTATCGTATACAAGTCATGTACCCAATGAACCGGTCTATAAGTTTACCACCTTTGGGATGCTTTTGCCATTGGAACATCAAAGTACATAAGTCATATACATGAAGTAGTTCATTTACTCAAGATTAAGGTTATTGCATAATAAACGTCAAAAGCAAATTGATCCACTCATAGCGGACCACGTAGATCAATCATGCTTTAGTCCCGGTCTAATATGTCACCACAAAGTGACATATCTATGTCTCTACTTGGGAGTCTATGCTCCGGACAGTCAAGACAAACCGTCCCCACCATGGCTTTAGACAACATAATAGTCTTAACATAAGTTAGGTGCTTGGTCTAACCCCATAGACTACAGACCTAAGTTTAGACTGTTTACTTTAGAACATTGTCTTCTTGTATACAAAAGTCCATTGCATGCAACGTTCTAACAGTTTTAACATAAGCAGTTAGTGAGCCATATTTGCTTACATTTACTTTAACATGTAAATAAAATAAGGACAAATAGCAATGTAATGAATAACCTCTATATTATAATTTTATTATCCAGTTCAAAATAAATACATAAAAATGTCTCTAATGCTTAAGGCATTTCCTAACAAGAGGGACCCAAACTAGAGATAAAACTACGGAGGACTTTCGAAAGTGGACATTATCGTAGTGGTGGTAAGTTCAAGCATTTTCATGTCTACAACATAAAATACTGTATTATTTCGTTATGTGCTAGTTGTACATTAGGCATTAAGTGGAGTTAGGGGATTAGTTAGTACAACACATCCCACATAATAAGATAAAGAGAATATCTAAGGCCTATGGGCGATGGAGGTTAATGATCTTGAGGTGACGATTAATGTCACTTGGTCAAAATTATCATTGAAAGATGGTAATAAAACCATTTAAGGCGTACCGCCCCTCTAATGTTGTGGTGGAGGTTTTATAGGTCCTTCGGGGATATAATAATCGTTACGAGCGATGAGGGCTGGAGAGGAAGAAGCTCTAGGGTAGCTCCCTAGGCCCTCCCAATCAGCGCATAAAATAAATTATCGATACTACCACAATGAGCTCAACACCAAAATACAAATAGAGAGAATAGTCAATAATGTGACGAAAGCCATAATTGAGCATAACTGACACTAACACTAAATGTAGAGAACTAGGTTAGGGTAATGTGAATAGTAATCAGTTAGGGTAATAGTTACTATTCATCGATCAAAGGTCAAAGTAACTGTTCATGGTAAATAATACTATTCATAAATGAATAGTATTATTCATAAAAAATTGTGCTTTTGATGTTTTTGAATCTATGTGATTCTTACTAAGTATGTTTGTACTTACTGAGCCTATTACCTCATCAGTTTGTTCATGTTCCAGGTAAGAAACCTGTCTAGTAGACTACATAGATGGCAGTACGATATGCACGTGTCAATGGGATAGGGAATTCACTGTGGATTTTGTTCTTGCTACCAGTCTTCCACTGAGCGATAAGTTAGTGAATTGAAGATAATGTATTTTGAAAAGCACAGTATATGTATATTGTATGTTGTATATTATGTCGTACTCAAAAAGACAACTAAAAGTTAGTATTATACTTTACATGGTTTTCATACTTAGTTTTCTTTTAAGGAAAGTATGTATTAAAAAGAAAGAAAAAAAATTATGGGCAAAAGTTTAGGCCCTAAAAAATAAGAGTTGAGGGAAAAAGAGTTTTAAATGACGATCTGGATTCGACACACGGGCTGTCTTGGTCGGCAACAGATTCAGTTCATAATAGTTTCACGTCGTTGGATTCAGGGGCACCACAAAATGGTCCTCCACCCTTTTGCCTATAAATAGGAGTGGAAATTCACTTGTAAAAATCAGAAAAATTCAGCCAAATTGCTGCCTATTTTTAGCCATGCACTTCTACCTCATTCCAAGCCAAATTTTGACAAATTTTCTTCACAAAATTAGCCTTCAATCCTAATGCAAGTATGAAGGGAACAAATTGATAAGGTGAGCCACCATTTTGAAGCATTTTTCATTGATTTTCTTCAAGAAATCCGTGGCTTTGTAGGTGTGTTTAGTGTTTATGTTGGTTTGTTGTTATGTTGATTAACAAATGTTGCAGAATCTAGAAACAAGCAAAATTGATGCATGTTTCATACCAAATCCGTGGCCAATATACATGAGATAATGAGAAAATTTTGTGATGGAAATAATGAGGAAATGTTTGATAAATGATTATAAGATTGAGGAAAAATTTTCCTAAGGTTTGAACATGAAATCGTGACATATAAAGGCTAGGTTGGAATGAAAATTTCTTAGGTTTTTGATTTTAAAATGTACATTAGAAATCCTAAGAATGAATGGTGATAAATAAGACTTGTGATGAAAATTTCTTGGTGTTGATTACCATGAAAAACTGTGGGCATAATTGAAGAAAAATGATGAAATTTGTATTGTGAATGAAATGATAGATAATGTGAAAAATTTTTATGTAAAGTTTGGTAATTTTACGTAAAATAGGTCTCTAGTATAGTACGTGGCAGGTACCAAGGTTCTGAGGCATACCTAATGCCAGGGAAACCTAAAAATATAATCGGAAATGCTGTCGAAATTTCTAAAACGACATAAGGGCATTTCGGGAAACGAGGGGTAAACATGTTGGCTCAGAAAGGAAACCGAGACCCTTTAGTACGTTAGAGCAAGTAATGGAAAAACAAACCCAAGAGGAATAGTAAAACGAACCTCCAATGTCTAAAATGCCAAGAACGAGAAAAATTCATGTTAAAGGTATTTTAGGAAACGAGGGAAAATTTATGGACGGGATAGAAAACTCGAGCCCCTCGGGAACCAAGGCTCGAGAACAAGACGAAAAACGTTTTAGGAGTAGTAAAATACCAATTTGAGACTCCGAAACGCTAGAAAAATGAAGAACGACCCTAGGTGTCGGATGAATAGTACCCAAGGGTCGGGTAAGGAATAGTTACCTATTTTACAGCAAATAATGCTGTAAAAAAATATATCAAAGTCTAAGAAATATTATTTTATGATATTTGGGCTTAGAAAATCCTAGAAAAATAATAGAATGGAATTGTTACGGTCCCGAGACCCATCAAGGGTAAAATGGTCATTTTGACCAAAAATTTCTGAAAGGCTCGAAAAGGACCATTAAGGGCCTAGAAGTCTTAAATAAGATTCTAGAGGCCATAACTAAGATTTTAAAATTGAAAATCTAAAATTTATTTATAAAGTACACGGGCGTGTCCTTTGGAACATGGGCATGTAGTGGAAACCAGAGAGGTACACGGGTTTGGATGTGAGCATGTTGCAAGCCGTGTATCACAAAAAGAGATTAAATGTGTTGTAAAGTTAATCAAAAAATGAATATATCCAATGTGACAAATGATGATGGGTATTAACAGATAATATTCTGTCTGTAGGGACCCAAACTAGAGAAGATAACAAAACTACGGAGGATTTCTGAAGGTGGACATTATCACAGTTGTGGTAAGTTCAAGCATTTTTATGTCTGCAATATAAAATATTGTGATATTGAATTATGTACTAATTGTACATTAGCTGTTAAGTTCTACGGGCACTAGGGTGTAGATAGACTAATACACCCAGAGAAATGATAAGGTAAGATGTGTACAGTGGGTAGACTATGGAAAGAGTGTGACTAAATTTAAGACACACCCTTTAACAAAGAATGTGTTAAGACCTATGGGCATGAAAGGTTCCCGACTTTGAGGTGATGATTAATGCCACCCAGTTGGAATTATAGTTGAAAGATAGTAATGAAACCATATTTGGCGTACCGGCCTCCAATAATAAGGTGGAGGCTTACAGGTCCTTCGGGAACACAATGACTACGTCGGGCAATGATGGACTAGGAAGGATTAGCCTCAGGATCGCTCCCATGGCCCGTCGCAGTCAGTGCACACATGAAAATAGTACAAGGCCAAAATGAGCTCAAATCTAGAATATAAACAAAGATAATGACCAAAAATGTGATGAAAGCCATAATTAAGCATTATTGAGCATAATTGACATTAATGTTAAGTGTAGTGACTTGGTTAGGGTGATGTAAGTAGTAACCGATTAAAGTCAAAGTTCCTATTAATGGTCAAAAGTCAAAGTCACTGTTCATGATGAATAGTATTATTCATAGGAAATTTTATTGTTGATATTTTGAATCTACGTGATTCATAGTTTGTATGTTTGAATTTACTAAGCCTGTTAGCTCACTGGTTTGTTCATGTTGTATGGAAGAAACCTGTTCAGTAGATTACCTGGATGGCGGCAGGATATGCGGTGCTAATGGGATAGGGAGTCTACTGTGGATTATGGTCCTGCTGCCAGTCTTCCGCTGAGCATCAAAAGAGAGAGAGATGAAGAAAATGTATTTTTGAAAAACAAAGTTGAGATTATGTATTTTTGTAAATATTGTGTTGTATTGCAAAAAGACAACTAAAAGTTTAGTTTTAAATTTATATGGCTTTCATACTTAAGTTTCATGTAAGAAAAGTAATTTGAAAAGAAAAAAAATATGGGTGAAAATTTTGTGCCCTGTAAAATGAGAGATTCAAAGTAAAAGTGTTTTAATGGCGAACCGATGAGGTGCACGGGCTGTCTCGATCGACTACGGAGTCGGATTATGACAGTTTCGCGTGGCTGAAGATTGGGGGCGTCACATTTTCCCTAAAATAAGGGATGTGTTGGCCACCTTTTAGATTAAACAATTATAGAATTCAAGCACATGGCCAACAACAAATTTTTTTTATTTGGCCCCTCCTTCCACGCGTAGCCCTTGGTTTTTGGGAGGCTGAAATGGCAGTAATTTGTTCCCTAATTAGGCAAAAAAATATGGATAATTAAGTGACCTTAAGTTTAGTTAAGTTGGATTAGTTTTGCCTGTAAAAGGCATGCTTGACCTAGAGATGCCACTTTCTTTCATTTGGCTCCCAAAACCACAACTCTTTTTCTCTCTCTTTTCTTGCTGCAACCAATCACTCCATAGCCCCCAAACCCACCATTTTCAAGCCAAAAACTCACCAAAAGCTAGCCCCTTTCAAGCTTGTGTTAGGAGATTTCAATCCAAGCCATTTTAAGTTCATCCAAGGGTATGTTTTTGGAACCAATCTTTGTGAATTTTAGTTGTTATTTTGGGTTGATGTTAAGGGGAAATTTTTCATGTTTTTGCTAACATAAACTGACCCCACACTCTCTTGGTTCACATGGCCATTTTGGCCACTAAAACTTTGATTTAGTGTGCTTGATTCCTAGCACGTAAGGTAAAATTGAAAAACACCCTTTTTGAAATTTAGTTATTTTTAAGCTTTTGGATCAAGGAATTTATGTGTATTTGTTTATGCAATGGGTTGTAATAAGTCTATTTTGAGCCCTTAGCATTTCATTTTTAAGTTATGTGGTTGTGTGGTGGTGGTTTACATTTTTAGGAATGGATGTGTGTATGTGTGGACATTTTAGTGGCTGGACATAAATCTATCCCCAGGTTAGAGCCACGGGTTTTCACCATTTTGACCAAGTTAGAGTCCAAATTTGGGATTTGGTAAAACATGAAGTTTTAAGGAAATTTCTTACGGTTGTTTTAGCGTTAAATAGGTTTTGGCAAAAAACAACATTAAGATAGGTTTTTTGAGTGGTTTTCATTCAGTGTCTAAAACTGGGACTAAAAATCTAAACCCCAAAACAGTCTTGGGTTTTATTAAAAGTGACCTACTTAGAGTTCAAACCAGATCTCAGCCTCAACAAAAAAGTTGTAGATCTCGTCGAAACCTTTAAGACGACCTATGCATGTTTTAAAAATTGGGCTATTTTGGGCCTCAAACAGAGCCCTTTTCAAAATAGTGTAAAACTGGAAACTTTCCAAAAATTGGGCATAAGTAGCTACGGGTTTAGTAAGTCTAGGAGCTGTTAGAGTTTGATTTGAGTTTCGAGGTGAACACGAGAGTTGTTCATCGCATTAAGGACGAAAAGTTTTATGTTTGTCAAATTTAGAAACAAAGTCATTTCAAATAATGTTTTAAAATGGTTTCGGTAAGTGGTTTAAAAACCACCTTTAAAATGCAAACACCAAATGTGTTCTACCCTTTTAAAATAAAAACATGGTTTTAATAAAATGCCCTTACCGTCCAACGGGGTGATTAGGGGACGGTTTCAAAGCACATAATTTTCACAAATTTTTATAAGGCAACCAAGACAATTTTTCAAAATAACACAATAGAGGTAGCCTAGTAGGCTACCACACCAAACAAGCTTAGTAACTCAGTAGGCTACCTAGTTCACGACGCACGAGGTAACCGGTAAGTTGACTAGTTAGTCAACCAGTCAAGGACCGAGTTTGAACGATATAATGAGGAACGATGATTAATTTGTCAAGTAGACAACTTAATCAAACACGATATAAGTTAGATACCAAATTCCCAAAGTAGAGCTGTAGGGTACTGATAGGCCTCGGTACCATACCACAATGCAAGTAATAGTCACTAATGGCAAAAGTGACCTAGGAACACTGCAATTAATTTATTAGGCGACAAATTAATTAACCACACCTAGAGAATCAAACTCTAAAAAGAGAGTGAGTTAGCACCGATGGCAATCATTACCAAACGATTTTATCTACTTTAGTCACTAACGATATTAGTGACTTAGCAAAAGTGTTAATGAGATACGTTATTGATTGATAGGTAGTAACCTATAAGTTGATAAAGGTGAGAGTACAAGTTTGTTTGCGAACTAGGTAAGTACAACTCCGCCTACAGTATGAGTAAAATGATTTTAAATGATGTTTTTTTTTTACAGTATGTTAAGTATGCATACCATGTATAAGTTGTTGCATAGCATGTATAAGAGCATATAGCTTCACAATCGCATAGATTGATAAAAGAACAAGTTAGATGCCATACATTCTGATCGCATAAGATTGGGGATAACTTAGTAGAGCATATGGCCAGATAAGATAAATAATTAGGTAATTGTTAAGCGTGTCATACCAGCCTTTCAAGCTAGAAGAGGTTTCTCAGTTAAGTATAACGAGTCCAAGTCGAGGCTCATAAAGAAAAAAAAATGATCTAGGCTTAAAAGACATAACGAGTCCAAGTCGAGGCTCATAAAGAAAAAAATGATTTAGGCTTAAAAGACATAACAAGCCCAAGTTGAGGTTCATAAAGAAAGAATGATCTCAGTGAATCCATGGATCCGTACCAATTCGGTACTGACACACGGGCCCTGAGCAAAGATAAGAAATGATAATGAATAATAAAGCATAATTGGTTCATGCATTATCCACGATATGTTTTAGGAATAGTTCAGTATGCTTCCAGCTACAGTAGATATGCATGCAATCACATGATGTTTTCTATTATGCATTCAGTGATGAGATGTTGCTGTTATTTATTTTTTAATCCTGTGTGATGCTCTGGTGTTACGTCTAGTATAGGGTATGATTTAGTGAATAGTACATGACATGCTTATATGTTTTAAGTATGTATTATGATTTAAACATGTTTTGCAGATGACATGTTGTACTTGCTGGGCATAAAGCTCACAGTGTGTGTTCATGCTATAGGTAAGTGACCTATGGCTTAGAGCTCAATGGGTGATGACGGCGGCAGAGACAGATGTGAGGGCAAGGTTATGGATATCATCATGAGTTTAAACTTCCACACAGTAAACAGTATATATGAATAGTATATTTTGGATAGTATATTTTGAATAGTAATTAGTTAAAGAATTTTCCAAGTATGTATATATGACTGAACCCCTTATGATTTAGACTTTGTATTTTCGAAAGTATATGTACGTGAATAGTAAATATGTACGCATTCAAAAAAAAAAATTTCCCCTAAAATTATGGTATCTAAGTTAATAAGCTTAAGTAAGCATTAATGGTTTATAAATAAGTATAAGTATCAGTACAAGTAGTAGTTTTTAAGTGACGGTCCAGGCCACTCAGGGCATAGGTCGTCACATAGGTCATGTGTTGGGTAGTTCTTATTATGGTCCTTGAGTTGTCAGGAAGCGTGCACGAACACTCTACTATTTTGGATCAATACGGCCCCTAATCCAATCTTGGATGCATCACTCTAAACCACAAAGTTTTCTTGACTAGCTTCTAGAATAGTCAACACTAGAGTGCTCGTGGGTTATCGTTTCAGCTCTTGAAAGCTCTCCTTACACTTATCTGTCCACTCATACCTCTTTCCTTTCTTGTTAAGTGCTGCAAGTGGAGCAGCTAGCTTCGAAAACCCTTCGACGAAGCGTCGGTAATACCCTGCTAGACCTAAGAAACTATAAATCTCTATCATGTTTCTCGGAGTTGGCCATGCGCTAACAGCCTCAACCTTTGTTGGTTCTACTGATACTCCCTCCATAGAGATTATGTGACCAAGAAAGTTAACCTTCTCTAGCCAAAACTCACACTTGGAGAACATGACGTATAACTGATGGTCCCGTAACATACACAAGACGATCCTTAGGTGCTTTTCGTGTTCCTCCTCCGTCTTGGAGTATATCAGTATGTCATTGATGAACACACTAACAAACTTATCCAAAAAGTCCTTCAACTAGGATAAGAACTCCTTCAACTGTGCAGGGCTCATTTGATATGGGGCCTTAGAGATGGGTGCTGATCCTGGTAGATGTTCAGTCTCGAATGATACCTCCATGAATTTCTTGACCATTGGCATGTTCTCGGGACATATCTCTATTCCTTGAGTCTTATTTACTACGAGTGCTAGGAAGCCCACGCATCCACTGGATAGCATATTGCGAGCTCTCACTGTAGAGATCATCGTCTTTGGTTGCTCCGCCAATAAACCCTTGTAGACTAACTTTTCACACCTGATCGATCCAACATGCGACTTTCCACCTTCGATAGTCTACGACAGCGTTATATTTTACGAGGGATTCTATTCCCAAGATTACATATGTAAGGACCGCCCCATTCCTGTAACTTAGAATTTCAATTAATGAAGAAATGAAGAATAAATTGATGCATTTTATTGCAAAAATTGAAGAACACGGTCATGTACATAACCGTGTAAGTGGCTGCGTACTGTCTGGATTGTGCACGTGCATGAGGCTGTGTGAGTAAACATGGCCGTAGAGGTAAACACGATCAAGTACACGACCGTGTAAGTGACCGTGTACTAATCGGGTTGTTAGAATGTCAAAGGCCATGTAACTATACATGGTCATGTAAGAGAACACGGTCAGGTACACAGCCGTGTAAGTGGCTGTGTACCATTGGTACTATACACATGCATGAAGCCGTATAACTGAACATGGCCATGTGAGCAAACACGGCCAGGTACATGCCCGTGTAGGAGGCCGAGTATCATTTAGTAAAAAAAAAATTTCCCAAGACACGGCTGTGTTGAGCAAGGCTCAACTGGTACATGCCTGTGTAGCCTTGTACACGCCTGTGTAGAATGCCATGTAGGAGGCTGTGTATGGGGAAAGCCACTAAATTAACTTTTGTGAATTGTGAAGCTTAATTATGATGTAATTAAGCAACTAAGTTGAAAAATACAATATAATTTCTAGTTGAATAGACTAAACAGATACAGTACTGTTTAAGTACTATCCATGCAATGAATAGGGTGACCGACAGTGAACCTGGTCTACCCTATTATGTGTATATATGCATGAAGGCACGTAGTATCAGAAGACTGGTGAGCAGATCACTAGAATGCTCGGATCGATCATCTGAGCACAATAACATGAGAAACCCTAGCAAGAATACAGTACCGAGAACATGGCCCAGATGACCTCCTCTCATATAAAAACTGACAAAATCAGAGCCAGAACACTCAAACTAGTCAGTTAGAATAGAAAGCAATGAGTAGTGAATAGTAAAAAATGCAGTGTCAGATTATTGGCCAAGGTGGCCCTAATTTGAACGAAAACAGATGTATGAATGGTTAGTAGGCTCAATTTGGTCAATTGAGCACAAAATGAGAATTTTAGTTTGGGAGATACACTGTATTGGGATGAGGGTCAAGATGACCTTTACTCACCCCGAAATTGATATATTTAGACTCAAGACACCCAAATTAGTCAATCGGGCACCTGACATGTTTTTTTTTTCGAGATGGGATCACACAGATCCCAAAAAATGGTCCAGACAACCCCGGACGAACATAAGACTGATAAAAATAAAATTAGCATGTCCGAATTAGTCAAGAGAGACTGTGTCTGAAATTTTGCCCAGGAACGCCTTGGTTTACGTGTGAAAGGACAATACAGTGTAGACACAATCACAGTATAGGAAATAAATAGTAAATTTGTGTATAATGGGCTCTTAGACAGTATAAACCAACTAGGAATCATCAGTATAAAAATCAGATTCAGAAAATCTAATTTCTGGATGAAAATTAGAACACTGCCGAGAAAGGACCGAAAAACACAGCAAAAAACGGGACTACAAAGAGTGCAACACAGATGTAAATTTTGGCTCCCAAAACAGTGTGTCAATGGCTGAGAAACCAGCTATTTTTAGCTGCTCAAAAACCCCAAAAAGCAAGAAATAAAATATTGTGTTAGGTTATGACACATTGTATAAACAATGTTAAATTTGCCATCACCATTCCATCACCATCCTTTCTCTCACCCTCCCCTTAAATGTGCTCAACTTCCACGCCAAAGAGGACTGAGAAAGGCAGGGATTTGTCTCCCAAATTAGGTCAAGGATGGCTTGATTAATCAAGCATAGGTTGGTTAAGTAAGCTTAGAGTTTGCCTATAAAAGGATGGCCATACCTTAGACTTTAGTTTCTGTAGGAGAATAAATCGGTAAAAACGTATCAGAGTGGCGCAGCGGAACAATAAAAATTTTTTAGATCGTTAAATATCTCATGATGCCATATACAATAAACCAACAACAATTAAAACTCATACCTCAAGGACGCCAATGTGCAGGATGAGAATGATCGGAGGCTTCAACTAACTAGCCTTCTCTACTATTCTCCAATTCCCGAATGTGTGGGCACTCTGAACCTCGATCGGTATGCTAGTACTGCTAGTCTTCTTCCGACCACCCAGATCTCTGAAGAACTTTATTGTCACGATGAGCTGTGCAACAATAAGCCTGCTCACCTGAGAGTCTGTGGTCTGAGAGAACTGGAGTGGCAGGACCTCTATTTATAGACCTACATGAGGTGAATCTCTGAATTTGAATTGGATTAGGAAAAGATATTTTCCCTTATCCAAACCCATAAAATCTGAATTTTTCCAAGGGAGAATCTCCACTAAAAATTCAGTTTTCTTAGGATAGATCCAATCCAAATCTCAACAAGATTTTAACTAGAATTTTATCTCCCTTTTTCAACCCAAAAAATCCGAAAATTTCAAGGTGTATCTTCCCTAAAGATTTCGGCCATTATGGATAAGGGAGAATCAAAAATTCCACTAGGATTTTCAAGTTTGAATCTCATCTCAACCTTATCCAAAATAACCGAATTTCCTAGGAGAGATACTCCCTAATTTCGGCCACTTTTCAGGGAAGGAGAGAATCCAAATTCAACTAGGATTGAAGCTTGAATTTACCCTTGAATCTCATCCACAAAATCCGAAATTTCCTTGAGGATTATCCTCAAAATTTCGTCCCTTATTTGTTGGGATTTGGATTCAAAATTCAAGTAGGATTCTAACAAGATTATCCTCTCCAAATCCAACTCAAATTCGAATTTCAAACCTTGTGGATTTTCCACAACAAATTCGAATCCTACTTGGACTGTGATTCAAAATTTGAATTTCAAATTTCAAATTCAAATTTCGAATTCAAATTTCAAATTTCAAATTTAAATTTCAAATTCAAATTTCATATTCGAATTTCAAATTCAAATTTCAAATTCAAATTTCAAATTCAAAATTCGAATTTCAAATTTCAAAATTCAAATTTCAAATTTCAAAATTCAAATTTCAAATTCCACAAAACGGTTGTGTTTCATATTCTTGTTCTCATGGATAATTTTCTACAACTCCAATCCAATCTCAAATAAAATCATGGCAACTTTATTTGGAGTTCGAATAATTATGTACTCTATTATCCAAAACAAAATCTGAATCCAATCGGAGAGAATCTTGTCTACCATCCTAATCCTGTGTCATCACCATCCATGCATAATAAACTAGCCAATAGCATACACAAATCAATTTGCCAAACGTTAAGGAATTATGTGGAGCTAGTAGAGGGACTGATTGGACATATATAATTGGGCTCCCGCAAATCCATATGATCATCATTCTTTACCGAACAACTCAATCATATGATCACTAGTTTCAGAGTCACACCACTATAAACCTGAAACTGAACTCCCAATTATATACCGTATTACGTAAGCCTGTGACGAGCTACTATCCAATGACCTTGTCATTATGCAAAACCCTCATATGATATCCATGATCAGTCTTAGGTCAAAACCCTCTACATGCCTTTCAAAGCTACTAGCTACCAAAGTCTTAGTAAAGGGATCAGCGATGTTGTCCTCGGACGCGATCTTACATACATCCACTTGTCCTGTCTCCACATGCCCTCTAATAATATGACATCTCCGATCGATGTGCTTGGTCCTCTTGTGGTGCCAAGATTCCCTTGTGTTGGCAATAGCCCCTGTATTATCACAGTAAAGTGTGATAGGCTTGTCAACACCCAGAATGACCTCAAGGTCTCTAAAGAACTTGCGGAGCTAAACCGCTTCTTTAGATGCCTCAACCGTAGCCACATACTCAGCCTCCATAGTAGAGTCAGCTGTGAAGCCCTGCTTCACGCTCCTCCACACAATGGCGCCTCCTCCGAGTAAAAACACTGATCCAGATGTCGATTTCCTCGAATCCTTACAAGTCTTGAAGTCTGAGTCCGTGTATCCTACGGGTGTTAGGTCCCCTCCAGAATACACTAGCATATAATCCCTCGTTCTCTTAAGATACTTGAGTATATGCTTTACTGCTTGCCAGTGCTTGGTTCCAGGATTCTCTTGATATCGACTCACCATACCTACTACAAAACATATGTCCGGGCGAGTGCAAAGCATAGCGTACATAAGACTACCCACAGCGGATGCATAAGGGACCTTACTCATACGCTCTCTTTCTTCTGATGTCTTGGGACAGTCATCCAATGAAAGAGTTAGACTGGCAATAGAAGGTTGTGAGCCTTTCTTTGCCTCAAGCATTGCATATTTGTCAATTATTTTATCTATGTATGAAGCTTTGGATAATGCTATCATTTTGTTCTTTCAATCTCTGAAGAGACGAATGCCTAGAACATAATTAGCTTCTCCCAAGTCCTTCATGTCAAACTGTTAGTGTAACCAAAGCTTGACCGATGATAAGTTCTCTACATCATTCCCAATGAGTAGTATATCATCGACATAGAGTATCAGAAAGACCACTTTTCCATCCCTAATACGTTTATAAACACAAGGTTCATCAACGTTCTGCTCAAAACCAAATGTCTTAATCGCTTGATCAAACCTCTGGTTCCATGAGCGGGATGCTTGCTTTAATCCATAAATGGATCTAAGCAACTTGCAGACTTTCCTATCTTGGCCTTTTGCTACGAACCCTTCGGGCTGTATCATATAGATACACTCTTCAAGATGGCCATTCAAGAATGCCGTCTTGACATCCATTTGCCAGATCTTGTAATCGAGAGCCGCAGCAATGGACAGAAGAATACGGATAGACTTCAGCATAGCAACAGGCGAAAAGGTTTCCTCGTAATCGATTCCAGCCTTTTGCGTGTATCCCTTTGCAACCAGTCTAGCTTTGAAAGTTTCCACTCTCCCTTCCGCATCCTTCTTTCTTTTGTAGACCCATTTGCATCCAATGGGTTTTATCCCATCCGGCAAATCTACAAGTTCCCAAACAGAGTTGGATTTCATAGAATCCATCTCATTGTTCATAGCCTGTTTCCAAGATCTAGAATCAACATCCTTTGTAGCTTCATCATATGTGACCAGATCTTCCTCATGCTCATGAGCCTCGGCCTGGTATACCTCAGCATCATACATAAAGAAATTAGGTTTCTTAGAAACCCTCCCACTACGACGAGGCACCCTAAATTGTTGATCGTCTGCAGGTCTTTCACTGGAACTTAGACTTGCGTCCAAGACCGAAATCTGTGGAGCAGTTCTTTCACCCGATAACTACTCTAGCACTACTTTGCTTCGAGGTTTAAAGTCATTCATGTGACTTTCCTCCAAGAATGTCGCATGGGTTGAGACAATGACTTTTTGTTCATTCGGGTTATAGAACAGACCTCCTTTAGTTCCTTTTAGATACCCTACAAACATGCATAATTCTGATCTTGGTTCCAACTTCTTCGCATCCCCATCCAGCACATGTGCCGGGCAGCCCCATATTCTCATATGTCCAAGGGAGGGCTTCCTGCCACGCCATAATTCATACGGAGTTCTAGGAATTGATTTGCTCGAAACCTGGTTCAGAATATAGCACGCCGTTTGTAAAGCATATCCCCAAAATGATAATGGCAGCGTTGAGTAACTCATCATGGACCGTACCATATCCAATAAGGTCCTGTTTCTCCTTTCGGCTACACCATTTTGTTGTGGAGTACCAGGTGCAGTCAATTGGGATAATATCCCGTTCTCTACAAGATGTCCTAGAAATTCGTCGGAGAGGTATTCGCCACCTCGATCAGATCGAAGTGTCTTTATGGATTTATCCAATTGCTTTTCCACTTCCGCACGATACTCTTTGAACTTGTCAAAGGTTTTGCTCTTACGGTGCATCAGATACACATATCCATACCTCGATTAACCATCTATGAAAGAGACATAATACTCGAAACCTCCTCGTGCTGTGACGTTCATGGGGCCACATACGTCAATGTGCACAATTTCTAAGAGCTCCTTAGCCCTTGTACCCTTAGCTCAAAAAGACCTCTTAGTCATCTTACCCTCTAGACAAGACTCACATTGGGGAAGTCGTACCTCCTCCAGAGATTCTAGAGGACCTTCTTTCACCAATCTTTGAATCCTATCCTAATTAATATGACCAAATCTTAAATGCCAAAGATGCGCCTTGTTAGAGTGAGAAACTTTCAACCTTTTAGAGTTATCAATTAATTCAGTGTCAAGCAGTGAGTACATCTTTGGTCTGATCAAATATAGGTTTCCATCCATCCATCCAGAACAGATAAAAGACTTATTTCTACGAATATCAACTCTTTTACTAAAAGAAACTGAATAAGAATCCTTTATTAAACAAGCTACCGATATAAGGTTCCTCCTAAAATTAGGAACATAAAAACAGTCTTTCAATAAAATAAACCTAAATTGATCAAAATAAAGATGAACGTCTCCCACTGCCTCAGCCACCACAAAGCTACCATCTCCAGTCCGCAATGAGAGGCTCCTATCATGTAGACTTCTCGTTTCCACGAACCCCTGCATAGAAACACAAACATGATTAGTGGCGCCCGAATCAATGACCCAAGTGTCTTTCGATTCTTCCACCAAACACGCTTCCAAGTAATGAAGTTCCTTACCTTCCTTGCCCTTGGAGGCTAGGAATTCCCGGCAAGCCTTCTTGAAGTGACCTACCTTCCCACAATGGAAGCATTTGGACTTTTTAGGGTCCTTTGGCTTCTTGTTCTTCTTCTTCTTCTTCCCGTCCGAGACAGGAGGATTAGAAGAACTGGAAGCCATTTGCTTCTTATTTGGCCTCTTCCTCTTCCGTGAGGGATTGGAAGATTTCGCCAAATTGTACTCATAGCGGACTACGTAGATCAATCACGCTTTAGTCCCGGTCTAATATGTCACCACCGAGCAACATATCCATGTCTCTACTTAGGAGTCCAGCTCCAGACAGTCAAGACAAACCGTCCCCTCTAAGGCTTTAGACAACATAATAGTCTTAACATGAGTTAGATGCTCGGTCTAACCCCATAGACTACAGACCATAGTTTAGACTGCTAACTTTAGAACATTGTCTTCTCGCATACAAAAGACCATTGCATGCAACGTTCTAACAGTTTTAACACAAGCAGTCAGTGAGCCATATTTGCTTACATTTACTTTAACATGTAAATAAGACGAGGACAGATAGCAATGTAATGAATAACCTCTAAGTATAATTTTATTATCCAGTTCAAAATGAATACATCAAAATGTCTCTAATACTTAGGGCATTTCCTAACAGTTTCTTCATTTGTCTCATTCCCCTTGCTACAGCTGACCATTTCCAACCCCAAAAACCCTCATTTTTCAAGTTCAAAACACAACCAAAATTCACCAAAAGCCAACCTCTTCAAGCTTGTGTTAGAGTTCTTTGATTCTAAGCCATTTCAAGTCCAACCAAGGGTAAGGTTCAAGACCAATCTTTGTGATTTCAGTTCCTTTGTTTTAAGTTGATGCTAAGAGAAATATTTTTGGTGTTGATAGCATAAAACTAACCCTTATTCTTCTTGATTTCGAATATCCACTTTGCCATTCAAGCCTTAGTTCAAGTTGTGCTCGGTTCAAAGCAGAAGAGGTAAAAACTGAAACCCTCCCTTTTGGTGATTTAGTGATTTTAAGTTTTGATCAAGGCCATTTATGTGTATTTATTCATGCAAATGGTTTGTAATAATTTTATTTTGAGCCCTTAGCTTTTTATTTTTAAGTTTATGTAGTTGTGATTGTGTTTACAAATTTTTACGTAAGGTTATAAGTGTAACATTTAATGATGTGGCTTGACAAAAAACTGTCCTCAGGAAAAGCCACAGATTTTGGCCATTTTGACCGATTTAAGTTCTAAATTTGAGATGTGATAAAAACATGATGTTTCAAGGAAATTTCATTACGGTCGTTTTTGTATCAAATAGCTTTTGGCCAAAAATGACATTAATATGGGTTTTTCAGGTGATTTTCACTCGGTGCCCAAACTGGGAACAAAACTGGGAACAGGACCCGACTCTAGATAATAGTCTCGGATTTTATTAAAAATGGACCCCTTAGATTCTGAAACAGACTTCGGGCTCAACACAAAAGTTGTAGATCTCGTCGAGATCTTGAGAACAACCTATGCGTGTTTTAAAAATTTGGCCGTTTCGGGCCTCAAACAGAGACATTTTCAAAGTAATGTAAAACTAGGACTTTCACAAAAACTGGGTGCATAGTCCACAAGTTTAATGAATTTAGGAGCTGCTAGAGTTAGATTTGAGCTCTGAGGTGAACATGAGATTTGTTCATCTCATCGAGGACGAAACTTTCATGCTCGCCAAAATCACAAACAAAGTCGTTTGTACCAAGTTTCAAAACAGTTTACAAAAATGTTTCAAAACCACCTTTAAAATGTAAAACAAATCAAAAATGTAATTTACCCTTCAAATAAAAATGTGTTTTTAACACTTTAAAATATGACCATGGTTTTCATAAAAATGTCCCCCACCTTCCAGTGAGGTGATAAAGGGATGGTTTCAAAACAAAGAAAATTTTATAAGTAAACTAAAATAACTTTCTTAAATAAACAAAACAACGTGTGCAACTCGGTAGGCTACCACACCAAACGAGTCTTAGTTGCCTAGTAGGCTACTATACCAAACGAGCTATAGTGGCCCGGTAGGCCACTATATCAAGGAATAGTAGCTCGGAAGGCTACCACACCCAAATAGGTAAAGTAACCCAGCCTGTTACTACACCCAGTTTACGCATAGTAATCTAATAGACTTCTTAATTACCAAGACGCGAGATAACGGATCAGTTGACTGATCGATAAACCAGTCAAGGACCGTGTTTTGAACAACACGATGAGGAATGATGATTAATTTGTCAAGTAGATAATTAATCAAACACGATACAAGTTAGACACCAAATTCCCAAATTAGGCCAATGGGGTATCGATGGGCCTCTGTACCACAGAGAAACACAAGTAATAGTCACTAACAGTATTAGTGGCTCAGCAAATATGCTAATAAGATACGTTAATGATGACAGGTGATAACTTGTAAGCTGATAGAGGTGTGAGTATGCAAATTACTTACAATCTAAGTAAGTACAACTCCGCCTACGGCATGAATGAAAATGTATTTAAAATGATGTTTTTACAATATGTTAAGTATGTATGTCATGCACACATTGATGCATAGCATATTTAAGAGCATATTGTTTCACAATCAAGTAGATTGATGAAAGAATAAGTTAGAACCCATACGTCTCTACCGCGTAAGTTTTGGGACAGCTTAGAGAAGCATGTGGCTAGAATAAGATAAACAAGATGGAAATTCATAGGCATGTCGTACCAGCCTTTTCAGTCGAAAGGGTTTACAAGATAAGTTAAGTAGAAAGTTGAGCATCCGTTGATAGCTCTCTGGCTTTTAGTGACCTTGGGCGTTACCGTTGGTCTGCGCGCACATGGTACTAACACATGGGCCCTAAAGAGACAAGAGAAAGAATAGAGAATAATGAAGCATAAATGAACATAACCGGATCATGCATTAGTTATAGTTTGCTATGCTTCCAATTACAGAACGATGCATTACTACACACGATGTATTCAATTATGCATATATTATGTAAAATGTGATATTCAATGACATGTTATGTGATGTTATGATATGTGGTATGATAAGTGATATATTAATTGCTATGTGATTTTCAGGTATGTATTATGTTTAAACATGTTTTGCGGTAAACATGTTGTACTTACTAGGCGTAAAGCTTATGAAATGTGTTCATGTTGTAGGTAAGCGTCCTATGGCATAATCATCTATGGACGATGACGTTGGCGAAGGCGGATGTGAGGGGAGATTGTGGACACACCGCAAGTATTCTTTTGCATAATTTTTGAGTAAACAGTATTTGTGAATAGTAATCATTTAACATTATTTTTGAATAGTGATGATTAAACAGTATTTTGAATAGTTATTCTCAAGTAGTATTTTTGAATAGTAACTGATAAATAGTAATTTTAAATAGTAACCATTAAATAATATTTATGAATACTAACTGTTAAATAGTATATTTAAATAGTAACCATTAAGTGGTATTTTTTGAATATTAACTGTTAATTGTATCGTATGTAAATAGTAAAGACGTACGTTGATAAAAAAAAAAGTGGAAAAAAAATACCCTAAAATTATGGTAACTAATTAAGTATCGATTGTAAGAAAGTATAAGCATTATTCAAAGAAGAAGTAGTTTTAAGTGACAGTCCAGGCCATTAAGGGTACGGGGTGTCATAGCATCCTAATCGATCATGTCAACGATGATCAAATTAATGCTCAACTTTCTATCGCGAATAATTATTGGTACGTAACGTATCCGGTAATTAGACATTAAAACTCCCCTTGAGGGAAGTGCCATTCTAAAAGTCTATTTCATCCTATCTAAGCCCCTATCTAGCTTTCTAGCGAAGTTAGATGATGCAACGAATGGGTGGCCTACCACTCTTACTGCTTGATTACTCTTTTAATTTTGTTTGGTAAGGTCTCTTTCTCTCTTTTGGTATTCTCCTGCCTTGATTCACCTTTGCCTTAACCTTGGTTTCATCATAAGCCTTCTACAACATGTGTTGTAGAAGTCCATATCAGTTCCTCGTAGTGTACAGCATACGTTAGAATTGTGTCACTAGACATCAGCTGCAGTCTCTCAGTCCAATGAACAAATTCTCGTATGTCTGCAACTCTGGGGAACTTAGGCGGTTTCACTTCCCTGCTTACCCATAAAGAATAACTGGAGCTAATGCTGGACTCGTCTCAAAGATTTGCTCGATCATGGTGTGGCAAAACTTGACTTAGTTAAGAGCTCATCCTGGTCACAAGAATCCCAATGCACACGAGAGTATCTTCCTGAAAGATATCAATAGCCAACAGGACTCAGTTATATTGATCAATGGAGTATAATTAGGGAGTCACTTGATAGCATGAAGTCAATCCTGATGTTCTTATGGAGTACAGGAGTACTGCTTACCACTCGAAACTTAGTGGACAACTAGCCCTGAAGACCCATACAACTCGTTTAGTAATCCATGTTCCTACTCTGAGTCGTTCTTTCAGTCGCACTCTAGTCATGTGTGAAAATGTTATATCTAAGCCCTTAGGTAAAACTGCACTGCTTTTTATATCATTTTAAAAGTACATAACTTTAGTCTATTGGGAGGAGTAACCAGTTCCCGGTACATAGTCTAAAAAACATGTACTAGAATAGGTCTAACGGGAGGGAGCTACTACTTCCCATCATGCCTATATACATAACCTAAAAGAAAGATTTTGCTTTAGTTGTCTGGGCTTTCCAGTATACCTCGCGCGATCGAAGGGCCTTCGATCCGGTCTGAGCGGCGTGGAGTTGGTTACTTGAGAGATGAGCTGGGTTTTGTTGATTCTGTGGGTTGGAATAATAGTCTTTAGTGTAGTGGCCTTCCTTGCCATAGATGAAACAGCTACTTGCTCCATATCGAGACTCTCTTAGGTGCCTCTTTCTGCATTTCAGGCACGTTAGATGTTTGTTGCCGTCTCCTCCCTGGTCGTTTCTTTTCTGGGGAAAGTCCTTCTGTGACCTTTGGTTGCTCTGGTTCCCCTTTCTCTTGTTGTTGTTGTAGGATTGCCTATTGTTCTGGCTGGTTCCCACATTCTGCCCTTTATGCTGCGAGTCAGGGTTCTGTCTCCTTTTAGTCTGCTTAGCCTATGTTTCTCCTTTCTTTTAGTCTCGAAGATCTGAGCTCGTCGTTCTTTATCCTGAGCCAACCAGTACTCGGCTCGGATCACTCTACTAATGCATTCAGGCACTGTTACTGGTCCATGGCTTTCACTACATACCTGGACGGTGATGTCCATTCGGAATATCTTCAGCATTCTTCTAACCCTTTCCTTCTCTATCGGCACCAAGTCTGGACAGAGTCGAGCCAGCTACTCGAACTTCCTCACTGCCTCCGTCACGAACATGCTACCTTGGCATAGGCAATTGAACTTATCCTGCTGGGATGCTAGGGCCTCGTCAGTACATTTCCTTGAATTTGGTCCAGCTCATTTCATTGACATTCCTCTGGATGGCTACTATCTTCCACCATTGGTGTGCCCCCTGTTAGGAAATGCCCTAAGCATTAAAGACATTTTGATGTATTTATTTTGAACTGGATAATAAAATTATATATAGAGATTATTCATTACATTGCTGTTTCTCCTCATTCTATTTACATGTTAAAGTAAATGTAAGCAAATATGGCTCCCTGACTGCTTGTGTTAAAACTGTTAGAACGTTGCATGCAATGGACTTTTTGTATGCGAGAAGACAATGTTCTAAAGTAAGCAGTCTAAACTAAGGTCTGTAGTCTATGGGGTTAGACCGATCATCTAACTCATGTTAAGACTATTGTGTTGTCTAAAGCCATGGTGGGGATGGTTTGTCTTGACTGTTCGGAGCATAGACTCCCAAGTAGAGACATAGATATGCTGCTTGGTGGTGACATATTAGACCGATACGAAAGCGTGATTGATCTACGAAGTCTGCTATGAGTGGATCAATCTACTCTTGACGTTTATTGTGCAGTAACCTTAATCCTGAGTGAGTGAACTACTTCATGTATATGACTTGTGTACTTTGATGTTCCAATGGCTAAAGCGTCTCAGAGGTAGTAAGCTTATAGATCGGTTTGTTGGGTGCATGACTTGTATACGATGAAGGGTTTGTTTACAGATATCGAAATCATAACTTTAATAAGGAGTTAAGGGTATCCTCTTAAAGGCATTATACTGGATGTGAAAATAAATAAGGCCTTGGGTCGTCTACTGGGTGAATGACTTCTTATTCACATATGATGAATAATCATTTTCTTATTCGATAGTATAATGAAACTTTAAGATAGCCTGATTAGTAGGATTGAACAGACTTTGACCTAAGGCTGATCATGGATATCATATGAGGGTTCTGCATACATGACAAGGTCGTTGGATAACAGCTCGTCACAGGCTTACATAATACGGTATATAATTGGGAGTTCAGTTTCAAGTTTATAGTGGTGTGACTCTGAAATTAGTGATCATATGATTGAGTTGTTCGGTAAAGAATGATGATCATATGAATTCATGGGAGCCTGATTATATATGTCCAATTGGTCCCTCTACTAGCTCCACATAATTCCTTAACGATTGGTAAATTGATTTGAGTATGCTATTGGCTAGTTGATTATGCATGGATGGTGTTGACATAGGATTAGGATGGCGGACAAGATTCTCTCCGGTTGAATTTAGATTTTGTTTTGGATAATATAGTACACAATTATTCGAACTCTAAATAAAGTTGTCACGATTTTATTTGAGATTGGATTGGAGTTGTAGAAAATTATCCATGAGAACAAGAATTTGAAATACAACTGTTTGTGGATTTTGAAATTTGAATTTTGAATTTTGAAATTTGAAAATCAAATTATAAATCACAGTCCAGGTGAAATTCGAATTCTTTGTGGATAATTCCGCAAGGCTAGAATTTGAATTTGAGTTGGATTATGCAGAGGAAAATCTTGTTTGAATCCTATTTGAATTTTGAATTCCAATCCTAAGTAACTTAGTTGAATTTTGTTGAGAAAAATCCTCCAAGATATTTTCGGCTTTTGTGGATAAGGATCTAGGGAAAAATTCAAGTTTCAATCCCAATTGAATTTGGATTCTCTCCTCCCTAAAAGTGGTCGAAATTTTGAGGGCAAATCTCAAGGAGATTTTTGGTTTTATTTTGGAGAAGGATGAGATAAAATTCAAGCTAGAAAATCCTATTTGGATTTTGATTCTCTTCACACTTTAATGACTGAATCTAGTCATTTTTTTGGCACAAAGGGGAATCAGGTTTTATGAGGGAATGAGGAGATAAAATTCTAGTTAAAATCCTATTTGAATTTTTGAATAAAAAAATCCATAAAGTGGCCGAATCTTTTTGGTTGGATAAGGCTTTAAAAAATTCAGATTTTTATTGTGGATAAGGGAGAAAATCTTCTCCTAATCTAATTCAAATTCAGAGGATCACCTCATGCAAGTCTACAAATAGAGGTCCTGCCACTCCAGTTCTCTTAAGCCACAGACTCTCAGGTGAGCAGCCTTATTATTGCATAAGTCACTGTGACAATAAGTTCTTTAGAGATCTGGGTGGTCAGAAGAAGACTAGCAGTGCTAGCATACCGATCAAGGTTCAGAGTGCCCACACACTCAGCCATTCGGGAATTGGAGAATAGTAGAGAAGGCTAGTTGGTTGAGGTCCTCTGATCATTCTCCTCCTGCAGATTGGCATCCTTGAGGTATGAGTTTAAATTGTTGTTGGTTTATTGTATATGGCATCATGAGATATTTAATGATCTTGAAAAATTTTTATTATTCCGCTACGCCACTCTGATACGTTTTTATCGATTTATATCCTACACCCCCTTGCGTAGGGCAAGGGATGGACACAACACTTTATCCCTATTAGTCAATCCCACAAGGTCCAAGATTACTTGGATGTCGATCAGCCAATCATCGGCCTCTATGGGATTAGTGGTCACTTCGAATTCTGGCACTTTCATATGCTGAAACTTCTCATACAAATCACCTTCCCTAGGGGTCAGCAAAAGAATGTTGGCTACTGCGGGGACAGTCGCTGCTGGGGGTATTGATGTCGTCTGGGTTGGAGGAGCTGCTTGCTCCCTCAGAGTTTCTGGGGCTGCTGGAGCCTCCTAGACTGGCACCTGAGCTATTTGTTGTGCCTGGTTCTATCGGCCTAGCTGCTCCCTAAGCCGGTCTAGGTCACCCTGTTAATTCTCCATCATATCTCACATAGCTGCAAGCTGTGCCACCAATTCATCCTCTTAGGATGCTTGGTTTGTCTGTGTACGTGTTTGAACCATGTCGTCCTTTGGAACCCTCATCTTCCGGTGGGGCTCTGCTGGCGTAACTTCTACTGGTGCTACCATGGTTACACATTATAACTTACATTAACTTACATATTAATACTTTAAAATAAAAGCTAACTTACTTGGACAGATGAGGCAGGCATGCGGCGAGGTGAGGTAGGGTGGCAGGATACCACTCTGATACCAACTGTGACGTCCCGTGCCCTGAGTGACCCGGACCATCACTTAAAACTACTGCTAATACTTAACTTGCTTGAAAACTATTCTTACTTACTTAAAGAAAAGTTGCTTAACTTATCTGGCTTAAAAACTGTTACTTAAACTTACTTAATTTAATACCATAATTTTAGGGATTTTTTTTATGCATATATTTTTTCTATTCACGTACATATACTTCTCAAATACATAGGTCTAAATTGTCTGAATACATACATACTTATAAAACTGTTTAACTGTATACCATTTAAAATATACTGTTTACTCAATACTGTGTGGAAGTCAAAACTCGTGGTGGTATCCACAACCTCGCCCTCACATCCACCTCTACCACCGTCATCGCCTAGTGAGATCTAAGCCATAGGTCACTTACCTACAGCATGAATACACACTGTGAGCTTTATGCCTAGTAAGTATAATATGTCATCCGTAAAACATGTTTAAATCATAAAACATACTTAAGACATATAAGCATGTCATGTACCTACATGTACCATGTACTAGAATGATACCACATATTGGATACAAACCAAAGCATCACACATACTGAATACATATCACATAATTGAATGCATAACACAAAACAATGCGTAACTAAACGCATGTCTACTATAACTGGATGCATACTGAACTATAGCTAAAGCATATCATGAATAATGCATGATCCGATTATGCCCATATTATACTTCATTATTCATTATCATTTCTTATCTGCAAGGGCGTAGTGAGCCTCGCAATCGTGGGTCTTACGTTCGTTATATTAATATACATAATGTGGCCCTTGCGTCTGTTATACTTATATACATAAGGTGGGCCTTACACCCAATATAAACTGTGGGCCTTGTGCCCATTATATTTATATACATAATGTGGGCCTTATGCCTATTATATTTATATATTGTGGGCCTTGCTCCCATTATACCAACACTTCATTTAATTACCCAATTCTTTGTCTGATCAGGCCATATGCTCTACTAGGCCATCCCCTAATCTTACGTGATAGGGATGTATGGCATCTAACTTATGTTTTCATTAATCGATGCAATTATGAAACTATGTGCTCTTATAACGTGCTATGCAATAACAATGCATGATTGCATACCTAACATAGTGTAAAACAACACTTTAAATTCATTTTTGCTCATACTGTAGGTGGAGTTGTACTAACCTAATCTGCAAGCCAACTTGTACGCACATCCTTGTTAAGTTCTAGGTGTCTACCTGTCATCACAATGTATTCCATCAACAATCTTGCTGAGTCACTAGTACCGTTAGTGACTTAAGCAGATACTAACGTATGGTACCGATTGTCATTGGTACTAACATGTTCTGAGTTTTGGTTCTCTATAATCGTGGTTAATTAATTTATCACCCAATAAATTAATTAATGTCGTTCTTAGGTCACTTCTACTATTAGTGACTATAACTTGTATTGTTGTTTGGTACCGAGGCCCATCGGTACCCTACTGCTCCACTTTGGGAATTTGGTATCCAATTGTTATCGTGCTTGATTAATTTGTCCACTTGACAAATTAATCACCATTCCTCACTATCTCGTTCAAACACGGTCCTTGACTGGTTAACTGACTAGTCAACTGATCGGTTACCTCGCACATCGTTGACTAGCTGGTCTACCAGGTTACTTTACTTGTTTGGGTGTGGTAGCCTACCGGGCTACCTCTACTGTTTTGTTTATTTTTGAAAGTTGCTTTTGAATTCTTATAAAATTATTGGGAAAATATATGTTCTTTGAAACCATCCCCATATCATCCCATTGGAAGGTGGGGGCATTTTATTAAAATCATTTTTCTCATTTAAAAGGGGAAGAACATATTTTGGTGTTCAATTTTTAAAAAGGGTTCTTGAACCGTTTTACCAAAAACTGTTTAAAACTTGTTTGAGACGACTTAATTTGCAAATTTGGAAAACATCAAACTTTTCATCCTCGACGAGATGAACAATTCTTGTGTTCATCTTGGAGCTCAAATCAAACTCTAATCATTCATAAACTCATCAAACCCATGGCTAACTTTGTGTCCAGTTTTAGAAAAATCCCAGTTTTACACTTATTGAAAAATGGCTCTGTTTAAGGCCCGAAATGGCCAAATTTTTCAAATATGCATAGGTTTTCTTAAAGGTTTCGATGAGATCTACAACTTTCATGTTGAGTCTGAGATCCACTTCGGATTCTAAGTTGGTCATTTTTACAAAAATCCGAGACTATTCTTGTGCTCAGGATTTTAGTCCCAGTTTTGAGCTCTGGTTAAAAACTACTCGAAAAGTCTATCTTAAAATCATTTTTGACCAAAAGCTATTTGATGGAAAAACGACCATAACGAAATTTCCTTAAAACTTCATGGTTTACTAAATCCCAAATTCGAAACCTAAGGGGGTCAAAAATGGCCAAACCATGGCCTAAAACTAGAGATAGATTTGTGTGTCCAGCCATCTTAAATGTCCACATACACATCCATCCATAAAAATTTAAACCACAACCATACAATCACATAAACTTAAAAATAAAAAGCTAAGGGCTCAAAATAAACTTATTACAACCCATTGTACAAATAATAGACATAAATTTCCTTAATCAAAACTTAAAAATAACTAAACTACAAAAAAGGGGGTTTTCTGTTTTACCTTACATTCTATGAACCAAGCACAACCGAACCGAGGCTTAGGTGACCCAAAAATTGCCTTGTAAACCAAGAAGGATTAGGGGTTTGCTTGTGCTAGAAAGGACACCAAAATTTTTCTCTTATCATCAAACTAAAATAACAACTAAAAACAACAAAGATTGGTTCTAGAATCTTACCCTTGAGTGACCTTGAGATGGCTTGAGAAAATGGCTCCAAAACAAGCTAGGTTATGGCTGGTTTTTGCCAAGTTTTTGGCTTGCTTTCTTGGCTTGAAAATGGTCTATTTTGGGGCTGGAAATGGGCTGATTTTTATGAAGAGAAAGGGAGAGAAAAGGCTTGGTTTCTTGGGAGCAAAAAGAAGAAAATGAACTCTAAGGGTAAGCACACCTATTTATAGGAAAAAACTAAGCAACATTAATTAACATTAAGCAACCTTAATTAACCCCAAAACTAAGCTAAAAGGGGGACAAATTTTCTACCTCTTAGCTACAGAAAACCATGGGTGGTTGTTGCAAAAAAAGGGAGCCAAATTGTTTAATGTTTGTTTGCCATGTGATGGATACTATTGTATATTTTAATCAAAAGGTGGCCAACACATCCCGTTTTTAGTGTAAACTTTTCCCTGTGTTTAGGGATGTATTTGGTGCTGTTTGTGCTGCATGTGCATGATTTTCTAGGGGAAAAATTCATCTATTAAGTCTTCTCTTTGCAGTTTAATTTCTGCCTTTCGGTATTTGACCCTTTTTCGACAGTGTTCTAGATTTCTACCGAAATTGAATTTTTTTTATCCGATTCTTAAACTGATAATTCATAGTTTGGTTGTAATGCCTATGAGCCCATTTTGAGTCTATTTTACTGTTTATTTCCTATACTGTGGTTATGTTGCACTGTGTTGTCCTTGCGCACTCATAACAAGGCGTTTTCGCGTGAAATTTCAAACACAGTCTCTCCTGATTAATTTGGACTTGCTGATTTCAATTTTATCAGTATTACATCCATCTGTGGTCGTCTGGACCTGTTTTCAGGATCTACGTGACCTCGCCTCGAAAAATGTGTTTTGCACTTAATTGACTAATTTGAGTGTTCTGGACTCTAAATATATCAGTTTCGGGATGAGAAAAGGTCATCTTGACCCCTTTCTCGATACTACGTATCTCTCAAATAAATTTTTACGCTTTGTGCTCAATTGACTAAATTGAGCCTGCTAACTATTAATGTATTAGTTTTAAGTAAAATTAAGGCTGTCTTGGCCATTAACCTAACACTACGTTTCTACTATTCACTACTTTCAGTTTAACCGACTAGTCTGAGCATTCTGGCTCCAATTTTGTCAGTTTCTGGGCGAGAAGAGGTCATCTGGACTATTTTTCTCAATACTGTATCTCTGCTAGGGTAATTACCGCTGTTGTGCTCAGATGATTGGTCCGAGTGTACTGATGACTTGCTCACCAGTTCTGTGTCAAGAAATGATCGTCTAGATCGGTTTTCTTGATACTGTGTGTCTCTCACGCTTACACACATATATTAAGGTGAACCGATTTCACTGCATGAATAGAAATTAAACATCACTGTGCCTGTTTAATTCATTCAACTGGAAAAATATACTGTATTTATCAACTTAATTACTTATTATGTAGTAACTAGGTTATATGAACAGGGCGGTCATTATAAACCTAACCACAGGTTTTTTTGAAAACCAAGCATGAAAGTTTAATTTTTTTTGGCTCCGAATTTCTTCCTTAATTTCGTTACATTCCAACAAAAATTTTTGAGTCGAACAAACTACCCTAAACATGTAAAAATTTTCATTTGAACCCCTTGTATTGCTCACAGTTTTCACTTGGAAAATCATGCTCAAATTTTTTTTCAAGCTCTATTTCAATTTCTTGATTCCATTAGATGTCAACACTCATTTATTTTTTCAAAGCAAGAAATTACTCAAATTCAACCGCAATTCCCCCCCCCCCCCCCCCCCCCCCAGAACTCATGGATTTTACTTGAAAATTCACACATCCAAAATTTTTTTTTTCCTAGTTCCATTTCATTCCTTTAATCTATCTCATGCGAACATCACATTTAGAAGCAAGAAAACCAATAAACACAACTTGAAATTCATCCCAATATCGTTCCCCATTCTCATGGTTTTCCATTGAGAAAGTATACACAAAAATTCTTGTTTTTCCATTCTAATTCATGTGGGATAATAAATCAGTAAAAACGTATCAGAGTGGCACAGCGGAACAATAAAAATTTTTAGATCGTTAAATATCTCATGATGCCATATACAATAAACCAACAACAATTAAAACTCATACCTCAAGGACGCCAATCTTGTAGGAAGAGAATGATCGGAGGCTTCAACCAACTAGCCTTCTATACTATTCTCCAATTCCCGAATGGCTGAGTGTGTGGGCACTCTGAACCTCGATCGGTATGCTAGCACTGCTAGTCTTCTTCCGACCACCCAGATCTCTAAAGAACTTTATTGTCACGATGAGTTGTGCAACAATAAGCCTGCTCACCTGAGAGTCTGTGGTCTAAGAGAACTGGAGTGGCAGGACCTCTATTTATAGACCTGCATGAGGTGATTCTCTAAATTCGAATTGGATTAGGAAAAGATATTCTCCCTTATCCATATCCATAAAATCCGAATTTTCCATGGGAAAATCCCAACAATAAAATTCGGTTTATTTAGGATAAATCCAATCCAAATCTAAACAAGATTTTAACTAGAATTTTATCTCCCTTTTTCAACCAAAAAATCTGAAATTTCCTAGGAGATTTTCCCTCCAAAAATTCGACCACATTTAGGGAAGGAGAGAATCCAAATTCAACTAGGATTGAAACTTGAATTTTTCCCTTGAACCTTATCCACAAAAACCGAAATTCCATTGAGGATTATCCTCAAAATTTCGTCCATAATTTGTTAGGATTTGGATTCAAAATTCAAGTAGGATTCTAACAAGATTATCCTCTCCAAATTTAACTCAAATTCGAATTTCAAACCTTGTGGATTTTCCACAACAAATTCGAATCCCACTTGGACTATGATTCAAAATTTGAATTTCAAATTTCAAATTCGAATTTCAAATTCAAATTTCAAATTTCAAATTTAAATTTCAAATTCAAATTTCAAATTCAAATTTCAAATTCAAATTTCAAATTCAAATTTCAATTTCAAAATTCAAAATTCAAATTTCAAAATTCAAATTTCAAAATCCACAAAACGGTTGTGTTTCAAATTCTTATTCTCATGGATAATTTTCTACAACTCCAATCCAATCTCAAATAAAATCATGGCAACTTTATTTGGAGTTCGAATAATTGTGTACTCTATTATCCAAAACAAAATCTGAATCCAACCGGAGAGAATCTTGTCTACCATCCTAATCCTGTGTCATCACCATCCATAAATAATAAACCAGCCAATAGCATACACAAATCAATTTGCCAAACGTTAAGGAATTATATGGAGCTAGTAGAAGGACTGAGTGGACATATATAATCGGGCTCCCGCAAATCCATATGATCATCATTCTTTTATCGAACAACTCAATCATATGATCACTAGTTTCAGAGTCACACTGCTATAAACCTGAAACTGAACTCCTAATTATATACCGTATTACGTAAGCCTGTGACAAGCTATCGTCCAATGACCTTGTCATGTATGCAGAACCCTCATATGATATCCATGATCAGCCTTAGGCCAAAGTCCGTTTAATCATACTGATCAGGCTATCTTAAAGTTCCATTATACTGCCGAATAAAGAAAATGTTTATTCACCATATGTGAATAAGAAGTCATCCGCCCAGCAGACGAACCAAGGCCTTGTCCATTTTCATATTCAGTATAATGCCTTTAAGAGGATACCCTTAACTCCTCATTAGAGTTATGATTCCAATATCTGTAAATGAACCCTTCATCGTATACAAGTCATGCACCCAACGAATCGGTCTATAAGCTTACTACCTCTGAGATGCTTTAGCCATTGGAACATCAAAGTACACAAGTCATATACATGAAGCTGTCCTTTTACTCAGGATTAAGGTTACTGCATAATGAACGTCAAAAGCAGATTGATCCACTCAAAGCGGACTTCGTAGATCAATCACGCTTTAGTCCCGGTCTAATATGTCACCACCAAGCAACATATCCATGTCTCTACTTGGTAGTCCAGCTCCAGACAGTCAAGACAAACCGTCCCTTCCAAGGCTTTAGACAACATAATAGTCTTAACATGAGTTAGATGCTCGGTTTAACCCCATAGACTACAGACCATAGTTTAGACCGCTAACTTTAGAACATTGTCTTCTCGCATACAAAAGTCCATTGCATGCAATGTTCTAACAGTTTTAACACAGGCAGTCAGTGAGCCATATTTGCTTACATTTACTTTAACATGTAAATAAGACGAGGATAGATAGCAATGTAATGAATGACCTCTATGTATATATAATTTTATTATCCAGTTCAAAATAAATACATCAAAATGTCTCTAATGCTTAGGGCATTTCCTAACAATCTCCCACTTGCCCTAAGCCAGCAGATGTGCCATGTTACGCATCCCCATCGCCTCTACGTGCCTCTCAAAGCTTTTAGCCACCAAAGTCTTAGTAGAGGGATCGGCGATGTTGTCCTCGGACGCGATCTTACATACATCTACTTATCCTGTCTCTATATGCCCTCTAATGTCGACTTCCTCAAATCCTTACAAGTCTGGAAGTCTGAGTCCATGTATCCTACGGGTGTTAGGTCCCCTCCAGAATACACCAGCATATAATACCTCGTTCTCTTAAGATACTTGAGTATATGCTTTACAGCTTGCCAGTGCTTGGTTCCAGGATTTGCTTGATATCGACTCACCATACCTAGTGCAAAACATATATCCGGGCGAGTGCAAAGCATAGCGTACATAAGGCTACCCATAGCAGATGCATAAGGGACCTTACTCATACGCTCTCTTTCTTCCGATGTCTTGGGACAGTCATCCAATGAAAGAGTTAGACCGGCAATAGAAGGTTGTGAGCCTTTCTTTGCCTCTTGCATTGCATATTTGTCAATTATTTTATCTATGTATGAAGCTTGGGATAACGCTATCATTTTGTTCTTTTGATCTCTAAAGAGACGAATGCCTAGAACATAATTAGCTTCTCTCAAGTCCTTCATGTCAAACTGTTGGTGTATCCAAAGCTTGACCGATGATAAGTTCCCTACATCATTCCCAATGAGTAGTATATCATCGACATAGAGTATAAGAAAGACCACTTTTCCATCCTTAATACGTTTATAAACACAGGGTTCATCCACATTCTGCTCAAAACCAAATGTCTTAATCGCTTGATCAAACCTCTGGTTCCATGAGCGGGATGCTTGCTTTAATCTATAAATGGATCTAAGCAACTTGCAGACTTTCCTTTCTTGACCTTTCGCTACGAATCCTTCGGGCTGTATCATATAGATACACTCTTCAAGATGGCCATTTAAGAATGCCGTCTTGACATCCATTTTCCAGATCTCGTAATCGAGAGCCGCAGTAATGGACAGAAGAATATGGATAGACTTCAGTATAGCAACAGGCGAAAAGGTTTCATCGTAATCGATTCCAACCTTTTACGTGTATATCTTTGCAACTAGTCTAGCTTTGAAAGTTTCCACTCTCCCTTCCGCATCCTTCTTTCTTTTGTAGACCCATTTGCATCCAATGGGTTTTATCCCATCTGGCAAATCTACAAGTTCCCAAACAGAGTTGGATTTCATAGAATCCATCTCATTGTTCATAGCTTGTTTCCAAGATTTAGAATCAACATCATTTACAGCTTCATCATAAGTGACCGGATCATCCTCATGCTCATGAGCCTCGGCCTGGTATACCTCAGCATCATACATGAAGAAATTAGGTTTCTTAGAAACCCTCCCACTACGACGAGGCACCCTAAATTGTTGATCGTCTGCAGGTCTTTCACTGGAACTTGGACTTGCATCCAAGACCGAAATCTATGGAGCAGTTCTTTCACCCGATAACTCCTCTAGCACCACTTTACTTCGAGGCTTAAAGTCATTCATGTGACTTTCCTCCAAGAATGTCGCGTGGGTTGAGACAATGACCTTTTGTTCCTTCGGGTTATAGAACAGACCTCCTTTAGTTCCTTTTGGATACCCTACAAATATGCATAATTCTGATCTTGGTTCCAACTTCTTTGCATCCCCATCCAGTACATGCACCGGGCAGCCCCATATTCTCATATGTCCAAGGGAGGGCTTCCTGCCACGCCACAATTCATACGGAGTTCTGGGAATTGATTTGCTCGGAACCTGATTCAGAATATAGCACGCCGTTTGTAAAGCATATCCCCAAAATGATAATGGCAGCGTTGAATAACTCATCATGGACCGTACCATATCAATAAGGTTCTGTTTCTCCTTTCGGCTACACCATTCTGTTGTGGAGTACCAGGTGCAGTCAATTGGGAAATATCCCGTACTCTACAAGATGTCCTAGAAATTCATCGGAGAGGTATTCGCCACCTCGATCAGATCGAAGTGTCTTTATGGATTTATCGAATTGCTTTTCCACTTCCGCACGATATTCTTTGAACTTGTCAAAGGTTTCGCTCTTGCGGTGCATCAGATACACATATCCATACCTCGAGTAATCATTTATAAAAGAGACATAATACTCGAACCCTCCTCGTGCTGTGATGTTCGTGGGGCCACATACGTCAGTGTGCACAATTTCTAAGAGCTCCTGAGCCCTTGTACCCTTAACTCCAAAAGACCTTCTAGTCATTTTACCCTCTAGACAAGACTCACATTGGGGAAGACGTCCCTCCTCCAGAGATTCTAAAGGACCGTCTTTCACCAATCTTTGAATCCTATCCTGATTAATATGACCAAGTCTTAAATGGCAAAGATACGCCTTATTAGAGTGAGAAACTTTCAACCTTTTAGAGTTATCAATTATTTCAATGTCAAGCAACGAGTACATCTTTGGTTTGATCAAATATAGGTTTCCATCCATCCATCCAGAACAGATAAAAGACTTATTTCTACGAATATCAACTCTTTTACTAAAAGAAACTGAATAAGAATCCTTTATTAAACAAGCTACCGATATAAGGTTCCTCCTAAAATTAGGAACATAAAAACAGTCTTTTAATAAAATAAACCTAAATTGATTAAAATAAAGGTAAACATCTCCCACTGCCTCAGCCACCACAAAGCTGCCGTCCCTAGTTCGCAACGAGAGGTTCCTATCATGTAGACTTCTTGTTTCCACGAACCCCTGCATAGAAACACAAACATGATTAGTGGCACCCGAATCAATGACCCAAGTGTCTTTCGATTCTTCCACCAAACACGCTTTTAAGTAAAGAAGTTCCTTACCTTCCTCACCCTTGGGGGCTAGGAATTCCCGGCAAGCCTTCTTGAAGTGACCTACCTTCCCACAATGGAAGCATTTGGACTTTTTAGGGTCCTTTGGCTTCTTGTTCTTCTTCTTCCCGTCTGAGACAGGAGGATTAGAAGAACTAGGAGCCACTTGCTTCTTATTTGGCCTCTTCTTCTTCCGTGAGGGATTGGAAGATTCTGCCAAATTGGCCTCTCCTTTAAATCGGACTGCATCCTCATCCCTAATCATCTGCTCATAAGCCTGTAGTTGCTTCATGAGCTCGGTTAGTCCTAACTCCTTTGTCGTCAGATTGTATGCGGCCTTAAACCCCACAAAATCTTTAGACAGAATCTTGAACACCATCTCGATCTGGGTGTTGTAGTCCAACTCAGCACCATTCTCGGTAGCCTCAGCAAAGAATCCCATTAGAGTGATCATATGGTCCTTTACCAGAGTACCCACTTTTTGCTTAGAGTTCATAATACTGGTGATAGCGGACTGTCGAGCCAATTTTTCTTGGCCTCCGAACATGTCCTCTAGATTGTCCATGATCTCTCTAGCAACTTGATAAGTCTCATACTGCTTTTGTAAAGCACTCGTCATGCTAGCAAGGATATAGCATCGAGCTATCTCATTAGATTCTCTCAAACGATTATAGGCAACCGGGACCTCCTCAAGTGGTGTGTCAGGTTTGGGCCTTGGTAGGCATGGTTCGTCCAGTACGAACTTGTGTCTCTCGCAGCTGAGAACTATTAATAGATTTCTTTTCCAATCTTTATAATTATCGCCATTCAGCTTATTTTCAGTAAGTATTGAAATGAGGAGTGTCGGTGACATTTTGAACTGAAATAAAATTATACTAGACATCATTACAAAGCCCAAGCAAATATACAGATAATTTAGTAAATAAAACATACAAGTATGTTCCAACATGAAACTTGAAAAATATGTAGCATTGCAACGGTAATTCTTAGCACCTATTGTCCCAAGCCACCGAGGGGTGGTCATGGAAACAAATAGCCGGAACATGGACCCTATCCAATTAATATATGTTGCCTTAAATCCTCCAAGGTTAAGACATATATCAATAACCGCTTATTTGGCCACCAGTTTAGTTAACAGAGCTTCTAAGGAAGGTTAATAACTAAACGAGTCTTGAGTGTATAACCATTGTTTACGTAGCCCGATCCACGTCCTACCAAGCCACCGAGAGGTGGTCATGAATAGGATCGTACCCGAACACGTTTTCTACATAGGAGATCCAATCTAGTATACCGACGGCGGAAAACACCTACCGAGGGGTGTGGTCAGGGCAGAACTGACGCGAGGCGTTACCATGCTTTCACATATGGATCAACAATGGAGGCCGTGGGTTTTGTTTGAAACCCTCTCCCACTCAATATTTTGAAAAACATGCAAGTTTTGATAAATTATGTATGATCAATAGAGTATGAGCGGCACTCACCTATCCTATATGACATGTTATCAAATATGCATATAAAATATCCATCAATACATATTTATACATCTATGACATATCACAGAAAAAATAATTGACAGAATAACCAAGCCATGGTTCCATCCTAGAACAAAGAAAATAAAGATTACAAAATTCCATCCAAAGCATTCTTTGGGTCTTGAATTTGTTCCGTCTTCTTATATCCATCTTTATGTAGCCTCTCCATTTATTTCTCATCCCAAGAATTATTTAAAATTTAAATCTCCAAAAATTTAAATTTCAAATTCAAATTCCAAATTCGAATTTCAAATTTAAATTTCCAATTCAAATTTTAAACAATTTTAAACATCATGTGTAATAATATGTAATTTCAAAAATTTCAAATTTTCAATTACATATTTTTAAACATGATTTAAAATTAAATTTCTAATTTAAAAATCAAAATTTTTCGATTTTTAGACCGTCGTACCACCACCTCCGAAGGCGGCAGCAGCCATGGGCAGCCACCAGCCCTAAAGGGGCTGGCAGCCCACGGCTGCCCCCTATGTGCAGCCTTGCCGGGCTGCAGGCCAAGCCTGCAGCGCCAGGCTGCACGCCCAGGCCAGGCGCAGCAACCGGTAGGCTGCAGACAGCGCCTGCAGCCAGAGGCTGCACGCCCAGGCTGCGGCCAGCCTTGGGCAGGCCACGGCCACCCTTGGCTGCAGGCCAAGCCTGCGGCCGTGGGTGGTGTTGGCCTACACAAGGGCTGCCACAGCCCCATCCTGCCCGAGGGCAAGGGCTGCAGCCCCATCAAGGCCCGTTGGCCTATCCCGAGGGGTCGTGTCTCGATTTTCGTGTCATATTCCAATTTACCTATTAGGATCTCCAAAAATTAATTTGAATCCCAATTAAATTGAAATTTTCCGCACAATCAAAATTTCGACCTTTAAATCAAATTTAACTTTTGGGAAAAAATAAATTACGGTCTTCAATCTTCAATCTCCTCCAAGAATAATTACATAAAATTTCCTAAACTGTTTCTGGTGTACAAAAATTCTAACCATAAAAATTCTAAGAGACAAAAAATAAAATCCATGGGAAAATTACAGTGTTAATAAACTGCTCCCATGGTTACATAAAAATTCCTAGATACAATTTTTCTAAATTCTAAGGAACCATAACCGGTATAATCAAGCATGCTTATAATAATTCAGAAAATTAAAATAACCACATACTTTATACATAATCCATGATAACAACATAAAGGAACCCTAGAATGCTACTCTCTAAATATCAAATCCATACATAAATAAAAAAGACTAAGTAATTGTCTAATTTATGTACATGACATAGTCATGAGATGGCTCTAATACCAATTGTGGGATAATAAATCGGTAAAAACGTATCAGAGTAGCGCAGCGGAACAATAAAAATTTTTAGATCGTTAAATATCTCATGATGCCATATACAATAAACCAACAACAATTAAAACTCATACCTCAAGGACGCCAATCTTGTAGGAGGAGAATGACCGAAGGCTTCAACCAACTAGCCTTCTCTACTATTCTCCAATTCCCGAATGTCTGAGTGTGTGGGCACTCTGAACCTCGATCGGTATGCTAGCACTACTAGTCTTCTTCCGACCACCCAGATCTCTAAAGAACTTTATTATCACGATGAGCTATGCAACAATAAGCTTGCTCACCTGAGAGTCTGTGGTCTGAGAGAACTGGAGTGGCAGGACCTCTATTTATAGACCTGCATGAGGTGATTCTCTGAATTCGAATTGGATTAGGAAAAGATATTCTCCCTTATCCATATCCATAAAATCTGAATTTTCCATGGGAAAATCCCAACAATAAAATTCGGTTTATTTAGGATAAATTCCAATCCAAATCTAAACAAGATTTTAACTAGAATTTTATCTCCCTTTTTCAACCAAAAAATCCGAAATTTCCAAGGAGATTTTCCCTCCAAAAATTCGGCCACATTTAGGGAAGGAGAGAATCCAAATTCAACTAGGATTGAAACTTGAATTTTTCCCTTGAACCTTATCCACAAAAACCGAAATTCCATTGAGGATTATCCTCAAAATTTTGTCCATAATTTGTTAGGATTTGGATTCAAAATTCAAGTAGGATTCTAACAAGATTATCCTCTCGAAATCCAACTCAAATTCGAATTTCAAACCTTGTGGATTTTCCACAACAAATTCGAATCCCACTTGGACTGTGATTCAAAATTTGAATTTCAAATTTTAAATTCGAATTTCAAATTCAAATTTCAAATTTAAATTTCAAATTCAAATTTCAAATTCGAATTTCAAATTCAAATTTCAAATTCAAATTTCAAATTCAAAATTCAAATTTCAAATTTCAAATTTCAAATTTCAAAATCCATAAAACAGTTGTGTTTCAAATTCTTGTTCTCACGGATAATTTTCTACAACTCCAATCCAATCTCAAATAAAATCATGGCAACTTTATTTGGAGTTCGAACAATTGTGTACTCTATTATCCAAAACAAAATCTGAATCCAACCGGAGAGAATCTTGTCTACCATCCTAATCCTGTGTCATCACCATCCACGCATAATAAACCAGCCAATAGCATACACAAATCAATTTGCCAAACGTTAACGAATTATGTGGAGCTAGTAGAGGGACTGATTGGACATATATAATTGGGCTCCCGCAAATCCATATGATCATCATTCTTTTACAGAACAACTCAATCATATGATCACTAGTTTCAGAGTCACACCACTATAAACCTGAAACTGAACTCCCAATTATATACCGTATTACGTAACCCTGTGACAAGCTATCGTCCAATGACCTTGTCATGTATGCAGAACGCTCATATGATATCCATGATCAGCCTTAGGCCAAAGTCCGTTTAATCCTACTGATCAGGCTATCTTAAAGTTCCATTATACTAACGAATAAAGAAAATGATTATTCACCATATGTGAATAAGAAGTCATCCGCCCAGCAGACGACCCAAGGCCTTGTCCATTTTCACATTCAGTATGGTGCCTTTAAGAGGATACCCTTAACTCCTCATTAGAGTTATGATTCCAATATCTGTAAACGAACCCTTCATCGTATACAATTCATGCACCCAACGAACCGGTCTATAAGCTTACTACCTCTGAGACGCTTTAGCCATTGGAACATCAAAGTACACAAGTCATATACATGAAGCTTTCCTTTTACTTAGGATTAAGGTTACTGCATAATGAACGTCAAAAGCAGATTGATCCACTCAAAGCGGACTTCGTAGATCAATCACGCTTTAGTCCTGATCTAATATGTCACCACCAAGCAACATATCCATGTCTCTACTTGGGAGTCCAGCTCCAGACAGTCAAGACAAACCGTCCTCTCCAAGGCTTTAGACAACATAATAGTCTTAACATGAGTTAGATGCTCGGTCTAACCCCATAGACTACAGACCATAGTTTAGACCGCTAACTTTAGAACGTTGTCTTCTTGCATTCAAAAGTCCATTGCATGCAACGTTCTAACAGTTTTAACACAAGCAGTCAGTGAGCCATATTTGCTTACATTTACTTTAACATGTAAATAAGACGAGGACAGATAGCAATGTAATGAATAACCTCTATGTATATATAATTTTATTATCCAGTTCAAAATAAATACATCAAAATGTCCCTAATGCTTAGGGCATTTCCTAACAATTCATTACTTGTTTCCATCACAAGCCAACATCACTCTTTAATCCAAAACTAGCAAAATTCAAACTTGAAAATCAGCACTCAAACCTGTATGCAGTCCATAGTTTCTATACAAAAAAAATGAAGAAGAAAAGCTTGGAAATGGAGACTCACCTCACTAGTTCTTGACTACTTGGACTTGGGATGGATTCTAAGCAACTTTTAGTAGAAATTTTGAAGAAAAAGGACTTGGAGATAGGTGGAAGCTCACGGCTGCAAGGGAGAGTAGAGAACAAAATTTTTTCTTAGGTTTTGGAAGCTCAAAACCAAGCTTTTATGGCAGCCAAAGAATAAGGACTAATTTACAAAGGTTTTTGGGCAATTTGGCAACATTTCAAGGGTTGTTTTGCAATTTTGCTTAATTTCCACTCCAAAACAGACACCTCGCATGCTAGAAATCTCTTGAATTTTCTAAGTCATGTCTTTGACATTTTAGGTTAACTTTGCATCCTAACCATTAGATCAAAGGGGCTTTGAACCCTAGCCTTTGGATCATGGTATTTTCTAAGATCCTTATGGGTGTCATACACCCTAGTCTTTTACTTAATATATATTATTGGTCAAACTTTTCACTAAAAGTCAACCAAAATGGAATTTCACCGAAATAATGTAGGTGGGTTTTTAGGGCCGTCTGTGTGATCGGTTTTAATTAATTCACTTCCGTTTGTTCAAAATCCATGCCGTAAGTATTTTGTCTTTTAGTGGATTTTGGGAACCATCTAGGGTTTTTGATACCGAAAAGAGCGTTGTTTGTCCAATTTCAGTTCAGTAAAATTTCTTATTATTGAATACCCTTTCTTTAATATTGTTAGAACATTTTATTGCATTCTAAACAATATAAAATCATACATTTTAATATTTAAACATAAAAATCATTACATTCATACAATGTACATATTATCTGATAACGGTAAAATTTCTCGGTTATCACACCCTACATAAGGATTGCTCCTAAGCCCATCTTGGACGCATCACTATATATCACGAACTTCTCCCCTTCAGTGGGAAGAGTGAGAATTGGCATGCTTATCAATCGTTTCTTCAGCTCCCAAAAACTCCTTTCGCACTCTGTTGTCCATTCGTGTTTCCTCTCTTTGCGTGTAATTGCTGTGAGAGGTGCAGCTAATTGCATAAATCCTTCTACAAATCTTCTATAGTAGCTAGCTAAACCTTAGAAGGTCTATATTTCCGTCACATTCTTAGGTGCAGGCCATTCATTAATCGCCTCTACTTTGGCAGGATCCACAGTGGTTCCTTCTCTAGAGACCATGTGTCCCAGAAAATGCACTCTATCCAAGCAAAATTCACACTTGGAGAATTTTCAATAGAGTTGGTGCTCCCTTATCATGTGAAGGATAATCCTCAAATGCTCCTCATGCTCCTTATGAGTCTTTGAATATATACATATGTCATCGATAAACACAATGACAAACTTATCTAGGAATTCCTTAAAAACGTTGTTCATCAAATCCATGAACATAGCTGGAGCATTTGTTAACCTAAAGGGCATTACAAGAAGCTCATAATGACCGTAACTGGTTCTAAATGATGTCTTAGGGATATCATTTTCCTTAATCCTCAGCTAGTGATATCCTGATCGTAGATCGATTTTGGAGAATATTGTTGCACCTTTTAGCTAATCAAACAAGTTGTCAATTCTAGGTAAGGGATACCTATTCTTGACAGTGATCTTGTTCAGCTCACGATAATCTATACAGATGCAAAAAGTTCCACCCTTCTTCTCAACGAACAGTACTAGAGCTCCCCATAGGGCGTAACTTGGTCGGATAAATCCTTTGTTCAATAGTTCCTTTAGTTACACTTACAACTCCTTTAGCTCCATCGGTGCCATATGGTATGACACTTTTGAGATAAGTGCAGTTCCAAGCATAAGTTCAATTTCGAAGGAGATTTCTCATTCTAGTGGTAATCCAGGTAACTCCTTTGGGAAGACATCAGGGAATTCGTTAATGATGGGAACATCTTCTAGTTGAAGTTTTGGTTGTTCCTTCGCCACGTTCGTCACATAAGCTAGGTATCCAGTACAGCCACTGGCCATTAGCTTACTTGCCTTTAATGAGCTAATCATTATCTTACTCAATTTGCGTGAAAAATCTATGTACTCAAAGCATTCTTCTTCGTCTGGTCGAAACATTATCTTTCGGTTTCGACAATCGATCATGACTTGATATTTTTCTAAGAAATCCATCCCTAGGAAATCATAGTCAACTATTTTCACCACGATCAATTCTACATAAAATTCCCTATTTGCCACATTTACTGGCACATGGGGTAACCAGTAATTGGACAATAGTACCTCGCCTGAGGGTAGATCCATTTTAAATGTCTTACCCATGTTATCCTTAGGATATCCTAACTTATCAGCAAATTCATATGAAACAAAAGAATGCATAGCCCCTGAATCAAAACGAACAGACGCCAAATGATTAGTGATAGAAAGTTGACCTATCACCACATTTGACGTTCCTACCTCCGCGTCCGCTTTAGTGTATGCCATAACATATGCATCAATGTGAGGCATGCGTCCTTGTCTCTCCTGTAGTGCCGGAGACCCTTCAAACTTAGCTTGTAATGCATAAGCTTAGGGACGTTATTGCTGGGATTGAAAGGTACCTTATATATTCTGGTGATTTATGGGATAGTTTCTGGCAAAATGGCCTTGTTTTCAACACTGATAACAAGTACTAGGACCATATCAGCATTGGCCAAAGTGCCTCTTCCCACATGTCACACAAGTGGGAACGTTGGGTTCGACATTAGTGTTCAACTTCCTCTACTGATTTCGACTATCCTGGTTTCGATTCCCGAGGAAATTCCCCTTTCTCTTAGTCTGCAACTGTGGGCCTTAAGGGTTGGGCTCTCCTGGCCTAGCAGTCTGATTCGGCTTGCTACTCTAGCCAGTTGGAGCTCTGACTTGAGAGGATTTAGTCAAGACCTTCTCCTTTTTCTAGGCTTCCCATACATTCTCTCTCTTTTCTTTCTGTTGAGCTAGATGATATTTTGCTCTTAGGGCTTAGCTTACACAGTTTCCTATACTTTCTAGGCTTCCCAATTGGAGCTCCGACTTGAGAGATTTAGTCAAGACCTTCTCCTTTTTCTAGGCTTCCCATACTTTCTCTCTCTTTTCTTTTTGTTGAGCTAGATGATATTTTGCTCTTAGGGCTCAGCTTACACAGTTTGCTATAGAAGTGGGTGGCACTGGGCCACTGTCTACCAGGGCAGATATGTTTTGTCAGAACATACCGATCATTTTCTGTATCTTCTCCCTCTCGGTAGGGACCATATAAGGGCATAGTCTGGAAAGCTGATCAAACTTCTAACATACTTCACTCACTGACATGTTTCCCTGCTTTAGATTCGCAAACTCTTTTTGTTGCGGTCGCAAAGATGTAGGGTCATAGTACTTTTGATTGAACTCTTCTAAAAATTCATTGGACATCATTATAGCTACATTCCTCCTCATTTCGATAGTGTCCTACTAGAACCTAGCATCCTTTCTCAGAACAAATGATGCACACAAGACTTTCTCTAGCTCCGTCAGATCCATAAAATCTAGGATCATCTATATAGAGGAGAGCCATTCCTCTGCTTTTAATGGATCTGTAGAGCCCTCGTATTCCGGCGGTTTCATCTGACAGAATCACTAATATAGTGGCTCTTGGTTTATTCTTGGTTCTAGTTGAGGTTCATATACTACTTTAGGCATAACTTGGGGCACTGCCTGTTTAGTTGCAGCCATTTGTGAGGTTTGACCTTCTTCTTGGCCTTGTCTTTGTTCTATATCATTTAATCATTGTCGTAATTTTGCATTCTCTTTCATTTGTGTCTCTAGAAGAGCTTGCAACTCTTCCACTCTATCTGACAATCGTCATCCTCTTCGTGTGTCCATCATGCTTTTTTTGTTCATAAATTAGCATGACAATCAATGTTAAACTTCCCATAAAAATATTTGGTAATATAAGAAAAAATAATTTTCAAACATTCCATAATTTCAATATATCATCATTTTAACATATCAAAATTTCATAACATAACATTTCTTAACATTCATATACATTTAAACTTTAAGCCTTATGCACAAAATGGCCTTTTACCTCGAATGTACATATATACACATCTATATCTTTACACTATAATCCCCTTGTTGATCCGGATTTAAAAGAAATTCTTCCCGATCTTCTTCCTCTTCGCCCGAACCATTACCGGTTCTAGATGATATTCTGTGATCAGAACCTGTCTTATCTCTATGCCTAGATGGACTAGCCTTGTGATCATTTGCCATCAGTCGTGGCCCAAATAGACATGTCAACATACCATCTTGTAGCTCTTGTTCTCAACTATTTCGTACTACCCATTCCCCTAATAGCTCTTTTTTAGCTTTCATCACAGTGATTATGAACTCTCATAGTGTAAGGGGATATAATGGGGTCACTCTTTATCTTAGTTCTACTGTGAACCCCTTCCAAAATATCACAAAAATCCTCATCAGTGAGGTTGGGCAGGGGACATCTTCTCACGATGTTCTCCTCAAATCACACTGCATAAGTGAATACTGTGTCACCGAGCAGCATTTGGAGTCTTTTAGCACAAAGAACAAACTTTCTAATATCCATAAACCTAGGTAGTATAGGCGGCTGTGTCGCTACGCTGCTCTTTGGAGGGTCTAGGACTAGTGTTGGGCTCTTGGGAAGGAACTATTGTATCATCAAGTGCCTAAACTCGGCCCAGTTTAGCCCCAATAGCATGTCTTGGTCGCAGTAATCCTAGAACATACGTACATCTCCCTGGAACATATTGACGGCCATTTGACCTAATAATCCTTGTCGATATCGCACAAGTGCAGGACCATCTCCACTGCATGGAGCTAGTCTCTCGTAGCCATAGCCTGTTGACCTCCCTCAAAACTGGGTGGGCAACTGGCTTTGAAGGCATGTACCGCCTGAGCTGAAACCCTAGCTCCTATGTATGGGCATCCACCTACCACTAGGATATCAATCTTGACTGGTGGAGGAGGCATCGATCGAGGAGGTGGCACTCTAACTGGTGACATTACCCTGGCCCGTGGTGTTGCCGGCTCAGGAATTGAGGGTCTAAGTACTGGTTGTTGAGACATAGACGGCCTAAGGATGGACCTTATCCTAATCCTCAGCGATCCTCTCGGTCAGTATGGCTGAGATCTCATGTATGGTGGTCTCGTCATCGTATATCCTACAAAACATATACCTTCATGTGAACAAATAGTTAACTATCTTAAAGAAACCTAACTTACTTGGATTGATGAGTAGGCTACGCATTCTGTTAAGAAGGATATGGTCAAGCTACTCTAATACCACCTGTGGCACCCGGTAGGTTTGGTACCATCGCCATCGAGCTCCATAGCTGACTGCGATAGACCGTTGCCTTATAGGGCTACTGTAATTTACTTTTACTTTTAAACCTCTCATTGTTTTAGGGCACTTTTTTTTTAAAAAACTTCTTTCTTAAAATATTTTTCTTCTTCAAACTGTGTAGTAAATAAAACTTTACTATACTAGTCATTTGGGATGTACAATATATAATTTACATAAATGTATAATTTCAACTTGATACATAAAATACATCAACTTTTGTTTTTCTTCAAATCTTCTCTTGAACGCTCAGCGAAAGACTGGTAGCAAGACCATATCCACGAAGATTTCCTATTCCTTTGGCACATGTAGATCCCGTCGTCATCCATAGCAATCTACTACTGAATAAGTTTCTTACCTACAACATGAACAACCGGTGAGCTATAGGCTCAGTAAGTTCAAACATAAATTCTAGAAAAAGAAAACACATTTTAATCCATGAATAGTAACTTTTACCATAAATAGTACTATTTACCGTAAATAATACTATTTATTATGAATAGTAACTTGACCATGAACAGTACTATTGACTGTAAACAGTACTATTGACCGTGAACAGTACCTTTAATCGCGACGGTACTCGTAGTGTTAGTGCATCTTATGCTCGGTTTTGCTCACTTATGGCTTTCGTATCAGTCTTAGGCCATTAAATTTTCTTATATTCTGGTTTTGGGCCCCTTATTGGTGATACCATTAGTGCGCACAATTGGGAGGGACATTGGGAAGTGACCCACTAGTCAATCCTCCACAGCCTAGCATAAGCATAAGCTTTATCCCCATAGGAAATTAAACCTCTACTGTATTAGAGGCCAGTACGCCAAAAGTGGTTTAATTACCATCTTTCTTATAGTTCCAACCGGGTGGCATTTTCATTACCCCATGGTTAGGAACACTTTAGTGCCCGTAGCACATTTATATTCTTTCATTTATTGTGTGTATTAAATTAATCACACTCTAGTGCCATAGCACATATTTCCATAGTGTACATATAGTACACAACTTAGACCTATTAAGTCAGTTATGTGTGTTAGATTAACCATACTTTAGTGCACATAGCATAGACATACATGATACATAGATAGCGCATAAACATGGACATAATAGTTAATTTATGTTGTAGACAAGTAGATGTCTAAAATTACAGTAATTGTGCTAGGGTCCACTTCTTCGAATCCTTCGACGTTCCTTTGCCGCCTCTAGATTGGATCCCTACAAATAAAATATTATTTGTTAGTTTTCACTGTCATTTATTACTTTTCATCTATCCGTTACGTCTTCATTGTTATAAACATTTCATTACTGTGTACAATACACAGCCTGATACACGGTCATGTCCATGGCCGTGTACCTCTCGGGTCACTAAAATTCTTCAATATATGGCCGTGTAACTTGTTTATTTATGCATAAGTACACGACCCAATATACGGCTGTGTCCAAGACTGTGTAACTCTCTAGTTGTTGAATGTCTCATTACATGGCCATGTACCCTAGGCGTGCTCAGAATTCATTCTTATTACACGCCTGTGTTCTTCAAGTACGTGCCTGTGTACTATTTAAAACTTGAATTTGACCTTAAAAATCTTAATTATGGTCTTTAGAAGTTTATTTAAGCCATTCTAAGGCATTTTCGGTCCTTTTCGAGCATTTAAGAAATTTTTGGTCAAAATGACCATTTTACCCCTGATAGGTCAATGGACCGTAAAACTTTCGTTTTAGCATTTTAACGGAATTTCCTAAGCCTAAAAATCATAAAATAATTTTTCCTAGGCCTCGATATATTTTTACAGCATCAATTATTGTAAAATCAGTAACTATTCGTTACCCGACCCTCAGGTGGTACTATTCCGACCCCCTAGCGTCGTTTCTCGTTTTTCTAATGTTTTGGAGCCTCAAATGGACATTTCACTATTCCTGAAATCGTTCATTGCCCTTTCCTGAGCCTATGTCACCGATGGGGCTTGGGTTTTCTTCTCGATCACGTTTTTACCCTTCGGTACCTAAAATACTCTTAACTTCGTTTTTCCTCTTTTTCAATATTTCAAGACTTTAGAGAGATGTTTTACTAATCCTTAAAACGTCTACTCTCCCTTTTCTGAACCTAACTTATCGATGGGTATTAGTTTTCAATCTCGAGTACATTTTTGTCCCTCATTTCCTAAAATACCCTTAATGCTGTTCTAACATTTTCGGCAGCATTTTGGCTTAAATTTTAGGTTCCTGGTGTTTAGTTAATGCCTCAATAACTTTGGTACCTGCCACATACTAAACCAAAGGCCTATTTTATGCAAAAGTACCGAACTTTTATATAAAATTTCTCACTTAATCTACATTCCAAAACCAACTTCAATTTCATTATTTTTCTCAAAATTGGTTACGGTTTCATGGGCATTCTCAACACCAAATTTTCTTCCACAATCTCATTTTCTTGCACTTCAAAAAATATGGTTTTTTTTTCACAATTCTATACCAAAACCTAAACAAAATTTTCATTCCAAACCCTAGGTTTACCCATGATTTTTGTCCAAAAAGACCTAGACAAAAAAATTTGACTCCTTGCTGGGGTTTTTCTCAAGCTTTCCATACACTTTGCTTCACAAAATTTTTCACAATTTCTTCCTCATAGGCCACGTTTTTTTTTTTGTTTTTTTTTTTAATTTTTTTGTAAAACCTTAGCCAACATTCAGTTTTTCAAGCTACCAATTATGAAAATTTGTTCTCCACATTACCATGATAGTTTAAACGCAATTAGACATAACTTGTTCTCCATGAAAATCCCATTCCCTCACACACATACCACATGGATTTTCCACTTGAAACACACTCAAAACTTTGTGTTTCAAGCTTCCATAATACTCCTTAACTAGCATGCATACTAGCAACATCAAAACAACAAGGTTTACACTAAATTTTTTTTCACCCTCCATAGCCATGAATAACCCATGCTTTCTTCAAGAAAAACACAAGGAAAACTTAAGTACAAAGAGAGTTACCTTGCTAGGTTGAACTCTTGAAGCTTAGGTTGAAGTTTGGTGAAGAAATTTGCAAAGTTTTTGGCTTGGAAAGGGAGGTAAGGTCATGGCTGCACAAGGGGAGGTTGGCCTGAGTGTTTGCTATTTTCTTGGTTATGTTTTCCAGCCCTTAAACACGTTTTTATGGCTGCTCAAAAAGGGAGGATTAAGTTGCAATAGTTTTGGACAAATTGGCAACACTTTGGGGCATGTGAAACTTTTTGGGGGCTAAATTGAAATTTCAAAATTTTTTTTTTGATTTCTTGTCCACCTAAGCCAAATCTTACAGCCCCATTAAAACCAAATTCTTTCTAAATTTTTTTAATTCTTTTCCATGAAATTTTGGCCAAAATCTAGCCCTTGGATCAAGATTAGGATAAATCTAATCTATTAGATCCCCTTATTTCTTTCCACTTACTTTATCTTTCTCATTTTTGACATGACCATGACGACATCGTGTGATGACTTCATCCAATTAATTCCTTATATAATCTCATGGTCAAACTTTGACCAATAGTCAAACCAAACCAAATTTCACTGAAATCGTATAGGCGGGTTTCTAACCCTTTTGTGTGATCAGTTTGCCTTATTTCACTGTCATTTGACTGAAATTTACTCTTAATGTTTTTGTCCTTTAGTACATATGGTGCACCATCTAGGGTTTTTAGTTTTGAATTGGGACAGTTCTCTTAGTTTTGATTCGGTAAAATTTTCCGATACTGAGTTCCTGACTTTTAACATTGTTAGAAAATTTTATCGCGTTCTAAATAATATTAAATCATTCATTTCACCATTTTAGACATTAGAAATTGTCATGTACATACAATTTACATATCTTCCGAGAATAGTAGAATTTCTCAATTCTCACAGCAACTGTGGCGGCCTGCCCTACATAGAGGTTGAATAGCACTATCACGATCGAGCTCTGAAGCCAATTGTGATAGTCTACCACCTCATGGGTCGCCGGTAACTTACTTTTAACGTAATTTCATTATTTAACATACTTATTTTAACTTTTATTTTAATGTGAAATCCAAGAACATTTTTTTTAACACCCTTTTTTTTCTTTTTTAAAACTAAACTTGAAAATTGTATCATCGTAAAACGTCTATGATAGTAAACATTTTACATTGTCATAACTAAATTTACATCATAAAAACATCTATTCAAAATCCATTCGAACACAGCTCAGCAAAAGACTTATAGTAGGACCATTTCCCTCACCCAGTCCCTTGGCGAATGTAGATCCTGCCCCTTGTTCATCATAATTTTATTGACATACAGGTTGCTTACTTGCAACATGGATAAACTTGTGAGCAACAGGCTCAATAAGTTCAAACATAAAGACAAGTAACTAAGATCATAGTAACTAAGACCATAACTCAGAGCATTAAATATAATATTAGTGCACATTATGCTCAATTATGGGTAACATTTAAATCTTAGGTCTTGTGGCGGCCCGCCCTTCATGGAGGCTAACAGTACTAGCATAGTAGAGCTCTGAAGTCCACTATGATAGACGGTCACCTCATTGGGTCACCGGCAACTTACTTATAACTTTTCTTTGTTGTTTACTGATCATAATTTTAAACTTAAATTTATCGTGAAAAACTGGAATATATATATTTTTTTAAAAACTGAACTTTAAACCATAAGGTCGTAAAACGTCATAAAATACATACGGTAATACATATCATATTCTGTCATACTTAATTTGCATCATGTTACAAACATTCAAAATAGCTTTCAAAGTTTGCTCAGTGGAAAACATAAGCAAGACCATTCCCCTCACCCAGCCCTGTTGGCAGATGCAGATTCCGCCCCTTGTCCGTCCACTAGCTATTGATGTACAGGCCTCTTACTTGTAACATGAATAAACTTGTGAGCTACAGGCTCAGTAAGTTCAAACATACAAGCTGGAACATAAAACATAAAATCATAAAAAATACTATTCATATAAATAGTAACTTTGACTTTTTATCATCAATAGTAAGGTTGATTTTGATCGATACTATTCATGCTAACTTTGATGTAAGTTGCTATACATACAGTTAGTATATATTATGCTCAATTATGGTAAATCTTAAGTCTTAGGTCTTTATCTTGCCTTAAGTTCTCGTGTTAGGCCCCTGGATTGGTCGTACCGTAGTGTGCGCATGACTGAGAGGGACTCTGGGGAATTACCCACTGGCCAATCCTCTACAATCTACATAATAATGGACTTCCATACCTGGGACGTACCACCATCGGTTTGGAAGCCATATCATATATGGACGTGGAGAACCTCCACCTGTGTGGGAGGCCGGTACGCCAATGCTGGTTTCGTTACCGACTTTCTTATGATTCCTGACCGGTGGCATTATGATTGCCTCCTGGGTCTGGAACTCTTTACATCATGTCCTTTATTTGTGGTTATTTATTTTTCCACATTAGTCTGCTTATAGCACCTGAATATATAATTACATATCATACATAGCATATAGACATATCAAGTAAATTCATGCTGCAGACAAGTAAATGTCTGAACTTACCACTATTTTGCTAGCGATTCCATTCCTGGGTAAATCAACTTCCTTGTATCACCTTTTCGTTAGTTCCCTATAACCGAAATAAATCACGGTTACTAGTACTACTCATTTTACATTCCCAATATTGTGAAAATGTAAATTTCTAATTTTTTTATCCCTAATTATTCATTTAGGGTTTATTTTTCAATTTTGTGCTTGTTACACGGCCTGGTACACGACTGTGTCCATGGCTGTGTACCTCTCGGGTTTGGGAATCCTTTTCTATACACCTGTGTGTACCAAAAAGTCCTTTACTACATGCCCGTGTTCCTCTGTTACACGCACATGTACTGTCTAAAAATTCAAATTTAATTGTTAAAACCTTAATTAAGGCCTTAAAAATTTTTATTAAATCATTTGGAGGCTTTTATGATCTTTTTCTAGCATTCTAGAAAATTTTGGTCAAAATGACCATTTTGCCCCTGACGGGACCATAGACCGTGAAATACTTGTTTTAGCGTTTTGCTAGGTTTTCTAACCCCAAAAATCATAAAATAATTTTTCTTAGGTCTTACCAAGCTTTTACGATGTTTCTCGCCAAAATGCTAGGGTTACTATTCACCCAGCCCTCAGGTGATACTATTCCGACCCTTGCGGTCGTTTCTCGTTTTTCTAACCTTTCGGGACCTCAAATGGACAATTCACTAGTTATGAAATCGTTCATTATCCTTTTCTCCAGCCTAGATTCCCGAGGGGACTCGGGTTTTCGGTTCCCGACCCTATTTTACCCCTCATTTACCAAATTGCCCTTCGGGCGTCCCCAAAATTTCGACAGCATTTCTGCTGAAATTCTAGGTTTTGACATTTAGGAAACGCATCAAAACCATCTATCCTATTCTATCCTGCCAAGTACTATACCACAAGCCTAATTTTGTGCAAAAGTTACAAACTTTTTACGTAAAATTTTTCATTAAAATCTCATCGTTTTTAACGGGATTTCAACCCGTTCTTTCTCATTTTTAGGCCCGGTTTTATACACAATTTACACATTCACATAACTCTATCAAAACTTCTCATACTCACTAAACCTATACATGGTTTTTGGTTACCGACAAGCACCAAAATCTACTTTTTTTCTTGTCCCTAACTCTATCAAAATTTTCATCACAAACACATATTTGATGAATTCCAAATATTACCTTAAACAAGTAAAAAGTTTCATTCAACCCCTTACTTGTCTCACAAATTTTCCTTGGAAAATCAACCTAAAATTTTGTTTTCATTTCCGTGTCTTTCTCTTGCTTTCTTCACATAATTAAAACCATATTCCTTATACACTTTCATCAACAAAAGGTTTCACATTGCACATTATTTACACGGTTTTTGGTAAGAAATGAAAACACAAAAATCTATGTTTTTTAAACTCATTCCATTCTTTTTATTCATTTCATTTCCACATGATTTGCAACATCAAAAACCACATAAATTAACACCAAAATTTTCACCATTCCAAACCCTAACAAACCCACGGTTTTAGTGTGAGAAACACATACTCAACTTGATTTTTCATGTCCTTATTTCTTGCTTAACTTAATCTCACACCACCTACACACTTTCAAGCAAAAATCCATTAAACAAAAACTAATTTTTCTCACTTCAAAATAGCCCATAACCACACAGATTTTTCCATTAAAAAAAAAAAAAACAAGAAGAAACCATGCCAAAATGGAAGTTTACCTTGCTTCCTTGATTCCTTGCACTTAGAGGCCAATTTTCTCACACTTTCTTGAAGAATTTTTGAAAAACATTTTTTGGTTTAAATGGGGGAGTGCACGGCTGCTATGAAGGCTAAAAACCATATTTTTTTTTCTGGTTTCTAAGTGCCCAAAACTGTGTATATATGCAGCCAAAATGAAAGGACTAAATTGCAATTGTTTTAAGGGCATTTTTGCAAGCTTTTTGTGTAATTTTTATATTGTTTACTGCTTTGTAATTAAAAAAATTACGGCAGATTTTTTTTTTCTAATTTTGCCCCCTAAAAATCCGCCACTTCATGCAATAGAAACCTCTTGAATTTTTTGTTAATCTTCCTTTAACTTTTCTTGTTGACTTTGAATCCTAACCATTGAATTTTCTTGACTTTAAACGGTAGCCCTTGGATTTGTATGTAATCTTACATGCATTCAAAGGTTCACATCCAATCTTTGACTCCCCTCATAAATTCTAGGTCAAACTTTTGACCAAAAGTCAAATCGAACGACTTTACACCGAAATCACGTAGGCGAGTTTCTGAGGCTGTCTGTGCGATTGGTTTTCCTTATTTCACTCCAGTTTGCCTAAAAATCAATCCCGTAAGTATTTTGTCTTTTAGTGCCACACAGTATATTTCTAGAATTTTTGAAACCGAAAAGGCATATTTTGTCCGATTTCGGTTTGGTAAAATTTTCCGTCCCTGAACACACTCTTGTCAGAATCGTCAGAGCATTTCATCACGTACTAAATAATATTAAAACATCTATTTTACAATTTTACACATAAAAATCATTGCGTACTCAGGTTATACAAAATTTCAAAGAACATTAAAATTTCTCGATTATGATATTCACCCTTCCTTATAAAATTTTCGTCCTCGAAAATTAGAATAAGTAGGGGTATAAAGCTTTCATCTCATCTTCACGTTCCCATGTAGCCTCTTCAACACTGTGGTTTCTCCATAGAACCTTGACTAGTGGGATTGTCTTATTTCTTAACACCTTTTCTTCACGCGCCAAAATCTATACTGGTTGTTCTTGGTAGGTCAGATCTTTTTAAAATTGTATCGGTTCATAATCCAACACATGTGATGAACTTGGTAGGTCAGATCTTCTCGAACTTGTATCAGTTCCTTAACATTGACACATGAAAGACATTATGCACTATCAACAGATCTGGAGGTAATGCCAACTTGTAGGCTACCTTCCCAATGCGTTCCTTTATTTCAAATGGCCCAATATATCTTGGACTCAATTTTCCCTTTTTACCGAATCGCATTATGCCTTTCACTGGCGATACTTGGCTGAATACGTAATCCCCCTTTTCGAACTCCAAGAATCTTCACCGTTTGTCTGCGTAACTCTTTTGTTGGCTTTGAGCAATCTTCATTTTTCTCTGAATTTTTGCAGCTGTCTTTGTAGTTCCCCATATAAAATCAGTCTTGTGCAGCTACTTTTCTCATAGATCGTACCAATGAATAGGTGACCTACACTTTCGTCCATATAGAGCCTCATATGGTGCCATTCCTATGGAAGCTTGGTAACTATTGTTGTATGAAAATTCTATCAATGGTAGTTTCTCATTCCAGCTTTAGGGAAAATATATAACGCAGGCTCTGAGCTTGTCTTCCAATGTCTGTATAGTTTGCTCTAATTGTCCATCTGTCTAAGGATGAAAAGCTGTACTAAGGCGTAATTCTATCCTCATAGCTTTTTGTACGCACTCCCAAAATGCTGAAGTAAACCATGTATCTCGATCTGAAGCAATAGACTTTGGGACTCCATGTAGTCGAATGATATTAGTCACATACAATTGTGCCAATTTCTCCTATGTGAAAGTTGTCTTCATGGTTATGAATCGTGCCGTCTTGGTCAACCCATCAATGATTACCCAGATAGCATCATGCCCTTATTGGGTCTTGGGAAGCCCTACCATGAAGTCCATGGTAATATGCTCCCATTTCCACTTTGGAATTTCTAGAGGTTCCAATATCCCTCATGGATGTCTATGTTCAGCCTTGACTATTTGACAAGTCAGGCATCTACTCACGAATTCCACAATATCCTACTTCATCCCTTTCCACCAAAACTGTATTTTGAGATCTTGATACATTTTGCTAGCTCTAGGATGAACAGAATACGGTGTTTCATGAGCTTCTACCATAATTTGTCTTCTCAGTCCTTCATTAGCCGGGACATAGATTCTCCCTCGATACAAAATTACTCCATCATTAGAGATGCTTACTTCTGATTCCTTGTCCTTGGAAGCCTCTTTTCAGAGCTTTACTGCACTTGGATCGAGCTTCTGGGCTTCTTTAGTATCTTCAACCAAAGTGGATTCTAGTCATAAGGTTGATAATTTTCTAATTATTAACTTCAATCTAAGGGAGTTAATTTCTTGCTTTAAGGCTCTTGGTAGTTCCTCTATTGGCAATCGTTGTAGAGTAGTTGATTTTCTGCTTAAGGCATCCGCTTCTCGGTTCGCCTTTCCTGGATGGTACAGAATTTCACAATCATAGTCTTTCACTAACTCCAACTATCTTCTCTGTCGCATGTTTAACTCTTTCTACGTGAAGAAGTATTTCAGACTCTGATGATCAATGAAGATTTGACACTAAGCTCCATATAAATAGTGTTGCCAGATTTTGAGTGCGAACACTACAGTAGCAAGTTCCAGGTCATGAGTGGGATAATTCCTCTCATGGTCCTTTAACTGGCACGATGCATACACAATCACCTTGTCATTCTGCATGAGTACAGTTCCCAAGCCTATCTTTAAAGCATCACTGTAGATTGTGAATTTTTCTCCTTCGGTCGGTAGAGTAAGAACGGGTGCACTTGTCAGTCACCTCTTTAATTCCTGAAAACTTCTTTCACACTCTTGTGCCCCCTCGTATTTCTTTTCCTTAATAGTGAGAGCAGTAAGGGGTGCGGCTAGTCGTGCAAATCCTTCTACAAACCTTCTATAGTAGCTAGCTAGACCTAAGAAGTTTCGTATCTCAGTCACACTCTTAGGAGAAAACCACTCATTAATTGCTTCCACCTTGACTGGATCTACAGTAATCCCTTCTTTTGTCACCACATGCTTAAGAAAGTGCACTTTATTTAACCAGAATTCATACTTAGAGAATTTGGCATACAACTGATGGGTTCTCACAGTGTGAAGAACTATTCTTAAATGCTCCTCATGCTCTCTATGGGTCCTTGAATATATAAGTATGTCATTGATAAACACGATGAAAAACTTATCAAGAAACTCTTTAAAGACTCTGTTCATCAAATCCATAAATGTGGCTGGAGCATTGATCAGTACAAACGGCATCACCAAAAATTCATAGTGACCGTATCAGGTTCTGAACGCTGTCTTAGGAATGTCACTCTCCCGGATTCTCAATTGATAGTATCCTGAATGTAAATCAATTTCGAGAATACTGCCACTCCCTTTAGTTGGTCGAACAGGTCATCAATCCTAGGTAATGGGTACCTATTCTTGATGGTAACCTTATTCAACTCTCCATAATCAATGCACATCCGGAGAGTTCCATCTTTCCTTTTAACGAATAGAACTAGAGCGCCTCATGGTGAGTAGCTTGGCTGGATAAACCCCTTGTCTAACAGTTCCTTCAACTGTACTTGTAGTTTTTTCAATTCTGCTGGGGCCATATGATATGGTGCCTTGGAAATTGGAGCAGTCCTTGGCATAATCTCAATTTCGAACAAAATTTCCCTTTCCGGAGGCAACCTTGGCAATTCCTCTGGAAATACATCAAGGAATTTGTTGACAACTGGAACATCTTCCGGTTGTAAATTCTTTTCCTCGGTCGTGTCTGTCACGTACGCCAAGTATCCCACACAGCCACTAGCTATTAACTTCTTCACCCTTATTGCACTGATCAACAACTTCTTTGATTGACAAGAGGTATCAACATACTTAAAACTTTCTTTCTAATCCGATCGAAAGACTATTTTTCCCTTTTGACAGTCGATAGTGGCTTGGTGCTTTCCCAGGAAATCCATTCCTAGGATCACATCATAGTGGACGATCTTCATTATGATCAAATCGACATGTAGCTCCCTATTTTTCATAATTACTACCACATGACGTAACTAGTAATTTGACAACATCACTTCCCCTGAAGGTAGAGCTGTCCTAAAAGTCATTCCTATAGGATCTTTAGCATACCTTTACCTGTCAATGAATTTGTGGGACACAAAGGAATGTATAGCTCCTGAATCAAAATGGACACATGCCATATGGTTAAATACAGAAGGCTGACCTGTAACCACGTTGGATGTTCCCGCTTCAGCATCTTCCTTGGTAAAGACTGTGATGCGAGCATCTGGTCTGGGGGTCTGTTCTGGGTGATTAGACCATGTTGGTGGCACTCCTGAAGGCCCTTCAATCCTCCCCTATAAAGCATGAGCTTGAGGCGGTTGTTAACGTGGAGGATATTGCTGGCACTGCTACATTGGCCCTAAAGTATTTTGACGGTTCATTGGACAATTTTTTGCAAAATGCCCTTCTCATCCACACTGATAACATGTGTTTGTGCCAAACTTACACTGGCCTGGATGCCTCCTTCCACATGTAGTACATGTGGGAAAACTTGGTCTTGAACCCTGACTAGTCTTCTGCTGTTGGTTGCGGCTATCTTGGCTTCTATTTCTAGAAAATTTTCCTTTTCTTTTACTCTGTTGTTGTTGGGAGCCTTGAGTGTTGGACTGATTTGGTCTATTTTGGCTAGACTTACAACCTTGTCCAGTCTGCATCCCTACTTGTGCTGACTTGGCAAGGATCTTCTCTTTCTTTTTTGCTACCCAGAATTTTTCTCGTTCCTCTTTTTGTCTGAGCAGATGGTATTCAGCCTTGAGGGCCTTGCTTACACAGTCTACCACTGAGGTGGGTGGTACTGGGCCACTGTCAACTAGCATTGATATTTCTAGCCGAAACATGCCAATCATCTTTTGAATCTTCTCTCTTTCTATTGGTACCATATAAGGACATAATCGAGATAGCTGATCAAAGTTGTGACATACTTCACTCACTATTGGTTCCCCTGTTTCAGTTTAGCAAATTCTTTTTGTTGGGGCATAGAACAGCTGGATCATAATATTTTTAGTTAAATTCCTCCAGAAATTCCTCTCAAGTCATTATGATCACGTCTCTCCTCATACGGACTGTGTCCCACCAGAACCAAGCATCCTTCTTAAGTACAAAGGACGCGGATAATATCTTCTCTTGATCAGTTAAGTTCATGAAGTCAAGAATCATCTGTAAAGAAGAAAGCCACTCCTCTACCTCAAGGGGATCAATCGAACCCTCGAACTCCGGCGGTTTCATCCGACGAAATTATTCATATAAAGGTTCTTGGTTCACCCTGGGTTGAGGTTGTTGGACCTCTGGAACAATTGGTGGCACTGCTAGAATTGTTTCTGCCGCTTGGGAAGCGTGGCCTTCTTCTTAGCCCTATCGTTGTTCCATCACCGATAACCACTGTCGTAGTTCAGCATTTTCCTTCATTTGATTATCTAGGAGGGCTTGTACTTCCTCCAATCTGTCTGTTAATGTAGGGCGTCGTCCTCTTCTTGCACTCATTACGATCTTTCTCTTCTAGCCTTACGCAAAAACCAAAAGTTAGATTTCCCATAAATAATCTTGGAAATATGGCTGAAATTTTAAACATGTTATTTACTACGAAGCATAAACACCTCAAAACATCTCATATCATTTCATAACATTTTCTTACATCATACATAGCATACACAATGTTTACATATACCGTAACATCTAACTGCATCCGTCTTAGCATACATACATATTTACACATGGGGCATATTTACACACTTTTTAGGATTCACTATCCTATTCATTTTGACCCAACGGAAATTCCTCTGGATCTTCATCATCTTCCTCAAAATCATCATCCGTAGATGTCCCTCGATCATAGGTCATATTTGTCCTCTGTTGTGATAGACCGGCCTCGTGGTCATTAGCCCTCGACGGTGGTCCATATAGACATGTCAATACTCCATCCTCGTGATCCTTTTCCCATTGATACTTTCCATACTTTTCGTTAACTGTGCCCTTTCAACTCGAATGGCACTGCCGACAAATTCACGCCGAGGAATGGAATGAAGTAGACTCACCCTTCGTTTCAGTTCGGAGGTAAGTCCTCTCCAGAACATTTCACAAAAATCTTCATCAGAAAAGTTTGGGAGTAGGCACCTTTTAACAACATTTTCATCAAACTGCACTGCATATGTTAGCACTGTATCCCCAGGCGTCATCTGAAATCTCCCAACCCGCTGAAGGTAATCCCTAACATCTATTATTCGGGGTAATGCCGGTGGTGGTTTACTTTCCTCTCTAACAGGAGGAACTGGAGAGTGCTCTGGGCTCCTTCAAGAAAATTATTGTCTCATGACCAAGCAGAAGTTAGCCCAGTTAAGCCTCAACAATGCCTCTTAATCACAGAACTCCCAATATATTCGGGCGTCTCCTTGAAAAGTGGTCACTGTGAGGATAACCCACTAATATCGATCTATATCATAGGATCGATAGATGATCTCTACGATGTGCAGCCAGTCCTGTACTGCTACTGACTGGCATCCTCCATCAAATATAGGTGGCTAACAAGCCCTAAAAGCTTGGGTAGCCATAGCAGAAACCCTCGAGCCAATGTGATCTCGTCCACCAACTACTGGGATATCAACTACTACTGGTGGTGGATTAAGTACTGGCGGAGGGGTTGGTGCCCTGGCGGTCACCAGTGCCTCTGTTCGTGGAGTAGCAGGGTTGGCAGGTGCTGGAGAGCGTACCGCCAGTTGTCGGGGTGGGGATGACCAAATTATGGGTCTAGTCCACACCCTAGGAGGACCCCTATTTCTATATGGAGGCTGTCTGCTATAAGGTGGTCTTATCCCTTAATTCCTACATAAGGTTCACTTAACATAAATAAACATATTACTATTCATAAAAATAAACTTAACTTACATGGATCGACGGACGGGATGTGCATTAGGCCTTGGGGGACATGTTAAATTGCTTTGATACCAACTGTGGCGGCCTGCCCTTCATGGAGGCTAGCAGTACTAACATAGTAGAGCTTTGAAGTCCACTATGATAGATTGTCACCTCATTGGGTCACCGGCAACTTACTTATAACTTTTCTTTGTTGTTTACCGATCACAATTTTAAACTTAAATTTATCATGAAAAACTGGAATATATATATATTTTTTAAAAATTGAACTTTAAACTATAAGGTTGTAAAACCTCATAAAATACATACTGTAATACATATCATATTCTGTCATACTTAATTTACATCATGTTACAAACATTCAAAATAACTTTCAAAGTCTGCTCAACGGAAAACATAAACAGGACCATTCCCCTCACCCAGCCTTGTTGGCAGATGCAGATCTCGCCCCTTGTCCATCCACTAGCTACTAATGTACTAGCTTCTTACCTACAATATGAATAAACTTGTGAGTGACAAGCTCAGTAAGTTCAAACATACAAACTGGAACATAAAACATAAAATCATAAAAGGTACTATTCATATAAATAGTAACTTTGACTTTTGATTGTGAATAGTAAGGTTGATTTTGATCGATACTATTCATGCTAACTTTGATCTAAGCTGCTACACATACAGTTAGTACATATTATGCTCAATTATGGTAAATCTTAAGTCTTAGGTCTTTATCTTGCATTAAGTTCTGGTGTTGGGCCCCTGAATTGGTTGTACCGTAGTGTGCGCATGACTGAAAGGAACTCAAGGAAGCTACCCACTGGCCAATCCTCTACAGTCTATATAATAATGGACTTCCATACCCGGGATGTACCACCATCGGTTTGGAAGCCATATCATATTTGAACATGGAGAACCTCCATCTGTGTGGGAGGCTGGTACGCCAATGCTGGTTTCATTACCGACTTTCTTATGATTCCTGACCAGTGGCATTATGATTGCCTCCTAGGTCTAGAACTCTTTACATCATGTTCTTTATTTGTGGCTATTTATTTTTCCACGTTACTGTGCATATAGCACCTGAATATATAATTACATATCATACGTAGCATATAGACATATCAAGTAAATGTCTGAACTTACCACGATTTTGCTAGCGATTCCTTTCTTGGGTAAATCGACTTCCATATATCACCTTTTCGTTGATTCCCTATAACTGAAATAAATCACGATTATTAGTACTACTCATTTTACATTCACAATATTGTGAAAATGTAAATTTCTAATTTTTTTATCCCTAATTATTCATTTAGGGTTTATTTTTCAATTTTGTGCTTATTACATGGCCTGGTACATGACTATGTCCATGGTCGTGTACCTCTCAGGTTTGGGAATCCTTTTCTACACGCCCGTGTGTACCAAAAAATCCTTCACTACACGCCCTTGTTCCTCTGTTACACGCCCGTGTACTGTCTAAAAATTCAAATTTAATTGTTAAAACCTTAATTAAGGCCTTAAAAATTTTTGTTAAATCATTCGAAGGCTTTTACGGTCTTTTTCTAGCATTCTAGAAAATTTTGGTCAAAATAACCATTTTGCCCCTGACGGGACCATAGACCGTGAAATTCCCGTTTTAGCGTTTTAGCTAGGTTTTCTAACCCCAAAAATAATAAAATAATCTTTCTTAGGTCTTACCAAGCTTTTACGATGTTTCTCGCCAAAATGCTATGGTTACTATTTACCCAGCTCTGAGGTGGTACTATTCCGACCCTCGGGGTCGTTTCTAGTTTTTCAAACCTTTTGGGGCCTTCAATGGACAATTTACTAGTTATGAAATCGTCCATTGTCCTTTTCTATAGCCTAGGTTCCCAAGGGGGCTCAGGTTTTCGGTTTCCGACCCCCTCATTTACCAAATTACCCTTCGAGTGTCCTGAAAATTTTGGTAGCATTTCTACTGAAATTCTAGATTCCCGACGTTTAGGAAATGCCTTGAAACCATCTATCCTATTCTACCCTGCCAAGTACTATATCACAAACCTAATTTTATGCAAAAGTTGCAAACTTTTTACGTAAAATTTTTCATTAAAATCTCATCGTTTTTAACGAGATTTCAACCTGTTCTATTTCATTTTTATGCCTGGTTTTATACACAATTTACACATTCACATAACTTTATCAAAACTTCTCATACTCACTAAACCTATACATGGTTTTTGGTTACTGACAAGCAACAAAATTTAATTTTTTTTCTTGTCCCTAACTCCATCAAAATTTTCATCACACACACATATTTGACGAATTCCAAATATTGCCCTAAACAAGTAAAAAGTTTCATTCAACCCCTTACCTGTCTCACAGATTTTCCTTGGAAAATCAACCTAAAATTTTGTTTTCATTTCCGTGTCTTTCTCTTGCTTTCTTCACATAATTAAAACCATATTCCTTATACACTTTCATCAACAAAAGGTTTCACATTGCACATTAGGGTTTCACACGTTTTTTGGTAAGAAATGAAACACAAAAATCTATGTTTTTCAAACTCATTCCATTCTTTTTATTCATTTCATTTCCACATGATTTTCAACATCAAAAACCACACAAATTAACACCAAAATTTTCACCATTCCAAACCCTAACAAACTCACGATTTTAGTGAGAAAAACACATACTCAGCTTGATTTTTCATGTCCTTATTTCTTGCTTAACTTAATCTCACACCACCTACAAACTTTCAAGCAAAAATCCATTAAAAAAAAACTAATTTTTCTCACTTCAAAACAGTCCATAACCACACAGATTTTTCCATTAAAAGAAAAAAAGAAAAGAAACCATGCCAAAATGGAAGTTTACCTTGCTTCCTTGATTCCTCGCACTTGGAGGCCAATTTTCTCACACTTTCTTGAATAATTTTTGAAGAAAATTTTCTGGTTTCAATGGGGGAGGTGCATGGCTACTATGAAGGCTGAAAACCAGATTTTTTTACTGGTTTCTAAGTGTCCAAAACCGTGTATATATGCAGCCAAAAAGAAAGGACTAAATTGTAATTGTTTTAATGGCATTTTTGCAAGCTTTTGTGTAATTTTTATACTCTTTAAGGGCTGCTATGTAATTAAACAAATTAGGCCAGATTTTTTTTTCTGATTTTGCCCCCTAAAAATCTGCCACTTCATGCCCTAGAAACCTCTTGAATTTTTTTTAAATCTTCCTTTAACTTTTCTTGTTGATTTTGAATCTTAACTATTGAATTTTCTTGACTTTAAACCCTAGCCCTTGGATTTGTATGTGATCTTACATGCTTTCAAAGGTTCACATCCAATCTTTGACTCCCCTCATAAATTCTAGGTCAAACCGAACGACTTTACACCGAAATCGTGTAGGCAGGTTTCTGAGGCTGTCCGTGCGATCGGTTTTCCTTATTTCACTCCGGTTTGCCTAAAAATCAATCCAGTAAGTATTTTGTCTTTTAGTGCCATACAGTATATTTCTAGAATTTTCAAAACTAAAGGGGCATATTTTGTCCGATTTTGGTTCAGTAAAATTTTTGTCCCTGAACACGCTCTTGTCAGAACCGTCAGAGCATTTCATCGCGTACTAAATAATATTAAAACATCTGTTTTACAATTTTACACATAAAAATCATTGAGTACTCAGGTTATACAAAATTTCTAAGAACAGTAAAATTTCTCGATTTTGACAGGTCTTTATCTTGCATTACGTTCTAGTTCTGGGCCCTATGTTAGTTGTATCGTAGTGCATGGATGACTGAGAGGGACACTAGGGAGTGACCCACTGGCCAATCCTGAACAGTCTAACATAACATTAACATAGATATAACATGAGTAACCTCCCCTTATGGGCGGCCGGTATGCCAAAATATGGTTTCTTTACCATCTTTCATATCGTTCTGACCCGATGACATTCTCAATGTCCCTTGGTCTGGAACACTTTACATTTCTTTCTTTATTTGTGTGTGTTTTATTAGACGCATTGTTGTGCATATAGCACTTACATTTATAATTTACATTTTACCCATAACACATAGACATGTCAAGTAAATTCATGTTGTAGACAATGAGATATCCGAACTTACTGATATTTTGCTAATGTTTTATTCCTGGGGTCCACCAACGTTCCTTTGTCACTTCTAAGTTTGATCCCTATAACCGAAATAATTAGCGGTTATTTCCAGTATTCATTTCATACTTAAAACGTCGCAAAAACGTAAATATTCTAAGTCTGAATCTCTAATGATGAATCTACGGATCTAACATTTCATTTTTAGCTTTTCTGTGAACTTTTGCCAAAATGATCAATTTGTCCTGTTCTTTTGACAAAATGACCATTTTGTCCCTAGTGGACTTTTCTTACTTTTCTCATACTTAAATCTTGATTTTGGCCATTAACACCTTGATTAAGGCCTTAGGATACCATTCCAAGCCTTAACGTCCCTTTTTCTAACTTTTGGCAAAATGACCATTTTGTTCCCAACTTTTGACAAAATGACCATTTCATCCCTAGCATGATTCCTCTTTGTAAATCTACTTTTCTTTGACTTAAAACTTAATTTTGGCCTTTAGAATTTTAATTAAGCTATTTTAAGTGCCGAACAGTCTTTCTCTAGCATTTTTGAAATTTTTGATCAAAATGACTATTTTGCTCCTGACGGGTCTTTAAGCCATAACGTTTTCACTTTGACGTCTTGATGGGATTTTCTAAGCCCAAAAATCATAAAATAATTTGCCTAGACCTTACCATGTTTTTACAGCACTAATTGCTACAAATTCTCTATCTACTATTCACTCGACCATCGGGTGGCACTATTTCAACCCTAGGTCGTTCATCCCTTTTTTTTTCTTGCATTTCGGGGCTCCGAATGGATGTTTTACTAATATTGAAAATGTCCGTCATCCTTTCCTCAACCAAAGTGTTAGGAAATGCCCTAAGCATTAGAGACATTTTGATGTATTTATTTTGAACTGGAAAATAAAATTATATTTAGAGGTTATTCATTACATTGTTATCTGTCCTCGTTTTATTTACATGTTAAAGTAAATGTAAGCAAATATGGCTCCCTGACTGCTTGTGTTATAACGGTTAGAACGTTGCATGCAACGGACTTTTGTATGCGAGAAGACAATGTTCTAAAGTAAGCGGTCTAAACTATGGTTTGTAGTCTATGCGGTTAGACCGAGCATCTAACTCATGTCAAGACTATTATGTTGTCTAAAGTCTTGGAGGAGACGGTTTGTCTTGACTATCTAGAGCATAGACTCCCAAGTAGAGACACAGATATGTTGCTTGGTGGTGACATATTAGACCGGGATTAAAGCGTGATTGATCCATGAAGTCTGTTTTGAGTGGATCGATTTGCTTTTGATGTTCATTGTGCAGTAACCTTAATCTTGAGTAGATGGACAGCTTGATATATATGACTTATATACTTTGATGTTCCAATGGCTAAAGCGTCTTAGAGGTAGTAAGCTTATAGACCGGTTCGTTGGGTCATGACTTGTATACGATGAAGGGTTCGTTTACAGATATCGGAATCATTGCTCTAATAAGAATTTCTTAAAGGCATTATATTGAATGTGAAAATGAACAAGGCCTTGGGTCGTCTACTGGGTGGATGACTTTTTATTCACATATGGTGAATAATCATTTTCTTTATTCGGTAGTTAAATGGAACTTTAAGATAGCCTGATCAGTAGGATTAAACAGACTTTGACCTAAGGATGATCATGGATATCATATGAGGGTTCTGCATACATGACAAGGTCATTGGACGATAGCTTGTCACAGGCTTACGTAATATGGTATATAATTGGGAGTTCAGTTTCAGGTTTATAGTGGCGTTACCTTGATATTAGTGATCATATGATTGAGTTGTTTGGTAAAGAATGATGATCATATGGATTTATGGGAGCCCGATTATATATGTCCAATTAGTCCCTCTACTAGCTCCATATAATTCCTTAACGTTTGGCAAATTGATTTGTGTATGCTATTGGCTAGTTGATTATGCATGGTTGGTGTTGACATAGGATTAGGATGGTGGACAAGATTCTCTCAGGTTGGATTCAGATTTTGCTTTGGATAATAGAGTACACAATTATTTGAACTCCAAATAAAGTTGCCATGATTTTATTTGAGATTGGATTGGATTGGAGTTGTAAAAAATTATCCATGAGAACAAGAATTTGAAATACAACTATTTTGTGGATTTTGAAATTTGAAATTTGAATTTGAAATTTGAATTTGAATTTTGAATTTGAAATTCGAATTTGAAATTTGAATTTGAAATTTAAATTTGAAATTTGAAATTTGAATTTGAAATTTGAAATTCAAATTTTGAATCACAGTCCAAGTAGGATTCGAATTTCTTGTGGTAAATCCACAAGGAATGAAATTCGAATTTGAGTTGGATATGGAGAGGAAAATCTTGTTAGAATTCTACTTGAATTTTGAATTCAAATCCTAACAATAATGGACGAAAATTTTAAGGACAATCCTCATGGAATTTTCAGATTTTTTTTGGGTAAGGTTCAGGGAAAAATTCAAGTTTCAATCCCAGTTGAATTTGGATTCTCTCCTCCCTAGATTATGGCAGAAATTTTGAGGGAAGATCTCGTGTAGATTTTCGGTTATTTCGGATAAGGATGAGATAAGATTCAAGCTTGAAAATCCTAGTGGAATTTTGATTCTTCCCTTACCCTAAAGTGGTCGAAATTTTGTTGGGATTTTCCCCTTAGATTTTCAGAGTTTTTGGTTGAAAAAGGGAGATAAAATTCTAATTAAAATCTTGTTTGAATTTTGAATGGAAAAATCCTAAAGTGGCCAAATTTTCTTGTTGGGATTTGGCCTTGATAAATTCAGATTTTTTGGTTGTGGATAAGGGAGAATATCTTCTCCTAATCTAATTTGAATTAAGAGAATCACCTCATGCAAGTCTATAAATAGAGGTCCTCCCACTCCAGTTCTCTTAGACCACAGACTCTTAGGTGAGCAGGCTTATTGTTGCATAACTCACTGTGACAATAAGTTCTTTAGAGATCTGGGTGGTCGGAAGAAGACTAGCAGTGCTAGCATACTGATTGAGGTTCAGAGTGCCCACACACTCAGCCATTCGGGAATTACAGAATAGTAGAGAAGGCTAGTTGGTTAAAGCCCTACGGTCATTTTCCTCTTGTAAGATTAGCGTCCTTGAGGTATGAGTTTAAATTGCTATTGGTTTATTGTATATGGCATCATGAGATATTTAACGTTCTTGAAAAATTTTTATTGTTCTACTACGCCACTCTGATACGTTTTTCTCGATTTAATATCCTTCAATTAGTATCAGAGCCATCTCATGACTATGCCATGTACATAAATTAGACAATTAGTTAGTCTTTTTATTTATGTATGAATTTGATATTTAGAGAGTGGCATTCTAGGGTTTCTTTATATTGTTATCATGTATTATGTATAAAGTATGTGGTTATTTTTATTTTTTGAATTATTATAAGCATGCTTGTTTTGTCGATTATGGTTCCTTAGAATTTAGAAAAATTGTATCTAGGATTTTTTATGTAACCATGGGAGCAGTTTATTAACATTGTAATTTTTCCCATGGATTTTAATTTTGTCTCTTAGAATTACTATGATTAGAATTTTTGTACACTGGAAACGGTTTAGGATTTTTTATGTAATAATTCTTGGAGGAGATTGAAGTTTGAAGACCATGATTTATTTTTTCCAAAAAATTAAATTTAATTTAAAGGTTGAAATTTTGATTGTGTGGAAAATTTCAATTTAATTGGGATTCAAATTAATTTTTAGAGATCCTAATGGGTAAATTGGAATATAGCATGAAAATCGAGATATGACCTATCGGGATAGACCATCGGGCCTTGGTGGGGCTGCAGCCCCTGCCCTCGGGCAGGATGGGGTTGTGGTAGCCCCTGTACAGGTCAAGACCACCCACGGCCGCAGGCTTGGCCTAGAGCCGAGGGTGGCTGTGGCCCCCCCGAGGCTGGCCGTAGCTTGGGTGTGTAGCTTGTGGCCTGCAGCCTGCCGACTACTGTGCCTAGCCTAGGCGTGCAGCCTGGGGCTGCAGGCTTGGCTTGCAACCCGGCAGGGCTGCACATGGGGCGACCGTGGGCTGCAAGGCCCTCGAGGGCTGGGGCTGCCCACGTCAGCTGACGACTTTCGAGGTGGTGGGGCGACAGTTTAAAAATCGAAAATTTTGATTTTTAAATTTGAGATTTAATTTTTAAATCATGTTTAAAAATATGTAATTGAAAATTTGAAATTTTTGAAATTACATATTATTACACATGATGTTTAAAATTGTTTAAAAATTTGAATTTGAAATTTAAATTTGAAATTCGAATTTGGAATTTGAAATTTGAAATTGAAATTTCAATTTTTGGAATTTAAATTTTAAATGATTCTTAGGATGAGAAATAAATGGAGAGGCTACATAAAGATAGATACAAGAAGACGGAACAAAATTGAAGACCCAAATAATGCTTTGGATGGAATTTTGTAATCTTTATTTTCTTTGTTCTAGGATGGAACCATGGCTTAGTTATTTATCTGTCAATTATTTTTTTTGTGATATGTCATGGATGTATAAATATGTATTGATGGATATTTTATATGCATATTTGATAACATGTCATATAAGATAGGTGAGTGCCGCTCATGCTATATTGATCATACATATTTTTCAAAACTTGCATGTTTTCCAAAATATTGAGTGGGAGAGGGTTTAAAACAAAACCCATAGCCTCCATTGTTGATCCATGTGTGAAAGCATGGTAACGCCTCACATCAGTTCTGCCATGACCACACCCCTTGGTAGGTGTTTACCGCCGCTGGTATACTAAGTTGGATCTCCTATGTGGAAAACTTGTTCGGGTATGATCCTATTCATGACCACCCCTCGGTGGCTTGGTAGGACGTGGATCGGGCTATAAACAGTGGTTATACACTCAAGACTCGTTTAGTTATTAACCTTCCCTAGAAGCTCTGTTAACTAAACTGGTGGCCAAATAAGCAGTTATTAATATATATCTTAACCTTGGAGGATTTAAGGTAACATATATTAATTGGATGGGGTCCATGTTCTGGCTATTTGTCTCATGACCACCCCTTGATAGCTTGGGTTAATAGGTGCTGAGAATTACCATTGTAATACTACATGTTTATTCCAAGTTTCATGTAGAAACATACTTGTATGTTTTATTTGCTAAAATTATCTGTATCCTATACTCATTGGAGAGAATCCAATGGGGTAGGTCGGTGCTACATACTTGCTAGCATGACGAGTGCTTTACAAAAGTAGCATGAGACTTATCAAGTTGCTAGGGAGATCATGGACAATCTGGAGGACATGTTCAGAGGCCAAGAAAAATTGGCTCGACAGTCCGCTATAACCAGCATTATGAACTCTAAGCAAAAGGCGGGTACTCCAGTGAAGGACCATATGATCACTCTAATGGGATTCTTCGCTGAGGCTACCTAGAACGGTGCTGAGTTAGACTACAACACCCAGATGGAGATGGTGTTCAAAACTCTGTCTAAAGATTTTGTGGGGTTTCAGGCCGCATACAATCTGGCGATAAGGGAGTTAGGACTAACCAAGCTCATGAAGCAACTCCAAGCTTATAAGCGGATGATCAGGGATGGGGATGCGGTCCAACCCAAAGGAGAGGCCAATTTGGCAGAATCTTCCAAACCCTCACGGAAGAGGAAGAGGCCAAATCAAAAGCAAGCAGCTTCCAGTTCTTCTAATCCTCCTGTCTTGGATGGGAAGAAGAACAAGAAGAACAAGAAGCCCAGGGACCCTAAAAAGTCCAAGTACTTTTGCCGTGGGAAGGTAGGTCATTTCAAGAAGGCTTGCTGGGAAATCCTAGCCGTCAAGGGCAAGGAAGGTAAGGAACTTTCACTACTTAGAAGCGTGTTTGGTAGAAGAATCGAAAGACACTTGGGTCATTGATTCGGGCGCCACTAATCATGTTTATGTTTCTATGCAGGGGTTCGTGGAAACGAGAAGTCTACATGATAGGAGCCTCTCGTTGCGGACTGGAGACGATAGCTTGGTGGTGGCTGAGGCAGTGGGAGACGTTCACCTTTACTTTGATGAATTTAGGTTTATTTTATTTAAAGACTGTATTTATGTTCCTAATTTTAGGACGAACCTTATATTGGTAGCTTGTTTAATAAAGGATTCTTATTCAGTTTCTTTTACTAAAAGAGTTGATATTCGTAGAAATAAGTCTTTTATCTGTTCTGGATGGATGGATGGAAACCTATATTTTATCAAATCAAAGATGTACTCACTACTTGACACCGAATTAATAGATAACTCTAAAAGGTTAAAAGTTTCTCACTCTAAACAAGGCATATCTTTGGCATTTAAAACTTGGTCATATTAATCAGAATAGGATTCAAAAATTGGTGAAAGACGGTCCTCTAGAATCTCTGGAGGAGGTAAGTCTTCCTCAATATGAGTCTTGTCTAGAGGGAAAGATGACTAAGAGGTCATTTAGAGCTAAGGGTACTAGGGCTCAGGAGCTCTTAGAAATTATGCACACTGATGTATGTGGCCCCACGAACGTCACAGCATGAGGAGGGTTCGAGTATTATGTTTCCTTTATAGACGATTACTCAAGGTATGGATATGTGTATCTGATACACCGCAATAGCAAAACCTTTAACAAGTTCAAAGAGTATCGTGTGGAAGTGGAAAAGCAATTGGATAAATCCATAAAGATACTTCAATTTGATCGAGGTGGTGAATACTTTTCTAATGAATTTCTAGGACATCTTGTAGAGAATGGGATATTATCCCAATTGACTGCATCTAGTACTCCACAACAAAATGGTGTAGCCGAAAGGAGAAACAGGAGCTTATTGAATATGGTACGATCCATGATGAGTTATTCAACACTGCCATTATTATTTTGGGGATATGCTTTACAAATGGTGTGCTATATTCTGAGCCAGGTTCCAAGAAAATCAATTCTCAGAACTCCATATGAATTGTGGCATGGCAGGAAGCCCTCCCTTGGATATATGAGAATATGGGGCTACCCGGCACATGTTCTGGATGGGGATGCGAAGAAGTTAGAACCAAGATCAGAATTATACATGTTTGTAGGGTATCCAAAGGGAACTAAGGGAGGTCTGTTCTATAACCCGAAGGAACAAAGAGTCATTGTTTCAACCCATACGACATTCTTAGAGGAAAGTCACATGAACGACTTTAAGCCTCGAAGCAAAGTGGTGCTAGAGGAGTTATTAGGTGAAATAACTGCTCCACAGGTTTTAGTCTTGGACGCAAGTCCGAGTTCCGGTGAAAGACCTACAGACGATCAACAATTTAGGGTGCCTCGTTGTAGGAAAATAAACCGGTAAAAACGTATCAGAGTGGCGCAGTGGAACAATAAAAATTTTTAGATCGTTTAAATATCTCATGATGCCATATACAATAAATCAACAACAATTAAAACTCATACCTCAAGGACGCCAATATGTAGGAGGAGAATGACCGGAGGCTTCAACCAACTAGCCTTCTCTACTATTCTCCAATTCCCGAATGGCTGAGTGTGTGGGCACTCTGAACCTCGATCGGTATGCTAGCACTGCTAGTCTTCTTCCGACCACCCAGATCTCTAAAGAACTTTATTGTCACGATGAGCTGTGCAACAATAAGCCTGCTCACCTGAGAGTCTGTGGTCTGAGAGAACTGGAGTGGCAGGACCTCTATTTATAGACCTGTATGAGGTGAATCTCTGAATTTGAATTGGATTAGGAAAAGATATTTTCCCTTATCCAAACCCATAAAATCCGAATTTTTCCAAGGGAGAATCTCCACTAAAAATTCGGTTTTCTTAGGATAGATCCAATCCAAATCTCAACAAGATTTTAACTAGAATTTTATCTCTCTTTTTCAACCCAAAAAATCCGAAAATTTCAAGGTGTATCTTACCTAAAGATTTCGGCCATTATGGATAAGGGAGAATCAAAATTTCCACTAGGATTTTTCAAGCTAAATCTCATCTCAACCTTATCCAAAAATAACCGAATTTCCTAGGATTTAGGCTCCAAAATTTCGGCCACTTTTAGGGAGTAAAGAGAATCCAAATTCAACTAGGATTGAAGCTTGAATTTACCCTTGAATCTTATCCACAAAAACCGAATTTTCCATTGAGGATTATCCTCAAAAAATTCGCCCACTTTTGTTGGGATTTGGATTCAAAATTCAAGTAGGATTCTAACAAGATTATCCTCTCCAAATCCAACTCAAATTCGAATTTCAAACCTTGTGGATTTTCCACAAAAATTCGAATCCTACTTGAACTGTGATTCAATATTTGAATTTCAAATTTCAAATTCAAATTTCAAATTCAAATTTCAAATTTCAAATTTCAAATTTCAAATTTAAATTTCAAATTCAAATTTCAAATTCGAATTTCAAATTCAAATTTCAAATTCAAATTTCAAATTCAAATTTCAAATTTCAAATTTCAAAATTCAAATTTCAAATTTCAAAATTCAAATTTCAAATTCCACAAAACGGTTGTATTTCATATTCTTGTTCTCATGGATAATTTTCTACAACTCCAATCCAATCTCAAATAAAATCATGGCAACTTTATTTGGAGTTCGAATAATTGTGTACTCTATTATCCAAAACAAAATCTGAATCCAACCGGAGAGAATCTTGTCTACCATCCTAATCCTGTGTCATCACCATCCATGCATAATAAACTAGCCAATAGCATACACAAATCAATTTGCCAAACGTTAAGGAATTATGTGGAGCTAGTAGAGGGACTGATTGGACATATATAATCGGGCTCCCGTGATTCCATATGATCATCATTCTGTACCGAACAACTCAATCATATGATCACTAATTTCAGAGTCACACCACTATAAACCTGAAACTGAACTCCCAATTATATACCGTATTACGTAAGCCTGTGACGAGCTACCATCCAATGACCTTGTCATATATGCAAAACCCTCATATGATATCCATGATCAGCCTTAGGTCAAAGTCCGTTTAATCCTACTGATCAGGCTATCTTAAAGTTCCATTATACTATCGAATCAAGAAAATGATTATTCACCATATGTGAATAAGAAGTCATCCGCCCAGCAGACGACCCAAGGCCTTGTCCATTTTCACATTCAGTATAATGCCTTTAAGAGGATACCTTTAACTCCTCAGAGCTATGATTCCGATATCTGCAAAAAAACCCTTCATCGTATACAAGTCATGCACCCAACGAACCGGTCTATAAGCTTACTACCTCTGAGACGCTTTAGCCATTGGAACATCAAAGTACACAAGTCATATACATGAAGTAGTTCATTTACTCAGGATTAAGGTTATTGCACAATGAACGTCAAAAGCAGATTGATCCACTCATAGCGGACTACGTAGATCAATCATGCTTTAGTCCCGGTCTAATATGTCACCACCAAGCAACATATCCATGTCTCTACTTGGGAGTCCAGCTCTAGACAGTCAAGACAGACCGTCCCCTCCAAGGCTTTAGACAACATAATAGTCTTAACATGAGTTAGATGCTCGGTCTAACCCCATAGACTACAGACCATAGTTTAGACTGCTAACTTTAGAACATTGTCTTCTCGCATACAAAAGTCCATTGCATGCAACGTTCTAACAGTTTTAACACAAGCAGTCAGTGAGCCATATTTGCTTACATTTACTTTAACATGTAAATTAAGACGAAGACAGATAGCAATGTAATGAATAACCTCTATGTATAATTTTATTATCCAGTTCAAAATGAATACATCAAAATGTCTCTAATACTTAGGGCATTTCCTAACAATCTCCCACTTGCCCTAAGCCAGCAGATGTGCCATGTTACGCATCCCCATCGCCTCTACATGCCTCTCAAAGCTTCTAGCTACCAAAGTCTTAGTAAAGGGATCAGCGATGTTGTCCTCGGACGCGATCTTACATACATCCACTTGTCCTGTCTCCACATGCCCTCTAATTATGTGATACCTCCGATCGATGTGCTTGGTCCTCTTGTGGTGCCGAGATTCCCTTGTGTTGGCAATAGCCCCTGTATTATTACAGTAAAGTGTGATAGGCTTGTCAACACCCGGAATGACCTCAAGGTCTCTAAAGAACTTGCGGAGCCAAACCGCTTCTTTAGATGCCTCAGCCGCAGCCACATACTCAGCCTCCATAGTAGAGTCAGCTGTGCAGCCCTGCTTCACGCTCCTCCACACAATGGCGCCTCCTCCGAGCAAAAACACTGATCCAGATGTCGATTTCCTCGAATCCTTACAAGTCTGGAAGTCTGAGTCCGTGTATCCTACGGGTGTTAGGTCCCCTCCAGAATACACTAGCATATAATCCCTCGTTCTCTTAAGATACTTGAGTATATGCTTTACTGCTTGCCAGTGCTTGGTTCCAGGATTCGCTTGATATCCACTCACCATACCTACTGCAAAACATATGTCCGGGCGAGTGCAAAGCATAGCGTACATAAGGTTACCCACAGCGGATGCATAAGGGACCTTACTCATACGCTCTCTTTCTTCCGATGTCTTGGGACAGTCATCCAATGAAAGAGTTAAACCGGCAATAGAAGGTTGTGAGCCTTTCTTTGCCTCTAGCATTGCATATTTGTCAATTATTTTATCTATGTATGAAGCTTGGGATAATGCTATCATTTTGTTCTTTCGATCTCTGAAGAGACGAATGCCTAGAACATAATTAGCTTCTCCCAAGTCCTTCATGTCAAACTGTTGGTGTAACCAAAGCTTGACCGATGATAAATTCCCTACATCATTCCCAATGAGTAGTATATCATCGACATAGAGTATCAGAAAGACCACTTTTCCATCCTTAATACGTTTATAAACACAAGGTTCGTCAACGTTCTGCTCAAAACCAAATGTCTTAATCGCTTGATCAAACCTCTGGTTCCATGAGCGGGATGCCTGCTTTAATCCATAAATGGATCTAAGCAACTTGCAGACTTTCTTATCTTGGCCTTTTACTACGAACCCTTCGGGCTGTATCATATAGATACACTCTTCAAGATGGCCATTCAAGAATGCCGTCTTGACATCCATTTGCCAGATCTCATAATCGAGAGCCGCAGCAATGGACAGAAGAATACGGATAGACTTCAGCATAGCAACAGGCGAAAAGGTTTCCTTGTAATCGATTCCAGCCTTTTGCGTGTATCCCTTTGCAACCAGTCTAGCTTTGAAAGTTTCCACTCTCCCTTCCGCATCCTTCTTTCTTTTGTAGACCCATTTGCATCCAATGGGTTTTATCCCATCCGGCAAATCTACAACTTCCCAAACAGAGTTGGATTTCATAGAATCCATTTCATTGTTCATAGCCTGTTTCCAAGATCTAGAATCAACATCCTTTATAGCTTCATCATATGTGACCGGATCTTCCTCATGCTCATGAGCCTCGGCCAGGTATACCTCAGCATTATACATAAAGAAATTAGGTTTCTTAGAAACCCTCCCACTACGACGAGGCACCCTAAATTGTTGATCATCTGCAGGTCTTTCACTGGAACTCGGACTTGCGTCCAAGACCGAAATCTGTGGAGCAGTTCTTTCACCCGATAACTCCTCTAGCACCACTTTGCTTCGAGGCTTAAAGTCATTCATGTGACTTTCCTCCAAGAATGTCGCATGGGTTGAGACAATGACCTTTTGTTCCTTCGGGTTATAGAACAGACCTCCTTTAGTTCCCTTTGGATACCCTACAAACATGCATAATTCTGATCTTGGTTCCAACTTCTTCGCATCCCCATCCAGTACATGTGCCGGGCAGCCCCATATTCTCATATGTCCAAGGGAGGGCTTCCTGCCACGTCACAATTCATACGGAGTTCTAGGAATTGATTTGCTCGGAACCTGGTTCAGAATATAGCACGCTGTTTGTAAAGCATGTCCCCAAAATGATAATGGCAGCGTTGAGTAACTCATCATGGACCGTACCATATCCAATAAGGTCCTGTTTCTCCTTTCGGCTACACCATTCTGTTGTGGAGTACCAGGTGCAGTCAATTGGGATAAAATCCCGTTCTCTACAAGATGTCCTAGAAATTCATCAGAGAGGTATTCGCCACCTCGATCAGATTGAAGTGTCTTTATGGATTTATCCAATTGCTTTTCCACTTCCGCACGATACTCTTTGAACTTGTCAAAGGTTTCGCTCTTACGGTGCATCAGATACACATATCCATACCTCGAGTAATCATCTATGAAAGAGACATAGTACTCGAACCCTCCTCGTGCTGTGACGTTCATGGGGCCACATACGTCAGTGTGCACAATTTCTAAGAGCTCCTGTGCCCTTGTACCCTTAGCTCCAAAAGACCTCTTAGTCATCTTACCCTCTAGACAAGACTCACATTGGGAAAGTCGTACCTCCTCCAGAGATTCCAGAGGACCGTCTTTCACCAATCTTTGAATCCTATCCTGATTAATATGACCAAGTCTTAAATGCCAAAGATACGCCTTGTTAGAGTGAGAAACTTTCAACCTTTTAGAGTTATCAATTAATTCAGTGTCAAGCAGTGAGTACATCTTTGGTCTGATCAAATATAGGTTTCCATCCATCCATCCAGAATAGATAAAAGACTTATTTCTACGAATATCAACTCTTTTACTAAAAGAAACTGAATAAGAATCCTTTATTAAACAAGCTACCGATATAAGGTTCCTCCTAAAATTAGGAACATAAAAACAGTCTTTCAATAAAATAAACCTAAATTGATCAAAATAAAGATGAACGTCTCCCACCGCCTCAGCCACCACAAAGCTATCATCTCCAGTCCGCAACGAGAGGCTCCTATCATGTAGACTTCTCGTTTCCACGAACCCCTGCATAGAAACACAAACATGATTAGTGGCGCCCGAATCAATGACCCATGTGTCTTTCGATTCTTCCACCAAACACGCTTCTAAGTAATGAAGTTCCTTACCTTCCTTGCCCATGGAGGCTAGGAATTCCCGGCAAGCCTTCTTGAAGTGACCTACCTTCCCACAGTGGAAGCATTTGGACTTTTTAGGGTCCTTTGGCTTCTTGTTCTTCTTCTTCTTCTTCCCGTCAGAGACAGGAGGATTAGAAGAACTGGAAGCCACTTACTTCTTATTTGGCCTCTTCCTCTTCCGTGAGGGATTGGAAGATTCCGCCAAATTGGCCTCTCCTTTAGGTCGGACCGTATCCTCATCCCTGATCATCCGCTCATAAGCCTGTAGTTGCTTCATGAGCTCGGTAAGTCCTAACTCCTTTGTCGCCAGATTGTATACGGCCTTAAACCCCACAAAATCTTTAGACAGAGTCTTGAACACCATCTCGATCTGGGTGTTATAGTCCAACTCAGCACCATTCTCGGCAGCCTCAGCGAAGAATCCCATTAGAGTGATCATATGGTCCTTCACCGGAGTACCCGCCTTTTGCTTGGAGTTCATAATGTTGGTGATAGCGGACTGTCGAGCCAATTTTTCTTGGCCTCCGAACATGTCCTCCAGATTATCCATGATCTCCCCAGCAACTTGATAAGTCTCATGCTGCTTTTGTAAAGCACTCGTCATGCTAGCAAGGATGTAGCATCGAGCTATCTCATTGGATTCTCTCCAACGATTATAGGCAACCGGGACCTCCTCAAGTGGTGTGTCAGGTTTGGGCCCAGGTGGGCATGGTTCGTCCAGTACGAACTTGTGTCTCTCGCAGCTGAGAACTATTAATAGATTTCGTTTCCAATCTTTATAATTGTCGCCATTCAACTTATTTTCAGTAAGTATCGAAATGAGGGGTGTCGGTGACATTTTGAACTGAAATAAAATTATACTAGACATCATTACAAAGCCCAAGCAAATATACAGATAATTTAGCAAATAAAAAACATACATGTATGTTCCTACATGAAACTTGAAAAAAACATGTAGCATTGCAACGGTAATTCTCAGCACCTATTGCCCCAAGCCACCGAGGGGTGGTCATGAGAACAAATAGCCGGAACATGGACCCCGTCCAATTAATATATGTTACCTTAAATCCTCCAAGGTTAAGACATATATTAATAACCGCTTATTTGGCCACCAATTTAGTTAACAGAGCTTCTAGGGAAGGTTAATAACTAAACGAGTCTTGAGTGTATAACCATTGTTTACGTAGCCCGATCCACGTCCTACCAAGCCACCGAGGGGTGGTCATGAATAGGATCGCACCCGAACACGTTTTCCACATAGGAGATCCAATCTAGTATACCGGCGGCGGTAAACACCTACCGAGGGGTGTGGTCAGGTCAGAACTGACGCGAGGCGTTACCATGCTTTCACATATGGATCAACAATGGAGGCTGTGGGTTTTGTTTGAAACCCTCTCCCACTCAATATTTTGAAAAAACATGCAAGTTTTGACAAATTATGTATGATCAATATAGTATGAGCGGCACTCACCTATCCTATATGACATGTTATCAAATATGCATACAAAACATCCATCAATACATATTTATACATCCATGACATATCACAGAAAAAATAATTGACAGAATAACCAAGCTATGGTTCCATCCTAGAACAAAGAAAATAAAGATTACAAAATTCCTTCCAAAGCATTCTTTGGGTCTTGAATTCTGTTCCGTCTTCTTGTATCCTTCTTTATGTAGCCTCTCTATTTATTTCTCATCCCAAGAATTATTTAAAATTTAAATCTCCCAAAAATTTAAATTTCAAATTCAAATTCCAAATTCGAATTTCAAATTTAAATTTCAAATTTAAATTTCAAACAATTTTAAACATCATGTGTAATAATATGTAATTTCAAAAATTTCAAATTTTCAATTACATATTTTTAAACATGATTTAAAATTAAATCTCAAATTTAAAAATCAAAATTTTCAAATTTTGGATCGCCGCACCGCCGCCCGTGAAGGCGGCAGCCGCCGTGGGCAGCCACCAACCCCGGAGGGGCTGGCAGCCCACGGCTGCCCCTTGTGCAGCCCTGTCGGGCTGCAGGCCAAGCCTGCAGCGCCAGGCTGCACGCCCAGGCTGGGCGCAGCAGCCGGCAGGCTGCAGGCAGCGCCTGCAGCCAGTGGCTACACGCCCAGGCTGCGGCCAGCCTTGGGCAGGCTGCGCCACCCTCGGCTGCAGGCCAAGCCTACGGCCGTGGGTGATGTTTGCCTGCAGAGGGGCTGACGCAGCCCCATCCTACCCTAGGGCAGGGGCTGCAGCCCCACCAAGGCCCGTCGGCCTATCCCGAGGGCTCGTGTCTCGATTTTCGTGTCATATTCCAATTTACCTATTAGGATCTCCAAAAATTAATTTGAATCCCAATTAAATTGGAATTTTCCACACAATCAAAATTTCAACCTTTAAATCAAATTTAACTTTTGGGAAAAATAAATTACGGTCTTCAATCTTCAATCTCCTCCAAGAATAATTACATAAAAAATTCTAAACCGTTTCCGGTGTACAAAAATTCTAACCATAAATATTCTAAGAGACAAAAATTCAAATCCATGGGAAAAACACAGTGTTAATAAACTGCTCCCATGGTTACATAAAAAATTCCTAGATACAATTTTTCTAAATTCTAAGGAACCATAACCGGTATAAACAAGCATGCTTATAATAATTCAAAAAATTAAAATAACCACATACTTTATACATAATACATGATAACAACATAAAGGAACCCTAGATTGCCACTCTCTAAATATCAAATCCATACATAAATAAAAAGACTAAGTAATTGTCTAATTTATGTGCATGGCATAGTCATGAGATGGCTCTGATACCAATTGTAGGAAAATAAACCGGTAAAAACGTATCAGAGTGGCGCAGCGGAACAATAAAAATTTTTAGATCGTTTAAATATCTCATGATGCCATATACAATAAATCAACAACAATTAAAACTCATACCTCAAGGACGCCAATATGTAGGAGGAGAATGACCGGAGGCTTCAACCAACTAGCCTTCTCTACTATTCTCCAATTCCCGAATGGCTGAGTGTGTGGGCACTCTGAACCTCGATCGGTATGCTAGCACTGCTAGTCTTCTTCCGACCACCCAGATCTCTAAAGAACTTTATTGTCACGATGAGCTGTGCAACAATAAGCCTGCTCACCTGAGAGTCTGTGGTCTGAGAGAACTGGAGTGGCAGGACCTCTATTTATAGACCTGTATCAGGTGAATCTCTGAATTTGAATTGGATTAGGAAAAGATATTTTCCCTTATCCAAACCCATAAAATCCGAATTTTTCCAAGGGAGAATCTCCACTAAAAATTCGGTTTTCTTAGGATAGATCCAATCCAAATCTCAACAAGATTTTAACTAGAATTTTATCTCTCTTTTTCAACCCAAAAAATCCGAAAATTTCAAGGTGTATCTTCCCTAAAGATTTCGGCCATTATGGATAAGGGAGAATCAAAATTTCCACTAGGATTTTTCAAGCTAAATCTCATCTCAACCTTATCCAAAAATAACCGAATTTCCTAGGATTTAGGCTCCAAAATTTCGGCCACTTTTAGGGAGTAAAGAGAATCCAAATTCAACTAGGATTGAAGCTTGAATTTACCCTTGAATCTTATCCACAAAAACCGAATTTTCCATTGAGGATTATCCTCAAAAAATTCGCCCACTTTTGTTGGGATTTGGATTCAAAATTCAAGTAGGATTCTAACAAGATTATCCTCTCCAAATCCAACTCAAATTCGAATTTCAAACCTTGTGGATTTTCCACAAAAATTCGAATCCTACTTGGACTGTGATTCAATATTTGAATTTCAAATTTCAAATTCAAATTTCAAATTAAAATTTCAAATTTCAAATTTCAAATTTCAAATTTAAATTTCAAATTCAAATTTCAAATTCGAATTTCAAATTCAAATTTCAAATTCAAATTTCAAATTCAAATTTCAAATTTCAAATTTCAAAATTCAAATTTCAAATTTCAAAATTCAAATTTCAAATTCCACAAAACGGTTGTATTTCATATTCTTGTTCTCATGGATAATTTTCTACAACTCCAATCCAATCTCAAATAAAATCATGGCAACTTTATTTGGAGTTCGAATAATTGTGTACTCTATTATCCAAAACAAAATCTGAATCCAACCGGAGAGAATCTTGTCTACCATCCTAATCCTGTGTCATCACCATCCATGCATAATAAACTAGCCAATAGCATACACAAATCAATTTGCCAAACGTTAAGGAATTATGTGGAGCTAGTAGAGGGACTGATTGGACATATATAATCGGGCTCCCGTGATTCCATATGATCATCATTCTGTACCGAACAACTCAATCATATGATCACTAATTTCAGAGTCACACCACTATAAACCTGAAACTGAACTCCCAATTATATACTGTATTACGTAAGCCTGTGACGAGCTACCATCCAATGACCTTGTCATATATGCAAAACCCTCATATGATATCCATGATCAGCCTTAGGTCAAAGTCCGTTTAATCCTACTGATCAGGCTATCTTAAAGTTCCATTATACTACCGAATCAAGAAAATGATTATTCACCATATGTGAATAAGAAGTCATCCGCCCAGCAGACGACCCAAGGCCTTGTCCATTTTCACATTCAGTATAATGCCTTTAAGAGGATACCTTTAACTCCTCAGAGCTATGATTCCGATATCTGCAAACAAACCCTTCATCGTATACAAGTCATGCACCCAACGAACCGGTCTATAAGCTTACTACCTCTGAGACGCTTTAGCCATTGGAACATCAAAGTACACAAGTCATATACATGAAGTAGTTCATTTACTCAGGATTAAGGTTATTGCACAATGAACGTCAAAAGCAGATTGATCCACTCATAGCGGACTACGTAGATCAATCATGTTTTAGTCCCGGTCTAATATGTCACCACCAAGCAACATATCCATGTCTCTACTTGGGAGTCCAGCTCCAGACAGTCAAGACAGACCGTCCCCTCCAAGGCTTTAGACAACATAATAGTCTTAACATGAGTTAGATGCTCGGTCTAACCCCATAGACTACAGACCATAGTTTAGACTGCTAACTTTAGAACATTGTCTTCTCGCATACAAAAGTCCATTGCATGCAACGTTCTAACAGTTTTAACACAAGCAGTCAGTGAGCCATATTTGCTTACATTTACTTTAACATGTAAATTAAGACGAAGACAGATAGCAATGTAATGAATAACCTCTATGTATAATTTTATTATCCAGTTCAAAATGAATACATCAAAATGTCTCTAATACTTAGGGCATTTCCTAACACTCGTCGTAATGGAAGGATTTCGAAGAAACCTAATTTCTTCATGTATGATGCTGAGGTATACCAGGCCGAGGCTTATGAGCATGAGGATGATCCGGTCACCTATGATGAAGCTATAAATGATGTTGATTCTAAATCTTGGAAACAGGCTATGAACAATGAGATGGATTCTATGAAGCCTAACTCTGTTTGGGAACTTGTAGATTTGCCAGATGGGATAAAACCCATTGGATGCGAATGGGTCTACAAAAGAAAGAAGGATGTGGAAGGGAGAGTGGAAACTTTCAAAGCTTGACTGGTTACAAAGGGGTACACGCAAAAGGCTGGAATCGATTACGATGAAACCTTTTCACCTGTTACTATGCTGAAGTCTATCTGTATTCTTCTGTCCGTTGCTGCGGCTCTCGATTATGAGATCTGGCAAATGGATGTCAAGACGGCATTCTTGAATGGCCATCTTGAAGAGTGTATCTATATGATACAGCCTGAAGAGTTCGTAGCAAAAGGCCAAGAAAGGAAAGTCTGCAAGTTGCTTAGATCCATTTGTGGATTAAAGTAAGCATCCTGCTCATGGAACCAGAGATTTGATCAAGCAATCAAGACATTAGGTTTTGAGCAGAACGTTGATGAACCCTGCGTTTATAAACGTATTAAGGATGGAAAAATGGTCTTTATGATTCTCTATGTCGATAATATACTACTCATTGGGAATGATGTAGGGAACTTATCATCGGTCAAGCTTTGGTTACACCAACAGTTTGACATGAAGGACTTGGGAGAAGCTAATTATGTTCTAAGCATTCGTCTCTTCAGAGATCGAAAGAACAAACTGATGGCGTTATCCCAAGCTTCATACATAGATAAAATAATTGACAAATATGTAATACAAGAGGCAAAGAAAGGTACACAACCTTCTATTATCGGTCAAACTCTTTCATTGGATGACTATCCCAAGAAATCGGAAGAAAGAGAGTGTATGAGTAAGGTCCCTTATGCATCCGCTCTGGGTAGCCTTATGTACGCTATGCTTTACACTCACCCAGACATATGTTTTGCAGTAGGTATGGTGAGTCAATATCAAGCGAATCCTGGAACCAAGCACTGGCTAGCAGTAAAGCATACACTCAAGTGTCTTAAGAGAACAAGGGATTATATGCTGGTATATTCTGGAGGGGACCTAACACCCATATGATACACGGACTAAGTCTTCCAGACTTGTATGTATTCGAGGAAGTCGACATTAGAGGGCATATGCAGACAGGATTAGTAGATGTTTGTAAGATCGCGTCCGAGGACAACATTACCGATCCCTTTACTAAGACTTTAGTGGCTAGAAGCTTTGATAGGCATGTAGAGGCAATGGGGATGCGTAACACGGAACATCCACTGGCTTAGGGCAAATAGGAGTTTGTTAGGAAATGCCCTAAGCATTAGAGACATTTTGATGTATTTATTTTGAACTGGATAATAAAATTATATTTAGAGGTTATTCATTACATTGTTATCTGTCCTCGTTTTATTTACATGTTAAAGTAAATATAAGCAAATATGGCTCCCTGACTGCTTGTGTTATAACGGTTAGAACGTTGCATGCAACGGACTTTTGTATGCGAGAAGACAATGTTCTAAAGTAAGCGGTCTAAACTATGGTTTGTAGTCTATGCAGTTAGACCGAGCATCTAACTCATGTCAAGACTATTATGTTCTCTAAAGTCTTGGAGGAGACGGTTTGTCTTGACTATCTAGAGCATAGACTCCCAAGTAGAGACATAGATATGTTACTTGGTGGTGACATATTAGACTGAGATTAAAGCGTGATTGATCTACGAAGTCTGTTTTGAGTGGATCGATTTGCTTTTGACGTTCATTGTGCAGTAACCTTAATCCTGAGTAGATGGACAGCTTCATATATATGACTTGTGTACTTTGATGTTCCAATGGCTAAAGCGTCTTAGAGGTAGTAAGCTTATAGACCGGTTCGTTGGGTGCATGACTTGAATATGATGAAATGTTCGTTTACAGATATCGGAATCATAGCTCTAATGAGGAGTTAAGGGTATCCTCTTAAAGGCATTATACTGAATGTGAAAATGGACAAGACCTTGGGTCGTCTGCTGGGCGGATGACGTTTTATTCATATATGGTGAATAATCATTTTCTTTATTCGGTAGTATAATGGAACTTTAAGATAGCTTGATCAGTAGGATTAAATGGACTTTGACCTAAGGCTGATCATGGATATCATATGAGGGTTCTGCATACATGACAAGGTCATTGGACGATAGCTTGTCACAGGCTTATGTAATACGGTATATAATTAGGAGTTCAGTTTCAGGTTTATAGTGGCGTGACTCTGAAATTAGTGATCATATGATTGAGTTGTTCAGTAAAGAATGATGATCATATGGATTTGCGGGAGCCCGATTATATATGTCCAATTGGTCCCTCTACTAGCTCCACATAATTCCTTAATGTTTGGCAAATTGATTTGTGTATGCTATTGGCTAGTTGATTATGCATGGATGGTGTTGACATAGGATTAGGATAGTGGACAAGATTCTCTCTGGTTGGATTCAGATTTTATTTTGGATAATAGAGTACATAATTATTCGAACTCCAAATAAAGTTGCCATGATTTTATTTGAGATTGGATTGGAGTTGTAGAAAATTATACATGAGAACAAGAATTTGAAATACAACTGTTTTGTAGATTTTGAAATTTGAAATTTGAATTTTGAATTTTGAAATTTGAAATTTGAAATTTGAAATTTGAAATTCGAATTTGAAATTCGAATTTAAAATTTAAATTTGAAATTTGAAATTTGAAATTTGAAATTTGAATTTGAAATTTGAAATTCAAATTTTGAATCACAGTCCAAGTAGGATTCGAATTTCTTATGGTAAATCCACAAAGAATGAAATTCGAATTTAAGTTGGATGTGGAGAGGAAAATCTTGTTAGAATCCTACTTAAATTTTAAATCCAAATCCTAACAATAATGGACGAAAATTTTGAGGATAATCCTCATGGAATTTTCAGATTTTTTGTGGATAAGGTTTAGGGAAAAATTCAAGTTTCAATCCCAGTTGAATTTAGATTCTCTCCTCCCTAGATTATGGCCAAAATTTTGAGGGAAGATCTCTTATAGATTTTCAGTTATTTTGGATAAGGATGGGATAAGATTCAAGCTTGAAAATCCTAGTGGAATTTTGATTCTTCCCTTATCCTAAAGTAGCTGAAATTTTGTAGGGATTTTCATCTTGGATTTTTGGATTTTTTGATTGAAAAAGGGAGATAAAATTCTAGTTAAAATCTTGTTTGAATTTTAAATGGAAAAATCCTAAAGTGGCCAAATTTTCTTGTTGGGATTTGGCCTTGATAAATTCAGATTTTTTTGATTGTGGATAAGGGAGAATATCTTCTCCTAATCTAATTCGAATTCAGAGAATCACCTCATGCAAGTCTATAAATAGAGGTCCTGCCATTTCAGTTCTCTTAGACCACAGACTCTCAGGTGAGCAGGCTTATTGTTGCATAACTCACTGTGACAATAAGTTCTTTAGAGATTTGGGTGATCAGAAGAATACTAGCAGTGCTAGCGTATCGATCGAGGTTCAAAGTGCCCACACACTCAGCCATTTGGGAATTGGAGAAAAGTATAGAAGGCTAGTTGGTTGAAGCCCTCCGGTCATTCTCCTCCTGAAAGATTGGCGTCGTTGAGGTATGAGTTTAAATTGTTGTTAGTTTATTGTATATGGTATAATGAGATATTTAACGATCTTGAAAATTTTTTATTGTTCCGTTGTGCCACTCTGTGGTCTAAGAGAACTGGAGTGGTAGGACCTCTATTTATAGACTTGCATGAGGTGATTCTCTAAATTCGAATTGGATTAAGAGAAGATATTCTCCCTTATCTGCAATCAAAAAATCTGAATTTATCAAGACCAAATCCCAACCAGAAAATTCAACCACTTTAGGATTTTTCCATTCAAAATTCAAACAAGATTTTAACTAGAATTTTATCTCCCTTTTTCAACCAAAAAATCTAAAAATCCAAGGGGAAAATCCCAACAAAATTTCGGCCACTTTAGGATAAGGGGAGAATCAAAATTCCACTAGGATTTTCAAGCTTGAATCTTATCTCATCCTTATCCAAAATAACCGAAAATCTACAAGAGATCTTCCTTCAAAATTTCGGCCATAATCTGGGGAGGAAAGAATCCAAATTCAACTGGGATTGAAAATTGAATTTTTTCCTGAACCTTATCCACAAAAAATCCGAAAATTCCTTGAGGATTATCCTCAAAATTTTCATCCATTACTGTAAGGATTTGGATTCAAAATTCGAGTAGGATTCTAACAAGATTTTCCTCTCCATATCCAACTCAAATTCGAATTTCATTTCTTATGGATTTACCACAAGAAATTCGAATTCTACTTAGACTGTGATTCAAAATTTGAATTTCAAATTTCAAATTCAAATTTCAAATTTTAAATTTCAAATTTCAAATTTAAATTTCAAATTCAAATTTCAAATTTTAAATTTCAAATTTCAAATTCGAATTTCAAATTTAAATTTCAAATTCAAATTTCAAATTTCAAAATTCAAATTTCAAATTTCAAAATCCACAAAACAGTTTTATTTCAAATTCTTGTTCTCATGGACAATTTTCGACAACTCCAATCCAATGTCAAATAAAATCATGGTAACTTTATTTGGAGTTCAAATAATTGTGTACTCTATTATCCAAAACTAAATCTAAATCCAACTGAAGAGAATCTTGTCCACCATCCTAATCCTATGTCAACACCATCCATGCATAATCAACTAGCTAATAGCATACACAAATCAATTTACCAAACGTTAAGGAATTATGTGGAGCTAGTAGAGGGACCAATTAGACATATATAATCGGGCTCCCACAAATCCATATGACCGTCATTCTTTACCAAACAACTCAATCATATGATCACTAATTTCAGAGTTACACCACTATAAACCTGAAACTGAACTCCTAATTATATACCGTATTACGTAAGCCTGTGACAAGCTATCGTCCAATGACCTTGTCATGTATGCAGAACCCTTATATGATATCCATGATCAGCCTTAGGTCAAAGTTCATTTAATCCTACCGATCAGGCTATCTTAAAGTTCCATTATACTACCAAATAAAGAAAATGACTATTCACCATATGTGAATAAGAAGTCATCCACCCAGCAGACGACCCAAGGCCTTGTCCATTTTCACATTCAGTATAATGCCTTTAAGAAGGTACCCTTAACTCCTCATTAGAGCTATGATTCCGATATCTATAAACAAACCCTTCATCGTATACAAGTCATGCATCCAATGAACCGGTCTATAAGCTTACTACCTGTGAGACGCTTTAGCCATTGGAACATCAAAGTACACAAGTCATATATATGAAGCTGTCCATCTACTCAGGATTAAAGTTACTGCATAATGAACATCAAAAGCAGATCGATCCACTCAAAACAGACTTCGTAGATCAATCATGCTTTAGTCCCGGTCTAATATGTCACCACCAAACAACATATCTATGTCTCTACTTGGGAGTCTATGCTCCAGACAATCAAGACAAACCATCCCCACCAAGGCTTTAGACAACATAATAGTCTTAACATGAGTTAGATGCTCGGTCTAGCCCCATAGAATACAGACCACAGTTTAGACCGCTTACTTTAGAACATTGTCTTCTCGCATACAAAAGTCCATTGCATGCAACGTTCTAATAGTTTTAACACAAGCAGTCAGGGAGCCATATTTGCTTACATTTACTTTAACATGTAAATAAATTGAGGACAGACAGTAATGTAATGAATAACCGCTACATATAATTTTATTATCCAGTTCAAAATAAATACATCAAAATATCTCGAATGCTTAGGGCATTTCCTAACAATCTCCTACTTGTACTAAGCCAGTACATGGGCCATGTTACACATCCCCATCACCTTTACATGTCTCTCAAAGCTTCTAGCTATCAAAGTCTTGGTAAAGGGATCGGCAATGTTGTCCTCGGATGCGATCTTATATGCATCCATTAATCCTGTCTCCACGTGCCCTCTCCGATCAAGAACACTGATCCTGATGTCGATTTCCTCGAATCCTTGCAATTCTGGAAGTCTGAGTCTGTGTATCCTACGGGTGTTAGGTCCCCTCCAGAATACACTAGCATATAATCCCTCGTTTTCTTAAGATACTTGAGTATATGCTTTACTACTTGCCAGTGCTTGGTTCTAGGATTCGCTTGATATCGAGTCACCATACCTACTGCAAAACATATGTCTCAGCGAGTGTAAAGCATAGTGTACAGAAGGCTACCCACAGCTGATGCATAAGGGACCTTACTCATACGCTCTCTTTCTTTCGATGTCTTTGGACAGTCATCCAATGAAAGAGTTAGACCGGCAATAGAAGGTTGTGTACCTTTCTTTGCCTCTTACATTGTATATTTGTCAATTATTTTATCTATGTATGAAGCTTGGGATAATGCTATCATTTTGTTCTTTCGATCTTTGAAGAGTCGAATGCCTAAAACATAAATAGCTTCTCCCAAGTCCTTCATGTCAAACTGTTGGTGTAACCAAAGTTTGACCGATTATAAGTTCCCTACATCATTCCCAATGAGTAGTATATCATTGACATAGAGTATCAGAAAGACCACTTTTCCATCCTTAATACATTTATAAACACAGGGTTCATCAACGTTCTGCTCAAAATCGAAAGTCTTTGTCACTTAATCAAATCTTTGGTTCCATGAGCGGGATGCTTGCATTAATCCATAAATGGATCTAAGCAACTTGCAAACTTTCCTATCTTGGCCTTTCGCTACAAACCCTTCGAGCTGTTTCATATAGATACACTCTTCAAGATGGCCATTCAAGAATGCCGTTGTGACATCCATTTGCCAGATCTCGTAATCGAGAGCCGCAGCAACGGACAGAAAAATACGGATAGACTTCAGCATAGCAACAGGCGAAAAGGTTTCATCGTAATTGATTCTAGCCTTTTGCGTGTACCCCTTTACAACTAGTCTAGCTTTGAAAGTTTCCACTCTCCCTTCCGCATCCTTCTTTCTTTTATAGACCCATTTGCATCCAATGGGTTTTATCCCATCCGGCAAATCCACAAGTTCCCAAATAAAGTTGGATTTCACAGAATCCATCTCATTATTCATAGCCTGTTTCAAAGATTTAGAATCAACATCATTTATAGCTTCATCATAGGTGACCAGATCATCCTCAGGCTCATGAGCCTCGGCCTGGTATACCTCAGCATCATACATGACGAAATTAGGTTTCTTCGAAACCCTCCCACTGCGATGAGGCACCCTAAATTGTTGATCGTTTGCAGGTCTTTCATCGGAACTCGGACTTGCGTCCAAGACTGAAACCTGTGGAGTAGTTTTTTCACCCGATAACTCCTCTAGCACCACTTTGTTTCGAGGCTTAAAGTCATTCATGTGACTTTCCTCCGAGAATGTCTCATGGGTTGATACAATGACTTTTTGTTCCTTCGGGTTATACAACAGACCTCCTTTAGTTCCCTTTGAATACGCTCCAAACATGCACAATTCTGATCTTAGTTCCAACTTCTTTAGATCCCCACCCAGTACATGTGCCGGGCAGCCCCACATTCTCATATGTCCAAGGGAGGGCTTCCTGCCTTGCCACAATTCATACGGAGTTTTGGGAATTGACTTGCTTGGAACCTGGTTCAGAATATAGAACACCGTTTGTAAAGCATATCCCCAAAAATGATAATGACAGCGTTGAATAACTCATTATAGACCGTACCATATCCAACAAGGTCCTGTTTCTCCTTTCAGCTACAGCATTGTGTTGTGGAGTACCAGGTGCAATCAATTGGGATAATATCCCGTTCTCTACAAGATGTCCTAGAAATTCATCAGAGAGGTATTCACCACCTCTAGCAGATCGAAGTGTCTTTATGGATTTATCCAATTGCTTTTCCACTTCTGCATGATACTCTTTGAACTTGTCAAAGGTTTCACTCTTGCGGTACATTAGATACACATATCCATATCTCGAGTAATCGTCTATAAAGGAGACATAATACTCGAACCCTCCTTGTGCTATGACGTTCATGGGGCCACATACGTCAGTGTGCACAATTTCTAAGAGCTCCTGAGCCCTAGTACCCTTAGCTCCAAAAGACTTCTTAGTTATCTTTCCCTCTAGACAAGACTCACATTGAGGAAGACGTACCTCCTCCAGAGATTCTAGAGGACCGTCTTTCACCAATCTTTGAATCCTATCCTGATTAATATGACCAAGTCTTAAATGCCAAAGATACGCCTTGTTAGAGTGAGAAACTTTTAACCTTTTAGAGTTATCTATTGATTCAATGTCAAGCAGTGAGTACATATTTGGTTTGATCAAATATAGGTTTCCATCCATCCAGAATTGTGCATAACCATTCTTGGGAAGGTTAATAACTAAACGAATCTTGAGTGCATAACCATTGTTTACATAGCTCGATCCACGTCCTACCAAGCCATCGAGGGGTGGTCATGAATAGGATCGTACCCGAACACGTTTTCCACATAGGAGATCCAATCTAGTATACCGATGGCGGTAAACACCTACCGAGAGGTGTGGTCAGGGCAGAACTAACGCGAGGCGTTACCATGCTTTCACATATGGATCAACAATAGAGGCCGTGGGTTTTGTTTGAAACCCTCTCCCGCTCAATATTTTGAAAAACATGCAAGTTTTGACAAATATGTATGATCAATATAGTATGAGCACCACTCACCTATCCTATATGACTTGTTATCAAATATGCATATAAACATCCATCAATACATATTTATACATCCATGACATATCACAGAAAAAATAATTGACAGAATAACCAAGCCATGGTTCCATCCTAGAACAAAGAAAACAAAGATTACAAAATTCCATCCAAAGCATTCTTTGGCTCGTGAATTTTGTTCTGTCTTCTTGTATCCATCTTTATGTAGCCTCTCCATTTATTTCTCATCCCAAGAATCATTTAAAATTTAAATCTCAAAAAATTTAAATTTCAAATTCAAATTCCAAATTCGAATTTCAAATTAAGATTTTAAATTCAAATTTTTAAAAAATTTTAAAATCATGTGTAATAATATGTAATTACAAAAATTTCAAATTTTCAATTACATATTTTTAAGCATGATTTAAAATCAAATCTCAAATTGAAAAATCAAAATTTTTCGATTTTCGAACCGTCACCCCACCGCCCTGAAAGCCGATAGCCACCGTGGGTAGCCCCTAGCCCCTAGCCCCTACCCCCTAGCCCCTGGGGACCTGGCAGCCCACGGTCGCTCCATGTGCAGCCTTGCCGGGCTGCAGGCTAAGCCTGCAGCGCCAGGCTACACGCCCAAGCTGCGGCCAGCCTTAGGAGGGCCACGGCCACCTCGGCTACAGGCCAAGCCTGTGGCCGTGGGTGGTCGTGGCCTGTACAGGGGCTGCCACAGCCCATCCTGCCCGAGGGCAGAGGCTGTAGCCCCACCAAGGCCCGATGGCTTATCCCGAGGGGTCGTGTCTTGATTTTCATGCCATATTCCTATTTACCCATTAGGATCTCTAAAATTAATTTGAATCCCAATTAAATTGAAATTTTCCACACAATCAAAATTTCAACCTTTAAATTAAATTTAACTTTTGGGAAAAATAAATTACGGTCTTCAATCTTCAATCTCCTCCAAGAATAATTACATAAAATTTCCTAAACTGTTTCCGGTGTACAAAAATTCTAACCATAATAATTCTAAGAGACAAAAATTAAAATCCATGGGAAAATTACAGTGTTAATAAACTACTCACATGGTTACATAAAATTTCCTAGATACAATTTTTCTAAATTCTAAGGAATCATAACTAGCAAAAACAAGCATGCTTATAATAATTCAGAAAATTAAAATAACCACATACTACATACATAATCCACGATAACAACATAAAGGAATCCTTAAATGCCACTCTCTAAATATCAAATCCATACATAAATAAAAAGACTAATTAATTGTCTAATTTATGTACATGGCATAGTCATGACCTGGCTCTGATACGAATTGTACGAAATAAATCGATAAAAACATATCAGAGTGGTGTAGCGGAACAATAAAAATTTTCTAAGATCGTTAAATATCTCATGATGCCATACACAATAAACTAACAACAATTTAAACTCATACCTCAAGGACACCAATCTACAGGAGGAGAATGACCGAAGGGCTTCAACCAATTAGCCTTCTCTACGATTCTCCAATTCCCAAATGGCTGAGTGTATGGGCACTTTGTGTTAGGAAATGCCCTAAGTATTAGAGACATTTTGATGTATTCATTTTGAACTGGACAATAAAATTATACATAGAGGTTATTCATTACATTGCTATTTGTCCTCATCTTAATTTACATGTTAAAGTAAATGTAAGCAAATATGGCTCACTGACTGCTTGTGTTTAAACTGTTAGAATATTGCATGCAATGGACTTTTGTATGCGAGAAGACAATGTTCTAAAGTTAGCAGTCTAAACTATGGTCTGTAGTCTATGGGGTTAGACCGAGCATCTAACTCATGTTAAGACTATTATGTTGTCTAAAGCCTTAGAGGGGACGGTTTGTCTTGACTGTCTGGAGCTGGACTCCCAAGTAGAGACATAGATATGTTGCTTGGTGGTGACATATTAGACCAGGACTAAAGCGTGATTGATCTACGTAGTCCGCTATGAGTGGATCAATCTGCTTTTGACGTTCATTATGCAATAACCTTAATCCTGAGTAAATGAACTACTTCATGTATATGACTTGTGTACTTTGATGTTCCAATGGCTAAAGCGTCTCAGAGGTAGTAAGCTTATAGACCGGTTCGTTGGGTGCATGAATTGTATACGATGAAGGGTTTGTTTGCAGATATCGGAATCATAGCTCTGAGGAGTTAAAGGTATCCTCTTAAAGGCATTATACTGAATGTGAAAATGGACAAGGCCTTGGGTCGTTTACTGGGCGGATGACTTCTTATTCACATATGGTGAATAAACATTTTCTTGATTCGGTAGTATAATAGAACTTTAAGATAGCCTGATCAGTAGGATTAAACGGACTTTGACCTAAGGCTGATCATGGATATCATATGAGGGTTTTGCATATATGACAAGGTCATTGGATGGTAGCTCATCACAGGCTTACGTAATACGGTATATAATTGGGAGTTCAGTTTCAGGTTTATAGTGGTGTGACTCTGAAATTAGTGATCATATGATTGAGTTGTTCGGTACAGAATGATGATCATATGGAATCACGGGAGCCCGATTATATATGTCCAATCAGTCCCTCTACTAGCTCCACATAATTCCTTAACGTTTGGCAAATTGATTTGTGTATGCTATTGGCTAGTTTATTATGCATGGATGGTGATGACACAGGATTAGGATAGTAGACAAGATTCTCTCCGGTTGGATTCAGATTTTGTTTTGGATAATAGAGTACACAATTATTCGAACTCTAAATAAAGTTGCCATGATTTTATTTGAGATTGGATTGGAGTTGTAGAAAATTATCCATGAGAACAAGAATATGAAATACAACCGTTTTGTGGAATTTGAAATTTGAATTTTGAAATTTGAAATTTGAATTTTGAAATTTGAATTTTGAATTTTGAATTTGAAATTTGAATTTGAAATTTGAATTTGAAATTCGAATTTGAAATTTGAAATTGAAATTTAAATTTGAAATTTGAAATTTGAAATTTGAAATTTGAAATTTGAAATTGAAATTTGAATTTGAAATTTGAAATTCAAATTTTGAATCACAGTCCAAGTAGGATTCGAATTTGTTGTGGAAAATCCACAAGGTTTGAAATTCGAATTTGAGTTGGATTTGGAGAGGATAATCTTGTTAAGATCCTACTTGAATTTTGAATCCAAATACCAACAAATAAGGGACGAAATTTTGAGGATAATCCTCAAGGAAATTTTGGATTTTGTGGATGAGATTCAAGGGTAAATTCAAGCTTCAATCCTAGTTGAATTTGGATTCTCTCCTTCCCTGAAAAGTGGCCGAAATTAGGGAGTATCTCTCCTAGGAAATTCGGTTATTTTTGATAAGGTTGAGATGAGATTCAAGCTTGAAAATCCTAGTGGAATTTTTTGATTCTCCCTTATCCATAATGGCCGAAATCTTTAGGGAAGATTCACCATGAAATTTTCAGATTTTTTGGGTTGAAAAAGGGAGATAAAATTCTAGTTAAAATCTTGTTGAGATTTGGATTGGATCTATCCTAAGAAAACCGAATTTTTAGTGGAGATTCTCCCTTGGAAAAATTCAGATTTTATGGGTTTGGATAAGGGAAAATATCTTTTCCTAATCCAATTCAAATTCAGAGATTCACCTCGAGCAGGTCTATAAATAGAGGTCCTGCCACTCCAGTTCTCTTAGAACACAGACTCTCAGGTGAGCAGGCTTATTGTTGCACAGCTCATCGTGACAATAAAGTTCTTTAGAGATCTGGGTGGTCGGAAGAAGACTAGCAGTGCTAGCATACCGATCGAGGTTCAGAGTGCCCACACACTCAGCCATTCAGGAATTGGAGAATAGTAGAGAAGGCTAGTTGGTTGAAGCCTCCGGTCATTCTCCTCCTGCAAGATTGGCGTCCTTGAGGTATGAGTTTTAATTGTTGTTGATTTATTGTATATGGCATCATGAGATATTTAACGATCTAAAAATTTTTATTGTTCCGCTGCGCCACTCTGATACGTTTTTTACCGGTTTATTTTCCTACAATTGGTATCAGAGCCATCTCATGACTATGCCATGTACATAAATTAGACAATTACTTAGTCTTTTTATTTATGTATGGATTTGATATTTAGAGAGTGGCATTCTAGGGTTCCTTTATGTTGTTATCATGTATTATGTATAAAGTATGTGGTTATTTTAATTTTTTGAATTATTATAAGCATGCTTGTTTATACCGGTTATGGTTCCTTAGAATTTAGAAAAATTGTATCTAGGAATTTTTATGTAACCATGGGAGCAGTTTATTAACACTGTAATTTTCCCATGGATATTAATTCTTGTCTCTTAGAATTTTTATGATTAGAATTTTTGAACACCGGAAACGGTTTAGGATTTTTTATGTAATTATTCTTGAGGAGATTGAAGATTGAAGACCGTAATTTATTTTTCCCAAAAGTTAAATTTAATTTAAAGATTGAAATTTTGATTGTGTGGAAAATTTCAATTTAATTGGGATTCAAATTAATTTTTGGAGATCCTAATAAGTAAATTGGAATATGGCACGAAAATCGAGACACGACCCCTCAGGATAGGCCGAAAAACCATGGTGGGGCTGCAGCCCCTGCCCTCGGGCAGGATGGGGCTGCGGCAGCCCCTGTGCAGGCCCACACCACCCACGGCCGCAGGCTCTGCCTGCAGCCAGGGATGGCCGTGGCCTGCCCAAGGCTGGCCGCAGCCTGGGCGTGCAGCCTCTGGCTGCAGGCGCTGCCTGCAGCCTGCCGGCTGCTGCGCCCAGTCTGGGTGTGCAGCCTGGTGCTGCAAGCTTGGCCTGCAACCCGGCAGGGCTGCACAAGGGGCTGCCGTGGGCTGCCAGCCCCTCCGGGGTTGGTGGCTGCCCACGGCGGCTGCCGCCTTCACGGGCGGCGGTGCGGCGGTCCAAAATTTGAAAATTTTGATTTTTAAATTTGAGATTTAATTTTAAATCATGTTTAAAAATATGTAATTGAAAATTTGAAATTTTTTGAAATTACATATTATTACACATGATGATTAAAATTGTTTAAAATTTGAATTAGAAATTTAAATTTGAAATTCGAATTTGGAGTTTGAATTTGAAATTTAAATTTTTTGGAAATTTAAATTTTAAATAATTCTTGGGATGAGAAATAAATGGAGAGGCTACATAAAGAAGGATACAAGAAGACGAAACAGAATTCAAGACCCAAAGAATGCTTTGGATGGAATTTTGTAATCTTTATTTTCTTTATTCTAGGATGGAACCATAGCTTGGTTATTCTGTCAATTATTTTTTCTATGATATGTCATGGATGTATAAATATGTATTGATGGATGTTTTGTATGCATATTTGATAACATGTCATATAGGATAGGTGAGTGCCGCTCATACTATATTGATCATACATAATTTGTCAAAACTTGCATGTTTTTCAAAATATTGAGTGGGAGAGGGTTTCAAACAAAACCCACGGCCTCCATTGTTGATCCATATGTGAAAGTATGGTAACGCCTCGCGTCAGCTCTGACCTGACCACACCCCTCGATAGGTGTTTACCGCCGCCGGTATACTAGATTGGATCTCCTATGTGGAAAACGTGTTCGGGTGCGATCCTATTCATGACCACCCCTCGGTGGCTTGGTAGGACGTAGATCGGTCTACGTAAACAATGGTTATACACTTAAGACTCGTTTAGTTATTAACCTTCCCTAGAAGCTCTGTTAACTAAACTGGTGGCCAAATAAGCGGTTATTAATATATGTCTTAACCTTGGAGGATTTAAGGTAACATATATTAATTGGACGGGGTCCATGTTCCGGCTATTTGTTCTCATGACCACCCCTCGGTGGCTTGAGGCATTAGGTGCTGAGTATTACTGTTGCAATGCTACATGTTTTTTCAAGTTTCATGTAGGAACATACTTGTATGTTTTTATTTGCTAAATTATCTGTATATTTGCTTGGGCTTTGTAATGATGTCTAGTATAATTTTATTTCAGTTCAAAATGTCACCGACACCCCTCATTTCAATACTTACTGAAAATAAGTTGAATGGCGACAATTATAAAGATTGGAAAAGAAATCTATTAATAGTTCTCAGCTGCGAGAGACACAAGTTCGTACTGGACGAACCATGCCCACCTGGGCCCAAACCTGACACACCACTTGAGGAGGTCCCGGTTGCCTATAATCGTTGGAGAGAATCCAATGAAATAGCTCGACGCTACATCCTTGCTAGCATGACGAGTGCTTTACAAAAGCAGCATGAGACTTATCAAGTTGCTGGGGAGATCATGGATAATCTGGAGGACATGTTCGGAGGCCAAGAAAAATTGGCTCGACAGTCTGCTATCACCAGCATTATGAACTCCAAGCAAAAGGCGGGTGCTCCGGTGAAGGACCATATGATCACTCTAATGGGATTCTTCGCTGAGGCTGCCGAGAATGGTGTTGAGTTAGACTACAACACCCAGATTGAGATGGTGTTCAAGGCTCTGTCTAAAGATTTTGTGGGGTTTAAGGCCGCATACAATCTGGCGACAAAGGAGTTAGGACTTACCGAGCTCATGAAGCAACTACAGGCTTATGATCGGATGATCAGGGATGAGGATACGGTCCGACCTAAAGGAGAGGCCAATTTGGTGAAATCTTCCAATCCCTCACGGAAGAGGAAGAGGCCAAACAAGAAGCAAGTGGCTTCCAGTTCTTCTAATCCTCCTGTCTCGGACGGGAAGAAGAAGAAGAAGAACAAGAAGCCAAAGGACCCTAAAAAGTCAAAATGCTTCCACTGTGGGAAGGTAGGTCACTTCAAGAAGGCTTACCGGGAATTCCTAGCCTCCAAGGGCAAGGAAGGTAAGGAACTTCATTACTTAGAAGTGTGTTTGGTGGAAGAATCGAAAGACACATGGGTCATTGATTCGGGCGCCACTAATCATGTTTGTGTTTCTATGCAGGGGTTCGTGGAAACGAGAAGTCTACATGATAGGAGCCTCTCGTTGCAGACTGGAGATGGTAGCTTTATGGTGGCTGAGGCAGTGGGAGACGTTCATCTTTATTTTGATCAATTTAGGTTTATTTTATTGAAAGACTGTTTTTATGTTCCTAATTTTAGAAGGAACCTTATATCGGTAGCTTGTTTAATAAAGGATTCTTATTCAGTTTCTTTTAGTAAAAGAGTTGATATTCGTAGAAATAAGTCTTTTATCTGTTCTGGATGGATGGATGGAAACCTATATTTGATCAGACCAAAGATGTACTCACTGCTTGACACTGAATTAATTGATAACTCTAAAAGGTTGAAAGTGTCTCACTCTAACAAGGCGTATCTTTGGCATTTAAGACTTGGTCATATTAATCAGGATAGGATTCAAAGATCGGTGAAAGACGGTCCTCTGGAATCTCTGGAGGAGGTACGACTTCCCCAATGTGAGTCTTGTCTAGAGGGTAAAATGACTAAGAGGTCTTCTGGAGCTAAGGGTACAAGGGCTCAGGAGCTCTTAGAAATTGTGCACACTGACGTATGTGGCCCCATGAACGTCACAGCACGAGGAGGGTTCGAGTATTATGTCTCTTTCATAGATGATTACTCGAGGTATGGATATGTGTATCTGATGCACCACAAGAGCGAAACCTTTGACAAGTTCAAAGAGTATCGTGCGGAAGTGGAAAAGCAATTAGATAAATCCATAAAGACACTTCGATCTGATCGAGGTGGCGAATACCTCTCCGACGAATTTCTAGGACATCTTGTAGAGAACGGGATATTATCCCAATTGACTGCACCTGGTACTCCACAACAGAATGGTGTAGCCGAAAGGAGAAACAGGACCTTATTGGATATGGTACGGTCCATGATGAGTTACTCAATGCTGCCATTATCATTTTGGGGACATGCTTTACAAATGGCGTGCTATATTCTGAACCAGGTTCCGAGCAAATCAATTCCTAGAACTCCGTATGAATTGTGGCATGGCAGGAAGCCCTCCCTTGGACATATGAGAATATGGGGTTGCCCGGCACATGTACTAGATGGGGATGCGAAGAAGTTGGAACCAAGATCAGAATTGTGTATGTTTGTAGGGTATCCAAAGGGAACTAAAGGAGGTTTGTTCTATAACCCGAAGGAACAAAAGGTCATTGTCTCAACCCATGCGACATTCTTGGAGGAAAGTCACATGAATGACTTTAAGCCTCGAAGCAAAGTGGTGCTAGAGGAGTTATCGGGTGAAAGAACTACTCCACAGATTTCGGTCTTGGACGCAAGTCCGAGTTCTAGTGAAAGACCTGCAGACGATCAACAATTTAGGGTGCCTCGTCGTAGTGGGAGGGTTTCGAAGAAACCTAATTTCTTCATGTATGATGCTGAGGTATACCAGGCTGAGGCTCATGAGCATGAGGAAGATCCGGTCACATATGATGAAGTTATAAAGGATGTTGATTCTAGATCTTGGAAACAGGCTATGAACAATGAGATGGATTCTATGAAATCCAACTCTGTTTGGGAACTTGTAGATTTGCCGGATGGGATAAAACCCATTGGATGCAAATAGGTCTACAAAAGAAAGAAGGATGCGGAAGGGAGAGTGGAAACTTTCAAAGCTAGACTGGTTGCAAAGGGATACACGCAAAAGGCTGGAATCGATTACGAGGAAACCTTTTCGCCTGTTGCTATGCTGAAGTCTATCCGTATTCTTCTGTCCATTGCTGCGGCTCTCGATTACGAGATCTGGCAAATGGATGTCAAGATGGCATTCTTGAATGGCCATCTTGAAGAGTGTATCTATATGATACAGCCCGAAGGGTTCGTAGCAAAAGGCCAAGTTAGGAAAGTCTACAAGTTGCTTAGATCCATTTATGGATTAAACCAAGCATCCCGCTCATGGAACCAGAGGTTTGATCAAGCGATTAAGACATTTGGTTTTGAGCAGAACGTTGATGAACCTTGTGTTTATAAACGTATTAAGGATGGAAAAGTGGTCTTTCTGATACTCTATGTCGATGATATACTACTCATTGGGAATGATGCAGGGAACTTATCATCGGTCAAGCTTTGGTTACACCAACAGTTTGACATGAAGGACTTGGGAGAAGCTAATTATGTTCTAGGCATTCGTCTCTTCAGAGATCGAAAGAACAAAATGATAGCGTTATCCCAAGCTTCATACATAGATAAAATAATTGACAAATATGCAATGCTAGAGGCAAAGAAAGGCTCACAACCTTCTATTGCCGGTCTAACTCTTTCATTGGATGACTGTCCCAAGACATCGGAAGAAAGAGAGCGTATGAGTAAGGTCCCTTATGCATCCGCTGTGGGTAGCCTTATGTACGCTATGCTTTGCACTCGCCCGGACATATGTTTTGCAGTAGGTATGGTGAGTCGATATCAAGCGAATCCTGGAACCAAGCACTGGCAAGCAGTAAATCATATACTCAAGTATCTTAAGAGAACGAGGGATTATATGCTAGTGTATTCTAGAGGGGACCTAACACCCGTAGGATACACGGATTCAGACTTCCAGACTTGTAAGGATTCGAGGAAATCGACATCTGGATCAGTGTTTTTACTCGGAGGAGGCGCCATTGTGTGGAGGAGCGTGAAGCAGGGCTGCACAGCTGACTCTACTATGGAGGCTGAGTATGTGGCTGCAGCTGAGGCATCTAAAGAAGCGGTTTGGCTCCGCAAGTTCTTTAGAGACCTTGAGGTCATTCCGGGTGTTGACAAGCCTATCACACTTTACTGTGATAATACAGGGGCTATTGCCAACACAAGGGAATCTCGGCACCACAAGAGGACCAAGCACATCGATCGGAGATATCATATTATTAGAGGGCATATGGAGACAGGACAAGTGGATGTATGTAAGATCGCGTCCGAGGACAATATCGCTGATCCCTTTACTAAGACTTTGGTGGCTAGAAGCTTTGAGAGGCATGTAGAGGCGATGGGGATGCGTAACATGGCACATCTGCTGGCTTAGGGCAAGTGGGAGATTGTTAGGAAATGCCCTAAGTATTAGAGACATTTTGATGTATTCATTTTGAACTGGATAATAAAATTATACATAGAGGTTATTCATTACATTGCTATTTGTCCTCATCTTAATTTACATGTTAAAGTAAATGTAAGCAAATATGGCTCACTGACTGCTTGTGTTTAAACTGTTAGAATATTGCATGCAATGGACTTTTGTATGCGAGAAGACAATGTTCTAAAGTTAGCAGTGTGACGCCCCGTGCCCTCAGCGGCCCGGACCGTCACTGTAAACTCTATTACTTGCTTCTTTAAAACCGATACTTAAACTTGCTGAATTTAAGACTATAAATTTAGAGGGATTTTTTTTTTTTTTTTTTTATACACGTACGTATTTACTATTCACGTACGCATACTATTAAAATGCGGAATTTGAAAAACATAAGGATTTCAATTATACATACATAATTATATACATGTTTATCTGATTACTATTCACCAGATACTATTTAAATATACTACTCGTACATATACTGTTTACTGTTCCAAAATACCATTTAACCTTTACTATTCAAAATACTATTTAACTGTCACCATTCAAAATATTATTTACTCATACTGTGCGGAAGAATACTCGCGGTGTATCCATAACCTCATCCTCACATCCACCTCCGCCATCATCATCGTCCCTTGATGTTTACGCTATAGGATGCTTACCTACAGCATGAACACACTCCGTGAGCTTTACGCCCAGTAAGTACAACATGTTAACCGCAAAACATGTTTAAAACATAGCACATACGTAAAATCATAGGCATGACATATATCACTTAATAAATCATATATCATATAAGCATATCACATATCAGCTCACATATCATGTCATCACATAACATGTCATAACACTGAATATAAAACTTCACATACTTTATGCATGACAGAAGCATCGTGTACTGTATGCACTCTACTGAAAAAGAAAGCATAGCGAACTATAACTAATGCATGATCCGGTTATGTTCATTTATGCTTCAAACTTTTCTTTTCTTTTTTTGTCTATTTAGGGCCCATGTGTCAGTACCGTGTGCGCGCAGACCAACGGTAACGCCCGAGGTCAACTAATGCCGAAGAGCCATCAACTGATGCTCAACTTGTGGCCTGAACTTTCTTTAACTGGAAACCCCTTCGACTGAAGGAGCCGGTACGACACACCTATTTATTTCCATCTTGTTTAACTGTTCTAGCCATACGCTTCTCTAAGCTGTCCCCAATCCTACGCGGTAGGGATCTATGGCTTCTATCTTGTTCTTTCATCAATCTACTCGATTGTGAAGCTATATGCTCTTATGTATGCTGTGCAGCATCGTGTGCAAGATACATACTTAAAATACTGGAAAAGCATCATTTTAAATTCATTTTATCCATGCTGTAGGCGGAGTTGTACTTACCTGTCAGCAGACAGTTTATACTCTCGCCTTCGTCACAATACAGGTACCTCCCTGTAATCATAATGTATTTACATTAACATTCACTCTTAGGTCACCGTGGTCATTAGTGACTAATAAAAATTCTCGTTATGTGGTACCGATACTTATCGGTACTAATTGCCCTCTTCTTAAAAATTTAATTTTCTAATCATTGTTAATTAATTTATTTACCCAATAAATTAATTAACATCGCTCTTAGGTCACTCTATCGTTAGGAACTAATAAACTTATCGTTGTGTGGTACTGATGCCTATCGGTACCCGACTGCTCTACTTTGGGAAATTTGATATCTAATTTTTTTAATCGTGCTTGATTAATTTGTCTACTTGACAAATTAATCACTGTCTCTCACTATCCCATTCCGACTTGGTCCTTGACTGGCTAACCAACCAGTCAACTGACTGAATACCTCTCGTATGACCATTTAGCCTGTCGGGTTACCGTTACCGATGTAATCGCCCCAAATTTTATACTTAGATCACACCCGTTCCTCGGGTGGCACTATTCTGATCTAGGGGTCGTTTTCTTACATTTCGAGATTTCTAATTGGGCGGTTCACTAATCCTGTAAACGTCCGTCCTTCTTTCCTGGACCTAGGTCATCGAGGGGGCTCGGGTTTCCATCCCGATCACATTTTCACCCCTCGTTTCCTAAAATACCCCTTTGTGCCGTTTTAGAAATTTTGGCAGCATTTCCGCTTAATTTTTGGGTTTCCGGCGTTTAGGAAACGCCTCAAAACCATCTAACCTATTCTAACCTGCCACGTACTAAACCAGAGGCCTAATTTTTACGTAAAAGCTCCGCTTTTTACGTAAAAATATTCACATTTTCTCACATTCTCTTTTTCGATATTTCACCCTTTTTTTCTTACAATTCCTCAAGTCATTAAACCATAATTAATACATAATTATTTCCAATATTAAATTGAGGAATAAATAGATCAACACCACTACCAAAATCGTTCCCGTCGGCGGTCGGACGAACCGTTCGGTCTCGACCGTGTAATCTTTGAATCGTCGTTCTTCACTTTTGAAACTCCAGTTTGCAAATCCGATGCCGCGGATGTGTCCGGAACGTCGAAAATAGGCCAACGGGCCATTCTTCAATTTTCGGTCTCCGGGTCGCCGTTGACCGGCGTTGACCGGCCGTTGACCGGCGTTGACCGGCCGTTGACCGGCGTTGACCACGGTGGCGATGGAAGTGGCGACCACCATCTTGAAGAGCTCGACGAGAGGAACCCATTGGTGGTGTCAATTTCACGAATCGAGGCTCCTATCACCGGAAATCGGCTCTCGAAAAGTCGGCGACGGCGGCGGCGTTGGATCTTCATTTTTCCGGCGTTGTTGCCCAAAATTGATTTGGGGCTTTTGATCTACGTGTTGTTCTGAGCATTTTGACACCGACCTTGCAACTCAACTCCGCCGGAATAGCGAGATCCGACGATGGCGACGGCGACGGCGACGGCGAACCTGGGGCGGCGCGATTCGGCGGCTGTTGACGTGAAATGAAGCCTGGGTTTTGTTCTACTCTTCACCACGAATCCATTGGGACCGGAATCGTGGCATTTGGACGTCGGACGGTGGAGATACGGCGGTTTGAAAAATTCGGCCACCGGCGGCTTTGGGCGGCGCGTGCGGCGTGCTCCGGCGTCGGTTCGGTCGACTCGGCCCACCGTTGGAATCAGCTCGTCGAGAGCTTTCCAATGGTGCCGGCGGTGTCAAAAACGGAGGCCGGATTCGATAGTTGGTCACTGTTCATCTTCGTGTGGTATGGGAGGGAGAAAATGTGATTTGGAAAAATATGGGGGCTATTTTTCTATAATCCCCAAAATTTCCTCCTTTATACTAATTTTTTTGAAAAATTTTAAGATAGGCTATACTGACTAATTTGGGCGTGCTGAACCCAAATATATCAGTTTTATCTTCATCCGAGGTCGTCTCGACCAGTTTCCCGATACTGTATGGTTCCCGGTCAAAAATTACTTTTTGTGCTCAAATGACTAATTTGAGCATTCTGATTCCAAATATATCAGTTTTATATCAAGAAGAGGTCATCTTGATCAATTTCTTGATACTGTGGTTAGGCCTACACTGTGTTGACACTGTGCACGCATAACGAGGCATTTTCGCGTGAAATTTCAAACACAGTCTCTCTTGACTAATTTGGACGTGCTGATTTCAAATTTATCAGTTTTACGTCCATCTGAGGTCTTCTGGACCAGTTTTCGGGATCTGCATGACCCCGTCTCGAAAAACGTGTCAGGTGCCCGATTGACTAATTTGGGCGTCCTGAGTCTAAATATATCAGTTTCGGGGCGAGAAAAGGTCGTCTTGACCCTCATCCCGATACTACGTATCCCTTAAACAAAATCTACATTTTACGCTCAATTGACCAGATTGAGCCTGCTGACTATTAATATATCAGTTTTATGCCAGATTAAGGCCGTCTTGGCCACTAACCTGACACTGCGTTTCTCACTACTCACTATTCACTATTCACTATTCACTATTCACTATCTGACTGACTAATCTGAGCGTTCCGACTTTGATTTTGTCAGTCTATGGGCGAGAAGAGGTCATCTAGACCACTTTTCTCGATACTGTACATCTATTAGGGCAATTATCACTGCTGCGCTCAGATGACCAGTCTGAGCGTACTGATGACTAGCTCATCAGTTCTGTATCATGAAATGGTCGTCTAGACCGGTTTCTTGATATTGCGTGTCTCAACGCATACTCACATAATAGGGTGGACCGATTTCACTGTCGATTACCCCTTTCACTGCATGAATAGTAATTAAACGTTACTATTCCTGTTTAATTCATTCAACTGAAAAGCACACTGTGCTTATTAACTTAATTACATCATTACATAGTAATTCAGTTTCATAATTCATGAGAGTCATTATAGTGGCTCTCGACTCATTACACAGCCTTCTACACAGACTCTTACACGTGCATGTGCAACGCAACACGGGCGTGTACATTTCAGACACGGGCATGTACTAATTGAGACTACTCAACACGGCCATGTCTTTGAAATACATTCATCTATCTGAGCAGTACACAGCCTCTTACACGCTCATGTACTTGACCGTGTTTCTTAAATTTGCACTAAAAGACATTAAATTATGTCCATTTTATTCCTTAATGACTTATTACATGGTAAGTAGGTGCCATAAAAATGGCGGTCATTACAACCTACCCCCCTTACAAAATTTTCGTCCTCGAAAATTAGAATAATTCCGGGAAGTCTCTTCTCATGTCTTCTTCCCATTCTCATGTGGCTTCCTCAACACTATGATTCTGCCACAACACTTTTACTAGCGGTATACTTCATTCCTAAGTACTTTCTCCTTTCTAACTAAGATCTGCACGAGTCTCTCCTCGTACGTCGGATCAGCGTATTCTACAACGGATTCTTGGCTAAGAACATGGGAGCTGTTTGGCACGTACTTCTTTAACATCAAAACGTGAAAGACATTGTGCACTGTAACTAACTCGGGAGGAAGCGTTAGTCTATAAGTCACCTTCCCGACTTTCTCTATTATCTCAAGGGTCCTATGTACCTAGGACTGAGCTTTCTTTTATTTTCAATGCGCATCACCCCTTTCATGGGTGCTGCCTTGAAAAAGACCGAATCTCCTACTTGAAACTTGAGGGGTCTACGGCGCTTATCGTCAAAATTCTTCTGTCGACTGTGCGCTGTATCTAACGTTTCTCGTATCAGCTTCACGTCTGACATGGTATTCTTGATGATGTTCGAGCTAACTACTCGTTTCTCTCCAAACTCGTACTAATGAGCCAGAGATCTGCATTTCTTTCCACAGAGTGTCTCGTACGGTGCCATTCCTATCGAGGAATGATAGTTGCTGTTGTACGAGAACTCGCTCAATGGTAGCTTCTGATATCAATTTCCTTTGAAGTCTAGGACGCAGGTCTCAACATGTCCTCTAACATCTGTATGGTCCTCTCAGACTAACTGTCGGTCTGAGGATGAAATGCTATGCTGAACTCTCACTTGGACCGTAATGCGGCTTGAACACCTCGCCAAAATCTGGAGGTAAAGCGTCCACTACGATCTGAGACGATCGACTCTGGTATTCCGTGCCATTTCACGAACTGTGCCGCATAGATTTCTACTGGTCGTTCCACCGAGTAGCTAACTTTCATTGCTAAAAATCTAACTGATTTCATCAGTTTTTCTACAATCACCCAGATTGCATCATTATCGTTTGACGTCTTCGGCAATCCGATTACGAAATTCATCGTAATCTGGTCCCATTTCCACTCGGGTAACTTAATTTCCTACGATTATCCTGCTGAGCGCTGGTGATCTACCTTAACCTTCTGGCACGTAAGGCAGCTGGCGACAAACTCGACAATGTCATTCTTCATTCCAAGGCACCAAAAACTTTCCTTTAGGTACTTGTACATCTTATTCGCTACCGGATGTACGGAATATGACGTCTCGTAAGGTTCCAAAAGGATTCGCTTCTTGAGTTCTTCATCTTTTAGAACACATACTCTATCTCTGTAGGAGAGTATGTCGTCCTTAAGGATCTTAAACTCTGAACCCTTGTCCTCTATAGCTTCCTTTTTGGACTTGAGCAGGGACAAATCAAAATCTTGACCGATCTTGATCTCTTCTTGGAGCGTCGATTGGAGGGTCATGTTAGACAATCCCCCTATCAAAATCTTGATCTTGCTGTCGCATAACTCCTTTGTAGCGCTCTTGACAAGGCACTAATAGCCATAGGCATAGTAATATGCTTCTGACTCTACGCATTGACCACTTTATTGGCTTTCCCTGGATGGTATAGGGTCTCACGGTCGTAATCCTTACCAACTCTAGCCATCTACGCTGCCTCATGTTGAGCTCTTTCTGCATGAAGATACATTTGAGACTCTAGTGGTCGATGTAAATCTCGCACGTGACTCCGTACAGGTAGTGCCTCCATGCTTTTATCGTAAAAACTATCGCTACTAGCTCCAGATCACGCGTTGGGTAGCTCTTCTCAAGGTTTTTTTTTTTTGAGTTGTTGTGAAGCATACGCAACTACTCTACCACTCTGCATCAACACAGTTTCCAACTTAGTTTTAGATGCGGCGCTTAAATCACAAAGCTTCCCTGACCAACATTTGAAATGGTTAGCATTGGAGTGCTTATGAGTCTTCATTTCAGCTCTTGAAAGCTTTCCTCACACTTGTCGATTCACTTATACCTCTTTCCCTTCTTGGTGAGCGCTGTGAGCGGAGCAGCTAACTTTGAGTAGCCTTCGACTAAGTGTAGGTAACATCCTGTTAGTTTAAAGAAACTGTGAATTCCCGTTTCGTTCCTCTGAGCTGGCCACGTGCTAACTGCATCAATTTTCGCCAGGTCCACAGATACTCCTTCCTTGGGGTCTACGTGGTCTAGGAAATGGACCTTCTCCAGCCAAAACTCGTACTTGGAGAACTTGGTGTATAACTGATGGTCCTGTTGCATGCGCAAAATGATAATTAAGTGCTCTTCGTGCTCTTCCTTCGTCTTAGAGTGTATAAGTATGTCATCGATGAACCCAATGACAAACTTATCCAAATAGTCCTTGAACATGCAGTTCATCCAGTTCATGAAAGTTGCTGGTGCGTCCGTTAATCTGAGTGACATGAACAGAAACTCGTAATGTCCGTACCACGTTTGAAATGCTGTTTTGGGTACATCTTCATTCCTGATTTGTAGTTGATGGTACTCGAGATGTAGATCGATCTTCGAGAACACTACAGCGTCTTGGAGCTGATCAAATAGATCGTTAACTCGCGGCAACAGATGCTTATTCTTAATCGTAATCCTGTTCAACTCTCTGTAGTCGATGCACATTCTCAGTGGTCCATCTTTCTTCTTCACGAATGGTATGGGTGCTCTCCAGGGTGAATAGCTCTATCGCATGAATCCCTTATCTATTTAGTACTTTAGCTGGGCTTGGAGCTCCTTTAGCTCTATAGGGCCTATTCTGTAGGGGACCTCAAAGATGGGGCTGATTCTAGTAGACGTTCAGTCTCGAACGAGATCCTGCGCTCTGGTTGGAGTCCTGCAAGATCTTCTAGAAATATCTCCATGAATTCCCTGACTATCGGTACGTTGTCGGGTCCTATCTCTATTCCTTGAGTCTTATCTGCTACGTATACTAGGAAGTCCGTGCATCCACTGGATTGTATCTCGCGAGCCTTCACTGCTGATATCATCGTCTTTGGTTGCTCTGGCGACAAACCCTTGTAGATGAACTTTTCACATCCGATTGGTTCGAAAATGATTTTTCGCCTTCAACAGTTTATGACAACGTTGTGTCCTAAGCCTTTTTTTTTTTTTTTGGCAGAATCTGATGATGCAACGAATGGGTGGCTCCAGAATCAAGTAGAACAAACGCATCAAAGTTGGCGATAGAAAATTGGCCTGTCACCATTGCAGAAGTTACAGCTTCAACGTCACTCCCCATGTAAGCATAGATTCTCCCTTAGCTATCTGAAGCTTTCAGTATACCTTGTGTGATTGAAGGGTCTTCGATCCTGGTCTAGTTGGTGTGAAGTTGAGTATTCCTAATGCGGGGTTGGTTCAGTCGATTCTGCAGGTTGGAGTGGCAATTTTTTTGGCATAGTTTCTTGCCATAGATGAAACAACCACTTACTCCTTGCTTACATTCTCCTGAGTGCCTCTTTCCGCATTTTGTGCACGTCGGGTGTTGGCTGTCATTCCTTCCTGGTCGTCTCTCTTCTGGGGAAATTCTCCTGTGAATCTTGGTTGCCCTGGTTCCCCTTTTCTCTTATTGTTATTATGGGAATGCCTACTATTCTGGTCGGTTCCCACATTCTGTCCTCTGTGTTGTAACTCGGGGTTTTACTTCCCCTGAGCCTGCTCAGCTTGCGTTTTCTCCTCCTTTCGTGCCTTAAAATTCTGCGCCTTTCGCTCCTTATCCTGAGCCGACTAGTACTCAGCTCAGATAGTCTTGCTGACACATTCTGCTAGTGTCGCTGGTCCGTGCCCTCTGCTACAGACCTAAACTGTGATTTCCGTTCTGAACATCTTCAGCATTCGTCTGACTCTCTCCTTTTGGTCGGTACCAAATCTGGACAAAGTTGAGCCAACTGCTCAAACTTCTTGACTGCCTCCATAACAGTTATACTACCTTGGTGCAGGTTGTCGAACTCGTCCTACTGCGCTACTAGTGCTTCCTCGTTGAAGTACATCTCCTTGAATTCCTCAATGAAATCGCTCCAGCTCATCTCTCTGATGTTCCTCTTAATGGTTACCATCTTCCACCACTAACGCGCCTCATTGCGCAGGGTGAAGTCACCGTACATCACTTTCTCTCTCTCTATCTATTAACCCTATAAAATCCAAGATTACTTGGATATTCGTTAGCCAATCATCGGCCTCTATAGGGTTGGTGATTCCTACGAATTCTAACGCTTTCATGCGTCGGAATCTCTCATACAAGTCGCCTTCCCTAGGGATTGGCAGAAAATAATTGCTGCTACGAAAGCAGCCATTACTATGGGTGCTAGTGCTTCCTGAGCTGAAGGAGCTGCTTGCTCCCTCAGAGTTTCTGGGCTGCTAGAGTCTCCTGTGCTGGCATCTCTACTGACTGTGGTGCCTAGGGTTGCTGGCCCAGCTGTTCTCTAAGCTGGTTTAGCTCCCGCTGCTGGTTCTCCATCATCTCTCGCATGGCTGCAATCTGTGCTATCAACTCATCCTCTCGGGATGCTGGGTTTAACTAAGCTCTCGTTCTTGCCATGTTTTCCTATGTAACCCTATCGTACAGCGAAAAAGGAAAATATAAGTCTCTTAAATTCTATACTTGGGACTCGTATCACATATCATTTTCTTTCTTACTTAACAATCTTACTTAAACCATTATGGATATAAATATACACACTATATCCATCTTTCTTTCTCTCATACTGTGATGTTCAATACAATTACCGCATTGTATTGGGACATCGTCTGAGTGCTAGGATTCGTCCTGCACTTTCTGTCATATCATACTCACACTGTGGAAAAATATTATATCTGGCCCCTAGGGCAAAGCTTTACTACTTATCTCATAATATATTTCACATAATATATATACATATATTCAAGATTCTAGTTCAGTGGGAGTGACACACACTTCCCCTATACGATCCCAACAAGTACATTGTGCTACAACTGACGGGGGAGAGCTGCTGCTTCCCTCTATATATTTTCATAACTAACATTCCCGCAGAAGGGTTACTACTATTGGAAGGACAATCCTGATTCAATATCAGGCATCTCCTCATTGTCACTATCGCTAAGTGAGAATTCCTCTGGGTTCTCCTCTTCTTCTCAGTCGAAACTGACCTCGTCATCGCTGGCTATGATGACTTGGGGTTCGTACATCCCCATCTATTCGTCATTACTAAAGCGGTTGGGGATCTCCTCTCCCTCATCGTCGGGATGGGCGTCGGAAAGAGTCTCGTTATCTTCCTCTTTCATGGGGTGTTCAGGAGACATACGGGCTGGTTCAGGGTTCTCTATCGGCTCCCTATTGCCCTCGTGTACTTCTGACTGGTGCTCGGCCGTGAACTCTTCATCGGCCAGTTGGGGTGCTGGTTCTACCGGGTCACCCTCCATAATGGCGGCTGCTATAATGCCTTGGGCTTGTGTAGGGTTCCCGGGGTTGAGCACTTTTCTCTCAGCATTCACTATCTCCTTGATAAGGCTTGCTAGTCCTGCTTGATCGCTCTTCTAATTTTGTTTGGCAAGGTCTCATTCTCTCTTTAGGTCTTCTCCTGTTTTGATCCACTTTTGTCTCGGCATGTATTGTAGAAGTCCATTTCGGTTCCTTGTAGCGAACAGCATACGTTAGAACTATATCGCCGGACATCAGCTGCAGTCTTTCAGTCCGATGAACAAATTCTCGTATATCCATAACTCTAGAGAACTTAGGCGGTTTCACTCCCTGCTTGCCCATAGAGAAAAACTGGGGCTGATGCTGGACTGCTCTCAGAGATTGGCTCGATCATGGTACGGCGAAACTCGACACAGTTAAGAGCTCATCCTGGTCATAAGGATCCCGATACACACGAGAGTATCTTCCTGAGAGATATCAACAGCCAACAGGACTCAGTTATCCTGGTCAATGGTGTACAATCAGGGAATCACTTTGATAACATGAAACTAGTCCTGACATTCTCATAGAGTGCAGGAGTACTGTTTGCCACTCGAAACTTGGTGGACGACTAGCCCTGAAGATCGGTACAACTCGAGCAGCAATCCATGTTCTTTCTCTGAGCAGTTTTCTAGCACTGCACGGTCGTGATTTTTCGTATAATGATCTCAGCATCTTTTCATCTTATCCTCGCCATCATAGATTTCGTCGTTTCATTACTATAAAATGTTATCTTCAATAGATAAACATTTACCGACAAAAAATAAAACTAACTTACTTGGACAGATGAGGCAGGCATGCGGCGATGTGAGGTAGGATGGCAGGAAACCGCTCTGATACCAACTGTGACGCCCCGTGCCCTCAGCGGCCCGGACCGTCACTGTAAACTCTATTACTTGCTTCTTTAAAACCGATACTTAAACTTGCTGAATTTAAGACTATAAATTTAGAGGGATTTTTTTTTTTTTTTTTTTTATACACGTACGTATTTACTATTCACGTACGCATACTATTAAAATGCGGAATTTGAAAAACATAAGGATTTCAATTATACATACATAATTATATACATGTTTATCTGATTACTATTCACCAGATACTATTTAAATATACTACTCGTACATATACTGTTTACTGTTCCAAAATACCATTTAACCTTTACTATTCAAAATACTATTTAACTGTCACCATTCAAAATATTATTTACTCATACTGTGCGGAAGAATACTCGCGGTGTATCCATAACCTCATCCTCACATCCACCTCCGCCATCATCATCGTCCCTTGATGTTTACGCTATAGGATGCTTACCTACAGCATGAACACACTCCGTGAGCTTTACGCCCAGTAAGTACAACATGTTAACCGCAAAACATGTTTAAAACATAGCACATACGTAAAATCATAGGCATGACATATATCACTTAATAAATCATATATCATATAAGCATATCACATATCAGCTCACATATCATGTCATCACATAACATGTCATAACACTGAATATAAAACTTCACATACTTTATGCATGACAGAAGCATCGTGTACTGTATGCACTCTACTGAAAAAGAAAGCATAGCGAACTATAACTAATGCATGATCCGGTTATGTTCATTTATGCTTCAAACTTTTCTTTTCTTTTGTTGTCTATTTAGGGCCCATGTGTCAGTACCGTGTGCGCGCAGACCAACGGTAACGCCCGAGGTCAACTAATGCCGAAGAGCCATCAACTGATGCTCAACTTGTGGCCTGAACTTTATTTAACTGGAAACCCCTTCGACTGAAGGAGCCGGTACGACACACCTATTTATTTCCATCTTGTTTAACTGTTCTAGCCATACGCTTCTCTAAGCTGTCCCCAATCCTACGCGGTAGGGATCTATGGCTTCTATCTTGTTCTTTCATCAATCTACTCGATTGTGAAGCTATATGCTCTTATGTATGCTGTGTAGCATCGTGTGCAAGATACATACTTAAAATACTGGAAAAGCATCATTTTAAATTCATTTTATCCATGCTGTAGGCGGAGTTGTACTTACCTGTCAGCAGACAGTTTATACTCTCGCCTTCGTCACAATACAGGTACCTCCCTGTAATCATAATGTATTTACATTAACATTCACTCTTAGGTCACCGTGGTCATTAGTGACTAATAAAAATTCTCGTTATGTGGTACCGATACTTATCGGTACTAATTGCCCTCTTCTTAAAAATTTAATTTTCTAATCATTGTTAATTAATTTATTTACCCAATAAATTAATTAACATCGCTCTTAGGTCACTCTATCGTTAGGAACTAATAAACTTATCGTTGTGTGGTACTGATGCCTATCGGTACCCGACTGCTCTACTTTGGGAAATTTGATATCTAATTTTTTTAATCGTGCTTGATTAATTTGTCTACTTGACAAATTAATCACTGTCTCTCACTATCCCATTCCGACTTGGTCCTTGACTGGCTAACCAACCAGTCAACTGACTGAATACCTCTCGTATGACCATTTAGCCTGTCGGGTTACCGTTACCGATGTAATCGCCCCAAATTTTATACTTAGATCACACCCGTTCCTCGGGTGGCACTATTCTGATCTAGGGGTCGTTTTCTTACATTTCGAGATTTCTAATTGGGCGGTTCACTAATCCTGTAAACGTCCGTCCTTCTTTCCTGGACCTAGGTCATCGAGGGGGCTCGGGTTTCCATCCCGATCACATTTTCACCCCTCGTTTCCTAAAATACCCCTTTGTGCCGTTTTAGAAATTTTGGCAGCATTTCCGCTTAATTTTTGGGTTTCCGGCGTTTAGGAAACGCCTCAAAACCATCTAACCTATTCTAACCTGCCACGTACTAAACCAGAGGCCTAATTTTTACGTAAAAGCTCCGCTTTTTACGTAAAAATATTCACATTTTCTCACATTCTCTTTTTCGATATTTCACCCTTTTTTTCTTACAATTCCTCAAGTCATTAAACCATAATTAATACATAATTATTTCCAATATTAAATTGAGGAATAAATAGATCAACACCACTACCAAAATCGTTCCCGTCGGCGGTCGGACGAACCGTTCGGTCTCGACCGTGTAATCTTTGAATCGTCGTTCTTCACTTTTGAAACTCCAGTTTGCAAATCCGATGCCGCGGATGTGTCCGGAACGTCGAAAATAGGCCAACGGGCCATTCTTCAATTTTCGGTCTCCGGGTCGCCGTTGACCGGCGTTGACCGGCCGTTGACCGGCGTTGACCGGCCGTTGACCGGCGTTGACCACGGCGGCGATGGAAGTGGCGACCACCATCTTGAAGAGCTCGACGAGAGGAACCCATTGGTGGTGTCAATTTCACGAATCGAGGCTCCTATCACCGGAAATCGGCTCTCGAAAAGTCGGCGACGGCGGCGGCGTTGGATCTTCATTTTTCCGGCGTTGTTGCCCAAAATTGATTTGGGGCTTTTGATCTACGTGTTGTTCTGAGCATTTTGACACCGACCTTGCAACTCAACTCCGCCGGAATAGCGAGATCCGACGATGGCGACGGCGACGGCGACGGCGAACTTGGGGCGGCGCGATTCGGCGGCTGTTGACGTGAAATGAAGCCTGGGTTTTGTTCTACTCTTCACCACGAATCCATTGGGACCGGAATCGTGGCATTTGGACGTCGGACGGTGGAGATACGGCGGTTTGAAAAATTCGGCCACCGGCGGCTTTGGGCGGCGCGTGCGGCGTGCTCCGGCGTCGGTTCGGTCGACTCGGCCCACCGTTGGAATCAGCTCGTCGAGAGCTTTCCAATGGTGCCGGCGGTGTCAAAAACGGAGGCCGGATTCGATAGTTGGTCACTGTTCATCTTCGTGTGGTATGGGAGGGAGAAAATGTGATTTGGAAAAATATGGGGGCTATTTTTCTATAATCCCCAAAATTTCCTCCTTTATACTAATTTTTTTGAAAAATTTTAAGATAGGCTATACTGACTAATTTGGGCGTGCTGAACCCAAATATATCAGTTTTATCTTCATCCGAGGTCGTCTCGACCAGTTTCCCGATACTGTATGGTTCCCGGTCAAAAATTACTTTTTGTGCTCAAATGACTAATTTGAGCATTCTGATTCCAAATATATCAGTTTTATATCAAGAAGAGGTCATCTTGATCAATTTCTTGATACTGTGGTTAGGCCTACACTGTGTTGACACTGTGCACGCATAACGAGGCATTTTCGCGTGAAATTTCAAACACAGTCTCTCTTGACTAATTTGGACGTGCTGATTTCAAATTTATCAGTTTTACGTCCATCTGAGGTCTTCTGGACCAGTTTTCGGGATCTGCATGACCCCGTCTCGAAAAACGTGTCAGGTGCCCGATTGACTAATTTGGGCGTCCTGAGTCTAAATATATCAGTTTCGGGGCGAGAAAAGGTCGTCTTGACCCTCATCCCGATACTACGTATCCCTTAAACAAAATCTACATTTTACGCTCAATTGACCAGATTGAGCCTGCTGACTATTAATATATCAGTTTTATGCCAGATTAAGGCCGTCTTGGCCACTAACCTGACACTGCGTTTCTCACTACTCACTATTCACTATTCACTATTCACTATTCACTATCTGACTGACTAATCTGAGCGTTCCGACTTTGATTTTGTCAGTCTATGGGCGAGAAGAGGTCATCTAGACCACTTTTCTCGATACTGTACATCTATTAGGGCAATTATCACTGCTGCGCTCAGATGACCAGTCTGAGCGTACTGATGACTAGCTCATCAGTTCTGTATCATGAAATGGTCGTCTAGACCGGTTTCTTGATATTGCGTGTCTCAACGCATACTCACATAATAGGGTGGACCGATTTCACTGTCGATTACCCCTTTCACTGCATGAATAGTAATTAAACGTTACTATTCCTGTTTAATTCATTCAACTGAAAAGCACACTGTGCTTATTAACTTAATTACATCATTACATAGTAATTCAGTTTCATAATTCATGAGAGTCATTATAGTGGCTCTCGACTCATTACACAGCCTTCTACACAGACTCTTACACGTGCATGTGCAACGCAACACGGGCGTGTACATTTCAGACACGGGCATGTACTAATTGAGACTACTCAACACGGCCATGTCTTTGAAATACATTCATCTATCTGAGCAGTACACAGCCTCTTACACGCTCATGTACTTGACCGTGTTTCTTAAATTTGCACTAAAAGACATTAAATTATGTCCATTTTATTCCTTAATGACTTATTACATGGTAAGTAGGTGCCATAAAAATGGCGGTCATTACAAGCAGTCTAAACTATGGTCTGTAGTCTATGGGGTTAGACCGAGCATCTAACTCATGTTAAGACTATTATGTTGTCTAAAGCCTTGGAGGGGACGATTTGTCTTGACTGTCTGGAGCTGGACTCCCAAATAGAGACATAGATATGTTGCTTGGTGATGACATATTAGACCGGGACTAAAGCGTGATTGATCTACGAAGTCCGCTTTGAGTGGATCAATCTGCTTTTGATGTTCATTATGCAGTAACCTTAGTCCTGAGTAAAAGGACAGCTTCATGTATATGACTTGTGTACTTTGATGTTCCAATGGCTAAAGCGTCTCAGACGTAGTAAGCTTATAGACCGGTTCGTTGGGTGCATGACTTGTATACGATGCAGGGTTCGTTTACAGATATTGGAATCATAGCTCTAATGAGGAGTTAAGGGTATCCTCTTAAAGGCATTATACTGAATGTGAAAATGGACAAGGCCTTGGGTTGTTTGCTGGGCGGATGACTTCTTATTCACATATGGTGAATAAACATTTTCTTGATTCGGTAGTATAATGGAACTTTAAGATAGCCTGATCAGTAGGATTAAACAGACTTTGACCTAAGGCTGATCATGGATATCGTATGAGGGTTTTGCATATATGACAAGGTCATTGGATGGTAGCTCGTCACAGGCTTACGTAATACGGTATATAATTGGGAGTTCAGTTTTAGGTTTATAGTGGTGTGACTCTGAAATTAGTGATCATATGATTGAGTTGTTCGGTACAGAATGATGATCATATGGAATCACGGGAGCCCGATTATATATGTCCAATCAGTCCCTCTACTAGCTCCACATAATTCCTTAACGTTTGGCAAATTGATTTGTGTATGCTATTGGCTAGTTTATTATGCATGGATGGTGATGACACAGGATTAGGATGGTAGACAAGATTCTGTCCGGTTGGATTCAGATTTTGTTTTGGATAATAGAGTACACAATTATTCGAACTCCAAATAAAGTTGCCATGATTTTATTTGAGATTGGATTGGAGTTGTAGAAAATTATCCATGAGAACAAGAATATGAAATACAACCGTTTTGTGGAATTTGAAATTTGAAATTTGAATTTTGAATTTTGAATTTTGAAATTTGAAATTTGAATTTTGAATTTGAAATTTGAATTTGAAATTTGAATTTGAAATTCGAATTTGAAATTTGAAATTTAAATTTAAATTTGAAATTTGAAATTTGAAATTTGAAATTTGAATTTGAAATTTGAAATTCAAATTTTGAATCACAGTCCAAGTAGGATTTGAATCACAGCCACTTTAGGATTTTTCCATTCAAAATTCAAACAAGATTTTAACTAGAATAACCTTTAAATATCTCATGATAGCATTCGGGAATTTTTCAAGATCGTTAAATATCCTTCAAGATCGTTAAATGGTCTGTAGTTTAATTTAGTAGGAGATCCAATCTAAAACAAAGATCGTTAAGTGGTCTGTAGCAATGATCTAGTTAATATCCTCGACACTGTAATCTATGTTGTCTACACTATGGTCTATAGTTTAGACTGGCGAATTTAACTAGATTTTAACTAGAATAACCTTCTCTACTATTCGCCAATCCCTTTTTTTTCTTGCATTTCGGGGCTCCAAATGGATGTTTTACTAATATTGAAAATGTTCGTCATCCTTTCCTCGACCTAAGACACCGAGGGGGCTCGGGTTTTCAAACCCCACCCACATTTTGCCCCCTCGTTTCCCAAAATATCCTTTGGGTCGTTCCAAAAATTTTGACAGCGTTTTTGCTTAAATTTTTGGTTCCCGGCATTTAGATAACTCATCAAAATCATGGTACCTGCCACGTACTAAATCGCAGGCCTAATTTTTATGTAAAAACACAAACTTTTTACGTAAAAATTTCTATAAAACCCTAGTTGTTTTGAATGACATTTCGATTCATTTTTGTCTACTCTCGCCCTCGGTTTTTATCCACATTTCAAACACACATTTTTCCTCACAAAAATCTCAATGCCTCACATAACCAACCCATAATCTCCCATTGCATTCATGCATACAAATTTGAAGTTTAAGCTTCTAAATTATTCCTAACCAATTCATATGCCACATGCAATCTTTTTAACCAACATATTATCAAAATCATGCTTAAAATTTTCATTCAACACCCACATGAATGCTCATGGTTTTCTTTGAAAAACATGCACCAATTTTTTTGTTTTCAAACTTCTAATCCATTCCTTGATTCAATCACATGCTAAACTAACTTTTTAAAGCATAACTAGCAAAATGTAAGCCTGAAATTCACCACACCATTCCACAAGCTAACCCACGGTTTTTCTTCAAAAAAATTCAAGAGAAAACTTGGAAATTGGTGCTTACCTTACTAGGAAGATCACTTGGTGCTTGCGAAGGCTTTTAAACAAGTTTGGTGGAAAAATTTTGAAGCAAACTTGGCTTGGAGGGTGGTGGTAGCTCACAACAGTAGGGGGTAGAAACTAAAATTTTTTTTTAGTTTTTTGAGCTCTAAACCGTGGCTTAAATGGTAGCCAAGAAGGAGGGCTAGTTAGCAAAATTTTTGGGGGCCATTTAGCAAACTTTTTGGGTAATTTAGGCAAACTTTAAGGGTTCATTAGCAATGATCAAAATTTTTTTGCTAATTTTCCCTCACTAACCGACTCCAATCATTGCCATTTTCCTAATTTTGTTTCAAATTTTGCATGCCATTTTGGCAACATCTTAGCCTTTGTATTAAACTTACTTTAAACCCTAACCCCTCGATTTGCTAATTCTTTCCACACAAATTTTCTTCCATTAATGTCATCACCTTGTGACATCATGGAATGACATCACTTGTTTGCTTTTCACTCAAAGTTTGACCAAAAGTCAAACTGAATGAAATTTTCCCAAAATCTCACCGGTGGGTTTTTGAGGCAGTTCGTGTGATCGGTATGATGGCCCAGCCTTCGTGGAGGCCAGGCAACACCGTCACGGTCAAGCTCTGAAGCTGACTGCGATAGACTGTCACCTCATGGGTCTTCGGTAACTTACTTTTAACTTGTTCTGATACCACTTCTTATGAAAGCTAGTACCTTACTTTAAACTTGCTCTAATACCACTTCTTGTAGGCGACTCGACTCACTCGAGCCGTCCACTTAAAACTTTGCTCTTCTTAACTTTATCGTTTTAACATGTAATTTTTTTTTAATATACGTTTTTGAAACATACATAAAATACTTGCATTCTTGTTACATTGAAATACTTCGTAATATAATATACTTTTAAAACTTGTCTCATTTCTTTACATAACATACTTGTATTGTCTTTATTCATTTACTTTTCTTTCTTCAGCGGAAATTGCATAGCGAATCCACAATCCGTCCATGATATATCGGGAATCTGCCTACCAGCCCATCAGTTTTTTCTCTCACAATGCAGGTAACTTGACTTTGTTACCTACATCATGAACAGACTAGTGAGTTAGAGCTCAATAAGTACAAACATACATATAAAACATTATATATACATATATACATGCTAAAACTTTATGTAGACATAACATGCATTTAAAACTTTACTTAAACACATCAACTAACAATGAAGGTTAGTCAGATTATGCTTGTTTATTTTTCTTCTTCGTTCTCATTGTTCTTTCTGTTCTTTCATATTCTTCTGTTCTATTCTTTTCTTTTCTTTTCTTTTCTTAACTTTTCTTTCTTTCTTTATCTTTCACTTGTAGGCCCATGGTTGGATGTACCTAATGTGCATTGACCAATGGGGAAAGGGGGAGCTACCCACCAATCAACTCCAAGGTCAAACTTTGAACTACCACACTTGGGGTAGCACATTGAGCCATTAACTACCACATTATCGTGGTAGCACCACACACTGAGGTAGAGGCAGTAATTATGAAACCTTACTTTGGGAGGCCAGTATGCTAACCTTTACATTTTCAGTCTTATTATCTTACTTATATTTATCTTTCTTTTCTCTAGCTTATCATTCTTTTCTGATCTCGTGGAAATGTTAAACTGTCATTTCACAAGTGCATAACTTATATATATAAAGCACAGTTCTATGGCAATTCAATTTGTGACTAGACAGTTAAATGTCTGTACTTACAAATACATCACTCGTATCTCCTTCTTTGCTTCTAGATCCGCAGACGTTCCTTTGTCGCGTTTGGATCGGGTTCCTATAACCGAAATAATAACGGTTATTTAAATCTTTATTCTTACGTTAAACTTAGTAAAACGTAAAAATTATATGTTTAATTTCCTAATCATGAACTTAAGGGTCTAATATCTCATTTCTAGCCTTTTCATCAACTTTTGTCAAAATTACCATTTCGCCCCTAACTTTTGGCAAAATGACAATTTCATCCCTAGCGGACTTTTCTTACTTTTCTCCTTCTTAAATCTTGATTTTGGCCTCAAAAATCCTAATTAACCTTATTTGTCACTTTTTCGCTAACTTTTGAAAAAATGACCGTTGTATCCCGAACTTTTGACAAAATTACCATTTTACCCCTAGCGGGACTTTTCTCACTTAAACTTTACTTTTGGCCTTTAAAATCCTAATTAGAGCGTTTAGGTCACATTTAAAACCCAAATGATTCGTTTTAACTATATTGGCCTTTAGAATTTTATTTAAGCTATTTTAAGGCTCTAATGATCCTTTTCGAGCATTTCGAAAATTTTGATTAAAATGATAAATAGTAACTTTGACCATGAATAGTATTATTTATTATGAATAGTACTTTGACTTTGACTGTGAATATTTTCATTTTATTGATTAGACTGGATTTTCTAAGTCCAAAAATCATAAAAATAATGTTTCTTAGATTTCATTATATCTTTGCCGTAGTCTTTGCTGTAGCATAGGTGACTATTTGTCACCCTACTCTCGGGTGGTACTATCCCGACACCTAGGGTCGGTTCTCATTTTTCTATTGTTTTAGAGCCTCAAATGAGTATTTCACTGCTCTTGAAATGTTTGTTATTCTATTCCCAAGCCTTGGTTACTGAAGGGCTCGGGTTTTCACCCCAACCCTCAATTTCACCTCTCACTTCCTAAAATAACCTTAGCATCATTTTTCTTCTTTTTGTAACTTTTTAAGACTTCAAAGGGACATTTTACCATTCCTTAAAACATCTATCTTTCTTTCCCGTGCCTAACTTATCAAGGGGTCTCGGTTTTCACTCCCGAGCACATTTTGCCCCTCATTTCCTAAAATGCCCTTAATGTTGCTTTAAAATTTTGGCAGCATTTCCTCTTAATTTTTTGGTTCCCGGCATTTAGTTAACACCTCAAAACTATCTAACCTAATTCTAATCTATCACGTACTATACCAGAGGCCTAATTTTTACGCAAAAGTCTAAACTTTTTATGTAAAAATTCTCATAAAACCTTAACGTTTTCTAACAAAATTCCCTTCATTCTTTTTCCTTCTCACCCTCGATTCTTACATACACATTCACTTACAAACTTTTCTTTACAAAAACTTAATCAATCTGATTGTAGGCCACGGTTTTTCTCTTGGAAAAACTAAGCCAAAAATTCAGTTTTCAACCATCTAAGCTAAGATTTTCTCAAACTTTGACTCATTCATCTCACGGTTTTTCCCTTGGAAAACCTAGACAAAATTTTGGTTTTCCTCTAGCGCTCCTCAACATTTTTCACATAGTTTTTCTTTGGGGTTTCTCATGCCATTTTCATTTCAAATCTTTTCACATAGAAATTCATTCCTTTGAATCATTAAACAATACAACTTCAACTTAAAATCCTCACTTATACATACACGGTTTTGCTCATTGAAAAACATAAACAAAGTTTATGTTTTTGCTTCGAATATCACAAGTTCTCACACTAATTCTTTCCTAGCTCATTTGTCCATCAAACTAACAAATTTCAACTTAAAAATTTCATAATCCTTCCACCCAACAAACTCACGGTTTTCTTCATCAAAAACCAAGAAAAAGGTTGCAAAAATAATGCTTACCTCACCATATTGAATAACTTGAGCTTGAGAAGGATTTTTAGCAAGTTTGGTACAAAAACCATGAAGAAAACTAAGCTTGGAGGGGGAGGAAAACTCATGGCTGTATGGGTATGGAGGACCTAATTTGCTGCAGTTTTTTTTTTTTGGGCTTATTGACGTATTTGAAGGGCTATTTTGCAGCCAAAATAAACCGGTTACTTAATGCACCAACTCACCTAATTTCTTTTGATTTTTCTTTTCCAAAATCTTTGAAATTTTGGACCAATCACAAGCCAACAACTTAGTCTTCATTTTGAATCCAATATTATCTAATTAAACCATGCCATATCTGGATTCAACATGTGGGAAATTTCCCAAATTTTCTAGAACTAAATTCATGGCTTTTTGGCAACATCTAGGCCATTCATCAAGACTTCTTGAAATTTAAGCTCTTAGATCTACCTAACCTTTCCGCACACTTTTTCTTTTCCATTTATGACATATGAATGCTTATATCATCCATGACGTCATCTAATTAATTCGAGAGTCAAAGTTTGACCAAAAGTCAAACCGAACGGAACTTTCTCGAAATTGCATAGGTAGGTTTCTAAGGCCTTCCGTGAGATCGGTTTGCCTTATTCCACTGTCGTTTGGCTAAAAATGCTTACCAAAGTTTTTCATCTTTTTCCCCAATCTTGGTTTACCTTAGGTAATCTCTTGGGGTTTTTGGTTTCTAAATGGCATCTTTGTTTTTCCAAAAACGATGAAATTTCTCAAGAAGCGCACCAGAGGACTTACTTATCCATCTGTGCTATCGGTTTGAACTAATTCAATCTTAAAACTCTTGAAAACCTAAAAATACCTATCTTGACTTATCTTTGCTTTGACTTGCCATTTCTTATATCTATCTTTTTCGGATACCGAAACCACTTCATTTTGAGTGTTTTGGTCCGAAATCACTTTCTCCGTCATGAACTTTATTCTTTAATCATTTTTGGAAATTCAAATCCTCCAAAACATTTATTTATTTATTATTAACACTATTATCTACTTATTTACAAACATAGCGTTCTCATACATTCTTATTCACAAAAATTCCTAGAAAAACCTAGCTTAATCTTAGGTAGCATTGTTGGTATTTTCTAGTATGTCACAATCACTCCTCCTTAAAAATTTTTGTCCTCGAAAATCAGCATAAGTGGGGGTAATTAACTTTCATTTCCTTTTTCTTTCCCACGTGGCTTCTTTTACGCTATAATTTTTCTCCATAGAACTTTAACTAGTGGGATACTTCTATTTCTTAACATTTTGGCTCTAGTTTTTCATTCAGGATGCTTTCCTTTTGTTGGAGTTTAACTGGCTTTAGTCATTAGTTTGACTCGGCTTTGATCCTTGGATAGGCCTGTTACTTTGACTTAACTAATTACTCTTCTGGGTCTACTTGGCAATGTAATGACCCCCATATTCATGGAAACTAACTACTATGTAATGAGTAATTAAGGAATGAATTTGGTCTAGTTTGAAGCTTTCTTATGTAAGCTTGAAGAACATGGTCAGGTACACAGCTGTGTAAGTGGCCGTGTACGCTCGGAATGTCAAACGTGTGAGCATTTTAACTGGTACATGCCCATGTCTGAATGTACACACGCCCATGTCGCATGGAACATGCCCGTGTAAGAGGCTGTGTCGAAGGCTAGGAATTGAGCAGAGAGCCGTTGTAATAACCCCCATGTTCCTGAAACCTAATTACTATGTAATTAGTAATCAAATTAATGAATATAGTGTAATTTTTCTAGTTGAATAAATTAAACGAGTACAGAAATGTTTAATTACTATTCATATAGTGAAAGAGGCAACAAACAATGAAATCAGTTCACTTTATTACACATGTGTGTGTGTGCATGTGGGACACGCAGTATCAAGAAACCAGTTTGGACGACAATTTCTTGACACAGAACTGATAAGCAAGTCATCAGTACGCTCAGATTGGTTATCTGAGCATAGTAGCAATAATTGCCCTAACAGATATACAGTATCGAGAAAAATGGTCTAAATGGCCTCTTCTCGCTCAGAAACTAACAAAATCGAAGCTAGAATGCTCAGACTAGTCAGTTAAATAGAAAGTAATGAATAGTAAACTATAGAAACACAGTGTCAGGTTAATGGCCAAGACGGCCTTAATTTAGCGTAAAACTGATATAATTACAGTCAGCAGACTCAATTTAGTCAATTAAGCATAAAACATGAAATTTTGTTTGAGAGATACGCAATATTGAGAAAGGGGTCAAGACGACCTTTTCTCATCTTGAAACTGATATATTTAGACTCAGCACTCTCAAATTAGTTAGTTAGACGCACAATGTGTTTTTCAAGGTAGGGTCACACAGATCCTGAAAATTAGTCCAGACGACCTCAGATGGATGTAATACTGATAAATTTGAAATAAGCATGTCTGAATTAGTCAAGATAGACTATGTTTGCAATTTCATATGAAACAGCCTCGTTATGCATGCACAGTGTCAACATAGTGTAGGCACAACCACAGTACAAGAAATAAATAGTAAAATAGACTCAGAATGGGCTTATAGGCATTACAACCCAACCAGGAATAATCAATATATGAAACGGATCAAGAAAACCTAATCTCGGTCAAAATCTGGAACACCATTGAGAAAGGGTCAAATACCGAAAGAAAAAAATTAGACTGCGAAAAGGAGACTTTACAGATGAATTGTTCTCCTAGAAAATCATGCACATGCAGCATAAACCAGGCCAAATGCAGCCCTAAAAACAGGGAAAAGTTTTCCCTAAAGTAAGCAATATGTTGGCTACTTTTGATTAAAATAAGGAATAGTGTTGTCACATGACCAAACCATGCATTTAAGGCATTTTGGCCTCCTTTTGGGTGTAGCCCCCTTCGGAGTTTGTACGGGCAGATGGTAGGGAATTTGTTCCCCAATTTAGCTACGTTTTAGCTTGATTAAGTGAGCTTTTGGTTGATTAATCTTGGTTAGTTTTGTCTATAAAAGGAGGTGCTTGGCCTAGGGTGTCATTTTCTTCTTTTTGCATACCTAAAACACCAACACTTTTCCTCTTCCTTTTCTCATCTATAGCCGACTCCTTACCAGACCAAAAACTGACCATTTCCCAGCTAAGAAACCCAGCCAAAATTCTACCAAAAACTTACCAAAAAAATCAGCCTCACTTTAGTTGTGTTGGAAACATCTCTTCAAGATCATTTCAAGGTCACTCAAGGGTAAGTTGCTAGGATTTTCTCTTTTGTTTTTAACTGGTTTTAGTTTGATATTAAGAAAAGATATTTTTGGGTTTCCTTTCTAGCCAAGGCTGACCCCTTTTTTCACTAAGTACCACACGGTTTTGGTCATCTCCCCCTTGGTTCGGATTGCGCTTAGTTCATAGCACATAAGATAAAATCTGAAACCCTATTTGAGGTTTAGTTTTGTTTAAGTTTTGATCAAGGAAATTTATGTGTATTTATTTGAGCAATGGGTTGTAATAATCTATATTTTGAGCCTTTAACTTTTTGGTTATGTATTTTTGTAGTTGTGTGCTTGAGCTTTAAGTTTTTGTGGATGGATATCTGAATGGACGTTTTAGGGTTGGCTGGAAACCAACCTATCCCCAGTTTTTAGGCCACGGTTTTGGTCATTTTTGACCATGTTATGGTCCAATTTTGGGATTTAGTAATAAAGTTTTAAAAAATTTTCGTTAGGATCATTTTTGCATCAAATAGCTTTTGGCCAAAAATGACTCTAAGATAGGTTTCCGAGGCAGTTTTCAACTGGAGTTCAAAACTAGGACTGAAATCTTGAGCCACAGGAATAGTCTCAGATATTTATAGAAACGACCAATTTAGATTCTGAACCGGATCTCGGATTCAACACGAAAGTTTTAGATCTCATTGAAACCTTTAAGATAACTTATGCAAGTTTTAAAAATTTGGCCATTTCAGGGTCCAAACAGAGCCATTTTTAAACAAGCATAAAATTGGAATTTTTCTAAAACTGGACACAATTTTAGCCATAGGTTTGATGAGTTTAGGACCTTTTAATGTTTGATTCGAGCTCCGAGATGAACACGAGAGTTGTTCATCTCATTGAGGAATAAAAGTTTCATGTTTGCCAAATTTACAAATTAAGTCGTTTCAAATAAGTTTTAAACAGTTTTTGTAAAATGGTTCAAGAACCACTTTTAAAAAAATAAACACCAAAAATGTGTTCTTCCCCTTTTAAAATGGAAAAACGGTTTTAATAAAACACCTCTACCTTCCAACGGGGTGCTATGGGGATGGTTTCGAAGAGTATATATTTTCCCTAAAATTTTTATAAGACTTTTAAAACAACTTTCTTAAAAATAAATAAAATAGTAGAGGTAGCCTAATTGGCTACCACACCAAATACGCGAGTAACACGGTAGGCTACCTAGTCAACGATGCCTGAGGTAACCGGTCAATTGACTGGTCAGTTAACCAGTCAATGACCGAGTTTGAATGAGATGGTGAGGAGCGGTGATTGATTTGTTAGGTAGACAAATTAATCAAGCACGATTAGAAATTAGATACTAAATTCCCAAAGTCAAGCAGTTGGGTACTGATGGGCATCAGTACCATACAATAATAAAGTTTATAGTCACTAACCATAGTGGTGACCTAAGAGCGATGTTAATTAATTTATTGGATAAATAAATTAATTAACCACGATTAGAGAATCAAAACTCTCTAAAAAGAGAGCAAGTTAGTACCAACAGCAATCAGTAACATATGTTAATAACTGCTTTAGTCACTAACGATATTAGTGACTCAGCAATGGGTGTTGATGGAATACGTTATGATGACAGGTAGATACCTATAATTTGACAAAGGCGAGAGAACAAGTTTTGCCTGCAGATCAGGTAAGTACAACTCCACCTACAGCATGAGGAAAAATGAGTTTAAAGTGTTTTTTTTTGTTTGTTTTTTACACTACGTTAAATATGCAAACCATGTACAATTGTTGCATAACATAGTAAAAGTGTTTAGATTTCATAATCGCATAGATTAATGAAAGCATGAGTCAGATGCCATTAGATCCCTATCACGTAAGATTAGGGGATAGCCTAGTAGGGCTCATGGCAAGAGGATACAAGATATGATTCAACAATTGGTAATCATTAAGCGTGTCGTACCTGCCTCTCCCGCTTGAAGAGGTTTTTTAGTTTAAGTAGGATGAGCCTAAGCCGACAGCTCTTAGTACATAACGGGCCAAGGTCCATAAAGAAAGTTTGTGGTCTCAGTGAATCCGTAGATCCATGCGCATTTGATACTGACACATAGGCCCTCAACGAAGTAAAAAAAAAATAATGAAGCATAAAGTGAGCATAATCGGTTCATGCATTATTCACGATATGCCTTAGCCATAGTTACAACATGCTTCCAGCTACAGTTGATATGCATTCAGTTACATGATGTTTTCGGTTATGCATTCAGTTATGTGATATTTCAGCTATGCATTCAGTCATGTGTGATGCTATTGTTTTACGTGTTGTACTTATTGGGTGTAAAGCTCACCATGTGTGTTCATGTTGTAGGTAAGTTGTAACGACCGCCCCATTCCTCTAACTTAGAATTTCAATTAATGAGGAAATAAAGAATAAATTGATGCATTTTAGTGCAAAAATTGAAGAACTCAATCATGTACACGGCCATGTAAGTGGCTGTGTACTATCCTGACTGTGCACGTGCATGAGGCAGTGTGAGTAAACATAGCCGTATAGGTGAACATGGTCAAGTACACAGCCGTGTAAGTGACCGTGTACTGATCAGGATGTTGGAATGTCAAAGGCCGTGTAACTATACATGGCCGTGTAAGAGAACACGGTCAGGTACACAGCCGTGTAAGTGGCCGTGTACCATTGGTACTATACACGTGCATGTAGCCATGTAACTGAACATGGCCGTATGAGCGAACATGGCCAAGTACACGCCCGTGTAGGAGGCTGTGTACCATTCGGTAAAATAAAATTTCCCCAAGACACGGTCGTGTTGAGCAAGGCTCTACTGGTGCACGCTCATGTAGAAAGCTGTGTAGGAGGCCGTGTATAGGGAAAGCCACTAAATTGACTTTCGTGAATTGTGAAGCTTAATTACGATGTAATTAAGCAACTAAGTTGAAAAATATAGTATAATTTCCAGTTGAATAGACTAAACAGAACAGTACTGTTTACGTACAATCCATGCAATGAATAGGGTGATCGATAGTGAACCTAATATACTCTATTATGTGCATGTGTGCATGAAGACATGTAATATCAGGAGACTGGTGAGCAGATCACTAGAACACTCGGATCGATCGTCTAAGCACAACAACGATGAGAAACCCTAGCAAGGGTATAGTACCGAGAACATGGTCTAGATGACCTCCTCTCATATAGAAACTGACAAAATCGGAGTCAGAACACTCAGACTAGTCAGTTAGAACAGAAAGCAATGAGTAATGAATAGTGAAAAACGCAGTGTTAGATTATTGGCCAAGACGACCCTAATTTGACTGAAAACGGATGTATGAACGGTCAGTAGGCTCAATTTGGTCAATTGAGCATAAAATGAGAATTTTAGTTTGGGAGATACACAGTATCGGGATGAGGGTCAAGATGACCTTTACTCACCCCGAAACTGATATATTTAGACTCAGGACACCCAAATTAGTCAATCAAGCACCTAGCACGTTTTTTTTGAGTTGGGATCACACAGATCTCAAAAAATGGTCTAGACGACCCTGGACAGACATAAGACTGATAAAAATGAAATCAACACGTTTGAATTAGTCAAGAGAGACTGTGTCTGAAATTTCGCCCGGGAACGCCTTGGTTTGCATGTGAAAGGACAACATAATGTAGACGCAACCACAATATAGGAAATGAATAGTAAATTTATGTATAATGGGCTCTTAGACAATATAAACCAATTGGGAATCATCACTATAAAAATTGGATTCAGAAAATCTGATTTCCGGATGAAAATCAGAAAACTACCGAGAAAGGACCAAAAAACGTAGCAGAAAATTGGACTGCAAAGAGAGCAACACAGATGTAAATTTTGGCTCTCAAAACCATGTGTTAATGGCTGAGAAACTAGCTGTTTTCAACTGTTCAAATAACCCCAAAAAGCAAGAAATAAAATATTGTGTTAGGTTATGACACATTTTATAAACAATGTTAAATTTGTCATCACCATTCCATCACCATCCTTTCTCTCATCCTCCCCTTAAATGTGCTCAACCTCCATGCCAAAGAGGACTGAGAAAGGCAGGGATTTGTTCCCCAAATTAGCTCAGGGATGGCTTGATTAATCAAGCATATGTTGGTTAAGTAAGCTTAGAATTTGCCTATAAAACGATGGCCATACCTTAGACTTTAGTTTCTTCATTTTCACACACCAAAAATTTCAACTCATTCCCTCTCATTCCCCTTGCTGCAGCTGACCATTTCCAACCCCAAAACCCCCCATTTTTCAAGTTCAAAACACAGCCAAAATTTACCAAAATCCAACCTCTTCAAGCTTATGTTAGAGGTCTTCGATTCCAAGCCATTTCAAGTCCAACCAAGGGTAAGGTTCTAGACCAATCTTTGTGATTTTGGTTCCTTTGTTTGAAGTTGATGCTAAGAGAAATATTTTTGGTATTGATAGCATAAAACCAACCTCATTCTTCTTGATTTCCAATGGCCACTTTGCCATTCAAGCCTTAGTTCAAGTTGTGCTTGGTTCAAAGCACAAGAGGTAAAAACCAAAACCCTCCATTTTGGTGATTTAGTGATTTTAAGTTTTGATCAAGGCCAATTATGTGTATTTGTTCATGCAAATAGTTTATAATAATTTTATTTTCAGCCCTTAGCTTTTTATTTTTAAGTTTATGTGGTTGTGATTGTGTTTACAAATTTTTACATAAGGTTATAAGTGTAATGTTTAATGATGTGGCTGGACACAAAACTATCATCAGGAAAAGCCATAGATTTTGTTTTGACCCGTTTAGAGTCCAAATTTGGGATTTGATGAAACATAATGTTTTAAGAAAATTTCGTTACCGTCATTTTTGTATCAAATAGCCTTTGGCCAGAAACGGCATTAAGATAGGTTTTCCGGGTGATTTTCACTCGATGCCCAAACTGGGAACAAAACTGGGAACAAGATCCAACCCCAGACAGCAGTCTTGGATTTTATTAAAAATAGACCCCATAGAGTCTAAAATGGACTTTAGGTTCAATATAAAAGTTGTAGATCTCGTCGAGACCTCGAGAACGACCCATGCGTGTTTTAAAAATTTGGCCGTTTTGGGCCTCAAATAGAGACGTTTTCAAAGTAATGTAAAACTGGAACTTTCACAAAAACTTGGCACATAGCCCATGGGTTTAACGAATTTAGGAGCTGTTAGATTTAGATTTGAGCTCCGAGATGAACATGAGATTTGTTCAACTCGTCGAGGACGAAAACTTTCATGTTCGGCAAAATCACAAACAAAGTCATTTGTACTAAGTTTCAAAATAGTTTTCAAAAATGTTTCAAAACCACCTTTAAAATGTAAAACAAATCAAAACTGTAATTTACCCTTCAAATAAAAATGTGTTTCTAACACTTTAAAATATGAACATGGTTTTCATAAAAACATCCCTCACCTTCCAGCAGGGTGATAAGGGGACAGTTTTAAAACAAAGAAATTTTTATAAGCAAACTAAAACAATTTTCTTAAATAAACAAAACAATGTGTGTAGCCTGGTAGGCTACCACACCAAACAAGTCTTAGTAGCCTGATAGGTTACTATACCAAATGAGCCATAGTGGCCCAGTAGGCCACTATACCAAGGAATAGTAGCTCGGAAGGCTACCACACCAAAATAGACAAAGTAACCCAGCCAGTTACTACACCCAGTTTACGCATAGTAATCCGGTAAACTTCTTAGTTACCAAGACACGAGATAACCGGTCAGTTGACTGATCTGTAAACTAGTCGAGGACCGTGTTTTGAACAACACTATGAAGAATGATGATTAATCTATCAAGTAGACAATTAATCAAACACGATACAAGTTAGACGCCAAATTCCCAAATTAGGCGAATGGGGTATCAATGTTCTCGGTACCACATAGAAACATAAGTAATAGTCACTAACAGTATTAGTGACTCAGCGAAGATGTTGATAAGATATGTTAATGATGATAGGTGATAACCTATAAGCTGACAGAGGTGTGAGTACGCAAATTGCTTACAATCCAAGTAAGTACAACTCCGCCAACAGCATGAATGAAAATGTATTTAAAATGATGTTTTTACAGTATGTATGCCATACACATATTGATGCACAGCATATTTAAGAGCATGTAGTTTCACAATCAAGTAGATTGATGAAAGAATAAGTTAGAAGCCATACGTCCCTACCGCGTAGGTTTTGGGGCAGCTTAGAGAAGCATGTGGCTAGAACAAGATAAGCAAGATAGAAATTCATAGGCATGTCATACCGGCCTTTTTAGTCGAAAGGGTTTATAAGATAAGTTAAGTAGAAAGTTAAGCATCCGTTGATGGCTCTCTTGCTTTTAGTGACCTCGGGCGTTACTGTTGGTCTGCATGCATACGGTACTGACACATGGACCCTAAATAGACAAGAGAAAGAAAAGAGAATATTGAAACATAAATGAACATAACCGGATTATGCATTAGTTATAGTTTGTTATGCTTCCAGTTATAGAACGATGCATTACTATACACAATGTATTCTGTTATGCATATATTATGTAAAGTGTGATATTTAATGACATTTATGTGATGTTATGATATGTGGTATGATAAGTGATATATGAACTGCTATGTGATTTTTAAGTATGTATTATGTTTAAACATGTTTTGCGGTAAACATGTTGTACTTACTGGGCATAAAGCTCACGGAGTGTGTTCATGCTATAGGTAAGCGTCCTCTGGCATAATCATCTATGGGTGATGACGGTGGTAGAGGCAGATGTGAGGGGAGATTATGGACACACCGCAAGTATTCTTACGCATAATTTTTTAGTAAAGAGTATTTGTGAATAGTAATCATTTAATAGTATTTTTGAATAGTGATGATTAAACAGTATTTTGAATGGTAACTGTCAAGTAGTATTTTTGAATAGTAACCGATAAATAGTAATTTTGAATAGTAATCATTAAATAGTATTTATGAATAGTAACCATTAAACAGTATATTTAAATAGTAACCGTTAAGTGGTATTTTTTGAATATTAACCGTTAACTGTACCATATGTGAATAGTAAATACGTACGCAAACCAAAAAAAAAGGGAAAAAATATCCCTAAAATTATGGTATCTAATTAAGTATCGATTGCAAGAAAGTATAAGCATTATTTAAAAAAGAAATAGTTTTAAGTGACGGTTCAGGCCATTGAGGGCACGAGGCGTCACATAAGTGACCTCTGGCTTAGACCACATTGGACGGTGATGCGCAGAGGCGGATGTGAGGGTGAGGTTGCAGATACCACTACAAGTATTGACTTCCACACAGTATTAAACAGACATTTTATTTTTAAGTAGTAACCAATTAAGTAATTTCATAAGTATGTATGTAAGATTGAACTTCAGTTGTTTTAGACTTTTGTATTTGTAGAGTTTATGTAGGCACGTGAATAGTAAAACGTACATATATATATAAAAATATCCCTAGAATTATAATATTAAGTAAGTTTAAGTATCAGTAATAAGTTTTAAGTGATGGTCCGGGCCACTCAGAGCTCGGGTTGTCATAGTTGGTATCAGAGCGGTATCCTACCACCCTACCTCATATCGTCGCATGCATGCCTCATCTGTCCAAGTAAGTTAGTTTTAATTTTTCAGTATTAACCTGTAAGTTAACGTTTAAGCTATAATAGGTGATAATGGCTACACCAGTAGATCCCTACCTGATACACGAAGATCGACAGGTGAGTATGACTTTTGCCGCCATGCAACCAGACCGATACGATGGTCGTCATTCGCACGAGCTCCCATATTAGATCCGCCATATGGAGGCTATCTTCCGAGCTTGCCATATCCTACCTCACCTACAGGTGGATTTGGCTAGTAGTAGGCTAGAGGGACCAGCAATGGCCTGGTGGGTTGAACGAAGCAGGAACGGGGATTCGATAATGAACTAGGCCAAATTCTGTTAGGACCTCCGTGATACCGTTGGACGAGCTAGAGACATGGATATCTGGAGTGACATGCATAAGAGGCGATACGATACTCTCTCTAGTATCTAGGATGCCTATGAGGGGGAGACCATGGCACATTACTGTTAAAGGTTCATGGATGCCATGTGTCCCCACATCCCCTTAGACAGACCATTCATGGAGATAGCTGATCGTTTATAGAAAGGAGTTCCGTGGTACGTGAGGGATCTCGTTTGCTAGCCTCCGCATCACAAGGACTTGAGGTGCCTTATCCAGGAGATAGTAAATGTCGAGAGATAAGTGATCAACCCCGGGAACCCCGCGCAAGCCCAAGATGCCACAACAGCTATCAATATGGAGGGTAACCCAGTAGACCCCGCACACCAACTAGCCGACGAGGACCTTATGGTCGAGCATTAGCTGGAAAGATCTATGGGTGACGGAGAACCAATGGAAGACCCCGAACCAGCCCCTCTGATTCCCGAACAGCCCTTAGAAGTGGAAGGTAATGAGGACGATGACGAGGCTCTTCCTGACACCCATCTTGAGGATGAGGGAGAAGAGATCCCCGACCACTTCAACGATGATGAATGGATAGGGATGTATAAGCCTCAAGTTATTATAGCCAGCGATGATGAAGTCAGTTTTGGCTGGGGAGATGAAGAGGAGAACCCAGAGGAGTTCCCTTTTAAAGACACTGATGATGAGGAGATGTCTGATACAAAATCAGGATTGTCCTTTGAGTAGCAATAACCCTTTTCGTGGGAATCTTAACTATGTAGATGTATGAAGGGAAGCAGCAGCTTGTTCCTACTAAACTTAGCCTAATATACCCTTTTGCGATTATATACTGGGAAGTGTATGTCACTTCTACCAGACTAGAAGTTTATACATATTTTTGTGAAAATATTATGAAAAACAGTACCGTTTTGCCCAAAGGCCTAGATACGATTTTTCCACACATGACCGTAGTGTGACAGAAAGTACAGGATGAGTCTTGGCACTCAGGCAATGTTTCAATGCGATGTGGCAAATGTTATTAAGCATCACAGTATAAGAAAGAGGAAGATATGCTATGTATACGTATATCTATGATAGTCGAGTAAGAAAGAAAACGATATGTGACATGAATTCCAAGTATGGAAATAAAAGACTCATATTTTCCTTTCCTGTTATATGATATGGTTACGTAGGAAAGCATGGTGAGGACAAGAGCATAAACAAACCAAGCATCCCGAGAGGATGAATTAATGGCGCAGCTCAAAGCTATGTGAGAGATGATGGAAAGCCAGCAACAAGAACTAAACCAGCTTAGGGAACAGCTGGACCAACAACCCCAGGCACCACAAATAGAAGAGGTGCCAATCCAGGAGGCTCCAGCAGCCCTAGAAACTCCGAGGGAGCAAGCAGCTCCCCTAGCCTAGATGACATCAACACCCCTAGCAGCGATTGCCCCTGTAGTAGCCAATGTTCTTCCACCAATCCCTAGGGAAGGTGACTTGTATGAGAGATTTCGGTGCATGAAAGCGCCAGAGTTCATAAGGACTACCAATCTCATAAAGGTCGATGATTGGATGATAGATATCCAAGTGATCTTGGACTTTATGGGATTAACCAATAGAGAAAAAGTGATGTGATCCTTTGCCTTGCGTAAGGGGGCACGACAATGGTGGAAGACGGTTGCTATCAGGAGGAATGTCAGTAAAATGAGCTGGACAGAACTCATAGACGAGTTCAAAGAGATATACTACAATGACGAGGCGCTAGTAGCTCAGCAAGATAAATTCAACGACTTGCGCCAAGGCAGTATGACTATCATGGAAGCGGTTAGGAAGCTTGAGCAGCTGGCTTGACTTTGTCCAGATTTGGTGCCGACAGAAATAAAGAAGGTTAGAAGAATGCTGAAGATGTTCTGAATGGACATCACCATCCAAGTCTGCAGCTGAAGTCACAGAACAACGACAGTGGCTGAATGCATCAGTAGAGCCATCTGAGCCGAATACTGGTTGGCTTAGGATAAGGAACGAAGGGCTCAGATCTTCAAAGCTTAGAGGGAGGAAAAGACCCAAGCTAAGTAGACTAAGGGGAAGTAGAACCCCGAGTCGCAGCACAAGTGATAGAATGTGGGGACCGGCCAACACAGCAGGCAGTCCCACAACAACAACAAAAAGTATAAGGGGAACCCAGGTAACTAAGGGTCGCAAAAGAATTTTCCCCAGAAGAAGAACAATAAGGGAGGGAATGGCAATCAATACCCGCCATGCCCAAAATGTGGGAGAAAACACCAGGGAGAGTGTAGACAAGGAGCAAGTGGCTGCTTCATTTGTGGCAAGGAAGGCCATTACACCAAAAACTGCTACTCTAACCCCCAGAACTAGTAGAGCCAAGCCCGTACAGCCAATGGCCAACTTCACGCTACCCAGACTAGGATCGAAGGCCCTTCGATTGTCCAAGGTAGACTGAAGGCTCCAGATACCTAGGGAAGAATCTATACCTTTACAAGAGATGATGCAAAAGCTAGAACATCAACAGTGGTGACAGGTCAGTTTTCCGTCACCAACTCAGCTGCATTAGTTTTGTTTGATTCTGGAGCCACCCATTCACATCATCAGAATTTGCTAGAAAGATAGATAGAAACTTAGATAGAATGGAACAGACCTTTCGAACTACACTTCCCTCAGGGCAAGTTTTGCTGTCTAATTACTAGATACATCATGTGTCAATAATTATCTGTAGGTGAGAATTGAGTATTAACCTGATCGTCATCGACATGTACGACTATGATGTTATTATGGGGATGGACTTCCTCACAAAGTACAATGTCGTCATAGATTGTCGAAGGTAGGAGGTTACTTTCAAACCAATCAGATGCGAAAAGTTCATCTACAAGGATTTGTCACTAAAGCAGTCAAAGACGATGATCTTAGCGATGAAGGCTCATAAGCTGTTATCCAGTAAATGCACTGACTTCCTTGTACATGTAGTAGACAAGACTCAAGAAGCAAAGATAGGACTAGATAGTGTGCCAGTGGTTAGGGAATTTGTCGAAGTATTTCCAGAAGATCTTCCAAGACTTCTGCCAGAGCGCGAAATCTCGTTTGAAATTGAACTTCTGCCAGGATTAACCCTTATTTCCAAGGCCCCATACCGAATGGCCCCTGCAGAGCTAAAGGAGCTCCAAGCCCAGTTGAAAGACTTGATGGACAAAGGATTTATTCGCCAGAGTTGTTCTCCTTAGGGAGCACCCGTATTGTTCATGAAGAAAAAGGATGGAATGCTGAGAATGTGCATCGACTACAGAGAGCTGAACAAAATCATGATTAAGAACAAGTATTCGCTACCACGAATCAATGATCTATTTGATCAGCTCTAAGATGCTATAGTATTCTTGAAAATTAATCTACGTTCAGGGTAACATCAATTGTAAATCAGGGATGAAGATGTACCCTAAACAGCCTTCTAAACGCGGTACGGATATTATGAGTTTTTGGTCATGTCGTTCGGACTGATGAACACCCCTGCAGCCTTTATGGACTTGATGAACCGCTTGTTCAAGGACTTTTAGATAAGTTTGTCATTGTATTCGTTGATGACATACTTGTATACTCTAAGACGAAGAAGGAGACGAAGAGCACTCAAGGACTGTCTTATGCAAGCTATGGGAGCATCAGATGTATGCCAAGTTCTCCAAGTGTGAGTTTTAGCTGGAAATGGTCCATTTCCTAGGCCACATAGTCTCCAAGGGGTAAGTATCCATCGACTCGATGAAGATCGATGCAGTTAGCGTGTGGCCAACTCCGAGAAACGTGACAGAGATCCGCAGTTTGTAAGCCAATAAGGTATTACCAGTGCTTTGTCGAAAGCTTTTTGAAGCTAGCCGTTCCACTTACAGCACTTACCAAGAATGGAAAGAAATATGAGTGGACCGATAAGTGTAAGGAGTGCTTTAAGGAGCTGAAACGGTGACTCACAAATGCTCTATTACTGACTATTCTAGATGCTGGTCAGGGAAACTTTGTGATTTATAGTGATGCATCCAAGATCAGATTAGGAGCCGTGTTAATGCAAAGTGGTAGAGTAGTCATGTATGCTTCATGACAGCTCAAGGACCATGAGAAGAATTACCCTATGCACGATCTAGAGCTAGCAGCGGTCATTTTCATTCTCAAGATATGGAAGAACTACCTGTACAGTGTCAAGTATGAAATCTACACATGTGGCGGCCCGCCCTTCATGGAGGCTATTAGTACTAGCATAGTAGAGCTTTGGAGTCCACTATGATAGACTATCACCTCATTGGGTCATCGGTAACTTACTTATAACTTGTTTTTATTATTTACCATTCATATTTTAAACTTAAATTTTATCATGAAAACTAGGGATTTTTATTTTAAAACCGATCTTGAAACTGTAAAGTCGTAAAACATCATAAAACATATACTGAAATACATGTCATACTTTGTCGTACATAATTTACATCATATTACAACATTTCAAAATAACTTGCAAAATCGCTCAGTGGAAACCATCAGTAGGACCATTCCCCTCGCCCAGCCTTGACGGCAGATGTAGATCCCGCTCCTCGTCCATCCATTATCTACTGGTGTACAGGCTTCTTACCTACAACATGAATAAACTTATGAGCGACAGGATCAGTAAGTTCAAACATAAAAAACGTATAACATATAGCACCCATCATATCATAAACCCTAATTATACTGTTAGTACTTGTTAGTCCTGATTATGCTCAATTATGGCAAATCTTAAGTCTTAAGTCTTTATCTTGCCTAGGTTCTAGTTTTAGGCCCTACGATTGGTCGTACCGTAGTCCGCACATGACTGAGAGGGACTCTGGGGACTGACCCACTGGTCAATCCTCTACAGTCTACATGAACTTAGTATAATATAGCATAACATGAGAAACCTCCACCTGTGTTGGAGGCCGGTATGCCAATATTGGTTTCGTTACCAACTTTCATGTAGTTCTTAACCGGTGGTATTATAGCTTCCTCCTGGGCCTGGAACTCTTTGCATTACATTCTTTATTTGTGGTTATTTTATTTCTACATTAGTGTGCACAGAGCACCTTGATACTTATCTACATGTCATACATAACATATAAACATATTAAGTAAATTCATGTTGCAAACCAATAAATGTTTGAACTTACGGATATTTTGTTAGCATTTCCTTACCAGGAACAACCAGCGTCCTTTTATCGCCTTTTTGTTGAATTCCTATAACCGAAATAAATCACGGTTATTTTTACTATTTATTTCATATTTAAAATATGGTGAAAATATAAAAATTCTGATTCTAGATCCCTAACTATACGTTTTGGGATTTATATTTTCATTTCTATATTTATTACACGGCCTAGGATACTATTCCAGACCTTAATATCATTTTTCCTAACCTTTTGACAAAATGACTATTTTGCCCTTAACTTTTGACAAAATGACAATTTCGTCCTTAGTGGGAATTTTTCTCGTTTTTCCAACTTACAGCTCTATTTTAGCCTTTAGAAATTCAATTTAATCATTCTAAGGTTTTTACGGTCTTTTTCTAGCATTTTAGAAAATTTTGGTCAAAATGATCATTTTGCCCTTAACGGGACCCTGTACCGTAAAATTTTCATTTTAGCGTTTTAACTGGGTTTTCTAGTCCCAAAATCATATAATAACTTTTCTTAGGCCTTACCAAGCTTTTTACGACATTTCTTATCAAAACACTCAGGTTACTATTTACCCAATCCTTGGGTGATACTATTCCGACCCTTGGGGCTGTTTCTCCTTTTTCTAACCTTTCGGGACCTCAAATGGATATTTCACTATTTTTGAAATCATCTATTGCCTTTCCTTGAGCCTAGGTACCCTAATTTACCCTTCGTTTTCTAAAATGCCCTTCGGGCACCCTAAAAATTTTGGCAGCATTTCTACTTAATTTTTAGGCACCTGGTGTTTAGGTAACGCCTCGCCTTGGTACTTGCCAATTACTAAACCAAAGACCTAATTTTTATGTAAAAACCAAACTTCTTACCTATTCTTACTCTTGGTTTTCATTTATAACGCCTAAGAATAATTATTTTATGATTTTTAGGCTTAGAAAATCTAGTCAAAGCATTAAAATAAAAATGATGCAGCTCAAAGACTCGTTAGGGGCAAAACGGTCATTTTGACTGAAAATTTCAAGAATGATAAAAAAGGGTCCTAATGGATTTAGAATGGCTTGATTAAGATCCTAAGGGCTGAAGCCAAGTTGTAAACCAAAGAAAAGTAAAGTTATGATGAAAAATCCCATTAAGGGCAAAATGGTAATTTTGTCAAAAGTTCGGGATACAGCAGTCATTTTTCCAAAAGTTAGCACAAAAGTGACAAATGAGGTTAATTAAGATTTTTAAGGTCAAAATCAAGATTTAAGAAGGAGAAAAGTAAGAAAAGCCCGCTAGCGATGAAATTGTCATTTTTACCAAAAGTTAGGGGCGAAATGGTAATTCTAACAAAAGTTGATGAAAAGGCTAGAAATGGGATTTTAGACCCCCTAAGTTCATGATTAACAAATTAAACATAGAATGATTACATTTTAATATGTTTTATGTATAAAGTAAATATTTTAAATAACTGTAATTATTTCGGTTATAGAGATCCGACCTAGAGGTGACGAAGGAGCGTCTGGAGATCCAGAAGCAAGAAAGAGATACGAGCAAAAGCATAGGTAAGTACAAATATTTAATTGGCTACTCACGAACTGACTTGCCATAGAATTGTGTTATGATGTGATGTTGTGAAATGAAGTTACAACATGTATTTTTTAGTAAAAGAAATGTTTATAAACGATAAAAAGTTTCTGATTAAGCTTTATATAAAAGTTGTGCTTTGTGACATGTGACATAATAATCTAACATGTTCACAAGGTTAGAACAGAATGAAAAGTTGAAGAAAAGAAAGACAAGAAAGATGAAGATAAGCAAGATAATAAGACTAAAAATTTAAGGTTGACGTACTGGCCTCCCCAGAAGTGAGGTTTAAGAATGGCCTCCGCCCCAGTTGTGTGGTGCTACCCTCAAGATGCGGTAGTTTATAGTCCTAAAGTTTGACCGTGGGTTTACTAATGGGTCGCTCCCTCTTTCCCCATTGGTCCACACATAGAAAGTACGGCGAGCCATGGGCCCACAAGTGAAAGAAAAGACAAGTAAAGATAAGAAAAGTAAAGAAAAGACAAGTAAAGATCAGTAAAAGAAAAGAAAAGAAAAGAAAAGGAAAGAAAAGCAAAGAAAAGTTAAGAAAAGAAAGTAAAGTAAAGAAAAGACAAGTAAAGTTAAGAAAAGTTAAGAAACGAAAAGAAAAAGTGAAGAACAGAAAAATATAAAAGAATAGAAAGAACCATGAGAACAAAGAAGAAAAATAAGCAAGCATAATCTGACTAACCTTCATTGTTAGTTGATGTGTTTAAGTAAAGTTTTAAATACATGTCATGTTTACATAAAGTTTTAGCATGTATTGTAAGGACCCACATACTCATGTAACATAATTTCTATGTAATGAGAAATTGAGGAATAATTTGATGCCTTTTAATGCAAACTAGTGTAACACGATTAGGTACATGGCCGTGTAAGCGGCTGTGTACTGGTCGGGTAAAATGAACGTGTTCCGAGACATGACTGTGTTGAGCAAGCTCAACTGATATACGCCCATGTCTTGACAATACACACCCATGTTTCCTTATACATGCCCATGTAAAAGGCCGTATAAGAGGCCGTGTAATGAGTAGAGAGCCGGTATATTGACTCTCAAAATGTATGAAACCTAATTACTATACAATGAGTAATTAAGTCGGGGAAATACAGTGTGATTTCCAGCTAGATAGACTAAACAAGTATGGTATTGTTTATTACTATTCATACAGTAAAAGGGGTTAACTGACAGTGAACCCGGTCTACCCTAATAAGTGTATTAAGTGTATGTGATGCGCAGTGTCAGGAAACTGGTTCGGACGACTGTTTCTTGACACAAGACAGGTAATCAAATCACCAGAACACTTGGTACGAACATCTAAACACCATAGCGAGAGATAAACCCTAGTAAGGGTACGATATCGAGAAAATGGTATGAATGACCTCTTTTCACCTAGAGACGGACTAAATCGGAGTTAGAGCACTCAGACTGGCCAGTTAAGTGAAAGACTATGAATAGTAAATAGTGAAAAAAAAATGTAGTGTCAAGTTACTAGCCAAAACGGTCCTAAGTTGACATAAAACTGATATAATAATAGTCAATAGGCTCAATCTGGTCTATTGAGCATAAAACAAGAATTTTAGTTTGGGAGATACGCAGTATTGGGAAGAGGGTTGAGACAACCTTATCTCGCCCCGTAACTGATATATTTGGACTCAAAACGTCCAAATTAGTCAATCGGGCACCCGACACATTTTTTGAAGTGGGGCCATACAGATCCCAAAAATTGGTCCAAACGACTTTCGATTGATGTAAAACTGATAAAAATGGAATCAGCACGTCCAAATTAGTCAAGAGAGACTGTGTTTGAAATTTTGCCCAAGAACGCCTCAGTTTGCATGCCAAAGGACAACCCAATATAGACACAACCACAGTGTAGGACGTGAACAGTAAATTAGACTGATAATGGGCTCTTAGATAGTATAAAATAATTAGGAATTGACAGTATAAAAATCAGATTCAGAAATCCAATTTTCAGGTGAAAATTGGAACACTGCCGAAAAGGGGGCGGGAACCGAACGGTAGAAATTAAACTGCAAAGATAGTACTTTACAGATGAAATCTTTCCCTAGAAAACCGTGTGCCATCAGCCATAAGGCCCCCAAACATGCCTCTAACAAGAATGAAAAGTTTTCCCTAAAGTTAGGGATGTGTTGGACCATTTGTTGAATAAAATACTTAACATTCATCACATGGCCATGAATAAATGGTTGTTTGTTCCCCTCCTTTCTATGCAGCAGCCCACGCCCTCCTAATGCAGAAAAATGGCATCCAATTTGTCTCATGATTAAGCTAAAATGGTGGACAATTAATTAGGATTAAGTCTAAGCATGTTGATTTATTTTGCCTATAAAAGGCACACATGACAACAAGAGTTCATTTCCTTCTTTTGGCTTACAAAACACCACTCTCATTTCTCCTTTTCTTCTACCTACAGCCAAACCTCTCTAAACCCAAAACCCTCATATTTTCAAGCCTTAAATCATATCAAACACTTATCAAAAATCAAACCTTACAAGCTTGTGTTAGGAGGATTCCAATCTAAGTCATTCCAAGGCACCAAGGGTGAGTTTTAAAAATGCTTTGTAGTTTTTAGTTTTTGTTTTGGTTTGATTTTTAAAAGAAAAATTTTGGTATTTTGCTAACACAAAAGCCGACCCCTATCCTCTTGAATCCACATGGTCACTTTGGTTCATCAAGCCTTGGTTCAAAAATGGGCTTGGTTCAAAACACAAAGGTAAAAATTGAAACCTTCCCTTTTGGTGATTTAGTGATTTTAAGTTTTGATCAAGGCCATTTATGTGTATTTTTTTATGCAAATGGTTTGTAATAATTTATTTTGAGCCCTTAAGTTTCCATTTTTAAGTTTATGTGGTTGTGGTTGTATTTACAATTTTTATGAATGACGATTGCATGTGCGATGCTACGAATGTTTAGGAATGTGGCTAGACATAAATCTGTCCCTAGGAAAGGCCACGGATTTTGGCCATTTTGACCCACTTAGGTTAAAAATTTGGGATTTGGTAAAACATGATGTTTTAAGGAAATTTCGATACGGTCATTTTTGCTTCAAATATCCCTCGGTGAAAAACAATACTAGGACAAGTTTTTGAGTGTTTTTCACTCGGTGCCCAAAACTAGGAACAAAATCCGAACCCAAATTTTAGACTTGGGTTTTATTAAATATGGACTACTTAGAGTCTAAATTGGTTCTCGGGCTCAACACAAAAATTGTAGATCTCATCAAAATCTTCGAGACAATCTATGCATATTTTAAAAATTTGGCCGTTTCGGGCCTCAAACGGAGACATTTTTAAAGTGATGTATATCTAGGACTCTTACAAAAAAAAAACTGGGCACTTAGCCACGGGTTTAATCAATTCAGGAGCCGTTAGATTTCGATTTAGGCTCCAATGTAAACATGAGATTTGTTCATCTTGTCGAGAAAGAAAACTTTCATGCTCGTCAAATTCATAAACAAAGTCGTTTCGACCAAGTTTCAAAACCGTTTTCAAAAGTGGTTCTAAAACCACCTTTAAAATTTAACTTCAAAAATGTGATTTATACACTTCAAAAATAAAAGTGTGATTTTAACACTTTAAAATCTAAACATAGTTTTCATAAAAACTTCCCCCACCTTTCAACGGGGTGATAAGGGGACGAGTTCCAAACACATAATATTTTTTTCTAAGAATTTTTATAAGTAAACCCAAACAAATTTTCAAAGTGAAATAGTGCGGGTAGCTCGGTAGGCAACCACACCAAACAAGCCTTAGTAGCCCAGTAGTCTACTACCCCAAACAAGCCATCGTGGCCCGGTGGACCATTACACCCAACAAGGAATAGTAGCCTGGTAGGCTACCACACCCCAACACATGAGGTAACTGATCGATCGATTGATCGGTAAACCAATCTAGGATCGTGTTTTGATAACACTGAGAGGAACGATGATTAATTTATCAAGTAAACAATTAATCAAACACGATACAAGTTAGAAACCAAATCCCCATAGTAGGCCAATAGGGTACTGATGGGCCTCGGAACCCCATAGAAACGCAAGTTATAGTCCCTAGCATTAAGGGTGATTCAACGAGAGTATTAATAAGACACGTTATTTATAACAAGTGATTACCTGTAAATTGGTAAAGGCGTGAGTGCGCATTTTACTTGCAATTTAGGTAAGTACAACTCTGCCTACTGCATGAATAAAATGAATTTAAAGTAATGTTTTTACAGTATGTTAAGTATGTATGCCATGCACACATTGTTGCACAGCATGTATAAGAGCACATAGTTTCACAATCGCATAGATTGATGAAAGAACAAGTTAGATACCATTAGATCTCTAGCACATAAGATTAAGAGAACTTATGGCACGAGAATAACAGATATGATTCAACAATTGGGAAATTGTTAGGCAATGTCATACTGGCCCTTTTCTATTTGAAGAGGTTTTCAGTTTAAGTTGACGGTTCTCTGCATAGTGACCTCAACAAAATGACCCTCTGCACAGTGGTCCTCCGCAAAGTGGCTCTCCGCACAATGGCCCTTGGCAAAGTAAAGAAATATAATTAATGATGAAGCATAAGCTGAGCATAAATGGTTCATGTAGTGTACACGTTACGCCCTAAATACAATTAGAGCACGCTTCCTAGTTGCATGATAGGAAATGCCCATTTGATATGCATTCTGAGATGCTACATAATATGTTTCCATGTTCTATGTGAATGTATGATATGATTTCCAATTTTGTATATGCCTTAAGTATGGCTTATTGTTTAAACATGTTTTGTGGTTAACATGTTGTACTTACTAGGCGTAAAGCTCATGGAGTGTGTTCATGCTGTAGGTAAGCGTCCTATGGCTTAAACTACAATGGGCGATGACGACGGCGGAGGTGGATGTGAGGCAAGGTTAAGGATACACCGCGAGTATTCTTCCATAAAATTTGAGATAAACAGTATTTTAGAATAGTAATCGTTACCAGTATTTTTGAATAGTAATCGTTAAGTAGTATTTTTAAATAGTAGCCATTAAATAGTACACGTACGTGAATTGTAAATACGTATGCAATCAAAAAAAAATCCCTAAAATTTATAGTATCTAAGTAAGTTTAAGTATCAGTTTTAAAGACAAAGTTAAAGTAAGCAAGTTTTTAGTGACGGTCCGGGCCACTGAGGGATCGGGGAATCACAGTTGGTATCAGAGCGGTTTCTTAACGCCCTACTTCACATCGCCGCACGCCTGCCTCATTTGTCTGAGTAAGTTAGTTTTATTTTTCTGTGTTAGTATGAAGGTTAACATTTAAGTTATGATATGTGACTGTAGTTACACTGGTATAACCAACACTAGTAGAGCCCACCAGAGGACAAGGGTTTCAAAGGACACCATGGTTTGAACAAGTGCGCAGACAAACCAAGCATCCTGGGAGGATGAATTAATAGCGCAGCTCGTAGCTATGCGAGAGATGATGGAGAATCAACAACGGGAATTAAACCAGCTCAGGGAGTAACTGAACCAACAACCTCGAGCACCACAACCAGTAGAGGTGCCAGCCCAAACAGCTCCAATAGCCCCCGATACTCCCAGGGAGCAAGTGGCTCCCCCAACCCAAGTGACTTCAGCACCATCAGCCGTGGATGCTCCCCCGACAGCTAATGTTCTTGTGCTAACTCCCAGAGAAGGTGATCTCTATGAGTGATTCCGGCACTTGAAAGCACCAGAGTTCGAAGGAACCACAAACCCTATAGAGGCCGATGACAGGTTGACCGACATCCAAGTCATCTTGGACCTCGTAGGACTGACGGAGAGGGAGAAAGTATTGTGTGTATCCCTTGCCCTATGTAAAGGGGCATGATAATGGTGGAAGACCATGACCATTAGAAGAAATATTAATGAAATGAGTTGGGTGGACTTTGTCGATGAATTTAAAGGATGTACTTTAACGATAAGGCCCTGGCAGCGCAACGAGACGAGTTTACTAATCTACGCTAGGGAAGTATGACTGTGATGGAAGCCGTCTAGAAATTCGATCAGCTGGCTCCACTTTGTCCAGACTTAGTATCGACTGAGAAGGAGAAGGTGAAAAGAATGCTGAAGATGTTCTGGATGGACATCGCTGTCCAAGTCTGTAGCAATAGCCATAGGCTCGCAATGGTGGCAGAATGCGTTAGTATGACCATTCGAACTGAGTACTGGTTGGCCTAAGATAGGGAAAGAAAAGCACAGGTCTTTAAAGCTCGAAAGGGGGAGAAATGAAAGCTAAGCAAACTTAGGAAAAGTAGCACCCCAAGTTACAACATAGAGGGCAGAACGTGGGGACCGACCAGAATACCAGGCAATCCCACAACAATAACAAGAGGAAGGGTAATCCGTGCAATCAAGATTCACATAAGAACTTCCCTCAGAAGAGAAATGACTAGAAAGGAGATGACAGCCAACACCTAATGTGCCCGAATTATGGAAAGGGACACTCAGGGGAATGCAAGTAAGGAATGAGTGGCTGCTACTTTTGTGGCAAGGAAGGCCATAATGCCAAAAACTATTATTCCAACCCTTAGAGTCAACGGAACCAAGCTCGCACCATAAGCAATCAACTTCACACCGCCCAGACCAAGATTGAAGGCCCTTAGATCGCACAAGGCAGGCTGGAAGCTCCACAAAACTAAGGGAAAATCTACACCTACATGAGGAGAACCCAGAGAAGTTTCCCTTCGATGAGAGTAATGATGAGGAGATCTTCAATATAGAATCAAGATCTCCCTCATGCGTAGTAGTAACCCGTTAAGTAGGGCCTTTAATCTTGTACATAGGTATTAAGGAGGGGTAGCAGCCTACCCTATTAGACTTAACCTAGCTTATTCTTTTGCCACTATGTACTGGGATGTGTTTACCACTCTAAAGTAAACTAAAGTAATGTACCTTTTTATGATATAAAAAGTAGTATAGTTTTGCCCAAGGGCTTAGAAATAACATTTTCCAAACGTGTCTAGAGTGTAACTGAAGGAATGGCTCAGAGTAGGAACGTGGATTACTGACCGAGTTATACCGATCTTCAGGGCTAGTTGTCCATTAAGTTTTGAGTGGTAAGCAGTACTCCTGCACTCCATGAGAATGTCAGGATTAGTTTCACGCTATCAAAGTGGCTCCTTGATTGTACTCCATTAATCAAGATAACTGAGTCCTGATAGCTGTCGATATCTTTTAGGAAGGTACTCTTGTGGGTATTGAGATTCTTATGACCAGGATGAGCTCTTAACTTGGTCAAGTTTCGCCATACCATGATTGAGCAAATCATCAAGAAGAGTCCACATCAACCCCAATTTTCTCTATGGCCAAGCGGGGAGGTGAAACCACCTAAGTTCCCTAGAGTTGTGGTTATACGAGAATTATTTATCAAACGGAGAGACTGCAGCTGATGTCCGGTGACACAGCTCTAACGTATGCTGTGCGCTACAAAAAATCGATATGGACTTCTATAACACATATGGAAGAAGGCTTATGACGAAACCAAGGCCGAGGCAAAGGAGGATCAAGCTAAGAGAAGACTAAAAGAAAGAAAGAAACCTTGCCAAATAGAAATTGAAAAGTAATCAAGCAGAAAAGAGTAGCAAGTCGTCATTCATTTGCATCATCAGACTTCGCTAGAAAGATTAGATAAGAGCTTAGGTAGGGTGAAATAGACTCTTAAAATAACAATTCCCCCAGGGGAAGTTTTATTGTCTAGTACTGGACACGTCCCATACCGGTAAGCATTTATAGTAGAGAGCTGAGTGTTATTCTAAGCATCATCGACATGATTGATCATGACGTAAGCTTAGAAATAGGATTCCTCATGGAGTACGATGCCGTCATAGACTGTCGAAGGTAGAAATTCACTTTTGGACTAATCGAGTGTAAAAGGTTCGACCACAAGGGGTTTGTCGCCAAAGCAACCAATGACACTGATCACAGCAATGAAGACTTGTAAGATGCTATCCAGTGGATGCACGGGCTACTTATCACATGCAGTGGATATGACTCGAGGAATAGAGATAGGACTTGAGAATGTGCCAATAGTCAGAGAATTCATGGAGGAATTCCAGAAGATCTACTAGGACTCCCGCTAAAGCACGAGATCTCGTTTGAGACTGAATGACTACTCGGATTAGCCCCCATCTCTAAGGCCCCATACCAAATGGGCCCTGCAAAGTTAAAGGAGTTCCTAGTCAGCTGAAGGATTAATGGACAAGGGATTCATTCGATCAAGCTATCGACCCTGGGGAGCACCTGTACTGTTCATGAAAGAGAGAGACAAAACACTGAGAATGTGTATCGACTACCAAAAATTGGAAAGGATTACATCTGTGAAATCCTATACCATTCAGTAAAAGGCCAATAAGGTGGCCAATATGCTAAGTCAAAGACAATCTTCGTCGCTTATGGCTATCAGTACCCTGTTGGGAGCATTACAAAAAGGGACTAAGAAGTGATGCGATCGAGATTTTGAACCCTCTAATCGATGCCCTTAGAAGAGATTAAGGCCGGCTAGGACGTTGATTTGTCCCTAATCAAGCTCAGAAAGGAGGGTATGGAGGACCAGGATTCAAAATTTCGAGTCTCTAAGGACGGCATGCTCTATTACAGAGATAGGGCATGCGTTCCGATGAATAAGGAACTCAGGAAGCGGATCCTCTCAGAGGTTCATAAAATGCCATATTCAGTACATCCAGGGGCAAATAAGATGAACAAGGAGTTGAAAGAGAGTTTTTGGTCACTTAAGATAAAGAACGACGTCATCGAGTTTGTTGCCAGATGCCTTACGTGTCAGAAGATTAAAGTGGAACATCACGTCCGGCTGAAGAACTGTAGAAAATTAAGCTGCCTGAGTGGAAATGGGAGCAGATTACGATGGATTCCGTAGATGGATTGCCAATAACATCAAGTAGCAACACCGTAATTTGGGAAATTATGGACAAATTGATGAAATCAGCTCGATTTCTAGCTATGAAGGGGAGCTACTCAATAGATGATTTGTAGAAATTACATAGCACAACTAGTAAGACAGTATAGAGTGCATGCCGATCTGATATACGAGGAGAAACCCTGTGAATCCTAGCCAAAGAAGACAAAATACTTAGGAATAAGGTTATACCGCTTGTAAAAGTGTTGTGGTGGAACCATAACATAGAAGAAGTCATATGGGGATGGGCAGAGCACATGAAAAGAAACTTTACAGAACGATTCTAATTTTCAAGGATGAAATTTTTATGGGGGTTAGGTTGTAAGGACCCCCATACTCATGTAACCTAATTTCTATGTAATGAGAAATTGAGGAATAATTTGATGCCTTTTTATGCAAATTAGTGTAACACGGTCATGTACATGGCTGTGCGAGTGGCCGTATACGCTCTGGTAAAATGAACGTGTTCCAAGACATGGCCGTGTTGAGCAAGCTCAACTGATACACGCCTGTGTCCAGACAATACATGCCCGTGTTACCTTATACACGCCCGTGTAAGAGGCCATGTAATGAACAGAGAGCCGGTATATAGACTCTCAAAATGTATGAAACCTAATTACTATATAATGAGTAATTAAGTTGGGGAAATATAGTGTGATTTCCAGTCAGATAGACTAAACAGGTATTGTACTGTTTATTACTATTTATACAGTGAAAGGGGATAACGGACAGTGAACTCGGTTCACCCTAATAAGTGTATAAGTGTATGAGATGCGCAGTGTCAAGAAACTGGTCCGGACGACTATTTCTTGACATAAGACTGGTAATCAGATCACCAGAATGCTTGGACCGAACATCTAAGCACCATAGTGAGAGATAAAGCCAATAAGGGTATGACATCGAGAAAATGGTTTGGATGACCTCTTCTCACCGAGAGACTGACAAAATTGGAGCCAGAGCACTCATACTGGTCAGTTAAGTGAAAGACAGTGAATATTAAATAGTGAAAAAAAAAACGCAGTGTCAAGTTACTGGCCAAGACGGCCCTAATTTGACATAAAACTGATATATTAATAGTTAGTAGGCCCAATCAGGTCAATTGAGCATAAAATGAGAATTTTAGTTTGGGAGATATGCAGTATCAGGAAGAGGGTCAAGACGACCTTATCTCGCCCTGAAACTGATATATTTGGACTCAAAATGTCTAAATTAGTCAATCAGACACTTGACATGTTTTTTGAGGTGGGGTCACACAGATCTCAAAAATTGGTCCAGACAACCTCTGATGGATGTAAAATTAATAAAAATGGAATCAGCACGTCCAAATTAGTCAGGAGAGACTGTGTTTGAAATTTCACCTAGGAACGCCTAGATTTGCTTGCGAAATGACAACACAGTGTAGACACAACTACAGTATAAGATATAAACAGTAAATTAGACTGATAATAGGCTTTTAGATAGAATAAAACAATTAAGAATTGACAGTACAAAAATCAGATTCAAAAATCCAATTTTCAGGTGAAAATTAGAACACTACCGAAAAGGGGGCAGGAACCGAACTGTAGAAATTAGACTGCAAAGAGAAGACTTTGCAGATGAAATCTCCCACTAGAAAACCTTGTGCCATCAGCCATAAGGCCCCCAAACACACCCCTAACAAGTGGGAAAAGTTTTCCCTAATGTTAAGGATGTGCTGGACCATTTGTTGAATAAAATACTCAACATTCATCACATGGCCATGAATAAATGGTTGTTTATTCCCCTCCTTTCTATGCAGCAGTCCACACCCTCCTAGTGCAGAAAAATGGCAGCCAATTTATCCCATGGTTGAGCTAAAATGGTGGATAATTAATTAGGATTAAGTCTAAGCAAGCTTGATTTATTTTGCCTATAAAAGCACACATGACAATAAGAGTTCATTTCCTTCTTTTGGCTTCCAAAACACCACTCTCATTTCTCCCTTTCTTCTAGCTACAGTCGAACCTCTCTAAGCCCTAAATCCTCACATTTTCAAGCCTTAAATCAGACTAAAAACTTACCAAAAATCAAATCTCACAAGCTTGTTTTAGGAGGATTCGAATCAAAGTCGTTCTAAGGCACCAAGGGTGAGTTTTCAAAATCCAATCTTTGTAGTTTTTAGTTTTTGTTTGGTTTGAATTTTAGGAGAAAGTTTTTGGTATTTTGCTAGCACAAAAACTGACCCCTATCCTCTTGAATACACATGGTCACTTTGGTTCATCAAGCCTTGATTCAAAAACGAGCTTGGTTCAAAGCACAAAGGTAAAAACCGAAACCTTTGCTTTTGGTGATTTAGTGATTTTAAGTTTTGATCAAGGCTATTTATGTGTATTTGTTTATGCAAATGGTTTTTAATAATTCATTTTGAGCCCTTAAGTTTCTATTTTTAAGTTTATGTGATTGTGGTTGTGTTTACAATTTTTACGAATGGTGATTGTATGTGCGATGATACGAATGTTTAGGAACGTGGCTGGACATAAATCTATCCCTAGGAAAGGCCACGGATTTTGGCCATTTTGATCCATATAGGTTTCAAATTTGGGATTTGGTAAAACACAGAGTTTTAATAGAATTTCGATACGGTCGTTTTTGCATCAAATATCCCTCGGCCAAAAATGACACTAAGATAAGTTTTTTGAGTGTTTTTCACTTGGTGCCCAAAACTGGGAATAAAATCCGAACCCAGATTTTAGCCTCGGGTTTTATTAAATATGGACCATTTAGAGTTCAAACCGATTATCGGGCTCAACATGAAAGTTGTAGATCTCGTCGAAACCCATGAGACAACCTATGCGTGTTTTAAAAATTTAGCCGTTTCGGGCCTCAAACAGAGATGTTTTTAAAGTGATGTAAGTCTTGGACTCTTACAAAAAAACAAAAAAACAAAAAAAACTGGGCACTTAGCCCACGGGTTTAATGAATTTAGGAGCCTTTAGGTTTGATTTAGTCTCCGAGGTGAACACAAGATCTCGTTGAAGGTGAAAACTTTCATGTTCACCAAATTTGTAAACAAAATTGTTTTTACCAAGTTTCAAAACTGTATTCAAAAGTGGTTCAAAAACCACCTTTAAAATGTAACTTCAAAAATGTGATTTATACACTTCAAAAATAAAAGTGTGATTTTAACACTTTAAAATCTAAACATGGTTTTCATAAAAATGTCCCCCACCTTCCAATGGGATGATAAGGGAACGGGTTCCAAACATGTAATATTTTTTTCTAGGAATTTTTATAAGTAAACCCAAACATTTTTTCAAAGTAAAATAGTGCAGGCAGCTCGGTAGGCTACCATACCTAACAAGCCTTAGCAACCCAGTAGGCTACTACCCCAAACAAGCCATCGTGGCTCGATCGGCCATTACACCCAACAAGGAATAGTAGCCTGGTAGGCTACCACACCCCAACACGCGAGATAACCGGTCAGTTGACTGATCGATAAACCAGTCAAGGACCGTTTTTTGAATAACACTGGGAGGAATGATGATTAATCTATCAAGTAGACAATTAATCAAATACAATACAAGTTAGACACCAAATTCCCATAGTAGGCCAACAGGGTACAGATGGGCCTCGGTTCCCCATAAAAACGCAAGTTATAGTCCCTAACATTAAGGGTGACTCAACAAGAGTATTAATAAGACGCATTATTTGTGACAGGTGGTTACCTGCAAATTGGTAAAGGCATGAGTATGCATTTTGCTTATAATTTAGGTAAGTATAACTCCACCTACGGCATGAATAAAATGAATTTAAAGTGATATTTTTACAGTATGTTAAGTATGTATGCCATGCATACATTGTTGCACAGCACGTATAAGACCACATAGTTTCACAATCGCGTAGATTGATGAAAGAACAAGTTAGATGCCATTAGATCCCTATCATGTAAGATTAAGAGAATGGCACGAGAATCACAGATATGATTCAACAATTGGGAAATTGTTAAACAATGTCGTACCGACCCTTTTCCATTTGAAGAGGTTTTCGGTTTAAGTTGACGGTTCTCTGCATAGTAACCTTAACAAACCGACTCTCCGCACCGTTGTCCTCTACGAAGTGGCTCTCCACACAGTGGCCCTTGGCGAAGTAAAGAAAGATAATTAATGATGAAGCATAAGCTGAGCATAAATGGTTCATGTAGTGTACATGTTATACCCTAGATACAATTAGAGTAAGCTTCCTAGTTGCGTGATAGGACATGCCCACTTGATATGCATTCTTAGATGCTACATGATATGTTTCCATGTTCTGTGTGAATGTGTGATATGATTGCCAGTTTTGTATATGCCTTAAGTATGGTTTACTGTTTAAACATGTTTTACGGTTAACGTGTTGTACTTGTTGGGTGTAAAGCTCACGGAGTGTGTTCATGCTGTAGGTAAGCGTCCTATGGCTTAAACCACCATGGGCGATGACGGCGGCGAAGGTGGATGTAAGGAGAGGTTATGGATACACCACGAGTATTCTTCTGCACAATTTGAGATAAACAGTATTTTTAAATAGTAATCATTAACAGTTTTTTCGAATAGTAACTGTTAAGTAGTATTTTTGAATAGTAATCATTAAATAGTACACATACATGAATAGTAAATACGTATGCAATCAAAAAAAAAATCCCTAAAATTTATAGTATCTAAGTAAGTTTAAGTATTAGTTTTAAAGACAAAGTTAAAGTAAGCAAGTTTTTAGTGATGGTCAGGGCCGCTGAGGGCTCAAGGCACCACATGTATATATGAATATGTAATGTTTTATATGTATATTTGTACTTATTGAAATCTAGCTCACTAGTCTATTCGTGATGTAGGTAACAAGAGTAAGCTAGCTATGTTATGAAAGAAGTAACAGATGAGCTGGCTGACAGATTCCCAGAGTGTCATTGGGTAGGTTATGGTTTCACTATGATTTTCCACTGCAATAAAAAGAAAATATATATGTAATGTAAAGAAAAGAGACAAGGTTTAATGTAAGTTAAGTTATGAAGTATTTTAATATGGTTTTTGAAAACTCATATGTTTAAATCAAGTTTTAAAAGAAAAAAAAATTATCAGTAATTTTTCAACCATCGTTTTCACAAGTAAGTTAAAATGCCAAGTATAATATGGCAAAGTTCAATAGTATAAGAAATTAGTGTTTTAAAGAAAGTATTTCATAAGGTACTTTAAAAGGATGAAGTTAAGTGAAAAGTTTAAAGAAGGTAAGAGAAGTATAAGAAGTAAAGTAAGTACGCTAAGTTAAGAAGAGTAAAGTTAAGAAGAGCAAGTTTAAGAGTAAGTTTAAGTTTAACGTTGAGGTAGCTAAAGAGGCGTGCTTGCAGAGGTGGTATCAGAGATAGTATCAGAGAGCAAGTTTAAAATAAGTTCAAAGTAAGGTAGCTAGGCGTGCTTACATCGTGAAAACTGGGGAATTTTTTTTAAACCGATCTTGAAACTATAAAGTTGTAAAACATCATAAAACATATAATTTTGGCCTAATCCTAGCCCTTGATTCAAGATTACCATTAATCTCTACCATTAATGCTACCAACCACCCATTTTTAGCCTTTATTTAATTATTGATTACATCGTTATTTGATGTCACACATGACATCATCCAATTAATTCACATATTAATTCGTGATCAAAATTTGACCAAAAGTCAAACCAAATGGAAATCTACCGAAATCGCATAGGTGGGTTTCTGATGCCTCCAGTGCGATCGGTTTGCTTTATTTTTCTTCCATTTGACCAAAAATCATTACCGTAAATTTTCATCTTTTAGTGCATTTAGTGCACTCTCTGGGGCTTTTGGCTCTAATTTTTGGGGCTGTTTCACCCATTTCGGTTCAGGAAGATTTTCCATCTCCGAACTTACACTCTTTAACACTGTTAGAACATTTTGTTGCATTCTCAACAATATTAAAACACATCTTTTTCATATTTTATATGTTAAAATTGTCATATACATACAACTTTAAATTCTTCTGAGAATCTTAAGATTATCGGTTATCACATTCATCCCTCCTTCTAAAATTTTTGTCCTCGAAAATTTAGAACAAGTGGGGTATAATTCTCTAATTTCATTCTCGCGCTCCCGTGTAGCCTCTTTGAGGTTGTGATTCCTCTACAAAACTTCGACTAATGGGACAGTCTTATTCCTTAATACTCTTTCTTCTCATGCCAAAATTTGAATGGGTCGCTCTTCATACGTCAGATCTTCTTGGATCTGATGTGGTGGCCCGCCCCTCGTAGAGATCATACAACACTATTACAGTTAAGCTTTATCGCTAACTGCGATAGATTGTACTCTCATGGTTCACCGGCTAATCTATCTCTCTTTAAAACATGACGCTTTTTTGGGGAAATTTTTTTTTTTTTAACATCATGTGAAACATCATCCACTATTTACTTTGTTTACAAATACAAAGTAATTTACATAATACAGTACTTTCGTAAAATATATAATTACAAAAGAACTGTTTTCTTTTTTCCTTTCCTTTTGTCACTCAATGGAAAGACTCTGGCAGGACCATCTCCCTTGCCTCTTATCCCATTTGACACGCGCCATCACGTCCGTCATCCAGTCAAACAAAGCTACTGAGCTGGTCACTTACCTGCAACATAAGCAAAAATGGTGAGCTACAGGCTCAGTAAGTTCAAACATACAAGAAATAAAATTTCTATGAATAGTACTATTCATCATGAATAGTAACATTGACACTATTCATACGTGAATAGTTACTTTGATCACTATTCATTGTGAATACTAAGTTTTACCACAACACAGTATATCAACAGTACATCTACCGCGATGTTAGTACTCTCACGAAACTGTCTTATGCTCAATAATGGCACAGTTTCAGTTTTAGGTAATTATCTTTGCTTATGTTCTGGTTTTGAGTTCAGGTTGGCAGTACCATTTAAGTGTGCATGACTGGGAGTGGTACATTAGTGCTGACCTCCACAGCCTTAATCTCATAGCCCCGAAGGCAAAATTATACATGACTGGGAGCGGTACATCAGTGCTGACCTTCACAGCCTTAATCTCATAGCCACAAAGGCAAAATTACCTCCCTGTACGGAAGGCTGGTACGCCAAAAAGTGGCTTCATTACCGACTTTTTAAAATTCTAACCCGATGACTTCATATTGTCCCGTGGTTAGGAATATTCCACATTTTAAATTTTACGTGAGTGAGTTCCATTAACCTAGCTCTAGTGCCTGAAGCACAATTTACTATGTGTCCCATTCTCAATAGTGTCCGTAGTACATTTCGTCTCTCTCTCTACTCTATAATAGTGCCCGTAGCACATATGTACCTAACTTATAGTTAGTACATCAAAGTTAGCAATGATAATGCTATATGTTGCAGACAGGTTAATGTCTGAACTTACCTTATCAGTTTCTTCCTCTTTTCTCTCTTGGATCTTTGATCGCCCTCCTTATAGGTCGATTTTGGGATCCTACTGACAAAACCTTGTCTGTTAATTTCATTTCCATTTATAGCTTTTATTTTTCATTAAAAAGCTTAAATAAAATCTATTTACAACCTCTTAGGCTTTATTTATCATTTCCCCCATTTTTCTCAACTTTTACAAAATTACGATTTTACCCCTATATTTTGGTAAAATTACAATTATGCCCCTTACGGAAATTATCTCGATCCAGACTGCATTTTTGGCTCTCAGGAACTTTTCTGACTCTTTTCTAATCATTACCAGGTTCATTTCTATTTTATTTCCATTTTTCACTTTCCCGACCCTCGGGAAGCACTATTCCGACCCTTACGTCGGTTTAGTGATTTTCTATCGTTTCGGAGTCTCAAATGGACGTTTTACTAGTATTTAAAACGTTCATCTAGACATTCTCGATCTAGGTCTCCGAGGCTCGGATTTTCCGTTCCCGACTCGGACCTTTATTTCGTTTCTAAAAACGCCCCCCCTTGGGGTCGGTTTTTCAGTTTCACTCGCGTTTTACATTTTTAAGGGGACGGATTACTATTCATGAACCACCCCTTAGGTTTTCCTTGTTCAATTTTATTTTAGGGACTCGGGTTTCCGACCCGACCCTAAACTTTTACTTTTAATTCCCATTTTACCCCAAATGCCGTTTTCGAAATTTCGGCAGCATTTCGGCGTAAATTTAAGGCTACCGGTGTTAGGTACGCCTCATTCCATATGTACCTGCCACGTATTATACCGCAAACTTATTTTATGTAAAAGTTTTCCAAACTTTTACATAAAAGCTCACAATTGCAGTTCACATTTTGAACCACATTACACAAAATTTCTTTCAATTTTACCCTTGGTTTTGGCCACGGTTTTCACACTCAAAACCTAACCAAAACTTCTCAATTTTTCCACCAAATTTTTGGCTATTCCAACGCATTTTCTAGCACATTTTCAAGCCAATTTACATGCATTTTTCAACAAAATTCCTAGGGTTTTTCATCATTACAACCCACGGCCAATTAAGAGAAACATACACCAATTTTTTTTTTGTTTCATGCTTTCGATCATAAATCCATCATTTCCATAATAAAATGTATGATTTAAATCATCCAAACATCAAGTAAATCATGCAAAATTTTTTTCCCAAACCCTAATTAAACCCACGGCCATTTAGGGTTATTTGATACCAAATTTTTTTCCCAACCTTTCAATCATACAAATTATGTTTTACATTTAACCAAAACATGATTTAATGCATTTTAACACTTAAACCACAACAATTCATCATTGACTACACTTGGTAACCCACGGTTTTACCCTTGGAAAACCAACCAAAATTTTGTTTTTCTTTAAACAAAATGTATGGTTTTTCTTCTAATCATACCCTTAACAAAACCCAAGCACCAAATCAATCAAAATAAACTAAAAATTTTCATCCTTTACACTATTCCGTACACGGATTTTAGGGAGAAAAAAGCCAAAATTTGCAAGCTAAAGAAAGTTACCTTGCTTTCTTGCTTCCATGGACTTCAATGAAGGGTTTGACACCAATTTTGTGAAGAAAACTTGAAGTATTCACTTGGTTTCTCTTGGTGGCTCACGGTTCCTCTTGGGAGGACACTTAGAAATTTTTTTTGTTATGTTTTGGCTTGGAAATTGTCTCGGCCATTTTGTTCCAAAAGTTACCGACTTAAACTAGCAAGGAAGCCAATTAATTTGGCTTTCAACCAATGAGAAATCAACACTTATCAAGCCTATTTCTTTCCAAATTTTTCAAAAAATAAAAGGATGGAATTTTGGCCAAATCTTGGCCTTTAGATCAAAAAGTGACTAAATCTTGGCCATTAATGCCACCAACCACCATATTTCTTTCATTTATGTCATAAATGCAAAGTAAAACTTTGACTTTGACTTTATTATTCACATTAATTCGACTACTTTCTGACCGATACCGGTTCGAGTCGAAATTTTCCTGAAATCGTCCCGGCGGGTTCCTGAGGTCTCCTGTGTAGTCGGATCAATTTATACTGCTTCCGTTTGGTCAAAATCAATCCCGGAATTTTTTCATCTTTTAGTGCACCGATTAGGGTTTTCAATGCCGTTTTTGACACCGTTCCACCCGTTTCAACTCAATGAATTTTTCCAACACTGAATTCTTACTCGTCAGTATTGTTAGAACATTTTAATACATTCTAAACAATATAAATACATTTATTTCGCTCTTTAAATAGTACAAATTGCTATATACATACATTTGTACATTTTCTTCCGAGAATACCTGAATTTCCCGGTTGTCACATTCTCCCCTCCTTATAAAATTTTCATCCTCAAAAATTAGAACAAGTGGGGGTATAAACTCCTCATCTCGTCTTCTCATTCCCGCGTAGCTTCTTCAATGTTGTGATTTTTCCACAAAATCTTCACTAGTGGGATTGTCTTATTCCTCAGTACTTTCTCTTCACGAGCCAGTACTCGAATAGGTTGTTCCTCATATGTCAAATCCTCGTGGATTTGAATAGGCTCATGCTTCAACATATGGGACGGATCTGGTATATATTTTCTCAGCATCGACACATGAAATACATTATGCACTGCCGACAATTCTGGAGGTAGCACTAATCTGTAAGTGACCTTTCCAATGCGTTCGATAATTTCATAAGGTCCAATATATCTTAGACTCAGTTTTCCCTTCTTACCGAAACGTATAATCCCATTCATGGGTGATACCTTGAGAAACACGAAGTCTCCTTCATCAAATTCCAAGGATCTCTGCCTCTTATCTGCATAACTCTTTTGTCAGCTTTGCGCAATTTTCATTTGACGCTAAATTCTTGCAACTGCATCGGAAGTCTCTTGTATGAAATCCGTCTTATGCAACTGCTTCTCTCGCAAATCATATTAGTGTAATGGTGATCTGCACTTCCGTCCATACAAAGCCTTGTAAGGTGCCATACCTATGGAAGCTTGGTAACTATTATTGTATGAGAATTCAATTAATGATAACTTTTCGTTCCAATTCCCCGTAAAATCCATTACACAAGCTCGAAGCATGTCCTCTAAGGTCTGAATTGTCCGCTCCGACTGTCCGTCTGTTTGCGGATGAAATGCCGTACTGAGTCTCAATTCAGTACCCATGGCTTCTTGCACAGACTTCCAAAAATTCGAAGTGAATCGTGCATCTCGATCTGATACAATGGATTTTGGTACTCCATGTAATCTGACGACATGAGTTACGTACAACTGAGCAAACTTTTCCAACGAAAAGGTCATCTTGACAGCTATAAACCGTGCCATCTTGGTCAGTCTGTCCACAATAACCCAGATGGCATCATAACCTTCTTGGGTTTTTGGGAGTCTCACTACAAAATCCATCGTAATGTGTTTCCATTTCCATTTAGGAATCTCCAAAGGTTCCATTTATGTTCCGCTTTGATTCTCTGACAGGTCATGCATCTGCTCACGAATTTCGCTATATCATTCTTCATCCCTTTCCACCAGAACTGTAAGTTCAAGTCCTGATACATCTTGCTAGCTCCAGGATGAACCAAATATGGTGTCTCATGGGCCTCTAACATGATCTGTCTTCTAAGTTCCTCATCAGGTGGAACATTTATCCTTCATTGATAAAAGATCATTCCATCCTTGGAAATTCCTTCTTGAGAACTTGTCATTTTTGGGTCTCGTCTTTGAGCTTCCTTTATATCCTCAAACAATGATGATTCCACTTGGAGTGTAGCCAATCTTCCAGATATCAGCTCCAAGTTCAAAGAATTTATCTCTTGCTGCAATGGCTTCAGAAGCCTTTTTATTGGTAGTTGGTACGATATGGTAGACTTTCTACTTAAAGAATCCGCTACACGGTTGGCCTTCCCTGGATGATATAGGATTTCACAATCATAATCTTTCACCAGTTCCAACCATCGTCTTTGTCACATATTGAGCTCCTTTTGCATGAAAAAATACTTCAGGCTTTGGAGATCAGTAAAAATCTGACACAGAGCTCCATAGAGATAGTGTCGCCAAATTTTAAGTGCGAATACTACTGCAACAAGTTCAAGGTCATGCGTAGGATAATCCTTTCATGCTCCTTTAATTGACGGGAAGCATAGGCAATCACCTTGCCATCTTGCATCAGGACTGCTCCCAATCCTATTTTAAATGCATAACTGTAGATCACAAACTTCTCCCCTTTAGTGGGAAGCGTAAGGATTGGTGTGCTTGTCAGCCGTCTCGTTAACTCCTGGAAGCTTCTTTCGCATTCCATAGTCCACTCATACTTCCTTTCCTTGCGTGTAAGAGCGGTAAGAGGTGCAGTTAATCGTGCGAATCCCTCTACAAATCACCGAAAATAACCAGCTAGTCCCAAGAAACTGCATATTTCCGTCACACTCTTGGGTGCAGGCCACTGGTTAATTACATCTACCTTCGTCGGATCTACAGCAATACCTTCCTGGGATACAACATGTCTAAGGAAATGTACTCTATCCAGCCAAAACTCGCATTTTGAGAATTTGGCATACAGTTGATGCTTATTGATCGTATGCAACATGATCCTCAGATGCTCTTTATGTTCCTTATGAGTCTTTGAGTATATAAGAATGTCATCAATGAATACAATGACAAACTTATCCAAATACTCTTTAAAAATTCTGTTCATTAAATCGATGAACGTTGCCGGTGCATTTGTTAATCCAAATGGCATCACAAGAAACTCGTAGTGACCATAACGAGTCCTAAACGCCGTCTTAGGAATATCACTTTCTTTAATTCTCAACTGGTGATATCCTGACCGTAAGTCGATCTTGGAAAATACCGCTACGCCTTTTAACTAGTCAAATAAGTCATCAATTCTAGGTAACGGATACCTACTTTTGATCGTAACCTTATTCAACTCCCGATAATCAATGCATAACCCGAACGTTCCATCCTTTTTCTTGACGAACAACACAGGTGCACCCCACAGAGAATAACTTAGTCTGATGAATCCCTTATCCAAAAGCTCTTTTAATTGTTCCTACAGCTCCTTTAACTCCACTAGAGTCATGCGGTATGGTGCTTTGGAAATGAGTGCCGTTCCAGGCATCCATTCAATTTCGAACGAGATTTCTCTCTCTGGAGGTATCCCTGGTAACTCTTCCGAAAATAAGTCAAGAAACTCATTAACAACAGGAACATCTTCAGATTAAAGCTTCTGTTCCTCTGTAGCATTCACCACACATGCCAGATATCCCATACAACCACTGGCTATCAGCTTGCTTGCTCTCAGTGAACTGATCGTCATCTTCCCGGGTTTTCGAGAAGTATCGACATATTCGAAACTCTCTTCTTCCTCTGGTTGAAATACTATCTTTCGATTTAGGCAGTCGATCGTAGCTTGATATTTCCCTAGGAAATCCAGGCCTAGAATCACATCGTAATCCACGATCTTCATTATGATCAACTCCGCATATAGTTCCCTATTTGCGACATATACTGGTACATTAGGTAGCCAGTAATTGGACAATAATACTTCCCTAAAGGGTAAAGCTGTCTTAAATACTCTTCCCATATAGTCCTTAGGAAGTCCTATCTTGTTTGCAAATTCATAGAAAACAAAAGAATGCGTAGGACCGGAATCGAATAGTACAAAGGCTACATGACTAGCGACAGTAAGCTGACCTGTCACTACATTCGATGTTCCTGCCTCTGCATCCTCTTTGCTATAGGCCATTACACGAGCATCAGCATGTGGCACACACTCCTGGCGTTGCGGCCTTACTGGAGACTCTTCAACTCTGGCCTGAAGGGAATGAGCTTGTGGGTGTGTCTGGTGCGGTTGGGAAGTGCCTTGTCGACCCTGCCTATTGTTTGGATAGTTCCTGGCATAATGGCCTTCCTTTCCACATTCATAGCAAACAAGTGGCCCAAATCTGCATTGCCCAAAATGTCTCTTTCCGCATGTAGGACAATTTTGCACATTGGATTCTGCATTACCAGCTGTTCTTCGCTACTGGCTTCGATTATTTCCCTGGTGATTTCCGGTAAAATTGCCTTTCCTCTTATTTTGCTGGGATCCTTGATTATTGCCCTGGCTTGGTTTAGCATTCTGATTAGGCTTGTTCGATTGACCAGCTTGTGTAGACTTAGCCAAAGCCCTCTCCTTCTTCTTGGCCTCCCAGTGCTTTTCTCTTTCCTCTTTCTGTCAGGCTATGTGAAACTCAGCTCTGATGGCCCGACTCATGCAATCTGCTACAGAAGTAGGTGGTACCTGTCTAGTGTCTACTAATGTAGTAATTTCTGGCCTGAACATCCCGATCATTTTCTGTATTTTCTCCCTCTCAGTAGGGACTACATAGGGACATAAACGGGATAACTGGTCGAACTTTCGGCAAACTTCACCCACCGACATATTTCCTTGTGTCCATTCTGAGAACTCTTTCTGTTGTTGTCTCAGAGATGCAGGGTCATAATATTTCTGGTTAAATTCTTCCAGAAATTCTACCCAACTCATGGTAGACACGTTTCTTCTCATTCGTACAGTGTCCCACTAAAAACGAGCATCTTTCCTCAACACAAAAGACGCACATGCGACCTTCTCCTGGTCAGTTAGGTTCATGAATTCCATGATCACTTGCAAGGATGACAACCAGTCTTCAGCCTCTAGAGGATTTGTAGAACCTTCAAATTCTGGCGGCTTCATATGCCTGAATCTTTAATAGAGGGGTTCCAGATTTAATACCAGTTGCGGTTCAGGAACTCTCTCATGTACAGCAGTTGGAGGAATAACTGGATCCACCTCAGCTTCCTGTTCTACTTGGGTACCTTCAGAACCTTGTCTCTGTTCTAACTCCTCTACCCGTTGTCTCAGATTAGTATTTTCCTGCATCTGAGCTTCTAGTAGGGCTTGTATCTGATCTAATCTCTCCATGACATTACGACGTCGTTCTCGTCCCTCTGGTTGATTTCGCAAATCTACCATCTTGCCTATTGTCCTATTATGGCACAATAATTCACCGTTAGCTTTTCCATGACCACATTCGTAAAATCATATAAATTTACGAAATTCAGGATAATGTAAAGCCACATCATCATAACACATCATCGTACAACATATAATCATTTTGATATTTCATTCATAGAAAAACATTTATATGTCGTACATAATCATCACCAGTCATATATACATCGTCCATCATATACATCTTGGCCACAAGTCTATACAAAAGAGCTTTTCTCTAAGCTACTTATGTACATGTACACATCTACTGGTCACACATCCCCTGTGTCTGGGACTAGAGGATATTCTTCTGGATCCTCATCGTCATCTGGATCATCTAAATCGTCACCACCCCTAGGTAATGCTCCCTGTCCTGAGTCATCACCTCCTTATGGTGTAGACGGTCTGGCCTCATGATCGTTCATCATTCTTCTCGGCCCAAAGATGCGTGCCAACATCTCATCTTGACCCAGTGTCTCTCGTCGACTTTGCGTCAGATGCTCAATCAAAATCTCCCTCTCGATCGTCTTGATCGTCACCACAAACTCTTAGAGCGTAAGAGGAAATAGCTTAACCACCCTCTGTCTCAACTCCATGGGTAAATCTCTCCAGAACAGCTCACAACAGTTTGCTTCAGTAAGGTTGGGCAACGGACATCTCCTCCTAATGGTCTCCTCAAATCGTACTGCGTAAGACATAACTATCTCACCAGACAACATGACCATCCTCTCAGTCTGGAGAATATAGTCCCTAACCTCATCAAATCCAGGGCACATGGGTGTATCTGTCTCTCGTCTCTCTGGAGGTGCTGGAGCAGGTGCCGGATCCCTAGGCGGAAACTGATCAGCCAATCGCTGACAGAACTCAGCCCAACTGAATCCCAACAGAATCTCCTGGTTGCAATAATCCCAGAATACTCGAGCATCTCCCTAAAACATACTGATGGCCAACTGGATCCACATCTCTCGATCAATGTCGCACATCACCATAATCCTTTCTATGGCATGGAACCAGTCCTTCGTCTCCATCGACTGTCGTCCACCATCGACCATAGGGGGACTGCTTGCTCTGAATGCCTGTACTGCCCGAGCTGAAACTCTCACCCCAATATGTTGGCATCCACCAACAACTGGAATGTCCACTACTACAGGTGGATGAAGTACCAGTCGAGGTTGTACTACATCTACTGGTGCTGGTGCTGGTGCTGGTACTGGTACTGGAGGTCTCTAGGGCACCGGGGGTCTAACTACCGGTCGTTGGGAAATAGACGGTCTCACAATAGGTCTCGTCCATACCCATAATACCCCTCTCGGTCATGGTAGCAGTGGTCTCACATAAGGAGGTCTGGTCATCTTGCTACCTGTAAGATAATTATTTTCATATAAGAAAATAATTAACTAAACTTAAGTAAACTACTTACTTGGATAGCGGTGCAGGATGCGCGAAGTGTCAAATCTGGTCAACTCGACTCTGATATACCAACTGTGACAGCCGTTGGCAATCCAAACTAGACCCATCGTAATTTAGCTCTGATACCAACTGTGGCAGCAGTTGGTATTCTAAACTAAACCAACCGCAAACCCGCTCTGATACCAACTGCGGCGGCCCGCCCCTCGTAGAGATCATACAATACTATTACAGTTAAGCTTTATCGGTAACTGCGATAGATTGTACTCTCATGGGTCACCGGCTAATCTATCTCTCTTTAAAACATGACGTTTTTTTGGGGAAATTTTTTTTTTTAACATCATCCACTATTTACTTTGTTTACAAATACAAAGTAATTTACATAATACAGTACTTTCGTAAAATATATAATTACAAAATAACTGTTTTCTTTTTCCCTTCCTTTTTATCGCTCAGCGGAAAGACCCTGGCAGGACCATCTCCCTCGCCTCTTATCCCATTTGACAGGCGCCATCCCATCCGCCATCCAGTCAAACAAAGCTATTGAGCTGGTCGCTTACCTGCAATATAAGCAAAAATGGTGAGCTACAGGCTCAGTAAGTTCAAACATACAAGAAATAAAATTTCTATGAATAGTACTATTCATAATGAATAGTGACATTGACCAATATTCATATGTGAATAGTAATTTTGACCACTATTCATTGTAAATAGTAAGTTTGACCACAACACAGTATATCAACAGTACATCTACCGCGATGTTAGTACTCTCACGAAACTGTCTTATGCTCAATTATGGCATAGTTTCAGTTTTAGGTAATTATCTTTGCTTATGTTCTGGTTTTGAGCTCAGGTTGGCAGTACCATTTAAGTGCGCATGATTGGGAGCGGTACATTAGTGCTAACCTCCACAGCCTTAATCTCATAGCCTTGAAGGCAAAATTATACATGACTGGGAGTGGTACATTAGTGCTGACCTCCATAGCCTTAATCTCATAGCCCTGAAGGCAAAATTACCTCCCTGTACGGAAGGCTGGTATGCCAAAAAGTGGTTTCATTACCGACTTTTTAAAATTTTAACCTGGTGACTTCATATTGTCCCGTGGTTAGGAATGGTCCACATTTTAAATTTTACGTGAGTGAGTTCTATTAACCTCGCTCTAGTGCCCGAAGCACAATTTACTATGTGTCCCATTCTCAATAGTGCCCGTAGCATATTTCGTCTCTCTCTCTACTCTATAATAGTGCCCGTAGCACATATGTACCTAACTTATAGTTAGTACACCAAAGTTAGTAATGATAATGCTATATCTTGCAGACAGGTAAATGTATGAACTTACCTTATCAGTTTCTTCTCCTTTTCTCTCTTGGATCTTTGATCGCCCTCCTTGTAGGTCGATTTTGGGATCCTACAGACAAAACCTTGTCTGTTAATTTCATTTCCATTCATAGCTTTTATTTTTTATTAAAAAGCTTAAATAAAACCTATTTATAACCTCTTAGGCTTTATTTATCATTTTTCCCATTTTTCTCAATTTTTACAAAATTACGATTTTGTCCCTATATTTTGACAAAATTACAATTATGCCCATGACAGAAAGTTTCTCGATCCAGACTGCATTTTTGGCTCTCAGGAACTTTTCTGACTCTTTTCTAATCATTACCGGGTTCATTTCTATTTTATTTCCATTTTTCACTTTCCCGACCCTCGGGAAGCACTATTCTGACCCTTACGTCGGTTTAGTGATTTTCTATCGTTTCGGAGTCTCAAATGGACGTTTTACTAGTATTTAAAATGTTCATCTAAACATTCCCGATCTAGGTCTCCGAGGCTCGGATTTTCCATTCCCGACTCAAACCTTTATTTCGTTTCCAAAAACGCCCCCCCTCGGGGCCGGTTTTTCAGTTTCACTCGTGTTTTACATTTTTAAGGGGACGGGTTACTATTCACGAACCACCCCTTAGATTTTCCTTATTCAATTTTCTTTTAGGGACTCGGGTTTCCGACCCGACCCTAAACTTTTATTTTTAATTCCCATTTTACCCCAAATGTCGTTTTCGAAATTTCGGCAGTATTTCGGCGTAAATTTAAGGCTACCGGCGTTAGGTACGCCTCATACCATATGTACCTGCCACGTACTATACCACAAACCTATTTTATGTAAAAGTTTTCCAAACTTTTACATAAAAGCTCACAATTTCAGTTCACATTTTGAACCACATTACACAAAATTTCTTTCAATTTTACCCTTGGTTTTGGCTATGGTTTTCACACTCAAAACCTAACCAAAACTTCTCAATTTTTCCACCAAATTTTTGGCTATTCCAATGTCATTTTCTAGCATATTTTCAAGCCAATTTACATGCATTTTTCAACAAAATTCATAGGGTTTTTCATCATTACAACCTACGGCCAATTAAGAGAAACATACACCAATTTTTTTTTGTTTCATGCTTTCAATCATAAATCCATCATTTCCATAATAAAATGCATGATTTAAATCATCCAAACATCAAGTAAATCATGCAAAAATTTTTTCCCAAACCCTAATTAAACCCACGGCCATTTAGGGTTATTTGACACCAAATTTTTTTTCCAAGCTTTCAATCATACAAATCATGTTTTACATTTAATCAAAACATGATTTTAATGCATTTTAACACTTAAACCACAACAATTCATCATTGACTATGATAGGAAATGCCCTAAGTATTAGAGACATTTTGATGTATTCATTTTGAACTGGATAATAAAATTATACTTAGAGGTTATTCATTACATTGCTATCTGTCCTCGTCTTATTTACATGTTAAAGTAAATGTAAGCAAATATGGCTCACTGACTGCTTGTGTTGAAACTGTTAGAACGTTGCATGCAATGGACTTTTGTATGCGAGAAGACAATGTTCTAAAGTTAGCAGTCTAAACTATGGTCTGTAGTCTATGGGGTTAAACCGAGCATCTAACTCATGTTAAGACTATTATGTTGTCTAAAGCCTTGGAGGGGACGGTCTGTCTTGACTGTCTGGAGCTGGACTCCCAAGTAGAGACATGGATATGTTGCTCGGTGGTGACATATTAGACCGGGACTAAAGCATGATTGATCTACGTAGTCCGCTATGAGTGGATCAATCTGCTTTTGACGTTCATTGTGTAATAACCTTAATCCTGAGTAAATGAACTACTTCATGTATATGACTTGTGTACTTTGATGTTCCAATGGCTAAAGCGTCTCAGAGGTAGTAAGCTTATAGACCGGTTCGTTGGGTGCATGACTTGTATACGATGAAGGGTTTGTTTGCAGACATCGGAATCATAGCTCTGAGGAGTTAAAGGTATCCTCTTAAAGGCATTATACTGAATGTGAAAATGGACAAGGCCTTGGGTCGTCTGCTGGGCGGATGACTTCTTATTCACATATGGTGAATAATCATTTTCTTGATTCGGTAGTATAATGGAACTTTAAGATAGCTTGATCAGTAGGATTAAACGGACTTTGACCTAAGGCTGATCATGGATATCATATGAGGGTTTTGCATATATGACAAGGTCATTGGATGGTAGCTCGTCACAGGCTTACGTAATACGGTATATAATTGGGAGTTCAGTTTCAGGTTTATAGTGGTGTTACTCTGAAATTAGTGATCATATGATTGAGTTGTTCGGTACAGAATGATGATCATATGGAATCACGGGAGCCCGATTATATATGTCCAATCAATCCCTCTACTAGCTCCACATAATTCCTTAACGTTTGGCAAATTGATTTGTGTATGCTATTGGCTAGTTTATTATGCATGGATGGTGATGACACAGGATTAGGATGGTAGACAAGATTCTCTCCGGTTGGATTCAGATTTTGTTTTGGATAATAGAGTACACAATTATTCGAACTCCAAATAAAGTTGCCATGATTTTATTTGAGATTGGATTGGAGTTGTAGAAAATTATCCATGAGAACAAGAATATGAAACACAACCGTTTTGTGGAATTTGAAATTTGAATTTTGAAATTTGAATTTTGAATTTTGAAATTTGAAATTTGAAATTTGAATTTGAAATTTGAATTTGAAATTTGAATTTGAAATTCGAATTTGAAATTTGAATTTGAAATTTAAATTTGAAATTTGAAATTTGAAATTTGAATTTGAAATTTGAATTTGAAATTTGAAATTCAAATTTTGAATCACAGTCCAAGTAGGATTCGAATTTGTTGTGGTAATCCACAAGGTTTGAAATTCGAATTTGAGTTGGATTTGGAGAGGATAATCTTGTTAGAATCCTACTTGAATTTTGAATCCAAATCCCAACAAATAAGGGACGAAATTTTTAAGGATAAACCTCATGAAAGATTTCAGATTTTGTGGATAAGATTCAAGAGTAAATTCAAGCTTCAATCCTAGTTGAATTTGGATTCTCTCCTCCCTAAAAGTGGCCGAAATTTTAGAGCCTTTATCCTAGGAAATTCGGTTATTTTTGAATAAGGTTGAGATGAGATTTAGCTTGAAAATCCTAGTGGAATTTTTGATTCTCCCTTATCCATAATGGCCGAAATCTTTTGGAGGATTTTCTCCTTGTGAATTTCGGATTTTTTGGTTGAAAAAGGGAGATAAAATTCTAGTTAAAATCTTGTTAAGATTTGGATTGGATTTATCTTAGGAAAAACCGAATTTATTGTTAGGATTATCCTATGGAAAAATTCGGATTTTTTGGTTAAAGATAAGGGAAAATATCTTTTCCTAATCCAATTCAAATTCAGAGATTCACCTCATGCAGGTCTATAAATAGAGGACCTACCACTCCAGTTCTCTTAGACCACAGACTCTCAGGTGAGCAGGCTTATTGTTGCACAGCTCATCGTGACAATAAAGTTCTTTAGAGATCTGGGTGGTCGTAAGAAGACTAGCAGTGCTAGCATACCGATCGAGGTTCAGAGTGCCCACACACTCAGCCATTCGGGAATTGGAGAATAGTAGAGAAGGCTAGTTGGTTGAAGCCTCCAGTCATTCTCCTCCTGCATATTGGCGTCCTTGAGGTATGAGCTTTAATTGTTGTTGATTTATTGTATATGGCATCATGAGATATTTAACGATCTAAAAATTTTTATTGTTCCACTGCGCCACTCTGATACGTTTTTACCGGTTTATTTTCCTACAGACTACAATTGGTAACCCACGCTTTTACCCTTGGAAAACCAACCAAAATTTTGTTTTTCTTTAAACAAAATGCATGGTTTTTCTTCTAATCATACCCTTAACAAAACCCAAGCACCAAATCAATCAAAACAAACCAAAAATTTTTCATCCTTTACACTATTCCTTACACGGATTTTAGGGAGAAAACGAGCCAAAATTTGCAAGCTAAAGAAAGTTACCTTGCTTTCTTGCTTCCTTGGACTTCAATGAAGAGTTTGACACCAATTTTGTGAAGAAAACTTGAAGTATTCACTTGGTTTCTCTTGGTGGCTCACGGTTCCTCTTGGGAGGACACTTAGAAAATTTTTTTGTTATGTTTTGGCTTGGAAATTGTCTCGGCCATTTTGTTCCAAAAGTTGCCGACTTAAACTAGCAAGGAAGCCAATTAATTTGGCTTTCAACCAATGAGAAATCAACACTTATCATGCCTATTTCTTTCCAAATTTTTCAAAAAATAAAAGGATGGAATTTTGGCCAAATCTTGGCCTTTAGATCAAAAAGTGATTAAATCTTGGCCATTAATGCCACTAACCACCATATTTCTTTCATTTATTAATTTTGATTTATGATGTCATAAATGCAAAGTAAAACTTTGATTTTGACTTTACTATTCACATTAATTCGACTACTTTTTGACCGATACCGGTTCGAGCCGAAATTTTCCTGAAATCGTCCCGGCGAGTTCCAGAGGTCTCCTGAGCAGTCGGATCAATTTATACTACTTCCGTTTAATCAAAATCAATCCCGGAAGTTTTTCATCTTTTAGTGCACTGGTTAGGGTTTTCAATTCCGTTTTTGACACCGTTCCACCCGTTTCAACTCAGTGAATTTTTCCAACACTGAATTCTTACTCGTCAGTATTGTTAGAACATTTTAATACATTCTAAACAATATAAATACATTTATTTCGCTCTTTAAATAGTACAAATTGTTATATACATACATTTGTACATTTTCTTCCGAGAATGCCTGAATTTCCCGGTTGTCACATCTGAATTGGTTCATGTTTTAGTACATGGGACAGATTCGGTATGTATTTCCGCAACATAGACACGTGGAACACGTTATGCACTGCCGATATCTCTGGAGGTAATGCCAACTTATAGGCAACCTTTCTAATGCATTCGATGATTTCAAAATGTCCAATATATCTCAAACTCAATTTCCCTCTCTTACCGAAACGAATTATTCTTTTCATTGGTGAAACTCTTAAGAATACGAAATCCCCTTTATTAAACTCTAGGGATCTTCATCGTTTATCCACATAACTCTTCTACCAGCTCTGTGCAATCTTCATTCATCACTGTATTTTTACAACTGCATTGGTTGTTTCTTGCACAAAATATGTTTTTTGTAGTTGCTTTTCTTGTAGATCATACCAGTGGACAGGAGATCTACACTTCCTTCCATATAAATCTTTATAGGGTGCCATTCCTATAGAAGCTTGGTAGCTATTATTGTAAGAAAATTCTACCAATGGAAGTCTTTCATTCCAGTTTCCCAGAAAATCTATTATACACGCATGAAGCATGTCTTCTAATGTTTGGATTGTCCGTTCATCTATGGATGAAAAGCCATACTCAGACACAATTCCATTCCCATGGCTTCTTGCATGCACTTCCAGAAATTTGAAGTAAATCATGTATCACGATCCGATACAATGGACTGCGGAACACGATGTAACCTAACAATATGGGTTACATAAAGGTTTGCTAACTTTTCCAGTGAAAAAGTCATTTTCACTGCTATAAACCTTGTCATTTTTGTTAATCTATCGATGATAACCCAAATGGCATCGTAGCCTTCTCGGGTTTTCGGTAATCCTACTACAAAGTCCATCATAAAATGTTTCCATTTCCATTCGGGAATTTCTAATGGCTCTAATTTTTCACTTGGGTGTTAGTGTTCAGCCTTAACTCCTTGACATGTCATGCATCGACTCACGAATTTAGCGATATCATTCTTCATCCCTTTCCACCAGAATTGTAACTTTAAATCCTGGTACATCTTACTGGCTCTGGGATGTACTGAATATGGTGTCTTGTGAGCTTCTACCATAATCTGCCTTCTAAATCCTTCATCATCGGGAACATGAATTCTTCCCTGATGTAGGATTAATCTATCTTTGGACACTCCTTTCTGAGGACTTGCAAGATTTGGATCTCATTTTTGAGCATTTCTAATGTCCTTGAATAACGATGATTCTAATTGAAGTGCAGCCAATTTTATAGATATTAGCTCCATCTTCAACAAATTAATCTCCTGTTGTAATGGCCTTGGCAATTTTTCAATCAGCAGTTCTGCGAAACAATAGATTTTCTACTTAACGCATCTGCAACACGATTGGCTTTTCTGGAATAGTAGAGGATCTCGCAATCGTAATCCTTTACCAGCTCCAACCATCTCCTTTGCCACATATTTAACTCCTTGTGTGTAAAGAAGTACTTTAAGCTCTGATGGTTGGTATAGAGCTAACATTGAGCTCCATGTAAATAGTGTCTACAGATCTTAAGTATGAACACTACTACGGCAAGTTTTAGATCGTGATGGGATAATTTCTCTCATGATCCTTTAATTAACATGAAGCATATGCTATCACCTTGTCGCCTTGCATCACGACAGCTCCTAATCCCATTTTCGAAGCGTCGCTATATATCACGAACGTCTCCCCTTCAGTAGGAAGCTTAAGGATTGGCGCGCTCATTAGTCGCTTCTTCAACTCTCAGAAACTTCTTTCGCACTCATCAATCTACTCGTACTTCCTCTCTTTGCGTGTAAGAGCCCTGAGAGGTGCAGCGAGTCATGCGAATCCCTCTACAAATCTTCTATAATAGCCAGCTAAACCTAAGAAACTCTGTATTTCAGTCATGTTCCTAGGTGTAGGCCATTCATTGATCGCCTCTACTTTAGCATGATCCACAATGATTCCTTCCTTGGAGACTACGTGTCCGAGGAAATGTACTCTATCTAGCCAAAATTTGCACTTAGAGAATTTTGCATAGAGTTGGTGCTTCCTTATCATTTGAAGAACGATCCTCAGGTGTTCTTCATGCTCCTCATGAGTCTTTGAATATACAAGTATGTCATTGATAAACACAATGACAAACTTATTTAGAAATTCCTTGAAGACTTGATTCATTAAGTCCATGAGTGTAGTTGGCCCATTTGTCAACCCAAACAACATCACAAGAAATTCGTAATGACCGTAACAGGTCCTAAACGTGGTCTTGAGAATATCGCTTTCCTTGATCCATAGCCGATGATATCCCGATCGTAGATCGATTTTGGAGAATACTGCTGCACCTTTAAGTTGATCGAACAAGTCATCAATTCTAGGTAATGGATACTTATTCTTGACAGTGACCTTGTTCAATTCCCAATAATCGATACACATGCGAAAAATTCCATCCTTCTTCTTGATGAACAGTATTGGAGCACCCCATGGGGAATAACTCAGATGGATGAATCCCTTGTTAAGAAGCTCTTTTAATTGCACTTGCAACTCCTTTAGCTCCACTGGTGCCTTTTGATGTGGCACCTTTGAGATAGGTGTAATTCCTGGCATCAATTCGATCTCAAAAAAGATCTCTCATTCTAGCGGTAACCCAAGTAATTCTTCTAGGAAGACATCAGGAAACTTGTTCACAATAGGAACGTCTGTAGGAAATAAATTGGTAAAAACATATCAGAGTGGCGCAGCGGAACAATAAAAATTTTTCAAGATCGTTAAATATCTCATGATGCCATATACAATAAACCAACAACAATTTAAACTCATACCTCAAGGATGCCAATCTGTAGGGGGAGAATGATGGGAGGGCTTCAACCAACTAGCCTTCTCTATTATTCTCAAATTCCCAAATGGCTGAGTGTATGGGCATTCTGAACCTCGATCGGTATGCTACCACTGCTAGTCTTCTTTCGACCACCCAAATCTCTTAAGAACTTATTGTCACGGTGAGTTGTGTAACAATAAGCCTGCTTACCTGAGAGAACTGGAGTGGCAGGACCTCTATTTATAGACTTACATGAGGTGATCCTCTAAATTTGAATTGGATTAGGTGAAGATTTTCTCCCCTATCCACACATAAAATCTGAAAATTCAAGCCAAAATTCACCAAAAGAATTCCATCATTCTCTAGATTTTGTGTTCAAAATTCAAACAGGATTTTAACAAGAATTTTATCTCATCATTATCCAACCAAAAAATCCGAAAATCTATTTTGAGATTTCCTCCAAATTTTTGGCCACAAATAATAGGGAGAAAATCAAAATTCAACTAGGATTTTCAAGCTTGAATTTTATCTCATCTTTATCCAAAATAACCAAAAATCCTCATGAGATCTTCCTCAAAAATTTTGACCATTCTCTAGGGAGGAGAGAATCCAAATTCAACTGGGATTGAAACTCAAATTTTTCCCTGAACCTTATCCATAAAAAATTTAAAAATTCCATGAGGATTTTCCTCAAAATTTTCGACCAAGTTAGTTAGGATTTGGATTCAAAATTCAAGTAGGATTCAAACAAGATTTTCCTCTTCATAATCCAACTCAAATTCGAATTCTACCCTTATGGTATTATCTATAAAGAATTCAAATTCCACTTGGACTATCATTCAAAATTTGAATTTCAAATTTCAAATTTCAAATTTAAATTTCAAATTCAAATTTCAAATTTCAAATTTCAAATTTAAATTTCAAATTCAAATTTCAAAATTCAAATTTCAAAATTCAAATTTCAAAATCCACAAACAATTGTATTTCAAATTCCTGTTCTCATGGATAAATTTTCTACAACACCAATTCAATCTCAAATAAAATCATGGCAACTTTATTTGGAGTTCGAATAATTATGTACTCTATTATCCAAAACAAAATCTGAATTCAATCGGAGAGAATCTTGTCCACCATCCTAATCCTATGTCAACAACATCCATGCATAATCAACTAGCCAATAGCATACTCAAATCAATTTGCCAAACGTTAAGGAATTACGTGGAGCTAGTAGAGGGACCAATTGGACATATATAATCGGGCTCCCGTGAATCCATATGATCATCATTCTTTATCGAACAACTCAATCATATGATCACTAATTTCAGAGTCACACCACTACAAACCAGAAACTGGACACCCAATTATACACCGTATTACATAAGCCTGTGACAAGCTACTGTCCAATGACCTTGTCATGCATGCAGAACCCTTATATGATATCCATGATCAGCTTTAGGTCAAAGTACGTTCAATCCTACTGATCAGGCTATCTTAAAGTTCCATTATCCTACCGAATAAAGAAAATGATTATTCACGATATGTGAATAAGAATTCATCCGCCCAGCAGGTGACCCAAGGCCTTGTCCATTTTCACATCCAGTATAATGCCTTTAAGAGGATATCCTTAACTCCTTATTAGAGCTATGATTCTGATATCTGTAAATAAACCCTTCATCGTATACAAGTCTGTAGGAAAATAAACCGGTAAAAACGTATCAGAGTGGCGCAGCGGAACAATAAAAATTTTAGATCGTTAAATATCTCATGATGCCATATACAATAAATCAACAACAATTAAAACTCATACCTCAAGGACGCCAATGTGCAGGAGGAGAATGACCAGAGGCTTCAACCAACTAGCCTTCTCTACTATTCTCCAATTCCCGAATGGCTGAGTGTGTGGGCACTCTGAACCTCGATCGGTATGCTAGCACTGCTAGTCTTCTTCCGACCACCCAGATCTCTAAAGAACTTTATTGTCACGATGAGCTGTGCAACAATAAGCCTGCTCACCTGAGAGTCTGTGGTCTGAGAGAACTGGAGTGGTAGGACCTCTATTTATAGACCTGCATGAGGTGAATCTTTGAATTTGAATTGGATTAGGAAAAGATATTTTCCCTTATCTTTAACCAAAAAATCTGAATTTTTCCATAGGATAATCCTAACAATAAATTCAGTTTTTCCTAAGATAAATCCAATCCAAATCTTAACAAGATTTTAACTAGAATTTCATCTCCCTTTTTCAACCAAAAAATCCGAAATTCACAAGGAGAAAATCCTCCAAAAGATTTCGGCCATTATGGATAAGGAAGAATCAAAAATTCCACTAGAATTTTCAAGCTTGAATCTTATCTCAACCTTATCCAAAAATAACCGAATTTTCCTTGGATAAAGGCTCCAAAATTGATCCACTCATAGCGGACTACGTAGATCAATCACGCTTTAGTCCCGGTCTAATATGTCACCACCAAGCAACATATCTATGTCTCTACTTGGGAGTCCAGCTCCAGACAGTCAAGACAAACCCTCCCCTCTAAGGCTTTAGACAACATAATAGTCTTAACATGAGTTAGATGCTCGGTCTAACCCCATAGACTACAGACCATAATTTAGACTGCTAACTTTAGAACATTGTCTTCTCGCATACAAAAGTCCATTGCATGCAACGTTCTAACAGTTTTAACACAAGCAGTCAGTGAGCCATATTTGCTAACATTTACTTTAACATGTAAATAAGACGAGGACAGATAGCAATGTAATGAATAACCTCTAAGTATAATTTTATTATCTAGTTCAAAATGAATACATCAAAATATCTCTAATACTTAGGGCATTTCCTAACAATCTCCCACTTGCCCTAAGCCAGTAGATGTGTCATGTTACGCATCCTCATCGCCTCTACATGCCTCTCAAAGCTTCTAGCTACCAAAGTCTTAGTAAAGGGATCGGCAATGTTGTCCTCGGACGCGATCTTACATACATCCACTTGTCCTGTCTCCACATGCCCTCTAATAATATGATATCTCCGATCGATGTGCTTGGTCCTCTTGTAGTGCCGAGATTCCCTTGTGTTGGCAACAGCCCCTGTATTATCACAGTAAAGTGTGATAGGCTTGTCAACACCCGGAATGACCTCAAGGTCTCTAAAGAACTTGCGGAGCCAAACCGCTTCTTTAGATGCCTCAGCCGCAGCCGCAGCCACATACTCAGCCTCCATAGTAGAGTCAGCTGTGCAGCCCTGCTTCACGCTCCTCCACACAATGGCGCCTCCTCTGAGTAAAAACACTGATCCAGATGTCGATTTCCTCGAATCCTTACAAGTCTGGAAGTCTGAGTCCGTGTATCCTACGGGTGTTAGGTCCCCTCCAGAATACACTAGCATATAATCCCTCGTTCTCTTAAGATACTTAAGTATATGCTTTACTGCTTGCCAGTGCTTGGTTCCAGGATTCGCTTGATATCAACTCACCATACCTACTGCAAAACATATGTCCGGGCGAGTGCAAAGCATAGCGTACATAAGGCTACCCACAGCGGATGCATAAGGGACCTTACTCATACGCTCTCTTTCTTCCGATGTCTTGGGACAGTCATCCAATGAAAGAGTTAGACCGGCAATAGAAGGTTGTGAGCCTTTCTTTGCCTCTAGCATTGCATATTTGTCAATTATTTTATCTATGTATGAAGCTTGGGATAATGCTATCATTTTGTTCTTTCGATCTCTGAAGAGACGAATGCCTATAACATAATTAGCTTCTCCCAAGTCCTTCATGTCAAACTGTTGGTGTAACCAAAGCTTGACCGATGATAAGTTCCCTACATCATTCCCAATGAGTAGTATATCATCGACATAGAGTATCAGAAAGACCACTTTTCCATCCTTAATACGTTTATAAACACAAGGTTCATCAACGTTCTGCTCAAAACGAAATGTCTTAATCGCTTGATCAAACCTCTGGTTCCATGAGCGGGATGCTTGCTTTAATCCATAAATAGATCTAAGCAACTTGCAGACTTTCCTATCTTAGCCTTTTGCTACGAACCCTTCGGGCTGTATCATATAGATACACTCTTCAAGATGGCCATTCAAGAATGCCGTCTTGACATCCATTTGCCAGATCTCGTAATCGAGAGCCGCAGCAATGGACAGAAGAATACGAATAGACTTCAGCATAGCAACAGGTGAAAAGGTTTCCTCGTAATCGATTCCAGCCTTTTGCGTGTATCCCTTTGCAACCAGTCTAGCTTTGAAAGTTTCCACTCTCCCTTCCGCATCCTTCTTTCTTTTGTAGACCCATTTGCATCCAATGGGTTTTATCCCATCCGGCAAATCTACAAGTTCCCAAACAGAGTTGGATTTCATAGAATCCATCTCATTGTTCATAGCCTGTTTCCAAGATCTAGAATCAACATCCTTTATAGCTTCATCATATGTGACCGGATCTTCCTCATGCTCATGAGCCTCGGCCTGGTATACCTCAGCATCATACATAAAGAAATTAGGTTTCTTAGAAACCCTCCCACTACGACGAGGCACCCTAAATTGTTGATCGTCTGCAGGTCTTTCACTGGAACTCGGACTTGCGTCCAAGACCTAAATCTGTGGAGCAGTTCTTTCACCCGATAACTCCTCTAGCACCACTTTGCTTCGAGGCTTAAAGTCATTCATGTGACTTTCCTCCAAGAATGTCGCATGGGTTGAGACAATGAACTTTTGTTCCTTCGGGTTATAGAACAGACCTCCTTTAGTTCCCTTTGGATACCCTACAAACATGCACAATTTTGATCCTGGTTCCAACTTCTTCGCATCCCCATCCAGTACATGTGCCGGGCAGCCCCATATTCTCATATGTCCAAGGGAGGGCTTCCTGCCACGCCACAATTCATACGGAGTTCTAGGAATTGATTTGCTCGGAACCTGGTTCAGAATATAGCACGCCGTTTGTAAAGCATGTCCCCAAAATGACAATGGCAGCGTTGAGTAACTCATCATGGACCGTACCATATCCAATAAGGTACTGTTTCTCCTTTCGGCTACACCATTCTGTTGTGGAGTACCAGGTGCAGTCAATTGGGATAAAATCCCGTTCTCTACAAGATGTTCTAGAAATTCATCAGAGAGGTATTTGCCACCTCGATCAGATCGAAGTGTCTTTATAGATTTATCCAATTGCTTTTCCACTTCCGCACGATACTCTTTGAACTTATCAAAGGTTTCGATCTTGCGGTGCATCAGATACACATATCCATACCTCGAGTAATCATCTATGAAAGAGACATAGTACTCGAACCCTCCTCGTGCTGTGACGTTCATGGGGCCACATACGTCAGTGTGCACAATTTCTAAGAGCTCCTGTGCCCTCGTACCCTTAGCTCCAAAAGACCTCTTAGTCATCTTACCCTCTAGACAAGACTCACATTGGGGAAGTTGTACCTCCTCCAGAGATTCCAGAGGACCGTCTTTCACCAATCTTTGAATCCTATCATGATTAATATGACCAAGTCTTAAATGCCAAAGATACGCCTTGTTAGAGTGAGAAACTTTCAACCTTTTAGAGTTATCAATTAATTCAGTGTCAAGCAGTGAGTACATCTTTGGTCTGATCAAATATAGGTTTCCATCCATCCATCCAGAACAGATAAAAGACTTATTTCTACGAATATCAACTCTTTTACTAAAAGAAACTGAATAAGAATCCTTTATTAAACAAGCTACCGATATAAGGTTCCTCCTAAAATTAGGAACATAAAAACAGTCTTTCAATAAAATAAACCTAAATTGATCAAAATAAAGATGAACGTCTCCCACTGCCTCAGCCACCACAAAGCTACCATCTCCAGTCCGCAACGAGAGGCTCCTATCATGTAGACTTCTCGTTTCCACGAACCCCTACATAGAAACACAAACATGATTAGTGGCGCCCGAATCAATGACCCATGTGTCTTTCGATTCTTCCACCAAACACGCTTCTAAGTAATGAAGTTCCTTACCTTCCTTGCCCTTGGAGGCTAGGAATTCCCGGCAAGCCTTCTTGAAGTGACCTACCTTCCCACAGTGGAAGCATTTGGACTTTTTAGGGTCCTTTGGCTTCTTGTTCTTCTTCTTCTTCTTCCCGTCCGAGACAGGAGGATTAGAAGAATTGGAAGCCACTTGCTTCTTATTTGGCCTCTTCCTCTTCCGTGAGGGATTGGAAGATTTCGCCAAATTGGCCTCTCCTTTAGGTCGGACCACATCCTCATCCCTGATCATCCGCTCATAAGCCTGTAGTTGCTTCATGAGCTCGGTAAGTCCTAACTCCTTTGTCGCCAGATTGTATGCAGCCTTAAACCCCACAAAATCTTTAGACAGAGTCTTGAACACCATCTCGATCTGGGTGTTGTAGTCTAACTCAGCACCATTCTCGGCAGCCTCAGCGAAGAATCCCATTAGAGTGATCATATGGTCCTTCACCGGAGCACCCGCCTTTTGCTTGGAGTTCATAATGCTGGTGATTGCAGACTGTCGAGCCAATTTTTCTGGGCCTCCGAACATGTCCTCCAGATTTTCCATGATCTCCCCAGCAACTTGATAAGTCTCATGCTGCTTTTGTAAAGCACTCGTCATGCTAGCAAGGATGTAGCATCGAGCTATCTCATTGGATTCTCTCCAACGATTATAGGCAACCGGGACCTCCTCAAGTGGTGTGTTAGGTTTGGGCCCAGGTGGGCATGGTTCGTCCAGTACGAACTTGTGTCTCTCGCAGCTGAGAACTATTAATAGATTTCTTTTCCAGTCTTTATAATTGTCGCCATTCAACTTATTTTCAGTAAGTATTGAAATAAGAGGTGTCAGTGACATTTTGAACTGAAATAAAATTATACTAGATATCATTACAAAGCCCAAGCAAATATGCAGATAATTTAGCAAATAAAACGTACAAGTATGTTCCTACATGAAACTTGAAAAACATGTAGCATTGCAACGGTAAGTCTCAGCACCTATTGCCCCAAGCCACTGAGGGGTGGTCAGGAGAACAAATAGCCAGAACATGGACCCCGTCCAATTAATATATGTTACCTTAAATCCTCCAAGGTTAAGACATATATTAATAACCGCTTATTTGGCCACCAGTCTAGTTAACAGAGCTTCTAGGGAAGGTTAATAACTAAACGAGTCTTGAGTGTTTAACCATTGTTTACGTAGCCCGATCCACGTCCTACCAAGCCACCGAGGGGTGGTCATGAATAGGATCGCACCCGAACACGTTTTCCACATAGGAGATCCAATCTAGTATACCGGCGGCGGTAAACACCTACCGAGGGGTGTGGTCAGGTCAGAACTGACGCGAGGCGTTACCATGCTTTCACATATGGATCAACAATGGAGGCCGTGGGTTTTGTTTGAAACCCTCTCCCACTCAATATTTTGAAAAACATGCAAGTTTTGACAAATTATGTATGATCAATATAGTATGAGCGGCACACACCTATCCTATATGACATGTTATCAAATATGCATACAAAACATCTATCAATACATATTTATACATCCATGACATATCACAGAAACAATAATTGACAGAATAACCAAGCTATGGTTCCATCCTAGAACAAAGAAAATAAAGATTACAAAATTCCATCCAAAGCATTCTTTGGGTCTTGAATTCTGTTTCGTCTTCTTGTATCCTTCTTTATGTAGCCTCTCCATTTATTTCTCATCCCAAGAATTATTTAAAATTTAAATCTCCCAAAAATTTAAATTTCAAATTCAAATTCCAAATTCGAATTTCAAATTTAAATTTCAAATTTGAATTTTAAACAATTTTAAAACATCATGTGTAATAATATGTAATTTCAAAAAATTTCAAATTTTTAATTACATATTTTTAAACATGATTTAAAATTAAATCTCAAATTTAAAAATCAAAATTTTCTGATTTTTGGACCGTCGGACCGCCGCCCCCGTAGGCGGCAGCCGCCGTGGGCAGCCACCAACCCCGGAGGGGCTGGCAGCCCACGGCCGCCCCTTGTGTAGCCCTGCCGGGCTGCAGGCCAAGCCTGCAGCGCCAGGCTGCACGCCCAGACTGCCTGCAGCAGAGGCTGTACGCCCAGGCTGTGGCCAGCCTTGGGCAGGCCACGGCCACCCCTGGCTGCAGGCAGAGCCTGCGGCCGTGGGTGGTGTGGGCCTGCACAAGGGCTGCCGCAGCCCCATCCTGCCCGAGGGCAGGGGCTGTAGGCCCACCAAGGTTTGTCGGCCTATCCCGAGGGGTCGTGTCTCGATTTTCGTGCCATATTCCAATTTACCTATTAGAATCTCCAAAAATTAATTTGAATCCCAATTAAATTGAAATTTTCCATACAATCAAATTTTCAATCTTTAAATTAAATTTAACTTTTGGGAAAAATAAATTACGGTCTTCTATCTTCAATCTCCTCCAAGAATAATTACATAAAAAATTCCTAAACCGTTTCTGGTGTTCAAAAATTCTAACCATAAAAATACTAAGAGACAAGAATTAATATCCATGGGAAAATTACAGTGTTAATAAACTGCTCCCATGGTTACATAAAAAATTCCCAGATACAATTTTTCTAAATTCTAAGGAACCATAACCGGTATAAACAAGCATGCTTATAATAATTCAAAAAATTAAAATAACCACATACTTTATACATAATACATGATAACAACATAAAGGAACCCTAGAATGCCACTCTCTAAATATCAAATCCATACATAAATAAAAAGACTAAGTAATTGTCTAATTTATGTACATGGCATAGTCATGAGATGGCTCTGATACCAATTGTAGGAAAATAAACCGGTAAAAACGTATCAGAGTGGCGCAATGGAACAATAAAAATTTTATATCGTTAAATATCTCATGATGCCATATACAATAAATCAACAACAATTAAAACTCATACCTCAAGGACGCCAATATGCAGGAGGAGAATGACCGGAGGCTTCAACCAACTAGCCTTCTCTACTATTCTCCAATTCCCGAATGGCTGAGTGTGTGGGCACTCTGAACCTCGATCGGTATGCTAGCACTGCTAGTCTTCTTCCGACCACCCAGATCTCTAAAGAACTTTATTGTCACGATGAGCTGTGCAACAATAAGCCTGCTCACCTGAGAGTCTGTGGTCTGAGAGAACTGGAGTGGTAGGACCTCTATTTATAGACCTGCATGAGGCGAATCTCTGAATTTGAATTGGATTAGGAAAAGATATTTTCCCTTATCTTTAACCAAAAAATCCGAATTTTTCCATAGGATAATCCTAACAATAAATTCGGTTTTTCCTAAGATAAATCCAATCCAAATCTTAACAAGATTTTAACTAGAATTTCATCTCCCTTTTTCAACCAAAAAATCCGAAATTCACAAGGAGAAAATCCTCCAAAAGATTTCGGCCATTATGGATAAGGGAGAATCAAAAATTCCACTAGGATTTTCAAGCTTGAATCTTATCTCAACCTTATCCAAAAATAACCGAATTTTCTTTGGATAAAGGCTCCAAAATTTCGGCCACTTTTAGGGAAGGAGAGAATCCAAATTCAACTAGGATTGAAACTTGAATTTTCCCTTGAATCTTATCCACAAAAAACCGAATTTTCCATTGAGGATTATCCTCAAAAAATTCGCCCACTTTTGTTGGGATTTGGATTCAAAATTCAAGTAGGATTCTAACAAGATTATCCTCTCCAAATCCAGCTCAAATTCGAATTTCAAACCTTGTGGATTTTCCACAACAAATTCGAATCCTACTTGGACTGTGATTAAAAATTTGAATTTCAAATTTCAAATTCAAATTTCAAATTTCAAATTTCAAATTTTAAATTTAAATTTCAAATTCAAATTTTAAATTCGAATTTCAAATTCAAATTTTAAATTCGAATTTCAAATTCAAATTTCAAATTCAAATTTCAATTTCAAAATTCAAATTTCAAAATTCAAAATTCAAATTTCAAAATTCAAATTTCAAATTCCACAAAACGGTTGTATTTCATATTCTTGTTCTCATGGATAATTTTCTACAACTCCAATCCAATCTCAAATAAAATCATGGCAACTTTATTTGGAGTTCGAATAATTGTGTACTCTATTATCCAAAACAAAATCTGAATCCAACCAGAGAGAATCTTGTCTACCATCCTAATCCTGTGTCATCACCATCCATGCATAATAAACTAGCCAATAGCATACACAAATCAATTTGCCAAACGTTAAGGAATTATGTGGAGCTAGTAGAGGGACTGATTGGACATATATAATCGGGCTCCCATGATTCCATATGATCATCATTCTGTACCGAACAACTCAATCATATGATCACTAATTTCAGAGTCACACCACTATAAACCTGAAACTGAACTCCCAATTATATACCGTATTACGTAAGCCTGTGACGAGCTACCATCCAATGACCTTGTCATATATGCAAAACCCTCATATGATATCCATGATCAGCCTTAGGTCAAAGTCCGTTTAATCCTACTGATCAGGCTATCTTAAAGTTCCATTATACTACCGAATCAAGAAAATGATTATTCACCATATGTGAATAAGAAGTCATCCGCCCAGCAGACGACCCAAGGCCTTGTCCATTTTCACATTCAGTATAATGCCTTTAAGAGGATACCTTTAACTCCTCAGAGCTATGATTCCGATATCTGCAAACAAACCCTTCATTGTATACAAGTCATGCACCCAACGAATCGGTCTATAAGCTTACTACCTCTGAGACGCTTTAGCCATTGGAACATCAAAGTACACAAGTCATATACATGAAGTAGTTCATTTACTCAGGATTAAGGTTATTGCACAATGAACGTCAAAAGCAGATTGATCCACTCATAGCGGACTACGTAGATCAATCACGCTTTAGTCCCGGTCTAATATGTCACCACCAAGCAACATATCTATGTCTCTACTTGGGAGTCCAGCTCCAGACAGTCAAGACAAACCGTCCCCTCTAAGGCTTTAGACAACATAATAGTCTTAACATGAGTTAGATGTTCGGTCTAACCCCATAGACTACAGACCATTATTTAGACTGCTAACTTTAGAACATTGTCTTCTCGCATACAAAAGTCCATTGCATGCAACGTTCTAACAGTTTTAACACAAGCAGTCAGTGAGCCATATTTGCTTACATTTACTTTAACATGTAAATAAGACGAGGACAGATAGCAATGTAATGAATAACCTCTAAGTATAATTTTATTATCCAGTTCAAAATGAATACATCAAAATGTCTCTAATACTTAGGGCATTTCCTAACAAAGTCATGCACCCAATGAACAGGTCTATAAGCTTACTACCTCTAAGACGCTTTAGCCATTGGAACATCAAAGTGCACAATTCATATACATGAAGCTGTTTCTTCACTTAGGATTAAGGTTACTGCACAATGAACGTCAAAAGCAGATTGATCCACTTATAGCAGACTACGTAGATCAATCATGCTTTAGTCCCGGTCTAATATGTCACCACCAAGCAACATATCTATGTCTCTACTTAGGAGTCTATGCTCCAGACAGTCAAGACAAACCATCCCCACCATGGCTTTAGACAACATAATAGTCTTAACATCAGTTAGATGCTCGGTCTAACCCCATAGACTACAGACCTTAGTTTAGACCGCTTACTTTAGAACATTGTCTTCTCGCATACAAAAGTCCATTGCATGCAACGTTCTAACAGTTTTAACATAAGCAGTTAGGGAGCCATATTTGCTTACACTTACTTTAACATGTAAATAGAATGAGAACAAACAGCAATGTAATGAATATCCTCTATATATAATTTTATTATCCAGTTCAAAATAAATACATCAATATGTCTCTAATGCTTAGGGCATTTCCTAACAACGTCTTCAAGTTGAATCTTCTACTCCTCCATCACATCCACTATGTACGCTAAGCATCTAGCATAGCTACTAAATATTAGCCTTCTTACTTTCATTGAATTGATCATCCTCTTCCTCCTTTTATGTGATGAGCTGATGTATTCATAGCCGTCTTCCTGGTCGGGTTGAAACACTATTTTCTGCTTCTGGCAATCGATCATGGCTTGATATTTTTCTAGGAAATCCATTCCTAGTATTACATCATAATCAGGTAACTCCATCACGGTTAATTCTGCATATAACTCCCTATTTACCACAATTATTAGTACATGAAGTAACCAATAATTGGACATCAACACTTCACTTGAGGGTAGAGCCGTTCTAAACATCATACCCATGCTATCCTTAGAATATCCTATTGTGTTTAGAAATTCGTATGAAATAAACAAATGTGTAGCTCCAAAATCAAATAAAACAGATGCCGAATGATTAGAGACAGAAAGCTAACCTGTCACTACATTCGACGTCCTAGCTTCTGCATCCTCTTTAATGTAGACCATGAACCGAGCATCTGCACGAGCCAAGCGTTCTGGTCTTTCTTGCGTCTCCGAATGCCCTTTAATCTTAGCCTATAGTGCATGAGCTTGGGGATGTTGCTATTGTGGCTGAAACATGCCCTGCACATTTTGCTGATTCTCGGGGTATTTCTTGGCAAAATGGCCTTCTTTTCCACATTGGAAACAAGTATTTGGAGCATATCTTCATCGCCTGGGTGCCTCTTTTCGCACGTAACATAGTCACGAACAATAGATAAGGTATTATTGTTCAACTTCTACTGCTAATTCCTATTTCTGGAATTATTTCCTTTCCTTTTGCCTTGCGACTATTGGCCAGAAGTGGTTGACTGTCTAGCCTTAAAGTTCGGATTCGATTTGCTACCTTGCCCAACCTAGGGTCCAGCTTGAGCAGCTTTTGCCAAGAATTTTTCCTTTTTCTTGGCATCCTAGATTTTCTCCTTCTCTTCCCTTTGTCGAGCTAGGTGATACTTAGCTCTTAAAGCTCAACTAACACAGTCAGCTACCGTAGCGGGTGGCGTTAACCCACTATCTACCAAAGCCAAGATGTTGGGTCAGAACATCCCGAGCATCTTTTGTATTCTCTCCCTCTCGGTAGGGATGATATATGGACATAGTCAGGACAGTTGGTCAAACTTTTAACAGACTTCACTTACTGTCATGTTTCCCTGCTTCGACTGTGCAAACTCCCGCTGTTGGGGTTGCAGCAATGCGGGGTCATAGTATTTCTGATTAATTTCTTTTAAAACATCTATCCATGACATCATGGCCACGTTTCTTCTCAGTTTGATGGTGTCCTACCAAAATCTTGTATCCTTCCTCAGCACAAAGGATGCACACATGACCTTCTCTTATTTGGTCAGATACATAAATTCTAGGATCATTTGTAGTGAAGAAACCACTCCTCTACTTCTAGTGGGTTTGTGGAGCCCTCGAATTCTGCTGGCTTCATGTGACATCCCGTGCCCTGAGTAGCTCGGACCGTCACTTAAAACTACTACTGATGCTAAAACTTACTTGAGAACTATTCTTACTTTCGTAAAGAACAGTTGCTTAACTTATCTGGGTTGAAATCTATTACTTGAACTCACTTATTTAATACTATAATTTTTAGGGATTTTTTTTATATGCGAACATTTTTACTATTCATGTACATATTAACATATACAGTACAAATATAATAAGGTCTGAATGAAGCTAAGGTTAAATCATACATACATGTTTATGAAACTTATTTAACTAGTTACTACTTGAAAATATAATATTTATTTAATACTGTGCGAAAGTCAAAACTTGGATTGGTATCCATAACCTTGTCATCGCATCCGCCTTTACCGCCGTCACCGCCCATTATGGTCTAAGCCATAGGTCGCTTACCTACAACATTAACACACACTGTGAGTTTTACGCCCAGTAAGTACAACATGTCATCTGCAAAACATGTTTAAATCATAATACATACTTAAAACTTATAAGCATGTCATGTACCAACATCTATCACACACTGAATCATACCATATATTGGATGCAAAACCAGAGCTTCACACTCAACTAAAAACATAACAGCAACATCTCATAACTGAATGCATAACAAAAAACATTATGTACTGAATGCATATCTATTATAACTGGAAGCATGCTGTAACTATAACTAAGGCATATCCTGAATGATGCCTGAACCGATTATGCTCATGTTATGCTTCATTATTCTTATCTTTTCATTACTTTGCTGAGGCCACTTTGCTGAGGGCTCATTATTAATTATCTTTTCTTTAATTTGCTGAGGCCACTTTGCTGAGGGCTCATTATTCATTATCTTTTCCTTAATTTGCTGAGGCCACTTTGTTGAGGGCTCATTATTTATTTTCTTTTATTCCCATGCCGTAAACTCTACTAGGCTATCCCTTAATCTTACGTGATAGGGATCTAATGGCGTCTAACTTATACTGGTCATCAATCTACGCGATTATGAACCTATAAACTCTTCTATTATGCTATGTAATAACAAACATTATTTGCATACTTAACATAGAGTAAAATAACACTTTAAACTCATTTTTGCTCATGTTGCAGGTGGAGTTGTACTTACCTAGTTTGCAACCAAACTTGTACTCTCGCCCTTATCATGTTATAGGTATCTACCTCTCATCATAACATATTCTGTCAATAATTGTCACTAAGTCACTAATACCATTAGTGACTAAAGTAGATACTAACGTATGGTACCGATGGCCATCAGTACTAACTTGCTCTCTCTTGAGAGTATGATTCTCTATACGTGGTTAATTGATTTATTACCTAATAAATTAATTAACATCGTTCTTAGGTCATTAATACTTTTAGTGACTATAGCTTGTATTGTTGTATGGTACCGAGGCCCATCAGTACCCTACAGTTTTATTTTGAGAATTTGGTGTCTAACTTCTATCGTGTTTGATTAACTTGTCTACTTGACAAACTAATCATCATTCCTCACTATATCGTTCAAACTCGATCCTTAACTGGTTGACCGACCAGTCAACCAACCGATTACCTCGCGCATCTTTAACTAGGTAGCCTACTGGGTTACTTTGCTTGTTTGGGTGTGGTAGCCCACTGGGCTACCTTTACTGTTTTGTTTATTTTGAAAAGTTGTTTTGGAAGACTTATAAAATTTTTTTTAGGAAAATTCACGTTCTTTGAAATCGTCCCCATATCACCCCGTTGGGAGATAGGGGTGTTTTATCCAAATCATGTTTCCATTTTAAAAAGGATATAACACATTTTGGTGTTCATTTTAAAAGGGGGTTCTTGAACCGTTTTACCAAAACTATTTTAAAACTTGTTTGAAACGACTTAGTTTGCAAATTTGGTAAACATCAAACTTTTAGTCCTCGACGAGATGAACAAATCTCGTGTTCATCTCGGAGCACAAATCAAACTCTAATGGGTCCTAAACTTATCAAACCCGTGGCTAATTAGTGTCTAGTTTTTTAAAAAATCTCAATTTTATGCTTATTTAAAAACGGCTCAGTTTGAGGCCCGAAACAGTCAAATTTTTAAAACATGCATGAATCATCTTAAAGATTCGACGAGATCTACAACTTTCATGTCGAGCCCAAGATCTGGTTCAGAATCTAAGTGGTTCATTTTTAACAGAACCCGAGACTGTTCCTGTGCTTAGGAGTTTAGTCCCAGTTTTGGACTCCGAACAAAAACTACTTGGAAAGTCAATCTTAAAATCATATTTGGCCAAAAGCTATTAAGTAAAAACGACCGTAACGAAATTTCCTTAAAACTTCGTGTTTTATCAAATCCCAAATTCAAAACCTAATAGGCAAAAATGGCCAAACCCATGGCCTAAAACTGGGGACAGATTTGTGTGTCCAGCCATCTTCCATGTCCACACACATGCACACACACATCCATCCATAAAAAATTTAAACCACAACCACACAACCACATAAACTTAAAAATGAAAAGCTAAGGTCTCAAAATAACTTACTACAACCCATTGCACAAATAAATACACACAAATTCCTTTGATCAAACATAAAATAACTAAACCACCAAAAAGGGTTTCGGTTTTACCTTTCGTGCTATGAACCAAACATAAATCCAAATCAAAGCTTGGGTGACCAAAATCATGGGGTTCTTGGTGAAAAAAGGGTCAGCTTGTGCTAGAAAAGAACACCAAAATTTTTCTCTTATCATCAAACCAAGATAACAACTAAAAACCACAAGATTGGTTATAGAATCTTACCCTTGAGTAACCTTGAGATGGCTTGAGAAAATGGCTCCAACATAAGCTAGGTGCTGGTTGGTTTTTGGTAAGCTTTTGGCTGTCTATCTTGGCTTAAAAATGGTCTATTTTAGGGTTGAAAAAGGGTGAAAAGTTCTGAAGAGAATTGGGGAGAAAAGGCCTGGTTTCTTGGGGGTAAAAAGAAGAAAATGAACCCTAAGGGTGAGCACACCTATTTATAGGAAAAACTAAGCAACCCTAATTAACATTAAGCAACCTTAATTAAGCCCAAAACTAAGCTAAAAGGGGGGAAATTTTTCTGCCTCTTGGCTATAGAAAAATTGTGGGTGGCTGTTGCACAAAAGGGGCAAAATTTGCATTGAATGGGAGCTTGAAGTTGCATGTGCCCTTGGTACACCTTTTGCATTTTTTATTCCCATGTGTCATACCTATTTGCATTATTTTATTGTCAACTTTTGGGCTATGTTTGTAGCTAATTGCAACTGCTTTTTCAGTTAGGGAACATGGATTTTGAGAGGAAATTTTATCTGTGTTAGCTTCTCTTTGCAGTCTAATTTTCTACAGCGGTGTTCGATCCTTTCTTGGCAGTGTTCTAGTTTTTGATTGAAATTGGATTTTTTGAATCTGCTTTTTCTACTAATAATTCTTGGTTGGGTTGTAATACCTAAGAGCCCATTCTATGTCTATTTTACTGTTCATTTCCTATACTATGGTTATGTCTACACTGTGTTGTCCTTGCTCATGCATAACGAGGCGTTTTCACGTGAAATTTCAAACACAGTCTCTCCTTACGAATTTGGACATACTGATTCCAATTTTATCAATTTTATGTCCATCTAAGGTTGTCTGGGCTAGTTTTCAAGATCTATGGGACCTCACCTCGAAAAACATGTCTTATGCCTTATTGACTAATTTAGGCGTTCTAAGTCTAAATATATCAGTTTCGGGGTGAGAAAAGGTCGGCTTGACCTTCTTCCTAACGCTGTGTGTCTCTTAAACAAAAACTCATGTTTTGTGCTCAATTGACTAAATTGAGCCTGCTGACTGTAAATATATCAGTTTTAGGTCAAATTAAGGCCCTCATGGCCATTAACCTAACACTGCGTTTCCACTATTTACTATTCATTGTTTTCTGCTTAACTAAGTAGTCTGAGCATTTTGACTTCGATTTTGTCAGCTTCTGGGTGAGAAGAGGTCATCTGGACTATTTTTCTTGATACTATGCCTCGGCTAGGGTAATTATCACTATTGTGCTCAGATGATCGGTCCAAGTGTACTGGTGGCCTGCTTACCAGTTCTGTGTCAAGAAGTGGTTGTCTGGACCGTTTTCTTGATACTGCATGTCTTATACGCACATACACATAATAGGGTGGATCAGTTTCACTGTTGGTTACCCCCTTCACTACATGAATAGCAATTAAATGTTACTGTACCCGTTTAATTCATTCAACTGGAAAATATATTGTATTTATTAACTAAATTACTCATTACATAGTAATTAGGTTTCGTGAATCATGAGAGTCATTGCAGTGGCTCTTTGCTCAGTACATGACCTTCTACACGGACCCTTACACGGGCGTGTACAAAGCAACACGGGCATGTTCCAGTCAAGTCTACTCAACACGCCCATGTCTCGAAACACATTCTTCAACCCGAGCGGTACATGGCCACTTACACGGCCTTGTACCTGAACGTGTCACACTACATGGCCATGTACACTCACACGACTTCTCACACTTCAATAGTCTAAACAGTACACGGTTACTTACACGGTCGTGTACCTAACCGTGTTCTTCAAATTTGCACTAAAAGTCATCAAATTATTCCAATTTCATTTCTTAATGACTTATTACATGGTAACTAAGAACCATGAATATAGGGGTCATTACAACCTACCCCTTTTACAAAATTTTCGTCCTCAAAAATTAGAATAATTTCGAGAAGTCCCTATCATGTCTTCTTCCCATTCCCATGTGGCTTCCTCAACGATATGTGTGATAACCAGGAATTTTGAGATTCTCAGAGAAATTTAAAATTGTATGTATATGACAATTTTAATGTATAAAATGTGAAAAAGTTATGTTTTAATACTGTTGAGAATGCAACAAAATATTCTAACAATGTTAAAAAGAGTGAGTTCGGAGATGGAAAATCTTTCTGAACAGAAACGGGCGAGACGACCCTAAAACGGAGCCAAAAACCCTGGAAAGTGCATCGAAGTGCACTAAAAGACAAAAATTTATGGTAATAAATTTTGTTCAAATGGCAGACCGATCGCACTGGAGGTGTCAGAAACTCACCTACGCGATTTTGGTAGATTTTCGTTTAGTTTGACTTTTGGTCAAACTTTAACCACGAATTAATATATTAATTAATTAGATGATGTCAAGTGTGACATCATAAATGTGATGAAATAAATGATTAATTAAGGCTTATAAAGGGAGGTAGGTAGCATTAATGGTGAGGATTAATGGGAATCTTGGATCAAGGGCCAAGATTTACCTAAAATGGCATGAAAAAGATTTAGGAAAATGGGAGAAAAGGGGTTCGGCCAAGCAGTAAAAAAATCAGCAAGAAATTTACTTTTTAACCCTTAAAAGTTTGCTAAAAGTCCCGAGTACGGAAGTCTAATGTACAAGTTTAAGGTACGACCAATCATGGGGCCCAAAACCAAAACGTAATAAAAGATAAAGACCCAAGACTGAAAATGTAGCCCATAAACAAGCATATGATACACTAGCACTATAAGTACAGTCGCAGTCAAAGTACTATTCACGATCAACAGTACTGTTCATAGTCAATAGTACTGTTCATGTTCATGGTCAAAGTTACTATTTATAATGAATAATATTATTTATGATAAAAAAAGCAAGCATAACGTGACTGATATTCATGTTATGCATATGTTATGTCATGCATAAGTTGATATGCATAAGTTAATCATACTATGTTAAGTATGCTCTATGTTATGTTAAGTATTTACGTTATGTTTAAATATGAATGTTTTAAGTAATAGATGATATTTGTATGCAATGTTTTGTACATAAGAAAGTATGTTTATGATGTTAAGGATATTTAAGCATACATAAGTATGTTTACTATGCTTAAGTATATTTATGATGTTTTGTGCATTTAAGTATGACAAGTATATTCATGATGCTAAATGAGGAAGTATGTGCAAGATGTAAAGTATTACAAGTATGTTACATTTCAAGTATGTTATATTTAAATTAAGATATGTTTACAATGTAAATGTTAAGTATGTTTCATGTTATGTTTACGATGTTTGAGCATACGTTAAGTATGCTACGTTTAAAATATGATATGTTTACGATGTTACGTATGTTAAGTATGTTTAAGCTGTTAAAGTATGTTAAGTATGAAAGTATATTCATGATGTTAAGTATGAAAGTATGATTATGATGTAAAGTATGTTCAAGTATGTTCAAGTTTGTTTATAAGGTTATGTACACTAAGTATGAATGTTAAGCAATGTATGATATATATTAAGTAAATGTTCTAATGCCACAGTGGGTATTAGATATGCTCTGTACGATATGGTATGAGTGATGTTAAATACGTTTAAGTATGAATTTTAAGCAAGTTATGTTTTATGTTATGTTAATGCTCTGCCCTATATGGTATGAATATTTATATGTCATGCATGTATGTTTGAACTTACTGAGGCTGTCACTCACAAGTTTACTCATATCATAGGTAAGCAACCTGCACAATGATAAGACAAGTGATGGATGATGAATGAGATCTGCATGTGCCAAGAGACTGGCGATGGCTATGGTATTGCTATGAGTCTTCCGCTGAGCTGTTTAAAAAGAGTATTGAAATGATGTTTATGATGTATATCAAGTTACAACAATGTAAAAGATTTACTTTAGTAAATGTTTTAAGATGATACAGTTTCCAAGTTTAAAGTTTAAAAAAAAAAATTTATTCCCTATTTTCACGTTCAAATGAAAAGTTAACATAAATATGTTAAAAGTCGACCCACAAAACGATGGTCTATCACAGTCAGCTTCAGAGCTTGACTGTGATGGCACACCAAGTAAGATACAAGCCATTACATTTGGTATCAGAGCAGTTTGACCATATCCCTCCTGGCACGATGCAAATCCTGTTCGCCATCCAAGTAAGTTAGTTTCATTTTGAATTAGTAAATGTTTATTTATTGAAAATAAACATATTGTAAGGATAAGATGAATAGATAATGATACAGACGCTAGTTCCCTGTATGAGTTTCGAGGATAGACAGCACTTTTACTTTAGCATTCCATGGGAATGCAGTACTGGATTCATGCCATCAAGATGATTCTCCGGCTGTGCGCCATCGATTAGGATAACTGGGTCCTTTTGGCTGTTAGCATTTTCCGGGAAATGCTCTCGTGTGTATTGGGATCCTTGTTACCAAGATTAGTGCTTAGCTAGACCGAGTTTTGCTCTATCATGATTGAGTGATTCTCTTAGAGGAGTCCAGCATCAGCCCCAGTTTCCTCATGGGCAAGCAGGGTGTCATTTCTAACACCACCTACGTTTCCCTAAAATTGTGGTTATACAGGAAAATTAGATGTACAAGGCTATGATATATATAGCCTTCATGTTATGTAGATGTTTGAAATGAGATGTATATGTGATGAATAGTTATGAAATGAAATCTTTGTACCCCTACTTATCCTAATTTTCGAGAACGAAAATTTTATAAGGAGGGATGAATGTAATAATCGGGAATTTTTATCATTCTCGGAAAATCGGTACATGGAATATACACGATGAATTTCATGTTTAAAATGTGAAAATGTAGTGATTTTATGTATACACGCGTGTGTGTGTAATACACAGTATCAAGAAATTGGTCAAGATGACCTTTTCTTAATATAAAACTGATATGTTTGGAATCAGAATGCTCAAATTAGTCAATTGAACACAAAAAGAAATTTTTGACCGAGAAACATGCAGTACCAGAAAACTGGTCAAGATGACCTCGGATGAAAATAAAACTGATATATTTGGGTTCAGCATGCCTAAATTCGTCAGGATAGCTCATGTTGAAATTTTGGACAAAAAAAGTATATATAAGGGTAAAAATCAGAAATTTGTAAAAAGGCCCCCAGAATTTTTCTCCTTTTCTCTTTTCTCCCACACCACCATAAGTGAACAGTAACCGACCATCAGAAACGGTGTCCATTTTCGACACCGCCATTCTCGTTGGAAAGCTCTCGCCGAGCTGAGTCCAACAGTAGGTCGAGTTGACGGAACAGACGCTAAAGCACACCGCACGTGTCGCCCGAAGCCACCGGAGGAGCAAATCTTCAAGTCTCTGTTTCTCCGCTGTCCGATGTCCAAATGCCACGATTCCGGTTCCAATGGATTCCTAGTGAAGAGTAGAACAACACCCGGGCCCCATTTCAGCTCAACGGCCACCGGATTGCGCTGCCCAAGCCCTTGTCATCGCTGTCATGTCAGCGCCGTGGAAACCTCCGATTTCGGTGGAGTTGAGCCACACCACCGGTACCAAAATGATCAGAACCATGTGTAAAGCAAAAGCCCCAAGTAAATTTTAGGCAACAACCATGGCACGATGGAGAACATACCTCACCACTGTCGTCCAATTTTTGGTGTTTAGTTTTTGGCAATAGGAGCTTCGATTGGTTAAATTGACACCAATGGGTTCCTCTCGTAAAGCTCTTCGAGGTGGTGGTTGCCTTTTTCCTCGCCACCACAGTCAACGCCAGTCAACATCGGTCAGTGGCAACCCGGTGACCAAAAATTGAAGAATGACCCGTTGACATATTTTCAACATTCCAGACACATCCACGACATCAGATTTGCAAATTGAAACTTGAAAAGTGAAGAACAGAGAAACAAATTTTGTGCACTCGAGACCGAACGGTTCATTCGATAGCTAGTGGGACAATTTCGGTAGTGATTTCGATCCTTTATTCCTTAATTTATGTTTTGGAATGATTATGTACAAATTATGTATTTTATCATGTGAAATTGTAAGAAAAATGGACGAAAATAATGGATAAGAAAATCTGTTAAATGTGAAGAATTTGACATAAAAATTGAGTTTTACGTAATAATATTGGCCTCTGGTATAGTACGTGGTAAATTAGAATTAGATTAGATGGTTTCGAGACGTTTCCTAAACTCCAGGAACCCAAAAACTAAGCGAAAATGCTACCGAAATTTCTAAAACAGCATAAGGGGTATTTTAGGAAACGAGGGGTAAAAATGTGGTCAGAATGGAAACTGAGCCCCCTCGGTGACCTAGGGTCGGAATAGTACCACCCAAGGGTCGGTGAATAGTAAACCAAGAAATTGCGGTAAATAATGCCATAAAAATTTAGTAAAGCCTAAGAAAAATTATTTTATGATTTAATAGCATGGCCAATCCCAATAAAATATTAAAATGAAAATTATACGCCCCAAAGACCCGTCAGGGGCAAAACGGTCATTTTGACCAAAAATTTCAGGAATGATAGAAAAGGGCCCTAATGGACTTCGAATGGTTTAATTAAGATTCTAAGGGCCAAAACTATGTTGTAAATCAAAGAAAAGTAAGGTTATGATGAAAATCCCGTTAAGGGGCAAAATGGTAATTTTGCCAAAAGTACAGGATATAAAGGTAATTTTTCCAAAACTTGATAGAAAAGTGGAAAATGGGATTTTAGACCCCTAATTCATGATTGGAAAATGAAACATAGAATTTTTATATTTTATTAAGTTTTATGTATGAAATAAGTATGGAAAATAACCGTTATTGTCTCGATTATAAGGATCTAGTCCAGACGCGATGAAGGGACATCTGCGGACAAAGAAAGCAGGAAAGGAGATACGAACAGAAATATCTATAAGTTTCAAACATTCTCATGTCTACAACATGAATGGACTGTTATGTCTGGGTATTATATGTTGTAAGTTTTGACATTCTTCTATCTGTAGTATGCCATGATACGAATGTTACGAAAGTCATGTTATCAACTATGTGTTATGTCTAAGTCAAATGTAAATTGACTTGACATGTTATGTCCATGTGTTATATGTGTAGGAAATAAATTGGTAAAAACTTATCAGAGTGGCGTAGCGGAACAATAAAAATTTTTAAAGATCGTCAAATATCTTATGATACCACATACAATAAACCAACAACAATTTAAACTTATACCTCAAAGGATGCCAATCTACAGGAGGAGAATTATTGGAGGGCTTCAACCAACTAGCCTTCTCTACTATTCTCCAATTCCTGAATGGCTGAGTGTGTGGGCACTCTGAACCTTGATCGGTATGGTAGCACTGCTAGTCTTCTTCCGACCACCGAGATCTCTAAAGAACTTATTGTCACGGTGAGTTATGCAACAATAAGCCTGCTCACCTGAGAGTCCGTGATCTGAGAGAACTGGAGTGGCAGGAGCTCTATTTATTGACTTGCATGAGGTGATCCTCTGAATTCGAATTGGATTAGGAGAAGATTTTCTCCCTTATCCATCCACAAAATCTAAATTTTCTAGGCCTTATCCCAACTAACAAATTTGGCCAACTTTAGGATTTTGGATTCAAAATTCAAATAGGATTTTAACTTGAATTTTATCTCACCATTAACCAACCAAAAAATCCAAAAAATCTATTAGGATTATTCCATAAAATTTTCGACCATGTTGTAATGAAAAGAATCAAAATTCAAATAGGATTTTTAAGCTTGAATTTTATCTCATCCTTATCCATAAATAATCGAAAATCTCCCTTGAGATTCACTCAATAAATTTTGGCCAATACAAGGAGGAGAGAATCCAAATTCAATTGGGATTGAAACTTGAATTTTTCCCTGAATCTTATCCACAAAAATTTTGAAAATTCCATGAGGATATTCCTCAAAATTTTCGACCAAGTTAGTTAGGATTGGGATTCCAAATTCAAATAGGATTCAAACAAGATCTTCCTCTCTAGAATCCAAATCAAATTCGAATTTCTCCACATGGATTATCCATAAAAAATTTGAATATTACATGCACTGTGATTCAAAATTTGAATTTCAAATTTCAAAGTTTAAATTTCAAAATTCAAACTTTAAATTCAAATTTGAAATTTAAATTTCAAATTCAAATTTCAAATTCAAATTTCAAATTTAAATTTCAAATTCAAATTTAAAATTTAAAATTTAAATTTCAAAATTCAAAATCCGAATTTCAAACTTCCACAAAAAGGTTATTTTTCAAACTTTATTCTCATGGATAATTTTCTATAACCCCAATCTAATCTCAAATAAAATCATGGCAACTTTATTTGGAGTTTGAATAATTGTGTACTCTATTATCCAAAACAAAATCTGAATTCAACCGGAGAGAATCTAGTCCACCATCCTAATCCTATGTGAACACCATCCATGCATAATCAACTAACCAATAACATACACAAATCAATTTGCCAATCGTTAACGAATTATATGGAGCTAATAGAGGGACCAATTGGACATGTATAATACGGCTCCTGTGAATCCATATGATCATCATTCTTTACCAAACAACTCAATCATATGATCACCAATTTTAGAGTCACACCACTATAAACCTGAAACTGAACTCCCAATTATATACCGTGTTACGTAAGCCTGTGACAAGCTATTGTCCAATGACCTTGTCATATATGCAGAACCTTCATATGATATCCATGATCAACCTTAGGTCAAAGTCCATTCAATCCTACTGATCAGGCTATCTTAAAGTTCTATTATACTACCGAATAAGAAAATGATTGTTCACCATATGTGAATAAGAAGTCATCCACCCAGCAGACAACCCAAGGCCTTGTCCATTTTCACATCTAGTATAATGCCTTAAAGAGGATACCCTTAACTCCTTATTAGAGCTATGATTCTGATATCTGTAAATAAACCCTTCATCGTATACAAGTCATGCACCCAATGAAACCGGTCTATAAGCTTAATACCTCTGAGATGCTTTAGCCATTGAAACATCAAAGTACACAAGTCATATACATGAAGTAGTTCATTCACTCAAGATTAAGGTTACTACACAATGAACATCAAAAGCAGATTGATCCACTTATAGCAGACTGCATAGATCAATCACACTTAGTCCCGGTCTAATATGTCACCACCAAGCAACATATCTATGTCTCTACTTGGGAGTCTATACTCTAGAGAGTCAAGACAAACCGTCCCCACCATGGCTTTAGACAACATAATAGTCTTAACATGAGTTAGATGCTCGGTCTAACCCCATAGACTACAAACCTTAGTTTAGACCACTTACTTTAGAACATTGTCTTCTCGCATACAAAAGTCCATTGCATGTAATGTTCTAATAGTTTTAACACAAGCAGTCAGTGAGTTATATTTGCTTACATTTAATTTAACATATAAATAGAATGAGGACAAATAGTAATGTAATGAATAACCTCTATATATAATTTTATTATCTAGTTCAAAATAAATACATTAAAATATCTCTAATGCTTAGGGCATTTCCTAACAATCTCCCACTTGCCCTAAGCCAGCAGATGTACCATCTTACGCATCCCCATCGCCTCTACATGCCTCTCAAAACTTCTAGCCACCAAAGTCTTAGTAAAGGGATCGGTAATGTTGTTCTCGGACGCGATCTTACATACATCTACTTGTCCTGCCTCCACGTGCCCACTAATAATGTGATACCTCCGATCTATGTGCTTGGTCCTCTTGTGGTGCTGAGATTCCCTTGTATTGGAAATAGCCCCAGTGTTATCATAGTAGAGTGTGATAGGCTTGTCAACACCCGGAATGACCTCAAGGTCTCTAAAGAACTTACAGAGCTAAACCGCTTCTTTAGATGCCTCAGCCACAGCCACATACTTAGCCTCCATTGTAGAGTCAGCTGTGCAACCCTGCTTCACGCTCCTCCACACAATGGTTCCTCCTCCGAGTAAGAACACTGATCCTGATGTCGATTTCCTCGAATCCTTGCAAGTCTGGAGTCTGAGTCCGTGTATCCTACAGGTGTTAGGTCTCGTCCAGAATACACCAACATATAATCCCTCGTTCTCTTAAGATACTTGAGTATATGCTTTACTGCTTGCCAGTGCTTGGTTCCAGGATTCGCTTGATATTGACTCACCATACCTACTGTAAAACATATGTCCAGGCGAGTGCAAAGCATAGCATACATAAGGCTACCCACAGCGGATGCATAAAGGACCTTACTCATATGCTCTCTTTCTTCCGATGTCTTTGGACAGTCATCTAATGAAAGAGTTAGACCGGCAATAGAAGGTTGTGAACCTTTCTTTGCCTCTTGTATGCATATTTGTCAATTATTTTATCTATGTATGAAGCTTGGGATAACGCTATCATTTTGTTCTTTCGATCTCTGAAGAGATGAATGCCTAGAACATAATTAACTTCTCCCAAGTCCTTCATGTCAAACTGTTAGTGCAGTCAAAGCTTGACCGATGATAAATTCCCTACATCATTCCCAATGAGTAGTATATCATCGATAAAGAGTACCATAAAGACCATTTTTCCATCCTTAATACGTTCAAAAACACAGGGTTCATCAATGTTCGGCTCAAAACCAAATGTCCTGATTGGTTGATCAAATCTCTGGTTCCATGAGCGGGATGCTTGCTTTAATCCATAAATGGATCTAAGCAACTTGCAGATTTTTCTTTCTTGGCATTTTGCCACGAACCCTTTAGGCTGTATCATGTAGATACATTCCTTAGGATGGCCATTCAAGAATGTCGTCTGGACGTCCATTTGCCAGATCTCGTAATCGAGAGTCATAGCAACGGACAGAAGAATACAGATAGACTTCAGCATAGCAACAGGCGAAAAGGTTTCATAGTAATCGATTCTAGCCTGTTGCATGTACCCCATTGCAACCAGTCTAGCTTTGAAAGTTTCTACTCTCCCTTCTGCATCCTTCTTTCTTTTGTAGGCCCACTTGCATCCAATGGGTTTTATCCCATCCTGCAGATCTATAAGTTCCCAAACAGAGTTGGATTTCATAGAATCCATCTCATTGTTCATAACCTGTTTCCAAGATTTAGAATCAGCATCATTTATAGCTTCATCATAAGTGACCGGATCATCCTCATGCTCACGAGCCTCGGCCTGGTATACCTCAGCATCATACATGAAAAAATTAGGTTTCTTCGAAACCCTCCCACTACGACGAGGCACCCTAAATTATTTTGATCGTCTGCAGGTCTTTCACTGGAACTCAGACTTGCATCCAAGACTAAAACCTGTGGAGCAATTCTTTCACTTGATATCTCCTCTTGCACCATTTCGCTTCGAGGCTTAAAGTCATTCATATAATTTTCCTCTAAGAATGTCGCATGGGTTGAAACAATGACTTTTTGTTCCTCGGGCTATAGAATAGACCTCCTTTAGTTCCCTTAGGATACCCTACAAACATGCATAATTCTAATCTTGGTTCCAACTTCTTCGTATCCCCATCTAGTACATGTGTCGTACAGTCCCATATTCTCATATGACCAAGGGAGGGCTTCCTACCACGCCATAATTCATAAGGCAGTGTTTGTAATGTCATATGGTTCAGAATATAGCATGCCGTTTGTAATACATATCCTCAGAATGATAACGGCAGTGTTGAATAACTCATCATGGATCGTACCATATCCAATAAAGTCATGTTTTCCTTTCAGCTACACTATTCTGTTATGGAGTACCAAGTGCAGTTAGTTAGGATAATATCCCATTCTCTATAAGATGTCCTAGAAATTTGTCAGAGAGGTATTCGCCACCTCATTCAGATCGAAGTGTCTTTATGGATTTACCCAATTGCTTTTCCATTTCCGCACGATACTCTTTGAACTTGTCAAAGGTTTCGCTCTTGCGGTGCATCAGATACACATATCCAGACCTCGGGTAATCGTCTATAAAGGAGACATAATACTTGAACCCTCCGCATGCTATGACGTTCCTGGGGCCACATACGTCAGTGTGCACAATTTCTAAGAGTTCCTAAGCCCTAGTACCCTTAACTCCAAAAGACCTCTTAGTCATCTTACCTTCAAGACAAAACCCACATTGAGGAAGACGTACCTCCTCCAGAGATTCTAGAGGACAGTCTTTCACCAACCTTTGAATCCTATCCTGATTAATATGACCAAGTCTTAATTGCCAAAGATATGCCTTGTTAGAGTGAGAAACTTTCAACCTTTTAGAGTTATCTATTAATTCAGTGTCAAGCAGTGAGTACATCTTTGGTTTGATCAAATATAGGTTTCCATCCATCGATCCAGAACAGATAAAAGACTTATTTCTACGAATATCAACTCTTTTACTAAAACAAACTGAATAAGAATCCTTTATTAAACAAGCTACTGATATAAGGTTCCTTCTAAAATTAGGAACATAAAAAACAGTCTTTTAATAAAATAAACCTAAAATCATCAAAGTAAAGGTAAACATCTCCCACTGCCTCAGCCACCACTAAGCTACCATCTCCATTCCGCAATGAGAGGCTTCTATCATGTAGACTTCTTGTTTCTATGAACCCCTGCGTTGAAACACAAACATGATTAGTGGCGCCCGAATCAATGACCCAAGTGACTTTCAATTCTTCCACCAAACACGCTTCTAAATAGTGAAGTTCCTTACCTTCCTTGCCCTTGGCGGCTAGGAATTCCCGGTAAGCCTTTTGGAAGTTACCTACCTTCCTACAGCGGAAGCACTTGGACTTTTTAGGGTCCCTAGGCTTCTTGTTGTTCTTCTTCTTCTTCCCATCTGAGATAGGAGGATTAGAAGAACTAGAAGCACTTGCTTCTGATTTGGCCTCTTCCTCTTCTGTGAGTGCTTGGAAGATTCCATCAAATTGACCTCTCTTTTTGGTTGGACCGCATCCCCATCCTTGATCATCTGCTCATAAGCTTGGAGTTGCTTCATGAGCTTGGTTAGTCCTAACTCCCTTGTCGCCAGATTATATGCGGCCTTAAACCCCACAAAATCTGTTGATAGAGTTTTGAACACCATCTCGATCTGGGTGTTGTAGTCCAGTTCAGCACCGTTCTCAACAGCCTCAGCAAAGAATCCTATTAGAGTGATCATATGGTCCTTCACCAGAGTACCAGCCTTTTGCTTAGAGTTCATAATGCTAGTAATAGCAGACTATCGAGCCAATTTTTCTTGGCCTCCGAACATGTCCCCCAGATTTTCCATGATCTCCCCAACAACTTGATAAGTCTCATGCTGCTTTTGTAAAGCACTTGTCATGCTTGCCAGAATGTAGCACCGAGCTATCTCATTGGATTCTCTCCAATGAATATAGGCAACTGGGACCTCCTCAAGCGGTATGTCAGGTTGGGCCCAGGTGGGCATGGTTCGTCTAGTACGAACTTGTGTATCTCGCAGCTGAGAACTATCAGTAGATTTCTTTTTCAGTCTTTATAATTATCACCATTCAGCTTATTTTTAGTAAGTGTTAAAATAAAGGGTGTCGGTGACATTTTGAACTGAAATAAAATTATACTATACATCATTACAAAGCCCAAGCAAATATCCAGATAATTTAGCAAATAAAACATACAAGTATGTTCCTACATGAAACTTGAAAAACATGTAGCATTGCAACAGTAATTCTCAGCACCTATTGCCCCAAGCCACCGAGGGGTGGTCATGAGATAAATAGCTGGAACATGGACCCCGTCCAATTAATATATGTTACCGTAAATCCTCCAAGGTTAAGAAATATATTAATAATCACTTATTTTGGCCACTAGTTTAGTTAACAGAGCTTATAGGGAAGGTTAATAACTAAACGAGTCTTGAATGTATAACCATTATTTACTTAGCCCGATCTACGTCCTACCAAGCCACTGAGGGGTGGTCATGAATAGGATCATGCCCGAACACGTTTTCCACATAAGAGATCTAACCTAGTATACCGGCGGCAGTAAACACCTACCGAGGGGTGTGGTCAGGGCAGAACTGAAGCGAGGCATTACCATGCTTTCATAAATGGATCAATAATGAAGGCCGTGGGTTTTGTTTGAAACCCTCTCCCACTCAATATTTTGAAAAACATGCAAGTTTTGACAAATATGTATGATCAATATAGTATGAGCGGCACTCACCTATCCTATATGACATGTTATCAAATATGCACATAAAACATCCATCAATACATATTTATACATCCATGACATATCACAGAAAAAATAATTGATAGAATAATAACCAAGCCATGGTTCCATCCTAAAACAAAGAAAATAAAGATTACAAAATTCCATCCAAAGCATTCTTTGGCTCTTGAATTTTGTTCCGTCTTCTTGTATCCATCTTTATGTAGCCTGTCCATTTATTTCTCATCCCAAGAGTCATTTAAAATTTAAATTCCAAAAATTTAAATTACAAATTTAAATTCCAAATTCGAATTTCAAATTTAAATTTCAAATTCAAATTTTTAAACAATTTTAAATATCATGTGTAATAATATGTAATTTCAAAAATTTCAAATTTTTAATTACATATTTTAAACATGATTTAAAATTAAATTTCAAATTTAAAAATCAAAATTTTTCGATTTTCGAACCATCGGCCCCACTGCTTGGAGGCCCGCACAGCCGCAGGCCATGTGCAGCTATGCTGGGCTGCAGGCCAAGCTGCAGCTATGCTGGGCTGCAGCCCAAGCTGCAGCCATAGGCAGTGCCTGCGGCCACAGGCTGCACACCCAGGGCTACGGCCAGCCCTTGGGGGGCCACGACCACCCTCGGCTGTAGGCAGTGCCTGCGACCGTGGGTGGTGCAGTCGTGGACAGGGGCTACTGCAACCCCATCCTGCCCGAGGGCAGGGGCTGCAATCCCACCAATGCTGGTGGTCTATCCCAAGGGGGTCGGTCCTCGATTTTCGTGCCATATTTTAATTTATCCAATTAGGATCTCCAAAATTAATTTGAATCCTAATAAAACTGAAATTTTCCACATAATCAAAATTTCAACCTTTAAATTAAATTTAACTTTTGGGAAAAAATAAATTACGGTCTTCAAACTTTAATCTCATTCAAGAATAATTACATAAAATTTCCTACATCGTTTCTGGTGTTCAAAAATTCTAATCATAATATTTCTAATAGACTAGAAATTAAAATCCATGAGAAAATTACAGTGATAACAAACTGCTCCCATGGTTACATAAAAAATTCCTAGATACAATTTCCTAAATTCTAAGGAACCATAACCGGCATAAAACAAGCATGCTTATAATAATTTAAAAAATTAAAATAACCACATACCACATACATAATACATGATAACAGCATAAAGGAATCCTAGAAGGCCACTCTCTAAATATCAAATCCATGCACAATAAAAAGACTAATTAATTGTCTAATTTATGTACATGGCATGGTCATGAAATGGCTCTGATACCAATTGTAGGAAATAAATCGGTAAAAATGTATCAGAGTAGCACAACGGAACAATAAAAATTTTTAAAGCTCGTTAAATATCTTATGATGTCATATACAATAAACCAACAACAATTTAAGCTCATACCTCAAAGGATGCCAATCTGTAAGAGGAGAATGATTGGAGAGCTTCAACCAACTAGCCTTCTCTACTATTCTCCAATTCCCGAATGGCTGAGTGTATGGGCACTCTGAACCTTGATCGATATGCTAGCACTGCTAGTCTTCTTCCGACCACCCAAATCTCTAAAGAACTTATTGTCACGGTATGTTGTGCAACAATAAGCTTGCTCACCTGAGAGTCTGTGGTCTGAGAGAACTGGAGTGGCAGGAGCTCTATTTATAGACTTGTATGAGGTGATCCTCTGAATTCGAATTGGATTAGGGGAAGATTTTCTCCCTTATCCATCCACAAAATCTAAATTTTCTAGGCCTTGTCCTAACTAAAAAATTCAACCAACTTTAGGATTTTGTATTCAAAATTCAAATAGGATTTTAACTTGAATTTTATCTCACCATTAACTAACCAAAAAATCTGAAAAATCTATTAGGATTATTCCATAAAATTTTCAGCCATATTGTAATGAAAAGAATCAAAATTCAAATAGGATTTTCAAGCTTGAATTTTATCTCATCCTTATCCATAAATAACCGAAAATCTCCCTTAAGATTCACTCAATAAATTTCAGCCAATACAGGGAGGAGAGAATCCAAATTCAACTGGGATTAAAACTTGAATTTTTCCCTGAATCTTATCCACAAAAATTTCAAAAATTCCATGAGGATGTTCCTCAAAATTTTCGACCAAGTTAGTTAGGATTGGGATTCAAAATTTAAGTAGGATTCAAACAAGATCTTCCTCTCCAGAATCCAATCAAATTCGAATTTCTCCACGTGGATTATCCATAAAAAAATTTGAATCTTACATGGACTGTGATTCAAAATTTGAATTTCAAATTTCAAAGTTTAAATTTCAAATTCAAAATTTAAATTTCAAAATTCAAAATTCAAATTTCGAACTTCCACAAAAAGTTTGTTTTTCAAACTTTATTCTCATGGATAATTTTCTACAACTCCAATCCAATCGTAAATAAAATCATGGCAACTTTATTTGGAGATTGAATAATTGTGTACTCTATTATCCAAAACAAAATCTGAATTCAACTGGGGAGAATCTTGTCCACCATCCTAATCCTATGTGAACACCATCCATGCATAATCAACTATCCAATAGCATACATAAATCAATTTGCCAATCGTTAAGGAATTATGCGGAGCTAATAGAGGGACCAATTGGACATATATAATCGGGCTCCCGTGAATCCATATGATCATCAATATTTGCCGAACAACTCAATCATATGATCACTAATTTCAGAGCCAAACCCACTATAAACCTAAAACTGAACTCCCAATTATATACCGTATTACGTAAGCCTATGACAAGCTATTGTCCAATGACCTTGTCATATATGCAGAACCCTCATATGATATCCATGATTAGCCTTTGGTCAAAGTCTGTTCAATCCTACTGATTAAGCTATCTTAAAGTTCCATTATACTACCGAATAAGAAAATGATTATTCACCATATGTGAATAAGAAGTCATCTTCCCAGCAGATGACCCAAGGCCTTGTCTATTTTCACATCCAGTATAATGCCTTAAAGAGGATACCCTTAACTCCTTATTAGAGCTATGATTCTGATATCTGTAAACAAACCCTTCATCGTATGCAAGTCATGCACCCAACGAACCGGTCTATAAACTTACTACCTCTGAGATGCTTTAGCCATTGGAACATCAAAGTACACAAGTCATATATATGAAGTAGTTCATTCACTCAGGATTAAGGTTACTACACAACGAATGTCAAAAGCAGATTGATCCACTCATAGCGGACTACGTAGATCAATCACGCTTTAGTCTCGGTCTAATATGTCACCACCAAGCAACATATCTATGTCTCTACTTGGGAGTCTATGCTCCAGACAGTCAAGACAAACCGTCCCCTCCATGGCTTTAGGCAACATAATAGTCTTAGCATCAGTTAGATGCTCGGTCTAACCCCAAAGACTACAGACCTTAGTTTAGACCACTTACTTTAGAACATTGTCTTCTAGCATACAAAAGTCCATTGCATGCAACGTTTTAACAGTTTTAACACAAGCAGGTAGTGAGCCATATTTGCTTACATTCACTTTAACATGTAAATAGAATGAGGACAGACAGCAATGTAATGAATAACCTCTATATATAATTTTATTATCCAGTTCAAAATAAATACATCAAAATGTCTCTAATGCTTAGGGCATTTCCTAACAATATGTAGTAAGTTTCGACATTTATTTGTCTATAACATGAATTTATGTACTGTGTTATATGTTATGTATGACATGTAAAGTATATATGAAGGTGTTATATGCATACTAACATGGGAAACAAAATATCCACAAATCAGAATGAAATGTAAAAGAGTTCCAGAGCCAGGAGGCAGTAATAATGCCATCGGGTTAAGGACCACATGAAAGTCGGTAATGAAACCACTTTGGCGTACCGGCCTCGCACACAGGTGGAGGTTCCTTATGTTAGGATATGATATGGCTTCCAAACCGATGGTAGTGCGTCCCGGGTACGGAAGTCTAATGTTCAAGTTTAAGGTACAACCAATCATAGGGCCCAAAACCAGAACGTAATGAAAGATAAAGACCCAAGACTGAAAATGTAGCCCATAAACAAGCATAAGATACACTAACACTATAAGTACAATCGCAGTCAAAGTACTGTTCAAGTCAACAGTATTGTTTATAGTCAACAGTATTGTTCATGTTCATGGTCAGAGTTGCTATTCATAATGAATAGTATTATTTATGATAAAAAAGCAAGCATAACATGACTGATATTCATGTTATGCATATGTTATGTTATGCATAAGTTGATATGCATAAGTTAATCATACTATATTAAGTATGCTCTATGTTATGTTAAGTATGTACATTATGTTTAAATATGAATGTTTTAAGCAATGGATGGTATGTGTATGTAATGTTTTGTACGTAGGAAAGTATGTTTATGATGTTAAGGATATTTAAGCATACGTAAGTATATTTATAATGTTTTATGTATTTAAGTATGACAACTATATTCATGATGCTAAATGAGGAAGTATGTTCACGATGTAAAGCATGACAAGTATTTAAGTACGTTATGTTTCAAGTATGCTATATTTAAATTACGATATGTTTACGATGTAGATGTTAAGTATGTTTCATGTTATGTTTATGATGTTTGAGCATACGTTAAGTATGCTACGTTTAAAATATGATATGTTTACAATGTTACGTATGTTAAGTATGTTTAAGGTGTTAAAGTATGTTAAGTATGAAAGTATGTTCACGATGTTAAGTATGAAAGTATGATTATGATGTAAAGTATTTTCAAGTATTTACAAGTATGTTTACAAAGTTATGTACGCTAAGTATGAATGTTAAGCAATGTATGATATATATTAAGTAAATGTTCTAATGCCATAGTGGGTATTAGATATGCTTTGTCCGATATAGTATGAGTGATGTTAAATACATTTAAATATGAATTTTAAGCAAGTTATGTTTTATGTTATGTTAATGCTTTGCCCTATATGGTATGAATATTTATATGTCATACATGTATGTTTGAACTTACTGAGCTTGTCGCTCACAAGTTTACTCATGTTGCAGGTAAGCAACCTGCACAATAATAAGATAAGTGATGGATGATGAATGAGATATGCATGTCACAAGGGACTGGGCGAGGGTTATGGTACTGCTATGAGTCTTCCGCTGAGCTGTTTAAAAAGAGTATTGAAATGATATTTATGAAGTATATCAAGTTATAACAATGTAAAAGATTTACTTTAGTAAATGTTTTACGATGATACAGTTTCTAAGTTTAAAGTTAAAAAAAAATTATTCCTTATTTTCACATTCAAATGAAAAGTTAAATAAGTATATTAAAAGTAAGTTGCTGACGACCCATGAAACGATGGTCTATCACAGTCGGCTTCAGAGCTTGACCGCGATGGCACACCAAGCAAGTACCGGGAGTCACAAAGGTGGTAAAAAATGGCCAAACCCGTGGCCTAAAACTGAGGATAGGTTGTTTTCTAGCCAACCTTTAAAACATCCATTCACACATCTATTACAAAATCTTAAACCACAATCGCACAACCACATAAAATTAAACAATAAAATAAAATGCTAAGGGCTCAAAATAAACTTATTTCAACCTATTGCACAAATAAATACACATATATTTCCCTGATCAAAACTTAAAAATGGCTAAACCACTAAAAGGGGGTTTTTGATTTTACCTTGTGTGCTTGATCTAGCACAATCCGAACCAAGGGTGGCCAAATCCGTGTGGTCCTAGGTGAACAAGAAGGGGTCGCCCTTTGGCTAGGAGAAAACATAAAATATTCTTCTCACTTATCAAGCTAATGAAAAGTCATCAAAACCACAAAGATTTGTTTTAGAACCATACTGAAAAATAACCTTGAAATGCTCTTGAAAAATGTCTCCAACACTACCAATGTGAGGCTGATTTTTTGGTAAGTTTTTGGCTGACTTTGGCTGGGTTTCTTGGCTGAGAAATGGTCAGTTTTTGGGGTTGGTCAGATTTTTTGAAGCAAAAAGGGAGAAAAAGGCTTGGTTTTTGGGAGCAAAAAGAAGAAAGTAAAACCTAATAACAAGCACCCCTTTTTATGGACAAAACTTAACCAAGATTAATCATCCTTAAACCCAATTAATCAAGCCAATATGAAGCTTAAGGGGGGACAAATTTTGGCCGTGTGCAACCCTCAAAAACCGAAGGAGGCTGGCACACACAAAGGGGGTCAAATTCCTTAAATGCATGTTTGCTCATGTGACTAAACTATTCCCTTTTTTATTCAATGTGTCATAACCTATTTCAATATTTTAATGATAACTTTTAGGCTACTTTTGTAGCTAATTTTTGCTACTTTTTTGGCTGGAATACACAGTTTCCTAAGGGGGAAATTCATCTGTAAAAACTCCTCTTAATAGTCTAATTTCCCACAGCGTTGTTCGGTCCTTTCTCGATGCTGTTTTAGATTTTGATCGAAATTGAATTTTCTGAATCTGATTTGTATACTAATAATTCCTAGTTGGGTTGTAAAGCCTATAAGCCTATTCTATGTCTATTTTACTGTTTATTTACGATATTGTGGTTGTGTCTACACTGTGCTGTCCTTACGCATGCATAACGAGGTGTTTTCGTATGAAATTTCAAACATAGTCTTGCTTGATTAATCTGGACATGCTAATTTCAAATTTATTAGTCTTATGTCCATCTGAGGTCGTCTGGACCAGTTTTCAGGATCTATATGACCCCGTCTTAAAAAACATGTTTCGTGCTCAATTGACTAATTTGAGCGTTCTAAGTCTAAATATATCAGTTTCGAGCTGAGAAAAGGTTGTCTTGACCCCCTTCCCGATACTGCATATCTCCAAAACAAAAATTTAAGTTTTATACTCAATTGACTAAATTGAGCCTTCTGACTGTTAATATGTCAGTTTTATGTTAAATTAAGGCCGTCTTGGCTATTAACCTGACACTGCGTATTTACTATTTACTATTCACTATTTTCTGCTTAGCTGACTAGTCTGAGCGTTCTGACTCCAATTTTGTCAGTTTCTGGGTGAGAAGTGGTCATCTGGATCATTTTTCTTCATACTGTACCTCTATTAGGGTAATTATCGCTGTTATACTTAGATGACCGGTTCGAGCGTACTGATGACTTATTCACCAGTCCCGTGTCAAGAAATCGTCGTCTGGACTAGTTTCTTGATACTGCGTGTCTTATATGCACATACACATAGTAGGGTGGACCGATTTCACTGTCGGTTACCCCCTTCACCGTATGAATAGTAATTAAACGTTACTGTACCCATTTAATTCATTCAACTGGAAGATATACTGTATTTATTAACTTAATTACTCATTATATAGTAATTAGGTTTCATGAATCATGAGAGTCATTACAGCGACTCTTTACTTAATACATGGCTTTCAACACTGGCTCATACATGGGCGTGTTATCATGCAACACGGGTGTGTGCACTCCAAACACGGGTGTGTACCAGCTGAGATTGCTCAACATGCCCAGTCCCTAGAACACGGCCTCTCACACATTCAATCATCCGAGCGGTATACGGCTACTTACATTGTGACGTCCGATGCCCTTAGTGGTCCGAATTGTGGTGCCCCCGACCTCGGCCCACCGAAACTATTACAATCAAGCTCCTTAGTCGACTGAAATAGCTCGTGAACTTCATCGACTCGCCTAAATTCTTTTCTTTCTTTTAAACCCTTTGTGAAATTTGGAATCATTTTTTTTTTCTTCAATACTTTTTCTTGATGGTAACATAACGTAATTAAACTGAACTATGTTTATCACTTTTAAAAGTACAAACATACTTTATACATAAATACCTAAGTCAAATCTTTTTACAATACATGTCTCTTCTTTCAACGCTCAGCGGAAAACTTGTAGCAGGACCATATCCACAGTGGATTTCCTATCCCCATTGGCATGCTCGCATCCTACCTCTATCCAGAAATCTACTGGACAGATTTCTTAATTGTAATATGAACAAACTGGTGAACTAACAGGCTCAGTAAGTTCAAACATACTAGTAAGAATCATATGGATTCAAAAATATTGAAAACTCAATTTCCTAAAAATAGTACTATTTACCATGAATAGTACTATTCACCATGAATAATAACTTTGACATTTGATCGATGAATAGTAATAGTTATCCTAACTGGTTACTATTCACTTTACCCTAACAGATAACAATTCACATTACTATAACTGGATACTATTCACATCAACCTAACCGGTTACTATTTACAAACCCTAATCGAAATCACTATACTTAGCGTACTTCGGTTATGCTCAGTTATGATTTTTGTCATTTTATTGATTGTTCATTCTCTATTTGATTTCTAATTTAGAGCTCTGTTTATGGCAGTACCGATGATTATTAGCACGTTGATTGGGAGGGTCTAAGGAGCGACCTTAGAACATCGGCCTCCACAGTCTTGATATCCTCGTAGGATCTGAGAAAAACCTCCACCACTATGTTAGGAGGGCGGTACGCCTTAGTGATTTCATTACCATCTTTCAATTTGTAGTCTTGACCAAGTGATATTAATCATCACCTCAAGGTCACTATCCTCCATCGCCCGTAGACCTTACATATTCTCTTTTCTCTTTGTATGGGATATGTTATACCAACTAATCCCCAGATGGTCATAGGACTTAATATCTAATGTACACTTAGTGCATAATCAGTATCACTGTATTTCATGTTATAGACAAATTTAAATGTCTGAACTTACTGCATATAACGCATCAACATAAATATGCCAAGTCAATTTATATATGACTTAGACATAACACATAGTTCATAACATGACTTTCATAACATCTACATAATCGCATCTTGACATGAAAACAGACATACAATAGTCAGTTCATGTTGCAGCCAATTAAATGCTTGAACGTATAGGTACTTTCGCTAGTATTTCCTTCCCCGGCTCCGTAGATGTTCCTTTGCCGCGTCTGGATCGGGTTCCTATAACCGGAATAACCACGGTTATTCTAAATCTTCATTTCATATTTAAAATTTAGTAAAACATAAAAATTCTACGTTTTATTTCCCGTAAATGGTCTTAGGAATCTAAAATCTCATTTTCCATTTTTACACTAACTCTTGGCAAAATTACCATTTTGCCCCTGATTGATTTCTCATCATAAACCTACTTTTGTTGGTTTAAGACCAAATTTAACTTTTATAATTTCATTTTAACTATCCTTAGGCATTCACGGTCCTTTCCGAGCCTTTCAGAAATTTTTGGTCAAAATGACCATTTTACCCCTGATGGGTCTCAGGACCGTCATATGCTCACTGTGACTTTAACGGGATTTTCTAAGTCCAAATATCATAAAATAATATTTCTTAAGCTTTTACAAACTTTTACAGCATCCATTGCTGTTTCATAGACGACTATTGGTCATCCGACCCTCGGGTGGTACTATTCTGATACCTAGGGTCGTTTCTCGTTTTTCTCACGTTTCGGAGCCTTAAATGGGTATTTCACTACTCCTGAAACGTTGTTATGCTAATCTCGAGCCGTAGACACCGAGTGGGCTCGGGTTTTCATCCTGACCTTAAATGTACCTTTTGTTTCCTAAAATACCCTTAATATTGGTTTTCCCGTTCTCTTACATTTTCACAACCTCGGAGGGATGGTTTACTATTCCTCAAAGGTTCATTTTCCCATTTTCTAAACTTAACTCATCGAGGGGTCTTGGTTTCCATTACTGAACACAATTTGCCTCTCATTTTTCACCGAAATGCCCTTAGTGCCGTTTTCAAAATTTCGACAGCATTTCTACTAAATTTCTAAATCACCGGCGTTTAGGAAACGCCTCAAAACCATCAAACCTATTTTATTCTATCACGTACTATACCAGAGGCCTAATTTTTACATAAAACTCAACTTTTTACGTAAAAATTTTCACATTTCCCATACATTTTCTTTTTCTGACTTTTCATTCATTTTACTCTTTTTTTTCTTTTCTCTTTACAATTTGAATACAAATTACATATAAATCATTCCAATACATAAATAAGGAATGAAGGGAAACAAAATTGCTACCAAAATCGTCCCATCGACGATCGGATGAACCGTTCGATCTCGACCGCATAAACTTTTTGTCTTCGTTCTTCATGTTCAAAATCCCGGTTGGAAATTCTAATGCCGCAGATGTGTCCAGAACGTCGAAAATAGGCCAACGGGCCACTCTTCATTTTTCTACCCCCGGGTCACTATTGACCGTGTTGACCACATTGACCGGCATTGACCAGTGGCAAACGGCGGCGGCACAAACAACAGAGGTGTCCACCTTGAAGATCTCGACGAGAGGAGTCCATTGGTCGTGTCAATTTCACCATTGGAGGCTCCGATCGTCGACAATCGGCCTCGAAAACTCAACCCACGGTGGCGGTGTTGAATCTCCACCGTGCCGGGGTTGTTGCTCACAATTACCTTAGGGCTTTTGTTCCACATCATCTTCTGAGTATTTTGACACCTACGGTGTCCCTCAACTCGACCGGAAACAGTGAGTTTCACGGCGGTGACATCGCGGCTTCGGGCGATGCGATCCAGCGGCCGTTAAGTGAAATGAGCTATGGGTTTTGTTCTCCTCTTCACCACGAAACTTTTGGGACCGAAATTGTGTCGATCCGAGGTTGGACGGCTGAGATAACGTCGTTTGAAATTTCTGGCCACCGGTGGCTTCGGGCAACGCGTGCGGCGTTCTCCGACGTCGTTTCCGTCGATTCAGCACACAGTTGGACTCAGCTCGTCCAGAGCTTTCCAATGAGACCAGTGGTGTTGAAAACGGACACCGTTTTCGATGGTCGGTCACTGTTCACTTTTGGGATTGTGTGGGGGGAAAAATATAGAAAAGGGAAATTATGGGACCTTTTCTGCAATTTCGACTTTTTATACACTTTTTGTCCAAAATTTCAACATGAGCTATCCTGACTAATTTGGGCGTGCTGAACCCAAATATATCAGTTTCGTTTTCATCCGAGATCATTTCGACCAGTTTCCGGTACTGTGAATTCCAAGTCAAAAATTACCTTTGTGCTCAATTAACTAATTTGAGCATTCTGATAGGCTATACTGACTAATTTGGGCGTGCTGAATCCAAATTTATCAATTTTATCTTCATCCGAGGTCATCTTAACCAGTTTTCTGGTACTACATATTTCCCGATCAAAATTTACTTTTCGTGCTCAAATGACTAATTTGAGCATTCTGATCCGAAATATATCAGTTTTATATCAAGAAAATGTCATCTTGACCAATCTTTTGATACTGCATATCTCCGAGTCAAATATTATTGTTCATGCTCAATTGACTAATTTGAGCATGCTGAATCTAAATATATTAATTTTAGGTCAAGAAGAGGTTATCTAGACCAACTTCTCAATACTGTGTGTAACACACACACGCACTCACGTCTAAAATCACTACTATCTGTATTTTATCTTTTTGTGCACTCAGCTTACCCTGAGTCACCTACTAGGGTTTACAGTTCACTGTTTTTCCCCAACTCAATTTGGCATGCTTTTACATCATCGAGTTCTTAATTTGTAATATCGTTAGAACATTTTATCTCGTTCTATACAATATTAATCATACATTTCACATTTTAAACATGAAATTCATCGTGTACATGCAATTTACCATATTTCGAGAATAGTAAATTTCCCGGTTATTACACGATTCATCACTAAAAAGTACTACTTGTACTTTTACTTTAAAACTGATACTTAAACTTATATACTTAGATACTCCAATTTTAGGGATTTTTTTATACGCGTACACATATTTACTATTCATATATGTATTCTATTAAGATACGAAGACTACATCATATGGAGTTCAATTATACATACATACTTGTATTGACTGTTTAACTAAATACTATTCCAAATATACTGTTTAACTGTTACTATTCAAAAATACTGTTTTATTATTACTATTTAAGAATATTATTTAACTGTTACTATACGCAAAAACTGTTTAACTGTCATTCTCCAAAATATTGTTACTTAAGTTTTAAGGAAGAATACTCTCGGTGTATCCATAACCTCGCCACACATTCGCCTCCACCACCATCATCGCCCATTAGGGTTTTAAGCTATAGGATGCTTACCTATAGCATGAACACACACCGTGAGCTTTATTGCCCAGTAAGTACAACATGTTAACCACAAAACATGTTTAAAACTTAGTACATACTTAAAATCATATAAGCATGTCGTAAATCAACATATACCACTTATACGTAGCACATACCCGATCATTACATATCATGTCACTGTGTACAAAACTTCACATACTATATGCATAGCAGAAACATCGCATACTGAATGTAGGAAAATAAATCGGTAAAAATGTATCAGAGTGGCGCACCAGAACAATAAAAATTTTTAGATCGTTAAATATCTCATGATGCCATATACAATAAACCAACAACAATTAAAACTCATACCTCAAGGACGCCAATCTGCAGAGGAGAATGACCGGAGGGCTTCAACCAACTAGCCTTCTCTACTATTCTCCAATTCCTGAATGGCTGAGTGTGTGGGCACTCTGAACCTCGATCGGTATGCTAGCACTGCTAGTTTTCTTCCGACCACCCAGATCTCTAAAGAACTTATTGTCACGGTGGGCTGTGCAACAATAAGCCCACTCACCTGAAAGTCTGTGGTCTATGAGAACTGGAGTGGCAGGACCTCTATTTATAGACCTACATGAGGTGATTCTCTGAATTCGAATTGGATTAGGAGAAGATATTCTCCCTGATCCACAAGCACAAAATCTGAATTTTCCAAGGGAAAATCCCAACAATAAAATTTGGCCACTTTAGGATAAATCCAATCCAAATCTAAACAAGATTTTAACTAGAATTTTATCTCCCTTTTTCAACCAAAAAATCCGAAAATTCTAAGGAGAAAATCTCCACAAAAAAGTCAGCCACTTTTGAATAAGGGAGAATCAAAATTCCACTAGGATTTTCAAGATTAAATCTTATCTCATCCTTATCCAAAATAATCGAAAATCTCATAGGAGATTCACTCCTAAATTTCGGCCATTATCTGGGAGGAGAGAATCCAAATTCAACTGGGATTGAAACTTGAATTTTCCCTTGAACCTTATCCACAAAAAATCTAAAAATCATTGAGGATAATCCTCAAAATTTTCGTCAAACTTTAGTTAGGATTTGGATTCAAAATTAAAGTAGGATTCTAATAAGATTATCCTCTCCATATCCAACTCAAATTTGAATTTCATTCCTTGTGGATTTATCACAACAAATTTGAATCCTACTTGGACTGTGATTCAAAATTCGAATTTCAAATTTCAAATTCGAATTTCAAATTCAAATTTCAAATTTCAAATTTCAAATTTCAAATTTAAATTTCAAATTCAAATTTCAAATTCGAATTTCAAATTCAAATTTCAAATTCAAATTTCAAATTTCAAATTTCAAAATTCAAATTTCAAAATCCACAAAACAGTTGTGTTTCAAATTCTTGTTCTCATGGATAATTTTCTACAGCTCCAATCTAATCTCAAATAAAATCATGGCAACTTTATTTGGAGTTCGAATAATTGTGTACTCTATTATCCAAAACAAAATCTGAATCCAACCGGAGAAAATCTTGTCTGCCATCCTAATCCTATGTCATCACCATCCATGCATAATAAACTAGCCAATAGCATACACAAATCAATTTGCCAAACGTTAAGGAATTATGTCGAGCTAGTAGAGGGACTAATTGGACATATATAATCAGGCTCCCGCAAATCCATATGATCATCATTCTTTACCGAACAACTTAATCATATGATCACTAATTTCAGAGTCACACCACTATAAACCTGAAATTGAACTCCCAATTATATACCGTATTACGTAAGCCTATGACAAGCTATCGTCCAATGACCTTGTCATGTATGCAGAACCCTCATATGATATCCATGATCAGCCTTAGGCCAAAGTCCGTTTAATCCTACTGATCAGGCTATGTTAAAGTTCCATTATACTACCGAATTAAGAAAATTGTTATTCACCATATGTGAATAAGAAGTCATTTGCCCAGCAGACGACCCAAGGCCTTGTCTATTTTCACATTCACTATAATGCCTTTAAGAGGATACCCTTAACTCCTCATTAGAGTTATGATTCCGATATCTATAAACGAACCCTTCATCATATACAAGTCATGCACCTAACGAACCGGTCTATAAGCTTACTACCTCTGAGATGCTTTAGCCGTCGGAACATCAAAGTACACAAGTCATATACATGAAGCTGTCCTTTTACTCAGGATTAAGGTTACTGCACAATATGTGGCGGCCCGCCCCTTGTGGAGATCATACAATACTATTACAGTTGAGCTTTATCGCTAACTGTGATAGATTGTACTCTCATGGGTCGCCGGCTTATCTCTCTACTCTTTTTTAAAATCGTGACGTTTTTGGGAAAATTGTTTTTCTTTTCTTTAAACATCATATAAAATCTTTTTCCACTAATTACTTTGTTGACAAGTACAAAGTAATTTAAATATTACAGTACTTTCGTAAAATATGCATAATTACAAAAGAACTGTTTTCCCCTTTTTTTTTTCCTTCACTTTAACGCTCAGCGGGAAGACTCTGGCAGTACCATATCCCTCACCCAGTTATCCTATTTGACACGCGCCATCCCGTCCGCATCCAGTCAAACAAGCTACTGAGCTGGTCACTTACCTGCAACATTAGCAAAAATGGTGAGCTACAGGCTCAGTAAGTTCAAACATGCAAGAAATAAAATTTCTATGAATAGTACTATTCATCGTAAATAGTCCTTTGACCACTATTCATATATGAATAGTAATTTTGACTACTATTCATACGTGAATAGTAAGGTTGACCACAACACTGTGTCACAACAGTACATCTACCGCGATGTTAGTACTCTCACTAAACTGTCTTATGCTCAATTATGGCATAGTTTCAGTTTTAGGTCATTATCTTTGATTACGTTCTGGTTTTGAGCTCAGGTTGGCAGTACCATTTAAGTGCGCATGACTGGGAGCGGTACATTAGTGCTGACCTCCACAGCCTTAATCTCATAGCCCCGAAGGCAAAATTGTACATGACTGGGAGCGGTACATCAGTGCTGACCTCCACAGCCTTATCTCATAGCCCCGAAGGCAAAAGTACCTCCCTATACGAAAGGCTGGTACGCCAGAAAGCGGTTTCATTACCGACTTTTTAAATTCTAACCCGGTGACTTCACATTGTCCCGTGGTTAGGAATGGTTCACATTTTAATTTTAGGGGAGTGATTTTCATTAACCTCGCTCTAGTGCCCGAAGCACAATTAATAATGTGTCCATTCTTATAGTGCCCGTAGCACATTTCGTCTCTCTCTCTATTCTATCATAGTGCCCGTAGCACATATGTACCTAACTTATAGTTAGTACATTAAAGTTAGCACAATATTGCTATATGTTGCAGACAGGTAAATGTCTGAACTTACCTTATCAGACTGTTCCCTTTCTCTCTCTTGGATCTTGAATCGCCTTCTTTGTAGGCCGATTTTGGGATCCTACAGACAAAACCTTGTCTGTTAATTTCATTTCCATTTATAACTTTTATTTTTCATTAAAAAGCTTAAATAAAACCTATTTATAACTTTTTAGGTTTTATTTATTATTTCCACCATTTTCCCCCAACTTTTACAAAATTACGATTTTGCCCCTATATTTTGGCAAAATTACAGTTTTGCCCCTGACGGAATTTTATTGATCCAGACTGCATTTTTGGCTCTCAGGAACTTTTCTGACTCTCTTCTAATCATTACCGGGTTCGTTTCTATTTTATTTCCACTTTTTGCTTTCCCGGCCCTCGGGAAGCACTATTCCGACCCTTACGTCGGTTTAGCGATTTTCTATCGTTTCGTAGTCTCAAATGGACGTTTCACTAGTATTTAAAATGTTCATCTAGACTTTCCCGACCTAGGTCTCCGAGGCTCGGGTTTTCCGTTCCCGACTCGGACCTTTATTTCATTTCCAAAAACGCCCCCCCCCCCTCGGGGTCGTTTTTTTCAATTTCACTCACGTTTTTCATTTTCAAGGGGATGGGTTACTATTCACGACCCACCCCTTAAATTTTTTTCCTTATTCAATTTTTCCGTTAGGAACTCGGGTTTCCGTCCCGGTCCTAACTTTTATTTTAAATTCCTATTTTACCCTGAATGCCGTTTTTGAAATTTCGGCAGCATTTCGGCGTAATTTTAAGGCTTCCGGCGTTAGGTACGCCTCGAACCGTATGTACCTGCCACGTACTATACCACAAGCCTATTTTATGTAAAATTTTTCCAAACTTTTACATAAAAACCCACAAAATTCCAATTCCACATTATCACCCACATAGCAAAATTTTTTCACAATTTTACCCTTAATTTGGTTTCGGTTTTCACAACTAAACCGAACCAAATTTTGTCAAACTTTCACCACACTTTAGGCCATTCAAATGTCACGTTTTTAACACATTTTCAAGCCCATTTTCTTGGCATTTTCAACCAATTTCTTATGGTTTTTACCCTTATACAACCCACAGCCATTTAATGAAACACATGCCAAACATTTTTGTTTCATTCTTTCAATCACATTGCCACCATTTACCCATTAAATTGCATGATTTAAATTAACCAAACATCACATAAAAGCATGCAAATTTTTCTTCCAAACCCTTAGGAAACTCACGGCCACATTATGTAATTCATACCAAAAATTTTTTTCAAGCTTTTCATAATGAAATACAAGCTTTATTCTTCACAAAATTAAACTTGGAAACAAGTTAGAAATTAAACCACAAACTTTTCTCATTGGTTACTCAAGGTAACCCACGGATTTTCCCTTGAAAAACCAACAAAATTTCAGTTTTTCTTTACACAATTTGCATGGTTTTCTTCCTTATTACATCCTTAACAAAACCCAACATCAATTCAATGGAAAACAACCAAAAATTTTCCATCTTTTTCTCACTATTCAACCATGGATTTTAAGAAGAAAAACCATGAAAAATTAAGTGAAAAAGGGAGTTACCTTGGTCTAATGCTTCCTTTGTCTTCTAGGAACACTTTGCCACTCTTTTTTGTGAAGAAAAGTTGAAGAAAATCTTGGTTTCCCTTGGGTGGCTCACGTAGACTCCATGGAAGAAACTTAGAAAATTTTTTTCTTTTGGTTTGGCATGAAAATGTGGTCTCGGCCACTTTATCAAAATGTTGCCGACTTAACCATGCAAGAAAGCCAATTAATTTGGCTCTAAACCAATGGAATTTTGACACCTTTCATGCCTAATTCTTTCTCCATTTTTCAAAAATTAAAAATGGTAATTTTTAGCCAAATCTTGGCCTTTAGATCAAAAGGTGATTAAATCCTTGCCATTAATGCCACCAACCACCTTATTTATTTCATTTATTAATCTTGATTTATGATGTCATAAATGCTAAAGTGAAAGTTGACTTTGACTTTCACTATTCACATTAATTCGACTACTTTTTGACCGATACCGGTTCAAGCCAAAATTTTCCTAAAATTGTCCCGGTGTGTTCCTGAGGTCTCCAGTGCAGTCGGATCAATTTAATCTGCTTCCGTTTGATCAAAATCAATCCCGGAAGTTTACCGTCTTTTATTGGTTCGGTTAGGGTTTTCAATGCCGGTTTTGGCACCGTTTCACCCGTTTCAACTCAGTGAATTTTTCCAACACTGAATTCTTACTCATCAGTATTGTTAGAACATTTTCACATATTCTAAACAATATAAACACATTTATTTCACTCTTTAAATAATACAAATTGTTATATACATACAATTGTACATTTTTCATCCGAGAACTGACTGAATTTCCCGGTTGTCACACAATGAACGTCAAAAGCAGATCGATCCACTCAAAGCAGACTTCGTAGATGAATCATGCTTTAGTCCCGGTCTAATATGTCACCACCAAGCAACATATCTATGTCTCTACTTAGGAGCGAAATCATAGCTCTAATAAGGAATTAAGGGTATCCTCTTAAAGACATTATACTGGATGTGAAAATGGACAAACCCTTGGGTTCCAATGGCTAATAAGGAGTTAAGGGTTATCGTTACCATTACTAGTCTGACATAGGGGTCGTTATCTTACATTTCAAGATTTCTAATTGAGTGGTTCACTAATCCTCAAAATGTCGGTCCTTCTTTCCTAGGTTTAGGTTATCGAGGGGGCTTGGGTTTCCATCCCGACTACACTTTTACCCCTCGTTTCCTAAAATACCCCTTTGTGTCGTTTTAGAAATTTTGGCCGCATTTCTGCTTAATTTTTGGGTTTTCGGCATTTAGGAAACGCCTCAAAACCATCTAACTTATTCTAATCTATCACGTACTATACCAGAGGCCTAATTTTTACGTAAGAGCTCAGCTTATTACATAAAAATATTCACATTTTCTCACATTTTCTTTTTCGACATTTCATCCCTTTTTCTTACAATTCCTCAAGTCAGTAAACCATAACTAATACATAATTATTCCAATAATAAAATGAGGACTCAAGAGATCAAAACCACTACCAAAATCATTCCTGTTGACGGTCGGGTGAACCGTTCGATCTCGATCGCACAATCTTTGAATCATCGTTCTTCACTTTCGAAACTCCAGTTTGCAAATCCAATGTCGCGGATGTGTCCGGAACGTCAAAAATAGGCCAACAGGCCATTCTTCAATTTTCGGTCTCTAGGTCGCGTTTGACCGGCGTTGACCACGGCGGCGATGGAAGTGGTGATCACCATCTTGAAGAGCTCGACGAGAGGAACCCATTGGTGGTGTCAATTTCACCAATCGAGACTCCTATCACCGGAAATCGACCCTCGAAAAGTCAGCGACGACAGTGGTGTTGGATCTTCATTTTCCAACGTTGTTGCCCAAAATTGATTTGGGGCTTTAGACCTACGTGTTGTTCTGAGCATTTTGATACCCACCTTGCAACTCAACTCCGCCGGAATAGTGAGATTCAATGGCGGTGATGGCGATGACGACGACGAACCTTGGGTGGCAAAATCTGATGCTTGTTGATGTGAAATGATGCCTCGGTTTTGTTCTACTCTTCAACACGAATCCATTGGGACCAGAATCGTGGCATTTGGACATCGGACTTCGGATATATGGCAGTTTGAAAATTTCAGCCACCGGCGGCTTCGGGCGGCGCGTGCAGCGTGCTCCGTCGTTAGTTCGGTCGACTCGGCCCACCGTTGGACTCAGCTCATCGAGAGCTTTCGAATGGTGCTGGCAGTGTCGAAAATGGAGGTCGGATTCGAAGGTCGATTACTATTCATGTTCGTGAGGTGTGGGGGAGAAAATGAGATAAGAAAAACTTATGGGGGCCATTTTACAAAGGATCCAAAATTTTGGCCCTTTTATACTAAATTTTTGAAAATTTTAAGATAGGCTATACTGGCTAATTTGGGCGTGCTGAACCCAAATATATCAGTTTTATCTTCATCAGAGGTCGTCTCGACCAATTTTCTGATATTGCATGGTTCGTTGTCAAAAATTACTTTTTGTGCTCAAATTACTAATTTGAGCATTCTGATTCCAAATATATCAGTTTTATATCAAGAAAAGGTCATCTTGACCAATTTCTTGATACTATGGTTAGGCTTACACTGTGTTGACACTACACACGCATAACGAGGTGTTTTTGCGTGAAATTTCAAATACAATCTCCCTTGACTAATTTGGACGAGCTGATTTCAAATTTATTAGTTTTATGTCCATTTGAGGTCTTCTAGACTAGTTTTTGGGATCTGTGTGATCCCACCTCAAAAAACGTATTAGGTGCCAGATTGACTAATTTAGGCGTCCTGAGTCCAAATATATTAATTTCGGGGCGAGAAAAGTCGTCTTGACCCTCATCCCGATACTATGTATCTCCCAACAAAAATCTATATTTTATGCTCAATTGACCAGATTGAGCCTACTGACTATTAATACATCAGTTTTGTGCCAGATTAAGGCCGTCTTGGGCACTAACCTGACACTGCGTAGTTCACTATTCACTAATCACTATTCATCATTCACTATTCACTATTCACTATTCACTATTTCCTATTTGACTGACTAGTCTGAGCGTTCTGACTCCGATTTTGTCACCCTCTGGGCGAGAAGGGGTCATCTAGACCACTTTTCTCGATACTGTACGTCTATTAGGGCAATTATCGCTGCTGTGCTCAAATGACCAGTCTGAGCATACTGATGACTAGCTCACTAGTCCTGTGTCAAGAAATGGTTGTCTGAACCGATTTCTTGATACTGTGTGTCTCACACACACACATACATAATAGGATGGACCGATTTCACTGTCGGTTGCCCCTGTCACTACATGAATAGTAATTAAACGTTACTGTATCCGTTTAATTCATTCAACTGAAAAGCACATTGTGATTATTAACTTAATTACATCATTACATAGTAATTAAGTTTCATAATTCATGAGAGTCATTACAGCGACTCTCGGCTCATTACACACCCTTCTACACGGACTCTTACACGGGCGTGTGTAACGTAACACGGGCGTGTACATTTCGGACACGGGCATGTACTAGCTGAGACTACTCAACACAGCCATGTCTTTGGAGCACATTCATTTATCTGAGCAATACATGGCCTCTTACACGGTTGTGTAGTTGACCGTGTTACACTACATGGCCATGTACACTCATGCGGCTTCTCATAGATACACAGTCTGAATGGTACACAGTCACTCACACGGCCGTGTACTTGACCGTGTTACTTAAATTTGCACTAAGAGGCATTAAATTATGTCCATTTTATTCCTTAAGGACTTATTACATGGTAAGTAAGTGCCATGAAAATGGTGGTCATTACAACCTACCCCCCTTACAAAATTTTCATCCTCAAAAATTAGAATAATTCCGAGACGTCTTTTCTCATGTCTTCTTCCCATTCTCATGTGGCTTCCTCAAAACTATGATTCTGCCACAACACTTTTACTAGCAGTATACTTTATTCCTAAGTACTTCTCCTCTCTGACTAGGATCTGCACAGGTCTCTCCTCGTACGTCGGATCAGCGTATACTACAACGGATTCTTGGCTAAGAACATAAGAGCTGTCTGGCACATACTTCTTCAGCATCAAGACGTGAAAGACGTTGTGCACAGTAGCTAACTCGAGAGGAAGTGCTAGTCTATAAGCCACCTTCCTGGCTTTCTCTATTATCTCGAGGGTCCTATGCACCTATGACTAAGCTTTCCTTTCTTTTCAATGCGCATCACCCCTTTCATGGGTGTCGCCTTGAAAAAGACCGAGTCTCCTACTTGAAACTCGAGGGGTCTATGGTGCTTATCGTCAAAATTCTTCTGTCGACTGTGCGCTGTATCTAATGTTTCTCGTATCAGCTTCACGTCTACCATGGTATTCTTGATGATGTCTGCGCTAACTAGTCGTTTCTCTCTAGACTCGTACTAATGAGCTAGAGATCTGCATTTCCTTCAACAAAGTGTCTCGTATGGTGCCATTCCTATCGAGGAATGGTAGTTACTGTTGTACGAGAACTCACTCAATGGTAGCTTCTGATCCCAATTTCTTTTGAAGTCTAGGACGCAAGTCTCAACATGTCTTTTAACGTCTGTATGGTCCTCTCAAACTAACTGTCGGTCTGAGGATGAAATGCTGTGCTGAACTCTCACTTGGACCGTAATATGGCCTGAACGCTTTGCCAAAATCTGGAGGTAAAGTGTCCACTACGATCTGAGACGATCAACTCTGGTACTCCGTGCCGTTTCATGAACTGTGCCGCATGGATTTCTGCTAGTAGTTCCACCGAGTAGCTAACTTTCATTGCTAAAAATCTAGCTGATTTCGTCAGTCTGTCTACAATCACCCAGATTACGTCATTATCGTTTGATGTTTTTGATAGTCCGACTATGAAATTCATCATAATCTGGTCTCATTTCCACTCAAGTAGCTTCATTTCTACGATTATCCTGCTGGGCGCTGGTGTTCTGCCTTAACCTTCTGGCACGTAAGGTATCTGGTGATGAACTCAATAATGTCATTCTTCATTCCAAGCCATCAAAAGCTTTCCATCAGGTACTTGTACATCTTATTCGCTACCGGATGTACAGAATATGACGTCTCGTAAGGTTCCAAAAGGATTCACTTCGTGAGTTCTTCACCTTTCAGAACACACACTCTATCTCTGTAGCAGAGTATGCCGTCCTTAGAGATTCTAAACTCTGAACTTTGGTCCTATGTAGCCTCCTTTTTGAGCTTGTTCAGGGACAATTCGAAGTCTTGACCGATCTTGATCTCTTCTTAGAGCGTCGATTGGAAGGGTCATGTCAGACAACCTCCCTGTCAAAATCTTGATCTCGCTGCTGTATAGCTCCTTTATAGCGCTTCCGATAAGGCACTGATAGCCATAGGCGTAGTAAAATGCTTCTGACTCTGCGAATTGGCCACCTTATTGCTTTCCTCAGATGGTATAGGATCTCGTAGTTGTAATCCTTACCAACTCTAGTCATCTACGCTGCCTCATGTTAAGCTCTTTCTACATGAAGATACATTTGAGGCTCTGGTGGTCAGTGTACATCTCGCACTTGACTTCGTACAGGTAGTGCCTCCATGCTTTTATCACAAAAACTATCACTGTTAACTCCAGATTACTCGTTGGGTAGCTCTTTTTAGGGTCTTTGAGTTGTCGTGAAGCATATGCGAATACTCGACCACTCTGCATCAACACGGCTCCCAACCTGGTTTTAGATGCGTCGCTATAAATCACGAAGTTTCCCTGACCAACATTTGAAATGGTCAGCATTGGAGCACTTGTGAGTCTTCATTTCAGCTCTTGAAAGCTTTCCTCACACTTGTCGGTTCACTTATACCTCTTTCCCTTCTTGGTGAGCGCTGTGAGCAGTGCAACTAACTTTGAGTAGCCTTCGAATAAGTGTAGGTAACATCCTGTTAGTTTGAAGAAACTATGAATTCCCGTTACGTTCCTCTGAGCTGGCCATGCACTAACTGCATCAATTTTCATCAGGTCCACAGATACTCCTTCCTTGAGGACTACGTGGCCTAGGAAATGGACCTTATCCAGTCAAAACTCGTACTTGGAGAACTTGGCGTATAGCTGATGGTCTTGTTACATGCATAAGACGATCCTTAAGTGCTCTTCGTGCTTTTCCTTCGTCTTGGAGTATACAAGTATGTCATTAATGAACATAATGACAACTTGTCTTAGAAGTCATTGAATATGCAGTTCATTAAGTCCATAAAGGCTGCGGGGGCATTCGTCAATCCGGATGACATGACTAAGAACTCGTAATGTCCATACTACATTCGAAAGGCTATTTTGGGGTACATTTTCATCCTTAATTCGCAGTTGATGGTGCTCTAAATGTATATCGATCTTCAAGAACACTGCAGTGTCTCGGAGCTGATCAAATAAATCGTTAACCCGCGGTAACGGGTTCTTGTTCTTAATCATAACCCCGTTCAACTTTCTGTATTTGATGCACCTTCTCAGTGTTCTGTCATTCTTCTTCACAGGTGGTACAGGTGCTCTCTAGGGTGAACAGCTCTATCGACTGATTCCCTTGTCTATTTAGTCTTTTAGCTAGGCTTAGAGCTCCTTTAGCTTTACAGAGCCCATACTGTATAGGGCCTTGGAGATGGCAGCTTTAGAGATGGGGGCTGATTTTGGTAGACGTTCAGTCTCGAACGAGATCTTGCGCTCTGACGAGAGTTCTAAAAGACCTTCTGGAAATATCTCCACGAATTCCTTGACTATCGGCATGTTCTCGAGTCCTATCTCTATTCCTCGTGTCTTATCTACTACGTATGTTAGGAAGTCCATGCATCCACTGGATAGAATCTTGCGAGCCTTCACTGCTGATATCATCGTCTTTGGTTGCTCTGGCGACAAACCCTTATAGATGAACTTTTCGCATTCGATTGGTTCAAAAATGATTTTTCACCTTCGACAGTCTATGACAACATTGTGTTTTGTGAAGAAGTCCACTCTCACAATTACATTATAGTCGTACATGTCGTCGGTTAATGCTTAATTCTCTCCCGTAGATAATTACTAGCACCTGACATATCCAGTAATTATACAAATAAACTTCCCCTGAAAGAAGTGACATTTTAAGGGTTTATTTCATCCTATCTAAGATCCTACCTAACTTTCTAGTAGAATCTTATGATGCAACGAATGGGTGCCTCCAGAATCAAGTAGAACTAACACATCAAAGTTGGTGATAGAAAGCTGGCCTGTCACCATTGCAGAAGTTACAGCTTCAGCGTCACTCCCCATGTATGCATAGATTCTCCCTTAGCTATCTAAAGCTTTCAGTATGCCTTATGTGATCGAAGGGCTTTCGATCCTGGTCTGGGTGTGTGAAGTTGATTATTCCCAGTGCGGGATTGATTCTGTCGGCTCTGTGGGTTGGAATGGCAGTTTTGGGCATAGTAGCCTTCTTTGCCACAGATGAAACAACCACTTACTCTCTGCTTGCATTCTCCTGGGTGCCTCTTTCTGCATTTCGTGCACGTTGGGTAGTGACTATCATTTCCTTTCTGATTGTTTCTCTTCTGGGGGGAGATTCTCCTGTGAATCTTGGTTGTCTTGATTCTCTTTTTCTCATGTTGTTGTTGTTGGAATGCCTGTTATTCTGGCCGGTTCCCATGTTCTATCCTCTGTGTTGTAACTCAGGGTTCTGCTTTCCCTGAACCTACTCAGCTTGCGTTTTCTCCTCCTTTCGTGCCTTAAAATTCTGTGCCTTTCACTCCTTATCATGAGCTGACCAGTACCCAGCTCAGATAGTCTTGTTGACATATTCTGCTAGTGTCGCTAGTATATGGCTTCTGCTACAGACCTAAACTGCGATGTCCGTTCTGAACATCTTCAACATTCTTCTGACTCTCTCCTTTTAGTCGGTACCAAATCTGGACAAAGTTGAGCTAGCTACTCAAACCTCCTGACTGCTTCCATGACAGGCATACTACCTTGGCATAGGTTGTTGAACTCGTCTTACTACACTACTAGTGCTTCCTCGTTGAAGTACATCTCCTTGAATTCCTCAATGAAATCGCTCTAGCTCATCTCTCTAATGTTCCTCCTAATGGTTACCATCTTCCACCACTGACGCGCCTCATTGCGCAGGGTGAAGGATGCGCACATCACTTTCTCTCTATCTGTTAGCCCTATAAAATCCAAGATTACTTGGATATCCGTTAGCCAATCATCGACCTCTATAGGGTTAGTGGTTCCTTCGAATTCTAATGCTTTCACGCGCTGAAATCTCTCATACAAGTCGCCTTCTGATGTGAACTCCACCAAGAATAACGAGACCCGTCAAGAACGCTCTAAGACCCAGGCTTTGGATGGAACCTCGACCTGTTGCTTCAACAAAAACAAGAACCTCGGTATAGGATGACCTCAACCCATTACTTATTATGAAACAAGAACCTTGGTATAACGAAGACGCCACGGTGATGGAAAGCCGTTTGATAAGTAGATGGTGAACGCCACGGAAAACTCTGATAAGTTCGAATAGCTCTCAAAGAACCAAAGAGAAATATAACTCTCAAATTTGTGAATAAAACTGTTGATGATATTTCATTGCTTGTGGACGCCTTTTTATAGGCATGAATTACAAGAATATTCTCAAAATATGCCCTAAAATAATATGAAAACTAAATGAAATATTCCCGTAATATTCTCCTAATATTCCCCTAATATTCTCCTAATATTCCCAGAATTTGAATGGATGAAAATATGGAAACTTACACCTAATTCACACCTAATTCACGCCTAAAACAATAAAGGGAAAGTTGACAAATTAATTGGCTTCATAATCAGCCATTTACACGCCCCCCTTAAGGTCAAAGAAAAGAAAAGGAAACAAAATAAAATAAGGAAAGTAAACATTTTCTTGCAATCAGCTCCACGTTTAAGATTCATGCTAAAAACGTCAACTTTGCTTGTTTGATTCACGTCATTCCCCTTCCCTTGAGAAGGTTTTGTCCTCAAATCATCGCTTAAAAAGGATTTGTATGCATTGTCATCGATTCGTTCGAGAACTTGAAAATGACCATTCCCTCTAGGAAATCGCTTGGAACGTCTTTGTGCCTGAATTCGTATCTTTCTTACGTGTAGCCAAAACCAATCTCTGGAATTAAAAACTAATTTGTGACTTCAACGCTCCTTAGTCTTCTCGAGATTGCTCTTATAGGATGGTCTATTTGGAATTGTTGCTCCGGGAACAAAGTATGTTTGATGTTCAATCCCTCGAATTGGAGGTAACCCATGTGGGGTTTCTTTGGGAAAGACATCCTCATACTCCTGCAAAATAGAAACTATAGAACTAGGCAAAGAATGGTCGAGCTCGTTAGTGTTCAAAAATGCCTCTTTATACACCAGTATCAGCATAGGCTGCCTCGAAACTAACGCTCTTCTCACCATACTTACTCTTGCTGCACAGCTCTCCTTTTGCAAGGTCGCACTCTCCTTTTCTCTCACCACCAAAGCTAAACCTCTTTCAGCTTGGGCACTCTCACTTTTTCCGGCCTTCTTCTCTTTTTCTTTTTGATTTTCAATTTTTTTATCTCTTTCTTTTTCTCTCTCCTTCTTTTGTTCACTTTCTTCTTCACTTTTTATCTTTTGGTTGCTCTCTTTTTACTCCGTTTCTTTTGTTCACTCTCTTTTTGTAATCTCACTTGATCTTCCTATACTTGTTATGGTGTCAACGGTACAAAAGTGATTGGTTGATCATTGAGCATGAATAAATACTTGTTGGTAAAGCTATCCATGTTGACACACCAATCAAACTGCTTCTCTAAATTATCAGAGACGATTTTACCTTGGACTGGAGGAACTTTCATCTTAATGCTACCCAAATTGTTTTCTTCTCGATTCCTAGCTCTTCTAAATCACCCTCCACGTCTCCTATTACCCACAACTGAATTTCGATCGTCTTTTTTTATCAAAGCCAGCCCCATAATACTCTTTGCCTTCATCTCTCACTCCCCGAGATTGAACTCTTTCCCTCTTACATACATTAGGAGCATTTTGTGGCCGCTTCAAACATGCAATTTCTATCCGTTCCAACCGTTCATGCACTTGTCCTAATTCCGACCTCATCACATGCCTCATCTTACTCACCATGGCCTTCATAAACACCTTTGGATCAGCCATCCCCGTAGCACCTCTGGCAATGCTCTTCTCACTGTTGTGAGACATGATTGCTTCTAATATGCTCACTACTCTTGCCCTTTCTCCACTCGTTGATCTCTTACGGTTCTTTTTAAACTAAATAAACAATAATCAAAATTTCCAGTAATAATTCACCAAGAACCCACCAAGAAACAATAAGTACATTAATTGATAGCAAGAAAACAATTTCACAAAACTGAATCTTTCTTGATGATAAATCGACTTTTTTTTTTTGAATCTGAATTTTTTTATATTTTTTTTTTCAGATCCTCCTCTTTTTTTTTTCTCTTCCTCAAATCCTTTTCAAGTTTTTTTTTTTTTGGAATTGTCACAAATTGGAAATTAATAACTAGTATTTGAAATAATTAGAATAAGAAAACCATAAAAAAATTCGTCCAAAACAAGTCCTAAAATAAGACCCATGAATTTTGACTCAAAAACAAGAACAAAGATAGGAAAACCTGACTTAGAGCCTTGCTCTAATACCAAATGATGCGAACCCCGCCAAGAATAATGAGATCCGTCAAGATTAAGACCAAGAATGTTCTAAGACTCAGGCTTTGGATGGAACCTCGACCCGTTGCTTCAACAAAAACAAGAACCTCGGTATAGGATGACCTCAACCCGTTGCTTATTGTGAAATAAGAACCTTGGTAAAACGAAGATGCCACAAACGGTGATGGAATGCCGTTTGATAAGTCGATGGTGAACACCATAGAAAACTCCAATAAGTTCAAATAGCTCTCAAAGAACCAAAGAGAAATATAACTCTCAAATTTGTGAATAAAACTATTGATGATGTTTCATTGCTGGTGGACACCTTTTTATAGGCATGAATTACAAGAATATTCTCAAAATATGCCCTAAAATAATATGGAAACTAAATGAAATATTCCCGTAATATTCTCCTAATATTCCCAGAATTTGAATAGATGAAAATATGGAAACTTACACCTAATTCACACCTAATTCACGCGTAAAACAATAAAGGGAAAGTTGACAAATTAATTGGCTTCATAATCAGCCATTTACACGCCCCCCTTAAGGTCAAAGAAAAGAAAAGGAAACAAAATAAAATAAGGAAAGTAAACATTTTCTTGCAATCAGCTCCACGTTTAAGATTCATGCCAAAAACGTCAACTTTGCTTATTTAATTCACGTCATTCCCTAGGGATTGGCAGAAAAACAATTGCTGCTATGAAAGTAGCCATTACTATGGGTGCTAGTGCCTCTGGGCTGGAGGAGCTGCTTGCTCCCTTAGAGTTTCTGGGGCTGCTGGAGCCTCCTATGTTGGCATCTCTACTGACTGTGGTGCCTAGGTTGCTGGCCCAGCTGTTCCCTAAGCTGGTTTAGCTCCCGTTGCTAGTTCTCCATCATGTCTCGCATGGCTGTGATCTGTGCTATCAACTCATCCTCTTGGGATGCTGGGTTTAACTAAGCTCTCATTATTGTCATGTTTTCCTATGTAACCCTATCGTACAGCGGGAAAGGAAAATATTAGTCTCTTAAATTCTGTACCTGGGACTCGTATCACATATCATTTTCTTTCTTACTTAACAATCTTACTTAAACCTTATAGATATAAATATACATATTATATCCATCTTTCTTTCTCTCATACTGTGATGTTTAATACATTTGCCGCATTATATTGGGACATCGTCTGAGTACTAGGATTCGTCCTGCACTTTCTGTCATGCCATGCTCACACTGTGGAAGAATTATATCTGGCCCCTTGGGCAAAACTTTACTGCTTATCTCATAATATATTTCACATAATATATATATTCAAGATTCTAGTTCAGCGGGAGTGACACGCACTTCCCCTATACGATCCCAACAAGTACATTATGCTACAACTGACGGGGGAGAGCTACTGCTTCCCCCTATATATTTTCATAACTAACATTCCTACAGAAGGGTTACTACTATTGGAAGGATAATCCTGATTCAGTATCAGGCATCTCCTCATCCTCACTATCGTTGAGGGATTACTCCTCTGGGTTCTCCTCTTCTTCTTTGCTAAAACTGACCTCGTCATCGCTGGCTATGATGACTTGGGGTTCATACATCCCCATCTACTTGTCATTACTAAAGCGGTCGGGGATTTCCTCTTCCTCATCGTTGGGATAGGCGTCAGAAAGAGCTACGTTATCGTCCTCTTCCATGGGGTGTTTGGGAGACAGATGGGCTGGTTCGGGGTTCTCCATCGGTTCCCTATTGCCCTCATGTACTTTTAGCTGGTGCTTGGCCATGAACTCTTCGGCTGATTAGAGTGCTAAGTCTACCGGGTCACCCTACATAATGGCGGCTGCTATAATGCCTTGGGCTTGTGTAGGGTTCCCAGAGTTGAGCAATTTTCTCTCGGCATTCACTATCTCCTGGATAAGGCTTGCTGCTCCAGCTTGATCACTCTTCTAATTTTGTTTGGCAAGGTCTCTTTCTTTCTTTTGGTCTTCTTCTGTCTTGATCCACTTTTGTCTCAACATGTACTGTAGAAGTCCATATCAGTTTCTCATAGCGCATAACATATGTTAGAATTGTATCATCGGACATCAGCTGCAGTCTTTTAGTCCGATGAACAAATTCTCGTACATCCATAACTCTAGGGAACTTAGGCGGCTTCACTCCCCGCTTGCCCATAGAGAAAAACTGGGGCTGATGCTGGACTGCTCTCAGAGATTGGCTCGATCGTGGTATGGTGAAACTCGACACAGTTAAGAACTCATCCTGGTCATAAGGATCTTGATACACACGAGAGTATCTTCCTGAGAGATATCAACAGCCAACAGGACTCAGTTATCCTGATCAATGGCGTATAATCGGGGAATCACTTTGATAATGTGAAACCAGTCCTGACATTCTCATAGAGTGTAGGAGTATTGTTTGCCACTCGAAACTTAGTGGACAACTAACCCTGAAGATCGGTACAACTCGGGTAGCAATCCATGTTCTTTCTCTGAGCAATTCTCTAGCACTGCACGGTCGTGATTTTTCGTATAACGATCTCAGCATCTATTCATCTTATCCTCGCCATCATAGGTTTCGTCATTTTGTTACTATAAAATGTTATCTTGAATAGATAAACATTTACTGACTAAAAATAAAACTAACTTACTTAGACAGATGAGGCCGACATGCGGTGATGTGAGGTAGGATGGCAAGAAACTGCTCCGATACCAACTGTGACGACCCGCGCTCTCAACGGCCTAGACCGTCGATCAAAACTATTACTTACTTCTTTAACTTTTACTTATACTTCTTCTTAAAAACCGATACTTAAACTTGTTGAATTTAATACCATAAATTTAGAGGAATTTTTTTTGATTATATATACGTACGTATCTACTATTCATGTATGTATACTTTTAAAATACAGAATTTGAAAAATATAAGGATTTCAATTATACATACACAATTATATACTTGTTTAACTAATTACTATTCACCAGATACTATTTAAATAAACTATTCATACATATACTGTTTATTGTTCCAAAATACCGTTTAACCATTATTATTCAAATACTATTTAACTGTCATCAATCAAAATATTATTTACTCATACTATGCGGAAGAATACTCGTGGTGTATCCATAACCTCATCCTCACATCCGCCTCCGCCGCCATCATCGCCCCTTGATGTTTACGCTATAGGATGGTTACCTACAACATGAACACACTCCGTGAGCTTTACGCCCAGTAAGTACAACATGTTTACCACAAAACATGTTTAAACATACGCATACTTAAAATCATGTGAGCACACCAATCATTACAGATACCATATAACATATCATATATCACAGCATCATGTATCACATCTTAGAATACATCATCACATCATACTGAATGCATAATATAGCATATCATATATCATATCATAGAATACATCATCACGTATTGAATACATCTTATAGAAACTAGAAGCATATGGAACTAGTGCATACGGTGATCAATGCATGATCCGGTTATGTTCATTTATGCTTCAACATCTTCTTTTTCTTTATCTTGTCTACTCAGGGCCCCTGTGTCAGTACTGAGTGCGGGCAGACCAATGGTAACACCGAGGTCACTAAATATGTAGGAGGATCCTCAACGGATTACTGCCCTCTCTACCTTCTCTTACTTTAACTCTAAAAACCCTTTCAACGGAAAGAGCTAGAACGACACGCCTATTAATTTCCATTTTGCTTAATTGTTCTAGCCATGTGCTTTTCTAAGCTATCCCGAGACCTACGCGGTGGGGACGTATGGCTTCTATCTTGTTTTTTTATCAATCTGCTCGATTGTGAAACTATATGCTCTTATGTATGCTGTGCAGCATCGTGTGCAAGATACATACTTAAAATACTGGAAAAGTATCATTTTTAAATTCATTTTATTCATGCTGTAGGCAGAGTTATACTTACCTATCAACGGACAGTTTATACTCTCGCCTTCATCACAATACAGGAACCTCCCTGTAATCATAATGCATTTCATTAACATTACCTTTTAGGTCACTGTGGTCATTAGTGACTAACAAAAACTTTATCGTCAGCAATACCGATCTTTATCGGTATTAATTGCCCTCCTCTTAAGAGTTTGATTTTCTAATTTCTAATCATGGTTAATTAATTTATTTACACAATAAATTAATTAATGTCGCTCTTAGGTCACTCCATCATTGTGTGGTACCGATGCCTATCGGTACCCAACTGCTCTGCTTTGGGAATTTTGATATCTAATTTCTAATCGTGCTTGATTAATTTGTCTACTTGACAAATTAATCACTATCTCTGACTATCCCATTCAGACTCAGTCCTTGACTGGTTAACCAACCAGTCAACGACCACATACCTCGAGTATTGACTGTTTAGCCTGTCGGGTTGCCGTTACCGATGTAATCACCCCAAATTTTATATTTAGATCACACTTGTCCCTTAGGTGGTACTATTCTGACATAGGAGTCGTTTTCTTACATTTCAAGATTTGGAATTGAGCGGTTTACTAATCCTCAAAACATCCGTTCTTCTTTCTCGAGTTTAGGTTACTAAGGGGGCTCGGGTTTCCATCCCGACCACACTTTTACCCTTGTTTCCTAAAATACCCCTTTGTGCCGTTTTAGAAATTTCGGTAGTATGTCCACTTAATTTTTGGGTTTCTGGTGTTTAGGACACACCTCAAAACCATCTAACCTATTCTAATCTATCACGTACTGTACTAGAGGCCTAATTTTTACATTAGAGCTCAGCTTCTTACGTAAAAATATTCACATTTTCTCACATTTTCTTTATCGATATTTCATTCCTTTTTCTTATAATTTGTCAAGTCAGTAAACCATAATTAATACATAATTATTCCAATAATAAAATGAGGACTCAAGGGATCAAAACCACTACCAAAATCGTTCCTGTCAGCGGTTGGGCAAACCGTTTGATCTCGACCGCACAATCTTCGAATCATCGATCTTCACTTTTGAAACTCCGGTTTGCAAATCCGATGCCGTGGATGTGTCCAGAATGTCGAAAATAGGCCAAGGGCCATTCTTCAATTTTCGGTCTCCAGGTCACCGTTGACCGGCATTGACTGACATTGATCGACCGTTGACCAGCATTGACCATGATGGCGATGGAAGTGGCGACCACCGTCTTGAAGAGCTCGACGAGAGGAACCCATTGGTAGTGTCAATTTCACCAATTGAGGCTCTTATCGCTGGAAATTGGCCCTCGAAAAGTCAGCGACGGCTGCGGTGTTGGATCTTTATTTTCTGGCGTTGTTGCCCAAAATTGATTTTGGGCTTTTGACCTACATGTTGTTCTGAGCATTTTGATACCCACCTTGCAACTCAACTCTGCCGGAATAGTGAGATTCGACGGCGATGGTGAACCTTGGACGGCACGATCCGATGCTTGTTGACGTGAAATGATGTTTGGGTTTTGTTCTACTCTTCACCACGAATCCATTGGGACTGGAATCGTGGCATTTGGATGTCGGTCGGCGGAGATACGGCGGTTTGAAAATTTCAGCCACCGGCGGCTTCGGGCGGCACGTGCGATGTTCTCCGGCGTCGGTTCGGTCGACTCGGCCCACCGTTGGACTCAGCTCGTCGAGAGCTTTCCAATGGTGCCGGCGGTGTCAAAAACTGAGGCCGGATTCAAAGGTTGGTTGCTATTCATGTTCATGAGGTGTGGGGGAGAAAATGAGATAAGAAAAACTTATGGGGGCCATTTTACAAAGGATCCAAAATTTCAGCCTTTTTATACTAAATTTTTGAAAAATTTTAAGATAGGCTATACTGACTAATTTAGGCGTGGTAAACCCAAATATATTAGTTTTATCTTCATCCGAGTTCGTCTCGACTAGTTTTCCGATACTGCATGGTTCCCGGTCAAAAATTACTTTTTGTGCTCAAATGACTAATTTGAGCATTCTGATTCCAAATATATTAGTTTTATATCAAGAAAAGGTCATCTTGACCAATTTCTTGATATTGTGGTTAGGCCTATACTGTGTTGACACTACGCACGCATAACGAGGTATTTTCGCGTGAAATTTCGAACAAAGTCTCCCTTGACTAATTTGGACGCGCTGATTTCAAATTTATCAGTTTTACATCCATCTGAGGTCTTCTGGACTAGTTTTCGGGATCTGTGTCAGGCGCCTGATTGACTAATTTGGGCATCCTAAGTCCAAATATATCAGTTTCGGTGCATGATAAGTCATCTTGACCATCATCCCGATACTGCGTATCTCCCAACAAAATCTACATTTTGTGCTCAATTGACAAGATTGAGCCTGCTGACTATTAATATATCAGTTTTATGACAGGTTAAGGCCGTCTTGGTCACTAACATGACACTGCGTATCTCACTATTCACTATTACTATTCATCATTCACTATTCACTATTTCCTGTTTGACTAACTAGTCTGAGCATTTTGACTCCAATTTTGTCACCCTCTGGGTGAGAAGGGGTCATCTATACCACTTTTCTCGATACTGTATGTCTATTAGGGTAATTATTACTACTGTGCTCAGATGACCAGTCTGAGCATGCTGATGACTAGCTCCCTAGTCTTGTGTCAAGAAATGATTGTCTGAACCGATTTCTTGATACTACGTGTCTCACACACACACATACATAATAGGGTGGACCGATTTCACTGTCGGTTACCCCTGTCACTATATGAATATTAATTAAACGTTACTGTACCCGTTTAATTCATTCAACTGAAAAGCACACTGTGATTATTAACTTAATTACACTATTACATAGGAATTAAGTTTCATAATTCATGAGAGTCATTACAGCGACTCTCAGCTCATTACACACCCTTCTACATGGACTCTTACAAGGGCGTGTGCAACGTAACACGGGCGTGTACTAGCTGAGACTACTCAACACGGCCATGTTTTTGGAACACATTCATTTATCTGAGCGATACATGGCCTCTTACACGGCCGTGTACTTGACCGTGTTACACTACACGGCCATGTACACTCACACGGCTTCTCACAGATACACAGTCTGAATGATACATGATCACTCACACGACCGTGTACCTGACCGTGTTAATTAAATTTGCACTAAGAGGCATTAAATTATGTCCATTTTATTCCTTAATGACTTATTACATGGTAAGTAGGTGCCATGAAAATGGCAGTCATTACAGCAAGAAGGCTTGCCGGGAATTCCTAGCTGCCAAAGGCAAGGAAGGTAAGGAACTTCACTATTTAGAAGCATGTTTGGTGGAAGAATCGAAAGACACTTAGGTCATTGATTCAGGTGCCATTAATCATGTTTGTGTTTCTATGCAGGGTTTGTGGAAACGAGAAGTTTACATGATAGGAGCCTCTCGTTGCGGACTAGAGACGGTAGCTTGGTGGTGGCTGAGGCAGTGAGAGATGTTTACCTTTACTTTGATGAATTTAGGTTTATTTTATTGAAAGACTGTTTTTATGTTCCTAATTTTAGGAGGAACCTTATATCGATAGCTTGTTTAATAAAGGATTCTTATTCAGTTTATTTTACTAAAAAAGTTTATATTCATAAAAATAAGTCTTTTATCTGTTCTAGATGGATGGATGGAAACCTATATTTAATCAAATCAAAGATGTACTCACTGCTTGACACTGAATTAACTGAAAACTCTAAAAGGTTGAAAGTTTCACTCTAACAAGGCGTATCTTTGGCATTTAAGACTTGGTCATATTAATCCGGATAGGATTCAAAGATTGGTGAAAGACGGTCCTCTGGAATCTCTGGAGGAGGTACGTTTTCCTTAATGTGAGTCTTGTCTAGAAGATAAAATGACTAAGTGGTCTTTTGAAGCTAAGGGTACAAGGGCTCAGGAGCTCTTAGAAATTGTGCACACTGACGTATGTGGCCCCATGAACGTCACAGCACGAGGAGGGTTCGAGTATTATGTCTCCTTTATTGATGATTACTTGAGGTATGGATATGTGTATCTGATGTACCGCAAGAGCGAAACCTTTGACAAGTTTAAAGAGTATCATGCGGAAGTGGAAAAGCAATTGGATAAATCCATAAAGACACTTTGATCTGATCGAGGTGGCGAATACCTCTCTGATGAATTTCTAGGACATCTTGTAGAGAATGGGATATTATCCCAATTGACTACACCTGGCACTCCACAACAGAATTGTGTAGCCGAAAGGAGAAACAAGACCTTAATGGATATGGTGCGGTCCATGATGAGTTATTCTACATAGTCATTATCATTCTGGAGATATGCACTACAAACGGCGTGCTATATTTTGAACCAGGTTCCAAGTAAGTCAATGTAAGGACCATCCCATTCTTGTAAATTGATTTTCATATAATGAGAATTTGAGGAAATATTTGATGCCTTTTTATGCAAATTAGTGAAACACCGTCAGGTACACAGCCATGTAAGTGGCCGTGTACCACTCGGGTAAAGGAACGTGTTTCCAAAACACGGCCGTGTTGAGCAGTCTCGACTAGTACATGCCCGTGTAAGAGCTCATGAAGAAGGCCATATAATGAGCAGAGAGCTACTACAAAGACTCTCAAAAATGCATGGAACCTAATTACTACGTGACAAGTAATTAAGTGAAAAATATAGTAAAATCTCCAGTTGAATAGACTAAACAGGTACAGTACTGTTTAAGTAGTATTCATGCAGCGAAAGGGGCGACCGACAGTGAACTCGGTCCACCCTATTACTCGTATCAATGTATGAGATGCGCAGTATCAGGAAACTAGTCTAGATGACGATTTCCTGATACAAGACTGGCGAACAGATGGAAACGCTCAGACTGATTATCTGAGCATGACAACGATAGAAACCCTAGCAGGGGTATAGTATCGAGAAAATGGTCCAGATGACCTCTTCTCATCCAGAAATTGACAAAATCGGAGTCAAAACACTCAGACTAGTCAGTTAGAATAGAAAATAATGAATAGTAAATAGTGAAAAATGCAGTATCAAGTTACTGATCAAGACGACCTTAATTTGACATAAAATTGATATATTAGTAGTCAGTAGGTTAATCTGGCCAATTGGGCATAAAATGAGAATTTTTGTTTGGGAGATACGTAGTATCGGGATGAAGGTCGAAACAACCTTTTCTTACCCTGAAACTGATATATTTAGACTTAGAATGCCTAAATTAGTTAATCAGACACCTGACATGTTTTTCGAGATAAGGTCACATAGATCCCAAAAACTAGAACGGGCTGTAGGAAATAAATCGGTAAAAATGCACCAAAGTGGTGCAACAGAGCAATGAAAATTTTTAAAGATCGTTAAATATCTCGTGATGCCATATACAGTAAACCAACAACAATAAAACTCATACCTCAAGAGGGAGATAATCCAAATTCAACTGGAATTGAAACTTGAATTTTTCCCTGAACCTTATCCACAAAAACCGAATTATCTAGGAGGATTCTCCTCAACTAATTTTCGACCACTTTTGATAGAATTGGGATTCAAAATTAAAGTAGGATTCAAACAAGATTTTCCTCTCTATAATCCAACTCAAATTCGAATTCTATCCTTGTGGAATTATTCATAAAGAATTCGAATTCCACTTGGACTGTGATTCAAAATTTGAATTTCAAATTTCAAATTTCAAATTTCAAATTTCAAAATTCAAAATTCAAAATTCAAATTTCAAAATTCAAAATTCAAAATTCAAAATTGAAATTCAAAATTCAAATTTAAATTTCAAATTCAAATTTCAAATTCAAATTTCAAATTTAAATTTCAAATTCAAATTTCAAATTCAAAATTTAAATTTCAAATTTCAAAATTCAAATTTCAAAATCCACAAAAAGTTGTATTTCAAATTTTGCCCTCATGGATAATTTTCTATAACTCCAATCCAATCTCAAATAAAATCGTGGCAGCTTTATTTGGAGTTCGAATAATTGTGTACTCTATTATCCAAAACAAAATCTGAATTCAACCGGAGAGAATCTTGTCTGCCATCCTTATCCTATGTCAACACCATCCATGCATAATCAACTAGCCAATAAGCATACACAAATCAATTTGCCAACTGTTAAGGAATTATGTGGAGCTAGTAAAGGGACCAATTGGACATATATAATTGGGCTCCCATGAATCCATATGATCATCATTCTGTACCAAACAACTCAATCATATGATCACTAATTTCAGAGTCATACCACTATAAACCTAAAACTGAACTCTCAATTATATACCGTATTACAAAAACCTATGACAAGCTAATGTCCAATGACCTTGTCATGTATGCAAAACCCTCATATGATATCCATGATTAGCCTTAGGTCAAAGTCCGTTTAATCCTACTGATCAGGCTATCTTAAAGTTCCATTATACTACTGAATAAGAAAATGATTATTCACCATGTGTGAATAAGAAGTCATCCGCCCTGCAGATGACCTAAGGTCATGTCTATTTTCACATCCAGTATAATACCTTTAAGAGGATACCTTTAACTCCTTAGAGCTATGATTCCGATATCTGTAAACAAATCCTGCATCGTATACAAGTCATGTACCCAACGAACCGGTCTATAAGCTTACTACCTCTGAGACGCTTTAGCCATTGGAACATCAAAGTACACAAGTCATATACATGAAGTAGTTCATTTACTCAGTATTAAGGTTATTGCATAATAAACGTCAAAAACAGATTGATCCACTCATAGTGGACTATGTAGCGCAATCACGCTTTAGTCCCGGTCTAATATGTCACCACCAAGCAATATATCTATTTTTCTACTTAGGAGTCTATGCTCCAGACAGTCAAGACAAACCATCCCCACCATGGCTTTAGACAACATAATAGTCTTAACATGAGTTAGATGCTCAGTCTAGCCCGTAGACTACAGACCTTAGTTTAGACCACTTACTTTAGAACATTGTCTTCTCACATACAAAAGTTCATTACATGTAACATTCTAACAATTTTAGTACAAGCAATCAGTGAGCTATAATAATTTTATTATCCAGTTCAAAATAAATACATCAATATGTCTCTCATGCTTAGGGCATTTCCTAATAATCTCCCACTTGCCCTAAGCTAGTAGATATGCCATGTTACGCATCCCCATCGCCTTTACATGCCTCTCAAAGCTTCTAGCCACCAAAGTCTTGGTAAAGGGATCGATAATGTTGTCCTTGGATGTGATCTTACATACATCTACTTGTCCTGTCTCCACGTGCCCTTTCCGATCAAGAACACTGATCATGATGTCGACTTCCTCGAATCCTTGCAAGTTTGGAAGAGTCAGTCTGTGTATCCCACAGGTGCTAGGTCCCCTCCAGAATACACCAGCATATAATTCCTCATTCTCTTAAGATGTATGGACCACCCCATCCCTGTAACTTAATAAATTATTCAATGAGAAGTTAAGAAATAATTTGATGCATTTTTAGTGCAAATACATCGAACACGATCAGGTACACGGTCGTGTAAGAAATCGTGTACTGATCACATTATTTTATGAGAGAGGCCGTGTGAGTTAACATGGCCGTGTAGTTTTACATGGTCAGGTACACGGCTATGTAAATGGCCATGTACCACTCGGGTAAAGTGAGCATGGTCTAAGACACGGCCATGTTAAGAAAGCTCGGCTAGTGCACGCCCGTGCTCGAGCCATACACGCCCGTGTTAGAACCCGTGTAGATGGCCGTGTACTGAATAGAGAGCCAATTTGAAGACTTTCGTAATGTGTGAAACCTAATTACTATGAAATGAGTAATTAAGTTGATAAATACAGCATAAATTCCAGTTGAATAGACTAAACAGGTGCAATACTATTTATTACTATTCATACAGTGAAAAGGGGTAACCGACAGAGAACCCGGTCTACCCTGTTATGTGTATAAGTGTATGAGATACGCAGTGTCATGAAACTGGTCCAGTTGACCATTTCCTGACACAAGACTGGTGAGCAGATCACCAGAACGCTCAGACTGAACATCTAAGCACAACAGCGAGAAATTGCCCTAATAGGGGTACAGTATCGAGAAAAAGGTCCGGATGACCTCTTCTCCTCCAGAGACTGACAAAATCGGAGTCCGAACACTCAGACTAGTCAATTAGAACAGAGAACAGTGAACCATGAATAGTGAATAGTGCAAGACGCAGTGTTAAGTTACTGGCCAAGACGGCTTTAGTTTGACTTAAAACTGATATATCTAGACTCAGGACGCCCAAATTAGTCAAACGGGCACCTGGCATGTTTTTCGAGGTGGGACCACACAGATCTCAAAAAATAGTCCAGATGACCCCAGACGGACATAAGACTAATAAAATTAAAATCAGAAAGTCTGAATTAGTTGAGAGAGACTGTGTTTGAAATTTCGCTTAGGAACGCCCTGGTTTGCGTGCTAAAGGACAACACCGTGTATACACAACCACAGTATAGGAAATAAATAGTGATTTAACATAGAATGGGCTCTTAGACAGTATAAAACAATTAGAAATCATCAGTACAAAAATCAGATACAGAAAATCTAATTTTTGGATGAAAATTAGAACACTGCCGAGAAAGGACTGAAAAACACAGTAGAAAACTAGACTGCACGGAACCGATTCGATTAGACCTTTACCCCAACCAAACTGTGCCTCCTTTGGTTAGGAAAATAGCTGTAAAGCTAGCTGCAAAACCAACTAAAAATGATCCCTTAAATGAAGGGATGTGTTGGAGTTTTTAGATTAAAAAAATGGGGTTTTAAGGACAAGAGGACCGTGATCAATTTGAAGAGGGGCAGTCTGTTCTTCTTTTCAACTCACGGCTAAAGTTGTTCCCTGGATAACTAAGGTCAAGGTGGTCTGGTCCCTTCCAAATTTCAGAAGTATTTCCTCATGGTGCAGTGGAACTCATGGAAGAAAAATCAGGTAGAAAGTTCAAGGTGAATGGGCAGCGTATCAAGCATTATTGGGGAGGTTCATTTGCTAAGGAGAAGACTTCCATCTCCTTGAGAGATCCATATCAGTAAAGGGAAGTAGTCGTGCTGTCGACTTTAAAACAAGCGCTTATGGGAGGCAACCCAATGTTTTATTTGTTTCTTGTTCAATTTTCTGTTTTTTTGTTTCTTTTTATTATTGTTATTTTCTTCCATGGGTTTTCTTTGGTGTAATTTATGTGTATGTGTCGTTTTGATCTTTAATATAGGTTGTCTGGGGTGAATTTGTAAGGAAAAAGGAAGTAAAGGCTTCTGGAGTAGCAGATTGGAAACTGAATAGGAATGGTACAGCAATGCTACAGTATTGATGCAGCAATTGGAATGCAGAAAAGTACTGTGCAGAGCCAGAGCCGAGGCTACAGCGCCTCAGCGCTGCCTCTAAGCGCTACAGCACGCAAAAAAAAAAAAAAAAAAAAACTATGCTACAAGCAATGCTACAGCATAGCTATAGCAAACTGGACTGCATTTGTAGTGAGTAGTTCCAGCCAAGAAAAAAAAAAAAAAGAGGCAAAAGCCACATGGCATCACCCCATAAAACCCTACATATTGGCCCACACCCAATCCCTTTCTCCCATTCTATTTCGGTGCCTCCTCACTCTCTCTCTAAACTCCATAACCGATTCTCCTCACACTCTCTCTCTAAACTCCATAACTGATTCTCCCACAAATCTCTCTAACCATTTCCTCTTCAAAATCTCAAAATCTTAAACTTCCACCATTTTCTTTGCAAAACCGTCACCATCACCCACGTTCTTTTTCTTTTCACTTTTTTTTTTCTCGCTTGAACTATCGGCCACAACCCATCTATATATTTCTCTCTCCCCGATTTTCCTCTAAAAAAAAAAAAAAAGAGAAAACAACCCTCGCCATTCTCGTTTCTTGCCCAAGCCATCAGTTTTGGTATCTATCCCCCACCAGCCGGCGACAAAGAAACACGAGGGCCAAGTGTGGAAGAAAGAAAAAGGCCGAAGTTAAAAGGGTCATCGTGCAAACAACTTGAACCAAGTGTAAGAAGTCTCATTTTCTTTCTTTTGGTTGTATTGTGAAAGTGTGGTAAATGTTGATATTTGTGTGGACGACTTTTTGGAATTGTGACGTTGGGATTTGAGATTTTGGGTAAAAGCTGATTTTTTTTTTAACTGTGGGCCCGAAATATAGTTTTGTGGGACGGATTTGGTGTTTTGAGAGGGTAAGAAATTTTATTGTGGTGGAGTAGGAATTGATTATTGGAACTGTTTGGGGTACACGGTGGATTTTGGTTTTATTTTGAGAAACAGTACATAGAGGAGAAGTAAAAGTTGATTAAATGGGGAAGAAAAACGTGGCCCGCAGAACACCGGCTACCACTAAGTTTGTGTCGGATGAAGCAGCAGAAAAATACGAGAAGGTGGTGTCAAAAAGACCTCTACATTTAGAAAAGGGGTTTGTATTACAAGAAACGACTACTATGGGGTACACCAAGCCGGTTTATTCAGTCATCACCACACACAACTGGAGGTATTTCTGCAGGCAACCCGAGGAAGCAATTGTACCCTTAGTTCGGGAGTTTTATGCAAATTTCCCGGAGGGCCAACCTGAAGCTGTGGAGGTGAGAGGAGTATCAGTGGAATTCAGACCATCTGACATCAACTACATTTACGGGCTAGAAAAGGGAGAGGATAACTATGCAAATTTGATTGACAATATCACTGAAGAATTATTGCAGCAAGTAATCTCTACCCTGTGTGTTGAGGGAACAAGGTGGAATATAACAGCTCAAGGAACCTACACCTTCCCCCGAAACAGCCTGCTGCCTGGCCTGAAGGTGTCGTATCATTTACTGAAGTTGAGACTGATTCCATCTACCCACCTTCAAACAATGTCAAGAGAAAAGGCCATACTCCTCTACTGCATTATTACAGGACTGAAGTTTAATGTAGGTCGAATTATTTATGAGGAGATATGCAGCTGTGCCCAGAAGTCATCAGGTCACCTTTGGTTTCCCTCATTGGTTTCAGAAATGTGCGAACGGAGCAGAGTAAGCTTCAATGACAATGAGGAGAAACTAAAGGTGACAGGGATCATCACCCCAGCTGCAGTGGCCCGCATTGCACAGGATAACTTGAAGCAACCAAAAGAGGCTGCAGCAGAAGATGACACTGAAGAAGCTGGTCCTTCTACCCGTCCCTCTTGCAGTAGTGAGCCTGCAACATCTGGTAGTACCATGCAATTTCCTGCAGTAATTTCACAAAGTCTGTGAATGCTAGAGCAGAGAGTAAGTCTGTAGGAAAGTCAGCAGTATGAAACAATGCAGATGCTATAGCAGATGCAGAAGTAGCAGCAATAGTATTAGACATATGCAAGACAGAGGGATGCTATGCTGCAGCAGCCATTACAGCAAAGGTCAGCCCGGTCAACATATCAATTCCCTGAGTTCCCCAGTAGTATACTACAAGAGGAGGACACCCATGACTCCGAGGAAGAATGACTGCCTAGGCAACCTGCCTATGGCCCCCAGGGAGTATTATCTTTCTACTGCTTACTTTAAAATTCAGACTTTCATGAGCAGTGAGGACACTGCTTATTTCTAAGTTTGGGGGTGGTGGCATGTTTGTTTTTGTTGGTGTGATTGTTTGTTTCTGAAATGTTTTGTTTTATTTAGCTTTGTTTTTATTCTGCTTTATGTTTATTTTGTCAGTTTTAGGATTAACTTAGGTTCTTTTATTATGATATCTGTTCATTTTATAGCAATGTTATAGCATACCCAAAAAAAAAAAAAATTTAGTTGAGTTGTTTACTTATGTCTATTTACTGTGTTGCTTGTCCACATTTTTTGGTTTTGCTACAGCATTATTGAATGAAACAGAGTTTAATGAAGATCATGAATTGCTTGGAAATTTTCACTTTGTAGGATGGATTGACAGGAGTTGAAAATTTGTGATATTCATCATTAGTTGGCTCTAAATAAGAATTTTCCAGTTTTACACAGCAGGCTATTGTTAGATTTCTTTTGGGAGAATTTAAGAAAAGTTGAACCTTTGTGAGAACCTAAGGATTTAGAACTGGTTTTGTGAGTCCCTCGAGGCGAATTTTAGGAAATTGAGCATAAGAGGGAAGTTTAGGCAACTGGTAAAAAGGGAACTAAAGTGGATTAAAGTTTGGGGTTTTCAAAAAAAAAAAAGAGAAAAAAAAAAGAATAAAACTTTGGGATTGACTCCGCTATTTGGAACCACCTAGTAACCAGGAGTAGCATGTGCCCCATGTGTACTTTTGCGTCAAACAGTGGTTTGAAATATGAGTATAATAATGTCTTTAATGGTGACCCTGTTGAGTAACCGGGTGTCTTCATCACAAATGTTGGCATTCGGGTAAAAAGGTAGTGGTGACATTGGAGAATGTTCCATATATATATATATGAAATAATAAAATGGATACCCCCATTGCCATAAAAAAAAAAAATTAAAGAGAAGTTCCTGTTTCATGGTTTAGAAGCCTATCCTACCTTAAGTGCTTGGTTGACATATATATTAGTGGAGAGGGATTTAAGAAACCAGCTTATGAAGCCATCAATTAGGTTTGATGATCAAAGTTTAACTGGACTTGGGTGAACCAAGGATGCTAACCATAGTTTTCACACACGCACTTGGGAAAATTTGAATGAGGAGAAAGCTTATGATGATTTGAGCAAATCTTTGACAAGTGTTAATCTAGAGAACGAGTGGGATATTGAAAATGCAATTCAGAAAGAGTTGGCTTCAACAATGCATTGTAGTGGAATCAGAATGCATTTTTTTTTAGTGTTTTCTGCATCCATTGTTTTTGTGTTTGTTCTTTGTGTTTTTGTGTCTTTATTTCATTACTCGAGGACGAGCAATGGTATAAGTTTGGGGGTGTGACAACTCTATTTAAATAGAGTTATTACAGCCATTTGAGGATGTAAAAAGATGTTTGGTCCATTGAGTTCTTGACTTTTTAATAGTTAACTAAAGCAATTTTTGGTTTTTAATGCAGTCTTTTATTTTAGAATGTTAAATTTAATTTTTCAAGTTAGTTTATATTACTTTTAAGTGTTTTGCAGAGTTGAAGTAGTAGAAGGGTGCTTGGATTAGGAGGTCAAGCTGCAGCTAGGAGGGAATTATAAAAATTAGAGAAAAATGACAAGGAAGACTGATTCCAGGCATTGCTACAGCAATGCTGTAGCTTTACTGTAGCAAATTGGGGCAGAAAATTGTTTAGATAATTCTGACAAGTCAACGTACAGCTAGCAGCCAATTTTATTAGTGAGCATGGCAGAAAGGACAAGCTTATGAGCTGTCTTAATCCAAGGACACCAAATAAAAGCTCAGCCATTAGATTATGTACACATGTACATCCTCCATTTGCCCTAGCACTTAAAAGGGAACATGATGCATTCAAAAAGGAGGCAGACAAGGAGCAGAGAGAAAATACAGAAAAGAGCAGGACAGAAAGAGAAAACCCAGAAGAGAAAGGAAACATACAGGGGATTGGAGGAGATTTTAGCATATTCTGGAAGGAGAAATTAGAAAGTAGCTGTGTACCTTGTGCACGTCTATTTTGTCAATCTTTCTTCCATTTTCGGTTGTACTCTCGTTTTTATTTTTTTCCGTACAATGTTTTCTTTTTCCGGTGGGTTTGAACAGTCAAGTATGAACTAATTTCCTTTAAGACTGGGAGGATAAAGTACCCATTTATGTGATTAGCCTTGTATGTTGAGCTTGCTACTTTAATGTTATTTGGTTTATTCAACATCGTTTTGTTGGTTTATTTGTGTTCTTTGACTGGCCATCTTGAGCATAATACCGTGATTTCAGTGGTTGGAAAACTATTTGGAATTAGACAGGTGTTGGATAATGTGTGATTAGTTGGGTTTGTGTAGTAACCTAATTAATTTTGCAAGTTAAGCAGGAATGCATGCTTGTCTCATATAATCTTTCGGAACCTAAGTTTAATTTGGCTTCGTACTCCATTTAGCATAGGAATATGTTGAAACGAAGCAAGAAGTTATTAACATAAGTATTTCGGAAGAAACTTGTGAAATTTTGAGTTCTAAGTTAACTAAGTAACATTGCTATAGCAATGCTGTAACATACTAAGTCAAGTTGCAGAAAGGGGAATTTAATCTCAGTCGCTCTTTTACCAATTGTTATTAAGTCTGTTTTATTCAGCTTGCAATTGCCTTGTGCATTTTTATGTCATACTAGTATAGTGGGTTTAAGACAATTTTAACTCCCCATCAATTCTCACATATCCTTAATTTCGTTTTTAATTTAGATGAAATAGTGATAACATTCTCTGTGGGACGATATCCGTACTCTTGTACACTGTATTACTTGTATGCGACACGTGTGCTTGCGTAGCATTTTAAGGAAGCAACACTGCTGCACCTGTGAGTTGATCGAACAGGTCATCAATCCTAGGTAATGGATACCTATTCTTGATCGTAACCTTGTCCAATTCCTGATAATCGATGCACATCCAAAATGAGCCATCTTTCTTCTTAACAAACATCACTGGAGTACCCTATGGGGAATAGCTCGAGCGTATAAATCCTTTGTCAAGAAGTTCCTTCAGCTACTCCTGCAACTCTTTTAACTCTGCCAGTGCCATCCGGTATGGTCCCTTTGAGATTGGTGTAGTTCCTGGCATCAGCTCATCTCAAAGGAAATTTCTCGCTCAGGCAGTAATCCTCGTAATTCCTCTGGAAAGACATCAATGAATTCCTTCACAATAGGAACGTCTTGGGGTTGGAGCTTTTGTTCCTTTGTCACGTCCAATATGCATGCTAGGTATCTAGCACAATCACTAGACATCAACCTCCTTGCTTCCATCGAGTTAATCATTATCTTCATTAATCTACGTGACGTATCGATGTACTCAAATCCCTCTTCTTGGTCAGGTTGAAACCTTATCTTCCACTTCTGGTAATCGGTCGTGGCTTGATACTTCCCTAGGAAATCCATTCCTAGTATTACATCATAGTTGACAAGCTCTATCATGATCAATTCTGTAAACAACTCCCTATTAGCCATAATTATTGGCACATGCGGTAACCAGTAATTGGACATCAGGACTTCCCCCGAGGGTAGTGCAGTTCTAAACGTCATACCCATATTGTCTTTAGGATATCCTATCCTATTTGCAAATTGGTATGAAATGAAAGAATGCGTAGCTCCAGAGTCAAATAAAACAGATGCCAAATTATTAGCAATAGAAAGCTGACCTGTCACTATATTTGACACCCCCGCTTCTACCTCTTCCTTTGTATAGACCATGACCTAGCATTTGCACAGGGTAAGCGTTCTTGTCTTTCCTGCCTCTCAGAATGGGATGACCCTTTAGTTTTGGCCTGTAATGAATGTGCCCGGGGACATGGTTATGACTGAGACGAACCTTGCACATTCTTCTTATTATCTGGACAGTTTTGGGCGAAGTAACCGTCCTTCCCACATTAAAAACAAGCATTTGAGGCCAATCTACATCGACCCGAATGTCTTTTCCCGCAGTTCACACAGTCTCGAACCATAGGGCCAACATTATTATTTGTTCTCCTCTACTGGTTCCTATTTCCAGAATTGTTTCCCTTTCTCTTCCCCTGGGACTACTGACCAGAAGTACTTGGTTGCCCAGCCTTAACATTTGAACTCGGCTTGCTGCTTTGTCCAACTTAAGACCCAGCTAGTATGGCTTCGGTCAAAACCTTTTCCTTCTTCTTCGCATCCCAGATCTTCTCTCTCTCTTCCTTCTATCGAATCAGATAATACTCTGCCCTTAGCGCACGACTAACATAGTCAGATACGGTGTCAGGCGGCGTCAACCCACTGTCTACCAACGCTGAGATCTCGGGGCGAAACATTCCCAGCATCTTCTGGATTTTCTCCCTCTCAGTGGTGACAGTGTATGGGCATAGTCTGGACAACTGATCAAACTTGCTATAGACTTCTATCACTATCATGTCCCCTTACTTCAACTCTGTGAACTCCCTCTGTTGCGGTCGCAACAGTACCGGATTATAATATTTCTGGTTGAATTCTTCTAGAAAATCCAACCAAGACATCGTATACATGTTTCTCTTTAGCTTGACTGACTCCCACCAGAACCTTGCATCCCTCTTCAAAACAAAGGACACACACAGAATTTTCTCCTGGTCGTTCAGTTCCATAAACTCCAATATCATGTGGAGTGAAGACAACCACTCCTCGGCTTTTAGAGGGTTTATGGAACCCTCGAATTCTGGTGGCCTCATACGTCGGAACCTTTCATATAATGGCTCTTGATTAACCCTGGGTGGTGGTTGGGGTTGTACTACTTCTTCTTGTACCACTGGCGGCACTTCTGGTTCTGGTGCGGCCATTTGTGGTTCTTGGTCTTCTTCCTGTTCTTGTCTCTGCTCCATTTGCTCGAGTCTTTGTCTTAACTCGGCATTTTCTCTCATTTAGGCTTCTATTAAGGCTTCTAGCTCATCCACTCTTTCTGACAACACTGGACGTCCTCGCATGTTCTGCAGATTTCTTGGATTCACCATCTTATCCTATTTCCTAAAATCGCATAAAAATCGATCGTTAGGTTTTCACAAACATATTTTTACAATATAAGTACAATAGTTTTGATCATCACATAATTTCAACATTGCACTCATTGAACATGTCAAAATATGGTTGTAATTTCTTTCCTTTTCAAAAGTACATCAGTTCGAAGGCTTTTCTCAAAATAGCCTTTTGATACTGTCATATATACATATATACAGTTATATATACACATTTGTACAACACATATATTTCTACAATTAATCTCCTAGCTGAGGTTGCTCTGGAATCGTCCAAAACTTAATTGGATCCATTTCATCATTGTCCGTTCCGTTTTCGGCCTCAGACGGTGTTGAGCCTTCAGCTGGATCTGCACCCTCTGGTTGTCTCGACGGACCAGCCTCATGGTTGTTTACCATCAGTCCAGATCCGTATAGGCGATCTAACATTGTTTCTTGTAGCAATTGTTCACTCCTCTTGCGCACCATGCACTCCATCGTCATTTCCTCCTCTACTTTAGCTACATCGATAATAAACCCACGTAAAGTAGCAGGGTATAAAGGGGTTACCGTCTATCGTAGGTCTAGGATGAGTCCCTTCCAAAATATGTCACAAAATTTATCATTTGTGATGCTGGGTAGAGGACACGCCCTTACGATGCTATCCTGGAATCTGACTGCATACGAAAATACAATATCGCTCAGCATCATCTGCTGTCTCTCTGCCTTCAAAACAAAGTCTCTGACATCTGCATAACTGGGCATAGCCGGTGGTGACAATACTGTCCTACTATCAGGAAGGTCGGCACCTGGTGCGGCACTCTTTTATGGAAACTGCTCTACCATGACTTGGCGAAATTTGGCCCAATCCATTGGTAGCAGCATCTCCTGATCACAATACTCCTAATCTAACCGTGTGTCCTCACGAAATGTGTCGATGGCCATCAAAACCCAGCAATCCTGATCTATATCGCACTGGCGCATGATAACCTCAATGTCATGTAGCCAGTCTCTTATAGAGATCCCCTGCTGACCTCCCTCAAACGCAGGTGGATGACTGCCTCTAAATGCATGTACAGCTCATATTGACACTCTGGCTCCTATACGAGCTCGATCTCCCACCACTGGAATGTCTACTACTACTAATGGGTTCACGATCAGTCACGGAGGTGGTGCTTGTACCAGTGCCAGTGCTACAATCCTTGGCGCTAATAGCTCAGGCACTGATGGCCACTGCATCGCTCGATGCATCATGGACGGTCTGATCACGAGTCTAGTCCATACCCAGATCGGTCCTCTAGGTCGGTATAGATGAGGTCTCATATACAGTGGTCTAGTCATCTAAAGTCCTGCAAAAATATATAATCTCGAATAAATGTAAAGTTAACTATCTTAAAGAAAGCTAACTTACTTGGATTGACAAGCAGATCGCGTTTCGTGCCAATAGGGATATTGTTAACCACTTTGATACCAACTTGTGACGCCCCCTAATTTCGATCACCCACAATTGTCATGAATCGACTCTACGACCGACCAAGACAGCTCGTGTGTCGAATCCGAGTCGTCAGTTTTAAACTCTTTTTCCCATAACTCTTAATTATCAAGGCCTAAAGTTTCGCCCATAAATTTTTTTTTGTAATACATACTTTCACTTAAGAAAACTAAGTAAGAAAGCCATGTAAAATACAATACCAACTTTTATATGTCTTTAGGAAGTACAACATAATATACAACATATATATATGTACTGTATATTTTGTTTCAAACCATTCTCTTTAATTCATTAACTTTAAAAGCTCAGCGGAAAACTTATGACAGGACCAAGTCCATGGTGAGTTCCCTATCCTCTTGACACGTTCGCATCCTGCTGCCATCCAAAAATCTACTAGACAGGTTTATTACCTATAACATGAGCAAACTGATGAGCTAACAGGCTCAGTAAGTTCAAACATACTTAGTAAGAATCGTACGGATTCAAAAACATTGAAAACTCAATTTCCTACGAATAGTACTATTTATCATGAATAGTGACTTTGACCTTTGACCGATGAATAGTAATAGTTACCCTAACTGGTTACTATTTATTTTACCCTAACAAGGTACTATTCACATATCCTAACTGAAATCACTACACTTAGCGTAAACTTTGGTTATGCTCAATTATGATTTTTATCATTTTATTGATTGTTCATTCTCTATATGATTTCTAGTTTAGAGCTCTGTTTATGGCAGTACCGATGATTATTAGCGCGTTGACTGGGAGGGTCTAAGGAGCGACCTTAGAACATCGGCCCCCATAGTCCTAATATCCTCATAGGATCTGAGGAAAACCTCCACCACTATGGTGGAGGGGCGGTACGCCTTAATGGTTACATTACCACCTTTCAATTTATAGTCTTGACCAAGTAATATTAATCATCACCTCAAGGTCACCATCCTCCATTACCCGTAGGTCTTACTCATTCCCATTATCTGGGATATGTTATTCTAACTAATCCCTAATGTCTATAAGACTTTATATCTAGTGTACATCCAGTATCGAATAAATCAAAATAGTATTTCATATTGTAGACACGAACATGCTTGAACTTACCAATACTGTGCTAGTGTCCACTTCTGGAACTCCTCCACAGTTCTATCTCTATTTTGGATTCCTACAGACATAATATTGTCTGTTAATACCTTGTTTTAATTATCACTTTAAATATACATTTATTTCACTTAACAATTCAACACATTTAAATTTTGTTTGTGGTACACGGCCTGCAACACGCCCGTGTTCCAGCCCGTGAACCTCTAGGGTTTACTCTACACAGCCATGTTGTTAACTATCTAGCCATGTAACTGTACACGGCTTGATACACGCCCGTGTTCAAGCCCATATACCTCTCGGGTTGAAAAATTCTTTATGTACATGGTCGTGTATTTCTTCTACATGCCCGTGTTCTTCGAAATTTTTAGATTTTTAACTCTAAAACCTTTATTTTGAGTCTTAGAATTTTATATAAGTTATTCTAGGTCTTTTAGGGTCCTTTTTGAGCCTTTCAGAAATTTTTGATCAAAATGACCATTTTGCCGCTGACGGGTCTCGGGACCATAACTATTCCGTTTTATCATTTTTCTCAAATTTTCTAAGTCCAAATATTTTAAAATAGTATTCTCTAGACTTCTGTATCATTTTATAACTTAAATTGCTGCAAAATCTCAATTTCATTTTTCCCGACCCTCGGTTACTATTCATCCATCACATAGGGTCGTTTTTTTCATTTTCCGAGCGTTTCGGAGCCTCCAATGGCCCTTTCACTACTCATTAAACATTATTTATCCCGTCCCGACCCTCGGTCCTCGAGGGGCTCGGGTTTCCTATCCCGACCTAAATTTTTTCCTCGTTTCCCAAAATACCCCTAACATGGATTTATTTTTCCTGTTTTAGGCATTTTAGTCTTTTAGGGTCGGTTTACTACTCCTTTTGGGTTGGTTTTCCATTTCTAACCCTAATCCACTGAGAGGTCCCGGTTTCCTTCCCGAGTCCAATATTTTCACCCATCGTTTCCCAAAATGCCCTTATGCTAATTTTAGAAATTTCAGCAGCATTTCCGCTTATATTTTAAGGTTTTCCGGCGTTAGGTATGCCTCAGAACCTTTGTACCTGCCACGTACTATACCAGAGGCCTATTTTATACAAAGTTTCCAAACTTTGTATAAAAATTTTCAACATAATTCAATATTCAGGAATCAACACAAACCACAATATTTTTTTTCCAAACTAGCCTCGGTTTACATGTTAATCAACATCAAAATAATTTTTTCATCACAACGTATCATTCTTAGATGTATAAATCAACATCAAAACCTAACAAAACATGCATTCTAACCCTAGCATAGTCACGAATTTTCATGCAAAAACACATAGAAAATTTTGTTTTCTTTCCTAGGGTTTTTATCAACCCTTTTAAACACTAAAAATTTTCCATTTCTTAGTGCGCATACTCCCAATTTTAGCAAGAAAATTACATCAAAATTTTTTTGTTTCCTTATTCCAATTCATGCTTAATTCAACACATAATTGAATAAACATAAACATTAAACCGAACATCAATTCTCATACTATTTTCACACCCTTAATGCCACGGATTTCCAGGGGAAACATGCAAAATTTTTGCTTGTTTCTAAACCCTAATTCATGCTTTAATTTCTCCAACACCAAACTAGTCACAACATCATCCAATCATCAACTAAATAACAATTTTTTTCATTATTTTCACACTTTCATACCCATGGATTTTCTAAGGAAAATCAAAGAGAAAAGCTTCAATTTTGATGTTTACCTTAACTAGTTGATGACTTGATGTTGAAAATGCAATGCAAGCTAAGTTTGGTGTGAAATTGGAAAAAAAATTTTGCCTTACAAAGGGGGAGAAGTCCACGGTTTTGGGCTAAAGAAAAAGGGCAAGAGTTTGGCTAATTTTTCCATTTTTTGAATGGATTTTGTTGCCTATTTATAGGCAAAACTCAAGGGTTTTTTTACAATTTTTTTCCAACAATTTGCTAATTGTTTAAGGACTAAAAAGTAAGGATTTTGAGGCAAAAATCAAATTTTTTTCTTCTTCCTTTCCAAGTGGCCGAATGGCCTTTTTCAAAATTTTTTAAAAATTTTTCAACGGCTTTTTGGCATAATCTTGGCCATTGATCATAAAGTAACCTAATCTAAACCATACGCCTTTCAAAATTACTTTCCTAATTAAAGAAAATAATTTTGGTTTATGACATAATCATGGTGATGTCATCCTACTATTCATATTAATTCACTAATTAATTCATGGTCAATTTTTGACCGAAATCCGATCCGAACGGAACTTCACCAAAATCGCGTAGGCGGGTTCTAGGCGCCTCTGGTGCGATCGGTTTGTCTTATTTTGCTTCTGTTTGATCAGAATTCTCTACCGTAAATTTCTATCATTTTCGTGCATCTCAATGCATTCTCTAGGGTTTTCGGCTCTGATTTCGAACCGTCTCACCCAATCATGTTCGGTAAGATTTTCCATCCCCGAACTCACACAATTTAATACTGCCGAAACATTTTTACACTATTCACAACGGTATTAAAACACAACTTTTTCCTATTTTATTCATTAAAATTGTTATATACATACAATTTTACCCTACTGCGAGAATCTAAAATTCCCAGTTATCACACTTTACCTACAGCCAGGGGTGGCCGTGGCCCACCGAAGGGCCGACCATCACCTGGGCGTGCAGCCCATGGCTACAGGTGCTGCCAGCAGCCCATCACTGTAGGTGCTACCTACAGCCGGCTAGACTGCACCAGGCCTATGGCCGTGGGATGCCAGTCCCCACGGGGGCTGGGGGCTGCCTACGGCGGCTACCGACCTCCGAGGCCGATGGTTCAAAAATCAAAAAATTTTGATTTTTAAATTTGAGATTTAATTTTAAATCATGTTTAAAAATTTGTAATTGAAAATTTAAAATTTTTTGAAATTACATATTATTACACATGATATTTAAAATTGTTTAAAATTTGAATTTGAAATTCGAATTTGGTATTTGAATTTGAAATTTAAATTTTTGGGATTTAAATTTTAAATAATTCATGGGATGAGAAATAAATGGAGAGGCTACATAAAGATGGATACAAGGAGACGAAACAAAATTCAAGACCCAAAGAATGCTTTAGATGGGATTTTGTAATCTTTATTTTCTTTGTTCTAGGATGGAACCATGGCTTGGTTATTCTATCAATTATTTTTTTTGTGATATGTCATGGATGTATAAATACGTATTGATGGATGTTATGCATGCATATTTGATAACATGTCATATAGGATAGGTGAGTGCCCCTCATACTATATTGATCATACATATTTGTCAAAACTTGCATGTTTTTAAAATATTGAGTGGGAGAGGGTTTCAAACAAGACCCACGGCCTTCATTGTTGATCCATATGTGAAAGCATGGTAACGCCTCGCGTCAGTTCTGCCCTGACCACACCCCTCAATAGGTGTTTACCGCCGCCGGTATACTAGGTTGGATCTTCTATGTGGAAAACGTGTTCGGGTACGGTCCTATTCATGACCACCCCTCGGTGGCTTGGTAGGATGTGGATCGGGCTACGTAAACAATGGTTATACACTCAAGGCTTGTTTAGTTATTAACCTTCCCTAGAAGCTCTGTTAACTAAACTGGTGGCCAAAATAAGCGGTTATTAATATATGTCTTAACCTTGGAGGATTTAAGGCAACATATATTAATTGGACGGGGTCCACATTCTGGCTATTTGTTTCATGAGCACCCCTCGGTGGCTTGGGGCAATAGGTGCTAAGAATTACCATTGCAATGCTACATTCTTTTCAAGTTTCAGGTAGGAACATACTTGTATGCTTTATTTGCTAAAATATCTGTATATTTGCTTGGGCTTTGTAATGATGTCTAGTATAATTTTATTTCAGTTCAAAATGTCACCGACACCCCTCATTTCAATACTTACTGAAAATAAGCTAAATGACGATAATTATAAAGACTGGAAAAGAAATCTACTGATAGTTCTTAGCTGTGAGAGACATAAGTTCGTACTGGACGAACCATGCCCACCTGGGCCTAAACCTGACACATCGCTTAAGGAGGTCTCGGTTGCCTATACTCGTTGGAGAGAATCCAATGAGATAGCTCGGTGCTACATTCTGGCTAGCGTGACGAGTGCTTTACAAAAGCAGCATGAGACTTATCAAGTTACTGGGGAGATCATGGAAAATCTGGAGGACATATTCGGTAGCCAAGAAAAATTGGCTCGACAGTCTGCTATTACCAACATTATGAACTCCAAGCAGAAGGCAGGTACTCCGGAGAAGGACCATATGATCACTCCAATGGGATTCTTTGCTGAGGCTGCCGAGAACGGTGCTGAGTTGGACTACAATACCTAGATCGAGATGGTGTTCAAAACACTGTCAAAAGATTTTGTGGGGTTTAAGGCCACATACAATCTGGCGACAAGGGAGTTAGGATTCACTGAGCTCATGAAGCAACTCCAAACTTATGAGCGGATGATCAGGGATGGGATACGGTCCAACCCAAATGAGAGGACAATTTGGCGGAATCTTCCAAACCCTCACAGAAGAGAAAGAGACCAAATTAGAAGCAAGCGGCTTTCAGTTCTTCTAATCCTCCTGTCTCAGATGGGAAGAAGAAGAAAAAGAACAAGAAGCCTAGGGACCCTAAAAAGTCTAAGTGCATAAGCTGTGGGAAGGTAGGTCACTTCAAGAAGGCTTGCTGGGAATTCCTAGCCGCTAAGGGCAAGGAAGGTAAGGAACTTCACTATTTGGAAGCGTGTTTGGTGGAAGAATCAAAAGACACTTGGGTCATTAATTCGGGCACCACTAATCATGTTTGTGTTTCTATGCAGGGGTTCGTGGAAACGAGAAGTCTACATGATAGGAGCATTTCGTTACAGATTGGAGATGATAGCTCGGTGGTGGTTGAGGCAGTGGGAGATGTTTATCTTTATTTTGATGAATTTAGGTTTATATTATTGAAAGACTATTTTTATGTTCCTAATTTTAGGAGGAACCTTATATTGGTAACTTGTTTAATAAAGGATTCTTATTCAGTTTCTTTTAGCAAAAGAGTTGATATTCATAGAAATAAGTCTTTTATCTATTCTGGATGGATAGATGGAAATCTATATTTAATCAAACCAAAGATGTACTCACTGGTTGACACCGAATTAATAGATAACTCTAAAAGGTTGAAAGTTTCTCACTCTAACAAGGCGTATCTTCGGCATTTAAGACTTGGCCATATTAATCAGGATAGGATTCAAAGGTTGGTGAAAGACAGTCCTCTAGAATCTCTGGAGGAGGTACGTCTTCCTCAATGTGAGTCTTGTCTTGAGGGAAACATGACTAAGAGGTCTTTTGGAGCTAAAGGTGTAAGGACCGCCCCGATCATGTACTTTAATTTTCAATTTAATGAGAAATTGAAGAACAATTTAATGCATTTTAGTGCAATTTTTAAACTACATGGTCAGGTACACGGCCGTGTAAGTGGCCGTGTACCACTCGGACTGTGTACGTGTGAGAAGCCGCGTAACTACTCATGGCCGTGTACTGAGACACGATCAAGAACACGGCCGTGTACCACTTGGGTCATGAACGTGTAAAAGGCCGTGTTTTGAAACATGGCCATGTTGAAGAAATTCAGCTAGTACACGTCCTGTCCGGAGTATACAAGCTCGTGTTACCTTATACACGCCCGTGTTAGAGGCCGTGTTGAAGGCCGTGTAATGAGCAGAAAGCCATTACACAGACCATCGAATTTGCATGAAACCTAATTACTATGTAATGAGTAATTAAGTTGGAAAATATAGTATATTTTCCCATTGAATAGACTAAACAGATAAGGTATTGTTTAAGTAATATTCATGTAGTGAACCGGGGTGACCGGCAGTGAACCCGGTCCATCCTATTATGTGTATAAATGAATGAGACATGCAGTGTCGGGAGACTAGTCCAAACGACCATTTCTTGACACAAGACTGGTAAATAGATCACCAGAATGCTCGGACCGAACATCTGAGCACAATAGCGAGAGACAGCCCTAGTAAGGGTACGACATCGAGAAATGATCCAGATGACCTCTTCTCACTTAGAGACTGACAAAATCAGAGTCAGAGCACTCAGACCAGTTAGTTAAGTAGAAAATGGTGGATAATGAATAGTGAAAGATACACAATATCAGGATGAGGGTCAAGACGACCTTTACTCACCCCGAAACTGATATATTTGGGCTCAAAACGCCCAAATTAGTCAATCGGGCACCTGAAACGTTTTTCAAGATGGGGTCAGACCGATCCTGAAAACTAGTCAAGATGACCTTTGATGGATGTAAAACTGATAAAAATGAAATCAGCACGTCCAAATTAGTTAAGAGAGACTGTGTCTGAAATTTCACCCTGGAACGCCTCAGTTTGCATGCGAAAGGATAACACAGTGTAGACACAACCACAGTATAGGATGTGAATAGGAATTTAGACTGATAATGGGCTCTTAGATAGTAGAAAACAACCAAGAATTTACAATACAAAAATTGGATTCAGAAAACCAATTTTCTGGTGAAAATTTGAACACTACCGAGAAAGGACCGAACACCGCAGGGTAAAATTAGATTGCAATGAGAAGCCAACACAGACAAAATTGGCCTTAAATTTCAGTGCCCCTTAGCTGCAAAAGCAGCTGTAATCTGCAGCAAACATAGCCCAAAAGGTGGCCATTAAAATAACCTCCCTAGCCATGACATACTTGAATATTTAATTCAAGGGTTATCAAAAAGCTAGTCAACAACAATTGTTTATTCTTCCCTCTTTCCAATGAGCAGCCCATGCCCATTTCTTCTGAAAATTGGCAACATATTTATCCCAAGATTTGGCTAATTTGGTAGATAATTACGTAGGATTAAGCCTAAGTAGTTTGGTTAAGGTTTGCCTATAAGAGGCACCCTTGACATAAGGCATGGAATTTTGTTTCCACACACCTAAAACCACAAGTCTCTTTCTTCTTCTTTTCCTTGCTTGCTGCCCAACCTTCTCAGCCCCAAAAGCCAACTTTTTGCAAGCCAAAACCTTGACCAAAACTCACAAAAAACCGAGCTCTTCCAAGCTTGAGCAAGGGGAGACTGAACCAAGCTTTTCGGGTGCACCAAGGGTAAATGCAAAATCGATTTTCTTTGTGTTTTTATTCTTGGTTTTCAGTTTTTGTTTAAATGATTTTTTTTTGGCAACTTGGCTAGCATAAAACCAACCTCAAGCCCTTGAGTTTCCATGGAATTCTGACCCCCCAAGCCTAGCCAGAAGCGTGCTTGAATCCAAAGCACCAAAGGTAAAAACCAAAACCCTTCTCATGGTGATTAGTTGAAAATTTTAGTTTTCAATCTAAGGGTTTTATGTGTATTTGTTTATGCACATGGTTGTATTAAGTTATTTGAGCCCTTAGCTTTCATTTCTTAAAGTCATTATGGTTGTGGTTGTGTTTACTTTAAGTTGCATATGGTTTCTGGATGTGAATGCATGGATGTGTATTATGGTGGCTAGACACAAATCTGTCCTTAGGGAGAGGCCACGGATTTTGGCCATTTTGACCCCCTTAGGTTCCGAACTTGAGATTTGGTAAAACACAATGTTTTAAGGAAATTTCAATACGGTCGTTTTTGCATCAGGCCTCAGCCAAAAACGAGCCTAAGATAGGTTTTTAGGGTGTTTTTCACTCGGTGTCCAAAACTAGGACAAAACTGGGAACAAAATCCGAACCCAGTATTTAGTCTCGGGTTTTCCTAGAAATAGACCACATAGAGTCCGAACTGGTTCTCGAACTCAGCATGAAAGTTGTAGATCTCGTCGAGACCTTGAGAACGACCCTTGTGAGTCAAAACTTTAGCCATTTTGTGCCTTAAACTGTGCTGTTTTTACAGAGACGTAAAACTGGGACTTTTACAAAAAAAACTGGGCACCAAGCCCACGGTTTTAATGAAATTAAAAGCTGTTAAAGTTAGATTTAGGCTCCGAGATGAACACGAGATTTGTTCATCTTTCGAGGATGAAAACTTTCATGTTCAATAAAATTTCAAACAAAGTCGTTTAGACCAAGTTTCAAAATTGTTTTCAAAAGTGGTTCAAAAACCACCTTTAAAATACAAGCTTTAAAAATATAATTTATACACTTCAAAATAAAATGTGTCTTTAACACTTTTGTGGCGGCCCGCCCATCATAGAGACCATATAATACTATTACAGTTAAGTTTTATAACTAACTGCGATAGATTGTACTCTCATGGGTCGTCGGCTAATCCATCTCTCTCTTTAAAACATGACATTTTTGGGGGATTTTTTTTTTTAACATCATGTGAAACATTATCCACTAATCACTTTGTTTGCAAGTACAAAGTAATTTACATAATACAGTACTTTTACAAAATATATAATTATAAAAGAACTGTTTCTTTTTCCCATTCTCTGTTATCGCTCAATGGAAAGGCTCTGGCAGGACCATATCCCTGGCCTCCTAGCCCATTTGACACTCGCTATCCCGTCCGCCATCCAGTCATACAAAGCTACTGAGCTGGTCGCTTACCTGCAACATAAGCAAAAATGGTGAGCTACAGGCTCAGTAAGTTCAAACATGCAAGAAATAGAATTCCTGTGAATAATACTATTCATCATGAATAGTAACTTTGACTACCACACAGTATATCAACAGTACATCTACCGTGATGTTAGTACCCCTACGAAACTGTCTTATGCTTAATTATGGCATAGTTTCAGTTTTAGGTAATTATCTTTAATTATGTTCTGGTTTTGAGCTCAAGTTGGCAGTACCATTTTAGTGCACATGACTAGGAGCGATACATTAGTGCTGACCTCCACAGCCTTAATCTCATCATCATAACCCCGAAGGCAAATTTGTACATGACTGGGAGCGGTACATCAGTGCTGACCTCCACAGCCTTAATCACATCATCATAGCCCCGAAGGCAAAGTTTACCTCCCTGTACGGAAGGCTGGTACGCCAAAAGTGTTTTCATTACCGACTTTTTAAAGTTCTAACTCGGTGACTTCATATTGCCCCGTGGTTAGGAATGGTTCACATTTTAATTTTAGGTGTGTGAGTTTCATTAACCTCGCTCTAGTGCCTGAAGCACAATTTATTATGTGTCACATTCTCAATAGTGCCCGTAGCACATTTCGTGTCTCTCTCTACTCTATAATAGTGCCCGTAGTACATATGTACCTAACTTATAGTTAGTACATCAAAGTTAGCAATAATAATGCTACATGTTGCAGACAAGTAAATGTCTAAACTTACCTTATCTGTTTCTTCCCCTTTTCTTTCTTGGATCTTTAATCGTTCTCCTTGTAGGTCGATTTTGGGATCCTACAGACAAAACCTTGTCTGTTAATTTCATTTCCATTTATAGCTTTTATTTTTCATTAAAAAGCTTAAATAAAACCTATTTATAACTTTTTAGGCTTTATTTATCATTTTCTCCATTTTTCTCAACTTTTGCAAAATTACGATTTTGCCCCTATATTTTGACAAAATTACAATTATGCCCCTGACGGAATTTTCTCGATCCAGATCGTACTTTTGGCTCTCAGGAACTTTTCTGACTCTTTTCTATTCATTACCGGGTTTGTTTCTATTTTATTTCCATTTTTACCTTCCCGACCCTTGGGAAGCACTATTCCGACCCTTATGTCGGTTTAGTGATTTTCTATCATTTCGGAGCCTCAAATGGACGTTTTACTTGCATTTAAAACGTTCATCTAGACGTTCCCGATTTAGGTCTTCGAGGCTCGGATTTTCTGTACCTGACTCGGACCTTTACTTCGTTTCCCAAAAACACCCCCCCTCGGGGTCGGTTTTTTAGTTTCACTCGCGTTTTACATTTTTAAGGGGATGGATTACTATTCACGAACGACCCCTTAGGTTTCCCTTATTCAATTTTCCTTTAAGGACTCGGGTTTCTGACTCGACCCTAAACTTTTATTTTTATTTTTTTATTCTCTTTTTACCCCAAATGTCGTTTTCGAAATTTCGACAGCATTTCGGCATAAATTTAAGGCTACCGGCGTTAGGTATGCCTCGAACCATATGTACCTCCCATGTACTATACCAAAGTTCTATTTTATGTAAAGGTTTCCCAAACTTTTACATAAAAGCTGACAAAATTTCCAATTCACATTTTGAACCATATTCCACAGAATTTCTTTCAATTTTGCCCTTAGTTTTAGCCATGGTTTTCATACTCAAAACCTAACCAAAACTTTTCAATTTTTCAACCAAATTTTAGGCTATTCCAATGCCATTACCTAGAACATTTTCAAGCCAATTTCCATGCCTTTTACAGCACAATTCTTAGGGTTTTTAGCCATTCATACCCCACGGCCATTTTAGGTAAACATGCACCAAATTTCTTGTTTCATGCTTTCAACCACATAACCATCATTTTCATAATTAAATGCATGATTTGAACTATCCAATCATCAAGTTAATCATGCAAAAATATTCACCAAACCCTAATTACAACCCACGGCCATTTTAGGGTTTTTGATTCCAAATTTTTTTCCAAGCTTATAACCATGCAAATCATGCTTTTCATTTAACCAAAACATGATTTAAAGCATTAAAACATTTAACCAACAACAATTTATCATCAAATACCCTAGGTAACCCCCGGTTTTACCCTTGGAAAACCAACCAAAACTTTGTTTTTCTTTAAACAAAATGCATGGTTTTTCTTCTAATTAAACCATTAACAAAACCCAAGCACCAAATCAACCAAAACAAACCACAAATTTTCTCATCTTTCACACTATTCCACCCACAGATTTTATGGAGAAAACAAGCCAAAAATCACATTTTTTTCATGCAAATCCAATACATGAATAACCTAATTCAACATATCACAAAACCAACACATAATTTCATCAATTCCACAACAATTTTTCATCTTTTTCTTCCCATTACTCCCACGGATTTCATGGCCAAAAATTGAGAAATTTTACAAGTTTTGAAGCTCACCTTGATTAGTTGGATGCTAGCTTGCTAAATTTGAATTCTTGCTTCAAAATTTTGAATAAATCCTTTGATTCTCCAAGATGGCTCACGTTTTCTCTCTAGGACACTTAGAAGAAATTTTTTTTTCTCTTTGTTTTGGCGTGAATAAGCTTCGGGTGCTTATGTTTCATGGTTTGCTGACTTAAGTGCTAAAGAAGCCAATTAATTTAGCTTCCAACCAATGAGATTTCAATACCTTTCAAGCCATTTCTTTCCAAATTTTTCATAAAATAAATTTGGCTAATTTTGGCCAAATCTTAGCCTTTAGATAAAAAAGTGAATCAATCTTGGCCATTAATGCCACCAACCACCATAATTTTCACATTTAATAAATTGGCTTTATGATGTCATAAATGCAAAGTAAAATTTTGACTTTGACTTTACTATTCATATTAATTCGACTACTTTTTGATCGGTATCGGTTCGAGCCGAAATTTTCCTAAAATCGTCCCGACGGGTTCCTGAGGTCTCCTATGCAGTCGGATCAATTTATACTGCTTCCGTTTGATCAAAATCAATCCCGGAAGTTTTTCATCTTTTAGTGCACCATAATGCACCGGTTAGGGTTTTCAATGCCGTTTTTGGCACCGTTCTACCCGTTTCAATTCAGTGAATTTTATTAACACTGAATTCTTACTCATCAGTATTGTTAGAACATTTTAATACATTCTGAACAATATAAATACATTCATTTCACTATTTAAATAGTACAAATTATTATATACATACATTTTACATTTTCTTCTAAGAATACCTGAATTTCCCGGTTGTCACAACTTTAAAATATGAAAAAGGTTTTCATAAAAACGTCCCCGACCTTCCAATGGGGTGATAAGGGGGCGGTTTCAAAATAAGAAAATTTTCCAAGATTTTTACAAGCCAACCCAAACTATTTTTCAAAGTAAAATAGTGTGTGTAGCCCAGTAGGCTACCACACCAAACGAGCCTTAGTAGCCCTGTAGGCTACTACCCCAAACAAGCCGTAATGACCCGGTGGGCTATTACACCAAACAAGCCTTAGTAGCCTGGTAGGCTACCACACCCCAACAAGTGAAGTAACCCGGTCGGTTACTACACTAAGTTCACGTATAGTAACTTGATAGATTACTTAGTTACCAACATGCGAGTTAACCGGTCAGTTGACTGAGCGGTAAACCAGTCAAGGACCGCGTTTTGAACAACACAGTGAGGAACGATAATTAATCTGTCAAGTAGATAATTGATCGAACACGATACGAGTTAGACACCAAATCCCCATAATAGGCTAATAGGGTACCGACAGGTCTCGGTACCCCATAGAAACGCAAGTTATAGTCACTAACGTTAATAGTGACTCAATGAGAGTATTAATGAGAAACGTTATTGATGACAGGTGGTAACCTGTGAATTTTCAAAGGCGTGATTCAAGTTGCTTGCAATCTAGGTAAGTACAACTCCACCTATGGCATGAACGAAAATGCTTTTAAATGATATTTTACAGTATGTTAAAATATGTATGCCATGCACACGATGTTGCACCTCATGTTTAAGAGCATGTAGTTTCACAATCAAGTAGATTGATGAAAAAGCAAGTTAGATTCCATACGTCCCTACCGTGTAGGATTTGGGATAGCTTAGAGAAGCATATGGCTAGAAAAGATAAACAAGACGGAAAGTAGCAAGGATGTCGTACCGGCCCTTTCAAATGAAGGGGTTTTAAGTTAAAGCAGAAAGTTGAGCATCCATTGATGGCTCTCTGGCTATTTTACCACGATCGTTACCGATGGTCTGTGCACGCACAGTACTAAAACATGGGCCCTAAACAGACAAGAAAAGAAAAGAGAAGTTTAAAGCATAAATGAACATAACCGGATCATGCATTAGTTATAGTTCACCATGCTTCTAGATGCATTCAGTATATGATGTTTTTGTGATGCACATGTTATGTGAAGTTTTATAATCCTCGATATGATATGTGATATATGGCATGTGATATGTGATATGTTAAAGTGGTATATGTGATACATGACTGCTTATATGTTTTTAAGTATGTACTATGTTTAAACATGTTTTGTGGTAAACATGTTGTACTTACTGGGTGTAAAGCTCACGTAGTGTGTTCATGCTGTAGGTAAGCATCCTATGGCTTAAACCCCAATGGCTTTGGTGGCGGCGGAGGTGGATGTGAGGGCAAGGTTATGGAGACACCGCGAGTTTATCTTCCGCAAAATTTGAGTATCAATATTTTGAATAGTAATGATTAAATAGTACTTTGAATAGTAATTATCATACAGTATGTTTGAATAGCAACCGTTAAATGGTATTTTTGAGTAGTAATCGTAAATCGTATTTTTAAATAGTAATCGTTAAATGGTATTTTGAATAGTAACCGTAAATTGTATTTTTGAATAGTAATCGATAAATAGTATTTTTAAATAGTAACCGTTAAATAGTATTTTTGAATAGTAATCGGTATACGTACGTATACAGTAAATATGTACATGTAAAATAAATAAAAAACCCTAATTTTATGATATCTAGTTAAGTATAAATTACTAGAAAGTATAAGTCAAAGCAAGTTAATAGTTTTTAGTGACGGTCTGGGCCACTAAGGGCACGGGTCATCACCATGGGTATCAAAGCCGGTTTCCTGCCATCCTACCTCACGTCACCGTACACTTGCCTCATTTGTCCAAGTAAGTTAGCTTTGTTTTTCAAAAATATTAGTATATAAGTTGATGTTTAAGTTATAGTAGGAGGATGGCAGCACCAATCCACCCTCAGCAAGTGCGAGAGGATCGAGAATTGAGTGTAGCTTTCGTCGCCATGTGACCACACACATACGATGGCAGCAACCCATATGAACTCCCTTATTGGATTCATCATATGGAGACAATCTTCAAAGGGTGCCATATTCCACCCTGTCTATAGGTGGTAATGGCCAATAGCCGATTACGAGGATCAGTAATGACATGGTGGAACGATCGACGCAGGATCAGGGGTCTAGCGATGCAGTGGGAAGAATTCTACCATGACCTTCACAACTCTGACGGTCCAGCTAAGGAGGCCGATATCTGGGCGGATATGTGAGAGCGACGATACCAGATCCTCTCTGACACTTGGGATCTCTACGAGGGAGAGACCATGGCACATTATTGTTAGAGATTTCTAGATGCCATGTTATCTCATATCCCTCAGGATAGACACTTTTTAGATATAGTTGACCTACTATGGGGAGAAGTACCTGGGTATGTGAGGAATCTCGTTCCCTACCCTCCATCGCATGAAGACTTGAGGCACCTGATCCGAGACATATTGGATGCCGAGAGGGTAGCACTCAACCCTGAACCAGCCCCTCTATCTCTCGAACACCATATGGACGAAGGCGGTGACGAGGCTATCCCCGATGCCCAACCTAACAACGAGGAGGAGGAGATCCTCGATCACATCAGTGACGATGAGGAAGTAAAAATGTATGAGCCCAAGTCATCATCGCCAGTGATGATGAAGCTGATTTTGCTTGGGAAGACGAGGATGAAGACCCCGAGGAGTTTCCCCTGAGTGAAAGCAAGAATGAGGAAATGTCCGAATTAGAGTCAGGATTGTCCTCTGAGTAGTAGTAAGCCTTTTCACAAAAATTTTTGTTATGTATTTATGTAGAGGGAAACAGTAACTTTCCCTGGCTTTCTCAACTTAATGTACTTAACGGGATCGTATTTTGGGAAGTGTGTGTCACTCCCACCAAATTTAAAATAAATATATATGTTTTATGAGATGTTTTATGAAAAGTAGTACCATTCTGCCTTGAGGGCCTAAATATGATTTTTCTACAAGTATGATCAAGTATGGTAAAGAGTACAGGATGGTTCCTGACACTCAGATGATGCCCTAATACGACGCGATAGTTGTATTGAATATCATAAGAATAAGAGAAGAAATGAAAGATATAGTTTGTATATATCTATGATGCTTAAAATGAAGTTATTTAGTAAGAAGGAAAATGATATGTAAGTACGAATCCCAAGTACAAAATTTGAGAAGCTTATGTTCTCTTTTTCCGTTGAGTGATAGGGTTACATAGGTGACGATGGCAAGAACAAGAGCCCAGACAAACAAAGCTACGCGAGACGATAAGCTACTGGTACGTCTCGCAACGATGCAGGAAATGATGGTAAATCCACAATGAGAGCTTAACCAGCTCAGAGAACAAATGAACCGACAACAGCAGGCACCATAACCCATGGAGGTACCAATCCAAGCTGCATCAACAGCCCCTGACGCTCCTAGAGAGCAAGCGACCCCACCAACCCAAGCAATGCCAATACCACCGGCTGTGGGTGCTCCTGCAGCAGCCAATGTTATTGCACCGGCCTATAGACAGGGTGACTTATACGAGCGGTTTAGGCACATGAAGGTGCCTGAATTTGAAGGGACTATGAACCCTATTAAAGCCGACAATTGGCTGACTGATGTTCAAGTCATTCTAGACCTCGTAGGGCTGACTAAAGGAGAAAACGTTATATACACATCCCTAGCCCTACGGAGGGGAGTAACCAGTGGTGGAAGACTGTGGCTATCAGAAGGAACATCAATGAAATGAACTGGGCAGACTTCATCGTTGAGTTCAGAGAAATGTACTTCAATGACAAAGCTTTAACAGTCCAGCAAGATGAATTTAACAACTTACCCAAGGAAGCATGACGATCATGGAGGCCGTAAGAAAATTCGAACAGCTAGCCCGACTTTGCCCTGACCTAGTGCCGACTAAGAAGGAAAAGGTCAGGAGGATGCTGAAAATGTTCCGGATCGATATCGCTGTCCAAGTCTGCAGCGGTAGCCATGGGCCAACAACCATGGTCGAATGTGTCAGTAGAGCCATCCGGGCTAAGTATTGGCTAGCCCAAGACAAAGAGAGGAGGGTGCAGATCTTCAAGGCGAAGAGGGAAGAAAACAACCACTCAAAGCCGACCAAGGGTAGACAACACTCTGAATTTCAGCACAGAGGACAGAGTACGGGAAGCAACCAACACAACCGGCCATCCAACAACAACAAGAGGAAAAGGAATCGAGGCAATCAAGGCCATCAAAGGAACTTTCCTCAGAAGAAAAATAACTAATGCAGAAATGGAAATCAACACCCGCCTTGTCCAAAATACGGAAGGAACCACCCGGGAGAATGTCACCAGGGCACCAGTGGCTGTTACATATGTGGCAAGGAAGGCCACTTCGCTAAACACTGCCGCTCGAACCCACAAAATCAATAAGGCCAAGCCCGCCCTACTAGTGGACAGCTGCACGCCGCTCAGGGAAGGATTGAAGGCCCACTGATCAGCCAAGACAGATTGGAAGCTCCAGAGCCGCAGGGAAGGATTTATGCCTTTACTCGCGAGGATGTAGAGGTCGGAATCTTGACAGTGGTGACAAATCAGCTTTTTTTCGCCAACTCCACTGCACTAGTTTTGTTTGATTCTAGCGCTACGCATTCTTTTGCATCATCAGAATTTGCTAGGAGGTTAGGCAAGAACTTAGATAAGATGAACCAGACTTTTTGAATTGCCCTTCCTTCTGGGGAAGTTTTGTTGTCCAGCTATTGGGTACGCCACATACCAATAGTTATCAGTGGGCACGAGCTGAGCGTGGACCTAATCGTCATTGAGATGTGCGACTACGACGTGATTATAGGAATGGATTTCCTCGCCAAGTACCACATCGTTATAGACTGTCAGAAACGGGAGGTGACCTTCCACCCAAGCGGACACGAAAGATTTGTCTACAAGGGCTTATCGTTGAAGCAACCAAATACAATGATATCGATAATGAAGGCTCACCAACTACTATCTAGTGGATGCAGTAGTTTTCTTGCACACATCATGGATACGACCCAGGAAGCCGAAACCAGACCGGACAATGTACCAGTAGTAAAGGAGTTCACGGAAGTATTCCTAAAAGATCTACCAGGACTTCCACCGGAGCGGGAGATATTGTTTGAAATCGAACTGTTACCAAGATCGGCACCTATATCCAAGGCCCCCTACAGAATGGCCCCGGTAGAATTAAAGGAGCTTCAAACTCAGTTAAAGGAACTGATGGATAAAGGTTTAATTCGACAGAGCTGCTTACCGTGGGGAGCACCGGTTTTATTTGTAAAGAAGAAAGACGGAACGTTGTGAATGTGCATAGACTACAGGGAGCTGAACAAGATCACGATCAAGAACAAGTATCTATTGCTGCGGATCGATGATTTGTTCAACCAGCTATGAGGCGCTGCCGTATTTTCCAAGATCGACCTACGTTCTGGGTACCACCAATTACAAATTCGAGATGCAGACATCCCCAAGACGGCATTCCGAGCACGATATGGACATTATGAGTTCCTCGTCATGTCACCTACCGCTTTCATGGATCTGATGAACCGAGTATTCAAGGAGTTCCTAGATAAGTTCGTCATTGTGTTTATCGATGACATACTTATATATTCTACGACAAAGGAAGAGCATGCGGAGCCGTCCTACTCAAGCTTAAGGAGCATCAACTGTATGCCAAATTCTCTAAGTGTGAATTTTGGCTGGAGAAGGTTCATTTTCTCGGTCACGTGGTCTTCCATGAGGGAATGTCCATGGACCCAGCCAAGGTAGAAGCAGTTAGCAATTGGTCGACTCCGAAGAACGTAACAGAAATCTGCACCTTCTTAGGTTTAGCGAGATACTATCGACGCTTTGTGGAAGGATTCTTGAAGCTAGCCGCACCACTCATGACGCTAACCAAGAAGGAAAAGAAGTACGAGTGGTCTGACAAGTGCGAAAAGAGCTTTCAGGAGCTAAAAAGCTAACTCACGAGTACTCCAATCCTGACCATACCAGATGTTGAACAAGGGAATTTTGTAATTTACAGCGACGCGTCCAAGACGGGACTAGGAGCTATATTAATGCTAGGTGGTAGGGTAGTCACATACGCCTCACGATAACTCAAGAACCAAGAAAGGAACTACCCGACTCATGACCTGGAGCTTGAAACGGTTGTTTTTGCGCTCAAAATATGGAGGCATTACCTATATGGTGTCAAGTGTGAGATCTACAAGAACCACTAGAGCCTCAAACACATTTTCACGTAGAAGGAGCTCAATATGAGGCAACGAAGATGGCTGGAGCTGGTAAAGGATCATGACTGGGAAATCCTATATCACCCAGGAAAAGCCAATAAGGTGGCTGATGCATTAAGTAGGATGTACTCTTCAATCCTTATGACCATCCAGGCCCTGCCGGAAGCACTGCAAAAGGAGCTACGAAGCAGAGAGATTGAGATGTTAACAGGAAGGTTGTCTGAAATGACCCTCCAGTCAATGCTCATAGAGGAAATCAAGGCTAGCCAAGACTTCGATTCGTCCCTGCACAAGTTCAAAAGGGAGGCAATGGAGGACCAGAATTTAGAATTTCAGGTCTCTAAGGATGGCATATTCTATTTTAGAGATAGAATATGTGTTCCAAAGGATGAAGAACTCAAGAAGTGGATCCTGTCAGAAGCTCATGACACACCGTACTCGATACATCCAGGAGCAAATAAGATGTACCAGGGCTTGAAAAGAAGTTTTTGGTGGCCAAACATGAAGAATGATATAGCCGAGTTTGTAGTAAGGTGCCTCACCTGCTAGAAAATTAAAGTAGAACATCAGCGACCGGGAGGAGAGTTACAGAAGATCGAGCTACCAGAGTGGAAATAGGAGCAAATTACCATGGATTTCATGGTCAGATTGCCCAGAACCTCAAGCGGGAATGATGCCATTTGGGTAATTGTGGATCGACTAATGAAGTCAGCTCAATTCTTAGCCATAAAGTTGAGCTACTCGATAGAGAGGATAGCAGAAATATACGTCACTCAAGTAGTAAGACTACACAAAGTACCCAAATCGATCATCTCAGATCGCGATGGACGCTTTACTTCAAGGTTTTGGCAGAGCGTTCAAGCTGCAATAGGAACCAAATTGAAGTTCAGCACCACTTTCCATCCTCAGACTGACGGTCAGTTTGAGAGGACTAAACAAACATTAGAAGATATGTTGAGAGCATGTGTCTTAGACTTCAAGGGGAATTGGGATCAGAAGCTGCCATTAATAGAGTTCTCGTACAATAATAGCTATCATTCCTTGATTGGGATGGCTCCGGATGAGGCACTTTATGGAAGAAGATGCCGATGTTCGATTCACTAGCACAAGACCGGAGAAAACAGCTCACCAGCAACGACTTCATCAAGGAGACAACAAAAGCTGTGAAGCTTATACGAGAGAGATTGGATACAGTGCATAGCCGCTAGAAGAGTTATGCAGACAGACGATGAAGACCTCTCGAATTTCAAGAAGGAGACTTAGTTTTTCTCAAGGTGGCACCCATGAAAGGGATGATGCACTTTGGGAAGAAAGGGAAACTCAGTCCTAGATATATAGGACCTTTCGAGATCCTCCAAAGGGTCAAAAAGGTAGCCTACCGACTAGCGCTTCCTCACGAGCTAGCTTCCGTACACAATGTTTTCCACGTCTTGATGTTGAAGAAGTATGTGCCAGATAGTTCCCACATACTGAGGCAAGAGCCAGTCGAAGTACATGCAGATCTGACCTATGAAGAGAGACCTGTACAGATTTTAGCCAGGGAAAATAAGGTTCTTAGGAATAAAGTGATTCTGCTTGTTAAAGTATTATGGCAGAACCATAACCTCGAAGAAGCTACATGGAAACGGGAAGAGGATATGAAAAGAGACTTCCCGGATTTATTCTAATTTTTGAGGACGAAATTTTTGTAAGAGGGGTAGATTGTAAGGACCACCCTGATCATGTACTTTAATTTTCAATTTAATGAGAAATTGAAGAATAATTTGATGCATTTTAGTGTAATTTTTAAAGTACACGGTTAGGTACACGGCTGTGTAAGTGGCCGTGTACCACTCGGACTATGTACGTGTGTGTAGTAGTGTAAGTATACATGACTGTGTAGTGGAACATGGTCAGGCACACGACCGTGTAAGTGGCTGTGTACAAATCGGACTGTGTACGTGTGAGAAGCCGTGTAACTGAACATGGCCGTGTATTAAGACACGGTCAAGAACACGGTCGTGTACCACTCGGGTCATGAATGTGTAAAAGGCCGTGTTTTGAAACATGGCCGTGTTGAAGAAATTCAGCTAGTACGCGCCCGTGTCTAGAGTATACACGCCCGTGTTACGTTATACACACCCGTGTTAGAGGCCGTGTTGAAGGCTGTGTAATGAGCAGAAAGCCGTTACACAGACCCTCAAATTTGTATGAAACCTAATTGCTATGCAATGAGTAATTAAATTGGAAAATATAGTATATTTCCCCCATTGAATAGACTAAATAGATACAGTGCTATTTAAGTACTATTCATGCAGTGAAGGGGCGACCGACAGTGAACCCGATCCACCCTATTATGTGTATAAATGAACGAGACATGCAGTGTCGGGAGCCTGGTCCAGACAACAATTTCTTGACACAAGACTGGTAAATAGATCACCAGAATGCTCGGACCAAACATCTGAGCACAATAGCGAGAGATAGCCCTAGCAAGGGTATGACATTGAGAAATGGTCCAGATGACCTCTTCTCACCTAGAAACTGACAAAATCAGAGTCAGAGCACTCAGACCAGTCAGTTAAGTAGAAAACGATAGATAATAAATAGTGAGAGATATGCAGTATCAGGATGAGGGTCAAGACAACCTTTGCTCACCCCGAAACTGAAATATTTGGGCTCAGAACGCCCAAATTAGTCAATCGAGCACCTGATACGTTTTTTGAGGTAGGGTCACACCGATCCCAAAAACTGGTCTAGATGACCTCCAATGGATGTAAAACTAATAAAAATGAAATCAGCATGTCCAAATTAGTCAAGAGAGACTGTGTCTAAAATTTCACCCGGGAACGCCTCGGTTTGCATGTGAAAGGACAACAAGTATAGACACAACCACAGTATAGGATGTGAACAGTAATTTAGACTGATAATGGGCTCTTAGACAGTAGAAAACAACCAGGAATTTACAGTACAAAAATCGGATTCAGAAAACCAATTTTCTAGTGAAAATTTGAACACTACCGAGAAAGGACCAAACATCCCAGTATAAAATTAGACTACAATGAGAAGCCAACGCAAATAAAATTGGGCTTAAATTTCCATGCCCCTTAGCTACAAAAGCAGATGTAATCTGCAGCAAACATAGCCCAAAAGGTGGCTATTAAAATAATCTCCCTAGCCATGACACACTTGAATTTTAATTCAAGGGTTTTCAAAAAGTTAGTCAACAACAATTATTTATTCTTCCCTCCTTCCAATGAGCAGCCCACGCCCATTTGATCTGAAAATTGGCAGCATATTTGTCCCAAGATTTGGCTAATTTGGTAGACAATTAAGTAAGATTAAGCCTAAGTAGTTTGGTTATGGTTTGCCTATGAAAGGCACCCTTAACATAAGGCATGGACTTTTGTTTCCACACACCTAAAACCACAAGTCTCTTTCTTCTTCTTTTCCTTGCTTGATACCAAACCTTCTCAGCCCCAAAAGCCAACTTTTGCCAAGCCAAAACCTTGACCAAAACTCACAAAAAATCGAGCTCTTCCAAGCTTGAGCAAGGGGAGACCGAACCAAGCTTTTCGGATGCACCAAGGGTAAGTGCAAAACCAATTTTCCTTGTGTTTTGATTCTTGGTTTTGAGTTGTTGTTTGAATGAATTTTCCTTGTGTTTTGATTCTTGGTTTTAAGTTGTTGTTTGAATGAATTTTTTTTTTTTGGTAACTTGGCTAGCATAAAACCAACCTCAAGTCCTTGAGTTTCCATGGCATTTTGACCCCCCAAGCCCAGCCAGAAGCGTGCTTGAGTCCAAAGCACCAAAGGTAAAATCTGAAACCCTTCTCATGGTGATTGGTTGAAAAATTTAGTTTTCAATCTAAGAGTTTTATGTGTATTTGTTTATGCACATGGTTGTATTAAGTTATTTGTTCCCTTAGCTTTCATTTCTTAAAGTCATTATGGTTGTGGTTGTGTTTACTTTAAGTTGCATATGGTTTGTAGATGTGAATGCATGGATGTGTATTATGGTGGCTGGACACAAATCTATCCTTAGGGAGAGGCCACGGATTTTAGCCATTTCGACACCCTTAGGGTCTGAACTTAAGATTTGGTAAAACATAGTGTTTTAAGGAAATTTCGATATGGTCGTTTTTACTTTAAATAGGCCTTGGCCAAAAACGAGCCTAAGATAGATTTTTAGGGTGTTTTTCACTTAGTGTCCAAAACTGGGAAGAAAATCCGAACCCAGTATTTAGTCTCGGGTTTTGCTAGAAATGGACCACTTAGAGTCTGAATTGGTTCTTAGACTCAACATGAAAGTTGTAGATCTCATGAAGACCTTGAGAATGACCCACGTGAGTCCAAAATTTGGCCGTTTCGGGCCTCAAACAGAGCCATTTTTACAGAGACGCAAAACTGGGACTTTTACAAAAAAAACTGGGCACCAAGCCCATGGTTTTAATGAAATTAGGAGCCGTTAGAGTTATATTTAGGTTCCAAGATGAACACAAGATTTGTTCATCTTGTCGAGGATGAAAACTTTCATGTTCAATAAAATTTCAAACAAAGTCGTATAGACCAAGTTTCAAAATTGTTTTCAAAAGTGGTTTAAAAACCACCTTTAAAATACAAGCTTTAAAAATATAATTTATACACTTCAAAATAAAATGTGTCTTTAACACTTTAAAATATGAACAAGATTTTTACAAGCCAACCCAAACTTTTTTTCAAAGTAAAATAGTGTGTGTAGCCCGGTAGGCTACCACACCAAACGAGCCTTAGTAGTCCTGTAGGCTACTACCCCAAACAAGCCGTAATGGCTCGATAGACCATTACACCAAACAACCCTATAGCCCGATAGGCTACCACACCCCATCAAGTGAAGTAACCTGGTCAGTTACTACACTAAGTTCACGTATAGTAACTCGATAGATTAGTTAGTTACCAATACACGAGTTAATCGGTCAGTTGACTGAGCAGTAAACCAGTCAAGGACCGCATTTCGAACAACACAGTGAGAAACGCTAAATAATCTGTCAAGTAGACAATTGATCGAATACGATACGAGTTAGACACCAAATCCCCATAATATGCCAATTGGGTACCGACAGGTCTGAGTACCCCATAGAAACGCAAGTTATAGTCACTAACGTTAATAGTGACTCAACGAGAGTATTAATGAGAAACGTTATTGACGACAGGTGGTAACCTGTGAATTTTTAAAGGCGTGATTCAAGTTGCTTGTAATCTAGGTAAGTACAACTCCGCCTATGGTATGAACAAAAATTCTTTTAAATGATATTTTATAGTATGTTAAAATATGTATGCCATGCACACGATGTTGCACCTCATGTTTAAGAGCATGTAGTTTCACAATCAAGTAGATTGATGAAAAAGCAAGTTAGATGCCATACGTCCCTACCATGTAGGATTTGGGACAGCTTAGAGAAGCATATGGCTAGAAAAGATAAACAAGATGGAAAGTAGTAAGCGTGTCGTACCGGCCCTTTCAAATGAAGGGGTTTTAACTTAAAACAGAAAGTTGAGCATCCATTGATGGCCCTCCGGCTATTTTACCACGGGCGTTACCGATGGTCTGTGCACGCACGGTACTGACACATGGGCCCTAAATAGACAAGACAAGAAAAGAGAAGTTTAAAGCATAAATGAACATAACCGGATCATGCATTAGTTATAGTTCACCATGCTTCTAGATGCATTCAGTACACGATGTTTCTATGATGCACATGTTATGTGAAGTTTTATAATCCTCGATATGATATGTGATATATGGTATGTGGTATGTGATAGTGGTACATGTGATACATAACTGCTTATATGTTTTTAAGTATGTACTATGTTTAAACATATTTTACGGTAAACATGTTGTACTTACTGGGCGTAAAGTTCATGTAGTGTGTTCATGCTGTTGGTAAGCGTCCTATGGCTTAAACCCCAATGGGCGATGGTGGCGGTGGAGGCGGATGTGAGAGCAAGATTATGGAGACACAGCGAGTTTACCTTCCGTAAAATTTGAGTATCAGTATTTTGAATAGTAATGGTTAAATAGTACTTTGAATAGTAATTGTCAGACAATATGTTTGAACAGCAACCGTTAAATGGTATTTTTAAATACTAATCGTAAATCGTATTTTTGAATAGTAATCGTTAAATGGTATTTTGAATAGTAAACATAAATAGTATTTTTAAATAGTAATCGTTAAATAGTATTTTTGAATAGTAATCGATATACGTACATATACAGCAAATACGTACATGTAAAATAAATAAAAAATCCCTAATTTTATGATATGTAGTTAAGTATAAATGACTAGAAAGTATAAGTCAAAGCAAGTTAATAGTTTTTAGGGACGGTTTGGGCTACTGAGGGCATGAGGCGTCACAAAGGGTACTAGGGCTCAGGAACTCTTATAAATTGTGCATACTGACGTATGTGGCCCCATGTACGTCATAGCATGACGAGGGTTCGAGTATTATGTCTCCTTTATTGACGATTACTCGAGATATGGATATATATATATCTGATGCACCGCTAGAGCAAATCCTTTTACAAGTTCAAAGAGTATCGTGTGGAAAAGGAAAGGCAATTAGATAAATCCATAAAGACACTTCGATCTGATTGAGGTGGCGAATACCTCTCTGATGAATTTCTAGGACATCTTGTAGAGAATGGGATATTATCCCAATTGATTGCACCTGGTACTCCATAACAGAATGGTGTAGCCGAAACGAGAAACACGACCTTGTTGGATATGGTACTGTCCATGATTAGTTATTCAATGCTGCCGTTATCATTCTTGGGATATGCTTTATAAACGGTGTGCTATATTCTGAACCAGGTTCCAAGCAAATCAATTCCTAAGACTCCGTATGAATTGTGGCGTGACAGGAAGCCCTCCCTTGGACATATGAAAATATGGGGTTACCCGGTGCATGTACTGGATGGGGATGCGAAGAAGTTGGAATCAAGATCAGAATTGTGCATGTTTGTAGGGTATCCTAAGGGAACTAAAGGAGGTCTGTTCTATAACCCGAAGGAACAAAAATTCGTTGTTTCAACCCATGCAACATTCTTGGAGGAAAGTCACATGAATGAATTTAAGCCTCGAAGCAAAGTGGTGCTAGAGGAGTTATTAAGTGAAAGAACTGCTCCACATGTTTCGGTCTTGGATGCAAGTCTGATTTTCGGTAAAAGACTTGCAGACGATCAACAATTTAAGGTGCCTCGTTATAGTGGAAAGGTTTTGAAGAAACCTAATTTCTTCCTGTATGATGCTGAGGTATACCAAGCTGAGATTCATGAGCATGAGGATGATCCGATCACTTATGATAAAGTTATAAATGATGTTGATTCTAAATCTTGGAAATAGGCTATGAACAATAAAATGGATTCTATAAAATCCAACTCTGTTTGGAAACTTATAGATCTGCCGGATGGGATAAAACCCATTGGATGCAAGTGGGACTACAAAAGAAAGAAGGATGCGGAAGGGAGAGTGGAAACTTTCAAAGCTAGACTGGTTGCAATGGGATACATGCAAAAGGCTGGAATCGATTACGATGAAACCTTTTTGCCTGTTGCTATGCTGAAGTCTATCCGTATTCTTCTGTCCGTTGCTACGGCTCTTGATTATGAGATCTGGCAAATAGATGTCAAGATGGCATTCTTGAGTGGCCATCTTGAGGAATGTATCTACATGATACAGCCCGAAGGGTTCGTGGCAAAAGGCCAAGAAAGGAAAGTCTGCAAGTTGCTTAATACATTTATGGATTAAAACAAGCATCCCGCTCATGGAACTAGAGATTTGATCAAGCGATCAAGACATTTGGTTTTGAGCAGAATGTTGATGAACCCTATGTTTATAAACGTATTAAGGATGGAAAAGTAGTCTTTCTGGGACTCTATGTCGAAGATATACTATCATTGGGAATGATGTAGGGAACTTCTCATCGGTCAAGCTTTGGTTGCACCAATAGTTTGACATGAAGGACTTGGGAGAAGCTAATTATGTACTAGGCATTCGTCTCTTCAGAGATCAAAAGAACAAAATGATAGCGTTATCCCAAGCTTCATATATAGATAAAATAATTGACAAATATGCAATGCAAGAGACAAAGAAAGGTTCACAACCTTCCATTGCCGGACTAACTCTTTCATTAGATGACTGTCCCAAGACATCGGAAGAAAGAGAGCGTATGAGTAAGGTCCCTTATGCATCCGCTATGAGTAGCCTTATGTACGCTATGCTTTGCACTCACCCTGGACATATATTTTGCAGTAGGTATGGTGAGTCGATATCAAGCGAATCCTGGAACCAAACACTGGCAAGCAGTAAAGCATATACTCAAGTATCTTAAGAGAACGAGGGATTATATGCCTGTGTATTCTGGAGGGGACCTAACACCCATAGGATACACGGACTCAAACTTCCAGACTTGCAAGGATTCTAGGAAATCGACATAACGATCAATGTTCTTGCTCGGAGGAGGCACCATTTTGTGGAGGAGCGTGAAGCAGGGTTATACAGCTGACTCTACTATAGAGGCTGAGTATGTGGCCATGGCTGAGGCATCTAAAGAAGTGGTTTGGCTCTGCAAGTTCTTTAGAGATCTTGAGGCCATTCCGGGTGTTAACAAGCCTATCACACTTTACTGTGATAACATTGGGGCTGTTGCCAACACAAGGGAATCTCGGCACCATAAGAGGACCAAGCACATAGATCCGAGATATCACATTATTAGAGGGCACATGGAGACAAGAAAAGTAGATGTATGTAAGATCGCGTCCGAGGACAACATTGCCGATCCCTTTACTAAGACTTTGGTGGCTAGAAGCTTTGAGAGGCATGTAGAGGCGATAAGGATGCATAACATGGCACATCTACTGGCTTAGGGCAAGTGACAGATTGTTAGGAAATGCCCTAAGCATTAGAGACATTTTGATGCATTTATTTTGAACTAGATAATAAAATTATATACAGTGGTTATTCTATTTACATGTTAAAGTAAATGTAAGCAAATGTGGCTCCCTGACTGCTTATGTTAAAACTGTTAGAACGTTACATGCAATGGACTTTTGTATGCAAGAAGGCAATGTTCTAAAGTAAGCGGTCTAAACTAAGTTTTGTAGTCTATGGGGTTAGACTGAGTATCTAACTCATTTTAAGACTATTATGTTGTCTAAAGCCATGGTGGGGACGATTTGTCTTGACTGTCTGGAGCATAAACTCCTAAGTAGAGACATAGATATGTTGCTTAGTGGTGACATATTAGACTGGGACTAAAGCGTGATTGATCTACGTAGTCCGCTATGAGTGGATCAATTTGCTTTTGACGTTCATTGTGCTTAATCCTGAGTGAATGAGCTACTTCATGTATATGACTTGTGTGCTTTGATGTTCCAATGGCTAAAGCGTCTCAGAGGTAGTAAGCTTATAGACCAGTTCGTTGGATGCATGACTTGTATACAATGAAGGGTTTGTTTACAGATATCAAAATCATAGCTCTAATAAGGAGTTAAATGTATCCTCTTAAAGGCATTATATCGGATGTGAAAATGGACAAGGCCTTGGGTCGTCTGCTGGGCGGATGACTTCTTTTTCACATATGGTGAATAATTATTTTCTTATTCGGTAGTATAATGGAACTTTAAGATAGTCTGATCAGTAGAATTAAACGGACTTTTACCTAAGGCTGATCATGGATATCATATGAGGGTTCTGCATACATGACAAGGTCATTGGACAATAGCTTGTCACAGGCTTACGTAATACGGCATATAATTGGGAGTTTAGTTTCAGGTTTATAGTGGTATGACTCTGAAATTTGTGATCATATAATTGAGTTTTTTGGTAAAGAATGATGATCATATGGATTCACGGGAGCCCGATTATATATGTCAAATTGGTCCCTCTACTAGCTCCACATAATTCCTCAACGATTGGCAAATTGATTTGTGTATGCTTATTGGCTAGTTGATTATGCATGGATGGTGTTAACATAGGATTAGGATGGTGGACAAGATTCTCTCCGGTTGAATTTAAATTTTGTTCTGGATAATAGAGTACACAATTATTCGAACTCCAAATAAAGTTGCCATGATTTTATTTGAGATTGGATTGGAGTTGTAGAAAATTATCCATGAGAACAAGAATTTGAAATACAATTGTTTGTGGATTTTGAAATTTGAAATTTGAAATTTGAATTTTGAATTTTGAATGTGAAATTTGAATTTTGAAATTTAAATTTGAAATTCGAATTTGAAATTTGATTTCGAAATTTAAATTTGAATTTTGAATTTTGAATTTGAATTTTGAATTTTGAAATTTGAAATTCAAATTTTGAATCACAGTCTAAGTGGAATTCGAATTCTTTTTGGATAATTTCACAAGGCTAGAATTCAAATTTAAGTTGGATTATAAAGAGGAAAATCTTGTTTGAATCCTACTTGAATTTTGAATCCCAATCCTAACAAAAGTGGCCGAATTTTGTTGAGGAAAATCCTCCAAGATAATTTCGGTTGTTATGGATAAGGATGCAAGGAAAAATTCAAGTTTCAATCCCAGTTTAATTTGGATTCTCTCCTCCCTAAAAGTGGCCGAATTTTTGAGGATAAATCTTAGGAGATTTTCGATTATTTTGGATAAGGATGAGATAAAATTCAAGTTTGAAAATCCTAGTTGAATTTTGATTCTCTCCCTATTATTTATGGCCAAAAATTTGGAGGAAATCTCAAGATAGATTTTCGAATTTTTGGTTGGATAATGATGAGATAAAATTCAAGTTAAATCCTGTTTGAATTTTGAACACAAAATCTAGAGAATGGCTGAATTTTTTAGTTGGGATTTTGCCTTGAAAATTTTGGATTTTGTGTTGTGGATAAGGCTTAATATCTTCTCCTAATCCAATTTGAATTCAGAGGATTACCTCATGTAAGTCTATAAATAGAGGTCCTGCCACTTCAGTTCTCTTAGACCATAGACTCTCAGGTGAGTAAGCTTATTGTTGCACAACTCACCATGACAATATGTTCTTTAGAGATCTAGGTGGTCGGAAGAAGACTAATAGTGCTAGCACACCGATCGAGGTTCAAAGTGCCCACACACTTAGTCATTCGGGAATTAGAGAATAGTAGAGAAGGCTAGTTGGTTGAAGCCCTCCGATCATTCTCCTCCTACAGATTGGCGTCCTTGAGGTATGAGTTTAAATTGTTGTTGGTTTATTGTATATGGCATCATGAGATATTTAACGATCTTGAAAACTTTTTATTGTTCCGCTGCACCACTCTGATATGTTTTTACCGATTTATTTCCTACAATTGGTATCAGAGCCATCTCATGACTATGCCATGTACATAAATTAGACAATTAATTAGTATTTTTATTTATGTATGGATTTGATATTTAGAGAGTGGCATTCTAGGATTCCTTTATGTTGTTATCATGGATTATGTATGTAGTATATGGTTATTTTAATTTTTAAATTATTATAAGCATGCTTGTTTATCGCCGGTTATGGTTCCTTAGAATTTAGAAAATTGTATCTAGGATTTTTTTATGTAACCATGGGAGCGGTTTATTATCACCGTAATTTTCCCATGGATTTTAATTTTTCTGTCTCTTAGAATTATTATGATTAGAATTTTTGTGCATGGGAAACGATTTAGGAAATTTTATGTAATTATTCTTGGAAGAGATTGAAGACCATAATTTATTTTTCCCAAAAGTTAAATTTAATTTAAAGGTTGAAATTTTGATTGTGTGGAAAATTTCAATTTAATTAGGATTCAAATTAATTTTTTGAGATCCTAATGGGTAAATTGAAATATGGCACAAAAATCGAGGCATGACCCCTCGGGATAGGCCATCAGCCTTGGAGGGGTTGCAGCTCCTGCCCTCGGACAGGATGGGCCTGCGGCAGCCCCTGTCTAGGCCATGAACACCCATGGCCGCAGGCTTTACCTGCAGCCAGGGGTGGCCGTGGCCCACCCAAGGGCCGGCCATCACCTCGGTGTGTAGCCTATGGTGGCAAGCGCTGCCAGCAGCTTGGCAAGCTGCTACGCCCAACCGGGCATGCAGCCGGCTGGACTGCACCAGGCCTATGGCTGTGGGCTGCCACCCCCCCCCCCCCCCGGGGGGGGGCTGGGGGCTGCCCACCTCTGGGGCCGATGGTTCGAAAATCGAAAAATTTTGATTTTTAAATTTGGGATTTAATTTTAAATCATGTTTAAAAATATGTAATTGAAAATTTAAAATTTTTTGAAATTACATATTATTACACATGATATTTAAAATTGTTTAAAATTTGAATTTGAAATTTAAATTTGAAATTCGAATTTAGAATTTGAATTTGAAATTTAAATTTTTGGGATTTAAATTTTAAATAATTTATGGGATGAGAAATAAATGGAGAGGCTACATAAAGATAGATACAGGAAGACGGAACAAAATTCAAGACCCAAAGAATGTTTTGGATGGAATTTTGTAATCTTTATTTTCTTTGTTCTAGGATGGAACCATGGCTTGGTTATTCTGTCAATAATTTTTTCTGTGATATGTCATGGATGTATAAATATGTATTGATGGATGTTATGCATGCATATTTGATAACATGTCATATAAGATAGGTGAGTGCCGCTCATACTATGTCGATCATACATATTTGTCAAAACTTCATACTTTTCAAAATATTGAGTGGGAGACGGTTTTAAACAAAACCCATGGCCTCCATTGTTGATCCATATGTGAAAGCATGGTAATGCCTCGCATCAATTCTGCCCTGACCACACCCCTCAATAGGTGTTTAACGCGGCCAGTATACTAGGTTGGATCTCCTATGTGGAAAACATGTTCGGGTGCAATCCTATTCATGACCACCCCTCAGTGGCTTGGTAGGTCGTGGATCGGGCTACGTAAACAATGGTTATACACTCAAGACTTGTTTAGTTATTAACCTTCCCTAGAAGCTTTGTTAACTAAACTGGTGGCTAAAATAAGCGGTTATTAATATATGTCTTAACCTCGAAGGATTTAAGGCAACATATATTAATTGGATTGGGTCCATGTTTTGGCTATTTATTTCAGACCACCCTTCGGTGGCTTGGGGCAATAGGTGCTGAGAATTACCATTACAATGCTACATGTTTTTCAAGTTTCATGTAGGAACATACTTGTATGTTTTACTTGCTAAAATATCTGTATATTTGCTTGGGCTTTGTAATGATGTTTAGTATAATTTTATTTCAGTTCAAAATATTACCGACACCCCTCATTTCAATACTTATTGAAAATAAGCTGAATGGCGATAATTATAAAGACTGGAAAAGAAATCTACTGATAGTTCTCAGCTGTGAGAGACACAAGTTCGTACTAGCTGAACCATGCCCACCTGGGCCCAAACCTGACACACCGCTTGAGGAGGTCCCGGTTGCCTATACTCGTTGGAGAGAATCCAATGATATAGCTCGATACTACATACTTGCTAGCATGACGAGTGCTTTACAAAAGCAACATGAGACTTATCAAGTTGCTGGGGAGATCATGGAAAATCTGGTGGACATGTTCAGATGCCAAGAAAAATTGGCTCGACAGTCCATTATCACCAGTATTATGAACTCTAAGCAGAAGGCAGGTACTCTGGTGAAGGACCATATGATCACTCTAATGGGATTCTTCGCTGAGGCTGCCGAAAACGGTGCTGAGTTGGACTATAACGCCCAGATCGAGATAATGTTCAAAACTCTGTCTAAAGATTTTGTGGGGTTTAAGGCTGCATACAATCTGGCGATAAGGGAGTTAGGACTGACCGAGCTCATGAAACAACTCCAGGCTTATGAGCGGATGATCAAGGATGGGGATGCTGTCCAACCCAAAGGTGAGGTCAATTTGGCGGAATCTTCCAAACCCTCACGGAAGAGGAAGAGGCCAAATTAGAAGCAAGTAGCTTCCAGTTCTTCTAATCCTCCTGTCTCGGATGGGAAGAAGAAGAAGAAGAACAAGAGCCTAGGGACCCTAAAAAGTCCAAGTGCTTCCACTGTGGGAAGGTAGGTCACTTCAAGAAGGCTTGCCGGGAATTCCTAGCCGCCAAGGGCAAGGAAGGAAAGGAACTTCACTTTTTGGAAGTGTGTTTGGTGGAAGAATCGAAAGACACTTGGGTCATTGATTTGGGTGCCACTAATCATGTTTGTGTTTCTATGTAAGGGTTCATGAAAACGAGAAGTCTACATGATAGGAGCCTCTCATTGCGGACTGGAAATGGTAGCTTTGTGGTGGCTGAGGCAGTGGGAGATGTTTATCTTTATTTTTGATGAATTTAGGTTTACATTATTGAAAGACAGTTTTTATGTTCCTAGTTTTAGGAGGAACCTCATATCGGTAGCTTGTTTAATAAATGATTCTTCTTCAGTGTCTTTTAGCAAAAGAGTTGATATTCATAGAAATAAGTCTTTTATCTATTCTAGATGGATGGATGGAAACCTATATTTGATCAAACCAAAGATGTACTCATTGGTTGACACCGAATTAATAGATAACTCTAAAAGGTTGAAAGTTTCTCACTCTAACAAGGTGTATCTTTGCCATTTAAGACTTGGTCAGATTAATCAGGATAGGATTCAAAGGTTGGTGAAAGACGGTCCTCTAGAATCTTTGGAGGAGGTACGTCTTCCTCAATGTGAGTCTTGTCTTGAGGGAAAGATGACTAAGAGGTCTTTTGGAGCTAAGGGTACTAGGGCTAAGGAACTCTTAGAAATTTTACACACTGACGTATGTGGCCCCATGAACGTCATAGCACGAGGAGGGTTTAAGTATTATGTCTCCTTTATAGATGATTACTCGAGGTATGGATATGTGTATCTGATGCATCAAAATAGCGAAACCTTTGACAAGTTCAAAGAGTATCGTGCGGAAGTGGAAAAGAAATTGGACAAATCCATAAAGACACTTCGATTTGATCGAGGTGGCGAATGCCTCTTCGACGAATTTCTAGGACATCTTGTAGAGAATGGGATATTATCCCAACTGACTGCACCCGGTACTCCACAACAGAATGGTGTAGAAAAAAGGAGAAACAGGACCTTGTTGGATATGGTACGGTCCATGATGAGTTATTCAACGCTGCCGTTATCATTCTGGGGATATGCTTTATAAACGGCGTGCTATATTCTGAACCACGTTCTAAGCAAATCAATTCCCAAGACTCTGTATAAATTGTGGTATGGCAGGAAGCCCTCCCTTAGACATATGAGAATATGGTGTTGCCCGGCGCACGTATTGGATGGGGATGCAAAGAAGTTAGAACCAAGATCAAAATTATGCATGTTTGTAGGGTATCCTAAGGGAACTAAAGGAGGTTTGTTCTATAATCCGAAGGAACAAAAAGTCATTGTTTCAACCCATGCGACATTCTTGGAGGAAAGTCACATGAATGACTTTAAGCCTCGAAGAAAAGTGGTGCTAGAGAAGTTATTAGGTGAAAGAACTGCTCCACAGGTTTCGGTCTTGGACACAAGTCCAAGTTCCGGTGAAAGACCTACAGACGATCAACAATTTAGGGTGCCTTGTCATAGTAGGAGGGTTTCGAAAAAACCTAATTTCTTCATGTATGATGCTGAGGTAAACCAGGCTGAAGCTCATGAGCATGAGGATGATCCGGTCACTTATGATGAAGCTATAAATGTTGTTGATTCTAAATCTTGGAAATAGGCTATGAACAAGGAGATGGATTCTATGAAATCCAACTCTGTTTGGGAACTTATAGATCTGCCGGATGGGATAAATCCCATTAGATGCAAGTGAGTCTACAAAAGAAAGAACGATACGGAAGGGAGAGTGGAAACTTTCAAAGCTAGACTAGTTGTAAAGGGATACATGCAAAAGGCTGGAATCAATTACGATAAAACCTTTTCACCTGTTGCTATGCTGAAGTCTATCCGTATTTTTTTGTTCGTTGCTGCGGCTCTCAATTATGAGATCTGGCAAATGGATGTCAAGACGACATTCTTGAATGGCCATCTTAAGGAATGTATCTACATGATATAGCCCGAAGGGTTCATGGCAAAAGGCCAAGAAAGGAAAGTCTGCAAGTTGCTTAGATCCATTTATGGATTAAAACAAGCATCCCGCTTATGGAACCAGAGATTTGATCAAGCGATCAAGACATTTGGTTCTGAGCAGAACATTGATGAACCCTATGTTTATAAACGTATTAAGAATGGAAAAGTGGTCTTTTGGGAATCTATGTCGAAGATATACTATCATTGGGAATGATGTAAGGAACTTATCATCGGTTAAGCTTTGGTTGCACCAACAGTTTGACATGAAGGACTTGGGGGAAGCTAATTATGTTCTAGGCATTCGTCTCTTCAGAGATCGAAAGAACAAAATGATAGCGTTATCCCAAGCTTCATACATAGATAAAATAATTGACAAATATGCAAGGCAAGAGACAAAGAAAGGTTCACAACCTTCCATTGTCGGTCTAACTCTTTCACTGGATGACTGTCCTAAGACATCGGAAGAAAGAGAGCGTATGAGTAAGGTCCCTTATGCATCTGCTATGGGTAGCCTTATGTACGTTATGCTTTGTACTCGCCCGGACAAATATTTTGCAGTATGTATGGTGAGTCGATATCAAGCGAATCCTGGAACCAAGCACTGGCAAGCAGTAAAGCATATACTCAAGTATCTTAAGAGAACAAGGTGTTATATGCTGGTGTATTCTGGAGGGGACCTAACACCAGTAGGATACACAGACTCAGACTTCCAGACTTGCAAGGATTCTAGGAAATCGACATAACGATCAGTGTTCTTACTCTGAGGAGGCGCCATTTTCTAGAGGAGCATGAAGCAGGGTAGCACAGCTGACTCTACTATAGAGGCTAAGTATGTGGCTGCGGCTGAGACATCTAAAGAAGCGGTTTGGTTTCGCAAGTTCTTTAGAGACATAGAGGTCATTCCGGGTGTTGATAAGCCTATCACACTTTACTATGATAACACTAAGGCTATTGCCAACACAAGGGAATCTCGACACCACAAGAGGACCAAGCATATAGATCGGAGATATCACATTATTAGAGGGCACGTGGAGACAGAAAAAGTAGATGTATGTAAGATCGTGTCCAAGGACAGCATTACCGATCTCTTTACTAAGACTTTGGTGGCTAGAAGCTTTGAGAGGCATGTAAAGGCGATGGGGATGCATAACATGGCACATCTACTGGCTTAGGGCAAGTGGGAGATTGGTAGGAAATGCCCTAAGCATTAGAGACATTTTGATGTATTTATTTGGAACTGGATAATAAAATTATATATAGAGGTTATTCATTTCATTGCTGTTTGTCCTCATTCTATTTACATGTTAAAGTAAATGTAAGCAAATATGGCTCCCTGACTGCTTGTGTTAAAACTGTTAGAATGTTGCATGCAATTGACTTTTGTATGTGAGAAGACAATGTTCTAAAGTAAGCGATCTAAACTAAGTTCTGTAGTCTATAGGGGTTAGACCGAGCATCTAACCCATGTTAAGACTATTATGTTGTCTAAAGCCATGGTAGGGACGGTTCGTCTTGACTGTCTGGAGCATAGACTCTCAAGTAGAGACATAGATATGTTGCTTGGTGATGACATATTAGACCGGGACTAAAGCGTGATTGATCTACGAAGTCTGCTTTGAGTGGATCGATCTGCTTTTGACGTTCATTGTGCAGTAACCTTAATCTTGAGTGAATGAACGACATCATGTATATGAGTTGTGTACTTTGATGTTCCAATGGCTAAAGCATCTCAGAGGTAGTAAGCTTATAGACCAGTTCGTTGGGTGCATGACTTGTATACGATGCAGGGTTTGTTTACAGATATCGGAATCATAGCCCTAATAAGGAGTTAAATGTATCCTCTTAAAGGCATTATATTGGATGTTAAAATGGATAAGGCCTTGGGTCGTCTGCTGGGCGATGACTTCTTATTCACATATGGTGAATAATCATTTTCTTATTCGGTAGTATAATGGAACTTTAAGATAGCCTGATCAGTAGGATTAAAAGGACTTTTACCTAAGGTTGATCATGGATATCATATGAGGGTTCTGCATACATGACAAGGTCATTGGACAATAGTTTGTCACAGGCTTACGTAATACGGTATATAATTGGGATTTTAGTTTCAGGTTTATAGTGGTGTGACTCTGAAATTTGTGATCATATGATTGAGTTTTTCGGTAAAGAATGATGATCATATGGATTCACGGGAGCCCGATTATATATGTCTAATTGGTCCTTTTACTAGCTCCACATAATTCCTTAACGATTGGCAAATTGATTTGTGTATGCTTATTGGCTAGTTGATTATGCATGGGTGGTGTTGACATAGGATTAGGATGGCAGACAAGATTCTCTATGGTTAAATTTAGATTTTGCTCTGGATAATAGAGCACACAATTATTCGAACTCCAAATAAAGTTGCCATGATTTTATTTGAGATTAGATTGGAGTTGTAGAAAATTATCCATGAGAACAAGAATTTGAAATACAACTGTTTATGGATTTTGAAATTTGAATTTTGAAATTTGAAATTTGAAATTTGAATTTGAATTTTGAATTTTGAATTTTGAAATTTAAATTTGAAATTCGAATTTGAAATTTGATTTTGAAATTTGAAATTTGAAATTTGAAATTTGAAGTTTGAATTTGAAATTTGAAATTCAAATTTTGAATCACAGTCCAAGTGGAATTCGAATTCTTTTTGGATAATTCCACAAGGCTAGAATTCGAATTTGAGTTGGATTATAAAGAGGAAAATCTTGTTTGAATCTTACTTGGATTTTGAATCCCAATCCAAACAAAAGTGGCCAAATTTTGTTGGGGAAAATCCTCTAAAATAATTTCGGTTTTTGTGGTTAAGGATGCAAGGAAAAATTCAAGTTCCAATTCTAGTTGAATTTGGATTCTCTCCTCCCTAAAAGTGGCCGAATTTTTTAGGATAAATCCTAGGAGATTTTCGGTTATTTTGTAGGATAATAAATCGGTAAAACGTATCAGAGTGGCAGAGCGGAACAATAAAAAATTTTTAGATCGTTAAATATCTCATGATGTCATATACAATAAATCAACAACAATTAAAACTCATACCTCAAGGATGCTAATCTTCAGGAGGAGAATGACCGGAGGGCTTCAACCAACTAGCCTTCTCTACTATTCTCCAATTCCTGAATGGCTGAGTGTGTGGGCACTCTGAACCTCGATCGGTACGCTAGCACTGCTAGTCTTCTTCCGACCATCCAGATCTCTAAAGAACTTTATTGTCACGGTGGGCTGTGCAACAATAAGCCTGCTCACCTAAGAGTCTGTGGTCTGAGAGAACTGGAGTGGCAGGACCACTATTTATAGACCTGCATGAGGTGATTCTTTGAATTTGAATTGGATTAGGAAAAGATATTCTCGCTTATCCATAACCATAAAATCTGAATTTTCCATGGGAAAATCCCAACAAGAAAATTCGGCCATTTAGGATAAATTCAATCCAAATCTAAACAAGATTTTAACTAGAATTTTATCTCCCTTTTTCAACCAAAAAATCAGAAATTTCCTAGGAGAAAATCTCCTCAAAAAATTCGGTCACATTTAGGATAAGGGAGAATCAAAATTCCACTAGGATTTTCAAGCTTGAATCTTATCTCATCCTTATCCAAAATGACCGAATTTTCTAGGAGATATTCTCCAAAATTTCAGCCACTTTCTGGGGAGGAGAGAATCCAAATTCAACTAGGATTGAAATTTGAATTTTTTCCTTGAACCTTATCCACAAAAACCAAAAATCCATTGAGGATAATCCTCAAAATTTTGTCCAACTTTAGTTAGGATTTAGATTCAAAATTCAAGTAGGATTCTAACAAGATTATCCTCTCCATATCCAACTCAAATTCGAATTTCAAACCTTGTGGATTTTCCACAACAAATTCGAATCCCACTTGGACTATGATTCAAAATTTGAATTTCAAATTTCTTTCAAATTTCAAATTTCAAATTTCAAATTTCAAATTCAAATTTCAAATTCAAATTTCAAATTCAAATTTCAAATTTCAAATTTCAAAATTCAAATTTCAAAATCCACAAAACAGTTGTGTTTCAAATTTTTGTTCTATTTCAAATTCAAATTTCAAATTTCAAATTTCAAAATTCAAATTTCAAAATCCACAATACAGTTGTGTTTCAAATTTTTGTTCTCATGGATAATTTTCAACAACTCCAATCCAATCTCAAATAAAATCATGGCAACTTTATTTGGAGTTCGAATAATTGTGTACTCTATTATCCAAAACAAAATCTAAATCCAACCGGAGAGAATCTTGTCTACCATCCTAATCCTATGCCATCGCCATCCATGCATAATAAACTAGCTAATAGCATACACAAATCAATTTACCAAACGTTAAGGAATTATGTGGAGCTAGTAGAGGGACTGATTGGACATATATAATCGGGCTCCCGTAAATCCATATGATCATCATTCTTTTACCGAACAACTCAATCATATGATCACTAATTTCATATTCACACCACTATAAACCTGAAACTGAACTCCCAATTATATACCGTATTACGTAAGCCTGTGATAAGCTATCGTCCAATGACCTTGTCATGTATGTAGAACCCTCGTATGATATCCATGATCAGCCTTAGGCCAAAGTCCATTTAATCCTACTGATCAGGCTATCTTAAAGTTCCATTATACTACCGAATAAAGAAAATGATTATTCACCATATGTGAATAAGAAGTCATCCGCCCAGCAGACGACCCAAGGCCTTGTCCATTTTCACATTCAGTATAATACCTTTAAGAGGATACCCTTAACTCCCCATTAGAGCTATGATTCCGATATCTGCAAACGAACCCTTCATCGTATACGAGTCATGCACCCAATGAACCGGTCTATAAGCTTACTACCTCTGAGACGCTTTAGCCATTGGAACATCAAAGTACACAAGTCATATACATGAAGTTGTCCTTTTACTCAGGATTAAGGTTACTGCATAATGAACGTCAAAAGCAGATTGATCCACTCAAAGCTGACTTCGTAGATCAATCACGCTTTAGTCCCGATCTAATATGTCACCACCAAGCAACATATCTATGTCTCTACTTGGGAGTCCAGTTCCAGACAGTCAAGACAAACCATCCCCTCCAAGGCTTTAGACAACATAATAGTCTTAACATGAGTTAGATGCTCGGTCTAAACCCATAAGCTACAGACCATAGTTTAGACTGCTAACTTTAGAATATTGTCTTCTCGCATACAAAAGTCCATTGCATGCGACATTCTAACAGTTTAACACAAGCAGTCAAGGGGCCATATTTGCTTACATTTACTTTAACATGTAAATAAAACGAGGACAGATAGCAATGTAATGAATAACCTCTATATATAATTTTATTATCCAGTTCAAAATAAATACATCAAAATGTCTCTAATGCTTAGGGCATTTCCTAACAATCTCCCACTTGCCCTAAGCCAGCAGATGTGCCATGTTACGCATCCCCATAGCCTCTACGTGCCTCTCAAAGCTTCTAGCGACCAAAGTCTTAGTAGAGGGATCGGCGATGTTGTCCTCGGACGTGATCTTACATACATTTGCTTATCCTGTCTCCATATGCCCTCTAATGTCGACTTCCTCAAATCCTTACAAGTCTGGAAGTCTGAGTCCATGTATCCTATGGGTGTTAGGTCCCCTCCAGAATACACCAGCATATAATCCCTCGTTCTCTTAAGACAATTGAGTATATGCTTTATTGCTTACCAGTGCTTGGTTCCAGGATTTGCTTGATATCGACTCACCATACCTGCTGCAAAACATATATCTGGGCAAGTGCAAAGCATAGCGTACATAAGGTTACCCACAGCGGATGCATAAGGGACCTTACTTATACGCTCTCTTTCTTCCGATGTCTTGGGACAATCATTCAATGAAAGAGTTAGACTGACAATAGAAGGTTGTAAGCTTTTCTTTGCCTCTTGCATTGCATATTTGTCAATTATTTTATCTATGTATGAAGCTTGGGATAACGCTATCATTTTGTTTTTTCGATCTCTGAATAGACGAATGCCTAGAACATAATTAGCTTCTCCCAAGTCCTTCATGTCAAACTGTTGGTGTAACCAAACCTTGACCGATGATAAGTTCCCTACATCATTCCCAATGAGTAGTATATCATCGACATAGAGTATCAGAAAGGCCACTTTTCTATCCTTAATACGTTTATAAACACAGGGTTCATCAACGTTCTGCTCAAAACCAAATGTCTTAATCGCTTGATCAAATCTCTGGTTCCCTAAGCGGGATGCTTGCTTTAGTCCATAAATGGATCTAAGCAACTTGCAGGCTTTCCTTTCTTGGCCTTTCGCTATGAACCCTTCGGGCTGTATCATATAGATACACTCTTCAAGATGGCCATTCAAGAATGCCGTCTTGACATCCATTTGCCAGATCTCGTAATCAAGAGCCGCAACAATGGACAGAAGAATACGGATAAACTTCAGCATAGCAATAGGCGAAAAGGTTTCATCGTAATCGATTCCAGCCTTTTGTGTATGCCCCTTTGTAACCAGTCTAGCTTTGAAAGTTTTCACTCTCCCTTCCGCATCCTTCTTTCTTTTGTAGACCCATTTGCATCCAATGGGTTTTATCCCATCGGGCAAATCTACAAGTTCCCAAACAGAGTTGGATTTCATAGAATCCATCTCATTGTTCATAGCCTGTTTCCAAGATTTAGAATCAACATCATTTACAGCTTCATCATAGGTGACCAGATCATCCTCATGCTCATAAGCCTCGGCCTGGTATACTTCAGCATCATACATGAAGAAATTAGGTTTTTTCGAAACCCTCCCACTACGACAAGGCACCCTAAGTTGTTGATCGTCTGCAGGTCTTTCACTGAAACTCGGACTTGCGTCCAAGACCGAAATCTGTGGAGCAGTTCTTTCACCCAATAACTCCTCTAGCACCACTTTGCTTCGAGGCTTAAAGTCATTCATGTTACTTTCCTCCAAGAATGTTGCATGGGTTGAGACAATGACTTTTTGTTCCTTCGGGTTATAGAACAGACCTCCTTTAGTTCCTTTTGGATACCTTACAAACATGTACAATTCTGATCTTGGTTCCAACTTTTTTGCATCCCCATCTAGTACATGCGCTGGGCAGCCCCATATTCTCATATGTCCAAGGGAGGGCTTCCTGCCATGCCACAATTCATACGGAGTTCTGGGAATTGATTTGCTTGGAACCTAGTTCAGAATATAGCATGCCATTTGTAAAGCATATCCCCAAAATGATAATGGCAGCGTTGAATAACTCGTCATGGACCGTACCATATCCAATAAGGTCCTGTTTCTCCTTTCGGCTACACTATTCTGTTGTGGAGTACCAGGTGCAGGCAATTGGGATAATATCCCATTCTCTACAAGATGTCCTAGAAATTCGTCGGAGAGGTATTCACCACCTCGATCAGATCGAAGTGTCTTTATGGATTTATCTAATTGCTTTTCCACTTCCACATGATACTCTTTGAACTTGTCAAAAGTTTCGCTCTTGCGATGCATCAAATACACATATTCATAACTCGAGTAATCATCTATAAAAGAGACATAATACTCGAACCCTCCTCGTGTTGTGACGTTCATGGGGCCACATACGTCAGTGTGCACAATTTCTAAGAGCTCCTGAGCCCTTATACCCTTAGCTCTAAAAGACCTCTTGGTCATCTTACCCTCTAGACAAGACTCACATTGGGGAAGACATACCTCCTCTAGAGATTCCAGAGGACCGTCTTTCACCAATCTTTGAATCCTATCCTGATTAATATGACTAAGTCTTAAATGCTAAAGATATGCCTTGTTAGAGTGAGAAACTTACAACCATTTTAGAGTTATCTATTAATTCAGTGTCAAGTAGTGAGCACATCTTTGGTTTGATCAAATATAGGTTTCCATCCATCCATCCAGAACAGATAAAAAACTTATTTCTACGAATATCAACTCTTTTACTAAAAGAAACTGAATAAGAATCTTTTATTAAACAAGTTACCGATATAAGGTTCCTCCTAAAATTAGGAATATAAAAACAGTCTTTCAATAAAATAAAGCTAAATTGATCAAAATAAAGGTAAATATCTCCCACTACCTCAGCCACCACCAAGCTGCCGTCTCCAGTTCGCAACGAGAGGCTCCTATCATGTAGACTTCTCGTTTCCATGAACCCCTGTATAGAAACACAAACATGATTAGTGGCGCTCGAATCAATGACCCAAGTGTCTTTTGATTTGTCCACCAAACACGCTTCTAAGTAGTGAAGTTCCTTACCTTCCTTGCCCTTGGCGGCTAGGATTTCCTAGCAATCCTTCTTAAAGTGACCTACCTTCCCACAGCGGAAGCACTTGGACTTTTTAGGGTCCCTAGGCTTCTTGTTTTTCTTCTTCTTCTTCCCATCTGAGACAGGAGGATTAGAAGAACTGGAAGCCACTTGCTTCTGATTTGGCTTCTTCCTCTTCCGTGAGGGTTTGGAAGATTCCGCCAAATTAGCCTCACCTTTGGGTTGGACAGCATCCCATCTTTAGACAGAGTTTTGAACATCATCTCGATCTGGGTGTTGTAGTCCAACTCAGCACCGTTTTCGGTAGCCTCAGCGAAGAATCCCATTAGAGTGATCATATGGTCCTTCACCAGAGTACCCGCCTTCTGCTTAGAGTTCATAATACTGGTGATAGCGGACTGTCGAGCCAATTTTTCTTGGCCTCTGAACATGTCCACCAGATTTTCCATGATCTCCCCAGCAACTTGATAAGTCTCATGCTGCTTTTGTAAAGCACTCGTCATGCTAGCAAGTATGTAGTATCGAGCTATATCATTGGATTCTCTCCAACGAGTATAGGCAACCGGGACCTCTTCAAGCGGTGTGTCAGGTTTTGGCCCTGGTGGGTATGATTCGTCCAGTACGAACTTGTGTCTCTCGCAGCTGAGAACTATCAATAGATTTCTTTTCCAATCCTTATAATTATCGCCATTTAGTTTATTCTCAGTGAGTATTGAAATGAGGGGTGTCGGTGACATTTTGAACTGAAATAAAATTATACTAGACATCATTACAAAGCCCAAGCAAATATACAGATAATTTAGCAAATAAAACATACAAGTATGTTCCTACATGAAACTTGAAAAACACGTAGCATTGAAACGGTAATTCTCAGCACCTATTGCCCTAAGCCACCGAGTGGTGGTCATGAAAACAAATAGCCGGAACATGGACCCCGTCCAATTAATATATGTTGCCTTAAATCCTCCAAGGTTAAGACATATATTAATAACCACTTATTTGGCCACCAGTTTAGTTAACAGAGTTTCTAGGGAAGGTTAATAACTAAATGAGTATTGAGTGTATAACCATTGTTTACGTAGCCCGATCCACGTCCTACCAAGCCTCCAAGGGGTGGTTAGGAATAGGATCGTACCCGAACACGTTTTCCACATAGGAGATCCAATCTAGTATACCGGCGGCGGTAAACACCTACCGAGGGGTGTGGTCAGGGCAGAACTGACACGAGGCGTTACCATGCTTTCACATATGGATCAACAATGGAGGCCGTGGGTTTTGTTTGAAACCCTCTCCCACTCAATATTTTGAAAAACATGCAAGTTTTGACAAATTATGTATGATCAATATAGTATGAGCAGCACTCAGCTATCCTATATGACATGTTATCAAATATGCATATAAAACATCCATCAATACATATTTATACATCCATGACATCGCACAGAAAAATAATTGACAGAATAACCAAGCCATGGTTCCATCCTAGAACAAAGAAAATAAAGATTACAAAATTCCATCCAAAACATTCTTTGGGTCTTGAATTTTGTTCCGTCTTCTTGTATCCATCTTTATGTAGCCTCTCCATTTATTTCTCATCCCAAGAATCATTTAAAATTTAAATCTTAAAAAATTTAAATTTCAAATTCAAATTCCAAATTCGAATTTCAAATTTAAATTTCAAATTTAAATTTTAAACAATTTTAAACATCATGTGTAATAATATGTAATTTCAAAAATTTCAAATTTTCAATTACATATTTTTAAACATGATTTAAAATTAAATCTCAAATTTAAAAATCAAAATTTTTCGATTTTTGAACCTTCACACTACCGCCCCCGTAGGCGGCAGCCGCCGTGGGTAGCCACCAGCCCCGGAGTGGCTGGCCGCCCACGGCCGCCCATGTGCAGCCCTGTCGGGCTACAGGCCAAGCCTGCGGCAGCAGGCTGCACGCCCAGGCTGGGCGCAGCAGCCGGCAGGCTGCAGGTAGCGCCTGTAGCCACAGGCTGCACGCCCAGGCTGCGGCTAGCCTTGGGTAGGCCACGGCCACCCTCGGCTTAGGCCAAGCCTGTGGCCGTGGGTGGTTGTGGCCTGCACAGGGGCTACCGCAGCCCCACCAAGGCCCGTCGGCCTGTCCCAAGGGGTTGTGTCTCGATTTTCATGCCATATTCCAATTTACCTATTAGGAACTCCAAAAATTAATTTGAATCCCAATTAAGTTGAAATTTTCCACACAATCAAAATTTCAATCTTTAAATCAAATTTAACTTTTGGGAAAAATAAATTGCGGTCTTCAATCTTCAATCTCCTCCAAGAATAATCACATAAAAATTTCTAAACCGTTTCCAGTGTACAAAAATTCTAACCATAAAAATTCTAAGAGACAAAAAAATAAAATCCATGGGAAAATTACAGTGTTAGTAAACTGCTCCCATGGTTACATAAAAATTCCTAGATACAATTTTTCTAAATTCTAAAGAACCATAACCAGCATAAACAAGCATGCTTATAATAATTCAAAAAAAATTAAAATAACCACATACTTTATACATAATCCATGATAACAACATAAAGGAACCCTAGAATGTCACTCTCTAAATATCAAATCCATACATAAATAAAAACACTAAGTAATTGTCTAATTTATGTACATGGCATAGTCATGAGATGGCTCTGATACCAATTATAGGATAATAAATCGGTAAACCGTATTAGAGTGGCGCAGCGGAACAATAAAAAATTTTTAGATCGTTAAATATCTCATGATGCCATATACAACAAACCAACAACGATTAAAACTCATACCTCAAGGACGCCAATCTGCAGGAGGAGAATGACTGGAGGGCTTCAACCAACTAGCCTTCTCTACTATTCTCCAATTCCCGAATGGCTGAGTGTGTGGGCACTCTGAACCTCGATTGGTATGCTAGCACTGCTAGCCTTCTTCCGACCACTCTGATCTCTAAAGAACTTTACTGTCACGGTGGGCTGTGCAACAATAAGCCTGCTCACCTGAGAGTCTGTGGTCTGAGAGAACTAGAGTGGCAGGACCTCTATTTATAGACCTGCATGAGGCGATTCTCTGAATTCGAATTGGATCAGGAAAAGATAGTCTCCCTCATCCATAACCATAAAATCTGAATTTTCCATGGGAAAATCCTAACAATAAAATTCAGCCATTTAGGATAAATCCATTCCAAATCTAAACAAGATTTTAACTAGAATTTTATCTCCCATTTTCAACCAAAAAATCCAAAATTCCTAGGAGAAAATATCCTCAAAAAATTCGGCCACATTTAGGATAAGGGAGAATCAAAATTCCACTAGGATTTTCGAGCTTGAATCTTATCTCATCCTTATCCAAAATAACCGAATTTTCCTAGGAGATATTCTCCAAAATTTCGGCCACTTTCTGGTAAGGATAGAATCCAAATTCAACTAGGATTAAAACTTGAATTTTTCCCTTGAACCTTATCCATAAAAACCAAAAATCCATTGAGGATAATCCTCAAAATGTCGTCCAACTTTAGTTAGGATTTGGATTCAAAATTCAAGTAGGATTCTAACAAGATTATCCTCTCCATATCCAACTCAAATTTGAATTTCAAACCTTGTGGATTTTCCACAACAAATTCGAATCCCACTTGGATTGTGATTCAAAATTTGAATTTCAAATTTCAAATTCGAATTTCGAATTCAAATTCGAATTTCGAATTCAAATTTCGAATTTCAAATTTCAAATTTCAAATTTAAATTTCAAATTCAAATTTCAAATTCGAATTTCAAATTCAAATTTCAAATTCAAATCTCAAATTTCAAATTTCAAAATTCAAATTTGAATTTCAAAATTCAAATTTCAAAATCCACAAAATAGTTGTGTTTCAAATTCTTGTTCTCATGGATAATTTTCTACAACTCCAATCCAATCTCAAATAAAATAATGGTAACTTTATTTGGAGTTCGAATAATTGTGTACTCTATTATCCAAAACAAAATCTGAATCCAACCGGAGAGAATCTTGTCTACCATCCTAATCCTATGTCATCACCATCCCTGCATAATAAACTAGCCAATAGCATACACAAATCAATTTGCCAAACGTTAAGGAATTATGTGGAGCTAGTAGAGGGACTGATTGGACATATATAATCGGGCTCCCGCAAATCCATATGATCATCATTCTTTTACCGAACAAGTCAATCATATGATCACTAATTTCAGACTCACACCACTATAAACCTGAAACTGAACTCCCAATTATATACCATATTAAGTAAGCCTGTGACAAGCTATCGTCCAATGACCTTGTCATTTATGCAGAACCCTCATATGATATCCATGATCAGCCTTAGGCCAAAGTCTATTTAATCCTACGGATCAGGCTATCTTAAATTCCATTATACTACCAAATAAAGAAAATGATTATTCATCATATGTGAATAAGAAGTCATCCGCCCAGCAGACGACCCAAGGCCTTGTCCATTTTCACATTCAGTATAATGCCTTTAAGAGGATACCCTTAACTCCTCATTAGAGCTATGATTCTGATATTTGTAAACGAACCCTTCATCGTATACAAGTCATGCACCCAACGAACCGGTCTATAAGCTTACTACCTCTGAGACGCTTTAGCCATTGGAACATCAAAGTACACAAGTCATATATATGAAGTTGTCCTTTTACTCAGGATTAAGGTTACTGCATAATGAACGTCAAAAGCAGATTGATCCACTCAAAGCGGACTTCGTAGATCAATCATGCTTTAGTCCCAGTCTAATACGTCACCACCAAGCAACATATCTACGTCTCTACTTGGGAGTCCAGCTCCAGACAGTCAAGACAAACCATCCCCTCCAAGGCTTTAGACAACATAATAGTCTTAACATGAGTTAGATGCTCAGTCTAACCCCATAAACTACAGACCATAGTTTAGACCGCTAACTTTAGAACATTGTCTTCTCGCATACAAAAGTCCATTGCATGCAACATTCTAACAGTTTAACACAAGCAGTCAGGGAGCCATATTTGCTTACATTTACTTTAACATGTAAATAAAACGAGGATAGATAGCAATGTAATGAATAACCTCTACATATAATTTTGTTATCCAGTTTAAAATAAATACATCAAAATGTCCCTAATGCTTAGGACATTTCCTAACACAATCCTCTATAGTCTGAATAGATCAGACATCCAAACCCGGGACTTATCACCAGTAGTTTGGAGTCCTACTGTAACTGTAACTGAAATCTGAAAAACCTCTACCTGTGTGGGAGGCCGGTACGCTAATACTAACTTAATTACTGAATTTCTGGTGGTTCCTGACTAGTGGCAATTATGTTGCCTCTTGGGTCTGGAACACTTTGTAATTTATTCTGTAATTTATTCTGTAGTTTTCTTATGATTTTATATCTTATGTTAGTGTGCCTGTCGCACCTGACTACTAAATTTCTGTCATCTATAACACATAAGCATACTAAGTAAATTCATGCTGTAGACAAATAAATGTCTAAACTTACAAATATTTTACTAGCAATTCCTTTCTTGAGTCAACCGGCTTCCTTAAATCGCCTTTAGGTTGCTTTCCTATAGCCGAAATAAATTGCGGTTATTTTTACTATTCACTTCATATCTAAAATATAGTGAAAGTATAAAATTTCTAATTGAAATTCTTAATTATTCATTTTAGGATTCATATTTTTAATTCTGGAATCATTCTACTGCATAAGCTACTATTCTGGGCCTTAATATCACTTTTTTAAACTTTTTGACAAAATGATCGTTTTTCCCCTAACTTTCAACAAAATGACCATTTCGTCCTTAACGGGTTTTTCCCTCGTTTTTCTGACTTACCACTCTATTTTAGCCTTTAGAATTTTACTAAAATTATTCTGAGGCTTTTACGACCTTTTTCTGACGATTTACAAAATTTTGATCAAAATGATCATTTTGCCCCTGACCGGATTATAGACTGAGAAATCCTGGTTTTATCATTTTATCTGGGTTTTCTGATCCCAAAAATCCTAAAATAATGTTTCTTAGGTCTTACCGAGCTTTTATGACACTTTCTGCAAAAACGCTTGGATTACTATTCATCCGACCCTCTGGTGGTACTATTCTGACCCTCGGGGTCGTTTCTCGTTTTTCTAGTCTTTCGGGACCTCAAATGACTGTTTTACAAGTTATGTAATCGTCCCTTATTCTCTTCTCTAGCTTAGGTTTCTAAGGGGGCTCGGGTTTTCGGTTCCCTAATTTTACCTCTCGTTTACCAAATTACCCTTCGGGCATCCTGAAAATTTTGGCAGCATTTCCGCTGAAATTCTAGGCTCCCGACGTTTAGGAAACACCTCAAAACCATCTATCCTATTCTACCCTGCAAGTACTATACCACAAACCTAACTTTACGTAAAAGTTACAAACTTTTTACATAAAATTTCATCACAAAACTTGCTCGTTTTTAACGGAATTTCAACCCATTCTTTATCACTTTTAGGCCCGGTCTTATACTCAAATCACACATTATCATAACTTAACAAAACTTTCTCATTTTCTGCTAAACTCATACTCGGTTTTTCTTCAAAAACCCTAAACAAAAATTTTTGTTTTATGACTCAAACTTTCCTTATTTGTTTTCCACATCAACACATTTATTTTTCACCACAAACCCCTAACATAACTCTTCAAAATCTCATGCATTATCCCACGGATTTTCCTTGGAAAATCAACCTCAAAATTTTGGTTTCATTTCCGTTTTTTCTTTCTTGTTTTCTACATAAAATCAACATCACATCTTCTATACACAATCAACACAAAATCTCATTTTTTTCCTCTTTATTCTCCACAGTTTTGAATTGAAAAAGAACACCAACATTGAATGTTTTTCAATCACATTGCCTCTATTTCTTTATTCACATTTCCACATGATTTTCAACATAAAAAATCAACCTAAACAACATGAAAATTTCAACATTCCAAACCTTAATAACCCACGGTTCTGATGAAAGAAAAACACACACAAACTTGCTTTTCTTACACATGATTTCACACTTGTTTTAATCATTCACCATTTACACACTTTTAAGCATAAATCAATGAAACAAAAACTAATTTTTTTCTCACTTCAAATCAGTCCATAATACACGGTTTTTCTTCATGAAAAACAAGGAGAAATGGTGTCAAAATGAAGGATTACCTTGCTTGCTTGACAACTTGAACCTTGTGATGAATTTTTCACTCTTTCTTGGCCAAATCTTGAATAAATTTTTGAGCTTTCACTAAGGGTGATGCACGGCTGCTCTAATGGCTAAAAACCAGAAATTTTCTGGTTTCTAAGTCCCCAAAACCATGCATATAAATAGCCATAAAGGGGGGACCAAATTGCAAAGGATTTAAGGGTATTTTAGCAAGCTTTTATACAATTTTTCTACTCTTTAGGGGCTGTTTTGCAATTGAACAAAAAGGACCAGATTTTCATCTGATTTTGGCCCCAAAATCCACCACATATGTGCCCTAGAAGCTTCAAGAATTTTGCTTAAGCTTCCTTTGACTTTTTCTAGTTGACTTTGCATCCTAACCATTGATTTTTCTTGACTTTAAACCCAAGCCCTTGGATTTGAATGCATTCTTATATCCATTCAAAGTCAAACACTCAATCATTGACTTCTTATATATATGGAGTCAAACTTTTGACCAAAAGTCAAACCAAAGATTTTTACACCAAAATCGTGTAGACGAGTTCCTGAGGCTGTCCGCGCGATCGGTTTTCCTTATTTCGCTCCGGTTTGCCTCAAAATCAATACCGTAATTATTTCATCTTTTAGTGGTTTATAGTATATTATCAAAATTTTCGAAACCGAAAAGGCATAATTCTTCTGATTTCAGTTCGGTAAAATTTCCTGTTTCTGAGCACTCTCTTATATGCACTGTCCGAATATTTCCACGCCTTCTAAAAAATATCAAAACATATATTTTACAGTTTTTCACATGAAAATCATAGAGTTTACAGGTTATACAAAATTTCTAGAAACAGTAAAATTTTGTGATTATGACATTCTCCCCTCTTTATAAAATTTTCATCCTTCAAAATTAGAATAAGTGAGGGTATAGGGCTTTCATCTCATCTTCACGTTCCCACATAGCCTCTTGTACACTGTGATTTCTCCATAAAACCTTGACTTGTGGGATCGTCGTATTTCTCAACACCTTCTCTTCTCGTGCTAAAATCTGCACTGGTAGTTCTTTGTAGGTCAAATCTTCTTGAACTTATATTGGCTCATGCTCTAGCACATGTGAAGGATCAAGTATATACTTCCTTAACATTGAAAAATGAAAAAACATTGTGTACTGCCAACAAGTGTGGGGGTAATGCTAATCTATAAGCTACCTTCCCAATGCGTTCGATTATCTCAAATGGCCCAATATATTTTGGACTCAATTTTCCCTTTTTACCGAATCGCATTACGCCTTTCATTGGCGATACCTTGAGGAATACATGATCCCCCTTTTCAAACTCTAAGAATCTTCGTCGTTTGTCTACGTAAATTTTCTGTCGGCTTTGAGTGATCTGCATTCTTTTCTGAATCTTGGCTACTGCTTCTGTAGTTTCCCTGATGAAATCAGTCTTATGCAGCTGCTTTTCTCGTAGATCATACCAATGAATAAGACACCTACACTTTCTTCCATACAGAGCCTCATAAGGTGCCATTCCTATAGAAGCTTGGTAACTGCTGTTATATGAAAACTCTATCAACGGTAGTTTCTCATTCCAATTTCCAGGAAAATCTATAACACAAGCTCTGAACATATCTTCTAGTGTCTGGATAGTTCGCTCTGACTGTCCATCTGTTTGGGGATGAAAAGCTGTACTAAAGCGTAACTCGATCCCCATAGCTTTTTGTACACACTCCCAGAATGCGGAAGTAAATCTTGCATCTTGATCTGAAACTATAGACTTTGGCACTCCATGCAGCCTAATAATATAGGTCACATACAACTGTGCTAATTTTTCCAACGTGAAAGTTGTCTTCATGGCTATGAATCGTGCTGTCTTGGTCAGCCTGTCAACAATGACCCAGATAGCATTATACCCTTCTCTGGTCTTAGGAAGCCCTACCACAAAGTCCATGGTAATATGCTCCCATTTCTACTCTGGAATTTCTAAGGGTTCTAGTTTTCCTCCTGGATGTCTATGTTCGACCTTTACTCTTTGACAAGTCAGGCATTGGCTCACGAATTCTATAATATTTTTCTTCATCCCTTTCCACCAAAACTGTATCTTGAGATCTTGATACATTTTGTTAGCTCTAGGATAAATGGAGTATGGTGTTTCATGAGCTTCTACCATGATTCATCTTCTCATTCCTTCCATAGCCGGAACATAGATTCTTCTTCGATACAGAAGCATTCCATCAGTGGATATGCTCATATCTGATTCTTTATTTGTTGAGGCTTCTTCTCGGAGTTTTATCGCTACTGGATCCTGCTTCTAGGCTTCCTTAATATCTTCATACAGAGAAGATTCTAACCTTAAGGCTGATAACCTTCCGGTTATTAACTCCAATTGAAGGGAGTTAATTTCTTACTGTAAGGCTCTTAGTAGCTCTTCTATGGATAGTTTCTGTAGTGTGGTTGACTTTCTACTCAATGCATATGCTACTCGGTTTGCCTTTCCCGGATGGTAGAGAATTTCATAGTCATAATCTTTCACCAACTCTAACCATCTTTTCTTACGCATGTTCAACCCCTTCTGTGTAAAAAAGTATTTCAAACTCTTATGATCAGTGAAGATTTGACACTGAGCCCTATACAAATAGTGTCACCAGATTTAAGTGCAAACACTACAGCAGCAAGTTCCAGGTCGTGCGTAGGATAGTTCCTCTCATGATTCTTTAACTGGCATGACACATAAGCTATCACCTCATTATTCTGCATAAGTATAGCTCCTAGGCCTATCTTTGAAGCATCACTGTAGATCGTAAACTTTTCACCCTCTGTAGGTAAAATAAGGATAGGTGCACTCGTTAGTCTCCTCTTCAACTCTTGAAAACTTCTTTCACACTCTGGCGTCCACTTGTATTTCTTTTCCTTACGAGTGAGAGTAGTGAGAGGTGCAGCTAATCTTGCAAATCCTTCTACGAATCTCCTGTATTAACTGGCTAGTCCTAAGAAATTTCGTATCTCAGTTACGGTCTTAGTAGTAGGCCATTCATTAATCGCTTCTACTTTGACTGGATCTACTACTATGCCTTCCTTTGTCACTACATGCCCAAGGAAATGCACTTTATTCAACCAAAATTCACACTTAAAGAACTTTGCATACAACTGATGGCTTCTCACTGTGTAAAGAACAATTCTTAGATGCTCCTTATGCTCTTTGTGAGTCTTTGAATATATAAGTATGTCATCAATAAACACGATAACAAACTTATCAAGAAACTCCTTGAAGACTCTGTTCATCAAATCCATGAACGCTACTAGAGCATTGGTCAATCCGAATAGCATCACTAAAAATTCATAGTCACCATATCGAGTCCTAAACGCTGTCTTAGGAATATCACTCTCCCAGATTCTCAACTGATAATAGCCTGAACGTAAATCAATCTTCAAAAATACTACTGCTCCCTTTAGCTGGTCAAATAGGTCATCAATTATAGGTAATGGATACCTATTCTTGATGGTAACCTTATTCAACTCTCTATAATCAATACACATCCGGAGAGTTCCATCTTTCTTTTTGATGAATAGTACTAGAGCGCCCCATGGGGAATAACTTGGTCGGATAAACCCCTTATCTAATAGCTCTTTCAACTGTACTTGCAGTTCTTTTAATTTAACTGGGGCCATACGATATAGAGTCGTGGAAATTAGAGCAGTCCCTGGCATGATCTTAATTTCAAATGAAAACTCTCTTTCTAGAGGTAACCCTGGCAACTCCTCTGGAAACACATCAAGAAATTCGTTGACAACTGGAACTTCTTCTGGGTGCAATTCCATTTCTTCAGTCACATTTGTGACATATGCCAGGTATCCAACACAGCCACTAGCCATTAGCTTCTTCGCTCTCATTGCACTGATCATCATCTTCTTTGATTGACGAGATGTATCGACATATTCAAAACTTTCCATGTCGTCCGATTGAAAGACTATTCCTCGCTTCCGACAGTCAATAGTGGTCTGGTATTTTCCCAGGAAATCCATTGCTAGTATCACATCATAGTCGATGATCTTCATTATGATCAGATCAAGATATAGCTCCCTGTTTGCCATAATTACCATCACATGACGTAACTAGTAATTTGACAGCATCATTTCCCCTGAAGGTAGAGCTACCTAAAAGTCATTCCTATAGGGTCTTTAGCATACCCTAGCTTGTTAGTAAATTTATGGGACATGAAAGAATGTGTGGCTCTTGAATAAAAAAGGACACATGCCACATGGTTAAATACAGAAATCTGACCTGTAACCACATTGGATGTTCCCCCTTCAGTGTCTTCTTTGGTAAAAACGGTGACACGAGCATCTGGTCATCAAGTCTGTTCTGGGTGCTCATACCATACTGGTGGTACTCCTGAAGGTCCTTTTATCTTCCCCTATAATGCATGAGCTTGAGGCGGTTGCTGACATGGAGGATACTGTTGGCACTGCTGCACTAACCCTGGGATATTCTGGCGGTTCATTAGACAATTCTTTGCAAAATATCCTTCTCTTTTGCATTGATAGCAAGCAATAATGCCAATTTTGCATTGGCCTAGATGCCTCCTTCCACACGTAGCATATGTTGGAAAACTCATCCCTATGCCCTGACTGGTCTTCCGCTGTTGATTGCGGGTGTCCTGACTTCTATTTCCTGAGAAATTTCCCTTTCTTTTACCCTACTGTGGTGGGGATGTTAGGAAATGCCCTAAGTATTAGAGACATTTTTGATGTACTCATTTTTGAACTGGATAATAAAATTATACATAGAGGTTATTCATTACATTGCTATCTGTCCTCGTCTTATTTACATGTTAAAGTAAATGTAAGCAAATATGGCTCACTAACTGCTTGTGTTAAAACTGTTAGAACGTTGCATGCAATGGACTTTTGTATGCGAGAAGACAATGTTCTAAAGTTAGCAGTCTAAACTATGGTCTGTAGTCTATGGGGTTAGACCGAGCATCTAACTCATGTTAAGACTATTATGTTGTCTAAAGCCTTAGAGGGGACGGTCTGTCTTGACTGTCTGGAGCTGGACTCCCAAGTAGAGACATGGATATGTTGCTTGGTGGTGACATATTAGACCGGGACTAAAGCGTGATTGATCTAAGTAGTCCGCTATGAGTGGATCAATCTGCTTTTGACGTTCATTATGCAATAACCTTAATCCTGAGTAAATGAACTTCTTCATGTATATGACTTGTGTACTTTGATGTTCCAATGGCTAAAGCGTCTCAGAGGGTAGTAAGCTTATAGACCGGTTCGTTGGGTGCATGACTTGTATACGATGAAGGGTTTGTTTGCAGATATCGGAATCATAGCTCTGAGGAGTTAAAGGTATCCTCTTAAAGGCATTATACTGAATGTGAAAATGGACAAGGCCTTGGGTCGTCTGCTGGGCGGATGACTTCTTATTCACATATGGTGAATAATCATTTTCTTGATTCGGTAGTATAATGGAACTTTAAGATAGCCTAATCAGTAGGATTAAACGGACTTTGACCTAAGGCTGATCATGGATATCATATGAGGGTTTTGCATATATGACAAGGTCATTGGATGGTAGCTCGTCACAGGCTTACGTAATACGGTATATAATTGGGAGTTCAGTTTCAGGTTTATAGTGGTGTGACTCTGAAATTAGTGATCATACGATTGAGTTGTTCGGTACAGAATGATGATCATATGGAATCACGGGAGCCCGATTATATATGTCCAATCAGTCTCTCTACTAGCTCCACATAATTCCTTAACGTTTGGCAAATTGATTTGTGTATGCTATTGGCTAGTTTATTATGCGTGGATGGTGATGTCACAGGATTAGGATGGTAGACAAGATTCTCTCCGGTTGGATTCAGATTTTGTTTTGGATAATAGAGTACACAATTATTCGAACTCCAAATAAAGTTGCCATGATTTTATTTGAGATTGGATTGGAGTTGTAGAAAATTATCCATGAGAACAAGAATATGAAATACAACCGTTTTGTGGAATTTGAAATTTGAAATTTGAATTTTGAAATTTGAAATTTGAAATTTGAATTTTGAAATTTGAAATTTGAATTTTGAAATTTGAAATTTGAATTTTGAATTTGAAATTTGAATTTGAAATTTGAATTTGAAATTCGAATTTGAAATTTGAATTTGAAATTTAAATTTGAAATTTGAAATTTGAAATTTGAAATTTGAATTTGAAATTTGAATTTGAAATTTGAAATTCAAATTTTGAATCACAGTCCAAGTATGATTCGAATTTGTTGTGGAAAATCCACAAGGTTTGAAATTCGAATTTGAGTTGGATTTGGAGAGGATAATCTTGTTAGAATCCTACTTGAATTTTGAATCCAAATCCCAACAAAAGTGGGCGAATTTTTGGAGGATAATCTCCAATGAAAATTCGGTTTTTTGTGGATAGGATTCAAGGGTAAATTCAAGTTTCAATCCTAGTTGAATTTGGATTCTCTCCTTCCCTGAAAAGTGGCCGAAATTAGGGAGTAAATCTCCTAGGAAATTCGGTTATTTTGGATAAGGTTGAGATGAGATTCAAGCTTGAAAATCCTAGTGGAATTTTTGATTCTCCCTTATCCATATTGGCCGAAACTTTTGTTGAGATTTTCTCCAAGAGAAATTCAGATTTTTTGGTTGAAAAAGGGAGATAAAATTCTAGCTAAAATCTTGTTAAGATTTGGATTGGATTTATCTAGAAAAACCGAATTTAATTGTGGAGATTCTCCCTTGGAAAATTCGGATTTTTTGGGTTTGGATAAGGGAAAATATCTTTTCCTAGTCCAATTCAAATTCAGAGATTCACCTCATGCAGGTCTATAAATAGAGGTCCTGCCACTCCAGTTCTCTTAGACCACAGACTCTCAGGTGAGCAGGCTTATTGTTGCACAGCTCATCGTGACAATAAAGTTCTTTAGAGATCTGGGTGGTCGGAAGAAGACTAGCAGTGCTAGCATACCGATCGAGGTTCAGAGTGCCCACACACTCAGCCATTCGGGAATTGGAGAATAGTAGAGAAGGCTAGTTGGTTGAAGCCTCCGGTCATTCTCCTCCTGCATATTGGCATCCTTGAGGTATGAGTTTTAATTGTTGTTGATTTATTGTATATGGCATCATGAGATATTTAACGATCTAAAAATTTTTATTGTTCCGCTGCGCCACTCTGATACGTTTTTACCGACCAATTTTCCTACAATTGGTATCAGAGCCATCTCATGACTATGCCATGTACATAAATTAGATAATTACTTAGTCTTTTTATTTATGTATGGATTTGATATTTAGAGAGTGGCATTCTAGGGTTCCTTTATATTGTTCTCATGTATTATGTATAAAGTATGTGGTTATTTTAATTTTTTGAATTATTATAAGCATGCTTGTTTATACCGGTTATGGTTCCTTAGAATTTAGAAAAATTGTATCTAGGAATTTTTTATGTAACCATAGGGAGCAGTTTATTAGCACTGTAATTTTCCCATGGATTTTAATTTTTGTCTCTTAGAATTTTTATGGATAGAATTTTGTACACCGGAAACGGTATAGGAATTTTTTATGTAATTATTCTTGGAGGAGATTGAAGATTGAAGACCGTAATTTATTTTTCCCAAAAGTTAAATTTAATTTAAAGGTTGAAATTTTGATTGTGTGGAAAATTTCAATTTAATTGGGATTCAAATTAATTTTTGGAGATCCTAAAAGATAAATTGGAATATGGCACGAAAATCGAGACACGACCCCTCGGGATAGGCCGACAAACCTTGGTGGGGCTGCAGCCCCTGCCCTCGGGTAGGATGGGGCTGCGGCAGCCCCTGTGCAGGCCCACACCACCCACGGCCGCAGGCTCTGCCTGCAGCCAGGGGTGGCCGTGGCCTGCCCAAGGCTGGCCGCAGCCTGAGCGTGCAGCCACTGGCTGCAGGCGCTGCCTGCAGCCTGCCGGCTGCTGCGCCCAGTCTGGGCGTGCAGCCTGGCGCTGCAGGCTTGGCCTGCAGCCCGGCAGGGCTGCACAAGGGGCAGCCATGGGCTGCCAGCCCCTCCGGGGTTGGTGGCTGCCCACGGCGGCTGCCGCCTTCACGGGCGGCGGTCCAAAATCAGAAAATTTTGATTTTTAAATTTGAGATTTAATTTTAAATCATGTTTAAAAATATGTAATTAAAAATTTGAAATTTTTGAAATTACATATTATTATACATGATGATTAAAATTGTTTAAAATTTGAATTAGAAATTTAAATTTGAAATTCGAATTTGGAATTTGAATTTGAAATTTAAATTTTGGAGATTTAAATTTTAAATAATTCATGGGATGAGAAATAAATGGAGAGGCTACATAAAGATGGATACAAGAAGACGGAACAAAATTCAAGACCCAAAGAATGCTTTGGATGGAATTTTGTAATCTTTATTTTCTTTGTTCTAGGATGGAACCATGGCTTGGTTATTCTGTCAATTATTTTTTCTGTGATATGTCATGGATGTATAAATATGTATTGATGGATGTTTTGTATGCATATTTGATAACATGTCATATAGGATAGGTGAGTGCCGCTCATACTATATTGATCATACATAATTTGTCAAAACTTGCATGTTTTTCAAAATATTGAGTGGGAGAGGGTTTCAAACAAAACCCACGGCCTCTATTGTTGATCCATATGTGAAAGCATGGTAACGCCTCGCGTCAGTTCCGACCTGACCACACCCTTGGGTAGGTGTTTACCGCCGCCGGTATACTAGATTGGATCTCCTATGTGGAAAACGTGTTCGGGTGCGATCTTATTCATGACCACCCCTCGGTGGCTTGGTAGGACGTGGATCGGGCTACGTAAACAATGGTTATACACTCAAGACTCGTTTAGTTATTAACCTTCCCTAGAAGCTCTGTTAACTAGACTGGTGGCCAAATAAGCGGTTATTAATATATGTCTTAACCTTGGAGGATTTAAGGCAACATATATTAATTGGACGGGGTCCATGTTCCGGCTATTTGTTCTCATGACCACCCCTCGGTGGCTTGGGGCAATAGGTGCTGAGAATTACCGTTGCAATGCTACATTTTTTTCAAGTTTCATGTAGGAACATACTTGTATGTTTTATTTGCTAAATTATCTGCATATTTGCTTGGGCTTTGTAATGATGTCTAGTATAATTTTATTTCAGTTCAAAATGTCACCGACACCCCTCATTTCGATACTTACTGAAAATAAGTTGAATGGCGACAATTATAAAGATTGGAAAAGAAATCTATTAATAGTTCTCAGCTGCGAGAGACACAAGTTCGTACTGGACGAACCATGCCCACCTGGGCCCAAACCTGACACACCACTTGAGGAGGTCCCGGTTGCCTATAATCGTTGGAGAGAATCCAATGAAATAGCTCGATGCTACATCCTTGCTAGCATGACGAGTGCTTTACAAAAGCAGCATGAGACTTATCAAGTTGCGGGGAGATCATGGATAATCTGGAGGACATGTTCGGAGGCCAAGAAAAATTGGCTCGACAGTCCGCTATCACCAGCATTATGAACTCCAAGCAAAAGGCTGGAGCTCCGGTGAAGGACCATATGATCACTCTAATGGGATTCTTCGCTGAGGCTGCCGAGAATGGTGCTGAGTTAGACTACAACACCCAGATCGAGATGGTGTTCAAGACTCTGTCTAAAGATTTTGTGGGGTTTAAGGCCGCATACAATCTGGCGACAAAGGAGTTAGGACTTACCGAGCTCATGAAGCAACTACAGGCTTATGAGCGGATGATCAGGGATGAAGATGTGGTCCGACCTAAAGGAGAGGCCAATTTGGCGGAATCTTCCAATCCCTCACGGAAGAGGAAGAGGCCAAATAAGAAGCAAGTGGCTTCCAGTTCTTCTAATCCTCCTGTCTCGGACGGGAAGAAGAAGAAGAAGAACAAGAAGCCAAAGGACCCTAAAAAGTCCAAATGCTTCCACTGTGGGAAGGTAGGTCACTTCAAGAAGGCTTGCCGGGAATTCCTAGCCTCCAAGGGCAAGGAAGGTAAGGAACTTCATTACTTAGAAGCGTGTTTGGTGGAAGAATCGAAAGACACATGGGTCATTGATTCGGGCGCCACTAATCATGTTTGTGTTTCTATGCAGGGGTTCGTGGAAACGAGAAGTCTACATGATAGAAGCCTCTCGTTGCGGACTGGAGATGGTAGCTTTGTGGTGGCTGAGGCAGTGGGAGACGTTCATCTTTATTTTGATCAATTTAGGTTTATTTTATTGAAAGACTGTTTTTATGTTCCTAATTTTAGGAGGAACCTTATATCGGTAGCTTGTTTAATAAAGGATTCTTATTCAGTTTCTTTTAGTAAAAGAGTTGATATTCGTAGAAATAAGTCTTTTATCTGTTCTGGATGGATGGATGGAAACCTATATTTGATCAGACCAAAGATGTACTCACTGCTTGACACTGAATTAATTGATAACTCTAAAAGGTTGAAAGTTTCTCACTCTAACAAGGCATATCTTTGGCATTTAAGACTTGGTCATATTAATCAGGATAGGATTCAAAGATTGGTGAAAGACGGTCCTCTGGAATCTCTGGAGGAGGTACGACTTCCCCAATGTGAGTCTTGTCTAGAGGGTAAGATGACTAAGAGGTCTTTTGGAGCTAAGGGTACAAGGGCACAGGAGCTCTTAGAAATTGTGCACACTGACGTATGTGGCCCCATGAACGTCACAGCACGAGGAGGGTTCGAGTACTATGTCTCTTTCATAGATGATTACTCGAGGTATGGATATGTGTATCTGATGCACCGCAAGAGCGAAACCTTTGACAAGTTCAAAGAGTATCGTGCGGAAGTGGAAAAGCAATTGGATAAATCCATAAAGACACTTCGATCTGATCGAGGTGGCGAATACCTCTCTGATGAATTTCTAGGACATCTTGTAGAGAACGGGATTTTATCCCAATTGACTGCACCTGGTACTCCACAACAGAATGGTGTAGCCGAAAGGAGAAACAGGACCTTATTGGATATGGTACGGTCCATGATGAGTTACTCAACGCTGCCATTATCATTTTGGGGACATGCTTTACAAACGGCGTGCTATATTCTGAACCAGGTTCCGAGCAAATCAATTCCTAGAACTCCGTATGAATTGTGGCGTGGCAGGAAGCCCTCCCTTGGACATATGAGAATATGGGGCTGCCCGGCACATGTACTGGATGGGGATGCGAAGAAGTTGGAACCAAGATCAGAATTGTGCATGTTTGTAGGGTATCCAAAGGGAACTAAAGGAGGTCTGTTCTATAACCCGAAGGAACAAAAGGTCATTGTCTCAACCCATGCGACATTCTTGGAGGAAAGTCACATGAATGACTTTAAGCCTCGAAGCAAAGTGGTGCTAGAGGAGTTATCGGGTGAAAGAACTGCTCCACAGATTTCGGTCTTGGACGCAAGTCCAAGTTCCAGTGAAAGACCTGCAGACGATCAACAATTTAGGGTGCCTCGTCGTAGTGGGAGGGTTTCAAAGAAACCTAATTTCTTTATGTATGATGCTGAGGTATACCAGGCCGAGGCTCATGAGCATGAGGAAGATCCGGTCACATATGATGAAGCTATAAAGGATGTTGATTCTAGATCTTGGAAACAGGCTATGAACAATGAGATGGATTCTATGAAATCCAACTCTGTTTGGGAACTTGTAGATTTGCCGGATGGGATAAAACCCATTGGATGCAAATGGGTCTACAAAGAAAGAAGGATGCGGAAGGGAGAGTGGAAACTTTCAAAGCTAGACTGGTTGCAAAGGGATACACGCAAAAGGCTGGAATCGATTACGAGGAAACCTTTTCGCCTGTTGCTATGCTTAAGTCTATCCGTATTCTTCTGTCCATTGCTGCGGCTCTCGATTACGAGATCTGGCAAATGGATGTCAAGACGGCATTCTTGAATGGCCATCTTGAAGAGTGTATCTATATGATACAGCCCGAAGGGTTCGTAGCAAAAGGCCAAGATAAGAAAGTCTGCAAGTTGCTTAGATCTATTTATGGATTAAAGCAGGCATCCCGCTCATGGAACCAGAGGTTTGATCAAGCGATTAAGACATTTGGTTTTGAGCAGAACGTTGATGAACCTTGTGTTTATAAACGTATTAAGGATGGAAAAGTGGTCTTTCTGATACTCTATGTCGATGATATACTACTCATTGGGAATGATGTAGGGAACTTATCATCGGTCAAGCTTTGGTTACACCAACAGTTTGACATGAAGGACTTGGGAGAAGCTAATTATGTTCTAGGCATTCGTCTCTTCAGAGATCGAAAGAACAAAATGATAGCATTATCCCAAGCTTCATATATAGATAAAATAATTGACAAATATGCAATGCTAGAGGCAAAGAAAGGCTCACAACCTTCTATTGCCGGTTTAACTCTTTCATTGGATGACTGTCCCAAGACATCGGAAGAAAGAGAGCGTATGAGTAAGGTCCCTTATGCATCCGCTGTGGGTAGCCTTATGTACGCTATGCTTTGCACTCGCCCGGACATATGTTTTGCAGTAGGTATGGTGAGTCGATATCAAGCGAATCCTGGAACCAAGCACTGGCAAGCAGTAAAGCATATACTCAAGTATCTTAAGAGAACGAGGGATTATATGCTAGTGTATTCTGGAGGGGACCTAACACCCATAGGATACACGGACTCAGACTTCCAGACTTGTAAGGATTCGAGGAAATCGACATCTGGATCAGTGTTTTTGCTCGGAGGAGGCGCCATTGTGTGGAGGAGCGTGAAGCAGGGCTGCACAGCTGACTCTACTATGGAGGCTGAGTATGTGGCTGCGGCTGAGGCATCTAAAGAAGCGGTTTGGCTCCGCAAGTTCTTTAGAGACCTTGAGGTCATTTCGGGTGTTGACAAGCCTATCACACTTTACTGTGATAATACAGGGGCTATTGCCAACACAAGGGAATCTCGGCACCACAAGAGGACCAAGCACATCGATCGGAGGTATCACATTATTAGAGGGCATGTGGAGACAGGACAAGTGGATGTTTGTAAGATCGCGTCCGAGGACAACATCGCTGATCCCTTTACTAAGACTTTGGTAGCTAGAAGCTTTGAGAGGCATGTAGAGGCGATGGGGATGCGTAACATGGCACATCTGCTGGCTTAGGGCAAGTGGGAGATTGTTAGGAAATGCCCTAAGTATTAGAGACATTTTTGATGTACTCATTTTTGAACTGGATAATAAAATTATACATAGAGGTTATTCATTACATTGCTATCTGTCCTCGTCTTATTTACATGTTAAAGTAAATGTAAGCAAATATGGCTCACTAACTGCTTGTGTTAAAACTGTTAGAACGTTGCATGCAATGGACTTTTGTATGCGAGAAGACAATGTTCTAAAGTTAGCAGTCTAAACTATGGTCTGTAGTCTATGGGGTTAGACCGAGCATCTAACTCATGTTAAGACTATTATGTTGTCTAAAGCCTTAGAGGGGACGGTCTGTCTTGACTGTCTGGAGCTGGACTCCCAAGTAGAGACATGGATATGTTGCTTGGTGGTGACATATTAGACCGGGACTAAAGCGTGATTGATCTAAGTAGTCCGCTATGAGTGGATCAATCTGCTTTTGACGTTCATTATGCAATAACCTTAATCCTGAGTAAATGAACTTCTTCATGTATATGACTTGTGTACTTTGATGTTCCAATGGCTAAAGCGTCTCAGAGGGTAGTAAGCTTATAGACCGGTTCGTTGGGTGCATGACTTGTATACGATGAAGGGTTTGTTTGCAGATATCGGAATCATAGCTCTGAGGAGTTAAAGGTATCCTCTTAAAGGCATTATACTGAATGTGAAAATGGACAAGGCCTTGGGTCGTCTGCTGGGCGGATGACTTCTTATTCACATATGGTGAATAATCATTTTCTTGATTCGGTAGTATAATGGAACTTTAAGATAGCCTGATCAGTAGGATTAAACGGACTTTGACCTAAGGCTGATCATGGATATCATATGAGGGTTTTGCATATATGACAAGGTCATTGGATGGTAGCTCGTCACAGGCTTACGTAATACGGTATATAATTGGGAGTTCAGTTTCAGGTTTATAGTGGTGTGACTCTGAAATTAGTGATCATACGATTGAGTTGTTCGGTACAGAATGATGATCATATGGAATCACGGGAGCCCGATTATATATGTCCAATCAGTCCCTCTACTAGCTCCACATAATTCCTTAACGTTTGGCAAATTGATTTGTGTATGCTATTGGCTAGTTTATTATGCGTGGATGGTGATGTCACAGGATTAGGATGGTAGACAAGATTCTCTCCGGTTGGATTCAGATTTTGTTTTGGATAATAGAGTACACAATTATTCGAACTCCAAATAAAGTTGCCATGATTTTATTTGAGATTGGATTGGAGTTGTAGAAAATTATCCATGAGAACAAGAATATGAAATACAACCGTTTTGTGGAATTTGAAATTTGAAATTTGAATTTTGAAATTTGAAATTTGAAATTTGAATTTTGAAATTTGAAATTTGAATTTTGAAATTTGAAATTTGAATTTTGAATTTGAAATTTGAATTTGAAATTTGAATTTGAAATTCGAATTTGAAATTTGAATTTGAAATTCGAATTTGAAATTTGAATTTGAAATTTAAATTTGAAATTTGAAATTTGAAATTTGAAATTTGAATTTGAAATTTGAATTTGAAATTTGAAATTCAAATTTTGAATCACAGTCCAAGTATGATTCGAATTTGTTGTGGAAAATCCACAAGGTTTGAAATTCGAATTTGAGTTGGATTTGGAGAGGATAATCTTGTTAGAATCCTACTTGAATTTTGAATCCAAATCCCAACAAAAGTGGGCGAATTTTTGGAGGATAATCTCCAATGAAAATTCGGTTTTTTGTGGATAGGATTCAAGGGTAAATTCAAGTTTCAATCCTAGTTGAATTTGGTTTCTCTCCTTCCCTGAAAAGTGGCCGAAATTAGGGAGTAAATCTCCTAGGAAATTCGGTTATTTTGGATAAGGTTGAGATGAGATTCAAGCTTGAAAATCCTAGTGGAATTTTTGATTCTCCCTTATCCATATTGGCCGAAACTTTTGTTGAGATTTTCTCCAAGAGAAATTCGGATTTTTTGGTTGAAAAAGGGAGATAAAATTCTAGCTAAAATCTTGTTAAGATTTGGATTGGATTTATCTAGAAAAACCGAATTTAATTGTGGAGATTCTCCCTTGGAAAATTCGGATTTTTTGGGTTTGGATAAGGGAAAATATCTTTTCCTAGTCCAATTCAAATTCAGAGATTCACCTCATGCAGGTCTATAAATAGAGGTCCTGCCACTCCAGTTCTCTTAGACCACAGACTCTCAGGTGAGCAGGCTTATTGTTGCACAGCTCATCGTGACAATAAAGTTCTTTAGAGATCTGGGTGGTCGGAAGAAGACTAGCAGTGCTAGCATACCGATCGAGGTTCAGAGTGCCCACACACTCAGCCATTCGGGAATTGGAGAATAGTAGAGAAGGCTAGTTGGTTGAAGCCTCCGGTCATTCTCCTCCTGCATATTGGCATCCTTGAGGTATGAGTTTTAATTGTTGTTGATTTATTGTATATGGCATCATGAGATATTTAACGATCTAAAAATTTTTATTGTTCCGCTGCGCCACTCTGATACGTTTTTACCGACCAATTTTCCTACATGGGAGCCTTGAGGGTTGGAATGGTTTGGTCTACTCTGGCCAGATTTACTACCCTGTCCTGTTTGCATCCCTGCTTATGCTGATTTAGCAAGGATTTTCTCTTTTTTTCTTGGCTTCCCACACTTGCTCTCTTTCTTTTCTCTGCCTAAGCAAGTGATATTCAGCCCTGAGGGCTTTGCTGACACAGTCTGCCACTGAAGTAGACGGTACTGGCGCACTGTCAACTACTGTTGCTATTTCTGGTCTAAACATGCCAATCATTTTCTGAATCTTTTCTCTTTCTGTTGGCACTACATAGGGGCATAACCTGGATAACTGATCAAATCTATGACACACTTCACTCACTGACTGGTTTCCCTATTTTAATTCAATAAATTCTTTCTGTTGACGGCAAAGAGTAGCTGGATCATAATACTTCTGATTAAATTCTTCCAGAAATTCTTCCCAAGTCATGTTGGTCACATCTCTCCTCATGTGGACAGTATCCCACCAAAAACAGGCATCCTTTTTCAGCACAAAGGACGCGCATAGAATCTTCTCTTGATCATTTAGATTCATGAAATCAAGGATCCTCTATAGTGAAGAAAGCCACTCCTCTACTTCGAGTGGGTCAATCGAACCCTCAAACTCTGGTAGCTTCATCTGACGGAATTGTTCATACAATGGTTCTTGATTCACCCTCAGTTGAGGCTGCTGAACTTCTGGAATGACAAGCGGCTCTGCAGGTACTGTTTCAGCTGCCTGGGAAGCATTGCCCTCTTCTTGGGCCTATGTTTGTTATTCTATAGTGGAAAGTCACTGTCGTAGTTCAGCATTTTCTTTCACTTGGTTTCCGAGGTGAGCTTGTACTTCTTCAACCTCTCAGCTAATGTAGGGCGTGAACCTCTTCTGACACTCATTTTTATCTCTTTCTTCTAATATTCTTTCTTCTAATCTTGCAAAATAACCAATCATTAGATTTCCCACAATTAATTTTTGGAATTTTGAACGGAAATTTTAAACATGTCATTTACTGTAAAGCATACACCACAAAACATTTCACATCATTCCATAGCACTTTCTTACATCATATATAGCACATACCACATTTACATATACTGTAACAACATCTGTTTTAACTTTTCCACACATACATGCATATATACATATATTATACATAAAGTGTATTTATACCCTTTTTAGGGTTTGACTATCCTATTCATCTTGCCCTATCGAAAATTCTTCATGGTCTTCATTCTCTTCCTCTGAATCATCACCGGTAGCCGTTCCCTAATTACGAGTTCCATTTCCTCTTGGTCGTGATGGACCAGCCTCGTGATCATTGGCTATAGGGGGTGGTCCATATAAGCATGTCAGTAACCCTTCTTCATGAGTCTGCTCCCACTGATGCTTTTCCAGGCATTCTTGTACTTGTGCTCTCTCAATCCTGATGGCACTAGCAACAAAATCACGTCGAGGGATGGAATGGAGTAGGCTTACTCTACGCTTCAACTTTGGGGTGAGTCCCTTCTAAAACATCTCACGAAAATCCTCATCAAAAAAGTTTGGGAGCGGGCACTTTTTAACCACATTTTCCTTGAACTGCACTACGTAGGTCAGCACTGTATCCCCGGGTGCCATCTAGAACCTCTCAATCCTCTGTAAATAATCCCTAGCATCTGTTATACGAGGTAATGTCGATGGTGCACTTTCGTCCTTAGTTGGAGGAACTGGGGTTGGCTCTGGGCTCCTCTGGGGAAACTGCTGTCTCATGAACTGATAAAAATCAGCCCAATTTAGCCTCAGTAATGCCTCTGATCACAATATTCCTAGTAAACTTGGGCATCTCCTTGAAAAGTACTCACTGCTAAAATGACCCAGTAATCTCTGTCGATATCACAAGATTGACAAATCAGCTCCACAGTGTGTAGCCAATCATGTACTGGTGGGGACTTGCATCCTCCATCGAAATTAGGGGGCAAGCAAACTCTAAATGCCCGCGTAGCTTTGGCTGATACCCTGGACCCAATATGGTCTCGACCACCCACTACTGGTATTCAACTACTATTGGTGGGGGATGGCATACTGGTGGAGGGGTTGGTGCCCTAATAGTGGCCTGTGCCTCTCTGGAACTAGATGGATGTGTCGGTGTCGCGGGTTGTACCATCGGTTGTCGGGGTGGAGACGGTCTAATGATGGGTCTGGTCCACACCCTAGGAGGACCCCTACCACGATATGGATATGGTCGGTAGTGATGTGGCCTCGTCATCTCACTCCTACATAAGGCGCATTCTATATAAATAAACGTGCTACTAAACATAAAATAAAATTAACTTACTTGGATTGATGAACGGGATGCGCATCAGGCCTTAAGGGACATGGTCTACTGCTCTGATACCAACTATTGTGCCCCGCCCTGAATTGAGGCTACAGTACTAGCATAGTAGAGCTCTAAAGTCCCTATGGTATACCGTTACCTTAATAGGTCACCAGCATCTTACTTCTAACTTGTTCTTGTTAAATTACTATTTGTAATTAAAATGATTTTTAATCTAAAAACCAAGGGATTTTTTTCTTTTTAAAAACTGTTGGTGATTGTGAACTGTAAAAATATAAGCAATATAAAACATAGGATATACTACTGTTATACTGGTTGTACATAATTTACATCATGATGTAATTTCAAAATACAACTTAAAATCTGCTCTTAAAACAACTCTCAAAATCTGCTCAGTGGAAAACAGCAGTAGGACCATTCCCCTTGCCCAGCCCTGGAGGCAGCTGCAATCCCGCCCCTCGTCCATCCTCTATCTACTGGTGTACAGGTTTCTTACCTTCAACATGAATAAACTGGTGAGCGACAGGCTCAGTAAGTTCAAACATACATGCAAGAACATAAATCACACAATGATGAAACAATACTATTCATATAAATAGTAACTTTGACTTTTGATCATGAATAGTAATGTTGACTTTGATCGATACTATTCACGTCAACTGGTATCTAGGCTACTGCATAATCTGTTAGTACTTTTTATGCTCAATTATAACAATTTTGAAATCTTAAGTATTTATCTGTTACTGAATTCTGCTATTGGGTCCGTGAATTAGTCGTACCGTAATGCGTGCATAACTGAGAGGGACTCTGGGGAGCGACCCACTGGCCAATCCTCAACAGTCTGAATAGATCAGACATCCAAACCCGGGACTTGTCACCAATAGTTTGGAGTCCTATTGTAACTGAAATCTGAGAAACCTCCACCTATGTGTGAGGCCGGTACGCCAATACTGATTTAATTACTGAATTTCTGGTGGTACTTGACTGGTGGCAATTATGCTGCCTCCTGGGTCTAGAAGTCTTTGTAATTTATTCTATAATTTATTCTGTAGTTTTCTTAAGGTTTTATATCTTATGTTAGTGTGCCTACCGCACCTGACTACTAAATTTCTATCATCTATAACACATAAGCATACTAAGTAAATTTATGCTACAGACAAATAAATGTCTGAACTTACCAATATTTTACTAGCAATTCCTTTCCTGAGTCAACTGGCTTCCTTAAATCGCCTTTTGATTGCTTTCCTATGGCCGAAATAAATTGCTGTTATTTTTACTATTCACATTATATCTAAAATATAGTGAAAGTATAAAATTTCTAATTGAAATTCTTAATTATTCATTTTAGGATGCATATTTTTAATTCCGGAATCATTCTAGTACATAAGCTACTATTCCGGGCCTTAATATCGCTTTTCTGAACTTTTCGACAAAATGACCATTTTTCCCCTAACTTTCGACAAAATGACCATTTCGTCCTTAACGGGTTTTTCCCTTGTTTTTCTGACTTACCACTCTATTTTAGCCTTTAGAATTTTAATAAAATTATTCTGAGGCTTTTAAGACCTTTTTCTGACAATTTAGAAAATTTTGATCAAAATGATCATTTTGCCCTTGACGTGATTTTAGACCGAGAAATCCTCGTTTTATCATTTTATCTAGGTTTTCTGATCCCAAAAATCCTAAAATAATGTTTCTTAGGTCTTATCGAGCTTTTCGACACTTTCTGCAAAAACGCTCGGGTTACTATTCACCCGACCCTCGATTGGAACTATTCTGACCCTCAGGGTCGTTTCTCGTTTTTCTAGTCTTTCGGGACCTCAAATGACTGTTTTACAAGTTATGTAATCGTCCTTTATTCTCTTCTCCAGTTTAGGTTTCTGAGGGGGCTCGGGTTTTCGGTTCCCGACTCTACTTTTATCTCTAGTTTACCAAATTACCCTTCGGGTGTCCTGAAAATTTCGGTAGCATTTCGGTTGAAATTCTAGGTTCCCGACGTTTAGGAAACGCCTCAAAACCATCTATCATATTCTACCCTGCAAGTACTATACCACAAACCTAATTTTACGTAAAAGTTATAAACTTTTTACGTAAAATTTCATCACAAAACTTGCTCGTTTTTAATGGAATTTCTACCCATTCTTTATCACTTTTAGGCCCGATTTTATACTCAAATCACACATTACCATAACTTAACAAAACTTTCTCATTTTCTACTAAACTCAAACTTGGTTTTTCTTCAAAACCCCTGAACAAAAATTTTTGTTTTATGACTCAAACTTTCCTTATTTGTTTTCCACATCGACACATTTATTTTTCACCACAAAACCCTAACATAACTTTTCAAAATCTCATGCACTATCCCACGGATTTTCCTTGGAAAATCAACCTCAAAATTTGTAGGAAAATAAATCGGTAGAAACGTATCAGAGTGGCGCAGCGGAACACTAAAAATTTTTTAGATCGTTAATTATCTCATGATGCCATATACAATAAACCAACAACAATTAAAACTCATACCTCAAGGACACCAATCTTGCAGGAGGAGAATGACCGGAGGGCTTTAACCAACTAGCCTTCTCTACTATTCTCCAATTTCCCGAGTGGCTGAGTGTGTGGGCACTCTGAACCTCGACCGGTATGCTAGCACTGCTAGTCTCCTTCCGACCACCCAGATCTCTAAAGAACTTATTGTCACGGTGAGTTATGCAACAATAAGCCTGCTCACCTGAGAGTCTGTGGTCTGAGAGAACTGGAGTGGCAGGACCTCTATTTATAGACTTGCATGAGGTGATTCTCTGAATTCGAATTGGATTAGGAGAAGATTTTCTCCCTTATTCACAATCATAAAATCTGAAATTATCCAAGGGAAAATCCCAACAAATTTCGGCCATTATAGGATAAATCCAATATAAATCTAAACAAGATTTTAACTAGAATTTTATCTCCCTTTTTCAACCAAAAAATCTGAAAATTCTAAGGAGAAAATCTCCACAAAAATTCGGCCACTTTTGGATAAGGGAGAATCAAAATTCCACTAGGATTTTCAATCTTAAATCTTATCTCATCCTTATCCAAAATAACCGAAAATCTCCTAGGAGATTCACTCCAAAAATTTGGCCATTATCTGGGAGGAGAGAATCCAAATTCAACTGGGATTGAAACTTGAATTTTTCCATGAACCTTATCCACAAAAATCCGAAAATCCATTGAGGATAATCCTCAAAATTTTTGTCCAACTTTAGTTAGGATTTAGATTCAAAATTCAAGTAGGATTCTAACAAGATTTTCCTCTCCATATCCAACTCAAATTCGAATTTCATTCCTTGTGGATTTACCACCACAAATTCGAATCCCACTTGGACTGTGATTCAAAATTTGAATTTCAAACTTCAAATTCGAATTTCAAATTCAAATTTCAAATTTCAAATTTAAATTTCAAATTCAAATTTCTAATTCAAATTTCAAATTCAAAATTCAAATTTCAAATTTCAAAATTCAAAATTCAAAATTCAAATTTCAAATTTCAAAATCCATAAAACAGTTGTATTTCAAATTCTTGTTCTCATGGATAATTTTCTACAGCTCCAATTCAATCTCAAATAAAATCATGGCAACTTTATTTGGAGTTCAAATAATTATGTACTCTATTATCCAAAACAAAATCTGAATCCAACCAGAGAGAATCTTGTCTACCATCCTAATCCTATGTCATCACCATCCATGCATAATAAACTAGCCAATAGCATACACAAATCAATTTGCCAAACGTTAAGGAATTATGTGGAGCTAGTAGAGGGACTGATTGGACATATATAATCAGGCTCCTGCAAATCCATATGATCATCATTCTTTACCGAACAACTCAATCATATGATCACTAATTTCAGAGTCACACCACTATAAACCTAAAACTGAACTCCCAATTATATACCGTATTACGTAAGCTTGTGACATGCTATCGTCCAATGATGTTGTCATGTATGCAGAACCCTCATATGATATCCATGATCAGCCTTAGGCCAAAGTCCGTTTAATCCTACTTATCAGGCTATCTTAAAGTTCCATTATACTACCGAATTAAGAAAATGATTATTCACCACACGTGAATAAGAAGTCAACCACCCAGCAGATGACCCAAGGCCTTGTCCATTTTCACATTCAGTATAATACCTTTAAGAGGATACCCTTAACTCCTCATTAGAGCTATGATTCAGATATCTGTAAACGAAACCTTCATCGTATACAAGTCATGCACCCAACGAACCGGTCTATAAGCTTACTACCTCTGAGACGCTTTAGCCATTGGAACATCAAAGTACACAAGTCATATACATGAAGCTGTCCTTTTACTCAGGATTAAGGTTACTGCACAATGAACATCAAAAGCAGATCGATCCACTCAAAGCGGACTTCGTAGGTCAATTATGCTTTAGTCTCAGTCTAATATGTCACCACCAAGCAACATATCTATGTCTCTACTTGGGAGTCCAGTCCAAACAGTTAAGACAAACCGTCCCCTCCAAGGCTTTAAACAACATAATAGTCTTAACATGAGTTAGATGCTCGGTCTAACCCCATAGACTACAGACCATAGTTTAGACCGCTAACTTTAGAACATTGTCTTCTCGCATACAAAAGTCCATTGCATGCAACATTCTAATAGTTTAACACAAGCAGTCAGGGAGCCATATTTGCTTACATTTACTTTAACATGTAAATAAAACGAGGACAGACAGCAATGTAATGAATAACCTCTATATATAATTTTATTATCCTGTTCAAAATAAATGCATCAAAATGTCTCTAATGCTTAGGGCATTTCCTAACAATCTCCCACTTGCCCTAGGCCAGCAGATGTGCCATGTTACGCATCTCCATCGCCTCTACGTGCCTCTCAAAGCTTCTAGCCACCAAAGTCTTAGTAAAGAGATCGGCAATGTTGTCCTTGGACGCGATCTTACATACATCCACTTGTCCAGTCTCCACGTGCCCTCTAATAATATGATATCTCCGATCTGTGTGCTTGGTCCTCTTGTGGTGCCGAGATTCCCTACTGTTGGCAATAGCCCTAGTGTTATCACCGTAAAGTGTGATAGGCTTGTCAACACCCGGAATGACCTCAAGGTCTCTAAAGAACTTGTGGAGTCAAACCGCTTCTGTAGATGCCTCAGCCACAGCCATATATTCAGCCTCTATAGCAGAGTCAGCTGTGTAGCCCTGTTCACGCTCCTCCACATAATGGCGCCTCCTCTGAGCAAAAACACTGATCCAGATGTTCATTTCCTTGAATCCTTATAAGTCTGGAAGTCTGAGTCCGTGTATCCTACGGGTGTTAGGTCCCCTCCAGAATACACCAGCATATAATCCCTCGTTCTCTTAAGATACTTGAGCATATGCTTTAATGCTTGCCAGTGCTTGGTTCCAGGATTTGCTTGATATCGACTCACCATACCTACTGCAAAACATATATCCGGGTGAGTGCAAAGCATAGCATACATAAGGCTACCCACAGCGGATGCATAAGGGACCTTACTCATACGCTCTCTTTCTTCCGATGTCTTGGGACAGTCATCCAATGAAAGAGTTAGACCGGCAATGGAAGGTTGTGAACCTTTCTTTGCCTCTTGTATTGCATATTTGTCAATTATTTTATCTATGTATGAAGCTTGGGATAACGCTATCATTTTGTTCTTTCGATCTTTGAAGAGACGAATGCCTAGAACATAATTAGCTTCTCCCAAGTCCTTCATGTCAAACTGTTGGTGTAACCAAAGCTTGACTGATGATAAGTTCCCTACATCATTCCCAATGAGTAGTGTATTATCGACATAGAGTATCAGAAAGACCACTTTTCCATCCTTAATATGTTTATAAACACAGGGTTCAACAACATTCTGCTCAAAACCAAATGTCTTAATCGCTTGATCAAACCTCTGGTTCCATGAGCGGGATGCTTGCTTTAATTCATAAATGGATCTAAGCAACTTGCAGACTTTCCTTTCTTGGCCTTTCGCTATGAACCCTTTGGGTTGTATCATATAGATACACTCTTCAAGATGGCCATTCAAGAATGTCATCTTGACATCCATTTGCCAGATCTCGTAATCGAGAGCCGCAGCAACGGACATAAGAATACGGATAGACTTCAGCATAGCAACAAGTGAAAAGGTTTCATCATAATCAATTCCAGCCTTCTGCGTGTACCCCTTCGCAACCAGTCTAGCTTTGAAAGTTTCCACTCTCCCTTCCGCATCCTTCTTTCTTTTGTAGACCCATTTGCATCCAATGAGTTTTATCCCATCTGACAAATCTACAAGTTCCCAAACAGAGTTGGATTTCATAGAATCCATCTCATTGTTCATAGCCTATTTCCAAGATTTAGAATCAACATCATTTATAGCTTCATCATAGGTGACCGGATCATCCTCATGCTCATGAGCCTTGGCCCGGTATACCTCAGCATCATACATGAAGAAATTAGGTTTCTTCGAAACCCTCCCACTACGACGAGGCACCCTAAATTGTTGATCGTGTACAGGTCCTTCACCGAAACTCGGACTTGCGTCCAAGACCGAAATCTATGGAGTAGTTCCTTCATCCGATAACTCCTCTAGCACTACTTTGCTTCAAGGCTTAAAGTCATTCATGTGATTTTCTTCCAAGAATGTTGCATGGGTTGAGACAATGACTTTTTGTTCTTTCGGGTTATAGAATAGACCTCCTTTAGTTCCCTTTGGATACCCTACAAACATGCACAATTCTGATCTTGGTTCTAACTTTTTCACATCCCCATCTAGTACATGTGCCGGGTAGCCCCATATTCTCATATGTCCAAGGGAGGGCTTCCTGCCACGCCACAATTCATACGGAGTTCTGGGAATTGATTTGCTTGAAACCTGGTTCAGAATATAACATGCCGTTTGTAAATCATATCCCCAAAATGATAATGGTAGCGTTGAATAACTCATCATGGACCGTACCATATCCAACAAGGTCCTGTTTCTCCTTTCTGCTACACCATTTTGTTGTGGAGTACTAGGTGCAGTCAATTAGGATAATATCCCGTTCTCTACAAGATGTCCTAGAAATTCATTGGAGAGGTATTTGCCACCTCGATCAGATCGAAGTGTCTCTACGGATTTATCTAATTGCTTTTCCACTTCCACACGATACTCTTTGAACTTGTCAAAGGTTTCGCTCTTGCAGTGCATCAGATATGCATATCCATACCTCGAGTAATCATTTATAAAAGAGACATAATACTCGAACCCTCCTCATGCTGTGACGTTCATGGGGCCACATACGTCAGTGTGCATAATTTCTAAGAGCTCCTGAGCCTTTATACGCTTAGCTCCAAAAGACCTCTTGGTCATCTTACCCTTTAGACAAGACTCACATTGAGGAAGACGTACCTCCTCTAGAGATTCTAGAGGACCGTCTTTCACCAATCTTTGAATCCTATCCTGATTAATATGACCAAGTCTTAAATGCCAAAAATATGCCTTGTTAGAGTGAGAAACTTTCAACCTTTTAGAGTTATCTATTAATTTGGTGTCAAGCAGTGAGTACATCTTTGGTTTAATCAAATATAGGTTTCCATCCATCCATCCAGAACAGATAAAAGACTTGTTACTAAGAATATCAACTCTTTTACTAAACGAAACTGAATAAGAATCCTTTATTAAACAAGCTACCGATATAAGGTTCCTCCTAACATTAGGAACATAAAAACAGTCTTTCAATAAAATAAACCTAAATTGATCAAAGTAAAGGTAAATATCTCCCACTGCCTCAGCCACCACCAAGCTGCCATCTCCAGTTCGCAACGAGAGGCTCCTATCATGTAGACTTCTCGTTTCCACGAACCCCTGTATAGAAACACAAACATGATTAGTGGCGCCCGAATCAATGACCCAAGTGTCTTTTGATTCTTCCACCAAACACGCTTTTAAGTAGTGAAGTTCCTTACCTTCCTTGCCCTTGGCGGCTAGGAATTCCTAACAAGCCTTCTTAAAGTGACCTACCTTCCCACAACGGAAGCACTTGGACTTTTTAGGGTCCCTGGGCTTCTTGTTCTTCTTCTTCTTCTTCCCATCCGAGACAAGAGGATTAGAAGAACTGGAAATCGCTTGCTCTAATTTGGCTTCTTCCTCTTCTATGAGGGTTTGGAAGATTCTGCCAAATTGGCCTCTCCTTTGGGTTGGACTACATCCCCATCCCTGATCATCCGCTCATAAGCTTGGAGTTGCTTCATGAGCTCAGTTAGTCCTAACTCCCTTGTCGCTAGATTATACGCGGCCTTAAACCCCACAAAATCTTTAGACAGAGTTTTGAACACTATCTCGATTTGGGTGTTGTAGTCTAACTCAGCACCGTTCTCGGCAGCCTCTGCGAAGAATCCCATAAGAGTGATCATATGGTCCTTCACCGGAGTACCCGCCTTTTGCTTAGAGTTCATAATGTTGGTTATAGTGGACTGTCGAGCCAACTTTTCTTGGCCTCTGAACATGTCCTCCAGATTGTCCATGATCTCCCTAGCAACCTGATAAGTCTCATGCTGCTTTTGTAAAGCACTCGTCATGCTAGCAAGCATGTAGCATCGAGCTATATCATTGGATTCTCTCCAACGAGTATAGGCAACTGGGACCTCCTCAAGCGATGTGTCAGGTTTTAGCCCTGGTGGGCATGGTTCGTCTAGTACAAACTTGTGTCTCTCGCAGCTGAGAACTATCAACAGATTTCTTTTCCAATCCTTGTAATTATCGCCATTCAGTTTATTCTCAATAAGTATTGAAATGAGGGGTGTCGGTGACATTTTGAACTGAAATAAAATTATACTAGACATCATTACAAAGCTCAAGCAAATATACAGATAATTTAGCAAACAAAACATACAAGTATGTTCCTACATGAAACTTGAAAAACATGTAGCATTGCAACGGTAATTCTCAGCACCTATTGCCCCAAGCCACCGAGGGGTGGTCATGAAAACAAATAGCTGGAACATGGACCCCGTCCAATTAATATATGTTGCCTTAAATCCTCCAAGGTTAAGACATATATTAATAACCACTTATTTGGCCACCAGTTTAGTTAACAGAGCTTCTAGGGAAGGTTAATAACTAAACCAGTCTTGAGTGTATAACCATTATTTACGTAGCCCGATCCACGTCCTACCAAGCCACCTACGGGTGGTAATGAATAGGATCGTATCCGAACACGTTTTCCACATAGGAGATCCAATCTAGTATACCAGAGGCGATAAACACCTACCGAGGGGTGTGGTCAGGGCAGAACTGATGTGAGGCGTTACCATGCTTTCACATATGGATCAACAAGAGGTTGTGGGTTTTGTTCAAAACCCTCTCCCACTCAATATTTTGAAAAACATGCAAGTTTTGACAAATTATGTATGATCAATATAGTATGAGCGGCACTCAGCTATCCTATACGACATGTAATCAAATATGCATACAAAACATCCATCAATACATATTTATACATCCATGACATATCACAGAAAAAATAATTGACAGAATAACTAAGCCATGGTTCCATCCTAGAACAAAGAAAATAAAGATTACAAAATTTCATCCAAAGCATTCTTTGGGTCTTGAATTTTGTTTTGTCTTCCTGTATCCAACTTTAGGTAGCCTCTTCATTTATTTCTCATCCCAAGAATCATTTAAAATTTAAATCTCCAAAAATTTAAATTTCAAATTCAAATTCGGAATTTGAATTTCAAATTTTAAACATCATGTGTAATAATATGTAATTTCAAAAATTTCAAATTTTCAATCACATATTTTTAAACATGATTCAAAATTAAATCTCAAATTTAAAAATCAAAATTTTTCGATTTTTGAATCGTCGCACCACCGTCCCCTGAGGCGGCAGCCGCCATGGGCAGCCCCCGACCCCCGGGGGGACTGGCAGCCCACGGCCGCCCCATTGCAGCCTTGTTGAGCTACAGGCCAAGCCTGCAGCGTCAGGCTGCACGCCCAGGCTGGGCGCAGCAGCCGGCAGGCTACAGGCAGCGCCTGCAGCCACAAGCTACACGCCTAGGCTGCGGCCAGCCTTGGGGAGGCCATGGCCACCCTCAGCTGCTGGCCAAGCCTGCAGCCGTGGGTGATTATGGCCTGCAGAGGGGCCGCCGCAGTCCATCCTGCCTGAGGGCAGAGGCTGCAACCCCACCAAGGCCCAACGGCCTATCTCGAGGGGTCGTGTCTCGATTTTCGTGCCATATTCCAATTTACCTATTAGGATTTCCAAAAATTAATTTGAATCCTAATTAAATTGAAACTTTCCACACAATCAAAACTTCAACCTTTAAATTAAATTTAACTTTTGGGAAAAATAAATTACGGTCTTCAATCTTCAATCTCCTCCAAGAATAATTACCTAAAAATTTCCTAAACCGTTTCCGGTGTACAAAAATTCTAAGAGACAAAAATTAAAATCCTTGGGAAAATTACAGTACTAATAAACTGCTCCCATGGTTACATAAAAATTCCTAGATACAATTTTTTCTAAATTCTAAGGAACTATAACCGGCATAAACAAGCATGCTTATAATAATTCAAAAAAATAAAATAACCACATACTACATGCATAATTCATGATAACAACATAAAGGAATCCTAGAATGCCACTCTCTAAATATCAAATCCATACATAAATAAAAAAGACTAAGTAATTGTCTAATTTATGTACATGGCATAGTCATGAGATGGCTCTGATACCAATTGAAGGAAAATAAATCGGTAAAAACGTATCAAAGTGGCGCAGCGGAACAATAAAAATTTTTCAGTTCGTTAAATATCTCATGATGCCATATACAATAAACCAACAACAATTAAAACCCATACCTCAAGGACGCCAATCTTGCAGAAGGAAAATAACCGAAGGTTGAAACTTGAATCCAAATTCAACTGGGATTGAAACTTGAATTTTTGCTTGAACCTTTTCCACAAAAATCCGAAAATCCATTGAGGATAATCCTCAAAATTTTCGTCCAACTTTAGTTAGGATTTAGATTCAAAATTCAAGTAGGATTCTAACAAGATTTTCCTCTCCATATCCAACTCAAATTCGAATTTCATTCCTTGTGGATTTACCACAACAAATTCGGATCCCACTTGGACTGTGATTCAAAATTTGAATTTCAAATTTCAAATTCGAATTTCAAATTCAAATTTCAAATTTCAAATTTCAAATTTCAAATTCAAATTTCAAATTCAAAATTTAAATTTCAAATTTCAAAATTCAAATTTCAAAATCCACAAAACAGTTGTATTTCAAATTCTTGTTCTCATGGATAATTTTCTACAACTCCAATCCAATCTCAAATAAAATCATGGCAACTTTATTTGGAGTTCGAATAATTGTGTACTTTATTATCCAAAACAAAATCTGAATCCAACCGGAGAGAATCTTGTCTACCATCCTAATCCTATATCATCACCATCCATGCATAATAAACTAGCCAATAGCATACACAAATCAATTTGCCAAACGTTAAGGAATTATGTGGAGCTAGTAGAGGGACTGATTGGACATATATGATCGGGCTCCCGCAAATCCATATGATCATCATTCTTTACCAAACAACTCAATCATATGATCACTAATTTCAAAGTCACACCACTATAAACCTGAAACTGAACTCCCAATTATATACCGTATTACGTAAGCCTGTGACAAGCTATCGTCCAATGACCTTGTCATGTGTACAGAACCCTCATATGATATCTATGATCAGCCTTAGGCCAAAGTCTGTTTAATCCTACTGATCAGGCTATCTTAAAGTTCCATTATACTACCAAATTAAGAAAATGATTATTCACCACATGTGAATAAGAAGTCATCCGCCCAGTAGACGACCCAAGGCCTTGTCCATTTTCACATTCAGTATAATGCCTTTAAGAGGATTCCCTTAACTCCTCATTAGAGCTATGATTCTGATATCTATAAACGAACCCTTCATCGTATACAAGTCATGCACCCAACGAGCTGGTCTATAAGGTTACTACCTCTGAAACGCTTTAGCCATTGGAACATCAAAGTACACAAGTCATATACATGAAGCTGTCCTTTTACTCAGGATTAAGATTACTACACAATGAACATCAAAAGCAGATCGACCCACTCAAAGCGTACTTCGTAGATCAATCACGCTTTAGTCCTGGTCTAATATGTCACCACCAAGCAACATACCTATGTCTCTACTTGGGAGTCCAGCTCCAGACAGTCAAGACAAACCGTCCCCTCCATGACTTTAGACAACATAATAGTCTTAACATGAGTTAGATGCTCGGTCTAACCCCATAGACTACAGACTATAGTTTAGACCGCTAACTTTAGAACATTGTCTTCTCGTATACAAAAGTCCATTGCATGCAACGTTCTAACAATTCAACACCAGCAGTCAAGGAGCCATATTTGCTTACATTTACTTTAACATGTAAATAAAACGAGGACAAATAGCAATGTAATGAATAACCTCTATATATAATTTTATTATCCAGTTCAAAATAAATGCATCAAAATGTCTCTAATACTTAGGGCATTTCCTAACAAAATTTTGGTTTCATTTCCATTTTTTCTTTCTTGTTTTCTATACAAAATCACCATCACATCTTATATACATACTCAACAGAAAATCTCATTTTTTCCTCTTTATTCTCCACGGTTTTGAATTGAAAAACAACACTAACATTGAATGTTTTTCAATCACATTTCATCTATTTCTTTCTTCACTTTTGCACATGATTTTCAACATAAAAAATCAACCAAAACAACATGAAAATTTCAACATTCCAAACCTTAATAAACCAGGGTTCTGATGAAAGAAAAACACACACAAACTTGCTTTTCTTACTCATGATTTCACACTTGTTTTAATCATTCACCATTTACACACTTTCAAGCATAAATCAATGAAACAAAAACTGATTTTTTTCTCACTTCAAATCAGTCCATAATACACGGTTTTTCTTCATGAAAAACAAGAAGAAATGGTGCCAAAATGGAGGATTACCTTGCTTGCTTGATAACTTGAACCTTGTGATGAATTTTTCACTCTTTCTTGGCCAAATATTGAATAAATTTTTGAGCTTTCACTAAGGGTGATGCGTGGCTGCTCTAATGGCTGAAAACCAGAAATTTTTCTGGTTTCTATGTCCCCAAAACCGTGCATATAAACAGCCAAAAAGGGGGGGACCAAATTGCAAAGGATTTAAGGGTATTTTAGCAAGCTTTTATGCAATTTTTCTACTCTTTGGGGGCTGTTTTGCAATTAAACAAAAAGGACCAGATTTTCATCTGATTTTGGCCCCAAAATCTGCCACATATGTGCCCTTGAGGCTTCAAGAATTTTGCTTAAGCTTCCTTTGACTTTTTCTAGTTGACTTTACATCCTAATCGTTGATTTTTCTTGACTTTAAACCCTAGCCCTTGGATTTGAATGCATTCTTACATCCATTCAAAGGCAAACACTCAATCTTTGACTTCTTATATATATATGGAGTCAAACTTTTGACCAAAAGTCAAACCAAAGATTTTTGCACCGAAATCGTGTAGACGAGTTCCTGAGACTGTCCGCGCTATCCGTTTTCCTTATTTCGCTCCGGTTTGCCTAAAAATCAATACCGTAAGTATTTCATCTTTTAGTTATTTACAGTATTATCAAAATTTTCAAAAGTAAAAAGGCATGATTCATCCGATTTCGGTTTGGTAAAATTTCCTGTTTCTAAGTACTCTCTTGTCTGCACTGTCCGAATATTTCTACGCCTTCTAAATAATATCAAAACATATATTTTATAGTTTTTCACATGAAAATCATAGAGTATACAGGTTATACAAAATTTCTAGAAACAGTAAAATTTTGCGATTATGACACATCTACTAGCTTAGGGCGAGTAAGAGATTGTTGGGAAATACCCTAAGTATGAGAGATATATTGATATATTTATTTTGAACAGGATAATAAAATTATATACAAAGGTTATTCATTACATTACTGTTTGTCCTTATTCTATTTACATGTTAAAGTAAATGTAAGCAAATATGGCTCACTGATTGCTTATGTTAAAACTGTTAGAACATTGCATGCAATGGACTTTTGTATGCGAGAAGGCAATGTTCTAAAGTAAGCGGTTTAAACTAAGGTCTGCAGTCTATGGAGTTAGACCGAGCATCTAACTCATGTTAAGACTATTATGCTATCTAAAGCCATGGTGGGGACGGTTTGTCTTGACTGTCTGGAGCATAGACTCCCAAGTAGAGACATGGATATGTTGCTTGGTGGTGACATATTAGACTGGGACTAAAGCATAATTGATCTACGTAGTCCGCTATGTGTGGATCAATCTACTTTTGACATTCACTATGTAGTAACCTTAATCTTGAGTGAATAAACTACTTCATGTATATGACTTGTGTACTTTGATGTTCCAATGGCTAAAGCATCTCAGAGGTAGTAAGCTTATAGACCAGTTCGTTGGGTCCATGACTTGTTTACGATGAAGGGTTTGTTTACTGATATCGGAATCATAGCTCTAAGGAGTTAAAGGTATCCTCTTAAAGGCATTATACTGGATGTGAAATGGACAAGGCCTTGGGTCGTCTGCTGGGTGGATGACTTCTTATTCACATAAGGTGAATAATCATTTTCTTATTCGGTAGTATAATGGAACTTTAAGATAGCCTGATCAGTAGGATTGAGCAGACTTTGACCTAAGGCTGATCATGGATATCATATGAGGGTTTTGCATATATGACAAGGTCATTGGACTGTGGCGGCCCGCCTTGAATTGAGGCTACAGTACTAGCATAGTAGAGCTTTAAAGTTCGTTATGGTAGATCGTTATCTCAATAGGTCGCTGGCATCTTACTTATTATTTGTTCTTGTTAAATTACTATTTGTAATTTAGATGATTTTTTTTTTGAAAATCGAGGGATTTTTTTTAAACTGTTGGTGATCGTAAATTATAAAAACATAAGCATCATAAAACATAAGATATACTACTGTCATACTGGTCGTACATAATTTACATCATGATGTATTTTCAAAATATAATTTGAAATCTGCTCTCAAAACAGTACTCAAAATCTGCACAACGAAAAACATCAGCAGGACCATTCCTTGTTAGGAAATGCCCTAAACATTAGAGACATTTTGATGTATTTATTTTGAACTGGATAACAAAATTATATATAGAGGTTATTCATTATATTGTTGTTTGTCCTCATTCTATTTACATGTTAAAGTAAATGTAAGCAAATATAGCTCGCTGACTGCTTGTGTTAAAACTGTTAGAACGTTGCACGTAATGAACTTTTGTATGCAAGAAGACAATGTTCTAAAGTAAGCGGTCTAAACTAAGGTCTATAGTCTATGGGGTTAGACCAAGCATCTAACTCATATTAAGACTCTTATGTTGTCTAAACCCATGGTGGGGACGGTTTGTCTTGACTGTCTGGAGCATAGACTCCCAAGTAGAGACATAGATATGTTGCTTGGTGGTGACATATTAGACTGGGACTAAAGCGTGATTGATCTAAGTAGTCTGTTATGAGTGGATCAATCTGCTTTTGACGTTAATTGTGCAGTAACCTTAATCCTGAGTGAATGAACTACTTCATGTGTATGGCTTGTGTACTTTGATGTTCCAATGGCTAAAGCGTCTCAGAGGTAGTAAGCTTATAGATCGGTTCGTTGGGTGCATGACTTGTATACGATGAAGGGTTTGTTTTACAGATATAGGAATCATAGCTCTAATAAGGAGTTAAGGGTACCCTCTTAAAGGCATTATACTGGATGTGAAAACGGACAAGGCCTTGGGTCGTTTGCTGGGTTGATGACTTCTTATTTGCATATGGTGAATAATCATTTTCTTATTCGGAAATATAATGGAACTTTAAGGTAGCCTGATCAGTAGGATTAAACGGACTTCGACCTAAGGTTGATCATGGATATCATATGAGGGTTCTGCATACATGACAAGGTCATTAGACAATAGCTTGTCACAGGCTTATGTAATACGGTATATAATTGGGAGTTCAGTTTTAGGTTTATAGTGGTGTGACTCTGAAATCAGTGATCATATGATTGAGTTGTTCGGTAAAGAATGATGATCATATGAATTTACGAGAGCCTGATTATATATGTCCAATTAGTCCCTCTACTAGCTCCACATAATTCCTTAACGATTAGCAAATTGATTTGAGTATGCTATTGGCTAGTTGATTATGCATGGATGGTGTTGACATAGGATTAGGATGGTGGACAAGATTCTCTCCGGTTGAACTCAGATTTTGTTTTGGATAATAAAGTACACAATTATTCGAACTCCAAATAAAGTTGCCATGATTTTATTTGAGATTGGATTGGAGTTGTAGAAAATTATCCATGAGAACAAAAATTTAAAATACAACTGTTTGTGGATTTTAAAATTTGAATTTTGAATTTTGAAATTTGAAATTTGAATTTGAAATTTGAAATTTAAATTTTGAAATTTGTAATTCAAATTTTGAATCACAGTCCAAGTGGAATTCAAATTCATTGTGGATAATTCTACAAGGCTAGAATTCGATTTTGAGTTGGATTATGAAGAGGAAAATCTTATTTGAATCCTACTTGAATTTTGAATCACAATCCTAACTAATTTTGGTCGAAAATTTTGAGGTTTATTCTCATGGAATTTTCAAAAATTTTGGTGGATAAGATTCAGGGAAAAATTCAAGTTTCAATTCTTGTTGAATTTGGATTCTCTCCTCCCTATTTGTGGCCAAAAATATTCATTGAAAATCCTTATGGATTTTTGGATTTTTGGTTGGTTAATGAGGAGATAAAATTCTAGTTAAAATCCTGTTTGAATTTTGAATGAAAAATCCGTAAAGTGGCCGAATTCATTATGGTTGGATAAGGCCAAGAAAATTCAGATTTTTTGTTGTGGATAAGGCAGAAAATCTTCTCCTAATCCAATTCGAATTCAGAGGATCACCTCATGCAAGTCTATAAATAGAGGTCCTGCCACTCCAGTTCTCTCAGACCACAGACTCTCAGGTGAGCAGGCTTATTGTTGCACAACTCACTATGACAATAAGTTCTTTAGAGATCTAGGTGGTCAAAAGAAGACTAGCAGTGCTAGCATACCGATCGAGGTTCAGAGTACCCACACACTCAGCCATTCGGGAATTGGAGAAGAGTAGAGAAGGCTAGTTGGTTGAAGCCCTCTGATCATTCTGCTCCTGCAGATTGGCGTCCTTGAGGTATGAGTTTAAATTATTATTGGTTTATTGTATATGACATCATGAGATATTTAACGATCTTGAAAAAATTTTTATTGTTCCGCTGCGCCACTCCGATACATTTTTACTGATTTATTTCCTACATTCCCATCGCCCAGCCCTGGTGGCAGATGCAATCCCGCTCCTCGTCCATCCATGGTCTACTGGTGTACAGGTTTCTTACCTGCAACATGTATAAACTAGTGAGCGACAGGCTCAGTAAGTTCAAACATACATGTAGGAACATAAAACACAAAATCACGAAAAAACACAATTTATATGAATAGTAACTTTAACTTTTGACCATAAATAGTAAGGTTGACTTTGATCGATACTATTCATGACAACTGGTATCTAAACTACTACACATGCAGTTAGTACGTTTTATGCTCAATTATAGAAATTCTGAAATCTTAAGTCTTTATCTGATACTGAATTATGCTATTGGGGCCCTAAATTGGTCGTACCGTAATGTGTGCATAGCTGAGAGGGACTCTGGGGAGCGACCCACCGGCCAATCCTCTACAGTATGAATATATTAGACTTCTTAACCCGGGATATATCACCAGTAGTTTGGAGTCCTGTTATAACTGTAACTGAAATCTGAGAAACCTCCACATGTGTGGGAGGCCGGTACGCCAATACTGATTTAATTACTGAGTTTTTGGTGGTTCCTGACAGGTGGCAATAATGCTGCCTCCAGGGTCTGGAACTCTTTAAATTTATTCTGTAACTTATTTTATAGTTTTCTTAAGATTTTACATCTTATGTTAGTATGTATACAACACCTAACTACTAAATTTCTGTCATCTATATCACATAAACATATTGAGTAAATTCATGCTGCAGACAAGTAAATGTCTGAACTTACAGATATTTTACTAGCAATTCCTTTCCTGAGTCAACCGGCTTCTTTAATTCGCATTTTGGTTGATTTCCTATAACCGAAATAAATCATGGTTATTTTTACTATTCACTTCATATCTAAAATATAGTGAAAGTATAAAATTTGTAATTGGAACTCTTAATTACTCGTTTTGGGATTCATATTTTTAATTCTGAAATTATTATGCTGCATGAAAAACTATTCCGGGCCTTAATATCACTTTTTTGAACATTTTGGTCAAAATGACCATTTTGCCCCTAATGGGACTATAGACCGGGAAATCCTCATTTTATCGTTTTATCTGAATTTTCTGATCCCAAAATTCCTAAAATAACATTTCGTAGGTCTTACCGAGCTTTTACGGCATTTTCTGCCAAAACACTTGGGTTACTATTCACCCGACCCTCAGGTGGTACTATTCCGACTCTCGGGGTCGTTTCTCATTTTTCTAGCCTTTCGGGACCTCAAATGACTATTTTACTAGTTATGTAATCGTCTCTTATTCTCTTCTCGAGCTTAGGTTTCCGAGGGGGCTCGAGTTTCTGGTTCTCGATCCTATTTTTACCTCTCGTTTACCAAATTGCCCTTCGGGCGTCCTGAAAATTTCGGCAGCATTTCTGCTAAAATTCTAGGTTCCCGACGTTTAGAAAACACCTCGAAACCATCTATCCTATTCTACCTTGCCAAATACTATACCACAAACCTAATTTTACGTAAAAGTTACAAACTTTTTACGTAAAATTTCATCACAAAACTTGCTCACTTTTAACGGGATTTCAGCCTGTTCTTTATCATTTTTAGGCCCGGTTTTATACTCAAATCACACATTCACATATAACAAAATTTTCTCATTTTCCACCAAACCTATACACGGTTTTTCTCAAAAACCCTAAATAAAAATTTTTGTTTTATAACTCAAATTTTTCTTCTTTATTTTCCACATCAACGCATTCATTTTTTTTATCATAATTCATCAATTTTTTTCACACTTTCACCCTTTAAAAGCCCACGGCTTTTCAATGAAAACTCAAGCACAAACTTTTATTTTTCTCATCTCATTCCCTCATTTTTTTCATCAACATGTTAATATCAAATTTCCACATTCAATCAACAACATAAATTTCCACTTTTTTGTCCTAAGGTGGCCACGGATTCTTCTTGAAAAACAAACATAAAAATTCATGTTTTTCACTTCCATTGCATTCACTTTCTTTATTACTCTCCCATATGAAAATCAACACCCAAAACCATGCAAAGCAACATGAAAAATTCATCATTCCATTCCATATACAATGTGACACCCGGGAAATTTAGGAATTCTCGGAAGAAAATGTACAAATGTATGTATATAACAATTTGTACTATTTAAACAGTAAAATAAATGTATTTATATTGTTCAGAATATATTAAAATGCTCTAACAATACTGACGAGTAAGAATTCAGTGTTGGAAAAATTCACTGAGTTGAAACGGGCGGAACGGTGCCAAAAACGACATTGAAAACCCTAACCGGGGCAATAAAAGACGGAAAACTTCCGGGATTGATTTTGATCAAGCGGAAGCAGTTTAAATTGATCCGACTGCACAGGAGACCTCAGGAACCCGCCGGGACGATTTCAGGAAAATTTCGGCTCAAACCGGTATCGGTCAAAAAGTAGTCGAATTAATGTGAATAGTAAAAGTCAAAGTCAACATATTGCATTTATGACATCATAAATCCATTTAATAAATGGAAGGAAAATGGTGGTTGGTAGCATTAATGGCCAAGATTAAGTTGCTTTTTGATCTAAAGGCCAAGATTTGGCCAAAATTCCACCATTTTAATTTTTGAAAATTTTGGAAAGAATTAGGCTTGAAAGGTGGTGATTTTTGATTGGTTGAAAGCCAAATTAATTGGCTATCTTTGTGGTTAAGTCGGCAAAATTGGGAACAAAAGAGACCGAAGCTATTCACGTGGAAACAAAGACCAAAAATTTTTCTAAGTGCTTTCGTGGTGAGTGCGTGAGCAACCCAAGAGAGACCAAGTGAAATCTTCAAGCTTTCTTCACAAAATTGGTGTCAAACCCTTCCTTGAAGACAAAGGAAGCAAGTGAACAAGGTAACTCTCCTTGGTTTGAATCTTTTCTTGATTTTTCTTCAAGAAATCCGTGTAATGAATAGTGCAAAGGATGGAAAAAGTTTTGGTTGTTTCGATTGATTTGGTGCTTGGGTATTGTTAAGGGTGTAATTAGGAGAAAAACCATGTATTTGGTTTAAAGAAAAACCAAATTATTGTTGGTTTTCCAAGGGTAAAACCGTGGGTTACCATGAGTAATCAATGATGAATTGTTGCGGTTTAAGTGTTAACATGCTTTAAATCATATTTTGGTTTAATAAAAAGCATGATTTGCATGATGGAAAGCCTGGAAAAAAATTTGGTGTGAAATTACCCTAAAAGGCTGTGGGTTAATTAGGGTTTGAAAAAAAAATTTTGGCATGATTTATTTGATGTTTGGATGATTTAAATCATCCAATTTATTATGAAAATGATGGATTTGTGATTGAAAGCATGAAACAAAAAAATTGGTGTACGTTTCCCTTAATTTGGCCGTGGGTTGTAAAGTTTAAAAACCCTACGAATTTTATTGAAAAATGCAATGAAATTGGCTTGAAAATGTGTTAGAAAATGACATTGGAATAGCCTAAAATTTGATTGAAAATTTGGGAAATTTTGGTTAGGTTTTGAGTGTAAAAACCGAGACCAAAACTAAGGGTAAAATTGAAAAAAAAAAATTTTGTGTAATGTGGTTCAAAATGAGAATTGAATTTTGTGAGCTTTTATGTAAAAGTTTGGAAAAATTTTACATAAAATAGGCTTGTGGTATAGTACGTGGCAGGTACATATGGTTCGAGGCGTACCTAACGCCGGTAGCCTTAAAATTACGCCGAAATGCTGTCGAAATTTCGAAAACGGCATTTGGGGTAAAATGGAAATTAAAAATGAAAGTTTGGGGTCGGGTCGGAAACTCGAGTCCCTAACGGAAAATTGAATAAGGGAACCTAAGGGGTGGTTTGTGAATAGTAACCCGTCCCCTTGAAAATGTAAAATATGAGTGAAACTGAAAAACCGACCCCGAGGGGGGGCATTTTTGGAAACGAAATAAAGGTCCGAGTCGGGAATGGAAAATCCGAACCTCGGAGACCTAGATCGGGAATGTCTAGATGAACGTTTTAAATACGAGTAAAACGTCCATTTGAGGCTCCGAAACGATAGAAAATCACTAAACCGACGTAAGGGTCAGAATAGTGCTTCCCGAGGGTCGGGAAAGTGAAAAGTGAAAATAAAATAGAAATGAACCTGGTAATGATTAGAAAAGAGTCAGAAAAGTTCCCAAGAGCCAAAAATGCAGTCTGGATCGAGAAAATTCGGTCAGGGGCAAAATTGCAATTTTACCAAAATATAGGGGCAAAATCATAATTTTGTAAAAGTTGAGAAAAATGGGGAAAATGATAAATAAAGCCTAAAAAGTTATAAATAGGTTTTATTGAAGCTTTTTAATGAAAAATAAAAGCTATAAATGGAAATGAAATTAACAGAAAAGGTTTTGTCTGTAAGATCCAAAAATCGACCTACAAGGAGAGCGATCAAAGATCCAAGAGAGAAAAAAGGGAAGAAACTGATAAGGTAAGTTCAGAAATTTACCTGTCTGCAACATATAGCATTATTATTGCTAACTTTGATGTACTAACTATAAGTTAGGTACATAGGTGCTACGGGCACCATTATAAAGTAGAGAGAGACGAAATGTGCTACGGGCACTATTGAGAATGGACACATTGTTAATTGTGCTTCGGGCACTTGAGCGAGGTTAATGAAACTCACTCACCTAAAATTTAAAATGTGAACCATTCCTAACCACGGGGCAATATGAACTCACCGGGTTAGAATTTTAAAAAGTCAGTAATGAAACTACTTTTTAGCGTACCAGCCTTCCGTACAGGGAGGTTATTTTGCCTTTGGAGCTATGAGATTAAGGCTATGGAGGTCAGCACTGATGTATCGCTCCCAGTCATGTATAATTTTGCCTTCAGGGCTATGAGATTAAGGCTATGGAGGTCAGCACTAATGTATCGCTCCCAGTCATACGCACTTAAATGGTACTGCCAACCTGAGCTCAAAACCAGAACATAAGCAAAGATAATTACCTAAAACTGAAACTATGCCATAATTGAGCATAAGACAGTTTCGTGAGGGCACTAACATCGCGATAGATGTGCTGTTGATATACTGTGTTGTGGTCAAACTTACTATTCACGTATGAATAGTGGTCAACAGACTATTCATGATGAATAGTACTATTCATAGAAATTTTATTTCTTGCATGTTTGAACTTACTAAGCCTGTAGCTCACTATTTTTGCTTATGTTGCAGGTAAGCGACCAGCTCAGTTGCTTTGTTTGACTGGATGGCGTACGGGATAGCGTGTGTCAAATGGGATAAGTGGGCGAGGGATATGGTCCTGTGAGAGTCTTTCCGCTGAGCAATAAAAGAGAAGGAAAAAAAAAAGGAAACAGTTCTTTTGTAATTATATATTTTACGAAAGTACTGTATTATGTAAATTACTTTGTACTTGCCAACAAAGTAAATAGTGGGAAATGTTTTACATGATGTTTAAAGAAAAAAAAAATTCCCAAAAAACGTCATGATTTAAAGAGAGAGAGATTAGCCGGTGACCCATAAGAGTACAATCTATTGCAATTAGCGATAAAGCTTAACTGTAATAGTATTGTATGATCTCTAAGAGGGGCGGGCCACCACAGTTGGTATCAGAGCAAGGTTTGCGATTGGTTTAGTTTATAATACCAACTGCTGCCACAGTTGGTATCAGAGCGGGTTTACGGTTGGTGAAGTTTAGAATACCAACTGCCGTCACAGTTGGTGTCAGAGCGGAATTACGGTTGGTTTAGTTTGGACCAACTGCTGTCACAGTTGGTATATCAGAGCAGTGTGACCATATCTTGATTTGACACTTCGCGCATCTTGCACCGCTATCCAAGTAAGCAGTTTATTTAAGTTTAGTTAATTATTTTCTTATATGAAAATAATTATCTTATAGATAGCAAGATGACCAGACCTCCTTATGTGAGACCGCCGCTACCACGACCGAGAGGGGTATTACAGGTATGGACGAGACCTATAGTGAGGCCGTCTATTTCCCAACGACCAGTAATCAGACCCCCGGTACCCGAGAGACCTCCAATACCAGTACCAGCACCAGCACCAGTGCCAGTAGATGTAGTACAGCCACGACCGATACTTCATCCACCTGTAGTAGTGGACATTCCAGTTGTTGGTGGACGCCAACATATTGGGGTGAGAGTTTCGGCTCGGGCAGTACAGGCGTTCAGAGCTAGTAGTCCCCCTATATTTGATGGTGGACGACAATCAATGGAGGCGAAGGACTGGCTCCATGCCATAGAGAGGATTATGGTGATATGCGACATTGATCGAGATATGTGGATCCAGTTGGCCATCAGTATGTTTCAGGGAGACACTCGAGTATTTTGGGAGTATTGTGACCAGGAGATTCTATTGGGATTTAGTTGGGCTGAGTTCTGTCAGCGATTAGCTGATCAGTTTTTGCCTAGGGATCCGGCACCTGCTCCAGCACCTCCGGAGAGACGAGAGGCTGATACAACTGCGTACCCTGGATTCGATGAGGTTAGGGACTATATTCTCCAGACAGAGAGGATGGTCATGTTGTCTAGTGAGACAGTTATGTCTTACGCAGCACGATTTGAGGAGAGCATTAGGAGGAGATGTCCGTTGCCCAACCTCACTGAAGCAAACTATTGTGAGCTGTTCTGGAGAGGTTTACCCATGGAGTTGAGACAGAGGGTGATTAAGCTATTTCCTCCTACGCTCCAAGAGTTTGTAGTGACGATCAGGACGATCGAGAGGGAGATTTTGATTGAGCATCTGACGCAGAGTCGATGAGAGACACTGGGTCAAGATGAGATGTTCGCACGCATCTTTGGGCCGATTAGAATGATGAATGATCATGATACTGGACCATCTAGAGCATGAGAAGGCGATGACTCAGGACAGGGAGCATTGCCTAGGGGTAGTGACGATTCAGATGATCCAGATGACGACAAGGATCCAGAAGAATATCCTCTAGTTCCAGACACAGGGGATGTATGACCAGTAGATGTATACATGTACATAAGTAGCTTATAGAGAAAAGCTCTTTTGTATAGACTTGTGGCCAAGATGTATAAAATGGCCGATGTATATATGACTGGTGATGATTATGTACGATATATAAACGTTTTGCTATGAATGAAATATCAAAATGATTATATGTTGTACGATGATGTGTAACGATGATGTGGCTTTACATTACCCTGAATTTCGTAAATTTATGTGATCTTACAAATGTGGTCATGGAAAAGCTAACGGTGAATTATTGTGCCATAATGGGACAATAGGCAAGATGGTGGATTTGCGAAATCGACCAGAGGGGCGAGAACAACATCCTAATGTCATAGAGAGATTGGATCAGATACAAGCCCTGCTAGAAGCTCAGATGCAAGAAAATGCTAATCTGAGGTGACGGGTAGAGGAGTTAGAACAGAGACAAGGCTCTGAGGATACCCAAGTAGAACAAGAAGTTGAGGTAGATCCGGTTATCCCTCCAGCTACTGTACATGAGAGAGTTCCTGAACCGCAACCGGTATTAAATCTGGAACCCCTCTATGAAATATTCAGGCGTATGAGGCCGCCAGAATTTGAAGGGTCTACAAATCCTCTAGAGGCTGAAGACTGGTTGTTGTCATTGCAAGTAATCATGGAATTCATGAACCTAACTGACCGGGAGAAGGTCGCATGTGCGTCTTTTGTGCTGAGAAAAGATGCTCGTTTTTGGTGGGACACTGTGCGAATGAGACGAAATGTGTCTACCATGAGTTGGGCAGAATTTCTAGAAGAATTTAACCAGAAATATTATGACCCTGCATCTCTGAGACAACAATAGAAAGAGTTCTCAGAATTGACGCAAGGAAATATGTCGGTGAGCGAAGTTTCCCGAAAGTTCGACCAGTTATCCCATTTATGTCCCTATGTAGTCCCTACTGAGAGGGAGAAAATACAGAAAATGATAGGGATGTTCAGGCCAGAAATTACTGCATTGGTAGATACTGGACAGGTATCACCTACTTCTGTAGCAGATTGTGTTAGTCGGGCCATAAGAGCGGAGTTTCATGTAGCCCGACAAAAAGAGGAAAGAGAAAAGCACTGGAAGGCCAAGAAGAAGGAAAGGGCTTTGGCTAAGTCTATTTGGTCAATTGAGAAAGCCTAATCAGAATGCTAAACCAAGCCAGGGCAATAATCAAGGATCCCAGCAAAATAAGAGGAAAGGCAATTTTTCTGAGAATCGACAGGGAAATAATCGAAACCAGCAGCGAAGAACAGCTGGTAATACGGAATCCAATATCCAAAATTGTCCTACATGCGGGAAGAGACATTCTGGGCAATGCAGATTTGGGCCACTTGTTTGCTATGAATGTGGAAAGGAAGGCCATTATGCCAGGAACTGTCCAAACAATAGGCAGGGTGGACAAGGCACTTCCCAACAGCACCAGACACGCCCACAAGCTCATCCCCTTCAGGCCAGAGTTAAAGAGTCCCTAGTAAGGCCGCAATGCCAGGAGCGTGTGCCACGTGCTGATGCTCGTGCGATGGCCTACAGCAAAGAGGATGCAGAGGCAGGAACATTGAATGTAGTGACAGGTCAGCTCACTGTCGCTAGTCATGTAGCCTCTGTACTGTTTGATTCTGGTGCTACGCATTCTTTTGTTTCCTATGCATTTGCTGACAAGATAGGACTTCCTAAGGATTATATGGGAAGGGTATTTATGACAGCTTTACCCTCTAGGGAAGTATTGTTGTCCAATTACTGGCTATCTCATGTACCAGTATATGTGGCAAATAGGGAACTATATGCGGAGTTAATCGTAATGAAGATCGTGGATTACGATGTGATTCTAGGCATGAATTTCCTAGGGAAATATCAAGCTACGATTGATTGTCGAAATCGAAAGATAGTATTTCAACCCGAGGAAGAAGAGAGTTTCGAATATGTCGATACTTCTCGAAAACCCGGGAAGATGATGATCAGTTCGCTGAGAGCAAGCAAGCTGATAGCCAGTGATTGTATGGGATATCTGGCATATGTGGTGGACACTACAGAGGAACAGAAGCCTCAACCTGAAGATGTTCTCGTTGTTAATGAATTTCTTGACGTATTTCCAGAAGAGTTACCAGGGATACCTCCAGAGAGAGAAATCTCGTTCGAAATTGAGTTGATGCCTGGAACGGCACCTATTTCCAAAGCACCATACTGCATGGCTCCAGTGGAGTTAAAGGAGCTACAGGAACAATTAAAGGAGCTTTTGGATAAAGGATTCATCAGACCGAGTTATTCTCCGTGGGGTGCACCTGTGTTGTTCATCAAGAAAAAGGATGGAACATTCCGTTTGTGCATTGATTACCGGGAGTTGAATAAGGTTACGATCAAGAATAGGTATCCGTTACCTAGAATTGATGACTTATTCGACCAGTTAAAAGGTGCAGCGGTATTTTCCAAGATCGACTTACGATCAGGATATCACCAGCTAAGAATTAAAGAAAGTGATATTCCTAAGACGGTGTTTAGGACTCGTTATGGTCACTACGAGTTTCTTGTGATGCCATTTGGATTAACAAATGTGCCGGCCGCATTCATGGATTTGATGAACAGAATCTTTAAAGAGTATTTGGATAAGTTTGTCATTGTATTCATTGATGACATTCTTATATACTCAAAGATTCACGAGGAACACAAGGAGCATCTGAGGATCGTGCTGAATACGATAAGGAAGCATCAACTGTATGCCAAATTCTCAAAATGTGAGTTTTGGCTGGATAGAGTACATTTCCTCAGACATGTTGTATCCCAGGAAGGTATTGCTGTAGATCCAATGAAGGTAGATGCAATTAACCAATAGCCTGCACCCAAGAATGTGACGGAAATACGCAGTTTCTTGGGGTTAGCTGGTTATTATCGATGATTTGTAGAGGGATTTACGCGTTGAGCTGCACCTTTTACTGCTCTTGCACGCAAGGAAAGGAAGTACGAGTGGACTATCGAATGCGAAAGAAGCTTCCAGGAGTTAAAGAGACGGTTGACAAGTGCACCAATCCTTACGCTTCCCACTGAAGGGGAGAAGTTTGTAATCTACAGTGATGCATCTAAAGTAGGATTAGGAGCAGTCCTAATGCAAGGCGGTAAGGTGATTGCCTATGCTTCCCGTCAATTAAAGGAGCATGAAAGGAATTACCCTACGCATGACCTTGAACTTGCTGCGGTAGTGTTCGCACTTAAAATTTGGTGACACTATCTCTATGGAGCTCAATGTCAGATTTTCACTGATCACCAAAGCCTGAAGTATTTCTTCACGCAAAAGGAGCTCAATATGCGACAAAGACGATGGTTGGAACTGGTGAAAGATTATGATTGTGAAATCCTATACCATCCAGGAAAGGCTAACCGTGTAGCGGATGCTTTAAGTAGAAAGTCTACCATATCGCACCAGCTATCAATAAAAAGGCTTCCGAAGCCATTGCAGTAAGAGATAAATTCCTTAAACTTGGAGCTGATATTTGGAAGATTAGTTGCACTCCAAGTGGAATCGTCGTTGTTTGAGGATATAAAGGAAGCTAAAAGACGAGACCCAACAATGACAAGTTCTCAAGAAGGAATTTCCAAGGATGGAATGATCCTTTATCAAGGAAGAATAAATGTTCCAGCTGATGAGGAACTTAGAAGACGGATCATGTCAGAAGCCCATGAGACACCGTATTCAGTTCATCCCGGAGCAAGCAAGATGTATTAGGACTTGAAGTTACAGTTCTGGTGGAAAGGGATGAAGAATGATATAGCGAAATTCGTGAGCAGATGCATGACCTATCAAAGAATCAAAGCAGAGCATAAGCATCCAGTAGGAAGATTGGAACCTCTGGAGATTCCTGAGTGGAAATGGGAACACATTACGATGGATTTTGTAATAGGAATCCCAAAAACCCGATAAGGTTATGATGCCATCTGGGTTATTGTGGATAGACTGACCAAGACGGTACGGTTTATAGCTGTCAAGATGACTTTTTCGTTGGAAAAGTTTGCTCAGTTGTACGTAACTCATGTCGTCAGATTACATGGAGTACCAAAATCCATTGTATCAGATCGAGATGCACGATTCACTTCGAATTTCTGGAAGTGTGTGCAAGAGGCCATGGGTACTGAATTGAGACTCAGTACGGCATTTCATCTGCAAACAGACGGACAGTCAGAGCAGACAATTCAGACGTTAGAGGACATGCTTTAAGCTTGTGTAATGGATTTTGTGGGAAATTGGAACGAGAAGTTACCATTAATTGAATTCTCGTACAATAATAGTTACCAAGCTTCTATAGGCATGGCACCTTACGAGGCTTTGTATGGACGGAAATGTAGATCACCATTACACTAGTATGATTTGCGAGAGAAGCAGTTGCATAAGACGGATTTCATACAAGAGACTTCCGATGTAGTTGCTAGAATTCAGCGTCAAATGAAAATTGTGCAAAGCCGACAAAAGAGTTATGCGGATAAGAGGCGGAGATCCTTAGAGTTTGATGAAGGGGACTTCGTGTTTCTTAAGGTATCTCCTATGAAGGGGATTATGCATTTCGGTAAGAAAGGGAAACTAAGTCCAAGATATATTGGACCTTATGAAATTATCGAATTGTCGACAGTGCAAAATGTATTTCATGTGTCGATGCTGAGAAAGTATATACCAGATCCGTCCCATGTGTTGAAGCATGAGCCTATTCAAATCCATGAGGATTTGACATATGAGGAACAACCTATTCGAGCACTGACTCGTGAAGAGAAAGTGCTGAGGAATAAGACGATCCCACTAGTAAAGATTCTGTGGAAAAATCATAACATTGAAGAAGCTACGTGGGAACGAGAAGACGAGATGAGGAGTTTATACCCCCACTTGTTCTAATTTTCGAGGACGAAAATTTTATAAGGAGGGGTGAATGTGACAACAGGGAAATTTAGGCATTCTCGGAAGAAAATGTACAAATGTATGTATATAACAATTTATACTATTTAAACAGTAAAATAAATGTATTTATATTGTTCAGAATATATTAAAATGTTCTAACAATGCTGACGAGTAAGAATTCAGTGTTGGAAAAATTCACTAAGTTGAAACGGGCGGAACGGTGCCAAAAACGGCATTGAAAACCCTAACCGGGGCAATAAAAGACGGAAAACTTCCAGGATTGATTTTGATCAAATGGAAGCAGTTTAAATTGATCCGACTGCATAGGAGACCTCAGGAACCCGCCGGGACGATTTCAGGAAAATTTCGGCTTCAACCGGTATCGGTCAAAAAGTAGTCGAATTAATATGAATAGTAAAAGTCAAAGTGAACATATACTTTTGCAGTTATGACATCATAAATCCATTTAATAAATGGAAGGAAAATGGTGGTTGGTAGCATTAATGGCCAAGATTAAGTTGCTTTTTGATCTAAAGGCCAAGATTTGGCCAAAATTCCACCATTTTAATTTTTGAAAATTTTGGAAAGAATTAGGCTTGAAAGGTGGTGATTTTTGATTGGTTGAAAGCCAAATTAATTGGCTATCTTTGTGGTTAAGTCGGCAAAATTGGGAACAAAAGGGACCGAAGCTATTCACGTGGAAACAAAGAACAAAAATTTTTCTAAGTGCTTTCATGGTGAGTACGTGAGCAACTCAAGAGAGACCAAGTGAAATCTTCAAGCTTTCTTCACAAAATTGGTGTCAAACCCTTCCTTGAAGACAAAGGAAGCAAGTGAACAAGGTAACTCTCCTTGGTTTGAAACTTTTCTTGATTTTTCTTCAAGAAATCCGTGTAATGAATAGTGTAAAGGATGGAAAAATTTTTGGTTCTTTCGATTGATTTGGTGCTTGGGTGTTGTTAAGGGTGTAATTAGGAGAAAAACCATGTATTTGGTTTAAAGAAAAACCAAATTTTTGTTGGTTTTCCAAGGGTAAAATCGTGGGTTACCATGAGTAATCAATGATGAATTGTTGTGGTTTAAGTGTTAACATGCTTTAAATCATATTTTGGTTTAATATAAAGCATGATTTGCATGATGGAAAGCTTGGAAAAAAATTTGGTGTGAAATTACCCTAAAAGGCCGTGGGTTAATTAGGGTTTGAAAAAAATTTTTTGGCATGATTTATTTGATGTTTGGATGATTTAAATCATGCAATTTATTATGGAAATGATGGATTTGTGATTGAAAGCATGAAACAAAAAAATTGGTGTATGTTTCTCTTAATTTGGCCGTGGGTTGTAAAGGTTAAAAACCTTAGGAATTTTGTTGAAAAATGCAATGAAATTGGCTCAAAAATGTGTTAGAAAATGACATTGGAATAGCCTAAAATTTGATTGAAAAATTGAGAAATTTTGGTCAGGTTTTGAGTGTAAAAACCGAGACCAAAACTAATGATAAAATTGAAAAAAAAAATTTTGTGTAATGTGGTTCAAAATGAGAATTGAATTTTGTGAGCTTTTATGTAAAAGTTTGTAAAACTTTTACATGAAATAGGCTTGTGGTATAGTATGTGGCAGGTACATATGGTTCGAGGCGTACCTAACGCCGGTAGCCTTAAAATTACGCCGAAATGCTGTCGAAATTTCGAAAACGGCATTTTGGGTAAAATGGAAATTAAAAATGAAAGTTTGGGGTCGGGTCGGAAACCCGAGTCCCTAACGGAAAATTGAATAAGGGAACCTAAGGGGTGGTTCGTGAATAGTAACCCGTCCCCTTGAAAATGTAAAACGTGAGTGAAACTGAAAAACCGACCCCGAGGGGGGGCGTTTTTGGAAACGAAATAAAGGTCCGAGTCGGGAACGGAAAATCCGAACCTCGGAGACCTAGATCGGGAATGTCTAGATGAACGTTTTAAATACTAGTAAAACGTCCATTTGAGGCTCCGAAACGATAGAAAATCACTAAACCGACGTAAGGGTCAGAATAGTGCTTCCCGAGGGTCAGGAAAGTGAAAAGTGAAAATAAAATAGAAATGAACCTGGTAATGATCAGAAAAGAGTCAGAAAAGTTCCTGAGAGCCAAAAATGCAGTCTGGATCGAGAAAATTCCGTCAGGGGCAAAATTGTAATTTTGCCAAAATATAGGGGCAAAATCGTAATTTTACAAAAGTTGAGAAAAATGGGGAAAATGATAAATAAAGCCTAAAAAGTTATAAATAGGTTTTATTTAAGCTTTTTAATGAAAAATAAAAACTATAAATGGAAATGAAATTAGGATCCAAAAATCGACCTACAAGGAGGGCGATCAAAGATCCAAGAGAGAAAAAGAGAAGAAACTGATAAGGTAAGTTTAGACATTTACCTGTCTGCAACATATAGCCTTATTGTTGCTAACTTTGATGTACTAACTATAAGTTAGGTACATAGGTGCTACGGGCACCATTATAAAGTAGAGAGAGAGACGAAATGTGCTACGGGCACTAGAGCGAGGTTAATGAAACTCACTCACCTAAAATTTAAAATGTGAACCATTCCTAACCACGGGGCAATATGAAGTCACCGGGTTAGAATTTTAAAAAGTTGGTAATGAAACCACTTTTTGGCGTACCAGCCTTCCGTACAGGGAGGTAATTTTGCCTTCGGGGCTATGAGATTAAGGCTGTGGAGGTCAGCACTGATGTACCGCTTCCAGCCGTGTACAATTTTGCCTTCGGGGCTATGAGATTAAGGCTATGGAGGTCAGCACTAATGTACCGCTCCCAGTCATACGCACTTAAATGGTACTGCCAACCTGAGCTCAAAACCAGAACATAAGCAAAGATAATTACCTAAAACTGAAACTATGCCATAATTGAGCATAAGACAGTTTCGTGAGGGTACTAACATCGCGGTAGATGTACTGTTGATATTCTGTGTTGTGGTCAAACTTACTATTTACAATGAATAGTGGTCAAAGTTACTATTCACATATGAATAGTGGTCAATGATACTATTCATGATGAATAGTACTATTCATAGAAATTTTATTTCTTGCATGTTTGAACTTACTGAGCCTGTAGCTCACCATTTTTGCTTATGTTGCAGGTAAGCGACCAGCTCAGTAGCTTTGTTTGACTGGATGGCGTACGGGATAGCGTGTGTCAAATGGGATAAGTGGGCGAGGGATATGGTCCTGCCAGAGTCTTTCCGCTGAGCGATAAAAGAGAAGGAAAAAAAAAAAGGAAACAGTTCTTTTGTAATTATATATTTTACGAAAGTACTGTATTATGTAAATTACTTTGTACTTGCCAACAAAGTAAATAGTGGGAAATGTTTTACATGATGTTTAAAGGAAAAAAAAATTTTCCCAAAAAACGTCATGATTTAAAGAGAGAGAGATTAGCCGGCGACCCATGAGAGTACAATCTATCGTAGTTAGCGATAAAGCTTAACTGTAATAGTATTGTATGATCTCTAAGAGGGGCGGGCCGCCACATACAACCCATGGATTTAGTGGGCAAAATGCACATAAAACTTGATTTTTCATGCTCTTGTTTCTTGTTTCACTTAATCTCACATCATTCACACACTTTTAACCAAAAATACATGAAAAAAAAAACTGATTTTCTTCCCATTAAAACAGCCTATTCACACGGTTTTTCTTCATGAAAAACAAGAAGAAATGATGCCAAATTAGAATATTACCTTGCTTGCTTGCTAACTTGAACCTTGTGATGAATTTTTCACACTTTCTTGTATAAATCTTGAAGAAATTTTTTAGCTTTTAATGGGGGAGATACACGGCTTCAATGGGGGCTGAAAACCAGGAAATTTCTAGTTTCTAATTTCTTAAAACTGTGCATATATGTAGCCAAAAAGGAGGGACTAAGTTACAATCGATTTAAGGGTATTTTAGCAAACTTTTTATGTAATTTTTCTACTCTTTAGGGGTTGTTTTATAATTAAACAAGGAGGACCAGATTTTTATCTGATTTTGGCCCCAAAATCCGCCACCTTTCATTCCCTAGAACCCTCTGGAATTTTGCTTAAGCTTCCTTTGACTTTTCTAGTTGACTTTGCATCTTAGCCATTGATTTTTCTTGACTTTAAATGCTAGCCCTTGGATTGAAATGTATCCTTACTTCCTTTCAAAGATTAACACTCAATCTTTGACTCCTTATATATATTTGGAGTCAAACTTTTGATCAAAAGTCAAACCGAAAATTTTTGCACCGAAATCATGTAGACGAGTTCTTGAGACTGTCCGCGCGATCGGTTTTCCTTATTTCACTCCGGTTTGCCTAAAAATCAAAACCGTAAATATTTCGTCTTTTAGTGGTTTATCTCATACTTTCAAAATTTTCGAAACCGAAAAGGCATAAATTGTCCGATTTAAGTTCCGTAAAATTTTCCATTTCTGGTCACACTCTTGTCAGCACTGTCTAAACATTTCATTGTATTCTAAATAGTATTAAAACATATGTTTTATAGTTTTACACATAAAAATCGTAGAGTACACAAGTTATATAAAATTTCTAGAAACAGAAAAATTTCACGATTATGACATTCTCCCCTCCTTATAAAATTTTCGTCCTCTAAAATTAGAATAAGTAGGGGTATAAAGTTCTCATTGTAGGAAAATAAATCGGTGAAAACGTATCAGAGTGGCGCAGCGGAACAATAAAAATTTCTAGATCGTTAAATATCTCGTGATGCCATATACAATAAACCAACAACAATTAAAACTCATACCTCAAGGACGCCAATCTTGCAGGAGGAGAATGACCGGAGGCTTCAACCAACTAGCCTTCTCTACTATTCTCTAATTCCCGAATGGCTGAGTGTGTGGGCACTCTGAACCTCGATCGGTATGCTAGCACTGCTAGTCTTCTTCCGACCACCCAGATCTCTAAAGAACTTTATTGTCACGATGAGCTGTGCAACAATAAGCCTGCTCACCTGAGAGTCTGTGGTCTGAGAGAACCGGAGTGGCAGGACCTCTATTTATAGACCTGCATGAGGTGATTCTCTGAATTTGAATTGGATTAGGAAAAGATATTTTCCCTTATCCTTAACCAAAAAATCTGAATTTTTTCCATGGATAAATCCAACAATAAAATTCGATTTTCTTAGGATAAATCCAATCCAAATCTAAACAAGATTTTAACTAGAATTTTATCTCCCTTTTTCAACCAAAAAATCCGAATTTTTCTTGGAGAAAATCTCCTCATAAATTTCGGCCATTATGTATAAGGGAGAATCTAAAATTCCACTAGGATTTTCAAGCTTGAATCTTATCTCAACCTTATCCAAAAATAACCGAATTTCCTAGGAGAGATTCTCCAAATTTTCGGCCACTTTTCAGGGAGGAGAGAATCCAAATACAACTGGGATTGAAACTTGAATTTTTCCCTTGAATCTTATCCACAAAAATCTGAATTTTTCCATGAGGATTATCCTCAAAAATTTCGTCCACTTTTGTTGGGATTTGGATTCAAAATTCAAGTAGGATTCTAACAAGATTATCCTCTCCAAATCCAACTCAAATTCGAATTTCAAACCTTATGGATTTTCCACAACAAATTCGAATCCTACTTGGACTGTGATTCAAAATTTGAATTTCAAATTTCAAATTCAAATTTCAAATTTCAAATTTCAAATTTCAAATTTAAATTCAAATTCAAATTTCAAATTCGAATTTCAAATTCAAATTTCAAATTCAAATTTCAAATTCAAAATTCAAATTTCAAATTTCAAAATTCAAAATTCAAATTTCAAATTTCAAATTTCAAATTCCACAAAACGGTTGTGTTTCATATTCTTGTTCTCATGGATAATTTTCTACAACTCCAATCCAATCTCAAATAAAATCATGGCAACTTTATTTGGAGTTCGAATAATTGTGTACTCTATTATCCAAAACAAAATCTGAATCCAACCGGAGAGAATCTTGTCTACCATCCTAATCCTGTGTCATCACCATCCATGCATAATAAACTAGCCAATAGCATACACAAATCAATTTGCCAAACGTTAAGGAATTATGTGGAGCTAGTAGAGGGACTGATTGGACATATATAATTGGGCTCCAGTGTTTCCATATGATCATCATTCTTTACCGAACAACTCAATCATATGATCACTAGTTTCAGAGTCACACCACTATAAACCTGAAACTGAACTCCCAATTATATACCGTATTACGTAAGCCTGTGACGAGCTACTATCCAATGACCTTGTCATATATGCAAAACCCTCATATGATATCCATGATCAGCCTTAGGTCAAAGTCCGTTTAATCCTACTGATCAGGCTATCTTAAAGTTCCATTATACTACCGAATCAAGAAAATGATTATTCACCATATGTGAATAAGAAGTCATCCGCCCAGCAGACGACCAAGGCCTTGTCCATTTTCACATTCAGTATAATGCCTTTAAGAGGATACCTTTAACTCCTCAGAGCTATGATTCTGATATCTGCAAACAAACCCTTCATCGTATACAAGTCATGCACCCAACGAACCGGTCTATAAGCTTACTACCTCTGAGACGCTTTAGCCATTGGAACAGCAAAGTACACAAGTCATATACATGAAGAAGTTCATTTACTCAGGATTAAGGTTATTGCACAATGAATGTCAAAAGCAGATTGATCCACTCATAGCGGACTACGTAGATCAATCACACTTTTGTCCCGGTCTAATATGTCACCATCGAGCAACATATCCATGTCTCTACTTAGGAGTCCAGCTCCAGACAGTCAAGACAAACCGTCCCCTCTAAGGCTTTAGACAACATAATAGTCTTAACATGAGTTAGATACTCGGTCTAACCCCATAGACTACAGACCATAGTTTAGACTGCTAACTTTAGAACATTGTCTTCTCGCATACAAAAGTCCATTGCATGCAACGTTCTAACAGTTTCAACATAAGCAGTCAGTGAGCCATATTTGCTTACATTTACTTTAACATGTAAATAAGACGAGGACAGATAGCAATGTAATGAATAACCTCTATGTATAATTTTATTATCCAGTTCAAAATTAATACATCAAAATGTCTCTAATACTTAGGGCATTTCCTAACACTCATCTCATCTTTGCGCTCCCACGTAGCCTCTTCCACACTGTGGTTTCTCCATAAAACCTTGACTAGTGGGATCGTCTTATTTCTTAACACCTTCTCTTCTCGTGCCAAAATCTGCACTGGTTGTTCTAGGTAGGTCAAATCTTCTTGAACTTGTATCGGTTCATACTCCAACACATGTGATGGATCAGGTATATACTTCCTTAACATTGACACATGAAAGACATTGTGTACTGCTGACAAATCTGGGGGTAATGCTAATCTATAAGCTACCTTCCTAATGCGTTTGATTATTTCAAATGGCCCAATATATCTTGGACTTAATTTTCCCTTTTTGCCGAAACGCATTACGCCTTTCATTGGCGATACTTTGAGGAATACGTAATTGCCCTTTTTGAACTCCAAGAATCTTCGTCGTTTGTCTGCGTAGCTCTTTTGTCAGCTTTAAGCGATCTGCATTCTTTACTGAATCTTCGCAACTGCCTCTGTAGTTTCTCTTATGAAATCAGTCTTATGCAGTTGCTTTTCTCGTAGATCATACCAATGAATAGGAGATCTACACTTCCTTCCATACAGAGCCTCATAAGGTGCCATTTTTATGGAAGTTTGGTAACTATTGTTATATGAAAACTCTATTAGCGGCAGTTCTCATTCCAACTCCAGGGGAAATCTATAATTTAGGCTTTGAGCATATCTTCCAGTGTCTAGATAGTTCACTCTGATCGTCCATCTGTTTGGGGATGAAAAGCTGTACTAAAGCGTAATTCTGTCCCCATAGCTTTTTGCACACACTCCCAAAATGCAGAAGTAAGTCTTGCATCTCGATCTGATACTATAGACTTCGGCACTCCATGTAGCCGAATAATATGGGTCACATACAACTGTGCTAATTTCTCTAATGTGAAAGTTGTCTTCATGGCTTTGAATCGTGTCGTCTTGGTCAGTTTGTCAACAATTACCCAAATAACGTCATACCTTTCTCTAGTCTTGGGAAGTCCTACCACGAAATCCATGGTAATATGCTCCCATTTCCACTCTGGAATTTCTAAGGGTTCTAATTTTCCTCCTGGATGTCTATGTTCGGCCTTTACTCTTTGACAAGTCAGGCATCTACCCACGAACTTGTAATATCTTTCTTCATCCCCTTCCACCAAAACTGTATCTTTAGATCTTGATACATTTTACTGGCTCCAGGATCAATAGAATACGGTGTTTCATGAGCTTCTACCAAGATTCGTCTTCTCAGTCCTTCATTAGCCAGAACATAGATTCTTCTTCGATATAGAAGCATTCCATCAGTGGACATGCTTATATCTGATTCTTTATTTTCTAAGGCTTCTTCTAGGAGTTTTATCGTATCCGGATCCTGCTTTTGGGCTTCTTTAATATCTTCATATAGAGAATATTCTAATCTTAGGGCTGATAACCTCTCGATTATTAACTCCAAATGAAGGGAGTTAATTTCTTACTGTAAGGCTCTTGGTAGCTCTTCTATGGATAGTTTCCATGGTGTGGTTGACTTTTTGGTCAATGCATCCACTACTCGATTTGCCTTTTCCCGGATGGTAGAGAATTTCACAATCATAGTCTTTCACCAACTCTAACCATCTTCTCTGACGCATGTTTAACTCCTTTTGTGTGAAGAAGTATTTCAGGCTCTGGTGATCAGTGAAGATTTGACACTGGGCCCCATATAAATAGTGTCACTAGATTTTGAGTGCGAACACTACAGCAGCAAGTTCTAGGTCATGAGTGGGATAGTTCTTCTCATGGCTCTTTAACTGGCGTGATGCATAAGCTATCACCTTATCGTTCTACATGAGTACAGCTCCTAAGCCTATCTTTGAAGCACCACTGTAGACCGTAAACTTTTCACCCTCCGTAGGTAAAATAAGGATAGGTGCACTCGTCAGTCACTTCTTCAACTCTTGAAAACTTCTTTCACACTCTTGTGTCCACTCATATTTCTTTTCCTTACGAGTAAGAGCAGTGAGAGATGCAGCCAATCTTGCAAATCCCTCTACGAATCTTCTATAGTAGCCGGCTAACCCTAAGAAACTACGTATTTCAGTTGCAGTCTTAGGAGTAGGCCACTCATTAATCGCTTCCATCTTGGTTAGATCTAATACAATGCATTCCTTTGTCACCACATGTCCAAGGAAATGCACTTCATTCAGCTAAAATTCACATTTAGAGAATTTTGTATACAACTGATGGCTTCTCACTATGTGAAGAACAATTCTTAGATGCTCCTCATGCTCCTTATGAGTCTTTGAGTATATAAGTACGTCATCAATAAACATGATAACAAACTTATCAAGAAACTCCTTGAAGACTCTGTTCATCAAATCCATGAATGTTGCTGGAGCATTAGTCAATCTGAACGACATCACTAAAAATTCATAGTGACTATATTAGGTTCTGAACACTGTCTTAGGAATATCACTCTCCTGAATTCTCAACTGATGATAGCCTGAACGTAAATCAATCTTTGAGAACATGACTGCTCCCTTTAACTAGTAGAACAGGTCATCAATCCTAGCTAGTGGATACCTATTCTTGATAGTAACCTTATTCAAATCTCTATAATCAATGTACATCTGGAGAGTTTCGTCTTTATTTTTAACGAATAGTGCTGGAGCGCCGCATAGGGAATAGCTTCATTGGATAAATCCCTTATCAAGTAGCTCCTTTAAATGCACCTGTAATTCTTTCAATTCTGCTGGGGCCATACGATATGATGTGACGCCCCGTGCCCGCAATGGCCCGGACCGTCACTAAAAACTGACTTGCTTGCTTTTCGTATACTAGACATCATAAAATGAGGGATTTTTTTTTCATGTACGTATTTACTGTATATGTATGTATACCGATTACTATTAAACGGTTACTATTCAAAAATATGGTTTACGATTACTATTCAAAAATACTATTTAGTGATAACTATTCAAAAATACGGTTTTACAGTTACTATTTAAAAATACCATTTAACGATTACTATTCAAAAATACGGTTTACGGTTACTATTCAAAAATACAATATAACGGTTACTATTCAAAGTACTATTTAACCATTACTATTCAAAATACTGATACTCAAATTTGCGGAAGATAAACTCGCGGTGTCTCCATAACCTTTCCTTCACATCTGTCTCCGCCGCCACCATCGCCCATTGGGATTTAAGCCGTAGGATGCTTACCTACAGCATCAACACACTACGTGAGCTTTACGCCCAGTAAGTACAACATGTTTACTGCAAAACATTTTAAGACATAGTACATATTTAAAAACATATAAGCAGTCATATTTCACATATACCACTTTAACATATCACATATCACATAGCATATCAATGATTATAAAACTTCGCATAACATGTGCATCACAGAAACATCGTGTACTGAATGCATCTAGAAGCATGGTGAACTATAACTAATGCATGATCTGGTTATGTTCATTTATGCTTCAACTTCTTTTTCCTTTTCTTGTCTATTAAGGGTCCATGTGTCAGTACCGTGTGTGCACAGACCATTGGTAACGCCCGTGGTAAAATAGCTGGAGAGCCATCAATGGATGCTCAACTTTCTACTTCAACTTAAAACCCCTTCATTTGTAAGGGCCGATATGACACGCTTACTGCTTTCCATCTTGTTTATCGATTATAGCCATATGCTTCTCTAAGCTGTCCCAACTCCTACATGGTAGGGACGTATGGCGTCTATCTTGCTTTTTCATCAATCTACTTGATTATGAAACTACATGCTCTAAAACATGAGGTGCGACATCGTGTGCATGGCATACATATTTTAACAGACTGTAAAATATCATTTAAAAACATTTTCGTTCATGCCATAGGCGGAGTTGTACTTACCTAATTGCAAGCAACTTGAAATCACGCCTTTATCAATTCACAGGTTACCACCTGTCATCAATAACGTTTCTCATTAATACTCTCGTTGAGTCACTATTAACATTAGTGACTATAACTTGCGTTTCTATAGGATACCGAGACCCGTCAGTACCCTATCGGCGTATTATGGGGATTTGGTGTCTAAATCGTATCGTGTTTGATCAATCGTCAACTTGACAGATTAACCATCATTCCTCACTATGTTGTTCAAAATGCGGCCCTTGACTGGTTTACCGCCCAGTCAACTAACCGGTTAACTCGCGTGTTGGTAACTAAGTAGTCTATCGAGTTACTATACGTGAACTTAGTGTAGTAACCGACCGGGTTACTTTGCTTATTAGGGTGTGGTAGCCTACCGGGCTACTAAGGCTTGTTTAGTATAATGGCCTACCGGGCTTGTATGGCCTGTTTGGGGTAGTAGCTTACTGGACTACTAAGGCTTGTTTGGTGTGGTAGCCTACCGGGCTACACACACTATTTTATTTTGAAAAATTGTTTGGGTTGGCTTGTAAAAATCTTGGAAAATTTCCTTATTTTGAAACCGCCCCCTTATCACTCCGTTGGAAGGTGGGGGACGTTTTTATAAAAACCTTCGTTATATTTTAAAGTTTTAAAAACACATCTTTATTTCAAAGTGTATTAATCACATTTTTAAAGCTTGCATTTTAAAGGTGGTTTTTGAACCATTTTTTAATACAATTTTGAAACTTGGTATAAACGACTTTGTTTGAAATTTTGTTGAACATGAAAGTTTTCGTCCTCAACAAGATGAACAAATCTCATGTTCATCTCGGAGCATAAATCTAACTCTAATGGCTCCTAATTTCATTAAACCCGTCGGCTTGGTGCCTAGTTTTTTGTAAAAATCCCAGTTTTACGTCTCTGTAAAAACGGCTCGGTTTGACACCCGAAACAGCCAAATTTTTGACACACGTGAGTGGTTTTCAAGGTCACGACAAGATCTACAACTTTCATGTTGAGTTTGAGAACCGGTTCGGACTCTAAGTGGGTCATTTCTAGTAAAACACGAGACTGTTTCAACACTCAGATTTTTGTTCCCAGTTTTGGACACCAAACCAAAACTAGCCGAAAAGTCTATCTTAGGGTCATTTTTGGCCGAGGTCTATTCACAACTGACCGTATCAAAATTTTGTTAAAACAACGTGTTTTACCAAATCCCAAATTCAGACCATAAGGGGGTTGAAATGGCCAAAATCCGTGGTCTCTCCCTAAGGACAGATATGTGTCCAGCCACCATAATACACATCCATGCATTCACACCCATAAATCATATGCAACTTAAAGTAAACACAACCACAACCATAATGACTTTAAGAAATGAAAGCTAAGGACTCAAATAACTTAATACAACCTTGTGCATAAACAAATACCCATAAAACCCTTAGATTGAAAACTAAATTTTTTTTTCAACCAATCACCATGAGAAGGGTTTCGGTTTTTACCTTTGGTGCTTTGGACTCAAGCACACATTTGGCTAGGCTTGGGGGGTCAAAATGTCATGGAAACTCAAGGGCTTGAGGTTGGTTTTATGCTAGCGAAGTTACCAAAAAAAATCATTCAAACAACAACTCAAAATCAAGAATCAAAACACAAGGAAAAATCGGTTTTGCACTTACCCTTGGTGCACCTGAAAAGCTTGGTTTGGTCTCCCCTTGCTCAAGCTTGGAAGAGGTCGGTTTTTTGTGAGTTTTGGTGAAGGAGATTCGGTAGCAAGCAAGGAAAAGAAGAAGAAAGAGACTTGTGGTTTTAGGTGTGTGGAAGCAAAAGTCCATGTCTTATGTCAAGGGTGCCTTTTATAGGCCAAATTGATCCGACTCACTTAGGCTTAATCCTACTTAATTGTCTACCAAATTAGCCAAATCTTGGGACAAATATGCTGCCCAATTTCAGAATAAGTGGGCGTAGGCTACGCATTGGGAGGAGGAAGGGATTAAACAAATATTGTTGACTACTTTTTCAAAAACCGTTGAATAAAATATTCAAGTGTGTCATGGCTAGGGAGATTATTTTAATGGCCACCTTTTGGGCTATGAGTGCGGTAGATTACAGTTGCTTTTGCAGCTAAGGGATATGGAAATTTAAGGCCAATTTTATCTGTGTTGGCTTCTCATCGCAGTCTAATTTTATACTACGGTGTTCGGTCCTTTCTCAGCAGTGTTCCAAATTTCATCCGAATATTGGTTTTCTAAATTCGATTTTTGTACTGCAAATTCTTGGTTGTTTTCTACTATCTAAGAGCCCATTATCAGTTTAAATTACTATTCACATCCTATACTGTGGTTGTGTCTACACTGTGTTGTCCTTTCGCACGTGAACCGAGGCATTCTCGGGTGAAATTTCAGACACAGTATCTCTTGACTAATTTGGACGTGCTGATTTCATTTTTATCAGTTTTACATCCATCAGAGGTCATCTAGAGCAGTTTTTAGGATCTGTGTGACCTCACCTTGAAAAACGTGTCAGGTGTCCGATTGACTAATTTGGGCGTTCTGAGCCCAAATATATCAGTTTCAGGGCGAGTAAAGGTTGTCTTGACCCTCATCCTAATACTGTATACTTCTCACTATTCATTAACCACCGTTTTCTGCTTAACTGACTGGTCTGAGTGTTTCGACTCTGATTTTGTCAGTCTCTAGGTGAGAAGAGGTCATCTGGACCATTTCTCGATATCGTACCATTGCTAACGCTATCTCTTGCTATTGTGCTCAGATGTTCGGTCCGAGTGTTCTGATGATCTATTTACCAGTCTTGTGTCAAGAATTGGTCGTCTAGACTAGTTTCCCGACACTGCCTGTCTCATTCATTTATACACATAATAGGGTGGACCGAGTTCACTGTCAGTCGCCCCTTTGACTGCATGAATAGTATTTAAATAGTACCGTATCTGTTTAGTCTATTCAATGGGAAATATACCATATTTTCTAACTTAATTACTCATTGCATAGTAATTAGGTTTCATGCAAATTTGATGGTCTGTGTAACAGCTTTCTGCCCATTACATGGCCTTCAACACGGTGTTTAACACAGGCATGTATAAGGTAACGAGTACGTGTATAAATCAGACACGGGCGTGTACTAGCTGAATTTCTTCAACACGGCCATGTTTGAAAACACGGCTTTTTACACGTTCATTAACCCGAGAGGTACACGGCCTCTTACCCGGCCGTGTTCTTGACCGTGTTTCAGTACACGGCCTTGTTCAGTTACATGGCTTCTTACACATTCATAACCCCAGCGGTACACGACCTCTTACAAGGGCCGTGTACCTGATCGTATTCTGCAGCACGGCCATGTACACTTACACGGCTATAGACACGTACACAGTCTGAGTGGTGCACGGCCACTTACACGGCCATGTACCTGACCGTGTACTTTAAAAATTACACTAAAATGCATCAAGTTATTCTTCAATTTCTCATTAAATTGAAAATTAAAGTACATGATCAGGGTGGTCCTTACAATCTACCCCTCTTACAAAAATTTTCGTCCTCGAAAATTAGAATAAATCCGGGAAGTCTCTTTTCATATCCTCTTCCCGTTCCCATGTAGCTTCTTTAAGGTTATGGTTCCGCCATAATACTTTAACGAGCTGAATCACTTTATTCCTAAGAACCTTATTTCCCTGGCTAAAAACTGCATGGGTCTTTCTTCGTAGGTTACATCTGCATGTACTTCAACTGGCTCTTGTTTTAGTACGTGGGAACTATCGGGCACGTACTTCTTCAACATCGAGATGTGGAAAACATTGTGTACGGAAGCTAGTTAGGGAGGAAGTGCTAATCGGTAGGCTACCTTCTCGACCCTTTCGAGGATATCGAAAGGTCCTATATATCTAGGACTGAGCTTCCCTTTCTTCCCAAAGCGCACACCCCTTTCATGGGTGCCACTTTGAGGAAAACCGAGTCTCCTTCTTGAAATTTAAGAGGTCTTCATCGTCTATCCACATAACCCTTCTGGCGGCTATGCATTGTATCCAGTCTTTCTCATATAAGCTTCATAGATTTTGTTGTATCCTTGACGAAGTCGTTGCTGGTGAGCTATTTTTCTTTAGTCTCCTGCCAGTGAATCAGAGATTGGCATCTCCTTCCATAAAGTGCCTTGTACGAAGCCATCCCAATCGAGGAATGATAGCTATTATTGTACGAGAACTTTATCAATGGCAGCTTCTGATCCCAATTCACCTTAAAGTCTAAGACACACGCTTTCAACATATCTTCTAACGTTTGTATAGTCCTCTCAGACTGACCGTCAGTCTGAGGATGGAATGCAGTGCTGAGCTTCAATTTGGTTCCCATTGCAGCTTGAACGCTCTGACAAAACCTTGAAGTGAAGCATCCATCGTGATCTGAGATGATCGATTTGGGTACTCCGTGCAGTCTTACTACTTGAGTGACGTACATTTCTGCTAACCTCTCTACCGAGTAGCTCAACTTCATGGCTAAAAATCGAGCTGACTTCGTTAGTCTATCCATAATTACCCAGATGGCATTATTCCCACTTGAGGTTCTAGGCAATCCGACTAATAAATCCATGGTAATTTGCTCTCATTTCCACTATGGTAGCTAGATCTTCTGCAGCTCTTCTCCCAGGTGCTGATGTTGTGCTTTAATTTTCTGGTAAGTGAGGCACCTTCCTATGAACTCGACGATGTCATTCTTCATGTTTGGCCACCAAAAACTTCCTTTCAAGCCCTGGTACATCTTATTTGCTCCTGGATGTATCGAGTACGGTGTGTCATGAGCTTCTGACAGGATCCGCTTCTTGAGTTCTTCATCTTTTGGAACACACACTCTGTCTCTGAAATAGAGTATGCCATCCTTAGAGACCTGAAATTCTGAATTCTGGTCCTCCATTGCGTCCCTTTTGAGCTTGTACAGAGACGAATCGAGGTCCTGGCCGGCCTTGATTTCCTCTATGAGCGTTGATTGGAGGGTCATTTCGGACAACGTTCTTGTTAACATCTCAATCTTGCTACTCCGTAGCTCCTTTTGTAGTGCTTTCGACAGGGCCTGGATGGTCATAAGCGTCGAAGAGTGCATCCTACTCAATGCATCAACTACCTTATTGGCTTTTCCTAGGTGATATAGGATTTCACAGTCATAATCCTTCACTAGCTCCAGCCATCTTTGTTGCCTCATATTAAGCTCCTTCTACATGAAGATGTATTTGAGGCTCTGGTGGTCCGTGTAGATCTCGCACTTGACATCATATAGGTAATGCCTCCATATTTTAAGCACAAAAACCACCGCTGTAAGCTCCAAGTCATGCGTCGGGTAGTTCCTTTCGTGGTTCTTGAGTTGTTGTGAGGCGTATGCGACTACCCTACCACCTTGCATTAACACGACACCTAGTCCAGTCTTGGATGCGTCGCTGTAAATTACAAAATTCCCTTGTTCAGCATCTAGTATGGCTAGGATTGGAGCACTAATGAGTCAGCTTTTTAGCTCCTGAAAGTTCTTTTCGCACTTGTCAGACCATTCATACTTCTTTTCCTTCTTGGTTAGCATCGTGAGTGGTACGGCTAGTTTCGAGAATCATTCCACGAATCGTCGGTAGTATCCCACTAAACCTAAAAAGCTAAGGTTTTCTGTTACGTTCTTCGGAATCCACCATGTGCTAACTGCTTCTACCTTTGCTGGGTCCACGGACACTCCTTCATGGGAGACCACATGACCAAGAAAATGAACCTTCTCCAACCAAAATTCACACTTAGAGAATTTGGCATACAGTTGATGCTCCTTAAGCTTGAGTATGATGGCTCTCAAATGCTCCACATACTCTTCCTTTGTCTTAGAGTATACAAGTATGTCATCGATAAACACAATGACAAACTTGTCCAGGAACTCTTTGAATACTCGGTTTATCAGATCCATGAAAGTAGCAGGTGCATTTGTCTGCCTGAATGACATAACGAGGAATTTGTAATGTCCATATCGTGTTCGAAATGCCATCTTGGGAATGTCTGCATCTTGGATCTGCAATTGGTGGTACTCGGAACGTAGGTCAATCTTGGAAAATACGGCAGCGCCTCGTAACTGGTCGAACAAATCATCGATCCGTGGCAACGGATACTTGTTCTTGATCGTCATCTTGTTCAGCTCCCGGTAGTCTATGCACATTCGCAACGTTCCGTCTTTCTTCTTTAAAAATAAGACTGGTGCTCCCCACGGCAAGTAGCTCTATCGAATGAAACCATAGTCCATTAGCTCCTTTAACTAAGTTTGAAGCTCTTTCAATTCTGCTGGGGCCATTCTGTAGGGGGCCTTGGATACAGGTGCCGATCCTAGTAACAGTTTGATTTCGAACGATATCTCCCACTCTGGCGGAAGTCCTGGAAGATCTTCAGGGAATACTTTCGTGAACTCCTTTACTACTGGTACGTTGTTTGGTCTGGTTTGGTTTCCGCTTCTTGGGTCGTATCCATTATGTGTGCGAGAAAATTAGTGCATCCGCTAGATAGTAGCTGGTGAGCCTTCATTGCCGATATCATCGCCTTTGGTTGCTTCGACGATATGCCCTTGTAGATAAATTTTTCATGTCCGCTTGGGTAGAAGATCACCTCCCGTCTCTGGCAGTCTATAACGGTGTGGTACTTGGCGAGGAAATCCATTCCTATAATCACATCGTAGTCACACATCTTGATGATGATTAGGTCCACGCTCAGCTCATGCCCACCGATAATTATTGGTATGTGACGTATCCAATAGTTGGACAACAAAACTTCCCTAGAAGGAAAGGCAATTCGAAAAGTCTGGTTCATCTTATCTAAGTTCTTGCCTAACCTCCTAACGAATTCTGATGATGCAAAAGAATGCGTAGCGCTAGAATCAAACAAAACTAGTGTAGTGGCGTTGGTGATAGAAAGCTGACCTGTCACCATAGTCGAGGTTCTGGCCTCTGCATCCTCGCGAGTAAAGGCATAAATCCTCCCTTGTGGCTCTAGAGCTTCCAATCTGCCTTGGCTGATCGCTGGGCCTTCAATTCTTCCCTGGGCAGTGTGCAATTGTCCGCTAGTATGGCGGGCTTGGCCTTGCTGATTTTATGGGTTCGAGCGGCAGTGTGTTAGCGAAGTGGCCTTCCTTGCCACATATGTAATAGCCGCTGGGGCCCTAGCAGCATTCTCCTGGATGGTTCCTTCCGCATTTTGGACAAAGCGGGTGTTGATTTCCCTTTCCTCCTCGGTTTTTTTTTTTCTTTTGAGGAAAGTTCCTTTTATGGCCTTGATTGCGTAGATTCCCTTTCCTCTTATTGTTGTTGTTGGATGACCGGTTGTGTTGGTTGTTTCCCGTACTCTGCCCTCTATGCTAAAATTCAGAGTGCTGTCTGCCCTTGGTCAGCTTTGGTTGGTTCTTCTCTTCTCTCCTTACCTTGAAGATCTGCACCCTCCTCTCTTTGTCTTGGGCTAGCCAATACTCAGTCCAGATGGCTCTACTGACACGTTCAGCCACGGTTGTTGGCCCATGGCTGTCGCTGTAGACTTGGACAGCTATATCCGTCTGGAACATTTTCAGCATCCTCCTGACCTTTTCCTTCTCAGTCGGCACTAGGTCGGGGCAAAGTCGGGCTAGCTGTTCAAATTTCCTTACGGCCTCTATGACTATCATACCTCCTTGGCACAAGTTGTTAAATTCATCTTGCTGGACTACTAAAGCTTCATCGTTGAAGTACATTTCTCTGAACTCAGTGATGAAGTCTACCCAGTTCATTTCATTGATGTTCCTTCTGATAGCCACGGTCTTCCACCACTGGCGTGCTCCTTTTCATAGGGCTAAGGATGCACATATAACTTTCTCTCCTTCGGTCAGTCCCACGAGATCTAGAATGACTTGAACATCAGTCAACCAATCATCGGCTTCAATAGGGCTTGTAGTCCCTTCAAATTTAGGCACCTTCATGTGCCTAAATCACTCGTATAAGTTGCCCTCTCTATAGGCTGGTACAATAACATTGGCTACTGCGGGAGCAGCCACAGCCGGTGGTGCTGGCATTGCTTAGGCTGGTAGGGCCGCTTGCTCTCTGGGAGCATCAGGGACTGCTGGTGCAGCTTGGACTGGTACCTCTACAGGTTATGGTGCCTGTTGTTGTCGGTTCATTTGTTTTCTGAGCTGGTTAAGCTCCCGTTGTTGATTTACCATCATTTTCTGCATCATCGCGAGACGTGCTAGTAGCTCGTCGTCTCGCGTAGCTTGGTTTGTTTGGGCTCTTGTTCTTGCCATTGTCACCTAGGTAACCCTAGTACACCACGAAAAAAGAGAACATAAGCTTCTCAAATTTTGTACTTGGGGTTTGTATTTACACGTCATATTCCTTCTTACCAAACAACTTCATTTTAAGCATCATAGATGTAAATATACATATTATATCTTTCCTTTCTTCTCTTATTCTTATGATGTTCAATATAACTATCGCGTCGTATTGGGACATCGTCTGAGTGCCAGGAACCGTCCTGTACTCTTTACCATACTTGATCGTACTTGTAGAGAAATCATATTTAGGCCCTCAGGGCAAAATGATACTACTTTTTATAAAACATCTCATAAAACATATATATATTTTAAATTTGGTGGGATGACACACACTTCCCAAAATACGATCCCATTAAGTACATTAAGTTGAGTCAGACGAGGAAAGGTACTATTTTCGTCTACATAACTACATAACAAAAATTTCCATGAAAAGGGTTACTACTACTCAGAGGACAATCCTGACTCTGCATCAGACATTTCCTCATTCTCGCTTTCATTCAGGGGAAACTCTTCGGGATCTTCATCCTCATCTCCCCAAGCAAAATCAACTTCATCATAACTGGTGATGATGACTTGGGGCTCAAACATTTCTACCCCTTCATCGTCACTGATGTGATCGGGGATCTCCTCCTCGTCGTCGTTAGGTTGGGCATCAGGGATAGCCTCGTCACCGTCTTCATTCATATGGTGTCCAGGAGACAGAGGGGCTGGTTCCTCCATCGGGTCTCCATTGTCTTCAGGTACTACTGGCTGTGGTTCGACCGTGAGCTCTTCGTTGGCTAGCTGAGGTGCGGCGTTTGCCAAGTCAGGGTTGAGTGCCACTCGCTTAGCGTCCACTATGTCTCAGACCAAGCACCTCAAGTTCTCATGTGGCGGAGGGTAGTGGATGAAGTCCTTCACGTACCATGGAATCCCTCTCCAAAGTAGGTTGGTTACCTCTGCAAATGGCTTATCTAAAGGAATGCTTGGCAACATGGCGTCCAAAAATCGTTGACAGTAGTGTACCATGGTCTCTCCCTCGTAAATGTCTAAAACATCAGAGAGGACCTGATATCTCCTCTCATACATATCATCCCAGATGTTTGCATCCTTAGCTGGGCCGCTGGAGTTGTGAAGATCTTGGTAGAACTCATCCTACTATATCGCTGGACCCCTGATCCTGCGTCGATCGTTCCACCATGTCATTACTGGTCCTTGCAATCGGCTACTGGCCATTACCACCTGTAGACGGGGTGGAATATGGCACCCTTTGAAGATTGTCTCCATATGATGAATCCAATAAGGGAGTTTGTATGGGTTGCTACTGTCGTATGTGTGTGGTTGCATGGCGACGAAAGCTACACTCGATTCTCAGTCCTCTTGCACTTGTTGAGGGTCAACCGATGCAGCCATTCTCCTACTATAAATTAATCGTCACTCATATACTAAATTTTGAAAAACAAAAGCTAACTTACTTGGACAGATGAGGCAAGCATACGGCGATGTGAGGTAGGGTGGCAGGAAACCGCTCGAATACCAATTGTGACGCCCCGTGCCCTCAGTGGCCCGGACCGTCACTGAAAACTAGCTTGCTTTTCGTAGACTAGATATCATAAAATGAGGGATCTTTTTTTTCATGTATGTATTTACTGTATATGTATGTATACCGATTACTATTCAAAAATACTATTAAATGGTTTCTATTCAAAAATACTATTAAATGGTTACTATTCAAAAATACGATTTACGGTACTATTCAAAAATACGGTTTACGGTTACTATTCAAAAATACCATTTAATGGTTACTATTCAAAAATACGATTTACGGTTACTATTTAAAAATACTATGTAACGGTTACTATTCAAACATACTATCTGATAATTACTATTCAAAGTACTATTTAACCATTACTATTCAAAATACTGATACTCAAATTTGCGGAAGATAAACTCGCGGTGTCTCCATAACCTTTCCCTCACATCCGCCTCCGCCGCCACCATCGCCCATTGGAGTTTAAGCCGTAGGACGCTTACCTACAGCATCAACACACTACGTGAGCTTTACGCCCAGTAAGTACAACATGTTTACCGCAAAACATGTTAAAATATAGTACATATTTAAAAACATATAAGCAGTCATATTTCACATATACCACTTTAACATATCACATATCACATAGCATATCAATGATTATAAAACTTCACATAACATGTGCATCACAGAAACATCGTGTACTGAATGCATCTAGAAGCATGGTGAACTATAACTAATGCATGATCCGGTTATGTTCATTTATTCATCAATTTCTCTTTCCTTTTCTTGTCTATTAAGGACCCATGTGTCAGTACTTTACGTGCACAGACTATCGGTAACGCCCGTGGTAAAATAGCTGGAGAGCCATCAACGGATGCTCAACTTTCTACTTTAACTGAAAACCCCTTCATTTGAAAGGGCCGGTACGACACGCTTACTACTTTCCGTCTTGTTTATCTTTTCCAGCCATATGCTTCTCTAAGTTGTCCTAACTCCTACATGGTAAGGACGTATGGCATCTATCTTGCTTTTTCATCAATCTACTTGACTGTGAAACTACATGCTCTTAAACATGAGGTGCAACATCGTGTGCATGGCATACATATTTTAACATACTGTAAAATATCATTTAAAAGCATTTTTGTTCATGCCATAGGCGGAGTTGTACTTACCTAATTGCAAGCAACTTGAAATCACGCCTTTATCAATTCACAGGTTACCACCTGTCATCAATAACGTTTCTCATTAATACTCTCATTAAGTCACTATTAACGTTAGTGACTATAACTTGTGTTTCTATAGGGTACTGAGACCCGTCGGTACCCTATTGGCCTATTATGGGGATTTGTTGTCTAAATCGTATCATGTTCGATCAATCGTCTACTTGACAGATTAACCATCATTCCTCACTGTGTTGTTCAAAATGCGGCCCTTGACTGGTTTATCGCTCAGTCAACTAACCGGTTAACTCGCGTGTTGGTAACTAAGTAGTCTATCGAGTTAGTATACGTGAACTTAGTGTAGTAACCGACCAGGTTACTTCACTTATTGGGGTGTGGTAGCCTACCAGGCTACTAAGGCTTGTTTGGTATAATAGCCCACTGGGCCACTATAGCCTGTTTGGGGTAGTAGCCTACCGGGCTACTAAGGCTTGTTTGGTGTGGTAGCCTACCAGGCTACACACACTATTTTATTTTGAAAAATTGTTTGGGCTGGCTTGTAAAAATCTTGGAAATTTTCCTTATTTTGAAACCGCCCCTTATCACCCCGTTGGAAGGTGGGGGACGTTTTTATAAAAAACTTGGTCATATTTTAAAGTGTTAAAAACACGTCTTTATTTTGAAGTGTATAAATCACATTTTTAAAGCTTGCATTTTAAAGGTGGTTTTTGAGCCATTTTTGAATACAATTTTGAAACTTAGTCTAAACGACTTTGTTTGATATTTGTCAAACATGAAAGTTTTCATCCTCAACAAGATGAACAAATCTTATGTTCATCCCGGAGCCTAAATCTAACTCTAACGGCTCCTAATTTCATTAAGCCCATGGGCTTGGTGCCCAGTTTTTTGTAAAAATCCCAGTTTTACGTCTTTGTAAAAACGGCTCGGTTTGAGGCATGAAATGATCAAATTTTTGACACACTCAAGTGGTTTTCAAGGTCTCGACGAGATCCACAACTTTCATGTTGAGTCCGAGAACCGGTTCAGACTCTAAGTGGGTCTTCTATAGCAAAACCCGAGACTGTTTCAACATTCAGATTTTTGTTCCCAGTTTTGGACACCGAACAAAAACTGGCAGAAAAGTCTATCTTAGGGTCATTTTTGGCCAAGGTCTATTTGACACAAAAATGACCGTATCGAAAAATTCCTTAAAACATTGTGTTTTTACTAAATCCCAAATTCGGACCCTAAGGGGGTCGAAATGGCCAAAATCCATGGTCTCTCCCTAAGGACAGATATGTGTCCAGCCACCATAATACACATCCATGCATTCACATCCACAAACCATATGCAACTCAAAGTAAACACAACCACAACCATAATGACTTTAAGAAATGAAAGCTAAGGGCTCAAATAACTTAATACAACCTTGTGCATAAACAAATACACATAAAACCCTTAGATTGAAAACTAAATTTTTTTTTCAACCAATCACCATGAGAAGGGTTTCGGTTTTTACCTTTGGTAGTTTGGACTCAAGCACACTTTTGGCCAGGCTTGGGGGGTCAAAATGCCATGGAAACTCAAGGGCTTGAGGTTGGTTTTATGCTAGCCAAGTTACCAAAAAAAAATCATTCAAACAACAACTCAAAATGAAGAATCAAAACATAAGGAAAAATCGGTTTTGCACTTACCCTTGGTGCACCTGAAAAGCTTGGTTCGGTCTCCCCTTGCTCAAGCTTGGAAGAGGTCGGTTTTTTATGAGTTTTGGTCAAGGTTTTGGCTTGTAAAATGTTGGCTTTTGGGACTGAGAAGATTCAGCAGCAAGCAAGGAAAAGAAGAAGAAAGAGACTTGTGGTTTTAGGTGTGTGGAAGCAAAAGTCCATGCCTTATGTCAAGGGTGCCTTTTATGGGCAAAATTGATCCAACTCACTTACGCTTAATCCTACTTAATTGTCTACCAAATTAGCCAAATCTTGGGACAAATATGCTACCCAATTTTAGAATAAGTGGGCGTGGGCTGCTCATTGGGAGGAGGAAGGGATTAAACAAATATTGTTGACTACTTTTTCAAAAACCCTTGAATAAAATATTCAAGTGTGTCATGGCTAGGGAGATTATTTTAATGGCCACCTTTTGGGCTATGAGTGCTGCAGATTACAGCTGCTTTTGTAGCTAAGGGGCACAAAAATTTAAGGCCAATTTTATCTGTGTTGGCTTCTCATCGCAGTCTAATTTTATACTACGGCGTTTGGCCCTTTCTCAGCAGTGTTCCAAATTTCATCCGAAAATTGGTTTTCTGAATTCGATTTTTGTACTGTAAATTCTTGGTTGTTTTCTACTGTCTAAGAGCCTATTATCAGTCTAAATTACTGTTCACATCCTATACTGTGGTTGTGTCTACACTGTGTTGTACTTTCACACGCGAACCGAGGTGTTCTCGGGTGAAATTTCAGACACAGTATCTCTTGACTAATTTGGACGTACTGATTTCATTTTTATCAGTTTTACATCCATCAGAGATCATCTAGACTAGTTTTCGGGATCTGTGTGACCTTACCTCGAAAAACGTGTCAGGTGCCCGATTGACTAATTTAGGCGTTCTAAGCCCAAATATATCAGTTTCGGGGCGAGTAAAGGTCGTCTTGACTCTTATCCTGATACTGCATACTTCTCACTATTCATTAACCATCATTTTCTACTTAACTGACTGGTCTGAGTGCTCCGACTCTGATTTTGTCTGTCTCTAGGTGAGAAGAGGTCATCTGGACCATTTCTCGATATCGTACCATTGCTAGCGCTATCTCTTGCTATTGTGCTCAGATGTTTGTTCCGAGCATTTTGGTGATCTATTTACCAGTCTTGTGTTAAGAATTGGTCGTTCGGACCAGTTTCCCGACACTGCCTGTCTCATTCATTTATTCACACAATAGGGTGGACTGAGTTCACTGTCGGTCGCCCCTTTCACTGCATAAATAGTACTTAAACAGTACCGTATCTGTTTAGTCTATTCAATGGAAAATATACTATATTTTCCAGCTTAATTACTCATTGCATAGTAATTAGGTTTCATGCAAATTCGAGGGTCTGTGTAACGGCTTTCTGCCCATTACACGACCTTCAACACGGTGTCTAACACGGGCGTGTATAAGGTAACACGGGCATGTATACACTGGAGACGGGAGTGTACTGGCTGAATTTCTTCAACACGGCCATGTTTGAAAAGACGGCCTTTTACACGTTCATTAACTTGAGAGGTACACGGCCGTGTTCTTGACCGTGTTTCAGTACACAACTATGTTCAGTTACCCGGCTTGTCACACATTCACAACCCGAGCGGTACACGGCCTTTTACATAGCCATGTACCTGACTGTGTTCAGCTACGCAACCATGTACACTTACACAACTACTGACACGTACACAGTCTGAGTGGTACACGGCCGTGTACCTGACCGTATAATTTAAAAATTACACTAAAATGTATCAAATTATTCTTCAATTTCTCATTAAATTGAAAATTAAAGTACATGATCGGGGCGGTGCTTACATATGGAGCCTTGGAAATTGGAGCTGTCCCTGGCATGATCTCAATTTTGAATGAAATCTCTCTTTCTGGAGGTAACCCTGGCAACTCTGGAAATACATCAAGGAATTCATTGATAACTAGAACATCTTCTGGTTGCAATTTCTTTTCTTCAGTCACATCTGTCACGTATGCCAGGTATCCCATATAGCCACTAGCCATTAACTTTTTCACTCTCATTGAACTGATCAACATCTTCTTCGATTGATGAGATGTGTCGACGTATTCAAAACTTTCCATGTTGTCCGGTTGAAAGACTATTTTTCGCTTCTGACAGTCGATGGTGACTTGGTATTTTCCCAGTAAATCCATTCCTAGGATCACATCATAGTCGATGATCTTCATTATCATTAGATCGACATATAGCTCCCTACTTGCCACAATTACTAGCACATGACGTAACCAGTAATTTGACAGCATCACTTCCCCTGAGGGTAGTGCTGTCCAAAAAGTCATTCCTATAGGGTCTTTAGCATACCTAGTTTGTCAGCAAATTTATGGGATACAAAGGAATGTATGGCTCCTGAATCAAAAAGGACACACACTACATGGTTAAATACAGAAATCTGACTTGTAACAACATTGGATGTTCCCGTTTCAGCATCTTCCTTAGTAAAAACAGTAACACGAGCATCCGATCGTGAGGTTTGTTCTGGTCGCTCAGACCATACTGATGGCACTCCTGAAGGCCCTTCAATCCTCCCCTATAAAGCATGAGCTTGAGGCGGTTACTGACGCTGAGGATATTGTTGGCGCTGTTGCACTAGTCCTCGGATATTCTGGCAGTTCATTAGAAAATTCTTTGCAAGATGCCCTTCTCTTCCGCACTGATAGTAAGTAGTAATGCCAATTTTACACTGGCCTAGATGCCTCCTTCCAATGTAGCACACGTGGGAAAACTTGACCCTGTACCCTGACTGGTCTTCTGCTGTTGATTACAGTTGTCCTTACTTCTATTACCGGAAAAATTGCCTTTTCTTTTTCCCTATTGTTGTTGGGAGCCTTGAGGGTTAGACTGGTTTGGCCTACCCTGACTGGTCTTCTGTTGTTGATTGCAGTTGGCCAGATTTGCTACCCTGTCCTCTCTGCATCCCAGCTTGTGCTAATTTGGCAAGGATCTTCTCTTTTTTCTTTGCTTCCCAAACTTTCTCTCTTTCTTCTTTTTGCCTGAGTAAGTGATATTCAGCCCTGAGGGCTCTGCTTACACAGTCTACCACCGAAGTAGGTGGTACTGGCCCACTGTCAACTACTACTGCTATCTCTGGCCTGAACATGCCTATCATTTTCTGAATCTTTTCTCTTTCTGTTGGCACCACATATAGACATAACCGAGATAACTGATCAAATCTCCTGCATACTTCACTCACAGACTAGTTTCCCTGTTTTAGTTCAGCAAACTCTTTTTATTGACGGCGGAGAGTAGTTGGGTCATAATACTTCTGATTAAATTCTTCCAGAAATTCTTCCCAAGTTATGTTGGTCACATCTCTCCTCATGCGGACCGTATCCCACCAAAAACGGGCATCCTTTTTCAGCACGAAGGATGCACACAAAATCTTCTCTTGATCTGTTAAATTCATGAAGTCGAGGATCCTTTGTAGTGAAGAAAGCCACTCCTCTGCCTTAAGTGGATCAATCAAACCTTCAAACTCTAGCGGCTTCATCCGACAGAATCGTGCATACAAGGGTTCCTGATTCATCCTCAGTTGAGGCTGTTGAACTTCTGCAACGACTGGCGGCTCTACTGGTACTATTTCAGCCACCTAGGAAGCATTTCCCTCTTCTTGGGCCTGTCTTTGTTGTTCCATAGCGGAATGTTGCTGTCGTAGTTCGGTATTTTCTTTCATTTGGTTTTCAAGGAGAGCTTGTACTTCCTTCAACCTCTCAGCTAGTGTAGGGCATCGGCCTTTTCTGACACTCATTTTGATCTCTTTCTTCTAATCCTGCAAAATAACGAATCATTAGATTTCCCATAATTAATTTTTTGGAATTTTGAGCGGGAATTTTAAACATGTCATTTATTGTAAAGCATACACCACAAAACATTTCATATCATTCTGTAGCACTTTCTTACATCATATATAGCATACACAACATTTACATATACTATAACAACATCTGTCTTAGCTTTTCCACACATACATACATATATACATATATTTACACGTGTGGTGTATTGACCCACTTTTAAGATTCAACTATCCTATTCATTTTTCCCTATCAGAAATTCCTTGGGGTCTTCATCATCTTCCTCAAAATCATCTCCCTTGGACGTCCCTAGGTCACGAGTCGCATTTGTTCTCTATCACGAGGGACCAGCCTCGTGATCATTAGCCATCAGTGCGGGTCCATATAGACATGTTAGTACCCCATCTTCATGAGTTTGCTCCCATTGGTGCTTTTCCAGGCATTCTCGTAATTGTGCTCTCTCAATTCTGATGGCACTAGCAACAAAATCGCGTCTAGGGATGGAATGGAGCAGGCTCATTCTTCACTTCAACTCTAAGGTGAGCCCTTTCCAAAACATCTCACGAAAGTCTTCATCAGAAAAGTTTGGGAGCGGGCACTTTTTAACCACTTTTTCCTCTAACCGCACGGTGTAGGTCAGCACTGTATCCCCAGGTGCCATCTGAAACCTCTCAATCCTCTGTAGATAGTCCCTAACATCTGTTATGCTAGGTAATGTTAGTGGTGCACTTTCCTCCCTAGCTGGAGGAATTGGGGTCGGCTCTGGGCTCCTCTAGGGAAACTGCTGTCTCATGATCTGATAAAAATCAGCCTAAGTAAGCCTCAGTAATGCCTCCTGATCACAGTATTCCCAGTAAACTCGGGCATCTCCTTGAAAAGTACTCACTGTAAGAATGACCCAGTAATCTCTGTCGATATCACATGATCGACAAATTAGCTCCATAGTGTGTAGCCAATCATGTACTGGTGGGGACTGGCGCCCTCCATCAAAACTAGGGGGCAAGCAGGCTCTAAATGCCTGGGTAGCCTTGGCAGATACCCTGGACCCAATATGGTCTCGTTTGCCAACTACTGGTATATCAACTACTACAGGTGAGGGATGGCGTACTAGTAGAGGGGTTGGTACCCTGGCCGTGGTCGGTGCCTCTACTCTGGGAATAACTGGGTCGGCTGGTGTTGAGGGTTTTGTATCGTTGGTTGTCAGGGTAGGGATGATCTAATTATGGATCTGGTCCACACCATTGGAGGACCCATACCTCGATATGGATGTGGTCGGTATAAGGTGTCATCTGGCTCCTACATAAAGTGCACTCTATATAAATAAACATGCTACTAATCATAAAATAAAATTAACTTACTTAGATCGATGAACGGGATGCACATCGGGCCTTGAGGGACGTGGTCAACTGCTCTAATACCAACTGTGACGGCCTACCCTGAATTGAGGCTATAGTACTAGCATAGTAGAGCTTTAAAGTCCGCTATGGTAGACCGTTATCTCAATGGGTCACCGGCATCTTACTTATTACTTGTTCTTGTTAAGTTACTATTTGTAATTCAGATGATTTTTTTTTTCTGAATATCGAGGGTTTTTTTTTAATTGTTGGTGATCGTAAACTATAAAAATATAAGCATCATAAAACATAAGATACACTACTGACATACTAGTCGTACATAATTTACATCAAGATGTATTTCAAAATATAATTCAAAATCTGTTCTCAAAACAATACTCAAAATCTGCACAGCGAAAAACATCAGTAGGACCATTCCCCTCGCCCAGCCCTGGAGGCAGATGCAATCCTCTATAATCTGAATATATCAAACTTCCAAACCCGGGATATATCATTAGTAGTTTGGAGTTTTATTATAACTGTAACTGAAATCTGAGAAACCTCCACCTATATGGGAGGCTGGTATGCCAATACTGATTTAATTACTGAGTTTCTGGTGGTTCCTGACTGGTGGCAATTATGCTGCCTCTAGGGTCTGGAAGTCTTTAAATTTATTCTGTAACTTATTTTATAGTTTTCTTAAGATTTTACATCTTATGTTAGTGTGCATACAGCACTTGACTACTAAATTTCTATCATCTATATCACATAAACATACTGAGTAAATTCATGCTGTAGACAAATAAATATCTAAACTTACCGATATTTTACTAGCGATTCCTTTCCTGAGTCAACCGGCTTCCTTAATTCACCTTTTGGTTGCTTTCCTATAACTGAAATAAATCGCGGTTATTTTTACCATTCACTTCATTTCTAAAATATAGTGAAAGTATAAAATTTGTAATTGGAACTCTTAATTACTCGTTTTAGGATTCATATTTTTAACTTTGAAATTATTATGCTGCATGAAAAACTATTTCAGGCCTTAATATCACTTTTCTGAACATTTTGATCAAAATGACCATTTTACCCCTAATGGGACTATAGACTGGGAAATCCTTGTTATATCGTTTTATCTAGATTTTCTGATCCTAAAAATCCTAAAATAACGTTTATTGGGTCTTACTGAGCTTTTATGGCATTTTCTGCCAAAACGCTTGGGTTACTATTCACCCGACTCTTAGGTGGTACTATTCCGACCCTCAAGGTCGTTTCTCGTTTTTCTAGCCTTTCGGGACCTCAAATGGCTATTTTACTAGTTATGTAATCGTCCCTTATTTTCTTTTCAAGCTTAGGTTTCCGAGAGGGCTCGGGTTTCTGGTTCCCAACCCTATTTTTACCTCTCATTTACCAAATTGCCCTTCGGGTGTCCTGAAAATTTTGGCAGCATTTCCACTGAAATTCTAGGTTCCCGGCGTTAAGGAAACGCCTCGAAACCATCTATCATATTCTACCCTACCAAGTACTATACCACAAACTAATTTTACGTAAAAGTTGCAAACTTTTTACCTAAAATTTTATCACAAAACTTGCTCATTTTTAACGGGATTTCAGCCCGTTCTTTATCATTTTTAGGCCCGGTTTTATACTCAAATCACACATTCACATGTCTTAACAAAACTTTCTCATTTTCCACCAAACCTACACACAGTTTTTCTTAAAAACCCTAAACAAAAATTTTTGTTTTATAACTCAAATTTTTCATGTTTATTTTCCACATCAACACATTCATTTTTTTATCACAAACCATAGCATAATTCATCAATTTTTTTTTTACACTTTCACCCTTTACAAAAGCTACGGATTTTCAATGAAAACTCAAGCACAAACTTTTATTTTTCTCACCTCATTCCCTTATTTGTTTCATCAACATGTTAATATCAAATTTCCACATTCAATCAACAACATAAATTTCCACTTTTTTTTCCTAAGGTGGCCACGGATTCTCCTTGAAAAATAAACATAAAAATTCATGTTTTTCACTTCCATTGCATTCACTTTCTTTATCACTCTCCCACATGAAAATCAACACCCAAAACCATGCAAAGCAACATGAAAAATTCATCATTCCATTCCATATACAATCCATGGGTTTAGTGGGTAAAATGCACATAAAACTTGATTTTTCATGCTCTTGTTTCTTGTTTCACTTAATCTCACATCATTCCCACACTTTCAACCAAAAATACATGAAACAAAAACTAATTTTCTTCTCATTAAAACAGCCCATTCACATTGTTTTTCTTCATGAAAAACAATAAGAAATGATGCCAAATTAGAAGATTACCTTGCTTGCTTGCTAACTTGAACCTTGTGATGAAATTTTCACACTTTCTTGCATAAATCTTGAAGAAAATTTTGAGCTTTCAATGGGAAAGATACACGGCTTCAATGGGGGCTGAAAACCAGAAAATTTTCTGGTTTCTAATGGCTTAAAACCGTGCATATATGCAGCCAAAAAGGAGGGACTAAGTTGCAAATGATTTAAGGGTATTTTAGCAAACTTTTTATACAATTTTTCTACTCTTTAGGGGCTGTTTTATAATTAAACAAAGAGGAAAAGATTTTTATCTGATTTTGGCCCCAAAATCCACCACCTTCCATGCCCTAGAACCCTCTTGAATTTTGCTTAAGCTTCCTTTGACTTTTCAAGTTGACATTGCATCTTAGCTATTGATTTTTCTTGACTTTAAACCCTAGCTCTTGGATTGGAATGTATCCTTACTTCTTTTCAAAGATTAACACTCAATCTTTGACTCCTTATATGTATTTGGAGTCAAACATTTGACCAAAAATTAAACTGAAAATTGTTGCACTGAAATCGCATAGACGAGTTCCTGAGGCTGTCCGCGCGATCGGTTTTCCTTATTTCGCTCCGGTTTGCCTAAAAATCAATACCATAAGTATTTTTTCTTTTACTGCTTTATCTCATACTTTAAAAATTTTCGAAACCGAAAAAGCATAAATTGTCTGATTTCGGTTCGATAAAATTTTCTGTTTCTAATCACACTCTTGTCAGCACTGTCTGAACATTTCATCACATTCTAAATAGTATTAAAACATATGTTTTACAGTTTTACGCATAAAAATCGTAGAGTATACAAGTTATATAAAATTTCTAGAAACAGTAAAATTTCTCGATTATGACATGGACAGTAGCTCGTCACAGGCTTATGTAATACGGTATATAATTGGGAGTTCAGTTTCAGATTTATAATTGTGTGACTCTGAAATTAGTGATCATATGATTGACTTGTTTGGTACAGAATGATGATTATATGGATTCATGGGAGGCTAATTATATATCTCCAATTGGTCTCTCTACTAGCTCCACATAATTCCTTAACAGTTGGCAAATTGATTTGTGCATGCTTATTGGCTAGTTGATTATACATGGATGGTGTTTACATAGGATTAGGATGGTGGACAAGATTCTCTCCAGTTGAATTCAGATTTTGTTTTGGATAATAGAGTACACAATTATTCGAACTCCAAATAAAGTTGCCATGATTTTATTTGAGATTGGATTGGAGTTGTAGAAAATTGTCCATGAGGGCAAAATTTGAAATACAGCTTTTTGTGGATTTTGAAATTTGAATTTTGAATTTTGAAATTTGAAATTTAAATTTTGAATTTGAAATTTGAATTTGAAATTTAAATTTGAAATTTGAATTTGAAATTTGAAATTTAAATTTGAAATTTGAATTTGAAATTTGAAATTTAAATTTGAAATTTGAAATTTAAATTTGAAATTGAATTTTGAATTTTGAAATTTGAAATTCAAAATTTGAATCACAATCTAAGTGGAATTCGAATTCTTTATGGATAATTCCACAAGGTTAGAATTAGAATTTGAGTTGGATTATGGTGAGGAAAATCTTGTTTGAATCCTACTTGAATTTTGAATCCCAATCCTAACTAACTTGATCGAAAATTGTTGAGGAAAATCCTCCTAGATATTTTCAGTTTTTGTGCATAAGGATGCAGGGAAAAATTCAAGTTTCTCCCTGGAATTGGCTGAAATTTTTGAGGAAAATCTCAAGGGGATTTTCGATTTTTTTTATAGGTAAGAATGAGATAAAATTCAAGCTAGAAAATCCTATTTGAATTTTGATTCTCTTCACACTTTAATAGATGAATCTGGACAGGTTTATGGTGACGAGATAAAATTCAAATTAAAATCCTGTTTGAATTTTGAATGCGAAAAATTAAAAAGTGGCTGAATTCTTTTAGTGGATAAGGCCTTGAAAATTTCAGTTTTTATGAGTGGATAAGGGAGAAAATCTTCTCCTAATCCAATTCGAATTTAGAGGATCACCTCATGCAAGTCTATAAATAGAGGTCCTGCCACTCCAGTTCTCTCAGACCACAGACTCTCAGGTGAGCAGGCTTATTGTTGCACTACTCATCGTGACAATAAGTTCTTTAGAGATCTGGGTAGTCGGAAGAAGACTAGCAGTACTAGCATACCGGTCGAGGAACCGAGTGCCCACACACTCTGTCATTCGGGAATTGGAGAATAGTAGAGAAGGCTAGTTGGTTGAAGCCCTCTAGTCATTCTCCTTCTGCAGATTGGCATCCTCTGAGGTATAAGTTTAAATGTTGTTAGTTTATTGTATATAGTATCATGAGATATTTAATGATCTTGAAAAAAATTTTATTGTTCCACTGCGCTACTTTGATACGTTCTTACCGATTTATTTCCTACATTGTTTACTTAGGGCCCATGTGTAGAGAGCGAGTCCCTACCACCTTGACTTAAAACTTAAACTTTTAACTGACTCTTAAACTTTAAACATACTTGATTATACTTCTCTGAACTTTACTCTTCTTAAACTTGCTTTTCTTAATTTACTTTTAAACTTACTCTGGTACCAATGTAGGTACCTTAACTTGGGCTCTGTTGCCACATCTTGTAGACGACCCGACTCACTCGAGTCGTCCACTTAAAACTTTAACTTTTCTTAAACTTTGCTCTTCTTTATCTTACTTTAGGAAAACTTACTTTAACTTACTTACTTCTTATATCTTTAAACTTACTAGTTTTAACTTTGTCATTTTAACTTACTTGCGGAAGCGGTATTTGAAAAATTACTGATAATTTTTTTTTTCTTTTAAAACTTAAACTTGATTTAAACATATGAGCTTTCAAAAAACATAATGAAAATACTTCAAAAACTTACTAACATTAAACCTTGTCTCTTTTTCATTACATTACATATACCTTTTCTTTAAATTGCAGCGGAAAATCATAGTGAAAACCATAACCCACCCCATAACACTCTGGGAATCTGTCTGCCAGCCCATCTGTTTCTTCTTTCATAATGTAGGTAGCTTACTCTTGTTACCTACATCACGAACAAACTAGTGAGCTAGAGCTCAGTAAGTACAAACTTACACATAAATATATCATACACATAAACCTATATTTCATAACACATCTCAAACATAACATTTCATAAATCACAACAACTAACAACAAAGGTTAGTTTGATTATGCTTACTTAATTTTTTTTCTTCTTACTTCTCATTGTTCTTATTTTCTTTCTTATTCTTCTGTTCTTTTCTTTTCTTTTCTTTCTTAGCTTTTCTTAGCTTTTCTTTACTTTACTTTCTTTTCTTTTCTTTTCTTAGCTTTTCTTTGCTTTATTTTCTTTTCTTTCTTTATCTTTCTTTATCTTTCACTTGTGGGCCCGTGATTGAACGTACCTAATGCGCACGGACCAATGGGGGAACAGGGGAGCGACCCACCAATCAACCCCAAGGTCGATCTCGCACTACAAACTTGGGGTAGTGCGTTAGCCATTAACTACCTTAAGCTTGCGGTAGCACCACACTTCTGGGGTGGAGGCTATTCTTAACTCTTAAACCTTACAGCTGGAGAGGCCGGTATGTCAACCTTAAATTTTCAGTCTTATTATCTTGCTTATTTTCATCTTTCTTAACTTTCTTTTGTTTAAATTTTTGTTCTTTTTGACTTTGTGAACATGTTAGATTTTCATGTCACCATGCATGTTTCTTAATATTTGCATGGTCCAAAAACTTTTCTTATCATTTTATAAAACATTTCTTTTAATAAAACATGTTGTAACTTAATTCCACAACAACACATCATAACACAATCCTATGGCAAGTCAGTTCATGAGTAGACAATTAAATGTCTGTACTTACAAATACTTTACTCGTATCTCCTTCTTCGCTTCTGGATCTGCAGACGTTCCTTTGTTGCGTCTGGATTGGGGTCCTATAACTGAAACAATAACGGTTATTTTCCATACTTGTTCAATATATAAAACTTAATAAAACGTAAAAATTCTACGTTTCATTTCTCGATCATAAACTTAATGATCTAATATCCCATTTATAACTTTTTTGCTAACTCTTGGCAAAATTACCATTTTACCCCTAGCGGGATTTTTCTCATCATAACTTTACTTTTCCTTGATTTACAACTTAGTTTTGGCCCTTAGAATCTTAATTAAGTCATTCTAAATCCATTAGGATCCTTTTCTATCATCCTCGAAATTTTTAGTCTAAACGACCATTTCGCCCCTGACAGGTCTTTGGGCCATATCATTTTCATTTTTATGCTTAAACTGGATTTTCTAAACCCAAAGATCACGAAATCATATTTATTAAGCCTTTTCGAGCTTTTTCAGCATTAATTACAGAAATGCTCGGATCACTATTCACCAACCCTCGGGTGGCACTATTCCGATCCTAGGTCGTTAATCCTCTTTTTCAGGCCTAAATCATCGAGGGGGCTCGGGTTTCCATCCCGATCATATTTTTACCCTTCGGTTTCTAAAATATCCCTTTGTGCCATTTTTTTAAATTTCGACAGCATTTTCGTTTAATTTTTCGGTTCCCAGCATTTAGGAAACGTCTCGAAACCATCTAACCTAATTCTATTCTAGCACATACTATACTAGAGGCCTATATTTTTACGTAAAACTCAACTTTTACGTAAAAATCTTTACATTTTACACTTTTTCTTATTTGACTATTTTTCATACACAGTCTATTTTTCTTACAATTTCACATGTAAAAGTACATAATTAGTACATAATCATTCCAAAATAATAAATAAGGAATGAAGGACCGAAATCACTAATGAAATCATCCCACCGACGATCAAACAGACCGTTCGGTCTCGCGTGCATAAACTTTGATGCTCCGTTCTTTACATTTGAAATTTCGTCTTGCAATTCCGACTCCGCAGATGTGTCCGGAACATCGAAAATAGGCAAATGGGCCATTCTTCAATTTTTGGTCACCGGTCACCATTGGCCGGCATTGACCGACGGCGGCGTGGAGAAAGGTGACCACCATCTCGTAGATATCGACGTGAGGAACTCATTGGTGGTGTCAATTTCACCAATTGAAGCTCCTACTGCCGAAAATCAACCCCTAAAAATTGGTGACGGTGGCAATGCTTGAATCTTTGATTTCTCGATGTTTTTGCCCAAAATTGATTTGGGGCTTTTGATCTACGTGTTGTTCTGAGCATTTTGATACCCACCTTGCAACTCAACTTCGTCAGAATAGTGAGATTCCACGGGGCTGATTGCGATGATTGTTGGGGTGAAATGAGCTATGGGTTTTGTTCTCCTCTTCACCACGAGTCTTTTGGGACCGGAATCACCTTGATCGGACGTCGGACGGCGGAGAAATCGACGTATGAAAATTCCGACCACCGTGACATTCGGGCGGCGCGTGTGGGCTGCTCCGGCGTCCAATCCGTCGACTCGACCCACCGTTAGACTCAGCTCAGCGAGAGCTTCCCAACGGTGCCAACGGTGTCGCAAACTGACACCGTTTCCGATAGTCGGTTACTGTTCATTTTCGTGTGGGGGGAGGAAAGAGAAAGTTAAATGAAATTATGGGCCCCTTTTTAAATTTTTTGATTTTTCGCCGTTATTTATGCTTTTTTTGTCCAAAATTTCAACATGAGCTATCCTGACTAATTTGGGCGTACTGAACCCAAATATATCAATTTTATTTCCATCCAAGATCATTTCGACCAGTTTTCGGTACGGCGAAATCCCAGTCAAAAATTACCTTTGTGCTTAATTAACTAATTTGAGTATACTGATAGGCTATACTGACTAATTTGGACGTGCTGAATCCAAATTTATTTGCTTTAACTTCATTTGAGGTCATCTCAACCAGTTTTCCGGTACTGCGAATTCCCGGTCAAAAATTACATTTGTGCTCAATTAACTAATTTGAGCATACTGATTGGCTATCCTAACTAATTTGGACATGCTAAATCTAAATTTATCAGTTTCAACTTCATTCGAGGTCATCTCGACTAGTTTTTTGGTACTGCATATTTCCCGGTCAAAATTTACTTTTTGTGCTCAAATGACTAATTTGAGCATTCTGATTCCAAATATATCAGTTTTATATTAGGAAAATGTCATCTTGACTAATTTCTTGATACCGCATATTTCCTGATAAAAATTACTTTAAACCATAATCATTGAATCCAAATATCACATTTCTTCAAAAGAAATAAATCAATGATGACATCATTTACTTTGGCCTTATTATATTAATCTGCCGTCAAAGTTTGACCAAAAGTCAAACTGATCAGAACTTTCACCGAAATCGCGTAGGCGGGTTTCTGACGCCTCCTATGCGATCGGTTCAATCTAATTCAATCTCAAAACTCTTAAAAAAAAAAACCTAAAACACTTATCTTTTCTTATTTTTACTTTGACTTGCCATTTCTTATATCTATCTTTTTCGGATATCGAAACCACTCTATTCTGAGCGTTTTGGTTCGAAATCACTTTCTCAGTTATGAACTTTATTCTTTAACTATTTTTGGAGATTTCAATTCCTCCAAAACATTTATTTATTATCATTAATACTTTTATCTTTTTATTTATAAACATAGTGTTCTTTTACATTCTATTCATAAAAATTCTTAGAAAAACCTAACTTAATCCTAGGTAACACTATTGGAATTTTCTGGTCTGTCACACCATGTGTCAGTATCAAGTACGCGTAAACCATCGGTAATGCCCATGGTCACTAAAAAATGAAGAGCCATCAATGGATGGTCAACTTAACTTTAACTTGAGAAACTTCTTCAACTGAAAAGACCGGTATGACATGCTTTTTAAATTCTGATTTGTTTAACTGTTCTGGCCATTTGCTTTTTTAGCTGTCCCTAATCCTATGTGATAGAGATATATGGCATCTAACTTTGTTCTTTCATCAATCTACACGATTGTAAACTATATACTCTTCTATATGCTATGCATAGATGCATACTTAAAATACTGTAAAAACCATCATTTAAATTCATTTTATTCACGTTGTAAGCAGAGTTGTACTTACCTAGTTTGCACGTAAACTTGTACTCTCGCCCTAGTAAACTTACAGGTTACTACCTGTCATCAATAACGCATCTCAGTAACACCTTTACTGAGTCACTAATACTGTTGTCGTCAGTGCTAAGTGTCTCTCTCACTCTTGAGAGTTTGCTTATGTAGGAAAATAAATCGGTAAAAACGTATCAGAGTGGCACAGCGGAACAATAAAAATTTTTTGGTCGTTAAATATCTCATGATGCCATATACAATAAATCAACAACAATTAAAACTCATACCTCAAGGACGCCAATCTGCAGGAGGAGAATGACCGGAGGCTTCAACCAACTAGCCTTCTCTACTATTCTCCAATTCCCGAATGGCTGAGTGTGTGGGCACTCTGAACCTCGATCGGTATGCTAGCTCTGCTAGTCTTCCTCTGACCACCTAGATCTCTAAAGAACTTTATTGTCACGATGAGCTGTGCAACAATAAGCCTGCTCACCTGAGAGTCTGTGGTCTGAGAGAACTGGAGTGGTAGGACCACTATTTATAGACCTGCATGAGGTGATTCTCTGAATTTGAATTGGATTAGGAAAAGATATTTTCCCTTATCCATAACCAAAAAATCCAAACTTTTCCAAGGGAGAATCTCAACAAAAAATTCGGTTTTCTTAGGATAAATCCAATCCAAATCTAAACAAGATTTTAACTAGAATTTTATCTCCCTTTTTCAACCCAAAAAATCTGAAAATTACAAGGAGAATATCTCCTAAAGATTTCAGCCATTATGGATAAGGGAGAATCAAAAATTCCACTAGGTTTTTCAAGCTTGAATCTTATCTCAACCTTATCCAAAATAGCTGAATTTTCCTAGGAGAGATCCTCCAAATTTTCGGCCACTTTTCAGGGAAGAGAGAATCCAAATTCAACTGGGATTGAAACTTGAATTTTTCCCTTGAATCTTATCCACAAAAAACCAAAATTTCCTTGAGGATTATCCTCAAAAACTTCGTCCACTTTTGTTGGGATTTAGATTCAAAATTCAAGTAGGATTCTAACAAGATTATTCTCTCCAAATCCAACTCAAATTCGAATTTCAAACCTTGTGGATTTTCCACAACAAATTCGAATCCTACTTGGACTGTGATTCAAAATTTGAATTTCAAATTTCAAATTCGAATTTCAAATTCAAATTTCAAATTTCAAATTTCAAATTTCAAATTTAAATTTCAAATTCGAATTTCAAATTCGAATTTCAAATTCAAAATTCAAATTCAAAATTCAAATTTCAAATTTCAAAATTCAAATTTCAAATTCCACAAAACGGTTGTGTTTCAAATTCTTGTTCTCATGGATAATTTTCTACAACTCCAATCCAATCTCAAATAAAATCATGGCAACTTTATTTGGAGTTCGAATAATTGTGTACTCTATTATCCAAAACAAAATCTGAATCCAACCGGAGAGAATCTTGTCTACCATCCTAATCCTGTGTCATCACCATCCATGCATAATAAACTAGCCAATAGCATATACAAATCAATTTGCCAAACGTTAAGGAATTATGTGGAGCTAGTAGAGGGACTGATTGGACATATATAATTGGGCTCCCGTGATTCCATATGATCATCATTCTTTACCGAACAACTCAATCATATGATCACTAGTTTCAGAGTCACACCACTATAAACCTGAAACTGAACTCCCAATTATATACCGTATTACGTAAGCCTGTGACGAGCTACTATCCAATGACCTTGTCATATATGCAAAACCCTCATATGATATCTACGATCGGCCTTAGGTCAAAGTCCGTTTAATCCTACTGACCAGGCTATCTTAAAGTTCCATTATACTACCGAATTAAGAAAATGATTATTCACCATATGTGAATAAGAAGTCATCCGCCTAGCAGACGACCCAAGGCCTTGTCCATTTTCACATTCAGTATAATGCCTTTAAGTGGATACCTTTAACTCCTCAGAGCTATGATTCCGATATCTGCAAACAAACCCTTCATCGTATACAAGTCATGTACCCAACGAACCGGTCTATAAGCTTACTACCTCTGAGACGCTTTAGCCATTGGAACATCAAAGTATACAAGTCATATACATGAAGAAGTTCATTTACTCAGGATTAAAGTTATTGCACAATGAACGTCAAAAGCAGATTGATCCACTCAAAGCGGACTACGTAGATCAATCACGCTTTAGTCCCGGTCTAATATATCACCACCAAGCAACATATCTATGTCTCTACTTGGGAGTTCAGCTCCAGACAGTCAAGACAAACCGTCCCCTCCAAGGCTTTAGACAACATAATAGTCTTAACATGAGTTAGTTGCTCGGTCTAACCCCATAGACTACAAACCATAGTTTAGACCGCTAACTTTAGAACATTGTCTTCTCACATACAAAAGTCCATTGCATGCAACGTTCTAACAGTTTTAACACAAGCAGTCAGTGAGCCATATTTGCTTACATTTACTTTAACATGTAAATAAGATGAGGACAGATAGCAATGTAATGAATAACCTCTATATATAATTTTATTATCCAGTTCAAAATGAATACATCAAAATGTCTCTAATGCTTAGGGCATTTCCTAACAATCTCCCACTTGCCCTAAGCCAGTAGATGTGCCATGTTACGCATCCCCATCGCCTCTACATGCCTCTCAAAGCTTCTAGCCACCAAAGTCTTAGTAAAGGGATCAGCGATGTTGTCCTCGGACGCGATCTTACATACATCCACTTGTCCTGTCTCCACATGCCCTCTAATAATATGATATCTCCGATCGATGTGCTTGGTCCTCTTGTGGTGCCGAGATTCCCTTGTGTTGGCAATAGCCCCTATATTATCACAGTAAAGTGTGATAGGCTTGTCAACACCCGGAATGACCTCAAGGTCTCTAAAGAACTTGCGGAGCCAAACCGCTTCTTTAGATGCCTCAGCCACAGCCACATACTCAGCCTCTATAGTAGAGTCAGCTGTGTAGCCCTGCTTCACGCTCCTCCACACAATGGCGTCTCCTCCGAGTAAAAACACTGATCCAGATGTCGATTTCCTTGAATCCTTACAAGTCTGGAAGTCTGAGTCCGTGTATCCTATGGGTTCTCTTAAGATACTTGAGTATATGCTTTACTACTTGCCAGTGCTTGGTTCCAGGATTCGCTTGATATCGACTCACCATACTTACTGCAAAACATATGTCTGGGCGAGTGCAAAGCATAGCGTACATAAGGCTACCCACAGCGGATGCATAAGGGACCTTACTCATATGCTCTCTTTCTTCCGATGTCTTGGTACAGTTATCCAATGAAAGAGTTAGCCCGGCAATAGAAGGTTACGAACCTTTCTTTGCCTCTTGCATTGCATATTTGTCAATTATTTTATCTATGTGTGAAGCTTGGGATAACGCTATCATTTTGTTCTTTCGATCTCTGAAGAGACGAATGCCTAGAACATAATTAGCTTCTCCCAAGTCCTTCATGTCAAACTGTTGGTGTAACCAAAGCTTGACCGATGATAAGTTCCCTACATCATTCCCAATGAGTAGTATATCATCGACATAGAGTATCAGAAAGACCACTTTTCTATCCTTAATACGTTTATAAACACAAGGTTCATCAACGTTTTGCTCAAAACCAAATGTCTTAATCGCTTGATCAAACCTCTGGTTCCATGAGCGGGATGCTTGCTTTAATCCATAAATGGATCTAAGCAACTTGCAGACTTTCCTTTCTTGGCGTTTCGCTACGAACCCTTTGGGCTGTATCATATAGATACACTCTCCAAGATGGCCATTCAAGAATGCCGTCTTGACATCCATTTGCCAGATCTCATAATTGAGAGCCGCAGCAATAGATAGAAGAATACGGATAGACTTCAGCATAGCAACAGGTGAAAAGGTTTCCTCATAATCGATTCCAGCCTTTTGCGTGTATCCCTTTGCAACCAGTCTAGCTTTGAAAGTTTCCACTCTCCCTTCTGCATCCTTCTTTCTTTTGTAGACCCATTTGCATCCAATGGGTTTTATCCCATCCGGCAAATCTACAAGTTCCCAAACAGAGTTGGATTTCATAGAATCCATCTCATTGTTCATAGCCTGTTTCCAAGATTTAGAATCAACATCCTTTATAGCTTCATCATATGTGACCGGATCTTCCTCATGCTCATGAGCCTCGGCCTGGTATACCTCAGCATCATACATGAAGAAATTAGGTTTCTTCGAAACCCTCCCACTGAGACGAGGCACCCTAAATTGTTGATCGTCTGCAGGTCTTTCACTGGAACTCGGACTTGCGTCGAAGACCGAAATCTGTGGAGCAGTTCTTTCACCCGATAACTCCTCTAGCACTAGTTTGCTTCGAGGCTTAAAGTCATTCATGTGACTTTCCTCCAAGAATGTCGCATGGGTTGAGGCAATGACTTTTTGTTCCTTCGGGTTATAGAACAGACCTCCTTTAGTTCCTTTTTGGATACCCTACAAACATGCATAATTCTGATCTTGGTTCCAACTTTTTCGCATCCCCATCCAGTACATGTGCCGGGCAGCCCCATATTCTCATATGTCCAAGGGAGGGCTTCCTGCCACGCCACAATTCATACGGAGTTCTGGGAATTGATTTGCTCAGAACTTGGTTCAGAATATAGCACGCCGTTTGTAAAGCATATCCCCAAAACGATAATGGCTGTATTGAATAACTCATCATGGACCGTACCATATCCAATAAGGTCCTGTTTCTCCTTTCGGCTATACCATTCTGTTGTGGAGTACCAGGTGCAGTCAATTGGGATAATATCCCGTTCTCTACAAGATGTCCTAGAAATTCATCGGAGAGGTATTCGCCACCTCGATCAGATCGAAGTGTCTTTATGGATTTATCCAATTGCTTTTCCACTTCCGCACGATACTCCTTGAACTTGTCAAAGGTTTCGCTGTTGCGGTGCATCAGATACACATATCCATACCTCGAGTAATCATCTATAAAAGAGACATAATACTCGAACCCTCCTCGTGCTGTGACGTTCATGGGGCCACATACGTCAGTGTGCACAATTTCTAAGAGCTCCTGAGCCCTTGTACCCTTAGCTCCAAAAGACCTCTTAGTCATTTTACCCTCTAGACAAGACTCACATTGGGGAAGTCGTACCTCCTCCAGAGATTCCAGAGGACCGTCTTTCACCAATCTTTGAATCCTATCCTGATTAATATGACCAAGTCTTAAATGCCAAAGATACACCTTGTTAGAGTGAGAAACTTTCAACCTTTTAGAGTTATCAATTAATTCAGTGTCAAGCAGTGAGTACATCTTCGGTTTGATCAAATATAGGTTTCCATCCATCCATCCAGAACAGATAAAAGACTTATTTCTACGAATATTAACTCTTTTACTAAAAGAAACTGAATAAGAATCCTTTATTAAACAAGCTACCGATATAAGGTTCCTCCTAAAATTAGGAACATAAAAACAGTCTTTTAATAAAATAAACCTAAATTGATCAAAATAAAGGTAAACATCTCCCACTGCCTCAGCCACCATAAAGCTACCATCTCCAGTCCGCAACGAGAGGCTCCTATCATGTAGACTTCTCGTTTCCACGAACCCCTGCATAGAAACACAAACAGGATTAGTGGCGCCCGAATCAATGACCCAAGTGTCTTTCGATTCTTCCCCAAAACACGCTTCCAAGTAATGAAGTTCCTTACCTTCCTTGCCCTTGGCGGCTAGGAATTCCCGGCAAGCCTTCTTGAAGTGACCTACCTTCCCACAATGGAAGCATTTGGACTTTTTAGGGTCCTTCGGCTTCTTGTTCTTCTTCTTCTTCTTCCCGTCTGAGACAGGAGGATTAGAAGAACTAGAAGCCACTTGCTTCTTATTTAGCCTCTTCCTCTTCCATGAGTGATTGGAAGATTCTGCCAAATTGGCCTCTCCTTTAGGTCGGACCACATCCTCATCCCTGATCATCCGCTCATAAGCCTGTAGTTGCTTCATGAGCTCGGTTAGTCCTAACTCCTTTGTCGCCAGATTGTATGCGGCTTTAAACCCCACAAAATCTTTAGACAGAGTCTTGAACACCATCTCGATCTGGGTGTTGTAGTCCAACTCAGCACCATTCTCGGCAGCCTCAGCGAAGAATCCCATTAGAGTGATCATATGGTCCTTCACTGGAGCACCCGCCTTTTGCTTGGAGTTCATAATGCTGGTGATTGTAGACTGTCGAGCCAATTTTTCTTGGCCTCCGAACATGTCCTCCAGATTTTCCATGATCTCCCCAGCAACTTGATAAGTCTCATGCTGCTTTTGTAAAGCACTCGTCATGCTAGCAAGGATGTAGCATCGAGCTATCTCATTGGATTCTCTCCAACGATTATAGGCAATCGGGACCTCCTCAAGTGGTGTGTCAGGTTTGGGCCCAGGTGGGCATGGTTCGTCCAGTACGAACTTGTGTCTCTCGCAGCTGAGAACTATTAATAGATTTCTTTTCCAATCTTTATAATTGTCGCCATTCAACTTATTTTCAGTAAGTATCGAAATGAGGGGTGTCGGTGACATTTTGAACTGAAATAAAATTATACTAGACATCATTACAAAGCCCAAGCAAATATGCAGATAATTTAGCAAATAAAACATACAAGTATGTTCCTACATGAAACTTGAAAAAAAATGTAGCATTGCAATGGTAATTCTCAGCACCTATTGCCCCAAGTCACCGAGGGGTGGTCATGAGAACAAATAGCCGGAACATGGACCCCGTCCGATTAATATATGTTACCTTAAATCCTCCAAGGTTAAGACATATATTAATAACCGCTTATTTGGCCACCAGTTTAGTTAACAGAGCTTCTAGGGAAGGTTAATAACTAAACGAGTCTTGAGTGTATAACCATTGTTTACGTAGCCCGATCCACGTCCTACCAAGCCACCGAGGGGTGGTCATGAATAGGATCGCACCCGAACACGTTTTCCACATAGGAGATCCAATCTAGTATACTGGCGGCGGTAAACACCTACCGAGGGGTGTGGTCAGGTCAGAACTGACGCGAGGCGTTACCATGCTTTCACATATGGATCAACAATGGAGGCCGTGGGTTTTGTTTGAAACCCTCTCCCACTCAATATTTTGAAAAACATGCAAGTTTTGACAAATTATGTATGATCAATATAGTATGAGCGGCACTCACCTATCCTATATGACATGTTATCAAATATGCATACAAAACATCCATCAATACATATTTATACATCCATGACATATCACAGAAAAAATAATTGACAGAATAACCAAGCTATGGTTCCATCCTAGAACAAAGAAAATAAAGATTACAAAATTCCATCCAAAGCATTCTTTGGGTCTTGAATTTTGTTCCGTCTTCTTGTATCCATCTTTATGTAGCCTCTCCATTTATTTCTCATCCCAAGAATTATTTAAAATTTAAATTTCCAAAAATTTAAATTTCAAATTCAAACTCCAAATTCGAATTTCAAATTTAAATTTCTAATTCAAATTTTAAACAATTTTAATCATCATGTGTAATAATATGTAATTTCAAAAATTTCAAATTTTCAATTACATATTTTTAAACATGATTTAAAATTAAATCTCAAATTTAAAAATCAAAATTTTCAAATTTTGGACCGCCGCACCGCCGCCCGTGAAGGCGGCAGCCGCCGTGGGTAGCCACCAACCCCGGAGGGGCTGGCAGCCCACGGCCGCCCCTTGTGCAGCCCTGTCGGGCTGCAGGCCAAGCCTGCAGCGCCAGGCTGCACGCCCAGACTGGGTGCAGCAGCCGGCAGGCTGCAGGCAGCGCCTGCAGCCAGTGGCTGCACGCCCAGGCTGCGGCCAGGCTTGGGCAGGCCACGGCCATCCCTGGCTGCAGGCAGAGCCTGCGGCCGTGGGTGGTGTGGGCCTGCACAGGGGCTGCCGCAGCCCCATCCTGCCCGAGGACAGGGGCTGCAGCCCCACAAAGTTTTTTCGGCCTATCCTGAGGGGTCGTGTCTCGATTTTAGTGCCATTTTCCAATTTATCTATTAGGATCTCCAAAAATTAATTTGAATCCCAATTAAATTGAAATTTTCCACACAATCAAAATTTCAACCTTTAAATCAAATTTAACTTTTGGGAAAAATAAATTACGGTCTTCAATCTTCAATCTCCTCCAAGAATAATTACATAAAATTTCCTAAACCGTTTCCGGTGTACAGAAATTCTAACCATAAAAAATCTAAGAGATAAGAATTAACATCCATGGGAAAAACACAGTGTTAATAAACTGCTCCCATGGTTACATAAAAAATTCCTAGATACAATTTTTCTAAATTCTAAGGAACCATAACCGGTATAAACAAGCATGCTTATAATAATTCAAAAATTAAAATAACCACATACTTTATACATAATACACGATAACAACATAAAGGAACCCTAGAATGCCACTCTCTAAATATCAAATCCATACATAAATAAAAAAATAAGTAATTGTCTAATTTATATACATGGCATAGTCATGAGATGTCTCTGATACCAATTATAGGAAAATTAACTGGTAAAAACGTATCAGAGTGGCGCAGCGGAACAATAAAAATTTTTAGATCGTTAAATATCTCATGATGCCATATACAATAAATCAACAACAATTAAAACTCATACCTCAAGGACGCCAATGAACAGGAGGAGAGTGACCGGAGGCTTCAACCAACTAGCCTTCTCTACTATTCTCCAATTCCCGAATGGCTGAGTGTGTGGGCACTCTGAACCTCGATCGGTATGCTAGCACTGCTAGTCTTCTTCCGACCACCCAGATCTCTAAAGAACTTTATTGTCACGATGAGCTGTGCAACAATAAGCCTGCTCACCTGAGAGTCTGTGGTCTGAGAGAACTGGAGTGGCAGGACCTCTATTTATAGACCTGCATGAGGTGATTCTCTGAATTCGAATTGGACTAGGAAAAGATTTTCTCCCTTATCCAAACCAAAAAATCCGAATTTTCCAAGGGAGAATCTCCACAATTAAATTCGGTTTTCCTAGGACAAATCCAATCCAAATCTAAACAAGATTTTAACTAGAATTTTATCTCCCTTTTTTCGACCAAAAAATCCGAAATCTTTAGGAGAAAATCTTCTCCAAATTTTCGGCCACTTTTAGGATAAGGAAGAATCAAAATTCCACTAGGATTTTTCAAGCTAAATCTCATCTCAACCTTATCCAAAAATAACCGAATTTCCTAGGATAAAGCCTCCAAAATTTCGGCCACTTTTAGGGAGGGAGAGAATCCATATTCAACTAGGATTGAAACTTGAATTTTCCCTTGAATCTTATCTACAAAAACCGAATTTTCCATTGAGGATTATCCTCAAAAAATTCGCCCACTTTTGTTGGGATTTTGATTCAAAATTCAAGTAGGATTCTAACAAGATTATCCTCTCCAAATCCAACTCAAATTCGAATTTCAAACCTTGTGGATTTTCCACAGCAAATTCGAATCCTACTTGGACTGTGATTCAAAATTTGAATTTCAAATTTCAAATTTCAAATTCAAATTTCAAATTTCAAATTTCAAATTTCAAATTCCAAATTTAAATTTCAAATTCAAATTTCAAATTCGAATTTCAAATTCAAATTTCAAATTCAAATTTCAAATTCAAAATTCAAAATTCAAATTTCAAAATTCAAATTTCAAATTTCAAAATTCAAATTTCAAATTCCACAAAACGGTTGTGTTTCATATTCTTGTTCTCATGGATAATTTTCTACAACTCCAATCCAATCTCAAATAAAATCATGGCAACTTTATTTGGAGTTCGAATAATTGTGTACTCTATTATCCAAAACAAAATCTGAATCCAACCGGAGAGAATCTTGTCTACCATCCTAATCCTGTGTCATCACCATCCATGCATAATAAACTAGCCTATAGCATACACAAATCAATTTGCCAAACGTTAAGGAATTATGTGGAGCTAGTAGAGGGACTGATTGAACATATATAATCGGGCTCCTGTGATTCCATATGATCATCATTCTGTACCGAACAACTCAATCATATGATCACTAATTTCAGAGTCACACCACTATAAACCTGAAACTGAACTCCCAATTATATACCGTATTACGTAAGCCTGTGACGAGCTACCATCCAATGACCTTGTCATATATGCAAAACCCTCATATGATATCCATGATCAGCCTTAGGTCAAAGTCCGTTTAATCCTACTGATCAGGCTATCTTAAAGTTCCATTATACTACCGAATCTAGAAAATGATTATTCACCATATGTGAATAAGAAATCATCCGCCCAGCAGACGACCCAAGGCTTTGTCCATTTTCACATTCAGTATAATGCCTTTAAGAGGATACCTTTAACTCCTCAGAGCTATGATTCCGATATCTGCAAACAAACCCTTCATCGTATACAAGTCATGCACCCAACGAACCGGTCTATAAGCTTACTACCTCTAAGACGCTTTAGCCATTGGAACATCAAAGCACACAAGTCATATACATGAAGTAGTTCATTTACTCAGGATTAAGGTTATTGCACAATGAACGTCAAAAGCAGATTGATCCACTCATAGCGGACTACGTAGATCAATCACGCTTTAGTCCCGGTCTAATATGTCACCATCAAGCAACATATCCATGTCTCTACTTGGGAGTCCAGCTCCAGACAGTCAAGACAGACCGTCCCCTCCAAGGCTTTAGACAACATAATAGTCTTAACATGAGTTAGATGCTCGGACTAACCCCATAGACTACAGCCCATAGTTTAGACTGCTAACTTTAGAACATTGTCTTCTCGCATACAAAAATCCATTGCATGCAACGTTCTAACAGTTTTAACACAAGCAGTCAGTGAGCCATATTTGCTTACATTTACTTTAACATGTAAATAAGACGAGGACAGATAGCAATGTAATGAATAACCTCTAAGTATAATTTTATTATCCAGTTCAAAAATGAATACATCAAAATGTCTCTAATACTTAGGGCATTTCCTAACAAGGCGCAGCAGCCGGCAGGCTGCAGGCAGCGCCTGCAGCCAGAGGCTGCACGCCCAGGCTGCGACCAGCCTTGGGCAGGCCACGGCCACCCCTGGCTGCAGGCCTCTGGCTGCACGCCCAGGCTGCGACCAGCCTTGGGCAGGCCACGGCCACCCCTGGCTGCAGGCCAAGCCTGCGGCCGTGGGTGGTGTGGGCCTGCACAGGGGCTGCCGCAGCCCCATCCTGCCCGAGGACAGGGGCTGCAGCCCCACCAAGGTCCGTCGGCCTATCCCGAGGTTTCGTGTCTCGATTTTCGTGCCATATTCCAATTTACCTATTAGGATCTCCAAAAATTAATTTGAATCCCAATTAAATTGAAATTTCCACACATTCAAAATTTCAACCTTTAAATCAAATTTAACTTTTGGGAAAAAATAAATTACGGTCTTCAAACTTCAATCTCCTCCAAGAATAATTACATAAAATTTCCTAAACCGTTTCCGGTGTACAAAAATTCTAACCATAAAAATTCTAAGAGACAAGAATTAAAATCCATGGGAAAATTACAGTGTTAATAAACTGCTCCCATGGTTACATAAAAATACCTAGATACAATTTTTCTAAATTCTAAGGAACCATAACCGGTATAAACAAGCATGCTTAAAATAACCACATACTTTATACATAATCCATGATAACAACATAAAGGAACCCTAGAATGCCACTCCCTAAATATCAAATCCATACATAAATAAAAAGACTAAGTAATTGTCTAATTTATGTATATGGCATAGTCATGAGATGGCTCTGATACCAATTGTAGGAAAATAAATCGGTAAAAACGTATCAGAGTGGCACAGCGGAACAATAAAAATTTTTTGGTCGTTAAATATCTCATGATGCCATATATAATAAATCAACAACAATTAAAACTCATACCTCAAGGACGCCAATCTGCAGGAGGAGAATGACCGGAGGCTTCAACCAACTAGCCTTCTCTACTATTCTCCAATTCCCGAATGGCTGAGTGTGTGGGCACTCTGAACCTCGATCGGTATGCTAGCACTGCTAGTCTTCCTCCGACCACCTAGATCTCTAAAGAACTTTATTATCACGATGAGCTGTGCAACAATAAGCCTGCTCACCTGAGAGTCTGTGGTCTGAGAGAACTGGAGTGGTAGGACCACTATTTATAGACCTGCATGAGGTGATTCTCTGAATTTGAATTGGATTAGGAAAAGATATTTTCCCTTATCCATAACCAAAAAATCCAAACTTTTCCAAGGGAGAATCTCAACAAAAAATTCGGTTTTCTTAGGCTAAATCCAATCAAAATCTAAACAAGATTTTAATTAGAATTTTATCTCCCTTTTTCAACCCAAAAAATCTGAAAATTACAAGGAGAATATCCCCTAAAGATTTCAGCCATTATGGATAAGGGCGAATCAAAAATTCCACTAGGTTTTTCAAGCTTGAATCTTATCTCAACCTTATCCAAAATAACCGAATTTTCCTAGGAGAGATCCTCCAAATTTTCAGCCACTTTTCAGGGAGGAGAGAATCCAAATTCAACTGGGATTAAAACTTGAATTTTTCCCTTGAATCTTATCCACAAAAAACCGAAATTTCCTTGAGGATTATCCTCAAAAATTTCGTCCACTTTTGTTGGGATTTAGATTCAAAATTCAAGTAGGATTCTAACAAGATTATTCGCTCCAAATCCAACTCAAATTCAAATTTCAAACCTTGTGGATTTCCACAACAAATTCGAATCCTACTTGGACTGTGATTCAAAATTTGAATTTCAAATTTCAAATTCGAATTTCAAATTCAAATTTCAAATTTCAAATTTCAAATTTCAAATTTCAAATTTCAAATTCAAATTTCAAAATTCAAATTTCAAATTCCACAAAACGGTTGTGTTTCAAATTCTTGTTCTCATGGATAATTTTCTACAACTCCAATCCAATCTCAAATAAAATCATGGCAACTTTATTTGGAGTTCGAATAATTGTGTACTCTATTATCCAAAACAAAATCTGAATCCAACCGGAGAGAATCTTGTCTACCATCCTAATCCTGTGTCATCACCATCCATGCATAATAAACTAGCCAATAGCATACACAAATCAATTTACCAAATGTTGAGGAATTATGTGGAGCTAGTAGAGGGGCTGATTGGACATATATAATCGGGCTTCCGTGATTCCATATGATCATCATTCTTTACCGAACAACTCAATCATATGATCACTAGTTTCAGAGTCACACCACTATAAACCTGAAACTGAACTCCCAATTATATACCGTATTACGTAAGCCTATGACGAGCTACTATCCAATGACCTTGTCATATATGCAAAACCCTCATATGATATCCATGATCAGCCTTAGGTCAAAGTCTGTTTAATCCTACTGATCAGGCTATCTTAAAGTTCCATTATACTACCAAATTAAGAAAATGATTATTCACCATATGTGAATAGGAAGTCATCCGCCCAGTAGACTACCCAAGGCCTTGTCCATTTTTACATTCAGTATAATGCCTTTAAGAGGATACCTTTAACTCCTCAGAGCTATGATTCCGATATCTGCAAACAAACCCTTCATCGTATACAAGTCATGCACCCAACGAACCGGTCTATAAGCTTGCTACCTCTGAGACGCTTTAGCATTGGAACATCAAAGTACACAAGTCATATACATGAAGAAGTTCATTTACTCAGGATTAAGGTTATTGCACAATGAACGTCAAAAGCAGATTGATCCACTCATAGCGGACTACGTAGATCAATCACGCTTTAGTCTCGGTCTAATATGTCACCACCAAGCAGCATATCTATGTCTCTACTTGGGAGTCCAGCTCCAGACAGTCAAGACAAACCGTCCCCTCCAAGGCTTTAGACAACATAATGGTCTTAACATGAGTTAGATGCTCGGTCTAACCCCATAGACTACAGACCATAGTTTAGACCGCTAAATTTAGAACATTGTCTTCTCGCATACAAAAGTCCATTACATGCAACGTTCTAACAGTTTTAACACAAGCAGTCAGTGAGCCATATTTGCTTACATTTACTTTAACATGTAAATAAGACGAGGACAGATAGCAATGTAATGAATAACCTCTATATATAATTTTATTATCCAGTTCAAAATGAATACATCAAAATGTCTCTAATGCTTAGGGTATTTCCTAACAGCTTCTCTATATGTGGTTAATTAATTTATTACCCAATAAATTAATTAATGCCATTCTTATGTCACCATTGCCGTTGGTGACTATAACTTGTGTTTCTTTGTGGTATCGAGGCCCACCGATACCCTATTGGCTTACTTTGGGAATTTGGTGTCTAACTTCCATCGTGTTTGATTAATTGTCTTCTTGATAGATTAATCATCGTTCCTCACAGTATCGTTCAGAACACGGTCCTTGACTGGTTGCCGACTAGTCAATTGACCGGTTACCTCACACGTCGTTAATTAGGTAGCCTACCGGTTTACTATGCATAAACTTCGTGTAGTAACTGGCTGGGCTACTTTTCTTGTTTGGGTGTGGTAGCCTACCGGGCTGCCCACACTGTTTTAGTCATTTTTGAAAATTGTTTTGGTTGCCTTATAAAATTCTTGGGGAAATTCTTTGTTTTGAAACTATCCCTTATCACCCTATTGGAAGGTGGGGATGTTTATTGAAAGCATGTTTTTATTTTTAAAAGATTAGAGCACATTTTGGTGTTTGTATTAAAAGGTAGGTTTTGAACCATTTCAAAAACTATTGAAACTTGATCGAAACGACTTAGTTTGTAAATATGGCCAACATAAAATTTTTCATCCTCGACGAGATGAACAATTTCGTGTTCACCTTAGAGCTCAAATCTAACTCGAACAGGTCCTAATCTTACTCAACCCGTGGCCTATTTTATGTCCAGTTTTATAAGAATCCCAGTTTTACATTATCTTGAAAACGACTCTATATGAGGCCCGAAACGGCCAAATTTTTAAAACACATATCGTCTTAAAGATTTCGACGAGATCTACAACTTTCGTGTTGATCTTGAGATCTAGTTCAGACTCTAATTAGCCCATTTTTAACAAAACTCGAAACTGTTTCCAGTGCTCAGATTCTTGGTCCCAGTTTTGGACACTGAACGAAAACCACTCGAAAGCCCTATCTTAATGTCATTTTTGGCCAAAACCTATTTGATGTAAAAACGACCATAAGGAAATTTTCTTAAAACTCCGTGTTCCACCACCAAATCCCAAATTCAAAGCCTAAGGGGGTCAAAATGGCCAAAATCCATGGCCTTTTTCTGGGGATAGATTGTGTCCAGCTACTAAAAACATTCATGCTCACATGTGCACACATCCATTCATAAAAATAATGTAAACTACAACCACAACCACAACCACATAACTTAAAAATGGAAAGCTAAGGGTTCAAAATAAACTTATTACAACCCATTTGCATAAACAAATACATGTAAATGGCCTTGATCAAAACTTAGAAATAACTACACTTCCAAAAGGGTTTCGGTTTTACCTCTTGTGCTATGAACTAAGAACAAATCCATCAAAGGCTTGAATGATAAAGTGGCCGTGGTCAGTTTATGCTAGCAAAACACCAAAAATGTTTCTCTTAATATCAACTTAAAACCATAACTAAAAACCACAAGTGATTGGTTTAGAACCTTACCTTTGGTGCACTTGAAATGGCTTGGAAATGAATCCTCCTAGCACAAGCTTGAGGGGGCTGATTTTTGGTAAACCTTTGGCTTGGTTTTTGGCTTGAAAAATGATGGTTTTGGGGGCTTAGGGTAGTCAGCTGCAGCAAGGGAAAGAAAGAGAGAATGAGTTGTGTTTTTGGAGGTGTGAAAATGAAAGAACATCACCTAAGGCATGGTCAAACCTTTTATAGGCAAATCCTAAGTGAAATTAACCAAACCTAAGCTTGATTAATCAAGCTAATCTTAAGCTAATCTGGGGAAAAATTTGTTGCCCATTTTAGTCCATCAAAACTGAGGGGGCAGCGGCCAATTAAGGAGGGGAATTTTAAAAAATTGCTTGATGGAATGTGATGGAAAATGAAGTATAGTTTAATGGGTTTTGTGTCATAGCTTGTCCCTTTTTTTAATATTGCTTTATGAGGTTATTTTTGCAGCAAAACCAGTTGGTTTTTCAGCTAGGATACATGATTTTTAGGGCCAAAATTCATTTGCATTTGGCTCTCGTCGCAGGCCAGTTTTCTACTACTGTGTTTGGTCCTTTCTCGGTACTATTCCAATTTTCATCCAGAATTGGATTTTCTGAATCCAATTTTTGTACTGATCATTCCTAGTCGGATTATACTGTCTAAGAGCCCATTCAGTATAGTTTACTATTCATTTTTTATACTATGATTGTGTCTACACTGTGTTGTCTTTTTGCATGCAAAACGAGGCGTTCCTGTGCGAAATTTCAGATAATCTCTCTTGACTAATTTGGACATGCTGATTCCAATTTTATTAGTTTTATGTCTGTAGGAAATAAATTGGTAAAAATGCATCAGAGCAGCGTAGTGGAACAATAAAAATTTTTAAGATCGTTAAATATCTCATGATGCCATATACAATAAACTAAAAATAATTTAAACTCATACCTCAAAGGATGCCAATCTGCAGGAGGAGAATGATCAGAGGGCTTCAACCAACTAGCCTTCTCTACTATTCTTCAATTCCTGAATGGCAGGGTGTGTGGGCACTCTGAACCTTGATCGATATGCTAGCACTGCTAGTCTTCTTCTGACCACCCAGATCTCAAAAGGACTTATTGTCACGGTGAGTTATGCAACAATAAGCCTGCTCACATGAGAGTCTGTGGTCTAAGAGAACTGGAGTGGTAGGACCTCTATTTATAGACTTGCATGAGGTGATCCTCTAAATTCGAATTCGATTAGGAGAAGATTTTCTCCCTTATCCACATACAAAATCTGAATTTTCTGGGGCCAAAAACCACCAAAAGATTTCGACCACTTTAAGGATTTTGTATTCAAAATTCAAATAAGATTTTAACTAGAATTTTATCTCCCCATTTATCCATAAAAAATCCAAATTTCCCTCAGGCCATAAACCTGTCTAGATTCTTCTATTAAAGTGTGAGGAGAATCAAAATTCCAATAGGATTTTCTAGCTTGAATTTTATCTCATCCTTATCCATAAATAACCGAAAATCTCCCTTGAGATTCACTCAAAATTTTTGACCACTTCTAGGGAGGAGAGAATCCAAATTCAATTGGGATTGAAACTTGAATTTTTCCTTGCAATCTCAACCATAATATCTGAAATTACCTTGTGAGATATTTCCCTAACAAATTCAGTTTTCCTTGGTAGATTTGGGATTTAAAATTCAAGTAGGATTTAAACAAGATTTTCCTCTCCATATCCAACTCAAATTCGAATTCTAACCTTCTGGAATTATCCACAAAGAATTCAAATTCCACTTGGACTGTGATTCAAAATTTGAATTTCAAATTTCAAAATTTAAATTTCAAATTTCAAATTCCACAAACAGTTGTATTTCAAAGTTTTGTTCTCATGGATAATTTTCTACAACTCCAATCCAGTCTCTAATAAAATCATAGCAACTTTATTTGGAGTTCAAATAATTGTTTACTCTATTATCCAAAACAAATTATGAATTCAATCGAAGAGAATCTTGTCCACCATCCTAATCCTAAGTAAACACCATCCACGCATAATTAACTAGCCAATAAGCATACACAAATCAACTTACCAATCGTTAAGGAATTATGTGGAGCTAGTAGAGGGACTAATTGGACATATATAATCGGGCTCCTGTGAATCCACATGATCATCATTCTTTACCAAACAACTCAATCATATGATCACTAATTTCAAAGTCACACCACTATAAACCTGACACTGAACTCCCAATTATATACCGTATTACGTAAGCCTATGACGAGCTATTGTCCAATGGCCTTGTCATATATGCAAAACCCTCTTATGATATCCGTGATCAGCCTTAGGTCAAAGTGCATTTAATCCTACTGATCAGGCTATCTTAAAGTTCCATTATACTACCGAATAAGAAAATGATTATTCACCATATGTGAATAAGAATAAGAAAATGATTATTCACCATATGTAAATAGAATGAGGACAAACAACAATGTAATGAATAACCTCTATATATAATTTTGTTATCCAGTTCAAAATAAATACATCAAAATGTTTCCAATGCTTAGGGCATTTTCCTAACAACGTCCGTCTAGGGTCGTCTAGACCAGTTTTCTAGATCTGTGTGACCCCATCTCGAAAAAAGTGTCAAGTGCGTTTAACTATTTTAGGCGTCCTGAGTCTAAATATCTCCCAAATGAAAATTCTCATTTTATGCTCACTCGACCAGATTGAGCTTACTGACTTTTAATATATCAGTTTTAGGTTAGATTAAGGTCGTCTTGGCCATAAATCTGACACTGTATTTTCTACTATTCATTATTCAGTGTTTCCATCTTTACTAACTAGTCTGAGTGTTCTGACTCCGATTTTGTCAGTTTCTAGGTGAGAAGAGGTCATTTGGACCTTTTTCTCAATACTGTACCCCTGCTAGGGTTTTTATTACTGTTGTGCTCAGATGTTTGGTCTGAGCATTTTGGTGATCTGTTCACCGGTCTTGTGTCAGAAAATGGTCGTCTGAACCATTTTCCTGATACTGTGTATCTTATACACTCATACACATAATAGGGTAGACTGGGTTCACTGTCGGTTACCCCCTTTCACTACATAAATAGTGATTAACAGTACTGTACCTGTTTAGTCTATTCAATTAGAAATCATACCATATTTTCAACTTAATTACTCAATTGTAATTAGGTTTCATGCATTTTGAGAGTCTGTATAGCGGTTCTCTACTCATTACATAGCCTTCTACACGAGTTCTAATAGGGCGTGTACAAGGCAACACGAGCATGTATTGTTCGGACACGGGTGTGTACTAGTTGAGCTTACTCAACCCGACCAGGTCTTGAAACACGTTTACTTTACCCGAGCGGTATACGGCCACTTACATGGCTGTGTACCTGACCGTGTCACACTACACGACCATGTTCACTCACATGGCCTCTCTCACATGAACAGTCCGATCGGTACACGGCCATGTACCTAACCATGTTCATCAAATTTGCACTAAAAGCCATCAAACTAACCCAAATTCATTGCTCAATTCCTCATTATATAGAATTTAGGTTACATGAATATGGGGGTCCTTACACATTAGATCTTCCTAAATCTGGATCGGTTCATGTTTCAGTACACGGGACGAATCCGATATATACTTCCGCAACATGGATACATGGAACACATTATGTACTATCGACATTTCTGGGGGTAATGCCAACTTTTAAGTAACCTTCTCAATGCGTTCGATAATTTCATATGGTCCAATATATCTTGGACTCAATTTCCCTTTCTTACTGAAACGCATTTTTCCTTCCATTGGTGAAACTCTTAAGAATATGAAATTCCCTTTGTTAAACTCTAGGGATCTTCGTCATTTATCTGCATAGCTCTTCTGCCGGCTCTGTACTATCTTCATTCGTTGCTGTATTTTTGTAACTGCATCAGTTGTTTCTTACACAAAATCTATTTTGTGTAGTTGCTTTTCTTGTAGACCGTACCAGTGGATAGGTGATCTACACTTCCTTCCATATAACGCTTTATAGAGTGCCATTCCTATAGAAGTTTGGTAGCTATTATTGTATGAAAATTCTAGCAATAGAAGTTTTTCATTCCAGTTTCCAGAGAAATCTATTGTACACGCGCGAAGCATGTCTTCTAATGTTTGGATCGTCTGTTCAGATTGCCCATCTGTTTACGGATGGAAAGCCGTACTCAGAAGTAATTTCGTTCCCATAGCTTCTTGCACAAACTTCCAGAAATTTGAAGTGAATTGTGCATCACAATCCGATACAATGGACTTAGGAACACCATGTAACCTAATTATATGGGTTACATAAAGGTTCACCAACTTTTCCAGTGAAAAAGTCATTTTCACTACTATGAACTTTGCCGTTTTTGTTAATCTGTCAACAATAACTCAAATGGCATTGTAGCCTTTTCGAGTTTTCGGTAATCCTACCACAAAGTCCATCGTAATATGTTATTATTTCCATTCGGGAATTTTTGATGGCTTTAATTTTCTGCTTGGATGTCTGTGTTCGGCCTTAACTCCTTCGCACGTCATACATTGACCCACGAATTCTGCAATGTCTTCTTCATTCCTTTCCACCAGAATTGCAATTTCAAATCTTGGTACATCTTACTGGCTCCAGGATGCACTGAATATGGCGTTTCATGGGCTTCTGCCATAATCTGCCTTTTTAATCTTTCGTCATCGGGAACATGAATTCTTTCCTAATGCAGGATCAATCCATCCTTGGACACTATTTTCTGAGGACTTGCTAGATTTGGATTTCATTTTTGAGCCTCTCTAATGTCCTCAAATAACGATGACTCTACTTAAAATGCAGCCAATTTTCTAGATATCAGCTCCATCTTCAACAAGTTGATCTCTTGCTATAATGGCCTTGGAAATTTCTCAATCGACAGTTGCTGCGAAATAGCAGATTTTTTACTTAACGCATCTGCCACGTGATTGGCTTTTCTGGGATGGTAGAGGATCTCACAATCGTAATCCTTTACTAGCTCTAACCATCTCCTCTGCTGTATATTTAACTCTTTCTGTGTGAAGAAGTATTTTAGGCTCTGATGGTCAATATAGATCTGACACTGAGCTCCATATAAATAGTGTCGCCAGATCTTAAGTGCGAACACTACTGCGGCAAGTTCTAAATCATGTGTGGGATAATTTCTCTTGTGATCCTTTAATTGACGCAAGGCATATGCTATCACCTTGTCGCCTTGCATTAAGATAGCTCCTAATCCCATTTTCGAAGCATCGTTGTAAATCGTGAACATTTCCCCTTTAGTAGGAAGTGTAAGGATTGGCGCGCTCGTTAGTCACTTCTTCAACTCTCGGAAGCTCCTTTTGCACTCATCAGTCCACTCGTACTTCCTTTCTTTACGTGTAAGAGCCGTGGGAGGTGTAGTGAGTCATGCGAATCCCTCTACAATTCTCTTATAATAGCTGGCTAAACATAAGAAACTCTGTATTTTGGTCACATTCTTAGGTGCAGGCCATTCATTGATCGCCTCCATTTTAGCGGGATCCACAGCGATTCCTTCATTGGAGACTATGTGTCTGAGGAAATGTACTCTATCTAGCCAAAATTTGCACTTAGAGAATTTTGTATAGACTTGGTGCTTCCTTATTGTTTGAAGAACAATCCTCTGGCATTCTTCATGTTCCTCACGAGTCTTTGAATATATAAGTATGTCATTGATAAACACAATGATGAATTTATAAAAAATTCCTTGAAAACTTGATTCATTAAGTCCATGAATGCAGCTGGCGCATTTGTCAACCCAAACGGCATCACAAGAAATTCGTAATGACCGTAACGGGTCCTAAACGTGGTCTTCAGAATATCACTCTCCTTGATCCGTAGCTGATGATATTTTGATCGCAAGTCAATCTTGGAGAATACTGTTGTGCCTTTGAGCTGATCGAACAAGTCATCAATTCTAGGTAACGGATACCTATTCTTGACAGTGACCTTGTTTAACTCTCTATAGTCGATACACATATGAAATGTTCCATCCTTCTTCTTGACAAACAACATAGGAGCACCCTATGGAGAATAGCTCGGATGTATGAATCCTCTGTCAAGAAGCTCTTTTAATTGCTCTTGCAACTCCTTTAGCTCCAACGGTGCCATTCGACACGGCACCTTTGAGATAGGTGCAGTTCCTGGCATCAATTCAATCTCAAAGGAGATCTCTCATTTTGGTGGCAAACCGGGTAATTCTTTTAGGAAAACATCAAGAAACTCGTTCAAAATAGGAACATTTTCAGGTTGAAGCTTCTGTTCCTCCATCACATCCACTATATATGCTAAGTATCTAGCACAGCCGCTAGATACTAGCCTTCTTGCTTTCATCGAATTGATCATCATCTTCCTCGATTTGTGTGATGAGTTGACATATTCGAAGCCGTCTTCCTTGTCGGGTTGAAATACTATTTTTTGCTTCTAGCAATCGATCATGGCTTGATACTTTCCATTCCTAGTATTACATCGTAATTTGCTAACTCCATCAGAATTAGTTCCGTATATAGCTCCCTATTTGCCACAATTATTGATACATGAGTTAACCAGTAATTGGACATTAATACTTCTCCTGAGGGTAGAGCCATTCTAAACGTCATACCCATGCTATCCTTAGGATATCCTATTTTGTTTGCAAATTCATATGAAATAAATGAATGCATAGCTCTAGAATCAAATAAAACAGACGCCAAGTGATTAGCGACAGAAAACTGACCTATCACTACATTAGATGTCTAGCTTCTGCATCCTTTTTAGTGTAGACCATGACCCGAGCATCTGCACGAGGCAAGCATTCTGGTCTTTTTTGCGTCTCTGAAGGTGATGGCCCTTCAATCTTTGCCTATAACGCATGAGCTTGGGATGTTGTTGCTGTGGCTGAAACGTACCTACACATTTTGCCGATTCTCAGGACAGTTCTTGGCAAAATAGCCTTCCTTTCTACATTGAAAACAGGCATTTGGTGCAAAACTACATCGGCCTGGGTGCCTTCTTCTGCATATAACACAGCCGTGAACAACAACTAGGGCATTATTGTTCAACTTCCGCTACTGATTCCTATTTCTGGAATTATTTCCTTTCCTTTTGCCTTGCAACTGTTGGCCAGAAGTGCTTGATTGTCCGGCCTTAACATTTGGATTCGGCTTGCTACCTTATCCAACTTAGGATTCAGCTTGAGCATCTTTTGCCAATACTTTCTCCTTCTTTTTGGCATCCCAGATCTTCTCCTTCTCTTCCCTCTATCAAGCTAGGTGATACTCAGCACTCAAAGCTCGACTAACACAGTCAGCTATAGTAGTGGGTGGTGTTAACCCACTATCTACCAAAGCCGAGATGTCTGGTCGAAACATCCCTACCATCTTTTGTATTTTCTCTCTCTCAGTAGGGACAACATATGGACATAGTCAGGATAGTTGGTCAAACTTTTGACAGACTTTACTTACTGTCATGTTTCCCTGTTTTAACTCCGCAAATTCCCTCTGTTGGGGTCGCAGTAGTGCGGGATCATAATACTTCCGATTAAATTCTTCTAAGAAGTCTATCCATGACATCATGGCTACATTTCTTCTTAGTTTGATAGTGTCCAACCAAAATCTTACATCCTTTTTTAGCACAAAGGATGCACACATGATCTTCTCTTGTTTATTCAGATCTATAAATTCTAGGATCATTTGGAGTGAAGAAAGCCACTCTTCTGCTTCTAGCAGGTTTGTGAAACCCTCGAATTCCAATGGCTTCATCCATCAAAATCATTCATACAATGGTTCCTAATTTACGCAGGGTTGCAGTTGGGGTTCGATGACTATTTTGGGCATAACTGGCGGTACTGCTTATTCTGGTGCAGCCATTTGTGAGGTTTGGCTTTCTTCTAGGCCTTGCCTCTATTCCATCTGCTCTAATCTTTGCCTTAGCTTAGCATTCTCTTTCCTCTGAGCTTCTATCAGGGCTTGTAGTTCATCTACCCTTTCTGAAAGGATAGGACGTCCTCTCATATTCCTTAGATTACGCATGTTCACCATCTTTTTCTACTTCCTATAATCACATGAAAATCAATTGTTAGATTTTCAACAAACATATTTTTACAATATAAGTAAAAATAGTTTTGATCATCATATAATTTCGCACATCTCATCATTTTAACATATCAAAATTTCATATCATTTTGATTTCACAACTTTCATATACATATCAACTTTAAGACTTTTTCTCAAAATAGCCTTTCCACACAGTCATACATGTACATATACCGACATATACATTTATACATCTCATATGTTTTTACATCTAGTCCCCTGGTTGGTACGGAACTATCAGAACTTCTTCTGGATCCTCGTCATCCTCATTCGAACCATTCCCCGTCCCAGATGGTGTCGATCCTCTATTGGGACTTGTCCCCTCTCGTAGCCTTCATGGGCCAGCCTCATGGTCATTAGCCATAGGTCACGCTCCATAAAGATGATTCAGCATTGCCTCTTGCAATAATTGTTCACGTCGATTGCACACCATGCACTCCACCAGTAGCTCTTCTTCTACTTTAGCTACTGTAACTATAAACTCTCTTAAAGTAGTAGGATATAGTGGGGTTAGATCTATAGTAAGTCCCTTCTAGAATATGTCATAAAAATCCTCATTAGTGAGGTTACACATAGGACATCTCCTCACAATGTTCTCCTTACATCGTACTGCATAAGTGAAGACAGTATCACTAAGTAGCATCTATAGTCTCTCAGTCCGGAGATTAAACACTCTAACATCTGTGTATCTGGGCATAGCAGGTGGCGGTGTCACTATCCTGTGCTCCGGAGGGTCTGGAGCCGGTGCTGGGCTGCTTAGTAGAAACTGCTGTATCATAATGTGCCTAAACTCAACCCAATCAAGCCCTAATAGCAGGTCCTGGTCACAATATTCCTAGAACATCCGTGCATCTTCATGAAACGTGCCGACTGCTAACGTGACCTAGCAGTCCTCATTGTAGGAAATAAATCGATAAAAATGTATCAGAGTGGCGCAGCGGAACAATAAAATTTTTTTAAGATCGTTAAATATCTCATGATGCCATATACAATAAACCAACAACAATTTAAACTCATACCTTAAGGATGCCAATCTACAGGAAGAGATTGATCGAAGGGCTTCAACCAACTAGCCTTCTCTACTATTCTCCAATTCCCGAATGGCTGAGTGTGTGGGCACTCTAAAACTCAATCGGTATGCTAGCACTGCTAGTCTTCGTCCGACCACCCAGATCTCTAAAGAACTTATTGTCACGGTGAGTTGTGCAATAATAAGCCTGCTTACCTGAGAGTCTGTGGTCTAAGAGAACTGGAGTGGCAGGATCTCTATTTATAGACTTGCATGAGCTGATCCTCTGAATTCGAATTGGATTAGGATAAGATTTTCTCCCTTATCCACTCACAAAATCTGAATTTTCTAGGGGCAAATCCCAACCAAAAATTTGGCCTATCTTGGAGATTATCCAATCTAAATTTAAACAAGATTTTAACTTGAATTTTATCTCCTCATTTATCCATAATAACCAAATTTCCCTAGTGCCAAAATCATGACTAGATTCAGCCATTAAAAGTGAGGAGAATCAAAATCCAAATAGGATTTTCTAGCTTGAATTCTATCTCACCCTTATCCACTAAAAAATCTGAAATTCTCTTTGGATTTATCCGATAAATTTCGTCCACTTTAAGGAGGAGAGAATCCAAATTCAACTAGGATTAAAACTTGAATTTTTCCTTGCATCCTTATCCATAAAAATCGAAAATCTCCTGGAGGATTTTCCTCAACAAAAATTCGGCCACTTTTGATGGAACTGGGATTTAAAATTCAAGTAGGATTCAAGCAAGATTTTCCTCTTCATAATCGAACTCAAATTCAAATTCTAGCCTTGTGGAATTATCCATAAAAAATTTGAATTCCACTTAGACTATGATTCAAAATTTGAATTTCAAATTTAAAAATTCAAATTTCATATTCAAATTTCAAATTTCAAAATTCAAATTTCAAAATCCACAAATGGATGTATTTCAAATTTTTGTTCTCATGGATAATTTTCTACAACTCCAATCCAATCTCAAATAAAATCATGGTAACTTTATTTGGAGTTCGAATAATAGTGTACTCTATTATCCAAAACAAAATTTGAATTCAACCGGAGAGAATCTTGTCCACCATCCTAATCCTATGTCAACACCATCCATGCATAATCAACTAGCCAACAGCATACACAAATCAATTTGCCAATTGTTAAGGAATATGTGGAGCTAGTAGAATGACCATTTGGACATATATAATCAGGCTCCCATGAATCCATATGATCATCATTCTTTACCAAACAACTCAATTATATGATCACTAATTTCAGAGTCACACCACTATAAACCAGAAACTGAACTCCCAATAATATACCGTATTACGTAAGCCTATGACAAGCTGTTGTACAATGACTTTGTCATGTATGCAGAACCCTCATATGATATCCATGATCAGCCTTAGGTCAAAGTATGTTTAATCCTACTGATCAGGCTATCTTAAAGTTCTATCATACTACTAAATAAGAAAATGATTATTTACCATATGTGAATAAGAAGTCATTCGCCCAGCGGACGACCTAAGGCCTTGTCCATTTTCACATCCAGTATAATGCCTTTAAGAGGATACCTTTAACTCCTTATTAGAGCTATGATTCCGATATTTGTAAACAAACCCTTCATCATATACATATCATGCACCCAACGAACCGGTCTATAAGCTTACTAGCTCTGAGACGCTTTAGCCATTGGAACATCAAAGGACACAAGTCATATACATGAAGTAGTTCATTTACTTAGGATTAAGGTTACTGCACAACGAACGTCAAAAGCAGATTGATCCACTCATAGTGGACTACACAGATCAATCACGTTTTAGTCCCGGTCTAATATGTCACGACCAAGCAACATATCTATGTCTCTACTTGGGAGTCTATGCTCCAGACAGTTAAGACAATTCGTCCCCACCATGGCTTTAGACAATATAATAGTCTTAACATGAGTTAGATGCTTGGTCTAACCCCATAAACTACAGACCTTAGTTTAGACCGCTTACTTTAGAACATTGTATTCTCGCATACAAAAAATCCATTGCATACAACGTTCTAACAGTTTTAACACAAGCAGTCGGTGAGCCATATTTGCTTACATTTACTTTAACATGTGAACAGAATGAGGACAAACAATAATGTAATGAATAACCTCTATATATAATTTTATTATCCAGTTCAAAATAAATACATCAAAATATCTCTAATGCTTAGGGCATTTCTGAACACTCATCAATGTCACATTGGTGCATGATCGTTTCCACATCATGAAGCCAATCTTTGGTAGAGATCCCCTGTTGACCTGCGTTGAAGGTGGGTGGATGACTACCTAAGAAAACGTGTAACGTGTGGACTGATACTCTATCTCCTATATGTGTTCGTCCTTCAACAACTGGTATGTCTATGTCGACTGGTGGATTAAATATCGGTCGAGGAGGTTTCACTTGAATTGGTGATGGTGTTCTAGCCCGTGGCGTTGGTGGCTCAGGCATCAGCGGTTGATATGCTGGTCACTGGGACATGGACGGCCTAATCACAGACCTGGTCCATACCCTAATTGGACCTCTAGGTCTGTATGGCTGAGGTCACACATATGGTGGCCTAATCATCGTATATCCTACAAAATACATAACCTTGTATAAACGAATAGTTAACTAACTTAAAGAAAGCTAACTTACTTGGATTAACTAGTAGGCTATGCTTTGTGCTAGTAGGGATTTGGTCAACTGCTCTGATACCAACTTGTGACGCCCCCAATCTCGGCCACTCGAAACCGTCACAATCCAACTCTGTAGCTGACTGCAACAACCCGTGCACCTCATTGGTTCATCATAAAAACACTTTTACTTTGAAACTCTCATTTTACAAGGCTCAAAATTTTTGCACATTTTTTTTCTTTTCAAAATACTTTCCTCACATGAAAGCCATGTATGATTTAAAACTAAACCTTTAGTTGTCTTTTGTAATACAACATAATTTACATAAATACATTTCCTCAACTTTATTTCTCAAAATACTTTTTCTTCAAACTACTATTTTGACACTCAGCGGAAGACTGGCAGTAGGACCATAATCCACAGTGGAATTCCCTATCCTAATGGTACCGCATATCTTGCCACCATCCAGGCTATCTACTAGATGGGTTTCTTACCAGTAATATGAACAAACCGGTGAGTTAACAGGCTCAGTAAGTTCAAACATACATACTAAGAATCACATAGATTCAAAAATGAATCACATAGATTCAAAAATGTCAATAATGCGATTTCTTATAAATAGAACTATTTACCATGAACAACAACTTTAACTTTTGACTGATGAATAGTAACTTAGACTCTTATCGATTACTATTCATGTCACCTTAACTGAATACACTACACTCAACGTTAGTGTTGGTTATGCTCAATTATGTTCAGTTATGGCTTTCATCACATTTTTGGTTATTATCTTCATTTACGTTCTGGTTTTGAGCTCATTTTGGCCTGTACCGATTTCATATGTGCACTAACAGTGAGGGGCCTTGGGAGCGACCCTGAAGCTAATCCTCCCTAGTCCATCATCGCCCGAAGCGGTCATTGTATCCCTAAAGGACCTGTAAACCTCCACCTTACTATTGGAGGCTGGTACGCCAAACATGGTTTCATTACCATCTTTCAATTATAGTTCTGACCTGGTGGCATTAATCATCCCCTTAAAGTCAGGAATCTTTCATATCCATAGGTCTTAACACACTTTTTCTTTCAAAGGTGTATCTTAAATTTAGTCACACTTTTTCTGTAGTGTACCCACAGTATGCCTCTCATTTTATTCGTCATTAGGTGTGTTAGTCTTAACTACACCCTAGTGCGTGTAGGAATTTACATCTAATGTACAATTAGTACATAATTAACTATCACAGTATTTCATGTTGCAGAAATAAAAATGCTTGAACTTACCACAACTGCGACAACATCCACCTTTAGAAATCCTTCGCAGTTTTGTTATCGTCTCTAATTTGGGTCCCTACAGACAAAGTATGTCTGTTAATACCCATCATCATTTATCACTTTGGATATATTCATTTTGTTATTAACTTTACAACACATTTCATTTCTTTTTGTAATACACGACTTGATACACGCCCGTGTCTAAGCCCGTGTAACTCTCGGGTTTCCACTACACACCGTGTCCTAGAGTACATGCCCGTGTACTTATAAACATTAGATTTTTAACTTTAAAATCTTAGTTATGACCTCTATAATCTTATTTAAAACTTCTAGGTCCTTAACGGCCCATTCCAAGCCTTTTGGAAATTTTTGGTCAAAATGACCATTTTACCCCTGATGGGTCTCGAGACCGTAACATTTCCAATCTATCATTTTTCTAGATTTTCTAAGCCTAAATATCATACAATAATATTTCTTAGGCTTCGATATATTTTTATAGCATTATTTGTAATAAAACCGGTAACTATTCCTCACCAGACCCTTAGAGTTACTATTCCGACACCTAGGGTCGTTCCTCATTTTTCTAGCGTTTCAAAGCCTCAAATGGGTATCTCAATACTCCTGAAACATTTATCATTCCGTTCCCGAGGGGCTCGAGTTTTTCATCCCGTCCATAAATTTTCTCCCTCGTTTTCTAAAATACCCCTAATGTAAATTTTTCCTGTTCTCGGCATTTTAGACACTAAAGGATCGTTTTACTATTCCTTTTGGGTTTAATTTTCCATTACCAATTCCAACCTATCGAGGGGTCTCGGTTTTTATTTGCGAGCCTACATTTTTACCCCTCATTTCTTGAAATGCCCTTATGCCGTATTAAAAATTTCGGCAGCATTTCCGCTTAAATTTTAGGTTTTCCTAGAGTTAGGTACGCCTTAGAACCTTGGTACCAGAGACCTAGTTTATGCAAAGTTACCAAAATTTACGTAAAACTTTTTCACATTATCCATCATTCAAATCACAACACAATTTCATCATTTTCTATCATCACCAGCCATGGTTTTCACATGGTAATCAACACCACAAAATTTTTTTCCACAAACTCATTTATCACATTTCATTCTTAGGGTTTCTATTGCACATTTCAACATCGAAAACCTAAGAAAATTTCATTCCAACCCAGCCTTTAAGCCACGATTTTCATGTCCAAAGCCATAGGAAAATTTTCTTCTTATTCCTAGGGTCTTTTATCAATATTCCTTCATCAATTTTCATCACAAAATTTTCCATATTCTGCTATACATAAGCCACGGATTTTCATAAGAAACATGCATAAATTTTGATTATTTCAAGTATCTAAAACATGCTTTAATCACTATATCACCAATTCAACATCAACACCAAAACAAATCATCAAACATTTTCACCATTTTTCACCCAATCATGGCCATGGCTTTCTTGAAGAAAAACAATGAGAAATCCGTCAAAATGGTGGCTTACCTTATCAACTTGAATCCTTAATGCTTGGTGTGAGTTTGGAAGCTAATTTAGTGAAGAAGTTTTGCTAAAATTTTGGCTTAAGGGGGAGGATGGCTCACAGCTTCAAAATGGCAGCATATAGGCTGGTTTTCTTGATTTTTCCAAGTGAATTTCTCACTTCTATTTATAGGCAAATAGTGGAGGACCAACTTGTAATTTTTCCCAACAATTTGGAAATTGTTTAGGGACTTTTTAGCAAACTTTTAAGGACCAAAAAGAAATTTCTTTTGCTGATTTTTGTTGCTTTTGGCTGACCACTAGTTGCCCATTTTTGCCAAATTTTTTTCATGTCATTTTGGCTAGATCTTGACCTTTGATTCAAGATTCCTATTAATCTACACCATTAATGCTACCTACCACCCTTTTAGCCTTAAATTAACTATTTATTACATCACATTTTTTATGTCACCATGACATCATTCAATTAATTCATATATATTAATTCATGGGCAATGTTTGACCAAAAGTCAAACCTAATGGAAATCTACTGAAATCGCGTAGGCGAGTTTCTAACGCCTCTAGTGCGATCGGTCTGCCTTATATTGCTTCCGTTTGACCAAAATTCATTACCGTAAATTTTTGTCTTTTAGTACACTTTCATGCACTCTCCAGGGTTTTTGGTTCCATTTTAGGGCTGTTTCATCTGCTTCTATTCGAGAAGATTTTCCACCTCTAAACTTACACTCTTCAACACTGTTAAAATGTTTTTATTACATTCTCAACAGTATTCAAACACAACTTTTTCATATTTTATACATTAAAATTGTCATGTACATACAATTTTAAATTTCTCCATGAATCTCAAAATTCCCAGTTATAATAGAAAATGAATAGTAAAATAGACTCAGAATGGGCACTTAGGCATTACAACCCAACTAGGAATTATCAGTTTAAGAATTGGATTCAGAAAATCAAATTTCGGTGGAAATCTAGAACACCGTCGAAAAAAGGTCGAATACCGAAAGAAGAAAATTAAACTGCAAAGAGAAGAATTAGTAGATAAAATTTTCCCTAGAAAACCGTGCACATGCAGCACAAACAGCCCCAAACACAGCCCTAAAAACATGGAAAAGTTTTCCCTAAAGCAAGGGATGTGTTGGCCACCTTTGATTAAAATATGCAAGGAATTCATCACATGGCAAACAAGGCAATTAAGGCCTTGGCCCCCCTTTGTGTGCTCGCAGCCCCTCAGTTTTTGAGGGCTGAAAATGGTAGAAATTTGTTCCCCAACTAGGCAAAATTTTGACTTAATTAGGTGAGCTTAGGTTGATTAATTTTGGGTTAGATTTGCTTATAAAAGGGTGTGTGACAACCAAGAAATTTCATCATTCTTGGAAAATCGGTACATGGAATGTACATGATGAATTTCATGTTTAAAATGTGAATGTAGTAATTTTATGTGTGTATGTGTGTGTGTCATACGCAGTATCAAGAAATTGGTCAAGATGACCTTTTCTTGATATAAAATTGATATATTTGGACTTAGTATGCTCAAATTAGTCAATCAAGCATAAAATGTAAATTTTGAACAGGAAATATGCAGTACTGGAAAACTGGACCGAGTTTCGTCATACCACGATTGAGTGATTCTCTTGGAGGAGTCTAGCATCAGCCCCAGTTTCCTCATGGGCAAGCGGAGTGCTATTTCCAATACCGCCTATGTTTCCTAGAGTTGTGATTATATAGGAAAATTAAATGTACAAGGCTATGACATATATATACAGCCTTCATGTTATGCAGATATGTCTGAAATGACATGTAAATGTTATGAAATGACATGTATATGTGATGAACAAAGACGAAATGAAATCTTTGTACCCCTACTTGCCTCAATTTTCGAGGATAAAAATTTTATAAGGAGGGGTAAATGTGACAACCGAGAAATTTCATCATTCTTAGAAAATCGGTACATGGAATGTACACGATGAATTTCATGTTTAAAATGTGAAATATAGTGATTTTATGCATGTATGTGTGTGTGTCATACATAGTATCAACAAATTGGTCAAGATGACCTTTTCTTGATATAAAGTTGATATATTTAGACTCAGTATGCTCAAATTAGTCAATCGAGCATGAAATATAAATTTTGACCAAGAGATATGCAATATCGGAAAGCTGGACGAGATGATCTCGGATGAAAATAAAACTGATATATTCGGGTTCAACACGCCCAAATTAGTCAGGATAGCTCGTGTTGAAATTTTGGACAAAAAAAGTATATATAAGGGCAGAAAATCAGAAATTTCAAAATAAGCCCTCACATTTTTCTTCTTTCTCTCTCTCCCCAACACCCCCACAAATGAACAGTAACTGACCACCAGAAATGGTGTCCTTTTTTGACACTGCCGGTCTCGTTGGAAAGCTCTCGCTGAGCTGAGTCCAACGGTGTGCTGAGTCGATGGAACCACCGCCAGAAGAAGCCGCATGCACCACTCGAATGTCACCGGTGGCTGAGAATTTCACGATGCTGGATCTCCGCTGTCCGACGCCCAATCGACACGATTCCAATCCCAAAAGTTTCATGGTGAAGAGGAGAACAAAACCCAGGTCTTCTTTCATCTCAACAGCCACCAAATCGTGCCGCCTAAGCCTTCGCCGTCGCCACCGTGACTTCGTCGTTTAATCTGTCGATTCCGACAGAGTTGAGCCACACCACCAGTACCAAAATGCTCAGAATTTCACGAAGAATAAAAGCCTCAAAACCAATTTCAAGAAAAAAGCCGGCACGATAGAGAACGGACATCGCCATCGCCGTTGCCCTATCGAGGCTTGATTTCCAGCGATAGGAGGCTCGATTGGTGAAATTGACACCACCAATGGGTTCCTCACGCCGAGATCTATGAGATGGTCGCTGCTTTTTTCCTCGCTGCCGTAGTCAACACCGATCAATGGCGATCCGGACCCCAAAATTTGAAGAATGGCCCGTTGGCCTATTTTCGACGTTCTGGACACATCCGCGACATCGGAATTGCAAGACAAAATTTCAAACGTGATGAACGGTGATTCAAAGTTTGTCAGCGTGAGACTGAACGGTTTGTTCAATTGCCAGTGGGACGATTTTGGTAGTGATTTCGGTCCCTCCATTCCTGAAATTTATGTTTTGGAATAATTATATATTAATTATGTATTTTAGCATATGAAATTATACGAAAAATGGACTATGTGTATGAAAAACAGTCAAATAAGAATATGTGTAAAATGTAAAGAATTTTACATAAAAGTTGAATTTTTATGTAAAAATATAGGCCTCTGGTATAGCTTGCGGTAGAATAGAAATAGGTTAGATGGTTTCAAGGCGTTTCCTAAACGCCGAGAACCCAAAAATTAAGCAGAAATGTTGCCGAAATTTCAAAAACAACACAAATGGGTATTTTAGGAAATGTGGGGTAAAAATGTGGTGGGGATGGAAACCCGAGCCCCTTTGGTGACCTAGGCCCGAAAAAGAGGATTAATGACCGAGGGTCAGAATAGTACCACCCAAGGGTCGGATGGGAAATAATTGTAGAAATTATAGTAATTAATGCTGTAAAAATTTATTAAGGCTTAAGAAAGATGAATTTATGAATTTTAGACTTAGAAAATCCCATTAAAGCGTTAAAGTAAAGATTTTACAGCCCAAAAGCTCAACAGGGACGAAATAGTCTTTTTGACCAAAAATTTCAGAAAGGTCCAAAAAGGGTCGTTAAGCCTTTAAGTTCATCGTTTTTTGATTTTTGGACTTAGAAAATCCAATTTAAGTATTAAAATGACAAGATTCACAATCAGGGTAAAGGACTATTCATGTAAATAGTACTATTCATGGTCAAACTTACTATTCATATTATTTTGACCAAAATTTTCAAAATGCTCAAAAAGGACCATTAGAGCCTTAAAATAGCTTAAATAGAATTCTTAAAGTCAAAATCAAGTTTTAAGTCGAAAAAAAAAACTCTGTTAAGGGTAAAACGGTAATTTTTACAAAAGATTTGGGAAGTAGTCAAAATGAATAGTTAGAGCTTCAAACATGATTAAAAGACTCTAATGAGGATTTCAAAGGCCAAAAGTAAAGTTTAAGTGAGAAAAATCTCGCCAGGGTAAAATGGTAATTTTTCCAAAAGTTTGGGATACAAAGGTCATTTTCCAAAAGTTAGCGAAAAAGTGGCAAATTAGTTTAATTAAGATTTTAAGGTCAAGTTCAAGATTTTAAAAGAAGGAAAGTATTTAAATGAAAGTATGACCATTAGTCAAAGTTACTATTCATCATAATTTTTGACAGAAGTTGACAGAAAAATTATAAATGGGATATTAGACCCCTAATTCATGATTGGTAAATGAAACGTAGAACTTTTTACGTTTTATTAAGTTTTATGTATGATTTAAGTAACGAAAATAACCGTAATTATTTTGGTTATAGGAATCCGATACAGACGCGATGAAGGGACGTCTACGAACCAAGAAAGCAAGAAAGGAGATGCGACCAGAAGTCTCTGTAAGTTCAAAACATTTAACTGACTGCAACATAAATTGACTTATATGTCTATGTGACCTATGTGCAGCATGTAAGTTCGAATATTTCCATGTCTTCAACATGAATAGAATATTATGTCTAAAGGTCATATGTGGTGTGACGACTCCTGATTTCGACCCCTCGTAACCGTCATAATTGACTCTATAGTTGATCAAGACCGCTCATGTGTCGAATCCGAGTCGTCAGTTTTAAACTCTTTTTCTCACAATAATTAATTATCAGGGCCTAAAATTTCACCCATAAAATTTTTTTTCTTTAATACATACTTTCTCTTAAGAAAACTAAGTAAGAAAGCCATGTAATATGCTAACTTTTATATGTCTTAATAAAGTACAACATAATATACAACATATAATATATATGTACGGTATATTTTGTTTCCAAACACATTTTCTTCAACTTTAAAAGCTCAGCAGAAAACTTATGGCAGGATCAAGTTCATGGTGAGTTCCCTATCCCTTGACACGTTCGCATCCTGCCACCATCCAAAAAATCTACTGAATAGATTTCTTACCTGTAATATGAACAAACTGGTGAGCTAACAGGCTCAGTAAGTTCAAACATACATAGTAAGAATCATACAGATTCAAAAACACTGAAATCTCAATTTCCTATGAATAGTATTATTCACCATGATAGTACTATTTATCATGAATAGTGATGTTGACCTTTGACCGATGAATAGCTCAGTTGCCCTAACTGGTTACTATTCACTTTATCCTAATAGGATACTATTCATATTACTATAATCGGATACTATTCACATCAGCCTAACCGGTTACTATTCACAACCCTAACCGAAATCACTATATTTAGCGTGCTTCGGTTATGCTCAATTATGATTTTTTTTATCATTTTATTAGTTGTTCATTCTCTATTTGATTTCTAGTTTAGAGCTTTGTTTATGGTAGTACCGATGATTATTAGCGTGCTGACTGGGAGGGTCTAAGGAGCGACCATAGAACATCATCCTCCACAGCTTTGATATCCTCGTAGGATCTGAGAAAAACCTCCACCATTATCTTGGATGGGCGGTATGCCTTAATGGTTTCATTACCATCTTTCAATTTATAGTCTTGACCAAGTAACATCAATTATCACCTCAAGGTCACTATTCTCCATTGCCCGTAGGTCGTGCTCATTCTTATTATCTGGGATATGTTGTTCTAACTAATCCCCAAATGTCTATAAGACTTTTGATGTAGTGTACATCTAGTACGGAATAAATAACACAGTATTTCATGTTGCAGACAAGAAAATGCTTGAACTTACCAAAACTATGATAACGTCCACTTCCGGAACTCTTCTGCAGTTCTATCTCTATTTTGGGTTCCTACAGACATAATATTATTTGTTAATACCCTATATTAATTATCACTCTAAATATATTTATTATGTAATAAAATTTTAAACAACATTTCAATTTCTCAAGTGGTACATGGTTTGCAACACGCCCACATCCTAACCTTTTTTCTCTCGATCCTAGTCTACACGGTCGTTTTTCACTATACACGCCTGTGTCCCATTTAAACTCTAGATTTTTACTTTAAAATCTCTATTTTGGGATCCTAGAATTTTATTTAAGTGTTTCTAGTCTTTCAAGGTCCTTTCCGAGCCTTTCCGAAATTTTAGGTCAAAATTACCATTTTGCCCCTAACGGGTCTTGGGACCGTAACAATTTTGTTCTATCATTTTTCTCAAATTTTCTAAGCCCAATTATTTTAAAATAATATTCCCTAGGCTTCTGTATCATTTTACAGCTTAAATTGCGGCGAAAACTCAATCTCATTTTTCCCGACCCTTGGTTACTATTCATCCATCACCTAGGGTCGTTTTCTCATTTTTCGAGCGTTTTGGAGCCTCAAATGGCCCTTTCACTATTCATTAAACATTATTTATCTCGTCCCCAGCCCTCGATCATCGAGAGGCTCAGGTTTCCCATCCTGACCTATATTTTTTTTCCTCGTTTCCTAAAATACCCATAACATGAATTTTTTTTTCCTGTTTTAGGCATTTTAGTCTTTTAGGGTCAGTTTACTATTCCTTTTGGGTTGGTTTTATATTTCTAACCCTAATCCACCGAGGGGTCCCAGTTTCCTTCCCGAGTCCAATATTTTTACCCCTTGATTCCCGAAATGCCCTTAAGCCGATTTTAGAAATTTCGGCAGCATTTCCGCTTATATTTTAAGGTTTCCTAGCATTAGGTACACCTCACAACCTTTGTACCTGCCACGTACTACACCAGAGGCCTATTTTATACAAAGTTTCCAAATTTTGTATAAAAATTTTCCACATGATTCAATATTCAGAAACCAACACAAACTACAATATTTTTTTTGAAACTAGCCTCGGTTTACAAGTTAATCATATCAAAATAATTTTTCATCACAACATATCATTCTTAGGTTTTCTAATGTATAAATAAACATAAAAAACCTAACAAAACATGCATTCTAACCCTAGCATAGCCACGGATTTTCATGCATAAACACAAAGAAAATCTTGTTTTCCTTCCTAGGGTTTTTATCAACACTTTTCAACATTAAATTTTTTCATTTCTTAATGTTCATACCCACAGTTTTAGCAAGAAAATTACATCAAAATTTTCATGTTTCCTTATTCCAATTCATGCTTAATTCAATGCATAATTAAATGAACATAATTACTAAACCAAAACATCAAAATTCATGCATTTTTCACACCCCTAATGCCACGGATTTTCAAGAGAAACATGCAAAATTTTTGCTTGTTTCTAAATCCTAATTCATGCTTTAATTTCTACAACACCAAACTAATCAAAATATCATCACATCATTAACTAAATAACAATTTTTTTTTCATTGTTTTCATACTCTCATACCCACAGATTTTCTACAGAAAATCAAAGGGAAAAGCTTCAATTTTGTAGCTTACCTTAATTAATTGATGACTTAAGGTTGGAAATGCAATGCAAGCTAAGTTTGGTGTGAAATTGAAAACAAAATTTTGGCTTTCAAAGGGGGAGAAGGCCTCGATTTTGGCTGAAGAAAAAGGGCAAGAGTTTGGTTGATTTTTTTCATTTTTTTGATTGAATTTTGATGCCTGTTTATAGGCAAAAACCAAGGACTTTTTAGCAAATTTTTCCAACAATTTGCTAATTGTTCAAGGGCTAAAAAGTAAGGATTTTTGGAGCCAAAACCTAATTTTTTTTCTTCCTTTCCACATGACCGAATGGCCTTTTTCCAAAAATAAAAAAAATTTCAAATGGCTTTTTGGCAAGATCATGACCCTTGATCAAAAAATGGGACAATCCTAGCCATACACCTTTCATTTTTACTTTCCAAACTATGTAAATTAGAATGGATTTATGACATCATCTTGATGATGTCATCCTACTATTCATATTAATTCACTAATTAATTCGTGGTCAATTTTTGACTGAAATCCGATCCGAACGGAACTTCACTGAAATCGCGTAGGCGGGTTCTAGGCACCTCCGGTGTGATCGGTTTGTCTTATTTTGCTTCCGTTTGATCAGAATTCTCTATCGTAAATTTCTATTGTTTTAGTGCATTTTAATGCACTACTCTCTAGGGTTTTTGATTCTGATTTCAAACCGTCTTACCCAATTATGTCCGGTAAGATTTTCCATCCCCGAACTCGCACACTTTAACATAACTTTTTCATATTTTATTCATTAAAATTATTATATACATACAATTTTAATCTACTCCAAGAATCTAAAATTCCCGGTTATCACATTCACCCCTCCTTGTAAAATTTTTGTCCTCGAATATTTAGAACAAGTAGGGGTACGAATTCTTCATTTCATCCTCACATGCCCATGTAGCCTCTTCAATGTTGTGATTTCTCCACAGCACTTTGACTAATGGGATTGTTTTATCCTTCAAAACTTTATCTTCACGTGCCAGAATTTGAACAGGTCTCTCCTTATAGGTCAAGTCTTCCTAAATCTGGATCGGTTCATGTTTCAACATAAGGGATGGATCCGATATGTACTTCCGTAGCATTGACACGTGAAACACATTATGTACTGTCGACATTTCTAGAGGTAATGCCAATCTATAGGCAACTTTACCAATGCGTCGATGATCTCGTATGGTCCAATATATCTTAGACTCAATTTCCCCTTCTTCCTGAACCGCATTATTCCTTTCATCGGTGAAACTCTTAGGAATATGAAATCCCCTTCATTGAACTCTAGGGATCTTTGTCTCTTGTCCACGTAACTTTTCTGTCGGCTCTGGGCTATCTTCATCTGCTGCTGTATTTTTGTAACTGCATCCACTGTTTCTTGTACAAAATCTGTTTTATGCAGTCATTTCTCTTATAGGTCATACCAGTGAACTGGTGATCTATACTTCCTTCCATACAAAGCTTGATAAGGTGCCATATATATCGAAGCTTGGTAGCTATTGTTATAGGAAAACTTTACCAGTGGAAGTTTCTCATTCTGGCTCCCCAGGAAATTTATTGTACATGCATGCAGCATGTCTTCTAAAGTTTGAATGGTTCACTCAGATTGCCCGTCTATCTACAGATGAAATGCTGTGCTCAATCGCACTTCTGTTCCCATAGCTTCTTGTACACATGTCTAGAAGTTCGAAGTGAATCGTGGGTCATGATCTGACACAATGGATTTAGGAACTTCATGTAGCCTGACTATGTGGTTAACATACAAGCTCGCTAACTTTTCCAAAGAGAAGGTCATTTTTACTGTAATGAACCTTGTCGTCTTTGTCAGCCTGTCTACAATAGCCCAAATGGCATCATAGCCTTCTCGGGTCTTTGGTAGACCCACCACAAAGTCCATCGTGATATGTTCCTATTTCCACTCAGAAATCTTTAACGGCTCTAGCTTCCTACCTGGATGACGATGTTAAGCCTTAACTTTTTGGTACGTCATACACCTGCTTACAAACTCCGCTATATCCTTCTTCATCCCTTTCCACTAGAATTGTAACTTCAAATCCTGGTACATCTTACTGATTCCCTGATGTACTGAGTAAGGCATTTCATGAGCTTCGGCTATAATTTACCTTTTTAATCCTTCATTATCTGGAACTTGAATTCTCCCCTGATGTAGGATTAATCCATCTTTAGACACTTCTTCTTGCGAACTTGCTAGCTTCAGATCTCGTCTCTAAGCTTCTCTGATGTCTTTATACAATGTTGACTCCACTTGTAGTGCAGCTAGCTTTTCGGTTATTAACTCCATCTCCAACATGTTGATTTCTTGCTATAATGGCTTTGGAAGTTTCCTAATTGACAATTGCTATGGAACAGTAGATTTCATACTTAACGCATCTGCAACGCAATTGGCTTTTCCTCGGTGATAGAGGATTTCGCAATCATAATCCTTTACCAACTCCAACCATCTCCTTTGCCGCATATTTAGCTCCTTCTGTGTGAAGAAATATTTCAGACTCTAGTGGTCTGTATAAATCTGACACTGAGCTCCATATAAATAGTGTTGCCAGATTTTTAACGTGAACACTACTACGGCAAGCTCCAAATCATGCGTTGGATAATTCTTCTCATGGTCTTTTAATTGACGCAAGGCAGAGGAAATCACCTTATCGCCTTACATCAGGACGGCTCCTAATCCCATTTTCGAAGCGTCACTATATATCACAAACATCTCCCCTTCTTTCGGAAGTGTAAGTATTGACTCGCTCGTTAGTCATTTCTTCAGCTCTTGGAAGCTTTTCTTGCACTGTTCGGTCCATTCGTACTTCTTTTCCTTGCGTGTAAGTGCTGTGATAGGAGCGGCAAGTCGTGCAAATCCTTCAACGAATCTTCTATAATAGCTGGCTAGACCTAAGAAACTTCGTATATCCGTCATGCTCTTAGGTACGGGCCATTCGTTGATTGCCTCTACTTTCACAGGATCCATAGTGATTCCTTCCTTAGAAACCAGATGTCCGAGAAAATGTACTCTATCCAGCCAGAATTCACATTTGGAGAACTTGGCATAGAGTTGATGCTCCCTTATCATTTGCAGAACAATCTTTAAATGCTCGTCATGCTCCTCTCAAGTCTTTGAATATATAAGAATGTCATTGATGAACAAAATAACAAACTTATCTAGATATTCCTCAATGACTCGATTCATCAGGTCCATAAAGGCTGTTGGCGCATTTGTTAACCCAAACGGCATTACCAGAAATTCGTAATGACCATAACGGGTCCGAAATGTGGTCTTGTGGATGTCACTCTCCTTGATCTTCAGTTGATGATATCTTGATCGCAGATCAATATTGGAGAATACTGTTGTACCTATAAGTTGATAGAATAAGTCATCAATCCTAGGTAGTGGATACCTATTCTTGATAGTAACCTTATTCAGTTCCCGATAATTGATGCACATCCGAAATGAGCCATCTTTCTTCTTAATAAATAGCACTGGAGTACCCCAGGGGGAATAGTTTGGGCGTATGAATCCTTTGTCAAGAAGTTCCTTCAACTGCTCCTGCAACTCTTTTAACTCTGTTGGTGCCATCCGGTATGGTGCCTTTGAGATTGGTGTAGTTCCTGGCATCAGCTCGATCTCAAAGGAAATTTCTCGTTCAGGCGACAGTCCTGGTAATTCCTCTGGAAAGACATCAATGAATTCCTTCACAATAAGAACGTCTTTGGGTTGGAGCTTTTGTTCCCTCGTCACGTCCAATACACATGTTAGGTATCCAGCACAACCACTAGACATCAGCCTTTTTGCTTCCATTGAGTTGATCATTATCCTCTTTGATCTACGTGACATATCGACATACTCAAATCCCTCTTCTTGATCGGGTTGAAACCTTATCATCCACTTCCGACAATCGATCGTGGCTTGATAATTCCCTAAGAAATCCATTCCTAGTATTACATCGTAGTCAGCAAGCTCCATCACGATCAATTCTGCAAATAACTCCCTATTTGCCATAATTATTGGCACATGTGGTAACCAGTAATTGGACATCAAGACTTCTCCCGAGGGTAGTGTAGTTCTAAATGTCATACCCATATTATCCTTAGGATATCCTATCTTATTAGCAAATTGGTATGAAATGAAAGAATGCGTAGCTCCAGAGTCAAATAAAATAGACGCCAAATTATTAGCAACAAAAAGCTGACCTGTCACTACATTTGATGTTCCCACTTCCACCTCTTCCTTTGTATAGACCATGACCCTAGCACCTGCACAGGGCAAGCGTTCATGTCTTTCCTGCCTCTCAGAATGGGACGACCCTTCAGCTTTGGCCTGTAATGAATGTGCCTAGGGACGTTGTTGTAACTGAGATGAACCTTGTATGTTCTGCCTATTTTCTGGACAGTTTTTGGCAAAGTGACCATCCTTCCCACATTGAAAACAGGCATTTGGGGCCAGTCTACATTGACCTGAATGTCTTTTCCCGTAATTTACACAGTCTCGAACCATAAGGCTAGCATTGTTGTTTGTTCTCCTCTGCTGGTTCCTCTTTCTAGAATTGTTTCCCTTTCTCTTCCCCTGGGACTGCTGACCAGAAGTACTTGGCTGCCCAGCCTTGACATTTGAACTTGGCTTGCTGCTTTGTCCAACTTGAGACCCAGCTTGTATGGCTTTGGTCAACACCTTTTCCTTCTTCCTCGCATCCCAGACTTTCTCTCTCTCTTCCTTTTGTCGAATCAGATAATAGTCTGCCCTTAGCGCATGACTAACACAGTCAGATACAGTGTCAGGCAGTGTCAACCCACTGTCCACCAACGTGAGATCTCGGGGTGAAACATTCCCAGCATCTTCTGGATTTTCTCCCTCTCAGTGGTGACAATGTATGGGCATAGTCTGGATAACTGATCAAACTTGCTGCAGACTTCTATCACTGTCATGTCCCCTTGCTTTAACTCTACGAACTCTCTTTGTTGTGATCGCAACAGTGTCGGGTTATAATACTTTTGATTGAATTCCTCTAGAAAATCCAACCAAGACATCGTATACATATTTATCCTCAGCTTAACTAACTCCCATCAAAACCTTGCATCCCTCTTCAGTACAAAGGACGCACACAGAATCTTCTCCTGGTCATTTAAATCCATAAACTCTAATATCATATGGAGTGAAGACAACCACTCCTCGACATCTAGAGGGTTTGTGGAGCCCTCGAACTCTGGTGGCCTCATACGTCAGAACCTTTCATACAGTGGCTCCTGATTAGCCCTGGGTGGTGGTTGGGGTTGTACTACTTCTTCTTGTACCATTGGCATCACTTCTGGTTCTGGTGCGACCATTTGTGGTTCTTGGTTTTCTTCCTGTTCTTGTCTCTGCTCCATTTGCTTGATTCTTTGTCTTAACTCGGCATTTTCTCTTATTTGGGCTTCTATTAAGGCTTGTAGCTCGTCCACTCTTTCTGACAACACTGGATGTCCTCGCATGTTCCGCAGATTTCTTGGATTCACCATCTTATCCTATTTCCTAAATTCGCATAAAAATCGATCATTAGGTTTTCACAAACATATTTTTACAATATAAGTACAAATAGTTTTGATCATCACATAATTTCAGCATTTCACACATTGAACATGTCAAAATATAGTTGTCATTTCTTTCCTTTTCAAAAGTACATCAGTTCAAAGGCTTTTCTCAAAATAGCCTTTCGCTACTGTCCTATATACACATATATAGTTATATATATACAATTGTACAACACATGTATTTTTACCACTAATCTCCTAGCTGAGGTTGCTCTGGAATCACCAAAAACTCGATAGGATCCATTTCATTATTGTCCATTACGTTTCCAATCTCAGACGGCGTTGAGCCTTCAGCTGGATCTGCTCTCTCTGGTTGTCTCGACGGACCCACCTCATGGTCGTTCGCCATCGGCCCAGATCCGTATAGGTGATCTAACATTGCTTCTTATAGTAACTGTTCATGCCTCTTACGCACCATGTGCTCCATCATCATCTCCTCCTCTACTTTAGCTACATCGATAATAAACTCACGTGAAGTAGCAGGGTATAAAGGGGTTACTCTCTGTCATAGGTCTAGGGTGAGTCCCCTGCAAAATATATCACAAAAGTTATCATTTGTGATGTTAGATAAAGGACACGCCCTTACGATGCTATCCTAGAATATGATTGCATACAAAAATACAGTATTGCTCAACATCATCTGCTGTGTCTCTGACTTTAGAACAAAGTCTCTGACATCCGCATAACTGGGCATAGCTGGTGGTGGCGATACTATCCTACTCTCAGGAGGGCCTACCACTAGTGCTGCACTCTTCTGTGGAAACTGCTCTAGCATGACTTGGAGAAATTCAGCCCAATCCATTGTTAGCAGCATCTCCTAATCACAATACTCCCAATATAACTATGCATCCTCACGGAATGTGCCAATAGCCATCAGAACCCAGCAATCCTGATCTATATCGCATGGCACATGATGACCTTAATGTCATGTAGCCAGTCTCTCGCAGAGATCCCCTACTGACCTCCCTCGAACATTGGTGGATGACTACCTCTAAATGCATGTACACCTTGTACTGACACTCTGGCTCCTATACGAGCCCGATCTCCCACCACTGGAATGTCTACTGCTACTAGTGGGTTCACTATCAGCCGTGGAGGTGGTGCTTGTACTGGTACCGAAGCTACTATCCTCGGCGCTAGTGGCTTAGGCACTGGTGGTCGTTGCATCACTCGTCACATCATGGACGGTCTGATCACGGGTCTAGTCCATACCTGGATCGGTCCTCTAAGTCGGTATGGATGAGGTCTCACGTACGGTGGTCTAGTCATCTTAAGTCCTACAAAAATATATAATTTCGAATCAATGGAAGGTTAACTAACTTAAAGAAAGCTAACTTCTTGGATTAACGAGCAGGTCACGCTTCGTGTCAATAGGGATATTGTCAACCGCTCTAATACCAACCTGTGATGCCCCTTGATTCCGACTACCCGTAACCGTCATGAATCGACTCTACAGCCGATCAAGACCACTCATGTGCCGAATCCGAGTCGTCAGTTTTAAACTCTTTTTCTCATAATACTTAATTATCAGGGCCTAAAATTTTGCTCATAAATTTTTTTTCTTTAATACATACTTTCTCTTAAGAAAACTAAGTAAGAAAGCCATGTAATATGCTAACTTTTATATGTCTTAATAAAGTACAACATAATATACAACATATAATATATATATGTACTGTATATTTTGTTTCCAAACACATTTTCTTCAACTTTAAAAGCTCAGAGGAAAACTTATGGCAGGACCAAGTCCACGGTGAATTCCCTATCCCTTGACACGTTCGCATCCTGCCGCCATCTAGAAAATCTACTGAACAGGTTTCTTACCTACAATATGAACAAACTGGTGAGCTAACAGGCTCAGTAAGTTCAAACATACATAGTAAGAATCATACAGATTAAAAAAACTGAAATCTCAATTTTCTATGAATAGTACTATTCACCATGAATAGTGATGTTGCCCTTTGACCGATGAATAGTCTCAGTTACCCTAACTGGTTACTATTTACTTTATCCTAATAGTATACTATTCATATTACTATAACCGTATCTATTCACATCAGCCTAACCGATTACTATTCACAATCCTAACCGAAATCACTATACTTAGCGTACTTCGGTTATGCTCAATTATGATTTTTTTATCATTTAATTAGTTTTTCATTCTCTATTTGATTTCTAGTTTAGAGCTCTATTTATGGCAGTACGGATGATTATTAGCACATTGACTGGGAGGGTCTCAGGAGCGACCTTAGAACATCATCCTCCACAGCCCTGATATCCTCGTAGGATCTGAGAAAAACCTCCACCACTATATTGGAGGGGCGGTACGCCTTTATGGTTTCATTACCATCTTTCAATTTATAGTCTTGACCAAGTGGCATCAATCATCACCTCAAGGTCATTATCCTCCATTGCGCGTAGGTCTTACTCATTCTTATTATCTGGGATATGTTATTCTAACTAATCTCTAAATGTCTATAAGACTTTTGATCTAGTGTACATCTAGTACGGAATAAATAACATAGTATTTCATGGTGCAGACACGAAAATGCTTGAACTTACCGAAACTGCGATAACGTCCACTTCCGGAACCCTTCCGCAGTTCTATCTCTATTTGTAGGAAAATTAATCGGTAAAGACGTATCAGAGTGGCGCAGCGGAACAATAAAAAATTTTTAGATCGTTAAATATCTCATGATGCCATATATAATAAACCAACAACAATTAAAACTCATACCTCAAGGACGCCAATGAACAGGAGGAGAGTGACCGGAGGCTTCAACCAACTAGCCTTCTCTACTATTCTCCAATTCCCGAATGGCTGAGTGTGTGGGCACTCTGAACCTCGATCGGTATGCTAGCACTGCTAGTCTTCTTCCGACCACCCAGATCTCTAAAGAACTTTATTGTCACGATGAGCTGTGCAACAATAAGCCTGCTCACCTGAGAGTCTGTGGTCTGAGAGAACTGGAGTGGCAGGACCTCTATTTATAGACCTGCATGAGGTGAATCTCTGAATTTGAATTGGACTAGGAAAAGATATTTTCCCTTATCCAAACCCATAAAATCCGAATTTTTCCAAGGGATAATCTCCACTAAAAATTCGGTTTTCTTAGGATAGATCCAATCCAAATCTCAACAAGATTTTAACTAGAATCTTATCTCCCTTTTTCGACCAAAAAATCCGAAATTCACAAGGAGAAAATCCTCCAAAAGATTTCGGCCATTATGGATAAGGGAGAATCAAAATTCCACTAGGATTTTCAAGCTAAATCTCATCTCAACCTTATCCAAAAAATAACCGAATTTTCCTTGGATTTAGGCTCCAAAATTTCGGCCACTTTTAGGGAAGAAGAGAATCCAAATTCAACTAGGATTGAAACTTGAATTTACCCTTGAATCTTATCCACAAAAACCGAATTTTCCATTGAGGATTATCCTCAAAAAATTTGCCCACTTTTGTTGGGATTTGGATTCAAAATTCAAGTAGGATTCTAACAAGATTATCCTCTCCAAATCCAACTCAAATTCGAATTTCAAACCTTGTGGATTTTCCACAAAAATTCGAATCCTACTTGGACTGTGATTCAAAATTTGAATTTCAAATTTCAAATTCAAATTTCAAATTCAAATTTCAAATTTCAAATTTCAAATTTCAAATTTAAATTTCAAATTCAAATTTCAAATTCGAATTTCAAATTCAAATTTCAAATTCAAAATTCAAATTTCAAATTTCAAAATTCAAAATTCAAATTTCAAAATTCAAATTTCAAATTCCACAAAACGGTTGTATTTCATATTCTTGTTCTCATGGATAATTTTCTACAACTCCAATCCAATCTCAAATAAAATCATGGCAACTTTATTTGGAGTTTGAATAATTGTGTACTCTATTATCCAAAACAAAATCTCAATCCAACCGGAGAGAATCTTGTCTACCATCCTAATCCTGTGTCATCACCATCCATGCATAATAAACTAGCCAATAGCATACACAAATCAATTTGCCAAACATTAAGGAATTATGTGAAGCTAGTAGAGGGACTGATTGGACATATATAATCGGGCTCCCGTGATTCCATATGATCATCATTCTGTACCGAACAACTCAATCATATGATCACTAATTTCAGAGTCACACCACTATAAACCTGAAACTGAACTCCCAATTATATACCGTATTACGTAAGCCTGTGACGAGCTACCATCCAATGACCTTGTCATATATGCAAAACCCTCATATGATATCCATGATCAGCCTTAGGTCAAAGTCCGTTTAATCCTACTGATCAGGCTATCTTAAAGTTCCATTATACTACCGAATCAAGAAAATGATTATTCACCATATGTGAATAAGAAGTCATCCGCCCAGCAGACGACCCAAGGCCTTGTCCATTTTCACATTCAGTATAATGCCTTTAAGAGGATACCTTTAACTCCTCAGAGCTATGATTCCGATATCTGCAAACAAACCCTTCATCGTATACAAGTCATGCACCCAACGAACCGGTCTATAAGCTTACTACCTCTGAGACGCTTTAGCCATTGGAACATCAAAGTACACAAGTCATATACATGAAGTAGTTCATTTACTCAGGATTAAGGTTATTGCATAATGAACGTCAAAAGCAGATTGATCCACTCATAGCGGACTACGTAGATCAATCACGCTTTAGTCCCGGTTTAATATGTCACCTCCAAGCAACATATCCATGTCTCTACTTGGGAGTCCAGCTCCAGACAGTCAAGACAGACCGTCCCCTCCAAGGCTTTAGACAACATAATAGTCTTAACATGAGTTAGATGCTCGGTCTAACCCCATAGACTACAGACCATAGTTTAGACTGCTAACTTTAGAACATTGTCTTCTTGCATACAAAAATCCATTGCATGCAACGTTCTAACAGTTTTAACACAAGCAGTCAGTGAGCCATATTTGCTTACATTTACTTTAACATGTAAATAAGACGAGGACAGATAGCAATGTAATGAATAACCTCTAAGTATAATTTTATTATCCAGTTCAAAATGAATACATCAAAATGTCTCTAATACTTAGGGCATTTCCTAACACTATTTTGGGTTCCTACAGACATAATATTGTCTGTTAATACCCTATATTAATTATCACTCTAAATATATTTATTATGTGATAAAATTTTACACAACATTTCAATTTCTCAAGTGGCACACGGTTTGAAACGGGCCCGCGTCCTAACCGTTTTTCTTTCTGTCCTAGTCTACACGGTTGTTTTTCACTATACACGCTTGTGTACCATTTAAACTCTTGATTTTTACTTTAAAATCTCTATTTTGGGATCCTAGAATTTTATTTAAGTGTTTCTAGTCTTTCAGGGTCCTTTCCGAGCCTTTCGGAAATTTTAAGTCAAAATGACCATTTTACCCCTAATGGGTCTTGGGACCGAACTATTTTGTTCTATCATTTTTCTCAAATTTGCTAAGCCCAATTATTTTAAAATAATATTCCCTAGGTTTTTGTATCATTTTACAGCTTAAATTACTGCAAAATATTTTTCCCAGCCCTTGGTTACTATTCATCCGTCACCTAAGGTCGTTTTCTTGTTTTTCGAGCTTTTCGGAGTCTCAAATGGCCCTTTCACTACTCATTAAACATTACTTATCCCGTCCCCGGCCCTCAGTCCTCGAGAGGCTTGGGTTTCCCATCCCGACCTAAATTTTTTTTCCTCGTTTTCCAAAATACTCCTAAAATGAAATTTTTTTCCTGTTTTAGGCATTTTAGTCTTTTAGAGTTGGTTTACTATTCCTTTTGGGTTGGTTTTATATTTCTAACCCTAATCCACTGAGGGGTCCCGGTTTCCTTCCTGAGCCCAATATTTTTACTCCTCGATTCCCGAAATACCCTTAAGCCGATTTTAGAAATTTCGATAGCATTTCCGCTTATATTTTAAGGTTTCCCGGCGTTAGGTACGCCTCAGAACCTTTGTACCTACCACGTACTATACCAGAGGCCTATTTTATACAAAGTTTCCAAACTTTGTACAAAAATTTTCCACATGATTCAATATTCAGAAACCAACACAAACAACAATATTTTTCTTTCAAACTAGCCTCGGTTTACTAGTTAATCATATCAAAATAATTTTTCATCACAACATATCATTCTTAGGTTTTCTAATGTATAAAACAACATCAAAAACCTAACAAAACATGCATTCTAACCCTAGCATAGCCACGGATTTTCATGCATAAACACAAAGAAAATCTTGTTTTCCTTCCTAGGGTTTTTATCAACACTTTTCAACATTAAAATTTTTAATTTCTTAATGTTCGTACCCACGGTTTTAGTAAGAAAATTACATCAAAATTTTTTTGTTTCCTTATTCCAATTCATGCTTAATTCAATGCATAATTAAATGAACATAATTACTAAATCAAAACATCAAAACTCATGCATTTTTCACACCTCTAATGCCACGGATTTTCAAGAGAAACATGCAAAATTTTTGCTTCTTTCTAAACCCTAATTCCTAATTCAATTTCTACGACACCAAACTAATCAAAACATCATCACATCATCAACTAAATAACAATTTTTTTTTCATTGTTTTCACACTCTCATACCCATGGATTTTCTAAGGAAAATCAATGGGAAAAGCTTCAATTTTGAAGCTTACCTTAATTAGTTGATGACTTGAGGTTGGAAATGCAATGCAAGCTAAGTTTGGTGTGAAATTGAAAACAAAATTTTGGCTTTTAAAGGGGAAAAGGCCACGGTTTTGGCTGAAGAAAAAGGGCAAGAGTTTGGTTGATTTTTTTCATTTTTTTGATTGAATTTTGATGCCTATATATAGGCAAAAACCAAGGACTTTTTAGCATATTTTTCCAACAATTTGGTAATTTTCAAGGTCTAAAAAGTAAGGATTTTGGGGCCAAAACCTAATTTTTTTCTTCTTCCTTTCCACATGGCCGAATGGCCTTTTTCCAAAAGTAAAAAAAAATTTCAAATGGCTTTTTGGCAAGATCACGACCCTTGATCAAAAAATAGGACAATCCTAGCCATACACCTTTCATTTTTACTTCCCAAACTATGTAAATTAAAATGGATTTATGACATCATCTTGATGATGTCATCTTACTATTCATATTAATTCACTAATTAATTCGTGGTCAATTTTTGATCGAAATCCGATCCGAGCGGACCGAAATCGTGTAGGCAGGTTCTAGGTGCCTCTGGTGCAATCGGTTTGTCTTATTCTTCTTCCGTTTGATCAGAATTCTCTATCATAAATTTCTATTGTTTTAGTGCATTTCAATGCACTCTCTAGGGTTTTCAGTTCTGATTTTGGAATCGTCTTACCCAATTATGTCCGGTAAGATTTTCCATCCCCAAACTCACACACTTTAACACTGCCAGAACATTTTCACACTATTCATAACAGTATTAAAACACAACTTTTTCATATTTTATTCATTAAAATTGTTATATACATACAATTTTAATCTACTCCGAGAATCTAAAATTCCCGGTTATCACATGTGGTAAGTTTCAAATATTTCCATGTCTGCAATATGTATGGACTTTTATGCGTTACATGTTGTAAGTTCAAGCATTTAGTTTACTGTAACATAAATGGACTGGTAATGTTATGTGCTATGTGTTCTATGTAGTAAGTTCAAACATTGCACTATCTACAATATGAATTTACTTGGCATGTTTATGCCTATATGTTATGCGATGTTAGTTCAAACATTTTCCTGACTGCAATATGAATTGACTTCTATGTTTAAGTGTTATATGCAATAAGTTTAGACATATAATTGTCTGCAACATGAATAGACTGTTATGTCTAAGTGTGATATGTTGTAAGTTTCGAACATTTTCATGTTTGCAACATGAATAGACTATTATGTCTAAGTATCATATGTGGTAAGTTCAAACATGTGAACTGTCTGCAACATGAACTAACATGTTATGTTATGCCTATATGTTATGTACGTTAAGATTAAACATTTCCATGTCTACAATATGAATGGACTGTTATGTCTAAGTGTTAAATATTGTGAATTCAAACATGTGATTTATCTGCAATATGAATCGACATGTTATATTATGTTTATATGTTATGTGTGATAAATTTAAACATTTTCATGGCTGCAACATGAATTGACTGGTCATGTTTATGTGTTTTATGTGCAGTTTTAGTGTCAAGATACTATGATATGAATGTTACGAAAGTCATGTTATGAACTGTGTGTTATGTCTAAGTCAATTATAAATTGACTTGACATGTTTATATTTATGTATTATATTTTGTAAGTTCAGACATTTTAAATGTCTACAACACAAATTTACGTAATATGTTTATATGTTATGTATAACATGTAAAGTATGTACCAAGGTGCTATATGCACACTAATGTGTAAATAAAATATACACAAATAAGAAAAGAAATGTAATAAGTGTTCCAGGCCAAGGAGGCAATGATAATGCCACCAGTTAGGAACCGCATGAAAGATGGTAATGAAACCACTTTGGCGTACCGGGCTCCCACACAGGTGGAGGTTTCTCATGTTAAGTTATGATATGGCTTCCAAACCGATGGTGGTACGTCCCGGGTACGAAAGTCTGATGTTCAAGTCGACTACAGAGGATTGGCCAGTGGGTTGCTCCCTAGAGTCCCTCTCAATTATGCACGCATTACGGTACAACCAATCATGAGATCCAAAACCAGAAGGTAATGAATGATAAAGACTCAAGACCAAAAAAAAAATACGGCCCATAAACGAGCATAATATATACTAACACTACGAATACCGATACAGTCAAAGTTATGGTTCACGGTCAACGGTATCATTCACAACAGTACTGTTCATGATCAGAGTTACTATTCATAATGAATAGTAATGCAAAAGCAATGCATGTAATAGCAATGAATAGTAATGCAAAAGCAATGCATGTTATTTATTATGTTAATGATCCATGTTATGTTTGATGTTAAGGATGCTTAAGCATACGTAAGTATAATTTACGATGCTTAAGTACATTTACGATATTTTATGTATTTAAGTATGACAAGTATGTTCATGACATTAAATGTGGAAGTATGTTCACAATATCAAGAATATTAAATATGTTATGTTTACGATGTTTAAGCATATGTTAAATATGCTATGTTTAAAATATGATATGATTACGATGTTAAAGATGTTAAGTATGTTTACGATGATAAGCATGAAATTTTGTTCAAGACGTTAAAATATGTTAAAAGTATGTTAAGCACGAAAGTATGTTCAGGATATTAAGAATGTTTAAAGCATATTAAATATGAAAGTATGTTCATAATGTGAAGTATGTCAAGTATGGTTATGATGAAAAGTATGTACAAGTATGTTTTAATGTTATGTATGTTAAGTATGAAATTTAAAATAATGTATGATATATGTTGTGTTAATGTTCTGATGCCATAGTTGGTATCAGATATGTTCTATCCGATATAGTATGAATGATGATAAATACGATAAGTATGAATGTTAAGCAAGCATAACATTATAAAATTACTATTCATAGTAAATAGTACTATTAATGGTAATAAACAAGTATAACGTACTAACGTTCGTGTTATGCATATGATATGTTATAACTATTACGCATAAGTTGATATGTATAAGTCAATCATACTATGTTAAGTATGCTCTAGATGATGTTAAATATGTATGTTATGTTTGAATATGAACGTTTAAGTAATGAATGATATGTGTATGCAATGTTTTATATGTATGAAAGTATGTTTATGATGTTAAGGATATTTAAGTATACATAAGTATGTTTACAATGCTTAAGTATATGTACGAAGTTTTATATATTTAGGTATAATAAGTATATTAATTATGTTAAATGTGAAAGTATATTCACGATAATAAGTATGTTATATTTCAAGTATGTTATGTTTATGATGTGTTAACATACATTAAGTACGTTATGTCTCTACATGTTAAGTATGGTACGTGTAAATTATGATATGTTTATGATGTAAAGTATGTTAAGTATGAAAGTATGGTTAAGACGTTAAAGTACGATAAGTACAAAAGCATGTTCATGATGTTAAGTATGTTTAAAGTACATTAAGTATGTTTATGATGATAAGTATGAAAGTATGATTACGATGTAAAGTATGTTCAGGTATGTACAAGTATGTTGACCATGTTATGTATGATAAGTATAAATGTGAAGCAATGTATTATATATATTATGTTAATATTCTGATGCCATAGTTAGTATCAAATATGCTCTATTCAAAAAGGTAAGAGTATAAATATGTCATGAATGTATATTTGAACTTATTGAGCTTGTCGCTCATAAGTTTGTTTATGTTGCAGGTAAGGTAAGTAACCTGTGTGAAAATAAGACAAGTGATAGATGATGAATGCGATTTGTACGTGCCAAGGGACTGGACGAGAGTTATGGTACTGCTATGAGTCTTCCGCTAAGCTGTTTGAAAGAGAAATGAAAAGAATGTTGAAATGATGTTTTATGATGTATATCAAGTTATGATAAAGTAAAATGTTTACTTTAGTAATGTTTTACGATACAGTTTTCAAGTTTAAAGTTTTAAAGTTTAAGAAAAAAAATTTTATTCCCTATTTTCGCGTTAAAATAGGAAGTTAAAATAAGCACATTAAAGAAATTATGTTAAAAATAAGATACCAGCTGTCACAAGTGGTATCAGAATAAGTTAAAAGTAAGTTGTCGATGACCCAATGAGGTGGCAGTCTATCACAGTGGACTCTAGGGCTTGACTATGCTAGTACTGTTAGCCTCTATGATGGGCAGGCCGTCACAGGGTACCATTTCTTTCTTTTGCTCCCAAGAAAACAAGCCTCTTCTCACCTCTTTCTCTTCAGAATTTTCTACCCACTTCCCAGCCCCAAAATCGACCATTTGTAAGCCAAAAACCCAGTCAAAAACTTACCAAAAAACTAGCTACCACCTAGCTTGCGTTGGAGCCATTTCCTTAAGCTATTTCAAGTTCACTCAAGGGTAAGATTTTAGAACCAATCTTTGTGGTTTTAGTTGTTATTTTGGTTTGATGATAAATAGAAAATTTTATGTGTCCATTCTAGCAAAGGCCGACCTTATTTCCCCCTTGGTCCACACGGCAAACTTTGGTCAGTCAAGCCTCAGTTCGATTGTCCTTGGTTCATAGCACATAAGGTATAAACCGAAACCCTTTTTGTGGTTTAGTTATTTTTAAGTTTTGATCAAGGAAATTTATGTGTATTTATTTGTGTAATGGGTTGTAATAAGTTTATTTTGAGTCCTTAGCATTTTATTTTCAAGTTTATGTGGTTGTGTGGTTATGGTTTAAATTTTTGTGAATGGTTGTGTGAAGGGACGTTTTAGAGTTGGCTGGAAACCAAACTGTCCTCAGTTTTTAGGCCACGATTTTGGCCATTTTTGACCATGTTAGAGTCTGATTTTGGGATTTGGTAAAACATAAAATTTTAAGAAAATTTCGTTATGGTCGTTTTTGCGTCAAATAGCTTTTGGCCAAAAATGACATTAATATAAGTTTTTCGAGTAGTTTTCAATCGGAGTTCAAAATCGGGACTAAAATCTTGAGCCAAGGAATAGTCTAGGGTTTTGTTAAAAATGACCAACTTAGAGTTTGAACCTATGATGTCCTGTGCCCTGAGTGGCCCGAACCGTCACTTAAAAACTACTATTTGAACTGATACTTATACTTACTTGCGAATCATTAATACTTAAACTTATTAACTTAGATACCTTAATTTTAGGGGATATTTTTTATATGCATACGTATTTACTATTCACATACGTATCCTATTAAAATATGGAGGCTACTTCATAGGGAGTTCAATTATACATACACACTTATAATACTATTTTAATATTTACTATTCATAAATATTGTTTAACTATTTACAATTCAAAATACTCTTTAACTATTACTATTCAAAAATATTGTTTAGCCGTTACTATTCTAAATTACGAGTTAACTATTATTATTCAAAAATACTGTTTAACTGTTACAATTCAAAAATACTAATTACTCAAGCTGTGTGGAAGGTTAACTCGCGGTATATCCATAACCTCACCCTCACATCCGCCTCCGTCGCCGTCATCGCCCATTGTTGTTTATGCCATAGGACGCTTACCTATAGCTTGAATACAATTCGTGAGCTTTACGCCCAGTAAGTACAATATGTCATCCGCAAAACATGTTTGAAATATAGTACATACTTAAAACCATATAAGCATGCTAGGTATCAACATATACCACTTCAACATATCATATACCAAATTATCACATATCATATCACTGAATACAAAACTTCACATACTATATGCATAGCAAAAACCTCGTGTACTAAATGCATCTTACTATAATTGGAAGCATAGTGAACTATATCGTGAACAATGCATGGTCTGATTATGCTCATTTTATGCTTCAATGTTCTTTTTCTTTCTTATGTCTACTTAGGGCCCATGTGTCAGTACCGAGTGCGCGTAGACCATCGGTAACGCCCGTGGCCAATAGATAAAGAGCCATTAACGGATGCTTTATTTTGGTTTAACTTTAAAAAAACCTCTTCAATGGAAAAGGTCGGTACGACACGCAAATTTCTGACTTGATCACCTGTTCTAGCCATATGCTCTTCTAAGCTATCGCTAATCTTATGCGATAGGGATATATGGCATCTAACTTATTCTTTCATCAATCTACGCGATTGTGAAACTATATGCTCTTATACATGCTGTGCAACAACGTGTGTATGGTATGCATACTTAACATACTGTAAAAATCATTACTTTAAATTCATTTTATTCATACTGTAGGCAGAGTTGTACTTACCTAGTTTACAAGCAAACTCGTACTTTCACCTTTGTCAACTTACAGATTACTACCTATCATCAATAACGTATCTCATTAACACTTTTACTGAGTCACTAATACTGTTAGTGACTAAAGCAAATAAAATCTCTTGGTACTGATTGCCATCAGTACTAACTTGCTCTCTATTTAGAGTTTGCTTCTCTATATGTGGTTAATTAATTTATTATCCAATAAATTAATTAATGTCATTCTTCAGTCACTATTACCATTAGTGACTATAACTTGTGTTCCAGTACGGTACTGAGGCCCATCAGTACTCCATTGGTCTACTTTGGGAATTTGGTATCTATCTTTTATTGTGTTTTATTAACTTGTCTACTTGACAAACTAATCATTGTTCCTCCGGTTACTCACACGTTGTTAGCTAGGTAGTATACCGAGTTACTATTGCTTGTTTTGTGTGGTAGCCTACCAGGCTACACACCGTGTTTATGTTCATTTTGAAAATTGTTTTGGTTGACTTATAAAATTCTTAGGAAAACTATATGCTTTGAAACCATCCCCTTGCCACCCCGTTGGAAGGTGGGGGACGTTTTATTAAAACCACATTTTCATTTTAAAGTGTGTAAAACACATTTTGGTGTTGTATTTTAAAGGTGGTTTTTGAACCACTTATCGAAACCGTTTTAAAAACGTGTTTGAAACGACTTAGTTTGTAAATTTGGCGAACATGAAATTGATGAACAATTGGCGAACATGAACAATTTCATGCTCATCTCGGAGCTCAAATCAAACTCGAACAGGTCCTAATCTTCCTAAACCCATGACTAATTATGCCCAGTTTTTGCCAAAATCCCAGTTTTACGCTATTTTGAAAATGGCTATGTTTGAAGCCCGAAACGGCCAAATTTTCAAAACATGCGTAAGTCATCTTAAAGATTTTGACGAGATCTACAACTTTTATGTCAAGCCTGAGATCCGATTTAGACTCTAAGTGGCCCATTTTTAACAAAACCCCAGACTATTTCTGGGTTTAGATTTTTAGTCCTAATTTTGGGCACCGAATGAAAACCACTCGAAAAACCTAATTTAGTGTCGTTTTGGGCCAAAATCTATTAACACAAAACGATCTTAAAGAAATTTCCTCAAAACTTCGTGTTTTACCAAATCCCAAATTCAACATGGTCAAAATGACCAAAACTCATGGCCTTTTTCTGCAAACAGATTGTGTGTCCAGCCACCTTAAAAACGTTCATGCTCACATGTACACACATCCATTCATAAAAATATAAACCACAACCACACAACCACATAACATAAAAATAAAAAGCTAAGGGCTCAAAATAAACTTATTACAATGCATTTGTACAAACAAATACACATAAATTCCTTGATCCAAAACTTAAAATAAAAAAACTAAACTTCCAAAAAGGGTTTCGGTTTAACCTCTTGTGCTATGAACCAAGTACAAATTCGAGTCAAGGCTTGAGTGACCAAATGGCCATGTGAACCAAGGAGATTGGGGGTCAGTTTTATACTAGCAAAGGCACCAAAAATTTTCCTCTTAATATCAAACCAAAACAACAACTAAAAATCACCAAGATAGGTTCTAAAAACTTATTCTTGAATATCCTTGAAATGGCTTGGAATATAATCTCCTAACACAAGCTTGAGGGGGCTGGATTTTGGTAAACTTTTGGCTTGAAAAATGGTGGTTTTGGGGGTGTGGAATGGTCAGCCACAGCAAGGGAAAGAGAGAGAGGAAGAGTTGTGTTTTTGGGGTGTGAAAAAGAAAGAATAAAAATCGAAAGCCTTACTCACCCTTTTATAGACAAACCTAAGTAAAATTAACCAATCTTAAGCTCAATTAATCAACCCAAGCTTATGCTAATTTGGGGACAAATTTGCTACCATTCCAGCCCTTAAAAACTGTGGAAGCTACGTGCATTGAAGGAGGGGGAAAATAAAAAATTTTAGTTGAAGGAATGTGATGGAAATGTAATATTGTTTAATCAAATTGTGTCATAACTTGTCCAATATTTTAATGCTACTTTTAGGGCTATTTTTGCAGCTAAAATGGCTGCTATTTCATGTAGGCACAAGGATTTTGAGGGGAAAAATTTATCTGCGTTTGCTTCTCTTTACAGTCTAATTTTTGTCGTTCGGTATCTGACCCTTTTTCGGTAATGTTCTAGTTTTCACCCGGAATAAGATTTTCTGAATCTGATTTTTATTCTGATGATTTCTAGTTGGGTTGTACTGTTTAAGAGCCCATTCTGTACTAATTTACTATTCATTTCCTATACTGTGGTTGTGTCTACACTGTGTTGTCCTTGTCCACGTAAAACGAGACGTTCCTATGCTAAATTTCAAACACAGTCTCTCTTGACTAATTTGGACATGCTAATTTCAATTTTATCAGTTTTACATCCATCTGAGGTCATCTGAACTAGTTTTTGGGATCTGTATGACCTCACCTTGAAAAACATGTTCGGTGCCCAATTGACTAATTTGTGCGTTCTGAGTTTAAATATATCAGTTTCGGGGCGAGAAAAGGTTGTCTTGATCCTCATCTCGATATTGCATATCTCTCAAACAAAAATCTACATTTTGTGCTCAATTGACCAGATTGAGCCTGTTAACTGCTGATATATCAGTTTTATGTCAAATTATGACCGTCTTGGTCATTAACCTGGCACTGCGTTTTCCATTTTTCACTATTCACTATCTTCTATCTGACTAACTAGTCTGAGCATTCTAACTCTGATTTTGTCAGTTTCTGGATGAGAAGAGGTCATCTGGATCATTTTCTCGATACTGTACCCCTACTAGTGTTACTATCTCTACTATGCTTAGATGTTTGGTCCGAGCATTTTGGTGATTTGCTCACCAGTCTTATGTCAGGAAATAGTTATCTGGACCAGTTTCCTGATATTGGGTATCTTATACACTTATACACATAATAGGGTGGACCGATTTCACTGTTGGTCGCCCTTTTCACTAAATGAATAGTACTTAAACGGTACCGTACTTGTTTATTCTATTTAATTGGAAGATATACTATATTTTTCAACTTAATTACTCATTACATAGTAATTAGGTTTCACGCATTATAAGAGTGTTTACCCCAGCTCTCTACTCAAGACACGACCTTCTACACGGGTTCTTGCACGAGCGTGTACAAGGTAACACAGGCGTGTACATTCCAGACATGAGCGTGTTCCAGTTGAGACTGCTCAACACGGCCATGTCTTGGAAATAGGTTCATCTACCTGAGCAGTACACAGCCACTTACACTACCGTGTACCTGACCGTGTTACACTACATGGCCATGTTTATTCACACAGCTTCTAACATTGCAACAGTCCGAATGGTACATGGCTGTTTACACGGCCGTGTACCTTACCGTGTTCTTTAACTTTTACACTAAAAGACATCAAATTATTCCAATTTTATTCCTTAATTTCTTATTACTTGGTAAGTAGGTGCCATGAAAATGGCAGTCATTACAACCTACCCCCTTATAAAATTTTCGTCCTCGAAAATTAGAATAATTCCGGGAAGTCTCTTTTCATATCCACTACCTATTCTCATGTGTCTTCTTCTATATTGTGGTTCCACCACAATACTTTTACAAGCAGAATAACTTTATTCCTAAGGACTTTATTCTCCTTGGCTAAAATATGCACGGGTTTCTATTCATATGTTAGATCAGCATGGACTTCGACGGGTTCTTGACTTAGAACGTGGGAGCTATCCTACATGTACTTCTTCAGTATAGAGACGTAAAAGATGTTATGCATTGAAGCCAATTCGAAAGGGAGCACTAATCTGTAAGCCACCTTCACGACTCTCTCAATGATCTCGAAGGGCCCTATATATCTAGGACTGAGCTTCCTTTTCTTCCTAAAGCGCATCATCCCTTTCATGGGTGCCACCTTGAGAAAAACTGAGTCTCCTTCTTGAAACTCGAGGGGTCTGCGGCATTTGTCTATATGGCTTTTCTAGCGACTGTGCACCATGTCCAATCCCTTTCGAATTAGCTTCACATCTACTATTGTATTCTTAATGAAGTCCGTGCCGGTGAGCTATTTCTCTCCAGTCTCGTGCCAGTGAACCGGAGATCCGCATTTTCTTCCATAGAATGCCTCGTATGGAGCCATCCCGATCGAGGAATGGTAGCTATTATTATTTGAGAACTCAATCAGTAGTAGCTTCTGATCCTAGTGTCCCTTGAAGTCTAGGACACAAGCTCTCAGCATATCCTCTAATGTCTGAATTGTTCTCTCGTACTAACCATTGGTCTGAAGATGAAAAGCCAGGCTGAACTTCAACTTGGTTCCCAATGAGGCTTGAATGCTCTGCCAAAACCTGGAAGTGAAGTGTCCGTCGCGATCTAAAATGATTGATTTTGGTACTTTGTGCAACCTTACTATCTTAGCTACGTACATTTTTGCCAGTCTCTCTACCTAGTTGCTTAGTTTTATAGCTAGAAATCGAGCTGATTTCGTCAATCGGTCCACAATTTCCCAGATCACATCATTGTCGCTTAACGTTTTGGGTAATCTGACCACGAAATCCATTGTAATCTGCTCCTATTTCCACTCAAGCAGCTCGATTTTTTACAGTTCTCCTGCCGATCATTGATGCTCTACTTTAATTCTCTGACACATGAGGCATCTAGCAACAAACTCAGTGACATCATTCTCATCTCAGGCCACTAAAAACTCTCTTTCAAGTCTTTGTATATTTTATTTGCTCCTGGATGTACTGAGTATGGTATTTTGTGGGCTTCCAAAAGGATCTTTTTCTTGAGTCCTTCATCTTTCAAAACATGCTCTCTATCTCTGAAATAGAGTATGCTATCCTTAGAGACTCGAAATTCTAAACTTTGGTCCTCCATTGCCTCCTTTTTGGGCTTGTTCAGGGACGAATCAAGGTCCTAGCCAGCCTTAATCTCCTTTAGGAGCATTGATTGAAGGGTCATTTCAGACAACCTACTCATCAAAACTCGATTTCACTACTGTGTAGCTCCTTTTGTAGTGCTTCTGGCAAGACATGGACAGCCATGAACGATGAAGAGTGCTTTCTACTTAGTGTATTGGCCACCTTATTGGCTTTCCCTAGATGGTATAAGATTTCACAATCTTAATCCTTTACCAATTCTAGCCATCTTCGCTACCTCGTGTTGAGCTCCTTCTACGTGAAAATGTACTTGAGACTCTGGTGGTCCGTATAGATCTCGCACTTAACACCATATAAGTAGTGCCTCCAAATCTTAAGCACAAAAATGACCGCTGCTACCTCCAGGTTGTGTGTGGGGTAATTCCTTTTATGGTTCTTGAGTTGTCATGAAGTGTATGCAACCACTCTACCATTTTGCATTAGTACAGCTTCTAGTCTAGTCTTGGAGGTATTACTATAGATCACAAAGTTTCCTTGACTAGCTTCTAGAATAGTCAATATTGGGGCACTCGTGAGTCTTTGTTTTAGCTCCTGGAAGCTTCTTTCACACTTGTCAGTTACTTCTTCTCTTTCTTGGTGAGCGCTGTGAGTGGTGCAGCTACTTTGAGAAGCTTTTGACGAAGCATCGGTAATACCCTACTAGTCCGAGGAAACTACGAATTTCTGTTACATTCCTCGGGGTCAGCCATTTATTGACTGCTTCAACCTTTGCCAGGTCTACTGATACCCCTTCTTTGGAGACTACGTGACCAAGAAAGTGGACCTTCTCCAGCCAAAACTCGCACTTAGAGAACTTGGCATATAGCTGATGATCCCTTAGCTTGTGTAAGATGGCCCTTAAATGCTCCTCGTGCTTCTCCTTCGGCTTCGAGTACGTAAATATGTTATCGATGAACACAATGACAAACTTATCTAAAAAGTCCTTGAACACACAGTTCATCAGGTCCATAAAGGTTGCTAGGGTGTTAGTCAGTCCGAACGACATGACCAAAAACTCATAATATCCGTATCATGTTTGAAATGCTGTCTTAGGTATGCCTTCATCCCTGATTTGTAGCTGATGGTACCTGGAACGCAGGTCAATCTTTAAGAATGCTGCAGCACCTCATAGCTAGTTGAATAGATCGTCGATCTGTGACAACGGATACTTGTTCTTTATCGTAATCTTGTTCAGCTCCTTATAGTCTATACACATCCTTAACGTTCCATCCTTATTCTTCACAGACGAGACAGGTGCTCCCCACGGTGAACAGCTTTATCGAATGAAGCCCTTGTCCATCAGATCCTTTAACTGAGTCTGAAGTTCCTTTAACTCTACCGGGGCCATTCTATAGGGGGCCTTGGAGATAGGGGCGGATCCTGGTAGATGTTCATTCTCAAATGATGCCTCCATGAATTTCCTGACTATCGACACGTTCTTGGATCCTATCTCTATTCCTCGAGTCTCATCTACTATGAGTGCTAGGAAACCTTGTGCACCCACTATATAGCATCTTACGAGCCTTCACTACTGAGATCATCGTCTTGGGTTGCTCGGTGATGTACCCTTGTGGACGAACCTTTAACACCCGATCGGTCCAAAAGCAACGTTCTGCCTTCAACAGTCTATGATGGCATAGTATTTATGAGGAATTCTACTCTCAAGATTATGTCCTGATCAATCATATCAATGATGATCAGATTAATGCTCAGCTCTTTACCACAGATAATTATCGGTACGTAATATGTCCAGTACTAGATAATAAAACTTCTCCTGTGGAAGTGCTGTTCTTAAAATTCTATTTCATCTTATCTGTACCCCTATCTAGCTTTCTAGAAAAGTCTGATGACACAACGAATGGGTGGACTGCTACTCTTTCTACTTGATTGCTCTCCTAACTCTGTTTAGTAAGGTCTCTTTCTCTCTTTCCATCTTCTCTTGCCTTGATCCCCTTTTTGCCTTGACTTTGGTTTCGTCATAAGCCTTCTTCAACATGCGTTGTAGAAGTCCATATGAGTTCCTTGTAGTGCATAGCATATATTAGAACTGTGTCACTGGACATCAGCTGTAGTCTCTCAGCCCGATGAACAAATTCTTGCATATCCACAATTCTAGGGAACTTAGGCGGTTTCACTTCCCCACTTGCCCATAAGAAAAACTGGAGCTGATACTAGACTCCCCTCAAAGATTTGCTCGATCATGGTATAGCGAAACTTGACCCAGTTAAGAGCTCATCCTGGTCACAAGAATCCCAATACACACGAGAGTACCTTCCTAAGAGGTATCAATAGCTAACAGGACTCGGTTATCATGATCAATGGTGTACAATCGAGGAATCAACTTAACAGTGTGAAACCAGTCCTGATGTTCTCATGGAGTGCAGGAGTACTGCTTGCCACTTGAAACTTAGTGGACAACTAGCCCTGAAGATCGATACAACTTAGGCATCAACCTATGTTCTTACTCTGAGCAGTTATTTAGCGCTACACACTCATGATTTTACGTATGGTAATCTCAGTATCTCTTCTGACTTTTTCTTTTTCAGTCGGCACCAAATCTGGACAAGGTCGAGCCAGCTACCCAATCTTCCTATCCGCCCCATGACAGTCATGCTATCTTGGTGTAGGTTGTTGAATTCATCTTACTGCACTGCTAGTGCCTCCTTATTGCAGTACATCTCTTTGAATTTCACAATGAAGTCGCTCCAGCTCCTCTTGCTAGCATCCCCCCTAATGGTTACCATCTTCCACCACTAACGTGCCTCTTTGCACAGGGTGAATGATTCGTACATCACTTTCTTTCTATTTTTTAGTCCTATAATAATCCAAGATTGCTCGAGTATTCATTGGCCAGTCATCGGCCTCTATAGGGTTGGTGGTTCCATCAAATTCTGGCACCTTCATGCACTAAAATTTCTCTTACAAATCGCCTTCCCTAGGGGTCGACGGACGAGTGTTGGCTACTACAGGAGTAGCCACTGTTAGGGGTACTGGTGGTGGTGCAGGAAATTCCCACCCTCACAGAAATCCTTAGACTGCTCACTCCCTTGAAGTCTCTGAAGTTACTGATGCCTCCTAGGCTAGCATCGCTACTGCCCGTGGTTTGCTAGCCTAGCTGCACCTTAAGCTGGTTCAGTTCACGCTACTGGCTTCCTATCATTTCATTGCCTAGTCATGAATTGTTCTATCAACTTATCCTCTTGGCATGCCTAGGTTGTTTGCGTCTGCGTTCCAATCATGATGTCTTTCGAACTCGATCACATAGCGGAAAAGGATTTATAAGTCTTTCGTTTTCGTACTAGGAAATCATGTCACCTATCATTCTCCTTTTTCTTCCTTATATTGTGATGTCCAATACACTTTGCCATCTCATATTAAGGCATCGCCTGAGTATCAGGGCTCGTCTGCACTTTCGTCACACTATGGTCGTGGGTGGAAAAATCAAATCTAGGCCCTCTGGGCAAAACGATATTGCCTTCCATAATATTTGCACAAAAATATATACAAACTCTAGTCTGGTGGAAGTAACACACACTTTCCAGCATATAGTCTCAAAAGGACATATTAGGATAGGTTTAGTGGGAGTAAGCTACTGCTTCCCATCATGCCTATATACAAAACCTAAGAAAAGATTCTGCTTTAGTTGTATGGGGCTTTTAGACTGCCTTGTACGATCAAGGAGCCTTCGGTCATGGCCTGAGCAGTATGGAGTTGGTCATGTGCAGCACGAGCTTGGTTCTGTTGGCTCTGCGGGTTGAAACAGCAATTTCTGGCATAGGGGTCTTCCTTGTCACAGATGTAACAGCCACTTGCTCCCTGCTTGCACTCTCCCAAATGTCCCTTTCCGCATTTCGGGTACATCAGGCGTTTGTTGCCATCTCTTTCCCTGTCATTTCTCTTCCTTTTCTTGTTGTTGTTGTGGGATTACCTGCAGTTCTAACTGGTTCCCACATTCTGTACTCTGTGCTATAGCTCAGAGTTTCGTTTCCGTTGAACTCGTTTAGCTTGAGTTCTTTCCTCCATGGGTGGTGGCCTATAGTTGCTGAGAAGGTCTCAACAGAAGTCCTCCCAATGTACAATCAAGTCTCTACCCCTGCGTCGATCTAACCACCACGCTCTTACTGGTCCATCCAGCCTACCACTCACCAAAATCACCTGTAGGTGAGGTGGGATGTGACATGCATAGAATATGATTTCCATGTCATGAATCTATTTCACGAGCTCGTCGGGTGGGCAGCGACGTTGTATTTATTTGGATGCATGGTGGTGAAAGCCAAACTCACCTGGCTATCTTCATATTTTTGGCGGGGGTCTACCAGAGTAGGTTCCATCGGTGTAGGTCCTACCGGTACTGGTTCTATCAGTAGAGATTCCACTGGTACTGGTTCTGCCTACACGGGTTCCACTGGTATAGGTTCTGCTTGTACAAGCTCCATTGGTACAGCCATCGCTGCCTACCATAACTCACATATCAACTTACATACTAATACTGTAGAATAAAAACTAACTTACTTGGGCAGATGAGGCAGGCATGCGGCGATGTGAGGTAGGGTAGCAGGATACCACTCTGATACCAACTGTGACGTCCCGTGCCCTGAGTGGCCCAAACCGTCACTTAAAAACTACTACTTGAACTGATACTTATACTTACTTGCAAACCATTAATACTTACTTAAACTTATTAACTTAGATACCTTAATTTTAGGAGATTTTTTTTATATGCATATGTATTTACTATTCATATACGTATACTATTAAAATACGGAGGCTACTTCATTGGGAGTTCAATTATACATACACATTTATAATACTGTTTAACTATTTACTATTTATAAATACTGTTTAACTATTTACAATTCAAAATATTGTTTAGCTGTTACTATTCTAAATTACTATTTAACTATTATTATTCAAAAATACTGTTTAACTGTTACAATTCAAAAATACTAATTACTCAAGCTGTGTGGAAGGTTAACTCACGGGGTATCCATAACCTCACCCCCACATCTGCCTCTGTCGCCGTCATTGCCCATTGTTGTTTATGCCATAGGACGCTTACCTATAGCATGAACACAGTTCGTGAGCTTTACGCTCAGTAAGTACAATATGTTATCCACAAAACATGTTTGAAATATAGTACATACTTAAAACCATATAAGCATGCCAGGTATCAACATATACCACTTCAACATATCATATACCAGATTATCACATATCATATCACTGAATACAAAACTTCACATACTATATGCATAGCAGAAAACCTCGTATACTGAATGCATCTTACTGTAATTGGAAGCATAGTAAACTATATCGTGAACAATGCATGGTCTGATTATGCTCATTTTATGCTTCAATGTTCTCTTTCTTTCTTATGTCTACTTAGTGCTCGTGTGTCAGTACCAAGTGCACGCAGACCATTGGTAACGCCTGTGGCCAATAGTCGAAGAGCCATCAACAGATGCTTAACTTTGGTTTAACTTAAAAAAAACCTCTTCGACAGAAAAGGTAGGTACGACACGCCTATTGAATTTCTGATTTGATTACCTACTTTAGCCATATGCTCTTCTAAGTTGTCCTTAATTTGATGCGATAGGGATATATGGCATCTAACTTGTTCTTTTATCAATCTATGCGATTGTGAAACTATATGCTCTTATACATGCTGTGCAACAACGTGTGAATGGTATGCATACTTAACATACTGTAAAAATCATTACTTTAAATTCATTTTATTCATACTGTAGGCGGCGTTGTACTTATCTAGTTTACATGCAAACTCGTACTCTTGCCTTTGTTAACTTATAGGTTACTATGTGTCATCAATAACGTATCTCATTAACACTTTTGCTGAGTCACTAATACTGTTAGTGACTAAAGCAGATAAAATCACTTGGTACTGATTGCCATCGGTACTAACACGCTCTCTATTCAGAGTTTAATTAATTTATTATCCAATAAATTAATTAATGTCATTCTTAGGTTACTATTACTGTTAGTGACTATAAATTGTGTTCCAGTATGGTACCGAGGCCCGTCGGTACTCCATTGGTCTACTTTGGGAGTTTGGTATCTATCTCCTATCGTGTTTGATTAACTTGTCTACTTGACAAACTAATCGTCGTTCCTCACTTTATCATTCAAAACACGATCCTTGACTGGTTGCCAACCAGTCAACTGACCAGTTACCTCACACGTCATTAGCTAGGTAGTATACTGGGTTACCATTGCTTGTTTTGTGTGGTAGCCTAGCGGGCTACCCATACTATTTATGTTCATTTTAAAAATTGTTTTGGTTGACTTATAAAATTCTTAGGAAAAATATGTGCTTTGAAACCATCCCCTTACCACCCCATTGGAAGGTGGGGGACATTTTATTAAAACCACATTTTCATTTTAAAGTGTATAGAACACATTTTGGTGTTGTATTTTAAACGTGGTTTTTGAACCACTTATCGAAACCGTTTTAAAAACGTGTTTGAAACGACTTAGTTTGTAAATTTGGCTAACATAAAATTGATGAACAATTCTTGTGCTCATCTGGGAGCTCAAATCAAACTTGAATGAGTCCTAATCTTACCATAACCATGGCTACTTGTGCCCAGTTTTTGATAAAATCCTAGTTTTGCACCATTTTGAAAATGGCTCTGTTTGAGGCCGAAACAGCCAAATTTTTAAAATATGCATAAGTCATCTTAAAGTTTTGACGAGATCTACAACTTTCATGTTGAGCCCGAGATTCGGTTCGGAATCTAAGTGGTTCATTTTTAACAAAACTCAAGACTGTTTATGGGTTCAGATATTTAGTCCTAGTTTTGGGCACAGAGTGAATACCACTCGAAAAACCTATCTTAGTGTCGTTTTTGGCCAAAACCTATTATGCAAATATGACCGTAATGAAATTTACTTAAAACTTTGTGTTTTACCAAATCCCAAATTCAGAATCTAATATGGTCAAAATGACCAAAACCCGTGGCCTTTTTCTGGGGACAGATTATGTGTCCAGCCACCTTAAAAATGTTCATACTCACATGTGCACACATCCATTTGTAAAAATATAAACCACAACCACACAACTACATAACTTAAAAATGAAAAGCTAAAGGCTCAAAATAAACTTATTACAACCCATATGCACAAACAAATACACATAAATTCCTTTATCCAAAACTTAAAAAAATAACTAAACTTCCAGAAAGGGTTTCGGTTTTACCTATTGTGCTATGAACCAAGCATAAATTCGAGTCAAGGCTTGAGTGACCAAATGGCCGTGTGAACCAAGGAGATTGGGGGTCGGTTTTATGCTAGCAAAGACATAAAAAAATTTTCCCTTAATATTAAACCAAAACAACAACTAAAAATCACCAAGATAGATTCTAAAAACTTAACCTTGAATATCCTTGAAATGGCTTGGAATGAAATCTCCTAACACAAGCTTGAAGCGGCTGGATTTTGGTAAAATTTTGGCTTGGTTTTTGGCTTGAAACATGGTGGTTTTGGGGGTGTGTAATGGTCGGCTGCAGCAAGGGAAAGAGAGAGAGGAAGAGTTGTGTTTTTGGGGTGTGAAAAAGAAAGAACAAAAACCCAAAGCCTTGCTCACCCTTTTATAGACAAACCTAAGTAAAATTAACCAAACTTAAGCTCAATTAATCAAGCCAATCTTATGCTAATTTGGGGACAAATTTGCTGCCATTCCAGCCATCAAAAACTGAGGAAGTTGCACGCATTGAAGGAAGGGGAAAATAAAAAATTTTGGTTAATGGAATGTGATGGAAATGTAATATTGTTTAATGAAATTGTGTCATAAATTATCCAATATTTTAATGCTACTTTTAGGGCTATTTTTGCAGCTATAATGGCTGCTTTTTCAGTGAGGAAGGGCAAAATTCATTTTCATTTGCTCCTCTTTGTTGTCTAATTTCTGTCATTTAGTATCTGACCCTTTTTTGGCAGTGTTTTAGTTTTCACCTGGAATTGGATTTTTTGAATCCGATTTTTATACTGATGATTTCTAGTTGGGTTGTACTATCTAAGAGCCCATTCTGTACCAATTTACTATTCATTTCCTATACTGTGGTTGTGTATATACTGTGTTGTCCTTGCGCACGTAAAACGAGGCGTTCCTTTGTGAAATTTCAAATACAGTCCCTCTTGACTAATTTGGACATGCTGATTTCAATTTTATCAGTTTTACATTCATCTGAGGTCATCTGGACCAGTTTTCAGGATTTGTGTGACCCCGCCCTGAAAAATGTTTCAGGTGCCCGATTGACTAATTTGGGTGTTCTGAGTCTAAATATATCAGTTTTGGGCTCATAAAAGGTTGTCTTGACCCTCATCCTGATACTGGGTATCTTTCAAATAAAAATCTACATTTTGTGCTCAATTGAGCTAGCTGACTACTGATATATCAGTTTTATGTCAAATTAAGGTCGTCTTGGCCATTAACCTGACACTACATTTTTCACTTTTCACTATTCATTGTCTTCTGTCTGACTAACTAGTCTGAGTGTTCTGACTTTGATTTTGTCAGTCTCTGGGCGAGAAGAGGTCATTTGGACCATTTTCTTGATACTATACCCCTACTAGGGTAACTATCGCTGCTATACTCAGATGTTCGGTCTGAGCATTCTGGTGATCTGTTCACCAGTCTTGTGTCAGGAGATAGTCATCTAGACCAGTTTCCTAATACTGCGTATCTTATACACTTATATACATAATAGGTTGGACCAATTTCACTATCGATCCCCCTTTTTACTGAATGAATAGTACTTAAATAGTATCATACCTGTTTAATCTATTCAACTAGAAGATGTACTATATTTTTCAACTTAATTAATCATTACATAGTAATTAGGTTTCATGCATTACGAGAGTTTTTACCACGGCTCTGCCCAATACATGGCCTTCTACATGTGTTCTTACATGGGCGTGTATAAGGCAACACGGGCGTGTACATTCTGGACATGGGCGTGTACATTCTGGACATGGGCGTGTTCCAGTTGACATTGCTCAACACGGCCATGTCTTGAAAACACGTTCATCTACCCGAGCGGTACACGGCCACTCGCACGGCCGTATACCTGACCATGTTGCACTACACGGACATGTTTACTTACACGGCTTCTAACATTGCAATAGTTCGAATGGTACACGGCTGTTTACATGACCGTGTACCTGACCCTGTTCTTTAACTTTTGCACTAAAAGACATCAAATTATTCCAATTTTATTCCTTAATGTCTTATTACCTAGTAAGTAGGTGCCATAAATATGGTGGTCATTATAGAACCAGATCTTGGACTCAACACGAAAGTTGTAGATCTTGTCGAAACCTTTAAGATGACCTATGTGAGTTTTAAAAATTTGGCCGTTTTAGGCCTCAAACAGAGGCGTTTCAAATAGACATAAACTGGAATTTTTTCTAAAACTGGACACAAAGTTAGCCACGGGTTTGATGAGTTTAGGACTGGTTAGAGTTTAATTTGAACTCTGAGATGAACATCAAAGTTGTTCATCTTGTCGAAGACTAAATTTGATGTTCGTCGAATTTGCAAATTAAGTCATTTCAAACAAGTTTTAAACAGTTTTCGATAAAACGGTTCAAGAATCCTTTTTAAAAATTGAACACCAAAATGTGTTCTTTACCTTTTAAATGGAAAAATGGTTTTAACAAAATGCCCCTACCTTCCAACGGGGTGATATGGGGACGATTTCAAAGAACATATATAGTCCAACAGTAGTAGTGACATAAGAATGACGTTAATTAATTTATTGGGTAATAAATTAATTAACCATGAATAGAGGATCAAACCCCTCCAAAGACAGCAAGTAGCACCGACGGTAATCGGTACCATACGTTAGTATCTGCTTTAGTATGACAGACCAGAAAATTTATACAGTGCCACCTAGGATTAAGCTTTCTAAGAATATTTGTGAATAGAATGTGAAAGAACACTATGTTTATAAATAAACAGATAATAGTAATAATAATAATAAATAAATGTTTTGGAGGATTTGAAATCTCTAAAAATGATCAAAGAATAAAGTTCATGATTGAGAAAGTGATTTCAGTATCCGAAAAAGATAAGATATAAGAAATGGCAAGTTAAAACAAAGACAAGATACGATAAGATTTAAGGGTTTTTAAGAGTTTTGAGATTGAGTTAGATCGAACTGATAGCATGGATGGCTAGATAAGTTCGTTCGGTTTGATATAAGGGTTTTTTGATCAGGAAACACGATATCAAGAAATTGGTCAAGATGACCTTTTCTTGATATAAAACTGATATATTTAGATTCAGTATGCTCAAATTAGTCAATTGAGCATAAAAAGTAATTTTTGGATCCGAAAATATGTAGTATTAAGAAATTAGTCAAGATAACCTTTTCTTGAAGTAAAATTGATATATTTAAAATTAGCATACTCAAATTAGTCAATTGGGCACAAAAAGTAAATTTTGACAGGGAAACATGCAGTATCGAAAAACTGGTCAAGATGACATCAGATGAAAATAAAACTGATATATTTGGGTTCAGCACACCTAAAATTGTCAGAATAGCTCATGTTGAAATTTTGGACAAAAAAAAGTATATATAAGGGCGAAAAATCAGAAAATTTCAAAAAAGGCCCATAATTTTCTCTCACTTTCTCTTTCCTCCCCTACATGAAAATGAATAGTAATCGACCACTAGAAACGATGTCCGTTTTTGACACCGCCGGTCCCGTTGGAAACCTCTCGCTGAGCTGAGTCGAATGGTGGGTCGAGTCGATGGAATGGCCACCGGAGGAAGCCGCACATGCCGCCCGAATGCTGCCGGAGATGGAAAAATTCGAACCAACGGATCTTCGTCGTCCGATGTCCTATCGACACGATTCCGGTCCCAAAAGTTTCGTGGTGAAGAGGAGAACAAAACCTAGGTCTTGTTTCACCTAAACAGCTGACGAATCGTGCCGCCCAATGCCTTGCCGTCGCCGCGGTGGAATCCATCGATTCCGGTGGAGTTGAGCCACACCACCGGTACCAAAAGGCTTAGAATTACACAGGGAACAAAAGCTCTAAACCAATTTCAAGGAAAAAAGCCGGCACAATGGAGAACGGGCATCGCCGTCACTGTATAATTTTTGAGGGTTCGATTCCGACGATAGGAGGCTCGATTGGTGAAATTTATACCACCAACAGGTTCCTCTCGTCGAGCTCTTCAAGATGGTGGCCGCCTTTTTCCTCGCCGTTGCGGTCAATACTGCTCAACGACGATCGGTGACCAAAATTTGAAGAATGGCTCGTTGGCCTATTTTTGACATTCTGGACACGTTCGCGGCATCAGAATTGCAAGACAGAATTTCAAACATGAAGAACAGAGAATCAAACTTTGTATGCGTAAGATCGCACGGCTTCGTCGATCACCGATTGGAGTCAACATACCTGATGGACGTCGTTGAACGACTTCGGTAGTGATTTCAACTATTTTAATTCCTCAATTTATTAATTGAAATGATTAAATGCTAATTATGGACTATTTGTATGAAAAATGGTCAAATAAGAAAATGTGTGTAATGTAAAAATTTTTACGTAAAAAGTATGAATTTTACGTAAAAATTAGGCATCTGATATAATACGTGGTAAATTAGAATAAGTTAGATGGTTTCAAGGCATTTCTTAAATGCCGGGAACCCAAAAATTAAGTGAAAATGCTGTTGAAATTTCTAAAACAGCACAAAGGGTATTTTAGGAACCAAAGGGTAAAATGTGGTTGGGATGGAAACCCGAGCCCCCTTGGTGACCTGGGGTTGAAATAATGCCACCTGAGGGTCAGTAAATAGTAAACTGAGGAATGATGGCAAATGATACCGTAAAAGTTTAGTAAAGCCTAAGAAAAATTATTTTATGATTTTTGAGCTTAGAAAATGCAATCTAAGCATTAAAATGACAAGATTCACAGTCAAGGCAATACTATTCATATAAATAGTATTATTCACGGTCAAAGTTACTATTCATGACTATTTTGATTAAAATTTCTAAAATGCTCAGAAAAGACCGTTAGAGCCTTAGAATAGCTTAAATAGAATTCTTAAGGCCAAATTAAGTTTTAAGACGAAAAAAAGTAAGAAAACGCCATTAAGGGTAAAACGGTAATTTTCTCAAAGATTTGGGGAATAGTCAAAATGAACCGTTAGAGCTTCAAACATGATTCAAAAACTCTAATGAGGATTTTAAAGGCCAAAAGTAAAGTTTAAGTGAGAAAAATCCCGCAAGGGGCAAAATGGTAATTTTGCCAAAAGTTCGGGATACAATGGTCATTTTTCCAAAAGTTAGCAGAAAAGTGACAAATGAGTTTAATTAAGATTTTTAATGCCAAATTCAAGATTTTAAAAGAAGGAAAGTACTTAAATGAAAGTATGACCATTAGTTAAAGTTACTATTCATGTCAAAGTTACTATTCATCATCATTTTGACAAAAGTTGACAGAAAGGATAAAATGGGATTTTAGACCCCTAAGTTCATGATTAAGAAATTAAACATAGAATGATTATGTTTTAATAAGTTTTATGTATAAAGTAAAGAATTTAAAATATCCATTATTATTATTTCGGTTATAGGAACCCGATCTAGATGTGACAAAGGAACGTCTGTGGGTCCAGAAGCAAAGAAAGAGATACAAGCAAAAGTATAAGTAAGTACAGACATTTAATTATCTACTCATGAACTGACTTGCCATAGGACTGTGTTATGATGTGTTGTTGTGAAGTGAAGTTGCAACATGTTTTTAGTAAAAGAAATGTTTATAAGCGATAGAAAGTTTTTGATTAAGTTTAATATAAAAGTTATGCTTTGTGACATGTGACATAATAATCTAACATGTTCACGAGGTTAGAACAGTACAAAAAGTTAAAGAAAAGAAAGGTGAAGATAAGTAAGATAATAAGACTGAAAATTTAAGGTTGATGTACCGGCCTCCCCAGAAGTGAGGTTCAAGAATAAGAATAGCCTCCACCCCAGAAGTGTGGTGCTACCACAAGAATATGGTAGTTAATGGCTCAATGTGCTACCCCAAGCGTGGTAGTGCAAAAATTGACCTTGGCGTTGATTGGTGGGTCGCTCCCCCTTCCCTCACTGGTCTGCATGCATTAGGTACCTTCAACCACGGGCCCACAAGAGAAAGTGAAAGAAAGTAAAAGAAAGAAAGTGAAAGAAAAGAAAAGAAAAGAAAAGAAAGAAAAGTTAGGAAAAGTTAGGAAAAGTTAAGAAAAGAAAAGAAAAGAAAAGAACAGAAAAATATGAAAGAACAGAGAGAACAATGAGAAAGAAGAAGAAAAAAAATTAAAAAAAAAAATTAAGCAAGCAGAATCTGTCTAACCTTCGTTGTTAGTTGATGTGTTTAAGCAAATTTTTAAATATATGTTATGTTTACAAAAAGTTTTAGCTTGTATATATGAACATGTAATGTTTTATGTGTATGTTTATACTTACTGAGCTCTAGCTCACTAGTCTGTTCGTGATGTAGGTAACAAGAGTAGCTGCCTACATTGTGAAAGAATGAACTGATGGGTTGGTAGATAGATTCCCAAAGTGTTATGGGGTGAGTTATGGTTTCACTGTGATTTTTCTACTGTAATAAAAAGAAAATATATATGTAATGTAAAGAAAAGAGATAAGGTTTAATGTAAGTAAATTTTATGAAGTATTTCAATTATGTTTTTGAAAACTCATACGTTTAAATCAAGTTTTAAAAGAAAAAAAATTTGTCAATAATTTTTCAAACATGGTTTTCGCAAGTAAGTTTAAATGCCAAGTATAATATGACAAAGTTCAATAGTATAAGAAATGAGTATGTTAAAGAAAGTACTTTTTAAAGTACTTTAAAATGATGAAGTTTAGTGAAAAGTTTAAAAAAGGTAAGAATAAGAAGTAAAGTAAGTACGCCAAGGCAAGAAGAGAAAAGTTAAGAAAAGTAAAGTTAAGAAGAGCAAGTTTAAAGTTAAAGTTAAGGTAGAGAGCTATGCTTATAGAGGTAGTATCAAAGCAAAAGTTAAGATAGCTAGGCGTGTTTACACAGGTGGTATCAGAGCAGAGTTCTTTCAACGACCCCCTATGACATTTCAAGTATCTGCTTCTGCACAGTCCAAGTAAGTTAGTTTTATTTTTAGTTTGTAAATGTTCATTTATTGAAGATGACATTTTACAGTAATGAGATGACGAGATCTATGATGACGAGAATAAAGAGAAGAGATGATGAAATCACTATATGTAAAATTAGGACTGTGCAGTGCTAAAGAACTGCTAAGAGTAGGAACGTGGATTGCTGCCAAGTTTTACCGATCTTTAGGGCTAGTTGTCTACTAAGTTTTGAGTGGCAAATAGTACTCATGTACTCCATAAAAATGTCAAGACTGGTTTCACGCTATCAAAATGATTCCCCGATTGTACGCCATTGATCCGGATAACTGAGTCCTATTGGCTGTTGATATCTCTCAGGAAGATACTCTCATGTGCATTGGGATTCTTGGTTCTAGATGCTATAGGAGCTTAACTGGGCCGAGTTTCGCCATACCACGATCGAGTAAATCTCTGAGAGTAGTCCAGCATCAGCCCCAATTTTTCTTATGGGCAAGTAGGGAAGTGAAACTGCCTAAGTTCTCTAGAGTTACGGATATACAAGAATTTGTTCATTGGATTGAAAGACTGCAGCTGATGTCCGGTGACACAGTTCTAATGTATACTGTATGGTACGAGGAACTGATATGGACTTCTACAACACATGTTGAAGAAGGCTTATGATGAAACCAAGGCCGAGGCAAACGTGGATCAAGGCAAGAGAAGACCGAAAGAGAAAAAGATGATCAAGGTAGGAGAAGACCGAAAGAGAGAAAGAGACAGCGGTGCCCTACTACACATAAAGTTTTCCACTGGTGTGAAGAGGCCACGTGGAAAGAAGAAGAAGAAAAGAAAGACAAGTACCCCCACTAGTTCTAATTTTCGAGGACGAAAATTTTTAAGGAGGGGCGATTGTAGCAGACCGGAAAATTTCTACAGTGCTACCTAGGATTAAGCTAGGTTTTTCTAAGAATTTTTGTGAATAGAATGTGAAAGAACACTATGTTTATAAATAAAAAGATAATAGTGTTAATAATAATAAATAAATGTTTTGGACGATTTGAAATCTCCAAAAATGATCAAAGAATAAAATTCACGATTGAGAAAGTGATTTCGGACCAAAACACTGAAAATGGAGTGGTTTCGGTGTCTGAAAAAGATAAGATATAAGAAATGGCAAGTCAAAATAAAGATAAGATAAGATAAGAGTTTTAGGGTTTTTAAGAGTTTTGATGTGGCGGCCCACCCTGAATTGAGGCTACAGTGCTAGCATAGTAGAGCTTTAAAGTCCGCTATAGTAGACCGTTACCTCAATGGGTCGCCGGCATCTTACCTATAACTTGTTCTTGTTAAATTACTATTTGTAATTCAAATGATTTTTATTCTAAAAATCGAGGATTTTTTTTTTAAACTGTTAGTGATTGTAAACTATAAAAATATAAGCATCATAAACATAAAATACACTATCGTCATACTGGTCGTACATAATTTACATCATGATGTATACAGGTTTCTTACCTGCAACATGAATAAACTAGTGAGCGACAGGCTCAGTAAGTTCAAACATACATGTAGGAACATAAAACATAAAATCATGAAAAAGTACTATTCACATAAATAGTAATTTTTACTTTTGATCATGAATAGTAAGGTTGACTTTGATCGATACTATTCATGCCAACTGGTATCTAAACTACGACACATGCAGTTAGTACGTTTTATGCTCAATTATGGCAGTTCTGAAATCTTAAGTCTTTATCTAATACTGAATTCTGCTATTGGGCCCGTGAATTGGTCGTACCGTAATACGCGCATAACTGGGGGGGGACTCTGGAGAGCGACCCACTGGCCAATCCTTTACAGTCTGAATATATTAGACTTCCAAACCCGGGATATATCACGTATAGTTTGGAGTCCCGTGTGGGAGGCCGGTACGCCAATACTGATTTAATTACTGAGTTTCTGGTGGTTCCTGACTGGTGGCAATTATACTGCCTCTAGGGTCTGGAACTCTTTAAATTTATTCTGTAATTTATTCTATAGTTTTCTTAAGATTTTCCATCTTTTAGTGTGCATACAGTACCTAACTACTAAATTTCTATCGTCTATATCACATAAACATACTGAGTAAATTCATGCTGTAGACAAATAAATGTCTGAACTTATCGATATTTTACTAGCGATTCCTTTCCTGAGTCAACTGGCTTCCTTAATTCGCCTTTTGGTTTCTTTCCTATAACCGAAATAAATTGCGGTTATTTTTACTATTCACTTCATATCTAAAATATAATGAAAGTATAAAATTTGTAATTGCAACTCTTAATTACTCGTTTTGGGATTCATATTTTTAATTTTGAAATTATTATGCTACATGAAAAACTATTCTAGGCCTTAATATCACTTTTCTGAACATTTTGGTCAAAATGACCATTTTGCCATTGATGGGAATATAGACCGGGAAATCGTCGTTTTATCGTTTCATCTGGATTTTCTGATCCCAAAAATCCTAAAATAACATTTCTTAGGTCTTACCGAGCTTTTACGGCATTTTCTGCCAAAACGCTCGGGTTACTATTCACCCAACCCTCGAGTGGTACTATTTCGACCCTCGGGGTCGTTTCTCGTTTTTCTAGCCTTTCGGGACCCCAAATGGCTATTTTACTAGTTATGTAATTGTCCCTTATTCTCATCTCGAGCTTAGGTTTTCGAAGGGGCTCGGGTTTCTGGTTCTCGACCTTACTTTTACCCCTCATTTACCAAATTGCCCTTTGGGCGTCCTGAAAATTTCGACAGCATTTTCGCTAAAATTCTAGGTTCTCGGCGTTTAGGAAATGTCTCAAAACTATCTATCCTATTCTACCCTACTAAGTACTATACCACAAACCTAGTTTTACGTAAAAGTTACAAACTTTTTACGTAAAATTTCATCACAAATCTTGTTCATTTTTAATGGGATTTCAGCCCATTCTTTATCATTTTTAGGCCCGGTTTTATACTCAATCACACATTGACATGACTTAACAAAACTTTCTCATTTTCCACTAAACCTAAACACAGTTTCTCTCAAAACCCCTAAACAAAAATTTTTGTTTTATAACACAAATTTTTCTTGTTTATTTTTCTACATCAACGCATTCCTTTTCATCACAAACCATAGCATGATTCATAAATTTTTTTCACATTCACCCTTTAGAAGCCCACGACCTTTCAATGGAACTCAAGCACAAACTTTTATTTTTGTCCTCATCACGTTCCCTCATTTAAATTCATCAACATATTAATATCAATTTTCCACATTCAAATCAACCACATAAATTTCCATTTCTTTCCTAAGGTGGCCACGGATTCTTCTTGAAAAACAAAGATAAGAATTCATGTTTTTCACTTCCATTTCATTCACTTCCTTTATCACATTCCCACATGAATTTTAAACACTAAAAACCATGCAAAGCAACATGAAAAATTCATCATTCCATTCCATATACAACCCACGGATTTAGTGGGCAAAATGCACATAAAATTTGATTTTTCATGCTCTTGTTTCTTGTTGCACTTAATCTCACATCATTCACACACTTTCAAACAAAAATACATGAAACAAAAACTGATTTTCTTCTCATTAAAACAGCCCATTCGCACGGTTTTTCCTCATGAAAAACAAGAAGAAATGATGCCAAAATGAAGGATTACTTTGCTTACTTGGTAACTTGAACCTTGTGATGGATTTTTCACACTTTCTTGCACAATTCTTGAAGAAATTTTTGAGCTTTCAATGGGGGAGACACACGGCTTCAATGGGGGCTGAAAACCAGAAATTTTTCTGGTTTCTAATGGCTTAAAACCGTGTACTTATGCAGCCAAAAAGGAAGGACCAAGTTGCAAATGATTTAAGGGTATTTTAGCAAACTTTTTATGTAATTTTTCTACTCTTTAAGGGCTGTTTTGCAATTAAACAAAAATGGCCAGATTTTTATCTGATTTTGGTCCCAAAATCCGCCACTTTTCAACCCTGGAAACTTCTTGAATTTTTGCTTAAGCTTCCTTTGACTTTTCTAGTTGACTTTGCATCTTAGCCATTGATTTTTCTTGACTTTAAACCCTAGCCCTAGGATTGGAATGTATCCTTACTTCCTTTCAAAGATTAACACTCAATCTTTGACTCCTTATATATATTTGGAGTCAAAATTTTGACCAAAATTCTAACCGAAAATTTTTTCACCGAAATCGCGTAGACGAGTTCCTGAGGCTGTCCGCAAGATCGGTTTTCCATATTTTGCTCCAATTTTCCTGAAAATGAATACTGTAAGTATTTCATCTTTTAGTGGTTTATAGTATATTTTCAAAATTTTTGAAACCGAAAAGGCATATTTTGTCCGATTTCGGTTCGGTAAAATTTTTCGTTTCTTATCACACTCTTGTCTACACTGTCCAAACATTTTATCGCATTCTAAATAGTATTAAAACATATGTTTTACAGTTTTACACATAAAAATCGTAGAGTACACAAGTTATATAAAATTTCTAGGAATAGTAAAATTTCTCGATTATGACATTTGATATTGAGTTAGATTGAATTGATAGCACGGATGGCTAGATAAGTTCATTCAGTTTGACTTTTGGTCAAACTTTGACCCTAGATTAATATAATGAGGACAAATAGATGATGTCATAATTGATTTAATTCTTTTAAAGAAATGTGGTAGTTGGATCTAATGGTTATGATTTAAAGTAATTTTTGATCAGGAAACACAGTATCAAGAAATTGGTCAAGATGACCTTTTCTTGATATAAAACTAATATATTTAGATTTAGTATGCTCAAATTAGTCAACTGAGCATAAAAAGTAATTTTTGGATCCGAAAATATGCAGTATCAAGAAATTGATCAAGATGACCTTTTCTTAAAGTAAAACTGATATATTTAGAATCAGTACACTCAAATTACTCAATTGGGCACAAAAAGTAAATTTTGACGAGGAAACATGCAATATCAGAAAACTGGTGAAGATGACCTTAGATGAAAGTAAAACTGGTATATTTGGGTTCAGCACGCTCAAATTAGTCAGGATAGCTCATGTTGAATTTTTGGACAAAAAAAGTATATATAATGGCGAAAAATTAGAAAATTACAAAAAAGACCCATAATTTTCTCTCACTTTCTCTTTCCTCCCCTTACATGAAAATGAACGTTAACCGACCCTCGGAAATGATGTCTGTTTTCGACACCGCCAGTCCCGTTGGAAAGCTCTCGTTGAGCTGGGTTGAACGATGGGTCGAGTTGACGGAACGGCCGCTGGAGGAAGCCGCAAGTGCTGCCCGAATGCCACTGGAGACAGAAAAATTTGAACCGCTAGATCTCCACCATCCGACCGACACGATTCCAGTCCCAAAAGTTTCATGGTGAAGAAGAGAACAAAACCCAAGTCTTATTTCACCTCAACAGCAGCCGAATCGCGCTGCCCAACACCTTGCCGTTGCCGCCATGGAATCCGTCGATTCCAGCAGAGTTGAGCCACACCACCGATACCAAAAGGCTCAAAATTACACGGGGAACAAAAGCCCCAACCAATTTCAAGAAAAAAAAGCCGTCACGATCGAGAACAAACATTGCTGCCGCTATCTATTTATTGAGGGTTCGATTCCGGCGATCGGAGGCTCAATTGGTGAAATTGATACCACCAATGGGTTCCTCTTGTTGAGCTCTTCAAGATGGTGGTTGCCTTTTTCCTCACCGCCGTGGTCAACGCCGGTTAATAGAAACCGGTGACCAAAATTTGAAGAATAGCCCGTTGGTCTATTTTTGACGTTCCGGACACGTCCGTGGCATCAGAATTGCAAGACGGAATTTCAAATGTGAAGAACGAAGACTCAAAGTTTGTACGCGCGATATCGTACGGCTCTGTCGATAGTGGATTGGAGTCAACCTACCCGATGGATGTCGTTGAACGACTTTGATAGTGATTTCAACTATTTTAATTCTTCAATTTATTAATTGAGATGATTAAATGTTAATTATGGACTATTTGTATGAAAAATGGTCAAATAAGCAAATGTGTGTAATGTGAAAACTTATACATAAAAAGTACGAATTTTATGTCAAAATTAGGCCTCTGGTATGGTACGTAATAAATTAAAATAGGTTAGATGGTTTCGAGGCGTTTCCTAAACGCTAGGAACCCAAAAATTAAGTAGAAATGTTGCTGAAATTTCTAAAACAGCACAAAGGGTATTTTAGGAACTGAAGGGTAAAATATGGTTGGAATGGAAACTCGAGCCCCCTCGGTGACCTAGGGTCGAAATAATGCCACCCGAGAGTCAGTAAATAGTAAACTGAGGAATGGCAGCAAATGATGTCGTAAAAGTTTAGTAAAGCCTAAGAAAAATTATTTTATGATTTTTGGGTTTAAAAAACCCAATCTAAGCATTAAAATGACAAGATTCACAATCGAGGCAAAGTTACTATTTATGATAAATAGTACTATTCACGGTCAAAGTTAGTATTCATGACTATTTTGATTAAAATTTCCAGAATGCTCAGAAAAGAATGTTAGAGCCTTAGAATAGCTTAAATAGAATTCTTAAGGCCAGAATTAAGTTTTAAGACGAAAAAAAGTAAGAAAACCCTATTAAGGGAAAAACGGTAATTTTGCCAAAGATTTGGAGAATTATAAAAATGAACCGTTAGAGCTTAAAACATTATTCAAAGACTCTAATGAGGATTTTTATGGCCAAAAGTAAAATTTAAGTGAGAAAAATCCCGTTAGGGGTAAAATGGTAATTTTGGTAAAAGTTTGGGGTACAACGACTTTGACCTAAGGCTGATCATGGATATCATATGAGGGTTCTGCATATATGACAAAGTCATTGGACAGTAGCTCGTCACAGGCTTACGTAATATGGTATATAATTAGGAGTTCAGTTTCAGGTTTATAGTGGTGTGACTCTGAAATTAGTGATCATATGATTGAGTTGTTCGGTACAGAATAATGATCATATGGATTCATGGGAGCCCGATTATATATATCCAATTGGTCCCTCTACTAGCTCCACATAATTCCTTAACGATTGGTAAATTGATTTGTGTATGCTTATTGGCTGGTTGATTATGCATGGATGGTGTTGACATAAGATTAGGATGGTGGACAATTATTCTCTTCGGTTGTATTTATATTTTGTTTGGATAATAGAGTACACAATCATTCAAACTCCAAATAAAGTTGTCATGATTTTATTTGAGATTGGATTGGAGTTGTAGAAAATTATCCATGAGAACAAAAATTTGAAATACAACTTTTTGTGGATTTTGAAATCTGAAATTTGAAATTTGAAATTCAAATTTCAAAAAATTATCCATGAGAACAAAAATTTGAAATACAACTTTTTGTGGATTTTGAAATCTGAAATTTGAAATTTGAAATTTGAAATTTGAAATTTAAATTTTGAATTTGAAATTTGAATTTTAAATTTAAATTTGAAATTTGAATTTGAAGTTTGAATTTTGAAATATGAACTTTGAAACTTGAAATTCAAATTTTGAATCACAGTCCAAGTGAAATTCGAATTCTTTGTGGATAATTCCACAAGGTAACTAACTTGAATCCTACTTGAATTTTGAATCCCAATACTAACTAACTTGCACGAAAATATTGAGGAATATCCTCATAGAATTTTCAGATTTTGTATAGATAAGATTCAGGGAAAAATTCAAGTTTCAAACCCAGTTGAATTTGGATTCTCTCCTCCCTAAAAGTGGTCAAAATTTTTGAGGAAGGTCTCAAGCAGATTTTCGGTTTTTTATGGGTAAGGATGAGATAAAATTCAAGCTAGAAAATCCTATTTGAATTTTGATTCTCCTCACACTTTAATAGATGAATATGGATAGGTTTATGGCCTTAGGGAAATTCAGATTTTTGTGGATAAATGGGGAGATAAAATTCAAGTTAAAATCTCGTTTGAATTTTAAATATAAAATCCACAAAATGGCCAAAATCTTTTGGTGGTTATTGGCCCTAGAAAATTCAGATTTTGTGTGTGGATAAGGGAGAAAATCTTCTCCTAATCCAATTCGAATTCAGAGGATTACCTCATGCAAGCCTATAAATCGAGGTCCTGCCACTCCAGTTCTCTCATACCACAGACTTTTAGTTGAGCAGGCTTATTATTGCACAACTCACCGTGAAAATAAGTTCTTTAGAGATCTGGGTGGGCGGAAGAAGACTAGTAGTGCTAGCATACCGATTGAGGTTCAGAGTGCTCACACACTCAGCCATTTAGGAATTGGAGAATAGTAGAGAAGGCTAGTTGGTTGAAGCCCTCCGATCATCCTCCTCCTACAGATTGGCATCCTCTAAGGTATGAGTTTAAGTTGTTATTAGTTTATCATATATGGAATCATGAGACATTTAACGGTCTTAAAAAAATTTTATTGTTCCACTGTGCCACTCTGATACATTTTTATCAAATTATTTCCTACAATTGATATCAGAGACATCTCGTGACTATGCCATATACATAAATTAGACAATTAGTTAGTCTTTTTATTTATGTATGGATTTGATATTTAGAAAGTGACATTCTAGGATTCCTTTATATTGTTATCATGTATTATGTATGTAGTATATGGTTATTTTAATTTTTTAAATTATTATAAGCATGCTTGTTTTATGCCAGTTGTGGTTCCTTAGAATTTAGAAATTTGTATCTAGGATTTTTTATTAACCATGGGAGCGGTTTATCATGATTGTAATTTTCTCATGGATTTTAATTTTTTGTCTCTTAGAATTATTATGATTAGAATTTTTATACACTGGAAACGGTTTAGAAAATTTTATGTAATTATTCTTGGAGGAGATTGAAGTTTGAAGACCGTAATTTATTTTTCCCAAAAGTCAAATTTAATTTAAAGGTTGAAATCTTGATTGTATGGAAAATTCTAATTTAATTAGGATTCAATTTAGTTTTATGGAGGTCCTATTGTGAAAATTGGAGTATGGCATGAAAATCAAGGCATGACCCCTCGGGATAGGCCATCGGCCTTGGTAGGGCTGCAACCCCTACCCTCGGGCAGGATGGGGCTGCGGTAACCCCTGTCCAGGCCAAGACCACCCACGGCCGTAGGCTTTGCCTACAGCCAGGGGTGGCCATGGCCCACCCAAGGGCCGGCCAGCCCTTGGGCGTGCGGCCCATGGTTGCAGGCGTTGCCTGCAACCTGGCGGGCTGCTGCGTCCACCCGGGTGTGTAGCCCATGGCTGCAGGTGCTGCCTGCAGCCGACTAGATTGCACTCGGCCTGTGGCCGTGGGCTGCCAGCACCCCCCCTCCCCCGGGGGCTGAGGGCTACCCACGGCGGCTGCGGGCCTTCGGGGGCCCGTGGGCCGATGAGCTAAAAAACGAAAATTTTGATTTTTAAATTTGAGATTTATTTCTAAAATCATGTTTAAAAATATGTAATTAAAAATTTAAAGTTTTTGAAATTACATATTATTACACATGATATTTAAATTGTTTAAAATTTGAATTTGAGATTTAAATTTAAAATTCGAATTTGAGATTTGAATTTGAAATTTAAATTTTTGGAATTTAAATTTTAAATGATTCTTGGGATGATAAATAAATGGAGAGGCTACATAAAGATGGATACAAGAAGGCAAAACAAAATTCAAGACCCAAATAATTCTTTGGATAGAATTTTGTAATCTTTATTTTCCTTGTTCTAGGATAGAACCATGGCTTGGTTATTTTTTCGTCAATTATTTTTTCTATGATATATCATCGATGTATAAATATGTGTTGATGGATGTTATGTATGTATATTTGATAACATGTCATCTAGGATAGGTGAATGCCGCTCATACTATATTGATCATACATATTTGTCAAAACTTGCATGTTTTTCAAAATATTGAGTGGGAGAGGGTTTCAAACAAAACCCACGGCCTCCATTGTTAATCCATATGTGAAAGCATGGTAACGTCTCACGTCAGTTCTGCCCTGACCATACCCCTATGTAGGTGTTTACCGCCACCGGCATACTAGGTTGGATCTCCTATGTGGAAACTGTGTTCGGGCACGATCCTATTCATGACCACCCCTCGGTGGCTTGGTAGGATGTGGATCGGGCTACCTAAATAATGGTTATACACTCAAGACTCATTTAGTTATTAACCTTCCTAGAAGCTCTGTTAACTAAACTGGTGGCCAAAATAAATGGTTATTAATTTATGTCTTAACCTTGGAGGATTTAAGGCAACATATATTAATTGGACGGGGTCCATGTTCCGGCTATTTGTTTTCATGACCACCCCTTAGTGGCTTGGGGCAATAGGTGCTAAGAATTACCGTTGCAATGCTACATGTTTTTTCAAGTTTCATGTAGGAACATACTTGCATGTTTCATTTGCTAAATTATCTATATATTTGCTTGGGCTTTGTAATGATGTCTAATATAATTTTATTTCAGTTCAAAATGTCACCAACACCCCTTAGTTCAATATTTACTGAAAATAAGCTGCATGGCGATAATTATAAAGACTAGAAAAGAAATCTACTGATAGTTCTCAGCTACGAGAGACACAAGTTTTTGTTGGACGAACCATGCCCACCTAGGCCCAAACTTGACACACCGCTTGAGGAGGTTCCGGTTGCCTATACTCATTGGAGAGAATCCAATGAGATAGCTCGGTGCTACATTCTAGCTAGCATGACGAGTACTTTACAAAAGCAGCATGAGACTTATCAAGTTGATAGGGAGATCATGGAAAATCCAGAAGACATGTTTGGAGGCCAAGAAAAATTGGCTCGACAGTTTGCAATCACCAGCATTATGAACTCTAAGCAAAAGGCAAGTACTCTGGTGAAGGACCATATGATCACTCTAATGGGATTCTTTGCTGAGGCTGCCTAGTGGTGCTGAGCTGGACAACAATACCCAGATCAAGATGGTGTTTAAAACTTTGTCTAAGGATTTTATGGGGTTTAAAGCTGCATATAATCTGGTGACAAGGGAGTTAGGACTCACCAAGCTCATGAAGCAACTCCAAGCTTATGAGCGGATGATCAGGGACGGGGATGCGGCCCAACCCGAAGAAGAGGCCAATTTGGCGAAATCTTCCAAACCCTCATAAAACAGGAAGAGGCCAAATAAGAAGCAAGCGGCTTCTAGTTCTTCTAATCCTTGTGTCTCAGATCGAAAGAAGAAGAAGAAGAACAAGAAGCCCAGGGACTCTAAAAAGTCCAAGTGCTTCCACTGTGGGAAGGTAGGTCATTTCAAGAAGGCTTTCTGGGAATTCCTAGCCGCCAAGGGCAAGGAAGGTAAGGAACTTCACTATTTAGAAGCGTGTTTGGTGGAAGAATCAAAAGACACTTAGGTCATTGATTCGGGCGCCACTAATCATGCTTGTGTTTCTATGTAGGGGTTCATGGAAACGAGAAGTCTACATGATAGGAGCCTCTCGTTGCAGACCGAAGACGGTAGCTTAGTGGTGGCTGAGGTAGTGGGAGACGTTTACCTATACTTTGATGAATTTAGGTTTATATTATTGAAAGACTGTTTTTATGTTCCTAATTTTAGAAGGAACCTTATATCGGTAGCTTGTTTAATAAAAGATTCTTATTTAGTTTCTTTTAGTAAAAGAGTTGATATTCATAAAAATCAGTCTTTTATCTATTCTGGATGGATGGATGGAAACCTATATTTGATCAAACCAAAGATGTGCTTGCTGTTTGACATCGAATTAATAAATAACTCTAAAAGGTTGAAAGTTTCTCACTCTAACAAGGCGTATCTTTGGCATTTAAGACTTGATCATATTAATCAGGATAGAATTCAAAGGTTGGTGAAAGACGGTCCTCCAGAATCTCTAGAGGAGGTACGTCTTCCTCAATGTGAGTCTTGTCTTGAGGGTAAGATGAGTAAGAGGTCTTTTGGAGCTAAGGATACTAGGGCACAGGAACTCTTAGAAATTATGCACACTGACGTATGTGGCCCCATAAACGTCACAGCACGTGGAGGGTTTAAGTATTATGTCTCCTTTATAGACGATTACTCGAGGTATGGATATGTATACCTGATGCACTGCAAGAGCGAAACCTTTGATAAGTTCAAAGAGTATTTGTGCGGAAGTGGAAAACCAATTAGATAAATCCATAAAGACACTTCGATCTGACTGAGGTGGCGAATACCTCTCCGATGAATTTCTAGGACATCTTGTAGAGAATGGGATATTATCCCAATTGACTGCACTTGGTACTCTATAACAAAATAGTGTAGCCGAAAGGAGAAACAAGATCTTATTAGATATGGTACGGTCCATGATGAGTTATTCAACACGGTCACTATCATTTTGGGCGTATGCATTACAAACAGCATGCTATATTCTGAACCAGGTTCCAAGCAAATCAATTCACAGGACTCTGTATGAATTATGGCATGGCAGGAAGCCCTCCCTTGAACATATGAGAATATGGGGCTGCCCGGTGCATGTACTGGATGGGGATGCAAAGAAGTTAGAACCAGGATCAGAATTGTGCGTGTTTATAGGGTATCCAAAGGGAACTAAGGGAGGTCTGTTCTATAACCTGAAGGAACAAAAAGTCATTGTTTCAACCCATACGACATTCTTGAAGGAAAGCCACATGAATGACTTTAAGCCTCGAAGTAAAGTGGTGCTAGAGTAGTTATCGAGTGAAAGAACTGCTCCACAGATTTTGGTCTTGGACACAAGTTTGAGTTCCAATGAAAGACCTACAGACGATCAAGAATTTAGAGTGCCTCGTCATAGTGGGAGGGTTTCAAAGAAGCCTAATTTCTTCATGTATGATGCTAAGGTATACCAGGCCGAGGCTCATGAGCATGAGGATGAACCGGTCACTTATGATGAAGATATAAATGATGTTGATTCTAAATCTTGGAAACAGGCTATGAACAATGAGATGGATTCTATGAAATCCAACTCTGTTTGGGAACTTTTAGATCTACCGGATGGGATAAAACCCATTGGATGCAAGTGGGTCTACAAAAGAAAGAAGGATGCAGAAGGGAGAGTGGACACTTTCAAAGCTAGACTGATTGCAAGGGGGTACACGCAAAAGGGTGGAATCGATTACAATGAAACCTTTTCACCTGTTGCTATGCTAAAGTCTATCCGTATTCTTCTATCCATTGCTGTGGCTCTCGATTACGAGATATGGCAAATGGACATCAAGATGGAATTCTTGAATGGCCATCTTAAGGAATGTATCTACATGATATAGCCCAAAGGGTTTGTGGTAAAAGGCTAAGAAAGAAAAGTCTGCAAGTTGCTTAGATCCATTTATGGATTAAAGCAAGCATCCCGCTTATGGAACCAGAGATTTGATCAAGCGATCAAGACATTTGGTTTTGAGCAGAACATTGATGAACCCTGTGTTTATAAATGTATTGAGGATGGTAAAGTGGTCTTTCTGGTACTCTATGTCTATGATATACTACTCATTGGGAATGATACAGGGAACTTATCATCAGTCAAACTTTGGCTGCACCAACAATTTGATATGAAGGACTTGAGAAAAGCTAGTTATGTTCTTAGCATTCGTCTCTTCAGAGATCGAAAGAACAAAATGATAGCATTATCCCAAGCTTCATATATAGATAAAACAATTGACAAATATGCAATGCAAGAGGCAAAGAAAGGTTTACAACCTTCTATTGCCGGTCTAACTCTTTCATTAGATGACTGTCCCAAGACATCGGAAGAAAGAGAGCATATGAGTAAGGTCCCTTATGCATCCGCTGTGGGTAGCCTTATGTACGCTATGCTTTGCACTCGCCTTAACATATGTTTTACAGTAGGTATGGTGAGTCGATATCAATCGAATCCTGGAACCAATCACTTGTAAGCAGTAAAACATATACTCAAGTATCTTAAGAGAATGAGGGATTATATGCTGGTGTATTCTGGAGGGGACCTAACACCCGTAGGATACACAGACTCAGACTTCCAGACTTGCAAGGATTCAAGGAAATCGACATCAGGATCAGTACTCTTACTCGAAGGAGGCGCCATTGTATGGAGGAGCGTGAAGCAGGGTTGCACAACTGACTCTACGATGGAGGCTGAGTATATGGCTGCGGCTGAGGCATCTAAAGAAGCAGTTTGGCTTCGTAAGTTCTTTAGAGACCTTGAGGTCATTACAGGTGTTGACAAGCCCTATCACACTTTACAGTGATAACACTGGGGCTATTGCCAACACAAGAGAATCTCGGTACCACAAGAGGACCAAACACATAGATTGGAGATATCACATTATTAGAGGGCACGTGGAGATAGGACAAGTAGATGTATGTAAGATCGCGTCCGAGGACAACATTACCGATCCCTTTACGAAGACTTTGGTGGCTAAAAGCTTTGAGAGGCATGTAGAAGTGATGGCGATGCGTAACATGGCACATCTGCTGGCTTAGGCCAAGTGGGAGATTGTTAGGAAATGCCTTAAGCATTAGAGACATTTTGATGTATTTATTTTGAACTGAATAATAAAATTATAATATAGAGGTTATTCATTACGTTGCTGATTGTCCTTATTCTATTTACATGTTAAAGTAAATGTAAGCAAATATGACTCACTGACTGCTTATGTTAAGACTGTTAGAACGTTGCATGCAATGGACTCTTGTATGCGAGAAGACAATGTTCTAAAACAAGCGGTCTAAACTAAGGTCTGTAGTCTATGGGGTTAGACGGAGCATCTAACTCATGTTAAGACTATTATGTTGTCTAAAGTCATGGTAAGGACAATTTGTCTTGACTGTCCGGAGCATAGACTCCCAATTAGAGACATAAATATATTGCTTGGTGGTGACATATTAGACCGGGACTAAAGCATAATTAATCTACGTAGTCTACTATGAGTGGATCAATCTGCTTTTGATGTTCATTATGCAATAACCTTAATCCTGAGTAAATGAACTACTTCACATATATGACTTGTGTACTTTGATGTTCCAATGGCTAAAGCATCTCAGAGGTAGTAAGCTTATAGACCGGTTCGTTGGGTGCATGACTTGTATACGATGAAGGTTTTGTTTATAAATATCAGAATCATAACTCTAAGGAGTTAAAAGTATCCTCTTAAAGGCATTATACTAGATGTGAAAATGGACAAGGCCTTGGTTCGTCTGCTAGGCAGATGACTTCTTATTCACATATAGTGAATAATCACTTTTTTATTCGATAGTGTAATGGAACTTTAAGATAGCCTAATCAGTAGGATTAAACAGACTTTGCCTAAGGCTGATCATGGATGTCATATGAGGGTTTTGCGTATATGACAAGGTCATTAGACAGTAGCTTGTCACAGGCTTACGTAATACAGTGTATAATTGGGAGTTTAGTTTCAGGTTTTTAATGGTGTGACTCTAAAATTAATGATCATATGATTAAGTTGTTTGGTATAGAATAATGACCATACGGATTCACAGGAGCTCGATTATATATGTCCAATTAGTCCCTCTACTATCTCCACATAATTCCTTAACGATTGGCAAATTGATTTGTGTATGCTTATTGGCTAGTTGATTATGTATGGATGGTGTTGACATAGGATTAGGAAGGTGGACGTGATTCTCTCCGGTTGAATTCATATTTTGTTTTGGATAATAGAGTATACAATTATTCAAACTCCAAATAAAGTTATCATGATTTTATTTGAGACTGGATTGGAGTTATAGAAAATTATCCACGAGAACAAAAATTTGAAATACAACTTTTTGTGGATTTTGAAAATTGAATTTTGAATTTTGAAATTTGAAATTTGAAATTTAAATTTTGAATTTGAAATTTGAATTTGAAATTTAAATTTTGAATTTGAATTTGAATTTGAATTTGAATTTTGAATTTGAAATTTCAATTCGAAATTTAAATTTGAAATTTGAATTTGAAGTTTGAATTTTGAAATTTGAACTTTGAAATTTGAAATTCAAATTTTGAATCACAGTCCAAGTGGAATTCGAATTCTTTGTGGATAATTCCACAAGGTTAGAATTTGAATTTGAGTTGGATTATGGTGAGGAAAATCTTGTTTGAATCCTACTTGAATTTTGAATCCTAATCTCAACTAACTTGCACAAAAATATTTAGGAATGTCCTCGTAGAATTTTCGGATTCTTTATGGATAAGATTCAGGGAAAAATTCAAGTTTCAATCCCAGTTGAATTAGGATTCTCTCCTTCCTAAAAGTGGCCGAAATTTTTGAGGAAGATCTCAAGCAGATTTTCAATCTTTTATGGATAAAGATGAGATAAAATTCAAGCTAGAAAATCCTATTTGAATTTTGATTCTCCTCACACTTTAATAGATGAATCTGGGCAGGTTTATGGCCTTAGGGAAATTTGGCTTTTTGTGGATAAATGGGGAGATAAAATTCAAGTTAAAATCCTGTTTGAATTTTGAATAAAAAAATCCACAAAATGGCTGAAATCTTTTGGTGGTTGTTAGCCCTAGAAAATTCAGATTTTGTGTGTGGATAAGGGAGAAAATCTTCTCCTAATCCAATTCGAATTCAGAGGATCACCTCATGCAAGTCTATAAATAGAGGTCCTGCCACTCAAGTTCACTCAGACCACAGACTCTCAGGTGAGTAGGCTTATTGTTGCACAACTCACCGTGACAATAAGTTCTTTAGAGATCTGGGTGGTCGGAAGAAGACTAGCAGTGCTAGCATATCGATCGAGGTTCAGAGTGCCCACACACTCAGCCATTCAGGAATTGGAGAATAGTAGAGAAAGCTAGTTGGTTGAAGCCCTCCGATCATTCTCCTCCTGCAGATTGGCGTCCTCTGAGGTATGAGTTTAAATTGTTGTTAGTTTATTGTATATGGCATCATGAGATATTTAACGATCTTAAAAAATTTTTATTGTTCCACTACACCACTCTGATAAATTTTTATCAAATTATTTCCTACATTAAACGTAGAATGATTATATTTTAATAAGTTTTATGTATAAAGTAAAGAATTTAAAATAACCGTTATTATTATTTCGATTATAGGAACCCGATCCAGATGTGACAAAGGAACGTTTGTGGGTCTAGAAGCAAAGAAAGAGATACAAGCAAAAGTATAGGTAAGTACAGACATTTAATTGTCTACTCACGAACTGACTTGCCATAGGACTGTGTTATGATGTGTTGTTGTGAAGTAAAGTTGCAACATGTTTTTGTTAAAAGAAATGTTTATAAGCGATAGATAGTTTTTTATTAAGTTTAATATAAAAGTTGTGCTTTGTGACATGTGACATAATAATCTAACATGTTCACAAGGTTAGAACAGTACAAAAAGTTAAAGAAAAGAAAGATGAAGATAAGCAAGATAATAAGACTGAAAATTTAAGGTTGATGTACTGACCTCCCTAGAAGTGAGGTTCAAGAATAAGAATAGCCTCCACCCCAGAAGTGTGGTGCTACCGCAAGAATATGGTAGTTAATGGCTCAAAATGCTACCTCAAGTGCGGTAGTGCAAAGATTGACCTTGGGGTTGATTGGTGGGTCACTCCCCCTTCCCTCACTGGTCTACGCGTATTAGGTACCTTCAACCACGGGCCCACAAGAGAAAGTGAAAGAAAGTAAAAGAAAGAAAGTGAAAGAAAAGAAATGAAAAGAAAGAAAAGCAAAGAAAAGTTAAGAAAAGTTAAGAAAAGAAAAGAAAAGAACAGAAAAATATGAAAGAACAAAGAGAACAATGAGAAAGAAGAAGAAAAAAAATTTAAAAAAAAAATTAAGCAAGCATAATCTGTCTAACCTTCGTTGTTAGTTGATGTGTTTAAGCAAAGTTTTAAATATATGTTATGTTTACATAAAGTTTTAGCTTGTATATATGAACATGTAATGTTTTATGTGTATGTTTGTACTTACTGAGTTCTAGCTCACTAGTCTGTTCGTGATATAGGTAACAAGAGTAAGCTACCTACATTGTGAAAGAAAGAACTGCTGGGTAGGCAGATAGATTCCCAGAGTGTCATGGGGTGGGTTATGGTTTCACTATGATTTTTTCGCTGCAATAAAAAGAAAATATATATGTAATGTGACGGCCCGCCCTTTGTGGGGGCCAGACGGCACCATCGCGGTCGAATTTTGAAGCCAACTGTGATAGATCGTCGCCTCATGGGTCGTCGACAACATACTTAAACTTACTTTTAACTTGCTCTGATACCACTTGTGATGGCTGGTATCTTAGTTTTAACATACTTTCTTTAATATGCCTATTTTAACTTCCCATTTGAACATGAAAATAGGGAATAAATTTTTTTTTCTTTCACAAAATATTTCTGTAAAGCATAATTTACAGAAATATCTTATTTCAGCTTTGCACATAAAACACATCAATTCTTTTTTCTTCAAATATCCTCTTTTAATTCGCTCAACGGAAGACTGGTAGCAGGACCATATCCACAGTGGATTCCCTATCCCATTGGCACACGCAAATCCCACCATCATCCATTGCACTCTACTGCTGAGATACAGGTTTCTTACCTGCAACATCAATAAACTTGTGAGCTAAAGTTCAATAAGTTCCAACATAAATACATGACATATAAAAGCTCTTACCATATAATAACGAGCATATCTGATACCAGCTGTGGCATCAGAGTCAGCATAACATATAACATAGCTCTATCACCAACTAGGGCATCAGAGCCTTAACATAACATATGGTATACACCATTCATTGCTTTAAAACATTCATACGTAACATAGTAAGCATACTCAATACTTACTTGAACATCATAAACATACTTGATATCATATCATACCTCAAATTACTTACATTTCGTAAGCTTATTTCACAACACATCGCATACTAGTATCATATATTAGTAGCAATAACATTCATACATATAAAATACTCACACCATATAGTACCGAGTATTAACCTCTGATACCAAACTGTGGCATGAATAATCATAACTAATCAATTTAACCATGAATAGTACTATTTATCTAGAATAGTACCTCAACTTCGACCAAACTCTACTCACGTCAACTTTCACCAAGATTACTAAATGTACAGTTAGTGTCTATTATCCTCAATGATGGTCCCCAATTCAGTTTTGGGTCATTATCTTTAATTTAGCTCTGGTTTTGGATCCATATTGACCGTATCGATGGTGCGCGCTACTGAGAGGGACCCGTTAACCAATCCTCTAGTCTAATGAGCCTTTGGCTCTATCCTTGTCGGATCTAAAAAAGAACTCCCAGGTGATCATTTCTGGGAGCTGGTACGCCATCAGTGGTTTCATTACCATCTTTTAATTATAATTCCTACCTGGAGGTATTATTTATCACCTCAAATTTAGGAACTTCTATTACCCATAGGTCTTACTTATTTTCTCTCTAACAGTGTGTCTTAATTTTGGTCACACTCTTTCTATAGTGTACCCATAGTACACTTCTCATTTTCTCATCTCGTTGGGGTGTTAGTCAATCTACACCCTGGTGTCCGTAGGACTTAACACCTAATGTACATCGAGGGTCCATCGATCGCTCAGGGTAGATTGGAGTCACCAGATGCTTAGGGAAGGATCTATGCCTTCACTAGGGAGGATGCAGAAGCTGGGACCTCGACTGTGGTGATAGGTTAGCTTTCTGTCGCCAACTCAACTGCACTAGATTTGTTTGATTCTAGAGCTACACATTCATTTGCATCATCAGAGTTCACAAGGAAGATAGACCAGAACGTAGATAGAATGAAACAAACTTTCTGAACTCCCCTTCCCTCTAGGGAAGTTTTGTTGTCTAATTACTGGATATGTCATGTACGAGTAGTTATCAGTGGATGAGAGTTAAGCGTGGACCTGATTATCCTTGACATGTATGACTATGACGTGATCATGGGGATGGATTTCCTCACTAAGTACAACACCGTCATAGGCTGTTGAAGACAGTAGGTTACCTTTGAACTAATCAGGCACGAGAAGTTTGTCTATAAAGGTTTATCACTAAAGCAGCCAAAGATAATGATATCAGTAATGAAGGCTCACAAGATGCTATCCAGTAAATGCACCGATTTCCTAGCGCACATAGTGGATAAGACGCAAGAGGCAGAAATAGGGCTGGACAGCGTGCCAGTAGTTAAGGAATTCATAGAAGTATTTCCAGAGGAACTCCCAAGGCTTCCGCCAAAGTGAGAAATATCATTCGAAATCGAGCTTTTATCAGGATCAGCCCATATCTCCAAGGCCCCCTACAGAATGGCCCCGGCAGAGTTAAGGGAACTTCAAACTCAGTTGAAGGATCTAATGGACAAGGGCTTCATCCGACAGAGTTGTTCATCGTGGGGAGCACCTATCTTGTTTGTGAAGAAAAAGGATAGAAAGTTAAGGATGTGTATAGACTACCGGGAGCTGAACAAGATCACGATAAAGATCAAGTATTTGTTACCACAGATCGACGATCTGTTCGACCAGCTTCGAGGTACTGCAGTGTTCTCAAAGATTGAACTGTGTTCCGGGTATCACCAGTTGCGAATCTAGGATGAAGATGTACCCAAGACGGCTTTCCAAATGCGATATGGCCATTATGAGTTCCTCGTTATGTCATTCGGGTTGATGAATGCTCTTACAGCTTTCATGAATCTGATGAACCGTGTATTCAAGGACTTCTTAGACAAGTTTGTCATTATGTTTATCGATGACATACTTATGTACTCTAAGACAAAGGAAGAGCACGATGAGCATTTAAGGGCCATCCTACGCAAGTTAAAAGACAATTAGCTTTATGCCAAATTCTCCAAGTACGAGTTTTGGCTGGAGAAGGTTTACTTCCTTAGCCACGTAGTCTCCAAGGAGGGAGTGTCAGTAAACCCCACAGAAGTTGAAGTAATTAGTGCATGGCCAACCCCGAGGAACGTGACGGAGATCTATTGTTTCTTAGGACTAGTGGGTTATTACCGGTGCTTCATTGAAGGTTTCTCAAAGCTAGCCGCACCACTCATAGTGCTAGCTAAGAAGGAAAAGAAGTATGAGTGGATGGATAAGTGTGAAAGGAGCTTCCAGGAGTTGAAATGCAGACTCACAAGCGCTAGATCCTGACCATATCGGATGCTGGACAGAGAAATTTTGTGATCTACAACGACGCATCCAAGACTGGACTAGGAGTCGTACTGATGCAGAATGGTAGAGTGGTAGCATTCGCTTCATGACAGCTCAAGAACCATGAGAAGAATTACCTAACACACGACTTGGAGCTTGCAACAGTCGTTTTTGTGCTCAGGATTTGGAGGCATTACTTATATGGGGTCAAATGCGAGCTCTATACAGACCATCAGAGCCTCAAATACATCTTTATGCAGGAAGAGCTCAACATGAGGCAACGAAGATGGCTGGAACTAGTAAAGGATTATGATTGTGAGATCCCATACCATCCAGGGAAGGCCAATAAGGTGGCTGATGCGCTAAGTAGAAAGCACTCTTCATCACTTATGGCTGTCTGTGTCTTGCTAGAAGCACTACAAAAGGAGCTACACTGCAGTGAGATCGAGATTTTGACGGGGAGGTTGTCTGAAATGACCCTCCAATCAATGCTCCTAGAAGAGATTAAAGCCAGCCAGGACCTCGATTCATCCCTAATCAAGCTCAAGAAGGAAGCTACATAGGACTAAAGTTCAGAGTTCAAAGTCTCTAGGGATGACATACTCTATTATAGAGACTGAGTTTGCACTCCGAAGGATGAGGAACTCAGAAAATGAATCCTTGCAGAAGCTCATGAAACGCCATACTCTGTACATCCAAGGGCAAATAAAATGTACGAGAACTTAAAAGAGAGTTTTTGGTGGCCTAAGATGAAGACAACGTCCCCAAGTTCGTTGCTAGATGCCTCACATGTCAGAAGATTAAAGTGGAACATCAACGGCCTACTGGAGCACTATAAAAAATCGAGCTGCCTGAGTGGAAATGGGAACAGATTACAATTGATTTCATGAACAGATTGCCTAGAACGTCAAGCGACAACGACACAATCTGAGTAATTATGGATCGATTGACGAAATCAGCTCGATTTCTAGCGATAAAATTGAGCTACTCGGTAGAAAGACTAGCAAAAATGTATGCAGTTCAGATAGTGAGACTGCACGGTATACCAAAATTGATCATTTCAGATCACGACGGATGCTTCATTTCTAGGTTTTGGCGGAGCATTCAAGCTTTATTGGGAACTAAATTGAAGTTCAGCATAGCTTTCCATCCTCAGACTGACAACCAATCCAAGAGAACCATTCAGACGTTAGAGGATATGCTAAGAGCTTGTGTCCTAGATTTCAAGGGAAACTAGGACCAGAACCTGCCATTAATTGAGTTCTCGTATAACAACAGCTACCATTCCTCAATCAGGATGGCACTATACAAGGCACTCTTCGAAAGAAAATGCCAACCTCTAGTTCATTGGTATGAGGCTGGAGAGAAATAGCTTATAAGCATGGATTTCATTAAGAATACAACAGCAGACGTGAAGCTTATAAGAGAGAGGCTGGAGACGGAGCACAATTGCCAGAAAAGCTATGCAGACAAACTCTACAGACCCCTCTAGTTTCAAGAAGGAGACTCAATTTTTCTCAAGGTGGCACCCATGAAAGGGGTGATGCGCTTTGAGAAGAAAGGAAAGCTCAGTCCTAGATATATAGGACCCTTCAAGATCATCAAGATAGTCAGGAAGGCAGCTTATAGAATAATGCTTCCTCCTGAATTAGATTCAGTGCATAATGTCTTCCACGTCTCAATGCTAAAGAAGTACGTGCCAGACAGCTCCCATATTTTAAGCCAAAAGTCAGTTAAAGTCCATGCCGATCTGACGTATAAGGAGAAACTCGCGCGGATCTTAGCCAAAGAAGATAAAGTACTTAGGAATAAGGTTATACCATGTCACGGCCCAAAATTTAGACACGTGACACGGCAGCCAAATCATAATATCAACCCGAGATTTAAGGAAAACATTTATTACAAAAACAACAGGTCAATATTATAATTTAGCTAAGCCTAATTATAAAGTAGCATCATAACCACAAAATAAAATAAAGGAGAAAATAAATGCTTTTTAATGCGGAAGTCAAACACAAAATCGGTTTTCAAAAGAAATTACCAACCATAAAATATTCCCCAAGCATGAAATTTGAATAACATGAAATAAAGTACAAACTTAAAGTCTCATTACATCAGAACGAGAAACAGAAAGAAGAAGATGGAGAAAACAGATAGCATCATCTTCGGTAGTAACGGATATCTCAACGAATTTCGGAACTGCTACCTCCCGTACCTGGAAGTAGTCATTTCGAAATCACAAAGAAAAAGGGACGTGAACGCTGGCTCAGTAGGACAGAAACAAAGGTGGGTTAACAGATAACATTTAAAAGTATGGCATAATATTCGTTTCCAAAAATAATCAACAATTTAAAAAAATACATGACATAATAATCATAAAAAAATAATCAACAATTTCGTGAAAAACATTTTTAATGCAAGTTTTATTCTGCTGAGGACTTAGCGTAGCTGCAATATACGTGCCCCAATATTAAAATAATAAATCATTAAAACAACCATCATATTATGAGTGAGGACTTGTCGTAGCTATAATATATGTGCCTCAAATTTGAATTATCCTAGATCATCTCGTTACGGTCTAAACAGGCCGAACGGCCCTGCGCAGGTTTAGGGACCTTCCCCCATGGCGTCAACTTCGGGACGCACGCATCATTTACAATGATCGTGAACTAGAGCTCAATTATGTTCACCGGATTATTCACAAGATGGTATTTACCAAGTTATATTATGCCATAAGTCAAAACACGTTTTAAACTACGCATTTAATTACCAAATATGTTGCATGCGTTTATTTCATCAAAAACAATATAATAATTTCATAAACTGAAAACAGCATGCCATCGATAAAATAGGGAAATTTAAAACACTTGACTACTCCCAGAAAAGGCTAGAACGTCCTACCTTGATTATCGCACAAGCGTTACGATAACGTGATCCACAAATCCAGCAAGAACGTCAAATAAGTCCTATAATCACAACATATGATTAGTCTAGGTCTAGACATAATCATCCAATCATTTTAGTGTGCCACAAAAGGATTTTAAAATGTTTAATAAACATTTGGGATTTAAAATTTGTGAAAAACTCGAAGTTAGGATATTTCTGGGCATGGGCAGACTGACCTAGGCTAAATATAAAATCCATATTAATTTATTTTTCATCCCAAAAATTCCAAATTTTTAATATGTTAAACTAGACATCCGTAGCTTTAATTCCATATAATTTTTATAATTTTTGGACATCATTTGTTCATTCAACTAGGCCAAAAACCGAGGGTTGTTTTCAGGCGTTAAAATCTGGGTTTCAGTTTCGGTTCAAAACCTGGTAGTTCTGTCCGCCTATCTTAGAAAAATATTTTGACTAGGTCAACGGATGGGTTTGATTCTGAAATTTTGTAGGAATTTAGGGGACATCTTGAATTTAATTTTAGGCTCAAGAATCACTCAAAAATCGTTTTTAAAACTCAAGTTATGGCTGACACAAATTTACTGTTCATATGGTAATTTTCCAGATTTCCGTTTTTCTGTGTCCGAATTTCGATTAGCCTCAAACCAATTCAATTTTCATCCAATGATCACGAAATTTTGTGGTAAACCTTATTTATATGTCATTAACACAACCCAAGAATCAAATTGACAAAATCATAAAATCTTACACATATGATAATAGGGTTTTGAAAAGGGGATCAATGAGGCAAAATTTTAGGGTTTGAGAGAAAAATCACACCTTGTTTGTGCTGCCCTATTTTTTATGCTTGGTCTCCCTTTTGGCTGAATTTGTGTGAGTATTGGAGTCTTCAAAACAGTATGGAAATAGTGGAGAAAACCATATAAATTTTGGATTTAAAATCAAAAGGAGAAGGAAGGAAAAATTTTGATTTCTCACCTTGCTTTTGTCTCAAAAGTTGTTGAATCTTTGAGCTGCCTTTGGTAGGTTTTGTTTGCTGTTTTGGGTGTGTTTTGGGAGAGAAAATTCAGAGAGGGGAGAGGGCAAAGCTAGCCGAAATTTTGAGGGTGAAAGGAGGGCTGAATGAGAGTTAAAAGGGGGTTTTTATACTAGGTTTTTCTTTCCCTTTCTCTTCCTTGTTTGGCTGAAAATTTTAAGGGGCAAAAGGGAAAGTTTTTGTGCTGTTTTGAGGCTAGGGTTTTCTCTCTTATTTCCCCTTAAGTGGCTGAAAATTATCCCTTAGTTTTTAAGGAAAAATAATTTGAATTTTAATTGAGTTTTAACCTAGTTTTTAATTCAAATAAAATCTCCTTTATTTCCTACACTTTATGGCCGAATTTCTTCTTTATATCTAAGGAATGAAATTTGAATTTGAATCCTTCTTGGATTTGTGGAATTTAAATTTTAATTTAAAATCCCAAGTGATGGCCGAATGTTTTAGGGTTTCTTTTTTTGAAGTTCAAATTGTTGACTTTTTGAGCAGAATTTGACTAGGAAACCAACCTAAGGTTTCCAAAAGATTTTTAAATTAATTTTTGGCACACTAATTTTATTTAAATTATATATTGACCCTTAAATAAAATTTAAGGCGTCACAAATATCTACCACTAAAAATAGTTTCATCCTCGAAACTTTAAGAATTACTCCACACTAAAGAAGAGAATAAGAATATGAATAACTTCTCATTTCATTAAGCGATCTTAATGCACGTTTCAAAATATATAGTGGTATATCTACCACTAGGAACAGAGTAGGGTTACAAAACAAACTTAAGTCGACTACATTACATGTACTCTACTGCTTAGCGAACCATTCAGCATGGTTCTCGTGCATATCTTTCTCGGTTTCCCATGTGGCCTCCTCTTCACCATGGTTACTCCAAAGAACCTTCACCATGGGTATTGTTTTCGTTCTCAGCTGCTTGACCTTTCAATCCAAAATCTTCACCAGAACCTCGACGTAATAGACATCTGGTTGGATTTCTATATCATCTGTTGAAATGACTTCTGACTCTGTTCATGCACTCTTCCTCAGCATCGATACATGGAAAACGTTGTGCACTCCCAAGGTGTCGGGTAACTTCAACTCATATGCAACCTTACCAACTCTGCGTACGATCTCGAAAGGTCCAATGTAATGTGGTGCTAGCTTCCCTTTAACTCCGAAACGAGAGATACCTTTCTTCGGTGAAACCTTTAGCAACACAAACTCTCCGACCTCGAACTCTAACGGCTTTCTGCGTTGATCAGCATAGCTCTTCTGTCGACTCTGTGCTGTTAGAAGTCGTTGTTTGATGATGGCAATCTTCTCGTACTGGTCTAGGATCATCTCAGGTCCACCCACTGGTGCTTCCTGGTTGTCAACCCAATAGATGGGTGATCTACAAGGCTTTCCGTACAACGCTTCAAAGGGTGCCATTCCGATACTCGCTTGATAACTGTTGTTGTATGCGAACTCTGCCATGTAGAGGTGTTTGCTCCATCCATATCCAAGATCAAGAACGTAGGCACGTAGCATATCCTCGAGAATCTGTATGAGACGCTCCGACTGACCATCTGTCTGTGGATGAAAAGCGGTGCTAAAGTTCAGTTCCGTGCCTAGAGCTTCCTGTAGACTTTGCCAAAAGCGAGCGTTGAAGCGCGTATCACGATCAGAAACAATCATCGAAGGAACTCCATGCAATCTGACTACGTTCCTCATGTAAAGCTCGGCTAGCTGGTTCCTGGTGCAAATCGTCTTGAAAGGGATGAAGTGTGCAGTCTTCGTGAGACGATCTACAACTACCCAGACTCCATCAGATCCATCATGTGCTCTCGATAAGCCGGTTAAGATGTCCATTCCTATACTATCCCACTTCCACCGAGGTATTGGAAGTGGTTGGAGTAGACCTGCGGGTCTCTCCCGTACTGCCTTTACTTTCTGACACGTCAAACAGTTGGCCACGAAGTTCTTCACATCTAACTTCAAACCTCTCCACCAAAGTTGCCGTCTTAAGTTTTGATACATCTTGTTTCCACCTGGGTGCATGGCGAACCTCGACTGATGAAACTCTGACAAGATCTCCTGTATAAGCTCTGGGATGTGTGGCACTACTAAGCGACCTTCGTTGTAAAGAATTCCACTGGCGTCCATCGACCACTCTACAACACGCTTTCCCTTTAATAATCTATCTCGGATGTCAACGAAATGTGTATCTGCCAACTGATTCTCCTTGATCCTCTGCACGTAGTCTGGTTCCATCACTAAGTTGTATAACACTAGGTGACTCTGAACTTCACCAAAACGAACTTGATAAGCTGTGAGAACTCTATCCTTTTCCCACTCATCTATCTGCATCGCCATTATAGAAGCATCGTGATCAGGATTGGGAACTGCCTCTCTTTTCTGACTTAGTGCATCTACAACCACATTTGCTTTACCCGGATGGTACTCGACTTGGAAGTCGTAGTCTTGCATGTATTCTACCCACCTTCTCTGACGCAGGTTGAGATCTTTCTGTGTAGCTAGGTATTTTAAACTCTTATGATCTGAAAACAGTCTAAAACTGGCACCGTACAGATAACAACGCCAAATCTTAAGCGTAAACACTACTGCAGCTAACTCTAGATCGTGTGTAGGGTAGTTTCGTTCATGTTGTTTCAGCTGTCATGAGGCATAAGTGACAACTCGGTTCTGTTGCATCAAGACTGCTCCAAGACCTTGATGAGAAGCATCGGTGTAGACGTCATATACTTGATCCTGATCTGGAATAATAAGGATAGGTGCAGACGTCAAACGACTCTTTAACTCCTGGAAAACTGACTCACAGCTGTTGTCCCAAACGAAAGGTACATCCTTCTTTGTCAGATTGGTGAGGGGAGCGGCGAGCTTGCTGAAGTCCTGTACAAAACGCCGATAATAACCCGCTAAGTCTTTGTCGGATCTCTGGAACATTCTTCGGTCGTTCCCACTTAAGAATCGCTTCAACCTTGGATGGATCAACTGATATACCATCTCCTGAGATGATATGTCCGAGAAACTTAACCTCTGTCATCCAAAACTCACATTTTTCTTTCTTGGCGTACAACTGATGTTCACGAAGAGTCTGTAAAACTATACTGAGATGCCGTGCATGATCTTCACGAGTTCGGGAGTAGATGAGGATGTCGTCGATGAATACGATGACGAACTTATCAAGAAAAGGTCGGAAGACTCTATTCATCATATCCATGAAGGCTGCTGGCGCGTTTGTCAAACCGAAAGGCATTACTAAGAACTCGTAACTGCCATACCTCGTTCAGAATGCCGTCTTCGGGATATCCTCCTTTCTAACCCGAAGCTGATGATAACCGGATCTCAAATCAATCTTGGAGAAGAAACAAGCTCCACCCAACTAGTCGAACAAGTCATCTATGCGTGGTAACGGATACTTATTTTTGATGGTCACACTGTTGAGCTTTCTATAGTCTACACAAAGACGAAGCGAGCCGTCGACTTTCTTCACAAAAAGGACTGATGAACCCCAAGGTGAGTTGCTGTCTCAGATAAAGCCTAGCGATTTCAACTTATCCAGCTGCTTGCGCAACTCTTTCATCTCTAGAGGTGCCATACGATATGAAGCAGAAGCAAAAGGAGCTGTTCCAGGAACTAAGTCGATACGAAATTCTATTTCTCGATGAGGTGGTAAACCTGGAAGAGCTTTTGGAAAAACATCTGGAAAACTATCGACAACAGGTATAGGTTGGGTACTCTTTTCAGAACGGGATCCTTCTACCGCACATAAGGATAAGAAGCAAAGAATACCCTGTCTACTCTTTGACACTAACCTCAGAGCAGATCTATCAATATCTGAAACTAAGCTTAACTGATAGGACACTACATGTCCGAAATCAGTTGTAAAGATAACGCGACGATTACGACAATCAAGCATAATCCCATATCGGGAAAGCCAGTCATATCCTAGAATGACATCATAAGCAAACATAGGCATTACTACAAGTGATGCCTCCAAACAAACATTCCCAACATAAACATAGGCTTGACACCCATCACTAATGGTAGTCGTGCCCAACGGAGATTTCACACATAAGGGAGAGTCAAGATTTTGCAGTTTTAAACCAAGTGAACGAGCATAATGTTGGGCTATAAAAGAGTGTGTAGCTTCGGTGTCAAACAAAACATGTGCATATGTACCAAAGATAGGAATTATACCATCTAATGTAGTCGGTGTATGATCTATCTCCATGCTGTCAGCTCCAAGAGCATGTACCTGTGGTGCCTTACCACGATTTTGAGCTGTATTCCCTCGCTAATAACCCGTACTCTGACCCTGTGGTGGCGGTCTCTGATAACTCGGCACTGGGAACTGCTGTAGCGGTGTAGCATGTGGAGCATATGGCGCAGTGTACTGGCTCGTGCGCTGAGGCTGATAGGGGGCCGGAAGCTGAGGACGCTGTGACTGCGAAGACTGGGAAGTAAACTGTTGTCTCTGTGGAAGACCATTCTGATTCCGCTGATGATGATGTCTATGAGCATTGTCTCTCGACTATCTCTTTGGGCAGACATTTCTTTTATGACCTTCATCACCACACTCGAAGCAGGTAATCATATTCACCCGACCCTGTCGCTGTCCAGAAGACTGATGAGAGCCTGACCCCTGAGACTGCTGGTTCTTCTGGTAAGGAGTCTGCGGCTTGTGTTGAGGCTTGTTACGGATTGGTCCAGACTTGTTTTTGTTACGAGCTTCAAGGAACTCCTTGTCGCCCTCTTCCACTGTCAACGCCTTAGCAACTATCTGCTGGTAGCTATCCCTAATCTGAAACGGTTGTATACCCCTCTTCACATAGAGGCTAAGCCCTTCCTCAAAGCGGAGACACTTAGTACCTTCATTTAACACCTGATTCTTCGCATACCGGGCTAACTCAGTGAACTTGGCTTCATATTCCCGCACTGACATAGACCCTTGCTTCAAACGGACGAACTCCCTAGCTTTTCTGTCGCGGAACTGAGCTGAAAAGAAATGCTCGTGAAAACGCTCCTCAAAAACTGTCCAAGAAGACCTCTGCTCCTCTATCAAACCATCCTCAATACTAGCCCACCAGGTAGAGGCTAGACCCACCAGCTTGTTGGAAGCAAACTCAACCCAGAACTCTGCGGGTGTGGCGGTCAACTTTAGTTGCTTGCGAATGGCATCAAACCAGTAGTCGGCATCCATCTCTGTGCCCGTGCCGTCGAAAGTGGGTACGTGAGGCTTAAAGAAAAGAGTTAGGGCTGCCTGTTTAGGATGTATCATAGGCTATGTAGGTACTGCTCCAGAGGTAGGGTTTTCGGTGGTAGGCGTTTGCTGAGGAGTCTGACAAGAACTCCCTGCTCTCTGGGTCTCATTCGGAACAACATTGGCTTCAGGAGCTGGGTTAGGTGTTCCAAAAGGTAAGATGGTAAGGAGAGCCTGTATCGCTGCCGTGAGATTCTGCATCGCCGTTAGCTGATCGTTCGGTGTAGGGACCGCTGTATTCTAACTCCCTTGAGGCTGCGTGTTCCCGGGGTTCTCTTCGTCGTTGCCTCTCTGCTGCCTCTGACTTCGCGTGCTGGGACGAGCCATTTTGCTGAATAAGATTGAAGGAAGATGAAATCCTATAAGCTTCTAAGAGTAAAGAAAACTATGCTTGGGTATTTTGAAAACGTTTTGATGAACACCCTTTTGAAAACGTTTTGATGAAAATCCCTTTTGAAAACGTTTTGATGGAAAACCCTTTGAAAACCTGGGCTCTGATACCATTATTTGTCACGGCCCAAAATTTAGACACGTGACACGGCAGCCAAATCATAATATCAACCTGAGATTTAAGAAAAACATTTATTACAAAAACAACAGGTCAATATTATAATTTAGCTAAGCCTAATTATAAAGTAGCATCATAACCACAAAATAAAATGAAGGAGAAAATAAATGCTTTTTAATGCGGAAGTCAAACACAAAATCAGTTTTCAAAATAAATTACCAACCATAAAATATTCCCCAAGCATGAAATTTGAATAACATGAAATAAAGTACAAACTTAAAGTCTCATTACATCAGAACGAGAAACAGAAAGAAGAAGATGGAGAAAACGGATAGCATCATCTTCGGTAGTAACGGATATCTCAACGAATTTCGGAACTGCTACCTCCCGTACCTGGAAGTAGTCATTTCGAAATCACAAAGAAAAAGGGACGTGAGCACTGGCTCAGTAGGACAGAAACAAAGGTGGGTTAACAGATAACATTTAAAAGTATGGCATAATATTCGTTTCCAAAAATAATCAACAATTTAAAAAAATACATGACATAATAATCATAAAAAAATAATCAACAATTTCGTGAAAAACATTTTTAATGCAAGTTTTATTCTGCTGAGGACTTAGCGTAGCTGCAATATACGTGCCCCAATATTAAAATAATAAATCATTAAAACAACCATCATATTATGAGTGAGGACTTGTCGTAGCTATAATATACGTGCCTCGAATTTGAATTATCCTAGATCATCTCGTTACGGTCTAAACAGGCCGAACGGCCCTGCGCAGGTTTAGGGACCTTCCCCCATGGCGTCAACTTCGGGACGCACGCATCATTTACAATGACCGTGAACTAGAATTCAATTATGTTCACCGGATTATTCACAAGATGGTATTTACCAAGTTATATTATGCCATAAGTCAAAACACGTTTTAAACTACGCATTTAATTACCAAATACGTTGCATGCGTTTATTTCATCAAAAACAATATAATAATTTCATAAACTGAAAACAGCATGCCTTCGATAAAATAGGAAAATTTAAAACACTTGACTACTCTCAGAAAAGGCTAGAACGTCCTACCTTGATTATCGCACAAGCGTTACGATAACGTGATCCACAAATCCAGCAAGAACGTCAAATAAGTCCTATAATCATAACATATGATTAGTCTAGGTCTAGACATAATCATCCAATCATTTTAGTGTGCCATAAAAGGATTTTAAAACGTTTAATAAACATTTGGGATTTAAAATTTGTGAAAAACTCTAAGTTAGGATATTTCTGGGCATGGGCAGACTGACCTAGGCTGAATGTAAAATCCATATTAATTTATTTTTCATCCCAAAAATTCTAAATTTTTAATATGTTAAACTAGACATCCGTAGCTTTAATTCCATATAATTTTTATAATTTTTGGACATCATTTGCTCATTCAACTAGGCCAAAAACCGAGGGTTGTTTTCAGGCGTAAAAATCTGGGTTTCAGTTTCGGTTCAAAACCTGGCAGTTCTGTCTGCCTATATTTGAAAAATATTTTGACTAGGTAAACGGATGGGTTTGATTCTGAAATTTTTCAGGAATTTAGGGGACATCTTGAATTTAATTTTAGGCTCAAGAATCACTCAAAAATCGTTTTTAAAACTCAAGTTATGGCTGACACAAATTTACTGTTCATATGGTAATTTTCCAGATTTCCGTTTTTCTGTGTCCGAATTTCGATTAGCCTCAAACCAATTCAATTTTCATCTAATGATCACGAAATTTTGTGGAAAACCTTATTTATATGTCATTAACACAACCCAAGAATCAAATTGACAAAATCATAAAATCTTACACATATGATAATAGGGTTTTTGAAAAGGGGATCAATGAGGCAAAATTTTAGGGTTTGAGAGAAAAATCACACCTTGTTTGTGCTGCCCTATTTTTGATGCTTGGTCTCCCTTTTGGCTGAATTTGTGTGAGTATTGGAGTCTTCAAAACAGTATGGAAATAGTGGAGAAAACCATATAAATTTCGGATTTAAAATCAAAAGGAGAAGGAAGGAAAAAGTTTGATTCCTCACCTTGTTTTTGTCTCAAAAGTTGTTGAATCTTTGAGCTGCCTTTTGGTAGGTTTTGTTTGCTGTTTTAGGTGTGTTTTGGGAGAGAAAATTCAGAGAGGGGAGAGGGGAAAGCTGGCCGAAATTTTGAGGGTGAAAGGAGGGGTGAATGAGAGTTAAAAGGGGGTTTTTATACTAGGTTTTTCTTTCCCTTTCTCTTCCTTGTTTGGCTGAAAATTTTAAGGGGCAAAAGGGAAAGTTTTTGTGCTGTTTTGAGGCTAGGGTTTTCTCTCTTATTTCCCCTTAAGTGGCCAAAAATTATCCCTTAGTTTTTAAGGAAAAATAATTTGAATTTTAATTGAGTTTTAACCTAGCTTTTAATTCAAATAAAATCTCCTTTATTTCCTACACTTTATGGCCGAATTTCTTCTTTATATCTAAGGAATGAAATTTGAATTTGAATCCTTCTTGGATTTGTGGAATTTAAATTTTAATTTAAAATCCCATGTGATGGCCGAATGTTTTAGGGTTTCTTTTTTTGAAGTTCAAATTGTTGACTTTTTGAGCAGAATTTGACTAGGAAACCAACCTAGGGTATCCAAAAGAATTTTAAATTAATTTTTGGCACACTAATTTTATTTAAATTATACGTTGACCCTTAAATAAAATTTAAGGCGTCACATACCACTTGTAAAAGTATTGTGGCAGAACCATAATATAGAGGAAGCCACATGGGAACGGGAAGAAGATATGAGAAGAGACTTCCCGGATTTTTTCTAATTTTTGAGGATGAAAATTTTGTAGGGGGGGTACGTTGTAAAGACCGCCCTATTCATGTAACCTAATTTCCATATAATGAGAAATTGAGGAATAATTTGATGCCTTTTAATGCAAATTTGAAGAACACGGTCAGGTACATAGCTGTGTAAGTGGTCATGTACTGCTCGGATAGATGAACATGTTTTCGAGACATGGCTGTGTTGAGCAGTCTCAACTGGTACACGCCCATATTGCCTTGTACACGCCCATGTAAGAACTCATGTAGAAGGCCACGTATTGAGCAGACAGCCACGGTAAAGACTCTCGTAATGCGTGAAACCTAATTACCATGCAACGAGTAATTAAGTTGAAAAATACAGTATAATTTCTAGTTGAATAGACTAAATAGGAACAGCAATGTTTAATTACTATTCATGCAGTGAAAGGGGCAACCGACAGTGAAATTGGTCCACCCTATTACGTGTATAAGTATATAAGATACGCAGTATCAGGAAACTAGTCCAGATAACCATTTCCTGACATAAGACTGGTGAACAGATCACCAAAATGCTCGGACCAAACATTTGAGCACAACAGCGATAAAAACCCTAGCAGAGGTACGATTTCGAGAACAATGGTCTAGATGACCTCTTCTCACCCAGAGATTGACAAAATCGGAGTCAGAATGCTCAGACTGGTCAGTCAAGTAGAAACAATAAATAGTAAATAGTAAAAATACAGTGTCAGGTTAATGGCCAAGACGTCCTTAGTTTGAGATAAAACTGATTTATTAACAGTCAGTAGGCTCAATTTGGTCAGTTAGGCATAAAATGAGAATTTTTGTTTGAGAGATACACAGTATCGAGAAGAGGGTCAAGACGACCTTTTCTGCCCCCGAAACTGATATATTTAGACTCAAAATGCCCAAATTAGTCAATCGGGCACCTTACATTTTTTTCAAGGCAGGGCCATACAGATCTTGAAAACTAGTCCAGACGACCTCAGATGGATGTAAAACTGATAAAATTGAAATCAGCATTTCCAAATTAGTCGAGAGAGACTATGTTTGAAATTTTGCATGGGTGCGCCTCGTTTTATGTGTACAAGGATAACACAGTGTGGACACAACCATAGTATAGGAAATGAATAGTAAAATGGTATAGAGTTGGCTCTTAGACATTACAAACTAACCAGGAATTGATAGTATAAAAACCCGATTCAAAAAATCCAATTTCGAATGAAAATTAGAACACTATCGAAAAAGGGTCAGATACCAAACGGTAGAAATTAGATTGCGAAGAAAAGACTTTATAGATAAAATTTTCCCTTAGAAAACCTTCTACAAGCAGCTAAGAAAGCCTCAAACATAGCCCTAAAAAGTGGGAAAAGTTTTCCATAAAGTTAGGGATGTGTTGGCCACCTTTTAATTAAACAATTCAAAATTTCCTCACATGGCCAACAAGGAAAATTATTTTTTATTTGGCCTTCCCCATGCGCAGCCTTACTTGCCATTTTCAGGGGCAGATGGCAGCAAATTTGTCCCTTAATTTGGCAAAGAGTGGCTCGATTAATTAGGCTTAAGGTTGATTAATCTTGCTTAGGTTTTGCCTATAAAAGGCCATGCTTGACCTTAGGTGCCACTTTCTTACTTGTGCACCTAAAACACAACACTCTTTTCTCTTTCTTTTCTTGCTACAGTCGACCACCTCCAAGCTCCAAAAACCACCATTTTTCAAGCCAAAAATCCAACCAAAAGCTTTCCAAAATTTAGCCCCTTCAAGCATGTGTTAGGAGATTTTCATTTCAAGCCATTTCAAGTGCATTCAAGGGTAAGTTTTTAGAACCAATCCTTGTGGTTTTAGTTGTTATTTTGGTTTGATATTAAGAGGAACATTTTGGTGTCTTTGCTAGCATAAACTGGCCCAACCTCTCTTGGTTCACATAGCCATTTTGGTCACTCCAGCTTCGATTCGGTGTGCTTGATTCCTAGCACGTAAGGTAAAACCCAAAAACACCCTTTTTGAAGTTTAATTATTTTCAAGTTTTGGATCAAGAAATTTATGTGTATTTGTTTATGCCATGGATTGTAATGAGTTTATTTTGAGCCCTTAGCATTTCATTTTTTAAGTTATGTGGTTGTGTAGTTATGGTTTACATTTTTACGAATGGATGTGTGTATGTGTGAGCATGGACGTTTAAAAATGGCTAGACACACAATCTGTTCCTAGAAATAAGCCACAGGGTTGGCCATTTTGACCAAGTTAGATTCCAAATTTAGGATTTTGTAAAACACGGAGTTTTAAGAAAATTTTATTACGGTCGTTTTTACGTCAAATAGGTTTTGGCATAAAACGACATAAAGATAGGTTTTTCGAGTGGTTTTCATTCGGTATCCAAAATTGGGACAAAAAAAATCTGAACCCAGAAATAGTCTTGGGCTTTGTTAAAAATGATCCATTAGAGTCCGAACCTGATCTCGAGCTTAATAAAAAAGTTGTAGATCTCTTTAAAACCTTTAAAAACCCACGCATGTTTTAAAAATTTGGTCGCTTTGGGCCTCAAACAAAGCCATTTTCAAAATAGCATAAAACTGGAAACTTTTCAAAAATTGAGCATAACTAGCTATGGGTTTAGTGAGTTTAGGAGCCGTGAGAGTTTGATTTGAGCTCTGAGATGAACACGAGAGTTGTTCTGTTAGGAAATGCCCTAAGTATTAGAGACATTTTGATGTATTCATTTTGAACTGGATAATAAAATTATATATAGAGGTTATTCATTACATTGCTATCTGTCCTCGTCTAATTTACATGTTAAAGTAAATGTAAGCAAATATGGCTCACTGACTGCTTGTGTTAAAACTGTTAGAACGTTGCATGCAATGGACTTTTGTATGCGAGAAGACAATGTTCTAAAGTTAGCGGTCTAAACTATGGTCTGTAGTCTATGGGGTTAGACCGAGCATCTAACTCATGTTAAGACTATTATGTTGTCTAAAGCCTAGGAGGGGACGGTTTGTCTTGACTGTCTGGAGCTAGACTCCTAAGTAGAGACATAGATATGTTGCTTGGTGGTGACATATTAGAGCAGGACTAAAGCGTGATTGATCTACGTAGTCCGCTATGAGTGGATCAATCTGCTTTTGACGTTCATTGTGCAATAACCTTAATCCTGAGTAAATGAACTACTTCATGTATATGACTTGTGTACTTTGAAGTTCCAATGGCTAAAGCGTCTCAGAGGTAGTAAGCTTATAGACCGGTTCGTTGGGTGCATGACTTGTATACGATGAAGGGTTTGTTTGCAGATATCGGAATCATAGCTCTAAGGAGTTAAAGGTATCCTCTTAAAGGCATTATATTGAATGTGAAAATGGACAAGGCCTTGGGTCGTCTGCTGGGTGGATGACTTCTTATTCACATATGGTGAATAATCATTTTCTTAATTCGGTAGTATAATGGAACTTTAAGATAGCCTGATCAGTAAGATTAAACGGACTTTGACCTAAAGCTGATCATGGATATCATATGAGGGTTTTGCATATATGACAAGGTCATTGGATAGTAGCTCGTCACAGGCTTACGTAATACGGTATATAATTGGGAGTTCAGTTTCAGGTTTATAGTGGTGTGACTCTGAAATTAGTGATCATATGATTGAGTTGTTCGGTACAGAATGATGATCATATGGAATCACGGGAGCCCGATTATATATGTCCAATCAGTCCCTCTACTAGCTCCACATAATTCCTTAACGTTTGGCAAATTGATTTGTGTATGCTATTGGCTAGTTTATTATGCATGGATGGTGATGACACAGGATTAGGATGGTAGACAAGATTCTCTCCGGTTGGATTCAGATTTTGTTTTGGATAATAGAGCACACAATTATTCGAACTCCAAATAAAGTTGCCATGATTTTATTTGAGATTGGATTGGAGTTGTAGAAAATTATCCACGAGAACAAGAATTTGAAACACAACCGTTTTGTGGATTTTGAAATTTGAAATTTGAAATTTGAAATTTGAAATTTGAATTTGAAATTTGAATTTGAAATTCGAATTTGAAATTTGAATTTGAACTTTAAATTTGAAATTTGAAATTTGAATTTGAAATTCGAATTTGAAATTTGAAATTCAAATTTTGAATCACAGTCCAAGTGGGATTCGAATTTGTTGTGGAAAATCCACAAGGTTTGAAATTCGAATTTGAGTTGGATTTGGAGAGGATAATCTTGTTAGAATCTTACTTGAATTTTAAATCCAAATCCTAACAAATTATAGACGAAATTTTGAGGATAATCCTCAATGGAATTTCAGTTTTTGTGGATAAGGTTCAAGGGAAAAATTCAAGTTTCAATCCTAGTTGAATTTGAATTCTCTCCTTCCCTGAAAAGTGGCCGAAATTATGGAGGAAATCTCCTAGGAAAATTCAGTTATTTTGGATAAGGTTGAGATAAGATTCAAGCTTAAAAATCCTTGTGGAATTTTGATTCTCCCTTATCCGAAATGTGGCCGAATTTTTTGGAGGAAAATCTGTAGGAAAATAAATCGGTAAAAACGTATCAGAGTGGCGCAGTGGAACAATAAAAATTTTTAGATCGTTAAATATCTCATGATGCCATATACAATAAATCAACAACAATTAAAACTCATACCTCAAGGATGCCAATCTGCAGGAGGAGAATGACCGGAGGCTTCAACCAACTAGCCTTCTCTACTATTCTCCAATTCCCGAATGGCTGAGTGTGTGGGCACTCTGAACCTCGATCGGTATGCTAGCTCTGCTAGTCTTCTTCCGACCACCCAGATCTCTAAAGAACTTTATTGTCACGATGAGCTGTGCAACGATAAGCCTGCTCACCTGAGAGTCTGTGGTCTAAGAGAACTGAAGTGGCAGGACGTCTATTTATAGACCTGCATGAGGTGATTCTCTGAATTCGAATTGGACTAGGAAAAGATTTTCTCCCTTATCCATAACCAAAAAATCCGAATTTTCCAAGGGAGAATCTCCACAATTAAATTCGGTTTTCCTAGGATAAATCCAATCCAAATCTAAACAAAATTTTAACTAGAATTTTATCTCCCTTTTTCAACCAAAAAATCTGAATTTTTCTTGGAGAAAATCTCCCCATAAATTTCGGCCATTATGGATAAGGGAGAATCAAAAATTCCACTAGGATTTTCAAGCTTGAATCTTATCTCAACCTTATCCAAAATAACCAAATTTCCTAGGAGATATTCTCCCTAATTTCGGCCACTTTTCAGGGAAGGATAGAATCCAAATTCAACTAGGATTGAAGCTTGAATTTTCCTTTGAACCTTATCCACAAAATCCGAATTTTTTCATGAGGATTATCCTCAAAAATTTCGTCCACTTTTGTTGGGATTTGGATTCAAAATTCAAGTAGGATTCTAACAAGATTATCCTCTCCAAATCCAACTCAAATTCGAATTTCAAACCTTGTGGATTTTCCACAACAAATTCGAATCCTACTTGGACTATGATTCAAAATTTGAATTTCAAATTTCAAATTCAAATTTCAAATTCAAATTTCAAATTTCAAATTTAAATTTCAAATTCGAATTTCAAATTCAAATTTCAAATTCAAATTTCAAATTTTAAAATTCAAATTTCAAATTTCAAATTTCAAAATTCAAATTTCAAATTCCACAAAACGGTTGTGTTTCATATTCTTGTTCTCATGGATAATTTTCTACAACTCCAATCCAATCTCAAATAAAATCATGGCAACTTTATTTGGAGTTCGAATAATTGTGTACTCTATTATCCAAAACAAAATCTGAATTCAACCGGAGAGAATCTTGTCTACCATCCTAATCCTGTGTCATCACCATCCATGCATAATAAACTAGCCAATAGCATACACAAATCAATTTGCCAAACGTTAAGGAATTATGTGGAGCTAGTAGAGGGACTGATTGGACATATATAATCGGGCTCCCGTGATTCCATATGATCATCATTCTTTAACAAACAACTCAATCATATGATCATTAGTTTCAGAGTCACACCACTATAAACCTGAAACTGAACTCCCAATTATATACCGTATTACGTAAGCCTGTGACGAGCTACTATCCAATGACCTTGTCATATATGCAAAACCCTCATATGATATCCATGATCAGCTTTAGGTCAAAGTCCGTTTAATCCTACTGATCAGGCTATCTTAAAGTTCCATTATACTACCGAATCAAGAAAATGATTATTCACCATATGTGAATAAGAAGTCATCCGCCCAGCAGACGACCCAAGGCCTTGTCCATTTTCACATTCAGTATAATGCCTTTAAGAGGATAACTTTAACTCCTCAGAGCTATGATTCCGATATCTGCAAACAAACCCTTCATCGTATACAAGTTATGCACCCAACGAACCGGTCATAAGCTTACTACCTCTGAGACGCTTTAGCCATTGGAACATCAAAGTACACAAGTCATATACATGAAGAAGTTCATTTACTCAGGATTAAGGTTATTGCACAATGAACGTCAAAAGCAGATTGATCCACTCATAGCGGACTACGTAGATCAATCACGCTTTAGTCCCGGTCTAATATGTCACCACCGAGCAACATATCCATGTCTCTACCTTAGAGTCCAGCTCCAGACAGTCAAGACAAACCGTCCCCTCTAAGGCTTTAGACAACATAATAGTCTTAACATGAGTTAGATGCTCGGTCTAACCCCATAGACTACAGACCATAGTTTAGACTGCTAACTTTAGAACATTGTCTTCTCGCATACAAAAGTCCATTGCATGCAACGTTCTAATAGTTTTAACACAAGCAGTCAGTGAGCCGTATTTGCTTACATTTACTTTAACATGTAAATAAGACGAGGACAGATAGCAATGTAATGAATAACCTCTAAGTATAATTTTATTATCCAGTTCAAAATGAATACATCAAAATGTCTCTAATACTTAGGGCATTTCCTAACAATCTCCCACTTGCCCGAAGCCAGTAGATGTGCCATTTTACGCATCCCCATCGCCTCTACATGCCTCTTAAAGCTTCTAGCTACCAAAGTCTTAGTAAAGGGATCGGCAATGTTGTCCTCGGACGCGATCTTACATACATCCACTTGTCCTGTCTCCACATGCCCTCTAATAATGTAATACCTCCGATCTATGTGCTTGGTCCTCTTATGGTGCCGAGATTCCCTTGTGTTGGCAATAGCCCCCGTATTATCACAGTAAAGTGTGATAGGCTTGTCAACACCCGGAATGACCTCAAGGTCTCTAAAGAACTTGCGGAGCCAAACCGCTTCTTTAGATGCCTCAGCCGCAGCCACATACTCAGCCTCCATAGTAGAGTCAGCTGTGCAGCCCTGCTTCATGCTCCTCCACACAATGGCGCCTCCTCCGAGTAAAAACACTGATCCAGATGTCGATTTCCTCGAATCCTTACAAGTCTGGAAGTCTGAGTCCGTGTATCCTACGGGTGTTAGGTCCCCTCCAGAATACACTAGCATATAATCCCTCGTTCTCTTAAGATACTTGAGTATATGCTTTACTGCTTGCCAGTGCTTGGTTCCAGGATTCGCTTGATATCGACTCACCATACCTACTGTAAAACATATGTTCGGGCGAGTGCAAAGCATAGCGTACATAAGGCTACCCACCGCGGATGCATAAGGGACCTTACTCATACGCTCTCTTTCTTCCGATGTCTTGGGATAGTCATCCAATGAAAGAGTTAAACCGGTAATAGAAGGTTGTGAGCCTTTCTTTGCCTCTAGCATTGCATATTTGTCAATTATTTTATCTATGTATGAAGCTTGGGATAATGCTATCATTTTGTTCTTTCGATCTCTGAAGAGACGAATGCCTAGAACATAATTAGCTTCTCCCAAGTCCTTCATGTCAAACTGTTGGTGTAACCAAAGCTTGACCGATGATAAGTTCCCTACATCATTCCCAATGAGTAGTATATCATCGACATAGAGTATCAGAAAGACCACTTTTCCATCCTTAATACGTTTATAAACACAAGGTTCATCAACGTTCTGCTCAAAACCAAATGTCTTAATCGCTTGATCAAACCTCTGGTTCCATGAGCGGGATGCTTGCTTTAATCCATAAATGGATCTAAGCAACTTGCAGACTTTCCTATCTTGGCCTTTTGCTACGAACCCTTCGGGCTGTATCATATGGATACACTCTTCAAGATGGCCATTTAAGAATGCTGTCTTGACATCCATTTGCCAGATCTCATAATCGAGAGCCGCAGCAATGGACAGAAGAATACGGATAGACTTCAGCATAGCAATAGGCGAAAAGGTTTCCTCGTAATCGATTCCAGCCTTTTGCATGTATCCCTTTGCAACCAGTCTAGCTTTGAAAGTTTCCACTCTCCCTTCCGCATCCTTCTTTCTTTTGTAGACCCATTTGCATCCAATGGGTTTTATCCCATCCGGCAAATCTACAAGTTCCCAAACAGAGTTGGATTTCATAGAATCCATCTCATTGTTCATAGCCTGTTTCCAAGATTTAGAATCAACATCATTTATAGCTTCATCATATGTGACCGGATCTTCCTCATGCTCATGAGCCTCGGCCTGGTATACCTCAGCATCATACATGAAGAAATTAGGTTTCTTCGAAACCCTCCCACTACGACGAGGCACCCTAAATTGTTGATCCTCTGCAGGTCTTTCACTGGAACTCAGACTTGCGTCCAAGACCGCAATCTGTGGAGCAGTTCTTTCACCCGATAACTCCTCTAGCACTACTTTGCTTCGAGATTTAAAGTCATTCATGTGACTTTCCTCCAAGAATGTCGCATGAGTTAAGACAATGACTTTTTGTTCCTTCGGGTTATAGAACAGACCTCCTTTAGTTCCTTTTGGATACCCTACAAACATGCATAATTCTGATCTTGATTCCAACTTTTTCGCATCCCCATCCAGTACATGTGCCAGGCAGCCCCATATTCTCATATGTCCAAGGGAGGGCTTCCTGCCACGCCACAATTCATACGGAGTTCTAGGAATTGATTTGCTCGGAACCTGGTTCAGAATATAGCACACCGTTTGTAAAGAATATCCCCAAAATGATAATGGCAGCGTTGAGTAACTCATCATGGACCGTACCATATCCAATAAGGTCCTGTTTCTCCCTTCGGCTACACCATTCTGTTGTAGAGTACCAGGTGCAGTCAATTGGGATAAAATCCCATTCTCTACAAGATGTCCTAGAAATTCATCGGAGAGGTATTCGCCACCTCGATCAGATCGAAGTGTCTTTATGGATTTATCCAATTGCTTTTCCACTTCCGCACGATACTCTTTGAACTTATCAAAGGTTTTGCTCTTGCAGTGCATCAGATACACATATCCATACCTCGAGTAATCATCATTGAAAGAGACATAATACTCGAACCCTCCTCGTGCTGTGACGTTCATGGGGCCACATACGTCAGTGTGCACAATTTCTAAGAGCTCCTTAGCCCTCGTACCCTTAGCTCTAAAAGACCTCTTAGTCATCTTACCCTCTAGACAAGACTCACATTGGGGAAGTCGTACCTCCTCCAGAGATTCCAGAGAACCGTCTTTCACCAATCTTTGAATCCTATCCTGATTAATATGACCAAGTCTTAAATGCCAAAGATACGCCTTGTTAGAGTGAGAAACTTTCAGCCTTTTAGAGTTATCAATTAATTCAGTGTCAAGCAGTGAGTACATCTTTGGTCTGATCAATTATAGGTTTCCATCCATCCATCCAGAACAGATAAAAGACTTATTTCTACAAATATCAACTCTTTTACTAAAAGAAACTGAATAAGAATCCTTTATTAAACAAGCTACCGATATAAGGTTCCTCCTAAAATTAGGAACATAAAAACAGTCTTTCAATAAAATAAACCTAAATTGATCAAAATAAAGGTGAACATCTCCCACTGCCTCAGCCACCACAAAGCTACCATCTCCAGTCCGCAACGAGAGGCTCCTATCATGTAGACTTCTCGTTTCCACAAACCCCTGCATAGAAACACAAACATGATTAGTGGCACCCGAATCAATGACCCAAGTGTCTTTCGATTCTTCCACCAAACACGCTTCTAAGTAATGAAGTTCCTTACCTTCCTTGCCCTTGGCGGCTAGGAATTCCCGGCAAGCCTTCTTGAAGTGACCTACCTTCCCATAATGGAAGCATTTGGACTTTTTAGGGTCCTTTGGCTTCTTGTTCTCCTTCTTCTTCTTCCCGTCCGAGACAGGAGGATTAGAAGAACTGGAAGCCACTTGCTTCTTATTTGGCCTCTTCCTCTTCCGTGAGGGATTGGAAGATTCCGTCAAATTGGCCTCTCCTTTAGGTCGGACCACATCCTCATCCCTGATCATCCGCTCATAAGCCTGTAGTTGCTTCATGAGCTCAGTTAGTCCTAACTCCTTTGTCGCCAGATTGTATGCGGCCTTAAACCCCACAAAATCTTTAGACAGAGTCTTGAACACCATCTCGATCTGGGTGTTGTAGTCTAACTCAGCACCATTCTCGGCAGCCTCAGTGAAGAATCCCATTAGAGTGATCATATGGTCCTTCACCGGAGTACCCGCCTTTTGCTTGGAGTTCATAATGCTGGTGATAGCGGACTGTCGAGCCAATTTTTCTTGGCCTCCGAACATGTCCTCCAGATTGTCCATGATCTCCCCAGCAACATGATAAGTCTCATACTGCTTTTGTAAAGCACTCGTCATGCTAGCAAGGATGTAGCATCGAGCAATTTCATTGGATTCTCTCCAACGATTATAGGCAACCGGGACTTCCTCAAGTGGTGTGTCAGGTTTGGGCCCAGGTAGGCATGGTTCGTCCAGTACGAACTTGTGTCTCTCGCAGCTGAGAACTATTAATAGATTTCTTTTCCAGTCTTTATAATTATCGCCATTCAACTTATTTTCAGTAAGTATCGAAATGAGGGGTATCGGTGACATTTTGAATTGAAATAAAATTATACTAGACATCATTACAAAGCCCAAGCAAATATACAGATAATTTAGCAAATAAAACATACAAGTATGTTCCTACATGAAAGTTGAAAAACATGTAGCATTGCAACGGTAATTCTCAGCACCTATTGCCCCAAGCCACCGAGGGGTGGTCATGAGAACAAATAGCCGGAACATGGACCCCGTCCAATTAATATATATTGCCTTAAATCCTCCAAGGTTAAGACATATATTAATAACCGCTTATTTGGCCACCAGTTTAGTTAACAGAGCTTCTAGGGAAGGTTAATAACTAAACGAGTCTTGAGTGTATAACCATTGTTTACGTAGCCCGATCCACGTCCTACCAAGCCACCGAGGGGTGGTCATGAATAGGATCGCACCCGAACACGTTTTCCACATAGGAGATCCAATCTAGTATACCGGTGGCGGTAAACACCTACCGAGGGGTGTGGTCAGGGCAGAACTGACGCGAGGTGTTACCATGCTTTCACATATGGATCAACAATGGAGGCCATGGGTTTTGTTTGAAACCCTCTCCCACTCAATATTTTGAAAAACATGCAAGTTTTGACAAATTATGTATGATCAATATAGTATGAGCGGCACTCACCTATCCTATATGACATGTTATCAAATATGCATACAAAACATCCATCAATACATATTTATACATCCATGACATATCACAGAAAAAATAATTGACAGAATAACCAAGCTATGGTTCCATCCTAGAACAAAGAAAATTAAAGATTACAAAATTCCATCCAAAGCATTCTTTGGGTCTTGAATTCTGTTCCATCTTCTTGTATCCATCTTTATGTAGCCTCTGCATTTATTTCTCATCCCAAGAATTATTTAAAATTTAAATATCCAAAAATTTAAATTTCAAATTCAAATTCCAAATTCGAATTTCAAATTTAAATTTCAAATTTAAATTTTAAACAATTTTAAACATCATATGTAATAATATGTAATTTCAAAAAAAATTTGAAATTTTTAACTACATATTTTTAAACATGATTTAACATTAAATCTCAAATTTAAAAATCAAAATTTTCTGATTTTTGGACCGTCGGACCGCCGCCCCCGTAGGCGGCAGCCGCCGTGGGCAGCCACCAACCCCGGAGGGGCTGGCAGCCCATGGCCGCCCCCTGTGCAGCCCTGCCAGTCTGCAGGCCAAGCCTGCAACGCCAGGCTGCACGCCCAGGCTGCGGCCAGCCTTGGGCAGGCCACGGCTACCCCTGGGCTGCAGGCCAAGCCTGCGGCCGGGGTGGTGTGGGCCTGCTTAGGGGCTGCCGCAGCCCCATCCTGCCCGAGGGCAGGGGCTGCAGCCCCACCAAGGTCCGTCGGCCTATCCCGAGGGAGCCCCACCAAGGTCCGTCGGCCTATCCCGAGGGGTCGTGTCTCGATTTTCGTACCATATTCCAATTTACCTATTAGGATCTCCAAAAAATTAATTTGAATCCCAATTAAATTGAAATTTTCCACACAATCAAAATTTCAACCTTTAAATCAAATTTAATTTTTTGGGAAAAAATAAATTACGGTCTTCAATCTTCAATCTCCTCCAAGAATAATTACATAAAAATTCCTATACCGTTTCCGGTGTACAAAATTCTAACCATAAAATTCTAAGAGACAAAAAATTAAAATCCATGGGAAAATTACAGTGTTAATAAACTGCTCTCATAATTACATAAAAAAAAATCCTAGATACAATTTTTCTAAATTCTAAGGAACCATAACCGGCATAAACAAGCATGCTTATAATAATTCGGAAAAATTAAAATAACCACATACTTTATACATAATTCATGATAACAACATAAAGGAACCCTAGAATGCCACTCTTTAAATATCAAATCCATACATAAATAAAATGACTAAGTAATTGTCTAATTATGTACATGGCATAGTCATGAGATGGCTCTGATACCAATTGTAGGAAAATAAATCGGTAAAAACGTATCAGAGTGGCGCAGCGGAACAATAAAAATTTTTAGATCGTTAAATATCTCATGATGCCATATACAATAAATCAACAACAATTAAAACTCATGCCTCAAGGACGCCAATCTGCAGGAGGAGAATGACCGGAGGCTTCAACCAACTAGCCTTCTCTACTATTCTCCAATTCCCGAATGGCTGAGTGTGTGGGCACTCTGAACCTCGATCGGTATGCTAGCACTGCTAGTCTTCTTCCGACCACCCAGATCTCTAAAGAACTTTATTGTCACGATGAGCTGTGCAACAATAAGCCTGCTCACCTGAGAGTCTGTGGTCTAAGAGAACTGGAGTGGCTGGACCTCTATTTATAGACCTGCATGAGGTGATTCTCTGAATTCGAATTGGACTAGGAAAAGATTTTCTCCCTTATCCATAACCAAAAAATCTGAATTTTCCAAGGGAGAATCTCCACAATTAAATTCAGTTTTCCTAGGATAAATCAAATCCAAATCTAAACAAGATTTTAACTAGAATTTTATCTCCCTTTTTCAACCAAAAAATCCGAATTTTTCTTGGAGAAAATCTCCTCATAAATTTCGACCATTATGGATAAGGGAGAATCAAAAATTCCACTAGGATTTTCAAGCTTGAATCTTATCTCAACCTTATCCAAAATAACCGAATTTCCTAGGAGATATTCTCCCTAATTTCGGCCACTTTTCAGGGAAGGAGAGAATCCAAATTCAACTAGGATTGAAGCTTGAATTTTCCCTTGAACCTTATCCACAAAATCTGAATTTTTTCATGAGGATTATCCTCAAAAATTTCGTCCACTTTTGTTGGGATTTGGATTCAAAATTCAGTAGGATTCTAACAAGATTATCCTCTCCAAATCCAACTCAAATTCGAATTTAAAACCTTATGGATTTTCCACAACAAATTCGAATCCTACTTGGACTGTGATTCAAAATTTGAATTTCAAATTTCAAATTCAAATTTCAAATTTCAAATTTAAATTTCAAATTCGAATTTCAAATTCAAAATTCAAATTCAAATTTCAAATTTTAAAATTCAAATTTCAAATTTCAAAATTCAAATTTCAAATTCCATAAAACGGTTGTGTTTCATATTCTTGTTCTCATGGATAATTTTCTACAACTCCAATCCAATCTCAAATAAAATCATGGCAACTTTATTTGGAGTTCGAATAATTGTGTACTCTATTATCCAACACAAAATCTTAATCCAACCGGAGAGAATCTTGTCTACCGTCCTAATCTTGTGTCATCACCATCCATGCATAATAAACTAGCCAATAGCATACACAAATCAATTTTCCAAACGTTAAGGAATTATGTGGAGCTAGTAGAGGGACTGATTGGACATATATAATCGGGCTCCCGTGATTCCATATGATCACCATTCTTTACCGAACAACTCAATCATATGATCACTAGTTTCAGAGTCACACCACTATAAACTTGAAACTGAACTCCCAATTATATACCGTATTACGTAAGCCTGTGACGAGCTACTATCCAATGACCTTGTCATATATGCAAAACCCTCATATGATATCCATGATCAGCTTTAGGTCAAAGTCCATTTAATCCTACTGATCAGGCTATCTTAAAGTTCCATTATACTACCGAATCAAGAAAATGATTATTCACCATATGTGAATAAGAAGTCATCTGCCCAGCAGACGACCCAAGGCCTTGTCCATTTTCACATTTAGTATAATGCCTTTAAGAGGATACCTTTAACTCCTCAGAGCTATGATTCCGATATCTGCAAACAAACCCTTCATCGTATACAAGTCATGCACCCAACGAACCGGTCTATAAGCTTACTACCTCTGAGACGCTTTAGCCTTTGGAACATCAATGTACACAAGTCATAAACATGAAGAAGTTCATTTACTCAGGATTAAGGTTATTGCACAATGAACGTCAAAAGCAGATTGATCCACTCATAGCGGACTACGTAAATCAATCACGCTTTAGTCCCGGTCTAATATGTCACCACCGAGCAACATATCCATGTCTCTACCTGGGAGTCCAGCTCCAGACAGTCAAGACAAACCGTCCCCTCTAAGGCTTTAGACAACATAATAGTCTTAACATGAGTTAGATGCTCGGTCTAACCCCATAGACTACAGACCATAGTTTAGACTGCTAACTTTAGAACATTGTCTTCTCGCATACAAAAGTCCATTGCATGCAACGTTCTAACAGTTTTAACACAAGCAGTCAGTGAGCCATATTTGCTTACATTTACTTTAACATGTAAATAAGACGAGGACAGATAGCAATGTAATGAATAACCTCTAAGTATAATTTTATTATCCAGTTCAAAATGAATACATCAAAATGTCTCTAATACTTAGGGTATTTTCTAACAAAATCTCCTCGGAAATTTCAGATTTTTTGGTTGAAAAAGGGAGATAAAATTCTAGTTAAAATCTTGTTTAGATTTGGATTGGTTTTATCCTTAAAAAATCAAATTTTATTGTTCGGATTTTCCCATGGAAAAATTCAGATTTTATGGTTATGGATAAGGGAGAATATCTTTTCCTAGTCCAATTCAAATTCAGAGAATCACCTCATGCAGGTCTATAAATAGAGGTCCTGCCACTCCAGTTCTCTCAGACCACAGACTCTCAGGTGAGCAGGCTTATTGTTGCACAGCTCATCGTGACAATAAAGTTCTTTAGAGATCTGGGTGGTCAGAAGAAGACTAGCAGTGCTAGCATACCGATCGAGGTTCAGAGTGCCCATACACTCAGCCATTCGGGAATTGGAGAATAGTAGAGAAGGCTAGTTGGTTGAAGCCTCTGGTCATTCTCCTCCTGCACGATTGGCATCCTTGAGGTATGAATTTTAATTGTTGTTGGTTTATTGTATATAGCATCATGAGATATTTAACGATCTAAGAATTTTTATTGTTCCGCTGCGCCACTCTGATACGTTTTTACCGATTTATTTTCCTACAATTGGTATCAGAGCCATCTCATGACTATGCCATGTACATAAATTAGACAATTACTTAGTTTTTTTATTTATGTATGGATTTGATATTTAGAGAGTGGCATTCTAGGGTTCCTTTATGTTGTTATCATGGATTATGTATAAAGTATGTGGTTATTTTAATTTTCTGAATTATTATAAGCATGCTTGTTTATACCGGTTCTGGTTCCTTAGAATTTAGAAAAATTGTATCTAGGATTTTTTTTTATGTAACCATGGGAGCAAGTTATTAACACTGTAATTTTCCCATGGATTTTAATTTTTGTCTCTTAGAATTTTTATGGTTAGAATTTTTGTACACCGGAAACGGTTTAGGAAATTTTATGTAATTATTCTTGGAGGAGATTGAAGATTGAAGACCGTAATTTATTTTTTCCCAAAAGTTAAATTTGATTTAAAGGTTGAAATTTTGATTGTGTGGAAAATTTCAATTTAATTGGGATTCAAATTAATTTTTGGAGATCCTAATAAGTAAATTGGAATATGACACGAAAATCGAGACACGACCCCTCGGGATAGGCCGACGGGCCTTTGTGGGGCTGTAGCCCCTGCCCTCGGGCAGGATGGGGCTGCGGCAACCCCTGTGCAGGCCAACACCACCCACGGCCGCAAGCTTGGCCTGCAGCCAAGGGTGGCCGTGGCCTGCCCAAGGCTGGCTGTAGCCTGGGCGTGCAGCCTCTGGCTGTAGGCACTGCCTGCAGCCTGCGGGCTGCTGCACCCAGCCTGGGCGTGCAGCCTGGTGCTGCAGGCTTGGCCTGCAGCCCGGCAAGGCAGCACATAGGGGGCAGCCGTGGGCTGCCAGCCCCTTTGGGATTTAATTTTAAATTTTGATTTTTAAATTTCAGATTTAATTTTAAATCATGTTTAAAAATATGTAATTGAAAATTTCAAATTTTTTAAATTACATATTATTACACATGATGTTTAAAATTGTTTAAAATTTGAATTGGAAATTTAAATTTGAAATTCGAATTTGGAATTTGAATTTGAAATTTAAATTTTTGGAGAATTAAATTTTAAATAATTCTTGGGATGAGAAATAAATAGAGAGGCTATATAATGATGGATACAAAAAGACGGAACAAAATTCAAGACCCAAAGAATGCTTTGGATGGAATTTTGTAATCTTTATTTTCTTTGTTCTAGGATGGAACCATAGCTTGGTTATTCTGTCAATTATTTTTTCTATGATATGTCATGGATGTATAAATATGTATTGATGGATGTTTAGTATGCATATTTGATAACATGTCATATAGGATAGGTGAGTGCCGCTCATACTATATTGATCATACATAATCTGTCAAAACTTGCATGTTTTTCAAAATATTGAGTGGGAGAGGGTTTCAAACAAAACCCACGGCCTCCATTGTTGATCCATATGTGAAAGCATGGTAACGCCTCGCGTTAGTTCTGCCCTGACCACACCCCTCGGTAGGTGTTTACCGCCACCGATATACTAGATTGGATCTCCTATGTGGAAAACGTGTTCGGGTACGATCCTATTCATGACCACCCCTCGGTGGCTTGGTAGGACGTGGATCGGGCTACGTAAACAATGGTTATACACTCAAGACTCGTTTAGTTATTAACCTTCCCTAGAAGCTCTGTTAACTAAACTGGTGGCCAAATAAGCGGTTATTAATGTATGTCTTAACCTTGGAGGATTTAAGGTAACATATATTAATTGGACGGGGTCCATGTTCTGGCTATTTGTTTTCATGACCACCCCTCAGTGGCTTGGGGCAATAGGTGCTGAGAATTACCGTTGCAATGCTACATGTTTTTTCAAGTTTCATGTAGGAACACACTTATATGTTTTATTTGCTTAATTATTAGTATATTTGCTTGGGCTTTGTAATGATGTCTCGTATAATTTTATTTCAGTTCAAAATGTCACCGACACCCCTCATTTCAATACTTACTGAAAATAAGCTGAATGACGATAATTATAAAGATTGGAAAAGAAATCTATTAATAGTTCTCAGCTGCGAGAGACACAAGTTCGTACTGGACGAACCATGCCCACCTGGGCCCAAACCTGACACACCACTTGAGGAGGTCCCGGTTGCCTATAATCGTTAGAGAGAATCCAATGAGATAGCTCGATGCTACATCCTTGCTAGCATGACGAGTGCTTTACAAAAGCAGCATGAGACTTATCAAGTTGCTGGGGAGATCATGGAAAATCTGGAGGACATGTTCGGAGGCCAAGAAAAATTGGCTCGACAGTCCGCTATCACCAGCATTATGAACTCTAAGCAAAAGGCGGGTACTCCGGTGAAGGACCATATGATCACTCTAATGGGATTCTTCGCTGAGGCTGCCGAGAATGGTGCTGAGTTGGACTACAACACCCAGATCAAGATGGTGTTCAAGACTCTGTCTAAAGATTTTGTGGGGTTTAAGGCCGCATATAATCTGGTGACAAAGGAATTAGGACTAACCGAGCTCATGAAGCAACTACAGGCTTATGAGTGGATGATCAGGGATGAGGATGCAGTCGGACCTAAAGGAGAGGCCAATTTGGCGGAATCTTCCAATCCCTCACGGAAGAGGAAGAGGCCAAATAAGAAGCAAGTGGCTCATAGTTCTTCTAATCCTCCTATCTCGGACGGGAAGAAGAAGAAGAAGAACAAGAAGCCAAAGGACCCTAAAAAGTCCAAATGCTTCCATTGTGGGAAGGTAGGTCACTTCAAGAAGGCTTGCCGGGAACTCCTAGCCGCCAAGGGCAAGGAAGGTAAGGAACTCCATTACTTGGAAGCGTGTTTGGTGGAAGAATCGAAAGACACTTGGGTCATTGATTCGGGCGCCACTAATCATGTTTGTGTTTCTATGCAGGGGTTCGTGGAAACGAGAAGTCTACATGATAGGAGCCTCTCGTTGCGGACTGGAGATGGTAGCTTTGTGGTGGCTGAGGCAGTGGGAGATGTTTACCTTTATTTTGATCAATTTAGGTTTATTTTATTAAGAGACTGTTTTTATGTTCCTAATTTTAGGAGGAACCTTATATCGGTAGCTTGTTTAATAAAGGATTCTTATTCAGTTTCTTTTAGTAAAAGAGTTGATATTCGTAGAAATAAGTCTTTTATCTGTTCTGGATGGATGGATGGAAACCTATATTTGATCAAACCAAAGATGTACTCACTGCTTGACACTGAATTAATTGATAACTCTAAAAGGTTGAAAGTTTCTCACTCTAACAAGGTGTATCTTTGGCATTTAAGACTTGGTCATATTAATCAGGATAGGATTCAAAGATTAGTGAAAGACGGTCCTCTGGAATCTCTGGAGGAGGTACGACTTCCCCAATGTGAGTCTTTTCTAGAGGGTAAAATGACTAAGAGATCTTTTGGAGCTAAGGGTACAAGGGCTCAGGAGCTCTTAGAAATTGTGCACACTGATGTATATGGCCCCATGAACGTCACAGCACGAGGAGGGTTCGAGTAGTATGTCTCTTTTATAGATGATTACTCGAGGTATGGATATGTGTATCTGATGCACCACAAGAGCGAAACCTTTGACAAGTTCAAAGAGTATCGTGCGGAAGTGGAAAAGCAATTGGATAAATCCATAAAGGCACTTCAATCTGATCGAGGTGGTGAATACCTCTCCAATGAATTTCTAGGACATCTTGTAGAGAATGGGATATTATCCCAATTGACTGCACCTAGTACTCCACAATAGAATGGTGTAGCCGAAAGGAGAAACAGAACCTTATAGGATATGGTACGGTCCATGATGAGTTATTCAACACTGCCATTATCATTTTGGGGATATACTTTACAAACGGCATGCTATATTCTGAACTAGGTTCCGAGCAAATCAATTCCCAGAACTCCGTATGAATTGTGGCGTGGCAGGAAGCCCTCCCTTAGACATATGAGAATATGGGGCTACCCGGCGCATGTACTGGATGGGGATGCGAAGAAGTTAGAACCAAGATCAGAATTATGCATGTTTGTAGGGTATCCAAAAGGAACTAAAGGAGGTCTGTTCTATAACCCGAAGGAACAAAAGGTCATTGTCTCAACCCATGCTACATTCTTGGAGGAAAGTCACATGAATGACTTTAAGCCTCGAAGCAAAGTGGTGCTAGAGGAGTTATCGGGTGAAAGAACTGCTCCACAGATTTCGGTCTTGGATGCAAGTCTGAGTTCCAGTGAAAGACCTGCAGACGATCAACAATTTAGGTGCCTAGTCGTAGTGGGAGGGTTTCGAAGAAACCTAATTTCTTCATGTATGATGCTAAGGTATACCAGGCCGAGGCTCATAAGCATGAGGATGATCCGGTCACTTATGATGAAGCTGTAAATGATGTTGATTCTAAATCTTGGAAACAGGCTATAAACAATGAGATGGATTCTATGAAATCCAACTCTGTTTGGGAACTTGTAGATTTTCCAGATGGGATAAAACCTATTAGATGCAAATGGGTCTACAAAAGAAAGAAGGACGCGAAAGGGAGAGTGAAAACTTTCAAAGCTAGACTGGTTGTAAAGGGATACACGCAAAAGGATAGAATCGATTACGATGAAACCTTTTCGCCTGTTGCTATGCTGAAGTCTATCCGTATTCTTCTGTCCATTATTGCAGCTCTCGATTACGAGATCTGCCAAATGGATGTCAAGACAGCATTCTTGAATGGCCATCTTGAAGAGTGTATCTATATGATACAGCCTGAAGGGTTCGTAGCGAAAGGCCAAAAAAGGAAAGTCTGCAAGTTGCTTAGATCCATTTATGGATTAAAGCAAGCATCCCGCTCATGGAACCAGAGGTTTGATCAAGCGATTAAGACATTTGGTTTTGAGCAGAACGTTGATGAACCTTGTGTTTATAAACGTATTAAGGATGGAAAAGTGATCTTTCTGATACTCTATGTCGATGATATACTACTCATTGGGAATGATGTAGGGAACTTATCATCGGTCAAGCTTTGGTTACACCAACAGTTTGACATGAAGGACTTGGGAGAAGCTAATTATGTTCTAGGCATTCGTCTCTTTAGAGATCGAAAGAACAAAATGATAGTGTTATCCCAAGATTCATACATAGATAAAATAATTGACAAATATGCAATGCAAGAGGCAAAGAAAGGCTCACAAACTTCTATTGCCGGTCTAACTATTTCATTGGATGACTGTCCCAAGACATCGGAAAAAAGAGAGCGTATGAGTAAGGTCCCTTATGCATCCGCTGTGGGTAGCCTTATATACGCTATGCTTTGAACTCGCACGGATATATGTTTTGCAGTAGGTATGGTGAGTCGATATCAAGCAAATCCTGGAACCAAGCACTGGCAAGCTGTAAAGCATATACTCAAGTATCTTAAGAGAACGAGGGATTATATGCTGGTGTATTCTGGAAGGGACCTAACACCCGTAGGATACATGGACTCAGACTTTTAGACTTGTAAGGATTTGAGGAAGTCGACATTAGAGGGCATGTGGAGACAGGACAAGTGGATGTATGTAAGATCACGTCCGAGGACAACATCACTGATCCCTTTACTAAGACTTTGGTGGCTAGAAGCTTTGAGAGGCATGTAGAGGCGATGGGGATGCATAACATGGCACATCTACTAGCTTAGGGCAAGTGGGAGATTGTTAGGAAATGCCCTAAGTATTAAAGACATTTTGATGTATTCATTTTGAACTGGATAATAAAATTATATATAGAGGTTATTCATTACATTGCTATCTGTCCTCGTCTAATTTACATGTTAAAGTAAATGTAAGCAAATATGGCTCACTGACTGCTTGTGTTAAAATTGTTAGAACGTTGCATGCAATGGACTTTTGTATGCGAGAAGACAATGTTCTAAAGTTAGAGGTCTAAACTATGGTCTGTAGTCTATGGGGTTAGACCGAGCATCTAACTCATATTAAGACTATTATGTTGTCTAAAGCCTTGGAGGGGACGGTTTGTCTTGACTGTCTGGAGCTGGACTCCTAAGTAGAGACATAGATATGTTGCTTGGTGGTGACATATTAGACCGGGACTAAAGCGTGATTGATCTACGTAGTCGGCTATGAGTGGATCAATCTGCTTTTGACGTTCATTGTGCAATAACCTTAATCCTCAGTAAATGAACTACTTCATGTATATGACTTGTGTACTTTGAAGTTCCAACGGCTAAAGCGTCTCAGAGGTAGTAAGCTTATAGACCGGTTCGTTAGGTGCATGACTTGTATACGATGAAGGGTTTGTTTGCAGATATCAGAATCATAGCTCTAAGGAGTTAAAGGTATCCTCTTAAAGGCATCCTCTTAAAGGCATTATACTGAATGTGAAAATGGACAAGGCCTTGGGTCGTCTGCTGGGCGAATAACTTCTTATTCACATATGGTGAATAATCATTTTCTTAATTCGGTAGTATAATGGAACTTTAAGATAGCCTGATCAGTAGGATTAAACGGACTTTGACCTAAGGCTGATCATGGATATCATATGAGGGTTTTGCATATATGACAAGGTCATTGGATAGTAGCTCGTCACAGGCTTACGTAATACAGTATATAATTGGGAGTTCAGTTTCAGGTTTATAGTGGTGTGACTCTGAAATTAGTGATCATATGATTGAGTTGTTCGGTACAGAATGATGATCATATGGAATCATGGGAGCCCGATTATATATGTCCAATCAGTCCCTCTACTAGCTCCACATAATTCCTTAACGTTTGGCAAATTGATTTGTGTATGCTATTGGCTAGTTTATTATGCATGGATGGTGATGACATAGGATTAGGATGGTAGACAAGATTCTCTCCGGTTGGATTCAAATTTTGTTTTGGATAATAGAGTACACAATTATTCGAACTCCAAATAAAGTTGCCATGATTTTATTTAAGATTGGATTGGAGTTGTAGAAAATTATCCATGAGAACAAGAATTTGAAACACAACCGTTTTGTGGATTTTGAAATTTGAAATTTGAATTTTGAATTTGAAATTTGAATTTGAAATTTGAATTTGAAATTCGAATTTGAAATTTGAAATTCAAATTTTGAATCACAGTCCAAGTGTGATTCGAATTTGTTGTGGAAAATCCACAAGGTTTGAAATTCGAATTTGAGTTGGATTTGGAGAGGATAATCTTGTTAGAATCCTACTTGAATTTTGAATCCAAATCCTAACAAATTATGGACGAAATTTTGAGGATAATCCTCAATGGAATTTTGGTTTTTGTGGATAAGGTTCAAGGGAAAAATTCAAGTTTCAATCCTAGTTGAATTTGGATTCTCTCCTTCCCTGAAAAGTGGCCGAAATTATGGAGGAAATCTCCTAGGAAAATTCGGTTATTTTGGATAAGGTTGAGATAAGATTCAATCTTGAAAATCCTAGTGGAATTTTGATTCTCCCTTATCCTAAATGTGGCCGAATTTTTTGGAGGAAAATCTCCTAGGAAATTTCAGATTTTTTGGTTGAAAAAGGGAGATAAAATTCTAGTTAAAATCTTGTTTAGATTTGGATTGGTTTTATCCTTAAAAAACCGAATTTTATTATTGGGATTTTCCCATGGAAAAATTTGGATTTTATGGTTATGGATAAGGGAGAATATCTTTTCCTAGTCCAATTCAAATTCAGAGAATCACCTCATGCAGGTCTATAAATAGAGGTCCTGCCACTCCAGTTCTCTCAGACCACAGACTCTCAGTTGAGCAGGCTTATTGTTGCACAACTCATCGTGACAATAAAGTTCTTTAGAGATCTGGGTGGTCGGAAGAAGACTAGCAGTGCTAGCATACCGATCCAGGTTCAGAGTGCTCACACACTCATCCATTCAGGAATTGGAGAATAGTAGAGAAAGCTAGTTGGTTGAAGCCTCCGGTCATTCTCCTCCTGCAAGATTGGCGTCCTTGAGGTATGAGTTTTAATTGTTGTTGGTTTATTGTATATGGCATCATGAGATATTTAACGATCTAAAAATTTTTATTGTTCCGCTGCGCCACTCTGATACGTTTTTACCGATTTATTTTCCTACATGTTCACCTCGTCGAGGACGAAAAGTTTTATGTTCGCCAAATTTACAAACTAAGTGGTTCAAAAACCACCTTTAAAAAGCAAACACCAAATGTGTTCTACCGTTTTTAAAATATAAACATGGTTTTCATAAAACACCCCCACCTTCCAATGGGGTGATGAGGGGATGGTTTTAAAGCACATAATTTTCCCAAAATTTTATAAGGCAACTGAGACCATTTTCAAAATAAAACAGTAGCGATAGCCTGTGACGTCTGCCCTACGTAGGGTTAAACAGTACTATTATAGTCAGCTACTATTGCTAACTACGATAGACTGTAACCACTTGGGTTGTCGGCAACTTACTTTTAACTTGCTTTCAACTTATACTAATACCATCTGTGACACCTGGCATCTTACTTTTAACCTATTTCCTTTAACATGCTTATTTTAACTTCCCATTTGAACGTGAAAACAGGAAATAAATTTTTTTTTTCTTTCTTAAACTTTACTTAGAAATTGTATAATCGTGAAACATTTACTATAGCAAACATTTTTCTTTATCATAACTTGATATACATCATAAAACGTCATTTCAATACTCTTTTAAAACAGCTCAGCGGAAGACTCATAGCAGTACCATAACCCTCGTCCAGTCCCTTGGCACATGCAGATTACATTCATCATCCCTCACTTGTCTTATCTTCGTGTAGGATGCTTACCTACAACATAAATAAACTTGTGAGCAACAGGCTCAATAAGTTCAAACATACATTCATGATATATAATAATTCACACCATATAAGACATGGTAATTCTGATACCTACTGTAGCCTCAGAACACTGCATAACATATATCGTACATTACTTAACATTCATACTTATTACACATAACCTTTTAAACATACTTGTACATATCTGAACATACTTTACATCATAATCGTAATATACTTAATGTACTTTATACATGCTTAACATCATGAACATACTTTTGTACTTATCATGCTTTAATCTCTTGAACATGCTTTTATACTTGAACCTCGTGAACATACTTTATCGTCGTGAGCATACTTAACATACTTAGCATCATGAACATGCTTTTGTACTTATCATACTTGAAACATCATAGTCATACTTATGTATACTTGAACATCGTAAACATAGCATACTTAACGTATGTTAAACATCGTAAACATAATATACTTGAAACATAACATACTTATTGTATGTTTACACATCGTAAACATAACATATTTATCATACTTATTATTGTGAAAATACTTTCACATCTAATACAATAAATGTACTTGTCATGCTGAAATACGTAAAACATTGTAAATGTACTTAAGCATCGTAAATTTTACTTACGTATGCTTAAATGTCCTTAACATCATAAATATACTTTCATACATACTAACATTGTACACACATATCATTCATTACTTAGACAATCATATTTAAACATAACATACTTATTTAACATCATATAGAGTATACTTAACATATTATGATTGACTTATGCATACTAACTTATGCGTAATAATTGATATGCGTAATAATTACGACATATCTTATGCATAACACGAACGTTAGTCACGTTATGCTTGCTTATTACATTGAATAGTACTATTTACTATGAATAGTAATTTTATAACATTATGCTTGCTTAAAACTCATACTTAAGTGTATTTATCTTCATTCATATCATACTGGACAGAACATATCTGATACCAATTATGACATCAGAACATTAACACAACATACATCATACATACTTTAGATTTCATACTTAACGTATATAATATTTAAAACATACTTATACATACTTTTCATCATAACCATACTTGACATATTGCACATCATGAGTACACTTTCATAGTTAACATGCTTTAAACATACTTACTATCCTGAACGTACTTACATTCTTGACATGCTTTAAACATACTTAATATCTTGGACATACTTGCATTCTTGACATGCTTTAAACATACTTAATATCTTAAACATACTTGCATTCTTAACATGCTTTAAGCGTACTTAATATCTTGAACATACTTTCGTGCTATCCTCTACAATTTACATAACATTACACTTCCAAACTCGGGACGTACCACCATTGGTTTGGGAGCCCTATAATAACCGAACAGATATTCATGCTTATCATTGTAAACATATCATGATTTAAACATAGCATATTGAACATAAGCTTAACATCGTAAATATAACATACTTGACACACTTGTTATTGTGAAAATACTTTCACATTTAACATCATGAATATACTTATCATACTTAAATACGTAAAACTTTGTAAATATACTTAAGCATCGTAAATACACTTACGTATGCTTAAATATCCTTAACATCAAACATAACATGGATCATTAACATAATAAATAACATGCATTGCTTTTGTATTACTATTCACTATGAATATTAACTCTGACCATGAACAGTACTGTCGACTGTGAACAGTACCGTTGATCATGAATAGTGACTTTGACTACATCGGTATTCGTAGTGTTAGTATATCTTATGCTCGTTTATGGACTGCATATATTTTTTTTATTGAGTCTTTATCTTTCATTACATTCTGGTTTTGGGCCCCATGAATGGTCGTACCATAATGTGCACATAACTGAAAGGGACTCTGGGGAGTGACCCCCTGGCCAATCCTCTACAGTCTACATAACATCAGACTTACAAACCCAGGACGTACCACCATCGGTTTGGGAGTCCTATCATAACTGAATCTGAGGAACCTCCACCTATGTGGGAGGTCGTAACATGAGAAACCTCCACCTGTGTGGAGGCCGGTACGCCAATACTGATTTCGTTGCTCACTTTCTTATGGTTCCTGACCGGTGGCATAAATGCTGCCTCCTGTGTCTGGTACTCTCTATAACTTATTCTGTAGTTTTTAATATTTTATTTCTTATGTTAGTGTGCATACAGCACTTAGATACTAAATTTTCTGTTATATGTGTCATATAAGTATATTAAGTAAAGTCATGCTGCAGATAAGTAAATATCTGAACTTACAAAATATAACACATAAACATAAACATGTCAAGTCAATTTACATTTGACTTAGACATAACGCATGGTTCATAACATGACTTTTGTAACATTCAAATCATAGTATCTTGGCACTAAAACTGTACATAAAACATATAAACATGACCAGTCCATTTATGTTGCAGACATGAAAATGTTTAAACTTATATGCTGCATATAGAACACATAACACATAAATATGTCAGATAAGTTCATATTGCAGACAATTAAATGCCCGAACTTACTGTATATAATACTTAAACATAGAAGTCAATTCATGTTTGACTTAGACCTAACACATAAACATCCAACGTTTAAAGCTTCAGTCTTATTATTTTGCTGATTCTTGTCTTTCCTTACTGTCTTTCATATGGTTCCGACTAGAGGGCATTATCATTGTCTCCATGGTCTGGAACACTTCTCATGTCTTTCTTTCATTGTGTGTATTTTATTAAATACACCTTTGTGCATATAACACCTTACATGTATACTTTACATTTCATACATAACATATAAATATATTACGTAATTTCATGTAACGGACAATAAAATGTCCGAACTTACTACATATAACACGTAGATATAAACATGTCAATTTATGTTGTAGTCAACTAAATGCTTGAACTTGTAACATATAACACATAAAAGTCCATACATGTTGCAGACATAGAAATATTTGAAGCTTACCACATATGACACTTAGACATAATAGTCTATTCATGTTGTAGTCAATTAAATATTCAAACTTACTGATACTTCTGCTTGTATCTCCTTTCTTACTTTCTTGGTTCGCAGACATCCCTTTATCGCGTCGGTATCAGACTCCTATAACTGAAATAATCACGGTTATTTTCGTTACTTAAATCATACATAAAGCGTAATAAAACGTAAAAATTCTACGTTTTATTTCCTAATCATGAATTAGGGGTCTAATATCTCATTTATAATTTTTCCATTAACTTTTGAAAAAAATTATGATAAATAGTAATTTTGACGTGAATAGTAACTTTGACTAATGGTCATACTTTCATTTAAGTACTTTCTTTCTTTTAAAATCTTGAACTTGACCTTAAAAATCTTAATTAAACTCATTTGCCAATTTTCTGCTAACTTTTGGAAAAATGGCCTTTGTACCCCGAACTTTTGGTAAAATTACCATTTTACCCTAAGCGGGATTTTTCTCACTTTAACTTTACTTTTAACCTTTAAAATCCTCATTTGAGTCTTTAAATCATATTTGAAACTCTAATGGTTCATTTTGATTATTTCCCAAATCTTTGGCGAAAATTACTATTTTACCCTTAACAGGGTTTTCTTACTTTTCTTCGACTTAAAACTTGATTTTGGCTTTAAGAATTCTATTTAAGCTGTTCTAAGGCTCTAACGGTCCTTTCCGAGTATTTTGGAAATTTTGGTCAAAATGACTATGAATAGTAACTTTGATTGTGAATAGTACTATTCATCATGAATAGTCTATTTATGTGAATAGTACCTTCACCCCTGATCGTGAATCTTGTCATTTTAATACTTAGACTAGATTTTCTAAGCCCAAAAATCATAAAACGATGGACTTAAAGACTTAATGATCCTTTTTGGACTTTTTTGAAATTTTTGGTCAAAATGACCATTTTGCCCCTGACAGGCCTTTGGGCTGTAAAATCTTTACTTTAACATTTTAATGGGATTTTCCAAACCCAAAATCCTTCATCTTTCTTAGTCCTTAATAAATGTTTACAGCATTAATCGCTGTAATTTCTATAATTATTTCACACCCAACCCTCGGGTGATACTATTCTGACTCTTGGTCGTTAATCCTTTTTTTCGGGCCTAGGTTACTGAAGCGGCTCGGGTTCCCATCTTGACCACATTTTTACCCCTCGTTTCCTAAAATACCCCTTTGTGCCATTTTTGAAATTTCGGTAGTATTTCCGCTTAATTTTTGGGTTCTCAGCGTTTAGGAAACGTCTCGAAACCATCTAACCTATTTCTATTCTACCACGTACTATACCAGAGGCCTATATTTTTACGTAAAAATCAACTTTTATGTAAAAATCTTTACATTTTTCACATTTTCTTATTTGACTATTTTTCATACACATAGTCCATTTTTCTTACAATTTCACATGCTAAAATACATAATTCATATATAATCATTCCGAAACATAAATTTGAGGAATGGAGGGACCAAAGTCACTACCGGAATTGTCCCACTGGCGATCGAACGAATCTTTTGGTCTCACGCGGAAACCTTTATTTCACCGTTCTGCACTTTTGAATTTCTGTCTTGAAATTCCAACACCGCAGATGTGTCCGGAACGTCGAAAATAGACCAACTGGCCATTCTTCAATTTTTGGGGTCCGGTCACCGTTGACTGGGCATTGACCAGTGTTGACCGGTAGCGGCGTGGAGAAAGGAGGCCACCATCTCGTAGATCTCAATGTGAGGAACTCGTTGGTAGTGTTAATTTCACTAATTGAAGCTCCTATCACCGGAATCGAGCCCCCGAAAAACCGACAGCAGTGGCGTTGTCAAATCTCTGTCTTGCTGGCTTTTTTTCTTGAAATTGTTTTGGGCCTTTTGTTCCCATGAAATTCTGAGCATTTTGGTACTGTTGGTGTGGCTCAACTCCGCCAAAAACGACAAGTTTCATGGCAGTGACATGGCAGCGACGGTGAGGCATTGGGCGATGCAATCCAGCTACTGTTGAGTCAAAATGAAGCTTGGGTTTTGTTCTCCTCTTCACCACAAATCCATTGGGACCGGAATTGTGGCATTTGGATGTCAGACGGTGGAGAAACGGTAGATTGAAATTTTCGGCCACTGACGGCTTCGGGCAGCACGTGCAGGCTCCTCAGTCGTCGATTCTGTCGACTAGGCACACCGTTGGACTCAACTCAGCGAGAGCTTTCCAACGAGACCGGCGGTGTCAAAAATGGACACCATTTCCGGTGGTCGTTTACTGTTCACTGACGGTACATGGGAGAAAATGGGGAAGTGAGAAAATTATGAGGGCCTTTTTACGAATTTCTGATTTTTCGCCCTTATATGTACTTTTTCACCCAAAATTTCAACATCAGCTATCTTGACTAATTTGGGCGTGTTGAATCCAAATATATCAGTTTTATTTTCATCCGAGATCATCTCGTCCAGTTTCCGATACTGCGAATTCTCGATCAAAAATTACCTTCGTGCTCAATTAACTAATTTGGGCATGCTGATAAGCTACACTAACTAATTTGGGTGTGCTGAAGTCAAATTTATCAGTTTCAACTTCATTCAATGTCATCTAGACCAGTTTTCTGGTACTGCATGTTTCCTGATCAAAATTTACATTTTATGCTCAATTGACTAAATTAAGCATACTGATTCTAAATATATCGGTTTTATATCAAGAAAAAGTCATCTTGATGAATTTCTTGATGTTGTGTGTTACACACACATATATACACATAAAAATCACCATAATTCACATTTTAAACATGAAATTCGTTGTGTACCTTCCTTGTACTAATTTTCCACGAATGATGAAAATTTCTGGTTATTACATAGCCCCATAGGCTACCACACCAAAATGAACTTAGTAACCTAGTAGGCTACCTAGTTAACGATGCGCGAGGTAACCGGTCAGTTGACTAGTTGGTAAACCAATCAAGGATGGAGTTTGAACGATATGGTGAGGAACGACGATTAATTTGTTAAGTAGACAAGTTAATCAAACACGATAGAAGATAGATACCAAATTCCCAAAGTAGAGCTGTAGGGTACCAACAGGCCTTGGTAACATACCATGATGCAAGTAATAGTCACTAACGGCAAAAGTGACCTAAGAATGCTGTAATTAATTTATGGGGCAATAAATTAATTAACTATGCCTAGAGAATCAAACTCTGAAAAGAGAGCGAGTTAGCATCGACGGCAATCAGTACAAATGATTTTATCTGCTTTAGTCACTAACAGTATTAGTGACTCAGCAAAAGTGTTAATGAGATAAGTTATTGATGGCAGGTAGTAACCTATAAGTTGACAAAGGTGAGAGTACAAGTTTACTTGCAAACTAAGTAAGTACAACTTTACCTATAGTATGAGCAAAATGATTTTAAATGATGATTTTTATAGTATGTTAAGTATGCATACCACACACAAGTTATTGCACAGCATGTATAAGAGCATATAGTTTCACAATCGCATAGATTGATGAAAGAACAAGTTAGATACCATACATCCCTATCGCGTAAGATTAGGGACAGCTTAGTAGAGCATATGGCCAGATCAGATAAACAAGACAGAAATTAATAAGCATGTCATATTGGCGTTTCCAATGATCTACGTGCATTTGGTACTGACACATGGGCCCGAAGCTAAACATAGGCAAGAAAAAGAATATTGAAGCATAAATAAGCATAATCGGATCATGCATTATTTCATAGTATGCATTAATTATTGTTCGTTGTGCTTTCAGCTATAGTAGATATGCATTCAGTACTCCATGTTTTCTACTATGCATACAGTATGTGATATTCTGCATTCAATGAAGTGTATTGTTCTGGTATGTGGAATGTTTCAGTGAGATATGTTGGTTTATGACATGCTTATATAGTTTTAAGTATGTATTATGATTTAAACATGTTTTGCAGATGACATGTTATACTTATTGGGCATAAAGATCATAGTGTGTGTTCATGCTATAGGTAAACATCCTACGGCTTAAACATCAATGGGCGATGATGGCGGCGGTGGCGGATGTGAGGGCAAGGTTATGGATACAACCACAAGTTTAAATCTTCCACATAGTTTTGAGTAACAGTATATTTTGAATAGTAATCAGTTGAACAAGTTATAAGTGTATATGTATAAATGAACTTCCAATAATTTAGGCGATGTATATTTAAAGCATACATACATGAATAGTATATACGTATGCCTTGAAAAAAAAATCCCTAAAATTATGGTATCTAAGTAAGTTTAAGCATCAATTTTAAAGTAAAAGTACAAGTAGTAGTTTTTAAGTGACGGTCCGGGCCACTCAGGGCTATGGGGCGTCACAACAATCGGTAGATTGATGAAAACATTAGTAAGATGCCATATATCCCTATCACGTAAGATTAGGGATAGCCTAGTAGGGCATATGGTCAGATCAGATAAACAACTGGGTAATTAAAAGACTTCGTGTCGTACTGGCCCCTTTCGCTTGAAGAGGTTTTATTTTTAGTATGACGAGCCGATGTCGATGGCTCTTAATGTGACGTCCCCGATTCCGATCACCCACAACTGTCATGAACCAACACTATTTTCGATCAAGACAGCTCATGTGCCGAATCTGGTCGTCAGTTTAAAACTCTTTTTCTTAAAATTTCATTTTTGAGGGTCCGAAAATTTCACCCATAATTTTTTTTTCTTTTTAATACATACTTTCTCGAAAAGAAAGCTAAGTATAAAATCCATGTAAATATAATACAAACTTTCAGTTGTCTTTTGGAGTATAAAATAGTGCATAATATACAAAATATTTATACTACATCTTTTTTTATAACATATTCTCTTCAATTTACTAACTTTAAAAGCTCAGCGGAAGTTTTTTGGCAGGACCAAGTCCACGGTGAAATCCATATCCCTTGACACGCGCACATTCTGCCGCCATCCATATATCTACTAGACAGGTTTCTTACCTACAACATGAACAAACTAGTGTGCCAACAGGCTCAGTAAGTTCAAACATACTTAGTAAGAATCACATAGATTCAAAACATTAAAAACTCAATCTCCTATGAATAGTACTATTCATCATGAATAATACTATTTATCATGAATAGTGACTTTGGCATTTGATCGATGAATAGTAACTATTACCCTAACTGGTAACTATTCACATTACCTTAATTGGATACTATTCACATACCCTAATCAAAATCACTATACTTGATATATTCTTCGGTTATGCTCAATTATGGTTTTCATCATATTATTGATGGTTCATTCTCTATTTACTTTCTAGTATAGAGCTCTTTTTATGACAATACCGTTATTAATCTTGTGCGCTGACTGGGAGGGCCTAGGGAGCGGCCCTAGAGCTTCGGCCTCCACAGCCCTTATATCCCCGTAGGACCTGAGAGACCTCCATCAATATGTTGGAGGAACGGTACGCCTTAATTGTGATGTCTCGTGCTCTCAGTGGCCCGAACCGTCACTTAAAACTGACTTACTTTTCTTATACTTTCTAGTAATTTATACTTAACTAGATATCATAAAATTAGGGATTTTTTTTACGTGTACGTATTTACTGTATACGTATGTATACCAATTACTATTCAAAAAAAAACTATTTAACAGTTACTATTTAAAAATACTATTTAATGATTACTGTTCAAAAATACGGTTTACAATTACTTTTCAAAAATACCATTTAATGGTTACTATTCAAACATACTGTCTGACAAGTACTATTTAACCATTACTATTCAAAATACTGATACTCAAATTTTGCAGAAGATAAACTCGCAGTGTCTTCATAACCTCGCCCTCACATCCGCCTCCGCCGCCACCATCAACCATTGTGATTTAAGCCGTAGGACGCTTACCTACAGTATGAACACACTACGTGAGCTTTATGCCCAGTAAGTACAACATGTTTACCGCAAAACATGTTTAAACATAGTACATACTTAAAAATATATAAGTAGTCATATATTGCATCTACCACTTTAACATATCACATATCACATATCATATCAATGATTATAAAACTTCATATAACATGTGCATCACATAAACTTCATGTACTGAATGCATCTAGAAGCATGATGAACTATAACTAATGCATGATCCCGTTATGTTCATTTATACTTCAAACTTCTCTTTTCTTTTCTTGTCTATTTAGGGCCCATGTGTCAGTACCGTGCGTGCATAGACTATCGGTAACGCCCGTAGTAAAATAGCTGGAGAGCCATCAACGGATGCTCAACTTTCTGCTTTAACTTAAAACCCCTTCATTTGAAAGGGCCGGTACGACACGCTTACTACTTTCCGTCTTGTTTATCTTTTCTAGCCATATGCTTCTCTAAGCTGTCCCAAATCCTACATGGTAGGGACGTATGGCATTTAACTTGCTTTTTCAACAATCTACTTGATTGTGAAACTATATGCTCTTACACATGCGGTGCAACATTGTGTGCATGGCATACATATTTTAACATACTGTAAAACATCATTTAAAAGCATTTTTGTTCATGCCATAGGCGGAGTTGTACTTACCTAATTGCAAGCAACTTGAAATCACGCCTTTATCAATTCACAGGTTACCACCTGTCATAAATAACGTTTCGCATTAATACTCTCGTTGAGTCACTATTATCGTTAGTGACTATAACTTGCATTTCTATGGGGTACCGAGACCTGTCAGTACCCTATTGGTCTATTATGGGGATTTGGTGTCTAACTCGTCTCGTGTTTGATCAATCATCTATTTGATAGATTAATCATCGTTTCTCACTGTGTTGTTCGAAACGCGGCCTTTGACTGGTTTACTGCTTAGTCAACTGACCGGTTAACTCGCGTGTTGGTAACTAAGTAGTCTATCGAGTTACTATAAGTGAACTTAGTGTAGTAACCGACGGGGTTACTTCACTTGTTGGGGTGTGGTAACCTACCAGGCTACTAAGGCTTGTTTGGTATAATGGTCCACCGGGCCACTATGGCTTGTTTGGTGTGGTAGCCTACCGGGCTACACACACGATTTTATTTTGAAAGATTGTTTAGGTTAACTTGTAAAAACCTTGGTAAAATTCTTTATTTTGAAACCATCCCCTTATCACCCCGTTGGAAGTGGGGGATGTTTTTATGAAAACCTTGTTCATATTTTAAAGTGTTAAAAACACATTTTTATTTTGAAGTGTATAAATTACATTTTTAAAGCTTGCATTTTAAAGGTGGTTTTTGAACCACTTTTGAAAACTATTTTGAAACTTTGTCTAAATGACTTTGTTTGAAATTTTGTCAAACATGAAAGTTTTCATCCTCGACAAGATGAACAAATCTAGTGTTCATCTTGGAACCTAAATCTAACTCTAACGGCTCCTAATTTCATTAAACCCGTGGGCTTGGTGCCCAGTTTTTTTTGTAAAAATCCCAGTTTTACATTTCTGTAAAAACGGCCCGGTTTGAGGCCCAAAACGGCCAAGTTTTTGACATATGTTGGTGGTTCTCAAGGTCTCGACGATATCTACAACTTTCATGTTGAGTCCAAGAACCAATTCGGACTCTAAGTAGGTCATTTCTAGCAAAACCTAAGACTAAAGACTGGGTTCGAATTTTGTTCCTAGTTTTGGACACCGAGTTAAAAACACTCTAAGAACCTATCTTAGGCTCGTTTTTGGCTGAGGCCTATTTGATGCAAAAATGACCGTATCAAAATTTCCTTAAAACATTTTGTTTCATTAAATCCCAGATTCGGATCCGAAGTGGGTCAAAATGGCCAAAATCCATGGCTATTTTCTAAGGACAGATTTGTGTCCAGATACCATAATATACACCCATGCATTCATATCCACAAACCATATGCAACTTAAAGTAAACACAACCACAACCATAATGACTTTAAAAAATGAAAGCTAAGGGCTCAAATAACTTAATACAACCTTGTGCATAAATAAATACACATTATACCCTTAGATTGAAAACTAAAATTTTCAACCAATCACCATGAGAAGGGTTTCGGTTTTTACCTTTGGAGCTTTGGACTCAAGCACACTTTTGGCTAGCCTTGGGGGGTCAAAATGCCATGGAAACTCAAGGGGTTGAGGTTGGTTTTATGCTAGCCAAGTTACCAAAAAAAATCATTCAAACAACGATTCAAAACTAAGAATCAAAACACAAGGAAAATCAGTTTTGCACTTACCCTTGGTGCACCAGAAAAGCTTGGTTCGGTCTCCCCTTGCTCAAGCTTGGAAGAGGTCGGTTTTTTGTGAGTTTTGGTCAAGGTTTTGGCTTGTAAAATGTTGGCTTTTGGGGCTGAGAAGATTCAACAGCAAGCAAGGAAAAGAAGAAGAAAAAGACTTGTGGTTTTAGGTGTGTGGAAGCAAAAGTCCATGTCTTATGTCAAGGGTGCCTTTTATAGGCAAAAATTAATCAAACTACTTAGGCTTAATCCTACTTAATCATCTACCAAATTAGCCAAATCTTGGGATAAATATGTTGCCAATTTTCAGACCAAGGGGGCGTGGGCTGCTCATTGGAAGGAGGGAGGAATAAACAATTATTGTTGACTAGCTTTTTCAAAATGCCTTGAATATTATATTCCAATGTGTCATGGCTAGGGAGATTATTTTAATGACCACCTTTTGAGCTATGTGTGTTGCAGATTACAGCTGCTTTTGCAGCTAAGGGACATGGAAATTTAAGGCCAATTTTATCTGTGTTGGCTTCTCATCGCAGTCTAACTTTATACTGCGGTGTTCGGTCCTTTCTCAGTAGTGTTCCAATTTTCACCAGAAAATTGGTTTTCTAAATTCAATTTTTGTACTGTAAATTCTTGGCTGTTTTATACTGTCTAAGAGCCCATTATCAGTCTAAATTACTGCTCACTTCCTATATTGTGGTTGTGTCAACACTGTGTTGTCCTTTCACACGCAAACCGAGGCGTTCCCAGACGAAATTTCAGACACAGTCTCTCTTGACTAGACATGCTGATTCCATTTTTATCAGTTTTACATCAATTGGAGATCATCTAGACCAGTTTTTGGGATCTATGTGACCCCACCTCGAAAAACGTGTCAGGTGCCAAATTAATTAATTTGGGCGTTCTGAGCCCAAATATATCAATTTCGGGGCGAGTAAAGGTCGTCTTGACCCTTATCCTAATACTCCGTATCCCTCAAACTAAAAATCTCGTTTTATACTCAATCGACTAGATCGAGTATACTAACCATTTGTGTATCAGTCTTAGGTTAAATTAAGGCCGTCTTGGCTAATAACTTGACATTACGTTTCTCTCTATTCATCATCCACCGTTTTCTACTTAACTGACTAGTCTGAGTGCTCCGACTCTGATTTTGTCAATCTCTAGGCGAGAAGAGGTCATTTGGACCATTTTCTCGATATCGTACCCTTGTAGGGCTATCTCTTGCTATTGTGCTCAGATGTTCGGTCTGAGCATTCTGGTGATCTATTTACCAGTCTTATGTTAAGAAATGGTCGCCCGGACCAGTTTCCGACACTGCATGTCTCATTCATATATACACATAATAGGGTGGACCAGTTTCCGACACTGCATGTCTCATTCATATATACACATAATTTTTATGTAAAATGCTCCCATGGTTACATAAAAAATTCCTAGATACAATTTTTCTAAATTCTAAGGAACCACAACCGGTATAAACAAGCATGCTTATAATAATTCAAATAAAATAACCACATACTTTATACATAATCCATGATAACAACATAAAGGAACCCTAGAATGCCACTCTCTAAATATCAAATCCATACATAAATAAAAAGACTAAGTAATTGTCTAATTTATGTACATGGCATAGTCATGAGATGTCTCTGATACCAATTATAGGAAAATAAATCGGTAAAAACGTATCAGAGTGGCGCAGCGGAACAATAAAAATTTTTAGATCGTTAAATATCTCATGATGCCATATACAATAAATCAACAACAATTAAAACTCATACCTCAAGGACGCCAATCTTATAGGAGGAGAATGACCAGAGGCTTCAACCAACTAGCCTTCTCTACTATTCTCCAATTCCCGAATGGCTGAGTGTGTGGGCACTCTGAACCTCTATCGGTATGCTAGCACTGCTAGTCTTCTTCCGACCACCCAGATCTCTAAAGAACTTTATTGTCACGATGAGCTGTGCAACAATAAGCCTGCTCACCTGAGAGTCTGTGGTCTAAGAGAACTGGAGTGGCAGGACCTCTATTTATAGACCTGCATGAGGTGATTCTCTGAATTCGAATTGGACTAGGAAAAGATTTTCTCCCTTATCCATAACCAAAAAATCTGAATTTTCCAAGGGAGAATCTCCATAATTAAATTCGGTTTTTCCTAGGATAAATCCAATCCAAATCTAAACAAAATTTTAACTAGAATTTTATCTCCCTTTTTCAACCAAAAAATCTGAATTTTTCTTGGAGAAAATCTCCTCATAAATTTGGCCATTATGGATAAGGGAGAATCAAAAATTCTACTACGATTTTCAAGCTTGAATCTTATCTCAATCTTATCCAAAATAACCGAATTTTCTAGGAGATATTCTCCCTAATTTCGGCCACTTTTCAAGGAAGGAGAGAATCCAAATTCAACTAGGATTGAACCTTGAATTTTCCCTTGAACCTTATCCACAAAATCCGAATTTTTCCATGAGGATTATCCTCAAAAATTTCGTCCACTTTTGTTGGGATTTGGATTCAAAATTCAAGTAGGATTCTAACAAGATTATCCTCTCCAAATCCAACTCAAATTCGAATTTCAAACCTTGTGGATTTTCCACAACAAATTCGAATCCTACTTGGACTGTGATTCAAAATTTGAATTTCAAATTTCAAATTCAAATTTCAAATTTCAAATTTCAAATTCAACTTTCAAATTTGAAATTTGAAATTTGAAATTTAAATTTCAAATTCGAATTTCAAAATTCAAATTTCAAATTTCAAAATTCAAATTTCAAATTCCACAATACGGTTGTGTTTCATATTCTTGTTCTCATGGATAATTTTCTACAACTCCAATCCAATCTCAAATAAAATCATGGCAACTTTATTTGGAGTTCGAATAATTGTGTACTCTATTATCCAAAAGAAAATCTGAATCCAACCGGAGAGAATCTTGTCTACCATCCTAATCCTGTGTCATCACCATCCATGCATAATAAACTAGCCAATAGCATACACAAAATCAATTTGCCAAACGTTAAGGAATTATGTAGAGCTAGTAGAGGGACTGATTGAACATATATAATCGGGCTCCCGTGATTCCATATGATCATCATTCTTTACCGAACAACTCAATCATATGATCACTAGTTTCAGAGTCACACCACTATAAACCTGAAACTGAACTCCCAATTATATACCGTATTACGTAAGCCTGTGACGAGCTACTATCCAATGACCTTGTCATATATGCAAAACCCTCATATGATATCCATGATCAGCCTTAGGTCAAAGTCTGTTTAATCCTACTGATCAGGCTATCTTAAAGTTCCATTATACTACCGAATCAAGAAAATGATTATTCACCATATGTGAATAAGAAGTCATCCGCCCAGTAGACAACCCAAGGCCTTGTCCATTTTCACATTCAGTATAATGCCTTTAAGAGGATACCTTTAACTCCTCATAGCTATGATTCTGATATCTGCAAACAAACCCTTCATCGTATACAAGTCATGCACCCAACGAACCGGTCTATAAGCTTACTACCTCTGAGACGCTTTAGCTATTGGAACATCAAACTACACAAGTCATATACATGAAGAACTTCATTTACTCAGGATTAAGGTTATTGCACAATAAACGTCAAAAGCAGATTGATCCACTCATAGCGGACAACGTAGATCAATCACGCTTTAGTCCGGGTCTAATATGTCACCTCCGAGCAACATATCCATGTCTCTACTTGGGAGTCCAGCTCCAGACAGTCAAGACAAACCGTCCCCTCTAAGGCTTTAGACAACATAATAGTCTTAACATGAGTTAGATGCTCGGTCTAACCCCATAGACTACAGACCATAGTTTAGACTGCTAACTTTAGAACATTGTCTTCTCGCATACAAAAGTCCATTGCACGCAACGTTCTGACAGTTTTAACACAAGCAGTTAGTGAGCCATATTTGCTTACATTTACTTTAACATGTAAATAAGATGAGGACAGATAGCAATGTAATGAATAACCTCTATATATAATTTTATTATCCAGTTCAAAATGAATACATCAAAATGTCTCTAATACTTAGGGCATTTCCTAACAATCTCCCACTTGCCCTAAGCCAGTAGATGTGCCATGTTACGCATCCCCATCGACTCTACATGCCTCTCAAAGCTTCTAGCTACCAAAGTCTTAGTAAAGGGATCGCTAATGTTGTCCTCGGACGCGATCTTACATACATCCACTTGTCCTGTCTCCACATGCCCTCTAATAATGTGATACCTCCGATCTATGTGTTTGGTCCTCTTGTGGTGCCGAGATTCCCTTTTGTTGGCAATAGCCCCTGTATTATCACAGTAAAGTGTGATAGGCTTGTCAACACCCGGAATGACCTCAAGGTCTCTAAAGAACTTGCGGAGTCAAACCGCTTCTTTAGATGCCTCAGCCGTAGCCACATACTCAGCCTCCATAGTAGAGTCAACTGTGTAGGCCTGCTTCACGCTCCTCCACACAATGGCGCCTCCTCCGAGTAGAAACACTGATCCAGATGTCGATTTCCTCGAATTCTTACAAGTCTGGAAGTCTGAGTCCGTGTATCCTACGGGTGTTAGGTCCCCTCCAGAACACACCAGCATATAATCCCTCGTTCTCTTAAGATACTTGAGTATATGCTTTACTGCTTGCCAGTGCTTGGTTCCAGGATTCGCTTGATATCGACTCACCATACCTACTGCAAAACATATGTCTGGGCGAGTGCAAAGCATAGCGTACATAAGGCTACCCACAGCGGATGCATAAGGGACCTTACTCACACGCTCTCTTTCTTTCGATGTCTTGGGAAAGTTATCCAATGAAAGAGTTAGACCTGCAATAGAAGGTTTTGAGCCTTTCTTTGCCTCTAGCATTGCATATTTGTCAATTATTTTATCTATGTATGAAGCTTGGGACAACGCTATCATTTTGTTCTTTCGATCTCTGAAGAGACGAATGCCTAGAACATAATTAGCTTCTCCCAAGTCCTTCATGTCAAACTGTTGGTGTAACCAAAGCTTGACCGATGATAAGTTCCCTACATCATTCCCAATGAGTAGTATATCATCGACATAGAGTATCAGAAATACCACTTTTCCATCCTTAATACGTTTATAAACACAAGGTTCATCAACGTTCTGCTCAAAACCAAATGTCTTAATCGCTTGATCAAACCTCTGGTTCCATGAGCGGGATGCTTGCTTTAATCCATAAATGGATCTAAGCAACTTGCAGACTTTCCTTTCTTGGCCTTTCGCTACGAACCCTTCGGGCTGTATCATATAGATACACTCTTCAAGATGGCCATTCAAGAATGCCGTCTTGACATCCATTTGCCAGATCTCGTAATCGAGAGCCGCAGCAATGGACAGAAGAATACGGATAGATTTCAGCATAGCAACAGGCGAAAAGGTTTCCTCGTAATCGATTCCAGCCTTTTGCGTGTATCCCTTTGCAACCAGTCTAGCTTTGAAAGTTTCCACTCTCCCTTCCGTATCCTTCTTTCTTTTGTAGACCCATTTGCATCCAATGGGTTTTATCCCATCCGGCAAATCTACAAGTTCCCAAACGGAGTTGGATTTCATAGAATCCATCTCATTGTTCATAGCCTGTTTCCAAGATTTAGAATCAACATCATTTATAGCTTTATCATATGTAACCGGATCTTCCTCATGCTCATGAGCCTCGGCCTGGTATACCTCAGCATCATACATGAAGAAATTAGGTTTCTTCAAAACCCTCCCACTACGACGAGGTACCCTAAATTGTTGATCGTCTGCGGGTCTTTCACTGGAACTCAGACTTGCGTCCAAGACCGAAATCTGTGGAGCAGTTCTTTCACCCGATAACTCCTCTAGCACTACTTTGCTTCGAGGTTTAAAGTCATTCATGTGACTTTCCTCCAAGAATGTCGCATGGGTTGAGACAATGACTTTTTGTTCCTTCGGGTTATAGAACAGACCTCCTTTAGTTCCTTTTAGATACCCTACAAACATGCATAATTCTGATCTTGGTTCCAACTTCTTCGCATCCCCATCCAGTACATGTGCCGGGCAGCCCCATATTCTCATATGTCTAAGGGAGGGCTTCCTGCCACGCCACAATTCATACGGAGTTCTAGGAATTGATTTGCTCGGAACCTGGTTCAGAATATAGCTCGCCGTTTGTAAAGCATATCCCCAAAATGATAATGGCAGCGTTGAGTAACTCATCATGGACCATACCATATCGAATAAGGTCCTGTTTCTCCTTTCGGCTACACCATTCTGTTGTGGAGTACCAGGTGCAGTCAATTGGGATAAAATCTCGTTCTCTACAAGATGTCCAAGAAATTCATCGGAGAGGTATTCGCCACCTCGATCAGATCGAAATGTCTTTATGGATTTATCCAATTGCTTTTCCACTTCCGCACGATACTCTTTGAACTTATCAAAGGTTTCGCTCTTGCGGTGCATCAGATACACATATCCATACCTCGAGTAATCATCTATGAAAGAGACATAATACTCGAACCCTCCTCGTGCTATGACGTTCATGGGGCCACATACGTCAGTGTGCACAATTTCTAAGAGCTCCTTAGCCCTTGTACCCTTAGCTCCAAAAGACCTCTTAGTCATCTTACCCTCTAGACAAGACTCACATTGGGGAAGTCGTACCTCCTCCAGAGATTCCAGAGGACCGTCTTTCATCAATCTTTGAATCCTATCCTGATTAATATGACCAAGTTTTAAATGCCAAAGATACGCCTTGTTAGAGTGAGAACTTTCAACCTTTTAGAGTTATCAATTAATTCAGTGTCAAGCAGTGAGTACATCTTTGGTCTGATCAAATATAGGTTTCCATCCATCCATCCAGAACAGATAAAAGACTTATTTCTACGAATATCAACACTTTTACTAAAAGAAACTGAATAAGAATCCTTTATTAAACAAGCTACCGATATAAGGTTCCTCCTAACATTAGGAACAAAAAAATAGTCTTCCAATAAAATAAACCTAAATTGATCAAAATAAAGGTGAACATCTCCCACTGCCTCAGCCACCACAAAGCTACCATCTCCAGTCCGCAACGAGAGGCTCCTATCATGTAGACTTCTCGTTTCCACGAACCCCTGCATAGAAACACAAACATGATTAGTGGCGCCCGAATCAATGACCCAAGTGTCTTTCGATTCTTCCACCAAACACGCTTCTAAGTAATGAAGTTCCTTACCTTCCTTGCCCTTGGCGGCTAGGAATTCCCGGCAAGCCTTCTTGAAGTGACCTACCTTCCCACAATGGAAGCATTTGGACTTTTTAGGGTCCTTCGGCTTCTTGTTCTTCTTCTTCTTCTTCCCGTCCGAGACAGGAGGATTAGAAGAACTAGAAGTCACTTGCTTCTTATTTGGCCTCTTCCTCTTCCGTGAGGGATTGGAAGATTCCGCCAAATTGGCCTCTCCTTTAGGTCGGACCACATCCTCATCCCTGATCATCCGCTTCATGAACTCAGTTAGTCCTAACTCCTTTGTTGCCAGATTGTATGCGGCCTTAAACCCCACAAAATCTTTAGACAGAGTCTTGAACACCATCTCGATCTGGGTGTTGTAGTCCAACTCAGCACCATTCTCGGCAGCCTCAGTGAAGAATCCCATTAGAGTGATCATATGGTCCTTCACCGGAGCACCCGCCTTTTGCTTAGAGTTCATAATGCTGGTGATAGCGGACTGTCGAGCCAATTTTTCTTGGCCTCCGAATATGTCCTCCAGATTTTCCATGATCTCCCCAGCAACTTGATAAGTCTCATGCTGCTTTTGTAAAGCACTCATCATGCTAGCAAGGATGTAGCATTGAGCTATCTCATTGGATTCTCTCCAACGATTATAGGCAACCGGGACCTCCTCAAGTGGTGTGTCAGGTTTGGGCCCAGGTGGGCATGGTTCGTCCAGTACGAACTTGTGTCTCTCGCAGCTGAGAACTATTAATAGATTTCTTTTCTAGTCTTTATAATTATCGCCATTCAACTTATTTTCAGTGAGTATCGAAATGAGGGGTGTCGGTGACATTTTCAACTGAAATAAAATTATACTAGACATCATTACAAAGCCCAAGCAAATATACAGATAATTTAGCAAATAAAACATACAAGTATGTTCCTACATGAAACTTGAAAAAACATGTAGCATTGCAACAGTAATTCTCAGCACCTATTGCCCCAAGCCACCGAGGGGTGGTCATGAGAACAAATAGCCGGAACATGGACCCCGTCCAATTAATATATGTTGCCTTAAATCCTCCAAGGTTAAGACATATATTAATAACCGCTCATTTGGCCACCAATTTAGTTAACAGAGCTTCTAGGGAAGGTTAATAACTAAACGAGTCTTGAGTGTATAACCATTGTTTACGTAGCCCGATCCACGTCCTACCAAGCCACCGAGGGGTGGTCATGAATAGGATCGCACCCGAACACGTTTTCGACATAGGAGATCCAATCTAGTATACCGGCGACGGTAAACACCTACCGAGGGGTGTGGTCAGGGCAGAACTGACGCGAGACGTTACCATGCTTTCACATATGGATCAACAATGGAGGCCGTGGGTTTTGTTTGAAACCCTCTCCCACTCAATATTTTGAAAAACATACAAGTTTTGACAAATTATGTATGATCAATATAGTATGAGCGGCACTCACCTATCCTATATGACATGTTATCAAATATTCATACAAAACATCCATCAATGCATATTTATACATCCATGACATATCACAGAAAAAATAATTGACAGAATAACCAAGCTATGGTTCCATCCTAGAACAAAGAAAATAAAGATTACAAAATTCCATCCAAAGCATTCTTTGGTTCTTGAATTTTGTTCCATCTTCTTGTATCCTTCTTTATGTAGCCTCTCCATTTATTTCTCATCCCAAGAATTATTTAAAATTTAAATATCCAAAAATTTAAATTTCAAATTCAAATTCCAAATTCGAATTTCAAATTTAAATTTCAAATTTAAATTTTAAACAATTTTAAACATCATGTGTAATAATATGTAATTTCAAAAAATTTGAAATTTTTAATTACATATTTTTAAACATGATTTAAAATTAAATCTCAAATTTAAAAATCAAAATTTTCTGATTTTTGGACCGTCGGACTGCCGCCCCCGTAGGCGGTAGCCGCTGTGGGCAGCCACCAACCCCGGAGGGGCTGGCAGCCCACGGCCGCCCCTTGTACAGCCGTGCCGGGCTGCAGGCAAAGCCTGCAGCGCCAGGCTGCACGCCCAGGCTGGGCGCAGCAGTCGGCAGGCTGCAGGCAGCGCCTGCAGCCTTGGGCAGGCCACGGCCACCCTTTGGTGCAGGCCAAGCCTGCGGCCGGGGTGATGTGGGCCTGCTTAGGGGCTGCCGCAGCCCCATCCTGCCCTAGGGCAGGGGCTGCAGCCCCACCAAGGCCCGTCGGCCTACCCCGAGGGGTCGTGTCTCTATTTTCGTGCCATATTCCAATTTACCTATTAGGATCTCCAAAAATTAATTTGAATCCCAATTAAATTGAAATTTTCCACACAATCGAAATTTCAACCTTTAAATCAAATTTAACTTTTGGGAAAAAATAAATTACGGTCTTCAATCTTCAATCTCCTCCAAGAATGATTACATAAAAAATTCTAAACCGTTTCCGGTATATCAAAAAATTCTAACCATAAAAAATCTAACAGACAAAAGTTAAAATCCATGGGAAAATTACAGTGTTAATAAACTACTCCCATGGTTACATAAAAATTCCTAGATACAATTTTTCTAAATTCTAAGGAACCATAACCGGTATAAACAAGCATGCTTATAATAATTCAAATAAAATAACCACATACTTTATACATAATCCATGATAACAACATAAAGGAACCCTAGAATGCCACTCTCTAAATATCAAATCCATAAATAAATAAAAAGACTAAGTAATTGTCTAATTTATGTATATGGCATAGTCATGAGATGTCTCTGATACCAATTGTAGGAAAATAAATCGGTAAAAACGTATCAGAGTGGCGCAGCAGAACAATAAAAATTTTTAGATCGTTAAATATCTCATGATGCCATATACAATAAACCAACAACAATTAAAACTCATACCTCAAGGACGCCAATCTTGCAGGAGGAGAATGACCGGAGGCTTCAACCAACTAGCCTTCTCTACTATTCTCCAATTCTCGAATGGCTGAGTGTGTGGGCACTCTGAACCTCTATCGGTATGCTAGCACTGCTAGTCTTCTTCCGACCACCCAGATCTCTAAAGAACTTTATTGTCACGATGAGCTGTGCAATAATAAGCCTGCTCACCTAAGAGTCTGTGGTCTAAGAGAACTGGAGTGGCAGGACCTCTATTTATAGACCTGCATGAGGTGATTCTCTGAATTCGAATTAGACTAGGAAAAGATTTTCTCCCTTATCCATAACCAAAAAATCCGAATTTTCCAAGGGAGAATCTCCACAATTAAATTTGGTTTTTCTTAGGATAAATCCAATCCAAATCTAAACAAGATTTTAACTAGAATTTTATCTCCCTTTTTCAACCAAAAAATCCGAATTTTTCGTGGAGAAAATCTCCTCATAAATTTCGGCCATTATGGATAAGGGAGAATCAAAAATTCTACTAGGATTTTCAAGCTTGAATCTTATCTCAACCTTATCCAAAATAACCTAATTTTCTAGGAGATATTCTCCCTAATTTCGGCCACTTTTCAGGGAAGGAGAGAATCCAAATTCAACTAGGATTAAAGCTTGAATTTTCCCTTGAACCTTATCCACAAAATCTGAATTTTTCCATGAGGATTATCCTCAAAAATTTCGTCCACTTTTGTTGGGATTTGGATTCAAAATTCAAGTAGGATTCTAACTAGATTATCCTCTCCAAATCCAACTCAAATTCGAATTTCAAACCTTGTGGATTTTCCACAACAAATTCGAATCCTACTTGGACTGTGATTCAAAATTTGAATTTCAAATTTCAAATTCAAATTTCAAATTTCAAATTTCAAATTTAAATTTCAAATTCAAATTTCAAATTCGAATTTCAAATTCAAAATTCAAATTCAAAATTCAAATTTCAAATTTCAAAATTCAAATTTCAAATTTCAAAATTCAAATTTCAAATTCCACAATACGGTTGTGTTACATATTCTTGTTCTCATGGATAATTTTCTACAACTCCAATCCAATCTCAAATAAAATCATGGCAACTTTATTTGGAGTTCGAATAATTGTGTACTCTATTATCCAAAACAAAATCTGAATCCAAACGGAGAGAATCTTGTCTACCATCCTAATCCTGTGTCATCACCATCCATGCATAATAAACTAGCCAATAGCATACACAAAATCAATTTGCCAAACGTTAAGGAATTATGTGGAGCTAGTAGAGGGACTGATTGGACATATATAATCGGGTTCCCGTGATTCCATATGATCATCATTCTTTACCGAACAACTCAATCATATGATCACTAGTTTCAGAGTCACACCACTATAAACCTGAAACTGAACTCCTAATTATATACCGTATTACGTAAGCCTGTGACGAGCTACTATCCAATGACCTTGTCATATATGCAAAACCCTCATATGATATCCATGATCAGCCTTAGGTCAAAGTCCGTTTAATCCTACTGATCAGACTATCTTAAAGTTCCATTATACTACCGAATCAAGAAAATGATTATTCACCATATGTGAATAAGAAGTCATCCGCCCAGCAGACAACCCAAGGCCTTGTCCATTTTCACATTCAGTATAATGCCTTTAAGAGGATACCTTTAACTCCTCAGAGCTATGATTCCGATATCTGTAAACAAACCCTTCATCGTATACAAGTCATGCACCCAACGAACCAGTCTATAAGCTTACTACCTCTGAGACGCTTTAGCCATTGGAACATCAAAGTACACAAGTCATATACATGAAGAACTTCATTTACTCAGGATTAAGGTTATTGCACAATGAACGTCAAAAGCAGATTGATCCACTCATAGCGGACTACGTAGATCAATCACGCTTTAGTCCCGGTCTAATATGTCACCTCCGAGCAACATATCCATGTCTCTACTTGGGAGTCCAGCTCCAGACAGTCAAGACAAACCGTCCCCTCTAAGGCTTTAGACAACATAATAGTCTTAACATGAGTTAGATGCTCGGTCTAACCCCATAGACTACAGACCATAGTTTAGACTGCTAACTTTAGAACACTGTCTTCTCGCATACAAAAGTCCATTGCATGCAACGTTCTAACAGTTTTAACACAAGCAGTCAGTGAGCCATATTTGCTTACATTTACTTTAACATGTAAATAAGACGAGGACAGATAGCAATGTAATGAATAACCTCTATATATAATTTTATTATCCAGTTCAAAATGAATACATCAAAATGTCTCTAATACTTAGGGCATTTCCTAACACATGTTTCAAAACACGGCCTTTTACACGTTCATTAACCCGAAGGGTACACGGCCTCTTACACGGCCTTGTTCTTGACCGTGTCTCAATACACGGCCATGTTCAGTTACACGTCTTCTCACATGTTCACAACCCGAGCGGTACACGGCCTCTTACATAGCTGTGTACCTGACCGTGTTCTACTACACAGCCATGTATACTTACACGGCTACACGCACGTACACAGTCTGTGTGGTACACGGCCACTTACACGGCCGTGTACCTAACCATGTGCCTTAAAAATTGCACTAAAATGCATCAAATTATTCTTCAATTTCTCATTAAATTTAAAATTAAAGAACATGATCGGGGCGGTCCTTAAATTAATGGTTTTTATTACTATCTTTTAATTATAGCTTTGACCAAGTGACATTAATCGCCACCTCAAGGTCACTATCCTCCATCGCCCGTAGGCCTTACATATTCTCTTTTATTATTATATGGGATATGTTATACTTATAGGAAAATAAATCGGTAAAAACGTATCAGAGTGGCGTAGTGGAACAATAAAAATTTTTAGATCGTTAAATATCTCATGATGCCATATACAATAAACCAACAACAATTAAAAGTCATACCTCAAGGACGCAAATCTTGCAGGAGGAGAATGACCGGACGCTTCAACCAACTAGCCTTCTCTACTATTCTCTAATTCCTGAATGGCTGAGTGTGTGGGCACTCTGAACCTCGATCGGTATGCTAGCACTGCTAGTCTTCTTCCGACCAACCAGATCTCTAAAGAACTTTATTGTCACGATGAGCTGTGCAACAATAAGCCTGCTCACCTGAGAGTCTGTGGTCTAAGAGAACTGGAGTGGCAGGACCTCTATTTATAGATCTGTATGAGGTGATTCTCTGAATTCGAATTGGACTAGGAAAAGATATTCTCCCTTATCCATAACCAAAAAATCTGAATTTTTCCATGGGAAAATCCAACAATAAAATTCGGTTTTCTTAGGATAAATCCAATCCAAATCTAAACAAGATTTTAACTAGAATTTTATCTCCCTTTTTCAACCAAAAAATCCAAAATTTCCTAGGAGAAAATCTTCTCCACAAATTCGGCCATTATGGATAAGGGAGAATCAAAAATTCCACTAGGATTTTCAAGCTTGAATCCTATCTCAACCTTTTCCAAAATAACCGAATTTTCCTAGGAGATACACTCCAAATTTTTGGCCACTTTTCAGGGAGGAGAGAATCCAAATTCAACTGGGATTGAAACTTGAATTTTTGCCTTTGAACCTTATCCACAAAAACCGAAATTCCATTGAGGATTATCCTCAAAATTTCATCCATAGTTTGTTGGGATTTGGATTCAAAGTTTAAGTAGGATTCTAACAAGATTATCCTCTCCAAATCCAACTCAAATTCGAATTTCAAACCTTGTGGATTTTCCACAACAAATTCGAATCCTACTTGGACTGTGATTCAAAATTTGAATTTCAAATTTCAAATTCGAACTTCAAATTCAAATTTCAAATTTCAAATTTCAAATTTAAATTTCAAATTCAAATTTCAAATTCGAATTTCAAATTCAAATTTCAAATTCAAATTTCAAATTCAAATTTCAAATTCAAAATTCAAATTTCAAATTTCAAAATTCAAATTTCAAAATCCACAAAACGGTTGTGTTTCAAATTCTTGTTCTCATGGATAATTTTCTACAACTCCAATCCAATCTCAAATAAAATCATGGCAACTTTATTTGGAGTTCGAATAATTGTGTACTCTATTATCCAAAACAAAATCTGAATCCAACCGGAGAGAATCTTGTCTACCATCCTAATCCTGTGTCATCACCATCCATGCATAATAAACTAGCCAATAGCATACACAAATCAATTTGCCAAACGTTAAGGAATTATGTGGAGCTAGTAGAGGGACTGATTGGACATATATAATCGGGCTCCCACAAATCCATATGATCATCATTCTTTACCGAACAACTCAATCATATGATCACTAGTTTCAGAGTCACACCACTATAAACCTGAAATTGAACTCCCAATTATATACCGTATTACGTAAGCCTGTGACGAGCTACTATCCAATGACCTTGTCATATATGCAAAACCCTCATATGATATCTATGATCAGCCTTAGGTCAAAGTCCGTTTAATCCTACTGATCAGGCTATCTTAAAGTTCCATTATACCACCGAATTAAGAAAATGATTATTCACCATGTGTGAATAAGAAGTCATCCGCCCAGCAGACAACCCAAGGCCTTGTCCATTTTCACATTCAGTATAATGCCTTTAAGAGGATACCTTTAACTCCTTAGAGCTATGCTTTCGATATCTGGAAACAAACCCTTCATCGTATACAAGTCATGCACCCAACGAACCGGTCTATAAGCTTACTACCTCTGAGACGCTTTAGCCATTGGAACATCAAAGTACACAAGTCATATACATGAAGTAGTTCATTTACTCAGGATTAAGGTTATTGCACAATGAACGTCAAAAGCAGATTGATCCACTCATAGCGGACGACGTAGATCAATTACGCTTTAGTCCCGGTCTAATATGTCACCTCCGAGCAACATATCTATGTCTCTACTTGGGAGTCCAGCTCCATACAGTCAAGACAAACCGTCCCCTCCAAGGCTTTAGACAACATAATAGTCTTAACATGAGTTACTTGCTCGGTCTACCCCATAGACTACAGTCAGTGAGCCATATTTGCTTACATTTACTTTAACATGTAAATAAGACGAGGACAAATAGTAATGTAATGAATAACCTCTGTATATAATTTTATTATCCAGTTCAAAATGAATACATCAAAATGTCTCTAATACTTAGGGCATTTCTTAACAATCTCCCACATGCCCTAAGCCAGTAGATGTGCCATGTTACGCATCCCCATCGCCTCTACATGCCTCTCAAAGCTTCTAGCCACCAAAGTCTTAGTAAAGGGATCAGCGATGTTGTCCTCGGACGCGATCTTACATACATCCACTTGTCCTGTCTCCACATGCCCTCTAATAATGTGATATCTCCGATCGATGTGCTTGGTCCTCTTATGGTGCCGAGATTCCCTTGTGTTGGCAATAGCCCCTGTATTATCACAGTAAAGTATGATAGGCTTGTCAACACCTGGAATGACCTCAAGGTCTCTAAAGAACTTGTGGAGCCAAACCGCTTCTTTAGATGCCTCAGCCGCAGCCACATACTCAGCCTCCATAGTAGAGTCAGCTGTGCAGCCCTTCTTTATGCTCCTCTACACAATGGTGCTTCCTCCGAGTAAAAACACTGATCCAGATGTCGATTTCCTCGAATCCTTACAAGTTTGGAAGTCAGAGTCCGTGTATCCTACGGGTGTTAGGTCCCCTCCAGAACACACCAGCATATAATCCCTCGTTCTCTTAAGATACTTGAGTATATGCTTTACAGCTTGCCAGTGTTTGGTTCCAGGATTTGCTTGATATCGACTCACCATACCTACTGCAAAACATATGTCTGGGCGAGTGCAAAGCATAGCATACATAAGGCTACCCACAGCGGATGCATAAGGGACCTTACTCATACGCTCTCTTTCTTCCGATGTCTTGGGACAGTCATCCAATGAAAGAGTTAGACTGGCAATAGAAGGTTGTGAGCCTTTCTTTGCCTCTTGCACTGCATATTTGTTAATTATTTTATCTATGTATGAAGCTTGGGATAACGCTGTCATTTTGTTCCTTCGATCTCTGAAGAGACGAATGCCTAGAACATAATTAGCTTCTCCCAAGTCCTGCATGTCAAACTGTTGGTGTAACCAAAGCTTGACCGATGATAAGTTCCCTACATCATTCCCAATGAGTAGTATATCATCGACATAGAGTATCAGAAAGACCACTTTTCCATCCTGAATACGTTTATAAACACAAGGTTCATCAACGTTCTGCTCAAAACCAAATGTCTTAATCGCTTGATCAAACCTCTGGTTCCATGAGCGGGATGCTTGCTTTAATCCATAAATGGATCTAAGCAACTTGCAGACTTTCCTTTCTTGGCCTTTCGCTACGAACCCTTCGGGCTGTATCATATAGATACACTCTTCAAGATGGCCATTCAAGAATGCCGTCTTGACATCCATTTGCCAGATCTCGTAATCGAGAGCTGCAGCAATGGACAAAAGAATACGGATAGACTTCAGTATAGCAACAGGCGAAACGTTTTCATCGTAATCGACTCCAGCCTTTTGCGTGTACCCCTTTGCAACCAGTCTATCTTTGAAAGTTTCCACTCTCCCTTCCGCATCCTTCTTTCTTTTGTAGACCCATTTGCATCCAATGGGTTTTATCCCATCCGGCAAATCTACAAGTTCCCAAATAGAGTTGGATTTCATAGAATCCATCTCATTGTTAATAGCCTGTTTCCAAGATTTAGAATCAACATCATTTACAGCTTCATCATAAGTGACCGGATCATCCTCATGCTCATGAGCCCCGGCCTTGTATACCTCAGCATCATACATGAAGAAATTAGGTTTCTTAGAAACACTCCCACTACGACGAGGCACCCTAAATTGTTGATCGTCTGCAGGTCTTTCACTGGAACTCGGAGTTGCGTCCAAGACCAAAATCTATAGAGCAGTTCTTTCACCCGATAACTCCTCTAGCACCACTTTGCTTCGAGGCTTAAAGTCATTCATGTGACTTTCCTCGAAAAATGTCGCATGGGTTGAGACAATGACTTTTTGTTCCTTCAGGTTGTAGAACAGGCCTCCTTTAGTTCCTTTTGGATGTCCTACAAACATGCACAATTCTGATCTTGATTCCAACTTTTTCGCATCCCCATCCAGTACATGTGCCGGGCAGCCCCATATTCTCATATGTCCAAGGGAGGGTTTCCTGCCACGCCACAATTCATACGGAGTTATGTGAATTGATTTGCTCGGAACCTGGTTCAGAATATAGCATGCCGTTTGTAAAGCATATCCCCAAAATGATAATGGCAGCGTTGAATAACTCATCATGGACCGTACCATATCCAATAAGGTCCTGTTTCTCCTTTCGGCTACACCATTCTGTTGTGGAGTAATAGGTGCAGTCAATTGGGATAATATCCCGTTCTCTATAAGATGTCCTAGAAATTCATCGGAGAGGTATTCGCCACCTCGATCAGATCAAAGTGTCTTTATGGATTTATCCAATTGCTTTTCCACTTCCGCACGATACTCTTTGAACTTGTCAAAGGTTTCGCTCTTGCGGTGCATCGATACACATATCTATACCTCGAGTAATCATCTATAAAAGAGACATAATACTCGAACCCTCCTCGTGCTGTGACGTTCATGGGGCCACGTACGTCAGTGTGCACAATTTCTAAGAGCTCCTGAGCCCTTATACCCTTAGCTCCAAAAGACCTCTTAGTCATTTTACCCTCTAGACAAGACTCACATTGGGGAAGTTGTACCTCCTCCAGAGATTCCAGAGGACCGTCTTTCACCAATCTTTGAATCCTATCCTGATTAATATGACCAAGTCTTAAATGCCAAAGATACGCCTTGTTAGAGTGAGAAACTTTCAACCTTTTAGAGTTATCAATTAATTCAGTGTCAAGCAATGAGTACATCTTTGGTTTGATCAAATATAGGTTTCCATCCATCCAACTTCTACGAATATCAACTCTTTTACTAAAAGAAACTGAATAAGAATCCTGTATTAAACAAGCTACCGATATAAGGTTTCTCCTAAAATTAGGAACATAAAAACAGTCTTTTAATAAAATAAACCTAAATTGATCAAAATAAAGGTAAACATCTCCCACTACCTCAGCCACCACAAAGCTACCATCTCCAGTCTGCAACAAGAGGCTCCTATCATGTCGACTTCTCGTTTCCACGAACCCCTGTATAGAAACACAAACATGATTAGTGGCGCCCGAATCAATGACCCAAGTGTCTTTCGATTCTTCCACCAAACACGCTTCCAAGTAATGAAGTTCCTTACCTTCCTTGCCCTTGGCGGCGAGGAATTCTCGGCAAGCCTTCTTGAAGTGACCTACCTTCCCACAATGGAAGCATTTGGACTTTTTAGGGTCCTTCGGCTTCTTCTTCTTCTTCTTCTTCTTCCCATCTGAGACAGGAGGATTAGAAGAACTAGAAGCCACTTGCTTCTTATTTGGCCTCTTCCTCTTCCATGAGGGATTGGAAGATTCTGCCAAATTGGCCTCTCCTTTAGGTCGGACCACATCCTCATCCCTGATCATCCGCTCATAAGCCTGTAGTTGCTTCATGAGCTCGGTTAGTCCTAACTCCTTTGTCGCCATATTGTATGCGGCCTTAAACCCCACAAAATCTTTAGACAGAGTCTTGAACACCATCTCGATCTGGGTGTTGTAGTCCAACTCAGCACCATTCTCGGCAGCCTCAGCGAAGAATCCCATTAGAGTGATCATATGGTCCTTCACCGGAGTACCCACCTTTTTCTTACAGTTCATAATGCTGGTGATAGCGGACTGTCGAGTCAATTTTTCTTGGCCTCCGAACATGTCCTCCAGATTTTCCATGATCTCCCTAGCAACTTGATAAGTCTCATGCTGCTTTTGTAAAGCACTCGTCATGCTGGCAAGGATGTAGCATCGAGCTATCTCATTGGATTCTCTCCAATGATTATAGGCAACCGGGACCTCCTCAAGTGGTGTGTCAGGTTTGGGTCCAGGTGGGCATGGTTCGTCCAGTACGAACTTGTGTCTCTCGCAGCTGAGAACTATTAATAGATTTCTTTTCCAGTCTTTATAATTATCGCCATTCAGCTTATTTTCAGTAAGTATTGAAATGAGGGGTGTCGGTGACACTTTGAACTGAAATAAAATTATACTAGACATCATTACAAAGCCCAAGCAAATATACAGATAATTTAGCAAATAAAACATACAAGTATGTTCCTACATGAAACTTGAAAAAACATGTAGCATTGCAACGGTAATTCTCAACACCTATTTCCCCAAGCCACCGAGGGGTGGTCAGGGAAACAAATAGCCAGAACATGGACCCCGTCCAATTAATATATGTTGCCTTAAATCCTCCAAGGTTAAGACATATATTAATAACCACTTATTTGGCCACCAGTTTAGTTAACAGAGCTTCTAGGGAAGGTTAATAACTGAACGAGTCTTGAGTGTATAACCATTGTTTACGTAGCCTGATCCACGTCCGACCGAGCCACCAAGGGGTGGACATGAATAGGATCGTACCCGAACATGTTTTCCACATAGGAGATCCAATCTAGTATGCCGGCGGCGGTAAACACCTATCGAGGGGTGTGGTCAGGGCAGAACTGACGCGAGGCGTTACCTTGCTTTCACATATGGATCAACAATGGAGGCCGTGGGTTTTGTTTGAAACCCTCTCCCACTCAATATTTTGAAAAACATGCAAGTTTTGACAAATTATGTATGATCAATATAGTATGAGCGGCACTCACCTATCCTATATGACATGTTATCAAATATGCATGCAAAACATCCATCAATACATATTTATACATCCATGACATATCATAGAAAAAATAACTGACAGAATAACCAAGCTATGGTTCCATCCTAGAACAAAGAAAATAAAGATTACAAAATTCTATCCAAAGCATTCTTTGGGTCTTGAATTCTGTTCCATCTTCTTGTATCCATCTTTATGTAGCCTCTCCATTAATTTCTCATCCTAAGAATTATTTAAAATTTAAATCTCCAAAAATTTAAATTTCAAATTCAAATTCCAAATTCGAATTTCAAATTTAAATTTCAAATTTAAATTTTTAAACAATTTTAAACATCATGTGTAATAATATGTAATTTCAAAATTTCAAATTTTTAATTACATATTTTTAAACATGATTGAAAATTAAATCTCAAATTTAAAAATCAAAATTTTCAATTTTTAGGTCGTCGCACAGCCGCCCCCGTACGCGGCAGCCGCTGTGGGCAGCCACCAACCCCGGAGGGGCTGGCAGCCCACGACCGCCCCCATGTGCAGCCCTGCCAGGCTGTAGGCCAAGCCTGCAGCGCCAGGCTGCACGCCCAGGCTGGGCGCAGCAACCGGCAGGCTGCACGCCCAGGCTGCGGCCAGCCTTGGGCAGGCCACGGCCACCCCTGGCTGCAGGCCAAGCCTGCGTCCGTGGGTGGTGTGGGCCTGCACAGGGGCTGCCGCAGCCCCATCCTGCCCGAGGACAGGGGCTGTAGCCCCACCAAGGCCCGTCGGCCTATCCCGAGGGGTCGTGTCTTGATTTTTGTGCCATATTCCAATTTACCTATTAGGATCTCAAAAAATTAATTTGAATCCCAATTAAATTGAAATTTTCCACACAATCAAAATTTCAACCTTTAAATCAAATTTAACTTTTGGAAAAAATAAATTACGGTCTTCAATCTTCAATCTCTTCCAAGAATAATTACATAAAATTTCCTAAACCGTTTCCGGTATACAAAAATTCTAACCATAAAAATTCTAAGAGACAAAAATTAAAATCCATGAGAAAATTACATTGTTAATAAACTGCTCCCATGGTTACATAAAAATTCCTAGATATAATTTTTCTAAATTCTAAGGAACCATAACCGGTATAAACAAGCATGCTTATAATAATTCAAAAAATTAAAATAACCACATACTTTATACATAATCCATGATAACAACATAAAGGAACCCTAGAATGCCATTATCTAAATATCAAATCCATACATAAATAAAAAGACTAAGTAATTATCTAATTTATGTACATGGCATAGTCATGAGATGACTCTAATACCAATTGTAGGAAAATAATTTGGTAAAAACGTATCAGAGTGGCGCAGCGGAACAATAAAAATTTTTTAGATCATTAAATATCTCATGATGCCATATACAATACACCAACAACAATTATAACTCATACCTCAAGGACGCCAATCTTGCAGGAGGAGAATGACCGGAGGCTTCAACCAACTAGCCTTCTCTACTATTCTCCAATTCCCGAATGGCTGAGTGTGTGCGCACTCTGAACCTCGATCGGTATGCTAGCACTGCTAGTCTTCTTCCGACCACCCAGATCTCTAAAGAACTTTATTGTCACGATGAGCTGTGCAACAATAAGCCTGCTCACCTGAGAGTCTGTGGTCTGAGAGAACTGGAGTGGTAGGACCTCTATTTATAGACCTGCATGAGGTGATTCTCTGAATTTGAATTGTACTAAGAAAAGATATTTTCCCTTATCCATATCCATAAAATCCGAATTTTTCCAAGGGAGAATCTCAACAAAAAATTCAGTTTTCTTAGGATAAATCCAATCCAAATCTAAACAAGATTTTAACTAGAATTTTATCTCCCTTTTTTCAACCAAAAAATCTGAAATTTCCAAGGAGATTTTTCCTCCAATAATTCGGCCACTTTTAGGATAAGGGAGAATCAAAATTCTACTAGGATTTTCAAGCTTGAATCTTATCTCAACCTTATCCAAAAATAACCGGATTTCCTAGGAGATTTTCTGTAGGAAAATAAACCGGTAAAAACGTATCAGAGTGGCGCAGCGGAACAATAAAAATTTTTAGATCGTTAAATATCTCATGATGCCATATACAATAAATCAACAACAATTAAAACTCATACCTCAAGGACGCCAATATGCAGGAGGAGAATGACCGGAGGCTTCAACCAACTAGCCTTCTCTACTATTCTCCAATTCCCGAATGGCTGAGTGTGTGGGCACTCTGAATCTCGATCGGTATGCTAGCACTACTAGTCTTCTTCCGACCACCCAGATCTCTAAAGAACTTTATTGTCACGATGAGCTGTGCAACAATAAGCCTGCTCACCTGAGAGTCTGTGGTCTGAGAGAACTGGAGTGGCAAGACCTCTATTTATAGACCTGCATGAGGTGAATCTCTGAATTTGAATTGGATTAGGAAAAGATATTTTCCCTTATCCAAACCCATAAAATCCGAATTTTTCCAAGGGAGAATCTCCACTAAAAATTCGGTTTTCTTAGGATAGATCCAATCCAAATCTCAACAAGATTTTAACTAGAATTTTATCTCCCTTTTTCAACCAAAAAATCCGAAATCTTTAGGAGAAAATCTTCTCCAAATTTTCGGCCACTTTTAGGATAAGGAAGAATCAAAATTCCACTAGGATTTTTCAAGCTAAATCTCATCTCAACCTTATCCAAAAATAACCGAATTTCCTAGGATTAAGGCTCCAAAATTTCGGCCACTTTTAGGGAGGGAGAGAATCCAAATTCAACTAGGATTGAAACTTGAATTTTCCCTTGAATCTTATCTACAAAAACTGAATTTTCCATTGAGGATTATCCTCAAAAAATTCGCCCACTTTTGTTGGGATTTGGATTCAAAATTCAAGTAGGATTCTAACAAGATTATCCTCTCCAAATCCAACTCAAATTCGAATTTCAAACCTTGTGGATTTTCCACAACAAATTCGAATCCTACTTGGACTGTGATTCAAAATTTGAATTTCAAATTTCAAATTCAAATTTCAAATTCAAATTTCAAATTTCAAATTTCAAATTTAAATTTCAAATTCAAATTTCAAATTCGAATTTCAAATTCAAATTTCAAATTCAAATTTCAAATTCAAAATTCAAATTTCAAATTTCAAAATTCAAATTTCAAATTCCACAAAACGATTGTATTTCATATTCTTGTTCTCATGGATAATTTTCTACAACTCCAATCCAATCTCAAATAAAATCATGGCAACTTTATTTGGAGTTCGAATAATTGTGTACTCTATTATCCAAAAGAAAATCTGAATCCAACCGGAGAGAATCTTGTCTACCATCCTAATCCTGTGTCATCACCATCCATGCATAATAAACTAGCCAATAGCATACACAAATCAATTTGCCAAACGTTAAGGAATTATGTGGAGCTAGTAGAGGGACTGATTGGACATATATAATCGGGCTCCCGTGATTCCATACGATCATCATTCTGTACCGAACAACTCAATCATATGATCACTAATTTCAGAGTCACACCACTATAAACCTGAAACTGAACTCCCAATTATATACCGTATTATGTAAGCCTGTGACAAGCTACCATCCAATGACCTTGTCATATATGCAAAACCCTCATATGATATCCATAATCAGCCTTAGGTCAAAGTCCGTTTAATCCTACTGATCAGGCTATCTTAAAGTTCCATTATACTACCGAATCTAGAAAATGATTATTCACCATATGTGAATAAGAAGTCATCCGCCCAGCAGACGACCCAAGGCCTTGTCCATTCTCACATTCAGTATAATGCCTTTAAGAGGATGCCTTTAACTCCTCAGAGCTATGATTCCGATATCTGCAAACAAACCCTTCATCGTATACAAGTCATGTACCCAACGAACTGGTCTATAAGCTTACTACCTCTGAGACGCTTTAGCCATTGGAACATCAAAGTACACAAGTCATATACATGAAGTAGTTCATTTACTCAGGATTAAGGTTATTGCACAATGAACGTCAAAAGTAGATTGATCCACTCATAGCGGACTACGTAGATCAATCATGCTTTAGTCCCGGTCTAATATGTCACCACCAAGCAACATATGCATGTCTCTACTTGGGAGTCCAGCTCCAGACAGTCAAGACAGACCGTTCCCTCCAAGGCTTTAGACAACATAATAGTCTTAACATGAGTTAGATGCTCGGTCTAACCCCATAGACTACAGACCATAGTTTAGACTGCTAACTTTAGAACATTGTCTTCTCGCATACAAAAATCCATTGCATGCAACGTTCTAACAGTTTTAACATAAGCAGTCAGTGAGCCATATTTGCTTACATTTACTTTAACATGTAAATAAGACGAGGACAGATAGCAATGTAATGAATAACCTCTAAGTATAATTTTATTATCCAGTTCAAAATGAATACATCAAAATGTCTCTAATACTTAGGGCATTTCTTAACATTTTCTCCCTAATTTCGGCCACTTTTCAAGGAAGGAGAGAATCCAAATTCAACTTGGATTGAAGCTTGAATTTTCCCTTGAACCTTATCCATAAAAACTGAAATTCCATTGAGGATTATCCTCAAAAATTTTGTCCACTTTTGTTGGGATTTAGATTCAAAATTCAAGTAGGATTCTAACAAGATTATCCTCTCCAAATCCAACTCAAATTCGAATTTCAAACCTTGTGGATTTTCCACAACAAATTCGAATCCTACTTGGACTGTGATTCAAAATTTGAATTTCAAATTTCAAATTTCAAATTCAAATGTCAAATTCAAATTTCAAATTTCAAATTTCAAATTTCAAATTTAAATTTCAAATTCAAATTTCAAATTCAAGTTTCAAATTCAAATTTCAAATTCAAATTTCAAATTCAAAATTCAAATTTCAAATTTCAAAATTCAAATTTCAAATTCCACAAAACGGTTGTGTTTCAAATTCTTGTTCTCATGGATAATTTTCTACAACTCCAATCCAATCTCAAATAAAATCATGGCAACTTTATTTGGAGTTCGAATAATTGTGTACTCTATTATCCAAAACAAAATCTGAATCCAACCGGAGAGAATCTTGTCTACCATCCTAATCCTGTGTCATCACCATCCATGCATAATAAACTAGCCAATAGCATACACAAATCAATTTGCCAAACGTTAAGGAATTATGTGGAGCTAGTAGAGGGACTGATTGGACATATATAATCGGGCTCCCGTGATTCCATATGATCATCATTCTTTACCGAACAACTCAATCATATGATCACTAGTTTCAGAGTCACACCACTATAAACCTGAAACTGAACTCCCAATTATATACCGTATTACGTAAGCCTGTGACGAGCTACTATCCAATGACCTTGTCATATATGCAAAACCCTCATATGATATCCATGATCAGCTTAGGTCAAAGTCCGTTTAATCCTACTGATCAGGCTATCTTAAAGTTCCATTATACTACCGAATTAAGAAAATGATTATTCACCATATGTGAATAAGAAGTCATCCGCCCAGCAGATGACCCAAGGCCTTGTCCATTTTCACATTCAGTATAATGCCTTTAAGAGGATACCTTTAAATCCTCAGAGCTATGATTCCGATATCTACAAACAAACCCTTCATCGTATATAAGTCATGCACCCAACGAACCGGTCTATAAGCTTGCTACCTCTAAGACGCTTTAGCCATTGGAACATCAAAGTATACAAGTCATATACATGAAGAAGTTCATTTACTCAGTATTAAGGTTATTGCACAATGAACATCAAAAGCAGATTGATCCACTCATAGTGGACTACGTAGATCAATCACGCTTTAGTCCCGGTCTAATATGTCACCACCAAGCAATATATCTATGTCTCTACTTGGGAGTCCAGCTCCAGACAGTCAAGACAGACCGTCCCCTCCAAGGCTTTACACAACATAATAGTCTTAACATGAGTTAGATGCTCGGTCTAACCCCATGGACTGTAGACCATAGTTTAGACTGCTAACTTTAGAACATTGTCTTCTAGCATACAAAAGTCCATTGCATGCAACGTTCTAACAGTTTTAACACAAGCAGTTAGTGAGCCATATTTGCTTACATTTACTTTAACATGTAAATAAGACGAGGACAGATAGCAATGTAATGAATAACCTCTATGTATAATTTTATTATCCAGTTCAAAATGAATACATCAAAATGTCTCTAATGCTTAGGGCATTTCCTAACAATAGGCGGGTTCCGGATGCCTCCGGTGCGATCGGTTTGTTTTATTTTGCTTCTGTTTGGTCAGAATTCTCTATCATAAATTTCTATTGTTTTAGTGCATTTCGATGCATTCTTTAGGGTTTTCGACTCTGATTTCAAGCCGTCACCGCAAAAAATGTTCAGTAAGATTTTCCATCCTCGAACTCACTCCTTCTAACACTACCAGAACATTTTCATAGTATTCTCAACAGTATCAAAACACAACGTTTACATATTTTATTCATTAAAATTAATATATACATATAATTTTAATCTACTCCGAGAGTCTGAAATTCCTGGTTATCACACTTAATACATAAGGAGCCATATGGCCCACAGTGTAAGGCTAATTAAGATCATGGACGTTTCCAATGATCCGCGCTAATTCGATATTGACACACAGGCCTTGAGCAAAGATAAGAAATGATAATGAATAATGAAGCATAATCAGTTTCATGCATTGTTCATGATATGCTTTAGTTCAATATGCATCCAACTCTAGTAGACATGCATTCAGTACGTGATGTTTTCTGTTATGTATTCAGTCATAAGATGCTCAGTTATGCTTTCAATTCTACATGATGCTTTGGTTTTGCGTCTAGTATGTGGAATGATTTAGTACCTGGTACATGTTGTGTGTACATGACATGCTCATATGTTTTAAGTATATATTGTGATTTAAACATGTTTTGCGGATGACATGTTGTACTTACTGGGCATAAAAGCTCACAATGTATGTTCATGCTGTAGGTAAGCGAGCTATGGCTTAGATCTCACTGGGTGATGACGATGGCAGAGGTGGATGTGAGGGTGAGGTTGTGAATAATACCACCACGAGTTTTGACTTCCGCACATTATTGAGTAAACAATATATTTTGAATAGTAAATAGTATCGAGTGTATTTTAAATAGTAAATAGTTGAACAGGATTATATGTATGTAAAATTAACTCCAGTTGTTTTTAGACTTTGTATTTGTAACGTATATGTATGTGAATAGTAAATAAGTACGCATAAAAAAAATATCCCTAAAATTATAGTATTAAGTAAGTAAGTTCAATGAATAGATTTCAAGTAAGTTTAATTAGTAGTAGTTTTAAGTGACGGTCCGGGCCACTGAGGGTGGGGGACGTCACAGTTGGTATCAGAGCGGTATCCTACCACCCTACCTCACATCGCCGCATGCCTACCTCATCTGTCCAAGTAAGTTAGTTTTTCCTTTCAGTATTAGTATATAAGTTAATGTTTAATTTATTGTAGGTAGTATGGCTGCACCAGTAGACCCCGGCCAAGTATTCAAAGATCGACAAGTGAGCATGGCTTTCACTACCATACAACCAGACTGATACGATGGTCGCCACTCACGCGAGCTCCCATTTTGGATCCACTGTATGGAGGTTATTTTCCAAGCTTGCCATATCCCACCTCACCTATAGGTGGTTTTGGCCAGTAGCCGACTGGAGGGATCAGCTATGGCATGGTAGAATGAACGATGTAGGATCAGGGATCCGACGATGTAATGGGTCGAGTTCTGTCGAGACCTCCGTGATTCCTTTAGACCAGCTAGAGACAGGGATATTTGGGATGATATGTATAAGAGGCTATACAATGCCTTCTCTGATATGCAGAATGTCTATGAGGGGGAGGCCATGGCACATTACTGTCAAAGATTCATGGATGCAATGCTACCCCATATCCCTTTAGACCAACCTTTTGTAGAGATAGCTGATCTTTTGTGGAGGAGAGTTCCATGGTATGTGAGGGATCTCGTCCACTACCCTCTGCATCACGAAGACCTGAGACGCCTTGTCCAGGAGATAGTGGGTGTTAAGAGAGAAGCGCTCAACCCTGAGAACCCTACACTAGCCCAAGACATTGCAGCAGCCACCAACATGGAAGGCAACCCATGGGCCCTGCACCCCAACCAGCCGACGAAAAGTTCATGGTCGAGCATCAGCCAAAAGTACCTGGAAATGATGAGAACTAATGGAGAACCCCAAACTAGCCCCTCTATCTCCCAAACACCCCTTGGAAGAGGATGTTGATGAGGCTTTTCCTGACGCCCATCCCGATGATGAGGCTTTTCCTGACGCCCATCCCGATGATGAGGGAGAGGAGATCCCCAACCACTTTAGCGATGATGAATGGATGGGGATGCACGAGCCCCAAGTCATCATAGCTAGTGATGATGAAGCCAGTATTGTCTAGGGAGATGAAGAGGAGGATCCAAAGGAGTTTCCTCTCAGCAATAGTGACAATGAGGAGACGTCTAATGTGGAATCAGGATTGTCCTTCGTGTAGTAGTGACCTTTTTGTGGTAATCCTAACTATGCAGGGAAACAGTAGCTTTTCCCACTAGACTTAGCTTAATATACCCTTTTGGGACTATATATTGGGAAGTGTACGTCACTCCCACCGAACTAGAAATTTGTAAATATTTTTGTGAAAATATTATGAAAAGCAGTATCGTTTTGCTTAGTGGGCCCAGATTTGATTTTTTTCCACACATGACAGTAGTTTAATAGAAAGTGCAGGACGAGTCCTGGTACCCAGGTGATGTTTCAATTCGATGCGGTAAATTGTATATAACATCACAATGTAAGAAAGAGGAAGATATAGTATGTATACTTATATCTATGATTGTTGAGTAAGAAATGAATGATATATGACACGAGTTCCAAGTACAGAATTAAAAGACTCATATTTTCTTTTCCAGCTATATGATAGGGTCACATAGGAAAGTATGGCAAGAATGAGAGCTTAGACAAACCAAGCCTCCTGGAAGATGAATTAATGGCGTAACTTGCAGTCATGCAATAAATGATGGAAAGTCAATAGCATCCTAGACCGGCTCAAGAAGCAACTAGGGTGACAAAACCAAGCACTAAAGACAGCTCGGGTGCCAGTTCAGGAGGCTCTAGCAGCTTCCGATACTCCGAGGGAGCAAGCAGTTGTGACGGCCCGCCCTTCGTGGAGGCTAACAGTACTAGCATAGTAGAGCTCTGAAGGCCACTATGATAGACTGCCACCTCATTGGGTCGCCAGCAACTTACTTATAACTTCTCTTTGTTGTTTACTGATCGTAATTTTAAAAACTTAAATTTTTAACTTGGGTAAAACTGGGATTTTTTTTTTAACTGTAACTGATCTTAAAACTGTAAAGTCATAACCCATCATAAAATACATACTGTAAACCATATCGTATTTCATCATACTTAATTTACATCATGTTATAAATATTCAAAATGGATTTCAAAGTCTGCTCAGTGGAAAACATCAACAGGACCATCCCCTCGCCCAGGCCTGTTGGCAGTTGCATCTCCCGCCCCTCGTCCATCCATTAGCTACTGATGTACAGGCTTCTTACCTGCAACATGAATAAACTTGTGAGTTACAAGCTCAGTAAGTTCAAACATACAAACTGGAAAATAAAACATAAAATCATAAAAAGTACTATTTATATAAATAGTAACTTTGACTTTTTACTATGAATAGTAAGGTTGACTTTGACCACTACTATTCATACTGGTGTTAACCTAAGCTGCTACACACATACTGTTAGTACATATTATGCTCAATTATAATAAATCTTCAGTTTTATGTCTTTATCTTGCTTTAACTCTGGTATTGGACCCCTAGATTGGTCGTATCATAGTGCACGCATGACTGAGAGGGACTCTGGGGAGCGACCCACTAGCCAATCCTCTATGGTCTACATAATAATGGACTTCTATACCCTTGACGTACCACCATCAGTGTGGAAGCCATATCATAACTGAACATGTAGAACCTCTGCCTGTGTGGGAGGCCAGTACGCCAATACTGGTTTTATTACTAACTTTCTTATGGTTCCTAACTGGTGGCATTATTACTGCCTCCTGGGTCTGGAACTCTTGACATCTTGTTCTTTAGTTGTGGTTATTTATTGTTCCACGTTAGCGTGCATATAGCACCTGAATATACATTTACATATCATACATAGTATATAGACATATCAAGTAAATTCATGCTGCGAACAAATAAATGTCTGAACTTATCGCTATTTTGCTAGTGATTCCTTTCCTGAGTAAATTGACTTCCTTATATCACCTTTTTGTTGATTCCCTCTAACCGAAATCAATCACGATTATTTTACTACTCAATTCATATTTAAAATATTATAAAAATATAAAATTTCTGATATGGATTTCCCCTAATTACATGTTTTGGGATTCATATTTTCAATTCTGTAATTATTTTACTGCTTAAAATACTATTCTGGGCCTAAATGTTACTTTTCTGAACTTTTTGACAAAATGACCATTTTACCCCTAACTTTTGGCAAAATGACCATTTCGTCCCCAATAGGGTTTTCCCTCGTTTCTCTGCCTTACAACTCTATTTTAGGCTTTAGAAATTTAATAAAATCATTCTGAGGCTTTTACGACATTTTTCTAGCAATTTGGAAAATTTTGGTCAAAATGACCATTTTACCCCCGACGGGACCTCAGACCGTGAAATTTCCGTTTTAACGTTTTAACTGAATTTTCTAATCCCAAAAATCATAAAACAATCTTTCTTAGGTCTCACCGAGTTTTACGATGTTTCTCACCAAAACGCTTGGATTACTATTCACCTGACCCTTGGGTGGTACTATTCCGCCCCTTAGGGTCGTTTCTCGTTTTTCTAGCCTTTCGGGGCCTCAATCGGACAATTCACTAGTTATGAAATCGTCCGTCATCCTTTTCTCGAGCCTAGGTTCCCGAGGGGGCTCGGATTTTCGGTTCCTGACCCTATTTTTACCCCTCATTTACCAAATTGCCTTCAGGCGTTCTGAAAATTTCAACAGCATTTCTGCTGAAATTCTAGATTCCCGGCGTTTAGGAAACGTCTCGAAACCATCTATCCTATTCTACCCTGCCAAGTACTATACCACATACCTAATTTTACGTAAAATTTACAAACTTTTTACGTAAAATTTTCCATAAAAACTCAACTATTTCTAACGGGATTTCAACCCGTTCTTTCACATTTTTAGGCCCGGTTTTGTACACCATTTACATATTCACATAGCTTTATCAAACTTTCTCATTTTCATTAAACCTACACACGGTTTTTCCTAAAAAAAATTGAAAAAAATTTTTGTTTCATTGCTCCATTTTTCCCTTATTTATTTTTCACATCAACACATTCACATTACATCATAAAACCCTAGCATAACTCATCAAAATTTCATACATTAACCCCTTAGAGAGCCACGGATTTTCCTTGGAAAATCAACCTCAAAATTTTGTTTTCATTTCCATTTCTTTTTCTTGTTTTCTACACAAAATCAAAATCACATTTATCGCACACATTCATCAGCACAAAATCTCATTTTCCCCCTAATACCACCCACGGTTTCAATTGAAAAACAAGCACCAAAATTAGTGTTTTTCAATTTCATATCATCCAGTTTTTTCATTTCATTTCCACTTATTTTTCAACTCCAAAAACCAAGCAAAACAACATCAAAATTTCAACTTCATACACCATGAACAACCCACGGTTTTTAGTGAGAAAACACATACACAACTTGATTTTCATGCTTGTGATTCCACACTTGTTTTAATCACTCACCATCAACACACTTTTAAGCATAAATCCCTTAAACAAAAACTGATTTTTCCCACTCCAAAACAGCCTGTATCACATGGATTTTTACCATGGAAAATAAGAAGAAATCATGCCAAAATAGAAGTTTACCTTGCTTACTTGATTACTTGAACTTTGGGATGAATTTTCACACTTTCTTGCACCAAACTTGAAGAAATTTTTATGCTTTCAATGGGGGAGGTGCACGACTGCAATGAAGGATGAAAACCAGATTTTTTTTCTGGTTTCTAAGTGCCCAAAACCATGTATATAATCAGCCAAAAAAGAGGGACTAAGTTGCAATTGATTTAAGGACCTTTTTGCAAACTTTTCGTGTAATTTTTCCACTCTTTAAGGGCTGTTTTGTAATTAATCAAAGTTGGGTAGATTTTTTTTTTCTGATTTTGGCCCCAAAATCCGCCACCTAAGTGCCCTAGAAACCTCTTGAAATTTTGCTTAAGCTTCCTTTGACTTTCCTTGTTGACTTTGAATCCTAACCATTGAATTTTCTTGACTTTAACCCTAGCCCTTGGATTTGAATGTATCCTTACATCCTTTCAAAGATTCACATCCAATCTTTGACTCCCCTCATTAATTCTAGGTCAAACTTTTGACCAAAAGTCAAACCGAAAAGCTTTGCACTGAAATCGTGTAGACGAGTTCCTGAGGCTGTCAGTGCGATCGGTTTTCCTTATTTCACTCTGGTTTGCCTAAAATTTTAATCCCACAAGTATTTCGTCTTTTAGTGGCTTACTGTATATTCTTAAAATTTTTGAAACCAAAAAGGCTTATTTTCTCTGATTTCGGTTCAGTAAAATTTTTCGTCCCCGAACACTCTCTTGTCAGGACCGTCAGAACATTTCATCGCATTCAAAATAATATTAAATCATCTATTTTACAACTTTACACATAAAAATCATTGAGTACTCAGGTTATACAAAATTTCTAGAAACAGTGAAATTTCTTAAATATGACAGCAGCTCCTCCAGCCCAGACGACATCAGCACCCCCAGCAGTAACTATCCTCGCAGTGGCCAACATCCTTCTGCCGACCCTAGGGAAGGTGATTTGTACGAGAGATTCCGGCGCATGAAAGTGCCAGAATTTGAAGGGACCACTAATCCTGTAGAGGCCGATGATAAGCTAACCGACATCCAAGTGATCTTAGATGGTGTGCATCCCTTGCCCTATGCAAGGGGGCACGCCAATGGTGGAAGACAGTAGCCATCCGGAGGAACGTCAATGAAATGAGCTGGACCGAATTCATTGACGAATTCAAAGAAATGTACTTTAACGACGAGGCACTAACAGCCCAACATGATGAATTCAATAATCTATGCTAAGGCAGTATGACTGTCATGGAGGCAGTTAGGAAGGAGCACCTGGCTTGACTCTACCCAGATTTGGTGTCGACAAAGAAAGAGAAGGTTAGAAGGATGCTGAAGATATTTCGAACAGACATCACTACCCAAGTCTGCAGTGGAAGCCATAAACCAGCAACAGTGACCGAATGTGTCAGTAGGGCCATCCAAGTAGAATATTGGTTTGACAAAGAGAAGCGTGCTCAGATCTTCAAGGCCCGAAGAGAGGAGAAGACCTAAGTTAAGCAGGCTAAGGGGAAGTAGAACCCCAAGCCACAGCTCCGATCATAGAATTTGGGAACCTGCCAGAACAGCAGGCAATCCCATAATAACAACAAGAGAAAGGGAAACTAGAGCAACCAGGGGTCACAAAGGAATTTTCCCCAGAAGAATAATAACTGGGGAGGAAATGGCAATCAATACCTATTGAGCCCAAAATATGGGAAGAATTGTAGGAAAATAAATCGATAAAAACGTATCAGAGTGGCGCAGCGGAATAATAAAAATTTTTCAGATCATTAAATATCTCATGATGCCATATACAATAAACCAACAACAATTAAAACTCATACCTCAAGGATGCCAATCTGCAGGAGGAGAATGACCGGAGGGCTTCAACCAACTAGCCTTCTCTACTATTCCCCAATTCCCGAATGGCTGAGTGTGTGGGCACTCTGAACCTCGATCGGTATGCTAGCACTGCTAGTCTTATTTCGACCACCTAGATCTCTGAAGAACATATTGTCATGGTGAGCTGTGCAACAATAAGCCTGCTCATCTGAGAGTCTGTGGTCTGAGAAAACTGGAGTGGCAGGACCTCTATTTATAGACCTGCATGAGGTGATTCTTTAAATTTGAATTGGATTAGGAGAAGATATTCCCCCTTATCCACAAGCACAAAATCTGAATTTTCCAAGGGTAAAATCCCAACAATAAATTCGGCCACTCTAGGATAATTCCAATCCAAATCTAAACAAGATTTTAACTAGAATTTTATCTCCCTTTTTAAACCAAAAAATCTGAAAATCCAAGGAAAAATCCCCACCAAAATTTCGGCCACTTTTAGATAAGGAAGAATCAAAATTCCACCAGGATTTTCAAGCTCGAATCTTATCTCATCCTTATCCAAAATAACCGAAAATCTCCTAGGAGATTTACTCCAAAAATTCGGCCATTATCAGGGAGGAGAGAATCCAAATTCAACTGGGATTGAAACTTGAATTTTTTCTTGAACCTTATCCACAAAAATCCGAAAATTCATTGAGGATAATCCTTAAAAATTTCGTCCATATTTGTTAGGATTTGGATTCAAAATTCAAGTAGGATTCTAACAAGATTTTCCTCTCCATATCCAACTCAAATTCGAATTTCATTCATTGTGGATTTAACACAACAAATTCGAATCCCACTTGGACTGTGATTCAAAATTTGAATTTCAAATTTCAAATTCAAATTTCTAATTTCTAATTTCAAATTTCAAATTTAAATTTCAAATTCAAATTTCAAATTCGAATTTTAAATTTAAATTTAAATTTCAAATTTCAAATTCAAAATTCAAAATTCAAAATTCAAAATTCAAATTTCAAAATCCACAAAACAGTTGTATTTCTAATTATTGTTCTGATGGATAATTTTCTACAACTCCAATCCAATCTCAAATAAAATCATGGAAACTTTATTTGGAGTTCGAATAATTGTGTACTCTATTATCCAAAACAAAATCAGAATTCAACTAGAGAGAATCTTGTCGACCATGCTAATCCTATGCTAACATCATCCATGCATAATTAACTAGCCAATAGCATACACAGATCAATTTTGCCAAACGTTAAGGAATTATGTAGAGCTAGTAAAGGGACTAATTGGACATATATAATCCGGCTCTCGCAAATCCATATGATCATCATTCTTTACCGAACAACTCAATCATATGATCACTAATTTCAGAGTCACACCACTATAAACCTGAAACTGCACTCCTAATTATATACCGTATTAATTAAGCCTGGGACAAGCTATCGTCTAATGACCTTGTCATGTATGCAGAACAATCATATGATATCCATGATCAGCCTTAGGCCAAAGTCCGTTTAATCCTACTGATCAAGCTATCTTAAAGTTCCATTATACTACCGAATTAAGAAAATGATTATTTATCATATGTGAATAAGAAGTCATCCGCCCAGCAAACGACCCAAGGCCTTGTCCATTTTCACATTCAGTATAATGCCTTTAAGAGGATACCCTTAACTTCTTATTAGAGCTATGATTCCGATATCTGTAAACGAACCCTTCATCGTATACAAGTCATGCACCCAACGAACCGATCTATAAGCTTACTACCTCTGAGATGCTTTAGCCATTGGAACATCGAAGTACACAAGTCATATATATGAAGCTGTCCTTTTACTTAGGATTAAGGTTACTGCACAATGAATGTCAAAAGCAGATCTATCCACTCAAAGCAAACTTTGTAGATCAATCACGCTTTAGTCCCGGTCTAACACCACCAAGTAACATATCTATGTCTTTAATTGGGAGTCCAGCTCCAGACAGTCAAAACAAACCGTCTCCTCCAAGGCTTTAGACAACATAATAGTCTTAACATGGGTTAGATGCTCGGTCTAACCCATAGACTACAGACCATAGTTTAGACCACTAACTTTAGAACTTTGTCTTCTTGCATACAAAAGTCCATTGCATGCAACGTTCTAACAGTTTAACATAAGCAGTCAGGGAGCCATATTTGCTTACATTTACTTTAATATGTAAATAAAAGGAGGATAGATAGCAATGTAATGAATAACCTCTATATATAATTTGATTATCCGGTTCAAAATAAATACATCAAAATGTCTCTAATACTTAGGGCATTTCCTAACAATCTCCCACTTGCCCTAAGCCAACAGATATGCCATGTTACGCATCCCTACCGCCTCTACATGCCTCTCAAAGCTTCTAGCCACCAAAGTCTTAGTAAAGAGATCAGCAATGTTGTCCTCGGACGCTATCTTAAATACATCTACTTGTCCTGTCTCTACGTACCCTCTAATAATATGATATCTCTGATCTATGTGCTTGGTCCTCTTATGGTGCCGAGATTCCCTTATGTTGGCAATAGCCCCAGTGTTATCACAGTAAAGTATGATAGGCTTGTCAACACCCGGAATGACTTCAAGGTCTCTAAAGAACTTGCGGAGCCAAACCGCTTCTTTAGATGCCTCAGCCACAGCCACATACTCAGCCTCTATAGTAGAGTCAGCTGTGCAGCCCTGCTTCACGCTCCTCCACACAATGGCGCCTCCTCTGAGCAAAAACACTGATCCAGATGTCGATTTTCTTGAATCCTTACAAGTCTGGAAGTCTGAGTCCGTGTATCCTACGGGTGTTAGGTCCCTTCCAGAATACACCAGCATATAATCTCTCGTTCTCTTAAGATACTTGAGTATATGCTTTACTGCCTGCTAGTGCTTGGTTCCAGGATTCGCTTGATATCAACTCACCATACCTACTGCAAAACATATATCCAGGCGAGTGCAAAGCATAGTGTATATAAGACTACCCACAGCGGATGCATAAGGGACCTTACTCATACGTTCTCTTTCTTCTGATGTCTTGGGACAGTCATCCAATGAAAGAGTTAGACCAACAATAAAAGGTTGTGCACCTTTCTTTGCCTCTTGCATTGCATATTTGTCAATTATTTTGTCTATGTATGAAGCTTGGGATAACATTATCATTTTGTTCTTTCGATCTCTGAAGAGACGAATGCCTAGAACATAATTAGCTTCTCCCAAGTCCTTCATGTCAAACCACTGGTGTAACCAAAGCTTGACCGATGATAAGTTCCCTATATCATTCCCAATGAGTAGTATATCATTGACATAGAGTATCAAGAAGACCACTTTTCCATCCTTAATATGTTTATAAACACAGGGTTCATCAACGTTCTGCTCAAAACCAAATGTCTTAATCGCTTGATCAAACCTCTGGTTCCATGAGCGGGATGCTTGCTTTAATCCATAAATGGATCTAAGTAATTTGCAGACTTTTCTTTCTTGGCCTTTCGCTACGAACCCTTCAGGTTGTATCATATAGATACACTCTTCAAGATGGCCATTCAAGAACGTCGTCTTGACATCCATTTGCCAGATCTCGTAATCGAGAGCCACAGTAATGGATAGAAGAATACGGATAGACTTCAGCATAGCAACAGGCGAAAAGGTTTCATCGTAATCGATTCCAGCCTTTTGCGTGTACCCCTTTGTAACCAGTGTAGCTTTGAAAGTCTCCACTCTCCCTTCCGCATCCTTCTTTCTTTTGTAGACCTATTTGCATCCAATGGGTTTTATCCCATTCGGTAAATCTACAAGTTCCCAAATAGAGTTGGATTTCATAGAATCCATCTCATTGTTCATAACCTGTTTCCAAGATTTAGAATCAACATCATTTATAGCTTCATCATAGGTGACCGAATCATCCTCATGCTCATGAGCCTCGGCTTGGTATACCTCAGCATCATACATGAAGAAATTAGGTTTCTTCGAAACCCTCCCACTACGACGGGGCACCCTAAATTGTTGATTGTCTGCAGGTTTTTCACCGAAACTTGGACTTACATCCAAGATCGAAATCTGTGGAGTAGTTCTTTCACCCGATAACTCCTCTAACACCACTTTGCTTCGAGGCTTAAAGTCATTCATGTGACTTTCCTCCAAGAATGTCGCATGGGTTGAGACAATGACTTTTTATTCCTTCAGGTTATAGAGCAGACCTCCTTTAGTTCCCTTTGGATACCCTACAAATATACACAATTCTGATCTTGGTTTCAATTTCTTCACATCCCCATCCAGTACATGTGCTGGGTAGCCCCATATTCTCATATGTCCAAGGGAGCGCTTCCTGCCATGCCACAATTCATATGGAGTTCTGGGAATTGATTTGCTTGGAACCTGGTTCAGAATATAGCACACCGTTTGTAAAGCATATCCCCAAAATGATAATGGCAGTGTTGAATAACTCATCATGGATCGTACTATATCCAACAAGGTCCTGTTTCTCCTTTCGGCTACACCATTCTGTTGTGGAGTACCAGGTGCAGTCAATTGGGATAATATCTCATTCTCTACAAGATGTCCTAGAAATTCATCGGAGAGGTATTTTCCACCTCGATCAGATCGAAGTGTCTTTATGGACTTATCCAATTGCTTTTCCACTTCCGCACGATACTCTTTGAACTTGTCAAAGGTTTCGCTCTTGCGGTGCATCAGATACACATATCCATACCTCGAGTAAACATCCATAAAGGAGACATAATACTCGAACCCTCCTCGTGCTGTGACGTTGATGGGGCCACATACGTCAGTGTGCATAATTTCTAAGAGCTCCTGAGCCCTTGTACCTTAGCTCCAAAAGACCTCTTAGTCATCTTACCCTTTAGACAAGACTCACATTGAGGAAGACGTACCTCCTCCAGAGATTCTAGAGGATCGTCTTTCACCAATCTTTGAATCCTATCTTGATTAATATGACCAAGTCTTAAATGCCAAAGATACGCCTTGTTAGAGTGAGAAACTTTCAACCTTTTAGAGTTATCTATTAATTTAGTGTCAAGTAGTGAGTCCATCTTTGGTTTTATCGAATATAGGTTTCCATCCATCCATCCAGAACAGATAAAATACTTATTTCTGCGAATATCAACTCTTTTACTAAAAGAAACTAAATAAGAATCCTTTATTAAACAAGCTACCGATATAAGGTTACTCCTAAAATTAGGAACATAAAAACAGTCTTTCAATAAAATAAACCTAAATTCATAAAAGTAAAGATAAATATCTCCCACTGCCTCAGCCACCACCAAGCTGCCGTCTCCAGTCCGCAACGAGAGGCTCTATCATGTAGAATCATCGTTTCCATGAACCCCTGCATAGAAACACAAACATGATTAGTGGCACCCGAATCAATGACCTATGTGTCTTTCGATTCTTCCACCAAAAACGCTTCCAAGTAGTGAAGTTCCTTACCTTTCTTGCCCTTGGCCACTAGGATTTCCTGGCAAGACTTCTTGAAGTGACCTACCTTCCCACAACGAAAGCATTTGGAGTTTTTAGGGTCCTTGGGCTTCTTATTATTCTTCTTCTTCTTCCCATCCGAGACAGGAGGATTAGAAGAATTGCAAGCCATTTGCTTTTGGTTTGGCCTCTTCCTCTTCCGTGAGGGTTTGGAAGATTCTGCCAAATTGGCCTCTCCTTTGGGTTGGACCGCATCCCCATTCCTGATCATCCGCTCATAAGCTTGGAGTTGCTTCATGAGCTCGGTTAGTCCTAACTCCCTTGTCGCCAGATTGTATGCGACCTTAAACCCCACAAAATCTTTAGACAGAGTTTTGAACACCATCTCGATCTGGGTATTGTAGTCCAACTCAGCACCGTTCTCGGTAGCCTCAGCGAAGAATCCCATTAGAGTGATCATATGGTCCTTCATCGGAGTACCCACCTTTTTCTTAGAGTTCATAATACTGGTGATAGCGGACTATCGAGCTAATTTTTCTTGGTCTCCGAACATGTCCTCCAGATTGTCCATGATCTCCCTAGCAACCTAATACGTCTCATGCTGCTTTTGTAAAGCACTCGTCATGTTAGCAAGCATGTAGCATCGAGCTATATCATTGGATTCTCTCCAACGAGTATAGGCAATTAGGACCTCCTCAAGCAGTGTGTCAGGTTTTGGCCCTGGTGGGCATGGTTCGTCCAGTACGAACTTGTGTCTCTCGCAGCTGAGAACTATCAATAGATTTCTTTTCCAATCTTTATAATTATTGTCATTCAGTTTATTCTCAGGAAGTATTGAAATGAGGGGTGTCGGTGACATTTTGAACTGAAATAAAATTATACTAGACAAAGCCCAAGCAAATATATAGATAATTTAGCAAATAAAACATACAAGTATGTTCCTATATGAAACTTGAAAAACATGTAGCATTGCAATCGTAATTCTCAGCACCTATTGCCCCAAGCCACCGAGGGGTGGTCATGAAAACAAATAGCCAGAACATGGACCCGTCCAATTAATACATGTTGCCTTAAATCCTCCAAGGTTAAGATATATATTAATAATCGCTTATTTGGCCACTAGTTTAGTTAACAGAGCTTCTAGGGAAGGTTAATAACTAAACGAGTCTTGAGTGTATAACCATTGTTTATGTAGCCCGATCCACGTCCTACCAAGCCACCGAGGGGTGGTCATGAATAGAATCGTACCCGAACACGTTTTCCACATAAGAGATCCAATCTAGTCTAACGGTGGCGGTAAACACCTACCAAGGGGTGTGGTCAGAGAACTAACGCGAGGCGTTACCATGCTTTCACATATGGATCAACAATGGAGGCCATGGGTTTTATTTGAAACCCTCTCCCACTCAATATTTTGAAAAACATGCAAGTTTTGACAAATTATGTATGATCAATATAGTATGAGCGACACTCACCTATCCTATATGACATGTTATCAAATATGCATATAAAACATCCATCAATACATATTTATACATCCATGACATATTACAAAAAAAAAATAATTGACAGAATAACCAAGCCATGGTTCCATCCTAGAACAAAGAAAATAAAGATTACAAAATTCCATCCAAAGCATTCTTTGGGTCTTGAATTTTGTTCCATCTTCTTGTATCCATCTTTATGTAGCCTCTCCATTTATTTCTCGTCCCATTAATCATTTAAAATTTAAATTCCAAAAATTTAAATTTCAAATTCAATTTCCAAATTCGAATTTCAAATTTAAATTTCAAATTCAAATTTTTAAACAATTTTAAACATCATGTATAATAATATGTAATTTCAAAAATTTCAAATTTTCAATTACATATTTTTAGACATGATTTTAAAATTAAATCTCAAATTTAAAAATCAAAATTTTTTGATTTTTGAACCATCGTACCACCGCCCCCGGAGGTAGCAGCCGCCGTGGACAGCCCCCGGAGGTAGCAGCCGCCGTGGGCAGCCCCCAGCCCGCGGGGGGGGGGCCGGCAGCCCACGGCCGCCCATGTGCAGCCCTGCTGGGCTGCAGGTGTGACAACCGGGAAATTCAGGCCATTCTCGGATGAAAATGTACAAATATATGTATATAACAATTTGTACTATTTAAAGAGTGAAATAAATGTATTTATATTGTTTAGAATATATGAAAATATTCTAACAATACTGACGAGTAAAAAATTCAATGTTGGAAAAATTCACTGAATTGAAACGGGTGAAACGGTGCAAAAAACGACATTGAAAACCCTAACCAGTACAATAAAAGATGGAAAACTTCCGGGATTAATTTTGATCAAACGGAAGCAGTTTAAATTGATCCGACTGCACAGGAGACCTCAGGAACACGCCGGGATGATTTCAGGAAAATTTCGGCTCGAACCGGTATCAGTCAAAAAGTAGTCGAATTAATGTGAATAGTGAAAGTCAAAGTCAACTTTTGCTTTAGCATTTATGACATCATAAATCCCTTTAATAAATGGGAAGAAAATGGTGGTTGGTAGCATTAATGGCCATGATCTAATTTCTTTTTGATCTAAAGGCCAAGATTTGGCCAAAATTCACCACTTTCATTTATTAAAAAATATGGAAAGAATTAGGCTTGAAAGGTGTTTATTTCTCAATGGTGGATAGCCAAATTAATTGGCTTCCTTTACAACTTAAGTCGGCAAACTTAAACAAAAAGTGGCCAAAACTAATTTTCAAGCCAAAATCAAAGAACAAAATTTTCTAAGTATTTCCATGGTGAACCGTGAGCAACCCAAGGGAGACTAAGTGATTTCTTCAATTTTCCTTCACAAAATTGGTGCCAAATCATTCCTTGAAGACAAAGGAAGCAAATGAACAAGGTAACTCCCCTTGGATTGAACTTTTTCTTGGTTTTTTTTCAAGAAAACCGTATGATGAATAGTAGAAAGAATGGAAAAAAATTTTGGTTGTTTTCATTGATTTGGTGTTTGGGTTTTGTTAAGGGTGTGATTAGGAAGAAAACCATGTAATTGGTTTAAAGAAAAACCAAAATTTTGTTGGTTTTCCAAGGGTAAAACCGTGGGTTACCGTGGGTGATCAATGAGAAATTTTTGTGGTTTAAGTGTTAACATGCTTTCAATTCATATTTTGTTAAGAATAAAGCATGATTTGCATTATGAAAAACTTGGAAAAATTGTTGGTGTGAGCTTACCTAAAGTGGCCGTGGGTTACTTAGGGCTTGGAAGAAAGTTTTGCATGGTTTATTTGATAATTGGATGATTTAAATCATGCATTTTATAATGCAAATGATGAAATTGGGAATGAAAGCAAGAAAAGAAAAAAATTGGGGTATGTTTTATTAGTGTGGCCGTGGGTTATTGGTGATTAAAAACCCTAGGGAAATTGTTGAAAAATGCAACGAAAATGGGCTTGAAAATGTGTTAGAAAATGACATTTTAATAGCCTAAGATTTGGTGAAAATTTGAGAAGTTTTGGTTAGGTTTTGATTGTCAAAACCGTGGGCCAAAAACTAAGGATGAAAATGAAAAATTTTTGTGTAATGTGGGTTAAAATGCAAATTGGAATTTTGTGAACTTTTATGTAAAAGTTTGGAAAACTTTTACATAAAATAGGCTTGTGGTATAGTACGTGGCAGGTACATATGGTTCGAGGCGTACCCAACGCCGGTAGCCCTAAAATTACGTCGAAATGCTGTCGAAATTTCGAAAACATCATTTAGGGTAAAATAGAAATAAAAATAAAAAGTTTGGGGTCGGGTCGGAAACCCGAGTCCCTAACAAAAAATTGAATAAGGAAAACCTAAGGGGTAGTTCATGAATAGTAACCCGTCACCTTAAAAACGTAAAACGCGAGTGAAACTGAAAAACCGATCCCGAGGGGGGGGGGCGTTTTTGGAAACGAAATAAAGGTCCGAGTCGGGAACGGAAAATCCGAGCCTCGGAAACCTAGATCGGGAATGTCTAGATGAATGTTTTAAATACTAGTGAAACGTCCGTTTGAGACTCCGAAATGATAGAAAATCACTAAACCGACGTAAGGGTCGGAATAGTGCTTCCCGAGGGTCGGGAAAGGGAAAAGTGAAAATTAAATAGAAACGAACCCGGTAATGATTAGAAAAGAGTCAGAAAAGTTCCTGAGAGCCAAAAATACAGTCTGGATCGGGAAAATTCAGTCAGGGCAAATTTGTAATTTTGCAAAAATATAGGGGCAAAATCGTAATTTTGCCAAAATACAGGGGTAAAATCGTAATTTTGTAAAAGTTGAGAAAAATGGAAAAAATGATAAATAAAGCCTAAAAAGTTATAAATAGGTTTTATTTAAGCTTTTAAATGAAAAATAAAAGCTATAAATGGAAATGAAATTAACAGACAAGGTTTTGTCTGTAGGATCCAAAAATCGACCTACAAGGAAGGCGATCAAAGATCCAAGAGAGAAAAAGGGAAGAAACTGATAAGGTAAGTTCAAACATTTACCTGTCTACAACATATAGCATTATTATTGCTAACTTTGATGTACTAACTATAAGTTAGGTACATATGTGCTACGGGCACTATTATAGAATAGAGAGAGAGACGTAATGTGCTACGGGCACTATTGAGAATGGACACATTGTTAATTGTGCTTCGGGCACTAGAGCGAGGTTAATGAAACTCACTCATCTAAAATTAAAATGTGAACCATTCCTAACCACGGGACAATGTGAAGTCACCGGGTTAGAATTTTAAAAAGTTGGTAATGAAACCACTTTATGGCGTACCAGCCTTCCGTACAGGGAGGTACTTTTGCCTTCGGGGCTATGAGATTAAGGCTGTGGAGGTCAGCGCTGATGTACCGCTCCCAGTCATATAAAATTTTGCCTTTGAGGCTATGAGATTAAGGCTGTGGAGGTCAGCACTAATGTACCGCTCCCAGTCATGCGCACTTAAATGGTACTGCCAACCTGAGCTCAAAACCAGAACATAAGCAAAGATAATTACCTAAAACTGAAACTATGTCATAATTGAGCATAAGACAGTTTAGTGAGAGTACTAACATCGCGGTAGATGTACTGTTGTGACGCTGTGTTGTGGTCAAAGTTACTATTCACGTATGAATAGTGGTCAACGATACTATTCATTATGAATAGTGGGCAACGATACTATTCATTATGAATAGTACTATTCATAGAAATTTTATTTCTTGCATGTTTGAACTTACTGAGCCTGTAGCTCACCATTTTTGCTTATGTTGCAGGTAAGCGACCAGCTCAGTAGCTTGTTTGACTGGATACGGACGGGATGGCGCGTGTCAAATGGGATAACTGGGCGAGGGATATGGTCCTGCCAGAGTCTTTTCGCTGAGCGATAAAAAGGGAAGGAAAAAAAAAAAAGAAACAGTCTTTTATAATATTATATATTTTACGAAAGTACTGTAATATGTAAATTACTTTGTACGTGCCAACAAAGTAAATAGTGGGAAATGTTTTACATGATGTTTAAAGAAAAAAAAATTTTTCCAAAAACGTCATGATTTACTGAGAGAGAGAGATTAGCCGGTGACCCATGAGAGTACAATCTATCGCAGTTAGCGATAAAGATTAACTGTAATAGTATTGTATGATCTCTACGAGGGGCGGGCCGCCACAGTTGGTATCAGAGCAAGGTTTGCGATTGGCTTAGTTTAGAATACCAACTACTGCCACAGTTGGTATCAAAGCAAGGTTTACGGTTGGTGTAGTCTAGAATACCAACTGCTGCCACAGTTGGTATTAGAGCGGAATTACGGTTGGTTTAATTTGGATTACTAACTACAGTCACAGTTGGTATCAGAGCAGAGTTGACCATATCCCGATTTGACACTTCGTGTATCCTGCACCGCTATCCAAGTAAGTAGTTTACTTAAGTTTAGTTAATTATTTTCTTATGTGAAAATAATTATCTTATAGGTAGCAAGATGACCAGACCTCCTTATGTGAGACCACCGCTACCACGACCGAGAGGAGTATTACGGGTATGGACGAGACCTATTGTGAGGCCGTCTATTTCCCAACGACTAGTAATTAGACCCCCGGTGCCCGAGAGACCTCCAGTACCAGTACCAGCACCAGCACCAGTGCCAGTAGATGTTGTACAGCCACGACCGATAGTTCATCCACCTGTAGTAGTGGACATTCCAGTTGTTGGTGGACGCCAACATATTGGGGTGAGAGTTTCAGCTTGGGCAGTACAGGCATTTCGAGCTAGCAGTCCTCCTATGTTTGACTGTGGACGACAGTCAATGGAGGCGAAGGACTGGCTCCATGCCATCGAGAGGATTATGGTGATGTGTGACATCGATCGAGATATGTGGATCCAGTTGGCCATCAGTATGTTTCAGGGAGATGCTCGAGTATTTTGGCAGTATTGCGACCAGGAGATTTTATTAGGATTCAGTTGGGCTGAGTTCTGTCAGCGGTTGGCGGATCAGTTTCCGCCTAGGAATCCGGCACCTGCTCCAGCACCTCCAGAGAGACGAGAGGCAGATACACCTACGTATCCTGGATTTGATGAGGTTAGGGACTACATTCTCCAAACAGAGAGGATGGTCATGTTGTCTGGTGAGACAGTTATGTCTTACGCAGCACGATTTGAGGAGACCATCAGGAGGAGATGTCCGTTGCCCAACCTCACGGAAGCAAACTGTTGTGAGCTGTTCTGGAGAGGTTTACCCATGGAGTTGAGACAGAGGGTAATCAAGCTGTTTCCTCCTACGCTCCAAGAGTTTGTAGTAACGATCAGGACGATCGAGAGAGAGATTCTGATCGAGCATCTGACGCAGAGTTGACGAGAGACACTGGGTCAAGATGAGATGTTTGCACGCATCTTTGGGCCAAGAAGAATGATGAATGATCATGAGGCTGGAACGTCTAGACCACGAAGAGGTGATGACTCAGGACAGAGAGCATTGCCTAGGGGTGGTGACGATTTAGATGATCCAGATGATGACGAGGATCCAGAAGAATATCCTCTAGTCCCAGATACAGGAGATGTGTAATCAGTAGATGCATACATGTACATAAGTAGCTTAGAGAGAAAAGCTCTTTTGTATAGACTTGTGGCCAAGATGTATAAAAAGGCCGATGTATATATGACTGGTGATGATTATGTATGATCTATGAATGAAATATCAAATGATTACATGTTGCACGATGATATGTTACAATGATGTGGCTTTACATTACCCTAAATTTCGTAAATTTATATGATTTTACGAATGTGGTTATGAAAAGCTAACGGTGAATTATTGTGCCATAATAGGACGATAGGCAAGATGGTGGATTTGCGTAATCGACCAGAGGGACGAGAGCGACGTCCTAATGTTATGGAGAGACTGGATCAAATACAAGCCCTACTAGAAGCTCAGATGCAAGAAAATGCTAATCTGAGGCGACGGGTAGAGGAGCTAGAATAAAGACAAGGCTCTGAGGGTACCCAAGTAGAACAACAAGCTGAGGTAGATCCGGTTATCCCTCCAGCTACTGTAAATGAGAGAGTTCCTGAACAGCAACCGGTTTTAAATCTGGAACCCCTCTATGAAAGATTTAGGCATATGAGGCCGCCAGAATTTGAAGGGTCTATAAATCCTCTAGAGGCTGAAGACTGGTTGTCATCCTTGCAAGTGATCATGGAATTCATGAACCTAACCGACCGGGAGAAGGTTGCATGTGCGTCTTTTGTGCTGAGAAAAGATGCTCGTTTTTAGTGGGACACTGTACGAATGAGAAGAGACGTGTCTACCATGAGTTGGGTGGAATTTCTGGAAGAATTTAACCAAAAATATTACGACCCTGCATCTCTGAGACAACAACAAAAAGAGTTCTCAGAATTGACGCAAGGAAATATGTCGGTGAGCGAAGTTTGCCGAAAGTTCGACCAGTTATCCCGGTTATGTCCCTATGTAGTCCCTACTGAGAGGGAGAAAATACAGAAAATGATCGGGATGTTCAGGCCAGAAATTGCTGCGTTAGTAGACACTGGACAAGTACGACCTACTTCTGTAGCAGACTGTGTGAGTCGGGCCATGAGAGCTGAGTTTCACGTAGCCCGACAGAAAGAGGAAAGAGAAAAACACTGGGAGGCTAAGAAGAAGGAGAGGGCTTTGGCGAAGTCTACACAAGCTGGTCAATCGAGCAAGCCTACTCAGAATGCTAAACCAAACCAGGGCAATAGTCAAGGATCCCAGCAAAATAAGAGGAAAGGCAATTTTTCTGGAAATCGCTAGGGAAATAATCGAAACCAGCAGCGGAGAACAGCTGGTAATGCGGAATCCAATGTGTAAAATTGTCCTACATGTGGGAAAAGACATTCTGGGCAATGCAGATTTGGGCCACTTGTTTGCTATGAATGTGGAAAGGAAGGCCATTATGCCAGAAACTGTCCAAACAATAGGCAGGGTGGACAAGGCACTTCCCAATAGCACCAGACACGCCCACAAGCTCATTCCCTTCAGGCCAAAGTTAAAAAGTCACCAGTAAGGCCGCAACGCCAGGAGCGTGTGCCACGTGCCGATGCTCGTGTGATGGCCTACAGCAAGGAGGATGCAGAGGTAGGAACATCGAACGTAGTGACAGGTCAGCTCACTGTCGCTAGTCATGTAGCCTCTGTACTATTCGATTCCGGTGCCACGCATTCTTTTGTTTCCTATGCATTTGCTGATAAGATAGGACTTCCTAAGGACTATATGGGAAGGGTATTTAAGACAGCTTTACCCTCTGGGGAAGTATTGTTGTCCAAGTACTGGCTACCTTATGTACCAATATATGTGGTAAATAGGGAACTATATGCGGAATTGATCGTAATGAAGATCGCGGATTACGATGTGATTCTAGGCATGGATTTCCTAGGAAAATACCAAGCGACGATCGAGCGCCGAAATCGAAAGATAGTATTCCAACTCGAGGAAGAAGAGAGTTTCGAATATGTTGATACTTCTCGAAAACCCGAGAAGATGATGATCAGTTCGCTGAGAGCAAGCAAGCTGATAGCCAGTGGTTGTATGGGCTATCTGGCATATGTGGTGGACATTACAGAGGAACAAAAGCTTCAACCTGAAGATGTTCCTGTGGTTAATGAATTTCTTGACATATTTCTGGAAGAGTTACTAGGGATACCTCCAGAGAGAGAAATCTCGTTCGAAATTCAGTTGATGCCTGGAACGGCACCCATTTCCAAAGCACCATACCGCATGGCTCCAGTGGAGTTAAAGGAGCTGCAGGTACAATTAAAGGAGCTTTTGGATAAAGGATTCATCAGACCGAGTTTTTCTCCATGGGGTGCACCTGTGTTATTCGTCAAGAAAAAGGATGGAACGTTCCGGTTGTGCATTGATTACCGGGAGTTGAATAAGGTTACAATCAAGAATAGGTATCCATTACCTAGAATTGATGACCTATTCGACCAGTTAAAAGGCGCAGCAGTATTCTCCAAGATCGACTTACGATCAGGATATCACCAGTTGAGAATTAAAGAAAGTGATATTCCTAAGACGGCGTTTAGGACTCGTTATGGTCACTACGAGTTTCTCGTGATGCCATTTGGATTAACAAATGCGCCGACAGCGTTCATGGATTTGATGAACAGAATTTTTAAAGAGTATTTGGATAAGTTTGTCATTGTATTCATTGATGACATTCTTATATACTCGAAGACTCATAAGGAGCACAAGGAGCATCTGAGGATCATGCTGAATACAATAAGGAAGCATCAACTGCATGCCAAATTCTCAAAATGTGAGTTTTGGCTGGACAGAGTACATTTCCTCGGACATGTTGTATCCCAGGAAGGTATTGCTGTAGATCCGACAAAAGTAGATGCAATTAACCAGTGGCCTGTACCCAAGAGTGTGACGGAAATACGTAGTTTCTTGGGGTTAACTGGTTATTATCGACGATTTGTAGAGGGATTTGCGCGATTAGCTACACCTCTTACTGCTCTTACACGCAAGGAAAGGAAGTACGAGTGGACTACGGAATACGAAAGAAGCTTCCAAGAGTTAAAGAGACGGCTGACAAGCGCACCAATCCTTACGCTTCCCACTGAAGGGGAGAAGTTTGTGATCTACAGTGATGCATCTAAAATAGGATTGGGAGCAGTCCTAATGCAAGGCAGCAAGGTGATTGCCTATGCTTCCCGTCAATTAAAGGATCATGAAAGGAATTACCCTACGCATGACCTTGAACTTGCTGCAGTAGTGTTCGCACTTAAAATTTGGTGACACTATCTCTATGGAGCTTAGTGTCAGATTTTCACTGATCACCAAAGCCTGAAGTATTTCTTCACACAAAAAGACGATGGTTGGAACTGGTGAAGGATTATGATTGTGAAATCCTATACCATCCTGGAATGGCCAACCATGTAGCGGATGCTTTAAGTAGGAAGTCTACCATATCACACCAGCTACCAATAAACAGGCTTCCGAAGCCATTGCAGCAAGAGATAAATTCGTTGAACTTGGAGCTGATATCTGGAAGACTAGCTGTACTCTAAGTGGAATCATCGTTGTTTGAGGATATAAAGGAAGCTCAAAGACGAGATCCAACGATGACAAGTTCTCAAGAAAGCATTTCCAAGGATGGAATGATCCTTTATCAAGGAAGGATAAATGTTCCAGCTAATGAGGAACTTAGAAGACAGATCATGTCAGAAGCCCACGAGACACCCTATTTGGTTCATCCCGGAGCTAGCAAGATGTATCAGGACTTGAAGTTACAGTTCTAGTGGAAAGGGATGAAGAATGATATAGCAAAATTCATGAGCAGATGCATGACCTGTCAAAGAATCAAAGCGGAACATAAACATCCAGCAGGAAGATTGGAACCACTAGAGATTCCTGAATGGAAATGGGAACACATTACGATGGATTTTGTAGTGGGACTCCCGAAAACCCGAGAAGGTTATGATGCCATTTGGGTTATTGTGGACAGACTGACCAAGACGGCACGGTTTATAGCTGTCAAGATGACTTTTTCGTTGGAAAAGTTTGCTCAGTTGTACGTAACTCATGTCGTCAGATTACATGGAGTACGAAAATCCATTGTATCAGATCGAGATGCATGATTCACTTCGAATTTTTGGAAGTGTGTGCAAGAGGCCATGGGTACTGAATTGAGACTCAGTACGGCTTTTCATCCGCAAACAGACGGACAGTAAGGGCGGACCATCCAGATGTTAGAGGACATGCTTCGAGCTTGTGTAATGGATTTTATGGGAAATTGGAACGAGAAGTTACCATTAATTGAATTCTCGTACAATAATAGTTACCAAGCTTCTATAGGCATGGCACCTTACGAGGCTTTGTATGGACGGAAGTGCAGATCACCATTACACTGGTATGATTTACGAGAGAAGCAGTTGCATAAGATGGATTTTGTAAAAGAGACTTCTGACGCAGTTGCTAGAATTCAGCGTCAAATGAAAATTGCGCAAAGTCGACAAAAGAGTTATGCGGACAAGAGGCGGAGATCCTTAGAGTTTGATGAAGGAGACTTCGTGTTTCTTAAGGTATCGCCTATGAAGGGGATTATGCGTTTCGGTAAGAAGGGGAAACTTAGTCCAAGATATATTGGACCTTATGAAATTATCGAGCGCATTGGAAAGGTCGCTTACAGATTAGCGCTACCTCCAGAATTGTCGGCAGTGCATAATGTATTTCATGTGTCGATGCTGAGAAACTATATACCAGATCCGTCCCATGCATTGAAGCATGAGCCTATTCAAATCCATGAGGATTTGACATATGAGGAACAACCTATTCGAGTACTGGCTCGTGAAGAGAAAGTACTCAGGAATAAGACAATCCCACTAGTGAAGATTCTGTGGAAAAATCACAACATTGAAGAAGCTACGTGGGAACGAGAAGATGAGATGAGGAGTTTATACCCCCACTTGTTCTAATTTTCGAGGATGAAAATTTTATAAGGAGGGGTGAACGTGACAACTGGGAAATTCATGCCATTCTCAGATGAAAATGTACAAATGTATGTAAATAACAATTTATACTATTTAAAGAGTGAAATAAATGTATTTATATTGTTTAGAATATATGAAAATGTTCTAATAATATTGACGAGTAAAAAATTCAGTGTTGGAAAAATTCGCTGAATTGAAACGGGTGAAACGGTGCCAAAAACGGCATTGAAAACCCTAACCGGGACAATAAAAGACGGAAAACTTCCGGGATTAATTTTGATCAAACGGAAGCAGTTTAAATTGATCCGACTGCACAGGAGACCTCAGGAACACGCCGGGACGATTTCAGGAAATTTCGGCTCGAACCGGTATCGGTTAAAAAGTAGTCGAATTAATGTGAATAGTGAAAGTCAAAGTCAACTTTTACTTTAGCATTTATGACATCATAAATCCCTTTAATAAATGGGAAGAAAATGGTGGTTGGTAGCATTAATGGCCATGATCTAATTTCTTTTTGATCTAAAGGCCAAGATTTGGCCAAAATTCACCATTTTAATTTATTGAAAAATATGGAAAGAATTAGGCTTGAAAGGTGTTTATTTCTCATTGGTGGATAGCCAAATTAATTGACTTCCTTTACAACTTAAGTCGGCAAACTTAAACAAAAAGTGGCCGAAACTAATTTTCAAGCCAAAATCAAAGAACAAAATTTTCTAAGTATTTCCATGGTGAACCGTGAGCAACCCAAGGGAGACTAAGTGATTTCTTCAATTTTCCTTCACAAAATTGGTGTCAAATCATTTCCTTGAAGACAAAGGAAGCAAGTGAACAAGGTAACTCCCCTTGGATTGAACTTTTTCTTGGTTTTTTTTTCAAGAAAACCATATGATGAATAGTAGAAAGAATGGAAAAAAATTTTGGTTGTTTTCATTGATTTGGTGTTTGGGTTTTGTTAAGGGTGTGATTAGGAAGAAAACCATGTAATTGGTTTAAAGAAAAACCAAAATTTTGTTGGTTTTCCAAGGGTAAAACCGTGGGTTACCATGGGTGATCAATGAGAAATTTTTGTGGTTTAAGTGTTAACATGCTTTCAATTCATATTTTGTTAAGAATAAAGCATGATTTGCATTATGAAAAACTTGGAAAAATTTTTGGTGTGAGCTTACCTAAAGTGGCCGTGGGTTACTTAGGGCTTGGAAGAAAGTTTTGCATGGTTTATTTGATAATTGGTTGATTTAAATCATGCATTTTATAATGCAAATGATGAAATTGGGAATGAAAGCAAGAAAAGAAAAAAATTGGGGTATGTTTTATTAGTGTGGCCGTGGGTTCTTGGTGATTAAAAACCCTAGGGAAATTGTTGAAAAATGCAATGAAAATGGGCTTGAAAATGTGTTAGAAAATAACATTTTAATAGCCTAAGATTTGGTGAAAATTTGAGAAGTTTTGGTTAGGTTTTGATTGTCAAAACCGTGGGCCAAAAACAAAGGATGAAAATGAAAAATTTTTGTGTAATGTGGGTTAAAATGCAAATTGGAATTTTGTGAGCTTTTATGTAAAAGTTTGGAAAACTTTTACATAAAATAGGCTTGTGGTATAGTACGTGGCAGGTACATATGGTTCGAGGCGTACCCAACGCCGGTAGCCCTAAAATTACGTCGAAATGCTGCCGAAATTTCGAAAACAGCATTTGGGGTAAAATGGAAATAAAAATAAAAAGTTTGGGGTCGGGTCGGAAACCCGAGTCCCTAACGAAAAATTGAATAAGGAAAACCTAAGGGGTGGTTCGTGAATAGTAACACATCCCCTTAAAAACTTAAAACGCGAGTGAAACTGAAAAACCGACCCTGAGGGGGGGGGGGCGTTTTTGGAAACGAAATAAATGTCCGAGTCGAGAACGGAAAATCCGAGTCTCGGAGACCTAGATCGGGAATGTCTAGATGAACGTTTTAAATACTGGTGAAACGTCCATTTGAGGCTCCGAAACGATAGAAAATCACTAAATCGACATAAGGGTCAGAATAGTGCTTCCCGAGGGTCGGGAAAGGGAAAAGTGAAAATAAAATAGAAACGAACCCGGTAATGATTAGAAAAGTCATAAAAGTTCCTGAGAGCCAAAAATGCAGTCTGGATCGGGAAAATTCCGTCAGGGGTAAAATTGTAATTTTGTGAAAATATAGGGGTAAAATCGTAATTTTGTCAAAATACAGGGGCAAAATCATAATTTTGTAAAAGTTGAGAAAAATGGGGAAAATGATAAATAAAGCCTAAAAAGTTATAAATAGGTTTTATTTAAGCTTTTAAATGGAAAATAAAAGCTATAAATGGAAATGAAATTAACAGACAAGGTTTTGTCTGTAGGATCCAAAAATCGACCTACAAGGAGGGCGATCAAAGATCCAAGAGAGAAAAAGGGAAGAAACTGATAAGGTAAGTTCAAACATTTACCTGTCTACAACATATAGCATTATTATTGCTAACTTTGATGTACTAACTATAAGTTAGGTACATATGTGCTACGGGCACTATTATAGAATAGAGAGAGAGACGTAATGTGCTACGGGCACTATTGAGAATGGACACATTGTTAATTGTGCTTCGGGCACTAGAGCGAGGTTAATGAAACTCACTCATCTAAAATTAAAATGTGAACCATTCCTAACCACGGGACAATGTGAAGTCACCGGGTTAGAATTTTAAAAAGTCGGTAATGAAACCACTTTCTGGCGTACCAGCCTTCCGTACAGGGAGGTACTTTTGCCTTCGGGGCTATGAGATTAAGGCTGTGGAGGTCAGCGCTGATGTACCGCTCCCAGTCATATAAAATTTTGCCTTTGAGGCTATGAGATTAAGGCTGTGGAGGTCAGCACTAATGTACCGCTCCCAGTCATGCGCACTTAAATGGTACTGCCAACCTGAGCTCAAAACCAGAACATAAGCAAAGATAATTACCTAAAACTGAAACTATGCCATAATTGAGCATAAGACAGTTTAGTGAGAGTACTAACATCGCGGTAGATGTACTGTTGTGACACTGTGTTGTGGTCAAAGTTACTATTCACGTATGAATAGTGGTCAATGATACTATTCATGATAAATAGTACTATTCATAGAAATTTTATTTCTTGCATGTTTGAACTTACTGAGCCTGTAACTCACCATTTTTGCTTATGTTGCAGGTGAGCGACCAGCTCAGTAGCTTGTTTGACTGGATGCGGACGGGATGGCGCGTGTCAAATGGGATAACTGGGCGAGGGATATGGTCCTGCCAGAGTCTTTTCGCTGAGCGATAAAAAGGGAAGGAAAAAAAAAAGAAACAGTCTTTTATAATATTATATATTTTACGAAAGTACTGTAATATGTAAATTACTTTGTACGTGCCAACAAAGTAAATAGTCGGAAATGTTTTACATGATGTTTAAAGAAAAAAATTTCTTCCCAAAAACGTCATGATTTACTGAGAGAGAGAGATTAGCCGGCGACCCATGAGAGTATAATCTATCGCAGTTAGCGATAAAGCTTAACTGCAATAGTATTGTATGATCTCTACGAGGGGCGGGCCGCCACAGCAGGTCAAGCCTACAGTGCCAGGCTACATGCCCAGGCTGGACGCAGCAGCCGGCAGGCTGCGGCCAGCCTTGGGGAGGCTACGGCCACCCTCGACTGTAGGCCAAGCCTGTGGCCGTGGGTGGTTATGGCCTACACAGGGGTTGCCGCAGCTCCATCCTGCCCGAGGGCAGGGGCTACAGCCCCACCAAGGCCCGACGGCCTATCCCAAGGGGTCATGTCTCGTTTTTCATGCCATATTCCAATTTAACTATTAGGATCTCCAAAAATTAATTTGAATCCCAATTAAATTGAAATTTTCCACACAATAAAAATTTCAACCTTTAAATTAAATTTAACTTTTTGGGAAAAATAAATTATGGTCTTCAATCTTCAATCTCCTCCAAGAATAATTACATAAAATTTCCTAAACCGTTTTCGGTGTACAAAAATTCTAACCATAATAATTCTAAGAGACAAAAATTAAAATCCATGGGAAAATTACAGTATTAAAAAACTGCTCCCATGGTTACATAAAAAATCCTAGATATAATTTTTCTAAATTCTAAGGAACCATAACCGGTATAAACAAGCATGCTTATAATAATTCAAAAAATTAAAATAACCATATACTTTATACATAATACATGATAACAACATAAAAGAATCCTAGAATGCCACTCTTTAAATATCAAATCCATACATAAAAAGACTATGTAATTGTCTAATTTATGTATATGGCGTAGTCATGAGATGGCTCTGATACCAATTGTAGGAAAATAAATCGATAAAAACGTATCAAAGTGACGCAGCGGAACAATATAAAATTTTCAAATCGTTAAATATCTCATGATACCATATACAATAAACTAACAACAATTAAAACTCATACCTCAAGGATGCCAATCTGCAGGAGGAGAATGACCAGAGGGCTTTAACCAACTAGCCTTCTCTACTATTCTCCAATTCCCGAATGGCTGAGTGTGTGAGCACTCTGAACCTTGATCGGTATGCTAGCACTACTAGTCTTCTTCCAACCACCTAGATCTCTAAAGAACTTATTGTCACGGTTGGCTGTGCAACGATAAGCCTGCTCACCTGAGAGTCTGTGGTCTGAGAGAACTGGAGTGCCAGGACCTCTATTTATAGACCTGCATGAGGTGATTCTTTGAATTCAAATTGGATTAGGAGAAGATATTCTCCCTTATCCACAAGCACAAAATTTGAATTTTCCAAGGGGAAAATCCCAAAAATAAATACGGCCACTTTAGGATAATTCCAATCCAAATCTAAACAAGATTTTAACTAGAATTTTATCTCCCTTTTTCAGCCAAAAAATCCAAAAATCCAAGGGAAAATCCCCACCAAAATTTCGACCACTTTCGGATAAGGAAGAATCAAAATTCCACTAGGATTTTCAAGCTTGAATCTTATCGCATCCTTATCCAAAATAACCGAAAATCTCCTAGGAGATTTAGTCTAAAAATTCGGCCATTATCAGGGAGGAGAGAATCCAAATTCAACTAGGATTGAAACTTGAATTTTTTCTTGAACTTTATCCACAAAAATCTGAAAATTCAATGAGGATAATCCTCAAAAATTTCATCCATATTTGGTTGGGATTTGGATTCAAAATTCAAGTAGGATTCTAACAAGATTTTCCTCTCCATATCCAACTCAAATTCAAATTTCATTCCTTGTGGATTTACCACAACAAATTCGAATCCCACTTGGACTGTGACTCAAAATTTGAATTTCAAATTTCAAATTTTAAATTTCAAATTTCAAATTTAAATTTCAAATTCAAATTTCAAATTCAAATTTCAAATTCAATTTTTAATTTCAAATTTCAAATTCAAAATTCAAATTTCAAATTTCAAAATTCAAATTTCAAAATTCAAATTTCAAAATCCACAAAACAGTTGTATTTCTAATTCTTGTTCTCATGGATAATTTTCTACAACTCCAATCCAATCTCAAATAAAATCATGGCAACTTTATTTAGAGTTCGAATAATTGTGTTCTCTATTATCCAAAACAAAATCAAAATTCAACTGGAGAGAATCTTGTCAACCATCCTAATGTTAGGAAATGCCCTAAGTATTAGAGACATTTAGATGTATTCATTTTGAACTGGATAATAAAATTATATATAGAGGTTATTCATTACATTGCTATCTGTCCTCGTCTTATTTACATGTTAAAGTAAATGTAAGCAAATATGGCTCACTGACTGCTTGTGTTAAAACTGTTAGAACGTTGCATGCAATGGACTTTTGTATGCGAGAAGACAATGTTCTAAAGTTAGCAGTCTAAACTATGGTCTATAGTCTATGGGGTTAGACCGAGCATCTAACTCATGTTAAGACTATTATGTTGTCTAAAGCCTTGGAGGGGACGGTCTGTCTTGACTGTCTGGAGCTGGACTCCCAAGTAGAGACATAGATATGTTGCTGGGTGGTGACATATTAGACCGGGACTAAAGCGTGATTGATCTACGTAGTCCGCTATGAGTGGATCAATCTGCTTTTGACGTTCATTGTGCAATGACCTTAATCCTGAGTAAATGAACTTCTTCATGTATATGACTTGTGTACTTTGATGTTCCAATGGCTAAAGCGTCTCAGACGTAGTAAGCTTATAGACCGGTTCGTTGGGTGCATGACTTGTATACGATGAAGGGTTTGTTTGCAGATATCGGAATCATAGCTCTGAGGAGTTAAATGTATCCTCTTAAAAGCATTATACTGAATGTGAAAATGGACAAGGCCTTGGGTCGTCTGCTGGGCGGATGACTTCTTATTCACATATGGTGAATAATCATTTTCTTGATTCGGTAGTATAATGGAACTTTAAGATAGCCTGATCAGTAGCATTAAACGGACTTTGACCTAAGGCTGATCATGGATATCATATGAGGGTTTTGCATATATGCCAAGGTCATTGGATAGTAGCTCGTCACAGGCTTACGTAATACGGTATATAATTGGGAGTTCCGTTTCAGGTTTATAGTGGTGTGACTCTGAAACTAGTGATCATATGATTGAGTTGTTCGATAAAGAATGATGATCATATGGAATCACGGGAGCCTGATTATATATGTCCAATCAGTCCCTCTACTAGCTCCACATAATTCCTTAACGTTTGGCAAATTGATTTGTGTATGCTATTGGCTAGTTTATTATGCATGGATGGTGATGACACAGGATTAGGATGGTAGACAAGATTCTCTCCGGTTGGATTCAGATTTTGTTTTGGATAATAGAGTACACAATTATTCGAACTCCAAATAAAGTTGCCATGATTTTATTTGAGATTGGATTGGAGTTGTAGAAAATTATTCATGAGAACAAGAATATGAAACACAACCGTTTTGTGGAATTTGAAATTTGAATTTTGAAAATTGAAATTTGAATTTTGAAATTGGAAATTTGAAATTTGAATTTGAAATTTGAAATTCAAATTTTGAATCACAGTCCAAGTAGGATTTGAATTTGTTGTGGATAATCCATAAGGTTTGAAATTTGAATTTGAGTTGGATTTGGAGAGGATAATCTTGTTAGAATCCTACTTGAATTTTGAGTCCAACTCCCAACAAAAGTGGACGAAATTTTTGAGGATAATCCTCATGGAAAAATTTGAATTTTTGTGGATAAGATTCAAGGGAATAATTCAAGTTTCAATCCCAGTTGAATTTGGATTCTCTCCTCCCTGAAAAGTGGCCGAAAATTTGGAGAATCTCTCCTAGGAAATTCGGTTATTTTTGGATAAGGTTGAGATAAGATTCAAGCTTGAAAATCCTAGTGGAATTTTGATTCTTCCTTATCCTAAAAGTGGCCGAAAATTTGGAGAAGATTTTCTCCTAGAAATTTCAGATTTTTTGGTTGAAAAAGGGAGATAAAATTCTAGTTAAAATCTTGTTTAGATTTGGATTGGATTTATCCTAAGAAAACCGAATTTAATTGTGGAGATTCTCCCTTGGAAAATTTGGATTTTATGGATATGGATAAGGGAGAAAATCTTTTCCTAGTCCAATTCGAATTCAGAGAACCACCTCATGCAGGTCTAAAAATAGAGGTCCTGCCACTCCAGTTCTCTCAGACCACAGATTCTCAGGTGAGCAGGCTTATTGTTGCACAGCTCATCGTGACAATAAAGTTCTTTAGAGATCTGGGTGGTCGGAAGAAGACTAGCAGTGCTAGCATACCGATCGAGGTTCAGAGTGCCCACACACTCAACCATTCGGGAATTGGAGAATAGTAGAGAAGGCTAGTTGGTTGAAGCCTCCGGTCATTCTCCTCCTACAAGATTGGCGTCCTTGAGGTATGAGTTTTAATTGTTGTTGGTTTATTGTATATGGCATCATGAGATATTTAACGATCTAAAAATTTTTATTGTTCCGCTGTGCCACTCTGATACGTTTTTACCGATTTGCATATATGACAAGGTCATTGGATAGTAGCTCGTCACAGGCTCACGTAATACGGTATATAATTGGGAGTTCAGTTTCAGCTTTATAGTGGTGTGACTCTGAAATTAGTGATCATATGATTGAGTTGTTCGGTACAGAATGATGATCATATGGAATCACGGGAGCCCGATTATATATGTCCAATCAGTCCCTCTACTAGCTCTACATAATTCCTTGACGTTTGGCAAATTGATTTGTGTATGCTATTGGCTGGTTTATTATGCATGGACGGTGATGACACAGGATTAAGATGGTAGACAAAATTCTCTCCGGTTCGATTCAGATTTTGTTTTGGATAATAGAGTACACAATTATTCGAACTCCAAATAAAGTTGCCATGATTTTATTTGAGGTTGGATTAGAGTTGTAGAAAATTATCCATGAGAACAAGAATTTGAAACACAACCGTTTTGTGGAATTTGAATTTTGAATTTTGAAATTTGAATTTTGAATTTTGAAATTTGAAATTTGAATTTTGAATTTGAAATTTGAATTTGAAATTTGAAATTTGAAATTTGAAATTTGAATTTGAAATTTGAATTTGAAATTTGAAATTTGAAATTCAAATTTTGAATCACAGTCCAAGTAGGATTCGAATTTGTTGTGGAAAATCCACAAGGTTTGAAATTCGAATTTGAGTTGGATTTGGAGAGGATAATCTTGTTAGAATCCTACTTGAATTTTGAATCCAAATCCCAACAAACTATGGATGAAATTTTGAGGATAATCCTCAATAGAATTTCGGTTTCTGTGGATAAGATTCAAGGGAAAAATTCAAGTTTCAATCCCAGTTGAGTTTGGATTCTCTCTTCCCTGAAACGTGGCCGAAATTTTGGAGATAATCTCCTAGGAAAATTCGATTATTTTGGATAAGGTTGAGATAAGATTCAAGCTTGAAAATCCTAGTGGAATTTTGATTCTTCCTTATCCTAAAAGTGGCCGAATATTAGGAGAAGATTTTCTCCTAGGAATTTCAGATTTTTTGGTTGAAAAAGGGAGATAAAATTCTAGTTAAAATCTTGTTTAGATTTGGATTGGTTTTATCCTTAAAAAACCGAATTTATTGTTGGGAATTTCCCATGGAAAAATTCGGATTTTATGGTTATGGATAAGGGAGAATATCTTTTCCTAGTCCAATTCAAATTCAAAGAATCACCTCATGCAGGTCTATAAATAGAGGTCCTGTCACAGGTGAGCAGGCTTATTGTTGCACAGCTCATCATGACAATAAAGTTCTTTAGAGATCTGGGTGGTCGGAAGAAGACTAGCAGTCCTAGCATACCGATCGAGGTTCAGAGTGCCCACACACTCAGCCATTCAGGAATTGGAGAATAGTAGAGAAGGCTAGTTGGTTGAAGCCTCCGGTCATTCTCCTCCTGCAGATTGACGTCCTTGGGGTATGAGTTTTAATTGTTGTTGATTTATTGTATATGGCATCATGAGAGATTTAATGATCTAAAAATTTTTATTGTTCCGCTGCACCACTCTGATACGTTTTTACCGATTTATTATCCTACAATTGGTATCAGAGCCATCTCATGACTATGCCATGTACATAAATTAGACAATTACTTAGTCTTTTTATTTATGTATGGATTTGATATTTAGAGAGTGGCATTCTAGGGTTCCTTTATGTTGTTATCATGGATTATGTATAAAGTATGTGGTTATTTTAATTTTTTTTTGAATTATTATAAGCATGCTTGTTTATGCCAGTTATGGTTCCTTAGAATTTAGAAAAATTGTATCTAGGATTTTTTTATGTAACCATGGGAGCAGTTTATTAACACTGTAATTTTCCCATGGATTTTTATTTTTGTCTCTTAGAATTTTTATGGTTAGAATTTTTGTACACCGGAAACGGTTTAGGAAATTTTATGTAATTATTCTTGAAGGAGATTGAAGATTGAAGACCGTAATTTATTTTATCCAAAAGTTAAATTTGATTTAAAGGTTGAAATTTTGATTGTGGGAAAAATTTCAATTTAATTGGGATTCAAATTAATTTTTGGAGATCCTAATAGGTAAATTGGAATATGGCACGAAAATCGAGACACGACCCCTCGGGATAGGCCGACGGGCCTTGGTGGGGCTGCAACCCCTGCCCTCGGGCAGGAAGGGGCTGCGACAGCCCCTGTGCAGGCCAACACCACCCACGGCCGCAGGCTTGACCTGCAGCCATGGGTGGCCGTGGCCTGCCCAAGGCTGGCCGCAGCCTGGGCGTGCAGCCTGTCGGCTGCTGCGTCCAGCCTGGGCGTGCAGCCTGGTGCTGCAGGCTTGGCCTGCAGCCCGGCAAGGCTGCACATAAGGGGCGCGGTGCGATGGTCCAAAATTCGAAAATTTTGATTTTTAAATTTGAGATTTAATTTTAAATCATGTTTAAAAATATGTAATTGAAAATTTGAAATTTTTGAAATTACATATTATTACACATGATGTTTAAAATTGTTTAAAATTTGAATTTGAAATTTAAATTTGAAATTCGAATTTGGAATTTGAATTTGAAATTTAAATTTGTGGAGATTTAAATTTTAAATAATTCTTGGGATGAGAAATAAATGGAGAGGCTACATAAAGATGGATACAAGAAGACGGAACAGAATTCCAGACCCAAAGAATGCTTTGGATGGAATTTTGTAATCTTTATTTTCTTTGTTCTAGGATGGAACCATGGCTTGGTTATTCTGTCAATTATTTTTTCTGTGATATCTCATGGATGTATAAATATGTATTGATGGATGTTTTATATGCATATTTGATAACATGTCATATAGGATAGGTGAGTGCCGCTCATACTATATTGATCATACATAATTTATCAAAACTTGCATGTTTTTCAAAATATTGAGCGGGAGAGGGTTTCAAACAAAACCCACGGCCTCCATTGTTGATCCATATGTGAAAGCATGGTAACGCCTCGCGTCAGTTCTGCCCTGACCACACCCCTCGGTAGGTGTTTACAGCCGCCGGTGTACTAGATTGGATCTCCTATGTGGAAAACGTTTTCGGGTACGATATTATTCATGACCACCCCTCGGTGGCTTGGTAGGACGTGGATCGGGCTACGTAAACAATGGTTATACACTCAAGACTTGTTTAGTTATTAACCTTCCCTAGAAGCTCTGTTAACTAAACTGGTGGCCAAATAAGCGGTTATTAATATATGTCTTAACCTTGGAGGATTTAAGGTAACATATATTAATTGGACGGGGTCCATGTTCCGGCTATTTGTTTTCATGACCACCCCTCGGTGGCTTGGGGCAATAGGTGCTGAGAATTACCGTTGCAATGCTACATGTTTTTCAAGTTTCATGTAGGAACATACTTGTATGTTTTATTTGCTAAATTATCAGTATATTTGCTTGGGCTTTGTAATGATGTCTAGTATAATTTTATTTCAGTTCAAAATGTCACCGACACCCCTCATTTCAATACTTACTGAGACACAAGTTCGTACTGGACGAACCATGCTCACCTGGGCCCAAACCTGACACACCACTTGAGGAGGTCCCGGTTGCCTATAATCGTTGGAGAGAATCCAATGAGATAGCTCGATGCTACATCCTTGCTAGCATGACGAGTGCTTTACAAAAGCAGCATGAGACTTATCAAGTTGTTGGGGAGATCATGGAAAATCTGGAGGACATGTTCGGAGGCCAAGAAAAATTGGCTCGATAGTCCGCTATCACCAGCATTATGAACTCTAAGCAAAAGGCGGGTACTCCGGTGAAGGACCATATGATCACTCTAATGGGATTCTTCGCTGAGGCTGCCGAGAATGGTGCTGAGTTGGACTACAACACCCAGATCGAGATGGTGTTCAAGACTCTGTCTAAAGATTTTATGGGGTTTAAGGCCGCATACAATCTAGCGACAAAGGAGTTAGAACTAACCGAGCTCATGAAGCAACTACAGGCTTATGAGCGGATGATCAGGGATGAGGATGTGCTCCGAGCTAAAGGTGAGGCCAATTTGGCGGAATCTTCCAATCCCTCACGGAAGAGGAAGAGGCCAAATAAGAAACAAGTGGCTTCTAGTTCTTCTAATCCTCCTGTCTCAGACGGGAAGAAGAAGAAGAAGAATAAGAAGCCGAAGGACCCTAAAAAGTCTAAATGCTTCCATTGTGGGAAGGTAGGTCACTTCAAGAAGGCTTGCCGGGAATTCCTAGCCGCTAAAGGCAAGGAAGGTAAGGAACTTCACTACTTCAAAGCGTGTTTGGTGGAAGAATCGAAAGACACTTGGGTCATTGATTCGGGCGCCACTAATCATGTTTGTGTTTCTATGCAGGGGTTCATGGAAACGAGAAGTCTACATAATAGGAGCCTCTCGTTGCGGACTGGAGATGGTAGCTTTGTGGTAGCTGAGGCAGTGAGAGATGTTTACCTTTATTTTGATCAATTTAGGTTTATTTTATTAAAAGACTGTTTTTATGTTCCTAATTTTAGGAGGAACCTTATATCGGTAGCTTGTTTAATAAAGGATTCTTATTCAGTTTCTTTTAGTAAAAGAGTTGATATTCGTAGAAAAAAGTCTTTTATCTGTTCTGGATGGATGGATGGAAACCTATATTTGATCAAACCAAAGATGTACTCACTGCTTGACACTGAATTAATTGATAACTCTAAAAGGTTGAAAATTTCTCACTCTAACAAGGCGTATCTTCGGCATTTAAGACTTGGTCATATTAATCAGAATAGGATTCAAAGATTGGTGAAAGACGGTCCTCTGGAATCTCTGGAGGAGGTACGACTTCCCCAATGTGAGTCTTGTCTAGAGGGTAAAATGACTAAGAGCTCTTTTGGAGCTAAGGGTACAAGGGCTCAGGAGCTCTTAGAAATTGTACACACTGACGTATGTGGCCCCATGAATGTCACAGCACGAGGAGGGTTCGAGTATTATGTCTCTTTTATAGATGATTACTCGAGGTATGGATATGTGTATCTGATGCACCGCAAGAGCGAAATCTTTGACAAGTTCAAAGAGTATCGTGCGGAAGTGGAAAAGCAATTGGATAAATCCATAAAGATACTTCGATCTGATCGAGGTGGCGAATACCTCTCCGATGAATTTCTAGGACATCTTGTAGAGAACGGGATTTTATCCCAATTGACTGCACCTGGTACTCCACAACAGAATGGTGTAGCCGAAAGGAAAAACAGGACCTTATTGGATATGGTACGGTCCATAATGAGTTATTCAACGCTGCCATTGTCATTTTGGAGATATACTTTACAAACGGCATGCTATATTCTGAACCAGGTTCCGAGCAAATCAATTCCCTGAACTCCGTATGAATTGTGGTGTGGTAGGAAGCCCTCCCTTGGACATATGAGAATATGGGGCTGCCCGGCACATGTACTGGATGGGGATGTGAAAGAGTTGGAACTAAGATCAGAATTGTGCATGTTTGTAGGGTATCCAAAAGGAACTAAAGGAGGTCTATTCTATAACCCGAAGGAACAAAAAGTCATTATCTTAACCCATGCGACATTCTTGGAGGAAAGTCACATGAATGACTTTAGGCCTCGAAGCAAAGTAGTGCTCGAGGAGTCATCAGGTGAAAGAACTGCTCCACAGATTTCGGTCTTGGACGTAAGTCCGAGTTCCGGTGAAAGACCTACAGATGATCAACAATTTAGGGTACCTCGTCGTAGTGGGAGGGTTTCTAAGAAACCTAATTTCTTCATGTATGATGCTGAGGTATACCAGGCCGAGGCTCATGAGCATGAGGATGATCCGGTCACTTATGATGAAGCTGTAAATGATGTTGATTCTAAATCTTGGAAACAAGCTATGAACAATGAGATGGATTCTATGAAATCCAACTCTGTTTGGGAACTTGTAGATTTACCGGATGGGATAAAACCCATTGGATGCAAATGGGTCTACAAAAGAAAGAAGGATGCGGAAGGGAGAGTGGAAACTTTCAAAGCTAGACTGGTTGCAAAGGGATACACGCAAAAGGCTGGAATCGATTACGATGAAAACATTTCGCCTGTTGCTATGCTGAAGTCTATCCGTATTCTTCTGTCCATTGCTGCGGCTCTCGATTACGAGATCTGTCAAATGGATGTCAAGATGGCATTCTTGAATGGCCATCTCGAAGAGTGTATCTATATGATACAACCCGAAGGGTTCGTAGTAAAAGGCCAAGAAAGGAAAGTCTGCAAGTTGCTTAGATCCATTTATGGATTAAAGCAAGCATCCTGCTCATGGAACCAGAGGTTTGATCAAGCGATTAAGACATTTGGTTTTGAGCAGAACGTTGATGAACCTTGTGTTTATAAACGTATTAAGGATGGAAAAGTGGTCTTTCTGATACTCTATGTCGATGATATACTACTCATTGGGAATGATGTAGGGAACTTATCATCGGTCAAGCTTTGGTTACACCAACAGTTTGACTGAAGGACTTAGGAGAAGCTAATTATGTTCTAGGCATTCGTCTCTTCAGAGATCGAAAGAACAAAATGATAGTGTTATCCCAAGCTTCATACATAGATAAAATAATTGACAAATATGCGATGCAAGAGGCAAAGAAAGGCTCACAACCTTCTATTGCCGGTCTAACTCTTTCGTTGGATGACTGTCCCAAGACATCGGAAGAAAGAGAGCGTATGAGTAAGGTCCCTTATGCATCCGCTCTGGGTAGCCTTATGTACGCTATGCTTTGCTCTCGTCCGGATATATGTTTTGTAGTAAGTATGGTGAGTCGATATCAAGCAAATCCTGGAACCAAGCACCGGCAAGCAGTAAAGCATATACTCAAGTATCTTAAGAGAACGAGGGATTATGTGCTGGTGTATTCTGGAGGGGACCTAACACCCGTAGGATACACGGACTGAGTCTTTCAGACTTGTGAGGATTTGAGGAAGTCAACATTAGAGGGCAGATAGAGACAGGATAAGTAGATGTATGTAAGATCGCGTCCGAGGACAACATTGCCGATCCTTCTACAAAGGCTTTGGTGGTTAGAAGCTTTGAGAGGCACGTAGAGGCGATGGGGATGCATAACATGGCACATCTGCTGGCTTAGGGCAAGTGGGAGATTGTTAGGAAATGCCCTAAGCATTAGAGACATTTTGATGTATTTATTTTGAACTGGATAATAAAATTATATATAGAGGTTATTCATTACATTACTGTCTGTCCTCGTCTTATTTACATGTTAAAGTAAATGTAAGCAAATATGGCTCACTGACTGCTTGTGTTAAAACTGATAGAACGTTGCATGCAATGGATTTTTGTATGCGAGAAGACAATGTTCTAAAGTTAGCGGTCTAAACTACAGTCTGTAGTCTATGGGGTTAGACCGAGCATCTAACTCATGTTAAGACTATTATGTTGTCTAAAGCCCTGGAGGGGACGGTTTGTCTTGACTGTCTGGAGCTGGACTCCAAAGTAGAAACATAGATATGTTACTTGGTGGTGACATATTAGACCGGGACTAAAGCGTGATTGATCTACGTAGTCCGCTATGAGTGGATCAATCTGCTTTTGACGTTCATTGTGCAATAACCTTAATCCTGAGTAAATGAACTACTTCATGTATATGACTTGTGTACTTTGATGTTCCAATGACTAAAGCGTCTCAGAGGTAGTAAGCTTATAGACCGGTTTGTTGGGTGCATGACTTGTATACGATGAAGGGTTTGTTTGCAGATATCGGAATCATAGCTCTAAGGAGTTAAAGGTATCCTCTTAAAGGCATTATACTGAATGTGAAAATGGACAAGGCCTTGGGTCGTCTGCTGGGCGGATGACTTCTTATTCACATATGGTGAATAATCATTTTCTTAATTCGGTAGTATAATGGAACTTTAAGATAGCCTGATCAGTAGGATTAAACGGACTTTGACCTAAGGCTGATCATGGATATCATATGAGGGTTTTGCATATATGACAAGGTCATTGGATAGTAGCTCATCACAGGCTTACGTAATACGGTATATAATTGGGAGTTCAGTTTCAGGTTTATAGTGGTGTGACTCTGAAATTTGTGATCATATGATTGAGTTGTTCGGTACAGAATGATGATCATATGGAATCACGGGAGCCCGATTATATATGTCCAATCAGTCCCTCTACTAGCTCCACATAATTCCTTAATGTTTGGCAAATTGATTTGTGTATGCTATTGGCTGGTTTATTATGCATGGATGGTGATGACACAGGATTAGGATGGTAGACAAAATTCTCTCCGGTTGGATTCAGATTTTATTTTGGATACTAGAGTACACAATTATTCGAACTCCAAATAAAGTTGCCATGATTTTATTTGAGATTGGATTGGAGTTGTAGAAAATTATCCATGAGAATAAGAATTTGAAACACAACCATTTTGTGGAATTTGAAATTTGAATTTTGAAATTTGAATTTTGAATTTTGAAATTTGAAATTTGAATTTTGAATTTGAAATTTGAATTTGAAATTCGAATTTGAAATTTGAATTTGAAATTTAAATTTAAAATTTGAAATTTGAAATTTGAAATTTGAAATTTGAATTTGAAATTCGAATTTGAAATTTGAAATTCAAATTTTAAATCACAGTCCAAGTAGGACTCGAATTTGTTGTGGAAAATCCACAAGGTTTGAAATTCGAATTTGAGTTGGATTTGGAGAGGATAATCTTGTTAGAATCCTACTTGAATTTTGAATCCAAATCCCAACAAACTATGGACGAAATTTTGAGGATAATCCTCAATGGAATTTCGGTTTTTGTGGATAAGATTCAAGGGAAAAATTCAAGTTTCAATCCCAGTTAAATTTGGATTCTCTCCTCCCTGAAAAGTGGCCGAAATTTTGGAGATAATCTCCTAGGAAAATTCGGTTATTTTGGATAAGGTTGAGATAAGATTCAAGCTTGAAAATCCTAGTGGAATTTTGATTCTTCCTTATCCTAAAAGTGGCCGAATATTTGGTGAAGATTTTCTCCTAGGAATTTCAGATTTTTTGGTTGAAAAAGGGAGATAAAATTCTAGTTAAAATCTTGTTTAGATTTGGATTGGTTTTATCCTTAAAAAACCGAATTTATTGTTGGGAATTTCCCATGGAAAAATTTGGATTTTATGGTTATGGATAAGGGAGAATATCTTTTCCTAGTCCAATTCAAATTCAGAGAATCACCTCATGCAGGTCTATAAATAGAGGTCCTGCCACTCCAGTTCTCTTAGACCACAGACTCTCAGGTGAGCAGGCTTATTGTTGCACAGCTCATCGTACAATAAAGTTCTTTAGAGATCTGGGTGGTCGGAAGAAGACTAGCAGTGCTAGCATACCGATCGAGGTTCAGAGTGCCCACACACTCAGCCGTTCGGGAATTGGAGAATAGTAGAGAAGGCTAGTTGGTTGAAGCCTCCGGTCATTCTCTTCCTGCAGATTGGCGTCCTTGATGTATGAGTTTTAATTGTTGTTGATTTATTGTATATGGCATCATGAGAGATTTAACGATCTAAAAATTTTTATTATTCCGCTGCGCCACTCTGATACGTTTTTACCGATTTATTATCCTACAGCAACATATCTATGTCTCTACTTGAGAGTCCAGCTCCAGACAGTCAAGACAAACGTCCCCTCTAAGGCTTTAGACAACATAATAGTCGTAACATAAGTTAGATGCTCGGTCTAGCCCTATAGACTACAGACCATAGTTTAGACTGTTAACTTTAGAACATTGTCTTCTCACATACAAAAGTTCATTGCATGCAACGTTCTAACAGTTTAACACAAGCAGTCATGGAGCCATATTTGCTTACATTTACTTTAACATGTAAATAAAACGAGGACAGATAGCAATGTAATGAATAACCTCTATATATAATTTTATTATCCAGTTCAAAATAAATATATCAAAATGTCTCTAATGCTTAGGGCATTTCCTAATAAGAAACACCTGGGGGAATGCAGACAAGGAACAAGTGGTTGCTTCATTTGTAGAAGGAAGGCCACAATGCCAAGGATTGCTGCTCTAACTCTCAGAATCAGCAGAACCAAGCCCGTACAACCAAAGGCCAACTGCACGCCACCTAGACTAGGATCGAAGGCCTTTCAATCACTCAAGGCAGATTAGAGGCACCAGACACCCAGGGGAGAATCTATGCCTTCACCAGAGACGATGCTAAAGCTAGGACTGTGACAGTGGTGATAGGTCAGCGTTTTGTCACTAACTCAATTACCTTAGTTTTGTTTGATTCCGGAGCCATGCATTCATTCACATCATCAGGATTTGTTAGAAAGATAGATAAGAACTTAGATAGAATGGAACAAACTTTCCAAACTACTCTTTTCTCAGGGGAAGTTTTGTTATCAAATTACTGGTCACACCACGTACCAGTAGTTATCTGTGGACAAGAACTGAGTATTAACCTGATCGTCCTCGACATATATGACTACGATGTATTTATAAGGATGGACTTCCTCACCAAGTACAATGCCGCCATAGACTGTCGAAGACACGAGGTTATGCTCGAACCAATTAGATGTGAGAAGTTTATCTAGAAGGGTTTGTCATTAAAGCAGCCAAAGATGATAATCTCAGCAATGAAGGCCAACAAGCTGTTATCCAATAGATGCACCGGCTTCCTAGCGCACATAGTAGACAAGACTCAAAAAGTAAAGATAGGGTCAGATAGCATACCAGTAGTTAGAGAATTCATGGAAGTATTCCCAGAAGACCTCCCAAGACTTCCACCTGAGCGTGAAATATCATTCGAGATCGAACTTCTATTAAGATCAGTCTCTATCTCCAAGGCCTCATACCGAATGGCCCCTATAGAACTAAAAGAACTCCAAGCCTAGCTAAAGGACTTGATGGACAAGAGATTCATCTGATAGAGCTGTTCTCCTTAGGGAAGAGCTGAACTCCTTGGGGAGCACCCGTTTTGTTAGTAAAGAAAAAGGACGGAACGCTGAGGATGTGCATAGATTGTAGAGAGCTGAACAAAATAGCGATCAAGAACAAGTATCTGTTGTCACAGATCGAAGATCTATTTGATCACCTTCGAGATGCTGCAGTATTCTCAAAAATTAATTTGCGTTCTGTTAGGAAATGCCCTAAGCATGAAAGACATTTTGATGTATTTCATTTATTTTGAACTAGATAATAAAATTAATAATAGAGGTTATTCATTACATTGCTGTTTGACTTCATTCTATTTACATGTTAAAGTAAATGCAAGCAAATATGGCTCATTGACTCCTTGTGTTAAACTGTTAGAACGTTGCATGTGAGAAGACAATGTTCTAAAGTAAACGGTCTAAGCTAAGGTCCATAGTCTATGGGGTTAGACTGAGCATCTAACTCACGTTAAGACTATTATGTTGTCTAAAGCCATGGTGGGGACGGTTTGTCTTGACTATTTAGAGCATAGACTCCCAAGCAGAGACATAGATATGTTACTTAGTGGTGACATATTGGACCAGGACTAAAGTATGATTGATCTACATAGTCCACTATGAGTGGATTAATCTGCTTTTGACGTTCATTATGCAATAACCTTAATCCTGAGTAAATGAACTACTTCATGTATATGACATGTGTACTTTGATGTACCAATGGCTAAAGCGTCTCAAAGGTAGTAAGCTTATAGACCAGTTTGTTGGGTGTATGACTTATATATGATGAAGGATTTGTTTACAAATATCGGAATCATAGCTCTAATAAGGAGTTAAGGGTATCCTCTTAAAGGCATTATACTGGATGTGAAAATGGGCAAGGCCTTGGGTTGTCTGCTAGGCGGATGACTTTTTATTCACATATGGTGAATAATCATTTTCTTATTCAATAGCATAATAGAACTTTAAGATAGCCTGATCAGTAGGTTGAACAGACTTTGACCTAAGGCTAATCATGGATATCATATAAGGGTTTTTGCATACATGACAAGGTCATTGGACATTAGCTTGTCACAGGCTTTCGTAATATGGTATATAATTGGAAGTTCAATTTCAGGTTTATAGTGGTGTGACTCTGAAATTAGTGATCATATTATTGAGTTGTTCGGTACAAAATGATGATCATATGGAATCACGGGAGCCCAATTATATATGTCTAATTGGTCCCTCTACTAGCTCTACATAATTTTTTAATGAATGGCAAATTGATCTGTGTATGCTAATTAGCTAGTTGACTTTGCATGGATGGTATTGACATAGGATCAGGATGGTGGATAAGATTCTCTTCGCTTGAATTTGGATTTTGTTTTGGATAATAGAGTACACAATTATTCGAACTCTAAATAAAGTTGCCATGATTTTATTTGAGATTGAATTGGAGCAGTAGAAAATTATCCATGAGAACAAAATTTGAAATACAACATTTTTGTGGAGTTTGAAATTTGAATTTGGAGTTTGAAATTTGAATTATGAAATTTGAATTTTGAAATTTGAATTTGAAATTTAAATTTGAAATTCGAATTTCACATTTGAATTTGAAATTTAAATTTGAAATTTGAAATTTGAATTCAAAATTTAAATTTGAAATTTGAATTTAAAGTTTGAATTTTGAAATTTGAACTTTGAAATTCAAATTCAAATTTTAAATCACGATCCAAGTGAAATTCGAATTCTTTGTGGCTAAATCCACATGGGGAATTTGGTTTTGATATGGATAATAGAGAGGAAAATCTTGTTTGAATCCTACTTTAATTTTGAATCCTAAACCTAACCTACAGTGGCCGAATTTGTTAGGGAAGATTCTCCCTAGGTGAGTTTGGTTTTTAGTGGATAAGGATGTAAGGAAAATTCAAGTTTTAATCCTAGCTGAATTTTGATTCTCTCCCTCCTTAAAGGGGCCGAAAATTGCATGAATAACTCCAAGGGAATTTCAGATTTTTTGGTGGATAAGGGTGAGATAAAATTCAAGCTAGAAAATCCTATTTGAATTTTGATTCTCCTCACATTGTTAATGGCTGAATCTGGTCATGTTTTTGGCACTAGGATAAATCAGTTTTTATGGATAAATAAGGAGATAAAATTCAAGTTAAAATCCTATTCAAATTTTGAATTCAAAATCCTAAAAGTGGCCGAAAATTTTAGTTGGATATTGGCCTAGGATTTTTGGATTTTGTGTGTGGATAAGGGAGAAAATCTTCTCCTAGTCCAATTCAAATTCAAGGGATCACCTCATGCCAGTCTATAAATAGGGGCCATGCCACTCTAGTTCTCTCAGACCACAGACTCTCAAGTGAGCAGGCTTATTGTTGCATAACTCACCGTGACAATAAGTTCTTTAGAGATCTGGGTGATCGGAAGAATACTAGCAGTGCTAGCACACCGGTCTAGCACACCAATCTATAAATAGGGGCCCTGCCACTCTAGTTCTCTCAGACCACAGACTCTTAGGTGAGCAGGCTTATTGTTGCATAACTCACCATGATAATAAGTTCTTTAGAGATCTTGGTGATCGGAAGAATACTAACAGTGCTAGCACACCGGTCTAGGAACCGAGTGCCCACACACTCTGCAATCTAGGAATTGAAGAATAGTAGGGAAGGCTAGTTGGTTGAAGCCCTCTTGTCATTCTCCTCTTGCAGTTTGGCATCCTCTGAGGTATGAGTTTATATTGTTGTTAATTTATTGTATATGGCATCACGAGATATTTAACGATCTTGAAAATTTTTTGTAATTTTGCTGCATCACTTCGATGTGTTTTTATCGATTTTTTCCTACATGCACAGGGTACCACCAGTTACGAATCAAGGATGAAGATGTACCCAAAACAACATTCCAAACGGGATACGGACATTACGAGTTTTTGGTCATGTCGTTTGGACAAACTAATTTCCCAACGGCCTTCATGGACCTGATGAACCATGTGTTCAAGGAATCTTAGATAAGTTTGTCATTGTGTTCATCGATGACATACTTATATACTCTAAGACAAAAGAAGAGCACGAAGAGCACTTGAGGACCGTCTTACGCAAGCTAAGGGACCATCAGCTATATGCCAAGTTCTCCAAGTACGAGTTTTGACTGGAAAGGGTTCACTTTCTTGGTCACATAGTCTCTAAGGAAGGAGTATCTATAGACCCAGCAAAGGTTGAGGTCTTTAGCGTATGGCCAACTCTGAGAAACATGACAGAGATTCGCAGTTTCCTAGGCCTAGCAGGGTATTACCAGCGCTTCATCGAAGGCTTTTTGAAGCTAGCTGCACCACTCACAGTGCTCACCAAGAAGGAAAAGAAGTATGAGTGGACAGATAAATATGAAAAGAGCTTCCAGGAGTTGAAATACAGACTCACAAGCGCTCCAATACTGACCATTCTAGATGCTAGTCAGGGAAACTTCATGATCTACAGTGATGCATCCAAGACCGGATTAGGGGCTGTATTGATGTAGAATGGTAGAGTGGTCACGTACGACTCACGACAACTCAAGGACCATGAGAAGAACTACCCAGCACATGACCTGGAGCTACCAATAGTCATTTTTGTGCTTAAGATATGGAGGCACTATCTGTACAGTGTCAAGTATGAAATTTACACGAACCATCAGAGCCTCAAGTACATCTTCACACAGAAAGAGCTTAATATGAGGCAGCAAAGATGGCTAGAACTAGTAAAGGATTATGACTATGAGATCCTATACCATCCAAGAAAAGACAACAAGGTGGCTGATACGCTGAGCCGAAAGCATTCTTCGTCACTTACGACTATCAACGCCTTGTCGGAAACACTACAAAAGGAGCTACGCAGAAGTGAGATCGAGATTTTGACGGGCAGGTTATCTGAGATGACCCTCCAATCAATGCTCCTAGAAGAAATCAAAGCTGATCAGGACCTCAATTCATCCTTGAACAGGCTCAGGAAGGAAGCTATGGAGGACTAGAGTTCAGAGTTTAGAGTCTCTAAGGATGGCATACTCTATTACAGAGACAGAGTGTGTGTTCCAAAAGATGAAGAAATTAAGAGTTGAATCCTTTCAGAGGTCATGAGACACCATACTCTGTACATCCAGGGGTGAACAAGATGTACAAGGGCCTAAACGAGAGTGTTCGGTGGCCTAGAATGAAGAATGACGTCACCAAGTTCGTTGCCAGATACCTTATGTGTCAGAAGGTCAAAGTAGAACATCAAGGGTAGGCAGGAGAATTACAGAAAATTGAACTGCTTGAATGGAAATGGGATCAGATTACGATGGATTTCGTTGTCAGATTACCGAAGACATCAAGCGGCAATGACGCGATCTGGGTAATTGTAGACAGATTGACGAAATCAACTCGATTTCTAACTATGAAAGTAAGCTACTCAGTAGAAAGACTAGCAGAAATGTACATAGCTTAGATAGTAAGACTGCATAGAGTGCTGAAGTCCATTATCTCAGATTGTGACGAACGCTTCACCTCTAGATTTTGGCAGAGCGTTCAGGCCTCCTTAGGAACCAGATTAAAGTTTAGCATAGCCTTCCATCCTCAGACTGATGGTCAGTCTAAGAGGACCATACAGACATTGGAGGATATGCTGAGAGATTGTGTCCTAGACTTCAAAGGAAACTGGGACTAGAAGCTACCTTTGATTGAGTTCTCATACAATAATAGCTACCATTCCTCAATTGGGATGGCAACGTATGAGGCACTCTATGGAAGAAAATGTAGATCTCTAGTTCACTGGCACGAGACCGGAGAGAAACAGCTTACCAGCATGGACTTCATTAAGAATACAATGATAGACATGAAGCTTATATGAGAGAGGTTGGATGCAGTGCACAGTCGTCAGAAGAGCTATGTAGACAAATGCCGCAGACCCCTCGAGTTTCAAGAAGGAGACTTTGTCTTTCTCAAGGTGGCACCCGTGAAAGGGGTGATGCACTTTGCAAAGAAGGAAAAATTGAGTCCTAGGTACATAGGACCCTTCAAGATAATTGAGAGAGTCAGGAAGGTGGCTTACAGATTAGCACTCCCTCCCGAGTTAGCTTCAGTGCATAATGTCTTGCACATCTCAATGCTAAAGAAGTACATGCGAGACAGCTCTCATGTTTTGAGCCAAGAACTCGTAGAGATACACGCTGATCTGACCTATGAGGAGAAACCTATGTAGATCTTAGCCCGAGAAGAGAAGGTGCTTAGAAATAAGGTTATACCCCTCATAAAATTGTTGTGGCAGAACCATAATATTGAGAAAGCCACATGGGAACTAGAAGAAGATATGAGAAGAAACTTCTAAGAATTATTCTAATTTTCGAGGATTAAAATTTTGTAAAGGGGTAGGTTGTAATGACCCCCATATTCCTGAAACCTAATTACTATGTAATCAGTAATTAAGTTGATAAATACAGTGTATTTTTCCCAGTTGAATGAATTAAACGAGTACGGTGACGTTTAATTATTATTCATACAGTGAAAGAGGCAACCGACAGTGAAATCGGTTCACCTTAATATATATGTATGTGCATATAAGACACGCAGTATCAAGAAACTGGTCGAGACGACCATTTCTTGACACATAACTGGTGAATAAGTCATCAGTATGCTCAGACCGATCATCTGAGTACAACAGCGATAATTACCTTGGCAGAGGTACAGTATCGAGAAAAATGGTCTAGATGACCTCTTCTCGGCCAAAAACTAATAAAATCAGAGCCAGAACGCTCAGATTAGTCAGTTAAATAGGAAGCAGTGAACAGTGAATAGTAGAAATGCAGTGTTAGGATAATAGCCAAGACAGCCTTAATTTGACTTAAAACCGATATATTAACAGTCAGCGAGCTCAATTTAGTCAATTGAGCATAAAATGTGAATTTTTGTTCAAGAGAGACACGGTATCGGGAAAGGTGTCAAGATAACCTTTTCTCATCCCGAAACTAATATATTTAGACTCAGAACGCTCAAATTAGTCAATTGAGCACAAAACACATTTTCGAGGTGGGGTCACACAGATCCCGAAAACTGGTTCAGACAACCTCAAATGGATGTAAAATTGATAAATTTGAAATCAGCATGTCTAAATTAGTCAGGAGAGACTGTGTTTGAAATTTTGTGTGAAAACACCTCGTTATGCATGCGCAATGATAACACAGTGTAAACACAACCATAGTATAGGAAATAAACAGTAAAATAGACTCAGAATGGGCTCTTAGCATTACAACCCAACCAGGAATTATCAGTTTAAGAATCGGATTCCGAAAATTCAATTTCGGTGGAAATCTAGAACACTGTCGAGAAAGGGTCGAATACCGAAAGAAGAAAATTAGACTGCAAAGAGAAGACTTAGCAGATAAATTTTTCCCTAGAAAATCATGCACATGCAGCACAAACAGCCCTAAACACAGCCCTAAAAATAGGGAAAATTTTTCCCTAAAGCAAGGGATGTGTTGGCCACCTTTTGATTAAAATATGCAAGGAATTCATCACCTGGCAAACAAGGCATTTAAGGCCTTGGCCCCCCTTTATGTACGCGTAGCCCCTCAGTTTTTGAGGGCTGAAAATGGCAGAAATTTATTCCCTAATTAGACAAAATTTTGGCTTAATTAAGTGAGCTTAGGTTGATTAATTTTGGGTTAAATTTGCCTATAACAGGGTGAGCTTGGTCTAGGGTACCATTTCTTTCTTTTGCTCCCAAGAAAACAAGCCTCTTCTCACCCCTTTCTCTTCAGAATTTTCTGCCCACTTCCCAGGCCCAAAACCAACCATTTGCAAGCCAAAAACCTAGCCAAAAACTTACCAAAAACCAGCCACCACCTAGCTTGTGTTAGAGCCATTTCCTCAAGCTATTTCAAGGTCACTCAAGGAAAAGATTCTAGAACCAATTTTTGTGGTTTTCGTTGTTTTTTTTTTTTATTGATGATAAAAAGAAAATTTTGTGTGTCCATTCTAACAAAGGCCAACCCTATTTCCCCCTTGGTCCACATGGCAAACTTTGGTCACTCAAGCCTCTGTTTGATTGTGCTTGGTTCATAGCACATAAGGTATAAATCGAAACCCTTTTTGTGGTTTAGTTATTTTTAAGTTCTGATCAAGGAAATTTATGTGTATTTATTTGTGCAATGGGTTGTAATAAGTTTATTTTGAGCCCTTACCATTTTATTTTTAAGTTTATGTAGTTGTGTGGTTATGGTTTAAATTTTTGTGAATGGTTGTGTGAAGGGACGTTTTAGGGTTAGCCAGAAACCAACCTATCCTCAGTTTTTAGGCCATGGTTTTGGCCATTTTTGAGCATGTTAGAGTCTGATTTTGGGATTTGGACGGTTGTTTTTGTGTCAAATAGCTTTTGGCCAAAAATGACATTAAGATAAGTTTTTCGAGCAGTTTTCAATCGAAGTTCAAAACTGGGACTAAAATCTTAAGCCCAGGAACAGTCTTGAGTTTTGTTAAAAATGACCAACTTAAAAATCCGAACTGGATCTCAGACTCAACATGAAAGTTATAGATCTCGTCGAAAGCTTTAAGATGTCTTATGTGAGTTTTAAAAATTTGGCTTTTTCAGACCTCAAACAGAGCCATTTTTAAATAGACGTAAAACTAAACACAAAGTTAGCCACGGGTTTGATGAGTTTAGGACTAGTTAGCATTTGATTTGAGCTCTAAGATAAACATGAAAGTTGTTCATCTCGTCGAGGACTAAAAGTTTAATATTTACCAAATTTGCAAATTAAGTCATTTCAAATAAGTTTTAAACAGTTTTTGGTAAAACGATTTAAGAACCCTTTTTAAAAATTGAACATTGAAATGTTTTCTTCCCCTTTTAAATGGAAAAATGGTTTTAATTAAATGCCCCTACCTTCCAACGGGGTGATATGGGGATGATTTCAAAGAACATATATTTTTCCAAAATTTTATAAGATTTCTAACATAATTTTCAAAAATAAATAAATAGTAGAGGTAGCCTGATTGGTTACCACACCAAATACGCGAGTAACTTGGTAGGCTACATAGTCATCAAAGCACGAGGTAACCGGTCGGTTGACTGGCCGGTAAACCTATCAAGGACCTTGTTTGAATGAGATGGTGAGGAACGATGATTAATCTATCAAGTAGACAAATTGATCAAGCACGAATAGACATTAGATACCAAATTCCCAAAGTAGAGTAGTAGGGTACCGATGGGCCTCGATACCATACAATAATACAAGCTATAGTCACAACGGTAGTAGTGACCTAAGAACGATTGGTAATAAATTAATTAACCACGAATAGAGGATGAAAACCCTCCAAAGAGAGTAAGTTAGTACGGACGGCAATTGGTACCATACGTTAGTATCTATTTTAGTCACTAACGGTATTAGTAACTTAGCAAGATTATTGATGAAATACATTATGATTGCATGTAGTCAATTGTAATTTGACAAGGGCAAGAGTACAAGTTGGCTTGCAGATTAGGTAAGTATAACTTCGCCTATAGCATGAGCAAAAATGAAGTTAAAGTATTGTTTTTACACTATGTTGAGTATGCAAATCATGCACCGTTGTTGTATAGCATATTACAAGAGCATATAGTTTCACAATCACGTAGATTGATGAAAACATTAGCAAGATGCCATATATCCCTATCACGTAAGATTAGGGATGGCCTAGTAGGCATATGGCTAGATCAAACAAACAACTTGGTAATTAAAAGACTTTGTATCGTACTGGCCCCTTTCGCTTAAAGAGGTTTTATTTTTAGTATGACGAGCCGATGTCGATGGCTCTTAATACATAAGGGGGCATATGGCCCATGAGCGTAAGGCTCATTAAGATCATGGACGTTTCGAATGATCTGCGCATAATTTGGTACTGACACACGAGCCCTTAGCAAAGATAAGAAACGATAACAAATAATGAAGCATAATCGGTTCATGCATTATTCACAATATGCTTTAGTTCAATATGCATCCAGCTCTAGTAGACATGCATTCAGTACATGATGTTTTTGGTTATACATTCAGTCATGAGATGTTCAGTTATGCTTTCAGTTCTATATGATGCGTTGGTTTTGCGTCTAGTATGTGGAATGATTCAGTACCTAGTACATGTTGTGTGTACATGACATGCTTATATGTTTTAAATATATATTATGATTCAAACATGTTTTGCGGACGATGTATTGTACTTATTGGGCATAAAAACTCACAGTGTGTGTTCATGCTGTAAGTAAGCAACCTATAGCTTAGATCTCACTAGGTGATGACGGTGGCAAAGGCGGATGTGAGGGTGAGGTTGTGGATACCACCGCGAGTTTTGACTTCCGCACAATATTTAGTAAACATTATATTTTGAGTAGTAAACAGTTTAACAGTTTTATAAGTATGTAGTAAAATTAACTCTAGTTGTTTTTAGACCTTGTATTTGTAAAGTATATATACGTGAATAGTAAAAACTTATGCATAAAAAAAAATATCCCGAAAATTATAGTATTAAGTAAGTAAGTTCAATGAATAGATTTCAAGTAAGTTTAATCAGTAGTAGCTTTAAGTGACAGTCTGGGCCACTCAGGGTTGTGCAACAATAAGCCTGCTCACCTGAAAGTCTATGGTCTAAGAGAACTGGAGTGGCAGGACCTCTATTTATAGACCTACATGAGGTGATTCTCTGAATTTGAATTGAATTAGGAGAAGATATTCTCCCTTATCCACAAGCACAAAATCTGAATTTTCTAAGGGGAAAATCCCGACAATAAATTCGGCCACTTTAGGAAAATTCCAATCTAAATCTAAACAAGATTTTAACTAGAATTTTACCTCCCTTTTTCAACCAAAAAATCCAAAAATCCAAGGAGAAAATCTCCACCAAAATTTCGGCCACTTTTGGATAAGGGAGAATCAAAATTCCACTTAACTATCTTAAGCTTGATTAATCAAGCCAACTTTAAGCTAATTTTGGGGACAAAAACCTGTCCATTTCAGTCCCAATTTCAGATGGGCATGCATCCATTTAAAGGAGAAGGTGAGAAGGAGTGGTGATGTGAGATTTGTGAATTGTTTATACAATGTGTCATGATCTAACCCATTATTTTATTGCTCACTTTTTGGGGTTTCTAACTACTACAAATCAGCTAGTTTTCTAGCTAGAGTACACGGTTTTTGGGTCAAGAAATTTCATCTGTGTTGCTCTTTTCGCAGTCCAGTCTTATACTGTGGTTTTCGATCATTTCTCAGCAGTGTTCTAATTTTCGTCCAGAAATCATATTTTTCTAAATCAGATTTTTGTAGGGGTGATTTCTAGTTGGTTTATATCGTCTAAGAGCCCATTCTATACTAAATTGCTACTCATACCCCATACTGTAGTTGTGTCTATACTATGTTGTACTTGCGCATGCATACCGAAGCGTGTTTGCGCGATGTTTCCAACACAGTTCCTCTTGACTAATTTGGACATACTGAGTCCATTTTTTTTAGTCTCTCGGTGAGAAGAGGTCAACTAGACTGTTTCCTCGATATCGTATCCTTATAGGGTTTCTATCGTTGCTTTGCTCAGACGTTCAGTTTGAGCTTTTCGGGTGATCTGTTCACTAGTCTTATGTCATGAATCATCATTTGGACCAGTTCCCTGATACTATATATCTCTCATATTTATATATACAATAGGGTGGATAGGATTCACTGTCAGATACCCCCCTTCACTTTATGGATAGAAGTAAACAGTACCATACCTGTTCAATCTATTCCATTGAACATTACACTATATTTTTTGACTAAACCCCTTATTATGTCGGTATTAAGCTCCATAGTTCGCGAGGGTCATTTTAGTGGTTTTCTACTCCTTACACGGCCTCTCACACCGCCATCTACACAGGTGTGTATAAGGCTACACGGGCGTGTCTTTTCACAACACAGCCGTGTCATGGAAAATTTTCATTTTCCTGATTGGTACACAGCATCTTACATGGTCCCGTACACGGGCTGTACAATTACACGGGCGTGTCATTGATCAACACGGCCGTTTCTTGGAAAACTTTTTTTTTTCTGATTGGTACATGGCATCATACACGGCCGTGCACCTAGGCATGTCGCACTACATGGCCATGTTCATCAACACATCCACTAACATTTCAACAACTCGATCAGTACACGGTCACTCACACGACTGTGTACTTGACCATGTTTACCTACATGGCCATGTTTACTCACATGGCCTTTTGCGTATGCACAGTACAAACAGTACACAGCTACCTACATGACCGTGTACATGACCGTGTTCACCTATACAGTCATGTACAGTTGCTCGGCCATTTTCATGGGCACAGTCTGGGCAGTACACGGCCACCCACACGGCAGTGTATGTGCCCGTGTTCCTCAATTTTTGCACTAAATGCATCAAATCATCCCGAAATTTCTTATTAAATGAAATTTATGTTATAGGGAAGGGTAGTCCTTACTTCGTTGGAGCCCCAGCAGAGCCTAAATAGGATTTTAAAGGTCAAAATTTAGATTTAAGTCTACGAAACTGAGAAAAATTCCACTAAGGGCAAAACGATAATTTTGCCAAAAGTTTGGAGCAAAATGATAATTTTGCAAAAAGGTTCTAGAAAGGTCTAAATAGGATTGTTCAGGCTTTAAATACTATCTTAAGGCTTTAGTTAAGTTTTTAAAAGCCAAAGTTCAGATTTTAGTAAAACGAAAGTTATTTAATAAGATATAATTAACCGACGACCTTATTGACTATAGGAAATCTGACCAGAGACGGGCACAGGAGTTCAAAGGACTCGAGAAAACTTACTTTAGTACAAATACTATAAGTACAGATATTTAAATGTCTACTCACGAACTAACTTACCATAGAATTATGTTTATATATAAGTTGTATATGTTTTGACGTAATAATCTAACATGTTCACAAAGTTAGAAAAACATGAAAAGCTAAAGTAAAGAAAGATAAATGTAAGGAAGATAATAAGACTGAAAATATAAGGTTGGCGTACCGGCCTCCCCATTGTGAGGTTTAAGGATAGCCTCCACCCCAGTGTGTGGTGCTACTGCAAGAATAAGGTAGTTAATGGCTTGATGTGCTACCCCGAGTGTGGTAGTGTAAAGATTGACCTTGGGGTTGATTGGTGGGTCACTCCCCCTTTTCCCCATTGGTCTGCACACATTAGGTACGTCCAACCACGGGCCCACAAGTGAAAGATAAAGAAAGAAAGAAAAGAAAACAAAAGAAAAGAAAAAGATAAAATAGAAAGAACGAAGAAATCATAAGAATAGAAAAGAGGTACATATAACAGACTAACCTTAAGTGTTAGGCTTAAATCATGTTTTACCTATATATTTGTACTTGCTGATCTCTAGCTCATGAGTCTGTTCGTGATGTAGGTAACAAGGGTAAACAACCTGCATTATGAAAAGAGAGCAAAAATGACTGGCAGGCAGATTCCCACAGTGTCATGGATGAGTTATGGATCCGCTTCACAAACTATCCGTTGTGAAAAGAGTGTAGTACAAGAATGTATATATAAATGTATAAAGACAAGACAAGTGTGTTATATATAGAAGTGAAGTAAGTTTAAAGGTATACTTATGTAATAAAAGTATGTTTATATAACTAAATATTTTAAAGAGAACAATATCGCTAGTATATATTTTCAAGAACTCATATTTTCAATATAAAATAAAAATTTCGTGGTTTTTCAAATACCAATCTTAGAAAGAAAAGTAAGTTAAGTAAGAGGAAATAAGAGCAAAGAAAGAAAGAAAGAAAGAGAGTGGATGACTCGAGCTAGTCGAGTGGCCCACAGTCACCAATGATAGTAGTGACTTGAGAGCGAACATTAATGCAATATGTTATGATTACAGGAGGATACCTGTATTGTGACAAGGGCTAGAGTACAAACTATCCGCTGACAGGTAAGTACAACTCCGCCTATAGCATGAATGAAATGATATTAAAGCTATGTTTCAATCTATATTAAATATGCAAATTGTGTGTGATGATTGCATAACACAGCATGTTTCATAATCGTGTTAGATTAATGAACAATATAAGTTAGATGCCATTACATCCCTATTGCATAAAATTAGTGGATAGCCTAGTAAAGCTCATGGCATATTAGAATGATTCCACAATTGGGTAATTGTTAAGCGCGTCAGACCGGCCTCTCAAGCTAAGAGAGGTTTTTCAGTTTAAGTATAACGAGCCAAGGCTCAACAGAAAGTTTGTGGTCTTAGTGAATCCGTATCCACATGCATTCAGTACTGACACGTGGGCCCTCGACAATATAAGAGAAGATAATGAATAATGAAGCATAAATTGAGCATAATCGGTTCATGCATTGTTCACGATATGCTCTAGATATAGTTATAGCATGCTTCTTTGTTACATGACATGATGTATCCACATGATATGCATTCTGAATTATGCTACATGATATGTTTCCATGTTCTGTGTGAATGTGTGACATGATTAATAGTTTAAATATGCATTATAGTATGGCTTATGTTTTAACCATGTTTTGCAGATGATATGTTATACTTGCTAAGCATAAAGCTCACAATGTGTGTTCATGCTGTAGGTAAGTGACCTATGGCCTAGACTCCAATGGATGGTGATGGTAGTAGAGACGGATGTGAGGGTGAGGTTATGGATACCACTGTGACGCCCCGAGCCCTCAGTGGCCGGGACCATCGCTAAAAACTTGCTTACTTTAACTTTATCTTTAAAACTGATACTTAAACTTACTTATTTAGATACTATAAATTTTAGGGATTTTTTTTTGATTACGTACGTATTTACTATTCACGTATGTGTACTATTTAATGACTACTATTCAGAAATACCACTTAACGGTTTCTATTCAAAAATACTGTTAATGGTTACTATTCAAAAATATTATTTAACGATTACTATTCAAAAATACTATTTATCGATTACTATTTAAAAATACTATTTAATGGTTACTATTCAAAAATACTGCTTATCTCAAATTGTGCAGAAGAATACTCGCGGTGTACCCATAACCTCGCCTCACATCCACCTCTGCCGCTGTCATCGCCCATTGTGGTTTAAGTCATAGGATGTTTACCTACAGCATGAACACACTCCGTGAGCTTTACGTCCAGTAAGTGTAACATGTTAACCGCAAAACATGTTTAAACAGTAAGCCATACTTAAGGCATACATAAAACTAGCAATCATATCATACATTCACACAGAACATGGAAACATATCATGTAGCATCTCAGAATGCATATCTAGTGGGCATGTCCTATCATGCAACTAGGAAGCTTGCTCTAACTGTATCTAGGGCGTAACGTGTACACTACATGAACCGTTTATGCTCAGCTTATGCTTCATCATTAATTATCTTTATTTACTTTGCCAAGGGCCATTATGCAAAGAGCCACTTCGTGGAGGACCAATGTGCAGAGAGTCATTTTGCTGAGGTCACTATGCAAATAACCGTCAACTTAAATCGAAAACCTCTTCAAACGGAAAAGAGCCGGTACGACATTACTTAACAATTTCCCAATTATTGAATCATATCTGTTATTCTCGTGCCATAAGTTATCTTAATTTTATGTGATAGGGATCTAATGGCATCTAACTTGTTCTTTCATCAATCTATGTGATGGTGAAACTATGTGCTCTTATACATGCTTTACAACAACGTGTGCATGGTATACATACTTAACATAATGTAAAAACATCACTTTAAATTCATTTTATTTATGCCGTAGGCGGAGTTATACTTACTTGTTTGACAGTAGTTCTGTAAGGACCGCCCTGATCATGTACTTTAATTTTCAATTTAATGAGAACTTGAAGAATAATTTGATACATTTTAGTGTAATTTTTAAAGTACACGGTCAGGTACACGGCCATGTAAGTGGCCGTGTATCGCTCAGACTGTGTACATGTATGTAGCCGTGTAAGTGTACATGACTGTGTAGCAGAATACGGTCAGGTACACGACCGTGTGCAAAGTCGTGTACCGCTCTAATTGTGAACGTGTGGGAAGCCGCGTAATTGAACATGGCCATGTACTGAGACCGGGAGGTGCCTCACCGGCCAGAAAATTAAAGCAGAACACCAGTGACCGGGAGGAGAGCTGTAAAAGATCGAGCTACTAGAGTGGAAATGGGAGTAGATTTCCATGGATTTCGTGGTTGGATTTCCCAGAACCTCAAGCGGGAATGATGCCATCTGGGTAATTGTGGACCGACTAACGAAGTCAGCTTGATTCTTAGCAATGAAGTTGAGCTACTCGGTAGAGAGGTTAGCAGAAATGTACGTAACTCAAGTACTAAGACTGCATGGAGTACCTAAATCAATCATCTCAGATCGCGATGGATGTTTCACTTCAAGATTTTGGCAGAGTGTTCAAGCTACAATGGGAACCAAATTAAAGTTCAGCACTGCTTTCCATCCTCAAACTAACGGTCAGTTTGAGAGGACTATTCAAATGTTAGAAGATATGTTGAGAGTGTGTGTCTTAGACTTCAAGGGGAATTGGGATCAGAAGCTGCCATTAATAGAGTTCCCGTACAATAATAGATATCATTCCTCGATTGGGATGGCTCCGTACGAGGTACTTTATGGAAGAAGATGCCGATCTCCGATTCACTGGCATGAGACCAGAGAAAAACAGCTCACCAGCACCAACTTCGTCAAGGATACAACAAAAGCTGTGAATCTTATACGAGAGAGACTGGATATAGCTCATAACCACCAGAAGAGTTATGCGGATAGACGACGAAGACCTCTCGAATTTCAGGAAGGAGACTCAGTTTTGCTCAAGGTGGCACCCATGAAAGGGGTAATGCCCTTTGGGAAGAAAGGGAAGCTCAGTCCTAGATATATAGGACCTTTCGAGATCCTGGAAAGGGTCAGGAAGGTAGCCTACCGATTAGCGCTTCCCCCCGAACTAGCTTCCGTACACAATGTTTTTCATGTCTCGATGTTAAAGAAGTACATGCCGGATAATTCCCACATACTGAGCAAAGAGCCAGTTGAAGTACATGCAGACCTAACCTATGAAGAGAGACCTATACAGATTCTAGCCAGGGAAAATAAGGTTCTTAGGAATAAAGTGATTTCGCTTGTTAAAGTATTATGATGGAACCATAACCTCGAAGAAGCTACATGGGAGCGGGAAGAGGATATGAAAAGAGACTTCCCGGATTTATTCTAATTTTCGAGGACGAAAATTTTTGTAAGACGGGTAGACTGTAAGGATCGCCCTGATCATGTACTTTAATTTTTAATTTAATGAGAAATTGAAGAATAATTTGATGCATTTTAGTGCAATTTTTAAAGTACACGGTCAGGTACATGGCCGTGTAAGCGGCGGTGTACCGCTCAGACTGTGTGCGTGTGTGTAGCCATGTAAGTGTACATGACCGTGTAGCAGAACATGGTCAGGTACACAGCCGTGTACGAGGTCGTGTACCGCTCGGGTTGTGAACATATGGGAAGCCGTGTAATTGAACATGGTCGTGTACTGAGACACGGTCAAGGACACGGCTGTGTAAGACGCCGTGTACCCCTCGGATTAATGAACGTGTAAAAGGTCGTGTTTTGAGACATGGCCATGTTGAAAAACTTCAGCAAGTACACACCCGTGTTCGGCGTATACATGCCCTGTTACCTTATACGCACCTGTGTTAAAGGCTGTATTGAAGGCTGTGTAATAAGCAGAAAGCCGTTACATAGACCATCAAATTGCATGAAACCCAATTACTATGCAATGAGTAATTGAGTTGGAAAATATAGTATATTTTTCCCATTGAATAGACTAAATATATAAGGTACTGTTTAAGTACTATTCATACAGTGAAATGGGTGACTGATAGTGAACTAAGTCCACCCTGTTATGTGTAAAAATGAATGAGACATGCAGTGTCGAGAAACTGGTCTGGACGACCATTTCTTGACATTAGACTGGTAAATAGATCACTAGAACACTTGAACTGAACATCTAAGCACAATAGCAAGAGATAGCCCTAGAAAGGGTAAGATATCGAGAAAATGGTCCAGATGACCTCTTCTCGACTAGAGACTAACAAAATCAGAGTCGAAGCACTCAGATCAGTCAGTTAAGTAGAAAACGGTAGATAATGAATAGTGAGAGATACACAGTATCAGGATGAGGGTCAAGATGACCTTTACTCGCCCCAAAACTGATATATTTGGGCTCAGAATGCCCAAATTAGTCAATCGGCCACCTGACACGTTTTTCAAGGTGGGGTCACACAGATCTTGAAAACTAGTCTAGATGACCTCCGATGGACGTAAAACTGATAAAAATGAAATCAGCATGTCCAGATTAGTCAAGAGAGGCTATGTCTGAAATTTCACCTGGAAATGCCTCGGTTTGCCTGCGAAAGGATAACACAGTGTAGACACAACCACAGTACAGGATGTGAACAGTAATTTAGACTAATAATGGGCTCTTAGATAGTAGAAAACAACCAGGAATTTATAGTACAAAAATCGGATTCAGAAAACTAATTTTCTGGTGAAAATTGGAACACTGCAGCGAAAGGACCGAACATCGCAGTATAAAATTAGACTGCGTTGAGAAGCTAACACAGATAAAATTTAGCCTTAAATTTCTATGCCCCTTAGCTGCAAAAGCAGCTGCAATCTATAGCAACCATAGCCCAAAAGGTGGCAATAAAATAATCCCCCTAGACACATTGGAATATTTAATTCAAGGGTTTTCAAAAAGCTAGTCAACAACATTTGTTTATTCATCCCCCCTTCCAATGAGTAGCCCACGCCCATTTCTTCAGAAAATTGGCAGCATATTTGTCCCTATATTTGGCTAATTTGGTAGACAGTTAAGTAGGATTAAGCTTAAGTGAGTTGGATCAATTTTGCCTATAAAAGGCACCCATGATATGAGGCACGGACTTTTGTTTCCACACACCGAAAACCACAAGCCTTTTTCCTTCTTCTTTTCCTTGCTACTACCGACTCTTCTCAGCCCCAAAAGCCAACATTTTGCAAGCCAAAACCTTGACCAAAACTCACAAAAAACCGACCTCTTCCAAGCTTGAGCAAGGGAAGACCGAACCAAGCTTTTCGAGTGCACCAAGGGTAAGTGCAAAACAGATTTTTCCTTGTGTTTTGATTCTTAGTTTTGAGTTGCTGTTTGAATGATTTTTTTTGGTAACTTGGCTAGCATAAAACCAACCTCAAACCCTTGAGTTTCCATGGCATTTTTTACCCACTAAGCCTAGCCAAAAGTGTGCTTGAGTCCAAAACACCAAAGGTAAAAACTGAAACCCTTCTCATGGTGATTGGTCGAAAAATTTAGTTTTCAATCTAAGGGTTTTATGTGTATTTATTTATGCACAAGGTTGTATTAAGTTATTTGAGCCCTTAGCTTTCATTTCTTAATGTCATTATGGTTGTGGTTGTGTTTACTTTAAGTTGCATACGGTTTATGGATGTGAATGCATGGATGTGTATTATGGTGGCTGGACACAAATCTGTCCTTAGAAAACAGCCATGGATTTTAGCCATTTTGACCCACTTAGGTTCCGAATCTGGGATTTGGTAAAACATGGTGTTTTAAGAAAATTTTGATACGGTTGTTTTTGTGTCAAATAGCAGTCGGCCAAAAATGAAATGAAGATAGGTTTTTAGGGTGTTTTTCACTCGGTGTCCAAAACTGGGACAAAACTGGGAACAAAAATCTGAGTGTTGAAATAGTCTCAGATTTTGCTAGAAATGACCCACTTAAAGTCTGAACCGGTCCTCGGACTCAACACAAAAGTTGTAGATCTCGTCGAGACCTTGAAAACGACCCGTGGGAGTCAAAAATTTGGCCATTTTGGGCCTCAAACCGAACCGTTTTTGCAGAGACGTAAAATTGGGATTTTTACAAAAAACTGGGCACCAAGCCCACTGGTTTAATGAAATTAGGAGCTGTTAGATTTAGATTTAGGCTCCGAGATAAACACAAGATTTGTTCATCTTGTCGAGACGAAAACTTTCATGTTCAACAAAATTTCAAAAAAAGTCGTTTAGACTAAGTTTCAAAATTGTTTTCAAAAGTGGTTCAAAAACCACCTTTAAAATGCAAGCTTTAAAAATATAATTTATACACTTTAAAATAAAAATGTGTTTTTAACACTTTAAAATATGAACAAGATTTTCATAAAAACGTCCCCCACCTTCCAACGGGGTGATAAGGGGACGGTTCCAAATAAAGAATTTTTCCAAGATTTTCTACAAGCAAACCCAAACTTTTTTCAAAGTAAAATAGTGTGTGTAGCCCGGTAGGCTACCACACCAAACAAGCCTTAGTAGCCCAGTGGGCTATTAACCCCAAACAAGCCATAGTGGCCCAGTGGGCCATTATACCAAACTAGCCTTAGTAGCCCTGTAGGCTACCATACCCCAACAAGCGAAGTAACCCGGTCGGTTACTACACTAAGCTCACGTATAGTAACTCGATAGACTACTTAGCTACCAACACGCGAGTTAATCGGTCAGTTGACTGAGCGGTAAACCAGTCAAGGGCTATGTTTTTGAACAACACAGTGAGGAATGATGATTAATCTGTCAAGCAGACGATTGATTGAACACGATGCGAGTTAGACACCAAATCCCCATAATAGGCCAAAAAGGTACCGACGGGTCTCGGTACCCCATAGAAACACAAGTTATAGTCACTAACGTTAACAGTGACTCAACGGGAGAATTAATGAGAAACGTTATTGATGATAGGTGGTAACCTGTGAATTGATAAAGGCGTGATTTCAAGTTGCTTACAAATAGGTAAGTACAACTCTGCCTATGGCATGAACGAAAATGATTTTAATGATATTTTACAGTATGTTAAAATATGTATGCCATGGACACGATGTTACACCTCATGTTTAAGAGCATGTAGTTTCACAATCAAGTAAATTGATGAAAAAAAAAGTTAGATGCCATACGTCCCTACCAGGTAGGATTTGGGACAACTTAAAGAAGCATATGGCTAGAAAAGATAAACAAGATGGAAAGTAGTAAGCATGTCGTACCGGCCCTTTTAAATGAAGGGGTTTTAAGTTAAAGCAGAAAGTTGAGCATCCGTTGATGGTTATCCAGCTATTCTACCACGGGCGTTACCGATGGTCTGTGCACGCACGGTACTGACATATGGGCCCTAAATAGACAAGAAAAGAAAAGAGAAGTTGAAGCATAAATGAACATAACCGGATCATGTATTAGTTATAGTTCACTATGCTTCTAGATACATTCAGTACATGATGTTTCTGTGATGCAAATGTTATGTGAAGTTTATAATCCTTGTTATGAAATGTGATATATGATATGTGATATGTGATATGTGATATGTTAAAGTGGTATTTGTGATACATGAATGCTTATACGTTTCTAAGTATATACTATGTTTAAACATGTTTTGTGGTAACTGTTGTACTTACTGGGCGTAAAGCTCACGTAGTGTGTTCATGCTATAGGTAAGCGTCCTACAGCCTAAATCCCAATGGGCGATGACGGTGGCGGAGGCGGATGTGAGGGCGAGGTTATAGAGACACCACGAGTTTATCTTCTGCAAAATTTGAGTATCAGTATTTTGAATAGTAATGATTAAATAGTACTTTGAATAGTAATTATCAGACAGTATGTTTGAATAATAACCATTACATAGTATTTTTGAATAGTAACCGTAAAACGTATTTTTGAATAGTAATCGTTAAATGGTATTTTTGACTAGTAATCCGTAAACCGTATTTTTGAATAGTAATAGTTAAATAGTATTTTTGAATAGTAATCGTAAAATAGTATTTTTGAATAGTAATCGGTATACGTACGTATACAGTAAATATGTACATGTAAAAAAAATCCCTAATTTTATGATATCTAGCTAAGTATAAGTTGCTAGAAAGTATAAGAAAAGCAAGCAAGTTCAGTTTTTAAGTGATGGTCCGGGCCACTGAGGGCACGGGGCGTCACAGTTGGCATCAGAGTGGTTTCCTGCCATTCTACCTCACATCACCGTACGCCTGCCTCATCTGTCCAGGTAAGTTAGTTTTGTTTTTCAAAAATTTAGTATATGAGTTGACGATTAATTATAATAGGAGAATGGCCGCACCGGTTGACCCTCAACAAGTGCGAGAGGATCGAAAAGCGAGTGTAGCTTTCGACGTCATGCGACCACACACATACGACGATAACAACTCATACGAACTCCCTTATTGGATTCATCATATGGAGACAATCTTTGAAGGGTGCCATATTCCACCCCATCTACAAGTGGTAATGACTAATAGCTGATTGCGAGGACCAGTACTGACATAGTGGAACGATCGACGCAGGATTAGGGGTCCAGCCACGCAGTGGAATGAGTTCTGCCAAGATCTTCACAACTATGACGACCCAGCTAAGGACGCGGACATCTGGGATGATATGTATGAGAGGAGGTATCAGGTTCTCTCGGACATTTGGGACATTTACGAGGGAGAGACCATGGTACACGATTGTCAGTGATTTTGGACGCCATGTTGCCGAGCATTTCCTTAGACAAGCCATTTGCAGAGGTAACCGACTTGCTTTGGAGAGGGATTCTATGGTACGTGAGGGACCTAGTCCACTACCCTCTGCCACATGAGAACCTGAGGTGCCTGGTCCGAGACATAGTGGATGCTAAGCGAGTGGCACTCAACCCTGACCTGGCAAACACCGTATCTCAGTTGGTTGACGAAGAGCTTGCTGCCGCACCACAACCAATAGTACCTGAAGATAATGGAGACGCGATGGAGGACCCCAAACCAGCCCTTCTATCTCCGGGACACTAGATGATGAAGACGGTGACGAGGCTATCCCCGATGCCCAACCTAACGACGAGGAGGAGGAGATCCCTGATCACGTGAATGATGATAAGGAAGTAGAAATGTATGAGCCCCAAGTCATCATCGCTAGTGATGATGAAGTTGATTTTGCTTGGGAAGATGAGGATGAAGACCCCGAGGAGTTTCCCCTGAGTGACAGCGAGAATGAGGAAATGTCTGATGCAGAGTAAGGATTGTCCTCTGAATAGTAGTAACCCTTTTCACGGAAATTTTTGTTATGTAGTTATATAGAGGGAAACAGTAGCTTTTCCCGTCTGACTCAACTTAATGTACTTAATGGGATCGTATTTTGGGAAGTGTGTGTCACTCCCACCAAATTTAAAATATATATATATGTTTTATGAGATGTTTTGTGAAAAGTAGTATCATTTTGTCCTGAGGGCCTAAATATGATTTTTTTACGAGTATGATCAAGTATGGTAAGGAGTACAGGACGGTTCCTGGTACGAGATAGTTGTATTGAACATCATAAGAATAAGAAAAGAAAGGAAAGAGATAGTATGTTTATATCTATGATGATTGAAATAAAGTTGTTTAGTAAAAAGGAAAATGATGTGTAAATACGAATCCCAAGTACAAAAATTTGAGAAGCTTATGTTCTCTTTTTCCATTATGTGATAGGGTTACATAGGTTATAATGGCAAGAATAAGAGCCCAAACAAACCAAGCTACGCGAGACAACGAGCTACTAGCATGTCTCGCAACGATGCAGGAGATGATGGTAAATCAACAATGGGAGCTTAACCAGCTCAGAGAACAGACGAACCGACAACAACAAGCCCCACAACCTGTGGAGGTACTAGTTCAAGCTTCACCAGTAGCCCCCGACGCTCCCAGAGAGTAAGCGGCCCCACCAGCCCAAGCGATGCCAACACCATCCGCTATGGCTACTCCTGTAGTAGCTAATGTTATTATACCAGCCAATAGGGAGGGCAACTTATACGAATGGTTCAGGTGCATAAAGGTGCCTAAATTTGAAGGGACTATAAACCCTATTGAAGCCGACGATTGGCTAACTGATGTTCAGGTCATTCTAAACCTCGTAGGACTGACCGAAGGAGAGAAAGTCATTGCGCATCCTTAGCCCTACGGAAAGGAGCACACCAGTGGTGGAAGACTGTGGCTATCAGAAGGAACATCAATGAAATGAACTGAGCAGATTTCATCGCTGAGTTCAAAGAAATGTACTTCAACGATGAAGCTTTAGCAGTCCAGCAAGATGAATTTAACAACTTGCGCCAAGGAAGCATGACAGTCATGGAGGCCATAAGAAAATTCGAACAGCTAGCCTGACTTTGCCCCGACCTAGTGCCGACTGAGAAGGAAAAGATCAGGAGGATGCTGAAAATGTACTGGACGGATATAGCCGTCCAAGTCTGCAGTGGCAGCCATGGGCCAATAACCATGGCCGAATATGTCAGCAGAGCCATCCGGGCTGAGTATTGGCTAGCCCAAGACAAAGAAAGGAGGGCACAGATCTTCAAGGAAAAGAGAGAAGAGAAGAACCAGCCCAAGTCGACCAAGGGCAAACAGCACTCTGAATTTCAGCACAGAGGGCAGAGTACGGGAAACAACCAACACAACCGGCCATCCAATAACAACAATAAGAGGAAAGGGAAACCAGGCAATCAAGGCTAGCAAAGGAACTTTCCTCAGAAGAAAAATAACCGAGGAGGAAATAGAAATCAACACCCACCTTGTCCAAAATGCGAAAGGAACCATCCGGGAGAATGTCGCCAGGGCACCAGTGGCTGTTACATATGTGGTAAGGAAGGCCACTTTGCCAAACACTGCTGCTCGAACCCGTAAAATCAGCAAGGTCAAGCCCGCCCTACTAGTGAATAGCTGCACATCGCCCAAGGAAGGATTGAAGGCCCACTAATCAGCCAAGGCAAATTGGAAGCTCTAGAGCCACAGGGGAGGATTTATGCCTTTACTCGCGAGGATGCAGAGGCCGGAACCTCAACCATGGTGACAAGTCAGCTTTCTGTCACCAACTCCACTACACTAGTTTTATTTAATTCCGACGCTACGCATTCTTTTGCATCATCAGAATTAGCTAGAAGGTTAGGCAAGAACTTAGATAAGATGAACTAGACTTTTTGAATTGCCCTTCCCTCTAGGAAAGTTTTGTTGTCTAGCTATTGGGTACATCACGCACCAATAGTTATCAGTGAGTAAGAGCTGAGTGCGGACCTAATCATCATCGAGATGTGCGACTACGATGTGATTATGGGAATGGATTTCCTCGCCAAGTACCACGCTGTTATAGAATACCAGAGACGGGAGGTGACCTTCCACCCTAGTGGACACGAGAAATTTGTCTACAAGGGTTTATCGTCGAAGCAACCAAAGATGACGATATCGTCAATGAAGGCTCACTAGCTACTATCTAGTGGATGCACTGGCTTTCTCGCATACATAATGGATACGACCCAGGAAGCGGAAACCAGATTAGACGACGTACCAGTAGTAAAGGAGTTCACAGAAGTATTCCCCGAAGATCTTCCAGGACTTCCACTGGAACGAGAGTTATCATTCAAAATCGAACTACTACCAGGATCAGCACCCATATCCAAGCCCCCCTACAGAATGGCCCCGATAGAATTGAAGGAGCTTTGAACTCAGTTAAAGGAGCTGATGGACAAAGGTTTCATTCGACAAAGCTACTCACCTTGGAGAGCACCAGTCTTATTTGTAAAGAACAAAGACAGAACGTTACGAATGTGCATAGACTATCGGGAGCTGAATAAGATCACAATCAAGAACAAGTATCCATTACCGCGGATCGACGATTTGTTCGACCAGCTACGAGGCGCTACTGTATTTTCCAAGATCGACCTACGTTCTGGGTACCATCAATTACGGATTCGAGATGCAGACATCCCCAAGACGGCATTCCGAACATGATATGGACATTACGAGTTCCTCGTTATGTCGTTTGAACTGACAAACGCACCTGTCGCTTTCATGGATCTAACGAACCAAGTATTCAAGGAGTTTCTGGACAAGTTTGTCATTGTGTTTATCGATGACATACTTGTATAATCTAAGACAAAGGAAGAGCATGCAGAGCATTTAAGAGCCGTCCTACTCAAGCTTAAGGAGCATCAACTGTATGCCAAATTTTCTAAGTGTGAATTTTGGCTGGAGAAGGTTCATTTTCTTGGTCACGTGGTCTCCCATGAGGGAGTATCCGTGGACCCAGCCAAGGTGGAAGCAGTTAGCAATTGGCTGACTCCGAAGAACGTAATAGAAATCCACAGCTTCTTAGGTTTAGTGGGATACTACCGACGCTTTGTGGAAGGATTCTCGAAGCTGGCTGTGCCACTCACGACGCTAACCAAGAAGGAAAAGAAGTACGAGTGGTCTAACAAGTGTGAAAAGAGCTTTCAGGAGCTAAAAATCTGACTCACAAGCACTCCAATCCTGACCATACTAGATGCTGAACAAGGGAATTTCGTAATTTACAGTGACGTATCTAAGATTGGACTGAGAGCTGTGTTAATGCAAGGTGATAGGGTAGTCACATATGCCTTACGACAACTTAAGAACCATGAAAGGAACTACCCAACGCATGACTTACAGCTTGTAGTGGTGGTTTTGCACTTAAAATATGGAGGCATTACCTATATGGCATCAAGTATGAGATCTACACAGACCACCAGAGCCTCAAATACATTTTCATGCAGAAGGAGCTTAATATGAGGTAACGAAGATGGCCGGAGCTGGTGAAGGATTACAACTGTGAAATCCTATACCACCCAGGGAAAGCCAATAAGGTGGCTGACGCGTTAAGCAGGATGAATTCTTTGATGCTTATGACCATCCAAGCCCTGTTGGAAGCACTACAAAAGGAGCTATGAAGCAGCGAGATTGAGATGTTAACAGGAAGGTTGTCTGAAATGACCCTCCAGTCAACGCTCATAGAGGAAATCAAGGCCGGCCAGGACCTTAATTCGTCCCTGCACAAGCTCAAAAGGGAGGCAATAGAGGACCAGAATTCAGAATTTTAGGTCTCTAAGGATGGCATTCTCTATTTCGGCGATAGAGTGTGTGTTCCAAAGGATGAAGAACTCAAGAAGCGAATCCTATCAGAAGCTCATGACACGCCTTACTCGATACACCCAGGAGCAAATAAGATGTACTAGGGCTTGAAAGGAAGTTTTTGGTGGCCAAACATGAAGAATGACGTCGTCGAGTTCGTAGCAAGGTGCCTCACCTGCCAGAAAATTAAAGCAGAACACCAGCGACTGGGAGGAGAGCTGTAGAAGATCGAGCTACCAGAGTGGAAATGGGAACAGATTTCCATGGATTTCGTGGTCGAATTGCCCAGAACCTCAAGCGGGAATGATGCCATCTAGGTAATTGTGGATCGACTAATAAAGTCAGCTCGATTCTTAGCAATGAAGTTAAGCTACTCGGTAGAAAGGTTAGCAGAAATGTACATCGCTCAAGTAGTAAGACTGCACGGAGTACCAAAATCGATCATCTCAGATCGCGATGGACTCTTCACTTCAAGATTTTGGTAGAGCGTTCAAGCTACAATGGGAACCAAATTGAAGTTCAGCACCGCTTTCCATCCTCAGACTGACAGTCAGTCTGAGAGGACTATTCAAATGTTAGAAGATATGCTGAGAGCGTGTGTCTTAGACTTCAAGGGGAATTGGGATCAGAAGCTGCCATTAATAGAATTCTCGTACAATAATAGCTATCATTCCTCGATTGGGATGGCTCCGTGCGAGGCACTTTATGGAAGGAGATGCTGATCTCTGATTCACTGGCACGAGAACGGAGAAAACAGCTCACCAGCACTGACTTCGTCAAGGATACAATAAAAGCTGTGAAGCTTATACGAGAGAGACTAGATACAGCTCATAGCCGCCAGAAGAGTTATGCGAATAAACGACGAAGACCTCTCAAATTTTAGGAAGAAGACTCAATTTTGCTCAAGGTGGCACCCATGAAAGGGGTAATGCACTTTGAGAAGAAAGGGAAGCTCAGTCCAAGATATATAGGACCTGTCGAGATCCTCAAAAGGGTCAGGAAGGTAGCCTACTGATTAGTGCTTCCCCCCGAACTAGCTTTCGTACACAATGTTTTTTACGTCTCGATGTTGAAGAAGTACGTGTCGGATAGTTCCCACATACTGAGTAAAGAGCCAGTTGAAGTACATGCAGATCTGACCTATGAAGAGATACCCATACAGATTCTAGCCAGCAAAAATAAGGTTCTTAGGAATAAAGTGATTCTGCTTGTTAAAGTATTATGGCGGAACCATAACCTCGAAGAAGCTACATGAGAGTAGGAAGAGGATATGAAAAGAGACTTCTTGGATTTATTCTAATTTTCGAGGACGAAAATTTTTGTAAAAGGGGTAGATTGTAAGGACCACCTCGATCATGTACTTTAATTTTCAATTTAATGAGAAATTGAAGAATAATTTGATGCATTTTAGTGTAATTTTTAAAGTACACGGTCAGGTACATGACCGTGTAAGTGGTCGTGTGCCGCTCAGACTGTGTACGTGTGTGTAGCCATGTAAGTGTACATGACCGTGTAGCAGAACATGGTCAGGTACACGGCCATGTACGAGGCCGTGTACTGCTCGAGTTGTGAACATGTGGGAAGCTGTGTAATTGAACATGGTCGTGTACTGAGACACGGTCAAGGACACGGCCGTGTAAGAGGCCGTGTACCCCTCGGGTTAATGAACATGTAAAAGGCCGTGTTTTGAGAAATGGCCGTGTTGAAAAACTTCAGCTAGTATACGCCCGTGTTCGGTGTATACACGCCCGTGTAATGAGCAGAAAGCCGTTACACAGACCCTCAAATTGCATGAAACTGAATTACTATGCAATGAGTAATTAAGTTGGAAAATATAGTATATTTTTCCCATTGAATAAACTAAATAGATACGGTACTGTTTACGTACTATTCATGTAGTGAAAGGGCTGATTGACAGTGAACCTGGTACACCCTATTATGTGTAAAACTGAATGAGGCATGCAGTGTCGAAAAACTGGTCCGGACGACCATTTCTTGACACTAGACTGGTAAATAGATCATCAGAACACTCGAACCGAACATCTGAGCACAATAGTGAGAGATAGAACTAGCAAGGGTACGATATCGAGATAATGGTCCAGATGACCTCTTCTCCACTAGAGACTGACAAAATCAGAGTCGGAGCACTCAAACCAGTCAGTTAAGTAAAAAACAATGGATAATGAATAGTAAGAGATACATAGTATCAGGATGAGGTTCAAGACGACCTTTACTTGTCTCGAAACTGATATATTTGGGCTTAGAACACCCAAATTAGTCAATCGGGCAGTTGACACGTTTTTCGAGGTGGGGTCACACAGATCCCAAAAACTGGTCTAGATGACCTCCAATGGACGTAAAACTGATAAAAATGAAATCAACACATCCAAATTAGTCAAGATAGACTGTGTCTGAAATTTCACCTGAAAACGCCTCGGTTTGCGTACGAAAGGACAACACAGTGTAGACACAACCACAATACAGGATGTGAACAGTAATTTAGACTGATAATGAGCTCTTAGATAGTGGAAAACAACCAGGAATTTACAGTACAAAAATCGGATTCAAAAAATCAATTTTCTGGTGAAAATTGGAACACTGCCGAGAAAGGACCGAACACTGCAGTATAAAATTGGACTGCGTTGAGAAGCCAACATAGATAAAATTTAGTCTTAAATTTCTGTGACCCTTAGCTGCAATAGCAACTGCAATCTGCAGCAACCATAGCCCAAAAGGTGGCATTAAAACAATCCCCCCAGCCATGACACATTGGAATATTTAATTCAAGGGTTTTCAAAAAGCTAGTCAACAACATTTGTTTATTCATCCCTCCTTCCAATGAGCAGCCCACGTCCATTTCTTCAAAAAATTGGCAGCATATTTGTCCCAATATTTGGCTAATTTGGTAGACAATTAAGTAGGATTAAGCTTAAGTGAGTTGGATCAATTTTGCCTATAAAAGGCACCCATGACATAAGGCACGGACTTTTGTTTCCACACACCTAAAACCACAAGCCTTTTTCCTTCTTCTTTTCCTTGCTGCTACTGACTCTTCTCAGCCCTAAAAGCCAACATTTTGCAAGCCAAAATCTTGACCAAAACTCACAAAAAACCGACCTCTTCCAAGCTTGATCAAGGGGAGACAGAACCAAGCTTTTCGGGTGCACCAAGGGTAAGTGCAAAACAGATTTTTCCTTGTGTTCTGATTCTTAGATTTGAGTTGTTGTTTGAATGATTTTTTTTGGTAGCTTGGCTAGCATAAAACCAACCTCAAGCCCTTGAGTTTCCATGGCATTTTTGACCCCCCAAGCCTAGCCAAAAGTGTGCTTGAGTTCAAAGCACCGAAGGTAAAAACTGAAACCCTTCTCATGGTGATTGGTTGAAAAATTTAGTTTTCAATCTAAGGGTTTTATGTGTATTTATTTATGCACAAGGTTGTATTAAGTTATTTGAGCCCTTAGCTTTCATTTCATAAAGTTATTATGGTTGTGGTTGTGTTTACTTTAAGTTGCATATGGTTTATGAATGTGAATGCATGGATGTGTATTATGGTGGCTGGACACAAATCTGTCCTTAGAAAACAGCCATGGATTTTGGTCATTTTGACCTAATTAGGTTCCGAATCTGGGATTTGGTAAAACACAGTGTTTTAAGAAAATTTCGATACAGTCGTTTTTTGTGTCTAATAGGCCTCGGCCAAAAACGAACCTAAGATAGGTTTTTAGGGTGTTTTTCACTCGGTGTCCAAAACTAGGAACAAAAATCCGAGTGTTGAAACAATCTCAGGTTTTGCTAGAAATGACCCAGTTCGAGTCCAAACCGGTCCTCAAACTTAACACTAAAGTTATAGACCTCGTCGAGACCTTGAGAACGACTCATGCAAGTCAAAAATTTGGCCGTTTCGGGCCTCAAACCGAACCGTTTTTACAGAGACGTAAAACTGGGATTTTTATAAAAAACTGAGCACCAAGCCCATGGGTTTAATGAAATTAGAAGCCATTAGAGTTAGATTTAGGCTCCGAGATGAACACGAGATTTGTTCATCTTGTCGAGGATGAAAACTTTCATGTTCGACAAAATTTCAAACAAAGTCGTTTAGACTAAGTTTCAAAATTGTTTTCAAAAGTGGTTCAAAAACTACCTTTAAAATGCAAGCTTTAAAAATATAATTTATACACTTCAAAATAAAAATGTGTTTTTAACACTTTAAAATATGAACAAGATTGTCATAAAAATGTCCCCCACCTTCCAACGGGGTGATAAGTGTGATAATCGGGAATTTTAGATTCTCGAATTATGTTAAAAGTTGTATGTAAATAACAATATTAATGAATAAAATGTGAAAAAGTTGTATTTCAATACTGTTGTAAATAGTGTAAAATATTCTGGCAGTGTTAAAGTGGGTGAGTTAAGCGATGGAAAATCCTACCGGACATAATTGGGTAAGACGGTTCGAAATCAGAGCCGAAAACCCTAGAGAGTGCATTGAAATGTACTAAAACAATAGAAATTTACGGTAGAGAATTCTGATCAAACAGAAGCAAAATAAGACAAACCGACCGCACTGGAGGCACTGAGAACTCGCCTATGCGATTTCGGTAAAGTTCCGTTCGGATCGGATAACAGTCAAAAATTGACCACGAATTAATTAGAGAATTAATATAAATAGTTGATGACATCACTAGGATGATGTCATAAAGCCAATTAAATTTCATCAAATTAAAAAGCATTTTGGAAGGTGTATGGCTAGGATTGTTTTGCTTTTTGATCAAAGGCCAAGATCATGCCAAAATTCACTTAGAAAAAAATTTAAAAAATTTATCGCATTTTGTTGAAAGGCCATTCGGCCATGTGGAAAGGGAGAAAGAAAAATTTTATTTTGACCCCAAAACCTTTACTTTTTGGTCCTTGAACTATTCAGAAATTGTTAGAAAAAAATTGCAAAAAGGCCCTTGGTTTTTGCCTATAAATAGGCATCAAAAATTCAAGAAAAAATTTGAAAAACACAACAAAACTCTTGTCAAATTTTCCAGCCAAAAACCGTGGGAGAAAACCCCCTTGAACCAAAAATTTTGTTTTGAATTTCACATCAAATCTAGCTTGAATTTCATCTCCAACACCAAGACAACAACCAAGCAAGGTAAACCTCAAATTTGAAGCATTTTTCTTTGGTTTTTTCATTAAAAACCGTGGGTATGGAAAGTTGAAAAACAATGGAAAAAAATTGTTCAATTGATGATTCTATGATTGGTTGATGTTGTGATATTCAAAGCATGAATTAGGATAGAAAAACAATCAAAATTTTGCATGTTTTCCTTGAAAAATCCGTGGCTCCTAGGGTGTGAAAATTTCATGAATTTTGTTGTTTTAATTTAGTGATTAATGATCATTCAATTATATGATAAGTTAAGCATGAAATGGACTTAAGAAACAAGAAAAGTTTGAGGTAGAATTCTTGCTAAAACTGTGGGCATGAATGTGATGAAATGGGAAGATTTTTAATGTTGATAAAAGTTGATAAAAACCCTAGGAAAGAAAGTAAAATTTTCTTTCTATTTTTGGCATAAAATCAGCGACTATATCTAGGGTTAGAATACATGTTTTGTTAAGTTTTGAATGTTGTTTCATACATTGGGAAGCATAAGATAATCATGTGTGGTGATGAAATTTTATTAGACGTAAAAACCTAGCAAACTAAGGTTAGTTTGGAAAAGAATAAATATGTGTTGTGACTTGTAAATGTTGAATCATATGGAAAGTTTTTATACAAAGTTTGGAAACTTTGTATAAAATAGGCCTCTGGTATAGTACGTGGCAAGTACAAAGGTTCTGAGGCGTACTTAACGCCGGGAAACCTTAAAATATAAGCGGAAATGCTGCCGAAATTTCTAAAATCGGCTTAAGGGCATTTCGGGAAACAAGGGGTAAAAATATTAAACTCGAGAAGGAAACCGAGACCCCTTGGTGAATTATGATCAGAAATGGAAAACCAACCCAAACGGAATAGGTAACCAACCCTAAATCACTAAAATGCCTAAAACAAAAAAAAATTGATGTTAGGGGTATTTTGGGAAACGAGTGAAAATTTTAGGTCGGGATAGGAAACCCGAGCCTCTCGAGGACCGAGGGTCGGGGGACGGAATAAATAACGTTTAGTAAGTAGTGAAAAGGCCAATTGAGGCCCCGAAACGCTTGAAAAATGAAAAAAACGACCTTAGGTGACGGATGAATAGTAACCGAGGACCGGGAAAAATGAAGTTGAGATTTTGCAGCAATTTAAGCTGTAAAATAATACGAGAGCTTAGGAAATATTATTTTAAAATAATTAAACTTAGAAAATTCGAAAAAAAATGATAAAATGAAGCAAATTATGATTCCGAAACCCGTTAAGGGCAAAATGGTCATTTTGACCAAAAATTTTCGAAAAGGCTCGGAAAAAACCCTAAATGACCTAGAATAACTTAGATAAAATTCCAAAACTCAAATTGAAGATTTTAGAATTAAAATCCTAAAAATTTTAAAGAACACGGGCATGTAGAGAGATACACGGCCGTGTATAGGAAAAAATTTTATAACCCGAGGAGGTACACGGGCTTGAACACAGGCATCTATCGAGCCGTGTACAGTTACACGGCTAAGGAGGAAAATAACATGGCCGTGTAAAATAGACCCGAGAGGTACACGGGCTTGAACACGGGCGTGTATCGAGCCGTTTACAGTTACACGGCTAAGGAGGAAAATAACATGGCCTTGTAAAATAGACCCGAGAGGTACACGGCCTGGAACACGGGCGTGTTGCAAACCGTGTACCACAAATAAAATTTAAATATGTAAAATTGTTGAGTAAAATAAATATATATTTAAGATGATAAATAAACAGGGTATTAACAGGCACTATTATGTCTGTAGGAACCCAAAATAAAGATAGAACTGCGGAGGAGTTCCGGAAGTGGACACTAGCGCAGTATTGGTAAGTTCAAGCGTTTTCGTGTCTACAACATGAAATACTGTATGAACCTATTCTATACTAGCTGCTCACTAGATATAAGTTCTTATGCACTTTGGGGGATTAGTTAGTATAACATACCCTAAATAAAGAGAATAAGTAAGACCTACGGGTAATGGAGGATCGTGACCTTGGGGTGACATGTACGATCACTAGGTCAAAACTATAAATTGAAAGATGGTAATGAAACCATGAAGGCGTACCACCCCTCCAACATAGTGGTGGAGGTTTGTTTAAATCCTACGGGGTTATCAGGGCTGCGTAGGACGATGTTCTAAGGTCGCTCCTTAGACCCTCCCAGTCAACGTGCTAATGATCATCGGTACTGTCATAAATAGAGCTCTACACTAGAAACTTAATAGAAAACAAGCAATCACAGAATGAAACAAAAATCATAATTGAGCATAACTAAAATTTACGCTCGGTTAGGATATGTGAATAGTATACAATTAGGGTAACTAGTACTTTTCACCGGTCAAAGGTCAACTATACTATTCATGGTGAATAGTACTATTCATGATGAATAGTAATATTCATAAAAGATTAAGTTTTTCTTGTTTTTGAATCAATACAATTCTTATTATGGATGTTTGAACTTACGGAGCCTGTTAGCTCATCAGTTTGTTCATATTGCAGGTAAAAAACCTGTCCAGTAGATTCCTGGATGGCGGCAGGATGCGAACGTGTAGAGGGATAGGGAACTCACCGTGGACATGGTCCTGCCATAAGTTTTCCGCTAAGCTTTTTGAGTAAAGAAAATATGTTTGCAGACAAAGCATACAATATGTATATATATTACATATGTTACCAAATATGTTGTACTTACTCTGACATGAAAAAGCCAGTATTATATTTTACATCGCTTTCTTACTTAACAATCATAGGAAAAAGTATGTATTAAAGAAAAAAAAAATTTTGGGGCGAAATTTTAGGCCCTTGTGTTTAAGAAGTTTTAGTAAAAGAGTTTAAAACTGACGACTCGAATTCAACACACGAACGGTCTTGGTCGGCCATAGAGTCGATTTATGATGGTTGCGAGTGGTTGGAATCTGGGGACGTCACAGGTTGGTATCAGAGCGGTTGAAAATATCCCTATTGACACGAAGCGCGATCTACTCGTCAATCCAAGTATGTTAGCGTCTTTAAGATTAGTTAACTTTCATTTATTCGAAATTATATATTTTTGTAGGATTTAAGATGACTAGACCACCATATGTGAGACCTCATCCATACCGACCTAGAGGGCCGATCCGGGTATAGACTAGGCCCGTCATCAGACCGTCTATGATAAGACGAGAGATGCAGTGACCACCTATACCTGAACCACTAGCGCCGAGGATAGTAGCGCCAGCACTAGTACAGGCACCACCCCCACGACCAATAGTAAACCCTCCTGTAGCAGTAGATATTCTAGTGGTGGGAGACCGGGGCCGTATAGGGGCCAGAGTATCTGTACGAGCCGTATATGCATTTAGAGGCAGTCATCCACCATCATTCGAGGAAGGTCAACAGAGGATCTCTACAAGAGACTGGCTACACGATATTGAGGTCATCATGCGCCAGTGTGATATCGATCAGGATTGCTGGGTTCTGATGGCCATTGGCACCTTCCGTGAGGATGCACGGCTGTACTGGGAGTATTGTGGTCAGGAAATGCTACTAGCGATGGATTGGGTTGAGTTTCGCCAAGTCAAGCTGGAGCAGTTCCCACAAAAGAGCTCGGCACCAGTTGCAGGCCCTCCTGAGAGTAGGATAGTGCCACCATCACCGGCCATGCCTAGTTATGCAGATATCAGAGATTTTGTTCTGAAGGCAGAGCAGCAGCAGATGATGTTGAGTGACACCGTGTTCTCATATGCAGTCCGATTCCAAGATAGCATCGTGAGGGCGTGTCCTCTAACTAATATCACAAATGATAACTTTTGTGATATACTTTGGAAGGGACTCACCCTAGGCTTACAACAGAGAGTAACCCCTCTATACCCTGCTACTTTAAGCGAGTTTATTATTGATGTAGCTAAAGTAGAGGAGGAAATGATGATGGAGTACATGGTGCGCAAGAGGCGAGAGCAGTTACTACAAGAAGCAATGTTAGACCGCCTATACGGATCCGGGCCGATGGCAAATGATCATGAGGCAGGTCCGTCCAGACAACCAGACGGAGTAGATCCAGCTGAAGATTCAACACCGACTAAGGCCGGAAACGGAACAGATAATGAAGAAATGGATCCAATCGAGTTTTGGCAATCCCAGAGGAACCTCAGCCAGAAGATTAGTTGTAGAAATGCATGTGTTGTATAAGTATGTATATATATAACAGTATATGTGTATATATGACAACGTTGAAAGGCTATTTTAGGGAAAGCCTTCAAACTAATGTACTTTTGAAGTGAAAAGGAATGATAACCATATTTTGACATATGCAATGTGTGAAATGTTAAAATTATGTGATGATTAAAATTATTTGAATTTATATTATAAAAATATGATTGTGGAAAACCTAATGATTGACTCTTATGCGATTTTAAGGAAGTAGGATAAGATGGTGAACCCAAGAAATCTACGGAATATGCGAGGACGTCCAGTGCTATCAGAGAGAGTGGACGAGCTAGAAGCCTTGATAGAAGCTCAAATGAGGGAAAATGCTGAGTTAAGACAAAGACTAGAGCAAATGGAGCAGAGACAGGAACAGGAAGAAGACCAAGCCCCTCAAATGGCTGTACCAGAATCGCAAGTACCTCCAGCGGCACAAGAAGAAGTGGTACAACCTCAACCACAACCCAGGAATAATATCGAGCCATTGTATGAAAGATTCTGATGCATGAGGCCACTAGAGTTTGAGGGCTCCACCAACCCTCTGGATGCTGAGGAGTGGTTGTCTTCGCTCCATACTATATTAGAGTTTATGGAGTTAAATGACCAAGAGAAAATTCTGTGTGCATCCTTTGTCCTAAAAAGGGATGCAAGGTTCTGGTGGGAGTCAGTTAAGCTAAGAAGAAACATGTATACCATGTCCTGGTTGGATTTTTAGGAAGAATTCAATCAGAAGTATCACAATCCGGCACTATTGCGACTACAACAAAGAGAGTTCGCAGAACTAAAGCAAGGAGATATGACCGTGATAGAAGTCTGCAATAAGTTTGATCAGTTATCCAGACTTTGCCCATACACTGTCACCACTGAGAGGGAGAAAATCCAGAAGATGCTAGGGATGTTTCATCTTGAGATTTCAGCATTGGTGGCCAGTGGGTTGACACTGCCTGACACCGTTTCTGATTGTGCTAGCCGTGCGTTAAGGCCAGAGTATTATCTGATTAGACAAAAGGAAGAAAGAGAGAAGGTCTGGGATGCGAAGAAAAAAGAAAAGATCTTGACCAAAGCCGTACAAGCTGGACCTCAAACTGGACAAAGCAGCAAACAGAGTTTGATTGTCAAGGCTGGACAGCCCGGCACTTCGGGCCAGCAGTCTCAGGGAAAGAGAAAAGCAAATAATCCCGGGAACCGGAACCAGCTAAGGAGAACAAACAATAATGCCAGTCCTATGGTTCGAAACTATGTGAGCTGTGGGAAAAGACATTCAGGTCGATGCAGACTGGCCCCAAACGCCTATTTTCAGTGTGGGAAGGACTGTCACTTCGCCAAAAACTGCCTAGAAAATAGGCAGAATGTGCAAAGTTCATCGCAGACACGACAACGTCCCCAGGCACAGGCACTACAGGTCAAAGCTAAAGGGTCATCCCATTCTGAGAGGCCGGAAAGACCAGAACGCTTGCCTCGAACAGATGCAAGAATTATGGTCTACACGAAGGAGGAAGTAGAAGCAGGAACGTCAAATGTAGTGACGAGTCAGCTTTCTGTTGCTAAAAATTTGGCGTCTGTTTTATTTGACTGTGGAGCTACGCACTCTTTCATTTCACACCAATTTGCTAATAGGATAGGATACCCTCAAGACCACATGGGTATGACATTTAAAACTGCATTACCCTCGGGGGAAGTCCTGATGTCCAATTACTGGTTACCACATGTGCCAATAATTGTGGTAAATAGGGAGTTATTTACAGAATTGATCGTGATGGAACTTGCCGACTACGATGTGATACTAGGAATGGATTTCCTAGGGAAGTATCGAGCTACGATCGATTGCCGGAAACGGATGATAAGGTTTCAACCTGATGAAGAAGAAGGATTCGAGTATCTCGACACGTCACAAAGATCACAAAAGATAATGATTAACTCAATGGAAGCTAAAAGGATGATGTCTAGCGGCTGTACTGCATACCTAGCATGCGTATTAGACGTGACAAAGGAACCGAAGCTCCAACCTCAAGACATCCCTATTGTAAAGAAATTCATTGATGTTTTTCCAGAAGAATTACCAGGACTACCACCTGAACGAGAAATTTCCTTCGAGATTGAGCTGATGCCAGGAACTGCACCAATCTCAAAGGCACCGTACCGGATAGCACCGACAGAGTTAAAAGAATTGCAGGAGCAGCTGAAGGAACTTCTTGACAAAGGATTCATACGCCCAAGCTATTCCCCATGGGGTGCTCCAATGCTGTTTGTTAAGAAGAAAGATGGCTCATTCCAGATGTGTATTGATTATCGGGAACTGAACAAGGTTACTATCAAGAATAGGTACCCGCTACCTAGGATTGATGACTTGTTCGATCAACTCACAGGTGCAGCTGTATTCTCCAAGATTGATCTGCGATCAGGATATCATCAATTGAGGATCAAGGAGAGTGACATCCACAAGACTGCATTTCGAACCCATTACGATCATTACGAATTTTTGGTAATGCCGTTTGGGTTAACAAATGCGCCAGCAGCTTTTATGGATCTGATGAATCGAGTCTTCAAGGAATATTTAGATAAGTTTGTTATTGTATTTATCGATGACATTCTTATATATTCAGAGACTCGAGAAGAGCACGAAGAGCATTTGAGAATTGTTCTGCAAACAATAAGGGAACATCAACTCTATGCCAAGTTCTCTAAATGCGAATTCTGGCTGAATAGAGTACATTTCCTCGGACATGTGGTTTCCAAAGAAGGAATCGCATTGGATCCTGCTAAAGTAGAGGCGATCAACGAGTGGCCCGTACCTAAGAGCGTGACAGAAATACGAAGTTTCTTAGGTCTGGCCGGCTATTATAGAAGATTCGCTGAAGGATTTGCACGACTTGCCGCTCCTATCATAGCACTTACGCGTAAAGAAAGGAAATGTGAATGGACTGAGCAGTGCGAGAAAAGTTTCCAAGAACTGAAGAAACGACTCACAAGTGCTCCAATACTTACACTTCCGACAAAAGGAGAGATGTTCGTGATATACAGCGACGCTTCAAAAATGGGATTAGGGGCTGTCCTGATGCAAGGCGATAAGGTGATTGCCTATGCCTCGCGTCAATTAAAGGACCATGAGAAAAATTATCCCACGCACGATCTGGAGCTTGCCGCAGTAGTGTTTGCATTAAAAATCTAGCGTCACTACCTATATGGAGCTCAATGTCAGATTTACACAGATCATCAGAGTCTGAAATATTTCTTCACACAAAAGGAGCTAAACATGCAGCAAAGGCAATGGCTGGAGCTGGTAAAGGATTATGATTGTGAAATCCTCTATCACCCAGGAAAGGCCAATCCAGTTGCAGATGCGTTAAGTAGGAAATCTACTGTTCCACAGCAACTACCGATCAAAAAGCTCCCAAGGCCATTACAGTAGGAAATCAACATGTTGGAAATGGAGCTGATAACTGGAAAGCTAGCTGCAATACAACTGGAGTCAACATTGTATAAGGACATCAGAGAAGCTCAGAAGCAAGATCCAACACTAGCAAGCCCGCAAGGAGAAGCATCTGAAGATGGATTAATCCTACATCAAGGGAGAATTCAAGTTCCAGATGATGAAAGATTAAGAAAGCAAATTGTGGCTGAAGCCCATAAAACACCTTATTCAATACATCCCAAAGTCAGCAAGATGTACCAGGATTTGAAGGTGCAATTCTGGTGGAAAGGGATGAAGAAGGACATAGCGGAGTTTGTAAGTAAGTGTATGACGTGTCAGAAGGTTAAGGCTAAACATCGTTATCCAGGTGGAAAGCTAGAGCCGTTAGAAATTCCAGAATGGAAGTGGGAGCATATCACGATGGACTTTGTGATGGGACTACCAAAGACCCGAGAAGGCTATGATGCCATCTGGGTTATTGTAGATAGACTAACAAAAACGGCAAGGTTTATCGCAGTAAAGATGACCTTCTTATTGGAAAGGTTGGCAGAACTATATGTTAACCACATAGTCAGACTACATGGAGTTCCTAAATCTATTATGTCAGATCGTGATCCAAGATTTACTTCGAACTTCTGGACATGCGTACAAGAGGCGATGGGAACAGAAGTACGACTGAGCACAGCATTTCATCCGTAAACAGACGGTAATCTGAGCGAACCATTCAGACTCTTGAAGATATGCTGCGTGCATGTACAATAGATTTCCCAGGGAGCTGGAATGAGAAACTTCCATTGGTAGAATTTTTGTATAACAACAGCTACCAAGGTTCGATAGGTATGGCACCTTATGAAGCCTTGTACGGAAGGAAGTGTAGATCACCAGTTCACTGGTATGACCTACAAGAGAAACGACTGCATAAAACTGATTTCATCCAAGAAACAGTAGATGCAGTTACAAAAATATAGCAGCAGATGAAGACAACCCAAAGCCGATAGAAGAGCTACGCGGACAAAAGACGAAGATTCCTAGAGTTCAATGAAGGAGATTTCGTATTCCTAAGAGTCTCCTCGATGAAAGGGATAATACGATTCGGAAAGAAGGGAAAGTTAAGTCTAAGATATATTGGACCATATGAGATTATTGCACGCATTGGTAAGGTTGCCTATAGATTGGCATTACCTCCAGAAATGTCGGCAGTACATAATGTGTTTCACGTGTCGATGCTACGGAAGTACATATCGGATCCATCCCACGTGCTCAAACATGAGCCGATCCAGATTCAGGAAGATCTGACTTATGAGGAGAGACCTATTCAAATATTGGCACACGAAAATAAAGTCTCGAGGAATAAAACGATCCCATTAGTCAAAGTGCTGTGGAAAAATCACAACATTGAAGAGGCTACATGGGAACGTGAGGACGAAATGAAGAACTTGTACCCCTACTTGTTCCAAATTTTCGAGGATGAAAATTTTATAAGGAGGGGTGAATATGATAACCGAAAATTTTAGATTCTCGAATTATGATAAAAATTGTATGTAAATAACAATATTAATGAATAAAATGTGAAAAAGTTGTATTTCAATACTATTGTAAATAGTGTAAAATATTTTGGCAGTGTTAAAGTGGGTGAGTTCGGGGATGGAAAATCCTACCGAACATAATTGGGTAAGACGGTTCGAAATCAGAGCCGAAAACCCTAGAGAGTGCATTGAAATGTACTAAAACAATAGAAATTTACGGTAGAGAATTCTAATCAAATGGAAGCAAAATAAGACAAACCGACTGCACTGGAGGCGCTGAGAACTCGCCTATGCGATTTCGGTAAAGTTCCGTTCGGATCGGATAACAGTCAAAAATTGACCACGAATTAATTGGAGAATTAATATGAATAGTTGATGACATCACTAGGATGATGTCATAAAGCCAATTAAATTTCATCAAATTAAAAATAATTTTGAAAAGTGTATGGCTAGGATTGTTTTGCTTTTTGATCAAAGGCCAAGATCATGCCAAAATTCACTTAGAAAAAAATTAAAAAAAATTTATGGCATTTTGTTGAAAGGCCATTCGGCCATGTGGAAAGGGAGAAAGAAAAATTTTATTTTGAACCCAAAACCTTTACTTTTTGGTCCTTGAACTATTAAGAAACTGTTGGAAAAAAATTGTAAAAAGGCCCTTGGTTTTTGCCTATAAATAGGCATAAAAAATTCAAGAAAAAATTTGAAAAACACAACTAAACTCTTGTCAAATTTTCCAGCCAAAAACCGTGGGAGAAAACCCCCTTAAACCAAAAATTTTGTTTTGAATTTCACATCAAATCTAGCTTGAATTTCATCTCCAACACCAAGACAACAACCAAGCAAGGTAAACCTCAAATTTGAAGCATTTTTCTTTGGTTTTTTCATTAAAAACCGTGGGTATGGAAAGTTGAAAAACAATGGAAAAAATTGTTTAATTGTTGATTCTATGATTGGTTGATGTTGTGATATTCAAAGCATGAATTAGGATAGAAAAGCAATCAAAATTTTGCATGTTTTCCTTGAAAAATCCGTGGCTCCTAGGGTGTGAAAATTTCATGAATTTTGTTGTTTTAATTTAGTGATTAATGATCATTCAATTATATGATAAGTTAAGCATGAAATGGACTTAAGAAACAAGAAAAGTTTGAGGTAGAATTCTTGCTAAAACTGTGGGCATGAATGTGATGAAATGGGAAGATTTTTAATGTTGACAAAAGTTGATAAAAACCCTAGGAAAGAAAGCAAAATTTTCTTTCTATTTTTGGCATAAAATCCATGGCCATATCTAGGGTTAGAATGCATGTTTTGTTAAGTTTTGAATGCTGTTTTATACACTGGGAAGCATAAGATAATCATGTGTGGTGATAAAATTTTATTAGACGTAAAAACTTAGCAAACTAAGGTTAGTTTGGAAAAGAATAAATATGTGATGTGACTTGTAAATGTTGAATCATATGGAAAGTTTTATACAAAGTTTGGAAACTTTGTATAAAATAGGCCTTTGGTATAGTACGTGGCAGGTACAAAGGTTCTGAGGCGTACCTAACGCCGGGAAACCTTAAAATATAAGCGGAAATGCTGCCGAAATTTCTAAAATCGGCTTAAGGCCATTTTGAGAAACGAGGGGTAAAAATATTAAACTCAGGAAGGAAACCGAGACCCCACCTTGGTGAATTATGATCAGAAATGGAAAACCAACCCGAACGGAATAATAAACCGACTCTAAATCCCTAAAATGCCTAAAACAGAAAAAAAAATTTGATGTTAGGGGTATTTTGGGAAACGAGGGAAAATTTTAGGTCGAAATAGGAAACCCGAGCCTTTCGAGGACCGAGTGTCGGGGGACGAAATAAATAATGTTTAGTAAGTAGTGAAAAGGCCAATTGAGGCCCCGAAACGCTCGAAAAATGAAAAAAACGACCCTAGGTGATGAATGAATAGTAACCGAGGACCGGGAAAAATGAAGTTGAGATTTTGCAGCAATTTAAGCTGTAAAATGATACGAGATCTTAGGAAATATTATTTTAAAATAATTAAACTTAGAAAATTTGAAAAGAAATGATAAAATGAAGCAAATTATGATTCCGAAACCCGTCAAGGGCAAAATGGTCATTTTGACCAAAAATTTCCAAAAAGGCTCAGAAAGAACCCTAAAAGACCTAGAATAACTTAGATAAAATTCCAAAACCCAAATTGAAGATTTTAGAATTAAAATCCTAAAAATTTTAAAGAACACGGGCGTGTAGAGAGATACACGGCCATGTATAGGAAAAAATTTTATAACTCGATGAGGTACACGGGCTTGAACACGGGCGTGTATCGAGCCGTGTACAGTTACACGGCTAAGGAGGAAAATAACATGGCCGTGTAAAATAGACCCGAGAGGTACACGGGCTTGAACACGGGCGTGTATCGAGCCGTGTACAGTTACACGGCTAAGGAGGAAAATAACATGGCCGTGTAAAATAGACCCGAGAGGTACACGGCCTGGAACACGGGCGTGTTGCAAACCGTGTACCACAAATAAAATTTAAATATGTAAAATTGTTGAGTAAAATAAATATATATTTTAGATGATAAATAAACAGGGTATTAACAGGCACTATTATGTCTGTAGGAACCCAAAATAAAGATAGAACTGCGGAGGAGTTCCGGAAGTGGACACTAGCGCAGTATTGGTAAGTTCAAGCATTTTCGTGTCTGCAACATGAAATACTGTGTGAACCTATTCTATACTAGCTGCTCACTAGATATAAGTTCTTATGCACATTAGGGGATTAGGTAGTATAACATACCCCAAATAACGAGAATAAGTATGACCTACGGGCAATGGAGGATAGTGACCTTGGGGTGACATGTACGATCACTTGGTCAAAACTATAAATTGAAAGATGGTAATGAAACCATGCAGGCGTACCGCCCCTCCAACATAGTGGTAGAGGTTTCTTTAAATCCTACGGGGTTATCAGGGCTGTGGAGGACGATGTTCTAAGGTCGCTCCTGTGACGCCCCGTGCCCTCAGCGGCCCCGACCGTCACTGTGAACTCTATTACTTGCTTCTTTAGCTTTTACTTACACTTCCTCTTTAAAACCGATACTTAAACTTGCTGAATTTAATAGCATAAATTTAGAGGGATTTTTTTTTTAATATACACGTACGTATTTACTATTCACATACGTATACTATTAAAATGCGAAATTTGAAAAACATAAGGATTTCAATTATACATACACACTTATATACTTGTTTATCTGATTAATATTCACCAAACACTATTTAAATATACTATTCATACATATACTATTTACTGTTCTAAAATACCAATTAATCTTTACTATTCAAAATACTATTTAGCTGTCACCGTTCAAAATACTATTTACTCATACTGTGCGGAAGAATACACGCGGTGTATCCATAACCTCATCCTCACATCCACCTCCGCCGCCATCATCGCCCCTTGGTGTTTGCGCTATAGGAAGCTTACCTACAGCATGAACACACTCCATGAGCTTTACGCCTAGTAAGTACAACATGTTAACCGCAAAACATGTTTAAAATATAGCACATACTTAAAATCCTAAGCATGACATATATCACTTAATAAATCACATACCATATAAGCATATCACATATCAGCTCACATATCATGTCATCACATAACATGTCATAACACTGAATATAAAACTTCACATACTTTATGCATGACAGAAGCATCGTGTACTATATGCACTCTATTGAAAAAGAAAGCATAACGAACTATAACTAATGCATGATCCGGTCATGTTCATTTATGCTTAAAACTTCTCTTTTCTTTTCTTGTCTATTTAGGGCCCATGTGTCAGTACCGTGTGCGCGCAGACCAACGGTAACGCTCGAGGTCAACTAATGCCGAAGAGCCATCAACTGATGCTCAACTTTTGGCCTTAACTTTCTTTAACTGGAAACCCCTTCGACTGAAGGAGCCGGTACGACACACCTATTTATTTCCATCTTGTTTAACTGTTCTAGCCATACGCTTATCTAAGCTGTCCCCAATCCTACGCGGTAGGGATCTATGGCTTCTATCTTGTTCTTTCATCAATCTACTCGATTGTGAAACTATATGCTCTTATGTATGCTGTGCAGCATCGTGTGCAAGATACATACTTAAAATACTGGAAAAGCATCATTTTAACATCATTTTATTCATGCTGCAGGCGGAGTTGTACTTACCTGTCATCAGACAGTTTATACTCTCGCCTTCGTCACAATACAGGTACCTCCCTGTCATCATAATGCATTACATTAACATTCACTCTTAGGTCACCGTGGTCATTAGTGACTAATAAAAATTCTCGTTATGTGGTACCGATCCTTATCGGTACTAATTGCCCTCTTCTTAAGAATTTGATTTTCTAATCGTGGTTAATTAATTTATTTGCTCAATAAATTAATTCACGTCGCTCTTAGGTCACTCTATCGTTAGGAACTAATAAATTTATCGTTATATGGTACCGATGCCTATCAGTACCCAACTGCTCTGCTTTGAAAAATTTGATATCTAATTTTTAATCGTGTTTGATTAATTTGTCTACTTGACAAATTAATCACTGTCTCTCACTATCCCATTCAGACTTGGTCCTTGACTGGCTAACCGACCAGTCAACTGATTGAATACCTCCCGTATGACCATTTAGCCTGTCGGGTTACTGTTACCGATGTAATCGCCCCAAATTTTATACTTAGATCACACCCGTCCCTCGGGTGGCACTATTCTGATCTAGGGGTCGTTTTCTTACATTTCAAGATTTCTAATTGGGCGGTTCACTAATCCTGTAAACGTACGTCCTTCTTTCCTGGACCTAGGTCATCGAGGGGCCTCGGGTTCCCATCCCGATCACATTTTCACCCCTCGTTTACTAAAATACCCATTTGTGCTGTTTTAGAAATTTCGGCAGCATTTCCGCTTAATTTTTGGGTTTCTAGCGTTTAGGAAACGCCTCAAAACCATCTAACCTATTCTAACCTGCCACGTACTAAACCAGAGGCCTAATTTTTACGTAAAAGCTCCGCTTTTTACGTAAAAATATTCACATTTCCTCACATTCTCTTTTTCAACATTTCATCATTTTTTATACAATTCCTCAAGTCAGTAAACCATAATTAATACATAATTATTTCCAATAATAAATTGAGGAATCAAGGGATCAAAACCACTACCAAAATCGTTCCCGTCGGCGGTCGGACGAACCGTTCGGTCTCGACCGCACAATCTTTGAATCGTCGTTCTTCACTTTTGAAACTCCAGTTTGCAAATCCGATGCCGCGGATGTGTCCGGAACGTCGAAAAAAGGCCAACGGGCCATTTCTTCAATTTTCGGTCTCCGGGTCGTCGTTGACCAGCATTGACCGACGTTGACCGACGTTGACCGGTCGTTGACCGGTGTTGACCACGGTGGCGATGGGAGTGGCGACTACCATCTTGAAGAGCTCGACGAGAGGAACCCATTGGTGGTGTCAATTTCACCGATCGAGGCTCCTATCACCGGAAATCAGCCCTCGAAAAGTCGGCGACGGCGGCGGTGTTGGATCTTCATTTTCCGGCGTTGTTGCCCAAAATTGATTTGGGGCTTTTGATCTACGTGTTGTTCTGACCATTTTGATACCGACCTTGCAACTCAACTCCGTCGGAATAGCGAGATTCGACGGCGGCGATGGCGATGGCGACGGCGACAGCGAACCTTGGGCAGCGTGATCCGGTGGCTGTTGACGTGAAATGAAGCCTGGGTTTTGTTCTACTCTTCACCACGAATACATTGGGACTGGAATCGTGGCATTTGGATGTCGGACGGTGGAGAAATCACGGTTTGAAAAATTCGGCCACCGGCGGCTTTAGGTGGCGCGTGCGGCGTTCTCCGACGTCGGTTCCGTCGACTCGGCACACCGTTGGACTCAGCTCGTCGAGAGCTTTCCAATGGTGCCGGCGGTGTCGAAAACGGAGGCCGGATTCGATGGTCGATCACTATTCATCTTCGTGTGGTGTGGGGGAGAAAAAGATAGGAAAAAAAATATAATGGGGGCCCTTTTTACAAAAATCTAAAAATTTCGATACCTTTATACTAATTTTTTGAAAAATTTTAAGATACGCTATACTGATTAATTTGGGCGTGCTGAACCCAAATATATCAGTTTTATATCAAGAAAAGGTCATCTTGACCAATTTCTTGATACTGTGGTTAAGCCTACACTGTGTTGACACCACGCACGCATAACGAGGTGTTTTCGCGTGAAATTTCAAACATAGTCTCCCTTGACTAATTTGGACGTGCTAATTTCAAATTTATCAGTTTGACATCCATCTGAGGTCTTCTAGACCAGTTTTCGTGATCTATATGATCCCGTCTCGAAAAGCGTGTCAGGTGCCCAATTGACTAATTTGGGCGTCCTGAGTCTAAATATATTAGTTTCGGGAGAGAAAAGGTCGTCTTTACCCTTATCCCGATACTGCGTATCTTTTAAACAAAATCTACATTTTGTGCTCACTTGACCAGATTGAACCTGCTGACTATTAATATGTCAATTTTATGCCCGATTAAGGCCGTCTTGGCCACTAACCTGACACTGCGTTTCTCACTATTCACTATCTGACTGACTAATCTTAGCGTTCTGACTTTGATTTTGTCAGTCCATTGGCGAGAAGAGGTCATCTAGACCACTTTTCTCCATATTGTACATCTATTAGGGCAATTATCACTACTGCGCTCAGGTGACCAGTCTGAGCATACTGATGACTAGCTCATCAGTTCTGTATCATGAAATGGTCGTCTTGACCGATTTCTTGATATTGCGTGTCTCAACGCATACTCACATAATAGGGTGGATCGATTTCACTATCGGTTGCCCATTTCACTGCATGAATAGTAATTAAACGTTACTATTCACATTCAATTCATTCAACTGAAAAGCACATTGTGTTTATTAACTTAATTATATCATTACATAGTAATTAATTTTCATAATTCATGAGAGTCATTATAGTGGCTCTCGGCTCATTACACAGCATTCTACACGGGCTCTTACGTGTGCGTGTGCAATGCAACACGGGCGTGTACATTTCAGACACAGACATGTACTAGTTGAGACTACTCAACACGACCATGTCTTTGAAATACATTCATATATCTGAGCGGTACACCACCTCTTACACGATCGTGTACTTTACCGTGTTACACTACACGACTATGTACACTCGCACGGCTATTAATAGATACACAGTCCGAATGGCACATGGTCACTCACACGGCTGTGTACCTGACCGTGTTACTTAAATTGTACTAAAAGACATTAAATTATGTCCATTTTATTCCTTAATGACTTATTACATGGTAAGTAGGTGTCATGAAAATGGTGGTCATTACAACCTACCCCCCTTACAAAATTTTCATCCTCGAAAATTAGAATAATTCCGAGAAGTCTCTTCTGATGTCTTCTTCCCATTCTCATGTGGCTTCCTCAACACTATGATTCTGTCACAACACTTTTACTAGCGGTATACTTCATTCCTAAGTACTCTCTCCTTTCTAACTAGGATAAGCACGGGTCTCTCCCCGTACGTCGGATCAGCGTATACTACAATGGATTCTTGGCTAAGAACATGGGAGCTGTTTGACACGTACTTCTTCAGCATCAAGACGTGAAAGATGTTGTGCAATATAGCTAACTCGGGAGGAAGCGTTAGTCTATAAGCCACCTTCCCAACTTTCTCTATTATCTCGAGGGTCCTATATACCTAGGACAGAGCTTTCCTTTCTTTTCAAAGTGCATCACCCCTTTCATGGGTGCCACCTTGAAAAAAAAACCGAGTCTCCTACTTGAAACTCGAGGGGTCTATAGCGCTTATCGTCAAAATTTTTCTGTCGACTATGCACTGTATCTAATGTTTCTCGTATCAGCTTCACGTCTACCATGGTATTCTTGATGATGTTTGAGCTAATTGGTCGTTTCTCTCCAAACTCGTACTAATGAGCCAGAGATCTACATTTCCTTCCACAATGTGTCTCGTACAGTGCCATTCCTATCTAGGAATGGTAGTTGCTGTTGTATGAGAACTCACTCAATGGTAGCTTCTGATTCCAATTTCCTTTGAAGTCTAGGACGTAGGTCTCAACATGTCCTCTAACATCTGTATGGTCCTCTCAGACTAACTGTCGGTCTGAGGATGAAATGTTGTGCTAAACTCTCATTTGGACCGTAATGCGGCTTAAATGCTTTGCCAAAATCTGGAGGTAAAGCATCCACTACGATCTGAGACGCTCGACTCTGGTACTCCATGCCGTTTCACGAACTGTGCCGCATGGATTCTGCTAGTCGTTCCACCGAGTAGCTAACTTTCATTGCTAAAAATCTAGCTGATTTCGTCAGTCTATCTACAATCACCCAGATTGCGTCATTATCGTTTGACATCTTCGGCAATCCAACTACCAAATTCATCATAATCTGGCCCCATTTCTACTCGGGTAGCTTAATTTTCTATGATTATCCTGCTGGGCGCTGGTGTTCTGCCTTAACCTTCTGGCATGTAAGGTATTTGGCAACGAACTCGACAATGTCATTTTTCATTTCAGGCCACCAAAAGCTTTCCTTCAGGTACTTGTACATCTTATTCGCTATCGGATGTACGGAATATGACGTCTCGTAAGGTTCCAAAAGGATTCGCTTCTTAAGTTCTTCATCTTTCAGAACACACACTCTATCTCTGTAGTAGAGTACGTCATCCTTAAGGATCTTAAACTCTGAACCCCTGTCCTCTATAGCTTCCTTTCTGGACTTGAGCAGGGACAAATCGAAACCTTGACCGATCTTGATCTTTTCTTGGAGCGTCGATTGGAGGGTCATGTCAGACAATCTCCCTATCAAAATCTTGATCTCGCTGTCGCATAGCTCCTTTGTAGCGCTCCTGACAAGGCACTAATATTCATAGGCATAGTAATATGCTTCTGACTCTATGCATTAACCACTTTATTGGCTTTCCCCGGATGGTATAGGATCTCGCAGTCGTAATCCTTACCAACTCTAGTCATCTATGCTGCCTCATGTTGAGCTCTTTTTGCGTGAATATACACTTGAGGCTCTGATGGTCGGTGTAAACCTCGCACTTGGCTCCATACAAGTAGTGCTTCCATACTTTTAACGTAAAAACTACCGCTACTAGCTCCAAATTACGCGCTGGGTAGCTCTTTTCAGGGTCTTTGAGTTGTCGTGAAGCATATGCGACTACTCGACCACTCTACATCAACATGGCTCCCAACTTGGTTTTAGATGCGTCGCTATAAATCATGAAGTTTCCCTAACCAACATTTGAAATGGTCAGCATTGGAGCACTTGTGAGTCTTCATTTCAGCTCTTAAAAGCTTTTCTCACACTTGTCGGTCCACCATACCTCTTTCCCTTCTTGGTGAGCGCTGTGAGCGGAGCAGCTAACTTTGAGTAGCCTTCGACTAAGTGTAGGTAACATCCAGTTAGTTTGAAGAAACTGCGAATTCCCGTTATGTTCCTCTGAGCTGGCCATGTGCTAACTGCATCAATTTTCATCAGGTCCATAGATACTCCTTCCTTGGGGTCTACGTGGCCCAGGAAATGGACCTTCTCCAGTCAAAACTCGTACTTGGAGAACTTGGCGTATAACTGATGGTCCTGTTACATGCGCAAAATGATCCTTAAGTGCTCTTCGTGCTCTTCCTTCGTCTTAGAGTGTATAAGTATGTCATCAATGAACACAATGACAAACTTATCCAAATAGTCCTTGAACATGCGGTTCATGAGGTTCATGAAAGTTGCTGGTGCGTCCGTTAATCTAAGCGACAAGAACAGAAACTCGTAATGTCCGTACCGCGTTTGAAAGGCTGTTTTAGGTACATCTTCGTTCCTGATTCGTAGTTGATGGTACCCTGAACGTAGATCGATCTTCGAGGACATTGCAGCATCTCAGAGCTAATCAAATAGATCGTCAACTCGCTACAACAGATGCTTGTTCTTAATCGTAATCCTGTTCAACTCTCTGTAGTCGATGCACATTCTCAGTGGTCCATCTTTCTTCTTCACGAATGGTATGGGTGCTCTTCAAGGTGAATAGCTCTGTCGCATGAATCCCTTATCTATTTAGTCCTTTAGCTGGGCTTGGAGCTTCTTTAGCTCTATAGGGCTTATTCCGTAAGGGGCCTCAAAGATGGGGCTGATTCTAGTAGACGTTTAGTCTCGAACGAGATCCCGTGCTCTGGTTGGAGTCCTGCAAGATCTTCTGGAAATATCTCCATGAATTCCCTGATTATCGGTACGTTGTCGGGTCCTATCTCTATTCCTTGAGTCTTATCTGCTACATATATTAGGAAGTCCGTGCATCCACTGGATAGCATCTCGCGAGCCTTCACTGCTGATATCATCATCTTTGGTTGCTCTGGCAACAAACCCTTATAGATGAACTTTTCACATCCGATTGGTTTGAAAACGATTTTCCGCCTTCAACAGTTTATGACAACGTTGTGTCCTAAGCCTTTTTTTTTTTTTGACAGAATCTGATGATGCAACAAATGGGTGGCTCCAGAATCAAGTAGAACTAATGCATCAAAGTTGACGATAGAAAGCTGGCCTGTCACCATTGCAGAAGTTACAGCTTCAACGTCACTCCCCGTGTAAGCATAGATTCTCCCTTAGCTATCTGAAGCTTTCAGTATACCTTGTGTGATTGAAGGGTCTTCGATCCTGGTCTGGTTGGTGTGAAGTAGGTTATTCCCAGTGCGGGGTTGATTCTGTCGATTCTGCAGGTTGGAGTGGCAAATTTTTTTTTTTTTTGTCATAGTGGCCTTCCTTGCCACAGATGAAACAATCACTTGCTCTCTGCTTGCATTCTCCTGGGTTCCTCTTTCCGCATCTCGTGCACATCGGGTATTGGCTGTCATTCCTTACTGGTCGTCTCTCTTCTGGGGAAATTCTTCTGTGAATCTTGATTGCCATAATTCCCCTTTTCTCTTGTTGTTGTTATGGGAATGCCTACTATTCTGGCCGGTTCCTACATTTTGTCCTCTGTGTCGTAACTCAGGGTTCTGCTTCCCCTGAGCCTGCTCAGCTTGTGTTTTCTCCTCCTTTCGTGCCTTAAAATTCTGCGCCTTTCGCTCCTTATTATGAGCCGACCAGTACTCGGCTCAGATAGCCTTGCTGACACATTCTACTAGTGTCGCTGGTTCGTGGCTTCAGCTACAGACCCAAACTGCGATTTCCGTTCTGAACATCTTTAGCATTCGTCTAACTCTCTCCTTTTAGTCGGTACCAAATCTGGAAAAAGTTGAGCCAACTGCTCAAATTTCTTGACTACCTCCATAACAGTCACACTACCTTGGCGCAGGTTGTTGAACTTGTCTTACTGCGCTGCTAGTGCTTCCTTGTTGAAGTACATCTCCTTGAATTCCTCAATGAAATTGCTCCAGCTCATCTCTCTGATGTTCCTCCTAATGGTTACCATCTTCCACCACTAACGCGCCTCATTGCGCAGGGTGAAGGGTGCGTACATCACTTTCTCTCTCTATCTATTAACCCTATAAAATCCAAGATTACTTGGATATCCGTTAGCCAATCATCGGCCTCTATAGGGTTGGTGATTTCTAAGAATTCTAACGCTTTCATGCGTCAGAATCTCTCATACAAGTCGCCTTTCCTAGGGATTGGCAAAAAAAACAATTGCTGCTATGAGAGTAGCCATTACTATAGGCGCTAGTGCCTCCTGGGCTGGAGGAGCTGCTTGTTCCCTTAGAGTTTCTGGGGCTGCTAGAGCCTCCTGTGCTAGCATCTTTACTGACTGTGGTGCCTAGGGTTGCTGGCCTAGCTGTTCCCTAAGCTGGTTTAGCTCCGGTTGCTAGTTCTCCATCATCTCACGCATGGCTGTGATCTGTGCTATCAACTCATCCTCTCGGGATGCTGGGTTTTACTAAGCTCTCGTTCTTGCCATGTTTTCCTATGTAACCCTATCGTACAGCGGAAAAGGAAAATATAAGTCTCTTAAATTCTGTACTTGGGACTCGTATCACATATCATTTTCTTTCTTACTTAACAATCTTACTTAAACGTTATGGATATAAATATACACACTATATCCACCTTTCTTTCTCTCATACTGTGATGTTCAATACAATTACCGCATTGTATTGGGACATCGTCTGAGTGCTAGGATTCGTCCTGCACTTCCTGTCATATCATACTCACACTTGTGGAAAAAAATTTTATCTGCCCCCTAAGGCAATACTTTACTACTTATCTCATAATATATTTCACATAATATATATACATATATTCAAGATTCTAGTTCAGTGGGATTGACACACACTTCCCTTATACGATCCCAACAAGTACATTATGCTACAACTGACGGGGGAGAGCTACTGCTTCCCTCTATATATTTTCATAACTAACATTCTCGCAGAAGGGTTACTACTATTGGAAGGACAGTCCTGATTCAGTATCAGACATCTCCTCATCGTCACTATCACTGAGTGAGTACTCCTCTGGGTTCTCTTCTTCTTAGTCAAAACTGACCTCGTCATCGCTGGCTATGATGACTTGGGGTTTGTACATCCCCATCTATTCGTCATTACTAAAGCGGTTGGGGATCTCCTCTCCCTCATTGCCAGGATGGGCGTCGGAAAGAGTCTCGTTATCTTCCTCTTTCATGGGGTGTTCGGTAGACATACGGGCTGGTTCGGGGTTCTCCATCAGCTCCTATTGCCCTTGTGTACTTCTGGCTGGTGCTCGGCCATGAACTCTTCATCGGCCAGTTGGGGTGCTGGTTCTATCGGGTCACCCTCCATACTGGTGGCTGCTATAATGCCTTGGGCTTGTGTAGGTTCCCGGGGTTGAGCACTTTTCTCTCGGCATTCACTATCTCCTTGATAAGGCTTGCTAGTCCTGCTTGATCGCTCTTCTAATTCTATTTGGCAAGGTCTCTTTCTCTCTTTGGATCTTCTCCTGTCTTGATCCACTTTTGTTTCAGAATGTATTGTAGAAGTCCATATCGATTCCTTGTAGCGAACAGCATATGTTAGAACTGTATCACCGGACATCAGCTGCAGTCTTTCAGTCCGACGAACAAATTCTCGTGTATCCATAACTCTAGGGAACTTAGGCGGTTTCACTCCCCGCTTGCCCATAGAGAAAAACTGGGGCTGATGCTAGACTCCTCTCAGAGATTGGCTCGATCGTGGTATGGCGAAACTTGATGCAGTTAAGAGCTCATCCTGGTCATAAAGATCTCGATACACACGAGAGTATCTTCCTGAGAGATATCAACAGCCAACAGGACTCAGTTATCCTGATCAATGGCGTACAATCAGGGAATCACTTTGATAACATGAAACCAGTCCTGACATTCTCATGGAGTGCAGGAGTACTGTTTGCCACTCGAAACTTAGTGGACAATTAGCTCTGAAGATCGGTACAACTCGAGTAGCAATCCATGTTCTTTCTCTGAGCAGTTTTCTAGCACTGCACGGTCGTGATTTTTCGTATAATGATCTCAGCATCTTTTCATCTTATCCTCGCCATCATAGATTTCGTCGTTTCATTACTATAAAATGTTATCTTCAATAGATAAACATTTACCGACTAAAAATAAAACTAACTTACTTGGACAGATGAGGTAGGCATGCGGTGATGTGAGGTAGGATGGCAGGAAACTGCTCTGATACCAACTGTGATGCCCCGTGCCCTCAGCGGCCTGGACCGTCACTGTAAACTCTATTACTTGCTTCTTTAGCTTTTACTTATACTTCCTCTTTAAAACCGATACTTAAACTTGCTGAATTTAATAGCTTAAATTTAGAGGGATTTTTTTTTAATATACGCGTACGTATTTACTATTCACGTACGTATACTATTAAAATGCGAAATTTGAAAAACATAAGGATTTCAATTATACATACACACTTATATACTTGTTTATCTGATTAATATTCACCAGACACTATTTAAATATACTATTCATACATATACTGTTTACTGTTCCAAAATACCAATTAATCTTTACTATTCAAAATACTATTTAGCTGTCACCGTTCAAAATACTATTTACTCATACTGTGCGGAAGAATACTCGCGGTGTATCCATAACCTCATCCTCACATCCACCTCCGTCGCCATCATCGCCCCTTGATGTTTGCGCTATAGGAAGCTTACCTACAGCATGAACACACTCCGTGAGCTTTACGCCCAGTAAGTACAACATGTTAACCGCAAAACATGTTTAAAATATAGCACATACTTAAAATCCTAAGCATAACATATATCACTTAATAAATCACATACCATATAAGCATATCACATATCAGCTCACATATCATGTCATCACATAACATGTCATAACACTGAATATAAAAACTTCACATACTTTATGCATGACAGAAGCATCGTGTACTGTATGCACTCTACTGAAAAAGAAAGCATAACAAACTATACTAATGCATGATCCGGTCATGTTCATTTATGCTTCAAACTTCTCTTTTCTTTTCTTGTCTATTTAGGGCCCATGTGTCAGTACTGTGTGCGCGCAGACCAACGGTAACGCCCGAGGTCAACTAATGCCGAAGAGCCATCAACTGATGCTCAACTTTTGGCCTTAACTTTCTTTAACTGGAAACCCCTTCGACTGAAGGAGCCGGTACGACACACCTATTTATTTCCATCTTGTTTAACTATTCTAGCCATACGCTTCTCTAAGCTGTCCCCAATCCTACGCGGTAGGGATCTATGGCTTCTATCTTGCTCTTTCATCAATCTACTCGATTGTGAAACTATATGCTCTTATGTATGCTGTGCAGCATCGTGTGCAAGATACATACTTAAAATACTGGAAAAGCATCATTTTAACATCATTTTATTCATGCTGTAGGCGGAGTTGTACTTACCTGTCATCAGACAGTTTATACTCTCGCCTTCGTCACAATACAGGTACCTCCCAGTAATCATAATGCATTACATTAACATTCACTCTTAGGTCACCGTGGTCATTAGTGACTAATAAAAATTCTCGTTATGTGGTACCGATCCTTATCGGTACTAATTGCCCTCTTCTTAAGAATTTAACTTTCTAATCGTGGTTAATTAATTTATTTGCTCAATAAATTAATTCACATCGCTCTTAGGTCACTCTATCATTAGGAACTAATAAATTTATCGTTATGTGGTACCGATGCCTATCAGTACCCAACTGCTCTGCTTTGAGAAATTTGATATCTAATTTTTAATCGTGCTTGATTAATTTGTTTACTTGACAAATTAATCACTGTCTCTCACTATCCCATTCAGACTTGGTACTTGACTGGCTAACCGACCAGTCAACTGACTGAATACCTCCCGTATGACCATTTAGCCTGTTAGGTTACCGTTACCGATGTAATCGCCCAAAATTTTATACGTAGATCACACCCGTCCCTCGGGTGGCACTATTCTGATCTAGTGGTCGTTTTCTTACATTTCGAGATTTCTAATTTGGCGGTTCACTAATCCTGTAAACGTCCGTCCTTCTTTCTTAGACCTAGGTCATCGAGGGGGCTCGGGTTCCCATCCCGATCACATTTTCTCCACTCGTTTCCTAAAATACCCCTTTGTGCCGTTTTAGAAATTTCGGCAGCATTTCCGCTTAATTTTTGGGTTTCCGGCGTTTAGGAAACGCCTCAAAACCATCTAACCTATTCTAACCTGCCACGTACTAACCCAGAGGCCTAATTTTTACGTAAAAGCTCCGCTTTTTACGTAAAAATATTCACATTTCCTCACATTCTCTTTTTCGACATTTCATCCCTTTTTCTTACAATTCCTCAAGTCAGTAAACTATAATTAATACATAATTATTTCCAATAATAAATTGAGGAATCAAGGGATCAAAACCATTACCAAAATCGTTCCCGTCGGCGGTCGGATGAACCGTTCGGTCTTGACCGCACAATCTTTGAATCGTCGTTCTTCACTTTTGAAACTTCGGTTTGCAAATCCGATGCCGCGGATGTGTCCGGAACGTCGAAAATAGGCCAACGGGCCATTCTTCAATTTTCGGTCTCCGGGTCGCCGTTGACCGACGTTGACCGGTGGTTGACCGACGTTGACCACGGTGGCGATGGGAGTGGCGACCACCATCTTGAAGAGCTCGACGAGAGGAACCCATTGGTGGTGTCAATTTCACCAATCGAGGCTCCTATCACCGGAAATCAGCCCTCGAAAAGTCAGCGACGGCGGCAGTGTTGGATCTTCATTTTCCGACGTTGTTGTCCGAAATTGATTTGGGGCTTTTGATCTACGTGTTGTTCTGACCATTTTGATACCGACCTTGCAACTCAACTCCGTCGGAATAGCGAGATTCAACGGCGGCGATGGTGACGGCGACTGCGAACCTTGGGCGGCGCGATCCGGCGGCTGTTGACGTGAAATGAAGCCTGGGTTTTGTTCTACTCTTCACCACAAATCCATTGGGACCAGAATCGTGGCATTTGGACGTCGGACGGTGGAGAAATCACGGTTTGAAAAATTCGGCCACCAGCGGCTTTAGGTGGCGCGTGCGGCGTTCTCCGACGTCGGTTCCGTCGACTCGGCACACCGTTGGACTCAGCTCGTCGATAGCTTTCCAATGGTGCCGGAGGTGTCGAAAACAGAGGCCGGATTCGATGGTCGGTCACTGTTCATCTTCGTGTGGTGTGGGGGAGAAAAAGATAGGAAAAAAAAATAATGGGGGCCCTTTTTACAAAAATCTAAAAATTTCGATCCCTTTATACTAATTTTTTGAAAAATTTTAAGATAGGCTATACTGACTAATTTGGGCGTGCTGAACCCAAATATATCAGTTTTATATCAAGAAAAGGTCATCTTGACCAATTTCTTGATACTGTGGTTAGGCCTACACTGTGTTGACACGACGCACGCATAACGAGGCATTTCGCGTGAAATTTCAAACACAGTCTCCCTTGACTAATTTGGACGTGCTGATTTCAAATTTATCAGTTTTACATCCATCTGAGGTCTTCTAGACCAGTTTTTGGGATCTATATGACCCCGTCTTGAAAAACGTGTCAGGTGCCCAATTGACTAATTTGGGCGTCCTGAGTCTAAATATATCAGTTTCGGGGGGAGAAAAGGTCGTCTTGACCCTTATCCCGATACTGCATATCTTTTAAACAAAATCTACATTTTGTGCTCACTTGACCAGATTGAACCTGCTGACTATTAATATGTCAATTTTATGCCCGATTAAGGCCGTCTTGGCCACTAACCTGACATTGCGTTTCTCACTATTCACTATCTGACTGACTAATCTTAGCGTTCTAACTTTGATTTTGTCAGTCCATTGGCGAGAAGAGGTCATCTAGACCACTTTTCTCCATATTGTACATCTATTAGGGCAATCATCACTACTGCGCTCAGGTGACCAGTCTGAGCATACTGATGACTAGCTCATCAGTTCTGTATCATGAAATGGTCGTCTTGACCGATTTCTTGATATTGCATGTCTCAACGCATACTCACATAATAGGGTGGACCGATTTCACTATCGGTTGCCCATTTCACTACATGAATAGTAATTAAACGTTACTATTCACATTCAATTCATTCAACTGAAAAGCACATTGTGTTTATTAACTTAATTATATCATTACATAGTAATTAATTTTCATAATTCATGAGAGTCATTACAGTGGCTCTTGGCTCATTACACAGCGTTCTACACGGGCTCTTACGCGTGCGTGTGCAACGCAACACGGGCGTGTACATTTCAGACACAGACATGTACTAGTTGAGACTACTCAACACGACCATGTCTTTGAAATACATTCATATATCTGAGTGGTACACCACCTCTTACACGATCGTGTACTTTACCGTGTTACACTACACGACTATGTACACTCGCACGGCTATTAATAGATACACAGTCCGAATGGCACACGGTCACTCACACGGCTGTGTACCTGACCGTGTTACTTAAATTGTACTAAAAGACATTAAATTATGTCCATTTTATTCCTTAATGACTTATTACATGGTAAGTAGGTGTCATGAAAATGGCGGTCATTACAGCTCCTTAGACCCTCCCAGTCAGCGCGCTAATGATCGTCGGTACTGCCATAAATAGAGCTTTACACTAGAAACTTAATAGAAAACAAGCAATCACAAAATGAAACAAAAATCATAATTGAGCATAACTAAAATTTACGCTCGGTTAGGATATGTGAATAGTACACAGTTAGGGTAACTGGTACTTTTCACCGGTCAAAGGTAAACTATACTATTCATGATGAATAGTAATATTCATAAAAGATTGAGTTTTTCTTGTTTTTGAATCAATATGATTCTTATTATGGATGTTTGAACTTACGGAGCCTGTTAGCTCATCAGTTTGTTCATGTTGCAGGTAAGAAACCTGTCCAGTAGATTCCTGGATGGCGGCAGGATGCGAACATGTCGAGGGATAGGGAACTCACCGTGGACATGGTCCTGCCATAAGTTTTCCGCTAAGCTTTTTTAGTAAAGAAAATATGTTTGCAGACAAAGCATACAATATATATATATATTACATATGTTACCAAATATGTTGTACTTACTATGACTTGTAAAAGCCAGTATTATATTTTACATCGCTTTCTTACTTAACAATCATAGGAAAAAGTATGTATTAAAGAAAAAAAAATTTTGGGCCGAAATTTTAGGCCCTTGTGTTTAAGAAGTTTTAGTAAAAGAGTTTAAAACTAACGACTTGAATTCAACACACGAACGGTCTTGGTCGGCCATAGAGTCGATTCATGATGGTTGCGAGTGGTTGGAATCTGGGGACGTCACAATAAGGGGATGGTTCCAAATAAAGAATTTTTCCAAGATTTTCTACAAGCAAACCTAAACTTTTTTCAAAGTAAAATAGTGTGTGTAACCCGGTAGGCTACCATACCAAACAAGCCTTACTAGCCCAGTGGGCTACTAACCCCAAACAAGCCATAGTGGCCCGGTGGGCCATTATACCAAAGAAGCCTTAGTAGCCCAGTAGGCTACCATACCCCAACAAGCGAAGTAACTCGGTCGGTTACTACACTAAGCTCATGTATAGTAACTCAATAGACTACCTAATTACCAACACGTTAGTTAACCGGTCAGTTGACTCAGCGGTAAACCAGTCAAGGGCTGCGTTTTTGAACAACACAGTGAGGAACAATGATTAATCTGTCAAGCAGACGATTGATCGAACACGATGCGAGTTAGACCCCAAATCCCCATACTAGGACAAAAGGGTACCGACAGGTCTCGGTACCTCATAGAAACGCAAGTTATAGTCACTAACGTTAATAGTGACTCAACAGGAGAATTAATGAGAAACGTTACTGATGACAGGTGGTAACCTGTGAATTGATAAAGGCATGATTTCAAGTTGCCCGCAAATAAGTAAGTACAACTCCGCCTATGGCATGAACGAAAATGATTTTAATGATATTTTACATTATGTTAAAATATGTATGCCATGCACACAATGTTGCACCTCATGTTTAAGAGCATGCAGTTTCGCAATCAAGTAGATTGATGAAAAAGCAAGTTAGATGCCATACGTCCCTACCAGGTAGGATTTGGGACAGCTTAAAGAAGCATATGGCTAGAAAAGATAAACAAGATGGAAAGTAGTAAGCGTGTTCGTACCGACCCTTTCAAATGAAGGGGTTTTAAGTTATAGCAGAAAGTTCAGCATCTGTTGATGGTTCTCCGGCTATTCTCTCACGGTTACCGATGGTCTGTGCATGCACGATACTGACACATGGGCCCTAAATAGACAAGAAAAGAAAAGAGAAGTTGAAGCATAAATGAACATAACTGGATCATGCATTAGTTATAGTTCACCATGCTTCTAAATGCATTCAGTACATGATGTTTCTGTGATGCACATGTTATGTGAAGTTTATAATCCTTGTTATGAAATGTGATATATGATATGTGATATGTGATATGTGATATGTTAAAGTGGTATTTGTGATACATGACTGCTTATATGTTTCTAAGTATATACTATGTTTAAACATGTTTTGCGGTAAACATGTTGTACTTACTGGGTGTAAAGCTCACGTAGTGTGCTCATACCGTAGGTAAGTGTTCTACGGCCTAAATCCCAATAGGCGATGATGGCGGCGGAGGCGGATGTGAGGGGGAGGTTATGGAGACACCACAAGTTTATCTTCCGTAAAATTTGAGTATCAGTATTTTGAATAGTAATGATTAAATAGTACTTTGAATAGTAATTGTTAGACAGTATGTTTGAATAATAACTGTTACATAGTATTTTTGAATAGTAACCGTAAACCGTATTTTTAAATAGTAATAGTTAAATGGTATTTTTGAATAGTAATCCGTAAACCGTATTTTTGAATAGTAATCATTAAATAGTATTTTTGAATAGTAATCGATATACGTACGTATACAGTAAATACGTACATGTAAAAAAAAAAACAAATCCCTAATTTTATGATATCTAGCTAAGTATAAGTTGCTAGAAAGTATAAGAAAAGCAAGAAAGTTTAGTTTTTAAGTGACGGTCCGGGCCACTGAGGGCACGGGGCGTCACAAGTTCGCACTTTGACTGGATGCAAATTACAAGCACCGACCTGTAACCATAAAGCATTGTCATTAATATTCACTCTTAAGTCACTAAGGTCGTTATTGACTATAAATTCTTATCATTATAAGGTACCGATGCCCCTCGGTACCAACTACTCTCCTTTGGTAGCACCGGTATCTACTGTGACTGATTAATTTGTCTACTTGAAAAATTAATCATCGTATCTCACCATCACATTTAAACTCAGTATTTGACTGGTTGACCGACCAGTCCACTGACCGGTTACCTCGCGTGTCGTTAACTATGTAGCCTGCCAGGCTACCTTGCGTATTGGATTATGTAACCTATTGGGTTACCTAGCGTATTAGACTAGTTAACTGGTTAATCCACTAATCGGTTACCTCACCTTGGGCCTATTGACTAGTTGGGCTAGTCATCTAACCGATTACCTTGTATATTGGTGTAGTAGCCAACCGGGCTAACACTGCCATTTTTTTGAAAAACGTTCTAAAATCCTTGTAAAATTTTAGGGTAATGTAGTCCTTTAAAATCAACCCCTTAGCACCTCATTAGAAGATAGGGGCATTTTTATAAAAATTGGTCTGCATTTTTAAAGGAGAAAACACATGTTGGTGTTCAAGTCAAAAAGTTTGGTTTATGAACCATCTTCCGAAAACCATTTAAAACTTGTCCGAAACGATTTAATTTGTGAAATTGGCGAACATAAAAGATTTTGTCACGAGATGAACAACTCTCATGAGCATCTCAGAGCTCGGTTTGGCCTTTAATGGGTCTAAATCTTTGATAACCTGTGGCCAATTTTCGTGCCCAGTTTTTACAAAAATTCCCAGTTTTGTGTATTTTTAAAAACAGCTCTATTTGATACCCGAAACGACCAAATTTGTCAAACACATATAAGTCATCTTAAAGGTTTTGATGTGATCTAAAACTTTTGTGTTTTGACCAGAGTCCGGTTCGGATTCTAAAAAGGTCAGTTTTGCAAAAACCTGAGACCGTCCCTGCAAATCAAGATTTTGGCCCCAGTTTTGACCTCCGATTGAAAAGCATCTTAAAACCCAATCTTAAAGTCGTTTTTGGCCAACCTTTATTTGATGGAAAAATGCTCGTAACGAAATTTCCTTAAAGTTTGATGTTTTACAAATCCTCAAAAACAGCTTTTATTGTGACAACCATCTCTACGTAGGGATTTTCCAGAGTTATTACAGTCAACTTTAAGGTCAGCTATAATAATCTGTGTTCTTATGAGTCGTCAACTCCTAGATTTTTTTTTAACTTTCTTTCTAACTGGATAAAACTCTTACCATTTAATATATATATATATTTTTGTAAAATTTAACTAGCAGTATAAAAAGTCATAATACCATGTTACAAGTACTATAGTAGATGTTGTACATAATACAAACTTATTTTACATTATATCACAATACTTTAAAACTTTGCATAATGCTGCTCAGGGGAAGTCATGTAGTTGGACCATTTCCCTCACACAGTCCTCTGGCTCATGCATCTCCATTTCGGCATCCATCAGGCATATAATAATGTACCGGCTTTTTACCTACAACATGAACAACTTGGTGAGCGACAGGCTCAGTAAGTTCAAACATAACAGTCAATAATATAAACCATAGTGAGTCAAAGGGAATAGTGACCTTAACCTAAACCCTAAGACATGTTAGTTTCACCTATACTATAAAACATATTATTCTAGATAATGCTTGGTTATGAGAACAATTTAAATCTTAGGTCATTATCTTATTTTAGGTTCTGGTTTTGGGCCCCAATGTTGGTCATACCGTTTTGCGTGCTTGACTGAGAGGGATGCTGGGGTGCGACCCACTGGCCACTCCTCTACAGTCTAAAACAACTTAGGAAACCTTCCTGCAGGTCAGAAGTCTGGTACGCTAATAAATGGTGTTATTACCTTCTTTCATACAGTTTCAGTCCTGTGACATTTTCAATATCACTAGATCTGAAACCCTTATATTACATGTCTTGGTTTTACTTAGTAAGTGTAGTTTCAATTATTACTCTTAGTGCATTCTACACTGATTTAGTGTGTCATGCATTAACTTATATAACTACACATTCTATAATTTAAAATATTTAAAAATACTATAAATGTTCATGTTGCAGACAATTAAATGTCTGAACTTACAGAAAATTTGCTAACGTCCTCGCCTTAACTTCCACCAACGGTCCCTTGTTGCCTATCCATTGAGTTCCTATAATCGAGGTATACAACGGTTATTCATACTGACATTTTAGATATTTAAATTTCATAAAATATCTAAAATTTACTTTTTGCACCCTAATCCACATTTTTACACTTTAATATTTTGTTTTAAGCTTTTTCTAAAATTTTCGGGTAAAATTACCATTTTACCCCTGACTGCGATTTCCCCTTTTAAACTGTATTTTTGGCCTTAAAAATCTTAATTCTAGTTGTATTGGATCCTTTCGGGTCCTAATGGCTCTTTTCCTAAATTTTTGTCGGGGGTCATAAATAGTAATTTTGACTGAAATAGTAAGTTTGACTTTCCCAGCCCTAGCGGGTTTTCGTTATAAATCTTGATTTTCTTGGACCCTAGACTTGATTTTGACTTCTAAGTGTTTAATTCTATGGTTCTAGGGTTTTAATGGTTCATTTTGACCAATTTGGACATTTTTGGTCAAAATGACTATTTTACCCTTATTAGGTCCTTAGGCCGTAATTATTTTATTTTACCGTTCTAATGGAATTTTCTAAACTTAGAAATCTTAAAATAATTTTTTCCTAAGCTTTGGTAAATTTTTATATCCCTAATTATTACAAAATTGCTAACTTTTTATCACCCGACCCTCGAGTGATACTATTCCGACCTAGAGGGTGTTTTCTCATTTTTCTATCGTTTCTGAGCTCCGGATGGACGTTTTACTAATTTTTAAATTGTTCATCCTTCCCCCTTCCCTTGTTCTAGGCCACCGAGGGGGCTCGGGTTTTCTTTCCCGACCCTAATTTACCCCTCGTTTCCTAAAATACTCCTCGTGTAGTCTTAAAAATTTCGACAGCATTTCCGCTGAAATTTAAGGCATTCGGCGTTTAGGAACCCCTCGAAACCATCTATCCTAACTAATATACCAAGTACTATACCAGAGGCCTAATTTTTATGCAAAAGTGCTAACTTTTTGACATAAAAATTTCAACGTAACATTCATTGACCAAAACTTGAATTTCAATACCAATATGCATCACACTTAGCCTTATTTTTCATTTTAACCCCATGGTTTCAACATATAGGTTAACCAACAATTTTAATCTCATTATCAACCCTTGACAACCTTAGGTTTAACATATAGGATTTTAGCATAATTAGGTTTCTCTAGCACTTATTCCTTTTTAATCTTTCACATACAAGTTTTCAAATAAAACTTATACAATTCCTACACTTTCAAACCATGAAACAACAACATATTCACATAAAATTTTTTTCTATCTTCCACATACACCCCACGGCCTCACCATGAACCACATGCACAAAATTTTTTTTCCAAGTTTCCAATTACACCATAAAACCATTCCAATTACCACAACATGTTTTCATACACAAAACACCAAATTCTCACGCAAAGTTTTCCACTAAATCCTAATCACATACACTCGGATTTTCTTTCAAAAATTCAACAAAAAAATTTTGTTTACAAAACCAACTTACATAAATTTCATTTTAAACCAATTCACACCAATTCAACCATCGCCAAAGAATTTTTTTTCACCTTTGGCCCTATGTACATGCCACGGTTTTACACCAAGCAAACCTAGGAAAAATTCAAGTTCTTGCATTCTAAACTCATCAAATTCATCACCAAAACTTGTTTCAATCATAACCATACTCTAATACATAAACAACAACATAAAACTCAAGCTTTTTCATCAACAAACCCACTATTTTAGCCACTATTTTTTAGCCAAATAGAAGTAAGAAAAACTGAGTTTTTGAAGGTTACCTTGCTAGGAATACTTCTTGCCACTTAAAGATGAACTTGAACACCAAAACTTGAAGATTTTTGGCTTGAAATTAGGTGGGGAACTCATGGTTTCAATGGAGAACAAAGGGCTGCTGTTTTCTGAATTTTTTTGGCTGGTTACACGTGAAATTTCAGCAAGGAAATGGGTATATATAGCAGCCCATAAAGTTAGGGATTTAGTTGCAAACTAGTTGGCAATTTGGCAAAACCTTGGGGACTTAGTTACAACTTTTTGGAAGGTCTTTTTGCAACTTTTTCTTGCTGTTTTACAGCTGCCAAAACAGATCATTTTGCTTGGATTTATCGAAGAAATTTAAAGAAAATCCATGGCATTTTGGCTTAATCCTAACCCTTGGATCAAAAAGTGTTAAATCCTAGCCATTAATGCTTGGATTTCTTTCCACCATTAACTTAATTAATTTAATTATGACATCATACTAATGAGGTTATTCAATTAAAATCTAGTTCACTTCTAGTTGATTTTCGGTTACAATCTAACCGAAAATTACCCCGAACCAAATTTTACCGAAATCACACCGGAGGTTTTCTAAGGCCATCCGCGCGCTCGGTTTGCCCTAATATACTGTTGTTTGGCCAAAAATACAGTCTAAAATTTTTCATCTTTTAGTGAAACACATACTTTTGTTAGAGTTTTTGGTTCCAACTTGGTACCATTTTCCCCCGTTTCAACTGGATAAAATTTTCTACAATCGAATTCATGACTCTTGACCTTGCTAAACATTTTATCTCATTCTAGACAGTATTAAAACATTTATTTTATAGTTTAAAACTTAAAAATCACTGTTCACATACATTATACATAGTCTCCGAGAATGATTAAATTTCCTGGTTGTCAAATTTATCATGTTCGAAATTGGTCGAAACAGCGGCCCTAAAACTAGATAGATTTGTGTCTAGTCCTTCCTAAAACGTCCATGCACATTCATCCATAAAAAAAATGTAAAACTCAAGCACACAACCATAAATACACATAACCATAATGCTAAGGGCTAAAATAAAGATTATTACAACCCATGACTTGAACAAATACACATTAATCCATTTGATTAAAGCTTAAAATAAACTAACCACAAAAAGGAAGGGTTTTTTGGGTTATACCTTAGGGTGCTATGAACCAAGCACAAAATGAAATGAAGGGTGGGGGGATCCAAATCCTCATGTGGACCAAGAGGGGAAAGGGTTCAGTCTTGAGGCTGAGGAGAACACAAAATTCCTCTTTGGTTACCAAACTAAAAAGACAAAAAATCACAAAAGAGATGTCCTAGCAACTTACTGAAGAATGACCTTGATGTGGCTTGAGTGAAAGGCTCGAATGCAAGCTAGTATGTGTGGTTGGTTTTTAGTAAAAATTTTTGTGAACTTTGGAGTGTTTTGGGGCTACAAAAGGGCGTGGGTTTGCTGAAGAAAAAGAAGGAGAAAAAATTTGGTGTTTTGTTGTTTGTGGTGTGCCAAAAGGAAGAAATGAGACACAAAGGCACACATGCTTATTTATAGGCAAATGCTAAGCAAGATTAACCATATCTAAGCCAACTTAATTAAGCCAACTTTAGCTAATCTAAGGGACAAAATGTGTTGCATTTCTAGCTGAAAAAACGTGAGCGAGGGGGGGTGTGGGGGGCTACCTTGGGAAGAAGAGAGAAAAAGTTGCATTAATGGGTGGAAAAAGGCAATAGGAAATTATCCCCTACTTTGGCATTTTTTATTCATTCTAATCCAAGCTTTCATTGACCACTTTGGAGCGAATTTCTTCTGCATTTACAACATCCAAATGTCGGGTTCGAGGCTGAAATTTCAGAAAAAAAACCAAAGCCAACTTGCATTAATGTGGTGCATTAAATTGCATGAAAAAGCAATAGTATTTTCATGCACTTTTGGCTTATTTTATTCCATGTTGTCATAAGCATGTGGGCATGATTTATAGGCTGTGTTTGGCTAGAAATTGGGGGTGAAAATGCATGGTTTTCTAGGGCCAAAATTCATCTGTGAAGGCCTTTTGTTGCAGTCTAAGTTTTCCTCTTTGGTATTAGACCCATTTTCGTCAGTGTTCTAGTTTTCAACTGAAATTATGCCTATGGGTTTCGATTTTTGTTCTAATCATTTCTAGACATTCCTGGTTGGTTGCAATGTCGGTGAACTCACTTGGTGACTATTAACTATTCATTTCCTAGACTGTGGTTGTGGCTTACACTGTGCCGACACTGTGCATGTTCAGTATAACTTTTTTGTGCGAAATGTCAGACACAGGCTATCCTACCTAATTTAGGCATGCTGAATCCATTTTTATCAGTTTTATGCCCATCTGAGGTCGTCTAGATCAGTTTTCGGTGTCTATGTGATTCCGACCTGAAAATCACCTTTTGTGCTAAACCAACCAATTTTGGCATTCTGAACCTAAGTATATCAGTTTAGGGCTGAGAATAGGTCATCTGGACTCCTTTTTTGATACTACGTATCTCTCAGACAAAACCTCGTGTTTCATGCCCAATTGACCCTATTGGGACTGCTGACTATAAATATACCAATTTTATGTTAAGAAAATCGTCATCTCGACTATTTCCTCGATATGGTATATTTTTTAGGCAAGATTTCACTATTGTGCTTAGACGACCAACCTGAGTATACCGATGACTAGTTCATCTGTTTTGTGTCAAGAAATGGCCATCTGGGTCGTTTTCTTGATGCTGTGTGTTTCACACACATATACACGTATTACGAGGAGAATCGATTGTACTTATGGTAGCCCCTTTCACTACACGAATAGTAATTAAACGGTTACATACTCGTTTAATCCATTCAATTGGCAATTCACACTGCATTTTAAACAAAATCACTTATTGCATAGTAATTAGGTTTACATGTATAGGGTGGTCGTCACAACCACCACCAGTGTTAAATTCTGCACAGTATTAAGCATCCGTTTTATTTTCGAAAACTGAACTTACTTTACGTAGTAACCGGTCTAGTAAATTCAAGAGTATGTATATATGTTTGAACCCCAACTGTATTTTTACCTTATGTATCTGTAAAGTATATGTATGTATGTAAATAGTAAAACATACTATCCAAAAAAAATCCCCATTTTTACAATATTAGAAAATAGTTTTCAAGTAAGTTAAGTAACATTAGTTTTAAGTGATGGTTCGGCCCACCAAGGCTCCGGGCTATCACAAACATATCCTCCAAGTTATATATGATCTTCTTAGCATCATGAAAAGTTTCATGTTGCTTTTGTAAAGCGCTTATCATACCAATGAAAATGTAGCATCAAGCTATCTCATTGGATTCTCTCCAACATGTAAACATGACAGGGACTTCTTCAAGTGGCGTATCAGGTCAAGGCCCTGATGGTCATGATTCGTCTAGTATGAATTTGTGTCTCTCGCAACTGAGAACTATTAGCAAGTTTCTTTTCCAATCTTTATAATTATTGCCATTTAATTTGTTTTCTATAAGTATTGAGATAAGAGGTGTCGATGACATTTTGAACTGAAAAAACATTATACAAGAACATCATTACAAAGCCCAAGCAAATATATAGAAAGTTTAGCAAATAAAACACACAAGTATTTTTTTAGATGAAACTTGAAAAAAATGTAGCATTGCAATAATAATTCTCTGCACCTATTACCTCAAGCCACTGAGGGAGGGTCATGACACAGATAGCCTGAACATGGACCTTGTCCAATGCATATACGTTGCCTTAAATCCTCTAACTGTGGCGGCCCACCCTACGTGGAGACTAAATAACACTATCACGATCGAGCTCTAAAGTCAACTGCGATAGTCTGCCACCTCATGGGTCGCCGACAACTTACTTTTGACGTACTTTCTCTGTTTAACATACTTACTTTAACTTTAAAGTCCTTTAAATTTTATCATTTTAATTTTCTCATTTTAACGTATACATAAAAATTTTTTTTAAACTATTTTAAAACTTGAAAACTGTACTATCGTAAAACATTTACTATAGTAAACATCTTAAAATGTACATTTCATGTTTGAATTCCGTTTGTCGTAAAACCATTACTATGGTAATCATATTTCATAGATAATTCGTACTTTTACAAGATAAATACATAAATCATCATTTCAATACTCTTTTTAAATTGCCTAGTGGAAAACTTGTAACAGAACCATAACCTTTATCCAGTCCCTTGACACATGCTGATCCTGCCTATCATCCATCAACTCGTCTATTGGTGTGCAGGTTGCTTACCTACAACATGAACAAACTTATGAGCTAATTGTTCAGCAAGTTCAAACATAAATACATGACTTATAAATACTCATACCATATAGCACAGAGTATTAACCTAATATATAACATACATTGCTTAAAATTCACTCAACATACTTAACATCATAAACATACTTAACGCATACTTAAACATCATAAACATACTTACGTATACTTAAACGTCGTAAACATACTTAACGTATAACATTAAACATACCACAAAACATCAAACATGGTGTTAGTGCATATTATGCTCATTTATGGATTAAATTTTTAGTCTTGGGTCTTTATCTTTTATTATATTATGGGTTTGGGCCCCATATTGGTCGTACTGTAGTGCGCGCATGACTAAGAGTGACATTAGGGAGCTACCCACTGACCAATCCTCAACAGTCTAACATAACATTAACATAAATATAACATGAAGAACTTCTACCTTACGGGAGGCCGGTATGCCAATAGGTGGTTTCATTACTATCTTTCATATGGTTCCAACCAAGTGACATTCTCTTTGCCCCTTGGTCTGGAACACTTTACATATCTTTCTTTCATTGTGTGTATTTTGTTAGACACACCATTGTGCATATAGCATGTGGCGGCCCGCCCCTCTTAGAGATCATACAATACTATTACAGTTGAGCTTATCGCTAACTGCGATAGATTGTACTCTCATGGGTCGCCGGCTTGTCTCTCTCTCTCTTAAAATCATGTCGTTTTTGGGGAAAAATTTTTTGTTTTTGTTTTTGTTTTTTTTTTTTTTTTTTAAACATCATGTAAAACATTTCCCACTATTTACTTTGTTGGCAAGTGCAAAGTAATTTACATATTACAGTACTTTCGTAAAATATATAATATTACAAACGACTGTTTCTTTCTTCTTTTTTTTTTTCCTTTTTATTGCTCAGCGGAAAGACTCTGGCAGTACCATATCCCTCGCCCAGTTATCCTATTTGACACGCGTCATCCCGTCCGCATCCAGTCAAACAAGCTACTGAGCTGGTCGCTTACCTGCAACATTAGCAAAAATGGTGAGCTACAGGCTCAGTAAGTTTAAACATGCAAGAAATGAAATTTCTATGAATAGTACTATTCATCGTGAATAGTACCATCGACTACTATTCATACGTGAATGGTAACTTTGACCACTATTCTTACGTGAATAGTAAGGTTGACCACAACACTGTATCACACTAGTACATCTACCGCGATGTTAGTGCTCTCACTAAACTGTATTATGCTCAATTATGGCATAGTTTCAGTTTTAGATAATTATCTTTAATTATATTATGATTTTGAGCTCAGGTTGGCAGTACCATTTAAGTGCGCATGACTGGGAGCGGTACATTAGTGCTGACCTCCACAGCCTTAATCTCATAGCCCCGAAGGCAAAATAGTACATGACTGGGAGCGGTACATTAGTGCTGACCTCCACAGCCTTATTTTCATAGCCCCAAAGGCAAAAATACCTCCCTATACGGAAAGCTGGTACGCCAGAAAGTGGTTTCATTACCGACTTTTTAACATTCTAACCCGGTGACTTTACATTGTCCCGTGGTTAGGAATGGTTCACATTTTAATTTTAGTTGAGTGAGTTTTATTAACCTTGCTCTAGTGCCCGAAGCACAATTAACAATGTGTCCATTCTTAATAGTGCCCGTAGCACATTACGTCTCTCTCTTTACTCTATAATAGTGCCCGTAGCACATATGTACCTAACTTATAGTTAGTACATTAAAGTTAGCACAATATTGCTATATGTTGCAGACAGGTAAATGTCTGAACTTACCTTATCAGACTGTTCCCTTTCTCTCTCTTGGATCTTGAATCGCCTTCCTCGTAGGTCGATTTTGGGATCCTACAGACAAAACCTTGTCTGTTAATTTCATTTCCATTTATAGCTTTTATTTTTCATTAAAAAGCTTAAATAAAACCTATTTATAACTTTTTAGGCTTTATTTATTATTTTCACCATTTTCCCCCAACTTTTGCAAAATTACGATTTTACCCTTGACAGAATTTTTTCTCGATCCAGACAGAATTTTTTCTCGATCCAGACTGCATTTTTGGCTCTCAGGAATATTTCTGACTCTTTTCTAATCATTACCGGGTTCGTTTTTATTTTATTTCCACTTTTTGCTTTCCCGGCCCTCGGGAAGCACTATTCTGACCCTTACGTCGGTTTAGCGATTTTCTATCGTTTCGGAGCCTCAAATGGACGTTTCACTAGTATTTAAAACATTCATCTAGACTTTCCCGACCTAGGTCTCCGAGGCTCGGGTTTTCCGTTCCCGACTCGGATCTTTATTTCGTTTCCAAAAATGCCCCCCTCGGGGTCGGTTTTTTTTTTCAATTTCACTCACGTTTTTCATTTTCAAGGGGACGGGTTACTATTCATGACCCACCCCTTAAAATTTTTTTTTTTTATTCAAAATTTTTCGTTAGGGACTCGGGTTTCCGCCCCGACCCTAACTTTTATTTTTAATTTCCATTTTACCCCGAATGCCATTTTCGAAATTTTGGCAGCATTTCGGCGTAATTTTAAGGCTTCCGGCGTTAGGTACGCCTCGAACCGTATGTACCTGCCACGTACTATACCACAAGCCTATTTTATGTAAAAGTTTTCCAAACTTTTACATAAAAACCCACAAATTCCAATTTCACATTTTAACCCACATCACAAAATTTTTTCCACAATTTTGCCCTTAATTTGGTTTCGGTTTTCACAACCAAACCGAACCAAAAATTTGTCAAACTTTCACCACACTTTAGGCCATTTAATGTCATGTTTTTACCACATTTTCAAGCCCATTTTCTTGGCATTTTTAACCAATTTTCCTAGGGTTTTTACACACTTGTACCCCACGGCCAAAGAATGAAAACATGCCAAACAATTTTGTTTCATTCTTTCCATTATAAATTCATCATTTGCATATTAAATTGCATAATTCCAATCAACCAAATACCACATAAACCATGCAAAAATTTTCTTCCAAATCATTATTAAACCCTACGGCCATTTAATGTAATTCACAACAAGAATTTTTTTAAGCTTTTCACCATGACATACAAGCTTTATTCTTCACCAATTTCAACTTTGAAAGCATGTTAGCAATTAACCACAAAGTTTTCTCATTGGTTACCTAAGGTAACCCACGGATTTACCCTTGAAAAACCAACCAAAATTTGGTTTTTCTTTAAACAAATTACATGGTTTTCCTACTAATTACACCCTTAACAAAACCCAAGCATCAAATCATTGAAAACCACCAAAAATTTTTCCATCTTTTTCACTATTCATCCCATAGTTTTCTTGAAGAAAAACCAAGAAAAAATGCAAACCAAAGAAGGTTACCTTGCTTTCTTGCTTCCTTTGCCTTCAATGAAGTGTTTGATACCACTTTTGTGAAGAAATTTTGGAAGATTTGCTTGGTTCTCCTTGGTGGCTCACGTATTCTCCATGAACACTTAGAAGAAATTTTCTTTCTTTTGGTTTTGGCTTTGAAACAAGTTTCGGCCACTTTATCACAATGTTGCCGACTTAATGAAACCAAAGGCCAATTAATTTAGCCTTCCACCAATGAGAATTAGACATCTTTCAACCTAATTCTTTTCATAATTTTCAAAAATTAAAAAGGTGTATTTTTGGCCAAATCTTGGCCTTTAGATCAAAAAGGCAAATGAATCATGGCCATTAATTCTACCAACCATCATCTTCTTTTTATTTATTAAATGGATTTATGATGTCATAAATGCTAAAGCAAAAGTTGACTTTGACTTTTACTATTCACATTAATTCGACTACTTTTTGACCGATACCGGTTCGAGCCGAAATTTTCCTGAAATCGTCTCGGCGTGTTCCTGAGGTCTCCTGTGCAGTCGGATCAATTTAAACTGCTTCCGTTTGATCAAAATCAATCCCGGAAGTTTTCCGTCTTTTATTGCTCCGGTTAGGGTTTTCAATGCCGATTTTGCACCGTTTCACCCGTTTCAACTCAGTGAATTTTTCCAACACTGAATTCTTACTCGTCAGTATTGTTAGAACATTTTCATATATTCTAAACAATATAAATACATTTATTTCACTCTTTAAATAGTACAAATTGTTATATACATACATTTGTACATTTTCATCCGAGAATTGCCTGAATTTCCCGGTTGTCACATTCACCCCTCCTTATAAAATTTTCGTCCTCGAAAATTAGAACAAATGGGGGTATAAACTCCTCATCTCATCTTCTCGTTCCCACGTAGCTTCTTCAATGTTGTGATTTTTCCATAAAATCTTCACTAGTGGGATTGTCTTATTTCTCAGTACTTTCTCTTCACGAGCCAGTACTTGAATAGGTTGTTCCTCATATGTCAAATCCTCGTGGATTTGAATAGGCTCATGCTTCAGCACATGGGACGGATCTGGTATATACTTTCTCAGCATCGACACATGAAATACATTATGCACTGCCGACAATTCCGGAGGTAGCGCTAATTTGTAAGCGACCTTTCCAATGCGTTCGATAATTTCATAAGGTCCAATATATCTTGGACTCAGTTTCCCCTTCTTACCGAAGCGCATAATCCCCTTCATAGGCGATACCTTGAGGAATACGAAGTCTCCTTCATCAAACTCTAAGGGTCTCCGCCTTTTGTCCGCATAACTCTTTTGCCGGCTTTGCGAAATTTTCATTTGACGCTGAATTCTAGCAACTGCATCGGAAGTCTCTTGCATGAAATCCGTCTTATGCAACTGCTTTTCTCGCAATTCATACCAGTGTAATGGTGATCTGCACTTCTGTCCATACAAAGCCTCGTAAGGTGCCATGCCTATAGAAGCTTGGTAACTATTATTGTATGAGAATTCAATCAATGGTAACTTCTCGTTCCAATTTCCCGCAAAATCCATAACACAAGCTCGAAGCATGTCTTCTAACGTCTGAATTGTCCGCTCTGACTGTCCGTCTGTTTGCGGATGAAAAGCCGTACTGAGTCTCAATTCAGTACCCATGGCCTCTTGCACACACTTCCAGAAATTCGAAGTGAACCGTGCGTCTCGATCTGATACAATGGATTTTGGTACTCCATGTAATCTGACGACATGAGTTACGTATAACTGAGCAAACTTTTCCAACGAAAAAGTCATCTTGACAGCTATAAACCATGCCGTCTTGGTCAGTCTATCCACAATAACCCAGATGGCATCATAACCTTCTCGGGTTTTTGGGAGTCCCACTACAAAATCCATCGTAATGTGTTCCCATTTCCATTCAGGAATCTCCAACGGTTCCAATCTTCCTGCTGGATGTTTATGTTCCGCTTTGATTCTCTGACAGGTCATGCATCTGCTCACGAATTTCGCTATATCGTTCTTCATCCCTTTCCACCAGAACTGTAACTTCAAGTCCTGATACATCTTGCTAGCTCCGGGATGAACCGAATAGGGCGTCTCATGGGCCTCTGACATGATCCGTCTTCTAAGTTCCTCATCAGTTGGAACATTTATCCTTCCTTGATAAAGGATCATTCCATCCTTGGAAATTCCTTCTTGAGAACTTGTCATTGTTGGATCTCGCCTCTGAGCTTCCTTTATATCCTCAAATAGCGATGATTCCACTTGGAGTGCAGCTAGTCTTCCAGATATCAGCTCCAAGTTCAAAGAATTTATCTCTTGCTGCAATGGCTTCGGAAGCTTGTTTATTGGTAGCTGGTGCGATATGGTAGACTTTCTACTTAGAGCATCTGCTACACGGTTGGCCTTTCCTGGATGGTATAGGATTTCACAATCATAATCCTTCACCAGTTCCAACCATCGCCTTTGTCGCATATTGAGTTCCTTTTGCGTGAAGAAATACTTCAGACTTTGGTGATCAGTGAAAATCTGACATTGAGCTCCATAAAGATAGTGTCGCCAAATTTTGAGTGCGAACACTACTGCAGCAAGTTCAAGGTCATGCGTAGGGTAATTCCTTTCATGATCCTTTAATTGACGCGAAGCATAGGCAATTACCTTGCCGTCTTGCATTAGGACTGCTCCCAATCCTATTTTCGATGCATCACTGTAGATCACAAACTTCTCCCCTTCAGTGGGAAGCGCAAGGATTGGTGCGCTTGTCAGTCGCCTCTTTAACTCCTGAAAGCTTCTTTCGCATTCCATAGTCCACTCGTACTTCCTTTCCTTGCGTGTAAGAGCGGTAAGAGGTGCAGCTAATCGCACGAATCCCTCTACAAATCGCCGATAATATCCAGCTAACCCCAAGAAACTGCGTATTTCCGTCACACTCTTGGGTGCAGGCCACTGGTTAATTGCCTCTACCTTCGTCGGATCTACAGCAATACCTTCCTGGGATACAACATGTCCGAGGAAATGTACTCTGTCTAGCCAAAACTCACATTTTGAGAATTTGGCATACAGTTGATGCTTCCTTATCGTATTCAGCACGATCCTCAGATGCTTCTTGTGTTCCTCATGACTCTTCGAGTATATAAGAATGTCATCAATGAACACAATGACAAACTTATCCAAATACTCTTTAAAAATTCTGTTCATTAAGTCCATGAACGCTGCTGGTGCATTTGTTAATCCAAATGGCATCACAAGAAACTCGTAGTGCCCATAACGAGTCCTAAACGCCGTCTTAGGAATATCACTCTCTTTAATTCTCAGCTGGTGATATCCTGATCGTAAATCGATCTTGGAAAATACTGCTGCGCCTTTTAACTGGTCGAATAGGTCATCAATTCTAGGTAACGGATACCTATTTTTGACCGTAACCTTATTCAATTCCCGATAATCAATGCACAGTCGGAATGTTCCATCCTTTTTCTTGACAAATAACACAGGTGCACCCCATGGAGAAAAACTCGGCCTGATGAATTCTTTATCCAAAAGCTCCTTTAATTGCTCCTGCAGCTCCTTTAACTCCACTGGAGCCATGCGGTATGGTGCTTTGGAAATAGGTGCTGTTCCAGGCATCAATTCAATTTCAAACGAGATTTCTCTTTCTGGCGGTATCCCTGGTAACTCTTCCGGAAATACGTCAAGAAACTCATGAACCACAGGAACATCTTCAGCTTGAAGCTTCTGTTCCTCTGTAGTGTCCACCACATATGCCAGATATCCCACGCAACCACTGGCTATCAGCTTGCTGGCTCTCAGTGAACTGATGATCATCTTCCTGGGTTTGTGAGAAGTGTCGACGTATTCGAAACTCTCTTCTTCCTCGGGTTGGAATACTATTTTTCGATTTCGACAGTCGATCGTAGCTTGGTATTTCCCTAGAAAATCCATGCCTAGAATCACATCGTAATCCGTAATCTTCATTACGATTAACTCCGCATATAGTTCCCTATTTGCCACATATACTGGTACATAGGGTAACCAGTAACTGGACAACAATACTTCCCCAGAAGGTAAAGCTGTCTTAAATACTCTTCCCATATTATCCTTAGGAAGTCCTATCTTGTCAGCAAATGCATAGGAAACAAAAGAATGCGTAGCACCGGAATCGAATAGTATAGAGGCTACATGACTAGCGACAGGAAGCTGACCTGTCACCACGTTTGATGTTCCTGCCTCTGCATCTTCCTTGCTATAGGCCATCACACGAGCATCAGCACGTGACATTCGCTCCTGGCGTTGCGACCTCACTGGTGACTCTTCAACTCTGGCCTGAAGGGAATGAGCTTGTGGGCGCGTCTGGTACTGTTGGGAAGTGCCTTGTCCACCCTGTCTATTTGGACAGTTTCTGGCATAATGGCCTTCCTTTCCACATTCATAGCAAACAAGTGGCCCAAATCTGCATTGCCCGGAATGTCTCTTCCCGCATGTAGGACAATTTTGCACATTTGATTCCGCATTACCCGCTGTTCTCTGTTGTTGGTTTCGATTATTGCCCTGGCGATTTCCAGAAAAATTGCCTTTCCTCTTGTTTTGCTGGGAACCTTAACTATTGCCCTGGCTTGGTTTAGCATTCTGACTAGGCTTGCTTGATTGGCCAGCTTGTGTAGACTTCACCAAAGCCCTCTCCTTCTTCTTAGCCTCCCAGTGTTTTTCTCTTTCCTCTTTCTGTCGGGCTACATGAAACTCAGCTCTGATGGCCCGACTCACACAGTCTGCTACAGAAGTAGGTGGTACTTGTCCAGTATCCACTAATGCCGCAATTTCTGGCCTGAACATCCCTATCATTTTCTGTATTTTCTCCCTCTCAGTAGGGACTACATAAGGGCACAAACGGGATAGCTGATCGAACTTTCGGCAGACTTCGCTTACCGACATGTTTCCTTGCGTCAATTCTGAAAACTCTTTCTGTTGTTGTCTTAGAGATGCAGGGTCGTAATATTTCTGGTTAAATTCTTCCAGAAATTCTGCCCAACTCATGGTAGAAACGTCTCTTCTCATTCGTACAGTGTCCCACCAAAAACGAGCATCTTTTCTCAGCACAAAAGACGCACATGCAACCTTTTCTCGGTCGGTTAGGTTCATGAACTCCATGATCACTTGCAATGATGACAACCAGTCTTCAGCCTCTAAGGGATTTGTAGACCCTTCAAATTCTGGCGGCCTCATACGCCTGAATCTTTCATAGAGGGGTTCTAGATTTAATACTGGTTGTGGTTCCGGAGCTCTCTCATATACCACAGCTGGAGTGATAACTGGATCTACCTCAGCTTCCTGTTCTACTTGGGTATCCTCAGGGCCTTCTCTCTGTTCTAGCTCCTCTACCCGTCGCCTCAGAATAGCATTTTCTTGCATCTGAGCTTCTAGCAGGGCTTGTATCTGATCCAGTCTTTCCATAACATTAGGACGTCGTTCTCGTCCCTCTGGTCGATCACGCAAATCCACCATCTTGCTACCTGTAAAATAATTATTTTCACATAAGAAAATAATTAACTAAACTTAAGTAAACTACTTACTTGGATAGCGGTGCAGGATGCGCGAAGTGTCAAATCAGGATATGGTCACACTGCTCTGATATACCAACTGTGACGGCAGTTGGTAATCCAAACTAGATCCATCGTAATTCCGCTCTGATACCAACTGTGGCGGCCCGCCCCTCTTAGAGATCATACAATACTATTACAGTTGAGCTTATCGCTAACTGCGATAGATTGTACTCTCATGGGTCGCCGGCTTGTCTCTCTCTCTCTTAAAATCATGTCGTTTTTGGGGAAAAATTTTTTGTTTTTGTTTTTTTTTTTTTTTTTTTTTTTTTTAAACATCATGTAAAACATTTCCCACTATTTACTTTGTTGGCAAGTGCAAAGTAATTTACAAATTACAGTACTTTCGTAAAATATATAATATTACAAACGACTCTGGCAGTACCATATCCCTCGCCCAGTTATCCTATTTGACACGCGTCATCCCGTCCGCATCCAGTCAAACAAGCTACTGAGCTGGTCGCTTACCTGCAACATTAGCAAAAATGGTGAGCTACAGGCTCAGTAAGTTTAAACATGCAAGAAATGAAATTTCTATGAATAGTACTATTCATCGTGAATAGTACCATCGACTACTATTCATACGTGAATGGTAACTTTGACCACTATTCTTACGTGAATAGTAAGGTTGACCACAACACTGTATCACACTAGTACATCTACCGCGATGTTAGTGCTCTCACTAAACTGTATTATGCTCAATTATGGCATAGTTTCAGTTTTAGATAATTATCTTTAATTATATTATGATTTTGAGCTCAGGTTGGCAGTACCATTTAAGTGCGCATGACTGGGAGCGGTACATTAGTGCTGACCTCCACAGTCTTAATCTCATAGCCCCGAAGGCAAAATAGTACATGACTGGGAGCGGTACATTAGTGCTGACCTCCACAGCCTTATTTTCATAGCCCCAAAGGCAAAAATACCTCCCTATACGGAAAGCTGGTACGCCAGAAAGTGGTTTCATTACCGACTTTTTAACATTCTAACCCGGTGACTTTACATTGTCCCGTGGTTAGGAATGGTTCACATTTTAATTTTAGTTGAGTGAGTTTTATTAACCTTGCTCTAGTGCCCGAAGCACAATTAACAATGTGTCCATTCTTAATAGTGCCCGTAGCACATTACGTCTCTCTCTTTACTCTATAATAGTGCCCGTAGCACATATGTACCTAACTTATAGTTAGTACATTAAAGTTAGCACAATATTGCTATATGTTGCAGACAGGTAAATGTCTGAACTTACCTTATCAGACTGTTCCCTTTCTCTCTCTTGGATCTTGAATCGCCTTCCTCGTAGGTCGATTTTGGGATCCTACAGACAAAACCTTGTCTGTTAATTTCATTTCCATTTATAGCTTTTATTTTTCATTAAAAAGCTTAAATAAAACCTATTTATAACTTTTTAGGCTTTATTTATTATTTTCACCATTTTCCCCCAACTTTTGCAAAATTACGATTTTACCCTTGACAGAATTTTTTCTCGATCCAGACTGCATTTTTGGCTCTCAGGAATATTTCTGACTCTTTTCTAATCATTACCGGGTTCGTTTTTATTTTATTTCCACTTTTTGCTTTCCCGGCCCTCGGGAAGCACTATTCTGACCCTTACGTCGGTTTAGCGATTTTCTATCGTTTCGGAGCCTCAAATGGACGTTTCACTAGTATTTAAAACATTCATCTAGACTTTCCCGACCTAGGTCTCCGAGGCTCGGGTTTTCCGTTCCCGACTCGGATCTTTATTTCGTTTCCAAAAATGCCCCCCTCGGGGTCGGTTTTTTTTTCAATTTCACTCACGTTTTTCATTTTCAAGGGGACGGGTTACTATTCATGACCCACCCCTTAAAATTTTTTTTTTTTATTCAAAATTTTTCGTTAGGGACTCGGGTTTCCGCCCCGACCCTAACTTTTATTTTTAATTTCCATTTTACCCCGAATGCCATTTTCGAAATTTTGGCAGCATTTCGGCGTAATTTTAAGGCTTCCGGCGTTAGGTACGCCTCGAACCGTATGTACCTGCCACGTACTATACCACAAGCCTATTTTATGTAAAAGTTTTCCAAACTTTTACATAAAAACCCACAAATTCCAATTTCACATTTTAACCCACATCACAAAATTTTTTCCACAATTTTGCCCTTAATTTGGTTTCGGTTTTCACAACCAAACCGAACCAAAAATTTGTCAAACTTTCACCACACTTTAGGCCATTTAATGTCATGTTTTTACCACATTTTCAAGCCCATTTTCTTGGCATTTTTAACCAATTTTCCTAGGGTTTTTACACACTTGTACCCCACGGCCAAAGAATGAAAACATGCCAAACAATTTTGTTTCATTCTTTCCATTATAAATTCATCATTTGCATATTAAATTGCATAATTCCAATCAACCAAATACCACATAAACCATGCAAAAATTTTCTTCCAAATCATTATTAAACCCTACGGCCATTTAATGTAATTCACAACAAGAATTTTTTTAAGCTTTTCACCATGACATACAAGCTTTATTCTTCACCAATTTCAACTTTGAAAGCATGTTAGCAATTAACCACAAAGTTTTCTCATTGGTTACCTAAGGTAACCCACGGATTTACCCTTGAAAAACCAACCAAAATTTGGTTTTTCTTTAAACAAATTACATGGTTTTCCTACTAATTACACCCTTAACAAAACCCAAGCATCAAATCATTGAAAACCACCAAAAATTTTTCCATCTTTTTCACTATTCATCCCATAGTTTTCTTGAAGAAAAACCAAGAAAAAATGCAAACCAAAGAAGGTTACCTTGCTTTCTTGCTTCCTTTGCCTTCAATGAAGTGTTTGATACCACTTTTGTGAAGAAATTTTGGAAGATTTGCTTGGTTCTCCTTGGTGGCTCACGTATTCTCCATGAACACTTAGAAGAAATTTTCTTTCTTTTGGTTTTGGCTTTGAAACAAGTTTCGGCCACTTTATCACAATGTTGCCGACTTAATGAAACCAAAGGCCAATTAATTTAGCCTTCCACCAATGAGAATTAGACATCTTTCAACCTAATTCTTTTCATAATTTTCAAAAATTAAAAAGGTGTATTTTTGGCCAAATCTTGGCCTTTAGATCAAAAAGGCAAATGAATCATGGCCATTAATTCTACCAATCATCATCTTCTTTTTATTTATTAAATGGATTTATGATGTCATAAATGCTAAAGCAAAAGTTGACTTTGACTTTCACTATTCACATTAATTCGACTACTTTTTGACCGATACCGGTTCGAGCCGAAATTTTCCTGAAATCGTCTCGGCGTGTTCCTGAGGTCTCCTGTGCAGTCGGATCAATTTAAACTGCTTCCGTTTGATCAAAATCAATCCCGGAAGTTTTCCGTCTTTTATTGCTCCGGTTAGGGTTTTCAATGCCGATTTTGCACCGTTTCACCCGTTTCAACTCAGTGAATTTTTCCAACACTGAATTCTTACTCGTCAGTATTGTTAGAACATTTTCATATATTCTAAACAATATAAATACATTTATTTCACTCTTTAAATAGTACAAATTGTTATATACATACATTTGTACATTTTCATCCGAGAATTGCCTGAATTTCCCGGTTGTCACATAGCACCTTCATATATAATTTACATTTTATACATAGCACATAGACATATCGAGTCAATTCATGTTGCAGACAAGAAGATGTCTAAACTTACAACATATTACACATAGACATAGCAATCAATTCATAATATAGACAGGAAAATGTCTGAACTTATAGATACTTTGCTAGTATCTCTTTTTTTGCTTTCTGGGTCCGCAAGCATTCCTTCATCGCGTCTAGATCGGGTTCCTATAACTGAAATAACCACGGTTATTTTTGATACTTATTTCATACGTAAAGCTTAATAAAATGTAAAAATTCTACGTTTAACTTCCTAATTATGAACTTAGGGGGTTTCTGCTATCTTTTTGCAAAATGACCAATTTGTTCTGAACTTTTGGCAAAATGACCATTTTGTCCTTAATAGGACTTTTCGTTGTAAACATCCTTTTCTTTTATTTAAATCTTGATTTTGGCCGTTAAAATATCAATTAACCCCAATTTTCACGTTTATGCTAACTTTCGAAAAACTGACCATTGTATCCCAAACTTTTGATAAAATTACCATTTTACCCTTAGACTTTAAAATCCTAATTAGAGCCTTTGAATCATATTTAAAGCCCTAACAGTTTGTTTTGTCTATTTCTTAAATTTTGGCCAAAATGACCAATTTGTCCCTAACAGGATTTTCTTTCTTTTTTTCAACTTAGAACTTGATTCTGGCCTTTAAAATCATAATTAAGGTCTTAGGATACTATTCCAAACTTTAACGCCCCTTTTTTTAAGTTTAGGCAAAATGACCATTTCGTCTCCAACTTTTGACAAAATGACCATTTTGTCCGTAACGGGATTTCTCTTAGTTTCTTCGACTTAAATCTTGATTTTAGCTTTTAAAACCTTAATTAGAACCTTAGGTTGCTATTCTAAGCCTTAATGGCCCTTTTTCTAACTTTTGGCAAAATGACCATTTCGTCCCCAACTTTTAATAAAATGACCATTTTGTCCCTAGCGGGATTCCTCTTCTTAAATCTATTTTTTTTTTACTTAAAACTTAATTTTGGCCTTTGGAATTTTAATTAAGCTATTCTAAGGCCATAATAGTCTTTTTCTAAAATTTCAAGAATTTTTTGTCAAAATGACTATTTTGCCCCAAATGGGTCTTTGGGCCGTAACATTTTCACTTTAATATTTTAATGGGATTTTCTGAACCCAAAAAATATAAAATAATTTTTTCTTAGAACTTACCATATTTATACAGCATTAGTTGCTGCAAATTCTCAGTTTACTATTCACCTAACCCTCGGGTGGCACTATTCCGTCCCTAGGTCGTTAATCCTCTTTTTCTTGCGTTTCGGGACTCTGAATGGACGTTTCACTAATATTGAAAACATCTGTCATCCTTTCCCCAACCTAGGTCACCGAGGGGCCTCGGTTTTCAAACTCCGACCACATTTTACCCATTGTTTCCCAAAATACTATTCGGGTCGTTTTAAAATTTTCGGCAGTGTTTCAGCTTAAAATTTGGGTTTCAGTGTTTGGGTAATGCCTCAAAACCATCTAACCTGCCATATACTAAATTAGAAGCCTAATTTTTACGTAAAAACATAAACTTTTTATGTAAAAATTTTTGTAAAACCCCAGTCATTTCTAACAAATTTCGATTCGTTTTTATCTACTCTTACCCTCAGTTTTTGTCCATATTTCATATGCACATTTTTCCTTACAAAATTCTCAATTCATCACTTAACATAGCCCACAGTTTTTCCATTGTATTCATGCATAAAACTTGAAATTTTAAGCTTTTCAATTTTACCTAACAATCCACATGCCACATACAAACTTTTTGAATCATCAAGCTATCAAAATTAAGCTTAAAATTTTCCATTCATCCACTCCACATGAATCCACGGTTTCCACTTGAAAAACATGCATAAAAATTTTGTTTCAAGCTTCTAATCCATCCTTTTCTTCCATCTTATGCTAACCTAACTCTTTAAAGCATAAACTAGCAAAATAAAAGCTTAAAATTATCAACCTAATAACCACTTGTTGCCCATGGTTTTTACTCATCAAATTCAAGAAAAATTGAGTTTTCGAAGGCTTACCTTGCTACAAAGGATCAAGCCTTGCTCGGTAGACATGTTTGTTGCAAAAACTTACGAAAAACTCAAGCTTGGAGGGGAAGGAGACTCACAGCCATGGACGGCAGCAATGAAGACTGGTTTTATTGATTTTTTTTGGTTTTTCTTATCTGTTTTCAACTAGAATCCGTGGCCTTTAATGGCAAAAATGGAAGGGCTAGTTAGCAAAATTTTTGGGGGCCATTTAGCAAACTTTATGGGGACTTTTTTGTAACTTTTTGGGGTTAATTTGCAATAAGTAACAATTTTTCTGATTTTCCTCATCAATCACTTACTCCAAAGTTTCCTTAATTTCCCTAATTTTTTCCCAAAATTTTGCATGCAATTTTGGCAAGCTCTTGGCCCTTGGATCAAGCTTACTTTAATTCTACACCATTGGATCACCTAATTCTTTCCACACCACTTTTATCATTCATTTATCACATCATCTTGTGACATCATCCATGACATCACTTGTTGCTTTTTTAGTCCAAGTTTCCCGAATGAAACTTTCTCGAAATCATGCCGGTGGGTTTCTGAGGCCGTCCGTATGATCGATTTACCTTAAATCACTTCAGTTTGGCCAAAAATCCATTCTACAGGTTTTTTGTCTTTTCCTACACTTGGTTTACCATAGGTCACCTTCTAGGTTTTTTGATACCTAAAGGGCACTGTTCTTCCCATTTTGGTTTTGTAAAAATTTTCATTACCAAATTCCTTTCCTTTAACATTGTTAGAATATTTTATTGCATTCTAAACAACATTAAATCATACATTTTACATCTTAAACAAAAAAATCATTGTATACATATAATGTATATATTTCTTGAGAATGGTGAAATTTCTCAGTTGTGACATTCACCCATCCTTATAAAATTTTCATCCTCGAAAATTAGGACAAGTAGGGGTACAATGATTTTTTTTCATCTTTATAGTTGTTACATCCTCTTCATTCGAATCTGGCATCCTTTGTTAGAGTGAATTCACTATCAGGTACAGTGAAGAAAGTCATTCTTCTGCTTCAAGGGGGTCAGTTGAACCTTCACATTCTGGCAGTTTCATCTAGCAAAAACGTTCGTAGAGTGGCTCTTTATGATTCTAAAGTCGCAACTTTCCATAAATGAATTTCGTAAAATTTTTTTTTTTTGAAAATTCATGACTTTCAGAATAAGCAATGTCATATCATCATATGATATCAACAAAATTATGAACAAAATCATTTCATAATTATTCATCACATGTACATGTCATTTCATAACATTTACATGTCATTCCAAACATTTCAACATAATATGAAGGCCATATATATATTTCGTAGCCTTGTACATCGAACTTTTCTGATCTACAGGAAACTCCTCTAGGTTTTCTTCTGCATCATCTAAACCATCACCAGTGGACATTCCTTGATCTGCATTTGCCTTATCTCGATGCTGTAATGAATCTGAGGCTGGTTCATTCGCCAGTAGTCATGTCCCAAAAAAATGCACTAACATGTCATCATGAAATTCCTGTTCTTGCCTGTCATATTCTACTCATTCCCCTAGCAGCTTTCTCTTAGTTTTGATTATCATGACTATAAACTCTCGTAGCATAAGAGGGTAAAGCAGACTTATTCTCTACTATAGCTCTATGGTCTGTCCTCTCCAAAAGATATCGCAAAAGTCATCATCAGTTCCTCAAAGCATACAACATACTTTAGGACTATGTCACCAGACGTCATCTGTAGTCTTTTGGCCCGATACACAAACTCCCTTACCTCCGCGACTCTAGGGAATGTAGGCGGTGTCACTTCCCCGCTTGCCCATGAAAAACTAGGGCTGATGCTAGACTCCTCCAAGAGAATCGCTCAATTGTGGTATAGTGAAACTTGGTCCAGTTAAGCACTTTTCCTGTGATAACCAAGAATTTTTAGATTCTTAGAGTGAATTAAAATTGTTTGGTTATAACAATTTTACTGAATAAAATGTGGAAAAGCTGTATTTTAATACTGTTGAGAATACTGTAAAAATGTTCTAACAGTGTTAAAGAGTGTGAGTTCGGAGATAGAAAATCTTCCCGAATAGAATCGGGTAAGATGACTCCAAAATGAAGCCAAAAACCTTAGAGAGTGCACCGAAGTACAGTAAAAGACAGAATTTTACGGTAGTGAATTTTGGTCAAACAGAAGCAAAATAAGGCAGACCGTTCACATCGGAGGTGCCCGAAACCCGCCTACTCAATTTCAGTAAAGTTCTGTTTGGCTTGAATTTCGATCAAAATTTGACCATAAATTAATATACGAATTATGACATCATAAATATGATGTCATGAGATGACATCAAATATGATGTCATTAATAAGGAAATTAGAAGCTTGTAAAGTAAGTGTGGTGATTTGTATGGCTTGGATTAATGCTAAGCTTGATCAAGGGCCATGATTTAGCCTGTAAGGACCGCCCCGATCATGTACTTTAATTTTCAATTTAATGAGAAATTGAAGAATAATTTGATGCATTTTAGTGCAATTTTTAAAGTACACGGTCCAGTACACGGCCGTGTAAGTGGCCATGTACCACTTAGACTATGTACGTGTGTGTAGCCATGTAAGTGTACATGGCTGTATAGCAGAACACGGTCAGGTACACGGCCGTGTACCGCTCAGGTAGTGAATGTGTGAGAAGCCGTGTAACTGAACATGGCCGTGTAGTAGAACACAGACAAGAACACGATCATGTAAGAGGTCGTGTACCCCTCGGGTTAATGAACGTGTAAAAGGCCGTGTTTTCAAACATGGCCGTGTTAAAGAAATTCAGCTAGTACACGCCCGTGTCCGGTGTATACACGCCCGTGTTACATTATACATGCCCGTGTTAGAGGTCGTGTTGAAGGCCGTGTAATGAGCAGAAAGCTGTTACACAGACCCTTAAATTTGCATGAAACCTAATTACTATACAATGACTAATTAAGTTGGAAATTGAATAGACTAAACAGGTACGGTACTATTTAAGTACTATTTATGCGGTGAAAGGGGCAACTGATACTGAACCCGGTCCACCCTATTATGTGTATGAATAAATGAGACATGCAGTGTTGGGAAACTGGTCCGGATGACCATTTCTTAACACTAGACTGGTAAATAGATCACCAGAATGCTCGGACCGAACATCTGAGCACAATAGCGACAGATAGCCCTAGCAAGGGTATGCTATCGAGAAAATGGTCCAGATGACCTCTTCTCACCTAGAGACTGGCAAAATCAGAGGCGGAGCACTCAGACCGGTCAATTAAGTAGAAAATGGTGAATAATGAATAGAGAGAAATGCAGTGTCAAGTTATTGGCCAAGACGGCCTTAATTTGACCTAAAACTGATACACGAACGGTTAGTAGACTCAATCTGGTCGATTGAGTACAAAACGAGATTTTTAGTTTGGGAGATACGCAGTATCAGGATGAGGGTCAAGACGACCTTTACTCACCCCAAAACTAATATATTTGGGCTTAGAACGCCCAAATTAGTCAATCGGGCACCTGACATATTTTTTGAGGTGGGCTCACACATATCCTAAAAACTGGTCTAGATGACCTCCGATGGATGTAAAACTGATAAAAATGGAATCAACACGTCCAAATTAGTCAAGAGAGACTGTGTCTGAAATTTCACCTGAGAACGCCTCGGTTTACGTACGAAAGGACAACACAGTGTAGACACAACCACAGTATATGATGTGAACAGTAATTTAGACTGATAATGGGCTCTTAGATAGTAGAAAACAACCAGAATTTTACAGTACAGAAATCGAATTCAGAAAACCAATTTTCGGATGAAAATTGGAACACTGCCGAGAAAGGATCGAACACCACAGTATAAAATTAGACTGCGATGAGAAGCCAACACAAATAAAATTTGGCCTTAAATTTCCATGCCCCTTAGCTGCAAAAGCAGCTGTAATCTGTAGCACACATAGCCCAAAAGGTGGCTATTAAAATAATCTCCCTAGCCATGACACACTTGAATATTTTATTCAAGGGTTTTCAAAAAGCTAGTCAACAACAATTGTTTATTCCTCCCTCCTTCCAATGAGCAGCCCATGCCCCCTTGGTCTGAAATTGGGCAGCATATTTATCCCAAGATTTGGCTAATTTGGTAGACAATTAAGTAGAATTAAGCCTAAGTAGTTTGATCAATTTTGCCTATAAAAGGCACCCTTTACACAAGGGATTTGTTTCCTTTCTTTTTGGCTTCCAAAACACTTTTAATTTCCTCTTCTTCTCCTAGCTATAGCCGAACCCTTGAGCCTCCCAAACCCTCACTTTGTCAAGCTTTAAATCATACCACAATTTACCAAAAATCAAACCTCACAAGCTTGCACTAGGAGGATTCAAATCCAAGTTGTTCTAAGGCACCAAGGGTAAGTCTTCCAAAAACTGGTCCTTGTAGTTTTAACTTCTGTTTTGATTTGATTTTTGAAGAGAAATTTTTGGTATTTGTTCTAAAAAAATTAGACCCCATCCTCTTGGATTTCCCATGACCATTTTGGTTCCTCAAGCCTAGTGGAAACCGTGCTTGGTTCAAGGCACAAAGGTAAACCGAAAAACCTTATCTTGCGTTAGTTAGTTTTAAGTTTTGTTCAAGGCCATTTATATGTATTTATTCATGCAAATGGTTTGTAATAAGTTTATATTGAGCCCTTAGATTATCATTTTTAAGTTCATGTGGTTGTGGTTGTGTTTACATTATTGTTTATGAATGGTTATGTGCGAATGGGAGGATGAACATTTTAGTGGCCGGACACAAATCTGTCCTTAAGGAGAGACCACACATTTTGGCCATTTCGACCCCCTTAGGGTCCGAATTTGGGATTTTGTAAAACACGGTGTTTTAAGAAAATTTCGATACGGTCGTTTTTGTGTCAAATAGGCCTCAGTCAAAAATGAGCTAAAATAAGTTTTTAGACTGTTTTTCACTCAGTGTCCAAAACTGGGAACAAAATCCGAACCCGGTGTTTAGTCTCGGGTTTTGCTAGAAATGGACCACTTAGAGTCTGAACCGGTTCTCAGACTCAACATGAAAGTTGTAGATCTCATTGAGACCTTGAGAACGACCTGTGTCTATCAAAAATTTGGCTGTTTCGGGCCTCAAACCGAGCCGTTTTTACAGAGACGTAAAACTGGGACTTTTACAAAAAACTGGGCACCAAGCCCACGGGTTTAATGAAATTAGGAGGCGTTAGAGTTAGATTTAAGCTCTGAAATGAACATAAGATTTGTTCATCTTGTCGAGGATGAAAACTTTCATGTTTGACAAAATTTCAAACAAAGTCGTTTGGACTAAGTTTAAAAATAATTTTCAAAAGTGGCTCAAAACCACCTTTAAAATGCAAGCTTTAAAAATATAAGTTATACACTTCAAAATAAAAATGTGTTTTTAACACTTTAAAATATGAACAAGGTTTTCATAAAAACGCCCCCTACCTTCCAATAGGGTGATAAGGGAGCGGTTTCAAAATAAAGAATTTTTCTAAGATTTTTACAAGCCAACCCAAACAATTTTTCAAAGTAAAATAGTGTGTGTAGCACGGTAGGCTACCACACCAAACAAGCCTTAGTACCCCGGTAGGCTACTACCCCAAACAAGCCATAGTGGCCTGATGGGCCATTACACCAAACAAGCCTTAGTAGCCCGGTAGGCTACCACACCCAAACAAGCGAAGTAACACGGTCAGTTACTACAGTAAGTTCACGTATAGTAACTCGATAGACTACTTAGTTACCAACACGCGAGTTAACCGGTCAGTTGACTGAGCGGTAAACCAGTCAAGGGCTGTGTTTCAAACAACACAGTGTGGAACGATGATTAATCTATCAAGTAGACGATTGATCCAACACGATACGAGTTAGACACCAAATCCCTATAATAGGCCAATAGGGTACCAACGGGTCTCGGTACGCCATAGAAACGCAAGTTATAGTCACTAACGTTAATAGTGACTCAACGAGAGTATTAACGAGAAACGTTATTGATGACAAGTGGTAGCCTATGAGTTGATAAGGGCGTGATTTCAAGTTGCTTGTAATTAGGTAAGTACAACTCCGCCTATGGCATGAACGAAAATGCTTTTAAATCATATTTTATAGTACGTTAAAATATGTATGCCTTGCACACGATGTTGCACTTCATGTTTAAGAGCATGTAGTTTCACAATCAAGTAGATTGATGAAAAAGCAAGTTAGATGCCATACGTCCCTACCATGTAGGATTTGGGATAGCTTAGAGAAGCATATGGCTAGAAAAGATAAACAAGATGGAAAGTAGTAAGCATGCCATACCATCCCTTTTAAATGAAGGGGTTTTAAGTTAAAGCAGAAAGTTGAGCATCCGTTGATGGCTCTCCGGCTATTTTACCACGGGCGTTGCCCATGGTCTGTGCATGCACGGTACTGGCACATGGGCCCTAAATAAACAGGAAAAGAAAAAAGAAGTTGAAGCATAAATGAACATAACCGGATCATGCATTAGTTATTGTTCACCATGCTTCTAGATGCATTCAGTACACGATGTTTCTGTGATGCACATGTTATGTGAAGTTTTATAATCTTTGATACCATATGTGATATGTGATATGTTAAAGTGGTATATGTGATATATGACTGCTTATCTGTTTTAAGTATGTACTATGTTTAAACATGTTTTGTGGTAAACATGTTGTGCTTACTGGGCGTAAAGCTCACGTAGTGTGTTCATGCTATAGGTAAGCGTCCTACGGCTTAAATCCCAATGGGCGATGGTGGCGGCGGAGGTGGATGTAAGGGCGAGGTTATGGAAACACTGCGAGTTTATCTTCTGTAAAATTTGAGTATCAGTATTTTGAATAGTAATCGTTAAATGGTATTTTTGAATAGTAACCGTAAACCGTATTTTTGAATAGTAATCGTTAAATAGTATTTTTAACTAGTAACCGTTAAATAGTATTTTTGAATAATAATCAGTATACGTACGTATATAGTAAATACATACATGTAAAATAAAAAAAAATCTCTAATTTTATGATATCTAGTTAGGTATAAATTGCTAGAAAGTATACGAAAAGCAAGCAAGTTCAGTTTTTAGTGACGGTCCGGGCCACTGAGGGCACGGGACGTCACATAGCCAAAATGGCTTGGATTAAATTCTGGAAAATTTAGAAAAAGGAGTTCGGCTAGGCTTGGAAAAAAATCAGCAACAGTTTGCTTTTTGGTCCTTGAAATCTTGTCAAAAAGCCCTTGAACAATTTCCTAATTGTTGGGAAAATTTTGCTAGTTAGTCCCCCACTTTTTGCCTATAAATCGGCATGAAAATCACTTTAAAAAAAATGAAGAAATGCAGCCAAAACTCTACCTATTTCTGCTCCCTTGAATCTGTGCACCGTTCTTCAATTCCAAGCCAAAATCTGTCAATAAAATTACACCAAATTGGCCTCCAATCCTAGTCTAAGTTGCAAGGGAGCGAATTGATAAGGTGAGCTTTCAAATTGAAGCATTTTTCTTTGATTTCCTTCATGAAATCCGTGACCTCCTTGGTGTTGTAAAATGATAAAAAGTTTGATAATTGGTTTGGTGTTTATGTTGATTTGGTGTTCTAGTGATAAAAGCATGAATTAGAATTAAGAAATAAGCAAATTGATGCATGTTTCACACCAAAAATCTATGGCCAATAGACACTTGAAAATGAGAAAAATTTATGATGGAAATGATAAGAAAATGTTGAATAAAAACCTTAGGAATAAGAGAAACATTTTCTATGGTTTTAGAGCATGAAAACCGTGACTTAAGGCTAGGGTTGGAATGAAAATTTTCTTAGGTTTTGATGTTGATTTGTACATTAGAAAACCTAAGAGTGATATGTGATAAATGAACATTGTGATGAAAAATGTTTGGTGTTGTTTTCCAAGTGAAAACCGTGGGCAACATTGAAGAAAAATTGATGAATTTGTGTTGTGATTTGAATGATGTTAATGTAGAGAATTTTTATACAAACTTTGGTAACTTTGTATAAAATAGGCCTCTGGTATAGTACGTGACCGGTATAAAGGTTCTCAGGCACACCTAACGCTGGGGAAACCTAAAAATACAAGCAGAAATGCTATCGAAATTTCTACAACGACATAAGAGCATTTCGGGAAACGAAGGGTAAAAATATTAGGCTTGGAAAGGAAACTAAGGCCCCTCAGTGGGTTAGGGCTAATAATGAAAACCGAACCCAAAAGAAATAGTAAAACGACCCTTTAGTGTCTAAAATACCAAGAACGGTGAAAAATTTACGTTAAGGGTACTTTAGGAAACGAGGGGGAAAAGTTATGAACGGGATAGAAAACCCAAGCCACTCAGGAACCGAGGCTCGGGGACTGGATGAAAAACTTTTTAGGAGCAGTGAAATACCCATTTGAGCCTCTGAAATGCTAGAAAAAAGAGAAACGACCTAGGTGTGGGATGAACAGTAACCAAAGGTCGGGCGATGAATAGTTGTTGATTCTACACAAATAAAGTTGTAAAAAGATACAGAAGCCTAGGGAATAATATCCTATGATATTTGAGCTTAGAAAATCTCATAAAAATGATAGAATAGAATTGTTACGGTCCCCAGACCTGTTAGGGGTAAAATGGTCATTTTGACCAAAAATTTTTGAAAGGCTCAGAAAGGACCGTAAAGGGTCTAAAATACTTAAAATAAGATTCAAGAGGCCAAAATAAAGATTTAAAGTTAAAAATCTAAAATTTAAAAAGTAAACGGGCTTGAACATGGGCATGTACCAAGCCATGTACAGTTACACGGGCAGTTAGTGAATAACACGGCCGTGTAGTGTAAAATCGAGAGGTACACGGGCTTGAACACGGGCGTGTTGCAGGCCGTGTACCACATAAAGAGTTGTAATATGTTGTAAAAATTATCAAAAAATAAATAAATCTAAGGTGATAATTAATGATGTGTATTAATAGACAATATTCTATCTGTAGAGACCCAAACTAAAGATAAAACTGTAGAGGATTTTCAGAAGTGGACACTGTCGCGGTCGTGGTAAGTTCAAGCATTTTCATGTCTGCAACATAAAATACTTCATTATGTACTAGTGATACATTAGATGTAAGTCCTATGGGCAATAGTGTGACAACCGGGAAATTCAGGCAGTTCTCGGATGAAAAATGTACAATTGTATGTATATAACAATTTGTACTATTTAAAGAGTGAAATAAATGTATTTATATTGTTTAGAATATGTGAAAATGTTCTAACAATACTGACGAGTAAGAATTCAGTGTTGGAAAAATTCACTGAGTTGAAACGGGTGAAACGGTGCCAAAACCGGCATTGAAAACCCTAACCGAGCCAATAAAAGACGGTAAACTTCCGGGATTGATTTTGATCAAACGGAAGCAGTTTAAATTGATCCGACTGCACAGGAGACCTCAGGAACACGCCGGGACGATTTCAGGAAAATTTCGGCTCGAACCGGCATCGGTCAAAAAGTAGTCGAATTAATGTGAATAGTAAAAGTCAAAGTCAACTTTCACTTTTGCATTTATGACATCATAAATCAAGATTATTAAAGGAAAGAAATAAGGTGGTTGGTGCCATTAAAGGCTAGGATTTAATCACCTTTTGATCTAAAGGCCAAGATTTGGCCAAAATTACCATTTTTTATTTTTGAAAAATGGAGAAAGAATTAGGCATGAAAGGTGTCAAAACTCCATTGGTTTAGAGCCAAATTAATTGGCTTTCTTGCATGGTTAAGTCGGCAAAACGTGAACAAAGTGGCCGAAGTCCATTTTCACGCAAAAACCAAAGAAAATTTCTAAGTGTTTTCTTCCATGGTGTCTACGTGAGGGACCAAAGGAGAACCAAGCTTTCTCTTCAATTTTTCTTCACAAAAAGTGTGTCAAAACACTCCTTGAAGACAAAGGAAGCATTAGACCAAGGTAACTCCCTTTTTCACTTAATTTTTCATGGTTTTTCTTCTTAAAATCCATGGGTGAATAGTGAGAAAAAGATGGGAAATTTTTGGTTGTTTTCCATTGAATTGATATTGGGTTTTGTTAAGGATGTAATAAGGAAGAAAACCATGCAAATTGTGTAAAGAAAAAACTGAAATTTTGTTGGTTTTTCAAGGGAAAATCCGTGGGTTACCTTGAGTAACCAATGAGAAAAGTTTGTGGTTTAATTTCTAATTTGCTTCCAACTTTAATTTTGTGAAGAATAAAGCTCGTATTTCATTATGAAAAGCTTGAAAAAAATTTTTGGTATGAATTACATAGTGTGGCCGTGAGTTCCCTAAGGGTTTGGAAGAAAAATTTGCATGCTTTTGTGTGGTGTTTGGTTAATTTAAATCATGCAATTTAATGTGTAAATGGTGGCAATGTGATTGAAAGAATGAAACAAAATTTTTTGGCATGTTTTCATTCTTTGGCCGTGGGCTATACAAGGGTAAAAACCCTAGGGAGTTTGGTTGAAAATGCAAAGAAAATGGGCTTGAAAATGTGTTAAAAACGTGACATTTGAATGGCCTAAAGTGTGGTGAAAGTTTGACAAAATTTGGTTCGGTTTGGTTGTGAAAACCGAAACCAAATTAAGGGTAAATTGTGAAAAAAATTTTGTTATGTGGGTGATAATGTGAAATTGGGAAATTGTGGGCTTTTGTGTAAAAGTTTGGAAAACTTTTACATAAAATAGGCTTGTGGTATAGTACGTGGCAGGTACATATGGTTCGAGGCGTACCTAACGCCGGAAGCCTTAAAATTACGTCGAAATGCTGCCGAAATTTCAAAAACGGCATTCGGGGAAAAATAGGAATTTAAAATAAAAGTTAGGGCCGGGACAGAAACCCGAGTCCCTAACGGAAAAATTTAATAAGGAAAAAAATTTAAGGGGTGGGTCGTGAATAGTAACCCGTCCCCTTAAAAATGAAAAACGCGTGTGAGATTGAAAAACCGACCCCGAGGGGGGAGCGTTTTTGGAAATGAAATAAAGGTCCGAGTCGGGAACGGAAAACCCGAGCCTCGGAGACCTAGGTCGAGAAAGTCTAGATGAACGTTTTAAATACTAGTGAAACGTCCATTTGAGACTCCGAAATGATATAAAATCGCTAAACCGACGTAAGGGTCGGAATAGTGCTTCCCGAGGGCCGGGAAAGCAAAAAGTGGAAATAAAATAGAAACGAACCCGGTAATGATTAGAAAAGAGTCAGAAAAGTTCCTGAGAGCCAAAAATGCAGTCTGGATCAATAACATTCGGTCAGGGGCAAAACTGCAATTTTGCCAAAATATTGGGGCAAAATCGTAATTTTGCAAAAGTTGGGGGAAAATGGTGAAAATAATAAATAAAACCTAAAAAGTTATAAATAGGTTTTATTTAAGCTTTTTAATGAAAAATAAAAGCTATAAATGGGAAAGAAATTAACAGACATAGTTTTGTCTGTAGGATCCCAAAATCGGCCTACAAGGAAGGCGATTCAAGATCCAAGAGAGAGAAAGGGAACAGTCTGATAAGGTAAGTTCAGACATTTACCTGTCTGCAACATATAGCAAGATTGTGCTAACTTTAACGTACTAACTATAAGTTAGGTACATATGTGCTACGGGCACTATGATAGAATAGAAAGAGAGACGAAATGTGCTACGGGCACTATAAGAATGGGACACCTGGTTAATTGTGCTTCGGGCACTAGAGCGAGGTTAATGAAACTCACTCATCTAAAATTAAAATGTGAACCATTCCTAACCACGGGACAATGTGAAGTCACCGGGTTAGAAGGTTAAAAAGTCGGTAATGAAACCACTTTCTGGCGTACCAGCCTTCCGATAGGGAGGTACTTTTGCCTTCGGGGCTATGAGATAAGGCTGTGGAGGTCAGCACTAATGTACCGCTCCCAGTTATGTACTATTTTGCCTTCGGGGCTATGAGATTAAGGCTGTGGAGGTCAGCACTAATGTACCGCTCCCAGTCATGCGCACTTAAATGGTACTGCCAACCTGAGCTCAAAACCAGAACGTAAATAAAGATAATGACCTAAAACTGAAACTGTACCATAATTGAGCATAAGACAGTTTAGTGAGAGCACTAACATCGCGGTAGACGTACTAGTGTGATACAGTGGTGTGGTCAACTTTACTATTCACCATGAATAGTGGTCAAAGTTACTATTCACGTATGAATAGTGATCAACGATACTATTCACGATGAATAGTCTATTCATGGAAATTTTATTTCTTGCATGTTTGAACTTACTGAGCCTGTAGCTCACCATTTTTGCTAATGTTGCAGGTAAGCGACCAGCTCAGTAGCTTGTTTGACTGGATGGCGTACGGGATGGCGCGTGTCAAATGGGATAGCTGGGCGAGGGATATGGTACTGCCAGAGTCTTCCCGCTGAGCGTTAAAGTGAAGGAAAAAAAAAAGGAGAAACAGTTCTTTTGTAATTATATATATATTTTACAAAAGTACTGTATTATTTATATTACTTTGTACTTATCAACAAAGTAAATAGTGGAAGAAGATTTTATATGATGTTTAAAAAAAAAAAATTTCCCAAAAACGTCATGATTTAAAAAGAGTAGAAAAATAAGCCGGCGACCCATGAGAGTACAATCTATCGCAGTTAGTGATAAAGCTCAACCGTAATAGTATTGTATGATCTCCACAAGGGGCGGGCCACCACAGTTGGTATCAGAGCAAGGTCTGAGATTGGTTTAGTTTATAATACCAACTGTTGCCACAGTTGGTATATGAGAGCAAGGTTTGCGACTGAGTTGGTTTTAAATACCAACTGCCGTTACAGTTGGTATATCAGAGCAGTGTGACCATATCCCGATTTGACACTTTGCGCATCCTGCATCGCTATCCAAGTAAGTAGTTTACTTAAGTTCAGTCAATTATTTTCTTATATGAAAATAATTATCTTATAGGTAGCACGATGACCAGACCTCCATATGTGAGACCACAGCTACCACGACCGAGAGGGGTATTACGGGTATGGACGAGACCTATTGTGAGGCCGCCCATTTCCCAAAGGCTGGTAGTTAGACCCCCGGTACCCGAGAGACCTCCCGTACCAGTACCAGCACCAGTGCCAGCGCCAGTAGAGATAGTACAGCCACGACCGATAGTTCATCCACCGGTAGTAGTGGACATTCCAGTTATTGGTGGACGCCAACATATTGGGGTGAGAGTGTCGGCACGGGCAGTACAGGCATTTAGGGCCAGCAGTCCTCCTATGTTCGATGGTGGACAACAGTCGATGGAGACTAAGGACTGCCTCCATGCCATAGAGAGGATCATGGTGATATGTGACATCGATCGAGATATGTGGATCCAGTTGGCTGTCAGTATGTTTCAGGGAGACGCTCGAGTGTTCTGGCAATATTGCGACCAGGAGATTTTATTGGGATTCAGTTGGGCTGAGTTCTGTCAGCGGTTGGCTGATCAGTTTCAACCTAGGGATCCAGCACCTGCTCCAGCACCTCCAGAGAGACGAGAGGCTGATGCACCTGCGTACCCTGGATTCGATGAGGTCAGGGATTACATTCTCCAGACCGAGAGGATGGTCATGCTGTCTGGTGAGACAGTGATGTCTTACGCAGCACGGTTTGAGGAGACCATTCGAAGGAGATGTCTGTTGCCTAACCTCACTGAAGCAAACTGTTGCGAGCTGTTCTGGAAAGGTTTACCCTTGGAGTTGAGACAGAGGGTAATCAAGTCGTTTCCTCCGACGCTCCAAGAGTTCGTGGTAACGATCAGGGCGATCGAGAGAGAGATTCTAATCGAGCATCTGACGCAGAGTCGACGAGAGACACTGGGTCAAGATGAGATGTTTGCACGCATATTCGGGCCGAGAAGAATGATGAATGATCATGAGGCCGGACCATCTAGACCACGAGGTGATGACTCAGGACAGGGAACATTACCTAGGGGTGGTGACGACTCAGATGAGTCAGATGACGATGAGGATCCAGAAGAATATCCTCTAGTCCCAGATGTAGGGAACGAGTGATCAGTAGATGTGTATATGTACATAAGTAGCTTAGAGAAAAGCTCTTTTGTATAGACTTGTGGCCATTTTGTACCTCAGGCTGATGTATATATATGACTGGTGGTGGTTATGTATGACATATAAATGTTTTGCTATGAATGAAATACCAAAATGAGTATATGTTGTACGATGATGTGGCTTTACATTACCCTAAATTTCGTAAATTGATATAATTTTACGAATGCGGTTATGGAAAAGCTAACGGTGAATTATTGTGCCATAATAGGACAATAGCCAAGATGGTGGATTTGAGAAATCGACCAGAGGGACGAGAGTGACATCCTGATATTATGGAGAGACTGGATCAGATACAAGCTCTGTTAGAAGCTCAGATACAAGAAAATGCAAATCTGAGACGACGGGTAGAGGAGCTAGAGCAGAGACAAGGCTCTGAGGGTACCCAAGTAGAACAAAAAGCTGAGGTAGATCCGGTTATTCCTCCAGCTGCAGTACATGAGAGAGCTCCTGAACCACAACCAGTATTGAATTTGGAACCCCTCTATGAAAGATTCAGGCGCATGAGACCGCCAGAATTTGAAGGGTCTACAAATCCTTTAGAGGCTGAAGACTGGTTGTCGTCATTACAAGTGATCATGGAGTTCATGAACCTAACCGACCGGGAGAAGGTTGCATGTGCGTCTTTTATGCTGAGAAAAGATGCTCGGTTTTGGTGGGACACCGTGCGAATGAGAAGAGACGTGTCTACGATGAGTTGGGCGGAATTTCTGGAAGAATTTAACCAGAAATATTACGACCCTGCATCTCTGAGACAGCAACAGAAAGAATTCTCAGAGCTGACACAAGGGAACATGTCGGTAAGCGAAGTCTGCCGAAAGTTCGACCAGTTATCTCGTCTATGTCCCTACGTAGTCCCTACCGAGAAGGAGAAAATACAGAAAATGATAGGGATGTTCAGGCCGGAAATTGCTGCGTTAGTAGACACTGGACTAGTACCACCTACTTCTGTAGCAGACGTGTGAGTCGGGCCATTAGAGCTGAGTTTCATGTAGCCCGACAGAAAGAGGAAAGAGAGAAACACTGGGAGGCTAAAAAGAAGGAGAGGGCTTTGGCGAAGTCTACGCAAGTTGGTCAATCGAGCAAGCCTAGTCAGAATGCGAAACCAAGCCAGGGCAACAATTAAGGATCCCAGCAAAATAAGAGAAAAGAGAATTATTCTGGGAATCGCCAGGGTAATAATCGAAACCAGCAGCGGAGAACAGCTGGTAATGCAGAGTCTAATGTGCAAAACTGCCCTACATGCGGGAATAGACATTCTGGGCAATGCAGATTTGGGCCACTTCTTTGCTACGAATGTGGAAAGGAAGGCCATTACGCCAGGAACTGTCCAAATAGGCAGGGTGGACAAGGCACTTCCCAACCGCACCAGACACGCCCACAAGCTCATTCCCTTCAAGCCAGAGTGGAAGAGTCACCAGTGAGGCCGCAACGCCAGGAGCGTATACCACATGCTGATGCTCGTGTGATGGCCTACAGCAAGGAAGACGCAGAGGTAGGAACATCAAACGTGGTGACAGGTCAGCTTCCTGTCGCTAGTCATGTAGCCTCTATACTATTCGATTCCGGTGCTACGCATTCATTTGTTTCCTATGCATTTGCTGACAAGATAGGACTTCCTAAGGATAATATGGGAAGGGTATTTAAGACAGCTTTACCTTCTAGGGAAGTATTGTTGTCCAGTTACTGGCTACCCTATGTACCAGTATATGTGGCAAATAGGGAACTATATGCTGAGTTGATCGTAATGGAGATCATGGATTACGATGTGATTTTAGGCATGGATTTCCTAGGGAAATACCAAGCTACGATCAACTGCCGAAATCGAAAGATAGTCTTCCAACCCGAGGAAGAAGAGAGTTTCGAGTATGTTGATACTTCTCGAAGACCTGGGAAGATGATGATCAGTTCGCTGAGAGCAAGCAAGCTGATAGCCAGTGGTTGCATGGGATATCTAGCGTATGTGGTGGATACTGCAGAGGAACAGAAGCTTCAAGCTAAAGATGTTCCTGTGGTTAATGAGTTTCTTGACGTATTTCCAAAAGAGTTACCAGGGATACCGCCAGAGAGAGAAATCTCGTTTGAAATTGAGTTGATGCCTGGAACAGCACCCATTTCCAAAGCACCATACCGTATGGCTCCAGTGGAGTTGAAGGAGCTGCAGGTACAATTAAAGGAGCTTTTGGATAAGGGATTCATCAGGCCGAGTTTTTCTCCATGGGGTGCACCTGTGTTATTCGTCAAGAAAAAGGATGGAACATTCCGACTGTGCATTGATTACCGGGAGTTGAATAAGGTTACGATCAAAAATAGGTATCCGTTACCTAGAATTGATGACCTATTCGACCAGTTAAAAGGCGCAGCGGTATTTTCCAAGATCGACTTACGATCAGGATATCACCAGCTGAGAATTAAAGAAAGTGATATTCCTAAGACGGCGTTTAGGACTCGTTATGGTCAGTACGAGTTTCTTGTGATGCCATTTGGATTAACAAATGCGCCAGCAGCGTTCATGGATTTGATGAACAGAATTTTTAAAGAGTATTTGGATAAGTTTGTCATTGTATTCATTGATGACATTCTTATATACTCGAAGACTCATGAGGAGCACAAGAAGCATCTGAGGATCATGCTGAATACGATACGGAAGCATCAACTGTATGCCAAATTCTCAAAATGTGAATTTTGGCTGGACAGAGTACATTTCCTTGGACATGTTGTATCCCAGGAAGGTATTGCTGTAGATCCGACAAAAGTAGAGGCAATTAACCAGTGGCCTGCACCCAAGAGTGTGACAGAAATACGCAGTTTCTTAGGGTTAGCTGGTTATTATCGGTGATTTGTAGAGGGATTCGCGCGACTAGCTGCACCTCTTACCGCTCTTACACGCAAAGAAAGGAAGTACGAGTGGACTATGGAATGTGAAAGAAGCTTCCAGGAGTTAAAGAGGCGACTGACAAGCGCACCAATCCTTACGCTTCCCACTGAAGGGGAGAAGTTCGTGATCTACAGTGATGCATCGAAAATAGGATTGGGAGCAGTCCTGATGCAAGACGGCAAGGTGATTGCCTATGCTTCCCGTCAATTAAAGGAGCATCAAAGGAATTATCCTACGCATGACCTTGAACTTACTGCAGTAGTATTCGCACTTAAAATTTGGCGACACTATCTCTATGGAGCTCAATGTCAGATTTTCACTGATCACCAAAGCTTGAAGTATTTCTTCACGTAAAAAGAGCTTAATATGCGACAAAGACGATGGTTGGAACTGGTGAAGGATTATGATTGTGAAATCCTCTACCATCCAATGAGGGCCAACCGTGTAGCGGATGCTTTAAGTAGAAAGTCTACTATATCGTACCAGCTACCAATAAACAGGCTTCCGAAGCCATTGCAGCAAGAGATAAATTCTTTGAACTTGGAACTGATATCTGGAAGATTAGCTGCACTCTAAGTGGAATCATCACTATTTGAGGAAATAAAGGAAGCTCAGAGGCGAGATCCAGCAATGACAAGTTCTCAAGAAGGAATTTCCAAGGATGGAATGATCCTTTATCAAGGAAAAATAAATGTTCCAGCTGATGAGGAACTTAGAAGACAGATCATGTCAGAAGCCCATGAGACACCCTATTCGGTTCATCCCGGAGCTAGCAAGATGTATCAGGACTTGAAGTTACAGTTCTGGTGGAAAGGGATGAAGAATGATATAGCTAAATTCGTGAGCAGATGCATGACCTGTCAAAGAATCAAAGCGGAACATAAACATCCAGCAGGAAGATTGGAACCACTAGAGATTCCTGAATGGAAATGGGAACACATTACGATGGATTTTGTAGTGGGACTCCCGAAAACCCGAGAAGGTTATGATGCCATTTGGGTTATTGTGGATAGACTGACCAAGACGGCACGGTTCGTAGCTGTCAAGATGACTTTTTCGCTGGAAAAGTTTGCTCAGCTGTACATAACTCATGTCATCAGACTACATGGAGTACCGAAATCCATTGTATCAGATCGAGATGCACGGTTCACTTCGAATTTCTGGAAGTGTGTGCAAGAGGCCATGGGTACTGAATTGAGACTCAGTACGGCTTTTCATCCGCAAACAGACGGGCAGTCAGAGCGGACAATTCAGACGTTAGAGGACATGCTTCGAGCTTGCGTTATGGATTTTGCGGGAATTTGGAACGAGAAGCTACCATTGATTGAATTCTCATACAATAATAGTTACCAAGCTTCAATAGGCATGGCACCTTACGAGGCTTTGTATGGACGGAAGTGCAGATCACCATTACATTGGTACGATTTGCGAGAAACGCAGTTGCATAAGACGGATTTTATGCAAGAGACTTCCGATGCAGTTGTTAGAATTCAGCATCAAATGAAAATTGCGCAAAGCCGACAAAAGAGCTACGCAGATAAAAGGCGAAGATCCTTGGAGTTTGATGAAGGAGACTTCGTGTTTCTCAAGGTATCGCCTATGAAGGGGATTATGCGTTTCGGTAAGAAGGGGAAACTGAGTCCAAGATACATTGGACCTTATGAAATTATCGAACGCATTGGAAAGGTCGCTTACAGATTAGCGCTACCCCCAGAATTGTCGGCAGTGCATAATGTATTTCATGTGTCGATGCTGAGAAAATATATACCAGATCCGTCCCATGTGTTGAAGCATGAGCCTATTAAAATCCACGAGGATTTGACATAAGAGGAACAGCCTATTCAAGTACTAGCTCGTGAAGAGAAAGTACTGAGGAATAAGGTAATCCCACTAGTGAAGATTTTGTGGAAAAATCATAACATTGAAGAAGCTACGTGGGAAAGAGAAGACGAGATGAGGAGTTTATACCCCCATTTGTTCTAATTTTCGAGGACGAAAATTTTTATAAGGAGGGGTGAATGTGACAACCGGGAAATTCAGGCAGTTCTCGGATGAAAAATGTACAATTGTATGTATATAACAATTTGTACTATTTAAAGAGTGAAATAAATGTATTTATATTGTTTAGAATATGTGAAAATGTTCTAACAATACTGACGAGTAAGAATTCAGTGTTGGAAAAATTCACTGAGTTGAAACGGGTGAAACGGTGCCAAAACCGGCATTGAAAACCCTAACCGAGCCAATAAAAGACGATAAACTTCCGGGATTGATTTTGATCAAACGGAAGCAGTTTAAATTGATCCGACTGCACAGGAGACCTCAAGAACACGCCGGGACGATTTCAGGAAAATTTCGGCTCGAACCGGCATCGGTCAAAAAGTAGTCGAATTAATGTGAATAGTAAAAGTCAAAGTCAACTTTCACTTTTGCATTTATGACATCATAAATCAAGATTATTAAAGGAAAGAAATAAGGTGGTTGGCGCCATTAAAGGCTAGGATTTAATCACCTTTTGATCTAAAGGCCAAGATTTGGCCAAAAATTACCATTTTTAATTTTTGAAAAATGGAGAAAGAATTAGGCATGAAAGGTGTCAAAATTCCATTGGTTTAGAGACAAATTAATTGGCTTTCTTGCATGGTTAAGTCGGCAAAACGTGAACAAAGTGGCCGAAGTCCATTTTCACGCAAAAACCAAAGAAAATTTCTAAGTGTTTTCTTCCATGGTATCTACGTGAGGGACCAAAGGAGAACCAAGCTTTCTCTTCAATTTTTCTTCACAAAAAGTGTGTCAAAACACTCCTTGAAGACAAAGGAAGCATTAGACCAAGGTAACTCCCTTTTTCACTTAATTTTTCATGGTTTTTCTTCTTAAAATCCATGGGTGAATAGTGAGAAAAAGATGGAAAATTTTTGGTTGTTTTCCATTGAATTGATATTGGGTTTTGTTAAGGATGTAATAAGGAAGAAAACCATGCAAATTGTGTAAAGAAAAAACTGAAATTTTGTTGGTTTTTCAAGGGAAAATCCGTGGGTTACCTTGAGTAACCAATGAGAAAAGTTTGTGGTTTAATTTCTAATTTGCTTCCAACTTTAATTTTGTGAAGAATAAAGCTTGTATTTCATTATGAAAAGCTTGAAAAAAAATTTTGGTATGAATTACATAGTGTGGCTGTGAGTTCCCTAAGGGTTTGGAAGAAAAATTTGCATGCTTTTATGTGGTGTTTGGTTAATTTAAATCATGCAATTTAATGTGTAAATGGTGGCAATGTGATTGAAAGAATGAAACAAAATTTTTTGGCATGTTTTCATTCTTTGGCCGTGGGCTATACAAGGGTAAAAACCCTAGGGAGTTTGGTTGAAAATGCAAAGAAAATGGGCTTGAAAATGTGTTAAAAACGTGACATTTGAATGGCCTAAAGTGTGGTGAAAGTTTGACAAAATTTGGTTCGATTTGGTTGTGAAAACCGAAACCAAATTAAGGGTAAATTGTGAAAAAAATTTTGTTATGTGGGTGATAATGTGAAATTGGGAAATTGTGGGCTTTTATGTAAAAGTTTGGAAAACTTTTACATAAAATAGGCTTGTGGTATAGTACGTGGCAGGTACATATGGTTCGAGGCGTACCTAACGCCGGAAGCCTTAAAATTACGCCGAAATGCTGCCGAAATTTCAAAAACGGCATTCGCGGTAAAATAGGAATTTAAAATAAAAGTTAGGGCCGGGACGGAAACCCGAGTCCCTAACGGAAAAATTTAATAAGGAAAAAAATTTAAGGGGTGGGTCATGAATAGTAACCGTCCCCTTAAAAATGAAAAACGCGTGTGAGATTGAAAAACCGACCCCGAGGGGGGGGCGTTTTTGGAAATGAAATAAAAGTCCGAGTAGGGAACGGAAAACCCGAGCCTCGGAGACCTAGGTCGGGAAAGTCTTGATGAACGTTTTAAATACTAGTGAAACGTCCATTTGAGACTCCGAAACGATAGAAAATCGCTAAACCGACGTAAGGGTCGGAATAGTGCTTCTCGAGGGCCGGGAAAGCAAAAAGTGGAAATAAAATAGAAACGAACCCGGTAATGATTAGAAAAGAGTCAGAAAAGTTCCTGAGAGCCAAAAATGCAGTCTGGATCAATAACATTCCGTCAGGGGCAAAACTGTAATTTTGCCAAAATATTGGGGTAAAATCGTAATTTTACAAAAGTTGGGGGAAAATGGTGAAAATAATAAATAAAACCTAAAAAGTTATAAATAGGTTTTATTTAAGCTTTTTAATGAAAAATAAAAGCTATAAATGGGAAAGAAATTAACAGACATAGTTTTATCTGTAGGATCCAAAAATCGGCCTACAAGGAAGGCGATTCAAGATCCAAGAGAGAGAAAGGGAACAGTCTGATAAGGTAAGTTCAGACATTTACCTGTCTGCAACATATAGCAAGATTGTGCTAACTTTAATGTACTAACTATAAGTTAGGTACATATGTGCTACGGGCACTATGATAGAATAGAGAGAGAGACGAAATGTGCTACGGGAACTATAAGAATGGGACACATGGTTAATTGTGCTTCGGGCACTAGAGCGAGGTTAATGAAACTCACTCATCTAAAATTAAAATGTGAACCATTCCTAACCACGGGACAATGTGAAGTCACCGAGTTAGAAGGTTAAAAAGTCGGTAATGAAACCACTTTCTGGCGTACCAGCCTTCCGTATAGGCAGGTACTTTTGCCTTCCCGGCTATGAGATAAGGCTGTGGAGGTCAGCACTGATGTACCGCTCCTAGTTATGTACTATTTTACCTTCGGGGCTATGAGATTAAGGCTGTGGAGGTCAGCACTAATGTACCGCTCCCAGTCATGCGCACTTAAATGGTACTGCCAACCTGAGCTCAAAACCAGAACGTTAATAAAGATAATGACCTAAAACTGAAACTGTGCCATAATTGAGCATAAGACAGTTTAGTGAGAGCACTAACATCGCGGTAGATGTACTAGTATGATACAGTGGTGTGGTCAACTTTACTATTCACCATGAATAGTGGTCAAAGTTACTATTTATGTATGAATAGTGGTCAATGATACTATTCATGATGAATAGTACTATTCATAGAAATTTTATTTCTTGCATGTTTGAACTTACTGAGCCTGTAACTCACCATTTTTGCTAATGTTGCAGGTAAGCGACCAGCTCAGTAGCTTGTTTGACTGGATGGCGTACGGGATGGCGCGTGTCAAATGGGATAACTGGGCGAGGGATATGGTACTGCCAGAGTCTTCCCGCTAAGCGTTAAAGTGAAGGAAAAAAAAAGGGGAAACAGTTCTTTTGTAATTATATATATATTTTACAAAAGTACTGTATTATTTATATTACTTTGTACTTATCAACAAAGTAAATAGTGGAAGAAGATTTTATATGATGTTTAAAAAAAAAAAAATTTCCCAAAAACGTCATGATTTAAAAAGAGTAGAGAAATAAGCCGGCGACCCATGAGGGTACAATCTATCGCAATTAGTGATAAAGCTCAACTGTAATAGTATTGTATGATCTCCACAAGGGGCGGGCCGCCACAAATAGGGTGTAGCAAGACTAACATACCTAATGAACTAATAAATTGGAAAGTGTACTATGGGTACACTATGAGAAGAGTTTGACTAAAATTAGGACACACCCTTAAAGAGAAAATGAGTAAGACCTAAGGGCAATAGAGGTTCCTAACCTTGAGGTGACGATTAATGTCACTTGGTTAGAACTGAAAGTGAAAGATGGTAAAGAAACCACTTTTGGCGTACCGCCCCTCTAACAAGAGTGGTGGAGGTTACAGGTCCTTCAGGGATATAATGACTGTTATGAGCGATGATAGGATTGGAGAGCAAAGAGTCTTAGGGTCACTCCCAAGGCCCTCCCGGTCAGTGTACATATGATATCTGTAAGGACCACCCCATCCCTGTACCCCAAATTTCATTTAATGAGAAATTTAGGAACGATTTGATGCATTTAGTGCAAAATTCGAGAAACACGGGCACATACACGGCCGTGTGTATGACCGTGTACTGCCCAGACTATGCACATGCATGAAGTCATGTAATTAAACATGGTCGTGTATATAAGACACAACCAGGTGCACGCCCGTGTAGGTAGCCGCATATCATCTGCACTGTGCACGAACATAAGATGGTTCGAGTGAATAGGGTCGTATTAATGAACACAGTCAAGTACACGGCCGTGTAAGAGACCGTGTACTGATCAGGTTGTTGAGATGTCAACGGACGTGTTGGTGGAACATGGCCGTGTAGAGAGACACGCCAAGGTGCACGACCGTGTGTGACGCCGTGTAAAAGTCAGAAAATAAAATTTTCTGAGACACGGCCGTGTTGAACAAAGACACGCCCATGTATCATGTACACATCCATGTATGGGATCACATGTGACACCATGTACTAATCGGGAAAATGAAATTTTTCCACAATACAGCCGTGTTTAGCAAAGACATGCCCGTGTAGCCTTGAACACGCCCGTGCAAGGAGCCGTTGAAAAAGCCGTGTAAACAGAAGAAAAACCCTAGCAAAGAATATGGTATCGAGAGGATGGTTTGGTTGAAATTTTCCCACCAAAGGACCAAAAAAATGGGCTCAGCATGGCTAACTTAGTCGAAAGAAACTGTGTTGGAAATGTCATGCCCAAAAATGCTTCGGTATGCGTGTGTGAATACAATACAGTGTAGACACAACCACAGTATAGGGTATGAGTAGTAATTTAGTATAGAATGGGCTCATAGAAAATATAACCAACTAGAAATCATTTGCATAACAATCAGATTCAGAAAATCTGACTTCTGGATGATTATTTGAATGCTAACGAGAAAGGACCGAAAATTACAGTATAAGACTGGACTGCGAAGAGAGCAACATAGATAATTTTCCTTCACCCCAAAATCGTGTACTCTAGTTAGAGAACCAGCTGGTTTTTAGCAGCAAAAAACCCCAAAAAGTGACAAATAAAATATTAGGGTGATTGATGACACAATTGTACAAACAATTGCCAAAAATTTCACATCACCTTGCCATCACCATTCCTTTCTCACCCTCCCCCTTAAATAGACGCTTGCTTTCTGAATTGGGGATTGAAATGGGCAAGTTTTTGTCCCCAAAATTAGCCTAAAGTTGGCTTGATTAATCAAGCTTAAGATAGCTAAGTGAGATTGGGATTTGTCTATAAAAAGAATGGCCATACCTTTGGGTTTAGTTTCCCCTTTTCACACTCTAGACTGATTTTGTGGTTTTAGTTCTTTGTTTTAGGTTGATGATTAGGAGAAAATATTTTGGTGTTTGTTAGCACAAGAACTAACCCCATTCCCTGTGATTTCCAATGGCCACTTTCTCACCCAAGCCAAAGTTCAAAGTACTAAAAAGGTAACAACCGAAAAACCCTTGTGTTTTGATTAGTGATTTTTAAGTTTTAATCAAAGTCATTTATGTGTATTTGTTTATGTTAGGAAATGCCCTAAGTATTAGAGACATTTTGATGTATTCATTTTGAACTGGATAATAAAATTATACTTAGAGGTTATTCGTTACATTGCTATCTGTCCTCGTCTTATTTACATGTTAAAGTAAATGTAAGCAAATATGGCTCACTGACTGCTTGTGTTAAAACTGTTAGAACGTTGCATGCAATGGACTTTTGTATGCGAGAAGACAATGTTCTAAAGTTAGCAGTCTAAACTATGGTCTGTAGTCTATGGGGTTAGACCGAGCATCTAACTCATGTTAAGACTATTATGTTGTCTAAAGCCTTAGAGGGGACGGTCTGTCTTGACTGTCTGGAGCTGGACTCCCAAGTAGAGACATGGATATGTTGCTTGGTGGTGACATATTAGACCGGGACTAAAGCGTGATTGATCTACGTAGTCCGCTATGAGTGGATCAATCTGCTTTTGACGTTCATTGTGCAATAACCTTAATCCTGAGTAAATGAACTACTTCATGTATATGACTTGTGTACTTTGATGTTCCAATGGCTAAAGCGTCTCAGAAGTAGTAAGCTTATAGACCGGTTCGTTGGGTGCATGACTTGTATACGATGAAGGGTTTGTTTGCAGATATCGGAATCATAGCTCTGAGGAGTTAAAGGTATCCTCTTAAAGGCATTATACTGAATGTGAAAATGGACAAGGCCTTGGGTCGTCTGCTGGGCGGATGACTTCTTATTCACATATGGTGAATAATCATTTTCTAGATTCGGTAGTATAATGGAACGTTAAGATAGCCTGATCAGTAGGATTAAACGGACTTTGACCTAAGGCTGATCATGGATATCATATGAGGGTTTTGCATATATGACAAGGTCATTGGATGGTAGCTCGTCACAGGCTTACGTAATACGGTATATAATTGGGAGTTCAGTTTCAGGTTTATAGTGGTGTGACTCTGAAATTAGTGATCATATGATTGAGTTGTTCGGTACAGAATGATGATCATATGGAATCACGGGAGCCCGATTATATATGTCCAATCAGTCCCTCTACTAGCTCCACATAATTCCTTAACGTTTGGCAAATTGATTTGTGTATGCTATTGGCTAGTTTATTATGCATGGATGGTGATGACACAGGATTAGGATGGTAGACAAGATTCTCTCCGGTTGGATTCAGATTTTGTTTTGGATAATAGAGTACACAATTATTCGAACTCCAAATAAAGTTGCCATGATTTTATTTGAGATTGGATTGGAGTTGTAGAAAATTATCCATGAGAACAAGAATATGAAACACAACCGTTTTGTGGAATTTGAAATTTGAATTTTGAAATTTGAAATTTGAATTTTGAAATTTGAAATTTGAATTTTGAATTTGAAATTTGAATTTGAAATTTGAATTTGAAATTCGAATTTGAAATTTGAATTTGAAATTTAAATTTGAAATTTGAAATTTGAATTTGAATTTGAAATTTGAATTTGAAATTTGAAATTCAAATTTTGAATCACAGTCCAAGTAGGATTCGAATTTGTTGTGGAAAATCCACAAGGTTTGAAATTCGAATTTGAGTTGGATTTGGAGAGGATAATCTTGTTAGAATCCTACTTGAATTTTGAATCCAAATCCCAACAAATAAGGGACGAAATTTTGAGGATAATCCTCATGAAAGATTTCGGATTTTGTGGATAAGATTCAAGGGAATATTCAAGCTTCAATCCTAGTTGAATTTGGTTTCTCTCTCCTCCCAAAAGTGGCCGAAATTTTGGATCCCTAATCCTAGGAAATTCGGTTAATTTTGGATAAGGTTAAGATGAGATTTTGCTTGAGAAATCCTAGTGGAATTTTGATTCTCCCTTATCCTAAAAGTGGCCGAAAATTTGGAGGATTTTCTCCTTGTGAATTTCGGATTTTTTGGTTGGAAAAAGGGAGATAAAATTCTAGCTAAAATCTTGTTAAGATTTGGATTGGATTTATCTAGAAAAACCGAATTTAATTGTGGAGATTCTCCCTTGGAAAATTCGGATTTTTTGGGTTTGGATAAGGGAAAATATCTTTTCCTAGTCCAATTCAAATTCAGAGATTCACCTCATGCAGGTCTATAAATAGAGGTCCTGCCACTCCAGTTCTCTCAGACCACAGACTCTCAGGTGAGCAGGCTTATTGTTGCACAGCTCATCGTGACAATAAAGTTCTTTAGAGATCTGGGTGGTCGGAAGAAGACTAGCAGTGCTAGCATACCGATCGAGGTTCAGAGTGCCCACACACTCAGCCATTCGGGAATTGGAGAATAGTAGAGAAGGCTAGTTGGTTGAAGCCTCCGGTCACTCTCCTCCTGTTCATTGGCGTCCTTGAGGTATGAGTTTTAATTGTTGTTGATTTATTGTATATGGCATCATGAGATATTTAACGATCTAAAAATTTTTATTGTTCCGCTGCGCCACTCTGATACGTTTTTACCGGTTTATTTTCCTACAGTTTATGCACGTGGGTTATAATAATTTTACTTTGAGCCCTTAAGTTCATATTTTTAAGTTATGTGGTTGTGATTATGCTTACAAATTTTTACATAAGGTTAAGAGTGTAAAGTTTAGTAATGTGGCTGGACATAAAACTGTCCTTAAGATAGGCCACGGATTTTGGCCATTTCGACCCCCTTAAGTTCCGATTTTAGGATTTGGTAAAACATGATATTCTAAGGAAATTTCGTTATGGTCATTTTTGCATCAAATAGCCTTTGGCCAAAAATGATATTAAGATAGGCGTTTTGAGTGTTTTTCACTCGGTGCCCAAACTGAGAGCAAAACTGGGAACAGGTACCGACCCCAAACCACAATCTTGGTTTTTATTAAAACAAAACCCTTTAGAGTCTAAACTGGACATCAAGCTCAACACAGAAGTTTTAGATCTTGTCAAGACCTTAAGAACGACCTATGCATGTCTTAAAAATTCGGTTGTTTCAGGCCTTAATCAGAGCTGTTTTCAAAGAAGTGTAAAACTGGAAGTTTTGTAAAAAACTGGGTACAAGGCCCACAGATTTAATGAAATTAGGAGCCGTTAGAGTTAGAATTAGGCTCTGAGATGAACACGAGATTTGTTCATCTCATCAAGGACGAAAAATTTTATGTTCGTTAAAATCGCAAACGAAGTTGTTTCGACTCATTTCTAAAACAGTTTTCAAAAGTGGTTCAAAACCACCTTTAAAATACAAGCATTAAAAAATGTATTTCCACATACCTCAAATAATTATGTATTTTAACATTTCTAAAATATGGACATGATTTTCTCACAAAAATGTCCTTTACCTTCTAATCAGGTGATGAAGGGACGGGATCCAAACACACGATTTTGTACCAAGAATTTTTATAAATAAACCAAAACATTTTCTTGAACAAACCAAAATAATGAGGGTAGCTCGATAGGCTACCACACCAAGAGCAATCTATTAGCCCGGTAGGCTACTACACTAGTTGAGCCATAATGGCCCGGTGGGCCACTGTACCAAAGAATAATAGCCAAGAAGGCTACCACATCCAATAGGCAAGAAACCTAGCCGGTTACTACACCTAGTTTATGCTTAGTAATCCGGTAGACCACCTAGTTGCCCATGCACGAGATAACCGATCAGGTGACTGGTAGGCAACCAGTCAAGGACCGTGTTCTGTACAAGATTGTGAGGAACGATGATTAATCTGTCAAGAAGACAGTCAATCAAACTATGATAGGAGTTGATCACCAAATTCCCAAAGTAGTCCAATAGGGTACCGACGGGCCTCAGTACTACATAGAGACGCAAGTACTAGTCACTAATGGTATTAGTGATCTAGAAAGGTGCTGATGAGTAACGTTATTGATGACAGGTGGTAACCTGTGAGTTGATAAAGGTGCGAATATAAGTACGAAATTGCTTACAATTAGGTGAGTACAACTCCGCTTATAGCATGAATAAAATGAATTTAAAATGATGGTTTTCCAGTATTTTAAGTATGTATCATGCACACGATGCTGCACAACATACATAAGAGCATATAGTTTCACAATCGAGTAGATTGATGAATGAACAAGATAGAAGCCATACATCCCTGCCGCATAGGCCTTGGGATAGCTTAGAAAAGCACATGGCTAGAACAAATAAGCAAGATGGAATTTAATGGGCGTATCATATCGGCTCTTTCCGTTGAAAGGGTTTTCAGAGTTAAAGTAAGAGAAGGCAGAGAGTTGAGCATCCGTTGATGGTCTTCCGGCCTATTTAGTGACCTTGGCATTATTGTTGGTCTGCGCGCACTTGATACTGACACAAAAGCCCAGAGTAGACAATATAAAGAAAAAGAAGATGTTGAAGCATAAATGAACATAACCGGATCATGCATTGATCATCTCATGCATTAGTTCCTTATGCTTCTAGTCTCCATAAGTTGCATTCAATATATGATATGCTATGTTATGCATTCATTATGATGTGATGATGTATTCTAAAGATGTGATACATGATGCTATGATATATGATATGTTATATGGTATCTGTGATCACTGGTGTGCTCACATGGGTTGTAAATATGTGCATGTTTAAACATGTTTTGCGGTAAAACATGTTGTATTTACTTGGCGTAAAGCTCACAAAGTGTGTTCATGCTGTAGGTAAGCGTCTTATGGCTTAATCACCTATGGGCGATGACGGCGGTGGAGGTAGACGTGAGGGGAGGTTGTGGACACACTATGAGTATTCTTCCACACAGTATGAGTAAATAGTATTTTGAATGGTGACAGTATTTTAAATAGTAAAGGTTAACAGTATTTTAGAACAGTAAACAGTATATATATGAATAGTATATTTAAATAGTATCTGGTGAATGGTAATCAGATAAACAAGTATACAAGTGTGTATATATAATTGAAATCCTTATGTTTTTTCAAATTTTGCATTTTAAAAGTATACGTACGTAAATAGTAAACACGTACGCGTATAAAAAAAATCCCTAATATTTCGTATCAAATCTAATATAAGTTATATGTAAGTATAAGTATCAATTGAAGAAAGAAAGTTTTTAGTGACAGTACGGGCCATTGAGGGCTCGGGTTGTCACAATATCAGTACAAGACCAAAAGAACCCAAAACAAAATATAAGCAAAGATAATAGATAAAATGTTATGAAAGCCATAACTGAGCATAATTGAGCACAACTAACACTAACACTAAGTGTAGTGGACTCGGTTAGGGTGACGTGATTAGTAACTGGTTAGGATCAAAGTTACTATTTATCAGTCAAAGGTAAAATTACTATTTATGGTGAATAGTACTATTCATTTATGAATAGTACTACTCATAGGAAATTAGATTTTTGATATTTTTGAATCTATACGATTCATAATTTGTATATTTGAACTTATTGAGCCTGTTTGCTCACTATTTTGTTCATGTTGCAGGTAAGAAACCTGTCCAGTAGACTACTTGGATGGCGGCAGGATACGCTTGTGTCAATGGGATAGGGAATCCATTGTGGATCATGGTCCTGCTGCTAGTCTTCTGCTGAGCTACAAAAGTTAGTGAATTAAAGAGAATGTATTTTGAAAATAAGTTTACAAAAAGTATCTTTGTAAATTATGTTGTATGGTAAAAGAGAGATAACTATAGTGTAGTTGTAAATTTTATATGGCTTTCATATATAATGTTTTATGCAAGTAACATATTTTGAAAAAAAAAAATGGGCCCAAATTTTAGGCCTCGAAAAAGAATGAGAATTTAAAAGTAAAAGTGTTTTAAAATGGCGACCCGACAAGGTGCACGGACTATCTCGATCGACGACAGAGTCGGATTCGGGACGGTTACGTGTGGCCGAGGTCAGGGGCGTCACAGGTTGGTATCAGAGCAGGTGGCCATATCCCTATTGGCACAGAATACAGCCTGCTCATCAATCCAAGTAAGTTAACTTTCTTTAAGTTAGTTAACCTTTTGTTTATATGAGGTTATATATTTTGTAGGGTATATGATGACTAGACCACCGTATATACAATCCAATCCATATAGGCCAAGAGGACCGATCTGGGTATGGACTAGGCCCGTGATCAGGCCGTCTATGATTTAGTGAGTAGTGCCTCAATCGTCGATACCTGAGCTACCAACGCCAAGGACTATAGCACCGACACCGATCCAAGCACCTCCTCCTCGACCGATACCTAATCCACCAGTCACCACAGACATTCCAATTATGGGAGGACGAGGCCACATAAGGGCTAGAGTATCAGTACGAGCCGTACATGCCTTTAGAGGTAGTCATCCACCCACCTTCGAGGGAGGTCAAAAGGGGATCTCCACCCAAGATTGGCTGCATGACGTGGAGATGATCATGCACCAATGTGATATAGATAAGGACTGCTGGGTGTTGTTAGCAGTTGACACATTTTACGAGGATGTTCGGTTGTACTGGGAGTATTGTGATCAGGAGATGTTGTTGGGACTAGACTGGACTGAGTTCCGACATATTATGATACTGCAGTTCCCGCCAAAGAGTCCAACATCACTTGTTCTAGACCCTCCAGCGAGCAGGGTAGTGACTCCGCCACCAGCCATGCCCAGATATACAGATGTGAGAGAGTTTGTTCTCCTAGCTGAAAGACTCCAGATGCTGCTGAGTGATACCGTCTTTACTTATATAGTACGGTTTGAGGAGAATGTAGTGAGGAGATGCCCTATGTCCAACCTCATTGATGAGGATTTCTGTGACATCTTTTGGAAGGAGCTGACTATAGAACTACGACAGAGGGTAACCCCATTATTTCCTACTACACTACATGAATTTATAGTTACGGTAGCTAAGGTAGAGGAAGAACTAATGATGGAGTGCATGGTACGCAAGAGGTGTGAGCTGCTATTGCAAGATGCCATGCTAGTTCCTTTGTATGGTGAGTGACATATGGCTAATGACCATGAGGCTGGCCCATCAAGATGACGAGACGGTACGAGTCCCATTAGAGGATCGACACCATCCGAGGCCAGAGATGGTACGGATGAGGATAATGAGGATCCAGAGGAATTTATGCCAGTTCAGGATTAGCCTTAACCAGGGGACTACATGTAAAGACATATAAGATGTATAATGTATATGTATCTGTATATGTGTATGTATGACTGTATCGATAGGCTGTTTTGAAAAAGAGCCTTTGAGTTGACGTATATGTAAAAATTTTGAAATTAAATGACATGAGATTTTGATATGTTCAAAATGATGAGATGGTAGGAATTATATGATGATTGAAACTATTTTTACTTGTATTGTAAAAATATGTTTATCAAAAATCTAACAACTGATTTTCATGCGATTATAGGAAATAGAAAAAGATGGTGAATCCATAAAACTTAAGGAACATGAGAGGGCATCCAGTCCTTTCCGAGAGAGTAGATGAATTGCAAGCCATGCTGGAAGCTCAGACGAAAGCGAATGCTAAGCTAAGACAAAGAATAGAGCACATGGAGTAGAGCTAAGGCCAAGATGAAGGCCAAACCTCTCATATGGCTGCATCGGAACCAGAAGTGCCACCAGTTGTACCCGAGATAGTAGTAGAACCCTAACCACAACCCTAAGTTAACCAAGAATCACTTTCTTAAAGATTTCAATGGATGAAGCCACCGGTGTAAGGACCGGCCCATTCCTGTAACTTGATTTTCATTTAATGAGAAATTGAGGGATCATTTGATGCATTTTAGTGTAATTTATAACGTACACAGTCCTGTACATAGCCGTGTAAGTGGCCGTGTACCAATCGGACTGTGTACGTGGGTGTAGCCGTGTAAGTATACATGACCGTGTAGTAGAACACAGTTAGAGGCTATGTTCCACCCGAGTTAATGAACATGTAAAAGGTTGTGTTTTGAAACAGGGCCGTATTGAAGAATTTCAACAAGTACACGCTCATGTCTGGTGCATACACGCCCGTGTTAGAGGCCATGTTGAAGGTCGTTTAATGGGCAGAAAGCCGTTACACAGACCCTCAAAATGCATGAAACCTAATTACTATGTAATGAGTAATTAAGTTGGAAAGATACAGTATATTTTCTAGTTGAATAGATTAAATAGATACACTACTGTTTAAGTACTATTCATGCAATGAAAGGGGTGATTGACATTGAACCTGGTCTATCCTATTATATGTATGTATGTGCGAGACACGCAATGTTATGAAACTGGTCCTGATGACCATTTATTGACACAAGACTAGTGAACAGATCACCAGAACGCTCGGACCGAACATCTGAGCACGATAGTGATAGATAACCCTAGCAAGGGTCTAGTATCGAGAAATTGGTCTGGATGACCTCCTCTCACTTAGAGACTGACAAAATCAGAGTCAGAGCACTCAGACTGGTTAGTTAAGTGAGAGACAGTGAATAGTGAATAGTGAGAATCACAGTGTCAAGTTATTGGCCGAGACGGCCTTAAATCGACCTAAGACTGATATATGAACAATTGGTAGACTCAATCCAGTTGGTTGAGCATAAAATAGGAATTTTAGTTTGAGAGATACGCAGTATCAGGATGAGGGTCAAAACGACCTTTACACACTCCGAAACTAATATATTTAGACTCAGAACGTCCAAATTAGTTAATCGGGCACTTGACACATTTTTTGAGGTAGGGTCACATAGACTCTGAAAATTGGTCCAGATGACCTCCGATGGATGTAAAACTGATAAAAATGGAATCAGCACATCCAAATTAGTCAAGAGAGACTGTGTCTGAAATTTCACCGAGAACGCCTCGGTTTGTGTGTGAAAGGACAATACAGTGTAAACACAACCATAGTATAAGATGTGAACAGTAAATTAGACTGATAATGGGCTCTTAGATAGTATAAAACAACCGAGAATTTACAGTACAAAAATTGGATTCAGAAATCTAATTTTCGGGTGAAAATTATAACACTGCCGAGAAAAAACTGAACACCACAGTATAAAATTAGATTGCATTGTGAAGCCAACACAGATGAATTTTGGCCTTAAAATTTCATGCCCCTAAGCTACAAAAGCAGCTATAATCAGCTGCACACATAGCCCAAAAGGTGACCATTAAAAAAATACAAAAGCTATGACACATGGAATAGATTATTCATGGGGTTTCAAAAGCATGGTCAACAAATGTTTCTTTATTCTTCTCCCATTTAAGGCAGCAGCCCACACCCATTTTGGTATGAAAATGGGCAGCAATTTGTCCCATGATTTGGCTAATTTGGTGGACAATTAACTAAGATTAAGTCCAAGTAAGCTTGATCAATTTTGCCTATAAAAGGCACCCTTTGCACAAGGGTTTTATTCTTTCATTTGCCACCCCAAAAACACAACCATTTCTTCCTTTTCTTCTAAGCTGCAGCCAACCCCCTTTAAGCCCCTAAACCTTCACTTTTTCAAGCCATAAATCATACCAAAAATTTACCAAAGATCAAACTTCAAAAGCTTGTGTTAGGAGAAGTCGAATTCAAGTCATTCTAAGGCACCAAGGGTAAGTCTTCAAAACCGATCCTTGTAGTTTTTAGTTTCTATTTTGGTTCGGTTTTTAAGAGAATTTTTTAGTATTTTTTCTAGCAAAAACAAACCCCACTCTTTTGGATTCCCATGACCATTTTTGGCTCCTCAAGCGCTAGTTGAAACCATGCTTGGTTCAAGGCACAAAGCTAAACCGAAAACCCTATTTTGTGTTAGCTGGTTTTAAGTTTTGATCAAGGCCATTTATGTGTATTTATTTATGCAAATGGTTTATAATAATTTATTTTGAGCCTTTAAGTTTCCATTTTCAAGTTTATGTGGTTGTGGTTGTGTTTACAATTTTTACGGATGGTTATTGTATGTATGATGCTACGAACGATTAGGAACGTGGCTGGACATAAATCTGTCCCTAGGAAAGGCCACAGATTTTGGCCATTTTGACCCATTTAGAGTCCAAATTTGGGATTTGGTAACATAATATTTTAAGTAAATTTCGATACGGTCATTTTTGCATCAAATAGGCCTCAGCCAAAAACGAACCTAAGATAGGTTTTTAGAGTGTTTTTCACTCGGTGTCTGAAACTGGGAACAAAATCCGAACAGAGAAATAGGCACGGGTTTTAGTGAAAACGAACCCCTTAAAGTCCGAATCGGACTTCAGGCTCAACATGAAAGTTGTAGATCTCATCAAAATCTTTGAGATGACGCATGCACGTCTTAAAAATTTGGTCGTTTCGGGCATCAAACAGAGCCGTTTTTACAGAGACATAAAACAGGGAATTTTTCAAAAAAGTGGGCACAAGCCCACTGGTTTAATGGAATTAATTGCCGTTAGATTTGGATTTGGGCTCCAAGGTGAACATGAGATTTGTTCATCTTGTCAAGGAAGAAAACTTTTATGTTTGCCAAAATCGCAAACAAAGTCGTTTCGATCAAGTTTCAAAATGGTTTTCAAAAATGGTTCAAAAACCACCTATAAAATGTAACTTTAAAAATGTAATTTATATTCTTCAAAATAAAATGTGTTTTAACACTTTAAAAATACAAGCATGGTTTTATAAAAATGTCCCCCACCTTCCAATGGGGTGATAAGGGGACGGTTCCAAAAATAAAGAATTTTTCCCAAGAACTTTTAAGTCAACCTATACTTTTTTCAAAGAGAAACGGTGTGTGTAGCCCGGTAGGCTACCACACCAAACAAGCCTTAGTAACTCGGTAGGCTACTATCCCAAATGAGCCATAGTGGCCCAGTGGGCCATTACACCAAACAAGGAATAGTAGCCTGGTAGGTTACCACACCCCAGCAAGCAAAGTAACCCGATCAATTACTACACCTGTTTACGCATAGTAACCTGGTAGACTACTTAGTTACCCATACGCGAGGTAACTAGTCAGTTGACTGATCAGTAAACCAGTCAAGGACTGTGTTTCGAACAACACTGTGAGGGACGATGATTAACCTGTCAAGTAGACGATTTATCAGACATGATACGAGTTAGACACCAAATCCCCATAGTAGGCCAATAGGATACCGATGGGCCTCGGTACCACATAGAAACACAAGTAATTGTCGATCACAATAGTAGTGACTCTACGGAGATGCTGATAAGGAACATTATTGATGACAGGTGATCACCTGTAAATTGTTAAAGGCGTGAAGTACAACTCCGCCTACGGCATGAATAAAATGATATTAAATGATGTTTTTCAGTATGTTAAAAATACGTATGCCATGCACATGACATCATACAGCATATTTAAGAGCATATCATTTCACAATCAAGTAGATTGATAAAAGAGCAAGTTAGATGTCATACGTCCCTACCACTTAGGATTAGGGACAGCTTAGAAAAGCATGTGGCTAGAAAAGATAAACAAGATGGAAATGAATAGGCGTATCGTACTGGTTCTTTCAGTTGAAAGAGTCTTAAAGTAAGTTAAAGCATAAAGTTGAGCATTCGCTGATGGCTCTTTGGCTTTTAACCACGAGCATTATCGATGGTCTGTGCACTTACGGTACTGACACACGGGCCCTAAATAGACAAGAAAAAGAAAAGAAAATAATGAAGCATAAATGAACATAATCAGATTATGCATTAGTTATAGTTCACCATGCTTCTAGATGCACTCAGTACACGATATTTCTATGATGCATATGTTATGTAAAGTTTTCTAATCATTGATATAATATGTGATATGTGACATGTTAAAGTGGTACATGTGATATATTACTGCTTGTATGTTTTTAAGTATGTACTATATTTAACATATTTTGCCGTAAACATGTTGTACTTACTAGGCGCAAAGCTCACGTAGTGTATTCATGCTATAGGTAAGTGTCCTACGGCTTAAACCCCAATGGACGATAGTGGCGGCGGAGGCCGATGTGAGGGCAAAGGTATGGAGACACCGTGAGTTTATCTTCCGCAAATTTGAGTATCAGTATTTTGAATAATAATGGTTAAATAGTATTTTAAATAGTAACTATCAAATAGTATTTGTGAACAGTAATCGCTAAACAGTATTTTTAAATAGTAATTGTTAAATAGTATTTTTAAATAGTAACCGTAAACCGTACTTTTGAATAGTAATCGTTACATAGTATTTTTGAATAGTAACCATAAACCGTACTTTTAAATAGTAATAATTAAATAGTATTTTTGAATAGTAACTGCTAAATAGTATTTTGAATAGTGATTAGTATACATATGTACACAGTAAATGCGTATATGTTAAAAAAAAATTTCCTAAATTTATGATATCTAGTTCAGTATCAAGTGCAAGAAAGTATAAGAAAAGAAAGCAAGTAAGCAAGTTTTTAGTGACGGTCCAGGTCATTGAGGGCACGGGGCGTCATAGTTGGTATCAGAGTGGTTTCCTGCCACCCTACCTCACATCGCCGAATGCCTGCCTCATCTGTCTATGTAAGTTAGCTTTTGTTTTTCAAAATTTAGTACATAAGTTGATGTTTAAGTTATAGTAGGAGTATGGCTGCACCAGTTGACCCTCGGCAAGTGCAAGAGAGCCGAGAAGCGAGTATAGCCTTCGCTGCCTTGCGACCACACACATATGACAACAGCAATCCATATGAACTCCCTTATTGGATTCATCATATGGAGAAGATCTTCGAAGGGTGCTATATTCCACCCCGTCTACAGGTGGTAATGGCCAGTAGTCAATTACGAGGACCGGTAATGACATGGTGGAACGATCGATGTAGGATTAGGGGTCCAGCGATACAGTGGGCTGAGTTCTGCCAAGATCTCCGCAACTCCGATGGTCCAGCTAAGGATGCAGATATCTAGGATGACATGTATGAGAGGAGATATTAGGTCCTCTCTGACATTTGGGACATTTATGAGGGAGAGACCATGGTACACTACTGTTAGTGATTTTTGGATGCCATGTTGCCGAGCATTCCCTTAGACAAGCCATTTGCAGAGGTAACCAATTTGCTTTGGAGAGGCATTCCATGGTACGTGAGGGACCTCATCCACTACCCTCCACCACATGAGAACCTGAGGTGCCTGGTTTGAGACATAATGGATGCTGAGCGAGTGGCACTTAACCCTGACCTGGCACATGCAGCACCTCCACCGACTGATGAAGGATTTGTGGCCGAACCAAAGCCAGCAGTACCTAAAGACAATGGAGATCAGATAGAGGACCCCGAGCTAGTCCCTCAGTCTCCTAAACATCAGATGGATGAAGACAGTGATGAGGCTATCCCCGATGCTCAACCTAACGACGAGGAGGAGGAGATCCCCGACCACATCAGTGACGATAAGGGGGTAGAAATGTATGAGCCCCAGGTTATCATTGCCAGTGACGACGAAGGTAGTATTATCTGGGGAGACGAAGAAGAAGATCCCGAGGAGTTCCCCCTGAGTGGCAGTGAGGATGAGGAAATATCTAACGCGGAGTCAGGAATATCCTCCGAGTAGTAGTAACCCTTTCCACAGGAATTCTTATTATGTAAATATATATAAAGGGAAACAGCAGCTTTTCCCCATCAGGCTTATCTAGCTGTACTTGTTGGGATTGTATATTGGGAAGTGTGTACCACTCCCATCGAACTAGAATTTTGGATATATATTTATATATATATTTTTTGTGGTATCTAATATGAAAAGCAGTATCATTTTGCCCTGAAGGCCTAAATATGATTTTTTTCACAAGTATGATCAAAGTATAATATGGAGTGTAGGACGGTTCCTAGCACTCATATGGTGTTCCAATGCAATGCGGCAATTATAATGAACATTACAAGAGAAGAAAGAAAGATATAAAATGAGTATATATGTTTTTATCGAGGATTGTTTAGTAAGAAGGAAAATGATATGTAGTACGAGCCGCAACTACCAAATTTGAGGAACTTATGTTCTCTTTTCCTGTTATGGGATAGGGTTACATAGGTGACAATGGCAAGAACAAGAGCCCAAACAAACCAAGCTACGCGAGATGACGAGTTAATGGCACGGCTCACAGCCATGCAGGAAATGATGTTAAACCAACAACAGGAGCTTAACCAACTCCGGAAGCAACTGAACCAACAATCCCAGGCACCATGACTAGAAGAGGTGCCACTCCTAGTGGCACCAACTGCCCTCGACAGCCCTAGGGAACAAGCGGCCCCACTAGTCCAAGTAATGCCAACACCACCAGCTGTAGCTGTTTCCGTAGTGACCCATATCCTTGTGCCAGCCCATAGAGAGGGTGACCTATACGAGCGATTTAGGTGCATGAAGGTACCTGAATTAAAGGGGATTACGAACCCCATTGAAGCAGATGATTGGTTGATCGACATCTAGGTCATACTCGACCTTGTGGGATTAACTAAAAGAGAAAAAGTACTATACACAACCCTCGCCCTACACAAAGGAGCATGCCAGTGGTGGAAGACCGTGGCTATTAGGAGGGATGTTAATGCAATGAATTGGGCAGACTTTATCACTGAGTTTAGAGAAATGTATTTCAACGATGAAGCCCTAGCAGTCCAGCAAGATGAATTCAACAGTTTGCGCCAGGGTAGCATGACAGTCATGGAGGCCGTAAGGAAGTTCGAACAACTGGCATGACTTTGCCTGACTTAGTGCCAACAGAGAAGGAAAGGGTCAGGAGAATGCTAAAAATGTTCTGGATGGATATTGCCGTCCAGGTATGCAGTGGGAGTCATGGGCCAACGACAGTAGCTGAGTGTGCCAGCAGGGCCATTCGGGCAGAATACTGGCTGGCCTAAGACAAGGAGAGAAGGGCCTAGATCTTCAAGGCCAAGAGGAAGAAAAGAACCAGCCGAAGCAGATCAAGGGAAGGCCAAACCCTGACTCACAAAACAAGGGGCATAGCATGGGAAATAACCAACACCACAGATAGTCCAACCACAACAATAACAAAAGAAGAAGGAACCAGAGCAACCAAGGGTAGTAGAGGAATTTCCCCCAAAAGAAGCACAACCATGGAGGAAATGGCAATCAATACCCGCCTTATCTGAAATGTGGGAAGAATCATCCTGGAGAGTACCGTCAGGGCACCAGCGGTTGTTACATATGTGGCAAGGAAGGCCATTTCGCCAAACACTGCTGCTCAAACCAATAAAATCAGCAAGGCCAAGCCCGCCCTACTAGCGGATAGCTACACACCACCCAAGGAAGAATTGAAGGCTCGTCAATCAACCAAGGCAGATTGGAAGCTCCAGAGCCGCATGGGAGGATCTACGCCTTCACTAATGAGGATGCAGAGCCCGGAACCTCAGCCGTGGTGACAGGTTAGCTTTCTATCGCTAACTCCACTACACTGGTTTTATTTGATTCTGGAGCAACGCACTCTTTTGTATCATCAGAATTTGCTAGGAGGTTAGGCAAAAACCTAGATAAGATGAATCAGACTTTTCGAACTACTCTTCCTTCCAGGGAAGTTTTGTTGTCTAGTTATTGGGTACGCCATGTGCCAATAGTTATTGGTGGGCATGAGCTGAGTGTGGACCTAATCATCATCGAGATGTGCAACTATGATGTGATTATAGGAATGGATTTCCTCGCCAAGTACCACGCCGTTATAGACTGTCAGAGACTAGAGGTGACCTTCGACCCGAGCGAACATGAAAAATTTGTTTACAAGGGCTTATCGTTGAAGCAGCCAAAGACGAGCATATCGGCAATGAAGGCTCACCAGCTACTATCTAGCATATGCACCAGTTTTCTCGTACACATCATGGATACGACCCAGGAAGCAAAAACCAGACCGGACAATATACTAATAGTAAAAGAGTTCACAGAAGTATTTTTTGAAGATCTCCCAGGACTTCCGCCAGCGCGGGAGATATCGTTTGAAATCGAACTATTACTAGGATCGGCATCCATATCCAAGGCCCCCTATAGAATGGCCCCGACAGAACTAAAAGAGCTTCAAGCCTAATTGAAGGACCTGATGGACAAAGGCTTCATCTGACAGAGCTGCTCACCATGGGGATCACCTATATTATTCGTGAAGAAAAAGGACAGGACGTTAAGGATATGTATCGACTATAGGGAGCTGAACAAGATCACGATCAAGAACAAGTATCCATTGCGACGGATCGATGATTTGTTCGACTAGCTTCGAGGTACCGCAGTATTCTCAAAAATTGACCTACGTTCGGGGTACCACCAATTACGGATCAGGGATGCAGACATACCTAAGATAGCATTCTGAACATGCTACGGACACTACAAGTTCCTTGTTATGTCGTTCGGGCTGACGAATGCACCTGTAGCTTTCATGGATCTGATGAACCGAGTGTTCAAGGAATTCCTAGACAAGCTTGTCATTGTGTTTATCGATGACATACTCGTATATTCTAAGACAAAGGAGGAGCATGAGGAGCATTTGAGAGCCGTTCTATCCAAGCTTGAGGAGCATCAGCTATACGCCAAATTCTCCAAATGTGAATTTTGGTTGGAGAAGGTCTACTTCCTTGGGCACGTGGTCTCCCAGGAGGGAGTGTCCGTGGACCCAACGAAAGTAGAAGCAGTTAGTAAATGGCCAACTCTGAAGAATGTATTCGAAATTTATAGCTTCTTAGGTCTAGCGGGATACTACCGATGATTTGTGGAAGGATTCTCAAAGCTAGCCGTACCGCTCATAGCACTCACAAAGAAAGATAAGAAGTACAAGTGGACTAATAAGTGCGAGTAGAGCTTTCAAGAGCTAAAAAGCTGACTCACGAGCGCCCCGATCTTCACCATACCAGATGCTGGATAGGGAGATTTTGTGATTTACAGTAATGTGTCCAAGACTGGATTAGGAGCTGTATTAATGCAAGGTGGTAGATAGTCATGTATGCTTTGCGACAACTCAAGAACCACGAGAGGAATTACCCAACACATGACTTGAAGCTTGCAGTGGTCGTCTTTGCGCTCAAAATATGGAGGCATTACCTTGATGGAGTTAAATATGAGATCTACAGAGTAGTAGGATTGAGATGTTAACAGGGAGGTTGTCTGAAATGACCCTCCAGTCAACACTCCTAGAAGAAATCAAGACCTGTCAAGACCTCGATTTGTCCCTGGATAAGCTCAAAAGGGAGGCAATGGAGGACCAGAATTCAGAGTTCCAAGTCTCTAAAGATGGCATACTCTATTTTGGAGATAGAGTATGTGTTCCAAAGGATGAAGAACTCCAGAAAAAGATCCTATCAGAGGCTCATGACATGCCATACTCGGTACACCCAAGAGCAAATAAGATGTACTAAGACCTAAAAGGAAATTTTTGGTGGCCACACATGAAGAACGACATCGCTGAGTTCGTAGTAAAGTGCCTTACCTACCAGAAAATTAAAGCAGAGCATCAGTGACTGGGAGGAGAACTGTAGAAGATCGAGCTACCAGAGTGGAAATGGGAGCAAATTACCATGGATTTCATGGTCGGATTGCCTAGGACCTCAAGCGGGAACAATGCCATCTGGGTAATTATGGACCGACTAACAAAATCAGCTCGATTTTTAGCCACGAAGTTAAGCTACTCGGTAGAAAGGTTAGCAAAAATGTACGTCGCTCAAATAGTAAGACTGCACGGAGTACCCAAATCGATCATCTCAGATCGCGATGGACGCTTTACTTCAAGGTTTTGTTAGAGCGTTCAAGCCACAATGGGAACTAAATTGAAGTTTAGCACCGCCTTCCATTCTCAGACTGACGGCCAGTCGGAGAGAACTATTAAGACTTTAGAAGATATGTTGAGAGCATGTGTCTTAGACTTCAAGGGGAATTGGAATCAGAAGCTGCCTTTGATAGAGTTCTCGTACAATAATAGCTATCATTCCTCAATTAGGATGGCTCTGTACGAGGCACTCTACGGAAGAAGATGCCGATCTCTGGTTCACTGGCATGAAACTAGAGAAAAACAGCTCACCAGCACCGACTTCCTCAAAGATACCACAGTAGACGTGAAGCTTATAAGAGAGAGGTTGGATACAGCACATAGCCGCCAGAATAATTACACAGATAAATGGCAAAGGCCTCTTAAATTTCAAGAAGGATATTCAGTTTTCCTCAACGTTGCACCCATGAAAGGGGTGACGCACTTTGGGAAGAAAGGGAAGCTTAGTCCTAGATATATAGGACCCTTCAAGATCCTCGAGAGGATCAGGAAGGTAGCCTACCGATTAGCGCTTCCTCCCAAACTAGCTTCCGTACACAATGTTTTCCACATCTTAATGCTGATGAAGTATGTGCCGGACAGTTCCTACATTCTGAGTCAGGAACCCGTTGAAGTCCATGCCGACCTAATGTATGAGGAGAAACCCATGCAGATTTTAGCTAGGGAAAATAAGGTCCTTAGGAATAAGGTTATTCCGCTGGTAAAAGTATTGTGGCAGAACCACAATATAGAAGAAGCCACGTGGGAACGGGAAGAGGATATGAAAAGAGACTTCCCGGACTTATTCTAATTTTCGAGCATGAAAATTTTGTAAGGGGGGTAGATTGTAAGGACTACCCTATTCCTGTAACTTGATTTTCATTTAATGAGAAATTGAGGGATGATTTGATGCATTTTAGTATAATTTTTAAAGTACACAGTCCTGTACATGGCCATGTAAGTGGCTGTGTACCAATCAGACTGTGTACGTGTGTGTAGCTGTGTAAGTATACATGGCCGTGTAGTAGAACATAGTTAGGTACACAGCCATGTAAGAGGCTGTGTACCGATCAGGCTGTGAACACGTGAGAAGCCATGTAACTAAACACGGTTGTGTACAGAGACACGGTCAAGAACACGGCCGTATGAGAGGCCATGTACCACCTGGGTTAATGAACGTGTAAAAGGTCGTGTTTTGAAATAAGGCCGTTTTGAAGAACTTCAACTAGTACACGCCCGTGTCCGGTGCATACACGCCCGTGTTGCCTTATACATGCCCGTGTTAGAGGCCGTGTTGAAGGCCGTGTAATGGGCAGAAAACCATTATACAAACCCTCAAAATGCATGAAACCTAATTACTATGTAATGAGTAATTAAGTTGAAAAAATATAGTATATTTTCCAATTGAATATGTTAAGCAGATACAGTACTGTTTAAGTACTATTTATGTAACAAAAGGGGTGATTGACAGTGAACCCGGTCTACCCTATTATATGTATGTATGTGTGAGACACACAGTGTCAGGAAATTGGTCCTGATGACCATTTCTTAACACAAGACTAGTAAACAGATCACCAGAATGCTCGAACCGAACATCTGAGCACGATAGCGAGAGATAATCCTAGCAAAGGTACGGTATCGAGAAATTGGTCTTGATGACCTCTTCTCTTCTAGAGACTGACAAAATCAGAGTCAGAGCACTCAGACTGGTCAGTTATTGAATAGTGAATAGTGAGAGACAGCAAATAGTGAATAGTGAGAATCGCAGTGTCAAGTTATTGGCCGAGACGGCCTTAAATCGACCAAAGACTGATATATGAACAATTAGTAGACTCAATCCGCTTGATTAAGCATAAAACAGGAATTTTAGTTTGAGAGATACGCAGTATCAGGATGAGGGTCAAAACGACCTTTACTCACTCCGAAACTGATATATTTAGACTCAGAACGTCCAAATTAGTCAATTGGGCACCTGACACGTTTTTTGAGTTGGGGTCAAACAGATCCTAATAATTGGTCTAGATGACCTTCGATGGACATAAAACTAATAAAAATGGAATCAGCACGTCCAAATTAGTCAAGAGAGACTGTGTCTGAAATTTCACCCCAGAACACCTCGGTTTGCATACGAAAGGACAACAAGTGTAAACACAACCACAGTATATGATATGAACAGTAAATTAGACTGATAATTGGCTCTTAGATAGTATAAAACAACCAAGGATTTACAGTATAAAAATTGGATTCAGAAATCTAATTTTCGGGTGAAAATTGGAACACTGCCGAGAAACGACCGAACACCGTAGTATAAAATTAGACTACATTGTGAAACCAACACAGATGAATTTTGGCCTTAAAATTTCATGCTCCTAAGCTGCAAAAATAGCTGTAATCAGCTGCACACATAGCCCAAAAGGTGATCATTAAAAAAATACAAAAGCTATGACACATGGAATAGATTATTCATGGGGTTTCAAAAGCATGGTCAACAAATGTTTCTTTATTCTTCTCCCATTTAAGGCAGCAGCCCACACCCATTTTGGTCTAAAAATGGGCAGCAATTTGTCCCATGATTTGGCTAATTTGGTGGACAATTAACTAGGATTAAGTCTAAGTAAGCTTGATCAATTTTGCCTATAAAAGGCACCCTTTGCACAAGGGTTTTGTTCTTTCATTTGCCACCCCAAAAACACAACCATTTCTTCCTTTTCTTCTAAGCTGCAGTTGACCCCTTTTAAGTCCCCAAGCCTTCACTTTCTTAAGCCACAAATCATACCAAAAACTTACCAAAAATCAAACCTCACAATCTTGTGTTAGGAGAAGTCGAATCCAAGTCATTCTAAGGCACCAAGGGTAAGTCTTTAAAACCGATCCTTGTAGTTTTAGTTTCTATTTTGATTTGGTTTTTAAAAGAAATTTTTGGTATTGTTTCTAGCAAAAACAAACCCCACTCTTTTGGATTCCCAAGACCATTTTTGGCTCCTCAAGTCGTAGTTGAAACCATGCTTGGTTCAAGGCACAAAGGTAAACTGAAAACCCTATTATGTGTTAGTTGGATTTAAGTTTTGATCAAGGTCATTTATGTGTGTTTATTTATGCAAATGGTTTGTAATAATTTATTTTGAGCCCTTAAGTTTCCATTTTTAACTTTATGTGGTTGTGGTTATGTTTACAATTTTTACAGATGGTTATTATATGTTTGATGTTACGAACGATTAGGAACGTGACTGGACATAAATCTGTCCCTAGGAAAGGCCACTGATTTTGGCCATTTTGATCCACTTAGGGTCCAAATTTGGGATTTGGTAAAACACAGTATTTTAAGAAAATTTTGATACGGTCATTTTTACGTCAAAAATCTGAAAAATCCAAAAATTTTCACAAAAATCCAAAAATTCTAGGCCAAAATTTAAGGATAATTTTTGACCACTTTAGGGAATATTGGTGTCCAAATTTAAACAGGATTTTAACTTGAATTTTATCTCCTTATTCCCTCATAAAAATCAATTCCCCTTTATGCCAAAAACATGACTAGATTCGGTTATTAAAGTGTGAGGAGAATCAAAGTTCAAATAGGAATTATGTGGATGTTCCCCTTTATGCTAGTTTTCCAACCATTTAGGAATTATGTGGAGCTAGTAAAGGGGCCAATTGGACATATATAGTCGGGCTCCTGGGAATCCATATGATCATCATTCTGTACCGAACAACTCAATCTATGATCACTAATTTCAGAGTCACACCACTATAAACCTGACTGAACTCCCAATTATATATCGTATTACGAAAGCCTGTGACAAGCTAATGTTCAATGACCTTGTCATGTATACAAAAACCCTCATATGATATCCATGATCAGCCTTAGGTCAAAGTTCGTTCAATCCTACTGATCAAGCTATCTTAAAGTCCCATTATACTACTGAATAAGAAAATAATTATTCACCATATGTGAATAAGAAGTCATCCCCCTAGCAGACGACCTAAGGTCTTGTCTATTTTCACATCCAGTATAATGCCTTTAAGAGAATACCCTTAACTCCTTATTAGAGCTATGATTCCGATATCTATAAACAATCCCTTCATTGCATACAATTCATGCACTCAAGAAACCGGTCTATAAGCTTACTACCTCTGAGACGCTTTAGCCATTGGAACATTAAAGTACACAAGTCATATACATGAAGTAGTTCATTTACTTAGGATTAAGGTTATTGCATAATGAACATCAAAAGTAGATTGATCCACTCATAGCGGACTACGTAGATCAATCACGCTTTAGTCCCGGTCTAATATGTCACCACCAAGCAACATATCTATGTCTCCACCAAGCAACATATCTATGTCTCTACTTGGGAGTCTATGCTCCGGACCGTCAAGACAAACCATCCCCACCATGGCTTTAGATAGCATAATAGTCTTAATATGAGTTAGGTGCTCAGTCTAACCCCATAGACTACAGAGCTTAGTTTAGACTGCTTACTTTATAACATTGTCTTCTTGTATGCAAAAATCCATTGCATGCAACGTTCTAACAGTTTTAATACAAGCAGTCAGTGAGCCATATTTGCTTACATTTACTTTAACATGTAAATAGAATAAGGACAAGCAGCAATATAATGAATAACCTCTATATTATAATTTTATTATCTAGTTCAAAATAAATACATAAAAATGTCTCTAATGCTTATGGCATTTCCTAACAATCTCCCACTTGCCCTAAGCTAGTAGATGTGCCATGTTACGCATCCCCATCACCTCTACATGCCTTTCAAAGCTTCTAGCCACCAAATTCTTAGTAAATGGTTCGGTAATGTTGTCCTTGGACCCGATCTTGCATACATCCACTTGTCCTGTCTCCACGTGCCCTCTTATAATGTGATACCTCCAATCTATGTGCTTGGTCCTCTTGTGGTGCCGAGATTCCCTTGTGTTGGTAATAGCCCCAGTGTTGTCACAGTAAAGTGTATAGGCTTGTTAACACCTGGAATGACCTCAAGGTCACTAAAGAACTTGCGGAGCCATACTGCTTCTTTAGATGTCTCAGCCGTAGCCACATACTCAGCCTCCACGTAGAGTCAGCTGTGAAACCTTGCTTCACGCTCCTCCACATAATGACACATCCTCCGAGTAAGAACACTGATCCTGATGTCGATTTCCTGGAATCCTTACAAGTCTGGAAGTCTGAGTCCGTGTATCCTACGGGTGTTAGGTCCCCTCTAGAATACACCAGCATATAATCTCTCGTTCTCTTAAGATACTTGAGTATATGTTTTACTGCTTGCCAGTGCTTTGTTCTAGGATTTGCTTGATATCGACTAACCATACCTACTGCAAAACATATGTCTGGGCGAGTACAAAGCACAGCGGATGCATAAGCGACCTTACTCAGACGCTCTCTTTCTTCCAATGTCTTAGGACAGTCATTCAATGAAAGAGTTAGACTGGCAATGGAAGGTTGTGAACCTTTCTTTGCCTCTTGCATTGCATATTTGTCAATTATTTTATCTATGTATAAAGCCTGGGATAATGCTATCATTTTGTTCTTTCGATCTCTGAAGAGACGAATACCTAGAACATAATTAGCTTCTCCCAAGTCCTTCATGTCAAACTGTTGGTGTAGCCAAAGCTTGACCGATGATAAATTCCCTACATCATTCTCAATGAGTAGTATATCATCGACATAAAGTACTAGAAAGACCACTTTACCATCTTTAATATGTTTTAAACATAAGGTTCATCAACATTTTGCTCAAAACTGAATGTCTTGATCGCTTGATCAAATCTCTGGTTCCATGAGCGGGATGCTTGCTTTAATCCATAAATGGATCTAAACAACTTGTAGACTTTTCTTTCTTGGCCTTTTGCCACGAACCCTTCAGGCTGTATCATGTAGATACATTCCTCAAGATGGCCATTCAAGAATGCCATCTTGATATCCATTTGCCAGATCTCATAATCGAGAGCCGCAGCAATGGATAGAAGAATACAGATAGACTTTAGCATAACAACAGGCAAAAAGGTTTCATCGTAGTCGATTCCAGCAGTTTGCGTGTACTCCTTTGCAACCAGTCTAACTTTGAAAGTTTCCACTTTCCCTTCCGTATCCTTCTTTCTTTTGTTGACTCACTTACATGCATTGGGTTTTATCCCATCCGACAGATCTACAAGTTCCCAAATAGAGTTGGATTTCATAGAATCCATCTCGTTGTTCATGGCCTGCTTCCAAGATTTAGAATCAACATCATTTATAGCTTCATCATAGGTGACCGGATCATCCTCATGCTTATGAGCCTCGACCTGGTATACCTCAGCATCATACATGAAGAAATTAGTCTTCCTTGAAACCCTCCTACTACGACAAGGCACCTTAAATTGTTGATCATTTGCAGGTCTTTTACCGGAACTCGAACTTGCATCCAAGACCAAAATCTGTGGAGCAGTTCATTCACCCGATAACTCCTCTAGCACCACTTTGCTTCGAGGCTTAAAGTCATTCATGTGAGTTTCCTTCAAGAATGTCACATGGGTTGAAATAATGACCTTTTGTTCCTTTAGGTTATAGAATAGACCTCCCTTAGTTCCCTTAGGATACCCTACAAATATGCATAATTCCGATCTTGGCTCCAACTTCTTCGTATCCCCATCCAGTACATGTGCCAAGCTACCCCATATTCTCATATGTCCAAGGAAGGGCTTCCTGCCACACCACAATTCATACGGAGTCCTCGGAATTGACTTGCTTGGAACCTGGTTTAGAATATAGCATGCCGTTTGTAATGCATATCCCCAAAATGATAATGGCAGTGTTGAATGACTCATCATGGACTGTATGGCAGCGTTGAATAACTCATCATGGACCGTACCACATCCAAAAGGTTCTGATGTGAACCCCATCAAGAATAATGAGACCCGTTAAGATGACGAACCTAAGAACGTTCTAAAGTCAGGTTCGAATGGATGGAAGACCTCGACTCGTTGCTTCTGTAAAAACAAGAACCTTGGTATATTGGACCTCAACCTGTTGCTTAATGTGAAACAAGAACCTTGGTATAAGGAAGACACCACAATCAACTATGGAAGGGTTGATTGATAAGTCAGAAGTCAACGCCACAGAAAATTCTGATAAGTTCAAATAGTTCTTTAAAGAACCAAAGAGAATTAGAACTCTCAAATTTATGAATTAAACTGATCTGTAAACTGATGTCCTGTTTTATCGCCATGGAGATGCCTATTTTTAAGTAATTATTACAAAGAATATTCCTAGAAATCTGAAAATTAGTTACAAAGGATAATCCTAAAAATCTGAAAATTTATTACAAAAGATATTCCTAAATCCTAACTGAAATTTGTTACAAAAGATAATCCTAAATCCTAACCAAAATGTAAAAGTAGGAAGGTAATTTTTCTGCCACAAAATTCAAAAAAAAAAAGCGAAAATAAATAAAAAAACGTCATGGCCTTATATTATTTGAATTCCTCATGGGCTTGAATTAAGTTAATGCATCCTTGTTGACCATATGAATCATGCTCAATGGGCCTTCACGAATTTGATTTAGCCCAAATCTCTTAAATCAGCCCATTAAGTGATTCTTTAAATTTCCTTGCTCTTGCTCTTGTAACCGGCCTAATTGGTACATGAACGAATACTTGTTGGTGAAGTCATTCATGTTGACACACTAATCAAACTGCTTCTCTAAATCGTCAGGGATGGTTTTACCTATGAACGGGGGAATCTTCATCTTAATGCTACCTAAATTATTGTCTTCTTAATTCCTAGCTCTTGTAAATCGTCCTCCATGTATCGTATTACCCATAACCAAATCCTGATCGTTTTCTTTATCAAAACTAGCCCCATAATACTTTTTGTCTTCATCTTTCACTCCTCGAAATTGAACTCTTTCCCTTTTACACACATTAGGAGCATTTTGTGGCTGCTTCAAACATGCAATCTCTATCAGGTCCAACCGTTCATGTGCTCATTCTAATTCAACTCTCAACATCCGTTTCATCTCTCTCATCAACTGTAATTGCAGGTTTGGAATAGTTAGTCGTGGTGCCTCTACGGTTGAGTTTTCTTCTTTATTGCGTGACATATTTAAAATCTGTAAAATATGGTTAGAAACCTCACAAGCACTCTCTCACGTGTTTCACTCGAGAAAAGAAAACTCACTTACTCTCGTGTTTGTCACTCAAATGGCTTTTACCCTCTAATATGCTTACTACTCCCGCCTTTTTCCACTCGTTGATTCTCTTTTGGTTCTTTTCAAACTAAACAAACGATAATCAAAATTTTCAGCAACAATTTACTAAGAAAACACAGAAAAAAAACAACAATTACATGAATTGACAAATAAGAAAAGAATTTCACAAAACTGAATCTTTCTTGATAATGAATCAACCCTTTTTTTCTGATTTTTTTAATCCAAATTTTCTTTTTTTATTCTTTTAATCAGAAACTAAAATAAAGTAGGACTTAAGGGGGAAAAAATTAGAATAAGAAAGACACAAAATTCAAACAAGAATGAAGTAGAAGAAATTCGACAAACTAAAATTTACAACCCGAAAAATTCGACAAACTAAAATGGCTTTTTTTTTTCTGGTAGTCCGTACCATTGTTCCCTTTTTTTTTTTTTTTTTTTTTGAGAGACTAGAAGAACAAGGAGTTAATATGAAAAGAAAATAAAAATTTAAAGTATAGGCAAACTTGACCTAGAACTTAAGCTCTAATACCAAATGATGCGAACCCCGTCAAGAATAACAAGACCCGTCTGTTAGGAAATGCCTTGAGCATTAGAGACATTTTGATGTATTCATTTTGAACTGGATAATAAAATTATATATAGAGGTTATTCGTTACATTGCTATCTGTCCTCGTCTTATTTACATGTTAAAGTAAATGTAAGCAAATATGGCTCACTGACTGCTTGTGTTAAAACTGTTAGAACGTTGCATGTAATGGACTTTTGTATGCGAGAAGACAATGTTCTAAAGTTAGCGGTCTAAACTATGGTTTGTAGTCTGTGGGGTTAGACCGAGCATCTAACTCATGTTAAGACTATTATGTTGTCTAAAGCCTTGGAGGGGACGGTTTGTCTTGACTGTCTGGAGCTGGACTCCCAAGTAGAAACATAGATATGTTACTTGGTGGTGACATATTAGACCGGGACTAAAGCGTGATTGATCTACATAGTCCGCTATGAGTGGATCAATCTGCTTTTGACGTTCATTATGCAATAACCTTAATCCTGAGTAAATGAACTACTTCACGTATATGACTTGTGTACTTTGATGTTCCAATGGCTAAAGCGTCTCAGAGGTAGTAAGCTTATAGACCGGTTCGTTGGGTGCATAACTTGTATACGATGAAGGGTTTGTTTGCAGATATCGGAATCATAGCTCTAAGGAGTTAAAGGTATCCTCTTAAAGGCATTATACTGAATGTGAAAATGGACAAGGCCTTGGATCGTCTGCTGAGCGGATGACTTCTTATTCACACATGGTGAATAATCATTTTTGTAATTCGGTAGTATAATGGAACTTTAAGATAGCCTGATCAGTAGGATTAAACGAACTTTGACCTAAGGCTGATCATGGATATCATATGAGGGTTTTGCATATATGACAAGGTCATTGGATAGTAGCTCGTCACAGGCTTACGTAATACGGTATATAATTGGGAGTTCAGTTTCAGGTTTATAGTGGTGTGACTCTGAAACTAGTGATCATATGATTGAGTTGTTCAGTAAAGAATGATGATCATATGGATTTGTGGGAGCCCGATTATATATGTCCAACTAGTCCCTCTACTAGCTCCACATAATTCCTTAACGTTTGGCAAATTGATTTGTGTATGCTATTGGCTAGTTTACTATGCATGGATGGTGATAACATAGGATTAGGATGGTAGACAAGATTCTCTCCGGTTGGATTCAGATTTTGTTTTGGATAATAGAGTAGACAATTATTCGAACTCCAAATAAAGTTGCCATGATTTTATTTGAGATTGGATTAGAGTTGTAGAAAATTATCCATGAGAACAAGAATTTGAAACACAACCGTTTTGCGGATTTTGAAATTTGAATTTTGAAATTTGAAATTTGAAATTTGAATTTGAAATTTGAATTTGAAATTCGAATTTGAAATTTGAATTTGGAATTTAAATTTGAAATTTGAAATTTGAATTTGAAATTCGAATTTGAAATTTGAAATTCAAATTTTGAATCACAGTCCAAGTGAAATTCGAATTTGTTGTGGAAAATCCACAAGGTTTGAAATTCGAATTTGAGTTGCATTTGGAGAGGATAATCTTGTTAGAATCCTACTTGAATTTTGAATCTAAATCCTAACAAAAGTGGATGAAATTTTTGAGGATAATCCTCAATGGAATTTCGGTTTTTGTGGATAAGGTTCAAGGGAAGATTCAAGTTTCAATCCTAGTTGAATTTGGATTCTCTCCTTCCCTGAAAAGTGGCCGAAATTATGGAGGAAATCTCCTAAGAAAATTCGGTTATTTTGGATAAGGTTGAGATAAGATTCAAGCTTGAAAATCCTAGTGGAATTTTGATTCTCCCTTATCCTAAATGTGGCCAAATATTTGGAGAAAAATCTCCTAGGAAATTTCAGATTTTTTTGGTTGAAAAAGGGAGATAAAATTCTAGTTAAAATCTTGTTTTGATTTGGATTGGATTTATCCTTAAAAAACCGAATTTTATTGTTGGGATTTTCCCATGGAAAAATTCAGATTTTATGGTTATGGATAAGGGAGAATATCTTTTCCTAATCTAATTCAAATTCAGAGAATCACCTCATGCAGGTCTATAAATAGAGGTCCTGCCACTCCAGTTCTCTCAGACCACAGACTCTCAGGTGAGCAGGCTTATTATTGCACAGCTCATCGTGACAATAAAGTTCTTTAGAGATTTGGGTGGTCGGAAGAAGACTAGCAGTGCTAGCATACCGATCGAGGTTCAGAGTGCCCACACACTCAGCCATTCGGGAATTGGAGAATAGTAGAGAAGGCTAGTTGGTTGAAGCGTCCGGTCATTCTCCTCCTGCAAGATTGGCGTCCTTGAGATATGAGTTTTAATTGTTGTTGGTTTATTGTATATGACATCATGAGATATTTAACGATCTAAAAATTTTTATTGTTCCACTGCGCCACTCTGATACGTTTTACCGATTTATTTTCCTGCAATTGGTATCAGAGCCATCTCATGACTATGCCATGTACATAAATTAGACAATTACTTAGTCTTTTTATTTATGTATGGATTTGATATTTAGAGAGTGGCATTCTAGGGTTCATTTATGTTGTTATCATGGATTATGTATAAAGTATGTGGTTATTTTAATTTTCTGAATTATTATAAGCATGCTTGTTTATACCGGTTATTGTTCCTTAGAATTTAGAAAAATTGTATCTAGGAATTTTTATGTAACCATGGGAACAGTTTATTAACACTGTAATTTTCCCATGGATTTTAATTTTTGTCTCTTAGAATTATTATGGTTAGAATTTTTGTACACCGGAAACGGTTTAGGAAATTTTATATAATTATTCTTGGAGGAGATTGAAGATTGAAGACCGTAATTTATTTTTTCCCAAAAGTTAAATTTGATTTAAAGGTTGAAATTTTGATTGTGTGGAAAATTTCAATTTAATTAGGATTCAAATTAATTTTTGGAGATCCTAATAGGTAAATTGGAATATGGTACGAAAATCGAGACACGACCCTTCGGGATAGGCCGACGGGCTTTGGTGGGGCTGCAGCCCCTACCCTCGGGCAGGATGGGGCTGCGGCAGCCCCTGTGCAGGCCAACACCACCCACGGCCGCATGCTTGGCCCGCAGCCAAGGATGGCCGTGGCCTGCCCAAGGCTGGCCGCAGCCTGGGCGTGCAGCCTCTGGCTGCTGTACCCAGCCTGGGCGTGCAGCCTGGCGCTGCAGGCTTGGCCTGCAGCCCGGCAAGGCTGCACATAGGGGGCAGTCGTGGGCTGCCAGCCCCTTTGGGGCTGGTGGCTGCCCACGGCGGCTGCCGCCTTCGAGGGCGGCGGTGCGACGGTCTAAAAAATTGAAAAATTTTGATTTTTAAATTAGAAATTTAATTTTAAATCATGTTTGAAAATATGTAATTGAAAATTTGAAATTTTTGAAATTACATATTATTACACATGATGTTTAAAATTGTTTAAAATTTGAATTGGAAATTTAAATTTGAAATTCGAATTTAGAATTAGAATTTGAAATTTAAATTTTTGGAGATTTAAATTTTAAATAATTCTTGGGATGAGAAATAAATGGAGAGGCTACATAAAGATGGATACAAGAAGATGGAACAGAATTCAAGACCCAAAGAATGCTTTGGATATAATTTTGTAATCTTTATTTTCTTTGTTCTAGGATGGAACCATGGCTTGGTTATTCTATCAATTATTTTTTCTGTGATATGTCATGGATGTATAAATATGTATTGATGGATGTTTTGTATGCATATTTGATAACATGTCATATAGGATAGGTGAGTGCCGCTCATACTATATTGATCATACATAATTTGTCAAAACTTGCATGCTTTTTCAAAATATTGAGTGGGAGAGGATTTCAAACAAAACCCACCGCCTCCATTGTTGATCCATATGTGAAAGCATGGTAACGCCTCGCGTCAGTTCTGCCCTGACCACACCCCTTGGTAGGTGTTTACCGCCACCGGTATACTAGATTGGATCTCCTATGTGGAAAACGTGTTCGGGTACGATCCTATTCATGACCACCCCTCGGTGGCTTGGTAGGACGTGGATCGGGCTACGTAAACAATGGTTATACACTCAAGACTCATTTAGTTATTAACCTTCCCTAGAAGCTCTGTTAACTAAAATGGTGGCCAAATAAGCAGTTATTAATATATATCTTAACCTTGGAGGATTTAAGGCAACATATATTAATTGGACGGGGTCCATGTTCCGGCTATTTGTTTCCATGACCACCCCTCGGTGGCTTGGGGCAATAGGTGCTGAGAATTACCGTTGCAATGCTACATGTTTTTCAAGTTTCATGTAGGAACATACTTGTATGTTTTATTTGCTAAATTATCTGTATATTTGCTTGGGCTTTGTAATGATGTCTAGTATAATTTTATTTCAGTTCAAAATGTCACCGACACCCCTCATTTCAATACTTACTGAGAATAAACTGAATGGCGACAATTATAAAGATTGGAAAAGAAATCTATTAATAGTTCTCAGCTGCGAGAGACACAAGTTCGTACTGGACGAACCATGCCCACCTGGGCCCAAACCTGACACACCACTTGAGGAGGTCCCGGTTGCCTATAATCGTTGGAGAGAATCCAATGAGATAGCTCGATGCTACATCCTTGCTAGCATGACGAGTGCTTTACAAAAGCAGCATGAGACTTATCAAGTTGCTGGGGAGATCATGGAAAATCTGGAGGACATGTTCGGAGGCCAAGAAAAATTGGCTCGACAGTCTGCTATCACCAGCATTATGAACTCTAAGCAAAAGGCAGGTACTCCGGTGAAGGACCATATGATCACTCTAATGGGATTCTTCGCTGAGGCTGCCGAGAACGGTGCTGAGTTGGACTACAACACCCAGATCGAGATGGTGTTCAAGACTCTATCTAAAGATTTTGTGGGGTTTAAAGCCGCATACAATCTGGCGACAAAGGAGTTAGGACCTTAAAAAGTCCAAATGCTTCCATTGTGGGAAGGTAGGTCACTTCAAGAAGGCATGCCGGGAATTCCTAGCCACCAAGGGCAAGGAAGGTAAGGAACTTCATTACTTGGAAGCGTGTTTGGTGGAAGAATCGAAAGACACTTGGGTCATTGATTCGGGCGCCACTAATCATGTTTGTGTTTCTATGCAGGGGTTCGTGGAAACGAGAAGTCTACATGATAGGAGCCTCTCATTGCGGACTGGAGATGGTAGCTTTGTGGTGGCTGAGGCAGTGGGAGATGTTTACCTTTATTTTGATCAATTTAGGTTTATTTTATTAAAAGACTGTTTTTATGTTCCTAATTTTAGGAGGAACCTTATATCGGTAGCTTGTTTAATAAAGGATTCTTATTCAGTTTCTTTTAGTAAAAGAGTTGATATTCTTAGAAATAAGTCTTTTATCTGTTCTGAATGGATGGATGGAAACCTATATTTGATCAAACCAAAGATGTACTCACTGCTTGACACTAAATTAATTGATAACTCTAAAAGGTTGAAAGTTTCTCACTCTAACAAAGCGTATCTTTGGCATTAAGGACTTGGTCATATTAATCAGGATAGGATTCAAGGATTGGTGAAAGACAGTCCTCTGGAATCTCTGGAGGAGGTACGACTTCCCTAATGTGAGTCTTGTCTAGAGGGTAAAATGACTAAGAGGTCTTTTGGAGCTAAGGGTACAAAGACTCAGGAGCTCTTAGAAATTGTGCACACTGACGTATGTGGCCCCATGAACGTCACAGCACGAGGAGAGTTAGAGTATTATGTCTCTTTTATAGATGATTACTCGAGGTATGGATATGTGTATCTGTGCACCGCAAGAGCGAAACCTTTGACAAGTTCAAAGAGTATCGTGCGGAAGTGGAAAAGCAATTAGATTAATCCATAAAGACACTTTGATCTGATCGAGGTGGCGAATACTTCTCCGATGAATTTCTAGGACATCTTGTAGAGAACGGGATATTATCCCAATTAACTGCACCTGGTACTCCACAACAGAATGGTGTAGCCGAAAGGAGAAACAGGACCTTATTGGATATGGTACGGTCCATGATGAGTTATTCAATGCTGCCATTATCATTTTGGGGATATACTTTATAAACGGCGTGCTATATTCTGAACCAGGTTCCGAGCAAATCAATTCCCAGAACTCCGTATGAATTGTGGCGTGGCAGGAAGCCCTCCCTTGGACATATGAGAATATGGGGCTGCCCGGCACATGTACTGGATGGGGATGCAAAAAAGTTGGAACCAAGATCAGAATTATGCATATTTATAGGGTGTCCAAAAGGAACTAAAGGAGGTCTGTTCTATAACCCGAAGGAACAAAAAGTCATTGTCTCAACCCATGCGACATTCTTGGAGGAAAGTCACATGAATGACTTTAAGCCTCGAAGCAAAGTGGTGCTAGAGGAGTTATTGGGTGAAAGAACTGCTCCACAGATTTCGGTCTTGGACGCAAGTCCAAGTTCCAGTGAAAGACCTATAGACGATCAATAATTTAAGGTGCCTTGTCGTAGTGGGAGGGTTTCTAAGAAACCTAATTTCTTCATGTATGATGCTGAGGTATACCAGGCCGAGGCTCATAAGCATGAGGATGATCCAGTCACCTATGATGAAGCTATAAATGATGTTGATTCTAAATCTTGGAAACAGGCTATGAACAATGAGATGGATTATATGAAATCCAACTCTGTTTGGGAACTTGTAGATTTGCCAGATGGGATAAAACCCATTAGATGCAAATGGGTCTACAAAAGAAAGAAGGATGCGGAAGGGAGAGTGGAAACTTTCAAAGCTAGACTGGTTGTAAAGGGGTACACGCAAAAGGCTGGAATCGATTACGATGAAACCTTTTCACCTGTTGCTATGCTGAAGTCTATCCGTATTCTTCTGTCCATTACTGCAGCTCTTGATTACGAGATTTGGCAAATGGATGTCAAGACGGCATTCTTGAATGGCCATCTTGAAGAGTGTATCTATATGATACAGTCTGAAGGGTTCGTAACGAAAGGCCAAGAAAGGAAAGTCTGCAAGTTGCTTAGATCCATTTATGGATTAAAGCAAGCATCCCGCTCATGGAACCAGAGGTTTGATCAAGCGATTAAGACATTTGGTTTTGAGCAGAACGTTGATGAACCTTGTGTTTATAAACGTATTAAGGATGGAAAAGTGGTCTTTCTGATACTCTATGTCGATGATATACTACTCATTGGGAATGATGTAGGGAACTTATCATCGGTCAAGCTTTGTTTACACCAACAGTTTGACATGAAGGACTTGGGAGAAGCTAATTATGTTCTAGGCATTCATCTCTTTAGAGATCAAAAGAACAAAATGATAGCGTTATCCCAAGCTTCATACATAGATAAAATAATTGATAAATATGCAATGCAAGAGGCAAAGAAAGGCTCACAACCTTCTATTACCGGTCTAACTCTTTCATTGAATGACTGTCCCATGACATCGGAAGAAAGAGAGCGTATGAGTAAGGTCCCTTATGCATCTGCTATGGGTAATCTTATGTACGCTATGCTTTGCACTCACCCAGATATATGTTTTGCAGTACGTATGGTGAGTCGATATCAAGCAAATCCTGGAACCAAGCACTGGTAAGCTGTAAAGCATATACTCAAGTATCTTAAGAGAACGAGGTATTATATGCTGGTGTATTCTGGAGGGGACCTAACACCCGTAGGATACATGGACTCAGACTTCCAGACTTGTAAGGATTTGAGGAAGTCAACATTAGAGGGCATATGGAGACAGGATAAGTAGATGTATGTAAGATCGCGTCCGAGGACAACATCGCCGATCCCTCTACTAAGACTTTGGTGGCTAGAAGCTTTGAGAGGCACGTAGAGGCGATGGGGATGCGTAACACGGCACATCTACTAGCTTAGGGCAAGTGGGAGATTGTTAAGAAATGCCCTAAGCATTAGAGACATTTTGATGTTTTCATTTTGAACTGGATAATAAAATTATATATAGAGGTTATTCATTACATTGCTATCTGTCCTCGTCTTATTTACATGTTAAAGTAAATGTAAGCAAATATGGCTCACTGACTGCTTGTGTTAAAACTGTTAGAACGTTGCATGCAATGGACTTTTGTATGCGAGAAGACAATGTTCTAAAGTTAGCGGTCTAAACTATGGTCTGTAGTCTATGGGGTTAGACTGAGCATCTAACTCATGTTAAGACTATTATGTTGTCTAATGCCTTGAAGGGGACGGTTTGTCTTGACTGTCTGGAGCTGGACTCCCAAGTAGAGACATAGATATGTTACTTGGTGGTGACATATTAGACCGGGACTAAAGCGTGATTGATCTACGTAGTCCGCTATGAGTGGATCAATCTGCTTTTGACGTTCATTATGCAATAACCTTAATCCTGAGTAAATGAAGTACTTCATGTATATGACTTGTGTACTTTGATGTTCCAATGACTAAAGCGTCTCAGAGGTAGTAAGCTTATAGACCGGTTCGTTGGGTGCATGACTTGTATACGATGAAGGGTAAGCTTATAGACCGGTTTGAATTTTGAATTTGAAATTTGAATTTGAAATTTGAATTTGAAATTCGTATTTGAAATTTGAATTTGGAATTTAAATTTGAAATTTGAAATCTGAAATTTGAAATTTGAAATTTGAAATTTGAATTTGAAATTCGAATTTGAAATTTTAAATTCAAATTTTGAATCACAGTCCAAGTGGGATTCGAATTTGTTGTGGAAAATCCACAAGGTTTGAAATTCGAATTTGAGTTGGATTTGGAGGGGATAATCTTGTTAGAATCCTACTTGAATTTTGAATCTAAATCCTAACAAAAGTGGATGAAATTTTTGAGGATAATCCTCAATGGAATTTCGGTTTTTGTGGATAAGGTTCAAGGGAAGATTCAAGTTTCAATCCTAGTTGAATTTGGATTCTCTCCTTCCCTGAAAAGTGGCCGAAATTATGGAGGAAATCTCCTAAGAAAATTCAGTTATTTTGGATAAGGTTGAGATAAGATTCAAGCTTGAAAATCCTAGTGGAATTTTGATTCTCCCTTATCCTAAATGTGGCCAAATATTTGGAGAAAAATCTCCTAGGAAATTTCTGATTTTTTAGTTGAAAAAGGGAGATAAAATTCTAGTTAAAATCTTGTTTTGATTTGGATTGGATTTATCCTTAAAAAACCGAATTTTATTGTTGGGATTTTCCCACGGAAAAATTCAGATTTTATGGTTATGGATAAGGGAGAATATCTTTTCCTAATCTAATTCGAATTCAGAGAATCACCTCATGCAGGTCTATAAATAGAGGTCCTGCCACTCTAGTTCTCTCAGACCACAGACTCTCAGGTGAGCAGGCTTATTGTTACACAGCTCATCGTGACAATAAACTTCTTTAGAGATCTGGGTGGTCGGAAGAAGACTACCAGTGCTAGCATACCGATTGAGGTTCAGAGTGCCCACACACTCAGCCATTCAGGAATGGGAGAATAGTAGAGAAGGCTAGTTGGTTGAAGCCTCCGGTCATTCTCCTCCTGCAAGATTGGCGTCCTTGAGGTATGAGTTTTAATTGTTGTTGGTTTATTGTATATGACATCATGAGATATTTAACGATCTAAAAATTTTTATTGTTCCGCTGCGCCACTCTGATACGTTTTTACCGATTTATTTTCCTGCACCGTTAAGATGATGAACCCAAGAATGTTTTAAAGTCAGGTTCGATGGATGCGAGACCTCGACCCATTGTTTCAGCAAAAACAAGAACCTTGGTATATTGGACCTCAACCCATTGCTTAATGCGAAGCAAGAACCTTGGTATAAGGAAGATGCCACAATCAACTATGGAAGGGTTGATTGATAAGTTGGAAGTGAACACCACAGAAAATTCTGATAAGTTCAAATAGTTCTTCAAAGAACCAAAGAGAATTAGAACTCTCAAATTTATGAATTAAACTGATCTGTAAACTGATGTCCTATTTTATTGCCATGGATATGCCCATTTATAAGCAACTATTACAAAGAATATTCCTAAAAATCTGAAAATTAGTTACAAAAGATAATCTTAAAAAATCTAAAAATATGTTACAAAAGATAATCCTAAATCTTAAGTAAAATTGTTACAAAAGATAATCCTAAATCCTTACCAAAACATAAAAGTAGGAAGATAGTTATTCTGCCACAAAATTTGAAAAAAAAAATGAAAATAAATAAAAAAAATGTCATGGGCTTGTATTATTTGAATTCTTCATGGGCTTGAATTAAGTTAATGCATCCTTGTTGACCACGTAAATCATGCTCAGTGGGCCTCCATGAATTTGATTTAGCCCAAATCTCTTAAATCAGCCCATTAAGTGCTTCTTTAAATTTCTTTACTCTTGCTCTTGTAACCGGCCTAATTGGTACTTGAACTGGTTCCCTTGACGTTGTGACACACCATTCTTTGGTTCACATCAGGTTCTATTTCTCCTTTCGGCTACACCATTCTGTTGTGGAGTACCAGCTGCAATCAATTAGGATAATATCCCATTCTCTACTAGATGTCCTAGAAATTCATCAGAGAGGTATTCGCCACCCCTATCAGATCGAAGTATCTTTATTGATTTACCCAATTGTATTTCCACTTCCGCACTATACTCTTTAAACTTATCAAAGGTTTCACTCTTACATCAGGTACACATATCCATATCTCGAGTAATCATCTATAAAGGAGACATAATACTCGAACCTTCCTCGTGCTGAGACGTTCATGGGGCCACATACATCAGTGTGCATAATTTCTAAGACTTCCTGAGCCCTAGTACCTTTAGCTCCAAAAGACCTCTTAGTCATCTTACCCTCAAGACAAGATTCATAGTGAGGAAGACGTACCTCCTCCAGAGATTCTAGAAGACCGTCTTTCACCAATCTTTGAACCCTATGCTGATTAATATGACCAAGTCTTAAATGCCAAAGATACACCTTGTTAGAGTGAGAAACTTTCAACCTTTTTGAGTTATCTATTAATTCGGTGTCAAGCAGTGAGTACATCTTTGGTTTGATCAAATATAGGTTTCCATCCATCCATCCAGAACAGATAAAAGACTTATTTTTATGAATATCAACTCTTTTACTAAAAGAAAGTGAATATGAATCCTTTATTAAACAAGTTACTGATATAAGGTTCCTCCTAAAATTAGGAACATAAAAACAGTCTTTCAATAATATAAACCTAAATTCATCAAAACAAAGATAAACTTCTCCCACTGCCTCAGCCACCACCAAGCTATCGTCTTCGGTCCGAAACGAGAGGTTCCTATCATGTAGACTTCTCGTTTACATAGCCCAATCCACGTCCTACCAAGCCACCAAGGGGTGGTCATGAATAGAATCATGCCCGAACACGTTTTCCACATAGGAGATCCAACCTAGTATACCGACGGGGGTAAACACCTACCGAGGGGTGTGGTCAAGGCAGAACTAACGCGAGGCGTTATCATGCTTTCACATATGGATGAACAATGGAGGCCGTGGGTTTTGTTTGTAACCCTCTCCCACTCAATATTTTGAAAGACATGTAAGTTTTAACAAATATGTGTGATCAATATAGTCTGAGCGGCATTCACCTATCCTATATGATATATTATCAAATATGCATATAATTCATCCATCAATACATATTCATCCATCCATAATATATCATAGACAAAATAATTGACGAATAAATAACCAAGATATGGTTTCCATCCTAGAACAAAGAAAATAAAGATTACAAAATTCCATCCAAAGCATTTTTTGAGTCTTGAATTTTTGTTCCGTCTTCTTGTATCCATCTTTATGTAGCCTCTCCATTTATTTATCCTCCCAAGAATAATTTAAACTTTAAATTCCAAAAATTTAAATTTCAAATTCAAATTTCAAATTTGAATTTCAAATTTAAATTTCAAATTCAAATTTTAAACAATTTAAATTTCATGTGCAATAATATGTAATTTCAAAAAATTAAAATTTTCAATTATATATTTTTAAACATGATTTAAAATTAAATCTCAAATTCAAAAAATTAAAATTTTTCATTTTTCGGTCCATCGGCCCCACGGCCCCCGGAGGCCGACATCCGCTGTGGGCAACCCCCAATTCCTGGGGGGCTGGCAGTCCACGGCCCATAGCCCTGGCGCAGCCATGCCGGGCTACAGGCAGAGCCTGCAACCCCAGGCTGTACGCTCGGGTGATAAAATCGATAAAAATGCATCAGAGTGGCGTAGTAGAACTATAAAAATTTTTTAAGATCGTTAAATATCTCGTGATGCTATATACAATAAACTAACAACAATAAAACTCATACCTTAAGAGGATGCCAAACTATAAGAGGAGAATGACTGGAGGGTTTCAACCAACTAGCCTACTCTACTATTCTCTAATTCCCGGATGGCATAGTGTGTGGGCACTCGGTTCCTCGATCGCTATGCTGGCACTGCTAGTCTCCTTCCGACCACCTAGATCTCTAAAGAACTTTTTGTCACAGTGAGTTGTGCAATAATAAGCCTGCTCACTTGAGAGTCTATGGTTTGAGAGAACTGGGGTGGCAAGACCTCTATTTATAGACTTGCATGAGGTGATCCCCTGAATTCGAATTGGATTAGAAGAAGATTTTCTCCCTTATCCACTCACAAAAATCTAAAAATTCTAGGCCAAAATTTAGGGACAATTTTCGGCCACTTTAGGGAATCTTGGTGTCCAAATTTCAAACAGGATTTTAACTTAAATTTTATCTCCTCATTCCCTCATAAAAACCGATTCCCCTTTGTGCAAAATGTAGGAAATAAATCGATAAAAACGTATCAGAGTGGCGCAGCGGAACAATAAAAATTTTTAGATCGTTAAATATCTCGTGATGCCATATACAATAAACCAACAACAATTAAAACTCATACCTCAAGGATGCCAATCAGCAGGTCCAGAATGACCGGAAGCTTCAACCAACTAGCCTTCTCTACTATTCTTCAATTCCCGAATGGCTGAGTGTGTGGGCACTCTGAACCTCGATCGGTATGCTAGCACTGCTAGTCTTCTTCCAACCACCCAGATCTCTAAAGAACTTTATTGTCACGGTGGGTTGTGCAACAATAAGCCAACTTACCTGAGAGTTTGTGGTCAGAGAGAACTGGAGTGGCAGGACCTCTATTTATCGACCTGCATGAGGTGATTCTCTGAATTCAAATTGGAGTAGGAAAAGATATTCTCCCTTATCCATAACCATAAAATCTGAATTTTCCATGGGAAAATCCCAATAATAAAATTCGGCCATTTAGGATAAATCCAATCCAAATTTAAATAAGATTTTAACTAGAATTTTATCTCCCTTTTTCAACCAAAAAATTTGAAATTTCCTAGGAGAAAATCTCCTCAAAAAATTCGGCCACATTTAGGATAAGGGAGAATCAAAATTCCACTAGGATTTTCAAGCTTGAATCTTAACTCATCCTTATCCAAAATAACCGAATTTTCCTAGGAGATATTCACCAAAATTTCGGCCACTTTCTGGGGAAGAGAGAATCCGAATTCAATTGGGATTGAAACTTGAATTTTTCCCTTGAACCTTATCCACAAAAACCGAAAATCCATTGAGGATAATCCTCAAAATTTCGTCCATCATTAGTTTGGATTTGGATTCAAAATTCAAGTAGGATTCTAACAAGATTATCCTCTCCATATCCAACTCAAATTCGAATTTCAAACCTTATGGATTTTCCACAACAAATTCGAATACCACTTGGACTGTGATTCAAAATTTGAATTTCAAATTACAAATTTGAATTTCAAATTCAAATTTCAAATTTCAAATTTCAAATTTTAAATTTCAAATTTCAAATTTAAATTTCAAATTCAAATTTGAAATTCGAATTTCAAATTCAAATTTCAAATTCAAATTTCAAATTTCAAACTTCAAAATTCAAATTTCAAAATCCACAAAATAGTTGTGTTTCAAATTCTTGTTCTCATGGATAATTTTCTATAACTCCAATCCAATCTCAAATAAAATCATAGTAACTTTTATTGGAGTTCGAATAATTGTGTACTCTGTTATCCAAAACAAAATCTGAATCCAACCGGAGAGAATCTTGTCTACCATCCTAATCCTGTGTCATCACCACCCATGCATAATAAACCAGCCAAGAGCATACACAAATCAATTTGCCCAACATTAAGGAATTATGTGGAACTAGTAGAGGGACTGATTGGACATATATAATCGGGCTCCCGCAATTCCATATGATCATCATTCTTTTACCGAACAACTCAATCATATGATCACTAGTTTCAGAGTCATACCATTATAAACCTGAAACTGAACTCCCAATTATATACCGTATTACGTAAGCGTGTGATAAGCTATCGTCCAATGACCTTGTCATGTATGCAGAACCCTCATATGATATCCATGATCAGCCTTAGGCCAAAGTCCGTTTAATCCTACTGATCAGGCTATCTTAAAGTTCCATTATACTACCGAATAAAGAAAATGATTATTCACCATACGTGAATAAGAAGTCATCCACCTAGCAGACGACCTAAGGCCTTGTCTATTTTCACATTTAGTATAATGCCTTTAAGAGGATACCCTTAACTCCTCATTAGAGCTATGATTCCGATACCTGCAAACGAACCCTTCGTCACATACAAGTCATGCACCCAACGAACCGGTCTATAAGCTTACTACCTCTGAGACTCTTTAGCCATTGGAACATCAAAGTACACAAGTCATATACATGAAGCTATCCTTTTACTTAGGATTAAGGTTATTGCATAATGAATGTCAAAAGCAGATCGATCCACTCAAAGCGGACTTCGTAGATCAATCACGCTTTAGTCCCGGTCTAATATGTCACCACCAAGCAACATATCTATGTCTCTACTTGGGAGTCCAGCTCCAGACAGTCAAGACAAACTATCCCCTCCAAGGCTTTATACAACATAATAGTCTTAACATGAGTTAGATGCTCGGTCTAACCCCATAGACTACAGACCATAGTTTAGACCGCTAACTTTAGAACATTGCCTTCTCGCATACAAAAGTCCATTGCAAGCAATGTTCTAACAGTTTAAGACAAGCAGTCAGGGAGCCATATTTACTTACATTTACTTTAACATGTAAATAAGATGAGGACAAATAGCAATGTAATGAATAACCTCTATATATAATTTTATTATCCAGTTCAAAATAAATATATCAAAATGTCTCTAATGCTTAGGGCATTTCCTAACAATCTGCCACTTGCTCTAAGCCAGCAGATGTGCCATGTTATGCATCCCCATCGCCTCTACGTGCTTCCCAAAGCTTCTAGCCACCAAAGTCTTAGTAGAGGGATCGGCAATGTTGTCCTCGGACACGATCTTACATACATCTACTTATCCTGTCTCCGCGTGCCCTCTAATGTCGACTTCCTCGAATCCTTACATGTCTGGAAGTCTAAGTCTGTGTATCCTATGGGTGTTAGGTCCCCTCCAGAATACACCAGCATATAATCCCTCATTCTCTTAAGATACTTGAGTATATGCTTTACTGCTTGCCAATGCTTAGTTCCAGGATTTGCTTGATATCGACTCACCATACATACTGCAAAACATATATCCGAGCAAGTGCAAAGCATAGCGTACATAAGGCTACCTACAGCAGATGCATAAGCATAAGGGACCTTACTCACATGCTCTCTTTCTTCCGATGTCTTGGGACAGTCATCCAATGAAAGAGTTAGACTAGCAATAGAAGGTTGTGAGCCTTTCTTTGCCTCTTGCATTGCATATTTGTCAATTATTTTATCTGTGTATGAAGCTTGGGATAACGCTATCATTTTGTTCATTCGATCTCTGAAGAGACGAATGCCTAGAACATAATTAGCTTCTCCCAAGTCCTTCATGTCAAACTGTTGGTGTAACCAAACCTTGACCGATGATAAGTTCCCTACATCATTCCCAATGAGTAGTATATCATCGACATAGAGTATCAGAAAGACCACTTTTCCATCCTTAATACGTTTATAAACACAGGGTTCATCAACGTTCTGCTCAAAACCAAATGTCTTAATCGCTTGATCAAACCTCTGGTTCCATGAGTGGGATGCTTGCTTTAATCCATAAATGGATCTAAGCAACTTGCAAACTTTCCTTTCTTAGCCTTTCGCTATGAACCCTTCGGGCTATATCATATAGATACACTCTTCAAGATGGCCATTCAAGAATGCCGTCTTGACATCCATTTGCCAGATCTCATAATCGAGAGCCGCAGCAATGGACAGAAGAATACGGATAGACTTCAGCATAGCAACAGGTGAAAATGTTTCATCGTAATCGATTCCAGTCTTTTGCGTGTACCCCTTTGCAACCAGTCTAGCTTTGAAAGTTTCCACTCTCCCTTTCGTATCCTTCTTTCTTTTGTAGACCCATTTGCATCCAATGGGTTTTATCCCATTCGGTAAATCTACAAGTTCCCAAACAGAGTTGGATTTCATAGAATCCAACTCATTGTTCATAGCCTGTTTCCAAGATTTAGAATCAACATCATTTATAGCTTCATCATAGGTGACCGGATCATCCTCATGCTCATAAGCCTCGGCCTGGTATACCTCAGCATCATACATAAAGAAATTAGGTTTCTTCGAAACCCTCCCACTACGACGAGGCACCCTAAGTTGTTGATCGTCTGCAGGTCTTTCACTGGAACTCAGACTTGCGTCCAAGACCGAAATCTGTGGAGTAGTTCTTTCACCCGATAACTCCTCTAGCACCACTTTGCTTCGAGGCTTAAAGTCATTCATGTGACTTTCCTCCAAGAATGTCGCATGGGTTGAGATAATGACTTTTTTTTCCTTCGGGTTATAGAACAGACCTCCTTTAGTTCCTTTTGGATACCCTACAAACATGCACAATTCTGATCTTGGTTCCAACTTTTTTGCATCCCCATCCAGTACATATGCCGGGCAGCCCCATATTCTCATATGTCCAAGGGAGGGCTTCCTTCCACGCCATAATTCATACGGAGTTCTGGGAATTGATTTGCTTGGAACTTGGTTTAGAATATAGCATGCCGTTTGTAAAGCATATCCCCAAAATGATAATAGCAGCGTTGAATAACTCATCATGGACCGTACCATATCCAATAAGGTCCTGTTTCTCCTTTCGGCTACACCATTCTGTTGTGGAGTACCAGGTGCAGTCAATTGGGATAATATCCTATTCTCTACAAGATGTCCTAGAAATTCGTCGAAGAGGTATTCGCCACCTCGATCAGATCGAAGTATTTTTATGGATTTAACCAATTGCTTTTCCACTTCCGCACGATACTCTTTGAACTTATCAAAGGTTTCGTTCTTGCGGTGCATCAGATACACATATCCATACCTCGAGTAATCATCTATAAAAGAGACATAATACTCGAACCCTCCTCGTGTTGTGACGTTCATGGGGCCACATATGTCAGTGGGCACAATTTCTAAGAGCTCCTGAGCCCTTTTACCCTTAGCTCCAAAAGACCTCTTGGTCATCTTACCCTCTAGACAAGACTCACATTGGGGAAGACGTACCTCCTCCAAAGATTCCAGAGGACCGTCTTTCACCAATCTTTGAATCCTATCCTGGTTAATATGACCAAGTCTTAAATGCCAAAGATATGCCTTGTTAGAGTGAGAAACTTTCAACCTTTTAGAGTTATCTATTAATTCAGTGTCAAGCAGTGAGTACATCTTTGGTTTGATCAAATATAGGTTTCCATCCATCCATCCAGAACAGATAAAAGACTTATTTCTACGAATATCAACTCTTTCACTAAAAGAAACTGAATAAGAATCCTTTATTAAACAAGCTACCGATATAAGGTTCCTCCTAAAATTAGGAACATAAAAACAGTCTTTCAATAAAATAAACCTAAATTGATCAAAATAAAGGTAAATATCTGTCACTACCTCAGCCACCACCAAGCTGCCGTTTCCAATTCGCAACGAGAGGCTCCTATCATGTAAACTTCTCGTTTCCATGAACCCCTACATAGAAACACAAACATGATTAGTGGTGCCCGAATCAATGACCTAAGTGTCTTTCGATTCTTCCACCTAACACGCTTCTAAGTAATGAAGTTCCTTACCTTTCTTGCCCTTGACGGCTAGGATTTCCCGGCAAGCCTTCTTAAAGTGACCTACCTTCCCACAACGAAAGCATTTGGACTTTTTAGGGTCCCTGGGCTTCTTGTTCTACTTCTTCTTCTTCCCATCCGAGACAAGAAGATTAGAAGAACTGGAAGCCGCTTGCTTTTGGTTTGGCCTCTTCCTTTTCTATGAGGGTTTGGAAGATTCCGTTAAATTGGCCTCACCTTTGGGTTGGACAGCATCCCCATCCCTGATCATCTGCTCATAAGCCTGGAGTTGCTTCATGAACTCGGTTAGTCCTAACTCCCTTGTCGCCAGATTATATGCGGCCTTAACCCCACAAAATCTTTAGACAGAGTTTTGAACACCATCTCGATCTGGGTGTTATAGTCCAACTCAACACCGTTTTCGGCAGCCTCAACGAAGAATCCCATTAGAGTGATCATATGGTCCTTCATCGGAGTACCTACCTTTTGCTTAGAGTTCATAATGCTGGTGATAGCGGACTATCGAGCCAACTTTTCTTGGCCTCCGAACATGTCTTCCAGATTTTCCATGATCTCCCTAGCAACTTGATAAGTCTCATGCTGCTTTTGTAAAGCACACGTCATGCTAGCAAGTATGTAGCATCGAGCTATATCATTGGATTCTCTCCAACGAGTATAGGCAACCGGGACCTCCTCAATCGGTGTGTCAGGTTTTGGCCCTGGTGGCCATGGTTCGTCCAGTACGAACTTATGTCTCTCGCAGCTGAGAACTATTAACAGATTTCTTTTCCAATCCTTATAATTATTGCCATTCAGTTTATTCTCAGCGAGTATTGAAATGAGGGGTGTCGATGACATTTTGAACTGAAATAAAATTATACTAGACATCATTACAAAGCCCAAGCAAATATACAGATAATTTAGCAAATAAAACATACAAGTATGTTCCTACATGAAACTTGAAAAACATGTAGTATTGCAATGGTAACTCTCAGCACCTATTGCCCCAAGCCACCGAGGGGTGGTCATGAAAACAAATAGCCGGAACATGGACCCCGTCCAATTAATATATGTTGCCTTAAATCCTCCAAGGTTAAGACATATATTAATAACCGCTTATTTGGCCACCAGTTTAGCTAACAGAGCTTCTAGGGAAGGTTAATAACTAAACAAGTCTTGAGTGTATAACCATTGTTTACGTAGCCCGATCCACATCCTACCAAGCCACCAAGGGGTGGTCATGAATAGGATCGTACCCGAACACGTTTTCCACATAGGAGACCTAATCTAGTATACCGGCGGCGGTAAACACCTACCGAGGGGTATGGTCAGGGCAGAACTAACGCGAGGCGTTACCATGCCTTCACATATGGATCAACAATGGAGGCCGTGGGTTTTGTTTGAAACCCTCTCCCACTCAATATTTTGAAAAACATGCAAGTTTTGACAAAGTATGTATGATCAGTATAGTATGAGCGGCACTCAGCTATCCTATATGACATGTTATCAAATATGCATATAAAACATCCATCAATACATATTTATACATCCATGACATATCATAGAGAAAATAATTGACAGAATAACCAAGCCATGGTTCCATCCTAGAACAAAGAAAATAAAGATTACAAAATTCCATCCAAAGCATTCTTTGGGTCTTGAATTTCGTTCCGTCTTCTTGTATCCATCTTTATGTAGCCTCACCATTTATTTCTCATCTCAAGAATCATTTAAAATTTACATCTTCAAAAATTTAAATTTCAAATTCAAATTCCAAATTCGAATTTCAAATATAAATTTAAAATTCAAATTTTAAACATCATGTGTAATAATATGTAATTTCAAAAATTTCAAATTTTCAATTACATATTTTTAAACATGATTTAAAATTAAATTTCAAATTTAAAAATCAAAATTTTTCGATTTTTTTTTGAACCGTCGCACCACCGCCCCCGTAGGCGGTAGCCGCCGTGGGCAGCCATCAGCCCCGGAGGGGCTGGCAGCCCACGGCCACCCATGTGTAACCCTGCCGCGCTGCAGGCCAAACCTGCAGCTCTAGGCTGCACGCCCAGGCTGGGCACAGTAGCCGGCAGGCTGCGGCCAGCCTTGGGTAGGCCACGGCCACCCTCGGCTGTAGGCCAAGCCTGCGGCCGTGGGTAGTTATGGCCTGCACTGGGACTGCCGCAGCCCCGTCCTGCCCAAGGGCAGGGGCTGCAGCCCCACCAAGGCCCGTCGACCTATCCCGAGGGGTCGTGTCTCGATTTTCATGCCATATTCCAATTTACCTATTAGGATCTCCAAAAATTAATTTGAATCCCAATTAAATTGAAATTTTCCCACACAATCAAAATTTCAACCTTTAAATCAAATTTAACTTTTGGTCAAAATAAATTATGGTCTTCAATCTTCAATCTCCTTCAAGAATAATTACATAAAATTTCCTAAACCGTTTCCGGTGTACAAAAATTCTAACCATAAAAATTCTAAGAGACAAAAATTAAAATCCATGGGAAAATTACAGTGTTAATAAACTGCTCCCATGTTACATAAAAATTCCTAGATACAATTTTTCTAAATTCTAAGGAACCATAACCGGCAAAAACAAGCATGCTTATAATAATTCAAAAAATTAAAATAACCACATTCTTTATACATAATCCATGATAACAACATAAAGGAATCCTAGAATGCCACTCTCTAAATATCAAATCCATACATAAATAAAAAGACTAAGTAATTGTCTAATTTATGTACATGGCATAGTCATGAGATGGCTCTGATACCAATTGTAGGAAGATCTATCTCATGATGCCATATACAATAAACCAACAACAATTAAAACTCATACCTCAAGGATGCCAATCTGTAGGAGGAGAATGACCGGAGGCTTCAACCAACTAGCCTTCTCTACTATTCTCCAATTCCCGAATGGCTGAGTGTGTGGGCACTCTGAACCTCGATCGGTATGCTAGCACTGCTAGTCTTCTTCTGACCACCCAGATCTCTAAAGAACTTTATTGTCACGGTAGGCTGTGCAACAATAAGCCTGCTCACCTGAGAGTCTGTGTTCTGAGAGAACTGGAGTGGCAGGACCTCTATTTATAGACCTTCAAGAGGTGATTCTCTGAATTCGAATTGAATTAGGAAAAGATATTCTTCCTTATCCATAACCATAAAATATGAATTTTCCATGGGAAAATCCCAACAATAAAATTCAGCCATTTAGGATAAATCCAATCCAAATCTAAACAAGATTTTAACTAGAATTTTATCTCCCTTTTTCAACCAAAAAATCCGAAATTTCCTAGGAGAAAATCTCCTCAAAAAATTCGGCTACATTTGGGATAAGGGAGAATCAAAATTCCACTAGGATTTTCAAGCTTGAATTTTAAATCATCCTTATCCAAAATAACCGAATTTTCCTAGGAGATATTCTCCAAAATTTTGGCCACTTTCTAAGGAAGAGAGAATCCAAATTCAATTGGGATTGAAACTTGAATTTTTCCCTTGAACCTTATCCACAAAAACCGAAAATCCATTGAGGATAATCCTCAAAATTTCGTCCATTATTAGTTAGGATTTGGATTCAAAATTCAAGTAGGATTCTAACAAGATTATCCTCTCCATATCCAACTCAAATTCGAATTTCAAACCTTGTGTATTTTCCACAACAAATTCGAATCCCACTTGGACTGTGATTCAAAATTTGAATTTCAAATTTCAAATTCGAATTTCAAATTCAAATTTCAAATTCCAAATTTCAAATTTCAAATTTCAAATTTAAATTTCAAATTCAAATTTCAAATTCGAATTTCAAATTCAAATTTCAAATTCGAATTTCAAATTCAAATTTCAAATTCAAATTTCAAATTTCAAAATTCAAATTTCAAAATCCACAAAACAGTTGTGTTTCAAATTCTTGTTCTCATGGATAATTTTCTACAACTCCAATCCAATCTCAAATAAAATCATGGCAACTTTATTTGGAGTTCGAATAATTGTGTACTCTATTATCCAAAACAAAATCTGAATCCAGCCGGAGAGAATCTTGTCTACCATCCTAATCCTATGTCATCACCATCCATGCATAATAAACCAGCCAAGAGCATACACAAATCAATTTGCCAAATGTTAAGGAATTATGTGGAGCTAGTAGAGGGACTGATTGGACATATATAATCGGGGTCCCGCAAATCCATATGATCATCATTCTTTTACCGAACAACTAAATCATATGATCACTAGTTTCAGAGTCACACCACTATAAACCTGAAACTGAACTCCAAATTATATACCGTATTACGTAAGCCTGTGATAAGCTCTCCAATGACCTTGTCATATATGCAGAACCCTCATATGATATCCATGATCAGCCTTAGGCCAAAGTCCGTTTAATCCTACAGATCAGGCTATCTTAAAGTTCCATTATACTACCGAATAAAGAAAATGATTATTCACCATACGTGAATAAGAAGTCATCCGCCCAGCAGACGACCTAAAGCTTTGTCCATTTTCACATTCAGTATAATGCCTTTAAGAGGATACCCTTAACTCCTCATTAGAGCTATGATTCCGATACCAGCAAACGAACCCTTCATCGTATATAAGTCATGCACCCAACGAACCGGTCTATAAGCTTACTACCTTTGAGACGTTTTAGCCATTGGAACATCAAAGTGCACAAGTCATATACATGAAGCTTTCATTTTACTCAGGATTAAGGTTACTGCATAATAAACGTCAAAAGCATATCGATCCACTCAAAGCGGACTTCGTAGATCAATCACGCTTTAGTCCCGGTCTAATATGTCACCACCAAGCAACATATCTATGTCTCTATTTGGGAGTCCAGCTCCAGACAGTCAAAACAAACGTCCCGTCCAAGGCTTTAGACAGCATAATAGTCTTAATATGAGTTAGATGCTCGGTCTAACCCCATAGACTACAGACCATAGTTTAGACCGCTAACTTTAGAACATTGCCTTCTTGCATACAAAAGTCCATAGCATGCAACGTTCTAACAGTTTAAGACAAGCAGTCAGGGAGCCATATTTGCTTACATTTACTTTAACATGTAAATAAGACGAGGACAGATAGCAATGTAATGAATAACCTCTATATATAATTTTATTATCCAGTTCAAAATAAATACATCAAAATGTCTCTAATGCTTAGGGCATTTCCTAACATAAAAAACAGGACTAGATTCGGTCATTAAAGTGTGAGGAGAATCAAAGTTCAAATAGGATTTTCTAGTTTGAATTTAATCTCATCCTTATCCATTAAAACCGAAAATCACCCCTTAAAATTTTCGGCCACTAAAGGGAAGGAGGTAATCCAAATTCAACTAGGATTTTCTTTCTTGAATTTTCCTTGAACCTTATCCACAAAAATTGAAAATATCTAGGAGGATTTCCCTCAACAATTTTTGACCACTTTAGTTAGGATTAGGATTCAAAATTCAAGTCGGATTCAAACAAGATTTTCCTCTCCACAATCCAACATAAATTTGAATTCTAATCCTGTGGAATTATCCATAAAGAATTCGAATTCCACTTGGACTGTGATTCAAAGTTTGAATTTCAAATTTCAAAGTTCAAATTTCAAAATTCGAACTTCAAATTTCAAAATTCGAACTTCAAATTCAAACTTCAAATTTAAATTTTAAATTCAAATTTCAAATTTAAATTTCAAATTCAAATTTCAAATTCGAATTTTAAATTTAAATTTCAAATTCAAATTTCAAATTCAAAATTTAAATTTCAAAATTCAAATTTCAAATTTCAAAATTCAAATTTCAAACTCCACAAAAAGTTGTATTTCAAATTTTGTTCTCATGGATAATTTTCTACAACTCCAATCCAATCTCAAACAAAATCATGGCAACTTTATTTGGAATTTGAATAATTGTGTACTCTATTATCCAAAATAAAATATGAATTCAACTAGAGAGAATCTTGTCTACCATCGTAATCCTATCTCAACACCATCCATGCGTAATCAACTAGCCAATAAGCATACACAAATCAATTTGCCAACCGTTAAGGAATTATGTGGAGCTAGTAGAGGGACCAATTGGACATATATAATCGGGCTCCTGTGAATCCATATGATCATCATTCTGTACCGAACAACTCATTCATATGATCACTAATTTTAGAGTCACACCACTATAAACCTGAAACTGAACTCCTAATTATATACCGTATTACGAAAGCCTGTGACAAGCTAATGTCCAATGACCTTGTCATGTATGCAAAAACCCTCATATGATATCCATGATCAGCGTTAGTCAAATTTCATTCAATCTTACTGATCAGGCTATCTTAAAGTTCCATTATACTACCGAATAAGAAAATGATTATTCACCATGTATAAATAAGAAGTCATCCGCCCAGCAGATGACCCAAGGTCTTGTCCATTTTCACATCCAGTATAATGCCTTCAAGAAGACACCCTTAACTCCTTAGAGTTATGAATCTGATATCTGTAAGCAATCCCTTCATAGCATACAAGTCATGCACCTAACGAACCGGCCTACAAGCTTACTACCTCTAAGATGCTTTAGCCATTGGAACATCAAAGTACACAAGTCATATACGTGAAGTAGTTCATTTACTCAGGATTAAGGTTATTGCATAATGAACGTCAATCACGCTTTAGTCCCGGTCTAATATGTCACTACCAAGCAACATATCTATGTCTCTACTTGGGAGTCTATGCTCCGGACAGTCAAGACAAACCGTCCCCACCATGGCTTTAGATAACATAATAGTCTTAATATGAGTTAGATGCTCGGTCTAACCCCATAAACTATAAACTTTAGTTTAGACCGCTTACTTTAGAACATTGTCTTCTTGCATACAAAAATCCATTGCATGTAATGTTCTAACAGTTTTAACACAAGCAGTCAGTAAGCCGTATTTGCTTACATTTACTTTAACATGTAAATAGAATAAGGGTAAACTGTAATGTAATGAATAACCTCTATATTATAATTTCATTATCCAGTGCAAAATAAATACATAAAAATGTCTCTAATGCTTAGGGCATTTACTAACAGTCTGTCAGAAGTTCGACCAGTTATCCCACCTGTGTCCATATGTTGTCTCTATAGAAAGAGAAAAAATTCAAAAGATGATAGGAATGTTCAGACCTGACATCTTAGCATTAGTAGACAGTGGGTTGGCGCCACCCACTACTATATCTGATTATGTAAGTCAAGCTTTAATAGCCGAATACCACTTGCCTCGACAGAAGGAGAAAAAGGAAGAGATCTGGGACGCCAAGAAGAAGGAGAAAGTCTTGGCCAAAGCCGCACAAGCTGGATCCCAGGTCAAATAGGGAAGGAAGACGAGTCAGAACACGAAGGTCGGACAATCAAATACCTCTGGCCAATAGTCACAAGGAAAGAGGAAGGGGAATAATTTAGGAAACAAAAACCAACAGTAGAGGTTAAACAATAATGCTGGACCTATTGTTCGTGATTGCGTGATCTGTGAAAATAGGCATCCAGGCCGATGCAGACTTGCACCAAATGCCTATTTCCAGTGTGGGAAAGATGGCCATTTTGCTAGAAACTGTCCTGAGAATAGCCAAAATGCACAGGGAACATTCCAGCCACAGCAGCAACGTCCCCAAGCCCATGCAATGCAAGCAAAGATTGAAGGCCCTTCACATTCGGAGACACAGGAAAGATCAGAATGATTTCCTCGTGCAGATGCTAGAGTGATGGTCTATATTAAGGAAGATACGGAAGCCAGGATGTCTAATGTAGTGACAGCTCAGCTTTCTATCGCTAATCATTTGGCATCTATTTTATTTGATTCTGGAGCTACGCTTTCATTTATTTCATATGAGTTTGTGAACAAGATAGGATATCCAAAAGATAATATGGGTATGACCTTTAGAACGGCTCTACCCTCGGGAGAAGTATTAATGTTTAATTATTGGTTGCCCCATGTGCCAATAATTATGGCAAATAGGGAGTTGTATGCAGAATTGATCGTAATAGAGCTTGCTAATTATGATGTAATACTAGGAATGGATTTCCTAATGAAGTACCAAGCCACGATCAACTATCGGAAGCAGAAGATAATGTTCCGACCTGACCAAGAAGACGACTTTGAATATGTTGGTTCATCACATGAATCGATGAAGATAATGATCAACTTGATGAAAGCAAGAAGGCTAATGTCTAATGGTTGTGCTGGATATTTAGCATACACAGTGGATATGATGGAGGAATAGAAACTTTAACCCGATAATGTTCCTATCGTAAACGAGTTCCTCGATGTCTTCCCAGAAGAGTTACCTAGACTGCTGCCTAAATGAGAGATCTCTTTTGAGATTGAACTGATGTCAGGAACTGCACCAATTTCAAAGGTGCCATACTAGATGGCACAGGTGGAGTTGAAGGAGCTGCAAGAGCAATTGAAAGAACTTCTTGACAACAGATTCATCCGTCCGAGCTATTCCCTATGGGGTGCTCCGGTGTTGTTGGTCAAGAAGAAGGATGGTACATTTCGTATGTGCATCGACTACCGGGAGTTGAATAAGGTCACTATCAAGAATAGGTATCCATTACCTAGAATTAATGACTTGTTTGATCAGCTCAAAGGCGCAACAATATTCTCCAAGATCGGTATATGATCGGGATATCATCAGTTGCGGATAAAGGAGAGCAACATCCCAAAGACTGCATTTTAGACCCGTTACAGTCATTACGAATTTCTTATGATGTCGTTTGGGTTGACAAATGTGCCAGCTTCATTTATGGACCTAATGAATCGAGTCTTCACGGAATATTTAGATAAGTTTGTCATTGTGTTTATCGATGATATACTTATATATTTAAAGACTCGTGACGAGCACGAAGAACACTTGTGGATTGTTCTGCAGATGATAAGGAAACATCAACTCTATGCAAAATTCTCTAAGCATGAATTTTGGCTAGATAGAGTACATTTCCTTGAACACGTGGTTTCCAAGGAAGGAATCGCCGTGGATCTTGCAAAAGTGGAGGTGATTAATGAATGGCTCGCACCTAAGAGTGTGACAGAAATATGGAGTTTCTTTGGTCTAGCAGACTATTATAGAAGATTTGTAGAGGGATTCGCACAACTTGCTACACCTCTCACGGCTTTGACCCGCAAGGAGAGGAAGTACAAGTAGACTGTAGAGTGCAAAAGGTGCTTTCAAGAGCTGAAGAAGCGATTAACGAGCATTCAATCCTTACACTTCCTACTGAAGGGGAGATATTTGTGATTTATAGTGATGCATCAAATATGGGATTAGGAGCTATCCTGATGCAAGGTGATAAGGTGATTACTTATGCCTTGTGTCAATTAAATGACCATGAGTGAAATTATCCCACACATGACCTGAAACTTGCCGTAGTAGTGTTGGCACTGAAGATTTAGTGACACTATTTGTATGGATCTCAGTGTCAGATTTATACTGACCATCAGAGTTTAAAATACTTCTTCACATAGAACGAGTTGAATATGTGGCAAAGGAGATGGATGGAGCTAGTAAAGGATTATGATTGTGAAATCCTCTACCATCTCAGAAAAGCTAATCGCATTGTAGATGCGTTAAGTAGATAATCTGCTATTTCACAACAACTGTCGTTTGGAAAATTTCCAAGACTATTGTAGCAGGAAATCAATGCGTTGAAGATGTAGCTGATATCTAGAAGATTGGCTGCACTTTAATTGGAATCATCATTATACGAGGACATTAGAGAGGCTTAGAAGTGAGATCCTAATCTACCAAGTTCTCAAGAAGGAGTGTCCAAAGAGGGATTAATCCTACATCAGGGATGAATTCATGTTCCTAATGATGAAGGATTAAGAATGCAGATTATGGCAGAAGCCCATGAGATGCCATATTCAGTGCATCCCGGAGCCAGCAAGATGTACCAGGACTATGTCACTAAAAGTCACAAAAGTCCTCTCCAGGACTTTGTCACCGGACGTCATCTATAGTCTCTTAGTCTGATAACAAACTCCATTACCTCCACGACTCTAGGGAACGTAGGCGGTGTCACTTCCCCGCTTGCCCATGAGAAACTAGGGCTGATGCTGGACTCCTCCAAGAGAATCACTAGATCGTGGTATGGTGAAACTCAGTACAGTTAAGCGCTTATCCTAGTCAGAAGAGTCCCAGTACACAAGAGCGTTTCCCTGAAGGGTGCTAACAGCCAACAGGTCCCAGTTATCTTGATCAATGGCGTACAGCCAGAGAATCATCTCGATAGTGTGAAACCAGTCCTACATTCCCATGGAGTGCTTGTGACGCCTTAAATTTTATTTAAGGGTCAATATATAATTTAAATAAAATTAGTGTGCCAAAAATTAATTAAAAATCTTTTGGAAACCCTAGGTTGGTTTCCTAGTCAAATTTCACTCAAAAAGTCAACAATTTTAACTTCAAAAAAACCCTAAAATATTCGGCCATTACTTGGGATTTTAATTAAAAATTTAAATTTCACAAATCCAAGGAGGATTCAAACTCAAATTTCATCCCTTAAATATAAAGAAGAAATTCGGCCATAAAGTGTGGGAAATAAAGGAGATTTTATTTGAATTAAAAGCTAGGTCAAAACTCAATCAAAATTCAAATTATTATTTTTCCTTAAAAACTAATGGATAATTTCGGCCACTTAAGGAGAAATAAGAGAGAAAAACCCTAGCCTCAAAACAGCACAAAAACTTTCCCTTTTGCCCCTCAAAAGATTCGGCCAAACAAGGAAGCAAAAAGGAAAGAAAAACCTAGTATAAAAACCCTCTTTCAACTCTCATTCACCCTTCCTTTCACTCTCAAAATTTCCGCCAGCTTTCCCTTCTTTCCTCTCTGAATTTTTTCTCCCAAAACACACCAAAACAGCAAGCAAAAACCTACCTAAAGGCAGCTCAAAGATTCAACAACTTTTGAGACAAAAACAAGGTGAGAAATCAACTTTTTCCTTCCTTCTCCTTTTGATTTTAAATCCGAAATTTTTATGGTTTTTCTCCACTGTTTTCCCTACTGTTTTGAAGACTCCAACACTCATACAAATTCAGCCAAATAGGAGACCAAGCATAAAAAATAGTGCAGCACAAACAAGGTGTGATTTCTCTCTCTAAAACCCTAAAAATTTTGCCTCATTGATCCCCATTCAAAAACCCTATTATCACATGTGTAAATTTTATGATTTTTGCCAATTTGATTCTGGGGTTGTGTTAATGACATATAAATAAGTTTCTCCACGAAATTTCGTGATTATTGGATGAAAATTGAATTGGATTGAGGCTAATTGAAATTCGAACAGGAAAAACGGAAATCTGGAAAATTATCATATGAATAGTAAACTTTTGTCAACCATAACTTGAGTTTTAAAAATGATTTTTGAGTGAATCTTCAGCCTAAAATTAAATCGAGATGTCCCCTGAATGCCTGCAAAATTTCAGAACCAAACTCATCCGTTGACCTAGTCAAAATATTTTTCTAAAATAGGTGGACAGAACTGCCAGTTTTTGAACTGAAACTGAAACCCTGATTTTATGCCTGAAAACAACCCCTCGGTTTTTGGCCTAGTTGAGTAACCAAACGATGTCTAAAAATTATAAAAATTATATGGAATTAAAGCTACGGATGTCTAGTTTAACATATTAAAAATTTAGAATTTTTGGGATTAAAAATGAATTAATATTGATTTTAGAGTCAGCCTAGGTCATCTGCCTATGTCCAGAAATATCCTAACTTAGGGGTTTTCACAAATTTTAAATCCCAAATGTTATTAAACATTTTAATATCTTTTTGTGGCACACTAAAATGATTGGATGATTTTGTCCAGACCTAGACTGATCATATGTTGTGATTATAGGATTTATTTGACGTTCTTGCTTGATTGGTGGATCACGTTATCGCAACGCTTGTGCGATAATCGAGGTAGGACTTTCTAGCCTTTTCTGGGAGTAGTCAAGTGTTTTAAATTTCCCTGTTTTATCGATGACATGCTGTTTTCAGTTTATGAAATTATTATACTGTTTTTGATGAAATAAACGAATGCAATGTGTTTTGTAATAAATGTGTATTTTAAAGCGTGTTTTGATTAATGGCATAATATAACTTGGTAAATACCATCTTTTGAATAATCCGGTGAACATAATTGAGCTCTAGTTCATGATCATTGTAAATGATGCGTGTGTCCCAAAGTTGACGCCGTGGGGGAAGGCCCCTAAACCTGTGCAGGGCCGTTCGGCCTATTTAGACCGTAACGAGATGATCTAGGATAATTCAATTCGAGGCACATATATTATAGCTACGGCAAGTCCTCACTCAAAATATGATGGTTTATTTTAATAATTTATTATTTTTAATATTGAGGCACGTATATTGCAGCTACGCTAAGTCCTCAGCAGAGTAAAACATGTATTAAAAATGTTTTCACGAAATTGTTGATTATTTTTTGAAATGATTATTATGCCATGTATTCTTAAATTGTTAATTATTTTTGAAAACAATTATTATGTCATACTTTTAAATGTTACCTGTTTAATCCACCTTTGTTTCTATCCTACTGAGCCAGCGCTCATGTCCCTTTTCTTTGTGATTTCGAAATGACTACTTCCAGGTGCGGGAGGTAGCAGTTCCGAAAATCGTTGAGCTATCCGTTTCTACCAAAGATGATGCTATCCGTTTTCTACATCTTATTCTTTCTGTTTCTCTTTCTGATGTAATGAGACTTTAAGTTTGGATTTTATTTCACGTTATTTAAATTTCATGCTTGGGAATATTTTATGGTTGGTTTTTTTTTTTAGACCGATTTTGTGTTTGGTTTCCGCATTAAAAAGTATTTATTTTCTACTTTATTTTACTATGTGGTTATGATGCTACTTTATAAATAATTAGGCTTAGCTAAATCATGATGTTGATCCGCTTTTCGTAATAAATGTTTTTCCTTAAATCTCGGGTTGATATTATGATTTGGCTGCCGTGGCACGAGTCTAAATTTTTGGCCGTGACAAATAATGGCATTAGAGCCCAAGTTTTCAAAAGGGTTTTCATCAAAACGTTTTCAAAATACCCAAGCATGGTTTTTCCTTACTCTTAGAAGCTTATAGGATTTCTTCTTCCTTCAATGTTATTCAGCAAAATGGCTCGTCCCGGCACGCATAGTCAGAGGCAGCAGAGAGGCAACGACGAAGAGAACCCACGGAACACACAGCCTCATGGGAGTCAGAATGCAGCGGTTCCTACACCAAATGATCAGCTAACGGCGATGCAGAATCTCACGGCGGTGATACAGGCTCTCCTCACCGTCTTACCTTTTGGAACACCTAACCCAGCTCCTGTAGCCAATGTTGTTCCTAATGAGACCCAGAGAGCGGGGTGTTCATCTCAGACTCTTCAGCAAACGCCTACCACTGAAAACCCTACCTCTGGAGCAGTACCTACCCAGCTTATGATACATCCTAAACAGGCAGCCCTAACTCTTTTCTTTAAGCCTCACGTACCCACTTTCGACGGCACGGGCACAGAGATGGATGCCGACTACTGGTTTGATGCCATTCGCAAGCAGCTAAAGTGTACTGCCACACCCGCAGAGTTCTGGGTCGAGTTTACTTCCAACAAGCTGGTGGGTCTAGCCTTTGCCTGGTGGGCTAGTGTCGAGGATGGTTTGACAGAGGAGCAGAGGTCTTCTTAGTCAGTTTTCGAGGAACGTTTTCACGAGCGTTTCTTCTCAGCTTAGTTCCATGACAAAAAAGCTAGGGAGTCCATCTGTTTGAAGTAAGGTTCTATGTCAGTGCAGGAATATGAAGCCAAGTTCACCGAGTTGGCCCGGTATACGAAGAATTAGGTTTTGGATGAAGCTACTAAGTGTCTCTGCTTTGAGGAAGGGCTTAGCCTCTATGTGAAGAGGGGTGTACAACCGTTCCAGATTAGGGATAGCTACCAGCAGATAGTTACTAAGGCGTTGACAGTCGAAGAGGGCGACAAGGAGTTCCTTGAAGCTCGTAACAGAAACAAGCCTGGACCAATCCGCAACAAGCCTCAGCAGAAGCCGCAGACTCCTTACCAAAAGAACCAACAGTCTCAGGGATCGGGTTCTCATCAGTTTTCTGGACAGCGACAGGGTCGGGTGAATGTGATTACCTGCTTCGAGTGTGGTGATGAAGGCCATAAAAGAAATGTCTGCCCGAAGAGATAGTCAAGAGACAATGCTCATAGACATCATCATCAGTGGAATCAGAATGGTCTTCCACAGAGGTAACAGTTTACTTCCCAGTCTTCGCAGTCACAGCACCCTCAGCTTCCGGCTACTTATCAGCCTCAGCGCACGAGCGAGTACACTGCGCCTTATGCTCCACATGCTACACCGCTACAGCAGTTCCCAGTGCCGAGTTATCAGAGACCGCCACCACAGGGTCAGAGTACGAGTATCAGCGAGGGAATACAGCTCAAAATCGTGGTAAGGCACCACAGGTACACGTTCTTGGAGCCGACAGTATGGAGATAGATCATACATCGACTGCATTAGATGGTATAATTTCTATCATTGGTACATATGCACATGTTTTGTTTGACACCGGGGCTACACACTCTTTTATAGCCCAACATTATGCTCGTTCACTTGGTTTAAAACTGCAAAATCTTGACTCTCCCTTATGTGTGAAATCCCCGTTGGGCACGACTTCCGTTAGTGATGGGTGTCAAGCCTATGTTTATGTTGGGGATGTTTGTTTGGAGGCATCACTTGTGGTAATGCCTATGTTTGCTTATGATGTTATTCTGGGATATGACTGGCTTTCCCAATATGGGATTATGCTTGATTGTCGTAATCGTCGCGTTATCTGTACAATTGATTTCGGACATGTAGTGTCCTATCAGTTAAGCTTAGTTTCAGATGTTGATAGATCTGCTCTGAGGTTAGTGTCGAAGAGTAGAAAGGGTATTCTTTGCTTCTTATCCTTGTGTGCAGTGGAAGATCCAGTTCTAAAAAGAGTACCCAACCTATACCTGTTGTTGATAGTTTTCCAGATGTTTTTCCAAAAGCTCTTCCAGGTTTATCGCCTCATCGAGAAATAGAGTTTCGTATCGACTTAGTTCCCGGAACAGCTCCTTTTGCATCTGCTCCGTATCGTATGGCACCTCTAGAGATGAAGGAGTTGAGCAAGCAGCTAGATGAGTTGAAATCACTGGGCTTTATCCGAGACAGTAACTCACCTTGGGGTTCGTCAGTCCTTTTGTGCAGAAAGCCAACGGTTCGCTATGTCTCTGTGTGGACTACAGAAAGCTCAACAGTGTGACCATAAAAAATAAGTATCCATTACCACGTATAGATGACTTGTTCGATCAGTTGGGTGGAGCTTGTTTCTTCTCCAAGGTCGACTTGAGATCCGGTTATCATCAGCTTCATGTTAGAGAGGAGGATATTCTAAAGACAGCATTCCGAACAAGGTATGGCAGTTATGAGTTCTTAGTAATGCCTTTCGGTTTGACAAACGCGCCAGCAGCCTTCATGGATATGATGAATAGAGTCTTTTGACCTTTTCTTGATAAGTTCGTCATCGTATTCATCGACGACATCCTCATCTACTCCCGAACTTGTGAAGATCATGCACAGCATCTCAGTATGGTTTTACAGACTCTTCGTGAACATCAGTTGTACGCCAAGAAAGAAAAATGTGAGTTTTGGATGACAGAGGTTAAGTTTCTTGGGCATATCATCTCAGGAGACGGTATATCAGTTGATCCATCCAAGGTTGAAGCGATTCTTAAGTGGGAATGACCGAAGAATGTTCCAGAGATCCGAAGCTTCTTGGGCTTAGCGGGATATTATCGACGTTTTGTACAGGACTTCAGCAAGCTCGCCGCTCCCCTCCCCAATCTGACAAAGAAGGATGTACCTTTCATTTGGGACAACAGCTGTGAGTCAGTTTTCCAGGAGTTAAAGAGTCGTTTGACGTCTGCACCTATCCTTATCATTCCGGATCAGGATCAAGTATACGATGTTTACACCGATGCTCCTCATCAAGGTCTTGGAGCAGTTTTGATGCAACAGAACCGAGTTGTCGCTTATGCCTCATGACAGCTGAAACAACAAGAACGAAACTACCCTACACGCGATCTAGAGTTAGCTGCAGTAGTGTTCGCGCTTAAGATTTGGCGTTGTTATCTGTATAGTGCTAGTTTTAGACTGTTTTCAGATCACAAGAGTTTGAAATACTTAGCTACACAGAAAGATCTCAACCTGCATTAGAGAAGATGGGTAGAATACATGCAAGACTACGACTTCCAAGTCGAGTACCATCCGGGTAAAGCAAACGTGGTTGTAGATGCACTAAGTGGGAAAAGAGAGGCAGTTCCCAATTCTAATCATGATGCTTCTATAATGGCTATGCAGATAGATGAGTGGGAAAAGGACAGAGTTCTTACAGCTTATCAGGTTCGTTTTGGCGAAGTTCAGGGTCACCCAGTGTTGTGTAACTTAGTGATGGAACCAGACTACGTGCAGAGGATCAAGAAGAATCAGTTGGCAGATACATGTTTCATTGACATCCGAGATAGATTGTTAAAGGGCAAGCATGTTGCAGAGTGGTCGATGGACGCCAGTGGAATTCTTTACAACGAGGGTCGCTTAGCAGTGCCACACATCCCAAAGCTTATACAGGAGATCTTGTCAGAGTTTCATTAGTCGAGGTTCGCCATGCACCCAGGTGGAAACAAGATGTATCAAAACCTAAGACGGCAGCTTTGGTGGAGAGGTATGAAGTTAGATGTGAAGAATTTCGTGGCCAATTGTTTGACGTGTCAAAAGGTAAAGGCAGTACGGGAGAGACCCGCAGGTCTACTCCAACCACTTCCAATACCTCGGTGGAAGTAGGATAGTATAGGAATGGACTTCTAAACCGGCTTACCGAGAGCACAGGATGGATCTGATGGAGTCTGGGTAGTTGTAGATCGTCTCACGAAGACCGCGCACTTCATCCCGTTCGAGACGACTTGCAGCAGGAACCAACTAGCCGAGCTTTACATGAGGAACATAGTCAAATTGCATGGAGTCCCTTCAGTGATCGTTTCTGATCATGATACGTGCTTCGACGCTCTCTTTTGCCAAAGTCTACAGGAAGCTCTAGGCACAGAACTAAACTTCAGCACTGCTTTTTATCCGCAGACAGATGGTCAGTCGGAGCGTCTCATACAGATTCTCGAGGATATGCTACGTGCCTGCATTCTTAATCTTGGAGATGGATGGAGCAAACACCTCTACATGGCAGAGTTCGCATACAACAACAGTTATCAAGCAAGTATCGGAATGGCACCCTTTGAAGCATTGTACAGAAAGCCTTGTCGATCACCCATCTATTGGGTTGACAACCAGGAAGCACCAGTTGGTGGACCCGATATGATTCTAGACCAGTACGAGAAGATTGCCATCATCAAACAACGACTTCTAACAGCACAGAGTCGACAGAAGAGCTATGCAGATCAACGCAGAAAGACATTAGAGTTCAAGGTCGGAGAGTTTGTGTTGCTAAAGGTTTCACCGAAGAAAGGTATCTCTCGTTTCGGAGTTAAAGGGAAGCTAGCACCGTGTTACATTGGACCTTTCGAGATCGTACGCAGAGTTGGTAAGGTTGCATATGAGCTAAAGTTACCCGACACCTTGGGAGTGCACAACGTTTTCCATGTATCGATGCTGAGGAAGAGTGCACGAACAGAGTCCGAAGTCATTTCAACCGATGATGTAGACATCCAACCAGATGTCTCTTACGTCGAGGTTCCGGTGAAGATTTTGGATCATAAGGTCAAGCAGCTGAGAACGAAAACAATACCCATGGTGAAGGTTATTTGGAGTAACCATGGTGAAGAGGAAGCCACATGGGAAACCGAGAAAGATATACGCGAGAACCATGCTGAATGGTTTGCTAAGCAGTAGAATACATGTAATGTAGTCGACCTAAGTTTGTTTTGTAACCCTACTCTATTCATAGTGGTAGATATACGACTATATGTTTTGAAAGGTGCATTTAGATTGCTTAATGAAATGAGAAGTTATTCATATTCTTATTCTCTTCTTTAGTGTGGAGTAATTCTTAAAGTTTCGAGGACGAAACTATTTTTAGTGGTAGATATTTGTGACGCCTTAAATTTTATTTAAGGGTCAATATATAATTTAAATAAAATTAGTGTGCCAAAAATTAATTAAAAATCTTTTGGAAACCCTAGGTTGGTTTCCTAGTCAAATTTCACTCAAAAAGTCAACAATTTTAACTTCAAAAAAACCCTAAAATATTCGGCCATTACTTGGGACTTTAATTAAAAATTTAAATTCCACAAATCCAAGGAGGATTCAAACTCAAATTTCATCCCTTAAATATAAAGAAGAAATTCGGCCATAAAGTGTAGGAAATAAAGGAGATTTTATTTGAATTAAAAGCTAGGTCAAAACTTAATCAAAATTCAAATTATTATTTTTCCTTAAAAACTAATGGATAATTTCGGCCACTTAAGGAGAAACAAGAGAGAAAAACCCTAGCCTCAAAACAGCACAAAAACTTTCCCTTTTGCCCCTCAAAAGATTCGGCCAAACAAGGAAGCAAAAAGGAAAGAAAAACCTAGTATAAAAACCCTCTTTCAACTCTCATTCACCCTTCCTTTCACTCTCAAAACTTCAGCCAGCTTTCCCTGCTTTCCTCTCTGAATTTTTCTCTCCCAAAACACACCAAAACAGCAAGCAAAAACCTACCTAAAGGTAGCTCAAAGATTCAACAACTTTTGAGACAAAAACAAGGTGAGAAATCAACTTTTTCCTTCCTTCTCCTTTTGATTTTAAATCCAAAATTTTTATGGCTTTTCTCCACTGTTTTCCCTACTGTTTTGAAGACTCCAACACCCACACAAATTCAGCCAAAAAGGAGACCAAGCATCAAAAATAGTGCAGCACAAACAAGGTGTGATTTCTCTCTCTAAAACCCTAAAAATTTTGCCTCATTGATCCCCTTTCAAAAACCCTATTATCACATGTGCAAATTTTATGATTTTTGCCAATTTGATTCTTGGGTTGTGTTAATGACATATAAATAAGGTTCTCCATGAAATTTTGTGATCATTGGATGAAAATTGAATTGGTTTGAGGCTAATTGAAATTCGGACAGGAAAAACAGAAATCTGAAAAATTACCATATGAACAGTAAATTTTTGTCAGCCATAACTTGAGTTTTAAAAATGATTTTTGAGTGAATCTTGAGCCTAAAATTAAATTAGAGATGTCCCCTAAATTCATGAAAAATTTCAGAACTGAACTCATCCGTTGGCCTAGTCAAAATACTTTTCTAAGATAGGTGGACAGAACTGCCAGTTTTTGAACTGAAACTGAAACCCTGATTTTATGCCTGAAAACAACCCCTCGGTTTTTGGCCTAGTTGAGTAACCAAACGATGTCTAAAAATTATAAAAGTTATATGGAATTAAAGCTACGAATGTCTAGTTTAACATGTTAAAAATTTAGAATTTTCGGGATTAAAAATGAATTAATATTGATTTTACAGTCAGCCTAGATCAGTTTGCCCATGTCCAGTAATATCCTAACTTAGGGGTTTTCACAAATTTTAAATCCCAAATGTTATTAAACATTTTAAAATCTTTTTGTGGCACACTAAAATGATTGGATGATTTTGTCCAGACCTAGACTGATCATATGTTGTGATTATAGGATTTATTTGACGTTCTTGCTTGATTAGTGGATCACGTTATCGCAACGCTTGTGCGATAATCGAGGTAGGACTTTCTAGCCTTTTCTAGGAGTAGTCAAGTGTTTTAAATTTCCCTGTTTTATCGATGACATACTGTTTTCAGTTTATGAAATTATTATACTGTTTTGATGAAATAAATGCATGCAACGTGTTTTGTAATAAATGTGTATTTTAAAGCGTGTTTTGATTAATGGCATAATATAACTTGGTAAATACTATCTTTTGAATAATCCGGTGAACATAATTGAGGTCTAGTTCACGATCATTGTAAATGATGCATGCGTCCCAAAGTTGATGCCATGGGGGAAGGTCCCTAAACCTGCGCAGGGCCGTTCGGCCTATTTAGACCGTAACGAGATGATCTAGGATAATTCAATTCGAGGCACGTATATTATAGCTACGACAAGTCCTCACTCAAAATATGATGGTTTATTTTAATGATTTATTATTTTTAATATTGGGGCACGTATATTGCAGCTACGCTAAGTCCTCAGCAGAGTAAAACTTGTATTAAAAATGTTTTCACGAAATTATTGATTATTTTTTGAAATGATTATTATGCCATGTATTCTTAAATTGTTAATTATTTTTGAAAACAATTATTATGTCATACTTTTAAATGTTACCTGTTTAATCCACCTTTGTTTCTATCCTGCTGAGCCAGCGCTCACGTCCCTTTTCTTTGTGATTTCGAAATGACTACTTCCAGGTGCGGGAGGTAGCAGTTCCGAAAATCGTTGAGCTATCCGTTTCTACCAAAGATGATGCTATCCGTTTTCTACATCTTCTTCTTTCTGTTTCTCTTTCTGATGTAATAAGACTTTAAGTTTGGACTTTATTTCACGTTATTTAAATTTCATGCTTGGGAATATTTTATGGTTGGTTTTTTTTTTTAGACCGATTTTGTGTTTGGTTTCCGCATTAAAAAGAATTTATTTTCTACTTTATTTTACTATGTGGTTATGATGCTACTTTATAAATAATTAGGCTTAGCTAAATCATGATGTTGATCCGCTTTTCGTAATAAATGTTTTTCCTTAAATCTCGGGTTGATATTATGATTTGGCTGCCGTGGCACGAGTCTAAATTTTTGGCCGTGACAGTGGTAGAGTGTTGTCTACCCTTGAAACTTAGTGGATGACTGGCCCTGAAAGTCTATATACTTCCAGTAGAAATCCTCATCTCTACGTGCTATTGTCTGCCTCTGATTGAAAAATTAATCACAACTAGTGAAATGGGTACCAGTTGAGGAGTTGGTGCTTGGATCATCATTGAAACAATGACCCATGGAGCAGAGATGCCTACTGGCACTAGAGAATGTGATGTCAGGTATCGAGACAAAGATGGCCTAACAACTGACCTTGTTCATACTCAGAACTTGTACAGGTGTTAGTACGGACGAGATCTTGTGTACAGTGATCTCGTCATCTTATCCCTATAAAATGTTTATTATTAATAAATAAACATTTACTAACTTAAAATAAAACTAACTTACTTGGATTGATGAATAGGATGCGCATCATGCCAAGAGGGATATGGTCAACCTTCTCTGTTACCAACTGTGGTGGCCTGCCCTACTTGCAAGCTAAACAGCGCTATCACGATCGAGCTCTAAAGCCAACTGTGATAGTCTACCATCTCATGTGTTGCCTGCAACTTACTTTTAATATACTTTCTTTGTTTAACATGCTTACTTTAACTTTAACGTACTTTAAATTTTATCATTTTAACTTTCCTATTTTAATGTATACATAAAAAATTTTTTTAAACTATTTTAAAACTTGAAAACTGTACTATCGTATAACATTTACCATAGTAAACATCTTAAAATGTACATTTCATGTTTGAATTCCATTTTTCATAAAACCATTACTATGGTAATCATTTTTCATAGACAATTCATACTTTTACAACATAAATACATAAATCATCATTTCAATACTTTTTTTAAACTGCTCAGCGGAAAACTTATAGCAGAACGATAACCCTCATCCACTCTCTTGGCACATGCAGATCTTGCCCATCATCTGTCAACTCGTCTGTTGCTTAAAATTCATAGCCAACATACTTAACATCGTAAACATGCTTAACGTGTACTTGAACATCGTAAATATACTTATGTATACTTAAATATCGTAAACATACTTAACGTATACTTAAACATTGTAAACATACTTAACATATAACATTGAACATAGCACACAGCATCAAACATGGTGTTAGTGCATATTATGCCCATTTATGGGTTACATTTTGTCATGTCCCTGACCCTAAGTGGCCTGGACCATCACTTAAAACTACTACTGATACTTAAACTCATTTACTTAATACTATAAATTTTAAGGATTTTTTTTTGAAAGCATACATTTTTACTATTTACGTACATATACTTTACAAATACGAAGGTCTAAATCATCTGGAATTCAACCATACATACATACTTATGAAATTGTTTAACTGATTACTACTCAAAATAAAACTGTTTGTTTAACACTGTGCAGAAGTCAAAACTTGCAGTGGTATCCATAACCTTACCCTCAAATTCGTCTCTGCCGCCGTCCCTGCCCATTGGGGTCTAAGTTATAGGTCGTTTACCTACAGCATGAACATACATTGTGAGCTTATTACCTAGTAAGTACGACATGTTATCTGCAAAACATGTTTAAAACATAATACATACTTAAAACATATAAGCACGTCATACACTGAATCATACCACATATTAGATGCAAGACCAAAGCATCATACAGAACTGAGTACACAACTAAAATATCACATAGCTGGATGCATAACAGAAAACATCATGTAACTGAATGCATATCTACTGTAGCTGGGGGCATGTTGTAACTATAACTAAGGCATATCATGAACAATGCATGAATCGATTATGCTCATATAATGCTTCAATATTCATCATCTTTCCTATGTCTAGCTGAGGGCCCGTGTGTCAGTACTGAGTTATGCGCGGATCATTGGAAACGTCCATGATCACAAACTTAAGAGCCGTTAACGGAGGCTCATCATACTTAAACTTGAAAAACCTCTTCAAGCGGGAGAGCGAGTACGACACGCTTAATGATTACCCAACTATTGAATCGTTTCTGATATCTTTATGCCATAAGCTCTACTAGGCTATCCCCTAATCATACGTGATAGTGATGTATGGTGTCTAACTCATGCTTTTACAAATCAACGTGATTATGAAGCTATATGCTCTTATGACATGCTATGCAACAACTGTGCATGATTTGCATACTTAACATAGTGTAAAAAAATTATTTTAAATTCATTATTTGAAACCATCCCTATATCACCTTGTTGGAAGGTGGGGCGTTTTATCAAAACCATGCTTTTATTTAAAAATGGAAGAATACATTTTGGTGTTTGTTTTTTTTTTTTTTTTAAGTGGTTCTTAAACCATTTATCAAAACTGTTTTAAAACTTGTTTGAAATGATTTAATTTGTAAATTTGGTGAACATCAAACTTTTAGTCCTCGACAAGATGAACAATTCTCATGTTCATCTCGGAGCTCAAATCACACTCTAATGGGTCCTAAACTCATCAAACCCATGGCTAAACTTGTGTCTAATTTTAGGAAAAATTTCCAGTTTTATGCTAATTCAAAAACGGCTCTATTTGAGGCCTGAAATGGCTAAATTTTTAAAACTTGCATAGGTCATCTTTAAGTTTTGACGAGATCTAAAACTTTTGTATTGAGTTCGAGATCCGGTTCGAATTCTAAGTCAGTCATTTTTAATAAAACCGAAGACTGTCCTTGCCGCTCAGGATTTTGGTCCCAGTTTTGAACTCCAGTTAAAAACTGCTCAAAAAACCTATCTTAGAGTCATTTTTGGCCAAAAGCTATTTGATGCAAAAATGACAACGAAATTTCCTTAAAACTTCGTGTTTTCCCAAATCTCAAAATTGGACCATAAGGTGGTAAAAAATGGCCAAACCCGTGGCCTACAAAATGAGGAAAGGTTGGTTTCCAGCAAACCCTAAAAACGTCCATTCACACATCCATCACAAAAACTTAACCACAATCACACTACCATATAAACTTAAAAATAAAATGCTAAGAGCTTAAAATAAACTTATTAGAACCCATTGCACAAATAAATATACATAAATTTCCTTGATCAAAACTTAAAATAGCTAAACCACTAAAAGGGCTTCGATTTTTACCTTATGTGCTACGAACCAAGGCTTGGGTGAACAAAAATTGTCGTGTGGACCAAAGGGAAAATGGGGTCAGCCTTTGCTAGAAAGGAAACATAAAAATTTCTTTTTTATCATCAAACCAAAAGAAACTAATAAAACCACAAGGATTGGTTCTAGAATCTTACCAAAAAAAAAAACAACCTTGGATGATTTGAAATGACCTTGAGTGGAAGCCTCCTAAACAAGCATGAATGGGGCTAATTTTTGGTGAACTTTGGCTAAGTTTCTTGACTAGAAAATGGTCTGTTTTAGGGGCTATAGGGGGTTCAGATTTTCTGAAGAGAAAGGGAGAGAAAAGGCTTGGCTTTTAGGAGCAAAAAGAAGAAATGGTACCCTAGATCAAGCTCACCCTTTTATAGACAAATCTAACACAAAATCAATCAACATAAGCTCACTTAATTAAGCAAATTCTTGCTAATTTAGGGACAAAACCTTGTTGCTTTCTGCCCTCAAAAACCGAGGAAGGGCTATGCACAAAAGGAGGCCAAATGGCCTTAAATGCATTGTTGGCCATGTGTTAAAACTATTGCATATTTTATTCAAAAAGTAGCCAACACATCCCATGCTTTAGGGAAAACTTTTCCCTGTTTTTAGGGCTACATTTGGCCTTGTTTGTGCTGCATGTGCATGGTTTTCTAGGGGAAAAATTCATCTGCAAAATCTCCTCTTTGTAGTCTAATTTCTTCCTTTCGGTATTTGACCCTTTTTCGACAGTGTTTTAGATTTCGATCGAAATTGAATTTTTTGAATCTGATATTTATACTGATAATTCTTGGTTAGTTGGTAATGCCTATGAGCCCATTTTGTGTCTATTTTACTATTCATTTCCTATATTGTGGTTGTATCTACACTGTGCTGTCCTTACGCACGCATAACGAGGTGTTTTCATATGAAATTTCAAACACAGTCTCTCCTAACTAATTTAGACGTGCTTATTTCAAATTTATTAGTTTTACGTCCATCTGAGGTCGTCTGGACCAGTTTTCGGGATCTGTGTGACCCTGCCTTGAAAATCATGTTTTGCGCTTGATTGACGAATTTGAGCGTTCTGAGTCTAAATATATCAGTTTCGAGCTGAGAAAAGGTCATCTTGGCCCCTTTCCTGATACTATGTATCTCTCAATCTAAAATTCACGTTTTGCACTCAATTGACTAAATTGAGCCTGTTGACTGTAAATATATCAATTTTATATCAAATTAAGCCCGACTTGGCCATTAACCTGACACTACGTATCTACTACTCACTATTTACTATTTTCTGCTTAACTAACTAGTCTGAGTGTTCTGACTTTGATTTTGTCAGATTCTGGGTGAAAAGAGGTCATTTAGACCATTTTTCTCGATACTGTTCCTCTGTTAGGGTAATTATCGCTGCTATACTCAGATAACCAGTCTAAGCGTACTGATGACTTGCTCACTAATTCTGTGTCAAGAAATGGTCGTCTAGACTGGTTTCTTGATACTGTGTGTTTTATATGCACATGTACATATATTAAGGTGAACCAATTTCACTGTCTGTTACCCCTTTCACTGCATAAATAGTAATTAAACGTTACTGTACCCGTTTAATTCATTCAACTGGAAAATATACTGTATTTATTAACTTAATTACTCATTACATAGGAATTAGGTTTCAGGATTCGTGAGAGTCATTACGGTGGCTCCTGCTCAATACAAGGCCTTAAACATGGGCTCATACACGAGCATGTATGGTGCAACACGGGCACGTGCACTCCAGACATGGGCGTGTACCAGTTGAGATGGCTCAACATGCCCAGTCCTTGGAACACGCTCACACGTTTGACCATCCAAGCAGTGCACGGCTACTTACGGCTGTGTACCTGACTGTGTTACACTTACACGGTCTCTCACACATACACGGTCTAAACGGTACACAGCCACTTACACGGCCGTGCACTTGACTGTGTTCTTCAAATGTGCACTAAAAGGCATCAAATTATTCCAAATTCATTCCTTAATGACTTATTACACTATAGGTAGGTTCCACGAATATAGGGGTCATTACAACCTACTCCCCTTACAAAATTTTCGTCCTCGAAAATTAGAATAATTCTAGGAAGTCTCTTTTCATATCTTCTTCACGTTCCCATGTGGCTTCCTCTATACTATTATTTTGCCACAATGCTTTTACCAAGGATATGACTTTATTTCTAAGCACCTTCTCTTCCTTAGCTAAGATCTGCATAGGTTTCTCCTCATACGTTAAATCAGCGTGGACTTCTACGGTTTCTTGGCTCAAAACATGGGAGCTGTCTAGCATGTGCTTCTTCAACATCGAGACATGGAAGACATTGTGCACTAAAGCTAACTCGGGAGGGAGCGCTAATCTGTGAGCCACCTTCTTGGCTCTCTTGATTATCTTAAAGGGTCCTATATACCTAGGACTCAGCTTTCCCTTCTTTCCAAAGTGCATCACTCCTTTCATGGGTGCTATCTTAAGAAAGACTGAATCTCTTTATTGAAACTCGAGAGGTCTATGGCGTCTATCGATGTAGCTCTTTTGGCGACTATGCATTGTATCCAATCTTTCTCATATTAGCTTCATGTCTGCATTGTATTCCTAATAAAGTCCATGCTAGTAAGCTGTTTTTCTCTGGTTTCATGCCAATGCACCAAAGATCTATATTTTCTCCCATAAAGCACCTCGTATGGTGTCATCCTAATCAAGGAATAGTAGCTGTTATTGTATGAGAACTCGATCAAGGGTAGCTTCTGGTCCTAGTTTCCTTTGAAGTCTAGAACACAAGCTCTCAACATATCCTCTAGTGTCTGTATGGTCCTCTCAGACTAGCCATTGGTGTGAGGATGGAATGCTGTGATGAACTTTAATCTGGTCCCTAATGCGGCCTAGACGCTTGCCAAAACCTGGAGGTGAAGCGTTCATTACAATCTGAGATAATGGATTTTGGCACTTTGTGCAGTCTTACTATCTGAGCTATATACATTTCGACTAGTCGTTCCATCGAGTAGCTAACTTTCATGGCTAGAAATCGAGCTGATTTCACCAATCTGTCCACAATCACCAGATTGCATCATTACCACTTGACGTCCTCAACAATCCAACTATGAAATCCATCATAATCTGGTCCTATTTCCATTCGAGTAGCTTGATCTTTTCTAATTCTCCTACCGACCGTTGATGCTCCATCTTAACCTTCTGACAAGTAAGGCATCTGGTAACGAACTCAGCAATATCATTTTTCATTCCAGGCCACTAAAAACTCTCCTTTAGGTCTTTGTACATCTTGTTCGCTCCTGGATGCATGGAATATGGCGTATCATGAGCTTTCAAAAGGATTCACTTCTTGAGTTCTTCATTCTTCGAAACATGCACTCTATCTCTGTAGTAGAGTATGCCATCCTTAGAGACTCTAAACTCTGAACTTTTATCCTCCGTAGCTTCCTTTTTAGGCTTATTCAAGGAGGAATCGCGGTCTTGACTGATATTGATCTCTTCTAGGAGCGTCAATTAGAGGATCATGTCAGACAACCTCCCTATGAAAATCTCAATCTCACTGCTGAATAGCTCTCTTTGTAGCACTCCCGGCAAGGCACTGATAGCCATAAGCAAAAAAGAATGTTTTCAACTCAGTGCATCGACCACCTTATTGGCCTTTCCTGGATGGTTTAGGATCTTGTAGTCATAATCCTTTACCAATTCTAGCCATCTTCGCTGCCTCATGTTAAGCTCTTTCTGAGTGAAGATGTACTTGAGGCTCTGGTTGTCTGTGTAAATTTCACACTTGACACCGTACAGGTAGTGCCTCCATATCTTGAGGGCAAAAATTACTACTGCTAACCCTAGATCAAGCATAGGGTAGTTCTTCTTATAGTCCTTGAGCTATCGCAAAGCGTACGCGACCACTCTACCATTTTGTATCGACACAGCTCCTAATCCGATCTTGGATGCATCACTATAAATCACGAAGTTTCCCTGACCAGCATTTGAAATGGTCAATATTGGAGCACTCGTGAGCCTTCGTTTCAACTCCTGGAAGCTCTTTTCACACCTTTCTGTCTACTCATACTTCTTTTCCTTCTTGGTGAGTGCTATGAGTGCTGCTGCTAGCTTTGAAAAATCTTCGACAAAGCGTCAGTAATCCCCTGCTAGGCCTAGGAAACTACGGATCTCCGTTGTGACGCCCCATGCTCTCAGTAGCCCTGACTGTCACTTAAAAATTGCTTCTTTAAATGATACTTATACTTTCTTGTAATTGATACTTAAAGTTACTTAATTTGATACCATAATTTTAGGGATTTTTTTTGACTGTGTACGTATTTACTATTCATATACGTGTACTATTAATAGTTACTATTCAAAAATACCACTTAACGGTACTGTACAAAAATACTGTTTAACAGTTACTATTCATAAATATTATTTAACGGTTATTGTTCAAAAATACTATTTATCGATTATTATTCGAAATTACCACTTAACGATTACTGTTCAAAAATATTGTTTAACCATCGCTATTCAAAAATACTATTTAATGATTACTATTCATAAACACTATTTACTCAAAATTTATGCGGAAGAATACTCGCGGTGTGTCCATAACCTCCCCTCACATTCACCTCCGCTGCCATCATTGCTCATAGATAATCAAGCCGTAAGATGCTTACCTACAGCATGAACACACTCCGTGAGTTTTACGCCTAATAAGTACAACATGTGTACTATAAAATATGTTTAAAACATAGTACGTACTTGAAAACCATATACACATGTCATACCAAATATTATCACACGCCACAAACCACATATCACATATTGCAGCATCACATTTCAAACTTCATATACTATATCCATAGCAAGGATAATGTGTACTGAATGCATTTACTGTAACTAGAAGCATAGCGAACTATAACTAATGCATGATCCAGTTATGTTCATTGATGCTTCAATATTCTTTTTTCTTTTTCTTGTCTACTTAGGGCCCATATGCCAATACCGTGTGCACGCAGACCAACAACAACACCCGAGGTCACTAAAAAGCTAGAGAGTCATCAACGGATACTTAACTTTCTGCTTTAACTTACTTAAAAATCCTTTCAACTGAAAAGGCCGGTACGATACGCCTATGAATTCCATCTTGTTTATCCTTGTCTAGACACATGCTTTTCTAAGCTGTCCCCTAATCCTACGCGGTAGGGACTTATGGCATCTAATATGATCTTTCATCAATCTACATGATTGTAAAACTATATACTCTTAAATATGCTATGCATCATCGTATGCATGACTTACATATATTAACATACTGTAAAACATTGTTTTAACTTCATTTTCATTCATGCCGTAGGCGGAGTTGTACTTATCTAAATTGCAAGCAAATGCGTACTCATACTCATGCCCCTATTAGCTCACAGGTTACCACATGTCATCAATAACGTATCTTATCAGCACCTTCGTTGAGTCACTAATACTGTTAGTGATTATTACTTGTGTTTTTATGTGGTATCGAGGCCCATCGATACTCTATTGGCCTACTTTAGGGATTTGACATCTAACTCCTATCGTTGCTTGATTAATTGTCTTATTGACAGATTAATTGTTGTTCCTTGCAGTGTTGTTCAGAACACAGTCCTTGACTACTTGCCGGTCAGTCAACTAACTGGTTACCTCATGTATTGATATCTGGGTAGCCTACCGGGTTACTATGCATAAACTCGGTGTAGTAACCGGCCGGGTTACTTTGCCTGTTTGGGTGTGATAGCCTATCGGGCTACTATTCCTAGTTTGATATAGTGGCCCACTGGCCCACTATGACTTGTTTGGTATAGTAGCCCATCGGGCTACTAAGGCTTGTTTGGTGTGGTAGCCTATCGGTCTACAAACACTGTTTTGTTTATTTAAGAAAATCGTTTTGGTTAACTTATAAAATTCTTGAAAAAATTACGTATTTGGAACCTGTTCCCTTATCACCCCATTGGAAGGTAGGGGACGTTTTACCGAAAACCATTTTTATTTTTAAAGTGTTAAAACACATTTGTTTGAGGTTGCATTTTAAAGGTGGTTTTTAAACCATTTTTGAAAACTGTTTTGAAACTTGACCGAAACGACTTTGTTTGTAAATTCGGCAAACATGAAAGTTTTCATCCTCAACGAGATGAACAAATCTTGTGTTCACCTCAAAGCTTAATTTCCAACTCTAACCGGCCCTAATCTTACTAAACCTATGGGCTATGTGCCCAGTTTTTACAAAAATCCCAGTTTCGTGTTATTTTTGAAAACAGCTTTGTTTAAGGCCCAAAATGGCCAAATTTTTAAAACACACACAACTCTTCTCAAGGTCTCGACGAGATCTACAACTTTCATGTTAAGCCCGAAGTCCGGTTCAGACTCTAAGTGGTGTATTTTTAATAAAACCCAAGACTAATTTCTGGGTTCAGATTTTGTTCCCAATTTTGGACATCGAGTGAAAACTACTCAAAAAACCTATCGTGATATCGTTTTTGGCCAAAGGCTGTTTGACGCAAAAACGACCAAATCGAAATTTTCCTAAAATATTATGTTTTACCAAATCCCAAAATCAGACCCTAAGGGGGTCAAAATAGCCAAAATCCGTGGCCTATTATTGAAGACAAATTGTGTCCAATCCCTAAAAACGTTTATGCTCTCATTTGCACACAACCATTTGTAAAAATAATGTAAACACAACCACAACGACATAAACTTAAAAATAGAAACTTAAGGGCTCGAAATAAACTTATTACAAACCATTTGCATAAACAAATACACATAAATGACTTTGATCAAAATCTTTAAATCACTAAATCACCAAGAGTAGGGTTTCCGGCTGTTACCTTTGTGCTTGGAACCAAGCACAATTTTGAACTAAGGCTTGAATGGCAAAGTGGCTATGGGAAACCAAGAAGAATGGGGGTCAGTTTTATGCTTGCAAACACCAAAAATATTTCTCTTAATATCAACTTAAAACAAAAGAACCAAAACCACAAAGATTGGTCTAGAACCTTACGCTTGATTGGACTTAAAATAGCTTGGATTGACTCCACCTAGCACAAGCTTGAAGAAGTTTGTTTTTGGTAAATTTTTGGCAAAGATTTGGACTTGAAAAATGGTGGCTTGGGGTTTGAGAGTGGTCAGCTACAGTAAGGGGAATGAGAGAGGAGGTGTTTAATTTTTTTGAGTGTGAAAAGAAATGAACAAAGGCCTAAGGTGTGACCTCCCTTTTATAGACAAACTTAAGTAAACATTAGCCAAACTTAAACTCACTTAATCAAGCTTTTCCTAAGCTAATTTGGGGGCAAAAACCTACCCATTTCAGTCCCAAAATCAAAAGGCGCTACGACCATTTAAGGGGGAGGGTGAGAGAGGAATAGTGATCGTAAGGTGATGGGGAATTTAGCATTGTTTATACAATGTGTCATAAACTAACCCAATATTTTATTTGTCACTTTTTAGGGTTTTTGATTGCTAAAAACTAGCTAGTTTTCCAGCTAGAGAGCATGATTTTGGGCCAAGAAAAATTCATCTGTGGTTTTTCGACCCTTTTTCTGTAGTGTTATAATTTTCAGAATCTGATTTTTATACTGATGATTTCTAGATGGTTTATACTGTCTATAAGCCTATTCTACACCTATTTACTATTCATTTCTTATATTGTGGCTGTGTTTACACTGTGTTGTCCTTTCACACGTAAACCGAGGTATTCCTGGGTGAAATTTAGACACAGTCTCTCTTGACTAATTCGGATGTGCTAATTTTAATTCTATCAGTCTTATGTCTGTCTGGGGTTATCTGGACTAGTTTTCAGGATCTGTGTGATCCTATCTCAAAAACATGTCAAGTGCCCGATTGACTAATTTGGGCATCCTGAGTCTAGTTATGTTGGCTTTACGTCAAATTAAGGCCGTCCTGGCCAGTGACTTGACACTACTTTTTTCACCATTAACTATTCATTACTTTCTGTTGTAACTGACTTGTCTGAGTATTCTGACTCTGATTTTGTTAGTCTTTAAACGAGAAGAGGTTATTTGAACCATTTTCTTAGTATTGTACCTTGCTAGGGTTTCTATCGCTGTTATGCTCAGACATTCGGTCTGAGTGTTCTGGTGATCTATTCACCAGTTTTGTGTCAGGAAATGGCCATCTAGACCTATTTTCTTATATTGCATATTTCATACATTTATACACATAATAGGGTGGACTGGTTTCACTATCGGTTACCCCCCTTTCACTTTATGAATAGAAATAAACAGTGCCGTACCTATTTAATCTATTCAATTGGAAATTATACTGTATTTTTCAACTTAATTACTCATTACATAGTAATTAGGTTTCATGCATTTTAATGGTCTGCATAGCGACTTTTTGCTCATTACACAGCCTCTTACACGACCTCCTACACGAGCGTGTACAAGGCTATACAGGTGTGTACCAGTTGAGCTTTGCTCAACATGGCCGTGTCTTAGAATAGGTTCATTTTACTGATTAGTACACGGTCACTTACATGGCCGTGTACCTCACCGTGTCATACTACACGGCCATATACACCAAAATGGCCTCTAACATTTCCACAACCAGATTAGTATACGGTCATTTACACGATCGTGTACTTGACCGTGTTCACTCACACGGCCGTGTTTACTCACACGGCCCCTTGCATGTGCACAGTACCAATGGTACACAGTCGTGTACCTAACCATGTTCACCTACACGGCCATGTACAGTTACACAGCCATTTTCATGCGCATAGTTTGGACAGTACACGGCCACTTACATGGCCATGTACATGCCCATGTTCTTCAATTTTACACTAAAATGCATCAAATTATCCCTTAATTTCTTATTAAATGAAATTTTAAGTTACAAGAATGGGGTGGTCCTTACATCTGTCACATTTCTCAGGGTTGGCCATACGCTAACTGCGTCAACCTTTGCTGGGTCTACAGATACTCCCCTCTTGGAGACTACGTGACCAAGAAAGTAAACCTTCTCTAGACAAAACTCGCACTTGGAGAACTTGGTGTATAGTTGATGGTCCGTAGCTTGTGTAAGATGGCCCTTAAATGCTCTTTGTGCTCCTCCTTCGTCTTAGAGTATACAAATATGTCATCGATGAACACAATAATAAACTTGCCTAAAAAGCCCTTGAACACATAGTTCATTAGGTTCATGAAGGCTGCAGAGGCGTTTGTCAGTTCAAACGACATGACCAGAAACTCATAATGTAGGAAATAAATCGGTAAAAACGTATCAGAGTGGCGCAACGGAGCAATAAAAATTTTTTAAGATCGTTAAATATCTCACGATGCCATATACAATAAACCAGCAACAATTTAAACTCATACCTCAAGGACGCCAATCTGCAGGAGGAGAATGATCGGAGGGCTTCAACCAACTAGCTTTCTCTACTATTCTCCAATTTTCGAATGGTTGAGTGTGTGGCCACTCTGAACCTCGATCGGTATGCTAGCACTGCTAGTCTTCTTCCGACCACCTAGATCTCTAAAGAACTTATTGTCACGGTGAGTTGTGCAATAATAAGCTTACTCACCTGAGAGTCTGTGGTCTGAGAGAACTGGAGTGGCAGGACCTCTATTTATAGACTTGCATGAGGTGATCCTCTGAATTCAAATTGGATTAGGAGAAGATTTTCTCCCTTATCCACAATAAAAAATCTAAATTTTCCAAGCCTTATCCAACCAAAAAGGATTCGGCCACTTTATGGATTTTTCATTCAAAATTCAAACAGGATTTTAACTATAATTTTATCTCCTCATTCCCTCATAAAAACCGATTCCCCTTTGTACCAAAAACATGGCTAGATTCGGTCATTAAAGTGTGAGGAGAATCAAAATCTTAATAGGATTTTATAGCTTAAATTTTATCTAATCCTTATCCAAATAAAACCAAAAATCTCCTTGAGATTTGCCCTCAAAATTTCGGCCACTTTTAGGGAGGAGAGAATCCAAATTCAATTGAGATTGAAACTTGAATTTTTCCCTGAATCCTTATCCACAAAAACCAAAAATATCTTGGAGGATTTTCCTCAACAAAATTGGACCAAGTTAGTTAGGATTGGGATTCAAAATTCAAGTAGGATTCAAACAAGATTTTCCTCTTCGTAATCCAACTCAAATTCGAATTCTAGCCTTGTGGAATTATCTACAAAAATTCGAATTCCATTTGGACTGTGATTCAAAATTTGAATTTCAAATTTCAAATTTCAAAATTCAAATTTCAAATTTCAAATTCAACTTTCAAATTCAAATTTCAAATTTCAAATTTCAAATTTCAAAATTCAAATTTCAAAATCCTTTAACAGTTGTATTTCAAATTCTTGTTCTCATGGATAATTTTCTACAACTCCAATCCAATCTCAAATAAAATCATGGTAACTTTATTTGGATTTGAATAATTATGTACTCTATTATCCAAAACAAAATCTGAATTCAACCAGAGAGAATCTTGTCCACCATCTTAATCCTATGTCAACACCATCCATGCATAATCAACTAACCAAAAGCATACTCAAATCAATTTTACCAATCGTTAAGGAATTATGTGGAGCTAGTAGAGAGACAAATTAGACATATATAATCGGGCTCCCATGAATCCATATGTTCATCATTCTTTACCGAACAACTCAATCATATGATCACTAATTTCAGAGTCACACCACTATAAACCTGAAACTGAACTCCTAATTATATATTGTATTACGCAAGCCTGTGACAAGCTATTGTCCAATGACCTTGTCATCTATGCAGAACCCTCATATGATCTCCATGATCAGCCTTAGGTCAAAGTTCGTTCAATCTTACTGATCAGGCTATCTTAAAGTTCCATTATACTACCAAATAAGAAAATGATTATTCACCATATGTGAATAAGAAGTCATTCGCCCAGCAGACGACCCAAGGCCTTATCTATTTTCACATCTAGTATAATGCCTTTGAGAGGATACCCTTAACTCCTTATTAGAGCTATGAATCCGATATCTGTAAACAAACCCTTCATCGTATACAAGTCATGCACCCAATGAACCGGTCTATAAGCTTACTACCTTTGAGATGCTTTAGCCATTAGAACATCAAAGTACACAAGTCATATACATGAAGTAGTTCATTTACTCAGGATTAAGGTTACTGTATAATGAACGTCAAAAGCAGATTGATCCACTCATAGCAGACTATGTAGATCAATCATGCTTTAGTCCCGGTCTAATATATCACTACCAAGCAAGATATCTATGTCTCTACTTAGGAGTCTATGCCCCAGACGGTCAAGACAAACCGTCCCCACTATGGCTTTAGACAACGTAATAGTCTTAACATGAATTAGATGCTCGGTCTAACCCCATAGACTACAGACCTTAGTTTAGACCGCTTACTTTAGAACATTATCTTCTCGCATACAAAAGTCCATTGCATGCAATGTTCTAACAATTTTAACACAAGCAGTTAGAGAGCCATATTTGCTTACATTTACTTTAACATATAAATAGAATGAGGACAAACAGCAATGTAATGAATAACCTCAATATATAATTTTATTATCCAATTCAAAATAAATACATCAAAATGTCTCTAATGCTTAGGGCATTTCCTAACAATCTCCCATTTGCCCTAAGCCAGTAGATGTGGCATGTTATGCATCCCCATCGCCTCTACATGCCTCTCAAAGCTTCTAGTCACCAAAGTCTTAGTAAAGGGATCGGCAATGTTGTCCTCGGATGTGATCTTACATACATCTACTTGTCCTGTCTCCATGTGCCCTCTAGTAATGTGATATCTCCGATCTATCTGCTTAATCCTCTTGTGGTGCCGAGATTCTTTTGTGTTGGCAATAGCCCCAGTGTTATCATAGTAAAGTGTGATAGGCTTGTCAACACCCAGAATGACCTCAAGGTTTTAAAGAACTTACGGAGCCAAACCACTTCTTTAGATGCCTCAGCCACAGCCACGTACTCAGCCTCCATAGTAGAGCCAGCTGTTCAACCCTGCTTCATGCTCCTCCACATAATGGCGCGTCCTCTAAGCAAGAACACTGATCCAGATGTCGATTTCCTTGAATCCTTGCAAGTCTGGAAGTCTGAGTCTGTGTATCCTACAAGTGTTAGGTCCCTTCCAGAATACACTAGCACATAATCCCTCATTCTCTTAAGATACTTGAGTATATGCTTTACTGCTTGTCAGTGCTTGGTTCCACGATTCGCTTGATATCGTCACCATACCTAGTATAAAACATATGTTCGGGTGAGTGCAAAGCATAGTGTACATAAGGCTACCCACAGTAGATGCATAAGGGACCTTACTCATACACTCTCTTTCTTTCGATGTCTTAGGACAGTCATCCAATGAAAGAGTTAGACCGACAATGGAAGGTTGTGAACCTTTCTTTGCCTCTTGCATTGCATATTTGTCAATTATTTATGTATGAAGCTTGGGATAATGCTATCATTTTGTTCTTTCGATCTCTGAAGAGACGAATGTCTAGAACATAATTAGCTTCTCCCAAGTCCTTCATGTCAAATTGTTGGTGCAAGCAAAGCTTGACCGATGATAAGTTCCCTACATCATTCCCAACGAGTAGTATACCATCAACATAGAGTACCAGAAAGACCACTTTTCCATCCTTAATACGTTTGTAAACGCAGGGTTCATCAACGTTTTGCTTAAAACCAAATGTTTTGATCGCTTGATCAAATCTCTGGTTCCATGAGCAGGATACTTGCTTTAATCCATAAATGGATCTAAGCAACTTCCATACTTTTCTGTCTTGGCCTTTTGCCATGAACCCTTCGGGCTGTATCATATATATATATATTCTTCAAGATGGCTATTTAAGAATGCCGTCTTGACGTCCAATTGCCAGATCTCATAATCGAGAGCGACAGAAACAGACAGAAGAATACGGATAGACTTCAGCATAGCAACAGGTGAAAAGGTTTCATCCTAATCGATTCCAACCTTTTACGTGTACCCCTTTGTAAGCAGTCTAGCTTTGAAAGTTTCCACTCTCCCTTTGTAGGAAAATAAACCGGTAAAAGCGTATCAGAGTGGCGCAGCGGAACAATAAAAATTTTTAGATCGTTAAATATCTCATGATGCCATATACAATAAATCAACAACAATTAAAACTCATACCTCAAGGACGCCAATGAACAGGAGGAGAGTGACCGGAGGCTTCAACCAACTAGCCTTCTCTACTATTCTCCAATTCCCGAATGGCTGAGTGTGTGGGCACTCTGAACCTCGATCGGTATGCTAGCACTGCTAGTCTTCTTCCAACCACCCAGATCTCTAAAGAACTTTATTGTCACGATGAGCTATGCAACAATAAGCCTGCTCACCTGAGAGTCTGTGGTCTAAGAGAACTGGAGTGGTACGTCCTCTATTTATAGACCTGCATGAGGTGAATCTCTGAATTTGAATTGGATTAGGAAAAGATATTTTCCCTTATCCAAACCCATAAAATCTGAATTTTTCCAAGGGAGAATCTCCACTAAAAATTCGGTTTTCTTAGGATAGATCCAATCCAAATCTCAACAAGATTTTAACTAGAATTTTATCTCCCTTTTTCAACCAAAAAATCCAAAATCTTTAGGAGAAAATCTTCTCCAAATTTTCGGTCACTTTTAGGATAAGGAAGAATCAAAATTCCACTAGGATTTTTCAAGCTAAATCTCATCTCAACCTTATCCAAAAATAACCGAATTTCCTAGGATAAAGCCTCCAAAATTTCGACCACTTTTAGGGAGGGAGAGAATCCAAATTCAACTAGGATTGAAACTTGAATTTTCCCTTGAATCTTATCTACAAAAACCGAATTTTCCATTGAGGATTATCCTCAAAAAATTCGCCCACTTTTGTTGGGATTTTGATTCAAAATTCAAGTAGGATTCTAACAAGATTATCCTCTCCAAATCCAACTCAAATTCGAATTTCAAACCTTGTGGATTTTCCACAACAAATTCGAATCCTACTTGGACTGTGATTCAAAATTTGAATTTCAAATTTCAAATTCAAATTTCAAATTCAAATTTCAAATTTCAAATTTCAAATTTCAAATTTAAATTTCAAATTCAAATTTCAAATTCGAATTTCAAATTCAAATTTCAAATTCAAAATTCAAATTCAAAATTCAAAATTCAAAATTCAAAATTCAAATTCAAAATTCAAAATTCAAATTTCAAAATTCAAATTTCAAATTCCACAAAACGGTTGTGTTTCATATTCTTGTTCTCATGGATAATTTTCTACAACTCCAATCCAATCTCAAATAAAATCATGGCAACTTTATTTGGAGTTCGAATAATTGTGTACTCTATTATCCAAAACAAAATCTGAATCCAACCGGAGAGAATCTTGTCTACCATCCTAATCCTGTGTCATCACCATCCATGCATAATAAACTAGCCTATAGCATACACAAATCAATTTGCCAAACGTTAAGGAATTATGTGCAGCTAGTAGAGGGACTGATTGGACATATATAATCGGGCTCCCGTGATTCCATATGATCATCATTCTGTACCGAACAACTCGATCATATGATCACTAATTTCAGAGTCACACCACTATAAACCTGAAACTGAACTCCCAATTATGTACCGTATTACGTAAGCCTGTGACGAGCTACCATCCAGTGACCTTGTCATATATGCAAAACCCTCATATGATATCCATGATCAGCCTTAGGTCAAAGTCCGTTTAATCCTACTGATCAGGCTATCTTAAAGTTCCATTATACTACCGAATCAAGAAAATGATTATTCACCATATGTGAATAAGAAGTCATCCGCCCAGCAGACGACCCAAGGCCTTGTCCATTCTCACATTCAGTATAATGCCTTTAAGAGGATACCTTTAACTCCTTAGAGCTATGATTCCGATATCTGCAAACAAACCCTTCATCGTATACAAGTCATGCACCCAACGAACCGGTCTATAAGCTTACTACCTCTGAGACGCTTTAGCCATTGGAACATCAAAGTACACAAGTCATATACATGAAGTAGTTCATTTACTCAGGATTAAGGTTATTGCACAATGAACGGCAAAAGCAGATTGATCCACTCATAGCGGACTACGTAGATCAATCATGCTTTAGTCCCGGTCTAATATGTCACCACCAAGCAACATATCCATGTCTCTACTTGGGAGTCCAGCTCCAGACAGTCAAGACAGACCGTCCCCTCCAAGGCTTTAGACAACATAATAGTCTTAACATGAGTTAGATGCTCGGTCTAACCCCATAGACTACAGACCATAGTTTAGACTGCTAACTTTAGAACATTGTCTTCTCGCATACAAAAATCCATTGCATGCAACGTTCTAACAGTTTTAACACAAGCAGTCAGTGAGCCATATTTGCTTACATTTACTTTAACATGTAAATAAGACGAGGACAGATAGCAATGTAATGAATAACCTCTAAGTATAATTTTATTATCCAGTTCAAAATGAATACATCAAAATGTCTCTAATACTTAGGGCATTTCCTAACACCCTTTCGCATCCTTCTTTCTTTTGTAGACTCACTTGTATCCAATGGGTTTTATCCCATCTGGTAGATCTATAAGTTCCCAAACAGAGTTGGATTTCATAGAATCCATCTCATTGTTCATAGCCTGTTTCCAAGATTTCGAATCAACATCATTTGTAGCTTCATCATAGGTGACCGGATCATCCTCATGCTCATGAGCCTCAGCTTGGTATACCTCAGCATCATACATGAAGAAATTTGGTTTCTTCGAAACCCTCCTACTACGACGAGGCACCTAAATTGTTGATCGTCTACAGGTCTTTCACTGGAACTTGGACTTGCGTCCAAGATCGAAACCTATGGAACAGTTATTTCGACAACTCCTCTGGCACCACTTTGCTTCGAGGCTTAAAGTCATTCATGTGACTTTCCTCCAAGAATGTCGCATGGGTTAAAACAATGACTTTTTGTTTCTTCGGGTTATAAAATAGACATCCCTTAGTTCTCTTAGGATATCCTACAAACATGCATAATTCTGATCTTGGTTCCAACTTCTTCGCATCCCCATCCAGTACATGTGTTGAGTAGCCCCATATTCTCATATGCCCAAGGGAGGACTTTCTACCACGCCACAATTCATACGAAGTCCTGGGAATTGATTTGATTGGAACCTGTTTCAGAATATAGTACGTCTTTTGTAAAGCATATCCCTAAAATGATAACAGCAGCATTGAATAACTCATCATGGACCATACCATATCCAACAAGGTCCTGTTTCTCCTTTCGGCTACACCATTCTGTTGTGGTCTCTACAAGATGTCCTAAAAATTCATCGGAGAGGTATTCGCCATCTCGATCAGATCGAAGTGTCTTTATAGATTTATCCAATTGCTTTTCCACTTCCACATGATACTCTTTGAACTTGTCAAAGGTTTCGCTCTTGTAGTGCATTAGATACACATATCCATACCTCGAGTAATCGTCTATAAAGGAGACATAATACTCGAACCCTCCTCATGCTGTGGCGTTCATGGGGCCATATACATCAATGTGCACAATTTCTAAGAGTTCCTGAGCCCTAGTACCCTTAGCTCCAAAAGACCTCTTAGTCATCTTACCCTCAAGATAAGACTTACATTGAGGAAGACGTACCTCCTCCAGATATTCTAGAGGGCCATCTTTCACCAACCTTTGAATCCTATCCTGATTAATATGACCAAGTCTTAAATACCAAAGATACGACTTGTTAGAGTATCTATTAATTCGGTGTCAAGTAGTGAGTACATCTTTGGTTTGATCAAATATAGGTTTCCATCCATCCATCCATAATAGATAAAAGACTTATTTCTATGAATATCAACTCTTTTACTAAAAGAAACTGAATAAGAATCCTTTATTAAACAAGCTACCGATATAAGGTTCCTCCTAAAATTAGAAACATAAAAAATTCTTTCAATAATATAAACCTAAATTCATTAAAGTAAAGATAAATGTCTCCCACTATCTCAGCCACCACCAAGCTATCATCTCTAGTCCACAACGAGAGGCTCCTATTATGTAGACTTCTCATTTCCACAAACCCCTGCATAGAAAACACAAACATGATTAGTGGCGCCCGAATCAATGACCTAAGTGTCTTTTGATTCTTCGACCAAACACGCTTCTAAATAGTGAAGTTTCTTACCTTCCTTGCCCTTGGCGGTTAGGAATTCCCGACAAGCCTTCTTGAAGTGACCTACCTTCCCACAATGGAAGCACTTGGACTTTTTAGGGTCCCTAGGCTTCTTGTTGTTGTTCTTCTTCTTCTTCTTCCCATCTGAGACAGGAGGATTAGAAGAACTGGAAGCCGCTTGCTTTTGATTTGGCCCCTTCTCTTCTGTGAGGGTTTGGAAGATTCCACCAAATTGGCCTCTCCTTTGGGTTGGACCGCATCCCTGTCCCTGATCATTCGCTCATAAGCTTAGAGTTGCTTCATGAGCTTAGTGAGTCCTAACTCCCTTGTCGCCAGATTGTATACGGCCTTAAACCCCACCAAATCTTTTGACAGAGTTTTGAACACCATCTCGATCTGGGTGTTGTAGTCCAACTCAGCACCGTTTTTGATAGCCTCAGCAAATAATCCCATTAGAGTGATCATATGGTCGTTCACCAGAGTACCTGCCTTCTATTTGGAGTTCATAATGCTAGTTATAGTAGACTGTCGAGCTAATTTTTCTTGACCTCTGAACATGTCCTCCATATTTTCCATGATCTCTTTAGCAACTTGATAAGGCTCATGCTGCTTTTGTAAAGCACTCGTCATGCTAGCCAGAATGTAGCATCGAGCTATCTCATTAGATTCTCTCTAACGAGTATAGGCAACTGGGACCTCCTCAAGCGGTGTGTCAGGTTTGGGCCCAGGTGGGCATGGTTTGTCCAACACGAACTTATGTCTCTCGCAGTTGAGAACTATTAGTAGATTTCTTTTCCAGTCCTTATAATTATCGCCATTCAGCTTATTTTCAGTAAATATTAAAATGAGGGGTGTCGGTGACATTTTGAACTGAAATAAAATTATACTAGACATCATTACAAAGCCCAAGCAAATATACTAATAATTTAGCAAATAAAACATGCAAGTATGTTCCTACATGAAACTTGAAAAACATGTAGCATTGTAATGGTAATTCTCAGCACCTATTGCCCCAAGCCACCGAGGGGTGATCATTAAACAAATAGCCAGAACATGGACCTCGTCCAATTAATATATGTTGCCTTAAATCCTCCAAGGTTAAGACATATATTAATAACCGCTTATTTTGGCCACCAGTTTAGTTAACAAAGCTTCTAGGAAAGTCAATAATTAAATGAGTATTGAGTGTATAACCATTGTTTACATAACCCGATCCACGTCCTACCAAGCCACCAATGGGTGGTCATGAATAGGATCGTGCCCGAACACGTTTTCCATATAGGAGATCCAACCTAGTATACCAGCAGCGGTAAACACCTACCGAGGGGTGTGGTCAGGGCAGAACTGACATGAGGCGTTACTATGCTTTCACGTATGGATCAACATTGGAGGCCGTGGGTTTTGTTTGAGACCCTCTCTTGCTCAATATTTTGAAAAACATGCAAGTTTTGACAAATATGGATGATCAATATAGTATGAGTGGCACTCACCTATTCTATATGAAATGTTATCAAATATGCATATAAAACATCCATCAATACATATTTATACATCCATGACATATCACAGAAAAAATAATTGACGGAAAAATAACCAAGCCATGGTTCCATCCTAGAACAAAGAAAATAAAGATTACAAAATTCCACCCAAAGCATTCTTTGGGTCTTGAATTTCATTCGGTCTTCTTGTATCCATCTTTATATAGCCTCTCTATTTATTTCTCATCCCTTGAATCATTTAAAATTTAAATCCCAAAAATTTAAATTTCAAATTCAAATTCCAAATTCGAATTTCAAAGTCAAATTCCAAATTCGAATTTCAAATTTAAATTTCAAATTCAAATTTTAAACAATTTTAAAGATCATGTGTAATAATATGTAATTTCCAAAATTTTAAATTTTAATTAAATATTTTTAAACATGATTTAAAAATTAAATCTCAAATTTAAAAATTAAAATTTTTTGATTTTCGGTCCATCAACCCCTTGACCTCGGAGGCCGGCAGCCGCCGTGGGTAGCCCCCGGCCCCTTGGGGGGGGGGGGGGGGGGGTTGGTAGCCCACGACCGCAGGCTGGGTGCAGTCCAGCCTGCATGCCCAGCAGGCTGCAGGCGCCATGGGCTGCACGCCTAAGGGTTGGCCAGCCCTTGGGTGGGCCACGGCCACCCCTGGCTGCAAGCAAAGCCTGCGGCCGTGGGTGGTCTTGGCCTGGACAGGGGCTACCGCAGCCTCATCCTACCCGAGGGCAGGGGCTGCAGTCCCATCAAGGCCAATGGCCTATCCCAAGGAGTCATGCCTAGATTTCTGTGTCATATTCCAATTTACCCAATTAGGATCTCCAAAAATTAATTTGAATCCTAATTAAATTGAAATTCTCCACACAATCAAAATTTCAACCTTTAAATTAAATTTAACTTTTGGGAAAAATAAATTACGGTCTTCAAACTTCAATCTCCTCCAAGAATAATTATACAAAAATTCCTAAACCGTTTCTGATGTACAAAAATTCTAACCATAATAATTCTAAGAGACAAAAAATTAAAATCCATGAGAAAATTACAGTATTAATAAACTGCTCCCATGGTTACATAAAAAAATTCCTAGATACAATTTTCTAAATTCTAAGGAACCATAACCAGCATAAAACAAGCATGCTTATAATAATTTAAAAAATTAAAATAACCCATACTACATACATAATGCATGATAACAACATAAAAAAACCCTAGAATGCCACTCTTTAAATATCAAATCCATACATAAATAAAAAGACTAATTAATTGTCTAATTTATGTAAACGGCATAGTTATGAGATGGCTCTGATACCAATTGTAGGAAATAAATCGGTGAAAACGTATCAGAGTGGCACATCGGAACAATAAAAATTTTTCAAGATCGTTAAATATCTCATGATTCCATATACAATAAACCAACAACAATTTAAACTTATACCTCAAGGATGCCAATCTATAGGAGGAGAATGATCGGAGGGCTTCAACCAACTAGTCTTCTATACTATTCTCCAATTCCTGAATGGCTGAGTGTGTAGCCACTCTGAACCTTGATCGGTATGCTAGTACTGTTAGTCTTCTTTCGACCACCCAGATCTCTAAAGAACTTATTGTCATGGTGAGTTGTGCAACAATAAGCCTGCTAACCTGAGAGTCTGTGATCTGAGAGAACTGGAGTGGCAGGACCTCTATTTATAGACTTGCATGAGGTGATCCTCTAAATTCAAATTGGATTAGGAGAAGATTTCTCCCTTATCCATAATAAAAAATCCAAAATTTTCAAGCCTTATCCAAACAAAAAGGATTCGGTCACTTTGTGGATTTTTCGTTCAAAATTCAAATAGGATTTTAACTATAATTTTATCTCTTCATTCCCTCATAAAAACCGATTCCCCTTTGTGCCAAAAACATGACTAGATTCGGTCATTAAAGTGTGAGGAGAATCAAAATCCTAATAGGATTTTCTAGCTTGAATTTTATCTCATCTTTATCCAAATAAAACCGAAAATCTCCTTGAGATTTGCCCTCAAAATTTCAGCCACTTTTAGGGAGGAGAGAATCCAAATTCAACTGAGATTGAAACTTGAATTTTTCATTGAATCCTTATCCACAAAAAATGAAAATATCTTTGAGGATTTTCCTCAACAAAATTCAACCAAGTTAGTTAGGATTGGGACTCAAAATTCAACTAGGATTCAAACAAGATTTTCCTCTTCATAATCCAACTGAAATTCGAATTCTAGCCTTGTGGAATTATCTACAAAGAATTCGAATTCCACTTGGACTGTGATTCAAAATTTGAATTTCAAATCTCAAAATTCAAATTTCAAATTCAAATTTCAAATTTCAAATTTAAATTTCAAATTCAAATTTCAAATTCGAATTTTAAATTCAAATTTCAAATTCGAATTTCAAATTTAAATTTCAAATTCGAATTTTAAATTTCAAATTTCAAATTTCAAAATTCAAATTTCAAAATCCACTAACAGTTGTATTTCAAATTCTTGTTCTCATGGATAATTTTCTACAACTCCAATCCAATCTCAAATAAAATCATGGCAACTTTATTTGGAGTTCAAATAATTATGTACTCTATTATCCAAAACAAAATCTAAATTCAACCGGAGAGAATCTTGTCCACCATCTTAATCCCATGTCAACACCATCGACGCATAATCAACTAGCCAAAAGCATACTCAAATCAATTTTGCCAATCGTTAAGGAATTATGTGGAGCTAGTAGAGGGACCAATTGGACATATATAATCGGGCTCCCGTGAATCCATATTATCATCATTCTTTACTGAACAACTTAATCATATGATCACTAATTTTAGAGTCATACCACTATAAATCTGAAACTGAACTCCCAATTATATACCGTATTACGTAAGCCTGTGACAAGCTATTGTCCAATGACCTTATCATGATCAGTCTTAGGTCAAAGTCCGTTCAATCCTACTGATCAGACTATCTTGAAGTTCCATTATACCATTGAATAAGAAAATGATTATTCACCATATATGAATAAGAAGTCATCCGCCCAGTAGACAACCCAAGGCCTTGTCCATTTTCACATCCAATATAATGCCTTTAAGAGGATACCCTTAACTCCTTATTAGAACTATGATTCTGATATCTATAAACAAACCCTTGATCATATACAAGTCATGCACCCAATGAACCGGTCTATAAGCTTACTACCTCTGAGACGCTTTAGCCATTGGAACATCAAAGTACACAAGTCATATACATGAAGTAGTTCATTCACTCAAGATTAAGGTTACTGCACAATGAACTTCAAAAGCAGATTGATCCACTCATAGCGGACTACGTAGATCAATCACGCTTTAGTCTCGGTCTAATATGTCACCACCAAGCAACATATCTATGTCTCTACTTGGGAGTCTATGGTCCAGACAGTCAAGACAAACTGTCCCCACCATGGTTTTAGATAATATAATAGTCTTAACATGAGTTAGATGCTCGGTTTAACCCCATAGACTACAGACCTTAGTTTAGACCGCTTACTTTAGAACATTGTCTTCTCACATACAAAAGTCCATTGCATGCAATGTTCTAACAGTTTTAACACAAGTAGTCAGGGAGCCATATTTGCTTACATTTACTTTAATATATAAATAGAACGAGGACAAACAACAATGTAATGAATAACTTCTATATATAATGTTATTATGCAGTTCAAAATAAATACATCAAAATGCCTCTAATGCTTAGGGCATTTCCTAACACATAATGATTGTACCATGTTCGAAAAGCTATTTTGGGTACATCCTCATCCCTGATTCACAGTTGATGGTACCCTAAGCACACATCGATCTTCAAGAATACTACAGCGTCTCAGAGCTGATCAAATATATCGTCGATCTATGGCAACAAATACTTGTTCTTGATCGTGATTTTGTTCAGCTCTTTGTAGTCGATGCATATTCTCAATGTCCCATCCTTTTTCTTCACGAACAATACAGGTGCTCCCCAAGGCGAATAGATCTGTCGGATGAATCCCTTGTCCATAAGTTCCTTTAGCTAAGTTTGGTGCTCCTTTAGCTCCATAGGGGCCATTTAATATAGATCCTTAGAGATGGGGGCTGACCCTGGTATAAGTTCAATCTCGAACGATATTTCAAGCTCTAGCGGGAGTCCTGGAAGATCTTCTAGAAATACTTCTATGAACTCTTTAACAACTGGCACGCTATCCGGCCCTATCTCTGCTTCTTGAGTCTTGTTCACTATATGCTCTAGGAAGTCGGTGCATCCGCTGGATAACAGCTTGTGGGCCTTCATCGCTGATATCATCGTCTTTGGCTGCTTTAGCGACAAACCCTTGTAGATGAACTTCTCGCATCCAATTAGGTTGACAGTAACCTCCCGCCTTCGACAATCTATGACAGCACTGTACTTTGTGAGGAAGTCCATCCCCATAATTACGTTATAGTCATACGGTCAATGGCAATCAGGTTAATACTCAATTCTCGCCAACAAATAATTACTGGCACATAGCATATCCAGTAATTAGACAACAAAACTTCCCCTGAGGGAAGAGTGGTTTAGAAAGTCTATTTCATTCTATCTAAGCTCCTATCTATCTTTCTAGCAAATTCTGATGATGCGAATGAATGGGTGGCTCTAGAATCAAACAAAACTAATGCAGCTGAGTTGGTGATAGAAAGTTGACCTGTCACCACTGTTGAGGTTCCAGCTTCCGTATCATCCCTTCTGAATGTATAGATTCCTCCTTGGGTGTTTGGAGTCTCTAGTCTGCCATGGGCGATCGATGGGCCTTTGATCTTAGCCTGGGTGGCGTGAAGTTGGCCACCTATTACACGGGCTTGGCTCTGCTAGCTTTGTGGGTTGGAGTGGTAGTTTTTGGCATTGTGGCCTTCCTTGCCACAAATGAAACAGCCACTTATTCCCTGGCGGCACTCTCTTAGATGCATTCTTCCGCACTTTGGGCAGGATGGGTATTGGTTGCCATTTCTTCCCCTATTGTTCTTCTTTTGGGGAAAATTCCTTCGCGAACCTTGGTTTCTTGGGTCCCTCTTCTGCTTGTTATTGTGGTTGTGGGACTACTTGCTGTGTTGGTTGGTCCCCACATTCTGCCCCTTATGCTGTGACTCGGGGTTCTGCTTCCCTTTGGTCTGCTCGGCTTGGGTCTTTTTCTCCCTCCAGGCTTTGAAAATCTAAGCCCTTCATTCTTTATCTTGAGTCAACCAGTATTTGGCTCATATAGCTCTACTGACATACTCTGCCATTATCGTTGGTCTGTGCCTGCCGCTACTATGATAATCGGGATTTTTTTCAAATTCTCGGAGTAAATTAAAATTGTATGTATATAACAATTTTAATGTATAAAATATGAAAAAGTTGTATCTTAATACTGTTGAGAATACTATGAAAATGTTCTGACAGTGTTAAAGAGTGTGAGTTCAGAGATGGAAAATCTTCCTGAACAGAATCGGATAAGACGGCTTGAAAATGAAGCCAAAAATACAGGAGAATGCACCGAAGTGCACTAAAAGATGAAATTTTATGGTAATGAATTCTGGTCAAACAGAAGCAAAATAAGGCAAACCGATCATACCAAAGGTAATCGGAACCCGCCTATGCGATTTCAGTAAAGTTTCGTTCGGTTTGACTTTCGGTCAAACTTTGACCATGAATTAATTCATGAATTAATATGTGAATTAATTAGGTGATGTCAAGATGACATTATAAATATGATGTCATTAATAGGAAACTAAAACTTCTTAAATAAGTTTGGTGAGTTGTATGGCTAGGATTTAATGCTTTTTGGATCAATGGCCAAGATCAAGCAAAAATAGCTTGGAAAAAAAAATTTGGAAAAGAGGAAAAAAAAGGGGCTCGACCATGTGGAAAAAAATCAGCATAAATTATAGTTTTTACCCTAAAAATTTTGTAAATAAGTCCTTGAACAATTAGCAAATTATTGAGAAAATTTGCAAAAAGGTCCTCCACTTTTTGCCTATAAATAGGCATGAAAATTCATGTGGAAAAATTAGAAAAGCCAAGCCAAACTCTTGCTCCAAAAATCTGTGAGCTTTCCCCCCTTTAAGTCGAAAATTTGACAACTTTTCTTCACAAAATTAACCTTCAATTCTAGCCTAAGTTGCAAAGAGACAAGTTGATAAGGTGAGCCACTAAATTGAAGAGTTTTTCCTTCATTTTCTTTATGAAACCGTGGCATGTAAGGTGTGGAAAAATGTTGAGAAATTGATGATTTGTGTTAAGTGTTATGTTGGTTTTGTCATGTGTTGATCAATACATGTGTTGGAAAATAGAAACAGGCAAATTTTGATGCATGTTTTACACAAAATCCATGGGCTTTGGTGTGATGAAAATGAGAAATTTTTGGTGATGAAAAATGATAAGAAATATTGATAAAAGACTATAGGAATGAGAGAAAATTTTCCTATGTGTTTGAGCATGAAAACCGTGGCTTAAGGCTAGGGTTAGAATGAAAAATTCTTAGGGTTTTAATGATTGAAATGTACATTAGAAACCTTAAGAATGGAATGTGAAAATTTAACATTTTGATGAAAATATTGTGATGTTGATTTTCATGTGAAAATCGTGGCCATGATTGTGGAAAATTGGTGAATATTGTGTTGTGATTGAATGATGAATAATGTGGAAAAATTTTATGCAAAGTTTGGTAACTTTGTATAAAACAGGCCTCTGGTATAGTACGTGGCAGGTACCAAGGTTCTGAGGTGTACCTAACACCGGGGAAACCTAAAAATATAAGTGGAAATGCTGTCAAAATTTCTAAAACGGCATAAGGGCATTTCAGGAAACGAGACGTAAAAATTTAGACTCGAAAATAAAATCGAGACCCCTACGTATGTTAGAACTGATAACGAAAAATGAAACCCAAAAAGGAATAGTAAAACGATCCTCTAGCATCTAAAATACCGAGAACGGGAAAAATTCATGTTAGGGCCATTTTAGGAAACGAGTGGGGAAAATTATCAACAGGATAGAAATCCCAAGCCCCTTAGGAACTCAGGCTCGGGAAGGGGATTAGAAACGTTTCAGGAGTAGTAAAATGCCCATTTGAGGCTCTAAAATACTAGAAAAACGAGAAATGACCGTAGGTGTTGGATGAATAGTACCTGAGGGTCAGGTGAGGAATAGTTATCGATTTTGCAGCAAATAATGCTGTAAAAATATATTGAAGTCTAAGAAATATTATTTTATGATATTTAGGCTTAGAAAATCTCGAAAAAATAATAAAACAGAATTTTTTTTCGGTCCCGAAACCTGCTAGGGGTAAAATGGTTATTTTGACTAAAAATTTCTGAAAGGCTCGAAAAGGACCATAAAGGATCTAGAATACTTTAAATAAGATTCCAGAGGCCACAATTAAGATTTTAAAGTTAAAAATTAGAAAAATTATAAGTATACGGGCGTGTATACTTAAAAACGGGAGTGTGCATATAAACACGGGTATGTATAATGAAACACGGCCGTGTAGTGTAAACGTGAGAGGTACGTGGGCTTAGACACGGCCGTGTTGCAAGCCGTGTACCACATAAAGAGTTGAAATATGTTGTAAAATTTATCGCAAAATGAATATATCCAAAGTGATAATTGATGATGGGTATTAACAGACAATACTCTGTCTGTAGGGACCCAAACTAGAGACAAAACTGCGGAGGATTTCCGAGGGTGGACACATCACAGTTGTGGTAAGTTTAAACATTTTCATGTCTATAACATGAAATACTGTGATATTTGATTTTGTAGTAGTTGTACATTAGTTGTAAGTCCTACGGGTAATAGGGTGTAGCAAGACTAACACGCCTAATGAATCCATAAGTTGAGAAGTGTACTAAGGGTACACTATGGAAAGAGTGTGACTAAAATTAAGACACACTTTTAAAAGAAAGAATATGTAAGACCTACAGGCACACAAGTTACTGACCTTGAGGTGACGATTAATGTCACTTAGTTAGAATTGTAATTGAAAGATGGTAAAGAAACCAACTTTGGCATACCACACCTCCAACACTGTGGTGGTGGTTTACAAAGTCCTACGAGGATATAATGACCACTACGGGCAATGATAAGACTAGAGAGGAAGGAGAATTAGGGTCGCTCCCAAGACCCTCCAAGTCAGTGCGCATAAAACATCGGTACTGCCACAATGAGCTCAAAACCAAAATATAAATAAAGATAATAGATAAAAATGTTATGAAAGCCATAACTGAGCATAATTGAATATAACCAACACTAACACTAAGTGTAGTGGACTCGGTTAGGGTGACATAAATAGTAACCGATTAGGGTCAAAGTTACTATTTATTGATCAAAGGTCAAAGTTACTGTTTATGGTGAATAGTACTATTCATTGATGAATAGTATTATTCATAAGAAATTGGATTTTTGATGTTTTTGAATCTATGCGATTCATAGTCTGTATGTTTGAACTTACTGAGCCTGTTAGCTTATTGGTTTATTCATATTGCAAGTAAGAAACCTATCATGTAGACTATCGGACGGCGGACGTATATGAGTGTGTCAATGGGATAAGAATCCATTGTGGATCATGGTCCTGCTGCTAGTCTTCCACTGAGCGACTAAAGATAATGAATTGAAGAGAATGTATTTTTGAAACAAAGTTTACAAATAGTGTCTTTGTAAATTATGTTGTATTGTACAAAAGATAACTAAGTTTGTATGTTATATGGCTTTCATATAATGCTTTATGCAAGAAAAGTATTTCGAAAAGAAAAAATATATATGGGTGAAAATTTTGAGCCCTGAAAATGAGAGATTTAAAATAAGAAAGTGATTTAAAATAACGACCCAACAAGGTACACTGGCTATCTTAATCGACAACGGGGTCAGATTTGGGACAGTTACGCATGGCCGAGGTCGGGGGTGTCACAGGTTAGTATTAGAGCAGTTGACCATATCCCTATTGGCACAAAACGCAGCCTGCTCATCAATCCAAGTAAGTTAGCTTTCTTTAAGTTAGTTAACTTTTTGTTTATATGAGGTTATATATTTTTGTAGGGTATACGATGACTAGACCATCGTACGTGCGACCCCATCCTTATAGGCTGAGGGGACTGATCTGGGTATGGACTACGCCCATGATCAAGCTGTCTATGATTCAGTGAGCAGTGCCTCGACCGCAGATACTTGAGCTGCCAACGCCGCAGGTAAGAGCACCAGCACTGATCCAAGCACTACCTCCTCGACTGGTAGTTAATCCACCAGTCGCCATTGATATTCCAGTTGTTGGTGGACTAGGCCATGTAGAAGCTAGGGTGTCAGTACAAGTTGTACACACCTTCAAAGGTAGTCATCTACCCACCTTTGAGGGAGGTCAGCAGGGGATCTCTTCCCGTGATTGGCTGCATGATGTGGATACGATCATGCACTAGTGTGACATTGATGAGGACTGCTAGGTCCTGTTAGCAGTTGGCACTTTCCGTGAGGATGCACGGATGTACTAGGAATACTGTGACCAGAAGATGTTGTTAGGACTAGATTGGGCTGAGTTTTGACACATCATGATACAGTAGTTTCCACAGAAGTGTCCAGCACCAGTTCCAGCCTCTCCAGAGAGCAGGGTAGTGACAACGCCACTGGCTATGCCCAGGTATACTGATGTCGAGAGTTTGTTCTTTGGGTAGAGAGACTACAGATGCTGCTGAGTGACACTATTTTCACTTATGCAGTACAGTTTGAGGAGAATGTATTGGGGAGATGTCCTATGTCTAACCTCACTGATGAGGATTTCTGTGACATATTTTAGAAGGGGCTTACGATAGACTCACGTCAAAGGATAACCCCTCTATATCCTACTACTTTACATAAGTTTATAGTTACGGTAGCTAAGGTAGAGGAAGAATTGTGACGCCTTAAATTTAATTTAAGGGTCAATATATAATTTAAATAAAATTAGTGTGCCAAAAATTAATTAAAAATCTTTTGGAAACCCTAGGTTGGTTTCCTAGTCAAATTTCACTCAAAAAGTCAACAATTTTAACTTTAAAAACCCTAAAATATTCGGCCATTACTTGGGATTTTAATTAAAAATTTAAATTCCACAAATCCAAGGAGGATTCAAACTCAAATTTCATCCCTTAAATATAAAGAAGAAATTCGACCCTAAAGTGTAGGAAATAAAAGAGATTTTATTTGAATTAAAAGCTAGGTCAAAACTCAATCAAAATTCAAATTATTTTTCCTTAAAAACTAATAGGTAATTTTGGTCACTTGAGGAGAAATAAGGAGAGAAAAACCCTAGTCTCAAAACAGCACAAAAACTTTCCCTTTTGCCCCTCAAAAGATTCGGCCAAACAAGGAAGCAAAAAGGAAAGAAAACCCTAGTATAAAAACCCTCTTTCAACTCTCATTCACCTTCCTTTCACTCTCAAAAATTCGGCCAGCTTTCCCTTGTTTCCTCTCTGAATTCTTCTCTCCCAAAACACACCAAAACAGCAAGCAAAAACCTACTTAAAGGCAACTCAAAGATTCAATAATTTTTGAGACAAAAACAATGTAAGAAATCAACTTTTTCCTTCCTTCTCCTTTTGATTTTAAATCCGAAATTTATATGGTTTTTCTCTACTATTTTCGCTACTGTTTTGAAGATTCTAATACTCACACAAATTAAGCCAAAAAGGAGACCAAGCATCAAAAATAGTGCAGCATAAACAAGGTGTGATTTCTCTCTCTAAAACCCTAAAAATTTTGCCTCATTGATCCCCTTTCAAAAACCCTATTATCACATGTATAAATTTTATGATTTTTGCCAATTTGATTCTTGGGTTGTGTTAATGACATATAAATAAGGTTCTCCACGAAATTTCGTGATCATTGGATGAAAATTGAATTGGTTTGAGGCTAATTGAAATTCGGACAGGAAAAACGGAAATCTGGAAAATTACCATATGAACACTAAATTTGTGTCAACCATAAATTGAGTTTTAAAAATGATTTTTGAGTGAATCTTGAGCCTAAAATTAAATTCGAGATGTCCCCTAAATGCCTGAAAAATTTCAGAACCAAAATCATCCGTTGGCCTAGTCAAAATATTTTTCTAAGATAGGTGGACAGAACTGCCAATTTTTGAACTGAAACCCTGATTTTATGCCTGAAAACAACCCCTCGGTTTTTGGCCTAGTTGAGTAACCAACCTATGTAGGCCTAGTTGAGTAACCAACCTATGTATAAAAATTATAAACATTATATGGAATTAAAGCTACGGCTGTCTAGTTTAACATATAAAAATTTAGAATTTTTGGGACTAAAAATGAATTAATATTGATTTTACAGTCAACCTAGGTCAGTCTGGCCATGTCCAGTAATATCCTAACTTAGGGGTTTTCACAAATTTTAAATCCCAAATGTTATTAAACATTTTAAAATCTTTTTGTGGCACACTAAAATGATTGGATGATTTTGTCTAAACCTAGACTGATCATATGTTGTGATTATAGGATTTATTTGACGTTCTTGCTTGATTGGTGGATCACATTATTGCAACGCTTGTGCGATAATCGAGGTAGGACTTTCTAGCCTTTTCTAGGAGTAGTCAAGTGTTTTAAATTTCCCTGTTTTATCGATGGCATGCTGTTTTTAGTTTATGAAATTATTATACTATTTTTGATGAAATAAACGCATGCAACGTGTTTTGTAATAAATTTGTATTTTAAAGCGTGTTTTGATTAATGGCATTATATAACTTGGTAAATACCATCTTTTGAATAATCCGGTGAACATAATTGAGCTGTACTTCATGATCATTGTAAATGATGCGTGCGTCCCAAAGTTGACGCCATGGGGAAGGTCCCTAAACCTGCGCAGGGCCGTTTGGCCTATTTAGACCGTAACGAGATGATCTAAGATAATTTAATTCGAGGCACGTATATTATAGCTACAACAAGTCCTCACTCAAAATATGATGGTTTATTTTAATGATTTATTATTTTAATATTGGGCCACGTATATTGCAGCTACGCTAAGTCCTCAGCAGAATAAAACTTGTATTAAAAATGTTTTCACGAAATTGTTTATTATTATTTTTATATGATTATTATGCCATGTATTTTTTTTAAATTGTTGATTATTTTTTGAAAAGAATATTATGTCATACTTCTAAATGTTACCTGTTTAACCCACCTTTGTTTCTGTTCTACTGAGCCAGTGCTCACGTCCTTTTTCTTTGTGATTTCAAAATGACTACTTCCAGGTGCGGGAGGTAGCAGTTCCGAAAATCGTTGAGCTATTCGTTTCTATCGAAGATGATGCTATCCGTTTTCTCCATCTTCTTCATTCTATTTCTCATTCTGATGTAATGAGCTATTAAGTTTGGACTTTATTTCACGTTATTTAAATTTCATGCTTAGGAATTTTTTATGGTTGGTAATCTCTTTTGAAGACCGATTTTGTGTTTGATTTCCGCATTAAAAAGTATTTATTTTCTACTTTATTTTATTATGTGGTTATGGTGCTACGTTATAAATAATTAGGCTTAGCTAAATTATAATGTTAACCCGCTTTTCGTAATGAAGGTTTTTCCTTAAATCTCGACTTGATATTATGATTTGGCTGCCGTGTCACGTGTCTAAATTTTGGGTCGTGACAAATAATGGTATCAGAGCTCAGGTTTTCAAAAGGGTTTTCATCAAAACGTTTTCAAAATACCCAAGCATGGTTTTCCTTACTCTTAGAAGCTTATAGGATTTCCTCTTCCTTCAATCTTATTCAGCAAAATAGCTCGTCCCGGCACGCGTAGTCAGAGGCAGCAGAGAGGCAACGACGAAGAGAACCCCGGGAACACGCAGCCTCAAGGGAGTCAGAATGCAGCGTTTCCTACACCGAATGATTAACTAACGGTGATGCAGAATCTCACAGTGGCGATACAGGCTCTCCTCACCGTCTTACCTTTTGGAACACCTAACCCAGCTCCTGTAGCCAATGTTGTTCCTAATGAGACCTAGAGAGCGGGGAGTTCTTCTCAGACTCCTCAGCAAACGCCTACCACCGAAAACCCTACCTCTGGAGCAGTACCTACCCAGCTTATGATACATCCTAAACAGGTAGCCTTAACTCGTTTCTTTAAGCCTCACGTACCCACTTTCGACGGCACGGGCACAGAGATGGATGCCGACTACTGGTTTGATGCCATTCGTAAGCAGCTAAAGTTGACCGCCACACCCACAGAGTTCTGGGTTGAGTTTGCTTCCAACAAGCTGGTGGGTCTAGCCTTTACCTGGTGGGCTAGTATCGAGGATGGTTTGACAGAGGAGCAGAGGTCTTCTTGGACAGTTTTCGAGGAGCGTTTTCACGAGCGTTTCTTTTCAGCTCAGTTCTGCGACAAAAAAGCTAGGGAGTTCATCCGTTTGAAGCAAGGGTCTATGTCAGTGTGGGAATATGAAGCCAAGTTCATTGAGTTGGCTCGGTATGCGAAGAATCAGGTTTTGGATGAAGCTACTAAGTGTCTCCGCTTTGAGGAAGGGCTTAGCCTCTATGTGAAGAGGGGTGTACAACCGTTCCAGATCAGGGATAGCTACCAGCAGATAGTTGCTAAGGCGTTGACAGTGGAAGAGGGTGACAAGGAGTTCCTTGAAACTCGTAACAGAAACAAGCCTGGACCAATCCGCAATAAACCTCAGCACAAGCCGTAGACTCCTTACCAGAAGAACCAGTAGTCTCAGGGATCGGGTTCTCATCAGTTTTCTGGACAACGACAGGGTCGGGTGAATGTGATTACCTGCTTCGAGTGTGGTGATGAAGGCCACAAAAGAAATGTCTGCCCGAAGAGACAGTCAAGAGACAATGCTCATAGACAACATCATCAGCGGAATCAGAATGGTCTTCCACAGAGGCAACAGTTTACTTCCCAGTCTTCGCAGTCACAGTGCCCTTAGCTTCCGGCTCCCTATCAGCCTTATCGCACGAGCCAATACACTGCGCCTTATGCTCCACATGCTACACCACTACAGCAGTTCCCAGTGCCAAGTTATCAGAAACCACCACCACAGGGTCAGAGTATAGGCTACCAGTGCGTGAATACAGCTCAAAATCGTGGTAAGGTACCACAGGTACACGCTCTTGGAGCTGACAGCATGGAGATAGATCATACACCGACTGCATTAGATGGTATAATTCTTATCTTTGGTACATATACACATGTTTTGTTTGACACCAGAGCTACACACTATTTTATAGCCCAACATTATGCTCATTCACTTGGTTTAAAACTGCAAAACCTTGACTCTCCCTTATGTGTGAAATCCCCGTTGGGCACGACTACCATTAGTGATGGGTGTCAAGCCTATGTTTATGTTGGGGATGTTTGTTTGGAGGCATCACTTGTGGTAATGCCTATGTTTGCTTATGAGGTTATTCTGGGATATGACTGGCTTTCCCGATATGGGATTATGCTTGATTGTCGTAATCGTCGCATTATCTTTACAACTGATTTCAGACATATAGTGTCCTATCAGTTAAGCTTAGTTTCAGATGTTGATAGATCTGCTCTGAGGATTAGTGTCGAAGAGTAGACAGGGTATTCTTTGCTTCTTATCCTTGTGTGTAGTGGAAGGATCCAGTCCTGAAAAGAGTACTCAACCTATACCTGTTGTCGATAGTTTTCCAGATGTTTTTCCAAAAGCTCTTCCAGGTTTACCACCTCATCGAGAAATGGAGTTTCGTATTGACTTAGTTCCCGGAACAGCTCCTTTTGCTTCTGCTCCGTATCGTATGGCACCTCTAGAGATGAAGGAGTTGAGCAAGCAGCTGGATGAGTTGAAATCACTGGGCTTTATCCGAGACAGTAACTCACCTTGGGGTTCGTCAGTCCTTTTTGTGAATAAAGCTGACGGTTCACTACGTCTCTGTGTGGACAACAGAAAGCTCAACAGTGTGACCATAAAAAATAAGTATCCGTTACCACATATAGATGACTTGTTCGATCAGTTGGGTGGAGCTTGTTTCTTCTCCAAGGTTGATTTAAGATCCGGTTATCATCAGCTTCTTGTTAGAGAGGAGGATATCCCGAAGACAGCATTCCGAACAAGGTATGGTAGTTATGAGTTCTTAGTGATGCCTTTCGATTTGATAAACGTGCCAGCAGCCTTTATAGATATGATGAATAAAGTCTTCCGACCTTTTCTTGATAAGTTCGTCATCGTATTCATCGACGACATCCTCATCTACTCCCGAACTCGTGAAGATCATGCACAGCATCTCAGTATAGTTTTACAGACTCTTCGTGAACATCAGTTGTACGCCAAGAAAGAAAAATGTGAGTTTTGGATGACAGAGGTTAAGTTTCTCGGGCATATCATCTCAGGAGACGGTATATCAGTTCATCTATCCAAGGTTGAAGCGATTCTTAAGTGGGAACGACCGAAAAATGTTCCAGAGATCTGAAGCTTCTTGGGCTTAGTGGGATATTATCGACGTTTTGTACAGGACTTCAACAAGCTCGCCGCTCCCCTCACCAATCTGACAAAGAAGGATGTACCTTTCGTTTGGGACAACAACTGTGAGTCAGTTTTCCAGGAGTTAAAGAGTCGTTTAACGTCTGCACCTATCCTTATCATTCCGGATCAGGATCAAGTATATGATGTCTAGACCGATGCTTCTCATCAAGGTCTTGGAGCAGTTTTGATGCAACAGAACTGAGTTGTCGCTTATGCCTCACGATAGCTGAAACAACATGAACGAAACTACCCTACACACGATCTAGAGTTAGCTGCAGTAGTGTTCGCGCTTAAGATTTGGCGTTGTTATCTGTATGGTACCAGTTTTAGACTGTTTTCAGATCACAAGAGTTTGAAATACCTAGCTACACAGAAAGATCTCAACCTGTGTCAGAGAAGATGGGTAGAATACATGCAAGACCACGACTTCCAAGTCGAGTACCATCCGGGTAAAGAAAACGTGGTTGCAGATGCACTAAGTAGGAAAAGAGAGGTAGTTCCCAATCCTGATCATGATGCTTCTATAATGGCTATGTAGATAGACGAGTGGGAAAAGGACAGAGTTCTTATAGCTTATCAGGTTCGTTTTGGCGAAGTTCAGGGTCACCCAGTGTTGTACAACTTAGTGATGGAACCAGACTACGTGCAGAGGATCAAGGAGAATCAGTTGGCAAATACACGTTTTGTTGACATCCGAGATAGATTGTTAAAGGGCAAGCATGTTGCAGAGTGGTTGATGGACGCCAGTGGAATTCTTTACAACGAGGGTCGCTTAGCAATGCCACACATCCCAGAGCTTATACAGGAGATCTTGTCAGAGTTTCATCAGTCGAGGTTTGCCATGCACCCAGGTGGAAACAAGATGTATCAAAACCTAAGACAGCAGCTTTAGTGGAGAGGTATGAAGTTAGATGTGAAGAACTTCGTGGCCAACTGTTTAACGTGTCAGAAGGTAAAGGCAGTATGGGAGAGACCCGTAGGTCTGCTCCAACCACTTCCAATACCTCGGTGGAAGTGGGATAGTATAGGAATGGACTTCTTAATCGGCTTACCGAGAGCACAGGATGGATCTGATGGAGTCTGGGTAGTTGTAGATCGTCTCACAAAGACCGTGCACTTCATCCCGTTCAAGACGACTTGCAACAGGAAGCAGCTAGCCGAGCTTTACATGAGGAACATAGTCAGATTGCATGGAGTCCCTTCAGTGATTATTTCTGATCGTGATACGTGCTTCAACGCTCGTTTTTGGCAAAGTCTACAGGAAGCTCTAGGCACAGAACTGAACTTCAGCACCGCTTTTCATCTGCAGACAGATGGTCAGTCGGAGCGTCTCATACAGATTCTCGAGGATATGCTACGTGCCTGCGTTCTTGATCTTGGAGATGGATGGAGCAAACACCTCTACATGGCAGAGTTCGCATACAACAACAGTTATCAAGCGAGTATCGGAATGGCACCCTTTAAAGCGTTGTACAGAAAGCCTTGTCGATCACCCATCTATTGGGTTGACAACCAGGAAGCACCAGTGGGTGGACCCGATATAATCCTAGACCAGTACGAGAAGATTGCCATCATTAAACAACGACTTCTAACAGCACAGAGTCGACAGATGAGCTATGCAGATCAACGTAGAAAGCCGTTAGAATTCGAGGTTGGAGAGTTTGTGTTGCTAAAGGTTTCACCGAAGAAAGGTATCTCTCATTTCGGAGTTAAAGGCAAGCTAGCACCGCGTTACATTGGACCTTTCGAGATCGTACGCAGAGTTGGTAAGGTTGCATATGAGCTGAAGTTACCCGACACCTTGGGAGTGCACAACGTTTTCCATGTATTGATGCTGAGGAAGAGTGCACGAACAAAGTCCGAAGTCATTTCAACAGATGATGTAGAAATCCAACTAGATGTCTCTTACGTCGAGGTTCTGGTGAAGATTTTGGATCGTAAGGTCAAGCAGCTGAGAACGAAAACAATACCCATGGTGAAGGTTCTTTGGAGTAACCATGGTGAAGAGGAAACCACATGGGACACCGAGAAAGATATGCGCGAGAACCATACTGAATGGTTCATTAAGCAGTAGAGTACATGCAATGTAGTCGACCTAAGTTTGTTTTGTAACCCTACTCTATTCATAGTGGTAGATATACCACTATATGTTTTGAAAGGTGCATTTAGATTGCTTAATGAAATGAGAAGTTATTCATATTCTTATTCTCTTCTCTAGGGTGAAGTAATTCTTAAAGTTTCGAGGACGAAACTATTTTTAGTGGTAGATATTTGTGACGCCTTAAATTTTATTTAAGGGTCAATATATAATTTAAATAAAATTAGTGTGCCAAAAATTAATTTAAAATCTTTTGGAAACCCTAGGTTGGTTTCCTAGTCAATTTCACTCAAAAAAGTCAACAATTTTAACTTCGAAAACCCTAAAATATTCGGCTATTACTTGGGATTTTAATTAAAAATTTAAATTCCACAAATCCAAGGAGGATTCAAACTCAAATTTCATCCCTTAAATAAAAAGAAGAAATTCGGCCCTAAAGTGTAGGAAATAAAAGAGATTTTATTTGAATTAAAAGCTAGGTCAAAACTCAATCAAAATTCAAATTATTTTTCCTTAAAAACTAATGGGTAATTTTGGTCACTTGGGGAGAAATAAGGAGAGAAAAACCCTAGCCTTAAAATAGCACAAAAACTTTCCCTTTTGCCCCTCAAAAGATTCGGCCAAACAAGGAAGCAAAAAGGAAAGAAAACCCTAGTATAAAAACCCTCTTTCGACTCTCATTCACCTTCCTTTCACTCTTAAAAATTTGGCCAGCTTTCCCTTGTTTCCTCTCTGAATTCTTCTCTCCCAAAACACACCAAAACAGCAAGCAAAAACCTACCTAAAGGCAGCTCAAAGATTCAACAATTTTTGAGACAAAAACAAGGTAAGAAATCAACTTTTTCCTTCTTTCTCCTTTTGATTTTAAATCCGAAATTTATATGGTTTTTCTCCACTGTTTTCCCTACTGTTTTGAAGACTCCAACACTCACACAAATTAAGCCAAAAAGGAGACCAAGCATCAAAAATAGTGCAGCACAAACAAGGTGTTATTTCTCTCTCTAAAACCCTAAAAATTTTACCTCATTGATCCCCTTTCAAAAATCCTATTATCACATGTGTAAATTTTATGATTTTTGCCAATTTGATTCTTGGGTTGTGTTAATGACATATAAATAAGGTTCTCCACGAAATTTCGTGATCATTGGATGAAAATTGAATTGGTTTGAGGCTAATTGAAATTCAGACAGGAAAAACGGAAATCTGGAAAATTACCATATGAACAGTAAACTTGTGTCAGCCATAACTTGAGGTTTTAAAATGATTTTTGAGTGAATCTTGAGCCTAAAATTAAATTCGAGATGTCCCCTAAATGCCAAAATTTCAGAACCAAACTCATCCGTCAGCCTAGTCAAAATATTTTTCTAAGATAGGTGGACAGAACTGCCAGTTTTTGAACTGAAACTGAAACCCTGATTTTATGCCTGAAAACAACCCCTCGGTTTTTGGCCTAGTTGAGTTGCCAAACGATGTCTAAAAATTATAAAAATTATATGGAATTAAAGCTACGGATGTCTAATTTAACATATTAAAAATTTAGAATTTTTGGGATTAAAAATGAATTAATATTGATTTTATAGTCAGCCTAGGTCAGTATGCCCATGTCCAGTAATATCCTAACTTAGGGGTTTTCACAAATTTTAAATCCCAAATGTTATTAAACATTTTAAAATCTTTTTGTGGCACACTAAAATGATTGGATGATTTTGTCTAAACCTAGACTGATCCTATGTTGTGATTATAGGATTTATTTGACGTTCTTGCTTGATTGGTGGATCACGTTATCGCAACGCTTGTGCGATAATCGAGGTAGGACTTTCTAGCCTTTTCTGGGAGTAGTCAAGTGTTTTAAATTTCCCTGTTTTATCGATGGCATGTTGTTTTTAGTTTATGAAATTATTATACTGTTTTTGATGAAATAAACACATGCAACGTGTTTTGTAATAAATGTGTATTTGAAAGTGTGTTTTGATTAATGTCATAATATAACTTGGTAAATACCATCTTTTGAATAATCCAGTGAACATAATTGAGCTCTAGTTCACGATCATTGTAAATGATGCGTGCGTCCCAAAGTTGACGCCATAGGGGAAGGTCCCTAAACCTGCGTAGGGCCATTCGGCCTATTTAGACCGTAACGAGATGATCTAGGATAATTCAATTCGAGGCACGTATATTATAGCTACGACAAGTCCTCACTCAAAATATGATGGTTTATTTTAATGATTTATTATTTTAATATTGGGACACGTATATTGCAGCTACGCTAAGTCCTCAGCAGAATAAAACTTGTACTAAAAATGTTTTCACGAAATTGTTGATTATTTTATTTTTATGATTATTACGCCATGTATTTTTTTTAAATTGTTGATTATTTTTGGAAACGAATATTATGTCATACTTCTAAATGTTACCTATTTAACCCACCTTTGTTTCTGTCCTACTGAGCCAGCACTCACGTCCCTTTTCTTTGTGATTTCGAAATGACTACTTCCAGGTGCGGGAGGTAGCAATTCCGAAAATCGTTGAGCTATCCGTTTCTACCGAAGATGATGTTATCCGTTTTCTCCATCTGCTTCATTCTGTTTCTTGTTCTGATGTAATGAGATATTAAGTTTGGACTTTATTTCACGTTATTTAAATTTCATGCTTGGAAATATGGTTGGTAATCTCTTTTGAAGACCGATTTTGTGTTTGATTTCCGCATTAAAAAGTATTTATTTTCTACTTTATTTTATTATGTGGTTATGATGCTACGTTATAAATAATTAGGCTTGGCTAAATTATAATGTTGACCCGCTTTTCGTAATAAATGTTTTTCCTTAAATCTCGGGTTGATATTATGATTTTGCTGCCGTGTCACGTGTCTAAATTTTGGGCCGTGACAAGAATTAATGATGGAGCGTATGGTATGCAAGAGACAGGAACAACTATTGTAAGAGGCAATGCTAGATCGTCTGTATAGTGAGCGACCTATGGCAAATGACCATGAGGCCGGCCCATCGAGGCGACGAGAGGGTATGAGTCCCATCGGAGGATTGACGCCATCCTAGGTTGGAAATGGTACGATGAGGACGATGAGGATCCAGAGGAATTTCTGACAATTCCAGACCAACCTCTGCCAGGGGACTAGATGTAAAAACATATAAGATGTATAAATGTGTATATATCTGTATATGTGTATGTATGACTATATCGAAAGGCCGTTTTGAAAAAGAGCCTTCGAGTTGATGTGTATATGAAAATTTTGAAATGAAATGACATGAAAATTTTGATATGTTCAAAATGATGAGATGTCTGAAATTATTTGATGATCAAAACTATTTTTACTAATATTATAAAAATATGTTTGTTGAAAATCTAACAATTGATTTTCATGGGATTATAGGTAATAGATGAAGATGGTGAATCTGCATAACCTGAGGAACTTCAGGGGGCGTCCAGTCCTTTCTGAAAGAGTAGATGAATTGCAAGCTATGTTAGAAGCTCAGATGAAAGCAAATGCTGAGTTGAGATAAAGAATAGAGCAGATGGAGCAGAGGCAAGGCCAAGATGAAGGGCAAACCTCTCAAATGGCTGCACCCGAACCAGAAGTGCCGCCAGTTATGCCGGAGATAGTAGTAGAACCCTAACCATAACCCCGAGTTAACCAGGAACCACTATACGAACGATTCTGATGAATGAAGCCGCTGGAATTCAAGGGTTCTACAAACCCACTCGAAGCAGATTCTAGAATTCGTGAACTTAAATGATCAAGAAAGGATCGTGTGTGCAATTTTTGTGTTGAAGAAAGATGCAAGATTCTAGTGGGACACGGTTAAGCTAGGAAGGAATGGGTTCACAATGTCATGGCTAGATTTCTTAGAGGAGTTTAACCAGAAATACTATGACCCTGCGTTGCTGCGATCCCAACAAAAGGAGTTTGCAGAATTGAAGTAGGGAAATATGATAGTAATTGAAGTCTATCAAAAGTTCGACCAGTTGTCCCGACTGTGTCCATATGTTGTCTCCACGGAGAGAGAGAAAATTCAAAAGGTGTTAGGGATGTTTAGACCTGACATCGCAGCTCTGGTAGATAGTGGGTTGACACCACCCACTACTGTAGCAGATTATGTAAGTTGAGCGTTGAGGGCTGAGTATTACTTAGCTCAATAGAGGGAAGAGAAAGAGAAGATTTGGGACACCAAGAAGAATGAGAAAGTCTTGGCCAACACTGCACGAACTGGATCTCAAGTTTGACAGGAAAGCAAACAAAATCAGAATACGAAGGCCAGATAATCAAGACTTCTGGCCAATAGTCTAAAGGAAAGAAGAAGGGGAATAATTTTGGATATAGGAATCAGCAGCGAAGGTTGAACAATAATGCTGGACCTATTGTTCGTAACTACGTGATCTACAAAAAAAAGGCACCCAGTGTAGTGGCCCGCCCTACGTAAGGTTAAACAGCACTATTACAATCAACTATTGTTGCCAACTGCAATAGACTATAACCACTTGGGTCACTGGCAACTTACCTTTACATACCATTTTTTTTATATTTTTAATCTTCTCATTTTACTTGCCAATTAGATGCATACATTTTTTTTTTCTTAACTGTTTCATATATATATATCATTGGATTGCAAAATTTTACTACAGTAGTCACTTTACATCGTCATATATATCTATCATTTACATCATAATACATCTTTCAAAATTCCCTTTTAATTGCTGCTCAGCAGAGTCTTGTAGCAGAACCATTTCCCTAGTCCTATCCCCTGGCAATGCATACCCCGCCACCATCCATCAATCCTACTTCGGGTAGGTTGCTTAGTTGCAACATGAACAAACTCATGAGCTATACACTCAGTAAGTTCAAACATAAATACAGGAATGTAAAATGTAAAACGTAAAATCATAAAAAATACTATTCATCATGAATAGTAATTTTAACTTTTGATCATGAATAGTAAAGTTGACTTTGACCTAAGACACCACGCATAAAGTTAGTACATATTATACTCATTTATGATCAGTTATGATATCATTTTCAGTTTTTGGTCATTATCTTTCATTACATTCTGGTTTTGGGCCCCATTGTTGGTCGTACCGTTCTTTTGTGTGCATGACTGGAAGGGACATGGGAGAGCAACCCACAGGCTAATCTTCCACAGTTGAACATTTCATTAATACATATATATACGTGTATATAACACCGTTAAACCTCCCCGTAGGTCGGGAGGCCGGTACGCCAGTAATGGTTTCATTACCATCTTTCATTTAGTTCTGACCAGGTGACAATTCTCATTGCCCCATGATCTGGAACCCTTTACATTTCTTTCTTTCATTAGGTGTATATATATATATTAACACCCTACTGTGCGTACAACACCTTTATATATCATTTTACATTATATATATAACATAAAAACATAATGAGTAAGTTCATGCCACAGACAATTAAATGTCTGAACTTACAGGTAATTAGCTAGTATTTGCTTTCCTTTGTCCGTTGACGTTTCCTCGTCATGTTTGGGTCAGATTCCTATAATTGAGATAGACAACCGTTATTTCACGCCTTTAAATTTTAGGAAAACATAAAAATTTTACATTTACTTTCCTATTAAAGAATTTAGAGGCTTTACATTTCATTCTAGACTTTTTTGCTAACTTTCGGTCAAAATGACCATTTTACCCCCAATTTCATTTTTCATCGTAACCCTACCTTTGATTGAGTTAAAACTCAGTTTTGACCTTTAGAATTTTAGTTAAATCATTCTAAAGCTCTAACGGCCCTTTTTGTGCATTCCGAGAATTTTTGGTCAAAATGACCATTTTGCCCCTAACTAGTCAATGGACCGTTAAATTTCCGTTCTAACATTTTAACCAAATTTTCTAAGCCCAAATATCATAAAATAATATTCCATAGGCTTTTGTATCTTTTTACTGCTTTATTTACTGCAAAATCAACAACTATTCATTTTCCAACCCTCGAGTACTATTCTGACACCTGGGGTCGTTTTTCATTTTTCTAACGTTTCAAGACCTTAAATGGACGTTTCATTAATCTTGAAAAACGTCCCTTGCCATTTCCCGAGTCTAGGTTACCAAGGGGGCTAGGTTTCCTTTCCCAATCACACTTTTACCCCTCATTTCCTAAAATACCCTTTGTGCCGTTATAAAATTTTTGATAGCATTTCCGCTAAAATTCTAGATTCCCAGCGTTTACGAAATACCTCAAAATCATCTAACCTATTCTAACCTGCCATGTACTATATCACAAAACTAATTTTACTTTTTACGTAAAATTTTCCATAAAAACTTCGTCATTTTTGACAGGATTTCAACCTCGTTCTTTCTCATTTTTAGACCCGGTTTAATACACATTTAACACATTGTTTCATCTCATATCATTTCATACAAAACACAACCCTTTTTACACTAACCAATACACAGTTTTCTTAAGGAAACCCTAAACAAAAATATTGTTTCAAGGTTTCATTTTTATCATTCATTTTTTCCACACCAACACATGTCCATTACAACACAAAACCTAACCTATCTCATCACAAAATTTTCATGCATCATTCCCTTAAAATCCACAAATTTTCTTAAAGAAATCATGCACCAAATTTTGTTTTCATGCTCTCATCCTTTACTTATCAATTTTGCACATCAAACTTTATTTTTGAACTAACCAATAATCAAAACTCAACATGAAAATTTCATTCTTCAATGTACCTACACACACATGGATTTATCTAGAATCCACACAACCAAAATTTTATTTCCACACTTCCAAGTTTATAAAATTTCAATTCTCATATCAATACACATAACCAAAACCATAACCACAATCGTTACTTTGAAAATTTCTCATTGAAACCCCTTAACATACATGTTATTTTCCACTAGAAAACACACCCAAAGTTTGTGTTTTTGCTCCCAAAACCTTCCCTAATCACAACCAAACATTAACAACACCAAAACCACATAATTGAAACATGAAAATTCTCAATCCTTCCACCCTAAATCAGCCACGGATTTTTCATTAAAAATGCAAGAAAACAACATGTTTTCAAGAGTTACCTTGCTAGTATGAGTGAAGACAACTCTTGAGTTTTTGGTCCAAAAGCTTGAAAAATTTTGCATGGAAATGGGGGAGAGACTCACAGCTGCTTATGGGCAGATTTCTTGCAGTTTATTTGCTGAATATTTTATCTCATAAACGTGTTTAATGGCTGCCCAAAGTGGTGAGGACCAAGTTGCAAAATTTTGGTGCTATTTGGCAACACTTTAGGGACCTTTTTGCAACCTTTCAAGGGTTTATTTGCAATTTTTAAAATTTTTTCTGAATTCTTTGAATGGGAACCGACTCTTGCAGCCCGAGATTAACCAAAATAAAAAAAATTAAATACCATGCCTTTTTGGCTTCATTTTAGCCCTTAGATCAAGTTACTTTTAATCTTAGCCCTTGGATCCTTTTCTTTCTTTCCACATAAAATTGTTTTCTTATTTTTGACATCAGCCATGTGACATCATTCATGACATAATTGAATTAATTCAATTAACTGCAAAAGTCAACTTTGACCAAAAAGTCAAATCGAACCAAATTTCACCGAAATCGGCCCGATGGGTTTTTGAGGCCTTCCATGCGATCGGTTTTCCTTATTTTGCTGTCGTTCGACCAAAAATCATATCCAAACATATTTTATCCTTTAGTAATCCTTAGCTTACCCTTGGTACCCCATTAATGTTTTCGGTCCTTAAAAAGGCATTGTTTTGCCTGTTTCGGTTCAGGAAAAATATCCATTTCTGAAATTTAACTCTTTAACACTGTTAGAACATTTTAATACATTCTAAACGATATTAAATCATTCATTTTATATTTTTAATATAAAATAATCATATACATCTACAGTGTACAAAGTCTTCGAGAACAATCGAATTTCTCGGTTGTCACATTCACCCCTCCTTATGGAATTTTCATCCTCGAAAATTTAAAATAAGTGGGGGTATAAAGCCTTCATTTCATCTTCACGTTCCCACATAGCCTCTTCAATACTGTGATTTCTCCATAGCACCTTGACTAGTGGAATCATCTTGTTTCTCAACACCTTTTCTTCACGGGCTAAAATTTGGACCGGTTGTTCCTCATATGTCAAGTTGTCCTGTATCTGGACTGGTTCATATTCTAACACGTGCGATGGATCTAGTACATACTTTCTCAACATAGATACATGGAAGACATTATGCACAGTCGACAATTCTGGAGGCAATGCTAACTTGTAAGCAACCTTTCCAATGCGTTCGATAATTTCATATGGCCCAATAAATCTTGGACTTAACTTTCCCTTTTTACTGAAACACATTACACCCTTCATCGGTGATACCTTAAGAAATACGAAGTCCCCTTTGTTGAACTCCAAGAATCTTCGTCTTTAATCAGCATAACTTTTCTGTCAGGTTTGAGCAATTTTCATTCACTGTTGAATCTTGGCAATTGCATCTGTAGTCTCTTATATGAAGTCAGTCTTATGTAGTTGCTTTTCTTTTAAATCGTACCAATGAATAGGTGATCTGCACTTCCGCCCATATAATGCTTTGTATGGTGCCATCTCGATGGAAGGTTGGTAACTATTGTTGTACGAAAACTCTACTAGAGGTAGCTTTTCATTCCAAACTCCTGGGAAATCTATCACGCATGCCCGGAGCATGTCTTCCAATATCTGGATGGTTTGCTCCGACTGTTCATCCGTTTGAGGGTGGAAAGCTGTACTAAGTCGTAACTCTGTACCCATAGCTTCTTGTACACTCTTCCAAAATGCTGATGTGAACTGTGCATCATGGTTGAAGATAATAGACCTAGGTACACCATGTAATCGGACAACGTGGGTCACATATAAATGTGCCAATCTATCCAGTGTGAACGTTAGTTTTATGGCTATAAATCTTGTCATCTTTGTCAACCTGTCCATGATTACCCAAATAGCATCATATCCTTCTTGAGTTTTGGGTAGCCCTACCATGAAATCCATGGTGATATGCTTCCATTTCCATTCTAGAATTTCCAAAGGCTCTAATTCTCCCCCGGGACATCGATGTTCGGCCTTCACTTTTTGATAGGTCATACACTTATTCACGAATTCCGCAATATCATTTTTCATCCATTTCCACCAAAACTGCATCTTCAAATCTTGATACATTTTGTTGGCTCCAGGATGAACTGAATACGGTGTTTCATGAGCTTCTGCCATAATTCATCTTTTAAGATCTTCATTTGCCGGAACATAAATTCTCCCTTGATACAGAATCATCCCATCACTAGTGGTGCTGAATTCTGACTTTTAGCTACCAGAAACTCCTTCTCGAAGCTTTTCCAAGTTTAGATCTCATTTCTGGGCTTCTTTGATGTCTTCAATCAGCGGTGACTCCAATCAAAGTGTAGCTAACCTTCCAGATATTAGCTCCAGTCCGAGTGAATTAATTTCCTACTGCAATGATTTTGGCACTTCGTCTATGGGTAACCGTTGTGGAGTCGTCGATTTCCTGCTTAAAGCATCGGCTACTCAGTTTGCCTTGCCAGGATGGTAGAGAATTTCACAATCATAGTCTTTCACCAGCTCTAGCCATCTTCTTCGCTGCATATTTAATTCTTTCTATGTGAAGAAATACTTCAAACTTTGATGATCAGTGAAAATTTGACACTGAGCTCCATATAAGTAATGTCACCAAATCTTGAGTGCAAACACTACTGCGGCAAGTTCTAAGTCATGAGTCGGATAATTCTTCTTATGATTCTCTAATTGGCGTGATGCATAAGCAATCACTCTATCATTCTGCATTAGAACTACTCCCAAGCCTATCTTCTAGGCATTACTGTAGACTGTAAATTTCTCTCCTTCAGTGGGAAGCATAAGAATTGGTGGACTTGTTAACCTTCCCTTTAATTCACGAAAGCTTCTTTCACATTCTTCTGTCCATTCATATCTTCTTTCTTTACGGGTAAGGGCAGTGAGAGGTGCAGCTAGTCGTGCAAACTCTTCCACAAATCTTCTATAGTAACCGACTAGTCCTAGGAAGCTTCGTATCTCAGTCACACTCTTAGGTGCAAGCCATTCGTTGATTGCTTCCACTTTAATAGGATCTACAGTAATTCCTTCTTTAGATACAACATGCCCCAGGAAGTGTACCTTATCTAACCAAAATTCACACTTAGAGAATTTTGCATATAATTGATGCTTCCTCACTGTGTGAAGAACAATCCTCAAATGCTCTGCATGTTCCATGGGAGTCTTTGAATATACAAGTATGTCATCGATAAATACAATGACAAACTTATCTAAAAATTCTTTGAAGACTCTATTCATTAAGTCCATGAATGCAGCTGGAGCATTGGTTAACCCAAACGGCATTATTAAAAACTCATAATAACCATAATGGTTTCGAAACGCCGTCTTAGAAATATCACTCTCTTTAATCCCGAGTTGATGGTATCCCGAACACAGATTAATCTTAGAAAATACTGTTGTGCCCTTAAGTTGATCAAACAAGTCATCAATCCTAGGTAATGGATACCTATTTTTGATATTGACCTTGTTCAATTCATGGTAATCAATACATATTCGGAGAGTGCCATCTTTCTTCTTGACAAACAAAACTAGAGCTCCCCAAGGTGAGTAACTTGGTCGAATAAATCCCTTGTCGAGTAACTCCTTTAATTGCACCTGTAGTTCTTTCAATTCCACTGGTGCCATACAGTACGACGCCTTTGAGATTGGTGCTGTCCTTGACATAAGGTCAATCTCAAATGAGATTTCTCGTTTTGGAGGCACTTCTGGTAATTCTTCAAGAAAAACATCAAGGAATTCATTGACAATTGCGACATCTTCTGGCTGAACCTTTTTTTCTTCCGTCACAATTGTTACATAGGTCAAATATCTAGTACAGCCATTGGTCATCAGTTTCTTTGCTTTCAGTGAACTAATCATCATTTTTGGAGACTTTGGAGATGAAGCGATATATTCAAAATTCTCTTCTCCATCCGGTTCAAAGACTACCTTCTTACTTTGGCAATCAATCTTGGCTTGGTGTTCTCCCAGGAAATCCATTCCTAGGATCACATCATAGTCTGCTAATTTAATGACTATGAGGTCAACAAACAATTCCCTATCTGCCACACTTACTGGTACATGTCGTAACCAATAATTAGACAACAAAACCTCACCCGAAGGTAATACTGTCCTAAACATTGTTCCAATTTTATCCTTAGCATGTTCTAATTTTTTCACAAATTCATACGATGCAAAGGAATGTGAAGCACCAGAATCAAAAAGTACATATGCCAACTGGTTAGTCACAGAAAGCTGACCTATGACCACATTGGATGTCCCCGCTTCAGCATCTTCCTTTGTGTAAGCCATCACTCTTGCATCAGGGTGAGGAGTATATTCCTATCGTTCTTGCCACACTGGAGGCATCATTGGGGATCCTTCAACTCTTGCTTGAATGGAATTTACTTGTGGAGGTTGTGGACGTAGATTAAATTGGGGACGTTGTTGCATAGGTGCTTGGACATTCTGACGAATTGCTTGACAGTTCTTCACAAAATGTCCTTCCTTTCCATAAAGATAGTAAACATTGGTGGCCAACCAACACTGACCTTGATGAAATTTTCCACATATAGCACAGGGAGAAATATTCGGCTCTATATTGGCATTAAACTTCTGCTGTTGGTTCCGGTTATCTTGGTTTCTATTTCCAAAAAAATTACCCTTCCTCCTTTGCTGTTGTTGAGAGCCTTGATTGCTATTTTGGCCTGGTTTCCCAGTCTGATTAAACTTGCCAGCTCGACTGACTTGATTACCACTCCCTGCGAGGGTTACTTTAGCCAAAATCTTCTATTTCTTCCGGTTTTCCCATACTTTTTCTCTTTCCTCTTTTTGTCATGCAAGATGGAATTTTGCCCTCACTACTCGACTTACACAGTTAGCTACTGAAGTCGGTGGTATTGGCCCACTGTCTACCAGGATTGAAATTTCTAGTCAGAACATTCCTATCATCTTCTGTATCTTTTCCCTTTCGGTAGGGACTGCATACGGACACAATCGGGATAGTTGGTCAAACTTTCTGCAAACTTCACTGACCGTCATGTTTCCCTATTTTAGTTCTACAAACTCCCTCTATTGTGGTCTTAGGGATATAGGATCATAATACTTCTGGTTAAATTCTTCTAGAAATTCATTACATGTTATCATAGTAACATCCCTCCTCATTCGAACCGTATCCCACCAAAATCTGGCATCCTTTCTCAGAACAAAGGAAGCACACAGAACCTTTTCATGTTCAATCAAATTCATGAAGTCTAGGATCACTTGTAAGGAGGAAAGCCATGCCTCTGCCTCTAGGGGATCTGTAGACCCTTCAAACTCGGGTGGCTTCATCAGACAGAATCATTTATAAAGAGGCTCTAGATTTATCATGGGTTGAGGTTGAGGCCTATATACCTCTTCATCTATAACTGGGGGCACTGCCTATTGAGCTGCAGTGGCCGATTCTGCTTGTACTTCTTTAGGATCTTGTCTTTGTTCTACGGCCTCTACCCGCTGTCTCAATTCAGCATTTTCTTTCATTTGTGCTTCTAGAAGAGCTTGTAATTCTTCTACTCAATTAGCCAGGTTGTTTCATCTTCCTCTTCTAGTATTCATCATGTTTTTCTTGTTCCTAAAATTACATAATGATCAAACGTTAAATTTTCCATAATTAAATTTGATAATATAAGGAAAATATAATTTCAACGTATCATATTTTTACATAGTACTCATTTCATAACATAAACATTTTATATCATTTCATAACATCTCATAATATAACATACCATAAAATATCATATCATAATATTTACATATCATGTTACATGTCATACATGAGTACTTACATACATACACATTAACATTAAGGCCATATTACCATAGCCCTTTACTCCATGTTCATATATACATTTATATACAAATACATACATATTTTTATACATTTTGTACTCTAATTTTCTCATTCATTTTGACCTACTGGGAATTCCTTTGGATCTTCATTATTATCAAAATCATTCCTAGTACCAGAAGAAGATCCTCAGTCACCATCGGCATCGGTTCCCCGTCGTGATGGACCTACTTCGTGATCATTTCCCATCGGTCTCGGTCTAAAGAGATGTGTCAACCTCTCATCCCGATGCCAATGTTCTCGCTAGCCTCTATCCACTCGTTCCCTTAACAATTCTTCCTCAACCTTAATTACCCTTTCAACGAATTCACGCAAAGTAAGAAAGTAATGCGGACTCACTCTCTGCCTTAATTCTATCGTGAGTCCCCTTCAGAAATCATTTCCTAATATCTTCTTCAAAGCGTGCAGCATAAGTAAGGACTGTGTCCCCAGACGTCATTAACAACTTCTCTGTCCTTTGGACAAATTTCCTTATCTCAGCAAATCTTGGCAACATTGGTAGGGGAGTTGCCTTTCTACATTCCTGAGAGACTGTAGATTCTACCGGGCTTCTATGGGCAAACTGCTCTCTCATATCCTGTCAAAAATTAACCCAGTTAAGCCCGTCTAGCCCATCTTGATCAAGGTATTCCCAATATATTCAAGCGTCACCCTGAAAAGTACTAGCAGTGAGCATAACCCGGTGATCTTGATCAATGTCGCACAATCGTAGAATAAGCTCTACGGTATTTAACCAATCCTCTACCTTTATGGATTGTTGCCCACCATCAAACATGGGTGGCTAAGAAGCCCTAAATGCCTGAACTACTCGAGCTGATACCCTTGTCCCCATAAACGGTCTTCTACCTAATACTGGGATGTCTATCACTACTGGTGGGGGAGATACTGGTCGAGGAGTTGGGGCTCTTATCATAGTCTGAATAGTAGCTCATGCGGTAGAGGGACCTACTTGCGCAGAAGGACGTACATTCTCGTGCTGTGATGTGGATGGCCTAATAATCGATCTGCTCCATACCCTACGCAAACCTCCAGGTTGAATCGGTCGTGGTCTCGTGTAATATGGTTTCGTCATCCTACAACCTACAAAATGTTTATTTCCCATTAAATAAACATTTATAATCATAAAATAACATCTACTTACTTGGATTGATGAACTGGACGCGCATCGTGCCAGAAGGGAAATGGTCGTATCGCTCTGATACCAACTGTGGCAGCCCGCCCTACGTAGGGTTAAACAGTACTATTACAATCAGCAATTATTGCCAACTGGAATAGACTGTAACCACTTGGGTCACCGGCAACTTACTTTTATGTACCATTTTTTTTATATTTTTAATCTATGGCGGCCCGCCCTTCATAGAGATCATACAATACTATTACAGTTAAGCTTTATCGCTAACTGTGATAGATTGTACTCTCATGGGTCACCGGCTAATTTATCTCTCTTTAAATCATGACGTTTTTGAGGAAATTTTGTTTTTTTAAACATCATGTAAAATATTATCCACTAATCACTTTGTTTATAAGTACAAAGTAATTTACATAATACAGTACTTTCGTAAAATATATATTATTACAAAAGAATTGTTTCTTTTTCCTTGCTCTTTTATCGCTCAGTGAAAAGACTCTGGCAGGACCATATCCCTCGCCTCCTATCCCATTTGACACACGCCATCCCGTCCACGATCCAGTCATACAAAGCTACTGAGCTGGTCGCTTACCTGCAACATAACCAAAAATAGTGAGCTACAGGCTCAGTAACTTCAAACATGCAAGAAATAAAATTTCTATGAATAGTACTATTCATCATAAATAGTAATGTTGACCACTATTCATATATGAATAGTAAGTTTGACCACTATTCATTATGAATAGTAAGTTTGACCACAACATAGTATATCAACAATACATCTACCGCGATGTTAGTACCCTCACGAAACTGTCTTATGCTCAATTATGGCATAGTTTCAGTTTTAGGTAATTATCTTTGATTACGTTCTGGTTTTGAGCTCAGGTTGGCAGTACCATTAAGTGCGCTTGACTGGGAGTGGTACATTAGTGTTGACCTCCACAGCCTTAATCTCATAGCTCCGAAGGCAAAATTGTACATGACTGGGAGCGGTATATCAGTGCTGACCTCCACAGCCATAATCTTATAGCCCCGAAGGCAAAATTTACCTCCCTATACGGAAGGCTGGTACGCCAAAAGTGGTTTCATTACCGACTTTTTAAAGTTCTAACCCGGTGACTTCATATTGCCCCATGGTTAGGAATGGTTCACATTTTAATTTTAGGTGAGTGAGTTTCATTAACCTCACTCTAGTGCCCGAAGCACAACTTATTACGTGTCACATTCTTAAAAGTGCCCGTAGCACATTTTGTCTCTCTCTCTAGTCTATAATAGTGCCTGTAGCACATATGTACCTAACTTATAGTTAGTACATCAAAGTTAGCAATAATAATGCTATATGTTGTAGACAGGTAAATGTCTGAACTTACCTTATCAGTTTCTTCCCCTTTTCTCTCTTGGATCTTTGATCGCCCTCCTTATAGGTCGATTTTGGGATCCTACAGACAAAACCTTGTCTGTTAATTTTATTTCTATTTATAGTTTTTATTTTTCATTAAAAAGCTTAAATAAAACCTATTTATAACTTTTTAGACTTTATTTATCATTTTCCCCATTTTTATCAACTTTTGCGAAATTACGATTTTGCCCCTATATTTTGGCAAAATTACAATTTTACCCCTGACGGAATTTTCTCGATCCAGATTGTATTTTAGGCTCTCAGGAACTTTTCTGACTCTTTTCTATTTATTACCGGGTTCGTTTCTATTTTATTTCTATTTTTCACTTTCCCGACCCTCGGAAAGCACTACTCCGACCCTTACATCGGTTTAGTGATTTTCTATCGTTTCGGAGCCTCAAATGGACGTTTTACTAGTATTTATAACGTTCATCTAGACGCTCCCGATCTAGGTCTCCGAAGCTCGGATTTTCCGTACCCGACTCGGACCTTTTCTTCGTTTCCCAAAAACGCCCCCCCTCGGGGTCGGTTTTTCAGTTTTACTCGCGCTTTACATTTTTAAGGGGATGGGTTACTATTCATGAACCACCCCTTAGGTTTTCCTTATTCAATTTCCCTTTAGGGACTCGGGTTTCCAACCCGACCCTAAACTTTTATTTTTAATTCCCTTTTTACCCCAAATGCCGTTTTCGAAATTTCGGCAGCATTTCGGCGTAAATTTACGGCTACCGGCGTTAGGTACTCCTTGAACCATATATACCTGCCACGTACTACACCACAAACCTATTTCATGTAAAAGTTTTCCAAACTTTTACATAAAAGCTCACAACATTTCAATTCACATCTTGAACCACATTACACAAAATTTCTTTCAATTTTACCCTTGGTTTTGGCCACGGTTTTCACACTCAAAACCTAACCAAAACTTCTCAAATTTTCAACCAAATTTTAGGCTATTCCAATGTCATTATCTAGCACATTTTCAAGCCAATTTACATGCACTTTTTCAACAAAATTCCTAGGGTTTTTCATCATTACAACCCACGGCCATTTAAGAGAAACATACACCAAATGTTTTTTCTTTCATGCTTTCAATGACAAATCCATCATTTCCTTAATTCAATGCATGAATTTAACTATCCAAACATCAAGTAAATCATGCAAAAATTTTTCCCCAAACCCTAATAAACCCATGGCCATATTAGGGTTATTTGACGCCAAATTTTTTCCAAGCTTTCAATCATACAAATCATGCTTTATATTTGACCAAAATATGATTTAAAGCATGTTAATACTTAAACCACAACAATTCATCATTGACTACACTTGGTAACCCACAGTTTTACCCTTGGAAAACCAGCCAAAATTTTGTTTTTCTTTAAACAAAATGCATGGTTTTTCTTCTAATCACACCCTTAACAAAACCCAAGCACCAAATCAATCAAAACAAACCAAAAATTTTTCATCCTTTACACTATTCATTCCATGAATTTTAGGGAGAAAAATCAAGAAAAAATGCAAATCAAAGAAAGTTACCTTGCTTTCTTGTTTCCTTTGTCTTTAAGGAAGGGTTTGACACAAATTTTTTGAAGAAAACTTGGGTATTTGGCTTGGTTTTCCTTGGTGGCTCACGGTTCCTCTAGGGAGAATACTTAGAAATTTTTTTTCCTTTGGTTTTGGCTTTGAAATGGCTACGGCCATTTTGTTTAAAATGTTGCCGACTTAAGTGTTAAAGGAACCAATTAATTTGGTTTCCAACCAATCAAAATGCAAAACTTTTCCATCCATTTCTTTCCAAATTTTTCAAAAAATCAAAGGATGGAATTTTCGCCAAATCTTGGCCTTTAGATCAAAAAGTGATTAAATCTTGGCCATTAATGCCACCAACCACCATAATTTTCCCATTTAATATTTTGGCTTTATGATGTCATAAATACAAAGTAATATGTTGACTTTGATTTTACTATTCACATTAATTCGACTACTTTTTGACCGATACCGGTTCGAGCCGAAATTTTCCTGAAATCGTCCCGGCGGGTTCCTGAGATCTCCTGTGCAGTCGGATCAATTTATACTGCTTCTGTTCGATCAAAATAAATCCCAGAAGTTTTTCATCTTTTAGTGCACCGGTTAGGGTTTTCAATGCCGTTTTTGGCACCGTTCCACCCGTTTCAACTTAGTGAATTTTTCCAACACTGAATTTTTACTCGTCAGTATTGTTAGAACATTTTAATATATTATAAACAATATAAATACCTTTATTTCACTCTTTAAATAGTACAAATTATTATATACATACATTTGTACATTTTCTTCCGAGAATGCCTGAATTTCCCGGTTGTCACATTCACCCCTCCTTATAAAATTTTTGTCCTCGAAAATTAGAACAAGTGGGGGTATAAACTCCTCATCTCGTCTTCTCGTTCCCACGTAGCTTCTTCAATGTTATGATTTTTCCACAAAATCTTCACTAGTGGGATTGTCTTATTCCTCAGTACTTTCTCTTCACGAGCCAGTACTCGAATAGTTTGTTCTTCGTATGTCAAATCCTCATGGATTTGAATAGGCTCATGCTTCAATACATGGGACGGATCTGGTATATACTTTCTTAGCATCGACACATGAAATACATTATGCACTGCGACAATTCAGGAGGTAACGCTAATCTGTAAGCGACCTTTCCAATGCGTTTGATAATTTCATAAGGTCCAATATATCTTGGACTCAGTTTCCCCTTCTTACCGAAACGCATCATCCCCTTCATAGGCGATACCTTGAGAAACACGAAGTCTCCTTCATCAAACTCCAAGGATCTTCGCCTCTTATCTGCATAACTCTTTTGTCGGCTTTGTGAAATTTTCATTTGACGCTGAATTCTTGAAACTACATCGGAAGTCTCTTCTATGAAATCCGTCTTATACAACTGCTTCTCTCACAAATCATACCAGTGTAGTGGTGATCTGCACTTCCGTCGATACAAAGCCTCGTAAAGTGCCATGCCTATAGAAGCTTGGTAACTATTATTGTACGAGAATTCAATTAATGATAACTTCTCGTTCCAATTTCCCGTAAAATCCATTACACAAGCTCGAAGCATGTCCTCTAATGTCTGAATGGTCCGCTCTGACTGCCCGTCTGTTTGCGGATGAAATGCTGTACTGAGTCTCAATTCAGTACCCATAGCTTCTTGCACATACTTCTAGAAATTCGAAGTGAATCATGCATCTCGATATGATACAATGGATTTTGGTACTTCATGTAATCTGACGACATGAGTTATGTACAACTGAGCAAACTTTTCCAACGAAAAAGTCACCTTGACAGCTATAAACCGTGCCGTCTTGGTCAGTCTGTCCACAATAACCCAGATGGCATCGTAACCTTCTCAGGTTTTTGGGAGTCCTACTACAAAATCCATCGTAATATGTTCCCATTTCCATTTAGGAATCTCCAAAGGTTCTAATTTTCCTGCTGGATGTTTATGTTCCGCTTTGATTTTCTGATAGGTCATGCATCTACTCACGAATTTTGCTATATCATTCTTCATCCCTTTCCACCAGAACTGTAACTTCAAGTCCTGATACATCTTGCTAGCTCCGGGATGAAACGAATATGGTGTCTCATGGGCTTCTGACATGATCCGTCTTCTAAGTTCTTCATCAGCTGGAACATTAATTCTTCCTTGATAAAGAATCATTCCATCCTTGGAAATTCTTTCTTGAGAACTTGTCATTTTTGGATCTCGTCTTTGAGCTTCCTTTATATCCTCAAACAGCGATGATTCCTCTTGGAGTGCAGCCAATCTTCCGGATATTAGCTCCAAGTTCAAGGAATTTATCTCTTGCTGCAATAGCTTCGGAAGCCTTTTTATCGGTAGCTGGTGCGATATGGTAGACTTTCTACTTAAAGCATCCGCTACACGGTTGGCTTTTCCTGGATGGTATAGGATTTCACAATCATAATCCTTCACCAGTTCCAACCATCATCTTTGCCGCATATTGAGCTCTTTTTGCGTGAAGAAATACTTCAAGCTTTGGTGATCAGTAAAAATCTGACACTGAGCTCCATAGAGATAGTGTCGCCAAATTTTAAGTGCAAACACTACTGCAGCAAGTTCAAGGTCATGCGTAGGGTAATTCCTTTCATGATCCTTTAATTGATGGGAAGCGTAAGCAATCACCTTGCCGCCTTGCATCAGAATTGCTCCCAATCCTATTTTGGATGCATCACTGTAGATCACAAACTTCTCCCCTTCAGTGGGAAGCGTAAGGATTGGTGCGCTTGTCAGCCGTCTCTTTAACTCCTGGAAGCTTCTTTCGCATTCCATAGTCCACTTATACTTCCTTTCCTTGCGTGTAAGAGCAGTAAGAAGTGCAACTAATCGCGCAAATCCCTCTACGAACCTTCGATAATAACCAGCTAACCCCAAGAAACTGCATATTTCCGTCACACTCTTGGGTGCAGGCCATTGGTTAATTGCATCTACCTTCGTCGGATCTATAGCAATACCTTGCTAGGATACAACATGTCTGAGGAAATGTACTTTATCTAGCCAAAACTCGCATTTTGAGAATTTGGCATACAGTTGATGCTTCCTTATCGTATGCAACACGATCCTCAGATGCTCCTTGTGCTCCTCATGAGTCTTTGAGTATATAAGAATGTCATCAATGAATACAATGACAAACTTATCCGAATACTCTTTAAAAATTCTATTCATTAAATCCATGAACACTGTCGGCGCATTTGTTAGTCCAAATGGCATCACAAGAAACTCATAGTGACCATAACGAGTCCTAAACGTCGTCTTAGGAATATCACTTTCTTTAATTTTCAACTGGTGATATCTTGATCATAAGTCGATCTTGGAAAATACTGCTGCGCCTTTTAACTGGTCGAATAAGTAATCAATTCTAGGTAATAGATACCTATTTTTGATTGTAACCTTATTCAACTCTTGGTAATCAATGCACAAACGGAACGTTCCATCCTTTTTCTTGACGAACAACACAGGTGCACCCCACAGAGAATAACTCGGTCTGATGAATCCCTTATCCAAAAGCTCCTTTAATTGTTCCTGCAGCTCCTTTAACTCCACTAGAGCCATGCGGTATGGTGCTTTGGAAATGGGTGCCGTTCCAGGCATCAACTCAATTTCGAACGAGATTTCGCTCTTTAGAGGTATCCAAGTAACTCTTCTAGAAATACATCAAGAAATTCCTTAACAACAGGAACATCTTCAAGTTGAAGCTTCTGTTCCTCTGTAGTATCCACCACATATGCCAGATATCCCATGCAACCACTGGGTATCAGCTTGCTTGCTCTCAGCAAACTGATCATCATCTTCCCGGGTTTTCGAGAAGCATCGACATATTCGAAACTCTCTTCTTCCTCAGGTTGGAATACTATCTTTCGATTTCGACAGTCGATCGTAGCTTAATATTTACCTAGGAAATCCATGCCTAGAATCACATCGTAATCCATGATCTTCATTATGATCAACTCCGCATAAAGCTCCCTATTTGCCATATATACTGGTACATGAGGTAGCCAGTAATTGGACAACAATACTTCCCCAGAGGGTAAAGCTGTCTTAAATACTCTTCCCATATAGTCCTTAGGAAGTCTTATCTTGTCAGCAAATTCATAAGAAACAAAAGAATGCGTAGCACCGAATCGAATAGTACAGAGGCTACATAACTAGCGACAGGAAGCTGACCTGTCACCACATTTGATGTTCCTGCCTCTGCATCTTCTTTGCTGTAGGCCATCACACGAGCATCAGTACGTGGCACACGCTCCTGGCATTGCGGCCTTACTGGAGACTCTTCAACTCTGGTCTGAAGGAAATGAGCTTGTGGGCATGTCTGGTGCGGTTGGGAAGTGCCTTGTCTACCCTGCCTATTGTTTGGACAGTTCCTGGTATAATGGTCTTCCTTTCCACATTCATGGCAAATAAGTGGCCCATATCTGCATTGCCCAGAATGTCTTTTTCCACATGTAGGACAATTTTGTACATTGGATTCTGCATTACTAGCTGTTCTTCGCTGCTGGTTTCGATTATTTCCCTAGTGATTTCTGGTAAAATTGCCTTTCCTCTTGTTTTGCTGGGATCCTTGATTATTGCCCTGGCTTGGTTTAGCATTCTGATTTGGCTTGCTAGATTGACTAGCTTGTGTAGACTTAGCTAAAGCCCTCTCCTTCTTCTTGGCCTCCCAGTGCTTCTCTCTTTCCTTTTTCTATCGGGCTACGTGAAACTCAACTCTTATGGCTCGACTAACACAATCTGCTACAGAAGTAGGCGGTACTTGTCCCGTATCTACCAATGCAGCAATTTCTGGCCTGAACATCCCGATCATTTTCTGTATTTTCTCCCTCTCAGTAGGGACTACATAAGGGCATAAACGGGATAACTGGTCGAACTTTCGGCAAACTTCACTCACCGACACATTTCCTTGCGTCAATTCTGAGAACTCTTTCTGCTGTTGTCTCAGAGATGTAAGGTCATAATATTTCAGGTTAAATTCTTCCAGAAATTTCTCCCAACTCATGGTAGACACATTTCTTCTCATTCGCACAATATCCCACCAAAAACGAGCATCTTTTCTCAACACAAAAGACGCACATGTAACCTTCTCCTGGTCGGTTAGGTTCATGAATTCCATAATTACTTGCAAAGATGACAACCAATCTTCAGCCTCTAGAGGATTTGTAGAACCTTCAAATTTTGGTGGCCTCATACGCCTGAATCTTTCATAGAGGGGTTCCAGATTTAATACCGATTGCTGTTCAGGAACTCTCTCATGTACAGCAGCTGGAGGGATAACCGGATCTACCTCAGCTTCCTGTTCTACTTGGGTACCTTCAGAACCTTGCCTTTGTTCTAACTCCTCTACTCGTTGTCTCAGATTAGCATTTTCCTGCATCTGAGCTTCTAGTAAGGCTTGTATCTGATCCAATCTCTCCATGATATTAGGACGTCGTTCTCGTCCCTCTGGTCGATTTCGTAAATCCACCATGTTGTCTATTATCCTATTATGGCACAACAATTCACCGTTAGCTTTTCCATGACCACATTCGTAAAATCATAAAATTTATGAAATTCAGGGTAATGTAAAGCCACATCATCGTAACACATCATCGTACAACATATAATCATTTTGATATTTCATTCATAGCAAAACGTTTATATATCATATATAATCATCACCAGTCATATATACATCGACCATCATATACATCTTGGCCACAAGTCTATACAAAAGAACTTTTCTCTATAAGCTACTTATGTACATGCATACATCTACTGGTCACACATCCCCTGTGTCTGGGACTAGAGGATATTCTTCTGGATCCTCGTCGTCATCTGGATCATCTGAATCGTCATCACCCCTAGGCAATGCTCCCTGTCCTGAGTCATCACCTCCTCGTGGTCTAGATGGTCCGGCCTCATGATCGTTTATTGTTCTTCTCAGCCCAAAGATGCGTGCCAACATCTCATCTTGACCCAGTGTCTCTCGTCGACTCTGCGTCAGATGCTCAATCAAAATCTCCCTCTCGATCGTCCTGATCGTCACCACAAACTCTTGGAGCGTAGGAGGATATAGCTTAATCACCCTCTGTCTCAACTCCATGGGTAAACCTCTCCAGAAAAGCTCACAGCAGTTCGCTTCGGTGAGGTTGGGCAACAGACATCTCCTCCTAATGGTCTCCTCAAATTGTTCTGCGTAAGATATAACTGTCTCACCAGACAACATGACCATCCTCTCAGTCTGAAGAACATAATCCCTAACCCCATCAAATCCAGGATACGTGGGTGTATCTGCCTCTCGTCTCTCTGGAGGTGCTGGAGTAGGTGCCGGATCCCTAGGTGGAAACTGATCAGCCAATCGCTGACAGAACTCAGCCCAACTGAATCCCAATAGAATCTCCTGGTAGCAATAATCCCAGAATACTTGAGCATCTCTCTGAAACATATTGATGGCCAACTGGATCCACATCTCTCGATCGATATCACACATTACCATAATCCTCTATATGGCATGGAGCCAGTTCTTCGTCTCTATCAACTACCGTCCACCATAAAACATAGGGGGACTGTTAGCTCTGAATGCCTGTACTGCCCGAGCTGAAACTCTTACCCCAATATGTTGGCGTCCACCAACAACTGGAATGTCCACTACTACTAGTGGATGAAGTACCGGTCGAGGCTGTACTACATCTACTGGAGCTGGTACTGGTGCTGGTGCTAGTACTGGAGGTCTCTCTGGCACCAGGGGTCTAACTACTTGTCGTTGGGAAATAGACGGCCTCGCAATAGGTCTCGTCCATACCCGTAACACCCTTCCTGGTCGTGGTAGCGACGGTCTCACATAAGGAGGTCTGGTCATCTTGCTACCTATAAGATAATTATTTTCACATAAGAAAATAATTAACTAAATTTAAATAAACTACTTACTTGGATAGCAGTGCAGGATGCACGAAGTGTCAAATCAGGATATGGTCAACTCTGCTCTGATACCAACTGTGACAATAGTCGGTAATCTAAACTAGACCAATCGTAATTCTGCTCTGATACCAACTGTGGCGACCCGCCCTTCATAGAGATCATACAATACTTTTACAGTTAAGCTTTATCACTAACTGTGATAGATTGTACTCTCATGGGTTGCCGACTAATCTATCTCTCTTTAAATCATGACGTTTTTGGGGAAATTTTTTTTTTAAACATCATGTAAAATATTATCCACTAATCACTTTGTTTATAAGTACAAAGTAATTTACATAACACAGTACTTTCGTAAAATATATATTATTACAAAAGAACTGTTTCTTTTTCCTTGCTCTTTTATCGCTCAGTAGAAAGACTCTGGCAGGACCATATCCCTCGCCTCCTATCCCATTTGACACGCGCCATCCCGTCCGCCATCCGGTCATACAAAGCTACTGAGCTGGTAGCTTACTTGCAACATAAGCAAAAATGGTGAGCTACAGGCTCAGTAAATTCAAACATGCAAGAAATAAAATGTCTATGATAGTACTATTTATCATGAATAGTAATGTTGACCACTATTCATATATGAATAGTAACTTTGACCACTATTCATTGTGAATAATAAGTTTGACCACAACACAGTATATCAACAGTACATCTACCGCGATATTAGTACCCTTACGAAACTGCCTTATGCTCAATTACGGCATAGTTTCAGTTTTAGTTAATTATCTTTGATTACGTTCTGGTTTTGAGCTCAGGTTGGAAGTACCATTAAGAGTACATGACTTGGAGTGGTACATTAGTGTTGAAATTTACCTCCCTGTACGGAAGGGTGGTACGCCAAAAATGGTTTCATTACCGACTTTTTAAATTTCTAACCTGGTGACTTCATATTGCCCCGTGGTTAGGAATGATTCACATTTTAATTTTAGGTGAGTGAGTTTCATTAACCTCGCTCTAGTGCCCGAAGCACAACTTATTATGTGTCCCATTCTTAATAGTACCCATAGCACATTTCGTCTCTCTCTCTACTCTATAATAGTGCCCGTAGCATATATGTACCTAACTTATAGTTAGTACGTCAAAGTTAGCAATAATAATGCTATATGTTGCAGACAGGTAAATGTCTGAACTTACCTTATCAGTTTCTTCCCCTTTTCTCTCTTGGATCTTTGATCGCCCTCCTTATAGGTTGATTTTGGGATCTTACAGACAAAACCTTGTCTGTTAATTTCATTTCCATTTATAGCTTTTATTTTTCATTAAAAAGCTTAAATAAAACCTATTTATAACTTTTTAGGCTTTATTTATCATTTTCCCCATTTTTCTCAACTTTTACAAAATTACGATTTTGCCCTTATATTTTGGCAAAATTACAATTTTGCCCCTGACGGAATTTTCTCGATCCAGACTGCATTTTTGGCTCTCAGGAACTTTTCTGACTCTTTTCTATTCATTACTGGGTTCGTTTCTAATTTATTTCCATTTTTCACTTTCCCTACCCTCGGGAAGCACTATTCTGACCCTTACGTCGGTTTAGTGATTTTCTATCGTTTCGGAGCCTCAAATAGACGTTTTACTACTATTTAAAACGTTCATCTAGACGTTCCCGATCTAGGTCTCCGAGGCTCGGATTTTCCGTACCGGACTCGGACCTTTTCTTCGTTTCTTAAAAACGCCCCCCCTCGGGGTCTGTTTTTCAGTTTCACTCGCACTTTACATTTTTAAGGGGACTGGTTACTATTCACAAACCACCCCTTAGGTTTTCCTTATTCAATTTCCCTTTAGGGGCTCGGGTTTCCAACCCGACCCTAAACTTTTATTTTTAATTCCCTTTTTACCCCAAATGCCGTTTTTGAAATTTCGGCAGCATTTCGGCGTAAATTTAAGGCTACCGGCGTTAGGAACGCCTCGAACCATATATACCTGCCACGTACTATACCATAAACCTATTTTATGTAAAATTTTTCCAAACTTTTACATAAAAGCTCGCAACATTTCAATTCACATCTTGAACCACATTACACAAAATTTCTTTCAATTTTACCTTTGGTTTTGGCCACGGTTTTCACACTTAAAACCTAACCAAAACTTCTCAAATTTTCAACCAAATTTTAGGCTACTCCAATGTCATTGTCTAGCACATTTTCAAGCCAATTTACATGCACTTTTTCAGCAAAATTCCTAGGGTTTTTCATCATTACAACCCACGGCCATTTAAGAGAAACATGCACCAAATTTTTTTTCTTTCATGCTTTCAATCACAAATCCATCAGTTCCTTAATTCAATGCATGAATTTAACTATCCAAACGTTAAGTAAATCATGCAAAAATTTTTCCCCAAACCCTAATTAACCCGCGGCCATATTAGGGTTATTTGACACCAAATTTTTTCCAAGCTTTCAATCATACAAAATATGCTTTAACCAAAATATGATTTAAAGCATGTTAATACTTAAACCACAACAATTCATCATTGACTACACTTGGTAACCCACGGTTTTACCCTTGGAAAACCAACCAAAATTTTGTTTTTCTTTAAACAAAATGCATGGTTTTTCTTCTAATCATACCCTTAACAAAACCCAAGCACCAAATCAATCAAAACAAACCAAAAATTTTTCATACTTTACACTATTCATTCCACGAATTTTTGGGAGAAAAATCAAGAAAAAATGCAAACCAAAGAAAGTTACCTTGCTTTCTTGCTTCCATTGTCTTCAAGGAAGGTGGCACAAATTTTGTGAAGAAAACTTGGGTATTTGGCTTGGTTTTCCTTGGTGGCTCACGGTTCCTCTAGGGAGAATACTTAGAAAATTTTTTTCCTTTGGTTTTGGCTTTGAAATGGCTACGGCCATTTTGTTTAAAATGTTGCCGACTTAAGTGTTAAAGGAACCAATTAATTTGGTTTCCAACCAATCAAAATACAATACTTTTCCATCCATTTCTTTCCAAATTTTTCAAAAAGTCAAAGGATGGAATTTTCGCCAAATCTTGGCCTTTAGATCAAAAAGTGATTAAATCTTGGCCATTAATGCCACCAACCACCATAATTTTCCCATTTAATATTTTGGCTTTATGATGTCATAAATGCAAAGTAATATGTTGACTTTGACTTTACTATTCACATTAATTCGACTACTTTTTGACCAATACCGGTTCGAGCCGAAATTTTCCTGAAATTGTCCCGTTGGGTTCCTGAGATCTCCTGTGCAGTCGGATCAATTTATACTGCTTCTGTTTGATCAAAATAAATCCCGGAAGTTTTTCATCTTTTAGTGCACCGGTTAGGGTTTTCAATGCCGTTTTTGGCACCGTTCCACCCGTTTCAACTCAGTGAATTTTTCCAACACTGAATTCTTACTCGTCAGTATTGTTAGAACATTTTAATATATATATCACTGGATTGTAAAATTTTACTACAGTAGTCACTTTACATCATCATATATATATCATTTACATCACAATACATCTTTCTAAATTCCCTTTTAATTGCTGCTTAGTGGAGTCTTGTAGTGGAACCGTTTCCCTTGTCCCATCCCCTGGCATATGCATACCCCGCCACCATCTATCAATCCTACTTCCGGGTAGGTTGCTTACCTGCAATATGAACAAACTCATGAGCTACAGACTCAGTAAGTTCAAACATAAATACTGGAACGTAAAATGTAAAATCATAAAAAATACTATTCATCATGAATAGTAATTTTGACTTTTGATCATGAATAGTAAAGTTGACTTTGACTAATACTATTCATGTTGACTTTGACCTAAGACACTACACGTAAAGTTAGTATATATTATACTCATTTATGATCAGTTATGGTATCGTTTTCAGTTTTCGGTCATTATCTTTCATTACGTTCTGGTTTTGGGCCCCATTATTGGTCGTACCGTTCTTTTGTGCGCATGACTGGAAGAGACACGGGGGAGCGACCCACTAGGCAATCCTCCACAGTCGAACATTTCGTTAATACATATATGTACGTGTATATAACACCATTAAACCTCCCCGTAGGTTGGGAGGCCGGTACGCCAATAGTGGTTTCGTTACCGTCTTTCATTTAGTTCCGACTAGGTGACAATTCTCATTGCCCCATGATCTAGAACCCTTTACATTTCTTTCTTTCATTAGGTGTATATATATATTAACACCCTACCATGCGTACAGCACCTTTACATATCATTTTACATCATATATATAACATAAAAACATAATGAGTAAGTTCATGCCACAGACAATTAAATGTCTGAACTTACAGTTAATTAGCTAGCATTTGCTTTCCTTTATCCGTTGATGTTTCCTCATCACGTTTGGGTCTGATTCCTACAATCGAGACAGACAACCGTTATTTCGTGCCTTTAAATTTTAGGAAAACATAAAAATTTTACATTTACTTTCCTATTAAAGAACTTAGAGGCTTTACATTTCATTCTAGACTTTTCTTCTAACTTTTGGTTAAAATGACCATTTTACCCCCAACTTCATTTTTCATTGTAACCCTACCTTTTATTGAGTTAAAACTCAGTTTTGACCTTTAGAATTTTAGTTAAATCATTCTAAAGCTCTAACGGCCCTTTTCGTGCATGCCGACAATTTTTGGTCAAAATGACCATTTTGCCCCTGACGGGTCAATGGACCGTTAAATTTCTGTTCTAATATTTTAACCAAATTTTCTAAGCCCAAATATCATAAAATAATATTCCATAGGCTTCTTTATCTTTTTACAGCTTTATTTACAACAAAATCAATAACTATTCATTTTCCGACCCTCGGGTATGTTAGGAAATGCCCTAAGCATTAGAGACATTTTGATGTATTTATTTTGAACTAGATAATAAAATTATATATAGAGGTTATTCATTACATTACTATCTGTCCTCGTTTTATTTACATGTTAAAGTAAATGTAAGCAAATATGACTCCCTGACTGCTTGTGTTAAACTGTTAGAACGTTGCCTGCAATGGACTTTTGTATGCGAGAAGTCAATGTTCTAAAGTTAGCGGTCTAAACTATGGTCTGTAGCCTATGGGGTTAGACCGAGCATTTAACTCATGTTTAGACTATTATGTTGTCTAAAGCCTTGGAGGGGACGGTTTGTCTTGACTGTTTGGAGCTGGACTCCCAAGTAGGGACATAGATATGTTGCTTGGTGGTGACATATTAGACCAAGACTAAAGCGTGATTGATCTACGAAGTCCGCTTTGAGTGGATCGATCTGCTTTTGACGTTCATTGTGCAGTAACCTTAATCCTGAGTAAAAGGACAACTTCATGTATATGACTTGTGTACTTTGATGTTCCATTGGCTAAAGCGTCTCAGAGGTAGTAAGCTTATAGACCGGTTCGTTGGGTGCATGACTTATATACGACGAAGGGTTCATTTACAGATTTCAGAATCATAGCTCTAATGAAGAGTTAAGGGTATTCTCTTACAGGAATTATACTGAATGTGAAAATGGACAAGGCCTTGGGTCGTCTGCTGGGTGGAAGACTTCTTATTCACATATGGTGAATAATCGTTTTCTTTATTCGGTAGTATAATGGAACTTTAACATAGCCTGATCAGTAGGATTAAACGGACTTTAGCCTAAGGCTGATCATGGATATCATATGAGGGTTCTGCATACATGACAAGGTCATTGGACGATAGCTTGTCACAGGCTTACATAATACGGTATATAATTGGGAGTTCAGTTTTAGGTTTATAGTGGTGTGACTCTAAAATTAGTGATCATATGATTGAGTTGTTCGGTAAAGAATGATGATCATATGGATTTGCGGGAGCCTGATTATATATGTCCAATTAGTCCCTCTACTAGCTCCACATAATTCCTTAAAGTTTGGCAAAATTGATCTGTGTATGCTATTGGCTAGTTTATTATGCATGGATGGTGTTGACATAGGATTAGGATGGTCGACAAGATTCAGATTTTGTTTTGGATAATAGAGTACACAATTATTCGAACTCCAAATAAAGTTGCCATGATTTTATTTGAGATTGGATTGGAGTTGTAGAAAATTATTCATGAGAACAAGAATTAGAAATACAACTGTTTTGTGGATTTTGAAATTTGAATTTTGAAATTTGAAATTTGAATTTTAAATTTGATATTTGAATTTGAAAATTGAATTTGAAATTTGAAATTTGAAATTTGAAATTTGAATTTGAATTTTGAATTTTAAATTTCAAATTCAAATTTTGAATCACAGTCCAAGTGGGATTCGAATTTGTTGTGGTAAATCTACAAGGAATGAAATTCGAATTTGAGTTGGATATGGAGAGGAAAATCTTGTTAAAATCCTACTTGAATTTTGAATCTAAATCCTAACCAAATATGGACGAAATTTTTGAGGATTATCCTCAATGAATTTTCAGATTTTTGTGGATAAGGTTCAAGAAAAAATTCAAGTTTCAATCCCAGTTGAATTTAGATTCTCTCCTCCCTGACAATGGCCGAATTTTTGGAGTAAATCTCTTAGGAGATTTTCAGTTATTTTGGATAAGGATGTGATAAGATTCAAGCTTGAAAATCCTAGTGGAATTTTGATTCTTCCTTATCGAAAAGTGGCCGAAATTTTGGTGGGGATTTTCCTTTGGATTTTCAGATTTTTTGGTTGAAAAAGGGAGATAAAATTCTAGTTAAAATCCTGTTTAGATTTGGATTGGAATTATCCTAAAGTGGCTGAATTTATTGTTGGGATTTTTCCCCTTGGAAAATTCAGATTTTGTGCTTGTGGATAAGGGAGAATATCTTCTCCTAATCCAATTCGAATTCAGAGACTCGCCTCATGCAGGTCTATAAATAGAGGTCATGCCACTCCAGTTCTCTCAGACCACAGACTCTCAGATGAGCAGGCTTATTGTTGCATAGCCCACCGTGACAATAAGTTCTTTAGAGATCTGGGTGGTCAGGAGAAGACTAGCAGTGCTAGCATACCGATCGAGGTTCAGAGTGCCCACACACTCAGCCATTCGGGAATTGGAGAATAGTAGAGAAGGCTAGTTGGTTGAAGCACTCCGGTTATTCTCCTCCTGCAGATTAGCATCCTTGAGGTATGAGTTTTAATTGTTGTTGGTTTATTGTATATGGCATCATGAGATATTTAACGATCTGAAAAACTTTTATTATTCTGCTGCACCACTCTGATATGTTTTTATCGATTTATTTTCCTGCAGGGTACTATTCTGACAGCTAGGGTCATTTCTCATTTTTCTAATGTTTTCAAGACCTTAAATGGACGTTTCACTAATCTTGAAAAATGTCCCTTGCCATTTCCCGAGTCTAGGCTATCGAGGGGGCTTGGTTTCCTTTCCCGATCATATTTTTACCCCTCGTTTCCTAAAGTACCCTTTGTGCCGTTATAAAATTTTTGACATCATTTCTGCTAAAATTCTAGGTTCTTGGCGTTTAGGAAACGCCTCAAAACCATCTAACCTATTCTAACCTATCACATACTATACCACAAACCTAATTTTACGTAAAAGTTACAAACTTTTTATGTAAAATTTTCCATAAAAACTTAGTCGTTTTTAACAGGATTTCAACCTGTTCTTTCTCATTTTTAGACCCAGTTTAATACACATTTAACACATTGTTTCATCTCATATCATTTCATACAAAACACAACCCTTTTTGCACTAACCAATACACAGTTTTCTTAAAGAAACCCTAAACAAAAATATTGTTTCAAGGTCTCATTTTCATCATTTATTTTTTCCACACCAACACATGTGCATTACAACACAAAGCCTAACCTCTCTCATCAAAAAAATTTCATGCATCATTCCCTTAAAAGCCACAGATTTTCTTAAAGAAATCATGCACCAAATTTCGTTTTCATGCTCTCATCCTTTACTTATCAATTTCACACATCAAACTTTATTTTTGAACTAACCAATAATCAAAACACAGCATGAAAATTTCATTCTTCAATGTACCTACACACACACGGATTTACCTAGAATCCACACAACTAAATTTTTATTTTAACACATCCAAGTTTTTAAAATTTCAATTCTCATATCAATACACATAAACAAAACCATAACCGCAATCTTTGCTTTAAAAATTTCTCATTCAAACCCCTTAACATACACGTTGTTTTCCACTAGAAAACACACCCAAAGTTTGTGTATTTGTGACCACCGGGAATTTTCATCATTCTCAGAAAATAGGTACATTGAATGTACACAATGAATTTCATGTTTAAAATGTAAATTGTAGCGATCATAAGTGTATGTGTGTGTGTGTCATACGCAATATCAAGAAATTGATCAAGATGATCTTTTCTTGATATAAAACTGATATATTTAGAATCAGTATGCTCAATTTAGTCAATTGAGCATAAAATGTAAATTGTGACTGGGAAGTATGCAGTACCGAAAAACTGATCTAGATGACCTTGAATGAAGTTGAAACTGATAAATTTGGGTTCAGCACGCCCAAATTAGTCAGTATAGCCTATCGGCATGCTCAAATTAGTTAATTGAGCACAAAGGTAATTTCTGACTGGGAATTCGCAGTACTAGATTCTGGACAAGATGATCTCGAATGAAAATAAAACTGATATATTTGGATTCAGCATGCCCAAATTAGTCAGCATAGCTGATGTTGAAATTTTTGGACAAAAAAAGTATATATAAGGGTAAAAAATCAGAAATTTCAAAATAAACGCACATTTTTTTTCCTCTTCTTCTCTTCCATCCCACACACCGTCGGTGAACAGTAATAACCACCAGAAACGGTGTCCGTTTTCGACATCGCCAGTCTCATTGGAAAGCTCTCACCAAGCTGAGTCCGACGTTGTGCCAAGTCGACAGAACTGACACCAGAGGAGCCTGCACGCACCGCCCGAAGTTGCCGGAAGTCGAGAATTTTGATCGGCCATTTCTCCACCGTCCGACATCCAATCGAGCTGATTCTGCCGTGTCGCTGTCATGAAACTCGTCGTTTCTGACAGAGTTGAGCCACACTACCTATATCAAAATGCTCAGAATTTCACATAGATTGAAAGTCCCAAGCAATTTTGGGAAACAACATCGGGAAGACGAGAATCGAAACTCGTCGCCACCGTCTGTTTTTCGAGGCTCGATTCCAACGATAGGAGGCTCGATTGGTGAAATTGACACCACCAATGGGTTCCTCACGTTGAGATCTATGAGATGGTGTCCGCCTTTCTCCACACTACCGTCGGTCAACGTCGATCAATGGTCGGTCAACACCGGTCAACGACGGTTAAAGCCAGTAAACAGCGACCGGACCCCAAAAATTGAAGAATGGCCCGTTGGCCTGTTTTCTTCGTTCCAGACACATCCGCGGCATCGGATTTGCAAGATAAAATTTCAAAAGTGAAGAACGGTGAAATTAAGTTTATCCGCGCCAGACCGAACGGTTTGTTCAATCGCCAGTGGGATGATTTCGGTAGTGACTTCAGTCCCTTGATTCCTGAAATTTATGTTTTGGAATGATTATGTATTAATTATGTATTTTGGCATGTGAAATTGTATGAAAAATGGACTATGTGTATGAAAAATAGTCAAATAAGAAAATGTGTAAAATGTAAATTTTTTTACGTAAAATTTGAATTTTACATAAAAATATAGGCTTTTGGTATAGTACGTGGTAGAATAGAATTAAGTTAGATGGTTTCGAGGCGTTTCCTAAACGCCAGGAATCTAAAAATTAAGCGTAAATGCTACTGAAATTTCAAAAACGGAACACAGGGGTATTATAGGAAACGAGGGGTAAAAATGTGGTCGAGATGGAAACCCGAGCCCCTTTGGTGGCCTAGGCCCGAAAAAGAGGATTAACGACCAAGAGTCGGAATAGTACCACCCGAAGGTCGAGTGTGAAATAATTATAGAAATTACAGTGATTAATGCTGTAAGAATTTATTAAGGCCTAAGAAAAATGAATTTATGACTTTTGGGTTTAAAAAATCCCATTAAAATGTTAAAGTAAAGATTTTACAGCCCAAAGGCCCGTTAGGAGCAAAATGGTCATTATGACCAAAAATTTTAGGAAGGTCTAAAAGGGGTCGTTAAGCCTTTAAGTTTATCGTTTTATGATTTTTGGACTTACAAAATCCAATCTAAGTATTAAAATGATAAGATTCACGATCAGTGTAAAAGTACTATTCATGTAAATAATACTATCCATGGTAAATAGTTCTATTTCACGATCAAAGTTACTATTCATGATCATTTTAACCAACATTTCTGGAATGCTCAAAGAGGACCGTTAGAGTCTTAGAATAGCTTAAATAGAATGCTTAAAGCCCAAATCAAGTTTTAAGTCGAATGAAAGTAAGAAAACCCCGTTAAGGGCGAAACAGTAATTTCTGCCAAAGATTTCAGAAATTGTCAAAATGAACCGTTAGAGCTTCAAACATGATTCAAAGACTCTAATGAGGATTTTAAAGGCCAAAAGTAAAGTTTAAGTGAGAAAAATCCCGCTAAGGGTAAAATGGTAATTTTGTCAAAAGTTCGAGATACAAAGGTCATTTTTCCAAAAGTTAGCAGGAAAGTGACAAATGAGTTTAATTAAGATTTTAATGTCAAGTTCAAGATTTTAAAAGAAGGAAAGTACGTAAATGAAAGTATGATCGTTAGTCAAAGTTACTATTCATCATAACTTTTGACAGAAGTTGACAGAAAAAATTATAAATGGGATATTAGACCTCTAATTCATGATTGGGAAATGAAACATAGAATTTTTACGTTTCATTAAGCTTTATATATGATTTAAGTAACGATAATAACTGTGATTATTTTGGTTATAGGAATCTGATATAGACGCGATGAAGGGACGTCTACGGACTAAGAAAGCAAGAAAGAAGATATGAGTAGAAGTATCAGTAAGTTCAAACATTTAATTGACTGCAACATGAATAGACTTTAATGTCTAAGTGTCATATGTGGTAAGTTCAAACATTTGATTTGTCTGCAACATGAAATGAATGCTATGCTTATGATTATGTGTTATGTCTAAGTTAAATATAAATTGACTTGATATGTTTATGTCCATGTGTTATATGCAGTAAGTTCAGACATTTTATTGTCTGCTACATAAATTTATGTAATATGTTTATATGTTATGTTTGAAATGTAAAGTAAATATGGAAGGTGTTATGTGTACAAAGGTGTATTTAATAAAATACACACAATGAAAGAAAGACAAAAGAAATAATCTAGACCAAGGAGGCAATGATAATGCCACCTGGTCGGAACCATATGAAAGGCAGTAAGCAAAGACAAGAATCAGCAAGATAATAAGACTGAAGCTTTAAACGTTAGATGTTTATGTGTTAGGTCTAAGTTCAACATGAATTGACTTCTATGTTTAAGTGTTATATGCAGTAAGTTCGGAGATTTAATTGTCTACAACATGAACTTACTCGACATGTTTGTGTGTCATATGTTCTATATGCAGCATGTAAGTTTAAATATTTTTATGTCTACAACATAAATGGACTGGTTATGTTTATGTGTTCTATGTGCAGTTTTAGTGTCAAGATACTATGATATGAATGTTACAAAAGTCATGTTATAAACTATGTATTATGTTTAAGTCAAATATAAATTGACTTGATATGTTTATGTTTATGTGTTATATTTTGTAAGTTTAGACATTTTAAATGTTTGTAATATGAAATTATGTAATATGTTTATACGATATGTATGACATGTAAAGTATGTACCAAGGTACTATATGCACACTAACATGTGAAATACAATACACACAAGTAAATAAAGAAATGTAATAAGTGTTCCAGACCAAGGAGGCAATGATAATACCACCGGTTACGAATCGCATGAAAGATGGTAATGAAACCATTTTGGTGTATCGGCCTCCCACACAGGTGGAGGTTTTCCATGTTCAGTTATGATACGGCTTCCACACCGATGGTGGTACGTCCCGGGTATGGAAGTTTCCCATGATAAGTTATGATATGGCTCCTACACCGATGGTGGTACGTCCCGGGTTTGGAAGTCTAATGTTATGTAGACTCTAGAGGATTGGCCAGTGGGTCGCTCCCCAGAGTCCCTCTCAGTTATGCGCTCATTACGGTACAACCAATCATGGGGTCCAAAACCAGAACGTAACGAAAGATAAAGACTCAAGACTAAGTGTACAGCCTATAAACGAGCATAAGATATACTAACACTATGAAAATCGATGCAATCAAAGTTACTATTCATGGTCAATGATACTGTTCACAGTTGACTGTACTATTCATGGTCAGAGTTACTATTCATCATGAATGGTAATGCAAAAGCAATGCACATTATTTGTTATATTAATGATCCATGTTATGTCTGATCTTAAGGATATTTAAGCATACGTAAGTGTATTTACAATGCTTAAGTATATTTACAAGTTTTATGTATTTAAGTATGACAAGTATATTCATGATGTTAAACGTAGATGTTTGTTCATGATATTAAGGATGTTAAACATGTGATGTTGCGAAGTTCAAGCATACGTTAAATATGCTATGTTTAAAATATGATATGTTCACGATGTTAAAGATATTAAGTATGTTTATGATGTTATGTACATTAAATATGTTGAGTTTAAATTATGATATGTTTACGATGATAAGCATGAAATTCTGTTCAAGATGTTAAAATATGTTAAAAGTATGTTAAGCACGAAAGTATGTTCAGGATATTAAGTATGTTTAAAGCATGTCAAGAATGCAAGTAAGTTCACGATGTGAAATATGTCAAGTATGGTTATGATATAAATTATGTACAAGTACGTTTTAATGTTATGTACATTGAGTATGAAATTTAAAGTAATATATGATATATGTTGCATTAATGTTCTGACGCCATAGTTGGTATCATATATGTTTTGTCAGATATAGTACGAAGGATGTTAAATACGTTTAAGTATGAATGTTAAGCAAGCGTGACGTTATGAAGTTACTATTCATAATGAATAGTTATTCATGGTAATAAGTAAGTATAACGTGACTAACGTTTGTGTTATGCGCATGATATGTTATATCTATTACGCATAAGTTGATATGCATAAGTCAATCACACTATGTTAAGTATGCTCTATATGATATTAAATATGTATGTTATGTTTAAATATGAATGTTTAAGTAAGGAATTATATGTGTAAGCAATGTTTTGTATGTATGAAAGTATATTTATGACGTCAAGGATATTTAAGTATACGTAAGTATAATTTACAATGCTTAAGTACATTTACGATGTTTTACGTATTTCAACACGACAAGTATATTTATTATGTTAAATATGAAAGTATTTTCATGATAATAAGTATGATAAATATGTTATGTTTACGATGTGTAAACATACATTAAGTATGTTACGTTTCAAATATGTTATGTTTACGATGTGTAAACATACATTAAGTATGTCATGTTTCAAGTATATTATGTTTACGATGTTTAGCAAATGTTAAGCATGCTATGTTTATTATGTTCAAGTATACACAAGTATGATTACGATGCTTTAAGTATGTTAAGTATAAAAGCATGTTCATGATGCTAAGTATGTTAAGTATGTTCACGAGGTTCAAGTATGAAAGCATGTTCAAGAGATTAAAGTATGTTAAGTATGAGAGTATGTTCATGATGTTAACTATGAAAATATAGTTATGATGTAAAGTGTGTTTAGATATGTATAAGTATGTTGAGCAAGTTATGTACGATAAGTATGAATGCTAAGCAATGTACAATATATATATATGCAATGTTCCGATGCTATAGTAGGCATCAGAATTGCTCTATCCTCTAGGGTGTGAATTATTATATGTCGTGAATGTATGTTTGAACTTACTGAGCCTGCCACTCACAAGTTTATTTATATTGCAGGTAAGCAACTTGCCCAATGATAAGATGAGTGAAGGATGATGAATGCGATCTGCATGTGCCAAGGGACTGGGCAAGGGTTATGATACTACTATGAGTTTTCCGCTGAGCTGTTTAAAAGAGTAATGAAAGGAATGTTGAAATAATATTTTATGATGTATATCAAGTTATGAGAAAGTAAAATATTTAATATAGTAAATGTTTGACAATGATACAGTTTTCAAGTTTAAAGTTTAAAGTTAAAAAAAAAATTATCCCCAAATTTTCACGTTCAAATGGGAAGTTAAAATAAGCATGTTAAAGGAAATAGGTTAAAAGTAAGATACCAGCCGTCACAGGTGGTATTATTATAAGTTGAAAGCAAGTTAAAAGTAAGTTGCCGATGCCAAGTGGTTACAGTCTATCACAATTGACAGCAGTAGCTGACTGTAATAGTACTGTTTAACCCTACGTATGGTAGGACCCCACAGTATTTGCTCCTAAAACCTTCTCTAATCACAACCAAACATTAACAACCCTAAAACCACATAATTGAAACTTGAAAATTCTCAATCCTTCCACCCTAAATCAACCACAGATTTTTCATTAAAAATGCAAGAAAACAACATGATTTCAAGGGTTACCTTGATAGTATGAGTGAAGACAACTTGTACTTGAGTTTTTGCTCCAAAAACTTGAAACATTTTGCTTGGAAATGGGGGAGAGACTCATGGCTGCTTATGGGCAGATTTCTTGCAGTTTATTTGCTGAATATTTCAGCTCATAAACGTGTTTAATGGTTGCCCAAAGTGGTGAGGACCAAGTTGCAAAATTTTGGTGCAATTTGGCAACACTTTAGGGACCTTTTTGCAACCTTTCAAGGGTTTATTTGCAATTTTTAAAATTTTTTCTAAATTCTTTGAATGGGAACCACCTCTTGCAGCCCAAGATTAACCAAAATAAAAAAAATTAAATACCATGCCTTTTTGGCTTCATTTTAGCCCTTAGCTTAAGTTACTTTTAATCTTAGCCCTTGGATCCTTTTCTTTCTTTCCACATAAAATTGTTTTCTTATTTTTGACATCAGCCATGTGACATCACTCATGACATAATTGAATTAATTCAATTAACTCCAAAAGTCAACTTTGACCCAAAAGTCAAACCAAACCAAATTTCACCGAAATCGCCGATGGGTTTCTGAGGCCTTCCGTGCGATCGGTTTTCCTTATTTTGCTGTCGTTTGACCAAAAATCATATCTGAACATATTTTATCCTTTAGTAATCCTTAGCTTACCCTTGGTACCCCATTAAGGTTTTCAGTCCTTAAAAAGGCACTGTTTTGCCTGTTTCGATTCAGGAAAAATTTCCATTTCTAAAATTCTACTCTTTAATGCTGTTAGAACATTTTCATACATTCTAAACGATATTAAATCATTCATTTTATATTTTTAACATAAAATAATCATATACATCTACAGTGTACAAAGTCTCCGAGAACGATCGAATTTCTCGGTTGTCACACCCAGGCCGATACATGTTAGGAAATGCCCTAAGCATTAGAGACATTTTGATGTATTTATTTTGAACTGGATAATAAAATTATATATAGAGGTTATTCATTACATTGCTATCTGTCCTCGGTTTATTTACATGTTAAAGTAAATTTAAGCAAATATGGCTCCCTGACTGCTTGTGTTAAACTGTTAGAACGTTGCATGCAATGGACTTTTGTATGTGAGAAGACAATGTTCTAAAGTTAGCGGTCTAAACTATGGTCTGTAGTCTATGGGGTTAGACCGAGCATCTAACTCATGTTAAGACTATTATGTTGTCTAAAGCCTTGGAGGGGACGGTTTATCTTGACTGTCTGGAGCGGGACTCCCAAGTAGAGACATAGATATGTTGCTTGGTGATGACTTATAGACCGAGACTAAAGCATGATTGATCTACGAAGTCTGCTTTGAGTGGATCGATCTGCTTTTGACATTCATTATGCAATAACCTTAATTTTGAGTAAAAGGACAGCTTCATGTATATGACTTGTGTACTTTGATGTTCCAATGGCTAAAGCGTCTCAGAGGTAGTAAGCTTATAGACTGGTTCGTTGGGTGCATGACTTGTATACGATGAAGGGTTCGTTTACAGATATTGGAAACATAGCTCTAATGAGGAGTTAAGGGTATCCTCTTAAAGGCATTATATTGAATGTGAAAATGGACAAGGCCTTGGGTCGTCTGCCAGGCGGATGACTTCTTATTCACATATGGTGAATAATCATTTTCTTAATTCAGTAGTATAATGGAACTTTAAGATAGCCTGATCAGTTGGATTAAACAGACTTTGGCCTAAGGTTGATCATGGATATCATATGAGGGTTCTGCATACATGACAAGGTCATTGGACGATAGCTTATCACAGGCTTACGTAATACGGTATATAATTGGGAGTTCAGTTTTAGGTTTATAGTGGTGTGACTCTGAAACTAGTGATCATATGATTGAGTTGTTTGGTAAAGAATGATGATCATATGGATTTGCGGGAGCCCGATTATATATGTCCAATCAGTCCCTCTACTAGCTCCACATAATTCCTTAACGTTTGGCAAATTGATTTGTGTATGCGATTGGCTAGTTTATTATGCATGGATGGTGATGACATAGGATTAGGATGGTAGATAAGATTCTCTCCGGTTGGATTCAGATTTTGTTTTGGATTATAGAGTACACAATTATTCTAACTCCAAATAAAGTTGCCATAATTTTATTTGAGATTGGATTGGAGTTGTAGAAAATTATCCATGAGAATAAGAATTTGAAACACAACTGTTTTGTCGATTTTGAAATTTAAATTTTGAAATTTGAATTTTGAATTTTGAAATTTGAAATTTGAATTTGAAATTCGAATTTGAAATTTGAAATTCAAATTTTGAATCACAGTCCTAGTGGGATTCGAATTTGTTGTGGTAAATCCACCAGGTTTGAAATTCGAATTTGAGTTGGATATGGAGAGGATAATCTTATTAGAATCCTACTTGAATTTTGAATCCAAATCCTAACTAAAGTTGGACGAAAATTTTGAGGATTATCCTCAATGGTTTTCGGATTTTTTTGTGGATAAGGTTCAAGGAAAAATTCAAGTTTCAATCCTAGTTGAATTTGGATTCTCTCCTCCCAGAAGGTGGCCGAAATTTAGGAGTGAATCTCCTAGGAAAAATTCCGTTATTTTGGATAAGGATGAGATAAGATTCAAGCTTGAAAATCGTAGTGGAATTTTGATTCTCCCTTATCCAAAAGTAGCCGAATTTTTGAGGAGATTTTCTCCTTAGAATTTTCAGATTTTTTGGTTGAAAAAGGGAGATAAAATTCTAGTTAAAATCTTGTTTAGATTTGGATTGGATTTATCCTAAAGTGGCCGAATTTTATTGTTTGGGATTTTCCCTTGGAAAATTCAGATTTTGTGCTTGTGGATAAGGGAGAATATCTTCTCCTAATCCAATTCGAATTCAGAGAATCACCTCGTACAGATCTATAAATAGAGGTCCTGCCACTCCAGTTCTCTTAGACCACAGACTCTCAGGTGAGCAGGCTTATTGTTGCACAGCCCACCATGACAATAAAGTTCTTTAGAGATCTGGGTGGTCGGAAGAAGACTAGTAGTGCTAGCATATTGATCCAGGTTCAGAGTTCCCACACACTCAGCCATTCGGGAATTGGCGAATAGTAGAGAAGGCTAGTTGGCTGAAGCCCTCCGGTCATTCTCCTCCTGCAGATTTGCATCCTTGAGGTCTGAGTTTTAATTGTTGTTAGTTTATTGTATATGGTATCATGAGATATTTAACGATCTAAAAATTTTTATTGTTCCGCTGCGCCACTCTGATACGTTTTTACCGATTTATTTTCCTACATTTTCCTACAATTGGTATCGGAGCCATCTCATGACTATGCCATGTACATAAATTAGACAATTACTTAGTCTTTTTATTTATGTATGGATTTGATATTTAGAGAGTGGCATTCTAGGGTTCCTTTATGTTGTTATCATGGATTATGTATAAAGTATGTAGTTATTTTAATTTTCTGAATTATTATAAGCATGCTTGTTTATGCCGGTTATGGTTCCTTAGAATTTAGAAAAATTGTATCTAGGAATTTTTATGTAACCATGGGAGCAGTTTATTAACACTGTAATTTTCCCATGGATTTTAATTTTTGTCTCTTAGAATTATTATGGTTAGAATTTTGTACACCCGAAACGGTTTAGGAAATTTTATGTAATTATTCTTGAAGGAGATTGAAGATTGAAGACCGTAATTTATTTTTCCCAAAAGTTAAATTTAATTTACAAGTTGAAATTTTGATTGTGTGGAAAATTTTAATCTAATTGGGATTCAAATTAATTTTTGGAGATCCTAATAAGTAAATTAGAATATGGCATGAAAATCGAGACACGACCACTCGGGATAGGCCGTCGGACCTTGGTGGGACTGTAGCCCCTGCCCTCGGGTAGGATGGGCTGCGGTAGCCCCTGTGCAGGCCATAACCACCCACAGCCACAGGCTTGGCCTACAGCCGAGGATGGCCGTGGCCTCCCTAAGGCTGGCCGCAGCCTGGGCGTGCAGCCTGTGGCTGCAGGCGCTGCCTGCAGCCTGCCGGCTACTGCCCCCAACTTGAGCATGCAGCCTGGAGCTGCAGGCTTGGCCTACAGCCCAGCAAGGCTGCACATGGGGGCGGCCATGGGCTGCCAGCCCCTCCGGGGTTGGGGACTGCCCACGACGGCTGCCGCCTCCGGGGGCGGTGGTGCGACGGTTCAAAACTCGAAAAATTTTGATTTTTAAATTTGAGATTTAATTTTAAATCATGTTTAAAAACATGTAATTGAAAATTTGGAATTTTTGAAATTACATATTATTACACATGATGTTTAAAATTGTTTAAAATTTGAATTTGAAATTTAAATTTGAAATTCGAATTTGGAATTTGAATTTGAAATTTAAATTTTTGGAGATTTAAATTTTAAATGATTCTTGGGATGAGAAATAAATGGAGAGGCTATATAAAGATGGATACAAGAAGACGGAACAAAATTTAAGACCCAAAGAATACTTTGGATGAAATTTTGTAATCTTTATTTTCTTTGTTCTAGGATGGAACCATGGCTTGGTTATTTTGTCAATTATTTTTTCTGTGATATGTCATGGATGTATAAATATGTATTGATGGATGTTTTATATGCATATTTGATAACATGTCATATAGGATAGCTGAGTGCCGCTCATACTATATTGATCATACATAATTTGTCAAAACTTGCATGTTTTTCAAAATATTGAGTGGGAGAGGGTTTCAAACAAAACCCACGGCCTCCATTGTTGATCCATATGTGAAAGCATGGTAACGCCTCGCGTCAGTTCTGCCCTGACCACACCCCTCGGTAGGTGTTTACTGCCACCGGTATACTAGATTGGATCTCCTATGTGGAAAACGTGTTCAGGTACGATCCTATTCATGACCACCCCTCGGTGGCTTGGTAGGACGTGGATCGGGCTACATAAACAATGGTTATACACTCAAGACTCGTTTAGTTATTAACCTTCCCTAGAAGTTCTGTTAACTAAATTGGTGGCCAAATAAGCGGTTATTAATATATGTCTTAACCTTGGAGGATTTAAGGCAACATATATTAATTGGACGGGGTCCATGTTCCGGCTATTTGTTTTCATGACCACGCCTCGGTGGCTTAGGGCAATAGGTGCTAAGAATTACCGTTGCAATGCTACATGTTTTTCAAGTTTCATTTAGGAACATACTTGTATGTTTTATTTGCTAAATTATCTGTATATTTGCTTGGGCTTTGTAATGATGTCTAGTATAATTTTATTTCAGTTCAAAATGTCACCGACACCCCTCATTTCAATACTTACTAAGAATAAACTGAATGGTCATAATTATAAAGATTTGGAAAAGAAATCTATTAATAGTTCTTAGCTGCGAGAGACATAAGTTCGTACTGGACAAATCATGCCCACCAGGGCCAAAACCTGACACACCGCTTGAGGAGGTCCCGGTTGCCTATACTCGTTGGAGAGAATCCAATGACATAGCTCGATGCTACATGTTTGCTAGCATGACGAGTGCTTTACAAAAGCAGCATGAGGCTTATCAGGTTGCTAGGGAGATCATGGACAAACTAGAGGACATGTTCGGAGGCCAAGACAAATTGGCTCGACAGTCCGCTATCACCAGCATTATGAACTCTAAGCAAAAGGTAAGTACTCCGGTGAAGGACCATATGATCACTCTAATGGGATTCTTCACTGAGGCTGCCGAGAACGGTGCTGAGTTGGACTACAACACCCAGATCGAGATGGTGTTCAAAACTTTGTCTAAAGATTTTGTGGGGTTTAAGGCCGCATACAATCTGGCGACAAGGGAGTTAGGACTAACCGAGCTCATGAAGCAACTCCAAGCTTATGAGTGGATGATCAGGGATGGGTATGCGGTCCAAACCAAAGGAGAGGCCAATTTGGCAGAATCTTCCAAACCCTCGCGGAAGAGGAAGAGGCCAAATCAGAAGCAAGTGGCTTCCAGTTCTTCTAATCCTCCTGTCTTGGATGGGAAGAAGAAGAAGAAGAACAAGAGGCCCAGGGACCCTAAAAAGTCCAAGTGCTTCCACTGTGGGAAGGTAGGTCACTTTAAGAAGGCTTGTCGGGAATTCCTAGTCGCCAAGGGCAAGGAAGGTAAGGAACTTCATTACTTGGAAGCGTGTTTGGTGGAAGAATCGAAAGAAACTTGGGTCATTGATTCGGGTGCCATAATCATGTTTGTGTTTCTATGCAAGGGTTCGTGGAAACGAGAAGTCTACATGATAGGAGCCTCTCATTGCGAACTGGAGACGGTAGCTTGGTGGTGGCTGAGGCAGTGGGAGATATTTACCTTTACTTTAATCAATTTAGGTTTATTTTATTGAAAGATTGTTTTTATGTTCCTAATTTTAGGAGGAACCTTATATCGATAGCTTATTTAATAAATGATTCTTATTCAGTTTCTTTTAGTAAAAGAGTTGATATTCGTAGAAAAAGTCTTTTATCTGTTCTGGATGGATGGATGGAAACCTATATTTGATCAAACCAAAGATGTACGCACTGCTTGACACTGAATTAATAGATAACTCTAAAAGGTTGAAAGTTTCTCACTCTAACAAGGTGTATCTTTGGCATTTAAGACTTGGTCATATTAATCAGGATCAGATTCAAAGATTGGTGAAAGACAATCCTCTGGAATCTCTGGAGGAGGTACGTCTTCCTCAATGTGAGTCTTGTCGAGAGGGTAAGATGACTAAGAGGTCTTTTGAAGCTAAGGGTACAAGGGCTCAGGAGCTCTTATAAATTGTGCACACTGATGTATGTGGCTCCATGAACGTCACAACACGAGGAGGGTTCAAGTATTATGTCTCTTTTATAGATGATTACTCGAGGTATGGATACGTGTATCTGATGCACCGCAAGAGCGAAACCATTGACAAGTTCAAAGAGTATCATGCGGAAGTGGAAAAGCAATTGGTTAAATCTATAAAGACACTTCGATCTGATCGAGGTGGCGAATACCTCTCCGATGAATTTCTAGGACATCTTGTAGAGAACGAGATATTATCCCAATTGACTGCACCTGGTACTCCACAACAGAATGGTGTAGCTGAAAGGAAAAACAGGACCTTGTTGGATATGGTACTGTCCATGATGAGTTATTCAACGCTACCATTATCATTTTGGGGACATGCTTGACAAACGGCATGCTATATTCTGAATCAGGTTCCAAGCAAATCAATTCCCAGAACTTCGTATGAATTGTGGCGTGGCAAGAAGCCCTCCCTTGGACATATGAGAATATAGGCCTGCCCGGCGCATGTAAAAGATGGGGATGCGAAGAAGTTGGAACCAAGATCAGAATTGTGCATGTTTGTAGGGTATCCAAAAGGAACTAAAGGAGGTCTGTTCTATAACCTGAAGGAACAAAAAGTCATTGTCTCAACCCATGCGACATTCTTGGAGGAAAGTCACATGAATGACTTTAGGCCTCAAAGCAAAGTAGTGCTAGAGGAGTTATCGGGTGAAAGAACTGCTCCACAGATTTTGGTCTCGGACGCAAGTCCGAGTTCCAGTGAAAGACCTGCAGATGATCAACAATTTAGGGTGCCTCGTCATAGTGGGAGGGTTTCGAAGAAACCTAATTTCTTCATGTATGATGCTGAGGTATACCAAGCCGAGGCTTATGAGCATGAGGATGATCCGGTCACCTACGATGAAGCTATAAATGATGTTGATTCTAAATCTTGGAAACAGGCTATGAACAATGAGATGGATTCAATGAAATCCAACTCTGTTTGGGAACTTGTAGATTTGCCAGAGGGGATAAAACCCATTGGATGCAAATGGGTCTACAAAAGAAAGAAGGATGCGGAAGGGAGAGTGGAAACCTTCAAAGTTATACTAGTTACAAAGGGGTACACGCAAAAGGCTGGAATCGATTGCGATGAAACCTTTTCGCCTGTTGTTATGCTGAAGTCTATCTGTATTATTCTGTCCGTTGCTGCGGCTCTCGATTACGAGATCTGGCAAATGGATGTCAAGACGGCATTCTTGAATGGCCATCTTGAAGAGTGTATCTATATGATACAGCCCGAAGAGTTCGTAGCGAAAGGCCAAGAAAGAAAAGTCTGCAAGTTGCTTAGATCCATTTATGGATTAAAGCAAGCATCCCGATCATGGAACCAGAGGTTTGATCAAGCGATTAAGACATTTGGTTTTGAGCAGAATGTTAATAAACCCTGTGTTTATAAACGTATTAAGGATGGAAAAGTGGTATTTTTGATACTCTATGTCGATGATATACTACTCATTAGGAATGATGTAGGGAACTTATCATTGGTCAAGCTTTGGTTACACCAACAGTTTGACATGAAGGACTTAGGAGAAACTAATTATGTTCTAGGCATTCGTCTCTTTAGAAATCGAAAGAATAAAATGATAGCGTTATCCCAAGCTTCATACATAGATAAAATAACTGACAAATATGCAATGTAAGAGGCAAAGAAAGGTTCACAACCTTCTATTGTCGGTCTAACTCTTTCTTTGGATGACTGTCCCAAGACATCGGAAGAAAGAGAGCGTACGAGTAAGGTCCCTTATGCATCCGATGTGAGTAGCCTTATGTACGCTATGCTTTGCACTCACCCGGATATATGTTTTGCAGTAGGTATGGTGAGTCGATATCAAACAAATCCTGGAACCAAGCACTGGCAAGCAGTAAAGCATATACTCAAGTATCTTAAGAGAACGAGAGATTATATGCTGGTGTATTCTGGAGGGGACCTAACACCCGTAGGATATACGGACTCAGACTTTCAGACTTGTAAGGATTTGTCACGGCCCAAAATTTAGACACGTGACATGGCAGCCAAATCATAATATCAACCCGAGATTTAAGGAAAAACATTTATTATAAAAAGCGGGTCAACATTATAATTTAGCTAAGCCTATTTATTTATAACGTAGTATCATAACCACATAATAAAATAAAGTAGAAAATAAATACTTTTTAATGCGAAAATCAAACACAAAATCGGTCTTCAAAAGAGATTACCAACCATAAAATATTCCCAAGCATGGAATTTAAATAACGTGAAATAAAGTCCAAACTTAATATCTCATTACATCAGAACGAGAAACAGAATGAAGAAGATGGAGGAAACGGATAGCATCATCTTCAGTAGAAACGGATAGCTCAACGATTTTCGGAACTGCTACCTCCCGCACCTGGAAGTAGTCATTTCGAAATCACAAAGAAAAGGGACGTGAGCGCTGGCTCAGTAGGACAGAAACAAAGGTGGGTTAAACAGGTAACATTTAAAAGTATGAAAAAATATTCGTTTCCAAAAATAATCAACAATTTAAAAAAATACATGGCATAATAATCATAAAAAAAAATAATCAACAATTTCGGGAAAACATTTTTAATACAAGTTTTATTCTACTGAGGACTTAGCGTAACTTCAATATATGTGCCCCAATATTAAAAATAATAAATCATTAAAATAAACCACCATATTTTGAGTGAGGACTTGTCGTAGCTATAATATACGTGCCTCGAATTGAATTATCCTAGATCATCTCGTTACGGTCTAAATAGGCCGAACGGCCCTGCGCAGGTTTAGGGACCTTCCCCCATGGCGTCAACTTTGGGACGCACGCATCATTTATAATGATCGTGAACTAGAGCTCAATTATGTTCACCGGATTATTCAAAAGATGGTATTTACCAAGTTATATTATGCCATTAACCAAAACACGCTTTAAAATACACATTTATTACAAAACACTTTGCATGCGTTTTATTTCATCAAAAAACAATATAATAATTTCATAAACTAAAAACAGCATGCCATCGATAAAACAGGGAAATTTAAAACACTTGACTACTCTCAGAAAAGGCTAGAAAGTCCTACCTCGATTATCGCACAAGCGTTGCGATAACGTGATCCGCCAATCAAGCAAGAACGTCAAATAAATCCTATAATCACAACATATGATCAGTCTAGGTCTAGACATAATCATCCAATCATTTTAGTGTGCCACAAAAGGATTTTAAAATGTTTAATAAACATTTCGGATTTAAAAAAAATTTGTAAAAAACTCTAAGTTAGGATATTACTGGTCATGGGCAGACTGACCTAGGCTGACTGTAAAATCAATATTAATTCATTTTTAATTCCAAAAATTCTAAATTTATAATATGTTAAACTAGACATCTATAGCTTTAATTCCATAAAATTTTTATAATTTTTAGACATCTTTTGGCTACTCAACTAGGCCAAAAACCGAGGGGTTGTTTTCAGGCATAAAATCAGGGTTTCAGTTTCAGTTCAAAAACTGGCAGTTCTGTCCACCTATCTTAGAAAAATATTTTGACTGGGCTAATGGATGAGTTTAGTTCTTAAATTTTTCAGGCATTTAGGGGACATCTCGAATTTAATTTTAGGCTCAAGATTCACTCAAAAATCATTTTTAAAGCTCAAGTTATGGCTGACACAAGTTTATTGTCCATATGGTAATTTTCCGGATTTCCGTTTTTCTGTCCGAATTTCAATTAGCTTCAAACCAATTCAATTTTCATGCAATGATCACGAAATTTCGTGGAGAACCTTATTTATATGTCATTAACACAACCCAAGAATCAAATTGGCAAAAATCATAAAATTTACACATGTGATAATAGGGTTTTTGAAAGGGGATCAATGAGGCATAATTTTTTTTGGGTTTTAGAGAGAGAAATCACACCTTGTTTGTGCTGCACTATTTTTGATGCTTGGTCTGCTTTTTGGCTGAATTTGTGTGAGTGTTGGAGTCTTCAAAACAGTAGGGAAAATAGTGGAGAAAAACCATATAAATTTCGGATTTAAAATCAAAAGGAGAAGGAAGGAAAAAGTTTATTTCTCACCTTGTTTTTGTCTCAAAAGTTGTTGAATCTTGGAGCTGCCTTTAGGTAGGTTTTTGCTTGCTGTTTTGGTGTGTTTTGGGAGAGGAGAATTCAGAGAGGAAACAAGGGGAGGCTGGCTGAATTTTGAGAGTGAAAGGGAAAGGTGAATGAGAGTTGAAATAGGGTTTTTATACAAGGTTTTTCTTTCCCTTTTTCTTCCTTGCTTGGCCGAATCTTTTGAGGGGCAAAAGGGAAAGTTTTTGTGCTGTTTTGAGGCTAGGGTTTTTCTCTCCTTATTTCTCCTCAACTGGCCGAAATTATCCAAGGAAAATAATTTGAATTTTGATTAAGTTTTGACCTAGCTTTTAATTCAAATAAAATCTCCTTTATTTCCTACACTTTATGGCCGAATTTCTTCTTTATATTTAAGGGATGAAATTTGAGTTTGAATCCTCCTTGGATTTGTGGGATTTAACTTTTAATTAAAAATCCCAAGTAATGGCCGAATATTTTAGGGTTTTTGAAGTTCAAATTGTTGACTTTTTGAGAGGAATTTGACTAGGAAACCAACCTAGTGTTTCCAAAAGATTTTTAATTAATTTTTGGCACACTAATTTTATTTAAATTATATATTGACCCTTAAATAAAATTTAAGGCGTCACAGGATTCAAGGAAATCGACATCTGAATCAGTGTTTTTACTCGGAGGAGGCGCCATTGTGTGGAGAGCATGAAGCAGGGCTGCACAGCGGACTCTACTATGGAGGCTGAGTATGTGGCTGCGGCTGAGGCATCTAAAGAAGCGGTTTGGCTCCGCAAGTTCTTTAGAGACCTTGAGGTCATTCCGGGTGTTGACAAGCGTATCACACTTTACTGTGATAACACTGGGACTATTGCCAACACAAGGGAATCTCAGCACCACAAGAGGACCAGGCACATAGATCGGAGATATCATATTATTAGAGGGCCCGTGGAGACAAGATAAGTTGATGTACGTAAGATCGCGTCTGAGGACAACATTGCCGATTCCTTTACTAAGACTTTGGTGGCTAGAAGCTTTGAGAGACAAGTAGAGGCAATGGGGATGTGTAACATGGCACATCTGCTGGCTTAGGGCAAGCGGGAGATTGTTAGGAAATGCTCTAAGCATTAGAGACATTTTGATGTATTTATTTTAAACTGGATAATAAAATTATATATAGAGTTTATTCATTACATTGCTATCTGTCCTCAGTTTATTTACATGTTAAAGTAAATTTAAGCAAATATGGCTCCCTGACTGCTTGTGTTAAACTGTTAGAACGTTGCATGCAATGAACTTTTGTATGCGAGAAGACAATGTTCTAAAGTTAGCGATCTAAACTATGGTCTGTAGTCTATGAGGTTAGACCGAGCATCTAACTCATGTTAAGACTATTATGTTGTCTAAAGCCTTGGAGGGGACAGTTTATCTTGACTGTCTGGAGTGGGACTCCCAGTAGAGACATAGATATGTTGCTTGGTGGTGACATATTAGATCGGGACTAAAGCATGATTGATCTACGAAGTCCGCTTTGAGTGGATCGATCTGCTTTTGACGTTCATTATGTAGTAACCTTAATCCTGAGTAAAAGGACAGCTTCATGTATATGACTTGTGTACTTTGATGTTCCAATGGCTAAAGCGTCTCAGAGGTAGTAAGCTTATAGACCGGTTCGTTGGGTACATGACTTGTATACGATGAAGGGTTCATTTACACATATTAGAATCATAGCTCTAATGAGGAGTTAAGGGTATCCTCTTAAAGGCATTATACTAAATGTGAAAATGGACAAGGCCTTGGGTCGTCTGCTGGGCGGATGACTTTTTATTCACATATAGTGAATAATCATTTTCTTAATTCAGTAGTGTAATGAAACTTTAAGATAGCCTGATCAGTAGGATTAAACAGACTTTGGCCTAAGGCTAATCATGGATGTCATATGAGGGTTCTGCATACATGACAAGGTCATTAGACGACAGCTTATCACAGGCTTACATAATACGGTATATAATTGGGAGTTCAGTTTCAAGTTTATAGTGGTGTGACTCTGAAATTAGTGATCATATGATTGAGTTGTTTGGTAAAGAATAATGATCATATGGATTTGCAGGAGCCCGATTATATATGTCCAATCAGTCCCTCTACTAGCTCCGCATAATTCCTTAACATTTGGCAAATTGATTTGTGTATGCTATTGGCTAGTTTATTATGCATCGATGGTGATGACATAGGATTAGGATGGTAGACAAGATTCTCTCCGGTTGGATTCAGATTTTGTTTTGGATAATAGAGTACACAATTATTCGAACTCCAAATAAAGTTGCCATGATTTTATTTGAGATTGGATTGGAGTTGTAGAAAATTATCCATGAGAACAAGAATTTGAAACACAACTGTTTTGTGGATTTGGAAATTTGAATTTTGAATTTTGAATTTTGAATTTTGTAATTTGAAATTTAAATTTGAAATTCGAATTTGAAATTTGAAATTTAGATTTTGAATCACAGTCCAAGTGGGATTCAAATTTGTTGTGGTAAATCCGCTAGGTTTGAAATTCTAATTTGAGTTGGATATGGAGAGAATAATCTTAATAGAATCCTACTTGAATTTTGAATCTAAATCCTAACTAAAGTTGGACAAAAATTTTGAGGATTATCCTCAATGATTTTCGGATTTTTTTGTGGATAAGGTTCAAGGAAAAATTCAAGTTCCAATCCTAGTTGAATTTGGATTCTCTCCTCCCAGAAGGTGGCCGAAATTTAGGAGTGAATCTCCTAGGAAAAATTCGGTTATTTTGGATAAGGATGAGATAAGATTCAAACTTGAAAATCCTAGTGGAATTTTGATTCTCCCTTATCCAAAAGTGATCGAATTTTTGAGGAGATTTTCTCCTTAGAATTTTTGGATTTTTTGGTTGAAAAAGGGAGATAAAATTCTAGTTAAAATCTTGTTTAGATTTGGATTGGATTTATCCTAAAGTGGCTGAATTTTATTGTTGGGAATTTCCCTTGGAAAATTCAGATTTTGTGCTTGTGGATAAGGGAGAACATCTTCTCTTAATCCAATTCGAATTCAGAGAATCACCTCATGCAGGTCTGTAAATAAAGGTCCTGCCACTCCAGTTCTCTTAGACCACAGACTCTCAGGTGAGCAGGCTTATTGTTGCACAGCCCATCGTGACAATAAAGTTCTTTAGAGATCTGGGTGGTCGGAAGAAGACTAGCAGTGCTAGCATACCGATCGAGGTTCAGAGTTCCCACACACTCAGCCATTCGGGAATTGGAGAATAGTAGAGAAGGCTAGTTGGTTGAAGCCCTCCGGTCATTCTCCTCCTATAGATTGGTGTCCTTGAGGTATGAGTTTTAATTGTTGTTGGTTTATTGTATATGGCATCATGAGATATTTAACGATCTAAAAATTTTTATTATTCCACTGCGCCACTCTGATACGTTTTTACCAATTTAGTTTCCTACATTTTCCTACAATACATACTTGCACCAAATGCCTGTTTTCAATGTGGAAAAGATGGCCATTTTGCTAGGAACTATCTTAAGAATAGGCAAAATGCACGGTGAACATTCCAGCCGTAACAACAACATTCCCAGGCACATTCGCTATAGGCCAAGATTGAAGGCTCTTCACATTCTGAGACACAAGAGAGACCAGAACACTTGTCTCATGCAGATGTTAGAGTAATGGTCTATGCAAAGGAAGATGCGGAAGTAGGGACATCCAATGTAGTGACATGTAAGCTTTCTGTCGCTAATCATTTGGCATCTATTTTATTTGATTTTGGAGCTACGCATTCATTTATTTCATACGAGTTTGCAAACAAGATAGGATATCCAAAAGATAACATGTGTATGACCTTTAGAACGGCTCTACCCTTGAGAGAAGTATTGATGTCCAATTATTGGTTAACTTATGTACAAATAATTGTGACAAAGAGAGAGTTGTATGTAGAATTGATCGTGATAGAGCTTGCTAATTATGATGTAATACTAAGAATGGATTTCCTAGGGAAGTACCAGGCCACGATCGATTGTCGGAAGCAGAAGAAAATATTCCAACTCGACGAGGAAGACGGCTTTGAGTATGTCGGATTGTCACGTAAGACACCAAAGATGATGATTAATTCGATGAAAACGAGAAGGCTAATATCTAGCGGCTGTGCTGGATAGTTAGCATACATAGTAGAAGTGATGAAGGAACAGAAGCTTCAACCTGAAGATGTTCCAATTACGAACGAGTTCCTCGATGTCTTCCTAGAAGAATTACCGGGATTGCCGCCTGGTGAAAGATCTCCTTTGAGATCGAATTAATGTCAGGAACTACATCTATCTCAAAGGCACTGTATCGGATGGCACCAGCAGAGTTGAAGGAGCTGCAAGAGCAACTAAAAGAGCTTCTTAATAAGGGATTCATCCGTCTGAGCTATTCTGCATGGGGTGCTCCAGTATTGTTTGTCAAGAAAAAGGATGGTATGTTTCGTATGTGCATCAACTACCGGGAGTTGAACAAAGTTACAGTCAAGAATAGATATCCTTTATCTAGAATTGATGACTTGGTTGATTAACTCAAAGGCGTAGCAGTATTCTCTAAGATTGATCTGCGATCGGGATATCATCAGCTGCGAATTAAGGAGAGCGACATCCACAAGATTGCATTTCAGACCCGTTACAGTCATTACGAATTTCATGTGATGTCGTTTGGGTTAACAAATGTGCCAGCTGCATTTATGGATCTGACCAACTCTTTAAAGAATTTCTAGATAAGTTTTTCATTATGTTTGTCGATGACATACTTATATATTCAAAGACTCGTGAAGAGCACGAAGAACACATGTGGATCGTTTTGCAGATAATAAGGAAGCACCAACTCTACACAAAATTCTGTAAGTGTGAATTTTGGCTAGATAGAGTACATTTCCTTGAACACATGGTTTCTAAGGAAGGAATCGCTGTGGATCCTGCTAAGGTAAAGGTGATCAACGAATGGCCTGCACCTAAGAGCGTGATAGAAATACAAAGTTTCTTGGGTTTAGCCGGCTATTATAGAAGATTTGTAAAGGGATTCGCATGACTAGCAGCACCTCTCAAGGCTCTTACCCATAAGGAGAGGAAGTACAAGTGGACTGAGGAGTGCAAAAGAAGCTTCTGAGAGCTGAAGAGGCGATTAACAAGTGCACCAATACTTATACTTCCTACTGAAGGGGAGATGTTCGTGATTTATAGCGATGCGTCAAAGATGGGATTAAGAGCTATCCTGATGCAAGGCGACAAGGTGATTGCTTATGCCTCACGTTAATTAAAGGACCATGAGTGAAATTATCCCACACATGATCTAGAACTTGCCGCAGTAGTGTTCACACTGAAAATTTGACGACACTATTTATATGGAGCTCAGTGTTAGATTTATACTGACCATCAGAGTTTAAAGTACTTCTTCATGCAAAAGGGATTGAATATGTGATACAGAAAATCGTTGGAGCTTGTAAAGGATTATGATTACGAAATCCTCTAGCATCCCAGAAAAGCCAATAGCATTGCAGATGCGTTAAGTAGAAAATCTGCTGTTTCGCAGTAACTGCTGATTGGAAAATTTCCAAAACCATTGCAATAAGAGATCAACGCATTGAAGATGGAGCTAATATCTAGAAGATTGACTATACTTCAATTGGAATCATCATTACATGAGGACATTAGAGAGGCTCAATGGTGAGATTCAAATCTAGCAAGTCCTCGAGACGGAGTATCCAAGGATGGATTGATCCTACATCAGGGAAGAATTTATGTTCCTGATGATGAAGGAATAAGAAGGCAAATTATGGCAGAAGCCTATGAAATGCCACATTCAATGCATCCCGAAGCTAGCAAGATGTACCAGGATTTGAGATTGCAATTCTGGTGGAAAGGGATGAAGAAAGACATTGCCGAATTTGTGAGCCGATGTATGACGTGCCAAAAAGTTAAGGCTAAACATCGACACCCAAGTGAAAAATTAGAACCGTTAGAGAATCCTAAATGGAAATGGGAACATATTACGATGGACTTTGTGGTACGACTGTCGAAAACCCGAGAAGGCTACGATGCCATTTGGGTTATCGTCAACATATTGACAAAAATGGCAAGGTTTATAGTAGTGAAAATGAAGTTTTCACTAGGAAAGTTGGCAAACCTCCATGTTAACCACATCGTCAGGCTACATGGAGTTCCTAAGTCCATTATATTGGATCGTGATGCATGATTCACTTCAAATTTCTGGAAGCGTGTGCAAGAAGCCATGGGAACGGAAGTATGTCTAAGTGCAGCATTTCATCCATAAACAGATGGACAATCTGAGTGGACAATTCAAATGCTTGATGACATGCTTCGTGCGTATACAATAGATTTCCCAGGAAGCTGGAACAAGAATCTTCCATTGGTAGAATTTTCATACAATAATAACTACCAAGCTTCCATAGGTATGGCACCCTATGAAGTTTTATACGGAAGGAAGTGTAGATCACCTCCATTAGTATGATCTACAAGAAAAATAGCCGCACAAGATGGATTTTGTGCAAGAAATAACTGATGCAATTGTAGAAATACAGCAACGGATGAAGATTACGCAACACCGATAGAAGAGCTATGTGGACAAACGACGAAGATCACTAGAGTTTAACGAAGGGGATTTCGCATTTTAAGAGTTTCACCAATGAAAGGAATAATGTGTTTCGGTAAGGGAGGGAAATTGAGTCTAAGATACATTGGGCCATATGAGATCATCGAACGCATTGGAAAGGTTGCCTACAAGTTAGCATTACCTCTAGAAATGTCGGCAGTGCATAATGTGTTTCATGTGTCGATATTGCGGAAGTATATATCAGATCCGTCCCATGTATTAAAACATAAACGGATCCAGATCCAGTAAGATCTAACGTACAAGGAGAGGCCCATACAAATTCAGGCACGAGAAGACAAAGTTTTAAGGAACAAGACGATCCCATTGGTTAAAGTGCTGTGGAGAAATCACAACATTGAAGAGGCTACATGTGACAACCGGGAAATTCAGGCAGTTCTCGGATGAAAATGTACAATTGTATGTATATAACAATTTGTACTATTTAAAGAGTGAAATAAATGTATTTATATTGTTCAGAATATATGAAAATGTTCTAACAATACTGACGAGTAAGAATTTAGTGTTGGAAAAATTCACTGAGTTGAAACGGGTGAAACGGTGCCAAAATCGGCATTGAAAACCCTAACCGAGCCAATAAAAGACGGTAAACTTCCGGGATTGATTTTGATCAAACGGAAGCAGATTAAATTGATCCGACTGCACAGGAGACCTCAGGAACACGCCGGGACGATTTCAGGAAAATTTCGGCTCGAACCGGCATCGGTCAAAAAGTAGTCGAATTAATGTGAATAGTGAAAGTCAAAGTCAACTTTCACTTTTGCATTTATGACATCATAAATCAAGATTATTAAATGAAATAAATAAGGTGGTTGGTGGCATTAAAGGCTAGGATTTAATCACCTTTTGATCTAAAGGCCAAGATTTGGCCAAAAATTACCATTTTTTATTTTTGAAAATTATGGAAAGAAATGGTGTGAAAGGTGTTGAAATTTGATTGGTTTAGAGCCAAATTAATTGGCTTTTGGTTTGCATAAGTCGGTCACTTTGTAACAAAAGGGCCGAGACATTTTTTCAAAGCAAAACCAAAGACAAAAATTTCTAAGTTTTCTTCCATGGTGTCTACGTGAGGGACCAAAGGAGAACCAAGCTTTCTCTTCAATTTTTCTTCACAAAAAGAGTGTCAAAGTGTTCCTTGAAGACAAAGGAAGCATTAGACCAAGGTAACTTCCCTTGCACTTGATTTTTTCATGGTTTTTTTTCAATAAAACCGTGGGTGAATAGTGATTGGAAGATGGAAAAATTTTGGTTGCTTTTCATGGATTTGATGTTGGGTTTTGTTAAGGATGAAATAAGTAAGAAAACCATGCAAATTGTGTAAAGAAAAACCGAAATTTTGTTGGTTTTTCAAGGGAAAATCCGTGGGTTACCTTGAGTAACCAATGAGAAAAGTTTGTGGTTTAATTTCTAACTTGCTTCCAAGTTTAATTTTGTGAAGAATAAAGCTTGTATTTCATTATGAAAAGCTTGAAAAAAAATTTTTGGTATGAATTACATAATGTGGCCGTGAGTTCCCTAAGGGTTTGGAAGAAAAATTTGCATGCTTTTATGTGATGTTTGGTTAATTTAAATCATGCAATTTAATGTGTAAATGGTGGCAATGTGATTGAAAGAATGAAACAAAATTTTTTGGCATGTTTTCATTCTTTGGCCGTGGGCTATACAAGGGTAAAAACCCTAGGGAGTTTGGTTGAAAATGCAAAGAAAATGGGCTTGAAAATGTGTAAAAAACGTGACATTTGAATGGCCTAAAGTGTGGTGAAAGTTTGACAAAATTTGGTTCGGTTTGGTTGTGAAAACCGAAACCAAATTAAGGGTAAATTGTGAAAAAAATTTTGTTATGTGGGTGATAATGTGAAATTGGGAAATTGTGGGCTTTTATGTAAAAGTTTGGAAAACTTTTACATAAAATAGGCTTGTGGTATAGTACGTGGCAGGTACATACGGTTCGAGGCGTACCTAACGCCGGAAGCCTTAAATTTACGCCGAAATGCTGTCGAAATTTCAAAAACAGCATTCGGGGTAAAATAGGAATTTAAAATAAAAGTTAGGGCCGGGACGGAAACCCGAGTCTCTAACGGAAAAATTGAATAAGGAAAAAATTTAAGGGGTGGGTCGTGAATAGTAACCCATCCCCTTGAAAATGAAAAACGTGAGTGAAATTGAAAAACCGACCCCGAGGGGGGGCGTTTTTGGAAATAAAATAAAGGTCTGAGTCGGGAACGGAAAACCCGAGCCTCAGAGACCTAGGTCGGGAAAGTCTAGATGAACGTTTTAAATACTAGTGAAACGTCCATTTGAGGCTCCGAAACGATAGAAAATCGCTAAACCGACGTAAGGGTCGGAATAGTGCTTCCCGAGGGCCGGGAAAGCAGAAAGTGGAAATAAAATAGAAACGAACCCGGTAATGATTAGAAAGGAGTCAGAAAAGTTCCTGAGAGCCAAAAATGCAGTCTAGATCGATAAAATTCCGTCAGGGGCAAAACTGTAATTTTGCCAAAATATTGGGGCAAAATCGTAATTTTACAAAAGTTGGGGGAAAATGGTGAAAATAATAAATAAAACCTAAAAAGTTATAAATAGGTTTTATTTAAGCTTTTTAATGAAAAATAAAAGCTATAAATGGGAAAGAAATTAACAGACATAGTTTTGTCTGTAGGATCCCAAAATCGGCCTACAAGGAAGGCGATTCAAGATCCAAGAGAGAGAAAGGGAACAGTCTGATAAGGTAAGTTCAGACATTTACCTGTCTGCAACATATAGCATTATTGTTGCTAACTTTAATGTACTAACTATAAGTTAGGTACATATGTGCTACGGGCACTATGATAGAATAGAGAGAGAGACGAAATGTGCTACAGGCACTATAAGAATGGGACACATGGTTAATTGTGCTTCGGGCACTAGAGCGAGGTTAATGAAACTCACTCACCTAAAATTAAAATGTGAACCATTCCTAACCACGGGACAATGTGAAGTCACCGGGTTAGAATGTTAAAAAGTCGGTAATGAAACCACTTTCTGGTGTACCAGCCTTCCGTATAGGGAGGTACTTTTGCCTTCGGGGCTATGAGATAAGGCTGTGGAGGTCAGCACTGATGTACCGCTCCCAGTTATGTACTATTTTGCCTTCGGGGCTATGAGATTAAGGCTGTGGAGGTCAGCACTAATGTACCGCTCCCAGTCATGCGCACTTAAATGGTACTGCCAACCTGAGCTCAAAACCAGAACGTAATTAAAGATAATGACCCAAAACTGAAACTGTGCCATAATTGAGCATAAGACAGTTTAGTGAGAGCACTAACATCGCTGTAGATGTACTAGTGTGATGCAGTGGTGTGGTCAACCTTACTATTCACGTATGAATAGTGGTCAAAGTTACTATTTACAGATGAATAGTGGTCAACGGTACTATTTATGATGAATAGTACTATTTATAGAAATTTTATTTCTTGCATGTTTGAACTTACTGAGCCTGTAGCTCACCATTTTTGCTAATGTTGCAGGTAAGCGACCAGCTCAGTAGCTTGTTTGACTGAATGGCGTACGGGATGGTGCGTGTCAAATGGGATAACTGGGCGAGGGATATGGTACTGCCAGAGTCTTCCCGCTGAGCGTTAAAGTGAAGGGAAAAAAAAAAGGGGAAACAGTTCTTTTGTAATTATATATATCTTTTACAAAAGTACTGTATTATTTATATTACTTTGTACTTATCGACAAAGTAAATAGTGGAAGAAGATTTTATACGATGTTTAAAGAAAAAAAAATTTTTCCCAAAAACGACATGATTTTAAAAGAAAGTGAGATAAGCCGGCGACCCACGAGAGTACAATCTATCGCAGTTAGCGATAAGCTCAACTGTAATAGTATTGTATGATCTCTACGAGGGGCGGGCCGCCACAGTTGGTATCAGAGCAAGGTCTGAGATTGGTTTAGTTTATAATACCAACTGCTATCACAGTTGGTATCAGAGCAAGGTTTGCGACTGATTTGGTTTTGAATACCAACGGCTGTCACAGTTGGTATATCAGAGCAGTGTGACCATATCCTGATTTGACACTTTGCGCATCCTGTACCGCTATCCAAGTAAGTAGTTTACTTAAGTTCAGTTAATTATTTTCTTATGTGAAAATAATTATCTTATAGGTAGCACGATGACCAGACGTCCATATGTGAGACCACAGCTACCACGACCGAGAGGAGTATTAAGGGTATGGACGAGACCTATTGTGAGGCCGTCTATGTCCCAACGACTGGTAGTCAGACCCCCGGTACCCGAGAGACCTCCCGTACCAGTACCAGCACCAGTGCCAGTGCCAGTAGAGATAGTACAGCCACGACCGATAGTTCATCCACCGGTAGTAGTGGACATTCCAGTTGTTGGTGGACGCCAACATATTGGGGTGAGAGTGTCGGCACGGGCAGTATAGGCATTTAGGGCCAGCAGTCCTCCTATGTTCGACGGTGGACGACAGTCGATGGAGAGCAAGGACTGGCTCCATGCCGTGGAGAGGATCATGGTGATATGCGATATCGATCGAGATATGTGGATCCAGTTGGCTGTCAGTATGTTTCAGGGAGACGCTCGAGTGTTCTGGCAATATTACGACCAGGAGATTTTATTGGGATTCAGCTGGGCTGAGTTCTGTCAGCGGTTGGCTGATCAGTTTCAACCTAGGGATCCAGCACCTGCTCCAGCACCTCCAGAGAGACGAGAGGCTGATGCACCTGTGTACCCTGGATTCGATGAGGTCAGGGATTACATTCTCCAGACCGAGAGGATGGTCATGCTGTCTGGTGAGACAGTGATGTCTTACACAGCGCGGTTTGAGGAGACCATTCGGAAGAGATGTCCGTTGCCCAACCTCACGGAAGCAAACTGCTGTGAGCTGTTTTGGAAAGGCTTATCCTTGGAGCTGAGACCGAGGGTGATCAAGCCATTTCCTCCGATGCTCCAAGAGTTCGTGGTAACGATCAGGGCGATCGAGAGAGAGATTCTGATCGAGCATCTGACGCAGAGTCGACGAGAGATGCTGGGTCAAGATGAGATGTTTGCACGCATATTCGGGCCGAGAAGAATGATGAATGATCATGAGGCCGAACCGTCTAGACCACGAGGTGATGACTCAGGACAGGGAACATTACCTAGGGGTGGTGACGGCTCAGATGAGTCAGATGACGATAAGGATCCAGAAGAATATCCTCTAGTCCCAGATGTAGGGAACGAGTGACCAGTAGATATGTGTATATGTACATAAGTAGCTTAGAGAGAAAAGCTCTTTTGTATAGACTTGTGGCCATTTTGTATAAACGGCCGATGTATATATGACTGGTGATGCCTATGTATGACATATAAATGTTTTGCTATGAATGAAATATCAAAATGATTATATGTTGTACGATGATGTGTTACGATGATGTGGCTTTACATTACCCTAAATTTCGTAAATTGATATGATTTTACGAATGCGGTTATGGAAAAGCTAACGGTGAATTATTGTGCCATAATAGGACAATAGCCAAGATAGTGGATTTGAGAAATCGACCAGAGGGACGAGAGCGACGTCCTGATATTATGGAGAGACTGGATCAGATACAAGCTCTGTTGGAAGCTCAGATGCAAGAAAATGCGAATCTGAGGCGACGGGTAGAGGAGCTAGAGCAGAGACAAGGCTCTGAGGGTACCCAAGTAGAACAACAAGTTGAGGTAGATCCAGTTATTCCTCCAACTGCAGTACATGAGAGAGTTCCTGAACCACAACCAGTATTGAATTTGGAACCCCTCTATGAAAGATTCAGGCGAATGAGACCGCCAGAATTTGAAGGGTCTACAAATCCCTTAGAGGCTGAAGACTGGTTGTCGTCATTACAAGTGATCATGGAGTTCATGAACCTAACCGACCGGGAGAAGGTTGCATGTGCGTCTTTTGTGCTGAGAAAAGATGCTCGGTTTTGGTGGGACACCGTACGAATGAGAAGAGACATGTCTACCATGAGTTGGGCGGAATTTCTGGAAGAATTTAACCAGAAATATTATGACCCTGCATCTCTGAGACAGCAACAGAAAGAATTCTCAGAGTTGACACAAGGGAACATGTCGGTAAGCGAAGTCTGCCGAAAGTTCGATCAACTATCCCGTTTGTGCCCTTATGTGGTCCCTACTGAGAGGGAAAAGATACAGAAAATGATCGGGATGTTCAGGCCGAAAATTGCTGCGTTAGTAGACACTGGACTAGTACCACCTACTTCTGTAGCAGACTGTGTGAGTTGGGCCATTAGAGATGAGTTTCATGTAGCCCGACAGAAAGAGGAAAGAGAGAAACACTGGGAGGCAAAGAAGAAGGAGAGGGCTTTGGCGAAGTCTACGCAAGTTGGTCAATCGAGCAAGCCTAGTCAGAATGCGAAACCAAGCCAGGGCAACAATCAAGGATCTCAGCAAAATAAGAGAAAAGCCAATTTTTCTGGGAATCGCCAGGGAAATAATCGAAACCAGCAGCGGAGAACAGCTGGTAATGCAGAGTCCAATGTGCAAAACTGCCCTACATGCGGGAAAAGACATTCTGGGCAATGCAGATTTGGGCCACTTGTTTGCTACGAATGTGGAAAGGAAGGCCATTACGCCAGGAACTATCCAAATAGGCAGGGTGGACAAGGCACTTCCCAACCGCACCAGACACGCCCACAAGCTCATTCCCTTCAAGCCAGAGTGGAAGAGTCACCAGTGAGGCCGCAACGCTAGGAGCGTATACCACGTGCTGATGCTCGTGTGATGGCCTACAGTAAGGAAGATGCAGAGGCAGGAACATCCAACGTGGTGACAGGTTAGCTTCCTGTCGCTAGTCATGTAGCCTCTGTACTATTCGATTCCGGTGCTACGCATTCATTTGTTTCCTATGCATTTGCTGACAAGATAGGACTTCCTAAGGATAATATGGGAAGGGTATTTAAGACAGCTTTACCTTTTGGGGAAGTATTGTTGTCCAGTTACTGGTTACCCTATGTACCAGTATATGTGGCAAATAGGGAACTATATGCGGAGTTGATCGTAATGAAGATCATGGATTACGATGTGATTCTAGGCATGGATTTCCTAGGGAAATACCAAGCTACGATCGACTGCCGAAATCGAAAGATAGTCTTCCAACCCGAGGAAGAAGAGAGTTTCGAGTATGTTGATACTTGTCGAAGACCCGGGAAGATGATCATCAGTTCGCTGAGAGCCAGCAAGCTGATAGCCAGTGGTTGCATGGGATATCTGGCATATGTAGTGGATACTACAGAGGAACAGAAGCTTCAACCTGAAGATGTTCCTGTGGTTAATGAGTTTCTTGACGTATTTCCGGAAGAGTTACCAGGGATACCTCCAGAGAGAGAAATCTCGTTTGAAATTGAGTTGATGCCTGGAACAGCACCCATTTCCAAAGCACCATACCGTATGGCTCCAGTGGAGTTGAAGGAGCTGCAGGTACAATTAAAGGAGCTTTTGGATAAGGGATTCATCAGGTCGAGTTTTTCTCCATGGGGTGCACCTGTGTTATTCGTCAAGAAAAAGGATGGAACATTCCGACTGTGCATTGATTACCGGGAGTTGAATAAGGTTACGATCAAAAATAGGTATCCGTTACCTAGAATTGATGACCTATTCGACCAGTTAAAAGGCGCAGCGGTATTTTCCAAGATCGACTTACGATCAGGATATCACCAACTGAGAATTAAAGAAAGTGATATTCCTAAGACGGCGTTTAGAACTCGTTATGGTCATTACGAGTTTCTTGTGATGCCATTTGGATTGACAAATGCGCCAGCAGCATTCATGGATTTGATGAACAGGATTTTTAAAGAGTATTTGGATAAGTTTGTCATTGTATTCATTGATGACATTCTTATATACTCGAAGACTCATGAGGAGCACAAGGAGCACCTGAGGATCGTGTTGAATACGATAAGGAAGCATCAACTGTATGCCAAATTCTCAAAATGTGAATTTTGGCTGGACAGAGTACATTTCCTCGGAGATGTTGTATCCCAGGAAGGTATTGCAGTAGATCCGACAAAGGTAGAGGCAATTAACCAGTGGCCTGCACCCAAGAGTGTGACGGAAATACGCAGTTTCTTGGGGTTGGCTGGTTATTATCGGCGATTTGTAGAGGGATTCGCGCGATTAACTGCACCTCTTACCGCTCTTACACGCAAGGAAAGGAAGTACGAGTGGACTATGGAATGCGAAAAAAGCTTCCAGGAGTTAAAGAGGCGACTGACAAGCGCACCAATCCTTACGCTTCCCACTGAAGGGGAGAAGTTCGTGATCTACAGTGATGCATCGAAAATAGGATTGGGAGCAGTCCTAATGGAAAATGGCAAGGTGATTGCCTATGCTTCCTGTCAATTAAAGGAGCATGAAAGGAATTATCCTACGCATGACCTTGAACTTGCTGCAGTAGTGTTCGCACTTAAAATTTGGCGACACTATCTCTATGGAGCTCAATGTCAGATTTTCACTGATCACCAAAGCTTGAAGTATTTCTTCACGCAAAAAGAGCTCAATATGCGACAGAGATGATGGTTGGAATTGGTGAAGGATTATGATTGTGAAATCCTCTACCATCCAGGAAAGGCCAACCGTGTAGCGGATGCTCTAAGTAGAAAGTCTACCATATTGCACCAGCTACCAATAAACAGGCTTCCGAAGCCATTGCAGCAAGAGATAAATTCTTTGAACTTGGAGCTGATATCTGGAAGACTAACTGCACTCCAAGTGGAATCATCGCTATTTGAGGAAATAAAGGAAGCTCAAAGGCGAGATCCAGTGATGGCAAGTTCTCAAGAAGGAATTTCCACGGATGGAATGATCCTGTATCGAGGAAGGATAAATGTTCCAGCTGATGAAGAACTTAGAAGACAGATCATGTCAGAAGCCCACGAGACACCATATTCGGTTCACCCCGGAGCGAGCAAGATGTATCAAGACTTGAAGTTACAGTTCTGGTGGAAAGGGATGAAGAATGATATAGCTAAATTCGTGAGCAGATGCATGACCTGTCAGAGAATCAAAGCGGAACATAAACATCCAGCAGGAAGATTGGAACCACTGGAGATTCCTGAATGGAAATGGGAACACATTACGATGGATTTTGTAGTGGGACTCCCAAAAACCCGAGAAGGTTATGATGCCATTTGGGTTATTGTGGACAGACTGACCAAGACGGCACGGTTCGTAGCTGTCAAGATGACTTTTTCGTTGGAAAAGTTTGCTCAGCTGTACGTAACTCATGTCGTCAGATTACATGGAGTACCAAAATCCATTGTATCAGATCGAGATGCACGATTCACTTCGAATTTCTGGAAGTGTGTGCAAGAGGCCATGGGTACTGAATTGAGACTCAGTACGGCTTTTCATCCGCAAACAGACGGTCAGTCGGAGCGGACAATTCAGACGTTAGAGGACATGCTTCGAGCTTGTGTTATGGATTTTGCGGGAAATTGGAACGAGAAGTTACCATTGATTGAATTCTCGTACAATAATAGTTACCAAGCTTCGATAGGCATGGCACCTTACGAGGCTTTGTATGGACAGAAGTGCAGATCACCATTACATTGGTACGATTTGCGAGAGAGGCAGTTGCATAAGACAGATTTTATGCAAGAGACTTCCGATGCAGTTGCTAGAATTCAGCGTCAAATGAAAATTGCGCAAAGCCGACAAAAGAGTTACGCAGATAAAAGGCGAAGATCCTTGGAGTTTGATGAAGGAGACTTCGTGTTTCTCAAGGTATCGCCTATGAAGGGGATTATGCGTTTCGGTAAGAAGGGGAAACTGAGTCCAAGATATATTGGGCCTTATGAAATTATCGAACGCATTGGAAAGGTCGCTTACAGATTAGCGCTACCCCCAGAATTGTCGGCAGTGCATAATGTATTTCATGTGTCGATGCTGAGAAAATATAAACTAGATCCATCCCATGTGTTGAAGCATGAGCCTATTCAAATCCACGAGGATTTGACATATGAGGAACAGCCTATTCAAGTACTAGCTCGTGAAGAGAAAGTACTGAGGAATAAGGTAATCCCACTAGTGAAGATTTTGTGGAAAAATCATAACATTGAAGAAGCTACGTGGGAAAGAGAAAACGAGATGAGGAGTTTATACCCCCATTTGTTCTAATTTTCGAGGACGAAAATTTTATAAGGAGGGGTGAATGTGACAACCGGGAAATTCAGGCAGTTCTCGGATGAAAATGTACAATTGTATGTATATAACAATTTATACTATTTAAAGAGTGAAATAAATGTATTTATATTGTTCATAATATATGAAAATGTTCTAACAATACTGACGAGTAAGAATTCAGTGTTGGAAAAATTCACTGAGTTGAAACGGGTGAAACGGTGCCAAAATCGGCATTGAAAACCCTAACCGAGCCAATAAAAAACGGTAAACTTCCGGGATTGATTTTGATCAAACGGAAGCAGATTAAATTGATCCGACTGCACAGGAGACCTCAGGAACACGCCGGGACGATTTCAGGAAAATTTCGGCTTGAATCGGCATCGGTCAAAAAGTAGTCGAATTAATGTGAATAGTGAAAGTCAAAGTCAACTTTCACTTTTGCATTTATGACATCATAAATCAAGATTATTAAATGAAATAAATAAGGTGGTTGGTGGCATTAAAGGCTAGGATTTAATCACCTTTTGATCTAAAGGCCAAGATTTGGCCAAAAATTACCATTTTTAATTTTTGAAAATTATGGAAAGAAATGGTGTGAAAGGTGTTGAAATTTGATTGGTTTAGAGCCAAATTAATTGGCTTTTGGTTTGCATAAGTCGGTCACTTTGTAACAAAAGGGCCGAGACATTTTTTCAAAGCAAAACCAAAGACAAAAATTTCTAAGTTTTCTTCCATGGTGTCTACGTGAGGGACCAAAGGAGAACCAAGCTTTCTCTTCAATTTTTCTTCACAAAAAGAGTGTCAAAGTGTTCCTTGAAGACAAAGGAAGCATTAGACCAAGGTAACTTCCCTTGCACTTGATTTTTTCATGGTTTTTTTTCAATAAAACCGTGGGTGAATAGTGATTGGAAGATGGAAAAATTTTGGTTGCTTTTCATGGATTTGATGTTGGGTTTTGTTAAGGATGAAATAAGTAAGAAAAACATGCAAATTGTGTAAAGAAAAACCGAAATTTTGTTGGTTTTTCAAGGGAAAATCCGTGGGTTACCTTGAGTAACCAATGAGAAAAGTTTGTGGTTTAATTTCTAACTTGCTTCCAAGTTTAATTTTGTGAAGAATAAAGCTTGTATTTCATTATGAAAAGCTTGAAAAAAAATTTTTGGTATGAATTACATAATGTGGCCGTGAGTTCCCTAAGGGTTTGGAAGAAAAATTTGCATGCTTTTATGTGATGTTTGGTTAATTTAAATCATGCAATTTAATGTGTAAATGGTGGCAATGTGATTGAAAGAATGAAACAAAATTTTTTGGCATGTTTTCATTCTTTGGCCGTGGGCTATACAAGGGTAAAAACCCTAGGGAGTTTGGTTGAAAATGCAAAGAAAATGGGCTTGAAAATGTGTAAAGAACGTGACATTTGAATGGCCTAAAGTGTGGTGAAAGTTTGACAAAATTTGGTTCGGTTTGGTTGTGAAAACCGAAACCAAATTAAGGGTAAATTGTGAAAAAAATTTTGTTATGTGGGTGATAATGTGAAATTGGGAAATTGTGGGCTTTTATGTAAAAGTTTGGAAAACTTTTACATAAAATAGGCTTGTGGTATAGTACGTGGCAGGTACATACGGTTCGAGGTGTACCTAACGCCGGAAGCCTTAAATTTACGCCGAAATGCTGCCGAAATTTCAAAAACGGCATTCGGGGTAAAATAGGAATTTAAAATAAAAGTTAGGGCCGGGACGGAAACCCGAGTCTCTAACGGAAAAATTGAATAAGGAAAAAATTTAAGGGGTGGGTCGTGAATAGTAACCCGTCCCCTTGAAAATGAAAAACGTGAGTGAAATTGAAAAACCGACCCCGAGGGGGGGGGCATTTTTGGAAATAAAATAAAGGTCCGAGTCGGGAACGGAAAACCCGAGCCTCAGAGACCTAGGTCGGGAAAGTCGAGATGAATGTTTTAAATACTAGTGAAACGTCCATTTGAGGCTACGCAACGATAGAAAATCGCTAAACCGACGTAAGGGTCGGAATAGTGCTTCCCTAGGGCCGGGAAAGCAAATAGTGGAAATAAAATAGAAACGAACCCGGTAATGATTAGAAAGGAGTCAGAAAAGTTCCTGAGAGCCAAAAATGCAGTCTGGATCGATAAAATTCCGTCAAGGGCAAAACTGTAATTTTGCCAAAATATTGGGCAAAATCGTAATTTTGCAAAAGTTGGGGGAAAATGGTGAAAATAATAAATAAAACCTAAAAAGTTATAAATAGGTTTTATTTAAGCTTTTTAATGAAAAATAAAAGCTATAAATGGGAAAGAAATTAACAGACATAGTTTTGTCTGTAGGATCCCAAAATCGGCTTACAAGGAAGGCGATTCAAGATCCAAGAGAGAGAAAGGGAACAGTCTGATAAGGTAAGTTCAGACATTTACCTGTCTGCAACATATAGCATTATTGTTGCTAACTTTAATGTACTAACTATAAGTTAGGTACATATGTGCTACGGGCACTATGATAGAATAGAGAGAGAGACGAAATGTGCTACAGGCACTATAAGAATGGGACACATGGTTAATTGTGCTTCGGGCACTAGAGCGAGGTTAATGAAACTCACTCACCTAAAATTAAAATGTGAACCATTCCTAACCACGGGACAATGTGAAGTCACCGGGTTAGAATGTTAAAAAGTCGGTAATGAAACCACTTTCTGGCGTACCAGCCTTCCGTATAGGGAGGTACTTTTGCCTTCGGGGCTATGAGATAAGGCTGTGGAGGTCAGCACTGATGTACCGCTCCCAGTTATGTACTATTTTGCCTTCGGGGCTATGAGATTAAGGCTGTGGAGGTCAGCACTAATGTACCGCTCCCAGTCATGCGCACTTAAATGGTACTGCCAACCTGAGCTCAAAACCAGAACGTAATTAAAGATAATGACCCAAAACTGAAACTGTGCCATAATTGAGCATAAGACAGTTTAGTGAGAGCACTAACATCGCGGTAGATGTACTAGTGTGATACATTGGTGTGGTCAACCTTACTATTCACGTATGAATAGTGGTCAAAGTTACTATTTATAGATGAATAGTGGTCAACGGACTATTCATGATGAATAGTACTATTTATAGAAATTTTATTTCTTGCGTGTTTGAACTTACTGAACCTGTAGCTCACCATTTTTGCTAATGTTGCAGGTAAGCGACCAGCTCAGTAGCTTGTTTGACTGGATGGCGTACGGGATGGCGCATGTCAAATGGGATAACTGGGCTAGGGATATGGTACTGCCAGAGTCTTCCCGCTGAGCGTTAAAGTGAAGGGAAAAAAAAAGGGGAAACAGTTCTTTTGTAATTATATATATATTTTACAAAAGTACTGTATTATTTATATTACTTTGTACTTATCAATAAAGTAAATAGTGGAAGAAGATTTTATACGATGTTTAAAGAAAAAAAAATTTTTTTCCCAAAAACGACATGATTTTAAAAGAGAGTGAGACAAGCCGGCGACCCACGAGAGTACAATCTATCACAGTTAGCGATAAGCTCAACTGTAATAGTATTGTATGATCTCTACGAGGGGCGGGCCGCCACACTACATGGGAACATGAGGAAGAGATTAGAAAATTGTACCCTCACTTGTTCTAAATTTTTGAGGACGAAAATTTCATAAGGAGGGGTGAATGTGATAACCGGGAATTTTTTTAGATTCTTAGAGTAAATTAAAATTTTATGTATATAACAATTTTAATGTATAAAATATGAAAAAGTTGTATCTTAATACTGTTGAGAATACTGTGAAAATATTCTGACAGTATTAAAGAGTGTGAGTTTGGAGATGGAAAATCTTCTTGAATAGAATTGGATAAGACAGCTCAAAAATGAAGCCAAAAACCCTGGAGAGTGCACCGAATTGCACTAAAATACGAAATTTTATGGTAATGAATTCTGGTCAAACGGAAGCAAAATAAGTCAAACCAATCACACCAGAGGCACCCGAAACCTGCCTAAGCGATTTCAGTAAAGTTCCATTTGGTTTGACTTTCGGTCAAACTTTGACCACGAATTAATTCATGAATTAATATGTGAATTAATTAGGTGATGTCAAGATGACATCATAAATATGATATCATTAATAGGAAACTAAAACTTATTAAATAAGTTTAGTGATTTGTATGGCTAGAATTTAATGCTTTTTGGATTAATGGCCAAGATCAAGCCAAAATGGCTTGGAAAAAAAATTTGGAAAAGGGGAAAAAAAGGGGCTTGGCCATGTGGAAAAAAGATCAGCAAAAATTTTAGTTTTTATCCCAAAAGTTTGCAAATAAGTCCTTGAACAATTAGCAAATTGTTGGGAAAATTTTACAAAAAGGTCCTCCACTTTTTGCTTATAAATAGGCATCAAAATTCATGTGGAAAAATTCAAAAACTAAGCCAAATTCTTGCTCCAAAAATCTGTGAACTTTATCCCCTTTAAGCCCAAAATTTGACAATTTTTCTTCACAAAATTAACCTTTAATTCTAGCCTAAGTAGTAAAGAGACAAGTTGATATGGTGAGCCACTAAATTGAAGAATTTTTCCTTCATTTTCTTCATGAAACCGTGGCATGTTAGGTGTGGAAAAATGTTGAGAAATTGATGATTTGTGTTAAGTGTTATGTTGGTTTTGTCTTGGGTTGATCAAAGCATGTGTTCGAAAATAGAAACAAGCAAATTTTGATGCATGTTTCATGCAAAATTTATGGGCTTTAGTGTGATGAAAATAAGAAATTTTTGGTGATGAAAATGAGAAATTTTTGGTGATGAAAAATGATAAGGAATGTTGATAAAAGACTATAGGAATGAGAGAAAATTTTTCTATGTGTTTGAGCATGAAAACCGTGGCTTAAGGCTAGGGTTAGAATGAAAATTCTTAGGGTTTTAATGATTGAAATGTGCATTAGAAACCTTAAGAATGGAATGTGAAAATTTAACATTTTGATGAAAATATTGTGGTGTTGATTTTCATGTGAAAACCATGGCCATGATTGTGGAAAATTGGTGAATATTGTGTTATGATCAAATGATAATTAATGTGGAAAAATTTTATGCAAAGTTTGGTAAATTTGCATAAAATAGGCCTCTGGTATAGTACGTGGCAGGTACCAAGGTTCTAAGACATACCTAACACTAGGGAAACCTAAAAATATAAGCAGAAATGCTGTTGAAATTTCTAAAACGGCATAAGGGCATTTCGGGAAATGAGGGGTAAAAGTTTAGACTCAAAAATAAAACCGAGACCCCTAGGTATGTTAGAACAGATAATGGAAAATAAAACCTAAAAAGGAATAGTACAATGACCCTCTAGCATCTAAAACACCGAGAACGGGAAAAATTCATATTAGGGGTATTTTAGGAAACGATGGGGGGAAAATTATGAACAGGATAGAAAACCCGAGCCCCTCGAGAACGGGATTAGAAACATTTTAGGAGTAGTGAAATACCTATTTGAGGCTCCGAAACGCTAGAAAAATGAGAAACGACCCTAAGTGTTGGATGAATAGTACCCAAGGGTCGGGTGAGGAATAGTTACCGATTTTGCCAGCAAATAATATTGTAAAAATATATCGAAGCCTAAGAAATATTATTTTATGATATTTAGGCTTAGAAAATCCTGAAAAAATAATAGAATGGAATTTTTTTTATGATCCCGAAACCCGCTAGGGGCAAAATGTTCATTTTGACCAAAAATTTCTGAAAGGCTCAGAAAGGACCGTAAAGGATCTAGAACACTTTAAATAAGATTCTAGAGGCCATAATTAAGATTTTAAAGTTAAAAATCAGAAAAATTATAAGTACACGGGCATGTATACTTAAACATGGGCATGTGCATTTAAACATGGGTGTGTATAATGAAACACAGCCGTGTAGTGTAAACCCGAGAGGTACACGGGCTTGGACACGGGCATGTTGCAAGCCATGTATCACATAAAGAGTTGAAATATGTTGTAAAATTTATCACAAAATGAATATATCCAAAGTGATAATTGATGATGGGTATTAACAGGCAATACTCTCTGTAAGGACCCAAACTAGAGACAAAACTACGGAGGATTTTCGAGGGTGGACACTATCGCAGTTGTGGTAAGTTCAAGCATTTTCATGTCTGCAACATGAAATATTGTGATATTTGATTTTGTACTAGTTGTACACTAGTTGTAAGTCCTATGTGCAATAGGCTGTAGCAAGACTAACACGCCTAATGAGTCGATAAGTTGATAAGTGTACTAAGGGTACAATATGGAAAGAGTGTGACTAAAATTAAGACACTTTTAAAAGAGAGAATGTGTAAGACATACAGGCACACAAGTTACTGACCTTGAGGTGACGATTAATGTCACTTGGTTAGAACTATAATTGAAAGGTGGTAAAGAAACCACTTTTGCCGTATCGCCCCTCCAACAATGTGGTGGAGGTTTACAGGTCCTACGGGGATATAATGACCGCTACGGTGATAATAGGACTGGAAAGGAAGGAGCCTTAGGGTCGCTCCTAAGGCCCTCCCAGTCAGCGTGCATAAAACATCAGCACGACCACAATGAGCTCAAAATCAAAATATAAATAAAGATAGTAGACTCGGTTGTTATAAAAGCCACAACTGAGCATAATTGAACATAACCGACACAACACTAAGTGTAGTGGACTCGGTTAGGGTGACATGAATAGTAATTGGTTAGGGTCAAAGTTACCATTCATCAGTCAAAGGTCAAAGTTACTGTTCATGGTAAATAGTCTATTCATTGATAAATAGTACTATTCATAGGAAATTGGTTTTTTTATGTTTTTGATTCTATGTGATTCATAGTTTGTATATTTGAACTTACTGAGCCGGTTAGCTTACCAATTTGTTCATGTTACAGGTAAGAAACCTGTCATGTAGACTACCTAGATGGCGGCAGGATACGCATGTATCAATGGGATACGGAATCCATTGTGGATCATGGTCATGCTACTAGTCTTCTGCTGAGTGACTAAAGATAGTGAATTGAAGAGAATGTATTTTTGAAACAAAGTTTACAAGTGGTATCTTTGTAAATTATGTTGTATTGTACAAAAGACAACTAAGTTTGTATTTTATATGGCTTTCATATAATGCTTTATGCAAGAAAAGTATTTTGAAAAGAAAATATATATATGGGCAAAAATTTTAGGCCCTAAAAATGAGAGATTTAAAATAAGAAAGTGTTTTAAAATGATGACCTAACAAGGTGCATGGGCTATCTCAATCGACAACGGAGTCGGATTTGGGACAATTACGCGTGGCCAAGGTCGGGGGCATCACAGTTACAGACTTAGACTGCGATGTCGGTTCTAAACATCTTCAGCATTCGTCTGACTCTCTCCTTCTTTGTTGGCACCAGTTCAGGGCAGAGTCAAGCTAACTGTTTGAACTTCTTGACTGCCTCCATCACGATCATACTGCCTTGGTGCAGGTTATTGAATTCATTCTGCTATGCAGCTAGTGCCTCTTTATTGAAGTATATTTCTTTGAACTCATCTATAAATTCTGGCCAATTTATTACACTGACATTCCTCCAGATTGTGACTATCTTCCACCACTGTCGTGCCTCCTTACGCAAGGCAAAGGATGCACATATCACTTTTTCTCTATCAGCTAATCTTATAAAGTCCAAGATCATTTGGATGTCCGTTAGCCAATCATTGACCTCTATGGGATTGGTGGTCCCTTTGAACTCTAGTGCCTTCATGTGCCGGAATCTCTCATATAGGTCACCTTCCTTAGGGGTAGGCAGAAGAACATTGGCTGCTGCGGGAGCAGCCACGGTTGAGGGTACGGGTGCCATTTAGGCTGAAAGTACCACTTGCTCCCTAGGAGTTTCTAAGGCTATTGGTGCCTCTTGGACTGGCATCTCTGCTGTTTGTGTTACCTAAGGTTGCTGGTCCAGTCATTCCCTATGCTGGTTAAGTTTCTGTTGGTAGTTCTCCATCATTTCTCCCATAGCTGTGAGTTGTGCCATTAATTCATGTTCCTGGGAGTCTTAGTTTGACTGAGCTCTTGTTCTTGCCATATTTTCCTATGTAATCGTATCATATAGCGAGAAAAGAAAATATGAATCTTTTATTTCCATACTTGGAAATCATGTCACATATCATTTTCTTACTCAACAATCATAGATATAAGTATACATATTATATCTTTCTTTCTCTTATAATGTGATGTTTAATACTATATGCCGCATTGTATTGGAACATTGTCTGAGTGCCAGGACTCATCCTACACTTTCTGTCATACTATGTTCGTATTGTAGAAAAATCACATCTGAGCCCTTGGGCAAAATTATGCTACTTTCCATAATATTTTTTCCAAAAATATGTACAAGACTCTAGTCTGGACCATCTTAAAAAAGTACATTAAGCTAAATCTAATGGGGAAAGCTACTACTTCCCTATTTACATAATCAAGATTCCCGCAGAAGAGGGTCACTGCTACTGGGAGGACAATCCTGATTTAGCATTAAACATCTCCTCATCGTCATTATCGCTGAGTGGGAGCTCCTTTAGGTCCTCCTCTTTGTCTCTCCAAACGAAACTGGCTTCATTATCACTGGCTATGATGACTTGAGGCTTATACATCCCCATCCATTCGTCATCACTGAAATGGTCAGGGATCTCCTCTCCCTCATCATCAGGATGGGCGTTAGGAAAAGCCTCATCATAGTCCTCTTTTAAGGGGTGTTCGGGAGATAGAGGAGCTGGTTTGAGGTTCTCCATCAGTTCCCCGTCATTTCCAAGTACTTCCAGGTAATGCTCAGCCATGTACTCTTCATTGACCAATTGGGGTGCAGGGTCTACCGGGTTATCCTCTATATTGGCAGCGGCTGCATCGTCTTCAGTTTGTGTAGGGTTCCCAGGGTTGAGCACTTCTCTCTTGACGTCTACTATCTCCTGGATAAGGCACCTCAAGTCTTCGTGATGTAGAGGGTAGCGAATGAAATTCCTCACATACCATGGAACCCCTTTCCATAACAAGTCAGCTATCTCTACAAATGGTCTGTCTAAAGGGATGTGAGGTAATGTGACGTTCATAAACCTTTGACAGTAATGTGCCATGGCCTCCCCCTCGTAGGCATCCCAAATCTCAGAGAGGGCACTGTATTGCCTTTCGTGCATATCGCTCCAGATATCTTTGTCTCTAGCTGGCCTGACGCTATCATGGAGGTCTCGGTAGAATTCAACCCATTGTGTTGTCGGGTCCCCGTTCCTAAGTCGTCCATCCCACCAAGCCATTGCTGGTCCCTCCAACCTGCTACTGGCCAAAACCACCTTGGGTGAGGTGGGATATGGCAAGTTTGAAAGATAGCCTCCATACAGTGGATCCAGAATGGGTGCTCACGTGAGTGTCGACCATCATATCGGTCTGGTTGCATGGCAGTGAAAGTCATGCTCGCCTGACGATCTTCATGTACTTGGTGATGGTCAATCGGCGTAGCCATACTACATATTATAACTTAAAGCATTAACTTAAATACTAACATCGTAAGATAAAAACTAACTTACTTAGACAAATGAGGCAGGCATGCGACAATGTGAGGTAGGGTGACAGGATACCTCTCTGATACCAACTGTGACATCCTTGACCTTGAGTGGCCCGGACCGTTACTTAAAACTACTACTGATACTTAAACTCACTTACTTAATACTATATCTCTATTAGGGTAATTATCACTATTGTGCTCAAATAACCAGTCTAAGCATACTAATGACTTGCTCATCAGTTCTATGTCAAGAAATGGTCGTCTAGACTAGTTTTTTGATACTGTGTGTCTTATACACACATACACATATACTAAGGTAAACTGATTTCACTGTCGATTACCCCTTCACTACATAAATAGTAATTAAATGTTATTGTACTTGTTTAATTCATTCAATTGGAAAATATACTATATTTATTAATTTAATTACTCGTTACATAGTAATTAGGTTTTCAAGAATCATGAGAATCATTACTTCGACTCTCTGCTCAATACATGGCCTTCAACATGGGCTTGTACACGAGCATGTATCATGCAACACGGGCATGTACCAGTTGAGATGGCTCAACACGCCTAGTCCCTGGAACACAGCCTCTCACACATTCTACCATCCGAGCAGTACACGGCTACTTACGGCCATACACCTGATTGTGTTACACTTACACGATCTCTCACATGTACACAGTCTGAATGGTATACGACCACTTACACGGCCATGCGCCTGACCGTGTTCTTCAAATGTACACTAAAAGGCATCAAATTATTCCAAATTCATTCCTTAATGACTTATTACATGGGAAGTAGGTTCCATGAATATGGGGGTCATTACAACCTACCCCCCTTACAAAATTTTCATCCTTGAAAATGAGAATAATTCCAGGAAGTCTCTTTTCATATCTTTTTCCTGTTCCCATGTGGCTTCCTCTGTACTATGGTTTCACTACAACAGTTTTACCAGGGGTATGACTTTATTTCTAAGCACCTTCTCTTCCCTGACTAAGATCTATACAGGTTTCTCCTCATACGTCAGATCAGCGTGGATTTCTAAGGGCTCTTGGCTCAAAACATAGGAGTTGTTTGGCACGTACTTCTTTAGCATCGAGACATGGAAGACATTGTACACTGAAGCTAACTTGGGAGGGAGTGCTAATCTGTAAGCCACTTTCCCGACTCTCTTGATTATCTTGAAGGGTCCTATGTACCTAGGACTCAACTTTCCATTCTTTCCAAAGTGCATCACCCCTTTCGTGGGTGCCACCTTAAGAAAGATTGAATCTCCTTCTTGAAACTCGAAAGGTCTATGCCGTCTATCAACTTAGCTCTTTTGGTGACTGTGTGCTGTATCCAATCTCTCTCATGTTAGCTTCACGTCTACCATTGTATTTCTAATAAAGTCCATGCTGGTAAGCTATTTTTCTCCGGTCTTGTGCCAATGCACCAGAGATCTACATTTTCTCCCATAAAGCGCCTTGTACAGTGCCATCCCGATCAAGGAATGGTAGCTGTTATTGTATGAGAAGTCGATCAAGGGGAGCTTCTGGTCCCAGTTTCCTTTAAAGTCAAGGACACAAGCTCTCAACATATCCTCTAATGTCTGTATGGTCCTCTTGGACTGACCATCGGTCTAAGGATGGAATGATGTGCTAAACTTTAATCTGATCCCTAATACGGCCTGGAGACTTTACCAAAACCTGGAGGTAAAGTGTCCATCACGATCTGAGATAATGGATTTTAGCACTCCGTGCAGTCTTACTATCTGAGCTACATACATTTCTATTAGTCGTTCCACCGAGTAGCTAACTTTCATAGCTAGAAATCGAGCTGATTTCGCTAATCTGTCCACAATCACCCAGATTGCGTCGTTACCGCTTGACATCCTCAGTAATTCGACTATGAAATCCATCGTAATCTGGTCCCATTTCCATTCAGATAGCTCGATCTTTTGTAATTTTCCTACCGGCCGTTAATGCTCCATCTTAACCTTCTGACATGTAAGGCATTTGGCAACGAACTCAATGATGTCATTTTTCATTCCAGGCCACCAAAAACTCTCCTTTAGGTCTTTGTACATCTTGTTCGCCCCTGGATACACGGAATATGGCATCTTATGAGCTTCCAAAAGGATTTATTTCTTGAGTTCTTCATCCTTCGGAACACGTACTCTATCTCTATAGTAAAGTATGCCATCCTTTGAGACTCTAAACTTTGAACTCTTGTCCTTCGTAGCTTCCTTTCTGAGCTTATTTAGGGACGAATTGAGGTCTTGACCGATCTTGATCTCTTCTAGGAGCGTCGATTAAAGTGTCATGTCAGACAACCTCCCTGTCAAAATCTCAATCTCGCTGCTGAATGGCTCTCTTTGTAGCGCTCCCAGCAAGGCACTGATAGCCATAAGTAAAGAAGAATGTTTTCAACACAGCGCATCAGCCACCTTATTGGCCTTTCTTGGATGGTATATGATCTTGTAGTCGTAATCCTTTACCAATTCTAGCCATCTTTACTACCTCATGTTAAGCTCTTTCTAAGTGAAGTTGTACTTGAGGCTCCGGTGGTCTGTGTAAATTTCATACTTGACACTGTATAGGTAGTGCCTCCATATCTTGAGCATAAAAATTACTGCTACTAACTCCAGATCATGTGTAGGTTAATTTTTTTTTTGGTCCTTGAGCTGTCATGAAGTGTACGCGACCTCTCTACCATTTTGCATCAACACGGCTCTTAATCCAATCTTGGATGCGTCACTATAAATCACGAAGTTTCCCTGACTAACATCTGGAATGGTCAGTGTTGGAGAGCTTCTGAGCCTTCGTTTCAGCTCCTAGAAGCTCTTTTCACTTCTTTCTGTCCACTCATACTTCTTTTCCTTCTTAGTGAGTTCTATGAGTGGTGCGATTAGCTTTGAAAAACCTTCGATGAAGCACTGGTAATACCCTACTAGGCTTAGGAAACTGCAGATCTCTGTCACATTTCTCGGGGTTGGCCATGTGCTAACTACCTCAACCTTTGCTAGGTCTACAGATACTCCTTCCTTGGAGACTACGTGATTGAGAAAGTGAACCTTCTCTAGCCAAAACTCGCACTTGGAGAACTTGAGGTATAGCTTATTGTCTCATAGCTTACATAAGATGGCCCTTAAATGCTCTTCGTGCTCTTCCTTTAACTTAGAGTGTACAAGTATGTCATCGATGAACACAATGATAAACTTGTTTAAAAAGTCCTTGAACACATGGTTTATCAGGTCCATGAAGGCTGCGGGGGCGTTTGTCAGTCCTAACGACATGACTAGAAACTCATAATGTCCATACCGTGTTTGAAAAGTTGTTTTGGGTACATCCTCATCCCTGATTCACAATTGATGGTATGCAAACCGTAGGTCGATCTTGGAGAATACTGCAGCGTCTCGGAGCTGATCAAATAGATCGTTGATCCATGGTAATGGATACTTGTTCTTGATCGTGATTTTTTTCAGCTCTCTATAGTCGATGCATATTCTCAGCGTCCCATCCTTTTTCTTCACGAACAATACGGGTACTCCCTAAGGCGAACAGCTATGTCAGATGAATCGTTTATCCATCAGTTCCTTTAGCTGAGTTTGGAGCTCCTTTAGCTCCACAAGGGCCATTAGGTGAGAGTCCTGGAAGATCTTATGGAAATACTTCTACAAACTCTCTAACAACTGGCACACTATCTAGCCCTATCTCTACTTCTTGTGTCTTGTCCACTACATGCGCTAGGAAGTCGGTGCATCCGCTAGATAACAGCTTGTGGGCCTTCATCACTGGTATCATTGTCTTTGGCTGCTTTAACGACAAACCCTTGTAGATGAACTTCTTGCATCCAATTGGGTCAAAAGTAACCTTCTGCCTTCGACAATCTATGATGGTGTTGTACTTTGTGAGGAAGTCCATCCCTACAATTACATCATAGTCATACACGTCGATGATGATCAGGTTAATACTCAATTCTCACCCACAGATAACTACTGGCACATGGTGTATCCAGTAATTAGATAACAAAACTTCCCCTGAAGGAAGAGCAGTTCGGAAAGTTTGTTCCATTTTATCTAAGCTCCTATCTATCTTTCTAGGAAATTCTAATGATGCAAATGAATGGGCGGCTCTAGAATCAAACAAAGCTAATGCAGTTGAGTTAGCAATAGAATGCTGACCTTTCACTACTGTTGAGGTTCCAGCTTTCACATCATCCCTCGTGAACATATAGATTCTTCCCTAGGTGTCTGGAGCCTCCAATCTGCCTTGGGCGATCGATGGGCCTTCGATCGTAGCTTGAGTGGCGTGAAGTTCTCCACCTGTCATACAGGCTTGGCTCTATTGGTTTTGTGGGTTGGAGTGGTAGTTTTTGGCATAGTGGCCTTCCCTGCCACAAATGAAACAACCACTCGTTCCATAGTGGCACTCTCTTGGATGCTTTCTTCCATACTTTGGACAAGATGGGTATAGGTTGCCATTTCCTCCCCTGTTATTCTTCTTTTGGGGAAAATTCCTTCGCAAAACTTGGTTACTTAGGTTCCCCTTCATCTTGTTGTTATGGTTGGGGGACTGCCTGCTGTGTTAGCTGGTACCCATATTCTGTCCCTTATGCTATGACTCGGGGTTCTACTTCCCTTTGGTCTGCTTAACTTTGGTTTTTTCCTCCCTTCGGGCTATTAAAATCCGAGCCCTTTGTTCCTTATCTTGAGCTAACCAGTATTCGTCTCGGATAGCTCTGCTGACGCACTCGGCCACTGTCGTTGGTCCGTGGCTGCCACAGTAGACCGGGACTGCGATGTACGTTCTGAACATCTTCAGCATTCGTCTGACTCTCTCCTTCTCTGTGGGCACCAGGTCCGGCAGAGTCGAGCTAACTATTTGAACTTCCTGACCGCCTCCATCACGGTCATACTACCTTGGTGCAGGTTATTGAATTCATCCTATTACACCGCTAGTGCCTCTTCATTGAAGTATATTTCTTTGAACTCATCTATAAATTCTAGCCAACACATTACACCGACGTCCCTCCTGATTGTGACTATCTTCCACCACTGTCATGCCCCCTTGCATAGGGCAAATGACGTACATATCACTTTTCTCTATTAGTTAATCCCCTAAAGTCTAAGATCATTTGGATGTTTGTCAGCCAATCGCTAACCTCTATGGGATTAATGGTCCCTTCGAACTTTGGTGCCTTCATGCGCTAGAATCTCTCATACAGGTCACCTTCTCTAGGGGTTGGCAGAAGACATTGGCTGCTGCGAGGGCAGACACGGCTGAGGGTGTAGGTGCCATTTGGGCTGAAGGAGCCGCTTGCTCCCTGGGAGTTTCTGGGGCTATTGGAGCCTCCTATACTGGCACCTCTATTGTTTGTGGTTCCTGGGGTTGCTAGTCCAATCGTTCCCTAAGTTAGTTAAGTTATTCTTGGTGGTTCCCTATCATTTCTCACGTAGCTGCGAGCTGTGCCATTAATTCATCTTCCCGGGAGGCTTGGTTCGACTGAGCTCTTGTTCTTGCCATACTTTCCTATGTAATCCTATCATACAGTGGGAAAAGAAAATATGAGTCTTTTATTTCCATACCTGGAAATCATGTCACATATCATTTTCTTACTCAACAATCATAGATATAAGTATACTTATTAAATCTTTCTTTCTCTTATAATGTGATGTTCAATACAATAAGCCGCATTGTATTAGAACCTCATCTAAGTGCCAGGACTCATCCTGCACTTTCTGTCATACTATGTTCGTATTGTGGAAAAATCACATCTGGGCCGTTGGACAAAACTGTACTACTTTTCATAATATTTTTCATAAAAATATGTGCAAGACTCTACCCTGGTGGGAGTGACACACACTTCCAAGTATACCATCCCAAAAAAGGTACATTAAGCTAAGTCTAATGGGAAAGGCTACAGCTTCCTAATTTATATAACCAAGATTCCTGCGAAAAGGGTCACTGCTACTAGAAAAACAATCCTGATTCAGCATCAGACATCTCTTCATCGTCACTATCGCTGAGAGGGAAGTCCTCCGGGTCTTCCTCTTTGTCTCCCCAGATGAAACTGGCTTCATCGTCACTGGCTATGATGACTTGAGGCTCATACATCCCCATCCATTCATCATCACTGAAATGGTCAGGGATCTCCTCTCCCTCATCGTCAGGATAGGCGTTAGGAAGAGCCTCATCTTCATCCTCTCCCAAGGGGTGTTTGGGAGACAGAGGGGCTGGTTTGGGGTTCTCCATCTGCTCCCCATCATTTCTAGGGACTTTTGGATGATGCTCAGCCATGAACTTTTCGTCGGCCGATTGGGGTGCAGGGTTCATTGGGTCATCCTCCATATTGGTAGTGGCTACATCGTCTTCGGCTTGTGCAGGATTCCAGGGGTTGAGCACTTCTCTCTTGGCGTCTACTATCTCTTGGATAAGGTACCTCAAGTCTTCGTGATGCGGAGTTTAGCGAACGAGATCCCTCACATACCACAGAACCCATTTCCATAATAGGTCAGCTATCTCTGCAAATGATATGTCTAAAGGGATGTGAGTTAACGTGTCATCCATAAACCTTTGACAGTAATGGACCATGGCCTCCCCCTCATAGGCATCCTAGATATCAGAGAGGGCACTGTATTGCCTCTCGTGCATATCGCTCTAGATATCCCTGTCTCTAGTTGGCCCAACGCTATCATGGAGGTCTCGGTAGAATTCAACCTAGTGCATTGTCGGGTCCACGTTCCTAAGTCATCCATTCCACCAGGCCATTACTGGTCCCTCCAGCCTGCTACTGGCCAAAACCACCAGCAGCTGAGATGGGATATGGCAAGTTTGGAAGATAGCCTACATACGGCGGATCCAGAATGGGAGTTCACACGAGTGTTGACAATCGTATCGGTCTGGTTGCATGGTGACAAAAGTTATGCTCACCTGACGATCTTCGTGTACTTGACAGGGGTCAATCGGTGCAACCATACTACATATTATAACTTAAAGCATTAACTTAAATACTAACATCGTAAGATAAAAACTAACTTACTTGGATAGATGAGGCAAGCATGCGGCGATGTAAGGTAGAGTGACAAGATACCTATCTGATACCAATAGTGATGTCCCTAACCCTGAGTGGCCCGGACTGTCATTTAAAACTACTACTGATACTTAAACTCACTTACTTAATAATATAAATTTTAGGGATTTTTTTTTGAAAGCATATGTTTTTACTATTTACATACATATACTTTACAAATACGAAGGTCTAAATTATCTGGAGTTCAACCATACATACATACTTATGAAATTATTTAACTGATTACTACTCAAAATAAAACCATTTGTTTAACACTATGCGGAAGTCAAAACTTGCGGTGGTATCCACAACCTTACCCTCACATCCGCCTCTGCTGCCATCACCACCCATTGGGGTCTAAGCCATAGGTCGCTTACCTACAGCATGAACACACACGGTGAGCTATTGCCCAGTAAGTACAACATGTCATCCGCAAAACATGTTTAAAGCATAATACATACTTAAAACATATAAGCATGGCATACACTAAATCATAACATATATTAGATGCAAGACAAAGCATCATACAGAATTGAGTACGCAACTGAAATATCACATAGCTGGATGCATAACAGAAAACATCATGTGACTGAATGCATATCTACTATAGCTGGAGGCATGCTGTAACTATAACTAAAGTATATCGTAAACAATGCATGAATTGATTATGCTCATATTATGCTTCAATATTCATTATCTTTCCAATGTCCAGCTAAGGGCTCGTGTATCAGTATTGAGTTACGGGCAGATCATTGGAAACATCAATGATCACAAACTTAAGAGCCGTCAATGGAGGCTCATCATACTTAAACTTGAAAACCCTCTTCACGCGGGAGAGGCCGGTATGACACATTTAATGATTACCCAATCGTTGAATTGTTTCTGATATCTTTATGCCATAAGCTCTAATAGGTTATCCCCTAATCATACGTGATAGAGATGTATGGCATCTAACTCATGCTTTCATAAATCAACATGATTATGAAGCTATATGCTCTTATGACATGCTATGAAATAACTATGCATGATTTGCATACTTAACATAGTATAAAAACATTATTCTAAACTCATTTCTACTCATGCTGTAGGCGGAGTTGTACTTACCTGATCTATAGACAAAACTTATACTCTCACCCTTGTCAAATTATAGGTATCTACCTGTCATCATAACGTATCCCATCAATACTTATTGCTGAGTCACTAAGACTGTTAGTGAATAAAGCAGCTATCATCGTATGTTACCGATTGCCATCAGTACTAACTTGCTCTCTTTTTTGAAAGTTTTGATTCTCTAATCATGGTTAATTAACTTATTGTCCAATAAATTAATTAACGTCGCTCTTAGGTCACTACCACCATTAGTGACTATAGACTTTATTATTGTATGATACTGATGCCCATCGGTATCCAACTGCTCTACTTTGGGAATTTGGTATCTAGTTTCTAATCATGCTTGTTTAATTTGTCTATTTGACAATTTAATCACTGTCCCTCACTATTTCATTCAAAACTCGGTCCTTGACTGGTTAACTGACCAGTCAACTGACCGGTTACCTCGCGTATCATTAATTATATAGCCTATTGGGTGACTTAGCTTATTTGGTGTGGTAGCCTACCGAGCTACCTCCATTATTCTATTTATTTTGAAAATTGTTTTGGAAGTCTTATAAAATTTTTGGGAAAATTTATGTTCTTTAAAACCATCCCCATATCACCCCATTGGAAGGTAGGGGCGTTTTATCAAAACCATATTTTCATTTAAAAAGGGAAGAACACATTTTGGTGTTTTTTTTTTTTACTATTTTAAAACTTATTTGAAATGATTTAATTTGTAAATTTGGAAAACATCAAACTTTTAGTCTCGATAAGATGAACAATTCTTGTGCTCATCTCCAAGCTTGAATCACACTTTAACAGGTCCTAAACTCATCAAACCCGTGGCTAAACTTATGTCCAGTTTTAGGAAAAATTTCTAGTTTTACACTTGTTCAAAAATGGCTCTGTTTGAGACCCGAAATGACTAAATTTTTAAAACTCATGTGGGTCATCCTTAAGATTTTGACGAGATCTAAAACTATCATGTTGAGTGCAAGATTCGGTTCAGACTCTAAGTTGGTCATTTTTAATAAAACCTAAGACTATTCCTATTCCTGTGGCTCAGGATTTTGGTCCCAGTTTTGAACTTTAATTAAAAACTACTCGAAAAACCTATCTTAGAGTCATTTTTGGCCAAAAGCTATTTGATGCAAAATCGACCATAATGAAACTTTCTTAAAACTTCACGTTTTACCAAATCCCAAAATCTGACCATAAAGTGGTCAAAATGGCCAAACCTGTGGCCTAAAAACTGAGGACAGGTTGGTTTCCAGCAAACCCTAAAAACGTCCATTCATACATCCATCTCAAAAACTTAAACACAATCACATAACTATATAAACTTGAAAATAAAATGCTAAGGGCTCAAAATAAACTTATTACAACCCATTGCAGAAATAAATACACATAAATTTCTTTAATCAAAGCTTAAAAATAGCTAAACCACAAAAAGGGTTTTGGTTTTTACCTTATGTGCTAAGAACCAAGCACAACCGAACCAATGCTTGGGTGACCAAAAATTGCCATGTGGACAAACGGGAAAATGGGGTCGGCCATTACTAGAAAGGAAACACAAAAATTTCTTTTTTATCATTAAACCAAAAGAAACTAACAAAACCACAAGTATTGGTTCTAGAACCTTACCAAAAAAAAAAACAACCTTGGATGACTTGAAATGACCTTGAGTGGAAGCCTCCTAAATGAGCTGGAATGGGGCTAATTTTTGACGGACTTTGGCTGGTTTTCTTGACTGGAAAATGGTCAGTTTTAGGGGCTAGAGGGGGTTCAAATTTTTCGAAGAGAAAGGGAGAGAAAAGACTTGGTTTTTGGGAGCAAAAAGAAGAAATGGTACCCTAGATCAAGCTCACCCTTTTATAGACGAATCTAACCCAAAATTAATCAATCTAAGCTCACTTAATTAAGAAAAATTTCTTGCTAATCTAGGGACAAAACCCTGTTGCTTTCTACTGTCAAAAATCGAGGAAGGGCTGCACACAAAAGGAGGCCAAATGGCCTTAAATGCATTGTTGCCCATGTGTTAAAACTATTGCATATTTTATTTAAAAAGTAGCCAACACATCCCATGCTTTAAGGAAAACTTTTTCCTATTTTTAGGGCTACATTTGGCCTTGTTTGTGCTACATGTGCATGGCTTTCTAGGGGAAAAATTCATCTGCAAAGTCTCTTCTTTGCAGTCTAATTTCTTCCTTTCGATATTCAACCCTTTTTCGGTAGTGTTCCAGATTTCGATCGAAATTAGATTTTCTGAATCCGATATTTATACTGAATTCCTGGTTGGATTGTAATGCCTATGAGCCCATTTGGTGTCTATTTTACTGTTCATTTCATATACAGTGGTTGTGTCTACATTGTGTTGTCCTTGCGCACGCATAACGAGGTATTTTCATACAAAATTTCAAACACAGTCTCTCCTGACTAATTTAGATGCGCTGATTTCAAATTTATCAGTTTTACATCCATCTGAGATCATCTGGACTAGCTTTGCGATCTGTGTGACCCCACCTCAAAAAATGTGTTTTGCGCTCAATTGACTAATTTGAGCGTTCTGAGTCTAAATATGTCAGTTTCAGGCTGAAAAAATGTTGTCTTGACCCCTTTCCCAATACCACGCATCCCTCAAACTTAAATTCACATTTTATGCTTAATTGACTAAATTGAGCCTGCTGACTATAAATATATCAGTTTTATGTCAAATTAAGGCTGTCTTGGCCATTAACTTGACACTACGTATCTACTATTCACTATTTACTGTTTTCTACTTAACTGACCAGTCTAAGCTTTCTAACTCCGATTTTATTAATTTCTGGGTGAGAAGAGGTCATCTGGACCATTTTTCGCGATACTGTACCTCTGTTAGGGTAATTGTCGCTGCTGTGCTCAGATAACTAGTCTGAGTGTACTGATGACTTGCTCACCAGTTCCGTGTTAAGAAATGGTTGTCTGAACCGATTTCTTGATATTGTGTGACGCCCCCTGATTCCAACAACTCGTAATCGTTATGAATCAACACTACAGTCGACCAAGATGACTCGTGTGCCGAATCTAGGTCGTCAGTTTTAAACTCTTTTTCTCACAACTCCTAATTATCAGGGCCTAAAATTTCTCCCATAAATTGTTTTTTCTTTCATACATACTTTTTCTTAAGAAAACCATGTAAAATACAATACTAACTTTTATATTTTTTTATGAAGTACAACATAATATACAACATATAATATATATATATGTACTGTATATTTTGTTTTCAAACACATTCTCTTCAATTCGTTAACTTTAAAAGCTCAGCGGAAAACTTATGGCAGGACCAAGTCCACGGTGAATTCCCTATCCCTTGACACGCTTGCATCCTACCGCCATCTAGAAATCTACTGGACAGGTTTCTTACCTGTAACATGAACAAACTGGTGAGCTAACAGGCTCAGTAAGTTCAAACATACTTAGTAAGAATCATACAGATTCAAAAACACTAAAAACTCAATTTCTTATGAATAGTACTATTTATCATGAAATGTGACTTTGACCTTTGACCGATGAATAGAACAGTTACCCTAACTGGTTACTATTCACTTTACCCTAACAGGGTACTATTCACATATTCTTACCGAAATTACCACACTTAGCGTAAACTTCGGTTATGCTCAATTATGATTTTCATCATTTTATTGATTGTTCATTCTCTATTTACTTTCTAGTATAGAGCTCTGTTTATGGTTATACCGATAATTATCTTTGCATGCAGACTGGGAGGGCCTAGGGAGCGACCCTAGAGCATCGGCCTCTACAGCCCTTATATCCTCGTAGGACCTGAGAAACCTCCACCACTATGTTGGAGTGGCGGTACGCCTTAATGGTTTTATTACCATCTTTTAATTATAGTTTTGACCAAGTGATATTAATCATCACCTTAAGGTCACCATCCTCCATTGCCCGTAGGTCTTACATATTTTCTTTATCTGGGATATGTTATACTAACAAATCCCCCATTTGTCCTTAAGACTTTATATCTAGAGTACATTCAGTAAAAATAAAATAACACAGTATTTCATGTTGCAGACACGAAAATGCTTGAACTTACCAATACTACGCTAGTGTCCACTTTCGAAACTCCTCTGCAGTTTTATCTCTATTTTGGGTTCCTACAGACATAAAATTGTCTATTAATACCCTATATTAATTATCACTTTTAAATATACATTCATTTTACTTAACAATTCCACACATTTAAATTTTGTTTGTGGTACACAGCCTATAACATGCCCGTGTCCCAACCCATGTACCTCTAGGGTTTACTCTATACAGCCATGTTGTTTATTATCTAGCCGTATAACTATACACGGCTTGATACACCCCCGTGTTCAAGCCCATGTACCTCTCGGGTTGTACAATTTTTCCTATACACGGCCGTGTATTCCTCTACATGCCCGTGTTCCTCAAAATTTTTAGATTTTTAACTCTAAAATCTTTATTTTGAGTCTTAGAATTTTATATAAGTTATTCTAGGTCTTTTAGGATCCTTTCCAAGCCTTTCAGAAATTTTTGGTCAAAATGACCATTTTACCCTTGATGGGTCTCGGGACCGTAACTATTCCGTTCTATCATTTTTCTCCAATTTTCTAAGCCCAATTATTTTGAAATAACATTCCCTAGGCTTTTGTATCATTTTACAGCTTAAATTGCTAAAAAATCTCAATTTTATTTTTCCCGACCCTCGATTACTATTCATCCATCACCTAGGGTCGTTCCTCATTTTTCGAGGGTTTCGGAGTCTCAAATGGCCATTTCACTATTCTTAAAACTCTTTTCAATCCCGTCCCCGGCCCTCGATCCTCGAGAGGCTCGGGCCGAAAGGCTCGGGTTTCCTATCTTGACATATATTTTTCCCTCGTTTCCCAAAATACCCCTAACATAGATTTTTTTTTTCTGTTTTAGGCATTTTAGTCTTTTAGGGTCGGTTTACTATTCCTTTTGGGTTGGTTTTCCATTTCTAACCCTAATCCACCAAGGGGTCCCGATTTCCATCCCGCGTCCAATATTTTCACCCTTCTTTTCCCGAAATGCCCTTATGCCGATTTTAGAAATTTCGACAGCATTTCCACTTATATTTTAAGGTTTCCCGACGTTAGGTACACCTCAGAACCTTCGTACCTACCACGTGCTATACCAGAGGCCAATTTTATACAAAGTTTCCAAACTTTGTATAAAAATTTTTCACATAATTCAATATTCAAGAATCAACACAAAATAACAATATTTTTTCTAAACTAGCCTTGGTTTACATGTTAATCATCACCAAATAATTTTTCATCACAACATATCACTCTTAAGTTTTCTAATGTATAATTTAACATTAAAACCTAACAAAACATTCATTCTAACCCTAGCATAGCCACGGATTTTCATGTACAAAAACGTAGAAAATCTTGTTTTCTTTTCTAGGGTTTTTATCTACATTTTTCAACACTAAAAATTTCCATTTCCTAGTGTTCATACCCACAGATTTTAGCCTGAAATTTTATCAAAATTTTCTTATTTCTTGATTCTAATCCATGCTTGATTCAACACCTAATGAAATGAACATAAACACTAAACCAAATTATCAATTCTCATACAATTTTCACACCATTAAAGCCACGGTTTTTCAAGGGAAACATGCAAAATTTTTGCTTGTTTCTAAACCCTAAATCATGCTTTAAACCTTTGAACATCAAATCAATCATATAACCAACAAAACAACAAATTTTTTCATTGTTTTTCAACATTCCAAACCCACGGATTTTCTATAGAAAATCAAGGAAAAATGCTTCAATCTAGAAGCTCACCTTAACTAATTGATGACTTGATATTGGAAATGCAATACAAGCTAAGTTTGGTGTGAAATTTTTAACAAAATTTTGGCTTACAAGGGGGAATTGCTCACTGTTTTTGGGCTGAAGAAAAGGCAAGAGTTTGGCTTGAATTTTCCATTTTTTTATTGAATTTTGATGCCTATTTATAGGCAAAAACCGAGGGTTTTTTAGCATATTTTTCCAACAATTTGCTAATTGTTCAAGGACCAAAAAGTAAGGATTTTGGGGTGAAAATCAAATTTTTTTCTTTCTTCCTTTCCACATCGCCTAATGGCCTTTTTCCAATTTTTTAAAAAAATTTTCAAATAGCTTTTTGGTAAGATCATAACCCTTGATCAAAAAATGGGATAATCCTAGCCATACACCTTTCATTTTACTTTCCAAATCATGTAAAATAAAATGGATTTATAACATCATCTTGATGATGTCATCCTACTATTCATATTAATTCACTAATTAATTCATGGTCAATTTTTGACCGAAAACCGAATCGAACGGAACTATACCGAAATCACTTAGGCAGGATCCTGGCACCTCCGGTGCGATCGACTTGTTTTATTTTGCTTCCGTTTAGTCAGAATTCTCTATCATAAATTTCAATTGTTTTAGTGCATTTCAATGCATTCTCTACGGTTTTTGGCTCTGATTTCGAACCATCTCACCCAATTATGTCTAGTAAGATTTTCTATTCCCGAACTCACTCACTTTAACACTGATAGAACATTTTTACACTATTCACAACAGTATTAAAACACAACTTTTTCATATTTTATTCATTAAAATTGCTATATACATAAAATTTTAACCTACTCCGAGAATCTAAAATTCTAGTGTGACAATCGGGAAATTTCATCATTCTCGGAAAAATTAGTATATGGAATGTACACGATAAAATTCGCGTTTAAAATGTGAAATGCAGTGATTTTATGTGTGTACGTGTGTATGTCATACACAGTATCAAGAAATTGGTCAAGATGACCATTTCTTGATATAAAATTGATATATTTAGATTCAGTATACTCAATTTAGTCAATTGAGCATAAAATGTAAATTTTGACTAGGAAACATGCAGTATCAAGAAATTGGCCAAGATGACATTTTCTTGATATAAAACTGATATATTTAGAATCAGCGTGCTCAAATTAGTCATTTGAGCATAAAATGTAGATTTTTGTTTAGAGGTACGCAGTATCGGGATGAGGGTTAAGACGACCTTTTCTCGTCCCGAAACTGATATATTTAGACTCGGGACGCTCAAATTAGTCAATCGGGCACCTGACACGTTTTTCGAGATGAGATCACAGAGATCCCGAAAACTGGTCAAGATGACCTCGAATGAAGTTGAAACTGACAAATTTGGATTCAGCACATCCAAATTAGTCAGTATAGCCTATTTGTATGCTCAAATTAGTTACTTGAGCACAAAGGTAATTTTTGACCAGGAATTCGCAGTACCGGAAACTAGTCAAGATGACTGTTCAGCACACCCAAATTAGTCAGGATAGCTGATGTTGAAATTTTGGACAAAAAAAAAGTATAAAAAGGGGGGAATTAGAAATTGCCAAACAGTCTCCCATATTTTTCCTTTCTCTCCTTTCCCCCACACCGTCAATGAACAGTAACCAACCACCGGAAACAGTGTCCGTTTTTGACACCGCCGGTCCCGTTGGAAAGCTCTCGTCGAGTCGAGTCCAACGGTGTGCCGACACGATGAAGTAGCCGCCGGAGCAAGCCACACGCACTGCCCGAAGCCGCCGGTGGCTAAAAAATTCGAATGGCGGGATCTTCGCCGTCCAACGTCCGATCAACACGATTCCAGTACCAATGGACTCGGGGTGAAGAGTAGAACAAAACCCAGGTACTGTTTTAGCTCAACGACTGTCGGATCACGCCGCCAGAAGCTTCATCGTTGCTGCCATCGAATCTCACTATTTCGGCGGAGTTGAGTGATGAGGTGGGTATCAAAATACTCATAATTTCACGTTGATCAAAAGCCCTAAACCAATTTTGGGCAAAAACGTCGGGAGAATAGAGATTGAAGCTTGCCGCCACCGTCGTGCTTTCGAGGTTCAATTTCCGGCCATAGGAGCTTCAACTGGTGAAATTGACACCACTAATGAGTTCCTCACGTCGAGATCTACGTTTTGGTACAAAGTTTGGCCCAAACCACCACCAGTCAACGGTAGTCAACGCTGGTCAATGGTGACCCAGACCCCAAAAATTGAAGAATGGCCCGTTGGCCTATTTTCGACGTTCCGGACACGTCCGTGGTGTCGGAATTGCAAGACGAAATTTCCATAGCAAAGAATGGAGAAAAAAAGTTTGTGCACGTGAAACCGAATGGTTCGTTCAATCACCGATGGGATGATTTCGGTCCCTCATTCCTAAATTTATTATTTGGAATGATTATGTATTAATTATGTATTTTTACATGTGAAATTGTAAGAAAAATTGACTATGTGTATGAAAAATAGTCAAATAAGAAAATGTGAAAAATGTAAAGATTTTTATGTAAAAGTTGAATTTTACGTAAAAATATAGGCCTCTAGTATAGTACGTTGTAGACTAGAATTAGGTTAGATGGTTTCGAGGCGTTTCCTAAATGTCAGGAACCCAAAAATTAAGCGAAAATACTGTCAAAATTTAAATAACGGCACAAAGGGGCATTTTAGGAACCGAAGGGTAAAAATATGGTCGGGATGGAAACCCGAGCCCTCTCGGTGACTTAGGCCCGAAAAATAAAGGATTAACGACCGAGGGTTAGAATAGTGCCACCTGAGGGTCAGTGAATAGTGACCCGAGCATTTAGGCAATTAAGGCTGAAAAAGCTCGAAAAGGCTTAAGAAAAATGAATTTATGACTTTTGGATTTAGAAAATTACATTAAAACGTTAAAGTAAAGATTTTACTACCCAAAGACCCTTCAGGGGCAAAATAGTCATTTTGACCAAATATTTTAGAGTGGTCCAAAAAGGGTCATTAAGCCTTTAAGTTTATTGTTTTATGATTTATGGACTTAGAAAATCCAGTTTAAGTATTAAAATGACAAGATTCATGATAAGGGTAAAGATACTATTCATGATAAATAGTACTATTCACGATCAAAGTTACTATTCACGTCAAAATTACTATTCATCGTAATTCTTGACAGGAGTTGACGGAAAAATTATAAATGGGATATTAGACCCCTAATTCATGATTGGGAAATGAAACGTAGAATTTTTACGTTTTATTAAGCTTTATGTATGATTTAAGTAACGAAAATAACCGTAATTATTTCGGTTATAGAAATCCGATACAGACGCAATAAAGGGACGTCTACAGACCAAGAAAGCAAGAAAGGAGATACGAGCAGAAGTAGTAGTAAGTTCAAACATTTAATTGACTGCAACATGAATAGACTATTATGTCTAAGTGTCATATGTGGTAAGTTTTAAATATTTCTATGTCTGCGACATGTATAAACTTTTATGTGTTATATGTTGTAAGTTTAAATATTTCCATGTCTGCAATATAAATGGACTGGTTATGTTTATGTGTTTTATGTGCAGTTTTAGTGCCAAGATACTATGATTTGAATGTTATGAAAGTCATGTTATGAACCATGCACTACGTCTAAGTTGAATGTAAATTGACTTGACATGTTTATGTTTGTGTGTTATATTTTATAAGTTCAGACATTTCTCTATTTACAGCATGAATTTACTCAGTATGCTTAGGTGATAGAGATGACAGGAATTTAGTAGTCAGATGCCGTATGCACACTAACATAAGAGATAAAATTTTAAGAAAACTACAATATAAACTATAGAATAATTTAAAAAGTTCCAGTCCCAGGAGGTAGCATAAATGCCACCGATCAGGAACCACCAGAAACTCAATAATTAAATTAGTATTGGCGTATCGGCCTCCCACACAGGTGGAGGTTTCTCAGATTTTAGTTACAAGTTATAATAGGACTCCAAACCGATGGTGGTACGTCCTGGGTTTGGAAGTCTGATGTTATGTCGACCGTGGAGGATTGGCCAGTGGGTTGCACATCCTGGGTTTGGAAGTCTGATGTTATGTAGGCCATGGAGGATTGGCCAGTGGGTTGCTCCCCAGAGTCCCTCTCAAGTATGCGCACATTACGGCATGACCACATACGTTAGTGTGCACAATTTCTAAGAGCTCCTGAGCCCTTGAACCCTTAGCTCCAAAAGATCTCTTGGTCATCTTACCCTCTAGGCAAGACTCACATTGGGGAAGACATACCTCCTCCAGAGATTCTAGAGGACCGTCTTTCACCAATCTTTGAATCCAATCCTGATTAATATGACCAAGTCTTAAATGCCAAAGATACGCCTTGTTAGAGTGAGAAACTTTCAACCTTTTAGAGTTATCTATTAATTCAGTGTCAAGCAGTGAGTACATCATTGGTTCGATCAAATATAGGTTTCCATCCATCCATCCAGAACAAATAAAAGACTTATTTCTACGAATATCAACTCTTTTATTAAAAGAAACTGAATAAGAATCCTTTATTAAACAAGCTACCGATATAAGGTTCCTCCTAAAATTAGGAACATAAAAACAGTCTTTCAATAAAATAAACCTAAATTGATCAAAGTAAAGGTAAATATCTCCCACTGCCTCAGCCACAACTAAGCTACCGTCTCCAGTTCGTAACGAGAGGCTCCTATCATGTAGACTTCTCGTTTCCACGAACCCCTGCATAGAAACACAAACATGATTAGTGGCACCCGAATCAATGACCCAAGTGTCTTTTGATTCTTCCACCAAACACGCTTCCAAGTAATAAAGTTCCTTACCTTCCTTGCCCTTGGCGGCTAGGAATTCCCGGAAAGCCTTCTTAAAGTGACCTACCTTCCCACAACGAAAGCATTTGGACTTTTTAGGGTCCCTGGGCTTCTTGTTCTTCTTCTTTTTCTTCCCATCTGGGACAGGAGGATTAGAAGAACTAGAAGCTGCTTGCTTCTGATTTGGCCTCTTCCTTTTCCGTGAGGGTTTGGAAGATTCTGCCAAATTGGCCTCTCCTTTGGGTTGGACTGCATCCCCATTCCTGATCATCCGCTCATAAGCTTGGAGTTGCTTCATGAGCTCGGTTAGTCCTAACTCCCTTGTCACCAGATTGTATGTGGTCTTAAACCCCACAAAATCTTTAGACAGAGTTTTGAACACCATCTCGATCGGGGTGTTGTAGTCCAACTCAGCACCGTTCTCGGCAGCCTCAGCGAAGAATCCCATTAGAGTGATCATATTGTCCTTCATCGGAGTATCCACCTTTTGCTTAGAGTTCATAATGCTGGTGATAGCGGACTGTCGAGCCAATTTTTCTTGGCCTCCGAACATGTCCTCCAGATTTTCCATGATCTCCCAAGCAACCTGATAAGTCTCATGCTGCTTTTGTAAAGCACTCGTCATACTAGCAAGCATGTAGCATCGAGCTATATCATTGGATTCTTTCCAACAAGTATAGGCAACCGGGACCTCCTCTAGCGGTGTGTCAGGTTTTGGCCCTGGTGGGTATGGTTCGTCCAGTACGAACTTGTGTCTCTCGCAGCTGAGAACTATTAACAGATTTCTTTTCCAATCCTTATAATTATCGCCGTTCAGTTTATTCTCAGTAAGTATTGAAATGAGGGTTGTCGGTGACATTTTGAACTGAAATAAAATTATACTAGACATCATTACAAATCCCAAGCAAACATACAGATAATTTAGCAAATAAAACATACAAGTATGTTCCTACACGAAACTTGAAAAACATATAGCATTGCAACGGTAATTCTCAGCACCTATTGCCCCAAGCCACCGAAGGGTGGTCATGAAAACAGATAGCCGGAACATGGACCCCGTCCAATTAATATATGTTGCATTAAATCCTTCAAGGTTAAGACATATATTAATAACCGCTTATTTGGCCACCAGTTTAGTTAACAGAGCTTCTAGGGGAGGTTAATAACTAAACGAGTCTAAAGTGTAAAACCATTGTTTACGTAGCCCGATCCACGTCTTACCAAGCCACCGAGGGGTAGTCATGAATAGGGTCATACCCGAACACATTTTCCACATAGGAGATCAAATCTAGTATATCGGCGGCGGTAAACACCTTCCGAGGGGTGTGGTCAGGGCAGAACTGACGCGAGGTGTTACCATGCTTTCACATATGGATCAACAATGGAGGCCGTGGGTTTTGTTTGAAACCCTCTCCCACTCAATATTTTGAAAAACAAGTAAATTTTGACAAATTATGTATGATCAATATGGTATGAGTGGCACTCAGCTATCCTATATGACTTGTTATCAAATATGCATATAAAACATCCATCAATACATATTTATACATCCATGACATATCACAGAAAAAATAATTGACAGAATAACCAAGCCATGGTTCCATCCTAGAACAAAGAAAATAAAGATTACAAAATTTCATCCAAAGCATTCTTTGGGTCTTGAATTTTGTTCCGTCTTCTTGTATCCATCTTTATGTAGCCTCTCCATTTATTTCTCATCCCATGAATCATTTAAAATTTAAATTCCAAAAATTTAAATTTCAAATTCAAATTCCAAATTCGAATTTCAAATTTAAATTTCAAATTCATATTTTTAAACAATTTTATGCACGAAAATAAATCGGTAAAAACGTATCAAAGTGGCGCAGCGGAGTAATAAAAATTTTTAGATCGTTAAATATCTCATGATGCCATATACAATAAACCAACAACAATTAAAACTCATACCTCAAGGCTGCCAATCTGCAGGAGGAGAATGATGGGAGGCTTCAACCAACTAGCCTTCTCTACTATTCTCCAATTCCCGAATGGCTGACTGTGCACTCTAAATCTCGATCGGTATGCTAGTACTGCTAGTCTTCTTCCGACCACCCAGATCTTTAAAGAACTTTATTGTCACGGTGGGCTGTGCAACAATAAGCCTGACCACCTGAGAGTCTGTGGTCTGAGAGAACTGGAGTGGCAGGACCTCTATTTATAGACCTGCATGAGGTGATTCTCTGAATTAGAATTGGATTAGGAAAAGATATTCTCCCTTATCCATAACCATAAAATCCAAATTTTCCATGGGAAAATCCCAACAATAAAATTCGGCCATTTAGGATAAATCCAATCCAAATCTAAACAAGATTTTAACTAGAATTTTATCTCCCTTTTTCAACCAAAAAATCTGAAATTTCCTAGGAGAAAATCTCCTCAAAAAATTTGGCCACATTTAGGATAAGGGAGAATCAAAATTCCACTAGGATTTTCAAGCTTGAATCTTAACTCATCCTTATCCAAAATAACCGAATTTTCCTAGGAGATATTCTCCAAAATTTCAGCCACTTTCTGGGGAAGAGAGAATCTAAATTCAACTGGGATTCAAACTTGAATTTTTCCCTTGAACTTTATCCACAAAAACTGAAAATCCATTGAGGATAATCCTCCAAATTTCGTCCATCATTAGTTAGGATTTGGATTCAAAATTCAAGTAGGATTCTAACAGGATTATCCTCCCCATATCCAACTCAAATTCGAATTTCAAACCTTGCGGATTTTCCACTACAAATTTGAATCCCTCTTAGACTGTGATTCAAAATTTGAATTTCAAATTTCACATTTGAATTTCAAATTTCAAATTCGAATTTCAAATTTCAAATTCGAATTTTAAATTCAAATTTCAAATTCAAAATTTAAAATTCAAATTTCAAATTTCAAAATCCACAAGACAGTTGTGTTTCAAATTCTTGTTCTCATGGATAATTTTCTACAACCCCAATCCAATCTCAAATAAAATCATGGCAACTTTATTTGGAGTTCGAATAATATTGTACTCTATTATCCAAAACAAAATCTGAACCCAACCGGAGAAAATCTTGTCTACCATCCTAATCCTGTGTCATCACCATCCATGCATAATAAACCAGCCAAGAGCATACACAAATCAATTTGCCAAATGTTAAGGAATTATGTGGAGCTAGTAGAGGGACTGATTGGACATATATAATTGGGCTCCCACAAATCCATGTGATCATCATTCTTTTACCGAACAACTCAATCATACGATCACTAGTTTCAGAGTCACACCACTATAAACCTAAAACTGAACTCCCAATTATATACCGTATTACGTAAGCCTATGATAAGCTATTGTCCAATGACCTTGTCATGTATGCAGAACCCTCATATGATATCCATGATCAGCCTTAGGCCAAAATCCGTTTAATCCTACTAATCAGGCTATCTTAAAGTTCCATTATACTACCGAATAAAGAAAATGATTATTCACCATACGTGAATAAGAAGTCATCTGCCTAGCAGACGACCCAAGGCCTTGTCCATTTTCACATTCAGTATAATGCCTTTAAGAGGATACCCTTAACTCCTCATTAGAGCTATGATTCCGATATCTACAAACGAACCCTTCATCGTATACAAGTCATGCACCCAACGAACCGGTCTATAAGCTTACTACCTCTGAGACACTTTAGCCATTGGAACATCAAAGTAAACAAGTCATATACATGAAGCTGTCCTTTTACTCAGAATTAATGTTACTGCATAATGAACGTCAAAAGCAGATTGATCCACTCATAGCGGACTTCGTAGATCAATCACGCTTTAGTCCCGGTCTAATATGTCACCACCAAGCAACATATCTATGTCTCTACTTGGGAGTCCAGCTCCAGACAGTCAAGACAAACCGTCCCCTCCAAGGCTTTAGACAACATAATAGTCTTAACATGAGTTAGATGCTCAGTCTAACCCCATAGACTACAGACCATAGTTTAGACTGCTAACTTTAGAACATTGTCTTCTCGCATACAAAAGTCCATTGCATGCAACGTTCTAACAGTTTAACACAAGCAGTCAGGGAGCCATAGTTGCTTACATTTACTTTAACATGTAACTAAGACAAGGACAGATAGCAATGTAATGAATAACCTCTATATATAATTTTATTATCCAGTTCAAAATAAATACATCAAAATGTCTCTAATGCTTAGGGCATTTCCTAACAATCTCCCACTTGCCCTAAGCCAGCAGATGTGCCATGTTACGCATCCCTATCGCCTCTACATGCCTCCCAAAGCTTCTAGCCACCAAAGTCTTAGTAGAGGGATCGGCAATGTTGTCCTTGGACGTGATCTTACATACATCTACTTATCCTGTCTCCATGTGCCCTCTAATGTCGACTTCCTCGAATCCTTACAAGTATGGAAGTCTAAGTCCGTGTATCCTACGGGTGTTAGGTCCCCTCCAGAATACACCAGCATATAATCCCTCGTTCTCTTAAGATACTTGAGTATATGCTTTACTGCTTGCCAGTGCTTGGTTCCAGGATTTGCTTGATATCAACTCACCATACCGACTGCAAAACATATATCTGGGCGAGTGCAAAGCATAGCGTACATAAGGCTACCTACAGCAGATGCAAAAGGGACCTTACTCATACGCTCTCATTCTTCTGATGTCTTGGGACAGTCATCCAATGAAAGAGTTAGACTGACAATAGAAGGTTGTGAGCCTTTCTTTGCCTCTTGCATTGCATATTTGTCAATTATTTTATCTATGTATGAAGCTTGGGATAACGCTATCATTTTGTTCTTTCGATCTCTGAAGAGACGAATGTCTAGAACATAATTAGCTTCTCCCAAGTCTTTCATGTCAAACTGTTGGTGTAACCAAACCTTGACCGATGATAAGTTCCCTACATCATTTCCAATGAGTAGTATATCATCGACGTAGAGTATCAGAAAGAACACTTTTCCATCCTTAATACGTTTATAAACACAGGGTTCATCGACGTTCTGCTTAAAACCAAATGTCTTAATCGCTTGATCAAACCTCTGGTTCCATGAGCGGGATGCTTGCTTTAATCCATAAATGGATCTAAGCAACTTGCAGACTTTCCTATCTTGGCCTTTCGCTACAAACCCTTCGGGTTGTATCATATAGATACACTTTTCAAGATGGCCATTCAAGAATGCCGTCTTGACATCCATTTGCCAGATCTCGTAATCGAGAGCCGCAGCAATGGACAGAAGAATACGGATAGACTTCAGCGTAGCAACAGGCGAAAAGGTTTCATCGTAATCGATTCTAGCCTTTTGCGTACACCCCTTTGCAACCAGTCTAGCTTTGAAAGTTTTCACTCTCCCTCCCATTTGCATCCAATGGGTTTTATCCCATCTGGCAAATCTACAAGTTTCCAAACAGAGTTGGATTTCATAGAATCCATCTCATTGTTCATAGCCTGTTTCCAAGATTTAGAATCAACATCATTTATAGCTTCATCATAGGTGACCGGATCATCTTCATGCTCATAAGCCTCGGCCTGGTATACCTCAGCATCATACATGAAGAAATTAGGTTTCTTCGAAACCCTCCCACTACGACGAGGCACCCTAAGTTGTTGATCGTCTGCAGGTCTTTCACTGGAACTCGGACTTGCGTCCAAGATCAAAATCTGTGGAGCAGTTCTTTCACCCGATAACTCCTCTAGCACCACTTTGCTTCGAGGCTTAAAGTCATTCATGTGACTTTCCTCCAAGAATGTCGCATCGGTTGAGACAATGACTTTTTGTTCCTTCAGGTTATAGAACAGACCTCCTTTAGTTCCTTTTGGATACCCTACAAACATGCACAATTCTAATCTTGGTTCTAACTTTTTTGCATCCCCATCCAGTACATGCGCCAGGTAGCCCCATATTTTCATATGTCCAAGGGAGGGCTTCCTGCCACGCCACAATTCATACAGAGTTCTAGGAATTGATTTGCTTGGAATCTGGTTCAGAATATAGCATGCCGTTTGTAAAGCATATCCCTAAAATGATAATGGCAGCGTTGAATAACTCATCATGGACCGTACCATATCCAATAAGGTCCTGTTTCTCCTTTCGGCTACACCATTCTGTTGTGGAGTACCAGGTGCAGTCAATTGGGATAATATCCCATTCTCTACAAGATGTCCTAGAAATTCATCGGAGAGGTATTCGCCACCTCGACCAGATCGAAGTGTCTTTATGGATTTATCCAATTGCTTTTCCACTTCCGCACGATACTCTTTGAACTTGTCAAAGGTTTCGCTCTTGCAGTGCATCAGATACACATATACATACCTCGAGTAATCATCTATAAAAGAGACATAATACTCGAACCCTCCTTGTGCTGTAACGTTCATGGGGCCACATACATCAGCGCACACAATTTCTAAGAGCTCCTGAGCCCTTGTACCCTTAGCTCCAAAAGACCTCTTGGTCATCTTACCCTCTAGACAAGACTCACATTGGGGAAGACGTACCTCCTCCAGAGATTTCAGAGGACCGTCTTTCACCAATCTTTGAATCCTATCCTGATTAATACGACCAAGTCTTAAATGCCAAAGATATGCCTTGTTAGAGTGAGAAACTTTCAACCTTTTAGAGTTATCTATTAATTCAGTGTCAAGCAGTGAGTACATCTTTGGTTCGATCAAATATAGGTTTCCATCCATCCATCCAGAATAGATAAAAGACTTATTTCTATGAATATCAACTCTTTTACTAAAAGAAACTAAATAAGAATCCTTTATTAAACAAGCTACTTTTATAAGGTTTCTCCTAAAATTAGGAATATAAAAACAGTCTTTCAATAAAATAAACCTAAATTGATCAAAATAAAGGTAAATATCTCCCACTGCCTTAGCCACCACCAAGCTGCCGTTTCTAGTTCGCAACGAGAGGCTCCTATCATGTAGACTTCTCGTTTCCACGAACCCCTGCATAGAAACACAAACATGATTAGTGGCGCCCGAATCAATGACCCAAGCGTCTTTTGATTCTTCCACCAAACACGCTTCTAAGTAATGAAGTTCCTTACCTTCCTTGCCCTTGGTGGCTAGGATTTCCCGGCAAGCCTTCTTAAGGTGACCTATCTTCCCACAACGAAAGCATTTGGACTTTTTAGGGTCCCTGGGCTTCTTATTCTTCTTTTTCTTCTTCCCATCTAAGATAGGAGGATTAGAAGAACTGAAAGCCGCTTGCTTTTGGTTTGGCCTCTTCCTCTTCCGTGAGGGTTTGGAAGATTCCATCAAATTGGCCTCACCTTTGGGTTGGACAGCATCCCCATCCCTGATCATCCACTCATAAGCCTGGAGTTGCTTCATGAGCTCGGTTAGTCCTAACTCCCTTGTCGCCAGATTGTATGCAGCCTTAAACCCTACAAAATCTTTAGACAGAGTTTTGAACACCATCTCGATCTGGGTGTTGTAGTCCAACTCAGCACTATTTTCGGCAGTCTCAGCGAAGAATCCCATTAGGGTGGTCATATGGTCCTTCATCAGAGTACCCGCCTTTTGCTTAGAGTTCATAATGCTGGTGATAACGGACTGTCAAGCCAACTTTTCTTGGCCTCTGAACATGTCCTCCAGATTTTCCATGATCTCAACAGCTACTTGATAAGTCTCATGCTGCTTTTGTAAAGCACTCGTCATGCTAGCAAGCATGTAGCATCGAGCTATATCATTGGATTCTCTCCAACGAGTATAGGCAACAGGGACCTCCTCAATCGGTGTGTCAAGTTTTGGCCCTGGTGGGCATGGTTCGTCCAGTACGAACTTGTGTCTCTCGCAGCTGAGAACTATTAATAGATTTCTTTTCCAATCCTTATAATTATCGCATTCAGTTTATTCTCAGTGAGTATTGAAATGAGGAGTGTCGGTGACATTTTGAACTGAAATAAAATTATACTAGACATCCTTACAAAGCCCAAGCAAATATACAGATAATTTAGCAAATAAAACACACAAGTATATTCCTACATGACACTTGAAAAACATGTAGCATTGCAACAGTAATTCTCAGCACCTATTACCCTAAGCCACCGAGGGGTGGTCATGAAAACAAATAGCCAGAACATGGACCCCGTCTAATTAATATATGTTGCCTTAAATCCTCCAAGGTTAAGACATATATTAATAACCGCTTATTTGGCCACCAGTTTAGTTAACAGAGCTTCTAGGGAAGGTTAATAACTAAACAAGTCTTGAGTATATAACCATTGTTTACGTAGCCTGATCCACGTCCTGCCAAGCCACCGAGGGGTGGTCATGAATAGGATCGTACCCGAACACATTTTCCACATAGGAGACCCAATCTAGTATGCCGGCAGCAATAAACACCTACCGAGGGGTGTGGTCAGGGCAGAACTGACGCGAGGCATTACCATGCTTTCACATATGGATCAACAATGGAGGCCGTGGGTTTTGTTTGAAACCCTCTCCCACTCAATATTTTGAAAAACATGCAAGTTTTGACAAAGTATGTATGATCAATATAGTATATGCGGCACTCAGCTATTGTAATGACCGCCATTTTCATGGCACCTACTTACCATGTAATAAGTCATTAAGGAATAAAATGGACATAATTTAATGTCTTTTAGTACAATTTAAGAAACACGGTCAAGTACATGATCGTGTAAGAGGCTGTGTACTGCTCAGATAGATGAATGTATTTCAAAGACATGGCCGTGTTGAGTAGTCTCAACTAGTACATGCTCGTGTCTGAAATGTACACGCCCGTGTTGCGTTGCACACGCACGTGTAAGAGTCTGTGTAGAAGGCTGTGTAATGAGCCGAGAGCCACTGTAATGACTCTCATGAATTATGAAACTTAATTACTATGTAATGATGTAATTAAGTTAATAAGCACAGTGTGCTTTTCAGTTGAATGAATTAAACAGGAATAGTAACGTTTAATTACTATTCATGCAATGAAAGGGGTAATCGACAGTGAAATCGGTCCACCCTATTATGTGAGTATGCGTTGAGACACGCAATATCAAGAAACCGGTCTAGACGACCATTTCATGATACAGAATTGATGAGCTAGTCATCAGTACGCTCAGACTGGTCATCTGAGCGCAGCAGTGATAATTGCCCTAATAGATGTACAGTATCGAGAAAAGTGGTCTAGATGACTTCTTCTCGCCCATAGACTGACAAAATCAAAGTCAGAACGCTCAGATTAGTCAGTCAGATAGTGAATAGTGAATAGTGAGTAGTGAGAAACGCAGTGTCAGGTTAGTGGCCAAGACGGCCTTAATCTGGCATAAAACTGATATATTAATAGTCAGCAGGCTCAATCTGGTCAATTGAGCATAAAATGTAGATTTTGTTTAAGGGATACGTAGTATCGGGATGAGGGTCAAGACGACCTTTTCTCGCCCCGAAACTGATATATTTAGACTCAGGACGCCCAAATTAGTCAATCGGGCACCTGACACGTTTTTCGAGACGGGGTCATGCAGATCCCGAAAACTGGTCCAGAAGACCTCAGATGGACGTAAAACTGATAAATTTGAAATCAGCACGTCCAAATTAGTCAAGAGAGACTGTGTTTGAAATTTCACGCGAAAATGCCTCGTTATGCGTGCACAGTGTCAACACAGTGTAGGCCTAACCACAGTATCAAGAAATTGATCAAGATGACCTCTTCTTGATATAAAACTGATATATTTGGAATCAGAATGCTCAAATTAGTCATTTGAGCACAAAAAGTAATTTTTGACCGGGAACCATACAGTATCGGGAAACTGGTCGAGACGACCTCGGATGAAGATAAAACTGATATATTTGGGTTCAGCACGCCCAAGTTAGTCAGTATAGCCTATCTTAAAATTTTTCAAAAAAATTAGTATAAAGGAGGAAATTTTGGGGATTATAGAAAAATAGCCCCCATATTTTTCCAAATCACATTTTCTCCCTCCCATACCACACGAATATGAACAGTGACCGACCATCGAATCCGGCCTCCGTTTTCGACACCGCCGGCACCATTGGAAAGCTCTCGACGAGCTGATTCCAACGGTGGGCCGAGTCGACCGAACCGATGCCGGAGCACGCCGCACGCGCCGCCCAAAGCCGCCGGTGGCCGAATTTTTCAAACCGCCGTATCTCCACCGTCCGACGTCCAAATGCCACGATTCCGGTCCCAATGGATTCGTGGTGAAGAGTAGAACAAAACCCAGGCTTCATTTCACGTCAACAGCCGCCGAATCGCGCCGCCCCAGGTTCGCCGTCGCCGTCGCCATCGCCGCCGTCGGATCTCGCTATTCCGGCGGAGTTGAGTTGCAAGGTCGGTGTCAAAATGCTCAGAACAACACGTAGATCAAAAGCCCCAAATCAATTTTGGGCAACAACGCCGGAAAAATGAAGATCCAACGCCGCCGCCGTCGCCGACTTTTCGAGAGCCGATTTCCGGTGATAGGAGCCTCGATTCGTGAAATTGACACCACCAATGGGTTCCTCTCGTCGAGCTCTTCAAGATGGTGGTCGCCACTTCCATCGCCGCCGTGGTCAACGCCGGTCAACGGCCGGTCAACGCCGGTCAACGCCGGTCAACGGCGACCCGGAGACCGAAAATTGAAGAATGGCCCGTTGGCCTATTTTCGACGTTCCGGACACATCCGCGGCATCGGATTTGCAAACTGGAGTTTCAAAAGTGAAGAACGACGATTCAAAGATTACACGGTCGAGACCGAACGGTTCGTCCGACCGCCGACGGGAACGATTTTGGTAGTGGTGTTGATCTATTTATTCCTCAATTTAATATTGGAAATAATTATGTATTAATTATGGTTTAATGACTTGAGGAATTGTAAGAAAAAAGGGTGAAATATCGAAAAAGAAAATGTGAATATTTTTACGTAAAAAGCGGAGCTTTTACGTAAAAATTAGGCCTCTGGTTTAGTACGTGGCAGGTTAGAATAGGTTAGATGGTTTTGAGGCGTTTCCTAAACGCCGGAAACCTAAAAATTAAGCGGAAATGCTGCCGAAATTTCTAAAACGGCACAAAGGGGTATTTTAGGAAACGAGGGCTGAAAATGTGATCGGGATGGAAACCCGAGCTCCCTCGATGACCTAAGTCCGGGAAAGAAGGACGGACACTATGAGGATTAGTGAACCGCCCCATTAGAAATTTCGTAATGTAAGAAAACGACCCCTATGTCAGAATAGTACCACCCGAGGGACAGGTGCGATCGAAGTATAAAATTTGGGGCGATTACATCGGTAACGGTAACCCGATAGGCTAAATAGTCATACGAGAGGTATTCAGTCAGTTGACTGGTTGGTTAGCCAGTCAAGGACCAAGTCGGAATGGGATAGTGAGAGACAGTGATTAATTTGTCAAGTAGACAAATTAATCAAGCACGATTAAAAAAATTAGATATCAAATTTCCCAAAGTAGAGCAGTCGGGTACCGATAGGCATCAGTACCACACAACGATAAGTTTATTAGTTCCTAACGATAGAGTGACCTAAGAGCGATGTTAATTAATTTATTGGGTAAATAAATTAATTAACAATGATTAGAAAATTAAATTCTTAAGAAGTGGGCAATTAGTACCGACAAGGATCGGTATCACTAACGATAGAGTTTTTATTAGTCACTAATGACCACAGTGACCTAAGAGTAAATGTTAACGAAATGTATTATGATTACAGGGAGGTACCTGTATTGTGACGAAGGCGAGAGTATAAACTGTCTGATGACAGGTAAGTACAACTCCGCCTACAGTATGGATAAAATGAATTTAAAATGATGCTTTTCTAGTATTTTAAGTATGTATCTTGCACACGATGCTGCACAGCATACATAAGAGCATATAGCTTCACAATCGAGTAGATTGATGAAAGAACAAGATAGAAGCCATAGATCCCTACCGCGTAGGATTGGGGACAGCTTAGAGAAGCGTATGGCTAGAACAGTTAAACAAGATGGAAATAAATAGGTGTGTCGTACCGGCTCCTTCAGTCGAAGGGGTTTCCAGTTAAAGAAAGTTCAGGCCACAAGTTGAGCATCAGTTGATGGCTCTTCGGCATTAGTTGACCTCGGGCGTTACCGTTGGTCTGCGCGCACACGGTACTGACACATGGGCCCTAAATAGACAAGAAAAGAAAAGAAAAGTTTGAAGCATAAATGAACATAACCGGATCATGCATTAGTTATAGTTCGCTATGCTTTCTTTTTCAGTAGAGTGCATACAGTACACGATGCTTCTGTCATGCATAAAGTATGTGAAGTTTTATATTCAGTGTTATGACATGTTATGTGATGACATGATATGTGAGCTGATATGTGATATGCTTATATGGTATGTGATTTATTAAGTGATATATGTCATGCTTATGATTTTAAGTATGTGCTATGTTTTAAACATGTTTTGCGGTTAACATGTTGTACTTACTGGGCGTAAAGCTCACGGAGTGTGTTCATGCTGTAGGTAAGCATCCTATAGCGTAAACATCAAGGGACGATGATGGTGGCGGAGGTGGATGTGAGGATGAGGTTATGGATACACCGCGAGTATTCTTCCGCACAGTATGAGTAAATAATATTTTGAATGGTGACAGTTAAATAGTATTTTGAATAGTAAAGGTTAAATGGTATTTTGGAACAGTAAACAGTATATGTACGAGTAGTATATTTAAATAGTATCTGGTGAATAGTAATCAGATAAACATGTATATAATTATGTATGTATAATTGAAATCCTTATGTTTTTCAAATTCCGCATTTTAATAGTATGCGTACGTGAATAGTAAATACGTACGTGTATAAAATAAAAAATAAAAAAAAATCCCTCTAAATTTATAGTCTTAAATTCAGCAAGTTTAAGTATCGTTTTTAAAGAAGCAAGTAATAGAGTTTACAGTGACGGTCCGGGCCGCTGAGGGCACGGGGCGCCACAGTTGGTATCAGAGCGGTTTCCTGCCATCCTACCTCACATCGCCGCATGCCTGCCTCATCTGTCCAAGTAAGTTAGTTTTATTTTGTCGGTAAATGTTTATCTATTGAAGATAACATTTTATAGTAATGAAACGATGAAATCTATGATGGCGAGGACAAGATGAAAAGATGCTGAGATCATTATACGAAAAATCACGACCGTGCAGTGCTAGAGAACTGTTTAGAGAAAGAGCATGGATTGCTACCCGAGTTGTACTGATCTTCAAGGCTAGTTGTCCACTAAGTTTCGAGTGGCAAACAGTACTCCTGCACTCCATGAGAATGTGAGGACTGGTTTCATGTTATCAAAGTGATTCCCTGATTGTACACCATTGACCAGGATAACTGAGTCCTGTTAGCTGTTGATATCTCTCAGGAAGATACTCTCATGTGTATCGGGATCCTTATGACCAGGATGAGCTCTTAACTGTGTCGGGTTTCGCCATACCATGATCGAGCCAATCTCTGAGAGCAGTCCAGCATCAGCCCCAGTTTTTCCTTATGGGCAAGCAGGGAGTGAAACCGCCTAAGTTCCCTAGAGTTATGGATATACGAGAATTTGTTCATCGGACTGAAAGACTGCAGCTGATGTCCGGTGATACAGTTCTAACGTATGCTGTTCACTACAAGGAACCAAAATGGACTTCTACAATACATGCCGAGACAAAAGTGGATCAAGATAGGAGAAGACCTAAAGAGAGAATGAGACCTTGCCAAACAAAATTAGAAGAGCGATCAAGCAGGACTAGCAAGCCTTATCAAGGAGATAGTGAATGCTGAGAGAAAAGTGCTCAACCCCGGGAACCCTGCACAAGCCCAAGGCATTATAGCAGCCGCCATTATGGAGGGTGACCCGGTAGGACCAGCACCCCAACTGGCCGATGAAGAGTTCATGGCCGAGCACCAGCCAGAAGTACACGAGGGCAATAGGGAGCCAATGGAGAACCCCGAACCAGCCCGTATGTCTCCCGAACACCCCATGGAAGAGGAAGATGACAAGACTCTTTCCGATGCCCATCCCGACGATGAGGGAGAGGAGATCCCCAACTGCTTTAGTAATGACGAATAGATGGGGATGTACGAACCCCAAGTCATCATAGCCAGCGATGACGAGATCAGTTTCGACTGAGAAGAAGAGGAGAACCCAGAGGAATTCTCACTTAGCGATAGTGACAATGAGGAGATGCCTGATACTGAATCAGGATTGTCCTTCCAATAGTAGTAACCCTTCTGCGGGAATGTTAGTTATGAAAATATATAGAGGGAAGCAGCAGCTCTCCCCCGTCAGTTGTAGCACAATGTACTTGTTGGGATCGTATAGGGGAAGTGTGTGTCACTCCCACTGAACTAGAATCTTGAATATATGTATATATATTATGTGAAATATATTATGAGATAAGTAGTAAAGCTTTGCCCTAGGGGCCAGATATAATTTTTTTCCACAGCGTGAGTATGATATGACAGAAAGTGCAGGATGAATCCTAGCACTCAGACGATGTCCCAATACAATGCGACAATTGTATTGACATCACAGTATGAGAGAAAGAAAGGTGGATATAGTGGGTATATTTATATCCATAATGTTTAAGTAAGATTGTTAAGTAAGAAAGAAAATGATATGTGATACGAGTCCCAAGTATAGAATTTAAGAGACTTATATTTTCCTTTTTCGCTGTACGATAGGGTTACATAGGAAAACATGGCAAGAACGAGAGCTTAGTTAAACCCAGCATCCTGAGAGGATGAGTTGATAGCACAGATCGCAGCCATGCGAGAGATGATGGAGAACCAGCAGCGGGAGCTAAACCAGCTTAGAGAACAGCTGGGCCAGCAACCCCAGGCACCACAGTCAGTAGAGATGCCAGCACAGGAGGCTCTAGCAGCCCAGAAACTCTGAGGGAGCAAGCAGCTCCTTCAGCTCAGGAAGCACTAGCACCCATAGTAATGGCTGCTTTCGTAGCAGCAATTATTTTTTGCCAATCCCTAGGGAAGGCGACTTGTATGAGAGATTCCGACGCATGAAAGCGTTAGAATTCGTAGGAATCACCAACCCTATAGAGGCCGATGATTGGCTAACGAATATCCAAGTAATCTTGGATTTTATAGGGTTAATAGATAGAGAGAGAGAAAGTGATGTACGCACCCTTCACCCTGCGCAATGAGGCGCGTTAGTGGTGGAAGATGGTAACCATTAGGAGGAACATCAGAGAGATGAGCTGGAGTGATTTCATTGAGGAATTCAAGGAGATGTACTTCAACGAGGAAGCACTAGTAGCGCAGTAAGACGAGTTCGACAACCTGCACCAATGTAGTATGACTGTTATGGAGGCAGTCAAGAAGTTTGAACAGTTGGCTCAACTTTGTCCAGATTTGGTACCGACCAAAAGGAGAGAGTCAAACGAATGCTGAAGATGTTTAGAACGGAAATCACAGTTTAGGTCTGTAGCGGAGGGCACGGACCAGCGACACTAGCAGAATGTGTCAGCAAGACTATCTGAGCTGAGTACTAGTCGGCTCAGGATAAGGAGCGAAAGGCGCAGAATTTTAAGGCACGAAAGGAGGAGAAAACGCAAGCTGAGCAGGCTCAGGGGAAGTAAAACCCCTAGTTACAACACAGAGGACAGAATGTGGGAACCGGCCAGAATAGTAGGCATTCCCATAATAACAATAAGAGAAAAGGGGAACCAGGGCAACCAAGATTCACAGGAGAATTTCCCCAGAAGAGAGACGACCAGGAAGGAATGACAGCCAACACCCGACGTGCACGAAATGCGGAAAGAGGCACTCAGGAGAATGTAAGCAAGGAGTAAGTGGTTGTTTCATCTATGGCAAGAAACTATGCCAAAAAAAATTGCCACTCCAACCTGCAGAATCGACTGAACCAACCCCGCATTAGGAATACTCAACTTCACACCAACTAGACCAGGATCGAAGACCCTTCAATCACACAAGGTATACTGAAAGCTTCAGATAGCTAAGGGAGAATCTATGCTTACATGGGGAGTGACGTTGAAGCTGTAACTTCTGCAATGGTGACAGGCCAATTTTCTATCGCCAACTTTGATGCGTTTGTTCTACTTGATTCTGGAGCCACCCATTCGTTGCATCATCAGATTCTGCCAAAAAAAAAAAGGGCTTAGGACACAACGTTGTCATAAACTGTTGAAGGCGAAAAATCATTTTCGAACCAATCGGATGTGAAAAGTTCATCTACAAGGGTTTGTCGCCAGAGCAACCAAAGACGATGATATCAGCAGTGAAGGCTCGCGAGATACAATCCAGTGGATGCACGGACTTCCTAGTATACGTAGCAGATAAGACTCAAGGAATAGAGATAGGACCCGACAACGTACTGATAGTCAGGGAATTCATGGAGATATTTCTAGAAGATCTTGCAGGACTCCAACCAGAGCGCAGGATCTCGTTCGAGACTGAACGTCTACTAGAATCAGCCCCATCTTTGAGGCCCCCTACAGAATAGGCCCTATAGAGCTAAAGGAGCTCCAAGCCCAGCTAAAGGACTAAATAGATAAGGGATTCATGCGATAGAGCTATTCACCCTGGAGAGCACCCATACCATTCGTGAAGAAGAAAGATGGACCACTGAGAATGTGCATCGACTACAGAGAGTTGAACAGGATTACGATTAAGAATAAGCATCTGTTGCCGCGAGTTGACGATCTATTCGATCAGCTTCAAGACGCTGCAGTGTTCTCGAAGATCGGTCTACGTTCAGGGTATCATCAACTACGAATCAGGAAAGAAGATGTACCCAAAACAGCCTTTCAAACGCAGTACGGATATTACGAGTTTCTGTTCATGTCACTCAGATTAACGGACGCACCAGCAACTTTCATGAACCGGATGAACCGCATGTTCAAGGACTATTGGGATAAGTTTGTCATTATGTTCATCGATGACATACTTATACACTCTAAGACGAAGGAAGAGCACAAAGAGCACTTAATTATCATTTTGCGCATGCAACAGGACCATCAGTTATACACCAAGTTCTCCAAGTACGAGTTTTGGCTGGAGAAGGTCCATTTCCTAGACCACGTAGACCCCAAGGAAGGAGTATCTGTGGACCTGGCGAAAATTGATGCAGTTAGCACATGGCCAGCTCAGAGGAACGAAACGGGAATTCACAGTTTCTTTAAACTAACAGGATGTTACCTACACTTAGTCGAAGGCTACTCAAAGTTAGCTGCTCCGCTCACAGCGCTCACCAAGAAGGGAAAGAGGTATAAGTGAATCGATAAGTGTGAGGAAAGCTTTCAAGAGCTAAGATGAAGACTCATAAGCGCTCCAATGCTGACCATTTCAAATGTTGGTCAGGGAAGCTTTGTGATTTAAGCGCCACATCTAAAACCAAGTTGGAAACTGTGTTGATGTAGAGTGGTAGAGTAGTCGCGTATGCTTCACGACAACTCAAAAAAAACCTTGAGAAGAGCTACCCAACGCGTGATCTGGAGCTAGTAGCGATAGTTTTTACGATAAAAACATGGAGGCACTACCTGTACGGAGTCACGTGCGAGATTTACATCGACCACTAGAGTCTCAAATGTATCTTCACGCAGAAAGAGCTCAACATGAGGCAGCGTAGATGGCTAGAGTTGGTAAGGATTACGACCGTGAGATCCTATACCATCCAGGGAAAGCCAATAAAGTGGTCAATGCGTAGAGTCAGAAGCATATTACTATGCCTATGGCTATTAGTGCCTTGTCAAGAGCGCTACAAAGGAGTTATGCGACAGCAAGATCAAGATTTTGATAGGGGGATTGTCTAACATGACCCTCCAATCGACGCTCCAAGAAGAGATCAAGATCGGTCAAGATTTTGATTTGTCCCTGCTCAAGTCCAAAAAGGAAGCTATAGAGGACAAGGGCTCAGTGTTTAAGATCCTTAAGGACGACATACTCTACTACAGAGATAGAGTATGTGTTCTAAAAGATGAAGAACTCAAGAAGCGAATCCTTTTGGAACCTTACGAGACGTCATATTCCGTACATCCGGTAGCGAATAAGATGTACAAGTACCTAAAGGAAAGTTTTTGGTGCCTTGGAATGAAGAATGACATTGTCGAGTTCGTCGCCAGATGCCTTACGTGCCAGAAGGTTAAGGTAGATCACCAGCGCTCAGCAGGATAATCGTAGGAAATTAAGTTACCCGAGTGGAAATGGGTCCAGATTACGATGAATTTCGTAATCGGATTGCCGAAGACGTCAAACGATAATGATGCAATCTGGGTGATTGTAGAAAAACTGATGAAATCAGTTAGATTTTTAGCAATGAAAGTTAGCTACTCGGTGGAACGACCAGTAGAAATCTATGCGGCACAGTTCGTGAAATGGCACGGAATACCAGAGTCGATCGTCTCAGATCGTAGTGGACGCTTTACCTCCAGATTTTGGCGAGGTGTTCAAGCCGCATTACGGTCCAAGTGAGAGTTCAGCATAGCATTTCATCCTCAGACCGACAGTTAGTCTGAGAGGACCATACAGATGTTAGAGGACATGTTGAGACCTGCGTCCTAGACTTCAAAGGAAATTGATATCAGAAGCTACCATTGAGCGAGTTCTCGTACAACAGCAACTATCATTCCTCGATAGGAATGGCACCGTACGAGACACTCTGTGGAAAGAAATGCAGATCTCTGGCTCATTAGTACGAGTTTGGAGAGAAACGAGTAGTTAGCTCGGACATCATCAAGAATACCATGTCAGACGTGAAGCTGATACGAGGAACGTTAGATACAGCGCACAGTCGACAGAAGAATTTTGACGATAAGCGCCGTAGACCCCTCAAGTTTCAAGTAGGAGATTCGGTCTTTTTCAAGGCGGCACCCATGAAAGGGGTGATGCGCATTGAAAATAAAAGAAAGCTCAGTCCTAGGTACATAGGACCCTTGAGATAATAGAGAAAGTCGGGAAGGTGGCTTATAGACTAGCACTTCCTCCCGAGTTAGTTACAGTGCACAATGTCTTTCACGTTTTGATGTTAAAGAAGTACGTGCCAAACAGCTCCCATGTTCTTAGCCAAGAATCCGTTGTAGTATACGCTGATCCGACGTACGAGGAGAGACTCGTGCAGATCTTAGTTAGAAAGGAGAAAGTACTTAGGAATGAAGTATACCGCTAGTAAAAGTGTTGTGGCAGAATCATAGTGTTGAGGAAGCCACATGAGAATGGGAAGAAGACATGAGAAGAGACTTCCCGGAATTATTCTAATTTTCGAGGACGAAAATTTTGTAAGGGGGGTAGGTTGTAATGACCGCCATTTTCATGGCACCTACTTACCATGTAATAAGTCATTAAGGAATAAAATGGACATAATTTAATGTCTTTTAGTACAATTTAAGAAACACGGTCAAGTACATGATCGTGTAAGAGGCTGTGTACTGCTCAGATAGATGAATGTATTTCAAAGACATGGCCGTGTTGAGTAGTCTCAACTAGTACATGCTCGTGTCTGAAATGTACACGCCCGTGTTGCGTTGCACACGCACGTGTAAGAGTCTGTGTAGAAGGCTGTGTAATGAGCCGAGAGCCACTGTAATGACTCTCATGAATTATGAAACTTAATTACTATGTAATGATGTAATTAAGTTAATAAGCACAGTGTGCTTTTCAGTTGAATGAATTAAACAGGAATAGTAACGTTTAATTACTATTCATGCAATGAAAGGGGTAATCGACAGTGAAATCGGTCCACCCTATTATGTGAGTATGCGTTGAGACACGCAATATCAAGAAACCGGTCTAGACGACCATTTCATGATACAGAATTGATGAGCTAGTCATCAGTACGCTCAGACTGGTCATCTGAGCGCAGCAGTGATAATTGCCCTAATAGATGTACAGTATCGAGAAAAGTGGTCTAGATGACTTCTTCTCGCCCATAGACTGACAAAATCAAAGTCAGAACGCTCAGATTAGTCAGTCAGATAGTGAATAGTGAATAGTGAGTAGTGAGAAACGCAGTGTCAGGTTAGTGGCCAAGACGGCCTTAATCTGGCATAAAACTGATATATTAATAGTCAGCAGGCTCAATCTGGTCAATTGAGCATAAAATGTAGATTTTGTTTAAGGGATACGTAGTATCGGGATGAGGGTCAAGACGACCTTTTCTCGCCCCGAAACTGATATATTTAGACTCAGGACGCCCAAATTAGTCAATCGGGCACCTGACACGTTTTTCGAGACGGGGTCATGCAGATCCCGAAAACTGGTCCAGAAGACCTCAGATGGACGTAAAACTGATAAATTTGAAATCAGCACGTCCAAATTAGTCAAGAGAGACTGTGTTTGAAATTTCACGCGAAAATGCCTCGTTATGCGTGCACAGTGTCAACACAGTGTAGGCCTAACCACAGTATCAAGAAATTGATCAAGATGACCTCTTCTTGATATAAAACTGATATATTTGGAATCAGAATGCTCAAATTAGTCATTTGAGCACAAAAAGTAATTTTTGACCGGGAACCATACAGTATCGGGAAACTGGTCGAGACGACCTCGGATGAAGATAAAACTGATATATTTGGGTTCAGCACGCCCAAGTTAGTCAGTATAGCCTATCTTAAAATTTTTCAAAAAAATTAGTATAAAGGAGGAAATTTTGGGGATTATAGAAAAATAGCCCCCATATTTTTCCAAATCACATTTTCTCCCTCCCATACCACACGAATATGAACAGTGACCGACCATCGAATCCGGCCTCCGTTTTCGACACCGCCGGCACCATTGGAAAGCTCTCGACGAGCTGATTCCAACGGTGGGCCGAGTCGACCGAACCGATGCCGGAGCACGCCGCACGCGCCGCCCAAAGCCGCCGGTGGCCGAATTTTTCAAACCGCCGTATCTCCACCGTCCGACGTCCAAATGCCACGATTCCGGTCCCAATGGATTCGTGGTGAAGAGTAGAATAAAACCCAGGCTTCATTTCACGTCAACAGCCGCCGAATCGCGCCGCCCCAGGTTCGCCGTCGCCGTCGCCATCGCCGCCGTCGGATCTCGCTATTCCGGCGGAGTTGAGTTGCAAGGTCGGTGTCAAAATGCTCAGAACAACACGTAGATCAAAAGCCCCAAATCAATTTTGGGCAACAACGCCGGAAAAATGAAGATCCAACGCCGCCGCCGTCGTCGACTTTTCGAGAGCCGATTTCCGGTGATAGGAGCCTCGATTCGTGAAATTGACACCACCAATGGGTTCCTCTCGTCGAGCTCTTCAAGATGGTGGTCGCCACTTCCATCGCCGCCGTGGTCAACGCCGGTCAACGGCCGGTCAACGCCGGTCAACGCCGGTCAACGGCGACCCGGAGACCGAAAATTGAAGAATGGCCCGTTGGCCTATTTTCGACGTTCCGGACACATCCGCGGCATCGGATTTGCAAACTGGAGTTTCAAAAGTGAAGAACGACGATTCAAAGATTACACGGTCGAGACCGAACGGTTCGTCCGACCGCCGACGGGAACGATTTTGGTAGTGGTGTTGATCTATTTATTCCTCAATTTAATATTGGAAATAATTATGTATTAATTATGGTTTAATGACTTGAGGAATTGTAAGAAAAAAGGGTGAAATATCGAAAAAGAAAATGTGAATATTTTTACGTAAAAAGCGGAGCTTTTACGTAAAAATTAGGCCTCTGGTTTAGTACGTGGCAGGTTAGAATAGGTTAGATGGTTTTGAGGCGTTTCCTAAACGCCGGAAACCTAAAAATTAAGCGGAAATGCTGCCGAAATTTCTAAACGGCACAAAGGGGTATTTTAGGAAACGAGGGCTGAAAATGTGATCGGGATGGAAACCCGAGCTCCCTCGATGACCTAAGTTCGGGAAAGAAGGACGGACACTATGAGGATTAGTGAACCGCCCCATTAGAAATTTCGTAATGTAAGAAAACGACCCCTATGTCAGAATAGTACCACCCGAGGGACAGGTGCGATCGAAGTATAAAATTTGGGGCGATTACATCGGTAACGGTAACCCGATAGGCTAAATAGTCATACGAGAGGTATTCAGTCAGTTGACTGGTTGGTTAGCCAGTCAAGGACCAAGTCGGAATGGGATAGTGAGAGACAGTGATTAATTTGTCAAGTAGACAAATTAATCAAGCACGATTAAAAAAATTAGATATCAAATTTCCCAAAGTAGAGCAGTCGGGTACCGATAGGCATCAGTACCACACAACGATAAGTTTATTAGTTCCTAACGATAGAGTGACCTAAGAGCGATGTTAATTAATTTATTGGGTAAATAAATTAATTAACAATGATTAGAAAATTAAATTCTTAAGAAGTGGGCAATTAGTACCGACAAGGATCGGTATCACTAACGATAGAGTTTTTATTAGTCACTAATGACCACAGTGACCTAAGAGTAAATGTTAACGAAATGTATTATGATTACAGGGAGGTACCTGTATTGTGACGAAGGCGAGAGTATAAACTGTCTGATGACAGGTAAGTACAACTCCGCCTACAGCATGGATAAAATGAATTTAAAATGATGCTTTTCTAGTATTTTAAGTATGTATCTTGCACACGATGCTGCACAGCATACATAAGAGCATATAGCTTCACAATCGAGTAGATTGATGAAAGAACAAGATAGAAGCCATAGATCCCTACCGCGTAGGATTGGGGACAGCTTAGAGAAGCGTATGGCTAGAACAGTTAAACAAGATGGAAATAAATAGGTGTGTCGTACCGGCTCCTTCAGTCGAAGGGGTTTCCAGTTAAAGAAAGTTCAGGCCACAAGTTGAGCATCAGTTGATGGCTCTTCGGCATTAGTTGACCTCGGGCGTTACCGTTGGTCTGCGCGCACACGGTACTGACACATGGGCCCTAAATAGACAAGAAAAGAAAAGAAAAGTTTGAAGCATAAATGAACATAACCGGATCATGCATTAGTTATAGTTCGCTATGCTTTCTTTTTCAGTAGAGTGCATACAGTACACGATGCTTCTGTCATGCATAAAGTATGTGAAGTTTTATATTCAGTGTTATGACATGTTATGTGATGACATGATATGTGAGCTGATATGTGATATGCTTATATGGTATGTGATTTATTAAGTGATATATGTCATGCTTATGATTTTAAGTATGTGCTATGTTTTAAACATGTTTTGCGGTTAACATGTTGTACTTACTGGGCGTAAAGCTCACGGAGTGTGTTCATGCTGTAGGTAAGCATCCTATAGCGTAAACATCAAGGGACGATGATGGTGGCGGAGGTGGATGTGAGGATGAGGTTATGGATACACCGCGAGTATTCTTCCGCACAGTATGAGTAAATAATATTTTGAATGGTGACAGTTAAATAGTATTTTGAATAGTAAAGGTTAAATGGTATTTTGGAACAGTAAACAGTATATGTACGAGTAGTATATTTAAATAGTATCTGGTGAATAGTAATCAGATAAACATGTATATAATTATGTATGTATAATTGAAATCCTTATGTTTTTCAAATTCCGCATTTTAATAGTATGCGTACGTGAATAGTAAATACGTACGTGTATAAAATAAAAAATAAAAAAAAAATCCCTCTAAATTTATAGTCTTAAATTCAGCAAGTTTAAGTATCGTTTTTAAAGAAGCAAGTAATAGAGTTTACAGTGACGGTCCGGGCCGCTGAGGGCACGGGGCGCCACAGCTATCCTATATGATATGTTATCAAATATGCATATAAAACATCCATCAATACATATTTATACATCCATGACATATCACAGAGAAAATAATTGACAAAATAACCAAGCCATGGTTCCATCCTAGAACAAAGAAAATAAAGATTACAAAATTCCATCCAAAGCATTCTTTGGGTCTTGAATTTCGTTCCGTCTTCTTGTATCCATCTTTATGTAGCCTTTCTATTTATTTCTCATCCCAAGAATCATTTAAAATTTAAATCATCAAAAATTTAAATTTCAAATTCAAATTCCAAATTTGAATTTCAAATTTAAATTTCAAATTCAAATTTTAAACAATTTTAAACATCATGTGTAATAATATGTAATTTCAAAAATTTCAAATTTTCAATTACATAGTTTTAAACATGATTTAAAATTAAATCTCAAATTTAAAAATAAAAAATTTTCAATTTTTTTTTTAACCGTCGCACCACCGCCCCCATAGGCGGCAGCCGCCGTGGGCAGTCATCAGCCCCGGAGGGGCTGGCAGCCCACGGCCGCCCATGTGCAGCCTTGCCGGCCTGCAGGCCAAGCCTGCAGCGCCAGGCTGCACGCCCAGGCTGGGCACAGCAGCCGGTAGGCTGCAAGCAGCGCCTGCAGCCACAGGCTGCATGCCCAGGCTGCGGCCAGCCTTGGGTAGGCCATGGCCACCCTCGGCTGCAGGCCAAGCCTACGGTCGTGGGTGGTTATGGCCTGCACAGGGGCTGCCGTAGCCCCGCCCTGCCCGAGGGCAGGGGCTGTAGCCCCACCAAGGCCCGTCGGCTTATCCCGAGGGGTCATGTCTCGATTTTTGTTCCATATTCCAACTTACCTATTAGGATCTCCAAAAATTAATTTGAATCCCAATTAAATTGAAATTTTCCACACAATCAAAATTTCAACCTTTAAATCAAATTTAACTTTTGGGAAAAATAAATTATGGTCTTCAATCTTCAATCTCCTCCAAGAATAATTACATAAAATTTCCTAAACCGTTTCCGGTGTACAAAAATTCTAACCATAAAAATTCTAAGAGACAAAAATTATAATCCATGGGAAAATTACAGTGTTAATAAACTGCTCTCATGTTACATAAAAATTCCAAAATACAATTAGAACCATAACCGGCATAAACAAGCATGCTTATAATAATTCAAAAAATTAAAATAACCACATACTTTATACATAATCCATGATAACAACATAAAGGAATCCTAGAATGCCACTCTCTAAATATCAAATCCATACATAAATAAAAAGACTAAGTAATTGTCTAATTTATGTGCATGGCATAGTCATGAGATGGCTCTGGTACCAATTGTAGGAAAATAAAACGGTAAAAACGTATCAGAGTGGCACAGCGGAACAATAAAAATTTTTAGATCGTTAAATATCTTATAATGCCATATACCATAAACCAACAACAATTAAAACTCATACCTTAAGGACGCCAATCTGCAGGAGGAGAATGACCGGAGGCTTCAACTAACTAACCTTCTCTACTATTCTCCAATTCCTGAATGGCTGAGTGTGTGGGCACTCTGAACCTCGATCGGTATGCTAGCACTGCTAGTCTTCTTCCGACCACCCAGATCTTTAAAGAACTTTATTGTCACGGTGGGCTGTGCAACAATAAGCCTGCTCACCTGAGAGTCTGTGGTCTGAGAGACCTGGAGTGGCAGGACCTCTATTTATAGACCTGCATGAGGTGATTCTCTGAATTCGAATTGGATTAGGAAAAGATATTCTCCCTTATCCATAACCGTAAAATCCAAATTTTCCATGGGAAAATCCCAACAATAAAATTCGGCCATTTAGGATAAATCCAATCCAAATCTAAACAAGATTTTAACTAAAATTTTATCTCCCTTTTTCAACCAAAAAATCCAAAATTTCCTAGGAGAAAATCTCCTCAAAAACTTCGGCCACATTTAGGATAAGGGAGAATCAAAATTCCACTAGGATTTTCAAGCTTGAATCTTAACTCATCCTTATCCAAAATAACCGAATTTTCCTAGGAGATATTCTCCAAAATTTCGTCCACTTTCTGGGGAAGAGAGAATCCAAATTCAACTGGGATGGAAACTTGAATTTTTCTCGTGCAACCTTATCCACAAAAACTAAAAATCCATTTAGGATAATCCTCAAAATTTCGTCCATCATTAGTTAGGATTTGGATTCAAAATTCAAGTAGGATTCTAACAAGATTATCCTCTCTATATCCAACTCAAATTTGAATTTCAAACCTTGTGGATTTTCCACATCAAATTCGAATCCCACTTGGACTGTGATTCAAAATTTTAATTTCAAATTTCAAATTCGAATTTCAAATTCAAATTTCAAATTTCAAATTTCAAATTTCAAATTTAAATTTCAAATTCAAATTTCAAATTCGAATTTCAAATTCAAATTTCAAATTTCAAATTTCAAAATCCCCAAAACAGTTGGGTTTCAAATTCTTGTTCTCATGGATAATTTTCTACAATTCCAATCCAATCTCAAATAAAATCATGGCAACTTTATTTGGAGTTCGAATAATTGTGTACTCTATTATCCAAAACAAAATCTGAATCCAACCAAAGAGAATCTTGTCTACCATCCTAATCTTGTGTCATCACCATCCATGCATAATAAACTAGCCAAGAGCATACACAAATCAATTTGCTAAACGTTAAGGAATTATGTGGAGCTAGTAGAGGGACTGATTGGACATATATAATCGGGCTCCTGCAAATCCATATGATCATCATTCTTTTACCGAACAACTAAATCATATGATCACTAGTTTCAGAGTCACATCACTATAAACCTGAAACTGAACTCTCAATTATATACCGTATTACGTAAGCCTGTGATAAGCTATCGTCCAATGAGCTTGTCATGTATGCAGAACCCTCATATGATATCCATGATCAGCCTTAGGCTAAAGTCCGTTTAATCCTACTGATCAGGCTATCTTAAAGTTCCATTATACTACCGAATAAAGAAAATGATTATTCACCATACGTGAACAAGAAGTCATCCGCCTAGCAGACGACCCAAGGCCTTATCCATTTTCACATTTAGTATAATGCCTTTAAGAGGATACCCTTAACTCTTCATTAGAGCTATGATTCCGATATCTACAAACGAATCCTTCATCGTATACAAGTCATGCACCCAACGAACCGGTCTATAAGCTTACTACCTCTGAGACACTTTAGCCATTGGAACATCAAAGTAAACAAGTCATATACATAAAGCTGTCCTTTTACTCAGGATTAAGGTTACTGCATAATGAACTTCAAAAGCTGATCGATCCACTCAAAGCGGACTTCGTAGATCAATCACGCTTTAGTCCCGGTCTAATATGTCACCACCGAGCAACGTATCTATGTCTCTACTTGGGAGTCCAGCTCCAGACAGTCAAGACAAACCGTCCCCTCCAAGGCTTTAGACAACATAATAGTCTTAATATGAGTTAGATGCTCGGTCTAACCCCATAGACTATAGACCATAGTTTAGACCGCTAACTTTAGAACATTGCCTTATCGCATACAAAAGTCCATTACATGTAACGTTCTAACAGTTTAACACAAGCAGTCAGGGAGCCATATTTGCTTACATTTACTTTAACATGTAAATAAGATGAGGACAGATAGCAATGTAATGAATAATCTCTATATATAATTTTATTATCCAGTTCAAAATAAATACATCAAAATATCTCTAATGCTAAGGGCATTTCCTAACAATTTAAACATCATGTATAATAATATGTAATTTCAAAAATTTCAAATTTTCAATTAAATATTTTTAAACATGATTTAAAATTAAATCTCAAATTTAAAAATCAAAATTTTTCGATTTTTTTGAATCGTCGCACCACCGTCCCCAGAGTCGGCAGCCGCCGTGGGCAGCCACCAACCCCAGGGGGAGTAGCAGCCCACGGCTGCCCATGTGTAGCCCTGCCGGGCTGCAGGCCAAGCCTGTAGTGCCAGGCTGCACACCCAGGCTGCGGCCAGCCTTGGGGAGGCCACGGGCACCCTCGGCTGCAGGCCAAGCCTGCGGCCGTGGGTGGTTATGGCCTGCACAGGGGCTGCCGCAGCCCATCTTGCCCGAGGGCAGCGGCTGCAGCCCCACTAAGTCCCGACGGCCTATCCCGAGGGGTCGTGTCTTGATTTTCGTGCCATATTCCAATTTACCTATTAGGATATCTAAAAATTAATTTGAATCCCAATTAAATTGAAATTTTCCACACAATCAAAATTTCAACTTTTAAATTAAATTTAACTTTTGGGAAAAATAAATTACGGTCTTCAATCTTTAATCTCCTCTAAGAATAATTACATAAAAATTTCCTAAACCGTTTCCGGTGTACAAAATTCTAACCATAATAATTCTAAGAGACAAAAATTAAAGTCCATGGGAAAATTACAGTGCTAATAAACTGCTCCCATGGTTACATAAAAATTCCTAGATACAATTTTTCTAAATTCTAAGGAACCAAAACCGGCATAAACAAGCATGCTTATAATAATTCAAAAAATTAAAATAACCACATACTTTATACATAATCCATGATAACAACATAAAGGAATCCTAGAATGCTACTCTCTAAATATCAAATCCATACATAAATAAAAAGACTAAGTAATTGTCTAATTTATGTACATGGCATAGTCATGAGATGGCTCTGATACCAATTGTAGGAAATAAATCGGTAAAAACGTATCAGAGTGGCGCAGCAGAACAATAAAAATTTTTTAGGATCATTAAATATCTCATGATGCCACATACAATAAACCAACAACAATTAAAACTCATACCTCAAGGACGCCAATCTTGCAGGAGGAGAATGACCGAAGGTCTTCAACCAACTAGCCTTCTCTACTATTCTCCAATTCCAGAATGGCTGAGTGTGTGGGCACTCTGAACCTCGATCGGTATGCTAACACTGCTAGTCTTCTTCCGACCACCCAGATCTCTAAAGAACTTATTGTTACGGTGGGTTGTGCAACAATAAGCCTGCTCACTTGAGAGTCTATAGTCTTAGAGAACTGGAGTGGCAGGACCTCTATTTATAGACTTGCATGAGGTGATTCTCTGAATTCGAATTGGATTAGGAGAAGATATTCTCCCTTATCCACAAGCACAAAATCTGAATTTTCCAAGGGAAAATCCCAACAATAAAATTCGGCCACTTTAGGATAAATCCAATCCAAATCTAAACAAGATTTTAACTAGAATTTTATCTCCCTTTTTCAACCAAAAAATCTGAAAATTCTAAGGAGAAAATCTCCACAAAAAATTCGGTCACTTTTGGATAAGGGAGAATCAAAATTCCACTAGGATTTTCAAGCTTGAATCTTATCTCATCCTTATCCAAAATAACCGAAAATCTCCTAGGAGATTCACTCCAAAATTTCGGCCACTTTATGGGAGGAGAGAATCCAAATTAACTGGGATTGAAACTTGAATTTTTCCTTGAACCTTATCCACAAAAAATCTGAAAATCATTGAGGATAATCCTCAAAATTTTTGTCCAACTTTAGTTAGGATTTGGATTCAAAATTCAAGTAAGATTCTAACAAGATTATCCTCTCCATATCCAATTCAAATTCGAATTTCATTCCTTATGAATTTACCACAACAAATTCGAATCCCACTTGGACTGTAATTCAAAATTTGAATTTCAAATTTCAAATTCGAATTTTAAATTCAAATTTCAAATTTCAAATTTAAATTTCAAATTCGAATTTCAAATTCAAATTTCAAATTTCAAAATCCACAAAACAGTTGTGTTTCAAATTCTTGTTCTCGTGGATAATTTTCTACAACTCCAATCCAATCTCAAACAAAATCATGGCAACTTTATTTGGAGTTTGAATAATTGTGTACTCTATTATCCAAAACAAAATCTGAATCCAACCGGAGAGAATCTTGTCTACCATCCTAATCCTGTGTCATCACCATCCATGCATAATAAACTAGCCAATAGCATACACAAATCAATTTTCCAAACGTTAAGAAATTGTATGGAGCTAGTAGAGGGACTGATTGAACATATATAATCAGGCTCCCGCAAATCCATATGATCATCATTCTTTATCGAACAACTCACTCATATGATCACTAATTTCAGAGTCACACCACTATAAACCTGAAACTGAACTCCCAATTATATACCGTATTACGTAAGCCTGTGACAAGCTATCGTCCAATGACCTTGTCATGTATGCAAAACCCTCATATGATATCCATGATTAGCCTTAGGCCAAAGTCCGTTTAATCCTAATGATCATGCTATCTTAAAGTTCCATTACACTACCGAATAAAGAAAATGATTATTCACCATATGTGAATAAGAAGTCATCCACCCAGCAGACGACCCAAGGCCTTGTCCATTTTCACATTCAATATAATGCCTTTAAGAGGATATCCTTAACTCCTCATTAGAGCTATGATTCCGATATCTGTAAACGAACCCTTCATCGTATACAAGTCATGCACCCAACGAACCGGTCTATAAACTTACTACCTCTGAGACGCTTTAGCCATTGGAACATCAAAGTACACAAGTCATATGCATGAACCTGTCCTTTTACTCAGGATTAAGGTTGCTGCACAATGAACGTCAAAAGCATATCGATCCAGTCAAAGTGGACTTCGTAGATCGATCACGCTTTAGTCCCGGTCTAATATGTCACCACCAAGCAACATATCTATGTCTCTACTTGGGAGTCCAGCTCCAGACAGTCAAGACAAACCGTCCCCTCCAAGGCTTTAGACAACATAATAATCTTAACATGAGTTAGATGCTCGGTCTAACCCCATAGACTACAGACCATAGTTTAGACCGCTAACTTTAGAACATTGTCTTCTCGCATACAAAAGACCATTCCATGCAACGTTCTAACAGTTTAACACAAGCAGTCAGGGAGCCATTTTTGCTTACATTTACTTTATGGTATATATCAAGTTACGATAATGTATTTACTTTAGTAAATATTTTACCACGATATGATTTGCAAGTTTAAAGTTTTAAAAGAGAAAAAAAAATTATCCCTAATTTTCACGTTCAAATAGGAAGTTAAAATAAGCATGTTAAACGAAGTTGTTTAAAAGTAAGATACCAGTCGTCAAAGGTGGTATCATAATAAGTTAAAAGCAAGTTAAAAGTAAGTTGCCAACGACCCAAGTAGTTACAGTCTATCGCAGTTGGCGACAGTAACTGACAGTAATAGTACTGTTTAACCCTACATAGGGTAGGACGTCACAGCTGGTATCAGAGTAGTTTGACCATATCCCTCCTAGCATGATGCACATCCAGTTCGCCATCCAAGTAAGTTAGTTTTATTCTGAATTAGTAAATGTTTGTTTATTAAAAATAAACATTTTGTAAAAATGAAATGATGAGATAACAATGGCATAGTACAGGTGCTAATTCCCTATACGAGTTTCAAGAATAGATAGTACTTTTACTTTAGCACTCCATGGGAATGCAATACTAGTTTCATGCTGTTGAGATGATTCTCCGGTTGTGTGTCATTGATTAGGATAACTGCGCTCTTTTGGCTATTAGCACATCCAGGGAAATACTCTTGTGTGTACTGGGATTCTTGTGACCCGGATTAGTGCTTAACTGGACCAAGTTTCGCCATACCACGATTGAGTGATGCTCTTGGAGAAGTCTAACATTAGCCCCAGTTTCCTCATGGGCAAGCGGGGTATCATTTCCAACACCGTTTATGTTCCCTAAAGTTGTGGTTATATAGGAAAATTAGATGTACAAAGCTATAATATATAATATGTAGATATGCATGAAATGACATGTAAATGTTAAGAAAAGATATGTATATGTGATGAACAAAGATGAAACAAAATCTTTGTACCTCTACTTGTCTCAATTTTCACGGATGAAAATTTTATAAGGAGGGGTAAATGTGACAACCAAGAAATTTCATCATTCTCGGAAAAATTAGTATATGGAATGTACACGATGAAATTCATGTTTAAAATGTGAAATGCAGTGATTTTATGTGTGTACGTGTGTATGTCATACACAGTATCAAGAAATTGGTCAAGATGACCATTTCTTGATATAAAATTGATATATTTAGATTCAGTATGCTCAATTTAGTCAATTGAGCATAAAATGTAAATTTTGACTAGGAAACATGCAGTATCAAGAAATTGGCCAAGATGACATTTTCTTGATATAAAACTGATATATTTAGAATCAACATGCTCAAATTAGTCATTTGACCACAAAATGTAGATTTTTGTTGAGAGGTACGCAATATCGGGATGAGGGTTAAGACGACCTTTTCTGGTCCCAAAACTGATATATTTAGACTCAGGACGCCCAAATTAGTCAATCAGGCACCTGACACGTTTTTCGAGATGAGATCACATAGATCCTGAAAATTGGTCGAGATGACCTCGAATGAAGTTGAAACTGATAAATTTGGATTCAGCATGTCCAAATTAGTCAGTATAGCCTATTTGTATGCTCAAATTAGTTACTTGAGCACAAAGGTAATTTTTGACCGAGAATTTGCAATACCGGAAACTAGTCAAGATGACTTTAAATGAAAATAAAACTGATATATTTGGATTCAACACACCCAAATTAGTCAGGATAGTACATGTTGAAATTTTGGACAAAAAAAAAAGTATAAAAAGGGGTGGAATTAGAAATTGCCAAACAGTCTCCCATACTTTTCCTTTCTCTCCTTTCCTCCACATCGTCGGTGAACAGTGAACAACCACGGGAAATGGTGTCCATTTTTGACACTGCCGGTCCTATTGGAAAGCTCTCGCCGACCCAAGTCCAACGGTGTGCCGAACCGACGGAGCAGTCGCCGAAGCAAGCCGCACGCGCCGCCCAAAGCCGCCGATGGCCGAAAAATTCGAACGATCGAATCTCCGCCGTCCAACGTCCGATCAACACGATTCTAGTCCCAATGGACTCGAGGTGAAGAGTAGAACAAAACCCAGGTGGTGTTTCAGCCCAACGGCCGTCGGATCACGCCGCCCGAAGCTTTGTCATCACCACCGTCGAATTTCACTATTCCGACGGAGTTGAGTAATGAGGTGGGTATCAAAATGCTCAGAATTTCACGTAGATCAAAAGCCCCAAGCCAATTTTGGGCAAAAACATTAGGAAAATGGATATTGAAGCTTGTCGCTGTCGTCGTACTTTCGAGGGTCAATTTCCGGCCATAGGAGCTTCAATTGGTGAAATTGACACCACCAATGAGTTCCTCACGTCGAGATCTATGTTTTGGTGCAAAGCTTGGCCCAAACCACCGCCGGTCAACACCGGTCAATGGTAGTCAACACTGGTCAACGGTGGTCAATGGCAACTCAGACCCAAAAAATTGAAGAATGGCCCGTTGGCCTATTTTCGACGTTTCGGACACGTCCGTGGCGTCGGAATTACAAGACAAAATTCCCAAAGCGAAGAACGGAGAAAAAAATTTTGTGCACATGAAACTGAACGGTTCGTTCAATCATCGATGGGACGATTTCAATAGTGATTTCGGTCCTTCATTCCTAAATTTATGATTTGGAATGATTATGTATTAATTATGTACTTTTACACGTGAAATTGTAAGAAAAATGGACTATGTGCATGAAAAATAAGAAAATGTGAAAAATGTAAAGATTTTTACGTAAAAGTTGAATTTTACGTAAAAATATAGGCCTCTGGTATAGTACGTGGTAGAATAGAATTAGGTTAGATGGTTTCGAGGCATTTCCTAAACGCCGGGAACTCAAAAATTAAGCGGAAATGTTGCTGAAATTTCAAAAACAGTACCAAGGGCTATTTTAGGAATTAAAGGGTAAAAATATGGTCGAGATGGAAACCTGAGCCCTCTCGGTGACTTAGGCCCAAAAAATAAAAGATTAACGACCAAGGGTTAGAATAGTACCATCCGAGGGTCGATGAATAGTGACTCGAGTATTTCGGCAATTAAGGCTGAAAAAGCTCGAAAAGGCTTAAGAAAAATGAATTTATGACTTTTAGATTTATGAAATCCCATTAAAACGTTAAAGTAAAGATTTTACGGCCCAAAGGCCTGTCAGGGGTAAAATGGTCATTTTGACCAAAGATTTCGGAAAGGTCCAAAAAGGGTCATTAAGCCTTTAAGTTTATTGTTTTATGATTTATAGACTTAGAAAATCCAGTTTAAGTATTAAAATGACAAGATTCATGATCAGGGTAAAGATACTATTAATTATAAATAGTACTATTCACAGTCAAAGTTACTATTCACGTCAAAATTACTATTCATCGTAATTCTTGACAGGATTTAACGGAAAAACTATAAATGGGATATTAGACCCCTAATTCATGATTGGGAAATGAAACGTAGAATTTTTACGTTTTATTAAGTTTTATGTATGATTTAAGTAACGAAAATCACCGTAATTATTTCAGTTATAGGAATCCGATACAGACGCAATAAAGGGACGTCTACGGACCAAGGAAGCGAGAAAGGAGATACGAGCAGAAGTAGCAGTAAGTTCAAACATTTAATTGACTGCAACATGAATAGACTATTATATCTAAGTGTCATATGTGGTAAGTTTTAAATATTTCTATGTCTGCGACATATATAAACTTTTATGTTATATGTTGTAAGTTCAAACCTTTAGTTGACTACAACATAAATTAACATGTTTATATCTATGTTTTATATGTAGTAAATTCAGACATTTTATTGTCTGTTACATGAAATTATGTAATATGTTTATATGTTATGTATGAAATGTAAAGTATAGATGTAAGGTGTTATATGCACAAAGGTGTATTTAATAAAATACGCACAATGAAAGAAAGATATGAGTAGTGTTCTAGACCATGGGGACAATGATAATGCCCCCTGGTCGGAACCATATGAAAGACAGCAAGGAAAGACAAGAATCAGCAAAATAATAAGACTAAAGCTTTAAACATTGGATGTTTATGTGTTAGGTATAAGTCAAACATGAATTGACTTTTATGTTTAAGTGTTATATACAGTAAGTTCAAGCATTTATTTGTCTGCAACATAAACTGGCATGTTAGGTCTATGTTTATGTGTTATGTGTTCTATATGCAGCATGTAAGTTTAAATATTTCCATGTCTGCAATATAAATGGATTGGTTATGTTTATGTGTTTTATGTACAGTTTTAGTGCCAAGATACTATGATTTGAATGTTATGAAAGTCATGTTATGAACCATGCGTTACGTCTAAGTTGAATGTAAATTGACTTGACATGTTTATGTTTGTGTGTTATATTTTATAAGTTCAGACATTTCTCTGTTTACAGCATTGAATTTACTCAGTATGCTTAGGTGATAGAGATGACAGGAATTTAGTAGTCAGGTGCCGTATGCACACTAACATAAGAGATAAAATTTTAAGAAAACTATGATATAAACTATAGAATAATTTAAAGGGTTCCAGACCCAGGAGGCAGCATAAATGCCACCGGTCAGGAACCACCAGAAACTCAGTAATTAAATTAGTATTGGCGTATAGGCATCCCACACAAGTGGAGGTTTTTCAGATTTCAGTTACAAGTTATAATAGGACTCCAAACCGATGGTGGTACGTCCCGGGTTTGGAAGTCTGATGTTATGTACACTGTGGAGGATTGGCCAGTGGGTTATGTTAGGAAATGCCCTAAGTATTAGAGACATTTTGATGTATTCATTTTGAACTGGATAATAAAATTATACTTAGAGGTTATTCATTACATTGCTATCTGTCCTCGTCTTATTTACATGTTAAAGTAAATGTAAGCAAATATGGCTCACTGACTGCTTGTGTTAAAACTGTTAGAACGTTGCATGCAATGGATTTTTGTATGCAAGAAGACAATGTTCTAAAGTTAGCAGTCTAAACTATGGTCTGTAGTCTATGGGGTTAGACCGAGCATCTAACTCATGTTAAGACTATTATGTTGTCTAAAGCCTTGGAGGGGACGGTCTGTCTTGACTGTCTGGAGCTGGACTCCCATGTAGAGACATGGATATGTTGCTTGGAGGTGACATATTAGACCGGGACTAAAGCGTGATTGATCTACGTAGTCCGCTATGAGTGGATCAATCTGCTTTTGACGTTCATTGTGCAATAACCTTAATCCTGAGTAAATGAACTACTTCATGTATATGACTTGTGTACTTTGATGTTCCAATGGCTAAAGCGTCTCAGAGGTAGTAAGCTTATAGACCGGTTCGTTGGGTGCATGACTTGTATACGATGAAGGGTTTGTTTGCAGATATCGGAATCATAGCTCTGAGGAGTTAAAGGTATCCTCTTAAAGGCATTATACTGAATGTGAAAATGGACAAGGCCTTGGGTTGTCTGCTGGGCGGATGATTTCTTATTCACATATGGTGAATAATCATTTTCTAGATTCGGTAGTATAATGGAACTTTAAGATAGCCTGATCAGTAGGATTAAACGGACTTTGACCTAAGGCTGATCATGGATATCATATGAGGGTTTTGCATATATGACAAGGTCATTGGATGGTAGCTCGTCACAGGCTTACGTAATACGGTATATAATTGGGAGTTCAGTTTCAGGTTTATAGTGGTGTGACTCTGAAATTAGTGATCATATGATTGAGTTGTTCGGTACAGAATGATGATCATATGGAATCACGGGAGCCCGATTATATATGTCCAATCAGTCCCTCTACTAGCTCCACATAATTCCTTAACGTTTGGCAAATTGATTTGTGTATGCTATTGGCTAGTTTATTATGCATGGATGGTGATGACACAGGATTAGGATGGTAGACAAGATTCTCTCCGGTTGGATTCAGATTTTGTTTTGGATAATAGAGTACACAATTATTCGAACTCCAAATAAAGTTGCCATGATTTTATTTGAGATTGGATTGGAGTTGTAGAAAATTATCCATGAGAACAAGAATATGAAACACAACCGTTTTGTGGAATTTGAAATTTGAATTTTGAAATTTGAAATTTGAATTTTGAAATTTGAAATTTGAATTTTGAATTTGAAATTTGAATTTGAAATTTGAATTTGAAATTCGAATTTGAAATTTGAATTTGAAATTTAAATTTGAAATTTGAAATTTGAAATTTGAAATTTGAATTTGAAATTTGAATTTGAAATTTGAAATTCAAATTTTGAATCACAGTCCAAGTAGGATTCGAATTTGTTGTGGAAAATCCACAAGGTTTGAAATTCGAATTTGAGTTGGATTTGGAGAGGATAATCTTGTTAGAATCCTACTTGAATTTTGAATCCAAATCCCAACAAATAAGGGACGAAATTTTGAGGATAATCCTTATGAAAGATTTCGGATTTTGTGGATAAGATTCAAGGGAATATTCAAGCTTCAATCCTAGTTGAATTTGGTTTCTCTCTCCTCCCAAAAGTGGCCGAAATTTTGGATCCCTAATCCTAGGAAATTCGGTTATTTTTGGATAAGGTTAAGATGAGATTTTGCTTGAGAAATCCTAGTGGAATTTTGATTCTCCCTTATCCTAAAAGTGGCCGAAAATTTGGAGGATTTTCTCCTTGTGAATTTCGGATTTTTTGGTTGGAAAAGGGAGATAAAATTCTAGCTAAAATCTTGTTAAGATTTGGATTGGATTTATCTAGAAAAACCGAATTTAATTGTGGAGATTCTCCCTTGGAAAATTCGGATTTTTTGGGTTTGGATAAGGGAAAATATCTTTTCCTAGTCCAATTCAAATTCAGAGATTCACCTCATGCAGGTCTATAAATAGAGGTCCTGCCACTCCAGTTCTCTGAGACCACAGACTCTCAGGTGAGCAGGCTTATTGTTGCACAGCTCATCGTGACAATAAAGTTCTTTAGAGATCTGGGTGGTCGGAAGAAGACTAGCAATGCTAGCATACCGATCGAGGTTCAGAGTGCCCACACACTCAGCCATTCGGGAATTGGAGAATAGTAGAGAAGGCTAGTTGGTTGAAGCCTCCAGTCACTCTCCTCCTGTTCATTGGCGTCCTTGAGGTATGAGTTTTAATTGTTGTTGATTTATTGTATATGGCATCATGAGATATTTAACGATCTAAAAATTTTTATTGTTCCGCTGCGCCACTCTGATACGTTTTTACCGGTTTATTTTCCTACAATTGGTATCAGAGCCATCTCATGACTATGCCATGCACATAAATTAGACAATTACTTAGTCTTTTTATTTATGTATGGATTTGATATTTAGAGAGTGGCATTCTAGGGTTCTTTTATGTTGTTATCATGTATTATGTATAAAGTATGTGGTTATTTTAATTTTTTGAATTATTATAAGCATGCTTGTTTATACCGGTTGTGGTTCCTTAGAATTTAGAAAAATTGTATCTAGGAATTTTTTTATGTAACCATGGGAGCAGTTTATTAACACTGTAATTTTCCCATGGATTTTAATTTTTGTCTCTTAGAATATTTATGGTTAGAATTTTTTGTACACCGGAAACGGTTTAGAATTTTTTATGTAATTATTCTTGGAGGAGATTGAAGATTGAAGACCGTAATTTATTTTTTCCAAAAGTTAAATTTGATTTAAAGGTTGAAATTTTGATTGTGTGGAAAATTTCAATTTAATTGGGATTCAAATTAATTTTTGGAGATCCTAATAGGTAAATTGGAATATGGCACGAAAATCGAGACACGACTCCTCGGAATAGGCCCACGGGCCTTGGTGGGGCTGCAGCCCCTGCCCTCGGGCAGGATGGGGCTGCGGCAGCCCCTGTGCAAGCCCACACCACCCACGGCCGCAGGCTCTGCCTGCAGCCAGGGGTGGCCGTGGCCTGCCCAAGGCTGGCCGCAGCCTGGGCGTGCAGCCTCTGGCTGCAGGCGCTGCCTGCAGCCTGCCGGCTGCTGCGCCCAATCTGGGCGTGCAGCCAGGTGCTGCAGGCTTAGCCTGCAGCCCGGCAGGCTGCACAAGGGGCGGCCGTGGGCTGCCAGCCCCTCCGGGGTTGGTGGCTGCCCACGGCGGCTGCCGCCTACTGGGGCGGCGGTCCGACGGTCCAAAAATCAGAAAAATTTTGATTTTTAAATTTGAGATTTAATTTTAAATCATGTTTAAAAATATGTAATTTTGAAATTTTTGAAATTACATATTATTACACATGATGTTTAAAATTGTTTAAAAATTTAAATTTGAAGTTTAAATTTGAAATTCGAATTTGGAATTTGAATTTGAAATTTAAATTTTTGGAGATTTGAATTTTAAATAATTCTTGGGATGAGAAATAAATGGAGAGGCTACATAAAGATGGATACAAGAAGACGGAACAAAATTCAAGACCCAAAGAATGCTTTGGATGGAATTTTGTAATCTTTATTTTCTTTGTTCTAGGATGGAACCATGGCTTGGTTATTCTGTCAATTATTTTTTTTGTGATATGTCATGGATGTATAAATATGTATTGATGGATGTTTAGTATGCATATTTGATAACATGTCATATAGAATAGGTGAGTGCCGCTCATACTATATTGATCATACATAATTTGTCAAAACTTGCATGTTTTTCAAAATATTGAGTGGGAGAGGGTTTCAAACAAAACCCACGGCCTCCATTGTTGATCCATATGTGAAAGCATGGTAACGCCTCGCGTCAGTTCTGACCTGACCACACCCCTCGGTAGGTGTTTACCGCCGCCGGTATACTAGATTGGATCTCCTATGTGGAAAACGTGTTCGGGTGTGATCCTATTCATGACCACCCCTCGGTGGCTTGGTAGGACGTGGATCGGGCTACGTAAACAATGGTTATACACTCAAGACTCGTTTAGTTATTAACCTTCCCTAGAAGCTCTGTTAACTAAACTGGTGGCCAAATAAGCGGTTATTAATATATGTCTTAACCTTGGAGGATTTAAGGCAACATATATTAATTGGACGGGGTCCATGTTCCGGCTATTTGTTCTCATGACCACCCCTCGGTGGCTTGGGGCAATAGGTGCTGAGAATTACCGTTGCAATGCTACATGTTTTTTCAAGTTTCATGTAGGAACATACTTGTATGTTTTATTTGCTAAATTATCTGCATATTTGCTTGGGCTTTGTAATGATGTCTAGTATAATTTTATTTCAGTTCAAAATGTCACCGACACCCCTCATTTCGATACTTACTGAAAATAAGTTGAATGGCGACAATTATAAAGATTGGAAAAGAAATCTATTAATAGTTCTCAGCTGCGAGAGACACAAGTTCGTACTGGACGAACCATGCCCACCTGGGCCCAAACCTGACACACCACTTGAGGAGGTCCCGGTTGCCTATAATTGTTGGAGAGAATCCAATGAAATAGCTCGATGCTACATCCTTGCTAGCATGACGAGTGCTTTACAAAAGCAGCATGAGACTTATCAAGTTGCTGGGGAGATCATGGAAAATCTGGAGGACATGTTCGGAGGCCAAGAAAAATTGGCTCGACAGTCCGCTATCACCAGCATTATGAACTCCAAGCAAAAGGCTGGTGCTCCGGTGAAGGACCATATGATCACTCTAATGGGATTCTTCGCTGAAGCTGCCGAGAATGGTGCTGAGTTAGACTACAACACCCAGATCGAGATGGTGTTCAAGACTCTGTCTAAAGATTTTGTGGGGTTTAAGGCCGCATACAATCTGGCGACAAAGGAGTTAGGACTTACCGAGCTCATGAAGCAACTACAGGCTTATGAGCGGATGATCAGGGATGAAGATGTGGTCCGACCTAGAGGAGAGGCCAATTTGGCGGAATCTTCCAATCCCTCACGGAAGAGGAAGAGGCCAAATAAGAAGCAAGTGGCTTCCAGTTCTTCTAATCCTCCTGTCTCGGACGGGAAGAAGAAGAAGAAGAACAAGAAGCCAAAGGACCCTAAAAAGTCCAAATGCTTCCACTGTGGGAAGGTAGGTCACTTCAAGAAGGCTTGCCGGGAATTCCTAGCCTCCAAGGGCAAGGAAGGTAAGGAACTTCATTACTTAGAAGCGTGTTTAGTGGAAGAATCGAAAGACACATGGGTCATTGATTCGGGCGCCACTAATCATGTTTGTGTTTCTATGCAGGGGTTCGTGGAAACGAGAAGTCTACATGATAGGAGCCTCTCGTTGCGGACTGGAGATGGTAGCTTTGTGGTGGCTGAGGCAGTGGGAGACGTTCATCTTTATTTTGATCAATTTAGGTTTATTTTATTGAAAGACTGTTTTTATGTTCCTAATTTTAGGAGGAACCTTATATCGGTAGCTTGTTTAATAAAGGATTCTTATTCAGTTTCTTTTAGTAAAAGAGTTGATATTCGTAGAAATAAGTCTTTTATCTGTTCTGGATGGATGGATGGAAACCTATATTTGATCAGACCAAAGATGTACTCACTGCTTGACACTGAATTAATTGATAACTCTAAAAGGTTGAAAGTTTCTCACTCTAACAAGGCGTATCTTTGGCATTTAAGACTTGGTCATATTAATCAGGATAGGATTCAAAGATTGGTGAAAGACGGTCCTCTGGAATCTCTGGAGGAGGTATGACTTCCCCAATGTGAGTCTTGTCTAGAGGGTAAGATGACTAAGAGGTCTTTTGGAGCTAAGGGTACAAGGGCACAGGAGCTCTTAGAAATTGTGCACACTGACGTATGTGGCCCCATGAACGTCACAGCACGAGGAGGGTTCGAGTACTATGTCTCTTTCATAGATGATTACTCGAGGTATGGATATGTGTATCTGATGCACCGCAAGAGCGAAACCTTTGACAAGTTCAAAGAGTATCGTGCGGAAGTGGAAAAGCAATTGGATAAATCCATAAAGACACTTCGATCTGATCGAGGTGGCGAATACCTCTCCGATGAATTTCTAGGACATCTTGTAGAGAATGGGATATTATCTCAATTGACTGCACCTGGTACTCCACAACAGAATGGTGTAGCCGAAAGGAGAAACAGGACCTTATTGGATATGGTACGGTCCATGATGAGTTACTCAACGCTGCCATTATCATTTTGGGGACATGCTTTACAAACGGCGTGCTATATTCTGAACCAGGTTCCGAGCAAATCAATTCCTAGAACTCCGTATGAATTGTGGCGTGGCAGGAAGCCCTCCCTTGGACATATGAGAATATGGGGCTGCCCGGCACATGTACTGGATGGGGATGTGAAGAAGTTGGAACCAAGATCAGAATTGTGCATGTTTGTAGGGTATCCAAAAGGAACTAAAGGAGGTCTGTTCTATAACCCGAAGGAACAAAAGGTCATTGTCTCAACCCATGCGACATTCTTGGAGGAAAGTCACATGAATGACTTTAAGCCTCGAAGCAAAGTGGTGCTAGAGGAGTTATCGGGTGAAAGAACTGCTCCACAGATTTCGGTCTTGGACGCAAGTTCGAGTTCCAGTGAAAGACTTGCAGACGATCAACAATTTAGGGTGCCTCGTCGTAGTGGGAGGGTTTCTAAGAAACCTAATTTCTTTATGTATGATGCTGAGGTATACCAGGCCGAGGCTCATGAGCATGAGGAAGATCCGGTCACATATGATGAAGCTATAAAGGATGTTGATTCTAGATCTTGGAAACAGGCTATGAACAATGAGATGGATTCTATGAAATCCAACTCTGTTTGGGAACTTGTAGATTTGCCGGATGGGATAAAACCCATTGGATGCAAATGGGTCTACAAAAGAAAGAAGGATGCGGAAGGGAGAGTGGAAACTTTCAAAGCTAGACTGGTTGCAAAGGGATACACGCAAAAGGCTGGAATCGATTACGAGGAAACCTTTTCGCCTGTTGCTATGCTTAAGTCTATCCGTATTCTTCTATCCATTGCTGCGGCTCTCGATTACGAGATCTGGCAAATGGATGTCAAGACGGCATTCTTAAATGGCCATCTTGAAGAGTGTATCTATATGATACAGCCCGAAGGGTTCGTAGCAAAAGGCCAAGATAGGAAAGTCTGCAAGTTGCTTAGATCCATTTATGGATTAAAGCAGGCATCCCGCTCATGGAACTAGAGGTTTGATCAAGCGATTAAGACATTTGGTTTTGAGCAGAACGTTGATGAACCTTGTGTTTATAAACGTATTAAGGATGGAAAAGTGGTCTTTCTGATACTCTATGTCGATGATATACTACTCATTGGGAATGATGTAGGGAACTTATCATCGGTCAAGCTTTGGTTACACCAACAGTTTGACATGAAGGACTTGGGAGAAGCTAATTATGTTCTAGGCATTCGTCTCTTCAGAGATCGAAAGAACAAAATGATAGCGTTATCCCAAGCTTCATACATAGATAAAATAATTGACAAATATGCAATGCTAGAGGCAAAGAAAGGCTCACAACCTTCTATTGCCGGTTTAACTCTTTCATTGGATGACTGTCCCAAGACATCGGAAGAAAGAGAGCGTATGAGTAAGGTCCCTTATGCATCCGCTGTGGGTAGCCTTATGTACGCTATGCTTTGCACTCGCCCGGACATATGTTTTGCAGTAGGTATGGTGAGTCGATATCAAGCGAATCCTGGAACCAAGCACTGGCAAGCAGTAAAGCATATACTCAAGTATCTTAAGAGAACGAGGGATTATATGCTAGTGTATTCTGGAGGGGACCTAACACCCGTAGGATACACGGACTCAGACTTCCAGACTTGTAAGGATTCGAGGAAATCGACATCTGGATCAGTGTTTTTACTCGGAGGAGGCGCCATTGTGTGGAGGAGCGTGAAGCAGGGCTGCACAGCTGACTCTACTATGGAGGCTGAGTATGTGGCTGCGGCTGAGGCATCTAAAGAAGCGGTTTGGCTCCGCAAGTTCTTTAGAGACCTTGAGGTCATTCCGGGTGTTGACAAGCCTGTCACACTTTACTGTGATAATACAGGGGCTATTGCCAACACAAGGGAATCTCGTCACCACAAGAGGACCAAGCACATCGATCGGAGGTATCACATTATTAGAGGGCATGTGGAGACAGGACAAGTGGATGTTTGTAAGATCGCGTCCGAGGATAACATCGCTGATCCCTTTACTAAGACTTTGGTAGCTAGAAGCTTTGAGAGGCATGTAGAGGCGATGGGGATGCGTAACATGGCACATCTGCTGGCTTAGGGCAAGTGGGAGATTGTTAGGAAATGCCCTAAGTATTAGAGACATTTTGATGTATTCATTTTGAACTGGATAATAAAATTATACTTAGAGGTTATTCATTACATTGCTATCTGTCCTCGTCTTATTTACATGTTAAAGTAAATGTAAGCAAATATGGCTCACTGACTGCTTGTGTTAAAACTGTTAGAACGTTGCATGCAATGGACTTTTGTATGCGAGAAGACAATGTTCTAAAGTTAGCAGTCTAAACTATGGTCTGTAGTCTATGGGGTTAGACCGAGCATCTAACTCATGTTAAGACTATTATGTTGTCTAAAGCCTTGGAGGGGACGGTCTGTCTTGACTGTCTGGAGCTGGACTCCCAAGTAGAGACATGGATATGTTGCTTGGTGGTGACATATTAGACCGGGACTAAAGCGTGATTGATCTACGTAGTCCGCTATGAGTGGATCAATCTGCTTTTGACGTTCATTATGCAATAACCTTAATCCTGAGTAAATGAACTACTTCATGTATATGACTTGTGTACTTTGATGTTCCAATGGCTAAAGCGTCTCAGAGGTAGTAAGCTTATAGACCGGTTCGTTGGGTGCATGACTTGTATACGATGAAGGGTTTGTTTGCAGATATCAGAATCATAGCTCTGAGGAGTTAAAGGTATCCTCTTAAAGGCATTATACTGAATGTGAAAATGGACAAGGCCTTGGGTCGTCTGCTGGGCGGATGATTTCTTATTCACATATGGTGAATAATCATTTTCTAGATTCGGTAGTATAATGGAACTTTAAGATAGCCTGATCAGTAGGATTAAACGGACTTTGACCTAAGGCTGATCATGGATATCATATGAGGGTTTTGCATATATGACAAGGTCATTGGATGGTAGCTCGTCACAGGCTTACGTAATACGGTATATAATTGGGAGTTCAGTTTCAGGTTTATAGTGGTGTGACTCTGAAATTAGTGATCATATGATTGAGTTGTTCGGTACAGAATGATGATCATATGGAATCACGGGAGCCCGATTATATATGTCCAATCAGTCCCTCTACTAGCTCCACATAATTCCTTAACGTTTGGCAAATTGATTTGTGTATGCTATTGGCTAGTTTATTATGCATGGATGGTGATGACACAGGATTAGGATGGTAGACAAGATTCTCTCCGGTTGGATTCAGATTTTGTTTTGGATAATAGAGTACACAATTATTCGAACTCCAAATAAAGTTGCCATGATTTTATTTGAGATTGGATTGGAGTTGTAGAAAATTATCCATGAGAACAAGAATATGAAACACAACCGTTTTGTGGAATTTGAAATTTGAATTTTGAAATTTGAAATTTGAATTTTGAAATTTGAAATTTGAATTTTGAATTTGAAATTTGAATTTGAAATTTGAATTTGAAATTCGAATTTGAAATTTGAATTTGAAATTTAAATTTGAAATTTGAAATTTGAAATTTGAAATTTGAATTTGAAATTTGAATTTGAAATTTGAAATTCAAATTTTGAATCACAGTCCAAGTAGGATTCGAATTTGTTGTGGAAAATCCACAAGGTTTGAAATTCGAATTTGAGTTGGATTTGGAGAGAATAATCTTGTTAGAATCCTACTTGAATTTTGAATCCAAATCCCAACAAATAAGGGACGAAATTTTGAGGATAATCCTCATGAAAGATTTCGGATTTTGTGGATAAGATTCAAGGGAATATTCAAGCTTCAATCCTAGTTGAATTTGGTTTCTCTCTCCTCCCAAAAGTGGCCGAAATTTTGGATCCCTAATCCTAGGAAATTCGGTTATTTTTGGATAAGGTTAAGATGAGATTTTGCTTGAGAAATCCTAGTGGAATTTTGATTCTCCCTTATCCTAAAAGTGGCCGAAAATTTGGAGGATTTTCTCCTTGTGAATTTCGGATTTTTTGGTTGGAAAAGGGAGATAAAATTCTAGCTAAAATCTTGTTAAGATTTGGATTGGATTTATCTAGAAAAACCGAATTTAATTGTGGAGATTCTCCCTTGGAAAATTCGGATTTTTTGGGTTTGGATAAGGGAAAATATCTTTTCCTAGTCCAATTCAAATTCAGAGATTCACCTCATGCAGGTCTATAAATAGAGGTCCTGCCACTCCAGTTCTCTGAGACCACAGACTCTCAGGTGAGCAGGCTTATTGTTGCACCGCTCATCGTGACAATAAAGTTCTTTAGAGATCTGGGTGGTCGGAAGAAGACTAGCAGTGCTAGCATACCGATCGAGGTTCAGAGTGCCCACACACTCAGCCATTCGGGAATTGGAGAATAGTAGAGAAGGCTAGTTGGTTGAAGCCTCCAGTCACTCTCCTCCTGTTCATTGGCGTCCTTGAGGTATGAGTTTTAATTGTTGTTGATTTATTGTATATGGCATCATGAGATATTTAACGATCTAAAAATTTTTATTGTTCCGCTGCGCCACTCTGATACGTTTTTACCGGTTTATTTTCCTACAGGTTACTCCCCAGAGTCCCTATCGATTATGCACGCATTTCGGTATGACCAATTATGGACCCAAAAACCAGAACGTAATGAAAGATAAAGACTCAAGAAAATAAAAATAAAAATATGCAGTCCATAAACAGGCATAAGATATACTAATATTACGAATACCAATGCAATCAAAGTTACTATTCATGGTCAACGGTACTATTCACAATCGATAGTATTGTTTGTGGTCAGAGTTACTATTCATAATAAATAGTAATACAAAAGCAATGCATCTTATTTATTATGTTAATGATCCATGTTATGTTTGATGTTAAGGATATTTAAGCATACATAAGTGTATTTACGATGCTTAAGTATATTTACAAAGTTTTACTTATTTAAGTATGATAAGTGTATTCATGAAGTTAAATGTGAGAGTATTTTCACAATAACAAGTGTGTCAAGTATGTTATATTTATGATGTTAAACTTATGATCAATATGCTATGTTTAAATTATTACAATGATAAGTATGAAATTCTGTTTAGTTATTATAGGGCTCCCAATTGGTAGTACGTCCCGGATTTGGAAGTTTAACATTGAGTAAATCGTAGAGGATAGCACAAAAGTATGTTCAAGATATTAAGTATGTTTAGAGCATGTCGAGAATGCAAGTATGTTCAGGATATTAAGTAGGTTTAAAGCATGTTAAGTATGAAAGTGTAATCACGGTGTGCATTATATCAAGTATGGTTATGATAAAAAGTTTGTGTAAGTATGTTTTAAATATTATATACGTTAAGTATAAAATCTAAAGTAATGTATGATATGTGTTGTGTTAATATTTTGATGTCATAATTGGTATCATATATGTTCTGTCAAGATGGTATGAATGATGTTAAATACGTTTAAGTATTAATGTTAAGCAAACGTAACGTTATAAAGTTACTATTTATAGTGAATAGTACTACTCATGGTAATAAGCAAGTATAACATGACTAACGTTCCTATTAAAAATATGATATGTTATAACTATTATGCATAAGTTAATAAACGTAAGTTAATCATATTATGTTAAGTATGCTCTATATGATGATATATATGCATGTTATATTTAAATATGAATGTCTAAATAAAAAACGATACGTGTATGCAATGTTTGTATGTATGAAAGTATGTTTATGATGTTAAGGATATTTAAGTATACGTAAGTATAATTTACGATGCTTAAGTACATTTACGATGTTTTATGTATTTTAGCATGACAAGTATATTTATTATGTTAAATGTGAAAGTATTTTCACGATAATAAGTATGATATATATGTTATGTTTACGATGTATAGCATACGTTAAATAAGCTATGTTTACGATGTTCAAGTATATCCAAGTATGACTACGATGTTTCAAGTATATTAAGTACAAAAGCATGTTCATGATGCCAAGTATGTTAAGTGTATTCACGACGTTACCGTCAGTTCACGAGGTTCAAGTATGAAAGTATGTATATGAGATTAAAGCATGATAAATACTAAAGTATGTTTATGATGTTAAGTACGTATAAAGTACATTAAGTATGTTACGATACTAAGTGTGAAAGTAGGACTATGATGTAAAGTGTGTTCAGATATGTACAAGTATGTTTATAAGGTTATGTGTAATAAGTATGAATGTTAAGTAATATACGGTATATGATATGCAATGTTTTGTGGCTACAGTAGGTATCAGAATTACCTTGTACTATATGGTATGAATTGCTACATGTCATGAATGTATGTTTGAACGTACTGTGCCTGTCGCTCACAAGTTTGTTTATGTTGCAGGTAAGCATCCCGCATGACGATAAGACAAGTGATGGATGACAAACGAGATCTACATGTGCCAAGGGACTGGGTACTGCTAGGAGTTTTCCGCTGAGTTGTTTAAAAGAGTAATGAAAAGAATGTTAAAATGATATTTTATGATGTATATCAAGTTACGATAATGTATTTACTTTAGGAAATATTTTACCATGATACGATTTGCAAGTTTAAAGTTTTAAAAAAGAAAGAAAAAATTATCCCTAATTTTCACATTCAAATAGGAAGTTAAAATAAGCATGTTAAACGAAGTAGGTTAAAAGTAAGATACCAGTCGTCAAAGGTGGTATCAGAATAAGTTAAAAGCAAGTTAAAAGTAAGTTGTCGACGACCCAAGTGGTTACAGTCTATCGCAGTTGGCGACAGTAGCTGACTGTAATAGTACTGTTTAACCCTACGTAGGGCGGGACGTCACATCCCGGTTATCACATTCACCCCTCCTTATAGACTTTTCGTCCTCAAAAATTTAGAACAAGTGGGGGTACAAATTCTTAATTTCGTCTTCATGTTCCCATGTAGCCTCTTCAATGTTGTGATTTCTCCACAGCACTTTGACTAATGGGATTGTTTTATTCCTCAAAACTTTATCTTCACATGCCAGGATCTGAACAGGTCTCTCCTCGTAGGTCAGGTCTTCCTTAATCTAGATCGGTTCATGTTTCAGCATATGGGACGGATCCGATATGTACTTCCGTAGCATTGACAAGTGAAACACATTATGTACTGCCGACATTTCTGGAGGTAATGCCAATCTATAGGCAACTTTACCAATGCGTTCGATGATCTCGTATGGTCCAATATATATTGGACTCAATTTCCCCTTCTTCCCGAACCGCATTATTCCTTTCATCAGTGAAACTCTTAGGAATACGAAATCCCCTTCATTGAACTCCAGTGATCTTCGTCTCTTGTCCGCAGAACTCCTCTGTCAGCTCTGGGCTATCTTCATCCGCTGTTGTATATTTGTAACTGCATCCATGGTCTCTTGTACAAAATCAGTCTTATGCAGCCGTTTCTCTTGTAGGTCGTACCAGTGAATCAATGATTTACACTTCCTTCCATACAAAGCTTCATAGGGCGCCATACCTATCAAAGCTTGGTAGCTGTTGTTATATGAAAACTCTACCAATGGAAGTTTCTCATTCCAGCTCCCCGGGAAATCTATTATACATGCACGCAGCATGTCTTCTAGCGTTTGGATGGTTTGCTTAGATTGCCCATCTATCTGTGGATAAAATGTTGTGCTCAGACGCACTTCTGTTCCCATAGCTTCTTACACACATGTCCAGAAGTTCGAAGTAAATCGTGGATCATGATCTGACACAATGGATTTAGGAACTCCATGTAGCCTGACTATGTGGTTAACATATAAGCTTGCTAACTTTTCCAATGAGAAGGTCATTTTTACTGCAATGAACCTTGTCATCTTTGTCAATCTGTCTACAATAACCCAAATGGCATCATAGCCTTCTCGGGTCTTTGGTAATCCTACCACAAAGTCCATCGTGATATGTTCCCATTTCTACTCAGGAATCTCCAACGGTTCTAGCTTTCCGCCTGGATTACGATGTTCAGCCTTAACTTTTTGTCATGTCATACATCTACTTACAAACTCAGCTATATCCTTCTTCATCTCTTTCCACCAGAATTGCAGTTTCAAATCTTGGTACATCTTGCTAGCTTCGGGATGTACTAAGTAGGGTGTTTCATGAGCTTCAGCCATAATTCACCTTTTTAATCCTTCATCGTCTGGAATTTGAATTCTCCCCTGATGTAGGATTAATCCTTCTTCAGATGCTCCCTCCTGCGAACTTGCTAGCTTCAAATCTCGTTTTTGAGCTTCTTTGATGTCTTTATACAATGTTGACTCTAATTGTAATGCAGCTAGCTTTCCAGTTATTAGCTCCATCTCCAGCATGTTGATTTCCTACTGTAATGGCTTTGGAAGTTTCCCAATCGATAATTGCTACGGAACAGTAGATTTCCTACTTAACGCATCTGTAATGCGATTGGCTTTTCCTGGATGATAGAGGATTTCACAATCATAATCCTTTACCAGCTCCAGCCATCTCCTTTACCGCATATTTAGCTCCTTCTGTGTGAAGAAATATTTTAGACTCTGGTGGTCCGTATAAATCTGACACTGAGCTCTATAAAGATAATGTCGCCAGATCTTTAATGCGAACACTACGCGGCAAGCTCCGTATCGTGCATGGGATAATTTTTCTCATGGTCCTTTAATTGATGCGAGACATAAGCAATCACCTTGTCGCTTTGCATCAGGACAGCTCCTAATCCCAACTTTGAGGCATTGCTATATATCACGAACATCTCCCCTTCAGTCGGAAGTGTAAGTATTGGCACGCTCGTTAGTCATTTCTTTAGTTCTTGGAAGCTTTTCTCGCACTACTCAGTCCATTCATACTTCTCTTCCTTGCATGTAAGTGCCGTGATAGGAGTGGCAAGTCGCGCAAATCCTTCAACAAATCTTCTATATAGCTGCCAGACCTAAGAAACTTCGTATTTCTGTCACGTTCTTAGGTGCAGGCTATTCGTTGATCGCCTCTATTTTTGCAGGATCCACAGCAATTCCTACATTGGAAATCACGTGTCCAAGAAAATGTACTCTATCCAGCCAAAATTCACATTTAGAGAAGTTGGCATATAGTTGATGCTCCCTTATTGTCTGCAAAACAACCTTCAAATGTTCCTTATGCTCCTCTCGAGTCTTTAAATATATGAGAATGTCATCAATAAACACAATGATATACTTTCGTTCCCTCGTCACGTCCAATACACATGCTAGGTATCCAGCACAACCACTAGACATCAGCCTCTTCGCTTCCATTGAGTTGATCATTATCTTCTTTGATCTGCGTGACGTATCGACGTACTCAAATCCCTCTTCTTGGTTTGGTTGAAATCTTATCTTCCGCTTTCGGTAATCGATCGTGGCTTGATACTTCCCTAGGAAATCCATTCGTAATATTATATCGTAGTCGGCAAGCTCCATCATGATCAGTTCTGCAAACAACTCCTTATTTGCCACAATTATTGGCACATGCGGTAACCAATAATTAGACATCAGGACTTCCCCTGAGGGTAGTGTAGTTCTAAATGTCATACCCATATTGTCCTTAGGATTTCCTATCCTATTTGCAAACTGGTATGAAATGAAAGAATGCGTAGCTCCAGAGTCAAATAAAACAGATGCCAAATTATTAGCGATAGAAAGCTGACCTGTCACTACATTTGACGCTCCCGCTTCTGCCTCTTCCTTCATATAGACCATGACCCTAGCATCTACACAAGGAAAGTGTTCTTGTCTTTCATGTCTCTCAGAATGAAATGACCCTTCAACTTTGGTTTGTAATGAATGTGCCTGGGGATGTTGTTCTGACTGAGACAAACCTTGCACATTCTGCCTATTTTCTGGACAGTTTTTGGCAAAGTGACCATCCTTCCCACATTGAAAGCAGGCATTTGAGGCCAATTTACATCGACCTGCATGTCTTTTCCCACAGTTCACACAGTCTCGAACCATAGGGCCAGCATTATTGTTTGTTTTCCTCTGCTGGTTCCTATTCCCAAAATTGTTTCCTTTTCTCTTCCCTTGGGACTGCTGACCAGAAGTACTTGGCTGCCTAGCCTTGACATTTGAACTCAGCTTGCTGCTTTGTCTAACTTGAGATCCAGCTTGTATGGCTTTGGTCAAGATCTTTTCCTTCTTCTTCGCATCCCAGACTTTCTCTCTCTCTTCCTTTTGATGGATCAGATAATATTCTACCCTCAGCGCACGACTAACACAATCAGATATAGTGTTAGGCGACGTCAATCCACTGTCCACCAATGCTGAGATTTCAGGACAAAACATTCCCAGCATTATCTGGATTTTCTCCCTTTCAGTGGTGACAAAGGGCACAGTCTGGACAGTTTATCAAACTTACTGCAGACTTCTATTACCGTCATGTCCCCTTGCTTCAACTTTGCGAACTCTCTTTGTTGTGGTCGTAACACTGCCGAATTATAATATTTCTGATTGAATTCTTCTAGAAAATCCAACCAAGACATCGTATACATGTTTCTCCTTAGCTTAATTGAGTCCCACTAGAACCTTGCATCCCTTTTCAGAACAAAGGACGCACACAGAATCTTTTCCTGGTCATTCAGCTCCATAAACTCTAATATCATGTGGAGTGAGGACAACTACTCCTCGGCTTCTAGAGGGTTGGTGGAACCCTCAAACTCTGGTGGCCTCATACGTCGGAACCTTTCATATAATGGCTCCTGATTAGCCCGGGTGGTGGTTAGGGTTGTACTACTTCTTCTGGTACCACTAGCGGCACTTCAGGTTCTGGGGCGGCCATTTGTGGTTCTTGGTTCTCATCTTGTTCTTGTTTTTGCTCCATTTGCTCGAGTCTTTGTCTTAGCTCGGCATTCTCTCTCATTTGGGCTTTTATTAGGGCTTCTAGCTCATCCACTCTTTTTGATAACACTGGATGTCCTCGCATGTTCTGCAGATTCCTTGGATTTACCATCTCATCCTATTTCCTAAAATCGCACATGAGTTGATTGTTAGATTTTCACAAACTTATTTTTATAACATAAGTACAATTAGTTTTGATCATCACATAATTTCAACATTTCACACATTGAACATGTCAAAATATGATTATCATTTCTTTTCATTTCAAAAGTACATCAGTTCAAAGGCTTTTCTCAAAATAGCCTTTCGATACTGTCATATATACACATATACAGTTATATATATACATTTGTACAACACATGTATTTCTATACTAATCTCCTAGCTGAGGTTGCCCTGGGATCGTCAAAAACTCAATTGGATCCATTTCATCATCGTCCGTTCCATTTCCAGCCTCGGATGGTGTTGATCCTTCAGCTGGATCTGCACCCTCTGGTTATCTCGATGGACCATCCTCTTGGTCGTTTGCCATCAGTCCAGATTTGTATAGGCGATCTAACATTGCTTCTTGTAGCAACTACTCACGCCTCTTGCGCACCATGCGCTCCATCATCATCTCCTCCTCTACTTTAGCTACCACGACAATAAACTCACGTAATGTAGTAGGGTATAAAGGGGTTACCCTCCACCGTAGGTCTAGGGTGAGTCCTTTCCAAAATATGCCACAAAAATCATCATTTATGATGTTGGATAGAGGACATGTACTTACCATGCTATCCTGGAATCTGACAGCATATGAGAATACCGTATCGCTCAGCATCATTTGCTGTTTATCTGCCTTCAGGACAAAGTCTCTGACATCCGCATAATTGGGCATGGTCGATAATGGCGATACTTTCCTGCTCTGAGGAGGGTCTACGACTAGTGCTGCACTCTTCTGTGGAAACTGCTCTAGCATGACTTGGTGAAATTCAGCCCAATCCATTGCTAAAAGCATCTCCTAATCGCAATACTCCTAATATAACCGTGCATCCTCACGGAATGTGCCAATGGCCATCAAAACCCAGCAATCCTGATCTATATCACACTGGCGCATGATAACCTCAATGTCATATAGCCAGTCTCGCATAGAGATCCCCTGTTGACCTCCCTTGAACGCAGGTGGATGACTGCCTCTAAATGCATGTACCACCCGCACGGATACTCTAGCTCTTATACGAGCTCGATCTCCCACCATTGGAATGTCTACTACTACTGGTGGGTTTACGATCGGTCGTGGCGGTGGTGCTTGTACTGGTGCCGGCGCTACTATCCTCGGTGCTAATGGCTCAGGTACTGGGAGTCGTGGAGCAGCCCGCCGCATCATGGATGACTTGATCACGGGTCTAGTCCATACCCGGATCGATTCTCTTGGTCGGTATGGGTGAGGTCTCATATACGATGGTCTATTCATCTTTAAGTCTGACAAAAATATATAATCTCGAATAAATGCAAAGTTAACTAGCTCAAAGAAAGCTAACTTACTTGGATTGACGAGCAGATCGAGCTTCGTGTCAATAGGGATATTGTCAACCACTCCGATACCAACCTGTGACGCTCCCTGATTTCAACCACCGGCAATCGTTATGAATCGACACTACAGCCGACCAAGACGACTTGCGTGTCGAATCTGTGGTCGTCAGTTTTAAACACTTTTTCTCACAACTCCTAATTATCAGGCCCTAAAATTTTGCCCATAAATTTTCTTTTCTTTAATACATACTTTTTCTTAAGAAAAATATGTAAAATACAATGCTAACTTTTATATATCTTTATGAAGTATAATATAATATACAACATATAATATATATATATGTACTGTATATTTTGTTTTCAAACACATTCTCTTCAATGCATTAACTTTAAAAGCTCAGCGGAAAACTTATGGCAGGACCAAGTCCACAATAAGTTCCCTATCCCTTGACACGCTCGCATCCTGCCACTATCCAGAAATCTACTGGACAGGTTTCTTACCTGCAACATGAACAAATTGGTGAGCTAACAGGCTCAGTAAGTTCAAACATACTTTGTAAGAATCATACAGATTCAAAAACACTGAAAACTCAATTTCCTATGAATAATACTATTCATCATAAATAGTGATTTTGACCTTTGATCGATGAATAGTAACAGTTACCCTAACTAGTTACTATTCACTTTACCCTAACGGAGTACTATTCACATATCTTTATCAAAATTACTACACTTAGCATAAACTTTGGTTATGCTCAATTATGATTTTCATCATTTTATTAATTGTTCATTCTCTATTTACTTTCAGTATAGAGCTCTATTTATGGCAGTACCGATAATTATCTTTGTGCGCTAACTGGGAGGACCTAGGGAGCGACCCTAAAGTATCGGCCTCCACAACCCTTATATCCCCATAGGACTTGAGAAACCTCCACCACTATGTTGGAGGGGCGGTACGCCTTAATGGTTTCATTACCATCTTTCAATTATAGTTTTGACCAAGTGATATTGATCATTACCTTAAGGTCACTATCCTCCATTACCTGTAGGTCTTACATATTTTCTTTATCTAGGATATATTATACTAACTAATCCCTCATTTGTCCTTAAGACTTTATATCTAGAGTACATTCAGTACAAATAAAATAACACAGTATTTCATGTTGCAGACACGAAAATGCTTGAACTTACCAATACTGCGCTAGTGCCCACTTTCGGAACTCCTCCGCAGTTCTATCTCTATTTTGGGTTCCTACAGACATAATATTGTCTGTTAATACCTATATTAATTATCACTTTTAAATATACATTCATTTTACTTAACAATTCAATATATTTAAATTTTGTTTGTGGTACACGGCCTACAACACACCCGTGTCCCAGCTCGTGTACCTCTAGGATTTACTCTACACAGCCATGTTGTTTACTATCTAGCCGTGTAACTGTACATGGCTTGATACACGCTTGTGTTCAAGCCTGTGTACCTCTCGGGTTGTAAAATTTTTCCTATACACGGCTTTGTATTCCTCTACATGCCCGTGTTCCCCAAAATTTTTAGATTTTTAACTCTAAAATCTTTATTTTGAGTCTCAGAATTTTATATAAGTTATTCTAGGTCTTTTAGGATCCTTTTTGAGCCTTTCTGAAATTTTTGGTCAAAATGACCATTTTGCCCTTGACGGGTCTAGGGACCGTAACTATTTCGTTCTATCATTTTTCTCCAATTTTCTAAGCCTAATTATTTTAAAATAATATTCTCTAAGCTTCTGTATTATTTTACAGCTTAAATTGTTGAAAAATCTCAATTTTACTTTTCTCGGCCCTCGATTACTATTCATCCATCACCTAGGGTCGTTCCTCGTTTTTCGAGTGTTTCGGAGCCTCAAATGACCATTTCACTACTCTTAAAATGCTTTTTAATCCCATCCCCGGCCCTCGGTCCTCGAGAGGCTCGAGTTTCTTTTCTCGACCTATATTTTTCCTTCGTTTCCCAAAATACCCCTAACATGGATTTTTTTTCCTGTTTTAGGCATTTTAGTGTTTTAGGGTCGGTTTACTATTCGTTTTGGGTTGGTTTTCTATTTCTAACCCTAATCCACCAAGGGATCCTGTTTTCCTTCCTGACTCCAATATTTTCACCCTTCGTTTCCCGAAATGCCCTTATGTCGATTTTAGAAATTACGGCAGCATTTCCGCTTATATTTTAAGGTTTCTCGGTGTTAGGTAGGCCTCAGAACCTTTGTACCTGTCACGTACTATACCAGAGCCCAATTTTATGCAAAGTTCCAAACTTTGTATAAAAATTTTCCACATAATTCAATATTCAAGAATCAATACAAAATAACAATATTTTTTCCAAACCAGCCTCAGTTTACATGTTAATCATCACCAAATAATTTTTCATCGCAACATATCACTCTTAGGTTTCTAATGTATAATTCAACATCAAAACCTAACAAAACATTCATTCTAACCCTAGCAGAGCCGCGGATTTTCATAGACAAACACATAGAAAATCTTGTTTTCTTTTCTAGGGTTTTTATCAACATTTTTCAACACTAAAAATTTCCATTTCCTAGTGTTCATAACCCATGGATTTTAGCATGAAACTTTACCAAAATTTTCTTATTTCTTGATTCTAATCCATGCATGATTTGACACATAATGAAATGAACATAAACACTAAACCAAATTATCAATTCTTATTCGTTTTTCACACCATTAAAGCCATGGTTTTTCAAGGGAAACATACAAAATTTTTGCTTGTTTCTAAACCCTAAATCATGCTTTAAACCTTTGAACATCAAACCAATCATATAACCAACAAAACAACAGTTTTTTTTCATTGTTTTTCAACATTTTAAACCCACGGATTTTCTATAGAAAATCAAGGAAAGATGCTTCAATTTAGAAGCTCGCCTTAACTAATTGATGACTTGATGTTGGAAATGCAATGCAAGCTAAGTTTGGTGTGAAATTTTTAACAAAATTTTGGCTTACAAGGGGGTTGCTCATGGTTTTTAGGCTGAAGAAAAGGCAAGAGTTTGGCTTGAATTTTCCATTTTTTTGATTGAATTTTGATGCCTATTTATAGGCAAAAACCAAGGGTTTTTTAGCAAAATTTTTCAACGATTTGCTAATTGTTCAAGGACCAAAAAGTAAGGATTTTGGGGCAAAAATCAAAATTTTTTAGCAAATGGCCGAATGGCCTTTTTCCAATTTTTTTAAAAAAATTTCAAATGGCTTTTTGGCAAGATCATAACCCTTGATCAAAAAATGGGATAATCCTAGCCATACACCTTTCATTTTTACTTTCCAAATCTTGTAAAATAAAATGGATTTACGACATCATCTTGATGATGTCATCCTACTATTCATATTAATTCACTAATTAATTCATGATCAACTTTTGACCGAAAACCGAACCGAACGGAATTGTACCAAAATCGCTTAAGCGGGTTCCCGACGCCTCCAGTGCAATCGGTTTGTTTTATTTTGCTTTCGTTTGGTCAGAATTCTCTACTGTAAATTTCTATTATTTTAGTGCATTTCGATGCATTCTCTAGGGTTTTTGGCTCTGATTTCAAGCCGTCTCACCCAATTATGTCCGGTAAGATTTTCCATCCCTGAACTCACTTACTTTAACACTGCTAGAACATTTTTATACTATTCACAACAGTATTAAAACACAACTTTTTCATATTTTATTCATTAAAATTGCTATATACATACAATTTTAACCTACTCTGAGAATCTAAAATTCACGATTATCACATATTGTGCGTCCTATACGCACATACACATATACTAAGGTGAACCGATTTCACTATCAGTTACCCCTTTCATTGCATAAATAGTAATTAAACATTACTGTACCTGTTTAATTCATTTAACTGGAAAATATACTATATTTATTAACTTAATTACTCATTACATAGTAATTATGTTTTTAGGAATCATGAGAGTCATTACAGTGGCTCTCTGCTCAATACACGGCCCTCAACACGGGCTCATACATGAGTGTGTTTTGTGCAACACGGGCGTGTATAATATGGACACGGGCGTGTACCAGTTGAGATGGCTCAACACGCCCAGTCCCTGGAACATGGCCTCTCACACGTTCTACCATCCAAGCGGTACACGGTTACTTACACGGCTGTACCTGACCGTGTTACACTTGCACGGCCACTTACACTTACACTTACACGGTCTCTCACATGTACACAGTCCGAACGGTACATGGGCATTTACACAACCGTGCACCTGACCGTGTTCTTGAAATGTGCACTAAAAGGCATCAAATTATTATAAATTCATTCGTTATGGGGGTTCCATAAAATGGGGGTAATTATACATTTTTAGTCTTGGGTCTTTATCTTTCATTACGTTATGGTTTTGGGCACCATGTTGATCATATCGTAGTGCATGCATGACTGAAAGGGACACTAGAGAGCTATTCACTGGCCAATCCTCAACAATCTAACATAATATTAACATAAACATAACATGAAAAACCTCCACCTTGCAAAAGGCCGGTATGCTAATAGGTGGTTTCATTACCATCTTTCATATGGTTCCGACCAGGTGACATTCTCTTTGCCCCTTGGTCTGGAACACTTTACATATCATTCTTTCATTGTGTGTATTTTGTTAGACACACCGTTGTGCATATAGCACCTGCATATATAATTTACATTTTATACATAGCACATAGACATGTCAAGTCAATTCATATTGCAAACAAGAAGATGTCTAAACTTACAACATATAACACACATATATAGTAGTCAATTAATGTTGCAGATAGGAAAATGTCTGAACTTACAAATACTTCACTAGTGTCTCCCTTTTTGCTTTCTAGGTCTATAGACATTCCTTCATTGCGTCTAGATCGGATTCTTATAACCAAAATAATCACGGTTATTTTTGATACTTATTTCATACGTAAAGCTTAACAAAACGTAAAACTTCTATGTTTAACTTCCTAATTATGAACTTAGGGGGTTTCTACTATCTTTTTATAAAATGACCATTTTGTCCCTAACTTTTGGCAAAATAACCATTCTGTCCCTAATAGGATTTTTCATTACAAACATCCTTAAACATCATTTTCTTTTATTTAAATCTTGATTTTGCCGTTGAAATCTTAATTAACCCCATTTTTTATTTTTCCGCAAACTTTTGGAAAAATGACCATTGTGTCCCGAACTTTTAGCAAAATTACCATTTTACCCTTTGCTGGATTTTTCCACGTAAACCTTGCATTTGGCCTTTAAAATCCTAATTAGAGCCTTTAAATCTCGTTTAAAGCCCTAACGGTTCATTTTGACGATTTCCTAAATTTTTTACTAAAATGACCAACTTGTCCTTAATGGGATTTTCTTACTTTTCTCTGACTTAAAATTTGATTCTGGCCTTTAAAATCTTACTTAAGGCCTTAGGATACTATTCTAAGCCTTAATGCCCCTTTTTTAAACTTTTGACAAAATGACCACTTCGTCCCCAATTTTTGACAAAATGACCATTTTGTCCCTAACAGGATTCCTGTTCTTAAATCCACTTTTCTTTGACTTAAAACTTAATTTTGGTCTTTAGAATTTTAATTAACCTATTTTAAGGCCTTTACGGTCCTTTTCTAACATTTCTAGAATTTTTGGTCAAAATGACCGTTTTGCCCCTAGCGGGTCTCTAGGCTGTAACATTTTCACTTTAATGTTTTAACGGGTCTCTTAGACTTACCATATTTATACAGCATTACTTGCTGCAAATTCTCGATTTACTATTCAGTCGATCCTCGGGTGGCATTATTCCGTCCCTAGATCGTTAATCCTCTTTTTCTTGCGTTTCAGGGCTCCAAATGGACGTTTCACTAATATTGAAAACGTCAATCATCCTTTCCCCGGCTTAGGTCACCGAGGGGACTTGGGTTTTCAAACTCTGACCACATTTTACCCCTCGTTTTCCAAAATACCCTTCGGGTCATTTTAAAAATTTTGGTAGCGTTTCAGCTTAAATTTTGGGCTTTCGGCATTTAGGCAACGTCTCAAAACCATCTAACCTGCCACATACTAAACCAGGGGCCTAATTTTTCCGTAAAAACACACTTTTTACGTAAAAATTTTCATAAAACCTAGTCATTTCTAACAACATTTCGATTCATTTTTATCTACTCTCGCCCTCAGTTTTTGTCCACATTTCATATACACATTTTTCCTCACAAAATTCTCAATTCATCACATAACATAGCCCACGGTTTTTCCATTGTATTCATGCATAAAACTTGAAATTTTAAGCTTCTCAATTTTTCCTAACAATCCACATAAACCCACGATTCATCCACTCCACTCCATTCATCCATTCATCCACTCCACATGAACCCGCGGTTTCCACTTGAAAATCTGCATAAAAATTTTGTTTCAAGCTTCTAATCCAACCTTTAATTCCATCTTATGCTAACCTAACTCTTTAAAGCATAAACTAACAAAATAAAAGCTTAAAATTCTCAACCCAATAACCTCTTGCTGCCCACGGTTTTTACTCATAAAATTCAAAAAAATTTGAGTTTTCGATAGCTTACCTTGCTATAAAGGATCAAGCCTTGCTCATTAGACAAGTTTGGTGCGAAAACTTGCAAAAAACTTAAGCTTAGTGGGGTAGGAGACTCACGGCCTTGGAGGGTAGCAAGGAAGACTAGTTTGGCTGATTTTTTTATCTGGTTTTTCTTCTTTGTTTTCAGTTGGAATCCGTGGCCTTTCGTGGCCAAAAAGGAAGGGCTAGTTAGCAAAATTTTTAGCGGCCATTTAGCAAACTTTCTAGGGACTTTTTTTTGTAACTTTTTGGGGTTAATTTGTAATAAGTAACAATTTTTCTAATTTTCATCATCAATCACCGACTCCAAAGTTCTCTTAATTTCCCAAATTTTTTTTCCAAAATTTTGCATGCAATTTTGGCAAGCTCTTGGCCCTTGGATCAAGCTCACTTTAATTCTACACCATTGGATCACCTAATTCTTTCCACACCACTTTTATCATTCATTTATTATGTCATCCATGACATCACTTGTTGCCTTTTTGGTCCAAGTTTGACCAAAAGTTAAACTGAATGAAACTTTTCTGAAATCGTACTTGTGGGTTTCTGAGGCCATCCGTGCAATTGGTATACTTTAAATCACTTCTGTTTGGCCAAAAATCTATTACGTAGGTTTTTTGTCTTTTCCTACGCTTGGTTTACCATATGTCATCATCTAGGTTTTTCGATAACTAAAGGGCACCGTTCTTCCCATTTCGGTTCAGTAAAATTTTCCATCACCGAATTCCTTTCCTTTAACATTATTAGAACGTTTTATTGCATTCTAAACAACATTAAATCATACATTTTACATCTTAAACATAAAATTCATTGTATACATATAATGTATATATTTCCTAACAACGGTGAAATTTCTCGTTTGTGATACTAACGTTAAGACATATATTAATAATCGCTCATTTTGTCCACCAGTTTAGCTAATAGAGTTTTTAGTAAAGGTTAATAGCTAAACGAGTCTTGAGTGTGTAACCATTGTTTACGTAGTTTGATCCATGTCCTACCAAGCCACCAAGGGGTTGTCATGAATAGGATCACGCCTAAACACAATTTCCACGTAAAAGATCCAACCTAGTATATCAGTGGTAGTAAACACCCACCATGGGGTGTGGTCAAGGCAGAACTGATGTCAGACGTTACCATGCTTTCACATGTAGATCAACAATGGAGGCCGTGGGTTTTGTTTGAAATCCTCTTCCACCCAATATTTTGAAAACATGTAAGTTTTTGAAAAATATGTATATTCAATATAGTTTGAGCAGCATTCTTTTATCCTATATAACATGTTATCAAATATGCATACAAATCATTCCTCAATACATATTTATCCATCCATGACATAACATAGGAAAAAATAAATGACAGAAAATTTAAACAACCGAGCCATGGTCCCATCCTAGAAAAGAGAAAAATTAAAGATTACAAAATTTCATCTAAAGCATTTTTTGGGTCTTGAATTTTGCTCTATCTTTGTATATCCATTTTCATGTAGCCTCTCCATTTATTTCTCATCCCAAAAATTATTTAAAATTTAAATTTCCAAAATCCAAATTTTAAGCAATTTCAAATTTAATGCATAACAATATGTAATTTCAAAATTTAAATTTACAATTACATAATATGTAACTTCAAAATTTAAATTTATAATTACATATTTTTTTTAAAACAATTTAAAAATTAAATCTCAAATTTAAAATTGAAAAATTTTCAAAACTTGGCCCATCAGGCCATGGCCCTAAAGACCTTCAGCCCCCGTGGGTAGCCCTTGCCCCTGGTGGGGCTGGTAGCACACGATAGGGCCTGCTACAGCCTGTTAGGCTGCAGGCTAAGCTTGTAGCCATGGGCTGCAGCCCCTAGGGCTACAGCCTTGGATAGGGGATGTTGTAGCCCCTTCTTATGCAAGGGCAATAGCAACAACCCCACTATGACCAGCGGCCGTCCTACAGAGGTCGATTCTCATATTTCATATCATATTCCTAATTTACCCGTTAGGATCTCCAAAATAAATTTGAATCCTAGTTAAATTGGGATTTTCCACGCAAAAAGATTTCAATCATTAAATTAAAATTAATCTTCGTGAAAAAATAAATTACGGTCTTCAATCTCTAATCTCCTCCATGAATAATTATATAAAATTTCCTATACACTTTCTGGTGTATAAAAAATTCTAACTAAAAATTTTAAGAGATAAAAAATTAAAATCCATAGGAAAATTATGATGATGATAAACCACTCTCATGTTTACATGAAAAATCCTATATACAATTTTTCTAAATTCTAAAAAACCACGACTGACAACATTGAGCATGCATGTAATAATTACATAAAATTTCCTATACCTTTTTTGGTATACAAAAAATTCTAAATAAAAATTCTATGAAATAAAAAATTAAAATCCATGGGAAAATTACGGTGACAATAAACTACTCCCATGGTTACATGAAAAATCCTATATACAATTTTTCTAAATTTTAAGGAACCATGACTGACAAAATTGAGCATGCTTATAATAATTTAAAAATTAAAATAACCACATATATAATATATAATCCATGATAACAACATAAAGGGATCCTAGAATGCCACTCTCTAAATATCAAATCTATAAATTAAGGAGACTAAAACGATCGTTCAATTTATGTATATGATATAATCACTAGTTGACTTTGATACCATTTGTTGGAAAAAAATGTTAGAGTATGCAGTGGAATTTAAAATTTTTTTTTAAGGATCGTTAAATGACTTGTGTTGCCATATACAATAAATTATCAACAATCATATACCTTCAGACGAAAACACTAAGAGCACCGAAGGAAGTGACTGAGGGGATTCAACCAACTAGTCTTCTCTACTATTCTCAAATTCCTAGATGGTGGGGTGTGTGGATACTCAGTTCCTTGATTGATATTCTAGCATGGCTTATCTCCTTCCAACCACCCCGATGTGTAACAATAAACTCACTCACCTAAGAGTCTATGGTCTAAAGAAAATAAGAGTGCCAAAACCCCTATTTATAAAGTTGCATTTGGTAACTTTTGAATTTTGAATTGGACCAAGAAAAGATTTTTCTCTCTCTTCCACCCCTTCAGGCCGACTATTCCCCGAGGAGAAAACCACCTAGAAAATTTAGCCACACCAAGTTAGGAAGGATTCAAAATTCAAATAAGATTCAAACAGGATTTCTCTTCTTCTATATCCACAAAAAATCGATTCCTTCACCGAGGTTTACTCTAAAAATTTTGATCACCATGGAAATTTGTGATTTAAATTTCAAACTCCACAAATCTTTGGATTTTTTCTCCATGGATAATTTTCTATAACTTCAATTCAAATTCAAATAAAATCATAACAATTTTATTTGAAATTTAGTTAATTGTGTAATCTCTTATACAAAATAAAATTCAAATTCAAACTAGGAGAAAGACTTGTCTTCCATCCTTATCCATAAGAGATGCCAACTACTAGTGCTTAGGGTAAGATTTTGTTCAATTCAAATTTAAATAGGATAATCTTTTAAATTTCAAATATTTATTTTAAGACAAAATTTTCAAAATTCAAATTTGTCACATATTTGATTTTCAAACCAAATACCATTAATTTAAATTTTAAATCATATTTCAAAATAAATATTAATTAAATATTTATCCCATTTATTGAATAATACCAAATTACAATTTTACCCCTCCAGCACCTAAAAAAAATGCCTACACCCTGTGAGGGGGTGATCCAGATTTTTCTCATCACTAAATGCAAGGCAACAAGTAATAAAGAATATCTCGATCAATTATCATTCGTTAAGAAATTTTACGGAGCTAGTAGAGGGACTAATTGGACATATATAATGTGTGACGCCCGCTAATTCCGGCCACCCGCCACCGTCATGAATCGCCTCTAAGGCTGACCAAGACGGCTCGTGTGCCGAATCCAGGTCATCAGTTTTAAACTCTTTTTCTCACAATACTTAATTATCAGGGCCTAAAATTTCGCTAATAATTTTTTTTTCTTTAATACATACATTCTCTTAAGAAAACTAAGTAAGAAAGCCATGTAATATGCTAACTTTTATATGTCTTAATAAAGTACAACATAATATACAACATAAAATAGATATATATGTACTGTATATTTTGTTTCCAAACACATTCTCTTTAATTTTTTAACATAAAAAGCTCAGCGGAAAACTTATGGCAGGACCAAGTCCACTATAAGTTCCCTATCCCCTTGACACGTTCGCATCCTACCGCAATCCAGAAATTTACTAGACAGGTTTCTTACCTGCAACATGAACAAATTGGTGAGGTAACAGGCTAAGTAAGTTCAAATATACTTAGTAAGAATCATACGGATTCAAAAACATTGAAAACTCAATTTTCTATGAATAATACTATTCATCATGAATACTAACTTTGACCTTTGACAAATAAATAGTAATAGTTAACCTAATTGATTACTATTCACTTTACCCTAACGGGTAACTATTCACATTACTATAACCAGATACTATTCCCATCAGCCTAACTGGTTACTATTCATAAACCCTAATCGAAATCACTATACTTAGCATACTTCGGTTATACTCAATTATGATTTTTATCATTTTATTGATTATTCATTCTCTATTTGATTTCTAGTTTAGAGCTCTGTTTATTGCAGTACCGATGATTATTAGCGCGCTGACTGGGAGGGTCTAAGGAGTGACCTTAGAACATCAGCCTCCACTGCCCTGATATCCTCGTAGGATCTGAGAAAAACCTCCACTACTATGTTGGAGGGGCGGTACGCCTTAATGATTTCATTACCATCTTTCAATTTATAGTCTTGACTAAGTGATATTAATCATCACCTCAAGGTCACTATCCTCTATTGCCCGTAGGTCTTACTCATTCTCATTATCTGGGATATGTTATTCTAACTAATCCCCAAATGTCTATAAGACTTTATATCTAGTGTACATCTAGTACAGAATAAATCAACACAGTATTTTATGTTGCAAACATGAATATGCTTGAACTTACTAATACTGCGATAACGTCCACTTCCGGAACTCTTCCGCAGTTTTATCTTTAAATTGGGTTCCTATAGACATAATATTGTTTGTTAATACCCTTCATTGATTATCACTCTAAATATATTTATTATCTGATAAATTTTACACAACATTCAAATCTTTATGTGACACAAGGTTTGTAACACGCCCGTGTCCCTAACCGTGTTTCTCTCGGTTCTATTCTACACGGCCGTGTTTCACTGTACACGCTCGTATACTATTTAAACTCTAGATTTTAACTTTAAAATCTCTATTTTGGATCCTAGAATTTTATCTAAGTTATTCTAGGTCTTTTAAGGTCCTTTTCCGAGCCTTTCAGAAATTTTTGGTCAAAACGACCATTTTGCCCCTAACGGGTCTCGTAACAGTAACTATTCCGTTCCATCATTTTTCTCAAATTTTCTAATCCCAAATATTTTAAAATAATATTCCCTGGACTTCTGTATCATTTTACAGGTTAAATCGCTGCAAAATTTCAATTTCATTTTTCCCGGCCCTCGGTAACTTAGGGTCGTTTTTTCATTTTTTAAGCGTTTCAGAGCCTCAAATGGCCATTTCACTATTCTTAAAACATTTTTCATCCCGTTCCCAGCCCTCGGTCCTCGAGAGGCTCGGGTTTCCTATCTCAACTTGCATTTTTCCCTCGTTTCCCAAAATACCCCTAACATGAATTTTTTTCCTGTTTTAGGCATTTTAGTCTTTTAGGGTCGGTTTACTATTCCTTTTGGGTTGGTTTTTCATTTCTAACCCTAATCCACCGAGGGGTCCCGGTTTCTTCCCCTGCTCCATATTCTTACCCCTCGTTTCCCGAAATGCCCTTATGCCGTTTTATAAATTTCAACAGCATTTCAGCTTATTTTTTAAGGTTTCCCGGCGTTAGGTATACCTCAGAACTTTTGTACCTGCCACGCATTATACCAGAGGCCTATTTTATACAAAGTTTCCAAATTTTGTATAAAAATTTTCCACGTAATTCAATATTTAGGAATCAACACAAACAACAATATTTTTTTTTTCCAAACTAGCCTCAGTTTACATGTTAATCAACACTAAATAATTGTTCATCACTACACATCACTCTTAGGTTTTCTAATGTATAAAACAACATCAAAACTTAACAAAACATGCATTCTAACCCTAGCATAGCCACGGATTTTCATGCATAAACACATAGAAAATCTTGTTTTCTTTCCTAGGGTTTTTATCAACACTTTTCAACATTAAAAATTTTTCATTTATTAGTGTTCATACCCACAGTTTTAGCAAGAAAATTACATCAAAATTTTCTTGTTTCCCTATTCCAATTCAAGCTTAGTTCAACACATAATTAAATGAACATAAACATTAAACCAAAACTTCAATACTCATGCATTTTTCACACCCCTAATGCCACGGATTTTCTAAATTTTTTTTAAATTTTTCAATGGCTTTTTGGCATGATCTTGGCCATTGATCATAAAGTAACTTTATCTAAACCATACACCTTTCAAAATTACTTTCCCAACTAAAGAAAATAATTTTGGTTTATGACAGAATCATGGTGATGTCATCTTACTATTTATATTAATTCGCTAATTAATTCGTGGTCAATTTTTGATCGAAATCTGATCTGAACAGAACTTCACCAAAATCACGTAGGCGGGTTCCAGGCATCTCTGGTGCGATCCGTTTGTCTTATTTTGCTTCTGTTTGATCAGAATTCTCTACCGTAAATTTCTATCATTTTCGTGCATCTCAATGCATTTTCTAGGGTTCTCGGTTCTATTTTCGAACCGTCTTACCCAATTATGTCAGGTAAGATTTTTCGTTCCTGAACTCACACACTTTAACACTGCCAGAACATTTTTACACTATTCATAACTATATTAAAACATAACTTTTTCATATTTTATTCATTAAAGTTGTTATATACATACAATTTTAACCTACTCCGAGAATCTAAAATTCCAGTTATCACATTCACCCCTCCTTATAGGATTTTGGTCCTCGAAAATTTAGAATAAGTAGGGGTACAAATTTCTAATTTCATTTTCGCGTTCCCATGTAGCCTCTTCCATATTATGATTTCTCCACAGCACTTTGACTAATGGGATTGTTTTATTCCTTAAAACTTTATCTTCACATGTCAGAATTTGAATAGGCCTTTCTTCATAGGTTAGGTCTTCCTGAATTTGGATCGGTTCATGTTTCAGTACATGGGATGGATCCGATATGTACTTCCGTAGCATCGACACGTGAAGCACATTATGTACTGCGGACATTTCTGGAGGTAATGCCAATTTATAGGCAACTTTACCAATGCGTTCGATGATCTCGTATGGCCTAATATATGTTGGACTCAATTTCCCCTTCTTCCCGAACCGCATTATTCCTTTCATCGGTGAAACTCTTAAGAATACGAAATCCCCTTCATTGAACTCTAGGGATCTTCATCTCTTGTCCACATAGCTCTTCTATCGGCTGTGGGTTATCTTCATCTGCTGCTGTATTTTTGTAACTGCATCCACTGTCTTTTGTACAAAATCCATCTTATACAGTCGTTTTTGTTGTAGGTCGTACAGTGAACCGGTGATCTACACTTCCTTCCATACAAAGCTTCATAAGGTGCCATACCTATCGAAGCTTGGTAGCTGTTGTTATATGAAAACTCTACCAATGGAAGTTTCTCATTCCAGCTCCCTAGGAAATCTATTGTACACGCACGCAGCATGTCTTTTAGCATTTGGATGGTTTGCTCAGATTGCTCGTCTGTCTGCAGATGAAATGCTGTGCTCAGTCGCACTTCTGTTCCCATAACTTCTTCTACACATGTCCAGAAGTTCAAAGTGAATCATGTATCACGATCTGACACTATGGATTTAGGAACTCCATGTAGCCTGTGTGACACCCCGTGCCCTCAGTGGCCCGGACCGTCACTAAAAACTAACTTAACTTTCTTTTCTTATACTTTCTAGCCATTTATACTTAGCTAGATATCATAAAATTAGGGATTTTTTTTTCTTTTACATGTATGTATTTACTGTATATGTACGTATACCGATTACTATTCAAAAATACTATTTAATGGTTACCATTCAAAAATACTATTTAACTATTATTATTCAAAAATACGGTTTATGGATTACTATTTAAAAATACCATTTAATGATTGCTATTCAAAAATACGATTTATGGTTACTATTTAAAAATACTATGTAACGGTTACTATTCAGACATGCTGTCTGAAAATTACTATTCAAAGTACTATTTAATCATTACTATTCAAAATACTGATATTCAAATTTTGCAGAAGATAAACTCGCGGTGTCTCCATAACCTCGCCCTCACATCTGCCTCGGCCGCCATCATCGCCCATTGGGATTTAGGCCGTAGGATGCTTACCTATAGCATGAACACACTACGTGAGCTTTACGCCCAGTAAGTGCAACATGTTTACCGCAAAACATGTTTAAACATTGTAAATACTTAGAAACGTATAAGCAGTCATGTATCACAGATACCACTTTAACATATCACATATCACATATCATATATCACATTTCATAACAAGGATTATAAACTTCACATAACATGTGCATCACATAAACATCATGTACTGAATGCATCTAGAAGCATGGTGAACTATAACTAATGGATGATCCGGTTATGTTCATTTATGCTTCAACTTCTCTTTTCTTTTCTTGTCTATTTAGGGCCCATGTGTCAGTACCGTGTGTGCATAGACCATCGGTAACACCCGTGGTAGAATAGCCGGAGAGCCATCAACGGATGCTCAACTTTCTGCTTTAACTTAAAACCCCTTCATGTGAAAGGGCCGGTACAACACGCTTACTACTTTCCGGCTTGTTTGTCTTTTCTAGCCATATACTTCTCTAAGCTATCCCAAATCCTACCTGGTAGGGACGTATGGCATCTAACTTGCTTTTTCATCAATCTACTTGATAGTGAAACTACATGCTCTTAAACATGAGGTGCAACATCGTGTGCATGGCATACATATTTTAACATACTGTAAAATATCATTTAAAATCATTTTCGTTCATGCCATAGGCGGAGTTGTACTTACCTAATTACAAGCAACTTGAAATCACACCTTTATCAATTCATAGGTTACCACCTGTCATCAATAACGTTTCTTATTAATTCTCTCATTTAGTCACTATTAACGTTAGTGACTATAACTTGCGTTTCTATGGGGTACCGAGACCCGTCGGTTACTACTTTCCGTCTTGTTTGTCTTTTCTAGCCATATGTTTCTCTAAGCTGTCTCAAATCCTACCTGGTAGGGACGCATGACATCTAATTTGCTTTTTCATCAATCTACTTGATTGTGAAACTACATGCTCTTAAACATGAGATGCAACATCGTGTGCATGGCATACATATTTTAACATACTATAAAATATCATTTAAAATCATTTTCGTTCATGCCATAGGCGGGGTTATACTTACCTCATTGCAAGCAACTTGAAATCACACCTTTATCAATTCATAGGTTACCACCTGTCATCAATAACGTTTCTCATTAATTCTCTCGTTGAGTCATTATTAACGTTAGTGACTATAACTTGCATTTCTATGGGGTATCGAGACCCGTCGGTTACTACTTTCCGTCTTGTTTGTCTTTTCTAGCCATATGCTTCTCTAAGCTGTCCAAATCCTACCTGGTTGGGACGTATGGCATCTAACTTGCTTTTTCATCAATCTACTTGATTGTGAAACTACATGCTCTTAAACATAAGGTGCAACATCGTGTGCATGGCATACATATTTTAACATACTGTAAAATATCATTTAAAATCATTTTCGTTCATACCATAGGTAGAGTTGTACTTACCTAATTGCAAGCAACTTGAAATCACGCCTTTATCAATTCACAGGTTACCACCTGTAATCAATAACATTTCTCATTAATTCTCTCGTTGAGTCACTATTAATGTTAGTGACTATAACTTGCGTTTCTATGGGGTACCGAGACCCGTCGGTACTCTATTGGCCTTGTATGGGGATTTGGTGTCTAACTCGTATCGTATTCGATCAATCGTCTACTTGACAGATTAATCATCATTCCTCACTGTGTTGTTCAAAACGTGGTCCTTGACTGGTTTACCGCTCAGTCAACTGACTGGTTAACTCGCGTGTTGGTAACTAAGTAGTCTATCGAGTTACTATATGTGAACTTAGTGTAGTAACCAACCGGGTTACTTCGCCTGTTGGGGTGTGGTAGCCTATCAGGCTACTAAGGCTCGTTTGGTGTAATGGCCCACCGAGCCACTATGGCTTGTTTGGGGTAATAGCCTACTGGGCTACTAAGGCTTGTTTGGTGTGATGGCCCACTGGGCCACTATGGCTTGTCTGGGTTAGTAGCCTACTAGGTTACTAAGGCTTGTTTGGTATGGTAGCCTACCGGGCTACACGCACTATATTTTTCTTTGAAAAATATTTGGGTTGGCTTATAAAAATCTTGAAAAAATTCTTTATTTTGAAGCCGCCCCCTTATCACCCCGTTAAAAGGTGGGGGACATTTTTATAAAAAACCTTGTTCATATTTTAAAGTGTTGAAAACACATTTTTATCTTGAAGTGTATAAATTATATTTTTAAAGCTTGCATTTTAAAGGTGGTTTTTGAACCACTTTTGAAAACAATTTTGAAACTTCGTCTAAACGACTTTGTTTGAAATTTTGTCGAACATGGAAGTTTTCATCCTCGACAAGATGAACAAATCTCGTGTTCATCTCGGAGCTTAAATCTAACTCGAACAGCTCCTAATTTCATTAAGCCGGTTGGCTTGGTGCCCAGTTTTTTGTAAAAATCCCAGTTTTACATCTCTGTAAAAACGGCTCAGTTTGAGGCCCGAAACGGCCAAAGTTTTGACTCTCATGAGTCATTCTCAAGATCTTGATGAGATCTACAACTTTTTTGTTGAGTCCAAGAACTGGTTTGGACTCTAACTGGGTCATTTCTAGCAAAATCCGAGACTGTTTCAACACTCGGATTTTTGCTCCTAGTTTTGTCCCAGTTTTGGACAACGAGTGAAAAACACCCTAAAAACCTATCTTAGGCTCGTTTTTGGCCGATGCCTATTTGATGCAAAAACGACCGTATCAAAATTTTCTTAAAACACTAAGTTTTACAAAATCCCAGATTCGAAACCTAGGTGGGTCAAAATGGCCAAATTTTGTGGCTGTTTTCTAACGACAGATTTGTGTCCAGCCACCATAATACACATCCATGCATTCACATCCATAAACCATATGCAACTTAAAGTAAACACAACCACAACCATAATGACTTTAAGAAATGAAAGCAAGGGCTCAAATACTTAATACAACCTTATGCATAAACAAATACACATAAAACCCTTATATTGAAAACTAAATTTTTCAACCAATCACCATGAGAAGGGTTTCGGTTTTTACCTTTGGTGCTTTGGACTCAAGCACACTTTTGGCTAGGCTTGGGGGGTCAAAATGCCATGGAAACTCAAGGGCTTGAGGTTGGTTTTATGCTAGCCAAGTTACCAAAAAAAAATCATTCAAACAACAACTCAAAACTAAGAATCAAAACACAAGGAAAAATATGTTTTGCACTTACCCTTGGTGCACCCGAAAAGCTTGGTTCGGTCTCTCCTTGCTCAAGCTTGGAAGAGGTCAGTTTTTTGTGAGTTTTGGTCAAGGTTTTGGCTTGCAAGATGTTGGCTTATGGGGCTGAGAAGTTTCGGCAACAGCAAGGAAAAGAAGAAGGAAAAAGGCTTGTGGTTCTAGGTGTGTGGACACAAAAGTCCATGCCTTATGTCAAGGGTGCCTTTTATAGGCAAAATTGATCCAACTCACTTAAGCTTAATCCTACTTAATTGTCTACCAAATTAGCCAAATATTGGGACAAATATGCTACCAATTTTCCGAAGAAATGGGCATGGGGCTGGTCATTGGGAGGAGGAAAGAATAAACAATGGTTGTTGACTACTTTTTAGAAACCTTTGAATATTATATTCCAATGTGTCATGGCTAGGAGGATTATTTTAATGCCACCTTTTGGGCTATGTGTGTTGCAGATTGCAGCTGCTTTTTCAGCTAAGGTGCACGGAAATTTAAGGCTAAATTTTATCTGTGTTGGCTTCTCAACGCAGTCTAATTTTATACTGTGGTGTTCGGTCCTTTCTCGGTAGTGTTCCAATTTTCACTAGAAAATTGGTTTTCTGAATCCGATTTATGTACTGTAAATTCCTGGTTGTTTTCTACTGTCTAAGAGCCCATTATCAGTCTAAAATCTATTCACATCCTATACTGTGGTTGTGTCTACACTGTTGTTCTTTCACACGTAAACCGAGACGTTTCCGGGCGAAATTTCAGACACAGTCTCTCTTAACTAATTTGGATGTGTTGATTTCATTTTTATCAGTTTTACATCCATCAGAGGTTATCTAGACAAGTTTTTAGGATCTGTGTGACCCCACCTTAAAAAATGTGTCAGGTGCCCGATTAACTAATTTGGGCGTTTTGAGTCCAAATATATCAGTTTCGGGAAGAGCAAAGGTCGTCTTGACCCTCATCCTGATACTGCATATCTCTCGCTATACATTATCCACTGTTTTTCAGTTAACTGACTGGTCTGAGTGCTTCGACTCCGATTTTATTAGTCTCTAGGTGAGAAGAGGTCATCTGGACCACTTTCTCGATATCGTACCCTTGCTAGGGCTACCTCTCATTATTGTGCTCAGATGTTCGGTCTGAGCATTCTGGTGATCTAATTACTAGTCTTGTTTCAAGAGATGGTCGTCTGAACCAGTTTCTCGACACTGCATGGCTCATTCATTTATACACATAATAGGGTGGACCAGGTATACTGTTGGTCGCCCCTTTCACTGCATGAATAGCACTTAAACAGTACCGTATCTGTTTGGTCTATTCAATGGGAAAATATACTATATTTTTCAATTTAATTACTCATTGTATAGTAATTAGGTTTCATGCAATTTGAGGGTCGGTGTAACGGCTTTCTGCTCATTACACAGCCTTCAACACGGCCTTTAACACGGGCGTGCTTAGGGTAACACGGGCGTGTACTGGCTGAAGTTTTTCAACACTGCCATGTTTCAAACACGGCCTCTTCACACGTTCACAACCCGAGCGGTATACGGCCTCATACATGGTTGTGTACCTTATCATGTTCTGCTACATGGTTATGTATACTTACACGACTACACACACGTACACAGTTTGTGTGGTACACGGCCACTTACACGACCGTGTACCTGACCATGTACTATAAAAATTACACTAAATGCATCAAATTATTCTTCAATTTCTCATTAAATTGAAAATTAAAGTACATGATTGGGGCGGTCCTTACAGCCTGACTAATGTAGTTAACATATAAGCTCGTTAACTTTTCCAACGAGAAGGTCATTTTTACTGCAATGAACCTTGTCATTTTTGTCAGTCTGTCTATAATAACCCAAATGGCGTCATAGCCCTCTCGGGTCTTCGGTAGTCCTACCACATATGTTCCTATTTCCACTCAGGAATCTCCAACAGCTCTAACTTTCCACGTGGATGACGATGTTCAGCTTTAACTTTTTGGCACGTCATACATATACTTACAAATTCAGCTATATCCTTCTTCATCCCTTTCCACCAGAATTACAGCTTCAAATCTTGGTACATCTTGCTGGCTTCGGGATGTACTGAGTAAGGCGTTTCATGAGCTTCGACCATAATTCGTCTTCTTAATCCTTCATCATCTGGAACTCAAATTCTCCCCTGATGTAGGATTAATCCATCATTAGATGCTTCCTTCTGCGGACTTGCTAGCTTCGGATCTCGCTTCTGAGCTTCTCGGATATCTTCATACAATGTCGACTCCAGTTGTAATGTAGCTAACTTTCCAACTGTTAGCTCCATCTCCAGCATGTTGATTTCCTACTGTAATGGCTTTGGAAGTTTTCCATTCGGTAGTTGCTGCGGAGCAGTAGATTTCCTACTTAACGCATCTGCAACACGATTGGCTTTTCCTGGGTGATAGAGGATTTCACAATCATAATCCTTTACCAACTCCAGCCATCTTCTTTGCCACATATTTAGCTCCTTCTGTGTGAAGAAATATTTTACACTCTGGTGGTCCGTATAAATCTGACACTGAGCTTCATATAGATAGTGTCGCCAAATCTTTAACGAGAACACTACTGCGGTAAGCTCCAAATCATGCATGGGATAATTCTTCTCATGGTCCTTTAATTGACGTGAGGCATAGGCAATCACCTTGTCGCCTTGCATTAGGATGGCTCCTAATCCCATTTTCGAAGCGTCGCTGTATATCACGAACATCTCCCCTTCAGTCAGAAGTGTTAGTAGTGGCGCGCTTGTTAGTCGTTTCTTCAGCTCTTAGAAGCTTTTCTCGCACTGTTCAGTCCATTCATACCTCTTTTCCTTGCGTGTAAGTGCCGTGATAGGTGCAGCAAGTCGTGCAAATCCTTCAACAAATCTTCTATAATAGCCGGCTAGACCTAAAAAAACTCCATATTTCCGTCACGCTCTTAGGTGCTGGCTATTCATTGATTGCCTCCACTTTCGCAGGATCCACAGGGATTCCTTTCTTGGAAACCATATGTCCAAGAAAATGTACTCTATCTAGCTAGAATTCACATTTAGAGAATTTGGCATATAGTTAATGCCTCCTTATCATTTGCAGGACAATCATCAAATGCTCCTTATGCTCTTCTCGAGTCTTCGAATATATAAGAATGTAATCGATAAACACAATAACAAACTTATCCAGATATTCCTTAAAGACTCGATTCATCAGGTCCATAAAGGCTGTCGGTGTATTTGTTAATCCAAACGGCATCACAAGGAATTCGTAATGACTGTAGCGGGTCCGAAATGCGGTCTTGTGAATGTCACTCTCCTTGATTTTCAGTTGATGATATCCTGATCGTAGATCAATCTTGCAGAATACTACTGCACCTTTTAGTTGATCAAACAAGTCGTCAATTCTAGGTAATGGATACCTATTCTTGACAGTGACCTTGTTCAATTCTTGATAGTCAATGCACATCCGAAATGATCCATCTTTCTTCTTAATAAACAGAACTGGAGTACCCCATGGGGAATAGCTCAGGCATATAAATCCTTTGTTAAGAAGTTCCTTCAGCTGCTCTTGCAACTCTTTTAACTCTGTTGGTGCCAACTGGTATGGTGCCTTTGAGATAGGTGTAGTTCCTGGCATCAGCTCAATCTCAAAGGAAATTTCTGGCTCAGGCGGCAATCCTGGTAATTCCTCTAGAAAGACATCAATGAATTCCTTCACAATAGGAATGCCTTTGAGTTAGAGCTTTCATTCCTTCGTCACGTCCAATACACATGCTAGGTATCCAGCACAACCGCTAGACATCAGCCTCTTTGTTTCCATTGAGTTGATCACTATCTTCTTTGATTTGCATGACGTATCGACGTACTCAAATCCCTCTTCTTGGTCGGGTTGAAATCTTATCATCCGCTTCCGGCAATCGATCGTGGCTTGATACTTTCGTAGAAAATCCATTTGTAGTATTACATCATAGTCGGCAAGCTCCATCATGATCAATTCTACAAATAACTCCCTATTTGCCACAATTATTGGCACATGCGGTAACCAGTAATTGGACATCAGGACTTCCCCCGAGGGTAGTGCAGTTCTAAATGTCATACCCATATTGTCCTTAGGATATCCTATCCTATCCTATTCGCAAACTGGTATGAAATGAAAGAATGCATAGCTCTAGAGTCAAATAAAATAGACGCTAAATTATTAGCGACAGAAAGCTGACCTGTCACAACATTTGACGCTCTCGCTTCTGCCTCTTCCTTTGTATAGACCATGACCCTAGCATCTACACGGGGCAAGCGTTCTTGTCTTTCCTATCTTTCAGAATGGGATGACCCTTCAGCTTGGCCTATAATGAATGTGCCTGGGGACGTGGTTATGACTGAGATGAACCTTGCACACTCTGCCTATTTTCTGGATAGTTTTTGGCAAAATGACCGTCCTTCCCACATTGAAAGTAGGCATTTGTGGCAAATTTACATCGACCTGAATGTCTTTTCCCGCAATTCACATAGTCTCGAACCATTGAGCCAGCATTATTGTTTGTTCTCCTCTGCTGGTTCCTATTTCTGGAATTATTTCCTTTTCTCTTCCCTTGGGACTGCTGACTAGAAGTACTTGGCTACCCAGCCTTGACATTTGAACTCAGCTTGCTGTTTTGTCCAAATTGAGATCCAGTTTGTATGGCTTTGGTCAAGACTTTTTCCTTCTTCTTCCCATCCTAGATCTTCTCTCTCTCTTCCTTTTGACAAACCAGATAATATTCTACCCTTAATGTTCGACTCACACAGTCAGATACAGTGTCAGGCGGTGTCAACCCACTGGCCACTAACGCTGAGTTCTCAGGGCGAAACATCCCCAGCATCTTCTGGGTCTTCTCCTTTTTAGTGGTAATAGTGTATGGGCACAGTCTAGACAGTTTATCAAACTTGCTGCAGACTTCTATCACTGTCATATCTCCCTACTTCGACTCGGTGAACTCTCTTTGTTGTGGTCACAACAGTGCCGGATTATAGTATTTCTGATTGAATTCTTCCAGAAAATCCAACCAGGACATCATATACATGTTTCTCCTTAGCTTAACTGACTCCCACTAGAATCTTCCATCCCTCTTCAGAACAAAGGACACACACAGAATCTTCTCCTGATCATTCAACTCCATAAACTCCAATATCATATGGAGTGAAGACAACCACTCCTCGGCTTCTAGAAGGTTGGTGGAACCTTCGAACTCTGGTGGCCTCATACATTGGAACCTTTCATATAATGGCTCCTAATTAACCCTGGGTTATGGTTGGGGTTCTACCACTTCTTCTTGTACCACTGGCGGCACTTCTAGTTCTGGTGCAGCCATTTGTGGTTCTTGGTCTTCTTCTTGTTCTTGTCTCTGCTCCATTTGCTCTAGTCTTTGTCTTAACTCGGCATTTTCTCTCATTTGGGCTTCTATTAACGCTTCTAGCTCGTCCACTCTTTCAGATAACACTGGACATCCTCGCATGTTTCATAGATTCCTTGGATTCACCATCTTATCTTATTTCCTAAATCGCATAGGAGTCGATCGTTAGATTTTCACAAACTTATTTTTACAACATAAGTATAAATAGTTTTGATCATCACATAATTTCAACATTTCACACATTGAACATGTCAAAATATGGTTGTCATTTCTTTCCATTTCAAAAGTACATCAGTTCTAGGCTTTTTCTCAAAATAACCTTTCGATACCATCATATAAACACATATACAGTTATATATACACATTTGTACAACACATGTATTTCAACAACTAATCTCCTAGTTGAGGTTGCTCTGGGATCGTCAAAAATTCGATTGGATCCATTTCATCATCGTCCGTTCTGTTTTTGGCCTCAGTCGGCGTTGATCTATCTGCTGGATCTGCACCCTCTGGTTGTCTCGATGGACCAGCCTCATGATCGTTTGCCATCAGTCCAGATCCGTATAGGCGATCTAACATTACTTCTTATAGCAACTGTTCACGCCTCTTGCGCACCATCATCATCTCCTCCTCTACTTTAGCTACCACGACAATAAACTCATGTAAAGTAGCAGGGTATAAAGGGGTTACCCTCTGCTATAGGTCTAGTGTGAGTCCCTTCCAAAATATGCCACAAAAATCATCATTTGTGATGTTAGTTAGAGGACATGTCCTTACCATGTTATCCTGGAATCTGACAGCATATGAGAATACCATATCACTCAGCATCATTTGCTGTCTCTCTGCCTTCAGGAAAAAGTCTCTGATATTCGCATAATTGGGCATGGTCGGTGGTGGCGATACTGTCCTGCTCTCAAGAGGGTCTACCACTGGTGCTGCACTCTTCTGTGGAAACTACTCTAGCATGACTTGGCAAAATTCGGCCCAATCCATTACTAATAGCATCTCCTGATCACAATACTCCCAATATAACCGTGCATCCTCACGGAATGTGCCAATGGCTTGATCACGAGTCTAGTCCATACCCGGATCGGTCCTCTCGATTGGTATGGGTGAGGTCTCACATACGGTAGTCTAGTCATCTTAAGTCCTACAAAAATATATAATCTCGAATAAATGTAAAGTTAACTAACTTAAAGAAAGATAACTTACTTGGATTGACGAGCAGATCACGCTTCGTGCCAATAGGGATATTGTCAACCGCTCTGATACCAACCTGTGATGCCCCCTGATTTTGACCACCCGCAACCATCATGAATCGCCTCTAAGGCCGACCAAGACGGCTCATGTGTCGAATCCGGGTTGTCAGTTTTAAACTCTTTTTCTCACAATACTTAATTATCAGGGCCTAAAATTTTGTCCATAATTTTTTTTGTTTAATACATACTTTCTCTTAAGAAAACTAAGTAAGAAAGCCATGTAATATGCTAACTTTTACATGGCTTAATAAAGTACAACATAATATACAACATATAATAAATATATATGTACTGTATATTTTGTTTCCAAACACATTCTCTTTAATTTTTAACTTAAAAAGCTCAGCGGAAAACTTATAGCAGGACCAAGTTCACGGTGAGTTCCCTATCCCCTTGACATGTTCGCATCCTATCACAATCCAGAAATTTACTGGACAGGTTTCTTACCTGTAACATGAACAAACTGGTGAGCTAACAGGCTCAGTAAATTCAAACATACTTAGTAAGAATCATACGGATTCAAAAACATTGAAAACTACATTTACCATGAATAGTACTATTTACCATGAATAGTACTATTTACCATGAATAGTAACTTCGACCTTTGACTGATGAATAGTAATAGTTACCCTAACTGATTACTATTTACTTTACCCTAACGGGTAACTATTCACATTACTATAACCAGATACTATTCCCATCAGCCTAACCGATTACTATTCACAAACCCTAACCGAAATCACTATACTTAGCGTACTTGGGTTATGCTCAATTATGATTTTTATCATTTTATTGATTGTTCATTCTCTATTTGATTTCTAGTTTAGAGCTTTGTTTATGACAATATCGATAATTATTAGCGCACTGACTGGGAGGGTCTAAGGAGCGACCTTAGAACATCGGCCTCCACAGCCCTGATATCCTTGTAGGATCTGAGAAAAACCTCCACCACTATGTTGGAGGGCTAGTACACCTTAATGGTTTCATTACCAACTTTCAATTTATAGTCTTGACCAAGTGATATTAATCATCACCTCAAGGTCACTATCCTCCATTGCCCGTAGGTCTTACTCATTCTCATTATCTGAGATATGTTATTCTAACTAATCCCTAAATGTCTATAAGACGTTATATCTAGTGTACATCTAGTACAGAATAAATCAACACAGTATTTTATGTTGTAGACACAAACATGCTTGAACTTACCAATACTGTGATAATGTCTACTTCCGGAACTCTTCCGTAGTTTTATCTTTAAATTGGGTTCCTACAGACATACTATCGTCTGTTAATACCCTTCATTGATTATCACTCTAAATATATTTATTATATGATAAATTTTACACAACATTTAAATCTTTATGTGACGCACGATTTGCAACACGCCCGTGTCCCTAACTGTGTTTCTCTCGGTTCTATTCTACACGGCCGTGTTTCACTGTACACTCCTGTGTACTATTTAAACTCTAGATTTTAACTTTGAAATCTCTATTTTGGATCCTAGAATTTTATCCAAGTTATTCTAGGTCTTTTAGGGTCTTTTTATGAGCCTTTCAGAAATTTTTTAGTCAAAATGACCATTTTGCCCGTAACAGGTCTCGAGATAGTAACTATTCCGTTCCATCATTTTTCTCAAATTTTCTAAGTCCAAATATTTTAAAATAATATTCCCTAGACTTCTGTATCATTTTACGGCTTAAATTGCTCCAAAATCTCAATTTCATTTTTCCCGGCCCTCGATTACTATTTATCCATCACCTAGGGTCATTTTTTCGTTTTTCGAGCATTTCGGAGCCTCAAATGGCCATTTCACTATTCTTAAAACGTTTTTCATCCCGTCCCCAACCCTCAGTTCACGAGAGGCTCGGGTTTCCTATCCCGACCTACATTTTTCCCTCGTTTCCCAAAATACCCCTAACATAAATTTTTTTCCTGTTTTAGGCATTTTAGTCTTTTAGGGTCGGTTTACTATTCCTTTTGGGTTGGTTTTCTATTTCTAACCCTAATCTACCGAGGGGTCCTAGTTTCTTCCCCGAGTCCAATATTCTTACCCCTCGTTTCACGAAATGCCCTTTTGCCGTTTTAGAAATTTCGGTAGCATTTCCGCTTATTTTTTAAGGTTTCCCGGCATTAGGTACGGCTCAGAACCTTTGTACCTACCACGTACTATACCGGAGGCCTATTTTATACAAAGTTTCCAAACTTTGTATAAAAATTTTCCACAAAATTCAATATTCAGGAATCAACACAAACAACAATATTTTTTTTTCCCAAACTAGCCTCGGTTTACATGTTAATCAACACCAAATAATTTTTCATCACTATATATCACTCTCAGGTTTTCTAATGTATAAAACAAAATCAAAACCTAACAAAACATGCATTCTAACCCTAGCATAGCCACGTATTTTCGTGCATAAATACATAGAAAATCTTGTTTTCTTTCCCAGGGTTTTTATCAACACTTTTCAACATTAAAAATTTTTCATTTCTTAGTGTTCATACCCACGGTTTTAGCAAGAAAATTACATCAAAAATTTCTTGTTTCCTTATTCCAATTCATGCTTAGTTCAACACATAATTAAATGAACATAAACATTTAACCAAAACATCAATACTCATGCATTTTTCACACCCCTAATGCCACGAATTTTCAAGAAAAACATGCAAAATTTTTGCTTATTTCTAAACCCTAATTCATGCTTTAATCTCTACAACACCAAACTAATCACAACATCATCACATCATCAACTAAATAACAATTTTTTTTTCATTGTTTTCACACTCTCATACCCACGGATTTTCTAAGGAAAATCAAAGAGAAAAGCTTCAATTTTGATGCTTACCTTAACTAGTTGATGACTTGATGTTGGGATAGCAATGCAAGCTAAGTTTGGCGTGAAATTTTCAACAAAATTTTGGCTTACAACTAGGGAGAAGGCCACGGATTTGGGCTGAAGAAAAGGGGCAAGAGTTTGGCTAATTTTTCCATTTTTTTGAATGGATTTTGATGCCTATTTATAGGCAAAACTCAAGGACTTTTTTACAACAATTTGCTAATTGTTCAAGAACTAAAAAGTAAGGATTTTGGATTAAAAATCAAATTTTTTTCTTCTTCCTTTCCAAGTGGCCGAATGGCCTTTTTCAAAAAATTTTTAAAGTTTTTCAATGGCTTTTTGGCATGATGTTGGCCATTGATCATAAAGTAACCTAATCTAAACCATACATCTTTCAAAATTACTTTCCTAATTAAAGAAAATAATTTTGGTTTATGACATAATCATGGTGATGTCATCCTACTATTTATATTAATTCACTAATTAATTCATGGTCAATTTTTGACCGAAATCCGATCCGAACGGAACTTCACCGAAATCGCGTAGGTGGGTTCTGGGCGCTTCTGGTGCGATCGGTTTGTCTTATTTTGCTTCCATTTGATCAGAATTCTCTATCATAAATTTCTATCATTTTCATGCATCTCAATGCATTTTCTAGGGCTTTCGGCTCTGTTTTCGAACCGTCTTACCCAATTATGTTTGGTAAGATTTTCCATTCCAGAACTCAGACACTTTAACACTGCTAGAACATTTTTACACTATTCACAACAGTATTAAAACACAACTTTTTCATATTTTATTCATTAAAATTGTTATATACATACAATTTTAACCTACTCCGAGTATCTAAAATTCCTGGTTACCACATAATATTGGTTCCAATAATCTATGTACCTATTATTCTATACTGAATAAACCTATTATAATTATTAGTTTCAAAGTCACACCACTATAAGTCTAAAACTGTACTTCTAATTATATTCCGTATTACGTAAGACAGTGATAAGCTATCGTCTAATAACCTTGTCATGTATGCAAAACCCTCATATGATATCCATGATCAGCCTTAGGTCAAAGTCTGCTTGACCTACTGATCAAGCCATCTTAAAGATTCATTATACTCCTAAATAAGGAAATGATTATTCACCATATGTGAATAAAAAGTCATCTATCCAGTAGATGACGCAAGGCCTTGTCCATTTCTACATCCAATATAATGCCTTTAAGAGGATAACCTTTACACCTCATTCGAGCTATAATTCCAATATCTGTAAACAAACCCTCTATCATATACAAGTCATGTACTTAATGAATCGGTCTACAAGCTTATTACCTCTAAGGCACTTTAGCTATTGGAATATCAAAGTACACAAGTCATATATATGAAGCGATTCATATACTCAGGATTAAGGTTGTTACATAATGAATATCAAAAGTAACATGATCCACTAAAGCCAGCTGCGTAGATCAATTACACTTTAGTCCTGGTCTAATACATCACCACTAAGCAGCATATCTATGTCTTTGCTCAAGAGTCGAAGCTCCAAACAGTTAAGACCAACACAATAGTCTTAACATGAGTTAATACTTGGTCTAATCACATACACTACGAACCATAGTTTTGACTGCTTACTTTAGAATGTTGTCTTCTCATACAAAAGTCCATTGTATGTAACTTTCTAACAATTTAACACAAGTAGTCAGTGAGTCATATTTACTTAAATTTACTTTAATATGTAAATAAGATGAGGAGATATAGCAATGTAATGAATAACCTCTAATATAGTTTTATCATCCAGTTTAAAATAAATTAAACACATATAAAATGTCTTTCCCACTTATAGCATTCCTAACAAAACTTTGGAAACAAGCCATAACAATAAGATGGTTTCTATGAAATCTAACTTCGTATAGGAACTTGTGGACTTACCTAATGGGATCAAACCCATTAAATGTAAGTGGGTCTATAAGAGAAAGAGGGACGTGAAAAGGAAAGTTGAAACTTTCAAGGCTAGACTGATAGCAAAAGGGTACATGCAAAAGGATGGAGTCGACAACGACAAAACCTTTCTACTTGTTGTGATGTTAAAGTCTATCCACGTTCTTTTATCCATTACTGTGGCTCTCAATTTTGAGATCTGGCAAATAGTTGTCAAGATGGCATTCCTGAGTGGCCATCTTAACGAAAGTATCTATATGGTACAAACTGACGAGTTCATGGAAAAAGGCTAAAAAAGCAAGGTTTGTAAGTTGCTTAGATCTATTGATGGTTTAAAGCAAGGATCCCATTAATGGAACTAAAGACTTGATCAAGCGATCAAAAGATTCTGGTTTGAATAAAATATTGATGAACCTTGTGTTTATAAATGTATAAAGGATGGAAAGATAGTCTTTTTGGAACTCTATATCAATGATATACTACTAATTATGAATGATATAGGAAACATATCATCAGTCAAACTTTGGTTATCCCAATAGTTTTACATGAAGGACTAGGGAGAAACTAATTTTGTTCTAGGCATTCATCTCTTTAGATATCAAAAGAACAAAATGATAGCATTATCCTAAGCTTCATACATAGATGAAATAATTGAAAAGTTTGCAATGTAAGAGGTAAAGCAAGGTTCTCAACCTTCCATTGTTGGTTTAACTCTTTCATTGGATGACTGTCACAAGACTTCAGAAGAAAGAGAGCATATGAGTAAGGTCCCTTACATATCTACTGTGGGTAGTCTTATGTATGCTATGCTTTGCACCCACCCAAATATTTGTTTTGCGGTAGGTATAGTGAGTCGATTCCAAGCAAATCTTGGAATGAAGCATTGGCAAGCCATGAAACATATACTCAAGTATATTAAGAGAACAAGAGATTATATGTAGGTATACTCTAGAGTAGACCTAAAACCCATAAGATACACAATTCAAACTTCCAAACTTGTAGAGATTCAAGAAAATTGACTTTGGGATTATTGTTCATACTTGGAGTAGGCATTATTGTATAGAAAAGCATGAAACAAGGTTGCACATTGACTCTATGGTGGAGGCTGAATTGTTAGGAAATGCCTAAAGCATTAGAGACATTTTGATGTATTTATTTTGAACTGGATAATAAAATTATATATAGAGATTATTCATTACATTGCTATCTGTCCTCGTTTTATTTACATGTTAAAGTAAATGCAAGCAAATATGGCTCCTTGACTGCTTGTGTTAAACTGTTAGAACACTGCATGCAATGGACTTTTGTATGTGAGAAGACAATGTTCTAAAGTTAGCGGTCTAAACTATGGTCTGTAGTCTATGGGGTTAGACCAAGCATCTAACTCATGTTAAGACTATTATGTTGTCTAAAGCCTTGAAGGGGACGGTTTGTCTTGACTGTTTGGAGCTGGACTCCCAAGTAGAGACATAGATATGTCACTTGGTGGTGACATATTAGACCGGGACTAAAGCGTGATTGATCTACGAAGTCCACTTTGAGTGGATCGATCTGCTTTTGACGTTCATTGTGCAGTACCCTTAATCCTGAGTAAAAGGACAGCTTCATGTATATGACTTGTGTACTTTGATGTTCCAATGGCTAAAGCGTCTCAGAGGTAGTAAGCTTATAGACCGGTTCGTTGGGTGCATGACTTGTATACGATGAAGGGTTCGTTTACAGATATTAGAATCATAGCTCTAATGAGGAGTTAAGGGTATCCTCTTAAAGGCATTATACTGAATGTGAAAATGGACAAGGCCTTGGTTCGTCTGCAGGGCGGATGACTTCTTATTCACATATGGTGAATAATCATTTTCTTTATTCGATAGTATAATGGAACTTTAAGATAGCCTGATCAGTAGGATTAAATGGACTTTGGCCTAAGGCTGATCATGGATATCATATGAGGGTTCTGCATACATGACAAGGTCATTGGACGATAGCTTGTCATAGGCTTACGTAATACGGTATATAATTGGGAGTTCAATTTCAGGTTTATAGTGGTGTGACTCTGAAGTTAGTGATCATATGATTGAGTTGTTCGTTGAAGAATGATGATCATATGGATTTGTGGGAGTCTGATTATATATGTCCAATCAGTCCCTCTACTAGCTCCACATAATTCCTTAACGTTTGGCAAATTGATTTGTGTATGCTATTAGCTAGTTTATTATGCATGCATGATGTTGACATAGGATTAGGATGGTCGACAAGATTTTCTCCAGTTAGATTCAGATTTTGTTTTGGATAATAGAGTACATAATTATTCAAACTCCAAATAAAGTTGTCATGATTTTATTTGAGATTGGATTGGAGTTGTAGAAAATTATCCATGAGAACAAGAATTTGAAATACAACTATTTTGTGGATTTTGAAATTTGAATTTTGAAATTTGAATTTGAAATTTGAAATTTGAAATTTGAAATTTGAAATTTGAAATTCAAATTTTGAATCACAGTCCAAGTGGGATTCAAATTTGTTGTGATAAATCCACAAGGAATGAAATTAGAATTTGAGTTGGATATGGAGAGGAAAATCTTGTTAGAATCCTACTTGAATTTTGAATTCAAATCCTAACCAAATATGGACAAAAATTTTGAGGATTATCCTCAATGAATTTTCAGATTTTTGTGGATAGGGTTCAAGGAAAAATTCAAGTTTCAATCCCAGTTAAATTTGGATTTTCTCCTCCCTGATAATGGCTGAATTTTTGGAGTAAATCTCCTAGGAGATTTTCGGTTATTTTGGATAAGGATGAGATAAGATTCAAGCATGAAAATCCTAGTGGAATTTTGATTCTCCCTTATCCAAAAGTGGCCGAATTTTTTGTGGAGATTTCTCCTTTGAATTTTCAGATTTTTTTGGTTGAAAAAGGGAGATAAAATTCTAGTTAAAATCTTGTTTAGATTTGGATTGGAATTATCCTATAATGGCCTAAATTTGTTGGGATTTTCCCTTCGATAATTTCGAATTTTATGGTCGTGGATAAGGGAGAATATCTTCTCCTAATCCAATTTAAATTCAGAGAATCACCTCATGCAGGTCTATAAATAGAGGTCCTGCCACTCCAGTTCTCTTAGACCACAGACTCTAAGGTGAGCAGGCTTATTGTTGCATAACTCACCATGACAATAAGTTCTTTAGAGATCTGGGTGGTCAGAAGAAGACTAGCAGTGCTAGCATACCGATCGAGGTTCAGAGTGCCCACACACTCAGCCATTCAGGAATTAGAGAATAGTAGAGAAGGCTAGTTGGTTGAAGCCCTCTGGTCATTCTCCTCCTACAGATTGGCGTCATTGAGGTATAAGTTTTAATTGTTGTTGGTTTACTGTATATGGTATCATGAGATATTTAACGATCTAAAAATTTTTATTGTTCCGCTACACCACTCTGATACGTTTTTATCGATTTATTTTCCTACAATTGGTATCAGAGCCATCTCATGACTATGCAAATGTATATAAATTAGACAATTACTTAGTCTTTTCATTTATGTATGGATTTGATATTTAGAGAGTGGCATTCTAGGTTTCCTTAATGTTGTTATCATGTATTATGTATAAAGTATATGGTTATTTTAATTTTTAAATTATTATAAGCATGCGTGTTTTTGCCCGGTTATGGTTCCTTAGAATTTTAGAAAAATTGTATCTAGGAATTTTTATGTAACCATGGGAGCAGTTTACTAACACTATAATTTTCCCATGGATTTTAATTTTGTCTCATAGAATTATTATGGTTAGAATTTTTTATACACCGGAAACGGTTTAGGAAATTTTATGTAATTATTCTTGGAAGAGATTGAAAATTGAAGACCGTAATTTATTTTTCCCAAAAGTTAAATTTGATTTAAAGGATGAAATTTTGATTGTGTGGAAAATTTCGATTTAATTGGGATTCAAATTAATTTTTGGAGATTCTAATAGGTAAATTGGAATATGGCACGAAAATTAAGACATCGACCCCTCGGGATAGGCTGTCGGGCCTTGGTGGGGCTGCAGCCTCTGCCCTTGGGAAGGATAGGCTACGGCAGCCCCTGTGCAGGCCATAACCACCCACGGCCGAAGGCTTGGCCTGCAGCCGAGGGTGGCTGTGGCCCTCCCATGGCTGGGCCGTAGCCTGGGCATGCAGCCTGCCGGCTGCTGCGCCCAGCCTAGGCGCCCCATGTAGGCTTGGCCTGCAGCCTGGCAGGGCTGCACATGGGGCGACCGTGAGCTACCAGCTCCCCGGGGCTGGGGGCTGGGGGTTGCCCACGGCGGCTGTCGGCTTCCGAGACATTGGGGCGACGGTTCAAAAATCGAAAATTTTGATTTTTAAATTTGAAATTTAATTTTAAATCATGTTTAAAAATATGTAATTAAAAATTTGAAATTTTTGAAATTACATATTACTACACGTGATGTTTAAAATTATTTAAAAATTGAATTTGAATTTAAATTTGAAATTCGAATTTGGAATTTGAATTTGAAATTTAAATTTTTGGATATTTAAATTTTAAATGATTCTTGGGAAGAGAAATAAATGGAGAAGTTACATAAAGATGGATACAAGAAGACGGAATAAAATTCAAGACCCAAAGAATGCTTTGGATGGAATTTTGTAATCTTTATTTTCTTTGTTCTAGGATGGAGCCGTGGCTTGGTTATTCTGTCAATTATTTTTTACGTGATATGTCATGGATGTATAAATATGTATTGATGGATGTTTTATATGCATATTTGATAACATGTCATATAGGATCGTTGAGTGCCGCTCATACTATATTGATCATACATAATTTGTCAAAACTTGCATGTTTTTCAAAATATTGAGTGGGAGAGGGTTTCAAACAAAACCCACGGCCTCCATTGTTGATCCATAAGTGAAAGCATGGTAACGCCTCGCATCAGTTCTGCCCGGACCATACCCCTCAGAAGGTGTTTACCACCGCCGGTATACTAGATTGGATCTCCTATGTGGAAAATGTGTTTGGGTACGATCCTATTCATGACCACCCTTCGGTGGCTTGGTAGGATGTGGATCGGGCTACATAAACAATGGTTATACACTCAAGACTCATTTAGTTATTAACCTTTCTTAGAAGCTCTGTTAACTAAACTGGTGGCCAAATAAGCGGTTATTAATATATATCTTAACCTTGGAGGATTTAAGGCAACATATATTAATTGGACGGGGTCCATGTTCCGGCTATTTGTTTTCATGACCACCCCTCGATGGCTTGGGGCAATAGGTGCTGAGAATTACCGTTGCAATGCTACATGTTTTTCAAGTTTCATGTAGGAACATACTTGTATGTTTTATTTGCTAAATTATATGTATATTTGCTTGGGCTTTGTAATGATGTCTAGTATAATTTTATTTCAGTTCAAAATGTCACCGACACCCCTCATTTCAATACTTACTGAGAATAAACTGAATGGCAATAATTATAAGGATAGGAAAAGAAATCTGTTGATAGTTCTCAGCTGCAAGAGACACAAGTTTGTACTGGACGAACCATGCCCACCAGGGCCAAAACCTGACGCACCGCTTGAGGAAGTCCCGGTTGCCTATACTCGTTGGACAGAATCCAATGATATAGCTTGATGCTACATGCTTGCTAGCATGAGGAGTGCTTTACAAAAGCAGCATGAGACTTATCAAGTTGCTGAGGAGATCATGGAAAATCTGGAGGACATGTTCGGAGGTCAAGAAAAGTTGGCTCAATAGTCTGCTATAACCAGCATTATGAACTCTAGGCAAAAGACGAGTACTCCAGTGAAGGACCATATGATCACTCTAATGGGATTCTTCACTGAGACTGCCGAGAACGGTGCTGAGTTGGACTACAACACCCAGATCGAGATGGTGTTCAAAACTCTATCTAAAGGATTTGTGGGGTTTAAGGCCACCCACAATCTGGCGACAAGGGAGTTAGGACTAACCGAGCTCATGAAGCAACTCCAAGCTTATGAGCGGATGATCAGGGATGGGGATACGGTCCAACCCAAAGGAGAGGCCAATTTGGTAGAATCTTCCAAACCCTCTCGGAAGAGGAAGAGGCCAAACTAGAAGCAAGCGGCTTCCAGTTCTTCTAATCCTCCTGTCTCGGATGGGAAGAAGAAGAAGAAGAAGAACAAGAAGCCCAAGGACCCTAAAAAGTCCAAATGCTTTCGTTTTGGGAAGGTAGGTCACTTTAAGAAGGCTTGCCGGGAATTCCTAGTCGCCAAGGGCAAGGAAGGTAAGGCACTTCATTACTTAGAAGCATGTTTGGTAGAAGAATCAAAAGACACTTGGGTCATTGATTCGGGCGCTACTAATCATGTTTGTGTTTCTATGCAGGAGTTCGTGGAAACGAGAAGTCTACATGATAGGAGCCTCTCGTTGCGGACTAGAGATGGCAGCTTGGTGGTGGCTGAGGCAGTGGAAGATATTTATTTTTACATTGATGAATTTAGGTTTATTTTATTGAAAGACTGTTTTTATGTTCCTAATTTTAGGAGGAACCTTATATCGGTAGCTTGTTTAATAAAGGATTCGTATTCGGTTTCTTTTAGTAAAAGAGTTGATATTCGTAGAAATAAGTCTTTTATCTATTTTGGATGGATGGATGGAAACCTATATTTGATCAAACCAAAGATGTACTCACTGCTTGACACTGAATTAACAGATAACTCTAAAAGGTTGAAAGTTTCTCACTCTAACAAGGCATATCTTTGGCATTTAAGACTTGGTCATATTAATCAGGATAGGATTCAAAGATTGGTGAAAGATGGTCCTCTGGAATCTCTGGAGGAGGTACATCTTCCTCAATGTGAGTCTTGTCTAGAGGGTAAAATGACTAAGAGGTCTTTTGGAGCTAAGGGTATAAGGGCTCCGGAGCTCTTCGAAATTGTGCACACTGACGTATGTGGCCCCATCAACATCACAGCACGAGGAGGGTTCGAGTATTATGTGTCCTTTATAGACAATTACTCGAGGTATGGATATGTGTATCTGATGCACCGCAAGAGCGAAACTTTTGACAAGTTCAAAGAGTATCGTGCAGAAGTGAAAAAGCAATTGGATAAATCAATAAAGACACTTCGATCTGATCGAGGTGGTGAATGCCTCTCTGATGAATTTCTAGGACATCTTGTAGAGAATGGGATATTATCCTAATTGACTGCACCTGGTACTCCATAACAGAATGGTGTAGGCGAAAGGAGAAACAGGACCTTGTTGGATATGGTACGATCCGTGATGAGTTATTCAATGCTGCCATTATCATTTTGGGGATATGCTTTCAAATGGCGTGCTATATTCTGAACCAGGTTCCAAGCAAATCAATTTTTAGAACTCCGTATGAATTGTGGCGTGGCAGGAAGCCCTCCCTTTGACATATCAGAATATGGGGCTGCCCGGCGCATGTACTGGATGGGGATGTGAAGAAGTTGGAACCAAGATCAGAATTGTGCATGTTTGTAGGGTATCCAAAGGGAACTAAAGGAGGTCTGTTCTATAACCTGAAGGAACAAAAAGTCATTGTCTCAACCCCTGCAACATTCTTGGAGGAAAGTCACATGAATGACTTTAAGCCTCGAAGAAAAGTGGTGCTAGAGGAGTTTCACAGATTTCGGTCTTGGATGCAAGTCCGAGTTCCGGTGAAAGACCTGCAGACGATCAACAATTTAGGGTGCCTCATCATAGTGGGAGGGTTTCGAAGAAACCTAATTTCTTCATGTATGATGCTGAGGTATACCAGGCTGAGGCTCATGAGCATGAGGATGATCCGGTCACCTATGATGAAGCTATAAATAATGTTGATTCTAAATCTTGGAAATAGACTATGAACAATGAGATGGATACTATGAAATCCAACTCTGTTTGGGAACTTGTAGATTTGCCATATGGGATAAAACCCATTGGATGCAAATAGGTCTACAAAAGAAAGAAGGATGCGGAAGAGAGAGTGGAAACTTTCAAAGCTAGACTAGTTGCAAAGGGGTACACGCAAAAGGCTGGAATCGATTACGATGAAACCTTTTCGCCTGTTGCTATGCTGAAGTCTATCCGTATTCTTCTGTCTGTTGCTGCAGCTCTCGATGACGAGATATGGCAAATGGATGTCAAGACGGCATTCTTGGATGGCCATCTTGAAGAGTGTATCTATATGATACAGCCCGAAGGGTTCGTAGCGAAAGGTCAAGAAAGGAAAGTCTGCAAGTTGCTTAGATCCATTTATGGATTAAAGTAAGCATCCTGCTCATGGAACTAGAGGTTTGATCAGGCGATTAAGACATTTGGTTTTGAGCAGAACGTTGATGAACCCTATGTTTACAAACGTATTAATGATGGAAAAGTGGTCTTTCTGATACTCTATGTCGATGATATACTACTCATTAGGAATGATGTAGGGAATTTATCATCAGTCAAGCTTTAGTTACACCAACAGTTTGACATGAAGGACTTGGGAGAAGCTAATTATGTTCTAGGCATTCATCTCTTCAGAGATCGAAAGAACAAAATAATAGCGTTATCCCAAGCTTCATACATAGATAAAATAATTGACAAATATATAATGCAAGAGGCAAAGAAAGGTACATAACCTTCTATGGCTGGTCTAACTCTTTCATTGGATGACTGTCCCAAGACATCGGAAGAAAGAGAGCGCATGAGTAAGGCCCCTTATGCATCCGCTGTGGGTAGCCTTATGTATGCTATGCTTTGCACTCGCCCGGACATATGTTTTGTAGTACGTATGGTGAGTCGATATCAAGTGAATCCTGGAACTAAGCACTGGCAAGCAGTGAAGCATATACTCAAGTATCTTAAGAGAACAAGGATTATATGTTGGTGTATTCTGGAGGGGACCTAACACCCGTAGGATACACGGACTTAGACTTCCAGACTTGTAAGGATTCGAGGAAATCGACATCTGGATCAGTGTTTTTGCTCGGAGTAGGTACCATTGTATGGAGGAGCATGAAGTAGGGCTGCACAACTGACTCTACTATGGAGGCTGAATATGTGGCTGCGGCTGAGGCATCTAAAGAAGCGGTTTGGCTCTGTAAGTTCTTTAGAGACCTTGAGGTCATTCCGGGTGTTGACAAGCCTATCACACTTTACTGTGATAACACTGGGGCTATTGCCAACACAAGGGAATCTCGGCACCACAAGAGGACCAAGCACATAGATTGGAGATATTATATTATTAGAGGGCACGTGGAGACAGGCCAAGTAGATGTATGTAAGATCGCGTCCGAGGACAACATTGCCGATCCCTTTACTAAGACTTTGGTGACTAGAAGCTTTGAGAGGCACGTAGAGGCGATGGGGATGCGTAACATGGCACATCTGCTGGCTTAGGACAAGTGGGAGATTGTTAGGAAATGCCCTATGCATTAGAGACATTTTGATGTATTTATTTTGAACTGGATAATAAAATTATATGTAGAGGTTATTCATTACATTGCTATATGTTCTCATTTTATTTACATGTTAAAGTAAATGTAAGCAAATATGGCTCCTTGACTGCTTGTGTTAAACTGTTAGAATATTGCATGCAATGGACTTTTGTATGCGAGAAGACAATGTTCTAAAGTTAGCGGTCTAAACTATGGTTTGTAATCTATAGGGTTAGACCGAGCATCTAACTCATGTTAAGACTATTATGTTGTCTAAAGCCTTGGAGGGGACGGTTTGTCTTGACTGTTTGGAGTTGGACTCCTAAGTATAGACATAGATATGTTACTTGGTGGTGACATATTAGACCGGGACTAAAGTGTGATCGATCTATGAAGTCCACTTTGAGTGGATCGATCTGCTTTTGACGTTTATAGTGCAGTAACCTTAATCCTGAGTAAAAGGACAGCTTTATGTATATGACTTGTGTACTTTGATGTTCCAATGGCTAAAGCATCTCAAAGGTAGTAAGCTTATAAACCGGTTCATTGGGTGCATGACTTGTATACGATGAAGGGTTCATTTACAGATATCAGAATCATAGCTCTAATGAGGAGTTAAGGGTATCCTCTTAAAGGCATTATACTGAATGTGAAGATGGACAAGGCCTTGGGTCGTCTGCTGGGCGAATGAATTCTTATTCACATATGGTGAATAATCATCTCCTTTATTCAGTAGTATAATGGAACTTTAAGATAGCCTGATCAGTAGGATTAAAAAGACTTTGGCCTAAGGCTGATCATGGATATCATATGAGGGTTCGAATACATGACAAGGTCATTGGACGATAGCTTGTCACAGGCTTACGTAATACGGTATATAATTGAGAGTTCAGTTTCAGGTTTATAGTGGTGTGACTCTGAAATTAGTGATCTTATGATTGAGTTGTCCGGTAAAGAATGATGGTCATATGGATTTGCGGGAGCTCGATTATATACATCCAATCAGTCCCTCTACTAGCTCCACATAATTTCTTAACGTTTGACAAATTGATTTGTGTATGCTATTGGCTATTTATTATGCATGGATGGTGTTGGCATAGGATTAGGATGGTCGACAAGATTCTCTCTGGTTAGATTCAGATTTTGTTTTGGATAATAGAGTACACAATTATTCGAACTCCAAACAAAGTTGCCATGATTTTATTTGAGATTGGATTGGAGTTGTAGAAAATTATCCATGAGAACAAGAATTTGAAATACAACTGTTTTATGGATTTTGAAATTTGAATTTAGAAATTAGAATTTGAAATTCGAATTTGAAATTTGAAATTTGAAATTTGAAATTTGAAATTTGAATTTGAAATTTGAGTTTGAAATTTGAAATTCAAATTTTGAATCACAGTCCAAGTAGGACTCGAATTTGTTGTGGTAAATCCACAAGGAATGAAATTTGAATTTGAGTTGGATATGGAGAGTAAAATCTTGTTAGAATCCTACTTGAATTTTGAATCCAAATCCTAACCAAATATGGATGAAAATTTTGAGGATTATCCTCAATGAATTTTTGGATTTTTGTGGATAGGGTTCAAGGAAAAAATCAAGTTTCAATCTCAGTTGAATTTGGATTCTCGCCTCCCTAATAATGGCCGAATTTTTGGAGTAAATCTCCTAGGAGATTTTCGGTTATTTTGGATAAGGATGAGATAAGATTCAAGCTTGAAAATCCTAGTGGAATTTTGATTCTTCCTTATCCAAAAGTGGCCGAATTTTTTGTGGAGATTTCTCCTTTGAATTTTCGAATTTTTTTGGTTGAAAAAGGGAGATAAAATTCTAGTTAAAATCTTGTTTAGATTTAGATTGGAATTATCCTATAATGGCTGAAATTTGTTGTGTAGGAAAAATAAACCGGTAAATACGTATCAGAGTGGCGCAGCGGAATAATACAAATTTTTAGAACGTTAAATATCTCATGATGCCATATACAATAAACCAACAACAATTAAAACTCATACCTCAAGGACGCCAATGTTGCAGGAGGAGAATGACCGGAGGCTTCAACCAACTAGCCTTCTCTACTATTCTCCAATTCCCGAATGGCTGAGTGTGTGGCCACTCTGAACCTCGATCGGTATGCTAGCACTGCTAGTCTTCTTCCGACCACCCAGATCTCTAAAGAACTTTATTGTCACGATGAGCTGTGCAACAATAAGCCTGCTCACCTGAGAGTCTGTGGTCTGAGAGAACTGGAGTGGCAGGACCTCTATTTATAGACCTGCATGAGGTGAATCTCTGAATTTGAATTGGACTAGGAAAAGATATTTTCCCTTATCCAAACCCAAAAAATCCGAATTTTCCAAGGGAGAATCTCCACAATTAAATTCGGTTTTTCTAGATAAATCCAATCCAAATCTTAACAAGATTTTAGCTAGAATTTTATCTCCCTTTTCCAACCAAAAAATCCGAAATTCACAAGGAGAAAATCCTCCAAATTTTCGGCCACTTTTAGGATAAGGGAGAATCAAAATTCCACTAGGATTTCTCAAGCAAAATCTCATCTTAACCTTATCCAAAAATAACCGAATTTCCTAGGATTAGGGATCCAAAATTTCGGCCACTTTTGGGAGGAGAGAGAAACCAAATTCAACTAGGATTGAAGCTTGAATATTCCCTTGAATCTTATCCACAAAATCCGAAATCTTTCATGAGGATTATCCTCAAAATTTCGTCCCTTATTTGTTGGGATTTGGATTCAAAATTCAAGTAGGATTCTAACAAGATTATCCTCTCCAAATCCAACTCAAATTCGAATTTCAAACCTTGTGGATTTTCCACAACAAATTCGAATCCTACTTGGACTGTGATTCAAAATTTGAATTTCAAATTTCAAATTCAAATTTCAAATTCAAATTTCAAATTTCAAATTTCAAATTTCAAATTTAAATTTCAAATTCAAATTTCAAATTCGAATTTCAAATTCAAATTTCAAATTCAAATTTCAAATTCAAAATTCAAATTTCAAATTTCAAAATTCAAATTTCAAATTTCAAAATTCAAATTTCAAATTCCACAAAACGGTTGTATTTCATATTCTTGTTCTCATGGATAATTTTCTACAACTCCAATCCAATCTCAAATAAAATCATGGCAACTTTATTTGGAGTTCGAATAATTGTGTACTCTATTATCCAAAACAAAATCTGAATCCAACCGGAGAGAATCTTGTCTACCATCCTAATCCTGTGTCATCACCATCCATGCATAATAAACTAGCCAATAGCATACACAAATCAATTTGCCAAACATTAAGGAATTATGTGGAGCTAGTAGAGGGACTGATTGGACATATATAATCGGGCTCCCGTGATTCCATATGATCATCATTCTGTACCGAACAACTCAATCATATGATCACTAATTTCAGAGTCACACCACTATAAACCTGAAACTGAACTCCCAATTATATACCGTATTACGTAAGCCTGTGACGAGCTACCATCCAATGACCTTGTCATATATGCAAAACCCTCATATGATATCCATGATCAGCCTTAGGTCAAAGTCCGTTTAATCCTACTGATCAGGCTATCTTAAAGTTCCATTATACTACCGAATCTAGAAAATGATTATTCACCATATGTGAATAAGAAGTCATCCGCCCAGCAGACGACCCAAGGCCTTGTCCATTTTCACATTCAGTATAATGCCTTTAAGAGGATACCTTTAACTCCTCAGAGCTATGATTCCGATATCTGCAAACAAACCCTTCATCGTATACAAGTCATGCACCCAACGAACCGGTCTATAAGCTTACTACCTCTGAGACGCTTTAGCCATTGGAACATCAAAGTACACAAGTCATATACATGAAGTAGTTCATTTACTCAGGATTAAGGTTATTGCATAATGAACGTCAAAAGCAGATTGATCCACTCATAGCGGACTACGTAGATCAATCACGCTTTAGTCCCGGTCTAATATGTCACCACCAAGCAACATATCCATGTCTCTACTTGGGAGTCCAGCTCCAGACAGTCAAGACAGACCGTCCCCTCTAAGGCTTTAGACAACATAATAGTCTTATCATGAGTTAGATGCTCGGTCTAACCCCATAGACTACAGACCATAGTTTAGACTGCTAACTTTAAAACATTGTCTTCTCGCATACAAAATTCCATTGCATGCAACGTTCTAACAGTTTTAACACAAGCAGTCAGTGAGCCATATTTGCTTACATTTACTTTAACATGTAAATAAGACGAGGACAGATAGCAATGTAATGAATAACCTCTAAGTATAATTTTATTATCCAGTTCAAAATGAATACATCAAAATGTCTCTAATACTTAGGGCATTTCCTAACATGTTGGGATTTTCCCTTGGATAATTTCAGATTTTATGGTTGTGGATAAGGGAGAATATCTTCTCTTAATCCAATTCGAATTTAGAGAATCACCTCATGCAGGTCTATAAATAGAGGTCATGCCACTCCAGTTCTCTTAGACCACAGACTCTCGGTGAGCAGGCTTATTGTTGTATAACTCACCGTGACAATAAGTTCTTTAGAGATCTGGGTGGTCCGAAGAAGACTAGCAGTGCTAGCATACCGATCGAGGTTCAGAGTGCCCACACACTCAGCCATTCGGGAATTGGAGAATAGTAGAGAAGGCTAGTTGGTTGAAGCCCTCCGGTCATTCTCCTCCTGCAGATTGGCATCCTTGAGGTATGAGTTTTAATTGTTGTTGGTTTATTGTATATGGCATCATGAGATATTTAATGATCTAAAAATTTTTATTATTCCGCTACGCCACTCTGATGCGTTTTTATCGATTTATTTTCCTACATGAATATGCGGCTATGGCTGAGGCATCTAAAGAAGCAGCTTAGCTCCATAAGTTCTTTTGAGACCTTAAGGTCATCCCAAGTGTTAACAAGCTATCACACTCTATTATGATAATAATGTGGCTATTGCCAACACTAGGGAGTCAAGGCACCACTTGAAGATCAGGCACGTCAATCATGTTAGGAATGCCTAAGTGGAAAAGACATATTTTAATGTATTTCATTTATTTGAACTGATTAATAATATGCTAGAGGTTATTTATTATATTATTATATGTCCTCATCTTATTTTCATGTTAAAGTAAATGTAAGCAAATATAACTCATTGGCTGCTTCTTATTAATCCATTAAAATGCTACATATAATGGACTTTTGTATGAGAAAAGATGATATTCTAAAGTAAGTAGTCTAAACTATAGTCCGTAGTCTATGCGATTAAACCGAGTATCTAACTCATATTAAGACTATTATGTTATCGAAATCCAATTAAAAGAATGGTTTGTCTCGACTATTCGGAGCTTTGACTTCTAAGTAGAGACATAGATATATTGCTTGGTGGTAACGATTCGGACTAGGACTAAAGTGCAATTGATCTACGGAGTTTGCTTAAGTAGATCAATTCATTTTTAATGTTAATTACATAATAACCTTAATCTTGAGTTGGTAAACCACTTCATATATATGACTTGTGTACTCTGACATTCTAATGGCTAAAGCATTTCAGAGATAATAAGTTTTTAGACTGGCTTATTGGGTACATTACTTGTACAACATGGAGGGTTCGTTTACAAATATTGGAATAATAACTCTAATGAGGAGTAAAGGTAATCCTCTTAAAGGCATTATACTAGATGTGAAAATGGATAAGGCCTTGGTCATCTGTTGGGCAGATGACTTCTTATTCATACATAGTGAATAATCATTTTCTTATTCAGGAATATAATAGATCTTTAAGATAGCATGATTAGCAGGTTGAACAGACTTGAACTTAAGGCTGATCATGGATATTATATAAGGATGTTGTATATATGACAAGGTAATTAGATGATAGCTTATCACTGGCTTACATAATATGGTATATAATTGGAAATACAGTTTCAAGTTTATAGTGGTGCGACTCTGAAACAAATAATTTTAATAGGTTTATTTGATATAGAATAATAGTTACATGGATTATTGGAGCCCACATTATATATATCTAATCGGTCTCTTTACTAGCTCCGCATAGTTCCTTAATAGATGGTAATTGATTGAAATATTTTTTTAGTGCTTGTATTCTTGCATTTAGTAAAAAAGAAAAATCTGAATCACCTATTCCAGGTGTGGGCGTGTTTCTAAGGTGCCATGGGCAAAATTATGATTTTGTATTATTTAATAAATGGGATAAATACTTAATTTGGGTGAATATTTGTTTTTAAAGATACGATTTGAAATTTAAATTAATCTATTTATCTTTCAAAAGATAAATATGAGATTAATTTGAATTTTAAAAATCTTATTTAAATAAGTATTTGAAATTTAAAAGAATATCTTATTTAAATTTGAATTGAACAAAATCTTATCCTAGCACAAATATAAGGGGTGGATTTTCTCCAAATTTGGAAGACAAGATTTTCTTTTAATTTAAATTTGAACTTTGCTTTGGATAAGAGATTACATGATTATTTAAATTTCAAATAAAATTTTAATGATTTTAGTTGAATTAAAGTTGGAGTTGTGAAAAATTATCCATGTGGACAAAATTACAAAATTTTTAGAGTTTGAAATTTGAATAAAATTTGAATCACAAATCACATAATAGCTGAATTTTTTTTTTTGCCTTATTTCCTATGAAGAAATTGGTTTTTGTGTAAAGAGGAGAATGAAAAATCTTGTCTAGAATCCTATTTGAATTTTGAATGTTTCTGATCTAAAAGTGTCTGAAAATTTTAGGGCTTTAACCCTTGGGAGAATCGGCATAGGGTTGGTGGACAGAGAGAAAAATCTTTTCTTAATTCGATTCAAAATTTTGAAACCTACCTAATGCAAATTTATAAATAAGGCATTTGGGATTCCTATTTTCTTTAGATTCTTAGGTTAGTGAATTTATTATTATATGTCTCACTAATAATAATAAATTCTCAAGTAGTGTTAGAATACCAATCGAGAAGCCTAGTGCCCACACACTCCACCTTCCGAGAATTAGAGAATAGTAGAGAAAACTAGTTGATTGAAGCCCCTCAGTCACATCCTTTGGCATTCCTAATGTTTTCATCTGAAGGTATAATGATTGTTGAATAATTTATTGTATATGGTAATACGAGTTCTTAACGATCTTGAAAAAATTTTTAAATTTCCATTGTGCACTTCTACGTTTTTTCCTATAGATCAGAAGTACCATATAATTAAATAGTACATGGATAAAGGACTAGTAGAGGTATGTAAGATTACCTCTGAAAACAACAATATCGATCCCTTTACTAAAACTTTAGTGGCTAAAAGCTTTGAAAGGCACGATGATAGGATGCATAACGTGGCAAATTTACTAGTTTAGGGTAAGAGGAAGATTGTTAGGAGTGCCCTAAAAGGAAAAGATATTTTTAATGTATTTTATTTATGTTGAACTAATTAGTAATATATTCAAGATTATTCATTTCATTGCTATATGTCTTTATCCTATTATATGTTAAAGTAAATATAAGCAAATATGGCTCATTGATTACTTGTTGTTAAAATGTTAAAATGTTGCATGCAATGGCCTTTTGTATATGAGAAGACAATCGCTTGAGTGGATTAATTCAATTTTGACATTCATTATGCAATAACCTTAATCCTGAGTAAGTGAATAGCTTCATGTGTATAACTTGTGTACTTTGATGTTCCAAAGGCTAAAGCATCATCAAAGTAGTAAGATTATAGACCGGTTTATAGGGTACATGACTTGTATACGATGGAGGATTTGCTTATGGATATGAAATCATAACTCTAATAAGAAGTTAAGATTATCCTCTTAATAACATTATACTAAATGTGAAAATGGACAAGGCCTTAAGTTATTTTCTTTGCAAATGATTTTTTATTCACATATGATGAATAACTATGTTCTTAATCGGGTGTATAATGGATCTTTAAGATAGTATGATCAAAAAGTTAAACGGATATTGACCTAAGATTGATCATGGATATCATAAAGGGTGTTGCATATATGATATAGTCATTGGACAATGGTTATTCACTAGCTTACATAATTCGGTATATAATGAGCAGTGTAATTTCAAGTTTATAATGGTATAACTCTAAAACTAATAATTGTGTAATGGGTTTATTCGGTATAGAATAATAATTACATGGATTATTAGAGCCTACATTATATATGTCTAATTGATCCCTTTACTAGCTCTGTATAATTCCTTAGCAGATGGTAATCGATCGAGGTATTTTTTATGACTTGTATTCTTGCACTCAGTGAAGAGAAAAAATCCGAGTCACCTTCTATGTTGTAAGTTTTTTTTTAATCAAGGGTAGTTTTATTTAATTAATGGGATAAGTATTTAATTTATATAAATATTTATTTAGAAGATAAGATTTGAAATTTTAATTAATTGTATTTGTGTTTTGAAGATAAATATGAGATTGATTTGAATTTTGAATAGATATGAATAAATTAATTATTTAAATAATTAATTTAAATATCTAAATAATCTTATTTGAATGAATATTTAAATTTAAAAATTATCCTATTTAAATTTGAATTGAACAAAATCTTATCCTTGAATTCTCCATTGTTTGCATTCTTTTGAGGATACAAGAAGAAATGATTTTCTCCTAATTTGACTTTATTTTGAATGATTGTTATATAATTGTTTAATTCAAATAAAGTTGTCATGATTTTTTTTTTAAATTTAAACTAGAGTTATGGAACATTACCCATTGAGATAAGAATCAAAATTTTGAATCTCCCTACCTTAGTGGACTTTTTTTAGGGGAAAATTCCTAGGAAAAAAATTGGCCACAATAAGGAGGAGAGAAAAAAATCTTTTCTAGTATTCAGTTCAAATTTTGAAAGCCACCCAGTGCACTCACTATAAATAGGAACTTTGGGGTTTCTATTTTTCTCAAACTATAGACTCTCAAGTAAGCGAATTTTTTTATTATAACACTCACTCATAATAATAAATTTAAGAGATCTAGGTGGTTAGATGGAAACAAGCCACATGAATACTGATCGAGGAATTGAGTGCCTATACACTCCATTGACTGAGAAATGGAGAATAGTAAAGAAAATTAGTTTGTTAAAGCTTTTTTGGTCACATCATCGGATGTTCTCAGTATTTTTCTCAAAAGATATATAGATTGTTATGTGATTTATTATATATGACAACATAAATTAGTATGGTCTTTAGAAAATTTTTAAAAATTTTACTGTGTATGTTTTCAGATTTTCCTATAAGAACCTCAATAAACTTGTTTGGCAGGATGATGGAATGAAAGAGAAAGTTTAGTGAAAACAAAGAAGGATATGGTGTGAAGTAGGTGGTGGAAGTTGGGTTACGAAAGAAACTCCGTGGCATGTAGAGATTAAGCTTTTGTTTGGGGCACACTTTTTAAAAGCATTGCATTTAAACACAATGCCATTTTCCCCCAAACGCAAAAAATTGCATTTGAATGCAATACTTTTCAATAGTTAACACAAACACGCTTACTGTTCATCAAGTATTAACCTTAACGGTTAAAAAATTTTTAAAACTAATAAGCTGCCATTTGCCTTGTGTTCCTATTCATAGAGTTGACCAATCGTTCAAGGAATATATGTTAGGAAATTCTCTAAGCATTAGAGACATTTTGATGTATTTATTTTAAACTGGATAATAAAATTATATATAGAGGTTATTCATTACATTGCTATTTGTCCTTGTCTTATTTACATGTTAAAATAAATGTAAGCAAATATGGCTCCCTGACTGCTTGTGTTAAACTGTTAGAACGTTGCATGCAATGCACTTTTGTATGCGAGAAGACAATGTTCTAAAGTTAGCAGCCTAAACTATGGTCTGTAGTCTATGGGGTAAGACCGAGCATCTAACTCATGTTAAGACTATTATGTTGTCTAAAGCCTTGGAGGGGACAGTTTGTCTTGACTGTCTAGAGCTAGACTCCCAAGTAGAGCCATAGATATGTTGCTTAGTGGTGACATATTAGACCGGGACTAAAGCATGATTGATCTATGAAGTCCGCTTTGAGTGGATCGATCTGCTTTTGACGTTCATTGTGCAGTAACCTTAATCCTGAGTAAAAGGACAGCTTCATGTATATGACTTGTGTACTTTGATGATCCAATGGCTAAAGCGTCTCAGAGGTAGTAAGCTTATAGACTGGTTCATTGGGTGCATGACTTGTATACGATGAAGGGTTCGTTTACAGATATCGGAATCATAGCTCTAATGAGGAGTTAAGGGTATCCTCCTAAAGGCATTATACTGAATGTGAAAATGGACAAGGCCTTGGGTCGTCTGCTGGGCGGATGACTTCTTATTCACATATGGTGAATAATCATTTCTTTATTCGGTAGTATAATGGATATTTAAGATAGCCTGATCGGTAGGATTAAATGGACTTTGGCCTAAGGCTGATCATGGATATCATATGAGGGTTCTGCATACATGACAAGGTCATTGGACGATAGCTTGTTACAGGCTTATGTAATACAGTATATAATTGGGAGTTCAGTTTCAGGTTTATAGTGGTGTGACTCTGAAATTAGTGATCATATGATTGAGTTGTTCGGTAAAGAATGATGATCACATGGATTTGCGGGAGCCCGAGTATATATGTCCAATCAGTCCCTCTACTAGCTCCACGTAATTCCTTAACGTTTGGCAAATTGATTTGTGTATGCTATTGGCTAGTTTATTATGCATGGATGGTGTTGACATAGGATTAAGATGGTCGACAAGATTCCCTCCGGTTGGATTCAATTTTTGTTTTGGATAATAGGGTACACAATTATTCGAACTCCAAATAAAGTTGCTACGATTTTATTTGAGATTAGATTGGAGTTGTAGAAAATTATCCATGAGAACAAGAATTTGAAATACAACTGTTTTGTGGATTTTGAATTTTGAATTTTGAATTTTGAAATTTGAAATTTGAAATTTGAATTTCGAATTTGAAATTTGAATTTGAAATTTGAATTTGAAATTCGAATTTGAAATTTGAATTTGAAATTTAAATTTGAAATTTGAAATTTGAAATTTAAATTCGAATTTAAAATTTGAAATTCAAATTTTGAATCACAGTCCAAGTGAGATTCGAATTTGTTATGGTAAATCCACAAGGAATAAAATTCAAATTTGAGTTGGATATAGAGAGGATAATCTTGCTAGAATCCTACTTGAATTTTGAATCCAAATCCTAACTAAAGATGGAAGAAAGTTTTGAGGATTATCCTCTATGGATTTTCAGATTTTTGTGGATAAGGTTCAAGGAAAAAAAATTCAAGTTTCAATCCCAGTTGAATTTGGATTCTCTCCACCCAGATAATGGCCGAATTTTTGGAGTGAATCTCCTAGGTGATTTTCGGTTATTTTGGATAAGGATGAGATAAGATTCAAGCTTGAAAGTCCTAGTGGAATTTTGATTCTCCCTTACCCAAAAGTGGCCGAATTTTTGTGGGGATTTTCTCCGTTGAATTTTCAGATTTTTTGGTTAAAAAAAGGGAGATAAAATTCTAGTTAAAATCTTGTTTAGATTTGGATTGGATATATCCAAAAGTGGCCGAATTTATTGTTGGGATTTTTTCCCTTGGAAAATTCAGATTTTGTACTTGTGGATAAGGGAGAATATCTTCTACTAATCTAATTTGAATTCAGAGAATCACCTCATGCAGGTCTATAAATAGAGGTCCTGCCACTCCAGTTCTCTCAGACCATAGACTCTCAGGTGAGCAGGCTTATTGTTGCACAGCCCACCGTGACAATAAGTTCTTTAGAGATCTGGGTGGTCGGAAGAAGACTAGCAGTGCTAGCATACCGACCGAGGTTCAGAGTGCCCACACACTTAGCCATTCTGGAATTGGAAAATAGTAGAGAAAGCTAGTTGGTTGAAGCCCTTCGGTCATTTTCCTCCTGCAGATTGGCGTTCTTGAGGTATGAGTTTTAATTGCTGTTGGTTTATTGTATATGGCATCATGAGATATTTAACGATCTGAAAAATTTTTATTGTTCTGCTGCGCTACTCTGATACGTTTTTACCGATTTATTTTCCTATAATTGGTATCAGAGCTGTCTCATGACTATGCCATGTACATAAATTAGACAATTACTTAGTCTTTTTATTTATGTATGGATTTGATATTTAGAGAGTGGCATTCTAGGATTCCTTTATGTTGTTATCATGGATTATGTATAAAGTATGTGGTTATTTTAATTTTTTGAATTATTATAAGCATGCTTGTTTTTGCCGGTTATGGTTCCTTAGAATTTAGAAAAAATTGTATCTAGGAATTTTTATGTAACCATGGGAGCAGTTTATTAGCACTGTAATTTTCCCATGGATTTTAATTTTTGTCTCTTAGAATTATTATGGTTAGAATTTTGTACACCGGAAACGGTTTAGGAAATTTTTATGTAATTATTCTTGGAGGGGATTGAAGATTGAAGACCGTAATTTATTTTTCCCAAAAGTTAAATTTAATTTAAAGGTTGAAATTTTGATTGTGTGGAAAGTTTCATTTTAATTGGGATTCAAATTAATTTTTGGAGATCCTAATAGGTAAATTGGAATATGGCATGAAAATTGAGACACAATCCCTCGGGATAGGCCGTCGGGCCTTGGTGGGGTTGCAGCCTCCGCCCTCGGGCAGGATGGGCTGTGGCAGCTCCTGTGCAGGCCATAATCACCCACGGTCGCAGGCTTGGCCTGTAGCCGAGGGTGGCCATGGCCTCCCCAAGGCTGGCCGCAGCCTGGGCATGTAGCCTGTGACTGCAGGCGCTGCCTGCAGCCTGCCGGCTGCTGCACCCATCCTGGGCATGCAGCTTGGCGCTGTAGGCTTGGCCTACAGCCTGGCAGGGCTGCACATGGGCGGCCGTGGGCTACCAGCCCCCTCGGGGGCTAGGGGCTGCCCGCGGAGGCTGCCGCCTCCGGGGGCGGTGGTGCGACGGTTCAAAAATCAAAAAATTTTGATTTTTAAATTTGAGATTTAATTTTAAATCATGTTTAAAAATATGTAATTGAAAATTTGAAATTTTTGAAATTACATATTATTACACATGATGTTTAAAATTGTTTAAAATTTGAATTTGAAATTTAAATTTGAAATTTGAATTCGGAATTTGAATTTAAAATTTAAATTTTTGGGGATTTAAATTTTAAATGATTCTTGGGATGAGAAATAAATGGAGAGGCTACATAAAGATGGATACAAGAAGACGGAACAAAATTCAAGACCCAAAGAATGCTTTGGATGAAATTTTGTAATCTTTATTTTCTTTGTTCTAGGATGGAACCATGGCTTGGTTATTCTGTCACTTATTTTTTTTGTGATATGTCATGGATGTATAAATATGTATTGCTGGATGTTTTATATGCATATTTGATAACATGTCATATAGGATAGCTGAGTGCCGCTCATACTATATTGATCATACATAATTTGTCAAAACTTGCATGTTTTTCAAAATATTGAGTGGGAGAGGGTTTCAAACAAAACCCACGGCTTCCATTGTTGATCCATATGTGAAAGCATAGTAATGCCTCGCGTCAGTTCTGCCCTGACCACACCCCTTGGTAGGTGTTTACCGCCGCCGGTATACTAGATTGGATCTCCTATGTGGAAAACGTGTTCGGGTACGATCCTACTCATGACCACCCCTTGGTGGCTTGGTAGGACGTGGATCGGGCTACGTAAACAATGGTTATACACTCAAGACTCGTTTAGTTATTAACCTTCCCTAGAAGCTCTGTTAACTAAACTGGTGGCCAAATAAGCGGTTATTAATATATATCTTAACCTTGGAGGATTTAAGGCAACATATATTAATTGGACGGGGTCCATGTTCCGGCTATTTGTTTCATGACCACCCCTCGGTGGCTTGGGGCAATAGGTGCTGAGAATTACCATTGCAATACTACATGTTTTTCAAGTTTCATGTAGGAACATGCTTATATGTTTTATTTGCTAAATTATCTGTATATTTGCTTGGGCTTTGTAATGATGTCTAGTATAATTTTATTTCAGTTCAAAATGTCACCGACACCCCTCATTTCAATACTTACTGAGAATAAACTCAATGGCAATAATTATAAGGATTGGAAAAGAAATCTGTTAATAGTTCTCAGCTGCAAGAGATACAAGTTCGTACTGGACGAACCATGCCCGCCAGGGCCAAAACCTGACACACCACTTGAGGAGGTCCCAGTTGCCTATACTTGTTGGAGAGAATCTAATGATATAGCTCGATGCTACATACTTGCTAGCATGACGAGTGCTTTACAAAAGTAGCATGAGACTTATCAGGTTGTTGGAGAGATCATGGAAAATCTGGAGGACTTGTTCGGAGGCCAAGAAAAGTTGGCTCGACAGTTTGCTATAACCAGTATTATGAACTCTAAGCAAAAGGCAGGTACTCCGGTGAAGGACCATATGATCACTCTAATGGGATTCTTCGCTGTGGCTGCCGAGAACGGTGCTGAGTTAGACTACAACACCCAGATCGAGATGGTATTCAAAACTCTGTCTAAAGATTTTGTGGGGTTTAAGGCCGCATACAATCTGGCGACAAGGGAGTTAGGACTAACCGAGCTCATGAAGCAACTCCAAGCTTATGAGCGGATGATCAGGGATGGGGATGCGGCTCAACCCAAAGGAGAGACCAGTTTGGCTGAATCTTCCAAGCCCTCACGGAAGAGGAAGAGGCCAAATAAGAAGCAAGTGGCTTCCAGTTCTTCTAATCCTCCTGTCTCGGATGGGAAGAAGAAGAACAAGAACAAGAAGCCCAGGAACCCTAAAAAGTCCAAATGCTTTCGTTGTGGAAAGGTAGGTCACTTTAAGAAGGCTTACCAGGAAATCCTAGCCGCCAAGGGTGAGGAAGGTAAGGAACTTCACTACTTAGAAGCGTGTTTGGTGGAAGAATCAAAAGACACTTGGGTCATTGATTCAGGCGCCACTAATCATGTTTGTATTTCTATGCAGGGGTTCATGGAAATGAGAAGTCTACATGATAGGAGTCTCTCGTTGTGAATTAGAGACGGTAGCTTGGTGGTGGCTGAGGCAGTGGGAGATATTTACCTTTACTTTGATCAATTTAGGTTTATTGAAAGACTGTTTTTATGTTCCTAATTCTATGAGGAACCTTATATCGGTAGCTTGTTTAATAAAGGATTCTTATTCAGTTTCTTTTAGTAAAAGAGTTGATATTCGTAGAAATAAGTCTTTTATCTGTTCGGGATAGATGGATGGAAACCTATATTTGATCAACCAAAGATGTACTCACTGCTTGACACTGAATTAATAGATAACTGAAAAAGGTTGAAAGTTTCTCACTCTAACAAGGCGTATCTTTGGCATTTAAGACTTGGTCATATTAATCAGTATAGGATTCAAAGATTGGTGAAAGACGGTCCTCTGGAATCTCTAGAGGAGGTACGTCTTCCCCAATGTGAGTCCTGTCTAGAGGGTAAGATGAGTAAGAGGTCTTTTGGAGCTAAGAGTACAAGGGCTCAGGAGCTATTAGAAATTATGCATACTGACGTATGTGGCCCCATGAACGTCACAGCACGAGGAGGGTTCGAGTATTATGTCTCTTTTATAGATGATTACTCGAGGCATGGATATGTGTATCTGATGCACCGCAAGAGTGAAACCTTTGACAAGTTCAAAGAGTATCGTGCGGAAGTAGAAAAGCAATTGGATAAATCCAGAAAGACACTTCGATCTGATCGAGGTGGCGAATACCTCTCTAATGGTGTAGCCGAAAGGAGAAACAGGACCTTGTTGGATATGGTACGGTCCATGATGAGATATTCAACGCTGCCATTATCATTTTGGGGATATGCTTTACAAACAGCATGCTATATTCTGAACCAGGTTCCAAGTAAATCAATTCTTAGAACTCCGTATGAATTGTGGCATGGCAGGAACCCTCCCTTGGACATATGAGAATATGGGGCTGCCCGGCGCATGTACTGGATGGGGATGTAAAATAGTTGGAACCAAGATTAGAATTGTGCATGTTCGTAGGGTATCCAAAGGGAACTAAAGGAGGTCTGTTCTATAACCCGAACGAACAAAAAGTCATTGTCTCAACCCATGCGACATTCTTGGAGGAAAGTCACATGAATGACTTTAAGCCTCGAAGCAAAGTGGTGCTAGAGGAGTTATCGGGTGAAAGAACTGCTCCACAGTTTTCGGTCTTGGACACAAGTCCGAGTTCCGGTGAAAGACCTGCAGACGATCAACAATTTAGGGTGTCTCGTCGTAGTGGGAGGGTTTCAAAGAAACCTACTTTCTTCATGTATGATGCTGAGGTATACCAGGCCGAGGCTCATGAGCATGAGGATGATCCGGTCACTTATGATGAAGCTGTAAATGATGTTGATTCTAAATCTTGGAAACAGGCTATGAACAATGAGATGGATTCTATGAAATCCAACTTTGTTTGGGAACTTGCAGATTTGCCTGATGGGATAAAACCCATTAGATGCAAATGGGTCTACAAAAGAACGAAGGATGCTGAACGGAGAGTGGAAACTTTCAAAGCTAGACTGGTTGCAAAGGGATACACGCAAAAGGTTGGAATCAGTTACGATGAAACCTTTTCGCCTGTTACTATGCTAAAGTCTATCCATATTCTTCTGTCTGTTGCTGCGGCTCTCGATTACGAGATCTGGCAAATGGATATCAAGACGGCATTCTTGAATGGCCATCTTAAAGAGTGTATCTATATGATACAGCCCGAAGGGTTCGTAGCGAAAGGCCAAGAAAGGAAAGTCTGCAAGTTGCTTAGATTCATTTATGGATTAAAGCAAGCATCCCGCTCATAGAACCAGAGGTTTGATCAAGCGATTAAGACAATCAATTTTGAGCAGAACGTTGATGAACCCAGTGTTTATAAACGTATTAAGGATGGAAAAGTGGTCTTTCTGATACTCTATGTCGATCAAGATTTGGTTATACCAACAGTTTGACATGAAGGACTTGGGAGAAGCTAATTATGTTCTAGGCATTCGTCTCTTCAGAGATCGAAAGAACAAAATGATAGCATTATCCCAATCTTCATACATAGATAAAATAATTGACAAATATGCAATGCAAGAGGCAAAGAAAGGTTCACAACCTTCTATTACCAGTCTAACTCTTTCATTGGATGACTGTCTCAAGACATCGGAAGAAAGAAAGGGTATGAGTAAGGTCCCTTATGCATCCACTATGGGTAGCCTTATGTACGCTAGGGTTTACACTCACCCGGATATATGTTTTACAGTAGGTATGGTGAGTCGATATCAAGCAAATCCTGGAACTAAGCACTGGCAAGCAGTAAAGCATATACTCAAGTATCTTAAGAGAACGAGGGATTATATGCTGGTTTATTCTGGAGGAGACCTAACACCCATAGGATACACGGACTCAAACTTTCAGACTTGTAAGGATTCGAGGAAATCGACATCTGGATCAGTGTTTTTGCTCGGAGGAGGCCCCATTGTATGGAGGAGCATGAAGCAGGGCAGCACAGCTGACTCTACTATGGAGGCTGAATATGTGGCTGCGACTGAGGCATCTAAAGAAGCGGTTTGGCTCCGCAAGTTCTTTAGAGACCTTGAGGTCATTCCGGGTGTTGACAAGCCTATCATACTTTACTGTGATAACACTGGGGCTAATGCCAACACAAGGGAATCTCGGCACCATAAGAGGACCAAGCACATAGATCGGAGATATCATATTATTAGAGGGCACGTGGAGACAGGATAAGTGGATGTATGTAAGATCGCATCCGAGGACAACATTGTCGATCCCTTTACTAAGACTTTGGTGGCTAGAAGATTTGAGAGGCACGTAGAGGCGATGGGGATATGTAACATGGCACATCTGCTGGCTTAGGGCAAGTAGGAGATTGTTAGGAAATGCCCTAAGCATTGAGACATTTTGATGTATTTATTTTGAACTGGATAATAAAAGTATATATAGAGGTTATTCATTACATTGCTATCTGTCCTCGTCTTATTTACATGTTAAAGTAAATGTAAGCAAATATGGCTCCCTGACAGCTTGTGTTAAACTATTAGAACGTTGCATGCAATGGACTTTTGTATGCGAGAAGACAACGTTCTAAAGTTAGCGGTCTAAACTACGGTCTGTAGTCTATGGGATTAGACCGAGCATCTAACTCATGTTACGACTATTATATTGTCTAAAGCCTGCAGGAAAATAAATCGGTAAAAACGTATCAGAGTAGCGCAGCGGAACAATTAAAAATTTTTAGATCGTTAAATATCTCATGATGCCATATACAATAAATCAACAACAATTAAAAGTCATACCTCAAGGATGCCAATCTGCAGGAGGAGAATGACCGGAGGCTTCAACCAACTAGCCTTCTCTACTATTCTCCAATTCCCGAATGGCTGAGCGTGTGGGCACTCTGAACCTCGATCGGTATGCTAGCACTGCTAGTCTTCTTCCGACCACCCAGATCTCTAAAGAACTTTATTGTCACGATGAGCTGTGCAACAATAAGCCTGCTCACCTGAGAGTCTGTGGTATGAGAGAACTGGAGTGGCAAGACCTTTATTTATAGACCTGCATGAGGTGATTCTCTGAATTCGAATTAGACAAGGAAAAGATATTCTCCCTTATCCATAACCAAAAAATCCGAATTTTTCCATGGGAAAATCCAACAATAAAATTCGGTTTTCTCATGATAAATCCAATCCAAGTCTAAACAAGATTTTAACTAGAATTTTATCTCCCTTTTTCAACCAAAAAATCCGAAATTCCTAGGAGAAAATCTTCTCCAAATATTCGGCCACTTTTAGGATAAGGAAGAATCAAAATTCTAGTAGGATTTTCAAGCTTGAATCTTATCTCAACCTTTCCAAAATAACCGAATTTTCCTAGGAGATTATCTCCAAAATTTCGGCCACCTTTCAAGAAAGGAGAGAATCCAAATTCAACTAGGATTGAAACTTGAATTTTTCCCTTGAACCTTATCCACAAAAATCGAAATTCCATTGAGGATTATCCTCAAAAATTTCGTCCACTTTTGTTAGGATTTAGATTCAAAATTCAAGTAGGATTCTAACAAGATTACCCTCTCCAAATCCAACTCAAATTCGAATTTCAAACCTTGCGGATTTTCCACAACAAATTCGAATCCCACTTGGACTGTGATTCAAAATTTGAATTTCGAATTTCAAATTTCAAATTTAAATTTCAAATTTAAATTTCAAATTCAAATTTCAAATTCGAATTTCAAATTTAAATTTCAAATTCAAATTTCAAATTTGAATTTCAAATTCAAATTTCAAATTCGAATTTCAAATTCAAATTTCAAATTCAAGTTTCAAATTCAAATTTCAAAATTCAAATTTCAAAATTCAAATTTCAAAATCCACAAAACGGTTGTGTTTCAAATTCTTGTTCTCATGGATAATATCTACAACTCCAATCCAATCTCAAATAAAATCATGGCAACTTTATTTGGAGTTCGAATAATTGTGTACTCTATTATCCAAAACAAAATCTGAATCCAACCGGAGAGAATCTTGTCTACCATCCTAATCCTGTGTCATCACCATCCATGCATAATAAACTAGCCAATAGCATACACAAATCAATTTGCCAAACGTTAAGGAATTATGTGGAGCTAGTAGAGGGACTGAGTGGACATATATAATCGGGCTCCCGTGATTCCATATGATCATCATTCTGTACCGAACAACTCAATCATATGATTACTAATTTCAGAGTCACACCACTATAAACCTGAAACTGAACTCCCAATTATATACCGTATTACGTAAGCTTGTGACGAGCTACTATCCAATGACCTTGTCATATATGCAAAACCCTCATATGATATCCATGATCAGCCTTAGGTCAAAGTCCATTTAATCCTACTGATCAGGCTATCTTAAAGTTCCATTATACTACTGAATTAAGAAAATGATTATTCACCATGTGTGAATAAGAAGTCATCCGCCCAGCAGACGACCCAAGGCCTTGTCCATTTTCACATTCAGTATAATGCCTTTAAGAGGATACCTTTAACTCCTTATAGCTATGATTCCGATATCTGCAAACAAACCCTTCATCGTATACAAGTCATGCACCCAACGAACCGGTCTATAAGCTTACTACCTCTGAGACGCTTTAGCCATTGGAACATCAAAGTACATAAGTCATATACATGAAGTAGTTCATTTACTTAGGATTAAGGTTATTGCACAATGAACATCAAAAGCAGATTGATCCACTCATAGCGGATTACGTACATCAATCACGCTTTAGTCCCGGTCTAATATGTCACCACCAAGCAACATATCTATGTCTCTACTTAGGAGTCTAGCTCCAGACAGTCAAGACAAACCGTCCCCTCCAAGGCTTTAGACAACATAATAGTCTTAACATGAGTTAGATGCTCGGTCTAACCCCGTAGACTATAGACCATAGTTTAGACCGCTAACTTTAGAACATTGTCTTCTCGCATACAAAAGTCCATTGCATGCAACGTTCTAATAGTTTTAACACAAGCAGTCAGTGAGCCATATTTGCTTACATCTACTTTAACATGTAAATAAGACGAGGACAGATATGAATGTAATGAATAACCTGTATATGTAATTTTATTATCCTGTTCAAAATGAATACATCAAAATGTCTCTAATACTTAGGGCATTTCCTAACAATCTCCCACTTGCCCTAAGCCAGTAGATGTGCCATGTTACGCATCCCCATCGCCTCTACATGCCTCTCAAAGCTTATAGCCACCAAAGTCTTAGTAAAGGGATCAGGGATGTTGTCCTCGGACGCGATCTTACATACATCCACTTGTCCTGTCTCCACATGCCCTCTAATAATGTGATATCTCCGATCGATGTGCTTGGTCCTCTTGTGGTGCCGATATTACCTTGTGTTGGCAATAGCCCCTGTATTATCACAGTAAAGTGTGATAGGCTTGTCAATACCCGGAATGACCTCAAGGTCTCTAAAGAACTTGCGGAGCCAAACCGCTTCTTTAGATGCCTCAGCCGCAGCCACATACTCAGCCTCCATAGTAGAGTCAACTGTGCAGCCCTGCTTCTAGCTCCTCCACACAATGGCGCCTCCTCCGAGTAAAAACACTGATCCAGATGTCGATTTTCTCAAATCCTTACAAGTCTGGAAGTCTAAGTCCGTGTATCCTACGGGTGTTAGGTCCCCTCCAGAATACACCAGCATATAATCCCTCGTTCTCTTAAGATACTTGAGTATATGCTTTACAGCTTGCCAGTGCTTGGTTCCAGGATTTGCTTGATATCGACTCACCATACCTACTGCAAAACATATGTCTGGGCGAGTACAAAGCATAGCGTACATAAGGCTACCCACAGCGGATGCATAAGGGACCTTACTCATACGCTCTCTTTCTTCCGATGTCTTGGGACAGTCATCCAATGAAAGAGTTAGACCGGCAATAGAAGGTTGTGAGCCTTTCTTTGCCTCTTGCATTGCATATTTGTCAATTATTTTATCTATGTATGAAGCTTAGGATAACGCTATCATTTTGTTCTTTTGATCTCCGAAGAGACGAATGCCTAGAACATAATTAGCTACTCCCAAGTCGTTCATGTCAAACTGTTGGTGTAACCAAAGCTTGACCGATGATAAGTTCCCTACATCATTCCCAATGAGTAGTATATCATCGACATAAAGTATCAGAAAAACCACTTTTCCATCTTTAATACGTTTATAAACACAAAGTTCATTAACGTTCTGCTCAAAACCAAATGTCTTAATCGCTTGATCAAATCTCTGGTTCCATGAGCGGGATGCTTGCTTTAATCCATAAATGGATCTAAGCAACTTGCAGACTTTCCTTTCTTGGCCTTTCGCTACGAACCCTTCGGGCTGTATCATATAGATACACTCTTTAAGATGGCCATTCAAGAATGCCGTCTTGATATCCATTTGCCAGATCTCGTAATCGAGAGCCGCAGCAATGGACAGAAGAATACGGATAGACTTCAGCATAACAACAGGCGAAAAGCTTTCATCGTAATCGATTCCAGCCTTTTGCCTGTATCCCTTTGCAACCAGTCTAGCTTTGAAAGTTTCCACTCTCCCTTCCACATCCTTCTCTCTTTTGTAGACCCATTTGCATCCAATGGGTTTTATCCCATCCGGCAAATCTACAAGTTCCCGAACAGAGTTGGATTTCATAGAATCCATCTCATTGTTCACAGCCTGTTTCCAAGATTTAGAATCAACATCATTTACAACTTCATCATAAGTGACCGGATCATCCTTATGCTCATGAGCCTCAGCCTGGTATACCTCAGCATCATACATGAAGAAATTAGGTTTCTGAGAAACCCTCCCACTACGACGAGGCACCCTAAATTGTTGATCGTCTATAGGTCTTTCACTGGAACTCGGACTTGCGTCCAAGACCAAAATCTGTGGAGCAGTTCTTTCACCTGATAACTCCTCGAGCACCACTTTGCTTCGAGGCTTAAAGTCATTCATGTGACTTTCCTCCAAGAATGTCGCATGGGTTGAGACAATGACTTTTTGTTCCTTCGGGTTATAGAGTAGACCTCCTTTAGTTCCTTTTGGATACCCTACAAACATGCACAATTCTGATCTTGGTTCCAACTTTTTCGTATCCCCATATAGTACATGTGCTGGGCAGCCCCATATTCTCATATATCCAAGGGAGGGCTTCCTGCCACGCCACAATTCATACGGAGTTCTGGGAATTGATTTGTTGGGAACCTGGTTCAGAATATAGCATGCCGTTTGTAAAGCATATCCCCAAAATGATAATGGCAGCGTTGAATAACTCATCATAGACCGTACCATATCCAATAAGGTCCTGTTTCTACTTTCGGCTACACCATTCTGTTGTGGAGTACCAGGTGCAGTCAATTGGGATAAAATCCCGTTCTCTACAAGATGTCCTAGAAATTCATCGGAGAAGTATTCGCCACCTCGATCAGATCGAAGTGTCTTTATGGATTTATCCAATTGCTTTTCCACTTCCGCACGATACTCTTTGAACTTGTCAAAGGTTTCGCTCTTGCAGTGCATCAGATACACATATCCATACCTCGAGTAATCATCTATAAAAGAGACATAATACTCGAACCCTCCTCGTGCTGTGACATTTATGGGGCCACATACGTCAGTGTGCACAATTTCTAAGAGCTCCTAAGCCCTTGTACCCTTAGCTCCAAAAGACCTCTTAGTCATTTTACCCTCTAGACAAGACTCACATTGGGGAAGTCGTACCTCCTCCAGAGATTCCAGAGGACCGTATTTCACCAATCTTTGAATCCTATCCTGATTAATATGACCAAGTCTTAAATGCCAAAGATACGCCTTGTTAGAGTGAGAAACTTTCAACCTTTTAGAGTTATCAATTAATTCAGTGTCAAGCAGCGAGTACATCTTTGGTTTGATCAAATATAGGTTTCCATCCATCCATCCAGAACAGATAAAAGACTTATTTCTACGAATATCAACTCTTTTACTAAAAGAAACCGAATAAGAATCCTTTATTAAACAAGCTACCGATATAAGGTTCCTCGTAAAATTAGGAACATAAAAACAGTCTTTTTAATAAAATAAACCTAAATTGATCAAAATAAAGGTAAACATCTCCCACTGCCTCGGCCACCACAAAGCTACCATCTCCAGTCCGCAACAAGAGGCTCCTATCATGTAGACTTCTCGTTTCCACGAACCCCTGCATAGAAACACAAACATGATTAGTGACGCCCGAATCAATGACCCAAGTGTCTTTCGATTCTTCCATGAAACACACTTCCAAGTAATGAAGTTCCTTACCTACCTTGCCCTTGGCGGCTAGGAATTCCCGACAAGCCTTCTTGAAGTGACCTACCTTCCCACAATGTAAGCATTTGGACTTTTTAGGGTCCTTTGGCTTCTTGTTGTTCTTCTTCTTCTTCCCGTCCGAGACAGGAGGATTAGAAGAACTAGAAGCCACTTGCTTCTTATTTGGCCTCTTCCTCTTCCGTGAGCGATTGGAAGATTCCGCCAAATTGGCCTCACCTTTAGGTCGGACCACATCCTCATCCCTGATCATCCGCTCATAAGCCTGTAGTTGCTTCATGAGCTCGGTTAGTCCTAACTCCTTTGTCGCCAGATTGTATGCGGCCTTAAACCCCACAAAATCTTTAGACAGAGTCTTGAACACCATCTCGATCTGGGTGTTGTAGTCCAACTCAGCACCATTCTCGGCAGCCTCAGCGAAGAATCCCATTAGAGTGATCATATGGTCCTTCACCGGAGTACCCGCCTTTTGCTTAGAGTTCATAATGCTGGTGATAACGGACTGTCGAGCCAATTTTTCTTGGCCTCCGACCATGTCCTCCAGATTTTCCATGATCTCCCCAGCAACTTGATAAGTCTCATGCTGCTTTTGTAAAGCACTCGTCATGCTAGCAAGGATGTAGCATCGAGCTATCTCATTGGATTCTCTCCAATTATTATAGGCAACCGGGACCTCCTCAAGTGGTGTGTCAGGTTTGGGCCCAGGTGGGCGTGGTTCGTCCTGTACGAACTTGTGTCTCTCACAGCTGAGAACTATTAATAGATTTCTTTTCCAGTCTTTATAATTATCGCCATTCAGCTTATTTTCAGTGAGTATTGAAATGAGGGGTGTCGGTGACATTTTGAACTGAAATAAAATTATACTAGACATCATTACAAAGCCCAAGCAAATATACAGATAATTTAGCAAATAAAACATACAAGTATGTTCCTACATGAAACTTGAAAAACATGTAGCATTGCAACGGTAATTCTCAGCACCTATTGCCCCAAGCCACCGAGGGGTGGTCATGGAAACAAATAGCCGGAACATGGACCCCGTCCAATTAATATATGTTGCCTTAAATCCTCCAAGGTTAAGACATATATTAATAACCACTTATTTGGCCACCAGTTTAGTTAAAAGAGCTTCTAGGGAAGGTTAATAACTAAACGAGTCTTGAGTATATAACCATTATTTACGTAACCCGATCCACGTCCTACCAAGCCACCGAGGGGTGGTCATGAATAGGATCGTACCCGAACACGTTTTCCACATAGGAGATCCAATCTAGTATACCGGCGGCGGTAAACACCTACCGAGGGGTGTGGTCAGGGCAGAACTGACGCGAGGCGTTACCATGCTTTCACATATGGATCAACAATGGAGGCCTTTGGGTTTTGTTTGAAACCCTCTCCCACTCAATATTTTGAAAAACATGCATGTTTTGACAAATTATGTATGATCAATATAGTATGAGCGGCACTCACCTATCCTATATGACATGTCATCAAATATGCATACAAAACATCCATCAATACATATTTATACATCCATGACATATCACAGAAAAAATAATTGACAGAATAACCAAGCTATGGTTCCATCCTAGAATAGAGAAAATAAAGATTACAAAATTCCATCCAAAGCATTCTTTGGGTCTTGAATTTTGTTCGGTCTTCTTGTATCCATCTTTATGTAGCCACTCCATTTATTTCTCATCCCAAAAATTATTTAAAATTTAAATCTCCAAAAATTTAAATTTCAAATTCAAATTTCAAATTCGAATTTCAAATTTAAAATTTCCAATTCAAATTTTAAACAATTTTAAACATCATGTGTAATAATACGTAATTTAAAAAATTTCAAATTTTCAATTACATATTTTTAAACATGATTTAAAATTAAATTTCTAATTTAAAAATCAAAATTTTCCTGATTTTTGGACCATCACACCGCCGCCCCCGAAGGCGGCAGCCGCCGTGGGCAGCCACCAGCCCCAAAGGGGCTGGCTGCCAACGGCTCCCCCTTATGTGCAGCCTTGCCGGGCTGCAGGCCAAGCCTGCAGCGCCAGGCTGTACGGCCAGGCTGGGCGCAGCAGTCTGCAGGCTGCAGGCGCAGAGGCTGCACACCCAGGCTGCGGCCAGCCTTGGGCAGGCCACGGCCACCCTTGGCTGCAGGCCAAGCTTGCGGCCGTGGGTGGTGTTGGCCTGTACAGGGGCTGCCGCAGCCCCATCCTGCCCGAGGGCAGGGGCTGCAGGCCCACCAAGGCCCGTTGGCCTATCCTGAGGGATCGTGTCTCTATTTTCATGCCATATTCCAATTTACCTATTAGGATCTCCAAAAATTAATTTGAATCCCAATTAAATTGAAATTTTCCACACAATCAAAATTTCAACCTTTAAATCAAATCTAACTTTTGGGAAAAAATAAATTACGGTCTTCAATCTTCAATCTCCTCCAAGAATAATTACATAAAATTTCCTAAACCGTTTCCAGTGTAAAAAAAAATTCTAACCATAAAAATTCTAAGAGACAAAAATTAAAACCCATGGGAAAATTACAGTGTTAATAAACTGCTCCCATGGTTACATAAAAAATTCCTAGATACAATTTTTCTAAATTCTAAGGAACCATAACCGGTATAAACAAGCATGCTTATAATAATTCAAAAAATTAAAATAACCACATACTTTATACATAATCCATGATAACAACATAAAGGAACCCTAGAATGCCACTCTCTAAATATCAAATCCATACATAAATAAAAAGACTAAGTAATTGTCTAATTCATGTACATGGCATAGTCATGAAATGGCTCTGATACCAATTGTAGGAAAATAAATCGGTAAAAACATATCAGAGTGGCGCAGCGGAACAATTAAAAATTTTTAGATCGTTAAATATCTCATGATGCCATATACAATAAATCAACAACAATTAAAACTCATACCTCAAGGACGCCAATCTGCAGGAGGAGAATGATCGGAGGCTTCAACCAACTAACCTTCTCTACTATTCTCCAATTCCCGAATGGCTGAGTGTGTGGGCACTCTGAACCTCGATCGGTATGCTAGCACTACTAGTCTTCTTCCGACCACCCAGATCTCTAAAGAACTTTATTGTCACGATGCGCTGTGCAACAATAAGCCTGCTCACCTGAGAGTCTGTGGTCTGAGAGAACTGGAGTGGCAGGACCTTTATTTATAGACCTGCATGAGGTGATTCTCTGAATTTGAATTGGACTAGGAAAAGATATTCTCCCTTATCCATAGCCAAAAAATCTGATTTTTTCAATGGGAAAATCCAACAATAAAATTCGGTTTTCTTAGGATAAATCCAATCCAAATCTAAACAAGATTTTAACTAGAATTTTATCTCCCTTTTTCAACCAAAAAATCCGAAATTCCTAGGAGAAAATCTTCTCCAAATATTCGGCCACTTTTAGGATAAGGAAGAATCAAAATTCCACTAGGATTTTCAAGCTTGAATCTTATCTCAACCTTATCCAAAATAACCGAATTTTCCTAGGAGATTATCTCCAAAATTTCGGCCACTTTTCAGGAAAGGAGAGAATCCAAATTCAACTAGGATTGAAACTTGAATTTTTCCCTTGAGCCTTATCCACAAAAACCAAAATTCCATTGAGGATTATCCTCAAAAATTTCGTCCACTTTTGTTAGGATTTAGATTCAAAATTCAAGTAGGATTCTAACAAGATTATCCTCTCCAAATCCAACTCAAATTCGAATTTCAAACCTTGTGGATTTTCCACAACAAATTCGAATCCCACTTGGACTGTGATTCAAAATTTGAATTTCGAATTTCAAATTCAAATTTCAAATTTCAAATTTAAATTTCAAATTCGAATTTCAAATTCAAATTTCAAATTCAAATTTCAAATTCAAAATTCAAATTTCAAATTTCAAAATTCAAATTTCAAAATCCACAAAACGGTTGTGTTTCAAATTCTTGTTCTCATGGATAATTTTCTACAACTCCAATCCAATCTCAAATAAAATCATGGCAACTTTATTTGGAGTTCGAATAATTGTGTACTCTATTATCCAAAACATAATCTGAATCCAACCGGAGAGAATCTTGTCTACCATCCTAATCCTGTGTCATCACCATCCATGCATAATAAACTAGCCAATAGCATACACAAATCAATTTGCTAAACGTTAAGGAATTATGTGGAGCTAGTAGAGGGACTGATTAGACATATATAATCGAGCTCCCGTGATTCCATATGATCATCATTCTGTACCGAACAACTCAATCATATGATTACTAATTTCAAAGTCACACCACTATAAACCTGAAACTGAACTCCCAATTATATATCGTATTACGTAAGCCTGTGACGAGTTACTATCCAGTGACCTTGTCATATATGCAAAACCCTCATATGATTTCCATGATCAGCCTTAGGTCAAAGTCCGTTTAATCCTACTGATCAGGCTATCTTAAAGTTCCATTATACTACCGAATTAAGAAAATGATTATTCACCATGTGTGAATAAGAAGTCATCCGCCCAGCAGATGACCCAAGGCCTTGTCCATTTTCACATTCAGTATAATGCCTTTAAGAGGATACCTTTAACTCCTTAGAGCTATGATTCCGATATCTGCAAACAAACCCTTCATCGTATACAAGTCATGCACCCAACGAATCGGTCTATAAGCTTACTACCTCTGAGACGCTTTAGCCATTAGAACATCAAAGTACATAAGTCATATACATGAAGTAGTTCATTTACTCAGGATTAAGGTTATTGCACAATGAACGTCAAAGGCAGATTGATCCACTCATAGCGGACTACATAGGTCAATCACGCTTTAGTCCCGGTCTAATATGTCACCACCAAGCAACATATCTATGTCTCTACTTGGGAGTCCAGCTCCAGACAGTCAAGACAAACCGTCCCCTCCAAGGCTTTAGACAACATAATAATCTTAACATGAGTTAGATGCTCAGTCTAACCCCATAGACTATAGACCATAGTTTAGGCCGCTAACTTTAGAGCATTGTCTTCTCGCATACAAAAGTCCATTGCATGCAACGTTCTAACAGTTTTAACACAAGCAGTCAGTGAGCCATAATTACTTACATCTACTTTAACATGTAAATAAGACGAGGACAGATAGCAATGTAATGAATAACCTCTATATATAATTTTATTATCCAGTTCAAAATGAATACATCAAAATGTCTCTAATACTTAGGGCATTTCCTAACAAAGCCTTAGAGGGAACGGTTTGTCTTGATTGTTTGGAGTTGGACTCCCAAGTAGAGACATAGATATGTTGCTTGGTGGTGACATATTAGACCAGGACTCAAGCGTGATTGATCTACGAAGTCCGCTTTGAGTGGATCGATATGCTTTTGACATTCATTATGCAATAACCTTAATCCTGAGTAAAAGGACAACTTCAGGTATATGACTTGTGTACTTTGATGTTCCAATGACTAAAGCATATCAGAGGTAGTAATCTTATAGACTGGTTCATTGGGTGCATGACTTGTATACGATTAAGGGTTCGTTTATAGATATCGAAATCATAGCTCTACTGAGGAGTTAAGGGTATCCTCTTAAAGGCATTATACTGAATGTAAAAATGGACATGACCTTGGGTCGTCTGCTGGATGGATGACTTCTTATTCACATATGGTAAATAATCATTTTCTTTAGTCGGTAGTATAATGGATCTTTAAGATAGCCTGATCAGTAGGATTAAACAGACTTTGGCCTAAGGCTGATCATGGATATCATATGAGGGTTCTGCATACATGACAAGGTCATTGGACGATAGCTTGTCACAGGCTTACGTAATACAGTATATAATTGGGAGTTCAGTTTCAGGTTTATAGTGGTGTGACTCTGAAATTAGTGATCATATAATTGAGTTGTTCGGTAAAGAATGATGATCATATGGATTTGTGGGAGCCCGATTATATATGTCCAATCAGTCCCACTACTAGCTCCACATAATTCCGTAACGTTTGGCAAATTGATTTGTGTATGCTATTGGCTAGTTTATTATGCATGGATGGTGTTGACATAGGATTAGGATGGTCGACAAGATTCCCTCCGGTTGGATTCAATTTTTGTTTTGGATAATGGGGTACACAATTACTTGAACTCCAAATAAAGCTGCCATGATTTTATTTGAGATTGGATTGGAGTTGTAGAAAATTATCCATGAGAACAAGAATTTGAAATACAACTGTTTTGTGGATTTTGAAATTTGAATTTTGAAATTTGAAATTTGAATTTGAAATTCGAATTTGAAATTTGAATTTGAAATTTGAAATTCGAATTCGAAATTTGAAATTTGAAATTTGAAATTCGAATTTGAAATTTGAAATTCAATTTTTGAATCACAGTCCAAGTGGGATTCGACTTTGTTGTGGTAAATCCCCAAGGAATGAAATTCAAATTTGAGTTGGATATGGAGAGGATAATCTTGTTAGAATCCTACTTGAATTTTGAATCCAAATCCTAACTAAAGATGGACGAAAATTTTGAGGATTATCCTCAATGGATTTTCAGATTTTTATGGATAAGGTTCAAGGAAAAAAAATTCAAGTTTCAATCCCAATTGAATTTGGATTCTCTCCTCCCAGATAATGGCCGAATTTTTGGAGTGAATCTCCTAGGAGATTTTCGGTTATTTTGGATAAGGATGAGATAAGATTCAAGCTTGAAAATCCTAGTGGAATTTTGATTCTCCCTTATCCAAAAGTGGCTGAATTTTTGTGGGGATTTTCTCCTTTGAATTTTCAGATTTTTTGGTTAAAAAAAGGGAGATAAAATTCTTGTTAAAATCTTGTTTAGATTTGGATTGGATTTATCCAAAAGTGGCCGAATTTGTTGTTGGGATTTTTCCCTTGGAAAATTCGGATTTTGTGCTAGTGGATAAGGGAGAATATCTTCTCCTAATCCAATTCGAATTCAGAGAATCACCTCATGCAGGTTTATAAATAAAGGTCCTGCCACTCCAGTTCTCTCAGACCACAGACTCTCAGGTGAGCAGGCTTATTGTTGCACAGCACACCATGACAATAAGTTCTTTAGAGATCTGGGTGGTCAGAAGAAGACTAGCAGTGCTAGCATACCGATCGAGGTTCAGAGTGCCCACACACTCTGTGACACCCGCCCCTCGTAGAGATCATACAATACTATTACAGTTGAGCTTATCGCTAACTGCGATAGATTGTACTCTCGTGGGTCGCCGGCTTATCTCACTCTCTTTTAAAATCATGTCGTTTTTGCGGAAATTTTTTTTTTCTTTAAACATCATATAAAATCTTCTTCCACTATTTACTTTGTTGATAACTACAAAGTAATATAAATAATACAGTACTTTTGTAAAATATATATATAATTACAAAAGAACTGTTTCCCCTTTTTTTTCCCTTCGCTTTAACGCTCAGCGGGAAGACTCTGGCAGTACCATATCCCTCGCCCAGTTATCCCATTTGACACGCGCCATCCCGTCCGCATCCAGTCAAACAAGCTACTGAGCTGGTCGCTTACCTGCAACATTAGCAAAAATGGTGAGTTACAGGCTCAGTAAGTTCAAACATGCAAGAAATAAAATTTCTACGAATAGTACTATTCATCGTGAATAGTAACATTGACCACTATTCATACATGAATAGTAACTTTGACCACTATTCATACGTGAATAGGAAAGTTGACCACACCACTGTATCACACTAGTACATCTACCGCGATGTTAGTGCTCTCACTAAACTGTCTTATGCTCAATTATGGCACAGTTTCAGTTTTAGGTCATTATCTTTATTTAAGTTCTGGTTTTGAGCTCAGGTTGGCAGTACCATTTAAGTGCGCATGACTGGGAGCGGTGCATTAGTGCTGACCTCCACAGCCTTAATCTCATAGCCCCGAAGGCAAAATAGTACATAACTGGGAGCGGTACATTAGTGCTGACCTCCACAGCCTTATCTCATAGCCCCGAAGGCAAAAGTACCTCCCTATACGGAAGGCTGGTACGCCAGAAAGTGGTTTCATTACCGACTTTTTAACATTCTAACCCGGTGACTTCACATTGTCCCGTGGTTAGGAATGGTTCACATTTTAATTTTAGGTGAGTGAGTTTCATTAACCTCGCTCTAGTGCCTGAAGCACAATTAACCATGTGTCCCATTCTTATAGTGCCCGTAGCACATTTCGTCTCTCTCTCTATTCTATCATAGTGCCCGTAGCACATATGTACCTAACTTATAGTTAGTACATTAAAGTTAGCACAATATTGCTATATGTTGCAGACAGGTAAATGTCTGAACTTACCTTATCAGACTGTTTCCTTTCTCTCTCTTGGATCTTAAATCGCCTTCCTTGTAGGCCGATTTTGGGATCCTACAGACAAAACTATGTCTGTTAATTTCTTTACCATTTATAGCTTTTATTTTTCATTAAAAAGCTTAAATAAAACTTATTTATAACTTTTTAGGTTTTATTTATTATTTTCACCATTTTCCCCCAACTTTTGTAAAATTACGATTTTACCCCAATATTTTGGCAAAATTACAGTTTTGCCCCTGACAGAATTTTATCGATCCAGACTGCATTTTTGGCTCTCAGGAACTTTTCTGACTAATTTCTAATCATTACCGGGTTCGTTTTTATTTTATTTCCACTTTTTGCTTTCCCGGCCCTCGGGAAGCACTATTCCGACCCTTACGTCGGTTTAGCGATTTTCTATCGTTTCGGAGCCTCAAATGGACGTTTCACTAGTATTTAAAACGTTCATCTAGACTTTCCCGACCTAGATCTCCGAGGCTCGGGTTTTCCGTCCCCGACTCGGACCTTTATTTTATTTCCAAAAATGCCAACCCTCGGGGTCGGTTTTTCAATCTCACACGCGTTTTTCATTTTTAAGGGGACGGGTTACTATTCACGACCCACCCCTTAAATTTTTTTCCTTATTCAATTTTTCCGTTAGGAACTCGGGTTTCCGTCCCGGCCCTAACTTTTAATTTAAATTCCTATTTTGTCCCGAATGCCGTTTTTGAAATATCGGCAGCATTTCGGCGTAAATTTAAGGCTTCCAGCGTTAGGTACGCCTCGAACCGTATGTACCTGCCACGTACTATACCACAAGCCTATTTTATGTAAAATTTTTCCAAACTTTTACATAAAAGCCCACAATTTCCCAATTTCACATTATCACCCACATAACAAAATTTTTTTCACAATTTACCCTTAATTTGGTTTCGGTTTTCACAACCAAACCGAACCAAATTTTGTCAAACTTTCACCACACTTTAGGTCATTCAAATGTCACGTTTTTAACACATTTTCAAGCCCATGTTCTTTGCATTTTCAACCAAACTTCCTAGGGTTTTTACCCTTGTATAGCCCACGGCCAAAGAATGAAAACATGCCAAAAATTTTGTTTCATTCTTTCAATCACATTGCCACCATTTACACATTAATTTGCATGATTTAAATTAACCAAACATCACATAAAAGCATGCAAATTTTTCTTCCAAACCCTTAGGGAACTCACGGCCACATTATGTAATTCATACCAAAAATTTTTTTCAAGCTTTTCATAATGAAATACAAGCTTTATTCTTCACAAAATTAAACTTGGAAGCAAGTTAGAAATTAAACCACAAACTTTTCTCATTGGTTACCCAAGGTAACCCATGGATTTTCCCTTGAAAAACCAACAAAATTTCGGTTTTTCTTTACACAATTTGCATGGTTTTCTTACTTATTTCATCCTTAACAAAACCCAACATCAAATCCATGGAAAACAACCAAAAATTTTCCATCTTTCTATCACTATTCACCCACGGATTTTAAGAAGAAAAACCGTGAAAAAATCAAGTGCAAGGAAAGTTACCTTGGTCTAATGCTTCCTTTGTCTTCAAGGAGTGTTTTGACACACTTTTTGTGAAGAAAAATTGAAGAGAAAGCTTGGTTCTCCTTTGGTCCCTCACGTAGACACCATGGAAGAAAACTTAGAAATTTTTGTCTTTGGTTTTGCTTTGAAAAAATGTCTCGGCCCTTTTGGTTACAAAGTGACCGACTTATGCAAACCAAAAGCCAATTAATTTGGCTCTAAACCAATCAAATTTCAACACCTTTCACACCATTTCTTTCCATAATTTTCAAAAATTAAAAATGGTAATTTTTGGCCAAATCTTGGCCTTTAGATCAAAAGGTGATTAAATCCTAGCCATTAATGCCACCAACCACCTTAATTCTTTCATTTATTAATCTTGATTTATGATGTCATAAATGCAAAAGTGAAAGTTGACTTTGACTTTCACTATTCACATTAATTCGACTACTTTTTGACCGATACCGGTTCGAGCCGAAATTTTCCCGAAATCGTCCCGGCGTGTTCTTGAGGTCTCCTGTGCAGTCGGATCAATTTAATCTGCTTCCGTTTGATCAAAATCAATCCCGGAAGTTTACCGTCTTTTATTGGCTCGATTAGGGTTTTCAATGCCGATTTTGGCACCGTTTCACCCGTTTCAACTCAGTGAATTTTTCCAACACTGGATTCTTACTCGTCAGTATTGTTAGAACATTTTCACATATTCTAAACAATATAAATACATTTATTTCACTCCTTAAATAGTACAAATTGTTATATACATACATTTGTACATTTTCGTCCAAGAATTGCCTGAATTTCCCGATTGTCACATTCACCCCTCCTTATAAAATTTTCGTCCTCGAAAATTAGAACAAGTGGGGGTATAAACTCCTCATTTCATCTTCTCGTTCCCACGTAGCTTCTTCAATGTTGTGATTTTTCAACAAAATCTTCACTAGTGGGATTGTCTTATTCCTCAGTACTTTCTCTTCACGAGTTAGTTGTAATGACCGCCATTTTCATGGCACCTACTTACCATGTAATAAGTCATTAAGGAATAAAATGGACATAATTTAATGTTCTTTAGCAAATTTAAGAAACATGGTCAAGTACACGACCGTGTAAGAGGCTGTGTACCGCTCAGATAGATGAATGTGTTTCAAAGACATGGCCGTGTTGAGTAGTCTCAACTAGTACATGCTCGTGTCTGAAATGTACACGCCCGTGTTGCGTTGCACACGCACGTGTAAGAGTCTGTGTAGAAGGCTGTGTAATGAGCCGAGAGCCACTGTAATGACTCTCATGAATTATGAAATTTAATTACTATGTAATGATGTAATTAAGTTAATAAGCACAGTGTGCTTTTCAGTTGAATGAATTAAACAGGAATAGTAACGTTTAATTACTATTCATGCAATGAAAGGGGTAATCGACAGTGAAATCGGTCCACCCTATTATGTGAGTATGCGTTGAGACACGCAATATCAAAAAACCGGTCTAGACGACCATTTCATGATACAGAATTGATGAGCTAGTCATCAGTACGCTCAGACTGGTCATCTGAGCGCAGCAGTGATAATTGCCCTAATAGATGTACAGTATCGAGAAAAGTGGTCTAGATGACCTCTTCTCGCCCATAGACTGACAAAATCAAAGTCAGAACGCTCAGATTAGTCAGTCAGATAGTGAATAGTGATTAGTGAATAGTGAATAGTGAGTAGTGAGAAACGCAGTGTCAGGTTAGTGGCCAAGACGGCCTTAATCTGGCATAAAACTGATATATTAATAGTCAGCAGGCTCAATCTGGTCAATTGAGCATAAAATGTAGATTTTGTTTAAGGGATACGTAGTATCGGGATGAGGGTCAAGACGACCTTTTCTCGCCCCGAAACTGATATATTTAGACTCAGGACGCCCAAATTAGTCAATCGGGCACCTGACACGTTTTTCGAGACGGGGTCATGCAGATCCCGAAAACTGGTCCAGAAGACCTCAGATGGACGTAAAACTGATAAATTTGAAATCAGCACGTCCAAATTAGTCAAGAGAGACTGTGTTTGAAATTTCACGCGAAAATGCCTCGTTATGCATGCACAGTGTCAACACAGTGTAGGCCTAACCACAGTATCAAGAAATTGATCAAGATGACCTCTTCTTGATATAAAACTGATATATTTGGAATCAGAATGCTCAAATTAGTCATTTGAGCACAAAAAGTAATTTTTGACCGGGAACCATACAGTATCGGGAAACTGGTCGAGACGACCTCGGATGAAGATAAAACTGATATATTTGGGTTCAGCACGCCCAAATTAGTCAGTATAGCCTATCTTAAAATTTTTCAAAAAAATTAGTATAAAGGAGGAAATTTTGGGGATTATAGAAAAATAGCCCCCATATTTTTCCAAATCACATTTTCTCCCTCCCATACCACACGAAGATGAACAGTGACCAACTATCGAATCCGGCCTCCGTTTTTGACACCGCCGGCACCATTGGAAAGCTCTCGACGAGCTGATTCCAACGGTGGGCCGAGTCGACCGAACCGATGCCGGAGCACGCCGCACGCGCCGCCCAAAGCCGCCGGTGGCCGAATTTTTCAAACCGCCGTATCTCCGCCGTCCGACGTCCAAATGCCACGATTCCGGTCCCAATGGATTCGTGGTGAAGAGTAGAACAAAACCCAGGCTTCATTTCACATCAACAGCCGCCGAATCGCGTCGCCCCAGGTTCGCCGTCGCCGTCGCCATCGCCGCCGTCGGATCTCGCTATTCCGGCGGAGTTGAGTTGCAAGGTCGGTGTCAAAATGCTCAGAACAACACGTAGATCAAAAGCCCCAAATCAATTTTGGGCAACAACGCCAGAAAAATGAAGATCCAACGCCGCCGCCGTCGCCGACTTTTCGAGAGCCGATTTCCGGTGATAGGAGCCTCGATTCGTGAAATTGACACCACCAATGAGTTCCTCTCGTCGAGCTCTTCAAGATGGTGGTCGCCACTTCCATCGCCGCCGTGGTCAACGGCCGGTCAACGCCGGTCAACGCCGGTCAACGCCGGTCAACGGCGACCCGGAGACCGAAAATTGAAGAATGGCCCGTTGGCCTATTTTCGACGTTCCGGACACATCTGCGGCATCGGATTTGCAAACTGGAGTTTCAAAAGTGAAGAACGACGATTCAAAGATTGCACGGTCGAGACCGAACGGTTCGTCCGACCGCCGACGGGAACGATTTTGGTAGTAGTGTTGATCTACTTATTCCTCAATTTAATATTGGAAATAATTATGTATTAATTATGGTTTACTGACTTGAGGAATTGTAAGAAAAAAGGGTGAAATATCGAAAAAGAGAATGTGAGAAAATGTGAATATTTTTACGTAAAAAGCGGAGCTTTTACGTAAAAATTAGGCCTCTGGTTTAGTACGTGGCAGGTTAGAATAGGTTAGATGGTTTTGAGGCGTTTCCTAAACGCCGGAAACCTAAAAATTAAGCGGAAATGCTGCCGAAATTTCTAAAACGGCACAAAGGGGTATTTTAGGAAACGAGGGCTGAAAATGTGATCGGGATGGAAACCCGAGCTCCCTCGATGACCTAAGTCCGGGAAAGAAGGACGGACATTATGAGGATTAGTGAACCGCCCCATTAGAAATTTCGTAATGTAAGAAAACGACCCCTATGTCAGAATAGTACCACCCGAGGGACAGGTGCGATCGAAGTATAAAATTTGGGGCGATTACATCGGTAACGGTAACCCGATAGGCTAAATAGTTATACGAGAGGTATTCAGTATGTTGACTGGTTGGTTAGCCAGTCAAGGACCAAGTCGGAATGGGATAGTGAGAGACAGTGATTAATTTGTCAAGTAGACAAATTAATCAAGCACGATTAAAAAAAATTAGATATCAAATTTCCCAAAGTAGAGCAGTCGGGTACCGATAGGCATCAGTACCACACAATGATAAGTTTATTAGTTCCTAACGATAGAGTGACCTAAGAGCGATGTTAATTAATTTATTGGGTAAATAAATTAATTAACAATGATTAGAAAATCAAATTCTTAAGAAGAGGGCAATTAGTACCGACAAGGATCGGTACCACATAACGAGAATTTTTATTAGTCACTAATGACCACGGTGACCTAAGAGTGAATGTTAATGTAATGCATTATGATTACAGGGAGGTACCTGTATTGTGACGAAGGCGAGAGTATAAACTGTCTGCTGACAGGTAAGTATAACTCCGCCTACAGCATGGATAAAATGAATTTAAAATGATGCTTTTCCAGTATTTTAAGTATGTAGCTTGCACACGATGCTGCACAGCATACATAAGAGCACATAGCTTCACAATCGAGTAGATTGATGAAAGAACAAGATAGAAGCCATAGATCCCTACCGCGTAGGATTGGGGACAGCTTAGAGAAGCGTATGGCTAGAACAGTTAAACAAGATGGAAATAAATAGGTGTGTCGTACCGGCTCCTTCAGTCGAAGGGGTTTCCAGTTAAAGAAAGTTCAGGCCACAAGTTGAGCATCAGTTGATGGCTCTTCGGCATTAGTTGACCTCAGGCGTTACCGTTGGTCTGCGCGCACACGGTACTGACACATGGGCCCTAAATAGACAAGAAAAGAAAAGAAAAGTTTGAAGCATAAATGAACATAACCGGATCATGCATTAGTTATAGTTCGCTATGCTTTCTTTTTCAGTAGAGTGCATACAGTACACGATGCTTCTGTCATGCATAAAGTATGTGAAGTTTTATATTCAGTGTTATGACATGTTATGTGATGACATGATATGTGAGCTGATATGTGATATGCTTATATGATATATGATTTATTAAGTGATATATGTCATGCCTATGATTTTACGTATGTGCTATGTTTTAAACATGTTTTGCGGTTAATATGTTGTACTTACTGGGCGTAAAGCTCACGGAGTGTGTTCATGCTGTAGGTAAGCATCCTATAGCGTAAACATCAAGGGACGATGATGATGGCGGAGGTGGATGTGAGGATGAGGTTATGGATACACCGCGAGTATTCTTCCGCACAGTATGAGTAAATAATATTTTGAATGGTGACAGTTAAATAGTATTTTGAATAGTAAATGTTAAACAGTATATGTACGAGTAGTATATTTAAATAGTATCTGGTGAATAGTAATCAGATAAACAAGTATATAATTATGTATGTATAATTGAAATCCTTATGTTTTTCAAATTCCGCATTTTAATAGTATGCGTACGTGAATAGTAAATACGTACGTGTATAAAAAAAAAAAAAAATCCCTCTAAATTTATAGTCTTAAATTCAGCAAGTTTAAGTATCGTTTTTAAAGAAGCAAGTAATAGAGTTTACAGTGACGGTCCGGGCCGCTGAGGGCACGGGGCGTCACATTAGTACTCGAATAGGCTGTTCCTCATATGTCAAATCCTCGTGGATTTGAATAGGCTCATGCTTCAACACATGGGACGGATCTGGTATATACTTTCTCAGCATCGACACATGAAATACATTATGCACCGCCGACAATTCTGGGGGTAGCGCTAATCTGTAAGCGACCTTTCCAATGCGTTCGATAATTTCATAAGGTCCAATGTATCTTGGACTCAGTTTCCCCTTCTTAACGAAACGCATAATCCCCTTCACAGGCGATATCTTGAGAAACACGAAGTCTCCTTCATCAAACTCCAAGGATCTTTGCCTTTTATCTGCGTAGCTCTTTTGTCAGCTTTGCGCAATTTTCATTTGATGCTGAATTCTAGCAACTGCATCGGAAGTCTCTTGCATAAAATCCGTCTTATGCAACTGCTTTTCTCACAAATTGTACCAATGTAATGGTGATCTGCACTTCCGTCCATACAAAGCCTCGTAAGGTGCCATGCCTATTGAAGCTTGGTAACTATTATTGTACTAGAATTCAATCAATGGTAGTTTCTCGTTCCAATTTCCCACAAAATCCATAACGCAAGCTCGAAGCATGTCCTCTAACATCTGAATTGTTCGCTCCGACTGTCCGTCTGTTTGCGGATGGAAAGCCGTACTGAGTCTCAATTCAGTACCCATGGCCTCTTGCACACACTTCCAGAAATTCGAAGTGAACCGTGCATCTCGATCTGATACAATGGATTTTGGTACTCCATGTAGTCTGACGACATGAGTTATGTACAGCTGAGCAACTTTTCCAGCGAAAAAGTCATCTTGACAGCCACGAACCGTGCCGTCTTGGTCAGTCTGTCCACAATAACCCAAATGGCGTCATAACCTTCTCGGGTTTTTGGGAGTCCCACTACAAAATCCAACGTAATGTGTTCCCATTTCCATTCAGGAATCTCCAATGGTTCCAATCTTCCTGCTGGATGTTTATGTTCCGCTTTGATTCTCTGACATGTCATGCATCTGCTCACGAATTTAGCTATATCATTCTTCATCCCTTTCCACCAGAACTGTAACTTCAAGTCCTGATACATCTTGCTCGCTCCGGGATGAACCGAATAGGGTGTCTCATGAGCTTCTGACATGATCCGTCTTCTAAGTTCCTCATGAGCTGGAACATTTATTCTTCCTTGATAAAGGATCATTCCATCCTTGGAAATTCCTTCATGAGAACTTGTCATTGTTGGATCTCGCCTCTGAGCTTCCTTTATATCCTCAAATAGTGATGATTCCACTTGGAGTGTAGCTAGTCTTCCAGATATCAGCTCCAAGTTCAAAGAATTTATCTCTTGCTGCAATGGTTTCGGAAGCTTGTTTATTGGTAGCTGGTGCGATATAGTAGACTTTCTACTTAAAGCATCCGCTACACGGTTGGCCTTTCCTGGATGGTATAGGATTTCACAATCATAATCCTTCACCAGTTCCAACCATCGCCTTTGCCGCATATTGAGCTCTTTTTGCGTGAAGAAATACTTCAAGCTTTGGTGATTAGTGAAAATCTGACATTGAGCTCCATAGAGATAGTGTCGCCAAGTTTTAAGTGCGAACACTACTGCAGCAAGTTCAAGGTCATGCGTAGGATAATTCCTTTCATGCTCCTTTAATTGACGGGAAGCATAGGCAATCACCTTGCCATTTTGCATTAGGACTGCTCCCAATCCTATTTTCGATGCATCACTGTAGATCACGAACTTCTCCCCTTCAGTGGGAAGCGTAAGGATTAGTGCGCTTGTCAGCCGTCTCTTTAACTCCTGGAAGCTTCTTTCGCATTCCATAGTCCACTCGTACTTCCTTTCTTTGCGTGTAAGAGCAGTAAGAGGTGCAGCTAATCGCGCGAATCCCTCTACAAATTGCCGATAATAACCAGCTAACCCCAAGAAACTGCGTATTTCAGTCACACTCTTGGGTGCAGGCCACTGGTTAATTGCATCTACCTTCGTCGGATCTACTGCAATACCTTCCTGGGATACAACATGTCCGAGGAAATGTACTCTATCCAGCCAAAATTCACATTTTGAGAATTTGGCATACAGTTGATGCTTCCGTATCGTATTCAGCATGATCCTCAGATGCTTCTTGTGCTCCTCATGAGTCTTCGAGTATATAAGAATGTCATCAATGAATACAATGACAAACTTATCCAAATACTCTTTAAAAATTCTGTTCATCAAATCCATGAACACTGCTGGCGCATTTGTTAATCCAAATGGCATCACAAGAAACTCGTAGTGACCATAACGAGTCCTAAACGCCGTCTTAGGAATATCACTCTCTTTGATTCTCAGCTGGTGATATCCTGATCGTAAGTCGATCTTGGAAAATACCGCTGCGCCTTTTAACTGGTCGAATAGGTCATCAATTCTAGGTAACGGATACCTATTTTTGATCGTAACCTTATTCAATTCCCGATAATCAATGCACAGTCGGAATGTTCCATCCTTTTTCTTGACGAATAACACAGGTGCACCCCATGGAGAAAAACTCGGCCTGATGAATCCCTTATCCAAAAGCTCCTTTAATTGCTCCTGCAGCTCCTTCAACTCCACTGGAGCCATGCGGTATGGTGCTTTGGAAATGGGTGCTGTTCCAGGCATCAACTCAATTTCAAACGAGATTTCTCTCTCTGGAGGTATCCCTGGTAACTCTTCCGGAAATACGTCAAGAAACTCATTAACCACAGGAACATCTTCAGCTTGAAGCTTCTGTTCCTCTGCAGTATCCACCACATATGCCAGATATCCCACGCAACCACTGGCTATCAGCTTGCTGGCTCTCAGCGAACTGATGATCATCTTCCCGGGTCTTCGAGAAGTATCAACATACTCGAAACTCTCTTCTTCCTTGGGTTGGAAGACTATCTTTCGATTTCGGCAGTCGATCGTAGCTCGGTATTTCCCTAGGAAATCCATGCCTAAAATCACATCGTGATCCATGATCTCCATTACGATCAACTCAGCATATAGTTCCCTATTTGCCACATATACTGGTACATAGGGTAACCAGTAACTGGACAACAATACTTCCCCAGAGGGTAAAGCTGTCTTAAATACCCTTCCCATATTATCCTTAGGAAGTCCTATCTTGTCAGCAAATGCATAGAAAACAAATGAATGCGTAGCACCAGAATCGAATAGTACAGAGGCTACATGACTAGCGACAGGAAGCTGACCTGTCACCACGTTTGATGTTCCTGCCTCTGCGTCTTCCTTGCTGTAGGCCATCACACGAGCATCAGCACGTGACATTCGCTCCTGGCGTTGCGGCCTCACTGGTGACTCTTCCACTCTGGCTTGAAGGGAATGAGCTTGTGGGCGTGTCTGGTGCAATTAGGAAGTGCCTTGTCCACCCTGCCTATTTGGACAGTTCCTGGCGTAATGGCCTTCCTTTCCACATTCGTAGCAAACAAGTGGCCCAAATCTGCATTGCCCAGAATGTCTCTTCTGTTAGGAAATGCCCTAAGTATTAGAGACATTTTGATGTATTCATTTTGAACTGGATAATAAAATTATACTTAGAGGTTATTCATTACATTGCTATCTGTCCTCGTCTTATTTACATGTTAAAGTAAATGTAAGCAAATATGGCTCACTGACTGCTTGTGTTAAAACTATTAGAACGTTGGATGCAATGGATTTTTGTATGCGAGAAGACAATGTTCTAAAGTTAGCAGTCTAAACTATGGTCTGTAGTCTATGGGGTTAGACCAAGCATCTAACTCATGTTAAGACTATTATGTTGTCTAAAGCCTTAGAGGGGACGGTCTGTCTTGACTGTATGGAGCTGGACTCCCAAGTTGAGACATGGATATGTTGCTCGGTGGTGACATATTAGACCGGGACTAAAGCGTGATTGATCTACGTAGTCCGCTATGAGTGGATCAATCTGCTTTTGACGTTCATTGTGCAATAACCTTAATCCTGAGTAAATGAACTACTTCATGTATATGACTTGTGTACTTTGATGTTCCAATGGCTAAAGCGTCTCAGAGGTAGTAAGCTTATAGACCGGTTCGTTGGGTGCATGACTTGTATACGATGAAGGGTTTGTTTGCAGATATCAGAATCATAGCTCTGAGGAGTTAAAGGTATCCTCTTAAAGGCATTATCCTGAATGTGAAAATGGACAAGGCCTTGGGTCGTCTGCTGGGCGGATGACTTCTTATTCACATATGGTGAATAATCATTTTCTTGATTCGGTAGTATAATGGAACTTTAAGATAGCCTGATCAGTAGGATTAAACGGACTTTGACCTAAGGCTGATCATGGATATCATATGAGGGTTTTGCATATATGACAAGGTCATTGGATGGTAGCTCGTCACAGGCTTACGTAATACGGTATATAATTGGGAGTTCAGTTTCAGGTTTATAGTGGTGTGACTCTGAAATTAGTGATCATATGATTGAGTTGTTCGGTACAGAATGATGATCATATGGAATCACGGGAGCCCGATTATATATGTCCAATCAGTCCCTCTACTAGCTCCACATAATTCCTTAACGTTTGGCAAATTGATTTGTGTATGCTATTGGCTAGTTTATTATGCATGGATGGTGATGACACAGGATTAGGATGGTAGACAAGATTCTCTCCGGTTGGATTCAGACTTTGTTTTGGATAATAGAGTACACAATTATTCGAACTCCAAATAAAGTTGCCATGATTTTATTTGAGATTGGATTGGAGTTGTAGAAAATTATCCATGAGAACAAGAATATGAAACACAACCGTTTTGTGGAATTTGAAATTTGAATTTTGAAATTTGAAATTTGAATTTTGAAATTTGAATTTTGAATTTTGAATTTGAAATTTGAATTTGAAATTTGAATTTGAAAATTCGAATTTGAAATTTGAATTTGAAATTTAAATTTGAAATTTGAAATTTGAAATTTGAAATTTGAATTTGAAATTTGAATTTGAAATTTGAAATTCAAATTTTGAATACAGTCTAAGTAGGATTCGAATTTGTTGTGGAAAATCCACAAGGTTTGAAATTCGAATTTGAGTTGGATTTGGAGAGGATAATCTTGTTAGAATCCTACTTGAATTTTGAATCCAAATCCCAACAAAAGTGGGCGAATTTTTTTGAGGATAATCCTCAATGGACAATTCGGTTTTTGTAGATAAGATTCAAGGGAAAATTCAAGTTTCAATCCTAGTTGAATTTGGATTCTCTCCCTCCCTAAAAGTGGCCGAAATTTTGGGGGCTTTATCCTAGGAAATTCGGTTATTTTTGGATAAGGTTGAGATGAGATTTAGCTTGAAAAATCCTAGTGGAATTTTGATTCTTCCTTATCCTAAAAGTGGCCGAAAATTTGGAGAAGATTTTCTCCTAAAGATTTCGGATTTTTTGGTTGAAAAAGGGAGATAAAATTCTAGTTAAAATCTTGTTTAGATTTGGATTGGATTTGTCCTAGGAAAACCGAATTTAATTGTGGAGATTCTCCCTTGGAAAATTCGGATTTTTTGGTTTGGATAAGGGAGAAAATCTTTTCCTAGTCCAATTCGAATTCAGAGAATCACCTCATGCAGGTCTATAAATAGAGGTCCTGCCACTCCAGTTCTCTCAGACCACAGACTCTCAGGTGAGCAGGCTTATTGTTGCACAGCTCATCGTGACAATAAAGTTCTTTAGAGATCTGGGTGGTCGGAAGAAGACTAGCAGTGCTAGCATACCGATCGAGGTTCAGAGTGCCCACACACTCAGCCATTCGGGAATTGGAGAATAGTAGAGAAGGCTAGTTGGTTGAAGCCTCCGGTCATTCTCCTCCTGCATATTGGCGTCCTTGAGGTATGAGTTTTAATTGTTGATTGATTTATTGTATATGGCATCATGAGATATTTAACGATCTAAAAATTTTTTATTGTTCCGCTGCGCCACTCTGATACGTTTTTACCGGTTTATTTTCCTTCATCTTCCCGCATGTAGGGCAGTTTTGCACATTAGACTCTGCATTACCAGCTGTTCTCCGCTACTGGTTTCGATTATTACCCTGGCGATTCCCAGAAAAATTCCCTTTTCTCTTATTTTGCTGGGATCCTTGACTATTGCCCTGGCTTGGTTTCGCATTCTGACTAGGCTTGCTCGATTGACCAACTTGCGTAGACTTCACCAAAGCCCTCTCCTTCTTTTTAGCCTCCCAGTGTTTCTCTCTTTCCTCTTTTTGTCGGGCTACATGAAACTCAGCTCTAATGGCTCGACTTACACAGTCTGCTACAGAATTAGGTGGTACTAGTCCAGTGTCTTCTAACGCAGCAATTTCCGGCCTGAACATCCCGATCATTTTCTGTATCTTTTCCCTCTCAGTAGGGACCACATAAGGACATAGACGGGATAACTGGTCGAACTTTCGGCAGACTTCGCTTACCGACATGTTCTCTTGTGTCAGCTCTGAGAATTCTTTCTGTTGCTGTCTCAGAGATGCAGGGTCGTAATATTTCTGGTTAAATTCTTCCAGAAATTCCGCCCAACTCATGGTAGACACGTCTCTCCTCATTCGTACAGTGTCCCACCAAAACCGAGCATCTTTTCTCAGCACAAAAGACGCACATGCAACCTTCTCTCGATCGGTTAGGTTCATGAACTCCATGATCACTTGTAATGAGGACAACCAGTCTTTAGCCTCTAAGGGATTTGTAGACCCTTCAAATTCTGGCGGTCTCATACGCCTGAATCTTTCATAGAGGGGTTCCAGGTTTAATACTGGTTGTGGTTCAGGAGCTCTCTCATGTACTGCAGCTGGAGGAATAACCGGATCTACCTCAGCTTGTTGTTCTACTTGGGTACCCTCAGAGCCTTGTCTCTGCTCTAGCTCCTCTACCCGTCGCCTCAGATTCGCTTTTTCTTGCATCTGAGCTTCCAACAGAGCTTGTATCTGATCCAGTCTCTCCATAATATCAGGACGTCGCTCTCGTCCTTCTGGTCGATTTCTCAAATCCACCATCTTGGCTATTGTCCTATTATGGCACAATAATTCACCGTTAGCTTTTCCATAACCGCATTCGTAAAATTATATCAATTTACGAAATTTAGGGTAATGTAAAGCCACATCATCGTAACACATCATCGTATAACATATAATCATTTTGGTATTTCATTCATAGCAAAACATTTATATGTCATACATAGGCATCACCAGTCATATATACATCGGCCGTTTATACAAAATGCCCAAGTCTATACAAAAGAGCTTTTCTCTCTAAGCTACTTATGTACATATATACATATCTACTGGTCACTCATTCCCCGCATCTGGGACTAGAGGATATTCTTCCGGATCCTTATCGTCATTGGTATCATCTGAGTCGTCACCACCCCTAGGTAATGCTCCCTGTCCTGAGTCATCACCTCGTGGTCGAGACGGTCCGGCCTCATGATCATTCATCATTCTTCTCGGCCCGAATATGCGTGCAAACATCTCATCTTGACCCAGCGTCTCTCGTCGACTCTGCGTTAGATGCTCGATCAGAATCTCTCTCTCGATCGCCCTGATCGTTACCACGAACTCTTGGAGCGTCGGAGGAAACGGCTTGATCACCCTCGGTCTCAGCTCCAAGGATAAGCCTTTCCAAAACAGCTCACAGCAGTTTGCTTCCGTGAGGTTAGGCAACAGACATCTCCTCCGAATGGTCTCCTCAAACCGTGCTACGTAAGACATCACTGTCTCACCAGACAGCATGACCATCCTCTCGATCTGGAGAATGTAATCCCTGACCTCATCGAATCCAGGGTACGCAGGTGCATCAGCCTCTCGTCTCTCTGGAGGTGCTGGAGTAGGTGCTGGATCCCTAGGTTGAAACTGATCAGCCAACCGTTGACAGAATTCAGCCCAACTGAATCCCAATAAAATCTCCTGGTCGCAATATTGCCAGAACACTCGAGCGTCTCCCTGAAACATACTGACTGCCAGCTGGATCCACATATCTCGATCAATGTCGCATATCACCATGATCCTCTCCACGGCATGGAGCCAATCCTTGGTCTCCATCGACTGTCGTCCACCATCGAACATAGGAGGACTGCTGGCCCTAAATTCCTGTACTGCCCGTGCCGACACTCTCACCCCAATATGTTGGCGTCCACCAACAACTGGAATGTCCACTACTACCGGTGGATGAACTATCGGTCGTGACTGTACTATCTCTACTGGCGCTGGCACTGGTACTGGTACTGGTACGGGAGGTCTCTCGAGTACCGGGGGTCTAACTACCAGCCTTTGGGAAATGGGCGGCCTCACAATAGGTCTCGTCCATACCCGTAATACCCCTCTCGGTCGTGGTGGCTGTGGTCTCACATATGGAGGTCTGGTCATCGTGCTACCTATAAGATAATTATTTTCGCATAAGAAAATAATTAACTAAACTTAAGTAAACTACTTACTTGGATAGCGGTGCAAGATGCGCAAAGTGTCAAATCGGGATATGGTCACACTGCTCTGATATACCAACTGTGACGGCAGTTGGTATTTAAAACCAAATCAGTCGCAAACCTTGCTCTGATATACCAACTGTGGCAGCAGTTGGTATTATAAACTAAACCAATCTCAGACCTTGCTCTGATACCAACTGTGACACCTGCCCCTCGTAGAGATCATACAATACTATTATAGTTGAGCTTATCGCTAACTGCGATAGATTGTACTCTCGTGGGTCGCCGGCTTATCTCACTCTCTTTTAAAATCATGTCGTTTTTGCGGAAATTTTTTTTTTCTTTAAACATCATATAAAATCTTCTTCCACTATTTACTTTGTTGATAAGTACAAAGTAATATAAATAATACAGTACTTTTGTAAAATATATATATAATTACAAAAGAACTGTTTCCCCTTTTTTTTCCCTTTACTTTAATGCTCAGCGGGAAGACTCTGGCAGTACCATATCCCTCGCCCAGTTATCCACTTTGACATGCGCCATCCCGTCCGCATCCAGTCAAACAAGCTACTGAGCTGGTCGCTTACCTGCAACATTAGCAAAAATGGTGAGTTACAGGCTCAGTAAGTTCAAACATGCAAGAAATAAAATTTCTATGAATAGTACTATTCATCGTGAATAGTAAAGTTGACCACACCCCTGTATCACACTAGTACATCTACCGCGATGTTAGTGCATTCACTAAACTGTCTTATGCTCAATTATGGCACAGTTTCAGTTTTAGGTCATTATCTTTATTTACGTTCTGGTTTTGAGCTCAGGTTGCCAGTACCATTTAAGTGCGCATGACTGGGAGCGGTGCATTAGTGCTGACCTCCACAGCCTTAATCTCATAGCCCCGAAGGCAAAATAGTACATAACTGGGAGCGGTACATCAGTGCTGACCTCCACAGCCTTATCTCATAGCCCCGAAGGCAAAAGTACCTCCCTATACGGAAGGCTGGTACGCCAGAAAGTGGTTTCATTACCGACTTTTTAACATTCTAACCCGGTGATTTCACATTGTCCCGTGGTTAGGAATGGTTCACATTTTAATTTTAGGTGAGTGAGTTTCATTAACCTCGCTCTAGTGCCTGAAGCACAATTAACCATGTGTCCCATTCTTATAGTGCCCGTAGCACATTTCGTCTCTCTCTCTATTCTATCATAGTGCCCGTAGCACATATGTACCTAACTTATAGTTAGTACATTAAAGTTAGCACAATATTGCTATATGTTGCAGACAGGTAAATGTTTGAACTTACCTTATCAGACTGTTTCCTTTCTCTCTCTTGGATCTTGAATCGCCTTCCTTGTAGGCCGATTTTGGGATCCTACAGACAAAACTATGTCTGTTAATTTCTTTCCCATTTATAGCTTTTATTTTTCATTAAAAAGCTTAAATAAAACCTATTTATAACTTTTTAGGTTTTATTTATTATTTTCACCATTTTCCCCCAACTTTTGCAAAATTACGATTTTACCCCAATATTTTGGCAAAATTACAGTTTTGCCCCTGACGGAATTTTATCGATCCAGACTGCATTTTTGGCTCTCAAGAACTTTTCTGACGAATTTCTAATCATTACCGGGTTCGTTTTTATTTTATTTCCACTTTTTGCTTTCCCGGCCCTCGGGAAGCACTATTCCGACCCTTACGTCGGTTTAGCGATTTTCTATCGTTTCGGAGCCTCAAATGGACGTTTCACTAGTATTTAAAACGTTCATCTAGACTTTCCCGACCTAGATCTCCGAGGCTCGGGTTTTCCGTTCCCGACTCGGACCTTTATTTTATTTCCAAAAACGCCCCCCCCCTCGGGGTCGGTTTTTCAATCTCACACGGGTTTTTCATTTTTAAGGGGACGGGTTACTATTCACGACCCACCCCTTAAATTTTTTTTCCTTATTCAATTTTTCCGTTAGGGACTCGGGTTTCCGTCCCGGCCCTAACTTTTAATTTAAATTCCTATTTTACCCCGAATGCCGTTTTTGAAATTTCGGCAGCATTTCGGCGTAAATTTAAGGCTTCCGGCGTTAGGTACGCCTCGAACTGTATGTACCTGCCACGTACTATACCACAAGCCTATTTTATGTAAAATTTTTCCAAACTTTTACATAAAAGCCCACAATTTCCCAATTTCACATTATCACCCACGTAACAAAATTTTTTTCACAATTTACCCTTAATTTGGTTTCGGTTTTCACAACCAAACCGAACCAAATTTTGTCAAACTTTCACCACACTTTAGGTCATTCAAATGTCAAGTTTTTAACACATTTTCAAGCCCATTTTCTTTGCATTTTCAACCAAACTTCCTAGGGTTTTTACCCTTGTATAGCCCACGGCCAAAGAATGAAAACATGCCAAAAATTTTGTTTCATTCTTTCAATCACATTGCCACCATTTACACATTAATTTGCATGATTTAAATTAACCAAACATCACATAAAAGCATGCAAATTTTTCTTCCAAACCCTTACGGAACTCACGGCCACATTATGTAATTCATACCAAAAATTTTTTTCAAGCTTTTCATAATGAAATACAAGCTTTATTCTTCACAAAATTAAACTTGGAAGCAAGTTAGAAATTAAACCACAAACTTTTCTCATTGGTTACCCAAGGTAACCCACGGATTTTCCCTTGAAAAACCAACAAAATTTCGGTTTTTCTTTACACAATTTGCATGGTTTTCTTACTTATTTCATCCTTAACAAAACCCAACATCAAATCCATGGAAAACAACCAAAAATTTTCCATCTTTCTATCACTATTCACCCACGGATTTTAAGAAGAAAAACCATGAAAAAATCAAGTGCAAGGAAAGTTACCTTGGTCTAATGCTTCCTTTGTCTTCAAGGAGTGTTTTGACACACTTTTTGTGAAGAAAAATTGAAGAGAAAGCTTGGTTCTCCTTTGGTCCCTCACGTAGACACCATGGAAGAAAACTTAGAAATTTTTGTCTTTGGTTTTGCTTTGAAAAAATGTCTCGGCCCTTTTGTTACAAAGTGACCGACTTATGCAAACCAAAAGCCAATTAATTTGGCTCTAAACCAATCAAATTTCAACACCTTTCACACCATTTCTTTCCATAATTTTCAAAAATTAAAAACGGTAATTTTTGGCCAAATCTTGGCCTTTAGATCAAAAGGTGATTAAATCCTAGCCATTAATGCCACCAACCACCTTAATTCTTTCATTTATTAATCTTGATTTATGATGTCATAAATGCAAAAGTGAAAGTTGACTTGACTTTCACTATTCACATTAATTCGACTACTTTTTGACCGATACCGGTTCGAGCCGAAATTTTCCCGAAATCGTCCCGGCGTGTTCCTGAGGTCTCCTGTGCAGTCGGATCAATTTAATCTGCTTCCGTTTGATCAAAATCAATCCCGGAAGTTTACCGTCTTTTATTGGCTCGGTTAGGGTTTTCAATGCCGATTTTGGCACCGTTTCACCCGTTTCAACTCAGTGAATTTTTCCAACACTGGATTCTTACTCGTCAGTATTGTTAGAACATTTTCACATATTCTAAACAATATAAATACATTTATTTCACTCTTTAAATAGTACAAATTGTTATATACATACATTTGTACATTTTCGTCCGAGAATTGCCTGAATTTCCCAGTTGTCACACACTCAGCCATTCAGGAATTGGAGAATAGTAGAGAAGGCTAGTTGGTTGAAGCCCTCCGGTCATTCTCCTCCTGCAGATTGGTGTCCTTGAGGTGTGAGTTTTAATTATTGTTGGTTTATTGTATATGGCATCATGAGATATTTAACAATCTGAAAAATTTTTATTGTTCCGCTGCACCACTCTGATACGTTTTTACCGATTTATTTTCCTATAATATATTCCCTATTGTTTGTGTGTCTGCAGCAACGTTCAATTACTCTGCCTTTTTTTTTTTCACTTCAATGCTGCATTCACTGCTCACCCAAACCCACCTGCCCCTAACCTCTCAAAAAGCCTTTGAATAACCATGCTTTCAAAACTGTGAAATCACCCTCCCACAGCAAGCAATCCAGACTCTTTCTGCAATTACCCTGCCTTTTTTTTTTCTTCACTTCAATGCTGCATTCACTACACACCCAAATCCACCTACCCTTTACCTCCCAAAAAGCCTTTGAATAACTGTGAAATCACCTGCCCACGACAAGCAATCCAGACACTTTTCCTAGTGAGAATAAGCATTCCACCATCATGAAGTTAATGATCTCCATCGATTCAGCCTCCAAGCATAGCAATTAGCCATCCCCTTTTGTCTCTGTCTTGAGGTTGTGTTGGTCGGCGTTTTGGGCTGACCGATGAAAAAAGGTATGTGCATTCTTGTTTAATGTCTGTCTCTCCATGGTTTTCACGTGGTTTGAAGTCGTGCCTTTGGCATCAATTAAGATTTTCCCCTAACCTATGTGGACCTCTAATACAATCCCGGTTGTTTAATAGCAATGTGCATGATTGAAATTTTTTTTTTAGTTGATTTGCATCTGAATCCCTAACCTAGAATACTTCACAGAGCATCCCAGATTTTGAGCATTGGATGTGCTTTTCGATTTTTGCATCTTAGCTGAAGATCAAAAATCAATTTCTTTACCGTGTATGCTTGGGAATGAATATTGGACTTGGAATGCAGTTTATGTAGCCATATCAGTTGATTTGTAGTTGTTGCTATCAGTTTATGTAGTTGTTGCGTATCTGTGGTTTTATGTTATTTGAAATTACTGTTGATATAGCATTATGAAAATATAAAAGGGGATACAACAAGTTCGTGATGAATTTAATGGTGATTTACAATGTTCACTAGGGAGATGGAGAAGCTATTAGTTAAACTGGTCTAAATTGTTTTTGTCACAGCTATGATGTTGATGGAGGTGTGGTAATGAATCTGTAAAGTCTCATGTTTGTCACTCCATGTGCAACATTTTCCATAGAACTAAAAACAACTAGGAAAAAAACATCATTTTTCCAAAATCTTGTTAAATTCCACTTGGTTATTAGAAATTATATTAATATTTGCAATAGATAGAGCATCTTACTAGAATAATAGAGGAAAGTAGTTTAAATCCTCAACTACCTGCACCATGTTCATAGATTCCTAACATAGCTGACAGATACAAACGTGGTTTTAGTATCGTAACATATATACATATATTTGAAAAACTTTCATTCTTTTATGCAGGGAAGTCAACATTTTTGCAGTACTAATTTTGGCCAAATTTGACAAGGAAGTTGAAATTTATGTGGATATATATAATTTATAACACCTGAGCTGAGATGTTTTTGTTATTACCTTTATCTGTAAATGTGGCCAGTGTAAAGGCTAATCTATAACTATGTTTGGTTTAAAGGCTAATATTGTGTATTATGTTACATTTTGTTTATATGCATTTATGATGATATTAGGAGATGTTGTATATTATTGGTTAAAGAGTGTAATGATGTAAATGTTTTGTGTTTTATTGCAAACATTCTTACATCTACTAACATAGAGTTTTTTATGGATAGAAGTGGTCATTTTATTGCAATTGCACTTGTATTTGCTAAACGTAACTTGTGTAAAGGTCATTCACTTCCGTCGCTCGTTTAACAGGAAAGGCCTAGCTTGCAAATTCCATCACTAGAAGTGGTATGCTCTAAACCATGCTATGTTGCTATCTCTTGTTGTTTTGATTTGTTATTATTCGCATTATTTCCATTGTAGCCAGTTGCTTAACTTACAAATTCGACCAATGTGGCACTCCCTATTCATGGATAGCACGTGCAAGTTGTGTGATTGATTTTTTAACCCTTTTTGTGGCCGAATCACGCTCGGCATCGATTGTATATCCAGTTTATGGGAGTTTACATTTAACAATTTTTGGACTCGAGCTCTCTTTCATTCGCTAAAGCAGTAGCTCTCACTTTTGCTTGCACAATTCTCGATGAAACTGTGTTCCTAAACCAGCTCCCAATTTTTGTAAGCCATACAACAAATCCATAACCACGGGTACATAGTTGGATGCTCTTTCCTATTGTGGCAAACCATGTAGTATTCAACCGAGTCGGCAATCTACTCGCCATTTGAAAAAAAGACATTCTCATCACATTAACGATTTACGTCAATGAAAAATACTTTGGTCCGCATTGTCAGCCGCCTCACAAGTTGGTTGTACTGAAGCCTAGTCTTCAGTCAGTTTGAACACAATAATCAAGTAGCTTATTTTCATAAATACATAATGATGGTTCATGGAATGACATCTTAAGACTGTATGTGGCTATAATTATTTTCATATTACTTACAAAATATTCACTGTTACATAGATGCCGCGACAAAAAGACAGTTACAAATGGATAGAAGAGAATGAGTTCCTACTACTTTCCCGTTTGAGTATGTACAAGAACACGCATGGTGGTAGATTTCCTCCACCTAAAGCACTAGAGGAATGGGGAACCGAATTTATTCCCCTTTGCACATACAAACAACTCAAATCCAAAAAAGAAAGAATGGCTAAGACATATAGATGTTTGAAGCATTGAAGGCACATACTTGACTTGGCTATGATCCACAGATGAAGTTGATTAGCTATTTTAACTACGTTTGGCAGAGCTTCTTAGCGGTAAGTATATATGAGTTGTATGATGCACACATGCACACAATTATTTTGTATTTTAAATATGTGGTGTGTAAGCATTGGTTAGGTAAGCATAATATTATGGTACAAGATTTATGCAGCAATATGGCTCAAATGCTCGTGAGTTGCGCTACGAGTGTCTAAAGTTCGAGAAATTGTACTACAATATCTTCGACAACCACGTACCAACTAATGAATACATGGTTAGTGTGGGGACTAATGTAGACCTCACTGGAGAGTTGTCACTAGACCATGATTCAGGTAATGATGAAGAGACTTTTAATGATACAGAGGGGCATATAGGAGGTTCTTCTAAACATAAGGAGTGGTATTCAATTCGAAAGCAAAAGTTACGAAATGATACTATTATGGCGCAAGCAATCCAACAGATATCCACCCATCTAGTTGAGCGTGCTGCGAAACAGTCACGAATAGATTCAGGAGACGACAGAGGTTCTCAAGATGCCATCGCTGCTTGTGAAAAAGCTATGTTACAACTGGGAGTTAATGTCGGGGATGTAGTCAAAATGATGCATTATTTCTACGACAACTGTGCTTGGATACCAACCTTCCTGTATTGTACTGATGCAACAAGATTAGCATTTGTAAACGACACATTAGGCCATATAAATCAGCCACAACAACCCAACGACCCTCCCCTCCCCAAAATATCCTAATAACTAGAATATTGTCCCATTGTATTTCAACAATTTTATTGATTGCTTTATATTGTTCAGTTATATGTGTATCGTAAACTCTGGTAGATGAGCATACCATTTTCATTGGCATTATTCAGTAGTTATGACATTTTATTGCAATTGAACTAATGTTATTTCAAAAATTATTAAGTTGCTTAATATTTTTTTTTTCATTAGTTGATATAAAAATGTTTATGAAAATGTAGGTTGATGACATGTCATACCCTGTTGAAAATTTAACCTTAAATACAAACGTGGATAGTGGTAGTGAAAGTGATAGTGACGAGGAGGGGACTTTGGCCTTTGCGACATGTCTACTTGTTGCTGCTTACAGGATGAATATCAGTTATAGACAACCATTGCATGATTTAATGTTGTCAAGATTGATAAGAGTTGACGAAATTCTGAATGGAAATCCTAACAAAATCAAGCAGAAGATTCGGATGGACAAAAGAACATTTAAGAATTTCTCAAATTTGTTAGAAAGCCGACAACTACTTCAACCAATAATTCATATAAATGTAGATGAGCAATGTTTATATTTTTATACATCATATGTCAGGGGATAACTAATGCCGAATCAGCTGATCATTGGAACCACTTTGGAGAAAAAATATCAAGGTGGTTCTTCACTGTGCTAATAGCTATATGTGGCCTCAAGTACGAAATAATAACTCCTCCAGATTTTAACAGAGTGTAACCATTCATTATTGAAAATAATTACAAATATAGGTCGTGGTTTGATGTAAGTAACTCATAATTATTTCCTACTAAAGACACTACAAATCTATAGTTGTTACAAATTTACTAATGACTCTTGCTTTGTTGTTACAAAATTGTGTCGGTGCAATTGATGGCACTAATGTGCCTTGTGTTCCAACATCGTGTAACACCGAAGCGTGGAGAAATAGGAAAGGAACTTACTCTCAAAATATATTAGTAGCATGTTCATTTGATATGAAGTTCACATACATATGTTCAGGGTTTGAGGGTTCAGTACATGACGCACGTGTGCTGGAAACTGCAATTAACCGTTACGGTTTTCCAATACCTCTAGCAGGTTTGACAGTTGTCTTTTAAGGTTTCTTTCCTTTTATGTTATACACCTGCACCACAAATATATATTCTGATGAGAAGTTGTTAGTTTTGATACTTAGGAAAATTTTACTTAAGTGATGCTGGATACTCTAATAATAACGGGTTCTTAACGCTATTTAGAGGTGACACTTATCATTTGCGTCAAGGTTTGGGATCACCTAAAGAAGTTTTCAACTATACTCATTCGTCATTACGAAATTACATCGAGAGGACATTCGGCATATGGAAAGTGAGGTTTAAAATATTAAAGAGCATTAATAACTACCCGATATAGAAGCAGGTTCTTATACCAGTGGCATGTGCAATAGTGCATAACTTTATCATAATAGTTAGGGAGTGGGATAAGCTTCTTCAATGATATGATATTGACAGTGTACCAATAAACGAAATTGCACAACCACATAACACCAGTCAAGATGATGTTGATGATGACATGCCTGAAGGTCCTGAAGTTTTAGATGACAACAACAATCATAATCAAAATGAATCAATTTAGAGATTACTTGACTAATCAAATGTGGCAAAGGTACTAGATATATCCATGGTATAGGTAGTATGACTAATAAAATGACTGATATGTTAATAAAATGTAAAGAAGTTTGTTTTTAAATCTTGGATGTGGTAAAACGTGCTGGCGTGGGGCTCTGTTTGGGTATTCAGGTGGCGTTTATTAAGTTAAAATTATTTGATGTTTTAACAAATAATTAAAATTTTATTGATGTAAAAAATAAAAATAAAGTTAATAAATCCAATTTACATTAGAGAGCTAAACAGACCTTGAGCTGGAGCTTTAAATTTTTTTTTTTAGGCAAAACAAAAACGTGTGCATTTGGGTTATTGTATTGGGAATGGACACGAAAATATTGAACGCAAAAAATGCCATTATCGTTTTATTATAATTTCACATCAAAAGAGAAACAATTTTCGAAGGCTACTATGTGTATGATTTAATGTAAAGAGGGGAATAAAGAGGAAGGCAGGGACATCAGTGTAAGTGTAGAGATAATGTTCTGTTTTCACATGCTGCATGCATGGTAGTAAGGGTGTTGTGGGCCACCCGACTAGCTCAAGATGTCCACTTTCTTTCTTTCTTTCTTTGCCTTCTTATTTCTTCTTGCTTAACTTGCTTTTCTCTTTGTGGCTTAAAAATTGGTGTTTGAAAAACCATGACAATTTTTTTTTTCTATTGAAAAGATAAGTTCTCAAAATTCACATATATACATATTTCAAACTATTTCATTTTTTGTAAAATACTAGCGGTATTGTTTCTTTAAAACACTTAGTAACATAAACACACGTCATTACATAAGTATACTTTTAAACTTGCTCCACCATTATACATATTACACTGGTCTTGTCTTTATACTCTTATACATTCTTATACATACATTCTAGTACTATACTTTTTTTCTTCTTCTTCACACAGCGGATACTTGCGAAGTGAATCCACAACCCATCCCTGACACTATGGGAATCTGCCTGCCAGTCCTTTTGCTTTCTCTTCATAATGCAGGTTGCTTACCCTTGTTACCTACATCACGAACAAACTCATGAGCTAGAGCTCAGTAAGTACAAACATACAAGTAAAACATACCTTATGCATATCACCTAAGGTTAGTCTCTTATATGTATTTAAATTAAACTATTATGATTTCTTGGTTCTTTCTATTCTATTTTCTTCTTTTCTTTTCTTTTCTTTTCTTTCCTTTCCTTTCTTTATCTTTCTTTATCTTTCACTTGTGGGCCCATGGCTGGACGTACCTAATGCGCGCAGACCAATGAGGAAAGGGGGAGCGACCCACCAATCAACCCCAAGGTGGATCTCGCACTACAATACTTGGGGTAGTGCATTAGCCATTAACTGCCTTATTCTTGCGGTAGCACCACACTTTTGGGGTGGAGGCTATTCTTTAACCTCACAACTGGGGAGGCCAGTATGCCAACCATACTTTTTGAGTCTTATTATCTTGCTTACATTTATCTTTTTATTCTTTAGTATGCTTTTCTAACTTCATGAACATGTTAGAATATCATGCCACAAACATGCGTAACTTATATGTATAAAATATATAATCCTAGTGTAAGTCAATTCGTGTGTAGACATTTAAATATCTGTACTTACAGTAAACATTTTGGTCAATCCTAATATAATCCTAGGGCTCTAACGATCTTTTCCGAGCAATTCAAAAATTTTGGTCAAAATGATGAATAGTAACTTGGACCACGTATAGTGCTATTCATCATGAATAGTATTTTTGACCTAGACAGTAAACATTTTATTTTTCTGCTTAAACTGACTTTTCTAATCCTAAAAGTGATAAAATGACCTTCGAGGAGGTTCAACGCTCCTCTTTTGACCTTTCTAAAATTTTAGGTCGAAATGACCATTTTGCCCCTGACGGGACCTTAGACTGTAAAATTTGCATTTTAACGTTTTAACTGGGTTTTCTAGTCCCAAAAATCGTAAAATAATTTTCCTTAGGCCTTACCGAGCTTTTACGATATTTCTTGCCGAAATGCTCGGATTGCTATTCACCCGACCCTCGGGTAGTACTATTCCAACCCTCAGGGTCGTTTCTCATTTTTTCTAACCTTTCGGGACCTCAAATGGACAATTCAGTAGTTATGAAATCGTCCATCATTCTTTTCTCAAGGCTAGGTTCCTGAGGTGCTCGGGTTTTTCCATTCCCGATCCTAATTTACCCCTCGTTTCCCAAAATGCCCTTTGTGCTGTTATAAAAATTTCGGCAACATTTCCGCTAAATTTTGAGGTTCCCAACGTTTAGGAAACGCCTCAAAACTATGTATCCTACTCTAGCCTGCTACGTACTATACCACAAACCTAATTTTACGCAATAGTTACAAACTTTTTACGTAAAATTTTCCATTAATACTAATCATTTCTAACGGGATTTCAACCCGTTCTTTCTCATTTTTAATCTCGGTTTATCTCACAACTTACATGTTGTTTCACTCCATAACATATCATACAATTACAAACTTTTTGCTCCCTAACCTATACATGGCTTTCCTTGAGAAAACCTAAACAAAAGTTTTGTTTCAAAAGTTCATTTGTTATCATATAATTTTCCACATCAAAATATGTTTATTACAACACAAAAACTAACCTAATCCCTTAAAACTTCATGCTTTTTCTTCTTGTAATGCCACGGTTTTCTGTTCGGAAATCAAGCATAAATTTTTGTTTTCATACTTTCTTCCTTTTCTCATCCATTTCACAAATTAAACTTCATTGTCAAACCACTAAAAATCTCAAACTTAACATAAAAGTTTCATTCACCAACACACATACATACACACGGATTTCACCTAACCACCATGACCAAAGTTTTTGTTCTTGTTTCCAAAATTCACAAAACTTCATTTCCGTGCTTTTCTTTATCTCGAAAACGTATTAACATGCAAACACAACAAATTTGATGCAACCATTTTTCATTTTCTACACATGGTAACCCACGGATTTTAGTTGAAAAACAAGCACCAAAGTTGGTATTTTTCAACTCTATTTCATCACTTTTCTTTATCACCCTTTTTCACATGATTTACAACACCAAAACCATCCAACAAAATCTGAAATTTTAACTTCAAAACAGCCCATATCCCACACAGTTTTTGCTTGGAAAAAGAAAAGGAAATCATGCAAAAATGAAAGCTTACCTTGCTTTCTTGATTTCTTGATGCTAGGGAGAGATTTTGCACACTTTTCTTGAAGAAAACTTGAAGAAAATTTCTTGCTTCAATGGAGGAAAGCTCACGGCTGCTTGGAGGCTGAAAGAACACAATTTTTTCTAATTTCTTTCATGCCAAAACCGTGCACTTTTGAAGCCAAAAGGGAGGGACCAAGTTGCAACATTTTTAGGGACCTTTTTGCAAGGTTTTTGTGTAATTTTCCAAACCTTTAGGGGCTGTTTTGTAATTAATGAAAACATGGCAGATTTTTTTCGGATTTTCCATTGAAAATCCACCACCTAACATGCCCTAGAAGTCGCTTGAAAATTTACTAAACTTTCTTTGACTTTTTATGTTGACTTTGAATCCTATCCATTGGATCAAAGTGTCTTTAAACCCTAGCCATTAGATCTTGATGTATCCATACATCCATTCAAAGTTTCACATTCAATCTTTGACTCCACATAATTATCTTGGTCAAACATTTTGACCAGAAGTCAAACCGAATGGTTTTGTACCAAAATCGGTTAGACGAGTTTCTAAGGTTGTCCGTGTGATCGGTTTGCCTTATTTCACTGTGGTTTGTTCTAAAAATCAAAATCATAATTTTTCGTCCATTAGTGAACTTAGTTTACTTAAGGTAATCTATTGGGGTTTTCGGTTTCTAAATGACATCCTCATTTTCTGAAAATGCCGAAATTTCGAGGAGAGTGCACCGGAGGACTTTTCTACCCTTCCGTGCTATCAGTTTCATCTAACTCAATCTATAAACTCTTAAAAACCCTAAATCACTTATATTATCTTACTTTTTCTTTAACTAGCATTTTGTTTTTATCTATGCTTTTCAGATATCGAAACCACTCCATTTTGAGCGTTCAAGTCCGAAATTGCTTTCTCAATCATAAACTGTATTCTTTGATCATTTTTGGAGATTTTAAATCCACCAAAACATTTATTTATTTCTATTAACACTATCATTTGTTTATTTACAAATACAATATTCTTTTACATTTTTATTCACAAAAATCTTAGAAAAACCTTAGTTTAACATAGGTAATACTATTAAGATTCTTTGGTCTGTCACAAGTGTTTGGTGGTGAAAAAGTGTTTTTTTTAATATAAATTTTGGAGCAACAGTTCGTTTGTATTTTAATTTTATTGTCCTTTATTTTTTTAGAGTAATCATTTTATAGTTCATTATCATGTACACATGAACCCGAAAAAAAAAACTCGCATTTTCAGTGAAGTATCTTGAAAGTAGTTGTAACCTATTAAAGATTTTTTATTTTTTCAAAACCTCTTATCAAAAGTTAGTAAAAGGAGGGATTGGTCCTATAATTTGGTCCTAGTCACAATTTGCGTGTGGAGGGCAAATTGACATTCAGTAATCCTCTCTTGCTGCATAATGAAAGAACTCTTAAACACCTCAGAGGAAGTCAACTTTAGAATTGATTGTGAACTTTATAATTTTTATGTTTGTTAATTTTAAAAATTTAATTTTTTTTGGTGAATACTCATAATTTAACTATTGTTCAACAGGTGAGATTACTCATTAGTGAAGTTGTGGATTCATCATTCAGCAAATTGATTTCATAATAGTTCTTACCAACTCTCAACAATATATATATGTGGATATAAATTATCAAGAAAAGAAAGTAGCCTTATGTAATATATCAATCTTGCACACCCATTGTGACGTTGTTGTTGCTTTTTTAAATTTTTCGTCAAAAATTTCCAATTACTTACGCACACCATTGTAGCAAATTGTCAGCATGTTTTTATAGTCCAAACACATGGAATACACTCCAAGGTTTTTTTTTAGCTAGTTCACGTACATATTGTAAATTAATGTATTATCTATTATATACTATTCATTACACCTCATAATTTATATGTTTATTTTTTTATCAACTTTTTTCAATCACATCACTCATTATATCTTTTTCTTTTTTCCACATAACTTTTACCAATCACGTCACAAAATAATTATTTAAATACAATTCACATCCTTTACATCCAAACACACATTGCATTCAAATGCAATGCAAATGCTTTTTCTCCAAACACAAATTACATTTTAAGCATTGCATTCAAATGAAACGCAAACACAATACATTCACCAAATGGAGCATTAGTGTCAGAACGCTCAAACGAGTCAGTTGAGCTCAAAAAGTGATTTCTGGATAGGAGTCACACAGATCTAGAAACTGGTCCGGACGACCTCAGATGGACGTAAAACTGATAAATTCAGAATCAATAGATCAAAATTAGTCAGGATAGCCTGTGTCTGAAATTTCGCACAAAAAAGTAGTACTATGCTTGCGCAGTGTCAGCACAGTTTAAAACACAACCATAGTACCATAGATGAATAGTAATAGACTCAGAGTGGGCTCATAGGTACTACAACCCATCCAGGAATGAGTAGAATAAGAATCGGATCATGAGAATCCATTTTAAGTCAAGGTTTAGAATACAGCTGAAAAAGGGGCAACATCGTTAGAGGAAATTAGACTGCTAAGAGAAGCCTTTACAGATGAAATTCTTCCTTCAAAAACCGTGTTTGTGGGTAGCCAAACACAGCCTTAGGAAACAATGTGGAAAAGTTTTCCACAAAATAAAGGAACATGTCTTATTGCTTTTGATTAAAAAATTGAAAAGGTGGAGATAACTTATTATTGACTTTAGCAATGCATTATATGCAAATTTGGCTCCTTTTCTCCTATGTTTCCCATCAGTTTTGAAGGGGGTAGCAGCACAAAAATTTGTTCCCCAAGTTTAGTTAAGTTTGGCTTAATTAAGGTTGTTTAGGTTGATCAAATCTTGCTTAAGGTTGGTCTATAAATATGTGTACATGACCTTTTGCACCATTTTCTTTCTTTTGCACACCAAAAGCCATTAATACACCAAACTTTCTTCTTCCTTATCCTCTGCCCAACCAATGCCTCCATAGCCCCAAAACACACCAAAAAACTCACCAAAAAGTCAGCCCAAATTGCTTAGTTTGTTGCTTGGTTGGAGCCATTCTTTAAGTTCACTTAAGGTAAAAGTGTCAGAACCTTTCCTTTGTAGATTTAGTTGTTTATTTGGCTTTGTGAACCAAGGAAATTTTTATGTTTTTCTCAACTCAAGTCGACTTCTTTTTTACCCTTGATCCATTCAAATTTTTTGTCACAAGTCTTGTTCAGTTTGTGCTAGTTTCGAAGCATGCTAAGGTAAAAACTCTAGAACCTATCCCTTTGAGGTTTTTGTCCTTTACTAAGTTTCGATATCAAGGAGATTTACTATGTATTTTGAGCAACGAGTTGTAATAAGTTTCTTTTGAGCCTTAAACATTGTATTTTCTTGTGTTTATGTGGTTGTGTGATTGTGGTTTAAGTTTTTATGGCTTGTGGATGCCTTGGAAGTTTTAGGGTTTTGTTGGAAACCAAACTGTCCTAGATTTGTAGCCATAGTTTTGCTAAGTTTTGGGAATGTTATGTATAGATTTTGAGTTTTTGTAAAACATAGAAGTTCTAGAAAATTTTGTTACAGACATTTTTGCATCAAATAGCCTTTGGCCAAAAATATATTAAGATAGGTTTTCGGGATGATTTCTGACCGAAGGTCAAAACTAGAACTGGAAACCTAGGAACAGGGAACAGTCTCAGATTTTCCTACAAATGGGTAACTTAGAATCCGAACCGGGTCTCGAGCTCAACATGAAAAACGTAGACTATGTCGAAAAATAAAAGATTGCTTATGCAAGTTTCAAAAATTCGGCCGTCTAGGGCCCCAAATAGAGTGATTTTTAATTAACAAAAAACTAGAAATTTTCTAAAATTGGGACAGTTTTTAGCCATGGATTTGCAGCATTTAGGACCCGATAGAGTTTGAATCTAGCTCCAAGTTGAACACAAAAGTTGTTCGTCTCGTCGAGGAAAAAAAATGTCATTTTTACTGATTTCACAAACTCGATCATTTTAAGCAAGTTCTACACAGTTTCTTGAAAAAGGGTTCAAAATCCACCTTTCAAGTGAAAATTAAAATGTGTTCTTTAAAATGAGAAAATGGTTTTAAGTAAACATCCTCACCTTTCAAAGGGATGAAAAAAGGGATTGTGTTTAAATCCTAAGGAAAGCTATTTCACGAAAAAAAAAATGTAAGACATTTTCCATAATGATTTTTCAAATCAGTAAAGGTAGCCTAATTAGCTATAAAATTAATATGCAAGGTAACCGATTAGTTGACTGGTCGGTTAACCAATCAAAACCAAGATAGGAAGAGAGAGAGAGACGTTAATTAATTTATTGGGTAGATAAATTAATTAACAACGATTAGAAGGTAGCTATCGAACTCTCAAAAGAGAGTAGTTTAGTACCGATAGGGATTGGTACAATATAACGATAGAATTTTTTTAGTCACTAACGACAGTAGTGGTCTGAGAGCGAATAATTAATGGAATGCATTATGGTTACTGGTAGAAACCTGTAATTTAACGAGGCGAGGTACAAACTACCTGCAGATCAGGTAAGTACATGTGACGCCCCTGATTCTAATCACCCGTAACTGTCATGAACAGACTTTATTGCCTACCAAGATAGCTCGTGTGCCGAATCTGGGTTGTCAATCTAAAACTCTTTTTCTTAAACTTTCATTTCTCGGGGTCTGAAAATTTCACCCATAAATTTTTTTTTAATACATACTTCCTCGAAAAGAAAGCTAAGTATAAAAGCCATGTAAAATACAATACTAACTTTTAGTTGTCTTTTGGAGTATAACATAGTGTATAATATACAAAATATTTATACTGCATTTTTTTTCTCATACTCTCTTCAATTCACAAACTTTAAAAGCTCAGTGGAAGACTTATGGCAGGACCAAGTCCACGGTGAATTTCCTATCCCATCAGCACATGTGCACATCCTGCCGCCATCCATAAAGTCTATCGAACAGGTTTCTTACCTGTATTATGAATAAACTGATGAGCTAACTGTTAGGAAATGCCCTAAGCATTAGAGACATTTTGATGTATTCATTTTGAACTGGATAATAAAATTATATATAGAGGTTATTTATTACATTGCTATCTGTCCTCGTCTGATTTACATGTTAAAGTAAATGTAAGCAAATATGGCTCACTGACTGCTTGTGTTAAAACTGTTAGAACGTTGCATGTAATGGACTTTTGTATGCGAGAAGACAATGTTCTAAAGTTAGCGATCTAAACTATGGTTTGTAGTCTATGGGGTTAGACCGAGCATCTAACTCATGTTAAGACTATTATGTTGTCTAAAGCCTTGGAGGGGATGTTTTGTCTTGACTGTCTGGAGCTGGACTCCCAAGTAGAGACATAGATATGTTGCTTGAAGGTGACATATTAGACCGGGACTAAAGCGTGATTGATCTACGTAGTCCGCTATGAGTGGATCAATCTGCTTTTGACGTTCATTGTGCAATAACCTTAATCCTGAGTAAATGAACTACTTCATGTATATGACTTGTGTACTTTGATGTTCCAATGGCTAAAGCGTCTCAGAGGTAGTAAGCTTATAGACCGGTTCGTTGGGTGCATGACTTGTATATGATGAAGGGTTTGTTTGCAGATATCGGAATCATAGCTCTAAGGAGTTAAAGGTATCCTCTTAAAGGCATTATACTGAATGTGAAAATGGACAAGGCCTTGGGTCGTCTGCTGGGCGGATGACTTCTTATTCACACATGGTGAATAATCATTTTCTTAATTCGGTAGTATAATGGAACTTTAAGATAGCCTGATCAGTAGGATTAAACGAACTTTGACCTAAGGCTGATCATGGATATCATATGAGGGTTTTGCATATATGACAAGGTCATTGGATAGTAGCTCGTCACAGGCTTACGTAATACGATATATAATTGGGAGTTCAGTTTCAGGTTTATAGTGGTGTGACTCTGAAATTAATGATCATATGATTGAGTTGTTCGATATAGAATGATGATCATATGGAATCACGGGAGCCCGATTATATATATGTCCAATCAGTCCCTCTATTAGCTCCACATAATTCCTTAATGTTTGGCAAATTGATTTGTGTATGCTATTGGCTAGTTTATTATGCATGGATGGTGATGACACAGGATTAGGATGGTAGACAATATTCTCTCCGGTTGGATTCAGATTTTGTTTTGGATAATAGAGTACACAATTATTCAAACTCCAAATAAAGTTGCCATGATTTTATTTGAGATTGGATTGGAATTGTAGAAAATTATCCATGAGAACAAGAATTTGAAACACAACCGTTTTGTGGATTTTGTAATTTGAATTTGAAATTTGAATTTGAAATTCGAATTTGAAATTTGAAATTGAAATTTAAATTTGAAATTTGAAATTTGAAATTTGAAATTTGAAATTGAAATTCGAATTTGAATTTTGAAATTCAAATTTTGAATCACAGTCCAAGTAGGATTCGAATTTGTTGTGGAAAATCCACAAGGTTTGAAATTCGAATTTGAGTTGGATTTGGAGAGGATAATCTTGTTAGAATCCTACTTGAATTTTGAATCTAAATCCTAACAAAAGTGGACGAAATTTATGAGGATAATCCTCAATGGAATTTCGGTTTTTGTGGATAAGGTTCAAGGGAAAACTTCAAGTTTCAATCCTAGTTGAATTTGGATTCTCTCCTTCCCTGAAAAGTGGCCGAAATTTTGGGGATAATATCCTAGGAAAATTCGGTTATTTTGAATAAGGTTGAGATAAGATTCAAGCTTGAAAATCCTAGTGGAATTTTTGATTCTCCCTTATCCATAATGGCCGAATTTGTGGAGAAGATTTTCTCCTAGGAAATTTTGGATTTTTTGGTTGAAAAAGGGAGATAAAATTCTTGTTAAAATCTTGTTTAGATTTGGATTGGATTTATCTTAAGAAAACCGAATTTTATTGTTGGATTATCCCATGGAAAAATTCGGATTTTTTGGTTATGGATAAGGGAGAATATCTTTTCCTAGTCCAATTCGAATTCAGAGAATCACCTCATGCAGGTCTATAAATAGAGGTCCTGCCACTCCAGTTCTCTCAGACCACAGACTCTCAGGTGAGCAGGTTTATTGTTGCACAGCTCATCGTGACAATAAAGTTCTTTAGAGATCTGGGTGGTCGGAAGAAGACTAGCAGTGCTAGCATACCGATCGAGGTTCAGAGTGCCCACACACTCAGCCATTCGGGAATTGGAGAATAGTAGAGAAGGCTAGTTGGTTGAAGCCTCCGGTCATTCTCCTCCTGCAAGATTGGCGTCCTTGAGGTATGAGTTTTAATTGTTGTTGGTTTATTGTATATGGCATCATGAGATATTTAACGATCTAAAAATTTTTATTGTTCCGCTGCGCCACTCTGATACATTTTTGCCGATTTATATTCCTACACTAACAAGCTCAATAAGTTCAAACATACTTAGTAAGAATCATATGGATTCAAAAACATTAAAAACTCAATCTCCTATGAATAGTATTATTCATCGTGAATAGTAACTTTGACATTTGATCGATAAATAGTAACTGTTACCATAACTGGTTACTACATTACCCTAATGAGGTACTATTCATATCATCCTAACCGAGTTTACTACACTTAGTGTAAGCTTCAGTTATGCTCAATTATGGTTTTCATCGTTTTATTGATTATTCTTTCTCTATTTATATTCTGGTATAGAGCTCTTTTTATGGCAGTACCGATAAATTATTGCGCGCTGACTGGGAGGGCCTAGGGAGTGACCCTAGAGCTTCAGCCTCTACAGCCCTTATATCCCTGTAGGACTTGAAAAACCTCCACCACAATGTTAGAGGGGCGGTATACCTTAGATGGTTTTATTATCATCTTTCAATTATAGTTTTGACCAAGTGACATTAATCATCACCTCAAGGTCACTAACCTCCATCCCCCGTAGGCCTCAGATATTCTTATCTTTAAAATGTATTATATGTTATAGTAACTAATCCCCAAATGTCAATAGGACTTGATTCCCAATGTATAACTAATACATAACAAAGTAATACAGTATTTCATATTGCAGACATGAAAATGCTTGAACTTACCAATACTGCGATAATGCCCACTTCCAGAACTCCTTCGCAGTTTTATCTCTAGTTTGGGTTCCTACAGACATAATATTGTCTGTTAATACCCTATATTAATTATCACTTTAAATATATTTATTTTGTGATAAAATTTTCAACACAATTCAACTTGTAACATGGTACACGGCCTTCAACACTCCCGTGTTCATGACCGTGCACCTCCTGGCTTCTCATTACGTGACAGTTTTGTTTACTATCTAGCCATGTAACTGTACACAGCTTGATACACGCCCGTGTTCAAGTCCGTGTACCTCTCGGGTTGTAAATTTTTTTTCCTATACACAATCATGTATTCTTCTACACGCCCGTGTTCTTCAAAATTTTTAGATTTTTAACTCAAATCTTTATTTTGAGTCATAGAATTTTATTTAAGTGATTCTAGGTCCTTTTGGGTCCTTTCCGAGCCTTTCGAAAATTTTTGGTCAAAATGACCATTTTGCCCCTAAGGGGTCTCGGGACCGTAACTATTTCATTCTATCGTTTTTCTCAAAATTTCTAAGCTCAAATATCTTAAAATAATATTCCTTAGGCTTCTGTATTATTTTTACAACTTAATTTGCTATAAATTCTCAATTATCTATTTTTCCGGCCTTAGATTACTATTCATCCGTCACCTAGGGTCGTTTCTCGTTTTTCGAGTATTTCGGAGCCTCAGATGGCCGTTTCACTATTTTTGAAACACTTTTTATCCCCTACCCGACCCTCGGTCCTCGAGAGGCTCGGGTTTCCTATCTCGACCTAATATTTTTCCTCGTTTCCCAAAATACCCCTAATATGAAAATTTTTCCTATTTTAGGCATTTTAGACATTAAGGGTCTGTTTACTATTCCTTTTGGGTTGGTTTTCGATTTTCATTCCTAATCCACTGAGGGGTCTCGGTTTCCTTCCCGAGTTCAATATTTTTACCCCTCGTTTCCTGAAATGCCCTTATGCCGTTTTAAAAATTTCGGCAGCATTTCCGCTTGTATTTTTAGGTTTCCCGGCATTAGGTATGCCTCAAAACCTTTGTACTTGCCACGTACTATACCAGAGGCCTATTTTATATAAAGTTTCCAAACTTTGTATAAAAATTTTCCACATTAACCAATATTCAAAATCAATACACAACAACAAATTTTTTTTTTCCAAACCTAACCTTGGTTTATCATGTTAATCATCACCAAATATTTTTTCATCACCTTGCATACTTATCACATTTTATTCTTAGGTTTTCAATGTACAAATCAACATCAAAACCTAACAAAATTTTCATTCTAACCCTAACATTAGCCACGGATTTTTATGCAAGAACACATAGAAAACCTTGCTTTCGTTCCTAGGGTTTTTATCAACATTTCACATTCTTATTCAATACTAAAATTTTCCATTTTCTAGTGTTCATCACCCACGGTTTTAGCATGAAAAAAACACATCAAATTTTTGTTGTTTCTGGATTCCAATTCATGCTTAATTCATCATATAACCAATGAACATAAACACTAAACCAAAACACCAATTTCCAAATCATTTTTCACAGCAATGAGCCACAGATTTTTTTTATGAAACCATGTAAAATTTTTGCTTGTTTTTAAACCCTAAATCATGGTTTAAATTCTACAACACCAAACTAATCATCACATCAACAAAACATCAACTTTTTCAATGTTTTTCGACTCTATAAACCCATGGATTTTCACTAAGAAAATCGAAGGAAATTGCTTCAATTTAGAAGGTTACCTTATCTAGTTGATGGCTTGATACTAAAAATGCAATGAAAGCTAAGTTTGGTGTTGAATTTGAAACAAAATTTTGGCTTAATGGGGGGGAAGAAGCTCACGGATTTTGGGCTGCAGAACACAAGAGTTTGGCCAAAATTTTCTATTTTTTTGAATGAATTTGGATGCCTATTTATAGGCAAAAACCAAGGGCTTTTTAGCAAAATTTTCCCAATAATTTGCTAATTGTTCAAGGACTAAAGTGTAAAAATTTTGGGGCCAAAATCAAAATTTTCCTTTCTTCCTTTCCACATGGCCGAATGGCCTTTTTTTCTTTGTTTTTAAAATTTTTTTAAAGTAATTTTGGCATGATCTTGGCCATAGATCAAAAAGTAAGATAATCCTAGCCATACACCTATCCCTAATACTTTCCAAATTTACACAAAATTTTAGCCTTCATGACATCATCTAGGTGATGTCATCCATATATATATATATTAATTCACTAATTAATTCATGGTCAAATTTTGACCGAAAGCTAAACCGAACGGAACTTTATCAAAATCGCGTAGGCGGGTTCCGATGCCTCCGGTGTGATCGATTTGTTTTATTTTGCTTCCGTTTGATCAAAATTCTTTACCGTAAATTTCTATTGTTTTAGTGTATTTCAGTGCACTTTCTAGGGTTTTTGGCTCTGTTTTCGAACCGTCTCACCCAATTATGTCCGGTAGGATTTTCCATCCCCAAACTCACTCACTTTAACACTATTGGAACATTTTTACAGTATTCTCAACAGTATTAAAACATAACTTTTTCATAATTTATTGATTAAAATTCATACATACATGCAATTTTAACCTACTCCGAGAATCTAAAATTCTCGGTTATCACAGTACAATTCTGCCTATAGCGTGAATAAAATGAGTTTAAAACTATTGTTTTACTCTGTGATATGTATGCTAATCGTGAATGATTGTTGTATAATATGATATAAGATGTTTCATAATCACGTATTATTGAATAGCATGAGTTAGGTGCCTTTATATCCCAATCACGCATGATTAGTGGATAGCCTAGTAGAACTTATGGCATGATGATATCAGATATAACTCATGATCTCAAGAATTGGGTAAATAAAAATAAGGATGTCAATATTACGAGCTAAGGCCCATAGAGTATAACGAACCGAGGCTCATAATATATAACGGGCCAAGGCTCATAAAGAAAGTAAGATCATGGTGAATCCGATGATCCGTGCGTAGTGGTACTAACATTAGGGCCCTTCAGATAAGAAAAGATAATGCATAATTTGAGCATAATCGGTTTATGCATAGCTCACAATATGCCCTAGTTATAGTTATAATATGCTTCTAAGTTATAGAATATGTTTTCATTTACAAGATATGTTCGCATGATATGTTCAAAGTTGTGATATAGCTGATAGCTTAATGTGCCTTTAAAGTATGGCATATGTTTTAAATCATAGTTTTTCGGATTTAGTGTTGTACTTGCTGAGCGTAAAGCTCATCATGTGTGTTCATGCTGTAGGTAAGAAACCTACAGGCTAGACTCCAATGGATGATAATGGCGGCAGGGTTGAAGTGAGGGTTATGCATGGATATCACCACAAGTTCTACTTCCACAAGATATTAAGTAACCCTTATTATTTTGAGAACTAAACTTACGTTAAGTAATGACCAATTTAGTATTTTCTAATTATATATATGTTTAAACTACAGTTGTATTACGACCCTTATATGTTCATAAAATATGTACATGTATATCCGTATATAGTAAAGTGTATGCATTAAAAAAAAAAAAACTCCTAAAATTATGGTATTAAGATAAATAGTTTTAAGCAAGTTAAGTATGTTCAAGTTTAAGTTAAGCAAGTTTTAAGTGGTGGTCGGGGCCACCAGGGCTCTGGATCGCCACATTTGGTATCAGATCAGTATCCTACCACCTACCTCACATCGTCGTATGCCCACTTCATCTGTCCAAGTAAGTTAGTTGTATTTCATATTGATAGTATATAGGTTAACATTTAAGTTATAATATGTGGCCATGGCTATACCAGTAGAACCTGCACCAGTAGAACCTGCCCTAGTAGAGCCCCACCAGAGGAATGAGGGTTTCAAAGGACAACATGGTTCAAACACAAACACAAACAACCCAAGCATCCCAAGAGGATAAGTTAATGGCACAACTCGTGGCTATGCGAGAAATAATAGAGAATCAACAATGCGACCTAGACTAGCTTAGGGAGCAGCTAGGTTAACAGAACTAGGCACCATAGACAGTAGGGATGCCAACTCAGGAGGCTCCACCAACCTCAGAGACTTCAATGGAGCGAGCAACTCCCCCAATCTAGGGAGTTCCGTGAGGGCAGGAATTCCCTAAACCAATAACAGCACCTCCAGCAACGGCTGCTCCTGCAGTAGCAAACGTACCTTAGCCAGCCTTTAGGGAAGACGACTTATACGAGAGACTCTAGCGCATGAAAACGCCAGAGTTTGAAGGAACCACCAACCCTATAGAGGCTGATGACTGGCTAATGGATATCCAAGTAATCCTGGATTTTATGGGATTGACCGACAGAGAGAAAGTGATGTGCGCATCTATGGCGTCCCCAAATCGGGCCACGTGAAACCGTCGTAATCCGATTCCGTAGTCGACTGAAACAGCCCATGCACCAAATCCGGGTCACCATTTAAACACTTTTATTTTCAAACTCTCTTATTTCAGGGCCCAAAATTCGCTCATATTATTTTTTTAAATATCCTTTTCTCGCACGAAAGCCAAGTATGAAAGCTATATAAAATATAATACAAACTTTGAGTTGTCTCTTTGAGTACAACATAATTTACAAATATGCATTATAGGTACTTTTTTTTTCAAATATACATTCTCTTCAATTCACTTTCTCTCGATGCTCAACGGAAAACTTATGGCAGGACCAAATCCATAGTGGATTCCCTATCCTATTAGCACACGCGCATCCTACCTCCATCTAGGAGTTTATTGGATAGGTTTCTTACCTGCAACATGAACAAACTGGTGAGCTAACAGGCTCAGTAAATTCAAACATACTTAGTAAGAATCACATAGATTCAAAAACATCAAAAATACAATTTCCTATGAATAGACTATTCATAGGTGAATAGTACTATTCATATGAATGGTAACTTTGACCTTTGACTGATGAATAGTACTATTACCTTAACCGATTACTATTCACATTACCCTAACCGAGTCCACTACACTTAGTGTTAGTATCGGTTATGCTTAATTATGCTCTATTATGGCTTTCATCACATTACTGACTATTATCTATATTTGTATTTTGGTTTTGAGCTCATTATGGCAGTACCAATGTTTTATTATGCGCTGACTGGGAGGGCCTAAGGAGCAACTCTAAAGCTTCTTCCTCTCCAACCCTTATCGCTCATTGCGATTATTATATCCCTGAAGGACTTGTAAAACCTCTACCACAACGTTAGAGGGGCGGTACGCCTTAAATGATTTTATTACCATCGTTCAATTATAGTCTTGACTAAGTGACCCTAATAGCCACCTCGAGGTCAACAACCTCTGTTGCTTGTAGGTCTTACATATTCTCTTTTTCTCATTATGTGGGATGTGTTATACAAACTAATTCCCCAGTGCCCATAGCGCTTAACAACTAATGTACAAGTAGTACAAAAGGAAATATTACAGTATTTCATGTTGCAGACATGAAAATGCTTGAACTTACCACCACTGTGATAATGTCCATTTTTGGAACTCCTCTGCAGTTTTATCTCTAGTTTGGGTCCCTATAGACATAGTATTGTCTGTTAATACCCATTATTAATTATCACTTTGGATATATTTATTTTGTGATAAATTTTATAACACATTTCAACTTTTTATGTGGTACACGGTCTGCAACATGCCTGTGTCCCTACCCATGTACCTCTCGGGTTCACTCTGCACAGTTGTGTTCCAAAGTACACACCCGTGTACTATTAAACTCTAGATTTTAACTCTAAAATCTTTATTTTGGGTTCTAGAATAATTTAAGACATTCTAAATCCTTTATGGTCCTTTCCAAGCCTTTCGAAAATTTTTGGTCAAAATGACCATTTTACCCCTGACATCATTTTTCCATAATTTTCTAAGCCCAGATATCATAAAATAATATTCCCTAGGCTTCTTTATCTTTTAACAGCTTTATTTGCTACAAAAACACAATTATTCATTTTCCGACCCTCGCTTACTATTCATCCGACACCTAGGGTCGGTTCTCGTTTTTCTAGCATTTCGGAGCCTCAAATGGGTATTTCACTATTCTTGAAATGTTTTTCATCCCGTCCCTGAGCCTCGGTTCTCGAGGGGCTCGGGTTTCCTATCCTGATCTAATTTTTTCCCCCTCTTTTCCTAAAATACCCCTAACGTGAATTTTTCCCATTCTAGGCATTTTAGTCAATAAAGGGTCGGTTTACTATTCCTTTTTGGGTTTGGTTTTTCATTATTAACCCTAACCCACTGAGGGGTCTCGGTTTCCTTTTTGAGCCTAATATTTTTACCCCTCGTTTCCTGAAATACCCTTATGCCATTTTAGAAATTTCGACAGCATTTTTGCTTGTATTTTTAGGTTTCCCTGGTGTTAGGTACGCCTTAAAACCTTTGTACCTGTCACGTACTATACCAGAGACCTATTTTATACAAAGTTACCAAACTTGGTATAAAAATTTTCCATATTATCATCATTCAACCACATCACAAAATTTGTCAAATTTTTCCAAGTATAGCCTCAGTTTCTCATGGTAAATAACATTAAGAAATTTTCATTACCATAAATAAATATCACATATCATTCTCAGGTTTTTAAATATATGTTTTAACATTAAAAACCTAAGAAAATTTTCATTTCAACCCTAGCATTAAGCCATGGATTTTCATGCTAAACCAACATAGAAAATTTTGTTCTCAATCCTAGGGTTTTTTATCAACATTTCTCATCATTTTTCAACACAAAACTTTCCCACTTTCACTACACATAGGCCACGGTTTTCACAAGAAATCAAGTACAATTTGGCTTGCTTTCTTTATTCCAATTCATACTTTAATAAACATAGTATCAAACCATCATAATCCTTAAAACAAATCACCAAAATTTCTCAACATTTTTTGCTTTACCAAGCCACGGTTTTCATAGGAAAGCATCAAAATTTTTGCTTGTTTCCTAGTTCTAAATCATGCTTAATACATCCTAACATCAAACTAATCATAAACACCAACAGAACATCAAATTTTTCAACAATTTTCCAACCCTTATTAGCCACAGATTTTGCAAGAAAAATCAAGGAAAATTTCTTCAAAATGTTGGCTTACCTTCTCAATTTGATCTCTTGATGCCTAAGCTTGGATTGGAAGCTAATTTTGGTGTAAAATTTTGACAAATTTTGGCTTGAAATGGAAGGAAGACACACGGATTTTATGGGTAGAAAAATAGCAAGAGTTTTGCTTGGTTTTCTCATTTTTTTTAAGTGATTTTTGATGCCTATTTATAGGCAATAATGAGGGACCATTTTGCAATTCTTTTCCAACAATTTAAAAATTGTCTAGGGACTTTTTTGCTAACTTTTTGGGCCAAAAATGAAAATTTTGGCTGATTTTTTTTTCCCATGTGGCCGATTCCCCCATTTTCCAATTTTTCCAAATTTTTTCAAAGCCATTTTGGCTTGATCTTGTCCATTGATCCATAAAGCATTTAATCTTGGCCTTTAATGCTACCAAACACCATTAATTAACCTTAATAACCTAATTAACTAAATCAAAATTATGATGTCATCTTGACATCAACTAATTAATATAGGAATTAATTCGTGATCAAATTTTGATCGTAAGTCAAACGTAACAGAACTTTATTGAAATTGCGTAGAGGCGGGTTCTGAGCGCCTCCGGTGTGATCGGTCTATCTTATTTTACTTCTGTTTGGCCAAAATTCACTATTGTAAATTTTTGTCTTTTAGTGCACTCTTCAGGGTTTTTGGCTTTATTTTCGAGTCATCTCCCTCGTTTCTATACGGTAAGATTTTCTATCTCCGAACTCACTCACTATAATACTGCCAGAACATTTTTACAGTATTCTCAACAATATTAAAACACAACTTTTTCACATTTTATTTATTAAAATTGATATATACATATAATTTTAATTTACTCCGAGAATCTAAAAATTCCTGGTTATCACATTTACCCCTCCTTATAAAATTTTTATCCTCGAAAATTTAGAACAAGTGAGGGTACAAATTTCTAATTTCATCTTCTCGTTCCATGTAGCCTTTTCAATGTTGTGATTTTTCCATAGCACTTTGACTAATGGGATCGTTTTATTCATCAAGACTTTATCTTCTCGTGCCAAGATTTGAACAGGCTTTTCTTTGTATGTTAGATCTTCCTGAATTTGGATCGGTTCATGTTTCAGCACATGGGATGGATCCGATATGTACTTCTGTAACATTAACACGGGGAACACATTATGTACTACTGATATTTCTGGAGGTAATGCCAATCTATAGGCAACCTTCCCAATACATTCGATGATTTCATATGGCCCAATATATCTTGGACTCAATTTTCCTTTCTTACTGAAATACATTATTCCTTTCATCGGTGAGACTCTCAAGAATATGAATCCCCTTTGTTAAACTCCAGAGATCTTCATCGTTTATCAACATAGCTCTTCCGTCGGCTTTGCACAATCTTCATCCGTTGCTGTATCTTTGTAACTGCTTCCGCTGTTTCTTGCATAAAATCTGTCTTGTGCAGCTGCTTTTTCTTGTAGATCATACCAGTGGACAGGTAATCTACACTTTCTTCCATATAAAGCTTCATAGGGTGCCATACCTATTGAAGCTTGGTAGCTGTTGTTGTATGAAAATTCTACCAATGGAAGTTTCTCGTTCCAGTTTCTCGGGAAATCTATTATACACGCATGAAGCATGTCTTCTAGCATTTGAATTATCTACTCAGATTGCCCATCCGTCTGCGGATGAAATGCGGTACTCAAGCATACTTCTGTTCCCATAGCTTGTTGCACGTACTTCTAGAAATTTAAAGTGAATTGTGCATCACGATCTGATACAATGCACTTAAGAACTCTATGTAATCTGACAATGTGGTTAACATATAAGTTCGCTAACTTTTCCAGTGAGAAAGTCATTTTCACTGCTACAAACCTTGCCATCTTCGTCAATCTGTTGACAATAACCCAGATAGCATCGTAGCCTTCTCAGGTTTTTGGCAATCCTACCACAAAGTCTATCATAATATGTTCCCATTTCCATTCAAGAATCTCCAAAGGCTCTAGTTTTCCACCTGGATGTCGGTGTTCAACCTTAACTTTTTGGCACGTCATGCATTTACTCATAAATTTAGCAATGCCATTCTTCATCCCTTTCAACCAAAATTACAATTTCAAATCCTGGTACATCTTACTGGCTCTGGGATACACTGAATATGGCGTTTCATTGGCTTCTACCATAATTCGCTTTCTTAATTCTTCGTCATCAGGAATAGAAATCCTTCCCTGATGTAGGATTAACCCATCTTTAGACACTCCTTCCTGAGGACTTGCTAGATTTGGATCTCGCTTTTGAGCTTCTCTAATGTCCTCATACGACGATGATTCCAATTGTAGTGCAGCCAATCTTCCTGCTATTAGCTCCATCTTCAATGCGTTAATTCCTTGCTGCAATGGCCTTTGGAATTTTCCAATCGGCAGTTACGGTGGAACAGTAAATTTTCTACTTAACACATCTGCAACATGATTGGCTTTTTCGGGATGGTAGAGGATTTTGCAATGATAATCCTTTACCAGCTCCAACCATCGCCTTTACCGCATATTTAGCTCTTTTTGTGTGAAGAAATACTTTAAACTCCAATGGTCAGTATAAATCTGACACTGAGCTCCATACAGATAGTGTTGCCAGATCTTCAATGCGAACACTACTGCGGCAAGTTCCAGATCATGTGTGGGATAATTTCTCTCATGGTCCTTTAATTGACGCGAGGCATAAGTAATCACCTTATCGCCTTGCATCAGGATAGCTCCTAATCCCATATTTGACACATCACTATAAATCACGAAAATCTCCCCTTCAGTAGGAAGTGTAAGGATTGGCGTACCTGTTAATCACCTTTTAAGCTCTTGGAAACTCTTTTCGCACACTTCTGTCCACTCGAACTTCCTTTCTTTGCTTGTCAAAGCTGTGAAAGGTGCAGCGAGTCATGTGAATCACTCAAAAAATCTTCTATAATAGCCGGCTAAACATAAGAAACTCCGTATTTTAGTCACATGCTTAGGTGCGGGCCACTCATTGATTGCCTCCACTTTCGCTGCATCCACGGCAATTCCTTCCTTGGAAACCACATGTCCAAGAAAATGTACTCTATTTAGCCAAAATTCACACTTAGAAAATTTGGCATAGAGTTGATGCTTCCTTATCATCTGCAAAATGATCCGCAGGTGCTCTTCGTGCTCCTCACAAGTCCTTGAATATATAAGTATGCCATTAATAAAAAAAATGACAAACTTATTTGGATATTCTTTGAAGACCCGATTCATCAAATCCATAAATGTAGTTGGCGCATTTGTTAACCCAAACGGTATCACAAGGAATTCGTAATGACAGTAACGGGTCCGAAATGCGGTCTTGTGAATGTCGCTCTCCTTGATCCATAGTTGATGGTATCCTGATCATAAATTGACCTTGGAGAATATCACTGCACCTTTGAGTTGGTCAAACAAGTCGTCAATTCTAGGTAATTAATACCTATTCTTGACAGTGATCTTGTTCAACTCCCAGTAGTTGATGCACATTCAAAATGATCCATCCTTCTTCCTGACAAACAGTATGAGAGCACCCCATAGGGAATAGCTCAGACGTATAAATCCCTTGTCAAGAAGCTCTTTCAGCTGCTCTTGTAACTCTTTCAACTCTGCCGGTGCCATCCGGTACGGCACCTTTGAGATGGGTACAGTTCCTGGCATCAATTCGATTTCAAAAGAGATTTCTCATTCTGACGACAATCTAGGTAATTCTTCTGGGAAGACATCAATAAACTCATTCACAATAGGAACATCTTCGGGTTGAAGCTTCTGTTCCTCTTTTACATCCACTATATATGCTAAATATCCAGCATAGCAGCTAGACATTAGCCTTCTTGTTTTCATTAAGTTGATCATTATCTTTCTCGATTTACGTGACAAACTGACATATGCAAATCCATCTTTCTAGTCGGGTTGGAGCATTATCTTCCACTTCTGGCAATCGTTCGTGGCTTGATACTTCCTTAGGAAATCCATTCCTAGTATTATATCATAATCAGGAAGCTCCATCACGATCAATTCTGCATACAACTCCCTATTTGCCACAATTATTAGCACATGAGGCAACCAATAATTGGACATCAATACTTCTTTTGAGGGTAAAGCCGTTCTAAAGGTCATACCCATGTTATCCTTAGGATATCCTATTTTGTTCGTGAATTGGTATGAAATAAACGAATGCGTAGCACCAAAATCAAATAAAATAGACGCCAAATGATTAGCGACAGAAAACTGACCTGTCACTACATTGGATGTCCCCGCGTTTGTATCCTCCTTAGTATACACCATTACTCTAACATCCTCGTGAGGTAAGCATTGTGGTCTTTCTTGCCTCTCTGAAGTTGAAGAACCTTCAATCTTTGCCTGGATTACATGAATTTGGGGATGTTGCTGCTGTGTCTGGAATGAATCCTACACATTATGCCTATTCTCAGGACAGTTTCTGGCAAAATGATCATCCTTTTAACATTGGAAACAGGCATTTGGGGCAAATCTACGTCTGCCTGAATGTCTTTTTTCACAGACAACGTAGTCACGAACAATAGGTCCAGCATTGTTATTCAACCTTCGCTACTGGTTCCCATTTCCAGAATTATTCCCTTTCCTCTTGCCCTATGACTGCTGGCCATAGGTACTGGCTTGTCCGACCTTAGTGTTCTGATTCAGCTTGCTGCTTTGTCCAACTTGGGATCCAACTTGTGCAGCTTTTGCCAAAACTTTCTCCTTCTTTTTGGCATCCCAAATCTTCTCCTTTTCTTCCTTTTGTCGAACTAGGTAATACTTTACCCTCAAAGCTCGACTCACACAATCAGACATAGTAGTGCGCAGCGTCAATCCACTGTCTACTAATGCTAAGATTTCATGGTGAAACATTCCTAGCATCTTTTGGATCTTCTCCTTCTCAATGGAGACCACGTATGGACACAATCGGGATAATTGGTCGAACTTATTACAGACTTCTACCACTGTCATGTCCCCTTACTTTAACTCTACAAACTCCCTCTGTTGAGGTCACAGCATTGCAGGATTGTAGTATTTCTGGTTAAACTCCTCTAAGAAGTCTACCCATGACATTGTAAACACGTTGCTTCTCAACTTGATAGCATTCCATCAAAATTTGGCATCCTTCTTTAGAACAAAAGATGCACACATAATCCTTTCTTGATCATTCAGCTCCATAAATTCCAATATCATATGGAGTGAAGACAACCACTCCTCTGCTTTTAAAGGGTTCGTGGAACCCTCAAACTCCAGCGGCTTCATTCATCAAAATCATTCATAAAGTGGTTTTTGATTGACGTTATTTTGCGATTGAGGTTCTACTACTTCTTGTTGTACAACTGGCGGCACTTCTTATTCAAGTGCGGACATTTGTGGGTTTTGGCCTTCTTCTTGGCCTTGCCTCTATTGCATCTATTCTATTCTTTGTCTCAGCTCAGCATTTGCTTTCATCTGAGCCTTTGCTTGTAGTTCATCTACTCTTTCAGAAAGGACTGGACGTCCTCTCGTGTTTCTCGAGTTTTGCGAATTCACCATCTTTTCCTACTTCCTATAATCGCATGAAAATCAATCGTTAGATTTTCCACAAACATATTTTTACAATATAAGTAAAAATAGTTTCAATAATCATATAATTTCAACATTTCATCATTTGAACATGTCAAAATGTCATTTCATTTCATTTCAAAATTTTCCATATACACGTCAACTCGAAGCTCCTTTTTCAAAATGGCCTTTTGATACAGTCATATATACAATTATGCATCTTATACGGTTTATATCTAGTCCCCTAGTTGAGGTGGATCTAGAACAAGCGGAAACTCCTCTAGATCTTCTTCGTCCTCATCCGTATCATTTTCGGCCTTAGATGGTGTTGATCCCCTAGTGGGACTCGTACCCTCTCATTGTCTTGATGTGCTGGCCTCATGATCATTTGCCATAGGCCATGCCCCATACAAACAGTCCAGCATTGCATCCTGCAATAATTGCTCGTGTCTTTTGCACACCATGCGCTCCATCATCAATTCTTCTCTACCTTGGCTACGGTAACTATAAACTCATGTAAAGTAGTAGGATATAAAGGGGTTATGTTTTGTTATAGATCTATAGTGAGCCCCTTCCAGAAAATGTCACAAAAATCCTCCTCAGTGAGGTTAGACATAGGACATCTCCTCACGACATTCTTCTTAAATAATACTGTGGCAGCCCCCCCTTCATGGAGGCTAATAGTACTAGCATAGTAGAGCTTTGAAGTCCATTATGATAGAATGTCACCTTAATGGGCCGCCGGCAACTTACTTATAACTTATTCTTATTAATTACCATTCGTAATTTAAACTTAAATTTTATTTTGAAAACTGGGTTTTTTTTTCTTTTTTTCTTTTTTAAACTTATCTTGAAACTATAGAGTCATAAAACACACACTGAAATACAAATCATCCTTTGTCATACTTCATTTACATCATGTTACAAACATCCAAAATAACTTCCAAAAGTGCTCAGCGGAAAACATAAGCAAAACCATTCCCCTCGCCCAGCCCTGAAGGTAGATGCAGATCTCGCTCCTTATCCATCCACTAGCTATGGTGTACAGGCTTCTGACCTGCAACATGAATAAACTTATGAGCGACAGGCTCAGTAAGTTCAAACATAAATACGGGAACATAAAACATAAAATCATAAAAGGTACTATTCATATAAATTGTAACTTTAACTTTTGATCGTGAATAGTAAGGTTGACTTTGATCGGTATTATTCATGCTAACCCTGACCTAAGCTGCTACACATATAGTTAGTACATATTATGCTCGATTATGGCAAATCTTAAGTCTCAGGTCTTATCTTGTATTAAGTTCTGGTGTTGGGTCCCTAGATTGGTCGTACCGTAGTGCGCGCATGACTGAGAGGGACTCTCGAGAGCGACCCACTGGTCAATCCTCTACAATCTACATAATATTAGACTTCCATACCCAGGACGTACCACCATCAGTTTGGAAGCCAAATCATAACTGATCATGAGGAACCTCCACCTGTGTGGGAGGCTGATACGTCAATATTGGTTTCATTGCCGACTTTCATATGGTTCCTAACCAGTGGCATTATTGCTGCCTCTTAGGTCTGGAACTCTTTACATCATGTTCTTTATTTGTGGATATCTTATTTCCCACATTAGTGTGCATATAGCACCTTAATACTTATTTACATGTCATATATAACATATAAACATAGCAAGTAAATTCATGCTCTAGACAAATAAATGTCTGACCTTATAGATATTTTGCTAGCGTTTCCTTTCCTGGGTCAATCGGCATCCCTATATCGCCTTTTTGTAGATTACCTATAATCGAAATAAATCACGGATATTTTTTATTATTCATTTCATATCTAAAATATTGTGAAAATATAAAATTTCTGATTTTAGATCCCTAAATATTCATTATGGGCTTCATATTTTCATTTCTATAATTATTTTATGGCTTAGGATACAATTCCGGGCCTTAATATCTCTTTTCTTAACTTTCTGACAAAATGACCATTTTGCCCCTAACTTTTGACAAAATGACCATTTCGTCTCTAGCCGGATTTTCCCCCGTTTTTCTGACTTACGGCTCTATTTTAGCCTTAAAAATTTTGAATAAAATCATTCTAGGACTTTTACGGCCTTTTTCTAGCAATTTGGAAAATTTTGGTCAAAATGACCATTTTGCCCCTAACGAGACCCTAGACCGTAAAATTTCCGTTTTAACGTTTTGACTGAGTTTTCTAGTCCCAAACATCATATAATGACCTTTCTTAGATCTTACCGAGCTTTTACGACATTTCTCGCCAAAATACTCGAGCTACTTTTCACCCGGCCCTTGGGTGGTATTATTCTGACCCCCGGGGTTGTTTCTCTTTTTTCTAATTGTTCGGGACCTCAAATGGACATTTCACTACTTTAAAATCGTCCATTGCCCTTTCTTGAGCCTAGGTCCCCGAGGGGCTCGGGTTTCCAATTCTCGACCCTATTTTTACTCCTTGTTTACTAAATTGCCCTTCCGGCGTCTTCAAAATTTCAGCAACATTTCTGCTAAAATTCTAGGTTCCGGGCGTTTAGGAAATGCCTCGAAACCATCTATCCTATTCTATCCTGCCACGTACTATACCACAAACCTAATTTTACGTAAAAGTTACAAACTTTTTATGTAAAATTTTCCATTAAAACCTAATTGTTTCCAACAGGATTTCAACTCGTTCATTTCCATTTTTAGGCCCGGTTTAATACATAGCTTACACATTCGCATAACCCTAACAAAATTTCTCATTTTCACTAATCCCTAGCCACAGATTTTGTTGCCAAACTCATGCCAAAATTTAATTTTTCTTGTCCCTAACTTTGTATATTATTTCATTACATATCAACACACTTTATGAACTTAAAATATTAGCCCAACAAGTAAAAATTTCCATTCACCCCCTTTCTTAACTCACGGATTTCTTTTAGAAAATCCGCTTAAAATTTTGCTTTCATTTCCATTTCCACATCTTGTTTCCAACACATAATCAACACCATATTTACATTACAATTTCATTAACACAAAACTCTCATTTTTTCCCATTGTTTGCCCACGGATTTTCCAAGGAAAATAGGCACAAAAATTAATGTTTTCCAAATCCATTTCGTCCTTTCCTTTCATCACATTCCCACATACTTTTCAACACCAAAACCCAATTAATTTTCATCAAAACTTCACCTTTCCATGCTATAGATAACCCATGGTTTTAGTGAGCAAAAATGCACATAAACTTGATTTTTTTCATGCTCTTCTTCTTTACTTAACCTAACCTTATACCATTAACACACTTTCAAGAAAAATCCATCATTACAAAAACTGAATTTTCTTACTTCAAAATAGCCCATATCCCAAACAGATTTTTCATGGAAAAGAACAGAAAACCATGCAAAAATGGAAGCTTACTTTGCTTTCTTGATTCCTTGAACTTTGAGATGAATTTTACACACTTTCTTGAAGCAAACTTGAAGAAAATTTTTCTGTTTTTAGGGAAGGGTTTCACGGCTGCTATGGAGATTGAAAACCAAAATTTTTTTTTTTGGTTGCCAAAACCGTGTATAAATGGAGCCAAAAAGGAGGGACCAACTTGCAATTGTTTTAAGGGCATTTTTGTAAGTTTTTTATGTAATTTTTCAAACTTTTAAGGGCTGTTTTGTAATTAAACAAAATTGGCAGATTTTTTTTTCTGTTTTTCCTCTAAAAATCTGCCACTTAATAGCCCTAGAACACTCTTGAATTTTTGCTAAACTTTCTTTGACTTTTCGTGTTGAATTTGCTTCTTAACCATTGGATTAAAGTGCCTTTAAACCCTAACCCTTGGATTTGGATGTAATCTTACATCCCTTCAAAGTTCCACGTTCAATCTTTGACTCCTCTCATTAATTTAGGTCAAACTTTATGACCAAAAGTCAAACTGAACGGCTTTGCACCAAAATTGCGTAGATGAGTTTCTAAGGCTGTCCGTGCGATCAGTTTTCCTTATTTCACTCTAGTTTGCCTAAAAATCCATCCCGTAAGCATTTCTCTTCTAGTGACAGACAGTATATTTCTAAAAATTTTGAAACTGAAAAGGCGTCATTTGTCCGATTTCGGTTCGATAAAATTTTCCATTCTTACTCACACTCGCTTTGGCATGGTCTAAACATTTCGTTGCGTTCTAAATAGTATTAAATCATATGTTTTACAATTATACATACAAAAATCATTGGGTACACATGTTATACAAAATTTTAAAGAACAATAAAATTTCTCGATTGTGACATTTACTGTATAAGTGAAAACCGTATCACTCAGCAGCATCTGGACTCTCTCAGCTCAGAAAATGAACTCCCTCACATCGGTACATCTAGGCATAGCTAGTGGCAGAGTCACTACCCTGCTCTTCAGAGGGTCTGGAACTGGTGATGCTAGACTCTTTGGCAGGAACTACAGTGTCATAATGTGTCAGAACTCAGCCCAGTCTAGTCCCAACAACATTTCCTGGTCATAGTACTCCCAATACATCCGAGCATCGTCATGGAATGTGCCAATTACCATCAACACCCAGCAATCCTCATCTATATCACACTGATGCATAATCATCTATATGTCCTGTAGCCAATCTCAAGTAGAGATCCCCTTTTGACCTCCCTCAAAGGTGGGTGGATGACTACCTCTGAAGGCATGTACTGCTCGTATGAATACTCGAGATCCTACATGGGCTCGTCCTCCCAACACTGGAATATCTATAGCGACTGGTGGATTAACAACTGGTCGAGGAGGTGGTGCTTGTACGAGTGCCGGTGCTACAATTCTTAGTGCTGGCGGCTTAAGTATCGGCGGTTGAGGCACTACTCGATGGATCATGAACGGTCTGACCACGGGCCTACTTTATACCCAGATCGGTCCTCGCAATTGGTATGGATGGGGTCGCATATATGGTGGTATTGTCATCGTATGCCCTACAAAAATATATATAACCTTAAATAAACAAAAAAGTTAATTAATTTAAAGAAAGTGAACGTACTTGGATTGATGAGTAGATCACGTTTTGTGCCAATAGGGATATGGTCAACTGCTCTGATACGAACCTGCAGCACCCCTGAATCTGGCCATGCAAAACCGTCACGATCCGACTCCGTAGTCGATCGAAACAGCCCATGCACGAAATCCGGTTCGCCATTTAAACACTTTTATTTTCAAACTCTTTTATTTCAGGGCCCAAAATTCGCCCATTTTTTTTCTTTTTAAATACCCTTTTCTCGCACGAAAGCCAAGTATGAAAGCCATATAAAATATAATACTAACTTTGAGTTGTCTCTTTGAGTACAACATAATTTACAAATATACATTATAGGTACTTTGTTTTTCAAATATACATTCTCTTCAATTCACTTTCTCTCGATGCTCAGTCGAAAACTTATGACAAGACCAAATCACTAGTTGATTCCCTATCCCATCGGCACACGCGCATCCCGCCACCATCCAGGAGTCTATTGGACAGGTTTCTTACTTGCAACATGAACAAACTGCTGAGCTAACAGGCTTAGTAAGTTCAAACATACTTAGTAAGAATCACATGGATTCAAAAACATCAAAAATACAATTTCTTTTGAATAATACTATTCATCATGAATAGTAACTTTGACCTTTGATCGATGAATAATAACTATTATCCTAACCGATTACTATTCACATTACCCTAACCAAGTCCACTACACTTAGTGTTAGTTTCGGTTATGCTCAATTATGGCTTTCATCACATTACTGACTATCATCTCTATTTGTTTTTGGTTTTGAGCTCATTGTGGCAGTACCGATGTTTTATTGCACGCTGACTGGGAGGGCCTAGGGAGCACCCTAAAGCTTCTTCCTCTCCAGCCCTCATTGCTCGTAGCGATTATTATATCCTTGAAGGACCTGTAAAACCTCCACCATAACGTTGGAGGGGCGGTATGCCTTAAATGGTTTTATTACCATCTTTCAATTATAGTCCTAACCAAGTGGCCCTAATAGCTACCTCAAGGTCAACAACCTCTGTTGCCCGTAGATCTTACATATTCTCTTTTTCTCATTATGTGAGATGTGTTATACTAAGTAATCCCCCAGTGTCCATAAGGCTTAACAATTAATGTACAACTAGTACAAAAGGAAATATTATAGTATTTCATGTTGCAGACATGAAAATGCTTGAACTTACCACCACTGTGATAATCTCCACTTCTAAAACTCCTCCGTAGTTTTATCTCTAGTTTGGGTCCCTATAGACATAGTATTATCTGTTAATACTCATCATTAATTATCACTTTGGATATATTCATTTTGTGATAAATTTTATAACAGATTTCAACTTTTTATGTGATACACGGTCTGTAACATGCCTGTGTCCCTGCCCGTGTACCTCTTGAGTTCACTCTACATGGCCGCGTTTCAAAGTACACACTCGTGTACTATTAAACTCTAGATTTTAACTCTAAAATCTTTATTTTGAGTTCTAAAATTTTATTTAAGACATTCTAGATCCTTTACGGTCCTTTTCGAGCCTTTCAGAAATTTTTGGTCAAAATGACCATTTTGCCACTAACGGGTCTCGAGACCGTAACTATTCCGTTCCATTATCTTTCCCGAATTTTCTACACCCAAATATCATAAAATAATATTCTCTAGGCTTCTATATCTTTTAACAGCTTTATTTGCTACAAAATCATAATTATTCATTTTCGTACCCTCGATTACTATTCATCTAACACCTAGGGTCGTTTCTCATTTTTCTAGCATTTTGGGACCTCAAATAGGTATTTCACTACTCCTAAAACGTTTTTCATCCCATCCCTGAGCCTCGGTTCCCGAGGGGTTCGAATTTCCTATCCCGATCTAATTTTTTCCCCTTTGTTTCCTAAAATACCCCTAACGTGAAATTTTCCCATTCTAGGCATTTTAGTCAATAAAGGGTCAGTTTACTATTCCTTTTTGGGTTTGGTTTTTCATAATTAACCCTAACCCACCGGGGGGTCTCTGTTTCCTTTCCGAGCCTAATATTTTTACCCCTAATTTCTCGAAATACCCTTATGCCGTTTTAGAAATTTTGACAGTATTTCTACTTGTATTTTTAGGTTTCCTTGGCGTTAAGTGCACCTCATAACCTTTGTACCTACCACGTATACCAGAGACCTATTTTATACAAAGTTACCAAACTTTGTATAAAAATTTTCCACATTATCATCATTCAACCATATCACAAAATTCATCAAAATTTTCCAAGTATAGCCTCAGTTTCTCATGGTAAACAACACCAAGAAATTTTCATCACCATAAATAAATATCACATAACACTCTTAGATTTTCAAATGTACGTTTTAACATTAAAAACCTAGGAAAATTTTCTGTGACAGCCCGCCCCTTGTGGATATCATACAATACTATTACAGTTGAGCTTTATCGCTAACTGCGATAGATTGTACTCTCATGGGTCGCCGGCTTATCTCTCTCTACTCTTTTTAAATCATGACGTTTTTGGGAAAATTTTTTTTTTTTTAAACATCATATAAAATCTTTTTCCACTAATTACTTTATTGACAAGTACAAAGTAATATAAATAATACAGTACTTTTGTAAAATTTATATATAATTACAAAAGAACTGTTTCCCCTTCACTTTTATCGCTCAGCGGCAAGACTCTGGCAGTACCATATCCCTCGCCCAGTTATCCCATTTGACACGCGCCATCTCGTCCGCATCTAGTCAAACAAGCTACTGAGCTGGTCGCTTACCTGCAACATTAGCAAAAATGGTGAGCTACAGGCTCAGAAAATTCAAACATGCAAGAAATAAAATTTCTATGAATAGTACTATTCATCATGAATAGTGCCGTTGACCACTATTCATATGTGAATAGTAACTTTGACCACAACACTGTATCACACTAGTACATCTACCGCGATATTAGTGCTCTCACTAAACTGTCTTATGCTTAATTATGGCACAGTTTCAGTTTTAGGTCATTATCTTTGATTACGTTCTGGTTTTGAGCTCAGGTTGGCAGTACCATTTAGGTGCGCATGACTGGGAGCGGTACATTAGTGCTGACCTCCACAGCCTTAATCTCATAGCCCCGAAGGTAAAATAGTACATGACTGGGAGCGGTACATCAGTGCTGACCTCCATAGCCTTATCTCATAGCCCCGAAGGCAAAAGTACCTCCCTATACGGAAGGCTGGTACGCCAGAAAGTGGTTTCATTACCGACTTTTTAACATTCTAACCCGGTGACTTCATATTGCCCCGTGGTTAGGAATGGTTCACATTTTAATTTTTAGGGGAGTGAGTTTCATTAACCTCGCTCTAGTGCCCGAAGCATAATTAACCATGTGTCCCATTCTTATAGTGCCCGTAGCACATTTCGTCTCTCTCTATTCTATCATAGTGCCCGTAGCACATATGTACCTAACTTATAGTTAGTACATTAAAGTTAGCATAATATTGCTATATGTTGCAGACAGGTAAATGTCTGAACTTACCTTATCAGACTGTTCCCTTTCTCTCTCTTGGATCTTGAATCGCCTTCCTTGTAGGCCGATTTTGGGATCCTACAGACAAAACTATGTCTGTTAATTTCTTTCCCATTTATAGCTTTTATTTTTCATTAAAAAGCTTAAATAAAACCTATTTATAACTTTTTAGGTTTTATTTATTATTTTCACCACTTTCCCCCAACTTTTGTAAAATTACGATTTTACCCCTATATTTTGGCAAAATTACAGTTTTACCCCTGACGGAAATTTTATTGATCCAGACTGCATTTTTGGCTCTCAGGAACTTTTCTGACTCTTTTCTAATCATTACCGGGTTCGTTTCTATTTTATTTCCACTTTTTGCTTTCCCGACTCTCGGGAAGCACTATTCTGACTCTTACGTCGGTTTAGCGATTTTCTATTGTTTCGGAGTCTCAAATGGACGTTTCACTAGTATTTAAAACGTTCATCTAGACTTTCCCGACCTAGATCTCCGAGGCTCGGGTTTTCCGTTCCCGACTCGGACCTTTATTTCATTTCCAAAAACGCCTCCCCCCCTCGGGGTCGGTTTTTCAATTTCACTCACTTTTTTCATTTTCAAGGGGACGGGTTACTATTCACGACCCACCCCTTAAATTTTTTCCTTATTCAATTTTTCCGTTAGGGACTCGGGTTTCAGTCCCGGCCCTAACTTTTATTTTAAATTCCTATTTTACCCCGAATGCCGTTTTTGAAATTTCGGCAGCATTTCGGCGTAATTTTAAGGCTTCCGGCGTTAGGTACGCCTCGAACCGTATGTACCTGCCACGTACTATACCACAAGCCTATTTTATGTAAAAGTTTTCCAAACTTTTACATAAAAACCCACAAAATTCTAATTCCACATTATCACCCACATAACAAAATTTTTTCACAATTTTACCCTTAATTTGGTTTCGGTTTTCACAACCAAACCGAACCAAAAATTTGTCAAACTTTCACCACACTTTAGGCCATTCAAATGTCACGTTTTTAACACGTTTTCAAGCCCATTTTCTTTGCATTTTCAACCAAATTTCCTAGGGTTTTTACCCTTGTATAACCCACGGCCAAAGAATGAAAACATGCCAAACAATTTTGTTTCATTCTTTCCATTATCAATTCATCATTTGCATATTGAAATGCATAATTCCAATTAACCAAATACCACATAAAACCATGAAAATCTTTCTTCCAAACCATCATTAAACCCCACGGCCATTTAATGTAATTCACACCAAGAATTTTTTTAAGCTTTTCACCATGACATACAAGCTTTATTCTTCACCAATTTCAACTTTGAAAGCATGCTAGCAATTAGCCACAAAGTTTTCTCATTGGTTACCTAAGGTAACCCACGGATTTTCCTTTGAAAAACCAACCAAAATTTGGTTTTTCTTTAAACAATTTGCATGGTTTTCTTCCTTATTACATCCTTAACATAACCCAACATCAAATCCATGAAAAACAACCAAAAATTTTCCATCTTTTTCTCACTATTCACCCACGGATTTTATGAAGAAAAACCATGAAAAATTAAGTGAAAAAGGGAGTTACCTTGGTCTAATGCTTCCTTTGTCTTCTAGGAACACTTTGACACTCTTTTTGTGAAGAAATTTTGAAGAGAAAGCTTGGTTTCCCTTGGGTGGCTCACGTAGACTCCATGGAAGAAAAAAAAACTTAGCAAATTTTTCTTTGTTTTTAGCTTTCAAATGTTTCGGCCATTTGTTCTCAAGTTTTACCGACTTATGCATGAAAGAAAGCCAATTAATTTGGCTCTAAACCAATGAAATTTTGACACCTTTCATGCCTAATTCTTTCTCCATTTTTCAAAATTTAAAAAGGGTAAATTTTGGCCAAATCTTGGCCTTTAGATCAAAAGGTGATTAAATCCTAGCCATTAATGCCACCAACTACCTTATTTCTTTCATTTATTAATCTTGATTTATGATGTCATAAATGCTAAAGTGAAAGTTGACTTTGACTTTCACTATTCACATTAATTCGACTACTTTTTGACCGATGCCGGTTCGAGCCGAAATTTTCCTGAAATCATCCCGGCGTGTTCCTGAGGTCTCCTGTGCAGTCGGATCAATTTAATCTGCTTCCGTTTGATCAAAATCATTCCCGGAAGTTTACCGTCTTTTATTGGCTCGGTTAGGGTTTTCAATGCCGATTTTGGCACCGTTTCACCTGTTTCAACTCAGTGAATTTTTCCAACACTGAATTCTTACTCGTCAGTATTGTTAGAACATTTTCACATATTCTAAACAATATAAATACATTTATTTCACTCTTTAAATAGTACAAATTGTTATATACATACAATTGTACATTTTTCATCCGAGAACTGCCTGAATTTCCGGTTGTCACATTCACCCCTCGTTATAAAATTTTCGTCCTCAAAAATTAGAACAAATGGGGGTATAATTTCCTCATCTCGTCTTCTCGTTCCCACGTAGCTTCTTCAATGTTGTGATTTTTCCATAAAATCTTCACTAGTGGGATTACCTTCTTCCTCAGTACTTTCTCTTCACGAGCCAGTACTCGAATAGGTTGCTCCTCATATGTCAAATCCTCATGGATTTGAATAGGCTCATGCTTCAACACATGGGACGGATCTGGTATATACTTTTTTATTGGTAGCTAGTGCGATATAGTAGACTTCCTGCTTAGAGCATCCGCTACACGATTCGCCTTTCCTGGATGGTAGAGGATTTCACAATCATAATCCTTCACCAGTTCCAACCATCGTCTCTGTCGCATATTGAGCTCTTTTTGCGTGAAGAAATACTTCAAGTTTTGGTGATCAGTGAAAATCTGACATTGAGCTCTATAGAGATAGTGTCGCCAAATTTTAAGTACGAACACTACTGCAGCAAGTTCAAGGTCATGCGTAGGGTAATTCCTTCCATGATCCTTTAATTGACGGGAAGCATAAGCAATCACCTTGCCGTCTTGCATCAGGACTGCTCCCAATCCTATTTTCGATGCATCACTGTAGATCACAAACTTCTCCCCTTCAGTGGGAAGCGTAAGGATTGGTGCGCTTGTCAGCCATCTCTTTAACTCCTGGAAGCTTTTTTCGCATTCCATAGTCCACTCGTACTTCCTTTCCTTGCGTGTAAGAGCAGTAAGAGGTGCAGCTAGTCGCGCGAATCCCTCTACAAATCACCGATAATAACCAGCTGACCTCAAGAAACTGCGTATTTCAGTCACACTCTTGGGTGCAGGCCACTGGTTAATTGCCTCTACCTTTGTCGGATCTACAGCAATACCTTCCTGGGATACAACATGTCCAAGGAAATGTACTCTATCCAGCCAAAACTTGCATTTTGAGAATTTGGCATATAGTTGATGCTTCCTTATCGTGTTCAGCACGATCCTCAGATGTTCCTTGTGCTCTTCATGACTCTTCGAGTATATAAGAATGTCATCAATGAATACAATGACAAACTTATCCAAATACTCTTTAAAAATTCTGTTCATCAAGTCCATGAACGCTGCCGGCGCATTTGTTAATCCAAATGGCATCACAACAAACTCGTAGTGCCCATAACGAGTCCTAAATGCCGTCTTAGGAATATCACTCTCTTTGATTCTCAGCTGGTGATATCCTGACCGTAAGTCGATCTTGGAAAATACCGCTGCACCTTTTAACTGGTCGAATAGGTCATCAATTCTTGGTAACGGATATCTATTTTTGATCGTAACCTTATTCAACTCCCGGTAATCAATGCACAGTCGGAATGTTCCATCCTTTTTCTTGACGAATAACACAGGTGCACCCCATGGAGAAAAACTCGACCTGATAAATCCCTTATCCAAAAGCTCCTTTAATTGTTCCTGCAGCTCCTTCAACTCCACTGGAGCCATACGGTATGGTGCTTTGGAAATAGGTGCTGTTCCAGGCATCAACTCAATTTCAAACGGGATTTCTCTCTCTGGAGGTATCCCTGGTAACTCTTCTAGAAATACGTCAAGAAACTCATTAACCACCGGAACATCTTTAGCTTGAAGCTTCTGTTCCTCTGCAGTATCCACCACATATGCCAGATATCCCATGCAACCACTGGCTATTAGCTTGCTTGCTCTCAGCGAACTGATCATCATCTTCCCGGGTCTTCGAGAAGTATGAACATACTCGAAACTCTCTTCTTCCTCGGGTTGGAAGACTATCTTTCGATTTTAGCAGTCGATCGTAGCTTGGTATTTCCCTAGGAAATCCATGCCTAGAATCACATCATAATCCATGATCTCCATTACGATCAACTTAGCATATAGTTCCCTATTTGCCACATATACTGGTACATAGGGTAACCAGTAACTGGACAACAATACTTCCCCAGAAGGTAAAGCTGTCTTAAATACCCATCCCATATTGTCCTTAGGAAGTCCTATCTTGTCAGTAAATGCATAGGAAACAAATGAATGCGTAGCACCGGAATCGAATAGTACAGAGGCTACATGACTAGCGACAGGAAGCTGACCTGTCACCACGTTTGATGTTCCTGCCTCTGCGTCTTCCTTGCTGTAGGCCATCACACGAGTATCAGCACGTGACATTCGCTCCTGGCGTTGCGGCCTCACTGGTGACTCTTCCACTCTGGCTTGAAGGGAATGAGCTTGTGGGCGTGTCTGGTGCGGTTGGGAAGTGCCTTGTCCACCCTGCCTATTTGGATAGTTCCTGGCGTAATGGCCTTCCTTTCCACATTCGTAGCAAACAAGTGGCCCAAATCTGCATTGCCCAGAATGTCTCTTCCCGCATGTAGGGCAGTTTTGCACATTAGACTCTGCATTACCAGCTGTTCTCCACTGTTGGTTTCGATTATTTCCCTGGCGATTCCCAGAAAATTTCCCTTTTCTCTTATTTTGCTGGGATCCTTGGTTGTTGCCCTGGCTTGGTTTCGCATTCTGACTAGGCTTGCTCGATTGACCAACTTGCGTAGACTTCGCCAAAGCCCTCTCCTTCTTCTTTGCCTCCCAGTGTTTCTCTCTTTCCTCTTTCTGTCGAACTACATGGAACTCAGCTCTAATGGCCCGACTCACACAGTCTGCTACAGAAGTAGGTGGTACCTAACCAGTATCTACCAATGCAGCAATTTCCGGCCTGAACATCCCTATCATTTTCTGTATTTTCTCCCTCTCAGTAGGGACTACATAGGGACATAGACGGGATAGCTGGTCGAACTTTTGGCAGACTTCGCTTACCGACATGTTCCCTTGTGTCAACTCTGAGAACTCTTTCTGTTGCTGTCTCAGAGATGCAGGGTCGTAATATTTCTGGTTAAATTCTTCCAGAAATTCCGCCCAACTCATGGTAGACACGTCTCTCCTCATTCGCACAGTGTCCCACCAAAACCGAGCATCTTTTCTCAGCACAAAAGACACACATGCAACCTTCTCTCGGTCGGTTAGGTTCATGAACTCCATGATCACTTGTAATGACGACAACCAGTCTTCAGCCTCTAAGGGATTTGTAGACCCTTCAAATTCGGCAGCCTCATATGCCTGAATCTTTCATAGAGGGGTTCCAAATTCAATACTGGTTGTGGCTCAGGAGCTCTCTCATGTACTGCAGCTGGAGGAATAACCGGATCTACCTCAGCTTGTTGTTCTACTTGGGTACCCTCAGAGCCTTGTCTCTGTTCTAGCTCCTCTACCCGTCGCCTCAGATTCACATTTTCTTGCATCTGAGCTTCTAACAAAGCTTGTATCTGATCTAGTCTCTCCATAATATCAGGACGGCGCTCTCGTCCTTCTGGTTGATTACGCAATTCCACCATCTTACCTATTGTCCTATTATGGCACAATAATTCACCGTTAGCTTTTCCATAACCACATTCGTAAAATCATATCAATTTACGAAATTTAGGGTACTGTAAAGCCACATCATCGTAACACATCATCGTATAACATATAATCATTTTGGTATTTTATTCATAGCCAAACATTTATATGTCATACATAATCACCACCAGTCATATATATACATCGTCCTGATCGTCACCACGAACTCTTGGAGCGTCGGAGGAAACGGCTTGATTACCCTCTGTCTCAACTCCAAGGGTAAACCTTTCCAGAACAGCTCGCAGCAGTTTGCTTCAGTGAGGTTGGGCAACGGACATCTTCTCCTAATGGTCTCCTCAAATCGTGCTACTTAAGACATCACTGTCTCACCGGACAACATGACCATCCTCTCGGTCTGGTGAATGTTGTCCCTAACCTCATCAAATCCGGGATACGTAGGTGTATCAGCCTTGCGTCTCTCTGGAGGTGCTGGAGCAGGTGTCGGATCCCTAGGCGGAAACTGATCAGCCAATCGCTGACAGAACTCAGCCCAACTGAATCCTAGTAAAATCTCCTGGTCGCAGTATTGCCAGAACACTCGAGCATCTCCCTGAAACATACTGACTGCCAATTGTATCCACATATCTCGATCGATGTCACATATCGTCATAATCCTCTCAATGGCATGGAGCCAGTCCTTGGTCTCCATCGACTGTTGTCCACCGTCAAACATAGAAGGACTGCTAGCTCTAAATGCCTGTACTGCCCGAGCCAAAACTCTCACTCCAATATGTTGGCGTCCACCAACAACTGGAATGTCCACTACTACAAGTGGATGAAGTATCGGTCGTGGCTGTACAATATCTACTGACGCTGGCACTGATGCTGGTACTGGTACCGGAGGTCTCTCGGGCACCAGGGGTCTGCTTACCGGTCGTTGGGACATAGACGGCCTCACAATAGACCTCGTCCATACCCGTAATACTCCTCTCGGTCGTGGTAGCGGTGGTCTCACATATGGAGGTCTGGTCATCTTGCTACCTATAATATAATTATTTTCATATAAGAAAATAATTAACTAAACTTAAGTAAACTACTTACTTGGATAGCGGTACAGGATGCGCAAAGTGTCAAATCGGGATATGGTCACATTGCTCTGATATACCAACTGTGACAGCCGTTGGTATTCAAAACCAAATCAGTCGCAAACCTTGCTCTGATACCAACTGTGACAGCAGTTGGTATTCTAGACTACACCAACCGTAAACCCGCTCTGATACCAACTGTGGCGGCAGTTGGTATTCTAAACTAGACCAATCTCAAACCTTGCTCTGATACCAACTGTGACAGCCCGCCCCTTGTGGAGATCATACAATACTATTACAGTTGATCTTTATCGCTAACTGCGATAGATTGTACTCTCATGGGTCGCCGGCTTATCTGTCTTTACTCTTTTTAAATCATGACGTTTTTGGGAAATTTTTTTTTTTTTTTAACATCATATAAAATCTTTTTCCACTAATTACTTTGTTGACAAGTACAAAGTAATATAAATAATACATTACTTCTGTAAAATATATATATAATTACAAAAGAACTGTTTCCCCTTCACTTTTATCGCTCAGCGGCAAGACTCTGGCAGTACCATATCCCTCGCCCAGTTATCCCATTTGACACGCGCCATCCCGTCCGCATCCAGTCAAACAAGCTACTAAGCTGGTCGCTTACCTGCAACATTAGCAAAAATGGTGAGCTACAGGCTCAGTAAGTTCAAACATGCAAGAAATAAAATTTTTATGAATAGTACTATTCTAACCCGGTGACTTCATATTGCCCCGTGGTTAGGAATGGTTCACATTTTAATTTTTAGGGGAGTGAGTTTCATTAACCTCGCTCTAGTGCCCGAAGCACAATTAACCATGTGTCCCATTCTTATAGTGCCCGTAGCACATTTCGTCTCTCTCTCTATTCTATCATAGTGCCCGTAGCACATATGTACCTAACTTATAGTTAGTACATTAAAGTTAGCACAATATTGCTATATGTTGCAGACAGGTAAATGTCTGAACTTACCTTATCAGACTGTTTCCTTTCTCTCTCTTGGATCTTGAATCGCCTTCCTTGTAGGCCGATTTTGGGATCCTACAGACAAAACTATGTCTGTTAATTTCTTTCCCATTTATAGCTTTTATTTTTCATTAAAAAGCTTAAATAAAACCTATTTATAACTTTTTTGGTTTTATTTATTATTTTCACCATTTTCCCCCAACTTTTGCAAAATTACGATTTTGCCCCTATATTTTGGTAAAATTACAGTTTTGCCCCTGACGGAAATTTTATTGATCCAGACTGCATTTTTGGCTCTCAGGAACTTTTCTGACTCTTTTCTAATCATTACCGGGTTCGTTTCTATTTTATTTCCACTTTTTGCTTTCCCGACCCTCGGGAAGAACTATTCTGACCCTTACGTCGGTTTAGCGATTTTCTATTGTTTCGGAGTCTCAAATGGACGTTTCACTAGTATTTAAAATGTTCATCTAGACTTTCCCGACCTAGATCTCCGAGGCTCGGGTTTTCCGTTCCCGACTCGGACCTTTATTTCATTTCAAAAAACGCCTCCCCCCCTTGGGGTCGGTTTTTCAATTTCACTCACGTTTTTCATTTTCAAGGGGACGGGTTACTATTCACGACCCACCCCTTAAATTTTTTCCTTATTCAATTTTTCCGTTAGGGACTCGGGTTTCGGTCCCGGCCCTAACTTTTATTTTAAATTCCTATTTTACCTCGAATGCCGTTTTTGAAATTTCGGCAGTATTTTGGCGTAATTTTAAGGCTTCCGGCGTTAGGTACGCCTCGAACCGTATGTACCTGCCACGTACTATACCACAAGCCTATTTTATGTAAAAGTTTTCCAAACTTTTACATAAAAACCCACAAAATTCTAATTCCACATTATCACCCACATAACAAAATTTTTTCACAATTTTACCCTTAATTTGGTTTCGGTTTTCACAACCAAACCGAACCAAAAATTTGTCAAACTTTCACCACACTTTAGGCCATTCAAATGTCACGTTTTTAACACGTTTTCAAGCCCATTTTCTTTGCATTTTCAACCAAATTTCCTAGGGTTTTTACCCTTGTATAACCCACGGCCAAAGAATGAAAACATGCCAAACAATTTTGTTTCATTCTTTCCATTATAAATTCATCATTTGCATATTGAAATGCATAATTCCAATCAACCAAATACCACATAAAACCATGAAAATTTTTCTTCCAAACCATTATTAAACCCCACGGCCATTTAATGTAATTCACACCAAGAATTTTTTTAAGCTTTTCACCATGACATACAAGCTTTATTCTTCACCAATTTCAACTTTGAAAGCATGCTAGCAATTAGCCACAAAGTTTTCTCATTGGTTACCTAAGGTAACCCACGGATTTTCCTTTGAAAAACCAACCAAAATTTGGTTTTTCTTTAAACAATTTGCATGGTTTTCTTCCTTATTACATCCTTAACATAACCCAACATCAAATCCATGAAAAACAACCAAAAATTTTCCATCTTTTTCTCACTATTCACCCACGGATTTTATGAAGAAAAACCATGAAAAATTAAGTGAAAAAGGGAGTTACCTTGGTCTAATGCTTCCTTTGTCTTCTAGGAACACTTTGACACTCTTTTTGTGAAGAAATTTTGAAGAGAAAGCTTGGTTTCCCTTGGGTGGCTCACGTAGACTCCATGGAAGAAAAAAAAACTTAGCAAATTTTTCTTTGTTTTTAGCTTTCAAATGTTTCGGCCATTTGTTCCCAAGTTTTGCTGACTTATGCATGAAAGAAAGCCAATTAATTTGGCTCTAAACCAATGAAATTTTGACACCTTTCATGCCTAATTCTTTCTCCATTTTTCAAAATTTAAAAAGGGTAAATTTTGGCCAAATCTTGGCCTTTAGATCAAAAGGTGATTAAATCCTAGCCATTAATGCCACCAACCACCTTATTTCTTTCATTTATTAATCTTGATTTATGATGTCATAAATGCTAAAGTGAAAGTTGACTTTGACTTTCACTATTCACATTAATTCGACTACTTTTTGACCGATGCCGGTTCGAGCCGAAATTTTCCTGAAATCGTCCCGGCGTGTTCCTGAGGTCTCCTGTGCAGTCGGATCAATTTAATCTGCTTCCGTTTGATCAAAATCAATCCCGGAAGTTTACCGTCTTTTATTGGCTCGGTTAGGGTTTTCAATGCCGATTTTGGCACCGTTTCACCTGTTTCAACTCAGTGAAATTTTCCAACACTGAATTTTTACTCGTCAGTATTGTTAGAATATTTTCACATATTCTAAACAATATAAATACATTTATTTCACTCTTTAAATAGTACAAATTGTTATATACATACAATTGTACATTTTTCATCCGAGAACTGCCTGAATTTCCTGGTTGTCACATTTTCATTCCAACCCTAGCATTAAGCTACAGATTTTCATGCTTAACCAACATAGAAAATTTTGTTCTCAATCTTAGGGGTTTTTTATCAACATTTCTCATTCATTTTTCAACACAAAACTTTCCCACTTTCACTACACATATGCCACGGTTTTCACAAGAAATCAAGTACCATTTTGCTTGTTTTCTTTATTCCAATTCATACTTCAATAAACATAGTATCAAACCAACATAATCCTTAAAATAAATCACCAAAATTTCTCAGCATTTTTCCCTTTACCAAGCCACTGTTTTCATAGGAAAGCATGCAAAATTTTTGCTTGTTTCCCATTTCTAAATCATGCTTCATTCATCCTAACATCAAACCAATCATAAACATCAACAAAACATCAAAATTTTCAATCCAACGCTCATAAGCCACGAATTTTACAAGAAAAATCAAGGAAAAATTCTTCAAAATGGTGGCTTACCTTCTCAATTTGATCTCTTGATGCCTAAGCTTGGATTGAAAGCTAATTTTGGTGTAAAATTTTGACAAATTTTGGCTTGAAATGGAGGGAAGACACACATATTTTATTGGCAGAAAAATGGCAAGAGTTTGGCTTGGTTTTCTTATTTTTTCCAAGTGATTTTTGATACCTATTTATAGGCAAAAATGAGGGATCTTTTTGCAATTCTTTTCCAACAATTTAAAAATTATCTAGGGACTTTTTTGCTAACTTTTTGGGCCAAAAATGAAAACTTTGGCTGATTTTTTTTCCATGTGGCCAATTCTCCCATTTTCCAATTTTTCGAAATTTTTTCAAAGCCATTTTGGCTTGATCTTGTCCATTGATCCATAAAGCATTTAATCTTGGCCTTTAGTGCTGCCTAACACCATTGATTAACCTTAATAACCTAATTAACTAAATCAAAATCATGATGTCATCTTGACATCATCTAATTAACATAGGAATTAATTCATGGTCAAATTTTGATCGAAAGTCAAACCGAATGAAACTTTACCAAAATCGCATAGGCGAGTTCCGGGCACCTTCGGTGCGATCGGTCTGTTTGGCCACAATTCACTACCGTAAATTTTTGTCTTTTAGTGCACTTCGGTGCACTCTTCAGGGTTTTTGGCTTTATTTTCGAGTCGTTTCCCCCATTTCTGTTTAGTAAGATTTTCCATCTCCGAACTCACTCACTTTAACACTGCTGGAACATTTTCACAGTATTCTTAACAGTATTAAAACACAACTTTTTCATATTTTATTTATTAAAATTGATACATACATACAATTTTAATTTACTCTGAGAATCTAAAAATTCCCGTTATCACAACATCCTTTGCCCTGAGGAAGGAGGCGCGTCAGTAGTGGAAGATAGTAGTGATCAGAAGAAACATCAGCGTGATGAGTTGGACTGTATTCATGGAGGAATTCAAGGAGATGTACTTCAATCACAAGGCATTAGCAGCGCAATAGGATGAGTTCACCAACCTACACCAAGGGAATATGACTATGATGGAGGTAGTCAAGAAATTTGAACAATTAGGTAGACTCTATCCAAACTTGGTGCCTACCAAAAAGGAGAGAGTCAGAAGGATGCTAAAGATGTTCAGGATGGACATCGTAATGCAGGTCTGCAACAAAAGTCACGAACCGACAATGGTTGCATAATACGTCAGTAGGGCCATCTGAGCCGAGTACTTGTAAGGACTGCCCCGTTCATGTAACCTAAGTACTGTTTAATGAGAATTCAAGGAATGAACTTGGAATAAATTGGTGTCTTTTAGTGCAAACTTAAAGAGCATAGTCTGGTACACGGCCGTGTAAGTGGTTGTGTACCGATTGGACCGTATACGTGTATAAGGCCATGTTTCAGGACATGGCCGTGTATTGAGTAGAGAGCCGTTGTAAAGACTCTCGTAATGCATGAAACTTAATTGCCATGCAACAAGTGATTAAGTTGAAAAATACAGTATGATTTCCAGTTGAATAGATTAAACAGGAACAGTAATGTTTAATTACTATTCATGCAATGAAAGGGGAGACTGACAGTGAAATCGGTCCACCCTATTATGTGTATAAGTGTATAAGATGCACAGTATCAGGAAACTGGTCCAGATGACCATTTCCTGGCACAGGACTGGTGAACAGATCACCAGAAAGATCGAATCGAACGTCTGAGCACAACAGCGATAAAAACCCTAGTAGAGGTACAGTTTCGAGAACAATGATCCAGATGACCTCTTCTCACCTAGAGACTGACAAAATCAGAGTAAAAATGCTCAGACTAGTCAATCAAATAGAAAGCAGTGAATAATGAATAGTAAAACTGTAGTGACAGGTTAATGGCCAAGACGGCCTTAATCTGGCATAAAACTGATATATTAACAGTTAGCAGGCTCAATCTGGTCAATTGGGCATAAAACGAGAATTTTTGTTTAGAGATACACAGTATCGGGATAAGGGTCAAGACGACCTTATCTCACCCTGAAACTGATATATTTAGACTCAGAATGCCTAAATTAGTCAATTGGGCACTGACACATTTTTCGAGGCGGGGTCACACAAATCCTGAAAGCTAGCCTAGATGACCTCAGATAGACATAAAACTGATAAAATTGAAATCAGTATGTCCAAATTAGTCAAGAGAGACTGTGTTCGAAATTTCGCACGAGAATGTCTCATTTTGTGTGCGCAAGGACAACACAGTGTAAACACAACTACAATATAGGAAATAAATAGTAAATGGGTACAAAATGGGCTCATAGGCAATACAACCCAACTAAAAATCATCAGTATAAAAATCAGATTCAGAAAATCAAATTCCAGGTGAAAACTAGAACACTCCCAAAAAAGGGTCGGATACTGAATGACAAAAATTAGACTATGAAAATAAGACTTTGTAGATGAAATTTCCCCTAAAAAACTGTGTGCAAGCAGCTTGCACAGCCCCAAACATAGCCTTAAAAAGTGGGAAAAGTTTTCCCTAAAGTTAGGGATGTGTTGGCCACCTTTTGATTAAACAATTCCAAATTTCCTCACATGGCCAACAAGGAAATTTTTTTTTATTTGGCCTTCCCCATGCGTGCAGCCCCTTAGTTTTTGTGGGCTAGAATTGCATCAAATTTGTTCCTCAATTAGGTAAAAAATGTGGATAATTAAGTGAGCTTAAGTCTAAGTATGATGGGTTAGTTTTGCCTATAAAAGGCATGCATGACCAATAAGGGTTACTTTCTTTCTTTTGGCTCCCAAAACACAACTCTTCTTCTCTCTCTTTTCTTGCTGTAGCTGACCACTCCACAGCCCCCAAACCCACCATTTTCAAGCCAAAAACTCACCAAAAGCTAGCCCCCTTCAAACTTATGTTAGGAGATTTTAATCTAAGCCATTTTAAGTTCATCCAAGGGTAAGTTTTTGGAACCAATCTTTGTGATTTTAGTTGTTATTTTGGGTTGATGTTAAGAGAAATTTTTGGTGTCTTTGCTAGCATAAACTGGGACTAAAAATCTGAACCCAGAAACAGTCTCAGGTTTTATTAAAAATGACCCACTTAGAGTCTGAACTGGATCTCGGGCTCAACATGAAAGTTGTAGATCTCATCGAAACCTTTAAGAAAACTTCTATGTGTTTTAAAAATTTGGCCGTATCAGGCCTCAAACAGAGCCGTATTCAAAATAGCATAAAACTAGAAACTTTTCAAAAACTGGGCATAAGTAGCTATGGGTTTAGTGAGTTTAGGAGTCGTTAGAGTTTGATTTGAGCTCCGAGGTAAACATGAGATTTGTTCATCTCATCGTGATCGAAAAATTTTGTGTTCACCAAATTTTCAAACTAAGTCGTTTCAAACAAGTTTTTAAAATGGTTTCGGTAAGTGGTCCAAAGACCACCTTTAAAATACAACACCAAAATTTATTCAAACCTTTTTAAAATAAGAATATGGTTTTAATAAAATGCCCCTACCTTCCAACGGGGTGATAAGGGGATGGTTTCATAGCACATAATTTTCCCGAATTTTAATAAGGTAACCAAAACAATTTTTCAAAACAAACAAAGAAGTATCGGTAGCCCAGTAAGCTACCACACCCAAACAAGCTTAGTGTAGGCTACCTAGTTAATGACGCACGAGATAACCGGTTAGTTGACTAGTCGGTCAACCAGTTGAGGACCAAGTTGAAATGATATGGTGAGGAACGATGATTAATCTGTCAAGTAGAAAATTAACCAAATATGATAGAAGTTAGACACCAAATTCCCAAAGTAGATCAATAGGGTGCCGATGGGCCTTAGCACCATACAAAAACATGAGTTACAGTCACTAACGGTAATAGCGACCAAAGAACAATGTTAATTAATTTATTAGGTAATAAATTAACTAACCATGCCTAGAGAATCAAACCCACCTAAAGAGAGCGAGTTAGTACCGACGATAATCGATACCACAAGTTAGTATTTGCTTTAGTCACTATCGACATTAGTGACTCAGCAAGAGTATTAATGAGATACGTTATTGATGACAGGTAGTTACCTATAAGTTTACTAAGGCCAGAGTATAAGTTTACGTGCAAACTAGGTAAGTATAACTCCACCTACACCATGAATAAAATGAATTTGAAATGATGATTTTTACAGTATGTTAAGTATGCATACCATGCACAAGTTGTTGCACAGCATGTACAAGAGCATATAGTTTCACAATCGCATAGATTGGTGAAAGAACAAGTTAGATGCCATACATCTCAATTGCGTAAGATTTGGGATAGCTTAGTAAAGCATATGGTCAGATCAGATAAACAAGACAGAATTTAATAAAGCGTGTCGTATCGGCCTTTTTTGTTGAAGAGGTTTTTCAAGTTAAAGTAAGATAAGATGAGCCTCCATTGAAGGCTCTTAAGTTAAGTGATCATGGGCGTTTCCGATGATCTGCACGCACTAGGTACTGACACATGGGCCCAGACCTAGACATACGCAAGAAAAAGAATATTGAAGCATAAATGAGCATAACTGGACCATGCATCATTTCACAGTGTGCATTAGTTATAGTTCATTATGCTTTCAGCTATAGTAGATGTGCATTCTGTACTCAATGTTTTCTGTTATGCATACAGTATATGATGTTATGTATTCAGTGTTGTGTCTTGTTCTGGTATGTGGAACGTTTCAATGAGATGTGTTGCTTTATGACAGGCTTATATGGTTTTAAGTATGTATGATTTAAACATGTTTTGCAGACAACATGTTGTACTTACTGGGCATAAAGCTCACGGTGTGCGTTCATGCTGTAGGTAAGCATCCTACGGCTTAATCATCAATGGGCAATGACGGTGGTGGAGGCGGATGTGAGGGCAAGGTTATGGATACCACCACAAGTTTAATCTTCCCCATAGTTCTTAAGTAACAGTATATTTTGGAACAGTTAACAGTATATTTAAATAGTATTTTTTAAATAGTAATCGGTTAAACAAGTTTACAAATATGTATGTATAAATGAACTTCCAATGATTTAGACTATGTATTTTTTTTAAAGCATACGTACGTGAATAGTAAATACGTACGCCTTAAAGAAAATCCCTAATTTACGATATCTATGTAGGTAAGTTTAAGTATCAGTATTAGTAGTAGTATTTTTTAAGTGACGGTCTAGGCCACTCAGGGCACAGGACATCACAGCAATAGCGATAAAAACCCTAGTTGAGGTACGGTTTCGAGAACAATGGTCCAGATGACCTCTTCTCACCCAGAGATTGACAAAATCAGAGTCAGAACACTCAAACTAGTTAGTTAAGTAGAAGACAGTGAATAGTGAATAGTAAAAACACAGTGTTAGGTTAATGGCTAAGATAACCCTAATCTGGCATAAAACTAATATATTAACAATTAGCAGGCTCAATCTGGTCAATTAAGCATAGAACAAGAATTTTTGTTTTAGAGATACGACGTATCAGGAAAAGGGTCAAGACGACCTTTTCTCACCCTGAAACTGATATATTTAGACTTAAAACGCCTAAATTAGTCAATCGGGCACCTAACATGTTTTTCGAGATGGGGTCACATAGATCCTAAAAACTAGTCCAAACAACCTCAGATGGACGTAAAACTGATAAAATTGAAATCAACATGTCCAAATTAGTCAAGAGAAATTAGAGAATTGCCTTCCGATCAAAGTAAGCACACACCCAGATTACGGGAACTCGCTCCCAACCCTTTTATTAACTCGATAAAAAGGAATACAATGGTTTGCCTTAAACTTGGATCACCACAACACTCGTTACAGCTAGCACACTCGCACACTTGCTGTTTGGCTCTCTAGGCTATCTCGCACCCTCGAGCTTCTCCAGTTGGTATCAGAGCCTCGGCTCGTGAGAAATTGTGAATATGAATGATATTCGGGAACGACTTACTCGAATCGAGGATTTCCTTGGAGTTCCTCAAACAGACGATGCGGTGACCCTTGCTGTTCAGGTGGAACGGCTAACCACCGAAGTTGGGAACTTGAGTTCGGTGCGGAGTGAGATGGCTCGAGACATTGAGGAGAAGTTCTAGGCCATGACGTAGGATTTCATCACGTTGGTGGACTCGGTGAAGGAAAGGTCCAAGATTCTGGAGGAAGAGATAAGCCTCCTTAAGAGGGCTATGGCGAGCACCTCTACGAGCAGTAATGGTGGGGCTAGTTCATCCAAACTCATAGTCCCTGAACTGAAGTCATTCAATGGCAATCAAAACGCGAAGGAATTAGAGAATTTCTTGTGGGAATGCAAGGTAATAAAACCTCGGGTGGTTACTTTCTTTATGATGGCCCTCATCGGGCGAGAGACTGCCCGAAGAAGGAGAAACTTTCAGCTCTTATTGCGCAGGAAGGGTCTGATAGTGAGGCGGATGGGGACAATCCGAGGGTGAACCCGCTGCAGTTGGTTAATGCAATTGTAGGAGACAAGCAGTGCTCGTATAAAGGGCTGATGTTCCTGAACGTGTTGGTGAATGGACACACGGTGTGAGCCATGTTGGACACGGGAGCGACCAACAATTTTGTCTCAGAGCAGAGGGTGGGTGAACTTGGATTGACCATCTCCAAGAGCTCGAGTAAGATCAAAGTTGTGAATTCGGGTGCACAGCCTATCCGGGGTATGGCTACTTCGTCCCTAAAGATTGGTGATTGGAAGCAGCAAGAGTGTTGCTTTATGGCAATTCCCTTGGACGATTTTGATTTACTCCTTGGGATCGATTTTTTTGTCAAAGCGAAGGCCACAGTCGTACCACATTTGGGTGGTTTGTTTATACAGGATGAAGACCGGCCGTGCTTCATCAAGGCAGAATTCAGTGGTGCAAAAGAGAAGCCGCGGGTGTAGTCGGCTAACCAGCTAAGGTTAGGACCGAAACGGGGTGATACAACCATTGCTACCTTGGTCGAGATCAAGCCAGATCATGTTGTCAAGGTGCCTGACGATGATGCTGCTGTCCTGAAAGAGTTCAATGAGGAGATGCCACCAGATTTGCCAAAGGAATTTCCTTAGGGGAGGAATATAGATCATCGGCTGTGTTTGAAATTTCACACCGGAACGCCTCATTTTGCATGCACAAGGACAACACAGTGTAGACACAACCACAGTATAGGAAATGAATGGTAAACAAGTACAAATGAGCTCATAGGCAGTATAACCATACTAGAAATCATCAATATAAAAATCAGATTAAGAAAATCCATTTTTGGATGAAAACTAGAACACTGCCGAAGAAGGACCGAACACTGCAGTAGAAAATTAGCCTACAAAGAGAAGCAAATGCAGATGAATTTTAACCCTCAAAATCCATGTGCCTAGCTAAAAAAGTAACTTTTTTTAGCTGTAAAAATAGCCCAAAAGGTGTGATTAAAATATGGCAAAAGATATGATACCTTTTGATTAAACAATTCAACCTTTTTATCATATGTCAACAACATATTTTTTTAATTTGGCCCTCCTTTAATGCACGCAGCCCACGGCCCTAGGGCCAGAAAAATGGCAGTAAATTTGTCCCTTAATTTGGCAAAGATTGGCTAAATTAAGTAGGTCTAAGTTTGATCAAGATGGGTTAATTTTGCCTATAAAAGGCATGCATGACCTAAAGGGATTACTTTATTTCATTTGGCTCCCAAAACCACAACTCTTCTTCTCTCTCTATCCTTGCTACAACCGACCACTCCGTAGCCCCCAAACCCACCATTTTCAAGCCAAAAACCAAGCCAAAAACTCACCAAAAGCTAGCCCCTTCAAGCTTGTATTAGGAGATTTCAATCCAAGCCATTTTAAGTTCATCCAAGGGTAAGTTTTTGGAACCAATCTTTGTGAGCTTTAGTTGTTATTTTGGTTTGATATTAAGAGGAAAATCTTTGGTGTCATTGCTAGCATAAACCAACCCCAACCTCTCTTGGTTCACACGGTCATTTTTGTTACCCAAGCTTTGATTCAGTAAGCTTGGTTCATGGCACGTGAGGTAAAACCAAAAATCCTCCCTTTTTATGGTTAGTTATTTTTAAGTTTTTGATCAACGAATTTATGTGTATTTGTTTATGCAATGGGTTATAATAAGTTTATTTTGTGCCCTTAGCTTTTCATTTTAAGTTTATGTGGTTGTGTGGTTATAGTTTAATTTTTATGGATGGATATATGTATGTGTGGATGTTGTTAGTGGCTGGACACAAATCTATTCCTAGATTAGGCCACGGGTTTTAGCCATTTTAACCATGTTAGAATCCAAATTTGGGATTTGGTAAAACATAGAATTTTAAGAAATTTCGTTATGGTCGTTTTTGTGTCAAATAGGTTTTGGCAAAAAATGACACTAATATAGGTTTTTCGAGTGGTTTTCATTTGGTGTCCAAAACTGGGACTAAAATCCGAGCCCAAGAACAGTCTCGGGTTTTGTTAAAAATGACCCACTTAGAGTCTGAACTGGATCTCGGGCTTAACATAAAAGTTGTAGATCTCGTCGAATCTTTAAGACAGCTTATGCATGTTTTAAAAATTTGGCCGTTTCGAGGTTCAAACAGAGCCGTATTTACATGAACGTAAAACTGGGATTTTTACTAAAACTGGACACATGGTAGCCACGGGTTTAGTGAGTTTAGGAGCCGCTAGAGTTTGATTTGAGCTCCGAGATGAACACGAAGTTGTTCATCTCGTCGAGGGTGAAGAGTTTTGTATTCGCCAAATTTACAAACTAAGTCGTTTCAAACATGTTTTTAAAACAATTTTGGTAAGTGGTTCAAAAACCACCTTTTAATACAAGACCCAAAATGTATTCTATACTTTTAAAATAAAAATTTGGTTTTAATAAAATGCACCCACCTTCCAATGGGGTGATAAGGGGACGGTTTCAAAGCACATAATTCTCCCAAATTTTTATAAGGCAAACAAGGCAATTTTTGAAATAAAACAATAGAAATAGCCCGCAGCCTACCACATCCAAACAAGCTTAGTAATATGGTGAGGAATGATGATTAGTTTGTCAAGTAGACAAGTTGATTAAATATGATAGAAGTTAGACACCAAATTCCCAAAATAGAGCAGTAGGGTACCGATGGGCCTCGGTACCATATAACAATACAAGTTGCAGACACTAACGGTAATAGTGACCTAAGAATGACGTTAATTAATTTATTGGGTAATAAATTAATTAACCACATATAAACAAGCAAACTCTTAAGAGAGAGCAAGTTAGTACCAATGGCAATCGATACCATACGTTAGTCACTAATGGTACTAGTGTGACGCCCCGTGCCCTCAGTGGCGCAGACCGTCACCTAAAACTTACTTACTTACTTTCTTTTCTTATACTTTCTTACACTTGATATTTAACTAGATATCATAAATTTATGAATTTTTTTTAACATGTACGCATTTACTGTGTATGTACGTATACCGATTACCATTCAAAAATACTATTTAATGGTTACTATTTAAAAATACTATTTAATAGTTACTATTTAAAAATGCGGTATACGATTACTATTCAAAAATACAATTTAACGGTTACTATTCAAAATTACTATTTAGCGATTACTGTTCACAAATATTGTTTGACAGTTACTATTTAAAATACTATTTAACTATTACTATTCAAAATACTTGTAGGAATTAAATCGGTAAAAACGTATCAGAGTGGCGTAGCAGAACAATAAAAATTTTTTTAAGGTCGTTAAATATCTCATAATGTCATATACAATAAACCAACAATAATTTAAACTCATACCTCGAGGACGCCAATCTGCAGGAGGAGAATGACTGGAGGGCTTCAACCAACTAGCCTTTTATACTATTCTCTAATTCCCGAATGGCTGAGTGTGTGGGCATTCTGAACCGTGATCGGTATGCTAGCACTGCTAGTCTTCTTCTAACCACCCAGATCTCTAAAGAACTTATTGTCACGGTGAGTTATGCAACAATAAGCCTGCTCACCTGAGAATCTGTGGTCTAAGAGAACTGGAGTGGCAGGACCTCTATTTATAGACTTGCATGAGGTGATCCTCTGAATTTGAATTGGATTAGGAGAAGATTTTCTCCCTTATCCACAATAAAAAATCCAAATTTTTGAGCCTTATCCAACCATAAAGATTCAGCCACTTTTAGGGATTTTTCATTCAAAATTCAAACATGATTTTAACTAGAATTTTATCTCCTCATTCCCACAAAAAACTGATTCCCCTTTATGCCAAAAACACTACTAGATTCGGTCATTAAAGTGTGAGGAGAATCAAAATCCAAATAGGATTTTCTAGCTTGAATTTATCTTATCTTTATCCATAAAAACCGAAAATCCTCATGAGATCTTTCTCAAAAATTTTGGCCATTCTCTAGGGAGCAGAGAATCCAAATTCAACTGGGATTGAAACTTGAATTTTTCCCTGAACCTTATCCACATAAAATTCAAAAATTCCATGAGGATTTTCCTCAAAATTTTCATGCACTTTTAGTTAGGATTGGGATTCAAAATTCAAGTATTATTCAAATAAGATTTTCCTCTCCATATCTAACTCAAATTTGAATTTCATCCCTGTGGATTTATCATAAAAAATTCGAATCCTACTTGGACTATGATTCAAAATTTGAATTTTAAATTCCAAATTCAAATTTTAAATTCAAATTTCAAATTCAAATTCAAATTTCAAAATCCACAAAACAGTTGTATTTCAAATTCTTGTTCTCATGGATAATTTTCTACAACCCCAATCCAATCTCAAATAAAATCATGGCAACTTTATTCAGAGCTCAAATAATTGTGTACTCTATTATCCAAAACAAAATTTAAATTCAACAGGAGAAAATCTTGTCCACCATCCTAATCCTATGTCAACACCATCTATGCATAATCAACTAGTCAATAGCATACACAAATCAATTTACCAAACGTTAAGGAATTATGTGGAGCTAGTAGAGGAACCAATTGGACATATATAATTGGGCTCCCGCGAATCCATATGATTCATTCTTTATCGAACAACCCAATCATATGATCACTAATTTTAAAGTCACACCACTATAAACCTGAAATTGAACTCACAATTATATACCGTATTATGTAAGCCTGTGACAAGCTATCGTCTAATGACCTTATCTTGGATGCAGAACCCTCATATGATATCCATGATCAGCCTTAGGTCAAAGTCCGTTTAATCCTACTGATCAGGCTATCTTAAAGTTCCATTATACTACCGAATAAAGAAAATGATTATTTACCATATGTGAATAAGAAGTCATCCACCCAACAGACGACCCAAGGCCTTGTTCATTTTCACATCTAGTATAATGCCTTTAAGAGGATACGCTTAAGTCCTTATTAGAGCTATGATTCTGATATCTTGAAACAAACCCTTCATCGTATACAAGTCATGCACCTAATGAACCAGTCTATAAGCTTACTATCTTTGAGATGCTTTAGCCATTGGAACATCAAAGTACACAAGTCATATACATGAAGCTGTTCATTCACTCAGGATTAAGGTTATTGCACAATGAACGTCAAAAGTAGATTGATCCACTCATAACGGACTACGTAGATCAATCACGCTTTAGTCCCGGTATAATATGTCACTGTAGGAAATAAATCGGTAAAAACGTATCAGAGTGGTGTAGCGGAACAATAAAAATTTTTCAAGATCATTAAATATCTCATGATGCCATATATAATAAACCAACAATAATTTAAACTCATACCTCAAGGACGCCAATATGCAGGAGGAGAATGACCGGAGGGCTTCAACCAACTAGCTTTCTCTACTATTCTCTAATTCCTGAATGGCTAAGTGTGTGGGCACTCTGAATCTCAATCGGTATGCTAGCACTGCTAGTCTTCTTCCGACCACCCAGATCTCTAAAGAACTTATTGTCACAGTGAGTTATGCAACAATAAGCCTACTCACCAGAGAGTCTGTGGTCTGAGGGAACTGGAGTGGCAGGATCTCTATTTATAGACTTGCATGACGTGATCCTCTAAATTCGAATTGGATTAGGAGAAGATATTCTCCCTTATCCACAACCAAAAAATCTAAATTTTCCAAGGGGAAAATCCCAACAAAATTTCAGCCCTCTTTAGGATTATCCAATTCAAATCTAAACAAGATTTTATCTTGAAATTTATCTCCATTTTTTCTACCAAAAAATCTGAGAATCCTTAAGGATTTTCACCAAATATTTTCAGCCACAAAAGATAAGGGAAGAATCAAAATTCCACTAGGATTTTCAAGCTTGAATCTTATCTCATCCTTATCCAAAATAACCGAAAATCTCCTGGAATTTATCGTCAAAAAATTTAGCCATAATCAGGGAGGAGAGAATCCAAATTCAACTAGGATTGAAACTTGAATTTTTCCCTAAACCTTATCCACAAAAAATCTGAAAATTCCATGAGGATAATCCTCAAAATTTTTGTCCATTATTGTTAGGATTTGGATTCAAAATTCAAGTAGGATTCTAACAAGATTTTCCTCTCCATATCCAACTCAAATTCGAATTTCATTCCTTGTGGATTTACCATAAGAAATTCGAATCCTACTTGGACTGTGATTCAAAATTTGAATTTCAAATTTCAAATTCCAAATTTCAAATTTCAAATTCAAATTTCAAATTTCAAATTTCAAAATCCACAAAACAGTTGGATTTCAAATTCTTGTTCTCATGGATAATTTTCTACAACTCCAATCCAATCTCAAATAAAATCACGGCAACTTTATTTGGTCGAATAATTGTGTACTCTATTATCCAAAATAAAATCTGAATTCAACCAGAGAGAATCTTCTCCACCATCCTAATCCTATGTCAATACCATCCATGCATAATCAACTAGCCAATAGCATACACAAATCAATTTGCCAAACGTTAAGGAATTATGTGGAACTAGTAGAGGGACCAATTGGACACATATAATCAGGCTCCCACGAATCCATATGATCATCATTCTTTACCGAACAACTCAATCATATGATCACTAATTTCAGAGTCACACCAATATAAACCTGAAACTGAACTCCTAATTATATATCGTATTATGTAAGCCTGTGACAAACTATCGTCTAATGACCTTATCATGTATGCAGAACCCTCATATGATATCCATGATCAGCCTTAGGTCAAAGTCTGTTTAATCCTACTGATCAGGCTATCTTAAAGTTCCATTATACTACTGAATAAAGAAAATGATTATCCACCATATGTGAATAAGAATTCATCTGCCCAGCAGACGACCCAAGGCCTTGTCCATTTTCACATCTAGTATAATGCCTTTAAGAGGATACCCTTAACTCCTTATTAGAGCTATGATTTTGATATCTATAAACAAACCCTTCATTGTATACAAGTCATGCACCCAACGAACCGGTCTATAAGCTTACTACCTCTGAGACGCTTTAGCCATTGGAACATCAAAGTACATAAGTCATATACATGAAGCTGTTCATTCACTCAGGATTAAGGTTACTACATAATAAACGTCAAAAGCAAATCAATCCACTCAACGCGGACTTCGTAGATCAATCACGCTTTAGTCTCGGTCTAATATGTCACCACCAAGCAATATATCTATGTCTCTACTTGGGAGTCCTGCTCCAGATAATCAAGACAAACCGTCCCTACCATGGCTTTAGACAACATAATAGTCTTAACATGAGTTAGATGCTCGGTCTAACCCCATAGACTACAGACCTTAGTTTAAACCGCTTACTTTAGAACATTGTCTTCTCGCATACAAAAATCCATTGCATGCAACGTTCTAACAGTTTTAACACAAGCAGTCAAGGAGCCATATTTGCTTACATTTACTTTAACATGTAAATAAATTGAGGACAAACAGCAATGTAATGAATAACCTCTATATATATAATTTTATTATCCAGTTGAAAATAAATACATCAAAATGTCTCTAATGCTTAGGGCATTTCTTAAAAATTTCCTACTTGCCCTAAGCCAACAGATGTGCCATGTTACGCATCCCCATCGCCTCTACATGCCTCTCGAAGCTTCTAGCCACGAAAGTCTTAGTAAAGGGATCGACAATGTTGTCCTCGGACGCGATCTTACATACATCGACTTGGCCTGTCTCCACATGCCCTCTAATAATATGATATCTCCGATCTATGTGCTTGGTCCTCTTGTGGTGTTGAGATTCCCTTGTGTTGGTAATAGCCCCAGTGCTATCACAATAAAGTGAAATAGGCTTGTTAACACCCAGAATGACCTCAAGGTCTCTAAAGAACTTATGGAGCCAAACCGCTTCTTTAGATGCCTCAGCCGCAGCCACATACTTAGCCTCCATAGTAGAGTCAATTGTGCAGCCCTGCTTCATGCTCCTTCATAAAATGGCCCCTCCTCCAAGTAAGAACATTGATCTAGATGTCGATTTCCTCGAATCCTTGCAAGTCTGGAAGTCTGAGTCTGTGTATCCTAACGGTGTTAGGTCCCCTCTAGAATACACCAGCATGTAATCCCTCATTCTCTTAAGATACTTGAGTATATGCTTTACTGCTTACTAGTGCTTAGTTCCAGGATTCACTTGATATCGACTCACCATACCTATTGTAAAACATATGTCCGGACGAGTGCAAAGCATAGCATACATAAGGCTACCCACGGCGGATGCATAAGGGACCTTACTCATATGCTCTCTTTCTTCCGATGTCTTTGGACAGTCATCCACTGAAAGAGTTAGATCGGCAATAGAAGGTTGTGTACCTTTCTTTGCCTCTTGTATTACATATTTGTTAATTATTTTATGTATGTATGAAGCTTGGGATAACGCTATCATTTTGTTTTTTCGATCTCTAAAGAGACGAATGCCTAGAATATAATTAGCTTCTCCCAAGTCCTTCATGTCAAACTGTTGGTGTAACCAAAGCTTGACTGATGATAAGTTCCCTACATCATTCCCAATGAGTAGTATATCATCGACATAGAGTATCAGAAAGACCACTTTTCCATCCTTAATACGTTTTTAAACACAGGGTTCACCAACGTTCTGCTCAAAATCGATAGTCTTGATCGCTTGATCAAATCTTTGGTTCCATGGGCAAGATGCTTGCTTTAATCCATAAATGGATCTAAGCAACTTGCAAACTTTCCTTTCTCGGTCTTTTGCTACGAACCCTTCGGGCTGTATCATGTAGATACTTTCCTTAAGATGGCCATTCAAGAATGCCGTCTTGACATCCATTTGCCAGATCTCATAATCGAGAGCTGCAACAACGGATAAAAGAATACGGATAGACTTCAGCATAGCAACAGGCGAAAAGGTTTCATTGTAACCGATTCCAGCCTTTTGCGTGTACCCCTTTGCGACCAGTCTAGCTTTGAAAGTTTCCACTCTCCCTTCTGCATCCTTCTTTCTTTTGTAGACCCATTTGCATCCAATGGGTTTTATCCCATCCAGCAAATCTGTAAATTCCTAAACAGAGTTGGATTTCACAGAATCCATCTCATTGTTCATAGCCTGTTTCCAAGATTTAGAATCAACATCATTTATAGCTTCATCATAGGTGACCGAATCATCCTCATGCTCATAAGCCTCGGCCTAGTATACCTCAGCATTATACATGAAGAAATTAGGTTTCTTCGAAACCCTCCCACTATGATGAGGCACCCTAAATTGTTGATCGTCTGTAGGTCTTTCACCAGAACTCGGACTTGCGTCCAAGACCGAAACCAGTGGAGCAGTTCTTTCACCCGATAACTCCTCTAGCACCACTTTGCTTTGAGGCTTAAAGTCATTCATGTGACTTTCCTCCAAGAATTTCGCATGGGTTGAAACAATTACTTTTTGTCCCTTCGGGTTATAGAACAGACCTCCCTTATTTCCTTTGGATACCCTACAAACATGTACAATTCTGATCTTGGTTCCAACTTCTTCTCATCCCCATGTAGTACACGTGCCAGGCAGCCCCATATTCTCATATGTCCAAGGGAGGGCTTCCTGTCATGCCACAATTCATACGGAGTCCTGGGAATTGACTTGCTTGGAACCTGGTTTAGAATATAAAACGCCGTTTGTAAAGCATATCCCCAAAATGATAATGGCAGTGTTGACTCATCATGGACCATACCATATCCAACAAGGTCCTGTTTCTTCTTTCGGCTATATCATTCTGTTGTGGAGTACTAGGTGCAGTCAATTGGGATAATATCTCATTCTCTACAAGATGTCCTAGAAATTCATCCGAGATGTGTGCACAATTTCTAAACTAGCCATTTGGAGTTCGAATAATTGTGTACTCTATTATCCAAAACAAAATATGAATCCAACCGGAGAGAATCTTCTCCACATCCTAATCCTATGTCAATACCATCCATGCATAATCAACTAGCCAATAGCATACACAAATCAATTTGCCAAACGTTAAGGAATTATGTGGAGCTAGTAGAGGGACCAATTAGACATATATAATCGGGCTCTCGTGAATCCATATGATCATCATTCTTTACCAAACAACTCAATCATATGATCACTAATTTCAGAGTCACACCACTATAAACCTGAAACTGAACTCCCAATTATATATCGTATTACATAAGCCTGTGATAAGCTATTGTCCAACGACCTTGTCATGTATGCAGAACCCTCATATGATATCCATGATCAACCTTAGGTCAAAGTCTGTTTAATCCTACTGATCAAGCTATCTTAAAGTTCCATTATACTACCGAATAAAGAAAATAATTATTCACCATATGTGAATAAGAAGTCGTCTGCCCAACAGACGATCCAAGGCCTTGTCCATTTTCACATCCAGTATAATGCCTTTAAGAGGATACCCTTAACTCCTTATTAGAGCTATGATTCCGACATCTGTAAACAAACCCTTCATAGTATATAAGTCATACACCCAACGAACCGGTTTATAAGCTTACTACCTCTGAGACGCTTTAGGCATTGGAACATCAAAGTACACAAGTCATATACATGAAGCTATTCATCTACTCAGGATTAAGGTCACTGCACAATGAACATCAAAAGCAGATCAATCCACTCAAAGCGGACTTCGTAGATCAATCACACTTTAGTCCCGGTCTAATATATCAACACCAAGCAATATATCTATGTCTCTACTTAGGAGTCCTGCTCCAGATAGTTAAGACAAACCGTCCCCACCATGGCTTTAGACAACATAATAGTCCTAACATGAGTTAGATGCTCGGTCTAACCCCATAGACTACAGACCTTAGTTTAGACCGCTTACTTTAGAACATTGTCTTCTCGCATACAAAAGTCCATTACATGCAACGTTCTAACAGTTTTAACACAAGCAGTCAGGGAGCCATATTTGCTTACATTTACTTTAACATGTAAATAAATTGAAGACAAACAGCATTGTAATGAATAACCTCTATATATATAATTTTATTATCTAGTTCATAATAAATGCATCAAAATGTCTCTAATGCTTAGGGCATTTCCTAACAGTCACCACCAAGCAACATATCTGTGTCTCTACTTGGGAGTCTATGCTCCAGACAGTCAAGACAAACCGTCCCTACCATGGCTTTAGATAACATAATAGTCTTAACATGAGTTAGATGCTCGATCTAACCCCATAGACTACAGACCTTAGTTTAGACCGCTTACTTTAGAACATTGTCTTCTCGCATACAAAAGTCCATTGCATGCAACGTTCTAATAGTTTTAACACAAGCAGTCAGGGAGCATATTTGCTTACATTTACTTTAACATATAAATATAATGAGGACAAACAGCAATGTAATGAATAACCTCTATATATAATTTTATTATCCAATTCAAAATAAATACATCAAAATGTCTCTAATGCTTAAGGAATTTCCTCATAATACTGATACTCAAATTTGCGGAAGATAAATTCGCAGTGTCTCCACACCCTTGCCCTCACATCTGCCTCCGTTGCCACCATCGCCCATTGGGGTTTAAGCCGTAGGACGCATACCTACAGCATGAACATACTACGTGAGCTTTATGCCCAGTAAGTACAACATGTTTACTGCAAAACAGGTTTAAACATAAAACATACTTAAAATCATATAACATATTAGGTACCAACATATACCGTATTAACATATCACATAACAAATCACCATATAACATATCAGCAAATACGAACCTTTACATAACATTACATCATAGAAACATCGTGTATTGAGTGCATCTTACTGTCTCTAAAAGCATGATGAACTATAACTAATGCATGATCCGGTTATGTTCATTTATGCTTCAATATTTTCCTTTCTTTTTTTTGTCTACTTAGGGCCCGTGTGTTAATATCGTATGCACACAGACCATCAGTAACGCTTGTGGGCAAAAGCCGAAAAGCCATCAATGGATGCTTAACTTTTTACTTTAACTTAGTTTAAAACCCTTTCAACTAAAAGAGTCGGTATGACACGCCTATACATTTCCATCTTGTTTATCTTTTCTAGCCACATGCTTTTCTAAGCTGTCCCTAATCCTACGTGATAGGGACGTATGGCATCTAATTTGCTCTTTCATCAATCTATTTGATTGTGAAACGATATGCTCTTAAATATGCGATGCGACATCATGTGCATGGCATAAGTATTTTTAACATACTGAAAAACATCATTTAACATCATTTTATTCATGTCGTAGGCGGAGTTATACTTACCTAAATTTGCTAGCAAAATGTGTACTCGCGCCTTTAATGATTTATAGGTGACCACCTGTCAACAATAACGCTCTTTATCAGCATCTCTGTAGAGTCACTGGTACTGTGAGTGACTATTACTCGTGTTTCTATGTGGTACTGAGGCCCATCGGTACCCTATTGGCCTACTATGGGGATTTGGTGTCTAACTCGTATCGTGTCTGATCAATCATCTACAAGACTAATTAATCATCATCCCTCATAGTGTTGTTCAAAACGCAGTCCTTGACTGATTTACCGATCAGTCAACTGACCGGTTACCTCACATGTTGGAAACTAAGTAGTGTACTGGATTACTATGTGTAAACAGTTGTAGTAATCGACTGGGTTACTTTGCTTGTTAGGGTGTGGTAGCCTGCCGGGCTACTATTCCTTGTTTGGTGTAATAGCCCACCGAGCCACTGTGGCTCGTTTTGGGTAGTAGCCTACCAGGCTACTAAGGCTTGTTTGGTGTGGTAGCTACCGGCTACGCACACCGTTTCTCTTTGAAAAAAATGTCGGTTGACTTAAAAGTTCCTGGAAAAATTCTTTATTTTTGGAACCGTCCCTTTATCACCCCGTTGGAAGGTGGGAGATGTTTTTATAAAAACCATGATTGTATTTTTAAAGTGTTAAAATACATTTTATTTTGAAGAGTATAAATCACATTTTTAAGCTACATTTTAAAGGTGGTTTTTGAACCATATTTTGAAACTTGATAGAAACGACTTTGTTTGTGATTTTGGCGAACATGAAAGTTTTCATCCTCAACAATATGAACAAATCTCATGTTCACCTTGGAACCTAAATCCAACTCCAATGGCTCCTAATTCCATTAAACCCGTGGGCTTGAGCCCATATTTTTAGAAAAATTCCTAGTTTTATGTCTCTGTAAAAAAGGCTCTGTTTAAGACCAGAAACGGCCAAAATTTTAAAATATGCACGGGTCTTTTTCAAGGACTCAATGAGATCTACAACTTTCATGTTGAGCTCGAAGTCCGGTTCGGAATCTAAGGGGTCCGTTTTCACTAAAACCCGTGCCTATTTCTGGGTTCGAATTTTGTTCTCAGTTTGTTCCTAGTTTCGGATACTGAGTGAAAAATACTCTAAAAACCTATCTTAGGTTTGTTTTTGGCTGAGGCCTATTTGATGCAAAAATAACGTATCGAAGTTTGCTTAAAACATCGTGTTTTACCAAATCCCAAATTTGGACCCTATGTGGGTCAAAATGGCCAAAATCCGTGGCCTTTCCTAGGGATAGATTTATGTCCAACCATGTTCCTACTTGTTCGTAACATCACACGTATCATAGCCATTCATAAAAATTTAAAAACACAACCATAACCACATAAACTTAAAAATTGAAACTTAAGGGGTCAAAATAAATTATTACAAACCATTTGCATAAATAAATACACATAAATGGCCTTGATCAAATCTTAAAACCAACTAACACAAAATAGGGTTTTCGGTTTACCTTTGTGCCTTGAACCAAGCACGGTTTCAACTAGGGCTTCAGGAGCCAAAAATGGTCATGGGAATCCAAGATAGTGGGATCTGTTTTTGCCAGAAACAATAACAAAAATTTCTCTTAAAAATCAAATCAAAATAAAAGCTAAAAACTACAAGGATTGGTTTTGAAGACTTACCCTTGGTGCCTTAGAATGACTTGGATTTGACTTTTCCTAACACAAGCTTGTGAGGTTTAATTTTTTTGTAGGCTTTTGGGTGTGATTTAAGCTTGAAAATATGGGGGTTTGGGGCCCTTAGAGTGGTCAGCTGTAGTAAGGAATGGAGGGAAAAAGTGAAGTGAGTTTGGGGTGAAAAAGTGATCTCCTTAGGTCATGCTTGCCTTTTATATGCAAAATTGATCAAGATTACTTAGACTTAATCCTAATTAATTATCCACCAAATTAGCTAAATCATGGCACAAATTGCTGCCCATTTTCAGCCTAAAGTAGACGTGGGCTGCTCATGGAAGGGAGAGAAGTATAAACAAAGATAGTTGACCAAGCTTTTAAAACCCCTTGAATTTTTTATTCAGAAGTTATAATGGCTAGGGTAATTTTTTAATCTCACTTTTGGGCTATGGGAGCAGCCATTTTTAGTTGCCTTTTATAGCTAGGTGCACAGTTTCTAAGGGCCAATTTTATCTGTGTTGGCTTCTCATCTCAGTCTAATTTTATACTGCGGTGTTCGGTCTTTTCTTGGCAGTGTTCCAATTTTCACATGAAAATTAGATTTCTCAATCCGATTTTGTACTGTGAATTCTTGGTTGTTTTATACTATCTAAGAGCCCATTATCAGTCTAATTTACTATTCATATCCTATACTGTGGTTGTGTTTACACTGTGTTGTCCTTTCACACCCAAACTGAGGCGTTCCCGAGTGAAATTTCAGACACAGTCCCTCTTGACTAATTTGGACGTGCTGATTCCATTTTTATTAGTTTTATGTCCATTGAAGGTCATCTGGACCAATTTTCGGGATCTGTGTGACCCCATTTCGAAAAACACGTCAGGTGCCCGATTGATTAATTTGGACGTTCTGAGTCCAAATATATCAGTTTTGAAGCGAGTAAAGGTCGTTTTGACTCTCATCCTAATAATGCGTATCTCTCAAACTAAAATTCCTGTTTTATGCTCAATCAACTGGATTGAGTCTACTAACCATTCATATATCAGTCTTAGGTCAATTTAAGGCCGTCTCTACCAATAACTTGACACTGCGATTCTCACTATTCATTATTCACTGTCTTTCACATACTGACCAATCTGAGTGCTCTGACTCTGATTTTGTCATTCTATAGGTGAGAGGAGGTCATCCAGACCATTTTCTCGATATTGTACACTTGCTAGGGTTTTCTCTCATTATCGTGCTCAGATGTTCGGTCCAAGTGTTCTAGTGATCTGTTCTCCAGTCTTGTGTCAAGAAATGGTCATCCGGACCAATTTCCTGACACTGTATGTCTCACACATACATACACATAATAGGGAAGACCGGGTTCACTGTCGATCACTCCTTTCATTACATGAATAGTGCTTAAACAGTACTGTATCTGTTTAATCTATTAAACTGGAAAATATATTATATTTTTTCAACTTAATTACTCATTACATAATAATTAGGTTTCATGCATTTTGAGGGTCTATTTAACAGCTTTCTGCCCATTACACGCCCTTCAACACGACCTCTAACACGGGCGTGTATAAGGTAACATGTACGTGTATACACCGGACATGGGTATGTACTAGTTGAAATTCTTCAACATGGTCATTAACGCGGGTGGTACATGGCCTCTTACACGGCCGTGTTCTTGACCGTATCTTTGTACACGACCATGTTCAGTTACACGGCTTCTCACATGTTCATAACCCAAGTGATACATGGCCTCTTACATGGTCGTGTACCTGACCATGTTCTAATACATGGCCATGTATACTTACACGACTACACACATGTACACAGTCCGATTGGTACATGGCCACTTACACGGCCGTATATAAGACTGTGTACTTTGAAAATTGCACTAAAATGCATCAAATCATGCCTCAATTTCTCATTAAATGAAAATCATGTTACATGAATGGGGCGGTCCTTACAATCTACCCCCCTTATAAAATTTTCATCCTCGAAAATTAGAATAAGTCCAGGAAGTGCTCTCTTCATATCCTCTTCCTGTTCCCACGTGGCTTCTTCTTTATTGTGGTTCTACCACAATACTTTTACCAGCGGAATAACCTTATTCCTGAGGGCCTTATTTTGCCTAGCTAAAATCTGTATGGGTTTTTCCTTGTAAGTGAGGTCGGCATGGACTTCAACGGGTTCCTGACTCAGAATGTGGGAACTGTCCGGCACATGCTTCTTTAGCATCGAGACGTGGAAAACATTGTGTACAGAAGCTAGTTCGGGAGGAAGCGCTAGTCGATAGGCTACGTTTCTGACATTCTCGATAATCTCAAAGGGTCCTATGTACCTAGGACTTAGCTTCCCTTTCTTCCGAAAGCATGCCACCACTTTCATGGGTGCCACCTTGAGGAAAACTGAATCTCCTTCTTAAAATTCAAGAGGCCTTCATCGTTTGTCCGCGTAACTCTTCTGGTGACTATGTACTGTATCTAACCTCTCTCTTATAAGCTTCACATCCGCCATAGTTTCCTTAACGAAGTTGGTGCTGGTGAGCTATTTTTCTCTGGTTTCATGCTAGTGAACTGGAGATCGGCATCTTCTTCCATAGAATGCCTCGCACGGAGTCATCCCAGTCGAGGAATGATAGTTATTATTGTATGAGAACTCTATCAAAGGCAGCTTCTGATCCTAATCCCCTTGAAGTCTAAGACACACACTCTCAACACATCTTCTAAAGTCTAAATAGTTCTCTCAGACTGGCCGTCAGTTTGAGGATGGAAGGCGGTGCTGAACTTCAATTTGGTTCCCATTACAACTTGAACGCTCTGCTAAAACCTTAAAGTGAAGCGTCCATCGTGATCTGAGATGATCGATTTAGATACTCTGTGTAGTCTTACTATTTGAGCGACGTACATTTCTGCTAACCTCTCTACCGAGTAGCTCAACTTCATGGCTAAAAATTGAGCTGATTTCATTAGTCGATCCACAATTACCCAAATGACATCGCTCCCGCTTGAGGTCCTAGGCAATCCGACTATGAAATCCATGGTAATTTGCTCTCATTTCCACTCTGGTAGCTCGATCTTCTACAATTCTCCTCCCAATCGCTGATGCTCTGTTTTAATTTTCTGGCAGGTAAGGAACTTTGCTACGAACTCGGCGACGTCGCTCTTCATGTGTGGCCACCAAAAATTCCCTTTTAGGTCCTGGTACATCTTATTTGCTCGTGGGTGTACCGAGTATGGTGTGTCATGAGCCTCTGATAGGATCCTTTTCCAGAGTTCTTCATCCTTCAGAACACATACTCTATCTCCGAAGTAGAGTATGCCATCTTTAGAGACTTAGAACTCTAAATTCTGGTCCTCTATTGCCTCCTTTTTTAGTTTGTTCAGGGACGAATCGAGGTCCTAGCCGGTCTTGATTTCTTCTAGGAGTGTTGACCGAAGGGTCATTTCGGACAACCTTCCCGTTAATATCTCAATCTTGCTGCTCCGTAGCTCATCTTGTAGTGCTTCTGGCAAGGCATGGATAGCCATAAGTGACGAGGTATGCTTTCTACTCAGTGCGTCGGCTACCTTATTGGCTTGCCCTGGGTGATATAAGATTTTACAATCACAATCCTTCACCAGTTCTAGCCATCTCCGTTGCCTCATATTGAGCTCTTTTTACGTGAAGATATATTTGAGGCTCTGGTGGTCGTTGTAGATTTCACACTTGACGACATAAAGGTAATGCCTCCATATTTTGAGTGCAAAGATGATCGCTGCAAGCTCCTGGTCGTACATTGGGTAGTTCCTCTCGTGGTTCTTGAGTTACCGTAAAGCATACACGACTACTCTACCACCTTGCATTAATACAGCTCCTAATCCAGTCTTGGATGCGTCGTTGTAAATCACAAAATCTCCCTGTCTAGCATCTGGTATGGTCAAGATCAGGGCACTCGTGAGTCTACTTTTTAGCTCTTGGAAACTCTTCTCGCACTTGTCAGTCCACTCATACTTCTTCTCTTTCTTTGTGAGTACTGTGAGTGGTGCGGCTAGCTTTGAGAATCCTTCCACAAATCATCAGTAGTATCCTTCTAGACCTAAGAAGCTACAGATTTTCGTTACATTCTTCAGAGTTGGCTATTTACTAACTACTTCTACTTTCGCTGGTCCACGGACACTCCCTTCTTAGAGACCACGTGATCGAGGAAGTGGACCTTCTCTAACCAAAATTCACATTTAGAGAATTTGGCATATAGTCGATGCTCCTTAAGCTTGGATAGGACAGCTCTCAAATGCTCCTCATACTCCTCCTTTGTCTTAGAATATATGAGTATGTCATCGATAAACACGATGACAAACTTGTCTAGGAACTCCTTCAATACTTAGTTCATTAGATCCATGAAAGCTGCAGGTGCGTTCGTCAACCCGAATGACATAACAAGGAACTCGTAATGCCCATATGTTATTTGGAATGCTGTCTTGGGTATGTCCGCATCCTTGATCTGCAATTGGTGGTACCCGGAACGTAGGTCAATTTTTAAAAACACTGCGGTACCTCAGAGCTGGTCGAATAAATCATCGATCCACAGCAACGAATACTTATTCTTGACCGTGATCTTGTTTAGCTCCCTGTAGTCGATACACATCCTCAACATCCCGTCTTTTTTTTTCATGAATAATACAAGTGCTCCCCATGGTGTGCAACTTTGTCAGATGAAACTTTTGTCCACTAGATCCTTTAGCTGAGTTTGTAGCTCCTTTAATTCTACTGGGGCCATTCTATAGGGGGCCTTGGATATGGGTGCCGATCCTAGTAATAGTTCAATTTTGAATGATATCTCTCGCTCCGGCAGAAGTCCTGGGAGATCTTCAAGGAATACTTCCGTGAACTCCTTTACTACTGGTACGTTGTCCGATCTGGTTTCTGCTTCCTAGGTCATATCCATGATGTGTGTGAGAAAACTAGTGCATCTGCTAGATAGTAGCTGGTGAGCCTTCATTGCCTATATCATCGTCTTTGGCTGCTTCAACAATAAGCCCTTATAGATAAATTTTTCGTGTCCGCTCGGGTCAAAGGTCACCTCCCGTCTCTAATAGTCCATAATGGTGTGGTACTTGGTAAGGAAATCCATTCCTATAATCATGTCAAAGTCACACATCTTGATGACGATTAGGTCCATGCTCAGCTCGTACCTATCGATAATGATTAGCATATGGCGTACCCAATAGCTAGACAATAAAACTTCCCTAGAGGGAAGGGCAGTTCGAAAAGCCTGGTTCATCTTATCTAGGTTCTTGCCTAACCTCCTAGCAAATTTTGATGACACAAAAGAGTGCGTAGCTCCATAATCAAATAAAACCAGTGTAGTGGAGTTGGCAACAAAAAGCTGACCTATCACCACGGCTGAGGTTCTAGCCTCTGCATCTTCACGAGTGAAGGCATAAATCTTCCCCTACGGCTCTGGAGCTTCCAATCTACCTTGGTTGATTGATGGGCCTTCGATTCTTCTTTGGACGGCATGCAGCTGTCCGCTAGTGGGGTGAGCTTGGATCTACTTATTTTGTAAGTTAGAGCAGCAGTGCTTAACAAAGTAGCTTTCTTTGCCACACATGTAACTGCCGCTAGTGCCCTGACAGTATTCTCCCGAATAGTTCTTTCCGCATTTAGGGCAAGGTGGGTGTTGATTGCCATTTCCCCCATGGTTGTGCTTCTTTTAGGGGAAATACTTCTACTGCCCCTGGTTGCTCTGGTTCCCTCTTCTTTTGTTGTTGTTGTGGTTGGACTGTCGGTGGTGTTGGCTGGCCCCTGTGTTCTGCCGTTTGTGTTGTGAGTCATGGTTCGGCCTTACCTTGATCTGCTTCAGCTGGTTCTTTTCTTCCCTCTTGGCCTTGAAGATCTGGGCCCTTCTCTCCTTGTCTTGGGCTGACCAGTATTCTGCTCGGATGGCCCTGTTGGCACACTCAACTACGGTCATTGGCCCATGACTCCCACTACATACCTGGATGGCAATATCCGTCCAGAACATTTTTAGCATTCTCCTGACCCTCTCCTTCTCTGTTGGCACTAAGTCAGGGCAAAGTTGTGCTAGTTGTTCAAACTTCCTTATGGCCTCCATGACCGTCATGCTACCCTGGCGTAAACTGTTGAATTCATCTTACTGGACTACTAGGGCTTCATCATTGAAATACATTTTTCTGAACTCGACGATAAAGTCTGCCCAGTTAACATCCCTCTTAATAGCCACGGTCTTCCACCACTGGTGTGCTCCTTTGCGTAGGGCGAGGGTTACATATAGTACTTTCTCTTTTTCAGTTAATCCCACAACGTCGAGTATGATCTGGACGTCGGTCAACCAGTCATCTGCTTCAATAAGGTTCGTAGTCCCCTTAAATTCAGGAACCTTTATGCACCTAAACCACTCGTATAGGTCGCCTTCTCTATGGGCTGGCATAAGGATATGGGTCGCTGCGAAAGCAGCCACAGTCGGTGGTGCTAGCATTGCTTAGACTGGTGGGGCCGCTTGTTCCCTAAGGCTGTCGGGGGCTGTTGGTACCGTTGGGACTGGCACCTCTTCTAGTTGTGGTGCTTGGGATTGTCAGTTCAATTGCTCCCAGAGTTGGTTAAGCTTCTGTTGTTGGTTTAACATCATTTCCTGCATGGCTAGTCTTGGGTGGCTTGAGTGGACTGTAATCTTGTTCTTGCCATTGTTACCTATGTAACCCTATCACATAACGGAAAAAGAGAACATAAGTTTCTCAAATTCTGTAGTTGGGACTCATATTACATATCATTTTACTTCTTCCTAAACAATCATAGATAGAAACATATATACTCATTTTATATCTTTCTTTCTTCTCTTGTGATGTTCATTACAATTGCCGCATTGCATTGGAACATCATATGAGTGTCAGGAACCGTCCTGCACTCCATATTATACTTCAATCATACTTGTGGAAAAATCTTATTTAGGCCCTCAGGGCAAAATGATACTACTTTTCATAATAGATACCACAAAAATATATATATAAAAATATATATCTAAAATTCTAGTTTGGTGGGAGTGATACACACTTCCCAATATACAAACCGAAAAAGTACAGCTAGATAAGTCTGATGGGGAAAAGCTACTGTTTCCCTCTATATATATTTACATAACAAGAATTCCAGTGGAAAGGGTTACTCTTACTCGGAGGATATTCCTGACTCCATGTCAGAAATTTCCTCATCTTCACTATCACTCAGGGGGAACTCCTCGGGATCTTCATCTTCGTCTCCCCATATAATACTGCCTTCGTCATCACTGACAATGATAATCTGGGGCTCATACATTTCTACCCCCTCATCATCACTAATGTGGTCGGGGATCTTCTCCGCCTCATCGTTAGGTTGAGCATCGGGAATAGCCTCATCACCGTCTTCATCCATCTGGTGTTCAGGAGACTGAGGAACTGGCTCAGGGTCCTCCATCAGATCTCCATTGTCTTCAGCTACTGCTGGCTATGGTTTGGCCATGAATCCTTCGTCGGTCGGTGGAGGTACTGCGTTTGCTAGGTCTGGGTTGAGTGCCAGCTACTCAGCATCCACTATGTGTCGGACCAGGCGCCTCAGGTTCCCGTGTGGTAGAGGGTAGTGGACGAGGTCCCTCACATACCATGGAATCCCTCTCCAAAACAAGTCAGTTACCTCTGTAAATGGCTTGTCTAAGGGAATGCTCGGCAACATGGCGTCCAAAAATCGCTGACAGTAGTGTACCATGGTCTCTCCCTCATAAATGTTCCAAATGTCAGAGAGGACCTGATATCTCCTCTCACATGTCATCCTAAATATCTGCATCCTTAGCTGGACCGTCAGAGTTGCAGACATCTTGGTAGAACTCAGCCTACTACATTGCTGGAGCCCTAATCCTGCATCGATCGTTCCACCATATCATTACTGGTCCTCGCAATTGACTACTAGCTATTACCACCTGTAGATGGGGTGGAATATGGCACCCTTCAAAGATTGTCTCTATATGATGAATCCAATTAGGGAGTTCGTATGGATTGCTGCCATTGTATGTATGTGGTGGCATGGCAACGAAAGCTATACTCACTTCTTGGTCCTCTAGCACTTGCCGAGGGTCAACTGGTGCAGCCATCCTCCTACCATAACTTAAACATCAACTTATATACTAATATTTAAAAAAAAAAAGCTAACTTACTTGGACGGATGAGGTAGGCATACGACGATGTGAGGCAGGATGGTAAGAAACCGCTTTGATACCAACGGTGACGCCCCGTGCCCTCAGTGGCCCGGATCGTCACTAAAAACTTGCTTACTTGCTTTCTATTTCTTATACTTTCTTATACTTGATACTTAACTAGATATCAGAAAATTTAGGGATTTTTTTTTTGAACTTGTACGCATTTATTGTGTATGTACGTATACCGATTTCTATTCAAAATACTATTTAACGGTTACTATTTAAAAATATTATTTAACGGTTACTATTCAAAATTATGGTTTACGATTACTATTAAAAAATACTATTTAATGATTACTATTTAAAATTACTATTTAGCGATTATTGTTCACAAATACTGTTTGATAGTTACTATTCAAAATACTATTTAACCATTACTATTCAAAATACTGATACTCAAATTTGCGGAAGATAAACTCGCGGTGTCTCCATACCCTTGCCCGCACATCTGCCTCCGTTGCCACCATCGCCCATTGGCGTTTAAGCCATAGGACGCTTACCCATAACATGAACATGCTACGTGAGCTTTACACCTAGTAAGTACAACATGTTTACTGCAAAACCTGTTTAAACGTAAAACATACTTAAAATCATATAATATATCAGGTACTAACATATACCGTATTAACATATCACATAACAAATCATCATATAACATATCAGCGAATATGAACCTTTGCATAACATTGCATCACAAAAACATCATGTACTGAGTGCATCTTACTATCTCTAAAAGCATGATGAACTATAACTAATGCATGATCCAGTTATGTTCATTTATATGTCAATATTTTCCTTTCTTTTTCTTGTCTATTTAGTGCCCGTGTGTCAGTATTGTCTGTGCACAGACCATCAGTAACGCCCGTGGGAAAAAGTCGGAGAGCCATCAATGGATGCTTTACTTTTTGCTTTAACTTAGTTTAAAACCCTTTCAACTAAAAGAGCCGGTACAACACGCCTATACATTTCCATCTTGTTTATCTTTTCTAGCCACATGCTTTTCTAAGTTGTCCCTAATCCTACGTGGTAGGGATGTATGGCATCTAACTTGCTCTTTCATCAATCTATTTGATTATGAAACAATATGCTCTTAAATATGTGGTGTGACATCGTGTGCATGGCATACGTATTTTTAACATACTGAAAAACATTATTTAACATTATTTTATTCATGTCGTAGGCAGAGTTGTGCTTACCTAAATTTGCCAACAAAATGCGCGCTCGCATCTTTAACGATTTACAGGTGACCACCTGTCATCAATAACGTTTCTTATCAATATCTTCGTAGAGTCACTACTACTGTGAGTGACTATTACTCGTGTTTCTATGTGGTATCGAGGCCCATCGGTACCCTATTGGCCTACTATAGGGATTTGGTGACTCGTATCGTATCTGATCAATCGTCTACTTGATAGATTAATCATTGTCCCTCACAGTATTGTTCAAAACATGGTCCTTGACTGGTTTACCGATCAGTCAATTGACCGGTTACCTCGCATGTTGGTAACTAAGTAGTCTACCGGGTTACTATGTGTAAACAGTTGTAGTAACCGACCGGGTTACTTTGCTTGTTAGGGTATGGTAGCCTATCAGACTACTATTCTTTGTTTGGTGTAATGGCCCACCGGGCCACTATAGCTCGTTTGGGATAGTAGCCTACCAGGCTACTAAGGCTTGTTTGGTGTGGTAGCCTACCGGGTTACACACGCCGTTTCTCTGTAAAAAAAAATGTAGGTTGACTTAAAAGTTCTTGGAAAAATTCTTTATTTTTGGAACCGTTCTCTCATCACCTCGTTGGAAGGTAGGGGATGGTTTTATAAAAACCATGTTTGTATTTTTAAAGTGTTAAAACACATTTTATTTTGAAGAGTATAAATTACATTTTTAAGTTACATTTTAAAGGTGGTTTTTGAACCATTTTTGAAAACCATTTTGAAACTTGATCGAAACGAATTTGTTTGCAATTTTGGCGAACATGAAAGTTTTCATCCTCAACAAGATGAACAAATCTTGTGTTCAACTTGGAGCCTAAATCCAACTCTAATGGCTCCTAATTCCATTAAACCCGTGGGCTTGTGCTCAGTTTTCTCGAAAAATTCCTAGTTTTACGTCTTTGTAAAAATGGCTCTGTTTGAGGCTCGAAACGGCCAAATTTTTAAAACATGTGTAGGTTGTTTTCAAGATCTCTATGAGATCTACAACTTTCGTGTTGATCCCAAAGTTTGCTTTAGATTCTAAGGGGTCCGTTTTCACTAAAACCCGTGCCTATTTCTGGGTTTGGATTTTTTTCCCAGTTTATTCCTAGTTTCGGACACCGAGTGAAAAACACTCTAAAAACCTATCTTAGGTTCGTTTTTGACTGATTCCTTTTGATGCAAAAATGGCCGTATCAAAATTTCCTAAAACACCATTTTTTCCAAATCCCAAATTTGGACCCTAAGTGGGTCAAAATGGCCAAAATCCATGGCCTTTCCTAGGGATAGATTTATGTCCTGCCATGTTCCTACTTATTCGTAACATCACACATACCATAGCCATTTGTAAAAAATTGTAAACACAACCATAACCACATAAACTTAAAAATGGAAACTTAAGAGCTCAAAATAAATTATTACAAACCATTTGCATAAATAAATACACATAAATGGCCTTGATCAAAGCTTAAAACCAATTAACACAAAATAGGGTTTTCGGTTTACCTTTGTGCCTTGAACTAAACACGATTTCAACTAGGGCTTGAGGAGCCAAAAATGGCCGTGGGAATCCAAGAGAGTGGGATCTATTTTTCTAGAAACAATACCAAAAATTTCTCTTAAAAACCAAATCAAAACAAAAACAAAAAATTACAAGGATCGGTTTTGAAGACTTACCCTTGGTGCCTTAAAATGACTTGGATTCGACTTTTCCTAACACAAGCTTGTGAGGTTTAATTTTTTGGTAGGCTTTTGGGTGTGATTTAAGCTTGAAAATATAGGGGTTTGGGGACCTTAGAGTGGTCGACTGCAGCAAGGAGTGGAGGGAGAAAGTGAAGTGAGTTTTGGGTGCAAAAGTGAGAAAGTGATCTCCTTAGGTCATGCTTGCCTTTTATAAGCAAAATTGATCAAGCTTACTTATACCTAATCCTAATTAATTGTCCACCAAATTAGCCAAATCATGGGACAAATTGCTGCCCATTTTCAAACCAAAGTGGGTGTGGGCTGCTCATGGAAGGGAGAGAAGAATAAACAAAGATTGTTGACCAAGCATTTAACACCCCTTGAATTTTTTTTCAAAAATTGTCGTGGCTAGGGTAATTTTTTAATCTTACTTTTGGGCTATGGGAGCAGCCATTTTCAGCTGCCTTTTGCAGCTAGGCATAGTTTCTAAGGGCCAATTTTATCTGTGTTGGCTTCTCATCGCAGTCTAATTTTATACTACGGTGTTCAGCCCTTTTTTGGTAGTGTTCCAATTTTCACCCGAAAGTTAGATTTCTGAATCCAATTTTTGTACTATAAATTCCTGGATGTTTTATACTATCTAAGAGCCCATTATCAGTCTAATTTACTGTTTATATCCTATACTGTGGTTGTGTTTACACTGTGTTATCTTTTCACACGTAAACCAAGGTGTTCCTGGGTGAAATTTCAGACACAGTCTCTCATGACTAATTTGGATGTGCTAATTCCATTTTTATCAGTTTTACGTCCATCGGAGGTTGTATGGGCTAATTTTCAGGATCTATGCGACCTCACCTCAAAAAACGTATCAGGTGCCCGATTGACTAATTTGGACATTCTGAGTCCAAATATATCTATTTCGGTGCGTGTAAAGGTCGTTTTGTCCCTCATCCTAATAATGCATATCCCTCAAACTAAAATTCCCTTTTTATGCTCAATCAACAGGATTGAGCCTACTAATCGTTCATATATCAGTCTTAGGTCAATTTAAGGCCATCTCGGCCAATAACTTGACACCGCGATTCTCACTATTTACTATTCACTGTCTTTTTCTTAACTGATTAGTCTGAGTGCTCTGACTCTGATTTTGTCAGTCTCTAGGTGAGAGGAGGTCATCCAGACCATTTTCTCGATACTGTACCCTTGTTAGGGTTTTCTCTCGCTATCGTGCTTAAATGTTCGGTTCGAGCGTTCTGGTGATTTGTTCACCAGTCTTTTTATCAAGAAATGGTCATCCAGACCAGTTTCCTGACACTGCGTGTCTCACACATACATACACATAATAGGGTAGACCGGATTCATTGTCGATCACCCCTTTCATTACATGAATAGTACTTAAACAATACTATATCTGTTTAATCTATTCAATTGGAAAATATACTATATTTTTTCAACTTAATTATTCATTACATAGTAATTAGGTTTCATGCATTTTGAGGGTCTGCGTAACAGCTTTTTGCCTATTACACGGCCTTCAACACAGCCTCTAACACAGGTGTGTATAAGGTAACATGGGCATGTATACACCGGACATGGGCATGTACTAGTTGAAATTCTTCAATGCGGTCATTAGCCCAGGTGGTACACGACCATGTTCTTGACCGTGTCTCTATACACAGCCATGTTCAGTTACACGGCTTCTTACATGTTCACAACCCAAGCGGTACACGGCCTCTTACACGGCCATGTACCTGACCGTGTTCTACTACACAACCATGTATACTTACATGACTACACACACGTTCACAGTCCGATTGGTACACGACCACTTACACGGTTGTGTACAGGACCATGTATTTTAAAAATTGCACCAAAATGCATCAAATGGTCCCTCAATTTCTCATTAAATGAAAATCAAGTTACAAGAATGGGGCGGTCTTTACAACTAGTGACTCAGCGACTAATATTAATGGGGTATGTTATGTTGATAGGTAGATACCTGTAACGTGATAAAGGTGAGAGTACATGTTTGCGTGCAAACTAGGTAAATACAACTCCACCTACAGTATGAGCAAAATGATTTTAAATGATTATTTTTACAGTATGTTAAGTATGCATACCATGCACAAGTTGTTGCATAGCATGATAAGAGTATATAGTTTCACAATCATGTAGATTGATGAAAGAACAAGTTAGATACCATACATCCAAATCACATAAGATTTGGGACAGCTTAATAGAGCATATGGCTAGATCAGATAAACAAGACGAAAATTAATAAATGTGTCGTACTGGCCTGTTCCGTTGAAGAGGTATTTCAAGTTAAAGTAAGATGAGATGAGCCTCCGTTGACAGCTCTTAAGTTAAGTGATCATGGGCGTTTTTGATTATCTATGCGCACTCAGTACTGACACATGGGCCCAGAGCTAGACATAGGCAAGAAAAAGAATATTGAAGCATAACTGGACCATGCATTATTTCACAGTATACATTAGTTATAGTTCATTGTGCTTTCAGCTATAGTAGATATGCATTCAGTACTCGATGTTTTCTATTATGCATACAGTATGTGATGTTATGAATTCAGTGATATGTATTGTTCTGGTATGTGGAATGTTTCAGTGAGATGTACTAGTTTATGACATGCTTATATGGTTTTAAGTATGTATTATGATTTAACATGTTTTACGGACGGCATACTGTACTTGCTAGGCATAAAGCTCATAGTGTGCATTTGTACTGTAGGTAAGCGTCCTATGGCTTAAACATCAATGGATGATGATAGCGATGGTGGCGGATGTGAGGGCAAGGTTATGGATACCACTACAAGTTTAAATCTTCTGCATAGTTTTGAGTAACAGTATATTTTGGAATTGTAACAGTATATTTAAATAGTATATTTTGAATAGTAATCAGTTGAACAAGTTATAAATATATATGTATAAATGAACTCCTAATGATTTAGATGATGTATATTTAAAGTAGGCGTACGTGAATAGGAAATACATATGCCTTCAAAAAAAATTCCCTAAAATCATGGTATATAATTAAGTAAGTTTAAGTAATAGTTTTAAGTAAGTAACAGTAGTAGTTTTAAGTGACGGTCAGGCCACTCAGGGCTACAGGGTGTCACAGTTGGTATCAAAGCGGTATCCTGTCATCCTACCTCACATCATCGCATGCCTACCTCATCTGTCCAAGTAAGTTAGTTTCATTTTTCCTTTTGTGTTGGTATATAAGTTGATGTTTAAATTACAATAGGAGATAATGGCCGCACTGATTGACCCCCGTCAAGTATAAGAAGATTGACATATGAGCCTGGCTTTTGCTGCTATGCGACCAGACCTATACAACGGTCGTCACCTATGAAAACTTCCGTATTGGATCCACCACATGGAGGTTATTTTTGAAGTGTGCCATATCCCACCTTGCCTATAGGTGGTATTGACTAGTAGCTGGCTGGAGGGACCAGCAATGGAATGGTGGAATGAACGACGCAGGATCAGGGATCTGGCAATGTAATGGGCCGAGTTCTGCCAAAACTTCTGCAATTTTGATGGCTTAGCTAGAGATGCAGATATCTAGAATGATATGTACGAGAGGAGATACTAGGTCCTCTCTGACATCTGGGATGTCTATGAGGGAGAGGCCATGGCATACTACAATTAGAGGTTTTTGGATGCCATATTTGTAGGAAATTAAATCGATAAAAATGTATCAGAGTGGCGCAATGGAACAATAAAAATTTTTCAAGATCGTTAAATATCTCATGATGCCAATCTTACAGGAGGAGAATGACCGGAGGACTTTAACCAAATAGCCTTCTCTACTATTCTCTAATTCCCGAATGGCTAAGTGTGTGGGCACTCTAAACCTCGATCGGTATGCTAGCACTGCTAGTCTTCTTCCGACCACCCAGATCTCTAAAGAACTTATTGTCATGATGAGTTATGCAACAATAAGCCTGTTCACCTGAGAGTCTGTGGTCTAAGAGAACTGGAGTGGCAGGACCTCTATTTATAGACTTGCATGAGGTGATTCTCTGAATTCGAATTGGATTATAAGAAGATTTTCTCCCTTATCCACAACATAAAATCCGAAATTATCCAAGGGAAAATCCCAACAAATTTTGGCCAACATTAGGATTATCCAATTCAAATCTAAACAAGATTTTAACATGAATCTTATCTCCCTTTTTCAACTAAAAAATCCAAAAATCCAAGGGGAAAATCCCAACAAAAATTTCAGCCACTTTTGGATAAGGAAGAATCAAAATTCCACTAGGATTTTCAAGCTTGAATCTTATCTCATCCTCATCCAAAATAACCGAAAATCTCCTAGGGGATCTTCCTCAAATTGTCGGCCATAATCAGGGAGGAGAGAATCTAAATTCAACTAGAATTGAAACTTGAATTTTTCCTTGAACCTTATCCACAAAAAATCCAAAAACTCCATGAGGATAATCCTCAAAATTTTCGTCCATTATTGTTAGGATTTGGATTCAAAATTCAAGTAGGATTCTAACAAGATTTTCCTCTCCATATCCAACTCAAATTCGAATTTCATTCCTTGTGGATTTACCACAAGAAATTCGAATCCCACTTGGACTGTGATTCAAAATTTGAATTTCAAATTCGAATTTCAAATTTCAAATTTCAAATTTCAAATTTCAAATTTCAAATTCAAAATTCAAATTCAAATTTCAATTTCAAATTCCAAATTTTAAATTCAAATTTCAAATTCGAATTTCAAATTTTAAATTTCAAATTTCAAATTTCAAATTTCAAATTTCAAATTTCAAATTCAAATTTCAAATTTCAAATTTCAAAATTCAAATTTCAAATTTCAAAATACCCAAAACAGTTGTATTTCAAATTGTTATTCTCATGGATAATTTTCTACAACTCCAATCCAATCTCAAATAAAATCATGACAACTTTATTTGGAGTTCGAATAATTGTGTACTCTATCATCCAAAACAAAATGTGAATCCAACCGGAGAGAATCTTGTCCACCATCCTTATCCTATGTTAACACCATCCATGCATAATAAAGTAGACAATAGCATACACAAATCAATTTTGCCAAATGTTAAGGAATTATGTGGAGCTAGTAGAGGGACCAATTGGACATATATAATCGGGCTCCCGCAAATCCATATGATCATCATTCTTTACCCAACAACTCAATCATATGATCACTAATTTTAGAGTCACACCACTACAAACCTAAAGCTGAACTCCCAATTATATACCGTATTACGTAAGCCTATGACAATCTATCGTCCAATGACTTTGTCATGTATGTAGAACCCTCATATGATATTCACGATCAGCCTTAGGTCAAAGTCCGTTTAATCCTACTGATCAGGCTATCTTAAAGTTTCATTATATTACCAAATAAAGAAAATGATTATTCACCATATGTGAATAAGAAGTCATCCGCCCAGCAGACGATCCAAGGCCTTGTCCATTTTCACATTCAGTATAATGCCTTTAAGAGGATACCCTTAACTCCTCATTAGAGCTATGATTCTGATATCTGTAAATGAACCCTTCACCGTATACAAGTCATGCACCCAAGGAACCGGTCTATAAGCTTACTACCTCTAAGACGCTTTAGCCATTGGAACATCAAAGTACACAAGTCATATACATGAAGCAGTCCATCTACTCAAGATTAAGGTTACTGCACAATGAACGTCAAAAGCAAATCGATCCACTCAAAGCGAACTTCGTAGATCAATCACGCTTTAGTCTCGGTCTAATATGTCACCACCAAGTAATATATCTATGTCTCTACTTGGGAGTCTATGCTCCAGACAGTCAAGACAAACCGTCTCCTCCAAGGCTTTAGACAACATAATAGTCTTAACATGAGTTAGATGCTCGGTCTAACCCCATAGATGACAGACCATAGTTTAGACCACTTACTTTAGAACATTGTCTTCTCGCATACAAAAGTCCATTACATGCAACGTTCTAACAGTTTTAACACAAGCAGTCAGGGAGCCATATTTGCTTACATTTACTTTAACATGTAAATAAAACGAGGACAGATAGCAATGTAATGAATAACCTCTATATATATATAATTTTATTATCCAGTTCAAAATAAATACATCAAAATGTCTCTAATGCTTAGGGCATTTCCTAACAATATTACCGTACAGCCCCTTAGACAGGCCATTTACAGAGGTAACCAACCTGCATCTCATCCATTACCCTCTGCAACATGAAAACCTAAGGTGCCTTGTCTGGGAAATAGTGGACGTAGAGAGGGAAGAGCTCAACCCCGAAAACACTACACCAGTCCAGGACATTGCAGTAGCCGCTAACATGGGAGGTAACCTGGTAGACCCTACACCCCAACTGGCCGATGAAGAGTTCATGGCCGAACACTACTCAGTAGTACCTGAAGGCAATAGGGACCCGATGGAGGACCCCGAGCTAGCCCCTCTATTTCCTGAACACCACGTGGAAGGGGACGATGATGAGGCTCTTCTCGATGCCCAACCCAACGATGAGGGGGATAAGATCCCCGGTCACTTCGGTGACGACGAGTAGATGGGGATGTATGAGCCCCAAATCATCATCGCCAGTGACGATGAAGCTAGTATTATCTAGAGAGATGAGGAGGAGGACCCAGAGGAGTTCCTGCTCAGTGACAGTGATGACGAGGAGATGTCTGATGCCGAATCAAGAGTGTCCTCTGTGTACTAGTAACCCTTCCGCGGGAATTTTAGTTAAGTAATTGTATAGAGGGAAGCAGTAGCTTTCCCTGTCAGACTTAGCTTAATGTACTTGTTGGGATCGTATATTAGGAAGTGTGCGTCACTTTCACCAATCTAGAAGTTTGTACATATTTTTGAGTAATATTATGAAATGCAATATTATGTTGCCCTAAGGGCCTAAATTTGATGATTTCCAAGCATGTCAGTAGTGTGGCAAAAAGTGCAGGACGAATCCTAGCACTCATAGGATGTTCCAATACAATGCGCTAATTGTATTGAACATCACAGTATGAGAGAAAGGAAGATATTATATGCATACCTATAAGTAAGATTGTTAAGTAGGAAAAATATATGTGATACGAGTCCCAAGTACAAAATTTAAAAGACTTATGTTTTCTTTTCCACGCTGTGTGATAGGGTTACTTAGGAAACCATGGCAAAAATGAGATCTCAATCCAATCAAGCTACCCGAGAAGATGAGTTAATGGCACAGCTCATAGCCATGTGAGATATAATGCTAAACCAACAACAAGAACTTGCTTTGCTCAGGGAGCAATTGAACTAGTGACCTCAGGCACCGTAGATGGTAGGAGTATTGGTGCAGGAGGCTCCAGCAGCTCTCAATACCCCTAAGGAGCAAGCGGCTCCTCCAACCCAGGTGACTCCAGTGCCATCAGTCGGGGCTACTCCCGTAGTAGCCAACGCTCTTCCACCGACCCGTAGGGAAGGTGATTTGTACAAGAAATTGCGACGCCTAAAAGTGCCAGAAGTCAAAGGGACCACGAATCCTATTGAAGCCAACAATAGGCTGACCGATATCTAGGCCATCTTGGACTTCGTAGGATTTACTGATAGGGAGAAAGTGCTATGTGCATCCTTTGCCCTACGCAAGGGAGCACTGCGATGGTGGAAAACAGTGGCCATTAGAAGAAACATTAATAAGATGAGCTAGTCAGACTTTGTGGATGAGTTTAAAGAAATGTACTTTAACGACGAGGCCCTAGCAGCCCAGCAGGATGAGTTCAATAACCTACGCCAAGGTAGCATGACTGTGATGGAGGCGGTCCAGAAATTCGAGCAACTAGCCTGACTCTACCCAGACCTAGTGTCGATAGAAAAGGAAAAGGGTAGGAGGATGCTAAAGATGTTCCGGATGGATATCACCGTCCAAGTCTACAGTGGAAGCCACAGGCCAGCAACTGTCACGGCCCAAAATTTAGACACGTGACACGGCAGCCAAATCATAATATCAACCCGAGATTTAAGGAAAAACATTTATTACGAAAAGCGGGTCAACATTATAATTTAGCTAAGCCTAATTATTTATAAGGTAGCATCATAACCACATAATAAAATAAAGTAGAAAATAAATACTTTTTAATGTGTAAACTAAACACAAAAATCGGTCTTCAAAAGAAATTACCAACCATAAAATATTCCCAAGCATGGAATTGAAATAAAGTCCAAACTTAAAGTCTCATTACATCAGAACGAGAAACAGAAAGAAGAAGATGGAGAAAACGGATAGCATCATCTTCGGTAGAAACGGATAGCTCAACGATTTTCAGAACTACTACCTCCCGCACCTGGAAGTAGTCATTTTGAAATCACAAAGAAAAGGGACGTGAGCACTGGCTCAGTAGGACAAAAATAAAGGTGGGTTAAACAGGTAACATTTAAAAGTATGACATAATATTCGTTTCCAAAGATAATCAACAATTTAAGAATACATGGCATAATAATCATTTCCAAAAATAATCAACAATTTCGTGAAAAACATTTTTAATACAAGTTTTATTCTGCTGAGGACTTAGCGTAGCTACAATATACGTGCCCCAATATTAAAAAAATTAAATCATTAAAATAAACCATCATATTTTGAGTGAGGACTTGTCGTAGCTATAATATACGTGGCTCGAATTGAATTATCCTAGATCATCTCGTTACGGTCTAAATAGGCCGAACGGCCCTGCGCAGGTTTAGGGACCTTCCCCCATGGCGTCAACTTTGGGACGCACGCATCATTTACAATGATCGTGAACTAGAGCTCAATTATGTTCACCGGATTATTCAAAAGATGGTATTTACCAAGTTATATTATGCCATTAATCAAAACACGCTTTAAAATACACATTTATTACAAAACACTTTGCATGCGTTTATTTCATCAAAAACAGTATAATAATTTCATAAACTAAAAACATTATGCCATCGATAAAACAGGGAAATTTAAAACACTTGACTACTCCCAGAAAAGGCTAGAAAGTCCTACCTCGATTATCGCACAAGCGTTGCGATAACGTGATCCACCAATCAAGCAAGAACGTTAAATAAATTCTATAATCACAACATATGATCAGTCTAGGTCTAGACAAAATCATCCAATCATTTTAGTGTGCCACAAAAAGATTTTAAAATGTTTAATAACATTTGGGATTTAAAATTTGTGAAAACCCCTAAGTTAGGATATTACTGGACATGGGCAGACTGACCTAGGCTGACTGTAAAATAAATATTAATTCATTTTTAATCCCAAAAATTCTAAATTTTTAATATATTAAACTAGACATCCATAGCTTTAAATCCATATAATTTTTATAATTTTTGGACATCATTTGGTTACTCAACTAGGCCAAAAACCGAGGGGTTGTTTTCAAGCATAAAATTAGGGTTTCAGTTTCAGTTCAAAAACTGGCATTTCTGTCCACCTATCTTAGAAAAATATTTTGACTAGGCTAGTGGATGAGTTTGGTTCTGAAATTTTTAAGACATTTAGGGGACATCTTGAATTTAATTTTAGGCTCAAGATTCACTCAAAAATCATTTTTAAAACTCAAGTTATGGCTGACACAAGTTTATTGTTCTTATGGTAATTTTCCAGATTTCCGTTTTTCCTGTCCGAATTTCAATTAGCGTCAAACCAATTCAATTTTCATCCAATGGTCATGAAATTTCGTGGAGAACCTTATTTATATGTCATTAACACAACCCAAGAATCAAATTGGTAAAAATCATAAAATTTTCAAATGTGATAATAGGTTTTTTTTGAAAGGGGATCAATGAGGCAAAATTTTTAGGGTTTTAGAGAAAGAAATCACACCTTGTTTGTGCTGCACTATTTTTGATGCTTGGTCTCCTTTTTGGCTGAATTTGTGTGAGTGTTGGAATCTTCAAAACAATAGGGAAAACAGTGGAGAAAAACCATAAAAATTTCAGATTTAAAATCAAAAGGAGAAGGAAGGAAAAAGTTGATTTCTCACCTTGTTTTTGTCTCAAAAGTTGTTGAATCTTTGAGCTGTCTTTAGGTAGGTTTTTGCTTGCTGTTTTGGTGTGTTTTGGGAGAGAAAAATTCAGAGAGAAAAGAAGAGAAAGCTGGCCGAATTTTTGAGAGTGAAAGGAAGGGTGAATGAGAGTTGAAAGAGGGTTTTTATACTAGGTTTTTTTCTTTCCTTTTTGCTTCCTTGTTTGGCTGAATCTTTTGAGGGGCAAAAGGGAAAGTTTTTGTGCTGTTTTAAGGCTAGGGTTTTTCTCTCTTATTTCTCATTAAGTGGCCGAAATTATCCATTAGTTTTTAAGGAAAAAAATAATTTGAATTTTGATTGAGTTTTGACCTAACTTTTAATTCAAATAAAATCTCCTTTATTTCCTACACTTTATGGCCGAATTTCTTTTTTATATTTAAGGGATGAAATTTGAGTTTGAATCCTCCTTGGATTTGTGGAATTTAAATTTTTAATTAAAATCCCAAGTAATGGCCGAATATTTTAGGGTTTTTAAAGTTAAAATTGTTGACTTTTTGAGTGAAATCTGACTAGGAAACCAACCCAGGGTTTCCAAAAGATTTTTAATTAATTTTTGGCACACTAATTTTATTTAAATTATATATTAACCCTTAAATAAAATTTAAGGCGTCACAGCAACCCTCGCATAATGCACCAGTTGGGCCATATGAGTAGAGTATTGGTTGGCTCAGGATAAAGAGAGAAAGGCTCAGATCTTCAAGGCCAGAAGAGAGGAAAAGACATCAACCAAGCAAACTAAGGGCAGACAGAACCCTAAGACTCAACATAAGGGTCAGAATGTAGGAAACAGCCAACACAATGGGCAATCCCACCATAACAACAAGAGAAAGGGGAACCAGAGTAACTAAGGGCCACAGAGGAACTTCCCCTAGAAGAAGAACAACCAGGAAGGAAATGGAAATCAATACCTGCCTTGTCCAAACTATGGAAGGAACCATTAAGGAGAATGCTGCCAAGGAACCAGCGGCTGCTACATTTGTGGCAAGGAAGGCCATTATGCTAAGAACTGCCTCTCAAACCCACAGCATCAGCAAGGCCAAGCCCGTGCCATTAACAGTCAACTGCATGCCGTTAAGACTAGGATTGAGGGTCCATCGATCGCTCAGGGTAGATTAGAGGCAGCAGACACTCAAGGAAAAATCTACGCCTTCAATCGAAAGGATGCGGAGGCCGAAACCTCAACGGTAGTGATAGGTCAGCTTTCTATCGCCAACTCCATTGTACTAGTTTTATTTGACTCTTGAGCTACGAATTCATTTGCATGATCAAAGTTTGCAAGGGAGATAGACCAGAATATAAATAGAATGAAACAAACTTTTCGAACTACACTTCCCTCAGGGGAAGTTTTGTTGTCTAATTACTGGATACGCCACGTGCTAGTAGTTATCAGTGGGTGAGAGTTGAGCATGGATCTAGTCGTCCTCGACATATACGACTATGACGTAATCATAGGGATGAATTTTCTCACCATGTACGTAGCTGTAAACTATGGAAGAATAGAGGTTACCTTCGAACCAATTGGGCATGAGAAGTTTGTCTACAAGGGGCTATCGTTGAAGCAACCAAAGATGATGATATCGGCAATTATCATCTAAGTACAAGGCTTACAAGCTTTTATCCAGTGGATGCACCGGTTTCTTAGCGTACATAGTAGACAAGACTCAAGAGGCAGAGATAGGATCGGAAGGCATACTAGTGCTTCGAGGATTTGTGGAAGTATTCCCAGAGGATCTTCTAAGACTTCCACCAGAGTGAGAAATATCATTTAAGATCGAGCTGTTACCAGGATCAGCCTTCATCTCCAAGGCCCCCTACAGAATGGCCTCAGTAGAGTTAAAGGAACTTCAGACTCAGTTGAAGGATCTCACGGACAAGGGCTTCATCCGACAGAGCTGTTCACCGTAGGGAGCACCTGTCTTGTTTATGAAGAAAAGGACGAAACATTAAGGATGTGTATAGACTACCGGGAGCTTAACAAGATCACGGTAAAGAGCAAGTATCTGTTACCACAGATCGACGATCTATTTGACCAGCTCCGAGGTGCTGTAGTGTTCTCAAAGATTGACCTGCATTCTGGGTACCACCAGTTGTGAATCCAGGATGAAGATGTACCCAAGACAGGTTTTCAAATGTGATATGGGCATTATGAGTTCCCTGTTATGTCATTCGGGTTGACAAACGCCCCTGCAACCTTCATGGATCTGATGAACTGCGTGTTCAAGGACTTCTTAGACAAGTTTGTCATTGTGTTTATCGATGACATACTTGTATACTCTAAAATGAAGGAGGAGCATGAGGAGCATTTGAGGGTCGTCTTACGCAAGCTAAAGGACCATCAACTTTACGCCAAATTCTCCAAGTGTGAGTTTTGGCTGGAGAAGGTTCACTTCCTTGGCCATGTAGTCTCCAAGGAAGGAGTGTCAGTAGACCCAGCAAAATTCGAAGTAGTTAGAGCATGGCCAACCCCGAAGGTTTCTCAAAGCTAGCCTCACCACTCACAGTACTAACCAAGAAGGAAAAGAAGTATGAGTCGATGGATAAGTATGAAAGGAGTTTTCAAGAGTTGAAATGTAGACTCACAAGCACCCCAATCCTAACCATACTGGATGCTAGACAGGGAAATTTTGTGATCTACAGTGACACGTCCAAGACTGGACTAGGGCCCGCACTGATGCAGAATGGTAGAGTGGTCACATACGGTTCGTGACAACTCAAAGACCATGAAAAGAACTACCTGACACACGACCTAGAGTTAGCAGAGGTTGTTTTTGCACTCAAGATTTGGAGGCACTACCTATATGGTGTCAAGTGCAAAATCTATACGAACCACCAGAGCCTCAAATACGTTTTCACGTAGAAGGAGCTCAATATGAGGCAACGAAGATGGCTAGAACTGGTAAAGGATTATGACTGTGAAATCCTGTACCATCAAGGGAAAGCCAACAAGGTGGCCGGTGCGCTAAGAAGAAAGCATTCCACATCGCTTATGGCTGTTCGTGCCTTGTCGGAAGCACTACAAAAGGAGCTACGCAGCAGCGAGATCGAGACATTGACAAGGAGATTGTCCGAAATGACCCTCTAATTGATGCTCCTAGAAGAGATTAAGACTGGTCAGGACCTCAATTTATCCCTAATCAAGCTCAGGAAGGAGGCTACAGAGGACCAAAGTTCAGAGTTTAGAGTCTCTAGGGACGGCATACTCTATTACAGAGATAGAGTGTGCGTTCTGAAGGATGAGGAACTCAGAAAATGAATCCTTGTAGAAGCTCATGAAACGTCGTATTTTGTATATCCAGGGGTGAACAAGATGTACAAGGACTTGAAAGAGAGTTTTTGATGTCCTAAGATGAAGAATGATGTCGCTGAGTTCGTTGTCAGATGCCTCACGTGTCAGAAAATTAACATAGAATATCAATGGACGGTAGGAGAACTACAGAAAATCGAGCTACCTAAGTGGAAATGGGAGCAGATTACAATGGATTTCATGGTCGGATTGCCTAGGACATCGAGAGGCAATGATGCAATCTGGGTGATTGTAGACTGATTGATGAAATTAGCTCGATTTCTAGCTATAAAGCTGAGCTACTCGGTGGAAAGATTAGCAAAAATGTATGTAGCTCAGATAGTGAGACTGCATAGAGTACCAAAATCTATCATCTCAGATCGCGATGGATGCTTCACCCCAGGTTTTGGCAGAGCGTCCAAGCCTCATTGGGAACCAAGTTGAAGTTTACCATAGCTTTTCACTCTCAGACTGACAGTAGTCCGAAAGGACCATACAAACATTGGAAGATATGTTGAGAGCTTGTGTCTTAGATTTCAAGGGAAACTGGGACCAGAAGCTACCATTGATCGAGTTCTCGTACAACAACAGCTACCATTCCTTGATCGGGATGGCACCGTACGAGGCATTCTATGGAAGAAAGTGTCGATCTCCGGTTCATTAGTATGAGACCGGAGAGAAATAGCTTACCAACACCTTTCTCGGTTGTCACATTCACCCCTCCTTATAAAATTTTCATCCTCGAAAATTGAGACAAGTAGGGGTACAACGATTTCATTTCATCATCACTTTCCTACATAGCCTCCCCAATACTATGATTCCTCCATAGTACTTTGACTAGTGGAATTGTGTTATTCCTTAGCATCTTCTTTTCTGCTTCAAGGGGTTACCAACCCTTTACATTTCGACAGCTTCATCTATTGAACCCATTTATCGTATATTCTCCCCCTTTTAGATAGGGTAGAACAACAAGAATCATTTCAACATGTCTTAACATAGCAACGTGTCTTAACATTTAGCATGTATTCTAATCTATGATGTAATGATTCTTATTGTATCATTACATAACATGTACATATCATTTCAAATATTTCAACATAACATAAAGGTTATATATTTATGTTAGCCTTGTACATCAAATTTTTCCTCGAGACAGAAAACTCTTTTTCATCATTTGTATCCTCACGTGCGTCATCGAATTTCTTGGCCTATAGTGGATGTTCCTTAAACTGCATTTGCCTCAGTTTTAGTTCCGTCATGAGTTGGAGAAAACTCATCAGTTCCTCAGCAACGATCTATAGGACTCATTACAAAAGTCCCCATCAGTTCCTCGTAGCACACAGCATACGTTAGAACTGTGTCACCGGACATCGACTATAATTTCTCAGTTCAATGAATGAATTCACGTATATTCACAACTCTAGGGAACTTAGGCAGTTTCACTTTCCTACTTGGCCATAAGAAAACAAGAAAATAAGGCTGATGCTAGACTCCTCTCAGAGATTCGCTTGATCGCGGTATGGCGAAACTCGACACAGTTAAGAGCTCATCCTGGTCACAAGAATCCCAATACACACGAGAGTATCTTCCTGAGAGATATCAACAGCCAACAGGACTCAGTTATCTTGATTAATGGCGTACAATCTGGGAATTCAGCCAGATGGTATAAAACCAATCCTACGTTCCCATGGAGTGGCACGGTGCTGTTTGCCATTTAGTTTTGAGGGCACAGTTTGAGCAAAATCTTCTTTCTTACTCTAGATAGTCATTTAGCATTGTGTAGTCATGATCTCATGCACAGTGGTCTCATCATCTCGTCATTTTATCCTTGTCATCTTAGATTTCATCATCTCATTACTATAAAATGTTTATCTTCAATAAATATTTATAAATTAAAAATAAACTAACTTACTTGGACTAACAAGTAGGTTGCACTTTATGCCAGGAGGGATATGGTCAAATTACTCTGATACCAACTATGACAGCCTGCCTTCTTATGGGCTAACCGACACCATCACCGTCGGGCACCATAGTCAACTGCGAGGGACGATCGCCTCGATAGGTCGTCGGCAACATACTTAAACTTATTTTTAACTTGCTCTAATACTACCTGTGACTGCTGGTATCTTAGTTTTATCATACTTTCTTTAATACGCTTATTTTAACTTCCCATTTGAACATGAAAATAGGGAATGAATTTTTTTTTCTTTCACAAGATATTTCTGTAAAGCAAAATATAGTTTACAGAAATTTTTTTTTTGGAATTACAAATAAAATACATCAATTCTCTTTTCTTCAAATCGCTCAGCGGAAGACTAGTAGCAGGACCATATCCACAGTGGATTCCCTATCCCCATTAGCACACGCAAATCTCACCGTCATCCAGGTAATCTAGTGCTGAGATATAGGTTTCTTACCTACAACATGAACAAACTCATGAGCTAAAGCTCAGTAAGTTCAAACATAAATACATGACATATAAAAACTCTTACCATATAGTAATGAGCCTATCTGATACCGGCTGTGGCATCAGAGTAATCATAATATATATCGTACCTCTGTCCCCAACTATGGCATCAGAGCATTAACAAACATATGGCATACACCATTCATCGCTTTGAAACATACATATATATCATGGTAAGCATACTTGACATCACATCATACTTCAAATTACTTACATTTCGTAAGCTTATTTCACAACACATCGCATACTAGTATCATATACTAGTAGCAATAACATTCCTACATATAAAATACTTATACCATGAATCATATAGATTCAAAATATCAAAAATACAATTTTCTATAAATAGTACTATTCATCTATGAATAGTACTTTGATCACTATTCACCATGAATAGTGACTTTGACCACAACACAGTATATCAATAGTAAATCAACCTCAATGTTAGTACTCTCACAAAACTATCATATGCTCAATTATGACATAGTTTTAGTTTTAGGTAATTATCTTTATTTATGTTCTGGTTTTGAGCTCAAGTTGGCCGTACCGTTTTAGTGCGCATGACTAGGAGCGGTACATTAGTGCTGACCTCCACAGCCTTAACCTCATCATCATAGCACCGAAGGCAAAGTATACCTCCCCCCTATGGAAGGCTGGTACGCCAAAAGTGGTTTCATTACTGAATTTTAAAATTCTAACCCAGTAACTTCATATTGCCCCGTGGTTAGGAATGGTTCACATTTTAATTTCATATGAGTGAGTTTCATTAACCTTGCTCTAGTGCCCGAAGCACAATTTATTACGTGTCCCATTTGTTAATAGTGCCTGTAGCACATTTCGTCTCTCTCTCTAATTTATCATAGTGCCCATAGCACATATGTACCTAACGTATAGTTAGTACATCAAAGTTAGCAATAATAATGCTACCTATTGCAGACAAATAAATGTCTGAACTTACAACACATCGTGCATAAACATAATAGTCATTCAAGTTGCAGACAATGTAATATTTGAACTTATCACATATGACACTCAGACATAATAGTCTATTCATGTTGCAGACAGTTCAATTTAAGAACTTACTACATAGAACACATAACACATAACATGACCAGTCCATTCATGTTGCAGTCAATTAAATGCTTGAACTTATAGATGCGCGTATCTCCTTTCCCGGGTCTGTAGACGTTTCTTCGTTGTGTCTGGATCGGGTTCCTAACCGGAAAATCAACGGTTATTTTCAATCTTATTTCATACATAAACTAAATAAAATGTAAAAATTATACATTTTATTTCCCAGTCATGAAATTAGGGTCTAAAATCCCATTTTTCATTTTTCTGCTAACTCTTGGCAAAATTACCATTTTGCCCCTAACAGAATTTTCTCACTTTTTTTCCTCTCTTAATTCTTGAACCGGGTCTTAAAATTCTCAATTATGGCCTTAGGACAACAGTTCTAGCCTTAACGGCCCTTTTTCCAACTATTGGTCAAAATAACCATTTTACCCCTGACGGATCTTGAGACCGTATCATTTTCACTTTAATATTCTATGCCCAAAAATCATAAAATAATATTTCTTAGGCCTTATCGAGCTTTTACAGCATTAATTACTGAAATTCTCGATTTACTATTTACCAACCCTTAGGTGGTACTATTCCGGCCCTCGATCGTCAATACTCTTTTTCCCGGACCTAGGTCATCGAGGAGGCTCGAGTTTCCATCCTGACCACATTTTTACCCTTCGGTTCCTAAAATACCCTTTTGTGCCGTTTTAGAAATTTCGTCTGTATTTCCGCTTAATTTTTAGGTTCCTGGTGTTTAGGAAACGCCTCAAAACCATTTAACCAAATTCTATTCTACCATATACTAAACCAGAAGCCTATATTTTTACATAAAATTCAATTTTTACGTAAATACCTTCACATTACCACATATTTCTTTATCCATCATTTCCATCCATTTTTCTTACAATTTCAAATGATAAAATACATAATTAATTTATAATCATTCCAATACATAATTTAAGGAATGAAGGGACTAAAATCACTCCTGAAATTGTCCCACCGACAATCAAACGAACTGTTTGGTCTCTCACAGACAAACTTTTTCTCTCTGTTCTTCACTTCCCAAGTTCCTGTTTGCAAATCTGATGTTGTGGATGTGTCCGGAACGTCGAAAATAGGCCAACGGGTCATTTTTCAAACTTTGGTCACTAGGTCACCGTTGACCGGCGTTGGCCGGCTTTGACTTACCGTTGACGGGCATTGACCGGTGGTGGTTTGAGTCATGCTTGGTACCAAAACGTAGATCTCGATGAGAGGAACCCATTAGTGGTGTCAATTTCACCAATCGAGCCTCCTATCACCGGAATCGAACCTCGAAAAATCGAACGGCGACGGCGTTGCTCAATCTTTGCCGTACTGGGGTTGTTGCCCAAAATTGCCTTGGGGCTTTTGTTCCCCGTTCTTCTCTGAGCATTTTGAGACCCACCACGTCACTCAACTCCATCGGAATCATCAGATTCCATGACAGCACGATGTTGGACGGCGCAATTCTCTGGTTGTTGAGCTGAAATGAGGCTTGGGTTTTGTTGTACTCTTCACCAAGAATCCATTGGGATCGGAATCGTACCATTTGCACGTCGGACGGCGGAGAAACGGCCGTTCAAAATTTTCGCCTCTGACGGCATTCGGGGGCCGTGTGCGACGTTCTTCGGCGTCGATTCAGCATATCGTTGGACTCAGCTCGGCGATAGCTTTTCAACGAGACCGGTGGTGTCGAAAATGGACACCATTTCCGATGGTCGATTACTGTTCACCAACGGTGTGTGTGTGTGGGAGAAAAAGGAAATAAGGAAAATAATGAGGCCTTTTATGCAAATTAGCCAATTTTCGCTCTTATATACACTTTTTTGTCCAAAATTTCAACATGAGCTATCCTGACTAATTTGGGCATGCTGAACCCATATATATCAGTTTTATTTCCATCTAAGATCGTTTCGACCAGTTTCTGATACTACGAATTCCTAGTCAAAAATTACATTTGTGCTCAATTAACTAATTTGAGCATTCTGATAGGCTATACTGACTAATTTCGGAGCACTAAATCTAAATTTATCAGTTTTATTTTCATCCGAGGTCATCTTAACCAGTTTTCGGTATTGTATATTTCCCGATCAAAATTTACGTTTTGTGCTCAAATGAATAATTTGAGCATTCTGATCTCAAATATGTCAGTTTTATATCAAGAAAAGGTCATCTTGACTAATTTCTTGATACTGCATGTTCTTCGATCAAAAATTACATTTTCTGCTCAATTGACTATTTTGAGCATACTGATTCTAAATATATCAATTTTACATGAAGAAAAAAATCATTTTGACCAATTTCTTGATACTACATGTAACACACACGCATACACATATAACATCACTTCCATAACTCTTTCATCTTTTGGTGGACTTGTCTTACCATAATTCACCTTCTAGGGCTCTTGTTACCGAAATGGCACCGTTTATTCCTGTTTCAGTTTTGTGAAATTCTTCCACAACTGAATTTCTCACCTTTAACATTGTCAGAACATTTTATCACGTTTTAAACAATATTAAATCATTCATTTCACATTTTAAACCTAAAAATCATAATATACATTCAGTATACCTATTTTTCGAGAATGGTGAAATTTCTCGATTGTCACACTAGAGCCAACAAAATGTATCAGGACCTAAAGATACAGTTTTAGACGAGGGTTAAGACGACCTTTTCCGTCCCGAAACTAATATATTTGGACTTGGAAAGCCTAAATTAGTCAATCAGGCACGTCCAAATTAGTCAAAAGAGACTGTGTTTGAAATTTTACACGAGAACGTCTCGTTATGCATGTGCGAGGATAACACAGTGTAGACACAACCACAGTATAAGAAATGAACGGTAAAATGGACACAAATGGGCTCATAAGATGTGATAACCAGGAATTTTAGATTCTCGAATTATGTTAAAATTGTATGAGTATAACAATATGTGACGCCTTAAATTTTATTTAAGGGTCAATATATAATTTAAATAAAATTAGTGTGCTAAAAAGTGATTAAAAATCTTTTGGAAACCCTAGGTTGGTTTCCTAGTCAAATTCCGCTCAAAAAGTCAACAATTTTAACTTCAAAAAAACCCTAAAATATTCGGCCATCACTTGGGATTTTTAATTAAAATTTAAATCCCACAAATCCAAGGAGGATTCAAATTCAAATTTCATCCCTTAAATATAAAGAAGAATTTCGGCCATAAAGTGTAGCAAATAAAGGAGATTTTATTTGAATTAAAAGCTAGGTCAAAACTCAATCAAAATTCAAATTATTATTTATTCCTAAAAACTAATGGATAATTTTCGGCCACTTAAAGGGAAATAAGAGAGAAAACCCTAGCCTCAAAACAGCACAAAAACTTTCCCTTTTGCCCCTTAAAATTTTCGGCCAAACAAGGAAGAGAAAGGGAAAGAAAAAGCTAGCATAAAAACCCTCTTTTAACTCTCATTCACCCTTCCTTTCACTCTCAAAAATTCGGCCAGCCTCCCCTTGTTTCCTCTCTGAATTTTCTCTCCCAAAACAACCCCTCGGTTTTTGGCCTAATTGAATGACCAAACGATGTCTAAAAATTATAAAAATTATATGGAATTAAAGCTACGGATGTTTAGTTTAACATATTAAAAATTTAGAATTTTTGGGATTAAAAATGAATTAATATTGATTTTACAATCAGCCTAGGTCAGTCTGTCCATGTCCAGAAATATCCTAACTTAGAGTTTTTCACAAATTTTAAATCCCAAATGTTTATTAAATGTTTTGAAATCTTTTGTGGCACACTAAAATGATTGGATGATTATGTCTAGACCTAGACTGATCATATGTTGTGATTATAGGATTTATTTGACGTTCTTGCTGGATTTGTAGATCATGTTATCGTAACGCTTGTGCGATAATCGAGGTAGGACGTTCTAGCCTTTTCTGGGAGTAGTCAAGTGTTTTAAATTTCCCTGTTTTATCGATGGCATGCTGTTTTTAGTTTACGAAATTATTATATTGTTTTTGATGAAATAAACGCATGCAACGTATTTGGTAATTAAATGTGTATTTTAAAACGTGTTTTGATTTATGGCATAATATAACTTGGTAAATACTATCTTTTGAATAATCCGGTGAACATAATTGAGCTCTAGTTCACGATCATTGTAAATGATGCGTGCATCCCAAAGTTGACGCCATGGGGGAATGTCCCTAAACCTGTGCAGGGTCGTTCGGCCTATTTAGACCGTAACGAGATGATCTAGGATAGTTCAAATTCGAGGCACGTATATTATAGCTACGACAAGTCCTCACTCAAAATATGATGGTTTATTTTAATGATTTATTATTTCAATATTGGGGCACGTATATTGCAGCTACACTAAGTCCTCAGCAGAATAAAACTTATATTAAAAATGTTTTCACGAAATTATTGATTATTTGTTTTAAATGATTATTATGCCATGTATTCTTAAATTGTTGATTTTATTTTTGGAAACGAATATTATGCCATACATTTAAATGCTACCTGTTTAATCCACCTTTGTTTCTGTCCTACTGAGCCAGCGCTCACGTCCCTTTTCTTTGTGATTTCGAAATGACTACTTCCAGGTGCGGGAGGTAGCAGTTCCGAAAATCGTTGAGATATCCGTTACTACCGAAGATGATGCTATCCGTTTTCTCCATCTTCTTCTTTATGTTTCTCGTTCTGATGTAATGAGACTTTAAGTTTGTACTTTATTTCACGTTATTTAAATTTTATGCTTGGGAATATTTTATGGTTGGTAATTTCATTTGAAAACCAATTTTGTGTTTGATTTCCGCATTGAAAAGCATTTATTTTCTCCTTTATTTTATTATGTGGTTATGATGCTACTTTATAAATAATTAGGCTTAGCTAAATTATAATGTTGACCCGCTCTTCATAATAAATGTTTTTCCTTAAATCTTGGGTTGATATTATGATTTGGCTGCCGTGTCACGTGTCTAAATTTTGGGCCGTGACAAATAATGGTATCAGAGCCCAGGTTTTCAAAAGGGTTTTTCATCAAAAGGATTTTTCATCAAAACGTTTTCAAAAGGGTTTTTCATCAAAACGTTTTCAAAAGGGTTTTCATCAAAACGTTTTCAAAATACCCAAGCATAGTTTTCCTTCCTCTTAGAAGCTTATAGGATTTCCTCTTCCTTCAATCGTATGCAGCAAAATGGCTCGTCCCGGCACGCGTAGTCAGAGGCAGCAGAGAGGCAATGATGAAGAGAACCCCGGGAACACGCAGCCTCAAGGGAGTCAGAATGCAGCGGTTCCTACACCGAATGATCAGCTAACGGCGATGCAGAACCTCACGGTGGCGAAACAGGCTCTCCTCACCGTCTTACCTTTGGAACACCTAACCCAACTCCTGTACCCAATGTTGTTCCTAATGAGACCCCGAGAGCGGGAAGTTCTTCTCAGACTCCTCAGCAAACGCCTACCACCGAAAACCCTACCTCTGGAGCAGTACCTACCCAGCCTATGATACATTCTAAACAGGCAGCCCTAACTCTTTTCTTTAAGCCTCACGTACCCACTTTTGATGGCACGGGCACAGAGATGGATGCCGACTACTGGTTTGATGCCATCCGTAAGCAGCTAAAGTTGACTGCCACACCCACAGAGTTCTGGGTTGAATTTGCTTCCAACAAGCTGGTGGGTCTACCCTCTACCTGGTGGGCTAGTATCGAGGATGGTTTGAAAGAGGAGCAGCGGTCTTCTTGGACAGTTTTCGAGGAGCATTTTCACGAGTGTTTCTTTTCAGCTCAGTTCCGCGACAGAAAAGCTAGGGAGTTCGTCTGTTTGATGCAAGGGTCTATGTCAGTGCGGGAATATGAAGCCAAGTTCACCGAGTTGGCCCGGTATGCGAAGAATCAGGTTTTGGATGAAGCTACTAAGTGTCTCTGCTTTGAGGAAGGGCTTAGCCTCTATGTGAAGAGGGGTGTACAACAGTTCCAGATCAGAGATAGCTACCAGCAGATAGTTGCTAAGGCATTGACAGTGGAAGAGGGCGACAAGGAGTTCCTTGAAGCTCATAACAGAAACAAGTCTGGACCAATCCGCAACAAGCCTCAACACAAGCCGCAGACTCCTTACCAGAAGAACCAGCAATCTCAGGGATCGGGTTCTCATCAGTTATCTGGACAGCGACAGGGTTGGGTGAATGTGATTACCTGCTTCGAGTGTGGTGATGAAGGCCACAAAAGAAATGTCTGCCCGAAGAGACAGTCAAGAGACAATGCTCATAGACATCATCATCAGCCTAATCAGAATGGTCTTCCACAGAGGCAACAGATTACTTCCCAGTCTTCGCAGTCACAGTGCCCTTAGCTTCCAGCTCCCTATCAGCCTCAGCGCACGAGCCAGTACACTGTGCCTTATGCTCCACATGCTACACCGCTACAGCAGTTCCCAGTGCCGAGTTATCAGAGACCACCACCACAAGGTCAGAGTACGGGCTATCAGCGAGGGAATACAGCTCAAAATCGTTGTAAGGCACCACAGGTACACGCTCTTGGAGTTGACAGTATGGAGATAGATCATACACCGACTGCATTAGATGGTATAATTCCTATCTTTGGTACATATGCACATGTTTTGTTTGACACCGGGGCTACACACTTTTTTATAGCCCAACATTATGCTCGTTCACTTGGTTTAAAACTGCAAAATCTTGACTCTCCCTTATGTGTGAAATCCCCGTTGGGCATGACTACCGTTAGTGATGGGTGTCAAGCCTATGTTTATGTTGGGGATGTTTGTTTGGAGGCATCACTTGTGGTAATGCCTATGTTTGCTTATGATGTTATTCTGGGATATGACTGGCTTTCCCGATATGGGATTATGCTTGATTGTCGTAATCGTCGCGTTATCTTTACAACTGATTTCGGACATGTAGTGTCCTATCAGTTAAGCTTAGTTTCAGATGTTGATAGATCTGCTCTGAGGTTAGTATCGAAGAGTAGGCAGGGTATTCTTTGCTTCTTATCCTTGTGTGCAGTAGAAGGATCCAGTTCTGAAAGAGTACCCAACCAATACCTGTTGTCGATAGTTTTCCAGATGTTTTTCCAAAAGCTCTTCCAGGTTTACCGCCTCATCGAGAAATAGAGTTTCGTATCGACTTAGTTCCCGAAACAGCTCCTTTTGCTTCTGCTCCGTATCGTATGGCACCTCTAGAGATGAAAGAGTTGAGCAAGCAGCTGGATGAGTTGAAATCACTGGGCTTTATCCGAGACAGTAACTCACCTTGGGGTTCATTAGTCCTTTTTGTGAAGAAAACCGATGGTTCACTACGTCTCTGTGTGGACTACAGAAAGCTCAATAGTGTGACCATCAAAAATAAGTATCTGTTACCACGTATAGATGACCTGTTCGATCAATTGGGTGGAGCTTGTTCCTTCTCCAAGGTTGATTTGAGATCCGGTTATCATCAGCTTCGTGTCAGAGAGGAGGATATCTCGAAGATAGCGTTCCAAACAAGGTATGGCAGTTATGAGTTCTTAGTAATGCCTTTCAGTTTGACAAACACGCCAGCAGCCTTCATGGATATGATGAATAGAGTCTTCCGACCTTTTCTTGATAAGTTCGTCATCGTATTCATCGACGACATCCTCATTTACTCCCGAACTCGTGAAGATCATGCACAGCATCTCGGTATAGTTTTACAGACTCTTCATGAACATCAATTGTATGCCAAGAAAGAAAAATGTGAGTTTTGGATGACAGAGGTCAAGTTTCTCGGGCATATCATCTCAGGGGACGGTATATCAGTTGATCCATCCAAGGTTGAAGCGATTCTTAAGTGGGAACGACCGAAGAATGTTCCATAGATCCGAAGCTTCTTAGGCTTAGCGGGATATTATCGACGTTTTCTACAGGACTTCAGCAAGCTTGCCGCTTCCCCCCACCAATCTGACAAAGAAGGATGTACCTTTCGTTTGGGATAACAGCTGTGAGTCAGTTTTCCAGGAGTTAAAGAGTCATTTGATGTCTGCACCTATCCTTATCATTTCGGATCAGGATCAAGTATATGACGTCTACACTGATGCTTCTCAACATGAACGAAACTACCCTACACACGATCTAGAGTTAGCTGCAGTAGTGTTCGCGCTTAAGATTTGGCGTTATTATCTGTATGGTGCCAGTTTTAGACTGTTTTCAGATCACTAGAGTTTGAAATACCTGGCTACATAAAAAGATCTCAACCTGCGTTAGAGAAGATGGGTAGAATACATGCAAGACTACGACTTCCAAGTCGAGTACCATCTGGGTAAAGCAAACGTGGTCGCAGATGCACTAAGTAGGAAAAGAGAGGCAGTTCCCAATCTTGATCATGACGCTTCTATAATGGCTATGCAGATAGATGAGTGGGAAAAGGACAGAGTTCTTACAACTTATCAGGTTCGTTTTGGCAAATTTCAGGGTCACCCAGTGTTGCATGACTTAGTGATGGAACCAGAATACGTGCAGAGGATCAAGGAGAATCAGTTGGCAGATACACGTCTCGTTGACGTCCGAGATAAATTGTTAAAGGGCAAGCATGTTGCAGAGTGGTCGATGAACGCCAGTGGAATTCTTTACAACGAGGGTCACTTAGCAGTGCCACACATCCCAGAGCTTATACAGGAGATCTTGTCAGAGTTTCATCAGTCGAGGTTTGCCATGCACCCAGGTGGAAACAAGATGTATCAAAACTTAAGACGGCAGCTTTGGTGGAGAGGTATGAAGTTAGATGTGAAGAACTTCGTGGCCAACTGTTTGACGTGTCAGAAGGTAAAGGCAGTACGGGAGAGACCCGCAGGTCTGCTCCAACCACTTCCAATACCTCGGTGGAAGTGGGATAGTATAGGAATAGACTTCCTAACCGGCTTACCGAGAGCACAGGATGGATCTGATGGTGTCTGGGTAGTTATAGATCGTCTCACGAAGACCGCGTACTTCATCCCGTTCAAGACGACTTGCAACAGGAACCAGCTAACCGAGCTTTACATAAGGAACATAGTCAGATTGCATGGAGTCCCTTCAGTGATCATTTCTGATCGTGATACGCGCTTCAACGCTTGCTTTTGGCAAAGTTTATAGGAAGCTCTAGGCACAGAACTGAACTTCAGCACCGCTTTTCATCCGCAGACAGATGGTTAGTTGGAGCGTCTCATACAGATTCTCAAGGATATACTACGTGCCTGTGTTCTTGATCTTGGAGATGGATGGAGCAAACACCTCTACATGGCAGAGTTCGCATACAACAACAGTTATCAAGCGAGTATCAGAATGGCACCCTTTGAAGCATTGTACGGAAAGCCTTGTCGATCACCCATCTATTGGGTTGACAGCCAGGTTGCACCAGTGGGTGGACCCGATATGATCCTAGACCAGTACGAGAAGATTGCCATCATCAAACAACGACTTCTAACAGCATAGAGTCGCCAGAAGAGCTATGCAGATCAACGCCGAAAGCCATTAGAGTTCGAGGTCGGAGAGTTTGTGTTGCTAAAGGTTTCACCAAAGAAAGGTATCTCTCGTTTCAGAATTAAAGGGAAGCTAGCACCACGTTACATTGGACCTTTCGAGATCGTACGTAGAGTGGGTAAGGTTACATATGAGCTGAAGTTACCCAACACCTTGGGAGTGCACAACATTTTCCATGTATCGATGCTGAGGAAGAGTGCACGAACAGAGTACGAAGTCATTTCAACAGATGATGTAGAAATTCAGCCAGATGTCTATTACGTCGAGGGTCCGGTGAAGATTCTGGATCGTAAGGTCAAACAGCTGTGAACGAAAACAATACCTATGGTGAAGGTTCTTTGGTGTAACCATGGTGAAGAGGAAGCCACATGGGAAACCGAGAAAGATATGCACGAGAACCATGTTGAATGGTTCGCTAAGCAGTAGAGTACATGTAATGTAGTCGACATTAGTTTGTTTTGTAACCCTACTCTGTTCATAGTGGTAGATATACCACTATATGTTTTGAAAGGTGCATTTAGATTGCTTAATGAAATGAGAAGTTATTCATATTCTTATTCTTTTCTTTAGTGTAGAGTAATTCTTAAAGTTTCGAGGACGAAACTATTTTTAGCGGTAGATATTTGTGACGCCTTAAATTTTATTTAAGGGTCAATATATAATTTAAATAAAATTAGTGTGCTAAAAAGTGATTAAAAATCTTTTGGAAACCCTAGGTTGGTTTCCTAGTCAAATTCCGCTCAAAAAGTCAACAATTTTAACTTCAAAAAAACCCTAAAATATTCGGCCATCACTTGGGATTTTTAATTAAAATTTAAATCCCACAAATCCAAGGAGGATTCAAATTTAAATTTCATCCCTTAAATATAAAGAAGAATTTCGGCCATAAAGTGTAGGAAATAAAGGATATTTTATTCGAATTAAAAGCTAGGTCAAAACTCAATCAAAATTCAAATTATTTTTTTTTCTAAAAACTAATGGATAATTTTCGGCCACTTAAAGGGAAATAAGAGAGAAAACCCTAGCCTTAAAACAGCACAAAAACTTTCCATTTTGCCCCTTAAAATTTTCGGCCAAACAAGGAAGAGAAAGGGAAAGAAAAACCTAGTATAAAAACCCTCTTTTAACTCTCATTTACCCTTCCTTTCACTATCAAAAATTCGGCCAGCCTCCCCTTGTTTCCTCTCTGAATTTTCTCTCCCAAAACAACCCCTCGGTTTTTGGCCTAATTGAATGACCAAACGATGTCTAAAAATTATAAAAATTATATGGAATTAAAGCTACGAATGTCTAGTTTAACATATTAAAAATTTAGAATTTTTGGGATTAAAAATGAATTAATATTGATTTTACAATCAGCCTAGGTCAGTCTGTCCATGTCCAGAAATATCCTAACTTAGAGTTTTTCACAAATTTTAAATTCCAAATGTATATTAAACGTTTTGAAATCTTTTGTGGCATACTAAAATGATTAGATGATTATGTCCAGACCTAGACTGATCATATGTTGTGATTATAGGATTTATTTGACGTTCTTGCTGGATTTGTGGATCACGTTATCGTAACGCTTGTGCGATAATCGAGGTAGGACGTTCTAGCCTTTTCTGGGAGTAGTCAAGTGTTTTAAATTTCCCTGTTTTATCGATGGCATGCTGTTTTTAGTTTACGAAATTATTATATTGTTTTTGATGAAATAAACGCATGCAACGTATTTGGTAATTAAATGTGTATTTTAAAACGTGTTTTGATTTATTGCATAATATAACTTGGTAAATACCATCTTTTGAATAATCCGGTGAACATAATTGAGCTCTAATTTACGATCATTGTAAATGATGCGTGCGTCCCAAAGTTGACGTCATGGGGGAAGGTCCCTACACCTGCGCAGGGCCATTCGGCCTATTTAGACCATAACGAGATGATCTAGGATAATTAAAATTCGAGGCATGTATATTATAGCTACGACAAGTCCTCACTCAAAATATGATGGTTTATTTTAATGATTTATTATTTTAATATTGGGGCACGTATATTGCAGCTACGCTAAGTCCTCAGCAGAATAAAACTTATATTAAAAATGCTTTCACGAAATTGTTGATTATTTGTTTTAAATGATTATTATGCCATGTATTCTTAAATTGTTGATTTTATTTTTGGAAACGAATATTATGCCATACATTTAAATGCTACCTATTTAATCCACCTTTGTTTCTCTCCTACTGAGCCAGCACTCACGTCCCTTTTCTTTGTGATTTCGAAATGACTACTTCCAGGTGCGGGAGGTAGTAGTTCCGAAAATCGTTGAGATATCCGTTACTGCCGAAGATGATGCTATCCGTTTTCTCCATCTTCTTCTTTATGTTTCTCGTTCTGATGTAATGAGACCTTAAGTTTGTACTTTATTTCACGTTATCTAAATTTTATGCTTGGGAATATTTTATGGTTGGTAATTTCATTTTAAAACCGATTTTGTGTTTGATTTCCGCATTAAAAAGCATTTATTTTCTCCTTTATTTTATTATGTGGTTCTGATGCTACTTTATAAATAATTAGGCTTAGCTAAATTATAATGTTGACCCGCTCTTCGTAATAAATGTTTTTCTTTAAATCTCGAGTTGATATTATGATTTGGTTGCCGTGTCACGTGTCTAAATTTTGGGCCGTGACACAATATTAATGAATAAAATGCGAAAAAGTTGTATTTCAATACTGTTGTGAATAGTATAAAAATATTCTGACAGTATTAAAATGTGTGAGTTCGTTGATGGAAAATCCTACCAGACATAATTGGGTGAGACGGTTCGAAATCAAAACTGAAAACCCTTGAGAGTGCATTGAAATGTACTAAAACAATAGAAATTTACGATAGAGAATTCTGATCAAACGGAAGCAAAATAAGGCAAACCGACCGCACTGGAGGCGCTGAGAACTCGCCTACGCGATTTCGGTAAAGTTCCGTTTGGATCGGATAACAATCAAAAATTGACCATGAATTAATTAGAGAATTAATATGAATAGTTGATGACATCACTATGATGATGTCATAAAGCCAATTTATTTTCATCAAATTAGAAATCATTTTGAAAGGTGTATGGCTAGGATGGTTTTGCTCTTTGATCAAAGGCCAAGATCATGCCAAAATTCACTTTGAAAAAAATTAAAAAAATTTATGGCATTTTGTTGAAAGGCCATTCGGCCATGTGGAAAGGGGGAAAGAAAAATTTTATTTTGACCCAAAAACCTTTACTTTTTGGTCCTTGAACAATTAAGAAATTGTTGGAAAAAATTGCAAAAAGGCCCTTGGTTTTTGCCTATAAATAGGCATCAAAAATTCAAGAAAAAAATTGAAAAACACAACTAAACTCTTGTCAAATTTTTCCAGCCAAAAACCGTGAGTGAAACCCCCCTTGAACCAAAAATTTTGTTTTGAATTTCACATCAAATCTAGCTTGAATTGCATCTCCAACATCAAGACAACAACTAAGCAAGGTAAGCTTCAAATTTGAAGCATTTTCCTTGATTCTTTTCATTGAAAACCGTGGGTTTGGAAGGTTGAAAAACAATGGAAAAAATTGTTGAATTGTTAATTCTAGGATTGGTTTGATGTTGTGATATTCAAAGCACGAATTAGGACAGAAAAACAAGCAAAATTTTGCATGTTTTCCTTGAAAAATCCATGGCTCCTATGGTGTGAAAATTTCATGAATTTTGTTGTTTTAATTTAGTGATTAATATTCATTCAATTATATGTTAAGTTAAGCATGAAATGGACTTAAGAAACAAGAAAAGTTTGAGGTAGAATTCTTACTAAAACCGTGGGCATGAACATGGTGAAATGGGATAATTTTCAATGTTGAAAAAAGTTGATAAAAACCCTAGGAAGGAGAGTGAAATTTTCTTTCTATTTTTGGCATAAAATCCATGGCTATAACTAGGGTTAGAATGCATGTTTTGTGAAGTTTTTGAATGTTATTTTATACAATAGGAAGCATAAGGATAATGTGTTGTGACGAAAATTTATTAGACGTAAAAACCTAGTAAACTAAGGTTAGTTTGGAAAAAAAATAAATATGTGATGTGACTTGTAAATGTTGAATCATATGAAAGTTTTTATACAAAGTTTGGAAACTTTGTATAAAATAGGCCTCTGGTATAGTACGTGGCAGGTACAAAGGTTCTGAGGCGTACCTAACGTCGGGAAACCTTAAAATATAAGCGGAAATGCTGCCGAAATTTCTAAAATCGGCTTAAGGGCATTTCGGGAAACGAGGGGTAAAAATATTGAACTCGGGGAGGAAACCGAGACCCCTTGGTGAATTATGATTAGAAATGGGAAACCAACCCAAACGGAATAGTAAACCGACCCTAAATCACTAAAATGCCTAAAACAGGAAAAAAAAAATGATGTTAGGGGTATTTTGGGAAACGAGAGAAAATTTTAGATCGGGATAGGAAACCCGAGCCTCTCGAGGACCGAGGGTTGGGAACGGGATAAATAACGTTTAGTAAGTAGTGAAAAGGCCATTTGAGGCCCCGAAACTGTCGAAAAATGAAAAAACGACCCTAGGTGATAGATGAATAGTAATCGAGGGCCGGGAAAAATGAAGTTGAGATTTTGCAGCAATTTAAGTTGTAAAATGATACGAAAGCTTAAGAAACATTATTTTAAAATAATTAAACTTAGAAAATTTGAAAAAATTGATAAAATGAATCAAATTAGGGTTCCGAAACCCGTTAGGGGCAAAATGGTCATTTTGACCAAAAATTTCTGAAAAGGCTCGGAAAGAACTCTAAAAGACCTAGAATAACTTAAATAAAATTCTAAAACTCAAAATGAAGATTTTAGAGTTAAAATTCAAAATATTCTAAGGAACACGGGCGTGTAGAAAGATACACGGCCGTGTATAGGAAAAATTTTATAACCCGAGAGGTACACGGCCTAGAACACGGGCGTGTTGCAGACCGTGTACCAGAAATAAAATCTAAATATGTAGAATTGTTGAGTAAAATAAATATATATTTTAGATGATAAATAAACAGGGTATTAATAGACACTATTATGTCTGTAGGAACCCAAAATAAAGATAGAACTGCGGAAGAGTTCCGGAAGTGGACACTAGCGCAGTATTGGTAAGTTCAAGCATTTTCATGTCTGCAACATGAAATACTGTGTGAACCTATTCTATACTAGCTGCTCACTAGATATAAGTTCTTATGCACATTGGGGGATTAGTTAGTATAACATACCCCAAATAACGAAAATAAGTAAGACCTACGGGCAATGGAGGATAGTGACCTTGGGGTGACATGTACGATCACTTGGTCAAAACTATAAATTGAAAGATGGTAATGAAACCATTAAGGCATACTGCCCCTCCAACATAGTGGTGGAGGTTTGTTTAAATCCTACGGGGTTATCAGGGCTGTGGAGGACGATGTTCTAAGGTCGCTCCTTAGACCAACCCAGTCAACGCGCTAATGATCATCGATACTGCCGTAAATAGAGCTCTACACTAGAAACTTGATAGAAAATAAGCAATCACAAAATGAAACAAAAATCATAATTGAGCATAACTAAAATTTACGCTCGGTTAGGATATGTGAATAGTACACAGTTAGGGTAACTGGTACTATTCACCGGTCAAAGGTCAATTATACTATTCATGGTGAATAATACTATTCATAAAAGATTGAGTTTTTCTTGTTTTTGAATCAATATGATTCTTACTATGGATGTTTGAACTTACTGAGCCTGTTAGCTCATCAGTTTGTTCATGTTGCAGGTGAGAAACCTGTCCAGTAGATTTTTGGATGGCGGCAGGATGCGAACATGTCGAGAGATAGGGAATTCATCGTGGACATGATCCTGCCATAAGTTTTCTGCTGAGCTTTTTGAGTAAAGAAAATATGTTTACAGACAAAGCATACAATGTGTATATATATATTATATATATTACCAAATATGTTGTACTTATTTTGAAATGAAAAATCCAATATTATATTTTACATCGCTTTCTTACTTGACAATCATAAGAAAAAGTATGTATTAAAGAAAAAAAATATTTTGGGGGGCTAAATTTTAGGCCCTTGTGTTTAAGAAGTATGAGTAAAAGAGTTTAAAACTGACGACTCGGATTCAACACACGAACAGTCTTGGTCGGCCATAGAGTCGATTCATGATGGTTGCGAGTGGTTGGAATCTGGGGATGTCGCATAAGAAGTACAACCCAACTAGTAATGATCAGTATAAAAATTAGATTCAAAAAATCCAATTTCGGGTGAAAACTAGAACACTACCTAGAAAAGGTCGGATACCGAAAGGCAGAAATTAGATTGCAAAGAGAATCTAACACAGATGAATTCCCCTCTCTAAATCCATGTCCCCTAGCTAAAAAAGCAGCCATAATTTACTAGAAAAATAGCCCAAAAGGTGGCATTAAAATAATCAAATAGGTATGACCCCTTTCGATTAAAATAAGCAAGAATTCCATTACATGCCAACAACAAAATTTTTTTAATTTGGCCCTTCCCCATGCACGCAGCCCTCAGCCCTTGTGAGGCTGAAATGGGCAGATTTTTGTTCCCCAATTAGACAAAAAATATGGACAATTAAGTGAGATTAAGTTGGGTTAAGTTGGGTTAGTTTTGCCTATAAAAGGCATGCATGACCTAAAGGTGCCACTTTCCTTCTTTTGCTCCCAAAACACCACCCTTTCTTCTTCTTATTTTCCTTGCTACAGCCGACCACTCCACAGCCCCTAAACCAACAGTTTTCAAGCCAAAAATCCAGCCAAAAGCTTACCAAAATTTAGCCTCCTTCAAGCTTGTATTAGGAGATTTCAATCCAAGCCATTCTAAGTTCATTCAAGGGTAAGTTTTTAGAACCAATCTTTGTGATTTTTAGTTATTATTTTCGATTGATGTTCAAAGAAAATTTTTGGTGTTATTTTTAGCACAAGAGGACCCCAATCTCTCTTGGTTCACATGGCCATTTTTGTCACCCAAGCTTTGATTCGGTGTGCCTGGTTCATAGCATGTGAGGTAAAACCGAAAAAACCCTCCTTTTGTGTTTAGTTATTTTTAAGTTTTGATCAAGAAATTTATGTGTATTTATTTATGCCATGGGTTGTAATAAGTTTATTTTGAGCCCTTAGCTTTTCATTTTTAAGTTTATGTGATCGTGTGGTTGTGGTTTAAATTTTATGGATGGATATGTATGTGTGTGGACGTTTAAGTGGCTGGACACAAATCTGTCCCTAGATTTAGACCACGGGTTTTGGCTATTTTGACCATGTTAAAGTCCGAATTTTGGATTTGGTAAAAACATGGAGTTTTAAGTAAATTTCGTTACGATCATTTTAGCTATTACCAAAAATGACACTAAGATAGGTTTTTCGAGTGGTTTTCATTTAGTGTCCAAAACTAGGACTAAAAATCTGAGCACAGGAACAGTCTCAGGTTTTGTTAAAAATGAACCACTTAGATTCTAAACCAGGTCTCGGGCTCAACATGAAAGTTTTAAATCTCGTCGAAATCTTTAAGGCAACCTATGCGTCTTTTAAAAATTTGGCTAGTTCAGGCCTCAAACAGAGCCGTTTTCAAAATAACGTAAAAATATAAACCTTTTAAAAACTGGGCACAAGTAGCTACAGGTTTAGTGAGTTTAGGAGCCATTAGAGTTTGATTTGAGCTCTAAGATGAAAATGAGAATTGTTCATCTCGTCGAGGACGAAAAGTTTTATGTTTACCAAATTTATAAACTAAGTCGTTTTAAACATGTTTTTAAAATAGTTTCGGTAAGTGGTATAAAGACCACCTTTAAAATGCAAACACCAAAACATATTCTAACCTTTTTTAAAATAAGAATATGGTTATAATAAAACACCCCCACCTTCCAATGGGGTGATAAGGAGATGGTTTCAAAGTACATAATTTTCCTAAATTTTTATAAGGCAACCAAGACAATTTTCAAAATAAAACAGTAGAGGTAGCCCGGCAGGCTACCACACCCAAACAAGCTTAGTAACCTCGCAGGCTACCTATTTAACAATGCACGAGGTAACCAGTCAGTTGACTGGTCGGTCACCCAGTCAAGGATGTAGTTTGAATGATATAGTAAGGAATGATGATTAATTTATCAAGTAGACAACTTAATCAACATGATAGAAGTAAGATACCAAATTTCCAAAGTAGAACAGTTGGATACCGATGGACCTCGGTATCATACAACGATACAAATTATAGTCACTAACGGTAGTAGTGACCAAAAAATGATGTTAATTATTTTATTGATTAATAAATTAATTAGCCACGATTAGATAATCAAACTCACCAAAAGAAAGCAAGTTAGTACCGACGGCAATCGGTACCATACGTTAGTATCCGCTTTAGTCACTAACGGTATTAGTGACTTAGCAAAAGTATTAATGGAATCTGTATTGATGACAGGTAGTCACCTATAACATGATAAGCACGAGAGTACAAGTTTGCTTGCAAACTAGGTAAGTACAACTCTGCCTACAGCATGAGCAAAATGATTTTAAGGTGTCGATTTTACAGTATGTTAAGTATGCAATTCATGCACTGTTGTTACATCACATGTTAAGAAAGCATATAGTTTTACAATCGCATAGATTGATGAAAGAACAAGTTAGATGCCATACATCCCTATCGCGTAAGATTAGGGACAGCTTAATAAAGCATATGGCCAGATCAGATAACAAGATGGAAATTAATAAAGCGTGTCGTACCGGCCTTTTCCGTTGAAGAAGTTTTTCAAGTTAAATTAAGTTGAGCCTCCATTGATGGCTCTTAAGTTAGTGATCACAGGTGTTTCCAATGATCTGCACGCACTCGATATAGACACACAGGCCGTCAGCTAGACGTAGGAAAGAAAAAGAGTATTGAAACATAAATGAGCATAACCGGATCATGCATTGTTCACAGTATGCATTAGTTATAGTTCATTATACTTTCAGTTATAGTAGATATGCCTTCAGTACTTGATGTTCTCTGTTATGCATATAATATGTGATGTTCTACATTCAGTGATATATGTTGTTCTGGTATGTGGAATGTTTCAGTGAGATGTGTTGGTTTATGACATGCTTATATGGTTTTAAGTATATATTATGATTTAAACATGTTTTGCGGATGACATGTTGTACTTACTAGGCATAAAGCTCACAGCATGTGTTCATGATGTAGGTAATTGACCTATAGCTAGGTGACGATGGTGGCGGAGGTGGGTGTGAGGGTGAGATTATGGATATACCACGAGTTTAACTTCCGCATAGTAAAGAGTATTTTTAAATAGTATATTTTGAATAGTCATTAGTTAAAGAATTTTATAAGTACGTATGTATGAATGCACTTCTTATGATTTAGACTTTGTATTTTTAAAAGTATACGTACATAAATAGTAAATACATATGCATTCAAAAAAAATCCCCTAAAATTACGGTATCTAATTAAGTAAGTTTAAGTAATAGTTTTTAAGCAAGATAAGTAATAGAAGTTTTAAGTGACGGTCTGAGCCACTTAAGGCACAGGACGTCACAAACCAATCATATGAAGATGTCATAAATGGAGGAACAACAAAATAAACTCAATGGAAAGAATTAGAAGATCAATGGCTTAGGTCTAAAGAGGTTTTGATCTAAGGGCTAAAAGTTTGGCAAAATTCCATCTTTTTCTTTTTGTTTTAAAAAAAAATTTGGGAAATGATTCCCTTGGAGGATCTAGTGGTAGGTGGCTAAATGGGGCTAGTTTGGCTGTCCATGATTGGTCCAAAATTGCAAGGAAATTATATAATTTGAGAAAAAATTACAAACATTAATTAAAAGTAAGAAAAAAATAAAAAAAAGGTGAAAATTTAGTTTAAGTGGAACCGGATATTTGGGGGTTGTTTTCGGCTCTTCATGCATGCCCATAAGCACCAAAAAACTAGTAGCCATAGCCAAGAGAGAATAGAGAAAACACCAAGCTCATCCAATGGGCATTTTCGATAGTTTCATGCAAAAATCACGTTTCAGTGCACGTAAGTAAACTCTTCCACTAAGACAAGGTAAATAGCTCCTTGAAATTTTTTTATGCATTTTGGGCTGTAGAATCTGTGCCTTGCTACTGCCAAAATTAGAAGAAAATTTGATTATGGTGAATGATGATTTAGTGGTTAATAGTTAGGTTTTACGCATTAATTTCGATTACCATTGAACTAGGGGGAGAAATTAGTGATTAAACTCTTGAAAACATGGAATTTTGTGATGAATAGGGGCTGTAAATCCATGGTTGGGGATGATCAAGGATTTAATAAAATTTTGATGTTACGATGTTTAATTCAGTGTTATTGAAGTTAGGTTGACGTGGGTAAATAATGAGGAATGCAAGAAAACGAAAAATGGTGTATGGAACCCTAGGAAAACCAAATTGTGGCTTAGGTTTTTCATGGAAAAACCATGGGTTATGTAGTGTGATAGATTGAGTTTGTAAAAAAAAAATTTGTGTTTGAATTTGTATACAAAAACCATGGGTGATGTTGGAAACAAATGGATTGAGATGTCGTTAGGAAACTTTATGTTTATGTGAGAATTTTACTTAAAAAGTTTTGAACTTTTTGTGTAAAATTAGGCCTTTGGTATAGTACGTGGGTACAATGGTTTCGAGGCATTACTAGAATGCCAAGAAGCTAAAATTTAAGCTAAAATGCTATTGAAATTTTTTGTGATAATCAAGAAATTTCATTGTTTTCAGAAAATATGTACATTATACGAATACAATGATTTTTATGTTTAAAACATAAAATGTATGATTTAATATTGTTTAGAATGCAATGAAATGTTCTATCAATGTTAAAGGAAAGGAATTTGGTGATAGGAAATTTTACCGAACAGAAATAGGACAAACGGTGCCCTTTTGGCATCAAAACCCTAGACGAATACCAGAATTCGCTAAAAGATGAAAAACTTACGACATAGATTTTCGGCCAAACGGAAGTGAATTAAGGTAAACTGATCGCACGAATGACCCTAGAAACCCACTGGTGCGATTTCAAGAAAGTTTCGTTCGGTTTGACTTTTGGTCAAACTTTGACCGAATATATATTAAGTAATGTCATCCATGAGGTCATCTAATGATGCAATAAATGGAAAAGTTTTTGTGCAGAAAGAAATAAAAGATCCAAGGGATAAGCTTTAAAGTGGCTTTGATCTAAGGGTGGAGATCATGCCAAAATGGCATGAAAATTTTGAAAATTTGGGGAAAAAAGGACAAGTTAGAGTCGGTTAGGAAGATGGAAATCAGAAAAGAAAATTTTCTAATTACAATTAAGCCCTCAAAAAGTTTCTAAAAAAACCTTTGAAATGTTGCCAAATTACTCAAATTTCTTTGCAATTTGATCCCTTATTGTTGGTAGCCATAAAAGCTTGGTTTTAAGCTTAAGAAAATCAGAAAATTTCTAGCCAACTGCACAATCCTTGCTGCCATGAGAAACCACCACCACCAAGCCATTTTTTTTTCAAGTTTTTCCCTCCAAAATTGTTCCAAAGTCATCCCAAGCTCAAAGGAAGCAACATAAGTGAGGTGAGCCTCCATTAGCAAGTTTTCTTCTTGAAAATCTTTTGTTGAAACCATGGGAACCATGGTGATGATTTCAAGCTTTGATTTTGTTAGATTTTGCCTTAAAAAGTCATGTTGTGTAATAACCGCTCTATTCACGGGACATAATTACTATGTAATAAGAAATTATGTCTATGAGTGCAGTATAATTTTCTAATTTGAATGAATTAAATGAGTAAAGAAACGTTTAATTTCTATTCATATAGTAAAAGTGGCAACCGAGAGTGAAATCGGTTCACCTTATTATGTGTGAGTGTGCATGAATGGCACACAGTGTCAAGAAACTGGTCAAGATGACCATTTCTTGATATAGAACTAATGAGCTAGTCATCAGTACGCTCAAACTAGTTATTTGAGCACAGTAGTGAAATTTTGTATGATAAATATACAGTATCAAGAAAATGGTCGAGGTGATGTTTTCTTGACACCAAACTGATATATTTATAATCAGTATGCTTAATTTAGTCAAATGGACACAAAACGTGAAGTCATGTATGAGACATGCGCAGTAACGGGTAAGGGGTCAAGACGACATTTTCTTAACTCGAAACTAATATATTTAGAGTCAGAACACTCAAACGAGTCAATTGACTACAAAAGGTGATTTCTGGGTAGAAGTCACACACATCCAGAAATTAGTCCAGACAACCCCAGATGGATGTAAAATTGATAAATTTAGAATCAACACGTCCAAATTAGTCAATATAGCCTGTGTCTGAAATTTCACACGAAAAAATTATACTATGTATGCGTAGTGTTAGCATAGTTTAAGACACAACCATAATATTGTAGATGAATAGTAACGACTCAGAGTGGGCTCATAGGTACTACAACCCATTCAAGAATGAATAGAATAAGAATTGGATCAAGTGAATCCATTTTTAATCAAGGTTTAGAACACAACCGAAAAAGGGCCGAACATGGTTAGAGGATATTAGACTGCTAAGAGAAGCTTTTGTAGATGAAATTCTTCCCTCAAAAACCATGTTTGTGGGCAGCCAAGCACAGCCCAAGGAGACAATGTGGAAAAGTTTCCCACAAAACAAGGAAACATGCCTTGTAGCTTTTGATTAAAAAATTGAAAAGGTGGAAACAATTTACTATTGAGTTTAGCCATGCCATTAATGCAAATTTGGCTCCTTTTTCTCCATGTCTCCCATTAGTTTCTGAAGGGGGCAGTAGCAAAAAACTTGTCCCCTAAGCTTAGTCAATTAGGCTTAAGAAAACTTGTTTAGAATTGATTAATCATGCTTAGGACAAGTCTATATAAAGGGCACCTTGGCCATTTGATTCATTTTTCCTCTTCTTGCAACTCCAAAGCTTCAAAAAATTTATTCTCTTCTTCCAGCCCCAGTAGACTCCTCCATAGCCTCAAAACACACCAAAAACTCACCAAAAGTCAGCCCAAAATTGCTTAGTTTGTTGCTTAGATTGTGTTCATTCTTCAAGGTCACTTAAGGTAAAAGTGTTGAAATCTTTCCTTTGTGGTTTTGGTTGTTTATTTAGCTTTATGAACCAAGGAAATTTCTATGTTTTTCTCAGCCCAAGCCAACCTCTTGTTCACCCTTGGTCCACACAAATTTTTGGTCATAAGTCTTGCTCGGTTTGTGCTAGTTTCGAAGCACGCTAAGGTAAAAACTCTAGAATCCATCCCTTTTTTGTCCTTTACTAAGTTTCGATATCAAGGAGATTTATTATATATTTTGAGCAATGGGTTGTAATAAGTTTATTTTGAGCCTTGAGCATTGTATATTTTTATTTATATGATTGTGGTTTAAGTTTTTATGATTTGTGGATGCCATGGACATTTTAGGGTTTGGTTGGAAACCAAAGTGTCCTAGATTTTTAGCCACGGTTTTGCTAAGTTTTGAGCATGTTATGGACAGATTTTGAGTTTTTTAAAATATAGAAGTTCTAGGAAATTTCATTATGGATATTTTTACGTCAAATAGTCTTTGGCAAAAAATGATGTTAAGATAGGTTTTCGGGATGATTTCTGACCGAAGGTTAAAACTGGAACTGGAAACTTTGGAATAGGGAACAGTCACCGATTTTTCTAAAAAAAAAGGTAACTTAGAGTCCAAACCGGGTCTCGGGCTTAACACAAAAAATGTAGATGGTGTCGAAAAATAAAAGATCGCTCATGTGAATTTCAAAAATTCGGTCGTTTAGCGCTCCAAACAGAGTGATTTTTAATTAACCGAAAAACTAGAAATTTTCTAAAACTGAGACAGTTTTTAGCCATGGGTTTGTAGTGTTTAGGACCCGATAGAGTTTGAACTAAGCTCTGAGTTGAACACGGAAGTTGTTCATCTCATAGAGGACTAAAAATGTCTTGTTTGTCGATTTCACAAACTTGATCATTTAAGCAAGTTCTACACAGTTTTTTGAAAAAGGGTTCAAAAACCACCTTTTAAGTGAACACCAAAATGTGTTCTTTAAAATGAGAAAATGGTTTTAAGTAAACACGCTCACCTTCCAATGGGGTGAAAAAGGGGATTGTGTTTAAATCCTAAGGAAAGGTATTTCATGAAGAAAAAAAAACACAAGATGTTTTCCATAATGATTTTTCAAATCAGTGGAGGTAGCACGATTGGCTATAAAATCAATATGCAAGGTAACCAATTAGTTGACTAGTCGGTTAACCAATCAAAACTGAGATAGGAAGAGAGAGAGAGACATTAATTAATTTATTGGATAGATAAATTAATTAATCATGATTAGAAAATAGTTGTCGAACTCTCAAAAGAGAGAGTTTAGCATCGATAGGGATCGGTAGCATATAACGATAAAGTTTTATTAGTCACTAACGATAATAGTGACCTGAGAGTGAATAATTAATGGGATGCGTTATGGTTACAGGTAGAAACTTGTAACCATGATGCATCCCATTAATTCAAACAATTAAAATAACCACATACTACATACATAATACATGATAACAACATAAAGGAATCCTAGAATGCCACTCTCGAAATATCAAATCCATAAATAAATAAAAAGACTAACTAATTGTCTAATTTATGTACATGGCATAGTTACGAGACGGCTCTGATACCAACTGTAGGAAAAAATCGATAAAAACACATCAGAACAGTGCAGCGGAATTAAAAAATTTTTTTTAAGATCGTTAAATAACTCGTAATGCCATATACAATAAACTAACAATAATATAAACTCATACCTCAGAGGACGACAAACTGCAGGAGGAGAATGACCAGAGGGTTTCAATTAACTAGACTTCTCTACTATTCTCTAATTCCTGGATGGCAGAGTGTGTGGGCACTCGGTTCCTCGATTAGTATGCTAGCACTGCTAGTCTTCTTCTGACCACCCAGATCTCTAAAGAACTTATTGTCACTGTGGGTTATGCAACAATAAGCCTACTCACCTGAGAGTTTGTGATATAAGAGAACTGGAGTGGTAGGACCCCTATTTATAGACTGGCATGAGGTGATCATCTAAATTTGTATTGGATTAGGAGAAGATTTTCTCCCTTATCTACTAACAAAATCCAAATTCCCCTATAGGCCATAAACATGGGAAGATTCGGCCACCTTAGTGTAGATTTTGTATTCCAAATTCAAATAAGATTTTAACTAGAATTTATCTCATCATTATCCACTATAACCAAATTTTCTTTAGCCCAAAAAGAAGGCTAGATTCGGCCACCTTAGTGTGAGGATAATCAAAATTCAAATAGGATTTTCTAGCTTGAATTTTATCCCACCCTTATCCACATAAAAAAAATCTGAAATCCCTTGGAATTATCCATGCAATTTTCAACCACTTTTTTGAAGGAGAGAATCAAAATTCAATTAGGATTGAAACTTGAATTTTCCTTGCATCTTTATCCACTAAAAACCGAAATCACCTAGGGAGAATCTTCGCTAACAAATTCGGCCACTTTTGGTTAGGTTTAGGATTCAAAATTCAAGTAGGATTCAAACAAGATTTTCCTCTCCATTATCCATATCAAAACTGAATTCACATGTGGATTTATCTACAAAGAATTTGAATTTTACATGGACTGTGATTCAAAATTCGAATTCAAATTTCAAATTCGAATTTCAAATTTAAATGTCAAATTTGAATTTCAAATTTCAAATTTCAAATTTTAAATTTCAAATTTCAAAATTCAAATTTCAAACTCCACAAAAAGTTGTATTTCAAATTTTGTTCTCATAGATAATTTTCTACAACTCCAATTCAATCTCAAATAAAATCATGAAAACTTTATTTGGAGTTCGAATAATTGTGTACTCTATTATCCAAAACAAAATTTGAATTCAACCAGAGAGAATCTTGTCTACCATCTTAATCCTATGTCAACATCATCCACGCAAAGTCAACTAGCAAATAAGCATACACAGATCAATTTACCATTCATTAAGAAATTATGTGGAGCTAGTAGAGGGACCAATTGGACATATATAATCGGGCTCCCGTGATTCCATATGATCATCATTCTGTATCGAATAACTTAATCATATGATCACTAATTTTAGAGTCACATCATTATAAACCTGAAACTAAACTTCCAATTATATACTGTATTACGAAAGCCTGTGACAAGCTAATGTCCAACGACCTTGTCATGTATGCAAAACCCTCATATGATATCCATAATCAACCTTAGGTCAAAGTCCATTTAACCTACTGATCAGGCTATCTTAAAGTTCCACTATACTACCGAATAAGAAAATGATTATTCACCATATGTGAATAAGAAGTCATCCACCTTGCAGACAACCTAAGGCCTTGTCCATTTTCACATCCAGTATAATGCCTTTAAGAGGATATCCTTAACTCCTTATTAGAGCTATGACTCCGATATCTGTAAACAAACCCTTCATCATATATAAGTCCTGCACCCGATGAACTGGTCTATAAGCTTACTACTTCTGAGATGCTTTAGCCATTGGAACATCAAAGTACACAAGTCATATACATGAAGTAGTTCATTTACTCAGGATTAAGGTTATTGCATAATGAACGTCAAAACCAGACTGATCCACTTATAGCGGACTATGTAGATCAATCACGCTTTAGTCCCAGTCCAACATGTCACCACCAAGCAACATATCTATGTCTCTAATGGGGAGTCTATGCTCCGGACAGTCAAGCAAACCGTCCTCACCATGGCTTTAGACAAAATAATAGTCTTAACATGAGTTAGATGCTCAGTCGAACCCCATAGACTACGAACCTTAGTTTAGACTGCTTACTTTAGAACATTGTCTTCTCACATACAAAAGTCCATTGCACGCAACGTTCTAACAATTTTAACACAAGCAGTCAGTGAGTCATATTTGATTACATTTACTTTAACATGTAAATAAATTAAGGACAAATAGCAATATAATGAATAACCTCTATTATTAATTTTATTATCCAGTTTAAAATAAATGAAATACATCAAAATGTCTTTCATGCTTAGGGCATTTCCTAACAATCTCCTACTTACCCTAAGCTAGTAGATGTGCCATGTTATGCATCCCCATCACCTTAACATGCCTCTCAAAGCTTTTGGCCGTCAAAGTCTTAGTAAAGAGATCGGCAATGTTGTCCTCGGACGTGATTTTACATACATCCACTTGTCCAGTCTCCACGTGCCCTCTAATGATGTGGTACCTTCGATCTATATGCTTGGTCCTCTTATGGTGCTGAGATTCTCTTGTGTTGGCAATAGCCCCACTGTTATCACAGCAGAGTGTGATAGGCTTGTCAACACCCGAAATGACCTCAAGGTCTCTAAAGAACTTGCAGAGCTAAACCGCTTCTTTAGATGTCTCAACTGCAACCACATACTTAGCCTCCATCATAGAGTCAGCCGTGCAACCCTATTTCACGCTCCTCCACACAATGGTGCCTCCTCCGAGAAAGAACACTGATCCTGATGTCGATTTCCTCGAACCCTTGTAAGTTTGGAAGTCTGAGTCCATGTATCCTATGGGTGTTAGGTCCCCTCCAGAAAACACTAGCATATAATCTCTCATTCTCTTAAGATACTTAAGTATATGCTTTACTGTTTGCCAGTGCTTGATTGTAGGATTTGCTTGATATCGACTCACCATACCTACTGCAAAACATAAATCCCGGCGAGTGCAAAGCATATCGCACATAAGGCTACCCATAGCGGATGCATAAGGGACCTTACTCATATGCTCTCTTTCTTCTGATGTCTTGGGACAATCATTCAATGAAAGAGTTAGACCGGCAATGGAAGGTTATGAACCTTTTTTTGCCTCCTGCATTGCATACTTGTCAATTATTTTATCTATATATGAAGCCTGGGATAATGCTATCATTTTGTTCTTTCGATCTTTAAAGAGACAAATGCCTAGAACATAATTAGCTTCTCCCAAGTCCTTCATGTCAAACTGTTGGTTCAGCCAAAGCTTGAATGACAATAAATTCCCTACATCATTCCCAATGAGCAGTATATCATTGACGTAAAGTACCAGAAAGACCACTTTATCATCCTTAATACGTTTATAAACACAAGGTTCATCAACGTTCTGCTTAAAATCGAATGTTTTGATCACTTGATCAAACCTTTGGTTCCATGAGCAGGATGCTTGCTTTAATCCATAAATGGATCTAAGTAACTTGCAGACTTTTCTTGTGACAACCAGGAAATTTAGGCATTCTCGGAAGAAAATGTACAAATGTATGTATATAACAATTTGTACTATTTAAAGAGTGAAATGAATGTACTTATATTGTTTAGAATACATTGAAATGTTCTAACAATACTGACGAGTAAGAATTCAGTGTTGATAAAATTCGATGAATTGAAACAGGTGGAACGGTGCCAAAAACGGCATTGAAAACCCTAATCGGTGCAATAAAAAATGAAAAACTTCCGGGATTGATTTTGATCAAATGGAAGCAGTATAAATTGATCCGACTACACAGGATATCTCAGGAACCCGCCAGGACGATTTCAGGAAAATTTCGACTCGAACCGATACCGGTCAAAAAGTAGTCGAATTAATGTGAATAGTAAAGTCAAAGCCAACATATTACTTTGCATTTATGACATCATAAAGCCAAATTTAATAAATGTGAAAATATGGTGGTTGGTGGCATTAATGGCCAAGAATAAGTTACTTTTTGATCTAAAGGCCAAGATTTGGCCAAAATAAGCCAAATTTAATTTTTGAAAAATTTGGAAAGAAAATGCTTGAAAAGTGTTGCATTTTGATTGGTGGAAAGCCAAATTAATTGGCTTCCTTTGTGTTTAAGTCGGCAAAACATGGAATAAAGTGGCCGAAACATTTTCAAAGCCAAAAACATTTGAAAAAATTTTTTTAAGTATTCTGCCTAGAGGAACCGTGAGCCACCAAGGAAAACCAAGCCAAATACCCAAGTTTTATTCACAAAAGTGGTGTCAAACACTTCATTGAAGTCCAAGGAAGCAAGAAAGCAAGGTAACCTTCTTTGGTTTGCATTTTTTCTTGATTTTTCTCCCTAAAATCCGTGGGATGAATAGTGTGAAAATGAGAAAATTTTTAGTTTGTTTTGGTTGATTTGGTGCTTGGGTTTTGTTAAGGGTGTGATTAGAAGAAAAACCATGCATTTTGTTTAACGAAAAACCAAATTTTGGTTGGTTTTCCAAGGGTAAAACCGTGGGTTACCATGAGTAATTGATGTTGAATTGTTATTGTTTAAGTGTGGAAATGCTTTAAATCATGTTTTGGTTAAATGTAAAGCATGATTTGTGAGGTTATAAAGCTTGGAAAAATTTTGGTGTCAAATAACCCTAATATGGCCGTGGGTTTAATTAGGGTTTGGTGAACAGTTTTTGCATAATTTACTTGATGTTTGGATGATTTAAATCATGCATTGAATTAAGGAAATGATGGATTTGTGATTGAAAGCATGAAACAAAAAAATTTGTTGCATGTTTCTCTTAAATGGCCGTGGGTTATAATGGTGAAAACCCTAAGAATTTGTGTTGAAAAATGAATGGAAATTGGCTTGAAAATGTGCTAGATAATGACATTGGAATAGCCTAAAATTTGGTGGAAAAATTGAAAAGTTTTGGTTAGGTTTTAAGTGTGAAAACCGTGGCCAAAACCAAGGGTAAAAATTGAAAGAAATTTTGTGTAATGTGGCTCAAAATGTGAATTGAAATTTTGTGAGCTTTTATGTAAAAGTTTTCCAAACTTTTGCATAAAATAGGTTTGTGATATAGCACATGGCAGATACCTATGGTTCGAGGCGTACCTAGCGCCGGTAGCCTTAAATTTACGCCGAAATGCTGTCGAAATTTCGAAAACGGCATTTGGGATAAAAAGGGAATTAAAAATAAAAGTTTAAGGTCAGGTCGGAAACCCGAGTCCCTAAAAGAAAATTGAATAAGGAAAACCTAAGGGGTGGTTCGTGAATAGTAACCCGTCCCCTAAAAATGTAAAACATGAGTGAAACTGAAAAACCGATCCCGAGGGGGGACGTTTTTGGGAAACGAAGTAAAGGTTCGAGTCGGATACGGAAAATCCGAGCCTCGGAGACCTAGATCGGGAACGTCTAGATGAACGTTTTAAATACTAGTAAAACGTCCATTTGAGGCTCCGAAACGATAGAAAATCACTAAACCAACGTAAGGGTCGAAATAGTACTTCCCGAGGGTTGGGAAGGTGAAAAATAGAAATAAAATTGAAATGGACCCGGTAATAACTAGAAAAGAGTCAGAAAAGTTCCTAAGAGCCAAAAATGCAGTCTGGATCGAGAAAATTCCGTCAGAGGCATAATTGTAATTTTGTCAAAATATACGGGCAAAATCATAATTTTGCAAAAGTTGAGAAAAATGGGGAAAATGATAAATAAAGCCTAAAAAGTTATAAATAGGTTTTATTTAAGCTTTTTAATGAAAAATAAAAGCTATAAATGGAAATGAAATTAACAAACAAAGTTTTGTCAGTAGGATCCCAAAATCGACCTACAAGGAGGGCGATCAAAGTCCAAGAGAGAAAAGGGGAAGAAATTGATAAGGTAAGTTCAGACATTTATCTGTCTGCAACATATAGCATTATTATTGCTAACTTTGATGTACTAACTATAAGTTAGGTACATATGTGCTACGGGCACTATTGTAGAGTAGAGAGAGAGACGAAATGTGCTACGAGCACTATTAAGAATAGGACACATAATAAATTGTGCTTCGGGCACTAGAGCGACGTTAATGAAACTCACTCACCTGAAATAAAAATGTGAACCATTCCTAACCACAGGGCAATATGAAGTCACCGTGTTAGAACTTTAAAAAGTCGGTAATGAAACCACTTTTGGCGTACCAGCCTTCTGTACAGGGAGGTAAATTTTACCTTCGGGGCTATGATGAGATTAAGGCTGTGGAGGTCAGCACTAATGTACCGCTCCCAGTCATGTACAATTTTGCCTTCGGGGCTATGAGATTAAGGCTATGGAGGTCAGCACTAATGTACCGTTCCTAGTCATGCGCACTTAAATGGTACTGCCAACCTGAGCTCAAAACCAGAACATAATCAAAGATAATTATCTAAAACTGAAACTATGCCATAATTGAGTATAAGACAATTTCGTGAGAGTACTAACATCATAGTTGATGTATTGTTGATGTACTGTGTCGTGGTCAAACTTAATATTCACATATGAATAGTGGTCAAAGTATTATTCACGAGGAATAGTAGTCAATGTTACTATTCATGATGAATCATGAATAGTACTATTCATCATAAATAGTACTATTCATAGAAATTTTATTTCTTGCATGTTTGAACTTACTGAGCTTGTAGCTCATCATTTTTGCTTATGTTGCAGGTAAGCGACCAGCTCAGTAGCTTTGTTTGACTGGATGGCGGACGGGATGGTGCATGTTAAATGGGATAGGAGGCGAGGAATATGGTCCTGCCAGAGTCTTTCCACTGAGGGATAAAAGAGAAGGGAAAAAGAAACAGTCTTTTGTAATAATATATATTTTATGAAAGTACTGTATTACGTAAATTACTTTGTACTTGTAAACAAAGTAAATAGTAGATAATGTTTTCATGATGTTAAAAAAAAAATTTCCCAAAAACGTCATGATTTAAAGAGAGATAGATTAGCCAGCGACCCATGAGAGTACAATCCATCGCAGTTAGTGATAAAACTCAACTGTAATAGTATTGTATGATCTCTACGAGGGGCGGGCCGCCACATTTCTCTCTTGGCCTTTTACCACGAACCCTTCAGGTTGTATCATATAGATACTTTCCTCAAGATGGCCACTGAAGAATGCCATCTTGACGTCCATTTGCCAAATCTCGTAATCGAGAGCCACAGCAATGGATAGAAGAATACCAATAGACTTCAACATAGCAACAGGCGAAAAGGTTTCATCATAATCGATTCCAGCCTTTTGCATGTACCCCTTTGCAACCCATTTAGCCTTGAAAGTTTCAACTCTCCTTTCCACATTTTTCTTTCTTTTGTAGACCCACTTACAACTAATAGGTTTTATCCCATCCGATAAATCCACAAGTTCCCAAACAGAGTTGGATTTCATAAAATCCATCTCATTGTTCGTGGCTTGTTTCCAAGATTTAGAATCAACATCATTTATAGCTTCATCATAAGTGATCGGATCATCTTCATGCTCATGAGCCTCGGCCTGGTATACCTCAGCATCATACATGAAGAAATTAGGCTACCTTGAAACCCTTCTACTACGACGAAGCACCCTAATTTGTTGATCATCTACAGATCTTTCACTGGAACTCAAACTTGTGTCCAAGACTGAAACCTGTGGAGCAGTCCTTTCACCAGATAACTCCTCCAACACGACTTTGCTTCGAGGCTTAAAGTCATTCATGTGACTTTCCTCTAAGAATGTCGCATGGGTTGATACAATGACTTTTTGTTCCTTCAGGTTATAGAACATACCTCTCTAGCTACCTTAACTTTAACTTTAAACTTACTCTTAAACTTGCTCTTCTTAACTTACTCTTCTTTACTTAGTGTATTTACTTTACTTCTTATACTTTTCTTACCTTATTTAAACTTTTCACTTAACTTTATCCTTTTAAAGTACTTTAAAAAAATATTTTATTTAAAATACTCATTTCTTATACTTTTGAACTTTGCCATATTATACTTGGCATTTAAACTTACTTGCAGAAGCAGTGTTTGAAAATTTTCTGATAAAAATTTTTTCTTTTAAATTAAAATTTTTCTAAACTTGATTTAAACATATGAGTTTTCAAAAACATAATTGAAATACTTTATAAACTTAACTTACATTAAACCTTGCCTCTTTTCTTTACATTACATATACCTTTTCTTTTTATTGCAGCGGAAAATCATAGTGAGACCATAACTCACCCCATGACATTCTAGGAATCTATCTGCCAGCCCATCTATTTCTTCTTTCACAATGTAGGCAGCTTATTCTTGTTACCTACATCACGAACAGACTAGTGAGCTAGAGTTCAGTAAGTATAAACATACATATAAAACATTACATGTTCACATATACATGCTAAAACTTTATATAGACATGACATACATTTAAAACTTTACTTAAACACATCAACAAACAATTAAGGTTAGTCAGATTATGCTTGCTTATTTTTCTTCTTCGTTCTCATTGTTTTTTTTTCTTTGCTCTTTCATATTTTTCTATTCTTTTTTTTTTCTTAACTTTTCTTTGCTTTTCTTTTCTTTTCTTTTCTTTACTTTACTTTCTTTTCTTTCTTTCACTTTCTCTTGTGGGCCAATGGTTGAACGTACCTAATGCGCACGGACCAATGGGGGAAGGGGGAGCGACCAACCAATCTATCCCAAGGCTAATCTTTGAACTACCAAATTTGGGGGTAGCACATTGAGCCATTAACTACCATATTCTTGCGGTAGCACCACACTTCTGGGGTGGAGGCTATTCTTATTCTTGAACTTCACTTCTGGGGAGGCCGGTGCGTCAACCTTAAATTTTCAGTCTTATTATCTTGCTTATACTTAGCTTTCTTTACTTTAACTTTTCATTCTTTTCTAATCTTGTGAACATGTTAGATTATCATGTCACAAAATGTATAACTTTTATATATATAAAAGACAGTTCTATAACAAGTCAGTTCGTGAGTAGACAACTAAATGTCTGTACTTACCTATACTTTTGCTCGTATCTCTTTCTTCGCTTATGGATCCCTAGACGCTCCTTCGTCGCATCTAGGTCGGATCCCTATAACTGAAATAATTATGGTTATTTTAAAATTTTTACTTTATACATAAAACTTATTAAAATGTAATCATTATACGTTTAATTTCTTAATCATAAACTTAGGGGTCTAAAATTCCATTTCTAGCTTTTCCGTCAACTTTTGCCAAAATGACAATGAATAGTAACTTTGATGTGAATACTAACTTTAACTAATGGTCATACTTTCATTTAAGTACTTTCCTTCTTTTAAAATCTTGAATTTGGTCTTAAAAATCTTAATTAAACTCATTTGCCACTTTTTCGCTAACTTTTGGAAAAATGACCGTTGTATCCCGAACTGTTGGCAAAATTATTGTTTTGCCCGTAGTAGGATATTTCTCACTTAAACATTACTTTTGGCCTTTAAAATCCTCATTAGAGTCTTTGAGTCATGTTTGAAGCTCTAACGGTTCATTTTGACTATTTCCCAAATTTTTGACAAAAATTATCGTTTTGCCCTTAACAGGGTTTTCTTACTTTTCTTTGACTTAAAACTTGATTTTGGCCTTAAAAATTCTATTTAAGCTATTCTAAGGCTCTAACGGTCCTTTCCGAACCTTTTCGAAATTTTGGTCAAAATGATCGTGAATAGTAACTATTCATGTGAATAGTAACTTTGCCTTAATTGTGAATCTTGTCATTTTAATGCTTAGACTGGGTTTTCTAAGCTCAAAAATCATAAAATAACTTTTCTTAGGCTTTACTAAATTTTTACAGCATCATTTGCCGCCATTCCTTGGTTTACTATTCACTGACCCTCGGGTAGTACTATTCCGACCCTAAGTCACCGAGGGGGCTTGGGTTTCCATTCCAACCACATTTTACCTCTCGTTTCCTAAAATACCCCTTTTGTGCCATTTTAGAAATTTCGGTAATATTTTCACTTAATTTTTGGGTTCCCGGCGTTTAGGAAATGCCTTGAAACCATCTAACCTATTCTAATTTACCATGCACTGTACTGTAGACCTGTATTTTTACGTAAAACTCAACTTTTACGTGAAAATCTTCACATTCCCACACATTTTTTTATCCATCATCTTCATCCATTTTTCTTACAATTTCACATGCCAAAATACATAATTAATACATAATCATTCCAAAACACAAATTAAGGAATGAAGGGACGGAAATCACTACCGAAATCGTCCTATCAGCGATCAACAGAGCCGTTCTATCTTACGTGCACAAACTTTAATTCTCTGTTCTTCACTTTCCAAGTTCCGGTTTACAAATCCAATGCTCAGGATGTGTCCAAAACGTCAAAAATAGGCTAATGGGCTATTCTTCAAATTTTGGTCACTGGTCGCCGTTGACCAACGTTGACCAACGGTGGCATGGGCAACAGTGGACACCATCTTATAGATCTCGACATGAGAAACCCATTGGTGGTGTCAATTTCACCAATCGAGGCTCCTATGATCGAAAATCGAGCCTCAGAAGGGCAACGGTAGTGGCAATGTCCGTTCTCCACCGTGCCGAGGTTATTGCCCAAAATTGACTTAGGGCTTTTACTCTAAGCATCATTCTGATCATTTTGGTACTGGTGGTGTGGCTCATCTCCGTCGGAATAGACGGATTCCATGGCGGCGACAGCGACGGTGACGAGCAGACTTAGGTGATGTGATCCAGCTGTCGTTGAGTTGAAATAAGGCCTGAGTTTTGTTCTATTCTTCACCACGAATCCATTGGGACCAAAGTCGTGGCATTTGGACGTCAGACAGCATAGATATGGTGGATTGAATTTTCCAGCCTCCGGCGGCTTCGGCCAGTGCGTGCGGTGTGCTTTGGTAGCCGTTATGTCGACTCGGTCCACCGTTGGACTTAGCTCGGTGAAAGCTTTCCAACGGGACCAGTGGTGTCGAAAACGGACACAATTTCCGGTAGTCGATTACTATTCATTTTCGGTGTAGGGGGAGAAAAAAGAAGAGAGGAAAAATTATGGGGGTTTTTTCTGAAATTTCTGACTTTTCCACCCTTATATATACTTTTTTTGTCCAAAATTTCAACATGAACTATCCTGACTAATTTGGGAGTGCTGAATCCAAATATATCAGCTTTATTTTCATTTGAGGTCAACTTGACCAGTTTTTCGGTATTGCATATTTCCCGATCAAAAATTACTTTTTACGTCCAATTGACTAATTTGAGCAAGTTGATTCCAAATATATCAATTTTATTTCAAGAAAAGGTCATCTTGACCAATTTCTTCATACTGCATATTTTCGGATTCAAAAATTACTTTTTACGCTCAATTGACTAATTTGAGCTTGCTGAATCTAAATATATCAGTTTTACATCAAGAAAAGGTCATCTTGACCAATTTCTTGATACTGTATGTTTCCTAATCAGAAATTACTTTAAACCATAACCATTGGATCCAAATAATACATTTCTTAAAAAAAAAATAGTTTAATTATGACATCTTCTATTTTGTCCTCATTATATTAATCCAGAGTTAAAGTTTGACTAGAAGTCAAACTGAACAGAAATTTACCGAAATCGCATAGGCAGGTTTCTGACACCTTTTGTGCGATCAGTTTGCCTTATTCTACTATCGTTTGGCTAAACTTGCTTATCGAAGTTTTTCGTCTTTTTCCCCAATCTTGGTTTACCTAAGTTAATCTCTTGGGTTTTTCGGTTTCTAAATGGCATCTCTATTTTTCTGAATTTGACGAAATTTCTTAGGAAGTACACCAGAGGACTTACTTAGCCATCCGTGCTATCAGTTTGATCTAATTTAATCTCAAAACTCTTAAAAACCCTAAAATACTTATCTTGTCTTATCTTTGCTTTGACTTACCATGTTTTATATCTTATCTTTTCGGATACCGAAACCATTATGTTTTGAGCGTTTTGGTCCGAAATCACTTTCTCAATCATGAACTTTATTCTTTGATCATTTTTGGAGATTTCAAATCCTCCACAACATTTATTTATTATTATTAATACTATTATCTGTTTATTTACGAACATAGTGTTCTTGTACATTCTATTCACAAAATTCTTACAAAAACCTAGCTTAATCCTAGGTAGCACTATTGAGATTTTCCAGTTTATCACAATCACCCCTCCTTAAAAATTTTCATCCTTGAAAATTAGAACTGGTGGGGGTACTTGTCTTTCTTTTCTTCTTCTCTTTCCCATGTGGCCTCTTTAACACTAGGGGAAAATTTTTACGTGCGGTGGAGCATAGCTATCTGCATCGAGCATTCTTAATGTTCTGATTCCCATTTCCGTTAGGCCTTGCCACTCTTTCTGCTTGATTGCTCTTCTAATTCTATTTAGCAAAGTCTCTTTCTCTCTTTCGGTCTTCTCCTGCCTTGATCCATGTTTGCCTTAGCCTTGGTTTCGTCATAAGCCTTCTTCAACATATGTTGTAGAAGTCCATATCAGTTCCTCATAGCATACAACATATGTTAGAACTGTGTCATCGAATATCGACTGCAGTCTCTTAGTCCGATGAACAAATCCTCGTATATCTGCAACTCTAAGGAACTTAAGCGGTTTCACTTCCCGCTTGCCCATAAGAAACAAGAAACTGGGGTTGATGCTAGACTCCTCTCAGAGATTTGCTCGATCGTGGTATAGCGAAACTCAGCCTAGTTAAGCCCCTATCGCATCTAGAACCAAGAATCCCAACACACACAAGAGTATCTTCCTAAGAGATATTAACAGCCAACAGAACTCAGTTATCCTGATCAATGGTGTACAATCAGAGAATCATTTTGATAGAGTGAAACCAGTCCTAACATTCTCATAGAGTGCAGGAGTACTGTTTGTCACTCAAAACTTAATGGACAACTAGCCCTGAAGATCGGTATAACTCGGACAGCAATCCACGTTCCTACTCTGAGCAGTTCTTTAGCACTGCACGGTCGTGATTTTATGTATAGTGATCTCATCATCTCTTCATCTTATCCTCGTCATCATAGATTTCGTCACCTCATTACTATAAAATGTTATCTTCAATAAATAAACGTTTATAGAATAAAAATAAAACTAACTTACTTGGACTGTGCAGAAGCAGATACTTGAAATGTCATGGAGGGTTGTTGAAAGAACTCTGCTCTGATACCAAATATGATAGCACGTAGCTGCCTACCTAACTCGCTACCTTAACTTTTGCTCTGATATCACCTCTGTAAGCACGCCTCTCTCTAACTACCTTAACTTTAACTTTAACTTTAAACTTACTCTTAAACTCACTCTTCTTAACTTTACTCTTCTTGACTTGGCTTATTTACTTTGCTTCTTATGCTTTTCTTATTTTCTTTAAACTTTTCACTTAACTTTATCCTTTTAAAGTACTTTTAAAAAATACTTTCTTTAAAATACTCATTTCTTGTAATTTTGAACTTTGCCATATTATACTTGGCATTTAAACTTACTTACGGAAGCAATGTTTGAAAAATTTCTAATAAATTTTTTTTCTTTTAAACTAAAACTTTTCTAAACTTGATTTAAACATATGAGTTTTCAAAAACATAATTGAAATACTTCATAAACTTAACTTACATTAAACCATGTCTCTTTTCTTTACATTACATATACCTTTTCTTTTTATTACAGCGGAAAATCATAGTGAAAACCATAACCCGACCCATGACATTCTGAGAATCTGTTTGCCAGCCCATCTATTTCTTTTTTTGTAATGTAGGCAGCTTATTCTTGTTACCTACATCGCGAACAGACTGGTAAGCTAGAGTTCAGTAAGTACAAAATACATATAAAACATTACGTGTTCACATATATATGCTAAAACTTTATATAGACATGACATACGTTTAAAACTTTACTTAAATACATCAACAAACAACGAAGGTTAGTCAGATTATGCTTGCTTATTTTTCTTCTTCATTCTCATTGTTTTTTTTTTTTGTTCTTTCATATTTTTCTATTCTTTTTTTTTTCTTAACTTTTCTTTGCTTTTCTTTTCTTTACTTTCTTTTCTTTCTTTCTTTCACTTTCTCTTGTGGGCCCATGATTGAACGTACCTAGTGCGCGCGGACCAATACGGGAAGGGGGAGCGACCAACTGATCAATCCCAAGGCCAATCTTTGAACTACCAAACTTGGGGGTAGCACATTGAGCCATTAACTACCATATTCTTGCGGTAGCACCATACTTCTAGGGTGGAGGCTATTCTTATTCTTGAACCTCACTTCTGGGGAGGACAGTAAGTCAACCTTAAATTTTCAGTCTTATTATCCTGCTTATACTTATCTTTCTTTACTTTAACATTTCATTCTTTTCTAATCATGTGAACATGTTAGATTATCATGTCACAAAATGTATAACTTTTATATATATAAAACACAGTTCTATAACAAGTCTATTCGTGAGTAGACAATTAAATGTTTGCACTTACCTATACTTTTGCTCGTATCTCTTTCTTCGCTTCTAGATCCCCAGACGCTCCTTCATCGCATCTAGGTTGGATCCCTATAACCAAAATAATTATGGTTATTTTAAAATTTTTACTTTATACATAAAACTTATTAAAACGTAATCATTCTACGTTTAATTTCTTAATCATAAACTTAGGGGTCTAAAATCCCATTTCTATCCTTTCCATCAACTTTTGCCAAAATGATGATGAATAGTAACTTTGATGCGAACACTAACTTTAACTAATGGTCATACTTTTATTTAAGTACTTTTTTCTTCTTTTAAAATCTTGAACTTGGTCTTAAAAATCTTAATTAAACTCATTTATCACTTTTCCGCTAACTTTTGGAAAAATGACCGTTGTATCCCAAACTTTTGACAAAATTACCATTTTGCCCGTAGCTTGATTTTTCTCACTCAAACTTTACTTTTGGCCTTTAAAATCCTTATTAGAGTCTTTGAATCATGTTTGAAGCTCTAACGGTTCATTTTGACTATTTCCCAAATCTTTAGCAAAAATTACCGTTTTGCCCTTAACGAGGTTTTCTAACTTTTCTTCGACTTAATACTTGATTCTAGCCTTAAGAATTCCATTTAATCTATTCTAATGCTCTAAAAGTCCTTTCCGAGCATTTCAGAAATTTTGGTCAAAATGATCGTGAATAGTAACTTTTGACCGTAAATAGTATTATTCACCATATATAGTACTATTTATGTGAATATTATTTTGCTTGACTGTGAATCTTGTCATTTTAATGCTTAGACTGGGTTTTCTAAACCCAAAAATCATTAAATAATTTTTCTTAGGCTTTACTAAATTTTTACGGCATCCCCTCTATTTACTATTCACCCACCCTCGGGTGGTACTATTCCGATCTTTGGTCACCGAGGGGGCTCGGGTTTACATTCCAACCATATTTTACCCTTCGTTTCTTAAAATACCCTTTTTGTGCCGTTTTAGAAATTTTGACAGCATTTCCGCTTAATTTTTGGGTTCTCGACGTTTCGGAAACACCTTGAAACCATCTAACCTATTCTAATTTACCACATAATATACAAAGGCCTATATTTTTATGTAAAACTCAACTTTTTACGTGAAAAACTTCACATTTTACACATTTTCTTATTTGACTATTTTTCATACACAGTCCATTTTTCTTACAATTTCACGTGCCAAAATACATAATTAATATATAATCATTCCAAAACACAAATTAAGGAATGAAGGGATGGAAATCACTACCGAAATCATCCCATCGTCGATCAACGGAGCCGTTCGATCTCGTGTGCATAAACTTTAATTCTCCGTTCTTCACTTTCCAAGTTTCAGTTTGCAAATCTGATGCTGCGGATGTGGCCGGAACATCAAAAATAGGCCAACAGGCCATTCTTCAAATTTTGGTCATTGGTCACCGTTGACCGGCGTTGACTTACCTTTGACCGGTGTTGACCGACAGCGGCGTGGGCAACGGTGGACACCATCTTGTAGATCTCGACATGAGGAACCCATTGGTGGTGTCAAATTCACTAATCGAGGCTCCAATGGTCCAAAATCAAGCCTCAAAAGGGCGACGATTGCGGCGATGTTTGTTCTCCGCCGTGTCGAGGTTATTGCCCAAAATTGACTTGGGGCTTTTGCTCTACACATCATTCTGATCATTTTGGTACCGGTGGTGTGGCTCATCTCCGCCGAAATCGACGGATTCCACGGCGGCGACGACGATGGCGACGGGCAGACTTGGGCGACGCGATCCAGTGGCCGTTGAGCTGAAATGAGGCTTGGGTTTTGTTCTACTCTTCACCACGAATCCATTACGACTAGAATTGTGGCATTTGGACGTCAGATGGTGGAGATACGGTGGATTGAATTTTCGGGCCTCCAGTGGCTTCGGGCGGCGTGTGCGGCGTGCCCCGGCGGTCGTTCCGTCGACTTGGCCCAACGTTAGACTCAGCTTGGCAAGAGCTTTCCAATGGGACCAGCGGTGTCAAAAACGAACACCATTTCCGGTTGTCGATTACTATTCATTTTCGGTGTAGGGGGAGAAAAGAGAAGAGAAGAAAAATTATGGGGGTTTTTTTTGAAATTTCTGACTTTTCCACCCTTATATATACTTTTTTGGTCCAAAATTTCAACATGAGCTATCCTGACTAATTTAGGCGTGCTGAATCTAAATATATCAGTTTTATTTTCATCTGAGGTCATCTTGACTAGTTTTTCAGTACTGCATGTTTCCCGGTCAAAAATTACTTTTTGGGTCCAATTGACTAATTCGAGCATGCTGATTCCAAATATATCAGTTTTATTTCAAGAAAAGGTCATCTTGACCAATTTCTTGATACTGCATATTTCCATATTCGAAAATTACTTTTTATGCTTAATTGACTAATTTGAGCATGCTGAATCTAAATATATCAGTTTTTTTATCAAGAAAAGGTCATCTTGACCAATTTCTTGATACTGCATGTTTCCTAATCAAAAATTACTTTAAACCATAACCATTGGATCCAATTAACACATTTCTTTAAAAAAAAATAATTCAATTATGTCATCTTCTATTTTTTTATCATTATATTAATCCGGGGGAAGTTTAACCAAAAGTCAAACTGAACAGAAATTTATCGAAATCGCATAAGCGGGGTTCTGACACCTCCTGTGCGATCAGTTTGCCATATTCTACTGTCGTTTGGCTAAAATTGCATACCAAAGTTTTTCGTCTTTTTCCCCGATCTTGGTTTACCTAAGGTAATCTCTTGGGGTTTTCAGTTTCTAAATGGCATCTCTATTTTTCTGAATTTGACTGAATTTCTCAGGAAGTGCACCAGAGGACTTACTTAGCCATCTGTGCTATCATTTTGATCTAATTTAATCTAGAAACTCTTAAAAACCCTAAAATACTTATCTTGTCTTATCTTTGCTTTGATTTGCCATGTCTTATATCTTATCTTTTTCGGACACCGAAACCACTCCATTTTGAGTGTTTTGGTCCGAAATCACTTTCTTAGTCATGAACTTTATTCTTTGATCATTTTCGGAGATTTTAAATCCTCCATAACATTTATTTATTATTATTATTACTATTATTTGTTTATTTACAAACATAGTGTTCTTGCACATTCTATTCACAAAATTCTTACAAAAACCTAACTTAATCCTAGGCAGCACTATTGGGATTTTCCGGTCTGTCACATTTAGGATACCCTACAAACATGCATAATTCCGATCTTGGTTCCAACGTCTTTGCATCCCCATCCAGTACATGTGCCGGAAAGCCCCATATTCTCATATGTCCAAGAAAGGGCTTCCTGCCACGCCACAATTTATACGGAGTCTTAGGAGTTGACTTACTTGGAACCTGGTTCAGAATATCGCACGCCATTTTTAATGCATGTTAGGAAATGCCCTAAGCATTAGAGACATTTTGATGTATTTATTTTGAACTGGATAATAAAATTAAATATATAGAGGTTATTCATTACATTGCTATCTGTCCTCATTTTATTTACATGTTAAAGTAAATGTAAGCAAATATGGCTCCCTGACTGCTTGTGTTAAAACTGTTAGAACGTTGTATGCAATGGACTTTTGTATGCGAGAAGACAATATTCTAAAGTAAGCGGTCTAAACTAAGGTCTGTAGTCTATGGGGTTAGACCGAGCATCAACTCATGTTAAGACTACTATGTTGTCTAAAGCCATGGTGGGGACAGTTTGTCTTGACTGTCTGGAGCATAGACTCCCAAGTAGAGACATAGATATGTTGCTTGGTGGTCACATATTAGACCGGGACTAAAGCGTGATTGATCTACAAAGTCCGCTTTGAGTGGATCGATCTGCTTTTGACGTTCATTGTACAGTAACCTTAATCCTGAGTAGATGAACAGCTTCATGTATATGACTTGTGTACTTTGATGTTCCAATGGCTAAAGCATCTCAGAGGTAGTAAGCTTATAGACCGGTTCGTTGGGTGCATGACTTGTATATGATGAAAGGTTTGTTTACAGATATCGGAATCATAGCTCTAATAAGGAGTTAAGGGTATCCTTTTAAAGGCATTATACTGGATGTGAAAATAGACTAGGCCTTGGGTCGTCTGCTGGGCCGATGACTTCTTATTCACATATGGTGAATAATCATTTGTCTAGAACCTTACCCTAGATTGGACTTAGAATTGCTTGGATTGATTCCACCTAGCACAACCTTGAAGAGGTTGGCTTTTTGTAAGTTTTTGATAGACTTTTGGGTCTTGAAAAATGGGGGTTTTTGGGGGTTGAAACTAGTCGATAGTAGCTAGAGAGAAAGAGAGAATGAGTTGAAATGTTTACAGTGTGAAAATGAAGAAACCAAAGCTAAGGGTATGGTCATCCTTTTATAGGAAAAACCTAAGCTCACTTAACCAGCTTAAGCTTGATTAATCAAGCCAACTTTAGGCTAATTTGGAGATAAAATTCTGCCCTTCTTAGCCAATTCCCACCGATTTGCTACAACCATAATGGAGGGAAAGAATAAAAAATGGCATGGTGTAAGGTGATGGTAAGTGATGTGAATTTTAGCAATTGTTTATACAATGTGTCATAAACTAACCCAATGTTCAATTGCTTGCTTTTTGGGGTTTTTTACAGCCAAAACCAGCTGGTTTTCCAGTTGTGGTACATGGTTTTGAGGCCAGAAAAATTCATCTGTGTTGCTCTCTTCGCAGTCTAGTTTTCTATTGCGGTTTTTGGTCCTTTTTCGGTAGTGTTCCAATTTTCATCCTGAAATCGGATTTCTAAATCCGATTTTTATACTGATGATTTCTACATGGTTTATACTGTCTGTGAGCCCATTCTACACTAATTTACTATTTATTTTCTATATTGTAGTTGTGTCTTCACTGTGTTGTCCTTTCGCATGCAAACCGAGGCGTTCTTGGGTGAAATTTCAAACACAGTATTTCTTGACTAATTTGGACGTGCTAATTTCAATTTTATCAGTCTTATATCCATCTGGGGTCGTCTGGACTAGTTTTCGGGATCTGTGTGATCACACCTCAAAAAACGTGTCAGGTGTCTGATTAACTAATTTGGGCATCCTGAGTCTAAATATATCAGTTTCGGGGCGAGTAAAAGCCGTCTTGACTCTCATCCCGATACTGCATATCTCTCAAATTAAAATTCTTGTTTTGTACTCAATTGACCAGATTGAGCCTATTGACCGATCATATATCAGTTTTAGGTCAAATTAGGGTCGTCTTGGCCAATAATCTGACACTGCATTTTTCACTATTTACTATTCACAACTTTATGTTCTAACTAACTAGTCTGAGTATTCTGACTCTGATTTTGTTAGTTTCTAGATGAAATGAGATCATTTGGACCATTTTCTCGGTATTGTACCCTGTTAGGGTTTCTATCACTGTTGTGCTTAGAGGTTTGATCCGAGCGTTCTGGTGATATGTTCACCAGTCTTGTGTTAAAAAATGGTCATCTGAACCAGTTCCCTGATACTGCGTATTTTATACATTTATACACATAATAGGGTGGACCGGATTCACTGTTGGTTTCCCTTTGTATGAATAGTACCAAAACAGTACTGTATCTGTTTAGTCTATTCAACTAGAATTTATACTGTATTTTTCAACTTAATTGCTTATTACATGGTAATTAAGCTTCATAATTCGCGAGAGTCATTTTAGTGGTTCTCTACTCTATACACGGCCTCTTACATGGCCTCCTACATAGGCATGTACAAGGCTATACGGGCATATACCAGTTGAGCTTGCTCAACACAGCCGTGTCTTGGAACAGTTTCATTTTACCGATTAGTACACGGCCGTGTACCTGGCCATGTCATACTACACATCCATGTACACCTATACGGCCTCTAACATTTCAACAACCCGATCATTACACGGTCACTTACACGACCGTGTACCCGACCGTGTTCACTTACACAGCCATGTTTTCTTACACAGCCTTATGCACGTGTACAGTACCAACGATACACGGTCACTTACACGACCGTGTACCTGACTGTGTTCACCTACATGACAATGTATAGTTGCACGACCTTTCTCACACGCACAATCTGGACAGTACATGGCCACTTACATGGCCGTGTATATGCCGTGTTCTTCAAATTTGCACTAAAATGCATCAAATTATCCCTCAACTTCTCATTAATTGAAATTCAAGTTACAGGAATGGGGTGGTCCTTACACAAACCGATGGAGGTTTCTCGTGTCCTTACACGACCGTGTACCTGACCGTGTTCACCTACATGACAATGTATAGTTGCACGACCTTTCTCACACGCACAATCTGGACAGTACATGGCCACTTACATGGCCATGTATATGCCGTGTTCTTCAAATTTGCACTAAAATGCATCAAATTATCCCTTAACTTCTCATTAATTGAAATTCAAGTTACAGGAATGGGGTGGTCCTTACACAAACCGATGGAGGTTTCTCATGTCATGTTATGTTATATCAAGTTCATGTCAAATAGACTGTAGAGGATTGGCCAGTAGGTCACTCCCTATAGTCCCTCTCAGTCATGCGCGCACTATGGTACGACCAATCATGGGGTCCAAAACCAGAACATAATATAAGATAAAGACTTAAGATTTAAACTTTGCCCATAATTGAGCATAATTAAGTCTAACAAGTACTAACAGTAGACCTATGGTTTATGATATGATTTATGGTTTACGTTAATTGTTTTTATGTTTGAACTTACTGAGCCTCTCGCTCACAAGTTTATTCATGTTGCAGGTAAGAAACCTGTATACCAGTAGTTATGGATAGACGAGAAGCAGGATCTGCATCTGTCACAGGGTTGGGCGAGGGAAATGGTCTTGCTAACGAATTTCTGCTGGGCAATTCGATGGAATTTTGAGACAATGTAGTATGACGTAAAATAAGTACGATAATGTAAAATGTTTATCATATTAAATGCTTTACAATGTTCAAATTCTAAGATTAGTTTACAAAAAATCTCCAATTTTTACAATAAAAGCAAGGTTTAAAAAAAGAACATTAAATAGTAAAAGTAAGTTGAAAGTAAGTTGTCGGCGACCCAATGAGGTGACAGTTTTGTTAGGAAATGCCCTAAGCATTAGAGATATTTTGATGTATTTATTTTGAACTGGATAATAAGATTATATATATAGAGGTTATTCATTACATTGCTATCTGTCCTCGTCTTATTTACATGTTAAAGTAAATGTAAGCAAATATGGCTCCCTGACTGCTTGTATTAAAACTGTTAGAACATTGCATGTAATGGACTTTTTGTATGCGAGAAGACAATGTTCTAAAATAAGCGGTCTAAATTAAGGTCTGTAGTCTATGGGGTTAGACCGAGCATCTAACTCATGTTAAGACTATTATGTTGTCTAAAGCCATGGTGGGGACGGTTTGTCTTGACTGTCTGGAGCATAGACTCCCAAGTAGAGACATAGATATGTTGCTTGGTGGTGACATATTAGACTGGGACTAAAGCGTGATTGATCTACATAGTCCGCTATGAATGGATCAATCTGCTTTTGACGTTCATTGTGCAGTAACTTTAATCCTGAGTAAATGAACTACTTCATGTGCATGACTTATGTACTTTGATGTTCCAATGGCTAAAGCATCTCCGAGGTAGTAAGCTTGTAGACCGATTCGTTGGGTGCATGACTTGTATACGATGAAGGGTTTGTTTACAGATATCAGAATCATAGCTCTAATAAGGAGTTAAGGGACAAGGTTTTGGGTCGTCTGCTGGGCGGATGACTTCTTATTCACATATGGTGAATAATCATTTTCTTATTCGGTAGTATAATGGAACTTTAAGATAGCCTGATCAATTGGATTGAACGGACTTTAACCTAAGGCTGATCATGGATATCATACGAAAGTTCTGCATACATGACAAGGTCATTGGACAATAGCTTGTCACAGGCTTACGTAATACGGTATATGTTTAGGAGTTTAGTTTCTGGTTTATAGTGGTGTGACTCTGAAATTAGTGATCATATGATTGAGTTGTTCGGTACAGAATGATGATCATATGGATTCACGGGAGCCCAATTATATATGTCCAATTGGTCTTTCTACTAGCTCCACATAATTCCTTAATGATTGGCAAATTGATTTGTGTGTGCTATTGACTAGTTGATTATGCATGGATGGTGTTGATATAGGATTAGGATGGTGAACAAGATTCTCTCCGGTTGAATTTAGATTTTGTTTTGGATAATAGAGTACAAATGATTCGAACTCCAAATAAAGTTGTCATGATTTTATTTGAGATTGGATTGGAATTATAGAAAATTATCCATGAGAATAAAGTTTGAAAAAAAAAACCTTTTTGTGGAGTTCGAAATTTGAGTTTTGAATTTTGAAATTTGAAATTTGAAATTTAAAATTCAAATTTGAAGTTTGAATTTGAAATTTAAATTTGAAATTCGAATTTGAAGTTTGAATTTTGAAATTTAAACTTTGAAATTTGAAATTCAAATTTTGAATCACAGTACATGTAGGATTCGAATTTTTTGTGGACAATCCACATAGAGAAATTCGAATTTGATTTGGATTCTGAAAAGAAAGATCTTGTTTGAATCCTACTTAAATTTTGAATCCCAATCCTAACTAACTTGGCCAATAATTTTGAGGAATATCCTCATGGAATTTTTGAAATTTTTGTGAATAAGATTCAGGGAAAAATTTAAGTTTCAATCCCAGTTGAATTTGGATTCTCTCCTCCTTGTATTGGCCAAAATTTATTGAGTGAATCTCAAGGGAGATTTTTGGTTATTTATGAATAAGGATGAGATAAAATTTAAGCATGAAAATCCTATTTGTATTTTAATTCTTTTCATTACAACATGGCCGAAAATTTTATGAAATAATCCTAATAGATTTTTGGATTTTTTGGTTGGTTAATGGTGAGATAAAATTCAAGTTAAAATCCTGTTTGAATTTTGAATCCAAAATCCTAAAGTTGGCCTAATTTTTTAATTGGGATAAGGCCTAGAAAATTCAGATTTTGTGGATGGATAAGGGAGAAAATCTTCTCCTAATCCAATTCGAATTCAGAGGATCATCTCATGCAAGTCTATAAATAGAAGTCCTACCACTCCAGTTCTCTCATACCACAAACTCTCAGGTGAGCAGGCTTATTGTTGCATAACTCACCGTGACAATAAGTTCTTTAGAGGTCTGAGTGGTCGGAAGAAAACTAGCAGTGCTAGCATATCGATCAAGGTTCAGAGTGCCCACACATTTAGCCATTCAAGAATTGGAGAATGGTAGAGAAGGCTAGTTGGTTGAAGCCCTCTGATCATTCTCCTCCTGTAGATTGGCGTCTTTTGAGGTATGAGTTTAAATTATTGTTGGTTTATTACATATGACATCATGAGATATTTAACGATTTTGAAAAATTTTTATTACTCCGCTACGTCACTCTAATACGTTTTTATTAATTTATTTCCTACAAATTTATTATAATTAACTTCAAGATTCAATTGTAAAAATTCTATTAGCCACCGTGATGAGCCGGCTGCCACATATATTATTATATTATATATATAATTTACTCATCTATCACATATATTATTATATTATATATATAATTTAATTCTATTGAGGAATGATAATTATGTCTTTTTATATATTATTTTTATTCTAATTCCACTGAGGGAATGATGCAGTGCGTGAAACTCTCGACTGTGGGACCACTACACAGCGGCTTGAGTGGTGGGAACTAATTCAGACGACATGACTTGCCTTTCGATCATTCACCAAAAACACTTGCTTTTTGATCCTTCACTTCAAACTGTGAAACGTGTAATGTGGCAAGTACACGTGTCAGCTATCAAGAATCTTTCCCACCGCCCACAGCGGAAAATCCTGCTCTCTTTAATGAGCTGCAATCTTATCTAGTCCAAATTATTGACCCGATAAAATGTATAAAATGAAGTTTAAAAAAAATGAACCATAGAAAATCGTATCATAATGTATGAAAAAATGTATATTTTAACATAATTATTTTTTCTCATTATATTTTATATAAATTACTTTTGTTTTAAAAAATATCTCTCTCGATTATAATTAAAAAAATAAAACTATTAAATTTTCATAGTCAATGCTTAATTGTGTTAAAAAACCATCTAAAATATCTCTAAAAACAAAAAATAAAAAAAATTAATTGTTGCTTATATTCTAAATTTGTTTTCTATTTAAAAAACATACCCTGCATTTTTTAAGTATTGCACTGTTACATTTAATATACAAATTCATATTTTGAAACAAATACTCTATTCTAACCTCCTCCGAAGTTTCTAAAATGCCTTTAAAATTAAAAATGAAAAAAAAAGATTAAAAAATTTTAATTTAAATAAACAAATAAAATAAAATCACAATTTTTCCTTACAACAAAATAGAATCGCAATTTTTTTAATAGAAAACCTTAATCACTTATCTCACTTTAATCATCACGCCACCTCACGTTAACCCAACACCAACACCCACATCGTTTCACCTCACCCTTGACCTTGCCTTCTTTCCTATCATAACATCTTCAGGCATCGACGTTGCTCTTGCAAGGTGAGAAAAAATGATACATGATCAACAACAAGGGTAAGCTGAGGTAGGGTATGAAGAGGGTAGCAGGGCGTGAGAAGTCTACATATTTTGTTGAGAAAATTATTGTTTTCTATAATTTCTCATTTTTTTATTATTTTTTAACTTTTAAGTTTTTACTACAACAATTAGGGTTTTTAGCAAAAACAAAATATCATCGCAAAAGGTGTAAAGTCATCGCAAATAAGTTTTTTGTGATGGCATGTCGTTGCAAATAAGTCGACGCTAATAACTTATCACAAATGAATTTTTTGCGACAACAAGGCATTGTCGCAATTACAATAATCACGATAGTCGTTGCTAAAAGAGTCGATATAAATACGTTGTTGAAAGATTGGTCGGGCTGATGTGATAGCCATTTTTTGTGACAACAAAAAATTAAACATATTGTCACAAAAATGTGTGAATTGGCTGACATGGCACTAATTATTTATGATGACAATTTTTTATATCTCGATGCTAATAATGGTAATTGAATTGGTAGCAAATAAATTTTATTTTATTTTGTATAATTTTTTTAATAAATTATTATTATTTTTAATTTGATAATTTTATTAATATATGTTATTGTTATATATTTAAATTTAAAATTAAATAGAAATATGCAAATTATAATAATGAAAATAAATTATAATATTAAAAAAATTAAATCAAAATCATACATTTATTAAAAAAAACCCAATAAATAAAGTATGATGTATTTAATTGTAAAAAAAATACATAAATAATAACTAGTGATTCAATCTCCTTAGTGCAGGAAAAATAGAAAAAAATATGCAGTAGAATTATAAAAAATTTTTAAAGATCATTAAAAAGCTCGTGATACCATATACAATAAATTAATAACAATCTATTATATCTTCAGAGGAGATGCCAGGAATGCCAGAGGAAGTGATCGAGCGGTTTCAACCAACTGTCCTTCTCTACAATTCTCCAATTCTCGGACGGCGGAGTGTGTGGGCATTTAAATCCTTAATCGGTATACTAGTACAGCTTGTCTTCTTTCGACTACCCAGATCTCTTAAGAACTTATTACTATGGTGATTTATGTAACAATAAGCTTACTCACCTGAGAGTCTGTAGTCTAAAGAGAACAGGAGTAGAATAACCACCATTTATAATATTGCATGAGGTTACCCTTTGAATTTTGAATTAGACCAAGAAAAGATTTTTCTCGCACCAATTTCCCTCAATCCGACTCCACCTAGGGGTGGATATCCCTAAAGAATTCAGCCACTTTGAGGAGAGGGTTGTTCAAAATTTAAATAGGATTCAAAAATGAATTTTGTCTCATCCAATGACTTAAAAAACTGACTCCCTTTAGGCCAATTCAATGGCTAGATTTGGTCACACTAAGGGAAGGAGAATTCAAAATTCAAATAGGATTCAAACTTGAATTTTGTCTCCTCTAAGGACTTAAAAAATCAATTCTCACATAGGGTATAAACCCTACAAAATTCGACTACCTTTTATGAAAAGAGGATTTAAAATTTAAATAGGATTCAAACAATATTTTTCCTTCCCCCTTATCCACAAAAACGATCTTCATCATGTGGATTTATCCACAAAGAATTCGGCCAAGGCTTGGTTTGTGATTCAAAATTTGATTTAAATTTCAAACTCCACAAACCATTTGAATTTATCCACATGGATAATTTTCCATAACTCTAATTTAAATTCAAATAAAATCATGGTAACTTTATTTGAAATTCAAATAATTATGTAATCGCTTATCCAAAACAAAATTCAAATTCAAATAGAAGAGAATCTTGTCTTTCATCCTTATCTAAAAAGGATGCCACCCCTTGTTGTACTAGGACAAGATTTTGTTCAATCCAAATTCAAATAGGATTCAAATTTTAAAATTTTTTTTTAAGACAAGACTTTCAAAATTCAAAGTAATCACATATTTGAAATTCAAATTCAAAACAATTAATTTAAATTTCAAATCTTATTATCCAAGATAAATATTAATTAAATATTTATCTCATTTATTGAATAATTCAAAATTATAATTTTACCCTTCCAGCATACAGAAAAAAATGCCTACACCCTTTAGGAGGGTGATCTAGATTTTTCTTTTCACTAAACGCAAGACAACAAGACAATAAGTATATCCCCACCAATTACCATCCGTTAAGGAATTATGTGGACCTGGCAAAGTAACCAATTGGGCATATATAATTAGGCTCCCATGAATCCATGTGATTATTGTACTATACCAAATAACTCAATCATATAATTATTAATTTCAAAGTCACATCATTTTAAAACTGAAACTGAACTCCCAATTACATACTGTATTATGCAAGCCAGTGATAAGCTATCGTCCAATGTCCCTGTCATATATGCAAACCCTCATATGATATCTGTGATCAGCCTTATGTCAAAGTTTGTTCAAACTACTGATCAAACTATCTTAAAGTTTCATTATACTACCAAAAAAGAAATTAATTATTCATCATATATAAATAATAAGTCGTTTGCTCAACAGAAGACCCAAGGCCTTATCAATTTTCACATCCAGCACAATGCCTTTAGAGGATATCCTTCACTCCTTATTAGAGATATGATTCCAATGTCTGTAAACAAATCCTCCATTGTATACAAGTCATGTACCCAATGAATCGGTCTATAAGCTTACTACCTATGAGATACTTTAGCCATTAGAACATCAAAGTACACAAGTCATATGCTGTTAGGAGTGCCTTAAGTGGGAAAGACATTTTAATGTATTTCATTTATTTTGAATAGGATATTAAAATTATATTTAGAGGTTATTCATTACATTGTTATGTGTCCTCAATTTATTTATATGTTAAAGTAAATATAAGCAAATATGGCTCACTGACTGCTTGTGTTAAACTGTTAGAATGTTGCATGTAATAGACTTTTGTATGCGAGAAGACAACGTTCTAAAATAAGTAGTCTAAACTATGGTCCATATTCGAAGGGGTTAGACCGAGTATCTAACTCATGTTCAGACTATTATGTTGTCTAAAGTCATTTAGGGGATAGTTTGTCTTGATTATCCAGAGCTTTGACTTTCGAGTAGAGATATAGATATATTACTTAGTGGTGACATATTAGACCGAGACTAAAGTGTAATTGATCTACGTAGTCCACTTGAGCGGATCATGTCACTTTTGATGTTCATTATGCAATGACCTTAATCCTGAATAGATGAATCGCTTCATGTATATGACTTGTGTACTTTAATGTTCTAATGGCTAAAGTGTCTCAGAGATAGTAAGCTTATAGGCCGATTTGTTGGCTACATAACTTGTATACGATGGAGGGTTTGTTTACAGATATTGGAATCATAGCTCTAATAAGGAGTTAAGGGTATCCTTTTAAAGGCATTATATTGGATGTGAAAATGGACAAGGCCTTGGGTCATCTACTAGGCGAATGACTTCTTATTCACATATTGTGAATAATCATTTTCTTATTTGATGGTATAGTGGAACTTTAAAATATCTTGATTAGTAGGTTGAACGGACTTTGATCTAAGGCTAATCATAGATATCATATAAGGGTTTTGCATATGTGACGAGGTCATCAGACAATAGCTAATCACTGGCTTTCGTAATATGGTATATGATTGCGAATTCAATTTTAGGTTTATAGTGGTGTGACTCTGAAATTATTGATCATGTCACATCCTAAAATCCGGGACAGTGACGTGTAGGGGATGTTAAATAAATAAATAAATAAATAAATCAAATTCCTAGGTTTACTAATTTTTATAATTTACCTTTTACTGTCTCTTTAAACTTGTTTACAAATTATACTTTCATATTTTAAATTAATTATTATTTGTATTCAAATTCTTATCATAATGTCAGGTAGTGAGGTACCCATATCCCACAGCTGCATGCTTGGATAAAATAAAATAAGTGAGAATACGAAAGTAAAGTTTAGAAATTACGGTCCTAGAATGCTCATTTACATACTTGATCTTAAAGTAAAAGAACACTACTTTAAGTCTTTAATCCTTGCCATCCACTGATGATTCCAAGTAATCCGTATCCTCTAGTCGCCTTTCTCTCCTAGGTTTACCAATTTTAAAATAGTGAGCAAAACGCTTAGTAGGATAGTTTTAAAACTTTTTTCAAACATTTTTATTTTAACCATCATACTAAGTATATATCAATGCAGTACAGAAATATAAATGTGGAATCGTGATTATGCAAATTATGTCCTTAAATACATCTAGTTTGTGTACGGTCCGTATGAGCCCCCTCACCATGCTGAAGTATAATGAGTGATCCTTGATCGAGCTGTACACTCTTTACACGTGTGTGCTAGCTCCTGGTATACTTTAACACCAAATTCAGTTTTTAAAATTTCATTTGAAAATAAGATTCACATAATAAAATATGCCGCATCATTTTCCAAAAAAAATCCGTGACCTGATATTTTTCCTGTAATTTTCGAAATCGTAATATTTTCTAAAATCACAAAATTTTTAAAACTTTATAAACTCATTTTCTTTAAATTATTTTGGGCAAATCACTAAAAACAAGACTGGGTATAAGGAAAGGGGTAAGATATCCTACCTTGTTAACAATTTAATCTATCAACAACTTCTCGCACGAATTCCAAGATAGTCTTTTTCTCTGAATTCAATCAATAAGTGTCTAAAACAAGAATCACAGAAAATTTAATTATCTGTCCAGACATTCCGTAATTGTAATTACGATAAATTCAATTAATTAATGTACTGCTGGTTCTAAAATTTAAAATAATATTTTATTTTAGCACCAAAATTTTAGAACGACATTTTTTTTTACAAATACTCAAGATATTTTGAAAAATTTTTTGCATGACCTATCTTAAATTATAGACTAACTAAAAACTCCAAAAGCTTAACCTGCAGAAAACAATCCAATTCCTATAACAGATTCAAATATAAATTCAAATTTCAATCCAAAGATTAATTTTAAACATTTTAAACTTTTAACTCAAAACTATTATTATTTTTATTATTTTCTTTTCTTTATGCATACACAAACATATAGTTATATATATATACTTAGTGGGGAAAGGACCGGTTTTCCCACTGGTGGCCCATGGCGGCGGGAGGACTGTGGCATCAGCCAACTAGGTGGCACAAAGGCATGAAGGCAAGGCAGGGTCGAGAGCTTAGGTCGGCTCAAGCTCGACTATCGTGGGCTTAGGCACGGCTTGGCATTCGGTGGTGGCATGACCAGTTGGCAGTGGTGTGGCTGAGTATGGGCCCCAAATGATGAATCACAGTGGTGGCTGGCTCTAGCTAGGTAACGGCTACACAAGGCAACGGTCTTGGCTGAGCAGCGTTCGTGCCAGGCGTGGCTCAGTGTCTGGCATGGGTGAGGGGGCGTGAGTGTGCAAGTTGGGTGTGTGACGGTAAGGACAGCGACGACAAGAGGTGGCACGAGGTAGGACCTGGTGGTGTGACTCATGAGGAAAAATTAGTGCCTGGGCTACAATGGATCTCGACGACGATGGTCGACTTGGGAGGCTACCCCTGGGTGGCACAGCTGGCAACAGTGGCTCACGACTTCGGTGGTTGGCTAGCCTTCTAGCTTGGTCAACAAGAAAGAAGATAGGGGTCAATCCTTGTGAGGGCAGCAGAGAAGAAAACCAAAGAGGGAAAAGAAAGAAAAATCTAGAAAGAGAAGGTGGGGAGTGAGAGAGATGAGAGCTTTAAAATATTTTGGAAAATACGACAGAGAGAGAAGTAAGAGAATCGGTGAGAAAAAGTAAGAGTAAAGGGGAGAGTTTGTGAGAAAACAGAGAGAGAGAGAGAGAGAGAGAGAGAGAGAGAGAGAGTCGGTTAGAAAGAGAGAGAGAGGAGTGTGAGACAGTGAGAGACACATGGAAAGGAAGAGAAAAAATAGAAAGAAGAAGAAGATACCAGAAGGTAGGGAAAAAAAGAAAAAGAAAAAAAATTATGCAGAAAAAATGAAATAACATCTGGTATAAATTTAATGAGAAAAATTTGTAAAAATTTCAAAATTTTGTGAAAAGGTTTAGAATATCCTCAAATTAATATTTAATGCACAAAAAATTTAAAATTAAATTCCCATAATTACAATTTAATTAGCATACTAATAATTGAATTTTATACATTCATGTGCGAAATTTAAACTCAAAAATTTCACAACGTGACAATTCTCCCCTCTTACAAAAGAATTTCATCCTCGAAATTCAAATGATCTAAATTATCAAACAAATAGGGATATTTCTCTACCATTTCGCTTTCTACTTCTCAAATGGCACTTTCGCTCCTGTGATGTTGGCACAAAACTTTAACTAACGCTAAATCTTGGTGTCATATTCTCTTGACCTTTTTATCAAAAATTTGTATTGGTGCCTCTTCTTAAGGAACATCTTCTCGAATTGGAATGTCCTCAAGTAAGACTATTGCAGTAGGACTCGGTTCGCATTTCCTAAGCATCGATGCATGAAATACATCATGTACGTGGGATAACTCTGATGGCAATGCTAAATGATAAGCAACTTTACCAACTCATTGAATAAATGTAATATCTACCATGATCATGGACACAATTCACTTTGAGATAAGTAATTAAGTCTATGAATACTGTTTAAATTACCCATTTGAATAAAAAGAAATGTTTAATTTCTATTCATACAATGAAAAGGACAACCGAAAATAAATTGGTACAATACTATCGAGCAATATATATATATTGAGTGGTATGATGCTATATGTGTATGTGTGTATCCGTGTAGGTGACACGCATATCAAGAAAACTGAATATATATATTCATGCTTACGTATATATATATATAGACTAAGAGATATGATAGTACATGTGAGTGCGTGTGTGTGTGGGACACGTAGTATCAAGAAATTAGTCAAGACGACCTTTTCTTGACATGAAACTGATATACTTATAATCAGTATGCTCAAATTAGTTATCTGAGCACAAAAGTGAATTTTGAATGATAAATATGTAGTATCGAAAAAATAGTCGAGATGACATTTGCTTGATAGCAAACTGATATATTTATGATCAGTATGCTCAAATTAGTCAATTGAGCACAAAACGTGAAGTTATGAATGAGATATATGCAGTATCGGGAAAAAGGTCAACACAACATTTTCTCAACCTGAAACTAATATATTTAGAGTTAGTACGCTCAAACTAGTCGATTGAGCACAATAAGTGATTTCTGAGTAGGGATCATGCAGTATCCAGTAGCTAGTCAAGATGACCTCAGATGTGCATAAAACTGATAAATTCATGATCAGTGCACCCAAATTAGCTAAGATAGCCTGTATCAAAAATTTTAGCACAGAAAGTGTACTATGCTTACATTGTGCTGGTACAGTTTAGAACACAACCACAAAACCAGAGTGGAATAGTAAGCAAACACAAAGTAAGCTCATAAGCACTTACAATCCATTAGAAATGATTTGAATAAGAATCGGATCAAGAGAATCCATTTTTTGGTAAAGGCTGGAACACAATCGAACAATTACGAAACACTATTGTGGAAAATTAGACTATAAGGGAAGCTTTTGCAGATAAAATATCACCCCAAAATCCATGTATACAACCAAGGGACAAGGGTGAAAAGTTTTCCTTGAAACAAGGAAACATGTTGGGGAATTTTTGAATTAAAAAAAAAGGGTTTTTTGAAGACAAGCACTATTACTTTTGCAACTCATTAGTGTAATGTTGGCTTTGATTTTCTCCATGCCTCCACCGGTCCTACATGGGGTAGTAGCTGAAAAAAGTTTGTCCCCCTTAACTTTGCCAAATTTAGCTTAATTAAGATGCTTAGTAGTTGCCTATATATATGTGTGCTTGGCAATTAGGACTACTTTTCTTTCTTTCTTTTCAAAAGCCACCCAAAAAGCTCCAATGTCTTCTCTTCGTTTCTGTACATAGCCAAACCTCTCCCACCCTAAAGACACACAAATTTTAACCACAAAACCTCGCTTAGATTGAGCCATTCTTCAAGTCACTTTAATGTAATCACTACGAACCTTTCTTTGTGGATATTTTTCTTTAGTTAAGTTTAACCTCAAGAAATTTATTATGTATTTGAGCACATGGGTTGTAATAAGTTTATTTTGAGTTTTAAGTATGTTATCATATGGTTATGTGGTTTTGAGGTTACGATTTTCATTTTTGTGGCTTGTGGTATGCATGAATGTTTAAGATTGGTATGGTAAGCCAAACTGCCCTTATTTTTCAGCCACGGATTTTGATAGTTTGAGCATGATATGGATGGATTTTGAGAATATGTTAAACACGAAAGTTTTAGAAAATTTTGTAACAGACCTTTTTTGTGTGAAACAAACCAAGGTTAAAAATGATGTTATGATAGGCTATTGGATGGTTTTTTGACCAGAGATCAAAACTAGGACTGTAATCCTAGAGGCATAGACAGTTTTGGATTTTTGTGAAAACAGGTAAACTTGAGTCTGAATCGGTTTCCAGGCTCAACATAAAAAACTTAGATCACATCAAAAACTTAAAAATGGGCTGCATGAATATAAAAAATTCAGCCATTTTAGAGCCTAAACAGAGCAGTTTTCCTAAACCTAAAAACTAGGAAATTTTCTAAAACTAGGCCAAGGCAAAGGCACAGGTTTGAGATGTTTAGAAGAGACTAGAGTTCAAACCAAGCTCTGAGATGAACATAAAAGTTGTCCATCTCGTCGAGGCCTTAACATATCATGTTCGCCAATTTTATAAATTTGATTATTTTAAGTAAGTTGTGATCAGTTTATCAAAAGAGATTCAAAAATCATATTTTTAACTTAACACCAAAGAGTGTTCTTTCAAAATGAGATAAAGGATTTAAGACAACGACCACACCTTCCAACGGGGTGTTAAGAGGATTGTTTTTAAAGAGTATGTGTTTCTCAAATGAAAAATACACTTGCTAACAGTTTTTAAAATCAGTAGGATAGTAAAGGTACCTCGATTACCTTAAATGGCCGATTAGTTAACCAATCGATTAGCTAGCATGACCAAGGGAGAGAGAGAGATGTTAATTGATTTATTAAGTAAATAAATCAATTAACCATGATTAAAAGATAGTTAAACGAACTCTCTAAAAAGGAAGCAGCTTAGTATCGATGGTAATCAGTAATAGATGCCTGAAGACGTGTTGGTCACTAACGATATTAGTGACTTAAAAACGAGTATTAATGGAATGTATTATGATTACACGTAGATGCCTGTATTAGAACAAGGTGTAGTATGGACTACCTGCAGATTAGGTAAGTACAACTCTACCTACAGCATGAATGAAAATGGTTTTAAACAGTTATTTTTACGATGAGAATGTTTTTATTCCTTAATCGCGTATGATTGATGAATAACATGATGAAGATGTTTTAGTCAGCTTTTACGATAAACATGTTTTTATTCTTTAATCATATATGATTACTAAATAACAAGATAGAGTTCATGACATGATGATAGTAATTTATGATCTCAACAATTGGGTAGTTAAGAAGCAAGTCAAGGCTCATTGAGTATGTCATACTGGTCTCTCGATCTACGGGGAAGTTTTCAGTTTAAGTATGATGATCCAAGGCTCCAAAGAAAGTTCATGATCTTGGTGAATTCGAAGATCCGCACGCATTCGGAACTAACACACGGGTCCTCAAGACAAGTAAAAGAAAGTTTATGTATAATAATGAAGTATAATTGAGCATAATCAGTTCATGCATGATACAAGATATGCTTTAGAGTTGTATGATACATGTTATGCTTCTAAGTTATGATATATGTTTCTAAGTATGATATGTATTTTTAAGTTATGATATATGCTTTGAGATATGGTATATGCTATCAAGTTAGGAGATGTGCCTTTAAGTTATGGCATATATTTTTAAATGATAGTTTTGCGGGTCAAGTGTTGTATTTGCTGGGCGTAAAGCTCATCACGTGTGTTCATGTTGTAGGTAAGAAACCTACAGGCTAGACTCTGATGGACGACGATGGCGGTAGGGCTGAAGTGAGGGTTGGGTATGGATACAATCACACATTATACTTCTACATGATGTAAAGTAACCCTTTTTATTTTGAGAACCAAACTTATATTAAGTAATGACCAGTTTAGTATTTCCCAAGTATGTATGTATGTTTGACCTCAAGTTGTATTAAGACCCTTATGTATTCGTAAAGTATATTTAAGTGTGTATGTCTATAGTAAAGCTTACGTATATAAAAAAAATCATGTGGAAATTATGATATTGAAGTATGATTGTTTTAAGTATGTTTCTAAGTAAGTTTAAGTAAAGTAAGTTTAAGTGAGTGGTGACGACTATACCACTAGGACGGGTTAAAGCAAGGGTCGTCAAAGTTGGTATCAGAGAGATATCTTGCCACCCTACCTCACATTGTCGCATGCTCGTTTCATCTGTCCAAGTAAGTTAGTTTGTATTTTATGTTGATAGTATGTAGGTTAATGTTTCAGTTATAATATGTGGCCATGGTTGCACTAGTAGATCCCCAACAAAGGAACAAAGACCGCGGGGTGAATGTTGCTTTCACTGACATGTAACCCGATAGGTACGATGGACGCCACTCTCACGAGCTCGTAGGATGGAAACACAGCATGGAGGTCATATTTCGTACCTGCCATATCCTACCCCACCTACAGGTGGATCTTGCAAGTAGTAGGCTGGATGGACCAGCGATGGCCCGGTAGGATAGACAATGCAGGAACAGAGACCCTATGATGCATTGGGTTGATTTTTTCCGAGACCTCTATGATGCCTTCAGACCACCTCCCTGAGGAAGTCTACAGGCTAAGTAGAGAGGTGGCTATCTGGAAAGACATGCATGAGAGGCGATGCGATATCCTCTCTGACATATGGGATGGATACGAAAGGGAGACTATGGTTCACTACTGTTAGAGGTTTTGGGATGCTATGTGGCCTCACATAGCCTTAGAGTACCCTTTAGCGAGATAGCAGAGCTTGTATAGTGAGGAGTTCCATGGGACATAAAGAAGTTCCATACAGGAGATATAGATGCTGAGGTGGATGCGATCAACGCCATAAACTATGAACTAGCTCACGACATTACAGATGCTGTCAATATTGATGGTCACTCGACAGATCCAGTCCACCAATAGGTCGAGGAGGACCCCATAGCTGAGTACCACCCCAAAGCCCCGTTGGATGACGGTGAAGCCGTGGGAGACCCCGCACTAGCTCTACCATTTCCAGGACCCCATCCTAAGGTGGATGACAATGATGATGATGACATCTCCTATTTTGTCAGTGATGATGAGTGGATGGAGGAGTATGAGCCTGAACCTCAGGTCATCATAGCTAATGATGACGAGGCTAGTTCTGGTATGGAAGATGATAAGGGTCCAGAGGAATTTCCCCTCGATGAGGATGACGATGAGGATATCTCTAATGTAGAATCAGGACTTTTCTCAGAGTATTTTCTTTTGGGCTTTGTACTGGGAAGAGTTTACACTCCCAAAAGACTAGAGTTCTATACTCACTTTTTGTAAATGTTATATGAAAAATGATATGCTATTGCCAGATGGCATATGTACGTATACCAGCACATGATCTATAGTGTGACAGAAGGTGCAGCATGACTTCTGGCACTATAGCAACATTTGATATGATATGAGATGCGATTCATATTAAATGTTATGACATGCAAAGCATGATTAAACTAAAGATAAGATATATACACGTATGATAATAAAGCGAGTAAACAAGTGTTAGGGAACCATGATTTCCAAGCATGGAAATAAGGGATTTGTAAGTTTTCCCTTTCCTATTATATATTAGGACTTCAAAAAACAATGTGGCTTGACCCCACTCACTAGTGACTCAAGCATCCCGAGAGGATGAGTTAGTAGCACAACTCGCAACTATCTGAGAGATGATGGAGAATTAGCAATACGACCTAAACCAGCTTAGGGAACAGCTAAGCCAGTTAAACCAGGCACCACAGACAGTAAAGGTGCCAGTTTAGGGAGTTTTCTCAATCCCAGGTATTCCATAGGAGCAAGCAGCTCCCCCAGTCCAAGAGGTCCTGCCAGGACAGGAATTTTCTGAGTCACCATTAGTGTCCCCAGTAACGGTTGCTCCCACATCAGCAAACGTTCCTCAGCCAACCTTTAGGGAGGATGAATTATATGAGAGATTCCGACGCATGATGGAACTAGAATTCGAAGGAACCTCCAACATCAGAGAGGCCAACGATAAGCTAATAGATATCCAAGTAATCTTGGATTTCATGAGATTGACAGACCAAGAGAAAGCAATATGTACATCTTTCACCCTGTGAAAGGAGGCACATCAGTGGTTGAAGATGGTGGTGATCAGAAGGAATGTCAATGAAATGAGTCAGATGGAATTCATTGAGGAGTTTAAGGAGATGTAATTCAATGAAGAAGCCCTAGTAGTGCAACAGGATGCATTCAACAACTTGCGCTGGGGAAATATGACCGTGATGAAGGTGGTCAGGAAGTTTGAATAGTTTGCTCGAATTTATCTGGGCCTAGTGCCTACGAAAAGGGAGAAAGTCAGATGAATGCTAAAGATGTTTAGGATAGACATCATGGTCTAAGTCTACATGGTAGCCATGGACCGGTGATTGTGGCTGTAAGGACCGCCCTATTACTGTAACTTGAATTTCAAATAATGAGAAATTGAGGAATAATTTGATGGCTTTTAGTGCAATTTTGATGAACATGGTTAGGTACACGGCCGTGTAAGAAGCCGTGTACCGATCGGACTATTTACGAGAGAAAGGCAATGTGAGTGAACATAGCCATGTAACGTGACACAATCAGGTACATGGCCGTATAAGTGGTCATGTATCACTCGGGTTGATGAACATGTAGAAGGCTGTGTTTCAGGACATGACCGTGTCAAGCAGTCTCGGCAGAAACACACCCATGTTGCTGTTAGGAAATGCCATAAGTATTAGAGACATTTTGATGTATTTATTTTGAACTGGATAATAAAATTATATATAGAGGTTATTCATTACATTGTTATCTGTCCTCGTTTTATTTACATGTTAAAGTAAATGTAAGCAAATATGGCTCCCTGACTGCTTGTGTTAAACAGTTAGAATGTTGCATGCAATGGACTTTTATATGCGAGAAGACAATGTTCTAAAGTTAGCGGCCTAAACTATGGTCTGTAGTCTATGGGGTTAGACCGAGCATCTAACTCATGTTAAGACTATTATGTTGTCTAAAGCCTTGGAGGGGATAATTTGTCTTGACTGTTTGGAGCTGGACTCCCAAGTAGAGACATAGATATGTTGCTTGGTGGTGACATATTAGACCGGGACTAAAGCGTGATTGATCTACGAAGTCTGCTTTGAGTGGATCGATCTGCTTTTGACATTCGTTGTGCAGTAACCTTAATCCTGAGTAAAAGGACAGCTTCATGTACATGACTTGTGTACTTTGATGTTCCAATGGCTAAAGCGTCTCAGAGGTAGTAAGCTTATAGACCGGTTCGTTGGGTGCATGACTTGTATACGATGAAGGGTTCGTTTATAGATATCGGAATCATAGCTCTAATGAGGAGTTAAGGGTGTCCTCTTAAAGGCATTATGCTGAATGTGAAAATGGATAAGGCCTTGGGTCGTCTGCTGGGCGGATGACTTCTTATTCACATATGGTGAATAATCATTTTCTTTATTCGGTAGTATAATGGAACTTTAAGATAGCCTGATCAGTAGGATTAAACGGACTTTGGCCTAAGGCTGATCATGGATATCATATGAGGGTTCTGCATACATGACAAGGTCATTGGACGATAGCTTGTCACAGGCTTACGTAATACGGTATATAATTGGGAGTTCAGTTTCAGGTTTATAGTCGTGTGACTCTGAAATTAGTGATCATATGTTTGAGTTGTTCGGTAAAGAATGATGATCATATGGATTTGTGGGAGCCCGATTATATATGTCCAATCAGTCCCTCTACTAGCTCCACATAATTCCTTAACGTTTGGCAAATTGATTTGTGTATGCTATTGGCTAGTTTATTAGGCATGGATGGTGATGAGATAGAATTAGGATGGTAGACAAGATTCTCTCCGGTTGGATTCAGATTTTGTTTTGGATAATAGAGTATGCAATTATTCGAACTTCGAATTAAATTGCCATGATTTTATTTGAGATTGGATTGGAGTTGTAGAAAATTATCCATGAGAACAAGAATTTGAAACACAACTGTTTTGTGGATTTTGAAATTTGAAATTTGAATTTGAAATTTAAATTTGAAATTTAAATTTGAAATTTAAATTTGAAATTCGAATTTGAAATTCGAATTTGAAATTTAAATTTGGAATTCAAAATTTGAAATTTGAAATTTGAAATTTTAAATTTGAATTTAAAATTCGAATTTGAAATTTGAAATTCAAATTTTAAATCATAGTCCAAGTGGGATTCGAATTTGTTATGGTAAATCCACAAGGTTTGAAATTCGAATTTGAGTTGGATATGGAGAGGATAATCTTGTTAGAATCCTACTTGAATTTTGAATCCAAATCCTAACTAAAGTTGGATGAAAATTTTGAGGATTATCCTTAATGATTTTTGGATTTTTTTGTGGATAAAGTTCAAGGAAAAATTCCAGTTTAAATCCCAGTTGAATTTGGATTCTCTTCTCCTAGAAGGTGGCCGAAATTTAGGAGTGAATCTCCTAGGAAAAATTCGGTTATTTTGGATAAAGATGAGAAAAGATTCAAGCTTGAAAATCCTAGTGGAATTTTGATTCTCCCTTATCCAAAAGTGGTCGAATTTTTGAGGAGATTTTCTCCTTAGAATTTTTGGATTTTTTGGTTGAAAAAGGGAGATAAAATTCTAGTTAAAATCTTGTTTAGATTTAGATTGGATTTATCCTAAAGTGACCGAATTTTATTGTTGGGATTTTCCCTTGGAAAATTCGGATTTTGTGCTTGTGGATAAGGGAGAATAGCTTCTCCCAATCCAATTCGAATTCAGAGAATCACCCCATGCAGGTCTATAAATAGAGGTCCTGCCACTCCAGTTCTCTTAGACCACAGACTCTCAGGTGAGTAGGCTTATTGTTGCACAGCCCACCGTGACAATAAAGTTCTTTAGAGATCTGGGTGGTCGGAAGAAGACTAGCAGTGCTAGCATACCGATCGAGGTTCAAAGTGCCCACACACTCAGCCATTTGGGAATTGGAGAATAGTAGAGAAGGCTAGTTGGTTGAAGCCCTTCAGTCATTCTCCTCCTGCAGATTGGCGTCCTTGAGGTATGAGTTTTAATTGTTGTTGGTTTATTGTATATGGCATCATGAGATATTTAACGATCTAAAAATTTTTATTGTTCCACTGCGCCACTCTGATACGTTTTTACCGATTTATTTTCCTACATTTTCCTACAATTGGTATCAGAGCCAGGTTATGATTATGCCACGTACATAAATTAGACAATTACTTAGTCTTTTTATTTACGTATGGATTTGATATTTAGAGAGTGGCATTCTAGGGTTCCTTTATGTTGTTATCATGGATTATGTATAAAGTATGTGGTTATTTTAATTTTCTGAATTATTATAAGCATGTTTGTTTATGCCGGTTATGGTTTCTTAGAATTTAGAAAAATTGTATCTAGGAATTTTTATGTAACCATGGGAGCAGTTTATTAACACTGTAATTTTCCCATGGATTTTAATTTTTGTCTCTTAGAATTATTATGGTTAGAATTTTGTGCACCAGAAACGGTTTAAGAAATTTTATGTAATTATTCTTGGAGATTGAAGATTGAAGACCGTAATTTATTTTTCCCAAAAGTTAAATTTAATTTAAAAGTTGAAATTTTGTTTGTGTGGAAAATTTTAATTTAATTGGGATTCCAATTAATTTTTGGAGATTCTAATAAGTAAATTGGAATATGGCACGAAAATCGAGGCACGACCCCTCGGGATAGGCCGTCGAGCCTTGGTGGGGCTGCAGCCCCTACCCTCGGGCAGGATAGGCTGCGTCAGCCCCTATGCGGGCCATAACCACCCACGGCCGCAGGCTTGGCCTGCAGCCAAGGGTGGCCGTGGCCTCCCCAAGGCTGGCCGCAGCCTGGGCGTGCAGCCTGTGGCTGCAGGTGCTGCCTGCAGCCTGTTGGCTGCTGCGCCCAGCCTGGGCGTGCAGCCTGGTGCTGTAGGCTTGGCCTGCAGCCCGACAAGGCTGCACATGGGGGTGGCCGTGGGTTGCCAGCCCCTCCGGGGTTGGGGGCTACCCACGGCTGCTGTCGCCTCCGGGGGCGGTGGTGCGACAGTTCAAAAATCGAAAATTTTTGATTTTTAAATTTGAGGTTTAATTTTAAATCATGTTTAAAAATATGTAATTGAAAATTTGAAAATTTTGAAATTACATATTATTACACATGATGTTTAAAATTGTTTAAAATTTGAATTTGAAATTTAAATTTGAAATTCGAATTTGGAATTTGAATTTGAAATTTAAATTTTTGGAGATTTAAATTTTAAATGATTCTTGGGATGAGAAATAAATGGAGAGGCTACATAAAGATGGATACAAGAAGACGGAATAAAATTCAAGACCCAAAGAATGCTTTGGATGAAATTTTGTAATCTTTATTTTCTTTGTTCTAGGATGGAACCATGGCTTGGTTATTCTATCAATTATTTTTTCTGTGATATGTCATGGATGTATAAATATGTATTGATGGATGTTTTATATGCATATTTGATAACATGTCATATAAGATAGCTGAGTGCCGCTCATACTATATTGATCATACATAATTTGTCAAAACTTACATGTTTTTCAAAATATTGAGTGGGAGAGGGTTTCAAACAAAACCCACGGCCTCCATTGTTGATCCATATGTGAAAGCATGGTAACACCTCGCGTCAGTTCTGCCCTGACCACACCCCTCGGTAGGTGTGTACCGCCGCCAGTATACTGGATTGGATCTCCTATGTGGAAAACGTGTTCAGGTATGATCCTATTCATGACCACCCCTCGATGGCTTGGTAGGACGTGGATCGGGCTACGTAAACAATGGTTATACACTCAAGACTCGTTTAGTTATTAACCTTCCCTAGAAACTCTATTAACTAAATTGGTGGCCAAATAAGCGGTTATTAATATATGTCTTAACCTTGGAGGATTTAAGGCAACATATATTAATTGGACGGGGTCCATGTTCTAGCTATTTGTTTTCATGACCACCCCTTGGTGGTTTGGGGCAATAGGTTCTGAGAATTACCGTTACAATGCTACATGTTTTTCAAGTTTTATGTAGGAACATACTTGTATGTTTTATTTGCAAAATTATCTGTATATTTGCTTGGGCTTTGTAATGATGTCTAGTATAATTTTATTTCAGTTCAAAATGTCATCGCCACCCCTTATTTCAATACTTACTAAGAATAAACTGAATGGCGATAATTATAAAGATTGGAAAAGAAATCTGTTAATAGTTCTCAGCTGCGAGAGACACAAGTTCGTACTGGACAAACCATACCCACCAGGGCCAAAACCTGACACACCACTTGAGAAGGTCCCGATTGCCTATACTCGTTGGAGAGAATCCAATGATATAGCTCGATGCTACATGCTTGCTAGCATGACGAGTGCTTTACAAAAGTAGCATGAGACTTATCAGGTTGCTAGGGAGATCATGGACAATCTGGAGGACATGTTCGGAGGTCAAGAAAAATTGGCTCGACAGTCCGCTATCACCAGCATTATGAACTCTAAGCAAAAGGTGGGTACTCTGGTGAAGGACCATATGATCACTCTAATGGGATTCTTGGTTGAGGCTGCCGAGAACGGTATTGAGTTAGACTACAACACCCAGATCGAGATGGTGTTCAAAACTCTGTCTAAAGATTTTGTGGGGTTTAAGGCCGTATACAATCTAGCGACAATGGAGTTAGGACTAACCGAGCTCATGAAGCAACTCCAAACTTATGAGCAGATGATCAGGGATGGGGATGCGGTCCAACCTAAAGGAGAGGCCAATTTGGCGGAATCTTCCAAACCCTCACAGAAGAGGAAGAGGCCAAATCAAAAGCAAGCGGCTTCCAGTTCTTCTAATCCTCCTGTCTCTGATGGGAAGAAGAAGAAGAAGAATAAGAAGCCCAGGGACCCTAACAAGTCCAAATGCTTTTGCTGTGGGAAGGTAGGTCACTTTAAGAAGGCTTGCCGGAATTCCTAGCCGCCAAGGGCAAGGAAGGTAAGGAACTTCATTACTTGGAAGCGTGTTTGGTGGAAGAATCAAAAGACACTCGGGTCATTGATTCGGGCGCCACTAATCATGTTTGTGTTTCTATGCAGGGGTTCGTGGAAATGAGAAGTCTACATGATAGGAGCCTCTCGTTGCGAACTGGAGACGGTAGCTTGGTGGTGGCTGAGGCAGTGGGAGATATTTACCTTTACTTTGATCAATTTAGGTTTATTTTATTGAAAGACTGTTTTTATGTTCCTAATTTTAGGAGGAACCTTATATCGGTAGCTTGTTTGATAAAGGATTCTTATTCAGTTTCTTTAAGTAAAAGAGTTGATATTTATAGAAATAAGTCTTTTATATATTCTGGATGAATGGATGGAAACCTATATTTGATCAAACCAAATATGTACTCACTGCTTGACACTGAATTAATAGATAACTCTAAAAGGTTGAAAGTTTCTCACTCTAACAAGGCGTATCTTTGGCATTTAAGACTTGGTCTTATTAATCAGGATCAGATTCAAAGATTGGTGAAAGATGGTCCTCTGGAATCTCTAGAGGAGGTACGTCTTCCTTAATGTGAGTCTTGTCTAGAGGGTAAGATGACTAAGAGGTCTTTTGGAGCTAAGGGTACAAGGGCTCAGGAGCTCTTAGAAATTGTGCACACTGACGTATGTGGCCCCATGATCGTCATAGCACGAGGAGGGTTCGAGTATTATGTCTCTTTTATAGATGATTACTCGAGGTATGGATATGTGTATCTGATGCACCGCAAGAGCGAAACCTTTGACAAGTTCAAAGAGTATCGTGCGGAAGTGGAAAAGCAATTGGATAAATCCATAAAGACACTTCGATCTGATCGAGGTGGCGAATACCTCTCCGATGAATTTCTAGGACATCTTGTAGAGAACGGGATTATTAACCTAATTGACTGCACCTGGTACTCCACAACAGAATGGTGTAACCGAAAGGAGAAATAGGACCTTGTTGGATATGGTACGGTCCATGATGAGTTATTCAATGCCGCCATTATCATTTTGGGGATATGCTTTTCAAATGGCATGTTATATTCTGAACCAGGTTCCAAGTAAATCAATTCCCAGAACTCCGTATGAATTGTGGCGTGGCTGGAAGCCCTCCCTTGGACATATGAGAATATGGGGCTGCCCGGCGCATGTACTGGATGGGGATGCGAAGAAGTTGGAACCAAGATCAGAATTGTACATGTTTGTAAGGTATCCAAAAGGAACTAAAGGAGGTCTGTTCTATAACCCGAAGGAACAAAAAGTCATTGTCTCAACCCATGCGACATTCTTGGAGGAAAGTCACATGAATGACTTTAAGCCTCGAAGAAAAGTAATGCTAGAGGAGTTATCAGGTGAAAGAACTGCTCCACAGATTTCGGTCTTGGACGCAAGTCCAAGTTCCAGTGAAAGACCTATAGACGATCAACAATTTAGGGTGTCTCGTCGTAGTGGGAGGGTTTCAAAGAAACCTAATTTCTTCATGTATGATGCTGAGGTATACCAGGCCGAGGCTCATGAGCATGAGGATCATCCGGTCACCTATGATGAAGCTATAAATGATGTTGATTCTAAATCTTGGAAACAGGCTATGAACAATGAGATGGATTCAATGAAATCCAACTCTGTTTGGGAACTTGTAGATTTGCCGGATGGGATAAAACTCATTGGATGCAAATGAGTCTACAAAAGAAAGAAGGATACGGAAGGGAGAGTGGAAACTTTCAAAGCTAGACTGGTTGCAAAGGGGTATACGCAAAAGGCTGGAATCGATTACGATGAAACCTTTTCGCCTGTTGCTGTGTTGAAGTCTATCCGTATTTTTCTGTCCGTTGCTGCGGCTCTTGATTATGAGATCTGGCAAATGGATGTCAAGATGGCATTCTTGAATGGCCATCTTGAAGAGTGTATCTATATGATACAGCCCGAAGGGTTCGTAGCGAAAGGTCAAGAAAGGAAAGTCTGCAAGTTGCTTAGATCCATTTATGGATTAAAGCAAGCATCCCGATCATGGAACCAGAGGTTTGATCAAGCGATTAGGACATTTGGTTTTGAGCAGAATGTTGATGAACCCTGTGTTTATAAACGTATTAAGGATGGAAAAGTGGTCTTTCTGATACTCTATGTTGATGATATACTACTCATTGGGAATGATGTAGGGAACTTATCATCGGTCAAGCTTTGGTTACACCAACAGTTTTACATGAAGGACTTGGGAGAAGCTAATTATGTTCTAGGCATTCGTCTCCTTAGAGATCGAAAGAACAAAATGATAGCGTTATCCCAAGCTTCATACATAGATAAAATAATTGACAAATATGCAATACAAGAGGCAAAGAAAGGTTCACAACCTTCTAATGCCGGTCTAACTCTTTCATTGGATGACTGTCCCAAGACATCGAAAGAAAGAGAGCGTATGAGTAAGGTCCCTTATGCATCCGCTGTGGGTAGCCTTATGTACGCTATGCTTTGCACTCGCCCAGATATATGTTTTGCAGTAGGTATGGTGAGTCGATATCAAGCAAATCCTGGAACCAAGCACTGGCAAGCAGTAAAGCATATACTCAAGTATCTTAAGAGAACGAGGGATTATATGCTGGTGTATTCTGGAGTGGGCCTAACACCTATAGGATACACGGACTCAGACTTCCAGACTTGTAAGGATTCGAGGAAATCAACATCTGGATCAGTGTTTTTACTCGGAAGAGGCACCATTGTGTGGAGGAGCGTGAAGCAGGGCTGCACAGTTGACTCTACTATGGAGGCTGAGTATGTGGTTGTGGCTGAGGCATCTAAAGAAGCGGTTTGGCTCCGCAAGTTCTTTAGAGACCTTAAGGTCATTCCGGGTGCTGACAAGCCTATCACACTTTACTGTGATAACACTGGGGCTATTGCCAATACAAGGGAATCTCGGCACCATAAGAGGACCAAGCACATAGATCGGAGATATCATATTATTAGAGGGCACGTGGAGACAGGACAAGTAGATATATGTAAGATCGCGTCCGAGGACAACATTGTCGATCCCTTTACTAAGACTTTGGTGGCTAGAAGCTTTGAGATGCACGTAGAGGCGATGGGGATGCGTAACATGGCACATCTGCTGGCTTAGGGCAAGTGGGAGATTGTTAGGAAATGCCCTAAGTATTAGAGACATTTTGATGTATTTATTTTGAACTGGATAATAAAATTATATATAGAGGTTATTCATTATATTGCTATCTGTCCTTGTTTTATTTACATGTTAAAGTAAATGTAAGCAAATATGGCTCTCTGACTGCTTGTGTTAAACTGTTAGAACGTTGCATGCAATGGACTTTTGTTTTCGAGAAGACAATGTTCTAAAGTTAGCGGTCTAAACTATGGTCTGTAGTCTATGGGGTTAGACCAAGCATCTAACTCATGTTAAGACTATTATGTTGTCTAAAGCCTTGGAGGGAACGGTTTGTCTTGACTGTCTGGAGCTAGACTCCCAAGTAGAGACACAGATATGTTGCTTGGTGGTGACATATTAGATTGGGACTAAAGCATGATTGATCTACAAAGTCCGCTTTGAGTAGATCGATCTGCTTTTAATGTTCATTATGTAGTAACCTTAATCCTAAGTAAAAGGACAGCTTCATGTATATGACTTGTGTACTTTGATGTTCCAATGGCTAAAGCATCTCAGAGGTAGTAAGCTTATAGACCGGTTCGTTAGGTGCATGACTTGTATATGATGAAGGGTTCGTTTACAGATATCGGAATCATAGCTCTAATGAAGAGTTAAGGTTATCCTCTTAAAGGCATTATACTAAATGTGAAAATGGACAAGGCGTTGGGTCGTCTGCTGGGCGGATGACTACTTATTCACATATGGTGAATAATCATTTTCTTTGTTCGGTAGTATAATAGAACTTTAAGATAGCCTGATCAGTAGGATTAAACGGACTTAGGCCTAAGGCTGGTCATGGATATTATATGAGGGTTCTACATACATGACAAGGTCATTGGACGATAGCTTGTCACAGGCTTACGTAATACGGTATATAATTAGGAGTTCAGTTTCAGGTTTATAGTGGTGTGACTCTGAAATTAGTGATCATATGATTGAGTTGTTCGATAAAGAATGATGATCATATGGATTTGTGGGAGCCCGATTATATATGTCTAATCAGTCCCTCTACTAGCTCCACATAATTCCTTAACGTTTGGCAAATTGATTTGTGTATGCTATTGGCTAGTTTATTATGCATGGATGGTGATGAGATAGGATTAGGATGGTAGACAAGATTCTCTTCGGTTGGATTTAGATTTTGTTTTGGATAATAGAGTATGCAATTATTCGAACTACAAATAAAGTTGCCATGATTTTATTTGAGATTAGATTGGAGTTGTAGAAAATTATCCATGAGAACAAGAATTTGAAACACAACTGTTTTGTGGATTTTGAAATTTGAATTTTGAAATTTGAAATTTGAATTTTGAAATTTGAAATTTGAAATTTGAATTTGAAATTTTAATTTGAAATTTGAAGTTGAAATTCGAATTTGAAATTTGAATTTGAAATTTAAATTTGAAATTTGAATTTGAAATTCGAATTTGAAATTTGAAATTCAAATTTTGAATCACAGTCCAAGTGAGATTCGAATTTGTTGTGGTAAATCCACAAGGTTTGAAATTCGAATTTGAGTTGGATATGGAGAGGATAATCTTGTTAGAATCCTACTTGAATTTTGAATTCAAATCCTAACTAAAGTTGGACGAAAATTTTGAGGATTATCCTTAATGATTTTTAGATTTTTTTGTGGATAAGATTCAAGGAAAAATTCAAGTTTCAATCCCAGTTGAATTTGGATTCTGTCCTCCCAGAAGGTGGCCGAAATTTAGGAGTGAATCTGCTAGGAAAAATTCGGTTATTTTAGATAAGGATGAGATAAGATTCAAGCTTGAAAATCCTAATGGAATTTTGATTCTCCCTTATCCAAAAGTGGCCGAATTTTTGATGAGATTTTCTCCTTAGAATTTTCGGATTTTTTGGTTGAAAAAGGGAGTTAAAATCTTGTTTAGATTTGGATTGGATTTATCCTAAAGTGGCTGAATTTTATTGTTGGGATTTTCCCTTGGAAAATTCAGATTTTGTGCTTGTGGATAAGGGAGAATATCTTTTCCTAATCCAATTCAAATTCAAAGAATCACCTCATGCAGGTCTATAAATAGAGGTCCTGTCACTCCAGTTCTCTTAGGCCACAGACTCTCAGGTGAGCAGGCTTATTGTTGCACAGCCCACCATGACAATAAAGTTCTTTAGAGATCTGGGTGGTCGGAAGAAGACTAGCAGTGCTAGCATACTGATCGAGGTTCAGAGTGCCCACACACTCAGCCATTCGGGAATTAGATAATAGTAGAGAAGGCTAGTTGGTTAAAGCCTTCCGGTCATTCTCCTCCTGCAGATTGGCGTCCTTGAGGTATGAGTTTTAATTGTTGTTGGTTTATTGTATATGGCATTATGAGATATTTAACAATCTAAAAATTTTTATTGTTCCGCTGTGCCACTTTGATATGTTTTTACCGATTTATTTTCCTACATTTTCCTACAGTTGCCCTATGCATGCCGGTGTGTGGACCCGCGTAAGAGGTCGTGTAATAAGCAGAAAGCCGCTATGCAGACTCTCAAAATTCCTAAAACCTAATTACTATGTAATGAGTAATTAAGTTGAAAAATACAGTATAATTTGTAGTTGAATAGACTAAACAAGTGCGGTACTGTTTAGGTACTATTTATGTAGTGAAAGGGGGTAACCGACAATGAACCTAGTCCACCTTGATATGTGTACAAGTATATGAGATGCGTAATGTCAGGAAACGGGTCCAGATGACCATTTCTTGACATAAGACTGTTGAACAGATCACCAAAACGCTCGGACTGAACGTCTGAGCATAACAGTGATAGAAACCCTAGCAGGGTACAATATTGAGAAAATGCTCCAGATGACCTCTTTTCATCTAAAAACTAACAAAATCGGAGTCAAAACGCTCAGACTAGTCAGTTAGAATAGAAAGTAATGAATAGTAAATAGTGAAAAATACAGTGTTAAGTTACTGGCCAAGACGGCCTTAATTTGACTTAAAACTGATATATTCACAGTTAGCAGGCCCAATTTGGTCAATTGGGCACAAACTGTGAATTTTTGTCTAAGAGATATACAGTATCGGGAAGAGGGTCAAGACAACCTTATCTAGCCCCAAAACTGATATATTTAAACTTAGGACGTCCAAATTAGTCAATTGGGCACCTGACATGTTTTTCGAGGTGGGGTCACACAGATCCTGAAAACTGATTCGGATGAGCCTAACTGGACATAAGGCTGATAAAATCGAAATCATCACATCTGAATTAGTCAAGAGAGACTGCGTTGAAAATTGCACGTCGGAACACATCGTTTTGCATATGCAAGTACAACACAATGTAGACACAACTACAGTATAGAAAATGAATAGTAAATTAGTGTAGAATGGGCTCTTAGACAGTATAAACCAACTATAAATCATCAGTATACAAATCGAGTTCAGAAAATCTGATTTTAGAATGAAAATTAGAACACTGCCGAGAAAGGACTGAAAACCGCAGTAGAAAACTAGACTGCGAATAGAGCAACACAGATGAATTTTTTTGGCTCCAAAACGGTGTGCCCCTACCTGTAAAATCAACTGGATTTGCTACACAAAAACCCCAAAAAGCAAGCAATAAAATATTGAGTAGGTTATGACACAAAAATATTAAACAAGTCACATTTCTCCATCATCATTCCATCACCTTACACCATGCCATTTTTTTTATTTCTTCCCCTTTAAATGGCTGCAACACACGACCATAATGGACTAAAGTTGGGCAGAAATTTATCCCTAAATTAACTTAGGAAAAGCTTGATTTAGTGAGCTTAGGTTTGGTTAATGTTTGCTTAAGTTTGCCTATAAAAGGATGACCATACCCTAGGCTTTGGTTATTTCATTTTCACACTTCCAAAAACACAACCCACTCTCTCTCATTTTCTCTAGCTGCTGTCAACTATTCCCAACCCCAAAACCCTTCATTTTCAAGTCCAAAACACAGTCGAAAATTTACCAAACACCAACCCCTTCAAGCTTCTGTTAGAGGTCTTCAATTCCAAGCCATTTCAAGAGCACCAAGGGTAAGGTTCTAGATCAAAACTTTGTGGTTTTTAGTAGTTATATTTGAGTTGATATTAAGAGATAAATTTTTGGTGTCTTGCTAGCACAAACCGACCCTTTCTCACCAAGAATCACGTGGCCATTTTGGTCATCAAGCCTCAGTTCAAAATCGTGCTTGGTTCAAAGCACATAGGCAATAACCGAAAACCCTACCTTTGGTGGTTTAGTGGTTTTAAGTTTTTGATCAAGAAATTTATGTGTATTTGTTTATGCACATGGGTTGTGATAAGTTTATTTTGAGCCCTTAGCTTTCCATTTTTAAGTTTATGTGGTTGTGGTTATGTTTACGAATGGTTATGAGTATGTGTGATGCGATGAACGTTTAGGAAGTGGCTGGACACAAATCTGTCCCCAGGAAATAGCCACGGATTTTGGTCATTTTGACCCCCTTAGGGTCCCAATTTGGGATTTGGTAAAACATGGTATTTAAGGAAATTTCGATACGGTTGTTTTTGTACCCTTGGCCAAAAACGACATTACAATAGGTTTTTTGAGTGGTTTTCACTTGGTGCCCAAAACTGGGATTGAAAAATCTGAGCCCAAACTTAGTATCTGGTTTTGCTAAAAATGAACTACTTAGAGTCCGAACCGAACTTCAGGCTCAACATGAAAGTTGTAGAACACGTCAAAACCTTTAAGATGACCTAAGCATGTTTGAAAAATTTGGTCGTTTCGGGCCTCAAACAAAGCCGTTTTCAAAACAATGTAAAACTAGGTTTTTTTTTTTTTTTTTTTTTTTTTTTTTTTTTTTTTTTTTTTTTTTTTTTTTATAAAAACTAGACACAATAGCCACGGGTTTAGTAAGATTAGGGCTGGTTAGAGTTAGATTTGAGCTCTGAGGTGAACACAAGAATTGTTTATCTCATCGAGGAAGAAAAATGTTATGTTCGCTAGATTTACAAACGAAGTCATTTCTATCAAGTTTCAAAATAGTTTTCAAAAGTAGTTAAAAAACCACCCTTAAATTGCAACATCAAAAATGGGTTTTACACACTTTAAAATAAAAATGGTTTCATAAAACCATCCCCCATCTTCCAACGGGGTGATAAGGGACGGTTTCAGAACACATAAATTCACCAAGAATTTTATAAGTCCAACCAAAACGATTTTCTAAAATAACCAAAACAGTGTGTGTAGCCCGATAGGCTACCACACCAAACAAGCCTTAGTAGTCCGGTAGGCTACCACTCCAATCAAGCGATAGTGGCCCAGTAGGCCACCACACCAAACAAGCAATAGTGGCCTAGTATACTACCACACCCTAGTATGATTACTAAATAACAAGATAGAGTTCATGACATGACGATAGTAATTCATGATCTTAACAGTTGGGTAATTAAGAAGCGAGTCAAGACTCATTGAGACCGGCCTCTTGATCTATAGGGAGATTTTCAATTTAAGTATAATGAGCCAAAGCTCCAAAGAAAGTTTGTGGTCTCGGTGAATCTGAAGATCCTCGCACATTCGATACTTACACACGGGCCCTCATGACAAGTAAAAGAATGTTAATGCATAATGAAGCATAATTGAGCATAATTGGTTCATGCATGATACATGTTATACTTTAGTGTTGTATGATACATGTTATGCTTCTAAGTTATGATATATATTTCTAAGTATGATATGTGTTTTTTAAGTTATGATATATGCTGTGAGATATGGTATATGCTGTCAAGTCAGTGCATGTGCCTTTAAGTTATGGCATATGTTTTTAAATGATAGTTTTGCTGGTTAAGTGTTGTACTTGCTGAGCGTAAAGCTCATAACGTATGTTCATGCTGTAAGTAAGAAACCTACGGGCTAGACTCCGATGGACAGTAATGGTGTAGGAATAAAATCGATAAAAACGCATCAGAGCGGCGTAGTGGAACAATAAAAATTTTTCAAGATCGTTAAATATCTCGTGATGCCATATACAATAAACTAACAACAATAAAACTCATATCTCAAGAGGACGCCAACTGTAGGAGGAAAATGATTGGAGGGCTTCAACCAACTAGCCTTCTCTACTATTCTCCAATTCCTAGATGGCAGAGTGTGTGGACACTCAGTTCGTCGACCGGTATGCTAGCACTGCTATTCTTCTTCCGGCCACCCGGATCTCTAAAGAACTTATTGTTACGGTGAGTTGTGCAACAATAAGCCTGCTCACCTGAGAGTTTATGGTCTGAGAAAACTAAAGTGGTAGAACTTCTATTTATAGACTTGCATAAGGTGATCCTCTAAATTCGAATTGGATTAGGAGAAGATTTTCTCCCTTATCCACACACAAAATCTGAATTTTTTAAACCAAAAAATAACAAATGATTTCAGCCACCTTTTAGATTTTGTTATCAAAATTCAAACAGGATTTTAACTTGAATTTTATCTCCTCATTCCCTCATAAAAACTAATTCCCCTTTTTGCCAAGAACATGACTAGATTCGGTCATTAAAGTGTGAGGAGAATCAAAATCCAAATAGGATTTTCTAGCTTGAATTCTATCTCACCCTTATCCACTAAAAAATCTGAAATTCCCTTTGGATTTATCCAATAAATTTCATCCACTTTAGGAAGGAGAGAATCCAAATACAATTGGAATTGAAACTTGAATTTTTCCCTCACCGTTCATCGTGTACAAGTCATGCACCCAATGAATCGGTCTATAAGATTACTACCTCTGAGATGCTTTAGCCATTGGAATTTCAAAGTACACAAGTCATGTACATGAAGTAGTTCATTTACTCAAGATTAAGGTTATTGCATAATGAACGTCAAAAGTATATTGATCCACTTATAGCGGATTACATAGATCAATCACGCTTTAGTCCCGGTCTAATATGTCACCACCAAGCAACATATCTATGTCTCTACTTGGGAGTCTATGCTCTGGATAGTCAAGAAAAACTGTCCCCACCATGGCTTTAGACAACATGATAGTCTTAATATGAGTTAGATGCTCGGTCTAACCCCATAGACTACACACCTCAGTTTAGACCGCTTACTTTAGAACATTGTCTTCTCGCATACAAAAGTCCATTGCATGCAACGTTCTAACAGTTTTAACACAAGCAGTCAGTGAGGAATATTTGTTTACATTTACTTTAACATGTAAATAGAATAAGGACAAATAACAATGTAATGAATAACCTCTATATATAATTTTATTATCCAGTTCAAAACAAATACATCAATATGTCTCTCATGCTTAGGGCATTTCCTAACAATCTCCCACTTGCCCATCCCCATCACCTCTACATGTCTCTTAAAGTTTTTAGCCACCAAAGTTTTAGTAAAGGGATTGGCAATGTTGTCGTCGGACGTGATCTTACATACATCTACTTGTCCTATCTCCACGTGTCCTCTAATAATGTGATACCTTCGATCTATGTGTTTCGATCTATGTGTTTGGTCCTCTTGTGGTGCCGAGATTCCCTTGTGTTGGCAATAGCCCTAGTGTTATCATAGTAAAGTATGATAGGTTTGTCAACACTCAGAATGACCTCAAGGTCTCTAAAGAACTTGCGAAGCCAAACCACTTCTTTAGATGCCTCAGTCACAGCCACATACTCAGCTTCCATCGTACAGTCTACTGTGTAACCCTGCTTCACGCTCCTGCACACAATGGCGCCTTCTTCGAGTAAGAACACTGATCCTGATGTCGATTTCCTCGAATCCTTGCAAGTCTGGAAGTTTGAGTATGTGTATCCTACGGGTGTTAGGTCCCCTCTAGAATTCACCAATATATAATCCCTCGTTCTCTTAAGATACTTGAGTATATGCTTTACTACTTGCTAGTGCTTGGTTTAAGGATTCGCTTGATATCGACTCACCATACCTACTACAAAACATATGCCTGGGCGAGTGCAAAGCATAGCGTACATAAAGCTATCACACAGCGGATGCATAAGGGACCTTACTCATATGCTTTCTTTCTTCCGATGTCTTGGGATAGTCATCCAATGAAAGAGTTAGACCGGCAACGGAAGGTTGTGTACCTTTCTTTGCCTCTTGCATTGCATATTTTTCAATTATTTTATCTATGTATGAAGCCTGGGATAATGCTATCATTTTGTTTTTTCGATCTCTGAAGAGACGAATGCCTAGAACATAATTAGCTTCACCCAAGTCCTTCATGTCAAACTGTTAGTGTAGCTAGAGCTTGACCGATGATAAATTCCCTACATCATTTTCAATGAGCAATATATCATCGACATAGAGTACTAGAAAGACCACTTTTCCATCCTTAATACGTTTATAAACACAGGGTTCATCAACGTTCTACTCAAAACCAAATGTCTTGATCGCTTGATCAAATCTCTGGTTCCATGAGTGGGATGCTTGCGTTAATCCATAAATGGATCTAAGCAACTTGCAGACTTTTCTTTCTAGGCCTTTTGCCACAAATCCTTCAGGCTGTACCATATAGATACATTCCTCAAGATGGCCATTCAAGAATGTCGTCTTAACGTCCATTTGCCAGATCTCGTAATCGAGAGCTGCAGCAACGGACAGAAGAATACGGAAAGACTTCAGTATAGCAACAGGCAAAAAGGTTTCATCGTAATCGATTCCAGCCGTTTACGTGTATCCCTTTGCAACCAGTCTAGCTTTGAAAGTTTCCACTCTCCCTTCCGCATCCTTCTTTCTTTTGTAGACCTACTTGCATCCAATGGGTTTTATCCCATCCAACAGATCTACAAGTTCCCAAACAGAGTTGGATTTCATAGAATCCATCTCATTGTTCATGGCCTGTTTCCAAGATTTAGAATCAACATCATTTATAGCTTCATCATAAGTGACCGGATCGTTCTCATGCTCACGAGCCTCGGCCTGGTATACCTCAGCATCATACATGAAGAAATTAGGCTTCTTTGAAACCCTCCCACTATGACGAGGCACCCTAAATTGTTGATCGTCTGCAGGTCTTTCACCGGAACTCGAACTAGCGTCCAAGATTGAAACCTGTGGAGCAGTTCTTTCACCTGATAATTCCTCTAGCACCACTTTGCTTCGAGGCTTAAAGTCATTCATGTGACTTTCATCCAAGAATGTCGCATGGGTTAAAACAATGACTTTTTGTTCCTATATGTTATAGGACATACTTCCCTTAGTTCCCTTCAGATACCCTACAAACATGCACAATTTTGATCTTAGTTCCAACTTCTTCACATCCCCATCCAGTACATGTGCCAGGTAGCCCCATATTCTCATATGTCTAAGGGAGGGCTTCTTGCCACGCCACAATTCATACGGAGTCCTAGGAATTGACTTGCTTGGAACCTGGTTTAGAATATAGCACGCCATTTGTAATGCATATTCCCAAAATGATAATGACAGCGTTAAATAACTCATCATGGATCGTACCATATTCAATAAGGTCCTGTTTCTCCTTTCGGCTACACCATTCTATTGTGGAGTACCAGGTGCAGTCAATTAGAATAATATCCCATTCTCTACAAGATGTCCTAGAATTTCATCGAAGAGGTATTCGCCACCTTGATCAGATTAAAGTGTCTTTATGGATTTACCCAATTGCTTTTCCACTTCCGCATGATACTCTTTGAACTTATCAAAGGTTTCGCTCTTGCGGTGCATCAAGTACACATATACATACCTTGAGTAATCGTCTATAAAGGAGACATAATACTCAAACCCTCCTCGTGCTGTAACATTCATGGGGCCACATACGTTAGTGTGCATAATTTCTAAGAGTTCTTGAGCCCTTGTACCCTTAGCTCCAAAAGACCTCTTAATCATCTTACCCTTAAGACAAGACTCATATTGAAGAAAATGTACCTCCTCCAGAGATTCTAGAGGACCGTCTTTCACCAATCTTTGAATCCTATCCTGATTAATATGACCAAGTCTTAAATGCCAAAGATACGCCTTGTTAGAGTTAGAAACTTTCAACCTTTTAGAGTTATTTATTAATTTAGTGTCAAGCACTGAGTACATCTTCGGTTTGATTAAATATAGCTTTCCATCCATCCAACCAGAACAGATAAAAGACTTATTTTTACGAATATCAACTCTTTTACTAAAAGAAACTGAATAAGAATCCTTTATTAAACAAGCTACTGATATAAGGTTCCTCCTAAAATTAGAAACATAAAAACAGTCTTTCAATAATATAAACCTAAATTCATCAAAGTAAAGATAAACGTCTCCCACTACCTCAGCCACCACCAAGCTACCGTCTCTGGTCCATAACTAGAGGCTCCTATCATGTAGACTTCTTGTTTCCACAAACCCCTGCATAGAAATACAAACATGGTTAGTGGCACCCGAATCAATGACTCAAGTGTCTTTCGATTCATCCACCAAACACGCTTCTAAATAGTGAAGTTCCTTACCTTCCTTGCCCTTGGTGGCTAGGAATTCCCGGCAAGCCTTCTTGAAGTGACCTACCTTCCTACAGCGGAAGCACTTGGACTTTTTAGGGTCCCTGGGCTTCTTGTTCTTCTTCTTCTTCTTCCCATCTATGACAGGAGGATTAGAAGAACTGGAAGCCACTTGCTTCTGATTTGGCCTCTTCCTCTTCCGTGAGGGTTTGGAAGATTCTGTCAAATTGGCCTCTCCTTTGTGTTGGACCACATCCTCATCCCCATCCCTGATCATCCACTCATAAGCTTAGAGTTGCTTCATGAGCCTGGTTAGTCCTAACTTACTTGTCGCCAGATTATATGCGGCCTTAAACCCCACAAAATCTTTTGACAGAGTTTTGAACACCATCTCGATCTGGGTGTTGTAGTCCAGTTCAACACCGTTCTCAGCAGCCTCAGCAAAGAATCCTATTAGAGTGATCATATGGTCCTTCAACAGAGTAGCTTGGAGTTCATAATGCTGCTAATAGCAGACTGTCGAGCCAATTTTTCTTGGCCTCCGAAAATGTCCTTCAGATTTTCCATGATCTCCCTAGCAACTTGATAAGTCTCATACTGCTTTTGTAAAGCACTCGTCATGCTAGCAAGAATGTAGCACCGAGCTATTTCATTGGATTCTCTCCAACGAGTATAGGCAATCGGGACCTCCTCAAGCAGTGTGTCACGTTTGGGTTCAGGTGGGCATGGTTCGTCCAGCACGAACTTGTGTCTCTCGCAGTTGAGAACTATCAGTAGATTTCTTTTCTAGTCTTTATAATTATCGCCATTCAACTTATTTTCAGTAAGTATTGAAATGAGGAGTGTCGGTGACATTTTGAACTGAAATAAAATTATACTAGACATCATTACAAAGCCCAAGAAAATATACAGATAATTTAGCAAATAAAACATACAAGTATGTTCCTACATGAAACTTGAAAACATGCAGTATTGCAACGGTAATTCTCAGCACCTATTGCCCTAAGCCACCAAGGGGTGGTCATGAGACAAATAGCTGGAACATGGACCCCATCTAATTAATATATGTTGCCTTAAATCCTCCAAAGTCAAGACATATATTAATAACTATTTATTTTGGCCACCAGTTTAGTCAACAGAGCTTCTAGGGAAGGTTAATGACTAAACGAGTCTTGAGTGTATAACCATTGTTTACGTAGCCAGATCCACGTCCTACCAAGCCACCGAGGGGTGGTCAGGAATAGAATCGTACCCGAACACGTTTTCCACATAGGAGATCCAACGTAGTATACCGGCGGCAGTAAACACCTATCGAGGGGGTGTGGTTACGGCAGAACTGACGTGAGGCGTTACCATGCTTTCGCATATGGATCAACAATGGAGGCCGTGGGTTTTGTTTGAAACCTTCTCCCACTTAATATTTTGAAAAAACATGCAAGTTTTGACAAATATGTATGATCAATATAGTATGAGTAGCATTCACCTATCCTATATGACATGTTATCAAATATGCATACATAACATCCATCAATACATATTTATACACCCATGACATATCATAGAAAAAATAATTGACAGAAAAATAACCAAGCCATGGTTCCATCCTAGAACAAAGAAAATAAAAATTACAAAATTCCATCCAAAGCATTATTCGGGTCTTGAATTTTATTCCGTCTTCTTGTATCCATCTTTATGTAGCCTCTCTATTTATTTCTCATCCCAAGAATTATTTAAAATTTAAATTCCAAAAATTTAAATTCAAATTTCAAATTCAAATTTTAAACAATTTAAAACATCATGTGGAATAATACGTAATTTCAAAAAAACTTTAAATTTTCAATTACATATTTTTAAACATGATTTTAAAATTAAATCTCAAATTTAAAAATCAAAATTTTCATTTTTTTGCTCGTCGGCCCACGGGGCCCCGATGGCCCGCAGCCGCCATGGGCAGCCCCCAGCCCCCGGGGAGGCTAGCAGCCCAGCGCCACAGGCTGGGTGCAGTCCAGCTGGCTGTAGGCAGCACCTGCAGCCATGGGCTACACGCCCAAGGGCTGGCCGGCCCTTGGGTGGGCCACGGCCACCCTTGGCTATAGGCAAAGCCCACGACCGTGGGTGGTCTTGGCCTAGACAAGGGTTGTCGTAGCCCCATCTTGCCCGAGGGCAGGGCTGCAGCCCCACCAAGGCCGATGGGCTATTCCGAGGGGTCGTGCCTCGATTTTCTTGCCATATTCCAATTTTCCCATTAGGATCTCCAAAAATTAATTTGAATCCTAATTAAATTGGAATTTTCCACACAATCAAAATTTCAACCTTTAAATTAAATTTAACTTTGAGAAAAATAAATTACGGTCTTCAAACTTCAATTTTCTCCAAGAATAATTACATAAAATTTCCAAAACCGTTTCTGGTGTACAAAAATTCTAATCATAATTATTCTAAAAAACAAAAAATTAAAATCCATGGGAAAATTACGGTGATAATAAACTGCTCCCATGGTTACATAAAAATTCCTAGATACAATTTTCTAAATTCTAAGAAACCATAACTGGCATAAAACAAGCATGCTTATAATAATTTAAAAAATTAAAATAACCACATGCTACATACATAATACATGATAACAACATAAACGAATCTTAGAATACCACTCTCTAAATATCAAATCCATACATAAATAAAAAGACTAACTACTTGTCTAATTTATGTACATGGCATAGTGACGAGATGGCTGTGATACCAATTGTAAGAATAAAATCGGTAAAAATGCATCAGAGCGGTGCAGCGGAACAATAAAAATTTTTCAAGATCGTTAAATATCTCGTGATGTCATATACAATAAACTAACAACAATAAAACTCATACCTCAAGAGGACGCCAACTGTAGGAGGAGAATGATTAGAGGGCTTCAACCAACTAGCCTTCTCTACTATTCTCCAATTCTCAAATGGCAGAGTGTGTGGGCACTCGGTTCCTCAACCGGTATGCTAGCACTACTAGTCTTCTTTCGACCACCCAAATCTCTAAAGAACTTATTGTCATGGTGAGTTGTGCAACAATAAGCCTACTCACCTGAGAGTATGTGGTCTGAGAGAACTAAAGTGGCAGGACCTCTATTTATAGACTTGCATAAGGTGATCCTCTGAATTCGAATTGGATTAGGAGAAGATTTTCTCCCTTATCCACACATAAAATCTGAATTTTTTAAGCCAAAAAATCAACAAATAATTTCAGCCACCTTTTAGATTTTGTTTTTAAAATTCAAACAGGATTTTAACTTGAATTTTGTCTCCTCATTCCCTCATAAAACTGATTCCCCTTTGTGCCAAAAACATGACTAGATTCGGTCATTAAAGTGTGAGGAGAATCAAAATCCAAATAAGATTTTCTATCTTGAATTCTATCTCACCCTTATCCACTAAAAAATCCAAAATTCCCTTTGGATTTATCCAATAAATTTTGTCCACTTTAGGGAGGGGAGAATCCAAATTCAACTGAGATTAAAACTTGAATTTTTCCTTGCAACCTTATTAACAAAAACTGAATTATCTAGGAGGATTTTCCTCAACTAATTTTTGGCCACTTTTGTTAGAATTAGGATTCAAAATTCAAGTAGGATTCAAACAAGATTTTCCTATTCTTTATCCAAATCAAAAACCGAATTTTCTCTTGTGGATAATCCACAAAAAATTCGAATCCTATATGGATTATGATTCAAAATTTGAATTTCAAATTTCAAAGTTCAAATTTCAAAATTCAAACTTCAAATTCAAATTTCAATTTTAAATTTCGAACTCAAATTTCAAATTCAAATGTCAAATTCGAATTTCAAATTTAAATTTCAAATTCAAAATTTAAATTTCAAATTTCAAAATTCAAATTTCAAAATTCAATATCCACAAAAAGTTGTGTTTCAAATTTTTTGTTCTCATGGATAATTTTCTACAACTCCAATCTGATCTCAAATAAAATTATGGCAACTTTATTTGGAGTTCGAATAATTGTGTACTCTATTATCCAAAACAAAATATGAATTCAACCGGAGAGAATCTTGTCCACCATCCTAATCCTATGTCAACACCATCCATGCATAATCAACTAGCCAATAAGCATACACAAATCAATTTGCCAACTGTTAAGGAATTATGTGGAGCTAGTAGAGGGACCAATTAGACATATATAATCAGGCTCCCGTGAATCAATATGATCATCATTCTGTACCGAACAACTCAATCATATGATCACTAACTTCAGAGTCACACCACTATAAACCTGAAACTGAACTCCCAATTATATACCATATTACATAAGCCTATGACGAGCTACTGTCCAATGACCTTGTCATATATACAAAATGTGGCGGCCCGCCCCTCGTAGAGATCATACAATACTATTACAGTTGAGCTTATCGTTAACTGCGATAGACTGTACTCTCGTGGGTCACCGGCTTATCTCATTCTCTTTTAAAATCATGTCGTGTTTGGGAAATTTTTTTTTTTCCTTAAACATCATATAAAATCTTCTTCCACTATTTACTTTGTTGATAAGTACAAAGTAATATAAATAATACAGTACCTTTGTAAAATATATATATAATTACAAAAGAACTGTTTCCCCTCTTTTTTTTTTCCTTCACTTTAACGCTCAGCGGGAAGACTCTGGCAGTACCATATCCCTCGCCCAGTTATCCCATTTGACACGCGCCATCCCGTACGCCATCCAGTCAAACAAGCTACTGAGCTGGTCGCTTACCTGCAACATTAGCAAAAATGGTGAGCTACAGGCTCAGTAAGTTCAAACATGCAAGAAATAAAATTTCTATGAATAGTACTATTTATCGTGAATAGTCCGTTGACCACTATTCATACATGAATAGTAAAATTGACCACACCACTGTATCACACTAGTACATCTACCGCGATGTTAGTGCTCTCACTAAACTGTCTTATGCTTAATTATGGCACAGTTTCAATTTTAGGTCATCATCTTTATTTACGTTCTGGTTTTGAGCTCAGGTTGGCAGTACCATTTAACTGCGCATGACTGGGAGCGGTACATTAGTGCTGACCTCCACAGCCTTAATCTCATAGCCCCGAAGGCAAAATAGTACATAACTGGGAGCGGTACATCAGTGCTGACCTCCACAGCCTTATCTCATAGCCCCGAAGGCAAAAGTACCTCCCTATACGGAAGGCTGGTACGCCAGAAAGTGGTTTCATTACCGACTTTTTAACCTTCTAACCCGGTGACTTCACATTGTCCCGTGGTTAGGAATGGTTCACATTTTAATTTTAGGTGAGTGAGTTTTATTAACCTCGCTCTAGTGCCCGAAGCACAATTAACCATGTGTCCCATTCTTATAGTGCCCGTAGCACATTTTGTCTCTCTCTCTATTCTATCATAGTGCCCGTAGCACATATGTACCTAACTTATAGTTAGTACATTAAAGTTAGCACAATATTGCTATATGTTACAGACACGTAAATGTCTGAACTTACCTTATCAGACTGTTTCCTTTCTCTCTCTTGGATCTTGAATCGCCTTCCTTGTAGGCCGATTTTGGGATCCTACAGACAAAACTATGTCTGTTAATTTCTTTCCCATTTATAGCTTTTATTTTTCATTAAAAAGCTTAAATAAAACCTATTTATAACTTTTTAGGTTTTATTAATTATTTTCACCATTTTCCCCCAACTTTTACAAAATTACGATTTTACCCCAACATTTTGGTAAAATTACAGTTTTGCCCCTGACGGAATTTTATCGATCCAGACTGCATTTTTGGCTCTCAGGAACTTTTCTGACTCTTTTCTAATCATTACCGGGTTCATTTCTATTTTATTTCCACTTTTTGCTTTCCTGGCCCTCGGGAAGTACTATTCCGACCCTTACGTCGGTTTAGCGATTTTCTATCGTTTCGGAGTCTCAAATGGACGTTTCACTAGTATTTAAAACGTTCATCTAGACTTTCCCGACCTAGGTCTCTGAGGCTCGGGTTTTCCGTTCCCGACTTGGACCTTTATTTTATTTCCAAAAACGCCCCCCCCCTCGGGGTCGATTTTTCAATCTCACTCACGTTTTTCATTTTCAAAGGGACGGGTTACTATTCACGAACCACCCTTAAATTTTTTCCTTGTTCAATTTTTCCGTTAGGGACTCGGGTTTCCGTCCCGGCCCTAACTTTTATTTTAAATTCCTATTTTACCCCGAAATGCCGTTTTCGAAATTTCGGCAGCATTTCGACGTAATTTTAAGGCTTCCAGCGTTAGGTACGCCTCGAACCATATGTACCTGCCACGTACTATAACACAAGCCTATTTTATGTAAAAGTTTTCCAAACTTTTACATAAAAGCCCACAATTTCCCAATTTCACATTATCACCCACATAACAAAATTTTTTTCACAATTTACCCTTAATTTGGTTTCGGTTTTCACAACCAAACCGAACCAAATTTTGTCAAACTTTCACCACACTTTAGGCCATTCAAATGTCACATTTTTAACACGTTTTCAAGCCCATTTTCTTTGCATTTTCAACCAAACTTCCTAGGGTTTTTACCCTTGTACAACCCACGGCCATTTAATGAAACACATGCCAACATTTTTGTTTCATTCTTTCAATCACATTGCCACCATTTACACATTAATTTGCATGATTTAAATTAACCAAACATCACATAAAAGCATGCAAATTTTTCTTCCAAACCCTTAGGGAACTCACGGCCACATTATGTAATTCATACCAAAAATTTTTTTCAAGCTTTTCATAATGAAATACAAGCTTTATTCTTCACAAAATTAAACTTGGAAGCAAGTTAGAAATTAAACCATAAACTTTTCTCATTGGTTACCCAAGGTAACCCATGGATTTTCCCTTGAAAAACCAACAAAATTTCGGTTTTTCTTTACACAATTTGCATGGTTTTCTTACTTATTTCATCCTTAACAAAACCCAACATCAAATCCATGGAAAACAACCAAAAATTTTCATCTTTCTATCACTATTCACCCACGGATTTTGTGAAGAAAACCCATGAAAAATTTTGTGAAAAAGGGAGTTACCTTGGTCTAATGCTTCCTTTGTCTTCAAGGAACACTTTGACACTCTTTTTTGTGAAGAAAAGTTGAAGAGAAAGCTTGGTTCTCCTTTGGTCCCTCACGTAGACACCATGGAAGAAAACACTTAGAAATTTTCTTTGGTTTTTGCGTGAAAATGGACTTCGGCCACTTTTGTTCACATTTTGCCGACTTATGCATGAAAGAAAGCCAATTAATTTGGCTCTAAACCAATCAAATTTCAACACCTTTCATGCCTAATTCTTTCTCCATTTTTCAAAAATTAAAATGGTAATTTTTGGCCAAATCTTGGCCTTTAGATCAAAAGGTGATTAAATCCTAGCCATTAATGCCACCAACCACCTTATTTATTTCATTTATTAATCTTGATTTATGATGTCATAAATGTAAAAGTGAAGTTGACTTTGACTTTCACTATTCACATTAATTCGACTACTTTTTGACTGATGTCGGTTCGAGCCGAAATTTTCCCGAAATCGTCCCGGCGTGTTCCTGAGGTCTCCTGTGCCGTCGGATCAATTTAATCTGCTTCCATTTGATCAAAATCAATCCCGGAAGTTTATTGTCTTTTATTGGCTCGGTTAGGGTTTTCAATGCCGATTTTGGCACCGTTTCACCCGTTTCAACTCAGTGAATTTTTCCAACGCTGAATTCTTACTCGTCAGTATTGTTAGAATATTTTCATATATTATGAACAATATAAATACATTTATTTCACTCTTTAAATAGTACAAATTGTTATATACATACAATTATACATTTTCATCCGAGAACTGCCTGAATTTCCCAGTTGTCACATTCACCCCTCCTTATAAAATTTTCGTCCTCGAAAATTAGAACAAATGGGGGTATAAACTCCTCATCTCGTTTTCTCTTTCCCACGTAGCTTCTTCAATATTATGATTTTTCCACAAAATCTTCACTAGTGGGATTACCTTATTCCTCAGTACTTTCTCTTCACGAGCTAGTACTTGAATAGGCTGTTCCTCATATGTCAAATCCTCGTGGATTTGAATAGGCTCATGCTTCAACACATGGGACGGATCTGGTATATATTTTCTCAGCATCGACACATGAAATACATTATGCACTGCCGACAATTCTGGGGGTAGCGCTAATCTGTAAGCGACCTTTCCAATGCGTTCGATAATTTCATAAGGTCCAATGTATCTTGGACTCAGTTTCCCTTTCTTACCGAAGCGCATAATCCCCTTCATGGGCGATATTTTGAGGAATACGAAGTCTCCTTTATCAAACTCCAAGGATCTTCGCCTTTTATCCGCATAGCTCTTTTGTCGGCTTTGAGCAATTTTCATTTGATGCTGAATTCTAGCAACTGCATCGGAAGTCTCTTGCATAAAATCCGTCTTATGCAACTGCTTTTCTCACAAATCGTACCAATGTAATGGTGATCTGCACTTCCGTCCATACAAAGCCTCGTAAGGTGCCATGCCTATTGAAGCTTGGTAACTATTATTGTACGAGAATTCAATCAATGGTAGCTTCTCATTCCAATTTCCCGCAAAATCCATAACGCAAGCTCGAAGCATGTCCTCTAATGTCTGAATTGTTCGCTCCGACTATCCGTCTGTTTGCGGATGGAAAGCCGTACTGAGTCTCAATTCAGTACCCATGGCCTCTTGCACACACTTCCAGAAATTCGAAGTGAACCGTGCATCTCGATCTGATACAATGGATTTCGGTACTCCATGTAGTCTGACGACATGAGTTATGTACAGCTGAGCAAACTTTTCCAGCGAAAAAGTCATCTTGACAGCTACGAACCGTGCCATCTTGGTCAGTCTGTCCACAATAACCCAAATGGCGTCATAACCTTCTTGGGTTTTTGGGAGTCCCACTACAAAATCCATCGTAAGGTGTTCCCATTTCCATTCAGGAATCTCCAGTGGTTCCAATCTTCCTGCTGGATGTTTATGTTCCGCTTTGATTCTCTGACAGGTCATGCATCTGCTCACGAATTTAGCTATATCATTCTTCATCCCTTTCCACCAGAACTGTAGTTTCAAGTCCTGATACATCTTGCTAGCTCCGGGATGAACCGAATAGGGTGTCTCATGGGCTTCTGACATGATCCGTCTTCTAAGTTCCTCATCAGCTGGAACATTTATCCTTCCTTGATAAAGGATTATTCCATCCTTGGAAATTCCTTCTTGAGAACTTGTCATTGCTGGATCTCGCCTCTGAGCTTCCTTTATATCCTCAAATAGCGATGATTCCACTTGGAGAGCAGCTAATCTTCCAGATATCAGCTCCAAGTTCAAAGAATTTATCTCTTGCTGCAATGGTTTCGGAAGCTTGTTTATTGGTAGCTGGTGCGATATAGTAGACTTCCTGCTTAGAGCATCCGCTACACGATTGGCCTTTCCTGGATGGTAGAGGATTTCACAATCATAATCCTTCACCAGTTCCAACCATCGTCTCTGTCGCATATTGAGCTCTTTTTGTGTGAAGAAATACTTCAGGCTTTGGTGATCAGTGAAAATCTGACATTGAGCTCCATAGAGATAGTGTCGCCAAATTTTAAGTGCAAACACTACTGCAGTAAGTTCAAGGTCATGAGTAGGATAATTCCTTTCATGCTCCTTTAATTGACGGGAAGCATAGGCAATCACCTTGCCGTCTTGCATCAGGACTGCTCCCAATCCTATTTTCGATGCATCACTGTAGATCACAAACTTCTCCCCTTCAGTGGGAAGCGTAAGGATTGGTGCGCTTGTCAGTCGCCTCTTTAACTCCTGGAAGCTTTTTTCGCATTCCATAGTCCACTCGTACTTCCTTTCTTTGTGTGTAAGAGCAGTAAGAGGTGCAGCTAATCGCGTGAATCCCTCTACAAATCACCGATAATAACCAGCTAACCCCAAGAAACTGCGTATTTCAGTCACACTCTTGGGTGCAGGCCACTGGTTAATTGCATCTACCTTCGTCGGATCTACTGCAATACCTTCCTGGGATACAACATGTCCGAGGAAATGTACTCTGTCCAGCCAAAATTCACATTTTGAGAATTTGGCATACAGTTGATGCTTCCGTATCGTATTCAGCACGATCCTCAGATGCTTCTTGTGCTCCTCATGAGTCTTCGAGTATATAAGAATGTCATCAATGAATACAATGACAAACTTATCCAAATACTCTTTAAAAATTCTATTCATCAAATCCATGAACGCTGTTGGCGCATTTGTTAATCCAAATGGCATCACAAGAAACTCGTAGTGACCATAACGAGTCCTAAACGCCGTCTTAGGAATATCACTCTCTTTGATTCTCAACTGGTGATATCCTGATCGTAAGTCGATCTTGGAAAATACCGCTATGCCTTTTAACTGGTCGAATAGGTCATCAATTCTAGGTAACGGATACCTATTTTTGATCGTAACCTTATTCAATTCCCGATAATCAATGCACAGTCGGAATGTTCCATCCTTTTTCTTGACGAATAACACAGGTGCACCCCATGGAGAAAAACTCGGCCTGATGAATCCCTTATCCAAAAGCTCCTTTAATTGCTCCTGCAGCTCCTTTAACTCTACTGGAGCCATGCGGTATGGTGCTTTGGAAATAGGTGCTGTTCCAGGCACCAACTCAATTTCAAACGAGATTTCTCTCTCTGGCGGTATCCCTGGTAACTCTTCTGGAAATACGTCAAGAAACTCATTAACCACAGGAACATCTTCAGCTTGAAGCTTCTGTTCCTCTGCAGTATCCACCACATATGCCAGATATCCCACGCAACCACTGGCTATCAGCTTGCTGGCTCTCAGCGAACTGATCATCATCTTCCCGGGTCTTCGAGAAGTATCGACATATTCGAAACTCTCTTCTTCCTCGGGTTGGAAAACTATCTTTCGATTTCGACAGTCCATCGTAGCTTGGTATTTCCCTAGGAAATCCATGCCTAAAATCACATCGTAATCCATGATCTCCATTACGATCAACTCAGCATATAGTTCCCTATTTGCCACATATACTGGTACATAAGGTAACCAGTAACTGGACAACAATACTTCCCCAGAAGGTAAAGCTGTCTTAAATACCCTTCCCATATTATCCTTAGGAAGTCCTATCTTGTCAGCAAATGCATAGGAAACAAATGAATGCGTAGCACCGGAATCGAATAGTACAGAGGCTACATGACTAGCGACAGGAAGTTGACCTGTCACCACGTTTGATGTTCCTGCCTCTGCGTCTTCCTTGCTGTAGGCCATCACACGAGCATCAGCACGTGACATTCGCTCCTGGCGTTGCGGCCTCACTGGTGACTCTTCCACTCTGGCTTGAAGGGAATGAGCTTGTGGGCGTGTTTGGTGCGGTTGGGAAGTGCCTTGTCCACCCTGCCTATTGGGACAGTTCCTGGCGTAATGGCCTTCCTTTCCACATTCGTAGCAAACAAGTGGCCCAAATCTGCATTGCCCAGAATGTCTCTTCCCGCATGTAGGGCAGTTTTGCACATTAGACTCTGCATTACCAGCTGTTCTCCGCTGCTGGTTTCGATTATTACCCTGGCGATTCCCAGAAAAATTCCCTTTTCTCTTATTTTGCTGGGATCCTTGATTGTTGCCCTGGCTTGGTTTCGCATTCTGACTAGGCTTGCTCGATTGACCAACTTGCGTAGACTTCGCCAAAGCCCTCTCCTTCTTTTTAGCCTCCCAGTGTTTCTCTCTTTCCTCTTTCTGTCGGGCTACATGAAACTTAGCTCTAATGGCCCGACTCACACAGTCTGCTACAGAAGTAGGTGGTACTAGTCCAGTGTCTACTAACGCAGCAATTCCCGGCCTGAACATCCCGATCATTTTCTGTATCTTTTCCCTCTTAGTAGGGACCACATAGGGACATAGACGGGATAACTGGTTGAACTTTTGGCAGACTTAGCTTACCGACATGTTCCCTTGTGTCAGCTCTGAGAATTCTTTCTGTTGCTGTCTCAGAGATGCAGGGTCGTAATATTTCTGGTTAAATTCTTCCAGAAATTTCGCCCAACTCATGGTAGACACGTCTCTTCTCATTCGCACGGTGTCCCACCAAAACCGAGCATCTTTTCTCAGCACAAAAGACGCACATGCAACCTTCTCTCGGTCGGTTAGGTTCATGAACTCCATGATCACTTGTAATGACGACAACCAGTCTTCAGCCTCTAAGAGATTTGTAGACCCTTCAAATTCTGGCGGTCTCATACGCCTGAATCTTTCATAGAGGGGTTCCAGGTTTAATACTGGTTGTGGTTCAGGAGCTCTCTCATGTACTGCAGCTGGAGGAATAACCGGATCTACCTCAGCTTGTTGTTCTACTTGGGTACCCTCAGAGCCTTGTCTCTGCTCTAGCTCCTCTACCCGTCGCCTCAGATTCGCATTTTCTTGCATCTGAGCTTCTAACAAAGCTTATATCTGATCCAGTCTCTCCATAATATCAGGACGTCGCTCTCGTCCCTCTGGTCGATTTCTCAAATCCACCATCTTGGCTATTGTCCTATTATGGCACAATAATTCACCGTTAGCTTTTCCATAACCGCATTCGTAAAATTATATCAATTTACGAAATTTAGGGTAATGTAAAGCCACATCATCGTAACACATCATCGTACAACATATAATCATTTTGGTATTTGATTCATAGCAAAACATTTATATGTCATACATAGGCATCACCAGTCATATATACATCGGCCGTTTATACAAAATGGCCACAAGTCTATACAAAAGAGCTTTTCTCTCTAAGCTACTTATGTACATATATACATATCTATTGGTCACTCATTCCCCGCATCTGGGACTAGAGGATATTCTTCCGAATCCTCATCGTCATCTGACTCATCTGAGTCGTCACCACCCCTAGGTAATGCTCCCTGTCCTGAGTCATCACCTTGTGGTCTAGACGGTCCGGCCTCATGATCATTCATCATTCTTCTCGGCCCGAAGATGCGTGCAAACATCTCATCTTGACCCAGTGTCTCTCGTCGACTCTGCGTCAGATGCTCGATCAGAATCTCTCTCTCAATCGTCCTGATCGTCACCACGAACTCTTGGAGCGTCGGAGGAAACGGCTTGATTACCCTCTGTCTCAACTCCAAGGATAAGCCTTTCCAAAACAGCTCACAGTAGTTTGCTTCCGTGAGGTTAGGCAACGGACATCTCCTCCGAACGGTCTCCTCAAACCGTGCTGCGTAAGACATCACTGTCTCACCAGACAGCATGGCCATCCTCTCGGTCTGGAGAATGTAATCCCTGACCTCATCGAATCTAGGGTACGCAGGTGCATCAGCCTCTCGTCTCTCTGGAGGTGCTGGAGCAGGTGCTGGATCCCTGGGTTGAAACTGATCAGCCAACCGCTGACAAAACTCAGCCCAACTGAATCCCAATAAAATCTCCTGGTCGCAATATTGCCAGAACACTCGAGCGTCTCCCTGAAACATACTGACAGCCAACTGGATCCACATATCTCGATCGATGTCACATATCACCATGATCCTCTCTATGGCATGAAGCCAGTCCTTGGTCTCCATCGACTGTCGTCCACCGTCGAACATAGGAGGACTACTGGCCCTAAATGCCTGTACTGCCCGTGCCGACACTCTCACCCCAATATGTTGGCGTCCACCAACAACTGGAATGTCCACTACTACCGGTGGATGAACTATCGGTCGTGGCTGTACTATCTTTACTGGCGCTGGCACTGGTGCTGGTACTGGTACGGGAGGTCTCTCGGGTACCGGGGGTCTAACTACCGGCCTTTGGGAAATGGGCAGCCTCACAATAGGTCTCGTCTATACCCGTAATACCCCTCTCGGTCGTGGTAGTTGTGGTCTCACATATGGAGGTCTGGTCATCGTGCTACCTATAAGATAATTATTTTCACATAAGAAAATAATTAACTGAACTTAAGTAAACTACTTACTTGGATAGCAGTGCAGGATGCGCAAAGTGTCAAATCGGGATATGGTCACACTGCTCTGATATACCAACTGTGACAGCCGTTGGTATTCAAAACCAAATCAGTCGCAAACCTTGCTCTGATATACCAACTGTGGCGGCAATTGGTATTCTAAACTAAACCAATCTCAGACCTTGCTCTGATACCAACTGTGGCAGCAGTTGGTATTATGAAGTACACCAACCGTAAACCCGCTCTGATACCAACTGTGGCGGCCTGCCCCTCGTAGAGATCATACAATACTATTACAGTTGAGCTTATCGCTAACTGCGATAGATTGTACTCTCGTGGGTCGCCGGTTTATCTCATTCTCTTTTAAAATCATGTCGTTTTTGGGAAATTTTTTTTTTCCTTAAACATCATATAAAATCTTCTTCCACTATTTACTTTGTTGATAAGTACAAAGTAATATAAATAATACAGTACTTTTGTAAAATATATATATAATTACAAAAGAACTGTTTCCCCCTTTTTTTTTTTTTCCTTCACTTTAACGCTCAGCGGGAAGACTCTGGCAGTACCATATCCCTCGCCCAGTTATCCCATTTGACACGCGCCATCCCGTACGCCATCCAGTCAAACAAGCTACTGAGCTGGTCGCTTACCTACAACATTAGCAAAAATGGTGAGCTACAGGCTCAGTAAGTTCAAACATGCAAGAAATAAAATTTATATGAATAGTACTATTTATCGTGAATAGTACTATTCATACGTGAATAGTAACTTTGACCACTATTCATACATAAATAGTAACTTTGACCACTATTCATACGTGAATAGTAAAGTTGACCACACCACTGTATCACACTAGTACATCTACCGCGATGTTAGTGCTCTCACTAAACTGTCTTATGCTCAATTATGGCACAGTTTCAGTTTTAGGTCATCATCTTTATTTACGTTCTGGTTTTGAGCTCAGGTTGGCAGTACCATTTAAGTGCACATGACTGGGAGCGGTACATTAGTGTTGACCTCCACAGCCTTAATCTCATAGCCCCGAAGGCAAAATAGTACATAACTGGGAGCGGTACATCAGTGCTGACCCCCACAGCCTTATCTCATAGCCCCGAAGGCAAAAGTACCTCCCTATACGGAAGGCTGGTACGCCAGAAAGTGGTTTCATTACCGACTTTTTAACCTTCTAACCCGGTGACTTCACATTGTCCCATGGTTAGGAATGGTTCACATTTTAATTTTAGGTGAGTGAGTTTTATTAACCTCGATCTAGTGCCCGAAACACAATTAACCATGTGTCCCATTCTTATAGTGCCCGTAGCACATTTCGTCTCTCTCTCTATTCTATCATAGTGCCCGTAGCACATATGTACCTAACTTATAGTTAGTACATTAAAGTTAGCACAATATTGCTATATGTTGCAGACAGGTAAATGTCTGAACTTACCTTATCAGACTGTTTCCTTTCTCTCTCTTGGATCTTGAATCGCCTTCCTTGTAGGCCGATTTTGGAATCCTACAGACAAAACTATGTCTGTTAATTTCTTTCCCATTTATAGCTTTTATTTTTCATTAAAAAGCTTAAATAAAACCTATTTATAACTTTTTAGGTTTTATTTATTATTTTCACCATTTTCCCCCAACTTTTACAAAATTACGATTTTACCTCAATATTTTGGTAAAATTACAGTTTTGCCCCTGACGGAATTTTATCGATCCAGACTGCATTTTTGGCTCTCAGGAACTTTTCTGACTCTTTTCTAATCATTACCGGGTTCGTTTCTATTTTATTTCCACTTTTTGCTTTCCCGGCCCTCGGGAAGCACTATTCCGACCCTTACGTCGGTTTAGCGATTTTCTATCGTTTCGGAGTCTCAAATGGACGTTTCACTAGTATTTAAAACGTTCATCTAGATTTTCCCGACCTAGGTCTCTGAGGCTCGGGTTTTCCGTTCCCGACTCGGACCTTTATTTTATTTCCAAAAACACCCCCACTCTCGGGGTCGGTTTTTCAATCTCACTCACGTTTTTCATTTTCAAGGGGACGGGTTACTATTCACGAACCACCCTTAAATTTTTTTCCTTAATCAATTTTTCCATTAGGGACTCGGGTTTCCGTCCCGACCCTAACTTTTATTTTAAATTCCTATTTTACCCCGAATGCCGTTTTCGAAATTTCGGCAGTATTTCGACGTAATTTTAAGGCTTCCGGCGTTAGGTACGCCTCGAACCATATGTACCTGCCACGTACTATACCACAAGCCTATTTTATGTAAAAGTTTTCCAAACTTTTACATAAAAGCCCACAATTTCCCAATTTCACATTATCACCCACATAACAAAATTTTTTTCACAATTTACCCTTAATTTGGTTTCGGTTTTCACAACCAAACCGAACCAAATTTTGTCAAACTTTCACCACACTTTAGGCCATTCAAATGTCACGTTTTTAACACGTTTTCAAGCCCATTTTCTTTGCATTTTCAACCAAACTTCCTAGGGTTTTTACCCTTGTACAACCCACGGCCATTTAATGAAACACATGCCAACATTTTTGTTTCATTCTTTCAATCACATTTTCACCATTTACACATTAATTTGCATGATTTAAATTAACCAAACATCACATAAAAGCATGCAAATTTTTCTTCCAAACCCTTAGGGAACTCACGGCCACATTATGTAATTCACACCAAAAATTTTTTTCAAGCTTTTCATAATGAAATACAAGCTTTATTCTTCACAAAATTAAACTTGGAAGCAAGTTAGAAATTAAACCACAAATTTTTCTCATTGGTTACCCAAGGTAACCCGCGGATTTTCCCTTGAAAAACCAACAAAATTTCGGTTTTTCTTTACACAATTTGCATGGTTTTCTTACTTATTTCATCCTTAACAGAACCCAACATCAAATCCATGGAAAACAACCAAAAATTTTCCATCTTTCTATCACTATTCACCCACGGATTTTGTGAAGAAAACCCATGAAAAATTTTGTGAAAAAGGGAGTTACCTTGGTCTAATGCTTCCTTTGTCTTCAAGGAACACTTTGACATTCTTTTTTGTGAAGAAAAGTTGAAGAGAAAGCTTGGTTCTCCTTTGGTCCCTCACGTAGACACCATGGAAGAAAACACTTAGAAATTTTCTTTGGTTTTTGCGTGAAAATGGACTTCGGCCACTTTTGTTCACATTTTGCCGACTTATGCATGAAAGAAAGCCAATTAATTTGGCTCTAAACCAATCAAATTTCAACACCTTTCATGCCTAATTCTTTCTCCATTTTTCAAAAATTAAAAATGGTAATTTTTGGCCAAATCTTGGCCTTTAGATCAAAAGGTGATTAAATCCTAGCCATTAATGCCACCAACCACCTTATTTATTTCATTTATTAATCTTGATTTATGATGTCATAAATGCAAAAGTGAAGTTGACTTTGACTTTCACTATTCACATTAATTCGACTACTTTTTGACCGATGCCGGTTCGAGCCGAAATTTTTCCGAAATCGTCCCGGCGTGTTCCTGAGGTCTCCTGTGCAGTCGGATCAATTTAATCTGCTTCCGTTTGATCAAAATCAATCCCGGAAGTTTACCGTCTTTTATTGGCTCGGTTAGGGTTTTCAATGCCGATTTTGGCACTGTTTCACCCGTTTCAACTCAGTGAATTTTTCCAACACTGAATTCTTACTCGTCAGTATTGTTAGAACATTTTCATATATTCTGAACAATATAAATACATTTATTTCACTCTTTAAATAGTACAAATTGTTATATACATACAATTGTACATTTTCATCCGAGAACTGCCTAAATTTCCCGGTTGTCACACAAAACCTCATATAATATCCATGATCAGCCTTAGGTCAATGTCTGTTTAATCATACTGATCAGGCTATCTTAAAGTTCTATTATACTACCAAATAAGAAAATGATTATTCACCATATGTGAATAAGAAGTCATCTGCCTAGCAGACGACCCAAGGCCTTGTCCATTTTCACATCTACTATAATGCCTTTAAGAGGATACCTTTAACTCTTTGGAACTATGATTCCGATATCTGTAAACTAACCCTTCATCGTACAAGTCATGCACCCAACAAACTGGTCTATAAGCTTACTACCTCTGAGGTGCTTTAGCCATTAGAACATCAAAGTACACAAGTCATATACATGAAGTAGTTCATTTACTCAGGATTAAGGTTATTGCATAATGAACGTCAAAAGTAGATTGATCCACTCATAGCGGACTATGTAGATCAATCACACTTTAGTCCCGGTCTAATATGTCACCACCAAGCAACATATCTATGTCTTTACTTAGGAGTCTATGCTCTGGACAGTCAAGAAAAACTGTCCCCACCATGGCTTTAAACAATATAATAGTCTTAACATATGTTAGATGCTTGTTCTAACCCCATAGACTATAGACCTTAGTTTAGACCGCTTACTTTAGAACATTGTCTTCTCACATACAAAAGTCTATTGCATGCAACGTTCTAACAGTTTTAACATAAGTAGTCAATGAGCTATATTTGCTTACATTTACTTTAACATGTAAATAGAATAAGGACAAACAGCAATGTGATGAATAACCTCTATATATAATTTTATTATTCAGTTCAAAATAAATACACCAATATGTCTCTCATGCTTAGATCCCAACAGATGGTGGTAGGGCTTAAGTGAGGGTTGGGTATGGATACCATCACACGTTCTACTTCCGCATGATGTTAAGTAACCCTTTTTATTTGGAGGAGCAAACTTATATTAAGTAATGACCAGTTTAGTATTTCCTGAGTATGTATGTATGTTTGACCTCAAGTTGTATTAAGATCCTTATATATTCGTAAAGTATATTTAAGTATGTATATCTATAGTAAAGCTTATGTATAAAAAAAAATCATGTGGAAATTATGACGTTGAAGTATGATTATTTTAAGCACGTTTACAAGTAAGTTTAAGTGAGTGGTGATGACCGTGCCACTTGGGCAGGTTAAAGTCAAGGTCACCATAGTTGGTATCAAAGAGGTATCCTACCACCCTACCTCACATCGTCGCATGCCCGCTTCATCTGTCTAAGTAAGTTGATTTGTATTTTATGTTGATAGTATGTAGGTTACTGTTTTAGTTATAATATATAGCCATGGGCACACCAATAGATCCCCAACAAAGGAACGAAGATCGCGAGATGAGTGTTACTTTCACTAATATGCAACCAGATAGGTATGACAGATGCCACTCTCACGAGCTCGTAGGATGGATATGCCGCATGGAGGTCATATTCCGTACCAGCCCTATCCTACCCCACCAATAGGTAGATCAAGCAAGTAGCAAGCTGGATGGGCCAGCGATGGCCTGGTGGGATAGATAATGCAGGAATAAAGACACTATGATGCACTAGGCTGATTTTTGTCGAGACCTCCGTGATGCCTTTGGACCACCTCCATTTGAGGAAGTCTACAGGCCAGGTAGAGAGGTGGCTATCTGAAGAGACATGCATAAGAGGCGATATGATATCCTCTTCAGCATATGGGATGTGTACGAAGGGGAGACTATGGTTCACTATTGTTAGAGGTTTTGGGATGCTATGTGACCTCACATACCCTTAGAGGTACCCTTTAGCGTGATAGCAGAGCTTCTATAGAGAGGAGTTCCATGGGACATAAGGGAGCTCATCCGCTACCCTCTGCATTATAAAGACTTAATGTGGTTCATGTAGGAGATAGTGGATGCCGACGTAGATGCAATGATTGCCATAAAAAATGGATGAGCTCATGACGTTGCAGATGCTATCAATATTAAAGGTAACCCGGTAGATCCAGTCCACCAACAGGTCAAGGAGGACTCCATAACTGAGTACCACCCTGATGCACCAGCGGATGATGATGAAGCCATGGGAGACCCCATGCCAGCTCCACCATTTCCAGAACCCCATACCGGGGTGGATGACAATGACGATGATGATATCTCCTATTTTGTCAGTGATGATGAGTAGATAGAGGAGTATGAGCCTGAACCTTAGGTCATCATAGCTATTGATGATGAGGCCAGTTCTGATATGGAAGATGAGGAGGATCTAGAGGAATTTCCCCTTGATGAGGATGACAATGAGGACATCTTTGATGCAGAATTAGGCCATTCCTCAGAGTAGTAGCAATTTACTCTAGTATAGCAGTTACTTAGACCATGTATGCAGGTACTGTGGGAAATAGTAGCTTACTCCAATTAGACGTAGCTATGTATTTTCTTTTGAGTTTTGTACTGGGAAGAGTTTGCCACTCCCAACAGACCAGAGTTCTATACTCACTTTTTTGTAGATGTTACATAAAAGATGATACGCTATTGCCAGATGGCATATGTACGTGTACCAGCACATAATCTATAGTGTGACAGAAGGTGCAGGATGACTTTTGGCACTATAATGACATTTGATATGATATGAGATGATGTGATTCGCGTTACATGTCATCACATGAAAAGCTTTATTAAAGGAGAGATACGATATATATACGTATGATAATAAAGTGAGTAAATGAGTGCTAGGCAACCATGATTTCCAAGTACGGAAATAAGGGATTTATAAGTTTTCCCTTTCCTATTATATATTAGGACTTTGAAAAACAACGTGGTTCGACCCCACTCACGAGTAACTCAAGCATCTCGAGAGGATGAGCTAGTAGTGCAACTCGTGGCTATGCGAGAGATGATAGGGAATCAGTAACGCGACCTAAACCAGCTTAGGGAACAGCTAAGCCAGTAGAACCAGGCACCACATGCAGCAAGGGTGCTAGTTTTGGGAGCTTTCTTAGCCCCCAGTCCAGTAGGTTCTGCAAGATGGCAATTTCCTGAGTCACCATTAGCACCCCCAGTAACGGTTGCTCCCACAGTAGCAAACATTCCTTTGCCAGCCTTTAAGGAGGACAAATTATACAAGAGATTTTGGTGCATGAAGGCACCAGAATTCAAAGGAACCTCCAACCCTATAGAGGCTGACAACCAACTAACAGATATCCAAGTAATCTAAGATTTCATGAGATTGACAGACCAAGAGAAAGTAATGTGCATATCTTTTGCCCTATGAAAATAGGCATGTCAGTGGTGGAAGACGGTGGGGATTAGAAGAAACATCAATGAGATGAGTTGGATGGAATTCATTGAGGAGTTTAAGGAAATGTACTTCAATGAAGAAGCCCTAGCAGTGCAACAAGACGAATTCAACAACTTGCACCAGGGAAATATGACTGTGATGGAGGTGGTTAGGAAGTTTGAATAGTTGGCTCGACTCTGTCCAGCCCTAGTGCCTACAGAAAGGGAGAGAGTCAGACGAATGTTAAGATGTTTAGGATGGAAATCGCAGTCTAAGTTTGCAGTGGTAGCCATGGACCTGTTATAGGAAAAAATTGGTAAAAATATATTAGAGTGGCACAGCAGAATTACAAAAATTTTTTAAGATCATTAAATATCTCGTGATGCCATATACAATAAACTAAGAACAATAAACTCATACCTTCAGAGGACGCCAAACTACAAGAGGAGAATGACCAGAGGGCTTCAACCAACTAGCCTTCTCTACTATTCTCCAATTCCCAGATGGCAGAGTGCATGGGCACTCGGATCCTCATCAGTATGCTTGCACTACTAGTCTCCTTTCGACCACCCAGATCTCTAAAGAACTTATTGTCATAATAAGTTGTGCAACAATAAGCCTGCTCACCTGAGAGTTTGTGGTTTGAGAGAACTAAAGTGGTAGGACCCATATTTATAGACCTACATGAGGTGATCCCTTGAACTTGAATTGGACCAAGAGAAGATTTTCTCCCTTCCTTCCATACAAAATCTGAATTTCCTATAGGCTAAAATCAAGGAAAAATTTAGCCACCCTAGGAGATTTTGCATTCAAAATTCAAACAGGATTTTAACATAAATTTTATCTCCTTATTTATCCAATAAAACCGAATTTCCCCTAGGCCAAGAACATGACTAGATTTGGCCATCCAAGTGTGAGGAGAATCAAAAATTCAAATAGGATTTTCTAGCTTGAATTTCATCTCACACTTATCCACAAAAAACTGATTCTTCTTAGGCTTATCCATAGAGATTTCAGCCAGTCATTGTGAGAGAGAGAATCAAAATTCAAATAAGATTGAAACTTGAATTTTTGCACTCATCCTTGTCCATAAAAAATCCAAACTCATCAAGGGGAGATTGTCTTCAACAAATTTGGCCATTTTTGATAGATTTCGGATTCAAAATTCAAGTAGGATTCAAACAAGATCTCTCTTTCCTTTATCCACTATAAACCAGATTCTTCTAGGATAGATATCCCTTAACAAATTCAGTTACATTCTGATTTTGTGATTCAAAATTTGAATTCTAATTTCAAAGTTCAAATTTCAAAATTCAAACTTCAAATTCAAATTTCAAATTTAAATTTTGAATTCAAATTTCAAATTTTTGAATTCAAATTTCTAATTCAAATTTTAAATTCAAAAGTTAAATTTCAAATTTCAAATTTCAAACTCCACAAAAAAAAACTTGTATTTCAAATTTTGTCTTCGTGGATAATTTTCCACAACTCCAATTCAAACTTAAATAAAATCATGGCAACATTTGTGATAATCGAGAATTTTGAGATTCTCAGAGAAATTTAAAATTGTATGTACATGACAATATTAATGTATAGAATATGAAAAAGTTGTGTTTTAATACTGTTGAGAATGCAACAAAATATTCTAATAGTGTTAAAGAGAGTGAGTTCAGAGACAGAAAAATCTTTCCGAATAGAAACGGGTGAAACAACCCTAAATTGGAGCCAAAAACCTTGGAGAGTGCACCAAAGTGCACTAAAAGACAAAAATTTATGGTAATGAATTTTGGTCAAATGGAAGCAAAATAAGGCAAACCGATCCACTGGAGGAGTCAGAAACCCACCTACGTGATTTCGGTAGATTTCTGTTCGGTTTGACTTTTGGTCAAACTTTGACCACAAATTAATATATGAATTAATTAGATGATGTCATGTGTGACATCAAAAATATGATATAATAAACGGTCAAATTAAGGCTAAAAAGAGTGGTAGGTAGCATTAATGGTGTAGATTAATGTTAATCCTAAATCAAGGGCTAGGATTAAGCTAAAATTACATGAGAATTTTGGCAAAATTTTGGATAATATGGGCTCTAAAGGGAGTCAGCTAAGGCTTGAAAACGCAGCAAAAAAAATTAGCTTTTTTGGTCCCTAAAAAGTTGCTAAAAAGTCCCTAAACAATTTCCAAATTGTTAGGAAAAATTGCCAATTGGTCCTCCACCATTTGCCTATAAATAAGAGCGGAAAAATTCATTTGGAAAATCAACAAATCCAGCCCAAATTCTATCCAAGTATGGCCATGAGCTATCTTCCATTTCTAAGCCAAAGTTTAGCAAAATTTCTTCACCAAATTAGCTTCCAAACCTAGTTCAAGCATCAAGGAATCGAGTTGATAAGGTGAGCAATCTTTTTTAGCATTTCTTGTCATTTTTCTTCAAGAAATCCATGGCATGTTTGAGTGAAAAATGATGAAAAAATTTGATGATTTGTTTAGGTGTTGATGTTGATTTTGTGATGTAGTGATTTAAGAATGTTTTAGAAACTTGAAACAAGCAAAACTTATGCATGTTTCCTATGCAAACCCGTGGCCTTTGTACAAGAGAATATGGAAAATTTTTGTGATGAAATTGATGATGAAATGTTGATAAAGAACCTGAGGAATAAGAAAATTTTTCCTATGGTTTTGGACATGAAAATCGTGGCTTAAAGGCTAGGTTGGAATGAAATTTTCTTAGGTTTTTGATGTTGAAATGTGCATTAGAAACCCTAAGATTTAAATGTGATAAATGAGTTTTGTGGGAAAAAAGTTCATGGTGTTGAATACCATAAGAAAACCGTGGCCATGATTGAGGAAAAATAGTGAATTTATATGTTGATTGGAATGGTTGATAATGTGAAAAAGTTTTACGTAAAGTTTGGCAACTTTGCACAAAATAGGCCTCTGGTATAGTATATGGCAGGTACTAAGGTTCTGAGGCATACCTAACGCCGGGAAAACCTAAATATTTAAGCAAAAATGCTACTGAAATTTTGAAAATGACATAAAGGTTATTTCAAGAAACAATGGGTAAAAATGTGGGCTTGGAAATAAAAATCGAGACCCCTCGGTAGGTTAGAGTTGATAATGGAAGATTAAACCCAAGAGGATTACTAAAATGACTCTCTAATGTCTAAAATGCCAAGAACAGGAAAAATTTACGTTAGGGATATTTTAGGAAATGAGGGGGAAAATTTAAGGATGGGATGAAAAACCTGAGCCCCTCGAGAACCAAGGCTCGAAAACGGGATGATAAATGTTTCAAGAGTAGTGAAATAGCCATTTGAGACTCTGAAACGCTAGAAAAATGAGAAACGACCCTCGGTGTCGGAATAGTACCTCTGAGGGTCGAGTAAGGAATAGTTACCAATTTTGTAGCAAATAATGCTATAAAAATATATTGAAGCCTAAGACATATTATTTTATGATATTTGGGCTTAGAAAATCCCAGAAAAAGGGTAGAACAGAATTGTTACAATCCCAAAACCCGCTAGGGGTAAAATGGTCATTTTGACTAAAAATTTCTAAAAGCCTCGAAAAGGACTGTTAAGGACCTAGAATGCCTTAAATAAGATTCTAGAGGCCATCACTAAGATTTTAAAGCTAAAATAAAAAATTTATGAAGTACATAGGCAGGTATTTTGGAACACGGGCGTGTAGTAAAGACCCGAGAGGTACACGGGCTTGGACACGGGCATGTATTAGGCTGTGTATCACATAAAGAGATGAAATGTGTTATAATGTTGATAACAAAATGAATATATATAAAATGATAAATAATGATGGGTATTAACAGACCATATGTTGTCTGTAGGGACCCAAACTAGAGACGATAAAAAAACTACGGAGGACTTCCGAAGGTAGATGTTATCGCAATTTTGGTTAGTTCAAGAATTTTCATATCTACAACATGAAATACTGTGATATTTAATTATGTAATAATTGTACATTAGATGTAAATTCCTATGGGCACTAGGATGTAGTTAGACTAATACACCCAATGAGTGGATAAAGTGAGATGTGTACTGTAGGTACACTATGGAAAGAGTGTGACTAAATTTAAGACACCCTTAAAACAAAGAATGTGTAAAGACCTACGGCCAATAAGGGTTCCTGACTTTGAGATGATGATTAATGCCACCTGTTGGTTATAAATCTGCAAGTGCACAGATCGTTCAAGTTATACAGTGTACAAGAGTACGGATATCATTCCCATGAGGACTATATCATAAAAATGTGTTGTGGAAGCTGTAAAGTTCAATTTAAATGAATTGTAATCAAAGAGGTTTTGACAAGATTGCTAGTAAAAAAAGATTGTAAAACTACTGAAAAATAAAAAGTACTCTTAACAAAGAACTAAAGTAGTGATCAGAATGAAGAAAAACAATGGAACAGAGATTTTGGTTGTAAAACAATAATGTGGATAAGCTAGGTTTACTAATTTCCCTAGTATGCAAATCTGCTAACAAAATGCTACCGAAATGCTACAGCAATCAAAATACCCTGTCAACCCAGAACACGTGATAGCAAGGATTTTTCCAAATCTCTTTACAGAATGATCCTCCTAACTTACTTCAGTATATTCCTATGTGAGATCAACTAAAAGAATGCAAACAGAAGCTTAGGTTCTTTTGGGTCATACATGATGAATAATATATTCCTATACCATCCATAGATCTACAAATTCCTTCAAGACCATACATGCATCATTCATGAGATCCAATTTAAATCAACCTTTCCAGAATTAATCCAAATCTGATATTTTATAAATTGATGGCCAGTCAAGAATAGAAATAGGCATTAACACACATGAATGAACAAGAAACAATTGATTTCCATAACAAATTCGCAAGTAGTTAACAGTTCACATCCATGGTTCCATTAGCAAACCCAGCTAAAGAAAATTAGTTCATACTGTAATTAATAAAATCCATTATCCACAAATAAATCATGTCTAAATCAGCTCAATACTAAAAAGAAGGGTAAGCAACAGATGGAGAGAAGGAAAGTCTGCTGAAGCTTGATTCCTCTTCTTCAATGTCCTTGCTCCTTCTTCTCTAGTACTTTCTTCTTTTTCTCTCTTGCTAGTACTCTCTGCTTTTTGTTTTTCTTGTGTATTCGTCTCTGATGGAGAGGGTCTACAGAAGGTACTATTCTCCTCTTTTTGTACTAGGCGGTGTCCTTCTTCTAAAATGGGGAAAAAACATTTACTAGGGCAACAATCTTGCTGACTTGTCTAGCTTTGGGAGCTCCCGAGTGGTCCAAAATGACAGCTGCACAAAGCCCATGTGATATTTTGTCTTTTTCTCCAGGTTGTGTACTGACGCCACTTCAAATTTCCAACTCAGCTCCGTTCACGAATGCTGCAGCATTCTTCTCTCATTTTCATCCCCTGTAAAACTGACTGAAAACATAACCAGGTTAAACACCAACTTTTTGCACAGTTTTGAGTCAAAATTCCTTAATCAAATAAGGCACAGAGACATTTTTGACTGAGGCACATGCACAAATTAAAAGATGAAAGACAAAAACACCACATAAAACAATAAACCCTCTTGGACAAGCCTATTTTTAAACGAGAAAATCGATGAATAACTCTAATTTCTTAGAGTTATCACACCCCCAAACTTGAATCATTGCTCGTCCTCGAGTAAAGACATAAAGAAAGTCATAAAATAGAAAAAATAGAAACAAATACTTAACTAACAAAAGTAGCAAAATAAAGACTCCTATGGATGAATTCTCAAGATCTTTGCTTAGCGGTTTGAACATGAGTTTAAGTTAAAACAAACGCAAGTTTCACCAAAAATTGATTCTTCGATTCAAAAGATTACTTGTTCTCCAATTGCTTCTCCCTGGTTAGTGTGTGTGCTCTCCCAATTGCTATGTCATTCTTGCTAATCTTGATAGTATAGTGCACACAAGTTCACCCTTTTCAATTTGAAAACGACTGCTTATTTCATAAGCCTGCTTTTCACAACTCTCTCCACTAATGTAGATTAGCATCTAGCTAAGGATCATTAGGACTTTTCAAGGTTGTAATGCGAGGCTGGGTTAAGGGGTAGGGCATAGGATGTCATTCCAATTAGGCTCACCCCGAATCATACCACCCTTCTAAGACTTGAGCTTTTATTTCTTTTACTTTGGTGTCCTCCTTTCCCCCCCAAACTTGATATTTTGTAACTCTCAATTGTCACTTTTTTTTTTATCAGTTATGTCACTAATGCCTTTTGACGCGAATGCCAACATCTGTGATGAAGACACCCGGTTACTCAACAAGGTCACATTTGAGATGAACTGACATGTACTCATATCTTGAACTGCCGTTCGATGCAAAAGTACACATGGGGCTCATGTTACTCCTGGTTACTAAGCAGCTCGAAACAGTGGTGTAAAATGTTTTTGTTTTTATTTGTTTTTTTTTCTTTTTTTTGAACAAGAAACAATTGACTCTTAAACCTTTCCCCCCCCAAACTTAAACCTAACATTGCCCTCAATGTTGAGGAAGGACAATGCAAAGCTTAAAAGAGACTTAAAAGGGCACTATGATCACGGGGTGTGGGTCAAAAGAAAAGAGGAAAAGAATTAAATGCAGAATTTGGGTGGCAAGGGCATAGCTTTCTTGGCTCAATGGGAGGCCAGGGATAAAGATATCACCAGGTCAGCTAGAAAGGTTCAACTGGGCCAAAGAAATGCCAAAATCATATCCTTAACACAATGCAACCTAGGATTTTGCCTTGAGAGCTGATCAAACAGGTTCTAGAGAGCAATAAAATGATATTAAACAGTGCACATACGCTGTTCTAGAGAAGCAAGGAAATCTACAACACAGGGATTGTGTTCATCGTGAAGAGAATGCATAATCAGATAGCAAGCAAAGATGTGAAGCTACAAATCAACAAATGGCGAAACCTATGTTTATCTCAACTCAAATTCACTTCAAAGTTAAACAATGTGATCGTAAAAAAAAATTCATCCTCATAGCAAATAAAGCCAAGAAAAAAAGAAAAAAATCAAACCAAAGACACTAAACAATAAAAGGAATAAACAAAAGAAAAATAACATAAAGAAAAAAAAAACACAGACCCTAAGAAAAAGAAATAAAAAGAAAGCCAGGTAGTCAAAATGTGATTAGAAGAATAAGAGACTTCCCTGACTGAGTAGGAAAACTATTATCAATGCCCAACTGATTTTGCAGCACTCCGACGGGTGGATCGACGAGGAGAGGGCTCAGGGATTGGTGGCTGCTTCTTAGTATGCTGTGGTGGATGTTGGGTTGAGTGGGGTTCAGGGATCACAGGGGTCGGTGAAGTTGGCTCAGCTTCTGAAGGTTTCCCATCCTCGGAAAAAGGATGGCATAAGTGCTCTGGAAATGCTAGAAATATGTGGAAGCACTTGGAGTTTGCACGAAAATGCTGCTGCATTGCCATATCTCTTTTCTGCTCATACGTCCAATAATCCTGTAGCATGTGCATCATTTCATACTGAACAACTTCCATTTGGCTTACACACTGCTCCAATCTCTGGAATCCTTCAACAAAAGGAGCATAAGTTGATGTTGGCTGTGGAGCATTAAGGTCAGCAGGCTGCGGGGCTGTAGATATTGTGGGCCGAGGTGCATTTGATGGCCCTGGCTGAGGTTCCTCCTGTATAAGTCTGGTGATAGTGCTTGTGGTGATTGGTGCAGAAGGTTGCTCAATGGGCTCTCCCTCTTCTATGACAACTCCCTGAGAGATGCATAACTTTATAATCAGTGAGGGAAACCATAAGCCCCCACTATTTCTACCAGCACAGACCCCAATTTGATGCTGCAGCAGCTTCCCTAGATTGAAAGGATGCTCCTCCAAATTACAGTATAGCAAAATTACTCTAATCTTGTGCACCACATGGTCATGAGTCGAGGGCATTAGCCTATTCTTTAAAAAATGGAACCAAACTCGCAGCCCATTCTTGAGACATCGCCTGGGAAATGTCAATGATTCACGACTTTTCTTCCAAGATGTGCCTTCTACACACAAAGACTGAAGAATTTCCTCCAACTGTGCATCATCCTAGTTGTCTGCAAAGTCTCGAAAGTCATCCTCATTATCATCCAGATTATATAGGTGGTTGATTACAGCAGAAGAAATGCAAACTTGTTGCCTACAAACATAGACAAAATCTGGTGTTTCCTCGTTATAATTAGCATAGAACTCGCGGACTAACTGTATTTTTGCTACAGGTTGATGTTGGCCGAATGTGACCCAATTATGTGCCTGTACCACTGCATGGACAAAATCTGGGTATCCCAACGTTTTACTGAGCTTGAATTGGAAGCCTTTCTCCATAAGGAGAACCCTGGTATTGAAACCGGAATAAAATCTGGTTCATGCCTCAACAGAGGTAAATTTTTCTATCTCATTTGTCTCCTCCAACTCCTCTACAGAATGAGCTTGTTGTTGCGTTGATGCTGGCTCCTCAACCTCTATTATATTCTTGCCTTTCCTTCCTTTACTCTTAAAAGGCATGGTGAACAACCCAAAAATAAATCTTCTTGAATTTCTCCTTCAAAACACCGATTTCACCTTACTCTATCCTCAAAAAATTCCTTTGCTCAACCCAAAAATTACAGCCACGGCCTCTTATCCAACACCGAACTTAGGCCCCCTTTTTTTTTCTTTTTTTTTTATAACATGCACACACCACACTACACCTCCACAAAACACAACACACCACCACACACTTCTATAAATCACAATGCGCCACTTGAGACTAGAAAGAAAAGTGAGAATGCTTATACTTCCAAGTTGCTCGGATTCCTTTGAAAGTTCCTCTTCGCATCGGCTTTGTTGGAGAAAATGCCGCCAAATGGTGGGTTGTTGGGTTAAAAAACTTGTTGGGTTGATTGCAAAGACGAGAATAGAGAAGTTTGGAGGTGTGATTTTTAGAGAGAGAATCGGCGGTTTGATGCATGAAAGGAGAATGGAGAATGGAAAATGCCCGAAAATGGATGGAAAAGAAAGCCGAAATGGAAAAAAAAAAATTGATGAGGATACGGCGTGGCTTACTCGGCTTCGACGGCGAGGACGAAGAAGGTGGAGATTTCGGCGTTTGAGGAAGTTGGTGGAGTGGAGTGTGGAAGCTTGGAAAGAGGGTGGTTATGGTGGGGGCGGCAGCTAAGAAAATAGAATGGGAAAAGAAACAATAAGGGGCCCTTATGTAGGGTTTTCGAGGGCCCTTTTTTTTTTAATATATATATTTATATTATATATTATTATAATTATTTTATTATTTTATTTTTATTTTTTAATATATATATTTATATATATATTTTTTTTCTTTCGCACTGCAGCGCTCGACCCTGGCTTTGTAAAGGATTTTTATGGCTTCCAGTTGTAGCAACTATACTGCAGCATTTCTGTAGCATTTATGTAGCATTTTTGTTTCAGTTTCCATTTTGCTGCTCCAGAGGCTTTCACTTCCTTTTTCCTTGCAAACACATATCAGACAACCTATATTAATTATTAAAACGACGTACTAACATTAATCTCACCAAAGAAAATCCACTTATGAAAAGAGCAAATAAAAACACAAATAAGAAATAATAAAGCATTGGGTTGCCTCCCATAAGCGCTTGTTTTTAAAGTCGACAGCCCGATAACTTCCCTTTTGCTAATCTGGGTCTGTCAAGGATATTGCAGCTTTCTCCTTGTCGAAAGTGCCTCCCCAGTAATGCTTTAGCCTCTGACCATTCACTTTGAACTTTCTTCCTGATTCTTCCTCCATTAATTCCACAGCTCCATGAGGAAAAACCTCACAAATCTTGAATGGACCTGACCAACGTGACTTCAATTTCCCGGGAAAGAGTTTTAGTCTTGAGTTAAAAAGAAGCACTTGCTGCCCTGCTTGAAATTCCCTTGGAAAAATTTTACTGTCATGCCATTTCTTAACTTTTTCTTTATACAACTTGGCATTTTCATAAGCCATCATTCTGAATTCCTCTATCTCATTTAATTGCAGCATTCTCTTTTCACCAGCTGCATGGGCATCCAGATTTAACTTTGAAATTGCCCAGTAGGCTTTATGTTCCATCTCAACTGGCAGGTGACAAGCCTTTCTGAACACCAGCCGGTAGGGGGACACTCCTAAAGGGGTTTTGTAAGTTGTTTTGTACACCCACAAGGTGTCATCCAATCATGCTGACCAACCTTTCCTTGAGGGGTTGACCACTTTTTCCAGAATTCTTTTTATCTCCCTATTGGAAACTTCAGCCTACCCACTAGTTTGAGGATGATAGGCTGTGGCAACCTTGTGGTGTACTCCATACTTAGCCAGAAGACTTTCAAACTGCTTGCTGCTAAAGTGCGTTCCTTCATCACTTATGATGGCCCTTGGTGTCCCAAAGCGCGTGAAAATATTCCTATGCAGAAACCTCACAACCACCTTGGAATCATTGGTAGGAGACGCTAATGCTTCCACCCATTTGCTCACATAATCCACTGCCACCAATATGTGCTGATTGCTATAGGATGAAGGAAACGGCCCCATGAAATCTATTCCCCACACATCAAATATTTCAACTTCCAAGATAATGTTCAGGGGCATTTCATGCCTTTGTGAAATGTTTCCCACACGCTGGCACCGATCGCAAGTCTTCGCAAACTTATGAGCATCCTTAAAAAGTGATGGCCAATAGAATCTGATTGCAAAACTTTGGCTGCTGTTCTAAGCCCTCCATAGTGTCCCCCATAAGGAGAAGAATGACAATGATGACGTATCCCAGCTATCTCTTCCTCAGGTACACACCTTCTTAAAATCTGGTCCGCACACTGCTTGAACAAATACGGCTCATCCCAGTAATAGAACTTGGTATCATGAAGGAACTTCTTCCTTTGTTGGCTTCTCAGCTCTGGTGGGAGTAGACTACTAACCAAGTAGTTCACAATATCAGCATACCAGGGTGCATTCAACTGTTTGATCACAAAAAGCTGTTAATCCGGGAAAGTCTCCTTGATTGGCTCTTCATCTCTCTCTGTCTTTCCACTCTCTAACCTTGACAAATGATCAGCCACCTGATTCTCAGTCCCTTTTCGGTCTTTGATTTCCAAGTCAAACTCCTGAAGCAGTAAAACCCATCTAATCAATCTTGCCTTAGCGTCTTTCTTGGCAATGAGGTATTTAATTGCTGAATGGTCAGTGTAAACCACAACCTTGGTGCCTACCAGATATGCTCTAAATTTGTCGAAAGCAAATACTATAGCCAACAGCTCCTTTTCTGTCGTGGTGTAGTTAAGTTGAGCGTCTGTCAAGGTTCTACTAGCATAGTAAATCGGATGAAATATCTTCTCCTCTCGCTGTCCCAAAACTACTCCTATGGCGTAATCACTAGCATCACACATCAACTCAAATGAACAAGACCAATCTGGAGCCACTATGATCAGCGTTGACACCAACTTCTTCTTCAATTCTGTAAAAGCACGCTGATAATCCTCATCAAACTTGAATGGTACATTCTGCTTCAACAACGAGCAAAGAGGCTTAGAAATTTTTGAAAAGTCTCTAATAAAACATCTGTAAAAACTAGCATGCCCCAAGAAACTTATAATCCCTTTCATAGATGTAGGCGGCGGTAACTTGTCAATGATATCTATCTTCGCTTTGACTACTTCAATTCCTCTTCTTGAAACCTTGTGTCCTAACACAATACCCTCATTTACCATAAAATGGCATTTTTCCCAGTTCAGAACTAAACTGGTTTCTTCACATTGCCTTAAGACTTTCTCCAAATTCCCCAGGCAGCCATCAAAATACTCTCCCAAAACTGAAAAGTCGTCCATGAAGACCTCTAAAAATTTTTCCACCATATCTGAGAAAATCGCCATCATGCAGCGTTGAAATGTTGCTGGTGCATTGCACAACCCAAATGGCATTCTTCTGAAGGTGAACATACCATATGCCCAGATAAAGGTAGTTTTTTCTTGATCTTCGGGTGCAATAGCTATTTGGTTATAGCCTGAATAGCCATCCAGGAAACAATAATATTCTTTCCCAACTAATCAATCCAACATCTGGTCAATAAATGGCAGTTGAAAATGATCCTTTCTGGTAGCCTTGTTCAGTCTTCGATAATCCATACAGACTCTCCATCCTGTGACTGTCCGGGTGGGAATCAACTCATTGTTGTTGTTAGCCACAACTATTATTCCTCCTCTTTTTGGTACACATTGAACCGGACTAACCCATGAACTGTCTGAGATGGGGTAAATGATGCCTGCATCAAGCCACTTAATTACTTCTTTCTTTACCACTTCTTTCATAATAGGATTCAGTCTTCTCTGTTGCTCTACTGAATTGCTGTAGCATTCCTCCAGCAAAATTTTATGCATACATATTGAAGGACTAATTCCTTTAATATCTACAATAGTCTAGCCTAAAGCTTTTTTGAACTTTCTCAGTACTGTAAGCAATTTCTGCTCCTGGTTTGAAGTTAAAGAGGCTGAAATAATTACTGGAAGTGTTTCTGATTCACCAAGATAAGCATACCTAAGGTGTGCGGGGAGAGGCTTCAATTCCAAAATCAGAGGCTCTTCAATAGATGGCTTAAACTTTTTTATCTCACCGTCTGACAGTCCCAGCGGCTCAAAATTCCTCTCCTTACGTGAGCTAGTTAATTGCGTAGCAACCCATGCGGCTTGAGCATCATCTTCATCAGTCACCATATCTACTTCTGTTTTCAAAGTGGGCTCAGAATGGTTTTCATGGCTGCTCTGCTCCAAATTTTCTGACACTACCGAGTCAATAACACTGATCGATGAACACTCCTCTATTTCTTCTGGAAACTTCATCGCCTTTAACACATTGAAAGTAACTTGCTCATCGTTGACCCTCATTGTTAACTCGCCTTTCTGCACATCGATAAGAGTTCTTCCCGTGGCTAGGAATGGTCTTCCTAGTATAATCAGTACTTCTCTATCTGCCTCAAAGTCTAATACCATGTAATCCGCGGGAAAAATAAACTTGTCCACCTTCACAAGTACGCTTTCAATCTTTCCTTCTGGGTGAGCTATAGATCTGTCGGCAAGCTGTAGCGAGACTGTAGTAGGCTTAGCCTCCCCAATCCCAAGCTTCTTAAAGATAGACATTGGCATCAGATTAATACTTGGTCCCAAGTCACATAAAGCTTTACCAAAGTACTGTTGACCTATTGAGCAAGGAATAGTAAAGCTTCCAGGATCTTTCAGCTTAGGAGGAAGTTTGTTCTACAAGATGGCACTACACTCCTCTGTCAAAGCCACAATCTCAAATTCTCCAAATCTACGCTTTTCCGTCACCAAATCTTTCATAAACTTTGCATAACTCGATATCTGCTCCAAAGCTTCAACCAGTGGTATATTGATATGCAGCTGCATTAGAACATCAAGAAATTTATGAAACTGACCATCCTTTTACTGCTGCTGAAATCTTTAAGAAAATGGAGGGGGGGTCTATTGTTACTGATTTTTGCCGTCTCAGCATGCTGCGGAAATGCTGTAGCATTCTACAGTTCAGAATCTGGTTGCTGAATTTTCTATTCTGCTTCGGGCTGAAATTGATCCCCCTCTTCTTGGATTGAAGTGGGCTCCGTCTGCACAGCTTTAGGTTTTACTCTAGTTGGTTCTAGCTTTTTTCCATTTCTGAAGGTAATTGCCTTGCATTGTTCCTTTCCTTCATGCCTAGGATTCTCTGTATCGCTTGGCAATGCACCTTGGGGACGGTTGTTTAAAGCGTTGGCCAACTGTCCTACTTGATTCTCCAGATTTCTCAATGAAGATGCTTGATTTTGAATGATAGCATCATTTTTAGCCATGTATTCCTTCAGAAGATTCTCCAAAGAACTTGATTGGTCCGCAGCTTGGCTTCTTGGTTGTTGATGAGGAAATCCTGGTGGATGAACAGGCCGGTAAAAAGCATTGACACTGCTGGAACTTGTGCCTTGATTGCTCCATGACAAGTTTGGATGCTGTCTTCCATCGTGATTATAAGTGTTGGAGTAAGGGTTATTGCTCCTGTTGAAATTTCCCACATAATTAACAGAAGCTGGATTTGAAGGACAGTCATCATACAAATGTCCCTCTCCACAATATACGCATGAAACTCCTGGAGTTTGGACTGCCTTCGCACTTGCCTGCGTGTTCATTGTCTTAATCATGTTGGTTAGAGATGAAACTTGGGCTGAAAGTGCAGTGATAGGACCAACCTCTAATATTCCTGCAGGTCTCCTTGCATTAAGTCTCGCGGTGGGCCACTGATAATTATTATTGGCCATTCTCTCTAAAATCTCATACGCTTCATTGTAGGATTTAGCCAAAAGAGCACCATTAGTAGAAGCATCTACTATGGTTCGAGTTTGTGCATTCAGCCCATTATAGAAAGTCTCTATTTGAATCCAATGAATGATCCCATGGTGAGGACATTTTCTTAGCAACTCCTTAAACCTTTCCCAAGCTTCATGCAAAGATTCACCATCAGCTTGTTGAAATGACGTGATGTCGTTTCTGAGCTTAGCATTCTTGGCTGGTGGAAGTATTTCATCAAGAACTTCTCTGCCAAATCATTCCAAGTAGCAACAGAGCCCGGTGCCAAAGAATTAAGCCAAGCTCTCGCTCTATCCCTTAGAGAATAGGGAAATAGCTTCAACCTTAACACATCTTCTGTCACCCTAGGAATCTTGAAGAATCACTCACTTCTATGAAAAGCCTGAGATGCAAATGAAGGTCTTCAGTTGCCGTGCCACTAAATTGGCCCACGGATTGCAACATCTGAAACATCACTGGTTTAAGTTCAAATTGAGTGGCTTCAATTTCTGGCCTGACAATCCCTGGGTTGAGCCCTTGCAGAATGGGCATAGCATACTCCCGAATTGCCCTGTTTCTGTCATCCATCATAGCTTGTTGTTGAATAGGGTCGTTACCATAAACAGGCTGTCCATTATTGGCTGCTGCTTCCTCTGCCATAACTTCAACAGCTGCTAGTCCTTGTTGTTCCCTTCTCCTAGCTCGAAATGTCCTTTCAATTTCAGGATCCAAAGGCAACAACTCACGGGCTTGAGGATTATTCATACAGAAGACCAAGTATCCTGCCAAAAACCACAACTCAAAAGAATAAAAAGAAATGAAACGAAATACTTCTACAAAATTTTTAAGATATTAGTTCCCCGGCAACGGCGCCAAAAACTTGTTGGTTATAAATCTGCACGTGCACAGATCGTTCAAGTAATACAGTGTACAAGAGTACGGATATCATTCCCATAAGGACTATATCATAAAAATGTGTTGTGGAAGCTGTAAAGTTCAATTTAAATGAATTGTAATCAAAGAGGTTTTGACAAGATTGCTAGTAAAAATAGATTGTAAAATTACTGAAAAATAAAAAGTACTCTTAACAAAGAACTAAAGTAGTAATCAGAATGAAGAAAAATAACGGAACAGAGATTTTGGTTGTAAAACAATAATGTGGATAAGCTAGGTTTACTAATTTCCCCAGGATGCAAATCTGCTAACAAAATGCTACCGAAATGCTATAGCAATCAAAATACCCTGTCAACCCAGAACACGTGATAGCAAGGATTTTTCCAAATCTCTTTGCAGAATGATCCTCCTAACTTACTTCAGCATATTCCTATGTGAGATCAGCTAAAAGAATGCAAACAGACGCTTAGGTTCTTTTGGGTTGTACATGATGAATAATATATTCCTATACCATCCATAGATCTACAAATTCCTTCAAGACCATACATGCGTCATTCATGAGATCCAATTTAAATCAACCTTTCTAGAATTAATCCAAATCTGATATTCTATAAATTGATGGCCAGTCAAGAATAGAAATAGGCATTAACACACATGAATGAACAAGAAACAATTGATTTCCATAACAAATTCAGCAAGTAGTTAACAGTTCACATCCATGGTTCCATTAGCAAACCCAGCTAAAGAAAATTAGTTCATACTGTAATTAACAAAATCCATTATCCACAAATAAATCATGTCTAAATCAGCTCAATACTAAAAAGAAGGGTAAGCAACAGATGGAGAGAAGGAAAGTCTGCTGAAGCTTGATTCCTCTTCTTCAACGTCCTTGCTCCTTCTTCTCTGGTACTTTCTTCTTTTTCTCTCTTGCTGGTACTCTCTGCTTTTTGTTTTTCTTGTGTATTCATCTCTGATGGAGAGGGTCTGCAGAAGGTACTATTCTCCTCCTTTTGTACTGGGCGGTGTCCTTCTTCTAAAATGGGGAAAAAATATTTACTAGGGCAACAATCTTGTTGACTTGTCTAGCTTTGGGAGCTCCCGAGTGGTCCAAAATGACAGCTGCACAAAACCCATGTGATATTTTGTCTTTTTCTCCAGGTTGTGTATTGACGTCACTTTAAATTTTCAACTTAGCTCCGTTCACGAATGCTGCAGCATTCTTCTCTCATTTTCATCCCCTGTAAAACTGACTGAAAACACAACCAGGCTAAACACCAACTTTTTGCACAGTTTTGAGTCAAAATTCCTTTACTTAATCGAATAAGGCACAGAGACATTTTTGATTGAGGCACATGCACAAATTAAAAGATGAAAGACAAAAACACCACATAAAACAATAAACCCTTTTGGACAAGCCTATTTTTAAACGAGAAAATCAATGAATAACTTTAATTTCTTAGAGTTATCACAACCTGGTCAGAACTATAATTGAAAGATGGTAAGAAAACCACTTTTGGTGTGTCGGCCTCCAGTATGGTGGAGGTTTACAGGTCTTTCGGGGATACAAGAACTGCTTCGGGTGATGATGGATTGGGAGGATCAGCCTCAAGGTCGCTCCCAAGGCCCCTCACAGTCAGCGTGCATATGATATCGGTACGGCCAATATGAGCTTAAAACAAAAACGTAAATAAAGATAATGACCAAAAATGTGATGAAAGCCATAACTGAGCATAATTGAGCATAACTGACACTAACGCTAAGGGTAGTGTATTCGGTCGAAGTGACATGAATAGTATACGGTCAAAGTCAAAGTACTATTCATTGGTCAAATTTGAAATTTGAATTCAAATTTAAAATCACAATCCATGAAGGATTCAAATTTTTTGTGGATAATTCCACAGGGTTAGAATTCAAATTTGATTTGGATAAAGGAGAGGAAAATCTTATTTGAATCCTACTTGAATTTTGAGTCCTAAATATATCTAGAAAAATCGAATTTGTTAGGGTGCACAACTCCTAGGAGAATTTGAATTTAAAGGGATAAGGATGCAGGGAAAATTCAAGTTTTAATCCCAGTTGAATTTGGATTCTCTCCCCTCTAAAATGGCTGAAAATTTTGAGGATAAATCCAAGGGAGATTTTCGGTTTTTATGGATAAAGATGAGATAAAATTCAAGCTAAAAAATCCTATTTAAATTTTGATTTTCGTCACATTAAAGTGGCCGAATCTAGCCTTTTTTATGGCCTAGGGAAATTAGGTTATTATGGATAAGTGAGGAGATAAAATTCAAGTTAAAATCCTGTTTGAATTTAGATTGCAAAATCCTAAAAAATGGCCGAATGTACCCTTGATTTTGGCCTTATTAATTTCAGACTTTTGTGAGTGGATAAGGGAGAAAATCTTCTCCTAATCTAATTCGAATTCAAGGGATCACCTCATGCCAGTCTATAAATAGGGGTCCTGCCACTCTAGTTCTCTCAAACTACAGACTCTCAGGTGAGCAGGCTCATTGTTGCATAACTAACCGTGACAATAAGTTCTTTAGAGATCTGGGTGGTCGGAAGGAGACTAGCAGTGCTAGCATACCGATCGAGGAACCGAGTGCCCACACACTCTACCATCCAGGAATTGGAGAATAGTAGAGAAAGCTAGTCGGTTAAAGCCCTTTGGTCATTCTCCTTCTACGGTATTAGCGTCCTCTTGAGGTATAAGTTTTATTGCTGTTAGTTTATTGTATATGCCATCATGAGATATTTAACGATCTTAAAAAATTTTTATTGTTCCGCTGTGCCGCTCTGATGCATTTTTACTGATTTCATTCTTACATTACAGGGGAGAGTTGAAGGGTCTCCAATAGTACCTTCGACATGGCCAGAATGCCAAGAACAAACCCCACGAATAGATGCTCGCTTTATGGTCTATACAAAAGAGGACGCAGAAACAGGGACATCCAACATGGTTACAGGTCAGCTTTCTGTATTTAACAACTTGGCATGTGTCCTTTTTGATATAAGAGCCACACATTCCTTTGTATCCAATGAATTTGCTGACAAGTTAGGATATGCTAAGGACGATATGGGAATGACTTTTAGGATAGCTCTACCTTTAGGAGAAGTGTTGCTATCAAATCACTGGTTACGTCATGTGCCAGTAATTGTGGCAAATAGGGAGTTGTATGTCGGAAGCTGAAAATAGCCTTTCGACTAGACGAGAGAAAAAGTTTCGAGTATGTTGACTCATCCCATCAACCGAGGAAGATGCTGATCAGTGTAATGAAAGCGAAGAAGTTAATAGCTAGTGGCTGTATGGGATACCTGGCATACATAGCAGATATAACAGAGGAAAAGAAATTGTAATCAAAAGATGTTCCCGTTGTTAATGAATACCTCGATGTATTCCCAAAAGAGCTGTCGAGATTGCCTCCAGAAAGGGAGATCTCATTTGAGATCAATATTATGCCAGGGACTGCCCCTATATCTAAGGCACCGTATCGTATAGCACCAGCGAAATTAAAAGAACTACAGGTGCAGTTAAAAGAACTGCTTAACAAAGGATTTATCTGACTGAGCTACTCTCCATGGGAACTCCGGTGCTATTCATTAAAAAGAAGGATGGAACTCTTCAGATGTGCATTGATTACAGAGAACTGAAAAAGGTTACCATCAAGAATAGGTATCCATTACCTATAATTGTTGACTTGTTCGACCAATTAAAAGGTGCAGCAGTATTCTCGAAAAATGACTTACATTTGGGATACCATCAATTAAGAATCTGGGAGAGCGACATTCCTAAGATGGCATTCAGAACCCGTTACGGTCACTATGAATTTTTAATGATGCCATTCGGATTGACTAGTGCTCCAGTCGCGTTTATGGATCTGATGAACAGAGTCTTTAAGGAATTTCTCGATAACTTTGTCATTGTGTTTATTGATGACATTCTTATATATTCAAAGACTTATGAAGAACACAATGAGCACTGAGAATTGTTCTTCACACCGTGAGAGAGCATCGATTGTATGCAAAATTCTCTAAGTGTGAGTTCTGGTTGGACAAGGTGCATTTTCTTGGACATGTGGTGGCAAAGGAAGGAATCGCTGTAGATCCTACCAAGGTAGAAGCAATTAATGAGTGGCCTACTCCTAAGAGTGTGACTGAGATACGGAGCTTCTTAAGACTAGCCAACTATTACAGAAGATTTGTGGAAGGATACGCACGACTAGCCATACCTCTCACTGCTTTCACATGTAAAGAAAAGAAATATGAGTGGACAGGAGAGTGTGAAAAAAGTTTTTAAGAATTAAAGAGACGACTGACAAGTGCACCCATCCTTACACTACCCACAGAAGGAGAAAAGTTCACAATCTATAGTGATGCTTCAAAAGTAGGATTGGGAGCTGTACTAATGTAGAATGACAAGGTGATTGGCTATGCATCACGCCAACTAAAAGATCACGAGAGAAACTATCCCACGCATGATCTGGAACTTATTGCAGTAGTGTTCGCACTCAAAATCTGGTGACACTATTTATATGGAGCTCAGTGTTAGATTTTCACTGATCATCAGAGTTTGAAATACTTTTCCACACAGAAGGAATTAAACATGCGACAAAGAAGATGGTTAGAGTTGGTGAAGGACTATGATTGTGAAATCTTTTACCATCCCGAAAAGGCAAGCCGAGTAGCAGATGCTTTAAGTAGAAAATCGACTACCCCGCAATGGTTGCCAACAAAAGAGCTACCAAGATCGTTGCAGCGAGAAATTAACTCCCTTAAATTGGAGTTAATATCTGGGAAGTTATCATCAACACATGATTAGAGTCCTCTTTGTTTGAAGATATTAAAGAAGCCCAGAAACTGGATTCAAGTACAATAAAGCTTCAAAAAGAGGTTTCCGATGGCAAGAAGTTAGATATAAGCATTTCCAATGATGGAATGCTTCTATATTAAGGGAGAATCTATGTCCCAGCCAATAAAGGGCTTAAAGGACGAGTCATGGCAGAAGCTCATGAAACACCGTATTCCGTTCACTCTGGAGCCAGCAAAATGTATCAAGACCTCAAGATATAGTTCTGGTAGAAAGTGATAAAGAATGATATTGCGGAATTCTTAAGTAGATGCCTGACTTATCAAAGAGTCAAAGCTGAGCATAGACATCTCGGAGGAAAACTGAAACCTCCGGATATTCTAGAGTGTAAATGGGAGCATATCACTATGGATTTTGTGGTAGGGCTTCCCAAGAAGGTTGTGATCCTATCTGAGTAATTGTGGATAGACTAATGAAGAGGGCATGATTCATAGCCATAAAAACAACTTTCACATTGGAGAAATTGGCACATCTATATGTAACCAATATTATTCGGTTAAATGGAGTTCCAAAGTCCATCATCTCTGAACAATTCACTTCAACATTTTGGAAATGCATACGAGAAGCCATGGGAATAGAGTTACGCCTTAGCATAGCTTTTCATCCCCAGACAGATGGACAGTCAGAGCGAACCATCCAGACATTGGAAGATATGCTCAGAGCCTGTGTTATGGATTTCCTAGAAGTTTGGAAGGAGATGCTACCTTTGATAGAATTCTCATACAATAATAGTTACTAAGCCGCCATAAGAATGGCACCGTATGAGGCTCTATATGCACGAAAGTGTAGATCACCTATCCATTGGTATGACCTATAGGAAAAGTAGCTACACAAGACTAATTTTATACAGGAAACTTCAGATGCGGTTGCAAAGATCTAAAGAAGGATGAAGATCACCCAAAGCCAACAAAAAAGTTATGCAGATAAGCGACGAAGATTCTTGGAGTTTAACGAAGGGGATTTCATATTCCTCAAGGTATCGCCAATGAAGGGCGTAATGTGTTTTAATAAAAAGGGAAAATTGAGTCCAAGATATATTGGGCCATTCGAAATAATTAAACGCATTAAGAAGGTAGCCTACAAATTGGTATTACCCCCAGATTTGTCGGTAGTACATAATGTTTTCTACGTTTCGATGTTGAGAAAGTATGTATCTGACCCATCATATGTGTTGAAATATGAACCAATACAAGTCCAAGAAGATCTGACTTACGAAGAACAACCAGTACAGATTTTAGCACGTGAAGAAAAGGTATTGAGAAATAAGACCATCCCACTAGTCAAGGTACTATGGAGGAATCACAGTATTAAAAAGGCTATGTGGGAATGTGAAGATGAGATGAAAGCTTCATACTCCCACTTATTCTAATTTTCGAGGATGAAAATTTTATAAGGAGGGGTGAATGTGACAACCGAGGAATTTTACTGTTCTCAGGAACTATGTATAATGTATGTATATAACGAATTTTGTGTATTAAATTGTAAAATGTATGATTTAATAATATTTGGAACGTGATGAAATGTTCTAACAATGCCAAAGAGAGTATATTCAGGAATGGAAAATTTCACCAAACCGAAATTGGATCAAGGATGCCCTTTTCGATATCGAAAACCCTAGAAATATATTGTAAGTCACTAAAAGATGAAATACTTATGGCATGGATTTTTAGTCAAACCAGAGTGAATTAAGGAAAACCGATCGCACGGACCGCCTCAGAAACTCGTCTACATGATTTTAGTGCAAAACCGTTAGGTTTGACTTTTTGTCAAAGTTTGATCGAAATATATATGTGGGGTCAATGATTAGGTGTGAGACATTCAATGGATGTAAGATTACATCAAGATCTAAGGGCTAGGGTTTATTGACAGGCTAGGATTCAAATTCAATCCAAGAAAGTCAAAGATTAAAAGGAAAAATTTCATGAGCCTTCTAGGCATTCTAGGTGCCAGTTTTTAATAGGAAAAATCAGAAAAAAAAAATCTGCTAAATTTTTATTTATTGCAAAACAGCCCCTAAATGTTCTAAAAATTATTTAAAAAGCTTGCAAAAATGTGACAACCGAGAAATTTTATCATTCTCGGAAAATTGGTACATGGAATGTACATGATGAATTTTATGTTAAAAATAGGAAGTGTAGTGATTTTATGTGTGTACGCATGTGTGTTATACACAGTATCAAGAAATTGGTCATAATGACATTTTCTTGATATAAAATGGATATATTTAGATTCAGTATGCTCAAATTAGTCAACTGAGCATAAAATGCAATTTTTGATCAGGAGACATGCAATATCAAGAAATTGGTCAAGATGACCTTTTCTTGATATAAAACTGATATATTTGGAATCAGAATGCTCAAATTAGTCATTTGAGTACAAAAAGTAATATTTGAACAGGAAACATGCATTACAGGAAAACTGGTTGAGATGATCTCGAATGAAGTTGAAACTTATAAATTTGGGTTTAGCACGCCCAAATTAGTCAGTATAGCTTATCAGCATGCTCAAATTAGTTAATTGAGTATAAAGGTAATTTTTGACCGGAAATTCGCAGTATCGGAAACTGGTCAAGATGATCTCGGATGAAAATGAAACTGATATATTTGGCTTCAGCACGCCCAAATTAGTCAAGATAGCTCATATTGAAATTTTGGAGAAAAAAAAGTATAAAATGCCGAAAAAGTGGGGAAAAAAATCAGAAATTTCAAAATAAACCCACATTTTTTCCTCTTCTTTTCTTTCTTCCCACAGCCCACGGATGAACAGTAACAACTACCGAAAACGGTGCCCGTTTTTGACACCGCTGGCACTGTTGGAAAGCTCTCGCCAAGCTGAGTCCAACGGTGGGTCGACACGACGGAACGGCTGTCGGAGGAGCCCGCACGCATTGCCCGAAACTGTCAGCCGTTGAAAAATTCAAATGGCCTTTTTTCTACCGTCCGAACTCCGATCAAGGTGATTCCAATCCCAAAAGTTTCATGGTGAAGAGGAGAACAAAACCCATAGCTCATTTCACCTCAATAGCCATCGAATCGCACCGCCCAAGCCGTCGCTGTCGTGTCACTGCTGTGGAAGTCATTATTTCCAGCGGAGGTGAATGACACCGCCTAGCCAGAAAGGTTAAGAATAGGCCGAAATTTCAAAGCCCCAAGTCAATTTCATGAATTGACACCGGCACGGTGGAGAACAGGCATCGTCGTCGTCGCCCTTTTGAGGCTCGATTTTCGATGATAGGAGGCTCGATTAGTGAAATTGACACCACCAATGGGTTCCTCTCATCGAGATCTACATTTTGGTACCAAGCTTGGCCCAAACTGCCACCGGTCAATGCCAGTCAATGGTAGTCAACACCGGTCAATGGTGGTCAATGCCGTCAACAATGACCCGGACCCCAAAAATTAAAGAATGGCCAATTGGCCTATTTTTGACATTTCGAACACATCCGTGACGTCAGAATTGCAAGATGAAATTTCAAAAGCAAAGAATGGAGAAAAAAAGTTTGTGCACGCAAGACCAAATGGTTCGTTCGATCGCCAATGGGACTATTTCAGAATCTGATAGAGACGCGATAAAGGGATGTCTGCAAACCAAGGAAGTACGAAAAGAGATACGAGTAGAAGTATCAGTAAGTTTGAACATTTAATTGACTGCAACATGAACAGACTATTATGTCTAAGTTTCATATGTGGTAAGCTTCAAATATTTCTATGTCTGTAACATGTATAGATTTTTATGCGTTATATGTTGCAAGTACAAGCATTTAGTTCACTGCAACATAAATTGACATGTTTATATCTATGTGTTATATGTAGTAAATTCAGACATTTTATTGTCTGTTACATGAAATTACATAATATGTTTATATGTTATGTATGAAATGTAAAGTATATATGTAAGGTGTTATATGCATAAAGTGTAGGAATAAAATCGAGAAAAATGTATCAGAGTGGCGCAGCCGAACAATAAAAATTTTTCAAGATCGTTAAATATCTCATGATGCCATATACAGTAAACCAACAACAATTTAAACTTATACCTCAAGTATGTGGTCTAAGAGAACTGGAGTGGCAGGACCTCTATTTATAGACTTGCATGAGGTGATGCTCTGAATTCGAATTAGATTAGGAGAAGATTTTCTCCCTTATCCACTCATAAAATCTGAAATTATCAAGGGCCAATATCCACCAAAAGAATTCGACCACTTCTTGGATTTTTCATTCAAAATTCAAACAAGATTTTAACTAGAATTTTATCTACTCATTCCCACAAAAAATCGATTCCCCTTTATGCCAAAAACATGACTAGATTCAGTCAATAAAGTGTGAGGAGAATCAAAATCCAAATAGGATTTTCTAGCTTGAATTTTATCTCATCCTTATCCATAAATAACCGAAAATCTACATGAGATATGCCCTCAAAATTTCGGCCATAATCAGGGAGGAGAGAATCCAAATTCAACTGGGATTGAAACTTGAATTTTTCCCTGAACCTTATCCACAAAAAATCTGAAAATTCCATGAGGATAATCCTCAAAATTTTTGACCAAGTTTGTTAGGATTTGGATTCAAAATTCATGTAGGATTCAAATAAGATTTTCCTCTGCATATCTAACTCAAATTTGAATTTCATTCCTTGTGGATTTACCACAAGAAATTTGAATCCTACTTAGACTGTGATTCAAAATTTGAATTTCAAATTTCAAATTTAAATTTCAAATTCAAATTTCAATTTCAAATTTCAAATTTAAATTTCAAATTCGAATTTCAAATTTAAATTTCAAATTCAAATTTCAAAATTCAAATTTCAAAATTCAAATTTCAAAATTCAAATTTCAAAATCCACAAAACAATTGTATTTCAAATTCTTGTTCTCATGGATAATTTTCTACAACTCTAATCAAATCTCAAATAAAATCATGGCAACTTTATTTGGAGTTCTAATAATTGTGTAATCAAAAAAAAAATCTGAATTCAACCAAAGAGAATCTTGTCCACCATCCTTGTGGCGCCCCCGACCTTGGTCCACTGAAACTATTACAATCAAGCTCCTTAGCCGACTGACATAGCTCGTGAACTTCGTCGGGTCGCCTAAATTCTTTTCTTTCCTTTAAACCCTTTGTGAAATTCAGAATCATTTTTTTTAAAATACTTTTTCTTGTTTGTAAACATAACGTAATTAAACTGAACTATGTTTGTCACTTTTAAAAGTACAAACATAGTTTATACACAATACATAATTCAAATATTTTTGCAATACATGTCTCTTTTTTTCAACGCTCAGCAGAAAACTTGTAGCAGGACCATATCCACAGTGGATTCCCTATCCATTTGACACGCTCGCATCCTGTTGCCATTCAGAAATCTACTGGACAGGTTTTTTACGTGCAACATGAACAAATTAATGAGCTAACAGGCTTAGTAAGTTCAAACATACATAGTAAGAATCATATTGATTCAAAAACACTAAAAATTTAATTTCCTATGAATAGTACTATTCACATGAATAGTGACTTTGACCTTCGACAGATGAATAGTAACAGTTACCCTAACTGATTACTATTCACTTTACTCTAACGGGGTACTATTTACATATTCTAACTGAATTTACATTATACTAGCGTAAACTTCGGTTATGCTCAATTATGATTTTTATCATTTTATTGATTGTTTATTCTCTATTTGATTTCTAGTTTAGAGCTCTGTTTATGGCAGTACCGATGATAATTAGCACGCTGACTGGGAGGGTCTAAGGAGCAACCTTAGAACATCGGCCTCCACAGCCCTGATATCCTCGTAGGATCTAAGAAAAACCTCCACCACTGTGTTGCAAGGGCGGTACGCCTTAGTGGTTTCATTACCATCTTTCTTATAGTTCCCACCAGCGACATTCATATGAATCATCCCACGGCGGAACCCTTATTGCCGGTAGGTCTTTACATTTATTTCTTTATGTGTGTTTTTAATTAACCACACTATAATGCCCTAGCACTTCTCTATAGTGTATTATTTATACACTTTTTAATTTCTCATTTCATTAGGTGAGTTAGTTTAACTACACCCCTATTGCCCCTAGGACTTTACAAGTTTGTACGAAAAGTACTTAAATCAATCAAATAGTAATTCATGCTGCAGACATGTAAATATCTGAGCTTACCAAACATTTATCATAGCATCGCGCTATGAAACATTCATATAGCACATAAACCTAGACATAACAGATCAATTCATTCATATAATGAACAACATCAGAATGTTCATGAGCAGACAAATGAATGCTGGAACTTACACATATCACACTTAGACATAATAGTCTATTCATGTTGCAGTCAATTAAATGTTCAAACTTACAAAAACTTTCGCTAGCATTTCCTTCCTCAGCTCCGCAGACGTTCCTTTGCCGCGTTTGGATCGGGTTCCTATAACCGGAATAACCACGGTTATTCTAAATCTTCATTTCATATTCAAAATTTAGTAAAACGTAAAAATTCTATGTTTTATTTCCTGTAAATGGTCTTAGGAATCTAAAATCTCATTTTCCATTTTTACACTAACTCTTGGCAAAATTACCATTTTGCCCCTGATTTGATTTCTCATCATAAACCTACTTTTTGTTGGTTTAAGACCCAAATTTAACTTTTATAATTTTATTTTAACTATCCTTAGGCATTCATGATCCTTTTCGAGCCTTTCGAAAATTTTTGGTCAAAATGACCATTTTGCCCCTGACGAGTCTCAAGACCGTTATATGCTTAATATGACTTTTAACAGGATTTTCTAAGCTCAAATATCATAAAATAATATTTCTTAAGCTTTTACACACTTTTACAGCATCCATTGCTGTTCCATAGACGACTATTGGTCATCCGACCCTCGGGTGGTACTATTCTGACACCTAGGGTCGTTTCTCGTTTTTCTCACGTTTCGGAGCCTTAAATGGGTATTTCACTACTTCTGAAACGTTTGTTATGCTAATCCTGAGCCTTAGACACCGAGTGGGCTCGGGTTTTCATCCCGATCTCAAATTTACCTTTCGTTTCCTAAAATACCCTTGACATTGGTTTTCCCGTTCTCTTACATTTTCACAACCTCGGAGGGATGGTTTATTGTTCCTCAAAGGTTCATTTTCCCATTTTCTGAGCCTAACTCATCGAAGGGTCTTGGTTTCCATTACTGAACACAATTCGCCTCTCGTTTTTTACCAAAATGCCCATAGTGCCGTTTTCAAAATTTCGGCAGCATTTCCGCTAAATTTCTAGGTCTCCGGCATTTAGGAAACGCCTCCAAACCATCTAACTTAGTCTAATCTACCACGTACTATAACAGAGGCCTAATTTTTATGTAAAACTCAACTTTTTACTTAAAAATATTCACATTTCCCATACATTTTCTTTTTCTAACATTTCGTTCATTTTACTCTTTTTTTTTCTTTTCTTTTTACAATTTGAATACAAATTACATATAAATCATTCCAATACATAAATAAGGAATGAAAAGAAACAAAATCGCTACTGAAATCATCCTGTCGGTGATCGGATGTACTGTTCGGTCCCGATCGCACAAACTTTTTGTCTTCGTTCTTCACGTTCAGAATCCCGGTTGGCAATTCTGATGCCACGGATGTGTCCAGAACGTCGAAAATAGGCCAACGGGCCATTCTTCTTTTTTCCGCCTCTGGGTCACCGTTGACTGGCGGCGGATGGCGGTGGCGCGAACAACGGAGGTGTCCACCTCAGAAGATCTCGACGAGAGGAGTCCATTGGTGGTGTCAATTTCACCATTTGAGGCTCCGATCGTCGACAATCAACCTTGAAAACTCGACCCACGGCGGCGGTGTTGAATCTCCGCCGTGCTGGGGTTGTTGTCCGAAATTGTTTGAAGGCTTTTGCTCTACGCATCACTCTGAGTCTTTTGGTACCAACCACGTCACTCAACTCTGCCAGAATCAATGGATTCCATGGCGGCGACGGCGAGGCTTTGGGTGGCGCGATCTGGCAACTATTGAGCCGAAATGAAGCTTGGGTTTTGTTCTACTCTTCACCATGAGTCTTTTGGGACTGGAATCATGTCGATCGGAGGTCGGACGGCGGAGATACGGCCGTTTAAAATTTCCGGCCACCGGCGGCTTCAGGCGGCGCGTGCAACGTTCTCCGGCGTCGGTTTCGTCGATCCAGCACACCGTTGGACTCAACTTGTCGAGAGCTTTCCAACGAGACCAGCGGTGTTGAAAATGGACACCATTCCCCGTGGTCGATTACAATTCACCGACGATGTAGGTGTGGGGGAGAAAAATCTAGAAAAGAAAAATTATGGGGCCTTTTCTGCAATTTCGACCTTTTATACCCTTTTTTGTCCAAAATTTCAACATGAGCTATCCTGACTAATTTGGGCGTGCTGAACCCAAATATATCAGTTTTATTTCCATCCAAGATCATTTCGATCAGTTTCTGATACTGTGAATTCTCCGTCAAAAATTACCTTTGTGCTCAATTAACTAATTTGAGCATTCTCATAGGCTATACTGACTAATTTGGACGTCTTGAATCCAAATATATCAGTTTCGTCGTCATCTGAGGTCATCTCAGCCAATTTCTGATACTGTACATTTCCCGGTCAAAATTTCTGTTTTGTGCTTAATTGACTAATTAGAGCGTTCTGATTCCAAATATATCAGTTTTATATCAAGAAAATGTCATCTTGACCAATTTCTTGATACGTAATTTCTTGATACTGCGTATCTCCGGATCAAATATTACTTTTCATGCTCAATTGACTAATTTGAGCATGCTGAATCTAAATATATCAATTTTAGGTCAAGAAGAGGTCATCTAGACTAATTTCTCAGTACTCTGTGCAACACACACACACACACTCACGTCTAAAATCACTACTATCAGTATTTTATCTTTTTATGCACTCAGCTTACCCTGAGTCACGTACTAGGGTTTATAGTTCACTGTTTTTCCCCAGCTCAATTCTGCATGCTTTTACATCACTGAATTCTTAATCTGTAATATCGTTAGAACATTTTATCTCGTTTTACACAATATTAATCATACATTTCACATTTTAAACATGAAATTCATCATGTACATGCAATTTACCATATTCCGAGAACAGTAAAATTTCCCGGTTATTACATTCACCCCTCCTTATCAAAATTTTCGTTCTTGAAAATTAGCACAAGTGAGGGTACAACATTCTCGTTTCATCTTTCCTAGTAAAATCTGAACAAGTTGCTCTTCATATGTCAGATCCTCCTGAATCTAAATCAATTCGTACCTCAATACATGAGATAAATTCGATACCTGTTTCCTTAGCCTACATTCGTGAAAAACACTATGTACTGTTGACAGTTCTGAAGGTAGTACCAATTTATAGGTAACCTTTTCAACACGTTTAAAAATTTCATAGGGTCCAATACATCTTGGAATAAATTTTCTTTTCTTACCGAACACGTTATTCCCTTCAATGGGAATACTTTTAAAGAATATGAAATCCCTTTCATTAAACTCTAGGGATTTTCAGTGTTTATCTGCATAATTCTTCTGCCGACTTTGTGCGATCTTTCTTCATCGCTGTATTTTCACAATTACATCCGATGTTTCTTATACGAAATCGGTCTTGTGCCATTGTTTCTCTCGCAGGTCATACCAATAAGTAAGCGGTCTGCACTTTCGTCCATCTAAAGCTTCATAGGGTACCATTCCTGTAGAAGCTTGGTAGCTATTGTTGTACGAGAATTTCCTCTAACAATAATTTCTCGTTCCAATTCTTAGGAAATCCATGACTTAGACACGAACATGTCTTCTAGTGTCCGAGTAATTCGCTCAGATTGATCTTCGTTTAGGGATGAAAAGTCGTACTAAGACGCAATTTCGTTCCCATGACTCCTTGTACACACTTCCAAAAATTCAAAGTGAATTGCGTATCTAAATCAAATATGACAAATTTGAAACACCATGTTATCTAACAATATGGTTTACATAGAAATTCGCTAACTTTTTCAGTGAAAAGTCATTTTCACTGCTATGACTCGTGCCGTTTTCATCAATCTATCCACCATAATTCAGATGGCATTATATTGCTCTTAGGTCCTTGATAATTCCACTACAAAATTCATCGTAATATGTTCCTACTTATGTTCGGGAACTTCCAATGATTCCAGTTTTCTACCTAGATGTTTTGTTCAGTCTTGATCTTTTGACGGTCATGCATCGATTCACAAATTTTACGCTTTCATTCGTCGTCTCTTTCCACCAGAATTGCAATTTTAATTTCTGGTATGCTTTACTCTTTCTGAAATGCATTGAATATGGCATTTTATGGGCTTTTTCCATACTTCACCTCATTAATCTTTCATTAGTTAGAATATGAATTCCTCGTTAATGCAGGATCATTCCACCCTTAGAAATCCTGTGACGCCTTAAATTTTATTTAAGGGTCAATATATAATTTAAATAAAATTAGTGTGCCAAAAATTAATTAAAAATCCTTTTGGAAACCCTAGGTTGGTTTCCTAGTCAAATTCTGCTCAAAAAGTCAACAATTTGAACTTCAAAAAGAAACCCTAAAATATTCGGCCATCACTTGGGATTTTAATTAAAATTTAAATTCCACAAATCCAAGGAGGATTCAAATTCAAATTTCATTCCTTAGATATAAAGAAGAAATTTGGCCATAAAGTGTAGGAAATAAAGGAGATTTTATTGAATTAAAAGCTAAGTCAAAACTCAATCAAAATTCAAATTATTTTTCCTTAAAAACTAAGGGATAATTTTGGCCACTTAAGGGGAAATAAGAGAGAAAACCCTAGCCTCAAAACAGCACAAAAACTTTCCCTTTTGCCCCTTACAATTTTCGGCCAAACAAGGAAGAGAAAGGGAAAGAAAAACCTAGTATAAAAACCCCCTTTTAACTCTCATTCACCCTTCCTTTCGCCCTCAAAAATTCGGCCAGCTTTCCCCTCTCTCCTCTCTGAATTTTCTCTCCCAAAACACACCCAAAACAGCAACAAAACTTACCAAAAGGCAGCTCAAAAATTCAACAACCTTTGAGACAAAAACAAGGTCAGAAATCAAAATTTTTTTCTTTCCTTTTCCTTTTGATTTCAAATCTGAAATTTTATATGGTTTTCTCCACTGTTTCCCTACTGTTTTGAAGACTCCAACACTCACACAAATTCAGCCAAAAGGGAGACCAAACATCAAAAATAGTGCAGCACAAACAAGGTGTGATTTCTCTCTCAAACCCTAAAATTTTGCCTCATTGATCCCCTTTTCAAAAACCCTATTATCATATGTGTAAGATTTTATGATTTTGTCAATTTGATTCTTGGGTTGTGTTAATGACATATAAATACGGTTTTCCACAAAATTTCGTGATCATTGGATGAAAATTGAATTGGTTTGAGGCTAATCGAAATTCGGACACAAAAAAACGGAAATCTGGAAAATTACCATATGAACAGTAAATTTGTGTCAGCCATAACTTGAGTTTTAAAAACGATTTTTGAGTGATTCGTGAGCCTAAAATTAAATTCAAGATGTCCCCTAAATGGTTGAAAAATTTCAGAACCAAAATCATCCGTTTACCTAGTCAAACTATTTTTCTAAGATAGGCGGACAGAACTGCTAGGTTTTGAACCGAAACTGAAACCCAGATTTTTATGCCTGAAAACAACCCTCGGTTTTTGGCCTAGTTGAATGAACAAATGATGTCTAAAAATTATAAAAATTATATGGAATTAAAGCTACGGATGTCTAGTTTAACATATTAAAAATTTAGAATTTTTGGGATGAAAAATAAATTAATATGGATTTTACATTCAGCCTAGGTCAGTCTGCCCACGCCCAGTAATATCTTAACTTAGAATTTTTCATAAATTTTAAATCCCAAATGTTTATTAAACGTTTTAAAATCTTTTGTGGCACACTAAAATGATTGGATGATTATGTCTAGACCTAGACTAATCATATGTTGTGATTATAGGACTTATTTGACGTTCTTGCTGGATTTGTGGATCACGTTATCGTAACGCTTGTGCGATAATCGAGGTAGGACGTTCTACCCTTTTCTGGGAGTAGTCAAGTGTTTTAAATTCCCCTGTTTTATCGATGGCATGCTGTTTTCAGTTTATGAAATTTTTATACTGTTTTTGGATGGAATAAACGCATGCAAAGTGTTTTGTATTAAATGTGTATTTCAAAGCGTGTTTTGATTAATGGCATAATATAACTTGGTAAATACCATCTTTTGAATAATCCGGTGAACATAATTGAGCTCTAGTTCACGATCATTGTAAATGATGCATGCGTCCCAGAGTTGACGCCATGGGGGAAGGTCCCTAAACCTGCGCAGGGCCGTTCGGCCTATTTAGACCGTAACGAGATGATCTAGGATAATTCAATTCGAGGCACGTATATTATAGCTACGACAAGTCCTCACTCAAAATATGATGGTTTATTTTAATGATTTATTATTTTAATATTGGGGCACGTATATTACAGCTACGCTAAGTCCTCAGCAGAATAAAACTTATATTAAAAAATGTATTCACGAAATTGTTGATTATTTGTTTTAAATGATTATTATGCCATGTATTCTTAAATTGTTGATTTTATTTTTGGAAAAGAATATTATGCCATACATTTAAATGCTACCTGTTTAATCCACCTTTGTTTCTGTCCTACTGAGCCAGCGCTCACGTCCCTTTTTCTTTGTGATTTCGAAATGAGTACTTCCAGGTACGGGAGGTAGCAGTTCCGAAATTCGTTGAAATATCCGTTACTACCGAAGATGATGCTATCCATTTTCTCCATCTTCTTCTTTCTGTTTCTCGTTCTGATGTAATGAGACTTTAAGTTTGTACTTTATTTCACGTTATTCAAATTTCATGCTTGGGAATATTTTATGGTTGGTAATTTCTTTTGAAAACCGATTTTGTGTTTGACTTCCACATTAAAAAGCATTTATTTTCTCCTTTATTTTATTTTGTGGTTATGATGCTACTTTATAATTAGGCTTAGCTAAATTATAATGTTGACCCGTTGTTTTTGTAATAAATGTTTTCCTTAAATCTCGGGTTGATATTATGATTTGGCTGCTGTGTCACGTGTCTAAATTTTGGGCCGTGACAAATCCCTTCTTGATAACTTATTAGATTTGATCTTGCTTCAGAGCCTTTTAGAGTCTTCGAATAGTGATGACTCTGATTGGAGTACAGCTAACCTTTCGGATATCAACTCCAACTCCAATGAGTGTATCTCTTGTCGTAATTGTTCTGCTAATTTTTCTTTTGGCTACTGGTACGGAACAGTAGACTTTCTGCTTAAGGCATCCATCACACGGTTGATTGATTTTTTTTTGGGTGGTAGAGGATCTCACAATTGTAATCCTTCACCAACTCCAAACATTTTCCTTGCCACATATTTAGATCCTTTTTCGATACATCGCAATATATCACGAATTTCTTCCTTTTAGCGAGAAGCATGTGAATTGGCACGCTTGTTAGTCAATTTTTCAACTCTCAAAAACTCTTTTCACATGCTTCAGTCTACTCACATTACCTCTCCTTGCGCGTAAAAGCTGTAAGAGGTGCCGCTAGTCGTGCGAACCTTTCCACAAGTCTTCTATAGTTGCCAGCCAAACTTAAGAAATTCCGTATTCCCAATACAATCTTAGGTGCAGGCAATTCGTTAATCATCTCCCCTTGACAGGATCTACAATGATTCCTTGTTTGGGGACTATGTGTCCCAGAAAATGTACTTTATCTAGTCAAAATTCACACTTGGAGAATTTTACATAGGGTCGATGCTGTCTCATAATGTGCAGAGCAGTTCTCAAATGCTCTTCATACTCCTTATGAGTCTATGAACATATAAGTATGTCATCGATAAACACAATGACAACTTATCTAGGAATTCTTTGAACACTCAATTGATGGTATCTTAATCGTAAATCAGTCTAAGAGAATACTGCCATACCTTTGAAAATAGTGTAGGAAAATAAATCGGTATAACGTATCAGAGTGGCGCAGCGGAACAATAAAAAAATTTTTAGATCGTTAAATATCTCATGATGCCATATACAATAAATTAACAACAATTAAAACTCATACCTCAAGGACGCCAATCTGTAGGAGGAGAATGACCGGAGGCTTCAACCAACTAGCCTTCTCTACTATTCTCCAATTCCCGAATGGCTGAGTGTGTGGGCACTCTGAACCTCGATCGGTATGCTAGCACTGCTAGTCTTCTTCCGACCACCCAGATCTCTAAAGAACTTTATTGTCACGATGAGCTGTGCAACAATAAGCCTGCTCACCTGAGAGTCTGTGGTCTGAGAGAACTGGAGTGGCAGGACCTCTATTTATAGACCTGCATGAGGTGAATCTCTGAATTTGAATTGGATTAGGAAAAGATATTTTCCCTTATCCAAACCCATAAAATCTGAATTTTTCCAAGGGAGAATCTCCACTTAAAAATTCAGTTTTCTTAGGATAGATCCAATCCAAATCTCAACAAGATTTTAACTAGAATTTTATCTCCCTTTTTCAACAAAAAATCCGAATTTCACAAGGAGAAAATCCTCCAAAAAATTTCGGCCATTATGGATAAGGGAGAATAAAAAATTCACTAGGATTTTCAAGCTTGAATCTCATCTCAACCTTATCCAAAAATAACCGAATTTTTTCTTGGATAAGTCCAACAATTTCGGCCACTTTTAGGGAGGGAAAGAATCCTAATTCAACTAGGATTGAAACTTGAATTTTTCCTTGAATATTATCCACAAAAACCGAATTTTCCATTGGAGATTATCCTCCAAAAAATTCGCCCACTTTTGTTGGGATTTGGATTCAAAATTCAAGTAGGATTCTAATAAGATTATCCTCTCCAAATCCAACTCAAATTCGAATTTCAAACCTTGTGGATTTTCCACAATAAATTCGAATCCTACTTGGACTGTGATTCAAAATTTCAAATTCAAATTTCAAATTCAAATTTCAAATTTCAAAATTCAAATTCAAATTTCAAATTCAAATTTCAAATTCAAAATTCAAATTTCAAATTTCAAAATTCAAATTTCAAAATTCAAAATTCAAATTTCAAATTCCACAAAACGGTTGTGTTTCATATTCTTGTTCTCATGGATAATTTTCTACAACTCCAATCCAATCTTAAATAAAATCATGGCAACTTTATTTGGAGTTCGAATAATTATGTACTCTATTATCCAAAACAAAATCTGAATCCAACCGGAGAGAATCTTGTCTACCATCCTAATCCTGTGTCATCACCATCCATGCATAATAAACTAGCCAATAGCATACACAAATCAATTTGCCAAACGTTAAGGAATTATGTGGAGCTAGTAGAGGGACTGATTGGACATATATAATCGGGCTACCGTGATTCCATATGATCATCATTCTGTACCGAACAACTCAATCATATGATCACTAATTTCAGAGTCACACCACTATAAACCTGAAACTGAACTCCCAATTATATGTCGTATTACGTAAGCCTGTGACGAGCTACCATCCAATGACTTTGTCATGTATGCAAAACCCTCATATAATATCCATGATCAGCCTTAGGTCAAAGTTCGTTTAATCCTACTGATCAGGCTATCTTAAAGTTCCATTATACTACCGAATCAAGAAAATGATTATTCACCATATGTGAATAAGAAGTCATCCGCCCAGCAGACGACCCAAGGCCTTGTCCATTTTCACATTCAGTATAATGCCTTTAAGAGGATACCTTTAACTCCTCAGAGCTATGATTCCGATATCTGCAAACAAACCCTTCATCGTATACAAGTCATGCACCCAATGAACCGGTCTATAAGCTTACTACCTCTGAGACGCTTTAGCCATTGGAACATCAAAGTACACAAGTCATATACATGAAGTAGTTCATTTACTCAGGATTAAGGTTATTGCACAATGAACGTCAAAAGCAGATTGATCCACTCATAGCGGACTACGTAGATCAATCACGCTTTAGTCCCGGTCTAATATGTCACCACCGAGCAACATATCCATGTCTCTACTTGGGAGTCCAGCTCCAGACAGTCAAGACAGACCGTCCCTTCCAAGGCTTTAGACAACATAATAGTCTTAACATGAGTTAGATGCTCGGTCTAACCCCATAGACTACAGACTATAGTTTAGACTGCTAACTTTAGAACATTGTCTTCTCGCATACAAAAGTCTATTGCATGCAACGTTCTAACAGTTTTAACACAAGCAGTCAGTGAGCCATATTTGCTTACATTTACTTTAACATGTAAATAAGACGAGGACAGATAGCAATGTAATGAATAACCTCTAAGTATAATTTTATTATCCAGTTCAAAATGAATACATCAAAATGTCTCTAATACTTAGGGCATTTCCTAACAATCTCCCACTTGCCCTAAGCTAGCAGATGTGCCATGTTACGCATCCCCATCGCCTCTACATGCCTCTCAAAGCTTCTAGCCACCAAAGTCTTAGTAAAGGGATCAGTGATGTTGTCCTCGGACGCGATCTTACATACGTCCACTTGTCCTGTCTCCACATACCCTCTAATAATATGATATCTCCGATCGATGTGCTTGGTCCTCTTGTGGTGCTGAGATTCTCTTGTGTTGGCAATAGCCCCTGTATTATCACAATAAAGTGTGATAGGCTTGTCAACACCCGGAATGACCTCAAGGTCTCTAAAGAACTTGCGGAGTCAAACCGCTTCTTTAGATGCCTCAGCCGCAGCCACATACTCAGCCTCCATAGTAGAGTCAGTTGTGCAGCCCTGCTTCATGCTCCTCCACACAATGGCGCCTCCTCTGAGTAAAAACACTGATCCAGATGTCGATTTCCTCGAATCCTTACAAGTCTGGAAGTCTGAGTCCGTGTATCCTACGGGTGTTAGGTCCCCTCCAGAGTACACCAGCATATAATCCCTCGTTCTCTTAAGATACTTGAGTATATGCTTTACTGCTTGCCAGTGCTTGGTTCCAGGATTCGCTTGATATCGACTCACCATACCTACTGCAAAACATATGTCCGGGCGAGTGCAAAGCATAGCGTACATAAGGCTACCCACAGCGGATGCATAAGGGACCTTACTCATACGCTCTCTTTCTTCCGATGTCTTGGGACAGTCATCCAATGAAAGAGTTAGACCGGTAATAGAAGGTTGTGAGCCTTTTTTGCCTCTAGCATTGCATATTTGTCAATTATTTTATCTATGTATGAAGCTTGGGATAATGCTATCATTTTGTTCTTTCGATCTCTGAAAAGACGAATGCCTAGAACATAATTAGCTTCTCCCAAGTCCTTCATGTCAAACTGTTGGTGTAACCAAAGCTTGACCGATGATAAGTTCCCTACATCATTCCCAATGAGTAGTATATCATCGACATAGAGTATCAGAAAGACCACTTTTCCATCCTTAATACATTTATAAACACAAGGTTCATCAACGTTCTGCTCAAAACCAAATGTCTTAATCGCTTGATCAAACCTTTGGTTCCATGAGCGGGATGCCTGCTTTAATCCATAAATGGATCTAAGCAACTTGCAGACTTTCCTATCTTGGCCTTTTGCTACGAACCCTTCGGGCTGTATCATATAGATAAACTCTTCAAGATGGCCATTCAAGAATGCCGTCTTGACATCCATTTGCCAGATCTCGTAATCGAGAGCCGCAGCAATGGACAGAAGAATACGGATAGACTTCAGCATAGCAACAGGCGAAAAGGTTTCCTCGTAATCGATTCCAGCCTTTTGCGTGTATCCCTTTACAACCAGTCTAGCTTTGAAAGTTTCCACTCTCCCTTCCGCATCCTTCTTTCTTTTGTAGACCCATTTGCATCCAATGGGTTTTATCCTATCCGGCAAATCTACAAGTTCCCAAACAGAGTTGGATTTCATAGAATCCATCTCATTGTTCATAGCCTGTTTCCAAGATCTAGAATCAACATCCTTTATAGCTTCATCATATGTGACCGGATCTTCCTCATGCTCATGAGCCTCGGCCTGGTATACCTCAGCATCATACATAAAGAAATTAGGTTTCTTAGAAACCCTCCCACTACGACGAGGCACCCTAAATTGTTGATCGTCTGTAGGTCTTTCACTGGAACTCAGACTTGCGTCCAAGACCGAAATCTGTGGAGCAGTTCTTTCACCCGATAACTCCTCTAGCACCACTTTGCTTCGAGGCTTAAAGTCATTCATGTGACTTTCCTCCAAGAATGTCGCATGGGTTGAGACAATGACCTTTTGTTCGTTCGGGTTATAGAACAGACCTCCTTTAGTTCCCTTTGGATACCCTACAAACATGCACAATTCTGATCTTGGTTCCAACTTCTTCGCATCCCCATCCAGTACATGTGCCGGGCAGCCCCATATTCTCATATGTCCAAGGGAGGGCTTCCTGCCATGCCACCATTCGTACGGAGTTCTAGGAATTGATTTGCTCGGAACCTGGTTTAGAATATAGCACGCTGTTTGTAAAGCATGTCCCCAAAATGATAATGGCAGCGTTGAGTAACTCATCATAGACCGTACCATATCCAATAAGGTCCTGTTTCTCCTTTCGGCTACACCATTCTGTTATGGAGTACCAGGTGCAGTCAATTGGGATAATATCCCATTCTCTACAAGATGTCCTAGAAATTCATCGGAGAGGTATTCGCCACCTCGATCAGATCGAAGTGTCTTTATGGATTTATCCAATTGCTTTTCCACTTCCGCACGATACTCTTTGAACTTATCAAAGGTTTTGCTCTTGCGGTGCATCAGATACACATATCCATACCTCGAGTAATCATCTATGAAAGAGACATAGTACTCGAACCCTCCTCGTGCTGTGACGTTCATGGGGCCACATACGTCAGTGTGCACAATTTCTAAGAGCTCCTGTGCCCTTGTACCCTTAGCTTCAAAAGACCTCTTAGTCATCTTACCCTCTAGACAAGACTCACATTGGGGAAGTCGTACCTCCTCCAGAGATTCCAGAGGACCGTCTTTCACCAATATTTGAATCCTATCCTGATTAATATGACCAAGTCTTAAATGCCAAAGATAGAGTGAGAAACTTTCAACCTTTTAGAGTTATCAATTAATTCAGTGTCAAGCAGTGAGTACATCTTTGGTCTGATCAAATATAGGTTTCCATCCATCCATCCAGAACAGATAAAAGACTTATTTCTACGAATATCAACTCTTTTACTAAAAGAAACTGAATAAGAATCCTTTATTAAACAAGCTACCGATATAAGGTTCCTCCTAAAATTAGGAACATAAAAACAGCCTTTCAATAAAATAAACCTAAATTGATCAAAATAAAGATGAACATGTCCCACTGCCTCAGCCACCACAAAGCTACCATCTCCAGTCCACAACGAGAGGCTCCTATCATGTAGACTTCTCATTTCCACGAACCCCTGCATAGAAACACAAACATGATTAGTGGCGCCCGAATCAATGACCCATGTGTCTTTCGATTCTTCCACCAAACACGCTTCTAAGTAATGAAGTTCCTTACCTGCCTTGCCCTTGGAGGCTAGGAATTCCCGGCAAGCCTTCTTGAAGTGACCTACCTTCCCACAGTGGAAGCATTTGGACTTTTTAGGGTCCTTTGGCTTCTTGTTCTTCTTCTTCTTCTTCCCGTCCGAGACAGGAGGATTAGAAGAACTGGAAGCCACTTGCTTCTTATTTGGCCTCTTCCTCTTCCATGAGGGATTGGAAGATTCCGCCAAATTGGCCTCTCCTTTAGGTCGGACCACATCCTCATCCCTGATCATCCACTCATAAGCCTGTAGTTGCTTCATGAGCTCGGTAAGTCCTAACTCCTTTGTCGCCAGATTGTATGCGGCCTTAAACCCTACAAAATCTTTAGACAGAGTCTTGAACACCATCTCGATCTGGGTGTTGTAGTCTAACTCAGCACCATTCTCGGCAGCCTCAACAAAGAATCCCATTAGAGTGATCATATGGTCCTTCACCGGAATACCCGCCTTTTGCTTGGAGTTCATAATGCTAGTGATTGCAGACTGTCGAGCCAATTTTTCTTGGCCTCTGAACATGTCCTCCAGATTGTCCATGATCTCCCCAGCAACTTGATAAGTCTCATGCTGCTTTTGTAAAGCACTCGTCATGCTAGCAAGGATGTAGCATCGAGTTATTTCATTGGATTCTCTCCAACGATTATAGGCAACCGGTACCTCCTCAAGTGGTGTGTCAGGTTTGGGCCCAAGTGGGCATGGTTCGTCCAGTACGAACTTGTGTCTCTCGCAGCTGAGAACTATTAATAGATTTCTTTTCCAATCTTTATAATTATCGCCATTCAACTTATTTTCAGTAAGTATCGAAATGAGTGGTGTCGGTGACATTTTGAACTGAAATAAAATTATACTAGACATCATTACAAAGCCCAAGCAAATATACAGATAATTTAGCAAATAAAACATACAAGTATGTTCCTACATGAAACTTGAAAAAACATGTAGCATTGCAACGGTAATTCTCAGCACCTATTGCCCCAAGCCACCGAGGGTTGGTCATGAGAACAAATAGCCGGAACATGGACCCCGTCCAATTAATATATGTTGCCTTAAATCCTCCAAGGTTAAGACATATATTAATAACCGCTTATTTGGCCACCAGTTTAGTTAACAGAGCTTCTAGGGAAGGTTAATAACTAAATGAGTCTTGAGTGTATAACCATTGTTTACGTAGCCCGATCCACGTCCTACCAAGCCACCGAGGGGTGGTCATGAATAGGATCGCACCCGAACACGTTTTCCACATAGGAGATCCAATCTAGTATACCGGCGGCTGTAAACACCTACTGAGGGGTGTGGTCAGGGCAGAACTGACGCGAGGCGTTACCATGCTTTCACATATGGATCAACAATGGAGGCCGTGGGTTTTGTTTGAAACCCTCTCCCACTCAATATTTTGAAAAAACATGCAAGTTTTGACAAATTATGTATGATCAATATAGTATGAGCGGTACTCACCTATCCTATATGACATGTTATCAAATATGCATACAAAACATCCATCAATACATATTTATACATCCATGACATATCACAGAAAAAATAATTGACAGAATAACCAAGCCATGGTTCCATCCTAGAACAAAGAAAATAAAGATTACAAAATTCCATCCAAAACATTCTTTGGGTCTTGAATTTTGTTCCGTCTTCTTGTATCCATCTTTATGTAGCCTCTCCATTTATTTCTCATCCCAAGAATTATTTAAAATTTAAATTTCCAAAAATTTAAATTTCAAATTCAAACTCCAAATTCGAATTTCAAATTTAAATTTCTAATTCAAATTTTAAACAATTTTAATCATCATGTGTAATAATATGTAATTTCAAAAATTTCAAATTTTCAATTACATATTTTTAAACATGATTTAAAATTAAATCTCAAATTTAAAAATCAAAATTTTCAAATTTTGGACCGCCGCACCGCCGCCCGTGAAGGCGGCAGCCGCCGTGGGCAGCCACCAACCCCGGAGGGGCTGGCAGCCCACGGTTGCCCCATGTGCAGCCTGCCGGGCTGCAGGCCAAGCCTGCAGCGCCAGGCTAAAGTTAGACCGCTAACTTTAGAACATTGTCTTCTCGCATACAAAAGTCCATTGCATGCAACGTTCTAACAGTTTTAACACAAGCAGTCAGTGAGCCATATTTGCTTACATTTACTTTAACATGTAAATAAGACGAGGACAGATAGCAATGTAATGAATAACCTCTAAGTATAATTTTATTATCCAGTTCAAAATGAATACATCAAAATGTCTCTAATACTTAGGGCATTTCCTAACAAATAGGTGTAGTTCTTTGCATGTGTTTGATTTCAAAGGAAATTTCTTGTTCAGGCGACAATTCAAGTAATTCCTCGAAGAAAAATATCGAGAAATTTTTTAGACCATAAGAACATTTTCTGGGTGAAGCTTCTGTTCCTCTATTACATTTGCCACATCCGCTAAGTATTCAATACAGCTGCTAGCCATTAGTTTCCTCGTATTTCATGAGGTAATTATCATCTTCCTTGATTTACGTGACGAATCCACATGTTCAAAACTTTCTTCGTCGTCTAGTCGAAACACTATCTTCCGATTCTAGTAATCGATCATGATTTGACATTTCCCTAAGAAATCCATTCCTAAGATTACGTCATAATCAACTAACCTTATAACAATCGATTATGTCACTATGTTTGACATTCCTACTTTCGCATCCTCCTTAGTGTACGCCAAGACACGAGCATTAGCACGTGTTATGTGTTCTTGTCTTTCCGGTACTGCCGATGGCCCTTCAAAACTAGCCTGTCACACGTGGACTTAGGCCGTTGTTGCTGTGGTTTAAACATTTCCTGTGCATTCTATCGATTTGTGGGATAGTTTCTGGCATAATGGCCTTCTTTTCCCACATTGCTAACATGCACTGGGGCCAAATCAGCACTGTGGCCAGTGCCCCTTCTCACTTGTAGCACAACTGGATATATCTGATCCTATATTATTAGTCAGCTTCCTTTGCTGCCTTCTATTATCCTAGGTTAGGTTTTCATTTTCTTCGAAAATTTGCCTTTTCCTTTATTCTACGACTATAGGCCTGGAGCATTAAACTATCCTGGCCTAACGTTCTGATTAGGTTTACTGCTTTGGCCAATTTAGGTTCCAACTTGGGAAAAATTTAGTCAAAGTCCTTTCCCTCTTCCAGGTTTTTCAGACTTTTCTCTTTCTTCTTTCCGTCTAGCCTACTGGTATTCAACCCGCAGAACGTGACTGACGCAGTCTGTCACTGAAGGTGGTGGTATGAGACCACTATCCACCAAAGCAAAGATCTCTGGTCGGAACATTCCAATCATTCTCTGTATCTTTTCCCTCTTAATAATTACCACGTAAGGGCATCATTTGGACAGTTGATCAATTTCTGATGCACTTCACTCACTGATACATTTCCTTGCTTTAATGCGGTAAACCCATTTTCATTACGGTTTTCGTAACGCAGGATCATAATATATTTAATGAAATTCAACCAGAAATTCATTCTAGTTCACCGTAGTCTCATCTCTTCTCATTCTGACAATGTTCTATCCGAACTTAGCATCCTACATCAGAACAAAGGACATACGCAGAACCTTCTCTTTGCTCTATCGAGTTTATGGAGTCTCAAATCATCTATATAGATGAAAATCATTCCTCTACTTCCACTGAATCTGTAGAGCCCTCAAATTTTAGAGGTTTCATTCCATGGAATCGCTTATATAATAACTCTTGATTTACAATTGATCGTAGTTCCTGTATCCTTTCAGGAACAGCGGTAATGTACTACCTATTCAACTTCAGGGGTCAGTGGTAGCTGAACCTCCTTAACACCCTGCCTAGGTTCTATCTCATCTAAACGCCATCTTAATTCAGCGTTTTCTTGCATCTAGACCTCTAAAAGGCCTTATAATTCCTCCCCCCTTTTTGACAGGGTGAGACATTCACTCATACTTTCTTAACCACATGTATACACCATATTTTCTATTTCCCTATAATCATTTGAAAATCAATCATTAGATTTTCAATGTATATATGTATTTCGCAAAATTTTTAAGATTTCCCAAAATTCAAAGAAATCCTAATGCCATATCATCGTAAGGCATTATTATAATTCGTTTTATAACGTTCACATACAAATCAATATTAAGGCCTTGTATATACAACAGCCTCTTTTACATTGAGTATACATATATACACATATGTACCACTCTGCATTTTAGTCATTCTATCGATCCGGTTTCAAAGGGAAATTCCTTCGGATCTTCTATCTCTTCATCCATACCATTTCTAGCACAATAAATGCACATGGCCCATTTATCGTATATTATGCCTTTTCATATAGGACAAAACAACAAAACTCATTATATTATATCAACACATTTTGACAGTTCATAAAAATTAATCACACACATGTCACTATATACACATGTCATTACATAACATTTCAATATAACATAAAGGATATATATATATAGCCTAATACATCTAATTTTCCTGGTCTACAGGAAACTTTTACAGATCTTCTTCTTTAGCTAGATCGTTCACCTATAGACATTTCTTGATCTATGCTCGTCTCGGCTTTCATTCCGTCGTGAATTCAATGCAAATTGGAGGGGATTCATCAGTTCCTCGAAGCGCACAGCATACGTTAGAAATATGTCATCGGACATCGACTGCAATTTCTCAGTCCGATGAACTAATTCTCATATGTTTGCAACTCTAAGAACTCAGGTGACGTTAGAAGTGACACCCTGTTTACCCTTGAGGAATTGGGGCTGATGTTAGACTTTTTCCGAGAGAAGATTTACTCAATTGTGGCATGGTGAAACTTGGTCCAGTTAAGCGCTACTCCTGGTCACAAGAATCCCAATACATACGAGAGTATCTCCCTGAAAAGCATTGTCAACAGCCAACAAGACCCATCTTCTCGACCAATGGTGCACAGCCGGAAAATCAATTCAATGGTGTGTCACCAATCCTGCCTTCCTATGAAATTTTGAAGGACTGTTCACCACTCAAAACTCTGTGGGCAGCTGACATTGGAGCTCTATATAACTTAACGGCAATCTTCATTTCTTCTCTGAGCAGCATTCTTTGTTCATTCTCTAGTACTGTACGATCATAATCATGGTAATTCTCTATCTCGAACTCTGAATAGCCGTATAGTGGTAGTCCACTAGCACTATACAATCGTGAGTCCACATTCATTGATCTCGTCATCTCATTTCATCTAAGTTCTTTATTTTCCTATAAATAAACAACTACTAATTTAAAACTAGGCTAACTTACTTGGATCGCTTTGATACCACCTGTGGTGCCCCCGACCTCGGTCCACCGAAACTATTACAATCAAGCTCCTTAGCTGACTGACATAGCTCGTGAACTTCGTCGGGTCGCCTAAATTCTTTTCTTTCCTTTAAACCCTTTGTGAAATTTGGAATCATTTTTTTTAAATACTTTTTCTTGTTTGTAAACATAACGTAATTAAACTGAACTATGTTTGTCACTTTTAAAAGTACAAACATAGTTTATACACAATACATAATTCAAATATTTTTGCAATACATGTCTCTTTTCTTTCAACGCTCAGCGGAAAACTTGTAGCAGGACCATATCCACAGTGGATTCCCTATCCCTTTGACACGCTCGCATCTTGTCACCATTCAGAAATCTACTGGACAGGTTTCTTACCTGCAACATGAACAAACTGATGAGCTAACAGGCTCAGTAAGTTCAAACATACATAGTGAATCATATTGATTCAAAAACACTAAAAATTCAATTTTCTATGAATAGTAATATTCACCATGAATCGTACTATTCACCATGAATCGTGACTTTGACCTTTGACAGATGAATAGTATCAGTTACCCTAACTGGTTACTATTCACTTTACTCTAACGGGGTACTATTTACATATTCTAACCGAATTTACATTACTCTAGCATAAACTTCGGCTATGCTCAATTATGATTTTCATCATTTTATTGATTGTTTATTCTCTATTTGATTTCAAGTTTAGAGATCTGTTTATGGCAGTACCGATGATAATTAGCGTGCTGACTGGGAGGGTCTAAGGAGCGACCTTAGAACATCGGCCTCCACAGCCCTGATATCCTCATAGGATTTGAGAAAAACCTCCACCATTGTGTTAGAGGGGCGGTACGCCTTAGTGGTTTCATTACCATCTTTCTTATAGTTCCCCACCGGCGACATTCATATGAATCGTCCCACAGTGGAACCCTTATTGCCCGTAGGTCTTTACATTTATTTCTTTATGTGTGTTTTTAATTAACCACACTATAGTGCCCTAGCACTTCTCTATAGTGTATTTTTTATACACTTTTTAATTTCTCATTTCATTAGCTGAGTTAGTTTAACTATACCCCTATTACCCGTAGGACTTTACAAGTTTGTACGAAAAGTACTTAAATCAATCAAATAGTAATTCATGCTGCAGACATGTAAATATCTGAGCTTACCAAACATTTATCATAGCATCGCGCTATGAAACATTCATATAGCACATAAACCTAGACATAACAGATCAATTCATTCATATAATGAACAACATCAGAATGTTCATGAGCAGACAAATGAATGCTGGAACTTACACATATCACACTTAGACATAATAGTCTATTCATGTTGCAGTCAATTAAATGTTCAAACTTACAGATACTTTCGCTAGCATTTCCTTCCTCAGCTCCGCAGACGTTTTTTTGCCGCGTCTGGATCGGGTTCCTATAACCGAAATAACCACAGTTATTCTAAATCTTCATTTCATATACAAAATTTAGTAAAACGTAAAAATTCTACGTTTTATTTCCTGTAAATGGTCTTAGGAATCAAAAATCTCATTTTCCATTTTTACACTAACTCTTGGCAAAATTACCATTTTGCCCCTGATTTATTTCTCATCATAAACCTACTTTTTGTTGGTTTAAGACTCAAATTTAACTTTTATAATTTTATTTGAACTATCCTTAGGCATTCACGGTCCTTTCCGAGCCTTTCGGAAATTTTTGGTCAAAATGACCATTCTGCCCCTGACGGGTCTCGGGACCGTTATATGCTTACTGTGACTTTTAACAGGATTTTCTAAGCCCAAATATCATAAAATAATATTTCTTAAGCTTTTACACACTTTTACAGCATCCACCGTTGTTCCATAGACGACTATTGGTCATCCGACCCTAGAGCGGTATTATTCCGACACCTAGGGTCGTTTCTCGTTTTTCTCACATTTCGGAGCCTTAAATGGGTATTTTACTACTTCTGAAATGTTTGTTACGCTAATCCCGAGCCTTAGACACCGAGTGGGCTCGGGTTTTCATCCTAATCTCAAATTTACCTTTCGTTTCCTAAAATACCCTTGACATTGGTTTTCCCGTTCTCTTACATTTTCACAACCTCAGAGGGATGGTTTACTATTCCTCAAAGGTTCATTTTCCCATTTTCCGAGTCTAACTCATCGAAGGGTCTCGGTTTCCATTATTGAACACAATTTGTCGTTCGTTTTTCACCAAAATGCCCATAGTGCCATTTTCAAAATTTCGGCAGCATTTCTGCTAAATTTCTAGGTCTCCGGCGTTTAGGAAACGCCTCAGAACCATCTAATTTAGTCTAATCTACCACGTACTATACCAGAGGCCTAATTTTTACGTAAAACTCAACTTTTTATGTAAAAATATTCACATTTCCCATACATTATCTTTTTCTGACATTTCATTCACTTTACTCTTTTTTTTCTTTTCTTTTTACAATTTGAATACAAATTACATATTAATTATTCCAATACATAAATAAGGAATGAAAGGAAACGAAATCGCTACCGAAATCATCCCGTCGGTTATCGGACGAACTGTTCGGTCTCGATCGCACAAACTTTTTGTCTCCGTTCTTCACGTTCGGAATCCCGGTTGGCAATTCTGATGCCGTGGATGTGTCCAGAACGTCGAAAATAGGCCAACGGGCCATTCTTCATTTTTTTGCCCTCGGGTCATCGTTGACCGCGTTGACCGACGTTGACTCCTGCGTTGACCGGCAACGTTGAATCTCCACCGTGCTGGGGTTGTTGTCCGAAATTGTTTGAGGGCTTTTGCTCTACGTATCACTCTGAGCCTTTTGGTACCAACCATGTCACTCAACTCCGCCGAAATCGACGGATTCCACAGTGGCTTCACGGTGGCGACGGCGCGGCTTCAGGTGGCGCGATCTGGCGACTATTGAGTCGAAATGAAGCTTGTGTTTTGTTCTACTCTTCACCCTGAGTCTTTTGGGACCAAAATCGTGTCAATCGGAGGTCGGACGGCGGAGATACGACCGTTTGAAATTTCCGGCCACCGGCGGCTTTGGGCGGCGCGTGCGACATTCTCCGGCGTCGGTTTCATCGATTCAGCACACCATTGGACTCAGATCGTCGAGAGCTTTCCAACTAGACCGGTGGTGTCGAAACGGACACCATTTCCGGTGGTTGGTTACTGTTCACCGACGGTGTAGGTGTGGGGGAGAAAAATCTACAAAAGGAAAATTATGGGGCCTTTTTTGCAATTTCGACCTTTTATACCCTTTTTTGTCCAAAATTTCAACATCAGCTATCCTGACTAATTTGGGCGTGCTGAACCTAAATATATCAGTTTTATTTCCATCCGAGATCATTTTGATCAGTTTCTGATACTGTGACTTCCCCGTCAAAAATTACCTTTGTGCTCAATTAACTAATTTGAGCATTCTGATAGGCTATACTGACTAATTTCGTCGTCATCTGAGATCATCTCAGCCAGTTTTCGATACTGTACATTTCCCGGTCAAAATTTCTGTTTTGTGCTTAATTGACGAATTCGAGCATTCTAATTCCAAATATATCAGTTTTATATCAAGAAAATGTCGTCTTGACCAATTTTTTGATATTGCGTATCTTCGGATCAAATATTACTTTTCATGCTCAATTGACTAATTTGAGCATGCTGAATCTAAATATATCAATTTTAGGTCAAGAAGAGGTCATCTAGACCAACTTCTCAATACTATGTGCAACGCACACACACACACACTCACGTTTAAAATCACTACTGTCAGTATTTTATCTTTTTGTACACTCAGCTTACCCTGAGTCATGTACTAGGGTTTACAGTTCACTGTTTTTCCCCAGCTCAATTTGGCATGCTTTTACGTCACCGAATTCTTAATCTGTAATATCGTTAGAATATTTTGTCTCATTTTACACAATATTAATCATACATTTCACATTTTAAACATGAAATTCATCATGTACATGCAATTTACCATATTTCGAGAACAGTAAAATTTCTCGGTTATTATAATCCTAATCCTATGTCAACACCATCCATGCATAATCAACTAGCCAATAGCATACTCAAATCAATTTGCCAAACATTAAGGAATTATGTGGAGCTAGTAGGGGGACCAATTGGACATATATAATCGGGCTCTCGCGAATCCATATGATCATCATTCTTTACTGAACAACTCAATCATATGATCACTAATTTCAGAGTCACACCACTATAAATCTGAAACTGAACTCCCAATTATATACCGTATTGCATAAGCCTGTAACAAGCTATCGTCCAATGACCTTGTCATGTATGCAGAATGCTCATATGATATCCATGGTCAGCCTTAGGTCAAAGTCTATTTAATCCTACTGATCAGGCTATCTTAAAGTTCCATTATACTTCTGAATAAGAAAATGATTATTCACCATATGTGAATAAGAAGTCATCCACCCAACAGACGACCCAAGGCCTTGTCCATTTTCACGTCCAGTATAATAATGCCTTTAAGAGGATACCCTTAACTCCTTATTAGAGCTATGATTCCGATATCTGTAAATGAACCGTTCATCGTATACAAGTCATGCACTCAACGAACCGGTCTATAAGCTTACTACCTCTGACACGCTTTAGCCATTGGAACATCAAAGTACACAAGTCATATACACGAAGCTGTTCATCTACTGAGGATTAAGGTTACTGCACAATGAACGTCAAAAGCAGATCGATCCACTCATAGCGGACTACGTAGATCAATCACGCTTTAGTCCCAGTCTAATATGTCACCACCAAGTAACATATCTATGTCTTTTCTTGGGAGTCTGTGCTCCCGACCGTCAAGACAAACCGTCTCCACCATGGCTTTAGACAACATAATAGTCTTAACATGAGTTAGATGCTCGGTCTAACCCCATAGACTACAGACCTTAGTTTAGACTGCTTACTTTAAAACATTGTCTTCTCGCATACAATAGTCCATTGCATGCAACGTTTTAATAGTTTTAACATAAGCAGTCGGTGATTCATATTTGCTTACATTTACTTTAACATGTAAATAGAATAAGGACAAACAACAATATAATGAATAACCTCTATATTATAATATTATTATCCAGTTCAAAATACATAAAATGTCTCTAATGCTTAGGGCATTTCCTAACAATCTCCCACTTGCCTTAAGTCAGTAGATGTGCCATGTTACGCATCCCCATCGCCCCTACATGCCTCTCAAAGTTTCTAGCCACCAAAGTCTTAGTAAAGGGATTAGCAATGTTGTCCTCAGACGCGATCTTATATACATCTACTTGTCCTATCTCCACATACTCACTAATGATGTGATACCTCTGATCTATGTGCTTGGTCCTCTTATGGTGCCTAAATTCCCTTGTGTTGGCAATAGCCCTAGTGTTATCACAGTAAAGTGTGGTAGGCTTGTCAACACCCAGAATGACCTCTAGGTCTCTAAAGAACTTGCGGAGCCAAACCGCTTCTTTAGATGCCTCAGCTGCAGCCATATACTTAGCCTCCATCGTAGAGTTAGCTGTACAACCCTGCTTCACGCTCCTCCACACAATGGCGCCTCCTCTGAGCAAGGACACTGATCCTGATGTCGATTTCCTCGAATCCTTGCAAGTCTAGAAGTCTGAGTCCGTGTATCCTACGGGTGTTAGGTCCCCTCCAGAATACACCAGCATATAATCCCTCGTTCTCTTAAGATACTTGAGTATATGCTTTACGGCTTGCCAGTGCTTGGTTCCAGGATTCGCTTGATATCAACTCACCATACCTACTGCAAAACATATGTCCGAGCGAGTGCAAAGCATAGCGTACATAAGGATACCCACAGCAGATGCATAAGGGACCTTACTCATATGCTCTCTTTCTTCCAATGTCTTTGGATAGTCATCCAATGAAAGAGTTAGACCGGTAATAGAAGGTTGTGTACCTTTCTTTGCCTCTTACATTGCATATTTGTCAATTATTTTATCTATGTATGAAGCTTGGGATAACGCTATCATTTTGTTCTTTCAATCTCTGAAGAGACAAATGCCTAGAACATAATTAGCTTCTCTCAAGTCCTTCTTGTCAAACTATTGGTGTAGCTAAAGCTTGACCGATGATAAGTTCCCTATATCATTCCCAATGAGCAGTATATCATCGACATAGAGTATCAGAAAGACCACTTTTCTATCCTTAATACGTTTTTAAACACAGGGTTCATCAACTTTCTGCTCAAAACTGAATGTCTTGATCGCTTGATCAAATCTCTGGTTTCATGAGCGGGATGCTTGCTTTAATCCATAAATGGATCTAAGCAACTTGCAGACTTTCCTTTCTTGGCCCTTCGCTACGAACCCTTCGGGCTGTATCATGTAGATACACTCCTCAAGATGGCCATTCCAGAATACTGTCTTCACATTCATTTGCCAGATCTCATAATCGAGAGCCGTAACAACGGACAGAAGAATACAGATAGACTTCAGTATAGCAACAGGTGAAAAGGTTTCATCGTAATCGATTCCAGCCTTTTACGTGTACCCCTTTACAACCAGTCTAGCTTTGGAAGTTTCCACTCTCCCTTCTACATCCTTCTTTCTTTTGTAGACCTATTTGCATCCAATAGGTTTTATCCCATCTGTCAAATCTACAAGTTCCCAAACAGAGTTGGATTTCATAGAATCCATCTCATTGTTCATAGCCTGTTTCCAAGATTTAGAATCAACATCATTTATAGCTTCATCATAGGTGACTGGATCATCCTCATGCTCATGAGCCTCGGCCTAGTATACCTCAGCATCATATATGAAGAAATTAAGTTTCTTCGAAACCCTCCCAGAGGCACCCTAAATTATTAATCGTCTACAGGTCTTTTACCAGAACTCAGACTTGCGTCCAAGATCGAAACCTGTGGAGCAGTTCTTTCACCCGATAACTCCTCTAGCACCACTTTGCTTCGAGACTTAAAGTCATTCATGTGACTTTCCTCCAAAAATGTCGCATGGGTTGAAACAATGACTTTTTGTTCCTTCGGGTTATAGAACAAACCTCCCTTAGTTCCTTTTGGATGCCCTACAAACATGCACAATTCTAATCTTGGTTCCAACTTCTTCCCATCCCCATCCAGTACATGTGTCGGGCAGCCCCATATTCTCATATGTCCAAGGGAGGGCTTCCTACCATACCATAATTCATACGGAGTCTTGAGAATTGACTTGCTTGGAACCTGGTTCAGAATATAGCACGTCGTTTGTAAAGCATATCCCCAAAATGATAACGGCAGCGTTGAATAACTCATCATGGACCGTACTGTAGGAAATTAAATCGATAAAAACGTATTAGAATGGCGCAGCGGAACAATAAAAATTTTTTAAGATCGTTAAATATCTCATGATGCCATATACAATAAACCAATAATAATTTAAACTCATATCTCAAGGATGCCAATCTTGTAGGAGGAGAATGGCCGGAGGGCTTTAACCAACTAGTCTTTTCTACTATTCTCCAACTCCTGAATAGCTAAGTGTGTGGGCACTCTGAACCTCGATCGGTATGCTAGCACTGCTAGTCTTCTTCCGACCACCCAGATCTCTAAAGAACTTATTGTCACGGTGAGTTGTGCAACAATAAGCCTACTCACCGGAGAGTCTGTGGTCTAAGAGAACTGGAGTGGTAGGACCTCTATTTATAGACTTGCATGAGGTGATTCTCTGAATTCAAATTGGATTAGGAGAAGATTTTCTCCCTTTTCTACAACATAAAATCTGAAATTATCCAAGGGAAAATCCCAAAAAATTTCAGCCAACATTAGGATTATCCAATTCAAATCTAAACAAGATTTTAACATGAATCTTATCTCCCTTTTTCAGCCAAAAAATCTGAAAATACAAGGGGAAAATCCCAACAAAAATTTCGGTCACTTTTGGATAAGGAAGAATCAAAATTTCACTAGGATTTTCAAGCTTGAATCTTATCTTATCCTTATCCATAAATAACTGAAAATCTACATGAGATATGCCCTCAAAATTTTAGCCATAATTAGGGAGGAGAGAATCCAAATTTAACTGCGATTGAAACTTGAATTTTTCCTTGAACCTTATCCACAAAAAATCTGAAAATTCCATGAGGATAATCCGCAAAATTTTCGTCCAAGTTTGTTAGGATTTGGATTCAAAATTCAAGTAGGATTCAAACAAGATTTTCCTCTCCATATCCAACTCAAATTCGAATTTCATTCCATGTGGATTTACCACAAGAAATTCGAATCCTACTAGGACTGTGATTCAAAATTTGAATTTCAAATTTCAAATTCAAATTTCAAATTTCAAATTTCAAATTTCAAATTCAAATTTCAAATTCGAATTTCAAATTCAAATTTTAAATTCAAATTTCAAATTTCAAAATTCAAATTCAAATTTCAAAATTCAAAATTCAAATTTCAAAATTCAAATTTCAAAATCCACAAAACAGTTGTATTTCAAATTCTTGTTCTCATGGATAATTTTCTATAACTCCAATCCAATCTCAAATAAAATCATGGCAACTTTATTTGGAGTTCGAATAATTGTGTACTCTATTATCCAAAACAAAATCTGAATCCAATAGGAGAGAATCTTGTCGACCATCCTAATCCTATGTCAACACCATCCATGCATAATAAACTAGCCAATAGCATACTCAAATCAATTTTGCCAAACGTTAAGGAATTATGTGGAGCCAGTAGAGGGACCAATTGGACATATATAATCAGGCTCCCATAAATCCATATGATCATCATTCTTTACCGAACAACTCAATCATATGATCACTAATTTCAGAGTCACGACGCTATAAACCTGAAACTGAACTCCTAATTATATACCGTATTACGTAAGCCTGTGACAAGCTATCATCCAATGACCTTGTCATGTATGTAGAACCCTCATATGATATCCATGATCAGCCTTAGGCCAAAGTCCGTTTAATCCTACCGATCAGGCCATCTTAAAGTTCCATTATACTTCCGAATAAGAGAATGATTATTCACCATATGTGAATAAGAAGTCATCTGCCCAGTAGACGACCCAAGGCCTTGTCCATTTTCACATCCAGTATAATGCCTTTAAGAGGATACCCTTAACTCCTTATTAGAGCTATGATTCTGATATCTATAAACGAACTCTTCATCGTATACAAGTCATGCACCTAACGAACAGGTCTATAAGCTTACTACCTCTGAGACGCTTTAGCCATTGGAACATCAAAGTACACAAGTCATATACATGAAGCTGTTCATCTACTCAGGATTAAAGTTACTGCACAATGAACGTCAGAAGCAGATCGATCCACTCTTAGCGTACTACGTAGATCAATCATGCTTTAGTCCCGGTCTAATATGTCACCACCAAGCAATATATCTATGTCTCTTCTTGGGAGTCTATGCTCCAGACAGTGAAGACAAACTGTCCCACAATGGCGTTAGACAACATAACAGTCTTAATATGAGTTAGATGCTCGGTACAACCTCATAGACTACAGACCTTAGTTTAGACTACTTAATTTAGAACATTGTCTTCTCGCATACAAAAGTCCATTGCATGCAACGTTCTAACAGTTTTAACACAAGCAGTCAGGGAGCCATATTTGCTTACATTTACTTTAACATGTAAATAGAGTGAGGACAAATAACAATGTAATGAATAACCTCTATATATAATTTTATTATCCAGTTCAAAATAAATACATCAAAATATCTCTAATACTTAGGGCATTTCCTAACATAAAGGTGAATTTAATAAAATACACACAATGAAAGAAAGACATGAGAAGTGTTCCAGACCATGGAGACAATGATAATGCCCCCTGGTCGGAATCATATGAAAGACAATAAGAAAAGACAAGAATCAACAAAATAATAAAATAGAAGCTTTAAACATTAGATGTTTATGTGTTAGGTCTAAGTCAAACATGAATTAACTTTTCTGTTTAAGTGTTATTTACAATAAGTTTGGGCATTTAATTGTCTGCAACATGAACTTACTTGACATGTTTATGTGTTATGTGTTCTATATGCAGCATGTAAGTTTAAATATTTCCATGTCTGCCACATAAATGGACTGGTCATGTTTATGTATTTTATGTGCAGTTTTAGTGCCAAGATACAATGATTTGAATGTTACGAATGTCATGTTATGAACCATGCATTATGTCTAAGTCAAATGTAAATTGACTTGACATGTTTATATTTATGTGTTATATTTTGTTATCCAGTTCAAAATAAATACATCAAAATGTCTCTAATGCTTAGGACATTTCCTAACATAAAGGTGAATTTAATAAAATACACACAATGAAAGAAAGAGATGAGAAGTGTTCCAAACCATGGAGATAATGATAATGCCCCCTGGTCGGAATCATATGAAAGACAATAAGAAAAGACAAGAATCAACAAAATAATAAAACAGAAGCTTTAAACATTAGATGTTTATGTGTTAGGTCTAAGTCAAACATGAATTAACTTTTCTGTTTAAGTGTTATTTACAGTAAGTTCGGGCATTTAATTGTCTGCAACATGAACTTACATGACATGTTTATGTGTTATGTGTTCTATATGCAGCATGTAAGTTTAAATATTTCCATGTCTGCCACATAAATGGACTGGTCATGTTTATGTATTTTATGTGTAGTTTTAGTGCCAAGATACAATGATTTGAATGTTACGAATGCCATGTTATGAACCATGCATTATGTCTAAGTCAAACGTAAATCGACTTGACATGTTTATATTTATGTGTTATATTTTGTAAGTTCAGACATTTGTCTGTCTGCAGCATGAATTTACTCAGTATGCTTATGTGATATAGATGACAGAAATTTAGTAGTCAGGTACCGTATGCACTCTAACATAAGAGATAAAATCTTAAGAAAACTACAGAATAAACTACAGAATAATTTAAAGAGTTCCAGACCTGGAAAGCAGCATAAATGCCACCGGTCAGGAACCACAAGAAAATCAGTAACTAAATCAGTATTGATGTATCGGCCTCCTACACAGGTGGAGGTTTTTCAGATTCAGTATTGTTAGTACTCCAAACCACTGGTGATACGTCCCGGGTTTGGAAGTCTGATGTAGTTAGACTGTAGAGGATTTGCCATTGGGTTGCTTCCCAGAGTCCCTCTCAGTTATGCATGCATTACAGCACGACCAATCATGGGGCAAAAAAAAAAAAAAAAAACAGAACGTAATGAAAGATAAAGACTCAAGAAAAAAAAAATATGCAGTCCATAAACGAGCATAAGATATACTAACACTACAAATACCGATGCAGTCAAAGTCACTGTTCACAGTCAACGATACTATTCACAGTCGATAATACTGTTCATGGTTAGAGTTACTATTCATAGTAAATAGTAATATAAAAGCAATGCATGTTATTTATTATGTTAACGATCCATGTTTTGTTTGATGTTAAGGATATTTAAGCATACGTAAGTGTATTTATGGTGCTTAAGTATATTTACAAAATTTTACATATTTAAGTATGATAAGTATATTCATGATATTAAATGTGAAAGTATTTTCACAATAACAAGTATGTCAAGTATGTTATATTTGTGATGTTAAGCTTAGTTCAATATGCTATGTTTAAATCATGATATGTTTACAATAATAAGCATGAAATTCTGTTCGGTTATTATAGGGCTCCCATACCGATGGTGGTATGTCCCGGGTTTGGAAGTCTAATGTTATGTAAATTATTGAGGATAGCACGAAAGTCTATTCAAGATATTAAGTACGTTTAAAGCATGTCAAAATGCAAGTATGTTCAAGATATTAAGTATGTTTAAAGCATGTCAAGAATGCAAGTACGTTCAGGATATTAAGTATGTTTAAAGCATGTTAAGTATGAAAGTGTACTCACGGTGTGCAGTATGTCAAGTATGGTTATGATGAAAAGTATGTATAAATATGTTTTAAATATTATATATGTTAAGTATGAAATCTAAAGTAATGTATGATATATGTTGTGTTAATATTCTGATGTCATAATTAGTATCAGATATGTTCTGTCCAGTATGATATGAATGATGATAAATACACTTAAGTATGAATGTTAAGCAAGCATAATGTTATAAAATTACTATTCATAATGAATAGTACTATTTATGGTAATAAGCAAGCATAACGTGACTAACGTTCGTGTTATGCATATGATATGTCGTAACTATTATACATATCAATTATTACGCATAAGTTGATATGCCTAAGTCAATCATACTATGTTAAGTATGCTCTATATGATGTTAAATATGTATGTTATGTTTAAATATGAATGTCTAAGTAATGAACGACATGTGTATGCAACGTTTTGTATGTATGAACGTATGCTTATGACGTTAAAGATATTTAAGTATACGTAAGTATGTTTATGATACTTGAGTATATGTACGAAATTTTACGTATTTAGGTATAATAAATATATTCTTTATGTTAAAGGTGAAAGTAATTTCATGATAATAGGTATGATAAATATGTTATGTTTATGATGTGTAAACATACATTAAGTATGTTATGTTTCAAGTATGTTATGTTTACGATGGTTAGCATACGTTAAGTATGCTATGTTTACGATGTTTCAAGTATGTTAAGTATAAAAGTATGTTCATGATGCCAAGTATGTTAAGTATGTTCATGACGCGACAGTAAGTTCACGAGGTTCAAGTATGAAAGCATGTTCGTGAGATTAAAGCATGATAAGTACAAAAGTATGTTTATGATGTTAAGTACGTATAAAGTACATTAAGTATGTTTGTGATGCTAAGTGTGAAAGTAGGATTATGATATAAAGTGTGTTCAGATATGTACAAGTATGTTTATAAGATTATGTGTGATAAGTATGAATGTTAAGCAATATATGGTATATGATATGCAATGTTTCGAGGCTACAGTAGGTATCAAAATTACCTTTTACTATATGGTATGAATTGTTATATGTCATGAATGTGTGTTTGAACTTATTGAGCCTATCGCTTACAAGTCGTTTATGTTGCAGGTAAGCATCCTGCATGACGATAAGACAAGTGATGGATGATGAATGAGATCTGCATGTGCCGAGGAACTGGGCGAGGGTTATGGTACTGCTATGAGTTTTCCGCTGAGCTGTTTAAAAGAGTAATGAAAAGAATGTTGAAATGATGTTTTATGATGTATATTAAGTTATGACAATGTAAAAGATTTACTTTAGTAAATGTTTTACGATGATACAGTTTTCAAGTTTAAGTTAAAGAAAAAAAAAATTGTTGCCTATTTTTACGTTCAAATGGAAAGTTAAAATAAGCATGTTAAAGGAAGTAGGTTAAAAGTAAGATACCAGCCGTCATAGGTGGTATCAAAATAAGTTACAAATAAGTTAAAAGTAAGTTACCGACGACCCAAGTGGTTATAGTCTATCACAATTGGCAATAGTAGCTGACTGTAACAGTACTGTCTAACCCCTACGTAGGGCAGGACGTCACAAAAAAGGTCCCCAAAAATTTGTTCTTTGGTCCCTCTTCATTTTGGCCATTATATACACGGTTTGTGGCAAGAAAACCAGAAAAAAATTCAATTATTTTCTGGTTCCCTTGTAGCCGTACCTCTTCCACCCCATTCAAGCAAGATTTCTTCAAAAACTTTGATCCAAGTTGGTTCCACAAGTCACCCCAAGCTCAAGAGATCAATATAGTGAAGTGAGCTTCAAAAATTTGCAAAGTTTTTCTTGATTTTGTTAGTGAAATCTGTGGGGTGTTGGGCTGAATTTGGAGTGATGAAATTAAAGTTTTATGTTTGTTAATCTTTTGTTAGAAAGTTTGTTGTAATGTGAGAAATGTGAAGATAAGGTTGGAGGTGAAAAACACAACATTTGTGCTTGTTTTTCAATGGCAAAACCATGGGTATGGTGTGGTTTTTCATGAATGTTAAGCTTGTGTTAATTGGTTTTTTTTAGTGTTAAATGGTAGTGCTAGTATGTGAGTGGATCAAGAGATGAAATGGAATGTGAAAATAAAATTTGAGCATGATTATTCTACATGAAAACGGTGAGGAAGAAACTGAAATTTTTATTTTTGTTTTAGTGGATTTGGGGTTGAAAAACCATGTGGTTATGTAACAGAAACAAATAAAGAAATAGAATTGAAGAACATAAACTTTTGTGCTTATTTCCATATGAAAATCCGTGGGATACAACATGGAAATGTAACCCTTGTGTTGATGATTTTGGATTGGAAATGTGATGTTAACAAGTGAGGGAATCAAGAAGAGAAATGAAATTGGGAAAAACATATTTTGTGCATGATTTTTCAAATGAAAACCGTGGATACCCTAAAGGGTTAAATGAAAATTTTCACATGTTTAGGGTGGACGTTTGACTTAAAAATTTGTGTGGGTTTGTGATGAAATTATGGATCAAGTTAGGAGCAAGAAAAAATTAAAAGTTGGTACTTAAAATTTCCCTAAAACCGAGGCTAGGGTTTTGGTGAAAATGGGAAAACTTTGTGAGGGAAATATGGATGTGTAATGTAGATAAAAACTGAGGGTAAGAATAGGTAAAAACAAACCGAAATGTCGTTGAAAATGACTAGGGTTATAAATGTATTTTTACATAAAAATTAGGCCTCTAGTTTAGTAATTGGTAGGGAACAAGGGTTTTGAGGTGTTACCTAAATGCCGGGAACCTAAAAATTAAGCATAAACACTGCTGAAAATTTTAGGGCAAACCGAAGGGCATTTTAGGAAACGAGGGGTAAATTAGGGTCGGGATTTGAAAATCCAAGCCCCTCGGTGACCTAGGCTCGAGGAAGGGCAATGGACGATTTCAAAAGTAGTAAAATGTCCATTTGAGGTCCCGAAAGCTTAAAAAAAGGAGAAACGACCCTAAGGGTCGGAATAGTACCACCGAGGGTCGGGTGAATAGTAACCTAAGTATTTCAACAAGAAATGTTGAAAAAGCTCGGTAAGGACTAAGAAAAATTATTTTATGACTTTTGGAATTAGAAAACCCGTTAAAACTTTAAAATGAAAATTTTACGGTCTAAGGTCCTATCAAGGGCAAAATGGTCATTTTGACCAAAATTTTCCAAAATGCCGGAAAAAGGCCATTAAAGCCTTAGAATAATTTAATTAAATTTCTAAAGGCCAAAATAGAGCCGTAAGTCGGACAAAATGGGAAAAAAATCCCACTAAGAACGAAACGGTCATTTTTTCAAATGTTAAGGGCAAAATGCTCATTTTGTCAAAAAGTTAGGAAAAATGATATTAAGGCCCGAAATAGTAATTTAAGGCCTTAATTATGGTTTTAACGATCAAATTCAATTTTTAAATAGTACACGGGCGTGTACTAGGGAAACACGAGCATGTAGTGAAATAATTCACAAACCTGAGAGGGACACGACTGTTAACACAATCGTGTACCAAGCCGTGTAATAATTATAAAAATGAAAAATAAACCCCTAAACGTATTGTTAAGGATCCAAAATTAAAAATTTTATATTTTCACAATTTTTTAAATATGAAATGAATTGTAAAAATAACCGTGATTTATTTCGGTTATAGGGATCCAACAAAAAGGTGACAAAAGAATGCCGGTTGACCCCAGCCAGGAAACACTAATAAGATATCTGTAAGTTCAGATATTTATTTGTCTGCAACATGAATTTACATAATATTTTATATGTTATGTATGACATGTAAATAAGTATTAAGGTGCTATATGCACGCTAACGTCGAAAATAAAATACCCACAAATAAAGAGCATAATGTAAAAGGGTTCCAGACCCAGGAAGCAGCAATAATGCCACCGGTTAGGAACCACATAAAAGTCAATAATGAAACCAATATTGGCGTACCGGCCTCCCACATAGGTGGAGGTTTCTCATGTTATGTTACGTTATATCAAGTTCATGTCACGTAGATTATAGATGATTGGCCGGTGGCTCGCTCCCTAGAGCCCCTCTCAGTCATGCGCGCATTATGGTATGACCAATCACGGGGCCCAAAATGAGAACCTAAGCAAGATAAAGACTTAAGACTTAAACTTTTCCATAATTAAGCATAATTAAGTCTAACATGCACTAACATTATGTTTAAGATTATGTTATGACTTATGGTCTATGTTATGTGTTTTTCTGTTTGAACTTACTGAGTCTGTCGCTCATGAGTTTATTGATGTTGCAGGTTAGAAACCTATACATTAGTAGATATGGATGGACGAGAAGTGGGATCTGCATCTGCCACCAGGCCTGGGCAAGGGGAGTTGTCTTGTTAATGATTTCTGTTGAGCAATTCTGAAAGCTGTTTTGAAATGCTATATCATGATGTAAACTAAACATGACGATGTAAAATATGTATTTCTGTATTTGTTCTATGACTTTATCGTTTCAAGATCGGTTTAAAAAAAAATCCCCAGTTTTCACGATATAATCAAAGTTTAAAATATGAACGGTAAATAACAAAAGTAAGTTACAAGTAAGTTACCAGCGACCCAATGAGGTAACAATCCACCATAGTTGGCTTCCCAGCTTGACTATGCTAGTACTATTAACCTCCATGATGGCGGGCCACCACATTGCCCCTAGCGGGTTTTTCATTCATAAACATTTCATTTCTTATGTTTTATTCCAACTATCGATCTTCAAACATCTTAAACATAATATCTATCATCCCAAATATTTCATTATAGTGTCATTAATGGTAAATTTTCACTATTCATCATTCTGACGCCTAGGTTGTGCTTTCTGACACTTACATCATTTCTTTTCCTTTTTCTAACATTTTGAGATCCCCGAACGGACATTTTGCTGATCCTTAAAATATTCGTCCTTCTTTTCTTGTCCTAAAATCACTGAGGCTCAGGTTTACCTATCTAACATTATATTTTATCGCCGCTTCCAAAAATACCCCTAGGTGTAAAACTACACTGGGATAGCATTTCTACCTACGTTCTCACATATTGGCATGCCATTGATGCCATTAATCTATAAACCTACCAATTACTATACCAAAGGCCTAATTTTATGTAAAAATTCAAAAATTTTACATAGACATAAACTTTTCCTCAACGTTATAATCTATTAGTTTCGACTAAAAGTTTAACCCATAGTTTTACTACCCACGATCAAGCTTAAAATTTTCTTCACTAAACTTGTTTTTCGCAAGCCTAACTCTTGGATGTTTCTATGTCTTCCATAGATAAAATTCAAATTTCAAGCTTCCAAACATTCAAACTTTCATTCGAATCAAACACCGGTCAATTCACGTGTTTACTTAACATTTTAACCACCAAGTTAACAAAATTCAAAGTTAAAATTCACTAACCCATTCAACCTCATAACACACGAACATTTTCATCGAAAATTCAATCAAAATTTTGGATAGCAATCTTTAACTCACGACAGTATCGAATACACGATCAGTAGAGGTTTTTATCATGATTCGGTGAACAAAGTTTGAATAAATTTTGGCTTGGATAAGAAAGTGTGAACATGGTAGCTTTGGGTAGCATGAGGGCTGAGTTTTTCTAATTTTTCTACACTTAAGAACAGCCCCATTTTTATAGACAAAATCAAGGACTGTTTAGTAATTTTCCTAGGGACCAATTTGCAAACTTCTTAGGGACTTTTTAGCAATTTCTTGGGGTCAAATTGGTATTATCAAAAGTTGTGGCTGATTTGCTACTTTCTTGGCTGAAAAAATGCCACCTTAAAGAGTGCTAAAAGATTTTAGGTTAATCTTGGCTTTTCTTGTTCACTTTTTGACTTTTTCTTATTGATTTTGAATGCCAACCATTAAACCCTATCCATTAGATCATTCTATACCATAAGATTTGTTTGAGTATTGTGCACCCTAAACTTCCTTTTACGGCCTAATCTTGGTTAAACTTGTGACCAAAAGTCAAACTGATCAAATTTCTCGATAAGTGGGCCAGAGGGCTTATTTAGCCATCCATGCTATCGGTTTGATCTAATTTAATCTCGGTAGTCCTAAAAACCCTAAAAATGTCTATCTATAACTTATCTTAGCTTTGACTTGCCATTTCTTACTTCAATGTTTTTTGGTTACCAAAATCACTTAATTTTGAGCATTTTGGCCCGAATTCATTCTTTCATAACTAAACTTAATCCAGTGATCATTTTTGGAAAATTTTGAATCTTCCAGAAGGTTTATTTATCATTATTAACATTTTCACTTTCATTTTACAAAAAAAAAAAATTCAAAAGTAACACTAGCTTGTATCAAGGTCATGTTATAGAAATTTTTCGTCTTTCACAACAACCCTATAAAATTTGGTTTAAAGTGTGTGTGTAAGTTACTTAGTAGTTTGTTGGTTTAATGTTTAAAGTATGAGGGTTCTGGGCGAGTTAAGAAAGTAGCTACTTTTCCCTCTTTAAAAGGACAGTTTTGGTGTGTTTTAAGGGGGATTTTGTTCAGCTTTAGTGAGCTAAAAGTGCAAGATTTTTTTCTGCTAAAAATTGGCTGGTTTTTTGGGTAGTTATTGTTAGGGAGTTTTCCTTGTTTTAAGCATGGAATTTGGGTGGTTTTGTAACTGAAATTTTCTTGTTCAAGCTTATAAAATTCATTTATAACAGGGCTGGAAAAGTTGAATATGTTAGGAAATGCCCAAAGCATTAGAGACATTTTGATGTATTTATTTTGAACTTGATAATAAAATTATATATAGAGGTTATTCATTACATTATTGTTTGTCCTCATTCTATTTACATGTTAAAGTAAATGTAAGCAAATATGGCTCACTGACTGCTTGTGTTAAAACTATTAGAACGTTGTATGCAATGGACTTTTGTATGTGAGAAGACAATATTCTAAAGTAAGTGGTCCAAACTAAGGTCTGTAGTCTATGGGGTTAGACCGAGCATCTAACTCATGTTAAGACTATTATGTTGTCTAAAGCCTTGGAGGGGATGGTCTGTCTTGACTGTCTGGAACATAGACTCCCAAGTAGAGACATAGGTATGTTGCTTGGTGGTGACATATTAGACTGGGGCTAAAGCGTGATTGATCTACATAGTTCGCTATGAGTGGATCAATATGCTTTTGACGTTCATTGTGTAGAAACCTTTATTCTGAGTAAATGAACTACTTCATGTATATGACTTGTGTACTTTGATGTTCCAATGACTAAAGTGTCTCAGAGATAGTAAGCTTATAGACCGATTCGTTGGGTGCGTGACTTGTATACGATGAAGGGTTTGTTTACAAATATCGAAATCATAGCTCTAAGGAGTTAAGGGTATCCTCTTAAAGGCATTTATACTAGATGTGAAAAAGAATAGGGCCTTGGGTCGTCTGCTGGGCGGATGGCTTCTTATTCACATATAGTGAATAATCATTTTTTTATTCGGTAGTATAATGGAACTTTAAGATAACCTGATCAGTAGGATTGAATGGACTTTCATCTAAGGCTGATCATGGATATCATATGGGGGTTCTGCATACATGACAAGGTCATTGGACGATAGCTCATCACAGGCTTACGTAATACGGTATATAATTGGGAGTTCAGTTTCAGGTTTATAGTGGTGTAACTCTGAAATTAGTGATCATATGATTGAGTTGTTCGGTAAAGAATGATGATCATATAGATTCACGGGAGCCCGATTATATATGTCTAATTAGTCCCTCTACTAGCTCCACATAATTCCTTAATGATTGGCAAATTGATTTGTGTATGCTTATTGGCTGGTTGATTATACGTGGATGGTGTTGATATAGGATTAGGATGGTGGACAAGATTCTCTTCAGTTGAATTCATATTTTGTTTTGGATAATAGAGTACACAATTATTCGACTTCTAAATAAAGTTGCCATGATTTTATTTGAGATTGGATTTGAGCGGTAGGAAATTATCCATGAGAACAAAAATTTGAAATACAACTGTTTGTGGATTTTGAAATTTGAATTTTGAAATTTGAAATTTAAAATTTGAATTTGAAATTTGAATTTGAAATTTGAATTTGAAATTTAAATTTGAAATTCAAATTGGAAATTTGAATTTGAAATTTGAATTGGAAATTTGAATTTGAAATTTGAAATTTGAAATTTGAATTTGAATTTGAATTTTGAATTTTGAATTTTGAAATTCAAATTTTGAATCACAGTCCAAGTGGAATTCAAATTCTTTGTGGATAATTTCACAAGACTAGAATTCAAATTTGAGTTGGATTATGAAGAGGAAAATCTTGTTTGAATCGTACTTGAATTTGGAATCACAATCCTAACTAACTTGCACGAAAATATTGAGGAATATCCTCATAGATTTTTTAGTTTTTGTATGGATAAGATTCAGGGAAAAATTCAAGTTTCAATCACAGTTGAATTTGGATTCTCTCCTACCTATTTGTGGCCGAAAATTATTGAGTGAATCTCAAGGGGATTTTCAGTTATTTATGGATAAAGATGAGATAAAATTCAAGCTAGAAAATCCTATTTGGATTTTGATTCTCCTCACACTTTAATGACCAAATCTAGTCATGTTTTTAGCACAAAGGGGAATCAGTTTTTATGAGAGAATGAGGAGATAAAATTCAAGTTAAAATCTTGTTTAAATTTAGATTGGATAATCTCAAAATTGGACGAATTTTTTGGTTGGATAAGGCCATAAAAAATTCAGATTTTGTGAGTGGATAAGGGAGAAAATCTTCTCCTAATCCAATTCGAATTCAGAGGATCAGATCATGCAAGTCTATAAATAGAGGTCCTGCCACTCCAGTTCTTTTAGACCACAGACTCTCAGGTGAGCAGGCTTATTGTTGCATAACTCACCGTGACAATAAGTTCTTTAGAGAAATGGGTGGTCAGAAGAAGACTAGCAGTGCTAGCATACCGATCAAGGTTCAGAGTCCCCACACACTCAGCCATTTGGGAATTGGAGAATAATAGAGAAGGCTAGTTGGTTGAAGCCCTCTGATCATTCTCCTCCTGCAGATTGGCGTCCTTTGAGGTATGAGTTTAAATTGTTGTTGGTTTATTGTATATGGCATCATGAGATATTTAGCGATTTAAAAAAAAAAATTTATTGTTCCACTGCACCACTCTAATACGTTTTTACCGATTTATTTCCTACAAAATATAGGCTTGGAACTTTTGGTTTAATGAGATTTCCAACTCTCTTTGAACTTTATCTAAACTCTTATCTCTTAGTAGATTCCTTGAAGTAGCGAGTTCTTGACCTATCTTGCAGTTGGGAACCGTTAGTAGCATCCATTTTAGACTTGTTTTGAGTCTAGATTTTCCCGTTACCAAACACTTAATCTACTTATCCCTAATCCCTAATCAAATTTGGTACCACTCCAACTTCAACATTCTTGGTGTAGCATTTTCTCTATGAAGGGTTGCAATATATTTTTTTACCATGAATGGTAGTATTTCAAACACCCAAATCAAAACTAGATATGAAAATCCATAGAATTCAAACCCGTTGACGTGTTGCTAACCCCTTGCTTAAAGCCATGTAATGTCTTCTCATATGATGTGGTCCCCCATGGATATTTCTTGAATGCCTTGTCATTGTAGATTGGTTTCAAATATTTTTCAGTAACTTTCTATTTGTTTTATTCAGAGACAATCAACTTCTCAACACAGCATAAATTTGCCATTTTTATGACTTTATCGTCAGATGCATGTGCTAGTATTTTCTTTCCTACTTCAAAAATGTATGCAAGGTCCCCACACATGACAGGCTGATTCTCAAAATATTTTTCTAAGAATGTGACCTTTGGCCTATCCTGTAGTATTGCATAAGGCATCGGTCCACAATAAAGCCTGGTTATTAGAGCAAAGTCCTACATGCCCATCACCATTTTCTTTATTACAAACTTGAATGCAAGCTCTAAAGTATTGTCATGTTTTACTTGCCTGCAAATAAGTTGTAGGTCAAATTTGGTGGGAAATTTGTCACTAAATTTCAACCGTACGAACTTCCCAAATGGTCCTTGTGTGAAAAGTTCCAATTATATTGGAGATAATCTCTTCTTAATATCTCCTATTACTTTTAATATGTTGTTATTCACAATCTTTCTTGGGGGATCCCATTCTATCCTTGGATTTTCAAAATTCAATTCCTGCATTTCATAATCAAGAAATTTATGTTTATAAACATTTTTGTATTTATGCAAGTAAATTAATGAATTATTTTTTATTTGTTTACCTGTTTGTGCGTAGAAGTTTGTAGTTTTATTATTGCTGATTTGCTAGATGATCCTTTTTCTACTGTTAATCTTGTTGTATAGTAGTATTCTTTTTATATGTTTCTGTTGCTGGTTCTTTTCCTTTTGATTTCATTTTGTTGCAACTTCTTTTTTTTTTCTTTTTAGTATTCTATATTTCTACAAACAAATATTAATATTAACATGAAAATATATGGATTTTCAGAAATAGAAGTTAGGTTTACGTATTAGAAATCAAACAAACACTATTGTATGTTTTTACTAAGGAAATAACAATATTACAATGAAAATACATGGATTTCCAGAAATAGGAATGATTAGATTGATGCACTATAAACAAAACAAAGGCTGATATATATTTCTTTTTAAGGAAATAAGTTTCCTAATCTGGAAATATATATATTCTAGAACTAGAAATAGTGTTGTTTTTATGATTTTTTTTTCAGTTATGTTGGTACAATAGAAACAAAACAAAGACTGATGCATGTTTCTTCTAAATAAATAACAATATTAATAGCATAATACATAGATTTTTAGAAATAGCATTACACTTCTAACTCCCAAAATTCAGTAACTTGATTTTATAGAAGAAGTTGGAAATACCATTTATTTATTTTGAAATATTATTAACTAGTCCTAAATGTACAGTCGAATTTTCAAAATGCAAAAATTAAATGAAAACACTATGCTATAGTTCTTTTTTTTTTTTAATTTGTTTGTTCGTTCTAAAAATTTCGTAGTTCTTCCAAAATCTATGGATTTTCTTCAAATCCAAAGTTTTTTAAGCCAAAAAAAGTTCCATATACAAGCCATTTGTTTCTTTCAACATATTATAAACTAGTCTCAAGGGAAGAAGTTGGAATTCAAAATGCAAAGCAAAAAAGCTCTAAATGTAGAGATTTAGATTTTAAAATGTGAAAATTGAATGAAAACACCATTGCATAGTTTAGCTTTTTCAAAATTTGTTTATTCCTTTCCAAAAATTTCATGATTCTCCCAAAATCTATGGATTTTCTTCGAATCTAAAGTTTTTGAAGCCAAAAAAAGTTTCATGTACAAGTCATTTGTTTATTTCAACATATCATTAACTAGTCTCAAGGGAAGAAGTTGGAATTCCAAAATGCAAAGTAAAAAAGCACTAAATGTATAGTCTCGGATCTTCAAAACGTGAATATTGAAGGAAAACATTATGCCATAGTTCAGTTTTTCCAAAATTTGTTTGTTCCTTCCAAAAATTTTGTGGTTCTCTCAAAATCAATAGATTTTCTTCAAATCCAAAGTTTTTGAAGCCAAAAAAAGTTCTGCAAATTAGAGATAAGGTGAACATAAATAGAGAAAATCTCAGCAACCACAAACAGAGAAAATCATAAACATGTGAAATTATTATTTACTAGTTGTAAGAAAATATGTCGAAAATCCAAAATACAAAGCCAAAAAGCTTTAATTGAACATCATCAGATCTTGCGATTTCTGAATGCATAGAAAAAATCATACCTAATTTTGTTCTTTCAAATTTCCTTTCCAATTAATTGTTGCTTGAAGCTGAAAAAACTTCTAGATATTAGAGGTTTTGATCACAAATTGGTTAGAAATTCGAAAATCTAATCTATTTTGCACAAATCTAATGTTTTTGTAGAAGATAAAAGCTACAAGATTTTGGGGCACTGAGTTTTTGATGGTTATTGTTTTTGATGGGTAGGGTTTGAGAATTCATACCAAATTGGTCGTTCCTTCCGAACTTGAGTCAAGGTTATTTTCGGTATTTTGAGTTAGTTTTTTTGTTTAATTATGATATTTACTCTTACTATTTTAATTTTTGTTATTGTTTACATTCCTATTAGTCTAGAATGCTATTTCACCTCTTCTCCCTTTTTTTTTCTAAATATATTTTTCAAAACTATTTTTTTCTAATAAAAAAAAAGCTCTAAATTCAAAGACTCTTGGCCTCTGCACTTGTTCTCGTACCCGTCCTCATATCCATTCCCATTCATGTATGCTATCTCTGTACTAGTCGGGTGGATAACCATAGATAAAACAGAATAAAAGGGTGTAACTTTAGAAAACCATTTGACGCAAATCTCAGCGAAATGTTACAAATCTGCTAAGTATCTAATCCTAGCTATGCAAAACCCTCGAGAAATCTCAAAGTCAAAAGCTTTTACTGCTCATAAGTTTGCACTAGATTTCTTTTTATATCTCACCCACCATTTTTTTTAAATCTCCTAATCTCGATATCTAGTACTCATTCTCTCTCTCTCTAACTCGCCCCTCTAACACTCTTTCTCAGCCTCTCACTCTCTCTATTCAACCTCACACTCTCTCTTTAACTCTAACTTTCTCACTTTACTCTCATCAATCTTTCTCTCCCTATTTTTCTCCAGCCACTGCTCCTCCTTGTGCCATCCATACACCCGAGCCACCTAAGCTCAACCAGCTTGCGCCTTGCCATCCTCGCAATGCCGCCACTAAAGCCAAGCCATTCCCCGTCCTTTGCCTCACGAGCATCGTCGACCACAAAAACCCACCGCTGCCAAACTGTGCCACTATCTGCATCGCCTGAGAGCAACCTCCCCAAGCTAACTATCACCATCGAGATCCATTGCAACCCAGCCACCCAAGATCAATTCCTCCTTGCGTAGCCATACCCACCAACCACCGTAACTTCAGCTGTATCGCTGTCATCATCTGTCGCTCAAAGCTGCACCTGTAGCGTGCCATAAACGCGATCCACATCACACCAGTCACCCACAGCAGTCATCGTGCCCAAGCCAAGCCAAACCCATAACATCACTTAAGCTAAACCGCCTAACCTAAACCATTGCCTCGCGAACTGCCAAGCCTGATCAGCCCAACCATGCAACCAATTTTGCTTGTCGCTATCCGACCGTCTCTGTAAGCCACTAAATGTTGTCTAGGTAGCCACCGGCCACTGGAACTGATCAGTCCTTGCCCTGTTCATGCCACCAGGCCGAGCCACTACCGAGACCAACTACTACCACTCATCGCATAACCAGAATCAACCGTGACCAATAGCCCGTCATCCCTCCCTCGCGACTTGACTCGTTGCCACCAGAGCCAAACCATGCCCAAGCCGAGATCAATCCACCCATGATAGCCCCCGTGCCAACCGACCAGTCATCAGTCGCTGTTCACCGTCTCTAGCCGAGTTTTTCCTATCCGTTGTGACTGAAACCGCAAACACCAAGCCACGCTCGACGTCCACACCGTTGTCTTCCTCATGATGTTACAACCGAGATCCATGGGAGTCACTCGTCATCTTCCATCGTGCCTAGCCCGTGAATCGCTAGTTACAAAGCTTGAAGTCGTGTGACCCAACCGCCATTGAACACCCCTCACCATTGTCGATCCACCACCGGCCAACAACCTTCCACTTAAATGTATATATATACATGTGTATATGTATATATATCTACATATGTATATGTAATATAATAAAATAATAATAATAATAATAATAATAATAATAATAATAATAATTTGTGCGTAAATATTTTAAACTTGGATTTGAAATTTAAATGTATTTGAAACTATTTTTGGATTTGGAATTTGATTTTTCTATAGGTTTGAAGCATTTTTGGATTTTAAGTAGTCCATATTTTAAGGCAATTTTAAAAAATATATAAATATTAAAAATAACATGACATTTTAAGATTACTAGTGTAAAAATAAAATGTTATTTTAAAATTTAAAATTAACGGCATACTATTTAATTGAATTTACCGTAATTACAATTACGAGATTTTTGAATAGATAATTAAATTATCTATGATTTTTATTTTAGTTACTCGTTGATCGAAATTTAGAGAAAAGGACTATCTCAGAATACGTGTTAAAAGTTATCAGTAGATAATTCGCCAAGTTGTAGCCATTTTTTTTTTTAGTGTTTTGGCCAAAATGATTGGTTAAGTTAAAATGAATTTATAAAGTTTTATAAATTATGTGATTTTAGAAAATATTGTGATTTCAGAAATTAAAGGAAAAATATCAAATTACTGATGTTTTAGAAAATAATACGACATATTTTATTATGTGAATCTTATTTTCAAAGGAAATTTAAAAAATAGAATTGGGTGTTAAAGTATGTGAGAACTGATAAATTTTACTGTTCTCGAAAGAATTGTAAATTGTATGTATATTACAATTTTACTGTTTAAAAATAGTGAAAAGAATGATTTAATATTGTTAGAACGTGATAATATATTCTAACAGTGTTAAAGGGTGTGAATTCGGAGATGGAAAACCTTACTAAATCAAAACGGATGAAACGGTCCCAAACAAGAACTGAAAACCCTAGATGGCGCACATATGCACTAAAAGACAAAAAAACTTTGGTAATGATTTTTGGTTAAACCCCGATAGCACAAGACGCATCAGAAACCCGCCTATGCGATTTCGGTAAATTTTTGTTTGGTTTGACTTTTGGTCAAACTTTAACCATGATATTATATGTGGAATTAATTGGGTGATGTCACCCATGACATCAATAAATGATGTCAAAAATGAGATTACATTTGGAACGAAATGGGGTTGTTGGATCCAAAGGCCATGGTTTAAGGTAATCTTGAATTTAAGGCTAGGATTAAGCCAAAAATGCGAATAAAAAATTTGGCAAAATTTTGGGATAAATGGGGCTGTTTTGAGGCAATGGAAGGCTGAAAAATCAGCCAAGATTATGCTAATTGGTCCCCTTAAAAGTTGCTAAAAAGTCCCTTGAAACAAGCCAAATTGCACAAAAAGTTTGCAAAGAAACCCTCCCTTTATTGGTTGCCTATAAAACCGGCGAAAGGGCTAGAAAATTCAGCCAAACACAAAGAGAAAAATTGGCCCCCTTGTTGACTATTTCCAGCCGTGAGTTCCCCTTCATTTCCAAGCCAAAGATTTTGCAAATTTTCATCAAAATTCATTCTAGAACAACCTCCAACCTTCAAGTGTTCAAGCAATTAAGGTAACATTCCATTTTACCTTATTTTTCTTGTGTTTCCTTGAAAAAAATCCATGCGATGGTGAAAATTTTTGGGTGCAAATTTTGTTGTTTGGGATTGATCGTTTGGTATTTTTGATTAAAGTGTATTTGGAAGCTTGAAAAAAGCATTTTCAATACATGTGTTAGGAAATGCCCTAAGCATGAGAGACATTTTGATATATTTATTTTGAACTGGATAATTAAATTATATATAGAGGTTATTCATTACATTACTATTTGTCCTCATTCTATTTACATGTTAAACTAAATGTAAGCGAATATGGCTCCCTGACTGCTTATGTTAAAACTGTTAGAACGTTGCATGCAATGGACTTTTTGTATGCGAGAAGACAATGTTCTAAAGTAAGCAGTTTAAACTAAGGTCTGTAATGTATGAGGTTAAACCGAGCATCTAACTGATGTAAAGACTATTTTGTTGTCTAAAGCTGTGGTGGGGATGGTTTGTCTTGACTGTCTAGAGCATAGACTCCTAAGTAGAGACATAGATATGTTACTTGGTGGTGACATATTAGACCAAGACTAAAGCGTGATTGATCTACGTAGTCCGTTATGAGTGGATCAATCTCCTTTTGACATTCATTGTGCAGTAACCTTAATCCTGAGTGAATGAACTACTTCACGTGTATCACTTGTGTACTTTAATGTTCCAATGGCTAAAGCGTCTCAGCGGTAGTAAGCTTATAAACCGGTTCATTGGGTGCATAACTTGTATACGATGAAGGGTTTGTTTACAGATATCAGAATCATAACTCTAATAAGGAGTTAAGGGTATCCTCTTAAAGGCATTATACTGGATGTGAAAATGGACAAGGCCTTAGGTCATCTAGTGGGCGGATGACTTCTTATTCACATATGGTAAATAATCATTTTCTTATTCGGTAGTATAATGGAATTTTAAGATAGCCTGATCAGTAGGATTGAACGGACTTTGACTTAAGGCTGATCATAGATATCATATGAGGGTTCTGCATACATTACAAGGTCATTGGACGATAGCTTGTCACCGGCTTACGTAATACGGTATATAATTGGGAGTTCAGTTTCAGGTTTATAGTGGTGTGACTCTGAAATTAGTGATCATATGATTGAGTTGTTCGGTAAAGAATGATGATCATATAGATTTGCGGGAGCCCGATTATATATGTCCAATTAGTCCCTCTACTAGCTCCACATAATTCCTTAACGTTTGGCAAAATTGATCTGTGTATGTTATTGGCTAGTTTATTATGCATGGATGGTGTTGACATAGGATTAGGATGGTGGGCAAAATTCTCTCCAGTTGGATTCAGATTTTGTTTTGTATAATAGAGTACATAATTATTCGAACTCCAAATAAAGTTGCCATGATTTTATTTGAGATTGGATTGGAGTTGTAGAAAATTATCCATGAGAACAAGAATTTGAAATACAACTGTTTGTGGATTTTGAAATTTGAAATTTGAATTTTGAATTTTTAATTTTTAATTTGAAATTTGAATTTGAAACTTAAATTTGAAATTCGAATTTGAAATTTGAATTTGAAATTTGAAATTCAAATTTTAAATCATAGTCCAAGTGGAATTCGAATTCTTTGTGAATAATTCCACAAGGATAGAATTCGAATTTGACTTGGATTATGAAGAGGAAAATCTTGTTTGAATCCTACTTGAATTTTGAATCCCAATTCCATCAAAAGTGGCCGAATTTTTGTTGAGGAAAATCCTCCAAGAGATTTTCGGTTTTTGTGGATAAGGATGCAGGGAAAAATTCAAGTTTCAATCCTAGTTGAATTTGGATTCTCTCCTCCCTAAAGTGGACGAAATTTATTGGATAAATCCAAAAGGAACTTCGGATTTTTTAGTGGATAAGGGTGAGATAGAATTCAAGCTAGAAAATCCTATTTGGATTTTGATTCTCCTCACTTTTAATGGCCGAATCTAGTCATGATTTTGGCACTAGGGAAATTCGGTTATAATGGATAAATGAGGAAATAAAATTCAAGTTAAAATCTTGTTTAAATTTGGATTGGATAATCTCCAAGATTGGCCGAATTTTTGGTTGGGATTTCCCCCTATAAAATTCAGATTTTGTGAATGGATAAGGGAGAAAATCTTCTCCTAATCCAATTCGAATTCAGAGGATCATCTCAGGCAAGTCTATAAATAGAGGTCCTGCCACTCCAGTTCTCTCAGACCACAGACTCTCAGGTGAGCAGGATTATTGTTACACAACTCACCGTGACAATAAGTTCTTTAGAGATCTAGGTGGTCAGAAGAAGACTAGCAGTGCTAGCATACCGATCGAGGTTTAGAGTGCCTGCACACTCAGCCATTCGGGAATTGGACAATAGTAGAGAAGGCTAGTAGGATGAATCCCTTCGATCATTCTCCTCCTGTAGATTGGCGTCCTTAAGGTACGAGTTTAAATTGTTGTTAGTTTATTGTGTATGGCATCATGAGATATTTAACAATCTTGAAAAATTTTTATTGTTCCGCTGTGCCACTCTGATACATTTTTACCGATTTATTTCCTACAATTGGTATCAGAGCCATCTCATGACTATGTCATGTACATAAATTAGACAATTAATTAGTCTTTTTATTTATGTATGGATTTGATATTTAGATAGTAGCATTCTAGGATTCCTTTATGTTGTTATCATGTATTATGTATGTAGTATGTGGTTATTTTAATTTTTTGAATTATTATAAGCATGCTTGTTTTTGCCAATTATGATTCCTTCGAATTTAGAAAATTGTATCTAGGAATTTTTATGTAATCATGGGAGCAGTTCATTATTACTGTAATTTTTTCATGGATTTTAATTTTTTATCTCTTAGAATTATTATGATTAGAGTTTTTGTACACTAGAAACGGTTTAGGAATTTTATGTAATTATTCTTCAAGGAGAATGAAGTTTGAAGACCGTAATTTATTTTTTCCCAAAAGTTAAATTTAATTTAAAGGTTGAAATTTTAATAGTACGGAAAATTTCAATTTAATTAGGATTCAAATTAATTTTGGAGATCCTAATGAGTAAATTGAAATATGGCATGAAAATCGAGGTTCGATCCCTCGGGATTGAGCACCAGCCATGGTGGGCCTGCAGCCCCTGCCCTCGGGCAGGATGGGGCTGTGGTAGCCCCTGCCCACGGCTGCACCACCCACTGCTGTAGGCTCTGCCTACAGCCAAGGGTGGCTGTGGCCCCCCAAGGGCTGGCTGCAGCCCTGAGCGTGCAACCTATGGCTGCAGGCACTGCCTGCAGCCTAGCGGTTGCTGCGCCCAGCCCAGGTATGCAGCCTGTGGCCTGCTGCAGCCCGGCAAGGCTGCACATGGCCTGCGGCCGTGGGCTGCCAGCCCCTCAGGGGCTGGGGGCTGCCTACGGTTGCTATCGGCCTCCGGGGCCGTGGGGCCGATGGTTCGAAAATCAAAAAATTTTGATTTTTAAATTTGAGATTTAATTTTTAAATCATGTTTAAAAATATGTAATTGAAATTTTGAAATTTTTGAAATTACATATTATTACACATGATATTTAAAATTGTTTAAAATTTGAATTTGAAATTTAAATTTGAAATTCGAATTTGGAATTTGAATTTGAAATTTAAATTTTTTGAGATTTAAATTTTAAATGATCATTGGGATGAGAAATAAATTTGAGAAATAAATTGAGAGGCTACATAAAGATGGATACAAGAAGACGGAACAAAATTCAAGACCCAAAGAATGCTTTTGGTGGAATTTTATAATCTTTATTTTCTTTGTTGTAGGATGGAACCATGGCTTGATTATTTATCTGTCAATTATTTTTTCTACGATATGTCATGGATGTATAAATATGTATTGGTGGATGTATTATATGCGTATTTGATAACATGTCATGTAGGATAGGTGAATGTCGCTCATACTATATTGATCATACATATTTGTCAAAACTTGCATGTTTTTCAAAATAATGAGTGGGAGAGGGTTTCAAACAAAACCCACGGCCTCCATTATTGATCCATATATGAAAGCATGGTAACGCCTCGCGTCAGTTCTACCCTGACCACACCCCTCGGTAGGAGTTTAACGCCGCTGGTATACTAGGTTGGATCTCCTATGCGGAAAATGTGTTCGGGCATGATCCTACTCATGACCACCCCTCGATGGCTTGGTAGGACGTGGATCGGGCTACGTAAACAATGGTTATAACTAAACTGGTGGCCAAAATAAGCGGTTATTAATGTATGTCTTAACCTTGGAGGATTTAAGGCAACATATATTAATTGGACGGGGTCCATGTTCCGGCTATTTGTCTCATGACCACCCCTCGGTGGCTTGGGGCAATAGGTGTTGAGAATTACCGTTGCAATGCTACATGTTTTTTCAAGTTTCATGTAGGAACATACTTGTATGTTTTATTTGCTAAAATATCTGTATATTTGCTTGGGCTTTGTAATGATGTCTAGTATAATTTTATTTTAGTTGAAAATGTCACCAACACCCCTCATTTCAATACTTACTGAAAATAAGCTGAATGGTGATAAGTATAAAGACTGGAAAAGAAATCTACTGATAGTTCTCAGCTGCGAGAGACACAAGTTCGTGCTGGACGAACCACGCCCACCTGGGCACAAACCTGACACACCGCTTGAGGAGGTCTAGGTTGCCTATACTCGTTGGAGAGAATCCAATGAGATAGCTTGATGCTACATTCTGGCTAGCATGACGAGTGCTTTACAAAAGTAGCATGAGACTTATCAAGTTGCTAAAGAGATCATGGAAAATCTGGAGGACATGTTCGGAGGCCAAGAAAAATTGACACGACAGTCTGCTATAACCAACATTATGAACTCCAAGCAGAAGGCAGTTACTCTGGTGAAGGGCCATATGATCACTCTAATGGGATTCTTTGCTGAAGCTGTCGAAAACGGTGCTGAGTTGGACTATAACACCCAGATCGAGATGGTGTTCAAAACTCTATCAAAAGATTTTATAGGTTTAAGGCCACATACAATCTGGCAACAAGGGAGTTAGGACTAACCAAGCTCATGAAGCAACTCCAAGCTTATGAGTGGATGATCACGAATGGGGATGTGGTCCAACCCAAAGGAGAGGCCAATTTGACGGAATCTTCCAAACCCTTACGGAAGAGGAAGAGGTCAAATCAGAAGCAAGCGGCTTGCAGTTCTTCTAATCCTCCTATCTCGGATGGGAAGAAGAAGAAGAAGAACAAGAAGCCCAAGGACCCTAAAAGTCCAAGTGCTTTCACTGTGGGAAGGTAGGTCACTTCAAGAAGGCTTGCCGGGAATTCCTAGCCGCCAAGGGCAAGGAAGGTAAGGAACTTCACTATGTAGAAGCGTGTTTGGTGAAAGAATTGAAAGGCACTTGGGTCATTGATTCGGGCCCCACTAATCATGTTTGTGTTTCTATGCAAGGGTTCATAGAAATGAGAAGTCTACATGATAGGAGCCTCTCGATGCGGATCGGAGACGGTAGCTTGGTGGTGGCTAAGGCAGTGGGAGACGTTTACCTTTACTTCGATGAATTTAGGTTTACTTTATTGAAAGACTATTTTTATGTTCCTAATTTTAGGAGGAACCTTATATCGGTAGCTTGTTTAATAAAGGATTCTTATTTAGTTTCTTTTAGTAAAAGAGTTGATATTCATCAAAATAAGTCTTTTATCTGTTCTGGATGGAGGGATGGGTGGAAACTTATATTTGATCAAACCAAAGATGTACTCACTGCTTGACACTGAATTATTAGATAACTCTAAAAGGTTGAAAGTCTCTCACTCTAACAAAGCGTATCTTTGGCGTTTAAGACTTGGTCATATTAATCAGGATAGGATTCAAAGGTTGGTAAAAGACGGTCCTCTAGAATCTCTGGAGGAGGTACGTCTTCCTTAATGTGAGTCTTGTCCTGAGGGTAAGATGACTAAGAGGTCTTTGGAGCTAAGGGTACTCGGGCTTAGGAACTCCTAGAAATTGTGCACACTGACGTATGTGGCCCCATGAACGTCACAGCACGAGGAAGGTTCGAGTATTATGTTTCCTTTATAAACGATTACTTGAGGCATGGATATGTGTATCTGATGCACCGCAAGAGCGAAACTTTTGACAAGTTCAAAGACTATCGTGTGGAAGTAGAAAAGCAATTGGGTAAATCCATAAAGATACTTCGATCTGATCGAGGTGGCGAATACCCCTCAGATGAATTTTGAGGACATCTTGTAGAGAATGGGATATTATCCCAATTGACTGCACCTGGTACTCCACAACAGAATGGTGTAGCTGAAAGGAGAAACAGGACCTTGTTGGATATGGTACGGTCCATGATGAGTTATTCAACACTGCCGTTATCATTCTGGAAATATGCTTTACAAATGACGTGTTATATTCTGAACCAGGTTCCAAGCAAATCAATTCTCAAGATTCCGTATGAATTATGGTGTGGCAGGAAGCCCTCCCTTAGATATATGAGAATATGGGGCTGCCCGGCACATATATTGGATGGGGATGCGAAGAAGTTGGAACCAAGATCAGAATTGTGCATGTTTGTAGGGTATCCTAAGGGAACTAAGGGAGATCTGTTTTATAACCTGAAGGAACAAAAAGTCATTGTTTCAACCCATGAGATATTCTTGGAGGAAAGTCACATGAATCACTTTAAGCCTCGAAGCAAAGTAGTGCTAGAGGAGTTATCGGGTGAAAGAATTGCTCCACAGGTTTTGGTCTTAGACACAAGTCCAAGTTCCGTTGAAAGACCTGTAGATGATCAACAATTTAGGGTGCCTCGTCGTAGTAGGAGGGTTTCGAAGAAGCCTAATTTCTTCATGTATGATGCTGAGGTATACCAAGTCGAGGCTCATGAGCATGAGGATGATCCAGTTACCTATGATGAAGCTATAAAGGATGTTGATTCTAAATCTTGGAAATAGGCTATGAACAATGAGATGGATACTATGAAATCCAACTCTGTTTGGGAACTTGTAGATTTGCCAGATGGGATAAAACCCATTGGATGCAAATGGATCTACAAAAGAAAGAAAGATGCGGAAGGGAGAGTGGAAACTTTCAAAGCTAGACTAGTTGCAAAGGGGTACACGCAAAAGGCTGGAATCGATTACGATGAAACCTTTTCGCCTGTTGCTATGCTGAAGTCTATCCGTATTCTTCTGTCTGTTGCTGCAGCTCTCGATTACGAGATATGGCAAATAGATGTCAAGACGGCATTCTTGAATGGCCATCTTGAAGAGTGTATCTATGTGATACAGCCCGAAGGGTTCGTAGCAAAAGGTCAAGAAAGGAAAGTCTACAAGTTGCTTAGATCCATTTATGGATTAAAGTAAGCATCCTGCTCATGGAACCAGAGGTTTGATCAGGCGATTAAGACATTTGGTTTTGAGCAGAACGTTGATGAACCCTATGTTTACAAACGTATTAAGGATGGAAAAGTGGTCTTTCTGATACTTTATGTCGATGATATACTACTCATTGGGAATGATGTAGGGAATTTATCATTGGTCAAGCTTTAGTTACACCAACAGTTTGACATGAAGGAATTGGGAGAAGCTAATTATGTTCTAAGCATTCGTCTCTTCAGAGATCGAAAGAACAAAATGATAGCGTTATCCCAAGCTTTATACATAGATAAAATAATTGATAAATATGCAATGCAAGAGGCAAAGAAAGGTTCACAACCTTCCATTGTCGGTCTAACTATTTCAATGGATGACCATCCCAAGACATTGGAAGAAAAAGAGCATATGAGTAAGGTCCCTTATGCATTTGCTGTGGGTAGCCTTATGTATGCTATGCATTGCACTCGCCCAGACATATGTTTTGTAGTAGGTATGGTGAGTCGATATCAAGCGAATCCTGGAACCAAGCACTAGCAAGCAGTAAAGCATATACTTAAGTATCTTAAGAGAACGAGAGATTATATGCTGGTGTATTCTGAAGGGGACCTAACACCCGTAGAACACATGGACTCGGACTTCCAAACTTGTAATGATTCAAGGAAATCGACATCAGGATCAATGTTCTTGCTCAGAGGAGGCGCCATTGTGTGGAGGGGCGTGAAGCAGGGTTGAAAAGCTGACTTTACTATAGAGGCTGAGTATGTGGTTGCGGCTAAGGCATCTAAAGAAGCAGTTTGGCTCTGCCAGTTCTTTAGAGACCTTGAGGTCATTCCAGGTGTTGATAAGCCTATCACACTTTACTGTGATAACACTGGGGCTATTGCCAACACAAGGGAATCTCGGCACCACAAGAGGGCCAGGCACATAGATCGGAGATATCACATTATTAGAAGGCATGTGAAGACAGGACAAATAGATGTATGTAAGATCGCGTCCGAGGACAACATTACCGATCCCTTTACTAAGACTTTGGTGGCTAGAAGCTTTGAGAGGCATGTAGAGGCGATGGGGATGCATAACATGGCACATTTACTGGCTTAGGGCAAGTGGGAGATTGTTAGAAAATGCCCTAAGCATTAGAGACATTTTGATGTATTTCTTTTGTATTGGATAATTAAATTATATATAGAGGTTATTCATTACATTGCCGTTTGTCCTCATTCTATTTATATGTTAAAGTAAATGTAAGCAAATATGGCTCCCTGACTGCTTGTGTTAAAACTGTTAGAACGTTGCATGCAATGGACTTTTTATATGTGAGAAGAAAATGTTCTAAAGTAAGCGGTCTAAACTAAAATCTGTAGTCTATGGGGTTAGACCGAGCATCTAACTCATGTTAAGACTATTATGTTGTCTAAAGCCATGGTAGGGACAGTTTGTCTTGACTGTCTAGAGCATAGACTCCCAAGTAGAGACAAAGATATGTTACTTGGTGGTGACATATTAGACCGGGACTAAAGCGTGATTGATCTGCCTAGTCCGCTATGAGTGGATCAATCTCCTTTTGACGTTCATTGTGCAGTAACCTTAATCCTGAGTGAATGAACTACTTCATGTGTATCACTTATGTACTTTGATGTTCCAATGGCTAAAGCGTCTCAGAGGTAGTAAGCTTATAGACCAGTTCATTGGGTGTATGACTTGTATACGATGAAGGGTTTGTTTACAGATATCAGAATCACAGCTCTAATAAGGAGTTAAGGGTATCCTCTTAAAGGCATTATACTGGATGTGAAAATGGACAAGGCCTTGGATCGTCTGCTGGGCTGATGACTTCTTATTCACATATGGTGAATAATCATTTTCTTATTCGGTAGTATAATGAAAATTTAAGATGGGTTGATCAATAGGATTGAACAGACTTTGACCTAAGACTGATCATGGATATCATATGAGGGTTCTACATACATGATAAGGTCATTGGATGATAGCTCGTCACAGGCTTACGTAATACAGTATATAATTGGGAGTTTAGTTTCAGGTTTATAGTGGTGTGACTCTGATATTAGTGATCATATGGTTGAGTTTTTCGGTAAAGAATGATGATCATATGGATTCATGGGAGCTCGATTATATATGTCCAATTGGTCCCTTTACTAGCTCCACATAATTCCTTAACGATTGGCAAATTGATTTGAGTATGCTATTGGCTAGTTGATTATGCACGGATGGTGTTGACATAGGGTTAGGATGGTGGACAAGATTCTCTTAGGTTAAATTCAGATTTTGTTTTGGATAATAGAGTACACAATTATTCGAGTTCCAAATAAAGTTGCCATGATTTTATTTGAGATTGGATTGGAGTTGTAGAAAATTATCCATGAGAACAAGAATTTGAAATACAACTGTTTGTGGATTTTTAAATTTGAATTTTGAATTTTGAATTTTGAATTTTGAATTTGAAATTTGAATTTGAAATTTAAATTTGAAATTTGAATTTGAAATTTGAATTTGAAATTTGAATTTGAAATTTAAATTTGAAATTTGAAATTCAAATTTTGAATTACAGTCCAAGTGGAATTCAAATTTTTTGTGGATAATTCCACAAGGCTAGAATTCGAATTTGAGTTGGATTATGAATCCTACTTAAATTTTGAATCCCAATTCCATCAAAAGTGGCTGAATTTTTGTTGAGGAAAATCCTCCAGGAGATTTTCAGTTTTTGTGGATAAGGATGCAAGGAAAAATTCAAGTTTCAATCCCAATTTTATTTGGGTTCTCTCCTCCCTAAAGTGGATGAAATTTATGGGATAAATCCTAAGGGAAGTTCAGATTTTTTAGTGGATAAAGGTGAGATAGAATTCAAGCTAGAAAATCCTATTTGAATTTTGATTCTCCTCACTTTTAATGGCCAAATCTAGTCATGATTTTGGCACTAGGGAAATTTGGTTATAATGGATAAATGAGGAGATAAAATTCAAGTTAAAATCTTGTTTAAATTTGGATTGGATAATCTCTAAGATTGGCCGAATTTTTGGTTGGGATTTCCCCCTAGAAAATTCAGATTTTGTGAGTGGATAAGGGAGAAAATCTTCTCCCAATCCAATTCGAATTCAGAGAATCATCTCATGTAAGTCTATAAATAGAGGTCCTACCACTTCAGTTCTCTCAGACCACAGACCTCAGGAGAGCAGGCTTATTGTTGCACAACTCACCGTGATAATAAGTTCTTTAGAGATCTGGGTGGTTAGAAGAAGACTAGCAGTGCTAGTATACCGATCGAGGTTCAAAGTGCCCACACACTCAGCCATTCAGGAATTGGAGAATAGTAGAGAAGGCTAGTTGGTTGAAGCCCTCCGATCATTTTCCTCCTGCAGATTGGCGTCCTTGAGGTATGAGTTTAAATTGTTGTTGGTTTATTGTATATGACATCATGAGATATTTAACGATCTTGAAAAATTTTTATTGTTTCGCTGCACCACTCTGATACATTTTTACCGATTTATTTCCTACAACATGGCTTCATGCAAAATCCATGGCCATGAGAAAGAAAAATATGGAAAATTTTGTGATGAAAATTGTGTGAAAAAGCTTGATAAAAAACCCTAACAACAAGAAATTAATTGTCTAGGTTATTGATCACAAAACCCATGGATATAGAATAGGGTTTGGAATGAAAATTCATTAGGTTTTTGGGGTGGAAATATGCATTAAAAACCATAATGTTGAAGTGTGAAAAAATGAGTTTGTGGTGAAAAAATTTTGGTGTTGAAATGTTAATGAAAACTGTGGCCAATTTTGAATGAATTGATGTGTTGGATTAAAAGGGTGGAAATGTGGAAAAATTTTACATAAAAGTTTGGTACTTTTGTTCAAAATAGGCCTTTGGTTTAGTACATGGCAGGTACAAAGGTTTTGTGGCATACCTAAACACCGAGAAACCTAAAATTTAAGTAGAAATGTTGTCGAAATTTTTACACCAGCATTAGGGGCATTTTAGGAAACGAGGGATAAAAATCTACTCGGGAATGAAAACTGAAACTCCTAGATAAGTTAGACTTGAAAAAGGAAGAGTGGACGTTTTAAGGAATAGTGAAATGTCCCTCCGAAATTTAAAATGTTGAAAAGAGGAAAAAATGACGATAAGGGTATTTTAGGAACCGAGGCTAAAAACGTGGATGGGATTGAAAACCAAGCCCCGGTGACCTAAACTCGAGAAAAAGGACAATAGACATTTTTAAGAGTAGTGAAATACCCATTTAAGGCTTCGAAACGTGAGAAAAACGAAAAACGACCTTAGGTGTCAGAATAGTACCATCCGAGAGTCGGGTGAGGAATAGTCACCGATTTTACAGCAAATAATACTGTAAAAATATATTGAGGCCTAAGAAAAATGATTCTATGATTTTTGGGCTTAGAAAGTTCAGTAAAAATGCTAAAATGGAATTTTTACAGTCCATTGACCCGCTAGGGGTAAAATAGTCATTTTGATCAAAAATTTCTGAAATGTCTGGAAAGGACCATGAGTGCCTTAGACTAGCTAAAATAAAATTTGAAAGGCTAAAATTTAAGTTCAAGGACCACGAAAAGTGGATTTACGATGAAAAAAGTGAATGAGGGGCAAAATAGTAATTTTGCCAAAAGTTGGTAGAAAGGTCAAAACCGAGATGTTAGACCTTAAAGTCTATCATTAGAGATCCAGACTTAGAATTTTCATATTTTTGCTATGTTTAAGCATAAAATAAATATGGGAAATAATTGTGGATTATTTCTATTATAGGAGTCAAACGGAAGAATGACGAGGGAATGTCGATAGACTCCAAGAAGTGGACGTTGGCGTAATTTTTGTAAGTTTATACATTGCATTGTCTGCAACATGAGTTTACTTGATATGTTTATGTCTATGTGAAGTATGAGTAAGTTCAGACATTTTTCTGTCTGTAACATAAACCTACTTGTTATGTATATGTACTATACATACACTGTGTGAGAATGTGCTACAGGCACTATAGTGTGATAATACTAACACACAAAATTGACTTGATAAGTCTAAGTTGTGTACTATAGGTACACTATGGAGCAATATGCTACAGGTACTAAAGTGTGAATAATTTAATACACACTATAAACGAAAGAAAATGAATGTACTACGGGCACTAAAGTGTTCCTAACCATTAGAGGATGTTAAAGCCACCCGGTTGGAACCATAAGAAAGATGGTAATGAAACCAAAGCTAGTGTATGTTAGGAAATGCCCTAAGTATTAGAGACATTTTGATGTATTCATTTTGAACTGGATAATAAAATTATACTTAGAGGTTATTCATTACATTGCTATCTGTCCTCGTCTTATTTACATGTTAAAGTAAATGTAAGCAAATATGGCTCACTGACTGCTTGTGTTAAAACTGTTAGAACGTTGCATGCAATGGACTTTTGTATGCGAGAAGACAATGTTCTAAAGTTAGCAGTCTAAACTATGGTCTGTAGTCTATGGGGTTAGACCGAGCATCTAACTCATGTTAAGACTATTATGTTGTCTAAAGCCTTAGAGGGGACGGTCTGTCTTGACTGTCTGGAGCTGGACTCCCAAGTAGAGACATGGATATGTTGCTTGGTGGTGACATATTAGACCGGGACTAAAGCGTGATTGATCTACGTAGTCCGCTATGAGTGGATCAATCTGCTTTTGACGTTCATTGTGCAATAACCTTAATCCTGAGTAAATGAACTACTCCATGTATATGACTTGTGTACTTTGATGTTCCAATGGCTAAAGCGTCTCAGAAGTAGTAAGCTTATAGACCGGTTCGTTGGGTGCATGACTTGTATACGATGAAGGGTTTGTTTGCAGATATCGGAATCATAGCTCTGAGGAGTTAAAGGTATCCTCTTAAAGGCATTATACTGAATGTGAAAATGGACAAGGCCTTGGGTCGTCTGCTGGGCGGATGACTTCTTATTCACATATGGTGAATAATCATTTTCTAGATTCGGTAGTATAATGGAACTTTAAGATAGCCTGATCAGTAGGATTAAACGGACTTTGACCTAAGGCTGATCATGGATATCATATGAGGGTTTTGCATATATGACAAGGTCATTGGATGGTAGCTCGTCACAGGCTTACGTAATACGGTATATAATTGGGAGTTCAGTTTCAGGTTTATAGTGGTGTGACTCTGAAATTAGTGATCATATGATTGAGTTGTTCGGTACAGAATGATGATCATATGGAATCACGGGAGCCCGATTATATATGTCCAATCAGTCCCTCTACTAGCTCCACATAATTCCTTAACGTTTGGCAAATTGATTTGTGTATGCTATTGGCTAGTTTATTATGCATGGATGGTGATGACACAGGATTAGGATGGTAGACAAGATTCTCTCCGGTTGGATTCAGATTTTGTTTTGGATAATAGAGTACACAATTATTCGAACTCCAAATAAAGTTGTCATGATTTTATTTGAGATTGGATTGGAGTTGTAGAAAATTATCCATGAGAACAAGAATATGAAACACAACCGTTTTGTGGAATTTGAAATTTGAATTTTGAAATTTGAAATTTGAATTTTGAAATTTGAAATTTGAATTTTGAATTTGAAATTTGAATTTGAAATTTGAATTTGAAATTCGAATTTGAAATTTGAATTTGAAATTTAAATTTGAAATTTGAAATTTGAAATTTAAATTTGAAATTTGAAATTTGAAATTTGAAATTTGAATTTGAAATTTGAATTTGAAATTTGAAATTCAAATTTTGAATCACAGTCCAAGTAGGATTCGAATTTGTTGTGGAAAATCCACAAGGTTTGAAATTCGAATTTGAGTTGGATTTGGAGAGGATAATCTTGTTAGAATCCTACTTGAATTTTGAATCCAAATCCCAACAAATAAGGGACGAAATTTTGAGGATAATCCTCATGAAAGATTTCGGATTTTGTGGATAAGATTCAAGGGAATATTCAAGCTTCAATCCTAGTTGAATTTGGTTTCTCTCTCCTCCCAAAAGTGGCCGAAATTTTGGATCCCTAATCCTAGGAAATTCGGTTATTTTTGGATAAGGTTAAGATGAGATTTTGCTTGAGAAATCCTAGTGGAATTTTGATTCTCCCTTATCCTAAAAGTGGCCGAAAATTTGGAGGATTTTCTCCTTGTGAATTTCGGATTTTTTGGTTGGAAAAGGGAGATAAAATTCTAGCTAAAATCTTGTTAAGATTTGGATTGGATTTATCTAGAAAAACCGAATTTAATTGTGGAGATTCTCCCTTGGAAAATTTGGATTTTTTGGGTTTGGATAAGGGAAAATATCTTTTCCTAGTCCAATTCAAATTCAGAGATTCACCTCATGCAGGTCTATAAATAGAGGTCCTGCCACTCCAGTTCTCTCAGACCACAGACTCTCAGGTGAGCAGGCTTATTGTTGCACAGCTCATCGTGACAATAAAGTTCTTTAGAGATCTGGGTGGTCGGAAGAAGACTAGCAGTGCTAGCATACCGATCGAGGTTCAGAGTGTCCACACACTCAGCCATTCGGGAATTGGAGAATAGTAGAGAAGGCTAGTTGGTTGAAGCCTCCGGTCACTCTCCTCCTGTTCATTAGCGTCCTTGAGGTATGAGTTTTAATTGTTGTTGATTTATTGTATATGGCATCATGAGATATTTAACGATCTAAAAATTTTTATTGTTCCGCTGCGCCACTCTGATACGTTTTTACCGGTTTATTTTCCTACAGTGTACCGGCCTCTAGCATGGTGGGAGTTTTATTTATCCGCTACAGGACATGATTGTAACATCCCGTGCCCTTAGTGGCCCGGAGAGTCACTTAAAAAACTACTACTTGTACTTTTGCTTTAAAACTGATACTTAAACTTACATACTTAGATACCATAAATTCAGGGGATTTTTTCTTTGTTATACACGTACGTATTGACTATTTACGTATGTATACTATTATAACACAGAATTCTAAAACGTAGGAATTTCAATTATACATACATACTTGTACTGTCATTTTAATTAAATACTATTCCAAATATACTATTTAACTATTATTATTCATAAAACTGTTTTACTATTACTATTCAAAAGATACTACTCAGATATACAATTAACTGTTCAAAATATACTGTTACTCAAAAAGACTATGCAGAAGATTAACTTGTGATGGTATCCGTAGCCTCGCCTCACATCCGCCTCCACCACCGTCAGCGTCCATTAGGCTTTAAGCTATAGAATGCTTACCTACAGCATGAACACATACCGTGAGCTTTATTGCCCAGTAAGTACAACATGTTAACCACAAAACATGTTTAAAACTTAGTACATACTTAAAATCATATAAGCATGTCATAAATCAATATATACCACTTATACATAGCACATACCAGATCATCACATAACATGTCATGGAATACAAATTTTACATACCATATGCATGGTAGATTCATCATGTACTGAATGCATCTTATGATAGCTAGAAGCAAAGTGAACTATATTATGAACAATGCATGGTCCAGTTATGTTCATTTATACTTCATTATTATCTTTCTTTTCTCTTGACTACTTAGGACCGCGTGTCAGCACTGTTTGCACGCAGACCAATGGTAATGCCCAAGGTCACTAAAAAAAGCTGAAGAGCCATCAACGGATGCTCAACTTTGCTTTAACTTACATTAACTTAAAAACCACTTCAACTGAAAAGGCCGGTATGGCACGCTTATTAAATTCCGTCTTATTTATCTATTCTAGCCGTATGCTTCTCTAAGCTGTCCTTAATCCTACGCGGTAGGGATATATGGCATCTAACTTATTCTTTCATCAATCTACTTAATTGTGAAACTATATGCTCTTCTATATGCTGTGCATCATCGTGTGCATGGCAAAAAATACTTAACATACTATAAAAACATCATTTTAAAATCATTTCATTCATGCCGTAGGGAAAATTGTACTTACTTAGTTTGCACGCAAACTCGTACTCTCGCCTTAGTCAATTTATAGGTATCTACCTGTCATCAATAACATTTCTCGTTAATACTCTTGCTAAGTCATTGTTACCATTAATGACTAATGTAGATAAAATCATTTGGTACTGATTACCGTCAGCACAACTTGCTCTCTTTTTAAGCGTTTGAATCTCTAGATATGTTTAAGTAATTTATTATCTCATAAATTAATTATAACGTTCTCTGGTCACTATTGCCGTTAGTGACTATTACTTGCATTTCTATGTGGTACCGAGGCCCATCGGTACCCTACTGGCCTACTTTCAGGATTTGGCACCTAACTTCTACCATGTTTGATTAATTGTCTTCCTGACAGATTAATTATCGTTCCTCACAGTGTTGTTCAAAACACGGTACTTGACTGGTTTACCAGCCAGTCAACTGACCGGTTACCTTGCGTGTTGGTAACTAGATAGCCTATGGGATTACTATGCATAAACTTGGTGTAGTAACCGACTGGGTTACCTTGCTTGTTTGGGTTTAGTAGCCTACCAGGCTACTATTGTTGTTCAGTGTGGTAGCCTACTGGGCTACTATGGCTTGTTTGGTGTGGTAGCCTACCGGACTACTATGGCTTGTTTGGTTATTTAAGAAAATTGTTTTAGTTGCCTTCTAAATTTTTGAGAAAATTCTTTGTTTTGAAACCGTCTCTTTGCCACCCCGTTGGAAGGTGGGGGACGTTTTATTAAAACCACATTTTTATTTTAAAGTGTGTAAAACAAATTTTTATGTTGCATTTCAAAGGTGGTATTTGAACCACTTTCAAATACTGTTTTGAAACTTGATCGAAACGACTTTATTTGTAAATTTGGCGAACATGAAAATTTTCATCCTCGATGACATGAACAATTTCCGTGTTCACTTCGTAGCTCAAATCTAACTCTAACAAATCCTAAACTCATTAAACCTGTGGCTAATGTGCCTAGTGTTTTTGCAAAATTCTAGTTTTATGTTACTTTAAAAATGGCTCTGTTTGAGGCCCAAAATGGCCAAATTTTTAAAACATGCATAGGTCATCTTAAAGGTTTCGACAAGATCCATAACTTTCATGTTGAGCCTAAAGTTCGATTCAAAGTGGTCCATTTTTAACAAAACTAGAGACTAATTCTGAGTTCGGATTTTAAGTCCTAGTTTTGGACATTGAATGAAAACAACTCGAAAAACCTATCGTAGCTTTATTTTTGGCCAAAACCTATTTGAATGTAAAAACGACCCTATCGAAATTTCCTTAAAACTCTGTATTTTAGCAAATCCCAAATTCGGACCATAAGGAGGTCAAAATGGCGAAAATCTGTGGCCTTTTTTCTAAGGACAGATTATGTCCAGCCACTTTTCTAAATGTTCATGCATTACACATACTCACATCCATTCGTAGAAAATGTAAACACAACCACAAACTTAAAATGGAAAGTTAAGGGCTCAAAATAAACTTATTACAACCCATATGCATAAAAAAATACACATAAATTCCTTGATCAAAATCTTAAAATCAACTAACCACAAGAGAGGGTTTTCGGTTTTTTACCTCTTATGCTTCGAACCAAGCACAATTTCAAACCAAGGCTTGATGACCAAAATGGCCGTGTGATTCTTGGTGAAAAAGGGGTTGGTTTTCTGCTAGTAAAACACCAAAAATATTTCTCTTAATATCAACTCAAAACCATAACTAAAAACTACAAGGTTTGGATTCTAAAAACTTACCCTTGATGCACTTGAAATGGCTTGGATTGAATCCTCCTAACACAAGCTTGTGGGGGCTGGTTTTTTGGTAACTTTTTGCTATGTTTTTGGCTTGAAAAATGGAAGGTTTTGGGGCTTAGGAGCAGTTGGCAGTAGCAATAGAAAGAGAGAGAATGAGTAGTGGTTTTTGGGGTGTGAAAAAGAAAGGAACACAAGTCTAAGGTATGGCCACCCTTTTATTGATAAACCTAAGCAACCATTAACCAAAACCTAAGCTCACTTAATCAAGCTATTCCTAAGCTAATTTGGGGACAAATTTCTACCTAATTCAGCCAATCACCACCAAATGAGCTGCGGCCATAAAGGAGGGGAAGAACTAAAATTTTTTTTTTGATGGCATGTGATGGAATGGTGACATTTTTTAATCCATGTATCATAACTTACCCCATTTTTTATTCTTACTTTTTGGGGTTATTTTGTAGCTGAAAATAGCTGATTTCTAGCCAAGGCTTATGGTTTTTGGGGCCAAAAATTCATCTGCATTTGCCTCCTGTTGCAATCTAATTTTCTACTGTGGTGTTCAGTCCTTTCTTGGTAGTGTTCTAATTTTCATCCGGAAATCAGATTTTCTGAATCTGATATTTACACTAATGATTTCTAATTGGTTTATATTGTCTAAAAGCCCATTCTACACCAATTTACTATTTATTTTCTATACTGTGGTTGTGTCTACACTGTGTTGTACTTATGCACGCAAAACGAGACGTTCCAACGTGAAATTTTCAATACAGTCTCTCTTGACTAATTCGGATGTGTTGATTTCAATTTTATCAGTTTTACATCTATCCAGGGTCGTCTGGACTAGTTTTCGAGATCTGTGTGACCCCACCTCAAAAAATGTGTCAGATGCCCAATTGACTAATTTAGGCGTTCTGAGTCTAAATATATCAGTTTCGGGGCTAGATAAGGTCGTCTTGAACCTCTTCCCAATACTACGTATCTCTCAAACAAAGTTTTACATTTTGTGCTTAATTGACTAAATTGAGCCTACTGACTATGAATATATTAGTTTAAGTCAAATTAAGGCCGTCTTGGCCAATAACTTGACACTGCATTTTCACTATATATTATTCACTACTTTCTATTCTAATTGACTAGTCTGAGCAATTTGAATCCAATTTTGTCAGTTTCTAGATGAGAAGAGGTCATCCTGACCATTTTCTCGATATTGCACCCTTGCTAGGCTTATTTCTCACTGTCGTGCTCAGATGTTCGGTCCGAGTGTTCTGGTGATCTGTTTACCAATCTTGTGTCAGGAAATGGTCGTCTGGACCAGTTTCCTAATACTGTGTATTTCATACACTTATACACATAATAGGGTGGATCAGATTCACTGTCGATTACCCCCTTTCACGATGAATACTAATAAACAGTACAGTACCTATTTAGTCTATTCAACTGGAAATTATCCTGTATTTTTCAACTTAATTACTCATTACATAGTAATTAGGTTTCATGGATTTTGAGAGTTTGCATAGTGGCTTTCTACTCATTACATGGCCTTCTACACAGGTTTTAACACGAGTATGTACAAGGCAACACAGGCGTGTATTGTTCGAACACGAGCGTGTACTAGTTGAGCTTGCTCAACTAGGCCACGTCCTGAATCACGTTCATTTTACCTGAGCGGTACACAACCACTTACACGGTCATGTACCTGACCATGTTACACTAATTTGCATAAAAAGGCATCAAATTATTCCTCAATTTCTCATTATATAAAAATCAAGTTATAGGAATGGGGCGGTCCTTACAACCTACCCCTCTTACAAAATTTTCGTCCTCGAAAATTAGAATAAATCCAGGAAGTCTTTTTTCATATCTTTTTCCGATTCCCATGTAGCTTCTTCGAGGTTATGGTTCCGCCACAATACTTTTAGAAGCGGAATCACTTTATTCCTAAGGACTTTATTTTCCCTGGCTAAAATTCGCATGAGTTTTTCTTCACATGTCATGTCGGCGTGTACTTCAACCGGCTCTTGGCTTAGGATGTGGGAACTATCTGACACATACTTCTTTAACATCTAGATGTGGAAAACATTATGTACGAAAGCTAGTTCGGGAGGGAGCGCTAATCTATAGGCCACCTTCCCGACTCTCTCGAGGATCTCAAAGGGTCCTATATATAGGACTGAGCTTTCCTTTCTTCTCAAAGTGCATCACCCCTTTCATGGGTGCCACCTTAAGAAAAACTAAATCTCCTTCTTGAAATTCGAGAGGCCTTCGTCGTTTATCCGCGTAACTCTTCTGGCGGCTATGAGCTGTATCCAGTCTTTCTCGTATAAGCTTCACATCTTCTATTGTATTCTTAACGAAGTCCGTGCTGGTGAGCTGTTTCTCTCTAGTTTCATGCCAATGCACCAGAGATCTGCATTTCCTTCTGCAGAGTGCCTCATACGGCGCCATTCCGATCGAGGAATGGTAGCTATTATTGTACGAGAACTCTATCAATGGTAGCTTCTGGTCCTAGTTCCCTTTGAAATCTAAGACACACGCTCTCAACATATCCTCCAGTGTCTGAATGGTTATCTCGGACTAGCCGTCATTCTGAGGATAAAAAGCTGTACTGAACTTTAACTAGGTTCCCGATGAAACTTGAATGCTCTGTCAAAACCTGGAAGTGAAGTGTCCATTGTGATCCGAGATGATAGATTTCGATACACCATGCAGTCTTACTGTTTGAGCCACGTATATTTCTGCCAGTCTCTCTACTGAATAGCTCAGCTTCATGGCTAAAATTAAGTCGATTTCGTCAGTTAGTCCACGATTACCCAGATTGCATCGTTGCCGCTTGATGTTTTGGGTAATCCGACCACGAAATCCATTGTAATATGCTCCCATTTCCACTCTAGCAGCTTCATTTTCTACAGTTATCCGCCCGATCGCTAATGTTCTACTTTAATTTTCTGGCATGTGAGGCACTTTGCAACGAATTCGGCAACATCGTTTTTCATTCCCGGCCACCAAAAGCTCTCTTTTAAGTCTTGGTACATCTTATTTTCCCCTGGATGTACGGAGTATGGCATGTCATGGGCTTCCAAAAGGATCCTTTTCCTGAGTTCTTCATCCTTGAAACACACACTCTATCTCCGAAATAGAGTATGTCATCCTTAGAGACTTGAAACTCTGCGCTCTAGCCCTCCGTTACCTCATTTTTTAGCTTGATTAGGGTTGAATCAAGGTTCTGGCTGGCTTTAATTTCTTCTAAGAGCGTCGACTGGAGGGTCAATTCAGACAACCTCCCTCCTAAAATCTTGATTTCGTTGTTGTGTAGCTCCTTTTACAGTGCTTCTGGCAAGGCATGGACAGCCATAAGCGACAAGGTATGCTTTCTACTTAGTGCATCAGCCACATTATTGGCTTTCCCTGGTTGATATAGGATTCACAGTCGTAATCCTTCACCAGTTCCATCCATCTTCTCTGCCACATGTTAAGCTCCTTCTGCATGAAGATATATTTGAGGCTCTGGTGGTCAGTATATATCTCACACTTGACGCCATATAAGTAGTGCCTCCATATTTTAAGTGTAAAAACAACCGTTGCTAACTCCAGGTCATGGGTGGGGTAATTCTGTTCATGGTTCTTGAGCTATCATGAAGCATATGTGACTACTCTACCATTTTGCATTAGTACGGCTCCTAGTCCAGTCTTGGACGCATCGCTGTAAATCACAAAATTCCCTTGTCCAACATTCAGTATGGTCAGGATCAGAGCACTAGTGAGTCTGCATTTCAGCTCCTAGAAGCACTTTTGGCATTTGTCGGTCCACTCATACTTCTTCTCTTTCTTGGTGAGTACTGTGAGTGGTGTGGATAACTTTGAGAATCCTTCAACAAAACGTTAATAATATCCTGTTAGTCCTAGGAAGCTACGGATTTTTGTTATGTTCTTCGAAGTCAGCTATTCACTAACTGCTTCAACCTTCATTGAGTCTATTGATACTCCTTCCTTGGAGACCATGTGGCCGAGGAAGTGGACCTTCTCTAACCAAAATTCACACTTGAAAAATTTGGCATATAGCTGATGCTCTATTAGCTTGAGTAGGATGACCGTCAAATGCTCCTCGTGCTCCTTCTTTGTCTTAGAATATATAAGTATGTCATCGATAAATATAATGATAAACTTATCTAATAATTCCTTGAACACTCAGTTCATTAGATTCATGAAGGCTGTAGAGGCATTCGTCAGTCCAAATGACATAACGAGGAACTCGTAATGCCAATATCGCGTGCAACAATCTGTCTTGGGTATGTGTTCATCCCTTATTCACAGTTGATGATACCCAGAACGTAGGTCAATCTTTGAGAACACTGTAGCACCTCGGAGCTAGTCAAATAGGTCGTCGATCCATGGCAATGGATACTTGTTCTTTATTATGATCTTGTTCAGCTCTCGATAGTCTATGTACATCCACAACATTCCATCCTTTTTCTTTACAAACAAAATAGGTGCTCCCCACGGTGAACAGCTTTGTCAGATAAAGCCTTTATCTATCAGATCCTTCAACTGAGTTTGAAGTTCCTTTAACTCTGATGGAGCTATTTTATAGGGGGCCTTCGACATAGATGCTAACCTTGGTAATAGCTCGATAACTCAAATGCTATCTCGCGCTCTAGTGGAAGTCCTAGGAGATCTTCAGGGAATACTTCTGTGAATTCCTTTACTACTAGTACATTGTCTAGTCCTGTCTCTACCTCTTGGGTCTTGTCCATTATGTGAACTAGGAAACCGTTGCATCAGCTGGATAGTAGTTTGTGTGCCTTTATAACCGATATCATCGTCTTGGGTTGCTTTGGCGATAAGCCCTCGTAGACAAACTTCTCATGCCGATCAGCTCAAATGTAACTTCCCATCTTCGGTAGTTTATAACAGCGTTATAATTGGTGAGGAAGTCCATTCCCATGATTATGTCATAGTCACACATATCGATGATGATTAGGTCCACACTCAGCTTGTGCCCAGTGATAACTACTGGCACGTGACATATCCAATAGCTAGACAACAAAACTTCCCCAGAGGGAAGGGCAGTTCAAAAAGTTTGATTCATTCTATCTATGTTCTGGCCTATCTCCCTAGCAAACTTTGATAATGCAAAAGAGTGTGTAGCTCCAGAATCAAACATAACTAGTGCAGTGGAGTTGGCGACAAAAAGCTGACCTATCATCACGAACAAGGTTCCGGCTTCTGCATCCTCTCTAGTGAAAGCATAGATCCTCCCCTGTGTTTCTGGAGCCTCCAGTCTACCCTGTGTAATAGATGGTCCCTTAATTCTGGTCTGAGCGGCATGCAATTGGCCGCTAGTGGCACGGGTTTGGCCCTATTGATTTTGTGGATTGGAGTGACAGTGCTTGGCGAAGTGGCCTTCCTTACCATAGATGTAGCAGCCATTGGTTCTTAGGCAGCATTCTCCTAGATTATTCTTTCCACACTTTGGACAAGGTGGGTGTTGACTACCATTTCTTCCCCAATTATTTTTCTTTTTGGGAAAATTCCTTTGCTGGCCTTGATTGCCTGGATTACCTTTCCTCTTGTTGTTGGGGTGGGATTGTTTGTAATTCTGGCTATTTCCCGTATTCTGTCCCTTGTGTTGAGACTCAGGATGCGGTCTACCCTTGGTTGGTCTGGCATGCGTCTTCTCCTCTCACTTGGCCTTGAAAATCTGTGCTTTTCTCTCCTTGTCTTGGGCCAACCAATACTCTGCCTGGATGGCTCAGCTGACGCATTCAGCCATCGTTGCAGGTCTGTAGCTTCCACTGCTTACCTGGACGGTAATGTCTATCCTGAACATTTTCAGCATTCTTCTCACCTTCTCCTTCTCAGTCAGTACTAAGTCTGGACATAGTCGAGCTAGCTACTCGAATTTCCTTATTGCCTCTATGACAGTCATGCTTCCCTGGCGTAGATTATTGAACTCGTCTTATTGCACTGCCAGAGCCTCATTGTTAAAGTACATCTCTTTAAATTCATTAATGAAGTCTGGCCAACTCATTTCATTAACATTTCTCCTGATGGCCACTGTCTTCCACCATTGGCGGGCTCCGTTGCGTAAGGTGAGGGATGCACACAATACCTTATCCCTCTCCGTCAATCTTACGAGGTCTAAGATGACCTGGATGTTGGTCAACCAATCATCGGCCTCTATAGGGTTTGTGGTTCCTTCGAACTCTGGCACTTTCAGGTGCCAGAATCACTTATAGAGGTCGCCTTCTCTAGGAGCTGGCATAAGGATGTTGGTTATCAGGGGAACAGACACGGCTGATGGTGTTGGCATGGCCTGGACTGATGGGGCTGCTTGCTCTCTAGGGGTGTCGGGGGCTACTGGAGCTACTTGGGTTGGCACCTCTACCAGTTGTGGTGCCTGAGGTTGCTGGTTCAGTTGTTCCCTGAGCTAAGTGAGTTCTTGTTGTTGATTTAATATCATCTCTTGCATGGCTGTGAGTCATGCCATTAGCTCCTCTTGTGTAGCTTGATTAGTCTGAGCTCTTGTTCTCGCTATGATTGTTTATGTAACCCTATCACACAGTGGGAAAGAAAACATAAGTCTTACAAATTCTATACTTGGGACTTGTATTACATATCATTTTCTTACTTAATAATCATAGATATAAATATACGTATTATATCTTACTTTTCTTCTCTTGTTCTGTGATGTTCAATATAATTGCCGTATTGCATTAAAACATCATTTGAGTGCCAGGAACCGTCCTGCACTCTTGTCTCATTACTGACATGTATAGAAAAATCATATTTAGGCCCTCAAGGCAAAATAGTACTACATTTCATAATATTACTAAAAAATGTGTACAAATTTTTAATTAGGTGGGAATGATGCACATTTCCCAACATATGATCCCAACAAGTACATTAAGTTAAGTTAGATGGGGAAAGCCACTATTGCCCTTTATATATATACATAACAAAAAAAATTATCATATAAAGGGTTACTACTACTTAGAAGACACTCCTGACTCAGCATTGGACATTTCCTCGACGTCGCTGTCACTAAACAGAAACTCCTTGGGGTCTTTCTCTTCGTCTCCCCAGATAATACTACCTTTGTCATCACTAGCTACGGTGACTTGTGGCTCGTACATCCCTATCCACTCATCATCATTGAAGTGATCGGGGATCTCCTCCTCCTCATCTTCGGGTTGGGCATTGGGGATAGCCTCATCATCGTCTTCGTGCAATTGGTGTTCGGGTGACAAAGGAGCTAGATCGGGGTCCTCCATTGGGTCCCCATTGTCTTTAGGTGCCTTGGGTTAGTGTGCGGCCACGAACTCTTCATCGGCCTATTGGGGTGCTGCATCCGTCGGTTCACCCTCCACGTTAGTTGCTACTACAAAGCCTTCGCCAGGTGCAGCGTTAAGTGCCACTCTCTTAGGTTCTACTATATGTTGGGTAAGGCACCTTAGATCCTCATGTGGCAGAGGGTAGGGAATAAGGTCTCTCACATACCAGGGTGTCCCTCTCCATAGCAGGTCAGCTATCCCTGCAAAAGGTCTATCTTGAGGGATATGAGGCAACATGGCATCTAGAAACCTCCATGGTTTCTCTCTCGTAGATGTACCAAATGTCCGAGGGGGTCTATTATTGTCTCTCGCACATATCATCCCATGTATCTCCGTCTCGGGTTGGTGCAACACTATCACGGAGGTTGCGGTAGAATTCAGCCCACTGCATCGGATGCCCGATCCTGTGCCGTTCATTCCACCAGGTCAGTACCGGCTGTAGGAAAATAAATCGATAAAAACGTATTAGAGTGGCGTAGCGGAACAATAAAAATTTTTCAGATCGTTAAATATCTCATGATGCCATATACAATAAACCAACAACAATTAAAACTCATACCTCAAGGACGCCTATCTACAGGAGGAGAATGACCGGAGGGCTTCAACCAACTAGCCTTCTTTACTATTCTCCAATTCCCAATTGGCTGAGTGTATGGGCACTCTGAACCTCGATCGGTATGCTAGCACTGCTAGTCTTCTTCCGACCACCCAGATCTCTAAAGAACTTATTGTCACGATGAGTTGTGCGACAATAAGCCTGCTCACCTGAGAGTCTATGGTCTGAGAGAACTGGAGTGGCAGGACCTCTATTTATATACCTGCATGAGGTGATTCTCTGAATTCAAATTGGATTAGGAGAAGATATTCTCCCTTATCCACAACCATAAATTCTGAAATTATCCAAGGGAAAATCCCAACAAATATCGGCCATTATAGGATAATTTTAATCCAAATCTAAACAAGATTTTAACTAGAAATTTATCTCCCTTTTTCAACTAAAAAATCCGAAAATCCAAGGGGAAAATCTCCACCAAGATTTCGGCCACTTTTGGATAAGGAAGAATCAAAATTCCACTAGGATTTTCAAGCTTGAATCTTATCTCATCCTTATCCAAAATAACTGAAAATCTCCTAGGAGATTTACTCCAAAAATTCAGCCATTATCAGGGAGGAGAGAATCCAAATTCAACTGGGATTGAAACTTGAATTTTTCCTTGAACCTTATCCACAAAAACCTGAAAATTCATTGAGGATAATCCTCAAAATTTTCATCCATATTTGGTTAGGATTTGGATTCAAAATTCAAGTAGGATTCTAACAAGATTTTCCCCTCCATATCCAACTCAAATTCGAATTTCATTCCTTGTAGATTTACCACAACAAATTCGAATCCCACTTGGATTGTGATTCAAAGTTTGAATTTCAAATTTCAAATTCAAATTTCAAATTTCAAATTTCAAATTTCAAATTTCAAATTTCAAATTTCAAATTCGAATTTCAAATTCAAATTTCAAATTCGAATTTCAAATTCAAATTTCAAATTCAAATTTCAAATTTCAAATTTCAAAATTCAAAATTCAAAATTCAAAATTCAAATTTCAAAATCCACAAAACAGTTGTATTTCAAATTCTTGTACTCGTGGATAATTTTCTACAACTCCAATCCAATCTCAAATAAAATCATGGTAACTTTATTTGGAGTTCGAATAATTGTGTACTCTATTATCCAAAACAAAATCTGAATCCAGCTGGAGAGAATCTTGTCTACCATCCTAATCCTATATCAACACCATCCATGCATAATAAACTAGCCAATAGCATACACAAATCAATTTGCCAAACGTTAAGGAATTATGTAGAGCTAGTAGAGGGACTAATTGGACATATATAATCGGGCTCCCGCAAATCCATATGATCATCATTCTTTACCGAATAACTTAATCATATGATCACTAATTTCAGAGTCACACCACTATAAACCTGAAACTGAACACCCAATTATATACCGTATTACGTAAGCCTGTGACAAGCTATCGTCCAATGACCTTGTCATGTATGCAGAACCCTCATATGATATCTATGATCAGCCTTAAGCCAAAGTCCATTTAATCCTACTAATCAGGCTATCTTAAAGTTCCATTATACTATCGAATAAAGAAAATGATTATTCACCATATATGAATAAGAAGTCATCCATGCTGTAGACGACCCAAGGCCTTGTCCATTTTCACATTCAGTATAATGCCTTTAAGAGGATATCCTTAACTCTTTATTAGAGCTATGATTCCAATATCTGTAAACGAACCCTTCATCGTATACAAGTCATGCATCGAACGAACTGGTCTATAAGCTTACTACTTCTGAGATGCTTTAGTCATTGGAACATCAAAGTACACAAGTCATATACATGAAGCTGTCCTTTTACTCAGGATTAAGGTTATTGCACAATGAACATCAAAAGCAAATCGATCCACTCAAAGCGAACTTCGTAGATCAATCACGCTTTAGTCCCGGTCTAATATGTCACCACCAAGCAACATATCTATGTCTCTACTAGGGAGTCTATGTTCCAGATAGTCAAGACAAACCGTCCCCTCTAAGGCTTTAGACAACATAATAGTCTTAACATGAGTTAGATGCTCGGTCTAACCCCATAGACTATAGACCATAATTTAGACCGCTAACTTTAGAACATTTTCTTCTCGCATACAAAAGTCCATTACATACAACGTTCTAACAGTTTAACACAAGTAGCCAGGGAGCCATATTTGCTTACATTTACTTTAATATATAAATAAAACAAGGACAGATAGTAGTATAATAAATAACCTTTATATATAATTTTATTATCCAGTTCAAAATAAATACATCAAAATGTCTTTAATGCTTAGGCCGTTTCCTAACAATCTCCCACTTGCCCTAAGCCAGTAGATGTGCCATGTTACGCATCCCCATCACCTCTACATGCCTTTCAAAGCTTCTAGCCACCAAAGTCTAGTAAAGGGGTCGGCAATGTTGTCCTCGAACGTGATCTTACATACATCTACTTGTCCTGTCTCCACGTGCCCTCCAATAATATGATATCTACTATCTGTGTTCTTGGTCATCTTGTGGTGCTGAGATTCCCTTGTGTTGGCAATAGCCCCAGTGTTATCACAATAAAGTGTGATAGGCTTGTCAACACCCAGAATGACCTCAAGGTCTCTAAAGAACTTACGGAGCCAAACTGCTTCTTTAGATGCCTCAGCTGCAGCCACATACTCAGCCTCCATAGTAGAGTCAGCTGTGCAGCCTTGCGTCACACTCCTCCATACAATAGCGCCTCCTCCGAGCAAAAACACTGATCCAGATATCGATTTTCTCGAATCCGTACAAGTCTGGAAGTCTGAGTCCATGTATCCTACGGGTGTTAGGTCCCCTCCAGAATACACCAGCATATAATCCCTCGTTCTCTTAAGATACTTGAGCATATGCTTTACTGCTTGCAAGTGCTTGGTTCCAGGATTCGCTTGATATCGACTCACCATACCTACTGTAAAACATATATCCGGCCGAGTGCAAAGCATAGCATACATAAGGCTACCCACAGCGGATGCATAAGGGACCTTACTCATACACTCTCTTTCTTCCGATGTCTTGGGGCAGTCATCCAATGAAAGAATTAGACCAGCAATAGAAGGTTGTGTACCTTTCTTTTCCTCTTTCATTGCATATTTGTCAATTATTTTATCTATGTATGAAGCTTGGGATAATGCTATCATTTTGTACTTTTGATCTCTGAAGAGACGAATGCCTAGAACATAATTAGCTTCTCCCAAGTCCTTCATGTCAAACTGTTGGTGTAACCAAAGCTTGATCGATGATAAGTTCCCTACATCATTCCCAATAAGTAGTATATCATCGACATAGAGTATCAGAAAGACCACTTTTCCATCCTTAATATGTTTATAAACACAGGGTTCATCAACGTTCTGCTCAAAACCAAATGTCTTAATCACTTTATCAAACCTCTAGTTCCATGAGCGGGATGCTTGCTTTAATCCATAAATGGATCTAAGCAACTTGCAGAATTTCCTTTCTTGGCCTTTCGCTATGAACCCTTCGGGCTGTATCATATAGACACACTCTTCAAGATGGCCATTCAAGAATGCCGTCTTGACATCCATTTGTCAAATCTCGTAATCGAGAGCCGTAGCAACGGACAGAAGAATACGGATAGACTTCAGCATAGCAACAGGTGAAAAGGTTTCATCGTAATCGATTCCAGCCTTTTACGTGTACCCCTTTGCAACCAATCTAGCTTTGAAAGTTTCTACTCTCCCTTCGCATCCTTCTTTCTTTTGTAGACCCATTTGCATCCAATGGGTTTTATCCCATCCGGCAAATCTACAAGTTCCCAAACAGTGTTGGATTTCATGGAATCCATCTAATTGTTCATAGCTTGTTTTCAAGATTTAGAATCAACATCATTTATAGCTTTATCATAGGTGACTAGATCATCCTCATGCTCATGAGCCTCGGCCTGTTATACCTCAGTATCATACATGAAGAAATTAGGTTTCTTCGAAATCCTCCCACTACGACAAGGCACCCAAAATTGTTGATCGTCTGCAGGTCCTTCACCGGAACTCAGACTTGTGTCCAAGATCGAAATCTATGGAGCAGTTCTTTCACCCGATAACTCCTCTAGCACCACTTTGCTTCGAGGCTTAAAGTCATTCATGTGACTTTCCTCCATGAATGTCGTATGGGTTGAAACAATGAATTTTTGTTCCTTCGGGTTATAGAACAAACCTCCTTTAGTTCCCTTTGGATACCCTACAAACATGCACAATTCTGATCTTGGTTCCAACTTCTTCGCATCCTCATCCAGTACATGCGCCTGACAGCCCCATATTCTCATATGTCCAAGGGAGGGCTTCCTGCCATGCCACAATTCATACGGAGTTCTGAGAATTGATTTGCTTGGAACCTGGTTCAGAATATAGCACGCCGTTTGTAAAGCATATCCCCAAAATGATAATGGCAGTGTTGAATAACTCATCGTGGATCGTACCATATCCAACAAGGTCCTGTTTCTCCTTTCGGCTACACCATGCTATCGTGGAGTACCATGTGCAGTCAATTGGGATAATATCCTGTTCTTTACAAGATGTCCTAGAAATTTATTAGAGAGGTATTCACCACCTCGATCAGATCGAAGTGTCTTTATGGATTTATCCAATTGCTTTTCCACTTCCGCACGATACTCTTTGAACTTGTCAAAGGTTTCGCTCTTGCGGTGCATCAGATACACATATCCATACCTCAAGTAATCATCTATAAAGGAGACATAATACTCGAACCCTCCTCGTGCTATGATGTTCATGGGGCCATATACGTCAGTGTGCATAATTTCTAAGAGCTCCTGAACCCTTGTACCCTTAGCTCCAAAAGACCTCTTAGTCATTTTACCCTCTAGACAAGACTTACATTGAGGAAGACGTACCTCTTCCAGAGATTCTAGAGGACCATCTTTCACCAATCTTTGAATCCTATCCTGATTAATATGACCAAGTCTTAAATGCCAAAGATATGCCTTGTTAGAGTGAGAAACTTTCAACCTTTTAGAGTTATCTATTAATTCGATGTCAAGCAGCGAGCACATCTTTGGTTTGATCAAATATAGGTTTCCATCCATCCATCTAGAATAGATAAAAGACTTATTTCTACGAATATCAACTTTTTTATTAAAAGAAACTGAATAAGAATCCTTTATTAAACAAGCTACCGATATAAGGTTCCTCCTAAAATTAGGAACATAAAAACAGTCTTTCAATAAAATAAACCTAAATTCATCAAAGTAAAGATAAATGTCTCCCACTGCCTCAGCCACCACTAAGCTACCATCTCCAGTCCGCAATGAGAGGCTCTTATCATGTGGACTTCTCGTTTCCACGAACCCCTGCATAGAAACACAAACATGATTAGTGGTGCCCGAATCAATGACCTAAGTGTCTTTTGATTCTTCCACCAAACACGCTTCTAAGTAGTGAAGTTCCTTACCTTCCTTGCCCTTGGCGGCTAGGATTTCCCGGCAAGCCTTCTTAAAGTGACCTACTTTCCCACAACGAAAGTATTTGGACTTTTTAGGGTCCTTGGGCTTCTTGTTCTTCTTCCCATCCGAGACAGGAGGATTAGAAGAACTGGAAGCGGCTTGCTTCTGATTTGGCCTCTTCCTCTTCCGTGAGGGTTTGGAAGATTCTGCCAAATTGGCCTCTCCTTTGGGTTGGACCGCATCCCCATCCCTAATCATCCGTTCATAAGCTTGGAGTTGCTTCATGAGCTCAGTTAGTCCTAACTCCCTTGTCGCTAGATTGTATGCGGCCTTAAACCCCATAAAATCTTTAGACAGAGTTTTGAACACCATCTCGATCTGGGTGTTGTAGTCCAACTCAACACCGTTCTCGGCAGCCTCAACGAAGAATCCCATTAGAGTGATTATATGGTCCTTCACCGGAGTACCCGCCTTTTGCTTTGAGTTCATAATATGGTTATAGCAGACTGTTGAGCCAACTTTTCTTGACCTCCGAACATGTCTTCTAGATTTTCCATGATCTCCCTAGCAACCTGATAAGTCTCATGCTGCTTTTGTAAAGCACTCGTCATGCTAGCAAGCATGTAGCATCGAGCTATATCATTGGATTATCTCTAACGAGTATAGGCAACCGGGACCTCCTCAAGCGGTGTGTCAGGTTTTGGCCTTGGTGGGCATAATTTGTCCAGTACGAACTTGTGTCTCTCGCAGCTAAGACCTATTAACAGATTTCTTTTCCAATCCTTATAATTATCACCATTCAATTTATTCTCAGTAAGTATTGAAATGAGGGGTGTCGATGAAATTTTGAATTGAAACAAAATTATACTAGACATCATTACAAAGCCCAAGCAAATATACAGATAATTTAGCAAATAAAACATACAAGTATGTTCCTACATGAAACTTGAAAAACATGTAGCATTGCAACGGTAATTCTCAGTACCTATTGCCCTAAGCCACTGAGGGGTGGTCATGAAAACAATAGCTGGAACATGGACCCCGTCCAATTAATATATGTTGCCTTAAATCCTCCAAGGTTAAGACATATATTAATAACCGCTTATTTGGCCACCAGTTTAGTTAATAGAGCTTCTAGGGAAGGTTAATAACTAAACGAGTCTTGAGTGTATAACCATTGTTTACGTAGCCCGATCCATGTCCTACCAAGCCACCGAGGGGTGGTCATGAATAGGATCATACCTGAACACATTTTCCACATAGGAGATCCAATCTAGTATACCGGCGGCGGTAAACACCTACCGAGGGGTGTGGTCAGGGCAGAACTGACGCGAGGCGTTACCATACTTTCACATATGGATCAACAATGGAGGCCGTGGGTTTTGTTTGAAACCCTCTCCCACTCAATATTTTGAAAAACATGCAAGTTTTGACAAATATGTATGATCAATATAGTATGAGCGGCACTCACCTATCCTATATGACATGTTATCAAATATGCATATAAAACATCCATCGATACATATTTATACATCCATGACATATCACAAAAAAAATAATTGACAGAATAACCAAGCCATGGTCCCATCCTAGAACAAAGAAAATAAAGATTATAAAATTTCATCCAAAGCAATCTTTGGGTCTTGAATTTTGTTCCGTCTTCTTGTATCCATCTTTATGTAGCCTCTCCATTTATTTCTCATCCCAAGAATCATTTAAAATTTAAATCTCCAAAAATTTAAATTTCAAATTTAAATTCTAAATTCGAATTTCAAATTTAAATTTCAAATTCAAATTTTAAACAATTTTAAACATCATGTATAATACTATGTAATTTCAAAATTTTCAAATTTTCAATTACATATTTTTAAACATGATTTAAAATTAAATCTCAAATTTAAAAATCAAAATTTTTCGATTTTTGAATCGTCGCACCACCGCCACCGGAGGCGACAGCCGCCATAGGCAGCCCCCAGCCCCGTGGGGGGGCTGGCAGCCCACGGCCACCCATGTGTAGCCCTGTCGGGCTATAGGCCGAGCCTGCAACGCCAGGCTGCACGCCCAAGCTGGGCACAGCAGCTAGCAGGCTGCAGGTAGCGCCTGCAGCCACAAGCTGTACGCCCAGGCTGCGGCCAGCCTTGGGGAGGCCACGGCCACCCTCAGCTACAGGCCAAGCTTGCGGCCGTGGGTGGTTATGGCCTGCACAGGGGCTACCGTAGCCCATCCTGCCCGAGGGCAGAGGCCGTAGCCCCACCAAGGCCCGATGGCCTATCCTGAGGGGTTGTGTCTCAATTTTCATGCCATATTCCAATTTACCTATTAGGATCTCCAAAAATTAATTTGAATCCCAATTAAATTGAAATTTTCCACACATTCAAAATTTTAACCTTTAAATAAAATTTAACTTTTGGGAAAAATAAATTACGGTCTTCAATCTTCAATCTCCTCCAAGAATAATTACATAAAATTTCCTAAACTATTTCCGGTGTACAAAAAATTCTAACCATAATAATTCTAAGAGACAAAAAATAAAATCCATGGGAAAATTACAATATTAAAAAACTGCTCCCATGGTTACTTAAAAATCCTAGATACAATTTTTCTAAATTCTAAGGAACCATGACCTACAAAAACAAGCATGCTTATAATAATTCAAAAAATTAAAATAATCACATACTTTATACATAATACATGATAACAACATAAAGGAATCCTAGAATGCCACTCTCTAAATATCAAATCCATACATAAATAAAAAGACTAAGTAATTGTCTAATTTATGTACATGGCATAGTCATGAGATGGCTCTGATACCAATTGTAGGAAAATAAATCGGTAAAAATGTATCAGAGTGGCGCAATGGAACAATAAAAATTTTTTAGATCGTTAAATATCTCATGATGCCATATACAGTAAACCAGCAACAATTAAAACTCATACCTCAAGGATGCCAATTTGTAGGAGGAGAATGACCGGAGGGCTTCAACCAACTAGCATTCTCTACTATTCTCCAATGTCCGAATGGCTAAGTGTGTGGGCACTCTGAACCTCGATCGGTATGCTAGCACTGCTAGTCTTCTTCCGACCACCCAGATCTCTAAATAACTTATTGTCACGGTGAGTTGTGCAACAATAAGCCTGCTCACCTGAGAGTCTATGGTATGAGAGAACTGGAGTGGCAGGACCTCTATTTATAGACCTGCATGAAGTGATTCTCTGAATTCAAATTGGATTAAGAGAAGATATTCTCCCTTATCCACAACCATAAAATCTGAAATTTTCCAAGGGAAAATCCCAACAAATTTTGGCCATTATAGGATAATTCCAATCCAAATCTAAACAAGATCTTAACTAGAATTTTATCTCCCTTTTTCAACCAAAAAATCTGAAAATCCAAGGGGAAAATCTCCGCTAAGATTTCGACCACTTTTGGATAAGGAAGAATCAAAATTCCACTAGGATTTTCAAGCTTGAATCTTATCTCATCCTTATCCAAAATAACTGAAAATCTCCTAGGAGATTTACTCCAAAAATTCGGCCATTATTAGGGAGGAGAGAATCCAAATTTAACTGGGATTGAAACTTGAATTTTTCCTTGAACCTTATCCACAAAAACCTGAAAATTCACTGAGGATAATCCTCAAAATTTTCGTCCATATTTGGTTAGGATTTGGATTCAAAATTCAAATAGGATTCTAACAAGATTTTCCTCTCCATATCCAACTCAAATTTGAATTTCATTCCTTGTGGATTTACCACAACAAATTCGAATCCCACTTGGACTGTGATTCAAAGTTTGAATTTAAAATTTCAAATTTAAAATTTAAAATTTAAAATTTCAAATTCAAATTTCAAATTCGAATTCAAAATTCAAAATTCAAAATTCAAATTTTAAATTTCGAAATTCAAATTTCAAAATCCACAAAATAGTTGTATTTCAAATTCTTGTTCTCAAGGACAATTTTCTACAACTCCAATCCAATCTCAAATAAAATCATGGTAACTTTATTTGGAGTTCGAAAAATTGTGTACTCTATTATCCAAAACAAAATCTGAATCCAACCGGAGAGAATCTTGTCTACCATCCTAATCCTATGTCAACACCATCCATGCATAATAAACTAGCCAAGAGCATACACAAATCAATTTGAAAAACGTTAAGGAATTATGTGGAGCTAGTAGAGGGACTAATCGAACATATATGATCGGGCTCCCGCAAATCCATATGATCATCATTCTTTACCGAACAACTTAATCATATGATCACTAAGTTCAGAGTCACACCACTATAAACCTGAAACTGAATTCCCAATTATATACCGTATTACGTAAGCTTGTGACAAGCTATCATCCAATGACCTTGTCATGTATGCAGAACCCTCATATGATATCCATGATCAGCCATAGGCCAAAGTCGGTTTAATCCTACTGATCAGGCTATCTTAAAGTTCCATTATACTACCGAATAAAGTAAAATAATTATTCACCATATGTGAATAAGAAGTCATCCACCCTGTAGACGACCCAAAGCCTTGTCCATTTTCACATTCAGTATAATGCCTTTAAGAGGATATCCTTAACTCCTCATTAGAGCTATGATTCCGATATCTGTAAACGAACCCTTCATCGTATACAAGTCATGCACCTAACGAACCGGCCTATAAGCTTACTACCTCTGAGACGCTTTAGCCATTGGAATATCAAAGTACACAAGTCATATACATGAAGCTGTCCTTTTACTCAGGATTAAGGTTACTGCACAATGAACGTCAAAAGTAAATCGATCCACTCAAAGCGGACTTCGTAGATCAATCATGCTTTAGTCCCGGTCTAATATGTCACCACCAAGCAACATATCTATGTTTCTACTTGGGAGTCTATGCTCCAGACAGTCAAGACAAACCGTCCTCTCCAAGGCTTTAGACAACATAATAGTCTTAACATAAGTTAGATGCTCGGTCTAACCCCATAGACTACAGACCATAGTTTAGACCGCTGACTTTAGAACATTGTCTTCTCGCATACAAAAGTCCATTGCATGCAACGTTCTAACAGTTTAACACAAGTAGTCAGGGAGTCATATTTGCTTACATTTACTTTAACATGTAAATAAAACGAGGATAGATAGCAATGTAATGAATAATCTCTATATATAATTTTAGTTTCCAGTTCAAAATAAATACATCAAAATGTCTCTAATGCTCAGGGCATTTCTTAACACCGGCCCCTCTAGTCTGCTACTGGCCAATACTACCTGTAGGTGAGGTGGGATGTGGCACACTTCAAAAATAACCTCCAGGTGATGGATCCAATATAGAAGTTGACAACCATCATATATGTCTGGTCACATGACGGCAAAAGCTAAGCTTACTTGACAGTCCTCTTGTACTTGGCGGGGGTTAATCAGTACGGCCATTATCTCTTATTAAAATTCAAGCGTCAACTTATATACTAAACATTGAAAAACAGAAGCTAACTTACTTGGACAGATGAGGCAGGCGTACGGTGATGTTAGGTAGGGTGGCAGGATACGGCTTTGATACCAACTGTGACGTCCCGTGCCCTTAGTCACTTGGAGCGTCACTTAAAAAAACTACTACTTGTACTTTTGCTTTAAAATTGACACTTAAACTTACATACTTAGATACCATAAATTCAGGGGATTTTTTTTGTTATACACGTACGTATTTACTATTTACATACATATACTCTTATAATGCAGAATTCTGAAACATAGGAATTTCAATTATACATACATACTTGAACTGTCTGTTTAATTAAATACTATTCAAAATATACTATTTAACTATTACTATTCATAAATACTATTTAACTATCACTATTCAAAAGAAACTATTTAGATATACTATTAACTGTTCAAAATATACAAAAAGACTATGCGGAAGATTAATTTGTGGTGGTATTCGTAACCTCGCCTCACATCCACCTCCACTGCCATCATCGTCCATTAGGGTTTAAGCTATAGGACGCTTACCTACAGCACGAACACACAACCTGAGCTTTATTACCCAGTAAGTACAACATATTAACCGCAAAGCATGTTTAAAACTTAGTACATACTTAAAATCATATAAGCATATCATAAATCAACATATACCACTTATACATAGCACATACCAGATCATCACATAACATGTCATGGAATACAAAACTTTACATACCATATGCATAGCAGATTCATCTTGTACCGAATGCATCTTATGATAGCTAGAAGCATAGTGAACTATATTATGAAAAATGCATGGTCCAGTTATGTTCATTTATGCTTCATTATTATCTTTCTTTTCTCTTGTTTACTTAGGGCCTGTGTGTTAACACTGTGTGCACGCAGACCAACGGTAACGCCTGAGGTCACCATAAAAAGTCGAAGAGCCATTAACGGATGCTCAACTTTGCTTTAAGTTACATTAACTTAATAACCTCTTCAACTAAAAAGGCCGATACGACACGCTTATTAAATTCCGTCTTGTTTATCTGTTCTAGCCATATGCTTCTCTAAGTTGTCCTTAATCCTATGCGGTAGGGATATATGGCATCTAACTTATTCTTTCATTAATCTACTTGATTATGAAACTATATGCTCTTATATATGCTGTGCATCATGGTGTGCATGGTATAAATACTTAACATGCTATAAAAACATCATTTTAAAATCATTTCATTCATGCCGTAGGCAGAGTTGTACTTACCTAGTTTGCATGCAAACTCATACTCTCGCCTTAGTCAATTTACAAGTATCTACTTGTCATCAATAACGTTTCTCATTAATACTCTTGTTAAGTCACTGTTACTGTTAGTGACTAAAGCAGATAAAATCGTTTGGTACTGATTGCCGTCGGTACAACTCGCTCTCTTTTTTAGCGTTTGAATCTCTAGACATGTTTAAGTAATTTATTACCTCATAAATTAATTACAATGTTCTCTAGTTACTATTATCGTTTGTGACTATTACTTGTGTTTCCATGTGGCACCGAGGCCAATCGGTACCCTATTGGCCTACTTTAGGGATTTGGCACCTAACTTCCATCATGCTTGATTAATTGTCATCTTGACAGAATAATCATCGTTTCTCATAGTGTTGTTCAAAACACGGTCCTTGACTGGTTTACTGGCCAGTCAACTGACCGGTTACCTCACGTGTTGGTAACTAGGTAGCCTATTGGGTTACTATGTGTAAACTTAGTGTAGTAACTGACTGGGTTACCTTGCTTGTTTGGGTTTGGTAGCCTACTGGGCTACTATTGTTGTTCAGCGTGATAGCCTACTGGGCTATTGTGGCTTGTTTGGTGTGGTAGCCTACCGGGCTACTATGGCTTATTTAGTTATTTAAGAAAATCGTTTTGGTTGCCTTATAAAATTTTTGGGAAAATTCTTTGTTTTGAAACCGTCCCTTTGCCACCCTGTTGGAAGGTGGGGAACATTTTATTAAAACCACATTTTTATTTTAAAGTGTGTAAAACACATTTTTATGTTGCATTTCAAAGGTGGTATTTGAACCACTTTTGAATACTATTTTGAAACTTGATCGAAATGACTTTGTTTGTAAATTTGGCGAACATGAAATTTTTCATCCTCGATGAGATGAATAATTTTCTTGTTCACTTCAGAGCTCAAATCTAAACCAACGGCTCCTAAACTCATTAAACTTGTGGCCAATGTGCCCAGTTTTTTTTTGCAAAATTATAGTTTTATGTTACTTTAAAAATGGCTCTGTTTGAGGCTCGAAACGGCCAAATTTTTAAAACACGCATATGTTGTCTTAAAGGTTTCAATGAGATCTACAACTTTCATGTTGAGCCCAAAGTTCAGTTTGGAATTTAAGTAGTCCATTTTTAACCAAACCCGAGACTAATTCTGGGTTCAGATTTTCTTTCCTAGTTTTAGACATTGAATGAAATCTACTTAAAAAACCTATCGTAACTTCGTTTTTTGCCAAAACCTATTTGATGCAAAAATGACTGTATCAAAATTTCCTTGTAACTCCATGTTTCACCAAATGGTTCAAAATGGCCAAAATCCATGGCCTTTTTTTTGGGGACAGATTGTGTCCAGCCACTTTTCTAAATATTCATGCATCACACATACTCACATCCATTTGTAGAAAATGTAAACATAACCATACAACTACAAACTTAAAAATGGAAAGCTAAGGGCTCAAAATAAACTTATTACAACCCATATGCATAAATAAATACATATAAATTTCATGATCAAAATCTTAAAATCAACTAACCACAAGGGAGGGTTTTCGATTTTTTACCTCTTGTGCTTCGAACCAAGCACAATTTCGAACCAAGGCTTGATGACCAAAATGGCCGTGTGATTCTTGGTGATAAAGGGGTTGGTTTTATGCTAGCAAAACACTAAAAATATTTCTCTTAATATCAACTCAAAACCATAACTAAAAACTACAAGGTTTGGATTCTAAAAACTTATCCTTGATGCACTTGAAATGGCTTGGATTGAATCCTCCTAACACAAGCTTGTGGGGGCTGATTTTTTGGTAACTTTTGGCTGTGTTTTTTTGGCTTGAAAAATGGAGGGTTTTGGGGCTTGGGAGTAGTCAGAAGTAGCAAGGAAAAGAGAGAGAATTAGTAGTGGTTTTTGGGGTGTGAAAAAGAAAGGAACACAAGTCTAAGGTATGGCCACCCTTTTACAGATAGACCTAAGCAACCATTAACCAAACCTAACCTCACTTAATCAAGCTATTCCTAAGCTAATTTGGGCTAAATTTCTACCCAATTTAGCCCATCACCACCGAATGAGCTGCCGACATAAAAGAGGGGAAGAATTAAAAATTTTTGTTTGATGGCATGTGATGGAATGGTGACATTTTTTAATCCATGTGTCATAACTTACTCCATTTTTTATTCTTACTTTTTGGGGTTATTTTATAGCTGAAAAAAGCTAGTTTCCAGCCAAGGCTCATGGTTTTTGGGCCCAAAAATTCATCTGCATTTGCCTCTTGTTGCAATCTAATTTTCTACTGCGGTGTTCGGTCATTTCTCGATAGTTTTCTAATTTTCATCTGGAAATCAGATTTTCTGAATCTGATTTTTACACTGATGATTTCTAGTTGGTTTATACTGTCTAAGAGCCCATTCTATACCAATTTACTATTCATTTCCTATACTGTGGTTGTGTCTATACTGTGTTGTACTTGTGCACACAAACGGGGTGTTCCAGCATGAAATTTTCAACACAGTCTCTCTTGACTAATTCGGACGTATTGATTTCAATTTTATTTGTTTTACGTCCTTCTAGGGTCATATGGACCAGTTTTCAGGATCTGTGTTGTAAGGACCGCCCTAACTACTATATTTACTTTAGCCTTACTTACTTCTGCTCTGATACCACCATTGTGAGCGACTCGACTCGCTCGAGCTGTCCACTTACTTAAAACTTAACTTTACTCTTCTTTTCTCATCTTATACTTTTCTTACTTTTTTTGAAGTTTTCATTTAACTTCAACTTTCTTTAAAGTACTGTAAGAAGTATTTTCTTTATCATACTCAGTTCTTGTACTCTTGCACTTTCTCACTTTAACACTTGATCATTTTAAACTTTCTTGCAGAAGCGGTTTTGAAAAACTATTGAAATATTTTTTTTCTTCTTTAAAATAAACTTGTAAGTTTTTCGAAACCATATTAAAATACTTCATAAACTTAACTTACAATAAACCTTGTCTCTTATCTTTACTTTACATATACATTTCTTTTAATTGTAGCGGACAATCATAATGAAAACCATAACCCACTCCATGACACCTCCAGGAATCTGTCTGCTAGCCCATCTGATCATTTTCTCATAACGTAGGCAGCTTACTCGTTACTTACATCACGAACAAACTAGTGAGCTAGAGCTCAATGAGTACAAACATACATAAAACATTCATAACTTAACACACATATCATACTTACACATATATGCCTAACACAGCATATGCATGACAATAGATACTAATTTCAGTATGCTTGCTTATGCTTCTCTCTTCACTTTTCTTACTTTCTATTCTATTCTTTTCTTTTCTTTTCTTATCCTTCTTAATCTTTCACTTATGAGGCCATGGTTAGACGTGCCTACTGCGCATAGACCAATGGAGGAAGGGGGAGCTACCCACCAATTAACCCCACGGTCAACTTTAAGCCCATAAACTACCGCATTTGTAGGTAGCACCACACAACTGGGGTGGAGGCTTTTCTTGAACCTCACATCTAGAGAGGCCGGTACGGCAACCTTTTAAATTTTCAAGCTTATTATCTTGTTTATCTTTTTATCTTTCTTTACTTTAACGGTGACACCACGTGCACTCAGCAACCCGAACCGTCACCGAAAACTGTTACTTGCTTCTTTAACTTTTACTTATACTTCTTCTTTAAAACCGATACTTAAACTTGCTGAATTTAATACCATAAATTTTGAGGGATTTTTTTTATATACGTGTACGTATTTACTATTCACATACGTATACTATTAAAATGCGGAATTTGAAAAACATAAAGATTTCAATTATACATACACACTTATATACTTGTTTATCTGATTACTATTCATCAAATACTATTTAAATATACTATTCATACATATACTATTTACTGTTCTAAAATACCGTTTAACCTTTACTGTTCAAAATACTATTTAACTGTCGACGTCCAAAATACTATTTACTCATACTATGCGAAAGAATACTCACGGTGTATCCATAACCTCATCCTCACATCCGCCTCCGCCGCCATCATCGCCCCTTGATGTTTATGCTATAGGATGCATACCTACAGCATGAACACACTTCGTGAGCTTTACGCTCAGTAAGTACAACATGTTAACCGTAAAACATGTTTAAAACATAGTACATACTTAAAATCATAAGCATGACATATATCACTTAATAAATCACATACCATATAAGCATATCACATATCAGCTCACATATCATGTCATCACATAACATGTCATAACACCGAATATAAAACTTCACATACTTTATGCATAACAGAAGCACCGTGTACTGTATGCACTCTACTGAAAAAGAAAGCATAATGAACTATAACTAATGCATGGTCCGGTTATGTTCATTTATGCTTCAAACTTCTCTTTTTTTTTCTTGTCTATTTAGGCTCCATGTCTCAGTACTGTGTGCGCGCAGACCAATGATAATGCCCGAGGTCAACTAACGCCAAAGAGCCATTAACTGATGCTCAACTTTTGGTCTTAACTTTCTTTAACTGGAAACCCCTTCGACTGAAGGAGCCGGTATGACACACCTACTTATTTCCATCTCATTTAACTGTTCTAACCATACGCTTCTCTAAGCTGTCCCTAATCCTACGCGGTAGGGATTTATGGCTTCTATCTTGTTCTTTCATCAATCTACTCGATTATGAAACTATATGCTCTTATGTATGCTGTGCAGCATCGTGTGTAAGATACATAATTAAAATACTGGAAAAGCATCATTTTAAATTCATTTATCCATGCTGTAGGCGGAGTTGTACTTACCTGTCAATGGACAGTTTATACTCTCGCCTTCATCACAATACAAGTACCTCCCTGTAATCATAATGCATTACATTAACATTCACTCTTAGGTCACTGTGGTCATTAGTGACTAATAAAAATTCCATCTTTAGGTGATACCGACCCTTATCGGTACTAATTGCCCTCTTCTTAAGAATTTGATTTTCTAATTTCTAATCATGGTTAATTAATTTATTTGCTTAATAAATTAATTAACGTCGCTCTTAGGTCACTCTATCATTAGGAACTAATAAATTTATCGTTGTGTGGTATCGATGCCTATCGGTACCCAACTGCTCTACTTTGGGAATTTTGATATCTAATTTCTAATCGTGCTTGATTAATTGGTCTACTTGACAAATTAATCACTGTCTCTTACTATCCCATTCAGACTTGGTTCTTGACTGGCTAACCGACCAGTCAATTGACTGAATACCTAGCGTATTGACCATTTAGCCTGTCGGGTTACCTTTACCGATTAAACCGCTCCAAATTTTATACTTAGCTCACACCTGTCCCGCGGGTGGTACTATTCCAACCTAGGGGTCGTTTTCTTACATTACGAGATTTCTAATTGGTCGGTTTACTAATCTTCAAAACGTCCATCCTTCTTTCCCGGACCCAAGTCATCGAGGGGGCTCGGGTTTCCATCCCGATCACATTTTCACCCTTCGTTTCCTAAAATACCCCTTTGTGCCGTTTTAGAAATTTCGGCAGCATTTCCGCTAAATTTTTGGGTTTCCGGCGTTTAGGAAACGTCTTAAAACTATCTAACCTGTTCTAACCTGCCATGTACTAAACCAGAGGCCTAATTTTTACGTAAAAGCTCAGCTTTTACGTAAAAATATTCACATGTCCTCACATTCTCTTTTTCGACATTTCATCCTTTTTCTTACAATTCCTCAAGTCAGTAAACCATAATTAATACATAATTATTTCCAATAATAAATTGAGGAATCAAGGGATCAAAACCACTACCAAAATCGTTCCCATCGGTGGTTGGGTGAACCATTCGATCTCGATCGCACAATCTTTGAATCATCACTCTTCACTTTTGAAACTCCGGTTTGCAAATCTGATGCTGCAGATGTGTCCGGAACATCGAAAATAGGCCAATGGGCCATTCTTCAATTTTTGGTCTCCGAGTCACCATTGACCACGGCGGCGATGGGAGTGGCGACCACCATCTTGAAGAGTTCGACGAGAGGAACCCATTGGTGGTGTCAATTTCACCAATCGAGGCTCCGATCGCCAGAAATCGACCCTCAAAAAGTCGGTGATGGTGGCGGTGTTGGATCTTCATTTTTCGGCGTTGTTGCCCAAAATTGATTTGGGGCTTTTGACTTACGTGTTGTTTTAAGCATTTTGATACCCACCTTGCAACTCAACTCCACCGGAATATCGAGATTCGACGGTGCTGATGGTGATGGCGACGGCGAACCTTGGGCGGCATGATCCAACGGCTATTGACATAAAATGAAGCCTGGGTTTTGTTCTACTCTTCACCACAAATCCATTGGGACTAGAATCGTGGCATTTGGACATCGGACAGCAAAGAAATCATGGTTTGAAAAGTTTAGCCACCGGGGGCTTTAGGCGGCGCGTGCGGTGTTCTCCGGTGTCAGTTCCGTCGACTCGGCACACTGTTGGACTCAGCTCGTCAAGAGCTTTCCAATGGTGCCGGTGGTGTTGAAAATGAAGGCCGGATTCAATGGTCGGTCATTGTTCATCTTCGTGTGGTGTGGGGGAGGGAGAAAATGAGATTTGGAAAAATATGGGGGCTATTTTTCAAGAATCTCCAAAATTTCGTCCTTTATACTGATTTTTTGAAAAATTTTAAGATAGGCTATACTGACTAATTTGGGCGTGCTGAACCTAAATATATCAGTTTTATCTTCATCCGAGGTCGTCTCGACCAGTTTTCTGATATGACATGGTTCTAAATCAAAAATTACTTTTTGTACTCAAATGACTAATTTGAGCATTCTGAATCCAAATATATCAGTTTTATATCAAGAAAAGGTCATCTTAACCAATTTCTTGATACTGTGGTTACGCCTACACTGTGTTGACACTGCGCACGCATAACGAGGTGTTTTCGCATGAAATTTCAAACACAGTTTCCCTTGACTAATTTGGATGTGTTGATTTCAAATTTATCAGTTTTACGTCCATCTGAGGTCTTATAGACCAGTTTTCGAGATCTGTATGACCCCGTCTTGAAAAATGTGTCAGGTGCCCGATTGACTAATTTGGGCGTCCTGATTCTAAATATATCAGTTTCGGGGCGAGAAAAGGTAGTCTTGACCCTCATCCCGATACTACGTATCTCTTAAACAAAATCTACATTTTATGCTCAATTGACCAGATTGAGCCAACTGACTATTAATATGTCAGTTTTATGCCAGATTAAGGCCGTCTTGACTACTAACCTGACACTGTATTTCTCACTATTCACTAATCACTAATCAATGTTCACCATTCACTATCTGACTGACTAATCTGAGCGTTCTGACTTTGATTTTGTCAGTCTATGGGCGAGAAGGGGTCATCTAGACCACTTTTCTGGATACTGTACATTTATTAGGGCAATTATCACTGCTGCACTCAGGTGACCAGTCTAATCATACTGATGACTAGCTCATCAGTTCTGTATCATGAAATGGTCGTCTGGACCGGTTTCTTGATATTGCGTGCCTCAACGCACACTCACATAATAGGGTGGACTGATTTAACTGTCGGTTGCCCCTTTCACTGCATAAATAGTAATTAAACGTTACTATACCCGCTTAATTCATTCAACTGAAAAGCACACTGTGTTTATTAACTTAATTACATCATTGTATAGTAATTAAGTTTCATAATTCATGAGAGTCATTATAGTGGCTCTCAGCTCATTACGTAACCTTTTACACGGACTCTTACACGGGCGTGTGCAAGGCAACACGGGCGTGTACATTTCAGACACGGGTGTGTACTAATTGAGACTACTTAACACGGCCATGTCTTTGAAACACATTCATCTATCCGAGCGGTACACGACCTTTTACACGGTCGTGTACTTGACCGTGTTACACTACACGGCCATGTACACTCACACGGCTACTAATAGATACACAGTCCGAATGGTACACGGCCGTGTATTTGACCATTTACTTAAATTTACATCAAAAGGCATTAAATTATGTCCATTTTATTCCTTAGTGACTTATTACATGGTAAGTAGGTGCCATGAAAATGGCGGTCATTACAACCTACGACCCTTACAAAATTTTCATCCTCGAAAATTAGAATAATTCCGAGACGTCTCTTCTCTTGTCTTTTTCCCATTCTCATGTGGCTTCCTCAACACGATGATTTCACCACAACACTTTTAATAGCGGTATACTTTATTCCTAAGTACCTTCTCCTCTCTGACTAGGATCCGCACGGGTCTCTCCTTGTACGTCGGATCAGCGTATACTACAACGAATTCTTGGCTAAGAACATGGGAGCTGTTTCACACGTACTTCTTTAGCATCAAGATGTGAAAGACGTTGTGCACTGTAACTAACTCGGGAGGAAGTGTTAGTCTATAAGCCACCTTTCTGGCTTTCTTTATTATCTCAAGGTCCTATGTACCTAGGACTGAGCTTTTTTTTTTTTTTTCAAAGTGCACCACCCCTTTCATGGGTGCCGCCTTTATAAAGACCAAGTCTCTTACTTGAAACTCAAGGGGTCTATAGCGTTTATCATCAAAATTTTTCTGTTGACTATGCGCTGTATCTAACGTTTCTCATGTCAGTTTCACATCTGCCATGGTATTCTTGAAGATGTATGAGCTAATTAGTCGTTTCTCTCCGGTTTCGTACTAATGAGCCAGGGATCTGCATTTCTTTCCACCAAGAGTCTCGTACGGTGCCATTCCTATCGAGGAATGGTAGTTGCTGTTGTACGAGAACTTGCTCAATGGTAGCTTCTGATCCCAAATTCCTATGAAGTCTAGGACGCAGGTCTCAACATGTCCTCCAACATCTGTATGGTCCTCTCAGACTAACTGTCGGTCTGAGGATGAAATGCTGTGCTGAACTCTCACTTAGACCGTAATGCAGCCTGAACACTTCACCAAAATCTGGAGGTAAAGCATCTACTATTATCTGAGACGATTGACTCTGGTACTCCGTTCCGTTTCATGAATTGTTACGCATAGATTTCTACTAGTCGTTCCACTGAGTAGCTAACTTTCATTGCTTAAAATCTAGCTGATTTTGTCAGTCTATCTACAATCACCCAAATTGCGTCATTATCGTTTTACGTCTTCGGCAATCTGACTACAAAATTCATCGTAATCCGGTCCCATTTCTACTCGGGTAGCATAATTTTCTATGATTATCCTGCTGGGCGCTGGTGTTCTGCCTTAACCTTCTGGCACGTAAGGTATCTGGCGACGAACTCGACAATGTCATTCTTAATTCCAAGCCATCAAAAGCTTTCCTTCAGGTCCTTGTACATCTTATTCGCTACTGGATGTACGGAATATGTTGTCTCGTGAGGTTTTGAAAGGATTTGCTTCGTGAGTTCTTCATCTTTCGAAACACATACTCTATCTCTGTAGTAGAGTATGCCGTCCTTACAGATTCTAAACTCTGAACTATGGTCCTCTGCAGCCTCCTTTTTGAGCTTATTCAGGGACAATTCAAAGCCTTGACCGATCTTGATCTCTTCTTAGAACGTCAATTGGAAGGGTCATGTCAGACAACCTCCCTGTCAAAATCTTGATCTCGCTACTGCATAGCTCCCTTGTAGCGCTTCCGACGATGCACTGATAGCCATAGGCATAGTAAAATGCTTATGACTCTGTACATTGACCACTTTCTTGGCTTTTTTCGAATGATATAGGATTTTGTAGTTGTAATCCTTTACCAACTCTAACCATTTACACTGCCTCATGTTAAACTCTTTCTACATGAAGATACACTTGGGGCTCTGGTGGTCAGTGTAAATCTCGCACTTGACTCCTTACAGGTAGTGCCTCTATGCTTTTAATGCAAAACTACCACTGTTAGCTCCAGATCACGCGTTGGGTAGCTCTTCTCAAGGTTTTTAAGTTGTCGTGAAGTATACGTGACTATTCTACCACTCTGCATCAACACAGTTTCCAACTCGATTTTAGATGTGTCGCTTTAAATCACAAAGCTTCCTTGACTAGCATCTGGAATGGTCAGTATTGGAGCACTTGTGAGTCTTCGTTTCAGCTCTTGAAAGCTTTTGTCACACTTGTCAGTCCACTCATACCTCTTTCCCTTCTTGGTGAGCGTTGTGAGCGGTGCGACTAGCTTTGAAAAACCTTCGACAAAATGTTGGTAGTATCCCACTAAGCCTAGGAAGCTGAGGATCTTCGTCACGTTTCTCAGAGCCGGCCACGCACTAACTGCGTCAATTTTAGTCGGGTCCACAGATACTCCTTCCTTGGGGTATACGTGACTAGGAAATAGACCTTCTCCAGTCAAAACTCGTACTTGGAGAACTTGGCATATAGCTGATGGTCCTGTTACATGCGCAAAATGATCCTCAAGTGCTCTTTGTGCTCTTCCTTCGTCTTGGAGTATACAAGTATGTCATCGATGAACACAATGACAACTTGTCTTGGAAGTCTTCAAATACGCGGTTCATTAAGCCCATAAAGGCTGCGGGGGCATTCGTCAATCCGAATGGTATGACCAAGAACTCGTAATGTCTGTATTGCGTTTGAAAGGCTATTTTGGGGTACATCTTCATCCTTAATTCGCAGTTGATGGTACTCTAAATGTAAATTGATCTTCTAGAACACTACAGTGTTTCGGAGCTAATCAAATAAATCGTTAACCCGCAGTAATGGGTTCTTGTTCTTAATCGTAACCCCGTTCAACTTTCTGTATTTGATGCACCTTCTCAGTGTTCCGTCCTTCTTCTTCACGGATGGTACAGGTGCTCTCTAGGGTGAACAGCTCTGTCGAATGAATCCCTCGTCTACTTAGTCTTTCAGCTGGGCTTGGAGCTCCTTTAGCTTTACAGAGCCCATTCTATATAGGGCCTCGGAGATGTCAGCTTTAGAGATGGGGGCTGATTCTGGTAGACGTTCAGTCTCGAATGAGATCTCTCGCTCTGACGAGAGTTCTAGAAGACCTTCTGGAAGTATCTCCATGAATTCCCTGACTATCGGCATGTTCTCGGGTCCTATCTCTATTCCTCGTGTCTTATCTATGCTAGGAAGTCCATGCATCCACTGGATAGCATCTCGCAAGCCTTCACTGCTGATATCATCGCCTTTGATTGCTCTAGCGACAAACCCTTGTAGATGAACTTTTCGCATCCAATTGGTTCAAAAACGATTTTCGACCTTCGACAGTCTATGAGGACGTTGTATCCTGCAAGGAAAACCATTCCCAAGATTTCGTCATAATCGACAATGTCACTGATGATCAGGTTAGCGCTCAATTCTCACCCGTAGATAATTACTGGCACCTGACGCATCCAGTAATTAGACAATAAAACTTCGACTGAAGGAGGTGACATTCTAAAAGTCTACTTCATCCTATCTAAGCTCCTACCTAGCTTTCTAGCGGAATCTGATGATGTAATGAATGGGTGGCTCCATAATCAAATAGAACTAACACATCAAAGTTGGTGATAGAAAGCTGGCCTGCCACCACTACAGAAGTTACAGCTTCAGCGTCACTCCTCGCTTAAGCCGAGATTCTCCCTTAGCTGTCTGAAGCTTTCAGTATGCCTTGTGTAATCGAAGGGCCTTTGATCTTGGTCTGGGCGGCATGACATTGATTATTCCCAGTGTGGGGTTGATTCTGTCAGCTCTATGGGTTGGAGTGCTAGTTTTTGGCATAGTGGCAATCATTGTTACAGATGAAACAACCACTTGCTCTCTGCTTGCATTCTCCTGGGTGCCTCTTTCCGTATTTCGTGCATGTCGGCTATTGGCTGTCATTCCTTCCTGGTCATTTCTCTTCTGGGGGAAATTCTTTTGTGAATCTTGGTTGCCCTGATTCCCCTTTTCTCTTGTTGTTATGGGAATGCCTGCTATTCTGGCCAGTTCCCATGTTCTGTCCTCTGTGTCATGACTCGAGGTTCTGCTTCCCTTGAGTTTGCTCGACTTGCATTTTCTCCTCCTTTCGTGCCTTAAAATTCTATGCCTTTCGCTCCTTATCCTGAGTCGACCAGTACTCAGCTCAGATAGCGTTGCTGACACATTCTGCTAGTGTCGCTAGTCCGTGGCTTCCGCTACAGACCTAAACTGTGATTTCCGTTCTGAACATCTTCAGCATTCGTCTGACTCTCTCCTTTTAGTTGATACCAAATCTGGACAAAGTTGAGCCAACTGCTCAAACTTCTTGACTGCCTCTATAATAGTCATACTATCTTAGTGCAGGTTGTCGAACTCATCTTACTGCGCTACTAGTGCTTCCTCATTGAGGTACATCTCCTTGAATTCCTTAATGAAATTACTCCAGCACATCTCTCTAATGTTCCTCCTAATGGTTACCATCTTCCACCACTAACGCGCCTCATTGCGCAGGGTGAAGGATGTGCACATCACTTTCTCTCTCTATCTGTTAACCCTATAAAATCCAAGATTACTTGGATATCCGTTAGCCAATCATCGGCCTCTATAGGGTTGGTGATTCCTAAGAATTCTAACGCTTTCATGCGTCGGAATCTCTCATACAAGTCACCTTCCCTAGTGGTTGGCGGAAAAACAATTACTGCTACAAAAGTAGCCATTACCATACGTGCTAGTGCCTCCTGGGCTGGAGGAGCTGCTTGCTCCCTCAAAGTTTTTGGGGCTGTTGGAGCCTCCTGTGTTGGCATCTCTACTAACTGCGATGTTTGGGGTTACTGGTCCAGCTATTCCCTAAGCTGGTTTAACTCTTGTTGCTGGTTCTCCATCATCTCTCGCATAGCTGCGAGCTGTGCCATCAATTCGTCCTTTCAGGATACTTGGTTTGTCTGTACTCGTGTCCTCATCGTGCTTTCCTATGTAACCCTATCGCACAGCAGGAAAGGAAAATATAAGTCTCTTAAATTCTATACTTAGGGCTCGTATCACATATCATTTTCTTTCTTACTTAACAATCTTACTTAAACATGATGAATATAAATATACATACTATATCCATCTTTGTCTCTCTCATACTATGATATTCAATACAATTGCCACATTGTATTGAAACATCATCTGAGTGCTAGGATTCATCCTGCACTTTCTGTCATATCATACTCACACTGTGGGAAAAATTATATCTAGCCCCTAAGGCAAAGCTTTACTGCTTATCTCATAATATATTTCACATAATATATATACATATATTCAAGATTCTAGTTCAGCGGGAGTGACACACACTTCCCCTATACGATCCCAACAAGTATATTATGCTACAACTATCGGGGGAGAGCTACTGCTTCCCTCTATATATTTTCATAACTAACATTCCCGCAGAAGGGTTACTACTATTGGAAGGACAATCCTGATTCAGTATCAAGCATCTCCTCATCATCACTATCGCTGAGTGAGAACTCCTCTGGGTTCTCCTCTTCTTCTCAGTCGAAACTGACCTCGTCATCGCTGGCTATGATGACTTAAGGTTCGTACATCCCCATCTATTTGTCATTACTAAAACGGTCAGGGATCTCCTCTCCCTTATCGTCGGGATAGGTGTCGGAAAGAGTCTCATCATCTTCCTCTTTCATGGGGTGTTCGGGAGACATACGGGCTGGATCGGGGTTCTCCATCGGCTCCCTATTGCCCTTGTGTACTTCTGGCTGGTGCTCGGCCATGAACTCTTCATCGACCAGTTGGGGTGCTGGTTCTACCGGGTCACCCTCCATAATGGCGGTTGCTATAATGCCTTGGGCTTGTGCAGGGTTCCCGGGGTCGAGCACTTTTCTCTCGGTGTTCATTATCTCCTTGATAAGGCTTGCTAGTCCTGCTTGATCACTCTTCTAATTCTGTTTGGCAAGGTCTCTTTCTCTCTTTAGGTCTTTTCCTATCTTTATCCACTTTTGTCTCGGCATGTATTGTAGAAGCCCATATCGGTTCCTTGTAGCGAATAACATACGTTAGAATTGTGTCACCGAACATCAGATGCAGTCTTTCAGTCCGATGAACAAATTCTCGTATATCCATAACTCTAGGGAACTTAGGCTGTCTCTTCGCTTGCCCATAAAGAAAAACTAAGGCTGATGCTAGACTCCTCTCAGAGATTGGCTCGATCGTGGTATGACAAAACTCGACGCAGTTAAGAGCTCATCTTGGTCATAAGGATCCCGATACACATGAGAGTATCTTCCTAAGAGATATCAACAGCCAACAGGACTCAGTTATCCTGATCAATGGCGTACAATCGGGGAATCACTTTGATAACGTGAAACCAGTCCTGACATTCTCATGAAGTGCAAGAGTACTGTTTGCTACTCAAAACTTAGTGGACAACTAGTCCTGAAGATCGGTACAACTTAGGTAGTAATCCATGTCCTCACTCTGAGCAATTCTGTAGCACTACATGGTCATGATTTTGCGTATAGTGATCTCGGCATCTCTTCATCTTATCCTCGCCATCATAGATTTCGTCGTTTCATTACTATAAAATATTATCTTCAACAGATAAACATTTACCGACTAAAAAATAAAACTAACTTACTTGGACAGATGAGGCAGGCATGCGGCGATGTGAGGTAGGATGGCAGGAAACCGCTCTGATACCAACTGTGATGCCCTGTGCCCTCAGCAGCCCGAACCATCACTGAAAACTGTTACTTTCTTCTTTAACTTATACTTATACTTCTTCTTTAAAACCGATACTTAAACTTGCTGAATTTAGTACCATAAATGTAGAGGGATTTTTTTTATATACGCGAACGTATTTACTATTCACATACGTATACTATTAAAATGCGGAATTTGAAAAACATAAAGATTTCAATTATACATACACACTTATATACTTGTTTATCTGATTACTATTCATCAAATACTATTTAAATATATTATTCAAACATATGCTGTTTACTGTTCCAAAATACCGTTTAACCTTTACTATTCAAAATACTATTTAACTGTCACCATTCAAAATACTATTTACTCATACTGTGCGGAAGAATACTCACGGTGTATCCATAACCTCATCCTCACATTCGCCTCTGCCGTCATCATCGCCCCTTGATGTTTACGCTATAGGATGCTTACCTACAGCATAAACACACTCCGTGAGCTTTACGCCCAGTAAGTACAACATGTTAACTGTAAAACATGTTTAAAACATAGCACATACTTAAAATCATAAGCATGACATATATCACTTAATAAATCACATACCATATAAGCATATCACATATCAGCACACATATCATGTCATTACATAACATGTCATAACACTGAATATAAAACTTCACATACTTTATGCATGACAGAAGCATCGTGTACTGTATGCACTCTACTGAAAAAGAAAGCATAACGTACTATAACTAATGCATGGTCCGGTAATGTTCATTTATGCTTTAAACTTCTTTTTTCTTTTCTTGTCTATTTAGGGTCCATGTGTCAGTACCGTGTGCATGCAGACCAACGATAACGCCCGAAGTCAACTAATGCCGAAGAGCCATCAACTGATGGTCAACTTTTGGCCTTAACTTTCTTTAACTGGAAACCCTTTTGACTGAAGGAGCCGGTACGACACACCTACTTATTTCCATCTTGTTTAACTATTCTAGCCATACGCTTCTCTAAGCTATCCCCAATCCTACGTGGTAGGGATTTATGGCTTCTATCTTGTTCTTTCATCAATCTACTCGATTATGAAACTATATGCTCTTATGTATGCTGTGCAGCATCGTGTGCAAGATACATACTTAAAATACTGGAAAAGCATCATTTTAAATTCATTTTATCCATGCTGTAGGTGGAGTTGTACTTACCTATCAACGGACAATTTATACTCTCGCCTTCGTCACAATACAGGTACCTCCCTGTAATCATAATGCATTACATTAACATTCACTCTTAGGTCACTGTGGTCATTAGTGACTAATAAAAATTCCATCGTTAGGTGATACCGACCCTTATCGGTACTAATTGCCCTCTTCTTAAGAATTTGATTTTCTAATTTCTAATCATGGTTAATTAATTTATTTGCTCAATCAATTAATTAACGTTGCTCTTAGGTCACTCTATCGTTAGGAACTTATAAATTTATCGTTGTGTGGTACCGATGCCTATCGGTACCCAATTACTCTACATTGGGAATTTTGATATCTAATTTCTAATCGTGCTTGATTAATTTGTCTACTTGACAAATTAATCACTGTCTCTTACTATCCCATTTAGACTTGGTCCTTGACTGGCTAACCAACCAGTCAACTGACTGAAAACCTCGCGTATTGACCATTTAGCCTGTCGGGTTACCTTTACCGATTAAACCGCTCCAAATTTTATACTTAGCTCACACCCGTCCCTCGGGTGGTACTATTCTGACCTAGGGGTTGTTTTCTTACATTACGAGATTTCTAATTGGGCGGTTTACTAATCTTCAAAATGTCCGTCCTTCTTTCCCGGACCCAAGTCATCGAGGGGGCTCGTGTTTCCATCTCGATCACATTTTCACCCCTCATTTCCTAAAATACCCCTTTATACCGTTTTAGAAATTTTGGCAGCATTTCCGCTTAATTTTTGGGTTTTTAGCGTTTAGGAAACGCCTCAAAACCATCTAACCTATTCTAACCTACCACGTACTAAACCAGAGGCCTAATTTTTACGTGAAATCTCAGCTTTTACGTAAAAATATTCACATTTCCTCACATTCTCTTTTTCGACATTTCATCCCTTTTTCTTACAATTCCTCAAGTCAGTAAACCATAATTAATACATAATTATTTCCAATAATAAATTGAGGAATCAAGAGATCAAAACCACTATCAAAATCGTTCCCGTCGGCGGTCAGGTGAACTGTTCGATCTCGATCGCACGATCTTTGAATCATCACTCTTTACTTTTGAAACTCCGGTTTGCAAATCTGATGCCGCAGATGTGTCCGAAATGTCGAAAATAGGCCAACGGGCCATTCTTCAATTTTCAGTCTCCGGGTCACCGTTGACTGGCGTTGACTGCGGTTGACCGGTGTTGACCGGCGTTGACCACGACGGCGATGGGAGTGGCGACCACCATCTTGAAGAGCTCGACGAGAGGAACCCGTTGGTGGTGTCAATTTCACCAATCAAGGCTCCTATCACCGGAAATCGGACCTCGAAAAGTCAACGATGACGGCGGTGTTGGATCTTCATTTTTCGGTGTTGTTGCCCAAAATTGATTTGGGACTTTTAACCTACGTGTTGTTCTGAGCATTTTGATACCCACCTTGCAACTCAACTCCGCTGGAATATCGAGATTCGACGGCGGTGATGGCCACAGCGACGTTGAACCTTGGGCGGTGTGATCTAGCGGCTGTTGACGTGAAATGAAGCCTGAGTTTTGTTCTACTCTTCACCAAGAATCCATTGGGATCAGAATCGTGGCATTTGGACGTCGGACGGCGAAGAAATCACGGTTGGAAAATTTCGGTCACCGGCGGCTTTAGGCGGCACGTGCAGCGTTTTCCGGTGTCGGTTCCGTCGACTCGACACACCGTTGGACTCAGCTCGTCGAGAGCTTTCCAATGGTGTCGGCGGTGTTGAAAACGGAGTTCGGATTCGATGGTCGGTCACTGTTCATCTTCGTATGGTGTGGGGGAGGGAGAAAATGAGATTTGGAAAAATATGGGGGCTATTTTTCAAGAATCTCCAAAATTTCGTCCTTTATACTGATTTTTTGAAAAACTTTAAGATAGGCTATACTTACTAATTTGGGCGTGCTGAACCTAAATATATCAGTTTTATCTTCATCTGAGGTCGCCTCGACCAGTTTTCCGATACTGCATGGTTCTCGATCAAAAATTACTTTTTGTGATTAAATGACTAATTTGAGCATTCTGAATTCAAATATATCAGTTTTATATCAAGAAAAGGTCATCTTGACCAATTTCTTGGTACTATGGTTAGGCCTACACTATGTGGACACTGCGCACGCATAACGAGGTGTTTTCGCATGAAATTTCAAACACAGTCTCCCTTGACTACTTTGGACGTGCTGATTTCAAATTTATCAGTTTTATGTCCATTTGAGGTCTTCTAGACCAGTTTTCGGGATCTGTATGATCTTGTCTCGAAAAACATATCAGGTGCTTGATTGACTAATTTGGGCGTCCTGAGTCTAAATATATCAGTTTCGGGGCGAGAAAAGGTCATCTTGACCCTCATCCCGATACTACGTATCTCTTAAACAAAATCTACATTTTATGCTCAATTGACCAGATTGAGCCTGCTGATTATTAATATGTCAGTTTTATGCCAGATTAAGGCCGTCTTGGCTACTAACCTGACACTGCGTTTCTCACTATTCACTAATCACTGTTCACTATTCACTATCTGACTAACTAATCTGAGCGTTTTGACTTTGATTTTGTCAGTCTATGGGCGAGAAGGGGTCATCTAGACCACTTTTCTCGATACTGTACATCTATTACGGTAATTATCACTGCGGCGCTCAGGTGACCAGTCTGAGCGTACTGATGACTAGCTCATCAGTTCTGTATCATGAAATGGTCGTCTGGACCGGTTTCTTGATATTGCGTGTCTCAACGCACACTCACATAATAGGGTGGACCGATTTCACTATCGATCGTCCCTTTCACTGCATAAATAATAATTAAACGTTGCTATACCCGTTTAATTCATTCAACTGAAAAGTACACTGTGTTTATTAACTTAATTACATCATTGTATAGTAATTAAGTTTCATAATTAATGAGAGTCATTACAGCAGCTCTCGGCTCATTACGTAACCTTTTACACGGACTCTTACACGGGCGTGTGCAAGGCAACACGGGCGTGTACATTTCAGACTTGGGCGTGTACTAATTGAGACTACTCAACACGACCATGTCTTTGAAACACATTCATCTATCCGAGCGGTACACGGCCTCTTACATGGCCGTGTACTTGACCGTGTTACACTACACGACCATGTACACTCACACGGCTACTAACAGATACACAGTCCGAATGACACACAGCCGTTTACCTGACCGTGTTACTTAAATTTACACTAAAAGGTATTAAATTATGTCCATTTTATTCCTTAGTGACTTATTACATGGTAAGTAGGTGCCATGAAAATGGTGGTCATTACATTAACTTATCTTTCTATTCTGACTTCGTGAACATGTTAAGCTAGAATGTCACAAAGCACAACTTTGTATGAAACTTAATCAGAAACTTTTTATTACTTGTAAACATTTCTTTTAAGAAATGTGTCTTAACTTTACTTCTTAACATATCATAACACAGTCCTATGGCAAGTCAGTTCGTGAGTAAACAAATAAATATCTGCACTTACAAATACTTTGCTGGAATCTCCTTCTTTGCTTTTGGATCCGTAGACTCTCATTCTTCGCCTCTAGGTCGAATCCCTATAACCGAAATAATTACGGTTATTTTAAAAATCTTTACTATATACATAAAACTTAATAAAACGTAACAATTCTACATTTAATCTCTTAATTATGAACTTAAGGATATAAAATCCCATTTCTAGCCTTTCCGTTAAATTTTGGTAAAATTATCATTTTGCCCCTAACTTTTGACAAAATGACAATTTCATCCCTAGCGGACTTTTCTTACTTCTCTCCTTCTTAAATCTTAATCTTGACCTAAAAAATCTTAATTAATCTCATTTGTCACTTTTCCACTAACTTTTGGAAAAACGACCGTTGTATCTCAAACTTTTGGCAAAATTACCATTTTTCCCCTAGCAGGATTTTTCTCACTTAAACCTTACTTTTGACCTTTAAAAGTCTAATTAGAACCTTTGAATCACTTTTGAAACTCTAACGGTTCATTTTGACTATTTCCCAAATTTTTGGCAAAAATTACCATTTTGCCCTTATCGGGGTTTTCTTACTTTTCTTCAACTTAAAATTCGATTCTGGCCCTTAAAATCTCATTTAAGTTATTCTAGGGCTCCAACGGTCATTTCTGAGTATTTCAAAAATTTTGGGTAAATAGTACTATTTGACGGTGAATAGTATTATTCGCGATCGGTTTGCCTTATTCTACTGTCGTTTGGCTAAAAATCAATCACGTAGTTTTTCATCTTTCTCCCCGATCTTGGTTTACCTAAGGTAACCTCTTGGGATTTCGGTCTCTTAATGGCATATCTATTTTTCTGAATTTGACGGAATTTTCAGGAAGTGCACCAGAGGACTTATCTAGCCATCCGTGCTATCTGTTTGATCTAATTAAGTCTTGAAACTCTTAAAAACCCTGAAACACTTTTCTTACCTTATCTTTGCTCTAACTTGCCATCTTCTTATATCTATATTTTTCTAATACCGAAACCACTCCTTTTTTAGCGTTTTGGTCCGAAATCACTTTCTCATTCTTAAACTTTATTCTTTAATCACTTTTGGAGATTTTAAATCCTCTAAAACATTTATTTATTACTGTTAACTTTATTATCTGTCTATTTATTATCTGTCTATTTATAACTTTGCTTAACCTAGGTAACACTGTAGAAATTCTCTGGTCTATCACAATACATGTCTTCCGAGAACAGTGAAATTTCTCGGATGTCGCATGTATGACCTCATCTCAAAAAACGTGTCAGGTGCCCGATTGACTAATTTGAGCATTTTGAGTCCAAATATATCAGTTTCAGGGCGAGATAAGATCTTCTTGACCCTCTTCCCGATACTATGTATCTCTTAAACAAAATTTTACATTTTGTGCCCAATTGACTAAATTGAGCCTACTGACTATGAATATATCAATTTTAAGTCAAATTAAGGTTGTCTTGGCCAGTAACTTGACACTGCGTTTTCACTATATACTATTCATTGCTTTCTATTCTAACTAACTAGTCTGAGTGTTCTAAATCCAATTTTATCAGTTTCTAGATGAGAAGAGGTCATCTGGACCATTTTCTCGATACCGTATCCTTGCTAGGGTTATTTCTCGCTATCTTGATCAGATGTTTGATCCAAGCATTCTGGTGATCTCTTCATCTGTCTTGTGTCAAGAAATGGTTATTTGGACCAGTTTCCTGATACAGCATATTTCATACACTTATACACATAATAGGGTGGACCGGATTCACTGTCGTTACCCATTTTCACTGTATAAATAGTAATAAACAGTACCTTACCTGTTTAGTCTATTCAACTAGAAATTATATTGTATCTTTCAACTTAATTACTCATTACATAGTAATTAGGTTTCATAAATTTTGAGAGTTTGCATTGCAGCTCTCTGCTCATTACATGGCCTTCTACACGGGTTCTAACACGGGCGTATACAAGGCAACACGAGCGTGTATTGTTCAAACACAGGCATGCACTAGTTGAGCTTGCTCAACACGACCATGTCCTGAAACATGTTCATTTTACCCGAGCGGTACACGGCCACTTACACGGCTGTGTACCTAACCGTGTTACACTAATTTGCGTAAAAAGGCATCAAATTATTCATCAATTTCTCATTATATAAAAATCAAGTTACAGGAATGGGGCGGTCCTTACAATGATAGATTATGGAAGAGTGGCCAGTGGGTAGCTCCCCAGAGTCCCTCCAAGTCACAGTGCACAACTGTACGGTCAATGACATGATGGGGCTCGAAACCCGATCATAAAGAAGATAATGGCCAAAAATTTAAAATGAACGTCATAATTGAGCATAACTGAGCATAATTGGCACTAACTTTCATATAGTGTTCTCGGTCAAAGTTCATGTAAATAGTAACCTGTCAAAGTCAACATTACTATTTACAATCAAAGTCAAAGTTACTATTTATGATGAATAGTATTACTCACGATAAAATTTATTATTTGTGATTTAGAATCTATATGATTTCTAGTATTTGTGGTTGAACTTACTGAGCCAGTAGCTCGCCAGTATGTTCATGTTGTAGGTAAGAAACCTGTCTAGTAGATTGTTGTGGATGACGGTGGGATATTGTGACGTCTTAAATTTTATTTAAGGGTAATTTAATTAAAATTAGTGTGCCAAAAATTAATTAAAAATCTTTTGGAAACCCTAGGTTGGTTTCCTAGTCACATTCCACTCAAAAAGTCAACAATTTTGACTTCAAAAACCCTAAAATATTTGGCCATTACTTGGAATTTTAATTAAAATTTAAATCCCACAAATCCAAGGAGGATTCAAACTCAAATTTCATCCCTTAAATATAAAGAAGAAATTCAGCCATAAAGTGTAGGAAATAAAGGAGATTTGATTTGAATTAAAAGCAAGGTCAAAACTCAATCAAAATTCAAATTATTTTTTCCTTAAAAACTAATGGATAATTTCGGCCACTTAAAAAAAAAATAAGGAGAGCAAAACCCTAGCCTCAAAACAGCACAAAATTTCCCCTTTTGCCCCTCAAAATATTCGGCCAAGCAAGGAAACAAAAAGGAAAGAAAAACCTAGTATAAAAGCCCTTTTTTAACTCTCTTTCACCTTTCCTTTCACTCTCAAAATTCGGCCAGCCTCACCTTATTTCCTCTCTGAATTTTTCTCTCCCAAAACATACCAAAACAGCAAGCAAAGCCTACCTAAAGGCAGCTCAAAGATTCAACAATTTTTGAGACAAAAACAAGGTAAGAAATCAACTTTTTCCTTCCTTCTCCTTTTGATTTAAACCCCGAAATTTATATGGTTTTTCTCCACTATTTTCCCTACTGTTTTGAAGACTCCAACACTCACACAAATTCAGCCAAAAAGGAGACTAAGCATCAAAAATAGTGCAGCACAAACAAGGTGTGAATTTCTCTCTCTAAAACCCTAAAAATTTTGCTCATTGATCCCCTTTCAAAAACCCTATGATCACATGTGTAAAATTTTATGATTTTTGCCAATTTGATTCTTGGGTTGTGTTAATGACATATAAATAAGGTTCTCCACAAAATTTCATGACCATTGGATGAAAATTGAATTGGTTTGATGCTAATTGAAATTCGGACAGAAAAACAGAAATCTGGAAAATTACCATATAAATAGTAAACTTGTGTCAGCCATAACTTGAGTTTTAAAAATGATTTTTGAGTGAATCTTGAGCCTAAAATTAAATTCAAGATGTGCCCTAAATGCCTGCAAAATTTCAGAACCAAATTCATCCGTTGGCCTAGACAAAATATTTTTCTAAGATAGGTGGACAGAACTACCAGTTTTTGAACTGAAACTGAAATCCTAATTTTATGCCTGAAAACAACCCTTCGGGTTTTGGCCTAATTGAATGACCAAACGATGTCTAAAAATTATAAAAATTATATGGAATTAAAGCTACAGATGTCTAGTTTAACATATTAAAAATTTAGAATTTTTAGGATTAAAAATGAATTAATATTGATTTTACAGTCAGCCTAGGTCAGTCTGCCCATGTCCAGTAATATCCTAACTTAAGGTTTTTCATAAATTTTAAATCCCAAATGTTTATTAAACATTTTAAAATCCTTTTGTGGCACACTAAAATGATTGGATGATTAGGTCTAGACCTAGACTGATCATATGTTATGATTATAGGATTTATTTGACGTTCTTGCTTGATTTGTGGATCACGTCATCGCAGCGCTTGTGCGATAATCGAGGTAGGACTTTCTAGCCTTTACTGAGAGTAGTCAAGTGTTTTAAATTTCCCTGTTTTATCGATGGCATGTTGTTTTCAGTTTATGAAATTATTATACTGTTTTTTTTTTTATGAAATAAAACGCATGAAAAGTGTTTTATAATAAATGTGTATTTTAAAGCGTGTTTTGATTAATGGCATAATATAACTTGGTAAATACCATCTTTTGAATAATCCGGTGAATATAATTGAGCTCTAGTTCACGATCATTATAAATGATGCGTGTGTCCCAAAGTTGACGCCATGGGGGAAGGTCCCTAAACCTGCGCAGGGCCGTTCGGCCTATTTAGACTGTAACGAGATGATCTAGGATAATTCAATTCGAGGCACGTATATTATAGCTACAACAAGTCCTCACTCAAAATATGATGGTTTATTTTAATGATTTATTATTTTTAATATTGGGGCACGTATATTGCAGCTACGCTAAGTCCTTAGCAGAATAAAACTTGTATTAAAAATGTTTTCACAAAATTGTTGATTATTTTTGGAAATGATTATTATGTCATGTATTATTAAATTGTTAATTATTTTTGAAAACGATTATTATGTCATACTTTTAAATGTTACCTATTTAATCCACCTTTGTTTTTGTCCTACTGAGCCAGCGCTCACGTCCCTTTTTTCTTTGTGATTTCGAAATGACTACTTCCAGGTGCGGGAGGTAGCAGTTCCGAAAATTGTTGAGCTATCCGTTTCTACCGAAGATGATGCTATCCATTTTCTCCATCTTCTTCTTTTTGTTTCACGTTCTGATGTAACGAGACTTTAAGTTTGGACTTTATTTCACGTTATTTAAATTTCATGCTTGGGAATATTTTATGGTTGGTAATTTCTTTTAAAGATCGATTTTGTGTTTGGTTTCTGCATTAAAAAGTATTTATTTTCTACTTTATTTTATTATGTGGTTATGATGCTACTCTATAAATAATTAGGCTTAGCTAAATTATGATGTTGACCCGCTTTTCGTAATAAATGTTTTTCCTTAAATCTCGGGTTGATATCATGATTTGGCTGCCGTGTCACGTGTCTAAATTATGGGCCGTGACAGATATGCATGTGCCAAAAAGGGGATAGGGAATCCACTATGGATATGGTCCTACTGCCAGTCTTTCGCTTAGTGTTTTGAAGAGAGAATTGAAGAAAGAAAAGATGTATATTTTAAAAAGGGTTGAATTATGTATTTTTGTAAATTATATTTTGTATTTACAAAATGACTGTTGCAGTAAAGTTTTATTTACTACACAATTTAGCAAGAAAAATACTTTGAGAAAGAAGTTTAAAAAAAATGCCCCAAAATGATGAAAGAATTAAAAGTAAAAGTGAGTTTTTGGCGGCCTAATGAGGTTCACGAGCTATTATAATCAACAGAAGAGCTTGGTTGTAATAGTTTCATCTAATCAAAGTTAGGGATGCCATAGGTAGTATCAGAGCAGTTTAACCCCATCCCTCCTAGCACAAAGTGCAACCTGCTCGTCAATCCAAGTAAGTTAGCTTTCTTTAAGATAGTTAACTATTTGTTTTACAAGATGGTAAATATTTTGTAGGATATACGATGACGAGGCCACCGTATGTGCGACATTAACCATATAGACCGAGAAGACCACTCAGGGTACGGACAAGGTCCATTATTAGGCTGTCTATGTCATAACAACTAGTACATAGACCCCCGACGCCTGAGCCACCAGCGCCACAGGCTAGGGTACTGACACCAGTGAAAGCACCACCTCATCGGCCAGTACCTCATCCACCAGTGAAGGAGGGCATCCACATGTAGGAGCTAGAGTTTTAGCCCGCGCTGTGCACACATTTTGAGCTAGTCATCCACCGAACTTTGAGGGAGGACAATAGTCTATGGGCATGAGAGATTGGCTACATGCCGTGGTGATGATCATGTGCTAATGTGACATTGACAAGGACTGCTGGGTCATGTTGGTAATCAGCACATTCCAAGGAGACACATGGATGTTCTAGGAGTATTGCGAACATGACATGCTATCGAGATTTAACTAGGCTGAGTTTAGGCAGATTATGATACAATAGTTTCTACCTAAGAGCTCGGCACTAGTTCCAGACCCTTCAGAGCGTACGGAAGCGACACTGCCGCCTACCTTACCCAGATACATGGATATTAGAGAGTTTGTTCTCCATGCAGAAAGACTACAAATGCTGCTTAATGACATAGTCTTCACTTATGCAGTAAGATTTGAGAAGAACATTGTGAAAAGATGTCCCCTATCTAACCTCATTGATGAGGATTTTTGTGATATATTTTGGAAAGGGCTTATAGTAGATTTATGGCAGAGGGTAACCCTACTATATCCTCTTACTCTACTGGAATTCATAATCACAGTAGCTAAAGTTAAGGAAGAGCTATTGTTGGAGCACATGGTGTGCAATAGGCATGAACAAGGATTACAAGAGGGGATGTTAGATCGTCTTTATGGGACTCGACCTATGGTAAATGACCATGAGGCTAGTCCATCTAGACAACGTAATAAGACAAGTCCCAATAAAGGACCATCATCTGGGACCAGAAATGGTTCAGTTGAAGAGGAAGAAGATCCAAAAGAAGTTCTTAAGAATCCAGATCAACAAAAGGATTAAGTGTAGAGATGTTCATATGTGTATATATGTATACTCAATGTAAAATGATCGTTTTGTGTATAAGGCCATAAAAGTTGAAATGTATGTAAATATTATGAAATGAACGAGAAGTCAAAGTTATGAAATGTATTATGATGATTTTTTATGATAATGTGGCATTATGATTACATTGAATTTCATGAAATTTTTTTTAAAATTTTTGTGAAATTTACTTATGGAAAATCTAATGATTGATTTTCATGTGATTATAGGAAATGGAGAACATGGTAAATACGCGATGTCAAAGAAATATGAGAGGACGTCCCATTCTTTCTAAAAGGGTTGATGAGTTACAAGCCCTTTTAGAAGCAAAGGAATGGCTTTGCTCTATCGAAATGATCTTAGATTTTATGAACCTATCGGAATAAGAAAAGGTTCTATATGCATCCTTTGTTATGAGAAAGGATGTTAGGTTCTGGTGGGATACTATCCGTATGAGAAGGGATACGGCTGCTATGACATGGAATGAATACTTAAAAGAATTCAACCAAAAGTATTATGATCTTGTGTCCTTAAGACCACAGCAAAAAGAGTTTGCTGAATTAAAGCAAGAAAACATGACGGTGAGTGAAGTATGTAGGAAATTCAATCAACTCTCCAGATTGTGTCCTTATGTGGTCCGTACTGAGAGGGAAAAGATACAAAAAATGATTGGAGGGTTCCGAACAGAGATTTCTGCTCTGGTGGATGGTGGTCCAATACCACCAACTTTTGTGGCCGACTGTGTAAGCCGAGCCCTAAGAGCTAAATATCATTGAGCTCAACAAAAAGAAGAAAGAGAGAAAATATGGGAAGCTAGGAAAAAGGAAAAAGTCTTGGCTAAATCCTCTCAAGCAGGAGCTTCAACTGACCAGAGTAACAAGCCGAATCAAAACGTTAGGCCAGGACAATCTAATGCTCTAGGCCTATAGTCGCAAAATAAACAGAAAGTAATTTTTCCAGTACTCAAAATCAGAATAGTCAGAACCAGTAGCGAAAACTGCAAAATAATGCTGGACCAATTATTCCCAATTGTACAACATGTGGGAAGAGACATCCAGGCCAATGTTGATATGGCTCAAGTATCTACTTTCAGTGTGGGAAAGAAGGCTAGTTTGCCAGAAACTGCCCAAATAATTGACAAAATATGCAGGGCATATTTATCCACAGACACAATGCTCTCAAGTCCATGCATTATAGGCTAGACTTAAGGAACCTCCAGCATTACAGGAGAGACAGAAATGCATGCCTTGTGCAAATGCTCGTGTCATGGCATATACTAAAGAGGATGTGGAGGTAGGGATGTCAAATGTAGTGACAGGTCAGCTTTCTGTCGCTAATCATTTGGCGTTTATTTTATTTGATTCTAGAGCTACACATTCTTTCATTTCATACGAATTTGTTGATAGGATAAAGTATCCTAAGGATAGTATGGGTACGACGTTTAGAACGACATTACCCTCTGGCGAAATTTTATTGTCCCATTACTGGTTACTTCATGTACGAATAATTGTGGCAAATAGGGAACTATATGCAGAATTGATTGTGATAAAGCTAGTCGACTACGATATAATCCTAGGAATGAATTTCTTAAAAAAAATATCAAGCCATGATCGATTGTCGAAACTGAAAGATAGTGTTTCGACTTGACAAGGAGGAAAGTTTCGAATATGTAGATTCATGGTGTAAATCAAGGAAGATGATTATTAAAGCTCTAAATGCAGATAAGTTACTATCCAGAGGTTATGTTGGATACCTAGCTTATGTGACAGACATGGCAAAGGAACAGAAACTTCAATTGGAAGAAGTTTTGAACGTTAACGAATTTCTTGGTGCTTTTCCAGAGGAATTACCTAGATTGCCGTCAGAACAAGAAATCTCCTTCGAAATCGAGTTGATGCCAGGAACCATACCCATTTCCAAGGCACCATACCATATGGCACCAGTGGAGTTGAAAGAACTGCACCTGCAGTTAAAGGAGCTACTCAATAAGGGATTCATTTGACCGAGCTATTCCGAACGGGGTGCTCCAGTGCTATTCGTTAAGAAGAAGGACATAAATTTTTGCATATGCATAGATTACCAAGAATTGAACAAGGTCATTGTCAAGAATAGGTATCTGTTACCTAAAATTAACGACTTGTTTGATCAACTAAAGGACGCAGTGGTATTCTCCAAGATCGACTTACGATCATGATATCATCAGCTACGAATCAAGGAGAGCAACATTCCCAAGATAGCATTCAGGACCTGATATGGTCATTATAAGTTCCTCATGATGCCATTTGGGTTGACTAATGCTCCAGCTGTGTTTATGGACCTGATAAACAGAGTCTTCAAATAATTCCTAGATAAGTTCATTATTGTATTTATCGATGACATACTTATATTTTTAAAGACCCACAAAGAGCATGAGGAGTACCTGAGGATTGTTCTTTGTATGATAAGGGAGTACCAACTCTACGCCAAGTTCTCCAAATGTGAATTTTAGCTAGATAGAGTATATTTTCTCGGACACATAGTCTCCAAAGAAGGGATCACTGTGGATCCTGCAAAAGTGGAATCGATTAATGAATGGCCTGCACCTAAGAACGTGATCGAAATATGGAGTTTGTTAGGTTTAACTGGCTATTATAGGGGATTCGTAGAGAGATTCGCATGACTCACTACATCTCTCACAGCTCTTACGTTCAAAGAGAGGAGGTATGAGTGGACTGATGAGTGCGAAAGAAGTATCCGAGAGCTAAAGAAGTGACTAACAAGCACACCAATTCTCATGCATCCTACAGAAGGGGAGAAATTCATGATATACAGCAATGCATCGAAAGCGGGTTTAAGAACCATCCTGATGCAAAGCGACAAGGTGATTGCCTATGCCTCCCACCAATTGAAGGATCATGAAAAAAATTATCCCATACATGACTTAGAACTTGCTGCAGTAGTGTTCGCACTTAAGATTTGGTGACACTATATATATAGAGCTTTGTGTCAGATTTACACTAACCATCAGAGCTTAAAGTACTTCTTTACGCAAAAGGAGCTGAATATATGGCAGAGAGGATGGTTAGAGTTGGTAAAGGATTACGATTATGTGATCCTCTACCATCCCAGAAAGGCTAACCGTGTAGCGGATGCTTTAAGTATAAAATCTACTATTTCACCGCAATTGTCAATTGAAAAGCTCCCAAGGCTATTATAGCAAGAAATCAACTCGTTGACGTTGGAGCTGATATCTGGAAAATTAGCTACTTTCTAACTAGAGTTGGCGTTATACGAGGACGTTAGAAAGGCTCAAAAACAAGATCCAAATCTAGCAAGTCCTCGAGAAGGGATTTCTAAGGATGGATTAATCCTATATCAAGGAAGAATTCATGTTCCAGCTAATAAAGGAATAAAAAGGCGAATCATATCAGAAGCTTATGAAATGCCATATTCAGTTTCCCGGAGCCAGCAAGATGTACTAGGATTTAAAGTTGCAATTCTGGTGGGAAAGGATAAAAAATGATATTGTGAAATTTGTGAGTCAATGCTTAACTTGCCAGAAAGTCAAGGCCGAATATCAACATCCAGGGGGAAAATTAGAACCTCTGGAAATTCCTAAATGGAGGTGGGAACACATCGCAATGGACTTTGTAGTAGGATTACCAAAGACCCGAGAGGGTTATGATGCCATTTGGGTCATCATTGATAGGTTGACAAAAACAGCGCAATTCACAGTACTAAAAATGACGTTTTTATTGGAAAGGTTGGCAAACCTTTATGTAACCCACGTCACTAGATTACATGGTGTTCCTAAGTCTATAGTATCAGATCGAGATGAATGATTCACTTCAAATTTCTAGAAGTGTGTGCAAGAGGCCATGGGGACGGAACTGTAACTCGGTACTGCTTTCCACCCTCAGATGGATAGCAATCTAAATGAACTATTTAGACATTGGAAGACATGCTTCATGCCTGTGTCATTGATTTTCTAGGAGTTTGGAATGAGAAGCTACTACTAGTAGAATTCTCGTATAACAATAGTTACCAAGCTTCCATAGGAATGGCACCTTATGAAGCTTTATATGGGTGAAAGTGCAGATCACCCATTCACTGGTACGATCTGCTAGAAAAGCAGCTGCACAAGACTAATTTTGTACGAGAAACATCAAATGCAGTTTTGAAAATACAAAGGCAAATGAAGATCGCACAAAGTCGACAGAAAAGCTATGTGGATAAGCGACGAAGGTCCCTTTAGTTCAACGAAAGGGATTTCGTATTCCTTAAAGTATCGCCAATGAAAGAGATAATATGTTTCGGTAAGAAAAGAAAATTAAGTCCAAGATACATTGGACCATTTGAGATTATCGACGAATTGGAAAGGTTGCCTACAAGTTGGCATTACCTCCCGAACTGTCGACGGCACATAATGTTTTCCACGTATCGATGCTGAGGAAATATGTACCAGATCCATCACATATATTAAAGAACAAACCTATTCAGGCATAAGAGGATCTAACTTATGAAGAACAGCCTGTTCAAATTCTAGCACGTGAAGAAAAAGTACTAAGGAATAAGACAATCCCGCTAGTCAAAGTTTTGTAGAAAAATTACAATGTTGAAAAGGCTACGTGGGAACGAGAAAAAGAAATGCAGATGTTGTACTCCCACTTGTTCTAAATTTTTGAGGACAAAAATTATATAAGGAGGGGTGAATGTGAGAATTGAGAAATTTTACTGTTCTCAGAAGAATTGTAAATTGTATGTATATGGCAATTTTACTATTTAAAAGTGGTGAAATGAATAATTTAATATTGTTAGAACGTGATAAAATGTTCTAACAATGTTGAAGGGTGTGAATTCAGAGATGGAAAGTCTTACTGAATCAAAACGGGTGAAACGGTCCCAAACTAGAACCGAAAACCCTAGATGGTGCACATATGCACTAAAAGACAAAAAAACTTCGGTAATGATTTTTGGTTAAATGGAAACAAAATATGGTAAATCGATCGCATAGGTGGCATCAAAAACCTGCCTATGCGATTTCGGTAAATTTCTGTTTAGTTTGACTTTTGGTCAAACATTGACCATGATATTATATGTAGAATTAATTGGGTGACATCACCCATGACATCAATAAATGATGTAAAAAATGAGATTACTTTTGGAAAGAAATGGGGTTGTTGGATCCAAAGGCCATGGTTTAAGGTAATCTTGAATGGAAGGCTACGATTAAGCCAAAAATGCAAACAAAAAATTAGGCAAAATTTTGGGATAAATGGGGCTGTTTTTGAGGCGATGGAAGGCTGAAAAATCAGCCAAGATTTTGTTAATTGGTCCCCCTAAAAGTTGCTAAAAAGTCTCTTGAAACAAGCCAAATTGCACAAAAAGTTTGCCAAAAAAACCCTCCCTTTATTGGCCGCCTATATAACCGATGAAAGGGCTGGAAAATTCAGCCAAAAATAAAGAGAAGAATTGGCACCCTTGCTACCCATTTCCAGCCGTGAGTTCCCCTTCATTTCCAAGCAAAAAATTTTGCAAGTTTTCATAAAAATTCATTCTAGAACAACCTCCAAGCTATAAGTGTTCAAGCAATTAAAGTAACTCTCCATTTTACCTTATTTTTCTTGTGTTTCCTTGAAAAAAATCCATGCCATGTTTGGGGGGAAAGGATGGTGAAAATTTTTGGGTGCAAACTTTGTTGTTTTGGTTTGGTTGTTTGGTGTTGTGATTAATGTAATGATCGAGAAAATTCACCATTCTCGGAGATATGTACATTGTATACAATAAAATGATTTTTATGTTTAAAAATGTAAAATAAATGATTTGATACTATGTAGAATGCAATAAAATATTATAATAGTGTTAAAGGTTAGGAATTTTGGGATAGAAATTTTTTACTGAACCAAAATGGGAGGAACGGTGCCAAATCGACATTTAAAACCCTAGAAGGTGCAAAAGGTGCATTAGAAAACGAAAACGTTTGACCGAGATTTTTGCCAAACAGAAGAAGAATAAGGCAAACCAATTACACTGGAGTCCTCAGGAACCCGCCGGGGCAATTTTGATGAAGTTTCTTTGGTTTGACTTTTTGGACAAAAAGTGACCCAAATTAATGTGAATAGTAGTTAAAAAAAAGCATGAGGACAAACTTTAAGTGATGTCACATTTATGACATCATAATTCTTTTATTCAAAAAGCAAGAGAAAGTATTAGGTGGATCCTAAGGCTAAGATTTAATGTTATCTTGATCCACTGGCTAGAATTAAGCCAAAATTACCTTATTTTCATTTTTGGAAAATTTGGAAAGAATTAGGAGTGTTAGGTGTCAAAATCTCATTGGATGGAAGGTGAATTAATTTGTTTTCCTTAGCTTACAAGGGTGGATCGGATTTGGCAATAAAGAACCGAAATACTTAGCCATTTGTTGCAACATATTCGTCCCTTGAGCTGCCAAGGAAAAACCGTGTGTGTCCCTCCCCCTAACTAAGCTATTTCTTTAAAATTTTCACACCAAACTTCAACCACAACCTTCTAGGAACAAGAAGACATCCTTGGTAGCAATGCAACCAAAAAATTACTCAATTTTCTTGTGAGTTTTGAGTTAAAATCTATGGCCCCTAAGTGTAGGATGGATGATGAAATTTTGATTTGAAACTTGGTGGTTTTGGTTGGCAAATTACTTAGAAAGGTTGGTTGTGAAAATTAGTGTGTTTGGTATCCTAAAACAAAAAACTTTGAGGCATATTTTTAAGTAAAACCAAGGGCCGCATGTGTAGTATGATGAATAAAAATTTTAGACTTAAACTATTTAGTTTGATGTGCAAATAAGTTAGGCTTTGCAGTTTTGATTTTCCAAGATTCTGCCCCAGAAAACCCTAATTTTGTAGCTCAGACTTGGCTGTGTAAATGGCCGAATTTGACAAAAGTTAAAACATGAAGGTTATAGTAAATTTCATCTTGAACAACTTTCATTGAGAAAATTTTCACAAAAAATGAGTGAAAGACATTGTTTTAGGCTGTTGAATGAAATCGGGTCACCCAATGTATAAGGGTGTGCTAGTTTTGACTGGTCTTATATTTTTGGCTAAACCAAGGCCTTAAAGGCCGAATTTAACAAAAGTCAAAACATAAAAGTTGTTCATTTTGATGTTATCTAAAAGTTTCATGAATTCCACTTTGGCTAAATATGAACCAAAAATGGACTCTAGCATTGATAAAATAATCGGTATCATAGGACAATTATGTGATGGATTGTGAAATTTTGAGTTGAATTGTTGCTGGTTAATGGTTCAAGAAAAAGGATTTGGCATAAGAAATTGTTTAGAAATATTCATGTAGAAAGAAATGTAAGAACAACCATAAGAATAAAATGTGATAGAATAAGTTTTATGATGGAAATGTTGTGTTGGAAATTTTAACCAGAACCGAGCTTGCTGGACGTGAAAATGGATTGGAAAATGTTGGTTTGGACAATGTTGTTTAGATGAGCATTTTATGTAAAACGATTAGAACGTTTTACATAAAATTAAGCCTTTAGTATAGTATGTGGTAGATGAGCTAGGATAGATGGTTTCGAGGCGTTTCCTAAACACCGGGAGCCTAGAAATTTAGTGGAAATGCTATTGAAATTTATATAACGGCATGAGGGGTATTTTAGGAAACGAGGGGAAAAAGTTAGGGTCCGGGTGAAAACCCAACACCCCTCGAGGAGTTAGGCTCAGGAAAGGGAGAAGAATGTTTTGAAAAATTAGTAAAATGTTCATTTAAGGTCTCAAAACATTAGAAAATAAGAAAAACAACCTAAGGGTCGGAATATTACCCCGAGGGTCGGTTTTGGAAATTTTTTTTTGAAAATTGTAGAAATTAATTAAAAAAAGACCCGATAGGCCTTGAAAGTCTATTTTATGATTTTAGGCTTAGAAAATTTAGTTTAAAAATTTAAAATAAAATTTTACGACCCAATGTTCCATCAGGGGCAAAATGGTCATTTCAACTAGAAAATTTCTGAAAAAGCAGAAAAGGGGCGTTAAACCCCTAAATTGGTTATTTAATGATTTTTGGGCTTCAAAAATCCAGTCTAGACATTAAATGAAATGTTTACGATCTAAATACCCGTTAAAGGCAAAATGGTCATTTTGACCAAAAACGACCAGAAAAGGATAAAAAGGACCGTGATGACCCTAGAATAGCCTAATTAAGGTCGAAAAGGTCGGAAGTAGGAAAAGAGGGCCAATAAGTGGTAACGGTCAAAGTTACTATTCATGATCAAAAATAAAATACTATTCATCATGAATAGTATTATTTATAGCCAAGATCAAAACATTACAGAAAAGTCCAAAAAGGGCCGTTAGGGCTTCTAATGTCGTTATAAAGCCTTAATTAAGATCTTAGAAGCCAAAATTTAAATTTTAGTAGAATAAAAGTAATTAAATGAAATTATTAAAACGAGCAACCTTTTGTTTATAAGGAACCCGACTGGTGATGGGGAAAGAACCATAAAGGATCTAAGGAAATTTACGCTAGCACAACTACTGTAAGTACAGACATTTAATTGTCTACCCACAAACTGACTTATTTTATTGACTAACTTTCATGAAGTGATGTTGTGTTACGCATTTAGATGATAAGATAAGAAAGAAGGAAATGTTCATAAAATGAGTTTAAGAAATAAAAAATAAAAGTACAAAAGATAATAAGACTAAAAATTTATTTGTTAGCGTACCGGCCTCCCATAGGTGAGGTTTTATATTATGACTTCCAATACAGTGGAAATGAATGCTACCTCCCACGAGGTGAGGTTAAAGGCTAAAAGTTAAAGATTGACCGTGAGATAGGTTGGTGGGTCGCTCCCCTTTCCTTACACCGGTCTGCGTGCATTAGGTGCATCCAACAATGGGCCCACAAGTGAAAATAAAAAGAAAAGAAAGGAAAAGAAGTGAATAAGGAAAGGAAAGAAATGAAGGAAAATAGAACGACAGGATAAGTTATGATCAACAGAACAACGAAAAGATTCTAGGAAGAATAAGAAACATAATGAGACTAACCCTAGTTACCATACACATAAGCTGATTTGCATGTATATTTGTGTTTACTGAGCTCTAGCTCACTAGTTTGTTTATGGTTAGGTGATAAGGGTAAACAGCCAGCAAAATGAAGAAAATACTTGATAAACTAGCAGACAGATTCTTGAGATGTCATGGATAAGGAAGTGGACCTGTTATGTTTCCAACTACTAGAAGATTACATGAAATGTAAAGAAACAGAACAGTATGAATGTAAAGTGTATGTACAAAGTATTACAAGGATCAAGAACAGATGTATTTTAGGAATTATATATATGTATGTAAAAAAGAAAAAAAAACTGTAGTTTTCTAACACAAATTCTTAAATTAAAAAGTGAGTTTTAAAACATGTTTCCACAATTTATAAAATGAGACTATAATACGTAAGAGTAAGAAGAAAAGAAAGTAGTCGATGGCCTGGGCTAGCCGGGTCATCAACAATTAAAGTGTATTTGGGAGCGTGAAACAAGCATTCTATGCATGGCTTCATGCAAAATCCGTGGCCATGAGAAAGAAAAATATGGAAAATTTTGTGATGAAAATTGTGTGAAAAAGCTTGATAAAAAAACCCTAAAAACAAGAAATTAATTGTCTAGGGTTATTGATCACAAAACCCATGGATGTAGAATGGGGTTTGGAATGAAAATTCATTAGGTTTTTGATGTGGAAATATGCATTAAAAACCATAATGTTGAAGTGTGAAAAAATGAGTTTGTGGTGAAAAAAATTTTAGTGTTGAAATGTTGATGAAAATCGTGGCCAATTTTGAGAAAAATAATGAATTGATGAGTTGGATTGAAAGGGTGGAAATATGGAAAAATTTTATGTAAAAGTTTTATACTTTTGCGTAAAATAGGCCTTTGGTTTAGTACATGGCAGGTACTAAGGTTGAGGTGTACCTAAACGTCGGGGAACCTAAAATTTAAGTAGAAATGCTGCCAAAATTTTTAGACTGGCATTAGGGGCATTTCTGGTAATGAGGTATAAAATGTCCTCGAGAATGAAAACTGAGACCCCTCGATAAGTTGACTTGAAAAAGAAAGAGTGGACGTTTTAAGGAATAGTAAAATATCCCTCTGAAATTTAAAACGTTGAAAAGAGGAAAAAAACAACGATAAGGGTATTTTAGGAACCAAGGTTAAAAACGTGGATAGGATTGAAAACCAGAGCCCCTTGGTAACCTACGCTCGAGAAAAAGGACAATAGACATTTTTAAGAGTAATGAAATACCCATTTGAGGCTTTGAAATGTGAGAAAAATGAGAAATGACCCTAGGTGTCAGAATAGTATCATCCGAGAGTCGGGTGAGGAATAATCATCGATTTTACAGCAAATAATACTGTAAAAATATATTGAGGCCTAAGAAAAATTATTCTATGATTTTTGGGCTTACAAAGTTCAGTAAAAATTTTGAACTAGAATTTTACGGTCCATTGACCTGCCAAGGGCAAAATGGTCATTTTGACCAAAAATTTCTAAAACGATTGAAAAGGACCATAAGTGCCTTAGAATAGCTAAAATAAAATTCTAAAAGCTAAAATTTGAGTTCAAGGACCACAAAAAGTGGATTTATGGTGAAAAAAGTGAATGAGAGGCAAAATGGTAATTTTGTCAAAAGTTGGGGGAAAGGTCAAAACCGAGACGTTAGACCTTAAAATCCATCATTAGAGATCCGGACTTAGAATTTTCATATTTTTGCTATGTTTAAGCATAAAATAAATATAGGAAATAATCGTGGATTATTTCTGTTATAGGAGTCAAACGGAAGAACGACGAGGGAATGTCGATAGACTCCAAGAAGTGGACGTTTGCACAATTTTTGTAAGTTCATACATTGCATTGTCTACAACATGAATTTACTTGACATGTTTATGCCTATGTAAAGTATGAGTAAGTTCAAACATTTTTTTGCCTGTAACATGAACCTACTTGTTATGTATATGTACTATACGTACACTATGTGAGAATGTGCTACGGGCACTATAGTGTGATAATACGAACACACACAAAATTGACTTGATAAGTCTAAGTTGTGTACTATAGGTACACTATGGAACAATATGCTACGGGCACTAAAGTGTGAATAATTTAGTACACACTATAAATGAAAGAAAATGAATGTGCTACAGGCACTAAAGTATTCCTAACCTTTAGATGATGTTAATGCCACCCGGTTGGAACCATAAGAAAGATGGTAATGAAACCAAAGCTGGTGTACTAACCTCCAGTACGGTGGGGGTTTTATTTATCAGCTATGAGCCATGATAGACCATGGAGGAGTGGCCAGTGGGTAGCTCCCCAGAATCCCTCCCAGTCAGCGCGCACAACGGTATGGCCAATGATATGATGGGGCTCAAAACCAAAACATAAAGAAGATAATGGCCAAAAATTTAAAATGAAAGCCATAAGAGAGTATAACTGGGTATAATAGGCACTAACTTTCATATAGCGTTCTCGATCAAAGTCGACATGAATAGTAATCGATCAAAGTCAATGTTACTATTTACGTTCAAAGTTACTATTTATAATGAATAGTATTATTTATGGTAAAATTTATTATTCGTGATTTAGAATCTATATGATTTCTAGTATTCGTATTTGAACTTATTGAGCCAGTAGCTTGCCAGTATGTTCATGTTGCAGGTAAGAAACCTGTTTAGTAGATTGCTGTGGATGACGGCAAGATCTGCATGTGCCAAAAAGGGGATAGGGAATCCACAATAGATATGGTCCTACTGCTAGTTTTTCACTGAACATTTTGAAGAGTGATTTGAAGAAAGAAAAGGTGTATATTTTAAAATGGGTTGAATTATGTATTTTTGTAAATTATATTTCATATTTACAAAACGACAATTATAGTAAAGTTTTATTTACTGCACAGTTTAGCAAGAAAAATATTTTGAAAATGAAGATTAAAAAAAAATGCCCCAAAATGATGAGAGAATTAAAAGTAAAAGTGAGTTTTTGGTGAACCAATGAGGTTCACGGACTATTATAATCGATAGAAGAGCTTGGTTGTAATAGTTTCATCTAATCAAAGTTGGGGACGCCACAAATTGTACTAGGAGCTAGCACACACATGCAAAGAGTGCACATATCGATGACAACCTATCATGGAATGTTGTGGCGAGGGGTTGTAGGAAAAGTCAGGAAAAATTGAGTGGAATTACAAAAATTTTTAAGATCGTTAAAAAACTCATGATGTCATATACAATAAAATAACAACAGTCAATCATACCTTTAGAGGAAAACACCAGGAACACCAGAGGAAGTGACCGAGGGGCTTCAACCAACTAGTCTTCTCCACTATTCTCCAATTTCCCGACGATGAAGTGTGTGGGCACTCGATTTCTCAATCAGTATTCTAGCGCGGCTTGTCTCTTTCTGACCACCCAGATCTCTAAAGAACTTATTGCTATGGTGATTTGTGCAATAATAAGTTTGCTCACTTAAGAGTATGTGGTCTAAAGAAAATAGGAGTAAAATGACCCCTATTTATAATATTACATGAGCTGACCTTTTTGAATTTTGAATTGGACCAAGAAAAGATTTTTCTTTCCCATTCAAACCCCTAAAACTGATTATCTCCTAGGCTAAAAGGTCTGATAAATTTGGCCATACTAGGAAGGGGAGGATTCAAAATTTAAATAGAATTCAAGCAAAAATTTTTCTCTTCCTTATCCGCACAAAAAATCGATTCCTTCCTAGGAGAAACCCCTATATAAATTCGGCCATACTTGTATGAGGAGAATCAAAATTTAAATAAGATTCAAACAAGATTTTTCCTTCTCCTTCTCCAATAGGATTTATGATTCAAAATTTGATTCAAATTTCAAACTCCACAAATCTTTGAATTTTATCTACATGGATAATTTTCCACAACTCTAATTCAAATTCAAATAAAATCATGACAACTTTATTTAAAATTCAAATAATCATGTAATCTCTTATCCAAAACAAAATTCAACTTCAAACTAGGAGAAAATCTTGTCTTCCATCCTTATCCAAGATGGATGCCACCCCTAGTTGTGCTAGGACAAGATTTTGTTTAATTTAAATTCCAACAGGATAACCTTATAAATTTCAAATATTTATTTGAAGATAAGATTTTCAAAATTCAAATTAATCACATATTTAAATTTGAAATTCAAAAGCAAGTAATTTAAATTTCAAATCTTATCTTCTAAAATGCATATTAATTAAATATTTATCCCATTTATTGAATTATACAAAATTAAAATTTTACCCTTTCAGCACCTAGAGAAAAATGCATACACACTGTGGGAGGGTAATTCGGAGTTTTCTCTTTACTAAATGCAAAATAACAAGCTAATGAGAATATCTTGACCAATTACTGTCCGTTAAGGAATTATGCGAGATTAGTAGAAGGACCAGTTGGACATATATAATGTGGGCTCCAATAATCCATGTAACTATTATTATATACTAAATAAACCTGCTACAATTATTAGTTTCAGAGTCACACCACTATAAACCTAAAACTGCACTCTTAATTACATGCCATATTATGTAAGCCAATTATAAGCTATCGTCTAATGACTTTATCATATATCCAAAACCCTCGTATGATATTTATGATCAGCCTTAGGTCAAAGTCCACTCAACCTACTGATCAAGCTATCTTAAATGATGTGGGCTCCAATAATCCATGTAACTATTATTCTATATTGAATAAACCTACTACAATTATTAGTTTTAGAGTCCACACCACTATAAACTTGAAACTGCACTCTCAATTATATGCCGTATTATGCAAGCCAGTGATAAGCTATCGTCTAATGACCTTGTCATATATCCAAAACTCTCGTATGATATCGATGATCAACCGTAGGTCAAAGTCTGTTTAACCTACTGATCAAGCTATTTTAAAGTTCCATTATATTACTAAATAAGAAAATGATTATTCACAATGTGTGAATAAGAAGTCATCTACTTAGCAAACGACCCAAGGCCTTGTCCATTTTCACATCCGGCATAATGCCTTTAAGAGAATATCCTTTATTCCTTATTAGAGTTATGATTCCATTATCTGTAAACAAACCCTCCATCGTGTACAAGTCATGTACCCAATGAACTGGTCTATAAGCTTACTACCGATTAGATGTTTTAGCCATTGGAATGTCAAAATACACAAGTCATATACATGAAGCGATTCATTTACTTAGGATTTAGGTTATTGCATAATGAACTTCAAAAGTGACATGATCCAATCAAGCGAACTATGCAGATCAATTACATTTTGGTCCCATTCTAATATGTCACCACCAAACAACATATAGATGTCTCTACTCAGAGTTAAAGCTCTAAATAGTCAAGACAAACCGTCCCTCCACTTGGCTTTATACAACATAATAGTCCTACATGAGTTAGATGCTCGGCCTAACCCCATAGACAACAGACCATAGTTTAAACTGCTTACTTTAGAACGTTGTCTTCTTGCATACAAAAGCCTATTGTATGCAATATTCTAACAGTTTAATACAAACAGTCAGTGAGCTATATTTGCTTGCATTTATTTTAACATGTAAATAAAACAAGGACATATAGCAATGTAATAAATAACATCTAAATATAATTTTATTATTCAGTTCAAAATAAATGAAATATATATAAAATCTCTTTCCCGCTTAGGGCATTCCTAACAATCTCTCACTTGCCCTAAGCCAATAGATGTGCCATGTTACGCATCCCCATCACCTCGACATGCCTTTTAAAGCTTCTAGCCACTAAAGTCTTCGTAAAGAGATCTGCAATGTTGTGCTCGAATGCAACTTTATATATATCTACTAGTTCTACCTCCATGTGCCCTCTAATTATATGGTTTCTTCGATCAATGTGCTTTGTCCGCTTGTGATGCCTAGATTCCCTTCTGTTGGCAGTCACCGTGCTACTATCATAATAGAGTGTGATATGCTTGTCAACACTCAGAATGACCTCAAGGTCTCTAGAGAACTTGCAGAGCTATGCCACTTCTCTAGATGTCTCAACCGCAGCCACATATTCAGCTTCCATCATAGAGTCAGTAGTGTAACCCTGTTTCATGCTTCTCTACACAATGGCACCTCCTTCAAGCAAAAACATTGATCTGAAGTCGACTTTCTCGAATCTTTACAAGTCTGAAAATCTAAGTCTGTGTATCCTATGGGTGTTAGGTCTCCTCTTGAATATACGAGCACATAATCCCTTACTATCCTAAGATACTTGAGTATATACTTCATGGCTTGCCAGTGTTTGATTCTAGGATTAGCTTGATATCAACTCACCATAGCTACCGCAAAATAAATGTTTGAGTGAGTATAAAGCATAGCATACATAAGGCTATTCACAACGGATGCATAAGAGACTTTACTCATACATTCTCTTTCTTCTGATGTCTTGGGACATAATTAGTTCCTCCCAAGTCCTTCATATCAAACTATTGGTGTAACGAAAGCTTAACTGATGATAAGTTCTCTACATTATTCCCAATGAGTAGTATATCATCGACATAGAACACCAGAAAGTTCACTTTTCTATCCTCGATACATTTATAAACACAAGGTTTTCATCAACATTCTGCTCAAAACTAAATGTCTTGATCACTTGATCAAACCTTTGGTTTCATGAGCGGGATGCTTGCTTTAATCCATAAATGGATCTAAGGAACTTGCAAACTTTTCTCTCTTGGCCTTTTACCACGAACCCTTCGAGTTATACCATATAGATACATTCCTCAAGATGGCCATTCAAGAATGCCGTCCTGAGATCCATTTGCTAGATCTCGTAATCAAGAGCTGCAACAACAAACAGCAGAATGCAGATAGACTTCAGCATTGCAACAGGTGAAAAGGTTTCATCGTAATTGACTCCAGCCTTTTGTCGGTATGCTTTTGCCACAAGTCTAGCCTTGAAAGTTTCAACTCTCCCTTTTGTATCCCTCTTTCTTTTGTAGACCCACTTACACCCAATGGGTTCAATCCCTTCCAATAGGTCCATAAGTTCCCAAACAGAGTTGGATTTTATAGAATCTATCTCATTGTTCATGACCTATTTCTAAGATTTAGAATCAACATCTAGCTTCTTCATAAGTGATCGGATCATCAGCATTCTCATGAGCTTCAACCTAGTATACCTCAGCATCGTACATAAAGAAATTAGATTTCCTTGAAACCCTCGAACTACGTCAAAGCACCCTAAACTGTTGATCGTTTGTTGGTTTATCGCTAGAACTCAGACTTGCGACTAAGACCAAAACCTGTGGAGCAATTCTATCACCTGGTAACTCTTCTAACACCACTTTACTTTAAGGCTTAAAGCTAGTGATGTGACTCTCCTCTAGGAACGTCATATGGGTTGAAACAATGACTTTTTATTCCTTCGAGTTATAGAACAGACCTCCCTTAGTTCCCTTAGGATACCTTACAAATATGCACAATTTCAATCACGATTCCAACTTTTTCGCATCCTCATCCAATACATGAGCCGGGCAGCCCTATATTCTCATATGTCGAAGTGTGGGCTTTTTGCCTTACCACAATTCGTATGGAATATTGGAAATTGGTTTACTCGAAACTTGATTCAAAATATAGCATGCTATTTGTAGTGCTTTTCCCCAGAATGATAATCATGGCATTGTATAACTCATCATGGAATGTACATCCGATAATGTCCTGTTTGTACTTTCAGCTACATCATTCTGTTATGGAGTACCAAGTGCAGTTAATTGGGTTAGAATCCCATTCTCTATAAGATGCTCTATAAATTCATTGAAAACGTATTTACCACCTCGATCAGATCGAAGTGTCTTTATGGATTTACCCAATTAATTCTCCACTTCTGCACGATACATTTTGAACTTGACAAAGGTTTTGCTCTTATGGTGCATCAAGTACACATATCCATACCTCGAGTAATTGTCTATAAAGGAAGCATAATACTCGAACCCTCCTCTCACAATGACATCCATAGGGCCTTATATATTGGTGTGCACTATTTCTAAGAGTTCCTGAGCCCTAGTATCCTTAGCTCCAAAAGACTTCTTGGTCATCTTACCCTCAAGACAAGACTCACATTGAGAAAGACTTACCTCTTTCAGAGTTTCCAAAGGACTGTCTCTTACCAATCTTTGAATCCTATCCTAGTTAATATAACCAAGTCTTAAATGCTAAAGGTACGCCTTGTCAGAGTGAGAAACATTTAACCTTTTAAAGTTACTTGTTAATTTGGTGTCAAGCAGTTAGTACATCTTAGGTTTGATTAAATAAAGGCTTTCATTCATCTATCTAGAATAGATAAAAGATTTATTTTACGAATATTAACTCATTTATTATAAGAAACTAAATAAGAATCTCTTATTAAACAAGCTACCGATATAAGATTCCTCCTAAAATTAGGAATATAAAAATGGTTTTTCAATAAAATAAACCTAAATTCATCAAAATAAAGATGTATGTCTCCCACCGTCTTAGCCACCACTAAGTTACCATCTTCAGTCCGTAACGAAAGGCTCCTATCATGTAGATTTCTCGTTTAGATGAACCCCTACAAAGAAACACAAATAAAATTAGTGGCACCCGAATCAACGACTTAAGTGTCTTTCGATTCTTCTACCAAACACACTTCCAAATAAACAAGTTCCTTACCTTCCTTGCCCTTGGTGGCTAGGAATTCTTGACAAGCCTTCTTGGAGTGACTTACCTTCCTACAATGGAAGCACTTAGACTTTTTAAGGCTTCTTGTTGTTCTTAGACTTCCTCCCGTTAAAGATAGGAGGAATACACAAACTAGAAGCTGGCTGTTTCTTCTTTAGCTTCTTTTTGTTCCTAGAAGGTTTAGAAGATTCTGGCAAATTGGCCTCTCCTCTAGGTTGGACCGCATCCCCATCCCTGATCATCTGCTTGTAAGCCTAGTGTTGCTTTATGAGCTCAGTAAGTTCTAACTCCCTTGTCACCAAATTATATGTAGCTTTAAATCCCACAAAATCCTTTGATAGAGTTTTGAATACCATATCTATCTGGGTATTGTAGTCTAATTTAGCACCATTTTCAGCAGCCTCAGCAAAGAGTCCCATAACCATAAGCATATGATCCTTCATCAAAGTACCTACCTTTTGCCTGGAGTTCCTTATGCTTGTGATAGCAGACTACTAAGCCAATTTTTCTTGGCCTCTGAACATGTCCTCCTAGTTTTCCATGATCTCCTTGACAATTTGATAGGTTTCATGCTGTTTTTGTAGAGCACTCGTCATGTAAGCTAGAATGTAGCACCAAGCTATCTCATTGGATTCTCTCTAACAAGTATATGCAACCGGGACCTCCTTAAGTGGTGTATTAAGTTTGGGCCCTAGTAGGCATGGTTCGCCTAGTACAAACTTGTGTCTCTTGCAGCTGAGAACTTTTAGTAGATTTCTTTTCCAATCTTTATAATTATCGCCATTAAATTTGTTTTCAGTGAGTATTGAAATAAAAGGTATTGGTGACATTTTGAATTGAAATAAGATTATACAAGAACATCATTACAAAGCCCAAGCAAATATAAGGAAAGTTTAGCAACTAAAACATACGAGTATGTTTCTACATGAAACTTGAAAAAAACATGTAATATTGCAATGGTAATTCTCAGCACCTATTGCCCCAAGCTATCGAAGGCTAGTCATGACACTAATAGTCGGAACATGGACTCCATCCAATTAACATATGTTACCTTAAATCCTTAAAGGTTAAGACATATATTAATAACCACTTATTTTGGCTTCCAGTTTAGCTAACAGAGCTTTTCGGAAAGGTTATTAGCTAACAGAGCTTCTAGAAAAGGTTAATAGCTAAACGAGTATTGAGTACGTAACTATTATTTACATAGTTCGATCCACGTCCTACCAAGTCACCAAAGGGTAGTCATGAATAGGATCATGCCCAAACACATTTTCTACATAGGAGATCCAACCTAGTATGCTGGGGGCAATAAATACCTCCCGAGGGGTGTGGTTAAGGTGGAATTGACATGAGGTATTACCATACTTTCACATATAGATTAACAATGGATGTCATGGGTTTTGTTTGAAACCCTCTCTTGCTCAAAATTTTGAAAATATGTATGATCAATATAATTTGAACTACATTCTCTTATCTTATATGACATGCTATCAAATATGCATACATGTACATCTATCAATACACATTCATCCATGTATGACATATCATAGGAAAAAAATAAATGAAGGAAAATTTAAACAACTGAGCCATGGTCTCATCTTAGAAAAAAGAAAAATTAAAAATTACAAAATTCCATCTGAACCATTCTTTGGGTTTTGAATTTTGCTTTATCTTCTCGTATCCATCTTTATGTAACCTTTCCATTTATTTCACATCCCAAAAATTATTTAAAATTCAAATATTCAAATTTTAAACAATTTCAAATTTAATGCATAATAATTTGTAATTTAAAAATTTAAATTTACAATTACATAATATGTAATTTCAAAATTTAAATTTACTATTACATATTTTTATACACAATTCAAAATTATCTCTTAAATTTAATAAATTGAAAAATTTTGAGCCTTGGCCGTTAGGCCACAGGCCCGAAGGCCCACAACCCCAGTGGGCAGCCCCCCTAGGGGTTGGGGCTAGTAGCCCACGGCAGGGCCTGTTGCATCCTTGCTGGGTTGCAGCCTGCCAGGCTATAGGCAGTGCTTGCAGCCATGGGCTACAACCCGATAGGACTACTACAGCCTCCCCTGGCTGCAGTCCTATATAGGTGTTGTTATTGAACCAAGATCAATGGCTGTCCTGAGGGGTCGATTCTCGATTTTTGAGCCATATTCCCATATGCCTAACAGGATCTCCAAAAAAGAAAAAAAAATTGAGTCTTAATTAAATTGGAATTTTCTACATAAAAAAAATGCTAATCATTATATTAAATTTAAGCTTCAGGAAAAAATAAATTATGATCTTCAATCTTCAATCTCCACCAAGAATAATTACATAAAATTTCCTATATTATTTCTGGTGTACAAAAATTCTAAAATAAAAAATTTTAAGAGACAAAAAATTAAAATCTATGGGAAAATTACATGATGATAAACCACTCCCATGGTTACATGAAAAAACCTAGATATAATTTTTCTAAATTTTAAGAAACTATGATCGGCAAAATTGAGAATACTTATAATAAGTCCAAAAATTAAAATAACCACATACATCATACATAATCCATGATAACAACATAATGGAATCCTAAAATGCCATATTTCAATTTGCCTATTAAGATCTCAAAAAAAAAAATTTGAAACTTAATTAAATTAGAATTTTCCCCACAAAAAAAATTTCCAATCATTAATTAAATTTAATCTTCAAAAAAAATAAATTACGGTCTTCAATCTTCAATCTTCTCCAAGAATAACTATACAAAATTTCCTATACCGTTTTTGATGTATAAAAATTCTAAAATAAAAAATTATAAGAGTTGAAAAATTAAAATCCATGGGAAAATTACGGTGATGATAAACTGCTCACGTGGTTACATTAAAAAAGTTAGATACAATTTTTTTAAATTCTAAGGAACCATGGTCGACAAAATTGAGCATGCTTATAATAATTTGAAAAAAATTAAAATAACCACATACATCATACATAATCCATGATAACAACATAAAGGAATCCTAGAATACCACTCTCTAAATATCAAATCCATAAATAAAGGTGACTAAAAAAAAAGATCATTTAATTTATGTATATGACATAATCACAAGTTGGCTCTGCTACCAATTGTTGGAAAAATCAGACAAATTGCATAACAAAATTACAAAAAATTTTTTTAAAAATAATTAAAAGACTCATATTCCCATATATAATAAATTATCAACAATCAAATATCTTCAGAGAAAAACACCAAGAACACAGGAGGAAGTGATTGAGAGGGTTCAATAAACTAGCTTTCTTTGCTATTCTCTAATTCCCAAACGTTGGAGTGTGTGGGCACTCAATTTCTTGATCAGTATTCTAGCATGGCTTATCTCCTTCCGACCACCCAAATCTCTAAAAAACTTATTGCTACAGTAATTTATTCAACAACAAGCCTGCTCACCTGAGAGTCTGTAGTCTAAAGAAAATAGGAGTAGAGTGATTCATATTTATAATATTGCATGAGATGACATTTTTGAATTTTGAATAGGATCAAGAAAAGATTTTTCTCTCCATTCAAAACCCTAAAACTTATTCTCCCATAGGCCAATTCCTTGGATAAATTTAGCCACACTAGGGAGGGGAGATTCAAAATCTAAATAGCATTCAAATACGAATTTTTTTCTCTTTCTTATCCATACAAAAACCAATTCTTTCCTAAGGAGGTGACCCTACAAAATTTGGCCATCCCTTGTGTGAGAAAAATCAAAATTCAAATAAGATTCAAACAAGATTTTTCCTTCTCCCTTATTCACAAAAACTGATTTCTCGATGTGGTGTATCCACAAACCAAATTCAGCCATGCTTGTATTTGTGATTCAAAATTTGATTCAAATTTTAAACTCCACAAATCTTTGAATTTTATCCACAATTAATTTTCCACAACTTTAACTCAAATTCAAATAAAATCATGGTAACTTTATTTGAAATTCAAATAATTTTGTAATCTTTTATCCAAAACAAAATTCAAATTCAAACTAAGAGAAAATCTTATCTTCCATCCTTATCCAAAGTGGATGCCACCCCTAGTTGTACTAGGACAACATTTTATTCAATTCAAGTTCGAACAGAACAACCTTTTAAATTTCAAATATTTATTTTAAGATAAAATTTTCAAAATTCAAATTAATCATATATTTGAGTTTAAAATTCAAATACAATTAATTTAAATTTCAAATCTTATCTTTCAAAATAAATATTAATTAAACATTTATCCTATTTATTGAATCATAAAAAATTATAATTCTGCCCCTCCAGCACATAGAGAAAAACACCTATACACTGTGAGAGGGTGATCCAGATTTTTCCCTTCACTAAATGCAAAATAATAAACCATCAATTAAAGAATTATGCGGAGCTAGTAGAGGGATTAATTAGACATATATAATGTGGACTCTAATAATCCATGTAACTATTATTCTATACCAAATAAACCCATTATAATTATTAGTTTCAGAATCACACCACTATAAACCTGAAACTGTACTTCCAATTATATACCATATTACGCAAGCCAATGATAAACTATCATCCAATGACCTTTTCATATATGCAAAACGCTCATATGATATCCATGATCAGCTTTAGGTTAAAGTCTATTCAACTTACTGATCAAGCCATCTTAAAGTTCCATTATACTACCAAATAATAAAATGATTATTCACAATGTGTGAATAAGAAGTCATCTACCTAGCAGATGACCCAAGGCCTTGTCCATTTTCACATCCAACATAATGCTTTTAAGAGGATACCTTTTACACTTCATTAGATCTATGATTCCAATATCTGTAAACAACTTTCTATCATATACAAATTGTGTACCCAACGAACCAGTCTATAAGCTTATTACCTATGAGATGCTTTAGATATTGGAATATCAAAATACACAAGTCATATATATGAAGTGAGTCATTTACTCAAAGTTAAGGTTATTACATAATGAACGTCAAAAGTGACATGATCCACTTAAGTGGACTATGCCTTTCAATTACACTTTGGTTTCAGCCCAATATGTCCCCGCCAAGCAACATATCTATATCTCTACTCGAGAGTCAAAGCTCCGGATAGTCAAGATAAACTGTCTGCCCCATTAGCTTTAAATAACATAATAGTCCTGACATAATAAACTTCAGACTATAGTTTAGACTGCTTACTTTAGAATGTTGTCGTCTCGCATACAAAAGTCCATTGTATGGAATATTCTAATAGTTTAACACAAGCAGTCAGTGAGCTATATTTGCTTACATTTACTTTAACATGTAAATAGAATAAGGGTATAAAGCAATGTAATAAATGACCTCTAAATATAATTTTATTATCCAGTTTAAAATAAATGAAATACATATAAAATGTCTTTCCTACTTCAGTTATTCCTAACTATCTCCCACTTGCCCTAAGCCAATACATATGCTATGTTACACATCCTCATTGCCTCGACACGCCTTTCAAAGTTTTTAGCCACCAAAGTCTTAATAAAGGGATCAACAATGTTGTCCTTAGATGTGACCTTACATACATCTATTAGTCTTGCTTCCATGTGCCCTTTAATTATATGACATCACTAATCTATGTGTTTTATCCTCTTGTGGTGTCTAGATTTCCTTGTGTTGGCAATCACCGTGCTATTATCACAATAAAGTATGACCTCAAGGTCTTTAAAGAACTTGTGTGGCTAAACTGCTTATTTAAATGCCTCAGCCGTAGCCACATATTTAGCTTTCATCATGGAGTCAGCAATGCAACCTTGTTTCACGCTCCTCCACATAATGGCACCTCATTTGAGCAAAAACACTGATCCTAAAGTCGACTTCCTCAAATCCTTATAAGTTTGAAAATCTGAGTCCATGTATCCAATGAGTGTTAGGTCTCCTCCAGAATATACTAACATATAGTCCCTCGTTCTCTAAGTATATTTAAGTATATGCTTCACAACTTACCAATGCTTGATTCCAGGATTCGCTTGATATCGACTCACCATACCTACCTTAAAAAAAATGTCTAGGCAAGTGTAAAGCATAGCATACAAAAGGCTACCCACAGTGGATGTATAAGAGACCTTACCTACACGCCCTCTTTTTTATGATGTCTTGGGACAGTCATCTAATGAAAGAGTTAGATTGGTAATGGAAGGCTGTGAACTTTTCTTTGCCTTTTGTATTACATACTTCTCAATTATCTTGTCTATGTATAAAGCTTGGGATAATGCTATCATTTTGTTCTTTCGATCTCTGAAGAGACGACTGCTTAGAACATAATTAGCTTCTCCCAAGTACTTCATATCAAACTGTTGGTATGACTAAATTTTGACCGATGTTCCCTACATTATTCCTAATGAGTAGTATATCATTAACATAAAGCATTAGAAAGACTACTTTGTCATCCTTTATAAATTTATAAACACAAGGTTCATCAACATTCTACTTAGAATCGAATGCCCTGATCTCTTGATCGAACCTTTGGTTCCATAAGTGGGATGCTTGCTATAATACATAAATGGATCTAAGCAACTTGTAAACTTTTCTCTCTTGACCTTTTGTCACGAACCCTTCACGCTATACTATATAGATACTTTCCTCAAGATGGCCATTAAATAATATCGTCTTGACATCCATTTACCAGATTTCGTAATCGAGAGCCACAACAACATATAGAAGAATGCGGATAGACTTCAGCATCATAATAGGCGAAAAGATTTCGTAATATTCAACTCTAGCATTTTGCATGTATCCCTTTGCCACAAGTTTAGCCTTAAAAGTTTCAACTCTCCCTTTTGCATTCCTCTTTCTTTTGTAGACCCACTTACACCTAATAGGTTTAATCCCATCTGGTAGGTCCATAAGTTCCTAAATAGAGTTAGATTTCATAGAATCCATCATATTGTTCATGGCCTGTTTCCAAGATTTAGAATCAACATAATTTATAGCTTCATCATAAGTGATCGGTCATCACCATGCTTGTGAGCTTCGGCTTGGTATACCTCAGCATCATACATGAAGAAATTAAGTCTTCTAGAAACCTTCCCACTATGTTGAAGCACCCTAAACTGTTGATCGTTTGCAGGTCTTTCACTAGAACTCAGATTTGCATCTAACACCGAAACCTGTGGAGCAATTTTATCACCTAATAACTCCTATAGCACCACTTTACTTTGAGGCTTAAAGTCATTAATGTGACTCTCCTCCAGGAATGTAGCATGGGTTGAAACAATGACTTTTTATTCCTTCGGGTTATAGAACAGACCTCCCTTAGTTCTCTTAGGATACCCAATAAATATGCACAATTTTGATCACGGTTCTAACTTTTTTGTATCCCCATCCAATACATACATCAGGTAGCCCTATATTCTCATATGTCCAAAGCTGGGCTTCTTACCTTGCCACAATTCATATGGAATCTTGAGAATTAATTTACTCAAAACTTGATTTAGAATATTACATGCTGTTTGTAGTGCATATCCTCTGAATGACAATGGTAGCATTGAATAACTTATCATTGACCGTATCATATCCAATTAAATCCTGTTTCTTCTTTTAGCTATACCATTCTGTTGTGGAGTACCAGATGTAGTCAATTGGGATAGAATCTCATTCTCTACAAGATGTCTTAGAAATTTATCAAAAAGGTATTCGGCACCTCGATCGGATCAAAGTGTCTTTATAGATTTACGCAATTGCTTCTACACTTCCGTATAATACTCTTTAAACTTGTCAAAGATTTCGCTCTTACGGTGCATTAGGTACACATTTCACATGTTGAGTAATCGTCTATAGAAGAGACATAATACTAAAACCTTCCTCACATAATGACATTCACAGGGTCTTATAAGTTGGTGTATATAATTTCTAAAAGTTCCTGAGCCCTGGTACCCTTAGCTCTAAAAGACCTCTTGGTTATCCTCATGACAAAACTCACATTAAGCAACATATCTTCTTCAAAGTTTCCAAAGGATCTTCTCTCACTAACTTTTGAATTCTATCCTGATTAATATGACCAAGTCTTGAATGCCCAAGGTATGCCTTGTTAGAGTGAGAAACATTTAAATTTTTAGAGTTTTCTATTAATTCAGTGTCAAGTAGTGAGTACATCTTAGGTTTAACCAAACAAAGGTTTCCATCCATCTATCCAGAACAGATAAAAGACTTATTTTTGTGAATATCAACTCTTTTATTAAAAGAAACTGAATAAGAATCTCTTATTAAACAAGTTATTGATATAAGATTCCTCCTAAAATTAGGAACATAAAATAGTCTTTCGAAAAAATAAGCTTAAATTCATCAAAATAAAGATGTATATCTCCCACTACCTTAGCCACAACAAAGTTACCATCCCCAATCTGCAATGAGAGGCTCCTATCATATAGACTTCTCGTTTTCACAAACCCCTGCAAAGAAACACAAACATGATTAGTGGTACTTGAATCAATGACCTAAATGTCTTTCAATTCTTCCACCAAACATACTTCCAAATAAAGAAATTCCTTTCCTTCCTTGGCCTTGGTGGCTAGGAATTCTTGATAAGTCTTCTTGAAGTGACCTACCTTCCCATAGTGGAAGCACTTGGACTTTTTAGTGTCTTTCTTGTTGTTGTTGTTCTTGTTCCCGTAAGAAACAGGAGGAATAGATGAACTAGAAGCTATTTGCTTCTTCTTTGGTTTCTTCTTGTTCCCAGAGGGTTTATAAGATTCTGCCAAATTGGCCTCTCCCCTAGGTTGGATCGCATCCCTATCCCTGATCATTCGCTCATAAGCCTGGATTTGCTTCATAAGCTTGGCAAGTCCTAACTCCCTTATCGCCAGATTATATGCGGCTTTAAACCCAACAAAATCCTTCGACATAGTTTTTAATACCATCTCGATCTGGATGTTGTAGTCCAACTCAATGCCATTTTTAGCAGCCTTAGCAAATAACCCCATAAGCATAAGCATATGATCCTTCATTGGAGTGCCTGTCTTCTATTTGGGGGTTCATTATGCTTGTGATAGCAGACTGTTGAACCAATTTGTCTTGGCCTCAGAACATATCCTCTAAGTTTTCTATGATCTCCCTTACAACTTGATAGGTCTCATGCTACATTTGTAGAGCACTCATCATACTAGCTAGAATGTAACACCGAGCTATCTCATTGGATTCTCTCCAACGAGTATAGACAATCGGGACCTGCTCAAGTGGCTGTTTGTAATTTTGTGATAATTATTTACAATTCAGCGCAAGTGCACACTATCGTAAACAAGTAATATAATGATAAGAATGAGTATCGAACCCACGAGGAAAGTATTCTTAATTCAATTGTAATTTGGCAAGATATTTAACTTTACTAATTATATTGAAACTAAATGAAACACTAATATGAAAATAACAATAGAATAAAAACAGCAAAAAAAAAATAGAAAAATTAACAAACTACAGAATTTAATTGCAAAACAAAGACTGGGAATTAAGCAAGAGTATGCGAAACAACTGAGAGCAAACAAGTAATTAAGGATGAACAATCAAATTATGAAAAACAGTTGTGAAACATTTTCCTTTAGGCAAATCTAGAACTATACTGTAGCTTTGCTATAGCATACTTTTTTATATTTTTAGAGTCAGGTTAAAAAGTCTTTAAACGTTCTCCAAATTCAACTTCAGCATATTCCTATGTAAAATCAAATCCAAAGAGTTTAAATTGAGAGCAATAACCTTTTGGACTGTGAGATGGATGACTATTCCTAGACTATCCATAGAATCAACCAAACAGAACTCAAAATTTAGTTGAACACAAGCTGCTCAATCCTAATCCAATCTCTAAATATTTTCCAATACCTAGAAACCATTTACAAATATTTGAAAAGGAGCCGTAATCAAACATAAGATGAGCAACGAAGAACAAATTGAACAGTTAAAATTATGCCAAGCAATTCTACATCAATGTCTCAGATTTACTTCAAGTACTCATGATTCCCAACCGCCAGAACAACTACTCCATAAGATCAATGAAAACCATATTTAAACTATTGTTCAACATCATAACCGTATGATTGATCATAATAAATTCAAATTCAAACAAAACTGAGCAAAACATAATCACCACCCTTCTCCAAGGTTGGCGACCGTGTGTGCACAGAGAACTTCTGCTCCTGACGAACACTTCCGTGTCTGCCTTTGCTGGATTTGACCAAATCTAAATCAAGGAATTCCTTCCCAGGTCAGATTCGACCTTCCTTCTTCTGGAAAAGAAAAATGACGTGCCACTCTCGATGAATTTCACGAAGAATCAAAACAGGCCCCCCTTTTTTCACAGAGCATCCTTTACTATTTATAGCTTCTGGGTATCAACCCTATTCTCCTCACATGGATGATCTGATGGCTGACAAAAATTGTACTAAAAATGATGGATGATGATGTAGACACTTGGAAAAGGGGACTGATATCATCAAAAATTCTGCCAGCGTGGCTAAACAGGCTACTCATTCTCGAATTTTCACGTCTGACAACTTTGCTTCAGCTTTGCTTTAGCAAAGTTATAATTTCCTTTGTTTCAACCTTCACTGGTTGCTCAGCTTCTTGAACCTGTTTCATGCCACCCTAGACAACTTCGAAAGCTTCTTCCCCATCACACTTGCATGCCCTAGCCCTATAAATCTCAAAACACAAAACAAAATCTTCCAAGGGCATCAAACGGTTATAAGATAACATAATACAACAAAAACACAAACTGACCAAAAAAATACCTCAAAACACTTCCTTAAAACTATGAAACTCTCTAAAAACGAACTACCTAAGTGTGGAAACATGACTGAATAACTCGAGACCCTCGAGTTATCACACCCCCAAACTTAAAGTGTTGCTCGTCTTCGAGCGACGAAAAAGAAAAAGAAATAAACTAACACAATCACAAAATTTCACTAAACACTCAAACACAAAATAGCGATACTCTAATGACAACAAAGTTTATATATATATTTGTATTTACACTTGGCTAGACGTCTTTCGGCTTCACTTTCAAAATTCACCACCAATACTCGATGTTAGCACTTCATGTCAATCAAATTCAGGTGATGCATACTACTATCAAGTGGTGGTTTTCCAAGTATGTGTGTGTATGACTGCACGAAACATGGATAATAGATTGGTTTAGATATGATCATTGAATCTAGTCAAGTGGGTTCAAAATTTATCAAATGCACTCCTCTACTCCTATATGCCAAGTCCCATTCACGCACACACCCTAACAATTACCAAAGTGGTGACCGTGATCTTGCTATCAAATATGTAATTATTCCTCTGCATCTCCACCAATTTTTTTTTTCCAATTGGATTGATCTTTGTTGTCTGCTTCCTTTCATTTTCTCAAGTGCCTCTGTGGAGCAAACACATGGAATCGGTACTTAAGGGAAGACACAACAAATCATGCAAAAATGCTATTGCACTCATGTTTGAGGTACCGTTTTCACGAAGGCCACAATGGAGCATACACAGGGCCTCGGTATTGATAACCTACGAGCAGTGGAGTACTCAATCCCTTCCAAAAAAAATTTTTTTTTGGTACTCATACCTCAACCACCATTTTTCATGAGTGCCTCTGTGGAGCAAACACAAGGCCTCGTTACTTGGCAATTTGAAGCAGCGGAGTATCTCTCTTTTTTTTATATCATTTTTTGATATTCATGCTTTAGCTTTGCTGTGGCAAAGCTACAGCAGTGTACACTCTGAACGCATACACAAACGATTGTTACGAAGCACTTGCTAACAGCTCTGCCACCCCTAAACTTATCCTCTGAGTTCTCTGACAGCAATTAAAACTCAAAGTGAGCTAAAACACAATTGAAAACACACAAACTAAAAAAAAAAATGAATAATGAAACTTAAGGAAATTTCAAAGAAAATAGTGAAATATAAGTAAAGAAATTTGAATAAAAGAAAGGGGTGCCTCCCTTAAGCGCTTGTTTTTTTTTTTGATCGACGGCCCGACCATCCCCATGCTCATGGGTCTTGGAGGGTGATTGAGTTCTTCTCTCTATCCACGATCCCTCCAAAGTAATGCTTGAGGCGCTGACCATTCATCTTGAATTGCCTCCCCAAGCTTTCCTCCAACAACTCAACTACTCCATAAGAGAATACTGTAACTATCTTGAATTGTCCACTCCAGCATGATTTGAGTTTCCCAGGGAATAGCTTGAGTCTTGAATTGAAAAGGAGGACCTGTTGTCCTGCTTCAAACTCATGGGGAAGGATTTTGCTATCATGCCATCGCTTGGTCTTCTCCTTTAATAATTTGGCATTCTCATAAGCTTGCAATATGAATTCATCAAGCTCATTCAGCTGTAGCATTCTCTTTTCTCTAGCCAACTTTAAGTCCTAGTTAATCTTGGTGACAGCCCAGTATGCTTTATGCTCAAGCTCCACCAGAAAGTGGCACGCCATACCAAACACAAGCCTATATGGTGAGGCTCCAAGGGGCGTTTTGTAGGCTGTTCTCAATGCCTAAAGTGCATCATCCAGGCATTGAGACCAATCCTTACATGTTGGCCCTACCACCTTCTCCAATATTCTCTTTATTTCTCTATTTGACACTTCAACTTGTCCGTTTGTCTGAGGATGATAGGTGGTTGCTACCTTGTGCTCGACTCCATATTTCATAACAACATTATCAAACATTTTGCTCACAAAATGCATGCCATTGTCACTAATGATTGCCCGAAGTATGCCAAATCTAGTGAAAATGTTTCTCTTGAGGAACTTCATCGCTGCCTCCATTTCTTCCTCAGGAATACATCTCCTCAACACCTGATCAGCACACTGCTTGAATAGATAAGGCTCATCCCAATAGTAGGAGCGCACATCATGCATAAACTTCTTTAGCTGCTGCTCGGATAAGTCTGGAGGAAACAGTCCGCTCACCAAATAATTCACCAAATCTTCATACCATGGTGCATTAGGCTGGGCTAATGTGAACAATTGCTCATCTGGAAATGATTCCTTAATAACCTGGTCTTCTCGTCCTTTAACGCCATTTTCGAGTCTTGAGAGATGATCAGCTACTTGATTCTCTACGCCACTCCTTTCTTTGATCTCCAAATCAATTCTTGAAGCAGAAGCACCCATCGAATCAGTCTTGGATTTACATCTTTCTTTTGGATGAGGTACTTGACTACTGAATGGTCAGTGTATACAATGACTTTGTACCCACCAAATAAGCTCTGAACTTGTCAAAGACATAAACCACTGATAATAGTTCCTTTTCAGTCACTGTATAATTCAACTGAGCACCTAAGAGGGTTTTACTAGCATAGTAGATTGATTGGAAGACTTTATTCTTATAATGACCTAACACAGCTCCCACTGCCACATCGCTCGCATCACACATAACCTCAAAAGGCAATGACCAGTCGGGTGCCACTATGATTGGTGCAGAAACGAGTTTCTTCTTCAGCTCTTCAAAGGCGTGTAGGCAATGCTCATCGAACATAAATGTAGAGTCGTTCTCTAGCAAGCTACATAATGGCTTGGAGATTTTAGAGAAGTCCTTGATAAACCTCCTGTAAAACCCAGCATGCCCTAAGAAGCTTATGATTCCCTTGACTATAGTGGGAGGAGGCATCTTCTTTATGGCCTCAATCTTTGCCTTGTCCACTTCTATGCCCCTCTTAGATACCTTGTGGCCCAACACTATGCCTTCCTTCACCATAAAGTGGCATTTCTCCCAGTTTAACACCAAATTTGTCTCCTCACACCTTCCAAGCACCCTTGCCAAATTTTGCAAGCAACCTTCATAGGATTCACCAAAAACAGAAAAATCGTCCATGAATACCTCCAGAAAGTCCTCCACCATATCTGTGAAAATAGCCATCATGCAGCACTGAAATGTGGCTGGTGCATTGCATAAGCCAAATGGCATTCTTCTGAATGCGAAAGTGCCATAAGGACGTGTGAAGGTGGTTTTCTCTTGGTCTTCTGGGGCGATTACAATCTGGTTGTACCCAGGGTATCCATCCCGAAAGCAGTAATAATCCTTCCCTGCCACCCTATCCAACATTTGGTCAATAAAGGGAAGTGGGAAGTGATCTTTCTTGATTGCCTTATTTAGCCTCCTATAATCCATGCACACTCTCCATCCAGTAACTGTCCTTGTAGGGATTAGCTTGGTGTTCTGGTTAGTCACCACTGTCATTCCTCCCTTCTTTGGCACACACTGTACTGGACTCACCCATGAACTGTCTGAGATGGGGTATATGATATCGGCATCAAGCCACTTAATGACTTCCTTCTTAACTACCTCTTTCATGATCGGGTTAAGCCTTAGTTGCTACTCAATGGAACCTCTGTAATAATCCTCCACCAGGATCTTATGCATGCAGAATGAGGGGTTGATCCCCTTAATATCAGCAATGGTCTACCCAATGGCCTTTTTATACTTTCTTAATACTTGAAGCAATTTGTCTTCTTGCTCTTCAGTTAATGAAGTCGGCACAATGATAGGTAAATTGTCATTGTCACCTAAGTATGCATATCTGAGATGACTCAGTAATGGTTTTAGCTCTAAAGTGGGAGGGTCTTCAATGGATGGTTTGGGAGTCTTTACTTCTCGATCAACTAGTCCCAAAGACTGGTACTGTTTTCCTCAAACCATGTCCTTTACTTGTACTTCCACTCCTTCTAGTTCTTCATATTGCATTGGAATTGAATAAGTCAGAACTGTCAAGGCTGCCTCATAATAGTTGGTGAAGCAACTTTTCTCTAACTCCTTGATCACCGCTGAGTCAAGAGTACTGATGGTTGAACATTCTTCAAACTCTTCAGGAAATCTCATGGCCTTCAAAATATTGAAGGTTACTTGCTCATCATTCACCCTTATGGTCAACTCACCCTTTTGCACATCAATAAGTGTCCGTCCCGTGGCAAAAAACGGACGACCTAAAATGATGGGGACCTCATGATCTGCTTCAAAATCAAGAATGATGAAATCAGCTGGGAAGATGAACTTATCCACCTTAACAAGCACGTCCTCAATTTTCCCTTCCAGATGAGCCAATGATCTGTCTGCCAATTGTAGTGTAACAGTAGTTGGCCTTGCCTTACTTACTCCCAGCTTCTTGAAAACTGACATCGACATCAAGTTTATGCTTGCACCAAGATCACAAAGGGCCTTGCCACAGTAATTGTTACCGATTGTGCAAGGAAAAGTGAAGCTACCCAGATCTTTCAATTTTGGTAGTAACTTGTTTTGGAAGATAGCGCTGCTTTCTTTAATAAGAGCCACTGTCTCAAATTCTCCCAACCTTCTCTTCTTAGCCAAGATGTCCTTCATGAATTTAGCATAACTGGGCATTTGTTCCAAGGCTTCCACAAGTGCAATATTGATGTGGAGTTGCTTCAAAACATCCAAAAATTTCTTAAATTATTTGTCTTGCTGTTGCTTATGGAATCACTGAGGAAAAGGCAGAGGTGGGTTGCTGATTTCTAGATGAACGACTCTTTGCTGTAGTGTTGGTGTAGTAGTTTGTTCCTGATTAACGGCACTTTGCTATGGCAAAGCCATGGTAAGACCCTAATTAGGTTGTTTTTGATCTACATGTGCTTCAGCAGCCTTGCTGCTTGATAAATCATTTTGGATTGAAGTAGCCTCCTTTCCTTGAACCTTTCCAGCAGTGGGTTCTTCAAGTACCTTCCCACTCCTTAAAGCAATGGCTTTGCAATGCTCTTTACCCTCTCGCTTTGGAATTTTGGTGTCACTAGGAAGTGTTCCTTGTGATCAGTTACTAAGTACACTTGCTAATTGTCCCATTTGATTCTCTGGGCTTCTCAAGGATGCTGTGTGACTCTGTAGCAGTGCTGAATGGTCCTGAATGCGAGTATCTATTTTTGCCATATGGTCCCTCAATAGTTCTCAATTGTTGTCAATGTGGTCTGTGGTGATTCTTAAACAAGCGGCCTCATGGGTTGATGGAACCCTGGAGGAAACTGAGGTCTAATTTACGTAGGAGTTGATGCTAAACTTGCACCTTGACCATACTGATTTGAAGATGAACTAGGTTGCTGCTTGAATCCTTGATTGAAAGTGTTGGGGTACGAATTGTTGTAGCACTGATAATTACCTACATAGCAAGCTGATTCTGGATTAGATGGGCACTGGTCGAAAACATGCCCCTCACCATAATACACACATGAAACGGCTACCAATAGTAGAGATTGAGCTCCTTGAGCCATGCTCATAGACTTCACCATGTTTGTGAGTGCTGACACTTGAGCTGAAAGAGATGTCAATGAATCCAACTCAAATACACCAGCTACCCTTCTTGCTGCATTGGCTCTCTCAGTAGGCCACTGATAATTATTCTGGGCCATCCTCTCTAGAATTTCGTATACCTCATTGTATGACTTGGTTAGAATTACCCCATTTGCTGATGCATCCATAATCGTCTTGGTTTGGCCATCCAAACCATTGTAAAATGCCTCCATCTGTATCCAGTGAGGAATCCCATGGTGTGGACACTTCCTGATGAGCTCCTTAAACCTTTCCCAAGCTTAATATAATGACTCACCCCCAAGTTGCTGAAAACTAGTGATGTCATTCCTCAACCTTGCACTTTTGGTAAGTGGAAAATATTTCATCAAGAATTTCTCAACCAAGTCATCCCAACTAAAGATAAAATTAGGTGGCAGTGCATTTAACCAAGCTCAGGCTCGGTCTCTTAGTGAGTATGGGAATAGTCAGAGCTGTAGGAATAAAATCGATAAAAACGTATCAGAGTGGCGCAGCAGAACAATAAAAATTTTTCAAAATCGTTAAATATCTCATGATGTCATATACAATAAACCAACAACAATTTAAACTCATACCTCAAGGATGCCAATCTGTAGGAGGAGAATGATCGGAGGGCTTCAACCAACTACCCTTCTCTACTATTCTCTCATTCCCGAATGGCTGAGTGTGTGGGCACTCTGAACCTCGATCGGTAAGCTAGCACTGCTAATCTTCTTTTGACCACCCAGATCTCTAAAGAACTTATTGTCACGGTGAGTTGTGCAACAATAAGCCTGCTCACCTGAGAGTCCATGGTCTAAGAGAACTGGAGTGGAAGAACTTTTTTTTATAGACTTGCATAAGGTGATCCTCTGAATTCGAATTGGATTAAGAGAAGATTTTCTTCCTTATCCATAATAAAAATCCAAATTTATTAAGCCTTATCCAACCAAAAAAGATTCGGCCACTTTATGGATTTTTTATTCAAAATTTAAATAGGATTTTAACTAGAATTTTATCTCCTCATTCCCTCATAAAAAACTGATTCCCCTTTGTGCCAAAAATATGACTAGATTCGATCATTATAGTGTGAAGAGAATCAAAATCCAAATAGGATTTTCTAGCTTGAATTTTATCTCATCCTTATCCAAATAAAACCAAAAATCTCCTTGAGATTTGCCCTCAAAATTTTGGCCACTTTTAGGGAGGAGAGAATCCAAATTCAACTGGGATTGAAACTTGAATTTTTCTCTGCATCCTTATCCACAAAAACTGAAAATATCTTGGAGGATTTTCCTCAACAAAATTCGACCAAGTTAGTTAGGATTGGGATTCAAAATTCAAGAAAGATTCAAACAAGATATTCCTCTACATAATCCAACTCAAATTCAAATTCTAGCCTTGTGGAATTATCCACAAAGAATTCGAATTCCACTTGGACTGTGATTCAAAATTTGAATTTCAAATTTCAAAATTCAAAATTCAAAATTCAAATTTAAATTTCAAATTCAAAATTCAAATTCGAATTTCAAATTTAAATTTCAAATTCAAAATTCAAATTTCAAATTTCAAAAACCCACAAACAGTAGTATTTTAAATTCTTATTCTCATGGATAATTTTCTACAACTCTAATCCAATCTCAAATAAAATCATGGCAACTTTATTTGGACTTCGAATAATTGTGTACTCTATTATCCAAAACAAAATCTAAATTCAACCGGAGAGAATCTTGTCCACCATCCTAATCCTATATCAATACCATCCATGCATAATCAACTAGCCAATAGCATACTTAAATCAATTTGCCAATCGTTAAGGAATTATATGGAGCTAGAAGAGGGACCAATTGGACACATATAATCGGGCTCCCGTGAATCTATATGATCATCATTCTTTACCGAATAACTCGATCATATGATAACTAATTTCAGAGTCACACCACTATAAACCTGAAACTGAACTCCCAATTATATACTGTATTATGTAAGCCTGTGACAAGCTATTGTCCAATGACCTTGTCATGTATGCAGAACCCTCATATGATATCCATGATCAGGCTTAGGTCAAAGTCTGTTTAATCCTACTGATCAGGCTATCTTAAAGTTCCATTATACTACCGAATAAGAAAATGATTATTCACCATATGTGAATAAGAAGTCATCCGCCCAGTAGATGACCCAAGGCCTTATCCACTTTCACATCCAGTATAATGCCTTTAAGAGGATACCCTTAACTCCTTATTAGAGCTATGATTCTGATATCTGTAAACAAACCCTTCATCGTATACAGGTCATGCACCCAACGAACCGGTCTGTAAGCTTACTACCACTGAGACGCTTTAGCCATTGGAATATCAAAGTACACAAGTCATATACATGAAGTAGTTCATTCACTCAGGATTAAGGTTACTGCACAATGAACGTCAAAATTAGATTGATCCACTCATAGCGGACTACATAGATCAATCACGCTTTAGTCCCGGTCTAACATGTCACCACCAAGCAACATATCTATGTCTCTACTTAGGAGTCTATGCTCCGAACAGTCAAGACAAACCGTCCTCACCATGGCTTTAGATAACATAATAGTCTTAACATGAGTTAGATGCTTGGTCTAACCCCATAGACTACAAACCATAGTTTAGACCGTTTACTTTAGAATATTGTCTTCTCGCATACAAAAGTCCATTGCATGCAACGTTCTAACAGTTTTAACACAAGCAATTAGGGAGCCATATTTGCTTACATTTACTTTAACATGTAAATAGAATAAGTACACATAGCAATGTAATGAATAACCTCTATATATAATTTTATTATCCAATTCAAAATAAATATATCAAAACGTCTCTAATGCTTAGGGCATTTTCTAACAATCTCCCACTTGCCCTAAGCTAGTAGATGTGCTATGTTACACATTCCCATCACCTCTACATGCCTCTCAAAACTTCTAGCCACCAAAATCTTAGTAAAGGAATCGACAATGTTGTCCTCGGATGCGATCTTACATACATCTACTTGTCCTGTCTCCACGTGCCTTCTAATAATGTGATATCTCCGATCTATGTGCTTGGTCCTCTTATGGTGTCGAGATTCCCTTGTGTTGGCAATAGCCCCAGTGTTATCACAGTAAAGTGTGATCGGCTTGTCAACACCCGGAATAACCTTAAGATCTCTAAAGAACTTGCAGAGCCAAACCGCTTCTTTAGATACCTCAGTGCAGCCACATACTCACCCTCCATAATATAGTCAGCTGTGCAACCCTGCTTCACGCCCTTCCACACAATGGCGCCTCCTCCGAGCAAGAACACTGATCCTGATGTCGATTTCCTCGAATCCTTGCAAGTTTGGAAGTTTGAGTCCATGTACCCTACTGGTGTTAGGTCCTTTCCAGAATACACCAGCATATAATCCCTCGTTCTCTTAAGATACTTGAGTATATGCTTTATTGCTTGCCAGTGCTTGGTTCTAGGATTCGCCTGATATCGACTCACCATACCTACTACAAAACATATGTCCGGGTGAGGGCAAAGCACAGCGTACATAAGGCTACCCACAACGAATGCATAAGAGACCTTACTCATACGCTCTCTTTCTTCCGATGTCTTTGGACAGTCATCCAATGAAAGAGTTAGATCGGCAATAGAAGGTTGTGAACCTTTCTTTGCCTCTTGCATTGCATATTTGTCAATTATTTTATCTATGTATGAAGCTTGGGATAACGCTATCATTTTGTTCTTTCGATCTCTGAAGAGACGAATGCCTAGAATATAATTAGCTTCTGCCAAGTCCTTCATGTCAAACTGTTAGTGCAGCCAAAGCTTGATCGATGATAAGTTCCCTACATCATTCCCAATGAGCAGTATATTATCAATATAGACTACTAGAAAGACCACTTTTCCATCCTTAATACGTTTATAAACACAGGGTTCATCAGCATTCTACTCAAAACCAAATGTCTTGATCGCTTGATCAAATCTCTGGTTCCATGAGCGAAATGCTTGCTTTAATCCATAAATGGATCTAAGCAACTTGTAGACTTTTCTTTCCTGGCCTTTTGCCACGAACCCTTCGGGCTGTATCATGTAGATACATTCCTCAAGATGGCCATTCAAGAATGCCGTCTTGACATTCATTTGCCAGATCTCGTAATCGAGAGCCGCAGCAACGGACAAAAGAATATGGATAGACTTCAGCATAGCAACAGGTGAAAAGGCTTCATCGTAATTGATTCCAACTTTTTGCGTGTACCCCTTTGCAACCAGTCTAGATTTGAAAGTTTCCACTTTCCCTTCCACATTCTTCTTTCTTTTGCAGACTCATTTGCATCCAATAGGTTTTATCCTGTCTGGCAGATCTATAAGTTCCCAAATAGAGTTGGATTTCAAAGAATCCATCTCATTGTTCATAGCCTGTTTCCAAGATTTAGAATCAACATCATTTATAGCTTCATAAGAAGTGACCGGATCATCCTCATGCTGATGAACCTCAGCCTGGTATACCTCAGCATCATACATGAAGAAATTAGGTTTCTTCGAAACCCTCCCACTACGACGAGGCACCCTAAATTGTTGATCGTCTATAGGTCTTTCACCGGAACTCGGACTTGCATCCAAGATCAAAACCTATGGAGCAGTTCTTTCACCCGATAACTCTTCTAGCACTACTTTGTTTCAAGGCTTAAAGTCATTCATGTGACTTTCCTCCAAGAATGTCGCATGGGTTGAAACTATGACTTTTTGTTCCTTTGCGTTATATAATAGACCTCCCTTAGTTCCCTTAGGATACCCTACAAACATGCACAATTCTATTCTTGGTTCCAACCTCTTCGCATCCCCATCCAGTATATGTGCCGAGCAGCCCATATTCTCATATGTCCAAGGGAAGGCTTCCTGCCACGTCACAATTCATACGGAGTCCTGGGAATTGACTTACTTGGAACCTGGTTCAGAATATAGCACGCCATTTGTATGCATATCCCCAGAATGATAACCGCGGTGTTGAATAACTCATCATGGACCGTACCATATCCAACAAGGTCCTGTTTCTCCTTTTGGCTACACCATTCTGTTGTGGAGTACCAGGTGCAGTCAATTGGGATAATATCCCATTCTCTACAAGATGTCCTAGAAATTCATCAGAGAGGTATTCGCCGCCTCAATCGGATCGAAGTGTCTTTATGGATTTATCCAATTGCTTTTCTACTTACGCACGATAATCTTTGAACTTGTCAAAGGTTTCGCTCTTGTGGTGCATCAGATACACATATCCATACCTCGAGTAATCGTCTATAAAGAAGACATAACACTCGAACCCTCCTCGTGCTGTGACGTTTATGGGGCCACATAAGTCAGTGTGCACAATTTCTAAGAGTTCCTGAGCCCTAATACCCTTAGCTCCAAAAGACCTCTTAGTCATCTTACCCCCCTCAAGACAAGACTCACATTGAGGAAGACGTACCTCTTCCAGATATTCTAGAGGACCATCTTTCACCAACCTTTGAATCCTATCCTGATTAATATGACCAAGTTTTAAATGCCAAAAATACACCGTGTTAGAGTGAGAAACTTTCAACATTTTAGAGTTATTTATTAATTCGGTGTCAAGTAGTGAGTACATCTTTGATTTGATCAAATAAAGGTTTCCATCCATTCATCCAGAATAGATAAAAGTCTTATTTCTATGAATATCAACTCTTTTACTAAAAGAAATTGAATAAGAATCCTTTATTAAATAAGCTACCGATATTAGGTTTCTCCTAAAATTAGGAACATAAAAACAGTCTTTTAATAAAATAAACCTAAATTCATCAAAGTAAAGGTAAATATCTCCCACTGCCTCAGCCACCACCAAGCTACCATCTCCAGTCTGCAACGAGAGGCTCCTATCATGTAGACTTCTCGTTTCCATGAACCCTTGCATAGAAACACAAACATGATTAGTGGCGCCCAAATCAATGACCTAAGTGTCTTTCGATTATTCCACCAAACACGCTTCTAAATAGTGAAGTTCTTTACCTTCCTTGCCCTTGACGACTAGGAATTCCCAGCAAGCCTTCTAGAAGTGACTTACCTTCCCATAGTAGAAGCACTTGGACTTTTTAGGGTCCCTAGGCTTCTTGTTGTTCTTCTTTTTCTTCCCATCTGAGACAGGAGGATTAGAAGAACTGGAAGCCGTTCACTTCTGATTTGGCTTCTTCCTCTTCCATGAGGGTTTGGAAGATTCCGCCAAATTGGCCTCTCCTTTGGGTTGGACCGAATCCCCATCCCTATTCATCTGCTCATAAGCTTGGAGTTACTTCATGAGCTCAGTTAGTTCTAACTCCCTTGTCACCAGATTATATGTGGCCTTAATCCCTACAAAATCTTTCATAGAGTTTTGAACACCATCTCGATCTGGGTGTTGTAGTCCAACTCAGCACCGTTTTCGGTAGCTTCAGCAAAGAATCCCATTAGAGTGATGATATGGTCCTTTACCAGAGTACCTGCCTTCTGCTTGGCCATAATGCTGGTTATAGTAGACTGTCGAGCCAATTTTTCTTGGCCTTCGAACATGTCCTTCAGATTTTCCATGATCTCTTTAGCAACTTGATAAGTCTCATGCTGCTTTTGTAAAGCACTCGTTATGCTAGCAAGAAGGTAGCATCAACTGTCTCATTGGATTCTCTCTAACGAGTATAGGTAACCGGGACCTCCTCAAGCGGTGTGTCAGGTTTAGGCCTAGGAGGGCATGGTTCGTCCAGTATAAACTTGTGTCTCTCGTAGCTGAGAATTATGAGTAGAATTCTTTTCCAGTCTTTATAATTATCACCATTTAGTTTATTTTCAGTAAGTATTGAAATGAGGGGTGTCAGTGACATTTTGAACTGAAATAAAATTATACTAGACATCATTACAAAGTCCAAGAAAATATACAGATAATTTAGCAAATAAAACATACAAGTATGTTCCTACATGAAACTTGAAAAAACATGTAGCATTATAATGGTAATTCTCAGCACCTATTGCCCCAAGCCACCGAGGGGTGGTTATGAGACAAATAGCCGGAACATGGACCCCGTCCAATTAATATATGTTGCCTTAAATGCTCCAAGGTTAAGACATATATTAATAACTACTTATTTTGGCCACCAGCTTAGTTAACAAAGCTTCTAGCAAAGGTTAATAACTAAACAAGTTTTGAGTATATAACCATTATTTACGTAGCCCAATCCACATCCTACCAAGCCACCGAGGGGTGGTCATGAATAGAATCGTACCTGAACACGTTTTCCACATAGGAGATCCAACCTAGCATACCGGCGGCGGTAAACACCTACCGAGGGGTGTGGTCAGGGCAGAACTGACACGAGGTGTTACCATGCTTTCACATATGGATCAACAATGGAGGCTGTGGGTTTTGTTTGAAACCCTCTCCCACTCAATATTTTGAAAAACATGCAAGTTTTGACATATATGTATGATCAATATAGTATGAGCGGCATTCATCTATCGTATATGACATGTCATCAAATATGCATATAAAACATCAATCAATACATATTTATACATCCATGATATATCACAGAAAAAATAATTGACAGATAAATAAGCAAGTCATGATTCAATTCTAGAACAAAGAAAATAAAGATTACAAAATTCCATCCAAAGCATTCTTTGGGTCTTGAATTTTGTTCCGTCTTCTTGAATCCATCTTTATGTAGCCTCTCCATTTATTTCTCATCCCATGAATCATTTAAAATTTAAATCCCAAAAATTCAAATTTTAAATTCAAATTCCAAATTCGAATTTCAAATTTAAATTTCAAATTCAAATTTTAAACAATTTTAAATATCATGTGTAATAATATGTAATTTCAAAATTTTAAAATTTTAATTACATATTTTTAAACATGATTTAAAAATTAAATCTCGAATTTAAAAATTAAAATTTTCTATTTTTCGGCCCACGGGGGTCGGAGGCCCGAAACTACCATGGGCAGCCCCCAGCCCCAGGGGGGGACGGCAACCCACGGCCTCAGGCCTGGTGCAGTCTAGCCGGCTATAGGCAGCAGCTGCAACCATGGGCTGCACGCCCGGGTGGGTGCAGTACCCTGCCAGGCTGCAGGTAGTGCATGCAGCCGTGGGCTGCACGCCCGGGTAATGGCCGGCCCTTGGGTGGGCCACGGCCAACCCTGGCTGCAGGCAAAGCCTGCGGCTGTGGGTGGTCATGGCCTAGACAGGGGCTGCCGCAGCCCTATCCTGCTCGAGGGTAGGGGTTGCAGCCCCACCAAGGCCGATGGCCTATCCCGAAAGGTCGTGCCTTTCATGCCATATTCCAATTTACCCATTAAGATCTCCAAAAATTAATTTGAATCCTAATTAAATTGAAATTTTCCACACATCAAAATTTCAACATTTAAATTAAATTTAACTTTTGGGAAAAAAATAAATTACGGTCTTCAAACTTTAATCTCCCCAAGAATAATTACATAAAATTTCCTAAATCATTTCCAGTGTACAAAAATTCTAATCATAATAATTCTAAGAGACAAAAAAAAAAATTAAAATCCATGTGAAAATTACAGTGTCAATAAACTGCTCCCATGGTTGCATAAAAATTCCTAGATACAATTTTCTAAATTCTAAGGAACCATAACCGGCAATAAACAAGCACGCTTATAATAATTTAAAAAATTAAAATAACCACATACTACATACATAATACATGATAACAACATAAAGGAATCCTAGAATGCCACTCTCCAAATATCAAATCCACACATAAATAAAAAGACTAATTAATTGTCTAATTTATGTACATGGCATAGTCATGAGATGGCTTTGATACCAATTTTAGGAATAAAATCAGTAAAAACATATCAAAGTGGCGCAGCGGAACAATAAAAAATTTTTAAGATCATTAAATATCTCATGATGCCATATACAATAAACCAACAACAATTTATACTCATACCTCAAGGACGCCAATCTGCAGGAGGAGAATGATCGGAGGGCTTCAACCAACTAGCCTTCTCTACTATTCTCCAATTCCCGAATGGCTGAGTGTGTGGGCACTCTAAACCTCGATCGGTATGCTAGCACTACTAGTCTTCTTCCGACCACCCAGATCTCTAAAGAACTTATTATCACGGTGAGTTGTGCAACAATAAGCCTGCTTACCTGAGAGTCTGTGGTCTAAGAGAACTAAAGTGGTAGGACCTCTATTTATAGACTTGCATGAGGTGATCCTCTGAATTTGAATTGGATTAGGAGAAGATTTTCTTCCTTATCCATAATAAAAATCTGAATTTATTAAGCCTTATCCAACCAAAAAAGATTCGGCCACTTTATGGATTTTTCGTTTAAAATTCAAACAGGATTTTAACTAGAATTTTATCTCCTCATTCCCTCATAAAAAACCGATTCCCCTTTGTGCAAAAAAATATGACTAGATTCAGTCATTAAAGTGTGAAGAGAATCAAAATCCAAATAGGATTTTCTAGCTTGAATTTTATCTCATCCTTATCCAAATAAAACCAAAAATCTCCTTGAGATTTGCCCTCAAAATTTTGGCCACTTTTAGGGAGGAGAGAATCCAAATTCAACTGGGATTGAAACTTGAATTTTTCCCTGCATCCTTATCCACAAAAATTGAAAATATCTTGGAGGATTTTCCTCAACAAAATTCGACCAAGTTCGTTAGGATAGGGATTCAAAATTCAAGTAGGATTCAAACAAGATTTTCCTCTGCATAATCCAACTCAAATTCGAATTCTAGCCTTGTGGAATTCTCCACAAAGAATTCGAATTCCCCTTGGACTGTGATTCAAAATTTGAATTTCAAATTTCAAACTTCAAATTTCAATTTCAAATTTCAAATTTCAAATTTAAATTTCAAATTCAAATTTCAAATTCAAATTTCAAATTTCAAAAATCCACAAATAGTTGTATTTTAAATTCTTGTTCTTGTGGATAATTTTCTACAACTCCAATCCAATCTGAAATAAAATCATGGTAACTTTATTTGGAGTTCGAATAATTGTGTACTCTATTATCCAAAACAAAATCTGAATTCAACCGGAGAGAATCTTGTCCACCATCCTAATCCTATATCAACACCATCCATGCATAATCAACTAGCCAATAGCATACTCAAATCAATTTGCCAATCGTTAAGGAATTATGTGGAGCTAGTAGAGGGACCAATTGGACATATATAATCGGGCTCCCATGAATCCGTATGATCATCATTCTTTACTGAACAACTCAATCATATGATAACTAATTTCAAAGTCACACCACCATAAACCTGAAATTGAACTCCCAATTATATACCGTATTATGTAAGCCTGTGACAAGCTATTGTCCAATGACCTTGTCATGTATATAGAACCCTCATATTATATCCATGATCAACCTTAGATTAAAGTCCTTAATCCTACTGATCAGGCTATCTTAAAGTTCCATTATACTACCGAATAAGAAAATGATTATTCACCATATGTGAATAAGAAGTCACCTGCCCAGCAAACGACCCAAGGTCTTGTCCATTTTCACATCTAGTATAATGCTTTTAAGAGGATACCCTCAATTCCTTATTAGAGCTATGATTCTGATATCTGTAAACAAACCCTTCATCGTATACAAGTCATGTACCCAACGAATCAGTTTATAAGTAAACAAACCCTTCATCGTATACAAGTCATGTACCTAATGAACCGGTTTATAAGCTTACTACCTCTGAGGCGCTTTAGCCATTGGAACATCAAAGTACACAAGTCATATACATGAAGTAGTTCATTCACTCAGGATTAAGGTTACTACACAATGAACATCAAAAGCAGATTGATCCACTCATAGCGGACTACGTAGATCAATCACGCTTTAGTCTCGGTCTAACATGTCACCACCAAGCAACATATCTATGTCTCTACTTAGGAGTCTATGCTCCAAACAGTCAAGGCAAACCATCCCCACCATGGCTTTAGACAACATAATAGTCTTAACATGAGTTAGATGCTCATTCTAACCCCATAAACTATAGACCTTAGTTTAGACCGCTTACTTTAGAACATTGTCTTCTCGCATACAAAAGTCCATTGCATGCAACGTTCTAACAGTTTTAACAAAAGTAGTCAGGGAGCCATATTTGCTTACGTTTACTTTAACATGTAAACAGAATAAGGACACACAGTAATGTAATGTAATGTAAGGACACACAGTAATGTAATGAACATTCTGATGTTGTTCATTATATGAATGAATTGATCTGTTATGTCTAGGTTTATGTGCCATGTAAATGTTTCATCGCGCGATGCTATGATAAATGTTTGGTAAGCTCAGATATTTACATGTCTGCAACATGAATTACTATTTGATTGATTTAAGTACTTTTCGTACAAACTTGTAAAGTCCTATGGGCAATAGGGGTGTAGTTAAACTAACTCACCTAATGAAATGAGAAATTAAAAAGTGTATAAATAATACACTATGGAGAAGTGCTAGGGCGCTATAGTGTGGTTAATTAAAAACACACATAAAGAAATAAATGTAAAAACCTACAGGTAGTAAGGGTTCCACTGTGGGACGATTCATATGAATGTTGCCAGTGGGGGAACTATAAGAAAGACGGTAATGAAACCACTAAGGCGTACCGCCCCTCCAACATAGTGGTGGAGGTTTTTCTCAGATCCTACGAGGACATCAGGGCTGTGGAGGCTGATGTTCTAAGGTCGCTCCTTAGACCCTCCCAGTCAGCGCGCTAATAATCATCGGTACTGCCATAAACAAAGCTCTAAACTAGAAATCAAATAGAGAATGAACAATCAATAAAATGATAAAAATCGTAATTGAGCATGACCGAAGTACGCTAAAAATAGTGATTTCGTTTAAGGTTTGTGAATAGTAATCGGTTAGGCTGATGTGAATTGTATCCGGTTATTGTAATGTGAATAGTACCATGTTAGGGTAAAGTAAATAGTAACCAGTTAGGGTAACTGAGACTATTCATTAGTCAAAGTTCAAAATCAGTATTCATGGTGAATAATACTATTTATGATGAATAGTTTTATTCAGAGGAAATTGAGCTTTCAATGTTTTTGAATCCATATGATTCTTACTAGTATGTTTGAACTTATTGAGCCTATTAACTCACCAGTTTGTTTATGTTATAGGTAAGAAACCTATCCAGTAGATTTCTGGATAATGACAGGATGCGAGCATGTTAAACGGATAGGGAATCCGCTGTAGATATGGTCCTGCTACAAGTTTTTCGCTGAACGTTGAAAAAAGAGACATGTATTGTAAAAAGATTTGACTTAGGTATTTATGTATAAAGTACGTTTGTACTTTGAAAAGTAACAAACATAGTTCAGTTTAATTACGTTATGTTACAATCAAGAAAAAGTATTTAAGAAAAAAAAATGATTCCAAATTTCACAAAGGGTTTAAAAGAGATTTGAAGAAAAGAATTTAGGTGACTCGACGAAGTTCACGAGCCATTTCAGCCGGCTAAGGAGCTTGATTGTAATAGTTTCGGTGGGCTGAGAACGGGGGTGCCACAGGTGGTATCAGAGCGAGCTTGACCATATCCCTCTTGGCACGAGACGCAACCTGCTCGTCTATCCAAGTAAGTTAGCCTAGTTTTGAATTAGTAGTTGTTTATTTGTAGGAAAATAAACGACTTAGATGAAATGAGATGACGAGATCAATGAATGTGGACTCACGATTGTATAGTGCTAGTGGACTACCACAATACAGCTATTCAGAGTTCGAGATAGAGAATTACCATGACTATGATCGTATAGTGCTAGAGAATGAACAAAGAAGGCTGCTCAGAGAAGAAATGAAAATTGCCATCAAGTTATATAGAACTCCAATATCAGCTGCCTAGAGAGTTTTGAGTGGCGAACAGTCCTTCAAAAATTCCACGGGAAGGCAAGATTGGTGTCACGTTATTGAAATGATTTTCTGACTATGCACCATTAATCGGGATGATAGGTCTTGTTGGTTGTTGACCATGCTTTTTAGGGAGATACTCTCATGTGTATTGGGATTCTTATGACTAGGAGTAGCGCTTAACTGGACCAAGTTTCACCATGCCACGATTGAGTAAATCTTCTCTTGGAAAGAGTCTAACATCAGTCTCAATTCCTCAAGGGCAAACAGGGTGTCACTTCTAACGTCACCTGAGTTCCTTAGAGTTATGAACATACGAGAATTAGTTCATCAGGCTGAGAAACTACAGTCGATGTCCGGTGACATAGTTCTAACGTATGCTGTGCGCTTCTAGGAACTGATGAATCCCCTCCAATTTGCGTGGAATTCACAACGAAACTTAAGCCGAGACGAGCATAGATCCAAGAATGTCTATAGGTGAACGATCTAGCCAAGGAAGAAGAGGACTCGTAAAAGTTTCCTGTAGACCAGGAAAATTAGATGTATTAGGCTATATATATATCCTTTATGTTATATTGAAATGTTATGTAATGACATGTGTATGTAGTGACATGTGTGTGATTAATTGTTATGAACTGTCAAAATGTGTTGATATAATATAATGAATTTTGTTATTTTGTCCTATATGAAAAGGCATAATATACGATAAATGGGCCATGTGCATTTATTGCACTAGAAATGGTCCGGATGAAGAGAAAGAAGATCTGAAGGAATTTCCCTTTGAAACCGGATCGATAGAATGACTAAAATGTAGAGGGGCACATACGTGTATATATGTATACTCGATGTAAAAGAGGCTGTTATATATACAAGGCCTTAATATTGATTTGTATGTGAACGTTATAAAACGAATTATAATAATGCCTTACGATGATATGGCATTAGGATTTCGGGAAATCTTAAAAATTTTGTGAAATATATATATATACATTGAAAATCTAATGATTGATTTTCAAACGATTATAGGGAAATAGAAAATATGGTGAATACATGTGGTCAAGAAAGTATGAGTGAATGTCTCACCCTGTCAAAAAGGGTGGAGAAATTATAAGGCCTTTTAGAGGTCTGGATGCAAGAAAACGCTGAATTAAGACGATGTTTAGATGAGATAGAACCTAGGCAGGGTGCTGAGGAGGTTCAGCCACCACTGGCCCTTATAGTTGAATAGGTAGTACATTATCGCTGTTCCTGAAAGGATACAGGAACTACAGTCAATAGTAAATTAAGAGCTATTATATAAGCGATTCCGTGGAATAAAACCTCAAGAGTTTGAGGGCTCTATAGATCTTTTGAAAGCAGAGGAATGATTTTCCTCTATATAGATGATTTGAGACTCCATAAACTTGATAGAGCAAAGAGAAGGTTCTGCGTGTGTCCTTTGTTCTGATGAAGGATGCTAAGTTCTGATAGAACATTGTCAGAATGAGAATAGATGAGAATAAGGTGAACTAGAATGAATTTCTGGTTGAATTTCATTAAATATATTATGATCCTGCATTACGAAAACTGTAACAAAAATGGGTTTACATCATTAAAGCAAGGAAATGTATCAATGAGTGAAGTGCATCAGAAATTGATCAATTGTCCAAATGATGCCCTTACGTGGTATTATTTGGAGGGAAAAGATACAGAGAATGATTGGAATGTTCCGACCAGAGATCTTTGTTTTGGTGGATAGTGGTCTAATGCCATCACCTTTAGTGACAGACTATGTTAGTCGCGCTCGGTAGGTTAATTACTAGCAGACTAGATAGAAAGAAGAAAGAGAAAAAGTCTGAGAAACCTGGAAGAGGGAAAGGACTTTGACTAAATTTTTCCAAGTTTGAACCTAAATTGGCCAAAGCAGTAAACCTAATCAGAATGTTAGGCCAGGACAGTTTAACGCTCCAGGCCTATAGTCGTAGAATAAAGGAAAAGGTAAATTTTCCAAGGAAAAGGTAAATTTTCCAAGAAAATGAAAACCTAACCTGAGATAATAGAAGGCAGCAAAGGAAGCCGACCAATAATATAGGATCAGATGTATCCAGTTATGCTACAAGTGAGAAGGAGTACTGGCCACAATGCTGATTTGGCCCTAGTGCATGTTAGCAATGTGGGAAAAAAAGGGCATTATGCCAGAAACTGTCCCACAAATCGATAGAATGCACAGGAAACGTTTAAACCACAGCAACAATGTCCTAAGTCCACGTGTGATAGGCTAGTTTTGAAGGGCCATCGACAGTACCGGAAAGACAAGAACACATAACACGTGCCAATACTCGTGTCTTGGCGTACACTAAGGAGGATGCGAAAGTAAGAACGTCAAACATAGTGACAGAATCGATTGTTATAAGGTTAGTTGATTATGACGTAATCCTAGGAATGGATTTCTTAGGGAAATGTCAAATCACGACCGATTACTAGAATCAGAAGATAGTGTTTCGACTAGACGACGAAGAAAGCTTTGAACATGTGGATTCATCATGTAAATCCAGGAAGATGATAATTAACTCGTGAGTGCGAGTAAGCTAATGTCCAATGATTGAATTGGATATTTGGCCTATGTGGCAAATATAATAAAGGAACAGAAGCTTTAATCAGAAAATATTCCCATTGTCCATGAATTTCTCGACGATCTTTTAAACAAATTGTCTAGATTTTTGTAAGAACAAGAAATTTCCTTTGAGATAGAGCTCATGCAAAGAACTGCACCCATTTTCAAAGGTGTGGCAATGTTCTCTAAGACTGATTTATGATTAAGATACCATTAACTGAGTGTTCAAGGAATTCCTAGATAAGTTGTCATTGTGTTTATCGATGACATACTTATATATTTATAGACTCATAAGGAGTACGAAGAGCATTTGAGAACTGCTCTGCACATTATGAGACAGCACCGACCCTATGCAAAATTCTCCAAGTGAAAATTTTGATTAGATAAAGTGCATTTTCTAGGACACGTAGTCCCCAAAGAAGGAATCGTCGTAGATCCTATCAAGGGGAGACGACTAACGAATTGGCTGCACCTCAAACTATAATGGGAATACAGAATTTCTTACGTTTGGTTGGCAACTATAGAAGACTTGTGGAAAGGTTCGCACGACTAGCGGCACCTCTTACGGCTTTTACATGCAAGGAGAGGTAATATGAGTAGACTAAAGAATGTGAAAAGAGTTTTCGAGATTTGAAAAATTGACTAACAAGCGTGCCAATTCACACGCTTCTCACAAAAAGGGAGAAATTCGTGATATATTGTGATGTATCGAAAGAGAATTTGAATATGTGGCAAAGAGGATGTTTGGAGTTGGTGAAGGATTACAACTGTGAGATCCTCTACCACCCAGAAAAAAAAATCAATCAACCGTGGGATGGATGTCTTAAGCAGAAAATCTACCGTTCCGTATCAGTAGCCAAAAGAAAAACTAGCAGAATAATTACGACAAGAGCTACACTCATTGGAGTTGGAGCTAATATCCGAAAGCTAATATTCGTTGTTTGCGCTGCCGCCGTTCACCGTCGGTCAACACCGGAGTCAACGCCGGTCAACAGCAACCTGGGGTGGAGAAATGAAGAATGGCCCGTTGGCCTATTTTCGACGTTCTGGACACATTCACGGCATCAGAATTACCAACTGGGATTTTGAACGTGAAGAACAGAGATAAAAAGTTTGTGTGGTCAAGACTAAACGGTTCGTCCGATCGCTAGCGGGATGATTTCGGTAGTGATTTCATTTCCCTTCATTCCTTATTTATGTATTGGAATTATTTATATATAATTTGTATTCAAATTGTAAAAAGAAAAGAAAAAAAAAGAGTAAAATGAATGAAATGTCAGAAAAAGAAAATGTATGGGAAATGTGAAATTTTTACGTAAAAAGTTGAGTTTTACGTAAAAATTAGGCTTCTGGTATAGTACGTGGTAGAATAAAATAGGTTAGATAGTTTTGAAGCGTTTCCTAAACGATGGAGACCTAAAATTAAGCAGAAATGCTGTCGAAATTTTGAAAACAACACTAAGGGAATTTCGGTGAAAAACAAGAGGCAAATTGTGTTCGGTAACGAAAACCGAGACCCCTCGATGAGTTAAGCTTAGAAAATGGGAAAATGAACCTTTGAGGAAGAGTAAACCATCCCTCCGAGGTTGTGAAAATGTAAGAGAACGGGAAAACCAATGTCAAGGGTATTTTAGAAACAAAATGTAAATTTGAGGTCAGGATGAAAACCCAAGCCCACTCGGTGTCTAAGGCTCGGGATTAGCATAACAAACGTTACAGGAATAGTGAAATACTCATTTAAGACTCCGAAACATGAGAAAAACGAGAAACAACCCAAGGTATAGTACTCCCGAGGGTCGGATGACCAATAGTCGTTTATGGAACAGCAATGGATGATGTAAAAGTGTGTAAAAGCTTAAGAAATATTATTTTATGATATTTGGGCTTAGAAAATCCTGTTAAAAGTCACAGTGAGCATATGACGGTCCCAAGACCCGTCAGGAGTAAAATGGTCATTTTAACCAAAAATTTCTGAAAGGCTCAGAAAGGATCGTGACTGCCTAAGGATAGTTAAAATGAAACTATAAAAGTTAAATTTGGGTCTTAAACCAACAAAAAATAGGTTTACGATGAGAAATCAAATCAGGGCAAAGTGGTAATTTTGTCAAGAGTTAGTGTAAAAATGGGAAATGGAATTTTAGATTCCTAAGACCGTTTATGGGATATAAAACGTAGAATTTTTACATTTTACTAAATTTTGAATATGAAATGAAGATTTAAAATAACCGTGGTTATTCCGGTTGTAGGAACCCAATCCAGACGCAATGAAGGAACGTTTGTGGACCCGAGAAAAGAGATACGCGCAAGAGTATCTGTAAGTTCGAACATTTAATTGACTGCAACATGAATAGACTATTATGTCTAAGTGTGATATGTGTAAGTTCAAGCATTCATTTGTCTGCTCATGAACATTCTGATGTTGTTCATTATATGAATAATTGATCTGTTATGTCTAGGTTTATGTGCTATATGAATGTTTCATAGCGCGATGCTATGATAAATGTTTAGTAAGATCAGATATTTACATGTCTGCGGCATGAATTACTATTTGATTGATTTAAGTACTTTTCGTACAAACTTGTAAAGTCCTACGGGCAATAGGGGTGTAGTTAAACTAACTCACCTAATGAAATGAGAAATTAAAAAGTATATAAATAATACACTATGGAGAAGTGCTAGGACACTATAGTGTGGTTAATTAAAAACACACATAAAGAAATAAATGTAAAGACCTACGGGTAATAAGGGTTCCACCGTGGGACGATTCATATGAATGTCACCGGTGGGGAACTATAAGAAAGATGGTAATGAAACCTCTAAGGCGTACCGCCCTTCCAACATAGTGGTGGAGGTTTTTCTCAGATCCTACGAGGACATTAGGGCTGTGGAGGCCGATGTTCTAAGGTCGCTCCTTAGACCCTCCCAGTCAGCGCGCTAATAATCATCAGTACTACCATAAACAAAGCTCTGAACTAGAAATCAAATAGAGAATGAACAATCAATAAAATGATAAAAATCATAATTGAGCATAACCGAAGTACGCTAAGTATAGTGATTTCGGTTAAGGTTTGTGAATAGTAATCGGTTAAGCTGATATGAATAGTATCCGGTTATTGTAATGTGAATAGTATCCTATCAGGGTAAAGTGAATAGTAACCAGTTAGGGTAACTGAGACTATTCATCAGTCAAAAGTTAAAGTCACTATTCATGGTGAATAGTATTATTTATGATGAATAGAATTATTCATAGGAAATTGAGTTTTCAATGTTTTTGAATCCGTATGATTCTTAGTAGTATGTTTGAACTTAATGAGCCTGTTAGCTCACCAGTTTGTTCATGTTGCAGGTAAGAAACCTATTCAGTAGATTTTTGGATGGCGGTAGGATGCAAGCGTGTCAAAGGGATAGGGAATCCACTGTGGATATGGTCGTGGTACATGTTTTCCGCTGAGCGTTGAAAAAAGAGACATGTATTGTAAAAAGATATGACTTAGGTATTTATGTATAAAGTATGTTTGTACTTTGAAAAGTGACAAACATAGTTCAGTTTAATTACGTTATGTTATAATTAAGAAAAAGTATTTAAGAAAAAAATGATTCCAAATTTCACAAAGGGTTTAAACGAATTTGAAGAAAAGAATTTAGGTGACTCGACGAAGTTCACGAGCTATTTCGGTCGGCTAAGGAGCTTGATTGTAATAGTTTTGGTGGGCTGAGAACGGGGGCTCCACAATAGTAACCAGAGCGTTTTTGGATAAAATATCGTAAAAGCTTGGGAAAACCTGAGAAATGTTATTTTAATATTTTTGGGATTGGAAAAGTCAGATAAAATGATAAAACGGGGATTTCCTAGTCCGTAGTCCCGTCAAGGGCAAAATGGTCATTTTGACCAAAATGTTAAGAAAAGTGGAATCAAAGCCCAGGATAGTAGTTTATGCAACAGAACGATTCCAGGAATAAAAATATGAATCCTAAAATGGATAATTAAGAATTTCAGTCAGAAATTTTATAATTTCACAGTATTTTAGATATGAAGTGAATAGTAAAAATAACTGTAATTTATTTCGGTTATAGAAAAGCAATCAAAAGGCGAATTAAGGAAGCCAGTTGACTCAGAAAGGAATTGATAGTAAAATATCAGGTAAGTTCAGACGTTTATTTGTCTACAACATGAATTTACTCCGTATGCTTATGTGATATAGAAGATAGAAATTTAGTAGTCAAGTGCGGTAGGCACATTAACGTAAGATATAAAATTTTAAGAAAATTACAGAATAAATTACAGAGAGTTCCAAATTCAGGAGGCAGCATAATTGCCACCGGTCAGGAACCACTAGAGAAATCAGTAATTAAATCACTATTGACGTACCAGCCTCCCACATAGGTGGTGGTTTCTCAGTTTCCAATTACAGTTATAGTAGGACTCCAAACTACAGGTGACGAGTCCCGGGTTTGGATGTTCAACATTTTTAGGCTGTAGAAGATTGGCCAGTGGGTCGCTCCCCAGAGTCCCTCTCAATATAACGTTCATTACGGTACGACCAATTTAGGGGCCCAATAGCAGAATTCAATAATAGATACAGACTTAAGATTTCAGAACAGTCATAACTGAGCATAAAACGTACTAACAGATTATACAGTAGTTTAGATACCAGTTGACGTGAATAGTATCAGTCAAAGTCAACTTTACTATTCATGGTCAAAAGTTAAAGTTACTATTTATATGAATAGTATTTTTCAGGATTTTTTGATTTATGTTCTTGCATGTATGTTTGAACTTACTGAGCCTGTCACTCACCCGTTTATTCATGTTGCAGGTAAGAAACCTGTGAACCAATAGACATTGGATTGGACGAGGAGCGGGGTTGCATCTGCCTTCAGGGCGGGGCAAGGGGAATGGTCCTTCTTCTGTTTTATGCTGAGTAGAGTTTGAGCAGATTAAAAGTGTTTTTTTGAGAGTAGATTTTAAGTTGTATTTTGAAAATACATCATGATGTAAATTATGTACAACTAGTACACTAGTAGCATATCCTATGTTTTATGTTGTTTATATTTTTATAGTTTACAATCACTAGCAGTTAAAAAAAAAATCCCTTAGTTTTCAGATTAAAAATCATTTTAACTATAATCAGTAAGTTAACAAGATTAAGCTATAACCAAGATGCCGGTGACCAATTGAGGTGACGGTCTACCATAGTGGACTTTAGAGCTCTACTGTAGCCTCAATTCAAGGCGGGACACCACAGTTGGTATCAAAGCAGTAGACCATACTCCTCAAGGCCCGATGTGCATCCCGTTCGTCGATCCAAGTAAGTTAAATTTATTTTATGTTTAGTAGCATGTTTATTTATGTAGAGTGCACTTTATGTAGGAGTGATATGACGAGGCCACATCACTATCGACCATATTCATACCAAGGTAGGGGTCCTCTGAGGGTATGGACCAGGCCCATTATTAGACCACCTCCACCCAGACAACCGACGGTACCATCCGCAGCTCCAGCTAATCCATCTAGTTCCAGAGAGGCACAGGCCACTGTTAGGGCACCAACCCCTCCACCAGTACGTCATCCCCCACCAGTAGTGGTTGATATACCAGTAATAGGTGGTCGAGACCATATTGGGTCCAGGGTATCGACTAAAGCTACATGGGTATTTAGAGCCTGCTTGCCCCTTAGTTTCGATGGAGGACGTCAGTCTCCACCAGTACATGATTGGCAACACACTGTGGAGCTAATTTGTCAATCGTGCGATATCGACAGAGATTACTGGGTCATTCTAGCAGTGAGTACTTTTCAGGGAGATGCCCGAGTTTATTAGGAGTACTGTGACCAGGAGGCATTATTGAGGCTAAACTAGGCTGATTTTTACCGAGTTATGAGACAGTAATTTCCTCAGAAGAGCCCAGAGCCGACCCAGTACCTCCAGCTAGAGAGGAGAGTGCACCACTGATGTTACCTCGGATAGTTGATGTTAGAGATTATTTACAGAGGATCGAGAGGTTTCAGATGGGACCAGGGGACACAGCGCTGACATATGCAATACAATTTGAGGAAAATATGGTTAAAAAGTGCCCGCTTCCGAACTTCTCTGATGAGGATTTTCGTGAGATGTTTTGGAAGGGACTCACTCCAGAGCTAAAACACAGAGTAAGTCTACTCCAATCCATCCCTCGACGTGATTTTGTTGCTAGCGCCATCAGGATTGAGAGAGAACAAGCAAGAGAATGCCTAGAAAAGCACCAGTGGGAGCAGACTCATGAAGAAGGGGTACTGACATGCTTATACGGACTACCCCCTATGACCAACGATCACGAGGCTGGACCATCATGACAAGGAGGGAATAGAACCCGTAATCAAGGAATGACTACCGGTGATGACACAGAGGAAGAGGATGAAGACCCTGAAGAATTTCCTACAGGGCAAGATGAATAGGATAGTCGAACCTTAAGAAGAGTATAAATATGCTCTATATGTGAATATGTATATATGTATATATGTGTGGAACAGTTAAGACAGATGTAGTGTATGCCATGTATGATGTAAGAAAGTGTTATGGAATGATATGAAATGTTTTGTGGTGTATGTTTTGCAGCAAATGACATGTTTAAAATTCCTGCTTAAAATTCCAAAAATTTACTATAGGAAATCTAATGATTGGTTATTTTGCAAGATTAGAAGAAAGAAGATTAAAAGAAAGAGATGAAAATGAGTGCCAGAAGAGGTCGACGCCCTACATTAGCTGAGAGGTTAGAGGAGGTACAAGCTCTCCTCGAAAACCAAATGAAAGAAAATGCAGAATTAAGATAGTGACTTTCCGCTATAGAACAACAAAGACAAGCCCAAGAAGAGGGCAATGCTTCCCAGGTGGCTGAAACAGCACCAGCAGAGCCGCCAGTTGTCCCAGAAGTTCAGCAGCCCTAACCGAGGGTGAATCAGGAACCCTTATATGAACGATTCCGTCGGATGAAGCCACCGGAGTTTGAGGGTTCAATTGACCCACTCGAGGCAGAGGAATGGCTTTCTTCACTGCAGCAGATTCTTGACTTCATGAATTTAAATGATCAAGAGAAGATTTTATGCGCGTCCTTCGTGCTGAAAAAGGATGCTCGTTTTTGGTGGGATACTGTTCGCATAAGGAGAGATGTTACTAACATGACTTGGGAGGAATTTCTGGAAGAATTTAACCAGAAATACTATGATCCAGCTACACTCCACCGTTAACAGAAAGAATTTGCTGAATTAAAGTAGGGAAACCAGTCAATGAGTGAAGTGTGTAGGAAATTTGATCAATTATCCAGATTATGCCCATATGTAGTGCCAACAGAGAGAGAGAAGATTCAGAAAATAATTAGCATGTTCAGACCAGAGATAACAGTAGTGGTTGACAGTGGGCCAGTACCACCTACTTCAGTGGTAGATTGTGTCAGCAGAGCCCTCAGGGCTGAATATCACTTGCTCAGCCAGAAAAAGGAAAGAGAGAAAGTATGGGAAGCTAAAAAGAAAGAGAAAATCCTTGCTAAATCAGCACAAGCAAGGATGCAGACAGGACAGGGCAGTAAATCTAGCCAGAACAGACCGAACCAGTCCAACCCTCAAGGCTCCCAATCACAACAGGGTAAAAGAAAAGGAAATTTCTCAGGAAACAAGAGTCAAGATACCCGTAACCAACAGCGGAAGATCGGCTAGGGCTCAGGGCCGAGTTTTCCCATATATGCTACTTGTGGAAGGAGGCATCCATGCCAATGCAAAATTGGCATTACAACGTGTTATCAGTGTGGAAGAGAAGGGCATTTTGCAAAGAATTGTCCAATGAACCGCCAGAATATTCCAGGGCTAGTGCAGTAGCGCCAACAATATCCTCCACGTTAGTAACCACCTCAAGCTCATGCCTTACAGGGAAGGATAGAAGGACCTTCAGGAGTGCCACCAGTATGGTATGAGCGCCCAGGACCAACCTCACGACCAGATGCTCGTGTCACTATTTTTACCAAAGAAGATGCTAAAGCAGGAACATCCAATGTGGTTACAGGTCATATTTCTATATTTAACCACGTGGCATGTGTCCTTTTCGATTCAGGAGCCACACATTCTTTTATGTCCCATAAATTTGCTGACAAGCTAGGGTATGCTAAAGACCATATAGGAATGATTTTTAGGACAGCTCTACCTTCAGGGGAAGTGATGTTGTCAAATTACTGGTTACGTCATGTGCCAGTAATTGTGGCAAATAGGGAGTTATATGTCGATCTGATCATAGTAATGATCGTCGACTATGATATGATCCTAGGAATGGATTTCCTGGGAAAATACCAAGCCACCATTGACTGTCAGAAGTGAAAAATAGTCTTTCGACCGGACGACATGGAAAGTTTTGAATATGTCGATACATCCCGTCAATCAAAGAAGATGATAATCAGTGCAATGAAAGTGAAAAAGGTAATAGCTAGTGGCTGTGTTGGTTACTTGGCATATATCATTGATGTGACTGAAGAAAAGGGATTACAACCAAAAGAAGTTATAGTTGTCAACGAGTTTCTTGATGTGTTTCCAGAGGAGTTGCCAGGGTTACCTCCAGAAAGAGAGATTTCATTTGAAATTGAAATCATGCCAGGAACTGCCCCAATTTCTAAGGCTCCATATCGTATGGCTCCAGTCGAATTAAAAGATCTACAAATACAGTTGAAGGAATTGTTAAATAAGGGGTTTATCCGACCAAGTTATTCCCCTTGGGGTGCTCTAGTGTTATTCGTCAAAAAGAAGGACGGAACTCTCCGGATGTGTATTGATTATAGGGAGTTGAATAAGGTTACCATTAAGAATAGGTATTCATCACTTAGGATTGATGACCTATTCAACCAGCTAAAGGGAGCAGTAATATTTTTGAAAATTGATTTACGTTCAGGCTATTATCAATTAAGAATCCGGGAGAGCGATATTCCTAAGACAACGTTCAGGACTCGATACGGTCACTATGAATTTTTAGTGATGCCGTTCGGATTGACCAATGCCCCAGCAGCGTTCATGGATTTGATGAATAGAGTTTTCGAGGAGTTTCTTGATAAGTTTGTTATCGTGTTTATCGATGACATACTTATATATTCGAAGACTCACAAAGAGCATGAGGAGTATCTAAGAATTGTTCTTCACACGGTGAGAAGCCATCAGCTATATGCAAAGTTCTCTAAGTGTGAGTTTTGGTTGAATAAAGTGCATTTCCTTGGACATATGGTGACGAGGAAAGGCATAGTAGTAGATCCAATCAAAGTAAAGGCAATTAATGAATGCCTTACTCCTAAGACTGTAACTGAGATACGGAGTTTCTTAGGATTAGCCGGTTATTACAGAAGATTTGTAGAAGGATTTGCAAGACTAGCTGCACCTCTCACTGCTCTCACTCGTAAAGAAAAGAAATACGAGTGGAGACCAGAGTATGAAAGAAGCTTTCAAGAGCTAAAGAAGCGACTGACAAGTACTCCTATCCTTATTTTACCTACAGAGGGTGAAAAGTTCACAATTTACAGTAATGCTTCAAAGATAGGTCTAGGAGTTGTACTCATGCAAAACAATAAGGTGATAGCTTATGCGTCGCATCAGTTAAAGAACCATGAGAGGAATTATCCTTCGCATGACCTAGAACTTGCTGCTGTAGTGTTCGCACTTAAAATCTGATGACACTATTTATATGGAGCTCAGTGTCAAATCTTCACTGATCATAAGAGTTTGAAATACTTCTTCACACAAAAGGAGTTAAACATGTGTCAGAGTTGTGAAATTCTCTACCATCCAAGAAAGGCTAACCGAGTGGCAGACGTACTAAGTAGAAAATCAACTACGCCACATAAACTATCCATAGAAGAGCTACCCAGAGCCCTATAGCAAGAAATTAACTCCCTTCAATTGGAGTTAGTAAGCGAAAGGTTGACAGCCTGAAGGTTAAAATCTTTTCTGTATGAAGATATTAAGGAAGCCCAGAAGTAGGATCTAGTAGCGACAAAACTCCAAGAAGAAACCTCAGTAAATAAAGAATCAGATACAAGCATGTCCACAGATGGAATGCTTTTATATCGAAGAAGAATCTATGTTTTGGCTACTGAAGGGTTGAGAAGACGAATCATGGCAGAAGCTCATGAAACCCCATATTCTATTCATCCTGGAGCCAGCAAAATGTATCAAAATCTCAAGATACAGTTTTGGTGGAAAGGGATGAAGAAAGATATTGCAGAATTCGTGAGCCGATGCCTGACTTGTCAAAGAGTAAAGGCCGAGCATAGACATCCAGGAGGAAAATTAGAACCCTTAGAAATTCCAGAATGGAAATGGGAACATATAACCATGGACTTCGTGGTAGGACTTTCCAAGACCAGACAAGGGTATGATGCTATTTGGGTAATTGTTGACAAACTGACCAAGACGGCACAATTCATAGCCATGAGGACAACTTTCACGTTGGAGAAATTAGCACAGTTGTTTGTGACTCATATTATCAGGCTACATGGAGTGCCAAAGTCTATAGTTTCGGATAGAGATGCCAGATTTACTTCTGCATTCTGGGAGTATGTACAAAAAGCTATAGGGATCGAGTTACATTTTAGTACAGCTTTTCATCCCCAAATAGATGGACAGTCAGAGCGAACTATTCAGACATTGGAAGATACGCTTAGAGCCTGTGTTATAGATTTTCCTGGAAGTTGGAATGAGAAACTGCCGCTGATAGGGTTTCTTATAACAACAATTACCAAGCTTCTATAGGAATGGCACCTTATGAGGCTCTGTATGGAAGGAAGTGTAGGTCTCCTATTCATTGGTATGATCTATGAGAAAAGCAGCTGTATAAGACTGATTTCATTAGGGAAACTACCGAAGCAGTAGCCAAGATTCAGAAAAGAATGCAGATCGCTCAAAATCAATAGAAAAGTTATGCAGATAAATGATGAAGATTCTTAGAGTTTGAAAAGGGGGATCATGTATTTCTCAAGGTATCGCCCATGAAAGGCGTAATGGATACGGTAAAAAGGAAAATTGAGTCCAAGGTATATTGGGCCATTTGAAATAATCGAACGCATTGGGAAAGTAGCTTACAAGCTAGCATTACCCCTAGACCTGTCGGTAGTACACAATGTTTTCCATGTGTCAATGTTAAGGAAGTATATACCTGATCCTTCAAATGTGCTAGAGTACGAGCCGATACAAGTTCAAGAAAATTTGACATATCCAGAGCAACCAGTGCAGATTTTAGCACGAGAAGAGAAGGTATCGAGAAATAAGACAATCCCACTAGTTAAGGTCTTATGGAGAAATCACAGTGTAGAAGAGTCTACGTGGGAACGTGAAGATGAGATGAAAGCCCTATACCCTCACTTATTCTAATTTTCGAGGACGAAAATTTTATAAGGAGGGGAGAATGTCATAATCGCAAAATTTTACTGTTTTTATAAATTTTGTTTAACCAGTATACTCGATGATTTTCATGTGAGAAATTGTAAAATATATGTTTTGATATAATTTAGAAGGCACAGAAATGTTCAGACAGTGTAGACAAGAGAATACTCAGAAACAAAAAATTTTACCGAACCGAAATCGGACGAATTATGCCTTTTCGGTTTCAAAAATTTTGAAAATATACTATAAACCACTAAAAGATGAAATACTTACGGTAATGATTTTCAAGCAAACCGGAGCGAAATAAGGAAAACCGATCATGCGGATAGCCTCAGGAACTCGCCTACGCGATTTCGGTGCAAAAATCTTCGGTTTGACCTTTGGTCAAAAGTTTGACCCTAAATATATATAAGAAGTCAAAGATTGGGTGTTTGCCTTTGAATGGATGTAAGAATACATTCCAATCCAAGGGCTAGGGTATAAAGGCAAGAAAAATCAGTAGTTAAGATGCAAAGTCAACTAGGAAAAGTCAAAGGAAGCTTAGGCAAAATTCTTTAAGTTTCTAGGGCTGAAATGTGTCGGATTTTTGGGCCAAAAATCAGATAAAATCTGGTCCTTTATGGTAAAATATTGCACAAAACGTTTGCTAAAATACCTTTAAATTCTTTGCAATTTGGTCCCTCCTTTTTGGCTGTTATTAAGCACGGTTTTCAGCCATTAGAAACCAGAAAAAACTCTGGTTTTCAGCCACCATTGAAGCCATGCATCACCCCTAGAGAAAGCTCAAATGTTTCTACAAGATTTGTGCAAGAAAGAGTGGAAAATTCATCACAAGATTCAAGATATCAAGCAAGCGAGGTAAACCTTCATTTTTAGCACCGTTTCTTCTTGTTTTTCATGGAGAAAAACCGTGTGATATGGGCTGAATTGAAGTGAGAAAAATAAGTTTTTGATTCATGCATTTTGGTTGAAAATGTGTGAATAAATTGTGGTTAAGTGAAACAAGAATTAAGTGCATGAAAAATCAAGTTATGTGTGTGTTATTCCTTCATCAAAACTGTGGGTTATTAAGGTTTGAAATGATGAAGTTTTCATGTTATTTTGGTTGATTTTTGATGTTGAAAATCATGTGGAAATGTGAAGAGAGAAATAGATGAAATGTGATTGAAAAACTTTCAATGTTGGTGTTGTTTTTCAATCCAAAACCATGGAGAATGATGAGGAAAAAAGAGACTTTTTGTTGTTGATTTCATATGGTAAATGTGATGTTAATTTTGAGTAGAAAATAAGAAAGAAAAAAAAAGGAAATAAACCAAAATTTTGAGATTGATTTTCCAAGGAAAATCCATGGAAAATGCATGAGATTTTGAAGAGTTATGTTAGGGTTTTGTGAAAAAAAAATTTGAATATGTTAGTATGGAAAACAAATGAGAAGAAATTGAGTTATAAAACAAAAATTTTGTTTAAGGTTTTTAAAGAAAAATCGTGTATGAGTTAGTGGAAAATGAGAAAGTTTTGTTGAGTTATGTAATGTGTGTTTTAAGTGTAAAAACCGGGCTTAAAACTGGTAAAGAACGGGTTGAAATTCCGTTAAAAATGAGTCAGTTTTGTGATGAAATTTTACGTAAAAAATTTATAACTTTTGCGTAAAATTAGGTTTGTGGTATACTTGGCAGGTAAAATAAGATAGATGGTTTCAAGGCGTTTCCTAAACGCCAGGAACCTAGAATTTCAGCGGAAATGCTGTCGAAATTTTCATGACACCCGAAGGGCAATTTGGTAAAGGAGAGGTAAAAAGTAGGGTCGGGAACCGGAAACTTGAGCCCCTTAGAACCCTAAGCTAGAGAACAGAATAAGGGACGATAATATAACTTGTAAAATAGTCATTTGAGGTCCCGAATGGCTAGAAAAACGAGAAACGACCTCGAGGGTTGGAATAGTACCACCTGAGGGCTGGATAGATAGTAACCCAAGCATTTTTATAGAAAATATCGTAAAAGCTTGGGAAAACCTGAGAAATGTTATTTTAAGATTTTTGGGATTAGAAAAGTCAAATAAAATGATAAAATGGGGATTTCCTAGTCTATAGTCCCGTTAGGGGCAAAATGGTCATTTTGACCAAAATGTTCAGAAAAGTGGAATCAAAGCCCAGGATAGTAGTTTATGCAGCAGAATGATTCCAAGATTAAAAATATGAATCCTAAAATGGATAATTAAGAATTTCAGCCCGAAATTTTATAATTTCACAGTATTTTAGATATGAAGTGAATAGTAAAAATAACTGTAATTTATTTCGGTTATAGGAAAGCAACCAGAAGGTGAATTAAGGAAGCTAGTTTACTCAGGGAAGGACTTGATAGTAAAATATCAGATAAGTTCAGACATTTATTTGTATGCAGCATGAATTTACTCAGTATGCTTATGTGACATAGAAGATAGAAATTTAGTAGTTAGGTGCGGTAGGCACACTAACATAAGATATAAAATTTTAAAAAAATTACAGAATAAATTATAGAGAGTTGCAGACCTAGGAGGTAGCATAATTGCCACCGGTCAGGAACCACCGGAGAAATCAGTAATTAAATCACTATTGGCGTACCGACCTTCCACACAGGTGGAGGTTTCTTAGTTTCTAGTTACAGTTACAACAGGACTCCAAACTACAGGTGACAAGTCCCAGGTTTAGATGTCCAACATTTTCAGGCTGTAGAGGATTGGCCAATGGGTCGCTCCCCAGAGTCCCTCCCAGTATAACGCGCATTACGGTACGACCAATTCAGGGGCCCAATAGCAGAATTTAGTAACAGATACAGACTTAAGATTTCAGAACAATCATAACTGAGCATAAAACGTACTAACAGATTATACAGTAGTTTAGATACCAGTTAACATAAATAGTGCCGGTCAAAGTCAACCTTTCTATTCATGATCAAAAGTCAAAGTTACTATTCATATGAATAGTACTTTTTCAGGATTTTGTGATTTATGTTCTTGCATGTATGTTTGAACTTACTGAGCCTGTCGCTCACCAGTTTATTCATGTTGCAGGTAAGAAACCTGTGCACCAGTAGACAGTGGATTGGACGAGGAGCGGGGTTGCATCTGCCTTCAGGGCTGGGCAAGGGGAATGGTCCTGCTGCTGTTTTCCGCTGAGCAGAGTTTGAGCAGATTAAAAGTGTTGTTTTGAGAGTAGATTTTAAGTTGTATTTTGAAAATACATCATGATGTAAATTATGTACAACCAGTACACTAGTAACATATCCTATGTTCTATGTTGTTTATATTTTTACAGTTTACAATCACCAATAGTTTCAAAAAAAGAATCCCTTAGTTTTCTGATTAAAAATCATTTTAACTACAATTAGTAAGTTAACAAGATCAGGTTATGAGTAAGATGCTGGTGACCCATTGAGGTAACGGTCTACCATAGTGGACTTTAGAGCTCTACTATGCTAGCACTGTAGCCTCAATTAGGGTAGGGCACCACATGTGGGCTGTAACCCATAGGGCTGCCACAACCGCCCTTGGCTGTAGGCAAAGCCCGTAACCATGGGGCTGTAGTCCTAGACAGGGGCTACCATAACCCCTTCTTGCATGAGGGCAGGGACTATAACCCCACCAAGACTGGTAGTCGTCCCATGCCCTGAGTGGCACGGACCGTCAATTAAAAACTACTACTACTAATATTGATACTTAAACTTACCTATATAGATACCGTAAATTTAGGGATTTTGTTTTTGTTTTTTTTTTGAAGGCGTACATATTTACTATTCATGTACGTATACTTTAAAAATACATCGTCTAAATCATTGGAAGTTCATTTATACATACATACTTGTAAACTTGTTTAACTGATTACTATTTAGAAGATACTATTCAAATATACTGTTAACTATTCCAAAATATACTGTTACTCAAAAACTATGCAGAAGATTAAACTTGTGGTAGTATCCATAACCTTGCCCTCACATTCGCCTCCACCGCTGTCATCGCCCATTGAGCTCTAAGCTATAGGTCACTTACCTATAACATGAACACACACTATGAGCTTTATGCCCAATAAGTACAACATGTCATCCGCAAAACATGTTTAAAACATAGTGCATACTTAAAACCATATAAGCATGCCAGGTATTAACATATACCACTTAAATATATCACATATAATATCACTGAATACAAAACTTCGCATACTATATGCAAAGTAGACAACATCATGTACTGAATGCATCTTGCTATAGTTGGAAGCATAGTGAACTATATCGTGAACAATGCATGGTTCAATTATGCTTATTTTATGCTTCAATGTTCTCTTTCTTTCTTATGTCTACTTAGGGCCCGTGTGTTAGTACCAAGTGCGTGCAGACCATCGAAAACGCCCGTGGCCACTAAAACGAAGAGCCATCAACAGATGCTCGACTTACTTTAACTTGGAAAACCTCTTCAACTGAAAAGGCTGGTATGACAAGCTTATTAAATTTCCAACTTGTTTATCTGTTCTGGCCATATGCTCTTTTAAGCTATCCCTAATCCTACACGATAGGGATATATGGCATCTAACTTGTTCTTTCATCAATCTACTTGATTGTGAAACTATATGCTCTTATACAAGCTGTGCAACATCGTGTGCATGGTTTGCATACTTAACATATTGTAAAAATCATCACTTTAAAATCATTTTGCTCATGCTGTAGGCAGAGTTGTACTTACCTATCAGCGGGCAGTTTATACTCTTGCCTTCATCACAATATAGGTACCTCCTTGTAATCATAACGCATTTCATTAACATTCGCTCTTAGGTCACTGTGGTCATTAGTGACTAATAAAAACTTTATCATTAGGTGATACCAATCCTTATCGGTACTAACTGCCCTCCTCTTGATAGTTTGATTTTCTAATTCTAATCGTGGTTAATTAATTTATTTTTCTAATAAATTAATTAACGTCACTCTACCTCTTCCTATCTCAAGTTTGATTGGTTAACCAGCTAATCAACTCACCGATTACCTCACGTATTGATTGTTTAGCCTATCGGGTTACCTTTATCGATTTAATCGACCTAAATTTTATACGTAGCTCACACCAGTCCCTCAGGTGGTACTATTCTGACATAGGGGTCGTTTTCTTACATTTGGAGGTTTTGAATGGGCTGTTTACTAATCCTCTAAAATATCCACCCTTCTTTCCCGGGCCTAGGTCACCGAAGGGGCTTGGGTTTCCATCCCAATCACATTTTTAGCCCTCGTTCCCTAAAATACCCCTTTATGCTATTTTAGAAATTTTGGCAGCATTTTCGCTTAATTTTTGGGTTCCTGGTGTTTAGAAAACGCCTTAAAACCATCTAACCAACTATAACCTACCACGTACTAAACTAGAGGCCTAATTTTTACGTAAAAACTCAACTTTTTACGTAAAAATATTCACATTTTCTTTTTTGACATTTCATCCATTTCTCTTACAATTCCTCAATCCAATAATCCATAATTAAAACACAATTATTCCAATAATAACATCAGTAATAAAGGGATCAAAACCATTACCAAAATTGTTCCCATCGACAATCGAAAGAGCCATTCGGTCTCGACTGCACAATCTTTGAATCATCGTTCTTCACTTTTGAAATCCCGGTTTGCAAATCTAATGTTGTGGATCTGTCTGGAATGTCAAAAATAGGTTGAAGGTCCAATCTTCAAATTTTCAGGTCTGGTGGCCGTTGACCGGCATTGACCACCATTGACTGACGTTGACCGGCGATGGTGTGGGTGAAGGTGGACACCATCTTGAAGAGCTCGACGAGAGAAACCCATTAGTGGTGTCAATTTCACCAATCGAGGCACCTATTGCTGGAAATTGAGCCTCAAAAATTGGGGACGGTGGCGGTGGTTGGTTCTCCATCATGCCAGCTTTGTTTCTTGAAATTAGTTTGGGGCTTTTGTTCCCCGTGCTGTTCTGAGCATTTTGGGTTTGGTGGTCTGGCTCACCTTTGCCAGAATCGATAGTTTCCATGGTGGCGACGGTGACGACGACAGGCAGACTTGGGCAGCGCGATCCAGCGACTGTTGAGGTGAAATGAGACCTGGATTTTGTTCTTCTCTTCACCATGAATCTTTTGGGACTAGAATCGTGGCATTTGGACATCGGATAGTGGAGAAACGGTGGCTCAAAATTTTTGGCCTGCGATGGTTTCGAGCGGCACGTGCGGCATGCTCCGACGACGATTCCATCGCGTCGATCCGCCGTTGGACTCAGCTCGGTGAGAGCTTTTCAACGAGACAGACGGTGTCAAAAACGGACACTGTTTCCGATTCATGGATACTATTCATATTCGATGGTGTGGAGGAAAAAGAAAGAGAAGAAAATTATGGGGGCTTATTTTGAATTTCTGAATTTTCCTCCCCCTTTTATAATTTTTTTTTTTATTTTAACATAGGCTATACTAACTAATTTGGGCGTGCTGAATCCAAATATATCAGTTTTTTTTTCATCCGAGGTCATCTCGACTAGTTTTCCAATAATGCGATTTCTCGGTCAAAAATTACTTTTTGTGCTCAATTGACTAATTTGAGCATGTTGATTCTAAATATGTCAATTTTATTTTAAGCAAAGGTCATCTTCACCAATTTCTTGATCCTGTGGTTGTGCCTATACTCTGTTGACACTGCAAACGCATAACGAGGCTGTTTCGTGCGAAATTGCAAACACAGTCTATCCTGACTAATTTAGACGTGCTGATTTCAAATTTATCAGTTTTACATCCATCTAAGGTCATCTGGACCAGTTTTCAGGATTTGTGTGACCTTGTCTCGAAAAATGTGTCAGGTGCCCGAATGAGTAATTTGAGCGTTTTGAGTCTAAACATATCAGTTTTGGGGCGAGAAAATGTCGTGTTGACCCTCTTCCCGATACTGCATATCTCTTAAACAACAATTCTCGTTTTATGCTTAATTGACCAAATTGAGCCTGTTGACTGTTAATATATCAGTTTTGTGCCAGATTAAGGCCGTCTTGGCCATTAACCTAACATATATATCTGCTTTTCACTATTCACTGTTTTCTGCTTAACTGACTAGTCTGAGTGTTCTGACTCCGATTTTGTCAGTTTCTGGGCGAGAATAGGTCATCTGGACCACTGTTCTCGATACTATACCTCTGCTAGGATATTTTTCTCTGTTGTGCTCAAATGACCTGTCCGAGTGTACTGATGACCTGTTCACAAGTCTTATGTCAAGAAATGGTCGTTTAGACCAGTTTCTTGATACTGCGTGTCTTACACACTCATTTACATAATAAGGTGGATCGATTTCACTGTCAGTTGCCCTTTTCACTGTATGAATGGTAATTAAATGTCACTATACCCGTTTAATTCATTCAACTGAAAAATATACTGTATTTATCAACTTAATTACTCATTACATAGTAATTGAGTTTCATGAATCATGAAAGTCTTTATAGTGGCTCTCTACTTAATACACGGCCTTCTACATGGGCGTGTACAAGGCAACACGAGCTTGTACATTTCAGACATGGGCGTGTACTAGTTGAGATTGCTCAACACGCCCATGTTCTGAAACACGTTCATCAGCCCGAGCGGTACACGGCCACTTACATGGTCGTGTACCTAACCTTGTTACACTACATGGCCATATACACTTACACGGCTTCTTACACTTCAATAGTCTGAACGGTACACAGCTACTTACATGGTCATGTACCTGACCGTGTTACTCTTACACGGCCATTTACACTTACACGGTCTCTCACACGTGTATAGGCCGAATGGTACATGGCCACTTACACGGCTGTATACCTGACCGTGTTCTTGAAATGTGCACCAAAAAGCTTCAAAATACTCTAAATTCATTCCTTAATTACTTATTATACGGTAAGTAGGTTCCATGAATATGGGGGTCATTACAACCTACCCACCTTACAAAATTTTCGTCCTCGAAAATTAGAATAATTCCAGAAAGTCTCTTTTCATATCTTCTTCCCGTTCCCATGTGGCTTCCTCTATACTATAGTTTTGCCACAGCACTTTTATAAGCGGTATCACTTTATTCCTAAGCACCTTCTCTTCTCTAGCTAAGATCTGCATAGGTTTTGTAGGAAAATAAATCGGTAAAAACGTATCAGAGTGGCGCAGCGGAACAATAAAAATTTTTAAGATCGTTAAATATCTCATGATGCCATATACAATAAACCAACAACAATTAAAACTCATACCTCAAGGACGCCAATATTGCAGGAGGAGAATGACCGGAGGCTTCAACCAACTAGCCTTCGCTACTATTCTCCAATTCCCGAATGGCTAAGTGTGTGGGCACTCTGAACCTCGATCGGTATGCTAGCACTGCTAGTCTTCTTCCGACCACCCAGATCTCTAAAGAACTTTATTGTCACGATGAGCTGTGCAACAATAAGCCTGCTCACCTGAGAGTCTGTGGTCTGAGAGAACTGGAGTGGCAGGACCTCTATTTATAGACCTGCATGAGGTGATTCTCTGAATTTGAATTGGATTAGGAAAAGATATTTTCCCTTATCCATAACCAAAAAATCCGAACTTTTCCAAGGGAGAATCTCAACAAAAAATTCGGTTTTCTTAGGATAAATCCAATCCAAATCTAAACAAGATTTTAACTAGAATTTTATCTCCCTTTTTCAACCCAAAAAATCTGAAAATTACAAGGAGAATATCTCCTAAAGATTTCGGCCATTATGGATAAGGGAGAATCAAAAATTCCACTAGGATTTTCAAGCTTGAATCTTATCTCAACCTTATCCAAAATAACCGAATTTTCCTAGGAGAGATCTTCCAAATTTTCGGCCACTTTTCAGGGAGGAGAGAATCCAAATTCAACTGGGATTGAAACTTGAATTTTTCCCTTGAATCTTATCCACAAAAAACCGAAATTTCCTTGAGGATTATCCTCAAAAATTTCGTCCACTTTTGTTGAGATTTAGATTCAAAATTCGAGTAGGATTCTAACAAGATTATCCTCTCCAAATCCAACTCAAATTCGAATTTCAATCCTTGTGGATTTTCCACAACAAATTCAAATCCTACTTGGACTGTGATTCAAAATTTGAATTTCAAATTTCAAATTCGAATTTCAAATTCAAATTTCAAATTTCAAATTTCAAATTTCAAATTTAAATTTCAAATTCAAATTTCAAATTCGAATTTCAAATTCAAATTTCAAATTCAAATTTCAAATTTCAAATTTCAAATTTCAAAATTCAAATTTCAAAATTCAAATTTCAAATTCCACAAAACGGTTGTGTTTCAAATTCTTGTTCTTATGGATAATTTTCTACAACTCCAATCCAATCTCAAATAAAATCATGGCAACTTTATTTGGAGTTCGAATAATTGTGTACTCTATTATCCAAAACAAAATCTGAATCCAACCGGAGAGACTCTTGTCTACCATCCTAATCCTGTGTTATCAACATCCATGCATAATAAACTAGCCAATAACATACACAAATCAATTTGCCAAACGTTAAGCCTGTGACGAGCTACTATCCAATGACCTTGTCATATATGCAAAACCCTCATATGATATCCATGATCAGCCTTAGGTCAAAGTCCGTTTAATCCTACTGATCAGGCTATCTTAAAGTTCCATTATACTACCGAATTAAGAAAATGATTATTTACCATATGTGAATAAGAAGTCATCCGCCCAGCAGACGACCCAAGGCCTTGTCCATTTTCACATTCAGTATAATACCTTTAAGGGGATACCTTTAACTCCTCAGAGCTATGATTCCGATATCTGCAAACAAACCCTTCATCGTGTACAAGTCATGCACCCAACGAACCGGTCTATAAGCTTACTACCTCTGAGACGCTTTAGCCATTGGAACATCAAAGTACACAAGTCATGTACATGAAGAAGTTCATTTACTCAGGATTAAGGTTATTGCACAATGAACGTCAAAAGCAGATTGATCCACTCATAGCGGACTACGTAGATCAATCATGCTTTAGTCCCGTTCTAATATGTCACCACCAAGCAACATATCTATGTCTCCACTTGGGAGTCCAGCTCCAGACAGTCAAGACAGACCGTCCCCTCGAAGGCTTTAGACAACATAATAATCTTAACATGAGTTAGATGCTCGGTCTAACCCCATAGACTACAGACCATAGTTTAGACCGCTAACTTTAGAACATTGTCTTCTCGCATACAAAAGTCTATTGCATGCAACGTTCTAACAGTCTTAACACAAGCAGTCAGTGAGCCATATTTGCTTACATTTACTTTAACATGTAAATAAGACGAGGACAGATAGCAATGTAATGAATAACCTCTATGTATAATTTTATTATCCAGTTCAAAATGAATACATCAAAATGTCTCTAATGCTTAGGGCATTTCCTAACAATCTCCCACTTGCACTAAGCCAGTAGATGTGCCATGTTACGCATCCCCATCGCCTCTACATGCCTCTCAAAGCTTCTAGCTACCAAAGTCTTAGTAAAGGGATCGGCAATGTTGTCCTCGGATGCGATCTTACATACATCTGCTTGTCCTGTCTCCACATGCCCTCTAATAATATGATATCTCCGATCGATGTGCTTGGTCCTCTTGTGGTGTCGAGATTCCCTTGTGTTGGCAATAGCCCCTGTATTATCACAGTAAAGTGTGATAGGCTTGTCAACACCCGGAATGACCTCCAGGTCTCTAAAGAAGTTGCGGAGTAAAACCGTTTCTTTAGATGCCTCAGCCGCAGCCACATACTCAGCCTCCATAGTAGAGTCAACTGTGCAGCCCTGCTTCACGCTCCTCCACACAATGGCACCGCCTCCGAGTAAAAACACTGATCCAGATGTCGATTTCCTCGAATCCTTACAAGTCTGGAAGTCTAAGTCCGTGTATCCTACGGGTGTTAGGTCCCCTCCAGAATACACCAGCATATAATCCCTCATTCTCTTAAGATACTTGAGTATATGCTTTACTGCTTGCCAGTGCTTGGTTCCAGGATTCGCTTGATATCGACTTACCATACCTACTGCAAAACATATGTCCGGGCGAGTGCAAAGCATAGCGTACATAAGGCTACCCACAGCGGATGCATAAGGGACCTTACTCATACGCTCTCTTTCTTCCGATATCTTGGGACAGTCATCCAATGAAAGAGTTAGACCGGCAATAGAAGGTTGTGAGCCTTTCTTTGCCTCTAGCATTGCATATTTGTCAATTATTTTATCTATGTATGAAGCTTGGGATAATGCTATCATTTTGTTCTTTCGATCTCTGAAGAGACGAATGCCTAGAACATAATTAGCTTCTCCCAAGTCCTTCATGTCAAACTGTTGGTGTAACCAAAGCTTGACCGATGATAAGTTCCCTACATCATTCCCAATGAGTAGTATATCATCGACATAGAGTATCAGAAAGACCACTTTTCCATCCTTAATACGTTTATAAACACAAGGTTCATCAACGTTTTGCTCAAAACCAAATGTCTTAATCGCTTGATCAAACCTCTGGTTCCATGAGCGGGATGCTTGCTTTAATCCATAAATGGATCTAAGCAACTTGCAGACTTTCCTTTCTTGGCCTTTTGCTATGAACCCTTCGGCCGTATCATATAGATACACTCTTCAAGATGGCCATTCAAGAATGCCGTCTTGACATCCATTTGCCAGATCTCGTAATCGAGAGCCGCAGCAATGGATAGAAGAATATGGATAGACTTCAGCATAGCAACAGGCGAAAAGGTTTCCTCGTAATCGATTCCATCCTTTTGCGTGTATCCCTTTGCAACCAGTCTAGCTTTGAAATTCTCCACTCTCCCTTCCGCATCCTTCTTTATTTGCATCCAATGGGTTTTATCCCATCCGACAAATCTACAAGTTCCCAAACAGAGTTGGATTTCATAGAATCCATCTCATTGTTCATAGCCTGTTTCCAAGATTTAGAATCAACATCATTTATAGCTTCATCATATGTGACCGGATCTTCCTCATGCTCATGAGCCTCGGCCTGGTATACCTCAGCATCATTCATAAAGAAATTAGGTTTCTTCGAAACCCTCCCACTATGACGAGGCACCCTAAATTGTTGATCGTCTGCAGGTCTTTCACCGGAACTCGGACTTGCGTCCAAGACCGAAATCTATGGAGCAGTTCTTTAACCCGATAACTCCTCTAGCACTACTTTGCTTCGAGACTTAAAGTCATTCATGTGACTTTCCTCCAAGAATGTCGCATGGGTTGAGACAATGACTTTTTGTTCCTTCGAGTTATAGAACAGACCTCCTTTAGTTCCTTTTGGATACCCTACAAACATGCGTAATTCTGATCTTGGTTCCAACTTCTTCGCATCCCCATCCAGTACATGTGCCGGGCAGCCCCATATTCTCATATGTCCAAGGGAGGGCTTCCTGCCACACCACAATTCATACGGAGTTCTAGAAATTGATTTGCTCGGAACCTAGTTCAGAATATAGCACGCCGTTTGTAAAGCATATCCCCAAAATGATAATGGCAGCGTTGAATAACTCATCATGGACCGTACCATATCCAACAAGGTCCTGTTTCTCCTTTCGGCTACACCATTCTGTTGTGGAGTACCAGGTGCAGTCAATTTGGATAAAATCCCGTTCTCTACAAGATGTCCTAGAAATTTATCGGAGAGATATTCGCCACCTCGATCAGATCGAAGTGTCTTTATGGATTTATCCAATTGCTTTTCCACTTCCGCACGATACTCTTTGAACTTATCAAAGGTTTCGCTCTTGCGGTGCATCAGATACACATATCCATACCTCGAGTAATCATCTATCAAAGAGACATAATACTCGAACCCTCCTCGTGCTATGACGTTCATGGGGCCACATACGTCAGTGTGCACAATTTCTAAGAGCTCCTGAGCCCTTGTACCCTTAGCTCCAAAAGACCTCTTAGTCATTTTACCCTCTAGACAAGACTCACATTGGGGAAGTCGTACCTCCTCCAGAGATTCCAGAGGACCGTCTTTCACCAATCTTTGAATCCTATCTTGATTAATATGACCAAGTCTTAAATGCCAAAGATACACCTTGTTAGAGTGAGAAACTTTCAACCTTTTAGAGTTATCAGTTAATTCAGTGTCAAGCAGTGAGTACATCTTTGGTTTGATCAAATATAGGTTTCCATCCATCCATCCAGAACAGATAAAAGACTTATTTTTACGAATATCAATTCTTTTACTAAAAGAAACTAAATAAGAATCCTTTATTAAACAAGCTACCGATATAAGGTTCCTCCTAAAATTAGGAACATAAAAACAGTCTTTCAATAAAATAAACCTAAATTGATCAAAATAAAGATAAATATCTCCCACTACTTCAGCCACCACAAAGCTACCATCTCCAGTCCGCAATGAGAGGCTCCTATCATGTAGACTTCTCGTTTCCACGAACCCCTGCATAGAAACACAAACATGATTAGTGGTGTGGCGGCCCGCCCCTCGTAGAGATCATACAATACTATTACAGTTGAGCTTATCGCTAACTGCGATAGATTGTACTCTCATGGGTCGCCGGCTTATCTCTCTCTCTCTTAAAATCATGTCGTTTTTTGGGAAAATTTTTTTTTTTTTTGTTTTTTTTTTTTGAAACATCATGTAGAACATTTCCCACTATTTACTTTGTTGGCAAGTGCAAAGTAATTTACATATTACAGTACTTTCGTAAAATATATAATATTACAAACGACTGTTTCTTTCTTCTTTTTTTTTTCCTTTTTATTGCTCAGCGGAAAGACTCTGGCAGTACCATATCCCTCGCCCAGTTATCCTATTTGACACGCGTCATCCCGTCCGCATCCAGTCAAACAAGCTACTGAGCTGATCGCTTACCTGCAACATTAGCAAAAATGGTGAGCTACAGGCTCAGTAAGTTCAAACATGCAAGAAATGAAATTTCTATGAATAGTACTATTCATCGTGAATAGTACCATCGACTACTATTCATACGTGAATAGTAACTTTGACCACTATTCTTACGTGAATAGTAAGGTTGACCACAACACTGTATCACACTAGTACATCTACCGCGATGTTAGTGCTCTCACTAAACTGTATTATGCTCAATTATGGCATAGTTTCAGTTTTAGATAATTATCTTTAATTATATTATGATTTTGAGCTCAGGTTGGCAGTACCATTTAAGTGCGCATGACTGGGAGCGGTACATTAGTGCTGACCTCCACAGCCTTAATCTCATAGCCCCGAAGGCAAAATAGTACATGACTGGGAGCGGTACATTAGTGCTGACCTCCACAGCCTTATTTTCATAGCCCCAAAGGCAAAAATACCTCCCTATACGGAAGGCTGGTACGCCAGAAAGTGGTTTCATTACCGACTTTTTAACATTCTAACCCGGTGACTTCACATTGTCCCGTGGTTAGGAATGGTTCACATTTTAATTTTAGGTGAGTGAGTTTTATTAACCTCGCTCTAGTGCCCGAAGCACAATTAACCATGTGTCCCATTCTTATAGTGCCCGTAGCACATTACGTCTCTCTCTCTACTCTATAATAGTGCCCGTAGCACATATGTACCTAACTTATAGTTAGTACATTAAAGTTAGCACAATATTGCTATATGTTGCAGACAGGTAAATGTCTGAACTTACCTTATCAGACTGTTCCCTTACTCTCTCTTGGATCTTGAATCGCCTTCCTCGTAGGTCGATTTTGGGATCCTACAGACAAAACCTTGTCTGTTAATTTCATTTCCATTTATAGCTTTTATTTTTCATTAAAAAGCTTAAATAAAACCTATTTATAACTTTTTAGGCTTTATTTATTATTTTCACCATTTTCCCCCAACTTTTGCAAAATTACGATTTTACCCTTGACAGAATTTTTTCTCGATCCAGACTGCATTTTTGGCTCTCAGGAATATTTCTGACTCTTTTCTAATCATTACCGGGTTCGTTTTTATTTTATTTCCACTTTTTGCTTTCCCGGCCCTCGGGAAGCACTATTCTGACCCTTACGTCGGTTTAGCGATTTTCTATCGTTTCGGAGTCTCAAATGGACGTTTCACTAGTATTTAAAACATTCATCTAGACTTTCCCGACCTAGGTCTCCGAGGCTCGGGTTTTCCGTTCCCGACTCGGACCTTTATTTCGTTTCCAAAAATGCCCCCCTCGGGGTCGGTTTTTTTTTTTTTCTTTTCAATTTCACTCACGTTTTTCATTTTCAAGGGGACGGGTTACTATTCATGACCCACCCCTTAAAAATTTTTTTTTATTCAAAATTTTTCGTTAGGGACTCGGGTTTCCGCCCCGGCCCTAACTTTTATTTTTAATTTCCATTTTACCCCGAATGCCATTTTCAAAATTTTGGCAGCATTTCGGCGTAATTTTAAGGCTTCCGGCGTTAGGTACGCCTCGAACCGTATGTACCTGCCACGTACTATACCACAAGCCTATTTTATGTAAAAGTTTTCCAAACTTTTACATAAAAACCCACAAATTCCAATTTCACATTTTAACCCACATCACAAAATTTTTTCCACAATTTTGCCCTTAATTTGGTTTCGGTTTTCACAACCAAACCGAACCAAAAATTTGTCAAACTTTCACCACACTTTAGGCCATTTAATGTCATGTTTTTACCACATTTTCAAGCCCATTTTCTTGGCATTTTTAACCAATTTTCCTAGGGTTTTTACACACTTGTACCCCACGGCCAAAGAATGAAAACATGCCAAACAATTTTGTTTCATTCTTTCCATTATAAATTCATCATTTGCATATTAAATTGCATAATTCCAATCAACCAAATACCACATAAACCATGCAAAAATTTTCTTCCAAATCATTATTAAACCCCACGGCCATTTAATGTAATTCACACCAAGAATTTTTTTAAGCTTTTCACCATGACATACAAGCTTTATTCTTCACCAATTTCAACTTTGAAAGCATGTTAGCAATTAACCACATAGTTTTCTCATTGGTTACCTAAGGTAACCCACGGATTTACCCTTGAAAAACCAACCAAAATTTGGTTTTTCTTTAAACAAATTACATGGTTTTCCTACTAATTACACCCTTAACAAAACCCAAGCATCAAATCATTGAAAACCACCAAAAATTTTTCCATCTTTTTCACTATTCATCCCATAGTTTTCTTGAAGAAAAACCAAGAAAAAATGCAAACCAAAGAAGGTTACCTTGCTTTCTTGCTTCCTTTGCCTTCAATGAAGTGTTTGATACCACTTTTGTGAAGAAATTTTGGAAGATTTGCTTGGTTCTCCTTGGTGGCTCACGTTTTCTCCATGAACACTTAGAAGAAATTTTCTTTCTTTTGGTTTTGGCTTTGAAACAAGTTTCGGCCACTTTATCACAATGTTGCCGACTTAATGAAACCAAAGGCCAATTAATTTAGCCTTCCACCAATGAGAATTAGACATCTTTCAAACTAATTCTTTCCATAATTTTCAAAAATTAAAAAGGTGTATTTTTGGCCAAATCTTGGCCTTTAGATCAAAAAGGCAAATGAATCATGGCCATTAATTCTACCAATCATCATCTTCTTTTTATTTATTAAATGGATTTATGATGTCATAAATGCTAAAGCAAAAGTTGACTTTGACTTTCACTATTCACATTAATTCGACTACTTTTTGACCGATACCGGTTCGAGCCGAAATTTTCCTGAAATCGTCCCGGCGTGTTCCTGAGGTCTCCTGTGCAGTCGGATCAATTTAAACTGCTTCCGTTTGATCAAAATCAATCCCGGAAGTTTTCCGTCTTTTATTGCTCCGGTTAGGGTTTTCAATGCCGATTTTGCACCGTTTCACCCGTTTTAACTCAGTGAATTTTTCCAACACTGAATTCTTACTCGTCAGTATTGTTAGAACATTTTCATATATTCTAAACAATATAAATACATTTATTTCACTCTTTAAATAGTACAAATTGTTATATACATACATTTGTACATTTTCATCCGAGAATTGCCCGAATTTCCCGGTTGTCACAAGTGGCGCCCGAATCAATGACCCAAGTGTCTTTCGATTCTTCCACCAAGCACGCTTCCAAGTAATGAAGTTCCTTACCTTCCTTGCCCTTGGTGGCTAGGAATTCCCGGCAAGCCTTCTTAAAGTGACCTACCTTCCCACAATGGAAGCATTTGGACTTTTTAGGGTCCTTCGGCTTCTTGTTCTTCTTCTTCTTCTTCCCGTTCGAGACAGGAGGATTAGAAGAACTAGAAGCCACTTGCTTCTTATTTGGCCTCTTCCTCTTCCGTGAGGGATTGGAAGATTCTGCCAAATTGGCCTCTCCTTTAGGTCGGACCACATCCTCATCCCTGATCATTAGCTCATAAGCCTGTAGTTGCTTCATGAGCTCGGTTAGTCCTAACTCCTTTGTCACCAGATTGTATGCGGCCTTAAACCCCACAAAATCTTTAGACAGAGTCTTGAACACCATCTCGATCTAGGTGTTGTAGTCCAACTCAGCACCATTCTTGGCAGCCTCAGCGAAGAATCCATTAGAGTGATCATATGGTCCTTCACCGGAGCACCCGCCTTTTGCTTAGAGTTCATAATGCTGGTGATAGCGTACTGTCGAGCCAATTTTTCTTGGGCTCCGAACATGTCCTCCAGATTTTCCATGATCTCCCCAGCAACTTGATAAGTCTCATGCTGCTTTTGTAAAGCACTCGTCATGCTAGCAAGGATGTAGTATCGAGCTATCTCATTGGATTCTCTCCAACAATTATAGGCAACCGGGACCTCCTCAAGTGGTGTGTCAGGTTTGGGCCCAGGTGGGCATAGTTCGTCCAGTACGAACTTGTGTCTCTTGTAGCTGAGAACTATTAATAGATTTCTTTTCCAATCTTTATAACTGTCGCCATTCAACTTATTTTCAGTAAGTACTGAAATGAGGGGTGTCGGTGACATTTTGAACTGAAATAAAATTATACTAGACATCATTACAAAGCCCAAGCAAATATTCAAATAATTTAGCAAATAAAACATACAAGTATGTTTCTACATGAAACTTGAAAAACATGTAGCATTGCTACGGTAATTCTCAGCACCTATTGCCCCAAGCCACCGAGGGGTGGTCATGAAAACAAATAGCTGGAACATGGACCCCGTCCAATTAATATATGTTGCCTTAAATCCTCCAAGGTCAAGACATACATTAATAACCGCTTATTTGGCCACCAGTTTAGTTAACAGAGCTTCTAGAGAAGGTTAATAACTAAACGAGTCTTGAGTGTATAACCATTGTTTACGTAGCCCGATCCATGTCCTACCAAGCCACTGAGGGGTGGTCATGAATAGGATCGCACCCGAACACGTTTTCCACATAGGAGATCCAATCTAGTATACCGGCGGCGGTAAACACCTACCGAGAGGTGTGGTCAGGGCAGAACTGACGCGAGACGTTACCATGCTTTCACATATGGATCAACAATGGAGGCCGTGGGTTTTGTTTGAAACCCTCTCCCACTCAATATTTTGAAAAACATGCAAGTTTTGACAAATTATGTATGATCAATATAGTATGAGCGGCACTCACCTATCCTATATGACATGTTATCAAATATGCATACAAAACATCCATCAATACATATTTATACATCTATGACATATCATAGAAAAAATAATTGACAGAATAACCAAGCTATGGTTCCATCCTAGAACAAAGAAAATAAAGATTACAAAATTCCATCCAAAGCATTCTTTGGGTCTTGAATTCTGTTTCATCTTCTTGTATCCATCTTTATGTAGCCTCTCCATTTATTTCTCATCCCAAGAATTATTTAAAATTTAAATATCCAAAAATTTAAATTTCAAATTCAAATTCCCAATTCGAATTTCAAATTTAAATTTTAAACAATTTTAAACATCATGTGTAATAATATGTAATTTCAAAAAATTTGAAATTTTTAATTACATATTTTTAAACATGATTTAAAATTAAATCTCAAATTTAAAAATCAAAATTTTTTGATTTTTGGACCGTCGGACCGCCGCCCCCGTAGGCGGCAGGCCCCGTGGGCAGCCACCAACCCCGGAGGGGCTGGCAGCCCACGGTCGCCCCCATGTGCAGCCCTGCCGGGCTGCAAGCCAAGCCTGCAGCGCTGGGCTGCACGCCCAGGCTGCGGCCAGCCTTGGGCAGGCCACGGCCAGCCCTGGCTGCAGGCCAAGCCTGCGGCCGTGGGTGGTGTGGGCCTGCACAGGGGCTGCCGCAGCCCCATCCTGCCCGAGGGCAGGGGCTGCAGCCCCACCAAGGCCCGTTGGCCTATCCCGAGGGGTCGTGTCTCGATTTTCATGCCATATTCCAATTTACCTATTAGTATCTCCAAAAAATTAATTTGAATCCCAATTAAATTGAAATTTTCCACACAATCAAAATTTCAACCTTTAAATCAAATTTAACTTTTGGAAAAAATAAATTACGGTCTTCAATCTTCAATCTCCTCCAAGAATAATTACATAAAATTTCCTGAACCGTTTCCGGTGTACAAAAATTCTAACCATAAAAATTCTAAGAGACAAAAATTAAAATCCATGGGAAAATTACAGTGTTAATAAACTGCTCCCATGGTTACATAAAAATTCCTAGATACAATTTTTCTAAATTCTATGGAACCATAACCGGTATAAACAAGCATGCTTATAATAATTCTAAAAATTAAAATAACCACATACTTTATACATAATCCATGATAACAACATAAAGGAACCCTAGAATGCCACTCTCTAAATATCAAATCCATACATAAATAAAAAAGACTAAGTAATTGTCTAATTTATGTACATGGCATAGTCATGAGATGGCTCTGATACCAATTGTAGGAAAATAAATCGGTAAAAACGTATCAGAGTGGCGCAGCGGAACAATAAAAATTTTTAAGATCGTTAAATATCTCATGATGCCATATACAATAAACCAACAACAATTAAAACTCATACCTCAAGGACGCCAATATTGCAGGAGGAGAATGACCGGAGGCTTCAACTAACTAGCCTTCGCTACTATTCTCCAATTCCCGAATGGCTGAGTGTGTGGGCACTCTGAACCTCGATTGGTATGCTAGCACTGCTAGTCTTCTTCCGACCACCCAGATCTCTAAAGAACTTTATTGTCACGATGAGCTGTGCAACAATAAGCCTGCTCACCTGAGAGTCTGTGGTCTGAGAGAACTGGAGTGGCAGGACCTCTATTTATAGACCTGCATAAGGTGATTCTCTGAATTTGAATTGGATTAGGAAAAGATATTTTCCCTTATCCATAACCAAAAAATCTGAACTTTTCCAAGGGAGAATCTCAACAAAAAATTCGGTTTTCTTAGGATAAATCCAATCCAAATCAAAACAAGATTTTAACTAGAATTTTATCTCCCTTTTTCAACCCAAAAAATCTGAAAATTACAAGGAGAATATCTCCTAAAGATTTCGGCCATTATGGATAAGGGAGAATCAAAAATTCCACTAGGATTTTCAAGCTTGAATCTTATCTCAACCTTATCCAAAATAACCGAATTTTCCTAGGAGAGATCCTCCAAATTTTCGGCCACTTTTCAGGGAGGAGAGAATCCAAATTCAACTGGGATTGAAACTTGAATTTTTCCCTTGAATCTTATCCACAAAAAACCGAAATTTCCTTAAGGATTATCCTCAAAAATTTCGTCCACTTTTGTTGAGATTTAGATTCAAAATTCAAGTAGGATTCTAACAAGATTATCCTCTCCAAATCCAACTCAAATTCAAATTTCAAGCCTTGTGGATTTTCCACAACAAATTCGAATCCTAGTTGGACTGTGATTCAAAGTTTGAATTTCAAATTTCAAATTCGAATTTCAAATTCAAATTTCAAATTTCAAATTTCAAATTTCAAATTTCAAATTCAAATTTCAAATTCGAATTTCAAATTCAAATTTCAAATTCGAATTTCAAATTCAAATTTCAAATTCAAATTTCAAATTCAAAATTCCAAATTCAAATTTCAAAATTCAAATTTCAAATTTCAAATTTCAAAATTCAAATTTCAAAATTCAAATTTCAAATTCCACAAAGTGGTTGTGTTTCAAATTCTTGTTCTCATGGATAATTTTCTACAACTCCAATCCAATCTCAAATAAAATCATGGCAACTTTATTTGGAGTTTGAATAATTGTGTACTCTATTATCCAAAACAAAATCTGAATCCAACCGGAGAGAATGTTGTCTATCATCCTAATCCTGTGTTATCACCATCCATGCATAATAAACTAGCCAATAGCATACACAAATCAATTTTTCAAACGTTAAGGAATTATGTGGAGCTAGCAGAGGGACTGATTGGACATATATAATCGGGCTCTCGTGATTCCATATGATCATCATTCTGTACCAAACAACTCAATCATATGATCACTAATTTCAGAGCCACACCACTGTAAACCTGAAACTGAACTCCCAATTATATACCGTATTACGTAAGCCTGTGACGAGCTACTATCCAATGACCTTGTCATATATGCAAAACCCTCATATGGTATCCATGATCAGCCTTAGGTCAAAGTCCGTTTAATCCTACTGATCAGGCTATCTTAAAGTGTAGGAAAATAAACCGGTAAAAACGTATCAGAGTGGCGCAACGGAACAATAAAATTTTTTAGATCGTTAAATGTCTCATGATGCCATATACAATAAACCAACAACAATTAAAACTCATACCTCAAGGACGCCAATCTTGCAGGAGGAGAATGACCGGAGGCTTCAACCAACTAGCCTTCTCTACTATTCTCCAATTCCCGAATGGCTGAGTGTGTGGGCACTCTGAACCTCGATCGGTATGCTAGCACTGCTAGTCTTCTTCCGACCACCCAGATCTCTAAAGAACTTTATTGTCACGATGAGCTGTGCAACAATAAGCCTGCTCACCTGAGAGTCTGTGGTCTAAGAGAACTGGAGTGGCAGGACCTCTATTTATAGACCTGCATGAGGTGATTCTTTGAATTCGAATTGGACTAGGAAAAGATTTTCCCCCTTATCCATAACCAAAAAAATCCGAATTTTCCATGGGAGAATCTCCACAATTAAATTCGGTTTTCTTAGGATAAATCCAATCCAAATCTAAACAAGATTTTAACTAGAATTTTATCTCCCTTTTTCAACCAAAAAATCCTAATTTTTCTTGGAGAAAATCTCCTCATAAATTTCGGCCATTATGGATAAGGGAGAATAAAAAATTCCACTAGGATTTTCAAGCTTGAATCTTATCTCAACCTTATCCAAAAAATAACCGAATTTCCAAGGAGAGATTCTCCAAATTTTCGCCCACTTTTCAGGGAGGAGAGAATCCAAATTCAACTGGGATTGAAACTTGAATTTTTCTCTTGAATCTTATCCACAAAAATCTGAAATTTCCTTGAGGATTATCCTCAAAAATTTCGTCCACCTTTGTTGGTATTTGGATTCAAAATTCAAGTAGGATTCTAACAAGATTATCCTCTCCAAATCCACCTCAAATTCGAATTTCAAACCTTGTGGATTTTCCACAACAAATTTGAATCCTACTTGGACTGTGATTCAAAATTTGAATTTCAAATTTCAAATTTCAAATTTCAAATTTCAAATTTAAATTTCAAATTCAAATTTCAAATTCGAATTTCAAATTCAAAATTCAAATTCAAATTTCAAATTTCAAATTTCAAAATTCAAATTTCAAATTTCACAAAACGGTTGTGTTTCATATTCTTGTTCTCATGGATAATTTTCTACAACTCCAATCCAATCTCAAATAAAATCATGGCAACTTTATTTGGAGTTCGAATAATTGTGTACTCTATTATCCAAAACAAAATCTGAATCCAACCGGAGAGAATCTTGTCTACCATCCTAATCCTGTGTCATCACCATCCATGCATAATAAACTAGCTAATAGCATACACAAATCAATTTGCCAAATGTTAAGGAATTATGTGGAGCTAGTAGAGGGACTGATTGGATATATATAATCGGGCTCCCGTGATTCCATATGATCATCATTCTTTACCGAACAACTCAATCATATGATCACTAGTTTCAGAGTCACACCACTATAAACCTGAAACTGAACTCACAATTATATACCGTATTACGTAAGCCTGTGATGAGCTACTATCCAATGACCTTGTCATATATGCAAAACCCTCATATGATATCCATGATCAGCCTTAGGTCAAAGTCCGTTTAATCCTACTGATCAGGCTATCTTAAAGTTCCATTATACTACCGAATCAAGAAAATGATTATTCACCATATGTGAATAAGAAGTCATCCGCCTAGCAGACAACCCAAGGCCTTGTCATTTTCACATTCAGTATAATGCCTTTAAGAGGATACCTTTAACTCCTCAGAGCTATGATTCCGATATCTGCAAACAAACCCTTCATCGTATACAAGTCAAGCACCCAACGAACCAGTCTATAAGCTTACTACCTCTGAGATGCTTTAGCCATTGGAACATCAAAGTACACAAGTCATATACATGAAGTAGTTCATTTACTCAGGATTAAGGTTATTGCACAATGAACGTCAAAAGCAGATTGATCCACTCATAGCGGACTACGTAGATCAATCACACTTTAGTCCCAGTCTAATATGTCACCACCGAGCAACATATCCATGTCTCTACTTGGGAGTCCAGCTCCAGACAGTCAAGACAAACCGTCCCCTCTAAGGCTTTAGACAACATAATAGTCTTAACATGAGTTAGATGCTCGGTCTAACCCCATAGACTACAGACCATAGTTTAGACTGCTAACTTTAGAACATTGTCTTCTCGCATACTAAAGTCCATTGCATGCAACGTTCTAACAGTTTTAACACAAGCAGTCAATGAGCCATATTTGCTTACATTTACTTTAACATGTAAATAAGACGAGGACAGATAGCAATGTAATGAATAACCTCTATGTATAATTTTATTATCCAGTTCAAAATGAATACATCAAAATGTCTCTAATACTTAGGGCATTTCCTAACATAAAGTTCCATTATACTACCGAATTAAGAAAATGATTATTCACCATATGTGAATAAGAAGTCATCCGCCCAGCAGACAACCCAAGGCCTTGTCCATTTTCACATTCAGTATAATGCCTTTAAGAGGATACCTTTAACTCCTCAGAGCTATGATTCCGATATCTGCAAACAAACCCTTCATCGTATACAAGTCATGCACCCAACGAACCGGTCTATAAGCTTACTACCTCTGAGACGCTTTAGCCATTGGAACATCAAAGTACACAAGTCATATACATGAAGAAGTTCATTTACTCAGGATAAAGGTTATTGCACAATGAACGTCAGAAGCAGATTGATCCACTCATAGCGAACTACGTAGATCAATCACGCTTTAGTCCTGGTCTAATATGTCACCACCAAGCAACATATCTATGTCTCTACTTGGGAGTCCAGCTCCAGACAGTCAAGACAGACCGTCCCCTCCAAGGCTTTAGACAACATAATAATCTTAACATGAGTTAGATGCTCGGTTTAACCCCATAGACTACAGACCATAGTTTAGACCGCTAACTTTAGAACATTGTCTTCTCACATACAAAAGTCCATTGCATGCAACGTTCTAACAGTTTTAACACAAGCAGTCAGTGAGCCATATTTGCTTACATTTACTTTAATATGTAAATAAGACGAGGACAGATAGCAATGTAATGAATAACCTCTATGTATAATTTTATTATCCAGTTCAAAATGAATACATCAAAATATCTCTAATGCTTAGGGCATTTCCTAACAGGTTTATCTTCACATATCAGATCGGCGTGGACTTCTACAGGTTCTTAGCTCAAAACATGGGAGCTGTCTGGCATGTACTTCATTAACATTGAGATGTGCAAGACATTGTGCACTGAAGCTAACACGGAAGGAAGTGCTAATCTATAAGCTACCTTCCTGACTCTCTCGATTATCTTAAAGGGCCCTATATATCTAGGACTAAGCTTTCCTTCCTTCCTAAAGCACATCACCCCTTTCATGGGTGCCACCTTCAGAAAAATTGAATCTCCTTCTTGAAACTCGAGGGGTCTACAGTGTTTATCTATAAAACTTTTCTGGCAACTGTGTGCTATATCTAACCTCTCTCGTATTAGCTTCACATCTGTCACTGTATTTTGGATGAAGTCCGTGCTAACTAACTGTTTTTCTCCAGTCTCATGCTAATGAACTGGAGATCTATATTTTCTTCCACAGTGCGCCTCTTACGATGCCATCCCGATCGAGGAATGGTAGTCGTTGTTGTACAAGAACTAGATCAAGGGTAGCTTCTGATCCCAGTTCCCTTTAAAGTCTAGGACGCAGGTGTGACAACCGAGAAATTCGATCGTTCTCAAAGACTTTGTACACTGCAAATGTATATGATTATTTTATGTTTAAAATGTAAAATGAATGATTTAATATTGTTTAGAATGTATTAAAATGTTCTGATAGTGTTAAGGAGTAGGATTTCAGAGTTGTAAATTTTTCCTGAACCGAAATGGGCAAAACGGTTCCTTTTAAGGACCGAAAACCTCAATGGGATACCAAGGGTAAACCAAGGTTTACTAAAGGATAAAATATGTTTGGATGTGATTTTTGGTCAAACGACAGCAAAATAAGGAAGACCAATTGCACGGAAGGCTCAGAAACCCATCGAGGCGATTTCGGTGAAATCTAATTCGGTTTGACTTTTTGGTCAAAGTTGACTTTTGGAGTTACTTGAATTAATTCAATTATGTCATGAGTGATGTCACATGGGTGATGTCAAAAATAAGAAAACAATTTTATGTGGAAAGAAAGAAAAGGATCCAAGGGCTAAGAGTAAAAGTAGCTTGATCTAAGGGCTAAAATGAAGCCAAAAAGACATGGTATTTAATTTTTTTTTATTTTGATTAATCTTGGGCTGCAAGGGTCGGTTCCCATTCAAAGAATTCAGAAAAAATTTTAAAAATTTCAAATAAACCCTTTAAAGGATGCAAAAAGGTCCCTAAAATGTTGCCAAATTGCACCAAAATTTTGCAACTTGGTCCTCACCACTTTGGGCAGCCATTAAACACGTTTATGAGCTGAAATATTCAGCAAATAAACTGCAAGAAATCTGTCCATAAGCAGTTGTGAGTCTCTCCCACACTTCCAAGCAAAATTTTTCAAGTTTTTGGAGCAAAACTCAAGCACAAGTTGTCTTCACTCATACTAGCAAGGTAACTCTTGAAAACATGTTGTCTTCTTGCATTTTCAATGAAAAATCCATGGCTGATTTAGGGTGGAAGGATTGAGAATTTTCAAGTTTCAATTATGTGGTTTTGGTGTTGCTAATATTTGGTTGTGATTAGAGAAGGTTTTGGGAGCAAAAAACACAAACTTTGGGTGTGTTTTCTAGTGGAATAAATGTGTATTTTAAGGGGTTTGAATGATATATTTTCAAAGTAAAGATTGTGGTTATAGTTTTTTTTATATGTATTGATATGAGAATCAAAATTTTATAAACTTGGAAGTGTGAAAATAAAAATTAAGTTGTGTGGCTCAATGTGAAACCTTGTATGTGTATATGTGTTGGTTGATGAAGTTTATGTTAAGTTTTGATTATTGGTTGGTTTGAAATAAAGTTTGATGTGTGAAATTGATAAGTAAAGGATAAGAGCATGAAAACAAAATTTGGTGCATGATTTCTTGAAGAAAATCCATGGGTTTTAAGGAATGATGCATGAAAATTTTGTGATGAGATAGGTTAAGGTTAGGTTTGAAATGGACATGTGTTGGTGTGGACAAATGAATGATGAAAATGAAACCCTGAAATAATATTTTTGTTTAGGGTTTCCTTAAGAATACTGTGTATTGGTTAGTGCAAAAAGGGTTGTGTTTTGTATGAAATGATGTGAGATGAAACAATGTGTTAAATGTGAATTAAACCGGGTCTAAAAATGAGAAAGAATGGGTTGAAATCCTGTTCAAAATGACTAAGTTTTTATGGAAAATTTTACATAAAAATTTTGTAACTTTTACATAAAATTAGGTTTATGGTATAGTACGTGGTAGGTTAGAATAGGTTAGATAGTTTCGAGGTGTTTCCTAAATGCCGAGAACCTAGAATTTTAGCAGAAATGCTGCCGAAAATTTTATAACGGCATAAAGGGTATTTTAGGAAACGAAGAGCAAAAGTGTGATCGGGAAAGGAAACTGAGCCCCCTCAGTAACCTAGACTCGGGAATGTAGGAAATAAATCAGTAAAAACATATTAGAGTGGCGCAGCGGAACAATAAAAATTTTTCAAGATCGTTAAATATCTCATGATACCATATACAATAAACCAACAACAATTTAAACTCATACCTCAAAGGACGCCAATCTGCAGGAGGAGAATGATCGGAGGGCTTCAACCAACTAGCCTTCTCTACTATTCACCAATTCCCGAATGGCTGAGTGTGTGAGCACTCTGAACCTTGATCAGTATGCTAGCACTGTTAGTCTTCTTCCGACCACCCAGATCTCTAAAGAACTTATTGTCACGATGAGCTATGCAACAATAAGCCTGCTCACCTGAGAGTCTGTGGTCTGAGAGAACTGGAGTGGCAGGATCTCTATTTATAGACTTGCATGAGGTGATCCTCTAAATTCGAATTGGATTAGCAGAAGATTTTCTCCCTTATCCATCCATAAAATCTGAATTTTCTAGGCCTTATCCCAACTAAAAAATTCGGCCAACTTTAGGATTTTAGATTCAAAATTCAAATAGGATTTCCATAAAGTTTTCGGCCATGTTGTAATGAAAAGAATCAAAATTCAAATGAGATTTTCATGCTTGAATTTTATCTCATCCTTATCCATAAATAACCGAAAATCTCCCTTAAAATTCACTCAATAAATTTCGGCCAACACAGGGAGGAGAGAATCCAAATTCAACTGGGATTGAAACTTGAATTTTTCCCTAAATCTTATCCAACAAAATTTCAAAAATTCCATGAGGATATTCCTCAAAATTTTTGACCAAGTTAGTTAGGATTGGGATTCAAAATTCAAGTAGGATTCAAATAAGATCTTCCTCTCCAGAATCCAAATCAAATTCGAATTTCTCCATGTGGAGTATCCGCAAAAAATTCGAATTCTACATGGACTGTGATTCAAAATTTGAATTTTAAATTTCAAAATTCAAACTTCAAATTCAAATTTCAAATTTAAATTTTGAATTCAATTTTCGAATTCAAATTTCAAATTCAAATTTCAAATTTCAAATTTCAAATTTCAAATTTCAAATTCCAAACTCCACAAAAAGGTTGTTTTTCAAACTTTATTCTCATGGATAATTTTCTATAACTCCAATCCAATCTCAAATAAAATCATGACAACTTTATTTGGAGTACGAATAATTGTGTACTCTATTATCCAAAACAAAATCTGAATTCAACAGGAGAGAATCTTGTTCACCATCCTAATCCTATGTCAACACCATCCACACCTAATCAACTAGCAAATAGCATACACAAATCAATTTACCAATCGTTAAGGAATTATGTGGAGCTAGTAGAGGGACCAATTGGACATATATAATCGAGCTCCCGTGAATCCATATGATCATCATTCTGTACCGAACAACTCAATCATATGATCACTAATTTCGGAGTCACACCACTATAAACTTGAAACTGAACTCCCAATTATATATCGTATTACGTAAGCCTGTTACAAGCTATTGTCAATGACCTTATCATGTATGCAGAACCCTCATATGATATCCATGATCACCTTTAAGTCAAAGTTCGTTCAATCCTACTGATCAAGCTATCTTAAAGTTCCATTATACTACCGAATAAGAAAATGATTATTCACCATATGTGAGTAAGAAGTCATCCACCCAGCAGACGACCCAAGGCCTTGTCCATTTTCACATCCAGTATAATGCCTTTAAGAGGATACCCTTAATTCCTTATTAGAGCTATGATTCCAATATCTGTAAACAAACCCTTCATCGTACACAAGTCATGCACCCAACGAACCGGTCTATAAGCTTACTACCTCTGAAACGCTTTAGCCATTGGAACATCAAAGTACACAAGTCATACACATGAAGTGGTTCATTTACTCAGGATTAAGGTTATTGCACAATGAACGTCAAAAGCAGATTGATCCACTCATAGCATACTACGTAGATCAATCACGCTTTAGTCCCGGTCTAACATGTCACCACCAAGCATTATATCTATGTCTCTACTTGGGAGTCTATGCTCCAGACAGTCAAGACAAACCGTCCCCACCATGGCTTTAGACAACATAATAGTCTTAACATGAGTTAGATGCTCGGTCTAACCCCATAGACTACAGACCTTAGTTTAGACCTCTTACTTTGGAACATTGTCTTCTTGCATACAAAAAGTCCATTGCATGCAACGTTCTAATAGTTTTAACACAAGCAGTCGGGAATCCATATTTGCTTACATTTACTTTAACATGTAAATAGAATGAGGACAAATAATAATGTAATGAATAACCTCTATATATAATTTTATTATCCAGTTCAAAATAAATACATCAAAATGTCTCTAATGTTTAGGGCATTTCCTAACAGGGAAATGGCAAGGGACATTTTTCAAGATTATTGAAATGTCCATTTAAGGTCTCGAAACATTAGAAAAATGAGAAACGACCCTAGGTATCAGAATAGTAACACTCGAGGGTCGGGTGATTTAAAGTCATCGATTTTATAGTAAATGGTGCTGTAAAAATGTATCGAGGCCTAAGACGATTATTTTATGATTTTTAGGCTCAGAAAATTTGGTTAAAATGTTAGAACGGAAATTTAATGGTCCATTGACTCATTTGGGGCAAAAAGGCCATTTTGGCTAAAAATTACCAGAATGCACGAAAAGGGCCGTAAGAGTTTTAGAATGATTTAACTAAAACTCTAAAGGTCAAAATTGAGTTTTATGTCAATAAAATGTAGGGTTACAATGAAAAATGAAATTGGGGGTAAAATGGTCACTTTGGCCGAAAGTTAGCAAAAAAGTCTAAAATGAAATTTAAAGCCTCTAATTTCTTTAATAGGAAAGTAAATGTAGAATTTTTATGTTTTCCTAAAATTTAAAAGCATGAAATAATGGTTGTCTGTCTCGATTATAGGAATCAGACCCAAACGTGACGAGGAAACGTCAACGGACAAAGGAAAGCAAACGCTAGCTAATTACCTATAAGTTCAGACATTTAATTGTTTATAACATGAACTTACTCATTATGTTTTTATGTTATATATATGATGTAAAATGGTAGTTAAAGGTGCTGTATGCACGGTAGGGTGTTAATATATATACACCTAATGAAAGAAAGAATTGTAAAGGGTTCCAGATCATGGGGCAATGAGAAATATCACCTGGTCGGAACTAAATGAAAGATGGTAACGAAACCACTATTGGCGTACCAGCCTCTCAACCTATGGGGAGGTTTAATGGTGTTATATACATGTATATATATGTATTAATGGAATGTTCGACTGTGGAGGATTGGCCAGTGGGTCGCTCCCTAGTGTCCCTCCCAGTCATGCGTGCAAAAGAACGATACGACCAAAATGGGGCCCAAAACCAGAACGTAATGAAAGATAATAACTTAAAACTGAAAACGATACCATAATTGACCATAAACAAGTATAATATGTGCTTACTTTACGTGTGGTGTCTTAGGTCAAAGTCAACATGAATAATACAGTCAAAGTCAACTTTACTTTTCATGATCAAAAGTCAAAGTTACTATTCATAATAAATAGTATTTTTTATGATTTTAAGTTTTATGTTCTGGTATTTATGTTTGAGCTTACTGAGCCTATCACTCATGAGTTTGTTCATGTTGTAGATAAGCAACATACCCAGAAGTAGGATTGATGGACGGTGGCGGGGTGTGCATATGCTAAGGGATGGGAGAAGGGAAATGGTTCCGCTTCAAGACTCCACTGAGTAGCAATTAAAAGGGGATTTTGAAAGATGTTTTAAATGTAAATGATGTATATATATATGATGATATAAGTGACGACTATAGTAAAGTTTTACAATCCAGTGATATATATATATATGAAATAGTTAAGAAAAAAAATGTACACATATAATTGGCAAAAGTAAAATGAGAAGATTAAAAGTAAAAAAAAATTGTACGTAAAAGTAAGTTGTCGGCGACCCAACTGGTTACAGTCTATCGCAGTTGGCAATAGTAGTTGACTGTAATAGTATTATTTAACTCTACGTAGGGCGGGCCACTACAGTTGGTATCAAAGCGATACGACCATTTCCCTCCTGGCACGATGCACGTCCTGTTCATCAATCTAAGTAGATGTTATTTTATGATAGTAAATGTTTATTTAATGGGAAATAAACATTCTACAGGTGGTAGGATGATAACATCGTATTACACGAGACCACGACCGATTCGACCTGGAGGTTTGCATAGGGTATAGACCAGATCTATTATTAGGCCGTCCACATTACAGTGCCAGATTGTATGTCCTTTTGCACAAGTAGGTCCCTCTACTCCATGAGTTACTGCTCAGACTATGACAAGAGCCCCAACTCCTCCACCAGTATCTCCCTCACTAGTAGTGATAGATATCCCTGTTATAGGTAGAAGATCATTTGTGGGGACAAGGGCATTGCTTGAGCAGTTCAGGCATTTAGGGCTTCTCAGCCACCCATGTTTGACGGTGGGCAACAATCCATGAAGGTAGGGGATTGGTTAAACGTCATAGAGCTTATTCTACAATTGTGCAACATTGATCAAGATCACTGGGTTATGCTCGCCACTAGTACTTTTCAGGGTGACGCTCGAATATATTAGGAATACCTTGATCAAGATGGGACAGACGGGCTTAATTGGGTTAATTTCTGATAGGGTATGAGAGAGCAGTTTACCCATAGAAGCCCAATAGCATCTATAGTCCCTTAGGAACGTAGAGAGGCAACTCCCCCACCAGTGTTGCCAAGGTTTGCTGAGATAAGGAAATTTGTCCAACAGACAGAGAAGTTGTTAATGATGTTTGGGGACATGGTCTTTACTTATGCTGCACGCTTTGAATACGATATTAGGAAATGATGTCCGCTTCCTAACCTTACAGATAAGGACTATTGTGATATTTTCTGGAGGGGACTCATGATAGAGTTAAGGCAGAGAGTGAGTCCGCATTACTCTCTTACTTTGCATGAGTTCGTTGAGAGGGTAATTAAGGTTGAGGAAGAGTTGTTAAGGGAATGAGTGGATAGAGGCCAACGATAACATTAGCATTAGGATGAGAGACTGACATGTCTCTTTGGATCGTGACCAATGGTAAATAACCACGAAGCAGGCCCATCGCGATGGGGAACCGGTGCAGATGGTGACCGAGGATCTTCTTCTAGTACTAGGAATGATCCTGACGATGATAATGAAGATTCAGAGGAGTTCCCAATATGTCAAAATGAATGAGATGGTTAGAGTACACAATGTATAAAAATATATATGTATTTGTATATAAATGTATATATTAACATGAAGTAAAGGGCTATGGTGATATGGTCTTAATGTTAATGCGTATGTATGTAAGTACTCATGTATGATATGTAATATGATATGTAAATATTATGAAATGATGTGCTATCGTATGTTATATTATGAGATGATGGGAAATGCTATGAGAATTTTATGTTATGAAATGAGTAATATGTAAAAATATGATACGTTGAAATTATATTTTCCTTACATTATCAAATTTAATTATGGAAAATTTAATGTTTGATCATCATGCTATTTTAAGAATAGGAAACACGTGATGAATACTAGAAGAGGAAGACGAAATAACCTGGCTGATCGAGTAGAAGAGTTACAAGCTCTTCTGGAAACATAAATGAAAGAAAATGCTAAATTGAGACAGCGGTTAGAGGCCGTAGAACAAAGACAAGGTCCTAAAGAAGTACAAGCAGAATCGGCCACTGTAGCTCAATAGGCAGTGGCACCGGTTATAGCTGAAGAGCTACATAGACCTCAACCTCCCCATGATAAATCTAGAGCCTCTTCATGAACGATTCCGTTAGATGAAGCCATCAGAGTTTAAAGGGTCTACAGATCCCCTAGAGGCAGAAGCATGGCTTTCCTCCTTACAAGTGATCCTAGACTTCATGAATTTGACTGAACACGAAAAGGTTTTGTGTGCTTCCTTTGTTCTAAGAAAGGATGCCAGATTTTGGTGGGATACGGTTCAAATAAGGAGGGATGTTGCTACGATGACATGGAATGAATTTCTGGAAGAATTTAACTAGAAGTATTATGATCTTGCATCCCTAAGACCACAACAGAGGGAGTTTACAGAACTGAAACAGGGAAACATGACGGTTAGTGAAGTTTGCAGGAAGTTTGATCAACTATCTCGATTGTGTCCGTATGTAGTCCGTACTGAAAGGGAAAAGTTATAGAAGATGGTAGGAATGTTCCGACCAAAAATTTCAGCCCTGGTAGACAGTGGGCCAATACCGCCGACTTCAATAACTAACTGCATAAGTCGAGCAGTGAGGGTAGAATTCCATCTTGCACGACAAAAAGAGGAAAGAGAAAAAGTATGGGAAAATCAGAAGAAAGAGAAGATGTTGGCTAAAGCAACCCCAGCAAAGAGTGGTAATCAGGTTAATCAAGCTGGCAAGTTTAATTAGACTGGGAAACCAGGCCAAACCATCAATCAAGGCTCTCAGCAACAGCAAAAGAGGAAGGGCAATTTTTCTGGAAATAAGAACCAAGATAATCGGAACCAACAGTGGAAGTTTAATGCCAATACAAGGCTGAATATTTCTCCCTGTGCTATATGTGGAAAATTTCATCGAGGCCAGTGTCGGTTGGGCACCAATGTTTGCTATCTTTGTGGAAAGGAAGGACATTTTGTGAAGAACTATCAAGCGAATTGTTAGAATGTCTAGGCACCTATGCAACAACATCCACAATTTAATCAATGTCCATAACCTCTACAAGTACATGCCATTCAAGCAAGAGTTGAAGGATCCCTAGTGATGCCTCCAGTGTGGTAAGAACGACAGGAATATACTCCTCGCACTGATGCAAGAGTGATGGCTTACTCAAAGGAAGATGTTGAAGCAGGGACGTCCAATGTGGTCGCAGGTTAGCTTTCTATGACTAACCAGTTGGCATATGTACTTTTTGATTCTGGTGCTTCACATTCCTTTACATCGCATGAGTTTGCAGAAAAATTAGAACATGCTAAGGATAAAATTGGAACAATGTTTAGAACATTATTGCCTCGAGTGAGATTTTGTTGTCTAATTACTGGTTACGACATGTACCAGTAAGTGTGGCGGATAAGGAATTGTTTGTCAACCTCATAGTCATTAAATTAGCAGACTATGACGTGATCCTAAGAATGGATTTCCTGGGAAAATACCAAGCCAAGATTGATTGTCGAAGTAAGAAGGTAGTCTTTGAACCAGATGGAGAATAAGGTTTCGAATATATTGCTTCATCTCTAAAGTCTCCAAAAATGATGATCAACTCGTTGAAAGCAAAGAAACTGATGACTAGTGGTTGTACTGGATATTTGGCCTATGTGATAGATGTGACAAAAGAAAAGAAGGTTCAACCAAAAGATGTCTCAATTGTCAATGAATTCTTGATGTTTTTCCTAAAGAATTACCAGGAGTACCTCCATGCCAGGGACAGCACCAATATTAAAGGCGCCATACTGTATTGCACCAATGAAATTGAAAGAACTACAGGTGCAATTAAAGGAGTTACTCGACAAGGGATTTATTCGACCAAGTTACTCGCCTTGGGGAGCTCCAGTTTTGTTTGTCAAGAAGAAAGATGGCACTCTTCGAATGTATATTGATTACCGAGAATTGAACAAGGTCACTATCAAAAATAGGTATCATTACCTAGGATTGATGACTTGTTCGATCAACTTAAGGGTGCAGCGCTATTTTCTAAGATTGATCTGCATTCAGGATACCATCAACTTAGGATTAAAGAGAGTGATATTCCCAAGACGGCGTTTCGAACATGTTACGGTCATTATGAGTTTTTAGTAATGCCTTTTGGGTTAACCAATGCTGTAGCTACATTCATGGACCTAATGAATAGAGTCTTTAAAGAATTTTTAGATAAGTTTGTTATTGTATTTATGGATAATATACTTATATATTCAAAGACTCCTATGGAACACGCAGAGCATTTGAGGATTGTTCTTCACACGGCGAGGAAGCATCAATTATATGCAAAATTCTCTAAGTGTGAATTTTGGTTAGATAAGGTACACTTCCTGGGGCATGTTGTATCAAAGTAAGGAATTGCTGTAGATCCTGCTAAAGTGGAAGCAATCAACAAATGGCCTGCACCTAAGAGTGTGACAGAGATACGAAGCTTCCGAGGACTAGCCGGTTGCTATAGAAGATTTGTGGAAGGGTTTGCACGACTAACTACACCTCTCACTACCCTTACCTGTAAAGAAAGAAGATATGAATGGATAGAAGAATGTGAAAGAAGCTTTCATGAACTAAAGAGAAGGTTAACAAGTGCACCAATTCTTATGCTTCCCACTGAAAGAAGCTTTCGTGAACTAAAGAGAAGGTTACTTCCTTTCTGGCTAAAATTCGCACGGGTTTCTCTTTATATGTTAAATTGGCATGAACTTCAACCAGCTCTTGGCTTAAAATGTGGGAACTATCTGACACATACTTCTTTAACATCGAGATGTGGAAAACATTATGTACGGAAGCTAGTTTGGGAGGGAGTGCTAATCTGTAGGTTACCTTCCTGACTCTTTGGAGGATCTCAAAGGGTCCTATATACCTAGGACTAAGCTTCCCTTTCTTCCCAAAGTGCATCACCCCTTTCATGGGTGCCACCTTGAGAAAAACTGAATCTCCTTCTTGAAATTCGAGAGGTCTACGTCGTTTATCCTGTCACAACCGAGAAATTTTACTATCTTCAGAAATTTTGTATAACATGTGTGCACAATAATTTTTATATGTATAATCACAAAACATATGTTTTAATACTATTTAAAACGCAACGATATGTTCTAATCATGCCAAAGCGAGTATGAGTAAGAATGGAAAATTTTACCGAACTGAAATCGGACAAATGATGCCTTTTCGATTTCAAAATTTTTAGAAATATACTATATGGCACTAAAGGATGAAATACTCATGGTATGAATTTTTAGGCAAACTGGAGTGAATTAAGGAAAATCGATCGCACGGACAGCCTTAGAAACTCGTCTATGCGATTTCGGTGCAAAGTCATTCGATTTGACTTTTGGTCAAAAAGTTTGATCAAAATTAATGAGAGGAGTCAAAGATTGAATGTGAAACTTTGAATGGATGTATGGATACATCAAGATCCAAGGGCTAGTGTTTAAAGTCAATTTAATCCAATGGCCATGATTCAAAGTCAACACCAAAAAGTAAAAAATCAAACCAAGCAATTTCAAGAGACTTCTAGGGCTTATATGTGGCAAATTTTTAGAGGGAAATCAGAAAAAAAATCTGCCCAATTTTATTTAATTGCAAAACAGCCCTTAAAGGTTTGGAAAATTGCACAAAAAGCTTGTAAAAAGGTCCCTAAAAGTATTGCAAATTGGTCCCTCTTTTTTGGCTTCAAATATACACGATTTTGGCATGAAACAAAACCAGAAAAATTATGGTTTGTCAGCCTCCAAGCAGCCGTGGGCTTCTCTTCCATAAAACAAGAAATTTTCTTCAAGTTTTCTTCAAGAAAAGTGTGCAAAATTCCCTCCCTAGCATCAAAAAATCAACAAAGCAAGGTAAACCCTTCTTTTTCCAAGTTTTCTTCTCATTTTTCTTGGGCGAAAAACCATGGGACATGGGGCTGTTTTGAAGAGAAATTTTATATTTTTTTTGGTTGGTTTTGGTGTTGTAAATCATATGGAAAGAAGTGATAAACGAAAGAGATGAAATAGAATTGAAAAACACCAACTTTGGTGCTTGTTTTTCAAGTAAAATCTATGGTTCACCATGCTTGGAAAGTGAAAATGGTTGCATCAAATTTGTTGTGTTTGTGTGTTAATATGTTTTTGAGACAAAGAAAAGCTTGGTAATGAAGTTTGGTTAGTTTTGGAAACAAGAATAAAAAGTTTGATCATGGTGGTGATGTGAAATCGTGTATGTGTATATGTGTGTTGGTGAATGAAAATTTTATGTTAAGCTTTGATTTTAGTGGTTTGATAATGAAGTTGATGTGTGAAATTGATGAGAAAAAGGAAGAGAACATGCAAATAAAATTTTGTGCTTGATTACCTAAGAGAAAGCTGTCATAATCAAGGAATTTTACTATCTCTAGAAATTTTATATAACTTGTGTACTCTACGATTTTTAGGTGTAAAACTGTAAAAGATATGTTTTAATACTATTTAGAATACGATGAAATGTTTGGACGGTGCAGAAAAGAGTGTGATCAGAAACGAAAAATTTTACCGAACCAAAATCAGACAAAATATACCTTTTCGGTTTCGAAAATTTTTTAACTATACTATAAACCACTAAAAGACGAAATACTTACGGTATTGATTTTTAGGGAAACCGGAGGGAAATAAGGAAAACCGATCGCGCGGACAGCTTCAGGAACTCGTCTACGTGATTTCGGTGTAAAAATTCTCGGTTTGACTTTTGATCAAAAGTTTGACTCCAAATATATATAAGGAGTCAAAGATTGAGTGTTAATCTTTGAAAGGAAGTAAGGATACATTCCAATCTAAGGGGTAGGGTTTAAAGTCAAGAAAAATCAATGGTTAAGATGCAAAGTCAACTAGAAACGTCAAAGGAAGCTTAAGCAAAAATTCAAGAAGTTTCTAGGGTTGAAAGGTGGTGAATTTTGGGCCCAAAATCAGATAAAAATCTGGCCATTTTTGTTTAATTGCAATACAGTCCTTAAAGAGTAGAAAATTTACACAAAAAGTTTGCTAAAATACCCTTAAATCATTTGCAACTTGGTCCTTCCTTTTTGGCTGCATAAGTACACGGTTTTAGGCCATTAGAAACCAGAAAAATTTCTGGTTTTTAGCACCCATTGAAGCCGTGTGTCTCCCCCATTGAAAGCTCAAAAATTTCTTCAAGAATTGTGCAAGAAAGTGTGAAAAATCCATCACAAGGTTCAAGTTACCAAGTAAGCAAGGCAATCCTTCATTTTGGCATAATTTCTTCTTGTTTTTCATGTAGAAAAACCGTGTAAATGGGCTGTTTTAATGAGAAGAAAATCAGTTTTTGTTTCATGTATTTTTGGTTGAAAGTGTGTGAATATGTGAGATTAAGTGAAACAAGAAACAAGAGCACGAAAAATCAAGTTTTATGTGAATTTTGCCCACTAAATCCGTGGGTTGTATATGGAATGGAATGATGAATTTTTCATGTTGCTTTGCATGGTTTTTAGTGTTTCAAATTCATGTGGGAATGTGATAAAGGAAGTGAAGGAAATGGAAGTGAAAAACATGAATTCTTATGTTTGTTTTTCAAGAGGAATCCGTTTCCACCTTAGGAAGGAAATGGAAATTTATGAGGTTGATTTGAATGTGGAAAATTGATATTAATATGTTGATGAATTTAAATGAGGGAATGTGATGAGGAAAAAAAAAATAAAAGTTTGTGCTTGAGTTCCACTGAAAAATCGTGGACTTCTAAAGGGTGAATGTGTGAAAAAAAATTTATGAATCATGCTATGGTTTGTGATGAAAAGGAGTGTGTTGATGTAGAAAACTAAACGAGAAAAATTTGTGTTATAAAACAAAAATTTTTGTTTAGGGTTTTTGAGAGAAATCATGTATAGGTTTGGTGGAAAATGAGAAAGTTCTGTTAACTCATGTGAATGTGTGATTGAATATAAAACTGGGCCTAAAAATGATAAAGAACGGCCTGAAATCCTGTTAAAAATGAGCAAGTTTTGGTGATGAAATTTTACGTAAAAAATTTGTAACTTTTACGTAAAATTAGGTTTGTGGTATAGTACTTGGCAGGGTAGAATAGGATAGATGGTTTCGAGGCGTTTTCTAAACGTCGGGAACCTAGAATTTTAGCGGAAATGCTGCCGAAATTTTTAGGACGCCCAAAGGGTAATTTGGTAAACGAGGGGTAAAAATATGGTCGGGAACCGGAAACCCGAGCACCATCGAAAACCTCAGCTTGAGATGAGAATAAGGGACGATAACATAACTAGTAAAATAGCCATTTGAGGTGCCGAAAGGCTAGAAAAACGAGAAACAACCCCGAGTGTCGAAATAGTACCACCCGAGAGTCGGGTGAATAGTACCCGAGCATTTTGGTAGAAAATATCGTAAAAGCTTGGTAAGACCTAAGAAACGTTATTTTAGGATTTTTGAGATCAGAAAATCCAGAGAAAATGATAAAACAAGGATTTCCCGGTCTATAGTCCCATCAGGGATAAAATGGTCATTTTGACCAAAATGTTCAGAAAGGTGATATTAAGGCCTGGAATAGTTTTCCATGCAGCATAATAATTTCAGAATTAAAAATATGAATCCCAAAACGAGTAATTAAGAGTTCCAATTAAAAATTTTATACTTTCACTATATTTTAGATATGAAGTGAATAGTAAAAATAACAGTTATTTATTTCGGTTATAGGAAAGCAACCAAAAAGGCGAATTAAGGAAGCCGGTTAACTCAGGAAAGGAATCGCTAGTAAAATATCAGTAAGTTTAAACATTTATTTGTTTGCAGCATGAATTTACTCAGTATGTTTATGTGATATAGACGACAAAAATTTAGTAGTTAGATGCTGTATGCACACTAACATAAGATGTAAAATCTTAAGAAAATTATAGAATAAATTACAGAATAAATTTAAAGAGTTCCAGACCCTGGAGGCAGCATAATTGCTACCGGCCAGGAACCACTAGAAACTCAGTAATTAAATCAGTATTGGCGTACCGGCCTCCCACACAGGTAGAGGTTTCTCAAATTTCAGTTACAGTTATAATAGGACTCCAAACTGCTGGTGATATATCTCGGGTGTTTGGAAGTCCGATCTATTCAGACTGTAGAGGATTAGCCAGTGGGTCACTCCCCAGAGTCCCTCTCAGTTATGCACGTATTACGGTACGACTAATTCAGGGGCCCAATAGCAGAATTCAGTATCAAATAAAGACTTAAGATTTCAGAACTGCCATAATTGAGCATAAAACGTACTAACTGCAAGTGTAGTAGTTTAAATACCAGTTGACATGAATAGTATCGGTCAAAGTCAACCTTACTATTTATGATCAAAAGTCAAAGTTACTATTCATATAAATAGTGTTTTTTCATGATTTTGTGTTTTATGTTCCTACATGTATGTTTGAACTTACTGAGCCTGTCGCTCACCAGTTTATTCATGTTGTAGGTAAGAAACTTGTACACCAATAGACCGTGGATGGACGAGGAGCGAGATTGCATCTACCACCAAGGCTGGGCGAGGGGAATGGTCCTGTTGATGTTTTTCGTTGTACAGATTTTGAGTATTGTTTTGAGAGTAGATTTTGAATTATATTTTGAAAATATATCGTGATGTAAATTATGTATGACCAGTATGACGGTAGTGTATTTTATGTTTATGATGCTTATATTTTTATAGTTTACAATCACCAACAGTTAAAAAAAAAATTTCCTCGATTTTCAGAGAAAAAATCATCTGAATTACAAATAGTAATTTAACAAGAACAAGTTATAAGTAAGATGCTGGTGACCAATTGAGGTAACGGTCTATCATAGCGGACTTTAAAGCTCTACTGTGCTAGTACTATAGCCTCAATTTAGGGCGGACCACCACAGTTGGTATCAGAGCAGTTGACCATGTCCCTCAAGGCCCGATGCGCATCCCGTTCGTTGATCCAAGTAAGTAAATTTTATTTTATGATTAGTAGCATGTTTATTTATATATAGTGCACTTTATGTAGGAGCTAGATGACGAGGCCACATTATTACCAACGACATCCATATCGAGGTAGGGGTCCTCCAAGGGTGTAGACCAGATCCATAATTAGACCGTCCCCACCTCGATAACTGACGGTACAACCCTCAGCACCAGCTGACCCAGTTATTCCCAGAGTAGAGGCACTGGCCACTGCTAAGGCACCAACCCCTCCACCAGTACGCCATCCCCCACCTGTAGTAGTTGATATACCAGTAGTTGGTGCACGAGACCATATTGGGTCCAAGGTATCTACTAAGGCTACCTGGGCATTTAGAGCCTGCTTGCCCCCTAGTTTTGATGGAGGGCACCAGTCCCTACCAATACATGATTGGCTACACACTGTAGAGCTGATTTGTCTATCATGTGATATCGACAGAGATTACTGGGTCATTCTTGCAGTGAGTACTTTTCAAGGAGATGCCCGAGTTTACTGGGAATACTGTGATTAGGAGGTATTACTGAGGCTTAATTGGGCTGATTTTTATCGGATCATGAGACAACAGTTTCCCCAGAAGAGCCCAAAGCCGACCCCAATTTCTCCAGCTAGGGAGGAAAGTGCACCACTGACATTACCTCGCATAACAGATGTTAGGGACTATCTATAGAGGATTGAGAGGTTTCAGATGGTACCCAGGGATATAGTGCTGACCTACGCCATGCGGTTCGAGGAAAATGTGGTTAGAAAGTGCCCACTCCTAAACTTTTCTGATGAAGACTTTCGTGAGATGCTTTGGAAAGGACTCACCCCAGAGTTGAAGCGAAGAATGAGCCTACTCCATTCCATCCCTAGACGCGATTTCGTCACTAGTGCCATCAGAATTGAGAGAGCGCAATTACAAGAATGCTTGGAAAAGCACCAATGGGAGCAAACTCATGAAGACGGGGTACTGACATGTCTATATGGACCCGCATCAATGACTAATGATCACGAGGTTGGTCCCTCGCGACAGAGGACAAATGCAACTCGTGGCCAGGGGCGTCTAGGGGAGATGATTCCGAGGAAGATGATGAAGACCCCGAGGAATTTCTGACAGGGCAAAATGAATAGGATAGTTGAATCCTAAAAGTGGGTCAATACACCATATGTATAAATATATGTATATGTGTATGATTGTGTGGAAAAGCTAAGACAGATGTTGTTACAGTATATGTAAATGTTGTGTATGCTATATATGATGTAAGAAAGTGCTAGGGAATGATATGAAATGTTTTATGGTGTATGCTTTACGGTAAATGACATGTTTAAAATTCCCGCTTGACGCCCTACATTAGCTGAGAGGTTGGAGGAAGTACAAGCTCTCCTTGAAAACCAAATGAAAGAAAATGCTGAACAAAGACAGGCCCAAGAAGAGGGCAATGCCTCCCAGGCAGCTGAAACAGTACCAGCAGAGCTGCCAGTCATTCCAGAAGTTCATCAGCCTCAATCGAGGGTGAATCAGGAACCCTTGTATGAATGATTCCATCAGATAAAGCCACCAGAGTTTGAAGGTTTGATTGATCCACTTGAGGTAAAGGAGTGGCTTTCTTCACTACAAAGGATCCTCAACTTCATGAATTTAATAGATTAAGAGAAGATTTTGTGTGCGTCCTTCATGCTGAAAAAGAATGCCCGTTTTTGGTGGGATACGGTCCGCATAAAGAGAGATGTGACCAACATGACTTGGGAAGAATTTCTGGAAGAGTTTAATCGGAAGTAGTATGACCTAACTACTCTCCACTGTCAACAGAAAGAGTTTGCTGAACTAAAACTAGGAAACTAGTCTGTGAGTGAAGTGTGCAGGAGATTTGATCAGTTATCCCGGTTATGTCCATATGTGGTGCCAACAGAAAGAGAAAAGATTCAGAAAATGACAGGCATGTTCAGGCCAGAGATAGTAGTAGTAGTTGATAGTGGGCCAGTACCGCCTACTTCAGTGGTGAACTTGTTAGGAAATGCCCTAAGAATTAGAGACATTTTGATATATTTATTTTGAATTGGATAATAAAATTATATATACATAGAGGTTATTCATTACATTGCTATCTGTCCTCATCTTATTTACATGTTAAAGTAAATGTAAGCAAATATGGCTCCCTGATTGCTTGTGTTGAACTGTTAGAACGTTGCATGCAATGGATTTTTGTATGCGAGAAGATAATGTTCTAAAGTTAGCAGTCTAAACTATGGTTTGAAGTCTAAGGGGATAGACCGAGCATCTAACTCATGTTAAGACTATTATGTTGTCTAAAGCCTTAGAGGGGACAGTTTTTCTTGACTGTCTGGAGCTGGACTCCCAAGTAGAGACATGGATATGTTGCTTGGTGGTGACATATTAGACCGGGACTAAAGCGTGATTGATCTACGTAGTCCGCTATGAGTGGATCAATCTGCTTTTTAGGTTCATTGTGCAATAACCTTAATCCTGAGTAAATGAACTACTTCATGTATATGACTTGTGTACTTTAATGTTCCAATGGCTAAAGCGTCTCAGAGGTAGTAAGCTTATAGACCGGTTCGTTGGGTGCATGACTTGTGTACGATGAAGGGTTTGTTTGCAGATATCGGAATCATAGCTCTAAGGAGTTAAAGGTATCCTCTTAAAGGCATTATACTGAATGTGAAAATGGACAAGGCCTTGGGTCGTCTGCTGGGCGGATGACTTCTTATTCACATATGATGAATAATCATTTTCTTAATTCGGTAGTATAATGGAACTTTAAGATAGCTTGATCAGTAGGATTAAACGGACTTTGACCTAAGGCTGATCATGGATATCATATGAGGGTTTTGCATATATGACAGGGTCATTGGATAGTAGCTCGTCACAGGCTTACGTAATACGGTATATAATTGGGAGTTTAGTTTCAGGTTTATAGTGGTGTGACTCTGAAACTAGTGATCATATGATTGAGTTGTTCGGTAAAGAATGATGATCATATGGATTTACGGGAGCTCGATTATATATGTCCAATCAGTCCCTCTACTAGCTCCACATAATTCCTTAACGTTTGGCAAATTGATTTGTGTATGCTATTGGCTAGTTTATTATGCATGGATGGTGATGACACAGGATTAGGATGGTAGACAAGATTCTCTCCAGTTGGATTCAGATTTTGTTTTGGATAATAGAGTACACAATTATTCGAACTCCAAATAAAGTTGCCATGATTTTATTTGAGATTGGATTGGAGTTATAGAAAATTATCCATGAGAACAAGAATTTGAAACACAACCGTTTTGTGGATTTTGAAATTTGAATTTTGAAATTTGAATTTTGAATTTTGAAATTTGAAATTTGAATTTTGAATTTGAAATTCGAATTTGAAATTTGAATTTGAAATTAGAATTTGAAATTTGAATTTGAAATTTAAATTTGAAATTTGAAATTTGAGATTTGAAATTTGAAATTTGAATTTGAAATTCGAATTTCAAATTTGAAATTCAAATTTTAAATCACAGTCCAAGTGGGATTCGAATTTGTTGTGGAAAATCCACAAGGTTTGAAATTCGAATTTGAGTTGGATTTGGAGAGGATAATCTTGTTAGATTCCTACTTGAATTTTGAATCTAAATCTTAACAAAAAGGTGGACGAAATTTTTTAGGATAATTCTCAATGGAATTTCGGTTTTTGTGGATAAGGTTCAAGGGAAAAATTCAAGTTTCAATCCTAGTTGAATTTGGATTCTCTCCTTCCCTGAAAAGTGGCCGAAATTATGGAGGAAATCTCCTAGGAAAATTCGGTTATTTTGGATAAGGTTGAGATAAGATTCAAGCTTGAAAATCCTAGTGGAATTTTGATTCTCCCTTATCCTAAAAGTGGCCGAATTTTTGGAGGAAAAATCTCCTAGGAAATTTCGGATTTTTTGGTTGAAAAGGGGAGATAAAATTTTAGTTAAAATCTTGTTTTGATTTGGATTGGATTTATCCTTAAAAAACTGAATTTTCTTGTTGGGATTTTCCCATGGAAAAATTCAGATTTTATGGTTATGGATAAGGGAGAATATCTTTTCCTAATCCAATTCGAATTCAAAGAATCACCTCATGCAGGTTTATAAATAGAGGTCCTGCCACTCCAGTTCTCTCAGACCACAGACTCTCAGGTGAGCAGGCTTATTGTTGTACAGCTCATTGTGACAATAAAGTTCTTTAGAGATCTGGGTGGTCGGAAGAAGACTAGCAGTGCTAGCATACCGATCGAGGTTCAGAGTGCCCACATACTCAGCCATCCGGGAATTAGAGAATAGTAGAGAAGACTAGTTGTTTGAAGCCTCCGGTCATTCTCCTCCTGCAAGATTGGCGTCCTTGAGGTATGAGTTTTAATTATTGTTGGTTTATTGCATATGGCATCATGAGATATTTAACGATCTAAAAAAAATTTTATTGTTCTGCTGCGCCACTCTGATACGTTTTTAACGATTTATTTTCCTACAGGACTGTGTAAGCATAGCCCTCAGGGCTAAATATCACTTGCTCAGGCAGAAAGAGGAAAGAGAGAATGTTTGGGAAGCAAAGAAAAAAAAGAAGATCCTTGCCAAATCAGCACAAGTAGGGATGCAGACAGGACAAGGTAGCAAATCTGGCCAGAGTAGGAGTAGGCCAAACTAGTCCAACCCTCAAGGCTTCCAACAACAGCAAGGAAAAAGAAAGGCAATTTTTCCGGGAATAGAAGTCAGGACAACTGCAATCAACAGCGGAAGACCTGTCAGGGCACAAGGCCAAGTTTTCCCATGTGTGCTATGTATGGAAGGAGGCATCCAGGCTAGTGCAAAATTGGTATTACAGCATGCTATCAGTGCAGAAGAGAAGGGCATTTTGCAAAGAATTATCCAATGAACTACCAGAATATCCCAGGACCAGTGCAACAGCACCAACAATATCCTCAACGTTAGCAACTGCCTCAAGCTCATGCTTTATAGGGGAGGATTGAAGGGCCTTCAGTAGTGCCACCTGTATGGTCTAAGTGCCCAGAACAAACCTCACGATCGAATTCTCGTGTTATTGTTTTCACCAAGGAAGATGCTGAAGCGGGAACATCCAATGTGGTTACAGGTCAGATTTCTGTATTTAACCACATGGCATGTGTCCTTTTTGATTCAGGAGACATACATTCCTTTGTGTCCCATAAATTTGCTGACAAACTAGGGTATGCTAAAGACCCTATAGGAATGACTTTTAGGACAACTCTACCCTCAGGGGAAGTGATGCTGTCAAATTACTGGTTACGTCATGTGCCAGTAATTGTAGCAAGTAGGGAGCTATATGTCGATCTGATCATAATGAAGATCGTCAGCTATGATGTGATCCTAGGAATGGATTTCTTGGGAAAATACCAAGCCACCATCGGCTGTCGGAAGTGAAAAATAGTCTTTCGACTGGACGACATGGAAAGTTTTGAATATGTTGACACATCTCGTTAATCGAAGAAGATGTTGATCAGTTCAATGAAAGCGAAGAAGTTAATGGCTAGTGGCTGTATGGGATACCTGGCATACGTGACAGATGTGACTGAAGAAAAGAAATTGCAACCAAAAGAAATTCCAGTTATCAATGAATTCCTCAATGTATTTCCAGAGTAGTTGCTAGGGTTACCTCTAGAAAGAGAGATTTCATTCAAAATTGAGATCAGGCCAAGGACTGCTCCAATTTCCAAGGCTCCATATCATATGGCCCTAGCAAAATTGAATGAACTACAGGTGCAATTAAAGGAGCTACTTGATAAGGGATTTATCCAACCAAGCTATTCCCCATGGGGTGCTCCAGTACTATTCGTTAAAAAGAAAGACAGAACTCTCTGGATGTGCATTGATTATAGAGAGTTGAATAAGGTTACCATCAAGAATAGGTATCCACTACTTAGGATTGATGACTTGTTTGACCAGTTAAAGGGAGCAGCGGTGTTCTCAAAAATTGATTTACATTCAGGCTATCATCAGTTGAGAATCCGAGAGAGTGATATTCCTAAGACAGCGTTTAGAACCTGATACAGTCACTATGAATTTTTAGTGATGCCGTTCAGAATGACCAATGCTCCGGCAGCGTTCATGGATTTGATGAACAGAGTCTTCAAGGAGTTTCTTGATAAGTGTGTTATCGTGTTTATTAATGACATACTTATATACTCAAAGACTCACAAGGAGCATAAGCAGCATCTAAGAATTGTTCTTCACACACTGAGAAACCATCAGTTGTATGCAAAATTCTCTAAATGTGAACTTTGGTTGAATAAAGTGCATTTCCTTGGATACTTGGTGACAAAGGAAGGCATTGTAGTAGACCCAACCAAGGTGGAAGCGATTAATGAGTGGCCTACTCCTAAGACCGTAATTGAGATACGTAGTTTCTTAGGGTTAGACTGCTACTATAGAAGATTCGTAGAGGGATTTGTAAGATTGGCTGCACCTCTCACTGCTCTAACTCGTAAGGAAAAGAAATACAAGTGGACACCAGAGTGTGAAAGAAGTTTTCAAGAGTTGAAGAAGTGACTGACGAGTGTACCTATCCTTATTTTACCTACGAAGGGTGAAAAGTTTACGATTTACAGTGATGCTTCAAAGACAGGCTTAGGAGCTGTACTCATGCAAAACGATAAGGTGATAGTTTATGCGTCACGCCAGTTAAAGAACCATGAGAAGAACTATCCCACTCATGACCTAGAACTTGCTGCAATAGTGTTCACACTCAAAATCCGGTGACACGATTTATATGGGGCCCAGTGTCAAATCTTCACTGATCACCAGAGCCTAAAATACTTCTTCACACAGAAGGAGTTAAACATGCGTCAGAGAAGATAGTTAGAGTTGGTGAAAGACAATGACTATGAAATTCTCTACCATCCAGGAAAGGCAAACTGAGTAGTGGATGCATTGAGCAGAAAGTCAACTACACCGCAGGAACTGTCCATAGAAGAGCTACCAAGAGCCTTACAGTAAGAAATTAACTCCCTTCAATTAGAGTTAATAATCGGGAGATTATTAGCCCTAAGATTAGAATCTTCTCTATATGAAGATATTAAAGAAGCCTAGAAGCAGGATCCAGGCATGATAAAACTCCGAGAAGAAGCCACAGAAAATAAAGAATCAGATATAAGCAAGTCCACTGATGGAATGCTTTTGTATCGAAGAAGAATCTATGTTCCGACTAACGATGGACTGAGAAGACGAATCCTGGTAGAAGCTTATGAAACACCATATGACACAAAACTGATATATTCACAGTCAAATGGCCATTTAAGAATGCTATCTTGACGTCCATTTGCAGATCTCGAAATCAAGAGCCGCAGCAACGGACAGAAGAATACGAATAGACTTCAGCATAGCAACAGGCAAAAAGGTTTCATCGTAATCGATTCCAGCCTTTTGTGTGTACCCCTTTGCAACCAGTCTAGCTTTCAAAGTTTCCGCTCTCCCTTCTACATCCTTCTTTCTCTTATAGACCTACTTGCATCCAATGGGTTTTATCCCATCCGGCATATTTACAAGTTCCCAAACAGAGTTAGATTTCATAGAATCTATCTCATTGTTCATAGCCTGTTTCCAAGATTTTGAATTAACATCATTTATAGCTTCATCATAGGCGACCGAATCATCCTCATGCTCATGAGCCTCGACCTGGTATACCTCAGCATCATACATGAAGAAATTAGGTTTCTTAGAAACCCTCCCACTACGACGAGGCACCCTAAATTGTTGATCGTCTGTATGTCTTTCACCAGAACTTGGACTTGCATCCAGGACAGAAACTTGTGGAGCAGTTCTTTCACCCGATAACTCCTCTAGCACTACTTTGCTTCAAGGCTTAAAGTCATTCATATGACTTTCCTCCAAAAACGTCGCATGGGTTAAAACAATGACTTTTTGTTCCTTCGGGTTATAGAACGGACCTCCCTTAGTTCCCTTTTGATACCTTACAAACATGCACAATTCTGATCTTGGCTCCAACTTCTTCGCATCCCCATCCAATACATGCGTCGGGCAGCCCCATATTCTCATATGTCCAAGGAGGGCTTCCTGCCATGCCACAATTCATACGGAGTCCTGGGAATTGACTTGCTTGGAACCTGGTTCAGAATATAACACGCCGTTTGTAAAGCATATCCCTAAAATGATAACGGTAGCGTTGAATAACTCATCATGGACCATACCATATCCAACAAGGTCCTGTTTCTCCTTTTGGCTACACCATTCTATTATGGAGTACCAGGTGCAGTCAATTGGGATAATATCCCATTCTCTACAAGATGTCCTAGAAATTCGTCGGAGAGGTATTCACCACCTCGATCAGATCGAAGTGTCTTTATGGATTTATCCAATTGCTTTTCCACTTCCGCACGATACTCTTTGAACTTATCAAAGGTTACGCTCTTGCGGTGCATTAGGTACACATATCCATACCTCTAGTAATCGTCTATAAAGGAGACATAATATTCGAACCCTCCTCGTGCTGTGACGTTCATGGGGCCACATACGTCAGTGTGCACAATTTCTAAGAGTTCCTGAGCCCTAGTACCCTTAGCTCCAAAAGACCTCTTAGTCATCTTACCCTCAAGAAAAGACTCACATTGAGGAAGACGTACCTCCTCCAGAGATTCTAGAGGACCGTCTTTCACCAACCTTTGAATCCTATCCTAATTAATATGACCAAGTCTTAAATGCCAAAGATATACCTTATTAGAGTGAGAAACTTTCAACCTTTTAGAGTTATTTATGTCATAATCGAGAAATTTTACAGTTTCTAGAAATTTTATATAGCTTGTGTACTCTACGATTTTTATGTGTAAAACTGTAAAACATATGTTTTAATACTATTTAGAATGCAGTGAAATGTTCGGACAATGAAAACAAGAGTGTGATCAGAAACGAAAAATTTTACCGAACCGAAATCGGACAAAATATGCCTTTTCCGTCTTGAAAATTTTGAAAATATACTATAAACCACTAAAAGATGAAATACTTATAGTATTGATTTTTAGGCAAACCGGAGCGAAATAAGGAAAACCACTCGCGCGGACAGCCTTACGAACTCGTCTACGCGATTTCGGTGTAAAAATTTTTGGTTTGACTTTTGGTCAAAAGTTTGACTCCAAATATATATAAGGAGTCAAAGATTGAGTGTTAATCTTTGAAAGTAAGTAAGGATACATTCCAATCTAAGAGCTAGGGTTTAAAGTTAAGAAAAATCAATGGCTAAAATGCAAAGTCAACTAGAAACGTCAAAAGAAGCTTAAACAAAAATTCAAGAAGTTTCTAGGGTTGAAAGGTGGCGGATTTTGTGACGCCCCGTGCCCTCAGCGGCCCGGACCGTCACTGAAAACTCTTACTTGACTTGCTTCTTTAGCTTTTACTTATACTTTCTCTTTAAAACCGATACTTAAACTTGCTGAATTTAATACCATAAATTTAGAGGGATTTTTTTTTCTTATTATTATATACGCGTATGTATTTACTATTCACGTATGTATACTATTAAAATGCGGAATTTGAAAAACATAAGGATTTCAATTATACATACACATTTATCTACTTGTTTATCTGATTACTATTCACCAGATACTATTTAAATATACTATTCATACATATACTGTTTACTGTTCCAAAAATACTGTTTAACCTTTACTATTCAAATTACTATTTAACTGTCACCATTTAAAATATTATTTACTCATACTGTGCGGAAGAATACTCGCGGTGTATCCATAACCTCATCCTCACATCCACCTCTGCCGCCATCATCGCCCCTTGGTGTTTGCGCTATAGGAAGCTTACCTACAGCATGAACACACTCTGTGAGCTTTACGCCCAGTAAGTACAACATGTTAACAGCAAAACATGTTTAAAATATAGCACATACTTAAAATCCTAAGCATGACATATGTCACTTAATAAATCACATACCATTTAAGCATATCACATATCAGCTCACATATCATGTCATCACATAACATGTCAAAACACTGAATATAAAACCTCACATACTTTATGCATAACAGGAGCATCGTGTACTGTATGCACTCTACTGAAAAAGAAAGCATAGCGAACTATAACTAATGCATGGTCCGTTTATGTTCATTTATGCTTCAAACTTCTCTTTTCTTTTCTTGTCTATTTAGGGCCCATGTGTCAGTACCGTGTGCGCGCAGACCAACGGTAACTCCCGAGGTCAACTAATGCCGAAGAGCCATTAACTGATGCTCAACTTTTGGCCTTAACTTTCTTTAACTGGAAACCCCTTCGACTGAAGGAGCCGGTACGACACACCTATTTATTTCCATCTTGTTTAACTATTCTAGCCATACGCTTCTCTAAGCTGTCCCCAATCCTACGCGGTAGGGATCTATGGCTTCTATCTTGTTCTTTCATCAATCTACTCGATTGTGAAACTATATGCTCTTATATATGCTGTGCAGCATCGTGTACAAGATACATACTTAATATACTGGAAAAGCATCATTTTAAATTCATTTTATTCATGCTGTAGGCGGAGTTGTACTTACCTGTCATCAGACAGTTTATACTCTCACCTTCGTCACAATACAGGTACCTCCTTGTAATCATAATACATTTCGTTAACATTTACTCTTAGGTCACTGTGGTCATTAGTGACTAATAAAAACTCTATCGTTAGTGATACCGATCCTTGTCGATACTAATTGCCCTCTTCTTAAGAATTTGATTTTCTAATCATTGTTAATTAATTTATTTACCCAATAAATTAATTAACATCGCTCTTAGGTCACTCTATCGTTAGGAACTAATAAACTTATCGTTGTGTGGTACCGATGCCTATCGGTACCCAACTGCTCTACTTTGGGAAATATGATATCTAATTTTTAATCGTGCTTGATTAATTTGTCTACTTGACAAATTAATCACTGTCTCTCACTATCCCATTCCGACTTGGTCCTTGATTGGCTAACGGACCAGTCAACTGACTGAATACCTCCCGTATGACCATTTAGCTTGTCGGGTTACCGTTACTGATGTAATCACCCCAAATTTTATGCTTAGATCACACCTGTCCCTCGGGTGGTACTATTTTGACATAAGGGTCGTTTTCTTACATTACAAAATTTCTAATGGGGCGGTTAACTAATTCTCACAACGTCCGTCCTTCTTTCCCGGACTTAGGTCATTGAGGGGGCTCGGGTTCCCATCCCGATCACATTTTCACCCCTCGTTTCCTAAAATACCCCTTTGTGCCGTTTTAGAAATTTCGGCAGCATTTCCGCTTAATTTTTGGTTTTCCGGCGTTTAGGAAACGCCTCAAAACCATCTAACCTATTCTAACCTGCCACATACTAAACCAGAGGCCTAATTTTTACGTAAAAGCTCCGCTTTTTACGTAAAAATATTCACATTTCCTCACATTTTCTTTTTCGACATTTCATTCCTTTTTCTTACAATTCCTCAAGTCAGTAAACCATAATTTATACATAATTATTTTTAATAATAAATTGAGGAATCAAGGGATCAAAACCACTACCAAAATCGTTCCCATCGATGGTCGGGTGAACCGTTCGATCTCGATCGCACAATCTTTGAATCATCGTTCTCCACTTTTGAAACTCCGGTTTACAAATCCGATGCCGCGGATGTGTCCGGAACGTCAAAAATAGGCCAACGGGCCATTCTTCAATTTTCGGTCACCGGGTCGCCGTTGACCGGCGTTGACCACCGTTGACCGGTGTTGACTGGTCATTGACCGGCGTTGACCATGGCGGCGATGGGAGTGGCGACCACCATCTTGAAGAGCTCGATGAGAGGAACCCATTGGTGGTGTCAATTTCACCAATCGAGGCTCCTATCACCGGAAATCGACCCTCGAAAAGTCGGCGACGGCGACGGTGTAGGATCTTCATTTCCCGGCATTGTTGCCCAAAATTGATTTGGGGCTTTTGATCTACGTGTTGTTCTGAGCATTTTGATACCGACCTTGCAACTCAACTCCACCGGAATAGTGAGATCCGACGGCGGTGACGGCGACGGCGAACCTTGGGCGGCGCGATCCGGAGGCTGTTGACGTGAAATGAAGCCTAGGTTTTGTTCTACACTTCACCACGAATCCATTGGGACCAGAATCGTGGCATTTGGAGGTCGGACGGCGAAGATACGGCGGTTTGAAAAATTCGGCCACCGGCGGCTTTGGGCGGCGCGTGCTGCGTGCTCCGGCGTCGGTTCGGTCAACTCGGCCCACCGTTGGAATCAGCTCGTCGAGAGCTTTCCAATGGTGCGGCGGTGTCGAAAACGGAGGCCGGATTCGATGGTCGGTCACTGTTCATCCTCGTGTGGTGTTGAGGGAGGAAATGGGATTTGAAAAAATTATAGGGGCTATTTTTCAATAGTCCCAAAAATTCCGTCCTTTTATACTAATTTTTTGAAAAATTTTAAGATAGGCTATACTGACTAATTTGGGCGTGTTGAACCCAAATATATCAGTTTTATCTTCATCCGAGGTCGTCTCGACCAGTTTCCCGATACTGCATGGTTCCCGGTCAAAAATTACTTTTTGCGCTCAAATGACTAATTTGAGCATTCTGATTCCAAATATATCAGTTTTATATCAAGAAAAGGTCATCTTGACCAATTTCTTGATACTGTGGTTAGGCCTACACTGTGTTGACACTGTGTACGCATAACGAGGCGTTTTCGCGTGAAATTTCAAACACAGTCTCTCATGACTAATTTGGACGTGCTGATTTCAAATTTATCAGTTTTACGTCCATCTGAGGTCTTCTAGACCAGTTTTCGGGATCTGTATGACCCCGTCTTGAAAAACGTGTCAGGTGCCCGATTGACTAATTTTGGCGTCCTGAGTCTAAATATATCAGTTTCGGGGTGAGAAAAGGTCGTCTTGACCCTCATCCCGATACTGTGTATCCCTTAAAAAAATCTACATTTTGTGCTCAATTGACCAGATTGAGCCTGCTGACTATTAATATATCAGTTTTATGCCAGATTAAGGCCGTCTTGGCCACTAACCTGACACTGCGTTTCTCACTATTCACTATTCACTATCTGACTAACTAATCTGAGCGTTCTGACTCCGATTTTGTCAATCTCTGGGTGAGAAGAGGTCATCTAGACCACTTTTCTCAATACTGTACATCTATTTGGGCAATTATCACTGCTGCGCTCAGATGACCAGTCTGAGCGTACTGATGACTAGCTCATCAGTTCTGTATCATGAAATGGTCGTCTAGACCGGTTTCTTGATATTGCGTGTCTCAACGCATACTCACATAATAGGGTGGACCGATTTCACTGTCGATTACCCCTTTCACTGCATGAATAGTAATTAAACGTTACTATTCTCATTTAATTCATTCAACTGAAAAGCACACTTGTTTATTAACTTAATTACATCATTACATAGTAATTAAGTTTCATAATTCATGAGAGTCATTACAATGGCTCTCGGCTCATTACACAGCCTTCTACACGGACTATTACACGTGCATGTGCAACGCAACACGGGCGTGTACATTTCAGACACGGGCATGTACTAGTTGAGACTACTCAACACGGCCATGTCTTTGAAATACATTCATCTATCTGAGCGGTACACAGCCTCTTACATGATCGTGTACTTGACCGTATTACACTACACGACTATGTACACTCACACGGCTATTAATAGATACACAGTCCGAATGGCACACGGTCACTCACACGGCTGTGTACCTGACCGTGTTACTTAAATTGTACTAAAAGACATTAAATTATGTCCATTTTATTCCTTAATGACTTATTACATGGTAAGTAGGTGTCATGAAAATGGCGGTCATTACAGATTTTGGGGCCAAAATCAGATAAAAATATGGCCATTTTTGTTTAATTGCAATACAGCCCCTAAAGAGTAGAAAAATTACACAAAAAGTTTGCTAAAATACCCTTAAATCATTTGCAACTTGGTCCTTCCTTTTTGAATGCATCAGTACATGGTTTTAAACCATTAGAAACCAGAAAAATTTCTGGTTTTCAGCCCCCATTGAAGCCGTGCATCTCCCCCATTGAAAGCTCAAAAATTTTCTTCAAGAATTGTGCAAGAAAGTGTGAAAAATCCATCACAAGGTTCAAGTTACCAAGTAAGCAAGGTAATCCTTCATTTTGGCATCATTTCTTCTTGTTTTTCATGAGGAAAAATCGTGTGAATGGGCTGTTTTAGTGAGAAGAAAATTAGTTTTTGTTTCATGTATTTTTGGTTGAAAGTGTGTGAATATGTGAGATTAAGTGAAACAAGAAACAAGAGCATGAAAAATCAAGTTTTATGTGCATTTTGCCCACTAAATCCGTGGATTGTATATGGAATAGAATGATGAATTTTTCATGTTGCTTTCCATGGTTTTTAGTGCCTGAAATTCATGTGGGAATGTGATAAAGGAAGTGAAAGAAATGGAAGTGAAAAACATGAATTCTTATGTTTGTTTTTCAAGAAGAATCCGTGGCCACCTTAGGAAAGAAATGGAAATTTATGTGGTTGATATGAATGTGGAAAATTGATATTAATATGTTGATGAGTTTAAATGAGGGAATGTGATGAGGAAAAAAATAAAAGTTTGTGCTTGAGTTCCAGTGAAAAGCTGTGGGCTTTAAAAGGGTGAATGTGTGAAAAAAATTTATGAATCATGCTATGGTTTGTGATGAAAAGGAATGTGTTGATGTAGAAAAATAAACAAGAAAAATTTGTGTTATAAACCAAAATTTTTTGTTTAGGGTTTCTGAGAGAAACCGTGTATAGGTTTGGTGGAAAATGAGAAAGTTTTGTTAAGTCAAGTGAATGTGTGATTGAGTATAAAATCGGGCCTAAAAATGATAAAGAACGGGCTGAAATCTCGTTAAAAATGAGCAAGTTTTGTGATGAAATTTTACGTAAAAAGTTTGTAACTTTTACGTAAAATTAGGTTTGTGGTATAGTACTTAGCAGGGTAAAATATGATAGATGGTTTTGAGGTGTTTTCTAAACACCGGTAACCTAGAATTTCAGCGGAAATGCTGCCGACATTTTAAGGATGCCCGAAGGGCAATTTGGTAAACGAGGGGTAAAAATAGGGTTGGGAACCGGAAACTCGAGCCCCCTCAGAAGCCTAAGCTGGAGATGAGAATAAGGGATGATTACATAGCTAGTAAAATACCATTTGAGGTCCCGAAAGGCTAGAAAAAAGAGAAACGACCCCGAGGCTCGAAATAGTACCACCAAAGGGTCGGTGAATAGTAACCGAGCATTTTGGCAGAAAATGCCGTAAAAGCTCGGTAAGACCTAAGAAATGTTATTTTAGGATTTTTGGGATCAGAAAATAAAGATAAAACGATAAAACGATAAAACGAGGGTTTCCCGGTCTATAGTCCCGTTAGGGGCAAAATGGTAATTTTGACCAAAATGTTTAGAAAAGTGATATTAAGGCTCGTAATAGTTTTTCATGCAGCATAATAATTTTAGAATTAAAAATATGAATCCCAAAACGAGTAATTACGAGTTCCAATTACAAATTTTATACTTTCACTATATTTTAGATATGAAGTGAATAGTAAAAATAACCGCGATTTGTTTCGGTTATAAGAAAGTAACCAAAAGGCGAATTAAGGAAGCCGGTTGACTCAGGAAAGGAATCGCTAGTAAAATATCGGTAAGTTCAGACATTTATTTGTCTTCAGCATGAATTTATTCAGTATGTTTATGTGATATAGACGACAGAAATTTAGTAGTCAGGTGTTGTATGCACACTAACATAAGATGTAAAATCTTAAGAAAATTATAGAATAAATTACAAAATAAATTTAAAGAGTTCCAGACCATGGAGGTAGCATAATTGCCACTGGTCTGGATGTTGGAAATAAATAGGTAAAAACATATCAGAGTGGCACAGCGGAACAATAAAAATATTTCAAGATCGTTAAATATCTCATGATGCCATATACAATAAACCAACAACAATTTAAACTCATAGCTCAAGGATGCTAATCTGCAGGAGGTGAATGACCGGAGGGCTTCAACTAACTAGCCTTTTCTACTATTCTCTAATTCCTGAATGGCTAAGTGCATGGGCACTCTGAACCTCGATCAGTATGCTAGCACTGCTAGTCTTCTTCCGACTACCCAGATCTCTAAAGAACTTATTGTCATGGTTAGTTGTGCAATAATAAGCCTGCTCACCTGAGAGTTTGTGGTCTAAGAGAACTGGAGTAGCAGGACTTCTATTTATAGACTTGCATAAGGTGATCCTCTAAATTCAAATTGGATTAGGAGAAGATTTTCTCCCTTATCCACTCACAAAATCTGAAATTATCAAGGCCAAATCCTAACTAAAAAATTCAGCCATTTTCTAGATTTTGTAGTCAAAATTCAAACAGGATTTTAACTTGAATTTTATATCCCATTAACCAACCAAAAAATCCAAAAATCTATAAAGATCTTCAATGAATATTTTTAGCCACAAAAAGTAGGGGAAGAATCAAAATTCAACTACGATTTTCAAGCTTGAATTTTATCTCACCTTATCCAAAATAAACGAAAATCTCCTTGAGATTTGCCCTTAAAATTTCAACCACTTTTAGGGAGAAGAGAATCCAAATTCAACTGGGATTGAAACTTGAATTTTTCCCTGAATCTTATCCGCAAAATTTTTGAAAATTTCATGAGAATAATCCTCAAAATTTTGACCAAAATTAGTTAGGACTATGATTCAAAATTCAAGTAGGATTCAAACAAGATTTTCCTCTCCATATCCTACTCAAATTCGAATTTCATCCCTTGTGGATTTACCACAAAAAATTTGAATCCTACTTGGACTGTGATTCAAAATTTGAATTTCAAATTTCAAATTCAAATTTCAAATTCAAAATTCAAAATTCAAATTTCAAATTTCAAATTTCAAAATTCAAATTTCAAAATCCATAAAACAGTTGTATTTCAAATTCTTGTTCTCATGGATAATTTTCTACAACTCCAATCCAATCTCAAATAAAATCATGGCAAATTTATTTGGAGTTCGAATAATTGTGTACTCTATTATCCAAAACAAAATATGAATTCAACCGAAGAGAATCTTGTCCACCATCCTAATCCTATGTCCACACCATCTATGCATAATCAACTAGCCAATAGCATACACAAATCAATTTTCCAAACGTTAAGGAATTATGTGTTAGGAAATGCCCTAAGTATTAGAGACATTTTGATGTATTCATTTTGAACTGGGTAATAAAATTATATATAGAGGTTATTCATTACATTGCTATCTATCCTCGTCTTATTTACATGTTAAAGTAAATGTAAGCAAATATGGCTCACTGACTGCTTGTGTTAAAACTGTTAGAACGTTGCATGCAATGGACTTTTGTATGCGAGAAGACAATGTTCAAAAGTTAGCGGTCTAAACTATGGTCTGTAGTCTATGAGGTTAGACCGAGCATCTAACTCATGTTAAGACTATTATGTTGTCTAAAGCCTTGGAGGGGACGGTTTGTCTTGACTGTCTGGAGCTGGACTCCCAAGTAGAGACATAGATATGTTACTTGGTGGTGACATATTAGACCGGGACTAAATCATGATTGATCTACGTAGTCCGCTATGAGTGGATCAATCTGCTTTTGACGTTCATTGTGTAATAACCGTAATCCTGAGTAAATGAACTACTTCATGTATATGACTTGTGTACTTTGATGTTCCAATGGCTAAAGCGTCTCAGAGGTAGTAAGCTTATAGACCGGTTCGTTGGGTGCATGACTTGTATACGATGAGGGGTTTGTTTGCAGATAGCGGAATCATAGCTCTAAGGAGTTAAAGGTATCCTCTTAAAGGCAATATACTGAATGTGAAAATGGACAAGACCTTGGGTCGTCTGCTAGGCGGATGACTTCTTATTCACACATGGTGAATAATCATTTTCTTAATTCGATTGTATAATGGAACTTTAAGATAGCCTGATCAGTAGGATTAAACGGATTTTGACCTAAGGCTGATCATGGATATCATATGAGGGTTTTGCATATATGACAAGGTCATTGGATAGTAGCACGTCACAGGCTTACGTAATACGGTATATACTTGGGAGTTCAGTTTCAGGTTTATAGTGGTGTGACTCTAAAACTAGTAATCATATGATTGAGTTGTTCGGTAAAGAATGATGATCATATGGATTTGCGGGAGCCTGATTATATATGTCCAATCAGTCCCTCCACTAGCTCCACATAATTCCTTAACGTTTGGAAAATTGATTTGTGTATGCTATTGGCTAGTTTATTATGCATGGATGGTGATGACACAGGATTAGGATGGTAGACAAGATTCTCTCCGGTTGGATTCAGATTTTGTTTTGGATAATAGAGTACACAATTATTCGAACTCCAAACAAAGTTGCCATGATTTTATTTGAGATTGGATTGGAGTTGTAGAAAATTATCCATGAGAACAAAAATTTGAAACACAACCGTTTTGTGGATTTTGAAATTCGAATTTGAAATTTGAATTTGAAATTTAAATTTGAAATTTGAAATTTGAATTTGAAATTTGAATTTGAAATACGAATTTGAAATTTGAATTTGAAATTTAAATTTGAAATTTGAAATTCAAATTTTAAATCACAGTCCAAGTGGGATTCGAATTTGTTGTGAAAAATTCACAAGTTTTGAAATTCGAATTTAGGTTGGATTTGGAAAGGATAATCTTGTTAGAATCCTACTTGAATTTTGAATCTAAATCCTAACAAAAGTGGACGAAATTTTTGAGGATAATCCTTAAAGGAATTTTGGTTTTTGTGGATAAGGTTCAAGGAAAAATTCAAGTTTCAATCCTAGTTGAATTTGGATTCTCTCCTTCCCTGAAAAGTGGCCGAAATTATGGAGGAAATCTCCTAAGAAAATTCGGTTATTTTGGATAAGGTTGAGATAAGATTCAAGCTTGAAAATCCTAGTGGAATTTTGATTTTCCCTTTTCCTAAATGTGGCCGAATTTTTGGAGGAAAAATCTCCTAGGAAATTTCAGATTTTTTGGTTGAAAAAGGGAGATAAAATTCTAGTTAAAATCTTGTTTAGATTTGGATTGGTTTTATCCTTAAAAAATCGAATTTTATTGTTGGGATTTTCCCATGGAAAAATTCAGATTTTATGGTTATGGATAAGGGAGAATATCTTTTCCTAGTCCAATTCAAATTCAGAGAATCACCTCATGCAGGTCTATAAATAGAGGTCCTGCCACTCCAGTTCTCTCAGAACACAGACTCTCAGGTGAGTAGGCTTATTGTTGCACAGCTCATCGTGACAATAAAGTTCTTTAGAGATCTGGGTGGTCAGAAGAAGACTAGCAGTGCTAGCATACCGATCGAGGTTCAGAGTGCCCACACACTCAGCCATTCGGGAATTGGAGAATAGTAGAGAAGGCTAGTTGGTTGAAGCCTCCGGTCATTCTCCTCCTGCAAGATTGGCGTCCTTGAGGTATGAGTTTTAATTGTTATTGGTTTATTGTATATGGCATCATGAGATATTTAACGATCTTAAATTTTTTATTGTTCCGCTGTGCCATTCTGATACGTTTTTACCGATTTATTTTCCTATAATTGGTATCAGAGCCATCTCATGACTATGCCATGTACATAAATTAGACAATTACTTAGTCTTTTTATTTATGTATGGATTTGATATTTAGAGAGTGGCATTCTAGGGTTCCTTTATGTTGTTATCATGGATTATGTATAAAGTATGTGCTTATTTTAATTTTTTGAATTATTATAAGCATGCTTGTTTATACTGGTTATGGTTCCTTAGAATTTAGAAAAATTGTATCTAGGAATTTTTATGTAACCATGGGAGCAGTTTATTAACACTGTAATTTTCCCATGGGTTTTAATTTTTTGTCTCTTAGAATTTTTATAGTTAGAATTTTTGTACACCGGAAACGGTTTAGGAAATTTTATGTAATTATTCTTGGAGGAGATTGAAGATTGAAGACCGTAATTTATTTTTTTCCCAAAAGTTAAATTTGATTTAAAGGCTGAAATTTTGATTGTGTGGAAAATTTCAATTTAATTGGGATTCAAATTAATTTTTAGAGACCCTAATAAGTAAATTGGAATATGGCACAAAAATCGAGACACGACCCCTCGGGATAGGCCGACGGGCCTTGGTGGGGCTGCAGCCCCTGCCCTCGGGCAGGATGGGGCTGCGGCAGCCCCTGTGCAGGCCAACACCACCCACGGCCGCAGGCTTGGCCTGCAGCCAAGGGTGGCTGTGGCCCGCCCAAGGTTGGCGGCAGCCTGGGCGTGCAGCCTGCCGGCTACTGCGCCCAGCCTGGGAGTGCAGCCTGGCACTGCAGGCCCTGCCTGCAGCCCGGCAAGGCTTCACATAGGGGGCAGCCGTGGGCTGCCAGCCACTCCGGGGCTGGTGGCTGCCCACGGCGGCTGCCGCCTTCGGGGGCGGCGGTGCGACGGTTTAAAAAATCAGAAAATTTTGATTTTTAAATTTGAGATTTAATTTTAAATCATGTTTAAAAATATGTAATTAAAAATTTGAAATTTTTGAAATTACATATTATTACACATGATGTTTAAAATTGTTTAAAATTTGAATTAGAAATTTAAATTTGAAATTCGAATTTGGAATTTGAATTTGAAATTTAAATTTTTGGAGATTTAAATTTTAAATAATTCTTGGGATGAGAAATAAATGGAGAGGCTACATAAAGATGGATACAAGAAGACGGAATAGAATTCAAGACCCAAAGAATGCTTTGGATGGAATTTTGTAATCTTTATTTTCTTTGTTCTAGGATGGAATCATAGCTTGGTTATTCTGTCAATTATTTTTTCTGTGATATGTCATGGATGTATAAATATGTATTGATGGATGTTTTGTATGCATATTTGATAACATGTCATATAGGATAGGTGAGTGCTGCTCATACTATATTGATCATACATAATTTGTCAAAACTTGCATGTTTTTCAAAATATTGAGTGGGAGAGGGTTTCAAACAAAACCCACGGCCTCCATTGTTGATCCATATGTGAAAGCATGGTAATGTCTCGCGTCAGTTCTACCCTGACCACACCCCTCGGTAGGTGTTTACCGCCGCCGGTATACTAGATTGGATCTCCTATGTGGAAACGTATTCGGGTACGATCCTATTCATGGCCACCCCTCGGTGGCTTGGTAGGACGTGGATCAGGCTACGTAAACAATGGTTATACACTCAAGACTCGTTTAGTTATTAACCTTCCCTAGAAGCTCTGTTAGCTAAACTGGTGGCCAAATAAGCGGTTATTAATATATGTCTTAACCTTGGAGGATTTAAGGCAACATATATTAATTGGACGGGGTCCATGTTCCGGCTATTTGTTTTCATGACCACCCCTCGGTGGCTTGGGGCAATAGGTGCTGAGAATTACCGTTGCAATGCTACATGTTTTTTCAAGTTTCATGTAGGAACATACTTGTATGTTTTATTTGCTAAATTATCTGTATATTTGCTTGGGCTTTGTAATGATGTCTAGTATAATTTTATTTCAGTTCAAAATGTCACTGACACCCCTCATTTCAATACTTACTGAAAATAAGCTGAATGACAATAATTATAAAGATTGGAAAAGAAATCTATTAATAGTTCTCAGCTACGAGAGACACAAGTTCGTACTGGACGAACCATGCCCATCAGGGCCAAAACCTGACACACCGATTGAGGAGGTCCCGGTTGCCTATACTCGTTGGAGAGAATCCAATGATATAGCTCGATGCTACATACTTGCTAGCATGATGAGTGCTTTACAAAAGCAGCATGAGACTTATCAAATTGCTGGGGAGATCATGGAAAATCTGGAGGACATGTTCAGAGGCCAAGAAAAATTGGCTCGACAGTCCGTTATCACCAGCATTATGAACTCTAAGCAAAAGGCGGGTACTCCGGTGAAGGACCATATGATCACTCTAATGGGATTCTTCGCTGAGGCTGCCGAGAATGGTGCTGAGTTAGACTACAACACCTAGATCGAGCAAGACTCTGTCTAAAGATTTTGTGGGGTTTAAGGCCGTATACAATCTGGCGACAAAGGAGTTAGGACTGACCGAGCTCATGAAGCAACTACAGGCTTATGAGCGGATGATCAGGGATGAGGATGTGGTCCGACCTAAAGGTGAGGCCAATTTGGCGGAATCTTCCAATCCCTCATGGAGAGGAAGAGGCCAAATAAGAAGCAAGTGGCTTCTAGTTCTACTAATCCTCCTGTCTCGGACGGGAAGAAGAAGAAGAAGAACAAGAATCCAAAGGACTCTAAAAAGTCCAAATGCTTCCATTGTGGGAAGGTAGGTCACTATAAGAAGGCTTGCCAGGAATTCCTAGCCGCCAAGTGCAAGGAAGGTAAGGAACTTCATTACTTGGAAGCGTGTTTGGTGGAAGAATCGAAAGACACTTGGGTCATTGATTCGGGCGCCACTAATCATGTTTGTGTTTCTATGCAGGGGTTCGTGGAAACGAGAAGTCTACATAATAGGAGCCTCTCATTGCGACTGGAGATGGTAGCTTTGTGGTGGCTGAGGCAGTGGGAGATGTTTACCTTTATTTTGATCAATTTAGGTTTATTTTATTAAAAGACTGTTTTTATGTTCCTAATTTTAGGAGGAACCTTATATCGGTAGCTTGTTTAATAAAGGATTCTTATTCAGTTTCTTTTAGTAAAAGAGTTGATATTCGTAGAAATAAGTCTTTTATTTGTTCTGGATGGATGGATGGAAACCTATATTTGATCAAACCAAAGATGTACTCACTGCTTGACACTGAATTAATTGATAACTCTAAAAGGTTGAAAGTTTCTCACTCTAACAAGGCGTATCTTTGGCATTTAAGACTTGGTCATATTAATCAGGATAGGATTCAAAGATTGGTGAAAGACGGTCCTCTGGAATCTCTGGAGGAGGTACGACTTTCCCAATGTGAGTCTTGTCTAAAGGGCAAAATGACTAAGAGGTCTTTTGGAGCTAAGGGTACAAGGGCTCAGGAGCTCTTAGAAATTGTGCACACTGACGTATGTGGCCCCATGAACGTCACAGCACGAGGAGGGTTCGAGTATTATGTCTCTTTTATAGATTATTACTTGAGGTATGGATATGTGTATCTGATGCACCACAAGAACGAAACCTTTGACAAGTTCAAAGAGTATCGTGCGGAAGTGGAAAAGCAATTGGATAAATCCATAAAGACACTTCGATCTGATCGAGGTGGCGAATACCTCTCCGATGAATTTCTAGGACATCTTGTAGAGAATGGGATTTTATCCCAATTGACTGCACCTGGTACTCCACAATAGAATGGTGTAGCCAAAAGGAGAAACAGGACCTTATTGGATATGGTACGGTCCATGATGAGTTATTCAACGCTGCCATTATCATTTTGGGGATATGTTTTACAAACGGCATGCTATATTCTGAACCAGGTTCTGAGCAAATCAATTCCCAGAACTCCGTATGAATTGTGGCGTGGCAGGAAGCCCTCCCTTGGACATATGAGAATATGGGGCTGCCCGGCACATGTACTGGATGTGGATGCGAAAAAGTTGGAACCAAGATCAGAATTGTGCATGTTTGTAGGGTATCCAAAAGGAACTAAAGGAGGTCTGTTCTATAACCCGAAGGAACAAAAGGTCATTGTCTCATCCCATGCGACATTCTTGGAGGAAAGTCACATGAATGACTTTAAGCCTTGAAGCAAAGTGATGCTAGAGGAGTTATCAGGTGAAAGAACTGCTCCACAGATTTCGATCTTGGACGCAAGTCCGAGTTCCAGTGAAAGACCTGCAGACGATCAACAATTTAGGGTGCCTCGTCGTAGTGGGAGGGTTTCTAAGAAACCTAATTTCTTCATGTATGATGCTGAGGTATACCTAGCCGAGGCTCATGAGCATGAGGATGATCCGGTCACTTATGATGAAGCTGTAAATGATGTTGATTCTAAATCTTGGAAACAGGCTATGAACAATGAGATGGATTCTATGAAATCCAACTCTGTTTGGGAACTTGTAGATTTGCTGGATAGGATAAAACCCATTGGATGCAAATGGGTCTACAAAAGAAAGAAGGATGCGGAAGGGAGAGTGGAAACTTTCAAAGCTAGACTGGTTGCAAAGGGATACACGCAAAAGGCTGGAATCGATTACGATGAAACCTTTTCGCCTGTTGCTATGCTGAAGTCTATCCGTATTCTTCTGTCCATTGCTACGGCTCTCGATTACGAGATCTGGCAAATGGATGTCAAGACGACATTCTTGAATGGCCATCTTGAAGAGTGTATCTATATGATACAGCCCGAAGGGTTCGTAGCGAAAGGCCAAGAAAGGAAAGTCTGCAAGTTGCTTAGATCCATTTATGGATTAAAGCAAGCATCCCGCTCATGGAACCAGAGGTTTGATCAAGCGGTTAAGACATTTGGTTTTGAGCAGAACGTTGATGAACCTTGTGTTTATAAACGAATTAAGGGTGGAAAAGTGGTCTTTCTGATACTCTATGTCGATGATATACTACTCATTGGGAATGATGTAGGGAACTTATCATCGGTCAAGCTTTGGTTACACCAATAGTTTAACATGAAGGACTTGGGAGAAGCTAATTATGTTCTAGGCATTCGTCTCTTCAGAGATCGAAAGAACAAAATGATAGCGTTATCCCAAGCTTCATACATAGATAAAATAATTGATAAATATGTAATGCAAGAGGCAAAGAAAGGCTCACAACCTTCTATTGCCGGTCTAACTCTTTCATTGGATGACTGTCCCAAGACATCGGAAGAAAGAGAGCGTATGAGTAAGGTCCCTTATGCATCCGCTGTAGGTAGCCTTATGTACGCTATGCTTTGCACTCACCCAGACATATGTTTTGCAGTAGGTATGGTGAGTCGATATCAAGCAAATCTTGGAACCAAGCACTGGCAAGCTGTAAAGCATATACTCAAGTATCTTAAGAGAACGAGGGATTATATGCTGGTGTATTCTGGAGAGGACCTAACACCCATAGGATACACGGACTCAGACTTCCAGACTTGTAAGGATTCGAGGAAATCGACATCTGGATCAGTGTTTTTACTCGGAGGAGGCGCCATTGTGTGGAGGAGCGTGAAGCAGGGCTGCACAGCTGATTCTACTATGAAGGCTGAGTATGTGGCAGCGGCTGAGGCATCTAAAGAAGCGGTTTGGCTCCGTAAGTTCTTTAGAGACCTTGAGGTCATTCTGGGTGTTGACAAGCCTATCGTACTTTATTGTGATAATACAGGGGCTATTGCCAACACAAGGGAATCTCGGCACCACAAGAGGACCAAGCACATCGATCGGAGATATCACATTATTAGAGGGCACGTGGAGACAGGACAAGTGGATGTATGTAAGATCGCGTCCGAGGACAACATCGCTGATCCCTTTACTAAGACTTTGGTTGCTAGAAGCTTTGAGAGGCATGTAGAAGCGATGGGGATGCGTAACATGGCACATCTATTGGCTTAGGGAAAGTGGGAGATTGTTAGGAAATACCCTAAGTATTAGAGATATTTTGATGTATTCATTTTGAACTGGATAATAAAATTATATATAGAGGTTATTCATTACATTGCTATCTGTCCTCGTCTTATTTACATGTTAAAGTAAATGTAAGCAAATATGGCTCACTAACTGCTTGTGTTAAAACTATTAGAACGTTGTATGCAATGGACTTTTGTATGCGAGAAGACAATGTTCTAAAGTTAGCGGTCTAAACTATGGTCTGTAGTCTATGGGGTTAGACCGAGCATCTAACTCATGTTAAAACTATTATGTTGTCTAAAGTCTTGGAGGGGACGGCTTGTCTTGACTGTCTGGAGCTGGACTCCCAAGTAGAGACATAGATATGTTACTTGGTGGTGACATACTAGACCGGGACTAAAGCGTGATTGATCTACGTAGTCCGCTATGAGTGGATCAATCTGCTTTTGACGTTCATTGTGCAATAACCTTAATCCTGAGTAAATGAACTACTTCATGTATATGACTTGTGTACTTTGATGTTCCAATGGCTAAAGCGTCTCAGAGGTAGTAAGCTTATAGACCGGTTCGTTGGGTGCATGACTTGTATACAATGAAGGGTTTGTTTGCAGATAGCGGAATCATAGTTCTAAGGAGTTAAAGGTATCCTCTTAAAGGCATTATATTGAATGTGAAAATGGACAAGGCCTTGGGTCGTCTGCTGGGCGGATGACTTCTTATTCACACATGGTGAATAATCATTTTCTTAATTCGGTTGTATAATGGAACTTTAAGATAGCCTGATCAGTAGGATTAAATGAACTTTGACCTAAGGCTGATCATGGATATCATATGAGGGTTTTGCATATATGACAAGGTCATTGGATAGTAGCTCGTCACAGGCTGACGTAATATGGTATATAATTGGGAGTTCAGTTTCAGGTTTATAGTGGTGTGACTCTGAAACTAGTAATCATATGATTGAGTTGTTCGGTAAAGAATGATGATCATATGGATTTGTGGGAGCCTGATTATATATGTCCAATCAGTCCCTCCACTAGCTCCACATAATTCCTTAACGTTTGGAAAATTGATTTGTGTATGCTATTGGCTAGTTTATTATGCATGGATGGTGATGACACAGGATTAGGATGGTAGACAAGATTCTCTCCGGTTGGATTCAGATTTTGTTTTGGATAATAGAGTACACAATTATTCGAACTCCAAATAAAGTTGCCATGATTTTATTTGAGATTGGATTGGAGTTGTAGAAAATTATCCATGAGAACAAGAATTTGAAACACAACCGTTTTGTGGATTTTGAAATTTGAATTTTGAAATTTGAAATTTGAAATTTGAATTTGAAATTTGAATTTGAAATTTGAATTTGAAATTTGAATTTGAAATTTAAATTTGAAATTTGAAATTTGAATTTGAAATTCGAATTTGAAATTTGAAATTCAAATTTTAAATCACAATCCAAGTGGGATTCGAATTTGTTGTGGAAAATCCACAAGGTTTGAAATTCGAATTTGAGTTAGATTGGAGAGGATAATCTTGTTAGAATCCTACTTGAATTTTGAATCTAAATCCTAACAAAAGTGGACGAAATTTTTGAGGATAATCCTCAAAGGAATTTCGGTTTTTGTGGATAAGGTTCAAGGAAAAATTCAAGTTCCAATCCTAGTTGAATTTGGATTCTCTCCTTCCCTGAAAAGTGGCCGAAATTATGGAGGAAATCTCCTAAGAAAATTCGATTATTTTTGGATAAGGTTGAGATAAGATTCAAGCTTGAAAATCCTAGTGGAATTTTGATTCTCCCTTATCCTAAATTTGGCCGAATTTTTGGAGGAAAAATCTCTTAGGAAATTTCAGATTTTTTGGTTGAAAAAGGGAGATAAAATTCTAGTTAAAATCTTGTTTAGATTTGGATTGGTTTTATCCTTAAAAAACCGAATTTTATTGTTGGGATTTTCCCATGGAAAAATTTGGATTTTATGGTTATGGATAAGGGAGAATATCTTTTCCTAGTCCAATTCAAATTCAAAGAATCACCTCATGTAGGTCTATAAATAGAGGTCCTGCCACTCCAGTTCTCTCAGACCACAGACTCTCAGGTGAGCAGGCTTATTGTTGCACAGCTCATCGTGACAATAAAGTTCTTTAGAGATCTGGGTGGTCGGAAGAAGACTAGCAGTGCTAGCATACCGATTGAGGTTCAGAGTGCCCACACACTCAGCTATTCGTGAATTAGAGAATAGTAGAGAAGACTAGTTGGTTGAAGCCTCCGATCATTCTCCTCCTGCAAGATTGGCGTTCTTGAGGTATGAGTTTTAATTGTTGTTGGTTTATTATATATGGCATCATGAGATATTTAACGATCTTAAATTTTTTATTGTTCCGCTGCGCCACTCTGATACGTTTTTACAGATTTATTTTCCTACATTATATGGAGCTAGTAGAGGGACCAATTGGATATATATAATCGGGCTCAAGTGAATCCATATGATCATCATTCTTTACCGAACAACTCAATCATATGATCACTAATTTCAGAGTCAAACCCCTATAAACCTGAAACTGAACTCCCAATTATATACCGTATTACGTAAGCCTGTGACGAGCTATCATCCATTGACCTTGTCATGTATGCAAAACCCTCATATGATATCCATGATCACCCTTAGGTCAAAGTCCGTTCAATCCTATTGATCAGGCTATCTTAAAGTTCCATTATACAACTGAATAAGAAAATGATTATTCACCATATGTGAATAAGAAGTAATTTGCCCAGCAGACGACCCAAGCCCTTGTCCATTTTCACATCCAGTATAATGCCTTTAAGAGGATAACCTTAACTCCTTATTAGAGCTATGATTCTGATATCTGTAAACAAACCTTTCATCGTATACAAGTCATGCACTCAATGAATCGGTCTATAAGCTTATTACCTCTGAGACGCTTTAGCCATTGGAACATCAAAGTACACAAGTCATATACATGAAGCTGTTCATTCACTCAGGATTAAGGTTACTGCACAATGAACATCAAAAGCAGATCGATCCACTCATAGCGGACTACGTAAATCAATCACGCTTTAGTCCCAGTCTAATATGTCACCACTAAGTAACATATATATGTCTCTACTTGGGAGTCTATGCTCCAGACAGTCAAGACAAACCGTCCCCACCATGGCTTTAGACAACATAATAGTCTTAACATGAGTTAGATGCTCGGTCTAACCCCATAGACTACAGACCTTAGTTTAGACCGCTTACTTTAGAACATTGTCTTCTCGCATACAGAAAGTCCATTACATGCAACGTTCTAACAGTTTCAACATAAGCAGTCAAGGAGCCATATTTGCTTACATTTACTTTAACATGTAAATAAAATGAGGACAAACAGCAATGTAATGAATAACCTCTATATATAATTTTATTATCTAGTTCAAAATAAATACATCAAAATATCTCTAATGCTTAGGCCATTTCCTAACAATCTCCCACTTGCCCTAAGCCAGCAGATGTGCCATTTTACGCATCCCCATCACCTCTACATGGCTCTCAAAGCTTCTAGCCGCCAAAATCTTAGTAAAGCAATCGGCAATGTTGTCCTCGGACGCGATCTTACATACATCTACTTGTCCTGTCTCCATGTGCCCTCTAATAATGTGATATCTCTTATCTATGTGCTTGGTTCTCTTGTAATGCCGCGATTCCGTTGTGTTGGCAATAGCCCCAGTGTTATCACAGTAAAGTGTGGAGCCAAACCGCTTCTTTAGATGCCTCAACTGTAGCCGCATGCTCAACCTCCGTAGTAGAGTCAACTGTGCAACCCTGCTTCACGCTCCTCCACACAATGGCACCTCCTCCGAGCAAGAACACTGATCCTGATGTCGATTTCCTCGAATCCTTACAAGTCTGGAAGTCTGAGTCTCTGAATCCTATGGGTATTAGGTCCCCTCCAGAATACACCAACATATAATCCCTCGTTCTCTTAAGATACTTGAGTATATCCTTTACTACTTGCCAGTGCTTAGTTCCAGGATTCGCTTGATATCAACTCACCATACCTACTGCAAAACATATGTCCGGGCGAGTGTAAAGCATAGCATACATAAGGCTACCCACAACAGATGCATAAGGGACCTTACTCATACGCTCTCTTTCTTCCAATGTCTTTGGACAGTCATCCAATGAAAGAGTTAGACCGGCAATAGAAGGTTATGTACCTTTCTTTGCCTCTTGCATTGTATATTTATCAATTATTTTATCTATGTATGAAGCTTGGGATAACACTATCATTTTGTTCTTTCGATCTCTAAGGAGACGAATGCCTAGAACATAATTAGCTTCTCTCAAGTCCTTCATGTCAAACTGTTGGTGTAGCCAAAGCTTGACCGATGATAAGTTCCCTACATCATTCCCAATGAGTAGTATATCATCGACATAGAGTACCAGAAAGACCACTTTTCCATCCTTAATACGTTTATAAGCACAGGGTTCATCAACGTTCTGCTCAAAACCAAATATCTTGATCGCTTGATCAAATCTCTAGTTCCATGAGTGGGATGCTTGCTTTAATCCATAAATGGATCTAAGCAACTTGTAGACTTTCCTTTCTTGGCCTTTCGCTATGAATCCTTCGGGCTGTATCATGTAGATACACTCCTCAAGATGGCCATTCAAGAATGCCGTCTTGACATCGATTTGCTAGATCTCATAATCGAGAGCCGCAGCAACGGACATAAGAATACAGATAGACTTTAACATAGCAACAAGTGAAAAGGTTTCATCGTAATCGATTCCAGCCTTTTGCATGTACCCCTTTGCAACCAGTCTAGTTTTGAAAGTTTCCACTCTCCATTCTGCATCCTTCTTTCTCTTGTAGACCTATTTGCATCGAATGGGTTTTATCCCATCTGGCAAATCTACAAGTTCTCAAACAGAGTTGGATTTCATAGAATCCATCTCATTGTTCATAGCCTGTTTCCAAGATTTTGAATTAACATCATTTATAGCTTCATCATAGGTGACCAGTTCATCCTCATGCTCATGAGCCTCGGCCTGATATACCTCAGCATCATACATGAAGAAATTAGGTTTCTTCAAAACCCTCCCACTCGACAAGGCACCCTAAATTGTTGATCGTCTACAGGTCTTGGAACTCAGACTTGCATCCAAGGCTGAAACCTATGGAGCAGTTCTTTCACCCGATAACTCCTCTAGCACTACTTTGCTGTAAGGCTTAAAGTCATTCATGTGACTTTCCTCCAAAAATGTCATATGGGTTGAAATAATGACTTTTTGTTCCTTCGAGTTATAGAACGGACCACCCTTAGTTCCCTTTGGATACCCTACAAGCATGTGCAATTCTGATCTTGGTTCCAACTTCTTTGCATCCCCATCCAGTACATGCACCGTGCAGCCCCATATTCTCATATGTCCAAGGGAGGGCTTCCTGCCACACCACAATTCATGCAGAGTCCTGGGAATTGACTTGCTTAGAACCTGGTTCAGAATATAGCACACCGTCTGTAAAGCATATCCCCAAAATGATAATGGCAGCGTTGAATAACTCATCATGGATCGTACCATATCCAACGAGGTCCTGTTTCTCCTTTCGGCTACACCATTCTATTGTGGAGTACCAGGTGTAGTCAATTGGGATAATATCCCGTTCTCTACAAGATGTCCTAGAAATTCGTTGGAGAGGTATTCACCACCTCGATCAGATCAAAGTATCTTTATAGGTTTATCCAATTGCTTTTCCACTTCCGCACGATACTCTTTGAACTTGTCAAAGGTTTCACTCTTGCGATGCATCAGATACACATATCCATACCTTGAGTAATCATCTATAAAGGAGACATAATACTTAAACCCTCCTTGTGCTGTGACGTTCATGGGGATACAAACGTCAGTGTGCATAATTTTTAAGAGCTCTTGTACCCTAGTACCCTTAGCTCTAAAAGGCCTCTTAGTCATCTTACCCTCAAGACAAGACTCACATTGAGGAAGACGTACCTCCTCCAGAGATTCTAGAGGACCGTCTTTCACCAACCTTTGAATCCTATCCTAATTAATATGACCAAGTCTTAAATGCCAAAGATACGCTTTGTTAGAGCGAGAAACTTTCAACCTTTTAGAGTTATGTATTAATTTGGTGTCAAGCAGTGAGTACATCTTTGGTTTGATCAAACATAAGTTTGCATCCATCCATCCAGAACAGATAAAAGACTTATTTCTATGAATATCAACTCTTGTACTAAAAGAAACTGAATAAGAATCCTTTATTAAATAAGCTACCGATATAAGGTTCCTCCTAAAATTAGGAACATAAAAACAGTCTTTCAATAAAATAAACCTAAATTCATTAAAGTAAAGGTAAATATCTCCCACTGCCTCAGCCACCACCAAGCTACCGTCTCTAGGCCGTAACGAGAGGCTCTTATCATGTAGACTTCTTGTTTCCATGAACCCCTGCATAGAAACACAAACATGATTAGTGGCGTCCGAATCAATGACCTAAGTGTCTTTCGATTCTTCCGCCAAACATGCTTCTAAGTAGTGAAGTTCCTTACCTTCCTTGCCCTTGGCGGCTAGGAATTCCCGGCAAGCCTTCTTGAAGTGACCTACCTTCCCACAGTGGAAGCACTTAGACTTTTTATGTCCCTAGGCTTCTTGTTCTTCTTCTTCTTTTTTCCATTCGAGAGAGGAGGATTAGAAGATTTGGAAGCCACTTGCTTCTGATTTGGCATTTTCCTCTTCCATGAGGGTTTGGAAGATTCCGCCGAATTGGTCTCTCCTTTGGGTTGGACCACATCCCCATCCCTGATCATCCGCTCATAAGCTTGGAGTTGCTTCATGAGCTCGGTTAGTCCTAACTCCCTTGTCACCAGATTGTATGCGGCCTTAAACCCCACAAAATCTTTAGATAGAGTTTTGAACACCATCTCGATCTGGGTGTTGTAATCCAACTTAGCACCATTCTCGGTAGCCTCAGTAAAGAATCCCATTAGAGTGATCATATGGTCCTTCACCAGAGTACCTGCCTTCTGCTTGGAGTTCATAATGCTGGTAATAGCAAACTGTCAAGCCAATTTTTCTTGGCCTCCTAACATGTCCTCCAGATTGTCCATGATCTCCCTAGCAACTTGATAAGTCTCATGCTGCTTTTGTAAAACACTCGTCATGCTAACAAGAATGTAGCACCAAGCTATCTCATTGAATTCTCTCCAATGAGTATAGGCAACTGAGATTTCCTCAAGCGGTGTGTCAGGTTTGGGCCCAGGTGGGCATGGTTTGTCCAGTACGAACTTGTGTCGCTTATAGTTGAGAACTATTAGTAGATTTCTTTTCCAGTCTTTATAATTGTCGCCACTCAGCTTATTCTCAGTAAGTATTGAAATAAGGGGTGTCAGTGACATATTGAACTAAAATAAAATTATACTAGACATCATTACAAAGCCCAAGCAAATATACAGATAATTTAGCAAATAAAACATACAGTATGTTCCTACATGAAACTTGAAAAACATGTAGCATTGCAATGGTAATTCTCAACACTTATTGCCCCAAGCCATCGAGGGGTGGTCATGAGACAAATAGCCGGAACATGGACCCCGTCTAATTAATATATGTTGCCTTAAATCCTCCAAGGTTAAGACATATATTAATAACCGCTTATTTGGCCACTAGTTTAGTTAACAGAGCTTCTAAGGAAGGTTAATAACTAAACAAGTCTTGAGTGTATAACCATTGTTTACGTAGCCCGATCCACGTCCTGCCAAGCCACCAAGTGGTGGTCATGAATAGAATCATACCCAAACATGTTTTCCACATAGGAGATCCAACCTAGTATATCGACGGTGGTAAACACCTACCAAGGGGTGTGATCAGGGCAGAACTGATGCGAGGCATTACCATGCTTTCATGTATGGATCAATAATGGAGGCGGTGGGTTTTGTTTGAAACCCTCTCCCACTCAATATTTTGAAAAACATGCAAGTTTTGGCAAATATGTTTGATCAATATAGTATGAGCGGCACTCACCTATCTTATATGACATGTTATCAAATATGCATATAAAACATCCATCAATACATATTTATACATCTATGACATATCACAGAAAAAATAATTGACAATATAACCAAACCATGATTCTATCCTAGAACAAAGAAAATAAAGATTACAAAATTCCATCCAAAGCATTCTTTGGGTCTTGAATTTTGTTCCGTCTTCTTGTATCCATCTTTATGTAGCCTCTTCATTTATTTCTCATCCCATGAATCATTTAAAATTTAAATTCCAAAAATTTAAATTTCAAATTCAAATTCTAAATTCGAATTTCAAATTTAAATTTCAAATTCAAACTTTGAACAATTTTAAATATCATGTGCAATAATATGTAATTTCAAAAATTTTAAATTTTCAATTACATATTTTTAAACATGATTTAAAATTAAATCTCAAATTTAAAAATCAAAATTTTTTGATTTTCTAACCATCGGCCCGCCGTGGACAGCCCCCAGCCCCCGGGGGGGCTGGCAGCCCGCAACCATAACCGAGTGCAGTCCAGCCAGCTGCAGGCAGTGCCTGTAGCCATGGGCTGCACGCCCGGGTCCTATGGACTAGCCGCCCCTTCAGTGGGCCACGGCCACCCCTGGCTGTAGGTAAAGTCTGTGGCTGTGTTTGGTCATGGCCTAGACAGGGGCTACCGCAGCCCCATCCTGCCTGAGGGCAGGGGCTGCAGCCCCACCTAGGCTGATGGCCTATCCCGAGGGGGTCATGCCTCGATTATCATGCCATATTCCAACTTACCCATTAGGATCTCCAAAAATTAATTTGAATCCTAATTAAATTGAAATTTTCCACATAATCAAAATTTCAACCTTTATATTAAATTTAACTTTTGGGAAAAATAAATTACGGTCTTCAATCTTCAATCTCCTCCAAGAATAATTACATAAAATTTCCTAAACCGTTTCCGGTGTACAAAAATTCTAATCACAATAATTATAAGAGACAAAAATTTAAAATCCATGGGAAAATTACAGTGATAATAAACTGCTCCCATGGTTACATAAAAAATTCCTAGATATAATTTTCTAAATTCTAAGGAACCATAACTAGTAAAAACAAGCATGCTTATAATAATTCAAAAAATTAAAATAACCACATACTACATACATAATCCATGATAACAACATAAAGGAATCCTAGAATGCCACTATCTAAATAACAAATCCATACATAAATAAAAAGACTAATTAATTGTCTAATTTATGTACATGGCATAGTCATGAGATGGCTCTGATACCAATTGTAGGAAATAAATCGGTAAAAACATATCAGAGTGATGCAGCGGAATAATAAAAAATTTTTAAGATCGTTAAATATCTCATGATGCCATTACAATAAACCAACAACAATTTAAACTCATACCTCAAGGACGCCAATCTGCAGGAGGAGAATGACCGGAGGGCTTCAACCAACTAGCCTTCTCTACTATTCTCCAATTCCTGAATGGCTGAGTGTGTGGGCACTCTGAACATCGATCAGTATGCTAACATTGCTAGTCTTCTTCCGACCACCCAGATCTCTAAAGAACTTATTGTCACGGTGAGTTGTACAACAATAAGCCTGCTCACCTGAGAGTCTATGGTCTGAGAGAACTGGAGTGGCAGGATCTCTATTTATAGACTTGCATGAGGTGATCCTCTGAATTCGAATTGGATTAGGAAAAGATTTTCTCCCTTATCCACTCACAAAATCTGAAATTATTAAGGCCAAATCCCAACTAAAAAATTTGACCATTTTCTAGATTTTGTGTTTAAAATTCAAACAGGATTTTAACTGGAATTTATCTCCTATTAACAAACCAAAAAATTAGAAAATCTATAAGGATCTTACATGAATATTTTTAGCCACAAAAAGTAAGGAAAGAATCAAAATTCAACTAGGATTTTCAAGCTTGAATTTTATCTCATCCATATCCAAAATAACCGAAAATCTCCTTCAGATTTGCCCTCAAAATTTCAGCCACTTTTAGGGAGAAGAGAATCCAAATTCAACTGAGATTGAAACTTGAATTTTTCCCTGAATCTTATCCGCAAAATTTTCAAAAATTCCATGAGGATAATCCTCAAAATTTTCGACCAAAATTAACTAGGATTATGATTCAAAATTCAAGTAGGATTCAAACAAGATTTTCCTCTCCATATCCAACTCAAATTCGAATTTCATCCCTTGTGGATTTACCACAAAAAATTCGAATCCTACTTGGACTGTGATTCAAAATTTGAATTTCAAATTTCAAATTTAAATTTCAAATTTCAAATTTAAATTTCAAATTCAAATTTCAAATTCGAATTTCAAATTTAAATTTCAAATTCAAATTTCAAATTCAAATTTCAAATTTCAAATTTCAAAATCTGCAAAACAGTTGTATTTCAAATTCTTGTTCTCCTGGATAATTTTCTACAACTCCAATCCAATCTCAAATAAAATCATGGCAACTTTATTTGGTGTTCGAATAATTGTGTACTCTATTATCCAAAACAAAATCTGAATTCAACCGGAGAGAATCTTGTCTACTATCCTAATCCTATGTCAATACCATCCATGCATAATCAACTAGCCAATAGCATACAAAAATCAATTTTCCAAACGTTAAGGAATTATATGGAGCTAGTAAAGGGACCAATTGGACATATATAATCGGGCTCTCGCGAATCCATATGATCATCATTCTTTACCGAACAACTCAATCATATGATCACTAATTTCAGAGTCACACTACTATAAACCTGAAACTGAACTCCCAATTATATACCGTATTACGTAAGCCTGTGACGAGCTATCGTCCAATGACCTTGTCATGCATGCAGAACCCTCATATAATATCTATGATCACCTTTAGGTCAAAGTCCGTTCAATCCTACTGATCAGGCTATCTTAAAGTTCCATTATACTACCGAATAAAGAAAATCATTATTCACCATATGTGAATAGGAAGTCATCCGCCCAGCAGATGACCCAAGTGTTTGTCCATTTTCACATCCAGTATAATGCCTTTAAGAGGATACCCTTAACTCCTTCATCGTATACAAGTCATTCACCCAACGAACTGATCTATAAGCTTATTACCTCTGAGACGTTTTAGCCATTGGAACATCAAAGTACACAAGTCGTATACATGAAGCTATTCATTCACTCAGGATTAAGGTTACTACACAATGAACGTCAAAAGCAGATCAATCCACTCATAGCAGACTACGTAGATCAATCACGCTTTAGTCCCAGTCTAATATGTCACCTCCAAGCAACATATCTATGTCTCTACTTAGGAGTCTATGCTCCAGACAGTCAAGACAAACCATCCCCACCATGGCTTTAGAAAACATAATAGTCTTAACATAAGTTAGATGCTCAGTCTAACCCCATAGACTACAGACCTTAGTTTAGACTGCTTACCTTAGAACATTGTCTTCTCGCATACAAAAAGTCCATTGCATGCAATGTTCTAACAGTTTTAACACAAGCAGTCAGGGAGCCATATTTGCTTATATTTACTTTAACATGTAAATAAAATGAGGACAAACAACAATGTAATGAATAACCTCTATATATAATTTTATTATCCAGTTCAAAATAAATACATCAAAATGTCTCTAATGCTTAGGGCATTTCCTAACATAGGAACTACCAGAAACTTAGTAATTAAATCAGTATTGGCGTACCAGCCTCCCACACAGGTGGAGGTTTCTCAGATTTCAGTTACAGTTATAATAGGATTCCAAACTACTGGTGATATATCCCGGGTTTGAAAGTCTGTTATATTCAGACTGCAGAGGATTGGCCAGTGGGTCGCTCCCCAGAGTCCCTTTCAGTTATGTGCACATTACGGTACAACCAATTCGGGGGCCCAATAGCAGAATTCAGTATCAGATAAAGACTTCAGATTTCAGAACTACTATAATTGAGCATAAAACGTACTAACTACATGTGTAGTAGTTTACATACCAGTTGACATGAATAGTATCAATCAAAGTCAACCTTACTATTCATGATCAAAAGTCAAAGTTACTATTCATATAAATAGTCTTTTTCATGATTTATGTGTTTTATGTTCCTGCATGTATGTTTGAACTTACTAAGACTGTCGCTCACCAGTTTATTCATGTTGCAGGTAAGAAACCTGTACACCAATAGACCGTGGATGGACGAGGAGCGGGATTACATCTACCTCCAAGGTTGGGCGAGGGGAATGGTCCTGCTAATGTTTTTCACTGTGCAGATTTTGAGGATTATTTTGAGAGCAGATTTTGAATTGTATTTTGAAAATACATCCTGATGTAAATTATGCACGACCAGTATGACAGTAGTGTATCTTATGTTTTATAATGCTTATATTTTTATAGTTTACAATCACTAACAGTTTTTTTTTTAAAAACCCTCGATTTTCAGAATAAAAATCATTTGAATTATAAATAGTAATTTAACAAGAACAAGTTATAAGTAAGATGCCGGCGACCCATTGAGGTAACGGTCTACCATAGCAGACTTTAAAGCTCTACTATGCTAATACTGTAGCCTCAATTCAGGCAGGCTGCCACAAAGTGAAGGCTGAACATTGACATCCTGGAGGAAAACTGGAACCTTTGGAAATTCCAAAATGGAAATGAGAGCATATCACCATGTATTTCGTGGTAGGGCTACCCAAAACATGAGAAGGATATGATGCTATTTGGGTAATCGTGGATAGGTTGACAAAGACAGTAAGATTTATAGCTCTAAAGACGACGTTCACACTAAATAGATTGGCACATTTGTATGTGACCCAGGTTGTCTGATTACATGGTGTACCTAAGTTTATTGTCTCCGACCGTGATGCAGGATTCATATCAGCATTTTGGAAGAGTGTACAAGAAACTATGGGTACTGAGTTACAAATTAGCACAGCTTTCCACCCTCAAACAGATGGACAATCTGAGCAAACCATTCAGGCATTGGAAGACATGCTTCGGGCATGCGTGATAGATTTCCCTGGAGTTTGGAATGAGAAGCTACCTCTAGTAGAGTTCTCATATAACAATAGTTACCAAGCTTCCATCGGGGTGGTGCCATGCGAAGCATTATATGGGCGAAAGTACAGATCACCTATTCATTAGTACGATTTAAAAGAGAAGCAACTGCATAAGACTAACTTCATGCAAGAGAATACAAATGCAATTGCCAAGATCCAACAGCGAATGAAAATTACTCAAAGCTGACAGAAAAGTTATGATGATAAAAGACGAAGATTCCTGGAGTGCAATGAAGGGGACTTCGTATTTCTTAAGGTATCACCGATGAAAGGTGTAATGCGTTTCAATAAAAAGGGAAAGTTAAGTCCAAGATTTATTGGGGCATATGAAATTATCGAACGCATTGGAAAAGTTGCCTACAAGTCAGCATTGCCTCTAGAATTGTCGGTTGTGCATAATGTCTTCCATATATCCATACTAAGAAAGTATGTACCACATCCATCGCATGTGTTAGAATATGAACTAGTTAAAATATATGACAACTTAACATATGAGGAACAACCGGTCCAAATTTTAGCCCGTGAAGAAAAGATGTTGAGAAACAAGACGATTCCACTAGTCAAGGTGCTATGGAGAAATCACAGTATCGAAGGGGCTATGTGGGAACATGAAGATGAAGTGAAGGCATTATACCCCCACTTATTTTAAATTTTCGAGGATGAAATTTCATAAGAAGGGGTGAATGTGACAATCGAGAAATTCGATCGTTTTCAAAGACTTTGTACACTATAAATGTATATGATTATTTTATGTTTAAAATGTAAAATGAATGATTTAATATTGTTTAAAATGTATTAAAATGTTCTAATAGTGTTAAAGAGTAGGATTTCAAAATTCTTGAACTAAAATGGGCAAAATGATGCCTTTTAAGGACCGAAAACCTCAATGGGATACCAAGGGTAAACCAAGGTTTACTAAAGGATAAAATATGTTCAGATGTAATTTTTGGTCAAATGACAGCAAAATAAGGAAAACCAATTGCACGGAAGACCTCTAAAACCCACCGAGACGATTTCGGTGAAATTTGATTCGGTTTGACTTTTTGGTCAAAGTTGACTTTTGGAATTAATTGAATTAATTCAATTATGTCATGAATGATGTCACATGGGCGATGTCAAAAATAAGAATGCAATTTTATGCGGAAAGAAAGAAATGGATCCAAGGGCTAAGATTAAAAGTAGCTTGATCTAAGGGCTAAAACGAAGCCAAAAAGGCATGGTATTTAATTTTTTTTATTTTGGTTAATTTTGGGCTGCAAGGGTCGGTTCCCATTCGAAGAATTCATAAAAAATTATAAAAATGTCAAACAAACCCTTTAAAGGTTGCAAAAAGGTCCCTAAAGTGTTGCCAAATTACACCAAAATTTTGCAACTTGGCCCTCACCACTTTGGGCAGCCATTAAATACATTTATGAGCTGAAATATTCAGCAAATAAACTGCAAGAAATCTGTCCATAAGCAGCCGTGAGTCTTTCCCCCATTTCTAAGCAAAATTTTTCAAGTTTTTGGAGCAAAACTCAAGCAGAAGTTGTCTTCACTCATACTAGCAAGGTAACTCTTGAAAACATGTTGTTTTGTTGCATTTTTAATGAAAAATCTGTGGCTGATTTAGGGTGGAAGGATTGAGAATTTTCAAGTTTCAATTATGTGGTTTTGGTGTTGCTAATATTTGGTTGTGATTAGAGAAGGTTTTGGGAGAGAAAAACACAAACTTTGGGTGTGTTTTCTAGTGGAATAAACGTGTATGTTAAGGGGTTTGAATGAGAAATTTTCACAGTAAAGATTATGGTTGTGGTTTTTGTTTATGTGTATTGATATGAGAATCAAAATTTTATAAACTTGAAAGTGTGAAAATAAAAATTTAGTTGTGTGGCTCAATGTGAAACCGTGTATGTGTATATGTGTTGGTTGATGAAGTTTAAGTTAAGTTTTGATTATTAGTTGGTTTGAAAATAAAGTTTGATGTGTAAAATTAATAAGTAAACAAAGAGAGCATGAAAACAAAATTTAGTGCATGATTTCTTTAAGAAAATCCATAGGTTTTAAGGGAATGATACATGAAAATTTTGTTATGAGATAGGTTAAGCTTAGGTTTGAAATGGACATGTGTTGGTGTGGAAAAATGAATGATGAAAATGAAACCTTGAAACAATATTTCTATTTAGGGTTTCCTTAAGAAAACCATGTATTGGTTAGTGCAAAAATGGTTGTGTTTTGTATGAAATGATATGAAAGGAAATAATGTATTAAATGTGTATTAAACCGGGTCTAAAAATGAGAAAGAACGGGTTGAAATCCTATTAAAAACGACTAAGTTTTTATGGAAAATTTTACGTAAAAAGTTTGTAACTTTTACATAAAATTAGGTATGTGGTGTAGTATGTGGCAGGTTAGATGGTTTCGAGACGTTTCCTAAACACCGAGAACCTAGAATTTTAGCGGAAATGCTGCTGAAAATTTTATAATGGCACAAAAGGTATTTTAGGAAACGAGGGGTAAAAGTGTGATCAGGAAAGGAAACCGAGCCCCTTCGGTAACCTAGACTCAGGAAATGGCAAGGGACATTTTTCAGGATTACTGAAACACCCATTTAAGGCCTCGAAACGCGAGAAAAATGAGAAACAACCCTAGGTGTTAGAATAGTAACACTCATCGATTTTGCAGCAAATGGTGCTGTAAAATATCGAGGCCTAAGAAGATTATTTTATGATTTTTAGGCTTAGAAAATTTGGTTAAAATGTTAGAACGGAAATTTAATGGTCCATTGACCCGTCAGGGGTAAAATGGTCATTTTGACCAAAAATTCTTGGAATGCACGAAAAGGGCCGTTAGAGGTTTAGAATGATTTAACTGAAACTCTAAAGGTCAAAATTGAGTTTTATGTCAATAAAACGTAGGGTTACTATGAAAAATGAAATTAGGGGTAAAATGGTCACTTTGATTGAAAGTTAGCAGAAAAGTCTAAAATGAAATATAAAGCCTCTAATTTCTTTAATAGGAAAGTAAATGTAGAATTTTTATGTTTTCCTAAAATTTAAAAGTATGAAATAACGGTTGTCTATCTAGGTTATAGGAATCAGACCCAAACGTGATGAGGAAACGTCAACGGACAAAGGAAAGCAAACGCTAGCTAATTACCTGTAAGTTCAGACATTTAATTGTCTGTAACATGAACTTACTCATTATGTTTTTATGTTATGTGTACGATGTAAAATGGTAGTTAAAGGTGCTGTATGCACGGTAGGGTGTTAATATATATACACCTAATGAAAGGAAGAATTGTAAAGGGTTCCAGATCATGGGGCAATGAGAAATATCACCTTGTCGGAACTAAATAAAAGACGGTAACGAAACCACTATTGGCGTACCAACTTTCTGACCTATGGGGAGGTTTAATGGTGTTATATACACGTATATATATATGTATTAATGAAATGTTAGACTGTGGAGGATTGGCCAATGGGTCGCTCCTTAGTGTCCCTCCCAATCATGCACGCAAAAGAACAGTACGACCAAAATGGGGCCTAAAACCAGAACGTGATGAAAGATAATGACTTAAAATTGAAAACGATACCATAATTGACCATAAATGAGTATAATATGTACTAACTTTAAGTATGGTGTCTTAGGTTAAAGTCAACGTGAAAAGTATGATCAAAGTCAACTTTCTATTCATGATCAAAAGTCAAAGTTACTATTTATAATGAATAGTACTTTTTACGATTTTAAGTTTTATGTACCGGTACTTATGTTTGAACTTACTGAGCCTGTCGCTCATGAGTTTGTTTATGTTACAAGTAAGCAACCTACTTGGAAGTAGGATTGATGGATGGTGGTGGGGCGTGCATATGCCAGGGGATGGGACAAGGAAAATGGTTCCGCTACAAGACTCCGTTAAGCAACAATTAAAAGGGGATTTTGAAAGATGTATTATGATGTAAATGATGTATATATATATACGATGATGTAAAGTGTCGACTGTAGTAAAGTTTTACAATCCAGTGATATATATATATATGAAACAGTTAAGAAAAAAAATGTATGCATATAATTGGCAAAAGTAAAATGAGAAGACTAAAAGTAAAAAAAAAAAAAATGATACGTAAAAGTAAGTTGCTGGCAACCCAAGTGTTTACAGTCTATCACAGTTGGCAACAGTAGCTGACTGTAATAGTACTGTTTAACTCTACGTACGGTGGGCCACCACAGCAGGCTCTCAACATGTCTTCTAGCATTTGTATGGTCCTCTCAGATTGACCGTTGGTCTGAGGATGAAATGTTATGCTGAACTTTAATCTCGTCCCCAATGCGGCCTGAACGCTTTACCAAAATCTGGAGGTAAAACATCCGTCACGATCTGAGATGGTAGACTTTGACACTCCGTGTAATCCTTCTATTTGAGCTACATAAATTTCTGCTAATCGTTCTATGGAGTAGCTAACTTTCATTACTAAAACTCTAGCTGATTTCGTCAGTTTGTCTACAATCACCTAGATTGCATCATTGCCGTTTGACGTCCTCGATAATCTGACTACGAAATCCATCGTAATCTGGTCCCATTTCCATTTGGGTAGCTTAATTTTCCTGTAATTCTCCTACTGGGTGCCTATGTTCTACCTTAACCTTCTGGCACGTAAGGTATCTATCGATGAAGTCGAAAATGTCATTCTTCATTCCAGGCCACCAAAAGCTTTCCTTCAGGTCCTTGTGCATCTTATTCAGCATTGGATGTATGGAATATGGCATCTCGTGAGCTTCCAAAAGGATTCGCTTCTTGAGTTCTTCTTCTTTCGAAACACACATTCTATCTCTGTAGTAGAGTACACCATCCTTAAAGATTCTAACCTCTGAACCTTTGTCCTCTGTAGCTTCCTTTCTAGACTTGTGCAGGGACAAATTGAGATCTTGACCGATCTTGATCTCTTCTAAGAGCGTCGATTGAAAGGTCATGTCAAACAACCTCCTTGTCAAAATCTTGATCTCGCTACTACATAGCTCCCCTTGTAGCACTCCCGACAAGGCACTGATAGCCATAAGCATAGTAAAATGCTTCCAACTTTGTGCATCGACTACGTTATTGGCCTTTCTTGGATGGTATAGAATCTTGCAATCGTAATCCTTTACCGACTCTAGTTATCTATACTGCCTCATGTTGAGCTCTTTTTACATGAAGATATACTTGAGACTCTGGTGGTTAGCATAAATCTTGCACTTGACTCTGTATAGGTAGTGCCTCCATGCTTTTAACGTAAAAACTACCATTGCTAGTTTCAGATCACGTGTTGGGTAGCTCTTCTCAGGGTCTTTGAGTTGTTATGAAGCATACGCGACTACTCTAACACTTTGCATCAACATGGCTCCCAACCCAGTTTTAGATGCGTCACTACAAATCACAAAGCTTCCCTGACCAACATCTGGAATGGTCAGTATTGGAGCGATTGTGAGTCTTCGTTTCAACTCTTGAAAGCTTTCCTCACACTTGTTGGTCCACTCATATCTCTTTCCCTTCTTAGTGAGCGCTGTAAGTAGTGCGACTAGCTTTGGAAAACCCTCGACAAAACGTTGGTAGTATCCCGCTAAGCCTAGGAAGTTGTGGATCTCTGTCACATTTCTCAGAGCTGGCCACGTGCTAACTGCGTCAATTTTTGCTTGGTCGATAGACACTCCCTCCTTAGAGACTACGTGGCCTAGGAAATGGACCTTCTCCAGCCAAAACTCATACTTAGAGAACTTGACGTATAGCTAATGGTCCTGTTACATGCGCAAGACAGTCCTTAAGTGCTCTTCACGCTCTTCCTTCGTCTTAGAATATATAAGTATGTCATCGATGAACACAATGACAAACTTATCCAAATAGTCCTTGAACATGCAGTTCATCAGGTCCATGAAGGCTGCTGGCATGTTTGTCAATCTGAACAACATGATCAGAAACTCTTAATGTTCGTACTGCATTCGAAAAACTATTTTGGGTACATCTTCATCCCTGATTCGCAACTGATGGTACCCTGAATGTAGATCGATCTTCGAGAACACTACAGTGTCTCAATGCTGATCAAATAGATCATTAACCCATGACAATGGATACTTGTTCTTAATCATAATCCTGTTCAACTTTTTGTAGTCGATGCACATTCTCAATATTCCATCTTTCTTCTTCATGAATGGTACGGGTGCTCCCCAAGATGAACAGCTCTGTCGAATGAATCCCTTGTCTATTTAGTCCTTCGGCTGGGCTTAGAACTCCTTTAGCTCCGTAGGGCCTATTCTGTACAGGGCCTTAGAGATGGGGGTTGATTCTGGTAGACGTTCAGTCTTGAATGAGATCTCGCACTTTGGCAAGAGTCCTGGAAGATCTTTTGGAAATACCTCTACGAATTCCCTGACTATCGACACATTCTCGGGTCTTATCTCTATTCCTCGAGTCTTATCTACTACATATGCTAGGAACCTCGTGCATTCATTGGATAGCATCTCGCAAGCCTTCACTGCTGAGATCATCATCTTTGGTTGCTCTAGCGACAAACCCTTATAGACAAACTTTTCACATCCGATTGGTTCAAAAGTAACCTCCCGCCTTTGACAGTATATGACGGCATTGTATTTTGTGAGGAAGTCCATCCTTACAATTACATCATAATCATACATGTCGATGACGATCAGGTTAATGTTCAATTCTCACCCGCAGATAATTAGTAGCACCTAACGTATCCAGTAGTTAGACAACAAAACTTCCCCTGAAGGAAGTGATATTCTAAAAGTCTATTTTGTCCTATCTAAGCTCATATCTAGCTTTCTGGTGAAATCTGATGATGCAATGAATAGGTGGTGCCAGAATCAAATAAAACTAATGCATCAAAGTTGGTGACAAAAAGCTGGCCCGTGACCATTACAGAAGTTCCGGCTTCAGCGTCACTCCTCGTGTAAGCATAGATTCTCCCTTAATTATCTAGAGCTTTCAGTCTGCCTTGTGTGATCAAAGGGCCTTCGATCCTGGTCTGGACAGTGTAAAGTTGATTATTCCTAGTGCGGGGTTGATTCTGTGGGTTGGAGTAGCAATTTTTGGGGTAGTGGCCTTCCTTGCCACAGATGAAACAGCCACTTGCTCCCTGCTTGCATTCTCCTGGGTGCCTCTTTCCACATTTCAAGCACATCGGGTATTGGCTGCCATTTCCTCCCTGGTCATTTTTCCTTTGGGGGAAATTCTTCTGTGAATCTTGGTTGCCTTGATTCCCTTTTTCTCTTATTGTTATTGTGGGAATGCTTGCTATTATGGCTGGTCCCCACGTCTTACCCTTCTTGTTATGACTCGGGGTTCTGCTTCCCATAAGCCTGCTCAGCTTGCGTTTTCTCCTCCTTTCGTGCCTTAAAATTCTGAGCCTTTCGCTCCTTATCCTGAACCCACCAATACTCAGCTCGGATAGCCCTACTGACACATTCTGTGAAACATTCTGTGACACAGTCTACTACTGTCGCTGGTTTGTGGCTTCCACTACAAACCTAAACTATGATGTCTGTTCTGAACATCTTCAGTATTCGTCTGACTCTCTCCTTTTTAGTCGGTACCAAATCTGTACAAAGTTGAGCCAGCTGCTCAAACTTCCTGACTGCCTCCATGACAGTCATGCTACCTTGGCACAGGTTGTTAAGCTCATCTTGCTGCGCTACTAGTGCTTCATCGTTGAAGTACATCTCTTTGAATTCCTCAATGAAATCGCTCCAGCACATCTCTCTAATGTTCCTCCTAATGGTTACTATCTTCCACCACTGACGCGCCTCATTGTATAGGGTGAAGGATGCGTACATCACTTTCTCTCTATCTGTTAGCCCTATAAAATCCAAGATTACTTGGATATTCATTAGCCAGTCATCGGCCTCTATAGGGTTAGCAGTTCCTTCGAATTCTAATGCTTTCATGCATCGAAATCTCTCATACAAGTCACCTTCCCTAGGGGTTGGCAGAAAAATAATTGCTGCAGCGAGAATAGCCGTTGCTAAGGGTGCTAGCACCACCTGGGTTGGAGGAGCTGCTTGCTCCCTCAGAGTTTCTGGGGCTGCTAGAGCCTCCTGGGCTGGCACCTCTACTGTCTGTGGTTCCTGGGGTTACTAGCCTAGTCGTTCCCTAAGATGGTTTAGTTCACATTGCTGGTTCTCCATCATCTCTTGCATAGCTGCAAGCTGTGCCATCAATTCATCCTCTCAGGATGCTGGGTTTGACTGAGCTCTCGTTCTTACCATGTTTTCCTATGTGACCCTATCATACAGTTGGAAAGAAAATTATGAGTATTTTGTTTCCACACTTGGAAATCATCACATATTATTTTCCTTCTTACTCGACTATCATGGATATACGTATACATATTATATCTTCCTCTTTCTTATTCTGTGATGTTCAATACAATTTGCCTCATCGTATTGAAACATTGCCTGAGTGCCAGGACTCATCCTGCACTTTCTTTCACACTACAGTCATGTGTGGAAAATCATATCTTGGCTCTTGAGCAAAACTGTACTGCTTTCCATAATATTTTCACAAAATATATTCAAGACTCTAGTCTAGTGGGAGTGACACACACTTCCCCGTATACAATCCCAACAGGGTACATTAAGCTAAGTCCAATGGCGAAAGCTACAACTTCCCTTTGTACATTTACATAATCAAAATTCCCGTGGAAATGGTCACTGCTACCGGAAGGACAATCCTGATTCAGCATCAGACATTTCCTCATCATCACTATCACTGAGAGGGAACTCCTCTGAGTCATCCTCTTCGTCTCCCTAGACAAAACTGGCTTCGTCATCGCGAGCTATGATGACTTGGGGTTCATACATCCCCATCCATTCATCATTACTAAAGTGGTCGAGGATCTCCCCTTCCTCATCGTTGGGATGGGCGTCGAGAAGAGCCTCGTCATCATCCTCTTCCATGGGGTGTTCGTGAGATAGAAGGGCTGGTTCAGGTTTTTTATCAGTTCCCCATTGCCCTCGAGTACTTCTAGTTGGTGTTCGGCCATGAACTCTTCGTTGGCCGATTGGGGTACGGGGTTTATGGGGTTACCCTCCATATTGGCAGTCATTGCATCGTCTTGGGCTTGTGTAGGGTTTTCGAGATTGATCACTTCCCTCTCGGTGTCTACTATCTCCTAGATAAGGTTTGCTACTCTTTCTACTTGATCGCTCTTCTAATTCTATTTGGCAAGGTCTCTTTCTCTCCTTTGGTCTTCTCCTACCTTGATCCACTTTCGCCTCGACCTTGGTTTCATCATAAGCCTTCCTCAACATGTACTATAGAAGTCTATATCAATTCCTCATAGTGCACAGTATATGTTAGAACTATGTCATTGGACATCGGTTGCAGTCTCTCAATCTGATGAACAAATTCTCATATCTCTGTAACTCTAGGGAACTTAGGCGGTTTTACTTCCCCACTTACCCATAAAGAAAATTTAGGGCTGATATTGGACTCCTCTCAAAGATTTGCTCAATCGTGGTATGGCGAACCTCGACCCAGTTAAGAGCTCATCCTGGTCATAAGAATCCCGATACACACGAGAGTATCTTCTTGAGAGATATCAACAGCCAACAGGACTCAGTTATCTTGATCAATGGCGTATAATTAGGGAATCATTTAAAAGTGTGAAACAAATCCTGACATTCTCATAGAGTGCAGGAGTACTGTTTGTCATTCAAAACTTAGTGGACAACTAGCCTTGAAGATCGATACAACTTGGGCAGCAATCCATGTTCTTACTCTGAGCAGTTCTTTAGCACTGCACGGCCATGATTTTATGTATAGTGATCTCAGCATCTCTTCATCTTATCCTCGCCATCATAGATTTCGTCATCTCATTACTATAAAATGTTATCTTCAATAAATAAACATTTAATGACTAAAAATAAAAAAAACTTACTTGGACAAATGAGGCTGGCATGCGGCGATGTGAGGTAGGGTGGTAGGATACCGCTTTAATACCAACCGTGATGTCCCGTGTCCTGAGTGGCCCAGACCGTCACTTAAAAACTACTATTACTGTGGCGACCCGTGCCCTTAGCGGCCCAGATCGTCACTAAAAACTTTCTTCTTTAACTAATACTTATACTTTCTTGTAGTTTAAACGTAATCTAATACCATAAATTTTAGGGAATTTTTTTCGTTGGGTACATCATTATTATTTACGTACAGTACGACTATTAGTTATTATTCAAAAATACCATTTAACGGTTACTATTCAAAAATACTGTTTAACTATCACTATTCAAAATATACTATTTAGCATTACTATTTACAAATACTGTTTACTCAAAACTTATGCGCAAGAACACTCGCGGTATGTCCACAACCTCTCCTCACATCCACCTCCGCCGCCGTCATCACCCATAGATGATTTAAGCCGTAGGATGCTTACCTATAGCATGAACATACTTTGTGAGCTTTATGCCCAGTAAGCATAACATGTTTACCATAAAACATGTTTAAACATAATACATATTTAAAATCATGTGATCATACAACCATCACAGATACCATATAACACATCAAGTATCATATCACCACGTATCACATTATGTAATACAAACATCACATACTTCATGCATAACATAGTATATCTTATACTAAATGCATCTTATGAAAATAGAAGCATAGAGAACTAATGTATACAATGATCAATGCATGATCCAGTTATGTTCGTTTATGCTTCAAATATTCTTTTCTTTCTCTTGTCTACTTTGGGCCCCTGTGTCAGTACCGTGTGCGTGCAGACCAATGGTAATGCCTGAGGTCACTAAAAAGCTGGAGAACCATCAACGGATGCTCAACTTTCTGCTTTATCCTACAATAACTTTGAAAACTCTTTCGACTGAAAGAGCCGGTATGACATGCCTATTAAATTCCATCTTCTGTTCTAGCCATGTACTTCTCTAAGCTATCCCAAATCCTACACGGCAGGGATGTATAGCTTCTATCTTGTTCTTTCATCAATCTACTTGATTGTGAGACTATATGCTCTTAAATATGCTGTGCGTCAATGTGTGCATGGCATGAAATACTTAACATATAGTAAACATCATTTTAACATCATTTTATTCATGCGTAGGTGGAGTTGCACTTACCTAATTGCAAGCAATTTCATACTCGTTCTCACACCTCAATCAGCCTACAGGTTACCACCTGTCATCAATAATGTGTCTCATCAGCACTTTTACTGAGTCATTAATATTGTTAGTGACTATCACTTACATCTCTACGTGGTACCGAGGTCCATCGGTACCCTAATGGCATACCTTAGGGATTTGGTGTTTAACTCCTATTGTTGTTTGATTAACTGTCTTCTTGACAGATTACTCATTGTTCCTCAGAGTATTGTTCAGAACACGGTCCTTAACTGGTTACCAACCAATCAACTGATCGGTTATCTCACGTGTTGGTATATACGTAATCTACTGGGTTACTATGCACAAATTTGGTGTAGTAATCGGCTGGGTTACTTTGCCTATTTGGGTGTGGTAGCCTTCTGGGCTACTATTTTTTGGTGTAGTGGCCTATCGGGCCACTATAGCTTGTTTGGCATAGTAGCCTATAGGGCTACTAAGACTCGTTTAGTGTAGTAGCCAACAAGGCTACTTAGACTCGTTTGGTGTGGTAGCCAATCGAGCTACCCACACAATCTTATTTGTTTAAGAAAAATTGTTTTGGTTAACTTATAAAAATTCTCGTAAAAATTGTGTATTTGGGAACTCAACCCCTTATCACCCCGTTGGATGGTGGGGGATGTTTTTATGAAAAATCATGTTCATATATTTAAAATGTTAAAAATACATAATTATTTGAGATACGTAAAATACATTTTTAATGCTTGCATTTTAAAGGGGGTTTTCAACCATTTTTGAAAAACTGTTTTGGAATTAAGTCGAAATGACTTCGTTTCCAAATTTAACAAACATGAAAGTTTTCATCCTCGACGAGCTGAACAAATCTCATGTTCACCTCGAAGCCTATGTCAAATTCTAACGGCTCCTAAACTCATTAAACTCCAGTTTTACAAAAACTTCCAGTTTTACACCACTTTGAAAATAGCTCAGTTTATGGTCCGAAACGGCCAAATTTTTAAAACACGCATGAGTCATTCTCAAGGTCTCGATGAGATCTACAACTTTTGTGTTGAGACCGAAGTCCGTTTCGGACTCTAAGGGGTCCGTTTTTTAAAAAATCCAAGATTGCTATATGGGGTCGGGTCCTATTCTCAACTTTGTTCCCAGTTTGGGCACCGAGTGAAAAACACTCGAAAAACATATCTTAATGTCGTTTTTGACCAAAGGCTAGTTGATATCAAAACAACCGTAATGAAATTTTCTTAAAACATTATATTTTATCAAATCCCAAATTTAGACCGTAAGTGGGCCAAAAGGGCCAAAATCCATGGCTTATCCTAAGAATAGTTTTGTGCCCAGTCACATCATTAAATGTTACACTCATATCCTTACATAAAATATTTTGTAAACATAACCATAATCACATAAACTTAAAAATGGAAACTTAAGGGCTTAAAATAAAATTGTTACAACCCGTGTGCATAAACAAATACACATAAATGGCTTTGATCAAAACTTAAAATCACTGACCACAAAAAGCAAGGGTTTTCGGTTATTACCTTTTTGTGCTTTGAACTTAGGCTTTGATGACAAAGTGATCATTGGAAACCAAGAAGAATGAAGGTTGGTTTTGTGCTAACAAACACCAAAATATTTCTCTTAACATCAACTTAAAATAAGAGAACTAAAACCACAAAATCAATCTAGAATCTTACCCTTGAAAACTTGAAACAACTCGAAAATGATTTCTCCTAGCACAAGTTTGAAGAGGTTTGTTTTTGGTAAACTTTTGGCAAGGTTTTGAACTTAAAGAATGGTGGTTTTTTGGGCTAGAGTGTGGTCGGCTACAGCTTAGAGAAGAGAGAGAGTGAGCTAAAAATTTTGGAGTGTGGAAATGAAGAAACTAAACCCAAAGATATGGCCATCCCTTTTATAGACAAATCCCAATCTTACTTAACTAACTTAAGTTTGATTAATCAAGCCAACTTTAAGCTAATTTTGGGGACAAAAACCTACCCATTTCAGTCCCAATTTCAGATGGATGTGCATCCATTTAAGGGAGAGGGTGCGAAGGAGTAGTGATGTGAGGTTTGTGAATTGTTTATACAATGTGTCATCAACTAACCCATTATTTTATTGTCACTTTTTGGGGTTTCTAACTACTACAAATCAGCTAGTTTTCTAGCTAGAGTACATGGTTTTGGGATCAAGAAATTTCATCTGTGTTGCTCTCTTCACAATCTAGTCTTATACTGTGGTTTTCGATCTTTTCTCGTTAGTGTTCAAATAATCACCCGAAAATCAGATTTTCTGAATCTGATTTTTATGCGGATGATTTCTAGTTGGTTTATATTATCTGTGAGCCCATTCTACCCTAAATTACTGCTTATACCCTATACTATGGTTGTGTCTACAATGTGTTATACTTGTGCAAGCATACCGAAGCATTTTTGCGTGACATTTCCAACATAGTTTCTCTTGACTAATTTGGATGTGCTGAGTCCATTTTTGTCAGTTTCTCGATGAGGAGAGGTCAACCAGACCATTTCCTCGATATTGTATCCTTGCTAGGGTTTCTATTGTTGCTTTGCTCAGACATTCAGTTCGAGCTTTTCAGGTGATCTGTTCACTAGTCTTATGTTAGGAATGCTCGTCCGGACTAGTCCCTTGATACTACATATCTCACATTTTTATACACATAACAGGGTGGACTGGATTCACTGTCTGATACCCCCCATTCACTTTATGGATAGAAGTAAACAGTACCATACCCGTTTAATCAACATTTTTCGACTAAATCCCTTATTACGTCGGAATTAAGCTTCAGAGTTTGCGAGGGTCATTTTAGTGGTTTTTTACTTCTTACACGGCCACCTACACGGGTGTGTACGAGGCTACATGGGCGTGTCTTTTCTCAACACGGTCGTGTCCCTCAATTAATACACGGTATCTTATGCGGTCCCATACACAGGCGTGTATAAATTACACGGGCGTGTCGTTGCTCAACACGGCCGTGTCTTGGAAATCTTTATTTTTCCCGATTGGTACACGGTCTCATACACGGATGTATACCCAGGCGTGTCGCACTACACGGCCATGACGGCCATGTTCATCAACACGTCCACTGACATTTCATCAACCTAATTAGTACATGGTCTCTTACACGACCGTGTACTTGTGTTCACCTACATGACCATGTTTACTCGTATGGCCTTATGTGCATGCATAGTCCAAATGGTACACGATCGTGTACGTGCCCGTGTTCTTCAAATTTTACACTAAATGCATCAAATCATCCCAAAATTTCTTATTAAATGAAATTTATATTACAGAGAAGGGCGGTCCTTCTAACCTAGCCTTCTTACAAAAATTTTCGTCCTAAAAAATTAGAATAAATTCGAGAAGTCTCTTCTCATATCCTCTTCCCATTCCCATGTAGCTTCTTCTAAGTTGTGGTTCTGCCACAACACTTTTACAAGTGGAATGACTTTGTTCCTGAGAAATTTATTCTCTTTAGCTAAAATCTACACAGGCTTCTCCTCGTATGTCAGATCAGCGTGTACTTCTACTAGTTCCTGCCTTAGGATGTCGGAGCTGTCTGGCACGTACTTCTTCAACATTGAAACGTGAAAGATGTTATGTACTGATGAAAATTCAGGAGGAAGAGCTAACCTATAGGCCACCTTCCTAACTCCCTCGAGGATCTCGTAAGGTCCTATGTATCTAGGACTGAGTTTTCCTTTCTTCCTAAAGCACATCACCCCCTTCATGGGTGCCACCTTGAGAAAAACTGAATCTTCTTCTTGAAATTTGAGAGGCCTCCATCGTTTATCCGCGTAACTCTTCTGGCGGCTATAAGCTATATCCAGTCTCACTCGTATAAGCTTCACATCTTCTATCGTGCTCTTGATGAAGTCCGTGCTGGTGAGCTGTTTCTCTCCAATTTCATGCCAATGTAACGGAGATCTGTATTTCCTCCTGTAAAGTGCCTCGTACGGTGCCATTCCCGTCGAGGAATGGTAGTTGTTATTGTATGAGAATTCTATCAACGGTAGCTTCTGGTCCCAATTCCCCTTGAAGTCTAGGACACAAGCTCTCAACATATCTTCTAGCATCTGAATGGTTATCTCAGACTGACCATCAGTCTGAGGATGGAAAGCTATGCTAAATTTCAACTTGGCTCCCATTAAAGCTTGAATGCTTTGTCAAAACCTTGAAGTGAAGCATCGGTCGTGATCTGAGGTGATCAATTTTCGCACACCATGCAGTCTTACTATCTGAGCTACGTACATTTCGGCTAACCTTTGCACCAAATAGCTTAACTTTATTACTAAAAATCGAGCTGATCTCGTTAATTGGTCTATAATTACCCATATGGCATCGTTTTCGCTTGAAGTTCTGGGCAATCCAACCATGAAATCCATTGTAATTTGCTTCTATTTCTACTCTGATAGTTCAATATTTTGCAGTTCTCCTCCTTGTCGTTGATGCTCTGTTTTGATCCTCTGGCAGGTGAGACATTTTACCACAAATTCAACAACGTTGTTTTTCATTCCCGACCACCAAAAGCTTGCTTCTAAGTCTGGGTACATCTTATTCGCCCCTGGATGTACCGAGTAAGGTGTGTTATGAGCTTCGGATAGGATCCTTTTCCTGAGTTTCTCATTCTTTGGAACACATACCCTATCCTTGAAATAGAGTATGCCATCCCTAGAGACTTGAAATTCTGAATTCTATCCCTCTATTGCCTCCTTTTTAAGCTTGTGTAGAGTTGAATCGAGGTCTTGGCCGGCTTTAATTTCCTCTAGTAGCACTGATTGAAGGGGTCATTTTCGACAATCTCCTTGTTAAAATCTCGATTTCGCTGCAACGTATCTCCTTTTGTAACGTTTCTGGTAAGAGTGGATTGCCATGAGTGACAAGGTATGCTTTCTGCTTAGTGCGTCGGCTACCTTATTTGCCTTCCCGGGATGATAAAGGATTTCACAGTCATAATCCTTTACCAATTCCAATCACCTCCTTTGCCTTATGTTGAGTTCCTTCTGCGTGAAGATATACTTGAGGCTTTGTGATCCGTATATAACTCACATTTGACACCATATAGATAGTGCCTCCATATTTTGAGTGCAAAGATGACTGCTACAAGCTTTAGGTCGTGTGTTGGGTAATTCCTTTCATGGTTCTTGAGTTGTCGTGAAGCATACGCGACTACTCTATCATTCTGCATGAGTACGGCTCCTAGTCCAGTCTTGGATGCGTCGTTGTAGATCATGAAATTCCCTTATTCAGCATCCAGTATGGTCAAGATCGGAGCGCTCGTGAGTCTACCTTTTTAACTCCTAGAAGCTTTTCTCGCACTTGTCAGTCCACTCATACTCCTTCTCCTTCTTGGTCAGCGTTGTGAGTGGTGCAGCTAGTTTTGAGAATCCTTCTATAAAGCATCAATAGTGACCTGCTAAGCCGAGGAAACTACAGATTTCTGTTACATTCTTAAGAGTCGGTTAGTCACTAACTACTTTGACTTTTGCTAGGTCTACGAATACTCCTTCCCAGGAGACTACATGGCCAAGGAAATGAACCTTCTCCAGCCAAAATTCATAATTGGCGAATTTGGCGTATAGCTGGTGATCTTGTAGCTTACGCAAGACAACCCTTAAGTGCTCCTAATGCTTCTCTTTTGTCTTGGAGTATACAAGTATATCATCGATGAATACAATGACAAACTTATCTAAGAATTCCTTAAAGGCATAGTTCATCAGATCCATGAAAGCTACAGGTGCATTCGTCAGACTAAATGACATGACAAGGAACTCGTAGTGTCTATAGTGAGTTCGGAAAGCCGTCTTGGGAATGCCTTCATCACGAACTCATAGCTGATGATACCTGGAACATAGGTCAATCTTGGAAAATATGGTAGTGCCTCGGAGTTAGTCGAACAGATCATCGATTCATGGTAACGGATACTTATTCTTGATCGTGATCTTGTTCAGCTCCCTATAGTCGATACACATTCTCAGCATTCTGTCCTTCTTCTTAACAAATAAGATTGGTGCTCCCTACAGTGAATAGCTCTGTTGGATAAATCCTTTATCCATCAGATCTTTCAGCTGAGTTTGAAGCTCCTTTAGCTCTATCGGGGCCTTGGATATAGGGGCTGACCCTGGCAATAACTCGATCTTGAATGAAATTTCTCGCTCCAATAGAAGTCCTAGAAGATCTTCGGGAAACACTTCCACAAGCTCTCAAATTATTGGTATATTGTCTGGTCCTGTCTTTGTCTCCTGAGACTCATCTATGATGTGTATGAAGAATCTGGTACATCCACTGGATTGAAGTTTATGGGCCTTCATGGCAGAAATCATCATCTTGGGTTATTTCAATGACAAACCCTTGTAGACAAACTTCTTATGTCCGACTGGAGGGGACCTAACACCTGTAGGATACACAGACTCAGACTTCCAGACTTGTAAGGATTCGAGGAAATCGACATCTGGATCAATATTCTTACTCGGAGGAGGCGCCATTGTGTGGAGGAGCATGAAGCAGGGTTGCACAGCTGACTCTACTATGGAGGCTGGGTATGTGGCTGTGGCTGAGGCATCTAAAGATGCGGTTTGACTCCGTAAGTTCTTTAGAGACCTTGAGGTCATTCCAGGTGTTGACAAGCCTATCACACTTTACTGTGATAACACTAGGGCTATTGCCAACACAAGAGAATCTCTGCACCATAAGAGGACCAAGCACATATATCGGAGATATCACATTATTAGAGGGCACGTGGAGACAGGACAAATAGATGTATGTAAGATCGCGTCCAAGGACAACATTGTCGATCCCTTTACTAAGACTTTGGTGGCTAGAAGCTTTGAGAGGCATGTAGAGGCAATGGGGATAGACCGAGCATCTAACTCATGTTAAGACTATTATATTGTCTAAAGCCATGGTGGGGACAGTTTGTCTTGGCTGTCTGGAGTATAGACTCCCAAGTAGAGACATAGATATGTTGCTTGGTGGTGACATATTAGACTGGGACTAAAGCGTGATTGATCTACGTAGTCCGCTATGAGTGGATCGATCTACTTTTGACGTTCATTGTGCAGTAACCTTAATCCTGAGTAAATGAACAGCTTCATGTATATGACTTGTGTACTTTGATGTTCCAATGGCTAAAGCGTCTCAGAGGTAGTAAGCTTATAGACCAGTTCGTTAGGTGCATGACTTGTATACGATGAAGGGTTTGTTTACATATATGGGAATCATATCTCTAATAAGGAGTTAAGGGTATCCTCTTAAAGGCATTATACTGGATGTGAAAATGGACAAGGCCTTGGGTCGTCTGCTGGGCGGATGACTTCTTATTCACATATGGTGAATAATCATTTTCTTTATTTGGTAGTATAATGGAACATTGAAAGAGCCTGATCAGTAGGATTAAACGGACTATGACCTAAGGCTGATCATGGATATCATATGAGGGTTTTGCATACATGACAAGGTCATTAGATAATAGCTTATCACAGGCTTACGTAATACGGTATATAATTGGGAGTTCAGTTTCAGGTTTATAGTGGAGTGACTCTGAAATTAGTAATCATATGATTAAGTTGTTTAGTAAAGAATGATGATCATGTGGATTCGTGGGAGCCCGATTATATATGTCCAATTGGTCCCTCTGCTAGCTCCACATAATTCCTTAACGTTTGGCAAATTGATTTGAGTATGCTATTGGCTAGTTGATTATGCATGGATGGTGTTGACATAAGATTAGGCTGGTGGACAAGATTCTCTCCGGTTGGATTCAGATTTTGTTTTGGATAATAGAGTACACAATTATTCGAACTCCAAATAAAGTTGTCATGATTTTATTTGAGATTAGATTACAGTTGTAGAAAATTATCCATGAGAACAAGAATTTGAAATACAACTGTTTGTAGATTTTGAAATTTGAATTTTGAAATTTGAAATTTGAAATTGAAATTTGAAATTGAAATTCGAATTTGAAATTTGAATTTGAAATTTAAATTTGAAATTTGAAATTTGATATTTATATTTGAAATTCAAATTTTGAATCACAGTCCAAGTAGGATTCAAATTTCTTGTGGTAAATCCACAAGCGATGAAATTCGAATTTAAGTTGGATATGGAGAGGAAAATCTTGTTTGAATCCTACTTGAATTTTGAATCCAAATCCTAACAAACTTGGTCGAAAATTTTGAGGATTATCCTTATGGAATTTTCAGATTTTTTGTGGATAAGGTTCAGGGAAAAATTCAAGTTTCAATCGCTGTTGAATTTGGATTCTCTCCTCCCTAGAGAATGGCTGAAATTTTGAGAGAGAGATCTCATAAGGATTTTCGGTTATTTTGGATAAGAATGAGATAAAATTCAAGCTTCAAAATTGTAGTTGAATTTTGATTCTTCCCTTACTTTTTATGGTCGAAAATATTTGGGAAAATCTAAAGAGATTTTCAGATTTTTGGTTGGTTAAGTGGAGATAAAATTCTAGTTAAAATCCTGTTTGAATTTTGAATGGTAAAATCCTAAAGTGGCCGAAATATTTAGTTGGGATTTGGCCTTGATAATTTCATATTTTATGTGTGGATAAGGGAGAAAATCTTCTCCTAATCCAATTCGAATTCAGAGGATCACCTCATGTAAGTCTATAAATAGAGGTCCTGCCACTCCAGTTCTCTTAGACCACAGACTCTCAGGTGAGCAGGCTTATTGTTACACAACTCACCGTGACAATAAGTTCTTTAGAGATCTGGGTGGTCAGAAGAAGACTAGTAGTGCTAGCATACCAATCGAGGTTCAGAGTGCCCACACACTCAGCCATTCGGGAATTGGAGAATAGTAGAGAAGGCTAGTTGGTTGAAGCCCTCCAGTCATTCTCATCCTGTAGATTGGCGTCCTTGAGGTATGAGTTTAAATTGTTGTTAGTTTATTGTATATGGCATCATGAGATATTTAACGATCTTTAAAAATTTTTATTGTTCCGCTGCGCCACTCTAATACGTTTTTATCGATTTATTTCCTACAATAATCACGTTGTAATCGTGCATGTCAAGGATGATTAGATCGATGCTCAGCTCCTGTTCGCAGATAATTACTGGTACGTGGCGTAGCCAGTAATTAGACAACAAAACCTCCCCGGAGGGAAAAGCAGTTTGAAAAGTATGTTTCATTCTATCTACGTTCTAGCCTATCTTCCTAGCAAACTTTGACAATGTGAATGAGTGTGTAGCTCCAAAATCAAATAAAACCAATGCAGTGGAGTTGGTGATAGAAAGCTAACCTGTCACCACGGTTGAGGTTCCGGCTTCTGCATCCTCTCTGGTAAATGCGTAGATCTTCCCTTGCTTTTTTGGAGCTTCTAATCTAACTTGATTGATGGAGGGGCCTTCAACTCTAACTTGGGTGGCATGTAATTGTCCTCCTGTGACACGAGCTTGACCCTGTTGGTTTTGTGGATTTGAGCGGCAGTACTTTGTGAAGTGACCTTCCTTGCTGCATATGTAGCAGCCGCTAGTGCCTAGACAGCATCCTCCCGGATGATTTTTTCCACACTTTAGGTAGGGTGATTGCTAACTACCATTTCCCCCACGGTTATTCTTCTTTTGGGGAAAATGTCTCTGTTGCCTTTGGTTGCTCAGATTCCCTTTCCTTTTGTTATTATTATTGGACTGTCTATAGTATTGGCTGGCCCCTGTATTCTGACCCTTGTGTTGTGAGTTAGGAGTCGGCCTTCCCACGAACTGTTTTGGCTGATTCTTCTCTTCTCTTTTTGCCTTAAAAATCTGGACCCTTCTCTCCTTGTCCTAGGCCAACCAGTATTCAGCTTTGATGGCCCTACTAACACATTCAGTTACTGTTACAGGACTATGGCTGTCGTTGTAGACTTGGATGGCGATGTCTGTATGAAACATTTTTAGCATCCTTCGAGCAAAGTCGAGCCAATTGCTCAAACTTCCTTATAGCCTCCATGATCATCATACTACCCTGGCAGAAATTATTGAATTCATCTTACTGAATGGCTAGGGCTTTATCATTAAAGTATATTTCTCTAAATTCAGCAATGAAGTCTGTCCAATTCATTGCATTGATGTCCCTCTTGATTGTCACGGTTTTCCACCACTGGCGCGCTCCTTTGCGTAAGGCGAGGGATGCACATAACACTTTTTCCCTTTCGGTCAGCCCTACGAGGTCTAAAATGACCTGAACATTAGTTAGCCAATGATCAGCTTCAATAGGGTTCATCGCCCCCTCGAATTCTGGCACCTTCATGCACCTAAATCATTCGTATAAGTCACCATGTCCCTAAGGTGGCACAAGAACATTAGCTGCTGTGGGAGTAGCCACAACTGATGGTGCTGGTAGGGTCTGGACTGCTGGGACTACCTACTCCCCAGGTGTGTTGAGGGCTATTGGAGCTGTTTGAGCTGGCACCTCCACCGGTTGTTGTACCTGTAGTTGTTGGTTCATTTGCTCTCTGAGCTAGTTAAGCTCCCGTTGTTGATTTACCATCATTTCTTGCATCATTGTGAGACATGCTAGCAGTTCGTCGTCTTGTGTAGCTTGGTTGTTTTGAGCTCTTCTTCTTGTCATTGTTACCTATGTAACCCTATCACATAACGGGAAATGAGATCATAAGTATTTTAACCTTGTACTTGGGACTCATAATACATATCATACTCTTAACTTAAACGTCATAGGTAAAACATCTGTATTATGTCTTTCTCTTCCTTTCTTACTCTCGTGATGTTTAATACGATTGCTGCATCGCATTTAGAACATCATCTGACCACCAGGAATCGTCCCGCACTCCTCATTATACTCAAATCGTACTTGTGGGAAAAACCGTGTTTAGGCCCTTGAGGCAAAATGATACTCCTATTTTATAAAGTATTCCACAATACATATATATACATCAGAAATACATACAAACTTTTAGTTTAGTGGGAGTAGTACACACTTCCCAAAATACGATCCCAAAAGTACAATTACTAAGTTAGACAAGGAAGCTACTGTTTCCCCCATACATTCTCAAAACAAAATTCTCATGTAAAGGGTTACTTCTACTCAGAAGATATCACAGACTCGGTGTCTGACATCATCTCACCTTCACCGTCACTGAATGGGAATTCTTCGAGATCTTTGTCTATTTCTCCCCAAACAAAATCAACCTCATCATCACTGGTAATGATGACGTGGGGTTCATGCATCTCTATCCACTCCTCATCACTGAGATGATCGGGAATTTCTTCCCCCTCTTCATCAGGTTGGGCGTCGAGAATGGCCTCGTCATTATCTTCCCCCTCATGATGCTCGGGAAGTTGAGGAACTGGTTTGGGATCCTTATTATTTTCGAGTACTGCTAGTTGTGGTTCGGCCGCGAGCTCTTTATTGGTCGACTGAGGTGCGCCTCGGCCAAGTCAGGGTTAAGTGCCACACGCTCAGCATCTACTACATCTCGGATCAGGTGCCTCAGGTTCTCATGTGGCAGAGGGTACTGGACAAGGTCACTTATATACCACGGGATCCCTTCCAAAGTAGGTTAGTTACCTCTACAAATGGCTTGTTTATGGGAATGCTCGGTAAAATGGCATCTAAAAACTGCTGATAGTAGTGTACCACGGTCTCTCCCTCATAATTATCCCAAATGTCAGAGAGTACTTGATACCTTCTCTCATACATATCGTCCCATATGTCTATATCCTCGGCTAGACCGTCGGAGTTACGAAGGTCCTGACAGAACTCTACCCACGGCATCGTTGGATCCCTAATCGTGCGTCGATCATTCCACCATATAATTACTGGTCCTCGCAGTTGGCTACTAGCCAATACCACCCGTAGACGGGGCAGAATATAGCACGCTTCAAAGATTGCCTACATATGATGAATCCAATAAGGGAGTTCGTATGGGTTGCTACCGTCGTATGTGTGTGGTCGCATGGCAGCAAAAGCTATACTCGCTTCTCGGTCTTTTTGTATCTGCTGTGGGTCAACTGGTGCAGCCATCCTCCTACTATAACTTGAACGTCAACTTACATACTAATATTTAAAAAAAACAAAAGCTAACTTACTTGGGCAGATGAGGCAAGCGTACGGCGATGTTAGGTAGGGTGGCAGGGAACCACTCTGATGCAAACTGTGGCGACCGGTGCCCTTAGCAGCCTTGACCATCACTAAAAAATTTATTCTTTAACTAATACTTATACTTTCTTGTAGTTTAAACTTAATCTGATACTATAAATTTTAGGGATTTTTTTTGTTGCGTACATCATCACTATTTACGTACAGTATAACTATTAGTTATTATTCAAAAATTCCACTTAACGGTTATGTTAAAAAATACTGTTTAACCATCACTATTCAAAATATATTATTTAGCATTACTATTTACAAATACTGTTTACTCAAAACTCATGTGGAAGAACACTCGCGGTATGTCCACAACCTCCCCTCACATCCACCTCCACCGCCATCATCGCCCATAGATGATTTAAGCCGTAGGATGCTTACCTACAACATGAATACACTTTGTGAGCATTATGCCTAGTATGTACAACATGTTTACCGCAAAACATGTTTAAACATAATATATATTTAAAATCATGTGATCATACAACCATCGCAGATACCATATAACACATCATGTATCATATCACCATGTATCATATCACGATATACAAGCATCACATACTTCATGCATAACATAGTATATCTTATGCTGAATGCATCTTATGAAACTAGAAGCATAGAGAACTAATGTATATAGTGATCAATGCACGATCCAGTTATGTTCATTTATGCTTCAAATATTCTTTTCTTTCTCTTGTCTACTTTGGCCCCTGTGTCAGTATCGTATGCACGTAAACCAACGGTAATGCCCGAGGTCACTAAAAAGCTGAAGAGCCATCAACGGATGCTCAACTTTCTTCTTTATCCTACTTTAACTTTGAAAACTCTTTTGATTGAAAGAGCCAGTATGACACACCTATTAAATTCCATCTTGTTTATCTGTTCTAGCCATGTACTTCTCTAAGCTGTCCCAAATCCAACGTGGCAGGGACGTATGGCTTTTATCTTGTTTTTTCATCAATCTACTTGATTGTTAAACTATATGCTCTTAAATATGCTGTGCATCAATGTGTGCATGGCATGAAATACTTAACATACAGTAAACATCATTTTGATATCATTTTATTCATGCTGTAGGTGGAGTTGAACTTAGCTAATTACAAGCAATTTTGTACTCATTCTCACACCTCTTTCAGCTCACAGGTTACCACCTGTCATCAATAACGTATCTCATCAACACTTTTGCTGAGTCACTAATACTGTAAGTGACTATCATTTGCGTCTCTACATGGTACCGAGGTCCATCGGTACCCTAATGGCCTACCCTGGAGATTTGGTGTTCAACTCCTATTGTCGTTTGGTTAACTGTCTTCTTGACAGATTACTCATCGTTCCTCATAATGTTGCTCAAAACATAGTCCTTGATTGATTGTCGACCAATCAACTGACCAATTATCTCACACGTTGGTAGCTAGGTAATCTACTGGGTTACTATGTGTAAACTTAGTGCAGTAACCGGCTGGGTTACTTTGCCTATTTGGGTGTGGTAGGCTTCTGGGCTACTATGCTTTAGTGTAGTGGCCTACCGAGCCACTATGGCTTGTTTAGTGTAGTAGCCTACAGGGCTACTAAGACTCATTTGGTGTGGTAGTCTACCGAGCTACCCACACTATCTTGTTTGTTTAAAAAAAAAAATGTTTTGGTTTACTTATAAAAATTCCCAAAAAAATTATGTGTTTGGGAACTCCTCCCCTTATCACCCCGTTGGAAGGTGGGGGATATTTTTATGAAAAATCATGTTCATATATTTAAAATTTTAAAAATACATAATTATTTGAGGTATGTAAAATACATTTTTCATGCTTGCATTTTAAAGGTGGTTCTGAACCATTTTTGAAAAACTGTTTAGGAACTAAGTCAAAATGACTTCATTTGCAAATTTAGCAAACATGAAAGTTTCGTCCTCAACAAGATGAACAAATCTTGTGTTCACCTCAAAGCCTATATCAAACTCTAATGGCTCCTAAACTCATTAAACTTGTGGGCCATGTGCCTAGTTTTACAAAAACTTCCAGTTTTACACCACTTTGAAAACAGCTCAGTTTAGGGCTCGAAACGGCCAAATTTTTAAAAAATGCATAGGTCATTCTCAAGCACTCGACTAGCTCTACAACTTTCATGTTGAGCCCGAAGTCCGATTCGGATTCTAAGGGGTCCGTTTTTAATAAAATCCGAGACTGCTGTTTGGGGTCAGGTCCTATTCCTAGTTTTATTCCCAGTTTGGGCATGGAGTGAAAAACACTCGAAAAACCTATTTTAATATTGTTTTTGGCCAAAGGTTATTTGACACAAAAACGACCGTAACAAAATTTCCTTAAAACATCGTGTTTTAGCAAAACCCAAATTTGGACCCTAAGTGGGCCAAAATGGCCAAAATCCGTGGCTTATCCTGAGGATAGTTTTGTGTCCAGCCACATCATTAAACGTTACACTCATATCCTTACGTAAAATATTTTGTAAACATAACCATAACAACATAAAATTAAAAATGGAAACTTAAGGGCTTAAAATAAAATTATTACAACCCATGTGCATAAACAAATACACATAAATGGCTTTGATCAAAACTTAAAATCACTAACCACAAAAAGCGAGGGTTTTCGGTTATTGCCTCTTTGTACTTTGAACTTAGGCTTGGATGAAAAAGTGACCATTGGAAACCAAGAAGAATGAAGGTCGGTTTTGTGCTAACAAACATCAAAATATATTTCTTAACATCAACTTAAAACAAGAGAACTAAAACCACAAAATCAATCTAGAATCTTGTGACGCCCCGTGCCCTCAGTGGCCCGGACTGTCACTGAAAACTATTACTTGCTTTAACTTTTATTTTAAAGCCGATGCTTAAACTTACTTAATTTGATACCATAAATTTAGTAGATTTTTTTTTAAATATACGCGCCTGTATTTACTATTCACATACGTATACTTTTAAAATGTGAAATTTGAAAAACATAAGGATTTCAATTATACATACACACTTATATACTTGTTTATCTGATTACTATTCATTAGATACTATTTAAATATACTATCCTTACATATATGGTTTACTGTTCCAAAATACCGTTTAACCTTTACTATTCAAAATACTATTTACTCATACTGTGTAGAAGAATACTCGCAGTGTATCCATAACCTCATCCTCACATCCGCTTCTTCCGCCATCATCGTCCCTTGATGTTTATGCTATAAGACGCTTGCCTATAGCATGAACATACTCCGTGAGCTTTACGCCCAGTAACTACGACATGTTAACCGTAAAACATGCTTAAAACATAGCACATACTTAAAATCATATGAGCATACCAGTCATCACATATACCATATAACATATCATATATCATAGCATCATTTATCACATCATAGAATACATCATCACATATTGAATGCATAACATAGCATAGCTTACACTGAATGCATTTTATGGAAACTAGAAGCATACAGATCTAATGCATACAGTGATCAATGCATGATCCGGTTATGTTCATTTATGCTTCAACATCTTCTTTTTCTTTATCTTGTTTACTTTGGGCCCTTATGTCAGTGCAAAGTGCGCGCAGACCAACAGTAATGCCCGAGGTCACTAAATAGGCCAGAGAGCCATCAACGAATGCTCAACTTTCTGCCTTCTCTTACTTTAACTTTTAAAACTCTTTCAATGGAAAGAGCCAGTACGACACGCCTATTAAATTCCATCTTGCTTATTTGTTCTAGCCATATGCTTCTCTAAGTTGTCCTTAATCCTACGTGATAGGGATATATGGCCTCTAACTTGTTCTTTCATCAATCTACTCGATTGTGAAACTATATGCTCTTATGTATGCTATGCAGCATCGTGTGCATGATACATACCTAAAATATTGGAAAACCATCATTTTAAATTCATTTTATTTATGCTGTAGGCGGAGTTATACTTACCTATCATTGGACAGTTTATACTCTCGCCTTCGTCACAATATAGATACCTCCCTATAATCATAATACATTACATTAGCATTCCCTTTTAGGTCACTGTGGTCATTAGTGACTAATAAAAACTTTATCGTCAGCAATACCGATCCTTATCGGTACTGATTGCCCTTCTCATTGAGAGTTTGATATATATAGATTTATTTCTAATTATGGCTAATTTAATTTATTTTTTCCCAATAAATTAATTAATGTCGCTCTTAGGTCACTCTATTGTTAGTGACTAATATACTTATCATCGTGTGGTACCGATGCCTATCGGTACCTAACTGCTTTACTTGGGACTTTGATATTTATTTTCTAATCATGCTTAATTAATTTGTCTACTTGACAAATTAATCACTGTCTCTAACTATCCTGTTCAAACTCGGTCCTTAACTGGTTAACCGACCAGTCAACTAACTAGATACCTCGCGTATTTACTGTTTAGCCTATCGGGTTACCTTTACCGATTTAACCACCCTAAATTTTATACTTAGCTCACACCCATCCCTCGGGTGATACTATTCTGACATAGGGGTCGTTTTCTTACATTTCGAGATTTCTAATTGGGAGGTTCACTAATCCTCAAAACGTCCGTCCATCTTTCCCGGACCCAGGTCATAGAGGAGGGGCTCCGGCTTCCATCCCGATCACATTTTTACCCCTCGTTTCCAAAAATACCCCTTTTGTGCTGTTTTAGAAATTTCGATAGCATTTTCGCTTAATTTTTGGGTTCTCGGCGTTTAGGAAATGCCTCAAAACCATCTAACCTAATCTAATCTACCACGTACTATACCAGAGGCCTAATTTTTACGTAAAAGCTCAGCTTCTTACATAAAAATATTCACTTTTTCTTTTTCAACATTTTCATTCATTTTTCTTACAATTCCTCAGGTCAATAGTCCATAATTGATACATAATAATTCCAATAATAATATGATGAGTAAAGGAATCAAAATTACTACCAAATCATTCCCATCGACGGTCGAACAAACCATTTGGTCTCGACCGCACAATCTTTGAATCGTTGTTCTTCACTTTTGAAATTTCGGTTTGCAAATCCGATGCCGCGGATGTGTCCGGAACGTCAAAAATAGGCCAACGGGCCATTCTTTAATTTTTACTCACCGGGTCGCCGTTGACCAGCATTGACTGTCATTGACCGGTGTTGACCATGGCGATGATGGAAGAGGCGGCCACCATTTTAATGAGCTTGATGAGAGGAACCCATTGGTGGTGTCAATTTCACCAATCGAGACTCCTATCGCCAGAAATCGGGCTTCGAAGATTGGTGACGACAACGGTGGTTGGATCTCCATTTTCTGGCATTGTTACCCAAAATTGATTCGGGGCTTTTGATCTATGTGTTGTTCTGAGCATTTTGATACCCACCTTGCAACTCAACTCTGCCGGAAATGTCGGATTCCACGGCAGCGATGGCGACAGTGACGGGCGAGTTTGGGCGATGTGATCCTACAGTTGTAGACGTGAAAGGAGGCCTGGGTTTTGTTCTACTCTTCACCACGAATCCATTGGGACCAGAATCATGGCATTTGGACGTTGGATGGCAGAGATACGGCAGTTTGAAAATTCCGGCCACCGACGGATTTGGGCGGCGCATGCGCCTTCCTCTAATGTCTGTTCCGTCGACTCGGCACACCGTTGGAATTAGCTCGTCAAGAGCTTTCCAATGGTGCTGGTGGTGTCGAAAATGGAGGTCAGATTCGATCAGTGATCACTGTTCACCTACGGGTGGTGTGGGGAGAAAAAGATAGGAAAAAAAATAATGGGGGGCCTTTTTACAAAAATCCAAAAATTTCGACCCCCTTTATACTAATTTTTTGAAAAATTTTAACATAGGCTATTCTGACTAATTTGGGCTTGTTGAACCCAAATATATCAGTTTTATATTCATCCGAAGTCATTTTGACCAGTTTTCCGATACTGCATGGTTCCCGATTAAAAATTACTTTTTGTGCTCAATTGACTAATTTGAGCATGCTGATTCCAATTATATCAGTTTTATTTCAAGAAAAAGGTCATCTTGACCAATTTCTTGATACTGTGGTTAGGCCTACACTGTGTTGATACTGCGCACGCATAACAAGGCATTTTCGTATGAAATTTCAATCACAGTCTCTCCTGACTAATTCGGATGTGCTGATTTCAAATTTGTCAGTTTTACATCCATCTAAGGTCGTCTGGACTAGTTTTCGGGATCTATGTGACCCCACCTCGAAAAACATATCAGGTGCCCGATTGACTAATTTGGACGCCATGAGTCTAAATATATCAGTTTCAGGGCGAGAATAGGTCGTCTTGACCCTCATCCCGATACTGCATGTCTCTCAAACTAAATCTAAATTTTGTGCTCAATTTACTAAATTGAGCCTGTTGACTATTAATATATCAGTTTTAGGCCGGGTTAAGGCCGTCTTGGCCACTGACCTGACATTGTGTATCTGCTTTTCACTATTTCCTATTTTCTGTCTGACTGACTAGTCTGAGCGTTCTGACTCTGATTTTGTAAGTCTCTGGCGAGAAGAGGTCATCTAGAACACTTTTCTCGATACTGTATATCTATTAGGGCAATTATTGCTACTGTGCTCAGATGACCAGTCTGAGCGTACTGATGACTAGCTCATCAGTTCTGTGTTAAGAAATGGTCATCTGGACGAATTTCTTAATACTACGTGTCTCACACGCACACTCACATAATAGGGTAGACCAATTTCACTGTCGATTGTCCCTGTCACTACATGAAATTAAACGTTACTGTACCCGTTTAATTCCTTCAACTGGAAAGTATACTGTATTTATTACTTAATTACTCATTACATAGTAATTAAATTTTATAATTTATGAGAGCTATTACTGCGGCTCTCCGCTCATTACATAGCCGTTTACAAGGGATCTTACACGGGTGTGTGCAAGGCAACACATGCGTGTATATTTCAGACACGGACATGTACTAGTTGAGACTACTCAACACGGCCATGTCTTCGAAACACATTCATTTATCTGAGCGGTACACGGCCTCTTACACAGCCGTGTACCTGACCGTGTTACACTACACAACCATGTACACTCACATGGCTACTCACAGATATGCAATCTGAATGGTGCATAGCTACTTACACGGCCGTGTACCTGACCGTGTTACTTAAATTTGCACTAAGAGGCATTAAATTATTTCCATTTTATTCCTTAATAACTTATTACATGGTAAGTAGGTGCCATAAAAATGGCGGTCATTACAACCTACCCCCTCTACAAATTTTCATCCTCGAAAATTAGAATAATTCTGGGAAGTCTCTTCTCATGTCTTCTTCCCGTTCTCATATGGCTTCCTTAACATTATGATTCCGTCACAACACTTTTGCTAACGGTATGTTTTATTCCTAAGTATTTTCTCTTTCTGACTAGGACCCGCACAGGTTTTTCCTTGTACGTCGGATTAATGTGTACTACAATAGGTTCTTGATTTAGATCATGCTAGTTGTCTAGCACATACTTCTTTAGTATTGAGACGTGAAAGACGTCTTGCACTCAAGCTAACTCGGGAGGAAGTGCTAGTATATAAGCCACCTTCCCGACTTTCTCTATTATCTCGAGGGTCCTATGTACCTAGGACTGAGCTTTCATTTCTTTTCAAAGCGCATCACCCCTTTCATGGGTGCTGCCTTGAGAAAGATGAGTCTCCTACTAGAAACTCGAGGGGTCTATGGCACTTATCATCAAAATTCTTCTATCGACTGTGTGCTGTATCTAACGTTTCTCGTATCAGCTTCACGTCTATCATGATATTCTTGATGATGTCCGAGCTAATTAGTCGTTTTTCTCCGGTCTCATACTAATGTGCCAGAGATCATTTCCTTCCATAAATTGTCTCGTACAGTGCCATTTCTATCGAGGAATGGTAGTTGCTATTATACGAGAACTCATTCAATGGTAGCTTCTGATCCCATTTTCTTTTGAAGTCTAGGACGTGGGCTCTCAACATGTCCTATAACGTCTGTATGGTCCTCTCAGACTAACTGTCATTCTGAGGATGGGATGTTGTGTTGAACTCTAACTTGGACCCTAATGCGGCCTAAATGCTTTGCCAAAATCTGGAGGTGAAGCGTCTGCTACGATCTGAGACGATCGACTCTGGCACTTCGTGTAGTTTTACGAACTGAGCCGCATAGATTTCTGCCAGTCGTTCCACCGAGTAGCTAACTTTTATCATAAAAAATTTGGCTGATTTTGTCAATCTAACTATGATCACCCAGATTGAATTATTGCTGTTAGAGGTCCTTGGCAGTCTGGCACGATGTCCATCGTGATCTGGTCCCATTTTCACTCAGGTAGCTAAATTTTTTGTAATTCTCCTGTTGGGTGCCTGTGTTCTGCCTTAACCTTCTGGCATGTAAGGTATCTACCGACGAATTTAGCAACATCGTTTTTCATCTTAGGCCACCAAGCACTCTCTTTCGGGTTCTTGTACATCTTATTCACTGCTGGATGTACGGAATATGGCGTCTCGTGAGCTTCTGAAAGGATTTGCTTCTTGAGTTCTTCTTCTTTCGGAACACACCCTCTATCTCTGTAGTAGAGTATATCATCCTTAGCAACTCTGAACTCTAAACTTTGGTCCTTTATAGCCTCCTTTTTGAGCTTATTCAGGGACAAATCGAGGCCTTGATTGATCTTGATCCCTTCTAGGAGCGTCGATTTGAGGGTAATGTCAGACAACCTCCCTATCAAAATCCTGATCTTGCTGCTGCATAGCTCCTCTTGTAGCACTCTCGACAAGGCACTGATAGCCACAGGCGTAGTAAAATGCTTCTGACTCTGCGCATTCACCATTTTATTAGCTTTTCTCAGATGATATAGGATTTTGTAGTCGTAATCCTTTACCAATTCTAACCATTTACATTGCCTCATGTTAAGCTCTTTTTGCATGAAGATACACTTGGGGCTCTAGTGGTCGGTGTAAATCTCGCACTTGACTTCGTACAGGTAGTGCCTCCATGCTTTTAACGCAAAAACTACCACTGCTAACTCCAGATCACACATTGGGTAGCTCTTCTTAGGGTCTTTGAGTTGTCATGAAGCATACACGACTACTCTACCACTCTACATCAACATGGCTCCCAACCTGGTTTTAGAGGCATTGCTATAAACCACAAAGTTTCCTTAACCAGCATCTGGAATGGTTAGTATTGGAGCGCTTATGAGTCTTCTTTTTAGCTCTTGAAAGCTTTCCTCACACTTATCGGTCCACTTATACCTCTTTCCCTTCTTGGTAAGTGCTGTGAGCGGTGCGACTAGCCTTGAAAAACCCTCGACAAAATGTCGGTAGTATCCCGCTAAGCCTGGGAAACTGCATGTTTCCGTCATGTTCCTCGGAGCTGGCCACGCTCTAACTGCATCAATTCTCGTCAGGTCGACAGATACTCCCTCCTTGGAGACTACGTGGCCTAGGAAATGCACCTTCTCCAACCAACACTTGTACTTAGAGAACTTGGCGTATAGCTGACGGTCCTGTTACATGCGCAAGACGATCCTTAAGTGCTCTTCATGCTCTTCCTTTGTCTTAGAGTGTATAAGTATGCCATCGATGAACACAATGACAAATTTATCCAAATAGTCCTTGAGCAGGTGTTTCATTCGGTTCATGAAAGCTGCTGGCACGTCTGTCAATCTGAGCGACATGAACAGAAACTTGTAATGTCCGTACCACATTTGAAAGGCTATTTTGGGTACATCTTCATTCTTGATTCGTAGTTAATGGTACCCAGAATGTAGATCGATCTTCGAGAACATTGCAGCATCTCGAAGCTAATCAAATAGATTGTCAACCCACGGTAATGAATACTTGTTCTTAATCGTAATCCTATTCAACTCTCTGTAGTCAATGCCCATTCTCGGTGTTTCATCTTTCTTCTTTACGAATGGTACAGGTGCTCCCCAGGGCAAACAGCTCTGTCAAATGAATCCTTTATCTATTTAGTCCTTCAGCTAGGCTTGGAGCTCCTATAGCTCTGTAGGGCCCATTTTGTATGGGGCCTCAACAATGGGGGCTGATTCTGGTAGATGTGCAGTCTCAAACGAGATCTCGCGCTCTGGTAGGAGTCTTGCAAGATCTTCTGGAAATACCTCCGTGAATTCCTTGACTATCGGCACGTTCTCGGGTCTTATCTCTATTCATCATGTCTTATCTACTACGTATGCTAGGAAGTCCGTGCATTCACTATAGAAGTTCCAGCTTCAGCGTCACTCCTCGTGTAAGCATAGGTTCTCCCTTATTTTTCTGGAGCTTTCAGTCTACCTTGTGTGATCGAAGGGCCTCTGGTCTTGGTCTGGGTGGCGTGAAGTTGATTATTCCCAGTGCGGGTTTGATTCTGTCAGCTCTGTGAGTTGGAGTGGTAGTTTTTGGCATAGTGGCCTTCCTTGCCATAGATGAAACAACCTTTTGCTCTCTACTTGCATTCTCTTGGGTGCCTCTTTCCACATTTCGTGCACGTCGAGTATTGGTTGTCATTTCCTTCCTGGTCATTTCTCTTTAAGGGAAAATTCTTCTGTGAATCTTGATTGCCCTGATTCTCCTTTTTTCTTGTTGCTGTTGTGGGAATACCTGTTAATCTGGCTGGTCCCCATGTTCTGCCCTCTGTGTTGTGACTTAGGGTTCTGCTTCCCTTGAGCCTGCTCAGCTTATACTTTCTCCTCCATTCATGCCTTAAAATCCTGAGCCTTTTGCTCCTTATCCTGAGCCAACCAGTATTCGACTCAAATAACCGACACATTCTGCTACTGCAGTTGGTCTGTGGCTTCCGCTACAAACATGAACTACGATGTCTATTCTGAACATCTTTAACATTTATCTGACTCTCTCCTTTTCAGTCGATACCAAATCTGAACAAAATTTAAACCAGCTGCTCTAACTTCCTGACTGCCTCCATGACAGTCATTCTACCTTGACGCAGGTTGTTGAACTCATCTTGCTGTGCTATTAGTGCTTCCTTGTTGAAGCACATCTCCTTGAATTCCTCAATGAAGTCACTCCAACTCATATTTCTAATGTTCCTCCTAATGGTTACCATCTTCCACCACTGATACGCCTTATTGCGCAAGGTGAAGGATGCGCACATCACTTTCTCTCTATCTGTTAGCCCTATAAAATCCATGATTACTTAGATATCCGTTAGCTAGTCATCGGCCTCTATAGGGTTGGTGATTCCTTCCAATTCTAACACTTTCATGCGTCAGAATCTCTCATACAAGTCGCCTTCCCTAGGGGCTGGCGGAAAAACAATTGCTGCTGTGAGAGCAGCTGTTACTAAGAATGCTAGTGCCACTTGGGCTGGGGGGGTTGCTTGCTCCCTCGGAGTTTTTGGGGCTGTTGGAGCCTCCTAGGCTGGCACCGCTATTATCTGTGGTGCCTGGCCTAGCCGTTTCCTAAACTAGTTCAGTTCCTGTTGCTGGTTCTCCATCATCTCTCGCATAGCGGCAAGTTGTGCCATCAATTCGTCCTCTCGGGATGCTGGGTTTGACTAAGCTCTCGTTCTTACCATGTTTTCCTATGTAACCCTATCGTACAGCGAGAAGGAAAATTACGAGTCGTTTATTTCCATACTTGGAAATCATCACATGTAATTTTCTTCCTTACTCGACTATCATGAATATACGTATACAGATTATATCTTTCTTTTTCTTATACTGTGATGTTCAATGTAATTCGTCACATCGTATTGAAACATCACCTAAGTGCCAAGACTCGTCCCGCACCCTCTGTCACACTACTGTCATGTGTGGAAAAATCATATCTAGGCCCTTGGACAAAACTGTACTGCTTTTCATAATATTTTCACAAAATATATTCGAGACTCTAGTCTGGTGAGAGTGAGACACACTTCCCCATATATAATCCCAATAGGGTACCTTAAGCTAAGTCTAATGGGAAAAACTATTGCTTCCCTTTATACATTTATACAATAAAAGTTCTCGTGGAAAGGGTCACTGCTACTGTAAGGACAATCCTGATTCAGTATTAGACATTTCCTCATCGTCACTATCACTGAGAGGGAACTCCTCTGAGTCCTCCTGTTCGTCTTTCTAGACGAAACTAGCTTCGTCATCACTCGCTATGATGACTTGGGGTTCATACATCCCCATCCATTTGTCATTACTAAAGTAGTCAGGGACCTCCTCTCCTTCATCATCAGGATGGGCATCGGAAAGAGCCTCGTCATCGTCCTCTTCCATGGGGTGTTCAGGGTTCTCCTTCGGTTCCCCATTGCCCTCGTGTGCTTCTGGCTGGTGTTCGGCCATGAACTCTTCATCGTCCAATTGGGGTGCTGAGTCTACCGAGTCACTCTCCATAATGGCAGCTGCTGCAATGCCTTGGGCTTGTGCCGGGTTCCCGGGGTTGAGCACTTCTCTCTCGGTGTCCACTATCTCCTAGATAAGGTTTGCTACTCTTTCTACTTGATCACTTCTCTAATTCTATTTGGCAAGGTCTCTTTCTTTCTTTTGGTCTTCTCTTGCCTTAATCCATTTTTGCTTCGGCCTTGGTTTCGTCTTAGGCCTTCCTCAACATGTATTGTAGAATTCCATATCAGTTTCTCATAGCGAACAGCATACGTTGTGTCACCGGACATCAGCTGCAGTCTTTCAATCTGATGAACAGATTCTCGTATATTCGTAACTCTAGGGAACTTAGGCGGTTTCACTCCCTGCTTGCCCATAAAGAAAAACTGGGGCTGATGTTGGACTCTTCTCAGAGATTTGCTCGATCGTTGTATGGCTAAACTCGACCCAGTTACGAGCTCATCCTGGTCACAAGAATTCCTGATACACACGAGAGTATCTTCCTAAGAGATATCAACAGCCAATCGGACTCAGTCATCCTGATCAATGGCGTACAATCGGGAAATCATTCTGATAGCATGAAACCAATTCAGACATTCTCATAGAGTGTAGGAGTACTGTTTGCCACTCAAAACCTAGTGGACAACTGACCCTGAAAATTGGTATAAGTCGGGCAGCAATCCATGATCTTACTCTGAGCAATTCTTTAGCACTGTAAGGTCATGATTTTATGTATAGTGATCTCAGCATCTCTTTATCTTATCCTCGTCATCATAGGTCCTGTTTTCTCATTACTATAAAATGTTATCTTCAATAGATACACATTTACTGACTAAAAATAAAACTAACTTACTTGGACAAATAAGGCAGGCATGTGGCGATGCGAGGTAGGATGGCAGGAAACTGCTCTGATACCAACTGTGACGCCCCGTGCCCTTAGTGGCCCAGAGCATCACTAAAAACTATTACTTGCTTTAACTTTTATTTTAAAGCTGATGCTTAAACTTACTTAATTTGATACCATAAATTTAGTAGATTTTTTTTTTAAATATACGCACCTGTATTTACTATTCACATACGTATACTTTTAAAATGTGAAATTTGAAAAACATAAGGATTTCAATTATACATACACACTTATATACTTGTTTATCTGATTACTATTCATTAGATACTATTTAAATATACTATCCATACATATACGGTTATTGTTCCAAAATACCATTTAACCTTTACTATTCAAAATACTATTTACACATACTGTGGGGAAGAACACTCGTAGTGTATCCATAACGTCATCCTCACATCCGCCTCCACCGCCATTATCGCCCCTTGATGTTTACGCTATAGGATGCTTACCTACAGCATGAACACAGTCCGTGAGCTTTATGCCTAGTAAGTACAACATGTTAACCACAAAACATGTTTAAAATATAGCACATACTTAAAATCATGAGCATAACAGTCATCACAGATACCATACAACATATCATATATCATAGCATCATTTATCACATCATACAATATATCATCGCGTATTGAATGCATAACATAGCATACTTTATACTGAATGCATTTTATGGAAACAAGGAGCATAGAGATCTAATGCATATAGTGATCAATGCATGATCCGATTATGTTCATTTATGCTTTAACATCTTCTTTTTCTTTATCTAGTGTACTATGGGCCCCTGTGTCAGTACCGAGTGCACGTAGACCAACGGTAACGCCTGAGGTCACTAAATAGGCCGGAGAGCCATCAACAGATGCTCAACTTTCTGCCTTCTCTTACTTTAACTTTGAAAACCCGTTCAACGGAAAGAGTCGGTACGACACGCCTATTAAATTCCATCTTGCTTATCTGTTCTAGCCATATGCTTCTCTAAGCTGTCCCTAATCCTACGTGGTAGGGATATATGGCCTCTAACTTGTTTTTTCATCAATCTACACGATTGTGAAACTATATGCACTTATGTATGCTGTGCAGCATCGTGTGCATGGTACATACTTAAAATACTGGAAAACCATCATTTTAAATTCATTTTATTCATGCTGTAGGCAGAGTTGTACTTACCTGTATCGGACAGTTTATACTTTCGCCTTCGTCACAATACAGGTACCACCCTGTAATCATAATACATTACATTAACATTCCCTTTTAGGTTACTGTGGTCATTAGTGATTAATAAAAACTTTATTGTCAGCGATACTGATCCTTATCGGTACTAATTGCCCTTCTCATTGAGAGTTTGATATATATATATAGATTTATTTCTAATTATGGTTAATTAATTTATTTTTTTCCTAGTAAATTAATTAACGTCGCTCTTAGGTCACTCTATCATTAGTGACTAATATACCTATCGTTGTATGGTACCGATGCCTATTGATACCCAACTGCTTTACTTGGGACTTTGATATTTAATTTTTAATCATGCTTAATTAATTTGTCTACTTGACAAATTAATCACTGTCTCTCACTATCCTGTTTAAACTCGGTCCTTGACTGGTTAATCGACCAGTCAACTAACCAGATACCTCGCGTATTGATTATTTAGCTTATCGGGTCACCTTTACCGATTTAACCACCCCAATTAGGCGGTTCACTAATCCTCAAAATGTCCGTCCTTCTTTCCTGGACCTAGGTCATCGAGGGGGGCTCGGGTTTCCATCCCGATCACATTTTTACCCTCGTTTCCAAAAATACCCATTTTGTGCTGTTTTAGAAATTTCGGTAACATTTCCACTTAATTTTTGGGTTCCCAGCGTTTAGGAAATGCCTCAAAACTATCTAACCTAATCTAATCTACCATGTACTATACTAGAGGCCTAATTTTTTGCGTAAAAGGTCCGCTTCTTACTTAAAAATATTCACATTTTCTTTTTCAACATTTTCATTCATTTTTCTTACAATTCCTCAAGTCAGTAGTCTATAATTGATACATAATAATTCCAATAATAATATGAGGAATAAAGGAATCAAAATTACTACCAAATCATTCCCATTAGGGGTCGAACGAAACGTTCGGTCTCGACTGCACAATCTTCGAACCATTGTTCTTCACTTTTGAAATTTCGGTTTGCAAATCCGATGCAGCGGATGTGTCTGGAACGTCAAAAATAGGCCAACGGGCCATTCTTCAATTTTTGGTCATCGGGTCATCGTTGACCGGCATTAACTGTCGTTGACCAGGTATTGACTGGTGTCTCGCAAAGCCAGTCCCCGCATGGTCTAAGTCCCTCTCTAACTTGAAGAGTAGCAAAGCGGACTTCCCACAGTAGGGGATATAAATTTATCATTTCAATTTGATAACTAAGAAAGCAGTCTACTCATGTACTCTAGCTTCGCTAATGAGATCAGGTAGTTGGCTTACTTGCTTGCTAGAGAACAGGTGGTTTACTACTTAAATATAGCTGTGATCTGTTATTACATGTGACTATCTCTATAGATAGAAAAGCTTGCTATGCCTAGAACTATTTCATTCATTCTCCATTCAAAACCGTCGACTCCGGGAACCCATAATCTGACGATTCTTTCATATGATCTTTTTCGTGAATTCGACATCAGTGATCTACGACCATCCTTTCTTCTTTCCATTCCAAAAAGGAATAGTTAGTATGCACACAAAGAGAGACCCTACCATATGTGTTTTAATTTGAGAGCCATCCCGTTCTCTATGGGTTGACCACGGCTGCGATGGAAGAGGTGGCCACCATCTTGAAGAGCTCGACGCGAGGAACCCATTGGTGGCGTCAATTTCACCAATTGAGACTCCTATCCCCAGAAATCAGGCTTCGAAGATCGACGACGGCGGCGGTGATTGGATCTCCATTTTTCAGTGTTGTTGCCCAAAATTGATTCGGGGCTTTTGATCTACGTTTGGTTCTAAGCATTTTGATACCCACCTTACAACTTAACTCCATCGGAATAGTCAGATTCCACGGCAGCGATGGCGACATCGACGTGCAAGTTTGGCCTGTGCAATCCGGTGGCTGTTGACATGAAAAGAGGCTTGGGTTTTATTCTACTCTTCACCATGAATCCATTGGGACAAGAATCGTGGCATTTGGACGTCGGATGGCAGAGATACGGTGGTTTGAAAATTCCAGCCACCGGCGGCTTTGGGCGACACGTGCGCCTTCCTCCAGCGTCGGTTCTGTCGACTCGACACACTGTTGGAATTAGCTCATCAAGAGCTTTCCAATGGTGCCGATGGTGTGTCGAAAACAGGGGTCGGATTCGATCGGTGATCACTGTTCACCTACGGGTGGTATGGGGAGAAAAAGATAGGGAAAAAAAAATAATAGGGGGCCTTTTTACAAAAATCCAAAAATTTCAACCCCTTTATACTAATTTTTTTAAAAATTTTAACATAGGTTATCCTGACTAATTTAGGCGTGCTGAACCCAAATATATCAATTTTATCTTCATTCGACATCATTTCGACCAGTTTTCCGATACTGCATGGCTCCCGATAAAAAATTACTTTTTGTGCTCAATTGACTAATTTGAGCATGCTGATTCCAAATATATTAGTTTAATTTCAAGAAAAGGTCATCTTGACCAATTACTTGATACTGTGGTTAGGCCTACACTATGTTGACACTGCGCATGCATAACGAGGTGTTTTTGTATGAAATTTCAAACACAGTCCCTACTGACTAATTCAGACGTGTTGATTTCAAATTTATCAGTTTTACGTTCATCTGAGGTCGTCTGGATCAGTTTTCAGGATATGTGTGACCCCACCTTGAAAAACATGTCAAGTGCCCGATTGACTAATTTGGATGCCCTGAGTCTAAATATATCAGTTTCGAGGCGAGAATAGATCGTCTCAACCTTCATCCCAATACTGCATGCCTCTCAAACAAAATCTACATGTTGTGCTCAATTGACTAAATTGAGCCTGTTGACTATTAATATATCAGTTTTATGCTAGGTTAAGGCCATCTTGGCCACTAACCTAACACTGCGTATCTACTTTTTACTATTCATTATTTTCTGTCTGACTGACTAGTCTGAGCGTTCTGACTCTGATTTTGTCAATCTCTAGGCATGAGGAGGTCATCTAGACCACTTTTCTCGATACTGTATATCTATTAGGGTAATTATCACTGTTGTGCTTAGATGACCAGTCCGAGTGTACTGATGACTAGCTCATCAATTTTGTGTCAGAAAATGGTCATCTGGACTAATTTCTTGATACTATGTGTCTCACACGTACACTCACATACTAGGATAGACCGATTTCACTGTCCGTTAACCCTGTCACTGCATGAATAGTAATTAAACGTTATTGTACCCATTTAATTCCTTCAACTGGAAAGTATACTGTATTTATTAACTTAATTACTCATTACTTAGTAATTCAATTTTATAATTTATGAGAGTCATTACTGTGGCTCTCTGCTCATTACACAGCCTTCTACATGGGATCTTACATGGGTGTGTGTAAGGCAACACGAACGTGTACATTTCGAACACAGGCATGTACTAGTTGAGACTACTCAACACGGCCATGTCTTTGAAACACATTCATTTATCCGAGTAGTACATGGTCTCTTACACGGCTGTGTACTTAACTGTGTTACACTACACGGCCATATACACTCACACAACTACTTCACAGTCGTGTACCTAACTGTGTTACTTAAATTTGTGCTAATAGGCTTTAAATTATTTCCATTTTATTCCTTAATGACTTATTACATGGTAAGTAGGTGCCATAAAAATGACGGTCATTACAAATCTTACCCTTGAAAACTTGAAACGACTCGGAAATGATTTCTCCTAGCACAAGCTTGAAGAAGTTTGTTTTTGATAAATTTTTGGCAAGGTTTTGAACTTGAAGAATGGTGGTTTTTGGGCCTAGAGGGTGATCAGCTATAGCTTAGAGAAGAGAGAGAGTGAGCTGAAAATTTTGGAGTGTGGAAATGGAGAAACTAAACCTAAAGGTATAGCCATCCTTTTTATGGACAAATCTGAATCTCACTTAACCAACTTAAGCTTGATTAATCAAGCCAACTTTAGTTAATTTTGGGGACAAAAACCTACCCATTTCAGTCCCAATTTCAGATGGGCATGCGTCCATTTAGGGGAGAGGGTGAGAAGGAATGGTGATGTGAGGTTTGTGAATTATTTATACAATGTATCATCAACTAACCCATTATTTTATTGGTCACTTTTTGGGGTTCCTAACTGCTACAAATCAGCTAGTTTTCTAGCTAGAGTACATAGTTTTGGGGTCAAGAAATTTCATCTGTGTTGCTCTCTTCGCAATCTAGTCTTATACTATGGTTTTCGGTCCTTTCTCGTCAGTGTTCAAATAATCACCCGAAAATCAGATTTTATAAATCTGATTTTTATCAGATGATTTCTAGTTGGTTTATATTGTCTATAATCCCATTCTATACTAAATTACTACTCATACCCTATACTGTGGTTGTGTCTACACTATGTTGTACTTACGCACGCATATCGAAGCATTTTTGCGTGACGTTTCCAACATAGTTTCTGTTGACTAATTTGGACGTGCTGAGTCCATTTTTGTTAGTCTCTCAGTGAGAAGAGGTCAACCAGACCGTTTCCTCGATATCGTATCCTTGCTAGCATTTCTATCATTGCTTTGCTCAGACGTCAACTCGAGCTTTTCGGGTGATCTGTTCACTAGTCTTGTGTTAGGAATGGTCGTCTGGACCAATTCCTTGATACTACATATCTCGCATTTTTATACACACAATAGGGTAGACTAAATTCACTATCGAATACCCCCCTTCACTTTATGGATAGAAGTAAGCAGTAACGTACCCGTTTAATCTATTCCATTGAACATTACACTACATTTTTTGACTAAATCCCTTATTACGTCGGGATTAAGCTTCATAGTTCGCGAGGGTCATTTTAGTGGTTTTTTACTCCTTACACAGCCTCTCACATGGCTACCTACATAGGCGTGTCTTTTCTCAACATGGCCGTGTTGTGGAAAATATTTCATTCCCTCGATTGATACACGGTATCTTACGCGGCCCCATACACGGGCGTGTACAAATTACACGGGCATGTCATTGCTCAACACGGCCGTGTCTTAGAAAACTTTATTTTTCTCGATTGGTACACGGTATCGTACACGGCCATGTACCCAGGCGTGTTGCACTACACAGCCATGTTCATCAACACGTCCGCTGACATTTCATCAACCTGATCAGTACACGGTCTCTTAAACGACCATGTACTTGACCATGTTCCCCTACATGGCAATGTTTACTCATATGGCCTTATGCGTATCCATAATACAAATGGTACATGGCTACCTATACGGCCTTGTACCTGATCGTGTTCACCTATACGGCCATTTACAGTTGCTTGGCCATTTTCATGTGCACAGTTTGGGTAGTACACGGTCACTCACACGGCCATTTACATGCCCGTGTTCTTCAAGTTTTACACTAAATGCATCAAATCATCCCAAAATTTCTTATTAAATGAAATTTATATTACAGGGAAGGGTGGTCCTTACAACTACTAATACTGATACTTAAACTTACCTATATAGATATCGTAAATTTAGGGATTTTGTTTTTTTTTTTTAGGCCTACGTATTTTCTATTCACGTGCATATACTTTTAAAATACATCGTCTAAATCATTATAAGTTCATTTATACATACATACTTGTAAACTTGTTTAACTGATTACTATTCAAAATATACTATTTAAATATACTATTAACTATTCTAAAATATACTATTACTCAAAAACTATACGAAAGATTAAACTTGTGGTGGTATCTATAACCTTGCCCTTATATCTGCCTCCGCCGCCATCATCGCACATTGAGCTCTAAGCTATAGGTCGCTTACCTACAGCATGAACGCACACTGTGAGCTTTATGCCCAGTAAGTATAGCATGTCGTCCGCAAAACATGTTCAAAACATAGTACATACTTAAAACTATATAAGCATGCTAGGTATCAACATATACCACTTAAACATATCACATACCAGATCATCACATATCATATCATTGAATACAAAACTTCATATACTATATACATAGCAGAAAACATCGTGTACTGAATGCATCTTACTGTAGTTGGAAGCCTAGTGGACTATATCGTGAATAATGCGTGGTCCGATTATGCTCATTCTATGCTTTAATGTTCTCTTTCTTTCTTATGTCTACTTAGGGCCCGTGTGTCAGTAACGAGTGCGCGCAGACCATCGAAAACGCCCGTGGCCACTAAAACGAAGAGCCATCAACGGATGCTCAACTTGCATTAACTTGAAGAACCTCTTCAACTAAAAACGTCGGTATGACACGCTTATTAAATTTCCAACTTGTTTATCTGTTCTGGCCATATGCTTTTCTAAGCTGTCCCTAATCCTACATGATAGGGATATATGGCATCTAACTTGTTCTTTCATAAATCTACTCGATTATGAAACTATATGCTCTTATACATGCTGTGCAACATCGTGTGCATGGTTTGCATACTTAACATACTGTGAAAATCATGTTAGGAAATGCCCTAAGTATTAGAGACATTTTGATGTATTCATTTTGAACTGGATAATAAAATTATACTTAGAGGTTATTCATTACATTGCTATCTGTCCTCGTCTTATTTACATGTTAAAGTAAATGTAAGCAAATATGGCTCACTGACTGCTTGTGTTAAAACTGTTAGAACGTTGCATGCAATGGACTTTTGTATGCGAGAAGACAATGTTCTAAAGTTAGCAGTCTAAACTATGGTCTGTAGTCTATGGGGTTAGACCGAGCATCTAACTCATGTTAAGACTATTATGTTGTCTAAAGCCTTGGAGGGGACGGTCTGTCTTGACTGTCTGGAGCTGGACTCCCAAGTAGAGACATAGATATGTTGCTTGGTGGTGACATATTAGACCGGGACTAAAGCGTGATTGATCTACGTAGTCCGCTATGAGTGGATCAATCTGCTTTTGACGTTCATTGTGCAATAACCTTAATCCTGAGTAAATGACCTACTTCATGTATATGACTTGTGTACTTTGATGTTCCAATGGCTAAAGCATCTCAGAGGTAGTAAGCTTATAGACCGGTTCGTTGGGTGCATGACTTGTATACGATGAAGGGTTTGTTTGCAGATATCGGAATCATAGCTCTGAGGAGTTAAAGGTATCCTCTTAAAGGCATTATACTGAATGTGAAAATGGACAAGGCCTTGGGTCGTCTGCTGGGCGGATGACTTCTTATTCACATATGGTGAATAATCATTTTCTTGATTCGGTAGTATAATGGAACTTTAAGATAGCCTGATCAGTAGGATTAAACGGACTTTGACCTAAGGCTGATCATGGATATCATATGAGGGTTTTGCATACATGACAAGGTCATTGGATGGTAGCTCGTCACAGGCTTACGTAATACGATATATAATTGGGAGTTCAGTTTCAGGTTTATAGTGGTGTGACTCTGAAATTAGTGATCATATGATTGAGTTGTTCGGTACAGAATGATGATCATATGGAATCACGGGAGCCCGATTATATATGTCCAATCAGTCCCTCTACTAGCTCCACATAATTCCTTAACGTTTGGCAAATTAATTTGTGTATGCTATTGGCTAGTTTATTATGCATGGATGGTGATGACACAGGATTAGGATGGTAGACAAGATTCTCTCCGGTTGGATTCAGATTTTGTTTTGGATAATAGAGTACACAATTATTCGAACTCCAAATAAAGTTGCCATGATTTTATTTGAGATTGGATTGGAGTTGTAGAAAATTATCCATGAGAACAAGAATATGAAACACAACCGTTTTGTGGAATTTGAAATTTGAAATTTGAATTTTGAATATATGTCCAATCAGTCTGGGCGTGCAGCCTGGCGCTGCAGGCTTGGCCTGCAGCCCGGCAGGGCTGCACAAGGGGCAGCCGTGGGCTGCCAGCCCCTCCGGGGTTGGTGGCTGCCCACGGCGGCTGCCGCCTACGGGGGCGGCGGTCCGACGGTCCAAAAATCAGAAAATTTTGATTTTTAAATTTGAGATTTAATTTTAAATCATGTTTAAAAATATTTAATTAAAATTTGAAATTTTTGAAATTACATATTATTACACATGATGTTTAAAATTGTTTAAAATTTAAATTTGAAATTTAAATTTGAAATTCGAATTTGGAATTTGAATTTGAAATTTAGATTTTTGGAGATTTAAATTTTTAATAATTATTGGGATGAGAAATAAATGGAGAGGCTACATAAAGATGGATACAAGAAGACGGAGCAAAATTCAAGGCCCAAAGAATGCTTTGGATGGAATTTTGTAATCTTTATTGTCTTTGTTCTAGGATGGAACCATAGCTTGGTTATTCTGTCAATTATTTTTTCTGTGATATGTCATGGATGTATAAATATGTATTGATGGATGTTTTGTATGCATATTTGATAACATGTCATATAGGATAGGTGAGTGCCGCTCATACTATATTGATCATACATAATTTGTCAAAACTTGCATGTTTTTCAAAATATTTAGTGGAAGAGGGTTTCAAACAAAACCCACGGCCTCCATTGTTGATCCATATGTGAAAGCATGGTAACGCCTCACGTCAGTTCTGCCCTGACCACACCCCTCGGTAGGTGTTTACCGCTGCCGGTATACTAGATTGGATCTCCTATGTGGAAAACGTGTTCGGGTGCGATCCTATTCATGACCACCCCTCGATGGCTAGGTAGGACGTGGATCGGGCTACGTAAACAATGGTTATACACTCAAGACTCGTTTAGTTATTAACCTTCCCTAGAAGCTCTGTTAACTAAACTGGTGGCCAAATAAGCGGTTATTAATATATGTCTTAACCTTGGAGGATTTAAGGTAACATATATTAATTGGACGGGGTCCATGTTCCGGCTATTTGTTTTCATGACCACCCCTCGGTGGCTTGGGGCAATAGGTGCTGAGAATTACCGTTGCAATGCTACATGTTTTTTCAAGTTTCATGTAGGAACATACTTGTATGTTTTATTTGCTAAATTATCTGCATATTTGCTTGGGCTTTGTAATGATGTCTAGTATAATTTTATTTCAGTTCAAAATGTCACCGACACCCCTCATTTCGATACTTACTGAAAATAAGTTGAATGGCGATAATTATAAAGACTGGAAAAGAAATCTATTAATAGTTCTCAGCTGCGAGAGACACAAGTTCGTATTGGACGAACCATGCCCACCTGGGCCCAAACCTGACACACCACTTGAGGAGGTCCCGGTTGCCTATAATCGTTGGAGAGAATCCAATGAAATAGCTCGATGCTACATCCTTACTAGCATGACGAGTGCTTTACAAAAGCAGCATGAGACTTATCAAGTTGCTGGGGAGATCATGGACAATCTGGAGGACATGTTCGGAGGCCAAGAAAAATTGGCTCGACAGTCCGCTATCACCAGCATTATGAACTCTAAGCAAAAGGCGGGGGCTCCAGTGAAGGACCATATGATCACTCTAATGGGATTCTTCGCTGAGGCTGCCGAGAATGGTGCTGAGTTAGACTATAACACCCAGATCGAGATGGTGTTCAAGACTCTGTCTAAAGATTTTGTGGGGTTTAAGGCCGCATACAATCTGGCGACAAAGGAGTTAGGACTAACCGAGCTCATGAAGCAACTACAAGCTTATGAGCGGATGATCAGGGATGAGGATACGGTCCGACCTAAAGGAGAGGCCAATTTGGCGGAATCTTCCAATCCCTCACAGAAGAGGAAGAGGCCAAATAAGAAGCAAGTGGCTTCCAGTTCTTCTAATCCTCCTGTCTCGGACGGGAAGAAGAAGAAGAAGAACAAGAAGCCAAAGGACCCTAAAAAGTCCAAATGCTTCCATTGTGGGAAGGTAGGTCACTTCAAGAAGGCTTGCCGGGAATTCCTAGCCTCCAAGGGCAAGGAAGGTAAGGAACTTCATTACTTGGAAGCGTGTTTGGTGGAAGAATCGAAAGACACTTGGGTCATTGATTCGGGCGCCACTAATCATGTTTGTGTTTCTATGCAAGGGTTCGTGGAAACGAGAAGTCTACATGATAGGAGCCTCTCGTTGCGGACTGGAGATGGTAGCTTTGTGGTGGCTGAGGCAGTGGGAGACGTTCATCTTTATTTTGATCAATTTAGGTTTATTTTATTGAAAGGCTGTTTTTATGTTCCTAATTTTAGGAGGAAACTTATATCGGTAGCTTGTTTAATAAAGGATTCTTATTCAGTTTCTTTTAGTAAAAGAGTTGATATTCGTAGAAATAAGTCTTTTATCTGTTCTGGATGGATGGATGGAAACCTATATTTGATCAGACCAAAGATGTACTCACTGCTTGACACTGAATTAATTGATAACTCTAAAAGGTTGAAAGTTTCTCACTCTAACAAGGCGTATCTTTGGCATTTAAGACTTGGTCATATTAATCAGGATAGGATTCAAAAATTGGTGAAAGACGGTCCTCTGGAATCTCTGGAGGAGGTACGTCTTCCCCAATGTGAGTCTTGTCTAGAGGGTAAGATGACTAAGAGGTCTTTTGGAGCTAAGGGTACAAGGGCTAAGGAGCTCTTAGAAATTGTGCACACTGACGTATGTGGCCCCATGAACGTCACAGCACGAGGAGGGTTCGAGTATTATGTCTCTTTTATAGATGATTACTCGAGGTATGGATATGTGTATCTGATGCACCGCAAGAGCGAAACCTTTGACAAGTTCAAAGAGTATCGTGCGGAAGTGGAAAAGCAATTGGATAAATCCATAAAGACACTTCGATCTGATCGAGGTGGCGAATACCTCTCTGATGAATTTCTAGGACATCTTGTAGAGAACGGGATTTTATCCCAATTGACTGCACCTGGTACTCCACAACAGAATGGTGTTGCCGAAAGGAGAAACAGGACCTTATTGGATATGGTACGGTCCATGATGAGTTACTCAACACTGCCATTATCATTTTGGGGACATGCTTTACAAACGGCGTGCTATATTCTGAACCAGGTTCCGAGCAAATCAATTCCTAGAACTCCGTATGAATTTTGGCGTGGCAGGAAGCCCTCCCTTGGACATATGAGAATATGGGGCTGCCCGGCACATGTACTGGATGGGGATGCGAAGAAGTTGGAACCAAGATCAGAATTGTGCATGTTTGTAGGGTATCCAAAGGGAAGTAAAGGAGGTCTGTTCTATAACCCGAAGGAACAAAAGGTCATTGTCTCAACCCATGCGACAGTCTTGGAGGAAAGTCACATGAATGACTTTAAGCCTCGAAGCAAAGTGGTGCTAGAGGAGTTATCGGGTGAAAGAACTGCTCCACAGATTTTGTTCTTCGACGCAAGTCCGAGTTCCAGTGAAAGACCTGCAGACGATCAACAATTAAGGGTGCCTCGTCGTAGTGGGAGGGTTTCTAAGAAACCTAATTTCTTTATGTATGATGCTGAGGTATACCAGGCCGAGGCTCATGAGCATGAGGAAGATCCAGTCACATATGATGAAGCTATAAAGGATGTTGATTCTAGATCTTGGAAACAGGCTATGAACAATGAGATGGATTCTATGAAATCCAACTCTGTTTGGGAACTTGTAGATTTACCGGATGGGATAAAACCCATTGGATGCAAATGGGTCTACAAAAGAAAGAAGGATGCGGAAGGGAGAGTGGAAACTTTCAAAGCTAGACTGGTTGCAAAGGGATACACGCAAAAGGCCGGAATCGATTACGAGGAAACCTTTTCGCCTGTTGCTATGCTGAAGTCTATCCGTATTCTTCTGTCCATTGCTGCGGCTCTCGATTACGAGATCTGGCAAATGGATGTCAAGACGGCATTCTTGAATGGCCATCTTGAAGAGTGTATCTATATGATACAGCCCGAAGGGTTCGTAGCAAAAGGCCAAGATAGGAAAGTCTGCAAGTTGCTTAGATCCATTTATGGATTAAAGCAGGCATCCCGCTCATGGAACCAGAGGTTTGATTAAGCGATTAAGACATTTGGTTTTGAGCAGAACGTTGATGAACCTTGTGTTTATAAACATATTAAGGATGGAAAAGTGGTCTTTCTGATACTCTATGTCGATGATATACTACTCATTGGGAATGGTGTAGGGAACTTATCATCGGTCAAGCTTTGGTTACACCAACAGTTTGACATGAAGGACTTGGTAGAAGCTAATTATGTTCTAGGCATTCGTCTCTTCAGAGATCGAAAGAACAAAATGATAGCGTTATCCCAAGCTTCATACATAGATAAAATAATTGACAAATATGCAATGCTAGAGGCAAAGAAAGGCTCACAACCTTCTATTGCCGGTTTAACTCTTTCATTGGATGACTGTCCCAAGACATCGGAAGAAAGAGAGTGTATGAGTAAGGTCCCTTATGCATCCGCTGTGGGTAGCCTTATGTACGCTATGCTTTGTACTCGCCCAGACATATGTTTTGCAGTAGGTATGGTGAGTCGATATCAAGCGAATCCTGGAACCAAGCACTGGCAAGCAGTAAAGCATATACTTAAGTATCTTAAGAGAACGAGGGATTATATGCTAGTGTATTCTGGAGGGGACCTAACACCCGTAGGATACACGGACTCAGACTTCCAGACTTGTAAGGATTCGAGGAAATCGACATCTGGATTAGTGTTTTTACTCGGAGGAGGCGCCATTGTGTGGAGGAGCGTGAAGCAGGGCTACACAGCTGACTCTACTATGGAGGCTGAGTATGTGGCTACGGCTGAGGCATCTAAAGAAGCGGTTTGGCTCCGCAAGTTCTTTAGAGACCTTGAGGTCATTCCGGGTGTTGACAAGCCTATCACACTTTACTGTGATAATACAGGGCCTATTGCCAACACAAGGGAATCTCGGCACCACAAGAGGACCAAGCACATCGATCGGAGATATCATATTATTAGAGGGCATGTGGAGACAGGACAAGTAGATGTATGTAAGATCACGTCCGAGGACAACATTGCCGATCCCTTTACTAAGACTTTGGTAGCTAGAAGCTTTGAGAGGCATGCAGAGGCGATGGGGATGCGTAACATGGCACATCTACTGGCTTAGGGCAAGTGGGAGATTGTTAGGAAATGCCCTAAGTATTAGAGACATTTTGATGTATTTATTTTGAACTGGATAATAAAATTATACTTAGAGGTTATTCATTACATTGCTATCTGTCCTCATCTTATTTACATGTTAAAGTAAATGTAAGCAAATATGGCTCACTGATTGCTTGTGTTAAAACTGTTAGAACGTTGCATGCAATGGACTTTTGTATGCGAGAAGACAATGTTCTAAAGTTAGCAGTCTAAACTATGGTCTGTAGTCTATGGGGTTAGACCGAGCATCTAACTCATGTTAAGACTATTATGTTGTCTAAAGCCTTGGAGGGGACGGTCTGTCTTGACTGTCTGGAGCTGGACTCCCAAGTAGAGACATAGATATGTTGCTTGGTGGTGACATATTAGACCGGGACTAAAGCGTGATTGATCTACTAGTCCGCTATGAGTGGATCAATCTGCTTTTGACGTTCATTGTGCAATAACCTTAATCCTGAGTAAATGAACTACTTCATGTATATGACTTGTGTACTTTGATGTTCCAATGGCTAAAGCGTCTCAGAGGTAGTAAGCTTATAGACCGGTTCGTTGGGTGCATGACTTGTATACGATGAAGGGTTTGTTTGCAGATATCAGAATCATAGCTCTAAGGAGTTAAAGGTATCCTCTTAAAGGCATTATACTGAATGTGAAAATGGACAAGGCCTTGGGTCGTCTGCTGGGCGGATGACTTCTTATTCACATATGGTGAATAATCATTTTCTTGATTCGGTAGTATAATGGAACTTTAAGATAGCCTGATCAGTAGGATTAAACGGACTTTGACCTAAGGCTGATCATGGATATCATATGAGGGTTTTGCATACATGACAAGGTCATTGGATGGTAGCTCGTCACAGGCTTACGTAATACGATATATAATTGGGAGTTCAGTTTCAGGTTTATAGTGGTGTGACTCTGAAATTAGTGATCATATGATTGAGTTGTTCGGTACAGAATGATGATCATATGGAATCACGGGAGCCCGATTATATATGTCCAATCAGTCCCTCTACTAGCTCCACATAATTCCTTAACGTTTGGCAAATTGATTTGTGTATGCTATTGGCTAGTTTATTATGCATGGATGGTGATGACACAGGATTAAGATGGTAGACAAGATTCTCTCCAGTTGGATTCAAATTTTGTTTTGGATAATAGAGTACACAATTATTCGAACTCCAAATAAAGTTGCCATGATTTTATTTGAGATTGGATTGGAGTTGTAGAAAATTATCCATGAGAACAAGAATATGAAACACAACCGTTTTGTGGAATTTGAAATTTGAATTTTGAAATTTGAAATTTGATTTTTGAAATTTGAAATTTGAATTTTGAATTTGAAATTTGAATTTGAAATTTGAATTTGAAATTCGAATTTGAAATTTGAATTTGAAATTTAAATTTGAAATTTGAAATTTGAAATTTGAATTTGAAATTTGAATTTGAAATTTGAAATTCAAATTTTTAATCACAGTCCAAGTAGGATTCGAATTTGTTGTGGAAAATCCACAAGGTTTGAAATTCGAATTTGAGTTGGATTTGGAGAGGATAATCTTGTTAGAATCCTACTTGAATTTTGAATCCAAATCCCAACAAAAGTGGGCGAATTTTTTGGAGGATAATCTCCAATGGAAAATTCGGTTTTTGTGGATAATATTCAAGGAAAAATTCAAGTTTCAATCCCAGTTGAATTAGGATTCTCTCCCTCCCTAAAAGTGGCCGAAATTGTTGGACTTATCCAAGAAAAAATTCGGTTATTTTTGGATAAGGTTGAGATGAGATTCAAGCTTGAAAATCCTAGTGGAATTTTTGATTCTCCCTTATCCGTAATGGCCGAAATTTTTTAGAGGATTTTCTCCTTGTGAAATTCGGATTTTTTGTTGAAAAAGGGAGATAAAATTCTAGTTAAAATCTTGTTAAGATTTGGATTGGATCTATCCTAAGAAAACTGAATTTTTAAGTGGAGATTCTCCCTTGGCAAAATTCGGATTTTATGGGTTTGGATAAGGGAAAATATCTTTTCCTAATCCAATTCAAATTCAGAGATTCACCTCATGCAGGTCTATAAATAGAGGTCCTGCCACTCCAGTTCTCTCAGACCACAGACTCTCAGGTGAGCAGGCTTATTATTGCACAGCTCATCGTGACAATAAAGTTCTTTAGAGATCTGGGTGGTCGGAAGAAGACTAGCAGTGCTAGCATACCGATCGAGGTTCAGAGTGCCCACACACTCAGCCATTCGGGAATTGGAGAATAGTAGAGAAGGCTAGTTGGTTGAAGCCTCCGGTCATTCTCCTCCTGCAAGATTGGCGTCCTTGAGGTATGAGTTTTAATTATTGTTAGTTTATTGTATATGGCATCATGAGATATTTAACAATCTAAAAATTTTTATTGTTCCGCTGCGCCACTCTGATACGGTTTTACCGGTTTATTTTCCTACAAATCATCACTTTAAAATCATTTTGCTCATGCTGTAGGTAGAGTTGTACTTACCTATCAGCAGACAGTTTATACTCTTGCCTTCGTCACAATATAGGTACTTCTCTGTAATCATAATACATTTCATTAACATTCGCTCTTAGGTCACTGTGGTCATTAGTGACTAATAAAAACTCTATCATTAGGCGATACCGATCCTTAATGGCACTAACTGCCCTCCTCTTGAGAGTTTGACTTTCTAATTTCTAATCGTGGTTAATTAATTTATTTTTCTAATAAATTAATTAACGTCGCTCTACCTCATCCTATCTCAGGTTTGACTGGTTAACCAGCTAATCAACTCATCGGTTACCTTACGTATTGACTGTTTAGCCTATCGGGTTACCTTTACCGATTTAATCACCCCAAATTTTATACTTAGCTCACACCCGTCCCTCAGGTGGTACTATTCTGACATAGGGGTCGTTTTCTTACATTTCGAGGATTCGAATGGGCTGTTTATGTCCATCCTTCATTCCTAGGCCTATGTCACCGAGGGGGCTCAGGTTTCCATCCCAATCACATTTTTACCCCTCGTTCCCTAAAATACCCCTTTGTGTCGTTTTAGAAATTTCGGCAGTATTTCTGCTTAATTTTGGGGCTCCTGACGTTTAGGAAACGCCTCAAAACCATCTAACCAATTCTAACCTGCCATATACTAAACCAGAGGCCTAATTTTTACGTAAAAACTCAACTTTTTACTTAAAAATATTCACATTTTCTTTTTTGACATTTCATCAATTTCTCCTACAATTCCTCAAGCCAATAATCCATAATTAATACACAATTATTCCAATAATAACATCAGGAATAAAGGGATCAAAACCACTACCAAAATTGTCCCCATCGATGATCAAAAGAGCCATTCGATCTTGACTGCATAATCTTTGAATCATCGTTCTTCACTTTTGAAATCCCAGTTTGTAAATCCAATGTCACGGATGTGTCCGAAACGTCGAAAATAGTTCAAAGGGCCAATCTTCAAATTTTCAAGTCCGGTGGTCATTGACCGGCATTGACCACCATTAACTGGCGTTGACCACCATTGAGCGGTCGTTGACTGATGTTGATCGACAGTGGCATGGGTGAAGGTGGACACTATCTTGAAGAGCTCGACGAGAAGAACCCATTGGTGGTGTCAATTTCACCAATCGAGGCCCCTATTGCCAGAAATCGAGCCTCGTAAATTGGGGACAGCGGCGGTGGTTGGTTCTCCGTCATGTCGACTTTGTTTCTTGAAATTGGTTTGTGGCTTTTGTTCCCTGTGCTATTCTGAGCATTTTGGGTCTGATGGTGTGGCTCACCTCCGTCGGAATTGGCGGTTTCCACGGCGACGACGGTGACGACGACAGGTGGACTTCAACTACGCAATCCGACAGTTGTTGAGGTGAAATGAGACCTGGGTTTTGTTCTACTCTTCACCATAAATATTTTGGGACTGGAATCGTGGCATTTGGACATCGAACGACGGAGAAACGGCGGCTCAAAATTTTTAGCCTCCGATACCTTCGAATAGCGCGTGCGATGTGCTCCAATGACGGTTTCATCGCATCGACCCACCGTTGGACTCATCTCTGTTAGGAAATGCCCTAAGTATTAGAGACATTTTGATGAATTCATTTTGAACTGGATAATAAAATTATACATAGAGGTTATTCATTACATTGCTATCTGTCCTCGTCTTATTTACATGTTAAAGTAAATGTAAGCAAATATGGCTCACTGATTGCTTGTGTTAAAACTGTTAGAACGTTGCATGCAATGGACTTTTGTATGCGAGAAGACAATGTTCTAAAGTTAGCAGTCTAAACTATGGTCTGTAGTCTATGGGGTTAGACCGAGCATCTAACTCATGTTAAGACTATTATGTTGTCTAAAGCCTTGGAGGGGACGGTCTGTCTTGACTGTCTGGAGCTGGACTCCCAAGTAGAGACATGGATATGTTGCTTGGTGGTGACATATTAGACCGGGACTAAAGCGTGATTGATCTACGTAGTCCGCTATGAGTGGATCAATCTGCTTTTGACGTTCATTGTGCAATAACCTTAATCCTGAGTAAATGAACTACTTCATGTATATGACTTATGTACTTTGATGTTCCAATGGCTAAAGCGTCTCAGAGGTAGTAAGCTTATAGACCGGTTCGTTGGGTGCACGACTTGTATACGATGAAGGGTTTGTTTGCAGATATCGGAATCATAGCTCTGAGGAGTTAAAGGTATCCTCTTAAAGGCATTATACTGAATGTGAAAATGGACAAGGCCTTGGGTCGTCTGCTGGGCGGATGACTTCTTATTCACATATGGTGAATAATCATTTTCTTGATTCGGTAGTATAATGGAACTTTAAGATAGCCTGATCAGTAGGATTAAACGGACTTTGACCTAAGGCTGATCATGGATATCATATGAGGGTTTTGCATACATGACAAGGTCATTGGATGGTAGCTCGTCACAGGCTTACGTAATACGATATATAATTGGGAGTTCAGTTTCAGGTTTATAGTGGTGTGACTCTGAAATTAGTGATCATATGATTGAGTTGTTCGGTACAGAATGATGATCATATGGAATCACGGGAGCCCGATTATATATGTCCAATCAGTCCCTCTACTAGCTCCACATAATTCCTTAACGTTTGGCAAATTGATTTGTGTATGCTATTGGCTAGTTTATTATGCATGGATGGTGATGACACAGGATTAGGATGGTAGACAAGATTCTCTCCGGTTGGATTCAGATTTTGTTTCGGATAATAGAGTACACAATTATTCGAACTCCAAATAAAGTTGCCATGATTTTATTTGAGATTGGATTGGAGTTGTAGAAAATTATCCATGAGAACAAGAATATGAAACACAACCGTTTTGTGGAATTTGAAATTTGAATTTTGAAATTTGAAATTTGATTTTTGAAATTTGAAATTTGAATTTTGAATTTGAAATTTGAATTTGAAATTTGAATTTGAAATTCGAATTTGAAATTTGAATTTGAAATTTAAATTTGAAATTTGAAATTTGAAATTTGAAATTTGAATTTGAAATTTGAAATTCAAATTTTAAATCACAGTCCAAGTAGGATTCGAATTTGTTGTGGAAAATCCACAAGGTTTGAAATTCGAATTTGAGTTGGATTTGGAGAGGATAATCTTGTTAGAATCCTACTTGAATTTTGAATCGAAATCCCAACAAATAAGGGACGAAATTTTTGAGGATAATCCTCATGAAAATTTCGGATTTTGTGGATGAGATTCAAGGGTAAATTCAAGCTTCAATCCTAGTTGAATTTGGATTCTCTCTACTCCCTAAAAGTGGCCGAAATTTTGGAGCCTTAATCCTAGGAAATTCGGTTATTTTTGGGTAAGGTTGAGATGAGATTTAGCTTGAAAAATCCTAGTGGAATTTTGATTCTTCCTTATCCTAAAAGTGGCCGAAATCTTTAGGGAAGTTACACCTTGAAATTTTCGGATTTTTTGGTTGAAAAAGGGAGATAAAATTCTAGTTAAAATCTTGTTGAGATTTGGATTGGATCTATCCTAAGAAAACCGAATTTTTGTGGAGATTCTCCCTTGGAAAAATTCAGATTTTATGGGTTTGGATAAGGGAAAATATCTTTTCCTAATCCAATTCAAATTCAGAGAATCACCTCATGCAGGTCTATAAATAGAGGTCCTGCCACTCCAGTTCTCTTAGACCACAGACTCTCAGGTGAGCAGGGTTATTGTTGCACAGCTCATCGTGACAATAAAGTTCTTTAGAGATCTGGGTGGTCGAAAGAAGACTAGCAGTGCTAGCATACCGATCGAGGTTCAGAGTGCCCATACACTCAGCCATTCGGGAATTGGAGAATAGTAGAGAAGGCTAGTTGGTTGAAGCCTCCGGTCATTCTCCTCCTGCATATTGGCGTCCTTGAGGTATGAGTTTTAATTGTTGTTGATTTATTGTATATGGCATCATGAGATATTTAACGATCTAAAAATTTTTATTGTTCCGCTGCGCCACTCTGATACGTTTTTACCGGTTTATTTTCCTACAATTGGTATCAGAGCCATCTCATGACTATGCCATGCACATAAATTAGACAATTACTTAGTCTTTTTATTTATGTATGGATTTGATATTTAGAGAGTGACATTCTAGGGTTCCTTTATGTTGTTATCATGTATTATGTATAAAGTATGTGGTTATTTTAATTTTTTGAATTATTATAAGTATGCTTTTTTATACCGGTTATGGTTCCTTAGAATTTAGAAAAATTGTATCTAGGAATTTTTTTATGTAACCAAGGGAGCAGTTTATTAACACTGTGTTTTTCCCATGGATTTTAATTCTTATCTCTTAGATTTTTTATGGTTAGAATTTTTGTAAACCGGAAACGGTTTAGGAAATTTTATGTAATTATTCTTGGAGGAGATTGAAGATTGAAGACCGTAATTTATTTTTCCCAAAAGTTAAATTTGATTTAAAGGTTGAAATTTTGATTGTGTGGAAAATTTCAATTTAATTGGGATTCAAATTAATTTTTGGAGATCCTAATAGATAAATTGGAAAATGGCATGAAAATCGAGACACGACCCCTCAGGATAGGCCGAAAAACCTTGGTGGGGCTACAGCCCCTGCCCTCGGGCAGGATGGGGCTGCGGCAGCCCCTGTGCAGGCCCACACCACCCACGGCCGCAGGCTCTGCCTGCAGCCAGGGATGGCCGTGGCCTGCCCAAGGCTGGCCGCAGCCTGGGCGTGCAGCCACTGGCTGCAGGCGCTGCCTGCAGCCTGCCGGCTGCTGCGCCCAGTCTGGGCGTGCAGCCTGGCGCTGCAGGCTTCGCCTGCAGCCAGGCAGGGCTGCACAAGGGGCGGCCGTGGGCTGCCAGCCCCTCCGGGGTTGGTGGCTGCCCACGGCGGCGGTGCGGCGGTCCAAAATTTGAAAATTTTGATTTTTAAGTTTGAGATTTAATTTTAAATCATGTTTAAAAATATGTAATTGAAAATTTGAAATTTTTGAAATTACATATTATTACACATGATGATTAAATTGTTTAAAATTTGAATTAGAAATTTAAATTTGAAATTCGAATTTGGAGTTTGAATTTGAAATTTAAATTTTTGGAAATTTAAATTTTAAATAATTCTTGGGATGAGAAATAAATGGAGAGGCTACATAAAGATGGATACAAGAAGACGGAACAAAATTCAAGACCCAAAGAATGCTTTGGATGGAATTTTGTAATCTTTATTTTCTTTGTTCTAGGATGGAACCATAGCTTGGTTATTCTATCAATTATTTTGTCTGCGATATGTCATGGATGTATAAATATGTATTGATGGATGTTTTGTTTGCATATTTGATAACATGTCATATAGGATAGGTGAGTGCCGCTCATACTATATTATTCATACATAATTTGTCAAACCTTGCATGTTTTTCAAAATATTGAGTGGGAGAGGGTTTCAAACAAAACCCACGGCCTCTATTGTTGATCCATATGTGAAAGCATGGTAACGCCTCGCGTTAGTTCTGACCTGACCACACCCCTCGGTAGGTGTTTACCGCCGCCGGTGTACTAGATTGGATCTCCTATGTGGAAAACGTGTTCGGGTGCGATCCTATTCATGACCACCCCTCGGTGGCTTGGTAGGACGTGGATCGGGCTACGTAAACAATGGTTATACACTCAAGACTCGTTTAGTTATTAACCTTCCCTAGAAGCTCTGTTAACTAAACTGGTGGCCAAATAAGCGGTTATTAATATATGTCTTAACCTTGGAGGATTTAAGGTAACATATATTAATTGGACGGGGTCCATGTTCCGGCTATTTATTCTCATGACCACCCCTCGGTGGCTTGGGGCAATAGGTGCTGAGAATTACCGTTGCAATGCTACATTTTTTTTCAAGTTTCATGTAGAAACATACTTGTATGTTTTATTTGCTAAATTATCTGCATATTTGCTTGGGCTTTGTAATGATGTCTAGTATAATTTTATTTCAGTTCAAAATGTCACCGACACCCCTCATTTCGATACTTACTGAAAATAAGTTGAATGGCGACAATTATAAAGATTGGAAAAGAAATCTATTAATAGTTCTCAACTGCGAGAGACACAAGTTCGTACTGGACGAACCATGCCCACCTGGGCCCAAACCTGACACACCACTTGAGGAGGTCCCGGTTGCCTATAATCGTTGGATAGAATCCAATGAAATAGCTCGATGCTACATCCTTGCTAGCATGACGAGTGCTTTACAAAAGCAGCATGAGACTTATCAAGTTGCTGGGGAGATCATGGACAATCTGGAGGACATGTTCGGAGGCCAAGAAAAATTGGCTCGACAGTCTGCAATCACCAGCATTATGAACTCTAAGCAAAAGGCGGGTGCTCCGGTGAAGGACCATATGATCACTCTAATGGGATTCTTCGCTGAGGCTACCGAGAATGGTGCTGAGTTGGACTATAACACCCAGATCGAGATGGTGTTCAAGACTCTGTCTAAAGATTTTGTGGGGTTTAAGGCCACATACAATCTGGCAACAAAGGAGTTAGGACTTACCGAGCTCATGAAGCAACTACAGGCTTATGAGCGGATGATCAGGGATGAGGATATGGTCCGACCTAAAGGAGAGGCCAATTTGGCGGAATCTTCCAATCCCTCACGGAAGAGGAAGAGGCCAAATAAGAAGCAAGTGGCTTCCAGTTCTTCTAATCATCCTGTCTCAGACGGGAAAAAAAAGAAGAAGAACAAGAAGCCAAAGGACCCTAAAAAGTCCAAATGCTTCCATTGTGGGAAGGTAGGTCACTTCAAGAAGGCTTGCCGGGAATTCCTAGCCTCCAAGGGCAAGGAAGGTAAGGAACTTCATTACTTAGAAGCGTGTTTGGTGGAAGAATCGAAAGACACTTGGGTCATTGATTCGGGCGCCACTAATCATGTTTGTGTTTCTATGCAAGGGTTCGTGGAAAAGAGAAGTCTACATGATAGGAGCCTCTCATTGCGGATTGGAGATGGTAGTTTTGTGGTGGCTGAGGCAGCGGGAGATGTTCATCTTTTGATCAATTTAGGTTTATTTTATTGAAAGACTGTTTTTATGTTCCTAATTTTAGGAGGAACCTTATATCGGTAGCTTGTTTAATAAAGGATTCTTATTCAGTTTCTTTTAGTAAAAGAGTTGATATTCGTAGAAATAAGCCTTTTATCTGTTCTGGATGGATGGATGGAAACCTATATTTGATCAGACCAAAGATGTACTCACTGCTTGACACTGAATTAATTGATAACTCTAAAAGGTTGAAAGTTTCTCACTCTAACAAGGCGTATCTTTGGCATTTAAGACTTGGTCATATTAATCAGGATAGGATTCAAAGATTGGTGAAAGACAGTCCTCTGGAATCTCTGGAGGAGGTACGACTTCCCCAATGTGAGTCTTGTCTAGAGGGTAAGATGACTAAGAGGTCTTTTGGAGCTAAGGGTACAAGGGCACAGGAGCTCTTAGAAATTGTGCACACTGACGTATGTGGCCCCATGAACGTCATAGCACGAGGAGGGTTCGAGTACTATGTCTCTTTCATAGATGATTACCCGAGGTATGGATATGTGTATCTGATGCACCGCAAGAGCGAAACCTTTGATAAATTCAAAGAGTATCGTGCGGAAGGGGAAAAGCAATTGGATAAATCCATAAAGACACTTCGATCTGATCGAGGTGGCGAATACCTCTCCGATGAATTTCTAGGACATCTTGTAGAGAATGGGATATTATCCCAATTGACTGCACCTGGTACTCCACAACAGAATGGTGTAGCCGAAAGGAGAAACAGGACCTTATTGGATATGGTACGGTCCATGATGAGTTACTCAACGCTGCCATTATCATTTTGGGGACATGCTTTAAAAACGGCGTGCTATATTCTGAACCAGGTTCCGAGCAAATCAATTCCTAGAACTCCGTATGAATTGTGGCGTGGCAGGAAGCCCTCCCTTGGACATATGAGAATATGGGGCTGCCCGGCACATGTACTGGATGGGGATGCGAAGAAGTTGGAACCAAGATCAGAATTGTGCATGTTTGTAGGGTATCCAAAAGGAACTAAAGGAGGTCTGTTCTATAACCCGAAGGAACAAAAGGTCATTGTCTCAACCCATACGACATTCTTGGAGGAAAGTCACATGAATGACTTTAAGCCTCGAAGCAAAGTGGTGCTAGAGGAGTTATCGGGTGAAAGAACTACTCCACAGATTTCGGTCTTGGACGCAAGTCCAAGTTCCAGTGAAAGACCTGCAGACGATGAACAATTTAGGGTGCCTCGTCGTAGTGGGAGGGTTTCTAAGAAACCTAATTTCTTTATGTATGATGCTGAGGTATACCAGGCCGAGGCTCATGAGCATGAGGAAGATCCGGTCACATATGATGAAGCTATAAAGGATGTTGATTCTAGATCTTGGAAACAGGCTATGAACAATGAGATGGATTCTATGAAATCCAACTCTGTTTGGGAACTTGTAGATTTGCCGGATGGGATAAAACCCATTGGATGCAAATGGGTCTACAAAAGAAAGAAGGATGCAGAAGGGAGAGTGGAAACTTTCAAAGCTAGACTGGTTGCAAAGGGATACATGCAAAAGGCCGGAATCGATTACGAGGAAACCTTTTCGCCTGTTGCTATGCTGAAGTCTATCCGTATTCTTCTGTCCATTGCTGCGGCTCTCGATTACGAGATCTGGCAAATGGATGTCAAGACGGCATTCTTGAATGGCCATCTTGAAGAGTGTATCTATATGATACAGCCCGAAGGGTTCGTAGCAAAAGGCCAAGATAGGAAAGTCTGCAAGTTGCTTAGATCCATTTATGGATTAAAGCAGGCATCCCGCTCATGGAACCAGAGGTTTGATCAAGCGATTAAGACATTTGGTTTTGAGCAGAACGTTGATGAACCTTGTGTTTATAAACGTATTAAGGATGGAAAAGTGGTCTTTCTGATACTCTATGTCGATGATATACTACTCATTGGGAATGATGTAGGGAACTTGTCATCGGTCAAGCTTTGGTTACACCAACAGTTTGACATGAAGGACTTGGGAGAAGCTAATTATGTTCTAGGCATTCGTCTCTTCAGAGATCGAAAGAACAAAATGATAGCGTTATCCCAAGCTTCATACATAGATAAAATAATTGACAAATATGCAATGCTAGAGGCAAAGAAAGGCTCACAACCTTCTATTGCCGGTTTAACTCTTTCATTGGATGACTGTCCCAAGACATCGGAAGAAAGAGAGTGTATGAGTAAGGTCCCTTATGCATCCGCTGTGGGTAGCCTTATGTACGCTATGCTTTGCACTCGCCCGGACATATGTTTTGCAGTAGGTATGGTGAGTCGATATCAAGCGAATCCTGGAACCAAGCACTGGCAAGCAGTAAAGCATATACTCAAGTATCTTAAGAGAACGAGGGATTATATGCTAGTGTATTCTGGAGGGGACCTAACACCCGTAGGATACACGGACTCAGACTTCCAGACTTGTAAGGATTCGAGGAAATCGACATCTGGATCAGTGTTTTTACTCGGAGGAGGCGCCATTGTGTGGAGGAGCGTGAAGCAGGGCTGCACAGCTGACTCTACTATGGAGGCTGAGTATGTGGCTGCGGCTGAGGCATCTAAAGAAGCGGTTTGGCTCCGCAAGTTCTTTAGAGACCTTGAGGTCATTCCGGGTGTTGACAAGCCTACCACACTTTACTGTGATAATACAGGGGCTATTGCCAACACAAGGGAATCTCGGCACCACAAGAGGACCAAGCACATCGATCGGAGGTATCACATTATTAGAGGGCATGTGGAGACAGGACAAGTGGATGTATGTAAGATCGCGTCCGAGGACAACATCGCTGATCCCTTTACTAATACTTTGGTGGCTAGAAGCTTTGAGAGGCATGTAGAGGCGATGGGGATGCGTAACATGGCACATCTGCTGGCTTAGGGCAAGTGGGAGATTGTTAGGAAATGCCCTAAGTATTAGAGACATTTTGATGTATTCATTTTGAACTGGATAATAAAATTATACATAGAGGTTATTCATTACATTGCTATCTGTCCTCGTCTTATTTACATGTTAAAGTAAATGTAAGCAAATATGGCTCACTGACTGCTTGTGTTAAAACTATTAGAACGTTGCATGCAATGGACTTTTGTATGCGAGAAGACAATGTTCTAAAGTTAGCAGTCTAAACTATGGTCTGTAGTCTATGGGGTTAGACCGAGCATCTAACTCATGTTAAGACTATTATGTTGTCTAAAGCCTTGGAGGGGACGGTCTGTCTTGACTGTCTGGAGCTGGACTCCCAAGTAGAGACATGGATATGTTGCTTGGAGGTGACATATTAGACCGGGACTAAAGCGTGATTGATCTACGTAGTCCGCTATGAGTGGATCAATCTCCTTTTGACGTTCATTGTGCAATAACCTTAATCCTGAGTAAATGAACTACTTCATGTATATGACTTGTGTACTTTGATGTTCCAATGGCTAAAGCGTCTCAGAGGTAGTAAGCTTATAGACCGGTTCGTTGGGTGCATGACTTGTATACGATGAAGGGTTTGTTTGCAGATATCGGAATCATAGCTCTGAGGAGTTAAAGGTATCCTCTTAAAGGCATTATACTGAATGTGAAAATGGACAAGGCCTTGGGTCGTCTGCTGGGCGGATGACTTCTTATTCACGTATGGTGAATAATCATTTTCTTGATTCGGTAGTATAATGGAACTTTAAGATAGCCTGATCAGTAGGATTAAACGGACTTTGACCTAAGGCTGATCATGGATATCATATGAGGGTTTTGCATACATGACAAGGTCATTGGATGGTAGCTCGTCACAGGATTACGTAATACGATATATAATTGGGAGTTCAGTTTCAGGTTTATAGTGGTGTGACTCTGAAATTAGTGATCATATGATTGAGTTGTTCGGTACAGAATGATGATCATATGGAATCACGGGAGCCCGATTATATATGTCCAATCAGTCCCTCTACTAGCTCCACATAATTCCTTAACGTTTGGCAAATTGATTTGTGTATGCTATTGGCTAGTTTATTATGCATGGATGGTGATGACACAGGATTAGGATGGTAGACAAGATTCTCTCCGGTTGGATTCAGATTTTGTTTCGGATAATAGAGTACACAATTATTCGAACTCCAAATAAAGTTGCCATGATTTTATTTGAGATTGGATTGGAGTTGTAGAAAATTATCCATGAGAACAAGAATATGAAACACAACCGTTTTGTGGAATTTGAAATTTGAATTTTGAAATTTGAAATTTGATTTTTGAAATTTGAAATTTGAATTTTGAATTTGAAATTTGAATTTGAAATTTGAATTTGAAATTCGAATTTGAAATTTGAATTTGAAATTTAAATTTGAAATTTGAAATTTGAAATTTGAATTTGAAATTTGAATTTGAAATTTAAATTTGAAATTTGAAATTTGAAATTTGAAATTTGAATTTGAAATTTGAAATTCAAATTTTAAATCACAGTCCAAGTAGGATTCGAATTTGTTGTGGAAAATCCACAAGGTTTGAAATTCGAATTTGAGTTGGATTTGGAGAGGATAATCTTGTTAGAATCCTACTTGAATTTTGAATCCAAATCCCAACAAATAAGGGACGAAATTTTTGAGGATAATCCTCATGAAAATTTCGGATTTTGTGGATGAGATTCAAGGGTAAATTCAAGCTTCAATCCTAGTTGAATTTGGATTCTCTCTACTCCCTAAAAGTGGCCGAAATTTTGGAGCCTTAATCCTAGGAAATTCGGTTATTTTTGGATAAGGTTGAGATGAGATTTAGCTTGAAAAATCCTAGTGGAATTTTGATTCTTCCTTATCCTAAAAGTGGCCGAAATCTTTAGGGAAGTTACACCTTGAAATTTTCAGATTTTTTGGTTGGAAAAGGGAGATAAAATTCTAGTTAAAATCTTGTTGAGATTTAGATTGGATCTATCCTAAGAAAACCGAATTTTTGTGGAGATTCTCCCTTGGAAAAATTCGGATTTTATGGGTTTGGATAAGGGAAAATATCTTTTCCTAATCCAATTCAAATTCAGAGAATCACCTCATGCAGGTCTATAAATAGAGCTCCTGCCACTCCAGTTCTCTTAGACCACAGACTCTCAGGTGAGCAGGCTTATTGTTGCACAGCTCATCGTGACAATAAAGTTCTTTAGAGATCTGGGTGGTCGGAAGAAGACTAGCAGTGCTAGCATACCGATCGAGGTTCAGAGTGCCCACACACTCAGCCATTCGGGAATTGGAGAATAGTAGAGAAGGCTAGTTGGTTGAAACCTCCGGTCATTCTCCTCCTGCATATTGGCGTCCTTGAGGTATGAGTTTTAATTGTTGTTGATTTATTGTATATGGCATCATGAGATATTTAACGATCTAAAAATTTTTATTGTTCCGCTGCGCCACTCTGATACGTTTTTACCGATTTATTTTCCTACAATCTCGGTGAGAGCTTTCCAACAAGACCAATAGTGTCAAAAACGGACACTGTTTCTGGTTCATGGGTACTGTTCACATTCGGTGGTGTGGGGGAAAAAGAACGAGAGAAGAAAATTATGGCGGCTTATTTTGAATTTCTGAATTTTCCTCCCCCTTTTATCCTTTTTTATTAATTATAACATAGGCTATCCTGACTAATTTAGGTGTGCTGAACCCAAATATATCAGTTTTATTTTCATCCGAGGTCATCTTGACCAGTTTTTTCGATATTGTGATTTCCCAGTCAAAAATTACTTTTTGTGCTCAATTGACTAATTTGAGCATGCTGATTCTAAATATATCAGTTTTTGTGACGTCCCCGATTCCGATCACCCGTAACTATCATGAACCAACACTATTGTCGATCAAGACAGCTCGTGTGCCGAATCTGGTCGCCAATTTAAAACTCTTTTTCTTAAACTTTCATTTTTCAGGGTCTGAAAATTTCGCCCATAATTTTTTTTCTTTTTAATACATACTTTCTCGAAATGAAAGCTAAGTATAAAAGCCATGTAAATATAATACAAACTTTTAATTGTCTTTTGGAGTATAAAATAGTGCATAATGTACAAAATATTTATACAACATCTTTTTTTATAACACATTCTCTTTAATTTACTAACTTTAAAAGCTCAGCAGAAGTCTATTGGCAGGACCAAGTCCACGGTGAAATCTCTATCCCTTGACACGCGCACATCCTGCTGCCATCCATATATCTGCTGGATAGGTTTCTTACCTACAACATGAACAAACTGGTGAGCTAACAAGCTCAGTAAGTTCAAACATACTTAGCAAGAATCATACGGATTCAAAACATTGAAAACTCAATCTCCTATGAATAGTACTATTTATCATAAATAGTATTATTCTCCATGAATAGTGACTTTGACATTTGATCGATGAATAGTAACTGTTACCCTAACTGGTTACTATTCACATTACCTTAACTGGATACTATTCACATATCCTAACCGAAATAACTATACTTGGTATATTATTCGGTTATGCTCAATTATGGTTTTTATCATATTATTGATGGTTCATTCTCTATTTACTTTCTAGTATAGAGCTCTTTTTATAGCAATACCATTATTAATCTTGCGCGCTGACTGGGAGGGTCAAGGGACTGACCCTAGAGTTTCGGCCTCCACAGCCCTTATATCCCCGTAGGACTTGAGAGACCTCCATCAATATGTTGGAGGAACGATACGCCTTAATGATTTATATTACCATCTTTTAATTATAGTTTTGACCAAGTGACATTAATCGTCACCTCAAGGTCACTATCCTCCATCGCCCGTAGGCCTTACATGTTCTCTTTTATTATTTATGGGATATGTTATACCAACTAATCCCCAAATATCCATATGACCTTATGCCTAGTATACATCTTGTACATAATAAAATAACACAATATTTCATGTTGCAGACATGAAAATGCTTGAACTTACCAATACTGCACTAATGTCCACTTCCGGAACTCCTCCGCAGTTCTATCTCTAGTTTGATTTCCTACAGACATAATATTGTCTGTTAATATTCTCTATTAATTATCACTTTACATATATTTACTTGTGATAAATTTTATAAAATTTTTCAATTCATTACATGGTACATGGTCTGCAACACGCCCGTGTCCCTAATCGTGTACCTCTCGGTTTTATTTTACACGGTTGTATTTCGTTGTACACGCCCGTGTACATTTTAAACTCTAGATTTTTAACTTTAAAATCTTCATTTTGGATCCTAGAATTTTGTTTAAGTTATTCTAGATCCTTCACAGACCTTTCCGAGCCTTTAGGAAATTTCTGGTTAAAATGACCATTTTGCCCCTATCGAGTCTCGGGACCATAATTATTTCGTTCTATCGTTTTTTTCAGATTTTCTAAACCCAATTATCTTAAAATAATAATCCTTAGGCTTTTGTATCATTTTACAGCTTTTTGGTGCTAAAAACCCTAATTGTTCATTTTTCGACCCTTGATTACTATTCATCCGTCACCTAAGGTTGTTTCTCATTTTTCGAGCGTTTCGGAGTCTCAAATGGCCATTTCACTACTTTTAAAAGACTTTTAATCCTTTCTCGGACCCTCGGTCCTCGAGAGGCTCGGGTTTCCTATCCTGACCTAATATTTTTCCTCGTTTCCCAAAATACCCCTAACATGAAATTTTTTCCTGTTTTAGGCATTAAGGTTCAGTTTACTATTCCTTTTGGGTTGGTTTTCCATTTTCAATCCTAATCCACTGAGGGGTCCCGGTTTCCTTCCCGAGTCCTATATTTTTACCCCTCATTCCCCGAAATGCCCTTATGCCGTTTTAGAAATTTCGACAGCATTTCTGCTTATATTTTAAGGTTTCCCGGCGTTAGGTACGCCTCATAACCTTTGTACCTGTCACGTACTATATCAGAGGCCTATTTTATACAAAGTTTCCAAACTTTCTATAAAAATTTTCCACATAAATCAATATTCAAAAATCCGTACACAATCAACAATTTTTCCAAACTAACCTCGGTTTATCATGTTAAACATCACTAAAGTTTTTCATTACAATATTTCAAATATCACATATAACTCTTAGGTTTTCTAATGTATAAAACAACACCAAAACCTAACAAAATTTTCATTCTAACCCTAGTGTTAGCCATGGATTTTTCATTCAAATCACATAGAAAATTTTGTTTTCTCTACTAGGGTTTTTATCAACATTTTTCAACACTAAAAATTTCCATTTCTTACTGTTCATTACCCACGGTTTTAGCATGAAATTTTACATCAATTTTTCTTGTTTCCTTATTCCAATTCATGCTTAATTTAACATATAATTAAATGAACATAAATACTAAACCAAATCATCAATTCCCAATCATTTTCCACACCCCTAATGCCACGGACTTTTCATGGAAACATGCAAGATTTTTGCTTGTTTCTAAACCCTAAATCATTCTTTAAACCCTTGAACACCAAACCAATCATATAACCAACAAAACAATAATTTTTTTCATTGTTTTTCCACACTTTAAACCCATGGATTTTGCTAAAGAAAATCAAGGAAAAATGCTTCAATTTAGAAGCTCACCTTAACTAGTTGTTGGCTTGATACTAGAAATGAGATGGAAGCTTATTTTGGTGTGAAATTTTTGGAAATTTTTTGCTTCAAATAGGGAAGAAGCCCACGGTTTTTGGCTGCAAGAAATGGGCAAGAGTTTGGCTAGTTTTTCTATTTTTTTCTTATAAATTTTGATGCCTATTTATAGGCAAAACTCAAGGACCATTTAGTAATTTTTTTCAACAATTTGTTAATCATTCAACGGCCAAAAAGTAATGATTTTGGGGCCAAAATATAATTTTTTTTCTTTCTCCCTTTCCAAATGGCCGAATGGCCTTTTAAAAAAATCTATAAATTTTTTTTTTTTCATCATTTTGACAAGATCCTAACCCTTGATCAAAAGATGGGATAATCCTAGCCATACACCTTTCAAAATACTTTCCAAACCAAACAAAAAATAAAATGGATTTATGATATCAATATGATGATGTCATCTTACTATTCATATTAATTCACTAATTAATTCACGGTCAAATTTTGACCGAAAACCGAACCGAATGGAATTGTACCGAAATCACGTAGGCTGGTTCGGGGCGCCTTCGGGGCGATCAGTTTGTTTTATTTTGCTTCCGTTTGGTCAAAATTCTCTACCGTAAATTTCTGTTGTTTTAGTGCATTTCAATGTATTCTTTAGGGTTTTCAGCTCTAATTTTGAGCCGTCACTCCCAAAAATGTTCGGTAAGATTATCCATCCCCGAACTCACTCATTCTAACACTACCGGAACATTTTCACAGTATTCTCAATAGTATCAAAACACAACTTTTACATATTTTATTCATTAAAATTAATATATACATACAATTTTAATCTACACTGAGAGTATGAAATTCCTGGTTATCACATTCACCCCTCCTTATGGAATTTTCGTCCTCGAAAATTTAGAACAAGTGGGGGTACAAATTTCTAATTTCGTCTTTGCATTCCCATATAGCCTCCTCAATGTTGTGATTTCTCCATAGCACCTTGACTAATGGGATTATTTTATTCCTCAAAACTTTATCTTTGCGTGCCAGAATTTGAACAGGTCTTTCTTCATAGGTTAGGCCTTCCTGAATCTGGATCGGTTCATGTTTCAGCACATGAGACGGATTTGATATATACTTCCGTAGCATCGACACGTGAAACACATTATATACTGCCAACATTTCTAGAGGTAACGCCAATCTATAGGCAGCTTTACCAATGCGTTCGATGATCTCTTATGGTCCAATATATCTTGGACTCAATTTCCCCTTCTTCCCGAACCACATTATTCCTTTCATCGGTGAAACTCTTAGGAAAATGAAATCCCCTTCATTGTACTCCAGGGATCTTCATCTTTTGTCCGCATAGCTCTTCTGTCTGCTCTGGGCTATCTTCATCCGCTGTTGTATTTTTGTAATTGCATTCACTGCCTCTTGTACAAAATCTGTCTTATGCAGTCGTTTCTCTTGTAGGTCATACCAATGAACCAGTGATCTATACTTCCTCCCATACAAAGCTTTACAGGGTGCCATACCTATCGAAGCTTGGTAACTATTGTTATATGAAAACTCTACTAATGGAAGTTTCTCATTCCAGCTCCCTGGGAAATCTATTGTACATGCACGCAGCATGTCTTCTAGCGTTTGGATGGTTCGCTCAGATTGCCCATCTATCTACGGATGAAATGCTACGCTCAGACGCACTTTGTTCCTATAGCTTCTTACACACATGTCCAGAAGTTTGAAGTAAATCATTGATCACGATCTAACACGATAGATTTAGGAACTCCATGTAGCCTGACTATGTGGTTAACATATCAACTTGCTAACTTTTCCAACGAGAAGGTCATTTTTACTGCGATGAACCTTGCCGTCTTTATCAATCTGTCTACAATAACCCAAATGGCATCATAGCCTTCTCGGGTCTTCGGTAGTCCTACCACAAAGTCCATTATTATATGTTCCCATTTCCACTCAGGAATCTCCAACGGCTCTAACTTTCTGCCTGGATGACAATGTTCAGCCTTAACTTTTTGGCACTTCATACATCTGTTTACAAACTCAGCTATATCCTTCTTCATCCCTTTCCACCAGAATTGCAACTTCAAGTCCTGGTACATCTTACTGGCTCTGGGATGTACTGAATAGGGCGTTTCATGGGCTTCTGTCATAATTCACCTTCTTAATCCTTCATCATCTAGAACTTGAATTCTCTCTTAATGTAGGATTAGTCCATCTTTAGACGCTTCCTCCTACGAACTTGCTAGCTTTAGATCTCGTTTCTAAGCTTATCTGATATCTTCATATAATGTGGGCTCTAATTGTAATGCAGCTAGCTTCCCAGCTATTAGCTCCATCTCCTGCATGTTGATTTCTTATTGCAATGGCTTTGGAAATTTTCCAGTCAGTAATTGCTGCGGAGTAGTAGACTTCCTACTTAATGCACCTGCAACACGATTGGCTTTTCCCGAATGATAGAGGATTTTGCAATCATAATCCTTTACCAGCTCCAGCCATCTCCTTTGCCGTATATTTAGCTCCTTCTGTGTGAAGAAATATTTTAGACTCTGGTGATCCATATAAATCTGACACTGAGCTCCATATAAATAGTGTCGCTAGATATTTAATGTGAACACTACTGCGGCAAGCTCTAAATCATGCGTGGGATAATTGTTCTCATGGTCCTTTAATTGACGTGAGGCATAGGCAGTCATCTTGTCGCCTTGCATCAGGACAGCTCCTAATCCCATCTTTGAAGCGTCACTGTATATCACGAACATCTCCCCTTCAGTCAGAAGTGTAAGTATCGGCGTGCTCGTTAATCGTTTCTTCAGCTCTTAGAAGCTTTTCTCGCACTATTCAGTCATTCATACTTCTTTTCCTTGTGTGTAAGTGTCGTGATAGGAGTGGCGAGTCGCACGAATCCTTCAACAAAGCTTCTATAATAGCCTGCTAGACCTAAGAAACTCTGTATTTCAGTCACGTTCTTAGGTGCGGGCCATTCGTTGATCACCTCTATTTTGGTAGGATCCATAGTGATTCCTTCCTTGGAAACCACATGTCTAAGAAAATGTACTCTATCCAGCCAGAATTCACATTTGGAGAATTTGGCATAGAGTTGATGCTCCCTTATTGTTTGCAAGACAACTTTCAGATGCTCCTCATGCTCCTCGCGAGTCTTTGAATATATGAGAATGTCATTGATAAACACAATGACAAACTTATCCAGATATTCCTTAAAGACTCGATTCATCAAGTCCATAGAAGCTGCGGGCACATTTGTTAACCTAAACAGCATCACAAGGAATTCGTAATGATCGTAGCAGGTCTGAAATGTGGTTTTGGGGATGTCACTCTCCTTGATCCTCAGTTGGTGATATCCTGATCGTAGATCAATCTTGGAGAATACTACTACGCCTGTTAGTTGATCAAACAAGTCTTCAATTCCAGGTAATGGATAACTATTCTTGACAGTGACCTTGTCCAATTCCCGATAATCGATGAACATCTGAAATGAACCATCCTTCTTCTTGACAAAAAGTACTGGAGCACCCCATAGAGAATAGCTCGGGCATATAAATCCTTTGTTAAGAAGCTCCTTCAGCTGCTCTTGTAACTCCTTTAACTCTACCGGTGCCATCCGGTATGGTGTCTTGGAGATAGGTGCAGTTCCTAGCATCAGCTCGATTTCAAAGGAAATTTCTTGTTCAGGCGGCAATCCTGGTAGTTCCTTTGGGAAGACATCAATGAATTCCTTCACAATATGAACATCTTCGGGTTGGAGCTTTCGTTCCTTCTTCACGTCTAGTATACATGCTAAGTATCCAGCACAACCGCTAGACATTAGTCTCCTTGCTTCCATCGAGTTGATCATTATCTTCTTTGATCTGGGTGACATATCGACGTACTCAAATCCCTCTTCTTGGTCTGGTTGAAATCTAATCTTCTGCTTCCCATAATCGATCGTGGCTTGATACTTCCCTAGGAAATCTATTCCTAGTATTACATCGTAGTCGGCAAGCTCCATCACGATCAATTCTGCAAACAATTCCCTATTTGCCACAATTATTGGCACATGTAGTAACCAATAATTGGACATTAGGACTTCCCCTAAGGGTAGTATAGTTCTAAATGTCACACCCATATTGTCTTTAGGATATCCTATCCTATTTGTAAATTGGTATGAAATGAAAGAATGCATAGCTCTAGAGTCAAATAAAACAGACACCAAATTATTAGCAACAGAAAGCTGACCTATCACTACATTTGACGTTCCAGCTTCCACCTCTTCCTTGATGTATACCATGACTCTAGCATCTGCTTGGGACAAGTATTCTTGTCTTTCCTGCCTCTCAGAGTGCGATGGACCTTCAGCTTTAGCCTGCAGTGAATGTTCCTGGGAACATTGCTATTGTGGCTGAGATGAACCTTTCACATTTTTTTTATTTTCTGGACAATTTCTGGCAGAATGACCGTCCTTCCCACATTGGAAACAGGCATTTGGAGCAAATCTGCATCGGCCTGCATGTCTCTTTCTGCAGACTACACAGTCTCTAATAGTAGGACTAGCATTATTGTTTGTTCTCTTCTGCTGGTTCCTATTTCCATAATTATTCCCCTTTCTCTTCCCTTAAGATTGTTCACTGGAAGTACTTGGCTGCCCAGCCTTAGTATTCTGATTCGGTTTGCTACTTTGTCCGGCCTGAGATCCAACTTGTATCGCTTTGGCCAACACCTTCTCCTTCTTCTTAGCGTCCCAAATCTTTTCTCTCTCTTCCTTTCGTCGGACCAGATAATATTCTGCCCTCAGTGCACGACTAACACAATCAGCTACAGTGTCAGGTGGCATCAACCCACTGTCCACCATGGCTGAAATCTCAGGGTGGAACATTCCCAGCATTTTCTTGATTTTCTCTCTTTCGGTGGTGATAGTGTATGGGCACAGTTGGGACAGTTGATCGAACTTCCTACAGACTTCTATTACTATCGTGTCCCCCTGCTTTAACTCTATGAATTCTCATTGTTGTGGTCGTAACAGTGCAAGATTATAATATTTCTGATTAAACTCCTCCAAAAAGTCCAACCAAGACATCGTATACATGTTTCTTCTCATCTTGACAGATTCCCACCAAAACCTCGCATCCTTTTTCAGAACGAAGGATGCACACATAATCTTCTCCTGATCATTCAGCTCCATAAATTCTAGTATTATGTGGAGTGAAGACAACCACTCCTCTACTTCTAGAGGGTTTGTGGAGCCCTCAAACTCTGGCAGTCTCATTCGTCGAAATCTTTCATATAGTGGCTCAGGATTGGCCCTGCATTGTGGTTGGGGTTCTGCTACTTCTTCTGGTACCACTGGCGGCACTTCTAGTTCTGGCGGGGCCATCTATGGATCTTGGCCCTCACCTTGTTCTTGTCTCTGTTCAATTTGCTCGAGTCTTTGTCTTAACTCGGAATTTTCTCTCATTTGGGCTTCTATTAGAGCTTCCAATTCGTCCACTCTCTATGACAGGACTGGATGCCCTCTCATGTTCCTCAAGTTTCGCAGATCCACCATCCTTCCTATTTCCTATTATCGCATAAGAGTCGATTGATAGATTTTCACAAACATATTTTTACAATATAATATAAAAATAATATAGTTTTTATCATCACATAATTTTAACATTTCATCCATTGAACATGTCAAAATATGATTGCCATTTCTTTTCATTTCAAAAGTACATCAGTTCAAAGGCTTTTCTCAAAATAGTCTTTCGATACAGTCATATATACACATGTATAAACATATATACATTAATACAACCCATATATTTCTACACCTAATATCCTAACTGAGGTTGTTTCAGGATCGTCAAAAACTCAATCGGATCCATTTCTTCATTATTCATTCTGTTTCTGGCCTCAGACGGCGTTGATCCTTCAGCTGGACCCGTACCCTCTGGTTGTCTCGAAGGACCTGCCTCATGATCGTTTGCATCGGTCCAGATCCATACAGGCGATCTAACATTACTTCTTGTAGCAACTGTTCATGCCTCTTGCGCACCATGCGCTCCATCATCATCTCTTCTTCTACTTTAGCTACCATAACAATAAACTCACGTAAAGTAGCAGGGTATAAAGGGGTTACCCTCTGCCGTAGGTCTATGGTGAGTCCCTTCCAAAAATGCCATAAAAATCATCATTTGTGATATTGGATAGAGGACATGTCCTTACAATGATATCTTAGAATCTGACAGCATACGAGAATACAGTATCGCTCAGCATCATTTGCTGTCTCTCTGCCTTCAGGACAAAGTCTCTGACATCTGCATAATTGGGCATAGCCGGTGGTGCGATACTGTCTTACTCTCATCAGTCTACAACTGGTGCTACACTCTTCTGTGGAAACTACTCTAGCATGACTTAGTGAAATTCAACCCAATCCATTGCTAATAGCATCTCCTGATCACAATATTCCCAATATAGCCGTGCGTCCTCACGGAATGTGCCAATGGCCATCAAAACCCAACAATCCTGATCTATATCACACTAGCACATGATAACCTCAATGTCATGTAGCCAGTCTCGCATAGAGATCCCCTACTGACCTCCCTCAAATGCAGGTGGATGACTGCCTCTAAAAGCATGTATGGCTCGCACTGACACTCTAGCTCCTATACGAGCTCGATCTCGCACCACTGGAATGTCTACTGCTACTGGTGGGTTTACGATCGGTCGCGGAGGTGGTGCTTGTACCGGTGCTGGCGCTACGATCCTCGGCACTAATAGCTCAGGTACTGGCGGTCGTTGTACAGCTTGCCACAGCATGGATGGTCTGATCACGGGCCTAGTCCACACTCGGATCAGTCCTCTCAGCCGGTATGGGTGAGGTCTCATGTAAGGTGGTCTAGTCATCTTAAATCCTACAAAATATATAATTTCAAATAAATGGAAAGTTAACTAACTTAAAGAAAGCTAACTTACTTGGATTGATGAGTAGATCACGCTTTGTGCTAATAGGGATATTGTCAACCGCTCTGATACCAACCTGTGACGTCCCCGATTCCGATCACCCACAACTGTCATGAACCAACACTATTGTCTATCAAGACAGCTCGTGTGCCGAATCTGGTCATCAGTTTAAAACTCGTTTTCTTAAACTTTCATTTTTTAGGGTCTGAAAATTTCACCCATAATTTTTTTTTCGTTTTAATACATACTTTCTCGAAAAGAAAGCTAAGTATAAAAGCCACATAAATATAATACAAACTTTCAGTTGTCTTTTGGAGTATAAAATAGTGCATAATATACAAAATATTTATACAGCATCTTTTTTTATAACACATTCTCTTCAATTTACTAACTTTAAAAGCTCAGCGGAAGTCTTTGGTAGGACCAAGTCCATGGTGAAATCCCTATCCCTTGATACGCGCACATCCTACCGCCATCCATATATTTACTGGACAGGTTTCTTACCTGCAACATGAACAAACTGGTGAGCTAACAGGCTCAGTAAGTTCAAACATACTTAGTAAGAATCACACGGATTCAGAAAATTAAAAACTCAATCTCCTATGAATAGTACTATTTATCATGAATAGTATTATTTATCATGAATAGTACTATTCTCCATAAATAGTGACTTTGACCTTTGATCGATGAATAGTAACTGTTACCGTAACTGGTTGCTATTCACATTACCTTAACTAGATACTATTCACATATCTTAACCGAAATCACTATACTTGGTATATTCTTCGGTTATACTCAATTATGATTTTCATCATATTATTGATGGTTCATTCTCTATTTACTTTCTAGTATAGAGCTCTTTTATGGTAATACTGTTATTAATCTTGCGCGCTGATTGGGAGGGCCTAGGGAGCGACGTTAGAGCTTTGGCCTCCACTGCCCTTATATCCCCGTAAGACCTGAGAGACCTCTATCAATATGTTGGAGGAACGGTATGCTTTAATGGTTTTTATTTCCATCTTTTAATTATAGTTTTGACCAAGTGACATTAATCATCACCTCAAGGTCACTATCTTCCATCACCCGTAGGCCTTACATATTCTCTTTTATTATTATATGCGATATGTTATACTAACTAATCCCCAAATATCCATAGGACCTTATGCCTAGTGTACATCTAGTACATAATAAAATAACACATTATTCCATATTGCATACATGAAAATGCTTGAACTTACCAATACTGCGTTAATGTCCACTTCCGGAACTCCTCCGCAGTTCTATCTCTAGTTTGATTTTCTACAGACATAATATTGCCTGTTATATTCTCTATTAATTATCACTTTACATATATTTACTTATGATAAATTTTACAAAATTTTTCAATTCATTATATGGTACATGGTCTGCAACACGCCCGTGTCCCTAACCGTGTACCTCCTGGTTTTATTTTACACGGCTGTGTTTCACTGTACACGCTCATGTACATTTTAAACTCTAGATTTTTAACTTTAAAATCTTCATTTTTGATCCTAGAATTTTATTTAAGTTATTCTAGATCCTTCACATACCTTTCTGGGCCTTTAGGAAATTTTTGGTCAAAATGACCATTTTGCCCATATCGGGTCTCGGGACCATAATTATTTCGTTCTGCCGTTTTTTCTTTTTTCTTTTTAGATTTTCTAAGCCCAATTATCTTAAAATAACAATCTCTAGGCTTCTGTATCATTTTACAGCTTTTTGGTGCTAAAAACCCTAATCGTTCATTTTCCGACCCTCGATTACTATTCATCCGTTACCTAGGGTCGTTTCTCGTTTTTCGAGGGTTCCGGAGCCTCAAATGGCCATTTCACTACTTTTAAAACACCTTTCATCCCATCTCCGACCCCCGGTCCTCGAGAGGCTCGAGTTTCCTGTCCTGACCTAATATTTTTCCTCGTTTACCAAAATACCCCTAACATGAAATTTTTTCCTGTTTTAGGCATTAAGGGTCGGTTTACTATTCCTTTTGGGTTGGTTTTCCATTTTCAATCCGAATCCACCGAGGGGTCCTGGTTTCCTTCCCGAGTCCTATATTTTTATCCCTCATTCCCCGAAATACCCTTATGCCGTTTTAGAAATTTCGACAGCATTTCCGCTTATATTTTAAGGTTTCCCGGCGTTAGGTATGCCTCAGAACCTTTGTACTTGCCACGTACTATACCAGAGGCCTATTTTATACAAAGTTTCTAAACTTTGTATAAAATTTTTTCACATAAATCAATATTCAAAAATCCATACACAATCAACAATTTTTCCAAACTAACCTCGGTTTATCATGTTAAACATCACTAAAGTTTTTCATTACAACATTTCAAATATCACATATCATTCTTAGGTTTTCTAATCTATAAAACAACACCAAAACCTAACAAAATTTTCATTCCAACCCCAGTGTTAGCCACCGATTTTTCATTCAAATCACATGAAAAATTTGGTTTTCTCTACTGGGGTTTTTATCAACATTTTTCAGTACTAAAAATTTCCATTTCTTAGTGTTCATTACCCTTGATTTTAGCATGAAATTTTACATCAATTTTTCTTGTTTCCTTATTCCAATTCATGCTTAATTTAACATATAATTAAATGAACATAAACACTAAGCCAAATCATCAATTCCCAATCATTTTTCACACCCCTAATGCCATGGATTTTTCATGGAAACATGCAAGATTTTTGCTTGTTTCTAAACCCTAAATCATGCTTTAAACCCTTGAACACCAAACCAATCACATAACCAACAAAAAAACAATTTTTTTCATTATTTTTCTACACTTCAAACCCACGGATTTTCTAAAGAAAATCAAGGAAAAATGCTTCAATTTAGAAGCTCACCTTAACTAGTTGTTGGCTTGATACTAGAAATGAGATGGAAGCTTATTTTGGTGTGAAATTTTTGGAAATTTTTCACTTGAATTGGGGAAGAAACCCATGGTTTTTGGCTGCAAGAAATGGGCAAGACTTTGGCTAGTTTTTCTATTTTTTTCTTATAAATTTTGATGCCTATTTATAAGCAAAACTCAAGGACCATTTAGCAATTTTTTTCAACAATTTGTTAATTGTTTAAGGACCAAAAAGTAATGATTTTGGGGCCAAAATATTTTTTTTTTCTTTCTCCCTTTCTACATGGCCGAATGGCCTTTTAAAAAAATCTATAAAATTTTTTTTCATCATTTTGGCAAGATCCTAACCCTTGATCAAAAGATGGGATAATCCTAGCCATATACTTTTCAAAATACTTTCCAAACCAAACAAAAATAAAATAGATTTATGACATCAACATGATGATGTCATCGTACTATTCATATTAATTCACTAATTAATTCATGGTCAAATTTTGATCGAAAACTGCACCGAACGGAACTATACCGAAATTCCGTAAGCGGGTTCCGGGCGCCTCTGGTGCAATCGGTTTGTTTTATTTTGCTTCCGTTTGGTCAGAATTCTCTACCGTAAATTTCTATTGTTTTAGTGTATTTCAATGCATTCTTTACGGTTTTCGACTCTGATTTCGAGTCATCATCCCCAAAAATGTTCAGTAAGATTTTTCATCCCCGAGCTCACTCATTCTAACACTGTCGAAACATTTTCACAGTATTCTCAATAGTATCAAAACACAACTTTTACATATTTTATTCATTAAAATTAATATATATATACAATTTTAATCTACTCCGAGAGTTTGAAATTACCGGTTATCATAGTTTTATTTCAAGAAAAGGTCATCTTGACTAATTTCTTAATACTATGGTTGTGCCTACACTGTGTTGACACTACACATGCATAACGAGGCTGTTTCGTGCGAAATTGCAAACAGAGTCTATCCTGACTAATTTGGACGTGCTGATTTCAAATTTATCAGTTTTACGTCCATCTAAGGTCATCTGGACTAGTTTTCGGGATCTGTGTGACCCTATCTTGAAAAACATGTCAGGTGCCCGATTGACTAATTTGAGCGTTCTAAGTTTAAATATATCAGTTTCGGAGCAAGAAAAGGTCGTCTTGACCTTCTTCCCGATACTATGTATCTCTCAAACAATAATTCTCGTTTTATGCTCAATTGACCAGATTGAGCCTACTAAATGTTAATATATCAGTTTTATGCGAGATTAACGCTGTCTGGGCCATTAATCTGACACTATGTATCTGTTTTTCACTATTTATTATTTTCTGCTTAACTGACTAGTCTGAGTGTTTTGACTCCGATTTTGTCAGTTTTTGGGCGAGAAAAGGTCATCTGGACCACTGTTCTTGATACTATACCTCTGCTAAGGTATTTATCACTGTTGTACTCAAATGACCGGTCCGAGCATACTGATGACCTATTCACCAGTTTTATGTCAAGAAATAGTTGTCTGGACCAGTTTCTTAATACTGCGTGTCTTACGCACTCATACACATAATAGGGTGGACCGATTTCACTGTAGGTTGCTCCTTTCACTACATGAATGGTAATTGAACGTCACTGTACCTGTTTAATTCATTCAATTGAAAAATATACTGTATTTATCAACTTAATTACTCATTACATAGTAATTGAGTTTCATGAATCATGAGAGTCTTTATAGCGGCTCTCTGCTCAATACACGGCCTTTTACATGGGCTCTTACACGGGTGTGTACAAAGCAACACGGGTGTGTACATTTCGGACACGGGCGTGTACTAGTTGAGATTGCTCAACACGCCCATGTTCTGAAACATGTTCATCAACCCAAGCGGTACACGACCACTTACACGGCTGTGTACCTGGCCGTGTTACACTACACAGCCATGTACACTCACACGGCTTCTTACACTTTAACAGTCTGAATGGTACACGACTACTTACATGGCCGTGTACCTAACCATGTTACTCTTACACGGCCATTTATACTTAAACGGTCTCTCACACTTATACAGTCTGAACGGTACACGGCCACTTACATGGCCGTGTACCTGACCGTGTTCTTCAAATATGCACCAAAAAGCTTTAAAATACTCCAAATTCATTCCTTAATTACCTATTACATGGTAAGTAGGTTCCATGAATATAGGGGTCATTATATCCCGTGGGTTCGGTTATCGATTTTCATGCCATATTTCAATTTGCATATTAAGATCTCCAAAAAAAAATTTGAAACCTAATTAAATTAGAAATTTTCACACAAAAAAAATTTCCAATCATTAATTAAATTTAATCTTCAGAAAAAAAAATAAATTACAGTCTTCAATCTTCGGTCTCCTCCAAAAAAAACTACATAAAATTTCCTATACCATTTTTTGTGTACAAAAATTCTAAAATAAAAAATTCTAAGAGATGAAAAATTAAAATCAATGAGAAAATTACGATGATGATAAATTGCTCACATGGTTACATTAAAAAACTTAGATACAATTTTTCTAAATTCTAAGGAACCATGGCTGACAAAATTGAGCATGCTTATAATAATTAAAAAAAATTAAAATAACCATATACATCATACATAATCCATGATAACAACATAAAGAAATCCTAGAATGTCACTATGTAAATATCAAAACCATACATAAAGGAGACCAAAAAATGAGCATTTAATTTATATATATAACATAATCACGAGTTGGCTCTGATACCAATAAAAATCAAAGAAATTACATAGTGGAATTACAAATTTTTTTTTTAGAAATCATTAAAAGACTCATGTTGCCATATATAATAAATTATCATCAATCAAATACCTTCAAAGGAAAACACTAGGAATACCGAAGGAAGTGACTGAGGTCTTCAACCAACTAGCCTTCTCTACTATTCTCCAATTTCTGAACGGTGGAGTGTGTGGGCACTTGGTTCTTTGAAAGGTATTCAAACATGGCCTATCTCCTTCAAACTACCCAGATCTCTAAAGAACATATTGCTACGGTAAATTGTGTAATAATAAGCTTGCTCACCTGAGAGTTTATGGTCTAAAGAAAATAGAAGTGGAATGACCTTTATTTATAATATTGCATAAAGTGACCTTTTTGAATTTTGAATTAGACCAAGAAAAGATTTTTCTCTCCAATTCAAACCCCTAAAACCATTTATCCTTATGCCAAATCTTTAGATAAATTCAGCCACACTAGGGAGGGGAGGATTCAAAATCCAAACAGGATTCAAACAAAAAAATTTTCTCTCCTTTATGTGAAGATAATCAAAATTCAAATTAGATTCAAACAAGATTTTTCCTTTTCCCTTATCCACAAAAACTGATTTCTCTATGTGGTGTATCCGTAAACCAAATTTGTCCATTCTTGTGTTGATGATTCAAAATTTGATTCAAATTTCAAACTCTACAAATCGTTGAATTTTATCCACATGGATAATTTTCTACAACTTCAATTCAAATTTAAATAAAATCATAGTAACTTTATTTGAAGTTCAAATAATTTTGTAATCTTTTATCCAAAACAAAATTCAAATTCAAAATAGGATAAAATCTTGTCTTCCATCCTTATCCGAAGCGGACGCCACCCCTAGTTGTGTTTGTGATGTCCCGTGCCCTTAGTGGCCCAGAGCATCACTTAAAAACTGCTACTTAACTAATACTTATACTTTCTTACAAGCCATTTATACTTACTTAAAATCTATTCACTTAGATACCCTAATTTTAGGGGATTTTTTTTTATGTCGTACGTATTCACTATTCACGTACGTATACTTTAACTATATAATATTCCAAAAATACTGCTTAACAGTTACTATTCAAAAATACTACGTAACAATTACTATTCAAAAATACTATGTAACAATTACTATTCAAAAATATCGTATAACGGTTACTATTCAAAAATACTATTAAACGATTACTATTTAAAAATAATATTTAACAGTTACTATGCATAAATACTATATAATGGTTACTATTTAAAAATACCCTTTAACGGTTATTATTCAAATATACTGTGTACTGTTCCAAAACATACTATTACTCAAACTATGCGGAAGATAATACTCGTGGTGGTATCCGTAATCTCACCCTTACACTCGCCTCCGCCATCGTCATCGTCCATTAGGATTTAAGCCATAGGACGCTTACCTATAGCATGAACACACTCCGTGAGCTTTACGCCCAGTAAGTACAACATATTAACCGCAAAACATGTTTAAAACATAGTACATACTTAAATTCATATAAGCATGCAAGATATCCACATATACCACTTAACATAGCATATACAATATCATCACATATCATGTCATACAAAACTTCACTATATGCATAGCAGAAACATCGTGTGCTGAATGCATCTTACTGTAGCTAGCAGCATAGTGAACTAATGTGTATGCATGATCCGGGTATGTTCATTTATCCTTTAATGCTCTTTTCCTTTCTCTTATCTACTTAGGGCCCATGTGTTAGTACCGTGTGCGCGTAGACCAATGGTAACGCCCGAAGTCACTAAAAAGCCGAAGAGCTATCAACGGATGCTCAACTTTACTTTAACTTACTTTAACTTAAAAACCTCTTCAACTGAAAAGGCCGGTACGACACGTCTATTAAATTCCATCTTGTTTATCTGTTCTAGCCATATGCTTCTCTAAGCTGTCCCAAATCCTACACCGTAGGGATATATGGCATCTAACTTATTCTTTCATCAATCTACATGATTGTGAAACTACATGCTTTTATACATGCTGTGCAACAACGTGTGCATGGCATACATACTTAACATGCTATTAAAACATTGTTTTAAAATCATTTCATTCATGCCGTAGGTGGAGTTGTACTTACTTAGTTTCCTAGCAAATTTGCACTCACACCTTGTCAACTTATAGGTTACCACCTGTCATCAATAACGTATCTCATTAATACTCTTGTTGAGTCACTAATACTGTTAATGACTAACGCAGATAAGTCACTTGGGTACCGATTGCCGTCGGTACTAACTCACTCTCTATCTCGAGAGTTTGCTTCTCTACATGTGGTTAATTAATTTATTACTCAATAAATTAATTACTGTCATTCTTAGGTCACTATTTCTGGTAGTGACTATAACTTGTGTTTCTATGGGGTACCGAGGCCCATCCGTACCCTATTGGCCTACTTTGGGCATTTGGTGTCTGACTGATACTGTGTTTGATTAAGTTTGTTTACTTGACAATTTAATCATCATTCCTCACAATATTGATCAAACTCGATCCTTGACTAGTTGCCGACCAGTCAACTGACCGGTTGCCTCGCGCGTTGTTAACTAGGTAGCCTATCGTGTTACTAGTGCTTGTTTGGTGTGGTAGCTTATCGGGCTACCCACACTGTTTTGGTTATTTATGAAAATCATTTTGGTTGCCTTATAAAATTCTTAGGAAATTATGTGCTTTGAACCATCCCCTTATCACCCCATTAGAAGGTGGGGGACGTTTTTTTATGAAAACCATTTTTATATTTAAAGTGTGTAAAACACATTTTGGTGTTTGTATATAAAAGGTGGTATTTTTTGTGACACCCTGCCTAGCACGGGCCCGTCACTAAATAACTATTCTTACTTCTTCTATCTGTTATTTTCATATTGAAACAAAAAGGTGCGGAAATTTTTTTTTTTATATACATACTTACACTTACTCTCTTTCTATCGGACGGATTAAGCATAGCGGGTCCATAACCTTTTCTTCATATTTCTCATTCTTTCTTTCATTACATCATTCTTTGTTTTCAATTTATGGGCCTTGCGCCCTAGGCCTAGCGCCCGTCATACTTTATGGGCATCGTGCCCGTTAAACAGTATGGGCCTCGTGCCCTATATATCATGGGCCTCGCGCCCGTTAAACTGTATGGGCCTCGCGCCTGTAGTGCTATATTTTTAATAATTAGCATAACATGTAATTTATAAACATGTATATATAAAAATGCACATAACATATAAGTTAGCGCAAAACATTGCAGTCAAATACAACAATTATGTCTTAAGTGTTTTATGCTCAGTTTTTAAATTTATTCTTTTCATTTATTATCTTATCTGTACTTTATTTCTATATGGGCCCGTTTTGGTCGTACCGAAAAGCATGCTACAGAGGGGCCTGGGAGCTACCCTGGCTCTCCCTCATCTGTACTATGTTTTCTACTTTGACATAAAATAACCTCCCCTCGCGAGAGGCCGGTACGCCAAAACATTAGGTTTACATTACCCTATTGTTTAATGTTTAAGTGTACATACAATAACATCTTTACTGTGTAGTATATTAACTTTCATAGTCTAGTACAGTAGCTGTACTCAGACTTGTGCAGTCATAAAGACTATAAACATCATATATTTAATGCTGTAATTAATCAAGCATTAATACTGCTCTATGATCATAATGTAGTAACTGGAATCATAAAAATGGAATCCAGTAAGTTTGGAACCTCTCGTCCAAACTTGTCACATATACAGAACAGTACATAAATTATACTTAATTTATTTATTCTCATTATTTTCATCGTTTCATTAAAATGATACCTCACACTCTTGGGAGGTTGCCTCATTAATTATAAGGCATGCAAATACTCAATGAAATCATGACAGTATAAAGAATCAGATTCCCGTGAATCTGAAACAATTATAACAATAGTATAAATTACATGATTATACCATAAACCATACAGTCTAGTACATAACTATACCAGTAGTTGTGCACCCGTCATCAATCACAAATCAAACAATTATATAGTTTAGGGGAAAATATATTTTTCCACCAAAACATAACCATATCAATTTTTTATGCACAGACAATTAAATGTCTGAACTTACCTCAATTCTGCGAACATCAGCTTTCTGTGGTTCCTCGACAGTCCATCGTCACTGTCCCGTTGAACTCCTATAACCGAAGAATTAACGGTTATTTAAAATCTTTATTTCATATATAAAACTTTATAAAATATAAAAATACTACGTTTTATTTCTTAATAAAGAACTTAGGAGCTTAACGTTTCATTTTTACCTTTTCTGAAAACTTTTTGGCAAAATTACAATTTTGCCCTTAGCGGTACTTTTCTTATTTTTTTCATGCTTATCTCTTAACTTTGGCCTTTAAAACATTAATTAAAGCCTTAGGGTTATATTCTAGGCTTTAACGACTCTTTTTCTAATTTTCTGAAATTTTTGGTCAAAATGACTGTTTTGCCCCTGACGGGTCTTTAAATCTTAACATTCTCGTTTTAATGCTTAGACTGAATTTTCTAAGCTCAAAAATCATCAATTTGACTTTTAAAAACTTACTAGACCTTTTCCAGATTAATTTCTATATTTTTCACAATTTTTACTATTTCCAGCCCTCGGGAAGTTCTATTCCGACGTAAAAGTCGATTTCTTGCTTTTCTTACATTTCAGGCCTCAAAGGTCGTTTTATAAATTCTTAAAACATCTATTTTCCATTTCTTATCTTAAATTCATAAGGGGCTCAGGTTTACCTGCCCGATCACATTTTTAAACCCTTATTTCCAGAAATGTCCTTTGCGTCATTTTAAAAATTTCGGCAGCATTTCCACTTAATTTTTAGGCTCCCGGCATTTAGGAAACGCCTCAAAACCATCTAACCTCGTATAATCTATCACGTACTATACCAGAGGCCTAATTTTACGTAAAAGTTACACACTTTTTACGTAAAATTTACACATTTTCATACTTTTTCATATCTGCTATTTCATTCATTTTTCTTTCTTTCTTTTACAATTTCTCATATCAATACATCACATTAACATACATTCATCTCAATTAATAAATTGAGGAACAAGAGTGGTCGATATTATACCGAAAATGCCGTTCGGTCTCGATCGCACAAACTTTATTCTTTCATTCTTTGCATCTGGAGTTCTGTTTTGCAAATCTGACTCTGCCGACACGTCCGGAACATCAAAAATAGGCCAACGGGCCAATCTTCAAAATTTGGTCAATGGTCGCCGTTGACCGGCATTAACCATCATTGACCGGTGTTGACTCACCGTTGACCAGCAGTTGACGGCGGCGATGGTGGCAAGTGAGTAGCCCATCTTGAAGAGCTCGACGAGACGAATCCATTAGTGGCCTCAATTTCATATTTGGAGGCACTTATCGTCGGAAAACCCCCTCGAAAGCCACGGCCATGGCGGCGATGGTGGAACTCCGCCGTGTCGGACTTTTTTCCCGAAATTGGTTGAGGGCTTTTGCTCCCCACAACCCCACGACCGTTTCTGCACCAGTGGCTCTCTTCAATTTAGCCAGAATCGGTGAAAATCGACGGTGGCTCCCACGGCGACGACGGCGGATTTCTCGAAGCTTGGTCGGCACGATACGGCAGTTGTTGCCGTGAAGCACCACATGGGTTTTGTAGTACTCTTCACCACGAACCTTTTAGGACCGGTTTCGTGGCTAACGGTGCCCGGACGGTGGAGAATCGGCAGTTTGAAATTCACGGCTCTGGCGAGCTTCGGGCAGTGCGTGCGGCTTGCTCTGGCAGCTGCTCCGTCGCGTCGACCCACCATTGGATTCAGCGGCGAGAGCCTTCCAACGGTGCCGACGGTGTTGTGAATGGAGGTCGTATGTGAAAGTTGGTCACTGTTCACATTTGAGAGAATTTTGGGGGCAGAATTTCAAATTTTTTTGGAATTTGTGAGGAATTTCTGAATTTAACCCCCAAGATTTCCTATTTATACTCTTCTCCCCAAAATTTTTAACTTGGGCTATCCTGACTAATTTGGACGTGCTGAATCCAAATTTATCAGTTTTATTTTAATCCGAGGTCATCTCGACCAGTTTTCGATACTGCGTATTTTTCGCATTCTAGGTCGAAATTTCTGTTTTGTGCTCAATTGACTAATTTGAGCATCCTGATTCCAAATATATCAGTTTCAGGTTGAGAAAATGTTGCCTTGACCCTTTTCTCGATACTGTACATACAATATACACATTTCCCGAGAACAGCAAAATTTCCCAGTTGTCACATTTTTAACTATTTTTGAAAATAGTTTTGAAACTTGATCGAAACGACTTTGTTTGCAAAATTGGCGAACAAGAAATTTTTTGTCTTGGACGAGATGAACAATTCTCGTGTTTACCTCGGTGCTCAAATCTATCTCGAACAGGTCCTAATCTCACTAAACCCATGGCCATTGTGCCTAGTTTTTTTTATATTAAATTCCCAGTTTTATGTTACTTTGAAAATGACTCTATTTGAGGCCCAAAACGGCTAAATTTTTAAACACAGGTCATCTTAAAGATTTCGATGTGTTCTATAACTTTCGTGTTGAGCCCAAAACCCAGTTCGGAGTTTAAGTAGTTTGTTTTTAGCAAAAACCGTACCTATGTCTAGGCTCATATTTTTAGTCCCAGTTTTGGGCACCGAGTGAAAACCACTCAAAAAACCTATTATAGTGTCATTATTGGCCAAAACCTATTTAATGCAAAAACGACCGATCAAAATTTCCTTAAAACCCTATGTTTCACCAAATCTCAAATTCGGACCCTAAAGGGGTCAAAATGGCCAAAATTTGTGGCCTATTTCCTGGGCACAGATTGTGTCCAAGCCTTCTAAAAAAAAAGTTCATGTTCACACGTGCGTACATCCATTCATAAAAATGTAAACACAACCACAAAGCCATAAACTTAAAAAATGGAAAGCTAAGGGCTTAGAATAAATTTATTACAACCCATTTGCATAAACAAATACACATAAATGGTGTTGATCACAACTTAAAAATAACTAGTCACTAAAAGGGTTTGGTTTTTACCTCTTGTGCTATGAACCAAGCATTAATCCAAACTATGAGCTTGAGGAACCAAATGGCCATGTGGAACCAAGGGGTTTGAAGGTTGGTTTGTGCTAGCAAGACATAGCTAAAACCACAAAGATCAGTTTCAAAAACTCACCCTTGGATGGACTTAGGATGGCTTAGAATGAATCCTCCTAGCTCAACCTTGAAAGGGGTTAAATTTTGGTAACCTTTGGCTATGTTTTTGGCTTGAAAAAAATGAAGGGTTTGGTTGATGGGAGTAGTCGGCTACAGCAAGAAAAAAAAGGAGAAAGAGTGTTATGTTTTGGGGTGCCAAATAAAAGAAATGGTATCACTAAGTCATGTGTGCCTTTTATAGGCAATTTTGACCAAACTTGCTTAAGCCTAAACCAAATTAATTGTCTACATTTTTAGCCTAATTAAGGGACAAATTTGCCGCCTATTTCAGCCCTATAAATGGGCATGGGCTGCATATGGAAGGGGGGGAATAAACAAAGTTTGTTGACCATGTGCTTTAAAACCCTTGGATTTTTTTTATTCAAAATTTGTCCTAACTTTTGCATTTTTTGATTGCCTCCTTTTGGGCTATATAGCAACCATTTTCAGCTGTTTTTACAGCTAAGGACCATAGATTTTTGAGGTCAAAATTTATCTGTGTTGGCTTTTCTTCGTAGTCTAATTTTCTACTATGGTATTCGATCCTTTCTCGATAGTGTTCTAATTTTCACCTGGAAATCTGGTTTTTTGAATCCCATTTTGACACTGTTAAATCCCCATCATTTTATGCTATCTAAGAGCCCATTCTATACTAGTTTATTATTCATTTCCTATACTATGGTTGTGTCTACACTGTGTTGTCCTTTCTCACACAAAGTGAAGCATTCCCCAGAGAAAATTTCAGACACAGTCTCTCTTGACTAATTTGGATGTGTTGATTTCAATTTTATTAGTTTTACGTGCGTCTGGGGTCGTCTGTACCAGTTTTCGAGATCTTTTAACTTAATTACTCATTGTATAGTAATTAGGTTTCATGCATTTTTTAGGGGTCTGTGTAGCGGCTTTTTGCTTATTACACTGCCTTCAACACGGCCTCTTACACGGGCGTGTATAAGGCAACATGGGCGTGTATCTTCTGGACACAGGCATGTATCAGTTGAGCTTGCTCAACACGGCCATGTCTTGAAACACATTCATTTTTCCCGTATAGTACATTGCCACTTACACGACCATGTACCTGACTGTGTTATACTAATTTGCATATAAATGCATTAAACTATTCCTCAATTTCTCATTATATGAAAATCAAGTTACAGGAATAGGGCGGTCCTTACAACCTACCCAGCTTACAAAATTTTCGTCCTCGAAAATTAGAATAAATCCAGGAAGTCTCTTTTCATGTCTTCTTCCTGTTCCCATGTAGCTTCTTCGAGGTTATGGTTCTGCCACAATACTTTTACAAGTGTATAACCTTATTCCTAAGGACTTTATTTTCCCTAGCTAAAATCCGCACAGGTTTTTCTTCATATGTCAGATCGGCATGAACTTCTATTGATTCTTGGCTTAGGATGTGGGAACTGTCCGGCATGTACTTCTTCAACATTAAGATGTGAAAGACGTTATGTACAGAAGCTAGTTTGGGAGGGAAGGCTAATCTGTAGGCCACCTTCCTGACTCTCTCAAGGATCTCAAAGGGTTCTATGTATCTAGGACTGAGCTTTCCTTTCTTCCCAAAGCACATCACCCCTTTCATAGGTGCTACCTTGAGAAAAATGGAGTCTCCTTCTTGAAACTCGAGGGGTCTGTGGCATTTGTCAGTGTAGCTCTTCTAGTGACTATGCACCGTCTCCTGCCTCCCTCTTATTACCTTCACGTCCATTGTCATGTTCTTAACAAAATCCGTGCTAGTAAGTTATTTCTCTCCGGTCTCGTGCTAGTGGATCGGAGATCGACATTTTCTTCCATAGAGTGCCTCATATGGAGCCATCCTAATCGAGGGGTGATAGCTATTATTGTATGAAAACTCTATCAAAGGTAGCTTCTAGTCCCAATTCCTCTTGAAGTCTAGGACACATGCTCTCGGCATATCCTCTAGCGTCTGAATGGTTCTCTCAAACTGGCTATCAGTCTAAGGATGGAAAGCTGTGCTGAACTTCAGTTTAGTTCCCATTGAAGCTTGAACGCTCTGCCAAAACATAAAAGTGAAGCATCCGTCGTGATTTAAGATGATCGATTTCGGTACACCGTACAGTCTTACTATTTAAGCCATGTACATTTCGACCAGTCTCTCTACTGAATAGCTCAGTTTCATGGCTAAAAAACGAGCTGATTTCATCAGTCGGTCTACAATTACCCAGATTGCATTGTTACCGCTTGATGTTTTAGGCAATCCGACCACGAAATCCATTGTAATTTGCTCCCATTTCCACTCGGCCAGCTCGATTTTCTACAGTTCTCCACCCATTCGCTGATGTTCAACTTTAATTTTCTAGTAGGTGAGGCATTTTGCAACGAATTTGACAATGTCATTTTTCACTGCCAGCCACCAAAAACTCTTTTTTAAGTCTTGGTACATCTTATTTGCTCTAGGATGTACTGAGTATGGCATGTCATGGGCTTCCGAAATGATCTTTTTCTTGAGTTCTTCATCTCTTGGAACACACACTCTATCTCTGAAATAGAGTATGCCATCCTTAGAGACTTGAAACTTTGAACTCTGGTCCTCTGTTGCCTCCTTTTTGAGTTTGATTAGGGTTGAATCGAGGTCTTGGCTGGCTTTAATTTCTTCTAGGAGCATTGACTGGAGGGTCATTTCAGACAACCTTTCTATCAAAAGCTCGATCTCGCTGCTGTGTAGATCCTACAATGGATAGCCATTGTAGGAAATAAATCAGTAAAAACGTATCAAAGTGGCGTAGCGGAACAATAAAATTTTTTTAAGATCGTTAAATATCTCATGATGCTATATACAATAAACCAACAATAATTTAAACTCATACCTTAGGGACGCCAATCTGCAGGAGGAGAATGATCGGAGGGCTTCAATCAACTAGTTTTCTCTACTATTCTCCAATTCCCGAAATGCTGAGTGTGTGGGCCCTCTGAATCTCGATCGGTATGCTAGCACTGCTAGTCTTCTTCCAACCACCCAGATCTCTAAAGAACTTATTGTCACGGTGAGTTGTACAATAATAAGCCTGCTCACCTAAGAGTTTGTGGTCTGAGAGAACTGGAGTGGCAGGACCTCTATTTATAGACTTGCATAAGGTGATCCTTTGAATTCAAATTGGATTAGGAGAAGATTTTGTCTCCCTTTTCCACACAAAAAATCCGAAAATCTAAGGCCAATATCCACTAGACGATTTCAGCCACTTTTAAGTTTTTGCATTCAAAATTCAAACAGGATTTTAACTTGAATTTTATCTCACCATTAACTAATTAAAAACCAAAAATCCCTACCAAGATTTCCTCAAAAATTTTGGCCACAAAAGTAGGGAAAGAATCAAAATTCAACTAGGATTTTCAAGCTTGAATTTAATCTCATCCTTATCCAAAATAATTGAAAATCTCCTTGAGATTTCCTCAATATTTTTGGCTGCTTTTAGGGAGGAGAGAATCCAAATTCAACTGGGATTGAAACTTGAATTTTTCCCTGAATCTTTATCCACAAAAATCGAAAATCTCTTGGAGGATTTTCCTTAACAAAATTCGGCCACTTTTGTAAGAGTTAGGATTCAAAATTCAAGTAGGATTCAAATAAGATTTTCCTCTTCATAATCCAACTCAAATTCGAATTCTAGCCTTGTTGAATTATCCACAAAGAATTCGAATTCCACTTGGACCGTGATTCAAAATTTGAATTTCAAATATCAAAATTCAAATTTCAAATTCAAATTTCAAATTTCAAATTTCAATTTCAAATTTCAAATTCGAATTTCAAATTTTAATTTCAAATTCAAATTTCAAATTCAAATTTCAAATTTCAAAATTCAAATTTCAAAATTCACAAACAATTGTATTTCAAATTCTTGTTCCCATGGATAATTTTCTACAACTCCAATCCAATCTCAAATAAAATCATGGTAACTTTATTTGGAGTTCGAATAATTGTGTACTCTATTATCCAAAACAAAATCTGAATTCACCCGGAGAGAATCTTGTCCACCATCCTAATCCTATGTCAACACCATCCATGCATAATCATCTAGCCAATAGCACACACAAATCAATTTGCCAATCGTTAAGGAATTATGTGGAGTTGGTAGAGGGACCAATTGTACATATATAATCGAGCTCCCGTGAATCCATATGATCATCATTCTTTACCGAACAACTCAATCATATGATCACTAATTTTAGAGTCACACTACTATAAACCTGAAACTGAACTTCCAATTATATACCATATTATGTAAGCTTATGACAAGCTATTGTCCAATGACCTTGTTATGTATGCAGAATCCTCATATGATATCCATGATCAGCCTTAGGTCAAAGTCTGTTCAATCTTACTGATCAGGCTATCTTAAAGTTCTATTATACTACCGAATAAGAAAATAATTATTCACCATATGTGAATAAGAAGTCATCCACCCAGTAGACGACCCAAGGCCTTGTCCAGTTTTACATCCAGTATAATGCCTTTAAGAGGATACCCTTAACTCCTTATTAGAGCTATGATTTCAATATCTGTAAACAAACCCTTCATCATATACAAGTCATGCACCCAACGAATCGATCTATAAGCTTACTACCTCTGAGATGCTTTAGCCATTGGAACATCGAAGTACACAAGTCATATACATGAAGTAGTTCATTCACTCAAGATTAAGGTTACTGCATAATGAACGTTACAAGTAGATTGATCCACTCATAGCGGACTATGTAGATCAATCACGCTTTAGTCCCGGTCTAATATGTCACTACCAAGCAACATATCTATGTCTCTACTTGGGAGTCTATGCTCCAGACAGTCAAGATAAACTATCCCCACCATGGCTTTAGACAACATAATAGTCTTAACATGAGTTAGATGCTCGGTCTAACCCCATAGACTACAAACCTTAGTTTAGACCACTTACTTTAGAACATTGTCTTCTCGCATACAAAAAGTCCATTGTATGCAACGTTCTAACAGTTTTAACACAAGTAGTCAGGGAGCCATATTTGCTTACATTCACTTTAACATGTAAATAGAATGAGGACAAACAACAATGTAATGAATAACCTCTATATATAATTTTATTATCCAGTTCAAAATAAATACATCAAAATGTCTCTAATACTTAGGGCATTTCCTAACAATCTTCCACTTGTCCTAAGCTAGTAGATGTGCCATGTTATGCATCCCCATCACCTCTATATGCCTCTCAAAGCTTCTCGCCACTAAAGTCTTAGTAAAGGGATCGGTAATGTTGTCCTCGGACGTGATCTTACATACATCTACTTGTCCTGTCTACATGTGCCCTCTAATAATGTGATATCTTCGATCTATGTGCTTGGTCCTCTTGTGGTGCCGAGATTCCCTTGTGTTGGCAATAGCCCCATTATCACAGTAAAGTGTGATAGGCTTGTTAACACCCAGAATGACCTCAAGGTTTCTAAAGAACTTGCGAAGCCAAACCGCTTCTTTAGATGCCTCAGCCGTAGCCACATACTTAGTCTCTATAGTAGAGTTAGCTGTGCAACCCTACTTCATGCTCCTCCACTCAATGGCACCTCCTTCGAGTAAGAACACTGTTTCTGATGTCGATTTCGTCGAATCCTTGCAATTCTAGAAGTCTGAGTCCGTGTATCCTATGGGTGTTAGGTCCCCTCCAGAATACACCAACATATAATCCCTCGTTCTCTTAAGATACTTAAATATATGCTTTACTGCTTGCCAGTGCTTGGTTCTAGGATTCGCTTGATATCAACTCACCATACCTACTGCAAAACATATGTCCGGGCGAGTGTAAAACATAGCGTACATAAGGCTACCCACAGCGGATGCATAAGGGACCTTACTCATACGCTCTCTTTCTTCCGATGTCTTTGGACAGTCATCCAATGAAAGAGTTAGACTGGCAATGAAAGGTTATGAACCTTTCTTTGCCTCTTACATTGCATATTTGTCAATTATTTTATCTATGTATGAAGCTTGGGATAACGCTATCATTTTGTTCTTTCGATCTCTGAAGAGATGAATACCTAGAACATAATTAGCTTCTCCCAAGTCCTTCATGTCAAACTATTGGTGCAGCCAAAGCTTGACCGATGATAAGTTCCCTACATCTTCCCAATGAGTAGTATATCATTGACATAGAGTACCAGAAAGACCACTTTTCCATCCTTAATACATTTATAAACACAGGGTTCATCAATATTCTGCTCAAAACCAAATGTCTTGATCGCTTGATCAAATCTCTGGTTCCATGAGCGGGATGCTTGCTTTAATCCGTAAATGGATCTAAGCAACTTACAGAATTTCCTTTCTTGGCCTTTCGTTATGAACCCTTCAAGCTGTATCATATAGATACACTCGTTAAGATGGCCATTCAAGAATGCCATCTTGACATCCATTTGCTAGATCTCGTAATTGAGAGCCGCAGCAACAGACAGAAGAATACGGATAGACTTCAGCATAGCAACAGGCGAAAAGGTTTCATCGTTATCGATTCCAGCCTTTTGCGTGTACCCCTTTGCAACCAATCTAGCTTTGAAAGTTTTAACTCTCCCTTTCACATCCTTCTTTCTTGTGTAGACCCACTTGGATCCAATGGGTTTTATCCCATCCGGCAAATGTATAAGTTCCTAAACAGAGTTGGATTTCATAGAATCCATCTCATTGTTCATAGCCTGTTTCCAAGATTTAGAATTAATATCATTTATAGCTTTATCATAGGTGACCGGATCATCCTCATGCTCATGAGCCTCAGCCTGGTATACCTCAGCATCATACACGAAGAAATTAGGCTTCTTCGAAACCCTCCTATTACGACAAGGCATCCTAAATTGTTGATCGTCTACAGGTCTTTCACCAGAACTCGGACTTGCGTCCAAGACCGAAATCTGTGGAGCAGTTCTTTCACCCGATAACTCTTCTAGCACCACTTTGCTTTGAGGCTAAAAGTCATTCATGTGACTTTCCTCTAAGAATGTTGCGTAGGTTAAAACAATGACTTTTTGTTCCTTCGGGTTATAGAACAGACCTCCCTTAGTTCCCTTAGGATACCCTATAAACATACATAATTCTAATCTTGGTTCCAACTTCTTCACATCCCCATCTAGTACATGTGCCGGGCAGCCCCATATTCTCATGTGTCCAAGGGAAGGCTTCCTACCATGCCACAATTCATACGGAGTCCTGGGAATTGACTTGCTTGGAACTTGGTTCAGAATATAGCACGCCGTTTGTAATGCATATCCCTAAAATGATGATGGCAACATTGAATAACTCATCATGGACCGTACCATATCCAATAAGGTCCTGTTTCTCCTTTTGGCTACACCATTCTGTTGTGGAGTACCAGGTGCAGTCAATTGGGATAATATCCCATTCTCTACAAGATGTCCTAGAAATTCATTGGAGAGGTATTCGCCACCTCCATCAAATCGAAGTGTTTTTATGGATTTACCCAATTGCTTTTCCACTTCCACATGATACTCTTTGAACTTGTCAAAGGTTTCACTCTTGCGGTGCATCAGATACACATATCCATATCTCGAGTAATCGTCTATAAAGGAGACATAATACTCGAACCCTCCTCATGCTGTGACGTTCATGGGGCCACATACGTCAGTGTGCACAATTTCTAAGTGTTCCTGAGCCCTAGTACCTTTAGCTCCAAAAGACCTCTTAGTCATCTTACCTTCAAGACAAGACTCACATTAAGGAAAACGTACCTCCTCTAGAGATTCTAGAGGACTATCTTTCACCAACCTTTGAATCCTATCCTGATTAATATGACCAAGTCTTGAATGCCAAAGATACGCCTTGTTAGAGTGAGAAACTTTCAACCTTTTAGAGTTATCTATTAATTCGATGTCAAGCAGTGAGTACATCTTTGGTTTGATTAAATATAGGTTTCCATTCATCCATCCAGAACAGATAAAAGATTTATTTTTATGAATATCAACTCTTTTACTAAAAGAAATTGAATAAGAATCCTTTATTAAACAAGCTACCGATATAAGGTTCCTCCTAAAATTAGGAACATAAAAACAGTCTTTTAATAAAATAAACCTAAATTCATCAAAGTAAAGGTAAACATCTCCCACTACCTCAGCCACCCCCAAGCTACCGTCTCCAGTCTGCAACGAGAGGCACCTTGTCACGGCCCAAAATTTAGGCACGTGACACGGCAGCCAAATCATAATATCAACCCGAGATTTAAGGAAAAACATTTATTACGAAAAGCGGGTCAACATTATAATTTAGCTAAGCCTAATTATTTATAACGTAGCATCATAACCACAAAATAAAATAAAGTAGAAAATAAATACTATTAATGCGGAAATCAAACACAAAGTCGGTCTTCAAAAGAGATTACCAACCATAAAATATTCCCAAGCATGAAATTTAAATAACGTGAAATAAAGTCCAAACTTAATATCTCATTACATCAGAACGAGAAACAGAATGAAGAAGATGGAGAAAACGGATAGCATCATCTTCGGTAGAAACGGATAGCTCAACGATTTTCGGAACTGCTACCTCCCGCACCTAGAAGTAGTCATTTCGAAATCACAAAGAAAAGGGACGTGAGCGCTGGCTCAGTAGGACAGAAACAAAGGTGGGTTAAACAGGTAACATTTAAAAGTATGACATAATATTCGTTTCCAAAAATAATCAACAATTTAAAAAAAATACATGGCATAATAATCATAAAAAAATAATCAACAATTTCGGGAAAACATTTTTAATACAAGTTTTATTCTATTGAGGACTTAGCGTAGCTGCAATATACGTACCCCAATATTAAAAATAATAAATAATTAAAATAAACCATCATATTTTGAGTGAGGACTTGTCGTAGCTATAATATACGTGCTTCGAATTGAATTATCCTAGATCATCTCGTTACGGTCTAAATAGGCCGAACGGCCCTGCGCAGGTTTAGGGACATTCCCCCATGGCGTCAACTTTAGGATGCACGCATCATTTACAATGACTGTGAACTAGAGCTCAATTATGTTCACCGTATTATTCAAAAGATGGTATTTACCAAGTTATATTATGCCATTAATCAAAACACGCTTTAAAATACACATTTATTACAAAACACGTTGCATGCGTTTATTTCATCAAAAACAGTATAATAATTTCATAAACTGAAAACAGCATGCCATCGATAAAACAAGCAAATGTAAAACACTTGACTACTCCCAGAAAAGGTTAGAAAGTCCTACCTCGATTATCGCACAAGCGTTGCGATAACGTAATCCACCAATCAAGTAAGAACGTCAAATAAATCCTATAATCACAACATATGATCAGTCTAGGTCTAGACAAAATCATCCAATCATTTTAGTGTGCCATAAAAAGATTTTAAAATGTTTAATAACATTTGAGATTTAAAATTTGTGAAAACCCCTAAGTTAGGATATTACTGGACATGGGCAGACTGACCTAGACTGACTGTAAAATCAATATTAATTCATATTTAATCCTAAAAATTCTAAATTTTTAATATGTTAAACTAGACATCCGTAGCTTTAATTCCATATAATTTTTATAATTTTTAGACACCGTTTGATCACTCAAGTAGGCCAAAAACCGAGGGGTTGTTTTCAGGCATAAAATCAGGGTTTCAGTTTCAATTCAAAAACTGGCAGTTCTGTCCACCTATCTTAGAAAAATATTTTGATTAGGCCAATAGATGATTTTGGTTCTAAAATTTTGTAGGCATTTAGGGGACATCTTGAATTTAATTTTAGGCTCAAGATTCACTCAAAAATCATTTTTAAAACTCAAGTTATGGCTGACACAAATTTACTATTTATATGGTAATTTTCCAGATTTCTGTTTTTCCTGTCTGAATTTCAATTAGCCTCAAACCAATTCAATTTTCATCCAATGATCATGAAATTTTGTAGAGAACCTTATTTATATGTCATTAACACAACGCAAGAATCAAATTGGCAAAAATCATAAAATTTTCACATGTGATAATAGGGTTTTTTTGAAAGGGGATCAATGAGGCAAAATTTTTAGGGTTTTAGAGAGAGAAATCACACCTTGTTTGTGCTGCACTATTTTTGATGCTTGGTCTCCTTTTTGGCTGAATTTGTATGAGTGTTGGAGTCTTCAAAACAGTAGGGAAAACAGTGGAGAAAAACCATAAGAATTTCAGATTTAAAATCAAAAGGAGAAGGAAGGAAAAAGTTGATTTCTCACCTTGTTTTTGTCTCAAAAGTTGTTGAATCTTTGAGCTGCCTTTAGGTAGGTTTTTGCTTGCTGTTTTGGTATGTTTTGGGAGAGAAAAATTCAGAGAGGAAAGAAGGGAAAGCTGGCCGAATTTTTGAGAGTGAAAGGAAGGGTAAATGAGAGTTGAAAGAGGGTTTTTTCTTTCCTTTTTGCTTCCTTGTTTGGCCGAATCTTTTGAGGGGCAAAAGGGAAAGTTTTTGTGCTATTTTGAGGCTAGGGTTTTTCTCTCTTATTACTCCTTAAGTGGCTGAAATTATCCATTAGTTTTTAAGGAAAAATAATAATTTGAATTTTGATTGAGTTTTGACCTAGCTTTTAATTCAAATAAAATCTCCTTTATTTCCTACACTTTATGGCCGAATTTCTTCTTTATATTTAAGGGATGAAATTTGAGTTTGAATCCTCCTTGGATTTGTGGAATTTAAATTTTTAATTAAAATCCCAAGTAATGGCCGAATATTTTAGGGTTTTTGAAGTTAAAATTGTTGACTTTTTGAGTGAAATTTGACTAGGAAACCAACCTAGGGTTTCCAAAAGATTTTTAATTAATTTTTGGCACACTAATTTTATTTAAATTATATATTGACCCTTAAATAAAATTTAAGATGTCACAAATATCTACCACTAAAAATAGTTTCGTCATCGAAACTTTAAGAATTACTCCACACTAAAGAAGAGAATAAGAATATGAATAACTTCTCATTTCATTAAGCAATCTAAATGCAACTTTCAAAACATCTAGTGGTATATCTACCACTATGAACAGAGTAGAGTTACAAAACAAACTTAGGTCGACTACATTACACGTATTCTACTGCTTAGCGAACCATTCAGCATGGCTCTTGTGCATATCTTTCTCAGTTTCCCATGTGGCTTCCTCTTCACCATGGTTACTCCAAAGAACCTTCACCATGGGTATTATTTTCGTTCTCAGCTGCTTGACCTTACGATGCAAAATCTTCACCGGAACCTCGACGTAAGAGACATCTGGTTGGATTTCTACATCATCTGTTGAAATAACTTCGGACTCTGTTCGTGCACTCTTCCTCAGCATCGATACATGGAAAACGTTGTGCACTCCCAAGGTGTCGGGTAACTTCAGCTCATATGCAACCTTACCAACTCTGCATACGATCTCGAAAGGTCCAATGCAACGCGGTGCTAGCTTCCCTTTAACTCCGAAACGAGAGATACCTTTCTTCGGTGAAACCTTTAGCAACATAAACTCTCCAACCTCGAACTCTAACGGCTTTCTGCGTTGATCTGCATAGCTCTTCTGTCGACTCTGTGCTGTTAGAAGTCGTTGTTTAATGATAGCAATCTTCTCGTACTGGTCTAGGATCATATCGGGTCCACCCACTGGTTCTTCCTGGTTGTCAACCCAATAGATGGGTGATCGACAAGGCTTTTTGTACAACGCTTCAAAGGGTGCCATTCTGATACTTGCTTGATAACTATTGTTGTATGCGAACTCTGCCATGTAGAGGTGTTTGCTCCATCCATCTCCAAGATCAAGAACGCAAGCACGTAGCATATCCTCGAGAATCTGTATGAGACGCTCCGACTAACCATCTGTCTGCGGATGAAAAGCGGCACTGAAGTTCAGTTATGTGCCTAGAGCTTCCTGTAGACTTTGCCAAAAGCGAGCGTTGAAGCGCGTATCATGATCAGAAACAATCACTGAAGGGACTCCATGCAATCTGACTATGTTTCTCATGTAAAGCTTGGCTAGCTGGTTCCTGCTGCAAGTCGTCTTGAACGGGATGAAGTGCGCAGTCTTCGTGAGACGATCTACAACTACCCAGACTCCATCAGATCCATCCTGTGCTCTCGGTAAGCCGATTAAGAAGTCCATTCCTATACTATCCCACTTCCACTGAGGTATTGGAAGTGGTTGGAGCAGACCTGCGGGTCTCTCCCGTACTATCTTTACCTTCTGACACGTCAAACAGTTGGCCACGAAGTTCTTCACATCTAACTTCATACCTCTCCACCAAAGCTGCCGTCTTAGGTTTTGATACATCTTGTTTCCACCTGGGTGCATGGCGAACCTCGACTGATGAAACTCTGACAAGATCTCCTGTATAAGCTCTGGGATGTGTTGCACTACTAAGTAACCCTCGTTGTAAAGAATTCCACTGGCATCCATCAACCACTCTGCAACATGCTTGCCCTTTAACAATCTATCTTGGATGTCAACGAAATGTGTATCTGCCAACTGATTCTCCTTGATCCTCTGCACGTAGTCTAGTTCCATCACTAAGTTGTACAACATTGGGTGACCCTGAACTTCGCCAAAACGAACCGGATAAGCTGTAAGAACTTTGTCCTTTTCCTACTCATCTATCTGCATAGTCATTATAGAAGCATCATGATCAGGATTGGGAACTGCCTCTCTTTTCCTACTTAGTGCATCTGCAACCATGTTTGCTTTACCCGGATGGTACTCGACTTGGAAGTCGTAGTCTTGCGTGTATTCTACCCATCTTCTCTGACGCAGGTTGAGATCTTTTTATGTAGCTAGGTATTTCAAACTCTTGTGATCTGAAAACAGTCTAAAACTGGCACCATACAGATAACAACGCCAAATCTTAAGCGCGAACACTACTGCAGCTAACTCTAGATCATGTGTAGGGTAGTTTCCTTCATGTTGTTTCAGCTGTCGTGAGGCATAAGCGACAACTCGGTTCTGTTGCATCAAAACTGCTCCAAGACCTTGATGAGAAGCATCGGTGTAGACGTCATATACTTGATCCTGATCCGGAATGATAAGGATAGGTGCAGACGTCAAACGACTCTTTAACTCCTGGAAAACTGACTCACAGCTGTTGTCCCAAACGAAAGGTACATCCTTCTTTGTCAGATTGGTGAGGGGAGCGGCGAGCTTGCTGAAGTCCTGTACAAAACGTCGATAATATCCCGCTAAGCCCAAGAAGCTTCGGATCTCTAGAACATTCTTCAGTCATTCCCACTTAAGAATCGCTTCAACCTTAGATGGATCAACTGATATACCATCTCCTGAGATGATATGTCCGAGAAACTTAACCTCTGTCATCCAAAACTCACATTTTTCTTTCTTGGCATACAACTGATGTTCACGAAGAGTCTGTAAAACTATACTGAGATGCTGTGCATGATCTTCACGAGTTCAGGAGTAGATGAGGATGTCGTCAATGAATATGATGACGAACTTATCAAGAAAAGGTTGGAAGGCTCTATTCATCATATCCATGAAGGCTACTGGCGCGTTTGTCAAACCGAAAGGCATTACTAAGAACTCATAACTGCCATACCTTGTTCGGAACGTTGTGTTCGGGATATCCTCCTCTCTAACACGAAGCTAATGATAACCGAATCTCAAATTAACCTTGGAGAAGAAACAAGCTCCACCCAACTGATCGAACAAGTCATCTATACATGGTAACAGATACTTATTTTTTATGGTCACACTGTTGAGCTTTCTGTAGTCCACACAGAGACGTAGCGAACCGTCGGCTTTCTTCATAAAAAGGACTGACGAACCCCAAGGTGAGTTACTGTCTCAGATAAAGCCCAGTGATTTCAACTCATCCAGCTGCTTGCTCAACTCTTTCATCTCTAGAGGTGCCATACGATACGGAGCAGAAGCAAAAGGAGCTGTTCCGGGAACTAAGTTGATACGAAACTCTATTTCTCGATGAGGCGGTAAACCTGGAAGAGCTTTTGGAAAAACATCTGGAAAACTATCGACAACAGGTATAGGTTTTGTACTCTTTTCAGAACTGGATCCTTCCACTGCACACAAGGATAAGAAGCAAAGAATACCCTGTCTACTCTTCGACACTAACCTCAGAGCAGATCTATCAACATCTGAAACTAAGCTTAACTGATAGGACACTACATGTCCGAAATCAGTTGTAAAGATAACGCGATGATTACGACAATCAAACATAATCCCATATTGGGAAAGCCAGTCATATCCCAGAATAACATCATAAGCAAACATAGGCATTACCACAAGTGATGCCTCCAAACAAACATCCCCAACATAAACATAGGCTTAACACCCATTACTAACGGTAGTCGTGTCCAACGGGGATTTCACACATAAGGGAGAGTCAAGATTTTACAGTTTTAAACCAAGTGAACGAGCATAATGTTGGGCTATAAAAGAGTGTGTAGCCCCGGTGTCAAACAAAACATGTGCATATGTACCAAAGATAGGAATTATACTATCTAATGTAGTCGGTGTATGATCTATCTCCATGCTGTCAGCTCCAAGAGCGTGTACCTGTGGTACCTTACCACGATTTTGAGCTGTATTCCCTCGCTGGTAGCCCGTACTCTGACCCTATGGTGGCGGTCTCTGATAACTCAACACTGGGAACTGCTGTAGCGATGTAGCATGTGGAGCATAAGGCACAGTGTACTGGATCGTGCGCTGAGGCTGATAGGGAGCCGGAAGCTAAGGGCGCTGTGACTGTGAAGACTGGGAAGTAAACTGTTGCCTCTGTGGAAGACCATTCTGATTCTGCTGATGATGATGTCTATGAGCATTGTCTCTTGACTGTCTCTTCAGGCAGACATTTCTTTTGTGGCCTTCATCACCACACTCGAAGCAAGTAATCACATTCACCTGACCCTGTCGCTGTCCAGAAAACTGATGAGAACCCGATCCCTGAGACTGCTGGTTCTTCTGGTAAGGAGTCTGCAGCTTGTGCTGAGGCTTGTTCCGGATTGGTCCAGGCTTGTTTCTGTTACGAGCTTCAAGGAACTCCTTGTCGCCCTCTTCCACTACCAATGCCTTAGCAACTATCTGCTGGTAGCTATCCCTGATCTGGAACGGTTGTACAACCTTCTTCACATAGAGGCTAAGCCCTTCCTCAAAGCAGAGACACTTAGTAGCTTCATCCAAAACCTGATTCTTCACATACCAGGCCAACTCAGTGAACTTGGCTTCATATTCCCGCACTGACATAGACCCTTGCTTCAAACGGACGAACTCCCTAGCTTTTCTGCTGCGGAACTGTGCTGAAAAGAAACGCTCGTGAAAACGCTCCTCAAAAACTGACCAAAAAGACCTCTGCTCCTCTGTCAAACCATCCTCGATACTAGCCCACCAGGTAGAGGCTAGACCCACCAGCTTGTTGGAAGCAAACTCGACCCAGAACTCTACGGGTGTGGCGGTCAACTTTAACTGCTTGTGAATGGCATCAAGCCAGTAGTCGGCATCCATCTCTGCGCCCGTGCCGTCGAAAGTGGGTACGTGAGGCTTAAAGAAAAGAGTTAGGATGTATCATAGGCTTAAAGAAAAGAGTTAGGGCTGCCTGTTTAGGATGTATCATAGGCTGGGTAGGTACTGCTCCAGAGATAGGGTTTTCGGTGGTAGGCATTTGCTGAGGAGTCTGAGAAGAACTCCTCGCTCTCTGGGTCTCATTAGGAACAACATTGGCTACAGGAGTTGGGTTAGGTATTCCAAAAGGTAAGACGGTGAGGAGAGCCTGTATCACCGCCGTGAGATTCTGCATCGCCGTTAGCTGATCATTCGGTGTAGGAACCGCTGCATTCTGACTCCCTTGAGGCTGCGTGTTCCCGGGGTTCTCTTCGTCGTTGCCTCTCTGCTGCTTCTGACTACACGTGCCGGGACGAGCCATTTTGCTGAATAAGATTGAAGGAAGAGGAAATCCTATAAGCTTCTAAGAGTAAGGAAAACCATGCTTGGGTATTTTGAAAACATTTTGATGAAAACCCTTTTGAAAACCTGGGCTCTGATACCATTATTTGTCACGGCCCAAAATTTAGACACGTGACACGGTAGCCAAATCATAATATTAACCCGAGATTTAAGGAAAAATATTTATTACGAAAAGCGGGTCAACATTATAATTTAGCTAAGCATAATTATTTATAACGTAGCATCATAACCACAAAATAAAATAAAGTAGAAAATAAATACTTTTAATGCCGAAATCAAACACAAAATCGGTCTTCAAAAGAGATTACCAACCATAAAATATTCCCAAGCATGAAATTTAAATAACGTGAAATAAAGTCCAAACTTAATATCTCATTACATCAGAACGAGAAACAGAATGAAGAAGATGGAGAAATCAGATAGCATCATCTTCGGTAGAAACGGATAGCTCAATGATTTTCGGAACTGCTACCTCCCGCACCTGGAAGTAGTCATTTCGAAATCACAAAGAAAAGGGACGTGAGCGCTGGCTCAGTAGGACAGAAACAAAGGTGGGTTAAACAGGTAACATTTAAAAGTATGACATAATATTCGTTTCCAAAAATAATCAACAATTTAAAAAAATACATGGCATAATAATCATAAAAAAAAAAAATCAACAATTTCGGGAAAACATTTTTAATACAAGTTTTATTCTGCTGAGGACTTAGCGTAGCTGCAATATACGTGCCCTAATATTAAAAATAATAAATCATTAAAATAAACCATCATATTTTGAGTGAGGACTTGTCGTAGCTATAATATACGTGTCTCGAATTGAATTATCCTAGATCATCTCGTTACGGTCTAAATAGGCCGAACAGCCCTGCGCAGGTTTAGGGACCTTCCCCCATGGCGTCAACTTTGGGATGCACGCATCATTTACAATGATCGTGAACTAGAGCTCAATTATGTTCATCGGATTATTCAAAAGATGGTATTTACCAAGTTATATTATGCCATTAATCAAAACACGCTTTAAAATACACATTTATTACAAAACACGTTGCATGCGTTTATTTCATCAAAAACAGTATAATAATTTCATAAACTGAAAACAGTATGCCATCGATAAAACAGGGAAATTTAAAACACTTGACTACTCCCAGAAAAGGCTAAAAAGTCCTACCTCGATTATCGCACAAGCGTTGCGATAACGTAATCCACCAATCAACCAAGAACGTCAAATAAATCCTATAATCACAACATATGATCAGTCTAGGTCTAGACAAAATCATCCAATCATTTTAGTGTGCCACAAAAAGATTTTAAAATGTTTAATAACATTTGGGATTTAAAATTTATGAAAACCCCTAAGTTAGGATATTACTGGACATGGGCAGACTGACCTAGGCTGACTGTAAAATCAATATTAATTCATTTTTAATCCCAAAAATTCTAAATTTTTAATATGTTAAACTAGACATCCGTAGCTTTAATTCCATATAATTTTTATAATTTTTAGACACCGTTTGGTTACTCAAGTAGGCCAAAAACCGAGGGGTTGTTTTCAGGCATAAAATCAGGGTTTCAGTTTCAGTTCAAAAACTGGAAGTTCTGTCCACTTATCTTAGAAAAATATTTTGACTAGGCCAACGGATGAGTTTGGTTCTGAAATTTTTTAGGCATTTAGGGGACATCTCGAATTTAATTTTAGGCACAAGATTCACTCAAAAATCATTTTTAAAACTCAAGTTATGGCTGACACAATTTTACTGTTCATATGGTAATTTTCCAGATTTCCGTTTTTCCTGTCCGAATTTCAATTAGCCTCAAACCAATTCAATTTTCATCCAATGATCACGAAATTTCGTGGAGAACCTTATTTATATGTTATTAACACAACCCAAGAATCAATTTGGCAAAAATCATAAAATTTTCACATGTGATAATAGGGTTTTTTTGAAAGGGGATCAATGAGCCAAAATTTTTAGGGTTTTAGAGAGAGAAATCACACCTTGTTTGTGCTGCACTATTTTTGATGCTTGGTCTCCTTTTTGGCTGAATTTGTGTGAGTATTGGAGTCTTCAAAACAGTAGGGAAAACAGTGGAGAAAAACCATAAAAATTTCGGATTTAAAATCAAAAGGAGAAGGAAGGAAAAAGTTGATTTCTCACCTTGTTTTTGTCTCAAAAGTTGTTGAATCTTTGAGCTGCCTTTAGGTAGGTTTTTGCTTGCTGTTTTGGTGTGTTTTGGGAGAGAAAAATTCAGAGAGGAAAGAAGGGAAAGCTGGCCGAATTTTTGAGAGTGAAAGGAAGGGTGAATGAGAGTTGAAAGAGGGTTTTTATACTAGGTTTTTTCTTTCCTTTTTGCTTCCTTGCTTGGCCGAATCTTTTGAGGGGCAAAAGGGAAAGTTTTTGTGCTGTTTTGAGGCTAGGGTTTTTCTCTCTTATTTCTCCTTAAGTGGCCGAAATTATCCATTAGTTTTTAAGGAAAAAAAATAATTTGAATTTTGATTGAGTTTTGACCTAGCTTTTAATTCAAATAAAATCTCCTTTATTTCCTACACTTTATGGCCGAATTTCTTCTTTATATTTAAGGGATGAAATTTGAGTTTGAATCCTCCTTGGATTTGTGGAATTTAAATTTTTAATTAAAATCCCAAGTAATGGCCGAATATTTTAGGGTTTTTGAAGTTAAAATTGTTGACTTTTTGAGTGAAATTTGACTAGTAAACCCACCTAGGGTTTTCAAAAGATTTTTAATTAATTTTTGGCACACTAATTCTATTTAAATTATATATTGACCCTTAAATAAAATTTAAGGCGTCACACTCCTATCATGTACACTTCTCGTTTCCACGAACCCCTTCCTTGCCCTTGGCGGCTAGGAATTCCTAACAAGCCTTCTTAAAGTGACCTACATTTCCACAGCGGAAGCACTTGGACCTTTTAGGGTCCTTGGGCTTTTTGTTCTTCTTCTTCTTCTTCCCATCCGAGATAGGCGGATTAGAAGAACTAGAAGCCGCTTGCTTCTGATTTGGCCTCTTCCTCTTCTGTGAGGGTGTGGAAGATTCTGCCAAATTGGCCTCCCCTTTTGGTTGGACCGCATCCCCATCTCTGATCATCCGCTCATAAGCTTGGAGTTGCTTCATGAGCTCGGTTAGTCCTAACTCCCTTGTCGCCAGATTGTATGCGGCCTTAAACCCCACAAAATCTTTTGACAGAGTTTTGAACACCATTTCGATCTGGGTGTTGTAGTCCAACTTAGCATCGTTCTCAGTAGCCTCAACAAAGAATCCCATTAGAATGATCATATGGTCCTTTACCGGAGCACCTGCCTTCTGCTTGGAGTTCATAATGCTGGTTATAGCAGACTCTTGAGCTAATTTTTCTTGGCCTCTGAACATGTCCTCTAGATTTTCCATGATCTCCCCAGCAACTTGATAAGTCTCATGCTGCTTTTGTAAAGCACTCGTCATGCTAGCCAGAATGTAGCACCGAGCTATCTCATTGGATTCTCTCCAACAAGTATAGGCAACCGAGACCTCTTCAAGCGGTGTGTCAGGTTTAGGCCCAGGTGGGCATGGTTCGTCCAGTACGAACTTGTGTCTCTCGTAGCTGAGAACTATCAGTAGATTTCTTTTTCAGTTTTTATAATTATCGCCATTCAGCTTATTTTTAGTAAGTATTGAAACGAGGGGTGTCGGTGACATTTTGAACTGAAATAAAATTATACTAGACATCATTACAAAGCTCAAGCAAATATATAGATAATTTAGCAAATAAAACATACAAGTATATTCCTGCATGAAACTTGAAAAACATATAGCATTGCAACAGTAATTCTTAGGACCTATTGGCCCAAGCCACCGAGGGGTGGTCATGAGACAAATAGTCGGAACATAGACCCCATCCAATTAATATATGTTGCCTTAAATCCTCCAAGGTTAAGACATATATTAATAACCGCTTATTTTGGCTACCAGTTTAGTTAACAGAGCTTCTAGGGAAGGTTAATAACTAAACGAGTCTTGAGTGTATAACCATTGTTTACGTAGTCCGATCCACGTCCTACCAAGCCATCGAGGGGTGGTCAAGAATAGGATCATCCCCAAACATGTTTTCCACATAGGAGATCCAACCTAGTATACCGGCGGCGGTAAATGCCTACCGAGGGATGTGGTCAGGGCAGAACTGACACAAGGTGTTACCATGCTTTCACATATGGATCAACAATGTAGGCCGTGGGTTTTGTTTGAAACCTTCTCTCACTCAATATTTTGAAAAACATGCAAGTTTTGACAAATATGTATGATCAATATATTATGAGCTTCACTCATCTATCCTATCTGACATATTATCAAATATGCATATAAAACATCCATCAATACATATTTATACATCCATGACATATCACAGAAAAAATAATTGACAGAATAATAACCAAACCATGGTTCCATCCTAGAACAAAGAAAATAAAGATTACAAAATTCCATTTAAAGCATTCTTTGGGTCTTGAATTTTGTCCCTTCTTCTTGTATTTACCTTTATGTAGTATCTCCATTTATTTCTCATCCCAAGAATCATTTAAAATTTAAATCTCAAAAATTTAAATTTCAAATTCAAATTCCAAATTCGAATTTCAAATTTAAATTTCAAATTCAAATTTTAAATATCATGTGTAAAAATAATTTCAAATATTTTGAATTTTCAATTACATATTTTTAAACATGATTTAAAACTAAATCTCAAATTCAAAAATCAAAATTTTTCAATATTCGAACCATCGGCCCCACGGCCCCAGAGGCCGGCAACCGCTGTGGGCAGCCCCCAGCCTCGGGGCCGGCAGCCCATGGCTGCAGGCCATGTGCAGCCTTGCCGGGCTACAGGCCAAGCCTGTAGCCACAGGCTGCAAGCCCAAGGCTACGGCCAGCCCTTGGGGGTCCACGGCCACCCTCGGCTGCAGCCAGTGCCTGCGGCCGTGGGTGGTGCAACCGTGGGCAGGGGCTGCCGCAGCCCCATCCTACCTGAGGGCAGGGGCTGCAGCCCCACCACAGCTAGTGGTCCATCCCGAGGGGTCGTTCTTTGATTTCCATGCCATATTCCAATTTACCCATTAGGATCTCCAAAAATTAATTTGAATCCTAATTAAATTGAAATTTTCCACACAATCAAAATTTCAACCTTTAAATTAAATTTAACTTTTGGGAAAAATAAATTACGGTCTTCAAACTTCAATCTTCTCCAAGAATAATTACATAAAATTTCCTAAACCATTTCCGGTGTACAAAAATTCTAATCATAATAATTCTAAGAGACAAAAAAATTAAAATCCATGGGAAAATTATAGTGATAATAAATTGCTCCCATGGTTACATAAAAAATCCTAGATATAATTTTCTAAATTCTAAGGAACCATAACCGGCATAAAACAAGCATGCTTAAAATAATTTAAAAAATTATAATAACCACATACTACATATATAATACACGATAACAACATAAAAGAATCCTAGAATACCACTCTCTAAATATCAAATCCATACATAAACAAAAAGACTAACTAGTTGCCTAATTTATGTACATGGCATAGTCATGAGATGGCTCTGATACCAATTGTAGGAAATAAATCGGTAAAAACATATCAGAGTGGCGCAGCGGAACAATAAAAATTTTTTAAGATCGTTAAATATCTCATGATGCCATATACAATAAACCAATAACAATTTAAACTCATACTTCAAGGACGCCAGTCTGCAGGAGGAGAATGATTGGAGGACTTCAACCAACTAGCCTTCTCTACTATTCTCCAATTCCCGAATGGCTGTATGATAACTGGGAAATTTAGATTCTCGTAGTATGTTAAAATTGTATGTATATAACAATTTTAATGATAAAATATGAAAAAGTTGTGTTTTAATACTGTTGTGAATAGTTTAAAAATGTTCTGGCAATGTTAAAGTGTGTGAGTTCAGGGATGGAAAATCTTACCGGACATAATTAAGTGAGACGGTTCGAAATTAGAGTCGAAAACCCTAGAAAATGCATTGAGATGTACGAAAATGATAGAAATTTACGGTAGAGAATTCTGATCAAACGGAAGCAAAATAAGACAAACCGATCGCACCGGAGGCGCCTAGAACCTGCCTACGCGATTTCGGTGAAGTTTTGTTTGGATCGGATTTCGGTCAAAAATTGACCACGAATTAATTAGTAAATTAATATACAAAGTATGATGACATCACCATGATTATGTCATAAACCAAGATTATTTTCTTTAATTAGGAAAGTAATTTTGTAAGGTGTATGGTTTAGATTAGGTTACTTATGATCAATGGCCAAGATCATGCCAAAAAGCCATTGAAAAATTTTATAAAAAATTGAAAAATGCCATTCGGCCACTTGGAAAGGAAGAAAGAAAAAATTTTGATTTTTGCCCCAAAATCCTTACTTTTTAGTCCTTGAACAATTAGCAAATTGTTGGAAAAAAATTACAAAAAAGCCCTTGAGTTTTGCCTATAAATAGGCATCAAAATCCATTCAAAAAAATGGAAAAATTAGCCAAACTCTTGCCCTTTTTCTTCAACCCAAATCTGTGGCCTTCTCCCCCCTTGTAAGCCAAAATTTTGTTTTCAATTTCATACCAAACTTAGCTTGCATTGCATTTCCAACATCAAGTCATCAACTAGTTAAGGTAAACTTCAAAATTGAAGCATTCCTCTTTGATTTTCCTTAGAAAATCCGTGGGTATGAGAGTGTGAAAACAATGAAAAAAAATGGTTATTTAGTTAATGATGTGATGATGTTGTGATTAGTTTGGTGTTGTAGAGATTAAAGCATGAATTAGGGTTTAGAAACAAGCAAAAATTTTGCATGTTTCTCTTGAAAATCCGTGGCATCAGGGGTGTGAAAAATGCATGAGTGTTAATGTTTTGGTTTAGTGTTTATGTTCATTTAATTATGTGTTTAGCTAAGCATGAATTGGAATAGGGAAACAATAAAATTTTGATTTAATTTTTTTGCTAAAACCGTGGATATGAACACTAAGAAATGGAAAAATTTTAATGTTGAAAAGTGTTGATAAAAACCCTAGGAAAGAAAACAAGATTTTCTATGTGTTTATGCATGAAAATCCGTCGCTATGCTAGGGTTAGAATGCATGTTTTGTTAGGTTTTGATGTTGTTTTATACATTAGAAAACCTAAGAGTGATATGTAGTGATGAAAAAATTATTTGGTGTTGATTAACATGTAATCCGAGGCTAGTTTGGGAAAAAAATATTGATGTTTGTGTTGATTCCTGAATATTGATTTATGTGGAAAATTTTTATACAAAATTTAGAAACTTTGTATAAAATAGGCCTCTGGTATAGTACGTGGCAGGTACAAAGGTTCTGAGACTTACCTAACGCCGGGAAACCTTAAAAAAATAAGCAGAAATGCTACCGAAATTTCTAAAATGGCATAAGGGCATTTCGGAAAACGAGGGGTAAAAATATTGGACTCGGGAAGGAAATCGGGACCCCACGGTGGATTAGGGTTAGAAACGAAAACCAACCCAAAAGGAATAGTAAACCGACCCTAAAAGACTAAAATGCCTAAAACAAGAAAAAAAATCCAGGTTAGGGGTGTTTTGTGAAACGAGGGAAAACTTTAGGTCGGGATAGGAAACCCGAGCCTCTCGAGGACCGAGGGCCGGGGACGGGATAAAAAACATTTAAAAAATAGTGAAATGGCCATTTGAGGCTCCGAAACGCCCGAAAAACGAAAAATGACCTTAGGTGACGGATGAATAGTAACTGAGGCCTGGGAAAAATGAAATTGAGATTTTGTAGTAATTTAAGCTGTAAAATGATACAGAAGCCTAAAGAATATTATTTTAAAATATTTGGGCTTAGAAAATTTGAGAAAAATGATGGAATGGAAGAGTTACGGTCCCGAGACCCATTAGGGGTAGAATGGTCATTTTGACCTAAAATTTCCGAAAGGCTCGGAAAGGACCTTAAAAGACCTAGAATAACTTAGATAAAATTCAAGGATCCAAAATAGAGATTTTAAAGTTAAAATCTTGAGTTTAAATAGTACAGGGGTGTGTATAGTGAAACACGGCTATGTAGAATAGAACCGAGAGAAACACGGTTAGGGACACGGGCATGTTGTAAATCGTGTATCACATAAAGATTTGAATGTCGTGTAAAATTTATGACATAATAAATACATTTAGAGTGATAATCAATGAAGGGTAATAACATACGATATTATGTCTATAGGAACCCAATTTAAAGATAAAACTACGGAAGAGTTCCGGAAGTGGACGTTATCGCAGTATTGGTAAGTTCAAGCATGTTCGTATCTGCAACATGAAATACTGTGTTGATTTATTCTGTACTAGATATACACTAGATATAAAGTCTTATAGACATTTGGGGATTAGTTAGAATAACATATCCCAGATAATGAGAATGAGTAAGACCTACAGGCAATGGAGGATAGTGACCTTGAGGTGATGATTAATATCACTTGGTCAAGACTATAAATTGAAAGATGGTAATGAAACCATTAAGGCGTATCGCCCCTCCAACATAGTGGTGGAGGTTTTTCTCAGATCCTACGAGGATATCAGGGTTGTGGAGGCCGATGTTCTAAGGTCGCTCCTTAGACCCTCCTAGTCAGCGCGCTAATAATCATCGGTACTACCATAAACAGAGCTCTAAACTAGAAATCAAATAGAGAATGAACAATCAATAAAATGATAAAAATCATAATTGAGCGTAACCAAAGTACGCTCAGTATAGTGATTTCGGTTAGAGTTTGTGAATAGTATCCGGTTAGGCTGATGTGAATAGTATCTGGTTATAGTAATGTGAATAGTTACCCATTAGGGTAAAGTAAATAGTAACTAATTAGGGTAACTATTACTATTCATCGGTCAAAGGATAAAAATACTATTCATGGTAAATAGTACTATTCACCATGAATAGTAGTATTCACCATGAATAGTAGTATTCATAGGAAATTGAGATTTCAATGTTTTTGAATCCGTAGGATTCTTATTAAGTATGTTTGAACTTACTGAGCCTGTTAGCTCACCAGTTTGTTCATGTTGCAGGTAAGAAACTTGTCTAGTAGATTTCTGGATGGCGGTAGGATGCGAGCGTGTCAAGGGGATAGGGAACTCACCATGGACTTGGTCCTGCCATAAGTTTTTTGCTGAGCTTTTTAAGTTAATGAATTGAAGAGAATGTGTTTGGAAACAAAATATATAGTACATATATATATTATATGTTGTATATTGTGTTGTATTTCATAAAGACATATAAAAGTTAGTATTGTATTTTACATGGCATTCTTAAAAGAAAGTATGTATTAAAAAAAAATTATGGGTGAAATTTTTAGGCCCTGATAATTAAGAGTTGTGAGAAAAATATTTTAAAATTGATGACCCAGATTCGGCACACGAGTCGTCTTGGTCGGCCATAGAGTCGACTCATGACGGTTATAGGTGGTCGGAATCAGGGGACGTCACAGGTTGGTATCAGAGCAGTTGACAATATCCCTGTTGGCACGAAGTGCGATCTGCTCATCAATCCAAGTAAGTTAGCTTTCTTTAAGTTAGTTAACTTTACATTTATTCGAGATTATATATTTTTATAGGACTTAAGATGACTAGACCACCGTATGTGAGACCTCATCCATACCGACCTAGAGGACCGATCCGGGTATGGACTAAACCCGTGATCAGACCGTCCATGATGCGATGAGCGATGCAGCAACCACCAGTACCTGAGCCATTAGCATCGAGGATTGTAGCACCGGCACCGATACAAGCACCACCTCCACAACCGATCGTAAACCCACCAGTAGCAGTAGACATTCTAGTGGTGGGAGATCGAGCTCGTATAGGAGCTAGAGTGTAAGTATGAGCTGTACATGCGTTTAGAGGCAGTCATCTACCTGCGTTCGAGGGAGGTCAGTAGGGGATTTCTACACGAGACTGGCTACATGACATTGAGGTTATCATGCACCAGTGTGATATAGATCAGGATTGCTGGGTTTTGATGGCCATTGGCACATTCCGTGAGGACGCACGATTATATTGGGAGTATTGTGATCAGGAGATGCTATTAGCAACGGATTGGGCTGAATTTCACCAAGTCATGCTAGGGCAATTTCTACAAAAGAGTGCAGCACCAGTGGTAGACCCTCCTAAGAGTAGGACAGTATCGCCACCACTGACCATGCCCAATTATGTGGATGTCAGAGACTTTGTCCTGAAGGCAGAGAGACAGCAAATGATGCTGAGTGATACGGTATTTTCATATGCTGTCAGATTCCAAGATAGCGTGGTAAGGACATGTCCCCTATCCAACGTCACAAGTGATGATTTTTGCGGCATATTTTGGAAGGGACTCACCCTAGACCTACAGTAGAGGGTAACCCATTTATACCCTGCTACTTTATGTGAGTTTATTGTCGTGGTAGCTAAAGTAGAGGAGGAGATGATGACTGAGCACATGGTGCGTAAGAGGCGTGAACAGTTGCTACAAGAAGCAATGTTAGATTGCCTATACGGATCTGGACCAATGGCAAACAATCATGAGGCTGGTCCGTCGAGACAACCGGAGGGTGCAAATCCAGCTTAATGATTAACACCGTCTAAGGCCAGAAACGGAACGAATGATGATGAAATGGATCCAATCGAATTTTTGACGATCCCAGAACAACCTCAGCTAGGAGATTAGTTGTAGAAATACATGTGTTGTACAAATGTGTATATATAACTGTATATGTGTATATATGATAGTATCGAAAGGCTATTTTGAAAAAAGCCTTTGAACTGATGTACTTTTGAAATGGAAAGAAATGACAACCATATTTTGACATGTTCAATGAGTGAAATGTTGAAATTATGTGATGATCAAAACTATTTGTACTTATATTGTAAACATATGTTTGTTAAAACCTAATGATCGATTTTTATGCGATTTTAGGAAATAGGATAAGATGGTGAATCCAAGGAATCTGCGAAACATGCGAGGACGTCCAGTGTTATCTGAAAGAGTGGATGAGCTAAAAGCCTTAATAGAAGCCCAAATGAGAGAAAATGCTGAGTTAAGATAAAGACTCAAGCAAATGGAGTAGAGACAAGAACAGGAAGAAGACCAAGAACCACAAATGGCCGCACCAGAACCAGAAGTGCCGCTAGTGGTACAAGAAGAAGTAGTACAACCCCAACCACCACCAAGGGCTAATCAGGAGCCATTATATGAAAGGTTCCGATGTATGAGGCCGCCAGAGTTCGAGGGTTCCACAAACCCTCTAGAAGTCGAGGAGTGGTTGTCTTCACTCCATATGATATTAGAGTTTATAGAGTTGAATGACTAGGAAAAAATTCTATATGCATCCTTTGTTCTGAAAAAGGATGCAAGGTTTTGTTGGGAGTCAGTCAAGCTGAGGAGAAACATGTATACGATGTCCTGGTTGGATTTTCTGGAAGAATTCAATTAGAAATATTATAATCTGGCACTGTTGCGACCACAACAAAGAGAGTTCACCGAGTTGAAGCAGGAAGATATGACAGTGATAAAAGTCTGCAGCAAGTTCGATAAACTGTCTAGACTATGCCCATACACTGTCACCACTGAGAGGGAGAAAATCCAGAAGATGCTGGGAATGTTTCACCCTGAGATCTCAACGTTGGTGGACAGTGGGTTGACGCCACCTAACACTGTATCTGACTGTGTTAGTCGAGCACTGAGGGTAGAGTATTATCTAGTCCATCAAAAGGAAGAGAGAGAGAAGATCTGGGATGCGAAGAAGAAGTAAAAGGTCTTGAACAAAGCCATACAAACTGGATCTTAAGTTGGACAAAGCAGTAAGCTGAGTTCAAATGTCAAGGCTGGGCAGCCAAGTACTTCTGGTCAGCAGTCCCAGGGGAAGAGAAATGGAAATAATTCTAGAAATAGGAACCAGCAGAGGAGAACAAACAATACTACTAGCTCTATGGTTCGAGACTGTGTGAATTGCGGGAAAAGACGTTCAGGTCAATGTAAATTTACCCCAAATGCCTGCTTTCAATGTGGGAAGGACGATCACTTTGTCAAAAACTATCCAGAAAATAGGCAGAATGTGCAAGGTTCGTCTCAGTCACAACCACATCCCTAGGCATATTTCATTACAGGCCAAAGCTGAAGGGTCATCCCATTTTGAAAGATAGGAAAGACAAGAATGCTTGCCCCGTGCAGACGCTAGGGTCACGGTCTATACAAAGGAAGAGGCAGAAGTAAGAGCATTAAATGTAGTGACAGGTCAGCTTTCTATCGCTAATAATTTGGCGTCTGTTTTATTTGACTCTAGAGCTATGCATTTTTTCATTTCATACCAATTTGTAAATAGGATAGGATATCCTAAAGACAATATGGGTATGATGTTTAGAACTGCACTACCCTCGGGGAAGTCCTGATGTCCAATTACTGGTTACCGTATGTGCCAATAATTATGGCAAATAGGGAGTTATTGGCAGAATTGATCGTGATGGAGCTTGCCGACTGCGATGTAATACTAGGAATGGATTTCCTAGGGAAGTATTAAGCCATGATCGATTGCCGAAAGTAGATGATAAGATTTCAACCTAACCAAGAAGAGGGATTTGAGTACGTCGATACATCACACAGATCAAAGAAGATAATGATCAACTCAATGGAAGCAAAGAGGCTAATGTCTAGTAGTTGTGCTAGATACCTAGCATGTGTATTGGATGTGACGAGGGAACGAAAGCTCTAACCCGAAGGCGTTCCTATTGTGAAGGAATTCATAGATGTCTTTCCAGAGGAATTACCAGGATTGCCGCCTGAGCGAGAAATTTCCTTTGAGATCGAGCTAATGTCAGGAACTACACCTATCTCAAAGGCACCGTATCGGATGGCACCGGCAGAGTTAAAAGAGTTGCAGGAGTAGCTGAAGGAACTTCTTGACAAAGGATTTATACGCCCGAGCTATTCCCCATGGGATGCTCCAGTGCTGTTTGTTAAGAAGTAAGATGGCTCATTTCAAATGTGCATTTATTATCAGGAATTGAACAAGGTTACGATCAAGAATAGGTATCCATTACCTAGGATTGATGACATATTCAATCAACTCACAGGTGCAGCAGTATTCTCCAAGATTGATCTGCGATCAGGATATCATCAACTGAAGATTAAGGAGAGTGACATCCATAAGACCGCATTTCAGACCCGCTATAGTCATTACGAATTCCTCGTGATGCCGTTTGGGTTAACAAATATGCCTGCAGCTTTTATGGACTTGATGAATGAGTCTTTAAGGAATATTTGGATAAGTTTGGCATTGTGTTTATCGATGACATTCTCATATATTCAAAGACTTGCGAGGAGCATGAGGAACATTTGAAGGTTGTCTTGCAGACAATAATGGAGCATCAACTCTATGCTAAATTCTCCAAATGTGAATTCTAGCTAGATAGAGTACATTTTCTTGGACATGTGGTTTCCAAGGAAGGAATCACTGTGGATCCTGCGAAAGTGGAGGTGATCAACGAATGGCCCGCACCTAAGAGCGCGACGGAAATACGGAGTTTCTTGGGTCTAGCCGGCTATTATAGAAGATTTGTTGAAGGATTTGCATGACTTGCTGCTCCTATCACGACACTTACACGCAAGGAAAAGAAGTATGAGTGGACTGAACAGTGTGAGAAAAGCTTCCAAGAGTTGAAGAAACGACTAACTAGCACCAATACTAACACTTTCGACTGAAGGGGAGATGTTCGTAATATATAGCGACGCTTCAAAAATGGGACTAGGAGCCGTCTTGATGCAAGGCGACAAGGTGATTGCATATGCCTCGCATCAATTAAAGGACCATGAGAAGAATTATCCCATGCATGATTTGGAGCTTGCCGCAGTAGTGTTCACATTAAAGATCTACGACACTATCTATATGGAGCTCAGCGTCAGATTTATACGGACCACCAGAGTCTAAGATATTTCTTCACACAGAAGGAGCTAAATATGTGGCAAAGAAGATGGCTGTAGTTGGTAAAGGATTATGATTGTGAAATCCTCTATCACCCAGGAAAAGCCAATCGCGTTGCAGATGTGTTAAGTAAGAAATCTACTGTTCCGCAGCAACTACCGATTGGGAAACTTCCAAAGCCATTACAGCAGGAAATCAACATGCCAGAGATGGAGCTAATAGTTGCAAAGCTAGCTGCGCTACAACTGGAGTCAACATTGTATAAAGACATCAGAGAAGCTCAGAAACGATATCTGAAGATAGCAAGTTCGCAAGAAGAAGCGTCTGAAGATGGATTAAACCTACATCAAGGGAGAATTCAAATTCCAGATGATGAAGGATTAAGAAGGTGAATTATGGCTAAAGCCCATGAAATGCCCTACTCCGTACATCTCGGAGCCAGCAAGATGTACCAGGATTTGAAGCTGCAATTCTGGTGGAAAGGGATGAAGAAGGATATAGCTGAGTTTGTAAGTAGATGTATGGGGTGCCAAAAAGTTAAGGCTAAACATCATCATCTAGGCGGAAAGTTAGAGCCATTGGAGATTCCTGAATGGAAATGGGAACATATCGCGATGGACTTTGTGGTAGGACTACCAAAGACCCGAGAGGGCTATGATGCCATTTGGGTTATTGTAGATAGACTGACAAAAACGACAAGGTTCATTGCAGTAAAAATGACCTTCTCATTGGAAAGTTAGCGAGCTTATATGTTAACCACATAGTCAGGCTACATGGAGTTCCTAAATCCATTGTGTCAGATCGTGATCCACAATTCACTTTGAATTTCTGGACATGTGTATAAGAAGCTATGGGAATAGAAGTGCGATTGAGCACAGCATTTCATCTGCAGACAGATGGGCAATCTGAGCGAACCATTCAAACACTAGAAGACATGTTGCGTGCATGTACAATAGATTTCCCAGGGAGCTAGAACGAGAAACTTCCATTGGTAGAGTTTTCATATAACAACAGCTACCAAGCTTTAACAGGTATGGTACCTTATGAAGCTTTGTATGGAAGGAGGTGTAGATCACCGGTTCACTGGTATGACCTACAAGAGAAACGACTGCATAAGACAGATTTTATATAAGAGACAGTGGATGCAGTTAAAAAAATACAGCAGCAGATGAAGATAGGCCAGAGCCGACAGAAGAGCTATGCGGACAAGAGGCGAAGGTCCCTAGAGTTCAATGAAGGGGATTTCGTATTCCTAAAAGTTTCACCTATGAAAGGAATAATACGGTTCGGGAAGAAGGGGAAATTGAGTCCCAGATATATTGGACCATACGAGATCATCGAACGTGTTGGAAAAGTTGCCTATAGATTGGCATTACCTTCAGAAATATCGACAGTACATAATGTGTTTCACGTGTCAATGCTACAGAAGTACATATCGGATCCGTCCCGTGTGCTGAAATATGAACCGATCCAGATTCAGGAAGACCTGACCTACGAGGAGAGACCTGTTCAGATCCTGGCACGTGAAGATAAAGTTTTGAGGAATAAAACAATCCCATTAGTCAAAGTGCTGTGGAGAAATCACAACGTTGAAGAGGGTACATGGGAACGTGAAGATGAAATTAAGAATTTGTAGCCCCACTTGTTCTAAATTTTCGAGGACGAAAATTCTATAAGGAGGGGTGAATGTGACAATCGGGAATTTTAGATTCTCGGAGTAGGTTAAAATTGTATGTATATAACAATTTTAATGAATAAAATATGAAAAAGTTGTGTTTTAGTACTATTATTGATAGTGTAAAAATGTTCTGACAGTGTCAAAGTGTGTGAGTTCGGGGATGGAAAATCTTACCAGACATAATTGGGTGAGACAGTTCGAAATCAGAGCCAAAAACGCTAGAAAATGCATTGAGATGCACGAAAATAATAAAAATTTACGATAGAGAATTCTGATCAAACAGAAGCAAAATAAGACAAACCGATCGCACCAGAGGCGCCTAGACTCCGCCTACGCGATTTCGGTGAAGTTTCATTCGGATCGGATTTCGGTCAAAAATTAACCACGAATTAATTGGTGAATTAATATAAATAGTAAGATTACATCACCATGATTATGTCATAAACCAAAATTATTTTCTTTAATTAGGAAAGTAATTTTGAAAGGTGTATGGTTTAGATTAGGTTACTTATGATCAATGGCCAAGATCATGCCAAAAAGCCATTGAAAAATTTTTAAAAAAATTGAAAAAGGCCATTCGGCCACTTGGAAAGAAAGAAAGAAAAAATTTGAGTTTTGCCCCAAAATCCTTACTTTTTAGTCCTTGAACAATTAGCAAATTGTTGGAAAAAATTTGCAAAAAAACCCTTGAGTTTTGCCTACAAATAGGCATCAAAATCCATTCAAAAAAATGGAAAAATTAGCCAAACTCTTGCCCCTTTTCTTCAGCCCAAATCCGTGGCCTTCTCCCTCGTTGTAAGCCAAATTTTTTTTTTTCAATTTCACACCAAACTTAGCTTGTATTGCATTTCCAACATCAAGTCATCAACTAGTTAAGGTAAACTTCAAAATTGAAGCATTTCTCTTTGATTTTCCTTAGAAAATCCGTGGGTATGAGAGTATGAAAACAATGAAAAAATTTTTTTATTTAGTTGATGATGTGATGATGTTGTGATTAGTTTGGTGTTGTAGAGATTAAAGCATGAATTAGGGTTTAGAAACAAGCAAAAATTTTGCATGTTTCTCTTGAAAATCCGTGGCATTAAGGTTGTGAAAAATGCATGATTGTTGATGTTTTGGTTTAGTGTTTATGTTCGTTTAATTATGTGTTGAGCTAAGCATGAATTGGAATTAGGAAACAAGAAAATTTTGGTTTAATTTTCTTGCTAAAACCGTGGGTATGAACACTAAGAAATGGAAAAATTTTAATGTTGAAAAGTTTTGATAAAAACACTAGGAAAGAAAACAAGATTTTCTATGTGTTTATGCATGAAAATTTGTGGCTATGCTAGAGTTAGAATGCATGTTTTGTTAGGTTTTGATGTTGTTTTATACATTAGAAAACCTAAGTGTGATATGTAGCGATAAAAAAATTATTTGGTGTTGATTAACATGTAAACCGAGGCAGTTTGGGAAAAAAAATATTGTTGTTTGTGTTGATTCCTGAATATTGATTTATGTGGAAAATTTTTATACAGAGTTTGGAAACTTTGTACAAAATAGGCCTCTGGTATAGTATGTGGCAGGTACAAAGGTTCTGAGGCGTACCTAATGCTGGGAAACCTTAAAAAAATAAGCGGAAATGCTGCCGAAATTTCTAAAACGGCATAAGGACATTTCGGGAAACAAGGGGTAAAAATATTGGACTCGGGGAGAAACCAGGACCCTTCGGTGGATTAGGGTTAGTTATAGAAAACCAACCCAAAAGGAATAGTAAACCGACCCTAAAAGATTAAAATGCCTAAAACGGGAAAAAAATCCATGTTAGGAGTATTTTGGGAAACGAGGGAAAAATTTAGGTCGGGATAGGAAACCTAAGCCTCTCGAGGACCGAGGCCCGAGGACGGGATGAAAAATGTTTAAAGAGTAGTGAAATGGCCATTTGAGGCTCTGAAACGCTCGAAAAACAAAAAAATGACCCTAGGTGATGGATGAATAATAATCAAGGGCCGGGAAAAATGAAATTGAGATTTTGTAGCAATTTAAGCAGTAAAATGATACAAAAGCCTAGAGAATATTATTTTAAAATATTTGGGCTTAGAAAATTTGAGAAAAATGATGGAATGGAATAGTTACAGTCCCAATACCCGTTAGGGGCAAAATGGTCATTTTGACCTAAAATTTCCAAAAGGCTCAGAAAGGACCTAAAAGACCTAGAACAACTTAGATAAAATTCTAGGATCCAAAATAGAGATTTTAAAGTTAAAAGCCAGAGTTTAAATAGTACATGGGTGTGTACAATGAAACACGGCTGTGTAGAATAGAACCGAGAGAAACACGGTTAGGGACACGAGCGTATTGCAAACCGTGTATCACATAAAGATTTGAATGTTTTGTAAAATTTATCATATAATAAATATATTTAGAGTGATAATCAATGAAGGGTATTAACAGACGATATTATGTCTGTAGGAACCCAATTTATAGATAAAACTTCGGAAGAGTTCCGGAAGTGGATATTATCGTAGTATTGGTAAGTTCAAGCATGTTCATGTCTGCAACATGAAAAACTGTGTTGATTTATTCTGTACTAGATGTACACTAGATATAATGTCTTATAGACATTTGGGGATTAGTTAGAATAACATATCCCAGATAATGAGAATGAGTAAGACCTACGGCCAATAGAGGATAGTGACCTTGAGGTGATGATTAATATCGCTTGGTCAAGACTATAAATTGAAAGATGGTAATGAAACCATTAAGGCGTACCGCCCTTCCGATATAGTGGTGGAGGTTTTTCTCAGATCCTACGAGGATATTAGGGTTGTGGAGGCCGATGTTCTAAGGTCGCTCCTTAGACCCTCCCAATCAGCGTGCTAATAATCATCGGTACTGCCATAAACAGAGTTCTAAACTAGAAATCAAATAGAGAATGAACAATCAATAAAACGATAAAAATCATAATTGAGCATAACCGAAGTACGCTAAGTATAGTGATTTCGGTTAGGGTTCATGAATAGTAATGGGTTAGGCTGATGCGAATAGTATCCGATTATAGTAATGTGAATAGTTACCTGTTAGGGTAAAGTGAATAGTAACTAGTTAGGGTAATTGTTACTATTCATCGATCAAAGGTTAAAGTTACTATTCATGATGAATAGTAGTATTCATAGGAAATTGAGTTTTCAATGTTTTTGAATCCGTAGGATTCTTACTAAGTATGTTTGAACTTACTGAGCCTGTTAGCTCACTAGTTTGTTCATGTTGTAGGTAAGAAACCTGTCCAGTAGATTTCTGGACGGCGACAAAATGCGAGCGTGTCAAGGGGATGTGGAACTCACCATGGACTTGGTCCTGCCGTAAGTTTTCTGTTAAGCTTTTTCAGTTAATGAATTGAAGAGAATGTGTTTGGAAACAAAATATATAGTACATATATATATATTATATTGTCTATTATGTTATACTTCATAAAGGCATATAAAAGTTAGTATTGTATTTTACATGGTTTTCTTAAGAGAAAGTATGTATTAAAAAAAATTCTGAGTGAAATTTTTAGGCCCTAATAATTAAGAGTTGTGAGAAAAAGAGTTTAAAACTGACGACTAGGATTCGGCACACGAGTCGTCTTGGTCGGCCATAGAGTCGATTCATGACGGTTGCGGGTGGTCGAAATCAGGGGACATCACAGGCTGAGTGTGTGGGCACTCTGAACCTCGATCGGTATGCTAGCACTACTAGTCTTCTTCCGACCACCTAAATCTCTAAAGAACTTATTGTCACGTTGAGTTATGCAACAATAAGCCTGCTTACCTGAGAGTTTGTGGTCTGAGAGAACTGGAGTGGCAGGACCTCTATTTATAGGCTTGCATGAGGTGATCCTCTGAATTCGAATTGGATTAGGAGAAGATTTTCTCTCCCTTATCCACACATAAAATCCAAAAATCTAAGGCCAATATCCACTAGAAGATTTCGGCCACTTTCAAGATTTTGCATTCAAAATTCAAACAGGATTTTAACTTGAATTTTATCTCACCATTAACTAATTAAAATTCAAATATCCCTTTCAAGATTACCTCAAAATTTTCGGCCACAAAAGTATGGAGAGAATCAAAATTCAACTAGGATTTTCAAGCTTGAATTTAATCTCATCCTTATCTAAAATAACTGAAATCTCCTTGAGATTTCCTCAATATTTTCGGCCACTTTTTATGATAACCAGGAATTTTAGATTCTCGAAATATGTTAAAATTGTATGTGTATAACAATTTTAATGAATAAAATGTGAAAAAGTTGCATTTCAACAATGTTGTGTATAGTGTAAAAATGTTCAGGTAGTGTTAAAGTGTGTGAGTTCGGGGATGGAAAATCTTACCGGACATAGTTGGGTGAGACGGTTCGAAATCAGAGCCGTAAACCCTAGAGAGTGCATGGAAATGTACTAAAACAATAGAAATTTTCAGTAAAGAATTCTGAACAAATAGAAGCAAAATAAGACAAATCGATCGCACTGAAGGCGCTGAGAACTCGCCTACGCGATTTCGGTAAAGTTCCGTTCGGATCGGATTATAGTCAAAAATTGACCACGAATTAATTAATCAATTAATATAAATAGTTGATGACATCATTTTGATTATGTCATAATACAAATTATTTTTCTTAAAATTAGAAAGTAATTTTGAAATGTGTATGGTGTAGATTAGCCTACTTTATGATCAATGGCTAAGATCATGCCAAAAAGCCATTAAAAAAAAATTTGTAAAAATTTTTAAAAGGCCATTCGGCCACTTGGAGAGGGAGAAGAAAAAAATTTGATATTTGCCCCAAAATCTTTACTTTTTAGTCCTTAAACAATTAGGAAATTGTTGGAAAAAAATTACAAAAAAGCCCTTGTTTTTTGCCTATAAATAGGCATCAAAATTCAAGCAAAAAAATGGAAAAAACCAACCAAACTCTTGCCTTTTTTGTTCAGGCCAAAACCGTGAGCTTCACCTCCCTTAAACCAAAAATTTTGTTTTCTATTTCACATTAAACCTAGCTTGAATTGCATTTCCAATCTCAAGGCATCAACTAATCAAGGTAAGCTTCAAAATTGAAGCATTTTTCCTTGATTTTCCATAAAAAATCTATGGGTTTGGAGTGTTGAAAAACAATGAAAAAAATTGTTGATTTGTTGATTCTATGATTGGTTTGATGCTGTAGTATTTAAAGCATGAATTAGGATTGTGAAACAATCAAAAATTTTGCATGTTACCCTTGAAAATTCGTGGCTTCAATGGTGTGAAAAATGCATGAGTTTTGATGCTTTGATTTAGTATTTATGTTTCATTCAATTATGTGTTTAATTAAGCATGAATTGGAATAAAGAAACAAGAAAATTTTGATGTAATTTTCTTGCTAAAACCGTGGGCATGAACATTAAGAAATGGAAAATTTTTAATGTGAAGAATGTTGATAAAAAAAAACCCTAGGAAAGAAAATGAAATCTTCTACGTGTTTATGCATAAAATCCGTGGCTATACTAGGGTTAGAATGTATGTTTTGTTAGGTTTTTGGATGTTGTTTTATACATTGGAAAACCTAAGAATAATGTGATGTGATAAAAAAATTATTAGATGTGATTAACTAGTAAACCGAGGCTAGTTTGAAAGAAAAACATTGTGGTTTGTGTTGATTTCTAAATGATGAATCATGTGGAAAATTTTTATACAAAGTTTAGAAACTTTGTATAAAATAGGCCTCTGGTATAGTACGTGGCAGGTACAAAGATTCTGAGGCGTACCTAACGCCAGGAAACCTTAAAATATAAGCGGAAATACAGCCGAAATTTCTAAAATCGGCGTAAGGGCATTTCGGGAAACGAGGGGTAAAAATATTGGACTCGGGAAGGAAACCGAGACCGCTCTATAAGTTAGGATCAGAAATGGAAAACCAACCCAAAAGGAATAGTAAACCGACCCTAAAACACTAAAATGCCTAAAACAGGAAAAAAAAGTTCATGTTAGGGGTATTTTGGGAAACGAGGGAAAAATTTAGGTCGGGATAGGAAACCCGAGCCTCTTGAGGACCGAGGGCCGGGACCGTGATAAATAACGTTTAATAAGTAGTGAAAGGGCCATTTGAGGCTCCGAAACGCTCGAAAAATGAAAAAACGACCCGAGGTGACGAATGAATAGTAATCGAGGGTCGGGAAAAATGAACTTGAGATTTTGCAGCAATTTAACCTGTAAAATGATACAGAAACCTAGTAAATATTATTTTAAAATAATTAGACTTAGAAAATTTGGAACAAAATGATAGAACGAAACAATTACGGTCCCGAGACCAGTTAGAGGCAAAATGGTCATTTTGACTAAAAATTTCCGAAAAGACTCGAAAAGAACCCTAAAAGACCTATAATAACTTAGATAAAATTCTAAGACTCAAAATAAAGATTTTAGAGTTATAATTCTAAAAATTTTGAGGAACACGGCCGTGTATAGGAAAAATTTTATAACCCGAGAGGTACACGAGCTGGAACACAGGCGTGTTGCAAATCGTGTACCACAAACAAAATTTAATTGTGTTGAATTGTTAACTAAAATAAATGTATATTTAAGTGATAATTAAAACAGGATATTAACAGACAATATTATGTCGGTAGGAACCCAGAATAGAGATAGAACTGCGGAGGAGTTCCGAAAGTTGACACTAGCGCAGTATTGGTAAGTTCAAGCATTTTCGTGTCTGCAACATGAAATACTGTGTTAATCTATTCTATACTATATGTACACTAGATATATAATCCTATAAGCATTTGGGGATTAGTTAGAATAACATATCCCAAATAACGAAAATAAGCAAGACCTACGGGCAATGGAGGATAGTGACCCTGAGGTGACATATAAGATCACTTGGACAAAACTATAAATTGAAAGATGATAATGAAACCATTAAGGCGTACCGCCCCTCCAACATAGTGGTGGAGGTTTGTTTAAATCCTACGGGGTTTTCAGGGCTATGGAGGACGATGTTCTAAGGTCGCTTCTTAGACCCTCCCAGTCAGCGCGCTAACAATCATTAGTACTGCCATAAACAGAGCTCTACACTAGGATATATGAATAGTACATAGTTAGGGTTAAATAAATAGTAATCAGTTAGGGTAACTGGGACTATTCATCGATCAAAGGTCAAAGTACTATTCATGGTGAATAGTACTATTCATAGGAAATTGAGTTTTTAGTGTTCTTGAATCAATATGATTCTTACTATGAATGTTTGAACTTACTGAGCCTGTTAGCTCATCAGTTGGTTTATGTTATAGGTAAGAAACCTGTCCAGCAGATTCCTAGATGGCAGCAGGATGCGAGCGTGTCAAGGGGATAGGGAACTCATCGTGGACTTGGTCCTGCTATAAGTTTTCTGCTGAGCTTTTTGAGTAAAGAAAATATGTTTGAAGACAAAATGTACAGTACATATATATTATATATGTTGCATAATATGTTGTACTTATTTAAGACATGGAAAGCCAGTATTATATTTTATATCACCTTTTTTACTTGGTATTCGTAAAAAAAAGTATGTATTAAAGAAAAAAAAATTTTAGGGCGAAATTTTAGGCCCTAGTGTTTAAGAAGTATGAGCAAAAGAGTTTAAAACTGACGACTCAGATTTGATACACGAACGGTCTTGGTCGGCCGTAGAGTCGATCCATGACGGTTGCGGGTGGTTGGAATCAAGAGATGTCACAGGTTGGTATCGAGCGGTTGACAATATCCCTATTGACACGAAGCGCGATCTGCTGGTCAATCTAAGTAAGTTAGCTTCTTTAAGTTAGTTAACTTTTCATTTATTTGAAATTATTTATTTTTGTAGGACTTAAGATGACTAGACCACCGTATGTGAGACCTCATCCATACCGACCTAGAGGACCGATCCGGGTATGGACTAGACCCATGATCAGACCGTCCATGACGAGACAAGAGATGCAGCGACCACCTATGCCTGAGCCACTAGCGCCAAGGATTGTAGCGCCAGCACCAGTACAAGCACCACCTCTGCGACCGATAGTGAACCCTCCCGTGGCAGTAGACATTCCAATGGTGGGAGATCGAGCTCGTATAGGAGTCAGAGTATCAGTACGAGCTGTACATGCATTTAGAGCCAGTCATCCACAGCGTTCAAGGGAGGTCAACAGGGGATCTCTATGAGAGACCAACTACACGACATTGAGGTCATCATGCGCCAGTGCGATATCGATCAGGATTGCTGGGTTCTGATGGCCATTAGCACATTCCGTGAGGATGCACGATTGTATTAGGAGAATTGTGATCAGGAGATGCTGCTAGCAATGGATTGGGTCGAGTTTCGCCAAGTCATACTAGAGCAGTTCCCACAAAAGAGTGCTGCACTAGTGGCAGGCCCTCCTGATAGTAGGACAGTATCACTACCACCGACCATGCCTAGCTATGCGGATGTCAAAGATTTTGTTCTGAAGGCAGAGAGGCAGTAGATAATGTTGAGTGACACTGTATTTTCATATATGGTCAGGTTCCAAGATAGCATCGTAAGGGCGTGTCCTCTAACCAACGTCACAAATGATAACTTTTGTGATATATTTTGGAAGGGACTCACCCTAGACCTACGACAGAGAGTAACCCCCTATACCCTGTTACTTTACGCGAGTTTATTATTGATGTAGCTAAAGTAGAAGGGGAAATGATGATGGGTGCATGGTGCGTAAGAGGCATGAACAGTTGCTATAAGAAGCAATTTTAGACCGCCTATATGGATCTGGGCCAATGGCAAACGATCATGAGGCAGTTCCATCGAGACAACCAGAAGGAGCAGAACCAGCTGAAGGTTCAACGCCGTGTGAGGCCAGAAACGGAACAGACAATGAAGAAATGGATCCAATCGAGTTTTTGGCGACTCCAGAGGAACCCCAGCTAGGAGATTAGTGGTAGAAATACATGTATTGTATAAATATGTATATATATAACTATATATGTGTATATATGACAGCATTGAAAGGCTATTTTGAGGAAAGCCTTCAAACTAATGTACTTTTGAAATGAAAAGAAATGATAACCATATTTTGACATATGCAATGTGTGAAATGTTGAAATTATGTGATGATCAAAATTATTTGTATTTATATTGTAAAAATATGATTGTGAAAAACCTAATGATCGATTCTTATGCGATTTTAGGAAATAGGATAAGATGGTGAACCCAAGAAATCTACGGAACATGCGAGGACGTCCAGTGTTGTCAGAAAGAGTGGACGAGCTAGAAGCCTTAATAGAAGCTCAAATGAGAGAAAATGCTGAGTTAAGACAAAGACTAGAGCAAATGGAGCGGAGACAGGAACAGGAAGAAGACCAAGCACCACAAATGGCCGTACCAGAACCAGAAGTACTACCAGCGGCACAAGAAGAAGTGGTACAACCCCAACCACAACCCAGGATCAATATCGAGCTATTATATGAAAGATTCCGACGCATGAGACCACCAGAGTTTGAGGGCTCCATAAACCCTCTGGATGCTGAGGAGTGGCTATCTTCACTCCATACGATATTGGAGTTTATGGAGATGAATGACCAAGAGAGGATTCTGTGTGCGTCCTTTGTTCTAAAAAGGATGCAAGGTTCTAGTGGGAGTAGGTTAAGTTGAGGAGAAACATGTATACCATGTCTTGGTTGGATTTGTTGGAGGAATTCAATTAGAAGCATTATAATCCGATACTATTGCAACCATAACAAAGAGAGTTCGCAGAGCTAAAGCAAGGTGACATGACAGTGATAGAAGTCTGCAATAAGTTTAATCAGTTATCTAGACTATGCCCATACACTGTCACCACTGAAAGGGAGAAAATCCAGAAGATGCTAGGGATGTTTCGTCCTAAGATTTTAGCATTAGTGGACAGTGGGTTGACGCCGCCTGACACTGTATCTGATTGTGTTAGCCGTGCATTAAGGGCAGAGCATTATCTGATCTGACAAAAGGAAGAGAGAGAGAAGGTCTGGGATGGGAAGAAGAAGGAAAAGATCTTGACCAAAGCTATACAAGCTGGACCTCAAGCTGGAAAAAGCAGCAAGCAGAGTTCGATTGTCAAGGCTGGATAGCCAAGCACTTCTGGCCAACAGTCCCAGGGAAAGAGAAAAGCAAACAACTCTGGGAACCAGAACCAGCAGAAAAGAACAAACAATAATGCTAGCCCTATGGTTCGAGACTGCGTGAACTGTGGGAAAAGACATTCAGGTCGATGTAGACTGGCCCCAAATGCCTGTTTTCAGTGTGGGAAGGATGGTCACTTTGCCAAAAACTGTCCAGAAAATAGGCAGAATGTGCAAGGTTCATCTCAGTCACAACAACGTCCCTAGGCACATACATTAAGGTCAAAGTTGAAGGGTCATCCCATTCTAAGAGGCAGGAAAGACAAGAATGCTTACCTCGAGCAGATACAAGAATTATGGTCTACACAAAGGAAGAGGCAGAAGCGGGAACGTCAAATGTAATGACAGGTCAGCTTTCTGTCGCTAATAATTTGGTGTCTGTTTTATTTGACTCTGGAGCTACGCATTCTTTCATTTCACACCAATTTGCTAATAGGATAGGATATCCTAAGGACAACATGGGTATGACATTTAAAACTACATTACCCTCGGGGGAAGTCCTGATGTCCAATTACTGGTTACTGCATGTGCCAATAATTATGGCAAATAGGGAGTTATTTGCAGAATTGATCGTGATGGAGCTTGCCGACTACGATGTAATACTAGGAATGAATTTCCAAGGAAAGTATCGAGCTACAATCGATTGCCATAGACGGATGATAATGTTTCAACCTGATGAAGAAGAGGGATTTGAGTATGTCGATACGTCATGAAGATCAAAGAAGATAATGATCAACTCAATGGAAGCAAAAAGGATGATGTCTAGCGGTTGTGCTGTATACCTAGCATGTGTTTTGGACACGATGAAGGAACCAAAGCTCTAACCCGAAGACATTCCTCTTGTAAAGGAGTTCATTGATGTCTTTCCAGAGGAATTACCAAGATTGCCACCTGAACGAGAAATTTCCTTCGAGATCGAGTTGATGCCAGGAACTGCACCAATTTTAAAGGCACCATACCGGATGGCACCGACAGAGTTAAAAGAATTATAGGAGCAGCTGAAGGAACTTCTTGACAAAGGATTCATACGCCCAAGCTATTCCCTATGGGGTGCTCCAGTGCTATTTGTTAAGAAGAAAGATGGCTCATTCTGGATGTGTATCGATTATCGGGAGCTAAATAAGGTCACTATCAAGAATAGGTATCCACTACCTAGGATTGATTACCTATTCGATCAACTCACAGGTGTAGCTGTATTCTCCAAGATTGATCTGCGATCAGGATATCATCAACTGAAGATCAAGGAGAGTGACATCCACAAGACTGCATATCAGACCCATTACGGTCATTACGAATTTCTAGTAATGCCGTTTGGGTTAACAAATGCGCCAGCAGCCTTTATGGACCTGATCAATCGAGTCTTTAAGGAATATTTAGATAAGTTTGTTATTGTGTTCATCGATGACATTCTTATATATTTGAAGACTCGAGAGGAGCATGAAGAGCATTTGAGAATTGTTCTGCAAACGATAAGGGAACATCAACTCTATGCCAAGTTCTCTAAATGTGAATTCTGGCTGAATAGAGTACATTTCCTCAGGCATGTGGTTTCCAAGGAAGGAATCGCTGTGGACCCTACGAAAGTGGAGGCGATCAACGAATGGCTCGTACCTAAAAGCGTGACGGAAATACGAAGTTTCTTAGGTCTGGTCGACTATTATAGAAGATTCGTTGAAGGATTTGTACGACTTGCCGCTCCTATCATAGCTCTTACATGCAAGGAAAAGAAGTATGAATGGACTAAACAGTGCGAGAAAAGTTTCCAAGAGCTGAAGAAATGACTAATGAGTGTGCCAATACTTATACTTCCAACAGAAGGTGAGATGTTCATGATATACAGCAACACTTCAAAAATGGGATTAGGGGCCATCCTGGTGCAAGGTGATAAGGTGATTACCTATGCCTCGAGTTAATTAAAGGACCATGAGAAGAATTATCCCACGCATGATCTGGAGCTTGCCGCAGTAGTGTTCACGTTAAAGATCTGGCGTCACTATTTATATGGAGCTCAGTGTCAGATTTATACGGACCAGTAGAGTCTGAAATATTTCTTCACACAGAAGGAACTAAATATGCGGCAAAGACGATGGCTAGAGCTGGTAAAGGAATATGATTGCTAAATCCTCTATCGCCCAAGAAAGGCCAATCGCGTTGCAGATGCGTTAAGTAGGAAATCTACTGTTCCACAGCAACTGCCGATTGAAAAATTTCCAAAGCCATTACAGTAAGAAATCAACATGTTGGAGATGGAGCTAATAACCGGAAAGCTAGCTGTGATACAACTGGAGTCAACATTGTATAAAGACATTAGAGAAGCTCAGAAGCGAGATCCGACACTAGCAAGCCCGCAGGAGGAAGCATCTGAAGATGGCTTAATCCTACATCAGGGGAGAATTCAGGTTCCAGATGATGAAGGATTAAGAAAGCAAATTATGGCCGAAGCTCATAAAACACCTTACTCAATACATCCCGGAGTTAGCAAGATGTACCAAGATCTGAAGTTACAACTTTGGTGGAAAGGGATGAAGAAGGATATAGCGGAGTTTGTAAGCAAGTATATGACGTGCCAAAAAGTTAAGGCTGAACATCATCATCTAGGTGGGAAGCTAGAGTTGTTAGAGATTCCTGAGTGGAAGTGGGAGCATATCACGATGGACTTTGTGATGGGTCTACCAAAGACCCGAGAAGGCTATGATGCCATTTGGGTTATTGTAGATAGACTGACAAAAACGGCAAGGTTCATCGCAATAAAGATGACCTTCTCATTGGAAAGGTTGGCAGACTTATATGTTAACAACATAGTCAGGCTACATGGAGTTCCTAAATCCATTGTGTCAGATCGTGATCCATGATTCACTTCAAACTTCTGGACATGTGTGCAAGAAGCTATGGGAACAGAAGTACGATTAAGCATAGCATTTCATCCACAGACAGACGGGCAATCTGAGCGAACCATTCAGACTCTAGAAGACATGCTGCGTGCTTGTACAATAGACTTCCTGGGGAGCTGGAATGAGAAAATTCCATTGGTAGAATTTTCATATAACAACAGCTACCAAGCTTCGATAGGTATGGCACCTTATGAAGCCTTATACGGAAGAAAGTGTAGATCACCGGTTCACTGGTATGACCTACAAGTAAAATGGCTGTATAAGACTGATTTCGTCCAAGAAACAGTGGATGCAGTTACAAAAATACAATAGCAGATGAAGATAGCCCAGAGCCGACAGAAGAGCTATACGGACAAGAGACAAAGGTCCCTGGAGTTCAATGAAGGGGATTTCGTATTCCTAAAAGTTTCACCGATGAAAGGAATAATGCAGTTCAGGAAGAAGGGGAAATTGAGTCCCAGATATACTGGACCATACGAGATCATCGAACGCGTTGGTAAAGTTGCCTATAGATTGGTATTACCTCTAGAAATATCGGCAGTATATAATGTGTTTCACGTGTCAATGCTACGGAAGTACATATCGGATCTGTCCCATGTGCTGAAACATGAATCGATCCAAATTCAGGAAGACCTGACCTACGAGGAGAGACCTGTTCAGATCCTGGCGCGTGAAGATAAAGTTTTAAGGAATAAAACAATCCCATTAGTCAAAGTGCTGTAGAGAAATCACAACATTGAAGAGGCTACATGGGAACATGAAGATGAAATTAAGAATTTGTACCCCCACTTGTTCTAAATTTTCTAGGACGAAAATTCTATAAGGAGGGGTGAATGTGACAACCGGGAATTTTAGATTCTCAGAGTAGGTTAAAATTGTATGTATATAACAATTTTAATGAATAAAATATGAAAAAATTGTGTTTTAGTACTATTATGAATAGTGTAAAAATGTTCTGGCAGTGTTAAAGTGTGTGAGTTCGGGGATGGAAAATCTTACCGGACATAATTGGGTGAGACAGTTCGAAATCAGAGCCAAAAACCCTAGAAAATGCATTAAGATGTACGAAAATGATAAAAATTTACGGTAGAGAATTCTGATCAAACAGAAGCAAAATAAGACAAACCGATCACACCGGAGGCGCCTAGACTCTGCCTACACGATTTCGGTGAAGTTTCGTTCAGATCGGATTTCGGTCAAAAATTAACCACGAATTAATTGGTGAATTAGTATAAATGGTAGGATGACATCACCATGATTATGTCATAAACCAAAATTATTTTCTTTAATTAGAAAGTAATTTTGAAAGGTGTGTGGTTTAGATTAGGTTACTTATGATAAATGGCCAAGATCATGCCAAAAAGCCATTGAAAAATTTTTAAAAAAATTGAAAAAGGCCATTCGGCCACTTGGAAAGAAAGAAAGAAAAAATTTTGATTTTTGCCCCAAAATCCTTACTTTTTAGTCCTTGAACAATTAGCAAATTATTGGAAAAAAAATTGTAAAAAAGGCCTTGAGTTTTGCCCATAAATAGGCATCAAAATACATTCAAAAAAATGGAAAAATTAGCCAAACTCTTGCCCCTTTTCTTCAGCCAAATCCGTGGCCTTCTCCCCCCTTGTAAGGCAAAATTTTGTTTTCAATTTCACACCAAACTTAGTTTGCATTGCATTTCCAACATCAAGTCATCAACTAGTTAAGGTAAACTTCAAAATTGAAGCATTTCTCTTTGATTTTCCTTAGAAAATCCGTGGGTATGAGAGTGTGAAAACAATGAAAAAAAATTTTATTTAGTTGATGATGTGATGATGTTGTGATTAGTTTGGTGTTGTAGAGATTAAAGCATGAATTAGGTTTAGAAACAAGCAAAAATTTTGCATGTTTCTCTTGAAAATCTGTGGCATTAGGGTTGTGAAAAATGCATGATTGTTGATATTTTGGTTTAATGTTTATGTTCATTTAATTATGCGTTGAACTAAGCATGAATTGGAATAGGGAAACAAGAAAATTTTGATTTAATTTTCTTGCTAAAACCGTGGGTATGAACACTAAAACCGAAATTTCTAAAACGGCATAAGGACATTTCGGGAAACGAGGGGTAAAAATATTGGACTCGAGCAGAAACCGGGACCCCTCGGTGGATTAGGGTTAGAAATAGAAAACCAACCCAAAAGGAATAGTAAACTGACCCTAAAACACTAAAAATCCTAAAACAGGAAAAAAAATCCATGTTAGGAGTATTTTGGGAAACGAGAGAAAAATTTAGGTCGGGATAGGAAACCCAAGCCTTTCGAGGACCGAGGGCCGGGGACGGGATGAAAAACATTTAAAGAGTAGTGAAATAGCCATTTGAGGCTCTGAAACGCTCGAAAAACCAAAAAATGACCCTAGGTGATGGATGAATAGTAACCAAGGGCTGGGAAAAATGAAATTGAGATTTTGCAGCAATTTAAGCTTTAAAATGATACAGAAGCCTAGAGAATATTATTTTAAAATATTTGGGCTTAGAAAATTTGAGAAAAATGATGGAATGGAATAGTTACAGTCCTGAGACCCGTTAGAGGCAAAATGGTCATTCTGACCGAAAATTTCCAAAAGGCTCGGAAAGGACCTAAAAGACCTAGAACAACTTAGATAAAATTCTAGGATCCAAAATAGAGATTTTAAAGTTAAAATCTAGAGTTTAAATAGTACATGGGCGTGTACAGTGAAACATGGCCGTGCAGAATAGAACCGAGAGAAACACGGTTAGGGACACAAGCGTATTACAAACTGTGTATCACATAAAGATTTGAATGTTTCGTAAAATTTATCACATAATAAATATATTTAGAGTGATAATCAACGAAGGGTATTAACAGACGATATTATGTCTGTAGGAAACCAATTTAAAGATAAAACTGCGGAAGAGTTCCGGAAGTGAATGTTATCGCAGTATTAGTAAGTTCAAGCATGTTTGTGTCTGCAACATGAAAAATTGTGTTGATTTATTCTGTACTAGATGTACACTGGATATAAAGTCTTATAGACATTTGGGGATTAGTTAGAATAACATATCCCAGATAATGAGAATGAGTAAGACCTACGGGCAATAGAGGATAGTGACCTTGAGGTGATGATTAATATCGCTTGGTCAAGACTATAAATTGAAAGATGGTAATGAAACCATTAAGGCGTACCACCCCTCCGACATAGTGGTGGAGGTTTTTCTCAGATCCTACGAGGATATCAGGGTTGTGGAGGCCGATGTTTGAAGGTCGCTCCTTAGACCCTCCCAATCAGCGTGCTAATAATCATCGATACTGCCATAAATAGAGCTCTAAACTAGAAATCAAATAGAGAATGAACAATCAATTAAATGATAAAAATCATAATTGAGCATAACCGAAGTACGCTAAGTATAGTGATTTCGGTTAGGGTTCATGAATAGTAATCGGTTTGGCTGATGTGAATAGTATCCGATTATAGTAATGTGAATAATTACCTGTTAGGGTAAAGTGAATAGTAACTAGTTAGGGTAACTGTTACTATTCATCGGTCAAAGGTCAAAGTTCCTATTCATGATGAATAGTATTATTCATAGGAAATTGAGTTTTCAATGTTTTTGAATCTGTAGGATTCTTACTAAGTATGTTTGAACTTACTGAGCCTGTTAGCTCACTAGTTTGTTCATGTTGCAAGTAAAAAACCTGTCCAGTAGAATTCTGGATGGCGGCAGAATGCGAGCATGTTAAGGGGATAGGGAACTCACTATGGACTTGGTCCTACCATAAGTTTTCCGTTGAGCTTTTTCAGTTAATGAATTGAAGAGAATGTGTTTGGAAACAAAATATATAGTACATATATATATTATATATTGTATATTATGTTATACTTTATAAAGACATATAAAAGTTAGTATTGTATTTTACATGGTTTTCTTAAAAGAAAGTATGTATTAAAAAAAATTATGGGTGAAATTTTTAGTCCCTGATAATTAAGAGTTGTGAGAAAAAGAGTTTAAAACTGACGACCAGGATTCGGCACACGAGTCGTCTTGGTCGGCCATAGAGTCGATTCATGATGCTTGCGGGTGGTCGGAATCAGGGGACATCACAGGCTTAGTGTGTGGGCACTCTGACCTCGATTGGTATGCTACCACTGCTAGTCTTCTTCCGACCACCCAAATCTCTAAAGAACTTATTGTTACGTTGAGTTGTGCAACAATAAGCCTGCTTACTTGAGAGTTTGTGGTCTGAGAGAACTGGAGTGGTAGGACCTTTATTTATAGACTTGCATGAGGTGATACTCTGAATTCGAATTGGATTAGGAGAAGATTTTCTCTCCCTTATCCACACATAAAATCCGAAAATCTAAGGCCAATATCCACTAGAAGATTTCAGCCACTTTCAAGATTTTGCATTCAAAATTCAAACAAGATTTTAACTTGAATTTTATCTCACCATTAACTAATTAAAAATCGAAAATCCCTTTCAAGATTGCCTCAAAATTTTCAGCCACAAAAGTAGGGAGAGAATCAAAATTCAACTAGGATTTTCAAGCTTGAATTTAATCTCATCCTTATCCAAAATAACTGAAAATCTCCTTGAGATTTCCTCAATATTTTTGGCCACTTTTTGTGATAACTGGGAATTTTAGATTCTCGAAATATGTTAAAATTGTATGTGTATAACAATTTTAATGAATAAAATGTGAAAAAATTGCATTTCAACACTGTTGTAATAGTGTAAAAATGTTCTGGTAGTGTCAAAGTGTGTGAGTTCGAGGATGGAAAATCTTACCGGACGTAGTTGGGTGAGACAGTTTGAAATCAGAGCCGAAAACCCTAGAGAGTGCATGGAAACGTACTAAAACAATAGAAATTTTTAGTAAAGAATTTTGATCAAACGGAAGTAAAATAAGACAAACCGATCGCACTGGAGGCGTTGAGAACTCGCCTATGTGATTTCGGTAAAGTTTCGTTCAGATCGGATTACAGTCAAAAATTGACCACGAATTAATTAATGAATTAATATAAATAGTTGATGACATCACTTTGATTATGTCACAATACAAATTATTTTTCTTAAAATTAGAAAGTAATTTTGAAGGTGTATGGTGTAGATTAGCCTACTTTATGATCAATGGCTAAGATCATGCCAAAAAGCCATTAAAAAAAATTTTGTAAAAATTTTTAAAAGGCCATTCGGCCACTTGGAAAGGGAGAAGAAAAAAATTTGATTTTTGCCCCAAAATCTTTACTTTTTAGCCCTTGAACAATTACGAAATTGTTGGAAAAAAATTGCAAAAAAGCCCTTGGTTTTTGCCTATAAATAGGCACTAAATTCAAGCAAAAAATGGAAAAAACCAACTAAACTCTTGCCTTTTTTCTTTAGCCCAAAACCATGAGCTTCACCTCCCTTAAACCAAAAATTTTGTTTTCTATTTCACATCAAACCGAGCTTGAATTGCATTTTCAATCTCAAGGCATCAACTAATCAAGGTAAGCTTCAAAATTGAAGCATTTTTCCTTGATTTTCCATAAAAAATCCGTGGGTTTGGAGTGTTGAAAAACAATGAAAAAAAAATTGTTGATTTTTTGATTTTATGATTGGTTTGATGTTGTAGTATTTAAAGCATGAATTAGGATTATGAAACAAGCAAAAATTTTGCATGTTACCCTTGAAAATCCGTGGCTTCGATGGTGTGAAAAATGCATGAGTTTTGATGTTTTGATTTAGTATTTATGGTCATTCAATTATGTGTTGAATTAAGCATGAATTGGAATAAAGAAACAAGAAAATTTTGATGTAATTTTCTTGCTAAAACCGTGGGCATGAACATTAAGAAATGGAAAATTTTTAATGTGAAGAATGTTGATAAAAAAACCCTAGGAAAGAAAATGAAATCTTCTATGTGTTTATGCATAATATCCGTTGCTATACTAGGGTTAGAATGCATGTTTTGTTAGGTTTTTGGATGTTGTTTTATACATTGGAAAACCTAAGAATGATGTGATGTGATAAAAAAATTATTAGATGTGATTAACTAGTAAACCGAGGCTAGTTTGAAAGAAAAACGCTGTGGTTTGTGTTGGTTTCTAAATGATGAATCATGTGGAAAATTTTTATACAAAGTTTGGAAACTTTGTATAAAATAGGCCTCTGCTATAGTACGTGGTAGGTACAAAGGTTCTGAGGCGTACCTAACGCTGGGAAACCTTAAACTATAAGCGGAAATGCTGCCAAAATTTCTAAAATCGGCTTAAGGGCGTTTTGGGAAACGAGGGGTAAAAATATTGGATTCGGGAAGGAAACCGAGACCCCTCTATAAGTTAGGATCAGAAATGGAAAACCAACCCAAAAGGAACAGCAAACCGACCCTAAAACACTAAAATGCCTAAAACAGGAAAAAAATTCATGTTAGGGGTATTTTGGGAAAAGAGGGAAAAATTTAGGTCGGGATAGGAAACCCGAGCCTCTCGAGGACCGAGGGCCAGGAACGTGATAAATAACGTTTAATAAGTAGTGAAAGGGCCATTTGAGGCTCCGAAATGCTCGAAAAATGAAAAAACGACCCTAGGTGATGGATGAATGCTAATCGAGGGTTGGGAAAAATGAAGTTGAGAGTTTGCAGTAATTTAAGCTGTAAAATGATACAGAAACCTAGGAAATATTATTTTAAAATAATTAGACTTAGAAAATTTGGAAAAAAATGATAGAGCGAAACAATTACGGTCCCGAGACCCGTTAGGGGTAAAATGGTCATTTTGACCAAAAATTTCTGAAAAAGCTCGGAAAGAACCCTAAAAGACCTAGAATAACTTAGATAAAATTCTAAGACTCAAAATAAAGATTTTAGAGTTAAAATTCTAAAAATTTTGAGGAACACGGGCGTGTAGAGGGAACACAGCCGTGTATAGGAAAAATTTCATAACCCGAGAGGTACACAAGCTGGAACACAGGCGTGTTGCAGACCGTGTACCACAAACAAAATTTAAATGTGTTGAATTGTTAAGTAAAATAAATGTATATTTAAGTGATAATTAAAACAGGGTATTAACAGATAATATTATGTTGGTAGGAACCCAGAATAGAGATAGAACTGTGGAGGAGTTCCGGAAGTGGACACTAGCGCAGTATTGGTAAGTTCAAGCATTTTCGTGTCTGCAACATGAAATACTGTGTTAATCTATTCTATACTAGATGTACACTAGATATATAATCCTATAAGCGTTTGTTGATTAGTTAGAATAACATATCCTAAATAACGAAAATAAGTAAGACCTACGGGCAATGGAGGATAGTGACCTTGAGGTGACATATAAGATCACTTGGTCAAAACTATAAATTGAAAGATGGTAATGAAACCATTAAGGCATACCGCCCCTCCAACATAGTGGTGGAGGTTTGTTTAAATCCTACGGGGTTATCAGGGCTGTGGAGGACGATGTTCTAAGGTCGTTCCTTAGACCCTCCCGGTCAGCACGCTAACAATCATCGGTACTATCATAAACAGAGCTCTACACTAGAAATCTAATAGAGAATAAACAATCAACAAAATGATAAAAATCATAATTGAGCATAACTGAAGTTTACGTTAGAGTAATGTAAATTCAGTTAGGATATGTGAATAGTACACAGTTCGAGTAAAATGAATAGTAACTAGTTAGGGTAACTAGTACTATTCATCGATCAAAGGTCAAAGGTCAAAGTTACCATTTATGATGAATAGTACTATTCATAGGAAATTGAGTTTTTAGTGTTCTTGAATCAATATGTTTCTTACTATGAATGTTTGAACTTACTGAGCCTGTTAGCTCATCAGTTGGTTCAAGTTGTCGATAAGAAACCTGTCCAGTGATTCCTGGATGGCAGCAGGATGCGGGCGTGTCAAGGGGATTGGGAACTCACCGTGGACTTGGTCCTGCCATAAGTTTTCCGCTGAGCTTTTTGAGTGAAGAAAATATGTTTGAAGACAAAATATATAGTACATATATATATTATATATGTTGCATAATATGTTGTACTTATTTAAGACATGGAAAGCCAGTATTATATTTTATATCGCCTTTTTTACTTGGTATTCGTAAGAAAAAGTATATATTAAAGAAAAAAAAATTTTAGGGCAAAATTTTAGGCCCTGGTGTTTAAGAAGTATGAGCAAAAGAGTTTAAAACAGACGACTCAGATTCGGCACACGAACTGTCTTGGTCGGCCGTAGAGTCGATCCATGACGGTAGCGGGTGATTGGAATCAAGGGACGTCACACTTTTAGGGAGGAGAGAATCTAAATTCAACTGGATTGAAACTTGAATTTTTCCCTGAATCCTTATCCATAAAAACTGAAAATCTCTTAGTGGATTTTCCTCAATAAAATTCGACCACTTTTGTTAGAGTTAGGATTTAAAACTCAAGTAGGATTCAAACAAGATTTTTCTCTTCATAATCCAACTCAAATTCGAATTCTACCCTTGTGGAATTATCCACAAAGAATTCGAATTCCACTTGGACTGTGATTCAAAATTTGAATTTCAAATTTCAAAATTCAAAATTCAAATTCAAATTTCAAAATTCAAAATTCAAATTCAAATTTCAAATTCGAATTTCAAGTTTAAATTTCAAATTCAAAATTCAAAATTCAAAATTCAAAATCCACAAACAGTTGTATTTAAAATTCTTATTCTCATGGATAATTTTCTACAACTCCAATCCAATCTCAAATAAAATCATAGTAACTTTATTTGGAGTTCGAATAATTGTGTACTCTATTATCGAAAACAAAATTTGAATTCAACCAGAGAGAATCTTGTCCACCATCCTAATCCTATGTCTACACCATCCATGCATAATCAACTAGCCAATAGCATACACAAATCAATTTACCAATCGTTAAGGAATTATATGGAGCTAGTAGAGGGACCAATTAGACATATATAATCGGGCTCCCGTGAATCCATATGATCATCATTCTTTACCGAACAACTCAATCATATGATCACTAATTTTAGAGTCACACCACTATAAACTTGAAACTGAACTCCTAATTATATATCGTATTACGTAAGCCTTTGACAAGCTATTGTCCAATGACCTTGTCATATATGCAGAACCCTCATATGATATCCATGATCAGCCTTAGGTCAAAGTCCATTCAATTTTACTAATCAGGCTATCTTAAAGTTCCATTATACTACCGAATAAGAAAATGATTATTCACCATATGTGAATAAGAAGTCATCCACCCAACAGACGACCCAAGGCCTTGCCCATTTTCACATCCAGTATAATGCCATTACGAGGATACCCTTAACTCCTTATTAAAGCTATGATTCTGATATCTATAAACAAACCCTTCATCGTATACAAGTCATGCACCCAACGAACCGGTCTATAAGCTTACTACCTCTGAGACGCTTTAGCCATTGGAACATCAAAGTACACAAGTCATTACATGAAGTACTTCATTCACTCAGGATTAAGGTTACTGCATAATGAACGTCAAAAGCAGATTGATCCACTCATAGCGGACTATGTAGATCAATCACGCTTTAGTCTCGGTCTAATATGTCACCACCAAGTAACATATCTAAGTCTCTACTTAGGAGTCTATGCTCTAGACAGTCAAGACAAACCATCCCCACTGTGGCTTTAGACAACGTAATAGTCTTAATATGAGTTAGATGCTCCGTCTAACCCGATAGACTACAGACCTTAGTTTAGACCACTTACTTTAGAACATTGACTTCTCACATACAAAAAGTCCATTGCATGCAACATTTTAACAGTTTTAACACAAGTAGTCAGGGAGCCATATTTGCTTACATTCACTTTAACATGTAAATAGAATGAGGACAAACAGCAATGTAATGAATAACTTCTATATATAATTTTATTATCCAGTTCAAAATAAATACATCAAAATGTCTCTAATGCTTAGGGCATTTCCTAACAGCCATAAGCGACGAGGTATGCTTTTTACTTGGTGCATCGGCCACCTTATTGGCTTTCCCTAGATGATAAAGGATTTTGAAGTCATAATCCTTAACAAATTCCAGCCATCTTCTTTGCCTCATGTTAAGCTCCTTCTGCGTGAAGATATATTTGAGGCTCTGATGATCTGTGTAGATCTTGCACTTGATCCCATATAGATAGTGCCTCCATATTTTAAGTGCAAAAACAATCATGGTCAGCTCCAGGTCGTGCATCGGGTAGTTCCTTTCATGATTCTTGAGTTGCCATGAAGCGTACGTGACCACTTTACCGTTTTGCATCAACACGGCACCTAGTCCGGTCTTGGAGGCATCGTTGTAAATCATAAAATTCCCTTGTCTAGCATCGAGGATGTTCAAAATCGGTGCACTTATGAGTCTTCATTTTAGCTTCTAAAATCTTTTCTCGCACTTATCAGTCCACTTATACTTCTTTTCTTTCTTGGTGAGCACTGTGAGTAGTGCGGCTAACTTGGAGAAACCTTCAATAAAGCATCGATAATAACCTACTAGACCTAGAAAGTAACAGATTTTCGTTACGTTCTTCGGAGTCGGCCAATCACTAACTACTTCAATCTTCACCGGGTCCACTGATATTCCCTCTTTGGAGACCATGTGACCGAGGAAGTGAACCTTCTCCAGCCAAAATTCACACTTAGAGAGTTTGGTGTATAGTTGATGGTCTCGTAGCTTGCGCAAGATAGCCCTTAAGTGCTCCTCATGCTTCTCTTTCATATTGGAGTATACAAGTATGTCATCGGTGAACACAATGACTAACTTGTCTAGGAAGTCTTTGAACACGTGGTTCATTAAGTCCATGAAAGCCGCGGGAGTGTTCGTCAATCCGAATGACATGAAAAGGAACTCGTAGTGTCCATATCATGTTCGGAAGGCTGTCTTAGGTTGTCTACATCCCTTATTCGTTGAATGCAGGTTGATCTTTGAAAATATGGCAGCACCTCGGAGCTGATCAAACAGATCGTCGATCCATGGCAATGAATACTTGTTCTTTATTGTGATCTTGTTCAGCTCTCAGTAGTCTATACACCTCTTCATCATTCTATCCTTCTTCTTCATAAATAGGACAGGTGCTCCCCACGATGAACAACTCTATCGGATGAATCCTTTGTCCGTCAGATCCTTCAACTGAGTCTGTAGCTCCTTTAGCTCTGCCAGGGCCATTCTGTAGGGGGCCTTAGAGATGGGGGCTGACCTTGGTAATAGCTCGATCTCAAATGCTATCTCACGCTCTAGCGAAAGTCCTGGGAGATCTTTGGGGAATACTTCTGTGAATTCCTTTACTACTGGTACGTGGTCCGGTCCTGTCTCTACCTCCTGGCTCTTGTCCACTATGTGCGCCAGGAAACCGATACCTCTGCTGGTTAGTAGCTTGTAAGCCTTCATAGCCGATATCATCATCTTAGGTTGCTTTGGCGATAAGCCCTTATAGACAAAATTCTCATGCTCAATCGACTCAAATGCAACTTCCCGTCGTCGGCAGTCTATGACGGTGTTATAGTTGGCAAGGAAGTCCATTCCCATGATTACGTCGTAATCGCACATATCAATGACGATTAGATCTACATTCAGCTCGTGCTCATTAATAACTACCGGCATGTGGCGTATCGAATAGCTAAACAACAAAACTTCCCTGGAGAGAAGGGCAGTTTGAAAAGTTTGTTTCATCCTATCTATGTTCTGGCTTATCTCCCTAGCAAATTTTGATGATGCAAAAGAGTGTGTAGCTCCAGAATCAAAAAATACTAATGTAGTGGAGTTGGCAATAGAAAGCTGACCTGTCACCACGATTGAGGTTCCAGCTTCTGCATCCTCTCTTGTGAAGGCGTAGATCCTCCCCTACGTCTCTGGAGCCTCCAATCTACCCTGGGTGATTGATGGACCCTCTATCCTTGTCTAGGCAGCATGTAGTTGACTGCTAATGACACGGGCTTGACCCTGCTAATTTTGGAGGTTTGAGCGGTAATGCTTGGCGAAGTGGCCCTCCTTGCCACAGATGTAGCAGCCACTAGTGCCCTGGCGGCATTCCCCGGGATGGCTCTTTCCACACTTTGGGCAAGGCATATGTGGGTTGCTATTTCCTCCATGGTTATTTCTCTTCTGCAGAAAGTTCCTCTGTGGCCCTTGATTACCCTAGTTCCCCTTTCTTTTGTTGTTGTTGTGGTTGGACTATCTGTGGTGTTGGCTGGCCCCTGTATTCTGCCCCTTGTGCTGTGAGTCGGGATTCGGCCTTCCCTTGATCTGCTTTGGCTGGTTCTTCTCTTCTCTCTTTGCCTTGAAAATCTGGGCCCTTCTCTATTTGTCTTGGGCCAATCAGTATTCCGCTCGGATGGCCCTATTGACACACTCAACTATAGTTACGGGCCGACTGTCGTTGCAGACTTGGACGGCTATATCCATCTGAAACATTTTTAGCATCATCCTGACCTTTTCCTTCTCTGTCGGCACTAGGTCAGGGCAGAGTTAGGCTAGCTACTCAAATTTCTGGACTGCTTCCATCATGGTCATGCTGCCCTCGTGTAAATTATTGAATTCATCCTACTGGACTGCTAGGGTTTCGTCATTGAAGTACATCTCCCTGAACTTGGTGATGAAGTCTGCCCAGTTCATTACATTAACATCCCTTTTGATAGCCACGGTCTTCCACTATTGGCGTGCTCCTTTGCATAGGGTTAGGGATACATATAGTACTTTCTCTCTTTTTGTGAGTCCCATGAGGTTTAAGATGACATGGACGTCAGTCAACCAGTCATCGGCTTCAGTAGGGTTCGTCATCCCTTCGAATTTGAGTACCTTCATGTGCCTAAACTGCTCGTATAGGTTACCTTCTCTAGGAGTTGGCATAAGAATGTTGACTACCATAGGAGCAGCCACAGTTGATGGTGCTGCCGTGGCCTGAATTGGTGGGGCTGCTTGTTCTCTAGGAGTGTTAGGGGCTACTGAAGCTACTTGGGCTAGCACTTCAGTTGGTTGGGGGGCCTGAGGTTATTGGTTCAGTTGCTCCTTGAGTTGGTTAAGCTTCTGTTGTTGGTTTAACATCATCTCTTGCATGGATACGAGCTGTGCCATTAGCTCATCTTTTCTAGTGGCTTGGTTAGATTGGGATCTTGTTCTCACCATCGTCTCCTATGTAACCCTATCACACAGCGAGAAAAGAGAATATAAGTCTTTTTAAACTTTGTACTTGGGACTCGTATTACATATTATCTTCTTACTTAACAGTTTCATCATAAATATACATATTATATCTTTCTTTTCTTCTCTTATTCTTGTGATGTTCATTACAACTGCCGCATTACATTGAAACATCATTCGAGTGCCAGGAACTATCCTACACTTTTGTCTTACCACTGACATGTGTGGAAATCATATTTAGGCCCTCAAGGCAAAATGATACTACTCTTCATAAAATTACTCAAAAATATATACATGCTTTTAGTTTGGCGGGAGTGACACATACTTCTTCAAATGCGATCCCAACAAGTACATTAAGTTAAGTCAGACGGGGAAAACTACTATTCCCCTCTATATATTTACGTATCAAAAGTTCTCGTGGAAAGGGTTACTACTATTCGGAAGACAATCCTGACTCGGTGTCGGACATCATCTCGTCCTTACTGTTGCTAAGAGGGAACTCCTCCAGGTCCTCTTCCTCATCTCTATAGATAATACTGCCTTCGTTGTCACTATCGATAATAACCTAGGGTTCGTACATCCCCATCCACTCAACGTCGCTAAAATGATTAGGGATTTCATCCCCCTCATCATCTGGTTGGGCATCGGGGATAGCCTCGTCATTATCTTCCTCCAATTGGTACTTGGGAGACAAAGGAGCTGGATCAGGGTCCTCATTGTCTTCAGGTTCTGCTGGCTGTGGTTCGGCCATGAACTCACTGTCAACCGGTTGGGGTGCTACATCTGTGAGGTCACCCTCCACGCTAGTTGCTGCTGCTACAAAGCCTTCGCCAGGTGCGGGGTTGAGTGCCACTCTCTCGGCTTCTACTATATCCTGGGCAAGGTGCCTCAGTTCTTCTTGTGGCGGATGGTAAGGAATAAGGTCCCTTACATACCGTGGAGTCCCTCTCTATAGCAGGTCAGCCATCTCTTCAATTGGCCTGTCTATAGGGATATAAGGTAGCATGACATTCAAAAACTGCTGACAGTAGTGTGCCATGGCCTCTTCCTCGTAAACATCCCATATGTCAAAGAAGACCTGATATTACCTCTCTTCCATATCATCCTAGATTTCTCTATCTCTAGCCGGTCCATTGAAGTCACAGAGGTCTTGGCAGAGTTCAGCCCATGGCATTGCCGAATCCCTAATCCTTCGTCATCCGTTCCACCATACCATTGCTGGTCCCTCCAGCTGGCTACTAGCCAATACTACCTGCAGGCAAGGTGGGATATGGCAGGCTTTGAAAATCACCTCTATGTGGTGAATCCAGTACACGAGTTCATGTAGATGGTGACCATCATATAGATCCAGTCACATGGAGGCAAAAGCTAGGCTTGCTTGATGATCCTCTTGCACTTGCTGGGGGTCAACTAGTGCGGTCATTATCTCCTATTATAATTTAAACGTTAACTTGTATACTAACACTAAAGGAAAAACAAAACTAACTTACTTGGACAGATGAGGCAGACATACAGCGATGCGAGGTAGGGTGGCAGGTACTGCTGTGATACCAACTGTGACGTCGCGTGCCCTTAGTGGCCTAGACCGTCGCTTAAAAACTACTACTTTAACTGTTAGGAAATGCCCTAAGCATTAGAGACATTTTGATGTATTAATTTTGAACTGGATAATAAAATTATATATAGAGGTTATTCATTACATTGCTATCTGTCCTCGTTTTATTTACATGTTAAAGTAAATGTAAGCAAATATGGCTCCCTAACTGCTTGTGTTAAACTGTTAGAATGTTGTATGCAATGGTCTTTTGTATGCGAGAAGACAATGTTCTAAACTTAGCGGTCTAAACTATGGTCTGTAGTCTATGGGGTTAGACCGAGCATCTAACTCATGTTAAGACTATTATGTTGTCTAAAGCCTTGGAGGGGACGGTTTGTCTTGATTGTCTGGAGCTGGACTCCCAAGTAGAGACATAGATATGTTACTTGGTGGTGATATATTAGACCGGGACTAAAGCGTGATTGATCTACGAAGTCCGCTTTGAGTGGATCGATCTTCTTTTGACGTTAATTGTGTAGCAACCTTAATCCTGAGTAAAAGGACAGCTTCATGTATATGACTTGTGTACTTTGATGTTCCAATGGCTAAAGCATCTCAGAGGTAGTAAGCTTATAGATCGGTTCGTTGGGTGCATGACTTGTATACAATGAAGGGTTCGTTTACAGATATCAGAATCATAGCTCTAATGAGGAGTTAAGGGTATCCTCTTAAAAGTATTATACTGAATGTGAAAATGGACAAGGCCTTGGGTCGTCTGCTAGGCGGATGACTTCTTATTCACATATGGTGACTAATCATTTTCTTTATTTGGTAGTATAATGGAACTTTAAGATAGCCTGATCAGTAAGATTAAACGAACTTTGGCCTAAGGCTGATCATGGATATCATATGAGGGTTCTGCATACATGACAAGGTCTTTGGACGATAGCTTATCACAGGCTTACGTAATACGGTATATAATTGGGAGTTTAGTTTCAGGTTTATAGTGGTGTGACTCTGAAATTAGTGATCATATGATTAAGTGGTTTGGTAAAGAATGATGATCATATAGATTTGCGGGAGCTCGATTATATATGTCCAATCAGTCCCTCTACTAGCTCCACATAATTCCTTAATGTTTGGCAAATTGATTTGTGTATGCTCTTTGCTAGTTTATTATGCATGGATGGTGTTGACGTAAGATTAGGATGGTAGACAAGATTCTCTCCGATTAGATTCAGATTTTGTTTTGGATAATAGAGCACACAATTATTCGAACTCTAAATAAAGTTGCCATGATTTTATTTGAGATTGGACTGGAGTTGTAGAAAATTATCCATGAGAACAAGAGTTTTAAATACAACTGTTTTGTGGATTTTGAAATTTGAAATTTGAATTTTAAATTTTGAAATTTGAATTTTGAATTTGAAATTTGAATTTTAAATTTGAATTTGAAATTTAAATTTGAAATTTGAAATTTGAATTTGAAATTTGAATTTGAAATTTGAAATTCAAATTTTGAATCACAGTCCAAGTGGGATTCGAATTTGTTGTGGCAAATCCACAAGGAATGAAATTCGAATTTGAGTTGGATATGGAAAGGATAATCTTGTTAGAATCCTACTTGAATTTTAAATCCAAACCCTAACTAAAGTTGGACGAAAATTTTGAGGATTATCCTCAATGATTTTCAGATTTTTTGTGGATAAGGTTCAAAGAAAAATTCAAGTTTCGATCCCAATTGAATTTGGATTCTCTTCTCCCAGATAATGGCCGAAATTTTGGAGTGAATCTCCTAGGAGATTTTCGGTTATTTTGGATAAGGATGAGATAAGATTCAAGCTTGAAAATCCTAGTGGAATTTTGATTCTCCCTTATCCAAAAGTGGCTGAATTTTTGTGGAGATTTTCTCCTTAGAATTTTCAGATTTTTTGGTTGAAAAAAGGGAGATAAAATTCTAGTTAAAATCTTGTTTAGATTTGGATTGGATTTATACTAAAGTGGCCGAATTTTATTGTTGGGATTTTCCTTTGGAAAATTCAGATTTTGTGCTCGTGGATAAGGGAGAATATCTTCTCCTAATCCAATTCGAATTCAGAGAATCACCTCATGCAAGTCTATAAATAGAGGTCCTGCCACTCCAATTCTCTTAGACCACAGACTCTCAGGTGAGCAGGCTTATTGTTGCACAGCCCACCGTGACAATAAGTTCTTTAGAGATCTGGGTAGTCAGAAGAAGACTAGCAGTGCTAGCATATCGATCGAGGTTCAGAGTGCCCACACACTCAGCCGTTCGGGAATTGGAGAATAGTAGAGAAGGCTAGTTGGTTAAAGCCCTCCAGTCATTCTCCTCCTGCAGTTTGGCGTCCTTGAGGTATGAGTTCTAATTATTGTTGGTTTATTGTATATGGTATCATGAGATATTTAACGATCTTAAAAAAAAAATTTTATTGTTCCGCTGCACCACTCTGATACGTTTTTACCGATTTATTATCCTACAATTGGTATCAGAGCCATCTCATGACTATGCCATGTACATAAATTAGACAATTACTTAGTCTTTTTATTTATGTATGGATTTGATATTTAAGGAGTGGCATTCTAGGGTTCCTTTATGTTGTTATCATGTATTATGTATAAAGTATGTGGTTATTTTAATTTTTTGAATTATTATAAGCATGCTTGTTTATGCCGGTTATGGTTCCTTAGAATTTAGAAAAATTGTATCTAGGAATTTTTATGTAACTATGGGAGCAGTTTATTAACACTGTAATTTTCCCATGGATTTTAATTTTTTGTCTCTTAGAATTTTTATGGTTAGAATTTTTGTACACCGGAAACGGTTTAAGAAATTTTATATAATTATTCTTGGAGGAGATTGAAGATTGAAGACCGTAATTTATTTTTCTCAAAAGTTAAATTTGATTTAAAGGTTGAAATTTTGATTGTGTGGAAAATTTCAATTTGATTGTGATTCAAATTAATTTTTGGAGATCCTAATAGCTAAATTGGAATATGACACGAAAATCGAGACACAACCCCTCGGGATAGGCCGTCGAGCCTTGGTGGGGCTGCAGCCCCTGCCCTCGGGCAGGATGGGGCTGCAGCAGCCCCTGTGCAGGCCATAACCACCCACGGCCGCAGGCTAGGCCTGCAGCTGAGGGTGGCCGTGGCCTCCCAAAGGCTTGCCGTAGCCTGCCCAAGGCTGGCCACAGCCTGGCCGTGCAGCCTGCCAGCTACTGTGCCCAGCCTGGGCATGCAGCCCGACAAGACTGCACATGGGGGCGGCCGTGGGCTGCCAGCCCCTTCGGGGTTGGGGGCTACCCACGGTGGTTGCCGCCTCTGGATGCGGTGGTGCGACAATTCAAAAATAAAAAGATTTTGATTTTTAAATTTGAGATTTAATTTTAAATCGTGTTTAAAAATATGTAATTGAACCATGACTTGATTATTCTGTCAATCAGAAAATAATCGTGTTTAAATTTGAGATTTAATGTTTATTTTTCTTTGTTCTAGGATGGAACCATGACTTGGTTATTCTGTCAATTATTTTTTTTGTGATATGTTATGGATGTATAAATATGTATTGATGGATGTTTTATATGCATATTTGATAACATGTCATATAGGATAGCTGAGTACCGCTCATACTATATTGATCATACATAATTTGTCAAAACTTGCATGTTTTTCAAAATATTGAGTGGGAAAGGGTTTTAAACAAAACCCACGGCCTTCACTGTTGATCCATATCTGAAAGCATGGTAACGCTTGGCGTCAGTTCTGCCCTAACCACACCCCTCGGTAGGTGTTTACCGCCGCCGGTATACTAGATTGGATCTCCTATGTGGAAAACGTGTTCGGATACGATCCTATTCATGACCACCCCTCGGTGGTTTGGTAGGACATGGATTGGGCTACGTAAACAATGGTTATGCACTCAAGACTCGTTTAGTTATTAACCTTCCCTTGAAGCTCTGTTAACTAAACTGGTGGCGAAATAAGCGGTTATTAATATATGTCTTAACCTTAGAGGATTTAAGGCAACATATATTAATTGGACGGGGTCTATGTTTCGGCTATTTGTTTTCATGACCACCCCTCGGTGGCTTGGGGCAATAGGTGCTGAGAATTACTGTTGTAATGCTACATGTTTTTCAAGTTTCATGTAGGAACATACTTGTATGTTTTATTTGCTAAATTATCTGTATATTTGCTTGGGCTTTGTAATGATGTCTAGTATAATTTTATTTCAGTTCAAAATGTCACCGACACCCCTCATTTCAATACTTACTGAGAATAAACTCAATGGCGATAATTATAAGGATTGGAAAAGAAATTTGTTAATAGTTCTCAGCTGCGAGAGACACAAGTTCGTACTGGACGAACCATGCCCACCAGGGGCCAAAACCTGACACACCGCTTGCTAGCATGACGAGTGCTTTACAAAAGCAGCATGAGACTTATCAGGTTGCTAGGGAGATCATGGACAATCTGGAGGACATGTTCGGAGGCCAAGAAAAGTTGGCTCGACAGTCCACTATTACCAGCATTATGAACTCTAAGCAAAAGGTGAGTACTCCGGTGAAGGACCATATGATCACTCTAATGGGATTCTTTGCTGAGGTTGCCGAAAACGGTGCTGAGTTGGACTACAACACCCAGATTGAGATGGTGTTCAAAACTCTGTTTAAAGATTTTGTGGGGTTTAAGGCTGCATACAATTTGGCGACAAGGGAGTTAGGACTAACCGAGCTCATGAAGCAACTCCAAGCTTAAGAGTGGATGATCAGGGATGGGGATGCGGTCCAACTTAAAGGAGAGGCCAATTTGGCGGAATCTTCCAAACCCTCACGGAAGAGGAAGAGGCCAAATCAGAAACAAGTGGCTTCCAGTTCTTCTAATCCTCCTGTCTCGGATGGGAAGAAAAAGAAGAAGAACAAGAAGTCCAAGGACCCTAAAAAGTCCAAATGCTTTCATTGTGGGAAGGTAGGTCACTTTAAAAAGGCTTGCCAGGAATTCCTAGCCACCAAGGGTAGGGAAGGTAAGGAACTTCATTACTTGGAAGCGTGTTTGGTGGAAGAATCGAAAGATACTTGGGCCATTGATTCGGGCGCCACTAATCATGTTTGTGTTTCTATGCAGGGGTTCGTGGAAACAAGAAGTCTACATGATAGGAGCCTCTCGTTGTGAACTGGAGACGGCAGCTTACTGGTGGCTGAGGCAGTAGGAGATATTTACCTTTACTTTGATCAATTTAGGTTTATTTTATTGAAAGACTGTTTTTATGTTCCTAATTTTAGGAGGAACCTTATATCGGTAGCTTGTTTAATAAAGGATTCTTATTCAGTTTCTTTTAGTAAAAGAGTTGATATTCGTAGAAATAAGTCTTTTATCAGTTCTGGCTGGATGGATGGAAACCTATATTTGATCAAACCAAAGACGTACTCACTGCTTGACACCGAATTAATAGATAACTCTAAAAGGTTGAAAGTTTCTCACTCTAACAAGGCGTATCTTTGGCATTTAAGACTTGGTCATATTAATCAGGATAGGATTCAAAGATTGGTGAATGACGGTCCTTTGGAATCTCTAGAGGAGGTACGTCTTCCTCGATGTGAGTCTTGTCTAGAGGGTAAAATGACTGAGAGGTCTTTTGGAGCTAAGGGTACAAGGGCTCAGGAGCTCTTAGAAATTGTGCACACTGACGTATGTGGCCTCATGAACGTCACAGCATGAGGAGGGTTCGAGTATTATGTCTCCTTTATAGATGATTACTTGAGGTATGGATATGTGTATCTGATGCACCGCCAGAGTGAAACCTTTGACAAGTTCAAAGAGTATCGTGCGGAAGTGGAAAAGCAATTAGATAAATCCATAAAGACACTTCGATCTGATCGAGGTGGCGAATACCTCTCTGATGAATTTCTAGGACATCTTGTAGAGAATGGGATATTATCCCAATTGATTACACCTGGTACTCCACAACAAAATGGTGCAGCCGAAAGGAGAAACAGGACCTTGTTGGATATGGTACGGTCCATGATTAGTTATTCAACACTACCATTATCATTTTGGGGATATGCTTTACAAATGGCGTGCTATGTGAACCAAGTTCCAAGCAAATTAATTCCCAGAACTCCGTATGAATTGTGGCATGGCAGGAAGCCCTCCCTTGGACATATGAGAATATGGGGTTGCCCGGTGCATTACTGGATGGGGATGCGAAAAAGTTGGAACCAAGATCAGAATTGTGCATATTTGTAGCGTATCCAAAGGGAGCTAAAGGAGGTCTGTTCTATAACCTGAAGGAACAAAAAGTCATTGTCTCAACCCATGCGACAGTCTTGGAGGAAAGTCACATGAATGACTTTAAGCCTCGAAGCAAAGTGGTGTTAGAGGAGTTATTCTGGTGAAGGACCTGTAAACGATTAACAATTTAGGGTGCCTCGTCGTAGTGGGGGGTTTCGAAGAAACCTAATTTCTTCATGTATGATGTTGAGGTATACCAGGCCGAGGCTCATGAGCATGAGGATGATCCGGTCACCTATGATGAAGCTATAAACGATGTTGATTCTAAATCTTGGAAACAGGATATGAACAATGAGATAGATTCTATAAAATCCAACTCTGTTTGGGAACTTGTAGATTTGCCGGATGGGATAAAACCCATTAGATGCAAATGGGTTTACAAAAGAAAGAAGGATGCAGAAGGGAGAGTGGAAACTTTCAGAGCTAGACTGGTTGCAAAGGGGTACACGAAAAATCGATTATGATGAAACCTTTTTGCCTGTTGCTATGCTGAAGTCTATCTGTATTCTTCTGTCCATTGCTGCGGCTCTCGATTACGAGATCTAGCAAATGGATGTCAAGACGGCATTCTTGAATGGCCATCTTGAAGAGTGTATCTATATGATACAGCCAGAAGGGTTCGTAGCAAAAGGCCAAGAAAGGAAAGTCTGCAAGTTGCTTAGATCCATTTATGGATTAAAGCAAGCATCCCACTCATGGAACTAGAGGTTTGATCAAGCGATTAAGACATTTGGTTTTGAGTAGAATGTTGATGAACCCTGTGTTTATAAACATATTAAGGATAGAAAAGTGGTCTTTCTGATACTCTATGTCGATGATATACTACTCATTGGGAATGATGTAGGGAACTTATCATCGGTCAAGCTTTGGTTACACCAACAGTTTGACATGAAGGACTTAAGAGAAGCTAATTATGTTCTAGGCATTCGTTTCTTCAGAGATCGAAAGAACAAAATGATAGCGTTATCCCAAGCTTCATACATAGATAAAATAATTGACAAATATGCAATGCAAGAGGCAAAGAAAGGTTCACAACCTTCTATTATCGGTTTAACTTTTTCATTAGATGACTGTCCCAAGACATCGGAAGAAAGAGAGCGTATGAGTAAGGTCCCTTATGCATCTGTTGTGGGTAGCCTTATGTACGCTATGCCTTGCACTCCCCTAGATATATGTTTTGCAGCATGTATAGTGAGTCGATATCAAGCAAATCCTAGAACCAAGCACTGGCAAGCAATAAAGCATATACTCAAGTATCTTAAGAGAATGAGGGATTATATGCTGGTGTATTCTGGAGGGGACCTAACACCCGTAGGATACACGGACTCAAACTTCCAGACTTGTAAGGATTCGAGGAAATCGACATCTGGATCAGTGTTTTTACTCGGAGGAGGCGCCATTGTGTGGAGGAGCTTGAAGCAGGGCTGCACAGCTGACTCTACTATGGAGGCTGAGTATGTGGCTGCGGCTGAGGCATCTAAAGAAGTGGTTTGGCTCTGCAAGTTCTTTCGAGACCTTGAGGTCATTCCGAGTGTTGACAAGCCTATCACACTTTACTGTGATAACACTGGGGCTATTACCAACACAAGGGAATCTCGACACCACAAGAGGACCAAGCATGTAGATCAGAGATATCATATTATTAGAGGGCACATGGAGACAAGACAAGTGGATGTATGAAAGATCGTGTCCGAGGACAACATTGCCGATCCCTTTACTAAGACTTTGGTGGCTAGAAGCTTTGAGAGGCACGTAGAGGCGATGGGGATGTGTAACATGGCACATCTACTAGCTTAGGGCAAGTGGGAGATTGTTAGGAAATACCCTAAGCATTAGAGACATTTTGATGTATTTATTTTGAACTGGATAATAAAATTATATATAGAGGTTATTCATTACATTGCTATCTGTTCTCGTTTTATTTACATGTTAAAGTAAATGTAAGCAAATATGGCTCCCTAACTGCTCGTGTTAAACTGTTAGAACGTTACACGCAATGGTCTTTTGTATGTGAGAAGACAATGTTCTAAAGTTAGCAGTCTAAACTATGGTCTGTAGTCTATGGGGTTAGACCGAGCATCTAACTCATGTTAAGACGATTATGTTGTCTAAAGCCTTGGAGGGGATGGTTTGTCTTGACTGTCTGGAGCTGAACTCCCAAGTAAAGACATAGATATGTTGCTTGGTGGTGACATATTAGACCGGGACTAAAGCGTGATTGATCTACGAAGTCCGCTTTGAGTGGATTGATCTGCTTTTGACGTTCATTGTGCAGCAACCTTAATCCTGAGTAAAAGGACAGCTTCATGTATATGACTTGTGTACTTTGATGTTCTAATGGCTAAAGCGTCTCAGAGGTAGTAAGCTTATAGACCGATTCGTTGGGTGCATGACTTGTATACGATGAAGGGTTCGTTTACAGATATCGGAATCATAGCTCTAATGAGGAGTTAAAGGTATCCTCTTAAAGGCATTATACTGAATGTGAAAATGGATAAGGCCTTGGGTCGTTTGTTGGGCGGATGACTTCTCATTCATATATGGTGAATAATCATTTTCTTTATTCGGTAGTATAATGTAACTTTAAGATAGCCTGATCGTAGGATTAAATGGACTTTGGCCTAAGGCTGATCATGGATATCATATGAGGGTTCTGCATACATGACAAGGTCATTGGACGATAACTTGTCACAGGCTTACGTAATACGGTATATAATTGGGAGTTTGGTTTCAGGTTTATAGTGGTGTGACTCTGAAATTAATGATCATATGATTGAGTTGTTCGGTAAAGAATGATGATCATATGGATTTATGGGAGCCCGATTATATATGTCCAATCAGTCCCTGTACTAGCTCCACATAATTCCTTAACGTTTAGCAAATTGATTTGTGTATGCTCTTGGCTAGTTTATTATGCATGGATGGTGTTGACATAAGATTAGGATGGTAGACAAGATTCTCTCCGGTTGGATTTAGATTTTATTTTGGATAATAGAGTACACAATTATTCGAACTCCAAATAAAGTTGCCATGATTTTATTTGAGATTGGATTGGAGTTGTAGAAAATTATCCATGAGAATAAGAGTTTGAAATACAACTGTTTTGTGGATTTTGAAATTTGAAATTTGAATTTTGAATTTTGAATTTTGAATTTTGAATTTTGAATTTGAAATTTGAAAATCAAAATTTGAATCACAGTCCAAGTGGGATTTGAATTTGTTATGGTAAATCCACAAGGAATGAAATTCGAATTTGAGTTGGATATGGAGAGGATAATCTTGTTAGAATCCTACTTGAATTTTGAATCCAAATCCTAACTAAAGTTGGACGAAAATTTTGAGGATTATCCTCAATGATTTTCAGATTTTTTGTGGATAAGGTTCAAGGAAAAATTCAAGTTTCAATCCCAATTGAATTTGGATTCTCTCCTCCCAGATAATGGCCGATATTTAGGAGTGAATCTCCTAGGCGATTTTCGGTTATTTTGGATAAGAATGAAATAAGATTCAAGCTTGAAAATCCTAGTGGAATTTTGATTCTCCCTTATCCAAAAGTGGCTAAATTTTTGTGGAGATTTTCTCCTAAGAATTTTTGGATTTTTTGGTTGAAAAAAGGGGGATAAAATTCTAGTTAAAATCTTGTTTAGATTTGAATTGGATTTATCCTAAAGTGGCCGAATTTTATCGTTGGGATTTTCCCTTGGAAAATTCAGATTTTGTGCTTGTGGATAAGGGAGAATATCTTCTCCTAATCCAATTCGAATTCAGAGAATCACCTCATGCAAGTCTATAAATAGAGGTCTTGCCACTCCAGTTCTCTCAGACCACAGACTCTCAGGTGAGCAGGCTTATTACTGCACAGCCCACCGTGACAATAAGTTCTTTAGAGATCTGGGTGGTCGGAAGAAGACTAGCAGTGCTAGCATACCGATCGAGGTTCAGAGTGCCCATACACTCAGCCATTCAGGAATTGGATAATAGTAGAGAAGGCTAGTTGGTTGAAGCCCTCCGGTCATTCTCCTCCTGCAGTTTGGCGTACTTGAGGTATGAGTTCTAATTGTTATTGGTTTATTATATATGGCATCATGAGATATTTAACGATCCTAAAAAAAAATTTTATTGTTCTGCTGCGCCACTCTGATACATTTTTACCGATTTATTATCTTACATTAACTAATACTTATACTTTCTTGCAAACCATTTATACTTACTTAAAATCTGTTCACTTAGATGCCCTAATTTTAGGGGATTTTTTTTACGTCATACATATTCACTATTTACGTACGTATACTTTAACTATTTACTATTCCAAAAATACTGCTTAACAGTTACTATTCAAAAATATTGTGTAACGATTACTCTTCAAAAATACCGTATAACGATTACTATTCAAAAATATTATTTAATAGTTATTATTCATAAATACTGTATAACGGTTACTATTCAAAAATACCATTTAACGGTTACTATTTAAATATACTGTGTATTGTTCCAAAACCTACTATTACTAAAACTATGCGGAAGACAATACTTGTGGTGGTATCCGTAACCTCGCCATCACACCCGCCTCCACCGCCGTCATCGTCCATTAGGGTTTAATCCATAGTACGCTTACCTGCAGCATGAACACACTCCGTGAGCTTTACACTCAGTAAATACAACATGTTAACCACAAAACATGTTTAAAACATAGTACATACTTAAAATCATATAAGCATGCAAGATATCCACATATTCCACTTAACATAGCACATACAATATCATCACATATCATGTAATACAAAACCTCACATACTATATGCATAGCAGAAACATCGTGTACTGAACGCATCTTATTGTAGCTAGAAGCATAGTGAATTAATGCATATGCATGATTCGGTTATATTCATTTATGCTTCAATGCTCTTTTTCTTTCTCTTGTCTACTTAGGGCCTATGTGTTAGTACCGTAGGTGCGCAGAACAACGGTAACGCTTGAGGTCATTAAAAAGCTGAAGCACCATCAAAGAATGCTTAACTTTGCTTTAACTTTAACTTAAAAACCTCTTCAACTGAAAATGCCGGTATGACATGCTTATTAAATTCCATCTTGTTTATTTGTTCTAGCCATATGCTCCTCTAAGCTGTCCCAAATCCTATATGATAGGGACGTATGGCATCTAACTTGTTCTTTCATCAATCTACTTGATTGTGAAACTACATGCTCTTATACATGCTACGCACAACATGTGCATGGCATAAATACTTAACATACTATAAAAACATCGTTTTAAAATCATTTCATTCATGCCATAGGTGGAGTTGTACTTACCTAGTTTGCTAGCAAACTCGCATTCACGCCTTGTCACTTATAGTTTACCACCTGTCATCAATAGTGTATCTCATTAACACTCTTGTTGAGTCACTAATATTGTTAGTGACTAAAGCAGATAAATCGCTTGGGTACCGATTGCCATCGGTACTAACTCGCTCTCTATCTTGAGAGTTTGCTTCTCTACACATGGTTAATTAATTTATTACCTAATAAATTAATTACTATCGTTCTTAGGTCACTATTTCCGGTAGTGATTATAACTTGTGTTTTTATGGGGTACTAAGGCCCATCTGTACCCTATTGGCCTACTTTGGGTATTTGGTGTCTAACTGATACCGTGTTTGATTAAGTTTGTCTATTGGACAATTTAATCATCATTCCTCACAATATTGATCAAACTCGATCCTTGACTAGTTGCTGACCAGTCAACTAACCAATTATCTCGCACGTTGTTACTGTAGGAAAATAAATCGGTAAAAACGTATCAGAGTGGCGCAGCGGAACAATAAAAAATTTTTAGATCGTTAAATATCTCATGATGCCATATACAATAAATCAACAACAATTAAAACTCATACCTCAAGGACGCCAATATGCAGGAGGAGAATGATTGGAGGCTTCAACCAACTAGCCTTCTCTACTATTCTCCAATTCCTGAATGGCTGAGTGTGTGGGCACTCTGAACCTCGATCGGTATGCTAGCACTGCTAGTCTTCTTCCGACCACCCAGATCTCTAAAGAACTTTATTGTCACGATGAGCTGTGCAACAATAAGCCTGCTCACCTGAGAGTCTGTGGTCAGAGAGAACTGGAGTGGCAGGACCTCTATTTATAGACCTGCATGAGGTGAATCTCTGAATTTGAATTGGACTAGGAAAAGATATTTTCCCTTATCCAAACCCAAAAAATCCGAATTTTCCAAGGGAGAATCTCCACAATTAAATTCGGTTTTTCTAGATAAATCCAATCCAAATCTTAACAAGATTTTAGCTAGAATTTTATCTCCCTTTTCCAACCAAAAAATCCGAAATTCACAAGGAGAAAATCCTCCAAATTTTCGGCCACTTTTAGGATAAGGGAGAATCAAAATTCCACTAGGATTTCTCAAGCAAAATCTCATCTTAACCTTATCCAAAAATAACCGAATTTCCTAGGATTAGGGATCCAAAATTTCGGCCACTTTTGGGAGGAGAGAGAAACCAAATTCAACTAGGATTGAAGCTTGAATATTCCCTTGAATCTTATCCACAAAATCCGAAATCTTTCATGAGGATTATCCTCAAAATTTCGTCCCTTATTTGTTGGGATTTGGATTCAAAATTCAAGTAGGATTCTAACAAGATTATCCTCTCCAAATCCAACTCAAATTCGAATTTCAAACCTTGTGGATTTTCCACAACAAATTCGAATCCTACTTGGACTGTGATTCAAAATTTGAATTTCAAATTTCAAATTCAAATTTCAAATTCAAATTTCAAATTTCAAATTTCAAATTTCAAATTTAAATTTCAAATTCAAATTTCAAATTCGAATTTCAAATTCAAATTTCAAATTCAAATTTCAAATTCAAAATTCAAATTTCAAATTTCAAAATTCAAATTTCAAATTTCAAAATTCAAATTTCAAATTCCACAAAACGGTTGTATTTCATATTCTTGTTCTCATGGATAATTTTCTACAACTCCAATCCAATCTCAAATAAAATCATGGCAACTTTATTTGGAGTTCGAATAATTGTGTACTCTATTATCCAAAACAAAATCTGAATCCAACCGGAGAGAATCTTGTCTACCATCCTAATCCTGTGTCATCACCATCCATGCATAATAAACTAGCCAATAGCATACACAAATCAATTTACCAAACATTAAGGAATTATGTGGAGCTAGTAGAGGGACTGATTGGACATATATAATCGGGCTCCCGTGATTCCATATGATCATCATTCTGTACCGAACAACTCAATCATATGATCACTAATTTCAGAGTCACACCACTATAAACCTGAAACTGAACTCCCAATTATATACCGTATTACGTAAGCCTGTGACGAGCTACCATCCAATGACCTTGTCATATATGCAAAACCCTCATATGATATCCATGATCAGCCTTAGGTCAAAGTCCGTTTAATCCTACTGATCAGGCTATCTTAAAGTTCCATTATACTACCGAATCTAGAAAATGATTATTCATCAAATGTGAATAAGAAGTCATCCGCCCAGCAGACGACCCAAGGCCTTGTCCATTTTCACATTCAGTATAATGCCTTTAAGAGGATACCTTTAACTCCTCAGAGCTATGATTCCGATATCTGCAAACAAACCCTTCATCGTATACAAGTCATGCACCCAACGAACCGGTCTATAAGCTTACTACCCTCTGAGACGCTTTAGCCATTGGAACATCAAAGTACACAAGTCATATACATGAAGAAGTTCATTTACTCAGGATTAAGGTTATTGCATAATGAACGTCAAAAGCAGATTGATCCACTCATAGCGGACTACGTAGATCAATCACGCTTTAGTCCCGGTCTAATATGTCACCACCAAGCAACATATCCATGTCTCTACTTGGGAGTCCAGCTCCAGACAGTCAAGATAGACCATCCCCTCTAAGGCTTTAGACAACATAATAGTCTTAACATGAGTTAGATGCTCGGTCTAACCCCATAGACTACAGACCATAGTTTAGACTGCTAACTTTAGAACATTGTCTTCTTGCATACAAAAATCCATTGCATGCAACGTTCTAACAGTTTTAACATAAGCAGTCAGTGAGCCATATTTGCTTACATTTACTTTAACATGTAAATAAGACGAGGACAGATAGCAATGTAATGAATAACCTCTAAGTATAATTTTATTATCCAGTTCAAAATGAATACATCAAAATGTCTCTAATACTTAGGGCATTTCCTAACAATCTCCCACTTGCCCTAAGCCAGTAGATGTGCCATGTTATGCATCCCCATCGCCTCTACATGCCTCTCAAAGCTTCTAGCTACCAAAGTCTTAGTAAAGGGATCAGCGATGTTGTCCTCGGACGCGATCTTACATACATCCACTTGTCCTGTCTCCACATGCCCTCTAATAATGTGATACCTCCGATCGATGTGCTTGGTCCTCTTGTGGTGCCGAGATTCCCTTGTGTTGGCAATAGCCCCTGTATTATCACAGTAAAGTGTGATAGGCTTGTCAACACCCGGAATGACCTCAAGGTCTCTAAAGAACTTGCGGAGCCAAACCGCTTCTTTAGATGCCTCAGCCGCAGCCACATACTCAGCCTCCATAGTAGAGTCAGCTGTGCAGCCCTGCTTCATGCTCCTCCACACAATGGCGCCTCCTCCGAGTAAAAACACTGATCCAGATGTCGATTTCCTCGAATCCTTACAAGTCTGGAAGTCTGAGTCCGTGTATCCTACGGGTGTTAGGTCCCCTCCAAAATACACTAGCATATAATCCCTCGTTCTCTTAAGATACTTGAGTATATGCTTTACTGCTTGCCAGTGCTTGGTTCCAGGATTCGCTTGATATCGACTCACCATACCTACTGCAAAACATATGTCCGGGCGAGTGCAAAGCATAGCGTACATAAGGCTACCCACAGCGGATGCATAAGGGACCTTACTCATACGCTCTCTTTCTTCCGATGTCTTGGGACAGTCATCCAATGAAAGAGTTAAACCGGCAATAGAAGGTTGTGAGCCTTTCTTTGCCTCTAGCATTGCATATTTGTCAATTATTTTATCTATGTATGAAGCTTGGGATAACGCTATCATTTTGTTCTTTCGATCTCTGAAGAGACGAATGCCTAGAACATAATTAGCTTCTCCCAAGTCCTTCATGTCAAACTGTTGGTGTAACCAAAGCTTGACCGATGACAAGTTCCCTACATCATTCCCAATGAGTAGTATATCATCGACATAGAGTATCAGAAAGACCACTTTTCCATCCTTAATACGTTTATAAACACAAGGTTCATCAACGTTCTGCTCAAAACCAAATGTCTTAATCGCTTGATCAAACCTCTGGTTCCATGAGCGGGATGCCTGCTTTAATCCATAAATGGATCTAAGCAACTTGCAGACTTTCCTATCCTGGCCTTTTGCTACGAACCCTTCGGGCTGTATCATATAGATACACTCTTCAAGATGGCCATTCAAGAATGCCGTCTTGACATCCATTTGCCAGATCTCGTAATCGAGAGCCGCAGCAATGGACAGAAGAATACGGATAGACTTCAGCATAGCAACAGGCGAAAAGGTTTCCTCGTAATCGATTCCAGCCTTTTACGTGTATCCCTTTGCAACCAGTCTAGCTTTGAAAGTTTCCACTCTCCCTTCCGCATCCTTCTTTCTTTTGTAGACCCATTTGCATCCAATGGGTTTTATCCCATCCGGCAAATCTACAAGTTCCCAAACAGAGTTGGATTTCATAGAATCCATCTCATTGTTCATAGCCTGTTTCCAAGATCTAGAATCAACATCCTTTATAGCTTCATCATATGTGACCGGATCTTCCTCATGCTCATGAGCCTCGGCCTGGTATACCTCAGCATCATACATAAAGAAATTAGGTTTCTTAGAAACCCTCCCACTACGACGAGGCACCCTAAATTGTTGATCGTCTGCAGGTCTTTCACTGGAACTTGGACTTGCGTCCAAGACCGAAATCTGTGGAGCAGTTCTTTCACCCGATAACTCCTCTAGCACCACTTTGCTTCGAGGCTTAAAGTCATTCATATGACTTTCCTCCAAGAATGTCGCATGGGTTGAGACAATGACCTTTTGTTCCTTCGGGTTATAGAACAGACCTCCTTTAGTTCCCTTTGGATACCCTACAAACATGCATAATTCTGATCTTGGTTCCAACTTCTTCGCATCCCCATCCAATACATGTGCCGGGCAGCCCTATATTCTCATATGTCCAAGGGAGGGCTTCCTGCCACGCCACAATTCATACGGAGTTCTAGGAATTGATTTGCTCGGAACCTGGTTCAGAATATAGCACGCCGTTTGTAAAGCATGTCCCCAAAATGATAATGGCAGCGTTGAGTAACTCATCATGGACCGTACCATATCCAATAAGGTCCTGTTTCTCCTTTCGGCTACACCATTCTGTTGTGGAGTACCAGGTGCAGTCAATTGGGATAAAATCCCGTTCTCTACAAGATGTCCTAGAAATTCATCAGAGAGGTATTCGCCACCTCGATCAGATCGAAGTGTCTTTATGGATTTATCCAATTGCTTTTCCACTTCCGCACGATACTCTTTGAACTTGTCAAAGGTTTCGCTCTTGCGGTGCATCAGATACACATATCCATACCTCGAGTAATCATCTATGAAAGAGACATAGTACTCGAACCCTCCTCGTGCTGTGACGTTCATGGGGCCACATACGTCAGTGTGCACAATTTCTAAGAGCTCCTGTGCCCTTGTACCCTTAGCTCCAAAAGACCTCTTAGTCATCTTACCCTCTAGACAAGACTCACATTGGGGAAGTCGTACCTCCTCCAGAGATTCCAGAGGACCGTCTTTCACCAATCTTTGAATCCTATCCTGATTAATATGACCAAGTCTTAAATGCCAAAGATACGCCTTGTTAGAGTGAGAAACTTTCAACCTTTTAGAGTTATCAATTAATTCAGTGTCAAGCAGTGAGTACATCTTTGGTCTGATCAAATATAGGTTTCCATCCATCCATCCAGAACAGATAAAAGACTTATTTCTACGAATATCAACTCTTTTACTAAAAGAAACTGAATAAGAATCCTTTATTAAACAAGCTACCGATATAAGGTTCCTCCTAAAATTAGGAACATAAAAACAGTCTTTCAATAAAATAAACCTAAATTGATCAAAATAAAGATGAACGTCTCCCACTGCCTCAGCCACCACAAAGCTACCATCTCCAGTCCGCAACGAGAGGCTCCTATCATGTAGACTTCTCGTTTCCACGAACCCCTGCATAGAAACACAAACATGATTAGTGGCGCCCGAATCAATGACCCATGTGTCTTTCGATTCTTCCACCAAACACGCTTCTAAGTAATGAAGTTCCTTACCTTCCTTGCCCTTGGAGGCTAGGAATTCCAGGCAAGCCTTCTTGAAGTGACCTACCTTCCCACAGTGGAAGCATTTGGACTTTTTAGGGTCCTTTGGCTTCTTGTTCTTCTTCTTCTTCTTCCCGTCCGAGACAGGAGGATTAGAAGAACTGGAAGCCACTTGCTTCTTATTTGGCCTCTTCCTCTTCCGTGAGGGATTGGAAGATTCCGCCAAATTGGCCTCTCCTTTAGGTCGGACCACATCTTCATCCCTGATCATCCGCTCATAAGCCTGTAGTTGCTTCATGAGCTCGGTTAGTCCTAACTCCTTTGTCGCCAGATTGTATGCGGCCTTAAACCCCACAAAATCTTTAGACAGAGTCTTGAACACCATCTCGATCTGGGTGTTGTAGTCTAACTCAGCACCATTCTCGGCAGCTTCAGTGAAGAATCCCATTAGAGTGATCATATGGTCCTTCACCGGAGCACCAGCCTTTTGCTTGGAGTTCATAATGCTGGTGATAGCGGACTGTCGAGCCAATTTTTCTTGGCCTCCGAACATGTCTTCCAGATTATCCATGATCTCCCCAGCAACTTGATAAGTCTCATGCTGCTTTTGTAAAGCACTCATCATGCTAGCAAGGATGTAGCATCGAGCTATTTCATTGGATTCTCTCCAACGATTATAGGCAACCGGGACCTCCTCAAGTGGTGTGTCAGGTTTGGGCCCAGGTGGGCATGGTTCGTCCAGTACGAACTTGTGTCTCTCGCAACTGAGAACTATTAATAGATTTCTTTTCCAATCTTTATAATTGTCGCCATTTAACTTATTTTCAGTAAGTATCGAAATGAGGGGTGTCGGTGACATTTTGAACTGAAATAAAATTATACTAGACATCATTACAAAGCCCAAGCAAATATGCAGATAATTTAGCAAATAAAACATACAAGTATGTTCCTACATGAAACTTGAAAAAACATGTAGCATTGCAACGGTAATTCTCAGCACCTATTGCCCCAAGCCACCGAGGGGTGGTCATGAGAACAAATAGCCGGAACATGGACCCCGTCCAATTAATATATGTTACCTTAAATCCTCCAAGGTTAAGACATATATTAATAACCGCTTATTTGGCCACCAGTTTAGTTAACAGAGCTTCTAGGGAAGGTTAATAACTAAACGAGTCTTGAGTGTATAACCATAGTTTACGTAGCCCGATCCACGTCCTACCAAGCCACCGAGGGGTGGTCATGAATAGAATCGCACCCGAACACGTTTTCCTCATAGGAGATCCAATCTAGTATACCGGCGGCGGTAAACACCTACCGAGGGGTGTGGTCAGGTCGGAACTGACGCGAGGCGTTACCATGCTTTCACATATGGATCAACAATGGAGGCCGTGGGTTTTGTTTGAAACCCTCTCCCACTCAATATTTTGAAAAACATGCAAGTTTTGACAAATTATGTATGATCAATATAGTATGAGCGGCACTCACCTATCCTATATGACATGTTATCAAATATGCATACAAAACATCCATCAATACATATTTATACATCCATGACATATCACAGAAAAAATAATTGACAGACTAACCAAGCCATGGTTCCATCCTAGAACAAAGAAAATAAAGATTACAAAATTCCATCCAAAGCATTCTTTGGGTCTTGAATTTTGTTCCGTCTTCTTGTATCCATCTTTATGTAGCCTCTCCATTTATTTCTCATCCCAAGAATTATTTAAAATTCAAATCCCCAAAAATTTAAATTTCAAATTCAAATTCCAAATTCGAATTTCAAATTTAAACTTCAAATTTAAATTTTTAAACAATTTTAAACATCATGTGTAATAATATGTAATTTCAAAAATTTCAAATTTTCAATTACATATTTTTAAACATGATTTAAAATTAAATCTCAAATTTAAAAATCAAAATTTTCTGATTTTTGGACCGTCGGACCGCCACCCCCGTAGGCGGCAGCCGCCGTGGGCAGCTACCAACCCCGGAGGGGCTGGCAGCCCACGGCCGCCCCTTGTGCAGCCTGCCGGGCTGCAGGCCAAGCCTGCAGCACCAGGCTGCACGCCCAGGCTGGGCGCAGCAGCCGGCAGGCTGCAGGCAGCGCCTGCAGCCAGTGGCTGCACGCCCAGGCTGCGGCCAGCCTTGGGCAGGCTGCGCCACCCTCGGCTGCAGGCCAAGCCTGCGGCCGTGGGTGATGCTTGCCTGCATAGGGGCTGCCGCAGCCCCATCCTGCCCGAGGGCAGGGGCTGCAGCCCCACTAAGGCCCGTCGGCCTATCCTGAGGGGTCGTGTCTCGATTTTCGTGCCATATTCCAATTTATCTTTTAGGATCTCCAAAAATTAATTTGAATCCCAATTAAATTGAAATTTTCCACACAATCAAAATTTCAACCTTTAAATTAAATTTAACTTTTGGGAAAAATAAATTACGGTCTTCAATCTTCAATCTCCTCCAAGAATAATTACATAAAAAATTCCTATACCGTTTCCGGTGTACAAAATTCTATCCATAAAAATTCTAAGAGACAAAAATTAATATCCATGGGAAAATTACAGTGTTAATAAACTGCTCCCATGGTTACATAAAAAATTCCTAGATACAATTTTTCTAAATTCTAAGGAACCATAACCGGTATAAACAAGCATGCTTATAATAATTCAAAAAATTAAAATAACCACATACTTTATACATAATACATGATAACAACATAAAGGAACCCTAGAATGCCACTCTCTAAATATCAAATCCATACATAAATAAAAAGACTAAGTAATTGTCTAATTTATATACATGGCATAGTCATGAGATGGCTCTGATACCAATTGTAGGAAAATAAATCGGTAAAAACGTATCAGAGTGGCGCAGCGGAACAATAAAAAATTTTTAGATCGTTAAATATCTCATGATGCCATATACAATAAATCAACAACAATTAAAACTCATACCTCAAGGACGCCAATATGCAGGAGGAGAATGATTGGAGGCTTCAACCAACTAGCCTTCTCTACTATTCTCCAATTCCTGAATGGCTGAGTGTGTGGGCACTCTGAACCTCGATCGGTATGCTAGCACTGCTAGTCTTCTTCCGACCACCCAGATCTCTAAAGAACTTTATTGTCACGATGAGCTGTGCAACAATAAGCCTGCTCACCTGAGAGTCTGTGGTCTGAGAGAACTGGAGTGGCAGGACCTCTATTTATAGACCTGCATGAGGTGAATCTCTGAATTTGAATTGGACTAGGAAAAGATATTTTCCCTTATCCAAACCCAAAAAATCCGAATTTTCCAAGGGAGAATCTCCACAATTAAATTCGGTTTTTCTAGATAAATCCAATCCAAATCTTAACAAGATTTTAGCTAGAATTTTATCTCCCTTTTCCAACCAAAAAATCCGAAATTCACAAGGAGAAAATCCTCCAAATTTTCGGCCACTTTTAGGATAAGGGAGAATCAAAATTCCACTAGGATTTCTCAAGCAAAATCTCATCTTAACCTTATCCAAAAATAACCGAATTTCCTAGGATTAGGGATCCAAAATTTCGGCCACTTTTGGGAGGAGAGAGAAACCAAATTCAACTAGGATTGAAGCTTGAATATTCCCTTGAATCTTATCCACAAAATCCGAAATCTTTCATGAGGATTATCCTCAAAATTTCGTCCCTTATTTGTTGGGATTTGGATTCAAAATTCAAGTAGGATTCTAACAAGATTATCCTCTCCAAATCCAACTCAAATTCGAATTTCAAACCTTGTGGATTTTCCACAACAAATTCGAATCCTACTTGGACTGTGATTCAAAATTTGAATTTCAAATTTCAAATTCAAATTTCAAATTTCAAATTTCAAATTTCAAATTTAAATTTCAAATTCAAATTTCAAATTCGAATTTCAAATTCAAATTTCAAATTCAAATTTCAAATTCAAAATTCAAATTTCAAATTTCAAAATTCAAATTTCAAATTTCAAAATTCAAATTTCAAATTCCACAAAACGGTTGTATTTCATATTCTTGTTCTCATGGATAATTTTCTACAACTCCAATCCAATCTCAAATAAAATCATGGCAACTTTATTTGGAGTTCGAATAATTGTGTACTCTATTATCCAAAACAAAATCTGAATCCAACCGGAGAGAATCTTGTCTACCATCCTAATCCTGTGTCATCACCATCCATGCATAATAAACTAGCCAATAGCATACACAAATCAATTTGCCAAACATTAAGGAATTATGTGGAGCTAGTAGAGGGACTGATTGGACATATATAATCGGGCTCCCGTGATTCCATATGATCATCATTCTGTACCGAACAACTCAATCATATGATCACTAATTTCAGAGTCACACCACTATAAACCTGAAACTGAACTCCCAATTATATACCGTATTACGTAAGCCTGTGACGAGCTACCATCCAATGACCTTGTCATATATGCAAAACCCTCATATGATATCCATGATCAGCCTTAGGTCAAAGTCCGTTTAATCCTACTGATCAGGCTATCTTAAAGTTCCATTATACTACCGAATCTAGAAAATGATTATTCATCAAATGTGAATAAGAAGTCATCCGCCCAGCAGACGACCAAAGGCCTTGTCCATTTTCACATTCAGTATAATGCCTTTAAGAGGATACCTTTAACTCCTCAGAGCTATGATTCCGATATCTGCAAACAAACCCTTCATCGTATACAAGTCATGCACCCAACGAACCGGTCTATAAGCTTACTACCCTCTGAGACGCTTTAGCCATTGGAACATCAAAGTACACAAGTCATATACATGAAGAAGTTCATTTACTCAGGATTAAGGTTATTGCATAATGAACGTCAAAAGCAGATTGATCCACTCATAGCGGACTACGTAGATCAATCACGCTTTAGTCCCGGTCTAATATGTCACCACCAAGCAACATATCCATGTCTCTACTTGGGAGTCCAGCTCCAGACAGTCAAGACAGACCGTCCCCTCTAAGGCTTTAGACAACATAATAGTCTTAACATGAGTTAGATGCTCGGTCTAACCCCATAGACTACAGACCATAGTTTAGACTGCTAACTTTAGAACATTGTCTTCTTGCATACAAAAATCCATTGCATGCAACGTTCTAACAGTTTTAACATAAGCAGTCAGTGAGCCATATTTGCTTACATTTACTTTAACATGTAAATAAGACGAGGACAGATAGCAATGTAATGAATAACCTCTAAGTATAATTTTATTATCCAGTTCAAAATGAATACATCAAAATGTCTCTAATACTTAGGGCATTTCCTAACAGTTACCTAGGTGGCCTACCGGGTTACTAGTGCTTGTTTGGTGTGGTAGCCTACCGGGCTACCCATACTGTTTTTGTTATTTACGAAAATCATTTTGGTTGCCTTATAAAATTCTTGGAAAATTGTGTGCTTTGAAACCGTCCCCTTATCACCATGTTGGAAGGTGGGGGACGTTTTTATGAAAACCATTTTTATATTTTAAAGTGTGTAGAACACATTTTGCTATTTGTATTTAAAAGGTGGTTTTTTTTAACCATTTTTAAAAATAGTTTTGAAACTTGATCGAAACGACTTTATTTGCAAAATTGACGAACATGAAATTTTTCGTCTTGGACGAGACGAACAATTCTCGTGTTCACCTCAAAACTCAAATCTAACTCAAACAGGTCCTAATCTTACTAAACCTGTGGCCATTGTGCCCAGTTTTACGTCACTTTGAAAATGGCTCTATTTGATGCACGAAATGGCTAAATTTTTAAAACATGCATGGTTGTCTTAAAGATTTCAATGTGCTCTACTACAACTTTTGTGTTGAGCCCGAAACTCGGTTTGGACTCTAAGTAGTTCATTTTTAGCAAAACCTGTACCTATGTCTGGGCTCAGTTTTTTAGTCCCAGTTTTGGGCATTGAGTGAAAACCACTCAAAAAACCTATTGTAATATTATTTTTGGCCAAAACCTATTCATGCAAAAATGATCGTATCGAAATTTTCTTAAAACTCCATGTTTTTGAAAATCTTAAATTTAGACCCTATGTGGGTCAAAATGGCCAAAATCCGTGGCCTATTTCCTGGGGACAGATTGTGTCCAAGCATTCTAAAAAAAAGTTCATGCTCACACTTGTGTACATCCATTCATAAAAATGTAAACACAACCACACAACCACAAACTTAAAAAATGGAAAGCTAAGGGCTCAAAATAAACTTATTACAACCCATTTGTATAAACAAATACACATAAATAGCCTTGATCAGAACTTAAAAATAACTAGTCACTAAAAGGGTTCGGTTTTTACCTATTGTGCTCTGAACCAAGCACAAGTCCAAACTATGAGCTTGAGGAACCAAATGGTTGCATGGAACCAAGGGGTTTGAAGGTCAGTTTTGTGCTAGCCAGACACCAAAAATTTTCTCTTCAATATCAAACCAAAACAATAACTAAAACCACAAAGATCGGTTTCAAAAACTCACCCTTGGATGGACTTAGAATGGCTTGGAATGAATCCTCCTAGCTCAAGCTTGAAAGGAGTTAAATTTTGGTGACCTTTGGCTATGTATTGGCTTGATAAAAATGGAGGGTTTGGCTGATGGGAGTGTTTGGCCATAGCAAGAAAGAAAGGGAGAAAGAGTGTTGTGTTTTGGGGTGCCAAATGAAAGAAATGGTATCACTAAGTCATGCACGCCTTTTATAGGCAATTCTAACCAAACTTGCTTAACCCTAAACCAAATTAATTATCTATATTTTTAGCCTAATCAAGGGACAAATTTGCTACCCATTTCAGCCCCATAAACGGGCATGGGCTGCGTATGGAAGGGGGGGAATAAACAAAGTTTGTTGACCATGTGCTTTAAAACCCTTGGATTTTTTTTATTCAAAAGTTGTCATAACTTTTGCATTTTTTAATTACCACCTTTTGGGCTATGTAGCAGCCATTTTTAGCTGCTTTTACAGCTAAGGGGCATGGATTTTTGAGGCCAAAATTTATCTATGTTGGCTTCTCTTCGCAGTCTAATTTTCTATTGCGGTGTTCGGTCCTTTCTCGGCAGTGTTCTAATTTTCACCCAGAAATCGGGTTTTCTGAATCCGATTTGAACACTATCAAATTTTGGTTGTTTTATACTGTCTAAGAGCCCATTCTATACTAGTTTACTATTCATTTCCTATACTGTGGTTGTGTCTACGCTATGTTGTCCTTTCACACGCAAAACGAGGCGTTCACAAGTGAAATTTTAGACACAGTCTCTCTTGACAAATTTAGATGTGTTGATTTCAATTTTATCATTTTTACATCTATCCGGGATCGTCTGGACTAGTTTTCAAGATCTATCTGACCCCGTCTCGAAAAACGTATCAGGTGCTCGATTGACTAATTTGGACGTTCTGAGTCTAAATATTTCAGTTTCGGGACGAGAAAAGGTCGTTTTGACCCTCATCCTGATACTGCATATCTAACAAACTAAAATTCTCGTTTTATGCCTAATTGACCAGATTGAGCCTACTGACTACTAATATATCAGTTTTATGTCAAATTAGGGCCGTCTTGGCCAGTTTCTTGAGACTGCATTTTTCATTATTCACTATTCACTGCTTTCTATTTTAACTAACTAGTCTGAACATTTTGAATCTGATTTTGTCAGTTTCTAGATGAGAAGAGGTCGTCAAGACCATTTTCTCGATACTATACCTTTGCTAAGGGTTTCTATTGCTTTTATGCTCAGATGTTTGGTCCGAATATTTTGGTGATCTGTTCATCAGTCTTGTGTCAAGAAATGGTCATCCGGACCAGTTTCCTGACACTACGCATTTCATACACTGATACACGTAATAGGGTGGACTGAATTCACTGTCGGTTACCCCCTTTTACGATATGAATAGTAATAATAGTACCATACCTGTTTAGTCTATTCAACTAAAAATCATACTGTATTTTTAACTTAACTACTCATTATATAGTAATTATGTTTCACGCATTTTTGAGGGTCTGTGTAGCGGCCCTTTGCTCATTACACGGGCTTCAACATGGCCTCTTACACGAGCGTGTATAAGGCAACATGGGCATGTACCTTTCAGACACGGGTGTGTACCTTTCGGACATGGGCATGTATTAGTTGAGCTTGCTCAACACGGCTATGTCTTGAAACATGTTCATTTTTCCTGAGTGGTACACGGCCACTTACACGGTCGTGTACCTAACCATGTTACACTAATTTGCATATATAGGCATCAAATTATTCTTCAATTTCTCGTTATATGAAAATTAAGTTACAGGAATAAGGCGGTCCTTACAGTGTTAGGATAAGATTTGTTCAATTCAAATTCAAATAGGACAACCTTTTAAATTTCCAATATTTATTTTAAGATAAGATTTTCAAAATTCAAATTATGTTATGTCCTAAAATCCAGGATAGTGACGTGTAGGAGATGTTGAATAAACAAAAGAAATATCAGATTCTTATCAGAAATATCCTAAATCTACTATTTTTTTATTTTACCTTTTACCGTCTCTTTAAACTTGTTTACAAATTATGCTTGTATATATTAAATTAATTATTATTGGTATTTAAATTCTTATCACAATTTAGGTGGTGAGATACCCATATTTCACAAATGTATACTTGATAAAATAAAATAAGTAAGAATATAAAATTAAAGTTTAGAATTTACAGTCCCAGAATGCTCATTTACATACTTGATCTTAAAGTAAAAGAACACTACTTCAAGTCTTTAATCTTTGTTATCCACTTGTGATTTCTCGTAATCCGTATCATCTAGTCATCTTTCTCTCCTAGGGGTCTACAAGTTTTAAAACAGTGAGCGAAAGGCCTAATAGGATATTTTTAAAAACATTTTTCAAATATTTTATTTTAACTATCACACTAATAATATATTAATGCACTACAGAAATATAAACGTGGAATCGTGATTATGTAAATTATGTCCTTAAATACATCTAGTTCGTGTACAGTCCGTATGAGCCCCCTCACCATGCCAAAACATGATGAGTGATCCTCGATCGAGCTATGCACTCTTTACACGTGTGTGCTGGCTCTCGGTATACTTTAACACCAAATTCAATTTTCAAAATTTCATTTGAAAATATGATTCACATAATAAAATATGACGTGTTATTTTTCAAAAAAATTCGTGACCAGATTTTTTCCTTTAATTTTTGAAATCATGATTTTTCTAAAATCATAGAACTTATAAAACTTTATAAACTCATTTTATTTAATTATTTTGGCCAAATTGCTAAAAACAAAACCGGTTACAACGAAAGGGGTAAGATATCCTACCTCGTTGGCAATTTAATCTATCGACAACCTCTCACACAAATTCCAAGATAGTCTTTTTCTCTGAATTCGATCAACGAGTACCTAAAACAAAAATTATAGATAATTTAATTATCTGTCCAGGAATTCCATGATCATAATTATGGTAAATTCAATTAATTAGTGTACCGTTGATTCTAAAATTCCAAACGATATTTTATTTTAACACCAAAATTTTAAAACGACATTTTTTAAACAAATACCCAGGATATTTTTAAAAAATTTTGGCATGATCTGCCATAAAATATAGACTACCTAAATCTCCAAAAGCTTAACCAGCAAAAAACAATCCAATTCCCAAAATAGTTTAAATTTCAAATCACAGATCCAATTTAAATAGTAATTTAGAAAATTTCATTATTATTATCATTATTATATATTATATACATATTTTTTGTGGTATTTATACATATATATGTGCACACATATATGTATATAAATATTTTTGAAGGATTCAGAAGGATGGTCCATGGTAGCGACGGTGAGAGAGACCCAGTGACCTGTGACAAACTAGAACATCCTAACAGTACTACCTAGGATTAAGCTAGGTTTTTCTAGGAATTTATGTGAATAAGAACGTACGAGAACACTATATTTGTAAATAAACAGATCATAGTATTAATAATAATAAATAAATATTCTGAAGGATTTGAAGTCTCCAAAAATGATCAAAGAATAAAGTTCCTAACTAAGAAAGTGATTTTGGACCAAAACACTCAAAATAGAGTGGTTTCGGTATCTGAAAAAGATAAGATATAAGGAATGACAAGTCAAAGTAAAGATAACTCAAGATAGGGGTTTTAGGGTTTTTAAGAGTTTTGAGATTGAATAAGATCAAACCAAAAGCATGAATGACTAGTTAAGTCTTCCGGTGCACTCCCCCAGAAATTTTGTTATTTTTGGAACAGTGAAGATGCCATTTAGAAACTAAAAACATTAGAAGATTACCTAAGGTAAACCAAGAATGGGAAAAAGACAAAAATTTACAGTTTTGATTTTTTGTCAAACCGCAGTGAAATAAGGCAAACCAATCGCGCAGAAGGCCCTAGAAACCCGGCTATGGGATATCAGGAAAGTTTCGTTCGGTTTGACTTTTGGCCAAACTTTAACCATCAAATTAATTAGATGATGTCATGGATGATGTAAGCATGATTATGCCATAAATGATTAAGTATTTAGTAAGAAATAAGTTTAGGTAGATCTAATGGATGAGAATTAAAGAAGTCTTGATCCTAAGGCCAAAAGCTTGCAAAAATTACAAGCAAAATTTTAAGAAAAAAAATGGGGAAATTTCCCAATATGGGATCCGGATATGGAAGGATAGAAATGGATTAATTGGGGTTGGTTGGGAAGCTAAGTTGTTGGCCATTGATTGGTCCAAAAATGCAAAGATTTTAGCAAAGAAAAATCTAGAAAAAAAAAAGGTGGAATTGTTGGCTTATTTAACTGAAACCTTTAGGCTGATTTTCAGCCCCTTCACACATGGAAATAAGCCTCCCAAAATAGCCAAAAATTAGTCCCAAACCTCTACTCCAAGGTCGTGGCTTTCCTCCCCCTCCAAGCTTAGTTTTCTTCAAGATTTCTGCACTAAAATTGACTATTGAGCACAAGTTGACGTTTGTAGCAAGGTAAGCTTTTGACAACTTAATTTTCTTGAGTTTTGGTTGAGGAAACTGTGTATTGCAAGGGAAGGATTGATGAAAATTTCAAGCTTTAAATTTTGTGGTTAGTGCTCTAAAAAGCTAAGTTGGCATGTGAGATAGTCAAGAAATGAATTAGAAGCTTGAAACCAAAATTTAGCCTAGGGTTTCCGAATGAAAACCGTGGGATGGAACGAACTAAAGATTGAGAAATTTTTGAGATTTCAATGTGTAATTTAATTTGGTGCATGATTTCAAGCAAAAACCGTGAGTGATTGGAAGATGAAAACAGAGAATTTGCCTTAGGTTTTCAATGAAAAACCGTGGCTTGATGTGAAGAAATCAATGAAGATTGAATAAGAAAATAATTTTGAAGCATGACACTTTAAATTTTTGTGCTTGCTGCAAGAGTGAAAACCGTGGGTTTTCAATAGTGGAAGGCATGAAATTTTATGGGAAAAACAAGGTTATATTTTGGATTGAAAATGAATCAAGTTAGTATAGAAGACAAGTTTGTAAATTTAGAAACTTTGAAACAAAAGCTTGGTTAGGTTTTTCAAAGAAAAAAAAACGAGGGTAAAGTAGTGAGGAAAATTGTGTTTTTGTAAAAGAATAATGTGTAGAAAAATGTGGTGAGATTGTGTACAAGAACCAAGAGATTGAATAGACAAAAAGAGATTAAAGTGCGGTTAGAAACGATTAGGTTTTTACAAAGATTTTTATGCAAAAAGTTTGTAACTTTTTACGTAAAATAGGCCTCTGGTATAGTATGTGGCAGGTTAGAGAGGTTAGATGGTTTTAAGGCGTTACTTAAACGCTGGGAATCCAAAAATTAAGAGGAAATGCTACCGAAATTTTAAAAGTGGCATTAAAGGCATTTTAGGAAATGAGGGGCAAAATGTGCTCGAGAGTGAAAACCGAGACCCCTCGATGAGTTACACACGGGAAAGAAAGATGGATGTTTTAAGGAATAGTAAAACGTCCCTTTGAAGTCTCAAAAAGTTAGAAAAAGAAGAAAAACGACGCTAAGAGTATTTTAGGAAACGAGAGGTGAAATTGAGGGTCGGGGTGAAAACTGACATTCATTGATGAGTTAGGCTTGAAAAGGGAGAGTGGACATTTTAAGGAATAGAAAAACATCCCTCTGAATCTCGAAAAGCTAGAAAGAGAAGAAAAATGACATTAAGGGTATTTTGGGAAATGAGGGTTAATATGTGGTCGGGGTGAAAACCCGAGCCCTCTCGGTGACTAAGGTCTAAGAAAGGATGACAGACGCTTTCAAGAGTAATGAAACGTCCATTTGAGACCCCGAAACATTAGAAAAACGAGAAACGACCCCTACACGTCGGAATAGTATCACCTGAGGGTCGGGTGTGAAATAATTATAGAAATTACAATAATTAATGCTGTAAAAATTTATTAAGGCCTAAGAAAGATGAATTTACGATTTTTGGGTTTAGAAAATCCCATTAAAACGTTAAAGTAAAAATTTTACGGCTCAAAGGTCTGTTAGTGGGAAAATGGTCGTTTTGACCAAAAATTTCAAAAAGGTCTAAAAAAGGGTCATTAAGCCTTTTAGTTCATCGTTTTATGATTTTTGGGCTTAGAAAATCCAGTTTAAGCAATAAAATGAAAATATTCACAGTCAAAATCAAATTTACTATTCATGATGAATATTAATATTCACAATCAAAGTCATTATTCATCATTTTGACCAAAATTTCTAAAATGTTTAGAAAGGATCGTTAGAGCTTTAGAACAGCTTAAATAGAATTCTAAAGGCCAGAATCGAATTTTAAGTCGAAGAAAAGTAAGAAAGACCCGTCCAGGGCAAAATGGTCATTTTGACTAGAAATTTTGGAAATAGTTAAAACGAATCGTTAGGGTTTTAAATGTGAACCAAAGGCTCTAATTAGGATTTTAAAGGCCAAAAGTAAAGTTTAAGTGAGAAAAATCCCACTAGGGGTAAAATGGTAATTTTGCCAAAAGTTCGGGATACAACGGTCATTTTTCCAAAAGTTAGTAGAAAAGTGACAAATGAGGTTAATTAAGATTTTTAAGGCTAAAATCAAGATTTAAGAAGGAGCAAAGTAACAAAAGTCCACTAAGGATGAAATTATCATTTTTGCCAAAGTTAGGGCGAAATGGTAATTTTGACAAAAGTTGACGGAAAAGTTATAAATGAAATATTAGACCCCTAAGTTCATAATTGGGAAATGAAACGTAGAATTTTTACGTTTTACTAAGCTTTATATATGAAATGAGAATTTAAAATAACCGTTATTATTTTGGTTATAGGGATCCGCTCCAGACGCGATGAAGAGACGTCCGCAGATCAAGAAAGCAAGAAAGGAGATACGAGCAAGAATATCTATAAGTTCAAATATTTTCCTATCTGCAACATGAATTGGCTTCTATGTTATGTGACATATGTGGTAAGTTCAAATATTGCATTGTTTACAACCTGAACTAACTGCCGTATGTCTGTTTTAATGTCAAGATACTATGATAGGAATATTACGAAAGCCATGTTATGAACGTGTTATGTCTAAGTCAAATATAAATTGACTTGACATGTTTATGTCCATGTGTTATATGCAGTAAGTTCAAACATTTAATTATCTGCGACATAAAATACTGTGATATTTAATTATGTACTAGTCATACATTAGGTGAAAAGTCCTACGGGCACAAGGGTATAGTTAAACTAACTCACCTAATGAACTGACAAGTCTGAGATATGTACTGTGGGTACACTATAGAAAGAGGTGCTACGACACTAGAGTGTGATTAAATTTAAGATGCACATAAATAAAAGAATGTGAAAGTCCTACAGGCATTAAGGGTTCCTGACCATGGGGCGATGAATGCCATCCGGTTAAAACTATAAGAAAGATGGTAAAAAAACCACTTTTGGCGTACCGGCCTCCAGCAATAAATGGGGGTTTTTTAGATCCTACGAGGATAAGCCAAGGGCTTAATAAACTATGGAGGATTGGCCAGCGGGTCGCTTCCCAGGTCCCTCTCAGTAGCGCGCCATCGTTATGGCCAACACGGGCCCAAAACCATAATATAAAGAAGATAATGACCAAAGATTGAAATGAAAGCCATAAAAGAGCATAACCGAGCATAATAGATACTAACTTTACATATAGTATACTCGGTCAAAGTTGACGTGAATAATACCCGATCAAAGTCAAAGTTACTATTCATTAGTCAAAGTCAAGTAATATTCACATATGAATAGTAGTATTCATGAAAAATTTTATTATTTATGTTTTTGAATCTACATGATTCCTAATATGTATATTTGAACTTACTAAGCCTGTGGCTCACAAGTTTGTTCATGTTATAGGAAAGCAACCTGCACGATGATAAGACAAGTGGTGGATGACGAATAAGATCTGCATATGCCAAGGGATTGGGCAAGGGTTATGGTAGTGATATGAGTCTTCCACTGAGCTGTTTAAAAGAATGTTGAAACGAAATGTTTATGAAGTAATGAACTTTAAATTAAATGTTTACTCTAGTAAATGATTTACAATGGAAGGGTTTCAAATACGAAATGCCCAATAAAAAAATAGTTTAAAAAAAATTTATTCCTTATTTTCGTGTTAAAATGGGAAGTTAAAATAAGTATGTTAAAGAAAGTATGTTAAAAGTAAGATACCAGCCATCACATTTGGTATCAGAGCAAGTTAAAAGTAAGTTAAAAGTAAGTTACCGATAGCCCATGAGGCGATGGTCTATAGCAATCGGCTTTAGAGCTCGACCGTGATGGTGTCGTCTAGCCTCTAAGATGGGCAACATTCGGGCTTGGCTCTCCGGTGTGGCATGATGGCATAATTACCAGGCTTGGGTGGCTTGCTCGGGGAGGCACGGTGGTCCCATAGGGTTGGCCGATTGGTTACCAGTGGCGGGTGGCGTTCACGACTGCAAGGGGGAGGGGCAACACGAGACGATGTCATGGTCGTCGTTCGATCGCAATGTCGTGAGGTGATTCGATGAAGGGGGAGGTTGGGGCGACCTTCGATTGGTAGCTGGACTCGAGGCTAGGTTACGGGTAGTGGTGTTTGGGTCCGGGCATGATGGTGAGGATGGAAACGTGCTAGGGCAAGGGTTTACGATGGCTTTGGTGGCTCAGGGTGGTGCTTGGCTGGCGGAGCTCTTCGGGTTGTTGAGAGAAGCATTTGGTGAGGCAAGGGGCAACCTGCACGAGGGGTGTTCTACTGGCGCTATGGCTCATGATTTCAGCTCTTAGGGGGCTGACGACATGGCTCGGTTATGGATGAAGCAGTGGAGGCCAGTGACTAACGATGCTTAGGGTGGCAGCTGTTTCAAAGAGAGAGAAGGGAGAGATGAGAGAGAAAGTAAAGGAGCGACAGAGATGAGTATGAGATAGTGAGAGTGAAGGAGGGAATGAGAGCTCGAGAGGGAGTCGGTGAGAAAAGAGTGAGAATTGTGAAATTTTCGAATGAAAATTTTGCGAGAAAAGAGAGGGTGAGTCAGTGAGAAAGTGAGAGAAAAGGGATAAGAAGAGTGTAGAAAATAAGAGAAAAAGAGAGTGATTTCCAGAAAATTCTGAAAAGAGAAAAAGAAAAAGAAAGAGAAAAAAAAAAAGAAAAAGAAAAAGAAAAATGGAAAAAAATGAAGTAAAACAACATTTGGTAAAAATTATTAAGTAAAAATTTCAAAATTTGTGAAAAGGTTTAAATATCCTCAAATTAATATTTAATACACCGAAAATTTAAAATTTAATTCTCATAATTAAAAATTTATTAGCACACTAATAATTGAATATTATGCATTCACGTGTGAAATTTAAACTAAAAATTTTGCAATGTGACAATTCTCCCCTCGTACAAAAGAATTTCATCCTCGAAATTCAAATGATTGAAATTCTCCAACAAATAGGGATATTTCTCTAACATGTTGCTTTCTACTTCCCAAGTGGCATCTTCACTTCTGTGATATTGCCATAAAACTTTAATTAATGCTATCTCTTGATGTCGTATCTTCTTGACCTTTCTATCAAGAATTCATACCGGTGCCTCTTCACAGGAAACATTTTCTCGATTTGGAATGTCCCCGAGTAAAACTATTGTAGTAGGACATGGTTTGTATTTCCTAAGTATCGATACATGAAATACATCATGCACATGGGATAATTCTGATAGCAATGTTAAATGATAAGCAACTTACCAACTCGTTGAATAATGAGGAATGGTCCCGCATATTATGGAGCTAATTTCCCTTTCTTGTCGAAACGAGAAACTCCTTTTCAAGGGGAGACCTTTAGAAGCACAAAATCTCCTACCTCAAATTATAATGGTCTACGTCATCTATCAACATAGCTCTTTGTTAGCTTTGAGCTGTTTTTAAGTGTTCCTAAATAATTCAAATTTTCTCGATAGTCTCCTTGACAATAGTTGCTCCAGTATGAACTCGAGCTTCAGGTTCGATCCAACATATAGGTGATCTACATGGTCTTCCATAAAGAGCTTTAAACGGTATCGTTTTAATGTTAAATTGATAATTGTTGTTGTAGGTCTAACGGCAAATTATCAATCCATTTGTTCCCATAATCTAAAGCACATACACGTAACATGTCTTCAAGAATCTGAAAAACCCTTTCGGATTGTCCGTTGGTTTACGAATGGAAAGCGGTGCTGAGTTTCAAATCTGTTCTAAAAGCTACCTGGAAACTTTTCTAATATCGAGCGGTAAATCAAGGATCTCGATTAGAAATAATACTTAATGGTACTCCATGATAATTGACTATCTCGTCTAAAGTGCGCTGATTTCGTCAATCGATCCACCACTACCTAAATAGCATCGAACCCATTCTGTGTTTTTGGTAGTCCCATAAGAAAATCCATTGTAATTTCTTCCCACCTCCACTTTAGAATGGGTAGCAGCTGTAGCATTCCTCCAGGTTTCTGACATTCCGCTTTGACCTTAAGAAAATTCTGATAAGTCTTCATGTACTCTATCACATCATTTTCCATGTTTCACCACTAGTAATGTCTCTTTAGATCCTTATGCATCTTGATAACTCCTAAGTGTATTGCAAATTGAGACTTATGAGCTTCATCCATAATTGCCTTGTTCAATTCCTGTATTTGTGGAATAGCTAGATGATGTTTGAAATACAAAGCTATATCATTACGGATGTTCCAATGTTCCAGTTGTTCTCCATTCTCAAGCTTTGACAAGACATTTTGTAAATAGCTATCTTTATGTTGATTCTCTTTAACTTGCTGAATCAGGTAGGGTGGAGTTACTAAATTGTCCAGAGTGATTGAATCTTGATCTTCAAAAATCTAAAGATTATAATCCCCAACCACTGCTGTTCTTTTCTAATCAAGCATTGCTAATGAAGCAAGAATGGCTACACCTTTCTGACTAAGAGCATCCACTACGACATTAGCCTTACCTGGATGATATTTTAGAGGAAAGTCATAATCTTCTATATGTTTGCAAACTACAATGTCTCTGTCTTAAGTTTAGATCTTTTTGAGTAAAGAGATACTGCAAACTCTTATGATCGGAGAAAATCCGAGATGAAACACCATAGAGATAGCATCTCTAAATTTTCAAAGCAAAAATAATCGCTGCCGACTCTAAATCATGTGTTGGATAGTTTTTCTCATGCATCTTCAATTGTAGAGATGCATATGCTATAACATGTCCTCTCTACATTAGAACATACCCGAGTCTTTCTTTCAATGCATCAGTATAAACTTCATAGTGTTATTCGGGCTTGGGAATTATAAGAACTAGGGCACTAGTCAAGCGAGTTTTTAATTACTAAAAAGCATTCTCATATTTATAGTCCCAATAAAATCTAACATCTTTTCTTGTTAATCGCGTCATTGGGGCTGTGATTCGTGAGAAATCTTGAACAAATTTACGATAATATCCCGCTAAAATAAGAAAATTTCTGATTCCGGTTACATATCTGGGTCGTTCCCATTTTAGTATTGCCTGGACTTTTGCAGGGTCCATGGCTATGCCTTGACAAGAGATAACATGTCTTAGAAACTTGACTTTAGATAACTAGAAGAAACATTTCTCCCTCTTGGTGTACAACTAATGCTCCCATCGAGTTTGCAAAATCAATCTCAAGTATTGTTCATGTTCTTCCCAAGTCTTAGAGTAGATCAGAATATCATCAATGAAGACGATGATAAACTGATCTAGAAATGATCAAAAACACAATTTATCAAGTCCATGAAAGCTACTAGAGTCCTGAATGCAGTCTTTAGGCATAACCAACAATTCGTAAGATCCATATCGAGTCCTGAATGCAGTCTTTAGGATATCTGCCTCTCAGATTTTCAATTAATGATATCCAGATCTCAGGTCAATCTTAGAGACATACGGAGCACCTTTTAGTTGATCAAATAACTCATCGATCCTTGGCAAAGGATATTTATTCTTGATTGTCACCCTATTCAATTGCCTGTAGTTGATACACAGTCTTAAGCTTCCATCTTGTTTCTTTGTAAATAGTGTGATGCCCCCAATTTCGGCCACGTGAAACTATTACAATCCAACTCTGTAGCTGAGTGCGACAGCCCGTGTACCTCATTGGGTCATCAAAAATTCACTTTTATTTTTAAACTCTCTTCTTAAAGGGCACAAATATTCATGCCATTTTTTTTCCAAAATACTTTTCTTGCATGGAAGCCTTGTATGAAAGCCATATAAAATTTAAAACTATACTTTAATTGTCTTTTCGTAATACAACATAATTTACATAAATATAATTTTCTCAACTCTGTATCTCAAATACATTTTCTTCAAATTTCCTCTTTTAATGCTCAATAGAAGACTAGTAGCAGGACTATATTCCACAGTAGAATTCCCTATCCCAATGGCATCGCATATCCTGCCGCTATCCAAGTTATCTACTGAACATATTTCTTACCTACAACATGAACACTAGTGAGCTAACAGGTTCAGTAAGTTCAAACATGCATACTATGAATCACATAGATTCAAAAATATCAATAATAAAATTTTCTACGAATAGTACTATTTATTGGTGAATATCGATGAATAAAACTATTCACCTATGAATAGTACTATTCATCAGTGAATAGTCTTTAACTTTTGATTAGTGAATAGTAACTTTAACTCTGACTGGGTACTATTCATGTCACATTGATCGAGTATACTACACATCATGTTAGTGTCAGTTATGCTCATTTATGGCTTTTCATTACATTTTCGATCATTATCTTCATTTAGTTCTGGTTTTGAGCTCATATTGGCCGTACCGATAACATTTGCGCACTGATTGTGAGGGCCTTGGGAGTGACCCTGATGCTGATCCTCCCCAGTCCATTATCGCCTGAAGCGGTTCTTGTGTCCCCAAAAGACTTATAAACCTCCACCTTACTGGAGGCCGGTATGTCATAAGTGATTTCATTATCATCTTTCAATTATAGTTCCGACCGGGTGGTATTAATCATCACCTCAAAGTTAGAAACCCTTTATGCCCGTAGGTCTTTACACATTCTTTCTTTTAAGGGTATGTCTTAAATTTAGTCACACTCTTTCGATAGTATACCCATAGTACACATCTCACTTTACCAACTTGTTGGGTGTGTTAGTCTAACTATACCCTAATGCCTGTAGGACTTTGCATCTAATGTACAATTAGTACATAATTAAATATCACAGTGTTTCATGTTGCAGACATGAAAATGCTTGAATTTACCATAACTGCAATAACGTCCACTTCAGAAGTCCTCTGCAGTTTTGTTATCGTCTCTAGTTTGGGTCCTTACAGACAAAATATTGTCTGTTAATACTCAACATCATTTATCACTTTGCATATATTCATTTTGTTGTTAGCATTACAACACATTTCATCTTTTTATGTGATACACGGCTTGATACATACCCGTGTCCAAGCCCACGTACCTCTCGGGTTTTTACTACACGCTCGTGTTCCAAAGTACACATCTGCGTACTTCAGAAATTTTGATTTTTAACTTTAAAATCATAGTTATGGCCCCTAGAATCTCATTTAAGGCATTCTAGTTCCTTAACGGTCCTTTTTGAGCCTTTCGAAAATTTTTGATCAAAATGACCATTTTGCCCTTAGCGAGTCTAGGGACTGTAACATTCCCAATCTACCATTTTTCAAGGATTTTCTAAACTCAAATATCATAAAATAATATTTCTTAGGCTTCGATATGTTTTTACAGCATTAATTGCTGTAAAATCGGTAACTATTCCTCACCAACCCTCGGAGGTACTATTCTGACACCTAGGGTCGTTTCTTGTTTTTCTATCGTTTCGGAGCCTTAAATGGGTATTTCACTACTCCTGAAACGTTTATCATCCCATTTCCGAGCCTTGGTTCTTGAAGGGCTCGGGTTTTCCATCCCATCCATAAATTTTCTGTCTCGTTTCCTAAAATACCCCTAACGTAAATTTTTCCCGTTCTGAGCATTTTAGACATTAGAGGGTCGTTTTACTAATCCTCTTGGGTTTAATCTTTCATTACCAACTCTAACCTATTGAGGGATCTCATTTTTTTATTTTGGAGCCTACATTTTTACCCCTCATTTCCTGAAATGCCCTTTATGCCATTTTCAAAATTTCGGCAGCATTTCCGCTTAAATTTTAGGTTTTCCCGGCGTTAGGTACGCCTCAAAACCTTAGTACCTGCCACGTACTATACCAAATGCATATTTTACACAAAGTTACCAAACTTTATGTAAAACTTTTTCTCATTATCAACCATTCAATTCAATCATATAAATTCACCATTTTTCCTCGATCATGGCCACGGTTTTCTTATGGAATTCAACATCAAAAATTTTTATCACAAAGCTCATTTTTTACACTTCAATTTTAGGGTTTCTAATGCACATTTCAACATCAAAACCTAAGAAAATTTCATTCCCATCTAGCCTTTATGTCACGGTTTTCATGTCCAAAGCCATAGGAAAATTTTTCTTAATCTTATAATCCTTTATCAAACATTTCTTCACCAATTTTCATCACAAAAATTTCCATATTCCCTAACATAAATCCCATGAATTTTTCAAGAAACCATGCATAAAATTTGCTTGTTTCAAGTTTCTAAAACATACTAAAATCACTACATCACCAAATCATCATCAATACCAAATTAAATCATCAAAATTTTCACCATTCTTACACACATACATGATTTTGTAGGGAAAAACAATAAGAAAAGCTTCAAAATGGTGGCTGACCTTATCAACTTGAATCCTTGATGCTTGGACTAGGTTTGGAAGCTAATTTGGTAAAGAAATTTTGCTAAAATTTTGCTTGAAAAGGGGTAGAGATACACGGCTCCACTTGGATAGAATTTGGACTGGTTTTTGCTAATTTCTAAATGAATTTTCTCACTTCTATTTATAGGTAAATGGGTGGAGGACTAAGTTGCAATTTTTCCTAACAATTTGGAAATTGTTTAGGGACTTTTTAGCAACTTTCGAGGGACCAAAAATTTCAAATTCAAAATTCAAATTTCAAATTTCGAATTTAAATTTCAAATTCAAAATTCAAATTCGAATTTCAAATTCAAATTTCAAATTCAAAATTCAAATTTCAAAATTCAAATTTCAAATTTCAAAATTCAAATTTCAAAATCCACAAAACAGTTGTATTTCAAATTCTTTTTCTCGTGGATAATTTTCTACAACTCCAATCCAATCTCAAATAAAATCATGACAACTTTATTTGGAGTTCGAATAATTGTGTACTCTATTATCCAAAACAAAATTTGAATCCAACCGGAGAGAATCTTGTCCAGCATCCTAATCCTATGTCAACACCATCCATGCATAATCAACTAGCCAATAGCATACACAAATCAATTTGCCAAACATTAAGGAATTATGTGGAGCTAGTAGCGGGACTAATTGGACATATATAATCAGGCTCCCACAAATCCATATGATCATCATTAGTTACCGAACAACTCAATCATATGATAACTAATTTCATAGTCACACCACTATAAACCTAAAATTGAACTCCTAATTATAAACTGTATTACGTAAGCCTGTGACAAGCTATTGTCCAATGACCTTGTCATATATGCAGAACCCTCATATGATATCCATGATCAGCTTTAGGTCAAAGTCTGTTTAATCCTACTGATCAGGCTATCTTAAAGTTCCATTATACTACCGAATAAAGAAAATGATTATTCACCATATGTGAATAAGAAGACATCCACCCAGTAGACGACCCAAGGCCTTGTCCATTTTCACATCCAGTATAATGCCTTTAAGAGGATACCCTTAACTCCTCAATAGAGCTATGATTTCGATATCTGTAAACGAACTCTTAATCGTATACAAGTCATGCATCCAATGAACCGGTCTATAAGCTTACTACCTCTGAGACGCTTTAGCCATTGGAACATCAAAGTACACAAGTCATATACATGAAGCTGTCCATCTACTCAGGATTAAGGTTACTGCACAATGAACGTCAAAAGCAGATCGATCCAAAGTGAACTTCGTAGATCAATCACGCTTTAGTCCCGGTCTAATATGTCACCACCAAGCAACATATCTATGTCTCTACTTGGGAGTCCAGCTCCAGACATGTTAGGAAATGCCCTAAGCATTAGAGACATTTTGATGTATTCATTTTGAACTGGATAATAAAATTATATATACATAGAGGTTATTCATTACATTGCTATCTGTCCTCGTCTTATTTACATGTTAAAGTAAATGTAAGCATATATGGCTCACTGACTACTTGTGTTTAAACTGTTAGAATATTGCATGCAATGGATTTTTGTATGCGAGAAGACAATGTTCTAAAGTTAGCAGTCTAAATTATGGTATGTAGTCTATGGGGTTAGACCGAGCATCTAACTCATGTTAAGACTATTATGTTGTCTAAAGCCTTAGAGGGGACGGTTTGTCTTGACTGTCTGGAGCTGGACTCCTAAGTAGAGACATAGATATGTTGCTTGGTGGTGACATATTAGACCGGGACTAAAGCGTGATTGATCTACGTAGTCCGCTATGAGTGGATTAATCTGCTTTTGACGTTCATTGTGCAATAACCTTAATCCTGAGTAAATGAACTACTTCATGTACATGACTTGTGTACTTTGATGTTCCAATGGCTAAAGCGTCTCAGAGGTAGTAAGCTTATAGACCGGTTCGTTGGGTGTATGACTTGTATACGATGAAGGGTTTGTTTGCAGATATCTGAATCATAGCTCTGAGGAGTTAAAGGTATCCTCTTAAAGGCATTATACTGAATGTGAAAATGGACAAGGCCTTGGGTCGTCTGCTGGGCGGATGACTTCTTATTCACATATGGTGAATAATCATTTTCTTAATTCGGTAGTGTAATGGAACTTTAAGATAGCTTGATCAGTAGGATTAAACGGACTTTGACCTAAGGCTGATCATGGATATCATATGAGGGTTTTGCATATATGACAAGGTCATTGGATAGTAGCTCGTCACAGGCTTACGTAATACGGTATATAAATGGGAGTTCAGTTTCAGGTTTATAGTGGTGTGACTCTGAAACTAGTGATCATATGATTGAGTTGTTCGGTAAAAGAATGATGATCATATGGAATCACGGGAGCCCGATTATATATATCCAATCAGTCCCTCTACTAGCTCCACATAATTCCTTAACGTTTGGTAAATTGATTTGTGTATGCTATTGGCTGGTTTATTATACATGGATGGTGATGACACAGGATTAGGATGGTAGACAAGATTCTCTCCGGTTGGATTCAGATTTTGTTTTGAATAATAGAGTACACAATTATTCGAACTCCAAATAAAGTTGCCATGATTTTATTTGAGATTGGATTGGAGTTGTAGAAAATTATCCATGAGAACAAGAATATGAAACACAACCGTTTTGTGGAATTTGAAATTTGAATTTTGAAATTTGAATTTTGAATTTTGAAATTTGAAATTTGAATTTTGAATTTGAAATTTGAATTTGAAATTTGAATTTGAAATTCGAATTTGAAATTTGAAATTTGAATTTGAAATTTGAAATTCAAATTTTGAATCACAGTCCAAGTAGGATTCGAATTTGTTGTGGAAAATCCACAAGGTTTGAAATTCGAATTTTAGTTGGATTTGGAGAGGATAATCTTGTTAGAATCCTACTTGAATTTTGAATCTAAATCCCAACAAAAGTGGACGAAATTTTTGAGGATAATCCTCAATGGAATTTCAGTTTTTGTGGATAAGGTTCAAGAGAAAATTCAAGCTTCAATCCTAGTTGAATTTGGATTCTCTCCTTCCCTGAAAAGTGGCCGAAATTAGGGAGAAAATCTCCTAGGAAATTCGGTTATTTTTGGATAAGGTTGAGATAAGATTCAAGCTTGAAAATCCTAGTGAAATTTTTAATTCTCCCTTATCCATAATGGCCGAAATCTTTAGGAGAGATTCTCCTTGTAATTTTCGGATTTTTTGGGTTGAAAAAGGGAGATAAAATTCTAGTTAAAATCTTGTTTAGATTTGGATTGGATTTATCCTAAGAAAACTGAATTTTTTGTTGAGATTCTCCCTTGGAAAAATTCGGATTTTATGGATATGGATAAGGGAAAATATCTTTTCCTAATCCAATTCAAATTCAGAGAATCACCTCATGCAGGTCTATAAGTAGAGGTCCAGCCACTCCAGTTCTCTCAGACCATAGACTCTCAAGTGAGCAGGCTTATTGTTGCACAGCTCATCGTGACAATAAAGTTCTTTAGAGATCTGGGTGGTCGGAAGAAGACTAGCAGTGCTAGCATACCGATCGAGGTTCAGAGTGCTCACACACTCAGCCATTCGGGAATTGGAGAATAGTAGAGAAGGCTAGTTGGTTGAAGCCTCCGGTCATTCTCCTCCTGCAAGATTGGCGTCCTTGAGGTATGAGTTTTAATTGTTGTTGGTTTATTGTATATGGCATCATGAGATATTTAACGATCTAAAAATTTTTATTGTTCCGCTGTGCCACTCTGATACGGTTTTACCGATTTATTTTCCTACAATTGGTATCAGAGCCATCTCATGGCTATGCCATGTACATAAATTAGATAATTACTTAGTCTTTTTATTTATGTATGGATTTGATATTTAGAGAGTGGCATTCTAGGGTTCCTTTATGTTGTTATCATGGATTATGTATAAAATATGTGGTTATTTTATTTTTTTGAATTATTATAAGCATGCTTGTTTATGCCGGTTATGGTTCCTTAGAATTTAGAAAAATTGTATCTAGGAATTTTTATGTAACCATGGGAGCAGTTTATTAAGACTGTAATTTTCCCATGGATTTTAAATTCTTGTCTCTTAGAATTTTTATGGTTAGAATTTTTGTACACCGGAAACGGTTTAGGAAATTTTATGTAATTATTCTTGGAGGAGATTGAAGATTGAAGACCGTAATTTATTTTTTCCCAAAAGTTAAATTTGATTTAAAGGTTGAAATTTTGAATGTGTGGAAAATTTCAATTTAATTGGGATTCAAATTAATTTTTGGAGATCCTAATAGGTAAATTGGAATATGGCATGAAAATCGAGACACGTCCCCTCGGGATAGGCCGACAAACCTTGGTGGGGCTGCAGCCCCTGCCCTCGGGCAGGATGGGGCTGCGGCAGTCCCTGTGCAGGCCCACACCACCCACGGCCGCAGGCTTGGCCTGCAGCCAGGGGTGGCCGTGGCCTGCCCAAGGCTGGCAGTAGCCTGCCGGCTGCTGCGCCCAGCCTGGTCATGCAGCCTGGCACTGCAGGCTTGGCCTACAGCCCGGCAGGGCTACACATGAGGAAGGCCGTGGGCTGCCAGCCCCTCCAGGGTTGGTGGCTGCCCACGGCGGTTGCCGCCTACGGGGGCGGCGGTCTGACGTTCCAAAAATCAGAAAATTTTGATTTTTAAATTTGAGATTTAATTTTAAATCATGTTTAAAAATATGTAATTAAAAATTTTGACATTTTTTTTGAAATTACATATTATTACACATGATGTTTAAAATTGTTTAAAATTTAAATTTGAAATTTAAATTTGAAATTCAAATTTGGAATTTGAATTTGAAATTTAAATTTTTGGATATTTAAATTTTAAATAATTCTTGGGATGAGAAATAAATGGAGAGGCTACATAAAGATGGATACAAGAAGATGGAACAGAATTCAAGACCCAAAGAATGCTTTGGATGGAATTTTGTAATCTTTATTTTCTTTGTTCTAGGATGGAACCATAGCTTGGTTATTCTGTCAATTATTTTTTCTGTGATATGTCATGGATGTATAAATATGTATTGATGGATGTTTTGTATGCATATTTGATAACATGTCATATAGGATAGGTGAGTGCCGCTCGTACTATATTGATCATACATAATTTGTCAAAACTTGCATGTTTTTCAAAATATTGAGTAGGAGAGGGTTTCAAACAAAACCCACGGCCTTCATTGTTGATCCAAATGTGAAAGCATGGTAACACCTCGCGTCAGTTCTGCCCTGACCACACTCCTCGGTAGGTGTTTACCGCCGCCGGTATACTAGATTGGATCTCCTATGTGGAAAACGTGTTCGGGTGCGATCCTATTCATGACCACCCCTCGGTGGCTTGGTAGGACGTGGATCGGGCTACGTAAACAATGGTTATACACTCAAGACTCGTTTAGTTATTAACCTTCCCTAGAAGCTCTGTTAACTAAACTGGTGGCCAAATAAGCAGTTATTAATATATGTCTTAACCTTGGAGGATTTAAGGCAACATATATTAATTGGACGGGATCCATGTTCCGGCTATTTGTTCTCATGACCACCCCTCGGTGGCTTGGGGCAATAGGTGCTGAGAATTACCGTTGCAATGCTACATGTTTTTCAAGTTTCATGTAGAAACATACTTGTATGTTTTATTTGCTAAATTATCTGTATATTTGCTTGGGCTTTGTAATGATGTCTAGTATAATTTTATTTCAGTTCAAAATGTCACCGACACCCCTCATTTCAATACTTACTGAAAATAAGTTGAATGGCGATAATTATAAAGACTGGAAAAGAAATCTATTAATAGTTCTCAGCTGTGAGAGACACAAGTTCGTACTGGACGAACCATGCCCACCTGGGCCCAAACCTGACACACCACTTGAGGAGGTCCCGATTGCCTATAATCGTTGGAGAGAATCCAATGAGATAGCTCGATGCTACATCCTTGCTAGCATGACGAGTGCTTTACAAAAGCAGCATGAGACTTATCAAGTTGCTGGGGAGATCATGGAAAATCTGGAGGACATGTTCGGAGGCCAAGAAAAATTGACTCGACAGTCCGCTATCACCAGCATTATGAACTCTAAGCAAAAGGCGGGTGCTCCAGTGAAGGACCATATGATCACTCTAATGGGATTCTTCGTTGAGGCTGCTGAGAATGGTGCAGAGTTGGACTACAACACCCAGATGAGATGGTGTTCAAGACTCTGTCTAAAGATTTTGTGGGGTTTAAGGCCGCATACAATCTGGCGACAAAGGAGTTAGGACTAACCGAGCTCGTGAAGCAACTACAGGCTTATGAGCGGATGATCAGGGATAAGGATGTGGTCCGACCTAAAGGAGAGGCCAATTTGGCGGAATCTTCCAATCCCTCATGGAAGAGGAAGAGGCCAAATAAGAAGCAAGTGGCTTCTAGTTCTTCTAATCCTCCTGTCTTAGACAGGAAGAAGAAGAAGAAGAACAAGAAGCCGAAGGACCCTAAAAAGTCCAAAAGCTTCCATTGTGGGAAGGTAGGTCACTTCAAGAAGGCTTGCCGGGAATTCCTAGCCGCCAAGGGCAAGGAAGGTAAGGAACTTCGTTACTTAGAAGCGTGTTTGGTGGAAGAATCGAAAGATACTTGGGTCATTGATTCGGGCGCCACTAATCATGTTTGTATTTCTATGCAGGGGTTCGTGGAAACGAGAAGTCTACATGATAGGAGCCTCTCGTTGCGGACTGGAGATGGTAGCTTTGTGGTGGCTGAGGCAGTGGGAGATGTTTATCTTTATTTTGATCAATTTAGGTTTATTTTATTAAAAGACTGTTTTTATGTTCCTAATTTTAGGAGGAACCTTATATCGGTAGCTTGTTTAATAAAGGATTCTTATTCAGTTTCTTTTAGTAAAAGAGTTGATATTCGTAGAAATAAGTCTTTTATCTGTTCTGGATGGATGGATGGAAACCTATATTTGATCAAACCAAACATGTACTCACTGCTTGACACTGAATTAATTGATAACTCTAAAAGGTTGAAAGTTTCTCACTCTAACAAGGCGTATCTTTGGCATTTAAGACTTGGTCATATTAATCAGGATAGGATTCAAAGATTGGTGAAAGACGGTCCTCTGGAATCTCTGGAGGAGGTACGACTTCCCCAATGTGAGTCTTGTCTAGAGGGTAAAATGACTAAGAGGTCTTTTGGAGCTAAGGGTACAAGGGCTCAGGAGCTCTTAGAAATTGTGCACACTGACGTATGTGGCCCCATGAACGTCACAGCACGAGGAGGGTTCGAGTATTATGTCTCTTTTATAGATGATTACTCGAGGTATGGATATGTGTATCTGATGCACCGCAAGAGCGAAACCTTTGACAAGTTCAAGGAGTATCGTGCGGAAGTGGAAAAGCAATTGGATAAATCCATAAAGACACTTCGATCTGATCGAGGTGGCGAATACCTCTCCGATGAATTTCTAGGACATCTTGTAGAGAATGGGATATTATCCCAATTGACTGCACCTGGTACTCTACAATAGAATGGTGTAGCCGAAAGGAGAAACAGGACCTTATTGGATATGGTACGGTCCATGATGAGTTATTCAACGCTGCCATTATCATTTTGGGGATATGCTTTACAAACGACATGCTATATTCTGAACCAGGTTCCGAGCAAATCAATTCCCAGAACTCCGTATGAATTGTGGCGTGGCAGGAAGCCCTCCCTTGGACATATGAGAATATAGGGTTGCCCAGCACATGTACTGGATGAGGATGCGAAAAAGTTAGAACCAAGATCAGAATTATGCATGTTTGTAGGGTATCCAAAAGGAACTAAAGGAGGTCTGTTCTATAACCCGAAGGAACAAAAAGTCATTGTCTCAACCATGCGACATTCTTGGAGGAAAGTCACATGAATGACTTTAAGCCTCGAAGCAAAGTGGTGCTAGAGGAGTTATCAGGTGAAAGAACTGCTCCACAGATTTCTGTCTTGGACGCAAGTCCGAGTTCCAGTGAAAGACCTGCAGACGATCAACAATTTAAGGTGCCTCGTCGTAGTGGGAGGGTTTCGAAGAAACCTAATTTCTTCATGTATGATGCTGAGGTATACCAGGCCAAGGCTCATGAGCATGAGGAAGATCCGATCACATATGATGAAGCTATAAAGGATGTTGATTCTAAATCTTGGAAACAGGCTATGAACAATGAGATGGATTCTATGAAATCCAACTCTGTTTGGGAACTTGTAGATTTGCCGGATGGGATAAAACCCATTGGATGCAAATGGGTCTGCAAAAGAAAGAAGGATGCGGAAAGGAGAGTGGAAACTTTCAAAGCTAGACTGGTTGTAAAGGGATACACGCAAAAGGCTGGAATCGATTACGAGGAAAACTTTTCGCCTGTTGCTATGCTGAAGTCTATCCGTATTCTTCTGTCCATTGCTGTGGCTCTCGATTACGAGATCTGGCAAATGGATGTCAAGACGGCATTCTTGAATGGCCATCTTGAAGAGTGTATCTATATGATACAGCCCGAAGGGTTCGTAGTGAAAGGCCAAGAAAGGAAAGTCTGTAAGTTGCTTAGATCCATTTATGGATTAAAGCAGGCATACCGCTCATAGAACCAGAGGTTTGATCAAGCGATTAAGACATTTGGTTTTGAGCAAAACGTTGATGAAACTTGTGTTTATAAACGTATTAAGGATGGAAAAGTGGTTTTTCTGATACTCTATGTCGATGATATACTACTCATTGGGAATGATATAGGGAACTTATCATCGGTCAAGCTTTGGTTACACCAGCAGTTTGACATGAAGGACTTGGGAGAAGCTAATTATGTTCTAGGCATTCGTCTCTTCAGAGATCGAAAGAATAAAATGATAGCGTTATCCCAAGCTTCATACATAGATAAAATAATTGACAAATATGCAATGCTAGAGGCAAAGAAAGGCTCACAACCTTCTATTGTCGGTCTAACTCTTTCATTGGATGACTGTCCCAAGACATCATAAGAAAGAGAGCGTATGAGTAAGGTCCCTTATGCATTCGCTGTGGGTAGCCTTATGTACGCTATGCTTTGCACTCGCCCGGACATATGTTTTGCAGTAGGTATGGTGAGTCGATATCAATCGAATCCTGGAACCAAGCACTGGCAAGCAGTAAAGCATATACTCAAGTATCTTAAGAGAACGAGGGATTATATGCTGGTGTATTCTGGAGGAGACCTAACACCCGTAGGATACACGGACTCAGACTTCCAGACTTGTAAGGATTCGAGGAAATCGACATCTGGATCAGTGTTTTTACTCGGAGGAGGTGCCATTGTGTGGAGGAGCATGAAGCAGGGCTGCACAGCTGACTCTACTATAGAGGTTGAGTATGTGGCTGCGGCTGAGGCATCTAAAGAAGCGGTTTGGCTCCGCAAGTTCTTTAGAAACCTTGAGGTCATTCCGGGTGTTGACAAGCCTATTACACTTTACTGTGATAATACAAGGGCTATTGCCAACACAAGGGAATCTCGGCACCACAAGAGGACCAAGCACATCGATCGGAGATATCATATTATTAGAGGGCATGTGGAGACAGGACAAGTGGATGTATGTAAGATCGCGTCCGAGGACAACATTGCCGATCCCTTTACTAAGACTTTGGTAGCTAGAAGCTTTGAGAGGCATGTAGAGGCGATGGGGATGCGTAACATGGCACATCTACTGGCTTAGGGCAAGTGGGACATTGTTAGGAAATGCCCTAAGCATTAGAGACATTTTGATGTATTCATTTTGAACTGGATAATAAAATTATATATACATAGAGGTTATTCATTACATTGCTATCTGTTCTCGTCTTATTTACATGTTAAAGTAAATGTAAGCAAATATGGCTCACTGACTGCTTGTGTTTAAACTGTTAGAACATTGCATGCAATGGATTTTTGTATGCGAGAAGACAATGTTCTAAAGTTCACAGTCTAAATTATGGTCTGTAGTCTATAGGGTTAGACCGAGCATCTAACTCATGTTAAGACTATTATGTTGTCTAAAGCCTTAGAGGGGACGGTTTGTCTTGATAGTCTGGAGCTGGACTCCCAAGTAGAGACATAGATATGTTGCTTGGTGGTGACATATTAGACCGGGACTAAAGCATGATTGATCTACGTAGTCCGCTATGAGTGGATTAATCTACTTTTGACGTTCATTGTGCAATAACCTTAATCCTGAGCAAATGAACTACTTCATGTATATGACTTGTGTACTTTGATGTTCCAATGGCTAAAGCGTCTCAGAGGTAGTAAGCTTATAGACCGGTTCGTTGGGTGAATGACTTGTATACGATGAAGGGTTTGTTTGCAGATATCGGAATCATAGCTCTGAGGAGTTAAAGGTATCCTCTTAAAGGCATTATACTGAATGTGAAAATGGATAAGGCCTTGGGTCGTCTGCTGGGCGGATGACTTCTTATTCACATATGGTGAATAATCATTTTCTTAATTCGGTAGTATAATGGAACTTTAAGATAGCCTGATCAGTAGGATTAAACGGACTTTGACCTAAGGCTGATCATGGATATCATATGAGGGTTTTGCATATATGACAAGGTCATTGGATAGTAGCTCGTCACAGGCTTACGTAATACGGTATATAATTGGGAGTTCAGTTTCAGGTTTATAGTGGTGTGACTCTGAAACTAGTGATCATATGATTGAGTTGTTCGGTAAAAGAATGATGATCATATGGAATCACAGGAGCCCGTTTATATATGTCCAATCAGTCCCTCTACTAGCTCCACATAATTCCTTAACGTTTGGCAAATTGATTTGTGTATGCTATTGGCTGGTTTATTATGCATGGATGGTGATGACACAGTATTAGGATGGTAGACAAGATTCTCTCCGGTTGGATTCAGATTTTGTTTTGGATAATAGAGTACACAATTATTCGAACTCCAAATAAAGTTGCCATGATTTTATTTGAGATTGGATTGGAGTTGTAGAAAATTATCCATGAGAACAAGAATATGAAACACAACCGTTTTGTGGAATTTGAAATTTGAATTTTGAAATTTGAAATTTGAATTTTGAAATTTGAAATTTGAAATTTGAAATTTGAATTTGAAATTTGAATTTGAAATTTGAATTTGAAATTCGAATTTGAAATTTGAATTTGAAATTTAAATTTGAAATTTGAAATTTGAAATTTGAAATTTGAAATTTGAAATTTTGAATCACAGTCCAGGTAGGATTCGAATTTGTTGTGAAAAATCCACAAGGTTTGAAATTCGAATTTTAGTTGGATTTGGAGAGGATAATCTTGTTAGAATCCTACTTGAATTTTGAATCTAAATCCCAACAAAAGTGGACGAAATTTTTAAGGATAATCCTCAATGGAATTTCGATTTTTGTGGATAAGATTGAAGGGAAAATTCAAGCTTCAATCGTAGTTGAATTTGGATTCTCTCCTTCCCTGAAAAGTGGCCGAAATTAGGGAGAAAATCTCCTAGGAAATTCGGTTATTTTTGGATAAGGTTGAGATAAGATTCGAGCTTGAAAATCCTAGTGGAATTTTTGATTCTCCCTTATCCATAATGGCCGAAATCTTTAGGAGAGATTCTCCTTGTAATTTTCGGATTTTTTGGGTTGAAAAAGGGAGATAAAATTCTAGTTAAAATCTTGTTTAAATTTGGATTGGATTTATCCTAAGAAAACTGAATTTTTTGTTGAGATTCTCCCTTGGAAAAATTCAGATTTTATGGATATGGATAAGGGAAAATATCTTTTCCTAATCCAATTCAAATTCAGAGAATCACCTCATGCAGGTCTATAAATAGAGGTCCTGCCACTCCAGTTCTCTCAAACCACAGACTCTCAGGTGAGCAGGCTTATTATTGAACAGCTCATCGTGACAATAAAGTTCTTTAGAGATCTGGGTGGTCAGAAGAAGACTAGCAGTGCTAGCATACCGATCGAGGTTCAGAGTGCCCACATGCTCAGCCATTTGGGAATTGGAGAATAGTAGAGAAGGCTAGTTGGTTAAAGCCTCCGGTCATTCTCCTCCTGCAAGATTGGCGTCCTTGAGGTATGAGTTTTAATTGTTGTTGGTTTATTGTATATGGCATCATGAGATATTTAACGATCTAAAAATTTTTATTGTTCTGCTACGCCACTCTGATACGGTTTTACCGATTTATTTTCCTACAAGACAGTTAAGACAAACCGTCCCCTCTAAGGCTTTAGACAACTAATAGTCTTAACATGAGTTAGATGCTCGGTCTAACCCCATAGACTACAGACCATAGTTTAGACTGCTTACTTTAGAACATTGTCTTCTCGCATACAAAAGTCCATTGCATGCAACATTCTAACAGTTTAACATAAGCAGTCAGGGAGCCATATTTGCTTACATTTACTTTAACATGTAAATAAAATTGAGGACAGATAGCAATGTAATGAATAACCTCTATATATAATTTTATTATCCAGTTCAAAATAAATACATCAAAATGTCTCTAATGCTTAGGGAATTTCCTAACAGGTCCACCCTATTACTTGTATCAATGTATGAGATGCTTAGTATTAGCAAACTAGTCCAGATGACTATTTCTTGACATAAGACTGGTGAACAAATCGCCAATACACTTAGACCGGTCATCTGAGCATGACAATGATAGAAACCCTAGCAGGGGTATAGTATCGAGAAATGGTCCAGATGACTTCTTCTCATCTAGAAGTTGACAAATTAGAGTCAGAACACTCAGACTAGTCAGTTAGAACAGAAACAATGAATAGTGAATAGTGAAAAATGCAGTGTCAAGTTACCGGCTAAGACGACCTTAATTTGACATAAAATTGATATATTAGTAGTCAGTAGGCTCAATCTAGTCAATTGGGCGTAAAACGAGAATTTTTGTTTGGGAGATACGTACTATCGGGATGAGGGTCGAAACGACCTTTTCTCGCCCTGAAACTGATATATTTAGACTCAGAACACCCAAATTAGTCAATCGGGCATCTGACACATTTTTCAAGATGGGGTCACACAGATCCCAAAAACTGGTCCAAACGATCGTAGATGGACGTAAAACTGATAAAATTAAAATCAGCACATCCAAATTAGTCAAGAGAGACTGTGTTTAGAATTTTACCCAGAGATGTCTCGTTTTACGTGCGAAAGGACAACACAGTGTAAACACAACCACAATATAGAAAATAAATAGTAAACTGGTACAGAATGGGCTCTTAGATAGTGTAAAATGACCAGGATTTGACAGTATAAAAATCGGATTCGAAAAATCAAATTTCGGGTGAAAACTAGAACACTACTGAAAAAGGGTCGGATACCAAATGGTAGAAATTATACTGCGAAGAGAAGACTTTGTAAATGAAATTTCCCCCTAAAAAACCATGTGCAATCAGCTAGGAAAGGCCCAAACACAGCCCTAACAAATGTGAAAATTTTTCTCTAAAGTTAGGGATGTGTTGGACAATTTTTGAATAAAAAAACTCAAACATTCATCACATGTCCATGAAAAAATTTTTGTTTATTCCCCATCCTTCCCATGCGCAGCCCACGGCCCCTAAGGCAGAAAAAAATGATAGCAATCTTGTCCCTTGATTAGGGTAAAATTGTAGAGAATTAAGTTGGTTTAGGCTTAAGCAAGTTGGGTTAAGTTTGCCTATAAAAGGCACACATGACATAAGGGTTTTGCTTTCTTCATTTGGTACCCCAAAACACAACACTCATTCTCTCTTTCTTCTTGTTGCAGCCGACTACCTTTAAGTCCCAAACCCCCATATTTTCAAGCCAAAAATCCTACCAAATACTCACCAAAAATCAACCCCTTCAAGCTTGTGTTAGGTGATTCCATTTCCAAGCCATTTCAAGGTGATCAAGGGTAAGTCTTTGAACCAATCTTTGTGGTTTTATTTATTGTTTTGAGTTGATATTAAGAAAAATTATTTTGATGTCTTTGCTAGCAAATCTAACCCCAATCTCCTTGGTTTCCCCATGGCCAGTTGGTCACTCAAGTCATAGTTTGGATTTGTGCTTGGACCATAGCACAAGAGGTAAAACCAAAACCCTCCCTTTTATGGTTAGTTGTTTTAAAGTTTTTGATCAAAAAATTTATGTGTATTTGTTTATGCACATGGGTTATAATAAGTTTATTTTCATCCCTTAGCTTTCCCTTTTTAAGTTTGTGGTTGTGTGGTTGTGTTTACGTTTTTACGAATAGATGCATGCATGTGTTGTGACGCCCCGTGCCCTCAGTGGCCCGGACTGTCACTTAAAAACTTGCTACTTTAAATAATACTTATACTTTCTTCTAATTGATACTTAAAGTTACTTAATTAGATACCATAAACTTTAGGGATTTTTTTTTACTGCATATGTATTTACTATTCACGTGCGGCTACTATTCAAAAATACCGCTTAACGATTACTATTCAAAAAATACTATTTAATGATTACTATTCAAAAATACCATTTAACACTTACGATTCAAAAATACTGTTTAACCATCACTATTCAAAAATACTATTTACTGAATACTATTCACAAATACTGTTTACTCAAAAATTATGTAGAAGAATACTCGCGGTGTGTCCACAACTTCCCCTCACATCCGCCTTTGCCACCGTCATCGCCCATAGATGATTAAGTTATAGGATGCTTACCTACAGCATGAACACACCCCGTGAGCTTTACACCCAGTAAGTACAACATGTTTACTGCAAAACATGTTTAAAACGTAATACATACTTAAAATCACATAGCAGTTCGTATAGCATTTATCATATCACATATCATAACATCACATAGCATGCCATTGAATATCACACTGTACATAATATATGCATAACAGAATGCATTGTGTATTGTAATGCATCCTTTTGTAACTGGAAGCATGGTGAACTATAACTAATGCATGATCCGGTTATGTTGATTTATGCTTCAGATTTCTCTTTTCTTTTATTCTTGTCTATCTAGGGCCCATGTGTCAGTACCATATGCACGCAAACCAACGGTAATGCCCGCGGTCACTAAAAAGCCAGAGAGCCATCAACAGATGCTCAACTTTCTGCTTTAACTTAACTTAAGAACCTCTTCAACTGAAAAGGCCGGTACGACACACCTATTTAATTCCATCTTGTTTATCTGTTCTAGCCACGTACTTCTTTAAGCTGTCCCTAATCCTACACGGTAGGGACGTGTGACTTCTAACATGATCTTTCACCAATCTATTTGATTAGAATCTATATGCTCTTAAATATGCTTAGCATCAACGTGTGCATGACATAAATACTTAACATACTGTAAAAACATCATTTTAACATCATTTTCATTCATATTATAGGCGGAGTTGTACTTACCTAATTGCAAGCAAATGTGTACTCGTACTCACACCTTTATCAGCTTATAGGTTACCACCGGTCATCAATAATGTATCTTATCAGCACCTTCGCTGAGTTACTAATACTGTTAGTGACTATTACTTGTGTCTTTATGTGGTATTGAGGCTCATCGGTACCCTATTGGCCTATTTTGGGGATTTTGTGTCTAATATCGATCGCGATTGATTAAATATCTACTTGACAGATTAATCACTGTTCCTTACCATTTCGTTCAGAACACGGTCCTTGACTGGTTACCGACCAGTCAACTAACCGGTTACTTCGTGCGTTGGTAACTAGGTGGCCTACTGGGTTACTATGCGTAAACTTGGTGTAGTAACCGGCCGGGTTACTTGCCTCTTTAGGTGTGGTAGCCTACCGGGCTACTATTCCTTGTTTGGTGTAGTGACCCATTGGGCCACTATGGCTTATTTGGTGTAGTAGTCTACTGGGCTACTAAGGCTTGTTTTGTGCGGTAGCCTACCAGGCTACACGCATGATTTTGTATATTTAAGAAAAATCATTTTGGTTGCCTTATAAAGTTTTTGGTAAAATTATGTATTTAGAACCTATTCTCTTATCACCTCATTGAAAGGTGGGGCACGTTTTTATGAAAACCAAGTTTACATTTTAAAGGTGTTAAAGCTCATTTTTGAGGTTGTATTTTAAAGGTGGTTTTTGAACCACTTTTGAAAACGATTTTGAAACTTGACTGAAATGATTTTGTTTGTAAATTTGGTGAACATGAAAGTTTTCATTCTCAACGAGATGAACAAATCTGATGTTCACCTCAGAGCTCAATTCTAACTCTAACGAGTCCTAATCTTACAAAACCGGTGGGCTATGTGCCTAGTTTTTACAAAAACTCCCAGTTTTGCATTGTTTTGAAAATGATTCTGTTTAAAGCCTGAAACGACCAAATTTTTAAAACACACATCTGTTGTTCTCAAGGTCTCGACGAGATCTACAATTTTCGTGTTGATCTCGAAGTTCGGTTTGGAATTTAAGTGGTCCATTTTTAATAAAATCTTAGACTACTCCAGGGTTCGGATTTTGTTCCTAGTTTTGGGCACCAGGTGAAAATCACTTGAAAAACCTATCATAACATCGTTTTTTGCCAAAGGCTATTTGATGGAAAAACAACCGTATCAAAATTTCCTTAAAACACTATGTTTTACCAAATCTAAAATTTGGAACCTAAATGGGTCAAAATAGCCAAAATCTGTGGCTATTTCCTGGGGACAGATTTATGTCTAGCCATATTTCTAAATGTTTGTAGCATCACACATACAATAGCCATTTGTAAAAATTGTAAACACAACCATAACCACATAAACTTAAAAATGGAAAGCTAAAGGCTTAAAATAAAATTATTACAAACCATTTGCATGAATAAATACACATAAATGACCTTAATCAAAACCTTAAACCACTAAACCACCAAAGGTAGGGTTTTCAGTTATTACCTTTGTGCTTTGAACCAAGCAAGATTTGAACTAGGGCTTGAAGGCCAAAATGGCTGTGTGTTTCTTGTTGAGAAGGGGTCTATTTTATGCTAGCAAAATACCACAAAAATTCCTCTCAATATCAACTTAAAACAAAAGAATTAAAATCACAAAGATTGGTCTAGAACCTTACCCTTGAAAGACTTAAGATGACTTGGAAATGGTTCCTCCTAGCGCAAATTTGAAGAGGTCTGTTTTTGGAAAATTTTTGGCAAAGTTTTGGTCTTGAAAAATGGTGGTTTTGAGGCTATGAAAGTGGTCAGCTGCTGCTTGGAAAAGAGAGAGAGAGCTATGTTCTTTTGGAGGTGTGAAATGAAAGAAACATAAGCTAAGGTAAGATCACCCTTTTTATAGGAAAACTCTAAGCAAGCTTAACCAACTTAAGCTTAATTAATCAAGCCATCTTTAGGCAAATTTCGAGAGAAATTTATGTCCCTTTTTAGCCATTCCCACCGAATGTGCTACTACAATTTAAGGGAAAAGATAAAAAAATTTGCTTGATGTAAGGTGATGGAATGCTGATGGAAAAGGAATTGTAATTTAATGGGTTTTTGTGTCCTCTTTCCCCATTTTGTTATTCATGCTTTTTGGGGTTTTCATCATCCCAAAAATAGCTAGTTTTCTAGCTAGCATCCACTATTTTTCGGGCTGAAAATTTTCATCTGTGTTGCTCTCTTCGCAGTCCAGTTTTCTACTGTGGTTTTCGATCCTATCTCGGCAATGTTCTAATTTTCGTTTGGAAATCAGATTTTCTGAATCTAATTTTCATACTGATGATTTCTAGATGGTTTATACTGTCTAAGAGCCCATTCTACATAAATTTACTATTCATTTCCTATACTGTGGTTGTGTCTACATTGTGTTGTCCTTTCGCATGTAAACCGAGGCGTTCTTGGGTGAAACTTCAAACACAATCTCTCTTGACTAATTTGGATGTGCTGATTCAATTTTTATCGGTCTTATGTCTGTCCGGGGTCGTTTGGACCAGTTTTCAGGATCTGTGTGATCCCACCTCGAAAAACGTGTTAGGTGCCCGATTGACTAATTTGGGTAACTTGAGTCTAAAAATATCAGTTTCAAGAAGACATAAGGTCGTCTTGACCCTCATCTCGATACTGCGTATCTCTAAAACTAAAATTCTTGTTTTGTGCTTAATTGACCAGATTGAGCCTACTGACCATTCATATATAAGTTTTTTATCAAATTAGGGCCGTCTTGGCCAACAATCTAACACTGTCTTTTTAACTATTTACTATTTATCACTTTCTGTTCTAACTGACTAGTCTGAGTGTTCTGACTCTGATTTTACTAGTCTCTAAACAAGAAGAGGTTATTTGAACCATTTTCTCTATATCGTACCCTAAGGATTAGATGTTCGGTCCGAGCATTCTAGTGATCTGTTCACCAGTCCTATGTCAAGAAATGGTCATTTGGACCAGTTTCTTGATATTGCGTATTTCATACATTTATAGACATAATAGTGTGGACCAGATCCACTGTCGGTTACCCCCTTTCACTTTATGAATAGAAATAAACAATAAATCTATTCAATTGGAAATTATATTGTATTTTAAAACTTAATTACTCATTGCATAGTAATTAGGTTTCATGCATTTTAAGGTCTGTACAACGACTTTTTTTTTTTTCTCATTACACGGCCTCATACACGGGCGTGTACAAGGCTACACGGGGGTGTATCAGTTGAGCTTTGCTCAACACAGCCGTGTTTTAGAACAGTTTCATTTTACTGATTGGTACACGACCTCATACACGGTCGTGTACCTGAGTGTGTCATACTACACGACCATGTACACCAACACGGCCTCTGACATTTCAACAACCCGATCAGTACACGGTCACTTACACGGTCGTGTACTTGATTGTGTTCAACAACACAGCCATGTTTACTGACATGGCCCCTTGCACGTGCACAGTACTAATGGTATATGGCCACTTACATGGTCGTATACCTGACCGTGTTCACCTACACGACCATGTACAATTGCACGGCCATTCTCACGTGCATAGTCTGGACAGTACACGGCCACTTACATGGCCGTGTACATGCCCGTGTTCTTTAATTTTGCACTAAAATGTATCAAATTATTCCTCGATTTCTCATTAAATGAAATTCAAGTTATAAGAATGGGGTGGTCCTTACAACCTACCCTCCTTACAAAATTTTCATCCTCGAAAATTAGAATAATTCTGGGAAGTCTCTTCTCATATCTTCTTCTCGTTCCCATGTAGCTTCTTCGAGGTTATGATTCCGCTATAATACTTTTACAAGCATAATTACTTTATTCCTAAGAACTTTATCTTCCCTGGCTAAAATTCACATGGGTTTTTCTTCATAGGTCAAATCAGCATGTACTTCAATCGACTCTTGGCTTAGAATGTGGGAGCTGTCTGGTACATACTTCTTCAACATCGAGACGTGGAACACATTATGAACTGATGCTAGTTTGGGAGGAAGTGCTAATCTATAAGCTACCTTCCCAACTCTCTCGAGGGTCTCAAAGGGTCCTATATATCTAGGATTGAGCTTTCCTTTCTTTCCAAAGTGCATCACCCCTTTCATAGGTGCCCCTTTCAGAAAGACGGAGTCTCCTTCTCGAAACTCAAGGGGTCTACGGTGTTTGTTAGTGTAATTCTTCTGGCGACTATGAGCTGTATCCAATCTCTCTCGGATAAGCTTCATATCTTCTATTGTGCTCTTGACGAAGTCTGTGCTGGTGAGCTGTTTGTCTCCCATTTCATGCCAATGTACTAGAGATCTACATTTCCTTCTGTAGAGTGCCTTATACGGTGCCATTCTGATCGAGGAATGGTAGCTGTTATTGTTCGAGAACTCTATCAATGGTAGCTTCTGATCCCAGTTTCCTTTGAAATCTAGGGTTTTGTCACTTCTCCAATTATTTCTCCATTAGGTAGGATTTTTTTGGCCCAAGCACTTATTTGTTGAGGAGAAACTGATCCAATTCGAAGTTGTTGATGTTTATACCGATCGATCATAGAAGAAAAATTCTGATTCATTCCGATTAAACGTCCTTCCTATTAATCTAAAAGTTTTTCTCAGATACAAGGAACTGATTCAATTCCAGAGCCAAGGATCGTAGGGCACACGCTCTCAGCATATCTTCTAGTGCCTGAATGGTTCTCTCGGACTGGCCATCAGTTTGAGGATGGAAAGCTGTGTTGAACTTCAACTTAGTTCCCATTGAAGCTTGAACGCTCTACCAAAACCTTGAAGTGAAGCATCCATCATGATCTAAAATAATCGATTTCAGTACTTCATGCCAATCTTACTATTTGTGCCATATACATTTCTGCGAGTTTCTCTATTGAATAGTTCAGCTTCATGGCTAAGAATCTACCGATTTCGTCAGTCGGTCAACAATTACCCAGATTTCATCGTTGCCGCTGGATGTTCTAGGCAATCCGACCACGAAATCCATTGTGATCTGCTCCCATGTCCACTCCAATAGCTCGATCTTCTACAGTTCTCTATTCGGTCACTGATGTTCTGCTTTAATTCTCTGGCATGTGAGGCACTTTATAACGAATTCAGTGACATCATTTTTCATTCCCGGCCACCAAAAGCTCTCCTTTAGGTCCTGGTACATCTTATTTGCCCCTGGATGTCCGAGCATGGCATGTCATGGGCTTCCAAAAGGATCCTTTTCCTAAGTTCTTCATCCTTTGGTACGCATACTCTACCTCTGAAATAGAGTATGCTAGCCTTAGAGACTTAATACTCTGAACTCTAGTCCCCTGTTGCCTCCTTTTTGAGCTTGATCAGGGTCGAATCAAGGTCTTAGCCGGCTTTAATTTCTTCTAATAGCATGGATTGGAGGGTTAGTTCAGAGAACCTCCTCGGTAAAACTTCAATTTCGTTACTACGTATCTCCTTTTGTAGTCTCTCTGGCAAGACGTGGATTTCCATGAGTGACGAGGTATGCTTCCTACTTAGTGCATCGGCCACCTTATTTGCCTTCCCTAGATGATATAGGATTTCACAGTCGTAATCCTTTACCAGTTCCAGCCATCTTCTTTACCTCATGTTGAGCTCTTTCTGTGTGAAGATATACTTGAGGCTCTGATGGTCCGTGTAGATCTCACACTTGAAACCATATAGATAGTGCCTCCATATTTTAAGCGCAAAGGCGACTGCTGTAAGCTCCAGGTTGTGCATTGGGTAATTCCGTTTGTGGTTCTTGAGTTGTTGCGAAGCATATACGACTATTTTACCACCCTGCATCAGTACGGCTCCTAACCCAGTCTTAGACGCATGGCTATAAATCACAAAATTTCCTTGTCCAGCATCCGGGATAGTCAAGATTGGAGCACTTGTGAATCTTCGCTTTAACTCCTAGAGGCTTTTCTCGCACTTGTCGATCCACTCATACTTCTTTTCTTTCTTGGTGAACGCTGTGAGTGGTGTGGCTAACTTAAAGAACCTTCCACAAAGCGTCGATAATAACCCGCTAGACCTAGAAAGCTGTGGATTTTCATTACGTTCTTCGGAGTCAGCCATTCATTAACTGCCTTGACTTTTACGGGATCTACTGGGACGCCTTCTTTGGAGACCACATGACCAAGAAAATGGACCTTCTCCAGCCAAAATTCGCATTTGGAAAATTTGGCATACAGCTGATGCTCCTTTAACTTGAGTAGAATGGCTCGCAGATGCTCCTCGTGCTCCTCCTTTATCATAGAATATACAAGCATGTCATTGTCTAAGAACTCCTTGAAGACACGATTCATTAGGTCCATGAAAGCTGCTGGGGCGTTTGTCAATTTGAATGACATGACGAGAAACTCGTAGTGTCCATATCGAGTTTGAAAAGCCGTCTTGGGTATGTCTGCATCTTTGATCCACAACTGGTGATATCCGAAATGTAGATCAATCTTTAAAAATATAGTGGCACCTCGGAGCTAGTCGAACAGATCGTCGATCTGTGGCAACGGATACTTGTCCTTTATGGTGATTTTGTTTAACTCCCGGTAGTCTATGCACATTCGCAACATTCTATCCTTCTTCTTCATGAATAATACAGGCACTCTCCACAGTGAGCAGCTTTATTGGATGAAGCCTTTGTCCATCAGATCCTTTAGCTAAGTCTGTAGCTCCTTTAGCTTTGTCGGAGCCATTCTGTACAGGACCTTGGATATAGAGGCTGATGCTAGCAACATTTTGATCTCGAATGCTATCTCACGCTCTGGCGGAAGTCTTGGGAGATCTTTGGGAAACACCCCTATGAACTCTTTGACTACTAGTACATTGTCTGGCCCTACTTCCGCTTCCTGGGTCTTGCCCACTACTTGTGCGAGGAAGCTGGTGCATTTGCTAGATAGAAGCTTACGGGTCTTCATAGTAGAATCAGCATTTTGGGTTGTTTTAGTGCTAAACCCTCGTAAACAAACTTCTCGTGTCCGATTGGCTCAAAGGTAACTTATCGTCTTCGATAGTTTATGATGGCATGGTACTTGGTGAGGAAATCCATTCCCACTATCACGTCATAATCATGCACATCAAGGATGATTAGGTTGGTACTTAGCTCCAGTCTATAGATAATTACTGGTACGTGGCATAGCCAGTAATTAGACAATAAAACTTCCCTAGAGGGAAGAGTAGTTTGAAAAGTTTGGTTCATTCTATCTACGTTCTGGCCTATCTTCCTAGCAAACTCTGACGATGCGAATGAATGTGTTGCCCTAGAATCAAATAAAACCAGTGCAGTGAAGTTGGCGATAGAAAGCTGACCTGTCACCATGGTAGAGGTTCCGGCTTCCGCATCCTCCCTTGTGAAAGCATAGATCCTCCCCTGTGTCTCTAGAGCTTCTAATCTGCCCTGGGCAATTGATGGACCTTCAATTCTAGCTTGGGCGGCATGTAGTTGTCCTCCGGTGGCATGGGCTTGGCCCTGTTGATTTTGCAGGTTAGATCGGCAGTGCTTGGCTAAGTGGCCTCCTTGCCATAGATGTAGCAACTGCTAGTCCCTAGGTGGCATTCTCCTGGATGATTCTTCCCACACTTTGGGCATGGTGGATTGATAACTCGAGGGTCTCGAGTTATTCAGTCATGTTTCCACACTTAGGTAGCTTGTTTTTATGGAGTTTTATAGTTTTAAGGAAGTGTTTTGAGGTATTTTTTGGTTAGTTTGTGTTTTTGTTGTGTTATGTTATCTTGTAACCATTTGATGCCCTTAGAAGATTTTGTTTTATGTTTTGAGATTTGTAGGTCGAGGGCATGCAAGTATGATGGGGAAGAAGCTTTCAAAGTTGTCCAGGGTGGCATGAAACAGGTTCAAGAAGCTGAGCAACTAGTAAAGGCTGAAACAAAGGAAATCATAACTTTGCTATAGCTAAGTTGTCAGATGTGAAAAATTCGAGAATGGGTAACTTGTTTAGCCACGCTGGCAGAATTTTTGATGACATCAGTCCCCTTTTCCAAGTGTCTTCATCATCATCCATCATTTTTAATACAATTTTTGTCAGCCATCATATCATCCACGTGAGGAGAATAGGCTTGATACCCCGAAGCTATAAAGAGTAAAGGATGCTCTGTGAAAAAGGGGCTGGACGATTCTTCATGGAATTCATCGAGAGCCGCACATCATTTTTCTTTTCCAGAAGAAGAAAGGCCGAATCTGACCTAGGAAGGAATTCCTTGGTTCAGATTTGGTCAAATCCAGCAAAGGCAGACACGGAAGTGTTAGTCAGGAGCAGAAGTTCTCTGTGCACACACGGTCTCCAACCTTGGAGAAAGGAGCTAATTGTGTTTTGCTCAGTTTCGTTTGAATTCGAATTTATTGTGATCAGTCATACGGTTATGATGTTGGACAATAGTTTAAATATGGTTTTCATTGATCTTATGGAGTAGTTGTTCTAGCGGTTGGGAATCATGAGTACTTGAAGTAAATCTAAGACATTGATGTAGAATTGCTTAGCATAATTTTAACTATTCAATTTGTTCTTCATTGCTCATCTTGTGTCTGATTATGGGTCCTTTTCAAATACTTGTAATTGATTTCTAGGTATTGGAAAATATTTAGAGATTGGATTAGGATTGAGTAGTGTGTGTTCAACTAAATTTCGAGTTTAGTTTGGTTGAATCTGTGGATAGTCTAAGAATAGTTATCCATCTCACAATCTTAAAGGTTATTGCTCTCCATTTGAACTCTTTGGATTTGATTTTACATAGGAATATGCAGAAGTCGAATTTGGAGAATGTTTAAAGGCTTTTTATCCTGACTAAAAAAATATAAAAAAGTATGCTATAGCAAAGCTACAGCATAGTTCCAGATTTGCCTAAAGGGAAACGTTTCTCAACCATTTTTCATAATTTGATTGTTCATCCTTAATTACTTGTCTGCTCTTATTCATTTCCCATACTCTTGCTTAATTCCCAGTCTTTGTTTTGCAATTAAATTCTGTAGTTTGTTAGTTTTTCTATTTTTTTTCTACTGTTTTTATTTTACTGTTATTTTCATATTAGTGTTTCATTTAGTTTCAATATAATTAGTAAAGTTAAATTTCTTGCCAAATTACAATTGAATTAAGAATACTTTCCTCATAGGTTCGACACTCATTCTCATCATTATATTGTTTGTTTACGATAGTGTGCACTTGCGTTGAATTGTAATTAATTATTACAAAATTGCAATCAAGTTTTTGGCGCCGTTGCCAGGGAAAGTGATCATTGATCTTTGTAATTTTTGCAAGTTATTTTTCTTTACTAACTTGGTGTGTTTTGTGTGTGATTTCAGGTGACAGGTGTGACAGACCAGAAAATTCCTACAGTGTTACCTAGGATTAAGCTAGGTTTTTCTAAGAATTTTTGTGAATAGAATGAAAGAACACTATGTTTATAAATAAAAAGATAAAAGTATTAATGATAATAAATAAATGTTTTGGAGGAATAGAAATCTCCAAAAATAGTTAAAGAATAAAGTTCATAACTGAGAAAGTGATTTCGGACCAAAACGCTCAAAATGGAGTGGTTTCGGTATCCGAAAAAGATAAGATATAAAAAACGGCAAGTCAAAGTAAAGATAAGTAAGATAAGATAAGTGTTTTAGGGGTTTTAAGAGTTTTGAGATTTAATTAGATCAAATCGATCGCACAGGAGGCATCAGAAACCTGCCTACGTGATTTTGGTGAGAGTTCCGATCAGTTTGACTTTTAGTCAAACTTTGACTCCAGATTAATATAATGAGGACAAAGTAGATGATGTCACCATTGATTTATTTCTTTTAAAGAAATGTGGTAGTTGGGTTCAATGATTATGGTTTCAAGTAATTTTTATTAGGAAATATGCAGTATCAAGAAATTGGTCAAGATGACCTTTTCTTGATATAAAAATGATATATTTGGATTCAGAATGCTCAAATTAGCCAATTAGGCACAAAAAGTAATTTTTGACTGGGAAAAATATAGTACCGGAAAATTGGCCAAGACGACCCCGGATGAAGTTGAAACTAATAAATTTTGGTTTAGCATATCCAAATTAGTCAGGATAGCCTATCAGTATGCTCAAATTAGTTAATTGAGCACAAAGGTAATTTTTGATTGAGAATTAGCGGTACCGGAAACTGGTCAAGATGACCTCAGATGAAAATAAAATTGATATATTTAGGTTCAGGATGCCCAAATTAGTCAGGATAGCCCATGTTGAAATTTTGGGCGAAAAAGTATATAAAAGGCGAAAAATCAGAAATTCGCAAAAAAGCCCTCATAATTTTCACATTCCCTCACTTTCTCCCCCACACCGTCGATGAACAGTAACCAACCATTGGAAACGATGTCCGTTTTCAACACCGCCGGTCTCGTTGGAAAGCTTTCACTGAGCTGAATCTAACGGTGTGCCGATGCGACGGAATAGACGTCGGAGGAAGCCGTACACGCCGCCAGAAGGTCACGGTGGCTGGAAATTTTGATCGCCTATATCTCCGCCCTCCAACGTCCGATCGACACGAGTCCAGTCCCAATGGATTCGTGGTGAAGAGGAGAAAAAAACCCATAGCTCATTTCACCTCAACGGCTGCCTGATTGTGCCGCCCGAAGCTTCACTGTTGCCGCCGTGGAAGTCACCGTTCCTGGCAGAGGTGAGTGACACCACCCAGCCAGAAACGTTCAGAATGATGCGACCAAGCAAAGCCCCAAGTCAATTTCACGAATTGACACCGACACAGCGGAGAACAGATATCACCACCGTCGTCGTCCTTTTGAGGCTCGATTTTCGACAATAGGAGCTTCAATTGGTGAAACTGACACCACCAATGGGTTCCTCTCGTCGAGATCTACATTTGGTACCAAGTTTGGCCCAAACCGCTGCTGGTCAACACCAGTCAACGGTGGTCAACGGTCGTCAACACCGGTCAACAACGACCGGTGACCAAAAATTGAAGAATGGCCCGTTGGCCTATTTTTGACGTTTCGGACACGTCCGTGGAGTTGAAATTGCAAGACTGAATTTCAAATGTAAAGAATGGAGCATCAAAGTTTATGCACGCGAGACCGAACTATCTATTTGATCGTTGGTGGGACGATTTCGGTAGTGATTTCGGTCCCTTCATTCCTTATTTATTGTTTTGGAATGATTATGTATTAATTATGTACTTTTACATGTGAAATTGTAAGAAAAATGGATTATGTGTATGAAAAATAGTCAAATAAGAAAATGTGAAAAATGTAAAGATTTTTATGTAAAAGTTGAGTTTTACGTAAAAATATAGGCCTCTGGTATAGTACATGGTATAATAGAATTAGGTTAGATGGTTTCGAGACATTTCCTAAACGCCGGGATGGTTACCCGAGCCCCCTAGGTGATTTAGGCCTGAAAAAGAGGATTAAGGACCTAGGATCGGAAAAGTGCCACACAAGGGTCGATGAATAGTGATCTGAGCATTTCGGTAATTAATGCTGAAAAAGCTCGAAAAGGCTTAAGAAAAATGATTTCATGATTTTTGGGTTTAGAAAATCCAGTCTAAGCAATAAAATGAAAATGATACGACCTAAAGACTCGTTAGGGGCAAAACGGTCCTTTAGATCGAAAATTACAGGAATGATAAAAAAGGCCCTAATGGATTTAAAATAGCTTAATTAAGATTCCAAGGGCCAAAGCCAAGTTGTAAATCAAGAAAAAGCAAGGTTATGATGAAAAATCCTACTAGGAGCAAAATGGTAATTTTTCCAAAAGTTAGCAGAAAAGTTAAACATAGAATTTTTATGTTTTACTAAATTTTACATAAGAATAAAGATTTAAACAATCGTTATTATTGTTTCGGTTATAGGAACCCGATCCAGATGCGACAAAGAAACGTTTGTGGATCCAGAAGCGAAGAAAGAGATAGGAGCAAAAGTATTTGTAAGTACAGACATTTAATTATTTACTCACGAACTGACTTGCCAAAGGATTATATGATGATGTGATGTTATGAATAGCGTGTTAGTAAAAGAAATGTTTTATAAAACGATAAGAAAAGTTTTTGGACCATGCAAATATTAAGAAACATGCATGGTGACATGAAAATCTAACATGTTTACAAAGTCAAAAAGAACAAAAAGTTAAAGAAAAGAAGGATAAGAAAGACGAAAATAAGCAAGATAATAAGACTGAAAATATAAGGTTGGCGTACCGGCCTCCCCAGCTGTGAGGTTTAAGATTTAAGAATAGCCTCCATTCCAGATGTGTGGTGATACCGCAAGCTTAAGGTAGTTAATGGCTAATGCACTACCCTAAGTTTTGTAGTGCGAGATCGACCTTGGGGGTTGATTGGTGGGTCGCTCCCCCATTCCCCTATTAGTCCGCACGTAGTAGGTACGTTCAGCCACAGGCCCACAAGTGAAAGATAAAGAAAGATGAAGAAAGAAAAAGAAAAGAAAAGAAAAGAAAGTAAAGCAAAGAAAAGTTAAGAAAAGCTAAGAAAAGAAAAGAAAGCAAAGTAAAGAAAAGCTAAGAAAAGGAAAGAAAATAAAGTAAAGAAAAGCTAAGAAAAGAAAAGAACAGAAGAATAAGATAGAAAGTAAGAACAATGAAAAGTAGGAAGAAAAATTAAGGAAGCATAATCTGACTAACCTTTGTTGTTAGTTGATGTGATTTATGAAATGTTATGTTTGAGATGTGTTATGAAATATATAAGTTTATGTGTATGATATGTTTATGTGTATATTTGTACTTACTGAGCTCTAGCTCACTAGTCTATTCGTGATGTAGGTAATAAGAGTAAGCTGCTTGCATTATGAAAAAAGAAACAAATGTGCTAGCAGACAGATTCCCGGAGTGCTATGGGGTGGGTTATGGTTTTCGCTATGATTTTCTGCTGCAATTTAAAGAAAAGGTATATGTAATGTAATGAAAAAGAGACAAGGTTTAATGTAAGTTAAGTTTATGAAGTATTTAAATATGCTTTTTGAAAACTCATACGTTTAAATCAAGTTTAAGTTTTAAAAGAAGAAAAGAAAATTTATCAGTAATTTTTCAAACACCGCTTCTGCAAGTAAGTTAAAATGATAAAGTTAAAACTAGTAAGTTTAAAGATATAAGAAGTAAGTAAGTTAAAGTAAGTTTTTCCTAAAGTAAGATAAAGAAGAGCAAAGTTAAGAAGAGTTAAAGTTTTAAGTAGACGGCTCGAGTGAGTCAGGTCGCCACAAGATGTGGCATCAGAGCCCAAGGTAAGGTACCTACATTGGTACCAGAGCAAGTTTAAAAGTAAGTTAAGAAAAGCAAGTTTAAGAAGAATAAAGTTCGGAGAAGTATAATCAAGTAGTTTAAAGTTTAAAAGTAAGTTTAAAGTTTAAAGTTAAGGCAGTTAAGGCGTTCCTAACAACAGGTTCATTGGTTTATGAACAAGCAAAGGGGCAGTAATCTTGCGCCTTTTGACCCTGAAATCGAGAGGACTTTTCAAGCAAGAAGAAGGGAGCAGCATGAATCAGTTGCAGAAGCAGAAATGGCCAATCAACAAGCAAATTAGGGCCAAAATCAAGGCAACAACACTAGGAATGCATTCTACCTAGCAGAAGACAGAGACTGAGCTGTTAGAGACTATGTAGTCCCAGTGCTAGATGGACTCAATCCATGAATAGCACGCCTAGAGATACAGGCTCAGCAGTTCGAACTCAAGCCTGTCATGTTCCAGATGCTTTAGTTAGCAGGGCAGTTCAGTGGTACGCCAACAAAGGATCCACAGTTGCATCTGAGGCTATTTATTGAGGTCTGTGATTCATTCAAGCTGCTAGGAGTGAATGACGATGCATTGAGGCTCAGACTATTCCCATACTCACTAAGAGACTGAGCTCGAGCTTGGTTAAATGCACTGCCACCTAATTTTATCTTGACTTGGGATGACTTGGCTAAGAAATTCTTGATGAAATATTTTTCACCTACCAAAAGTGCAAGGTTGAGGAACGACCTCACCAGTTATCAACAACTTGGGGGTGAGTCATTATATGAAGCTTGGGAAAGGTTTAAGGAGCTCATCAGGAAGTGTCCACACCATGGGATTCCTCACTAGATATAGATGGAGACATTTTACAATGGTTTGGACGGCCAAACCAGGATGATTGTGGATGCATCAGCAAATGGGGCAATTCTGACCAAGTCATACAATGAGGCATATGAAATTCTAGAGAGGATGGCCCAGAATAATTATTAGTGGCCTACTAAGAAAGCCAATGCAGCAAGAAGGGTAGCTGGTGTGTATGAGTTGGATCCATTGACATCTCTTTCAGCTCAAGTGTCAGCACTTACAAACATGGTAAAGTCTATGAGCATGGCTCAAGGAGCTCAATCTCCATAGTTGGCAGCCGTTTCATATGTGTATTGTAGTGAGGGGCATGTTTTCGACCGGTGCCTATCTAATCCAGAATCAGCTTGCTATGTTGGCAATTATCAGTGCTACAACAATTCGTATACCAACATTTTCAATCAAGGATTCAAGCAGCAACCTAGTTCATCTTCAAATCAGTACGGTCAAGGTGCGAGTTCAGCATCAGCTCCTATGCAAATTAGACCTCAGTTTCTTCCAGGGTTCCATCAACCCATGAGGCCGCTTGTTCAAGAACCACCACAGACCACGTTGACAACAATTGAGAACTTATTGAGGGAGCATATGGCAAAAATAGATACTCGCATTCAGACCATTCAGCACTGCTACAGAGTCACACAGCATCCTCGAGAAGCTTAGAGAATCAAATGGGGCAATTAGCAAGTGCCCTTAGCAACCGACCACAAGGAACACTTTCTAGTGACACCAAAATTCCAAAGGAAGAGGGTAAAGAGCATTGCAAAGCCATTGCTTTAAGGAGTGGGAAAGTACTTAAAGAACCCACTACTGGAAAGGTTCAAGGAAAGGAGCCTACTTCAATCTAAAATGATTTATCAAGCAACAAGGCTGCTGAAGCACGTGTAGATCAGAAACAACCTAATCAGAGGCTTGCCACGGCTTTGCCACAGCAAAGTGCTGTTAATCAGGAACAAACTACTCGTGATTCTGCTATAGCAACACTACAGCAAAGAGTCGTTCGTCCAGAAATCAGCAACCCACCTCTGCCTTTTCCTCAGTGATTCCATAAGCAACAGCAAGACAAGCAATTTAAGAAATTTTTGGATGTTTTGAAGCAACTTTACATCAATATTCCACTTGTCGAAGTCTTGGAACAAATGCCCAGTTATGCTAAATTCATGAAGGACATCCTGGCTAAGAAGAGAAGGTTGGGAGAATTCGAGATAATGGCTCTTACTAAAGAAAGCAGTGCTATCTTCCAAAACAAGTCACCACCAAAATTGAAAGATCCGGGTAGCTTCAATATTCCGTGCACAATCGACAACAATTACTATGGCAAAGCCCTTTGTGATCTTGGTGCAAGCATAAACTTGATGCCGATGTCAGCTTTTAAGAAGTTGGGAGTAGGCAAGGCAAGGCCAACTACTGTTACACTACAATTGGCAAACAGAACATTGGCTCATTCGAAAGGGAAAATTGAGGACGTGCTTGTTAAGGTGGATAAGTTCATCTTTTCAACTGATTTCATTATTCTTGATTTTGAGGCAGATCATGAGGTCCCCATCATTTTGGGTCATCCGTTTTTGGCCACGTGACGGACACTTATTGATGTGTAAAAGGGCAAGTTAACCATCAGGGTAAATGATGAGCAAGTTACCTTCAATGTTTTGAAGGCCATGAGATTTCCTGAAGAGTTTGAAGAATATTCGACCATCAGTACTCTAGACTTAGTGGTGATCAACGAGTTAGAGAAAAGTTGCTTTACCAACCATTGCGAGGCAACCTTGACAGTTCTGACTGATTTAATTCCAATGCAATATGAAGAACTAGAAAGGGTGGAAGTACAAGTGAAGGACATGGTTCAAGGAAAATAGTACGAGTCTTTGGAACTAGCTGATCGAGAAGTGAAGACTCACAAACCATCCATTAAAGAGCCTCCCACTCTAGAGCTAAAGCCATTACCGAGTCATCTCAGATATGCATACTTAGATGATAATGAGACTTTACCTATCATTGTGTCGGCTTCACTAACTGAAGAGCAAGAAGATGAATTGCTTCAAGTATTGAGAAAGTATAAGAAGGCCATTGGGTGGACCATTGCTGATATTAAGGGGATCAGTCCCTCATTCTGCATGCATAAGATCCTGTTAAAGGATGATTACAGAGGGTCCATTGAGTAGCAACGAAGGCTTAACCCGATCATGAAAGAGGTGGTTAAGAAGGAAGTCATTAAGTGGCTTGATGCCGATATCATATACCCCATCTCAGATAGTTCATGGGTGAGTCCAGTATAGTGTGTGCCAAAGAAGGGAGGAACGACAGTGGTACTAACCAGAACAACGAGCTAATCCCCACAAGGACAGTTACTGGATGGAGAGTGTGCATGGATTATAGAAGGTAAATAAGGCAACCAGAAAAGATCACTTCCTACTTCCTTTTATTGACCAAATGTTGGATAGGCTGGCAGGGAAGGATTATTACTGCTTTCTGGATAGATACTGTGGGTACAACCAGATTGCAATCGCCCCAGAAGACCAAGAGAAAACCACCTTCACATATCCTTTTGGCACTTTCATGTTCAGAAGAATGCCATTTGGCTTATGCAATGCACGAGTCACATTTCAGCACTACATGATGGCTATTTTCACAGATATGGTGGAGGAATTCCTCGAGGTATTCATGGATGATTTTGTTGTTTTTGGTGAATCCTATGAAGGTGGCTTACATAATTTGGTAAGGGTGCTTGAAAGGTGTGAGGAGACAAATTTGGTGTTAAATTGGGAGAAATGCCACTTTATGGTGAAGGAAGGCATAGTGTGGGGCCATAAGGTGTCTAAGGGGGGCATAGAAGTGGACAAGGCAAAGATTGAGGCCATAGAGAATATGCTTCCTCCCACTACAGTCAAGGGAATCAGAAGCTTCTTGGGGCATGCTGGGTTTTACAAAAGGTTTATCAAGGACTTCTCCAAAATCTCCAAGCCATTATGTAGCTTGCTGGAGAAGGACTCTGCATTTGTGTTCAATAAGCATTGCTTACACACCTTTGAAGAGTTGAAGAAGAAACTCATTTTTGTACCAATCATAGTGGCACCTGGCTGGTCATTGCCTTTCGAGGTTACGTTTGATGCAAGTGATGTGGCAGTGGGAGTTGTGTTAGGTCAGCGTAAGAATAAAGTCTTCCACTCAATCTACTATGTTAGTAAAACCCTCTCAGGTGCTCAGTTGAATTATACAGTAACTAAAAAGGAGCTGTTATCAGTGGTTTATGCCTTTGACAAGTTTAGAGCTTATTTGGTGGGTACAAAAGTCATTATATACACTGACCATTCAGTAGTCAAGTATCTCATCCAAAAGAAAAATGCAAAACCAAGACTGATTCGATGGGTGCTTTTGCTTCAAGAATTCGATTTGGAGATCAAAGAAAGGAGGGGTGTAGAGAATCAAGTAGCTGATCATCTCTTAAGACTCAAAAATGGCATTAAAGGGGAAAAAGACCAGGTTATTAAGGAAACATTTCCAGATGAGCAATTGTTTACATTAGCCCAACCTAATGCACCATAGTATGCAGATTTGGTGAATTATTTGGTGAGCGGATTGTTTCCTCCAGACTTATCCAAGCAATAGCTAAAGAAGTTTATGCATAATGTGCACTCCTACTATTGGGATAAGCCTTATCTATTCAAGTAGTGTGCTGATCAAGTGTTAAGGAGATGCATTCCTGAGGAAGAAATGGAGGATATTCTCTATCATTGCCATGCCTTGCCTTATGGAGGTCATTACGGGGGCATTCGAACGACTACAAAAGTGCTTCAATCAGGTTTTTATTGGCCCACATTGTTCAAGGATGCCAACGTCTATACCATGAAGTGTAAGAGATGCCAAAAGGATGGGAACATCACAAGGAGGCATGAAATGCCTTTGAACAACATTCTTGAAGTTAAGGTTTTTGATGTTTGGTGAATCAATTTTATATGACCGTTCATGTCGTCCTATGGGAATACATGCATCTTAGTGGTAGTTGACTATGTATCTAAGTGGGTGGAGGCTGAAGTGCTGCCTACTAATGACTCAAAGGCAGTGGTGAAGTTTCTCAAGAGAAATATTTTCACTAGATTTGGCACATCTCGGGCAATCATTAGTGACAATGGCACGCATTTTGTGAGCAAACTATTTGATAATGTTGTGATGAAATATAGAGTCCAGCACAAGGTAACAACCACCTGTCATCCTCAGACAAACGGACAAGTTGAAGTGTCAAACAGAGAAATAAAGAGAATATTGGAGAATGTGGTAGGGCCAACACATAAGGATTGGTCTCAACACGTAGACGATGCACTTTGGGCATTAAGAACAACCTACAAAATGACCCTTAGAGCCTCACCATATAGGCTTATGTTTGGCAAGGCGTGCCACTTGCCGATGGAGCTTGAGCACAGAGTGTACTGGGCTGTCACCAAGATTAACTTAGACTTAAAGTTAGTTGGAGAAAAGAGAACGCCATAGCTGAATGAGCTTGATGAATTCAAATTGTAAGCTTGTGAAAACATTAAATTGTTCAAGGAGAAGACCAAGTGATGGCATGATAGCAAAATCCTTCCCCGTGAGTTTGAGGTAGGACAACAGGTCCTCCTTTTCAATTCAAGACTCAAGCTATTCCCTAGGAAACTCAAATCACGCTAGAGTGGACCATTCAAGATAGTTACAGTATTCCCTTATGGAGCAGTTAAGTTGTTGGAGGAAAGCTCAGGGGAGGTAATTCAAGGTGAATGGTCAGCGCCTCAAGCATTACTTTGGGGGGATCATGGACAGAGAGAAGAACTCAATCACCCTCCAAGGCCCGTGAGCACGGGGATGGTCAGGCCATCGACCGGAAAAAAAAAAAAACAAGCGCTTAAGGGAGGCAACCCTTTCTTTTATTCAATTTTCTTTACTTATACTTCACTATTTTCTTTGAAATTTCCTTAAGTTTTATTATTCATTTTTTTTTAGTTCATGTGTTTTCAATTGTGTTTTAGCTCACTTTGAGTTTTAACTACTGTTAGAGAACTCAGAGGATAAGTTTGGGGGTGGTAGAGCTGTTAGCAAGTGCTTCAAAACGACCTTTTGTGTATGCTGTTTAGAGTATACACTGCTGTACCTTTGCCACAGCAAAGCTGAAGCATGAATATCAAAACAAAAAAAAAAGAGAAGAAAAAGTAAAAAAAAAAAAAAAGGATCAATATAAAAAGGGGGGTAAAATGGCTAGGTCAAAACTTAAAAATTCACTCTCATTTCTTTCCCCCCATTTTCGCGAGCCCTATTCCTCGTGTGCACCAAAGCCGCAGCGCCGACCAGGCCTGCTATCGTCCCAGCCACCAGATTGCCGTGGAAGATTCATCCGTCTGCCAGCATCACTGCCCAACCATCGCAGCGCCGAAATCTCTGCACATTCTCCACAGCCGTAAGTCACTGAGAATTAAAAAAAAAAAGAAAAAAAAAAGAGAGGGAAAAATGGCCGAGCAGGTAAGTGGCTCCCAACCCCAGCTTGAAGTGTGATCTAGGTGATTGTTCAAAATTGAGTTTAGGGGTTGTGTAGGTTATTAGAGTATTTGGAGTGATCTGTCCATTGTAGCTTAAGGCGTTTAAAAAAAATGCTGATAAAGAGTGTTGCAAGAAAGGGAAAGAGAGGGTCTAAGGTTAGAAAGGAGTCTAAAAGATTTGAGAGTGATGAGGCAGAAAGAAGGTTTAATGAACAATTTACAAATAGTACATTGCATTTAGAGAAGGGTTTTCAAATGAAGAAGTTTGAAATACCTGAGTTTGTGAGTTCAGTAATAAAGAAGCATAAGTGGAAAAATTTTTGTGAGCACCCGGAAGAGGCTAACGCAGCTTTAGTGGGTGAATTTTATGCAAATTTAATTGGAAAGATGTAGGATATTGTGTATGTGAGGGGACAAGAAGTTGACATTACGAAAGAAGCAATTAATGCTTTTTATGGTCTAACAGTCCCTATGGAAGAGCATTCTAAATTTGTTGCAGTGTAGAAAACAAAGCTTTGGAAACTATACTGGCTGATCTTACAGTAACGGGGTTGGAATGGTCAAGGTCACCACAAGGATCACTGATAGTCCCTTACTATAAATTGAAACCTCAGGTGAAGGTATGGTATCATTTTCTCAAAGCTTCACTTAAACCCACCATACATGGGCAAACGGTAAGTTGGGAGAGATTAGTACTCTTGCATTCAATCATGTTTAGAAGAAAAATCGATGTGGGTAGTGTGATTAGAGAAGAAATTTTGTCTTGTGCTCATAGGGAAAGAAGTGCATTGATGTTTCCTTGTTTGATAACCCAACTATGTGCGGCAACGAATGTGCAGGTAGATGACTCTAAGGAGAAGATCCCCAACAAAGGATCTATCACCTTGAGAATAATTAACCGCCTTATGCAAGACCAAGGTGGAGAAGGTGTTGAACAAGGGCTGCCACAAGGAGAGACAGCATTAGTGGCACAGGCTGCTTCAGAAAATTTTTCTTTTAATCAATTGGAGATGAGGGTCAGCCAAATGGAGTGCACGCAATTTGAGATCATGGAAACTTTGCAAGAGATTAGGCAAGATCAAAGAAAGATGTGGCGATACATGTAAGCTAGGGATCAAGTCCTCGAGACAAACATACGCCTGAAAAGTGTCAAATTCCACTATTTCCCGAAGTTCCCCGAGCATCTCTATCATGACCCTAGCGAGGGGTTAAGCAGTGGTAGCAAACGAGCATAAGGTCAGACATAGTCTGACCCCCTAGTAAGTTCCCTTCCCCTTTTTCTCATTTTGATTAATTTGCTCTTGTGAAAATCTGTGCATGGAAGGCACATTATTTTGAGTTTAAGTTGGGGTTTACAAGGGAATTTTACTGAAGACTCAGTTGTCTGTTTATTAATCTATGTTTAGTTCATTAGTTATGTGTGTTATGTAGGAAAATTAACCGGTAAAAACGTATCAGAGTGGCGCAGCGGAACAATAAAAATTTTTAGATCGTTAAATATCTCATGATGCCATATATAATAAATCAACAACAATTAAAACTCATACCTCAAGGACGCCAATGAACAGGAGGAGAGTGACCGGAGGCTTCAACCAACTAGCCTTCTCTACTATTCTCCAATTCCTGAATGGCTGAGTGTGTGGGCACTCTGAACCTCGATCGGTATGCTAGCACTGCTAGTCTTCTTCCGACCACCCAGATCTCTAAAGAACTTTATTGTCACGATGAGCTGTGCAACAATAAGCCTGCTCACCTGAGAGTCTGTGGTCTGAGAGAACTGGAGTGGCAGGACCTCTATTTATATACCTGCATGAGGTGATTCTCTGAATTCGAATTGGACTAGGAAAAGATTTTCTCCCTTATCCAAACCAAAAAATCCGAATTTTCCAAGGGAGAATCTCCACAATTAAATTCGGTTTTCCTAGGACAAATCCAATCCAAATCTAAACAAGATTTTAACTAGAATTTTATCTCCCTTTTTCAACCAAAAAATCCGAAATCTTTAGGAGAAAATCTTCTCCAAATTTTCGGCCACTTTTAGGATAAGGAAGAATCAAAATTCCACTAGGATTTATCAAGCTAAATCTCATCTCAACCTTATCCAAAAAATAACCGAATTTCCTAGGATAAAGCCTCCAAAATTTCGGCCACTTTTAGGGAGGGAGAGAATCCATATTCAACTAGGATTGAAACTTGAATTTTCCCTTGAATCTTATCTACAAAAACCGAATTTTCCATTGAGGATTATCCTCAAAAAATTCACCCACTTTTGTTGGGATTTTGATTCAAAATTCAAGTAGGATTCTAACAAGATTATCCTCTCCAAATCCAACTCAAATTCGAATTTCAAACCTTGTGGAGTTTCCACAACAAATTCGAATCCTACTTGGACTGTGATTCAAAATTTGAATTTCAAATTTCAAATTCAAATTTCAAATTCAAATTTCAAATTTCAAATTTCAAATTTCAAATTTAAATTTCAAATTCAAATTTCAAATTCGAATTTCAAATTCAAATTTCAAATTCAAATTTCAAATTCAAAATTCAAATTTCAAATTTCAAAATTCAAATTTCAAATTTCAAAATTCAAATTTCAAATTCCACAAAACGGTTGTTTTCATATTCTTGTTCTCATGGATAATTTTCTACAACTCCAATCCAATCTCAAATAAAATCATGGCAACTTTATTTGGAGTTCGAATAATTGTGTACTCTATTATCCAAAACAAAATCTGAATCCAACCGGAGAGAATCTTGTCTACCATCCTAATCCTGTGTCATCACCATCCATGCATAATAAACTAGCCTATAGCATACACAAATCAATTTGCCAAACGTTAAGGAATTATGTGGAGCTAGTAGAGGGACTGATTGGACATATATAATCGGGCTCCCGTGATTCCATATGATCATCATTCTGTACCGAACAACTCAATCATATGATCACTAATTTCAGAGTCACACCACTATAAACCTGAAACTGAACTCCCAATTATATACCGTATTATGTAAGCCTGTGACGAGCTACCATCCAATGACCTTGTCATATATGCAAAACCCTCATATGATATCCATGATCAGCCTTAGGTCAAAGTCCGTTTAATCCTACCGATCAGGCTATCTTAAAGTTCCATTATACTACCGAATTAAGAAAATGATTATTCACCATATGTGAATAAGAAGTCATCCGCCCAGCAGACGACCCAAGGCCTTGTCCATTCTCACATTCAGTATAATGCCTTTAAGAGGATACCTTTAACTCCTCAGAGCTATGATTCCGATATCTGCAAACAAACCCTTCATCGTATACAAGTCATGCACCCAACGAACCGGTCTATAAGCTTATTACCTCTGAGACGCTTTAGCCATTGGAACATCAAAGTACACAAGTCATATACATGAAGTAGTTCATTTACTCAGGATTAAGGTTATTGCACAATGAACGTCAAAAGCAGATTGATCCACTCATAGCGGACTACGTAGATCAATCACGCTTTAGTCCCGGTCTAATATGTCACCATCAAGCAATATATCCATGTCTCTACTTGGGAGTCCAGCTCCAGACAGTCAAGACAGACCGTCCCCTCCAAGGCTTTAGACAACATAATAGTCTTAACATGAGTTAGATGCTCGGTCTAACCCCATAGACTACAGACCATAGTTTAGACTGCTAACTTTAGAACATTGTCTTCTCACATACAAAAATCCATTGCATGCAACGTTCTAACAGTTTTAACACAAGCAGTCAGTGAGCCATATTTGCTTACATTTACTTTAACATGTAAATAAGACGAGGACAGATAGCAATGTAATGAATAACCTCTAAGTATAATTTTATTATCCAGTTCAAAAATGAATACATCAAAATGTCTCTAATACTTAGGGCATTTCCTAACATGTTATGCTTAGTTTGTGCTGTTAGTGCCGTATTGGCAGCGTAGTGAATTGATTTAAGGTCTGTTGGTTTTTGTTCATCCTCGAAAGAAAAAGGAAAAAAACATTTGGCTGACATATTAATGTAATGATGAAAAGCACTCAAAAATTTGATTCCAATGTTTAGCTTAAGCGTCAGTGTGGTTCAAAATTGGTGATGTAAATTACATTTAAGTGGTTGGTCTGTTTTAGTGCACAAAAAGTTGGAATGCTGGAAACATGGTTGATTTTGATTGATTGGGTGATGAGAGGATTTAAGGGTTTTGAATTGGCCGTGTATGCACCTCTCGTCGAATATGTTAGGGCCAAAGTTGTGTGTAATTGTACTTAATTTTGGTGGTGATCATGTGTAGGTAATTTCAGTCTTGTTTCATAAAAGAAAAAAAAAAGAGAGAGATACTCCACTGCTTCAAATTGCCAAGTAACGGGGCCTTGTGTTTGCTCCACAGAGGCACTCGTGAAAAATAGTGGTTAAGGTATGAGTACCAAAAAAAAATTTGGAAGGGATTGAGTACTCCACTGCTCATAGGTTATCAGTACCGGGGCCCTGTGTATGCTCCACAATGGCATTTGCGAAAATGGTACCTCGAACATGAGTGTAATAGCATTTTTGCATGATTTGTTGTGTCTTCCCTTAAGTATCGATTCCTTGTGTTTGCTCCACAGAGGCACTTGTGAAAATGAAAGGAAGCAGACAACAAAGATTAATCCAATTGAAAAAAAAAAAAATTTGGTGGAGATGCAGAGGAATAATTACATATTTGATAGCGGGATCATGGTCACCACTTTGGTAATTGTTAGGGTGTGTGTGTGAATGGGACTTGGCATATAGGAGTAGAGGAGTGCATTTGATCAATTTTGAACCCACTTGACTAGATTTAATGATAATATCCAAACCAATCTGTCATCCATGTTTCGTGCAGTCACATACACACTTGGAAAACCACCACTTAAGAGTAGTATGCATCACCTGAATTTGATTCACATGAAGTGCTAATACTGAGTATTGGGAGTGAATTTTGAGAGTGAAGCCAAAATACGTCTAGCCAAGTGTAAATACAAATATATATATAAACTTTGTTGTCATTAGAGTACCGCTATTTTGTGTTTGAGTGTCTAGTGAAATTTTGTGATTGTGTTGGTTTATTTCTTTTTCTTTTTCATCGCTCGAGGACGAGCAACACTTTAAGTTTGGGGGTGTGATAACTCGAGGGTCTTGAGTTATTCGGTCATGTTTCCACACTTAGGTAGCTCGTTTTTAGGGAGTTTTATAGTTTTAAGGAAGTGTTTTGAGGTATTTTTTGGTCAGTTTGTGTTTTTGTTGTGTTATGTTATCTTGTAACCATTTGATGCCCTTGGAAGATTTTGTTTTGTGTTTTGAGATTTGTAGGTCTAGGGCATACAAGTATGATAGGGAAGAAGCTTTCGAAGCTGTCCAAGGTGGCATGAAATAGGTTCAACAAGATGAGCAACCAGTGAAGGCTGAAACAAAGGAAATCATAACTTTGCTATAGCAAAGTTGAAGCAAAGTTGTCAGACATAAAAATTCGAGAATGGGCAACCTGTTTAGCTCCGCTGGTAGAATTTTTTATGACATCAGCCCCCTTTTCCAAGTTTTTTCATCATCATCCATCATTTTTAGTACAATTTTTGTCAACCATTAGATCATCCACATGAGGAGAATAGGGTTGATACCCCGAAGCTATAAATAGTAAAGGATGCTCTGTGAAAAAGGGGCTGGAGGATTCTTCGTGGAATTCATCGAGAGCCACACGTCATTTTTCTTTTCCAGAAGAAGGAAGGCCGAATCTGACCTGGGAAGGAATTCCTTGGTTCAGATTTGATCAAATCCAGTAAAGGCAGACACGGAAGTGTTCGTCAGGAGCAGAAGTTCTCTGTGCACACACGGTCTCCAACCTTGGAGAAGGGAGCTGATTGTGTTTTGCTCAGTTTTTTTTGAATCCGAATTTATTGTGATCAATCATATGGTTATGATGTTGAACAATGATTTAAATATGGTCTTCATTGATCTTATGGAGTAGTTGTTCTAACGGTTGGGAATCATGAGTACTTGAAGTAAATCTGAGACATTGATGTAGAATTGCTTAGCATAATTTTAACTGTTCAATTTGTTCTTCATTGCTCATCTTGTGTTTGATTACGGGTCCTTTTCAAATACTTGTAATTGGTTTCTAAGTATTGGAAAATATTTAGAGATTGGATTAGGATTGAGCAGCATGTGTTCAACTAAATTTCAAGTTAAGTTTGGTTGAATCTATGGATAGTCTAGGAATAGTCATCCATCTCATGGTCTTAAAGGTTATTGCTCTCCATTTGAACTCTTTGGATTTGATTTTACATAAGAATATGTAGAAGTTGAATTTGGAGAACGTTTATAGGCTTTTCAACCTCACTAAAAAAATATAAAAAAGTATGCTATAGCAAAGCTACAGCCTAGTTCTCTATTTGCCTAAAGGAAAATGTTTCTCAACTATTTTTCATAATTTAATTGTTCATCCTTAATTACTTGTCTGCTCTCAGCCGTTTCCCATACTCTTGCTTAATTCCCAGTCTTTGTTTTGTAATTAAATTCCGTAGTTTGTTAGTTTTTCTATTTTTTTCTGCTGTTTTTATTTTACTGTTATTTTCATATTAGTGTTTCATTTAGTTTCAATATAATTAGTAAAGTTAAATTTCTTGCCAAATTACAGTTGAATTAAGAATACTTCCTCGTGGGTTCGACACTCATTCTCATCATTGTATTACTTGTTTACGATAGTGTGCACTTACATTGAATTGTAATTAATTATTACAAAATTACAAACAAGGGTGTTGACTACCATTTCCCCCCACGGTTGTTCTTCTTCTGGGGGAAATTTCTATGTTACCCTTGGTTATTCAGATTTCGTTTTCTCTTGTTGTTGTTGTGGTTAGACTGTCTGTGGTGTTGGCTGGCCCCTATGTTCTGCCCCTTGTGCTGTGAGTTAGAATTCAGCCTTCCCTTGATCTGCTTCTGTTGATTCTTCTCCTCCCTTCTTGCCTTGAAAATTTGGGCCTTTTTCTCTTTGTCTTAGGCCAACTAGTATTCCACCCGGATGGCCCTGCTGACACATTCAGTTACGGTTATGGGCCGATGGCTGTCACTACAAACTTGGATTGCAATGTCTGTCTGAAATATTTTTAACATCCTCCTGACCTTTTCTTTCTCGGTCAGCACTAAGTCAGGGCAAAGTCGAGTCAGTTGCTCGAACTTCCTTACAGCCCCCATGACCGTCATGCTGCTCTAATGTAGATTGTTGAATTCGTCCTGCTGGACTGCTAGGGCTTTATCATTAAAGTACACTACCCTGAACTCCGTAATGAAATTGCCCAGTTCATCACACTAACGTCCCTTTTGATTGCCATGGTCTTCCACCACTGGCGTGCTCCCTTGCGTAGGGCTAGGGATGCACATAGTACCTTTTCCCTCTCCGTCAGCCCTACTAGGTCTAGGATGACTTGGACGTCAGTCAACCAATCATCTGCTTCAATAGGGTTCATCGTCCCTTCGAATTTCGGCACCTTCATGCGCTTGAATCGTTCGTATAAGTCACCATCTCTTAGAGTTGGCACAAGAACGTTGGCTGCTGCTGGAGTAGCCATAGCTGATAGTGCTAGTGGGGTCTGGACGGGTGGAGCTACCTACTCTCCAGGTGTATTGGGGGCTATTAGAGCTGCTTGGGCTGGCACCTCCATCGGTTATAATGCCTGTTGTTGTCGGTTCATTTGCTCCCTGAGTTGGTTAAGCTCCCATTATTGATTTAACATCATTTCCTCCATCGTTGTGAGACGTGCCATAAGCTTGTTGTCTCATGTAGCTTGGTTGATCTGAGCTCTTGTTCTTGTCATTATTCCTATGTAACCTATCACATAATGGGAAAAGAAAACATAAGCTCCTCAAATTTTTGTACTTGGGACCCGTATTACATATCATTTTCTTTCTTACTTAATAATTCTAATTAAACATCATGGATATAATTATACATATTATATCTTTCCTTTCTCCTCTTACTCTTGTGATGTTTAATACGATTACTGCATCGTATTGCGAAATCATCTAGGTGCCAGGAACTGTCCTACACTCTTATTATACTTGATCGTTCTTATGAAAAAATCACTTTTAGGCCCTCAAGGCAAAATGACACCTCTTTTCATAAAATACTCAAAAATATATGTACATACTTTTAGTTGGCGGGAGTGACACACATTTCCCAAAATACGATCCTATAAAGTACAACTAACTAAGTCAGACGGGGGAGCTACTGTTCCCTTCTACATTTTACAAAACAAAGTTCCCGTGAAAAGGATTACTACTACTCGAAAGATATCCCAGACTCAGCGTCCGACATCATCTCGTCATCATGGTCACTGAGTAGGAATTCCTTGGGATCTTTATCTTCATCTCCCCAGATAATACTACACTCATCATCACTAGTAATTATAACCTGGGGCTCGTACATCTCTATCCACTCGTCGTCACTGATGTGATCAGGGAGTTCATCCCCCTTATCATTTGGTTGGGCATCAGGGATAGCCTCGTCACCATCTGCCTTCTCATGATGCTCGGGAGACTGAGGGGCTGGCTCGGGATCCTCCATCGGATTCCCATGGTCCTCAAGTGCTTTAGGTAATGTCGACTGAGGTTCGACCGCAAACTCCTCGTCGATCGGTTGGGGTATTGCATCTGTCGGGTCAGGGTTGAGGGCTACTTGCTTAGCGTCCACTATGTCTTGGATAAGGCACCTCAAGTCTTCATACAGTGGAAGGTAGGGAACGAGGTTCCTCATATACCCTGGTATTTCTCCCTATAGCAGGTCAGCTATCTCCGGAAAAGGTCTATCCTGAGGGATATAAGGCAACATGGCATCTAGGAATCTCTGGCAATAGTGCACCATGGTCTCTCCATCATAGATATCCTAAGTGTTAGAGAGAATCTGGTATCGTCGCTCGTGCATATCCTCCCATATGTCTATGTCTCAGGCTGGTGGAGTACTATCGCGGAGCTCCTGGTAGAATTTGGCCCACTGCACCAGATGCCCGATCCTGTGCCATTTGTTCCACCAGGTCAGCACTGGTCCTTCCAATCTGCTACTAGCCAGAATCACCTATAGGTGTGGTGGAATATGGCATGCCTTGAAGATAACCTCCATATGATGGATCCAGTATGGGAGTTTATATGGGTGGCTACCGTCATAGATGTCTGGCCGTATGGCGGTGAAAGCTAGACTCACCTGTCGGTTTTCTTGTACTTGCTGAGAGTCTCATGGTGCAACCATAACCTCCAATTATAAATTAAACGTTAACTTATATACTAAACATTGAAAACAAAAGCTAACTTACTTGGACAGATGAGGCAAGCATACGGCGATGTGAGGTAGAGTGGCAGGATACTGCTCTGATACCAACTATGGTGCCCTGTGCCCTCAGTGGCCTGGACCGTCACTTGAAAACTTGCTACTTTAAATAATACTTATACTTCCTTGCAATTGATACTTAAAGTTACATAATTAGATATCATAAATTTTAGGGATTTTTTTTTTTGACTGCATATGTATTTACTATTCACGTGTGGTTGCTATTCAAAAATACCGCTTAAAGATTACTACTCAAAAATACTATTTAATGATTACTATTTGAAAATACCATTTAACGGTTGCTATTCAAAAATACTGTTTAACCATCACTATTCAAAAATACTATTTAATGAATACTATTCATAAATACTGTTTACTCAAAAATTATGTGGAAGAATGTAGAAAAATAAATTAGAAAAAACATATCAGAGTGGCACAGTGGAACAATAAAAATTTTTAGATTGTTAAATATCTCATGATGCCATATACAATAAACCAATAACAATTAAAACTCATACCTCAAGGATGCTAATCTGCAGGAGGAGAATGACCAGAGGGCTTCAACCAACTAGCCTTCTCTACTATTCTCCAATTCCCAAATGGCTAAGTGTGTCGGCACTCTGAACCTCGATCGGTATGCTAGCACTGCTAGTCTTCTTCCGACCACCCAGATCTCTAAAGAACTTATTGTCACCATGGGCTGTGCAACAATAAGCCTGCTCACCTGAGAGTCTGTGGTCTAAGAGAACTGGAATGGTAGGATCTCTATTTATAGATCTACATGAGGTGATTCTCTGAATTCGAATTGGATTAGGAGAAGATATTCTCCCTTATCCATAAGCACAAAATCTGAATTTTCCAAGGGAAAAATCCCAACAATAAATTCAGCCACTTTAGGATAAATCCAATCCAAATCTAAACAAGATTTTAACTAGAATTTTATCTCCCTTTTTTCAACCAAACAATCTAAAAATTCAAAGGAGAAAATCCCCACAAAAATTCGGCCACTTTTGGATAAGGGAGAATCAAAATTCCACTAGGATTTTCAAGCTTGAATCTTATCTCATCCTTATCCAAAATAACCGAAAATCTCTTGGGAGATTCACTCCAAAAATTCGGCCATTATCTGGGAGGAGGGAATCCAAATTCAACTAGGATTGAAACTTGAATTTTTTCTTGAACCTTATCCACAAAAATCCAAAAATCCATTGAGGATAATCCTCAAAATTTTCGTCCATCTTTAGTTAGGATTTGGATTCAAAATTCAAGTAGGATTCTAACAAGATTATCCTCTCCATATCCAACTCAAATTCAAATTTCATTCCTTGTGGATTTACCATAACAAATTCGAATCTCACTTGGACTATGATTCAAAATTCGAATTTCAAATTTCAAATTCAAATTTCAAATTCAAATTTTCAATTTCAAATTTCAAATTCAAAATTCAAAATTCAAATTTCAAAATTCAAATTTCAAATTTTAAAATTCAAATTTCAAAATCCACAAAACAGTTGTGTTTCAAATTCTTGTTCTCATGGATAATTTTCTACAACTCCAATCCAATCTCAAATAAAATCATGGCAACTTTATTTGGAGTTTGAATAATTGTGTACTCTATTATCCAAAACAAAATCTAAATCCAACCAGAGAGAATCTTGTCTACCATCCTAATCCTATGTCAACACCATCCATGCATAATAAACTAGCCAATAGCATACACAAATCAAATTGTCAAACGTTAAGGAATTATGTGGAGCTAGTAGAGGGACTAATTGGACATATATAATCGGGCTCTCGCAAATCTATATGATCATCATTCTTTACCGAACAACTCAATCATATGATCACTAATTTCAGAGTCACACCACTATAAACTTGAAACTGAACTCCCAGTTATATACCGTATTACGTAAGCCTATAATAAGCTATCGTCCAATGACCTTGTTGTGAATGCAGAACCCTCATATGATATCCATGATCAGCCTTAGGCCAAAGTCCGTTTAATCCTACTGATCAGGCTATCTTAAAGTTCCATTATACTACCGAATTAAGAAAATGATTATTCACCATATGTGAATAAGAAGTCATCCACCCAGCAGACGACCCAAGGCCTTGTCCATTTTCACATTCAGTATAATGCCTTTAAGAGGATACCCTTAAATCCTCATTAGAGCTATGATTCCGATATCTGTAAATGAACCCTTCATCGTATACAAGTCATGCACCCAACGAACCGGTCTATAAGCTTACTACCTCTGAGACGCTTTAGCCATTGGAACATCAAAGTACACAAGTCATATACATGAAGCTGTCCTTTTACTCAGGATTAAGGTTACTGCATAATGAAAGTCAAAAGCAGATCGATCCACTCAAAGCGGACTTCGTAGATCAATCACGCTTTAGTCCCGCTCTAATATGCCACCACCAAGCAACATATCTATGTCCCTACTTGGGAGTCCAGCTCCAGACAGTCAAAAAAAACCATCCCCTCCAAGGCTTTAGACAACATAATAGTCTTAACATGAGTTAGATGCTCGGTCTAACCCCATAGACTACAGACCATAGTTTAGACTGCTAACTTTAGAATATTGTCTTCTCGCATATAAAAGTCCATTGCATGCAACGTTCTAACAGTTTAACACAAGCACTCAGGGAGCCATATTTGCTTACATTTACTTTAACATGTAAATAAAACGAGGATAGATAGCAATGTAATGAATAACCTCTATATATAATTTTATTATCCAGTTCAAAATAAATACATCAAAATGTCTCTAATCCTTAGGGCATTTCCTAACACTCTCCCACTTGCCCTAAGCCCATAGATGTGCCATGTTACGCATCCCCATCGCCTCTACGTGCCTCTCAAAGCTTCTAGCCACCAAAGTCTTAGTAAAGGGATCGGCAATGTTGTCCTCAGACGTGATCTTACATACATCTACTTGTCTTGTCTCCACGTGCCCTCTAATGTCGACTTCCTCGAATCCTTACAAGTCTGGAAGACTCAGTCCATGTATCCTACGGGTGTTAGGTCCCCTCTAGAATACACCAGCATATAATCCCTCATTCTCTTAAGATACTTGAATATATGCTTTACTGCTTGCCAGTGCTTGGTTCCAGGATTCACTAGATATCGACCCACCATACCTACTGCAAAACATATGTCTGGGCGAGTACAAAGCATAGCATACATAAGACTGCCCACAGCGGATGCATAAGGGACCTTACTCATACGCTCTCTTTCTTCCGATGTCTTGGGACAGTCATCCAATGAAAGAGTTAGACCAGCAATAGAAGGTTGTGTACCTTTCTTTGCCTCTTGCATTGCATATTTGTCAATTATTTTATCTATGTATAAAGCTTGGGATAACGCCATCATTTTGTTCTTTCGATCTCTGAAGAGACGAATGCCTATAACATAATTAGCTTCTCCCAAGTCCTTCATGTCAAACTGTTTGTGTAACCAAAGCTTGACCGATGATAAGTTCCCTACATCATTCCCAATGAGTAGTATATCATCAACATAGAGTATCAGGAAGACCACTTTTCCATCCTTAATACGTTTATAAACACAGGGTTCATCAACGTTCTGCTCAAAACCAAATGTCTTAATCGCTTGATCAAACCTCTAGTTCCATGAGCAGGATGCTTGCTTTAATCCATAAATGGATCTAAGCAACTTGTAGACTTTCCTTTCTTGGCCTTGCACTATGAACCCTTCAGGCTGTATCATATAGACACACTCTTCAAGATGGCCATTCAAGAATGTCGTCTTGACATCCACTTGCCAGATCTCGTAATCGAGAGCCGCAGTAATGGACAGAAGAATACGGATAGACTTCAGCATAGCAACAGGCAAAAAGGTTTCATCGTAATCGATTTCAGCCTTTTGCATGTACCCCTTTGCAACCAGTCTAGCTTTGAAAATTTCCACTCTCCCTTCCGTATCCTTCTTTCTTTTGTAGGCCCATTTGCATCCAATGGGTTTTATCCCATCCGGCAAATCTACAAGTTCCCAAATAGAGTTAGATTTCATAGAATCCATCACATTGTTTATAGCCTGTTTCCAAGATTTAGAATCAACATCATTTATAGCTTCATCACAGGTGACCGGATCATCCTCATGCTCATGATCCTCAGCCTGGTATACCTCAGCATCATACATGAAGAACTTAGGTTTTTTCGAAACCCTCCCACTACGACGAGGCACCCTAAATTGTTGATCGTTTGCAGGTCCTTCTCTGGAACTCGGACTTGCGTCCAAGTCTGAAATCTGTGGAGCAGTTCTTTCACCTAATAACTCCTCTAGCACCACTTTGCTTCGAGGGTTAAAGTCATTCATGTGACTTTCCTCCAAGAATGTTGCATGGGTCGAGACAATGACTTTTTGTTCCTTCGGGTTATAGAACAGACCTCCTTTAGTTCCCTTTGGATACCCTACAAACATACACAATTCTGATCTTGGTTCCAACTTCTTCGCATCCCCATCTAGTACATGCGTCGGGTAGCCTCATATTCTCATATATCCAAGGGAGGGCTTCCTACCACGCTACAATTCATATGGAGTTCTGGGAATTGATTTACTTGGAACCTGGTTCAAAATATAGCACGCCATTTGTAAAGCATATCCCCAAAATGATAATGGCAGCATTGAATAACTCATCATGGACCGTACCATATCCAACAATGTCCTGCTTCTCCTTTCGGCTACCCCATTCTGTTATGGAGTACCAGGTGCAGTCAATTGGGATAATGTCCTGTTCTCTATAAGATGTCCTAAAAATTCATCAGAGAGATATTCACCACCTCGATCAGATCGAAGTGTCTTTATGGATTTATCCAATTGCTTTTCCACTTCCGCATGATACTCTTTGTCAAAGGTTTCGCTCTTGCGGTGCATCAGATACACATATCCATACCTTGAGTAATCATCTATAAAGGAGACATAATACTTGAACCCTCCTCGTGCTGCGACGTTCATGGGGCCACATACGTCAGTGTGCATAATTTCTAAGAGCTCCTGAGCCCTTGTACCCTTAGCTCCAAAAGACCTCTTGGTCATCTTACCCTCTAGACAAGACTCATATTGGGGAAGACGTACCTCCTCCAGAAATTCCAGAGGACCGTCTTTTACTAATCTTTGAATCCTATCCTGATTAATATGACCAAGTCTTAAATGCCAAAGATACGCCTTGTTAGAGTGAGAAACTTTCAACCTTTTAGAGTTATCTATTAATTCAGTGTCAAGCAGTGAGTACATCTTTCGTTTTATCAAATATAGGTTTCCATCCATCCATCCAGAATAGATAAAAGACTTATTTCTACGAATATCAACTCTTTTACTAAAAGAAACTGAATAAGAATCCTTTATTAAACAAGCTACCGATATAAGGTTCCTCCTAAAATTAGGAACATAAAAACAGTCTTTCAATAAAATAAACCTAAATGGATCAAAGTAAAGGTAAATATCTCCCACTGCCTCAGCCACCACCAAGCTGCCGTCTCCAGTTCGCAACGAGAGGTTCCTATCATGTAGACTTCTCGTTTCCACGAACCCCTGCATAGAAACACAAACATGATTAGTGATGCCCGAATCAATGACCCAAGTGTCTTTCGATTCTTCCAACAAACACGCTTTTAAGTAGTGAAGTTCCTTACCTTCCTTGCCTTTGGTGGCTAGGAATTCCCGGCAAGCCTTCTTAAAGTGACCTACCTTCTCATAGCGGAAGCGCTTGGACTTTTTAGGGTCCCTAGGCTTCTTGTTCTTCTTCTTCTTCTTCCCATCCGGGACAGGAGGATTAGAAGAACTAGAAGCTGCTTGCTTCTGATTTGGCCTCCTCCTCTTTCGTGAGGGTTTGGAATATTCTGCCAAATTGGCCTTTCCTTTGGGTTGGACCGCATCCCCATCCCTGATCATCCGCTCATAAGCTTGGAGTTGCTTCATGAGCTCGGTTAGTCCTAACTCCCTTGTCGCCAGATTGTATGCGGCTTTAAACCCCACAAAATCTTTAGACAGAGTTTTGAACACGATCTCGATCTGGGTGTTATAGTCCAACTCAACGCCGTTTTCTGCAGCCTCAGCGAAGAATCCCATTAGAGTGATCATATGGTCCTTCACTAGAGTACCTGCCTTTTGCTTAGAGTTCATAATGCTGGTTATAGCAGACTGTCGAGCCAACTTTTCTTGGCCTTCGAACATGTCCTTCAGATTGTCCATGATCTCCCTAGCAACCTGATAAGTCTCATTCTGCTTTTGTAAAGCACTCGTCATGCTAGCAAGCATGTAACATCGAGCTATATCATTGGATTCTCGCCAACGAGTATAGGCAACTGGGACCTCCTCAAGCGGTGTGTCAGGTTTTGGCCTTGGTGGACATGGTTCGTCCAATACGAACTTGTGTCTCTCGCAGCTGAGAACTATCAATAGATTTCTTTTCCAATCTTTATAATTATCGTCATTCAGTTTATTCTCAGTAAGTATTGAAATGAGGGGTGTCGGTGACATTTTGAACTGAAATAAAACTATACTAGACATCATTACAAAGCCCAAGCAAATATACAGATAATTTAGCAAATAAAACATACAAGTATGTTCCTATATGAAACTTGAAAAACATATAGCATTGCAACGATAATTCTCAGCACCTATTATCCCAAGCCACTGAGAGGTGGTCATGAAACAAATAGCTGGAACATAGACCCCATCCAATTAATATATGTTGTCTTAAATCCTCTAAGGTTAAGACATATATTAATAACCGCTTATTTGGCCACCAGTTTAGTTAACAGAGCTTCTAGGGAAGGTTAATAACTAAACGAGTCTTGAGCATATAACCATTGTTTACGTAGCCCGATCCACATCCTACCAAGCCACCGAGGGGTGGTCATGACTAGGATCGTACCCGAACACGTTTTCCACGTAGGAGATCCAATCTAGTATACCGGCGGCGGTAAACACCTACCGAGGGGTGTGGTCAGGCCAGAACTGACGCGAGGCGTTACCATGCTTTCACATATGGATCAACAATGGAGGCCGTGGGTTTTGTTTTAAACCCTCTCCCACTCAATATTTTGAAAAACATGCAAGTTTTGACAAATTATGTATGTTCAATATAGTATGAGTGGCACTCAGCTATCCTATATGACATGTTATCAAATATGCATATAAAACATCCATCAATACATATTTATACATCCATGACATATCACAGAAAAAATAATTGACAGAATAACCAAGCCATAGTTCCATCCTAGAACAAAGAAAATAAAGATTACAAAATTTCATCCAAAGCATTCTTTGGGTCTTGAATTTTGTTCCGTCTTCTTGTATCCATCTTTATGTAGCCTCTCCATTTATTTCTCATCCCAAGAATCATTTAAAATTTAAATCCCCAAAAATTTAAATTTCAAATTCAAATTCCAAATTCGAATTTCAAATTTAAATTTCAAATTCAAATTTTAAACAATTTTAAACATCATGTGTAATAATATGTAATTTCAAAAATTTCAAATTTTCAATTGCATATTTTTAAACATGATTTAAAATTAAATCTCAACTTTAAAAATAAAAATTTTTCGATTTTTGAATCGTCGCACCACCGTCCCCGGAGGTGGCAGCCGCCGTGGGCAGCCCCCAACCCCGGGGGGGCTGGCAGCCCACGGCCGCCCCATGTGCAGCCTTGCCGGGCTGCAGACCAAGCCTGCAGCGCCAGGCTGCACGCCCAGGTTGGGCGCAGCAGCACTGCCTACAGCCACAGGCTGCACGCCCAGGCTGCGGCCAGCCTTGGGTAGGCCACGGCCACCCTCGACAGCAAGCCAAGCTTGCGGCCGTGGGTGATTATGGCCTGCACAGGGGCAGCCGCAGCCCATCCTGCCCGAGGGCAGAGGCTACAGCCCCACCAAGGCCCGACGGCCTATCATGAGGGGTCGTGTCTCGATTTCGTGCCATATTCTAATTTGCCAATTAGAATCTCCAAAATTAATTTTGAATCCCAATTAAATTGAAATTTTTCACACAATCAAAATTTCAACCTTTAAATTAAATTTAACTTTGGGAAAAATAAATTACGGTCTTCAGTCTTCAATTTCCTCCAAGAATAATTACTAAAATTACGGTCTTCAGTCTTCAATCTCCTCCAAGAATAATTACATAAAATTTCCTAAACCGTTTCTGGTGTACAAAAATTCTAACCATAATAATTCTAAGAGACAAAAATTAAAATCCATGGGAAAATTACAGTGCTAATAAACTGCTCCCATGGTTACATAAAAATTCCTAGATACAATTTTTTCTAAATTCTAAGGAACCATAACCGGCATAAACAAGCATGCTTATAATAATTCTAAAAATTAAAATAACCACATACTTCATACATAATCCATGATAACAATATAAAGGAATCCTAGAATGCCACTCTCTAAATATCAAATCCATACATAAATAAAAAAACTAAGTAATTGTCAAATTTATGTACATGGCATAGTCATGAGATGGCTCTGATACCAATTGTAGGAAAATAAACCAGAAAAAATGTATCAGAGTGGCGCAGCAGAACAATAAAAATTTTTTAGATCATTAAATATCTCATGATGCCATATACAATAAACCAACAACAATTAAAACTCATACCTCAAGGATGCCTATCTGCAGGAGGAGAATGACCGGAGGGCTTCAACCAACTAGCCTTCTTTACTATTCTCCAATTCCCAAATGGTTGAGTGTGTGGGCACTCTGAACCTCGATCGGTATGCTAGCACTGCTAGTCTTCTTTTGACTACCTAGATCTCTAAAGAACTTATTGTCACGGTGGGCTGTGCAACAATAAGCCTGCTCACTTGAGAGTCTGTGGTCTTAGAGAACTGGAGTGGCAGGACCTCTATTAATAGACCTGCATGAGATGAGTCTCTGAATTTGAATTGGATTAGGAGAAGATATTCTCCTTTATCCATAAGCATAAAATCTGAATTTTCCAAGGGAAAAATCCCAACAATAAATTCGGGCACTTTAGCATAAATCCAATCCCTAAACAAGATTTTAAGTAAAATTTTATCTCCCTTTTTTCAACCAATAAATCCAAAAATTCAAAGGAGAAAATCCCCACAAAAATTCGGCCACTTTTGGATAAGGGAGAATCAAAATTCCACTAGGATTTTCAAGCTTGAATCTTATCTCATCCTTTTCCAAAATAACCGAAAATCTCCTAGGTGATTCACTCCAAAAATTTGGCCATTATCTGGGAGGAGGGAATCCAAATTCAACTAGGATTGAAACTTCAATTTTCCCTTGAACCTTATCCACAAAAATCCAAAAATCTATTGAGGTTAATGCTCAAAATTTTCGTCCATCTTTAGTTAGGATTTGGATTCAAAATTCAAGTTGGATTCTAACAAGATTATCCTCTCCATATCTAACTCAAATTCGAATTTCATTCCTTGTGGATTTACCACAACAAATTCGAATCCCACTTGGACTGTGATTTAAAATTTGAATTTTAAATTTCAAATTCAAATTTCAAATTCGAATTTCAAATTCAAATTTTAAATTTCAAATTTCAAATTTCAAATTTAAATTTCAAATTCAAATTTCAAATTCATATTTTCAAATTTAAATTTCAAATTCAAATTTAAATTTCAAATTTCAAATTTCAAAATTCAAATTTCAAAATTCAAATTTCAAAATCCACAAAACAGTTGTGTTTTAAATTCTTGTTCTCATGGATAATTTTCAACAACTCCAATCCAATCTCAAATAAAATCATGGCAATTTTATTTGGAGTTCGAATAATTGTGTACTCTATTATCCAAAAAAAAATCTGAATCCAACCGGAGAGAATCTTGTCTACCATCCTAATCCTATGTCAACACCATCCATGCATAATAAACTAACCAATAGCATACACAAATCAATTTGCCAAACGTTAAGGAATTATGTGGAGCTAATAGAGGGACTGATTAGACATACATAATCAGGCTCCCGCAAATCCATATGATCATCATTCTTTACCGAACAACTCAATCATATGATCACTAATTTCAGAGTCCCACCACTATAAACCTAAAACTGAACTCCCAATTATATACCATATTACGTAAGCCTGTGACAAGCTATCGTCCAATGACCTTGTCGTGTATGCATAACTCTCATATGATATCCATGATCAGCCTTAGGCCAAAGTCCGTTTAATCCTACTGATCAGGCTATCTTAAAGTTCTATTATACTACTGAATTAAGAAAATGATTATTCACCATATGTGAATAAGAAGTCATCCACCCAGCAGACGACCCAAGGCCTTATCCATTTTCACATTTAGTATAATGCCTTTAAGAGGATACCCTTAACTCCTCATTAGAGCTATGATTCCGATATCTGTAAACAAACCCTTCATCGTATACAAGTCATGCACCCAACGAACCAGTCTATAAGCTTACTACCTCTGAGACGCTTTAGCCATTGGAACATCAAAGTATACAAGTCATATACATGAAACTACCTTTTACTCAAGATTAAGGTTACTGCACAATGAACGTCAAAAGCAGATCGATTCACTCAAAGCGGACTTCGTAGATCAATCACTCTTTAGTCCCGGTCTAATATGTCACCACCAAGCAACATATCTATGTCTCTACTTGGGAGTCCAGCTCTAGACAGTCAAGACAAACCATCCCCTCCAAGGCTTTAGACAACATAATAGTCTTAACATGAGTTAGATGCTCGGTCTAACCCCGTAGACTACAGACTATAGTTTAGATTGCTAACTTTAAAATATTGTCTTCTCGCATATAAAAGTTCATTGCATGCAATGTTCTAACAGTTTAACACAAGCAGTCAGGGAGCCATATTTGCTTACATTTTCTTTAACATGTAAATAAAACGAGGACAGATAGCAATGTAATGAATAACCTCTATATATAATTTTATTATCCAGTTCAAAATAAATACATCAAAATATCTCTAATGCTTAGGGCATTTCCTAACAATCTCCCATTTGCCCTAAGCCCGCGATGTGCCATGTTACGTATCCCCATCGCCTCTGCATGCCTCTCAGAGCTTCTGACCACCAAAGTCTTAGTAAAGGGATCGGCAATGTTGTCCTCAGACGCGATCTTACATACATCTACTTGTCCTGTCTCCACGTGCCCTCTCATGTCGACTTCCTCGAATCCTTACAAGTCTGGAAGACTCAGTCTGTATATCCTACGGGTGTTAGGTCCCCTCCAGAATAAACCAGCGTATAATCCCTCATTCTCTTAAGATACTTGAATATATGCTTTACTGTTTGCCAGTGCTTGGTTCCAGGATTTGCTTGATATCGACTCACCATACCTACTGCAAAACATATGTCTGGGCGAGTGCAAAGCATAACATACATAAGGCTACCCACCGCGGATGCATAAGAGACCTTACTCATACGCTCTCTTTCTTCCGATGTCTTGGGACAGTCATCCAATGAAAGAGTTAGACCAGCAATAGAAGGTTGTGTACCTTTCTTTGCCTCTTGCATTGCATATTTGTCAATTATTTTATCTATGTATGAAGCTTGGGATAACGCTATCATTTTGTTCTTTCGATCTCTGAAGAAACGAATGCCTAGAACATAATTAGCTTCTCCGAAGTCCTTCATGTCAAACTGTTGGTGTAATCGAAGCTTGACCGATGATAAGTTTCCTATATCATTCCCAATGAGTAGTATATCATCAACATAGAGTATCAGGAAGACCACTTTTCCATCCTTAGGGTTCATCAACGTTCTGCTCAAAATTAAATGTCTTAATCCCTTGATCAAACCTCTGGTTCCATGAGCGGGATGCTTGCTTTAATCCATTAATGGATCTAAGCAATTTGCAGACTTTCCTTTCTTGGCCTTTCGCTACGAACCATTGGGGCTGTATCATATAGATGCACTCTTCAAGATGGCCATTCAAAAATTGCGTCTTGACATCCATTTGCCAGATCTCGTAATCAAGAGCTGTAGCAACGGACAGAAGAATACAGATAGACTTCAGCATAGCAACAGGCGAAAAGGTTTCATCGTAATCGATTCCAGCCTTCTACGTGTGCCCCTTTGCAACCAGTCTAGCTTTGAAAGTTTCCATTCTCCCTTCTGCATCCTTCTTTCTTTTGTAGACCCATTTGCATCCAATGGGTTTTATCCCATCAGGCAAATCTACAAGTTCCTAAACAGAGTTAGATTTCATAGAATCCATCTCATTGTTCATAGCCTGTTTCCAAGATTTAGAATCAACATCATTTATAGCTTTATCACAGGTGACCGGATCATCCTCATGCTCATAAGCCTCGGCCTGGTATACCTCAGCATCATACATGAAGAAATTAGGTTTTTTCGAAACCCTCCCACTACAACGAGGCACCCTAAATTGTTGATCATTTGCAGGTCCTTCACCAGAACTCGGACTTGCGTCCAAGATCGAAATCTGTGGAGCAGTTCTTTCACTCGATAACTCCTCTAGCACCATTTTGCTTCAATGGTTAAAGTCATTCATGTGACTTTCCTCCAAGAATGTCACATGGGTCGAGACAGTGACTTTTTGTTCCTTCGGGTTATAGAACAAACCTCCTTTAGTTCTCTTTGGATACCCTACAAACATGCACAATTCTGATCTTCGTTCTAACTTCTTCGCATTCACATCCAGTACATGCGCCGGGTAGCCCCATATTCTCATATATCCAAGGGAGGGCTTCCTGCCACGCCATAATTCATATGGAGTTCTGGGAATTGATTTGCTTGGAACCTGATTCAAAATATAGCACGCCATTTGTAAAGCATATCCCTAAAATGATAATGGTAGCATTGAATAACTCATCATGGACCGTACCATATCCAACAAGGTCCTGCTTCTCCTTTCGGCTACACCATTCTGTTGTGGAGTACCAGGTACAATCAATCGGGATAATGTCCTGTTCTCTATTGATGTCCTAGAAATTCATCGGAGAGGTATTCACCACCTTGATCAGATCGAAGTGTCTTTATGGATTTATCCAATTGCTTTTCCACTTCCGCACCATACTCTTTGTCAAACGTTTCTCTCTTGCGGTGTATCAGATACACATATCCATACCTCAAGTAATCATCTATAAAGGAGACATAATACTCGAACCCTTCTTGTGATGTGACGTTCATGGGGCCACATACGTCAGTGTGCATAATTTCTAAGAGCTCCTGAGCCCTTGTACCCTTAGCTCCAAAAGACCTCTTGGTCATCTTACCCTTTAGACAAGACTCACATTGGGGAAGACGTACCTCCTCCAGAGATTCCAGAGGACCATCTTTTACTAATCTTTGAATCCTATCCTGATTAATATTACCAAGTCTTAAATGCCAAACACACGCCTTGTTAGAGTGAGAAACTTTCAACCTTTTAGAGTTATCTATTAATTCAGTGTCAAGCAGTGAGTACATCTTTGGTTTGATCAAATATAGGTTTCCATCCATCCATCCAGAACAGATAAAAGACTTATTTCTATGAATATCAACTCTTTTACTAAAAGAAACTGAATAAGAATCCTTTATTAAACAAGCTACCGATATAAGGTTCCTCCTAAAATTAGGAACATAAAAACAGTCTTTCAATAAAATAAACCTAAATTGATCAAAGTAAAAGTAAATATCTCCCACTGCCTCAGCCACCACCAAGCTGCCGTCTCTAGTTCGCAATGAGAGGTTCCTATCATGTAAACTTCTCATTTCCACGAACCCCTGTATAGAAACACAAACATGATTAGTAGCGCCCTAATCAATGACCCAAGTGTCTTTCGATTCTTCTACCAAACACACTTTTAAGTAGTGAAGTTCCTTACCTTCCTTGCCCTTGGCGGCTAGGAATTCCCAGCAAGCCTTCTTAAAGTGACCTACCTTCCCTCAGTGGAAGCACTTGGACTTTTTAGGGTCCCTGGGCTTCTTGTTCTTCTTTTTCTTCTTCCCATCCGAGACAGGAGGATTAGAAGAAATGGAAATCGCTTGCTTCTGATTTGGCCTCTTCCTCTTCCATGAGGGTTTGGAAGATTCCGTCAAATTGGCCTCTCCTTTGGGTTGGACCGCATCCCCATCCCTGATCATCCGCTCATAAGCTTGGAGTTGCTTCATGAGCTCGGTTAGTCCTAACTCCCTTGTCGCCAGATTGTATGTGGCCTTAAACCCCACAAAATCTTTAGACAGAGTTTTGAACACCATCTCGATCTGGGTGTTGTAGTCCAACTCAGTACCATTTTCGGTAGCTTCAGCGAAGAATCCCATTAGTGTGATCATATGGTCCTTCACCGGAGTACCTACGTTTTGCTTAGAGTTCATAATGCTGGTTATAGCGGACTGTCGAGCCAACTTTTCTTGACCTCTGAACATGTCCTCCAGATTGTCCATGATATCCCTAGCAACCTGATAAGTCTCACGCTGCTTTTGTAAAGCACTCGTCATGCTAGCAAGCATGTAGCATCGAGCTATATCATTGGATTCTCTCCAACGAGTATAGGTAACCGGGACCTCAAGCGATGTCTCAAGTTTTGGCACTGGTGGACATGGTTCGTCCAGTTCGAACTTGTGTCTCTCGCAGCTGAGAACTATCAACAGATTTCTTTTCCAATCTTTATAATTATCGCCATTCAGTTTATTCTCAGTAAGTACTGAAATGAGGGGTGTCGTTGACATTTTGAACTGAAATAAAATTATACTAGACATCATTACAAAGCCCAAGCAAATATACGGATAATTTAACAAATAAAACATGCAAGTATGTTCCTACATGGAACTTAAAAAACATATAGCATTGCAACGGTAATTCTCAACACCTATTGCCCCAAGCCACCGAGGGGTGGTCATAAAACAAATAGCCGGAACATGGACCCTGTCCAATTAATATTTGTTGCCTTAAATCCTCAAAGGTTAAGACATATATTAAAAACCACTTATTTGGCCACCAGTTTAGTTAACAGAGCTTCTAGGGAAGGTTAATAACTAAACCAGTCTTGAGTGTATAACCATTGTTTACGTATCCCTATCCACGTCCTACCAAGCCACCGAGGGGTGGTCATGAATAGGATCGTACCCGAACACGTTCTCCACATAGGAGATCCAATCTAGTATACCGGCGGCGGTAAACACCTACCGAGGGGTGTGGTCAGGGCAGAATTGACGCGAGGCGTTACCATGCTTTCACATACGGATCAACAATAGAGGCCGTGGGTTTTGTTTGAAACCCTCTCCCACTCAATATTTTGAAAAACATGCAAGTTTTGACAAATTATGTATGATCAATATAGTATGAGTGGCACTCAACTATCCTATATGACATGTTATCAAATATGCATATAGAACATCCATCAATACTTATTTATATATCCATGACATATCACAGAAAAAATAATTGACAGAATAACCAAGCCATGGTTCCATCCTAGAACAAAGAAAATAATGATTACAAAATTTCATCCAAAGCATTCTTTGGGTCTTGAATTTTGTTCCGTCTTCTTATGTCCATCTTTATGTAGCCTCTCCATTTATTTCTCACCCCAAGATCATTTAAAATTTAAATCTCCAAAAATTTAAATTTCAAATTCAAATTCCAAATTCGAATTTCAAATTTAAATTTCAAATTCAAATTTTAAACAATTTTAAACATCATGTGTAATAATATGTAATTTCAAAAATTTCAAATTTTTAATTATATATTTTTAAACATGATTTAAAATTAAATCTCAAATTTAAAAATAAAAAATTTTCGATTTTTTAATCGTCGCACCATCGTCCCCGGAGGCGGTAGCCGCCGTGGGCAGCCCCCAACCCCGAGGGGGCTGGCAGCCCATGGCCGCCCCATGTGTAGCCTTGCCATGCTGCAGGCCAAGCCTATGGCCTTTGGTGATTATGGCCTGCACAAGGGCTGCCGCAGCCCATCCTGCCCGAGGGTAGAGGCTGCAGCCCCACCAAGGCCCGACGGCCTATCTCGAGGAGTCGTGTCTCGATTTTCATGTCATATTCCAATTTACCTATTAGCATCTCCAAAATTAATTTTGAATCCCAATTAAATTGAAATTTTCTACACAATCAAAATTTCAACCTTTAAATTAAATTTAACTTTTGGGAAAAATAAATTACGGTCTTCAGTCTTCAATTACATAAAATTTCCTAAACCGTTTCTGGTGTACAAAAATTCTAACCATAATAATTCTAAGAGACAAAAATTAAAATCTATAAGAAAACTACAGTGCTAATAAATTGCTCCCATGGTTACATAAAAATTCCTAGATACAATTTTTTCTAAATTCTAAGGAACCATAACCGGCATAAACAAGCACGCTTATAATAATTCCAAAAATTAAAATAACCACATACTTCATACATAATCCATGATAACAACATAAAGGAATCCTAGAATGTCACTCTCTAAATATCAAATCCATACATAAATAAAAAGACTAAGTAATTGTCTAACTTATGTACATGGCATAGTCATGAGATGGCTCTGATACCAATTGTAGAAAAATAAATCGGAAAAAATGTATCAGAGTGGCGCAGCGGAACAATAAAAATTTTTAGATCGTTAAATATCTCATGATGCCATATACAATAAACCAACAACAATTAAAACTCATACCTCAAGGACGCCAATCTGCAGGAGGAGAATGACCTGAGGGCTTCAACCAACTAGCCTTCTCTACTATTCTCCAATTCCCGAATGGTTGAGTGTGTGGGCACTCTGAACCTCGATCGGTATGCTAGCACTGCTAGTCTTCTTCCAACCACCCAGATCTCTAAAGAACTTATTGTCACGGTGGGCTGTGCAACAATAAGCCTGCTCACTTCAGAGTCTGTGGTCTTAGAGAACTGGAGTGGTAGCACCTCTATTTATAAACCTGCATGAGGTGATTCTCTGAATTTGAATTGGATTATGAGAAGATATTCTCCCTTATCCATAAGCACAAAATCTGAATTTTCCAAGGGAAAAATCCCAACAATAAATTCAGGCACTTTAGGATCAATCTAATCCAAATCTAAACAAGATTTTAACTAGAATTTTATCTCCCTTTTTTCAACCAAAAAATCCAAAAATTTAAAGCAGAAAATCCCCACAAAAATTCGGCCACTTTTGGATAAGGGAGAATCAAAATTCCACTAGGATTTTCAAGCTTGAATCTTATCTCATTCTTATCCAAAATAACCGAATTTTCCTAAGGAGATATGCTCCAAAATTTTGGCCACTTTCTGGGGAGGAGAGAATCCAAATTCAACTGGGATTGAAACTTGAATTTTTCCTTTGAACCTTATCCACAAAAACCGAAAATCCATTGAGGATAATCCTCAAAATTTCGTCCATCATTAGTTAGGATTTGGATTCAAAATTCAAGTAGGATTCTAACAAGATTATCCTCTCCATATCCAACTCAAATTTGAATTTCATTCCTTGTGGATTTACCACAACAAATTCGAATCCCACTTGGACTGTGATTCAAAATTTGAATTTCAAATTTCAAATTCGAATTTCAAATTCAAATTTCAAATTCGAATTTCAAATTCAAATTTCAAATTCGAATTTCAAATTCAAATTTCAAATTCGAATTTCAAATTCAAATTTTCAAATTCAAATTTCAAATTCAAAATTCAAAATTCAAAATTCAAAATTCAAAATTCAAATTTCAAATTTCAAATTTCAAATTTCAAATTTCAAATTTCAAAATCCACAAAACAGTTGTGTTTCAAATTCTTGTTCTCATGGATAATTTTCTACAACTCCAATCTAATCTCAAATAAAATCATGGCAACTTTAATTGGAGTTCGAATAATTATGTACTCTATTATCCAAAACAAAATCTGAATCCAACCGGAGAGAATCTTGTCTACCATCCTAATCCTATGTCAACACCATTTTTTATGCATAATAAACTAGCTAATAGCATACACAAATCAATTTGCCAAACATTAAGGAATTATGTGGAGCTAGTAGAGGGACTGATTGGACATATATAATCGGGCTCCGGTAAATCCATATGATCATCATTCTTTACAGAACAACTCAATCATATGATCACTAATTTCAGAGTCACAACACTATAAACCTGAAACTGAACTCCCAATTATATACCGTATTACGTAAGCCTGTGACAAGCTATCGTCCAATGACCTTGTCGTGTATGCAGAAGCCTCATATGATATCCATGATCAGCCTTAGGCCAAAGTCCGTTTAATCCTACTGATCAGGCTATCTTAAAGTTCCATTATACTACCGAATTAAGAAAATGATTATTCACCATATGTGAATAAGAGGTCGTCCGCCCAGTAGACGACCCAAGACCTTGTCCATTTTCACATTCAGTATAATGCCTTTAAGAGGATACCCTTAACTCCTTATTAGAGCTATGATTCTGATATCTGTAAACGAACCCTTCATCGTATACAAGTCATGCACCCAATGAACCGGTCTATAAGCTTACTACCTCTGAGACGCTTTAGCCATTGGAACATCAAAGTACACAAGTCATATACATGAAGCTGTCCTTTTACTCAGGATTACGGTTACTGCACAATGAATGTCAAAAGCAGATCGATCCACTCAAAGCAGACTTCGTAGATCAATCACACTTTAGTCCCGGTCTAATATGTCACCACTAAGCAACATATCTATGTCTCTACTTAGGAGTCCAGCTCCAGACAGTCAAGATAAACTGTCCCCTCCAAGGTTTTAGACAATATAATAGTCTTAACATGAGTTAGATGCTCGGTCTAACCCCATAGACTACAGACCATAGTTTAGACCACTAACTTTAGAACATTGGCTTCTCACATATAAAAGTCCATTGCATGCAACGTTCTAACAGTTTAACACAAGCAGTCAGGGAGCCATATTTGCTTACATTTACTTTAATATGTATATAAAACGAGGACAGATAGCAATATAATGAATAACCTCTATATATAATTTTATTATCCAGTTCAAAATAAATACATCAAAATGTCTTTAATGCTTAGGGCATTTCCTAACAAAGAATACTCGCGGTGTGTCCACAACCTCCCCTTACATTTGCCTTCGCCGCCATCATCGCCTATAGATGATTAAGCCATAGGACGCTTACCTACAGCATGAACACACTCTGTGAGCTTTACGCCTAGTAAGTACAACATGTTTACCGTAAAACATGATTAAAACATAATACATATTTAAAATCACATAGCAATTCATATAGCATTTATCATATCACATATCATAACATCACATAGTGTGTCATTGAATTTCACACTTTACATAATATATGCATAACAGAATATATCGTGTATTATAATGCATCCTTCTGTAACTGGAAACATGGTGAACTATAACTAATGCATGATCCAGTTATGTTCATTTATACTTCAGATTTCTCTTTTCTTTTATTCTTCTCTATTTACGGCCCATGTGTTAGTATCGTGTGCGCGCAGACCAACGGTAACGCCCGAGGTCACTAAAAAGCCGGAGAGCCATCAACGGATGCTCAACTTTCTACTTTAACTTAACTTAAGAACCTCTTCAACTAAAAAGACTAGTACGACACACCTATTTAATTCCATTTTGTTTATCTGTTCTAGCCACATGCTTCTCTAAACTATCCCTAATCCTATGTGGTAGGGACGCGTGACTTCTAACATGATCTTTCACCAATCTACTTGATTGGAATCTATATGCTCTTAAATATGCTATGCATCAATGTGTGCATGGCATAAATACTTAACATACTGTAAAAACATCATTTTAACATCATTTTCGTTCATACTATAGGTGGAGTTGTATTTACCTAATTGTAAGCAAATGTGTACTTGTACTCGCCCCTATATTAGCTTACAAGTTACCACTTGTCATCAATAATGTATCTTATTAGCACCTTCACCAAGTCAGTAATACTGTTATTGACTATTACTTGTGTTTTTATATGGTACCGAGGCCCGTCAGTACTCTATTGGCCTATTTTGGGGATTTGGTGTTTAATATCGATCGTGATTGATTAACTGTCTACTTGACAGATTAATCACCGTTCCTTACCAATTCGTTAAGAATACAGTCCTTGACTGGTTGCCGACCAGTCAACTAACCGGTTACCTCGCACGTTGGTAACTAGGTGGCCTACCAGGTTACTATGCGTAAACTTGGTGTAGTAACTAACCAGGTTACTTGACTATTTAGGTGTGTAGCCTACCAAGTTACTATTCCTTGTTTGGTGTAGTGGCCCATTGGGCCACTATGGCTTGTTTGGTGTAGTAATCTACTGGGCTACTAAGGCTTGTTTGGTGCGATAGCCTATCGGGCTACACACACGATTTTGTTTATTAAAGAAAAATCATTTTGGTTCTCTTATAAAGTTCTTGGTAAAATTATGTATTTGGAACCCGTCCCCTTATCACCCCGTTGGAAGGTGGGAGACGTTTTTATGAAAACCAAGTTTATATTTTAAAGGTCTTAAAACTCATTTTTGAGGTTGCATTTTAAAGCTGGTTTTTGAACCACTTTTGAAAATGGTTTTGAAACTTGACCGAAACGATTTTGTTTGTATATTCGGCGAACATGAAAGTTTTCATCCTTGACAAGATGAACAAATCTCAATTCTAACTCTAGCTGGTCCTAATCTTACTAAACCCATGGGCAATGTGCCCAGTTTTTACAAAAACTCCCAATTTTGTATTGTTTTGAAAACGGTTCTGTTTAAGGCCCGAAACAGCCAAATTTTTAAAACACATAGGTCATTATCAAGATCTCGACGAGATCTACAACTTTCATGTTGAGCCCGAAGTCCGGTTCAGAATCTAAGTGGTCCATTTTTAATAAAATCCGAGACTACTTTTCTGGGTTCGAATTTTGTTCCCAGTTTTGGGCACTGGGTGAAAATCACTAGCAAAACCTATCGTAACGTCGTTTTTTGGCCAAAGTCTATTTGATGGAAAAATAACTGTACCGAATTTCCTTAAAACATCATGTTTTATCAAATCCCAAATTTGGACCCTAAGTGGGTCAAAATGGCCAAAATCTATGGCTATTTCCTGGGGACAGATTTATGTCCACCACATTCCTAAATGTTTGTAGCATCACACATACAATAACCATTCGTAAATATTGTAAACACAACCATAACCACATAAACTTAAAAATGGAAAGCTAAGGGCTCAAAATAAAATTATTACAAACCATTTGCATGAATAAATACACATAAATAGCCTTGATCAAGATCTTAAAAACCACTAAACCACCAAAGGTAGGGTTTTCAGTTATTACCTTTGTGCTTTGAACCAAGCATGATTTGAACTAGGGCTTGAAGATCAAAATGGCCATGTGTTTCTTGTTGAGAAGGGGTTGGTTTTATGCTAGGAAAATACCACAAAAATTCCTCTCAATATCAACTTAAAACAAAAGAACTAAATCACAAAGATTGGTCTAGAACCTTACCCTTAAAAGACTTAAGATGACTTGGAAATGGTTCCTCCTAGCATAAGTTTGAAGAGGTTTGTTTTTGGTAAATTTTTGGCAAAGTTTTGGTCTTGAAAAATGGTGGTTTTTGGGCTATGAAAGTGGTCGGCTACTACTTGGAAGAGAGAGAGAGAGCTGTGTTCTTTTGGACATGTGAAATGAAAGAAACATAAGCTAAGGTAAGGTCGCCCTTTTTATAGGAAAACTCTAAGCAAGCTTAACCAACTTAAGCTTAATAAATCAAACCATATTTATGCAAATTTAGGGACAAATTTCTGTCCCTTTTCAGCGATTCCCACTGAATGTGCTACTGCAATTTAAGGGAAAAGATAAAAAAAATTGCTTGATGTAAGGTGATCGAATGGTGATGGAAAGGAATTGTAATTTAATGGGTTTTTGTGTCCTCTTTCCCCATTTTTTTATTCATGCTTTTTGGGATTTTCATCAGCCCAAAACCAGCTAGTTTTCCAGCTAGCATCCACTATTTTTGGGGCTGAAAATTTTCATCTGTGTTGCTCTCTTTGCAGTCCATTTTTCTACTATGGTTTTTGGTCCTATCTCGATAGTGTTCTAATTTTCATCTGTAAATCGGATTTTCTGAATTCGATTTTCATACTGATGATTTCTAGATAGTTTATACTGTCTAAGAGCCCATTCTACACAAATTTACTATTTATTTCCTATACTGTGGTTGTTTCTACATTGTATTGTCTTTCCACATGCAAACCGACGAGTTCCCAAGCGAAATTTCAAACTATTAGGAAATGCCCTAAGCATTAGAGACATTTTGATGTATTAATTTTGAACTGGATAATAAAATTATATATAGAGGTTATTCATTATATTGCTATCTGTCCTCATTTTATTTACATGTTAAAGTAAATGTAAGCAAATATGACTCCATGACTACTTGTGTTAAAACTATTAGAATGTTGCATGCAATGGACTTTTGTATGCGAGAAGACAATGTTCTAAAGTAAGCGGTCTAAACTAAGGTCTGTAGTCTATCGGGTTAGACCGAGCATCTAATTCATGTTAAGACTATTATGTTGTCTAAAGCCTTAGAGGGGACGGTTTGTCTTGACTGTCTGGAGCTGGGCTCCCAAGTAGAGACATAGATATGTTGCTTGGTGGTGACATATTAGACCGGGACTAAAGCGTGATTGATCTACGAAATCCACTTTGAGTGGATCGATCTGCTTTTGACGTTCATTGTGTAGTAACCTTAATCCTGAGTAGATGAACAGCTTCATGTATATGACTTGTGCACTTTGATGTTCCAATTGCTAAAGCGTCTCAGAGGGAGTAAGCTTATAGACCGGTTCGTTGGGTGAATGACTTGTATACGATGAAGGGTTCATTTATAGATATCGGAATCATAGATCTAATAAGGAGTTAAGGGTATCCTCTTAAAGGCATTATACTGGATGTGAAAATTTTATGAGGCCTTAGGTTGTCTGTTGGGCAGATAACTTCTTATTCGCATATGGTGAATAATCATTTTCTTTATTCGGCAGTATAACAGAACTTTAAGATAGCCTGATCAGTAGGATTAAACGGACTTTGACTTAAGGCTGATCATGGATATCATACGAGGGTTCTGCATACATGACAAGGTCATTGGACGATAGCTTGTCATAGGCTTATGTAATACGGTATATAATTGGGAGTTCAGTTTCAGGTTTATAGTGGTGTGACTCTAAAATTAGTGATCATATGATTGAGTTGTTCGGTAAAGAATGATGATCATATGGATTCGCGGGAGCCCGATTATATATGTCTAATTAGTCCCTCTACTAGCTCCACATAATTCCTTAACGTTTGGCAAATTGATTTGAGTATGCTATTGGCTAGTTGATTATGCATGGATGGTGTTGACATAGGATTAGGATGGTGGACAAGATTCTCTCCGGTTGGATTCAGATTTTGTTTTGGATAATAGAGTATATAATTATTCGAACTCCAAATAAAGTTGGCATGATTTTATTTGAGATTGGGTTGGAGTTGTAAAAAATTATCAATGAGAACAAGAATTTGAAATACAACTGTTTTGTGGATTTTGAAATTTGAATTTGAATTTTGAATTTTGAATTTGAAATTTGAACTTGAAATTCGAATTTGAAATTTGAATTTGAAATTCGAATTTGAAATTTGAATTTGAAATTCGAATTTGAAATTTTAATTTGAAATTTCAATTTGAAATTTGAAATTTGAAATTTGAAAGTTGAATTTGAAATTTGAAATTCAAATTTTGAATCACAGTCCAAGTAGGATTCGAATTTCTTATGGTAAATCCACAAGGAATGAAATTCAAATTTGAGTTGGATATGGAGAGGAAAATCTTATTAGAATCCTACTTGAATTTTGAATCCAAATCCTAACAATAATGGATGAAAATTTTGAGGATTATCCTCATGGAATTTTCAGATTTTTGGTGGATAAGGTTCAAGGAAAAATTCAAGTTTCAATCCCAATTGAATTTGGATTCTCTCCTCCCTGATTATGGCCGAATTTTTTGAGGATAAATCCTAGGAGATTTTCAGTTATTTTGGATAAGGATGAGATAAGATTCAAGCATGAAAATCCTAGTGGAATTTTGATTCTTCCCTAATCTTTTGTGGCTGAAAATATTTGCTGAAAATCCTTAAGGATTTTCAGATTTTTTGATTGAAAAAAGGGAGATAAAATTCAAGTTAAAATCTTGTTTAGATTTGAATTGGATAATCCTAAAGAAGGCCGAAATTTTGTTGGGATTTTCCCCTTGGAAAATTTGGATTTTTTGGTTGTGGATAAGGGAGAATATCTTCTCCTAATCCAATTTGAATTCAGAGAATCACCTCATGCAAGTCTATAAATAGAGGTCCTGCCACTCCTGTTCTCTTAAACCACAGACTCTCAGGTGAGCAGGCTTATTGTTGCACAACTCACCGTGATAATAAGTTCTTTAGAGATCTGGGTGGTCGGAAAAAGACTAGCAGCGTTAGCATACCGATCGAGGTTCAGAGTGCCCATACACTCAGCCATTCGGGAATTGGAGAATAGTAGAGAAGGCTAGTTGGTTGAAGCCCTCCGGTCATTCTCCTCCTGCAAGATTGGCGTCTTTGAGATATGAGTTTAAATTATTGTTAGTTTATTGTATATGGCATCATGAGATATTTAACAATCTTGAAAAAATTTTATTGTTCCGCTGCACCACTCTGATACGTTTTTTACCGATTTATTTCCTACAATTGGTATCAGAGTCATCTCATGACTATGCCATGTACATAAATTAGACAATTAATTAGTCTTTTTATTTATGTATGGATTTGATATTTAGAGAGTGGCATTCTAGGATTCATTTATGTTGTTATCATGTATTATGTATAAAGTATGTAGTTATTTTAATTTTTTAAATTATTATAAGCATGCTTGTTTTTTGCCGGTTATGGTTCCTTCGAATTTAGAAAAAATGTATATAGGATTTTTTATGTAACCATGGGAGCAATTTATTAACACTGTAATTTTTCCTATGGATTTTAATTGTCTCTTAGAATTATTATGATTAGAATTTTTGTACACCGAAAACGGTTTAGAATTTTTATGTAATTATTCTTGGAGGAGATTGAAGTTTGATGACCGTAATTTATTTTTCCTAAAAGGTTAAATTTAATTTTAAGGTTGAAATTTTGATTGTGTGAAAATTTTCAATTTAATTGGGATTCAAATTAATTTTTAGAGATCCTAATGGGTAAATTGGAATATGGCATGAAAATCGAGACACGACCCCTCAGGATAGGCCATCGGGCCTTGGTGGGGCTGCAGCATCTGCCCTCGGGCAGGATGGGCTGCGACAGCCCCTATATAAGCCATAACAACCCACGGCCGTAGGCTTGGCCTGCAGCCGAGGGTGGCCATGGCCCCCCCCCCACCCTAAGGCTGGCCGCAGCCTACCGGCTGCTGTGCCCAGCTTAGGCGTGTATCCTGGCGCTGCAGGCTTGGCCTGTAACCCAACAGGGCTGCACATGTGGCGGCCGTGGGCTGCCAACCCCTCGGGGGCTGGGGGTTGCCCACGGCCGCTGCCTGCTTCCTGGGCCGACGATTCAAAAATTGAAAATTTTGATTTTTAAATTTGAGATTTAATTTTAAATCATGTTTAAAAATATGTAATTGAAAATTTGATATTTTTGAAATTACATATTATTACACATGATGTTTAAAATTGTTTGAATTTGAAATTTAAATTTGAAATTTGAATTTGGAATCTGAATTTGAAATTTAAATTTTTTAGAATTTAAATTTTAAATGATTATTAGGATGAGAAATAAATGGAGAGGCTACATAAAGATGGATACAAGAAGACGGAACAAAATTCAAGACCCAAAGAATGCTTTGGATGGAATTTTGTAATCTTTATATTCTTTGTTCTAGAAGGTATCATGGCTTGGTTATTCTGTCAATTATTTTTTCTGTGATATGTCATGGATGTATAAATATGTATTGATGGATGTTTTATGTGCATATTTGATAACATGTCATATAGGATAGGTGAGTGCCACTCATACTATATTGATCATACATATTTGTCAAAACTTGCATGTTTTTCAAAATATTGAGTAGGAAAGGGTTTCAAACAAAACTCACGGCCTCCATTATTGATCCATATATGAAAGCATGGTAACGCCTCGCGTCAGTTCTGCCCTGACCACACCTCTCGGTAGGTGTTTACCGCTGCTGGTATACTAGATTGGATCTCCTATGTGGAAAACGTGTTCGGGTACGATCCTATTCATGACCACCTCGGTGGCTTGGTAGGACGTGCATTGGGCTACGTAAACAATGGCTATACACTCAAGACTCGTTTAGTTATTAACCATCCCTAGAAGCTCTGTTAACTAAACTGGTGGCCAAATAAGCGATTATTAACATATGTCTTAACCTTGGAGAATTTAAGGCAATATATATTAATTAGACAGGGTCCATGTTCCGGCTATATGTTTCATGACCACCCCTCGATGGCTTGGGGCAATAGATGCTAAGAATTACCGTTGCAATGCTACATGTTTTTCAAGTTTCATGTAGGAACATACTTGTATGTTTTATTTGCTAAATTATCTGTATATTTGCTTGGGCTTTATAATGATGTCTAGTATAACTTTATTTCAGTTCAAAATATCACCGACACCCCTAATTTCAATACTTACTGAGAATAAACTGAATGACGATAATTATAAAGATTAGAAAGGAAATCTATTGATAGTTCTCAGCTATTGTGGCGGCCCGCCCCTCTAGAGATCATACAATACTATTACAGTTGAGCTTTATCGCTAACTGCGATAGATTGTACTCTCATGGGTCGCCGGCTTATCTCTCTCTCTTTTTAAATCATGACGTTTTTAGGGAAAAAATTTTTTTTCTTTAAACATCATGTAAAACATTTCCCACTATTTACTTTGTTGGCAAGTACAAAGTAATTTACATATTACAGTACTTTCGTAAATATATAAAATTACAAAAGACTGTTTCTTTTTTTTTTCCGTACCTTTTTATCGCTCAGCAGAAAGACTCTGGCAGGACCATATCCATCGCCCAGTTATCCCATTTGACACGCACCATCCCGTCCGCATCCAGTCAAACAAGCTACTGAGCTGGTCGCTTACCTGCAACATTAGCAAAAATGGTGAGCTACAGGCTCAGTAAGTTCAAACATGCAAGAAATAAAATTTCTATGAATAGTACTATTCATCATAAATAGTATCGGTGACCACTATTCATATATGAATAGTAACTTTGACCACAGCACAGTGTCACAACAGTACATCTACCGCGATGTTAGTACTCTCACTAAACTGTCTTATGCTCAATTATGGCGTAGTTTCAGTTTTAGGTAATTATCTTTGCTTATGTTCTGGTTTTGAGCTCAGGTTGGCAGTACCATTTAAGTGCGCATGACTGGGAGCGGTACATTAGTGCTGACCTCCACAGCCTTAATCTCATAGCCCCGAAGGCAAACTGTACATGACTGGGAGCGGTACATCAGTGCTGACCTCCACAGCCTTAATCTCATAGCCCCGAAGGTAAAAATACCTCCCTGTACGGAAGGCTGGTATGCCAGAAAGTGGTTTCATTACCGACTTTTTAAAATTCTAACCCGGTGACTTCACATTGTCCCGTGGTTAGAAATGGTTCACATTTTAATTTTAGGGGAGTGAGTTTCATTAACCTCGCTCTAGTGCCCGAAGCACAATTAACAATGTGTCCATTCTCAATAGTGCCCGTAGCACATTACGTCTCTCTCTCTACTCTATAATAGTGCCCGTAGCACATATGTACCTAACTTATAGTTAGTACATCAAGGTTAGCAACAATAATGCTATATGTTGCAGACAGGTAAATGTCTGAACTTACCTTATCAGTCTCTTCTCTTTTTCTCTCATGGATCTTTGATCGCCCTCCTCGTAGGTCGATTTTTGGATCCTAAAGACAAAACCTTGTCTGTTAATTTTTTTTATTTCCATTTATAGCTTTTATTTTTCATTTAAAAGCTTAAATAAAACCTATTTATAACTTTTTAGGCTTTATTTATCATTTTCCCCATTTTTTCTCAACTTTTGGCAAAATTACAATTTTGCCCCTGTATTTTGGTAAAATTACGATTTTACCCCTATATTTTGGCAAAATTACAATTTTACCCCTGACGGAAATTTTGCCGATCCAGACTGCATTTTTGGCTCTCAGGAACTTTTCTGACTCTTTTCTAATCGTTACCGGGTTCAATTCTATTTTATTTTCACTTTTCCCTTTCCCGACCCTCGGGAAGCACTATTCCGACCCCTACGTCGGTTTAGCGTTTTTCTATCGTTTCGAAGCCTCAAATGGACGTTTCACTAGTATTTAAAACGTTCATCTAGACATTCCTGACCTAGGTCTCCGAGGCTCGGATTTTCCGTTCCCGACTCGGACCTTTATTTCGTTTCCAAAAACGCCCCCTCCCTCGGGGTCGGTTTTTCAATTTCACTCGCGTTTTACATTTTTAAGGGGATGGGTTACTATTCACGAACCACCCATTAGGCTTTCCTTATTAAATTTTCCGTTAGGGACTCGGGTTTTCGACCCGACCCCAAACTTTTTATTTTTATATCCATTTTACCCCAAATGCTGTTTTCGAAATTTCGGCAGCATTTCGGCGTAATTTTAGGGCTTCCGGCGTTAGGTACGCCTCGAACCATATGTACCTGCCACGTACTATACCACAAGCCTATTTTATGTAAAAGTTTTCCAAACTTTTATATAAAAGCTCACAAATTTTAAATTTCATATTTTAACCCACATTACAAATTTTTTTCTCAATTTTGTCCTTAGTTTTGGTCTCGGTTTTCACAATCAAACCGAACCAAACTTCTCAATTTTCCACCACATTTTAGGCTATTAAAATGTCATTTTTTAAACACATTTTCAAGCCCATTTTCATTACATTTTTCAACCAAATTTCTTAGGGTTTTTACCATATATAACCCACGGCCAATGAATGAAAAACATGCACAACATTTTTGTTTCATTCTTTCACTCATAATTCCATCATTTGCATATTAAAATGCATGATTTAAATTAACCAAACATCACATAAATCATGCAAAAGTTTCTTCCAAACCCTTAGGTAACCCCACGGCCACATTAGGTAAATGCATACCAAAATTTTTTTCAAGCTTTTCCATAATGCAATTCATGGTTTATTCTTCACAAAATTTAACTTGAAAACATGTTAGCAATTAAACCACACAAATTTCTTATTGCTTACTCAAGATAACCCACGGTTTTACCCTTGGAAAACCAACAAAATTTCGGTTTTTCTTTAAACCAAATACATGGTTTTCTTCCTTATTACACCCTTAACAAAACCCAAGCATCAAATCATGGAAAACAACCAAAAATTTTCCATCTTATTTCACTATTCATCCCACGGTTTTCTTGAAGAAAAACCAAGAAAAAGTTAAGTCCAAGGGGAGTTACCTTAGTCACTTGCTTCCTTTGTCTTCAAGGAATGCTTTGACACCAATTTTGTGTAGAAATATTGAAGAAATTGCTTGGTTCCTCTTGGGTCACTCACGTACACACCATGGAAGACACTTAGAATTTTTTTTTTCTTGGTTTTGGCTTGAAAAATGTTCTGCCACTTTGTTCACTAAAGTTGCCGACTTAAGCAACTAAAAGGCCAATTAATTTGGCTTTCATCCAATCAAAAATTACCACATTTCATCCTTAATTCTTTCCAACATTTTCAAAAATTAAAAATGATGAATTTTGGCCAAATCTTGGCCTTTAGATCAAAAAGCAAATGAATCATGGCCATTAATGCTACCAACCACCATTTTAATCCCATTTATTAAAGGGATTTATGATGTCATAAATGCTAAAGCAAAGTTGACTTTGACTTTCACTATTCACATTAATTCGACTACTTTTTGACCGATACCGGTTCGAGCTGAAATTTTCCTGAAATCGTCCAGGCGTGTTCCTGAGGTCTCCTGTGCAGTCGGATCAATTTAAACTGCTTCCGTTTGATCAAAATTAATCCCGGAAGTTTTCCGTCTTTTATTGGCCCGGTTAGGGTTTTCAATGTCGGTTTTGGCACCGTTTCACCCGTTTCAACTCAGTGAATTTTTCCAACACTAAATTTTTACTCGTCAGTATTGTTAGAACATTTTCATATATTCTAAACAATATAAATACATTTATTTCACTCTTTAAATAGTACAAATTGTTATATACATACATTTGTACATTTTCATCCGAGAATTGCCTGTATTTCCCGGTTGTCACATTCACCCCTCCTTATAAAATTTTCGTCCTCGAAAATTAGAACAAATGGGGGTATAAACTCCTCATCTCGTCTTCTCGTTCCCACGTAGCTTCTTCAATGTTGTGATTTTTCCACAGAATCTTCACTAGTGGGATTTTCTTATTCCTCAGTACTTACTCTTCACGAGCTAGTACTCGAATAGGTTGTTCCTCATATGTCAAATCCTCATGGATTTGAATAGGCTCATGCTTCAACACATGGGACGGATCTGGTATATACTTTCTCAGCATCGACACATGAAATACATTATGCACTGCCGACAATTCTGGAGGTAACGCTAATCTATAACGACCCTTCCAATGTGCTCGATAATTTCATAAGGTCCAATATATCTTGGACTTAGTTTCCCCTTCTTACCGAAGCACATAATCCCCTTCATGGGCGATACCTTAAGAAACACGAAGTCTCCTTCATCAAACTCTAAGGATCTCCACCTCTTGTCCGCGTAACTCTTTTGTCGGCTTTGCGCAATTTTCATTTGACGCTGAATTCTAGCAACTGCATCGGAAGTCTCTTGTATGAAATCCGTCTTATGCAACTGCTTCTCTCGCAAATCATACCAATGTAATGGTGATCTGCACTTCCGTCCATACAAAGCCTCATAAGGTGCCATGCCTATAGAAGCTTGGTAACTATTATTGTACGAGAATTCAATCAATGGTAACTTCTCGTTCCAATTTCCCGCAAAACCCATCACACAAGCTCGAAGCATGTCCTCTAAAGTCTGAATTGTCTGCTCCGACTGTCCGTCTGTTTGCAGATGAAAAGCCGTACTGAGTCTCAATTCAATACCCATGTCCTCTTGCACACACTTCCAGAAATTTGAAGTGAACCGTGCATCTCGATCTGATACAATGGATTTTGGTACTCCATGTAATCTGACGACATGAGTTACGTACAACTGAGCAAACTTTTCCAACGAAAAAGTCATCTTGACAGCTATAAACCGTGCTGTCTTGGTCAGTCTGTCCACAATAACCCAGATGGCATCATAACCTTCTCGGGTTTTTGGGAGTCCCACTACAAAATCCATCGTAATGTGTTCCCATTTCCATTCAGGAATCTCCAACGGTTCCAATCTTCCTGCTGGATGTTTATGTTCCGCTTTGATTCTCTGACAGGTCATGCATCTGCTCACGAATTTTGCTATATCGTTCTTCATCCCTTTCCACCAGAACTGTAACTTCAAGTCCTGATACATCTTGCTAGTTCTGGGATGAACCAAATAGGGTGTCTCATGGGCTTCTGACATGATCCGTCTTCTAAGTTCCTCATCAGCTGGAACATTTATCCTGCCTTGATAAAGGATCATTCCATCCTTGAAAATTCCTTCTTGAGAACTTGTCATTGTTGGATCTCGCCTCTGAGCTTCCTTTATATCCTCAAATAGTGATGATTTCACTTGGAGTGCAGCTAGTCTTCCAGATATCAGCTCCAAGTTCAAAGAATTTATTTCTTGCTGCAATGGCTTCGGAAGCCTTTTTATTGGTAGCTGGTGCGATATGGTAGACTTTCTACTTAGAGCATCCGCTACACGATTGGCCTTCCCTGGATGGTATAGGATTTCACAATCATAATCCTTCACCAATTCCAACCATCGCCTTTGCCGCATATTGAGCTCTTTTTACGTGAAGAAATACTTCAAGCTTTGGTGATCAGTGAAAATCTGACATTGAGCTCCATAAAGATAGTGTCGCCAAATTTTAAGTGCGAACACTACTGCAGTAAGTTCAAGGTCATGCGTAGGGTAATTCCTTTCATGCTCCTTTAATTGACGGGAAGCATAGGCAATCACCTTGCTGTCTTGCATTAGGACTGCTCCCAATCCTATTTTAGATGCATCACTGTAGATCACAAACTTCTCCCCTTCAGTGGGAAGCGTAAGGATTGGTGTGCTTGTCAGTCGCCTCTTTAACTCCTGGAAGCTTCTTTCGCATTCCGTAGTCCACTCGTACTTCCTTTCCTTGCGTGTAAGAGTAGTAAGAGGTGCAGCTAAACGCGCGAATCCCTCTACAAATCGCCGATAATAACCAGCTAGCCCTAAGAAACTGCGTATTTCTGTCACACTCTTGGGTGCAGGCCACTGGTTAATTGCCTTTACTTTCGTCGGATCTACAGCAATACCTTCCTGGGATACAACATGTCCAAGGAAATGTACTCTGTCCAGCCAAAATTCGCATTTTGAGAATTTGGCATACAGTTGATGCTTCCTTATCGTATTCAACACGATCCTCAGATGCTCCTTGTGCTCCTCATGAGTCTTCGAGTATATAAGAATGTCATCAATGAATACAATGACAAACTTATCCAAATACTCTTTAAAAATTCTGTTCATCAAATCCATGAACGCTGCCGGTGCATTTGTTAATCCAAATGGCATCACAAGAAAATCGTAATGACCATAACGAGTTCTAAATGCCGTCTTAGGAATATCACTTTCCTTAATTCTCAGCTGGTGATATCCTGATTGTAAATCGATCTTGGAAAATACCGCTGCGCCTTTTAATTGGTCGAATAGGTCATCAATTCTAGGTAACGGATACCTATTTTTGATCGTGACCTTATTCAACTCCCGGTAATCAATGCACAACCGGAATGTTCCATCCTTTTTCTTGACGAATAGTACAGGTGCACCCCATGGAGAAAAACTCGGCCTGATGAATCCTTTATCCAAAAGCTCTTTTAATTGTACCTGCAGCTCCTTTAACTCCACTGGAGCCATGCTGTATGGTGCTTTGGAAATAGGTGCCGTTCCAGGCATCAACTCAATTTCGAACGAGATTTCTCTCTCTGGCGATATCCCTGGTAACTCTTCCGGAAATACGTCAAGAAATTCATTAACCACAGGAACATCTTCAGGTTGAAGCTTCTGTTCCTCTGTAGTGTCCACCACATATGCCAGATATCCCATGCAACCACGGGCTATCAGCTTGCTTGCTCTCAGCGAACTGATCATCATCTTCCCGGGCTTTCGAGAAGTGTCGACATATTCGAAACTCTCTTCTTCCTCGGGTTGGAATACTATCTTTGATTTCGGCAGTCGATCGTAGCTTGGTATTTCCCTAGGAAATCCATGCCTAGAATCACATCGTAATCCGCGATCTTCATCATGATCAACTCTGCATATAGTTCCCTATTTGCCACATATACTGGTACATGAGGTAGCCAGTATTTGGACAACAATACTTCCTCAGAGGGTAAAGCTGTCTTAAATACCCTTCCCATATTGTCCTTAGGAAGTCCTATCTTGTCAGCAAATGCATAGGAAACAAAAGAATGCGTAGCACCGGAATCGAATAGTACAGAGGCTACATGACTAGCGACAGGAAGCTGACCTGTCACCACGTTCGATGTTCCTGCCTCTGCATCCTCTTTACTGTAGGCCATCACACGAGCATCGGCACGTGGTACACACTCCTGGCATTGCGGCCTTACTGGTGACTCTTCAACTCTGGCCTGAAGGGAATGAGCTTGTGGGCGTGTCTGGTGTTGTTGGGAAGTGCCTTGTCCACCCTGCCTATTTGGACAGTTTCTGGCATAATGGCCTTCCTCTCTACATTCATAGCAAACAAGTGGCCTGAATCTGCATTGCCCAGAATGTCTTTTCCCGCATGTAGGGCAATTTTGCACGTTGGATTCCGCATTACCAGCTGTTCTCCGCTGCTGGTTTCGATTGTTGCCCTGGCGATTTCCAGAAAAATTACCTTTTCTCTTATTTTGCTGGGAACCTTGACTATTGCCCTAGCTTGGTTTAGCATTCTGATTTGGCTTGCTCGATTGACCAACTTGTGCAGACTTTGCCAAAGCCCTCTCCTTCTTCTTGGCCTCCCAGTGTTTTTCTCTTTCTTTTTTCTGTCGGGCTACGTGAAATTCAGCTTTAATGGCCCGACTCACACAATCTGCTACAGAAGTAGGTGGTACTTGTCCAGTGTCTACTAATGCAGCAATTTCTGGTCTGAACATCCCTATCATTTTCTGTATTTTCTCCCTCTCAGTAGGGACTACATAGGGACATAATCGGGATAACTGGTCGAACTTTCGACAAACTTCACTTACCGACATATTTCCTTGAGTCAATTCTGAGAACTCTTTCTGTTGTTGTCTCAGAGATGCAGGGTCGTAATATTTCTGGTTAAATTCTTCCAGAAATTCCGCCCAACTCATGGTAGACACGTCTCTTCTCATTCGTACAGTGTCCCACCAAAAACGAGCATCTTTTCTCAGCACAAAAGACGCACATGCAACCTTCTCCCTATCGGTTAGGTTCATAAATTCCATGATCACTTGTATTGATGACAACCAGTCTTCAGCCTCTAGAGGATTTGTAGACCCTTCAAATTCTGGCGGCCTCATACGCCTGAATCTTTCATAGAGGGGTTCTAGATTTAATACTGGTTGTGGTTCAGGAACTCTTTCATGTAGCAGCTGGAGGGATAACTGGATCCACCTCAGCTTCCTGTTCTACTTGGGTACCCTCAGAGCCTTGTCTCTATTCTAGTTCCTCTACCCGTCGCCTCAGATTAGCATTTTCTTGCATCTGAGCTTCTAACAGAGCTTGTATCTGATCCAGTCTCTCCATAACATTAGGACGTCGCTCTCGTCCCTCTGGTCGATTTCGCAAATCCACCATCTGGCCTATTGTCCTATTATGGCACAATAATTCACCGTTAGCTTTTCCATAACCACATTCATAAAATCATATCAATTCATGAAATTTAGGGTACTGTAAAGCCATATCATTGTAACACATCATCGTATAACATATAATCATTTTGATATTTCATTCATAGCAAAACATTTATATGTCATACATAGTCATCACCAGTCATATATACATCGGCCATTTTATACATCTTGGCCACAAGTCTATACAAAGGAGCTTTTCTCTCTAAGCTACTTATGTACATGTATGCATCTACTGATTACACATCTCCTGTATCTGGGACTAGAGGATATTCTTCTGGATCCTCATCGTCATCGGGGTCATCTGAATCGTCACCGTCCCTAGGCAATGCTCCCTGTCCTGAGTCATCACCTCTTCGCGGTCTAGACGGTCCAGCTTCATGATCATGCATCATTCTTCTCGGTCCGAAGATGCGTGCAAACATCTCATCTTGACCCAGTGTCTCTCGTCGACTCTGTGTCAGATGCTCAATCAGAATCTCTCTCTCGATCGTCCTGATCGTCACCACAAACTCTTGGAGCATCAGAGGAAATAGCTTGATTACCCTTTGTCTCAACTCCATGGGTAAGCCTCTCCAGAATAGCTCACAACAGTTTGCTTCAGTGAGGTTGGGTAATGGACATCTTCTCCTAATGGTCTCCTCAAATCGTGCTGCGTAAGACATCACTGTCTCACCAGACAGCATGACCATCCTCTCAGTCTGGAGAATGTAGTCCCTAACCTCATCAAATCCGGGATACGCGGGTGTATCAGCCTCTCATCTCTCTGGAGGTGTTGGAGCAGGTGTCGGATCCCTAGGCGGAAACTGATCAGCCAACCGCTGACAAAACTCAGCCCAACTGAATCCTAATAAAATCTCCTGATCGCAATACTGCCAAAATACTCGAGTGTCTCCCTGAAACATATTGATGGCCAACTGAATCCACATATCTCGATCGATGTCGCATATCACCATAATCCTCTCTATAGCATGGAGCCAGTCCTTCTCCTCCATTGACTGTTGTCCACCGTCAAACATAGGAGGACTGCTAGCTCGAAACCCCTGTGCTGCCCGAGCCGAAACTCTCACTCCAATGTGTTGGCGTCTACCAACAACTGGAATGTCCACTACCACCGGTGGATGAACTATCGGTCGTGGCTGTATAACATCTACTGATGCTGGTACTGGTACCGGAGATCTCTCGGGCACTGGGGGTCTAATTAACAGTCGTTGGGACATAGACGGCCTCACAATAGGTCTCGTCCATACCCGTAATACTCCTCTCGGTCGAGGTAGCGGTGGTCTCACATAAGGGGGTCTGGTCATCTTGCTACCTTAAAATAATTATTTTCATATAAGAAAATAATTAACTAAACTTAAGTAACCTACTTACTTGGATAGCAGTGCAGGATGCTCAAAGTGTCAAATCAGGATATGGTCACACTGCTCTGACATACCAACTGTGACTGCAGTTGGTAATCCAAACTAAACCAACCGTAATTCCGCTCTGATACCAACTGTGACAGTAGTTGGTATTATAAACTAGACCAATCTCAAACCTTGCTCTGATACCAACTGTGGCGGCCCGCCCCTCGTAGAGATCATACAATACTATTACAGTTGAGCTTTATTGCTAACTGCGATAGATTGTACTCTCATGGGTCGCCGGCTTATCTCTCTCTCTTTTTAAATCATGACGTTTTTAGAGAAAAAAAATTATTTCTTTAAACATCATGTAAAACATTTTCCACTATTTACTTTGTTGGCAAGTACAAAGTAATTTACATATTACAGTACTTTCGTAAATATATAATTTACAAAAGACTGTTTCTTTTTTTTTTTCCTTCCCTTTGTTAGGAAATGCCCTAAGTATTAGAGACATTTTGATGTATTCATTTTGAACTGGATAATAAAATTATACTTAGAGGTTATTCATTACATTGCTATCTGTCCTCGTCTTATGTACATGTTAAAGTAAATGTAAGCAAATATGGCTCACTGACTGCTTGTGTTTAAACTGTTAGAATATTGCATGCAATGGACTTTTGTATGCGAGAAGACAATGTTCTAAAGTTAGCAGTCTAAACTATGGTCTGTAGTCTATGGGGTTAGACCGAGCATCTAACTCATGTTAAGACTATTATGTTGTCTAAAGCCTTAGAGGGGACGGTTTGTCTTGACTGTCTGGTGCTGGACTCCCAAGTAGAGACATAGATATGTTGCTTGGTGGTGACATATTAGACCGGGACTAAAGCGTGATTGATCTACGTAGACCGCTATGAGTGGATCAATCAGCTTTTGACGTTCATTGTGCAATAACCTTAATCCTGAGTAAATGAACTACTTCATGTATATGACTTGTGTACTTTGATGTTCCAATGGCTAAAGCGTCTCAGAGGTAGTAAGCTTATAGACCGGTTCGTCGGGTGCATGACTTGTATACGATGAAGGGTTTGTTTGCAGATATCGGAATCATAGCTCTGAGGAGTTAAAGGTATCCTCTTAAAGGCATTATACTGAATGTGAAAATGGACAAGGCCTTGGGTCGTCTGCTGGGCGGATGACTTCTTATTCACATATGGTGAATAATCATTTTCTTAATTCGGTAGTATAATGGAACTTTAAGATAGCCTGATCAGTAGGATTAAACGGACTTTGACCTAAGGCTGATCATGGATATCATATGAGGGTTTTGCATATATGACAAGGTCATTGGATAGTAGCTCGTCACAGGCTTACGTAATACGGTATATAATTGGGAGTTCAGTTTCAGGTTTATAGTGGTGTGACTCTGAAATTAGTGATCATATGATTGAGTTGTTCGGTACAGAATGATGATCATATGGAATCACGGGAGCCCGATTATATACGTCCAATCAGTCCCTCTACTAGCTCCACATAATTCCTTAACGTTTGGCAAATTGATTTGTGTATGCTATTGGCTAGTTTATTATGCATGGATGGTGATGACACAGGATTAGGATGGTAGACAAGATTCTCTCCGATTGGATTCAGATTTTGTTTTGGATAATAGAGTACACAATTATTCAAACTCCAAATAAAGTTGCCATGATTTTTTTTGAGATTGGATTGGAGTTGTAGAAAATTATCCATGAGAACAAGAATATGAAATACAACCGTTTTATGGAATTTGAAATTTGAATTTTGAAATTTGAAATTTGAATTTTGAAATTTGAAATTTGAATTTTGAAATTTGAAATTTGAAATTTGAATTTGAAATTTGAATTTGAAATTCGAATTTGAAATTTGAATTTGAAATTTAAATTTGAAATTTGAAATTTGAAATTTGAAATTTGAATTTGAAATTTGAAATTTGAAATTTGAATTTGAAATTCAAATTTTGAATCACAGTCCAAGTACGATTCGAATTTGTTGTGGAAAATCCACAAGGTTTGAAATTCGAATTTGAGTTGGATTTAGAGAGGATAATCTTGTTAGAATCCTACTTGAATTTTGAATCCAAATCCCAACAAATAAGGGACGAAATTTTGAGGATAATCCTCAAGGAAATTTCGGATTTTGTGGATGAGATTCAAGGGTAAATTCAAGCTTCAATCCTAGTTGAATTTGGATTCTCTCCTTCCCTGAAAAGTGGCCGAAATTAGGGAGTATCTCTCCTAGGAAATTCGGTTATTTTGGATAAGGTTGAGATGAGATTCAAGCTTGAAAATCCTAGTGGAATTTTTGATTCTCCCTTATCCATAATGGCCGAAATCTTTAGGGAAGATTCACCTTGAAATTTTCAGATTTTTTGGGTTGAAAAAGGGAGATAAAATTCTAGTTAAAATCTTATTGAGATTTGGATTGGATCTATCCTAAGAAAACCGAATTTTTAGTGGAGATTCTCCCTTGGAAAAATTCAGATTTTATGGGTTTGGATAAGGGAAAATATCTTTTCCTAATCCAATTCAAATTCAGAGATTCACCTCATGCAGGTCTATAAATAGAGGTCCTGCCACTCCAGTTCTCTTAGACCACAGACTCTCAGGTGAGCAGGCTTATTGTTGCACAGCTCATCGTGACAATAAAGTTCTTTAGAGATCTGGGTGGTCAGAAGAAGACTAGCAGTGCTAGCATACCGATCGAGGTTCAGAGTGCCCACACACTCAGCCATTCGGGAATTGGAGAATAGTAGAGAAGGCTAGTTGGTTGAAGCCTCCGGTCATTCTCCTCCTGCAAGATTGGCATCCTTGAGGTATGAGTTTTAATTGTTGTTGGTTTATTGTATATGGCATCATGAGATATTTAACGATCTAAAAAATTTTTATTGTTCCGCTGTGCCACTCTTATACGTTTTTACCGATTTATTTTCCTACACCCTTTTTATCGCTCAGCGGAAAGACTCTGGCAGGACCATATCCCTCGCCCAGTTATCCCATTTGACACGCGCCATCCCGTCCGCATCCAGTCAAACAAGCTACTGAGCTGGTCGCTTACCTGCAACATTAGCAAAAATGGTGAGCTACAGGCTCAGTAAGTTCAAACATGCAAGAAATAAAATTTCTATGAATAGTACTATTCATCATGAATAGTATCGGTGACCACTATTCATATGTGAATAGTAACTTTGACCACAGCACAGTGTCACAACAGTACATCTACCACGATGTTAGTACTCTCACTAAACTGTCTTATGCTCAATTATGGCATAGTTTCAGTTTTAGGTAATTATCTTTGCTTATGTTCTGGTTTTGAGCTCAGGTTGGCAGTACCATTTAAGTGCGCATGACTGGGAGCGGTACATTAGTGCTGACCTCCACAGCCTTAATCTCATAGCCCCGAAGGCAAACTGTACATGACTGGGAGCGGTACATCAGTGCTGACCTCCACAGCCTTAATCTCATAGCCCCGAAGGCAAAAATACCTACCTGTACGGAAGGCTGGTACGCCAAAAAGTGGTTTCATTACCGACTTTTTAAAATTCTAACCCGGTGACTTCACATTGTCCCGTGGTTAGGAATGGTTCACATTTTAATTTTAGGGGAGTGAGTTTCATTAACCTCGCTCTAGTGCCCGAAGCATAATTAACAATGTGTCCATTCTCAATAGTGCCCGTAGCACATTACGTCTCTCTCTCTACTCTATAATAGTGCCCGTAGCACATATGTACCTAACTTATAGTTAGTACATCAAGGTTAGCAACAATAATGCTATATGTTGCAGACAGGTAAATGTCTGAACTTACCTTATCAGTCTCTTCTCTTTTTCTCTCGTGGATCTTTGATCGCCCTCCTCGTAGGTCGATTTTTGGATCTTACAAACAAAACCTTGTCTGTTAATTTTTTTTATTTCCATTTATAGCTTTTATTTTTCATTTAAAAGCTTAAATAAAACCTATTTATAACTTTTTAGGCTTTATTTATCATTTTCCCCATTTTTTCTCAACTTTTGGTAAAATTACAATTTTACCCCTGTATTTTGGCAAAATTACGATTTTGCCCCTATATTTTGGCAAAATTACAATTTTGCCCCTGACGGAAATTTTCCCGATCCAGACTGCATTTTGGCTCTCAAGAACTTTTCTGACTCTTTTCTAATCTTTACCGGGTTCATTTCTATTTTATTTTCACTTTTCCCTTTCCCGACCCTCGGGAAGCACTATTCCGACCCTTACGTCGGTTTAGCGATTTTCTATCGTTTCGGAGACTCAAATGGACGTTTCACTAGTATTTAAAACGTTCATCTAGACATTCCCGACCTAGGTCTCCGAGGCTCGGATTTTCCGTTCCCTACTCGGACCTTTATTTCGTTTCCAAAAACGCCCCCCCTCGGGGTCGGTTTTTCAATTTCACTCGCGTTTTACATTTTTAAGGGGACGGGTTACTATTCACGAACCACCCCTTAGGCTTTCCTTATTAAATTTTCCATTAGGGACTCGGGTTTCCGACCCGACCCCAAACTTTTTATTTTTATATCCATTTTACCCCAAATGCTATTTTCGAAATTTCGGCAGCATTTCGGCGTAATTTTAGGGCTTCCGGCATTAGGTACGCCTCGAACCATATGTACCTGCCACGTACTATACCACAAGCCTATTTTATGTAAAAGTTTTCCAAACTTTTATATAAAAAGCTCACAAATTTTAAATTTCATATTTTAACCCACATTACAAAATTTTTTCTCAATTTTGTCCTTAGTTTTGGTCTCGGTTTTCACAATCAAACCGAACCAAACTTCTCAATTTTCCACCCCATTTTAGGCTATTAAAATGTCATTTTTTTAACACATTTTCAAGCCCATTTTCATTACATTTTTCAACCAAATTTCTTAGGGTTTTTACCATATATAACCCACGGCCAATGAATGAAAAACATGCACAACATTTTTGTTTCATTCTTTCACTCATAATTCCATCATTTGCATATTAAAATGCATGATTTAAATTAACCAAACATCACATAAATCGTGCAAAAGTTTCTTCCAAACCCTTAGGTAACCCCACGGCCACATTAGGTAAATGCACACCAAAATTTTTTTCAAGCTTTTCCATAATGCAATTCATGGTTTATTCTTCACAAAATTTAACTTGAAAACATGTTAGCAATTAAACCACACAAATTTCTTATTGCTTACTCAAGGTAACCCACGGTTTTACCCTTGGAAAACCAACAAAATTTCTTTTTTTCTTTAAACCAAATACATGGTTTTCTTCCTTATTACACCCTTAACAAAACCCAAGCATCAAATCATGGAAAACAACCAAAAATTTTCCATCTTATTTCACTATTCATCCCACGGTTTTCTTGAAGAAAAACCAAGAAAAAGTTAAGTCCAAGGGGAGTTACCTTAGTCACTTGCTTCCTTTGTCTTCAAGGAATGCTTTGACACCAATTTTGTGTAGAAATATTGAAGAAATTGCTTGGTTCCTCTTGGGTCACTCACGTACACACCATGGAAGACACTTAGAATTTTTTTTTCTTGGTTTTGGCTTGAAAAATGTTCTGCCACTTTGTTCACTAAAGTTGCCGACTTAAGCAACTAAAAGGCCAATTGTTATATACATACATTTGTACATTTTCATCCGAGAATTGCTTGAATTTCCCGGTTGTCACAACTATGGGAGACATAAGTTCATACTGGACGAACCATGCCCACCAAGGCCCAAACCTGGCACACCGCTTGAGGAGGTCCCAGTTGCCTATACTTGCTGGAGAGAATCTAATGAGATAGCTCAATGCTACATTCTTGCTAGCATGATGAGTGCTTTACAAAAGCAGCATGAGACTGATCGAGTTGCTAGGGAGATCATGGAAAATCTGGAGGACATATTCGGAGGCCCAGAAAAGTTAGCTCGACAGTCTACTATAACCAGTATTATGAACTCTAAGCAAAAGACGGGTACTCTGGTGAAGGACCATATGATCACTCTAATGGGATTCTTCGCTGAGGCTACCAAGAACGGTGCTGAGTTGGACTACAACACCTACATCGAGATAGTGTTGAAAACTCTGTCTAAAGATTTTGTGGGGTTTAGGGCCACATACAATCTGGCAACAAGGGAGTTAGGACTAACTGAACTCATGAAGCAACTCCAAACTTATGAGCGGATGATCAGGGATGGGGATGCGGTCCAACCCAAAGGAGAGGCCAATTTAGCGAAATCTTCCAAACCCTCACGGAAGAGGAAAAGGCCAAATCAGAAGCAAGCGGCTTCCAGTTCTTCTAATTCTCCTGTCTCAGATGGGAAGAAAAAGAAGAAGAACAAGAAGCCTAAGGACCCTAAAAAGTCCAAATGCTTCCGCTGTGGGTAGGTAGTTCACTCCAAGAAGGCTTGCCAGGAAATCCTAGCTGCCAAGGGCAAGGAAGGTAAGGGACTTCACTATTTGGAAGCATATTTGGTGGAAGAATCGAAAGACACTTGGGTCATTGATTCGGGCGCCACTAATCATGTTTGTGTTTCTATGCAGGGGTTCATGGAAACGAGAAGTCTATATGATAGGAGCCTCTCGTTGCAGACTGGAGACGGCAGTTTAGTGGTGGCTGAGGTAGTGGGAGATATTTATCTTTACTTTGATGAATTTAGGTTTATTTTATTGAAAGACTCTTTTTATGTTCCTAATTTTAGGAGGAACCTTATATCGATAGCTTGTTTAATAAAGGATTCTTATTCAGTTTATTTTCGTAAAAGAGTTGATATTCATAGAAATAAGTCTTTTATCTGTTCTGGATGGATGGATGGAAACCTATATTTGATCAAACCAAAGATGTACTCACTGCTTGACACTGAATTAATAGATAACTCTAAAAGGTTGAAAGTTTCTCACTCTAACAAGGCGTATCTTTGGCATTTAAGACTTGGTCATATTAATCAGGATAGGATTCAAAGATTGGTGAAAGACGGTCCTCTAGAATCTCTGGAGGAGATACGTCTTCCTCAATGTGAGTCTTGTCTAGAGGGTAAGATGACCAAGAGGTCTTTTGGAGCTAAGGGTACAAGGGCTCAAGAGCTCTTAGAAATTATGCACACTGACGTATGTGGCCCCATGAACGTCACAGCATGAGGAGGGTTTGAGTATTATGTCTCCTTTATAGACGATTACTCGAGGTATGGATATGTGTATCTGATGCACTGCAAGAGCGAAACCTTTGACAAGTTCAAAGAGTATCGTGCGGAAATGGAAAAGCAATTGGATAAATCCATAAAGACACTTCGATCTGATTGAGGTGGTGAATACCTCTCCGACGAATTTCTAGGACATCTTGTAGAGAACGGGATATTATTCCAATTGACTGCACTTGGTACTCCATAACAAAATGGTGTAGCCAAAAGGAGAAATAGGACCTTGTTGGATATGGTACGGTCTATGATGAGTTATTCAATGCTGCCATTATCATTTTGGGGATATGTTTAACAAACGGCGTGCTATATTCTGAACCAGGTTCTAAGCAAGTCAATTCCCAGAACTTCGTATAAATTGTGGCGAGGCAGGAAGCCCTCCCTTGGACATATGAGACTATGGGGCTGCCCAGCACATGTACTGGATAGGGATGCGAAGAAGTTGGAACCAAGATCAGAATTGTGCATGTTTGTAGGGTATCAAAAGGGAACTTAAGGAGGCCTGTTCTATAACCCAAAGGAACAAAAAGTCATTGTATCAACCCATACGACATTCTTGGAGGAAAGTCACGTGAATGACTTTAAGCCTTGAAGCAAAGTGGTGCTAGAGGAGTTATTGGATGAAAGAATTGCTCCACAGGTTTCGGTCTTGGATGTAAGTCTGATTTCCGGTGAAAGACCTGCAAACGATCAACAATTTAGGGTGCTTCGTCGTAGTGGGAGGGTTTTGAAGAAACCTAATTTCTTCTTGTATGATGCTGAGGTATACCAGGTCGAGGCTCATGAGCATGAGGATGATCCGGTCACCTATGATGAAGCTATAAATGATGTTGATTCTAAATCTTAGAAAAAGGCTATGAACAATGAGATGGATTCTATGAAATCCAACTCTGTTTAGGAACTTGTAGATTTACCAGATGGGATAAAACCCATTGGATGCAAATGGGTCTACAAAAGAAAGAAGGATGCGGAAGGGAGAGTGGAAACTTTCAAAGCTAGACTGGTTGCAAAGGGGTACACACAAAAGGCTGGAATCGATTACGATGAAACCTTTTCCCCTATTGCTATGCTAAAGTCTATCCGTATTCTTCTGTCCGTTATTGCGGCTCTCGATTATGAGATCTGGCAAATGGATGTCAAGACGGCATTCTTGTATGGCCATCTTGAGGAGTGTATCTACATGATACAGCCCGAAGGGTTCGTAGCGAAAGGCCAAGACAGGAAAGTCTGCAAGTTGCTTAGATCCATTTATGGATTAAAGCAAGCATCCCGTTCATGGAACCAGAGATTTGATCAAGTGATCAAGACTTTCAGTTTGAGTAGAACGTTGATGAACCTTGTATTTATAAACGTATTAAGGATGGAAAAGTAGTCTTTCTGATACTCTATGTCGATGATATACTACTCATTAGGAATGATGTAGGGAACTTATCATCAGTCAAGCTTTGGTTACACCAACAGTTTGACATGAAGGACTTGGAAGAAGCTAATTATGTTCTAGGCATTCGTCTCTTCAGAGATCGAAAGAACAAAATGATAGCGTTATCCCAAGCTTTATACATAGATAAAATAATTGACAAATATGCAATACAAGAGGTAAAGAAAGGTACACAATCTTCTATTGCCAGTCTAACTCTTTCATTGGATGACTGTCCCAAGACATCAAAAGAAAGAGCGCGTATGAGTAAGATCCCTTATGCATCGGCTGTGGGTAGCCTTATGTATGCTATGCTTTACACTCGCCCAGACATATGTTTTGCAGTAGGTATGGTGAGTCGATATCAAGCGAATTCTGGAACCAAGCACTGGCAAGCAGTAAAGCATATACTCAAGTATCTTAAGAAAACGAGGGATTATATGCTGGTGTATTCTAGAGGGGACCTAACACCCGTAGGATACACGGACTCAGACTTCCAGACTTGCAAAGATTCGAGAAAATCGACATCTGGATCAGTGTTCTTGCTCGGAGGAGGTGCCATTGTATGGAGGAGCGTGAACCAGGGCTGCACAACTGACTCTCATATGAAGGCTGAGTATGTAGCTGCAACTGAGGCATCTAAAGAAGCGGTTTGACTCCGCAAGTTCTTTAGAAACCTTGAGGTCATTCCGGGTGTTGACAAGCCTATTACACTTTAGTGTGATAATACTGGGGCTATTGCCAACACAAGGGAGTCTCGGCACCACAAGAGGACCAAGCACATAGATTGGAGATATCATATTATTAGAGGGCACATGGAGACAGGACAAGTAGATGTATGTACGATCGTATCCGAAGACAACATTGTCGATCCCTTTACTAAGACTTTGGTGGCTGGAAGCTTTGATAGGCATGTAGAGGCGATAGGGAGGCGTAACATGGCACATCTGCTGACTTAAGGCAAGTGGGAGATTGTTAGGAAATGCCCTAAGCATTAGAGACATTTTGATGTATTAATTTTGAACTGGATAATAAAATTATATATAGAGGTTATTCATTACATTGCTATCTGTCCTCATTTTATTTACATGTTAAAGTAAATGTAAGCAAATATGGCTCCATGATTGCTTGTGTTAAAACTGTTAGAATGTTGCATGCAATGGACTTTTGTATGTGAGAAGACAATATTCTAAAGTAAGCAGTCTAAACTAAGGTCTGTAGTCTATGGGGTAAGACAGAGCATCTAACTCCTGTTAAGACTACTATGTTGTCTAAAGCCTTGGAGGGGACGATTTGTCTTGACTGTCTAGAGCTGGACTCCCAAGTAGAGACATAGATATGTCGCTTGGTGGTGACATATTAGACCGGGACTAAAGCGTGATTGATCTACGAAGTCTGCTTTGAGTGGATCAATCTGCTTTTGATGTTCATTGTGCAATAACCTTAATCCTGAGTAGATGAACAGCTTCATGTATATGACTTGTGTACTTTGATGTTCTAATGGCTAAAGCATCTCAGAGGTAGTAAGCTTATGACCAGTTTGTTGGGTGCATGACTTGTATACGATGAAGGGTTCGTTTACAGATATCGGAATCATAGCTCTAATGAGGAGTTAAGGGTATTCTCTTAAAGGCATTATACTGAATGTGAAAATGGAAAAGGCCTTGGGTCGTCCGCTGGGCGGATGACTTCTTATTCACATATGGTGAATAATCATTTTCTTTATTCGATAGTATAATGGAACTTTAAGATAGCCTAATCAGTAGGATTAAACGAACTTTGACCTAAGACTGATCATGGATATCATATGAGGGTTCTGCATATATGACAAGGTCCTTGGACGATAGCTTGTCACAGGCTTACGTAATACGGTATATAATTGGGAGTTCAGTTTTAGGTTTATAGTGGTGTGGCTCTGAAATTAGTGATTATATGATTGAGTTGTTCGGTAAAGAATGGTGAACATATGGATTCGCGGAAGCCCGATTATATATGTCCAATTGGTCCCTCTAGCTCCACATAATTCCTTAACATTTGGCAAATTGATTTGAGTATGCTATTGGCTAGTTGATTATGCATGGATGGTGTTGACATAGGATTAGGATGGTGGACAAGATTCTCTCCTGTTGGATTCAGATTTTGTTTTGGATAATAGAGTACATAATTATTCGAACTCCAAATAAAGTTGGCATGATTTTATTTGAGATTGGGTTGGAGTTGTAGAAAATTATCCATGAGAACAAGAATTTGAAATATAACTGTTTTGTGGATTTTGAAATTTGAATTTTGAACTTTGAATTTTGAATTTTGAATTTTGAATTTTGAATTTTGAATTTTGAATTTTGAATTTTGAATTTTGAAATTTGAATTTGAAATTTGAATTTGAAATTTGAAATTTGAAATTCAAATTTCAAATTCAAATTTTGAATCACAGTCCAAGTAGGATTTGAATTTCTTGTGGTAAATCCACAAGGAATGAAATTCAAATTTGAGTTGGATATGGAGAGGAAAATTTTGTTAGAATCCTACTTGAATTTTGAATCCAAATCCTAACAATAATGGACGAAAATTTTGAGGATTATCCTTATGGAATTTTCAGATTTTTTGTAGATAAGGTTTAGGGAAAATTTCAAGTTTCAATCCCAGTTTAATTTGGATTCTCTCCTCCCTGATTATGGTCGAATTTTTTGAGGATAAATCCTAGGAGATTTTCGGTTATTTTGGATAAGGATGAGATAAGATTCAAGCTTGAAATTCCTAGTGGAATTTTGATTCTTCCCTTAACTTTTGTGGCCGAAAATATTTGGTGAAAATCCTTAAGGATTTTCAGATTTTTTGGTTGAAAAAAGAGAGGTAAAATTCAAGTTAAAATCTTGTTTGGATTTGAATTGGATAATCCTAAAGAAGGCTGAAATTTTGTTGGGATTTTCCCCTTGAAAAATTTAGATTTTTTGGTTGTGGATAAGGGAGAATATCTTCTCCTAATCCAATTCGAATTCAGAGAATCATCTCATGCAAGTCTATAAATAGAGGTCTTGCCACTCCAGTTCTCTTAGACCACAGACTCTCAGGTGAGCAGGCTTATTATTGCACAACTCACCGTGGCAATAAGTTCTTTAAAGATCTGGGTGGTCGGAAGAAGACTAGCAGTGCTAGCACACCGATCGAGGTTCAGAGTGCCCACATACTCAACCATTCGGGAATTAGAGAATAGTAGAGAAGGCTAGTTGGTTGAAGCTCTCCGGTCATTCTCCTCCTGCAAGATTGGCATCCTTGAGGTATGAGTTTAAATTGTTGTTGGTTTATTGTATATGGCATCATGAGATATTTAACGATCTTAAAAAAATTTTATTGTTCTGTTGCGCCACTCTGATACGTTTTATACCGATTTATTTCCTACACAAACACAGTCTCCCTTTACTAATTTGGACGTGCTGATTCCATTTTTATCAGTCTTATGTCTATCTGAGGTCATCTGGACTAGTTTTCGAGATCTGTGTGATCCCACCTCGAAAAATGTATTAGGTGCCGATTGATTAATTTGGACGTCCTGAGTCTAAAAATATCAGTTTCAGAGCGAGATAAGGTCATCTTGACCCTCATCGTAATACTGCGTATCTCTCAAACTAAAATTCTCGTTTTGTGCTCAATTGACCAAATTGAGCCTACTGACCGTTCATATATCAGTTTTTGGTCAAATTAGGACCGTCTTGGCCAATAATCTGAAACTGCGTTTTTCACTATTCACTATTGATCGCTTTCTGTTTTAACTGACTAGTCTGAGTGTTCTGACTCCGATTTTACCAGTCTCTAGACGAGAAAAGGTTATCTGAACCATTTTCTCGGTATCATACCTTGCTAGGGTTTCTATCACTGTGAGGCTTAGATGTTCGGTTCGAGCGTTCCAATGATCTGTTCACCAATCTTATGTCAGGAAATGGTCATCTGAACCAGTTTTCTGATACTGCATATTTTATACATTTATACACATAATAGGGTGGACCGGATCCACTATCAGTTACCCCCTTTCACTTTATGAATAGAAATAAAAAGTAAATCTATTCAATTGGAAATTATATTGTATTTTTAAACTTAATTACTCGTTGTATAGTAATTAGGTTTCATGCATTTTAAGGTCTGCATAGCGACTTTTTTTTTTTGCTCATTACACAGCCTCATACACGGGCGTGTACAAGGCTACACGAGCATGTACCAGTTGAGCTTTGCTCAACACGGCCGTGTCTTAGAATAGTTTCATTTTATCGATTGGTACACGATCTCTTACATGGCCGTGTACCTGGGCATGTCACACTACACGGCCATGTACACCAATACGGCCTCTGACATTTTAACAACCCGATTAGTACACGGTCACTTATACGGCCGTGTACTTGATCGTGTTCACCTACACGGCCATGTTTGCTCACACGGCCCCTTGCACATGTATAGTACCAATGGTACACGGCCACTTACATGGTCGTGTACCTAACCTTGCTCACCTAAACGGCCATGTACAGTTGCATGGCCATTCTTACGTGCATAGTCTGGATAGTACACGGCCACTTACACGGCCGTGTACATGCCTATGTTCTTCAATTTTGCACTAAAATGCATCAAATTATTCCTTGATTTCTCGTTAAATGAAATTCAAGTTAGAAGAATGGGGCGGTCCTTACATGTGTGAGCATGAACGTTTGTTTTAGAGTGGCTGGAAATAATCTGTCCCTAGAAAAAGGCCACATATTTTGGCCATTTTGACCCCTTTAGGGTCCGAATTTGGAATTTAGTGAAACACAAAGTTTTAAGGAAATTTCGATATGGTTGTTTTTGCATCAAATAAGTTTTGGCCAAAAATGACACTACGATAGGTTTTTGAAGTGGTTTTCACTAGGTGTCCAAAACTGGGACTAAAAATCCGAGCCCAGACATAGGTACGGGTTTTGCTGAAAATGAACCATTTAGATTCCTAACCGAATCTCGGGCTCAACATGAAAGTTGTAGAACACGTCGAAACCTTTAAGATGATCGATGCTTGTTTTAAAAATTTGATCATTTCAGGCCTCAAACATAGCCGTTTTTAAAATGACGTAAAACTAGAAAATTTTACAAAAACTGGGCACAATAACCACGGGTTTGATAAGATTAGGAGCCATTAGAGCTAGATTTGAGCTCCGAGGTGAATATGAAAATTTTTCATCTCGTCGAGACAAAAAATTTCATGTTCGTCAAATTTGTAAACAAAGTCGTTTCTATCAAGTTTCAAAACAGTTTTCGAAAATGGTTCAAAAACCACCTTTTAAATACAAACACCCAAAATGAATTTTAACTCTTTAAAAATAAAAATGGTTTTCATATAAACGTCCCCCACCTTCCAACGGAGTGGCCAGGGGACGGTTTCAAATAAAGAATTTTCCCAAAAATTTTATAAGGCAACCAAAACGATTTTTCAAAAATGACTAAAACAGTGTGGGCAGCCCAGTAGGCTACCACACCAAACAAGCCATAGTAACCCGTTGGGTTACCACACCAAGTTCACACAAGGTAACCTGGTAGGATATATGGTCAACAACACACGAGGTAACCAGTCAGTTACTGGTCGGTAAACCAGTCAAGGACCGTGTTTGATCAATATTGTGAGGAACAATGATTAAATTGTCAAGTAGACAAACTTAATCAAACATGGTATTAGTTTGACACCAAATTCCCAAAGTAGACCGATAGGATACCGATGGGCCTCGGTACCATATAGAAACACAAGTTATAGTCACTAACGATAATAGTGACCTAAGAATGACATTAATTAATTTATTGGGTAATAAATTAATTAACCACGTATGTGTAGGAAAAATAAATCGATAAAACGTATCAGAGTGGCGCAGCGGAACAATAAAAAATTTTTAGATCGTTAAATATCTCATGATGCCATATGCAATAAACTAACAACAATTAAAACTCATACCTCAAGGACGCCAATCTTGCAGGAGGAGAATGACCGGAGGCTTCAACCAACTAGCCTTCTCTACTATTCTCCAATTCGCGAATGGCTGAGTGTGTGGGCACTCTGAACCTCGATCGGTGTGCTAGCACTGCTAGTCTTCTTCCGACCACCCAGATCTCTAAAGAACTTATTGTCACGATGAGCTGTGCAACAATAATTCTGCTCACCTGAGAGTCTGTGGTCTGAGAGAACTGGAGTGGCAGGACCTCTATTTATAGACCTGCATGAGGTGATTCTCTGAATTCGAATTGGATTAGGAGAAGATATTCCCCCTTATCCACAACCATAAAATCTGAAATTATCCAAGGGAGAATCCTAACAAATTTCGGCCATTATGGGATAAATCCAATCCAAATCTAAACAAGATTTTAACTAGAATTTTATCTCCCTTTTTCAATCAAAAAATCTAAAAATTCCAAGGAGAAAATCTCCTCAAAAAATTCGGCCACTTTTGGATAAGGGAGAATCAAAATTCCACTAGGATTTTCAAGCTTGAATCTTATCTCATCCTTATCCAAAATAACCGAATTTTCCTAAGGAGATATGCTCCAAAATTTCAGTCACTTTCTGGGGAGGAGATAATCCAAATTCAACTGGGATTGAAACTTGAATTTTTCCTTTGAACCTTATCCACAAAAACCGAAAATCCATTGAGGATAATCCTCAAAATTTCGTCCATCATTAGTTAGGATTTGGATTCAAAATTCAAGTAGGATTCTAACAAGATTATCCTCTCCATATCCAACTCAAATTCGAATTTCAAACCTTGTGGATTTACTACAACAAATTCGAATCCCACTTGGACTGTGATTCAAAATTTGAATTTCAAATTTCAAATTCGAATTTCAATTTCAAATTTCAAATTTCAAATTTCAAATTTCAAATTTCAAATTTAAATTTCAAATTCAAATTTCAAATTCGAATTTCAAATTCAAATTTCAAATTCAAATTTCAAATTTCAAAATTCAAAATTCAAATTTCAAAATCCACAAAATAGTTGTGTTTCAAATTCTTGTTCTCATGGATAATTTTCTACAACTCCAATCCAATCTCAAATAAAATCATGGCAATTTTATTCGGAGTTCAAATAATTATGTACTCTATTATCCAAAACAAAATCTGAATCTAACCAGAGAGAATCTTGTCTACCATCCTAATCCTATGTCATCACCATCCATGCATAATAAACCAGCCAATAGCATACACAAATCAATTTGCCAAACGTTAAGGAATTATGTGGAGCTAGTAGAGGGACTAATTGGACATATATAATCAGGCTCCTGCAAATCCATATGATCATCATTCTTTTACCGAACAACTCAATCATACGATCACTAATTTCAGAGTCACACCACTATTAAACCTGAAACTGAACTCCGAATTATATACCGTCTTACGTAAGCCTGTGACAAGCTATCGTCCAATGACCTTGTCATGTATGCAGAACCCTCATATGATATCCATGATCAGCCTTAGGCCAAAGTCCGTTTAATCCTACTGATCAGGCTATCTTAAAGTTCCATTATACTACCGAATAAAGAAAATGATTATTCACCATATGTGAATAAGAAGTCATCCGCCCAGCAGACGACCCAAGGCCTTGTCCATTTTCACATTCAGTATAATGCGTTTAAGAGGATACCCTTAACTCCTCATTAGAGCTATGATTCCGATATCTGTAAACGAACCCTTCATCGTATACAAGTCATGCACCCAACAAACCGGTCTATAAGCTTACTACCTCTGAGACGCTTTAGCCATTGGAACATCAAAGTATACAAGTCATATACATGAAGCTGTCCTTTTACTCAGGGTTAAGGTTACTGCATAATGAATGTCAAAAGCAGATCGATCCACTCAAAGCGGACTTCGTAGATCAATCACGCTTTAGTCCCGGTCTAATATGTCACCACCAAGCAACATATCTATGTCTTTACTTAGGAGTCCAGCTCCAGACAGTCAAGACAAACCATCCCCTCCAAGGCTTTAGACAACATAATAGTCTTAACGTGAGTTAGATGCTCGGTCTAACCCCATAGACTACAGACCATAGTTTAGACCGCTAACTTTAGAACATTGTCTTCTCGCATACAAAAGTCCATTGCATGCAACGTTCTAACAGTTTAACACAAGTAGTTAGGGAGCCATATTTGCTTACATTTACTTTAACATGTAAATAAGACGAGGACAGATAGCAATGTAATGAATAACCTCTATATATAATTTTATTATCCAGTTCAAAATAAATACATCAAAATGTCTCTAATGTTTAGGGCATTTCCTAACAGTATGGAGCATCAAACTCTGAATAGAGAGCGAGTTAGTAACGACGGCAATCGGTACCAAGTGATTTTATCTGCCTTAGTCACTAACAGTATTAGTGACTCAACAAGAGTGTTAATGAGATACGTTATTGATGACAAGTGGTAACCTGTAAGTTAACAAGGCGAGAGTGCGAATTTGCTTGCAAACTAGGTAAGTACAACTCCGCCTATGGCATGAATGAAATGATTTTAAAATGATATTTTTACAATATGTTAAGTATGTATGCCATGCACACGTTGTTGCACAGCATGTATAAGAGCATGTAATTTCACAATCAAGTAGATTGATGAAAGAACAAGTTAGATGCCATACGTCCCTACCGCGTAGGATTTGGGACAACTTAAAGAAGCATATGGCTAGAATAGATAAACAAGATGGAATTTAATAGGCATGTCGTACCGGCCTTTTCAGTTGAAGAGGTTTTTAAGTTAAAGTAAGTTAAAGCAAAGTTGAGCATCCGTTGATGGCTCTTTGGCTTTTAATGACCTCGGGCATTACCATTAGTCTGCGTGTACACAGTATTGACATATGGGCCCTAAGTAGACAAGAGATAGAAAAAGAGCATTGAAGCATAAATGAACATAACCGGATCATGCATCCACATTAGTTCACTATGCTTCTAGCTACAGTAAAATGCATTTAGTACACTATGTTTCTACTATGCATATAGTATGTGAAGTTTTGTATGACATGATATGTGATGATATTGTATGTGCTATGTTAAGTGGTATATGTAGATATCTTGCATGCTTATATGATTTTAAGTATGTACTATGTTTTAAACATGTTTCGCGGTTAACATGTTGTACTTACTGAGTGTAAAGCTCACGGAGTGTATTTATGCTATAGGTAAGCATCCTATGGCTTAAACCCTAATGGGAGATGACGGTGGTAGAGGCGGGTGTGAGGGCGCGGTTACGGATACCACCACAATAGTTTTGAGTAACAATATATTTTAGAATAGTAAACAATACATTTATATATGAATAGTATATTTGGAATAGTATGTATTTAAACAATCAGTATAAGTATGTATATATAATTGAAACTCCCTATGTTTTAGATTCCGTATTTTAACAGTATACATACGTGATTAGTGAATACGTACGCAATAAAAAAAAAACCTCTTAAAATTAAGGTATTTTACTTAATAAGTTTTAAGTAAGTATTAATTTTTTGCAAGAAAGTATAAGTATCAGTTCAAGTAGTAGTTTTTAAGTGACGGTTCGGGCCACTAAGGGCACAAGATGTCACACTTTCTTCTCGTGTCAAATTTTGAATAGGCTGTTCTTCATACGTCAGATCTTCCTAGATCTAAATTGGTTCATGTTTCAGTACATGGGACGGATCCGGTATGTACTTTCCCAAGATAGACACATGGAACATGTTATGCACTGCCGACATCTCTAGAGGTAATGCCAACTTATAGGCAACCTTCCCAATGCGTTCGATGATTTCAAATGGTCCAATATATCTTGGACTTAATTTCCCTTTCTTATTGAACTACATTATTCCTTTCATTGGCGAAACCCTTAACAATACGAAATCCCCTTTGTTAAACTCTAGGGATCCTTGTCGTTTATTTGCATAGCTCTTCTGCTGGCTCTACGCTGTCTTCATTCGTCGCTGTATTTTTGCAACTGCATTAGTTATTTCTTGCACAAAATCTATTTTGTGCAGTTACTTTTCTTGTAGATCGTACCAATGGACAGGTGATCTACACTTCCTTCCATATAAAGTTTCATTGGGTGCCATTCCTATAGAAGCTTGGTAGCTATAATTGTACGAAAATTCTACCAATGGAAGATTTTCATTCCAGTTTCCTGGGAAATCTATTATACACGCACGAAGCATGTCTTCTCACATTTAGATTATTCGTTCAGATTGCCCGTCTGTCTGAAGATGAAAAGCCATATTCAGACATAATTCCGTTCCCATAGCTTCTTGCATGCACTTCCAGAAATTCGAAGTGAATCATGCATCGCTATCCAATACAATGGACTTAGGAACACCATGTAACCTAACGATATGGGTTACATAAAGATTTGCTAACTTTTCCAGTGAAAAAGTCATTTTCACTACTATGAACCTTGTCATTTTTGTTAATTTATCGACAATAACCCAAATGGCATCATAGCCTTCTCAGGTTTTCGGTAATCCTACTACAAAGTCCATCATAATGTGTTCTCATTTCCATTTAGGTATTTCTAATGGCTCTAATTTTCTGCCTAGATGTCGATGTTCGGCTTTAACTCTTTGACATGTCATGCATCTGCTCATGAACTTTGCGATGTCCTTCTTCATCCCCTTCCACCAGAATTGTAACTTTAAATCCTGGTACACTTTACTAGCTCTGGGATGCACTGAATATGCCGTCTCGTGAGCTTCTGCCATAATCTGCCTTCTTAATCCTTCATCATCGGGAACATAAATTATTCCCTGATACAAGATTAATCCATCCTTGGGCACTTTTTCCTGAGGACTTGCTAGATTTAGATCTCGTTTTTAAGCCTCTCTAATGTCCTCGAATAATGATGATTCTAATTGAAGTGCAGCCAATTTTCCATATACCAGCTCCATCTTCAACGAATTAATCTTATAGGAAATAAATCGATAAAAACGTATCAGAGTGGCGCAGCAGAATAATAAAAAAATTTTCAAGATCGTTAAATATCTCATGATACCATATACAATAAACCAACAACATTTTAAACTCATACCTCAAGGATGCCAATCTGCAGGAGAAGAATGACCGGAAGGCTTCAACCAACTAGCCTTCTCTACTATTCTCCAATTCCTGAATGGCTGAGTATGTGGGCACTCTGAACCTCGATCGATATGCTAGCACTGCTAGTCTTCTTCCAACTAGCCAGATCTCTAAAGAACTTATTGTCACGATGAGTTATGCAACAATAAGCCTGCTCACCTGAGAGTCTGTGGTCTAAGAGAATTGGAGTGGCAGGACCTCTGTTTATAGACTTGCATAAGGTGATCCTCTGACTTCGAATTGGATTAGGAGAAGATATTCTCCCTTATCCACAACCAAAAAATCTGAATTTATCAAGGCCAAATCCCAACTAAAAAATTCGGCCACTTTAGGATTTTTCCATTCAAAATTCAAACAGGATTTTAACTAGAATTTTATCTCCTCTTAACCAACCAAAAATCCGAAAATCACTTTAGGATTTTTCTCAAATATTTTTGACCACAAAAAGTAAGGGAAGAATCAAAATTTCACTAGGATTTTCAAGGTTGAATCTTATCTCATCCTTATCCAAAATAACCGAAAATCTCCTAGGATTTATCCTCAAAAAATTCGACCATAATCAGGGAGGAGATAATCCAAATTCAACTAGGATTGAAACTTAAATTTTTCCCTGAACCTTTTCCACAAAAAATCTAAAAATTCCATGAGGATAATCCTCAAAATTTTTGACCATGTTTGTTAGGATTTGGATTAAAAATTCAAATAGGATTTAAACAAGATTTTCCTCTCCATATCCAACTCAAATTTGAATTTCATTCCTTGTGGATTTACCACAAGAAATTCAAATCCTACTTGGACTGTGATTCAAAATTTGAATTTCAAATTTCAAATTCAAATTTCAATTTCAAATTTCAAATTTCAAATTTAAATTTCAAATTCAAATTTCAAATTCGAATTTCAATTTCAAATTTCAAATTCAAAATTCAAAATTCAAAATTCAAATTTCAAAATTTCAAATTTCAAAATTCAAATTTCAAAATCCACAAAATAGTTGTATTTCAAATTCTTGTTCTTATGGATAATTTTCTACAACTCCAATCCAATCTCAAATAAAATCATGGCAACTTTATTTGGAGTTCGAATAATTGTGTACTCTATTATCCAAAATAAAATCTGAATTCAACCGGAGAGAATCTTGTCCACCATCCTAAACCTATGTCAACACCATCCATGCGTAATCAACTAGCCAATAGCATACACAAATCAATTTATCAAACGTTAAGGAATTATGTGGAGCTAGTAGAGGGACCAATTGGACATATATAATTGGGCTCCCATGAATCCATATGATCATCATTCTTTACCGAACAACTTAATCATATGATCACTAATTTCAGAGTCACACCACTATAAACTTGAAACTGAACTCCCAATTATATAACGTATTACGTAAGCTTGTGACAAGTTATTGTCTAATGACCTTGTCATGTATGCAGAACCCTCATATGATATCCATGATCAGCCTTAGGTCAAGATCCATTTAATCCTACCGATCAGGCTATCTCAAAGATCTATTATACTACCGAATAAAGAAAATGATTATTCACCATATGTGAATAAGAAGTCATAGTAGACGACCCAAGGCCTTGTCCATTTTCACATCCAATATAATGCCTTTAAGAGGATACCCTTAACTCCTTATTAGAGCTATGATTCCGATAACTATAAACAAACCCTTCATCGTATACAAGTCATGTACCCAATGAACCAGTCTATAAGCTTACTACCTCTGGGACGCTTTAGCCATTAGAACATCAAAGTACACAAGTCATATACATGAAGTAGTCCATTCACTCAGGATTAAGGTTAATGCATAATGAATGTCAAAAGCAGATTGATCCACTCAAAGTGGACTTCGTAGATCAATCATGCTTTAGTCCTGGTCTAATATGTCACCACCAAGCAACATATCTATGTCTCTACTTGGGAGTCCAGCTCCAGACAGTCAAGACAAACCGTCCCTACCATGGCTTTAGACAACATAATAGTCTTAACATTAGTTAGATGCTCGATCTAACCTCATAGACTACAGACCTTAGTTTAGACCACTTACTTTGGAAAATTGTCTTCTTGTATACAAAAGTCCATTGCATGCAATGTTCTAACAGTTTTAACACAAGTAGTCAGGGAGCCATATTTGCTTACATTTACTTTAACATGTAAATAAAATGAGGACAGACAGCAATGTAATGAATAACCTCTATATATAATTTTATTATCCAGTTCAAAATAAATACATAAAAAATGTCTCTAATACTTAGGGCATTTCCTAACAAATCTCCTGTTGTAATGGCCTTGGCAATTTCTCTATCGACAATTGTTGTGAAACAGCAGATTTTCTACTTAACACATCTACAACGTGATTGGCTTTTCCAAGGTGGTAGAGGATCTCGCAATCATAATCCTTTACTAGCTCCAACCATCTCCTCTACCACATATTTAACTCTTTTTGTATGAAGAAGTATTTTAAGCTCTGATGGTCAGTATAGATCTAACACTGAGCTCCATATAAATAATGTTGCTAGATCTTAAGTGTGAATACTACGACAGCAAGTTCTAGATCATGCGTGGGATAATTTTTCTCGTGATCCTTTAATTAACGTGAGGCATAGGCTATCACCTTGTGACCTTGCATCAAGATAGCTCCTAATCCCATTTTCAAAGTGTCGCTGTATATCACGAACGTCTCCCCTTCAGTAAGAAGTGTAAGGATTTGTGCGCTCGTTAGTCGCTTCTTCAACTCTCGGAAGCTCCTTTCACACTCATCAGTCCACTCGTACTTCCTCTCTTTGCATGTACGAGCCATGAAAGGTACAGCGAGTCGTGCGAATCCCTTTGTAAATCTCTTATAATAGCCGAAAAAACCTAAGAAACTCCGTATTTCGACCACATTCCTAGGTGCAGGCCATTCATTGATCGCCTCCACTTTAGTAGGATCCACGGTGATTCCTTCCTTGGAAACTACATGTCTGAGGAAATGTACTTTATCTAGCCAAAATTCACACTTAGAAAATTTTGCGTAGAGTTGGTGCTTCCTTATCATTTGAAGAACGATCTTCAGGTGTTCCTCATGCTCCTCATGAATCTTTGAATTTATGAGTATGTCATCGATAAACACAATGATAAACTTATCTAGAAATTCCTTGAAGACTCGATTCATTAAATCCATGAATGCAGCTGGCACATTTGTCAACCCAAACGGCATCACAAGAAATTCGTAATGGCCGTAATAGGTCCTAAACGTGATCTTGGGAATATCACTCTCCTTGATTCGCAGCTGATGATATCCTGATCGTAGATCGATCTTGGAGAATACCGTTGCGCCTTTGAATTGATCAAACAAGTCACAAATTCTAGGTAATGGATATCTATTCTTGACAGTTGCCTTGTTCAATTCTCGGTAATCAATACACGTGCGAAACATTCCATCCTTCTTCTTAATGAGCAGTACTGGAGTACCCCATAGAGAATAGCTTGGATGTATAAATCCCTTGTCAAGATGCTCTTTTAATTGCTCTTGCAACTCCTTTAGCTCCGCTGGTGCCATTCGATACGACGCCCTTGAGATAGGTGTAGTTCCTGGCATCAATTTGATCTCAAAAGAGATCTCTCATTCTGGCGGCAACCCGGGTAATTCTTCTGGGAAAACGTCAAGAAACTTGTTCATAATAGGAACGTCTTCAGGTTAAAGCTTTTGCTCCTCCGTCACATCCACTATATACACTAAGTATCCAGCACAACCGCTAGATATTCTCCTTCTTTCTTTCATCGAATTGATCATCATCTTCCTTATTTTACGTGATGAGCTGACATATTTGAAGCCGTCTTCCTGGTCGGGTTGAAACACTATTTTTCACTTCTGGCAATTGATCGTGGCTTGATACTTTCCTAGGAAATCCATTTCTAGTATTACGTCATAATTAGCTAACTTCATCACGATCAGTTCTGCGTATAGCTCCCTATTTGCCACAATTATTGGTACATGAGGTAACCAGTAATTGGACATCAACACTTCACCTGAGGGTAGAGCCGTTCTAAACGTCATACCCATACTATCCTTAGGATATCCTATTCTTTTCACAAATTCATATGAAATAAACAAATGCGTAGCTCCAGAATCAAATAAAATAGACACCAAATGATTAGCAACAGAAAGCTGACCTATCATTACATTAGACATCCCAGCTTCTGCATCCTCCTTTGTATATACCATGACTCGAGCATCTACACGAGGTAAGTGTTCCGGTCTTTCTTGCATCTCTGAAGGCCCTTCAATCTGTAAGGATCCCCATACTCATGCAACCTAAATTCTATATTATGAGAAATCGAGAAATGAATTTGGGTTAGTTTGATGCCTTTTAGTGCAAATTCGAGGAACATGGTCAGGTACACGGCCATGTAAGAAGCCGTGTGAGAGTACATGGTCGTGTAGTGTGACACAGTCAGATATACGGCTATGTAAGTGGTCGTGTACTACTCAAAATTATGAATGTGTTTCAGGACATGGCCATGTTAAGCAAGCTCAACTAGTACACGCCCGTGTTGCCTTGCACACGCCCGTGTTGCCTTGCACACGCCCGTGTTGCCTTGCACACGCCCATGTAAGAACCCGTGTAAAAGGCCATGTAATGAGCAAAGAGCCATTGTAGACTCTCGTAATGCATGAAATCGAATTATTATGTGATAAGTGATTAAGTTAAAAAATACAATATAATTTCTAGTTGAATAGATTAAACAAGTACGGTGTTGTTTAAGTACTATTCATGTAGTGAAAGGGGTGACCGACTATGAACCCGGTCCACCCTATTATGTGTAAGAGTGTATGAGACACGCAGTGTTAGGAAACTGATCCGGACGACCATTTCTAGACACAAGACTGGTGAACAAATCACCAGAATGCTCAAATCGAACATTTGAGCGTAATAGCGATAAATAACCCTAGCAAGGGTACGATATCGAGAAAATGGTCCGAACGACCTCTTCTCACCCAGAGACTGACAAAATCAGAGTCAGAACACTCAGACTGGTCAGTTAAGCTGGAAACGATGAATAATGAATAGTAAAAATGCAGTGTTAGATTAATGGCCAAGACGGCCTTAATCTGACATAAAACTGATATATTAACAATCAATAGGCTCAATCTGGTCGATTGAGCATAAAATGAGAATTTTTGTCCGAGAGACACACAGTATCAGGAAGGGGGTTAAGACGACCTTATCTCACCCCGAAACTGATATATTTAGACTCAGGACGCCCAAATTAGTCAATCGGGCACCTGACACATTTTTTGAGATGGGATCACACAGATTCTGAAAACTAGTCCAGACGACCCCAGACGAACATAAAACTAATAAAATTGAAATTAGCATGTCCAATTTAGTCAAGAGAGACTGTGTCTGAAATTTCACCCGAGAACGCCTTGATATGCGTGCGAAAGGACAACATAGTGTAGACACAACCACAATAAGGAAATAAATAGTAAATTGATGTAGAATGGGCTCTTAGATGGTATAAACCAATTAGAAATCATCAGTATAAAAATCAGATTCAGAAAATCCGGTTTCCGGGTGAAAATTAGAACACTGCCGACAAAGGACCAAACACCGTAGTAAAAAACTGGGCTGCAAAGAGAGCCAAATACAGATGAATTTTGGCCCTAAAAACCATGTAACCTAGCTGGAAAAAACTAACTAGTTTTACTGCAAAAATAACCCTAAAAATTAATATTAAAAAAGGGGACAAGCTATGACACAAAACCCGTTAAACTATACTTCATTTCCATCATATTCCATCAAGCAATTTTTTTATCTTCCCCTCCTTTATGGCTATAGCTCCCTCGGTTTTGATGGGCTGAAATGGCTAGAATTTTGCCCCCAAATTAGCTTAAGAATGACTTGATTAGTCAAGCTTAAAGTTGGTTAAGTTTACTTAGAGTTGTCTATAAAAGAGTGACCAAGACTTAGACTTATGCTTTTTCTTTTTCACATCCTAAAAACATAACACTCTCTTCTCTTTCTTTCCCTTACTGTAGCCGACCATTCCACACCCCCAAAACCACCATTTTCAAGCCTAAAAATCCAGCTAAAAGTTTGCCAAAAACCAGCCACTTCAAGCTTGTGTTCAAGGTGTTCAATCTAAGCCATTTCAAGGATACTCAAGGGTGAGTTTTTAGAAACTATCTTTGTGGTTTTTAGTTATTATTGTAGGTTGATATTAAGAGAAATTTTTTTGGTGTCTTGCTAGTACAAACCGACCCCTTTTTCACCAAGAATCACACGGCCATTTGCTCACTCATGCCTTGACTCAAATTTGTGCTTGGTTCAAAGCTCAAGAGGTAAAAATCGAAAACCCTCTCTCTTGTGGTTAGTTGATTTTAAGATTTTGATCAAGAGATTTATGTGTATTTGTTTATGTAAATGGGTTGTAATAAGTTTATTTTGAGCCCTTAGCTTTCTATTTTTAAGTTTATGGTTGTACGATTATGTTTACATTTTTATGAATGGATGTATGCATGTGTGAGTATGAATGTTTTATTTTAGAATGGCTGGACACAATCTGTCCCTAGAAAAAGGCCACGGGTTTTGGCCATTTTGACCCCCTTAGGGTCCGAATTTGGGATTTGATAAAACATGTAGTTCTAAGAAAATTTCATTACGGTCATTTTTGCATCAAATAGGTTTTGGCCAAAAATGATATCAAGATAGGTTTTTCAAGTGGTTTTCATTTGGTGCCCAAAACTAGGACCAAAAATCTGAGGCCAGACACAGTCTCGGGTTTTTTTAAAAATAGACCACTTAGTGTTTAAACTAGATCTCGAGCTCAACATAAAAGTTGTAAATCTCGTCAAAACCTTTAGGATGACCTATGCATATTTTAAAAATTTGGCCGTTTCGGGTCTCAAACAGAGCTGTCTTTAAAGTAACGTAAAACTGGGATTTTCACAAAAAAAAAAAAACTAGGCACAAGTAACCATGGGTTTAGTAAGATTAGGACCCGTTCAAGTTAGATTTGAGCTAAGAGATGAACACGAGAATTATTCATCTCATCGAGGACGAAAAATTTCATGTTCACCAAATTTACAAATAAAGTCGTTTCGAGCACGTTTTTAAAATGAATTTGGTAAGTGGTTTGAAAACCATCTTTAAATTGCAACATCAAAAATGTAATTTTACACTCTTTAAAATAAAAGCATGGTTTTAATTCCCCATCTTCCAACGGGGTGATAAGAGACGGTTTTAAAGCATATAACTTCCCAAAAATTTTAAGGCAACCTAAACGATTTTCAAAAATAACTAAAACAGTGTGGGTAGCCCGGTAGGCTACCACACCCAAATAAGCAAAGTAACCCGGTCGGTTACTACACCAAGTTTGAATATAGTAGCCTGGTAGGCTATCACACCCAAAAAAGCAAAGTAACCTAGTCAGTTACTACACCAAGTTTCGCATAGTAGCCCAGTAAGCTATCACACCCAAACAAGTAAAGTAACCCGGTCGGTTACTACACCAAGTTTATGCATAGTAACCCAGTAGGCTACTTAGTTAATGATGCATGGGGTAACCGGTCAGTTGATTGGTCAGTCAACCAGTAAAGGACTAAGTTTGAATGATACTATGAGGAACGATGATTAATCTGTCAAGAAAATAGTTAATTAACACGATTGAAGTTAGAAACCAAATCCTCAAAGTAAACCAATAGGGTACCAATGGGCCTCGGTACCACATAGAAACACGAGTTACAGTCACTAATGGTAAAAGTGACTGAAGAACGCTGCAATTAATTTATGGGGAAATAAATTAATTAACCACATATAGAGAAGCAAACTCTCAAGAGAGAAAGAGAGCAAGATTAGTATCGACGGCAATTGGTATCAAATGATTTTATCTGCTTTAGTCACTAACAGTATTAGTGACTCAGCAAGAGTGTTAATGAGATACGTTATTGATGACAGGTGGTAACTTGCAAGTTGACAAAGGTGAGAGTACAAGTTTGAGTGCAAACTAGGTAAGTACAACTCCGCCTACGGCATGAATAAAATGAATTTAAATGATGGCTTTTACAGTATGTTAAGTATGCATACCATGCACACGTTGTTGCACAGCATACATAGGAGCATATAGTTTCACAATTGCGTAGATTAATGAAAGAAGAAATTAGAGGCCAGGCATCCCCATCGCATAAGATTAGGGGATAGCCTAGTAAAGTATGTGGCATGATCAAATAAAGAATTGGGAAAGATAAGGATAAGGGTATCAGTATAACGGGCCAAGGCCTAGAAAATCTAACGAGCTAAGGCTCATAATTTATAACAGGCCAAGGCCATAAAATATATCCATAATGGGTCAAGGCCTAGGATCAAGGGCATTCTCAATGATCCTCGCGCACTCGGTACTAACACACAGGCCTTAAGTAGACATAAGAAAGAAAAAGAACATTGAAGCATAAGATGAGCATAATCAACCATGCATTGTTCACGATATAGTTCACTATGCTTCTATTTACAGTAAGATGTATTCAGTACATGATGTTTCTTTTATGCATTCAAGATGTTCTTCATTCTGTGATATATATTGATCTAATATGTGGAATGTCTCAGTGAGATGTATTTGTTTATGTCATACTTATATGGTTTTAAGTATGTACTATGTTTTAAACATATTTTGCTGTTAACATGTTGTACTTACTGGGTGTAAAGCTCACGAAATGTATTCATGCTATAGGTAATCGTCCTATGGCTTAAACAAAAATGGGCAATGACAGTGGTGGAGGTGGATGTGAGAGCGAGGTTATGAATACACTACGAATAAATCTTTCACAAAGCTTGAGTAACTAGTATTTTTAAATAGTAACAGTAAACATTATTTTTGAATTGTAACAGTTGAACAATATTTTTGCATAGTAATCGTAAATAGTATCTTTGAATAGTAACAGTTAAACAGTATTTTTGAATAGTAACCGTTAAATAGTATTTTTGAATAGTAATAGTTAAACAGTAAATTTTGAATAATAAATAGATAAACAGTATTATATATGTGTATGTGTACTTGAACTCCCAATAATTTAGACGATGCATATTTAAAGTATACATACATAAATAGTAAATACGTACGCATAAAAAAAATCCCTAAAATTAGGGTACCTAAGTAAACAGATTTTAGTAAGCATTAATGGTTTGCAAGAAAGTATAAGTATCAGTACAAGTAGTAGTTTTAAGTGACGGTCCGGGTTACTCAGGGCCTAGGATGTCACAGTTGGTATCAGAGTGGTATCCTGCCACCCTACCTCACATCGCCGTACACTTACCTCATCTGTCCAAGTAAGTTAGTTTTTATTCTACAAGTATTAGTCAGTAAATTGATGTTTGAATTATAGTAGGCAGCCATGGCCGTGCTAATGGAACTTAAACCAGGGGAACTTGTACCGGCAGAACCTGCATCAGTGGAACCTGTGCTAGTAGAACCTGTACCAGTGGAATCTGTACTAATAGAACCAGCACCAATAGGACCAGCACCGGTAGAACCTGCTCCTGTACGCCCCTGCCAAACACACGAAGATCGTCAGGCAGGTAAAGCTTTCGTCGCCATGCACCTAGATCGATACAATGGTCGTCATCTACACAAGCTTTCATTCTGGATCCGCCGCATGGAAGTCATCTTTAGGGTTTGCCATGTCCCACCTTACCTAAAGGTGGATTTGGCCAGTAGCAGACTGGAAGGACCAGCTATGGCCTAGTGGGATCAACATTATGGGGGTAGAGACCTGATTATACATTGGGAGGACTTCTGCCGAGACCTTCTCAACAACTATAGGCCGCCACCTATTGAGGAGAGAACTCAAGCTAAACGGGCTCAAGGGAAACGAAACCCCGAGTCGTAGCACCGAGTGAGGAATATGGGAACCAGCCAGAACAACATGCAACCTCATAACAACAACAAGAAGAGTAATAGAAACCAGTGCTACACACACCTGATGTGCCCGAAATGCAGAAAAGGCACTCGGGGGAGTGCAAGTAGGGAACAAGTGGCTGTTTTGTCTGTGGCAAGGAAGGTCACCTAGCCAAAAACTACTATTTCAATCCGCAGAGCCAATGGAACCAAGACCGCACCACAAGTGACCAACTCCATGCCACTCAGACTAGGATGAGAGGCCTTACGATCACACCAAGTAGACTGGAAGCCCCAGATAACTAAAGCAGAATCTTTTCTTAGGCTTTGTATATAGGCATGTTGGAAAGCAGTAGATTGCTCCCACTAGACCTATCCTAATATGTCCTTTTGAGACTATGTACTGGGAAGTGATTACCACTCCCAACAGAGTGAAGTTGTATACCTATATTTAATATGAAAGGCAATACAGTTTTGCCCAAGGATTTAGATACAATATTTTCACTCGCGAGTAAAAAGGAAAATGATAGGTGACGTGGTTTCCTAATACGGAAATGAAGGACCTATAAATCCTTTTCTACTATGTGATAGAGTTCGAAAGACATCATGATTGGAACGCATGCGTAAACAACCCAGGCATCCCGAGAGGATAAGTTGATAGCACAACTCACGGCTAGGTGATGAAATGATAGGAAACCAGTAGTGTGAACTGAACCAGCTTAAGGAATAGCTGGGCTAGCAAACCACGGGCAGTAGCGGTGCCAGCCTAAGAGGCATCAGCAACCTTAGAGACTTCAGGGGGGGTGAGCAACTTCCCCAGCCCAAGGACTTCTGCAAGGGCCAGAATTTCCTACATCACAACTAGCACCAAGGTGACATGACTATCATGGAGGCAGTCAGGGAAATTGAGCAGCTGGCTCAACCTTGTATAGATTTGGTACCAACCGAAAAAGAAAGAGTCAGAAGGGATGGTGAGATCACTACATGTAGAATCACGACCATGCAGTGCTAAGGAACTGTTCAAAGAAGGAACATCGATTATCACCCGAGTTGTACTGATCTTTAGGACTAGTTGTCCACTAAGTTTTGAGTGGCAAACAGTACTCCTACACTCCATGGGAATGTCAAGACTGGTTTCACGCTATCAAAATGATTCCCTGATTGTATGCCATTGATCAGGATAACTGAGTCTTGTTGGCTATTAATATCTCTCAGGAAGATACTCTCGTGTATATTGGGATTCTCGTGACTAGGATAAGCTCTTAACTAGGTTGATTTTTGCCATACCACGATCGAGCAAATCTTTGAGAGGAGTCCAGCATCAGCCCCAGTTTTTCTTTATGGGCAAGCGGAGGAATGAAACCACCTAAATTCCCTAGAGTAGCGGACATGCGAGGATTTGCTCATCGAACTGAGAGACTACAGCTGATGTCTGGTGACCCAATTCTAAAGTATGTTTTGTGTTATGAGGAACCGATATGGACTTCTGCAACACATGTTGAAGGAGGCTTATGATGGAACCAAGGTCAAGCATCAGCTAGGAGCACTTGAGGATGTCAGGGGAACCCATGAAAGAACCCGAACCAGCCCCTTCGTCTCCCGAACACCTTCTAGAGGTGGAGGTTAACGATGATGATGACGAGGACCTTCCTGACACTCATCCCGAGGATGAGGAGATGGGTGATGATGAAGAGGAGGAAGACCCCAACTACTACAGTAAAGGCAAATAGATGAGGATGTATGAGCCTCAAGTCATTATAGCTAGTGATGATGAGGCTAGTATTGACAAATGATCCAACAGCCTTCATGGAATTAATGAACCGGGTGTTCAAGGACTTTTAGGATAAGTTTTTCATCGTATTTGTCGATGACATACTATTATACTCCAAGATGAAAGGAGGAGCATGAAGAACATTTGAGGATAGTATTGCGCATATTAAAGGACCATAAGCGGTATGCCAAGTTCTCCAAGTGCGAGTTTCGGCTGGAAGAAGTCCATTTTCTAGGCCATGTGGTATCCAAGGAGAGAGTATCCGTTGACCTGGCAAAAATTGAGGCAGTTAGCGCGTGGCCAACTCTGAGGAAATGTGACAGAGATCCACAGTTTCCTAAACTTAGCAGGATATTACCGGCATTTCGTTAAAGCTTTTTGCAGCTAGCCGCTCCACCTTGATCGCTTACCAAGAAGGGGAAAGAGGTATTAGTGGGTCGATGAGTGTGAGGAGAACTTTCAAGAACTGAACAGAGACTCAGGAGTGCTCCAACACTGACCAATTCGGATGCTGGTCAGGGAAACTTCACGATTTATAGCAATGCATCCAAGATCGGGTTAGGAGCCGTGTTAATGCAGAGTGGTAGAGTGGTCGCGTATGCTTCACGACAACCCAAGGACCACAAGAAGAACTACCCTACGCACGATCTGGAGCTAGCAATAGTAGTTTTCACGCTCGAGATATGGAGGTACTACCTAGATGATGTCAAGTACAAAATTGACACGGACCACCAGAGCCTCAAGTACATCTTCACCCAGAAGGAGCTTAACATGAGGTAGTGAAGATGGCTAGAACTGGTAAAGGATTACGATTGTGAAATCCTATATCATCCAGGAAAAGCCAAAAGGTGGCTGACACGCTGAGTAGAGAGCACTCCCCATTACTTATGGTTGTACATGCCTTGCCAGAAGCACTACAAAAAGGGCTATGCAGCAGTGAAATCAAGTTTTTGACGGGAAGATTGTCTGAAATAACCCCCCAATCGACACTCCTAAGAGGAATTAAGACCGGTCAAGACCTTGATTTGACCCTAAATAAGCTCAAAAAGGAAGCCATGGAGGACCAGAGTTCAAGATTTCAATTCTCTAAGGATGGCATACTCTATTTCAAAGATAAAATGTGTTCTGAAAGATGAAGAACGATGTCACTGAGTACGTTACAAGATGCCTCACGTGCCATGAAATTTAAAGTAGAACATCAATGACTGGCTAGAGAACTGTAGAAAATCGAGCTGCCCGAGTGGAAATGGGGGCAGATTAGAATGGATTTCGTGGTCGAATTACCCAGAACATCAAGCAAAAATGATGCAATCTGGGAAATTATGGACCGATTGACAAAATCAGCTCGATTTTTAACCATGAAAGTAAGCTACTCAGTAGGAAAACTAGCAGAAATTTATGAAGCTTAGCTAGTGAGACTGCACGGAGTTCATGCCGATCTAACATACAAGGAGAAACCATGTGAATCCTAGCTAAAGACGACAAAGTACTTAGGAATAAGGTTATACCACTTGTAGAAGTGTTGTGGCAGAACCACAACATAGAAGAAGCCATATGGGGACAAGAAGAGTAACTTCCTGGAACTATTCTAATTTTTTAGGACGAAAATTTTGTAAGGAGGGTAGGTTGTAAGGACCCCATACTCATGCAACCTAAATTCTATATAATAAGAAATTGAGAAATGAATTTGGGTTAGTTTGATGCCTTTTAATGCAAATTTAAGGAACACAGTCAGGTACACGGCTGTGTAAGAAGCCATGTACCGATCGGACTATATAAGGGTGAGAAGCCGTGTGAGAGTACATGGTCGTGTAGTGTGACATAATCAGATATACGGCCATGTAAGTGGCCATGTATCGCTCAGAATTATGAATGTATTTCAGGACATGGCCATGTTGAGCAAGCTCAATTAGTACATGCCCGTGTCCAGACAATACACACCTGTATTGCCTTGTACACTGTGGCACCCTCGAATCCAACCATGCGAAACTGTCATGAACCGACTCTGTTACTGACCAACTAGTACACACCCGTATCCGGACAATACACACCCGTATTGCCTTGTACACTATGGCACCCCCGAATCCAACCACGTGAAACTATCATGAACCGATTCTGTTACTGACCAAGAAAGCCCATGTGTCGAATCCGAATCATCATTTAAAACTCTTTTTCCCTCAACTCTTATTTTTAGGGCCCAAAATTTCGCCCATAATTTTTTTTTCTCATTTTAATAGATACTTTCCTTAAAACAACGCTAAGTATGAAAGCCATGCAAAGTATAATACTAACTTTTAGTTGTCTTTTTGAGTATAACATAATGTACAACATACAATATACATATATTGTGCTTTTCAAAATAAATTCTCTTCCATTCACTAACTTATCGCTCAGCAGAAGACTAGTAGCAGGATTGAAATCCTGCTAGGAAATGCCCTAAGCATTAGAGACATTTTGATATATTTATTTTGAACTGGATAATAAAATTATATATAGAGGTTATTCATTACATTGCTATCTGTCCTCGTTTTATTTACATGTTAAAGTAAATGTAAGCAAATATGGCTCCCTGACTGCTTGTGTTAAACTGTTAGAACGTTGCATGCAATGGACTTTTGTATGCGAGAAGACAATGTTCTAAAGTAAGTGGTCTAAACTATGGTCCGTAGTCTATGGGGTTAGACCAAGCATCTAACTCACGTTAAGACTATTATGTTATCTAAAGCCTTGGAGGGGACGGTTTGTCTTGACTGTCTGGAGCATAGACTCCCAAGTAGAGATATAGATATGTTGCTTGGTGGAGACATATTAGACTGGGACTAAAGTGTGATTGATCTACGAAGTCCACTTTGAGTGGATCGATCTGCTTTTGACGTTCATTGTGTAGTAACCTTAACCCTGAGTAGATAGACAGCTTCATGTATATGACTTGTGTACTTTGATGTTCAAATGGCTAAAGCATCTTAGAGGTAGTAAGCTTATAGACCGATTCGTTGGGTGCATGACTTGTATACGATGAAGGGTTTGTTTACAGATATCAGAATCATAACTCTAATGAGGACTTAAGGGTATCCTCTTAAAGGCATTATACTGAATGTGAAAATGGACAAGGCCTTGGGTCGTCTACTGGGCGGATGACTTCTTATTCACATATGGTGAATAATCATTTTCTTTATTTGGTAGTATAATGGAACTTTAAGATAGTCTGATCAGTAGGATTAAACAGACTTTGGCCTAAGGCTGATTATGGATATCATGTGAAGGTTCTGCATACATGACAAAGTCATTGGACGATAGCTTGTCACAGGCTTACGTAATACAGTATATAATTGGGAGTTCAGTTTCAGGTTTATAGTGGTGTGACTCTGAAATTAGTGATCATATGATTGAGTTGTTCGGTAAAGAATGATGATCATATGGATTTGCGGGAGCCCGATTATATATGTCTAATTAGTCCCTCTACTAGCTCCACATAATTCCTTAACGTTTGGCAAAATTGATTTGTGTATGCTATTGGCTAGTTTATTATGCGTGGATGGCGTTGACATAGGATTAGGATGGTCGACAAGATTCTCTCCGGTTGGATTCAGATTTTGTTTTGGATAATAGAGTACACAATTATTCGAACTCCAAATAAAATTGCCATGATTTTATTTGAGATTGGATTGGAGTTGTAGAAAATTATCCATGAGAACAAGAATTTCAAATACAACTGTTTTGTGGATTTTGAAATTTGAATTTTGAAATTTGAAATTTGAAATTTGAATTTTGAATTTGAAATTTGAATTTGAAATTCGTATTTGAAATTTGAATTTGAAATTTAAATTTGAAATTTGAAATTTGAATTTGAAATTTGAAATTTGAAATTCAAATTTTGAATCACAGTCCAAGTAGGATTCGAATTTGTTGTGGTAAATCCACAAGAAATGAAATTCGAATTTGAGTTAGATATGGAGAGGAAAATGTTGTTAGAATCCTACTTGAATTTTGAATCCAAATCCTAACAATAATGGATGAAAATTTTGAGGATTATCCTCATGCAATTTTCAGATTTTTCGTGGATAAGGTTCAAGGAAAAATTCAAGTTTCAATCCCAGTTGAATTTGGATTCTCTCCTCCCTGATTATGGCCAAAAATTTGAGGAAGATCTCCTAGGAGGTTTTCGGTTATTTTGGATAAGGATGAGATAAGATTCAAGCTTAAAAATCCTAGCGGAATTTTGATTCTTCCTTATCCGAAAGTGGCCGAAATTATTTAGTGAATATCCTTAAGGATTTTCGGATTTTTTGGTTGAAAAGGGGAGATAAAATTCTAGTTAAAATCTTGTTTAGATTTGAATTGGATAATCCTAAGTTGGCCCAAAATTTGTTGAGATTTTCCCCTTGGAAAATTTGGATTTTTTGGTTGTGGATAAGGGAGAATATTTTCTCCTAATCCAATTCGAATTCAGAGAATCACCTCATGCAAGTCTATAAATAGAGGTCCTGCCACTCCAGTTCTCTCAGACCACAGACTCTCAGGTAAGCAGGCTTATTGTTGCATAACTCACCATGACAATAAGTTCTTTAGAGATCTGGGTGGTCAGAAGAAGACTAGCGGTGCTAGCATACAGATCGAGGTTCAGAGTGCCCACACACTCAGTCATTCGGGAATTGGAGAATAGTAGAGAAGGCTAGTTGGTTTAAGCCCTTCGGTCATTCTCCTCCTACAAGATTGGCGTCCTTGAGGTATGGGTTTAAATTGTTGTTGGTTTATTGTATATGGCATCATGAGATATTTAACGATCTTGAAAAATTTTTATTGTTCCGCTGCGCCACTCGAATACGTTTTTATCAATTATTTTTCTTACAAATCTACAGTGGATTCCCTATCCCATTGACACGCGCACATCCTGCTGCCATCCATATAGTCTACTATACAGGTTTCTTAACTGCAACATGAATAAACTGATGAGCTAACAAGCTCAATAGGTTCAAAGAATCACATAAATTCAAAAACATCAAAAACACAATTTCCTATGAATGGTATTATTCATCCATATATAGTACTATTCATAATAAATAGTAATTTTAACCTTTGATTGATGAATAGTAACTATTACTCTAACCGGTTACAATTCACATTACCCTAATCGGTTACTATTCACATTACCCTAACCGATTACTATTCACATTACCTTAACTCGGTTACTAATCGAGTTCACTACACTTAGTTTTAGTGTCAGTTATGCTCAATTATGACTTTCGTCACTGTGGCGGCCACCCTGAATTGAGGCTACAATACTAACATAGTAGAGCTTTAAAGTCCACTATGGTAGACCGTTACCTCAATTGGTCGCCGGCAACTTACTTATAACTTGTTCTTGTTAAATTATCATTTGTAGTTAAGATGATTTTTATTCTGGAAACTGAGGGATTTTTTTTTTAAACTATTTGTGACTATAAACTGTAAAAACATAAGATAAACTATTATCATACTGGTCGTACATAATTTACATCATGATATAATTTCAAAATATAATTCAAAACCTGCTCTCAAAACATCATTCTAAATCTTGCTCAACGGAAAATATCAGCAGGACCATTCCCCTCGCCCAGCCCTGGAGACAGATGCAATCCCGCTCCTCGTCCATCCACTGTCTACTGGTGTACAGGTTTCTTACCTGCAACATGAATAAACTGGTGAGCGATGGGCTCAGTAAGTTTAAACATACATACAGGAACACAAATCATAAAATCATGAAAAAATACTATTTATATGAATAGTAACTTTGACTTTTGATCATGAATAGTAAGGTTGACTTTGACTGACACTATTTATGTCAACTTGGGTCTAAGCTACTACACATACAGTTAGTACGTTTTATGCTCAATTATGGCAATTCTTAAGTTCTTTAGTCTTTATCTGATACTGAATTCTGATATTGGGCCCTTGAATTGGTCGTACCGTAGTACGCGCATAACTGAGAGGGACTTTGCGGAGTAACCCACTGGCCAATCCTCTACAGTCTAACTACATCAGACTTCCAAACCCAGGACGTATCACCAACGGTTTGGAGTCCTATCAATACTGAATCTGAAAAACCTCCACCTGTGTGGGAGGCCGGTACGCCAATACTTATTTATTTACTGACCTGTTTGTAGTTCTTGACCGGTGGCATTTATGCTACCTCCTGGGTCTGGAACTCTTTAAATTATTCTGTAGTTTATTCTATAGTTTTTTTTTTTTAACAATTTATTTCTTATGTTAGTGTGCATACAGCACCTGACTACTAAATTTCTGTCATCTATATCACATAAGCATACTGAGTAAATTCATGCTGCAGACAGATAGATGTCTGAACTTACAGGTATTTTGCTAGCAGTTCCTTTCCTGAGTCAACCGGCTTCCTTAAATCGCCTTTTAGTTGATTTCTTATAACCGAAATAAATCACGGTCATTTTTACTATTTATTTCATATCTAACATACAGTGAAAATAAAAAATTCTGATTTGGATTCTTAATTATTCGTTTTGAGATTCATATTTTAAATTCTATAATTAATATGCTACATAAAATACTATTTCGGGTCTTAATATCACTTTTCTGAACCTTTTGACAAAATGACTGTTTTGCCCCTAACTTTTGGCAAAATAACCATTTCATCCTTAGCGGGATTTTCCCCCGTTTTTCTGACTTACAACTCTATTTTAGCCTTTAAAAATTTAATAAAATCATTCTGAGACTTTTATGGCTTTTTTCTAGCAATTTAATAAATTTTGATCAAAATGACCATTTTGCCCCTGACGGGATTATAGACTAGGAAATTCTCATTTTATCATTTTATCTAGGTTTTCTGATCCCAAAACTCATAAAATAACTTTTCTTAGGTCTTACCGAGCTTTTACGACATTTTCTGCCAAAACGCTCGGGTTACTATTCACCCGACCCTCGAGTGATACTATTTCAACCATCGGGATTGTTTCTCTTTTTTTCTAGCTTTTCAGACCTCAAATGGCTATTTCACTAGTTATGTAATCATCTCTTATTCTCTTCTCGAGCTTAGTTTTTTGAGGGGGCTCAGGTTTCTGGTTCTTGACATTGTTTTTACCCCTCATTTACCAAATTGCCCTTCGGGCGTCCTGAAAATTTCGGCAGCATTTCCGCTAAATTTCTAGGTTCCCAGCGTTTAGAAAACACCTCGAAACCATCTATCCTACTCTACCCTGCCAAGTACTATACCACAAACCTAATTTTACATAAAAGTTACAAATTTTTTACGTAAAATTACACAATAACACTTACTCGTTTTTAACGGGATTTCAACCCGTTCTTTATCATTTTTAGGCCCGGTTTTATACACCATTTACATATTCACATGGCTTAATAAAACTTTCTCATTTCCACTAAACCTATACACGGTTTCCATTGCCAAAATACATACCAAATTTAATTTTTCCTTTCCTCACTTTATGTATCATTTCATCACACATTAGATTACAAAACCCTAGCATAAACCATCAAAATTTCATATATTAACCCCTTAAAAGTCACGGATTTTCCTTCGAAAATCAACCTCAAATTTTTTTTTTCATTTCTATTTCTTTTCCTTATTTCTACACATGAACAATGTCATCTTTAAAAACACAAATTCACCAACACAAACCACATTTTTCCTCTTTCTTCCCCACGGTTTTCAATTGAAAAACAAGCACCAACATTTGGTGTTTTTCAATTTCATTTCATCCCTTTCTTTCATTCCATTTCCACATGATTTTTTTAACATCAAAACCAAACAAAACAACATGGAAATTTCATCTTCCTTCCTCATGAATAACCCATGGTTTTGATGAAAGAAAACACATAAACAACTTGATTTTTCAAGCTCTTGTTTCTTGCTTAATTTAATCTCACACCATTTACACACTTTCAACCAAAAATCAATGAAACAAAAACTGATTTTTCTCACTTCAAATCAGCCCATATCACACGGTTTTTCCTCATGAAAAACAAGAAGAAATCATGCCAAAGTAGAAGATTACCTTGCTTGCTTGATAACTTGAACTTTGGGATGAATTTTTCACACTTTCTTGCACTAAACTTGAAGAAAATTTTCTGATTTCAATGGAGGAAGTGCACGGCTGCTCTAATGGCTGAAAACCAGAATTTTTTCTGGTTTCTAAGTCCCCAAAACCGTGTACTTAAGCATCCAAAAAGGAGGGACTAGGTTGCAATTGATTTAAGGGTCTTTTTGCAAACTTTTTGTGTAATTTTTCTACTCTTTAGGGGCTGTTTTGCAATTAATCAAAGATGGCCATATTTTTTTTCTGATTTTGGCTCCAAAATCTGCCACCTATATGCCCTAGAATCCTCTTGAATTTTTGCTTAAGCTTCCTTTGACTTTTCTAGTTGACTTTCATCTTAACCATTGATTTTTCTTGACTTTAAACCCTAGCCCTTGGATTGGAATGTATCCTTACATCCTTTCAAAGGTTACCAATCAATCTTTGACCTCTCATGATTATATGGAGTCAAACTTTTGACCAAAAGTCAAACCAAAAATTTTTGCACCGAAATCGCGTAGATGAGTTCCTGAGGCTGTCCGCACGATCGGTTTTCCTTATTTCGCTCCGGTTTGCCTAAAAATCAATACCGTAAGTATTTCGTCTTTTAGTGGTTTATATCATACTTTCAAAATTTTTGAAACCGAAAAGGCATAATTTGTCTGATTTCGGTTCGGTAAAATTTTTCGTTTTTGATCACACTCTTGTCAGCACTGTCCAAACATGTCTTCGCATTCTAAATAGTGTTAAAACATATGTTTTACAGTTTTTCACATAAAAATCATTGAGTACACAAGTTATCCAAAATTTATAGCAACAGTAAAAATTCTCGATTATGATAGTCACATTATTGACTATTCACTCTATTTTGTATTTTGGTGTTGAGCACATTGTGGCAGTGCCGATAATTTATCTTGCGCGCTGATTGGGAGGGCCTAGGGAGCGACCCTAGACCTTCTTCCTCTCCTGCCCTTATTATATCCTCGTAGGATCTGAGAAACCTCCACCACAACGTCGGAGGGGTGGTACGCCTTAAATGGTTTTATTACCATCTTTCAATTATAATTTTGACCAAGTGACATTAATCATCACCTCAAGGTCATTAACCTCCATCGCCCATAGGCCTTAGATATTCTCTTTCTCTTATTATGTGGGATATGTTATACTAACTAACCCCCCAATGTCCATAGAATTTAATGCCTAATGTACAACTAGTACATAATGAAATAATATAGTATTTCATGTTGCAGACATGAATATGCTTGAACTTACCACCACTGCGATAATGTCTACTTCCAGAACTCCTCTGTAGTTTTATCTCTAGTTTGGGTCCCTACAGACATAGTATTGTCTGTTAATATCCATCATTGACTATCACTTCAGATATATATTCATTTCACTTAACAATTCAACATATTTCAACTTTATTTGTGGTACATGACCTGCAACACGCTCGTGTCCCAGCCCATGTACCTCTCGGGTTCACTCTACACGGTCGTGTTTCATAGTACACGCCCGTGTACTATTTAAACTCTAGATTTTTGACTCTAAAATCTTTATTTTGGGTTCTAGAATTTTATTTAAGACATTCTAGATCCTTTACGGTCCTTTTTGAACCTTTCAGAAATTTTTGGTCAAAATGACCATTTTACCCCTAACGGTCTCGGGACTGTACTATTCTGTTCTATCATTTTTTCTGAATTTTCTAAACCCAAATATCATAAAATAATATTCCCTAGGCTTATGTATCATTTTACAGCTTTATTTGCTATAAAATCACAATTATTCATTTTCCGACCCTCGATTACTATTCATCCGTTACCTAGGGTCGTTTCTCATTTTTCTAGCGTTTCAGAGACTCAAATAGGTATTTCACTACTCCTGAAACGTTTTTTCATCCCATTCCCGGGCCTCGGTTCCTGAGAGACTCGGGTTTCCTATCCCGATCTAATTTTTCTCCCTCGTTTCCCAAAATACCCCTAACGTAAATTTTTCCCGTTTTAGGCATTTTAGTCATTAAGGATCGGTTTACTATTCCTCTTGGGTTAGTTTTCTATTATCAAACCTAACACATCGAGGGACCCCGGTTTCCTTTCCGAGTCTAATATTTTTGCCTCTCGTTTCCTGAAATGCCCTTATGCTGTTTTAGAAATTTCGACAACATTTTCGCTTGTATTTTTAGGTTTCCTGGCGTTAAGTATGCCTCAGAACCTTTGTACCTATCACCACACACATCATCAAAATTTTCCCAAACCTTTGTACCAGAGGCCTATTTTATACAAAGTTACCAAACTTTATCTAAAAATTTTCTACATTAACCAATATTCAAAGATCAACACACACATCATCAAATTTTTCCCAATCATAGCCTCGGTTTATCATGGTAAATAATATCAAATATTTTTCATCACCATAATCAATTATCACATATCATTTTTAGGTTTTCAAATGTACATTTCAACATTAGAAACCTAACAAAATTTCATTCTAACCCTAGCATTAGCCATGGATTTTTCATGCTAATTCACATAGAAAATTTTTGTTCTTATTACTAGGGTTTTATCAACACTTCTCATTATTGTTCAACACTAAAAATTTTCTCATTTTAACCACACATAGGCCACGGGTTCTCTGGGAAACAAACATCAAAATTCTCTTGTTTCTAGATCCTAATTCATGCTTTGATCAACATGTTATAAAATGAGCATAAACCATCAAGCAAATCCTCAATTTTTTTTCCATAACATTTCCACCCTACAATGCCACGGTTTTCATGGACAACATGCAACATTTTTGCTTATTTCAATTTCCAAATCATACTTTAATTCATCCTAACATCAAACCCATCATATCACCAACAAAACATCAATTTGTTTTCATCAAATTTTTCACCAAAGTCCCACGGATTTTCTAAGGAAAATCAAGGTAAATTGCTTCAAATTAGAAGCTTACCTTATCAATTCGATTCATTGATGCTAGAAATGAATTTGAAGACTAATTTTGGTGTGAAATTTTGAAAATTTTTGGCTTAGAATCCACTAAGGGGGCAAGGATTTTTGGCTGCAAAAATGGGCAAGAGTTTGGCCAAGCTTCACTAATTTTTTTAAGTGAATTTTGAAGCCTATTTATAGGCAAAAGTAAGGGACCTTTTAGCAATTTTTTCTCAAAAATTACATAATTGTTCAAGGGCTAAATTGTAATTTTTTTGGGGTCAAAATAAAAGTTTTGGGTTGCCATTCCTCCAAGTGGCCGAATCCCCTTTTTTGCCCATTTTTAATTTTTTTTTCAATGTCATTTTGGCTTAATCTTAGCCATTGATCAAAAAGACAACTAATCCTAGCCTTACACTTATTAAATCTTACTTTCCAAGCTTTCAAAAATTATATTTATGACATCATAAATGTGATGTCATCCTATGAATTAATTTGTATATTAATTCGTGGTCAAATTTTGACCGAAAGTCAAACCGAACGGAACTTTACCAAAATCGCGTAGGCGGGTTCCAGGTTCCTCTGGTGCGATCGTTTTGTTTTATTTTGCTTCTGTTTGGTCAAAATTCTCCAACGTAAATTTTTATCTTTTTAGTGTATTTCAGTGCACTCTTTAGGGTTTTTGGCCCAATTTCCAAACTGTTTCACCCAATTCTGTTCTATAAGATTTTCCATCTCTAAACTCACTCACTTTAACACTATGGAACATTTTTACAGTATTTACAACAGTATTAAAACACAACTTTTTTGTATTTTATTTATTAAAATTGGTACACACATACAATTTTAATGTACTCCGAGAATCTAAAATTCACGGTTATCACATACACACCCATGTAAGAACTCATGTAGAAGGCCGTGTAGTGAGCAAAGAGTCATTATAAAGACTCTCATAATGTGTGAAACCTAATTACTATATGATAAGTGATTAAGTTGAAAAATACAGTGTAATTTCTAGTTGAATAGATTAAACAGGTACAGTAAGGTTTAAGTACTACTTATGCAGTGAAAGGGGTGACTGACAATGAACCCGGTCCACCCTACTATGTGTAAGAGTGTATGAGACATGCAGTGTCAGGAAGCTGGTCTGGCGACCATTTGTTGACACAAGACTAGTGAACAGATCACCAGAACGCTCGAACGAAACATCTAAGCACAATTGCGATAAAAAACCCTAGCAAGGGTACGGTATCGAGAAAATGGTCTGAATGACCTCTTCTCACCTAGAGACTGACAAAATCGGAGTCAGAACACTCAGACTAGTCAGTTAAGCTAGAAACGATGAATAATGAATAGTGGAAAATGTAGTGTCAGATTAATGGCCAAGACGGCCTTAATCTAACCTAAAACTGATAGATTAACAATCAGTAGGCTTATATTTTCTTGCAAACCATCTATACTTCCTTAAAATCTATTTACTTAGATACCCTAACTATAGGGGATTTTTTTTTATACATCATACATATTCACTATACACGTACGTATACTTTAACTATTTACTATTCCAAAAATATTGCTTAATGGTTACTATTCAAGAATACTATTTAACGATTACTGTTCAAAAATACTATGTAACGATTACTATTCTAAAATACTATTTAACGGTTACTATTCAAAATATACTATTCAATGGTTACTATTCATAAATACTGTATAACAATTAGTATTCAAAAATGCTGTTCAACTGTTACTCAAATTGCGCGGAAGATTACTCGTGGTGTATCCATAACCTCGCCTCACATCTGCCTTCGTAGCTGTCATTGCCCATTGCTATTTATGCCATAGGACGCTTACCTACAGCATGAACACATACTGTAAGCTTTATGCCCCATAAGTACAACATATCATCCACAAAACATGTTTAAATCGTAAGCCATACTTAAGCCATATACAACTGGAAATCTTGTTACACATTCACACAGAATATGGAAACATATCATGTGGCATCTCAGAATGCAAATCATATGGGCATGTCCTATCATGCAACTAGGAAGCTTGCTCTGTCTGTATCTAGGGCATAACATGCGTACTATATGAACCGTTTATGCTCAGTTATGCTTTCTTATTAATTATCTTTCTTTACTTTACCGAGGGCCACTGTGCAGAGAGCCACTTTACGAAGGACCACTGTGCAGAGGGTCATTTTGTTAAGGGTCACTATGTGAAGAACCGTCAAACTTAAACCGAAAACCTCTTCAAACAGAAAGGCCGGTACGACATTGTTTAAACAATTTTCCAATTGTTGAATCATGACTGTTATCCTCACGCCATAAGCTTTACTAAGCTATTCCATACTCTTACGTGATAGGGATCTAATGGCATCTAACTTATGCTGTTCATAAATTTACGAGATTATAAAACTATATACTTTTCTAACATGCTATGCAACAACTGTGCATGGTTTATACTTAACATAGTATGAAAATAGTACTTTAAACCCATTTTTGCTTATGCTGTAGGCAGAGTTGTACATACCTAGTTGCAAGCGACTCATATTCTCACCTTTATCAACTTACAGGTTACCCCCTATCATCAATGACGCTTCTCATTAATACTCTTGCTAAGTCACTATTACCGTTAGTGACTAAAGCAAATAAATCGTCTGGTACCGATTGCCGTCGGTACTAAATCACTCTCTATCTCGAGAGTTTGCTTATCTCTATATGTGGTTAATTAATTTATTACCTAATAAATTAATTAACATCGTCTTTTGGTCACTACTACCGTTAATGACTATAACTTGCGTTTCTATGGGGTACCGAGGCCTATTGGTACCCTATTGACCTTCTTTGGGGATTTGGTGTCTACCTTCTATCGTGTTTGCTTAATCATCTTCTTGATAGATTAATCATCATTCCTTATAGTGTTGTTCAAAACACCATCCTAGACTGGTTTACCACCCAGTCAAATAACCGGTTATCTCACGTGTTGGTAACTAGATAGCCTACTGGGTTACTATGCGTAAACTTGGTGTAGTAACCGGTCAGGTTACTTTGCCTATTTGGGTGTGGTAACTTACTGGGCTATTATGGCTTATTTGGTGTGGTGCCTTACTGGGCCACTATGGCTTGTTTGATGTGGTAGCCTACCGGGCTACTATTGCTCATTTAGTGTGGTAGCCTACCGGGCTACCCACATGTTTTACTTGGAAAAATTGTTTTGGTTGACTTATAAAATTTTTGGGAAAATTCTCTATTTTGAAACCATCCCCTTGCCACCCCTTTGGAAGGTAGGGGATATTTTATTAAAACCACATTTTTATTTCAAATAATGTGAAATGCATTTTGGTATTATATTTTAAGGATGGTTTTTGAACCATTTTTGAAAACTCTTTTGAAACTAAATTGAAACGACTTTGTTTGCAAATTTGGCGAACATGAAATTTTTTGTCCTCGACGAGATGAGTAATTCTCATGTTCACCTCGGAGCTCAAATATAACTTGAACAGGTCCTAATCTTACTAAACCCGTGGCTATTGTGCCTAGTTTTTTGTAAAAAAAATCCAATTTTAAGTCATTTTAAAAACGACTCTGTTTAAGGCTCGAAACGACCAAATTTTCAAAACACGCATGAGTCATCTTAAAGATTTCGACGTGTTCTGCAACTTTCGTATTGAGCCCAAAACTGGTTCAGACTCTAAGTGGTACGTTTTTAGCAAAATCTGAGACTAAGTTTGGGCTCGGATTTTTTTGTCTCAGTTTTGGGCACCGAATGAAAACCATTCTAAAAACCTATCATATCGTCATTTTTGCCCAAAGGCTATTTGACATAAAGACGACAGTGTCAAAATTTCCTTAAAACTCTGTGTTTTACCAAATCCCAAATTCAGACCCTAAGGGGGTCAAAATGGCCAAAATCCGTAGCCTTTTCTTGAGGATAGATTGTGTCCAGCCACTTTCCCAAACATCCATGCTCACACATTCATAAATCCATTCATAAAAATAATGCAAACACAACCACAACCACATAAACTTAAAAATAAAAAGCTAAAGGCTCAAAATAAAATTATTACAACCCATATGCATAAACAAATACACATAAATCTCTTGATCAAAATCTTAAAATCAACTAACCACAAGACATAGGGTTTTCAGTTTTTACCTATTATGCTTTGAACCAAGCACAAATCTGAACTAGGACTTGAGTGATCAAATGGCCGTGTGATTCTTGGTGTAAAAGGGGTCGGTTTTGTGCTAGCAAGACACCACAAAAATTTCTCTTAACATCAACCCAAAAATAACTACTAAAACCACAAAGTTTTGGTCTAGAACCTTACCCTTGGTGCTCTTGAAATGGCTTGGAATTGAAGACTTGTAACATAAGCTTGAAGACGTTGGTATTTGGTAAACTTTTGGTGGAATTTTGGACTTGAAAAATGGTGGTTTGGGGCTTAGGAACAATCGGCAATAGCTAAAGAAAGAAGGACAGAATGGGTTGTGTTTTTGGAAGTGTGAATATGAAAGAACCTAAGCCTAAGGCATAGTCACCCTTTTATAGACAAACTTAAGCAAGCTAACCAAACTTAAGCTTGATTAATCAAGCCAATTTTAAGCTAATTTGGGGACAAAAATCTGCCCTATTTCACCCCATCCCGCTGAATTTGCTGTAGCCATTAAGGAAGGGAAATAAACAAAAAATTTTTGGTTGATGGCTTGATGGAAGTGTGACATTGTTTATTAATTTGTGTCATAACCTACCCTTTATTTTATTTCTCACTTTTTGGGGTTCTTGTACCACAAAACCAGCTGGTTTTCCAGCTAGGGACACACGGTTTTGTGGCCAAAAAAATTCATCTGTGTTGCTCTCTTCGCAATCCAGTTTTTTACTGCGGTTTTCAGTCCCTTTTCTGCAATATTCTAATTTTCATCCGAAAATCAGATTTTCTGAATCCGATTTTAACACTGTCAATTCCTGGTCATTTTATACTGTCTAAGAGCCCATTATTAGTCTATTTTACTATTTATTTCCTATACTGTGGTTGTGTCTATACTGTGTTGTCTTTTCACACACAAAACGAGGCGTTCCTATTCAAAATTTCATACACAGTCTCTCTTGACTAATTTGGACGTGCTGATTTCAATTTTATCAGTTTTACATTCGTCTGGGGTCATCTAAATTAGTTTTCAGGATCTATGTGACCTCATCTCGAAAAATGTGTTAGGTGCCCGATTGATTAATTTAGGCGTTCTAAGTCTAAATATATCAGTTTCGAGGCGAGAAAAGGTCATTTTGACCCTCATCCTGATACTACATATCTCCCAAACAAAATTCTCGTTTTATGCCCAATTGACCAAATTAAGCCTACTAACTACTAATATATTAGTTTTATGTCAAATTAAGGCCGTCTTGGTTAGTAACTTGACACTGCATTTTCCACTATTCATTATTCATAGTCTTTCGTCTAACTGACTAGTCCGAGTGTTCTGACTCTGATTTTATCAGTCTTTAAACTATAAGAGGTTATATGCTGGTGTATTCTGGAAGGGACCTAACACCCGTAGGACACATAGACTCAGACTTCCAAACTTGCAAGGATTCGAGGAAATTGACATCTGGATCAGTGTTTTTGCTCGGAGGAGGGGCCATTGTATAGAGGACCATGAAGCAGGGCTGCACAGCTGATTCTACTATGGAGGCTGAGTATGTGGCTGCGACTGAGGCATCTAAAGAAGTGGTTTGCCTTCGCAAGTTCTTTAGAGACCTTGAGGTCATTCCGGGTGTTGACAAGCCTATCACACTTTACTGTGATAACACTGGGGCTATTGCCAACATAAGGGAATCTCAACACCACAAGAGGACCAAGCACATAGATCGGAGATATCATATTATTAGAGGGCACGTGGAGCCAGGCCAAGTAGATGTATGTAAGATCGCATCCGAGGACAACATTGCCGATCCTTTTACTAAGACTTTGGTGGCTAGAAACTTTAAGAGGCATGTAGAGGCGATGGGGATGCGTAACATGGCAAATCTGCTGGCTTAGGGCAAGTGGGAGATTGTTAGGAAATTCCCTAAGCATTAGAGACATTTTGATGTATTTATTTTGAACTAGATAATAAAATTATATATATAGAGGTTATTCATTACATTGCTATCTGTCCTCATTTTATTTACATGTTAAAGTAAATGTAAGCAAATATGGCTCCCTGACTGCTTGTGTAACTGTTAGAACGTTGCATGTAATGGACTTTTGTATGCGAGAAGACAATGTTCTAAAGTAAGCAGTCTAAACTATGGTCTGTAGTCTATGGGGTTAGAACGAGCATCTAACTCATATTAAGACTATTATGTTGTCTAAAGCCTTGGAGGGGACGGTTTGTCTTGACTATCTGGAGCATAGACTCCTAAGTAGAGACATAGATATGTTGCTTGGTGGTGACATATTAGACCGGGACTAAAGCGTGATTGATCTACAAAGTCCACTTTGAGTGGATCGATCTGCTTTTGACGTTCATTGTGCAGTAACCTTAATCCTGAGTAGATGGACAGCTTCATGTATATGACTTGTATACTTTGATGTTCCAATAGCTATAGCGTCTCAGAGGTAGTAAGCTTATAGACCGGTTCATTGGGTGCATGACTTGTATACGATGAAGGGTTCGTTTACAGATATCAGAATCATAGCTCTAATAAGGAGTTAAGGGTATCCACTTAAAGGCATTATACTGAATGTGAAAATGGACAAGGCCTTGGGTCTGCTTGGCGAATAACTTCTTATTCACATATGGTGAATAATCATTTTCTTTATTCGGTAGTATAATGAAACTTTAAGATAGCCTGATCAGTAGGATTAAACGGACTTTGGCCTAAGGCCGATCATGGATATCATATGAGGGTTCTGCATACATGATAACATCATTGGACGATAGCTTGTCACAGGCTTACGTAATACGGTATATAATTGGGAGTTCAGTTTCAGGTTTATAGTGGTGTAACTCTGAAATTAGTGATCATATGATTGGGTTGTTCGGTAAAGAATGATGATCATATGGATTTGTAGGAGCCAGATTATATATGTCCAATTGGTCCCTCTACTAGCACCACATAATTCCTTAACGTTTGGCAAAATTGATTTGTGTATGTTATTGGCTAGTTTATTATGCATGGATAATGTTGACATAGGATTAGGATGGTAGACAAGATTCTCTCTGGTTGAATTCAGATTTTGTTTGGGATAATAGAGTACACAATTATTCGAATACCAAATATAGTTGCCATGATTTTATTCGAGATTAGATTGGAGTTCTAGAAAATTATCCATGAGAACAAGAATTTGAAATACAACTGTTTTGTGGAATTTGAAATTTGAATCTTGAAATTTGAAATTTGAATTTCTAATATCAAATTTGAATTTGAATTTTGAATTTGAAATTCGAATTTGAAATTTGAATTGAAATTTGAAATTCAAATTTTGAATCACAGTCCAAGTGGGATTCAAATTTGTTGTAGTAAATCCACAAAGAATGAAATTCGAATTTGAGTTGGATATGGAGAGGATAATCTTGTTAGAATCCTTCTTGAATTTTGAATCCAAATCCTAACAATAATGGACGAAAATTTTGAGGATTATGCTCATGCAATTTTTAGAATTTTTGTGGATAAGGTTCAGGGAAAAATTCAAGTTTTAATCTCAGTTGAATTTGGATTCTCTCCTCCCTGATTATGGCCAAAAATTTGAGGAAGATTTCCTAGGAGATTTTCGGTTATTTTGGATAAGGATGAGATAAGATTCAAGCTTGAAAATCCTAGTGGAATTTTGATTCTTCCCTTATCCTAAAGTGGCCGAAAATTTGTTAAGATTTTCCCCTTAGAAAATTCAGATTTTTTGGTTGTGGATAAGGGAGAATATATTCTCCTAATCCAATTCAAATTCAGAGAATCACCTCATGCAAGTCTATAAATAGAGGTCCTGCCACTCCAGTTCTCTCAGACCACAGACTCTCAGGTGAGCAGGCTTATTGTTGCATAACTCACCGTGATAATAAGTTCTTTAGAGATCTGGGTGGTCGGAAGAAGACTAGCAGTGCTAGCATACCGATCGAGGTTCAGAGTGCCCACACACTCAGCCATTCGGGAATTGGAGAATAGTAGAGAATGCTGGTTGGTTTAAGCCCTCCGGTCATTCTCCTCCTGCAAGATTGGCGTCCTTGAGGTATGAGTTTAAATTATTGTTGGTTTATTGTATATGGCATCATGAGATATTTAACGATCTTAAAAAAATTTTATTGTTCCGCTGCGCCACTCGAATACATTTTTACCGATTTATTTCCTACAATTGGTATCAAAGCCATCTCATGACTATGCCATGTACATAAATTAGACAATTAGTGTTTTTATTTATGTATGGATTTGATATTTAGAGAGTGGCATTCTAGGATTCCTTTATGTTGTTATCATCGATTATGTATGTAGTATGTGGTTATTTTAATTTTCTGAATTATTATAAGCATGCTTTTTTTACCAGTTATGGTTCCTTAGAATTTAGAAGAATTGTATCTAGGATTTTTTATGTAACCATGGGAGCAGTTTATTAACACTATAATTTTCCCATAGATTTTAATTTTTGTCTCATAGAATTATTATGATTAGAATTTTTGTATACCGGAAACGGTTTAGGAATTTTTTATGTAATTATTCTTGGAGGAGATTGAAGTTTGAAGACCGTAATTTATTTTTCCCAAAAGTTAAATTTAATTTAAAGGTTGAAATTTTAATTGTGTGGAAAATTTCAATTTAATTGGGATTCAAAATTAATTTTTGGAGATCCTAATGAGTAAATTGAAATATGGCATGGAAATCGAGGATCGATCCCCTCGAGACGGACCACCAGCCGTGATGAGGCTGCAGCCCCTGCCCTCGAGCAGGATGGGGCAGCGGCAGCCCCTGCCCACGGCTGCAACCCATGACTGCAGGCCTTGCCTGTAGCCAGGGGTGGCTGTGGCCCACCCAAGGGGCAGCCAGCCCATAGGCGTGCATCCCATGGCTGCAGGCGCTGCCTGCAGCCTGGCGGGCTACTACGCCCACCCGGGCGTGCAGCCCATGGCTGCAGGCGATGCCTGCAGCCTGGCGGGCTACTACACCCACCCGGGCGTGCAGTCCACGGCTGCAGGCACTGCCTGTAGCTAGCAGGGCTGCACATGGTGTGGCCGTGGGCTGCCAGCGCCCCCCCCCAGGGGCTGGGGGCTGCCCACGGCGGCTGCCGGCTTCCGGGGGCGATGGGGCGACGGTTCAAAAAAATCGAAAATTTTGATTTTTAAATTTGACATTTAATTTTTAAATCATGTTTAAAAATATGTAATTAAAAATTTGAAATTTTTAAAATTACATATTATTACACATGATATTTAAAATTGTTTAAAATTTGAATTTGAAATTTAAATTTTTAGAATTTGAATTTGAAATTTAAATTTTTAGAATTTAAATTTTAAATAATTCTTGGGATGAGAAATAAATGGAGAGGCTACATAAAGATGGATACAAGAAGACAGAACAAAATTTAAAACCCAAAGAATACTTTGGATGGAATTTTGTAATCTTTATTTTCTTTGTTCTAAGATGGAACCATGGCTTGGTTATTCTGTCAATTATTTTTTCTATGATATGTCATGGACGTATAAATATGTATTGATAGATGTTTTATGCATATTTGATAACATGTCATATAGGATAGGTGAGTGCCGCTCATACTATATTGATCATACATATTTGTTTAAACTTGCATTTTTTTCAAAATATTGAGTAGGAGAGGGTTTCAAACAAAACTCACGGTCTTCATTGTTGATCCATATGTGAAAGCATGGTAACGCCTCGCGTCAGTTCTGCCCTAACCACACCCCTCGGTAGGTGTTTACCACCGCCGGTATACTAGATTGGATCTCCTATGTGGAAAACGTGTTCAGGTACGATCCTATTCATGACCACCCTTGGGTGGCTTGGTAGGACATGGATCGGGCTATGTAAACAATGGTTATACACTCAAGACTTGTTTAGTTATTAACCTTCCCTAGAAGCTCTGTTAACTAAACTGGTGGCCAAAATAAGCGGTTATTAATATATGTCTTAACCTTAGAGGATTTAAGGCAACATATATTAATTGGACAGGATCCATGTTCCGGCTATTTGTTTTCATGACCACCCCTCGGTGGCTTGGGGAAATAGGTGATGAGAATTACCGTTGCAATGCTACATGTTTTTCAAGTTTCATGTAGGAACATACTTGTATGTTTTATTTGCTAAATTATCTATATATTTGCTTGGGCTTTGTAATGATGTCTAGTATAATTTTATTTCAGTTCAAAATGTCACCGACACCCCTCATTTCAATATTTACTGAGAATAAAGTGAATGGCGATAATTATAAAGATTGGAAAAGAAATCTGTTGATAGTTCTCAGTTGCGAGAGACACAAGTTTGTACTGGACGAACCATGCTATGATAACCAGGAAAATTTATATTTCTCGGAGAATAAATGCACAATGAATTTAAGTGTTAAAATGTGAAATTAAGTGATTTAATATTGTTTAGAACTAAATAAAATGTTCTAACAATGTTAAAGGATGAAAAATGATTGATAGTGATATTATGTATGTATACATGTGTGCCACTCACAGTATCAAGAAGTAGGTCAAGATGATATTATCTTGATATAAAACTGATATATTTGGAATCAGTATGCTCAATTTAGTCAATTGAGCATAAAATGTGAATTCTGACCGAGAAATAGGCAGTATCTGAAAACTGGTCTAGATGACCTTAAATGAAATTAAAACTGATAAATTTGGCCTCAGCACACCCAAATTAGTTAGGATAGCCTGTTAGCATGCTCAAGTTAGATAATTGAGTACAATGGTAATTTTTGACCGGGAATTCGCAGTATCGGAAACTGGTCGAAATCAGCTCAGATGAAAATAAACTGATATATTTGGATTCAGGACGCCCAAATTAGTCAGGATAGCCCATGTTGAAATTTTGGGCAAAAAAGTATATAAAGGACGAAGATTGAATAATTTTGAAAAACTACAAAAATAGCCCAGAGAGATTCTCTCTCCTCTCTCACGACCCCCATGGATGAACAGTAGCCAACTTCCGATTCCGGCCTCCGTTCACGACACTGCTAGCACCGTTGGAAAGCTCTCGCCGAGCTAAGTCCGACGGTGGGTCGACGCGATGAAACGACCGCCGCACGCTGCCACACACGCCGCCTGAAGGCCGTCAGAGCTGAAGTCTTCCCGGTGAGATTTCTCCGCCGTCCGGCCGCCGTTTGCCACGAAACCGGTCCCAAAAGGTTAGTTGTGAAGAGTACTACAAAACCCATGTGGTGGTTCATAGCAACAACCGCCGTATCGTGCCGACCAAGCTTTGAGAAATTTGTCACCGCCATCATGGGAGCCACCATTGATTTTCATTGATTCCAGCCAAATTGAAGAGAGCCACCGGTGCAGACATGGTCGTGTGATTGTGGGGAGCAAAATCCCTCAACTAATTACGGGAAAAAGTCCAACACGGTGGAGTTCCACCGTCACCGCCGTGGCCATGGCTTTCGAGGGGATTTTCCAGCGATAAAGGCCTCCAAACATGAAATTGAGACCACCAATGGATTCCTCTCGTCGAGATCTTCAAGATGGACTACCTACCTTCCATCGTCGTCGTCGGTCAACGACAGTCAACAAACGGTCAACGGCGGTCAATGGTGACCATTGACCAATTTTTGAAGTTTGGCCTGTTAGCCTATTTTCGACGTTCCGGACGCATCCACTGAGTTGGATCTGCAAGACGGGACCTCAGATATGAAGAACGAAGAATTAGGGTTTATGCTGTCGAGTCCGGACTGTAATTCGGTATAAATCCTGATCTCTTTACGTTCTGCAATTTAATTGTTTGGGACTATTGTATGATTTTATGATTATTGGTATGAAAATTTTGGAAAAGAATGTATGTAAAAAGAAGAAAATTGCTGTAATGGAGGAAAAGAAAAATATGTGATAATATAACGATTTTACGTAAACAGTATGAGTTTTACATAAAATCTAGGCCTCTGGTATAGTACATGATAGAATTATATCGGGATAGACGGTTTTCAGGCGTTTCCTAAACGCTGGAACCTCAAAAATTAAGCGGAAATGCTGCCGAAATTTCTAAAAACGGCATTAGGGGTAATATGGGATACGAGGGGTAAAGTATGATCGGAAAGGTAACCCGAGCCTCCTCAAGGAATTAGGGCATGGAAAAAGGAATGGGCAAGTTACGATTAGTAAACCGACCCTTCGAAACCCTAGAACGCAAGAAAAACATGAAACCGACTCTTAGGTCAGAATAGTACTTCCCGAGGGCCAGGAATGTGAAAAATTGGCAAAATGATAAGAATTGATCCGGAAAAGGTCCGATGAGATTTAAAAAGTTAATTAGATGATTTTGGGTTTAGAAAATCCAGCCTAAGTACGAAAATGAAAATGTTATGGTTAAACGACCCATCAGGAGTAAAACGGTTATTTTGCCCAAAGATTATCAAATTATGGGAAAAGAGCCCCAATGACCCCAGAATAGGGTAATGAAGTTTGTAAAAGCCAAAATTGAGGTTTAAGTTATGGAAAATCACGTCAATGATAAAATTGTAATTTTGTCAAAAGTTAGGGGTAAAATCGTAATTTTTCAAAAAGTTGAAGAAAAATTCAAAAATGGCTGTTAAGGTTTAAAAAGCTGTCCTAAGGCTATAATTAACGGTTATAAGATTAGAATCAAGCTTTTTAATAAAATAAAAGTTATAAATGAAAATGTGATTAACGGACAAAGTTTGTCTATAGGAACCCGATTCAAACACGATAAAGGATGTCGATGGATTCCAAGAAGAGGATAAGCACGCTATGAGTAAGTTCAGACATTTACCCATCTGCAACTATAAACAAACTTATTGTATTTATATGTTTTGTATGCAAATGTCATGATATAATTTATGATGATGCTATAGTAACGCTATAGTAATACTATGATGATGTTAAAAGATAGGTTTTAACAAATAATTTATTAAAAATATATATATATGTATATATGTTGAATTATAAAGGAAATGTATTATAAAAACTTTATGAGAGTAAAGATGTGAGAAAGAGAGATAGAAGAATGGAAAGAGTAAGAATGAGAATGTTATGATAGAATGCATAAAAAAGAGATGAGATATGAAAGGAAAGAATAGATGTTTATGAAAAGTTTTATGGAAGTTAAGTTATGATTGATAAAGCAACGATGATCGGTAATGAAAGGAATTAAGAAATGGTATGTTTTATGAGAACGAAATGATAGGTGTTTTATGAAAAATGATATGAAAGCAAACAGTTAGACAAGAAAGAGAAGCAATAATAGGTTATGATGAAAGGTATGATGAAAGGATTAGAACATAACGATAAGATGTGATTGATAGAATAGAACGATAGGCTATGATCGATAGGAGTATGATGATAAGATACGATAGATAGAATGATGCAAATGATAAACAGAGAATAATTGTCTGCACATAACTAAACGTATTTTTGTTTGTTATGATGTGATGTGATGATATATAAGTAATATGTGCTATATATGCTAAAGTGTGATTGACATAATTCACACAAGCAAAGTAAAGAATTAAGAAAAGAAAAACAACAACATGAAACAACGATATATATGTCTTACGAAATGAGAATGAAAGAATGAGATGACAATGAGAAAGAATTACAAAAGAAAAATAAAACAACGAAAGAACAAATGTCCCATAAAATGGTCTATGAAAAATGAGAAAGGAAAGATTATGAATATCATGGAAAAGATGTACAACGAAAAATCAATATAAGAAAAATAAAAGCATACAAGATAATAAGACTGAAAACTTAATTGTTGGCGTACCGGTCTCCCTATACGGTCGAGACTTCAGGTTTATATCCTCCACACAGATGTGGTGCTACCCCAAAGGTCCGGTAGCTAATGTGACTGTGAGGTAGGTTGGTGGGTCACTCCCCCTCCTCCCACTGTCTATGTGCAAATAGGTACGTTCAACAACGGGCCCACCAAAGGAAAGTGAAAAGAAAAGAAAGGAAAGGAAAGTAAAAAGAAAAGAAACGATACGAAAAGAAAGGAAAAGTAAAGAACGAAAAGAAAAGTAAAGAACGACATGAAAACAAACAAACGATATGAAAGAATGACATGATGAAATCGATGAAAAATATATAAATAATAAAAAGAAACTTAAAAGAACATAATAGAATTAATATATGTGATGTGATGTATTTGATGTTATGTGTATGATGTGAATGACATGTTTTTACGTGATGTTATGCTATATGTTACTGGCTTTTAAGATACAAAAGGTTAAGAGATGATGATAAAACGATAGAAAAGATAAGAAGGTTTAGAACAGAAAGTTAAGAAATGATAGGAATGAAAAAAAAAAGAAATGAAGAGATTAGAATAGAATGATAAGAGATTATCGATAGAATGATGAGAATGATGAGCGAAGAGATAAATGAGCATGAAGAGGCTAACATATTATGTTATGTTTCGATGATATGTATAGACGATGTGTATGATGTGTCTATACGTGATGTCATATATTCTAGTAATAATATATATTACAAGTATTTATAAGTTAATGAATGTATGTTTGAACTTACTGAGCATCTAGCTCATTAGTTGTTCATATGTTACAAGTAAGTAACCTGTTAGTTTAAAGTAATATGATGGACAACGGACGGATCTGCATATGCCAAATGACTTGGCGAGGGTATGGTACTACCATGAGTTTTTTGCTGAGCATTCAAAAAGAAAGTTAAAAGAAAGAAATTTATGAATTATATATTATAAGAGTATGATAGGGATATAGGTATAATATGTAAGTAAAAAAAAAAATTTCCTATAGAAATTGCTTCCGCTTTAAAATGAGAACGTTAAAAATGGAAAGTTAAGTATGTTAAGTAAGAGGACGACGACCCACAAGGTTGCCAGCCATCACAGTCGACATCAGAGCTCGGCTGGTTGGTATGGTAACGTACGGGACGTAACACATGCCCACCAGGGCCCAAACCTGACACACCACTTGAGGAGGTCCCGGTTGCCTATACTCGTTGGAGAGAATCCAATGAGATAGCTCGATGCTATATTCTGGCTAGCATGACGAGTACTTTACAAAAGCAGCATGAGACTTATCAAGTTGCTAGGGAGATCATGGAAAATCTGGAGGACATGTTCGGAGGCCAAGAAAAGTTAGCTCGACAGTCTGCTATAACCAGTATTATGAACTCTAAGCAAAAGGCGGGTACTCCGGTGAAGGACCATATGATCACTCTAATGGGATTCTTCGCTGAGGCTGCCGAGAACGGTGCTGAGTTGGACTACAACACCCAGATCGAGATGGTGTTCAAAACTCTGTCTAAAGATTTTGTGGGGTTTAAGGCTGCATACAATCTGGCGACAAGGGAGTTAGGACTAACTGAGCTTATGAACCAATTCCAAGCTTATGAGCAGATGATCAGGGATGGGGATGCGGTCCAACCCAAAAGAGAGGCTAATTTGACGGAATCTTCCAAACCCTCACAAAAGAGGAAGAGGCCAAACCAGAAGCAAGCGGCTTCCAGTTATTCTAATCCTCTTATCTCGGATGGAAAGAAGAACAAGAAGAACAAGAAGCCTATGGACCCTAAAAAATCCAAGTGCTTCCGCTGTGGGAAGGTAGGTCACTTTAAGAAGGCTGTTTTTATGTTCCTAATTTTAGGAGGAACCTTATAGCGGTAGCTTGTTTAATAAAGGATTCTTATTCAGTTTCTTTTACTAAAAGAGTTGATATTTGTAGAAATAAGTCTCTTATCTGTTCTGGATGGATGGATGGAAACCTATATTTGATCAAACCAAAGATGTACTCACTGCTTGACACTGAATTAATAGATAACTCTAAAAGGCTGAAAGTTTCTCACTCTAACAAGGCGTATCTTTGGCATTTAAGACTTAGTCATATTAATCAGGATAGGATTCAAATATTGGTGAAAGACGGTCCTCTAGAATCTCTGGAGGAGGTACGTCTTCCTCAATGTGAGTCTTGTCTAGAGGGAAAGATGACTAAGAGGTCTTTTGGAGCTAAGGGTACTAGGGCTCAGGAGCTCTTAGAAATCGTGCACACTGACGTATGTGGCCCTATGAACGTCACAGCATAAGGAGGGTTTGAGTATTATGTCTCTTTTGTAGATGATCACTCGAGGTATGGATATGTGTATCTGATGCACCGCAAGAGCGAAACCTTTGACAAGTTCAAAGAGTATTATGCGGAAATAGAAAAGCAATTGGATAAATCCATAAAGACACTTCGATCTGATCGAGGTGGCGAATACCTCTCTGACGAATTTCTAGGACATCTTGTAGAGAACGGGATATTATCCTAATTGACTGCACCTGATACTCCACAACAGAATGGTGTAGCCAAAAGGAGAAACAGGACCTTGTTGGATATGGTACGGTCCATGATGAGTTATTCAACGCTACCATTATCATTTTGGGGATATGCTTTACAAACGGCGTGCTATATTCTGAACCAAGTTCCAAGCAAATCAATTCCCAAAACTCCGTATGAATTGTGGCGTGGCAGGAAGCCCTCCCTTGTACATATGAGAATATGGGGCTGCCCGGCACATGTACTGGATGGGGATGCGAAGAAGTTGGAACCAAGATCAAAATTGTGCATATTTGTAGGGTATCCAAAGGGAACTAAAGGAGGTCTGTTCTATAACCCGAAGGAACAAAAAGTCATTGTTTCAACCCATGCGACATTCTTAGAGGAAAGTCACATGAATGACTTTAAACCTCGAAGCAAAGTGGTGCTAGAGGAGTTATCGGGTGAAAGAACTGCTCCACAAATTTTGGTCTTGGACGTAAGTCTGAGTTCTCGTGAAGGACCTACAGACGATCAACAATTTAGGGTGCCTCGTCGTAGTGGGAGGGTTTCGAAGAAACCTAATTTCTTCATGTATGATGCTGAGGTATACCAGGCCGAGGCTCATGAGCATGAGGATGATCCGGTCACCTATGATGAAGCTATAAATGATGCTGATTCTAAATCTTGGAAACAGGCTATTAACAATGAGATGGATTTTATGAAATCCAACTCTGTTTGGGAACTTGTATATTTGCCAGATAGGATAAAACCCATTTGATGCAAATGGGTCTACAAAAGAAAGAAGGATGCGGAAGGGAGAGTGGAAACTTTCAAAGCTAGACTGGTTGCAAAGGGGTACACGTAAAAGGTTGGAATTGATTATGATGAAACCTTTTTGCCTGTTGCTATGCTGAATTCTATCCGTATTCTTTTGTCCATTGCTACGGCTCTCGATTACGAGATCTGGCAAATGGATGTCAAGACGGCATTCTTGAATGGCCATCTTGAGGAGTGTATCTACATGATACAGCCCGAAGGGTTCGTAGCAAAAGGCCAAGAAAGGAAAGTCTGCAACTTGCTTAGATCCATTTATGGATTAAAGCAAGCATCCCACTCATGGAACCAGAGATTTGATCAAGTGATCAAGACTTTCGGTTTTGAGCAGAACGTTGATGAACCCTATGTTTATAAACATATTAAGGATGGAAAAGTGATCTTTCTGATACTCTATGTCGATGATATACTACTCATTGGGAATGATGTAGGAAACTTATCATCGGTCAAGCTTTGGTTACATCAACAATTTGACATGAAGGAATTGGGAGATGCTAATTATGTTCTAGGCATTCGTCTCTTCAGAGATCGAAAGAACAAAATGATAGCGTTATCCCAAGCTTCATACATAGATAAAATAATTGACAAATATGCAATGCAAAAGGCAAAGAAAGGTACACAACCTTCTATTGCCGGTCTGACTCTTTCATTAGATGACCGTCCAAAGACATCGAAAGAAAGAGAGTGTATGAGTAAGGTCCCTTATGCATCCGCTGTGGGTAGCCTTATGTGCTATGCTTTGCACTCGCCCGGACATATGTTTTGCAGTAGGTATGGTGAGTCGATATCAAGCGAATCCTGGAACCAAGCACTGATAAGCAGTAAAGCATATACTCAAGTATCTTAAGAGAACGAGGGATTATATGCTGGTGTATTCTGGAGGGGACCTAACACCCGTAGGATACATGGACTCAAACTTCCAGACTTGTAAGGATTCGAGGAAATTGTCATCTGGATCAGTGTTTTTGCTCGGAGGAGGCGACATTGTATGGAGGAGCATGAAGCAGGGATACACAGCTGACTTTACTATGGAGGCTGAGTATGTGGCTGTGGCTGAGGCATCTAAAGAAGCGGTTTACCTCCGCAAGTTCTTTAGAGACCTTGAGATCATTCCGGGTGTTGACAAGCCTATCACACTTTACTGTGATAACACTGGGGCTATTGCCAACATAAGAGAATCTCGGCACCACAAGAGGACCAAGCACATAGATCGGAGATATCATATTATTAGAGGGCACGTGGAGACAGGCCAAGTAAATGTATGTAAGATCTCGTCTGAGGACAACATTGCCGATCCTTTTACTAAGACTTTAGTGGCTAGAAGCTTTAAGAGGCACGTAGAGGCGATGGGGATGCGTAACATGGCACATCTGCTGGCTTAGGGCAAGTGGGAGATTGTTAGGAAATGCCCTAAGCATTAGAGACATTTTAATGTATTTATTTTGAACTGGATAATAAAATTATATATATATAGAGGTTATTCATTACATTGCTATTTGTCCTCGTTTTATTTACATGTTAAAGTAAATGTAAGCAAATATGGCTCCCTGACTGCTTGTGTTAAAAATGTTAGAACGTTGCATGCAATGGACTTTTGTATGCGAGAAGACAATGTTCCAAAGTAAGTAGTCTAAACTATGGTCTGTAGTCTATGGGGTTAGACCGAGCATCTAACTCATATTAAGACTATTATGTTGTCTAAAGCCTTGGAGGGGACGGTTTGTCTTAAATGTCTGGAGCATAGACTCCCAAGTAGAGACATAGATCTGTTGCTTGGTGGTGCCATATTAGACTGGGACTAAAGCATGATTGATCTACGAAGTCCGCTTTAAGTGGATCGATCTACTTTTGATGTTTATTGTGCAGTAACCTTAATCCTGAGTAAATAGACAGCTTCATGTATATGACTTGTGTACTTTGATGTTCCAATGGCTAAAGCATCTCAAAGGTAGTCAGCTTATAGACCGGTTCATTAAGTGCATGACTTGTATACGATGAAGGGTTCGTTTACAGATATTAGAATCATAGCTCTAATAAGGAGTTAAGGGTATCCTCTTAAAGGCATTATACTGAATGTGAAAATAGACAAGGCCTTGGGTCGTCTGCTGGGCGGATGACTTCTTATTCACATATGGTGAATAATCATTTTCTTTATTCGGTAGTATAATGGAACTTTAAGATAGCCTGATCAATAGGATTAAACGGACTTTAGCCTAAGGCTGATCATGAATATCATATGAGGGTTCTGCATACATGACAAGGTCATTGGACGATAGCTTGTCACAGGCTTACGTAATACGGTATATAATTGGGAGTTTAGTTTCAGGTTTATAGTGGTGTGACTCTGAAATTAGTGATCATATGATTGAGTTGTTTGGTAAAGAATGATGATCATATGTATTTGCGAGAGCCTAATTATATATGTCCAATTGGTCCCTCTACTAGCTCCACATAATTCCTTAACGTTTGGCAAAATTGATTTGTGTATGCTATTGGCTAGTTTATTATGCATGGATGGTGTTGACATAGGATTAGGATGGTGGACAAGATTCTCTTTGGTTGAATTCAGATTTTGTTTTGGATAATAGAGTACATAATTATTCGAACTCCAAATAAAGTTGTCATGATTTTATTTGAGATTGGATTGGAGTTGTAGAAAATTATCCATGAGAGTAAGAATTTGAAATACAACTGTTTTGTGGAATTTGAAATTTGAATTTTGAAATTTGAATTTTGAATTTTGAAGTTGAAATTTGAATTTGAAATTTGAAATTCAAATTTTGAATCACAGTCCAAGTGGGATTCGAATTTGTTGTGGTAAATCCACAAGGAATGAAATTCGAATTTGAGTTGGATATGAGGAGGAAAATCTTGTTAGAATCCTACTTGAATTTTGAATCCAAATCCTAACAATAATGGACGAAAATTTTGAGGATTATCCTCATGTAATTTTCGGATTTTTTGTGGATAAGGTTTAGGGAAAAATTCAAGTTTCAATCCCAGTTGAATTTGGATTCTCTCCTCCCTGATTATGGCCGAAAATTTGAGGAAGATTTCCTAGGAGATTTTCGGTTATTTTGGATAAGGATGAGATAAGATTCAAGCTTGAAAATCCTAGTGGAATTTTGATTCTTCCCTTATCCTAAAGTGGCCGAAAATTTGTTGAGATTTTTCCCTTGGAAAATTCAGATTTTTTGGTTGTGGATAAGGAAGAATATCTTCTCCTAATCCAATTCGAATTCAGAGAATCACCTCATGCAAGTCTATAAATAGAGGTCCTGCCACTCCAATTCTCTCAGACCACAGACTCTCAGGTGAGTAGGCTTATTGTTGCATAACTCATCGTGACAATAAGTTCTTTAGAGATCTGGGTGGTCAGAAGAAGACTAGCAGTGCTAGCATACTGATCGAGGTTCAGAGTGCCTACACATTCAGCCATTCGGGAATTAGATAATAGTAGAAAAGGCTAGTTCGTTGAAGCCCTCCAGTCATTCTCCCCCTGCAAGATTGACATCCTTGAGGTATGAGTTTAAATTGTTGTTGGTTTATTGTATATGGCATCATGAGATATTTAACGATCTTAAAAAATTTTTATTGTTCCGCTGCGTCACTTCGATACGTTTTTACCGATTTATTTCCTACAAAAAAAGGTACATTACTGTAGTCTGCTTGGGAGTGATAAACTTATCCTAGTACGTAGTTGCAAAAGAACAAGCTAGGTTGAGTCTAATGGGGTAGGCTACTACCTCCCTTAATACCTATTTACAAGATTAAACGCCCCGCTTAATGGGTCGCTACTATGCATGAGGGAGATCTTGATTCTGCATTGAAGATCGTTGCTTTTGTCAAAGGGAAACTCCTCTGGGTTCTCCTCATGTATGCGTAGATTCTCCCGTAGTTGTCTGGAGCTTCCAACCTACCTTGTGCGATCGAAAGGCCTTTGATCCTGGTCTGGGTGGCGTGAATTTGATTACTTGTAGTGCGAGCTTGGTTCCGTTGACTTTAATGGTTGGAATAACAGTTTCTGGCATTGTGGCCTTCCTTGCCACAAAAGTAGCAGCCACTCATTCCTTGCTTGCTTTCCCCCAGGTGTCCCTTTCCACATTTCGAGCACGTCAGGCGTTGGCCGCTGTTTCCTTCTTGGTCGTTTCTCTTCTGAGGGAAGTCCTTCTGTGAACCTTAGTTGTCTTGATTCTCCTTTCTCTTGTTATGGTTGTGAGATTGCCTGCTATTCTAGCTGGTTCCCATGTTCTGCCCTCTATGTTGTGTCTCGGGTTTCTGCTTCCCCTTAGCCTGCTTGTCTTGCGTCTTTTCTTCCCTTCGAGCATTGTAGATCGGAGCCTTTCTTTCCCTATCCTGGGCCGGCCAATACTCTACTCGGATGGCCCTGCTGACGTATTCTGCTATAGTTACGGGTCCGTGACTTCCACCGCATACTGGGACGACAATGTCCTTCCTGAACATTTTCAACATTCTTCTTACCTTCTCCTTCTTGGTCAGCACTAAGTCTGGACAGAGTCGAGCCAGCTGCTTGAATTTCTGAACCGCCTCTATCACAGTCATGTTGCCCTGACATAGATTGTTGAACTCATCTTGTTAAGCTGCTAGGGCCTCATCGTTGAAGTACATCTCCTTGAACTCATCGGTGAAGTCTACCCAGTTCATTTCATTAACGTTTCTCCTGATGGCCACAGTCTTCCACAATTGTCGTGCACCTTTACATAAGTCGAGGGATGCACATAATACTTTCTCTCTCTCTGTCCATCCTACGAGGTCCAAGATGACCTGGAAGTCAGTCAGCCAGTCATCAGCCTTTATAGGGTTTGTGGTTCTCTCGAATTCTGGCACTTTCAGGTGCCGAAATCTCTCGTACAAATCTCTTTCCCTAGAGGTCGGCAAAAGGGCTTTGGCTACTACAGGAATAGCCCCGGCTGATGGTGCTGCTGTTGTCTGGACTAGTGGGGCCGCTTGCTCTCTAGGGGTGTCGGGGGCTATTGGAGCTACTTGAGCTGGCACCTCCACTGGTTGTGGTGCCTGAGGTTGTTGGTTCAATTACTCCCTGAGCTGAGCGAGTTCTTGTTGTTGATTCAACATCATCTCTAGCATGGCTGCGAGCCGTGCCATTAGCTCGTCTTCTCAAGTAGCTTGATTTGTCTGTGTACGTGTTCGAACCATGTTGTACTTTGGAACCTTCATCCTTTGGTGGACTTCACTAGCGTAACCTCTACTGGTACAGCCATGGTCACACGTTATAACTTACGTTAGCTTGCATATTGATACTGTAACATTAAAAACTAACTTACTTGGACAGATGAGGCAGACGCACGACGATGTGAGGTAGGGTGACTGGAAAACGCTCTGATACTAACTGTGATGCTCCGTGCCCTTAGTGGCCCAGACTGTCACTAAAAACTGCTATTACTTATATTGATACTTATACTTTTTTGCAAACCATCTATACTTCCTTAAAATCTATTTACTTAGATACCCTAACTTTAGGGGATTTTTTTATACGTCGTACGTATTCACTATTCATGTACGTATACTTTAACTATTTACTATTCTAAAAATACTGTTTATCGGTTACTATTCAACAATACTATTTAACAATTACTATTCATAAATACTATGTAACGATTACTATTTAAAAATACGATTTAATGATTACTATTCAAAAATACAATTTAATAGTTACTATTCAAAATATACTGTTTAACGGTTACTATTCATAAATACTGTATAATGGTTACTATTCAAAAATGTTGTTCCACTGTTACTCAAATTGTGCGGAAGATTACACGCAGTGTATCCATAACCTCGCCTCATATCCGCCTCCGCCACCGTCATCGGCCATTGCTGTTTACGCCATAGGATGCTTACCTACAGTATGAACACACACTGTGAGCTTTATGCCCAGTAAGTACAATATGTCATCTGCAAAACATGTTTAAATCATAAGCCATACTTAAGATATATACAACTGGAAATCTTTTCACATATTCACACAGAACATGGAAACATATCATATGGCATCTCAGAATGCAAATCATGTAGGCATGTCCTATCATGCAACTAGGAAGCTTGCTCTATCTGTATCTAAGGCATAACGTGCATACTACATGAACCTTTTACGCTTAGTTATGCTCCCTTATTAATTATCTTTCTTTACTTTACCGAGGGCCACTATGCGAAGAGCCACTTTACAAAGGACCACTGTGCGGAGGGTCATTTTGTTGAGGGTCACTATACGGAGAACCGTCAAATTTAAACCGAAAACCTCTTCAAACGGAAAAAGCCAATACGACATTGTTTCAACAATTTCCCAATTGTTGAATCATGACTGTTATCCTCATGCCATAAACTCTACTAAGCTATTCCCTAACCATACGTGATAGGGATCTAATGGCATCTAACTTACGCTATTCATAAATCTACACGATTATGAAACTATATACTTTTCTAACATGCTATGCAACAACTGTGCATGGTTTATACTTAACATAGTATTAAAACAGTACTTTAAACCCATTTTTGCTCATGCTGTAGGCAGAGTTGTACTTACCTAGTTGCAAGCAACTTGTATACCCGCCTTTATCAGCTTACAAGTTACCACCTATCATCAATAACGCTTCTCATTAATACTCTTGCTAAGTCACTGTTACTATTAGTGACTAAAGTAGATAAATCGCCTGGTACTAATTGCCGTCGGTACTAACTCGCTCTCTATCTCGAGAGTTTACTTCTCTCTATATGTGGTTAACTAATTGATTACCTAATAAATTAATTAACGTTGTCTTTTGGTCACTACTACCATTAGTGACTATAACTTCTGTTTCTATGGGGTACCGAGACCTATCTGTACCCTATTGGCCTTCTTTGGGGATTTGGTGTCTACCTTCTATCGTGTTTACTTAATTGTCTTCTTGACAGATTAATCATCATTCCTCACAGTGTTGTTCAAAACACGATCCTTGACTGGTTTACCACCCAGTTAAATGACCAGTTATCTTACGTGTTGGTAACTAGGTAGCCTACCGGGTTACTATATGTAAACTTGGTGTAGTAACCGGCCGGGATACTTTACCTGTTTGGGTGTGGTAGCTTACCGGGCTACTATGGCTTATTTAGTATGGTGGCCTATTGGGCCACTATGGCTTGTTTGATGTGGTAGCCTACCTGGCTATTATTGCTCATTTGGTGTGGTAGCCTATGGGGCTACCCATACTATTTTACTTTAAAAAATTGTTTTGGCTGACTTATAAAATTTTTAGGAAAATTCTCTGTTTTGAAACCGTCCCCTTGCCACCCCATTGGAAGGTGGGGGACGTTTTATTAAAACCATGTTTTTATTTCAAATAATGTGAAATGCATTTTGGTGTTATATTTTAAGGATGGTTTTCGAACCACTTTTGAAAACTGTTTTGAAATTAATCAAAATGACTTTGTTTGCAAATTTGGCAAACATGAAATTTTTCGTTCTTGACGAGATGAACAATTCTCATGTTCATCTTGGAACTTAAATCTAACTCAAATGGGTCCTAATCTTACTAAACCCGTGGCTATCGTGCCTAATTTTTTGTAAAAAATCCAATTTTACAACATTTTTAAAATGACTCTGTTTGAGACCCAAACCGGCCAAATTTTAAAAACATGCTCAGGTCGTCTTAAAGATTGCGATGTGGTCTACAACTTTCATGTTGAACCTAAAACCCAGTTCGGATTCTAAGCAGTCTGTTTTTAGCAAAACCCAAGACTAAGTCTGGGCTTGGATTTTTTGGTCCCAGTTTTGGTCACTGAATGAAAAGCACTCTAAAAACCTATCGTATCTTTGTTTTTGGCCAAAGGCTATTTGATGCAAAAACGACCGCATCAAAATTTTCTTAAAATCCATGTTTTACCAAATCCTAAATTCGAACCCTAAGGGGGACAAAATGGCCAAAATCTATCGCCTTTCTTAAGGACAGATTGTGTCCAACCGCTTACCTAAACATCCATGCTTACACATTCATAAATCCATTCATAAAAATAATGCAAACACAACTACAACCATATAAACTTAAAAATGGAAAGCTAAAGACTCAAAATAAATTTATTACAACTTATTTGCATAAACAAATACACATAAATTCCTTGATCAAAATCTTAAAATCAACTAACCACAAAACATAGGGTTTACAGTTTTTACCTCTTATGCTTTGAACCAAGCACAAATCCGAACTAAGGCTTGAGTGATCACCATGTGATTCTTGGTGCAAAAGGGGTCGGTTTTGTGCTAGCAAGACACCACAAAAATTTCTCTCAACATCAACCCAAAAATAACTACTAAAACCACAAAGTTTTGGTCTAGAACCTTACCTTTGGTGCTCTTGAAATGGCTTGAAATTGAAGACCTCTAACACAAGCTTGAAGAGGTTGGTTTTTAGTAAACTTTTGGTGGAATTTTGGACTTGAAAAATGGTAGTTTGGGGCTTGGGAACAGTCAGCAGCAGCTAGAGAAAGAAGGAGAGAATGGGTTGTGTTTTTGGAAGTGTGAAAATGAAAGAACCTAAGCCTAAGGCATAGTCACCCTTTTATAGACAAACTTAAGCAAGCTTAACCAAACTTAAGCTTGATTAATCAGCCAACTTTAAGCTAATTTTGGGATAAAAATCTGCCCCATTTCAGCCCATCCCACCGAATTTGCTGCAGCCATTAAGGAGGGGAAGTATGACATTGTTTATTAATTTGTGTCATAACATACCTTTTATTTTATTTCTCACTTTTTGGGGTTTTTGTGCAGCAAAACTAGCTAGTTTTCCAGCTTGGGACATACGGGTTTGGGGCCAAAAAAATTCATCTGTGTTGCTCTCTTCACAGTCTAGTTTTTTACTCCGGTTTTCAGTCCCTTTTCTGCCGTGTTCTAATTTTCATCTGGAAATCAAATTTTCTGAATTTGATTTTGACACTATCAATTCCTGGTCATTTTATACTATCTAAGAGCCCATTATTAGTCTATTTTACTATTTATTTTCTATATTGTGGTTGTGTCTATACTGTGTTGTCCTTTCGCATGCAAAACGAGGCGTTCCTATGCGAAATTTCAGACACAGTCTCTCTTGACTAATTTGGATGTACTGATTCCAATTTTATCAGTTTTACGTCCGTTCGAGGTTGTCTGGACCAGTTTTTAGAATCTGTGTGACCCCATCTCAAAAAACGTGTTAGGTGCCCGATTTTCTAATTTGGGTGTTCTAAGTCCAAATATATCGGTTTCGGGGCGAGAAAAGGTCGTTTTGACCTCATCCCAATACTGTGCATCTCCCAAACAAAAATTCTCGTTTTATGCCCAATTGACTAGATTGAGCCTACTGACTACTAATATATCAGTTTTATGTCAAATTAAGGTCGTCTTGGCCAGTAACTTGACACTGCGTTTCAATTATTCACTATTCATAGTGTTTCATCTAACTAACTAATCCGAGTGTTCTGACTCCGATTTTGTCAGTCTTTAGGCGAAACGAGGTCATCCGTACTACGTTCTCGATACCGTACCCTTGTTAAGGTTATTTCTCGCTTTTGTGCTCAGAAGTTCGATTTGAGCTCTCTGGTAATCTGTTCACCAGTCTTGTGTCAAGAAATGGTCGTCCGGACTAGTTTCTTGACACTGCGCATCTCATACACTTATACACTTATTAGGGTGGGCCGGGTTCATTGTCGGTCGCCCCTTTCACTACATGAATAGTACTTAAACATAACCATATCTATTTAATCTATTCAACTGGAAAATATTCTGTATTTTCCAACTTAATTGCTCATTACATAGTAATTAGGTTTCACAAAATTTTGAGAGTCTGTATAGCGGCTCTCTGCTCATTACATGGCCTCTTACATGGGCGTGTATAAGGCAACACGGGCGTGCATTGTCCAGACATGGGCGTGTATCAGCTGAGCTTGCTCAACACGGTCATGTCTTAGAACGCGTTCATTTTACCCAAGCGGTACACGGCCACTCACACAACCATGTACCTGACCGTGTTACACTAGTTTGCATAAAAAAGGTATAAAATTATTCCTCAATTTCTCATTACATAGAAATTATGTTACATGAGTATGGGGGTCCTTACATTGGTCGATTGAGCACAAAACGAGAATTTTTGTCTAAGAGACACGCAGTATCGGGAGAGGGGTCAAGACAACCTTATCTTGCCCCGAAACTGATATATTTAGGCTCAGGATGCCCAAATTAGTCAATCGGGCACCTGACACATTTTTCGAGGTAGGGTCACACAGATTTTGAAAACTGGTCCAGACGACCCTGGACGGACATAAAATTGATAAAATTGAAATCAACACATCCAATTTAGTCAAGAAAGACCGTGTCTGAAATTTCACCCGAGAACGCCTCGATATGCGTGCGAAAGGACAACACAGTACAGACACAACCACAGTATACGAAATGAATAGTAAATTGTTGTAAAATGGGCTCTTAGATAGAACAAACCAATTAGAAATCACCAGTATAAAAATCAGATCCAGAAAATCTGGTTTCCAGGTGAAAATTAAAACTGTGGGAAAATAAATCGGTAAAAACGTATCAGAATGGCGCAGCGGAACAATAAAAATTTTTAGATCGTTAAATATCTCATGATGCCATATACAATAAACCAACAACAATTAAAACTCATACCTCAAGGACGCCAATCTTGCAGGAGGAGAATGACCGGAGGCTTCAACCAACTAGCCTTCTCTACTATTATCCAATTCCCGAATGGCTGAGTGTGTGGGCACTCTGAACCTCGATCGGTATGCTAGCACTGCTAGTCTTCTTCCGACCACCCAGATCTCTAAAGAACTTTATTGTCACGATGAGCTGTGCAACAATAAGCCTGCTCACCTGAGAGTCTGTGGTCTAAGAGAACTGGAGTGGTAGGTCCTCTATTTATAGACCTGCATGAGGTGAATCTCTGAATTTGAATTGGACTAGGAAAAGATTTTCTCCCTTATCTTTAACCAAAAAATCCGAATTTTTCCATAGGATAATCCTAACAATAAATTCGGTTTTTCCTAAGATAAATCCAATCCAAATCTTAACAAGATTTTATTCTCCAATTCCCGAATGGCTGAGTGTGTGGGCACTCTGAACCTCGATCGGTATGCTAGCACTGCTAGTCTTCTTCCGACCACCCAGATCTCTAAAGAACTTTATTGTCATGATGAGCTGTGCAACAATAAGCCTGCTCACCTGAGAGTCTGTGGTCTAAGAGAACTGGAGTGGTAGGTCCTCTATTTATAGACCTGCATGAGGTGAATCTCTGAATTTGAATTGGACTAGGAAAAGATTTTCTCCCTTATCTTTAACCAAAAAATCTGAATTTTTCCATAGGATAATCCTAACAATAAATTCGGTTTTTCCTAAGATAAATCCAATCCAAATCTTAACAAGATTTTAACTAGAATTTTATCTCCCTTTTTCAACAAAAAAATCCGAAATTCACAAGGAGAAAATCCTCCAAAAGATTTCGGCCATTATGGATAAGGGAGAATCAAAAATTCCACTAGGATTTTCAAGCTTGAATCTTATCTCAACCTTATCCAAAAATAACCGAATTTTCCTTGGATAAAGGCTCCAAAATTTCGGCCACTTTTAGGGAAGGAGAGAATCCAAATTCAACTAGGATTGAAACTTGAATTTTCCCTTGAATCTTATCCACAAAAACCGAATTTTCCATTGAGGATTATCCTCAAAAAATTCGCCCACTTTTGTTGGGATTTGGATTCAAAATTCAAGTAGGATTCTAACAAGATTATCCTCTCCAAATCCAACTCAAATTCGAATTTCAAACCTTGTGGATTTTCCACAACAAATTCGAATCCTACTTAGACTGTGATTCAAAATTTGAATTTCAAATTTGAAATTCAAATTTCAAATTCAAATTTCAAATTTCAAATTTCAAATTTCAAATTTAAATTTGAAATTCAAATTTCAAATTCGAATTTCAAATTCAAATTTCAAATTCAAATTTCAAATTTCAAATTTCAAAATTCAAATTTCAAATTTCAAAGTTCAAATTTCAAATTTCAAAATTCAAATTTCAAATTCCACAAACAGTTGTGTTTCATATTCTTGTTCTCATGGATAATTTTCTACAACTCCAATCCAATCTCAAATAAAATCATGGCAACTTTATTTGGAGTTCGACTAATTGTGTACTCTATTATCCAAAATAAAATCTGAATCCAACCGGAGAGAATCTTGTCTACCATCCTAATCCCGTGTCATCACCATCCATGCATAATAAACTAGCCAATAGCATACACAAATCAATTTGCCAAACGATAAGGAATATTGTGGAGCTAGTAGAGGGACTGATTGGACATATATAATCGGGCTCCCGTGATTCCATATGATCATCATTCTTTACCGAACAACTCAATCATATGATCACTAATTTCAGAGTCACACCACTATAAACCTGAAACTGAACTCCCAATTATATATCGTATTACGTAAGCCTGTGACGAGCTACCATCCAATGACCTTGTCATATATGCAAAACCCTCATATGATATCCATGATCAGCCTTAGGTCAAAGTCCGTTTAATCCTACTGATCAGGCTATCTTAAAGTTCCATTATACTACCGAATCAAGAAAATGATTATTCACCATATGTGAATAAGAAGTCATCCGCCCAGCAGACGACCCAAGGCCTTGTCCATTTTCACATTCAGTATAATGCCTTTAAGAGGATACCTTTAACTCCTCAGAGCTATGATTCTTATATGTGCAAACAAACCCTTCATCGTATACAAGTCATGCACCCAATGAACCGGTCTATAAGCTTACTACCTCTGAGACGCTTTAGCCATTGGAACATCAAAGTACACAAGTTATATACATGAAGTAGTTCATTTACTCAGGATTAAGGTTATTGCACAATGAACGTCAAAAGCAGATTGATCCACTCATAGCGGACTACGTAGATCAATCACGCTTTAGTCCCGGTCTAATATGTCACCACCGAGCAACATATCCATGTCTCTACTTGGGAGTCCAGCTCCAGACAGTCAAGACAGACCGTCCCCTCCAAGGCTTTAGACAACATAATAGTCTTAACATGAGTTAGATGCCCGGTCTAACCCCATAGACTACAGACCATAGTTTAGACTGCTAACTTTAGAACATTGTCTTCTCGCATACAAAAGTCCATTGCATGCAACGTTCTAACAGTTTTAACACAAGCAGTCAGTGAGCCATATTTGCTTACATTTACTTTAACATGTAAATAAGACGAGGACAGATAGCAATGTAATGAATAACCTCTATATATAATTTTATTATCCAGTTCAAAATGAATACATCAAAAATGTCTCTAATACTTAGGGCATTTCCTAACAATCTCCCACTTGCCCTAAGCCAGTAGATGTGCCATGTTACGCATCCCCATCGCCTCTACATGCCTCTCAAAGCTTCTAGCTACCAAAGTCTTAGTAAAGGGATCAGCGATATTGTCCTCGGACGCGATCTTACATACATCCACTTGTCCTGTCTCCACATGCCCTCTAATATCGACTTCCTCAAATCCTTACAAGTCTGGAAGTCTGAGTCTGTGTATCCTACGGGTGTTAGGTCCCGTCCAGAATACACCAGCATATAATACCTCGTTCTCTGAAGATACTTGAGTATATGCTTTACTGCTTGCCAGTGCTTGGTTCCAGGATTCGCTTGATATCGACTCACCTTTCCTACTGCAAAACATATGTCCGGGCGAGGGTAAAGCATAGCGTACATAAGGCTACCCACAGCGGATGCATAAGGGACCTTACTCATATGCTCTCTTTCTTCCGATGTCTTGGGACAGTCATCCAATGAAAGAGTTAGACCGGCAATAGAAGGTTGTGAGCCTTTCTTTGCCTCTAGCATTGCATATTTGTCAATTATTTTATCTATGTACGAAGCTTGGGATAATGCTATCATTTTGTTCTTTCGATCTCTGAAGAGACGAATGCCTAGAACATAATTAGCTTCTCCCAAGTCCTTCATGTCAAACTGTTGGTGTAACCAAAGCTTGACCGATGATAAGTTCCCTACATCATTCCCAATGAGTAGTATATCATCGACATAGAGTATCAGAAAGACCACTTTTCCATCCTTAATACGTTTATAAACACAAGGTTCATCAACGTTCTGCTCAAAACCAAATGTCTTAATCGCTTGATCAAACCTCTGGTTCCATGAGCGGGATGCCTGCTTTAATCCATAAATGGATCTAAGCAACTTGCAGACTTTCCTATATTGGCCTTTTGCTACGAACCCTTCAGGCTGTATCATATAGATACACTCTTCAAGATGGCCATTCAAGAATGCCGTCTTGACATCCATTTGCCAGATCTCGTAATCGAGAGCCGCAGCAATGGACAGAAGAATACGGATAGACTTCAGCATAGCAACAGGCGAAAAGGTTTCCTCGTAATCGATTCCAGCCTTTTGCGTGTATCCCTTTGCAACCAGTCTAGCTTTGAAAGTTTCCACTCTCCCTTCCGCATCCTTCTTTCTTTTGTAGACCCATTTGCATGCAATGGGTTTTATCCCATCCGGCAAATCTACAAGTTCCTAAACAGAGTTGGATTTCATAGAATCCATCTCATTGTTCATAGCCTGTTTCCAAGATCTAGAATCAACATCCTTTATAGCTTCATCATATGTGACCGGATCTTCCTCATGCTCATGAGCCTCGGCCTGGTATACCTCAGCATCATACATGAAGAAATTAGGTTTCTTCGAAACCCTCCCACTACGACGACGCACCCTAAATTGTTAATCGTCTGCAGGTCTTTCACTGGAACTCGGACTTGCGTCCAAGACCGAAATCTGTGGAGCAGTTCTTTCACCCGATAACTCCTCTAGCACCACTTTGCTTCGAGGCTTAAAGTCATTCATGTGACTTTCCTCCAACAATTTCGCATGGGTTGAGACAATGACCTTTTGTTCCTTCGGGTTATAGAACAGACCTCCTTTAGTTCCCTTTGGATACCCTACAAACATGCACAATTCTGATCTTGGTTCCAACTTCTTCGCATCCCCATCCAGTACATGTGCCGGGCAGCCCCATATTCTCATATGTCCAAGGGAGGGCTTCCTGCCACGCCACAATTCATACGGAGTTCTAGGAATTGATTTGCTCGGAACCTGGTTCAGAATATAGCACGCCGTTTGTAAAGCATGTCCCCAAAATGATAATAGCAGCGTTGAGTAACTCATCATGGACCGTACCATATCCAATAAGGTCCTGTTTCTCCTTTCGGCTACACCATTCTGTTGTGGAGTACCAGGTGCAGTCAATTGGGATAATATCCCATTCTCTACAAGATGTGCTAGAAATTCATCGGAGAGGTATTCGCCACCTCGATCAGATCGAAGTGTCTTTATGGATTTATCCAATTGCTTTTCCACTTCCGCACGATACTCTTTGAATTTATCAAAGGTTTCGCTCTTGCGGTGCATCAGATACACATATCCATACCTCGAGTAATCATCTATGAAAGAGACATAATACTTGAACCCTCCTCGTGCTGTGACGTTCATGGGGCCACGTACGTCAGTGTGCACAATTTCTAAGAGCTCCTTAGCCCTTGTACCCTTAGCTCCAAAAGACCTCTTAGTCATCTTACCTGTTAGGAAATGCCCTAAGTATTAGAGACATTTTGATGTATTCATTTTGAACTGGATAATAAAATTATACTTAGAGGTTATTCATTACATTGCTATCTGTCCTCGTCTTATTTACATGTTAAAGTAAATGTAAGCAAATATGGCTCACTGACTGCTTGTGTTAAAACTGTTAGAATGTTGCATGCAATGGACTTTTGTATGCGAGAAGACAATGTTCTAAAGTTAGCAGTCTAAACTATGGTCTGTAGTCTATGGGGTTAGACCGAGCATCTAACTCATGTTAAGACTATTATGTTGTCTAAAGCCTTAGAGGGGACGGTCTGTCTTGACTGTCTGGAGCTGGACTCCCAAGTAGAGATATGGATATGTTGCTTGGTGGTGACATATTAGACCGGGACTAAAGCGTGATTGATCTACGTAGTCTGCTATGAGTGGATCAATCTGCTTTTGACGTTCATTATGCAATAACCTTAATCCTGAGTAAATGAACTACTTCATGTATATGACTTGTGTACTTTGATGTTCCAATGGCTAAAGCGTCTCAGAGGTAGTAAGCTTATAGACCGGTTCGTTGGGTGCATGACTTGTATACAATGAAGGGTTTGTTTGCAGATATCGGAATCATAGCTCTGAGGAGTTAAAGGTATCCTCTTAAAGGCATTATACTGAATGTGAAAATGGACAAGGCCTTGGGTCGTCTGCTGGGCGGATGACTTCTTATTCACATATGGTGAATAATCATTTTCTAGATTCGGTAGTATAATGGAACTTTAAGATAGCCTGATCAGTAGGATTAAACGGACTTTGACCTAAGGCTGATCATGGATATCATATGAGGGTTTTGCATATATGACAAGGTCATTGGATGGTAGCTCGTCACAGGCTTACGTAATACGGTATATAATTGGGAGTTCAGTTTCAGGTTTATAGTGGTGTGACTCTGAAATTAGTGATCATATGATTGAGTTGTTCGGTACAGAATGATGATCATATGGAATCACGGGAGCCCGATTATATATGTCCAATCAGTCCCTCTACTAGCTCCACATAATTCCTTAATGTTTGGCAAATTGATTTGTGTATGCTATTGGCTAGTTTATTATGCATGGATGGTGATGACACAGGATTAGGATGGTAGACAAGATTCTCTCCGGTTGGATTCAGATTTTGTTTTGGATAATAGAGTACACAATTATTCGAACTCCAAATAAAGTTGCCATGATTTTATTTGAGATTGGATTGGAGTTGTAGAAAATTATCCATGAGAACAAGAATATGAAATACAACCGTTTTGTGGAATTTGAAATTTGAATTTTGAAATTTGAAATTTGAATTTTGAATTTGAAATTTGAATTTGAAATTTGAATTTGAAATTCGAATTTGAAATTTGAATTTGAAATTTAAATTTGAAATTTGAAATTTGAAATTTGAAATTTGAATTTGAAATTTGAATTTGAAATTTGAAATTCAAATTTTGAATCACAGTCCAAGTAGGATTCGAATTTGTTGTGGAAAATCCACAAGGTTTGAAATTCGAATTTGAGTTGGATTTGGAGAGGATAATCTTGTTAGAATCCTACTTGAATTTTGAATCCAAATCCCAACAAATAAGGGACGAAATTTTGAGGATAATCCTCATGAAAGATTTCGGATTTTGTGGATAAGATTCAAGGGAATATTCAAGCTTCAATCCTAGTTGAATTTGGTTTCTCTCTCCTCCCAAAAGTGGCCGAAATTTTGGATCCCTAATCCTAGGAAATTCGGTTATTTTTGGATAAGGTTAAGATGAGATTTTGCTTGAGAAATCCTAGTGGAATTTTGATTCTCCCTTATCCTAAAAGTGGCCGAAAATTTGGAGGATTTTCTCCTTGTGAATTTCGGATTTTTTGGTTGGAAAAGGGAGATAAAATTCTAGCTAAAATCTTGTTAAGATTTGGATTGGATTTATCTAGAAAAACCGAATTTAATTGTAGAGATTCTCCCTTGGAAAATTCGGATTTTTTGGGTTTGGATAAGGGAAAATATCTTTTCCTAGTCCAATTCAAATTCAGAGATTCACCTCATGCAGGTCTATAAATAGAGGTCCTGCCACTCCAGTTCTCTCAGACCACAGACTCTCAGGTGAGCAGGCTTATTGTTGCACAGCTCATCGTGACAATAAAGTTCTTTAGAGATCTGGGTGGTCGGAAGAAGACTAGCAGTGCTAGCATACCGATCGAGGTTCAGAGTGCCCACACACTCAGCCATTCGGGAATTGGAGAATAGTAGAGAAGGCTAGTTGGTTGAAGCCTCCGGTCACTCTCCTCCTGTTCATTGGCGTCCTTGAGGTATGAGTTTTAATTGTTGTTGATTTATTGTATATGGCATCATGAGATATTTAACGATCTAAAAATTTTTATTGTTCCGCTGCGCCACTTTGATACGTTTTTACCGATTTATTATCCTACAATTGGTATCAGAGCCATCTCATGACTATGCCATGTATATAAATTAGACAATTACTTAGTCTTTTTATTTATGTATGGATTTGATATTTAGAGAGTGGCATTCTAGGGTTCCTTTATGTTGTTATCATGTATTATGTATAAAGTATGTGGTTATTTTAATTTTTTGAATTATTATAAGCATGCTTGTTTATACCGGTTATGGTTCCTTAGAATTTAGAAAAATTGTATCTAGGAATTTTTTTATGTAACCATGGGAGCAGTCTATTAACACTGTGTTTTTCTCATGGATTTTAATTTTTGTCTCTTAGAATATTTATGGTTAGTTTTTTTGTACACCGGAAACGGTTTAGAATTTTTATGTAATTATTCTTGGAGGAGATTGAAGATTGAAGACCGTAATTTATTTTTCCCAAAAGTTAAATTTGATTTAAAGGTTGAAATTTTGATTGTGTGGAAAATTTCAATTTAATTGGGATTCAAATTAATTTTTGGAGATCCTAATAGGTAAATTGGAATATGGCACGAAATTCGAGACACGACCCCTCGGAATAGGCCGACGGGCCTTAGTGGGGTTGCAGCCCCTGCCCTCGGGCAGGATGGGGCTGCGGAAGCCCCTATGCAGGCAAGCATCACCCACGGCCGCAGGCTTGGCCTGCAGCTGAGGGTGGCGCAGCCTGCCCAAGGCTGGCCGTAGCCTGGGCGTGCAGCCACTGGCTGCAGGCGCTGCCTGCAGCCTGCCGGCTGCTGCGCCCAGTCTGGGCGTGCAGCCTGGTGCTGCAGGCTGCACAAGGGGCGGCCGTGGGCTGCCAGCCCCTCCGGGGTTGGTGGCTGCCCACGGCGGCTGCCGCCTACGGGGGTGGCGGTCCGACGGTCCAAAAATCAGAAAACTTTGATTTTTAAATTTGAGATTTAATTTTAAATCATGTTTAAAAATATGTAATTGAAAATTTGAAATTTTTGAAATTACATATTATTACACATGATGATTAAAATTGTTTAAAATTTGAATTAGAAATTTAAATTTGAAATTCGAATTTGGTATTTGAATTTGAAATTTAAATTTTTGGAGATTTAAATTTTAAATAATTCTTAGGATGAGAAATAAATGGAGAGGCTACATAAAGATGGATACAAGAAGACGGAACAAAATTCAAGACCCAAAGAATGCTTTGGATGGAATTTTGTAATCTTTATTTTCTTTGTTCTAGGATGGAACCATGGCTTGGTTATTCTGTCAATTATTTTTTCTGTGATATGTCATGGATGTATAAATATGTATTGATGGATGTTTTGTATGCATATTTGATAACATGTCATATAGGATAGGTGAGTGCCGCTCATACTATATTGATCATACATAATTTGTCAAAACTTGCATGTTTTTTCAAAATATTGAGTGGGAGAGGGTTTCAAACAAAACCCACGGCCTCCATTGTTGATCCATATGTGAAAGCATGGTAACGCCTCGCGTCAGTTCCGACCTGACCACACCCCTCGGTAGGTGTTTACCACCGCCGGTATACTAGATTGGATCTCCTATGTGGAAAACGTGTTCGGGTGCGATTCTATTCATGACCACCCCTCGGTGGCTTGGTAGGACGTGGATCGGGCTACGTAAACAATGGTTATACACTCAAGACTCGTTTAGTTATTAACCTTCCCTAGAAGCTCTGTTAACTAAACTGGTGGCCAAATAAGCGGTTATTAATATATGTCTTAACCTTGGAGGATTTAAGGTAACATATATTAATTGGACAGGGTCCATGTTCCGGCTATTTGTTCTCATGACCACCCCTCGGTGGCTTGGGGCAATAGGTGCTGAGATTTACCGTTGCAATGCTACATTTTTTTCAAGTTTCATGTAGGAACATACTTGTATGTTTTATTTGCTAAATTATCTGCATGTTTGCTTGGGCTTTGTAATGATATCTAGTATAATTTTATTTCAGTTCAAAATGTCACCGACACCCCTCATTTCGATACTTACTGAAAATAAGTTGAATGGCGACAATTATAAAGATTGGAAAAGAAATCTATTAATAGTTCTCAGCTGCGAGAGACACAAGTTTGTACTGGACGAACCATGCCCACCTGGGCCCAAACCTGACACACCACTTGAGGAGGTCCCGGTTGCCTATAATCGTTGGAGAGAATCCAATGAGATAGCTCGATGCTACATCCTTGCTAGCATGACGAGTGCTTTACAAAAGCAGCATGAGACTTATCCAGTTGCTGGGGAGATCATGGAAAATCTGGAGGACATGTTCGGAGGCCAAGAAAAATTGGCTCGACAGTCCGCTATCACCAGCATTATGAACTCCAAGCAAAAGGCTGGTGCTCCGGTGAAGGACCATATGATCACTTTAATGGGATTCTTCACTGAGGCTGCCGAAAATGGTGCTGAGTTAGACTACAACACCCAGATCGAGATGGTGTTCAAGACTCTGTCTAAAGATTTTGTGGGGTTTAAGGCCGCATACAATCTGGCGACAAAGGAGTTAGGACTTACCGAGCTCATGAAGCAACTACAGGCTTATGAGCGGATGATCAGGGATGAAGATGTGGTCCGACCTAAAGGAGAGGCCAATTTGGCGGAATCTTCCAATCCCTCACGGAAGAGGAAGAGGCCAAATAAGAAGCAAGTGGCTTCCAGTTCTTCTAATCCTCCTGTCTCGGACGGGAAGAAGAAGAAGAAGAACAAGAAGCCAAAGGACCCTAAAAAGTCCAAATGCTTCCACTGTGGGAAGGTAGGTCACTTCAAGAAGGCTTGCCGGGAATTCCTAGCCTCCAAGGGCAAGGAAGGTAAGGAACTTCATTACTTAGAAGCGTGTTTGGTGGAAGAATCGAAAGACACATGGGTCATTGATTCGGGCGCCACTAATCATGTTTGTGTTTCTATGCAGGGGTTCGTGGAAACGAGAAGTCTACATGATAGGAGCCTCTCGTTGCGGACTGGAGATGGTAGCTTTGTGGTGGCTGAGGCAGTGGGAGACGTTCATCTTTATTTTGATCAATTTAGGTTTATTTTATTGAAAGACTGTTTTTATGTTCCTAATTTTAGGAGGAACCTTATATCGATAGCTTGTTTAATAAAGGATTCTTATTCAGTTTCTTTTAGTAAAAGAGTTGATATTCGTAGAAATAAGTCTTTTATCTGTTCTGGATGGATGGATGGAAACCTATATTTGATCAGACCAAAGATGTACTCACTGCTTGACACTGAATTAATTGATAACTCTAAAAGGTTGAAAGTTTCTCACTCTAACAAGGCGTATCTTTGGCATTTAAGACTTGGTCATATTAATCAGGATAGGATTCAAAGATTGGTGAAAGACGGTCCTCTGGAATCTCTGGAGGAGGTATGACTTCCCCAATGTGAGTCTTGTCTAGAGGGTAAGATGACTAAGAGGTCTTTTGGAGCTAAGGGTACAAGGGCACAGGAGCTCTTAGAAATTGTGCACACTGACGTATGTGGCCCCATGAACGTCACAGCACGAGGAGGGTTCGAGTACTATGTCTCTTTCATAGATGATTACTCGAGGTATGGATATGTGTATCTGATGCACCGCAAGAGCGAAACCTTTGACAAGTTCAAAGAGTATCGTGCGGAAGTGGAAAAGCAATTGGATAAATCCATAAAGACACTTCGATCTGATCGAGGTGGCGAATACCTCTCCGATGAATTTCTAGGACATCTTGTAGAGAACGGGATTTTATCCCAATTGACTGCACCTGGTACTCCACAACAGAATGGTGTAGCCGAAAGGAGAAACAGGACCTTATTGGATATGGTACGGTCCATGATGAGTTACTCTACGCTGCCATTATCATTTTGGGGACATGCTTTACAAACGGCGTGCTATATTCTGAACCAGGTTCCGAGCAAATCAATTCCTAGAACTCCGTATGAATTGTGGCATGGCAGGAAGCCCTCCCTTGGACATATGAGAATATGGGGCTGCCCGGCACATGTACTGGATGGGGATGCGAAGAAGTTGGAACCAAGATCAGAATTATGCATGTTTATAGGGTATCCAAAGGGAACTAAAGGAGGTCTGTTCTATAACCCGAAGGAACAAAAGGTCATTGTCTCAACCCATGCGACATTCTTGGAGGAAAGTCACATGAATGACTTTAAGCCTCGAAGCAAAGTGGTGCTAGAGGAGTTATCGGGTGAAAGAACTGCTCCACAGATTTCGGTCTTGGACGCAAGTCCGAGTTCCAGTGAAAGACTTGCAGACGATCAACAATTTAGGGTGCCTCGTCGTAGTGGGAGGGTTTCTAAGAAACCTAATTTCTTTATGTATGATGCTGAGGTATACCAGGCCGAGGCTCATGAGCATGAGGAAGATCCGGTCACATATGATGAAGCTATAAAGGATGTTGATTCTAGATCTTGGAAACAGGCTATGAACAATGAGATGGATTCTATGAAATCCAACTCTGTTTGGGAACTTGTAGATTTGCCGGATGGGATAAAACCCATTGGATGCAAATGGGTCTACAAAAGAAAGAAGGATGCGGAAGGGAGAGTGGAAACTTTCAAAGCTAGACTGGTTGCAAAGGGATACACGCAAAAGGCTGGAATCGATTACGAGGAAACCTTTTCGCCTGTTGCTATGCTTAAGTCTATCCGTATTCTTCTATCCATTGCTGCGGCTCTCGATTACGAGATCTGGCAAATGGATGTCAAGACGGCATTCTTAAATGGCCATCTTGAAGAGTGTATCTATATGATACAGCCCGAAGGGTTCGTAGCAAAAGGCCAAGATAGGAAAGTCTGCAAGTTGCTTAGATCCATTTATGGATTAAAGCAGGCATCCCGCTCATGGAACCAGAGGTTTGATCAAGCGATTAAGACATTTGGTTTTGAGCAGAACGTTGATGAACCTTGTGTTTATAAACGTATTAAGGATGGAAAAGTGGTCTTTCTGATACTCTATGTCGATGATATATTACTCATTGGGAATGATGTAGGGAACTTATCATCGGTCAAGCTTTGGTTACACCAACAGTTTGACATGAAGGACTTGGGAGAAGCTAATTATGTTCTAGGCATTCGTCTCTTCAGAGATCGAAAGAACAAAATGATAGCGTTATCCCAAGCTTCATACATAGATAAAATAATTGACAAATATGCAATGCTAGAGGCAAAGAAAGGCTCACAACCTTCTATTGCCGGTTTAACTCTTTCATTGGATGACTGTCCCAAGACATCGGAAGAAAGAGAGCGTATGAGTAAGGTCCCTTATGCATCCGCTGTGGGTAGCCTTATGTACGCTATGCTTTGCACTCGCCCGGACATATGTTTTGCAGTAGGTATGGTGAGTCGATATCAAGCGAATCCTGGAACCAAGCACTGGCAAGCAGTAAAGCATATACTCAAGTATCTTAAGAGAACGAGGGATTATATGCTAGTGTATTCTGGAGGGGACCTAACACCCGTAGGATACACAGACTCAGACTTCCAGACTTGTAAGGATTCGAGGAAATCGACATCTGGATCAGTGTTTTTACTCGGAGGAGGCGCCATTGTGTGGAGGAGCGTGAAGCAGGGCTGCACAGCTGACTCTACTATGGAGGCTGAGTATGTGGCTGCGGCTGAGGCATCTAAAGAAGCGGTTTGGCTCCGCAAGTTCTTTAGAGACCTTGAGGTCATTCCGGGTGTTGACAAGCCTATCACACTTTACTGTGATAATACAGGGGCTATTGCCAACACAAGGGAATCTCGGCACCACAAGAGGACCAAGCACATCGATCGGAGGTATCACATTATTAGAGGGCATGTGGAGACAGGACAAGTGGATGTATGTAAGATCGCGTCCGAGGACAACATCGCTGATCCCTTTACTAAGACTTTGGTAGCTAGAAGCTTTGAGAGGCATGTAGAGGCAATGGGGATGCGTAACATGGCACATCTACTGGCTTAGGGCAAGTGGGAGATTGTTAGGAAATGCCCTAAGTATTAGAGACATTTTGATGTATTCATTTTGAACTGGATAATAAAATTATACTTAGAGGTCATTCATTACATTGCTATCTGTCCTCGTCTTATTTACATGTTAAAGTAAATGTAAGCAAATATGGCTCACTGACTGCTTGTGTTAAAACTGTTAGAATGTTGCATGCAATGGACTTTTGTATGCGAGAAGACAATGTTCTAAAGTTAGCAGTCTAAACTATGGTCTGTAGTTTATGGGGTTAGACCGAGCATCTAACTCATGTTAAGACTATTATGTTGTCTAAAGCCTTAGAGGGGACGGTCTGTCTTGACTGTCTGGAGCTGGACTCCCAAGTAGAGACATGGATATGTTGCTTGGTGGTGACATATTAGACCGGGACTAAAGCGTGTTTGATCTACGTAGTCCGCTATGAGTGGATCAATCTGCTTTTGACGTCCATTATGCAATAACCTTAATCCTGAGTAAATGAACTACTTCATGTATATGACTTGTGTACTTTGATGTTCCAATGGCTAAAGCGTCTCAGAGGTAGTAAGCTTATAGACCGGTTCGTTGGGTGCATGACTTGTATACGATGAAGGGTTTGTTTGCAGATATCGGAATCATAGCTCTGAGGAGTTAAAGGTATCCTCTTAAAGGCATTATACTGAATGTGAAAATGGACAAGGCCTTGGGTCGTCTGCTGGGCGGATGACTTCTTATTCACATATGGTGAATAATCATTTTCTAGATTCGGTAGTATAATGGAACTTTAAGATAGCCTGATCAGTAGGATTAAACGGACTTTGACCTAAGGCTGATCATGGATATCATATGAGGGTTTTGCATATATGACAAGGTCATTGGATGGTAGCTCGTCACAGGCTTACGTAATACGGTATATAATTGGGAGTTCAGTTTCAGGTTTATAGTGGTGTGACTCTGAAATTAGTGATCATATGATTGAGTTGTTCGGTACAGAATGATGATCATATGGAATCACGGGAGCCCGATTATATATGTCCAATCAGTCCCTCTACTAGCTCCACATAATTCCTTAATGTTTGGCAAATTGATTTGTGTATGCTATTGGCTAGTTTATTATGCATGGATGGTGATGACACAGGATTAGGATGGTAGACAAGATTCTCTCCGGTTGGATTCAGATTTTGTTTTGGATAATAGAGTACACAATTATTCGAACTCCAAATAAAGTTGCCATGATTTTATTTGAGATTGGATTGGAGTTGTAGAAAATTATCCATGAGAACAAGAATATGAAATACAACCGTTTTGTGGAATTTGAAATTTGAATTTTGAAATTTGAAATTTGAATTTTGAATTTGAAATTTGAATTTGAAATTTGAATTTGAAATTCGAATTTGAAATTTGAATTTGAAATTTAAATTTGAAATTTGAAATTTGAAATTTGAAATTTGAATTTGAAATTTGAATTTGAAATTTGAAATTCAAATTTTGAATCACAGTCCAAGTAGGATTCGAATTTGTTGTGGAAAATCCACAAGGTTTGAAATTCGAATTTGAGTTGGATTTGGAGAGGATAATCTTGTTAGAATCCTACTTGAATTTTGAATCCAAATCCCAACAAATAAGGGACGAAATTTTGAGGATAATCCTCATGAAAGATTTCGGATTTTGTGGATAAGATTCAAGGGAATATTCAAGCTTCAATCCTAGTTGAATTTGGTTTCTATCTCCTCCCAAAAGTGGCCGAAATTTTGGATCCCTAATCCTAGGAAATTCGGTTATTTTTGGATAAGGTTAAGATGAGATTTTGCTTGAGAAATCCTAGTGGAATTTTGATTCTCCCTTATCCTAAAAGTGGCCGAAAATTTGGAGGATTTTCTCCTTGTGAATTTCGGATTTTTTGGTTGGAAAAGGGAGATAAAATTCTAGCTAAAATCTTGTTAAGATTTGGATTGGATTTATCTAGAAAAACCGAATTTAATTGCGGAGATTCTCCCTTGGAAAATTCAGATTTTTTGGGTTTGGATAAGGGAAAATATCTTTTCCTAGTCCAATTCAAATTCAGAGATTCACCTCATGCAGGTCTATAAATAGAGGTCCTGCCACTCCAGTTCTCTCAGACCACAGACTCTCAGGTGAGCAGGCTTATTGTTGCACAGCTCATCGTGACAATAAAGTTCTTTAGAGATCTGGGTGGTCGGAAGAAGACTAGCAGTGCTAGCATACCGATCGAGGTTCAGAGTGCCCACACACTCAGCCATTCGGGAATTGGAGAATAGTAGAGAAGGCTAGTTGGTTGAAGCCTCCGGTCACTCTCCTCCTGTTCATTGGCGTCCTTGAGGTATGAGTTTTAATTGTTGTTGATTTATTGTATATGGCATCATGAGATATTTAACGATCTAAAAATTTTTATTGTTCCGCTGCGCCACTTTGATACGTTTTTACCGATTTATTTTCCTACATTACCCTCTAGACAAGACTCACATTGGGGAAGTCGTACCTCCTCCAGAGATTCCAGAGGACCGTCTTTCACCTATCTTTGAATCCTATCCTGATTAATATGACCAAGTCTTAAATACCAAAGATACGCCTTGTTAGAGTGAGAAACTTTCAACCTTTTAGAGTTATCAATTAATTCAGTGTCAAGCAGTGAGTACATCTTTGGTCTGATCAAATATAGGTTTCCATCCATCCATCCAGAACAGATAAAAGACTTATTTCTACGAATATCAACTCTTTTACTAAAAGAAACTGAATAAGAATCTTTTATTAAACAAGCTACCGATATAAGGTTCCTCCTAAAATTAGGAACATAAAAACAGTCTTTCAATACTCTTTTCTAATCATTACCGGGTTCATTTCTATTTTATTTTCATTTTTCACTTTCCCGACCCTCGGGAAGCACTATTCTGACCCTTACATCTCCCACTGCCTCAGCCACCACAAAGCTACCATCTCCAGTCCGCAACGAGAGGCTCCTATCATGTAGACTTCTCGTTTCCATGAACCCCTGCATAGAAACACAAACATGATTAGTGGCGCCCGAATCAATGACCCATGTGTCTTTCGATTCTTCCACCAAACACGCTTCTAAGTAATGAAGTTCCTTACCTTCCTTGCCCTTGGAGGCTAGGAATTCCCGGCAAGCCTTCTTGAAGTGACCTACCTTCCCACAGTGGAAGCATTTGGACTTTTTAGGGTCCTTTGGCTTCTTGTTCTTCTTCTTCTTCTTCCCGTCCGAGACAAGAGGATTAGAAGAACTGGAAGCCACTTGCTTCTTATTTGGCCTCTTCCTCTTCCGTGAGGGATTGGAAGATTCCACCAAATTGGCCTCTCCTTTAGGTCGGACCACATCCTCATCCCTGATCATCCGCTCATAAGCCTGTAGTTGCTTCATGAGCTCGGTTAGTCCTAACTCCTTTGTCGCCAGATTGTATGCGGCCTTAAACCCCACAAAATCTTTAGACAGAGTCTTGAACACCATCTCGATCTGGGTGTTATAGTCCAACTCAGCACCATTCTCGGCAGCCTCAGCGAAGAATCCCATTAGAGTGATCATATGGTCCTTCACCGGAGTACCCGCCTTTTGCTTGGAGTTCATAATGCTGGTGATAGCGGACTGTCGAGCCAATTTTTCTTGGCCTCCGAACATGTCCTCCAGATTATCCATGATCTCCCCAGCAACTTGATAAGTCTCATGCTGCTTTTATAAAGCACTCGTCATGCTAGCAAGGATGTAGCATCGAGCTATTTCATTGGATTCTCTCCAACGATTATAGGCAACCGGGACCTCCTCAAGTGGTGTGTCAGGTTTGGGCCCAGGTGGGCATGGTTCGTCCAGTACGAACTTGTGTCTCTCGCAGCTGAGAACTATTAATAGATTTCTTTTCCAATCTTTATAATTGTCGCCATTCAACTTATTTTCAGTAAGTATTGAAATGAGGGGTGTCGGTGACATTTTGAACTGAAATAAAATTATACTAGACATCATTACAAAGCCCAAGCAAATATACAGATAATTTAGCAAATAAAAACATACAAGTATGTTCCTACATGAAACTTGAAAAAACATGTAGCATTGCAACGGTAATTCTCAGCACCTATTGCCCCAAGCCACCGAGGGGTGGTCATGAGAACAAATAGCCGGAACATGGACCCCGTCCAATTAATATATGTTACCTTAAATCCTCCAAGGTTAAGACATATATTAATAACTACTTATTTGGCCACCAGTTTAGTTAACAGAGCTTCTAGGGAAGGTTAATAACTAAACGAGTCTTGAGTGTATAACCATTGTTTACGTAGCCCGATCCACGTCCTACCAAGCCACCGAGGGGTGGTCATGAATAGGATCGCACCCGAACACATTTTCCACATAGGAGATCCAATCTAGTATACCGGCGGCGGTAAACACCTACCAAGGGGTGTGGTCAGGTCAGAACTGACGCGAGGCGTTACCATGCTTTCACATATGGATCAACAATGGAGGCCGTGGGTTTTGTTTGAAACCCTCTCCCACTCAATATTTTGAAAAACATGCAAGTTTTGACAAATTATGTATGATCAATATAGTATGAGCGGCACTCACCTATCCTATATGACATGTTATCAAATATGCATACAAAACATCCATCAATACATATTTATACATCCATGACATATCACAGAAAAATAATTGACAGAATAACCAAGCCATGGTTCCATCCTAGAACAAAGAAAATAAAGATTACAAAATTCCATCCAAAGCATTCTTTGGGTCTTGAATTTTGTTCCGTCTTCTTGTATCCATCTTTATGTAGCCACTCCATTTATTTCTCATCCCAAGAATTATTTAAAATTTAAATTTCCAAAAATTTAAATTTCAAATTCAAACTCCAAATTCGAATTTCAAATTTAAATTTCTAATTCAAATTTTAAACAATTTTAATCATCATGTGTAATAATATGTAATTTCAAAAATTTCAAATTTTCAATTACATATTTTTAAACATGATTTAAAATTAAATCTCAAATTTAAAAATCAAAATTTTCAAATTTTGGACCGCCGCACCGCCGCACCGCCGCCCGTGAAGGAGGCAGCCGCCGTGGGCAGCCACCAACCCCGGAGGGGCTGGCAGCCCACGGTTGCCCCTTGTGCAGCCTGCCGGGCTGCAGGCCAAGCCTGCAGCGTCAGGCTGCACGCCCATGCTGGGCGCAGCAGCTGGCAGGCTGCAGGCAGCGCCTGCAGCCAGTGGCTGCATGCCCAGGCTGCGGCCGGCCTTGGGCAGGCTGCGCCACCCTCGGCTGCAGGCCAAGCCTGCGGCCGTGGGTGATGTTTGCCTGCATAGGGGCTGCCGCAACCCCATCCTACCCGAGGGCAGGGGCTGCAGCCCCACCAAGGCCCGTCGGCCTATTCCGAGGGGTCGTGTCTCGATTTTCGTGCCATATTCCAATTTACATATTAGGATCTCCAAAAATTAATTTGAATCCCAATTAAATTGAAATTTTCCACACAATCAAAATTTCAACCTATAAATCAAATTTAACTTTTGGGAAAAATAAATTACGGTCTTCAATCTTCAATCTCCTCCAAGAATAATTACATAAAATTTCCTAAACCGTTTCCGGTGTACAAAAAATTCTAACCATAAAAATTCTAAGAGACAGAAATTAAATTCCATGGGAAAATTACAGTGTTAATAAACTGCTCCCATGGTTATATAAAAAATCCTAGATACAATTTTTCTAAATTCTAAGGAACCATAACCGGTATAAACAAGCATGCTTATAATAATTCAAAAAATTAAAATAACCACATACTTTATACATAATACACGATAACAACATAAAGGAACCCTAGAATGCCACTCTCTAAATATCAAATCCATACATAAATAAAAAGACCAAGTAATTGTCTAATTTATGTGCATGGCATAGTCATGAGATGGCTCTGATACCAATTATGGGAAAATAAATCGGTAAAAACGTATCAGAATGGCGTAGCGGAACAATAAAACTTTTTAGATCGTTAAATATCTCATGATGCCATATACAATAAACCAACAACAATTAAAACTCATACCTCAAGGACGCCAATCTTGCAGGAGGAGAATGACCAGAGGCTTCAACCAACTAGCCTTCTCTACTATTCTCCAATTCCCGAATGGCTGAGTGTGTGGGCACTCTGAACCTCGATCGGTATGCTAGCACTGCTAGTCTTCTTCCGACCACCCAGATCTCTAAAGAACTTTATTGTCACGATGAGCTGTGCAACAATAAGCCTGCTCACCTGAGAGTCTGTGGTCTAAGAGAACTGGAGTGGTAGGTCCTCTATTTATAGACCTGCATGAGGTGAATCTCTGAATTTGAATTGGACTAGGAAAAGATTTTCTCCCTTATCTTTAACCAAAAAATCCGAATTTTTCCATAGGATAATCCTAACAATAAATTCGGTTTTTCCTAAGATAAATCCAATCCAAATCTTAACAAGATTTTAACTAGAATTTTATCTCCCTTTTTCAACAAAAAAATCCGAAATTCACAAGGAGAAAATCCTCCAAAAGATTTCGGCCATTATGGATAAGGGAGAATCAAAAATTCCACTAGGATTTTCAAGCTTGAATCTTATCTCAACCTTATCCAAAAATAACCGAATTTTCCTTGGATAAAGGCTCCAAAATTTCGGCCACTTTTAGGGAAGGAGAGAATCTAAATTCAACTAGGATTGAAACTTGAATTTTCCCTTGAATCTTATCCACAAAAACCGAATTTTCCATTGAGGATTATCCTCAAAAAATTCGCCCACTTTTGTTTGGATTTGGATTCAAAATTCAAGTAGGATTCTAACAAGATTATCCTCTCCAAATCCAACTCAAATTCGAATTTCAAACCTTGTGGATTTTCCACAACAAATTCGAATCCTACTTGGACTGTGATTCAAAATTTGAATTTCAAATTTCAAATTCAAATTTCAAATTTCAAATTTCAAATTTAAATTTCAAATTCAAATTTCAAATTCGAATTTCAAATTCAAATTTCAAATTCAAAATTCAAATTTCAAATTTCAAATTTCAAATTTCAAATTTCAAAATTCAAATTTCAAATTCCACAAAACGGTTGTGTTTCATATTCTTGTTCTCATGGATAATTTTCTACAACTCCAATCCAATCTCAAATAAAATCATGGCAACTTTATTTGGAGTTCGAATAATTGTGTACTCTATTATCCAAAACAAAATCTGAATCCAACCGGAGAGAATCTTGTCTACCATCCTAATCCTGTGTCATCACCATCCATGCATAATAAACTAGCCAATTGCATACACAAATCAATTTGCCAAACGTTAAGGAATTATGTGGAGCTAGTAGAGGGACTGATTGGACATATATAATCGGGCTCCCGTGATTCCATATGATCATCATTCTTTACCGAACAACTCAATCATATGATCACTAATTTCAGAGTCACACCACTATAAACCTGAAACTGAACTCCCAATTATATATCGTATTACGTAAGCCTGTGACGAGCTACCATCCAATGACCTTGTCATATATGCAAAACCCTCATATGATATCCATGATCAGCCTTAGGTCAAAGTCCGTTTAATCCTACTGATCAGGCTATCTTAAAGTTCCATTATACTACCGAATCAAGAAAATGATTATTCACCATATGTGAATAAGAAGTCATCCGCCCAGCAGACGACCCAAGGCCTTGTCCATTTTCACATTCAGTATAATGCCTTTAAGAGGATACCTTTAACTCCTCAGAGCTATGATTCTTATATGTGCAAACAAACCCTTCATCGTATACATGTCATGCACCCAATGAACCGGTCTATAAGCTTACTACCTCTGAGACGCTTTAGCCATTGGAACATCAAAGTACACAAGTTATATACATGAAGTAGTTCATTTACTCAGGATTAAGGTTATTGCACAATGAACGTCAAAAGCAGATTGATCCACTCATAGCGGACTACGTAGATCAATCACGCTTTAGTCCCGGTCTAATATGTCACCACCGAGCAACATATCCATGTCTCTACTTGGGAGTCCAGCTCCAGACAGTCAAGACAGACCGTCCCCTCCAAGGCTTTAGACAACATAGTAGTCTTAACATGAGTTAGATGCCCGGTCTAACCCCATAGACTACAGACCATAGTTTAGACTGCTAACTTTAGAACATTATCTTCTCGCATACAAAAGTCCATTGCATGCAACGTTCTAACAGTTTTAACACAAGCAGTCAGTGAGCCATATTTGCTTACATTTACTTTAACATGTAAATAAGAAGAGGACAGATAGCAATGTAATGAATAACCTCTATATATAATTTTATTATCCAGTTCAAAATGAATACATCAAAAATGTCTCTAATACTTAGGGCATTTCCTAACAAAAACATTACCGAGAAAGAACCGAAAACCACAATAGAAAACTTGACTACGAAGAGAGCTAAATGCAGATGAATTTTGGCCCTAAAAACCATGTACCCTAACTGGAAAACTAGCTGGTTTTGCTACAAAAATAACCCCAAAAAGTAATATGAAAAAAGGGGACAAGTTATGACATAAAACGCATTAAACTATACTTCATTTCCATCACATTCCATCAAGCAATTTTTTTATCTTCCCCTCCTTTATGGCTGCAGCTCCCTCAGTTTTGATGAGCTGAAATGGCCAGAATTTTATCCCCAAATTAGCTTAAGAATGGCTTGATTAATCAAGCTTAAAATTGGTTAAGTTTACTTAGAGTTGTCTATAAAAGGGTGACCAAGACTTAGACTTGTGCTCTTTCTTTTTCACACCCTAAAAACACAACACTATCTTCTCTTTCTTTCCCTTACTGCAACCAACCATTCCACACCCCCAAAACCACCATTTTCAAGCCTAAAAACCCAACTAAAAGATTGCCAAAAACCAGCCCTTTCAAGCTTGTGTTAGAGGTGTTCAATCCAAGCCATTTCAACGATACTCAAGGATGAGTTTTTAGAAACTATCTTTGTGGTTTTTAGTTATTATTTTGGGTTGATGTTAAGAGAAATTTTTTTATACCCCTTTTTCACCAAGAATCACATGGCCATTTGGTCACTCAAGCCTTGACTCAAATTTGTGCTTGGTTCAAAGCTCAAGAGGTAAAAACTGAAAACCTGCTCTCTTGTGGTTAGTTTATTTTAAGATTTTGATCAAGGGATTTATGTGTATTTGTTTATGCAAATCGGCTGTAATAAGTTTATTTTGAGCCCTTAGCTTTCCATTTTTAAGTTTGTGATTGTGTGGTTGTGTTTACATTTTTACAAATGGATGTATGCACGTGTGAGTATGAATGTTTTATTTTAGAATGGCTGGACACAATCTATCCCCAGAAAAATGCCATAGATTTTGGGCATTTTGACCCCCTTAGAGTTCGAATTTGGGATTTGGTAAAACATAGAGTTTTAAGAAAATTTCATTACGGTCGTTTTTACGTCAAATAGGTTTTGGCTAAGAACAACATTAATATAGGTTTTTCTAGTGGTTTTCATTTAGTAACCAAAATTGGGACTAAAAATCTGAGCCTAGATACAGTCTTGGGTTTTGTTAAAAATGGACTACTTAGATTCCGAACCAGATCTCGGGCTCAACACAAAAGTTATAGATCTCGTCAAAAACTTTAGGATGACCTAAGCATGTTTTAAAAATTTGGCCGTTTTGAGCCTCAAACAGAGCCGTTTTTAAAGTAACGTAAAACTGGGATTTTCACAAAAAAAAAAAAAAAAAAAACTGTGCACAAATAGCCACGGGCTTAGTAAGATTAGGACTGTTTGAGTTAGATTTGAGCTCCGAGATGAACACAAGAATTCTTCATCTCGTCGAGGATGAAAAGTTTCATGTTCGCCAAATTTGCAAACAAAGTCGTGTCAAGCACGTTTTTAAAACAGTTTTTGTAAGTGGTTCGAAAACCACCTTTAAATTACAACATCAAAAATGTAATTTTACACTCTTTAAAATAAAAGCATGGTTTTAATAAAACGTCCCCACCTTCCAATGGGGTGATAAGGGACGGTTTCAAAGCATACAACTTCCCAAAAATTTTAAGGCAACCTAGATGATTTTCAAAAATAACTAAAACAGTGTGGGTAGCCTGGTAGGCTACCACACCCAAACAAGCAAAGTAACCCAGTCAATTACTACACCAAGTTTATGCATAGTAGCCCGATAGGCTATCACACCTAAACAAACAAAGTAACCCGGTCGGTTACTATACCAAGTTTACATATAGTAACCCGATAGGCTACCTAGTTAACAACACGCGAGATAACCGGTCAGTTTACTGGTCGGTCAACTAGTCAAGGACCAAGTTTGAATGATACTGTGAGGAACGATGATTAATCTGTCAAGAAGATAATTAATTAACACAATTGAAGTTAGACACCAAATCCCCAAAGTAAACCAATAGGGCACCAATGGCCTTCAGTACCACCTAGAAACACGAGTTACAGTCACTAATGGTAAAAGTGACCTAAGAATGCTGTAATTAATTTATGGGATAATAATTAATTAACCATGTATATAGAAGCAAACTCTCAAGAGAGAAAGAGAGCGAGATTAGTACCGATGACAATCGGTACTAAACAATTTTATCTACTCTAGTCACTAACAGTATTAGTGACTCAGCAAGAGTGTTAATGAGATAAGTTATTGATGACAAGTGGTAACCTATAAGTTGACAAAGGTGAGAGTACAAGTTTACGTGCAAACTTGGTAAGTACAACTCCGCCTACGGCATGAATAAAATGAATTTAAATGATGGCTTTTATAGTATGTTAAGTATGCATACCATGCACACGTTGTTGCACAGCATACATAGGAGCATATAGTTTCACAATCACATAGATTGATGAAAGAACAAATTAGAGGCCAGGCATCCCCATCGTGTAAGATTAGGTGATAGCCTAGTAAAGTCTGTGGTATGATCAAATAAAGAATTGAGAAAGATGAAGATAAGGGTGTCAGTATAACTGGCCAAGGTACACAAAATCTAACGAGCTGAGGCTCATAATGTATAACAAGCCAAGGCCATAAAATATATCCATAACGGGCCAAGGCCTAGGATCAAAGGCATTCCCAATGATCCATGCGTACTCGGTACTGACACATGGGCCCTACGTAGACATAAGAAAGAAAAAGAACATTGAAGCATAAGATGAGCATAATCGGACCATGCATTGTTCACGATATAGTTCACTATGCCCATTTATAGTAAGATGCATTCAGTACATGATGTTTCTGTTATGCATTCAAGATGTTCTGCATTCTGTGATATATGTTGATCTGATATGTGGAATGTCTCAGTGAAATGTATTTGTTTATGACATACTTATATGGTTTTAAGTATGTACTATGTTTTAAATATGTTTTGCGATTAACATGTTGTACTTACTAGGCGTAAAGCTCATAAAGTGTGTTCATGCTGTAGATAAGCATCCTATGGCTTAAACAAAAAATGGGTGATGATGGCGGCGGAGGTGGATGTGAGGGCGAGGTTATGGATATACCACGAGTAAATCTTTCGCACAGCTTGAGTAACTAGTATTTTTGAATAGTTACAACCAACAGTATTTTTTGAATAGTAACAGTAAACAATATTTTCAAATAGTAATAGTAAACAGTATTTTTAAATAGTAACAGTTGAACAGTATTTTTAAATAGTAACCGTTAAATAGTATCTTTGAATAGTAACAGTTAACAGTAAAGTTTGAATAGTAAATAGATAAACAGTATTATATATGTGTATGTGTAATTGAACTCCCAATAACTTAGACGATGCATATTTAAAATATACATACGTGAATAGTGAATACATACGCATAAAAAAATCCCTAAAATTAAGGTACCTAAGTAAACCGATTTGAGTAAGCATTAATGGTTTGCAAGAAAGTATACGTATCAATACAAGTAGTAGTTTTAAATGACGGTCCAGGCCACTCAGGGCATGAGACGTCACACAATCTTAGCCTATAGTGCATGAGCTTGGGGACGTTACTGTTGTGGCTGAAACGTACCCTACGCATTTTGTCGATTCTCGGGGAAGTTCTTGGCAAAATGGCCTTCTTTTCCACATTGAAAATAAGCATTTAGGTGCCTCCTTCCCAACATAACACAGTCGTGAACAATAGATAAGGCATTATTGTTCAACTTCCACTGCTGATTCCTATTTCTGTAATTATTTCCTTTCCTTTTGCATTACGACTGTTGGCCAGGAATGCTTGACTGTCCAACCTTAACATTCGGATTCGGCTTGCTACCTTATCCAACCTGGGGTCTAGCTTGAGCCGCTTTTGCCAAGACTTTCTCCTTCTTCTTGGCATCCCAGATTTTCTCCTTCTATTCCCTTTATCGAGCTAGGTGATACTCAGCTCTTAAAGCTCGACTAACATAGTCAGCTACCATAGTAGGTGGCATTAACCCACTATCTACCAAAGCCGAGATGTCGGGTCGGAACATCTCGAGCATTTTTTGTATTTTCTCCCTCTCAATAGCGATGACATATGGACATAGTCAGGACAGTTGGTCAAACTTTTGATAGACTTCACTTACTGTCATGTTTCCCTGCTTCAACTCTGCAAACTCCCTCTGTTGGGGTTGCGACAGCGCGGGGTCGTAGTATTTCTGATTAAATTCTTCTAAAAAATCTATCCATGATATCATGGCCACGTTTCTTCTCAGTTTGACAGTGTGCCACCAAAATCTTGCATCCTTCCTCAGCACAAAAGATGCACACATGACCTTTTCTTGTTCGGTCAGGTCCATAAATTCTAGGATCATTTGGAGTGAAGAAAGCCACTCCTCTGCTTCTAGTGGATTTGTGGAGCCCTCGAATTCCAACGGCTTCATCCATCAAATCTTTCGTACAACGGTTCTTGATTTACGCGGGGTTGAGGTTGGGGTTCTAGTACTACTTTGGGCATAACTGGCGGCACTGCTTGTTCAGTTGCAGCCATATGTGAGGTTTGGCCTTCTTCTTGGCCGTGCCTCTGTTCCATTTGCTCTAATCTTTGCCTTAGCTCAGCATTCTCCTTCATCTGAGCTTCTATAAGGGCTTATAGTTCATCAATCCTTTCTGAAAGGACAGGACACCCCCTTATATTTCTTTGGTTTCGTGTGTTCACTATCTTTTCTATTTCCTATAGTCACATGAAAATCAATCGTTAGATTTTCAACAAACATATTTTTAGAATATAAGTAAAAATAGTTTTGACCATCATATAATTTCAAACATCTCATCATTTAATCATATCAAAATTTCACAACTTTCATATACACGTTAACTTTAAGGCTTTTTTTTCCCCTCAAAATAGCCTTTCTATATAGTCATACATGTACATATACAGATATATATATTTATACATCTTATATGTTTTTACATCTAATCCCTTGGTTGGTCTGGAACTATCAAAAATTCTTTCGGATCCTCTTCTTCCTCATCCGAACCATTCCCGGTCTCGGATGGTGTTGTTCCTCTATTAGGACTCGTCCCCTCTCATCTCCTAGATGGGCCAGCCTCATGGTCATTAGCCATAGGTTGCCCTCCATAAAGATGATCTAGCATTGCCTCTTGCAATAATTGTCCACGTCTATTGCGTACCATGTGCTCCAGCAGTAGCTCTTCTTCTACTTTAGCCACTGTAACTATAAACTCTCGTAAAGTAAGAGGATATAGTAGGGTTACTCTCTATTGTAAATCTATTATAAGCCCCTTCCAGAATATATCACAAAAATCCTCATCAGTGAGGTTAGATAGGGGACATCTCCTCATAATGTTCTCTTCGAATCATACTGTATAAGTGAAGACTGTGTCACTAAGCAGCATCTGGAGTCTCTCTGCCTAGAGAACAAACTCCCTGATATCCGTGTATCTGGGCAAGGTAGGTGGTGGTGTCGCTACCCTACTCTTCGGAGTATCTGGAACCGGTGCTGGGCTCTTAGGCAGAAACTGCTATATCATAATATGCCTAAACTCAGCCCAGTCAAGCCCTAACAGCATGTCCTGGTCACAATACTCCCAGAACTTCCGTGCATCTCCATGGAATGTACCGATTGCCAACATGACCCAGCAGTCCTCATCGATGTCACATTAGTGCATGATTATCTCCACATCATGTAGCCAATCTCTGGTAACAATCCCTTATTGACCTTCCTCGAAGGTGGGTGGATGACTACCTAGAAAAACGTGCATACCGTGAGCTGATACTCTAGCTCCTATGTGTGGTCGTCCTCCAACAACTGAGATGTCTATGTCGACTGGTGGATTAAGTACTGGTCAAGGAGGTGGTGCTTGAATCGGTGACGGTGCTCTAGCCCATGGTGCTGGCGGCTCAGGCATCAATGGTCTATGTACTGGTCGCTGGGACATGGACGGCCTAATGACAGACCTAGTCCATACCCTGATCGGTCCTCTTAGTCTATATGGCTGAGGTCACACATATGGTGGCCTAGTCATCATATATCCTACAAAATACATAACCTTGTATAAACAAACAGCTAACTAACTTAAAGAAAGCTAACTTACTTAGATTGATGAGCAGGTTGCGCTTTGTGCCAGTAGGGATATGGTCAACTGCTCTGATACCAACCTGTGATGCCCCCAATTTTGGTCACGTGAAACTATTACAATCCAACCCTGTAGCCAATTGCAACAGCCCATGCACCTAATTGGATCATCAAAAATTCACTTTTACTTTTAAACTCTCTTCTTAAAAAGAACAAATTTTCGTGCCATTTTTTTTTCCAAAATACTTTTCTTGCATGAAAGCCTTATATGAAAGCCATATAAAATTTAAAACTATACTTTAGTTATCTTTTTGTAATACAATATAATTTACATAAATACAATTTTCTCAACTCTGTATCTCAAAGTCATTTTCTTTAAATTTCCTCTTTCAATGCTTAGTGGAAAACTGGTAGCAGGACCATAATCCACAGTGGAATTCCCTATCCCAATGGTACCGCATATCCTCCGGCCATCCAGGTTATCTACTGGATAGGTTTCTTACATGCAACATGAACAAACCAGTGAACTAACAGGTTCAGTAAGTTCAAACATGCATATTATGAATCATATAGATTCAAAAATTTCAATAATAAAATTTCTTATGAATAGACTATTTATCCGTGAATAGTACTATTCATATGTGAACGGTAACTTTGACTTTTGATCAATGAATAGTATTTTTGACTTTAATCGGGTACTATTCACATCACATTGACCGAGTACACTACACATCACGTTAATGTTGGTTATGCTCAATTATGCTCATTTGTGGCTTTTCATTACATTTTCGGTCATTATCTTCATTTAGTTCTGGTTTTGAGCTCATATTGACCGTATCAATATCATTTGCACGTTGACTGTGAGGGGCCTTGGGAGCGATCCTGAGGCTGATCCTCCCTAGTCCATCATCGCCCGATGCGGTTCTTGTGTCCCTGAAGGACTTAAAAACCTCCACCTTACTGGAGGCTAGTACGCCATAAGTGGTTTCATTACCATCTTTCAATTATAGTTCCAATCGGGTGGCATTAATCATCACCTCAAAGTCAGGAACCCTTTATACCTGTAGGTCTTTATACATTCTTTCTTTTAAGGGTGTGTCTTAAATTTAGTCACATTCTTTCCATAATGTACCCATAGTACACATCTCACTTTACCAACTCGTTGGGTGTGTTAGTCTAACTACACCCTAGTGCCCGTAGGACTTTGCATTTAATGTACAATTAGTGTATAATTAAATATCACAGTATTTCATGTTGCAGACATGAAAATGCTTGAACTTACCACAATTGCGATAAAGTCCACTTTCGGAAGTCCTTTGCAGTTTTATTATTGACTCTGGTTTGGGTCCCTACAGACAAAATATTGTCTGTTAATACCCAATATCATTTATCACTTTACATATATTTATTTTGTTGTTAGCATTACAAACACATTTCATCTTTTTATGTAATACACGGCTTGATACACGCCCGTGTCTAAGCCTATGTACTTCTCAGGTTTTTACTACACGCACGTGTACTTCAAAAATTTTGATTTTTAACTTTAAAATCTTAGTTATAGCTCCTAGAATCTTATTTAAGGCATTCTAGGTCCTTAACGGTCCTTTTCGAGCCTTTCGAAAATTTTTGATCAAAATGACTATTTTACCCCTGGCGGGTCTCGGGATCGTAACATTGCCAATCTACCATTTTTCTAGGATTTTCTAAGCCCAAATATCATAAAATAATATTTCTTAGGCTTCGATATATTTTTACAGCATTAATTGCTACAAAATCGGTAACTATTCCTCACCCAACCTTCGGAGATACTATTCTGATACCTAGGGTCGTTTCTCGTTTTTTTAGCATTTCGGAGCCTCAAATAGATGTTTCACTACTCCTGAAACGTTTATCATCTCATTCCTGAGCCTTGGTTCTCGAGGGGCTCGGGTTTTCCATCCTGTCCATAAATTTTCCCCCTCGTTTCCTAAAATACCCATAACGTAAATTTTTCCCATTCGCGGCATTTTAGACATTAGAGGGTCGTTTTACGAATCCTCTTTGGTTTAATCTTCCATTACCAACTCTAACCTATTGAGGGGTCTCTTTTTTTTTTTTTTTTTAATTTATGAGCCTACATTTTTACCCCTCGTTTCCTGAAACGCCCTTTATGCCATTTTCAAAATTTCGGTAGCATTTCTGCTTAAATTTTAGGTTTTTCGGGCTTTAGGTACGCCTTAGAACCTTAGTACCTGCCACGTACTATACCAAAGGTCTATTTTACGCAAAGTTACCAAACTTTATGTAAAACTTTTTCTAATTATCAACCATTCAATTCAATCATATAAATTCACCATTTTTTCTCAATCATGGCCACGGTTTTCTTATGGAATTCAACACCAAAAATTTTTATCACAAAGCTCATTTTTCACACTTCAATCTTAGGGTTTCTAATGCACATTTCAACATTAAAACCTAAGAAAATTTCATTCCCACCTAGCCTTTATGCCACGGTTTTCATGTCCAAATACATAGGAAAATTTTTCTTAATCTTATAATCCTTTATCAAACATTTCTTCGCTAATTTTCATCACAAAAATTTCTATATTCCCCAACACATATCCCACGGATTTTTCAAGAAACCATGCATAAAATTTGCTTGTTTCAAGTTTCCAAAACATACTAAAATCACTACATCACCAAACCATCATCAATACCAAATTAAATCATTAAAATTTTCACCATTCTTACACACATACATGCCACGGATTTTGAAGGGAAAAACAACAAGAAAAGCTTTAAAATGGTGGCTCACCTTATCAACTTGAACCTTGATGCTTGTACTAGGTTTGGAAGCTAATTTGGTAAAGAAATTTTGCTAAAATTTTGCTTGAAAAGGGGTAGAGATACATGGCTTCACTTGGACAAAATTTGGTCTGGTTTTTGCTAATTTCTAAATGAATTTTCTCACTTCTATTTATAGGCAAATGGGTAGAGGACCAAGTTGCAATTTTTCCCAACAATTTGGAAATTGTTTAGGGATTTTTTAGCAACTTTCTAGGGACCAAAAAGCAAATATTTTGCTAATTTTTCTTGCCTTTAGCCAACCCTAATTATCACCATTTTTGCCAAAATTTTTCATGTCATTTTGACTTAATCTTAACCTTTGATTTAAGATCACCATTAATCTCCGCCATTAATGCTACCAACCACCCTTTTTAGCCTTAATTTCCACCATTTATTACATCATAATTTTGATGTCACATATGACATCATCGAATTAATTCATATATTAATTCGTGGTCAAAGTTTGACTAAAAGTCAAACTGAACGAAAATTTACCAATATCACGTAGGCGAGTTTCTGACACCTCCAGTGCGGTCGGTTTGCCTTATTTTACTTCCATTTGACCAAAATTCATTACCGTAAATTTTCATCTTTTAGTGCACTCAATGCACTCTCCAGGGCTTTTGGCTCAATTTAGGGCCGTTTCACCCGTTTCTGTTCGAGAAGATTTTACATCTCCGAACTCACTCTCCTTAACACTATTAGAACATTTTGCTACATTCTCAACAGTATTAAAACATAACTTTTTCATATTTTATACATTAAAATTGTCATATACATACAATTTTAAATTCTTCCAAGAATATTAAAATTCCCGATTATCACAAATAGGACTGGTGCTCGCCATAGTAATTTACTAAGCTAAATGAATCCTTTAAGTTCCAATTCAGTCAATTGTTTCCGCAACTCAGCTTTCTCCACAGGTGCCATTTTGTAAGGTGGAATCGATAACAGAGCTATATCAGGAATAAGATCAATGCAGAATTCTACCTCTCAATCAGGTAGCAAACCAGGTAGATCTTCAGGAAATACATCCGAAAATTCATCTACCACTGGAGTGTAGTAATCGCCACTTTTCATGTTGTTGTCACCTTCCAATGCAAAATTAGTAGTGGTGCAAGACAACTTTTGTCGATCACCTATGGTTGGTCTTAACAGCTTACTAGTCATCACTCGATTTAGATTTTCAAGTCCGATTACCGCTGTGTTCGGCCCTATGAATAATATCACCTTTCGGTGATGATAATCAAATGTTTCCCTATTATGAATTAACCAATTCATACCATGAATCACACCATAGTATGTCATTGGTAGGATAATGAATTGGACATTAAGTTGTTTGCCTTCTCACGTAACAACATTAGTTCAACATATTAATGAAGCTTCAGTTTTTCCAAATGGCGTACTTAGATGCAAAATTGACTCTAAAGGTTTTATTTTTAATTCTAATGTTTTTACAAACATGGATGCAATAAAAGAATGATAAGTACAAGTATCAAACAATACTTGTGTCCAACTAGAAGAGATCAGGATCAGACCATTCATAACCATAGGACTATTTTGAGCTATTGGTTCTTCCCCTTCTATAGCATACATTTTCCCTTTTCCCTTGTCATTCATGTTGTTCCTGATGGCAGTGGGTCCCGCTGGCCTGAATTACAGAGGTTGCAAGGAAGCTTGCCTACTAGTGGACATCTGAGGTCTCCATTGTGATTGGAATGACTGAGGTCCAAAATTTAGCTGATAAGGGGCTTGTGGTGGCCTATATTATGATTGGCCAAACCCTGATTGTCCTTAGTTAAATTGTCCCTGGTTAACCTATCCCTGGGTAAATTGTCTAAATCCAAACTAACGAGATCTTGTTAATGATTGGATGGACTACTGGAATTGTTGAGTCAGCTACTATTGCCTATAAGGACAATTCCTCTTTATATGTCCTGTTTGGCCATAATTATAATAGCTTCTCTCATATGGGTGTGATCTTCCGGTAGAAGTGTTACTAGTATTGTCAATTCTTCTACCTCCGATGTTAACCCCGCTAACTTGAGTATGAGTCCCACGCTGACTTCTAGTTGGCCTACCAGACATCCTTGGAATTTCATATTTCTCCGTTTAGAAAATTTGATTATCCCGTTCAATACATAGGGCAACTAACGTAAACGTCAGATAGTCTCAAATTTGCATATCCACCACTAATCTCCTTACCGATGGATTGAGTCCCTGCTCAAACTTGATATGTTTGGTTCGCTCAATCACCACCATCGTAGAAGCAAATCTAGACAATTCTCCAAATTTTGACACTTACTCAAACACAGTCATATTTTGTTGTTGTAGGCTCATGAACTCTATAATCTTTTGGTCCCTAAAACTCTCAGAGAAAAATTAATCAAAGAATAGCTAATCAAACATCTCTCAGGTCATTTCTTCTAGATTGTAAGTTCTCCTAATTTGTCTCCACCATATACCAGCTTTACCATCCAAATAGGTAGAAATAATTTCAATCCAGTGTTTAGGTGTGGTCTGGATGGTATCCATTTTCATCACCACACTTTGGAACTAATCATTCATTTCTTGAGGATCGCCTTCACCAATAAAGGCTAGAACTCTAAAATGTTAAGGCTGTGTTTGTTTTTGGTTTCAAAATGGATTTCACGATTCCCTAGGGAGTCATTTTCTAAATCAAATTGAAAACGTGTTTGGTTAGCTTAGTTTTGAAAATTGAATTTGAAATCAATGAGTTAAATCCAAATTTTTTTAACTAAAAACTTGAAAACGATATTATATCATTTTCTTCGTTTTCTTCTTTCATTCTCAAACCCCCCCCCCCCCCCCCCCACCAAACGTTTTCTTCTTTCATTCTTAAACACCCACCCCCCCTGGTTCATTTTCTTCTTTCATTCTCAACAACCCCCCCCCCCCCCCCCCAACAAAACCCAGCCCGATGACTCTCTCTCTCTCTTTCTCATTCTCGCGGCTGGTGGAGCAGCAGGAGGCAGAGCGTTCATCGTGGCGTAGGTGGAGCAGGAGAGGAGGGCGACGATGGTGGTCGATCTGGGCTTGGTCGAACGCGAGACAACGAGGACGGAAGCAAGGGACTGCCGACGGCTTGCTTTGGCCGGTTGTACTCACGATGGCTCACGGCAGAGATGGAGGTCGTCGTTTTATTCGGGTGTGTGAGTGGCGAATGAGGGGCGGTGGCGTTGGGCTCACGACGACTACTGTTCACAGAGCTCGGGAGGTCATCCGACAGGCCCAAGCCACGCCAGCTTCGCGAACCCCTGTCACCGGCCCACCGCCTAGTGAATGCCAAGCCCGAGCCATCCGAGCTCGCGGCCTCCCTCACCCATCGCCATCCGACCGGCCCAAAGCTTGCCGATCGAGCTCGAGCCATCGCGTCGTGACCCAATCACCCTTCCTCAACCGCAACCGAGCCTTGCGAGCCTAGCCCGAGTCCTCGCCTCATGAACGCCGAACCATACTCCATTCCGTCCAGCCCACGACGCTGTCCCTAAGACCACACCACAGCCGTCGCCAGCCTCTGCCGCCCCTGCTGTCTCACATCGCCGCCGTTAGCCTCTACCGGCCGATCCTTTAATAACAAAATATATATATGTGTGTGTATATGTAGAAGGTAAAAGAAAAGGATTGAAATAAAGATAATAATAATAATAATAATAGATTTTGATAAATAGTTTTAGATATATTTGAGATTTGAAATTGTATTTAAAACTGTTCTGGGAATTGGAATTTGTTTTTCTACAGGTTAAGCTTTTAGAGTTTTTTGGCAGTCATATTTTAAGGTAGATCATGCCAAAAATTTTATAAAGTAAAAATGAAATATTTGGGTATTTTGAAAATAAAATGTTGTTTTAAAATATTAAATCAATGGCACACTAATTAGTATAAACTACTTATAAAATGATTGGTTTTCAAAAATATAACCAAACACAGTTTCAGAATTGTTTTTTGAAAACATACACTCAAAAAATATAACCAAACACAGTTTCAAAAACAATCTCAGAACAGTTTTCAAAACGATTTCATTTTCAGGTTTTTTGAAAACATAACAGATTTCAAAAATAATACCAAACGCTACCTAAAAATCCCACAGGTTCTGGTTCATGTCACGCATGACCGGTTCATCTATCGCATGAGCAACCATGTTTTGTAATACTTGATACATGGCTTCCGTGATGTTAGTCTGTTCCAGCTCTGGTGTCGTTGCTGAGGTCGGGGTCAGAGTAGTTGCCAGGACGTTTCCCCTTCTACGTCTAGGCAGCATTCTATAAAAATAAAAATTTTGGGTTGTAATTTGGCATTTTATTTTACTCTAAGTATGCATACAATTCCTATGGAAATCCCAAATCTGGCTCTGATACCAAAAATTTTGTCATGTCCCAAAATCCAGGAAGTGACGTGTAGGAGAAGTTAAATAAACAAAAGAAATATCTGATTCCTAAATCTACTAAAATTTTTTTATTTTACCTTTTACTATCTCTTTAAACTTGTTTACAAATTATGCTTTTATATTTTAAATTAATTATTATTTGTATTTAAATTCTTATCACAATTCAGGTGGTGAGGTACCAATATCCCACAGATATATAGTTGGATAAAATAAAATAAGTGAGAATACGAAAGTAAAGTTTAGAATTTACAATCTCAGAATGCTCATTTACATACTTGATCTTAAAGTAAAAGAACACTACTTTAAGTCTTTAATCCTTGTCATCCACTGATGATTTCATGTAATCCGTATCCTCTAGTCACCTTTCTCTTCTAGGGGTTTACCAGTTTTAAAACAGTGAGCGAAAGGCCCAATAGGATGTTTTTAAAAACACATTTTAAATATTTTATTTTAACCATCATACTAATAATATATTAATCCAGTACAGAAATATAAACATGAAATCGTGATTATGTAAATTGTGTCCCTAAATACATCTAGTTCGTGTACACTCCGTATGAGCCCCCTCATCATGCTAAAGCATGATGAGTGATCCTCAATCGAGGTGTGCACTTTTCGCACATGTGTGCTAGTCCCGGTTTACTTTAACACTAAATTCAATTTCAATTTTCAAAATTTCATTTGAAAATAAGATTCGCATAATAAAATATGTCAAATTATTTTTCAAAAAAATTCGTGACCAGATATTTTTCTTTTAATTTCTAAAATTGTGATACTTTCTAAAATTACAGAATTTATAAAACCTTATAAACTCATTTTCTTTAAATTATTTTAGCCAAATCACTAAAAACAAAAATGGCTACAACGAAAGGGGTAAGATATCCTACCTCGTTGGCAATTTAATCTATCGACAACTTCTCGCACGAATTCTAAGATAGTCTTTTTCTCCAAATTTGATCAACTAGTACCTAAAACAAGAATTATAGATAATTTAATTATCTGTCTAGGAATTCTATAATCGTAATTACGGTAAATTTAATTAATTAGTGTGCTGTTGATTTTAAAATTCAAAACGATATTTTATTTTGACACTGAAAATTTAAAACGACATTTTTTATGTAAATACCCAATATATTTTAAAAAAATTTTGGCATGACCTGCCTTAAAATATAGACTATCCAAAACTCCAAAAGCTTAACCTACAGAAAACAATCTAATTCCCATAACAGTTAAATTTCAAATCACAGATCCAATTTAAACAATAATTGAGAAATTTTCATTTTCATTATTATTATTATTATTATATATTATATATTTTTTGTGGTATTTATACATATATATGTGCACACATATGTGTATATATATATTTTTAAAGGATTTGGACTAGTGGTCCACTGCGGCGACGGCCAGAAAGACTTGGTAACTAGGGTTAGGCAGCATTTGGGCTTGGCTCTCTAGCGTGGCATGATGGCACGGCTACCAGGCTTGGGCGGCTTGCTCAAGGAGGCACGGTGGTTCCGTGTTTGGGCTTGGCTGGTTGGTTACCAGTGGTAGGTGGTGTTTGCGACGAGGAACGATGGCGTTCATGACTGCGAGGGGGAAGGATAGCACAAGATGATGTCGGGGTTGCCGTTCAGTCGCGATGTCGCGAGGAGGCTGGATCGGCGGTGATTCGACGAAGAGGGAGGCTAGGGCGGTCTTCGATTGGCGGCTGGACTCACGGCTAGGTTGCGGGTGGTGGAGTTTGGGCTGGACATGATGGTGAGGATGGAAACACGCGAGGGTAAGGGTTCACCATGGCTTTGGTGGCTCAGGATGGTGCTTAGCTAGCGAAGCTCTTTAGGTTGTCACGAGGAGCGTTGGGCGAGGCGAAGGGCAACGTGCACGAGGGGTGTTCTACAGGTGCCATGGCTCATCATTTTCGCTCTTGAGGGGCTGACGACGCAGCTTGGTTATGGATGGAGCAGTGGTGGCTAGTGACTCACGGTGCTTAGGGGGGCGCTATTTCAAAGAGAAAGAAGGGAGAGATGAGAGAGAAAGTAAGGGAGTGAGAGAGATAAGTGTGAGATAGTGAGAGTGAAGGAGCGAGTGAGAGCTAGAGAGGGAGTCGGTGAAAATAGAGTGAGAATTGTGAAATTTTTGAATGAAAATTTTGTGAGAAAAGAGAGGGTGACTCGATAAGAAAGTGAGAGAAAAGGAATAAGAAGAGTATAGAAAATAAGAGAAAAAGAGAGTGATTTCCAAAGAATTCCGAAAAGAGAAAAAGAAAAAGAAAAAGAAAAAGAAAAAGAAAAATGGAAAAAAAATATGAAGTAAAATAACATTTGGTAAAAATTATTTAGTAAAAATTGTAAAAATTTCAAAATTTGTGAAAAGGTTTAAAATATCCTCAAATTAATATTTAATACATCGAAAATTTAAAATTGAATTCTCATAATTAAAAATTTATTAGCACACTAATAATTGAATATTATACATTCACATGCGAAATTTAAACTAAAAAATTTCACAACATGACAAATCACATATTTGAATTTAAAATTCTAGTATAATTAATTTAAATTTCAAATCTTATCTTCTAAAAAAAGTATTAATTAAATATTTGTCCCATTTATTGAATTATACAAAATTATAATTTTGCCCCTCCAACACCTAAAGAAAAATGCTTACACCCTATGGGAGAGTAATTCGGATTTTTTTCTTCACTAAATGCAAAACAACAAGTCAATAAGAATATCTAGACCAATTACCATCTATTAAGAAATTATGCGGAGTTAGTAGTAGATGGACCAAGTAGACAAATATAATGTGGGCTTTTATAATCTATGTAACTATTATTTTATACCGAATAAACTCATTACAAGTATTACTTTCAGAATCACACCACTATAAACTTGAAACTACACTCTCAATTATATATCATATTATGCAAGCTGATGATAAGCTATCGTCCAATGACCTTATCATATATGCAAAATCCTCATATGATATCTATGATCAGTTTTAGATCAAAGTTTGTTCAACCTACTGATCAGACTGTCTTAAAGTTTCATTATACTACCGAATAAGAAAATGATTATTCACAATGTGTGAATAAGAAGTCATCTGCCTAGCAGACAACCCAAGGTCTTGTCTATTTTTAATCCAGTACAATGCTTTTAAGTGGGTACCCTTTACTCCTTATTAGATCTATGATTCCAATATATATAAACAAATCCTCTATTATATACAAGTTATCTACCTAACGAATTGTCTATAAGCTTACTACCTATGAGACATTTTAGCCATTGGAATATCAAAATATACATGTCATATATATGAAGTAATTCATTTACTCAGTATTAAAGTTGTTACATAATGAGCGTCAAAAGTGATATGATCCACTCAAGTGGACTATGCATATCAATTACACTTTGGTCTTGGTCCAATATGTCACCACCAAGTAACATATCTATATCTATACTCAAGAGTCAAAACTCCAGAGAGTCAAGACAAACCATCTTCCAATTGGCTTTAAACAACATAATAGTCTTAACATGAGTTAGATACTCGATCTGACCTTATAGACTACAAACTATAGTTTAGACTACTTACTTTAGAACGTTGTCTTCTCGCATACAAAAGTCCATTGTATTTAATATTCTAACAGTTTAACACAAGCAGTCAATGAGTCATATTTGCTTACATTTACTTTAACATTTAAATAGAATGAGGACATATAGAAATGTACTAAATAACATCTAAATATAGTTTTATTATCTAGTTCAAAATAAATAAAATACATGTAAAATATCTTTTTCGCTCAGAGCATTCCTAGCATAGGAAAGGAAGCAGATTAGTATATATAAGTTGGGTGAATTCAGAGCTTGGAGGTTAAGTAGGAGAAGCCTATTTATTTTATCTTATAGTTATGTATGTAGATTTGAATGATCCAAAACTGTAAACTTTAAATCTTACTTTATTATTAGTAATTTGTTTTATTTTATCAAAATATACATTTGTGGGATATGAGGAACCTACCATGACATTTTAATAATAATATTTAATTAATTCACTTGATTATAATCAGAAAAAAAAAAATAAATAAATAATAAATGGTTTTAAGATAAAACTAGTAGACTTAGGGAATCGAGAGCTTTCTTCCTTGATTTATTTATTTCATCCTTAAAACGTTACTCCTCGGGTTTTGAGACGTGACAAATAGCTATTTTGCTAAATAAAAAAAAAGACTATATATTAAATTAAATAATCAAAATAAATCACCTTATTTAATTTTCCTTAAAAATCTCATATAATTATAATAATATATATTTATAAGAATAAATATAAGCGGAAGAAGCGTAAGTATTTAGGTGTTTCACAGGGACTAATCTTAGAGCTCGATTGTCTCACTAAAAAAAAAGTCCTCAAAACACTTTTTTTGGTATTTTTTTACAACTCACGATCACTTTTAATTATTCACATCTCTTAAACGTTATAATAAATTGTAAATTTTAAAAGTCTATAACTTTACATATATAAATCAAAATGAGATATTTTTTTAAATTATATAAAATTTCGAAAGAAATGAAATAATATCTATTTTAATAATTTTTTCTAAATAAATTTTTAATATTTTATATTTTTTATTCAAAATTTTTTTTTATTTCTAAATATATTTTTTAAAACTATTTTTTAAATTAAAAAAAAATCTCTTAATTCGAATGGACCCTTGGTCTCTGCACTTGTTCTCGTACCCGTCCTAGTATCCCTTGCCATTCATGTATGCTATCTCCGAACCGTCGGGTGGGTAACCGCAGACAAAACAGAATAGAAGGGTGTAACTTTAGACAACCGGTTAACTCAAATCTCAGCGAAATGTCATAAATCTCCTAAGTATCTAATCCCAGCTATGCAAAACCCTCGAGAAATCTCAAAGTCAAAAGCTTTTACTGCTCGTGAGTTTGCACTAGATTTCTTTTTAAATCTGTCTACTTACTTTTCTCTTGATCTACCATCGGGCATCTTTTTTCGTTCGTCTTTCAAACCCCAAAAAAATAAAAATAAAAATAAAAACAAAAAGTTTTTGGTTTGTGGGTTTTTTTTTTTGGATATCATATTCTTCCCATTTCATCCGGGTTCCTAGGGTAAATTGTTCGATTGGTTGCGTAATCTCTCTGAACTACTGTTTGGTTCTTGAGAAAACTGAAGAATATTGAACAATTTTGGCTGAGATCTTTTTGTTCGATTTAATGTTTAGTTCAAAATCAATGAAGTTGTTACCTCAAGTTAGCTCAAAACCTAAAAAGGGTTTTCTTTTTTTTTTTCCCCCGTATTTTTTGGTTCTCAAACTTTGTTTTTAGCTTGTTTGGTTCATTTCCTTGTTTCTATTCTTGGTGTGCTTCTTTATTTATTTATTGTTATTAATTTTTTATTATTTTATACTTATTTTGCTCTGAAAGTTTTTTTTTTTTTAATTTCCCAATTTTTTCTGGATATTGTCTCTGGTCATCTGTGTGATGAAATTGCGGTTTGCATGTTGCCCGAAATCTCTTTCGTTTCTTAACTCTGTATGCTTCAGTGGTTTTCCATGGCAATGAGGTGTTGAAGTGATTCATGATAATTGGAGTTGAATATAGGGAAGGACATGAAATGTTGAGCGGAAATGTAGTGGGGCGAAAGTGAGTGGAGAATACCTGTTCGAAACTAGGACACTTAAACTATTTTGTGAAAGGGGATCATGCTGAGTCCAAATAATTTCTAGGGAAAGTTAGCAAAAAAGAAAGCTTGGATGTATGTAATTTAGTTGCACATTGTGAGAGTGGGTTTTAGACTTGTACAAAACGGCGACGTGTAGTAAAAGGCAATAATGTAAAACGATGTCACGAGACAGACTGAAAACAGTGAAGTGCAAAAGCAAGGAAATAGATAAGGGAAATCCCTCTAGCAGAACCAAACACGTCATGTAGGATTGAAGTGATAAAAGAGTTAATGTGTTTAAGAAGCAGACTAAAGACAAAGACACGTGTAAAATACAGATTGGAGAATTTTGAATTCGTGAGTAACGTTATAACATTGTCAGAGAGTTACCCACCCTATAGGACAATAAATAAGGGTGAGGAGACGAGATATGTATGCATTTGTTCAACTTGAGGATTAATAAGAGTTCGGAATTTGATTTCTTTTGATCCTTAAGTTCAACTAAGCTTTGCATCTCTTTGTCAATCGTTTAATCAGATTTTAGCACAAACACGTGTGTATGGGCATATTATTTATTTGTCCTATTGCATTCACATATTCCGTGTAAATACTTAGTATATATGTTGGTTACTTTTGCTCTGAACGTGTTCTCGTCTTTCTCTGTGACTAATTTCATGTCACCCTTCAAATCTGCCAAGGATTTTTGCTTCTTTCTCCTCGTACTTTGTCCTTTACTTTTAAGTGGATTAGAAAACGTACTACATGTAAGGTTGATATTAGTTTGATGTTGAGCTTACAGCATTTTTTAGCTGATCGACTTACTTCTCATTCTCTTTGCTTCACAGAGACAAGCCAGGGCATTTGGAAAATAGTTGGCTAGTGCAATTAAACTACTAGTCTAATCAATAAAGATGAAAAACGAAGGAAGCTATGAGCCACCCCATTATATTCCCTTGGCACAATCCGATTCTGAAACAGACGTACTGCATAATAAAGATCCTTCCATTCATCACCATGTTGGTGATGGTCCATCACAGTGGTCATCGGGAATCTGTGCATGCTGCGATGATCTGCAGAGCTGTATGCTACTCTCTGCCCTGTGTCCTTGATTTATCGGAAGGAAAAATCATGAAGGTGGCTCTTGAGTATAGGGAAAGAAAATTTTTTCTTAATCTTACTAGTTCTTATGAAGGTGCCTCTTTGAGTATAGAGAAAGATTTTTTTTTTTATCTTACTAATTCTTTTTTTCTTTTGCGGTTGTAATGGTAAAAGTGTTGTTAGAAAGGCCCAAAGACCATTATGTTGTTCTGTTGGGTAGTAGAGTTTCTGTAGCTCACAGCTTTAGTTCGAGTTAATGACTTTCTAGAGACTCCTAAAAGAAAAAGAGGTCAATTTTATGATGGGTCTTGCTCTTACATACATATGATATTTTACTCTTTCTTAAATTCGGCGGCTTTATTAGTAGTCGATTTCAGTTTTTGAATTTGATGGACCATAATGTGAGGGAGCCTAAGTAGTTAAATATTTTCTCAATGGTGGAAGACTGTATTAAAATTCCTGTGATAAGCACTTTAGAATGTTTGGATATATTATAGTGGATAAATTGGTACTGTCTTTATTTTCCTGTGTTCCTTATAAAGATGTTCATTTGCAATTTATTCCATGTGAAATTTCGTGAACATTCCATCTGGTTCTATCACCTGACTGCAGTTTGTTTTTTTCCGACCACAGGTTGTATTGGCTTATCGTGTCCCTGCTTTCTCTTTGGTAAGAATGCAGAATTTCTGGGTTCTGGAACGTTGATTGGTTCGTGTGCGATCCATTTTATTCTGTGTGGACTCGCTAGCACTGTCTGCTGCCTATTGACTGATGGCCTCTTGTTGGGTTCACCTGCATGCTTCCTTGCCTGTTACGCTTGTGGCTATCGCAGGGCTTTACGTGCAAAGTATAATCTACAGGTATGAAATCTAGCTCTAATTCATAGTATTATTGGTAACAATTACCTTCTAATATTCCTTGTCATCTTTTTCATCACATCACATGCAACTTGTTTTTCCTTCTTAATTAGAATTTGAAATACTTCTAAGCAACATACTACGGTGACACAACTAAACGTTTCTTTCATGTCTTCTTGCTGCATTATGCAGGAAGCACCATGCGGAGACTTTGTTACACATCTCTTCTGTCATCTGTGTGCTAATTGTCAAGAATACAGGGAGATCCAAGAAAGATCAGCGTCCGGTCCTGACCTTAACTTGGCTGTTTTTACGGTTCCACCAATTCAAAAGATGGAATCAGTCTCGGGGAACAATACCACTGCCTAGACAATGAGCAAGATAAGCATTTTGCCTCCAGTTATATCATGAGAGGCTTTTACGCATAAGTTTCACCTTTTGTTTCTATGACTTGTCTTTCTGTTTGACAAGGTGATGTGATCTTAAATCCTATGTTGTACCCTACTTCTAAAATATGTAATCTTACAGAAAATTATTGCAAAAATACATCTTTTCATTATTTATAGTGGACTATAGTTATATAAATTTTACAAATTTTAAGCATTTGTTGTAGAGTGGGCCATTTTATTCAGTTAATATGCTTGTTCTTTCCTTTTTTTTTTTTCCTCTAATTTTGTTTTTTATGAAATACTTGGCTTGTAGAAGTCAACCGTCTCTTCCCTCCCCCCCTTTTTTTGCTAAACGTCCACCTGTTATTTGTGTTTGCTGTGCTGTTTTTGTGCCACTCATCAGTGGTGTCTTGTGCTATGTTTGATTCATCAAGCTAGTCATGAGGCTATGATGAAAATGTGTGTTTAGGTAAAGATTTTTAAAAAAGATTGTACAAAAATTTAAAATCATATATTTAGAAAAATATATAAAATAGATATTTTTTTTATCATCATCATTATGAGCATGCACGCAGGCACAGAAGACTTAAAAGGACATGTTCTCCCACTGATAAAGCTGAACTTGTACTACATGTATAACGTACTTGTGCTCCCACTAAGATACTGTAAAGTGTGAATCAGTACTCTCTTTATGCTTTCTTGATCTGAGCTATTTTTCGAGCTTTTTTCGGCCTCATTTGTTTGATTCCCCTGTCAAATTTGATTACCTTATTCAAGTACTCTGTTTTTTTTTTTTTTAATACTCTTAAATCTTCGTGTTTTTTTTTAGTTTTTTTTTTTTCAATTTTTTAATTATTGTCTTTTCTTGTGCTTTAAGTGTACTGAACACAATCACCTCTACTCTCTTTATTTATTTTATTTTATTTCTTTCTCTAAGTATTCTTTTTTTCATATGGACTTCATTATTGTAATGCTTTCTCTAATATCTTAGCACAATGCTTTCATTTTACTACTATTTATTTTTTTTGAACTTTTCATATTATATTTTAGGCTAATAGCTCTTGTGATCTAAACTTTTGGATAAGTGACTGATTAGTCTTTAAACTTTTTTTTTAGTCAGTCACCAAACTCTTAAAAAAGAAGATGTAATTTGATTCTTTCTGTTAGTTGCAATTAGCTTCTAGATAGAATTGATCATGTGCAGCGCATATGAAACTCATATTGAGGGGCATTTTAGTGAAATAATAATCACTTTTCCTTCCACGTGAAAAATGTTTTAAAAAGTGAGAGATGAGAGATTTGTAGATCTTGGATCGAACCTCTATGAAAGAGGCTTTCACAATTCAAACGGAAGGGGAGGGGTGGAGGTTGTAATAGTAGATTGGGAGCTCGTTCTCGCGAGAACTTAGAGAAGTTGCCTTTGCTATTGGTAGTGGAGGCAAAGAAGAAAATGACCATGAGATGACTTGATTCTCTCCATTCTCATACTCATCAATTAAATCTCCATCATTGCCATCTACACGAATGGCCTATTTGGTGCACAAGACTAAAGATAATAAGATAGGATTGGATTTTATTCCTTTATTTGGTGAGGAATTTTAAAAGACTGGACTAAATAAACTCATAAATTAATCTCTTTACAAGAAGATTTGATTATCCCCTTAAAGAGGAAGTGATTACTTAGTCATATTTTTTCATATATATTTCAATCCAATCCTTTTATGTTATCTTATCCAATGTAATCCTATCTTATATATCAAACGGATCCTAACCGAATCAGTCAATGCAGTTGATCTAGGACTTGCAGATGGAGATAGTAGGGCTAAGCTTGGCCTTCCATGGCAGTCCAGCACCCTCTTTTAGGCCCTCCGACAATTCACCGTGGGCCACATGATGGTTTGGTAGGGTTGGAGCAAATCTAGAAAGAGAATTAAATTACATAACTAGCAATCTCTTGAGCTAAAGGGGGGGAAAAAAGGTGAGAGAGGATTGTGGTTTGTTTTTGTTGGTTGCTACGGAAATTTTTGTGCTAGCAGCTGAGGAGAGCAAAAGGCCAACCAGTAGAAGGAATTAAGAGAGAGAGAGTGTGACGCCCCCCTGATTCCGACCACCTGCAATCGTCATGAATCGACTCTACGGCCGACCAAGACGACTTGTGTGCCGAATCCGGGTCGTCAGTTTTAAACTCTTTTTCTCACAACTCTTAATTATCAGGGCCTAAAATTTCGTTCATAATTTTTTTTCTTTAATACATACTTTTTCTTAAGAAAACCATGTAAAATACAATACTAACTTTTATGTCTTTATGAAGTACAACATAGTATACAACATATAATATATATATGTACTGTATATTTTGTTTTTCAAACACATTCTCTTCAATTCATTAACTTTAAAAGCTCAGCGGAAAACTTATGGCAGGACTAAGTCCACGGTGAGTTCCCTATCCCTTGACACGTTCGCATCCTGCCGCCATCCAGAAATCTACTGGACAGGTTTCTTACTGGCAACATGAACAAACTTGTGAGCTAACAGGCTCAATAAGTTCAAACATACTTAGTAAGAATCATACAGATTCAAAAACGCTGAAAACTCAATTTTCTATGAATAGTACGATTTATCATGAATAGTATTATTCACCATGAAGAGTTAATCTACCTGGTTATTATTCACTTTACCCTAATGGGATACTATTCACATATCTTAACCGAAATTACTACACTTAGCGTAAACTTCGATTATGCTCAATTATGATTTTTATCATTTTATTGATTGTTCATTTTTTATTTACTTTCTAGTATAGAGCTCTGTTTATAATAGTACCGATAATTATCTTTGCGCGCTGACTGGGAGGGCTTAGGGAGCGACCCTAGAGCATCAGCTTCCACAGTCCTTATATCCCCGTAGGACCTGAGAAACCTCCACCACTATGTTGGAGGGACGGTACGCCTTAATGTTTTTATTACCATCTTTCAATTATAGTTTTGACCAAGTGATATTAATCATCACCTTAAGGTCATTATCCTCCATTGCCCGTAGGTCTTATATATTCTCTTTATATGGGATATGTTATACTAACTAATCCCCAATTGTCCTTAAGACGTTATATCTAGAGTACATTCAGTACAAATAAAATAACACAGTATTTCATGTTGCAAACACGAAAATGCTTGAACTTACTAATACTATGCTAGTGTCCACTTCTGGAACTTCTTCGCAGTTCTATCTCTATTTTGGATTCCTACAGACATAATATTGTCTGTTAATACCCTATATTAATTATCACTTTTAAATATACATTCATTTTACTTAACAATTCAACACATTTAAATTTTGTTTGTGGTACACGGCCTGCAACACGCCCGTGTCCTAGCCCGTGTACCTCTAGGGTTTACTTTACACGGCGATGTTGTTTACTATCTAGCAGTGTAACTGTACACGGCTTGATACACGCCCTTGTTCAAGCCCGTGTACCTCTCGGGTTGTAAAATTTTTCCTATACACGGCCGTGTATCCCTCTACATGCTCGTGTTCCTCAAAATTTTTAGATTTTTAACTCTAAAATCTTTATTTTGAGTTTTAGAATTTTATATAAGTTATTCTAGGTTTTTTAGAGTCCTTTTCGAGCTTTTCAGAAATTTTTGGTCAAAATGACCATTTTACCCCTAACGGGTCTCGAGATCGTAACTATTCTGTTCTATCATTTTTTTCCAATTTTCTAAGCCCAATTATTTTAAAATAATATTCCCTAAGCTTCTGTATCATTTTACAGCTTAAATTGCTGCAAAATCTTAATTTCATTTTTCTCGGCCCTCGATTACTATTCATCCGTCATCTAGGGTCGTTTCTCGTTTTTCAAGCGTTTCGAAGTCTCAAATGGTCATTTCATTACTCTTAAAACGCTTTTCATCCCGTCCCCGACCCTCGGTCCTCGAGAGGCTCGGGTTTCCTATCCCGATCTAAATTTTTCCCTCGTTTCCCAAAATACCCCTAACATAGATTTTTTTTTTTCTGTTTTAGGCATTTTAGTCCTTTATGGTCGGTTTACTATTCCTTTTGGGTTGGTTTTCCATTTCTAACCCTAATCCACCGAGGGGTCCCGGTTTCCTTCCTGAATCCAATATTTTTACCCCTCGTTTCCCGAAATGCCCTTATGCCGATTTTAGAAATTTCGGCAGCATTTCCGCTTATATTTTAAGGTTTCCCAGCGTTAAGTACATCTCAGAACCTTTGTACCTACCAAGTACTATACTAGAGGCCTATTTTATACAAAGTTTCCAAACTTTGTATAAAAATTTTCCACATGATTTAATATTCAAGAATCAACATAAAATAAAATAACAATATATATTTTTTTTCAAACTAGCCTCGGTTTACATGTTAATCATCACCAAATAATTTTTCATCACAACATATCACTCGTAGGTTTCTAATGTATAATTCAACATCAAAACCTAACAAAACATTCATTTTAACCCTAGCATAGCCACGGATTTTCATGCACAAATACATAGAAAATCTTGTTTTCGTTTTTAGGGTTTTTATCAATCATTTTTCAACACTAAAAATTTCCATTTCCTAGTGTTCATAACCCACGGATTTTAGCATGAAATTTCATCAAAATTTTCTTATTTCTTGATTCTAATTCATGCTTGATTCAATACATAATGAAATGAACGTAAACACTAAACCAAATTATCAATTCTCATACATTTTTCACACTATTAAAGCCACAGTTTTTCAAGGGAAACATGCAAAATTTTTGCTTGTTTCTAAACCGTAAATCATGCTTTAAACCTTTGAACATCAAACCAATCATATAACCAACAAAACAACGATTTTTTTCATTGTTTTTTAATACTCCAAATCGATTGATTTTCTATATAAAATCAAGGAAAAATGCTTCAATTTAGAAGCTCACCTTAACTAATTGATGACTTGATGTTGGAAGTGCAATGCAAGCTAAGTTTGGTGTGAAATTTTTAACAAAATTTTGGGTTACAAGGGGGTGGGTTGCTCACGGATTTTGGGCTGAAGAAAAGGCAAGAGTTTGGCTTGAATTTTCCATTTTTTTTATTGAATTTTGATGCCTATTTATAGGCAAAAACCAAGGGTTCTTTAGCAAATTTTTTCAACAATTTGCTAATTGTTCAAGGACCAAAAAGTAAGGATTTTGGGGCAAAAATCAAAATTTTTTTCTTTCTTCCTTTCCACATGGCTGAATGGCCTTTTTCCAAAATTTAAAAAAATTTTCAAATGGCTTTTTGGCAAGATCATAACCCTTGATCAAAAAATGGGATAATCCTAGCCATACACCTTTCTTTTTTTCTTTCCAAACCATGTAAAATAAAATGGATTTATGACATCATCTTGATGATGTCATCCTACTATTCATATTAATTCACTAATTAATTCATGATTAAATGTTGACCGAAAACTAAACCGAACGGAACTGTACCGAAATCGCGTAGGCGGGTTCCGGGCGCCTCCGGTGTGATCGGTTTGTTTTATTTTGCTTCCGTTTGGTCAGAATCTTCTACCGTAAATTTCTATCATTTTCATGCATTTCACTGCACTCTCTAGGGTTTTTGGCTCTGATTTCGAACCGTCATACCCGAAAATGTTCGATAAGATTTTCCGTCCTCGAACTCACTCACTTTAACACTGCTGGAACATTTTTACACTATTCACAACAGTAATTAAAACACAACTTTTTCATATTTTATTCATTAAATTGTTATATACATACAAATTTAACCTATTTCGAGAATCTAAAATTCCCGGTTATCACATTCACCCCTCCTTATAGAATTTTCGTCCTCGAAAATTTAGAACAAGTGGGGGTACAATTTCTTAATTTCGTCTTCACGTTCCCATGTAGTCTCTTCAACGTTGTGATTTCTCCATAGCACTTTGACTAATGGGTTTGTTTTATTCCTCAAAACTTTATCTTCGCATGCCAAGATTTGAACAGGTCTCTCCTCGTAGGTCAGGTCTTCCTGAATCTGGATCGGTTCATGTTTCAACACATGGGACGGATCCGATATGTACTTCCATAGCATTGACATGTGAAACACATTATGTACTGCCGACATTTCTAGAGGGAACACCAATCTATAGGCAACTTTACCAATGCGTTTGATGATCTCGTATGGCCCAATATATCTTGGACTCAATTTCCCCTTCTTCCCGAACCGTATTATTCCTTTCATCGGTGAAACTTTTAGAAATACGAAATCCCCTTCATTGAACTCCAGGGATCTTCATCTCTTGTCCACATAACTCTTCTGTCGGCTCTGGGCTATCCTCATCCGTTGCTGTATTTTTGTAACTGCATCCACTGTCTCTTGTACAAAATCCGTCTTATGTAGTCGTTTCTCTTGTAGGTCGTACCAGTAAACCGGTGATCTACACTTCCTTTTATACAAAGCTTTATAAGGTGTTATATGAAAACTCTACCAATAGAAGTTTCTCGTTCCAGCTCCCCGGGAAATCTATTGTACACGCACGCAGTATGTCTTCTAGCGTTTGGATGGTTCACTCAGATTACCCGTCTGTCTACGGATGAAATGCTGTGCTCAGACGCACTTCTGTTCCCATAGCTTCTTGTACACATGTCCAGAAGTTCGAAGTGAATCGTGGATCACGATCTGACACAATGGATTTAGGAACTCCATGTAGCCTGACTATGTGGTTAACATATAAGCTTGCTAACTTTTCCAACGAGAAGGTCATTTTTACTGCAATGAACCTTGCCGTCTTTGTTAGTCTGTCTACAATAACCCAAATGGCATCATAGCCCTCTTGGGTCTTCGGTAGTCCTACCACAAAGTCCATTGTGATATGTTCCCATTTTCACTTAGGAATCTCCAATGGCTCTAACTTTCCGCTTGGATGATGATGTTCGGCTTTAACTTTTTGGCACGTCATACATCTGCTTACAAACTCAGCTATATCCTTCTTCATCCCTTTCCACCAGAATTGCAGTTTCAAATCCTGGTACATCTTGTTGGCTCTGGGATGTACTGAGTAAGGCGTTTCATGAGCTTCAACCATAATTCGCCTTTTTAATCCTTCATCATCTGGAATTTGAATTCTCCCCTGATGTAGGATTAATCCTTCTTCTGACGCTTCCTCCTGCGAACTTGCTAGCTTCAGATCTTGTTTCTGACCTTTTCTGATGTCTTTATGCTTGACTCCAGTTGTAACACAGCTAGCTTTCTAGTTATTAGCTCCATCTCCAACATGTTGATTTCCTGCTGTAATGGCTTTGGAAGTTTTCCAATCGGTAGTTGCTGCGGAACAGTAGATTTCCTACTTAACGCATCTGCAACGCGATTGGCTTTTCCTGGGTGATAGAGGATTTCACAATCATAATCCTTTACCAGCTCCAGCCATCTCCTTTGCCGCATATTTAGCTTCTTCTGTGTGAAGAAATATTTTAGACTCTGGTGGTCCGTATAAATCTGACACTGAGCTCCATAGAGATAGTGTCGCCAGATCTTTAACGCGAACACTACTGCGGCAAGTCCATATTGTGCGTGGGATAATTTTTCTCATGGTCCTTTAATTGACGCGAGGCATAGGCAATCACCTTGTCGCTTGCATCAGGATGGCTCCTAATCCCAACTTCGAGGCGTCGTTGTATATCACGAACATCTCCCCTTCAGTCGGAAGTGTAAGTATTAGTGCGCTCGTTAGTCGTTTCTTCAGCTCTTGGAAGCTTTTCTCGCATTGTTCAGTCCATTCATACTTCTTTTCCTTGCATGTAAGTGCCGTGATAGGAGTGGCAAGTCGCGCAAATCCTTCAACAAATCTTCTATTATAACCGGCCAGACCTAAGAGACTTTGTATTTCCGTCACGCTCTTAGGTGCGGGCCATTCGTTGATCGCCTCCACTTTTGTGAGATCCACAGCGAGTCCTTCCTTAGAAACCACGTGTCCAAGAAAATGTACTCTATCCAGCCAGAATTCACATTTGGAGAATTTGGCATAGAGTTGATGCTCCCTTATTGTCTGCAACACAACTTTCAAATGCTCCTCATGCTCTTCGCGAGTCTTTGAATATATAAGAATGTCATCGATAAACACAATAACAAACTTATCCAGATATTCCTTAAAGACTCGATTCATCAAGTCCATAAAAGCTGCGGGCGCATTTGTTAACCCAAACGGCATCACAAGGAATTCGTAATGACCGCAGCGGGTCTGAAATGCGGTTTTATGGATGTTACTCTCCTTGATCTTCAGTTGATGATATCCTGATCGTAGATCAATCTTGGAGAATACTACTGCGCCTTTTAGTTGATTGAACAGGTCGTCAATTCTAGGTAATGGATACCTATTCTTGACAGTGACCTTGTTCAACTCCCGATAATCGATGCACATCCGAAATGATCCATCTTTCTTCTTAACAAATAGCACTTAAGTACCCTATGGGGAATAGCTCGGGCGTATAAATACTTTCTCAAGAAGTTCTTTCAGCTGCTCCTGCAGCTCTTTTAACTCTGTCGGTGCCATCCGATACGGTGCCTTTGAGATAGGGGCAGTTCCTGGCATCAGCTCGATCTCAAAGGAAATTTCTCGTTCAGGCGGCAATCCTGGTAATTCCTTTGGAAAGACATTAATGAATTCCTTCACAATAGGAACGTCTTTGGGTTGGAGCTTTCGTTCCTTCGTCACGTCTAATACACATGCTAGGTATCCAGCACAACCGCTAGACATCAGCCTCTTTGCTTCCATTGAGTTGATCATTATCTTCTTTGATCTGCGTGTCGTATCGATGTACTCAAATCCCTATTCTTGGTCGGGTTGAAACCTTATCTTCCACTTTCGGCAATCGATCGTGGCTTGATACTTCCCTAGGAAATCCATTCCTAGTATTACATCGTAGTCAGCAAGTTCCATCATGATCAATTCTGCAAACAACTTCCTATTTGCCACAATTATTGGCACATGCGGTAACCAGTAATTGGACATCAGGACTTCCCCCGAGGGTAGTACAGTTCTAAATGTCATACCCATATTGTCCTTAGGATATCCTATCCTATTTACAAACTGGTATGAAATGAAAGAATGCATAGCTCAAGAGTCAAATAAAACAGACGCCAAATTATTAGTAACAGAAAGCTGATCTGTCACCACATTTGACGCTCCCGCTTCTGCCTCTTCCTTCGTATAGACCATGACCCTAGCATCTGCACGGGGCAAGCGTTCTTGTCTTTCCTGTCTCTCAGAATGGGATAACCCTTCAGCTTTGGCCTGTAATGAATGTGCCTGAGGACGTTGTTGTGACTGAGATGAACCTTGCACATTTTGCCTATTTTTTGGACAGTTTTTGGTAAAATGACCGTCATTCCCACATTGAAAGCAGGCATTTGGGGCCAATCTACATCGACCCGCATGTCTTTTCCCGCAGTTCACACAGTCTCGAACCATAGGGCCAGCATTATTGTTTATTTTCCTCTGCTGGTTCCTATTTCCAGAATTATTTCCTTTTCTCTTCCCCTGGGACTGCTGACCAGAAGTACTTGGCTACCCAGCCTTGATATTTGAACTTAGCTTGCTGCTTTGTCCAACTTGAGATCCAGCTTGTATGGCTTTAGTCAAGACCTTTTCCTTCTTCTTCGCATCCCAGACCTTCTCTCTCTCTTCCTTCTGACGGATCAGATAATACTCTGCCCTCAGCGCACGACTAACACAATCAGATACAGTGTCAGGCCGCGTCAATCTGCTGTCCACCAATGCTGAGATTTCAGGACGAAACATTCCCAGCATCTTCTGGATTTTCTCCCTCTCAATGGTGACAGTGTATGGGCACAGTCTGGACAGTTTATCAAACTTGCTGCAAACTTCTATCACTGTCATGTTTCCCTACTTCAACTTTGCGAACTCTCTTTGTTGTGGTTGCAACAGTGTCGGATTATAATATTTCTGATTGAATTCTTCCAGAAAATCCAACCAAGACATCGTATACATGTTTCTCCTTAGCTTGACTGACTCCCACCAGAACCTTGCATCCTTTTTCAGAACAAAAGACGCACACAGAATCTTTTCCTGGTCATTAAGTTCCATAAACTCCAATATCATGTGGAGTGAAGACAACCATTCCTTGGCTTCTAGAGGGTTTACGGAGCCCTCGAACTCTGGCGGCCTCATTAATCGAAATCTTTCATATAGTGGCTCGATATTGGCCCTGGGTTGTGGTTGAGGTTCTACTACTTCTTCTGGTACCACTGGCGGCACTTCTGGTTCTGGTGCGGCCATTTGTGGTTCTTGGTCCTTATCTCGTTCTTGTCTCTGCTCCATTTGCTTGAGTCTTTGTCTTAACTCGGCATTTTCCCTTATTTGGGCTTCTATTAGGACTTCTAGCTCATCCACTCTTTCTGATAATACTGAATGTCCTCGCATATTCTGCAGATTCCTTGGATTCACCATCTTATCCTATTTCCTAAAATCGCATAAGAGTCGATTGTTAAGTTTTCACAAACTTATTCTTACAACATAAGTACAAATAGTTTTGATTATCACATAATTTCAACATTTCACACATTGAACATATCAAAATATGATTACTATTTCTTTTCATTTCAAAAGTACATCAATTCGAAGGCTTTTCTCAAAATAGCCTTTCGATACAGTCATATATACACATATACAGTTATATATACACATTTGTACAACACATGTATTTCTATAACTAATCTCCTAACTGGGGTTGTTCTGGGATCGCCAAAAATTCAATTGGATCCATTTCATCATTGTCCGTTCCGTTTCTGACCTCAGACGGCGTTGATCCTTCAGCTGGATCTGCACCCTCTGGTTGTCTCGACGGACCAGCCTCATGATCGTTTGCCATCAGTCCAGATCTGTATAGGTGATCTAACATTGCTTATTGTAGCAACTGTTCACGCCTCTTGCGCACCATGCGCTCCATCATCATCTCCTCCTCTACTTTAGCTACCGCGACAATAAACTCACGTAAAGTAGCAGGGTATAAAGGGGTTACCCTCTGCCGTAGGTCTAGGGTGAAACCCTTCCAAAATATGCCACAAAAATCATCATTTGTGATGTTGGATAGAGGACATGTCCTTACCACACTATCCTGGATTCTGACTGCATATGAGAATACCGTATCGCTTAGTATCATTTGCTGTCTCTCTGCCCTCAGGACAAAGTCTCTGACATCCGCATAATTGGGCATAGTCGGTGGTGGCGATACTGTCCTACTCTCAGGAGGGTCTGCAACTGGTGCTGCACTCTTTTGTGGAAACTGCTCCAGCATGACTTGGCGAAATTCGGCCAAATCCATTGCTAATAGCAGCTCCTGATTGCAATACTCCCAATATAACCGTGCATCCTCACGGAATGTGCCGATGGCCATCAAAACCCAGCAATCCTGATCTATATCACACTGGCGCATGATAACCTCAATGTCATGTAGCTAGTTTCGTGTAGAAATCCCCTGTTGACCTCCCTCGAACGCAGGTGGATGACTACCTCTAAAAGCATGTACAGCTCGCACTGACACTCTGGCTCATATACGAGCTGTAGGATTAAATAAATCGGTAAAAATGTATCAGAGTAGCACAGCGGAACAATAAAAATTTTTCAGATCTTTAAATATCTCATGATGCCATATACAATAAACCAACTGTAGGAAAATAAATCGGTAAAAACGTATCAGAGTGGCGCAGTGGAATAATAAAAATTTTTAGATCGTTAAATATCTCATGATGCCATATACAATAAACCAACAACAATTAAAACTCATACCTCAAGGATACCAATCTGCAGGAGGAGAATGACCGGAGGGCTTCAACCAACTAGCCTTCTCTACTATTCTCCAATTCCAGAATGGCTGAGTGTGTGGGCACTATGAACCTCGATTGGTATGCTAGCACTGCTAGTCTTCTTCCGACCACCCAGATCTCTAAAGAACTTTATTGTCACGGTGGGCTGTGCAACAATAAACCTGCTCACCTGAGAGTCTGTGGTCTAAGAGAACTGGAGTGGCAAGACCTCTATTTATAGACCTGCATGAGGTGATTCTCTGAATTCGAATTGGATTAGGAGAAGATATTCTCCCTTATCCACAAGCACAAAATCTGAATTTTCCAAAGGAAAATCCCAACAATAAAATTCGGCCACTTTAGGATAAATCCAATCCAAATCTAAACAAGATTTTAACTAAAATTTTATCTCCCTTTTTCAACCAAAAAATCCGAAAATTCTAAGGAGAAAATCTCCTCAAAAATTCGGCCACTTTTGGATAAGGGAGAATTAAAATTCCACTAGGATTTTCAAGCTTGAATCTTATCTCATCCTTATCCAAAATAACTAAATTTTTCCTAGGAGATTCACTCCTAAATTTCGGCCACCTTCTGGGAGGAGAGAATCCAAATTCAACTGGGATTGAAACCTGAATTTTTCCTTGAACCTTATCCACAAAAAAATCCGAAAATCATTGAGGATAATCCTCAAAATTTTCGTCCAACTTTAGTTAGGATTTGGATTCAAAATTCAAATAGGATTCTAACAAGATTATCTTCTCCATATCTAACTCAAATTCGAATTTCAAAACTTGTGGATTTACCACAACAAATTAGAATCCCACTTGGACTGTGATTCAAATTTCAAATTTGAATTTTAATTTCAAATTTAAATTTCAAATTCGAATTTCAAATTCAAATTTCAAATTCAAATTTCAAATTCAAAATTCAAAATTCAAAATTCAAAATTCAAATTTCAAAATCCACAAAGCAGTTGTGTTTCAAATTCTTGTTCTCATGGATAATTTTCTACAACTCCAATCCAATCTCAAATAAAATCATGGCAACTTTATTTGGAGTTCGAATAATTGTGTACTCTATTATCCAAAACAAAATCTGAATCCAACCGGAGAGAATCTTGTCTACCATCCTAATCCTATGTCATCACCATCCACGCATAATAAACTAGCCAATAGCATACACAAATCAATTTGCCAAACGTTAAGGAATTATGTGGAGTTAGTAGAGGGACTGATTGGACGTATATAATCGGGCTCCCGCAAATCCATATGATCATCATTCTTTACCGAACAACTCAATCATATGATCACTAATTTCAGAGTCACACCACTATAAACCTGAAACTGAACTCCCAATTATATACCGTATTACGTAAGCCTGTGACAAGCTATCGTCCAATGATCTTGTCATGTATGCAGAACCCTCATATGATATCCATGATCAGCCTCAGGCCAAAGTCCGTTTAATCCTACTGATCAGGCTATCTTAAAGTTCCATTATACTATCGAATAAAGAAAATGATTATTCACCATATGTGAATAAGAAGTCATCCGCCCAGCAGACGACCCAAGGCCTTGTCCATTTTCACATTCAATATAATGCCTTTAAGAGGATACCCTTAACTCCTCATTAGAGTTATGATTCCGATATCTGTAAACGAACCGTTCATCGTATACAAGCCATGCACCCAACGAACCGGTCTATAAGCTTACTACCTCTAAGCCGCTCTAGCCATTGGAACATCAAAGTACACAAGTCATATACATGAAGTTGTCCTTTTACTCAGGATTAAGGTTACTGCACAATGAACTTCAAAAGTAGATCGCTCCACTCAAAGCGGACTTCGTAGATCAATCACGCTTTAGTCCCGGTCTAATATGTCACCACCAAGCAACATATCTACGTCTCTACTTGGGAGTCCGGCTCCAGACAGTCAAGAAAAACCGTCCCCTCCAAGGCTTTAGACAACATAATAGTCTTAACATGAGTTAGATGCTCGGTCTAACCCTATAGACTACAGACCATAGTTTAGACCGCTAACTTTAAAACATTGTCTTCTCGCATACAAAAGTCCATTGCATGCAACGTTCTAACAAATTAACACAAGCAGTCAGGGAGCCATATTTGCTTACATTTACTTTAACATGTAAATAAAACGAGGACAGATAGCAATGTAATGAATAATCTCTATATATAATTTTATTATCCAGTTCAAAATAAATACATCAAAATGTCTCTAATGCTTAGGGCATTTCCTAACACCAACAATAATTAAGACTCATACCTCAAGGAAGCCAATCTTGCAGGAGGAGAATGATCGGAGGGCTTTAACCAACTAGCCTTCTCTACTATTCTCCAATTCCCGAATGGCTAAGTGTGTAGACACTCTGAACCTCGATCGGTATGCTAGCACTGCTAGTCTTCTTCCGACCACCTAGATCTCTAAAGAACTTATTATCACGGTGAGCTGTGCAATAATAAGCCTGCTCACCTGAGAGTCTGTGGTCATAGAGAACTGGAGTGGCAGGACCTCGATTTATAGACCTGCATGAGGTGATTCTCTGAATTCGAATTGGATTAGGCGAAGATATTCTCCCTTATCCACAACCATAAAATCCAAAATTATCTAAGGGAAAATCCCAACAAATTTCGGCCATTATAAGATAATTCCAATCCAAATCTAAACAAGATTTTAACTAGAATTTTATCTCCCTTATTCAACCAAAAAATCTGAAAATTCAAAGGAGAAATCTCCACCAACATTTCGGCCATTTTTGGATAAGGAAGAATTAAAATTCCACTAGGATTTTCAAGCTTGAATCTTATCTCATCCTTATCCAAAATAACCGAAAATCTCCTAGGAGATTTACTCCAAAAATTCGGCCATTATCAGGGAGGAGAGAATCCAAATTCAACTGGAATTGAAACTTGAATTTTTCCTTGAACCTTATCCACAAAAATCCGAAAATTCATTGAGGATAATCCTCAAAATTTTCATCCATATTTAGTTAGGATTTGGATTCAAAATTCAAGTATGATTCTAACAAGATTTTTCTCTCTATATCCAACTCAAATTCAAATTTCATTTCTTGTGAATTTACCACAACAAATTCGAATCCCACTTGGATTGTGATTCAAAATTTCAAATTCGAATTTCAAATTCGAATTTCAAATTTCGAATTTCAAATTCGAATTTCAAATTCAAAATTCAAAATTCAAAATCCACAAAACAGTTGTATTTCAAATTCTTGTTCTTATGGATAATTTTCTACAACTCCAATCCAATCTCAAATAAAATCATGGCAACTTTATTTGGAGTTCAAATAATTGTGTACTCTATTATCCAAAATAAAATCTGAATCCAACTGGAGAGAATCTTATCTGCCATCCTAATCCTATGTCAACACCATCTATGCATTATAAACTAGCCAATAGCGTACACAGATCAATTTTGCCAAACGTTAAAGAATTATGTGAAGCTAGTAGAGGGACTAATTGGACATATATAATCGGGCTCTCACAAATCCATATGATCATATTCTTTACCGAACAACTCAATCATATGATCACTAATTTCAGAGTCACACCATTATAAACTTGAAACTGAACTCCCAATTATATACCGTATTACATAAGCCTGTGACAAGCTGTCATGTCCCAAAATCCGGAACGGCGACAGGTGTCACATCCCAAAAATCTGGGATAGTGACAGGTATAAGATGTTAGATGAATAAATGAAAGGAAAGCTTAGATTTCTAAGTCTGTTAGTTTTTATATCTTACCTTTTACCGACTCTTTAAACTTATTTATAAATTATGCTTGTATATTTTAAATTAATTACTATTTATATTTAATTTTTACCACAATATCAGGTGGTGAGGTACCCATATCCCACAGATGCATACTTGGATAAAATAAAATAAGTAAGATTATAAAAGTAAAGTTTAGATTTTATAGTCCCAGAATGCTCATATACATACTTTGTCCTAAAGTACTGAACACTACTTCAAGTCTTTAGTTCTTGTCGTCCACGGACAGTTCCACGTAACTTGCATCTTCTAATCACCTTTATCTCCTGGGGGTTTACCAATTTTAAAATAGTGAGTGAAAGACCCAGTAGGATATTTAAAAAAAAAACATTTCAACATTTTAATTTAACCATCATACTAAGTATGTCAATGCAGTACCAAATTATAAATGTGGAATCATGATTATGCAAGTTGTGTCCCTATATACATCTAGTTTGTGTACGGTCCGTATGAGCCCCCCTCACCATGCCGAAGCATGATGAGTGATCCTCGATCGAGCTATGTACTCTTCGCACGTGTGTGCTAGCTCCCGGTATACTTTAACACCAAATCCAACTTTCAACATTTCATTTGAACATAAGATTCACATAATAAAAATATGCCATATTGTTTTTCCAAAAAAATCTATGACCGGATATTTTTCTTTTAATTTCTGAAATCGTGATATTTTCTAAATCACGTAATTTTCGAAACTTTATGAACTCATTTTCTTTAAATGATTTTTAGCCAAATCATTAAAAACAAAACTGGCTACAAAGAAATGGTAAGATATCCTACCTTGGTAGCAATTTATCTACTGTCAACTCCTCGCATGAATTCCAAGATAATCTTCCTTTCTGGATTCGATCAACGAGTACCTAAAATAAGAAACACAGATAATTTAATTATCTGTCCAAGAATTCAATAATTGAATTACCGTAAACTCAATTAATTAGTATACCGTTGAATTTTAAAATTTAAAATGATACTTTAATTTAACACCAAAATTTTAAAACAATAATTTTAACACAAATATCAAAAAAATATATATTTTTTTAAAATTTCGGCATGACCTGCCTTAAATATAGGCTTCCCCAAAAGCTCCAAAATGCTCAACCTGCAGAAAAATTTTCCAATTCTCAGAACAGTTCAAATACAAATTTCAAATCAATTTAAATCTACAATTTAAAAATCATTATTATTATTATTATTTTTCATTATTATTTATTATATAATACATTTATATATACATGCAAGACATACATATAATATATATAGATATATATTTTTTTCCTTTTTGCTTGGAGGAATCGACCGGCCAAAAGGACACTCACGGCGGCAGGGGAAAATGGTGGTGGCACTCGGGCGTGACGGTCGGCAGGGAGGCGAGGGGCAATCGGCGAGGCGGGGACGAGCGGCGAGGCATGGGCTTGGTTGGACGGGACGGGGAGGAGCTGGTTCCGGCGACAGTCGCGGAGCTTCAGTCCCGGTCGGGATCAGGCGGTTGGCGGTGAAGGGCGATGGTCCAGGCGTTGGGCACGACGGAGGATGGCGATGGTGACTCATGGCTTCAGTAGTTGGCTGGGTCTGGCTTGGGCACGAGCTTTGACCGAGCGAGGCAGCGTTCGGGTGAGGAGTTCACGCGGTCTTGGGCACGGACAACTAACGGCTCGATCACAGTTAGCTCCGACGTGTTTGATTTCGGTTCGTGGCGGATGATTCTGGCTTGGTCGTGGCGAAGCAGCGACTCACGGAGGCTGGCAGTAGGGGGCTCACGATTGTCGGCTTGGGGTCGTCGCGAGGAAAGTGAGGCGCGGCTGGGCTGTCCGGCGTGGGGGGTTTCGGGCGCCGGCATGATGGCGAGAATGGAGGCGGCGACCCAAGGGCGAGAGAGGAAAAAGAAAGAAGAAGAGAGAGAGAGCGAGCGAGCGAGAGAGAGAGAGAGAGACGAGAGAGTGAGACGAGATTCGGGAGAGAGCAGAGAAAGAGCGAGTGACTGGTGAGAGAAAAATGAGGGAGTGAGGGAGGGTGTCGGTCAGAGAGTCGGTGAAGAAAGAAAACAAAGAGAGAAGATATTAAGAAGAGAAAGGGGAAGAAAAAAAAGACATCCAGATGATTCCGGAAAGAGAAAGAAAAGAAAAAGAAAAACAACGAAAGAAAAAAAAGTGACAAAATAAAGTAAAATAACATTTTGTAAAAGTTTTTTTTTTTTGTAAAAATTGTAAAAATTTCAAAATTTGTAAAAATATTTTAAATATCCTCAAACTAATATTTAATACACCGAAAATTAAAAATTGAATTCTCATAAAAAAATTTTTATTGGCACACTAATAAATTGAGTTTTATACATTTATGTGCAAAATTTAAACTTAAAAATTTCGCAACGGTACAATTCTCCCCTCCTACAAAAGAATTTCGTCCTCGAAATTCAAATGATCTAGATTTTCAAACAAATGGGGATATTTCTCTAACATTTTGCTTTCTACTTCCCAAGTGGCGTCTTCACTTCCGTGATGTTGCCATAAAACCTTAACTAACGCTATCTCTTGATGTCTTATTTTCTTGACCTTTCTATCAAGAATTCGTACTGGTGCCTCTTCGTAGGAAACATCTTCTCGAATTGGAATGTCCTCAGGCGAAACTATTGCAGTAGGACCTGGTTCGCATTTCCTAAGCATCGATACATGAAATACATCATGCACATGGGACAACTCTGATGGCAACGCTAAACGATAAGCAACTTTACCAACTCGTTGAATAATAAGGAACGGTCTCACATATCGTGAAGCTAATTTCCCTTTATTGCCGAAACAAGAAACTCCTTTTCGAGGGGAAACCTTTAGAAGCACGAAATCTCCTACCTCAAATTCTAATGGTCTTCGTCGTCTGTCAGCGTAGCTCTTTTGTCGGCTCTGAGCTGTTTTTAAGTGTTCTTGAATAATTTAAATTTTCTCGGTAGTCTCCTCGACAATAGTTGCTCCAGTATGAACTCGATCTTCAGGTTCGATCCAACATATAGGTGATCTACATGGTCTTCCGTAAAGAGTTTCGAATGGTGCCATTTTGATGCTAGATTGATAACTGTTGTTGTAGGCGAACTCTGCTAACGACAAATTATCAATCTATTTGTTCCCATAATCTAATGCGCATGCACATAACATGTCTTCAAGAATCTGAATAACTCTTTCGGATTGTCCATCGGTCTGCGGATGGAAAGCGGTGCTGAATTTCAAATCTGTCCCAAAAGCTGCCTGGAAACTCTTCCAATATCGAATGGTAAATCGAGGATCTCGATCAGAAATAATACTTAATGGTATTCCATGATATTTCACTATCTCGTCTAAATATACCTTGGCTAAGTTCTGCCTACCGTATGTGGATTTGATAGGAATGAAGTGCGCTGATTTCGTCAATCGATCTAGCACTACCCAAATAGCATCGAAACCATTCTGTGTTTTTGGTAGCCCCATAAGAAAATCCATGGTAATTTCTTCCCACTTCCACTCTGGAATAGGTAGCGGCTGTAGCATTCCTCTAGGTTTCTGACGTTCTGCTTTGACCTTAAGATAATTCTGACAAGTCTTCACATAATTTGTCACATCATTTTTCATGTTTCGCCACCAGTATTGTCTCTTTAAATCCTTATGCATCTTGATAACTCCTGGATGTATTGCAAATTGAGATTTATGAGCTTCATTCATGATTGCCTTCTTCAATTCTGATATTTATGGAATAGCTAGACGATGTTTGAAATACAAAGCTCTATCATTACGGATGTTCCAATGTTCCAGTTGTTCTTCATTCTGAAGTTTTGACCAGACATTTTGCAAATGGCTATCTTTATGTTGATTCTCCTTAACTTGTTGAATCAAGTAGGGTGGAGTTACTAAATTGTACAAAGTGATTGAATCTTGATCCTCAGAAATTTGAAGATCATAATCCTCAACCACTGCTGTTCTTTTCCAATCAAGCACTGTTGTTCTTTTCCAATCAAGCACTGCTAACAAAGTAAGAACACCTACACCTTTCCGGCTAAGAGCATCCGCTACGACGTTAGTCTTACCTAGATGATATTCTAGAGTAAAGTCATAATCTTTCATATACTCTACCCAACGTCTTTGTCTCAAATTCAGATCTTTCTAAGTAAAGAGATACTGCAAACTCTTATGATCAGAGAAAATCCGAAATGAGACACCATAGAGATAGCATCTCCAAATTTTCAAAGCAAAAATAATGGCTGTTAACTCTAAATCATTTGTTGGGTAGTTTTTCTCATGCATCTTCAATTGTCGGGATGCGTATGCTACAACATGTCTTCTTTACATTAGAACACACCCGAGTCCTTCTTTCGATGCATCAGTATAAACTTCGTAGGGTTCTTCAGGCTTGGGAATTATAAGAATTGGGGCGCTGGTCAAGCGAGTTTTTAATTCTTGAAAAGCGCTAGTCAAGCGAGTTTTTAATTCTTGAAAAGCGTTCTCACATTTACTGTCCCAGTCAAATCGAACATCTTTTCTTGTCAATCGTGTCATTGGGGCTGCAATTCGTGAGAAATCCTGAACAAATTTACGATAATATCCCGCTAATCCCAGAAAACTTCTGATTTCGGTTACATTTCTAGGTCGTTCCTATTTTATGATTGCCTCGACTTTTGTAGGGTCCCCTGCTATACCTTGATTAGAGATAACATGCCCAAGAAATTTGACTTCAGATAACCAGAAGTCGCATTTCTCCCTCTTGGCATACAACTGATGCTCTCGTAGAGTTTGTAAAACCAACCTTAAGTGTTGTTCATGTTCCTCCCGGGTCTTAGAATAGATCAGAATATCATCAATGAAGACGATGACAAACTGATCTAGAAATGGTCGAAAAACATGATTCATCAAGTCCATGAAAGCTGCTGGAGCATTCGTCAAACCAAAAGGCATAACCAAGAATTCGTAAGATCCATACCGAGTCCTAAATGTAGTTTTTAGGATATCTTCCTCTCGAATTTTCAATTGATGATATCCAGATCTCAGATCAATCTTTGAGAAGTACTGAGCACCTTCAAGTTGATCAAATAACTCGTCGATCCTTGGCAAAGGATATTTATTCTTGATGGTCACCCTATTCAATTGCCTATAGTCAACACACAGTTGTAAGCTTCCATCTTGTTTCTTTGTAAATAGGACTGGTGCTCCCCATGGTGATTTACTAAGCCGAATGAATCCTTTAAGTTCTAACTCAGTCAATTGTTTCTGCAATTCAGCTTTCTCCGCAGGTGCTATTTTGTAAGGTGGAATTGATATCGGAGCTGTACCGGAAATAAGATCAATGCAGAATTCTACCTCTCGGTCAAGTGGCAAACCAGGTAAATTTTCAGGAAATACATCCAGAAATTCATTTACCACCGGAATGTAGTGATCACCTCTTTTCACGTTGTTGTCACCTTCCAATGCGAAAATAATAGCGGTGCAAGATAACTTTCATCGACCACCTATGGCTGATCTCAACAGCTCACTGGTCATCACTCAATCTGGATCTTCGAGTTCGATCACCGTCGGGTTCGGCTCTATGAATAATATCACCTTTCGGTGATGACAATCTAATGTTGCCCTATTCTGAGTTAACCAATCCATACCAAGAATCACATCGTAGCGTCTCATTGGTAGGATAACGAATTGAACATTAAGTTGTTCACCTTCTCGCGTAACAACATTAGTCCAACATATCAATGAAGCTTCGGTTTTTCCAAGTGGCGTACTTAGGTGCAAAGGTGACTCTAAAGGTTTGATTTCTAATTCTAATGCTTTTGCAAACGTGGATGCAATAAAAGAATGACTGGCACTAGTATCAAACAATACGTGTGCCTAACTAGAAAAGATCAGAATCATACCCTCCATAACCATAGGACTGTTCTGAGTTGTTGGTTCTTCCCTTTCCACAACATACATTTTCTCTTTTCCCTTGTCATTCATACTGTTCCTCAAGGCAGTGGGTCCCGCTGGCCTGAATTGTGGCAGTTGCGAAGAAGCTTGCCTACTAGTGGACATCTGAGGTCTCCACTATGATTGAAATGACTGAGGTCCAAAATTTGGCTGGTAAGGGACTTGTGGTGGCCTATATTGTGGCTGGCCAAATCTTGACTGTCCTTGGTTAAAGTGTCCCTGGTTAACCTCTCCCTGGGTAAATTGTCCAGATCCAGATTGACGAGATCCTGCTGATGATTGGGTGGACTGCTGGAATTGTTGAGCCGGCTGCTGTTGCCTGTAAGGATAGTTCCTCTTTAAATGTCCTGTGTGGGCACAGTTATAACAGCTCTTCTCGTATGGGTGTAATCTTCCTGTAGAAGTGTTACTAGTACTGTCAATTCTTCTACCTTCAATGTTGACCCCACTAACATGAGTATGAGTCCCACATTGACTTCTAGTAGGTCCACCAGATGTCCTTGGAGCTTTAGATTTCTCCTTTCGGAAATTTTGATTATCTTGTTCGATACGCAAGGTAGCTGACACGAGCGTCGGGTAGTCTCGAATCTACATACCTACCACTAGTCTTCTTATCGATGGGTTAAGTCCCTGCTCAAACTTGATACATTTGGTGCGCTCAGTCGCCACCATCGTAGAAGCAAATTTAGATAATTCTCCAAATTTTGACATATACTCGAACACGGTCATATTTCCTTGTTGTAGGCTCATGAACTCTATAATCTTTTGATTCCTAAAACTCTTAGGGAAAAATTGATCATAGAATAACTGCTCAAACATTTCCTAGGTCATTTCTTGGAGATTGTGCATTCTCCTAGTTTGTGTCCACCATATACCAGCTTTACCATCCAAATAGGTGGAAATAATTTCAATCCGGTATTCAAGTGGGGTCTGGATAGTATCCATCTTTATTACCACACTTTGGAACCAATCATCCGCTTCTTGAGGATCACCTTCACCAGTAAAGGCTGGAACTCGAAATCGTTGAAAATCTCGTAGGCTCCGGGTCATGTCACGAACGACCGGTTCATCTCTCGCACGAGTAACCATGTTTTGTAATACTTGAATACATGGCTTCCGTGACGTTTGTCTATTCCGGCTCTGGCGTCGGTGCTGAGGTCGGGGTTGGAGTAGTTGTCGGGACGGTTCCCCTTCTATGTTTGGGCGGCATTCTATAAAATAAAAATTCTGGGTTGTAAATTAGCATTTTATTTTACTCCAAGTATGCATATAATTCCTATGGGAACCCCAAACCATGCTCTGATACCAAAAATCCTGTCACGTCCCAAAATTCGGAACAGCGACAGGTGTCACATCCCAAAAATCCAGGATAGTGACAGGTATAAGATGTTAGATGAATAAATGAAAAGAAAGCTCAGATTCCTAAGTCTGTCAGTTTTTATATCTTACCTTTTACCGACTCTTTAAACTTATTTATAAATTATGCTTGTATATTTTAAATTAATTACTATTTGTATTCAATTTTTATCACAATATCAGGTGGTGAGGTGCCCATATCTCACAGATGCATACTTGGATAAAATAAAATAAGTAAGATTACAAAAGTAAAGTTTAGAATTTACAATCCCGGAATGCTCATATACATACTTTGTCCTAAAGTACTGAACACTACTTCAAGTCTTTAGTCCATGTCGTCCACGGACGGTTCCACGTAACTCGTGTCTTCTAATCACCTTTATCTCTTGGGGGTTTACCAGTTTTAAAACAGTGAGCGAAAGGCCCAGTTGGATATTTTAAAAAAAACATTTCAATATTTTAATTTAACCATCATACTAAGTATGTCAATGCAGTACCGAATTATAAACGTGGAATCGTGATTATGCAAGTTGTGTCCCTATATACATCTAATTCATGTACGGTCCGTATGAGCCCCCCTTACCATGCTGAAGCATGATGAGTGATCCTCAATCGAGTTATGCACTCTTCGCACGTGTGCGCTGGCTCCCGGTATACTTTAACACCAAATCCAACTTTCAACATTTCATTTGAACATAAGATTCACATAATAAAAATACGCCGTATTGTTTTTCCAAAAAAATCTGTGACCGGATATTTTTCTTTTAATTTCTGAAATCGTGATATTTTCTAAATCACGTAATTTTTGAAACTTTATGAACTCATTTTCTTTAAATGATTTTTGACCAAATCATTAAAAACAAAACTGGCTACAAAAAAAGGGTAAGATACCCTACCTCGGTAGCAATTTATCTACTGTCAACTCCTCGCACGAATTCCAAGATAATCTTTCTTTCTGGATTCGATCAATGAGTACCTATTACAAGAAACATAGATAATTTAATTACCTGTCCTAGAATTCGGTAATCGAATTACCGTAAACTCAATTAATTAGTATGCCGTTGAATTTTAAAATTTAAAATGATACTTTAATTTAACACCGAAATTTTAAAACAACAATTTTAACACAAATATCCAAAATATATATATTTTTAAAATTTCGGCATGACCTGCCTTAAATATAGGCTTCCTCAAAAGCTCCAAAATGCTCAACCTGCAAAAAAATTTTCCAATTCCCAGAACAGTTCAAATACAAATTTCAAATCAATTTAAATCTACAATTTAAAAATCATTATTATTATTATTATTATTTTTCATTATTATTTATTATATAATACATTTATATATACATGCAAGACATACATATAATATATATAGATATATATATTTTCCTTCTTGCTTGGAGGAATCAGCCAGCCGAAAGGAAACTCACGGCGGTGGGGGAAAACGACGGTGGCACTCGGGCGTGACGGTCGGCAGCGCGGTGAGGGGCAACGGGCGAGGTGGGGACGAACGACGAGGCACGGGCTTGGTCGGACGGGACGGGGTGGAGCTGGTTTGGCTGACGGTCGTGAAGCCTCAGCCTCGGTCGGGATTAGGCGGTTAGGGGTGAAGGGCGATGGTCCAGGCGTGGGCACGACGGAGGATGGCGATGGTGACTCGTGGCTTCCGCGGTTGGCTGGGTCCGGCTTGGTCACGAGTTTCGGCCGAGTGAGGCAGCGTTCGGGTGAGGAGTTCGCGCTGTCTTGGGCGTAGACGACTAACGGCTCGATCACGGCTATCTCCGACGTGTTTGATTTCGGTTTGTGGCAGACGATTTTGGCTTGGCTGTGGCGAAGCAGCGAATCACGGAGGTTGGCAGCAGGGGGCTCACGATTGTCGGCTTGGGGTCATCGCGAGGAAAGTGAGGCGCGGCTGGGCGGTCCAGCGTGGGGGGTTTCGGGCGCCAGCGTGATGGCGAGAATGGAGGCGGCGACCCAGGGGCGAGAGAGGAAAAAGAAAGAAGAAAAGAAAGAGAGCGAGCGAGCGAGAGAGAGAGAGAGAGAGAGTGAGAGAGAGAGAGAGAGAGACGAGAGAGTGAGACGAGATTCGGGAGAGAGCAGAGAAAGAGAGATTGACTGGTGAGAGAAAAATGAGGGAGTGAGGGAGGGTGTCAGTCAGAGAGTCAATTAAGAAAGAAAACAAAGAGAGAAGATATTAAGAAGAGAAAGTTGAAGAAAAAAAAGACTTTCGGATGATTCCAGAAAGAGAAAGAAAAGAAAAAGAAAAACAGCAAAAGAAAAAAAATGACAAAATAAAGTAAAATAACATTTTGTAAAAGTTTTTTTTTTTTTTTTTGTAAAAATTTCAAAATTTGTAAAAATATTTTAAATATCCTCAAACTAATATTTAATACACCGAAAATTAAAAATTGAATTCTCATAAAAATTTTTTTTATTGGCATACTAATAAATTGAGTTTTATACATTTACGTGCGAAATTTAAACTCAAAAATTTCGCAACATGACACAAGCTATCGTCCAATGACCTTGTCATGTATGCAGAACCCTCATATGATATCCATGATCAGCCTTAGGCCAAAGTCCATTTAATCCTACTGATCAGGCTATCTTAAAGTTCCATTATACTACCAAATTAAGAAAATGATTATTCACCATATGTGAATAAGAAGTCATCCGTCCAGTAGACGACCCAAGGCCTTGTCTATTTTCACATTCAGTATAATGCCTTTAAGAGGATACCCTTAACTCCTCATTAGAGCTATGATTCCGATATCTATAAACGAACCCTTCATGGTATAAAAGTCATGCACCCAACGAACCGGTCTATAAGCTGACTACCTCTGAGACGCTTTAGCCATTGGAACATCAAAGTACACAAGTCATATACATGAAGCTATCCTTTTACTCAGGATTAAGGTTACTGCACAATGAACGTCAAAAGCATATCGATCCACTCAAAGCGGACTTCGTAGATCAATCATGCTTTAGTCCCGGTCTAATATGTCACCACTAAGCAACATATCTATGTCTCTACTTAGGAGTCCAGCTCCAGACAGTCAAGACAAACCGTGCCCTCTAAGGCTTTAGATAACATAATAGTCTTAACATGAGTTAGATGCTCGGTCTAACCCCATAGACTACAGACCATAGTTTAGACTGCTAACTTTAGAACATTGTCTTCTCGCATACAAAAGTCCATTGCATGCAATGTTGTAACAGTTTAACACAAGCAGTCAGGGAGCCATATTTGCTTACATTTACTTTAACATGTAAATAAAACGAGGATAGATAGCAATGTAATGAATAACCTCTATATATAATTTTATTATCCAGTTCAAAATAAATACATCAAAATGTCTCTAATGCTTAGGGCATTTCCTAACAATCTCCCACTTGCCCTAACCCAGCATATGTGCCATGTTATGCATCCCCATCACCTCTACGTGCCTCTCAAAACTTCTAGCCACCAAAGTCTTAGTAAAGGGATCAATAATGTTGTCCTCAGAAGCAATCTTATATACATTTACTTGTCCTGTCTCCACATGCCCTCTAATAATATGATATCTTCGATCTATGTGCTTAGTCCTCTTGTGGTGCCGAGATTCCCTTGTGTTGACAATAGCTCCAGTGTTATCATAGTAAAGTGTGATAGGCTTGTCAACACCCGGAATGACCTCAAGGTCTCTAAAGAACTTACGGAGCTAAACCGCTTCTTTGGATGCTTTAGCCGCAGCCACATACTCAGCCTCCATAGTAGAGTCAGCTATGCAGCCTTGCTTCACGCTCCTCCACATAATGGCGCCTTCTCCGAGCAAAAACACTGATCTAAATGTCGATTTCCTCGAATCCTTACAAGTCTGGAAGTCTGAGTCTGTGTATCCTACGGGTGTTAGGTCCCCTCCAGAATACACCAGTATATAATCCCTCGTTCTCTTAAGATACTTGAGTATATGCTTTACTGCTTGCCAGTGCTTGGTTTCAGGATTCGCTTGATATCGACTCACCATACCTACTACAAAACATATGTCCGGGCGAGTGCAAAGCGTAGCATACATAAAGCTACCTACAGCGGATGCATAAGGGACCTTACTTATACGCTCTCTTTCTTCCGATGTCTTGGGACAGTCATCCAATGAAAGGGTTAGACCAGCAATAGAAGGTTGTGTACCTTTCTTTGCCTCTTGCATTGCATATTTGTCAATTATTTTATCTATGTATGAAGCTTGGGATAACGCTATCATTTTGTTCTTTCGATCTCTGAAGAGACGAATGCCTAGAACATAATTAGCTTCTCACAAGTCCTTCATGTCAAACTGTTGGTGTAACCAAAGCTTGACTGATGATAAGTTCCCTACATCATTCCCAATGAGTAGTATATCATCGACATAGAGTATCAGAAATACCACTTTTCCATCCTTAGTACGTTTGTAAACACAGGGTTCATCAACGTTCTGCTCAAAATCAAATGTCTTAATCGCTTGATCAAACCTTTGGTTCCATGAGTGGGATGCTTGCTTTAATCCATAAATGGATCTAAGCAACTTGCAGACATTCCTTTCTTGACCTTTTGCTACGAACCCTTCGGGTTGTATCATATAGATACACTCTTAAAGATGGCTATTCAAGAATGCCGTCTTAACATCCATTTGCCAGATCTAGTAATCGAGAGCCGCAACAACGGATAGAAGAGTACGGATAGACTTCAGCATAGCAACAGGCGAAAACGTTTCATCGTAATCGATTCCAAACTTTTGCATGTACCCCTTTGCAATCAGTCTAGCTTTGAAAGTTTCTACTCTCCCTTCCGCATCCTTCTTTCTTTTGTAGACCCATTTGCAAATCTACAAGTTCCCAAACAGAGTTGGATTTCATAGAATCCATCTCATTGTTCATAGCCTGTTTCCAAGATTTAGAATTAACATCATTTATAGCTTCGTCATAGGTGACCGGATCATTCTCATGTTCATGAGCCTCGACCTGGTATATCTCAACATCATACATGAAGAAATTAGGTTTCTTTGAAACCCTCCCACTAGGATGAGGCACCCTAAATTATTGATCGTCTGCAGGTCTTTCACCGGAACTCAGACTTGTGTCCAAGACCGAAATCTGTGGAGCAGTTCTTTCACCTGATAACTCCTCTAGCACCACTTTGCTTCGAGGCTTAAAGTCATTCATGTGACTTTCCTCCAAGAAAGTCGCAGGGGTTGAGACAATGAATTTTTGTTCATTCGGGTTATAGAACAGACCTCCTTTAGTTCCCTTTGGATACCCTACAAACATGCACAATTCTGATCTTGGTTCCAACTTCTTCGCATCCCCATCCAGTACATGTGCCTGGCAGCCCCATATTCTCATATGTCCAAGGGAGGGCTTCGTGCCACACCACAATTCATATGGAGTTCTGGGAATTGATTTGCTTGGAACCTGATTCAGAATATAGCACGTCGTTTGTAAAGCATATCCCTAAAATGATAATGGCAGTGTTGAATAACTCATCATGGATCGTACCATATCCAACAAAGTCCTGTTTCTCCTTTCGGCTACACCATTCTGTTGTGGAGTACCAGGTGCAGTCAATTTGGATAATATCCCTTTCTCTACAAGATGTCCTAGAAATTCATCGGAGAGGTATTTGCCACATCGATCAGATCGAAGTGTCTTTATGGATTTATCCAATTAATTTTCCACTTCCGCACGATACTCTTTGAACTTGTCAAAGGTTTCTCTCTTGCGGTGCATCAGATACACATATCCATACCTTGAGTAATCATCTATAAAGGAGACATAATACTTGAACCCTCCTCGTGCCGTGACGTTCATAGGGCCACATACGTCAGTGTGCACAATTTCTAAGAGCTCCTGAACCCTTGCACCCTTAGCTTCAAAAAGTCATTTTACCTTCTAGACAAGACTCACATTGCGGAAAACATACCTCCTCCAGAGATTCCAAAGGACCGTCTTTCATCAATCTTTGAATCCTATCCTGATTAATATGATCAAGTCTTAAATGCCAAAGATATGCCTTGTTAGGGTGAGAAAACTTTCAACCTTTTAGAGTTAATTCGGTGTCAAGCAGTGAGTACATCTTTGGTTTGATCAAATATAGGTTTCCATCCATCCATCCAGAACAGATAAAAGACTTATTTCTACGAATATTAACTCTTTTACTAAAAGAAACTGAATAAGAATCCTTTATTAAACAAGCTACTGATATAAGGTTCCTCCTAAAATTAGGAACATAAAAACAATTTTTCAATAAAATAAACCTAAATTCATCAAAGTAAAGATAAATATCTCCCATTGCCTCAGCCACCACCAAGCTACCGTCTCCAGTCTGCAACGAGAGGTTCCTATCATGTAGACTTCTCGTTTCCATGAACCCCTGCATAGAAACAAAAACATGATTAGTGGCGCCTGAATCAATGACCCAAGTGTCTTTCGATTCTTCCTCCAAACACGCTTCTAAGGAATGAAGTTCCTTACCTTCCTTGCCCTTAGCAGTTAGGAATTCCCGACAAGCCTTCTTAAAGTGACCTACCTTTCCGTAACGAAAGCATTTGGACTTTTTAGGGTCCTTGGGCTTCTTGTTCTTCTTGTTCTTCTTCCCATCTGAGACAGGAGGATTAGAAGAACTGGAAGCCACTTGCTTCTAGTTTGGCCTCTTCCTCTTCCGAGAGGGTTTGGAAGATTCCACCAAATTGGCCTCTCCTTTGGGTTGGACCGCATCCCCATCCCTGATCATCCACTCATAAGCTTGAAGTTGCTTCATGAGCTCGGTTAGTCCTAACTCCCTTGTTGCCAGATTGTATGCGGCCTTAAACCCCACAAAATCTTTAGACAGAGTTTTGAACACCATCTTAATCTGGGTGTTGTAGTCCAATTCAGCACCGTTCTTGGCAGCCTCAGCGAAGAATCCCATTAGAGTGATCATATGGTCCTTCACCGGAGTACCCGCCTTTTGCTTAGAGTTCATAATGCTGGTTATAGCGGACTGTCGATCCAACTTTTCTTGGCCTCCGAACATGTCCTCCAGATTGTCCATGATCTCCCTAGCAACCTGATAAGTCTCATGCTGCTTTTGTAAAGCACTCGTCATGCTAGTAAGCATATAACATCGAGCTATATCATTGGATTCTCCCCAATGGGTATAAGCAACCGGGACCTCCTCAAGCGGTGTGTCAGGTTTCGTCCCTGGTGGGCATGGTTCGTCTAGTACAAACGTGTGTCTCTCGCAGCTGAGAACTATCAATATATTTCTTTTCCAATCTTTATAATTATTGCCATTCAGTTTATTCTCACTAAGTATTGAAATGAGGGGTGTCGGTGACATTTTGAACTGAAATAAAATTATACTAGACATCATTACAAAGCCCAAGCAAATATACAGATAATTTAGCAAATAAAACATACAAGTATATTCCTACATGAAACTTGAAAAACATGTAGCATTACAACAGTAATTCTCAGCACCTATTGCCCCAAGCCACCGAGGGGTGGTCATAAAAATAAATAGCCAGAACATGGACCCCGTCCAATTAATATATGTTGCCTTAAATCCTCCAAGGTTAAGACATATATTAATAACTGCTTATTTGGCCACCAGTTTAGTTAACAGAGCTTCTAGGGAAGGTTAATAACTAAACGAGTCTCGAGTGTATAACCATTGTTTACGTAGCCCGATCCACGTCCTACCAAGCCACCGAGGGGTGGTCATGAATAGGATCGTACTCGAACACGTTTTCCACATAGGAGATCCAGTCTAGTATACCGCAGCGGTAAACACCTACCGAAGGGTGTGGTCAGGGCAGAACTAACGCGAAGCGTTACCATGCTTTCACATATGGATCAACAATGGAGGCCGTGGGTTTTGTTTGAAACCCTCTCCCACTCAATATTTTGAAAAACATGCAAGTTTTGACAAATTATGTATGATCAATATAGTATGAGCGGCACTCACCTATCCTATATGACATGTTATCAAATATGCATATAAAACATCCATCAATACATATTTATACATCCATGACATATCACAGAAAAAATAATTGACAGAATAACCAAGCCATGGTTCCATCCTAGAACAAAGAAAATAAAGATTACAAAATTTCATCCAAAGTATTCTTTGGGTCTTGAATTTTGTTCCATCTTCTTGTATCCATCTTTATGTAGCCTCTCCATTTATTTCTCATCCCATGAATCATTTAAAATTTAAATTCCAAAAATATAAATTTCAAATTCAAATTCCAAATTCGAATTTCAAATTTAAATTTTAAATTCAAATTTTAAACAATTTTAAACATCATGTATAATAATATGTAATTTCAAAAATTTCAAATTTTTAATTACATATTTTTAAACATGATTTAAAATTAAATCTCAAATTTAAAAATCTAATTTTTTTTTCGATTTTTTGAACCGTCGCACCACTGCCCCTGGAGGAGGCAGCCACCGTGGCCAGCCCCCAGCCTTCGGGGTGGTTGGCAGCCCACGGCCACCCATGTGCAGCCCTGCTGGGCTGCAGGCTGCACGCCCAGGCTGGGTGCAGCAGCCGACAGGCTGCATGCCCAAGCTGCGGCCAGCCTTGGGGAGGCCACGGCCACCCTCGGCTGCAGGCCAAGCCTGCGGCCGTGGGTGGTTATGGCCTGCACAGGGGCTGCCACAGCCCATCCTGCCCGAGGGTAGAGGCTGCAGCCTCACCAAGGCCCGACGGCCTATCCTGAGGGGTTGTGTCTCGATTTTCGTGTCATATTCTAATTTACCTATTAGGATCTCCAAAAATTAATTTAAATTCCAATTAAATTGAAATTTTCCATACAATCAAAAATTTCAACCTTTAAATAAAATTTAACTTTTGGGAAAAATAAATTACGGTCTTCAATCTTTAATCTTCTCCAAGAATAATTACATAAAATTTCCTAAACCGTTTCCGGTGTGCAAAAATTCTAACCATAATAATTCTATGAGACAAAATTAAAATCCATGGGAAAATTACAGTGTTAATAAACTGCTCCCATGATTACATAAAAATTCCTAGATACAGTTTTTCTAAATTCTAAGGAACCATAACCGGCAAAAACAAGCATGCTTATAATAATTTAAAAAAATTAAAATAACCACATACTTTATACATAATACATGATAACAACAGAAAGGAAACCTAGAATGCCACTCTCTAAATATCAACTCCATACATAAATGAAAAGACTAAGTAATTGTCTAATTTATGTACATGGCATAGTCATGAGATGTCTCTGATACCAATTGTAGGATTAAGTAAATCGGTTAAAACGTATCAGAGTGGCGTAGCGGAACAATAAAAATTTTTCAGATCGTTAAATATCTCATGATGCCATATACAATAAACCAACAACAATTAAAACTCATACCTTAAGGACACCAATCTTGCAAGAGGAGAATGACCGGAGGGTTTCAACCAACTAGCCTTCTCTACTATTCTCCAATTCTCAAATGGTTGAGTGTGTGGGCACTCTGAACCTCGATCGGTATGCTAGCACTGCTAGTCTTCTTCTGACCACCCAGATCTCTAAAGAACTTATTGTCACGGTGGGCTGTGCAACAATAAGCTTGCTCATCTGAGAGTCTGTGGTCTGAGAGAACTGGAGTGGCAGGGCCTCTATTTATAGACCTGCATGAGGTAATTCACTGAATTCGAATTGGATTAGGAGAAGATATTTTTCCTTATCCACAACCATAAAATCCAAAATTATCCAAGGGAAAATCCCAACAAATTTCGACCATTATAGGATAATTCCAATCCAAATCTAAACAAGATTTTAACTATAATTTTATCTCCCTTTTTCAACCAAAAAATCTGAAAATTCAAAGGAGAAATCTCCACCAAGATTTCGACCACTTTTGGATAAGGAAGAATTAAAATTCCACTAGGATTTTCAAGCTTGAATCTTATCTCATCCTTATCCAAAATAACCGAAAATCTCCTAGGAGATTTACTCCACAAATTCAGCCATTATCAGGGAGGAGAGAATCCAAATTCAACTGGGATTGAAACTTGAATTTTTCCTTGAACCTTATCCATAAAAATCTGAAAATTCAATGAGGATAATCCTCAAAATTTTCATCCATACTTGGTTAGGATTTGGATTCAAAATTCAAGTAGAATTCTAACAAGATTTTCCTCTCCATATCCAACTCAAATTCGAATTTCATTTCTTGTGGATTTACCACAACAAATTCGAATCCCACTTGGATTGTGATTCAAAATTTGAAATTCAAATTTGAAATTCAAATTTGAAATTTCAAAATTCAAATTTCAAAATCCACAAAACAGTTGTATTTCAAATTCTTGTTCTCATGGATAATTTTCTATAACTCCAATCCAATCTCAAATAAAATCATGGCAAGTTTATTTGGAGTTCGAATAATTGTGTGCTCTATTATCCAAAACAAATTCTGAATCCAACCGAAGAGAATCTTGTCTACCATCCTAATCCTATGTCAACAACATCCATGCATAATATGTAGGAAAATAAACCGGTAAAAACATATCAGAGTGGCGCAGTGGAACAATAAAAATTTTTAGATTGTTAAATATCTCATGATGCCATATACAATAAATCAACAACAATTAAAACTCATACCTCAAGGACGCCAATATGCAGGAGGAGAATGACCGGAGGCTTCAACCAACTAGCCTTCTCTACTATTCTCCAATTCCCGAATGGCTGAGTGTGTGGGCACTCTGAACCTCGATCGGTATGCTAGCACTGCTAGTCTTCTTCCGACCATCCAGATCTCTAAAGAACTTTATTGTCACGATGAGCTGTGCAACAATAAGCCTGCTCACCTGAGAGTCTGTGGTCTGAGAGAACTGGAGTGGCAGGCCCTCTATTTATAGACCTGCATGAGGTAATTCACTGAATTCGAATTGGATTAGGAGAAGATATTTTTCCTTATCCACAACCATAAAATCCAAAATTATCCAAGGGAAAATCCCAACAAATTTCGACCATTATAGGATAATTCCAATCCAAATCTAAACAAGATTTTAACTATAATTTTATCTCCCTTTTTCAACCAAAAAATCTGAAAATTCAAAGGAGAAATCTCCACCAAGATTTCGACCACTTTTGGATAAGGAAGAATTAAAATTCCACTAGGATTTTCAAGCTTGAATCTTATCTCATCCTTATCCAAAATAACCGAAAATCTCCTAGGAGATTTACTCCACAAATTCAGCCATTATCAGGGAGGAGAGAATCCAAATTCAACTGGGATTGAAACTTGAATTTTTCCTTGAACCTTATCCATAAAAATCTGAAAATTCAATGAGGATAATCCTCAAAATTTTCATCCATACTTGGTTAGGATTTGGATTCAAAATTCAAGTAGAATTCTAACAAGATTTTCCTCTCCATATCCAACTCAAATTCGAATTTCATTTCTTGTGGATTTACCACAACAAATTCGAATCCCACTTGGATTATGATTCAAAATTTGAAATTCAAATTTGAAATTTCAAAATTCAAATTTCAAAATCCACAAAACAGTTGTATTTCAAATTCTTGTTCTCATGGATAATTTTCTATAACTCCAATCCAATCTCAAATAAAATCATGGCAAGTTTATTTGGAGTTCGAATAATTGTGTGCTCTATTATCCAAAACAAATTCTGAATCCAACCGAAGAGAATCTTGTCTACCATCCTAATCCTATGTCAACAACATCCATGCATAATATGTAGGAAAATAAACCGGTAAAAACATATCAGAGTGGCGCAGTGGAACAATAAAAATTTTTAGATTGTTAAATATCTCATGATGCCATATACAATAAATCAACAACAATTAAAACTCATACCTCAAGGACGCCAATATGCAGGAGGAGAATGACCGGAGGCTTCAACCAACTAGCCTTCTCTACTATTCTCCAATTCCCGAATGGCTGAGTGTGTGGGCACTCTGAACCTCGATCGGTATGCTAGCACTGCTAGTCTTCTTCCGACCATCCAGATCTCTAAAGAACTTTATTGTCACGATGAGCTGTGCAACAATAAGCCTGCTCACCTGAGAGTCTGTGGTCTGAGAGAACTGGAGTGGCAGGCCCTCTATTTATAGACCTGCATGAGGTGAATCTCTGAATTTGAATTGGATTAGGAAAAGATATTTTCCCTTATCCAAAACCAAAAAATCCGAATTTTCCAAGGGAGAATCTCCACAATTAAATTCGGTTTTCTAGGATAAATCCAATCCAAATCTAAACAAGATTTTAACTAGAATTTTATCTCCCTTTTTCAACCAAAAAATCCGAAATCTTTAGGAGAAAATCTTCTCCAAATTTTCGGCCACTTTTAGGATAAGGAAGAATCAAAATTCCACTAGGAACTTTCAAGCTAAATCTCATCTCAACCTTATCCAAAAATAACCGAATTTCCTAGGATAAAGCCTCCAAAATTTTGGCCACTTTTAGGGAGATTTTGATTCAAAATTCAAGTAGGATTCTAACAAGATTATCCTCTCCAAATCCAACTCAAATTCGAATTTCAAACCTTGTGGATTTTCCACAACAAATTCGAATCCTACTTGGACTGTGATTCAAAATTTGAATTTCAAATTTCAAATTCAAATTTCAAATTCAAATTTCAAATTTCAAATTTCAAATTTCAAATTTAAATTTCAAATTCAAATTTCAAATTGGAATTTCAAATTCAAATTTCAAATTCAAATTTCAAATTCAAAATTCAAATTTCAAATTTCAAAATTCAAATTTCAAATTTCAAAATTCAAATTTCAAATTCCACAAAAACGGTTGTGTTTCATATTCTTGTTCTCATGGATAATTTTCTACAACTCCAATCCAATCTCAAATAAAATCATGGCAACTTTATTTGGAGTTCGAATAATTGTGTACTCTATTATCCAAAACAAAATCTGAATCCAACCGGAGAGAATCTTGTCTACCATCCTAATCCTGTGTCATCACCATCCATGCATAATAAACTAGCCAATAGCATACACAAATCAATTTGCCAAACGTTAAGGAATTATGTGGAGCTAGTAGAGGGACTGATTGGACATATATAATCGGGCTCCCGTGATTCCATATGATCATCATTCTGTACCGAACAACTCAATCATATGATCACTAATTTCAGAGTCACACCACTATAAACCTGAAACTGAACTCCCAATTATATATCGTATTACGTAAGCCTGTGACGAGCTACCATCCAATGACCTTGTCATATATGCAAAACCCTCATATGATATCCATGATCAGCCTTAGGTCAAAGTCTGTTTAATTCTACTGATCAGGCTGTCTTAAAGTTCCATTATACTACCGAATCAAGAAAATTATTATTCACCATATGTGAATAAGAAGTCATCCGCCCAGCAGACGACCCAAGGCCTTGTCCATTTTCACATTGAGTATAATGCCTTTAAGAGGATACCTTTAACTCCTCAGAGCTATGATTCTGATATCTGCAAACAAACCCTTCATCATATACAAGTCATGCACCCAACGAACCGGTCTATAAGCTTACTACCTCTGAGACGCTTTAGCCATTGGAACATCAAAGTACACAAGTCATATAAATGAAGTAGTTCATTTACTCAGGATTTAGGTTATTGCACAATGAACGTCAAAAGCAGATTGATCCACTCATAACGGACTATGTAGATCAATCACGCTTTAGTCCCGGTCTAATATGTCACCACCAAGCAACATATCCATGTCTCTACTTGGGAGTCCAGCTCCAGACAGTCAAGACAGACCGTCCCCTCCAAGGCTTTAGATAACATAATAGTCTTAACATGAGTTAGATGCTCGGTCTAACCCCATAGACTACAGACCATAGTTTAGACTGCTAACTTTAGAACATTGTCTTCTCGCATACAAAAGTCTATTGCATGCAACGTTCTAACAGTTTTAACACAAGCAGTCAGTGAGCCATATTTGCTTACATTTACTTTAACATGTAAATAAGACGAGGACAGATAGCAATGTAATGAATAACCTCTATATATAATTTTATTATCCAGTTCGAAATGAATACATCAAAAAGTCTTTAATACTTAGGGCATTTCCTAACAATCTCCCACTTGCCCTAAGCCAGCAGATGTGCCATGTTACGCATCCCCATCGCCTCTACATGCCTCTCAAAGCTTCTAGCTACCAAAGTCTTAGTAAAGGGATCAGCGATGTTGTCCTCGGACGCGATCTTACATACATCCACTTGTCCTGTCTCCACATGCCCTCTAATAATGTGATACCTCCGATCGATGTGCTTGGTCCTCTTGTGGTGCCGAGATTCCCTTGTGTTGGCAATAGCCCCTGTATTATCACAGTAAAGTGTGATAGGCTTGTCAACACCCGGAATGACCTCAAGGTCTCTAAAGAACTTGCGGAGCCAAACCGCTTCTTTAGATGCCTCAGCCGCAGCCACATACTCAGCCTCCATAGTAGAGTCAGCTGTGCAGCCCTGCTTCACGCTCCTCCACACAATGGCGCCTCTTCCGAGTAAAAACACTGATCCAGATGTCGATTTCCTCGAATCCTTACAAGTCTGGAAGTCCGAGTCCGTGTATCCTATGGGTGTTAGGTCCCCTCCAGAATACACTAGCATATAATCCCTCGTTCTCTTAAGATACTTGAGTATATGCTTTACTGCTTGCCAGTGCTTGGTTCCAGGATTCGCTTGATATCGACTCACCATACCTACTGCAAAACATATGTCCGGGCGAGTGCAAAGCATAGCGTACATAAGGCTACCCACAGCGGATGCATAAGGGACCTTACTCATACGCTCTCTTTCTTCCGATGTCTTGGGACAGTCATCCAATGAAAGAGTTAAACCGGCAATAGAAGGCTGTGAGCCTTTATTTGCCTCTAGCATTGCATATTTGTCAATTATTTTATCTATGTATGAAGCTTGGGATAACGCTATCATTTTGTTCTTTCGATCTCTGAAGAGACGAATGCCTAGAACATAATTAGCTTCTCCCAAGTCCTTCATGTCAAACTGTTGGTGTAACCAAAGCTTGACCGATGATAAGTTCCCTACATCATTCCCAATGAGTAGTATATCATCGACATAGAGTATCAGAAAGACCACTTTGCCATCCTTAATACATTTATAAACACAAGGTTCATCAACGTTCTGCTCAAAACCAAATGTCTTAATCGCTTGATCAAACCTCTGGTTCCATGAGCGGGATGCCTGCTTTAATCCATAAATGGATCTAAGCAACTTGCAGACTTTCTTATCTTGGCCTTTTACTACGAACCCTTCGGGCTGTATCATATAGATACACTCTTCAAGATGGCCATTCAAGAATGTCGTCTTGACATCCATTTGCCAGATCTCGTAATCGAGAGTCGCAGCAATGGATAGAAGAATACGGATAGACTTCAGCATAGCAATAGGCGAAAAGGTTTCCTCGTAATCGATTCCAGCCTTTTGCGTGTATCCCTTTGCAACCAGTCTAGCTTTGAAAGTTTCCACTCTCCCTTCCGCATCCTTCTTTCTTTTGTAGACCCATTTGCATCCAATGGGTTTTATCCCATCCGGCAAATCTACAAGTTCCCAAACAGAGTTGGATTTCATAGAATCCATCTCACTGTTCATAGCCTGTTTCCAAGATCTAGAATCAACATCCTTTATAGCTTCATCATATGTGACCGGATCTTCCTCATGCTCATGAGCCTCGGCCTGGTATACTTCAGCATCATACATAAAGAAATTAGGTTTCTTAGAAACCCTCCCACTACGACGAGGCACCCTAAATTGTTGATCGTCTGCAGGTCTTTCACTGGAACTCGGACTTGTGTCCAAGACCGAAATCTGTGGAGCAGTTCTTTCACCCGATAACTCCTCTAGCACCACTTTGCTTCGAGGTTTAAAGTCATTCATGTGACTTTCCTCCAAGAATGTCGCATGGGTTGAGACAATGACCTTTTGTTCCTTCGGGTTATAGAACAGACCTCCTTTAGTTCCCTTTGGATACCCTACAAACATGCACAATTCTGATCTTGGTTCCAACTTCTTCGCATTCCCATCCAGTACATGTGCCTGGCAGCCCCATATTCTCATATGTCCAAGGGAGGGCTTCCTACCACGCCACAATTCATACGGAGTTCTAGGAATTGATTTGCTCGGAACCTGGTTCAGAATATAGCACGCCGTTTGTAAAGCATGTCCCCAAAATGATAATGGCAGCGTTGAGTAACTCATCATGGACCGTACCATATCCAATAAGGTCCTGTTTCTCCTTTCGGCTACACCATTCTGTTATGGAGTACCAGGTGCAGTCAATTAGGATAAAATCCCGTTCTCTACAAGATGTCCTAGAAATTCATCAGAGAGGTATTCGCCACCTCGATCAGATTGAAGTGTCTTTATGGATTTATCCAATTGCTTTTCCACTTCCGCACGATACTCTTTGAACTTGTCAAAGGTTTCGCTCTTGCGGTGCATCAGATACACATATCCATACCTCGAGTAATCATCTATGAAAGAGACATAGTACTCGAACCCTCCTCGTGCTGTGACGTTCATGGGGCCACATACGTCAGTGTGCACAATTTCTAAGAGCTCCTGTGCCCTTGTACCCTTAGCTCCAAAAGACCTCTTAGTCATCTTACCCTCCAGACAAGACTCACATTGGGGAAGTCGTACCTCCTCCAGAGATTCCAGAGGACCGTCTTTCACCAATCTTTGAATCCTATCCTGGTTAATATGACCAAGTCTTAAATGCCAAAGATACGCCTTGTTAGAGTGAGAAACTTTCAACCTTTTAGAGTTATCAATTAATTCAGTGTCAAGCAGTGAGTACATCTTTGGTCTGATCAAATATAGGTTTCCATCCATCCATCCAGAACAGATAAAAGACTTATTTCTACGAATATCAACTCTTTTACTAAAAGAAACTGAATAAGAATCCTTTATTAAACAAGCTACCGATATAAGGTTCCTCCTAAAATTAGGAACATAAAAACAGTCTTTCAATAAAATAAACCTAAATAGATCAAAATAAAGATGAACGTCTCCCACTGCCTCAGCCACCACAAAGCTACCATCTCCAGTCCGCAACGAGAGGCTCCTATCATGTAGACTTCTCGTTTCCACGAACCCCTGCATAGAAACACAAACATGATTAGTGGCGCCCGAATCAATGACCCATGTGTCTTTCGATTCTTCCACCAAACACGCTTCTAAGTAATGAAGTTCCTTACCTTCCTTGCCCTTGGAGGCTAGGAATTCCCGGCAAGCCTTCTTAAAGTGACCTACCTTCCCATAGTGGAAGCATTTGGACTTTTAAGGGTCCTTTGGCTTCTTGTTCTTCTTCTTCTTCTTCCCGTCAGAGACAGGAGGATTAGAAGAACTGGAAGCCACTTGCTTCTTATTTGGCCTCTTCCTCTTCCGTGAGGGATTGGAAGATTCCGCCAAATTGGCCTCTCCTTTAGGTCGGACCGTATCCTCATCCCTGATCATCCGCTCATAAGCCTGTAGTTGCTTCATGAGCTCGGTAAGTCCTAACTCCTTTGTCGCCAGATTGTATGCGGCCTTAAACCCCACAAAATCTTTAGACAGAGTCTTGAACACCATCTCGATCTGGGTGTTATAGTCCAACTCAGCACCATTCTCGGCAGCCTCAGCGAAGAATCCCATTAGAGTGATCATATGGTCCTTCACCGGAGTACCCGCCTTTTGCTTGGAGTTCATAATGCTGGTGATAGCGGACTGTCGAGCCAATTTTTCTTGGCCTCCGAACATGTCCTCCAGATTATCCATGATCTCCCCAGCAACTTGATAAGTCTCATGCTGCTTTTGTAAAGCACTCGTCATGCTAGCAAGGATGTAGCATCGAGCTATTTCATTGGATTCTCTCCAACGATTATAGGCAACCGGGACCTCCTCAAGTGGTGTGTCAGGTTTGGGCCCAGGTGGGCATGGTTCGTCCAGTACGAACTTGTGTCTCTCGCAGCTGAGAACTATTAATATATTTCTTTTCCAATCTTTATAATTGTCGCCATTCAACTTATTTTCAGTAAGTATTGAAATGAGGGGTGTCGGTGACATTTTGAACTGAAATAAAATTATACTAGACATCATTACAAAGCCCAAGCAAATATACAGATAATTTAGCAAATAAAAACATACAAGTATGTTCCTACATGAAACTTGAAAAAAACATGTAGCATTACAACGGTAATTCTCAGCACCTATTGCCCCAAGCCACCGAGGGGTGGTCATGAGAACAAATAGCCGGAACATGGACCCCGTCCAATTAATATATGTTACCTTAAATCCTCCAAGGTTAAGACATATATTAATAACCGCTTATTTGGCCACCAGTTTAGTTAACAGAGCTTCTAGGGAAGGTTAATAACTAAACGAGTCTTGAGTGTATAACCATTGTTTACGTAGCTCGATCCACGTCCTACCAAGCCACCGAGGGGTGGTCATGAATAAGATCGCACCCGAACACGTTTTCCACATAGGAGATCCAATCTAGTATACCGGCGGTGGTAAACACCTACCGAGGGGTGTGGTCAGGTCAGAACTGACGCGAGGCGTTACCATGCTTTCACATATGGATCAACAATGGAGGCCGTGGGTTTTGTTTGAAACCCTCTCCCACTCAATATTTTGAAAAACATGCAAGTTTTGACAAATTATGTATGATCAATATAGTATGAGCGGCACTCACCTATCCTATATGACATGTTATCAAATATGCATACAAAACATCCATCAATACATATTTATACATCCATGACATATCACAGAAAATAATTGACAGACTAACCAAGCTATGGTTCCATCCTAGAACAAAGAAAATAAAGATTACAAAATTCCATCCAAAGCATTCTTTGGGTCTTGAATTTTGTTCCGTCTTCTTGTATCCATCTTTATGTAGCCTCTCCATTTATTTCTCATCCTAAGAATTATTTAAAATTTAAATTTCCAAAAATTTAAATTTCAAATTCAAACTCCAAATTCGAATTTCAAATTTAAATTTCTAATTCAAATTTTAAACAATTTTAATCATCATGTGTAATAATATGTAATTTCAAAAATTTCAAATTTTTAATTACATATTTTTAAACATGATTTAAAATTAAATCTAAAATTTAAAAATCAAAATTTTCAAATTTTGGACCGCCGCACCGCCGCCTGTGAAGGCGGCAGCCGCCGTGGGCAGCCACCAATCCCGGAGGGGCTGGCAGCCCACGGCTGCCCCTTGTGCAGCCCTGCTGGGCTGCAGGCCAAGCCTGCAGTGCCAGGCTGCACGCCTAGGCTGGGCGCAGCAGCCGGCAGGCTGCAGGCAGCGCCTGCAGCCAGTGGCTGCACGCCCAGGCTGCGGCCAGCCTTGGGCAGGCTGCGCCACCCTCGGCTGCAGGCCAAGCCTGCGGCCGTGGGTGATGTTTGCCTGCAGAGGGGCTGCCGCAGCCCCATCCTGCCTGAGGGCAGGGGCTGCAGCCCCACCAACGCCCGTCGGCCTATTCCGAGGGGTCGTGTCTCGATTTTCATGCCATATTCCAATTTACCTATTAGGATCTCCAAAAATTAATTTGAATCCCAATTAAATTGAAATTTTCCACACAATCAAAATTTCAACCATTAAATCAAATTTAACTTTTGGAAAAAATAAATTACGGTCTTCAATCTTCAATCTCCTCCAAGAATAATTACATAAAAAATTCTAAACCGTTTCCGGTGTACAAAAATTCTAACCATAAATATTCTAAGAGACAAAAATTAAAATCCATGGGAAAAACACAGTGTTAATAAACTGCTCCCATGGTTACATAAAAAATTCCTAGATACAATTTTTCTAAATTCTAAGGAACCATAACCGGTATAAACAAGCATGCTTATAATAATTCAAAAAATTAAAATAACCACATACTTTATACATAATACATGATAACAACATAAAGGAACCCTAGAATGCCACTCTCTAAATATCAAATCCATACATAAATAAAAAGACTAAGTAATTGTCTAATTTATGTGCATGGCATAGTCATGAGATGGCTCTGATACCAATTGTAGGAAAATAAACAGGTAAAAACACATCAGAGTGGCGCAGCGGAACAATAAAAATTTTTAGATCGTTAAATATCTCATGATGCCATATACAATAAATCAACAACAATTAAAACTCATACCTCAAGGACGCCAATATGCAGGAGGAGAATGACCGGAGGCTTCAACCAACTATCCTTCTCTACTATTCTCCAATTCCCGAATGGCTGAGTGTGTGGGCACTCTGAACCTCGATCGGTATGCTAGCACTGCTAGTCTTCTTCCGACCACCCAGATCTCTAAAGAACTTTATTGTCACGATGAGCTGTGCAACAATAAGCCTGCTTACCTGAGAGTCTGTGGTCTGAGAGTACTGGAGTGGCAGGACCTCTATTTATAGACCTGCATGAGGTGAATCTCTGAATTTGAATTGGATTAGGAAAAGATATTTTCCCTTATCCAAAACCAAAAAATCCGAATTTTCCAAGGGAGAATCTCCACAATTAAATTCGGTTTTCTAGGATAAATCCAATCCAAATCTAAACAAGATTTTAACTAGAATTTTATCTCCCTTTTTCAACCAAAAAATCCGAAATCTTTAGGAGAAAATCTTCTCCAAATTTTCGGCCACTTTTAGGATAAGGAAGAATCAAAATTCCACTAGGATTTTTCAAGCTAAATCTCATCTTAACCTTATCCAAAAATAACCGAATTTCCTAGGATAAAGCCTCCAAAATTTCGGCCACTTTTAGGGAGATTTTGATTCAAAATTCAAGTAGGATTCTAACAAGATTATCCTCTCCAAATCCAACTCAAATTCGAATTTCAAACCTTGTGGATTTTCCACAACAAATTCGAATCCTACTTGGACTGTGATTCAAAATTTGAATTTCAAATTTCAAATTCAAATTTCAAATTCAAATTTCAAATTTCAAATTTCAAATTTCAAATTTAAATTTCAAATTCAAATTTCAAATTCGAATTTCAAATTCAAATTTCAAATTCAAATTTCAAATTCAAAATTCAAATTTCAAATTTCAAAATTCAAATTTCAAATTTCAAAATTCAAATTTCAAATTCCACAAAAACGGTTGTGTTTCATATTCTTGTTCTCATGAATAATTTTCTACAACTCCAATCCAATCTCAAATAAAATCATGGCAACTTTATTTGGAGTTCGAATAATTGTGTACTCTATTATCCAAAACAAAATCTGAATTCAACCAGAGAGAATCTTGTCTACCATCCTAATCCTGTGTCATCACCATCCATGCATAATAAACTAGCGAATAGCATACACAAATCAATTTGCCAAACGTTAAGGAATTATGTGGAGCTAGTAGAGGGACTGATTGGACATATATAATCGGGCTCCCGTGATTCCATATGATCATCACTCTGTACCGAACAACTCAATCATATGATCACTAATTTCAAAGTCACACCACTATAAACCTGAAACTGAACTCCCAATTATATATCGTATTATGTAAGCCTGTGACGAGCTACCATCCAATGACCTTGTCATATATGCAAAACCCTCATATGATATCCATGATCAGCCTTAGGTCAAAGTCCATTTAATCCTACTGATCAGGCTATCTTAAAGTTCCATTATACTACCGAATCAAGAAAATGATTATTCACCATATGTGAATAAGAAGTCATCCGCCCAGCAGATGACCCAAGGCCTTGTCCATTTTCACATTCAGTATAATGCCTTTAAGAGGATACCTTTAACTCCTCAGAGCTATGATTCCGATATCTGCAAACAAACCCTTCATCGTATACAAGTCATGCACCCAACGAACCGGTCTATAAGCTCACTACCTCTGAGACGCTTTAGCCATTGGAACATCAAAGTACACAAGTCATATACATGAAGTAGTTCATTTACTCAGGATTAAGGTTATTGCACAATGAACGTCGAAAGCAGATTGATCCACTCATAGCGGACTACGTAGATCAATCATGCTTTAGTCCCGGTCTAATATGTCACCACTACGCAACATATCCATGTCTCTACTTGGGAGTCCAGCTCCAGACAGTCAAGACAGACCGTCCCCTCCAAGGCTTTAGACAACATAATAGTCTTAATATGAGTTAGATGCTCGGTCTAACCCCATAGACTACAAACCATAGTTTAGACTGCTAACTTTAGAACATTGTCTTCTCGCATACAAAAGTCCATTGCATGCAACGTTCTAACAGTTTTAACACAAGCAGTCAGTGAGCCATATTTGCTTACATTTACTTTAACATGTAAATAAGACGAGGACAGATAGCAATGTAATGAATAACCTCTATGTATAATTTTATTATCCAGTTCAAAATGAATACATCAAAAAGTCTCTAATACTTAGGGCATTTCCTAATATAATAAACTTGCCAATAGCATATACAGATCAATTTTGCCAAACGTAAAGGAATTATGTGGAGCTAGTAGAGGGACTAATTGGACATATATGGTCGGGCTCTTGCAAATCCATATGATCATCATTCTTTACCAAACAACTCAATCATATGATCACTAATTTCAGAGTCACACCACTATAAACTTGAAACTGAACTCTCAATTATAAACCGTATTACGCAAGCCTATAACAAGCTATCGTCCAATGACCTTGTCATGTAGGCAGAACCCTCATATGATATCCATGATTAGCCTTAGGCCAAAGTCCATTTAATCCTACTGATCAGGCTATCTTAAGTTCCATTATACTACCGAATTAAGAAAATGATTATTCACCATATGTGAATAAGAAGTCATCCACCCAGCAGATGACCCAAGGCCCTGTCCATTTTCACATTCAGTATAATGCCTTTAAGAGGATACCCTTAACTCCTCATTAGAGCTATGATTCTGATATCTGTAAACGAACCCTTCATCGTATACAAGTCATGCACCCAACAAACCGGTCTATAAGCTTACTACCTCTAAGTCGCTTTAGCCATTGGAACATCAAAGTACACAAGTCATATACATGAAGCTGTCCTTTTACTCAGCATTAAGGTTACTACACAATGAACGTCAAAAGCAGATCGATCCACTCAAAGCGGACTTCGTAGATCAATCATGCTTTAGTCCCGGTCTAATATGTCACAACCAAGCAATATATCTATGTCTCTACTTGGGAATCTAGCTCCAGACAGTCAAGACAAACCGTCCCCTCTAAGGCTTTAGACAATATAATAGTCTTAACATGAGTTAGATGCTCGGTCTAACCCCATAGACTACAGACCATAATTTAGACTGCTAACTTTAGAACATTGTCTTCTCGCATACAAAAGTCCATTGCATACAATGTTCTAACAGTTTAACACAAGCAGTCAGGGAGCCATATTTGCTTACATTTACTTTAATATGTAAATAAAACGAGGACAAATAGCAATGTAATAAATGATCTCTATATATAATTTTATTATCCAGTTCAAAATAAATACATCAAAATGTCTCTGATGCTTAGGGCATTTCCTAACACAAGCTCGATCTCCCACCACTAGAATGTCTACTACTACTGTTGGGTTTACGTTCGGTCATGGGGGTGGTGCTTGTACTGATGCCGGTGCTACTATCCTCGGTGCTAATGGCTCAGGTACTGGCGGTCGTTGAGCAGCCCACCGCGTCATGGATGACCTGATCACGGGTCTAGTCCATACCCAGATCGATCCTCTCGGTCGGTATGGGTGAGGTCTCATGTAAGGTGGTCTAGTCATCTTTAAGTCCTACAAAAATATATAATCTCGAATAAATGTAAAGTTAACTAGCTTAAAGAAAGCTAACTTACTTGGATTGACGAGCAGATCGTGCTTTGTGTCAATAGGGATATTGTCAATCGCTCTGATACCAACCTGTGACGCTGCCCTGATTCCGACTACCCGCAGTCGTCATGAATTGACTCTACGGCCGACCAAGATGACTCATGTGCCAAATCCGGGGCATTAGTTTTAAACTCTTTTTGTCACGGCTCTTAATTATCAGGGCCTAAAATTTCATCCATAATTTTTTTTCTTTAATACATACTTTTTCTTAAGAAAACCATGTAAAATACAATACTAACTTTTATATGTATGAAGTACAACATAATATACAATATATAATATATATGTACTGTATATTTTGTTTTTCAAACACATTCTCTTCAATTCATTAACTTTAAAAGCTCAGTGGAAAACTTATGGCAGGACTAAGTCCACGGTGAGTTCCCTATCCCTTGACACGCTCGCATCCTGCCGCCATCCAGAAATCTACTGGACAGGTTTCTTACCTGCAACATGAACAAACTGGTGAGCTAACAGGCTCAGTAAGTTCAAACATACTTGGTAAGAATCATACAGATTCAAAAACGTTGAAAACTCAATTTCCTATGAATAGTACTATTTATGGTGAATAGTACTATTTACCATAAATAGTGACTTTGACATTTGATCAATGAATAGTAATAGTTACCCTAACTGGTTACTATTCACTTTATCCTAACGGGATACTATTCACATATCCTAACCGAAATCACTACACTTAGCGTAAACTTCGGTTATGGTCAATTATGATTTTTATCATTTTATTGATTGTTCATTCTCTATTTACTTTCTAGTATAGAGCTCTGTTTATAACAGTACCGATAATTATCTTTGCGCGCTGACTGGGAAGGCCTAGGGAGCGACCCTAGAGCATCGGCGTCCACAGCCCTTATATCCCCGTAGGACCTGAGAAACCTCTACCACTATGTTGGAGGGGCGGTACGCCTTAATGATTTCATTACCATCTTTCAATTATAGTTTTGACCAAGTGATATTAATCATCACCTTAAGGTCACTATCCTCCATTGCCTGTAGTCTTACATATTCTCTTTATCTGGGATATGTTATACTAACTAATCCCCAATTGTCCTTAAGACGTTATATCTAGAGTACATTTAGTACAAATAAAATAACATAGTATTTCATGTTGCAGACACGAAAATGCTTGAACTTACCAATACTGCGCTAGTGTCTACTTCCGGAACTCCTCCGTAGTTCTATCTCTATTTTGGGTTCCTACAGACATAATATTGTCTGTTAATACCATATATTAATTATCACTTTTAAATATACATTCATTTTACTTAACAATTCAACACATTTAAATTTTGTTTGTGGTACACGGCCTGCAACACGCCCGTGTCCTAGCCCGTGTACCTCTAGGGTTTACTCTACACGGTCATGTTGTTTACTATCTAGCCGTGTAACTGTACACGGCTTGATACACGCCTGTGTTTAAGCTCGTGTACCTCTTGGGTTATAAAATTTTTCCTACACGGCTGTGTATTCCTTTACACGGCTGTTAATACCATATATTAATTATCACTTTTAAATATACATTCATTTTACTTAACAATTCAACACATTTAAATTTTGTTTGTGGTACACGGCCTGCAACACGCCCGTGTCCTAGCCCGTGTACCTCTAGGGTTTACTCTACACGGTCATGTTGTTTACTATCTAGCCGTGTAACTGTACACGGCTTGATACACGCCTGTGTTTAAGCTCGTGTACCTCTTGGGTTATAAAATTTTTCCTACACGGCTGTGTATTCCTTTACACGGCCGTGTTCCTCAAAATTTTTAGATTTTTAACTCTAAAATCTTTATTTTGAGTCTTAGAATTTTATATAAGTTATTCTAGGTCTTTTAGGGTCATTTCCGAGCCTTTCAGAAATTTTTGGTCAAAATGACTATTTTGCCCCTGACTGGTCTCGGGACCGTAACTATTCCGTTCTATCATTTTTCTCCAATTTTCTAAGCCCAATTATTTCAAAATAATATTTCCTAGGCTTCTGCATCATTTTTCAACTTAAATTGCTGCAAAATCTCAATTTCATTTTTCCCGACCTTCGGTTACTGTTCATCCGTCACCTAGGATTGTTTCTCGTTTTTCGAGCGTTTCGGTGCCTCAAATGGCCATTTCACTATTCTTAAAACGCTTTTTCATCCCGTCCCTGACCCTCAGTCCTCGGGAGGCTCGGGTTTCCTACCCCGACCTAAATTTTTCCCTCGTTTCCCAAAATACCCCTACCATGGATTTTTTTTCCTGTTTTAGGCATTTTAGTTCTTTAGGGTCGGTTTACTATTCCTTTTGGGTTGGTTTTCCATTTCTAACCCTAATCCATCGCGGGGTCCCGGTTTCCTTCCCGAGTCTGATATTTTTACCCCTTGTTTTCCGAAATGCCCTTATGCCGATTTTAGAAATTTCAGCAGTATTTCCGCTTATATTTTATGGTTTCTTGGCATTAGGTACGCCTCAAAACCTTTGTACGTGCCACGTACTATACCAGAGGCCTATTTTATACAAAGTTTCCAAATTTTGTATAAAAATTTTTCTACATGATTCAATATTCAAGAATCAACATAAAGTAACAATATTTTTTGTTTGTTTTCAAACTAGCCTCGGTTTACACGTTAATCATCACCAAATAATTTTTCATCACAATATATCACTCGTAGGTTTTCTAATGTATAATTCAATATCAAAACCTAACAAAACATTCATTCTAACCCTAGCATAGCCACAGATTTTCATGCACAAACACAGAAAATCTTGTTTTCTTTTCTAGGGTTTTTATCAATCATTTTTCAACACTAAAAATTTCCATTTCCTAGTGTTCATAACCCACGGATTTTAGCATGAAATTTCGTCAAAATTTTCTTATTTCTTGATTCTAATTCATGCTTGATTCAACACATAATGAAATGAACATAAACACTAAACCAAATTATCAATTCTCATACATTTTTCACACCATTAAAGCCATGGTTTTTCAAGGGAAATATGTAAAATTTTTGTTTGTTTCTAAACCCTAAATCATGGTTTAAACCTTTGAACATCAAACCAATCATATAACCAACAAAACAACAATTTTTTTCATTGTTTTTCAATACTCCAAACCCACGGATTTTCTATAGAAAATGAAGGAAAAATGCTTTAATTTAGAAGCTCACCTTAACTAATTGATGACTTGATGTTGGAAGTGCAATGCAAGCTAAGTTTGGTGTGAAATTTTTAATAAAATTTTGGCTTACAAGGGGGGGGGGGGGGGGGGGGGGTTTGCTCACAGATTTTGGGCTGAAGAAAAGGCAGGAGTTTGGCTTGAATTTTTCATTTTTTTTGATTGAATTTTGATGCCTATTTATAGGCAAAAACCAAGGGTTCTTTAGCAAATTTTTCCAACAATTTGCTAATTGTTCAAGGACCAAAAAGTAAGAATTTTGGGGCAAAAATCAAAATTTTTTTCTTTCTTCCTTTCCACATGGCTGAATGGCCTTTTTCTAAAATTTAAAAAAATTTTCAAATGGCTTTTTGGCAAGTTCATAACCCTTGATCAAAAAATGGGATAACCCTAGCCATACACCTTTCATTTTTACTTTCCTAACCATGCAAAATAAAATGGATTTATGATATCATCTTGATGATGTCATCCTATTATTCATATTAATTCACTAATTAATTCATGGTCAAATTTTGACTAAAAACCGAATCGAACAAAACTGTACCGAAATCACGTAGGCAGGTTCCCGGCGCCTCCGGTGCGATCGGTTTGTTTTATTTTGCTTCCGTTTGATCAGAATCTTCTACCGTAAATTTTTATAATTTTCGTGCATTTCACTGCACTCTCTAGGGTTTTTGGCTCTGATTTCAAACCGTCATACCCAAAAATGTTCGGTAAGATTTTCCATCCCCGAACTCACTCATTTTAACACTACCAGAACATTTTTATACTATTCACAACAGTATTAAAACACAACTTTTTCATATTTTATTCATTAAAATTGTTATATACATACAATTTAAACCTATTTTGAGAATCTAAAATTCCTGGTTATCACAGAGAATGTGTGGGAATCTGGAGAGACTTTTTTTTTTATGATTCTTTTATTGATTTTCTTAATGTTTGTTTAATCAATTCACATAAAAATTTAGATTTATTATTGTTTTCTATCTATTTTTTAACGTCTGTTAATGTTTCACTTTTTTGTTTTTATCCTTTTTAAGAATTTGAGGACCTTTTTATTAAAAAAAAAAAATCAGAGACCAATCAACCACTTAACTAAAAGTTCAAAGATTATAGAGCTATTAACCCTGCATTTTATTTTACCATACTAATATGGTGACTTTAAGGTGTAAATTAGAATAGGTCTACTTGCTGTGACCATTTTATTAAAGTTTGATTTAAAAGAAAAAGTTTATAAATTTGTATTTTTTTTGTATTCCTACTGATTATAATGTCTAGTTTCGTCTTTAGTTGTGAGCATTTTGATATTAAAATTAACTTATTTTGATTTAAAACAAGAAATTTATATATTTTTAAAGTTTTAATTTCTTAAAAATAAAAATGAGAGAAAATAAGATGTAAAATTGAAAATGCCATCTCAAACAGCAACTGAACGTTTAGTAGCAGAGCAATAGGAAAAATTTTTCTTTTTGGACTCTTCCACAGTCCTCACTTAAAGAATGAGAAACCAGTCCCCATGAAATCTCAACCTTTAAAAGGTATTTTTTAACATCATAAAAGAATCCAACAGCTAGCATAAATGATGGGTAGTCAAAAAGCTGCTGTTGCAACTAGTAGTATAATATAATATTTTATTATTTTACTGAAAGTAAAAATAATAGTCTAAAATTTAATCTGGCTTCCCTCTGTATGTAGTTGCTAGCATGAGTCCGACCGATGAGGGCACTGCTTTCCCTTCTCTTTACTTTTAACAAGTCTGTTTTTGTGCCTGCTAGATATTAAGAATATTCTAAGCGAAAAGATATTTTTATATATTTTATTTGTTTTTAAATTGATTAATAATATATTAGAGGTTATTTATTATATTATTTTATGTCATCATCTTATTTAAATGTTAAAGTAAATGTAAGTAAATATAACATTAACTGCTTTTTGTTAAACTATTTGAATGTTGCATATAAGAGCTTGTTGTATACGAGAAGACAATATTCTAAAGTAAATACTCTAAATTTATAGTCTGTAATTTAATGATTAGAATGAGTATCTAACTTATGTTAAGCTTATTATGTTATCTAAAGTCAATTAGAGAGAGGCTTAACTTATGTTAAGCCTATTATGTTATCTAAAGTCAATTAAAGAGAGTTTTTCTAGACTGTCCGGAGCATTTGATTTCTGAATAGAGACATAGATATGTTACTTGGTGGTGACATATTAGACTGAGACTAAAGTGTAATTAATCTACGTATTCTGCTTGAATGGATCAATTTATTTTTGAGGTTCATTATGTAGTAACCTTAATCCTGAGTAAGTGAATGGTTTCATATATATAACTTGTGTACTTTGATGTCCCAAAGGTTAAAGCATCCTCGAAAAAGTAAGCTTATCAAGCTGAAGCATGAAAATGACCATGTAACTTACAATGAGGTTATAAATGATGTTGATGTTTGGAATACCCTAAGTAGGAAAGACATTTCTATGTATTTTATTTATTTTGAACTGATTAATAATATATTAGAGGTTATTGATTACATTGTTTTATATCCTCATCTAATTTACATGTTAAAGTAAATATAAGCAAGTATGACTCACTAACTACTTCTTGTTAAACTGTTAAAATGTTGCATACAATGACTTTTGTATGCGAGAAGACAACGTTTTAAAGTAAGTAGTCTAAATCAAAAGTTTGTAGTTTATGGGATTAGAGTGAGTATTCTGAACCAGGTTTCAAGTAAGTCAATTCCCAAGACTCCATATGAATTGTGGTGTGGCAGAAAGCCCTCCCTTGGACATATGAGAATATGTGACTGCCCGGCACATGTACTAGGTGGGGATGCGAATAAGTTGGAACCAAGATCAGAATCATGCATGTTTGTAGGATATCCTAAGGGAACTAAAGGAGGTCTGTTCTATAACTTGAAGGAACAAAAAGTTATTATATCAACCCATGCGACATTCTTGGAGGAAAGTCACATGAAGGACTTTAAGCCTCGAAGCAAAGTGATGCTAGAGGAGTTATCGGGTGATAGAACTGCTCCACAGGTTTTGGTCTTGGACGCAAGTCCGACTTCTAGTGAAAGACTTGCAGACGATCAACAATTTAGGGTACTTTGTCGTATTAGGAGGGTTTCGAGGAAGCCTAATTTCTTCATGTATGATGCTGAGGTATACCAGGCCGAGGCTCATGAGCATGAGGATGATCGGGTTACTTATGATGAAGCTATAAATGATGTTGATTCTAAATCTTGGAAACAGGCCATGAACAATGAGATGCATTCTATGAAATCTAACTCTGTTTGGGAACTAGTGGTTCTACCAGATGCAATAACACTCATTGGATGTAAGTGGGTCTACAAAAGAAAGAAGGATGCGGAAGGGAAAGTAGAAACTTTCAAAGTTAGACTAGTTGCAAAGGGGTACATGCAAAAGGCTAGAATCAATTACGATGAAACCTTTTCACCTATTACTATGCTGAAGTCTATCCGTATTCTTCTGTCCGTTGCTGCGGCTCTCGATTATGAGATTTGCCAAATGGATGTCAAGACGGCATTCTTAAATGGCCATCTTGAGGAAAGTATCTATATGATACAACCCGAAGGGTTCGTGGTAATAGGCTAAGAGAGAAAAGTCTGCAAGTTACTTAGATCCATTTATAGATTAAAGCAAGCATCCCACACATGGAACCAAAGGTTTGATCAAGCGATCAAAACATTCGGTTTTGAGCAAAATGTTGATGAACCCTGTGTTAATAAATGTATTAAGGATGGAAAAGTGGTCTTTCTGGTACTTTATGTCGATGATATACTACTCATTGGGAATAATGTAGGGAATTTATCATCGATCAAGCTTTGGCTGCGCTAACGATTTGACATGAAGGACTTAGGAGAAGATAATTATGTTCTAGGCATTTGTCTCTTTAGAGATCGAAAGAACAAAATGATAGCATTATCCCAGACTTCATACATAGATAAAATAATTGACAAATATGCAATGCAAGAGGCAAAGAAAGGTTCACAGCCTTCCATTGCTGGACTGACTCTTTCATTGGAGGACTGTCCTAAGACATCGGAAGAAAGAGAGCGGATGAGTAAGGTCCCTTATGCATCTACTGTGGGTAGTCTTATGTACGCTATGCTTTGCACTCACCCAGATATATGTTTTGTAGTAGGTATGGTGAGTCGATATCAAGCGAATCTTGGAATCAAGCACTGGCAAGCAATAAAGCATATACTCAGGTATCTTAAGAGAACGAGGGATTATATACTGGTGTATTTTAGAGGGGACCTAACACCCGTAGGATACACAGACTCAGACTTCCAGATTTGCAAGGATTCGAGGGAATCGACATCAGGATCAGTGTTCTTACTCAGAGGAGGTGCCATTGTATGGAGTAGTATGAAACAGGGTTGTACGGCTGACTCTACGATGGAGGCTGAATATATAGTTGCGGTTGAGGCATCTAAAAAAGTAGTTTGGCTCTGTAAGTTCTTTAGAGACCTTTAGGTCATTCCGAGTATTGACAAGCCTATCACACTCTATTGTGATAACAACAGGGCTATTGCCAACACAAAGGAATCTCGGCACCACAAGAAGACTAAGTACATAGATTGGAGGTAACACATAATTAGAGGGCACGTGGAGACAAGACAAGTGGATGTATGTAAGGTCGCATCCAAGAACAATATTGCTTATCCTTTTACTAAGACCTTGGTGGCTAGAAACTTTGAAAGGCATGTTGAGGTGATGGGAATGTGTAACATGGCACATCTACTGGCTTAGGGCAAGTAGGAGATTGTTAGGAAATGCCCTAAGCATGAAAGACATTTTGATGTATTTCATTTATTTTGAACTGGATAATAAAATTATATATAGAGGTTATTCATTACATTGCTGTTTGTAACTTATTTTATTTACATGTTAAAGTAAATGTAAGCAAATATGGCTCACTGACTACTTGTATTAAAACTGTTAGAATGTTACACGTAATGAAATTTTATATGTGAGAAGAAAATGTTCTAAAGTAAGCAGTCTAAATTAAGGTTCATAGTCTATAGGGTTAGACTGAGCATCTAACTCATCTTAAAACTATTATGTTGTCTAAAGCCATGGTGGGGACGGTTTGTCTTAACTGTCTGGAGTATAGAATCCCAAGTAGAGACATAGATATGTTGCTTGGTGGTAACATATTAGACCAAGACTAAAGCATGATTGATCTACGCAGTTCGCTATGAGTGGATCAATATGCTTTTGACATTCATTATGTGACGCCTTAAATTTTATTTAAGGGTCAATATATAATTTAAATAAAATTAGTGTGCCAAAAATTAATTAAAAATCTTTTGGAAACCCTAGGTTGGTTCCTAGTCAAATTCCGCTAAAAAAATCAACAATTTTAACTTCAAAAAACCCTAAAATATTCAACCATCACTTGGGATTTTTAATTAAAATTTAAATCCCATAAATCCAAGGAGGATTCAAACTCAAATTTTATCCCTTAAATATAAAGAAGAAATTTGGCCATAAAGTGTAGGAAATAAAAGAGATTTTATTTGAATTAAAAGCTAGGTCAAAACTCAATCAAAATTCAAATTATTTTTCCTTAAAAACTAATGGATAATTTTGGCCACTTAAGGGGAAATAAGAGAGAAAAATCCTAGCCTCAAAACAGCACAAAAACTTTCCCTTTTCCCCCTTAAAATTTTCGGCCAAACAAGGAAGAGAAAGGGAAAGAAAAACCTAGTATAAAAACCCTCTTTTAACTCTCATTCACCCTTCCTTTCACTCTCAAAAATTCGGCCAGCTTCCCCTTGTTTCCTCTCTGAATTTTCTCTCTCAAAACAACCCCAAAACAGCAAACAAAAACCTACCTAAAGGTAGCTCAAGGATTTAACAAATTTTTAAGACAAAAACAAGGTGAGAAATCAACTTTTTCCTTCCTTCTCCTTTTGATTTTAAATCCGAAATTTATATGGTTTTCTCCATTGTTTTCCCTACTGTTTTGAAGACCCCAACACTCACACAAATTCAGCCAAAAAGGAGACCAAGCATCAAAAATAGTGCAGCACAAACAAGGTGTGAATCTCTCTCTCAAACCCAAAAAATTTTGCCTCTTTGTTTCCCTTTCAAAAACCATATTATCACATGTGTAAAATTTTATGTTTTTGTCAATTTGATTCTTGGGTTGTGTTAACCACATATAAAGAAGGTCCTCCACAAAATTTCGTGATCATTGGATGAAAATTGAGTTGATTTGAGACTAATTGAAATTCGGACACAGAAAAACGGAAATCTGGAAAATTACCATATGAACAGTAACTTGTGTCAGCCATAACTTGAGTTTTAAAAATGATTTTCGAGTGATTCTTGAGCCTAAAATTAAATTCAAGATGTCCCCTAAATGACTGAAAAATTTCAGAACCAAACTCATCCGTTTTCCCAGTCAAAATATTTTTCTAATATAGGCGGACAGAACTGCCAGTTTTTGAACTGAAACTGAAACCCAGATTTTATGCCTGAAAACAACCCCTCGGTTTTTGGCCTAATTGAATAACCAAACGATGTCCAAAAATTATAAAAATTATATGGAATTAAAGCTAAGGATGTCTAGTTTAACATATTAAAAATTTAGAATTTTTGGGATTAAAAATGAATTAATATTAATTTTACAATCAGCCTAGGTCAGTCGGTCCATGTCCAGTAATATCCTAACTTAGAGTTTTTCATAAATTTTAAATCCCAAATGTTTATTAAACGTTTTGAAATCTTTTGTTGTTAGGAAATGCCCTAAGTATTAGAGACATTTTGATGTATTCATTTCGAACTGGATAATAAAATTATACATAGAGGTTATTCTTTACATTGCTATTTGTTCTCGTCTTATTTATATGTTAAAGTAAATGTAAGCAAATATAGCTCACTGACTGCTTGTGTTAAAACTGTTAGAACGTTGCATGCAATGGATTTTTGTATGCGAGAAGACAATGTTCTAAAGTTAGCAGTCTAAACTATGGTCTGTAGTCTATGGGGTTAGATCGAGCATCTAACTCATGTTAAGACTATTATGTTGTCTAAAGCCTTAGAGGGGACGGTTTGTCTTGACTGTCTAGAGCTGGACTCCCAAGTAGAGACATGGATATGTTGCTCGGTGATGACATATTAGACCGGGACTAAAGCGTGATTGATCTACGTAGTCCGCTATGAGTGGATCAATCTGCTTTTGACGTTCATTGTGCAATAACCTTAATCCTGAGTAAATGAACTACTTCATGTATATGACTTGTGTACTTTGATGTTCCAATGGCTAAAGCGTCTCAGAGGTAGTAAGCTTATAGACCGGTTCGTTGGGTGCATGACTTGTATACGATGAAGGATTTGTTTACAGATATCGGAATCATAGCTCTAAGGAGTTAAAGGTATCCTCTTAAAGGCATTATACTGAATGTGAAAATGGACAAGCTCTTGGGTCGTCTGCTGGGCGGATGACTTCTTATTCACATATGGTGAATAAACATTTTCTTAATTCGGTAGTATAATGGAACTTTAAGATAGCCTGATCAGTAGGATTAAACGGACTTTGACCTAAGGCTGATCATGGATATCATATGAGGGTTTTGCATATATGACAAGGTCATTGGATGGTAGCTCGTCACAGGCTTACGTAATACGGTATATAATTGGGAGTTCAGTTTCAGGTTTATAGTGGTGTGACTCTGAAACTAGTGATCATATGATTGAGTTGTTCGGTAAAGAATGATGATCGTATGGAATCACGGGAGCCCGATTATATATGTCCAATCAGTCCCTCTACTAGCTCCACATAATTCCTTAACGTTTGGCAAATTGATTTGTGTATGCTATTGGCTAGTTTATTATGCATGGATGGTGATGACACAGGATTAGGATGGTAGGCAAGATTCTCTCCGGTTGGATTCAGATTTTGCTTTGGATAATAGAGTACACAATTATTCGAACTCCAAATAAAGTTGCCATGATTTTATTTGAGATTGGATTGGAGTTGTAGAAAATTATCCATGAGAACAAGAATATGAAATACAACCGTTTTGTGGAATTTGAAATTTGAATTTTGAAATTTGAAATTTGAATTTTGAAATTTGAAATTTGAAATTTGAATTTGAAATTTGAATTTGAAATTTGAATTTGAAATTCGAATTTGAAATTTGAATTAGAAATTTAAATTTGAAATTTGAAATTTGAAATTTGAATTTGAAATTTGAATTTGAAATTTGAAATTCAAATTTTGAATCACAGTCCAAGTAGGATTCGAATTTGTTGTGGAAAATCCACAAGGTTTGAAATTCGAATTTGAGTTGGATTTGGAGAGGATAATCTTGTTAGAATCATACTTGAATTTTGAATCCAAATCCCAACAAATAAGGGACGAAATTTTGAGGATAATCCTCAAGCAAATTTCAGTTTTTGTGGATAGGATTCAAGGGAAAAATTCAAGTTTCAATCTTAGTTGAATTTGGATTCTCTCCTTCCCTGAAAAGTGGCCAAAATTGGGGAGAAAATCTCCTAGGAAATTCGGTTATTTTGGATAAAGTTGAGATGAGATTCAAGCTTGAAAATCCTAGTGGAATTTTTGATTTTCCCTTATCCATAATGGCCGAAACTTTTGTTGAGATTTTCTCCAAGAAAAATTCGGATTTCTTGGTTGAAAAAGGGAGATAAAATTCTAGTTAAAATCTTGTTTTGATTTGGATTGGATTTATCCTAAGAAAAACTGAATTTTTTGTGGAGATTCTCCCTTGGAAAAATTCGGATTTTATGGGTTTGGATAAGGGAAAATATCTTTTCCTAATCCAATTCAAATTCAGAGATTCACCTCATGCAGGTCTATAAATAGAGGACCTACCACTCCAGTTCTCTTAGACCACAGACTCTCAGGTGAGCAGACTTATTGTTGCACAGCTCATCGTGACAATAAAGTTCTTTAGAGATCTGGGTGGTCGGAAGAAGACTAGCAGTGCTAGCATACCGATCGAGGTTCAGAGTGCCCACACACTCAGCCATTCGGGAATTGGAGAATAGTAGAGAAGGCTAGTTGGTTGAAGCCTCCGGTCATTCTCCTCCTGCAAGATTGGCGTCCTTGAGGTATGAGTTTTAATTGTTGTTGATTTATTGTATATGGCATCATGAGATATTTAACGATCTAAAAATTTTTATTGTTCCGCTGCGCCACTCTGATACGTTTTACCGATTTATTTTCCTACAATTGGTATCAGAGCCATCTCATGACTATGCCATGTACATAAATTAGACAATTACTTAGTCTTTTTATTTATGTCTGGATTTGATATTTAGAGAGTGGCATTCTAGGGTTCCTTTATGTTGTTATCATGGATTATGTATAAAGTATGTGGTTATTTTAATTTTTGAATTATTATAAGCATGCTTGTTTATACCGGTTATGGTTCCTTAGAATTTAGAAAAATTGTATCTAGGAATTTTTATGTAACCATGAGAGCAGTTTATTAATACTGTAATTTTCCCATGGATTTTAATTTTGTCTCTTAGAATTTTTATGGTTAGAATTTTTGAACACCGGAAACGGTTTAGAATTTTTTATGTAATCATTCTTGGAGGAGATTGAAGAATGAAGACCGTAATTTATTTTTCCCAAAAGTTAAATTTGATTTAAAGATTGAAATTTTGATTGTGTGGAAAATTTCAATTTAATTGGGATTCAAATTAATTTTTGGAGATCCTAATAGGTAAATCGGAATATGGCACGAAAATCGAGACACGACCCCTCGGGATAGGCCGACGGGCCTTGGTGGGGCTGCAGCCCCTGCCCTCGGGTAGGATGGGGCTGCGGCAGCCCCTCTGCAGGCAAACATCACCCACGGCCGCAGGCTTGGCCTGCAGCCGAGGGTGGCGCAGCCTGCCCAAGGCTGGCCGCAGCATGGGCGTGCAGCCTGCTGGCTGCTGCGCCCAGCCTGGGCGTGTAGCCTGGCGCTGCAGGCTTGGCCGGCAGCCCGGCAGGGCTGTACAAGGGGCAGCCGTGGGCTGCCAGCCCCTCCGGGGTTGGTGGTTGTCCACGGCGGCTGCCGCCTACGGGGGCGGCGGTCCGACGGTCCAAAAATCAGAAAATTTTGATTTTTAAATTTGAGATTTAATTTTAAATCATGTTTAAAAATATGTAATTAAAATTTGAAATTTTTGAAATTACATATTATTACACATGATGTTTAAAATTGTTTAAAATTTAAATTTGAAATTTAAATTTGAAATTCGAATTTGGAATTTGAATTTGAAATTTAGATTTTTGGAGATTTAAATTTTAAATAATTCTTGGGATGAGAAATAAATGGAGAGGCTACATAAAGAAGGATACAAGAAGACGGAACAGAATTCAAGACCCAAAGAATGCTTTGGATGGAATTTTGTAATCTTTATTTTCTTTGTTCCAGGATGGAACCATAGCTTGGTTATTCTGTCAATTATTTTTTCTGTGATATGTCATGGATGTATAAATATGTATTGATGGATGTTTTGTATGCATATTTGATAACATGTCATATAGGATAGGTGAGTGCCGCTCATACTATATTGATCATACATAATTTGTCAAAACTTGCATGTTTTTCAAAATATTGAGTGGGAGAGGGTTTCAAACAAAACCCACGGCCTCCATTGTTGATCCATATGTGAAAGCATGGTAACACCTCGCGTCAGTTCTGCCCTGACCACACCCCTCGGTAGGTGTTTACCGCCGCCGGTATACTAGATTGGATCTCCTATGTGGAAAACGTGTTCGGGTGCGATCCTATTCATGACCACCCCTCGGTGGCTTGGTAGTACGTGGATCGGGCTACGTAAACAATGGTTATACACTTAAGACTCGTTTAGTTATTAACCTTCCCTAGAAGCTCTGTTAACTAAACTGGTGGCCAAATAAGCGGTTATTAATATATGTCTTAACCTTGGAGGATTTAAGGTAACATATATTAATTGGACAGGGTCCATGTTCCGGCTATTTGTTTTCATGACCACCCCTCGGTGGCTTGGGGCAATAGGTGCTGAGAATTACTGTTGCAATGCTACATGTTTTTTCAAGTTTCATGTAGGAACATACTTGTATGTTTTATTTGCTAAATTATCTGTATATTTGCTTGGGCTTTATAATGATGTCTAGTATAATTTGATTTCAGTTCAAAATATCACCGACACCCCTCATTTCGATACTTACTGAAAATAAGTTGAATGGCGATAATTATAAAGACTGGAAAAGAAATCTATTAATAGTTCTCAGCTGCGAGAGACACAAGTTCGTACTAGACGAACCATGCCCACCTGGGCCCAAACCTGACACACCACTTGAGGAAGTCCCGGTTGCCTATAATCGTTGGGGAGAATCCAATGAAATAGCTCGATGCTGCATCCTTGCTAGCATGACGAGTGCTTTACAAAAGCAGCATGAGACTTATCAAGTTGCTGGGGAGATCATGGACAATCTGGAAGACATGTTCGGAGGCCAAGAAAAATTGGCTCGACAGTCTGCTATCACCAGTATTATGAACTCCAAGCAAAAGGCGAGTACTCCGGTGAAGGACCATATGATCACTCTAATGGGATTCTTCGCTGAGGCTGCCGAGAATGGTGCTGAGTTGGACTACAACACCCAGATCGAGATGGTGTTCAAGACTCTATCTAAAGATTTTGTGGGGTTTAAGGCCGCATACAATCTGGCGACAAAGGAGTTAGGACTAACCGAGCTCATGAAGCAACTACAGGCTTATGAGCGGATGATCAGGGATGAGGATGTGGTCCGACCTAAAGGAGAGGCCAATTTGGCGGAATCTTCCAATCCCTCACGGAAGAGGAAGAGGCCAAATAAGAAGCAAGTGGCTTCCAGTTCTTCTAATCCTCCTGTCTCGGACGGGAAGAAAAAGAAGAAGAACAAGAAGCCAAAGGACCCTAAAAAGTCCAAATGCTTCCATTGTGGGAAGGTAGGTCACTTCAAGAAGGCTTACCGGGAATTCCTAGCTGCCAAGGGCAAGGAAGGTAAGGAACTTCATTACTTAGAAGCGTGTTTGGTGGAAGAATCGAAAGACACTTGGGTCATTGATTCGGGCGCCACTAATCATGTTTGTGTTTCTATGCAGGGGTTCGTGGAAACGAGAAGTCTACATGATAGGAGCCTCTCGTTGCGGACTGGAGATGGTAGCTTTGTGGTGGCTGAGGCAGTGGGAGATGTTCACCTTTATTTTGATCAATTTAGGTTTATTTTATTGAAAGACTGTTTTTATGTTCCTAATTTTAGGAGGAACCTTATATCGGTAGCTTGTTTAATAAAGGATTCTTATTCAGTTTCTTTTAGTAAAAGAGTTGATATTCGTAGAAATAAGTCTTTTATCTGTTCTGGATGGATGGATGGAAACCTATATTTGATCAGACCAAAGATGTACTCACTGCATGACACTGAATTAATTGATAACCCTAAAAGGTTGAAAGTTTCTCACTCTAACAAGGCGTATCTTTGGCATTTAAGACTTGGTCATATTAATCAGGATAGGATTCAAAGATTGGTGAAAGACGGTCCTCTGGAATCTCTGGAGGAGGTACGACTTCCCCAATGTGAGTCTTGCCTAGAGGGTAAGATGACTAAGAGGTCTTTTGGAGCTAAGGGTACAAGGGCTAAGGAGCTCTTAGAAATTGTGCACACTGACGTATGTGGCCCCATGAACGTCACAGCACGATGAGGGTTCGAGTATTATGTCTCTTTCATAGATGATTACTCGAGGTATGGATATGTGTATCTGATGCACCGCAAGAGCGAAACCTTTGATAAGTTCAAAAAGTATCGTGCGGAAGTGGAAAAGCAATTGGATAAATCCATAAAGACACTTCGATCTGATCGAGGTGGCGAATACCTCTCCGATGAATTTCTAGGACATCTTGTAGAGAACAGGATTTTATCCCAATTGACTGCACTTGGTACTCCACAACAGAATGGTGTAGTCGAAAGGAGAAACAGGACCTTATTGGATATGGTACGGTCCATGATGAGTTACTCAACGCTGCCATTATCATTTTGGGGATATGCTTTACAAACGGCGTGCTATATTCTGAACCAGGTTCCGAGCAAATCAATTTCTAGAACTCCGTATGAATTGTGGCGTGGCAGGAAGCCCTCCTTTGGACATATGAGAATATGGGGCTGCCCGGCACATGTACTGGATGGGGATGCGAAGAAGTTGGAACCAAGATCAGAATTATGCATGTTTGTAGGGTATCCAAAAGGAACTAAAGGAGGTCTATTCTATAACCCGAAGGAACAAAAAGTCATTGTCTCAACCCATGCGACATTCTTGGAGGAAAGTCACATGAATGACTTTAAACCTCGAAGCAAAGTAGTGTTAGAGGAGTTATCGGGTGAAAGAACTGCTCCACAGATTTTGGTCTTGGACGCAAGTCCAAGTTCCAGTGAAAGACCTGCAAACGATCAACAATTTAGGGTGCCTCGTCGTAGTGGGAGGGTTTCTAAGAAACCTAATTTCTTTATGTATGATGCTGAGGTATACCAGGCCGAGGCTCATGAGCATGAGGAAGATCCGGTCACATATGATGAAGCTATAAATGATGTTGATTCTAAATCTTGGAAATAGGCTATGAACAATGAGATGGATTCTATGAAATCCAATTCTGTTTGGGAACTTGTAGATTTGCCGGATGGGATAAAACCCATTGGATGCAAATGGGTCTACAAAAGAAAGAAGGATGCGGAAGGGAGAGTGGAAACTTTCAAAGCTAGACTGGTTGCAAAGGGATACACACAAAAGGCTGGAATCGATTACGAGGAAACCTTTTCGCCTGTTGCTATGCTGAAGTCTATCCGTATTCTTCTGTCCATTGCTGCGGCTCTCGATTACGAGATCTGGCAAATGGATGTCAAGACGGCATTCTTGAATGGCCATCTTGAAGAGTGTATCTATATGATACAGCCCGAAGGGTTCATAGCAAAAGGCCAAGATAGGAAAGTCTGTAAGTTGCTTAGATCCATTTATGGATTAAAGCAAGCATCTCGCTCATGGAACCAGAGGTTTGATCAAGCGATTAAGACATTTGGTTTTGAGCAGAACGTTGATGAACCTTGTGTTTATAAACGTATTAAGGATGGAAAAGTGGTCTTTCTGATACTCTATGTCGATGATATACTACTCATTGGGAATGATGTAGGGAACTTATCATCGGTCAAGCTTTGGCTACACCAACAGTTTGACATGAAGGACTTGGGAGAAGCTAATTATGTTCTAGGCATTTGTCTCTTCAGAGATCGAAAGAACAAAATGATAGCATTATCCCAAGCTTCATACATAGATAAAATAATTGACAAATATGCAATGCTAGAGGCAAAGAAAGGCTCACAACCTTCTATTGTCGGTTTAACTCTTTCATTGGATGACTGTCCCAAGACATCGGAAGAAAGAGAGCGTATGAGTAAGGTATCTTATGCATCCGCTGTGGGTAGCCTTATGTACGCTATGCTTTGCACTCGCCCGGACATATGTTTTGCAGTAGGTATGGTGAGTCGATATTAAGCGAATCCTGGAACCAAGCACTGGCAAGCAGTAAAGCATATACTCAAGTATCTTAAGAGAACGAGGGATTATATGCTGGTGTATTCTGGAGGGGACCTAACACCCGTAAGATACACGGACTCAGACTTCCAGACTTGTAAGGATTCGAGGAAATCGACATCTGGATCAGTGTTTTTACTCGGAGGAGGCGCCACTGTGTGGAGGAGCGTGAAGCAGGGCTGCACAGCTGACTCTACTATGGAGGCTGAGTATGTGGCTACGGCTGAGGCATCTAAAGAAGCGGTTTGGCTCCGCAAGTTCTTTAGAGACCTTGAGGTCATTCCGGGTGTTGACAAGCCTATCACACTTTACTATGATAATACAGGGGCTATTGCCAACACAAGGGAATCTCGGCACCACAAGAGGACCAAGCACATAGATCGGAGGTATCACATTATTAGAGGGCATGTGGAGACAGGACAAGTGGATGTATGTAAGATCGCGCCCGAGGACAACATTACCGATCTATTTACTAAGACTTTGGTAGCTAGAAGCTTTGAGAGGCATGTAGAGGCGATGGGGATGCGTAACATGGCACATCTACTGGCTTAGGGCAAGTGGGAGATTGTTAGGAAATGCCCTAAGTATTAGAGACATTTTGATGTATTCATTTTGAACTGGATAATAAAATTATACATAGAGGTTATTCATTACATTGCTATCTGCCCTCGTCTTATTTATATGTTAAAGTAAATCTAAGCAAATATAGCTCACTGACTGCTTGTGTTAAAACTGTTAGAACGTTGCATGCAATGGATTTTTGTATGCGAGAAGACAATGTTCTAAAGTTAGCAGTCTAAACTATGGTCTGTAGTCTATGGGGTTAGATCGAGCATCTAACTCATGTTAAGACTATTATGTTGTCTAAAGCCTTAGAGGGGACGGTTTGTCTTGACTGTCTAGAGCTGGACTCCCAAGTAGAGACATGGATATGTTGCTCGGTGATGACATATTAGACCGGGACTAAAGCGTGATTGATCTACGTAGTCCGCTATGAGTGGATCAATCTGCTTTTGACGTTCATTGTGCAATAACCTTAATCCTGAGTAAATGAACTACTTCGTGTATATGACTTGTGTACTTTGATGTTCCAATGGCTAAAGCGTCTCAGAGGTAGTAAGCTTATAGACCGGTTCGTTGGGTGCATGACTTGTATACGATGAAGGATTTGTTTACAGATATCGGAATCATAGCTCTAAGGAGTTAAAGGTATCCTCTCAAAGGCATTATACTGAATGTGAAAATGGACAAGGCCTTGGGTCGTCTGCTGGGCAGATGACTTCTTATTCACATATGGTGAATAAACATTTTCTTAATTCGGTAGTATAATGGAACTTTAAGATAGCCTGATCAGTAGGATTAAACGGACTTTGACCTAAGGCTGATCATGGATATCATATGAGGGTTTTGCATATATGACAAGGTCATTGGATGGTAGCTCGTCACAGGCTTACGTAATACGGTATATAATTGGGAGTTCAGTTTCAGGTTTATAGTGGTGTGACTCTGAAACTAGTGATCATATGATTGAGTTGTTCGGTAAAGAATGATGATCGTATGGAATCACGGAAGCCCGATTATATATGTCCAATCAGTCCCTCTACTAGCTCCACATAATTCCTTAATGTTTGGCAAATTGATTTGTGTATGCTATTGGCTAGTTTATTATGCATGGATGGTGATGACACAGGATTAGGATGGTAGGCAAGATTCTCTCCGGTTGGATTCAGATTTTGTTTTGGATAATAGAGTACACAATTATTCGAACTCCAAATAAAGTTGCCATGATTTTATTTGAGATTGGATTGGAGTTGTAGAAAATTATCCATGAGAACAAGAATATGAAATACAACCGTTTTGTGGAATTTGAAATTTGAATTTTGAAATTTGAATTTTGAATTTTGAAATTTGAAATTTGAATTTTGAATTTGAAATTTGAATTTGAAATTTGAATTTGAAATTCGAATTTGAAATTTGAATTAGAAATTTAAATTTGAAATTTGAAATTTGAAATTTGAATTTGAAATTTGAAATTCAAATTTTGAATCACAGTCCAAGTAGGATTCGAATTTGTTGTGGAAAATCCACAAGGTTTGAAATTCGAATTTGAGTTGGATTTGGAGAGGATAATCTTGTTAGAATCCTACTTGAATTTTGAATCCAAATCCCAACAAATAAGGGACGAAATTTTGAGGATAATCCTCAAGCAAATTTCAGTTTTTGTGGATAGGATTCAAGGGAAAAATTCAAGTTTCAATCCTAGTTGAATTTGGATTCTCTCCTTCCCTGAAAAGTGGCCGAAATTGGGGAGAAAATCTCCTAGGAAATTCGGTTATTTTGGATAAAGTTGAGATGAGATTCAAGCTTGAAAATCCTAGTGGAATTTTTGATTCTCCCTTATCCATAATGGCCGAAACTTTTGTTGAGATTTTCTCCAAGAAAAATTCGGATTTTTTGGTTGAAAAAGGGAGATAAAATTCTAGTTAAAATCTTGTTTTGATTTGGATTGGATTTATCCTAAGAAAAACCGAATTTTTTGTGGAGATTCTCCCTTGGAAAAATTTGGATTTTATGGGTTTGGATAAGGGAAAATATCTTTTCCTAATCCAATTCAAATTCAGAGATTCACCTCATGCAGGTCTATAAATAGAGGACCTACCACTCCAGTTCTCTTAGACCACAGACTCTCAGGTGAGCATGCTTATTGTTGCACAGCTCATCGTGACAATAAAGTTCTTTAGAGATCTGGGTGGTCGGAAGAAGACTAGCAGTGCTAGCATACCGATCGAGGTTCAGAGTGCCCACACACTCAGCCATTCGGGAATTGGAGAATAGTAGAGAAGGCTAGTTGGTTGAAGCCTCCGGTCATTCTCCTCCTGCAAGATTGGTGTCCTTGAGGTATGAGTTTTAATTATTGTTGATTTATTGTATATGGCATCATGAGATATTTAACGATCTAAAAATTTTTATTGTTCCGCTGCGCCACTCTGATACGTTTTACCGATTTATTTTCCTACATTTGTGGCACACTAAAATGATTGGATGATTATGTCTAGACCTAGACTGATCATATGTTGTGATTATAGGATTTATTTGACGTTCTTGCTGGATTTGTGGATCACGTTATCGTAACGCTTGTGCGATAATCGAGGTAGGACTTTCTAGCCTTTTCTGGGAGTAGTCAAGTGTTTTAAATTTCCCTGTTTTATCGATGGCATGCTGTTTTCAGTTTATGAAATTATTATATTGTTTTTGATGAAATAAACGCATGCAACGTATTTGGTAATTAAATGTGTATTTTAAAACGTGTTTTGATTTATGGCATAATATAACTTGGTAAATACCATCTTTTGAATAATCCGGTGAACATAATTGAGCTCTAGTTCACGATCATTGTAAATGATGCGTGCGTCCCAAAGTTGACGCCATGGGGGAAGGTCCCTAAACCTGCGCAGGGCCGTTCGGCCTATTTAGACCGTAACGAGATGATCTAGGATAATTCAATTTGAGGCACGTATATTATAGCTACGACAAGTCCTCACTCAAAATATGATGGTTTATTTTAATGATTTGTTATTTTAATATTGGGGCACGTATATTGCAGCTACGCTAAGTCCTCAACAGAATAAAACTTATATTAAAAATGTTTTCACGAAATTGTTGATTATTTGTTTTAAATGATTATTATGCCATGTATTCTTAAATTGTTGATTTTATTTTTGGAAACGAATATTATGCCATGCATTTAAATGCTACCTGTTTAATCCACCTTTGTTTTTGTCCTACTGAGCCAGCGCTCACGTCCCTTTTCTTTGTGATTTCGAAATGACTACTTCCAGGTGCGGGAGGTAGCAGTTCTGAAAATCGTTGAGATATCCGTTACTACCGAAGATGATGCTATCCGTTTTCTCCATCTTCTTCTTTATCTTTCTCATTCTGATGTAACGAGACTTTAAGTTTGTACTTTATTTCATGTTATTTAAATTTTATGCTTGGGAATATTTTATGGTTGGAAATTTCATTTGAAAACCGATTTTGTGTTTGATTTCCGCATTAAAAAGCATTTATTTTCTCCTTTATTTTATTATGTGGTTATGATGCTACTTTATAAATAATTAGGCTTAGCTAAATTATAATGTTGACCCGCTCTTCATAATAAATGTTTTTCCTTAAATCTCGGGTTGATATTATGAGTTGGCTGCCGTGTCACGTGTCTAAATTTTGGGCCGTGACAAATAATGGTATCAGAGCCTAGGTTTTCAAAAGGGTTTTTCATCAAAACATTTTCAAAAGAGTTTTCATCAAAACGTTTTCAAAATACCCAAGCATAGTTTTCTTTACTCTTAGAAGCTTATAGGATTTCCTCTTCCTTCAATCTTATTCAGCAAAATGGCTCGTCCCGACACGCGTAGTTAGAGGCAGCAGAGAGGCAACGACGAAGAGAGCCCCGGAAACACGCAGCCTCAAGGGAGTCAGAATGCAGCGGTTCCTACACCGAATGATTAGCTAACGGTGATGCAAAATCTCATGGTGGTGATACAGGCTCTCCTCACTATCTTACCTTTTGGAACACCTAACCCAACTCCTGTAGCTAATGTTGTTTCAAATGAGACCCCGAGAGCGGGGAGTTCTTCTCAGACTCCTCAACAAACGCCTACCACCGAAAACCCTACCTATAGAGTAGTACCTACCCAGTCTATGATACATCCTAAACAAGCAGCCCTAACTCTTTTCTTTAAGCCTCACGTACTCACTTTCGACGGCACGGGCATAGAGATGGATGCCGACTACTGGTTTGATGCCATTCGCAAGCAGCTAAAGTTGACCGCCACACCCGCAGAGTTCTGGGTTGAGTTTGCTTCCAACAAGCTGGTGGGTCTAGCCTCTACCTGGTGAGCTAGTATCGAGGATGGTTTGACAGAGGAGTAGAGGTCTTCTTAGATAGTTTTCGAGGAGCGTTTTCACGAGCGTTTCTTTTCAGCTCAGTTCCGCGATAGAAAAGCTAGGGAGTTCGTCCGTTTGAAGCAAGGGTCTATGTCAGTATGGGAATATGAAGCCAAGTTCACCAAGTTGGCCCGGTATGCGAAGAATCAAGTTTTAGATGAAGCTACTAAGTGTCTCCGCTTTGAGGAAGGGCTTAGCCTCTATGTGAAGAGGGGTGTACAACCATTCCAGATCAGGGATAGCTACTAGTAGATAGTTGCTAAGGCATTGACAGTGGAAGAGGGCGACAAGGAGTTCCTTGAAGCTCGTAACAGAAAAAAGTTTGGACCAATCCACAACAAGCTTCGGCACAAGCCGCAGACTACTTACCAGAAGAACCAGCAGTCTCAGGGATCAGGTTCTCGTCAGTTTTCTGGACAGCGACAGGGTCGGGTGAATGTGATTACCTGCTTCGAGTGTGGTGATGAAGGCCACAAAAGAAATGTCTGCCCGAAGAGACAGTCAAGAGACAATGCTCATAGACATCATCATCAGTGGAATCAGAATGGTCTTCCACAGAGGCAACAGTTTACTTCCCAGTCTTCGCAGTCACAGCGCCCTCAGCTTCCGGCTCCCTATCAGCATCAGCGCCTGAGCCAGTACACTGCGCCTTATGCTCCACATGCTACACCACTACAGCAGTTCCCAGTGCCGATTTATCAGAGACCGCCACCACAAGGTCAGAGTACGGGCTATCAGCGAGGGAATACAGCTCAAAATCATGGTAAGGCACCACAGGTACACGCTCTTGGAGCTGACAGCATGGATATAGATCATACACCGACTACATTAGATGGTATAATTCCTATCTTTGGTACATATGCACATGTTTTGTTTGACACCGGGGCTACACACTCTTTTATAGCCCAACATTATGCTCGTTCACTTGGTTTAAAACTGCAAAATCTTGACTCTCCCTTATGTGTGAAATCCCCGTTGGGCACGACTACCGTTAGTGATGGGTGTCAAGCCTATGTTTATGTTGGGGATGTTTGTTTGGAGGCATCACTTGTGGTAATGCCTATGTTTGCCTATGATGTTATTCTGGGATATGATTGGCTTTCCCGATATGGGATTATGCTTGATTGTCGTAATCGTCGCGTTATCTTTACGACTGATTCTGGACATGTGGTGTCCTATCAGTTAAGCTTAGTTTCAGATGTTGATAGATCTGCTCTGAGGTTAGTATCGAAGAGTAGGTAGGGTATTCTTTGCTTTTTATCCTTGTGTGTAGTAGAAGGATCCAGTTCTGAAAAGAGTACCCAACCAATACCTGTTGTCGATAGTTTTCCAGATGTTTTTCCAAAAGCCCTTCCAGGTTTACCGCCTCATCGAGAAATAGAGTTTCGTATCGACTTAGTTCCCGGAACAGCTCCTTTTGCTTCTGCTCCGTATCATATGGCACCTCTAGAGATGAAAGAGTTGAGCAACCAGCTGGATGAGTTGAAATCGCTGGGCTTTATCTGAGATAGTAACTCACCTTGGGGTTCGTCAGTCCTTTTTGTGAAGAAAGCCGACAGTTCGTTACGTCTCTGTGTGGACTACGGAAAGCTCAACAGTGTGACCATCAAAAAATAAGTATCCGTTACCACGTATAGATGACTTGTTCGATCAGTTGGGTGGAGCTTGTTTCTTCTCCAAGGTTGATTTGAGATCCGGTTATCATCAGCTTCGTGTTAGAGAGGAGGATATCCCAAAGACGGCGTTCCGAACGAGGTATGGCAGTTACGAGTTCTTAGTAATGCCTTTCGGTTTGACAAATGCGCCAGCAGCCTTCATGGATATGATGAATAGAGTCTTCCGACCTTTTCTTGATAAGTTCATCATCGTATTCATCGATGACATCCTCATCTACTCCCGAACTCGCGAAGATCATGCACAGCATCTCGGTATAGTTTTACAGACTCTTCGTGAACATCAATTATACGCCAAGAAAGAAAAATGTGAGTTTTGGATGACAGAGGTCAAGTTTCTCGAGCATATCATCTCAGGAGATGGTATATCAGTTGATCCATCCAAGGTTGAAGCGATTCTTAAGTGGAAACGACCGAAGAATGTTCCAGAGATCCGAAGCTTCTTGGGCTTAGCGGGATATTATCGAAGTTTTGTACAGGACTTCAGTAAGCTTGCCGCTCCCCTCACCAATCTGACAAAGAAGGATATACCTTTCATTTGGGACAACAGTTGTGAGTCAGTTTTCCAGGAGTTAAAGAGTCGTTTGACGTCTGCACCTATCCTTATCATTCCGGATCAGGATCAAGTATATGACGTCTACACTGATGCTTCTCATCAAGGTCTTGGAGCAGTTTTGATGCAACAGAACCGAGTTGTCGCTTATGCCTCACGACAGCTGAAACAACATGAACAGAACTACCCTACACATGATCTAGAGTTAGCTGTAGTAGTGTTCGCGCTTAAGATTTGGCATTGTTATCTGTATGGTGCCAGTTTTATACTGTTTTCAGATCACAAGAGTTTGAAATACCTGGCTACACAGAAAGATCTCAACCTGCGTCAGAGAAGATGGGCAGAATACATGCAAGACTATGACTTCCAAGTCGAGTACCATCCGGGTAAAGCAAACGTGGTCGCAGATGCATTAAGTAGGAAAAGAGAGGCAGTTCCCAATCTTGATCATGACGCTTCTATAATGGCTATGCAGATATATGAGTGGGAAAAGGACAGAGTTCTTACAGCTTATCAGGTTCGTTTTGGCGAAGTTCAGGGTCACCCAGTGTTGTACAACTTAGTGATGGAACCAGACTACGTGCAGAGGATCAAGGAGAATCAGTTGGTAGATACACGTTTCGTTGACATCCGAGATAGATTGTTAAAGGGAAAGCATATTGCAGAGTGGTCGATGGACGCCAGTGGAATTCTTTACAACGAGGGTCGCTTAGCAGTGCCACACATCCCAGAGCTTATACAGGAGATCTTGTCAGAGTTTCATCAGTCGAGGTTCGCCATGCACCCAGGTGGAAACAAGATGTATCAAAACTTAAGACGGCAGCTTTGGTGGAGAGGTATGAAGTTAGATGTGAAGAACTTCGTGGCCAACTATTTGACGTGTCAGAAAGTAAAGGCAGTACGGGAGAGACCCGCAGGTCTGCTCCAACCACTTCTAATACCTCGGTGGAAGTGGGATAGTATAGGAATAGACTTCCTAACCGGCTTCCCGAGAGCACAGGATGGATCTGATGGAGTCTGGGTAGTTGTAGATCATCTCACGAAGACCGCGCACTTCATCCCGTTCAAGACGACTTGCAGCAGGAACCAGCTAGCCGAGCTTTACATGAGGAACATAGTCAAATTGCATGGAGTCCCTTCAGTGATCATTTCTGATCATGATACGCGCTTCAACGCTCGCTTTTGGCAAAGTCTACAGGAAGCTCTAGGCATAGAACTGAACTTCAACACCACTTTTCATCCGCAGACAGATGGTCAGTCGGAGTGTCTCATACAGATTCTCGAGGATATGCTACGTGCCTGCGTTCTTGATCTTGGAGATGGATGGAGCAAACACCTCTACATGGCAGAGTTCGCATACAATAACAGTTATCAAGCGAGTATCGAAATGGCACCCTTTGAAGCATTGTACGGAAAGCCTTGTCGATCACCCATCTATTGGGTTGACAACCAGGAAGCACCAGAGGGTGGACCCAATATAATCCTAGACCAGTACGAGAAGATTGCCATCATCAAACAACGACTTCTAACAACACAGAGTCGATAGAAGAGCTGTGCAGATCAACGCAGAAAGCCGTTAGAGTTCGAGGTCGGAGAGTTTGTATTACTAAAGGTGTCACCGAAGAAAGGTATCTCTCGTTTCGGAGTTAAAGGAAAGCTAGCACCGCGTTACATTGGACCTTTCAAGATCGTACGCAGATTTGGTAAGGTTGCATATGAGCTGAAGTTACCCGACACCTTGGGAGTGCACAACGTTTTCCATGTATCGATGCTGAGGAAGAGTGCACGAACAGAGTCCGAAGTTATTTCAATAGATGATGTATAAATCCAACTAGATGTCTCTTACGTCGAGGTTCCAGTGAAGATTTTGGATCATAAGGTCAAGCAGCTGAGAACGAAAATAATACCCATGGTGAAGGTTCTTTCGAGTAACCATGGTGAAGAGGAAGCCACATGGGAAACCGAGAAAGATATGCGTGAGAACCATGCTGAATGGTTTGCTAAGCAGTAGAGTACATGTAATGTAGTCGACCTAAGTTTGTTTTGTAACCCTACTCTATTCATAGTGGTAGATATACCACTATATGTTTTGAAAGGTGCATTTAGATTGCTTAATGAAATGAGAAGTTATTCATATTCTTATTCTCTTCTTTAGTGTGGAGTAATTCTTAAAGTTTCGAGGACGAAACTATTTTTAGTGGTAGATATTTGTGACGCCTTAAATTTTATTTAAGGGTCAATATATAATTTAAATAAAATTAGTGTGCCAAAAATTAATTAAAAATCTTTTGGAAACCTTAGGTTGGTTCCTAGTCAAATTCCGCTCAAAAAATCAACAATTTTAACTTCAAAAAACCCTAAAATATTCAGCGATCACTTGGGATTTTTAATTAAAATTTAAATCCCACAAATCCAAGGAGGATTCAAACTCAAATTTCGTCCCTTAAATATAAAGAAGAAATTTGGCCATAAAGTGTAGGAAATAAAGGAGATTTTATTTGAATTAAAAGCTAGGTCAAAACTCAATCAAAATTCAAATTATTTTTCCTTAAAAACTAATGGATAATTTTGGCCACTTAAGGGGAAATAAGAGAGAAAAATCCTAGCCTTAAAACAGCACAAAAACTTTCCCTTTTGCCCCTTAAAATTTTCAGCCAAACAAGGAAGAGAAAGGGAAAGAAAAACCTAGTATAAAAACCCTCTTTTAACTCTCATTCATCCTTCCTTTCACTGTCCAAAATTCGGCCAGCCTCCCCTTGTTTCTTCTCTGAATTTTCTCTCCCAAAACAATCCCAAAACAGCAAACAAAAACCTACCTAAAGGCAGCTCAAGGATTTAACAAATTTTTGAGACAAAAACAAGGTGAGAAATCAACTTTTTCCTTCCTTCTCCTTTTGATTTTAAATCCGAAATTTGTATGGTTTTCTCCACTGTTTACCCTACTATTTTGAAGACCCCAACACTCACACAAATTCAGGCAAAAAGGAGACCAAGTATCAAAAATAGTGTAGCACAAACAAGGTGTGAATCTCTCTCCCAAACCCTAAAAATTTTGCCTCTTTGTTTCCCTTTCAAAAACCCTATTATCACATGTGTAAAATTTTATTTTTTTGTCAATTTGATTCTTGGATTGTGTTAACCACATATAAATAAGGTCCTCCACAAAATTTCGTGATCATTGGTTGAAAATTGAGTTGATTTGAGACTAATTGAAATTCGGACACAGAAAAACGGAAATCTAGAAAATTACCATATGAACAATAAATTTGTGTCAGCCATAACTTGACGTTTAAAAATGATTTTCGAGTGATTCTTGAGCCTAAAATTAAATTCAAGATGTTCCCTAAATGACTACAAAATTTCAGAACCAAACTCATCCGTTTGCCTAGTCAAAATATTTTTCTAAAATAGGCGGACAGAACTGCCAGTTTTTGAACTGAAACTGAAACCCAGATTTTATGCCTGAAAACAACCCCTCGATTTTTGGCCTAATTGAATAAACAAACGATGTCCAAAAATTATTAATATTATATGGAATTAAAGCTACGGATGTCTAGTTTAACATATTAAAAATTTAGAATTTTTGGGATTAAAAATGAATTAATATTAATTTTACAATCAGCCTAAGTCAGTCTGTCTATGTCCAGTAATATCCTAAATTAGAGTTTTTCACAAATTTTAAATCCCAAATGTTTATTAAATGTTTTGAAATCTTTTGTGGCACACTAAAATGATTGGATGATTATGTCTAGACCTAGACTGATCATATGTTGTGATTATAGGATTTATTTGACGTTCTTGCTGGATTTGTGGATCACGTTATCGTAACGCTTGTGCGATAATCGAGGTAGGACTTTCTAGCCTTTTCTGGGAGTAGTCAAGTGTTTTAAATTTCCCTGTTTTATCGATGGCATGCTGTTTTCAGTTTATGAAATTATTATATTGTTTTTGATGAAATAAACGCATGCAACGTATTTGGTAATTAAATGTGTATTTTAAAACATGTTTTGATTTATGGCATAATATAACATGATAAATACCATCTTTTGAATAATTCGGTGAACATAATTAAGCTCTAGTTCACAATCATTGTAAATGATGCGTGCGTCCCAAAGTTGACGCCATGGGGTAAGGTCCCTAAACCTGCGCAGGGCCGTTCGGCCTATTTAGACCGTAACGAGATGATCTAGGATAATTCAATTCGAGGCACGTATATTATAGCTACGACAAGTCCTCACTCAAAATATGATGGTTTATTTTAATGATTTATTATTTTAATATTGGGGCACGTATATTGCAGCTACGCTAAGTCCTCAATAGAATAAAACTTATATTAAAAATGTTTTCACGAAATTGTTGATTATTTGTTTTAAATGATTATTATGCCATGTATTCTTAAATTGTTGATTTTATTTTTGGAAACGAATATTATGCCATGCATTTAAATGCTACCTGTTTAATCCTCCTTTGTTTCTGTCCTACTGAGCCAGCGCTCACGTCCCTTTTCTTTGTGATTTCGAAATGACTACTTTCAGGTACGGGAGGTAGCAGTTCTGAAAATCGTTGAGATATCCGTTACTACCGAAGATGATGCTATCCGTTTTCTCCATCTTCTTCTTTATCTTTCTCATTCTGATGTAATGAGACTTTAAGTTTGTACTTTATTTCACGTTATTTAAATTTTATGCTTGGGAATATTTTATGGTTGGAAATTTCATTTGAAAACCGATTTTGTGTTTGATTTCCGCATTAAAAAGCATTTATTTTCTCCTTTATTTTATTATGTGGTTATGATGCTATTTTATAAATAATTAGGCTTAGCTAAATTATAATGTTGACCCGCTCTTCGTAATAAATGTTTTTCCTTAAATCTCGGGTTGATATTATGATTTGGCTGCCGTGTCACGTTCTAAATTTTGGGCCATGACACATTATGCAATAACTTTAATCCTGAGTAAATGAAGTACTTCATGTATATGACTTGTGCATTTTGATGTTCCAATAACTAAAGCGTCTCAGAGGTAGTAAGCTTATAGACCGATTTGTTGGGTGCATGACTTGTATACGATGGAGGGTTTGTTTGCAGATATCGGAATCATAGCTCTAATAAGAAGTTAAGGGTATCCTTTTAAAGGCATTATACTGGATGTGAAAATGGACAAGGCCTTGGATCGTCTACTAGGCAGATGACTTCTTGTTCACATATAGTGAATAATCATTTTCTTATTCCGTAGTATAGCCTAATCAATAGGTTGAACGGACTTTAACCTAAGGCTGATCATGGATATCATATGAGGGTTTTGCATACATAACAAGGTCATTGAGCATTAGCTTGTCACAAGCTTTCGTAATATGGTATATAATTGGGAGTTCAGTTTCAGGTTTATAGTGGTGTGACTCTGAAATTAGGGATCATATGATTGAGTTGTTCAGTACAGAATGATGATCATATGGAATTACGGGAGCCTGATTATATATATCAATTGGTCCCTCTACTAGCTCCACATAATTTCTTAACGAATGGCAAATTGATCTATATATGCTTATTGGCTAGTTGACTATGTATGGAAGGTGTAGACATAAGATAAAGGTTGGAAGACAAGATTCTCTCTGGTTGAATTCAGATTTTGTTTTGGATAATAGAGTACATAATTATTTGAACTCTAAATAAAATTGCCATGATTTTATTTGAGTTTGAATTAGAGTTGTAGAAAATTATCCATGAGGACAAAATTTGAAATAAAACTTTTTGTGGAGTTTAAAATTTGAAATTTGAAATTTAAATTTGAAATTTGAAATTTGAAATTTGAATTTGAAATTTAAATTTGAAATTTAAACTTTGAAATTCGAATTCAAATTTTGAATCACAATCCAAGTGATTCGAATTTTTTTTGTGTGGATAATTCCACATGGTAAGAATCGGTTTTGATATGGATAATGGAGAGGAAAATCTTGTTTGAATCCTACTCGAATTTTGAATCCTAAACTTAACTAAAATGGCCGAATTTGTTAATGGAGTTCTTCCCTAGAAGAATTCAGATTTTGTAGAGGATAAGGATAAAGGAAAATTCAAGTTTCAATCTTATTTGAATTTTGATTCTCTCCCTCACAAAGTGGCCAAATTTTAGTGGATAAATCTAAGGTGATTTTCGGATTTTTTTTATGGATAAGGATGAGATAAAATTTAAGTTAGAAAATCCTATTTGAATTTTGATTCTCCTCACAATTGGATGGCCAAATCTAGCCTTGTTCTTGGGCTAAGGGAAAATTTGGTTATCGTGGATAATGATGAGATAAAATTCAAGTTAAAATCCTGTTTGAATTTGGAATGCAAAATCCTCTAAGGTGGCCGAATCTTCCCATGATTGTGGCCTATAGGGAACTCGGATTTTGTGAGGAAAGGAAGGGAGAAAATCTTTTCCTAGTCCAATTCGAATTCAAGGGATAACCGTATGACAGTCCATAAATAAGGGTCCTGCCACTCTAGTTCTCTCAGACTATAAACTCTCAGGTGAGCAGGCTTATTATTGCATAACTCACCATGACAATAAGTTCTTTAGAGATCTGGGTGGTCAGAAGAAGACTAGCAGTGCTAGCATATCAGTCGATGAACCGAGTGCCCACACACTTTGCCATCCGGGAATTGGAGAATAGTAGAGAAGGCTAGTTGGTTGAAGCCCTCCAGTCATTCTCCTCCTGCAATCGGCATCCTTTAAGAGGTATGAGTTTTATCGTTGTTAGTTTATTGTATATGATATCATGAGATATTTAATTGTGGCGGCCGTTCATCGTGGAGGCTAACAGTATTACCACAGCTGAGCTTTGAAGTCGACTATGATAAACTGTTACCTCATTGGGTCACCGGCAACTTACTTGTAACTTGCTTTTACTATTTAATGTCCATATTCTAAACTTTGATTTTATCATAAAATAGGGGATTCTTTTTTTACAAACTGATCTCGAAACTAGATTATCATAAAACATATATTGAAATACACATGGTACATGATCGTGCTTAATTTACATCATGATACATTATTTCAAAACTTCTGTCTGATATGCTCAACGGAAATCGTTAGCAAGATCATTTCCCTTGTCCAGCCTTGGTGGCAGATGCAGATCTCGCTCCTCATCTATACGTGTCTACTGATGTACATGTTTCTTACCTACAACATGAATAAACTTGTTAGCGACAGGCTCAGTAAATTCAAACATAAAAACAAATAACATAGACCATGAATCATATCTTGATACTTAAATATATTGTTAGTACATGTCAGACTTAATTATGCTCAAATATGGCAAAATTTTAGTCTTCGGTTTTTATCTTGCATTATGTTCTGGTTTTGGGCCCCATGATTGGTCGTACCATAATGTGCGCATGACTGAGAGGGACTCTAGGGAGCGACCTACTGGCCAATCCTCTACAGTCTATTTGAACATCAGACTTCTGCACCGAGGATGCATCACTGTCAGTTTGGAAGTCATATCATAACTTAACATGAGGAACCTCCACCAATATGAGAGGCCGGTATGCTAAAGTGGTTTCATTATTGACTTTCATGTGGTTCCTAACAGGTGGCATTATTACTGCCTCATGGGTCTGGACTCTTTACATTACGTTCTTTATTTGTGGATATTTTATTTTCCATGTTAGTGTGTATATAGCACCTTGATACTTATTTACATGTCATACATAACATATAAATATATTACATGAATTCCTGTTACAAACAGATAAATGTCTGGACTTACAACATACAGCATGTAGACATAAATATGTTAAGTAAACTCATGTTGCAGACATTATAATGTTTGAAACTTACAGGTATTCTACTAAAGTTTGCTTCTTGGGATCCGTTGATGTCCCCTCGTCATATTTTAATTGGGTTCTTACAGATAAAATATTGTCTGTTAATCTTCATTGTTATTTGTTACTTTTTATATCCAATTTTTCTTCATTTTTATGAGATATTTCATTACTGCATTTAATTACACGGTGTGCTACACGGCCGTGTTCATGGCTGTGTAGCTACTTTGGTCACTGCTTTGCTACAGTACACGACCGTGGACATGGTTGTTCATGCATAAGTACACGACTGTGGACATGGTTGTTCATGCATAAGTGCATGGCCTGGTACACAGCTGTGTCCATGGCTGTGTACCTCTCGGCGTGGTCATGTACTCTGGGTGTGTTCAGAACCCTTTCTCTTTATACGCCCATGTTCTCTCTTTACACGCCCATGTATTGGAGTACACGCCTTAATACACGGCCATGTCTAAGGCCGTGTAACTCTCAGGTTAGTGAATTTCTTACTACACACCCGTATTATCAAATTATATGCCCGTGTTCTGTAAATACATGCCCGTGTTCTATAAGTACATGCCCATGTACTATAAAAAAATTTGAATTTGATCATTAAAAACTTAATTAAGACCTTTAGAGTTATAATTGAGTTATTCTAAGGCCTTAATAGTCTTTTTCTAACGTTTTTGGAAATTTTTAGTCAAAAATGACCATTTTGCCTTAAACGAAATCTTATGCCATAAAATTCTCATTTTAAAGTTTTAATGGGATTTTCTAAGCCCAATAATTACAAAAGAATTTTTCTTACGTTTTGGGGCTCCAAAAGGGATGTTTCACTAATGTTGAAAACGTCCTTCATTCTTTTCCCAAACTAGATTATCGAGGGGCTCGGGTTTTCAAACCTCAACGCTATTTTACCCCTTGTTTCCTAAATACCCTATAAGATTTTCGACAGTATCACCGCTTAATTTTTATGTTCCTGGCGTTTAGGTGACACCTTAAAACCCTTGATACCTGCCAAGTACTAAACCAAAGGCCTAATTTTTATGTAAAATTACAAACTTTTTACGTAAAAATTCATTTATAACCTTAGTCATTTTTAATGACGGTTTGGTTCGTTTTTACCTATTCTTGCTTTTGGTTTTATCCACATTTCAAATCGCATTTTCCCTCACAAAATTTTCCATTTCAACACAATCTCAAACCATGGTTTTAAATAAAAAAAAAGCACCCAAAAATTACATTTTTCTTGCTTCTATCACATCCCTTGGATTTATTTCATACCAAAATCATCTTTGGAGGCAAGAAACCAATAACACAACTTAGATTTCATCCCCCTTAACACACGATTTTCATTGAGAAACCATGCATAAACTTTGTGTTTTTCTATGCAAATGCTGTGACGTCCCGTGCCCTTAGTGGCCTGAATCGTCACTTAAAAACTACTACTTGAACTGATGCTTATACTTTCTTGCAAACCATTAATACTTACTTAAAACTTATTAACTTAGATACCTTAATTCTAGGGGATTTTTTTTAGGCATACGTATTTACTATTCATGTACGTGTACCTTCGAAAATACAAAGTCTAAATCATAAAGAGTTTAGCTTTACATACATGCTTATAAAATTCTTTAACTAATTACTATTCAAAATATACTATTCATATATATACTGTTTACTGTCCCAAAATATACTATTACTCAAAAACTATGCAGAAGATATTACTTGTGGTGGTATCCATAAACTCGCCCTCACACCCACCTCCGCCGCCGTCATCGCCCATTAAGGTTTAAGCCATAGGATGCTTACCTATAGTATGAACATACACAGTGGGCTTTATTGCCCAGTAAATACAACATGTTAACCGCAAAACATGTTTAAAGTATAATACATACTTAAAATCATATAACCATGTCAGGTATCAACATATACTACTTAACGTAGTACATAACACATTCATCACACATCATGGCACTGGATACAAAACTTCACATACTTTATGCATAGCAGGAACTTCTTGTACTAAATGCATCTTACTGTAGCTAGAAGCATAGTGAATTATATTATGAACAATGCACGGTCCGTTTATGTTCATTTATGCTTCAATACTCTTTTTCTTTCTCTTGTCTACTTAGGGCCCGTGTGCCAGTACCGTGTGTGCATAGACTATCGGTAACGCCTGTGGTCAAAAAGGTCGAAGAGCCATCAACGGATGCTTAACTTTGCCTAACTTACTTTAACTTGAAAAACCTCTCCAATTGAAAAGGCCGGTACGACACGCTTACTAAATTCCATCTTGTTTATCTATTCTAGCCATATACTTCTCTAAGCTGTCCCTAGTCCTACGCGGAAGGGATATATGGCATCTAACTTGTTATTTCATCAATCTACTTGATTGTGAAACTATATGCTCTTATACATGCTGTGCAACAACGTGTGCATGACATACGTACTTAATATACTGTAAAAACATCATTTTAAATTCATTTCATTCATGTCGCAGGCGGAGTTGTACTTACCTAGTTGCAAGAAATTCGTATTCTCGCCTTGTCAACTTACAGGTTACCACCTGTCATCAATAACGTATCTCATTAACACTTTTGTCGAGTCACTAATACTGTTAGTGACTAAGGCAGATAAAATCGCTTGGTACCGATTGTCATCAGTACTAACTCACTCTCTATTCAGAGTTGGATGCTCTATATGTGGTTGATTAATTTATTACCCAATAAATTAATAAATGTCATTCTTTGGTCACTATTGTGACAACCGGGAATTTAATCGTTCTCGGAGACTATGGACAATGTATGTGAATAGTCATTTTTAAGTTTTAAACTGTAAAATAAATGATTTAATACTGTTTAGAATGCGATAAAATGTTTAAAAAGGTCAAATCATGAATTTGACTGTAGAAAATTTTATCTAGTTGAAACGGGGGAAAATGGTATCAAGTTGGAACCGAAAACCCTAAAAAAAGTATGTGTTTCACTAAAAGATGAAAAATTTTAGATTGTATTTTTGGCCAAATGACAGTATATTAGGGCAAACCGAGCGCGCAGATGGCCTCATAAAACCACTGGTGTGATTTCAGTAAAATATGGTTCGGGGTAATTTTTGGTTGAATTGGAACTGAAAACCAACTAGAAGTAAACTAGGTTCTAATGGGATGACCTCATTAGCATGATGTCATAATTAAATTAATTATGTAAATGGTGGAAAGAAATCCAAGCTTTAATGGCTAGGATTTAACACTTTTTGATCCAAAGGTTGAGATTAAGCAAAAATGTCATAGATTTTATTTAAATTTCTTGGATAAATCCAAGCAAAATGAGCTGTCCTAGCAGCTATAAAACATCCATAAAAAGTTGCAAAAAGACCCCCAAAAAAGTTGCAACTAAGTCCCTAAAGTTTTGACAAAATGCCAACTAGTTTACAACTAAATCCCTCACTTATGTGCTGCTATATATACCCATTTTGCTGCTGGAATTCATGTGGAAACAGCCAAAGAAATTCAGAAAACAAGCAGCCCTTGTTCCCCATTAAAATCGTGAGTTCCCCACCCTTTTACAAGCCAAAAATCTTCAAATTTTAGTGTTCAAGTTCATCTTTAAGTGGCAAGAAGTGTTTCTAGCAAGGTAACCTTCAAAAAAAATCCGTTTTCTTGCTTCTTTTTGGCTGAAAAACAGTGGCTGGAATAGTGAAATTATTGATGAAAAAGTTTGAGTTTTATGTTATTGTTTATGTATTAGAGTATGGTTATGATTGAAACAAGTTTTGGTGATGAATTTGGTGAGTTTGGAATGCAAAAACTTGATTTTTTCTTATGTTTTCTTAGTGTAAAACTGTGGCAATATATAGGGCTAAGGGTGAAAAAAATTGTTATGCTATGGTTGAATTGGTTTAAAATGAAATCTATGTAAGTTGACATTGTAAACAAAAAAATTTTGGTTGAGTTTTTCAAAGAAAAAAATCCGTGAGTTAGGGTTAGGTTTTAGTGAAAGATTTGCATGGGAATTTGATGTTTTAGTTATAAAATCATGTTGTGGTAATTGGAATGGTGTTATGGTGTAATTAGAAATTTGGAAAAAAATTTTATGCATGTGTTATGGTGAGACCGTGGGGTATATGTGAAGGATAGAAAAAATTTGTATGAGAATATGTTGTTGTTTTATGGTTTGAAAGCATAGGAATTATATAAGTTTTATTTAGAAACTTGTATGTGAAAGACTAAAAAGAATCATTCCTAAGGGCACCTAATTTTTACTAAAATCCTACATGTTAAACCTAATGTTGTCAAGGGTTGATAATGGGATTAAAATTTATTGGTTAACCTATATGTTGAAATCGTGGGATTAAAATGAAATATAAGGCTAAGCGTGATGCAAATTGGTTTTAAAATTCAAGTTTTGGTCAATGAATGTGATGTTGAAATTTTTGTGCAAAAAGTTAGTACTTTTGCATAAAAATTACGCCTCTGGTATAGTACTTGATAGATTAGTTAGGATAGATGGTTTCGAGGCATTTTCTATACGCCGGAAGCCTTAAATTTCGACGGAAATGCTACCGAAATTTTTTTAGACCACACGAGGGGTATTTTAGGAATCGAAGGGTAAATTAAGGTCAAGAAAGAAAACCCGAGCCCCCTCGATGACCTAGACCAAGGGAAAGGGGAAGGATGAAAGTTTTAAGAACTACTAAAACGTCCATCCGGAGCTCAGAAACGATAGAAAAACGATAAAACGCTCCCTACGTCGGAATAGTGCCACCCGAGGGTCGAGTGATAAAAGTTAGCAGTTTTATAATAATTAGGGTTGTAAAAATTTACCAAAGTTTAGAAAAAATTATTTTAAGATTTTTAAGTTCAGAAAATTCCATTAGAACGGTAAAATAAAATAGTTACGGCCCAAGAACCCAATAGGGGCAAAATGGTCATTTTGACCAAAAATGTCCAAATTGTTCAAAACGAACCATTAAAACCCTAGAACCATAACATTAAAAATTTAGAAGTCAAAATCGAGTTCAGAGTCGAAGAAAATCAAGATTTATAACGAAAACCCACTAGGGCCGAGAAAGTCAAAGTTACTATTTTGATCAAAGTTATTATTCATGACCTCCTACAACAATTTAGGAAAAGAGCCGTTAGGACCCTAAATGATCCAATATAGATAGAATTAAGATTTTTAAGGCCAGAAATACAGTTTAAAAATGGGAAACCACAGTCAGGGGTAAAATAGTAATTTTACCCCAAAATTTTAGAAAAAGCTTAAAATGATATAAAAGTGTAAAAATATGGATTAGGGTACGAAAAGTAAATTTTGGATATTTTATTAAAATTAAATATCTAAAATGTCAGTATGAATAACCGGTGTATACCTCGGTTATAGGAACTCAACGGAGAGGCGACAAGAGACCGTTGGTGGAAATCAAAGCGAAGACGTTAGCAAATTTTTTATAAGTTCAGACATTTAATTGTCTGCAATATGAACATTTATAATATATTTATTTATTTTAAATTATAAAATGTGTAGTTATATAAATTAATGCATGACACACTAAATCAGTGTAGAATGCACTAAGAGTAATAATTGAAACTACACTTACTAAGTAAAATTAAGACATGTAATATAAGGGTTTCGAATCAAGTGATATTGAAAATGTCACAGGACCAGAACTGTATGAAAGAAGGTAACAACACCATTTATTGGCGTACCAGGCTTCTGATCTACGGGAAGGTTTCCTAAGTTGTTTTAGACTGTAGAGGAGTGGCCAGTTGGTCGCACCCCAGCGTCCCTCTCAATCATGCACGTAAAACGGTACGACCAACATTGGGGCCCAAAACCAGAACCTAAAATAAGATAATGACCTAAGATTTAAATTGTTCTCATAACCAAGCATAAGCTAGCATAATATGTTTTACAGTATAGGTGAAACTAACATGTCTTAGGGTTGAGGTTAAGGTTGCTATTCTCTTTGACTCACTATGGTTTATATTATTGATTGTTATGTTTGAACTTACTGAGCCTGTCGCTCACCAAGTTGTTCATGTTATAGGTGAAAAGCCTGTATACCATTAGATCTGTGATGGATGCCGAGATGGAGATGCATGTGTTAGGAAATGCCTTAAGCATTAGAGACATTTTGATGTATTTATTTTGAACTAGATAATAAAATTATATATAGAGGTTATTCATTACATTGCTATCTGTCCTCACTTTATTTACATGTTAAAGTAAATGTAAGCAAATATGGCTCCCTTACTGCTTGTGTTAAACTATTAGAACGTTGCATGCAATGGACTTTTGTATGCGAGAAGACAATGTTCTAAAGTTAGTGATCTAAACTATGGCCTGTAGTCAATGGGGTTAGACCGAGCATCTAACTCATGTTAAGACTATTATGTTGTCTAAAGCCTTGGAAGGGACGGTTTGTCTTGACTGTCTGGAGCTGGACTCCCAAGTAGAGACATAAATATGTTGCTTGGTGGTGACATATTAGACTAGGACTAAAGCGTGATTGATCTACGAAGTCTACGTTGAGTGGATCGATCTGCTTTTGACGTTCATTGTGCAGTAACCTTAATCCTGAGTAAAAGAACAGCTTCATGTATATGACTTGTGTACTTTGATGTTCCAATGTCTAAAGCATCTCAGAGGTAGTAAGCTTATAGACTGGTTCGTTGGGTGCATGACTTGTATACGATGAAGGGTTCGTTTACAGATATCGAAATCATAGCTCTAATGAGGAGTTAAGGGTATCCTCTTAAAGGCATTGTACTGAATGTGAAAATGGACAAGGCCTTGGGTCGTCTGCTGGGCGGATGACTTCTCATTCACATATGCTAAATAATCATTTTCTTAATTCGGTAGTATAATGGAACTTTAAGATAGCCTGATCAGTAAGATTAAACGGACTTTGGCCTAAGGCTGATCATAGATATCATATGAGGGTTCTGCATATATGACAAGGTCATTGGATGATAGCTTGTCACAGGCTTACGTAATATGGTATATAATTGGGAGTTCAGTTTTAGGTTTATAGTGGTGTAACTCTGAAATTAGTTATCATATGATTGAGTTGTTTGGTAAAGAATGATGATCATATGGATTTGCGAGAGCCCGATTATATATGTCCAATCAGTCCCTCTACTAGCTCCACATAATTCCTTAATGTTTGGCAAATTGATTTGTGTATGCTCTTGGCTAGTTTATTATGCATGGATGGTGATGACATAGGATTAGGATGGTAGACAAGATTCTCTCCGATTGGATTCAGATTTTGTTTTGGATAATAGAGTATACAATTATTCGAACTCCAAATAAAGTTGCCGTGATTTTATTTGAGATTGGATTGGAGTTGTAGAAAATTATCCATGAGAACAAGAATTTGAAATACAACTGTTTTGTGGATTTTGAAATTTGAATTTTGAAATTTGAAATTTGAAATTTGAATTTGACATTTGAATTTGAAATTTGAATTTGAAATTCGAATTTCAAATTCGAATTTGAAACTTAAATTTGAAATTTGAAATTTAAAATTTAAAATTTGAAATTTGAAATTGAAATTTGAATTTGAAATTTGAAATTCAAATTTTGAATCACAGTCCAAGTGGGATTCGAATTTGTTGTGGTAAATCCACAAGGAATGAATTTCGAATTTGAGTTGGATATGGAGAGGATAATCTTGTTAGAATCCTACTTGAATTTTGAATCCAAATCCTAACTAAAGATGGACGAAAATTTTGAGGATTATCCTCAATGGATTTTCAGATTTTTGTGGATAAGGTTCAAGGAAAAATTCAAGTTTCAATCCCAGTTGAATTTGGATTCTCTCCTCCCAGATAATGGCCAAATTTTAGGAGTGAATCTCCTAGGAGATTTTCGGTTATTTTGAATAAGGATGAGATAAGATTCAAGCTTGAAAATCCTAGTGGAATTTTGATTCTCCCTTATCTAAAAGTAACCAAATTTTTGAGGAGATTTTCTCCTTTGAATTTTTGGATTTTTTGGTTGAAAAAGGGAGATAAAATTCTAGTTAAAATCTTGTTTAGATTTGGATTGGATTTATCCTAAAATGGTCGAATTTATTGTTGGGATTTTCCCCTTGGAAAATTCAGATTTTATGCTTGTGGATAAGGGAGAATATCTTCTCCTAATCCAATTCGAATTCAGAGAATCACCTCATGCAGGTCTATAAATAGAGGTCCTGCCACTCCAGTTCTCTCAGACCACAGACTCTCAGGTGGCAGGCTTATTGTTGCGCAGTGTTAGGAAATGCCCTAAGTATTAGAGACATTTTGATGTATTCATTTTGAACTGGATAATAAAATTATACATAGAGGTTATTCATTACATTGCTATCTGTCTTCGTCTTATTTACATGTTAAAGTAAATGTAAGCAAATATGGCTCACTGACTGCTTGTGTTAAAACTGTTAGAACGTTGCATGCAATGGACTTTTGTATGTGAGAAAACAATGTTCTAAAGTTAGCGGTCTAAACTATGGTCTGTAGTCTATGGGGTTAGACCGAGCATCTAACTCATGTTAAGACTATTATGTTGTCTAAAGCCTTGGAGGGGACGGTTTGTCTTGACTATCTGGAGCTGGACTCCCAAGTAGAGACATAGATATGTTGCTTGGAGGTGACATATTAGACCGAGACTAAAGCGTAATTGATCTACGTAGTCTGCTATGAGTGGATCAATCTGCTTTTGACGTTCATTGTGCAATAACCTTAATCCTGAGTAAATGAACTACTTCATGTATATGACTTGTGTACTTTGATGTTCCAATGGCTAAAGCGTCTCAGAGGTAGTAAGCTTATAGACCGGTTCATTGGGTGCATGACTTGTATACGATGAAGGGTTTGTTTGCAGATATCGGAATCATAGCTCTGAGGAGTTAAAGGTATCCTCTTAAAGGCATTATACTGAATGTAAAAATGGACAAGGCCTTGGGTCGTCTGCTAGGCGGATGACTTCTTATTCACATATGGTGAATAATCATTTTCTTAATTCTGTAGTATAATGGAACTTTAAGATAGCCTGATCAGTAGGATTAAACAGACTTTGACCTAAGGCTGATCATAGATATCATATGAGGGTTTTGCATATATGACAAGGTCATTGGATAGTAGCTTGTCATAGGCTTACGTAATACGGTATATAATTGGGAGTTCAGTTTCAGGTTTATAGTGGTGTGACTCTGAAATTAGTGATCATATGATTGAGTTGTTCGGTACAGAATGATGATCATATGGAATCACGGGAGCCCGATTATATATGTCCAATTAGTCTCTCTACTAGCTCTACATAATTCCTTAACGTTTGGCAAATTGATTTGTGTATGCTATTGGCTAGTTTATTATGCATGGATGGTGATGATACATGATTAGGATGGTAGACAAGATTCTCTCCGGTTGGATTCAGATTTTGTTTTGGATAATAGAGTACACAATTATTCGAACTCCAAATAAAGTTGCCATGATTTTATTTGAGATTGGATTGGAGTTGTAGAAAATTATCCATGAGAACAAGAATTTGAAACACAACCGTTTTGTGAATTTTGAAATTTGAATTTTGAAATTTTGAAATTTGAATTTTGAAATTTGAAATTTGAAATTTGAATTTGAAATTTGAATTTGAAATTTGAATTTGAAATTCGAATATGAAATTTGAATTTGAAATTTGAAATTTGAAATTTGAAATTTGAATTTGAAATTCGAATTTGAAATTCGAATTTGAAATTTAAATTTGAAATTTGAATTTGAAATTCGAATTTGAAATTTGAAATTCAAATTTTGAATCATAGTCCAAGTGGGATTCGAATTTGTTGTGGAAAATCCACAAGGTTTGAAATTCGAATTTGAGTTGGATTTGGAGAGGATAATCTTGTTAGAATCCTATTTGAATTTTGAATCTAAATCCTAACAAAAGTGGACGAAATTTTTGAGGATAATCCTCAATGGAATTTCGGTTTTTATGGATAAGGTTCAAGGGAAAAATTCAAGTTTCAATCCCAGTTGAATTTGGATTCTCTCCTCCCTGAAAAGTGGCCAAAATTTTGGAGATAATCTCCTAGGAAAATTCGGTTATTTTGGATAAGGTTGAGATAAGATTCAAGCTTGAAAATCCTAGTGGAATTTTGATTCTTCCTTATCCTAAAAGTGGCCGAATATTTGGAGAAGATTTTCTCCTAGGAATTTCGTATTTTTTGGTTAAAAATGGGAGATAAAATTCTAGTTAAAATCTTGTTTAGATTTGGATTGGATTTATCCTAAGAAAACTGAATTTATTGTTGGGATTTTCCCATGGAAAAATTCAGATTTTTTGGTTATGGATAAGGGAGAATATCTTTTCCTAGTCCAATTCGAATTCAGAGAATCACCTCATGCAGGTCTATAAATAGAGGTCCTGCCACTCCAGTTCTCTCAGACCACAGACTCTCAGGTGAGCAGGCTTATTGTTGCACAGCTCATCGTGACAATAAAGTTCTTTAGAGATCTGGGTGGTCGGAAGAAGACTAGCAGTGCTAGCATACCGATCTAGGTTCAGAGTGCCCACACACTCACCCATTCGGGAATTGGAGAATAGTAGAGAAGGCTAGTTGGTTGAAGCCTCCGATCATTCTCCTCTTGCAAGATTGGAGTCCTTGAGGTATGAGTTTTAATTGTTGTTGGTTTATTGTATATGGCATCATGAGATATTTAACGATCTAAAAATTTTTATTGTTCCGCTGCGCCACTCTGATACGTTTTTACCGATTTATTTTCCTACACACAGCCCACCGTGACAATAAGTTCTTTAAAGATCTAGGTGGTCGGAAGAAAACTAGCAGTGCTAGCATACCGATCGAGGTTCAGAGTGCCCACACACTCAGCCATTCAGGAATTAGAGAATAGTAGAGAAGGCTAGTTGGTTGAAGCCCTCCGGTCATTCTCCTCCTGCAGATTGGCGTCCTTGAGGTATGAGTTTTAATTGTTGTTGGTTTATTGTATATGGCATCATGAGATATTTAACGATCTGAAAAATTTTTATTGTTCCGCTGCGCCACTCTGATATGTATTTATCGATTCATTTTCCTGCAGCATGAATTTTGAAATTTGAAATTTGAAATTTGAATTTCAAATTTGAAATTTGAAAGTCAAATTTTGAATCACAGTCCAAGTGGGATTCGAATTTGTTTTGGTAAATCCACAAGGAATGAAATTCAAATTTGAATTGGATATGGAGAGGATAATCTTGTTAGAATCCTACTTGAATTTTGAATCCAAATCCTAACTAAAGATGGACGAAAATTTTGAGGATTATCCTCAATGGATTTTCGGATTTTTATGGATAAGGTTCAAGGAAAAATTCAAGTTTCAATCCCAGTTGAATTTGGATTCTCTCCTCCCAGATAATGGCCAAATTTTAGGAGTGAATCTCCTAGGAGATTTTCGGTTATTTTGGATAAGGATGAGATAAGATTCAAGCTTGAAAATCATAATGGAATTTTGATTCTCCCTTATCTAAAAGTGGCCAAATTTTTGAGGAGATTTTCTCCTTTGAATTTTTAGATTTTTTGGTTGAAAAAGGGAGATAAATTTCTAGTTAAAATCTTATTTAGATTTGGATTGGATTTATCCTAAAGTGGCTGAATTTATTGTTGGGATTTTCCCCTTGGAAAATTCAGATTTTGTGCTTGTGGATAAGGGATAATATCTTCTCCTAATCCAATTCGAATTCAGAGAATCACCTCATGCAGGTTTATAAATAGAGGTCCTGCCACTCCAGTTCTCTCAAACCACAGTCTCTCAGGGGAGCAGGCTTATTGTTGCACAGCCCACCGCGAGAATAAGTTCTTTAGAGATCTGGGTGGTTAGAAGAAGACTAGTAGTACTAGCATACCGATCGAGGTTCAGAGTGCCCACACACTCAGCCATTCGGGAATTGGAGAATAGTAGAGAAGGCTAGTTGGTTGAAGCCCTCCGGTCATTCTCCTCCTGCAGATTGGCGTCCTTGAGGTATGAGTTTTAATTGTTGTTGGTTTATCGTATATGGCATCATGAGATATTTAACGATCTGAAAAATTTTTATTGTTCCGCTGCGCCACTCTGATACGTTTTTACCGATTTATTTTCCTACACATAGCCCACCGTGACAATAAGTTCTTTAGAGATCTAGGCGGTCGGAAGAAAACTAGCAGTGCTAGCATACCGATCGAGGTTCAGAGTGCCCACACACTCACCCATTCGGGAATTGGAGAATAGTAGAGAAGGCTAGTTGGTTGAAGCCTCCGATCATTCTCCTCTTGCAAGATTGGAGTCCTTGAGGTATGAGTTTTAATTGTTGTTGGTTTATTGTATATGGCATCATGAGATATTTAACGATCTAAAAATTTTTATTGTTCCGCTGCGCCACTCTGATACGTTTTTACCGATTTATTTTCCTACACACAGCCCACCGTGACAATAAGTTCTTTAAAGATCTAGGTGGTCGGAAGAAAACTAGCAGTGCTAGCATACCGATCGAGGTTCAGAGTGCCCACACACTCAGCCATTCAGGAATTAGAGAATAGTAGAGAAGGCTAGTTGGTTGAAGCCCTCCGGTCATTCTCCTCCTGCAGATTGGCGTCCTTGAGGTATGAGTTTTAATTGTTGTTGGTTTATTGTATATGGCATCATGAGATATTTAACGATCTGAAAAATTTTTATTGTTCCACTGCGCCACTCTGATATGTATTTATCGATTCATTTTCCTGCAGCATGAATTTTGAAATTTGAAATTTGAATTTGAAATTTAAATTTGAAATTCGAATTTGAAATTTGAATTTAAAATTTAAATTTGAAATTTGAATTTGAAATTCAAATTTGAAATTTGAAATTTGAATTTGAAATTCAAATTTGAAATTTGAAAGTCAAATTTTGAATCACAGTCCAAGTGGGATTCGAATTTGTTTTGGTAAATCCACAAGGAATGAAATTCAAATTTGAATTGGATATGGAAAGGATAATCTTGTTAGAATCCTACTTGAATTTTGAATCCAAATCCTAACTAAAGATGGACGAAAATTTTGAGGATTATCCTCAATGGATTTTCGGATTTTTATGGATAAGGTTCAACGAAAAATTCAAGTTTCAATCCCAGTTGAATTTGGATTCTCTCCTCCCAGATAATGGCCAAATTTTAGGAGTGAATCTCCTAGGAGATTTTCGGTTATTTTGGATAAGGATGAGATAAGATTCAAGCTTGAAAATCATAGGGGAATTTTGATTCTCCCTTATCTAAAAGTGGCCAAATTTTTGAGGAGATTTTCTCCTTTGAATTTTTAGAGTTTTTGGTTGAAAAAGGGAGATAAATTTCTAGTTAAAATCTTATTTAGATTTGGATTGGATTTATCCTAAAGTGGCTGAATTTATTGTTGGGATTTTCCCCTTGGAAAATTCAGATTTTGTGCTTGTGGATAAGGGATAATATCTTCTCCTAATCCAATTCGAATTCAGAGAATCACCTCATGCAGGTCTATAAATAGAGGTCCTGCCACTCCAGTTCTCTCAAACCACAGTCTCTCAGGAGAGCAGGCTTATTGTTGCACAGCCCACCGCGAGAATATGTTTTTTAGAGATCTGGGTGGTTAGAAGAAGACTAGTAGTACTAGCATACCGATCGAGGTTCAGAGTGGCCACACACTCAGCCATTCGGGAATTGGAGAATAGTAGAGAAGGCTAGTTGGTTGAAGCCCTCTGGTCATTCTCCTCCTGCAGATTGGCGTCCTTGAGGTATGAGTTTTAATTGTTGTTGGTTTATTGTATATGGCATCATGAGATATTTAACGATCTGAAAAATTTTTATTGTTCCGCTACGCCACTCTGATACGTTTTTACCGATTTATTTTCCTACACACAGCCCACCGTGACAATAAGTTCTTTAGAGATCTAGGTGGTCGGAAGAAAACTAGCAGTGCTAGCATACCGATCGAGGTTCAGAGTGCCCACACACTCAGCCATTCGGGAATTGGAGAATAGTAGAGAAGGCTAGTTGGTTGAAGCCCTCCGGTCATTCTCCTCCTGCAGATTGGCGTCCTTGAGGTATGAGTTTTAATTGTTGTTGGTTTATTGTATATGGCATCATGAGATATTTAACGATCTGAAAAATTTTTATTGTTCCGCTGCGCCACTCTGATATGTATTTATCGATTCATTTTCCTGCAGCATGAATTTTGAAATTTGAAATTTGAAATTTGAATTTGAAATTTGAATTTGAAATTTAAATTTGAAATTCGAATTTGAAATTTGAATTTAAAATTTAAATTTGAAATTTGAATTTGAAATTCAAATTTGAAATTTGAAATTTGAATTTGAAATTCAAATTTGAAATTTGAAAGTCAAATTTTGAATCACAGTCCAAGTGGGATTCGAATTTGTTTTGGTAAATCCACAAGGAATGAAATTCAAATTTGAATTGGATATGGAGAGGATAATCTTGTTAGAATCCTACTTGAATTTTGAATCCAAATCCTAACTAAAGATGGACGAAAATTTTGAGGATTATCCTCAATGGATTTTCGGATTTTTATGGATAAGGTTCAAGGAAAAATTCAAGTTTCAATCCCAGTTGAATTTGGATTCTCTCCTCCCAGATAATGGCCAAATTTTAGGAGTGAATCTCCTAGGAGATTTTCGGTTATTTTGGATAAGGATGAGATAAGATTCAAGCTTGAAAATCATAGTGGAATTTTGATTCTCCCTTATCTAAAAGTGGCCAAATTTTTGAGGAGATTTTCTCCTTTGAATTTTTAGATTTTTTGGTTGAAAAAGGGAGATAAATTTCTAGTTAAAATCTTATTTAGATTTGGATTGGATTTATCCTAAAGTGGCTGAATTTATTGTTGGGATTTTCCCCTTGGAAAATTCAGATTTTGTGCTTGTGGATAAGGGATAATATCTTCTCCTAATCCATTTCGAATTCAGAGAATCACCTCATGCAGGTCTATAAATAGAGGTCCTGCCACTCCAGTTCTCTCAAACCACAGTCTCTCAGGTGAGCAGGCTTATTGTTGCACAACCCACCGCGAGAATAAGTTCTTTAGAGATCTGGGTGGTTAGAAAAAGACTAGTAGTACTAGCATACCGATTGAGGTTCAGAATGCCCACACACTCAGCCATTCGGGAATTGGAGAATAGTAGAGAAGGCTAGTTGGTTGAAGCCCTCCGGTCATTCTCCTCCTGCAGATTGGCGTCCTTGAGGTATGAGTTTTAATTGTTGTTAGTTTATTGTATATGGCATCATGAGATATTTAACGATCTGAAAAATTTTTATTGTTCCGCTGCGCCACTCTGATACGTATTTACCGATTTATTTTCCTGCAGCATGAATTTTGAAATTTGAATTTGAAATTTGAATTTGAAATTTAAATTTGAAATTCGAATTTGAAATTTGAATTTAAAATTTAAATTTGAAATTTGAATTTGAAATTCAAATTTGAAATTTGAAATTTGAAATTTGAAATTTGAATTTGAAATTCAAATTTTGAATCACAGTCCAAGTGGGATTCGAATTTGTTTTGGTAAATCCACAAAGAATGAAATTCAAATTTGAGTTGGATATGGAGAGGATAATCTTGTTAGAATCCTACTTGAATTTTGAATCCAAATCCTAACTAAAGATGGACGAAAATTTTGAGGATTATCCTCAATGGATTTTCGGATTTTTATGGATAAGGTTCAAGGAAAAATTCAAGTTTCAATCCCAGTTGAATTTGGATTCTCTCCTCCCAGATAATGGCCGAATTTTAGGAGTGAATCTCCTAGGAGATTTTCGGTTATTTTGGATAAGGATGAGATAAGATTCAAGCTTGAAAATCCTAGTGGAATTTTAATTCTCCCTTATCTAAAAGTGGCCAAATTTTTGAGGAGATTTTCTCCTTTGAATTTTTAGATTTTTTGGTTGAAAAAGGGAGATAAATTTCTAGTTAAAATCTTATTTAGATTTGGATTGGATTTATCCTAAAGTGGCTGAATTTATTGTTGGGATTTTCCCCTTGGAAAATTCAGATTTTGTGCTTGTGGATAAGGGATAATATCTTCTCCTAATCCAATTCGAATTCAGAGAATCACCTCATGCAGGTCTATAAATAGAGGTCCTGCTACTCCAGTTCTCTCAAACCACAGTCTCTCAGGTGAGCAGGCTTATTGTTGCACAGCCCACCGCGAGAATAAGTTCTTTAGAGATCTGGGTGGTTAGAAGAAGACTAGTAGTACTAGCATACCGATCGAGGTTCAGAGTGGCCACACACTCAGCCATTCGGGAATTGGAGAATAGTAGAGAAGGCTAGTTGGTTGAAGCCCTCCGGTCATTCTCCTCCTGCAGATTGGCGTCCTTGAGGTATGAGTTTTAATTGTTGTTGGTTTATTGTATATGGCATCATGAGATATTTAACGATCTGAAAAATTTTTATTGTTCCGCTGCGCCACTCTGATACGTATTTACCGATTCATTTTCCTGCAGCATGAGCCAGAGGACTGGGCAAGGGAAATGGTCTAACTACATGACTTCCCCTGAGCAGCATTATGCAAAGTTTTGAAGTATTGTAATATAATGTAAAATAAGTTTATATTATGTACAACATCTACTATAGTACTCGTAACTCTATGGTATTATGACTTTTTATACTGCTAGTTAACTTTCACAAAAATATATATATATTAAACGGTAAAAGTTTTATCAAGTTAAAAAGAAAGTTTAAAAAAAAATCAATCAAGGAATTGACGACTCATAAGAACACAGATTATTACAATTGACCTTAAAGTTGGCTGTAATAACTCTGGAAAATCCCTACGTAGAGAGGGTCATCACAACCATTACCGTTTGTGACTATAACTTATGTTTCTATGTGGTACCGAGGCCCATCGATAACCTATTGGTCTACTTTGGGCATTTGGTGTCTAACTGATACCGTGTTTGATTAAGTTTGTCTACTTGACAATTTAATCATCGTTCCTCACAATATTGATCAAACATGGTCCTTAACTGGTTTACAGACCAGTAACTGACTAGTTACCTCGTGCGTTATTGACCGTATATCCTACCGGGTTACCTTGTGAAAACTTGGTATGGTAACCCACCGAGTTACTATGGCTCGTTTAGTGTGGTAGCCTACCGGGCTACCCACACTGTTTTAGTTTGAAAAATTGTTTTGGTTGCCTTATAAAATTCTTGGAAAAATTATGTGTTTTGAAACCGTCCCTTATCACCCCGTTGGAAGGTGGGGATGTTTTATTAAAATTACGTTTTTATTTTAAAAGTGTAGAATACAATTTCAGTGTTGCATTTTAAAGGTGGACTGTTTTAAAAAATTGTTTGTAACGACTTCATTTGAAAATTTTACGAACATAACATTTTTCATCCTTGACGAGATGAACAATTCTTGTGTTCACCTCGGAGCTTAATTCTAACTCAAACAGGTTCTAATCTTACCAAACCCGTGGCTATTGTGCCTAGTTTTTTGTAAAAATTCCAGTTTTACGTCATTTTAAAAACGGCTCTGTTTGAGGCCCGAAACAGTCAAATTTTTAAAATACGCACAAGTTATCTTGAAGGTTTCGACGAGATCTACAAATTTTGTGTTGAGCCTGAGGTCTAGTTCGGGCTCTAAGTGGTCCATTTTTAACAAAACCTGAGACTATATCTGGGCTCAGATTTTCAGTCCCAGTTTTGGACACCGAATGAAAACCACTCAAAAAACCTATCGTAGTGTCGTTTTTGGCCAAAACCTACACAAAAATGACCATAACAAAATTTCCTTAAAACTCTATGTTTCACAATTCCCAAATTTGGACCCTAAGGTGGTCAAAATAGGCAAAATCTATGGCCTTTTTCTGGGGACAGATTGTGTCCAGCCGTTCTAAAATAAAACGTTCATACTCACACATGCATACATCTATTCGTAAAAATGTAAACACAATCACAAACTTAAAAATGGAAAGCTAAGGGTTCAAAATAAACTTATTACAACCCATTTTCATAAGTAAATACATATAAATGACCTTGATCAAACTTAAAAATTACTAACCACCAAGAAGAGTTTCAGTTTTACCTCTTATGCTATGATTCAAGCACAACTCCGAATCAAGGGCTTGAGTGCCTAAAATGGCCATGTGAACCAAGGAGAATGGGGGTCGGTTTTATGCTTGCAAAAAACCAAAAATTTACCTTTAATATCAACCCAAAACAACAACTAGAAAAACACAAAGATAGGTTCCAAAAACTTACCCTTGCAAATTGTTGAAGTAGCTTGGAATGAGATCACCTAACACAAGCTTGAAGGGGTTGATTTTTGGCGAGTATTTGGTTCAGTTTTTTGCTTGAAAATTGTGAGTTTAGGGGGATTAGAGTAGTCAGCTACAGCAAGGGAAAGGGAGAGAAAATGAATTGTGTTTTGGGGAGCCAAAGTATGAAAGATAGCTTTGTTGGTCATGTGTGCCTTTCATAGGCAAACTTAACCCAATTTAACTTAACTTAAACCTACTTAATTATCCACATTTTTAGCCTAATCAAGGGACAAAAACCTACCTATTTCAGCCCCATAATGGCCGTGGGCTACGCATGGAAGGGGGGAAAGAATAAACAAAAATTTTGTTGACCATGTGCTTGAAAACCTTGAGTTTTTTTATTTAAAAGTTGTCATAGCTAGTGTATTATTTTAATTACACCTTTTGGGCTATGTATGTGGTGGCCTACCCTGATTTGAGGCTACAGTACTAGCATAGTAGAGCTTCTAGTCTACTATGCTAGACCGTTACCTCAATGGGTCACCGCCATCTTACTTATAACTTATTCTTGTTAAATTACTATTTGTATTTAAGATGATTTTTATTCTGAAAACCGAGGGATTTTTTTTTTAAAAACTATTTGGGATTGTAAGCTGTAAAAACATAAACATCATAAACAATAAGATAAACTATTGTCATACTGGTCATACATAATTTACATCATGATATATTTTCAAAACATGATTCAAAATCTGCTCTCAAAACATCTTTTCTAAATCTGCTCAGCGGAAAACATCAGCAGGACCATTCCCCTCGCCCAGCCCTGGAGGCAGATGCAATCCTACTCCTCGTCCATCCACTGTCTACTGGTGTACAGGTTTCTTACCTGCAACATGAATAAACTGGTGAGTGACGGGCTTAGTAAGTTCAAACATACATGCAGGAACATAAATCATAAAATCATGGAAAAAACTATTCACATGAATAGTAACTTTGACTTTTGATCATGAATAGTAAGATTAACTTTGATCGATACTATTCACATCAACTTGGGTCTAAACTACTACACATACAGTTAGTACGTTTTATGCTTAATTATGGCAATTCTTAAGTCTTTAGTCTTTATCTGATACTGAATTCTGATAATGGGCCCCTGAATTGGTCGTACCGTAGTGCGTGCATAACTGAGAAGGACTCTGGGGAGTGACCCACTGGCAATTCTCTACAGTCTAACTACATCAGACTTCCAAACCCGGGACGTATCACTAGCGGTTTGGAGTCTTATCAATACTGAATCTGAAAAACCTCCACCTGTGTGGGAGGCTGGTACGCCAATACTGATTTAGTTACTAATGTGCTTGTGGTTCCTGACCGGTGGCATTTATGCTACCTCTTGGGTTTGGAACTCTTTATATTGTTCTTTAGTTTATTCTGTAGTTTTTAATATTTTATTTCTTATGTTAGTGGGCATATAGCCCTTAGCTGCAAGATTTTCTATCATACATATCACATAACATACTGAGTAAATTCATGCTGCAGACAGATAAATATCTGAACTTACAGGTATTTTGCTAGCGGTTCCTTTCCTGAATTAACCGGCTTCCTTAAATCACCGTTTGGTTGCTTTCCTATAACCGAAATAAATCACGGTCATTTTTACTATTCATTTCATATCTAACATACGGTGAAAATATAAAATTCTGATTTGGATTCTTAATTATTCATGTTGGGATTCATATTCTCAATTCTGTAGTTATTATGCTACATAAAATACTATTCCGGGTCTTAATATCACTTCTCTGAACGTTTTGACAAAATGACTGTTTTGCCCCTGACGAGACTATAGACTGGGAAATTCTCATTTTATCATTTTATCTAGGATTTCTGATCCCAAAACTCATAAAATAATTTTTCTTAGGTCTTACCGAACTTTTACGATATTTTCTGCTAAAACGCTCGGGTTACTATTCATCTAACCCTCGGGTGATACTATTTCGACCCTCGGGGTCATTTCTCATTTTTCTAGCCTTTCGGGACCTCAAATGGCTATTTCACTAGTTATGTAATCATCCCTTATTCTCTACTTGAGCTTAGGTTCCCGAGGGGGTTCGGGTTTTCGGTTCCCGACCCTATTTTTACCCCTCATTTACCATATTGCCCTTCGGGCATCCTGATAATTTCGACAGCATTTCCGCTGAAATTCTAGGTTCTCAGCATTTAGGAAATGCCTCGAAACCATCTATCCTATTCTACCCTGCCAAGTACTATACACAAACCTAATTTTACGTAAAAGTTACAAACTTTTTACGTAAAATTACACAATAACACTTACTCATTTTTAACGGGATTTCAACCCGTTCTTTATCATTTTTAGGCTTGGTTTTATACACTATTTACATATTCACATGGCTTAACAAACTTTCTCATTTCCATTACTTCTATACACGGTTTTTTTCCCCAAAAAAACCTAAACAAAAATTTTTGTTTTACAACTCAAATTTCCCTTATTTATTTTCCACATCAACACATTCATTTCACCATAAAACCCTAACATCTATCATCAATTTTTCCATCCATTATCCCTTAAAAAGGCCACGGCTTTTCATTTCCATTCTTCTTTCTTGTTTTCTACACAAAATCAACATCACATTTACCATACACAATCAACAACATACAAAATCCCATTGTTCCTCTTTATTCCCCATGGTTTTAAATTGAAAAACAAACACCAACATTTAGTGTTTGTCAATTTCATTTCATCCCTTTCTTTCATTCCATTTCCACATGATTTTTTAACATCAAAACCAAACGAAACAACATGGAAATTTCATCTTCCTTCCTCATGAATAACCCACGGTTTTAATGAAAGAAAATACATACAAAACTTGCTTTTCATGCTCATGATTTCACACTTGTTTTAATCATTCACCATTTACACACTTTCAATCATAAATCAATGAAACAAAAAATGATTTTTTCTCACTTCAAATCAGCCCATGCCACACTGTTTTTCCTCATGAAAACAAGAAAAAATCATGCCAAAGTAGAAGATTACCTTGCTTGCTTAATAACTTGAACTTTGGGATGAATTTTTCACACTTACTTGCACTAAACTTGAAGAAAATTTTCTGATTTCAATGGGGGAGGTGCACAGCTGCTCTAATGGCTGAAAACTAGAATTTTTCTGGTTTCTAAGTCCCCAAAACCGTGTACCTAAGCAGCCAAAAAGGAGGGATTAAGTTGCAATTGATTTAAGGGTATTTTAGCAAACTTTTTGTGCAATTTTTCTTCTCTTTAGGTGTTGTTTTGCAATAAATCAAAGATGACCAGATTTTTTTCTGATTTTGGTCCCAAAATCCTCCACCTATAAACCCTAGAAACTTCTTGAAAATTTGCTTAAGCTTCCTTTGACTTTACATCTTAACCATTGAATTTTCTTGACTTTAAACCCTAACCCTTGGATTGGAATGTTTCCTTACATCCTTTCAAAGGTTAACACTCAATCTTTGACCTCTCATGATTATATGGAGTCAAACTTTTGACCAAAAGTCAAACCAAAAATTTTTGCATTGAAATCTCGTAGACGAGTTCCTGGGCCTGTCTGCGTGATGGGTTTTCCTTATTTCGCTCCGGTTTGCCTAAAAATCAATACTGTAAGTATTTCATCTTTCAAAATTTTCATACTTTCAAAATTTTCGAAACCGAAAAGGCATAATTTGTCCGATTTCGATTCGATAAAATTTTCCATTTCTGATCACACTCTTGTCAGCACTGTCTAAACATTTTTGTGCATTTTAAATAGTAGTAAAACATATGTTTTACAGTTTTACACATAAAAATCATTGAGTACACAGGCTATACAAAATTTCTAGAAACAGTAACATTTCTCGATTATGACATTCTCCCCGCCTTATAAATTTTTCGTCCTCGAAAATTAGAATAAGTGGGGGTATAAAGCTTTCATCTCATCTTCACGTTCCCACGTAGCCTCTTCAACACTGTGATTTCTCCACAGAACCTTGACTAGTGGGATCTTCTTATTTCTTAACACCTTCTCTTCTCGTGCCAAAATCTGCACTGGTTGTTCTTGGTAGGTCAAATATTTTTGAACTTGTATTGGTTCATACTCCAGCATATGCGAAGGATCGGGTATGTACTTCCTTAACATTGACACATGAAAGACATTGTGTACTGCCGACAAGTCTGGGGGTAATGCTAATTTATAAGCTACCTTCTCAATGCATTCGATTATTTCAAATGGCCCAATATATCTTGGACTCAATTTTCCCTTTTTACCGAATTGCATTACGCCTTTCATTGGCGATACTTTGAGGAATACATAATCCCCCTTTTCGAACTCCAAGAATCTTCACCGTTTGTCTGCGTAACTCTTTTGTCGGCTCTGAGCGATCTGCATTCTTTTCTGAATCTTTGCAACTGCCTCTGTAGTTTCTCTAGAGAAATCAATCTTGTGCAGCTGTTTTTCTCGTAGATCATACCAATGAATAGGAGACCTATACTTTCTTCCATACAGAACCTCATAAGGTGCCATTCCTATGGAAGTTTGGTAACTATTGTTGTATGAAAACTCTATCAATGATAGCTTTTCATTCCAACTTCCAAGAAAATCTATAACGTAGGCTCTGAGCATATCTTCCAGTGTCTGGATAGTTCGTTCTAATTATCCATCGGTTTGGAGATGAAAAGCTGTACTAAAGCGTAATTCTATCCCCATAGCTTTTTGTACACACTCCCAAAATGTAGAAGTAAATCGCGCATCTTGATCTGATACTATAGACTTTGGTACTCCATGTAGCTGAATAATATGGGTCACATACAACTGTGCTAATTTCTCCAATGTGAAAGTTGTCTTCATGGCTATGAATCGTGCTGTCTTAGTCAGCCTGTCAACAATTACCCAGATAGCGTCATACCCTTCTCTGGTCTTGGGAAGTCTTACCACGAAATCCATAGTTTCCACTCTGGAATTTCTAAGGATTCTAATTTTCCTCCTGGACGTCTATGTTCAGCCTTTACTCTTTGACAAGTTAGGCATTTACTCACGAACTCTGCAATATCTTTCTTCATCCCTTTCCACTAAAACTGTATCTTGAGATCTTGATACATTTTGCTGGCTCCAGGATAAATAGAATATGGTGTTTCACGAGCCTCTGCCATGATTCGTCTTCTCAGTCCTTCATGTGACAACCGGGAAATTCTTGCATTCTTGGAAGAAAATATACAAATGTATGTATATAATAATTTGTACTATCTAAAGAGTGAAATAAATAAATTTATATTGTTTAGAATGTATTAAAATGTTCTAACAATACTGACGGGTAAGAATTCAGTGTTGATAAAGTTCACTAAATCGAAACGGGTGAAACAGTGCCAAAAACGACATTGAAAACCTAACCGAGGGATTATGGTGCACTGAAAGACGAAAAACTTCCGGGATTGATTTTGATCAAACGAAAGTAGTATAAATTGATTCGACTGCACAGGAGACCTCAAGAACCCACCGGGATGATTTCAAGAAAATTTCGGCTCGAACCGACATCGGTCGAAAAGTAGTCGAATTAATGTGAATAGTAAAGTCAAAGTCAAAATTTTTGCTTTACATTTATGACATCATAAAGCCATTTATTTAATGTGAAAAATTTGGTGGTTGATGGCATTAATGGCCAAGATTAAAGATGCTTTTGATCTAAAGGCTTAGATTTGGCCAAAATTAGCCAAATTAATTTTTTGAAAATATGGAAAGAAATGGCATGAAAGGTGTTGAATTTTCATTGGTTGGAAGCCAAATTAATTGGTTTCTTTGTTACTTAAGTCAGCAAACTTGGAACAAAACAAACTCGTAGCTTATTTAAAGCCAAAACAAAGAAAAAAATTTTCTAAGTGTTTTAAGAGAGCAACAGTGAGCAACCAAGGAGAACTAAGCTAATCTTTCAAGTTTTCTTCACAAGAGTGGTAGCAAACTCTTCATTGAAGTCAAGGGAAGCAAGAAATCAAGGTAGCTATCTTTGGTTTGCATTTTTTCTTGCTTGTTCATTGAAAAATCCGTGGGTTAATAGTGTGAAGGATGAAAAACTTTAGGTTGGTTTTGGTTGATTTGGTGCTTAGGTTTTGTTAATGATTTGATTAGAAGAAAAACCATGCATTTTGTTTCAAGAAAAACAAAGTTTTGGTTGGTTTTTCAATGGTAAAACCATGGGTTACCTATGTGTTTGATGATGGATTCATTGTTGTTTAAGTGTTGTAATGCTTTAAATCATGTTTTGGATTAAAGGAAAGCATGGTTTGCATGGTTAGAAAGCTTGGAAAAATTTTGGTATCTAGTAATCCTAAAATGGCCGTGTGGTGTAACTAGGGTTTGGTGAATATTTTTGCATGATTAACTTGATGTTTGGATAGTTAAATTCATGCTTTGAATTATGGAAATGTTGGTTATGAGGTTGAAAGCATGAAACAAAATGTTGTGCATGTTTTTCCCTAAAATGGCCGTGGGTTATGTGTGTTTAAAAACCCTAAGAATTGTGTTGTAAAATGCATGAAAAATGGATTGAAAATGTGCTAGGTAATAGCCTTTGAATAGCCTAAAATTTGGTCAAAAAATTGAAAAGTTTTGGTTAGGTTTTGAGTATGAAAACCGTGGCTAAAACTAAGGGTAAAATTGAAAGAATTTTGTGGAATGTGGCTCAAAATGTGAATTGGAAATTTTGTGAGCTTTTATGTAAAAGTTTGGGAAACTTTTACATAAAATAGGACTTTGGTATAGTACGTGGCAGGTACATATGGTTTGAGGCGTACCTAACGCCGGTAGCCTTAAATTTACGTCGAAATGCTGTTGAAATTTCCAAAACGACATTTGGGGTAAAAAGGGAATTAAAAATAAAAGTTTAGGGTCGGGTCAGAAACCTGAGTCCCTAAAGGAAAATTGAATAAGGGAAACCTAAGGGGTGGTTCATGAATAGTAACCCGTCCCCTTAAAAATGTAAAACGCGAGTGAAACTAAAAAACCGACCCCGAGGGGGGGCGTTTTTGGGAAACGAAGTAAAGGTCCGAGCTGGGTACAGAAAATACGAGCCTCGAAGACCTACCTTGGGAAATTCTAGATGAACGTTTTAAATATAGTAAAACGTCCATTTGAGACTCCGAAACGATAGAAAATCACTAAACTGACGTAAAGGTCGGAATAGTACTTCCCAAGGGTTGGGAAGGTAGAAAATGGAAATAAAATAGAAACGAACCCGATAATGAATACAAAAGGGTCAGAAAAGTTCCTGAGAGCCAAAAGTGCAGTCTAGATCGAGAAAATTCCGTCAGGGGCATAGTTGTAATTTTACCAAAATATAGGGGTAAAATCATAATTTTTCAAAAGTTGAGAAAAATAGGGGAAAATGATAAATAAAGCCTAAAAAGTGATAAATAGGTTTTATTTAAGCTTTTTAATAAATAAAATAAAATCTGTCAATGGAAATGAAATTAACAAACAAGGTTTTGTCTGTAGGATCCCAAAATCGACCCGCGAGGAGAGCGATTAAAGATCCAGGAAAGAAAAAGAGAAGAAACGGATAAGGTAAGTTTAGACATTTACCTGTCTGCAATATGTAGCATTATTATTGCTAACTTTGATGTACTAACTATAAGTTAGGTACATATGTGCTATGGGCACTATTATAGAATAGAAAGAGAGACGAAATGTGCTACGGGCAATATTGAAAATGGGACACATAATAGATTGTGCTTCGGGCACTAGAGTGAGGTTAATGAAACTTACTCACCTAAAATTAAAATGTGAATCATTCCTAACCACGGGGCAATATGAAGTCACTGGGTTAGAACTTTAAAAAGTCAGTAATGAAACCACTTTTGGCGTACCAACCTTCCGTACAGGGAGGTAAACTTTGCCTTCGGGGCTATGATGATGAGATTAAGGCTGTGGAGGTCAGCACTAATGTACCGCTCCAAGTCATGCGCACTAAAATGGTACTACCAACCTGAGCTCAAAACTAAAACATAATTAAAGATAATTACCTAAAACTGAAACTATGTCATAATTGAGCATAAGACAGTTTCGTGAGAGTACGGACACCGTGTTTAATGTGCTGTTGATATACTATGTATGGTCAAAGTTACTATTCATGATGAATAGTGGTCAATATTACTATTCATGATGAATAGTACTATTCATAGAAATTCTATTTCTTGTATGTTTGAACTTACTGAGCCTGTAGCTCACCATTTTTGTTTATGTTGTAGGTAAGCAACTAACTCAGTAGCTTTGTATGGCTAGATGGCGGACGGGATAGCGAGTGTCAAATGGGATAGGAGGCCAAGGGATATGGTCCTGCCAGAGTTTTCCGTTGAGCGATAATAGAGAAAGGAAAGAGAAACAGTTCTTTTGTAATAATATATATTTTGTGAAAGTACTGTATTATGTAAATTACTTTGTACTTGTAAACAAAGTGATTAGTGGATAATGTTTTACATGATGTTTTAGCTTATAAAAAAAAAATTCCCCAAAAATGTCATGTTTTACAAAAGAGATAGATTAGCCAGCAACCCATGAGAGTACAATCTATCGTAGTTAGCGATAAAGCTTAACTGTAATAGTATTGTATGATCTCTACGAAGGCCAGGCCGCCACAGTTGGTATCAGAATAGATTTACAATTGGTCTAGTTTAGATTACGGACTTTCGTTACAGTTAGTATATCAGAGGAGTGTTGACCATATCCTGATTTAACACTTCACGCATCCTGCACTGTAATCCAAGTAAGTAGTTTATTTAAGTTTAGTTAATTATTTTCTTATATGAAAATAATTATCTTATAGGTAACAAGATGACCAGACCTCCTTATGCGAGACCACCGCTACCACGACCGAGATGGGTGTTACGGGTACGGACGAGACCTATTGTGAGGCTGTCTATTTCCCAACGTCTGGTACTTAGACCCCCGGTGCCAGAGAGACCTACAGTACCAGCACCAGCTCCTGTAGATGTAGTACAGCCTCGACCGGTACTTCATCCACCTGTAGTGGTAGACATTCCAGTTGTTGGTCGACGCCAACATATTGGGGTAAGAGTTTCGACTCAGGCAGTACAAGCATTCAGAGCTAGTAGTCCCCCTATGTTTGATGGTGGACTACAGTCAATGGAGATAAAGAATTGGCTCCATGCCATAGAGAGGATTATGGTGATGTGTGATATTGATCGAGAGATGTGGATCCAGTTGGCCATAAGTATGTTTCAAGGAGATGCTCGAGTATTCTGGGATTATTGTGATCAAGAGATCCTGTTGGGATTCAGTTGGGCTGAGTTCTGTCAGCGATTGGCTGATCAGTTTTTGCCTAAGGATCTGACACCTGTTCCAGCGCCTCCAGAGAGATGAGAGGTAGGTACACCCACGTATCCTAGATTTGATGAGGTTAGGGACTATATTCTCCAGACAGAGAGGATGGTCATTGTGGAGGCCTGCCCCTCTCGGAGATCATACAATACTATTACAGTTGAGCTTATCGCTAACTGCGATAGATTGTACTCTCGTGGGTCGCCGGCTTATCTCACTCTCTTTTAAAATCGTGTCGTTTTTGGGGAAAATTTTTTTTTTCTTTAAACATCATATGAAATCTTTTCCACTATTTACTTTGTTGATAAGTACAAAGTAATATAAATAATACAGTACTTTTGTAAAATATATATAAAATTACAAAAGAACTGTTTCTCCTTTTTTTCCCTTCACTTTAACGCTCAGCGGCAAGACTCTGGCAGTACCATATCCCTCGCCCAGTTATCCCATTTGACACGCGCCATCCCGTACGCCATCCAGTCAAACAAGCTACTGAGCTGGTCACTTACCTGCAACATTAGCAAAAATGGTGAGCTACAGGCTCAGTAAGTTCAAACATGCAAGAAATAAAATTTCTATGAATAGTACTATTCATCATGAATAGTACGTTGACTACTATTCATACGTGAATAGTAACTTTGACCACTATTCATACGTGAATAGTAAGGTTGACCACACCACTGTATCACACTAGTACATCTACCGCGATGTTAGTGCTCTCACTAAACTGTCTTATGCTCAATTATGGCACAGTTTCAGTTTTAGGTCATTATCTTTATTTACGTTCTGGTTTTGAGCTCAGGTTGGTAGTACCATTTAAGTGCGCATGACTGGGAGCGGTACATTAGTGCTGACCTCCACAGCCTTAATCTCATAGCCCCGAAGGCAAAATAGTACATAACTGGGAGCGGTACATCAGTGCTGACCTCCACAGCCTTATCTCCTAGCCCCGAAGGCAAAAGTACCTCCCTATACGGAAGGCTGGTACGCCAGAAAGTGGTTTCATTACCGACTTTTTAACCTTCTAACCCGGTGACTTCACATTGTCCCGTGGTTAGGAATGGTTCACATTTTAATTTTAGGTGAGTGAGTTTTATTAACCTCGCTCTAGTGCCCGAAGCACAATTAACCATGTGTCCCATTCTTATAGTGCCCGTAGCACATTTCGTCTCTCTCTCTACTCTATAATAGTACCCGTAGCACATATGTACCTAACTTATAGTTAGTACATTAAGGTTAGCACAGTATTGCTATATGTTGCAGACAGGTAAATGTCTGAACTTACCTTATCAGACTGTTCTCTTTCTCTCTCTTGGATCTTGAATCGCCTTCCTTGTAGGCCGATTTTGGGATCCTACAGACAAAACTATGTCTGTTAATTTCTTTCCCATTTATAGCTTTTATTTTTCATTAAAAAGCTTAAATAAAACCTATTTATAACTTTTTAGGTTTTATTTATTATTTTCACCATTTTCCCCCAACTTTTGTAAAATTACGATTTTGCCCCAATATTTTGGCAAAATTACAGTTTTGCCCCTGACGGAATTTTATTGATCCAGACTGCATTTTTGGCTCTCAGGAACTTTTCTGACTCTTTTCTAATCATTACCGGGTTCGTTTCTATTTTATTTCCACTTTTTGTTTTCCCGGCCCTCGGGAAGCACTATTCCGACCGTCACGTCGGTTTAGCGATTTTCTATCGTTTCGGAGCCTCAAATGGACGTTTCACTAGTATTTAAAACGTTCATCTAGACTTTCCCGACCTAGGTCTCCGAGGCTCGGGTTTTCCGTTCCCGACTCGGACCTTTATTTCATTTCCAAAAACGCCCCCCCCCTCGGGGTCGGTTTTTCAATCTCACACGCATTTTTCATTTTTAAGGGGATGGGTTTACTATTCACGACCCACCCCTTAAATTTTTCCTTATTAAATTTTTCCGTTAGGGACTCGGGTTTCCGTCCCGGCCCTAACTTTTATTTTTAATTCCCATTTTACCCCGAATGCCGTTTTCGAAATTTCGGCAGCATTTCGGCGTAATTTTAAGGCTTCCGGCGTTAGGTACGCCTCGAACCGTATGTACCTGCCACGTACTATACCACAAGCCTATTTTATGTAAAAGTTTTCCAAACTTTTACATAAAAGCCCACAAATTTCAAATTTCACATTATCACCCACATTACAAAATTTTTTCACATTTTTACCCTTAATTTGGTTTCGGTTTTCACAACCAAACCGAACCAAATTTTGTCAAACTTTCACCACATTTTAGGCCATTCAATGTCATGTTTTTAACACATTTTCAAGCCCATTTTCTTGGCATTTTCAACCAAATTCTTAGGGTTTTTTAAACACCTAAAACCCACGGCCATTGAATTGAAAACATGCACACATTTTTGTTTTCATTCTTTCAATTATAAATTCATCTTTTGCATATTAAAATGCATAATTCCAATCAACCAAATACCACATAAAACCAAGCAAAATTTTCTTCCAAACCCATTGTAAACTCACGGCCACTTTATACAATTCATACCAAAAATTTTTTCAACTTTCCACAATAAAATACAAGCTTTATTCTTCACCAAATTAAACTTAGAAAGCATATTAACAATTAACCACAAAGTTTTCTCATTGGTTACCTAAGGTAACCCACGGATTTCCCCTTGAAAAACCAACAAAATTTTGGTTTTTCTTTAATGAATTTGCATGGTTTTCTTCCTTATTTCATCCTTAACAAAACCCAACATCAATTCAATGGAAAACAACCAAAAATTTTCCATCTTTCTATCACTATTCACCCACGGATTTTAAGAAGAAAAACCATGAAAAAATCAAGTGCAAGGGAAGATACCTTAATCAATTGTTTCCTTTGTCTTCAAGGAGTGTTTTGACATACTTTTTGTGAAGAAAATTTGAAGAGATTGCTTGGTTTCCCTTGGGTGGCTCACGTACATGCCATGGAAGAACTTAGAAAGTTTTTGTTCTTTTGGTTTGGCTTGAAAATTGGCTTCGGCCACTTTATGAAAATGTTGCCGACTTATGCATGAAGGAAAGCCAATTAATTTGGCTCTAAACCAATCAAAATTTGACATCTTTCCATGCCATTTCTTTCCCCATTTTTCAAATATTAAAAATGGTAATTTTTGGCCAAATCTTGGCCTTTAGATCAAAAGGTGATTAAATCCTAGCCATTAATGCCACCAACCACCTTATTTATTCCATTTAATAAACTTGATTTATGATGTCATAAATGCAAAAGTGAAAGTTGACTTTGACTTTCACTATTCACATTAATTCGACTACTTTTTGACCGATGCCGGTTCGAGCCGAAATTTTCCTGAAATCGTCCCGGCGTGTTCCTGAGGTCTCCTGTGTAGTCGGATCAATTTAATCTGCTTCCGTTTGATCAAAATCAATCCCGGAAGTTTACCGTCTTTTATTGCTCCGGTTAGGGTTTTCAATGCCGATTTTGGCACCGTTTCACCCGTTTCAACTCAGTGAATTTTTCCAACACTGAATTCTTACTCGTCAGTATTGTTAGAACATTTTCATATTTTCTGAACAATATAAATACATTTATTTCACTCTTTAAATAGTATAAATTGTTATATACATACAATTGTACATTTTTCATCCGAGAACTGCCTGAATTTCCCGGTTATCACATTCACCCCTCCTTATAAAATTTTCGTCCTAGAAAATTAGAACAAATGGGGGTATAATTTCCTCATCTCGTCTTCTCATTCCCACGTAGTTTCTTCAATATTGTGATTTTTCCACAAAATCTTCACTAGTGGGATTACCTTATTCCTCAGTACTTTCTCTTCACGAGCTAGTACTTGAATAGGCTGTTCCTCATATGTCAAATCCTCGTGGATTTGAATAGGCTCATGCTTCAATACATGGGACGGATCTGGTATATATTTTCTCAACATCGACACATGAAACACATTGTGCACTGCCGACAATTCTAGAGGTAGCGCTAATCTGTAAGCGACCTTTCCAATGCGTTCGATAATTTCATAGGGTCCAATGTATCTTGAACTCAGTTTCCCCTTCTTACCGAAACGCATAATCCCCTTCATAGGCGATACCTTGAGAAACACGAAGTCTCCTTCGTCGAACTCCAAGGATCTCCGCCTCTTGTCCGCATAACTCTTTTGTCGGCTTTGCGCAATTTTCATTTGACGCTGAATTCTAGCAACTGCATCAGAAGTCTCTTGCATGAAATCCGTCTTATGCAACTGCTTTTCTCGTAAATCGTACCAATGTAATGGTGATCTGCACTTCCGTCCATACAAAGCCTCGTAAGGTGCCATGCCTATCGAAGCTTGGTAACTATTATTGTACGAGAATTCAATCAATGGTAACTTCTCGTTCCAATTTCCCGCAAAATCCATAACACAAGCTCGAAGCATGTCCTCTAACGTCTGAATTGTCCGCTCTGACTGACCGTCTGTTTGCGGATGAAAAGCCGTACTGAGTCTCAATTCAGTACCCATGGCCTCTTGCACACACTTCCAGAAATTCGAAGTGAACCGTGCATCTCGATCTGATACAATGGATTTCGGTACTCCATGTAGTCTGACGACATGAGTTATGTACAGCTGAGCAAACTTTTCCAGCGAGAAAGTCATCTTGACAGCTATAAACCGTGCCGTCTTGGTCAGTCTGTCCACAATAACCCAAATGGCGTCATAACCTTCTCGGGTTTTTGGGAGTCCCACTACAAAATCCATCGTAATGTGTTCCCATTTCCATTTAGGAATCTCCAACGGCTCCAATCTTCCTGCTGGATGTTTATGTTCCGCTTTGATTCTCTGACAGGTCATGCATCTACTCACGAATTTCGCTATATCATTCTTCATCCCTTTCCACCAGAACTGTAACTTCAAGTCCTGATACATCTTGCTCGCTCTGGGGTGAACAGAATAAGGTGTCTCGTGGGCTTCTGACATGATCCGTCTTCTAAGTTCTTCATCAGCTGGAACATTTACCCTTCCTTGATAAAGGATTATTCCATCCTTGGAAATTCCTTCTTGAGCACTTGCCATTGCTGGATCTCGCCTCTGAGCTTCCTTTATATCCTCAAATAGCGATGATTCCACTTGGAATGCAGCTAATCTTCCAGATATCAGCTCCAAGTTCAAAGAATTTATCTCTTGCTGCAATGGCTTCGGAAGCCTGTTTATTGGTAGCTGGTGCGATATGGTGGACTTTCTACTTAGAGCATCTGTTACACGGTTGGCCTTTCCTGGATGGTATAGGATTTCACAATCATAATCCTTCACCAGTTCCAACCATCGTCTCTGTCGCATATTGAGCTCTTTTTGCGTGAAGAAATACTTCAGGCTTTGGTGATCAGTGAAAATCTGACATTGAGCTCCATAGAGATAGTGTCGCCAAATTTTAAGTGCGAACACTACTGCAGCAAGTTCAAGGTCATGCGTAGGATAATTCCTTTCATGCTCCTTTAACTGACGAGAAGCATAGGCAATCACCTTGCCGTCTTGCATCAGGACTGCTCCCAATCCTATTTTCGATGCATCACTGTAGATCACGAACTTCTCCCCTTCAGTGGGAAGCGTAAGGATTGGTGCGCTTGTCAGTCGCCTCTTTAACTCCTGGAAGCTTCTTTCGCATTCCATAGTCCACTCGTACTTCCTTTCCTTGCGTGTAAGAGCAGTAAGAGGTGCAGCTAATCGCGCGAATCCCTCTACAAATCGCCGATAATAACCAGCCAATCCCAAGAAACTGCGTATTTCAGTTACACTCTTGGGTGCAGGCCACTGGTTAATTGCCTCTACCTTTGTCGGATCTACCGCAATACCTTCCTGGGATACAACATGTCCGAGGAAATGTACTCTGTCCAGCCAAAATTCGCATTTTGAGAATTTGGCATACAGTTGATGCTTCCGTATCGTATTCAGCACTATCCTCAGAATTAAAGTAAGGAAATATGTCAGTGAGTGAAGTTTGCTGAAAGTTCGATCAATTATCCCGCTTATGTCCCTATGTAGTCCCTACTGAGAGGGAGAAAATACAGAAAATGATCAGGATGTTCAGGCTAGAAATTGCTGCATTGGTAGATACTGGACAGGTACCGCCTACTTCTGTAGCAGATTGTGTCAGTCGAGCCATACGAGCTGAGTTTCACGTAGCCCGACAAAAAGAGGAAAGAGAGAAGCACTGGGAGGCCAAGAAGAAGGAGAGGGCTTTGGCTAAGTCTACACAAGCTGGTCAATCTAGCAAGCCAAATCAGAATGCTAAATCAGGCCAGGGCAATAATCAAGGATCGCAGCAAAACAAGAGGAAAGGCAATTTTACTGGAAATCGCCAGGCAAATAATCGAAACCAGCAGCAAAGAATAGCTGGTAATGCAGAATCTAATGTACCAAATTGTCCTACATGTGGGAAGAGACATTCTGGGTAATCCAGATTTGGGCCACTTGTTTGCTATGAATGTGGAAAGGAAGGTCATTATGCCACGAACTGTCCAAGCAATAGGCAGGGTGTACAAGGCACTTCCCAACCACACCAGACACGCCCACAAGCTCATTCCCTTCAGGCCAAAGTTGAAAAGTCTCCAGTAAGGCCACAATGGCAGGAGCATGTGCCACGTGCTGATGCTCGTGTGATAGCCTACACCAAGGAGGATGCAGAGGCAGGAACATCAAATGTGGTGACAGGTCAGATTCCTGTCGCTAGTCATGTAGCCTCTGTTCTATTCAATTCCGGTGCTAAGCATTCTTTTGTTTCCTATGAATTTGCTGACAAGATAGGACATCTTAAGGACTATATGGGAAAAATATTTAAGACAGCTTTACCCTCTGGGGAAGTATTGTTGTCCAATTACTGGTTATCTCATGTACCAGTATATGTGGCAAATAGGGAGCTATATGCTGAGTTGATCGTAATGAAGATCATGGATTACGATGTGATTCTAGGCATGGATTTCCTAGAGAAATATCAAGCTACGATTGATTGTCGAAATCGAAAAATAGTATTCCAACCCGAGGAAGAAGAGAGTTTCGAATACGTCGATACTTCTCGAAAACCCGAGAAGATGATGATTAGTTCGCTGAAAGCAAGTAAGCTGATGGCCAGTGGTTGTATGGGATATATGGCATATATGATGGATACTATAGAGGAACAGAAACTTCAACCTGAAGATGTTTCTATTGTTAATGAATTTCTTGACATATTTCTAGAAAAGTTACCATGGATACCTCCAGAGAGAGAAATCTCGTTCGAAATTGAGTTGATGCCTGGAATGTTACCTATTTCCAAAGCACTATACCGCATGGCTCCAGTGGAGTTAAAGGAGCTTTTGGACAAGGGATTCATCAGACTGAGTTATTCTCCGTGGGGTGCACCTGTGTTGTTCGTCAAGAAAAAGGATGGAATGTTCCGGTTGTGCATTGATTACTGGGAGTTGAATAAGGTTACGATCAAAAATAGGTATCTGTTACCTAGAATTAATGACTTATTCGACCAGTTAAAAGGCACAGCGGTATTTTCCAAGATCGACTTACGATTAGGATATCACCAGCTGAGAATTAAAGAAAGTGATATTCCTAAGATGGCGTTTAGGACTCGTTATGGTCATTATGAGTTCTCTGTGATGCCATTTGGATTAACAAATGCGCTAGCAGCGTTCATGGACTTGATGAACAGAATTTTTAAGGAGTATTTGGATAAGTTTGTCATTGTATTCATTGATGACATTCTTATATACTCAAAGACTCTTGAGGAGCACAAGGAGCATCTGAGGATCGTGTTGCATACGATAAGGAAGCATCAACTGTATGCCAAATTCTCAAAATGTGAGTTTTGGCTGGATAGAGTACATTTCCTCAGACATATTGTATCCCATGAAGGTATTACTGTAGATCCGATGAAGGTAGATGCAATTAACCAATGGCCTGTACCCAAGAGTGTGACGGAAATACGTAGTTTCTTGGGGTTGCTGGTTATTATCAGAGGTTTGTAGAGGGATTCGCGTGTTTAGCTGCACCTCTCACTGCTCTTACATGCAAGGAAAGAAAGTATGAGTGGACTATGGAATGCGAAAGAAGCTTCTAGGAATTAAAGAGACGGCTGACAAGCGCACCAATCCTTACACTTCCCACTGAAGGGGAGAAGTTTGTGATCTACAGTGATGCATCTAAAATAGGATTGGGAGCAGTCCTAATGCAAGGCGGCAAGGTGATTGCCTACGCTTCGCGTCAATTAAAGGATCATGAAAGGAATTACCTTACACATAACCTTGAACTTGCTGCAGTAGTGTTTGCACTTAAAATTTGGTGACACTATCTCTATGGAGCCCAGTGTCAGATTTTTACTGATCACCAAAGCCTGAAGTATTTCTTCATGCAAAAGGAGCTCAATATGCGACAAAGACGATGGTTGGAACTGGTAAAGGGTTATGATTGTGAAATCCTATATCATCCAGGGAAGGCCAACCATGTAGCAGATGCTTTAAGTAGAAAATCTACCATATCGCACCAGCTACCGATAAAAAGGCTTCCAAAACCATTACAGTAAGAGATAAATTCTTTAAACTTGGTGCTGATATCTGGAAGATTGGCTGCACTCCAAGTGGAATCGTCATTGTTTGAGGATATCAAAGAAGCTTAAAGACGGGATCCAAGAATGACAAGTTCTCAAGAAGGAATTTCCAAGGATGGAATGATCCTTTATCAGGGAAGAATTAATGTTCCAGCTGATGAGGAACGTAGAAGACGGATCATGTCAGAAGCCCATGAGACACCATATTTAGTTCATCCCGGAGCTAGTAAGATGTATCAGGACTTGAAGTTACAGTTCTGGTGGAAAGGGATGAAGAACGATATAGCGAAATTTGTGAGCAGATGCATAACTTGTCAGAGAATTAAAGCAGAATATAAACATCCAGCAGGAAGATTGGAACCTTTGGAGATTCCCGAATAGAAATGGGAACATATTACGATGGATTTTGTAATGGGACTACCAAAAACCCGAGAAGGTTATGATGCCATCTGGGTTATTGTGGACAGACTGACCAAGATGGCACAGTTTATAGCTGTCAAGATGACTTTTTCGTTGGAAAAGTTTGCTCAGTTGTATATAACTCATGTCGTCAGATTACAGGGAGTACCAAAATCCATTGTATCAGATCAAGATGCATGATTCACTTCGAATTTCTAGAAGTGTGTGCAAGAAGCCATGGGTACTGAATTGAGACTCAGTACGGCATTTCATCCGCAAACAGATGGACAGTCAGAGTGGACCATTCAGACATTAGAGGACATGCTTTGAGCTTGTGTAATGGACTTTGAGGGAAATTGAAACGAACAATTACCATTAATTGAATTCTCGTACAATAATAGTTACCAAGCTTCCATAGGAATGGCACCTTATAAGGCCCTTTATAGACGGAAGTGTAGATCACCGATACACTGGTATGACCTGCGAGAGAAACAACTGCATAAGACGGATTTTATACAAGAAACTTCCGATGCCGTTGCGAGAATTCAGCATCAAATGAAAATTGCGCAAAGTCGATAAAAAGAGTTATGCGGATAAGAGGCAAAGATCCTTGGAGTTTAATGAAGGAGACTTCGTGTTTCTTAAGGTATCGCCTATGAAGGGGATTATGCGTTTCGGTAAGAAGGGGAAACTGAGTCCAAGATATATCGGACCTTATGAAATTATCGAACGCATTGGATGGGTCGCTTACAGATTAGCGTTACCTCCTGAATTGTCAACAGTGCATAATGTATTTCATGTGTCGATGCTGAGAAAGTATATACCAGATCCGTCCTATGTATTGAAGCATGAACCTATTCAGATCCACGAGGATTTGACATATGAAGAACAATCTATTCGAGTACTAGCTCATGAAGAGAAAGTACTGAGGAATAAGACAATCCCACTAGTGAAGATTTTGTGGAAAAATCACAACATTGAAGAAGTTACATGGGAACGAGAAGACGAGATGAGGAGTTTATACCCCTACTTGTTCTAATTTTCGAGGGCGAAAATTTTATAAGGAGAGGTGAATGTGATAACCGGGAAATTCTGGCATTCTCGGAAGAAAATATACAAATGTATGTATATAACAATTTGTACTATCTAAAGAGTGAAATAAATAAATTTATATTATTCAGAATGTATTAAAATGTTATAACAATACTGACGGGTAAGAACTCATTGTTGATAAAGTTCACTGAATCGAAACGGGTGAAACGGTGCCAAAAACAGCATTGAAAACCTAACCGGGGCATTATGGTGCACTAAAAGTTGAAAAACTTCTGGGATTGATTTTGATCAAACGGAAGTAGTATAAATTGATTCGACTGCACAGGCGTCCTCAGGAACCTGCCGGGACGATTTCAAGAAAATTTTGGCTCGAACCGACATCGGTCAAAAAGTAGTCGAATTAATGTGAATAGTAAAGTCAAAGTCAAAATTTTTACTTTACATTTACGACATTATAAAGCCATTTATTTAATGTGAAAAATTTGGTGGTTGGTGGCATTAATGGCCAAGATTAAAGATGCTTTTGATCTAAAGGCTTAGATTTAGCCAAAATTAGCCAAATTAATTTTTTGAAAATATGGAAAGAAATGGCATGAAAGGTGTTGAATTTTCATTGGTTGGAAGCCAAATTAATTGGTTTCTTTGTTACTTAAGTCAGCAAACTTGGAACAAAACAAACCCGTAGCTTATTCAAAGCCAAAACAAAGAAAAAGTTTTTTCTAAGTGTTTCAAGAGAGCAACCATGAGCAACCAAGGAGAACCAAGCTAATCTTTCAATTTTTCTTCACAAAAGTGGTAGCAAACTCTTCATTGAAGTCAAGGGAAGCAAGAAATCAAGGTAGCTATCTTTGGTTTGCATTTTTTTCTTGCTTTTTCATTGAAAAATCCTTAGGTTAAATAGTATGAAGGATGAAAAATTTTAGGTTGGTTTTGGTTGATTTGGGGCTTGGGCTTTGTTAATGATTTGATTAGAAGAAAAACCATGCATTTTGTTTCAAGAAAAACAAAGTTTTGGTTGGTTTTTCAATGGTAAAACCATGGGTTACCTATGTGTTTGATGATGGATTCATTGTTGTTTAAGTGTTGTAATGCTTTAAATCATGTTTTGGATTAAAGGAAAGCATGGTTTGCATGGTTAGAAAGCTTGGAAAAATTTTGGTATCTAGTAACCCTAAAATGGCCGTGTGGTGTAATTAGGGTTTGGTGAACATTTTTGCATGATTAACTTGATATTTGGATAGTTAAATTCATGCATTGAATTATGGAAATGTTGGTTATGAGGTTGAAAGCATGAAACAAAATGTTGTGCATGTTTTTCCCTAAAATGGCCGTGGGTTATGTGTGTTGAAAAACCCTAAGAATTGTGTTGTAAAATGCATGGAAAATGGATTGAAAATGTGCTAGGTAATAGCCATTGAATAGCCTAAAATTTGGCTGAAAAATTGAAAAGTTTTGGTTAAGTTTTGAGTATGAAAACCGTGGCTAAAACTAAGGGTAAAATTGAAAGAATTTTGTGGAATGTGGTTCAAAATGTGAATTGGAAATTTTGTGAGCTTTTATGTAAAAGTTTGGGAAACTTTTACATAAAATACGACTTTGATATAGTACGTGGCAGGTACATATGGTTCGAGGCGTAACTAACACCGGTAGCCTTAAATTTACGCCGAAATGCTGCCGAAATTTCGAAAACGGCATTTGGGGTAAAAAGGGAATTAAAAATAAAAGTTTAGGGTCGGGTCGGAAACCTAGTCCCTAAAGGAAAATTGAATAAGGGAAACCTAAGGGGTGGTTCGTGAATAGTAACCCATCCCCTTAAAAATGTAAAACGCAAGTGAAACTGAAAAATCGACCCCGAGGGGGGGCCTTTTTGGGAAACGAAGTAAAGGTCCGAATCGGGTACGGAAAATCCAAGCCTCGGAGACCTACATCGGGAAAGTCTAGATAAACATTTTAAATACTAGTAAAACGTCCATTTGAGACTCCGAAACGATAGAAAATCAATAAACCGACGTAAGGATCAGAATAGTACTTCCCGAGGGTCGATAAGGTGAAAAATGGAAATAAAATAGAAACGAACCCGGTAATGAATAGAAAAGAGTCAGAAAAGTTCCTGAGAGCCAAAAGTGCAGTCTAGATCGAGAAAATTCCATCAGGGGTATAATTACAATTTTGCCAAAATATAGGGGCAAAATCGTAAATTTTCAAAAGTTGAGAAAAATGGGGGAAAATGATAAATAAAGCCTAAAAAGTTATAAATAGGTTTTATTTTAGCTTTTTAATAAAAAAAAATAAAAGCTGTCAATGGAAATGAAATTAATAGACAAGGTTTTGTCTGTAAGATCCCAAAATTGACCCGCGAGGAGAGCGATTAAAGATCTAGGAAAGAAAAAGAGAAGAAACGGATAAGGTAAGTTCAAACATTTACCTGTCTGCAACATGTAGCATTATTATTGCTAACTTTGATGTACTAACTATAAGTTAGGTACATATGAGCTACGGGCACTATTATAGAATAGAGAGAAAGACGAAATGTGCTACGGGCACTATTGAAAATGGGACACATAATAGATTGTGCTTCGGGCACTAGAGCGAGGTTAATGAAACTCACTAACCTAAAATTAAAATGTGAACCATTCCTAACCACGGGGCAATATGAATTCATCGGGTTAGAACTTTAAAAATTCGGTTATGAAACCACTTTTGGCGTACCAGCCTTCCGTACAGGGAGGTAAACTTTGCCTTCGAGGCTATGATAATGAGATTAAGGCTGTGGAGGTCAGCACTAATGTACCACTCCCAGTCATGTACAAATTTGCCTTCGGGGCTATTATGATGAGATTAAGGCTGTGGAGGTCAGCACTAATGTACCGCTCCCAGTCATGCGCACTAAAATGGTACTGCCAACCTGAGCTCAAAACCAGAACATAATTAAAGATAATTACCTAAAACTGAAACTATGCCATAATTGAGCATAAGACAGTTTCGTGAGAGTACTGACACCGAGGTTAATGTACTGTTGATATACTGTGTATGGTCAAGTTACTATTCATGATGAATAGTGGTCAATGTTACTATTCATGATAAATAGTCTATTTATCATGAATAGTACTATTTATAGAAATTCTATTTCTTGTATGTTTGAATGTACTGAGCCTGTAGCTCACTATTTTTGCTTATATTGCAGGTAATCAACCAGCTCAGTAGCTTTGTATGGCTGGATGGCGGACGGGATAGCGAGTGTCAAATGGGATAGGAGGCCAAGGGATATGGTCCTGCCAGAGTTTTCCGCTGAGCGATAACAGAGAAAGGAAAGAGAAACAATTCTTTTTTAATAATATATATTTTATGAAAGTACTGTATTATGTAAATTACTTTGTATTTGTAAACAAAGTGATTAGTGGATAATGTTTTACATGATGTTTTAGCTTATAAAAAAAAATTCCCCAAAAATGTCATGTTTTACAAGAGAGATAGATTAGCCAGGTCCCCATGAGAGTACAATCTATCGCAGTTAGCGATAAAGCTTAACTGTAATAGTATTGTATGATTTCTACGAAGGGCGGGCTGCCACACTTCAGTAGTCGGAACATAGATTCTTCTTCGGTACAGAAGCATTCCATCAGTGGGCATGCTTATATTTGATTCTTTATTTTCTGAGGCTTCTTCTCGGAGTTTTATCGCGCCTGGATCCTACTTTTGGGCTTCTTTAATATCTTCATACAGAGAAGGTTCTAACCTTTGGGCTGATGACCTTCCGGTTATTAACTCCAATTAAAGGGAGTTAATTTCTTGTTGTAAGGCTCTTGGTAGCTCTTCTATGGATAGCTTCTGTGGTGTGGTTGACTTTCTACTTAATGCATCCGCTACTCGATTTGCCTTTCCTGGATGGTAGAGAATTTCACAGTCATAGTCTTTCACCAACTCTAACTATCTTTTCTGTCGCATGTTTAACTCCTTATGTGTGAAGAAGTATTTCAAACTCTAGTGATCAGTGAAGATTTAACACTGAGCCCCATATAAATAGTGTCACCAGATTTTGAGTGCGAATACTACAGCAGCAAGTTCTAGGTCATGAGTAGGATAGTTCTTCTCATGATTCTTTAACTGACGCGATGCATAAGCTATCACCTTATCATTCTGCATGAGTACAGCTCCCAAGCCTATCTTTAAAGCATCACTGTAGATCGTAAACTTTTCACCCTCTGTAGGTAAAATAAGGATAGGTGCACTCGTCAGTCGCTTCTTCAACTCTTGAAAACTTCTTTCACACTGTTGCTCTACTCGTATTTCTTTTCCTTACGAGTGAGAGTAGTGAGAGGTACAGCCAATCTTGTAAATCCTTCTACGAATCGTCGGTAGTAACCGGCTAACCCTAAGAAACTGCGTATTTCAGTTACGGTCTTAGGAGTAGGCCAGTTATTAATTGCTTCCACCTTGGCTGGATCTACTGCTATGCCTTCCTTTGTCACCATGTGTCCAAGGAAATGTACTTTATTTAACCAAATTCACACTTAGAAAATTTCGCATACAGCTGATGATTTCCCACAGTGTGAAGAACAGTTCTTAAATGCTCCTCATGCTCCTAATGAATCTTTGAGTATATAAGTATGTCATCAATAAACACGATGACAAACTTATCAAGAAACTCCTTGAAAACTCTGTTCATCAAATCCATGAACGCGGTTGGAGCATTCGTCAATCTGAACGGCATCACTAAAAATTCGTAGTGACCGTATCTGGTTCTGAACGCTGTCTTAGGAATATCACTCTCCTGGATTCTCAGCTGGTGATATCCTGAACGTAAATCAATCTTCGAAAATACTGCTGGTCCCTTTAGCTGGTCGAATAGGTCATAAATCCTAGGTAATGGATACCTATTCTTAATGGTAACCTTATTCAACTCTCTATAATCAATACCCATTCAGAGAGTTCCGTCTTTCTTTTTAACGAATAGTACTGGAGTGCCCCATGGGGAGTAGCTTAGTCAGATAAATCCCTTGTCAAGTAGTTCTTTTAATTACACCTGTAGTTCTTTCAATTTTGCTCGGGCCATACGATATGGAGCCTTGGAAATTGGAGTAGTCCCTGGCATGATCTCAATTTCGAATGAAATCTCTCTTTCCGGAGGTAGCCCTGGCAACTCTTTTGGAAATACATTAAGGAATTCATTGATAACTGGAACATCTTCTGGTTGCAATTTCTTTTCCTCAGTCACGTCTTTCACGTATGCCAAGTATCCCATACAGCCACTAGCCATTAGTTTCTTCGCTCTTATTGCACTGATCATCATTTTCTTCGATTGACGAGATGTGTTGACATACTCAAAACTTTCCATGTTGTCCGGTCGAAAGACTATTTTTCGCTTTCGACAGTCGATGGTAGCTTAATATTTCCCTAGGAAATCCATTCCTATGATCACGTCATAGTCGACGATCTTCATTATGATCAAATCGATATATAGCTCCCTACTTGCCATAATTATTGGCACATGACGTAACCAGCAATTTGACAGCATCACTTTCCCTAAAGGTAGAGTTGTCCTAAAAGTCATTCCTATAGGGTCTTTAGCATACCGTAATTTGTCAACAAATTTATGAGACACAAAGGAATATGTGGCTCTTGAATCAAAAAGGACACATGCCACGTGGTTAAATATAGAAATCTGACCTGTAACCACATTGGATGTTCCCGCTTCAGCATCTTCCTTAGTAAAAACTGTAAACACGAGCATCTGGTCGTGAAGTCTGTCCTGGGCATTCAGACCATACTGGTGGCACTCCTGTAGGCCCTTCAATCCTCCCCTATAAAGCATGAGCTTAAGGCGGTTGTTGATGTTGAAGATATTGTTGGCGCTGTTGCACTGGTCCTGGGATATTCTGGCTGTTCGTTGGACAATTCTTTACAAAATGCCCTTCTCTTCCGCACTGATAGCATGCTGTAATGCCAATTTTGCATTGGCTTGGATGCCTCCTTCCACATGTAGCATATGTGGGAAAACTCGGCCCTGTGCCCTGACTGGTCTTTTGCTGTTGATTGTGGGTGTCCTGACTCTTGTTCCCGAAAAAATTTCCTTTTCTTTTTCCCTGCTGTTGTTGGGAGCCTTGAGGGTTGGACTGATTTGGTCTACTCTGGCCAGATTTGCTACCCTGTCCTATCTGCATCCCTGCTTGTGCTGATTTGGCAAGGATCTTTTCTTTTTTCTTGGCTTCCCAAACCTTTTCTCTTTCTTCTTTCTACCTGAATAAGTGATATTCAGCTCTAAGGGCTCTACTTACACAGTCCACTACTGAAGTAGGTGGTACTGACCCACTATCAACTACTACAGCTATTTCTAGCCTGAACATGCCAATCATTTTCTGAATCTTTTCTCTTTTTGTTGGCACTACATATGGACATAACTGAGACAACTGATCAAATCTACGACACACTTCACTCACGGACTAATTCCCCTGTTTTAGTTCAACAAACTCTTTTTGTTGACAACGAAGAGCAGCTGGGTCATAATACTTCTGATTAAACTCTTCCAAAAATTCTTCCCAAGTCATGTTGGTCACATCTCTCCTCATGCGGATCGTATCCCACCAGAAATGGGCATCCTTTTTCAGCACGAAGGACGCACACAAAATCTTCTCTTGATCTGTTAAATTCATAAGTCGAGGATCCTTTGCAGTGAAGAAAGCCACTCCTCTACCTCAAGTGGGTCAATCGAACCTTCAAACTTTGGCGGTTTCATCCGATGGAATCATTCATATAAGGGTTCTTGATTCACTCTCGGTTGAGGCTGCTAAACTTCTGGAACGACTGGTGGCTCTGCTGGTACTGTCTCAGCCACTTGGGAAGCATTGCCTTCTTCTTGGGCCTGTCTTTGTTGTTCCATAGCGGAATGTCGCTATTGTAGTTTGGCATTTTCTTTCATTTGGTTTTCAAGGAGAGCTTGTACCTCCTCCAACCTTTCAGCTAATGTAGGGCGTTGGCCTCTTCTTGCACTCATTTTTATCTCTTTCTTCTAACCTTGCAAAATAATCAAAATTTAGATTTTTCCATAATTAATTATGGAATTTTGAGTGGGGATTTGAAACATATCATTTACTGTAAAACATACACCACAAAACATTTCTTGTCATTCCATAGCGCTTTCTTACATCATATGTAGCATATATAACATTAGATCTATTATTACAATGTCTATCTTAGCTTTTCCACACATACATATACACATATAAACATATATTTACACATGTGGTGTATTGACCCACTTTTAGGATTCAACTTTCCTATTCATTTTTCCCTGTTGAAAATTCCTCGGGGTCTTCATCATTTTCCTCAGAATCATCTCCCCTAGACGTCCCTGGGTCACGAGTCGTGTTTGTCCTCTGTCACGAGGGACCAGCCTCGTGATCATTAGCCATCGGTGTGGGTCCATATAGACATGTCAATATCCCTTCTTCATGATTCTACTCCCATTGATGCTTTTCCAAACATTCCCGTAACTACGCTCTCTCAATTCTAATGGCACTAGCGATGAAATCATGTCTAGGGATGGAATGGAGTAGACTCATTTTGTGCTTCAACTTTAAGGTGAGTCCTTTCCAAAACATTTCACAGAAGTCTTCATCAAAAAAATTTGGGAGTGGGTACCTTTTAACCATATTTTCCTCGAATCACACCGCGCATGTCAGCACTGTATCCCCGGGTGCAATCTAAAACCTCTTAATCCTCTGTAGATAGTCCTTAACATCTGTTATTCGAGGTAATGTCGGTGGTGCGCTTTCCTTCCTAGCTAGAGGAACTGGGGTCGACTCTGGGCTCCTCTGGGGAAACTGCTGTCTCATGATCTGACAAAAATCAGCCCAATTAAGCCTCAGTAATGCCTCCTAATCACAGTATTCCCAGTAAACTCGAGCATCTCCTTGAAAAGTGCCAATAGCGAGAATAACGCAATAATCTTGATCAATATCGCATGATCAACATATCAACTTAATTGTGTGTAACCAATCCTGTACTAGTGGGGACTGGCGCCCTCCATCAAAACTAGGGGGCTAATAGGCTTTAAATGCCCGTGTAGCTTTGGCAAAAGTCCTGGACCCAATATGGTCTCATCCACCAACTACTGATATATCAACTACTATCGGTGGGGGTTGGCGCAATGGTAGAGGGGTTGGTGCCCTGGCAGTGGCCGGTGCCTCTACTCTGGGAATAACTGGGTTGGTTGGGGCTGAGGGTTGTATCGTCGGCTGTAGGGGTGGGGATGGTGTAATTATAGGTTTGGTCCACACCCTTAGAGGACCCCTACCTCGATATGGATGTGGTTGGTAGTAACGTGGCCTCGTCATCTCGCTCCTACATAAGGTGCACTTTATATAAATAAACATGCTACTTATCATGAAATAAACTTAACTTACTTGGATCGACGAGCGGGATGTGCATCGGGCCTTGAGGGACATAGTCAACGGCTCTGATAACAACTGTGGTGGCCTACCCTGAATTGAGGCTATAGTACTAGCATAGTAGAGCTTCTAGTCCGCTATGGTAGACCGTTACCTCAATGGGTCGCCGGTATCTTACTTATAACTTGTTCTTGTTAAATTACTATTTGTATTTAAGATGATTTTTATTCTGAAAACCGAGGGATTTTTTTTGAAAACTATTTGGGATTGTAAGCTGTAAAAACATAAACATCATAAAACATAAGATAAACTATTGTCATACTGGTCTTACATAATTTACATCATGATATATTTTCAAAACATGATCAAAATTTGCTCTCAAAACATCTTTCTAAATTTGCTCAGCGGAAAACATCAGCAGGACCATTCCCCTCGCCCAGCCCTGGAGGCAGATGAAATCCTACTCCTCATCCAGCCGTGGAGGTAGATGCAATCCTGCTCCCATCCACTGTCTACTGGTGTACAGGTTTCTTACCTGTAACATGAATAAACTGGTGAGCGACGGGCTCAGTAAATTCAAACATACATGCAGGAACATAAATCATAAAATCATGGAAAAGTACTATCCATATAAATAGTACTTTGACTTTTGACCATGAATAGTAAGGTTAACTTTGATCGATACTATTCACGTCAACTTGGGTCTAAACAACTACATATATAGTTAGTACGTTTTATGCTCAATTATGACAATTCTTAAGTCTTTAGTCTTTATCTGATACTGAATTCTGATAATGGGCCCCTAAATTGGTCGTACCGTAGTGCGTGTATAACTAAGAGGGACTCTGGGGAGCGACCCACTGGCCAATCCTCTACAGTCTAACTACATCAAACTTCCAAACCCGGGATGTATCACCAGTGGTTTGGAGTCCTATCAATACTGAATCTGAAAAACCTCCACCTGTGTGGGAGGTTGGTACACCAATACTGATTTAGTAACTGATCTGCTTGTGGTTCCTAATCGGTGGCATTTATGCTGCCTCCTGGGTTTGGAGATCTTTAAATTATTCTGTACTTTATTCTATAGTTTTTAATATTTTATTTCTTATGTTAGTGGGCATATAGCCCCGAGCTGCTAGATATTCTATCATACATATCACATAACATACTGAGTAAATTCATGCTGCAGACAGATAAATGTCTGAACTTATAGGTATTTTGCTAGCGGTTCCTTTCCTGAGTCAACCGGCTTCCTTAAATCGCCTTTTGGTTGCTTTCCTATAACCGAAATAATCACGGTCATTTTTATTATTCATTTCATATCTAACATACGGTGAAAATATAAAATTCTGATTTGGATTCTTAATTATTCGTGTTGGGATTCATATTCTCAATTCTGTAGTTATTATGCTGCATAAAGTAACTTAGCTACCAGAGCAGAAGAGATTCAAGCTATAAGAATTTATTCTTATTCTCTATCGCTTGAATTATCCGTCTCTGTATTGGCGATACAGCTCTCTTAATTTATCAGGGTCACCCCTGATTTCGGAAAGCCACTTTGCAGTTCTTCCACATTCTTTTCATCAAAGAGTTCTAAGTTATTTAAATACTACTCCGGGCCTTAATATCACTTCTCTGAACCTTTTGACAAAATGACTGTTTTGCCCCTAACGGGACTATAGACTGGGAAATTCTCGTTTTATCGTTTTATCATTTTATCTAGGTTTTCTGATCCCAAAACTCATAAAATAACTTTTCGTAGGTTTTACCAAACTTTTACGACATTTTCTGCCAAAACGCTCGGACTATTCAGTCGACCCTTGGGTGGTACTATTTCGACGCTCAGGGTCGTTTCTCTTTTTTCTTGCCTTTCGAGACCTCAAATGGCTATTTCACTAGTTATGTAATCATCCCTTATTCTCTTCTTGAGGTTAGGTTCCCGAGGGGGCTCGGGTTTCTGGTTCTCGACCCTATTTTTACCCCTCGTTTACCATATTGCCCTTCGGGCATCCTAAAAATTTCCGCAGCATTTCTGCTGAAATTCTAGGTTCCCGGTGTTTAGGAAACGCCAGGAAACCATCTATCATATTCTACCCTGCCAAGTACTATACCACAAACCTAATTTTACGTAAAAGTTACAAACTTTTTACATAAAATTACACAATAACACTTACACGTTTTTAACGGGATTTCAACCCGTTCTTTATCATTTTTAGGTCCGGTTTTATACACTATTTACATTTCACATGGCTTAACAAACTTTCTCATTTCCATTACTCCTACACATGGTTTTTTTTTTCCTAAAAAAACCTAAACAAAAATTTTTGTTTTACAACTCAAATTTGCCTTATTTATTTTCCACATCTACACATTCATTTTTCACCACAAAACCCTAACTTCTATCATCAATTTTTCCATGTATTATCCTTAGAAAGGCCACAGCTTTCATTTCCATTCTTCTTTCTTGTTTTCTACACAAAATCAACATCACATTTACCATACACAATCAACAAAATACAAAATCCCATTTTTCCTCTTTATTCCCCATGGTTTTAAATTGAAAAATGAACACCAATATTTAGTGTTTTTCAATTCCATTTCATCCCTTTTTTTCATTCCATTTCCACATGATTTTTTAACATCAAAACCAAACAAAACAACATGGAAATTTCATCTTTCTTCGTCATGAATAACCCATGGTTTTAATGAAAGAAAATACATACAAAACTTGCTTTTCATGCTCATGATTTCACACTTGTTTTAATCATTCACCATTTACACACTTTCAAGCATAAATCAATGAAACAAAAACTGATTTTTTCTCACTTCAAATCAGCCCATACTACACGGTTTTCCCTCATGAAAAACAAGAAGAAATCATGCCAAAGTAGAAGATTACCTTGCTTGCTTGATAACTTGAACTTTGGGATGAATTTTTCACACTTTCTTGCACTAAACTTGAAGAAAATTTTTTTGATTTCAATAGGGGAGGTGCACGGCTGCTTTAATGGCTGAAAACCAGAATTTTTTCTAGTTTCTATGTCCCCAAAACCGTGTACTTAAGCAGCCAAAAAGGAGGGACTAAGTTGCAATTGGTTTAAGGGTATTTTAGCAAACTTTTTATGCAATTTTTCTTCTCTTTACGGCTGTTTTGCAATAAATCAAAGATGGCCAGATTTTTTTTTCTGATTTTGGCCCCAAAATCCGCCACCTATAAACCCTAGAAACTTCTTGAAAAGTTGCTTAAGCTTCCTTTGACTTTGCATCTTAACCATTGAATTTTCTTGACTTTAAACCCTAACCCTTGGATTGGAATGTATCCTTACATCCTTTCAAAGGTTAACACTCAATCTTTGACCTCTCATGATTACATGGAGTCAAACTTTTGACCAAGAGTCAAACTGAAAATTTTTGCACCGAAATCGTGTTGACGAGTTCCTGAGGCTGTACGCGCGATTGGTTTTCCTTATTTTGCTCTGGTTTGCCTAAAAATCAATACCGTAAGTATTTCGCCTTTTATTGGTTTATATCATACTTTCAAAATTTTTGAAACTGAAAAGGCATAATTTGTCCGATTTCGGTTCGATAAAATTTTTTGTTTCTAATCACGCTCTTGTCAGCACTGTCCGAACATTTTTGCGCATTCTAAATAGTAGTAAAACATATGTTTTACAGTTTTACAAGTAAAAATCATTGAGTACGCAGGTTATATAAAATTTCTAGAAACAGTAAAATTTATTGATTATGATAATGTGAGCAGCCAAAATCAGCTGCTTTTGTAGCTAGAAATACATAGATTTTGAGGCCACAAATTTGTCTGCATTTGCCTCTTGTTGCAGTCTAATTTTCTACTGCGGTGTTCGGTCCTTTCTTAGCAGTGTTCTAATTTTCACCTGGAAATCAAATTTTCTGAATCTGATTTTGACACTATCAATTCCTAGTCATTTTATACTATTTAAGAGCCCATTCTATACTAGTTTACTCTTCATTTTCTATACTGTGGTTTTGTCTATATTGTGTTGTACTTACGCACGGATATCAAGGTATTTTCTCGTGAAATTTTCAACACAGTCTCTCTTTACTAATTCGGATCCGCTGATTTCAATTTTCTCAGTCTTATGTCCGTCCGGGGTCGTCTGGACCAGTTTTTAGGATTTGTATGACCCCTTCTCGAAAAATGTGTCAGGTGCCCGATTGACTAATTTGGGCGTTCTGAGTCTAAATATATCAATTTCGGGGCGAGAAAAGGTCGTCTTGGCCCTCATCTCGATACTATGTATCTCTTAGACAAAAATTCTTGTTTTATGCCCAATTGACCAGATTGAGCCCACTGATTACTAATATATCAGTTTTAGGTCAGATTAAGGTCGTTTTGGCCATTAATCTGACACTGCATTTTCTACTATTTACTATTCACTGTTTCTAGCTTAACTGATTAGTCTGAGTGCTCTGACTCTGATTTCGTCAGTCTCTAGGTGAGTAGAGGTCATCTGGACCTTCATTCTCGGTACTACACCTTTGCTAGGGTATATCTCGCTATTGTGCTTACATGTTCGATCCGAGCGTTCTGGTGATCTGCTCACCGGTCTTGTGTCAGGAAATGGTCGTCTGGACAAGTTTCCTGATACTACATATCTTGTACACTTATACGTAAAATAAGGTGGACCGGGTTCACTGTCGGTTGCCCACTTTCACTACATAAATAGTACTTAAACAGTACCGTACCTGTTTAACCTATTCAATTAGAAAATATACTGTATTTTCGACTTAATTACTCATCATGTAGTAATTAGGTTTCATGAATTTTGGAGAGTCATTGTAACGGCTCTCTGCTCATTACACGGCCTTCTACATAGGTTCTAACACAGGCGTGTACAAAGCAACACGGGCATGTATTGTCCAGACATGGGCATGTACTAGTTGAGCTTTCTCAACACAGCCATGTCCTGAAACATGTGCATTTTACCCGAGCGGTACACGGCCACTTACACGATCGTGTGCCTGACCATGTTACACTACACAGCCATGTTCACTCACACGACCTTTCTCACATATGTAGTCTGATCGGTACACGGCTTCTTACACGGTTGTGTACCTGACCGTGTTCTTCAAATTTGCACTGAATGGCATCAAATTATTCCTCAATTTCTTATTACAGAGAAATTAGGTTACAGGAATGGGGCGGTCCTTACAACCAACCCCCCTTACAAAATTTTCATCCATGAAAATTAGAATAAATCCCGGAAGTCTCTTTTCATATCTTCTTCCCATTCCCATGTAGCTTCTTCGAGGTTATGGTTCTGCCACAATACTTTTACAACTGGAATCACTTTATTCCTAAGGACTTTATTTTCTCTGGCTAAAATTTGCATGGATTTCTCTTCATACGTCAGATCGGTGTGGACTTCAACTGGCTCTTGGCTTAGAATGTGGGAACTATCTGGTACATACTTCTTTAACATTGAGACGTGAAAAACATTATGTACAGAAGCTAGTTTAGGAGGGAGTGCTAATCTGTAGGCTACCTTCTCGACTCTCTCGAGGATCTCGAAGGGTCCTATATATCTAGAACTAAGCTTTCCTTTCTTTCTAAAGCGCATCACCCATTCATGGGTGCCACCTTGAGAAAAACTGAATCTCTTTCTTGAAACTCGAGATGTCTATGTCGTTTATCTGTGTAACTCTTCTGGCGGCTATGAGCTGTATCCAGTCTCTCTCGTATTAGCTTCACATTTTCTGTTGTATTCTTGACGAAGTCCGTGTTGGTGAGCTGTTTCTCTCCAGTTTCGTGCCAATGCACTGGAGATGTACATTTTCTTCCGTAGAGTGCCTCGTACGGTGCCATTCCAATCGAGGAATTGTAGCTATTATTATATGAGAACTCTATCAATGGTAGCTTCTGGTCCCAGTTTCCCTAGAAGTCTAGAACACAAGCTCTTAGCATATCCTCTAGCGTCTGAATGGTTCTCTCAGACTGTCCATCAGTCTAAGGATGGAAAGCTATGCTAAACTTCAATTTAGTTCCCATTGAAGCTTGAATACTCTGCCAAAACCTAGAAGTAAAGCGTCTATTGCGATCTGAAATGATTGATTTTGGTACCCCATGCAATCTTACTATCTGAGCCACGTACATTTCTGCCAGTCTCTCTACCAAGTGGCTCAGTTTTATTGCAAAAAATTGAGCTAATTTTGTCAACCGATCCATGATTACCCAGATTACATTGTTTCCACTTGATGTTCTGGGCAATCTGACCATGAAATCCATTGTAATCTACTCCCATTTCTACTCGGGCAGCTCGATTTTCTGCAGTTCTCCTCCCGGTCACTGATGTTCTACTTTAATTTTCTAGCATGTGAGGCATTTTGCAACGAATTTTATGACGTCTTTTTTCATTCCCGGCCCCCAAAAACTCTCTTTTAAGTCCTAGTACATCTTATTTGCCCCTGGATGTGTTAGGAAATGCCCTAAGTATTAGAGACATTTTGATGTATTCATTTTTGAACTGGATAATAAAATTATACATAGAGGTTATTCATTACATTGCTATCTGTCCTCGTCTTATTTACATGTTAAAGTAAATGTAAGCAAATATGGCTCACTGATTGCTTGTGTTAAAACTGTTAGAACGTTGCATGCAATGGACTTTTGTATGCGAGAAGACAATGTTCTAAAGTTAGCAGTCTAAACTATGGTCTGTAGTCTATGGGGTTAGACCGAGCATCTAACTCATGTTAAGACTATTATGTTGTCTAAAGCCTTAGAGGGGACGGTTTGTCTTGACTGTCTGGAGCTGGACTCCCAAGTAGAGACATGGATATGTTGCTTGGTGGTGACATATTAGACCGGGACTAAAGCGTGATTGATCTACGTAGTCCGCTATGAGTGGATCAATCTGCTTTTGACGTTCATTGTGCAATAACCTTAATCCTGAGTAAATGAACTTCTTCATGTATATGACTTGTGTACTTTGATGTTCCAATGGCTAAAGCGTCTCAGAGGTAGTAAGCTTATAGACCGGTTCGTTGGGTGCATGACTTGTATACGATGAAGGGTTTGTTTGCAGATATCGGAATCATAGCTCTGAGGAGTTTAAGGTATCCTCTTAAAGGCATTATACTGAATGTGAAAATGGACAAGGCCTTGGGTCGTCTGCTGGGCGGATGACTTCTTATTCACATATGGTGAATAATCATTTTCTTGATTTGGTAGTATAATGGAACTTTAAGATAGCCTGATCAGTAGGATTAAACGGACTTTGACCTCAGGCTGATCATAGATATCATATGAGGGTTTTGCATATATGACAAGGTCATTGGATAGTAACTCGTCACAGGCTTACGTAATACGGTATATAATTGGGAGTTCAGTTTCAGGTTTATAGTGGTGTGACTCTGAAACTAGTGATCATATGATTGAGTTGTTCGGTAAAGAATGATGATCATATGGAATCACGGGAGCCCGATTATATATGTCCAATCAGTCCCTCTACTAGCTCCACATAATTCCTTAACGTTTGGCAAATTGATTTGTGTATGCTATTGGCTAGTTTATTATGCATGGATGGTGATGACACAGGATTAGGATGGTAGACAAGATTCTCTCCGGTTCGATTCAGATTTTGTTTTGGATAATAGAGTACACAATTATTCGAACTCCAAATAAAGTTGCCATGATTTTATTTGAGATTGGATTGGAGTTGTAGAAAATTATCCATGAGAACAAGAATATGAAACACAACCGTTTTGTGGAATTTGAATTTTGAATTTTGAAATTTGAATTTTGAATTTTGAAATTTGAAATTTGAAATTTGAATTTGAAATTTGAATTTGAAATTTGAATTTGAAATTCGAATTTGAAATTTGAATTTGAAATTTAAATTTGAAATTTGAAATTTGAAATTTGAAATTTGAAATTTGAATTTGAAATTTGAAATTCAAATTTTGAATCACAGTCCAAGTAGGATTCGAATTTGTTGTGGAAAATCCACAAGGTTTGAAATTCAAATTTGAGTTGGATTTGGAGAGGATAATCTTGTTAGAATCCTACTTGAATTTTGAATTCAAATCCCAACAAAAGTGGACGAAATTTTTGAGGATAATCCTCATGGAAAAATTCGGATTTTTGTGGATAAGATTCAAGGGAATAATTCAAGTTTCAATCCCAGTTGAATTTGGATTCTCTCCTCCCTGAAAAGTGGCCGAAAATTTGGAGAATCTCTCCTAGGAAATTCGGTTATTTTTTGGATAAGGTTGAGATAAGATTCAAGCTTGAAAATCCTAGTGGAATTTTGATTCTTCCTTATCCTAAAAGTGGCCGAAAATTTGGAGAAGATTTTCTCCTAGAAATTTCGGATTTTTTTGTTGAAAAAGGGAGATAAAATTCTAGTTAAAATCTTGTTTAGATTTGGATTGGATTTATCCTAAGAAAACCGAATTTAATTGTGGAGATTCTCCCTTGGAAAATTCAGATTTTATGGATATGGATAAGGGAGAAAATCTTTTCCTAGTCCAATTCGAATTCAGAGAATCACCTCATGCAAGTCTATAAATAGAGGTCCTGCCACTCCAGTTCTCTAAGACCACAAACTCTCAGGTGAGCAGGCTTATTGTTGCACAGCTCATCGTGACAATAAAGTTCTTTAGAGATCTGGGTGGTTGGAAGAAGACTGGCAGTGCTAGCATACCGATCGAGGTTCAGAGTGCCCACACACTCAGCCATTCGGGAATTGGAGAATAGTAGAGAAGGCTAGTTGGTTGAAGCCTCCGGTCATTCTCCTCCTGCAAGATTGGCGTCCTTGAGGTATGAGTTTTAATTGTTGTTCGTTTATTGTATATGGCATCATGAGATATTTAACGATCTAAAAATTTTTATTGTTCCGCTACGCCACTCTGATATGTTTTTACCGATTTATTATCCTACAATATGTATCAGAGACATCTCATGACTATGCCATGTAAATAAATTAGACAATTACTTAGTCTTTTTATTTATGTATGGATTTGATATTTAGAGAGTGCCATTCTAGGGTTCCTTTATGTTGTTATCATGGATTATGTATAAAGTATGTGGTTATTTTAATTTTTTGAATTATTATAAGCATGCTTGTTTATACCGGTTATGGTTCCTTAGAATTTAGAAAAATTGTATCTAGGAATTTTTATGTAACCATGGGAGCAGTTTATTAATACTGTAATTTTCCCATGGATTTTAATTTTGTCTCTTAGTGTGACGACCAGAGAATTTTAGCGGTGTGACCTAGTTTAATCTAGGGTTTTCTATGAGTTCTGTAAGTAAGAATGTAAAGAAACACTATGGTTGTAATTAGACAAATTATAGTGTTAATAGAAATAAATAAATGTTTTGGAGGAAATTAAAATCTCCAAAAATAAGTAGAGAATAAAGTATATGAGTAAGAAAGTGAATTCAGGCCCAAAACGCTCAAAAAGGAGTAGTTTCGGTATCTGAACAGTATAAAGATAAGAATATGGCAAGTCAAAGTAAGAGCACAGTAAGAAAAGTACAAATATATGTATATAATAATTTGTACTACTTAAAGAGTGAAATAGATGTATTTGTATTGTTTAGAATATATTAAAATGTTCTAACAATACTGACGAGTAAGAATTCAGTGTTGGAAAAATTCACTAAGTTGAAACGGGTGAAACGGTGCCAAAACCGGCATTGAAACCCTAACCGGAGCTCAAAAAGACGGTAAACTTCCGGGATTGATTTTAATCAAACGGAAGCAGATTAAGTTGATCCGACTGCACAGGAGACCTCAGGAACACGCCGGGACGATTCCAGGAAAATTTCGGCTCGAACCGGTATCGGTCAAAAAGTAGTCGAATTAATGTGAATAGTGAAAGTCAAAGTCAACTTTCACTTTAGTAATTATGACATCATAAATCCATTTGAGAAATGGAAAGAAATTGGTGTTAGGTAGGATGAATGGCCATGATTCATTTGCTTTTTGATCTAAAGGCCAAGATTTGGCCAAAAATATACCTTTTTAATTTTTGAAAAGTGAAGAAAGAATTAGGTGGAAAGGTGTTGAAAATTGATTGGTTTAGAGCCAAATTAATTGGCTTTCTTCCATGCATAAGTCGGCCACTTTTGTATCGAAAGACCGAAGCCAATTTTCAAGCAAAACAAGAGAAAAATTTGCTAAGCTTTTTCTTCCATGGGAGCCGTGGGTGACCAAAGGGAAATCAATTAATTTCTTCAAGTTTTCTATACAAAAAGTGTGGCAAAACATCACTTGAAGACAAAGGAAGAAAGTGAACAAGGTAACTTCCCTTGGATTGAAATTTTTCATGGTTTTTCTTTAGGAAATCCGTGGGGTGAATAGTGAATTAAGAGGGAAAAATTTTGGGTGTTTTTCATTAAGTTGATGTTGGGTTTTGTTAAGGGTGTAATGAGGAAGAAAACCATGCAATTGGTTTAAAGAAAAACCAATTTTTGGTTGGTTTTCCAAAGGAAAATCCGTGGGTTACCATTGGTAAGCAATGAGAAATTTGTGTGATTTATGTGTTAACATGCTTTTAACTTATGTTTTGTTAAGAATAAAGCATGAATTTCACTATGGAAAAGCTTGGAAAAATTTTGGTGTTCATTTATTTCAAAGTGGCCGTGGGTTTCCTAATAGTTTGGAAGAAAAATTTTCATGCTTTTAGGTGATGTTTGGTTAATTGAAATCATGCATTTTGTGATGTAAATGATGAAAATGTGATTGAAAGAATGAAACAAAAATGTTTGACATGTTTAGCATTCAATGGCCGTGGGTTATACAAGGGTAAAACCCTAAGAAATTTGGTTGAAAAGAACAAGAAAATGGGCTTGAAAAGTGTTAGAAAAATGGCATTTAATAGCCTAACAAGTGGTTGAAAAGTTTGAGAAATTTCGGTTCGGTTTGGTGGTGAAAACCGAAACCAAAACTAAGGGCAAAATTGAAAAAAATTTTGTAATGTGGTTAAAAATGTGAAATTGGAATTTGTGAGCTTTTATGTAAAAGTTTGGAAAACTTTTACATAAAATAGGCTTGTGGTATAGTACGTGGCAGGTACATATGGTTCGAGGCGTACCTAACGCCGGAAGCCTTAAAATTACGCCGAAATGCTGCCGAAATTTCGAAAACGGCTTTCGGGCTAAAATAGGAATTAAAAATAAAAGTTTAGGGTCGGGTCGGAAACCCGAGTCCCTAACGGAGAATTGAATAAGGAAAACCTAAGGGTTGGTTCGTGAATAGTAGACCGTCCCCTAAAAATGTAAAATGAGAGTGAAACGGAAAAAAAAAAAAACCGACCCCGAGGGGGGGGCGTTTTTGGAAATGAAATAAAGGTCCGAGTCGGGTACGGAAAATCCGAGCCTCGGAGACCTAGGTCGGGAAAGTCTAGATGAACGTTTTAAATACTTGTGAAACGTCCATTTGAGACTCCGAAACGATAGAAAATCACTAAACCGACGTAAGGGTCGGAATAGTGCTTCCCGAGGGTCGGGAAAGTGAAAAGTGGAAATAAAATAGATGCGAACCCGGTAATGATTAGAAAAGAGTCAGAAAAGTTCCTGAGGGCCAAAAATGCAGTCTGGATCAATAAAATTCCGTCAGGGGCAAAACTGCAATTTTGTCAAAATACAGGGGCAAAATCGTAATTTTGCAAAAGTTGGGGAAAATTGGGGAAATGATAAATAAAGCCCAAAAAGTTGTAAATAGGTTCTATTTAAGCTTTTTAATGAAAAAAATAAAAGCTATAAATGGAAATGAAATTAACAGACAAAGTTTGTCTGTAGGATCCAAAAATCGACCTACAAGGAGGGCGATCAAAGATCCTAGAGAGAAAAAGAGAAGAGATTGATAAGGTAAGTACAGACATTTAATTGTCTACTCACGAATGGACTTACCATAAAGTTGTGTTATATATATATATATATTTAAGCTATTCAGTTTGTGACATGATACTAACATGTTCACGAGAATAGTAAGCAAGATCAGAAATAGAAAAGAGGAATAAAATAAGTCAGATAATAAGACTTAAAAGTTAAGGTTGGCGTACCGGCCTCCCCAGTTGTGAGGTTCCCAGATAGCCTCCACCCCAGAAGTGTGGCGCTGCCTCGTTAATAATGAGGTAGTTTATGGCTTAACTTCCTGCCTCCACCCCAGAAGTGTGGCGCTGCCTCGTTAATAATGAGGTAGTTTATGGCATGACTTACTACCTATAAGGTCAGTAGTCCAGAGATGACCTTAGGGTTGATCGGTGGGTCGCTCCCCTGATCCCCTATTGGTCTGCGCGCACCAGGTACGTCCAACCACGGGCCCACAAGTGAAAGATTAAGCAGATGAAGTAAAGCAAAGAAAAGAAAGAAATAGAATAGAAAGAACAAGTAGTATAGGACTAAAGAAAATAATTGGTCCTAAGTTGACTAACCCTAGAGTGGTGTATTCAGCTTATTTACTTGTATGTATGTTTGTACTTACTGAGCTTTAGCTCATTAGTCTATTCGTGCTGTAGGTAATAAAGGAAAACAACCAGCAGTATGAAGCAAGAGTAGCGGACTGGCAGGCAGATCCTAGCGATGCCATGGACGGGTTATGGTTCCGTTTCGCAGAATTCCGCTGTACTCAAGGTGTAAAAGAAAGAAAGTGTAATAGTGAGATATATGTATAAAGACAAGACAAGAGTGTATTATGTAAAGTAGTGAAACAAGCTTAAAAGTATGTTTCTATTTTTACGTACTTTAAAGTAACAAGACTCCAAAATATATTTTGGGAAAAAGTATTAAGAAGTACGTATATATTTATGTATACACAATTTTCAAGAATTAGTAGTTTCCTCCAGTTAAAGAAAAAAAAATATTCCTAGTTTTTCAAGAACAAATCTTTTAAACCCCAAGGAGAAGAAAGCTATAGAAACAAGCAAGCTAAGTAAGACTAAGCAAAGAATAAAGAAAGCAAGCAAGATAAGGTGGACGACCTAAGCTAGAGGGGTCGCCCACACTTAGAATTTTTATGGTTAGATTTTTTGTACACCGGAAACGGTTTAGAATTTTTTTATGTAATCATTCTTGGAGGAGATTGAAGATTGAAGACCGTAATTTATTTTTTCCCAAAAGTTAAATTTGATTTAAAGGTTGAAATTTTGATTGTGTGGAAAATTTCAATTTAATTGGGATTCAAATTAATTTTTGGAGATCCTAATAGGCAAATTGGAATATGGCAAGAAAATCGAGACACGACCCCTCGGGATAGGCCGACGGGCCTTAGTGGGGCTGCAGCCCCTGCCCTCGGGCAGGATGGGGCTGCAGCAGCCCCTGTGCAGGCCCACACCACCCACGGCCGCAGGCTTGGCCTGCAGCCAGGGGTGGCCGTGGCCTGCCCAAGGCTGGCCATAGTCTGGGTGTGCAGCGCCTGCAGCCTGCCGGCTGCTGCGCCCAGCCTGGGCGTGCAGCCTGGCGCTGCAGGCTTGGCCTGTAGCCCGGCAGGGCTGCACATGGGGGCGGCCGTGGGCTGCCAGCCCCTCCGAGGTTGGTGGCTGCCCACGGCGGCTGCCGCCTACGGGGGCGGCGGTCCGACGGTCCAAAAATCAGATAATTTTGATTTTTAAATTTGACATTTAATTTTAAATCATGTTTAAAAATATGTAATTAAAAATTTGAAATTTTTTGAAATTACATATTATTACACATGATATTTAAAATTGTTTAAAATTTAAATTTGAAATTTAAATTTGAAATTAGAATTTGGAATTTGAATTTGAAATTTAAATTTTAGGATATTTAAATTTTAAATAATTCTTGGGATGAGAAATAAATGCAGAGGCTACATAAAGATGGATACAAGAAGATGGAACAGAATTCAAGACCCAAAGAATGCTTTGGATGGAATTTTGTGATCTTTATTTTCTTTGTTCTAGGATGGAACCATAGCTTGGTTATTCTGTCAATTATTTTTTCTGTGATATGTCATGGATGTATAAATATGTATTGATGAATGTTTTGTATGCATATTTGATAACATGTCATATAGGATAGGTGAGTGCCACTCATACTATATTGATCATACATAATTTGTCAAAACTTGCATGTTTTTCAAAATATTGAGTGGGAGAGGGTTTCAAACAAAACCCACGGCCTCCATTGTTGATCCATATGTGAAAGCATGGTAACGTCTCGCGTCAGTTCTGCCCTGACTACACCCCTCGGTAGGTGTTTACCGCTGCCGGTATACTAGATTGGATCTCCTATGTGGAAAACGTGTTCGGGTGTGATCCTATTCATGACCACCCCTCGGTGGCTTGGTAGGACGTGGATCGGGCTACGTAAACAATGGTTATACACTCAAGACTCGTTTAGTTATTAACCTTCCCTAGAAGCTCTGTTAACTAAACTGGTGGCCAAATTAGCGGTTATTAATATATGTCTTAACCTTGGAGGATTTAAGGTAACATATATTAATTGGACGGGGTCCACGTTCTGGCTATTTGTTTTCATGACCACCCCTCGGTGGCTTGGGGCAATAGGTGCTGAGAATTACCGTTGCAATGCTACATGTTTTTCAAGTTTCATGTAGGAACATACTTGTATGTTTTATTTGCTAAATTATATGTATATTTGCTTGGGCTTTGTAATGATGTCTAGTATAATTTTATTTCAGTTCAAAATGTCACCGACACCCCTCATTTCAATACTTACTGAAAATAAGTTGAATGGCGACAATTATAAAGATTGGAAAAGAAATCTATTAATAGTTCTCATCTGCGAGAGACACAAGTTCGTGCTGGACGAACCATGCCCACCTGGGCCCAAACCTGACACACCACTTGAGGAGGTCCCGGTTGCCTATAATCGTTGGAGAGAATCCAATGAAATAGCTCGATGCTACATCCTTGCTAGCATGACGAGTGCTTCACAAAAGCAGCATGAGACTTATCAAGTTACTGGGGAGATCATGGATAATCTGGAGGACATGTTCGGAGGCCAAGAAAAATTGGCTCGACAGTCCACTATCACCAGCATTATGAATTCCAAGCAAAAGGCGGGTACTCCAGTGAAGGACCATATGATCACTCTAATGGGATTCTTTACTGAGGCTGCCGAGAATGGTGCTGAGTTGGACTACAACACCCAGATCGAGATGGTGTTTAAGACTCTGTCTAAAGATTTTGTGGGGTTTAAGGCCGCATACAATCTGGCGACAAAGGAGTTAGGACTAACCGAGCTCATGAAGCAACTACAGGCTTATGAGCGGATGATCAGGGATGAGGATGCGGTTCGACCTAAATGAGAGGCTAATTTGGCGGAATCTTCCAATCCCTCACGGAAGAGGAAGAGGCCAAATAAGAAGCAAGTGGCTTCCAGTTCTTCTAATCCTCCTGTCTCGGACGGGAAGAAGAAGAAGAAGAACAAGAAGCCAAAGGACCCTAAAAAGTCCAAATGCTTCTATTGTGGGAAGGTAGGTCACTTTAAGAAGGCTTGCCGGGAATTCCTAGCCGCCAAGGGCGAGGAAGGTAAGGAACTTCATTACTTGGAAGCGTGTTTGGTGGAAGAATCGAAAGACACTTGGGTCATTGATTCGGGCGCCACTAATCATGTTTGTGTTTCTATGCAGGGGTTCGTGGAAACGAGAAGTCTACATGATAGGAGCCTCTCGTTGCGGATTGAAGATGGTAGCTTTGTGGTGGCTGAAGCAGTGGGAGATGTTCATCTTTATTTTGATCAATTTAGGTTTATTTTATTGAAAGACTGTTTTTATGTTCCTAATTTTAGGAGGAACCTTATATCGGTAGCTTGTTTAATAAAGGATTCTTATTCAGTTTCTTTTAGTAAAAGAGTTGATATTCGTAGAAATAAGTCTTTTATCTGTTCTGGATGGATGGATGGAAACCTATATTTGATCAAACCAAAGATGTACTCACTGCTTGACACTGAATTAATTGATAACTCTAAAAGGTTGAAAGTTTGTCACTCTAACAAGGCGTATCTTTGGCATTTAAGACTTGGTCATATTAATCAAGATAGGATTCAAAGATTGGTGAAAGACGGTCCTCTAGAATCTCTGGAGGAGGTACGACTTCCCCAATGTGAGTCTTGTCTAGAGGGTAAAAATGACTAAGAGGTCTTTTGGAGCTAAGGGTACAAGGGCTCAGGAGCTCTTAGAAATTGTGCACACTGACGTATGTGGCCCCATGAACGTCACAGCACGAGGAGGGTTCGAGTATTATGTCTCTTTTATAGATGACTACTCGAGGTATGGATATGTGTATCTGATGCACCGCAAGAGCGAAACCTTTGATAAATTCAAAGAGTATCGTGCGGAAGTGGAAAAGCAATTGGATAAATCCATAAAGACACTTCAATCTGATCGAGGTGGCGAATATCTCTCTGATGAATTTCTAGGACATCTTGTAGAGAACGGGATTTTATCCAAATTGACTACACCTGGTACTCCACAACAGAATGGTGTAGCCAAAAGGAGAAACAGGACTTTATTGGATATGGTACGGTCCATGATGAGTTATTCAACGCTGCCATTATCATTTTGGGGATATGCTTTACAAACGGCATGCTATATTCTGAACCAGGTTCCGAGCAAATCAATTACTAGAACTCCGTATGAATTGTGGCGTGGCAGGAAGCCCTCCCTTGGACATATGAGAATATGGGGCTGCCCGGCACATGTACTGGATGGGGATGCGAAGAAGTTGGAACCAAGATCAGAATTATGCATGTTTGTAGGATATCCAAAAGGAACTAAAAGAGGTCTGTTCTATAACCCTAAGGAACAAAAAGTCATTGTCTCAACCCATGCGACATTCTTGGAGGAAAGTCACATGAATGACTTTAAGCCTCGAAGCAAAGTGGTGCTAGAGGAGTTATCAGGTGAAAGAACTGGTCCACAGATTTCAGTCTTGGACGCAAGTCCGAGTTCCAATGAAAGACCTACAGACGATCAACAATTTAGGGTGCCTCGTCGTAGTGGGAGGGTTTCGAAGAAACCTAATTTCTTTATGTATGATGCTGAGGTATACCAGGCCGAGGCTCATGAGCATGAGGAAGATCCGGTCACATATGATGAAGCTATAAATGATGTTGATTCTAAATCTTGGAAACAGGCTATGAACAATGAGATGGATTCTATGAAATCCAACTCTATTTGGGAACTTGTAGATTTGCCGGATGGGATAAAACCCATTGGATGCAAATGGGTCTACAAAAGAAAGAATGATGCGGAAGGGAGAGTGGAAACTTTCAAAGTTAGACTAGTTGCAAAGGGATACACGCAAAAGGCTGGAATCGATTACGAGGAAACCTTTTCGCCTGTTGCTATGCTGAAGTCTATCCGTATTCTTCTATCTATTGCTGCGGCTCTCGATTACTAGATCTGGCAAATGGATGTCAAGACGGCATTCTTGAATAGCCATCTTGAAGAGTGTATCTATATGATACAGCCCGAAGGGTTCATAGCAAAAGGCGAAGAAAGGAAAGTCTGCAAGTTGCTTAGATCCATTTATGGATTAAAGCAAGCATCCCGCTCATGGAACCAGAGGTTTGATCAAGCGATTAAGACATCTGGTTTTGAGCGAAACGTTGATGAACCTTGTGTTTATAAACGTATTAAGGATGGAAAAGTGGTCTTTCTGATACTCTATGTCGATGATATACTACTCATTGGGAATGATGTAGGGAACTTATCATCGGTCAAGTTTTGGTTACACCAACAGTTTGACATGAAGGACTTGGGAGAAGCTAATTATGTTCTAGGCATTCGTCTCTTCAGAGATCGGAAGAACAAAATGATAGCATTATCCCAAGCTTCATACATACATAAAATAATTGACAAATATGCAATGCTAGAGGCAAAGAAAGGCTCACAACCTTCTATTGCCGGTCTAACTCTTTCATTGGATGACTGTCCCAAGACATCGGAAGAAAGAGAGCGTATGAGTAAGGTCCCTTATGCATCCGCTGTGGGTAGCCTTGTGTACGCTATGCTTTGCACTCGCCCGGACATATGTTTTGCAGTAGGTATGGTGAGTCGATATCAAGCGAATCCTGGAACCAAGCACTGGCAAGTAGTAAAGCATATACTCAAGTATCTTAAGAGAACGAGGGATTATATGCTGGTGTATTCTGGAGGGGACCTAACACCTGTAGGATACACGAACTCAGACTTTCAGACTTGTAAGGATTCGAGGAAATCGACATCTGGATCTGTATTTTTACTCGGAGGAGGCGCCATTGTGTGGAGGAGCGTGAAGCAGGACTGCACAGCTGACTCTACTATGAAGGCTGAGTATGTGGCTGCGGCTGAGGCATCTAAAGAAGCGGTTTAGCTCCGCAAGTTCTTTAGAGACCTTGAGGTCATTCCGGGTGTTGACAAGCCTATCACACTTTACTGTGATAATACAGGGGCTATTGCCAACACAAGGGAATTTCGGCACCACAAGAGGACCAAGCACATTGATCAGAGATATCATATTATTAGAGGGCATATGGAGACAGGACAAGTGGATGTATGTAAGATCGCGTCCGAGGACAAGATCGCTGATCCCTTTACAAAGACTTTGGTGGCTAGAAGCTTTGAGAGGCATGTAGAGGCGATGGGGATGCGTAACATGGCACATCTGCTGGCTTAGGGCAAGTGGGAGATTGTTAGGAAATGCCCTAAGTATTAGAGACATTTTGATGTATTCATTTTTGAACTGGATAATAAAATTATACATAGAGGTTATTCATTATATTGCTATCTGTCCTCGTCTTATTTACATGTTAAAGTAAATGTAAGCAAATATGGCTCACTGATTGCTTGTGTTAAAACTGTTAGAACGTTGCATGCAATGGACTTTTGTATGCGAGAAGACAATGTTCTAAAGTTAGCAGTCTAAACTATGGTCTGTAGTCTATGGGGTTAGACCGAGCATCTAACTCATGTTAAGACTATTATGTTGTCTAAAGCCTTAGAGGGGACGGTTTGTCTTGACTGTCTGGAGCTGGACTCCCAAGTAGAGACATGGATATGTTGCTTGGTGGTGACATATTAGACCGGGACTAAAGTGTGATTGATCTACATAGTCCGCTATGAGTGGATCAATCTACTTTTGACGTTCATTGTGCAATAACCTTAATCCTGAGTAAATGAACTTCTTCATGTATATGACTTGTGTACTTTGATGTTCCAATGGCTAAAGCGTCTCAGAGGTAGTAAGCTTATAGACCGGTTCGTTGGGTGCATGACTTGTATACGATGAAGGGTTTGTTTGCAGATATCGGAATCATAGCTCTGAGGAGTTAAAGGTATCCTCTTAAAGGCATTATACTGAATGTGAAAATGGACAAGGCCTTGGGTCGTCTGCTGGGCGGATGACTTCTTATTCACATATGGTGAATAATCATTTTCTTGATTGGGTAGTATAATGGAACTTTAAGATAGCCTGATCAGTAGGATTAAACGGACTTTGACCTAAGGCTGATCATAGATATCATATGAGGGTTTTGCATATATGACAAGGTCATTGGATAGTAACTCGTCACAGGCTTACGTAATACGGTATATAATTGGGAGTTCAGTTTCAGGTTTACAGTGGTATGACTCTGAAACTAGTGATCATATGATTGAGTTGTTCGGTAAAGAATGATGATCATATGGAATCACGGGAGCCCGATTATATATGTCCAATCAGTCCCTCTACTAGCTCCACATAATTCCTTAACGTTTGGCAAATTGATTTGTGTATGCTATTGGCTAGTTTATTATGCATGGATGGTGATGACACAGGATTAGGATGGTAGACAAGATTCTCTCCGGTTCGATTCAGATTTTGTTTTGGATAATAGAGTACACAATTATTCGAACTCCAAATAAAGTTGCCATGATTTTATTTGAGATTGGATTGGAGTTGTAGAAAATTATCCATGAGAACAAGAATATGAAACACAACCGTTTTGTGGAATTTGAATTTTGAATTTTGAAATTTGAATTTTGAATTTTGAATTTTGAAATTTGAAATTTGAATTTGAAATTTGAATTTGAAATTTGAATTTGAAATTCGAATTTGAAATTTGAATTTGAAATTTAAATTTGAAATTTGAAATTTGAAATTTGAAATTTGAAATTTGAAATTCAAATTTTGAATCACAGTCCAAGTAGGATTCGAATTTGTTGTGGAAAATCCACAAGGTTTGAAATTCGAATTTGAGTTGGATTTGGAGAGGATAATCTTGTTAGAATCCTACTTGAATTTTGAATCCAAATCCCAACAAAAGTGGACGAAATTTTTGAGGATAATCCTCATGGAAAAATTCGGATTTTTGTGGATAAGATTCAAGGGAATAATTCAAGTTTCAATCCCAGTTAAATTTGGATTCTCTCCTCCCTGAAAAGTGGCTAAAAATTTGGAGAATCTCTCCTAGGAAATTCGGTTATTTTTTGGATAAGGTTGAGATAAGATTCAAGCTTGAAAATCCTAGTGGAATTTTGATTCTTCCTTATCCTAAAAGTGGCCGAAAATTTGGAGAAGATTTTCTCCTAGAAATTTCGGATTTTTTGGTTGAAAAAGGGAGATAAAATTCTAGTTAAAATCTTGTTTAGATTTGGATTGGATTTATCCTAAGAAAACCGAATTTAATTGTGGAGATTCTCCCTTGGAAAATTCAGATTTTATGGTTATGGATAATGGAGAAAATCTTTTCCTAGTCCAATTTGAATTCAAAGAATCACCTCATGCAGGTCTATAAATAGAGGTCCTGCCACTCCAGTTCTCTAAGACCATAGACTCTCAGGTGAGCAGGCTTATTGTTGCACAACTCATCGTGACAATAAAGTTCTTTAGAGATTTGGGTGGTTTGAAGAAGACTAGCAGTGCTAGCATACCGATCGAGGTTTAGAATGCCCACACACTCAGCCATTCGGGAATTGGAGAATAGTAGAGAAGGCTAGTTGGTTGAAGCATCCGGTCATTCTCCTCCTGCAAGATTGGCGTCCTTGAGGTATGAGTTTTAATTGTTGTTGGTTTATTGTATATGGCATCATGAGATATTTAACGATCTAAAAATTTTTATTGTTCCGTTGCGCCACTCTGATACGTTTTTACCGATTTATTATCCTGCAGGATGTACTGAGTATGGTGTGTCGTGGGCTTCCGAAATGATCTTTTTCCTGAGTTTTTTATCCTTTAGAACAACACACACTCTATCTCTGAAATAGAGTATGCCATCCCTGGAGACTCGAAATTATGAACTTTGGTCTTCCGTTGCCTCCTTTTTGAGCTTGTTCAGGGATGAATCAAGGTTTTGGATGGCCTTGATTTCTTCTCGGAGCATTGACTGGAGGGTCTTTTCAGACAACCTCCCCGTTAGAATCTTGACTTCATGGCTCTGTAGCTCATTTTGTAGTGATTCTGGCAAGGCACGTACAGCCATGAGCGATGAAGAGTGCTTTCTACTTAGCGCATCATCCACCTTGTTGGCCTTTCCTAGGTGCTACAGGATTTCACAGTCGTAATCTTTAACCAGTTCCAGCCATCTTCATTGCCTTATGTTGAGCTCCTTCTACTGTGAACATATACTTGAGGCTTTGGTGGTCTATATAGATCTAATACTTGACGCCATATAAGTAATGCCTCCAAATCTTGAGTACAAAAATGACCACTACAAGCTCCAGGTCATGCGTTGGGTAGTTCCTTTCATGGTTTTTGAGTTGTTGTGAAGCGTATGCAAACACTCTACCATTCTACATTAACACGGCACCTAGTCTGGTCTTGGAGGTGTCATTGTAGATTACAAAATTTCCTTGTCCAGCGTCCAGGATGGTTAGAATCAGAGCACTTGTGAGTCTTCGTTTTATTGAAAGCTCTTTTTGCACTTGTTAGTCTACTTATATTTCTTCTCTTTCTTGGTGAGCACTGTGAGTAGTACGGCTAACTTTGAGAAACCTTTAACAAAGCACTGATAGTAGCCCGCTAGACCTAAGAAGCTGTGAATTTCTGTTACATTCTTTGAAGTCGGCCATTCGTTAACTGCTTCGACCTTTGCTTGGTTTACTAACACTCCTTCCTTGCAGACTACATTGCCAAGGAAGTGGACCTTCTCCAGCCAAAACTCACACTTAGAGAATTTAGTGTATAGCTGATGATTTCGTAGCTTGAGTAGGACGGCCCTCAAATGCTCCTCGTGCTCCTCTTTTGTCTTGGAATATACAAGTATGTTATCGATAAACACAATGAAAAATTTATCTTAGAATTCCTTAAAGACACGGTTCATTAGGTCTATGAAGGCTATAGGGGCGTTCGTCAATCCAAACAACATTATGAGGAACTTATAATGCCCATATATCACGTTCGGAATACCGTCTTGGGTACATCTTCCTCCCAAATTCGTAACTGATGGCACCCGGAACGCAGGTCAATCTTGGAGAATATGGCAGTGCCTCGAAGCTAGTCGAACAGATCATCGATCCTTGGCAACGGATACTTGTTCTTTATCATGATCTTGTTCAGCTCCCTATAGTCTATACACATCTTCAGCGTTCTATCCTTTTTCTTTACAAATAAGACCGGAGCTCTCCACGGTGAGCATCTTTGTCAGATGAAGCCTTTGTCCATCAGATCCTTCAACTGAGTCTGAAGTTCCTTTAACTCTACTAGGACGATTCTGTAGGGGGCCTTGGAGATGGGGGCTGATCCTGGTAGGAGCTTAATCTCAAATGATATCTCTCGCTCTGGCAGAAATCCTAGGAGATCCTCTAGGAGCACTTCTATGAACTCCTTAACTATTGGCACACTATCCGGCCCTACTTCTTCTTTCTGGGTCTTGTCCACTATGTGTACAAGGTAGCCGGTGCATCTACTAGATAATAGCCTGTGACCCTTCATAGCCAATATCATCATTTTGGGTTGCTTCGGTGATAACCCCTTGTAGACAAACTTCTCATGCCCGATCGGCTCAAAGGTAACTTCCCATCTTCTGTAGTTTATAACGGCGTTATTGTTGGTGAGGAAGTCCATTCCCATGATTATGTCATAGTCACACATATTGATGACGATTAGGTCCACGCTCAGCTCGTGCCTATTGATAACTACTGGCACGTGACGTATCCATTAGCTAGACAATAAAACTTTCCTGGAGGGAAGGGTAGTTCAAAAAGTTTGTTTCATCCTATCTATATTCTGGCCTATCTCCCTAGCGAACTTTGATTGTGACGACCGGCCCTTACTTAACCGACTGGTACCATCGGCGTCAAGTTTAATAGCCAATTGCGAAGAACCGTAACCATGTAGGTCTTTGACAACTTACTTTTAACTTGCTTTCTTTAACATACTTGTTTTAACTTTTCATTTTAACGTGAAAATGGGGAATAAATTTTTTTTTCTTAGACTTTAAACTTGAAATCGTATCATCATAAAACATTTACTAGAGTAAATCTTTTACATTGTCGTAACTTGATATACATCATAAAACATCATTTTAACATTCATTCAATACTCTTTTAAACAGCTCAGCGGAAGACTCATAGCAATACCATAACCCTCACCTCGTCCCTTGGCACATGCAGATCGCATTCGTCATCCATCACTTGTCTTATCGTTGGGCAGGTTGCTTACCTTCAACATAAACAAACTTGTAAGAGGTACGCTCAATAAGTTCAAACATACATACATGACATATAAGAACTCGTACTTTTTTGGTCAGAGCATATCTGATACCAACTATGGCATCAGAACATTAACATAACATATATCATACATTACTTTCAACTTCATACTCAACATACTTTAACATTGAGAACAAACTTTCATACTTAATGTTCTTTAATATAACATAATTTAGATATACTTAATGTATGCTTAACGTTTTAAGTATAACATATTTAAACATCATATATAACATGGCACACACATATCCATTTAAACATAGCATACTTAATGTATGCTTAAACATCGCAAACATACTTAAAATTGTAAGACTGACTTATGCATATCAAATTATGCATATCATAACATATGCATACATGTTAGTCTCATTATACTTGTCTACTTTTCATTCATTCGTTTTCATTATTCTTTTGTTCTTTCTTTCTTTCACATCATTTTTTCCTTTTCTTTTCTTGCTTAGCTTTCATTTTCATGGATTGTTCTTTCGTTCATATCATAACATTACATTTCTTTGGTTTACAACTTAGTTTTGGCCCTTAGAATCTTAATTAAACCATTCTAAGTCCATTAGGGCCCTTTTCTATCATTCCTGAAATTTTCAATCAAAATGACCGTTTTGCCTCTAACGGGTCTTTGGGTCGTATCATTCTTATTTTATTGCTTAGATTGGATTTTCTAAGTTCAAAAATCATAAAATAGTTTTTCTTAAGCCTTACTAAATTTTTACGACATCATTTGTAGCCATTCCTCAATTTACTATTCACCGACCCTTGGGTGGCACTATTCCGACCCTAAGTTGTTTTTCATCATTTTCTTACATTTCTAGATTTTGAATGGTCGATTTACTAATCTTCAAAACATCCATCCATCTTTCTCGGGCCTAGATCATCAAGGGGGTTCGGGTTTCCATCCCAACCACATTTTTACCCCTCGTTTCCTAAAATGCCCTTAATGTCGTTTTTAAAATTTTGACAGCATTTTCGCTTAATTTTTGGGTTCCCGGTGTTTAGGAAATGCCTCGAAACCATCTAATCTAATTCTATTCTACAACATACTATACCAGTGGCCTAGATTTTTACGTAAAACTCAATTTTTTTTATGTAAAAATCTTCACATTTTACACATTTTCTTTTTCCATTATTTTCATCCATTTTTCTTTCAATTTCACATGCCAAAATACATAATTAATATTTAATCATTCCAAAACATAATTTAAGGAATGAAAGGACCAAAATCACTACCGGAATCGTCCTACAGGCGATCGAACGAACCGTTCGGTCTCGTGCGGATAAACTTTATTTCATCGTTCTTCACTTTTGAAATTCCGTCTTGCAATTCCGACGCTGCGGATGTGTCTGGAACGTCAAAAATAGGCCAATGGGCCATTCTTCAAATTTTGGGGTTCAGGTCACTGTTGATCGGCGTTGACCACCGTTGACTGGTGTTGACAGACCGTTGATCGATGTTAACTATGACAGTTAGGAAAAAAGCAGCCACCATCTCATAGATCTTGACGTGAGGAACCCATTGGTGGTGTCAATTCCACCAATGGAGCCTCCTACCAAAGGAATCAAGCCCCCAAAAGTTGGCGATGGCAGCGATGATCCGTTCTCTACCGTGCTGTGGTTGTTGCCAAAAATTGGCTTGGGGCTTTTGTTCCTCGTGCCACTCTGATCATTTTGGTACCGGTGGTGTCGCTCAACTCCGCCGAAAATAGAGAGTTTCACAGCGGCAACACGGCGGTGACGGCGTGATCTTGGGCAGCACGATCCTACTACTGTTGAGTTGAAATGAAGCCTGGGTTTTGTTCTACTCTTCACCACGAATTCATTGGGATCAGAATCGTGGCATTTGGACGTCGGACGGTGGAGATATGGCCGTTTGAAAATTTCAGCCACCGGTAGATTCAGGCGGCGCGCGCGGCGTGCTCCGGCATCAGTTCCCATCGATTCAACTCATCGTTGGACTCAACTCGGCGAGAGCTTTCCAATGAGACCAGCGGTGTCGAAAACAGACATCGTTTCTGGTGGTCGGTTATTGTTCATATTCGATGGTGTGGGAGAAAATGATAGAAGGAGAAAAATGTGGGCTTAGTTTGTAAATTCTGATTTTCCCCCTATTATACTTTTTTTTTTTAAAATTTTAATATAGGCTATACTGACTAATTTGGACGTGCTAAACCCAAATATATCAGTTTTATCTTCATCCGAGATCATCTTGACTAGTTTTTCGGTACTGCATGTTTCCCGGTCAAAATTACCTTTTGTGCTCAATTAACTAATTTGAGCATGCTACAGGCTATACTGACTAATTTAGGCGTGTTGAACCTAAATTTATCAGTTTCAACTTCATTCAAGGTCATCTTGATTAGTTTTCTGGTACTGCATATTTCCCGATCAGAAATTACTTTTTGTGCTCAAATGACTAATTTGAGCATTCTGATTCCAAATATATCAGTTTTATATCAAGAAAAGGTCATCTTGACCAATTTCTTGATATTGTGTATTTTCTAGTCAAAATTTACTTTTTATGCTCAATTGACTAATTTGAGCATACTAATTCTAATTATATCAATTTTATATCAAGAAAAGGTCATGTTGACCAATTTCTTGATACTGTGCATTGCACACACACGTACACACATAAAATCACTACATTTCACATTTTAAACATGAAATTCATCATGTAAATTCTATGTATCAATTTACCGAGAATAATGAAATTTTCTGGTTGTTACATTCACCCCTTCTTATAAAATTTTCATCCTTGAAAATTGAGACAAGTATGGGTACAAAGATTTCATTTCATCTTTGTTCATCACATATACATATCATTTCATAACATTTACATGTCATTTCAAATATATCTACATAACATGAAGGCTACATATATATCATAGCCTTGTACATCTAATTTTTTTCTGTATAACTGCAATTCTAGGGATGATAGGCAGTGTTGGAAATGACACCCCGCTTGCCCATGAGGAAATCGGTGCTAATGCTGGACTTCTTCAAGAGAATCACTCAATCGTCGTATGGTGAAACTCGGCCCAGTTAAGCACTCAACTTGTTCACAAGAATCCCAATACACACGAGAGCATTTCCCTGAAAGTGCTAACAGCCAAAAGGACCTAGTTATCCTAATCAATGGTGCACAGCCAGAGAATCATCTCGATGGCTTGAAACCAGTCCTGCATTCTGGTGGATTACTGTTGGCTGGAATACATGATATCAGACGTCAGGAAAAGAATAGCCTAACAACTGATCTTGCTCATACTTGGAACTCGTACAGGGGTTCAACACCTGTACCGTGATCTCATCATCTCGTCATCCTATCCTTACAAAATGTTTATTTTCAATAAATAAACATTTACTAAATCAGAATAAAACTAACTTACTTGGATGGCAAACTGGATTTGTATCGTGCCAAGAGGGATATGGTCGAACTACTCTAATACCAAATGTGACGAACGACCCTTACTTAACCTACTGGTACCATCACCGTCAGCTTCATAGCCAACTACGACGGACTGTCGCCATGTAGGTCGTCGGTGACTTACTTTTAACTTGCTTTCTTTAACATATTTGTTTTAACTTTTCATTTTAACGTGAAAATGGGGAATAATTTTTATTTTCTTAAACTTTAAACTTGAAATCGTATCATCGTAAAAAATTTACTAGAGTAAATCTTTTACATTGTCGTAACTTGATATACATCATAAAACATCATTTTAGCATTCATTCAATACTCTTTTAAATAGCTCAACGGAAGACTCATATCAGTACCATAACCCTCACCCAGTCCCTTGGCACATGCAGATCGCAATCATCGTCCATCACTTGTCTTATCGTTAGACAGGTTACTTACCTGCAATATAAACAAACTTGTGAGCGACAGGCTCAGTAAGTTCAAACATACATACATGACATATAAGATGTAGGAATAAAATCGGTAAAAATGCATCAGAGCGGCACAGCGGAACAATAAAAATTTTTCAAAATCGTTAAATATCTCATGATGCCATATACAATAAACTAACAATAATAAAACTCATACCTCAAGAGGACGCCAATACTACAGGAGGAGAATGACTGGAGGGCTTCAACTAACTAGCATTCTCTGCTATTCTCCAATTCCCGGATAGCAGAGTGTGTGGGCACTCGGTTCCTCGACCGGTATGCTAGCACTGCTAGTCTTTTTCCGACCACCCAGATCTCTAAAGAACTTATTGTCACGGTGAGTTATGCAACAATAAGCCTGCTCACCTGAGAGTCTGTGGTCTAAGAGAACTGAGTGGCAGGACCTCTATTTATAGACTTGCATGAGGTGATCCTCTGAATTTGAATTGGATTAGGAGAAGATTTTCTTCCTTATCCACAATAAAAAATCTGAATTTTCTAGGCTTTATGCAACCAAAAATTCGTGTACTTTTTAGGGATTATCCAATCCAAATTCAAACAGGATTTTTACTTGAATTTTATCTCACCATTATCTACAAGAAAAAATCTGAAAATTCACTAGGATTTATCCATAAAATTTTCAGCCATAATGTGATGGAAAGAATCAAAATTCAAATAGGATTTTCTAGCTTGAATTTTATCTCATCCTTATCCATAAAAAACCGAGAATCCCCTTGGATTTATCCTTAAAATTTTCAGCCACTTTTAGGGAGGAGAGAATCCAAATTCAACTAGGATTTTCTTGCTTGAATTTTCCTCGAATCTTATCCACAAAAACTGAAAATATCTAGGAGGATTTCCCTCGACAATTTTCAACCATTTTAGTTAGGATTGGGATTTTAAATTCAAGTAGGATTCAAACAAGATTTTTCTCTCCATAATCCAACTCAAATTCGAATTCTAACCCTGTGGAATTATCCACAAAGAATTCGACTTCCACTTGGACTGTGATTCAAAATTTGAATTTCAAATTTCAAAATTCAAATTTCAAATTCAAATTTCAAATTTCAAATTTCAAATTTCAAATTTCAAATTTAAATTTCAAATTTCAAATTTCAAATTTAAATTTCAAATTTCAAATTTCAAATTTAAATTTCAAATTTGAATTTCAAATTTAAATTTCAAATTCAAATTTCAAATTTGAAAATCCACAAAAAAGTTGTATTTCAAATTTTTGTTCTCATGGATAATTTTCTACAACTCCAATCCAATCTCAAATAAAATCATGACAACTTTATTTAGAGTTCGAATAATTGTGTACTTTATTATCCAAAATAAAATATGAATTCAATCGGAAAGAATCTTGTCCACCATCCTAATCCTATGTCAACACCATCCATGCATAATCAACTAGCCAATAAGCATACACAAATCAATTTGCCAACCGTTAAGGAATTATGTGGAGCTAGTAGAGGGACTAATTGGACATATATAATCGGCCTCCCATGAATCCATATGATCATCATTCTATACCGAACAACTCAATCATATGATCACTAATTTTAGAGTCACGCCACTATAAAATTGAAATTGAACTCTCAATTATATACCGTATTACAAAAGCCTGTGACAAGCTAATGTCCAATGATCTTATCATGTATGCAGTACCCTCATATGATATTCATGATCAGCCTTAGGTTAAAGTCTGTTTAATCCTACTGATCAGGCTATCTTAAAGTTCCATTATACTACCAAATAAGAAAATGATTATTCACCATGTGTGAATAAGAAGTCATCCACCCAGTAGACGACCAAAGGCCTTGTCCATTTTCACATCCAGTATAATGCCTTTAAGAGGATACCTTTAACTCCTTAGAGCTATGATTACGACATCTGTAAATAAACCCTTCATCGTATACAAGTCATGCACCCAACAAACCAGTCTATAAGCTTACTACCTCTGAGATGCTTTAGCCATTGGAACATCAAAGCACACAAGTCATATACATGAAATAGTTCATTTACTCAGGATTAAGGCTATTGCATAATGAACGTAAAAAACAGATTGATCCACTCATAGCAGACAGCGTAGATCAATCACGCTTTAGTCCCGATCTAATATGTCACCACCAAGCAACATATCTACGTCTCTATTTGGGAGTCTATACTCCAGACAGTCAAGACAAACAGTCCCCACCATGGATTTAGACAACATAATAGTCTTAACATGAGTTAGATGTTCGGTCTAACCCCATAGATTACAGACCTTAGTTTAGATTGCTTACTTTAGAACATTATTTTCTCGCATACAAAAGTCCATTGCATGCAACGTTCTAACAGTTTTAACACAAGCAGTCAGCGAGCCATATTTGCTTACATTTACTTTAACATGTAAATGGAACAAGGCCAAACAATAATGTAATGAATAACCTCTATATTATAATTTTATTATCCAGTTCAAAATAAATACATAAAATGTCTCTAATGCTTAGGGCATTTCCTAACAATCTACCACTTGCCCTAAGCCAGCAGATGTGCCATGTTACGCATCCCCATCATCTCTATATGCCTTTCAAAGCTTCTGGCCACCAAAGTCTTAGTAAAGGGATCGGTAATGTTGTCCTCGAACGTGGTCTTACATACATCCACTTGTCCTGTCTCCACGTGCCCTCATATAATGTGATATCTTCGATCTATGTGCTTGGTCCTCTTGTGGTGCCGAGATTCCCTTGTGTTGGCAATAGCCCCAATGTTATCACAGTAAAGTGTGATAGGCTTGTCAACACCCGGAATGACCTCAATGTCTATAAAGAACTTGCGGAGCCAAACCACTTCTTTAGATGCCTTAGCCACAGCCACAAACTTAGCCTCCATCGTAGAGTCAGCTGTGCAACCCTGCTTCATGCTCTTCCACACAATGGCGCCTCCTCCGAGTAAGAACATTGATCTTGATGTTGATTTTCTTGAATCTTTGCAAGTCTGGAAGTTTGAGTTCGTGTATCCTACGGGTGTTAGTGTAGGAAAATAAACCGGTAAAAACGTATCAGAGTGGCGCAGCGGAACAATAAAAATTTTTAGATCATTAAATATCTCATGATGCCATATACAATAAATCAACAACAATTAAAACTCATACCTCAAGGACGCCAATATGCAGGAGGAGAATGACCGGAGGCTTCAACCAACTAGCCTTCTCTACTATTCTCCAATTCCCGAATGGCTGAGTGTGTGGGCACTCTGAACCTCGATCGGTATGCTAGCACTGCTAGTCTTCTTCCGACCACCCAGATCTCTAAAGAACTTTATTGTCACGATGAGCTGTGCAACAATAAGCCTGCTCACCTGAGAGTCTGTGGTCTGAGAGAACTGGAGTGGCAGGACCTCTATTTATAGACCTGCATGAGGTGAATCTCTGAATTTGAATTGGATTAGGAAAAGATATTTTCCCTTATCCAAACCCATAAAATCTGAATTTTTCCAAGGGATAATCTCCACTAAAAATTCGGTTTTCTTAGGATGGATCCAATCCAAATCTCAACAAGATTTTAACTAGAATCTTATCTCCCTTTTTCAACCAAAAAATCTGAAATTCACAAGGAGAAAATCCTCCAAAAAATTTCGGCCATTATGGATAAGGGAGAATCAAAATTCCACTAGGATTTTCAAGCTAAATCTCATCTCAACCTTATCCAAAAAATAACCGAATTCTCCTTGGATTTAGGCTCCAAAATTTCGACCACTTTTAGGGAAGAAGAGAATCCAAATTCAACTAGGATTCAAGCTTGAATTTACCCTTGAATCTAATCCACAAAATCCGAAATTTTCATGAGCATTATCCTCAAAAATTTCGTCCCTTATTTGTTGGGACTTGGATTCAAAATTCAAGTAGGATTCTAACAAGATTATCCTCTCCAAATCCAACTCAAATTCGAATTTCAAACCTTGTGGATTTTCCACAACAAATTCGAATCCTACTTGGACTGTGATTCAAAATTTGAATTTCAAATTTCAAATTCAAATTTCAAATTCAAATTTCAAATTTCAAATTTCAAATTTCAAATTTAAATTTCAAATTCAAATTTCAAATTCGAATTTCAAATTCAAATTTCAAATTCAAATTTCAAATTCAAAATTCAAATTTCAAATTTCAAAATTCAAATTTCAAATTTCAAAATTCAAATTTCAAATTCCACAAAACGGTTGTATTTCATGTTCTTGTTCTCATGGATAATTTTCTACAACTCCAATCCAATCTCAAATAAAATCATGGCAACTTTATTTGGAGTTCGAATAATTGTGTACTCTATTATCCAAAACAAAATCTGAATCCAACCGGAGAGAATCTTGTCTACCATCCTAATCCTGTGTCATCACCATCCATGCATAATAAACTAGCCAATAGCATACACAAATCAATTTGCCAAACGTTAAGGAATTATGTGGAGCTAGTAGAGGGACTGATTGGACATATATAATCGGGCTCCCGTGATTCCATATGATCATCATTCTGTACCGAACAACTCAATCATATGATCACTAATTTCAGAGTCACACCACTATAAACCTGAAACTGAACTCCCAATTATATACCGTATTACGTAAGCCTGTGACGAGCTACCATCCAATGACCTTGTCATATATGCAAAACCCTCATATGATATCCATGATCAGCCTTAGGTCAAAGTCCGTTTAATCCTACTGATCAGGCTATCTTAAAGTTCCATTATACTACCGAATCTAGAAAATGATTATTCACCATATGTGAATAAGAAGTCATCCGCCCAGCAGACGACCCAAGGCCTTGTCCATTTTCACATTCAGTATAATGCCTTTAAGAGGATACCTTTAACTCCTCAGAGCTATGATTCCGATATCTGCAAACAAACCCTTCATCGTATACAAGTCATGCACCCAACGAACCGGTCTATAAGCTTACTACCTCTGAGACGCTTTAGCCATTGGAACATCAAAGTACACAAGTCATATACATGAAGTAGTTCATTTACTCAGGATTAAGGTTATTGCATAATGAACGTCAAAAGCAGATTGATCCACTCATAGCGGACTACGTAGATGAATCACGCTTTAGTCCCGGTCTAATATGTCACCACCAAGCAACATATCCATGTCTCTACTTGGGAGTCCAGCTCCAGACAGTCAAGACAGACCGTCCCCTCTAAGGCTTTAGACAACATAATAGTCTTAACATGAGTTAGATGCTCGGTCTAACCCCATAGACTACAGACCATAGTTTAGACTGCTAACTTTAGAACATTGTCTTCTCGCATACAAAAGTCCATTGCATGCAACGTTCTAACAGTTTTAACACAAGCAGTCAGTGAGCCATATTTGCTTACATTTACTTTAACATGTAAATAAGACGAGGACAGATAGCAATGTAATGAATAACCTCTAAGTATAATTTTATTATCCAGTTCAAAATGAATACATCAAAATGTCTCTAATACTTAGGGCATTTCCTAACAATCTCCCACTTGCCCTAAGCCAGCAGATGTGCCATGTTACGCATCCCCATCGCCTCTACATGCCTCTCAAAGCTTCTAGCTACCAAAGTCTTAGTAAAGGGATCATCGATGTTGTCCTCAGACGCAATCTTACATACATCCACTTGTCCTGTCTCCACATGCCCTCTTATTATGTGATACCTCCGATCGATGTGTTTGGTCCTCTTGTGGTGCCGAGATTCCCTTGTGTTGGCAATAGCCCCTGTATTATCACAGTAAAGTGTGATAGGCTTGTCAACACCCGGAATGACCTCAAGGTCTCTAAAGAACTTGCGGAGCCAAACCGCTTCTTTAGATGCCTCAGCCGCAGCCACATACTCAGCCTCCATAGTAGAGTCAGCTGTGCAGCCCTGCTTCACGCTCCTCCACACAATGGCACCTCCTCCGAGCAAAAACACTGATCCAGATGTCGATTTCCTCGAATCCTTACAAGTCTGGAAATCTGAGTCCGTGTATCCTACGGGTGTTAGGTCCCCTCCAGAATACACTAGCATATAATCCCTCGTTCTCTTAAGATACTTGAGTATATGCTTTACTGCTTGCCAGTGCTTGGTTCCAGGATTCGCTTGATATCGACTCACCATACCTACTGCAAAACATATGTCCGGGCGAGTGCAAAGCATAGCGTACATAAGGCTACCCACAGCGGATGCATAAGGGACCTTACTCATACGCTCTCTTTCTTCCGATGTCTTGGGACAGTCATCCAATGAAAGAGTTAGACCGACAATAGAAGGTTGTGAGCCTTTCTTTGCCTCTAGCATTGCATATTTGTCAATTATTTTATCTATGTATGAAGCTTGGGATAACGCTATCATTTTGTTCTTTCGATCTCTGAAGAGACGAATGCCTAGAACATAATTAGCTTCTCCCAAGTCCTTCATGTCAAACTGTTGGTGTAACCAAAGCTTGACCGATGATAAGTTCCCTACATCATTCCCAATGAGTAGTATATCATCGACATAGAGTATCAGAAAGACCACTTTTCCATCCTTAATACGTTTATAAACACAAGGTTCATCAACGTTCTGCTCAAAACCAAATGTCTTAATCGCTTGATCAAACCTCTGGTTCCATGAGCGGGATGCCTGCTTTAATCCATAAATGGATCTAAGCAACTTGCAGACTTTCCTATCCTGGCCTTTTGCTACGAACCCTTCGGGCTGTATCATATAGATACACTCTTCAAGATGGCCATTCAAGAATGCCGTCTTGACATCCATTTGCCAGATCTCGTAATCGAGAGCCGCAGCAATGGACAGAAGAATACGGATAGACTTAAGCATAGCAACAGGCGAAAAGGTTTCCTCGTAATCGATTCCAGCCTTTTGCGTGTATCCCTTTGCAACCAGTCTAGCTTTGAAAGTTTCCACTCTCCCTTCCGCATCCTTCTTTCTTTTGTAGACCCATTTGCATCCAATGGGTTTTATCCCATCCGGCAAATCTACAAGTTCCCAAACAGAGTTGGATTTCATAGAATCCATCTCATTGTTCATAGCCTGTTTCCAAGATCTAGAATCAACATCCTTTATAGCTTCATCATATGTGACCGGATCTTCCTCATGCTCATGAGCTTCGGCCTGGTATACCTCAGCATCATACATAAAGAAATTAGGTTTCTTCGAAACCCTCCCACTACGACGAGGCACCCTAAATTGTTGATCGTCTGCAGGTCTTTCACTGGAACTCGGACTTGCGTCCAAGACCGAAATCTGTGGAGCAGTTCTTTCACCCGATAACTCCTCTAGCACCACTTTGCTTCGAGGCTTAAAGTCATTCATGTGACTTTCCTCCAAGAATGTCGCATGGGTTGAGACAATGACCTTTTGTTCCTTCGGGTTATAGAACAGACCTCTTTTAGTTCCTTTTGGATACCCTACAAACATGCACAATTCTGATCTTGGTTCCAACTTCTTCGCATCCCCATCCAGTACATGTGCCGGGCAGCCCCATATTCTCATATGTCCAAGGGAGGGCTTCCTGCCACGCCACAATTCATACGGAGTTCTAGGAATTGATTTGCTCGGAACCTGGTTCAGAATATAGCACGCCGTTTGTAAAGCTTGTCCCCAAAATGATAATGGCAGCGTTGAGTAACTCATCATGGACCGTACCATATCCAATAAGGTCCTGTTTCTCCTTTCGGCTACACCATTCTGTTGTGGAGTACCAGGTGCAGTCAATTGGGATAATATCCCATTCTCTACAAGATGTCCTAGAAATTCATCGGAGAGGTATTCGCCACCTCGATCAGATCGAAGTGTCTTTATGGATTTATCCAATTGCTTTTCCACTTCCGCACGATACTCTTTGAACTTGTCAAAGGTTTCGCTCTTGCGGTGCATCAGATACACATATCCATACTTCGAGTAATCATCTATGAAAGAGACATAGTACTCGAACCCTCCTCGTGCTGTGACGTTCATGGGGCCACATACGTCAGTGTGCACAATTTCTAAGAGCTCCTGTGCCCTTGTACCCTTAGCTCCAAAAGACCTCTTAGTCATCTTACCCTCTAGACAAGACTCACATTGGGGAAGTCGTACCTCCTCCAAAGATTCCAGAGGACCGTCTTTCACCAATCTTTGAATCCTATCCTGATTAATATGACCAAGTCTTAAATGCCAAAGATACGCCTTGTTAGAGTGAGAAACTTTCAACCTTTTAGAGTTATCAATTAATTCAGTGTCAAGCAGTGAGTACATCTTTGGTCTGATCAAATATAGGTTTCCATCCATCCATCCAGAACAGATAAAAGACTTATTTCTACGAATATCAACTCTTTTACTAAAAGAAACTGAATAAGAATCCTTTATTAAACAAGCTACCGATATAAGGTTCCTCCTAAAATTAGGAACATAAAAACAGTCTTTCAATAAAATAAACCTAAATTGATCAAAATAAAGATGAACGTCTCCCACTGCCTCAGCCACCACAAAGCTACCATCTCCAGTCCGCAACGAGAGGCTCCTATCATGTAGACTTCTCGTTTCCACGAACCCCTGCATCGAAACACAAACATGATTAGTGACGCCCGAATCAATGACCCATGTGTCTTTCGATTCTTCCACCAAACACGCTTCTAAGTAATGAAGTTCCTTACCTTCCTTGCCCTTGGAGGCTAGGAATTCCCGGCAAGCCTTCTTGAAGTGACCTACCTTCCCACAGTGGAAGCATTTGGACTTTTTAGGGTCCTTTGGCTTCTTGTTCTTCTTCTTCTTCTTCCCGTCCGAGACAGGAGGATTAGAAGAACTGGAAGCCACTTGCTTCTTATTTGGCCTCTTCCTCTTCCGTGAGGGATTGGAAGATTCCGCCAAATTGGCCTCTCCTTTAGGTCGGACCACATCTTCATCCCTGATCATCCGCTCATAAGCCTGTAGTTGCTTCATGAGCTCGGTAAGTCCTAACTCCTTTGTCGCCAGATTGTATGCGGCCTTAAACCCCACAAAATCTTTAGACAGAGTCTTGAACACCATCTCGATCTGGGTGTTGTAGTCTAACTCAGCACCATTTTCGGCAGCCTCAGCGAAGAATCCCATTAGAGTGATCATATGGTCCTTCACCGGAGCACCAGCCTTTTGCTTGGAGTTCATAATGCTGGTGATAGCGGACTGTCGAGCCAATTTTTCTTGGCCTCCGAACATGTCCTCCAGATTTTCCATGATCTCCCCAGCAACTTGATAAGTCTCATGCTACTTTTGTAAAGCACTCGTCATGCTAGCAAGGATGTAGCATCGAGCTATCTCATTGGATTCTCTCCAACGATTATAGGCAACCGGGACCTCCTCAAGTGGTGTGTCAGGTTTGGGCCCAGGTGGGCATGGTTCGTCCAGTACAAACTTGTGTCTCTCGCAGTTGAGAACTATTAATAGATTTCTTTTCCAATCTTTATAATTGTCGCCATTCAACTTATTTTCAGTAAGTATCGAAATGAGGGGTGTCGGTGACATTTTGAACTGAAATAAAATTATACTAGACATCATTACAAAGCCCAAGCAAATATGCAGATAATTTAGCAAATAAAACATACAAGTATGTTCCTACATGAAACTTGAAAAAAATGCAGCATTGCAACGGTAATTCTCAGCACCTATTGCCCCAAGCCACCGAGGGGTGGTCATGAGAACAAATAGCCGGAACATGGACCCCGTCCAATTAATATATGTTACCTTAAATCCTCCAAGGTTAAGACATATATTAATAACCGCTTGTTTGGCCACCAGTTTAGTTAACAGAGCTTCTAGGGAAGGTTAATAACTAAACGAGTCTTGAGTGTATAACCATTGTTTACGTAGCCCGATCCACGTCCTACCAAGCCACCGAGGGGTGGTCATGAATAGGATCGCACCCGAACACGTTTTCCACATAGGAGATCCAATCTAGTATACCGGCGGCGGTAAACACCTACCGAGGGGTGTGGTCAGGTCGGAACTGACGCGAGGCGTTACCATGCTTTCACATATGGATCAACAATGGAGGCCGTGGGTTTTGTTTGAAACCCTCTCCCACTCAATATTTTGAAAAACATGCAAGTTTTGACAAATTATGTATGATCAATATAGTATGAGCGGCACTCACCTATCCTATATGACATGTTATCAAATATGCATACAAAACATCCATCAATACATATTTATACATCCATGACATATCACAGAAAAAATAATTGACAGAATAACCAAGCCATAGTTCCATCCTAGAACAAAGAAAATAAAGATTACAAAATTCCATCCAAATCATTCTTTGGGTCTTGAATTTTGTTCCGTCTTCTTGTATCCATCTTTATGTAGCCTCTCCATTTATTTCTCATCCCAAGAATTATTTAAAATTTAAATCTCCAAAAATTTATATTTCAAATTCAAATACCAAATTCGAATTTCAAATTTAAATTTCTAATTCAAATTTTAAACAATTTTAATCATCATGTGTAATAATATGTAATTTCAAAAATTTCAAATTTTCAATTACATATTTTTAAACATGATTTAAAATTAAATCTCAAATTTAAAAATCAAAATTTTCTGATTTTTGGACCGTCGGACCGCCACCCCCGTAGGCGGCAGCCGCCGTGGGCAGCCACCAACCCCGGAGGGGCTGGCAGCCCACGGCCGCCCCTTGTGCAGCCTGCCGGGCTGCAGGCCAAGCCTGCAGCACCAGGCTGCACGCCCAGGCTGGGCGCAGCAGCCGGCAGGCTGCACGCCCAGGCTGCGACCAGCCTTGGGCAGGCTGCGCCACCCTCGGCTGCAGGCCAAGCCTACGGCCGTGGGTGATGCTTGCCTGCATAGGGGCTGCCGCAGCCCCATCCTGCCCGAGGGCAGGGGCTGCAGCCCCACCAAGGCCCGTCGGCCTATTCCGAGGGGTCGTGTCTCGATTTTCGTGCCATATTCCAATTTACCTATTAGGATCTCCAAAAATTAATTTGAATCCCAATTAAATTGAAATTTTCCACACAATCAAAATTTCAACCTTTAAATCAAATTTAACTTTTGGGAAAAATAAATTACGGTCTTCAATCTTCAATCTCCTCCAAGAATAATTACATAAAAAATTCTAAACCGTTTCCGGTGTACAAAAAAAAATTCTAACCATAAATATTCTAAGAGACAAAAATTAAAATCCATGGGAAAATTACAGTGTAAATAAACTGCTCCCATGGTTACATAAAAAATTCCTAGATACAATTTTTCTAAATTCTAAGGAACCATAACCGGCATAAACAAGCATGCTTATAATAATTCAAAAAATTAAAATAACCACATACTTTATACATAATATATGATAACAACATAAAGGAACCCTAGAATGCCACTCTCTAAATATCAAATCCATACATAAATAAAAAGACTAAGTAATTGTCTAATTTATGTACATGGCATAGTCATGAGATGGCTCTGATACCAATTGTAGGAAAATAAACCGGTAAAAACGTATCAGAGTGGCGCAGCGGAACAATAAAAATTTTTAGATCGTTAAATATCTCATGATGCCATATACAATAAATCAACAACAATTAAAACTCATACCTCAAGGACGCCAATATGCAGGAGGAGAATGACCGGAGGCTTCAACCAACTAGCCTTCTCTACTATTCTCCAATTCCCGAATGGCTGAGTGTGTGGGCACTCTGAACCTCGATCGGTATGCTAGCACTGCTAGTCTTCTTCCGACCACCCAGATCTCTAAAGAACTTTATTGTCACGATGAGCTGTGCAACAATAAGCCTGCTCACCTGAGAGTCTGTGGTCTGAGAGAACTGGAGTGGCAGGACCTCTATTTATAGACCTGCATGAGGTGAATCTCTGAATTTGAATTGGATTAGGAAAAGATATTTTCCCTTATCCAAACCCATAAAATCCGAATTTTTCCAAGGGATAATCTCCACTAAAAATTCGGTTTTCTTAGGATGGATCCAATCCAAATCTCAACAAGATTTTAACTAGAATCTTATCTCCCTTTTTCAACCAAAAAATCCGAAATTCACAAGGAGAAAATCCTCCAAAAAATTTCGGCCATTATGGATAAGGGAGAATCAAAATTCCACTAGGATTTTCAAGCTAAATCTCATCTCAACCTTATCCAAAAAATAACCGAATTCTCCTTGGATTTAGGCTCCAAATTTTCGGCCACATTTAGGGAAGAAGAGAATCCAAATTCAACTAGGATTCAAGCTTGAATTTACCCTTGAATCTAATCCACAAAATCCGAAATTTTCATGAGCATTATCCTCAAAAATTTCGTCCCTTATTTGTTGGGACTTGGATTCAAAATTCAAGTAGGATTCTAACAAGATTATCCTCTCCAAATCCAACTCAAATTCGAATTTCAAACCTTGTGGATTTTCCACAACAAATTCGAATCCTACTTGGACTGTGATTCAAAATTTGAATTTCAAATTTCAAATTCAAATTTCAAATTTGAATTTCAAATTTCAAATTCAAATTTCAAATTCAAATTTCAAATTTCAAATTTCAAATTTCAAATTTAAATTTCAAATTCAAATTTCAAATTCGAATTTCAAATTCAAATTTCAAATTCAAATTTCAAATTCAAAATTCAAATTTCAAATTTCAAAATTCAAATTTCAAATTTCAAAATTCAAATTTCAAATTCCACAAAACGGTTGTATTTCATGTTCTTGTTCTCATGGATAATTTTCTACAACTCCAATCCAATCTCAAATAAAATCATGGCAACTTTATTTGGAGTTCGAATAATTGTGTACTCTATTATCCAAAACAAAATCTGAATCCAACCGGAGAGAATCTTGTCTACCATCCTAATCCTGTGTCATCACCATCCATGCATAATAAACTAGCCAATAGCATACACAAATCAATTTGCCAAACGTTAAGGAATTATGTGGAGCTAGTAGAGGGACTGATTGGACATATATAATCGGGCTCCCGTGATTCCATATGATCATCATTCTGTACCGAACAACTCAATCATATGATCACTAATTTCAGAGTCACACCACTATAAACCTGAAACTGAACTCCCAATTATATACCGTATTACGTAAGCCTGTGACGAGCTACCATCCAATGACCTTGTCATATATGCAAAACCCTCATATGATATCCATGATCAGCCTTAGGTCAAAGTCCGTTTAATCCTACTGATCAGGCTATCTTAAAGTTACATTATACTACCGAATCTAGAAAATGATTATTCACCATATGTGAATAAGAAGTCATCCGCCCAGCAGACGACCCAAGGCCTTGTCCATTTTCACATTCAGTATAATGCCTTTAAGAGGATACCTTTAACTCCTCAGAGCTATGATTCCGATATCTGCAAACAAACCCTTCATCGTATACAAGTCATGCACCCAACGAACCGGTCTATAAGCTTACTACCTCTGAGACGCTTTAGCCATTGGAACATCAAAGTACACAAGTCATATACATGAAGTAGTTCATTTACTCAGGATTAAGGTTATTGCATAATGAACGTCAAAAGCAGATTGATCCACTCATAGCGGACTACGTAGATGAATCACGCTTTAGTCCCGGTCTAATATGTCACCACCAAGCAACATATCCATGTCTCTACTTGGGAGTCCAGCTCCAGACAGTCAAGACAGACCGTCCCCTCTAAGGCTTTAGACAACATAATAGTCTTAACATGAGTTATATGCTCGGTCTAACCCCATAGACTACAGACCATAGTTTAGACTGCTAACTTTAGAACATTGTCTTCTCGCATACAAAAGTCCATTGCATGCAACGTTCTAACAGTTTTAACACAAGCAGTCAGTGAGCCATATTTGCTTACATTTACTTTAACATGTAAATAAGACGAGGACAGATAGCAATGTAATGAATAACCTCTAAATATAATTTTATTGTCCAGTTCAAAATGAATACATCAAAATGTCTCTAATACTTAGGGCATTTCCTAACAGTTAGGTCCCCTCCAGAATACACCAGCATATAATCCCTCGTTCTCTTAAGATACTTGAGTATATGTTTTACTGCTTGCCAGTGCTTGGTTCCAGGATTCGCTTGATATCGACTCACTATACCTATTACAAAACATATGTCTGGGTGAGTGCAAAGCATAGCGTACATAAGGCTACCCACAGCGGATACATAAGGGACCTTACTCATACGCTCTCTTTTTTCCGATGTCTTAGGACAGTCATCCAATGAAAGAGTTAGATCGACAATGGAAGGTTGTGAACCTTTCTTTGCCTCTTGCATTGCATATTTGTCAATTATTTTATCTATGTATGAAGCCTGGGATAATGCTATCATTTTTTTCTTTCGATCTTTGAAGAGATGAATGCCCAGAACATAATTAGCTTCTCCCAAGTCCTTCATGTCAAACTGTTGGTATAGCCAGAGCTTGACCGATGATAAATTCCCTACATCATTCCCAATGAGCAGTATATCATCGACATAGAGTACTAGAAAGACTACGTTACCATCCTTAATACGTTTATAAACATAGGGTTCATCAACGTTCTGCTCAAAACTGACTATCTTGATCACTTAATCAAATCTATGGTTCCATGAGCGGGATTCTTGCTTTAATCCATAAATGGATCTAAGCAACTTGCAGACTTTTCTTTCTTGGCCTTTTGCCACGAACCCTTCGAGCTGTGTCATGTAGATACATTCCTCAAGATGGGTATTCAAGAATGCTGTCCTGACGTCCATTTGCCAAATCTCGCAATCGAGAGCCGCAGTAACAGACAGAAGAATACGAATATACTTTAGCATAGTAACAGGCGAAAAGGTTTCATCGTCATCAATTCCAACCTTTTGCATGTACCCCTTTGCAACTAGTCTAGCTTTGAAAGTTTCCACTCTCCCTTCCGCATCCTTCTTTCTTTCTTAGACCTGCTTGCATCTAATGGGTTTTATCCCATCCGGTAGATCTACAAGTTCCTAAAGAGAGTTAGATTTCGTAGAATTCATCTCATTGTTCATGGCATGTTTCTAAGATTTGGAATCAATATCATTTATAGCTTCATCATAGGTGACCGGATCATCCTCATGCTCATGAGCCTCAGCCTAGTATACCTCAGCATCATACATGAAGAAATTAGGCTTCTTTGAAACCCTCCTACTATGACGAGGCACCCTAAATTATTGATCGTCTGTAGGTCTTTCATCAGAACTCATACTTGCGTCCAAGACCGAAATTTGTGGAGCAGTTCTTTCACCCGATAACTCATCTAGCACCACTTTGCTTCGAGGCTTAAAGTCATTCATGTGACTTTCCTCCAAGAATATCGCATGGGTTGAAATAATGACCTTTTATTCCTTTGGGTTATAGAACAGACCTCCCTTAGTTCCCTTAGGATATCCTACAAACATGCACAATTCTGATCTGTTAGGAAATGCCCTAAGCATTAGAGACATTTTGATGTATTTGTTTTGAACTGGATAATAAAATTAAATATAGAGGTTATTCATTACATTACTATCTGTCCTCGTCTTATTTACATGTTAAAGTAAATGTAAGCAAATATGGCTCCCTGACAGCTTGTGTTAAACTGTCAGAACATTGCATGCAACGGACTTTTGTATGCGAGAAGACAATGTTCTAAAGTAAGCGGTCTAAACTATGGTCTGTAGTTTATGGGGTTAGACCGAGCATCTAACTCATGTTAAGACTATTATGTTGTCTAAAGCCTTGGAGGGGACGGTTTGTCTTGACTATCTAGAGCTGGACTCCCAAGTAGAGACATAGATATGTTGCTTAGTGGTGACATATTAGACCAAGACTAAAGCGTGATTGATCTACGAAGTCCGCTTTTAGTGGATCAATCTGCTTTTGATATTCATTATGCAGTAACCTTAATCCTGAGTAGATGGACAGCTTCATGTATATGACTTGTGTACTTTGATGTTCCAATGGCTAAAGCGTCTCAGAGGTAGTAAGCTTATAGACCGATTCGTTGGGTGCATGACTTCTATACGATGAAGGGTTCGTTTACAGATATCGGAATCATAGCTCTAATGACGAGTTAAGGGTATCCTCTTAAAGGCATTATACTGAATGTGAAAATGGACAAGGCCTCGGGTCGTCTGCTGGGTGGATGACTTCTTATTCACATATGGTGAATAATCATTTTCTTTATTTGGTAGTATAATGGAACTTTAAGATAGCCTGATCAGTAGGATTAAACAGACTTTGACCTAAGGCTGATCATGGATATCATATGAGGGTTCTGCATACATGACAAGGTCATTGGACGATAGCTTGTCACAAGCTTACGTAATATGGTATATAATTGGGAGTTCAATTTCAGGTTTATAGTGGTGTGACTCTGAAATTAGTGATCATATGATTGAGTTGTTCGGTAAAGAATGATGATCATATGGATTTACGGGAGCTCGATTATATATGTCCAATTGGTCCCTCTACTAGCTCCACATAATTCCTTAACGTTTGGCAAAATTGATTAGTGTATGCTATTGGCCAGTTTATTATGCATGGATGGTATTGACATAGGATTAGGATGGTCGACAAGATTCTCTCCGGTTGGATTCAGATTTTGTTTTGGACAATAGAGTACACAATTATTCGAACTCCAAATAAAGTTGCCATGATTTTATTTGAGATTGGATTGGAGTTGTAGAAAATTATCCATGAGAACAAGAATATGAAACACAACCGTTTTGTGGAATTTGAAATTTGAATTTTGAAATTTGAAGTTTGAATTTTGAATTTGAAATTTGTATTTGAAATTTAAATTTGAAATTTAAATTTGAAATTTGAAGTTTAAAGTTTAAATTTGAAATTTGAAATTCAAATTTTGAATCACAGTCCAAGTGGGATTTGAATTTCTTGTGGTAAATCCACAAGGAATGAAATTTGAATTTGAGTTAGATATGGAGAGGAAAATCTTATTAGAATCCTACTTGAATTTTGAATCCAAATCCTAGCAATAATGGACGAAAATTTTGAGGATTATCCTCATGGGATTTTCGGATTTGTTGTGGATAAGGTTCAAGGAAAAATTCAAGTTTCAATCCCAGCTGAATTTGGATTCTCTCCTTCCTGATTATGGCCGAAAATTTGAGGAAGATCTCCTAGGAGATTTTCGGTTATTTTGGATAAGGATGAGATAAGATTCAGGCTTGAAAATCCTAGTGGAATTTTGATTCTTCCTTATCTAAAAGTGGCCGAAATTTTTGTTGGAATTTTTCCCCTTGGATTTTCAGATTTTTTTTGGTTGAAAAGGGAGATAAGATTCATGTTAAAATCTTGTTTAGATTTGAATTGGATAATCCTAATGTTGGCCAAAATTTGTTGGGATTTTCCCTTAGATAATTTCAGATATTATGTTGTAGATAAGGGAGAAAATCTTCTCCTAATCCAATTCGAATTCAGAGAATCACCTCATGCAAGTCTATAAATAGAGGTCCTGCCACTCCAGTTCTCTTAGATCACAGACTCTCAGATAAGCAGGCTTATTGTTGCACAACTCACTGTGACGATAAGTTCTTTAGAGATCTGGGTGGTCAGAAGAAGACTAGTAGTGCTAGCATACCGATTGAGGTTCAGAGTGCCCACACACTCAGCCATTCAGGAATTGGAGAATAGTAAAGAAGGCTAGTTGGTTGAAGCCCTCCAGTCATTCTCCTCTTGCAAGATTGACATCCTTAAGGTATGAGTTTAAATTGTTGTTGGTTTATTGTATATGGCATCATGAGATATTTAACGATCTTAAAAATTTTTTATTGTTCTACTGCGCCACTCTGATACGTTTTTATTGATTTATTTCCTACAATTGGTATCAGAGCCATCTCATGACTATGCCATGTACATAAATTAGACAATTACTTAGTCTTTTTATTTATGTATGGATTTGATATTTAGAGAGTGGCATTCTAGGATTCCTTTATGTTGTTATCATGTATTATGTATAAAGTATGTGCTTATTTTAATTTTCTGAATTATGATTAGCATGCTTGTTTATGTTGGTTATGGTTCCTTAGAATTTAGAAAAATTGTATCTGGGATTTTTTTATGTAACCATGGGAGCAGTTTATTAACACTGTCATTTTCCCATGGATTTTAATTTTGTCTCTTCGAATTATTATGATTAGAATTTTTGTACACCGGAAACGGTTTAGGATTTTTTATGTAATTATTCTTAGAGGAGATTGAAGATTGAAGACCGTAATTTATTTTTCCCAAAAGTTAAATTTGATTTAAAGGTTGAAATTTTGATTGTGCGGAAAATTTCAATTTAATTGGGATTCAAATTAATTTTTGGAGATCCTAATGGGTAAATAGGAATATGGGATGAAAATTGAGACATAACCCCTCGGGATAGGCCGTCGGGCTTTGGTGGGGCTGTAGCCCTTGCCCTTGGGCAGGATGGGGCTGTGGCAGCCCCTTGACAGGCCATGACCACCCACGGGCCTGCAGCCGAGGGTGGCCGTGGCCCTCCCAAGGCTAGCCGCAACCTGGGCGTGTAGCCTATGGCTGCAGGCACTGCCTGCAGCCTGCCGGCTACTGCACCCAGCCTAGGCGCACAGCCTGGCGCTGCAGGCTTGGCCTGCAGCCTAGCAGGGCTGCACATGGGGAGGCCGTGGGGCTGACCGCGGCGGCTGCCGGCTTTCGGGGCGATGGGGCGACGGTTCAAAAATTGAAAATTTTGATTTTTAAATTTGAGATTTAATTTTAAATCATGTTTAAAAATATGTAATTGAAAATTTGAAATTTTTGAAATTACATATTATTACACATGATGTTTAAAATTGTTTAAAATTTGAATTTGAAATTTAAATTTGAAATTCGAATTTGGAATTTAAATTTGACATATAAATTTTTGGAGATTTAAATTTTAAATGATTCTTGGGATGAGAAATAAATGGAGAGGCTACATAAAGATGGATACAAGAAGACAGAACCAAATTCAAAACCCAAAGAATGCTTTGGATGGAATTTTGTAATCTTTATTTTCTTTGTTCTAGAATGGAACCATGACTTGGTTATTCTGTCAATTATTTTTTCTGTGATATGTCATGGATGTATAAATATGTATTAATGGATATTTTATATGCATATTTGATAATATGTCATATAGGATAGGTGAGTGCCGCTCATACTATATTGATCATACATATTTGTCAAAACTTGCATGTTTTTCAAAATATTGAGTGGGAGAGGGTTTCAAACAAAACCCACGGCCTCCATTATTGATCCATATGTGAAAGCATGGTAACGCCTCACATCAGTTCTGCCCTGACCACACCCCTCGGTAGCTTGATAGGACGTGGATCGGGCTACGCAAACAATGGCTATACACTCAAGACTCGTTTAGTTATTAACCTTCCCTAGAAGCTCTGTTAACTAAACTGGTGGCCAAATAAGCGGTTATTAATATATGTCTTAACCTTGGAGGATTTAAGACAACATATATTAATTGGACGAGGTCCATGTTCTGGCTATTTGTTTCATGACCACCCCTCAGTGGCTTAGGGCAATAGGTGCTGAGAATTACCGTTGCAATGCTACATGTTTTTCAAGTTTCATGTAGGAACATACTTGTATGTTTTATTTGCTAAATTATCTATATATTTGCTTAGGCTTTGTAATGATGTCTAGTATAATTTTTTTTCAATTCAAAATATCACCGACACCCCTCATTTCAATACTTACTAAGAATAAACTGAATGGCAATAATTATAAAGATTGGAAAAGAAATCTGTTGATAGTTCTCAGTTGCGAGAGACACAAGTTCGTACTGGACGAACCATGCCCTCCAGGGCCCAAACCTGACACACCGCTTGAGGAGGTCTTGGTTGCCTATACTCGTTGGAAAGAATCCAATGATATAGCTCGATGCTACATTCTGGCTAGCATGACGAGTGCTTTACAAAAGCAGCATGAGACTTATCAGGTTGCTGGGGAGATCATGGAAAATCTAGAGGACATGTTCGGAGGCCAAGAAAAGTTGGCTCGACAGTCTGCTATAACCAGCATTATGAACTCTAAGCAAAAGGTAGGTACTCCGGTGAAGGACCATATGATCACTCTAATAGGATTCTTCGCTGAGGCTGCCGAGAACGGTGCTGAGTTAGACTACAACACCCAGATCGAGATGGTGTTGAAAACTCTGTCCAAAGATTTTGTGGGGTTTAAGGTAGCATGTTGGATAATAAATCGGAAAAAACGTATTAGAGTGGCGCAGCGGAACAATAAAAATTTTTAGATCGTTAAATATCTCATGATGCCATATACAATAAATCAACAACAATTAAAACTCATACCTCAAGGACGCCAATGAACAGGAGGAGAGTGACCGGAGGCTTCAACCAACTAGCCTTCTCTACTATTCTCCAATTCCCGAATGGCTGAGTGTGTGGGCACTCTGAACCTCGATCGGTATGCTAGCACTGCTAGTCTTCTTCCGACCACCCAGATCTCTAAAGAACTTTATTGTCACGATGAGCTGTGCAACAATAAGCCTGCTCACCTGAGAGTCTGTGGTCTGAGAGAACTGGAGTGGCAGGACCTCTATTTATAGACCTGCATGAGGTGATTCTCTGAATTCGAATTGGACTAGGAAAAGATTTTCTCCCTTATCCAAACCAAAAAATCCGAATTTTCCAAGGGAGAATCTCCACAATTAAATTCGGTTTTCCTAGGACAAATCCAATCCAAATCTAAACAAGATTTTAACTAGAATTTTATCTCCCTTTTTCAACCAAAAAATCCGAAATCTTTAGGAGAAAATCTTCTCCAAATTTTCGGCCACTTTTAGGATAAGGAAGAATCAAAATTCCACTAGGATTTTTCAAGCTAAATCTCATCTCAACCTTATCCAAAAAATAACCGAATTTCCTAGGATAAAGCCTCCAAAATTTCGGTCACTTTTAGGGAGGGAGAGAATCCATATTCAACTAGGATTGAAACTTGAATTTTCCATTGAATCTTATCTACAAAAACCGAATTTTCCATTGAGGATTATCCTCAAAAAATTCGCCCACTTTTGTTGGGATTTTGATTCAAAATTCAAGTAGGATTCTAACAAGATTATCCTCTCCAAATCCAACTCAAATTCGAATTTCAAACCTTGTGGATTTTCCACAACAAATTCGAATCCTACTTGGACTGTGATTCAAAATTTGAATTTCAAATTTCAAATTCAAATTTCAAATTCAAATTTCAAATTTCAAATTTCAAATTTATAATTTAAATTTCAAATTCAAATTTCAAATTCGAATTTCAAATTCAAATTTCAAATTCAAATTTCAAATTCAAATTTCAAATTCAAAATTCAAATTTCAAATTTCAAATTTCAAATTCCACAAAACGGTTGTGTTTCATATTCTTGTTCTCATGGATAATTTTCTACAACTCCAATCCAATCTCAAATAAAATCATGGCAACTTTATTTGGAGTTCGAATAATTGTGTACTCTATTATCCAAAACAAAATCTGAATCCAACCGGAGAGAATCTTGTCTACCATCCTAATCCTGTGTCATCACCATCCATGCATAATAAACTAGCCTATCGCATACACAAATCAATTTGCCAAACGTTAAGGAATTATGTGGAGCTAGTAGAGGGACTGATTGGACATATATAATCGGGCTCCCGTGATTCCATATGATCATCATTCTGTACCGAACAACTCAATCATATGATCACTAATTTCAGAGTCACACCACTATAAACTTGAAACTGAACTCCCAATTATATACCGTATTACGTAAGCCTGTGACGAGCTACCATCCAATGACCTTGTCATATATGCAAAACCCTCATATGATATCCATGATAAGCCTTAGGTCAAAGTCCGTTTAATCCTACCGATCAGGCTATCTTAAAGTTCCATTATACTACCGAATTAAGAAAATGATTATTCACCATATGTGAATAAGAAGTCATCCGCCCAGCAGACGACCCAAGGCCTTGTCCATTCTCACATTCAGTATAATGCCTTTAAGAGGATACCTTTAACTCCTCAGAGCTATGATTCCGATATCTGCAAACATACCCTTCATCGTATACAAGTCATGCACCCAACGAACCGGTCTATAAGCTTACTAACTCTGAGACACTTTAGCCATTGGAACATCAAAGTACACAAGTCATATACATGAAGTAGTTCATTTACTCAGGATTAAGGTTATTGCACAATGAACGTCAAAAGCAGATTGATCCACTCATAGCGGACTACGTAGATCAATCACGCTTTAGTCCCGGTCTAATATGTCACCATCAAGCAACATATCCATGTCTCTACTTGGGAGTCCAGCTCCAGACAGTCAAGACAGACCGTCCCCTCCAAGGCTTTAGACAACATAATAGTCTTAACATGAGTTAGATGCTCGGTCTAACCCCATAGACTGCAGACCATAGTTTAGACTGCTAACTTTAGAACATTGTCTTCTCGCATACAAAAATCCATTGCATGCAACGTTCTAACAGTTTTAACACAAGCAGTCAGTGAGCCATATTTGCTTACATTTACTTTAATATGTAAATAAGACGAGGACAGATAGCAATGTAATGAATAACCTCTAAGTATAATTTTATTATCCAGTTCAAAAATGAATACATCAAAATGTCTCTAATACTTAGGGCATTTCCTAACATAGCATACAATCTGGTGACAAGGGAGTTAGGACTAACCGAGCTCATGAAGCAACTCCAAGCTTATGAGCGGATGATCAGGGATGGGGATGTGGTCCAACCCAAAGGAGAGGCTAATTTGGCAGAATCTTCCAAACCCTCACGGAAGAGGAAGACGCCAAACCAGAAGTAAGCAGCTTCTAGTTCTTCTGATCCTCCTTTCTCGGATGGGAAGAAGAAAAAGAACAACAAGAAGCCTAGGGACCCTAAAAAGTCCAAGTGCTTCCACTGTGGGAAGGTAGGTCACTTTAAGAAGGCTTGCCGGGAATTCCTAGCCGCCAAGGGCAAAGAAGGTAAGGAATTTCACTACTTGGAAGCGTGTTTGGTGGAAGAATCAAAAGACACATGGGTCGTTGATTCGGGCGCAACTAATCATGTTTGTGTTTCTATGCAGGGGTTCGTGGAAATGAGAAGTCTACATGATAGGAGCCTCTCGTTGCAGAATGGAGACGGCAGCTTGGTGGTGGCTGAGGCAGTGGGAGATATTTATCTTTACTTTGATGAATTTAGGTTTATTTTATTGAAAGACTGTTTTTATGTTCCTAATTTTAGGAGGAACCTTATATCGGTAGCTTGTTTAATAAATGATTCTTATTCAGTTTCTTTTAATAAAAGAGTTAATATTCGTAGAAATAAGTCTTTTATCTGTTCTGGATGGATGGATGGAAACCTATATTTGATCAAACTAAAGATGTACTCACTGATTGACACCGAATCAATAGATAACTCTAAAAGGTTGAAAGTTTCCCACTCTAACAAGGGGTATCTTTGGCATTTAAGACTTGGTCATATTAATCAGGATAGGATTCAAAGATTGGTGAAAGACAGTCCTATAGAATCTCTAGAGGAGGTACGTCTTCCTCAATGCGAGTCTTGTCTAGAGGGTAAGATGACTAAGAGGTCTTTTGGAGCTAAGGGTACTAGGGCACAGGAGCTCTTAGAAATTGTGCATACTGACGTATGTGGCCCCATGAATGTCACAGCATGAGGAGGGTTTGCGTATTATGTCTCCTTTATAGATGATTACTCGAGGTATGGATATGTGTATTTGATGCACCGCAAGAGCGAAACCTTTGACAAGTTTAAAGAGTATCGTATGGAAGTGGAAAAGCAATTGGATAAAACCATAAAGACACTTCGATCTGATCGAGGTGGCAAATACCTCTCCTATGAATTTCTAGGACATCTTGTAGAGAATGGGATATTATCCCAAGTGACTGCACCTGGTACTCCACAATAGAATGGTGTAGCCGAAAGGAGAAACAGGACCTTGTTAGATATAGTATGGTCCATGATGAGTTATTCAACGCTGCCATTATCATTTTGGGGATATACTTTACAAACGGCGTACTATATTCTGAACCAGGTTCAAAGCAAGTCAATTCCCAGGACTCCGTATAAATTGTGGCGTGGCAGGAAGCCCTCCCTTGGACATATGATAACATGGGGCTGCCTGGCACATGTACTAGATGGGGATGCAAAGAAGTTAGAATCAAGATCAGAATTGTGCATGTTTGTAGGGTATCCTAAGGGAACTAAGGGAGGTTTGTTCTATAACCTGAAGAAAAAAAAAGTCATTGTTTCAACCCATGCAACATTCTTGGAGGAAAGTCACATAAATGACTTTAAGCCTCGAAGCAAAGTGGTGCTAAAGGAGTTATCGAGTGAAAGAACTGCTCCACAGGTTTCAGTCTTGGATGCAAGTCTGAGTTCCGGTGAAAGACCTACAGACGATCAACAATTTAGTGTGCCTCGTCGTAGTGGAGGGTTTCGAAGAAACCTAATTTCTTCATGTATGATGTTGAGGTATAACGGGCCGAGGCTCATGAGTAAGAGGATGATCCGATCACCTATGATGAAGCTATAAATGATGTTGATTCTAAATCTTGGAAACAGGCTATGAACAATGAGATGGATTCTATGAAATCCAACTCTGTTTGAGAACTTGTAGATTTGCCGGATGGGATAAAACCCATTGGATGTAAATAGGTGTACAAAAGAAAGAAGGATGCGGAAGGGAGTGTGGAAACTTTCAAAGCTAGACTGGTTACAAAGGGGTACACGCAAAAGGCTGGAATCAATTACGATGAAACCTTTTCGCCTGTTGCTATGCTGAAGTCTATCCGTATTCTTATGTCCATTGCTACAGCTCATAATTACAAGATCTGGCAAATGGATGTCAAGACGGCATTCTTGAATGGCCATCTTGAGGAGTGTATTTATATGATACAGCCCGAAGGGTTCGTAGCGAAAGGCCAAGAAAGGAAAGTCTGTAAGTTGCTTAGATCCATTTATGGATTAAAGCAAGCATCCCGCTCCTGGAACTAGAGATTTGATCAAGCGATCAAGGCTTTCGGTTTTGAACAAAATGTTGATGAACCCTGTGTTTATAAACGTATTAAGGATGGAAAAATGGTCTTTCTGATACTCTATGTCGATGATATACTACTCATTAGGAATGATGTAGGGAACTTATCATCGGTTAAGCTTTGGTTACACCAATAGTGTGACATGAAGGACTTGAGAGAAGCTAATTATGTTCTCGGCATTTGTCTCTTCAGAGATCGAAAGAACAGAATGATAGCGTTATCCCAGGCTTCATACATAGATAAAATAATTGACAAATATGCAATGCAAGAGGCAAAGAAAGGTACATAATCTTCTATTGCCGGTCTAAGTCTTTCATTGGATGACTGTCCAAAGACATCGGAAGAAAGAGAGCGTATGAGTAAGGTCCCTTATGCATCCGCTATGGGTAGCCTTATGTACGCTATGCTTTGCACTCGCCCAGACATATGTTTTGCAGTAGGTATGGTGAGTCGATATCAAGTGAATCCTGGAACCAAGCACTGGCAAGTAGTAAAGCATATACTCAAGTATTTTAAGAGAACGAGGGATTATATGCTAGTTTATTCTGTAGGGGACCTAACACCCGTAGGATATACGGACTCAGACTTGCAAGGATTCGAGGAAATCGACATCTGGATCAGTGTTTTTGCTCAGAGGAGACGCCATTGTGTGGAGAAGCATGAAGCAGGGCTGCACAGCTGACTCTACTATGGAGGCTGAGTATGTGGCTGCGGCTGAGGCATCTAAAGAAGTGGTTTGACTCCGCAAGTTCTTTAAAGACCTTAAGATCATTCCGGGTGTTGACAAGCCTATCACACTTTACTGTGATAACACTGGGGCTATTGCCAACACAAGGGAATCTCGACAACACAAGAGGACCAAGCACATAGATCGGAGATATCATATTATTAGAGGGCACATGGAGACAGGCCAAGTAGATGTATATAAGATCGCATCTGAGGACAACATTGCCGATCCCTTTACTAAGGGTTTGGTGGCTAGAAGCTTTGACAGGCACGTAGAGGCGATGGGGATGCGTAACATGGCACATCTGCTGGCTTAGAGCAAGTGGGAGATTGTTAAGAAATACCCTAAGCATTAGAGACATTTTGATGTATTTATTTTGAACTGGATAATAAAATTATATATAGAGGTTATTCATTACATTGCTATCTGTCCTCGTTTTATTTACGTGTTAAAGTAAATGTAAGCAAATATGGCTCCCTGACTACTTGTGTCAAACTGTTCGAATGTTGCATGTAATGGACTTTTGTATGCGAGAAGACAATGTTTTAAAGTAAACGGTCTAAACTATGGTCTGTAGTCTATGGGGTTAGACCAAGCATCTAACTCATGTTAAGACTATTATGTTGTCTAAAACCTTGGAGGGGACGGTTTTTCTTGATTGTCTGGAGCTGGACTCTCAAGTAAAGACATAGATATGTTGCTTGGTGGTAACATATTAGACCGGGACTAAAGCGTGATTGATCTACGAAGTCTGCTTTTAGTGGATCGATCTACTTTTGATGTTCGTTGTGCAGTAACCTTAATCCTGAGTAGATGGACAACTTCATGTATACGACTTGTGTACTTTGATGTTCCAATGGCTAAAGCGTCTCAGAGGTAGTAAGCTTATAGACCGGTTCGTTGGGTGCATGACTTATATACGATGAAGGGTTCGTTTACAGATATCGGAATCATAGCTCTAATGAAGAGTTAAAGGTATCCTCTTAAAGGCATTATACTGAATGTGAAAATGGACAAGATCTTGGGTCGTCTACAGGGCAGATGACTTCTTATTCACATATGGTGAATAATCATTTTCTTTATTCGGTAGTATAATGGAACTTTAAGATAGCCTGATCAGTAGGATTAAATGGACTTTGGCCTAAGGCTGATCGTGGATATCATATGAGGGTTCTGCATACATGACAAGGTCATTGGACAACAGCTTGTCACAGGCTTACGTAATACGGTATATAATTGGGAGTTCAGTTTCAAGTTTATAGTGGTGTAACTCTGAAATTAGTGATCATATGATTGAGTTATTCGGTAAAGAATGATGATCATATGGATTTGCGGGAGCCCGATTATATATGTCTAATTGGTCCCTCTACTAACTCTACATAATTCCTTAACGTTTGGCAAAATTGATTTGTGTATGCTATTAGCTAGTTTATTATGCATGGATGGTGTTGACATAGGATTAGGATGGTCGACAAGATTCTCTCCGGTTGGATTCTGATTTTGTTTTGGATAATAGAGTACACAGTTATTCAAACTCCAAATAAAGTTGCCATGATTTTATTTGAGATTGGATTGGAGTTGTAGAAAATTATCCATGAGAACAAGAATTTGAAATACAATTGTTTTGTGGATTTTGAAATTTGAATTTTGAAATTCGAATTTGAAATTTGAATTTGAAATTCAAATTTGAAATTTGAAATTTGAAATTTGAAATTTGAAATTTGAAATTCAAATTTTGAATCACAGTCCAAGTGGGATTCGAATTTTCTTGTGGTAAATCCACAAGGAATGAAATTTGAATTTGAGTTGGATATGGAGAGAAAAATCTTGTTAGAATCCTACATAAATTTTGAATCCAAATCCTAGCAATAATGGATGAAAATTTTGAGGATTATCCTCATGGGATTTTCGGATTTTTTGTGCATAAGGTTCAAGGAAAAATTCAAGTTTCAATCCCAGTTTAATTTGGATTCTCTCCTAACTGATTATGGTCGAAAATTTGAGGAAGATCTCCTAGGAGATTTTCGGTTATTTTGGATAAGGATGAGATAAGATTCAAGCTTGAAAATCCTAGTGGAATTTTGATTCTTCCTTATCTAAAAGTGGCCGAAAATTTTGTTGGGATTTTTCCCATTGGATTTTCGGATTTTTTTTGGTTGAAAAAGGGAGATAAATTCATGTTAAAATCTTGTTTAGATTTGAATTAAATAATCCTAATGTTGGCCGAAATTTGTTGGGATTTTCCCTTGGATAATTTCAGATTTTATGTTGTGGATAAAGGAGAAAATCTTCTCCTAATCCAATTCGAATTCAGAGAATCATCTCATGCCAGTCTATAAATAGAGGTCCTGCCACTCCAGTTCTCTTTGACCACAGACTCTCAGGTGAGCAGGCTTATTGTTGCACAACCCACCGTGACAATAAATTCTTTAGAGATCTGGGTGGTCGGAAGAAGACTAGCAGTGCTAGCATACCGATCGAGGTTCAGAGTGCCCACACACTCAGTCATTCGAGAATTAGAGAATAGTAGAGAAGGCTAGTTGGTTGAAGCCTTCCGGTCATTCTCCTCCTGCAAGATTGGCATCCTTGAGGTATGAGTTTAAATTATTGTTGGTTTATTGTATGTGGCATCATGAGATATTTAACGATCTTAAAAAATTTTTATTGTTCCGCTGTGCCACTCTGATACATTTTAACTGATTTATTTCCTACATGATCTTAGTTCCAACTTCTTCGCATCCCCATCCAGTACATGTGCTGGGTAGCCCCATATTCTTAAATGTCCAAGGGAGGCCTTCCTGCCACGCTACAATTCATACGTTGTCCTGAGAATTGACTTGCTTGGAACCTGGTTCAGAATATAGCACGCTGTTTGTAATGCATATCCCCAAAATGATAATGGTAATGTTGAATAACTCATCATGGACTGTACCATATCCAATAAAGTCTTGTTTCTCCTTTCGGCTATACCATTCTGTTGTGGAGTACCAGGTGCAGTCAAGATGTCCTAGAAATTCATCGGAGATGTATTCGCCACCTCGATCAGATCGAAGTGTCTTTCTGGATTTACCCAATTGCTTTTCCACTTCTACACGATACTCTTTGAAGTTATCAAAGGTTTCACTTACACATATCCATACCTCAAGTAATTGTCTATAAAGGAGATATAATTCTCGAACCTTCCTCATGCTATTACGTTCATGGGGCCACATAAGTCAGTGTGCATAATTTCTAAGAGTTCCTAAGCCATAGTACCCTTAGCTCCAAAAGACCTCTTAGTCATCTTACCCTCAAGCCAAGACTCACATTGAGGAAGACATACCTCCTCCAGATATTCTAGAGGACCGTTTTTCACCAATATTTGAATCCTATCCTGATTAATATGACCCAGTCTTAAATGCCAAAGATACGCCTTGTTAAAGTGAGAAACTTTCAACGTTTTAGAGTTATCTGTTAATTTGGTGTCAAGTAGTGAGTACATCTTTGGTTTGATCAAATATAGATTTCCACTCATCCATCCAGAGCACATAAAAGACTTATTTTTATGAATATCAACTCTTTTACTAAAAGAAACTGAATAATAATCCTTTATTAAACAAACTACCGATATAAGGTTCCTCCTAAAATTAGGAACATAAAAACAGTCTTTCAATAATATAAACCTAAATTCATCAAAATAAAGATAGACGTCTCCCACTGCCTCAGCCACCACCAAGCTACCGTCTCTGGTCCGCAACGAAACACAAACATGATTAGTGGTACCCGAATCAATGACTCAAGTGTCTTTCGATTCTTCCACCAAACACGCTTCTAAATAACGAAGTTCCTTAACTTCCTTGCCCTTAGCAGCTAGGAATTCCCGGCAAGCCTTCTTGGAATGACCTACCTTCCAACAATGTAAGCATTTGGACTTTTTAGGGTCCTTAGGCTTCTTGTTGTTCTTCTTCTTCTTCCCATCCGAGACAGGAGGATTAAAAGAACTAGAAGCCACTTGCTTCTTATTTGGCCTCTTTTTCTTCCGTGAGGGTTTGGAAGATTCTACCAAATTAGCCTCTCCTTTGGGTTGGACCGCATCCTCATCCCTGATTATCCGCTCATAAGTTTGGAGTTGCTTCATGAGCTCGGTGAGTCCTAACTCCCTTGTCGCCAAATTATATGCGGCCTTAGACCCCACAAAATCCTTAGATAGAGTTTTAAACACCATTTCAATCTGAGTGTTATAGTCCAACTCAGCACCATTCTCGGTAGCCTCAGCAAAGAATCCCATTAAAGTGATCATATGATCCTTCACCGGAGTATCTGCCTTTTGCTTAGAGTTCATAATGCTGGTAATAGCAGACTATCGAGCCAATTTTTCTTGGCCTCCGAACATGTCCTCCAGATTTTCCATGATCTCCCTAGCAACTTGATAAGTCTCATGCTGCTTTTGTAAAGCACTCGTCATGCTAGCAAGAATGTAGCATCGAGCTATCTCTTTGAATTCTCTCCAACGAGTATAGCCAACCGGGACCTCCTCAAGTAGTGTGTCAGGTTTGGGCTCAGGTGGGCATGGTTCGTCCAGCATGAACTTATGTCTCTCGCAGCTGAGAACTATTAGTAGATTTCTCTTCCAGTCTTTATAATTATCGCCATTCAGCTTATTTTCAGTAACTGTTGAAATGAGGGTTGTCGGTGACATTTTGAACTGAAATAAAATTATACTCGACATCATTACAAAGCCCAAGCAAATATATAAATAATTTAGCAAATAAAACATACAAGTATGTTCCTACATGAGACTTGAAGAAAACATGTAGCATTGCATCGGCAATTCTCAGCACCTATTGCCCCAAGCCACCGAGGGGTGGTCATGAAACAAATAGCTGGAACATGGACCCCATCCAATTAATATATGTTGCCTCAAATCCTCCAAGGTTAAGACATATATTAATAGCCACTTATTTTGGCCACCAGTTTAGTTAATAGAGCTTCTAGGGGAGGTTAATAACTAAATGAGTCTTGAGTGTATAACCATTGTTTACGTAGCCTAATCCACATCCTACCATGCCACCGAGGGATGGTCAGGAATAGAATCATACCTGAAAATGTTTTCCACATAGGAGATCCGACTTAGTATACCGACGGCGGTAAACACCTACCAAGGGGTGTGGTCAGGGCAGAACTGACATGAGGCGTTACCATGCTTTCACATATGGATCAACAATGGAGGCCGTGGGTTTTGTTTGAAACCCTCTCCTACTCAATATTTTGAAAAACATGCAAGTTTTGACAAATATGTATGATCAATATAGTATGAGCGGCATTCACCTATCCTATATGACATGTTATCAAATATGCATACACATCATTCATCAATACATACTCATCCATCCATGACATATCATAGAAAAAATAATTGATGGAAAAAATAACCAAGTCATGGTTCCATCCTAGAACAAAGAAAATAAAGATTACAAAATTTCATCCAAAGCATTCTTTGGGTCTTGAATTTTGTTTCGTCTTCTTGTATCCATCTTTATGTAGCCTTTCCATTTATTTCTCATCCCAAGAATCATTTAAAATTTAAATTTTAAACAATTTAAATTTCATGTGTAATAATATGTAATTTCAAAAATTTTAAATTGTATATTATTAAACATGATTTAAAATTAAATCTCAAATTTAAAAATTAAATTTTTTCTATTTTTGATCCATCGGCCCCACGACCCCCGGAGGCCGGCAGCCGCCGTGGGCAGCCCTAGCCACCGGGCCTGGCAGCCTACGGTGCACAGCCCGAGCGTACCCATCTGCCTGTAGCCCCAGGCTGCATGCCTGGGTGCTGCTGCAGTGGGCACTGTAGCCCGCCAGGCTGCAGCCCAGGGGCTCGGCCAGCCCTTAGGGGGGCCACGGCCACCCTTTGCCTGCGACCGTGGGTAGTGTGGCCTTGGGCAGGGGCTGCCGAAGCCCCATCCTACTTGAGGGCAGGGGCTGCAGCCCCACCAAGGCCGATGGCCTAGCTCGAAGGGTTGTGCCTGGATTTTCATGCCATATTCCAATTTTCCCATTGGGATCTACAAAAACTAATTTGAATCCTAATTAAATTGGAATTTTCCACACAATCAAAATTTCAACCTTTAAATTAAATTTAACTATTGGGAAAAATAAATTATGATCTTCAAACTTCAATCTCCTCCAAGAATAATTACATCAAATTTCTTAAATCATTTCCGATGTACAAAAATTCTAATCATAATAATTCTAAGAGACAAAAAATTAAAATCCATGGGAAAATTACGGTGATGATAAACCGTTCCCATTGTTACATAAAAAATCCTAGATACAATTTTTTAAATTCTGAGGAACCATAATCGACATAAAACAAGCATGCTTATAATAATTTTAAAAAAATTAAAATAACCACATACTACATACATAATACATAATAACAACATAAAGGAATCCTAGAATACCACTCTCTAAATATCAAATCCATACATAAATAAAAGACTAACTAATTGTCTAATTTATGTACATGGCATAGTCACGAGATGGCTCTGATACCAATTGTAGGTATAAAATCGGTAAAAACGCATCAAAGCGGCGTAGCGGAATAATAAAAATTTTTAAAATCGTTAAATATCTCGTGATGCCATATACAATAAACTAACAATAATAAAACTCATACCTCAAGAGGACACCAATACTACAGGAGGAGAATAACTAGAGGGCTTCAACCAACTAGCCTTCTCTACTATTCTCTAATTCCCGAATGGCAGAGTATATCGGCACTCGGTTCCTCGACTGGTATGCTAACACTGCTAGTCTTCTTCTGACCACCTAGATCTCTAAAGAACTTATTGTCACGGTGAGTTATGCAACAATAAGCCTGCTCACTTGAGAGTCTGTGGTCTAAGAGAACTGGAGTGGCAGAACCTCTATTTATAGACTTGCATGAGGTGATCCTCTGAATTCGAATTGGATTAGGAGAAGATTTTCTCCCTTATCTATGACAAAAAATCTGAATTTTCTAGGCTTTATCCAACCAAAAATTCATGCACTTTTTAGGGATTATCCAATCCAAATTCAAATAGGATTTTTACTTGAATTTTATCTCACCATTATACACAAGAAAAAATCCAAAAATTCACTAGGATTTATCCATAAAATTTTCGGCCATAATGTGATGGAAAGAATCAAAATTCAAATAGGATTTTTTAGCTTGAATTTTATCTCATCCTTATCCATAAAAAACCAAAAATCCTCTTGGATTTATCCTCAAAATTTTTGGCACTTTTAGGGAGGAGAGAATCCAAATTCAACTAGGATTTTCTTGCTTGAATTTTCCTTGAACCTTATCCATAAAAACTGAAAATATCGAGGAGGATTTCCCTCAACAATTTTTGACCATTTTAGTTAGGATTAGGATTCGAAATTCAAGTAGGATTCAAACAAGATTTTCCTCTCCATAATCCAACTCAAATTTGAATTCTAACCCTGTGGAATTATCCACAAAGTATTCGAATTCCACTTGGACTGTGATTCAAAATTTGAATTTCGAATTTCAATATTCAAAATTCAAATTCAAAATTCAAAATTCAAAATTCAAATTTAAATCTCAATTTCAAATTTCAAATTCGAATTTCAAATTTAAATTTCAAATTCAAATTTCAAATTCAAAATTTAAATTTCAAATTTCAAATTTCAAATTTCAAAATCCACAAAAAAGTTGTATTTCAAATTTTTGTTCTCATGGATAATTTTCTATAACTCCAATCCAATCTCAAATAAAATCATGGCAACTTTATTTGGAGTTTGAATAATTGTGTACTCTATTATCTAAAACAAAATATGAATTCAACCAGAGAGAATCTTGTCTACCATCCTAATCCTGTGTCAACACCATCCATGCATAATCAACTAGCCAATAAGCATACACAAATCAATTTGCCAAACGTTAAGGAATTATGTGGACCTAGTTGATGCGAACCCTGCCAAGAATAACGAGACCTAATAAAATTAGGAACCCAAGAACGTTTTAAGACTCAGGCTTTGGATGGAACCTCGACCCGTTGCTTTAATAAAAACAAGAACCTTGGTATAGGACGATCTCAACCCGTTGCTTATTGCGAAACAAGAACCTTGGTATAACAAAGACGTCACAAACGATAATGGAAATCCATTTGATAAGTCGATGGTGAACGCCACGAAAAACTCCGATAAGTTTGAATAGCTCTCAAAGACCTAAAGAGAAATAGAACTCTCAAATTTGTGAATAAAACAGATGATGTTATTTCATTGCTTGTGGACACCTTTTTTATAAGCATGAATTACAAGAATATTCTCAAAATATGCCCTAAAATAATAAGGAAACTAAATGAAATATTCCCATAATATTCTCCTAATATTCCCCTAATATTCTCCTAATATTCTCAGAATTTGAATGGATGAAAAAAATAGGGAAACTTACTCCTAATTTACCTAATTCATGCCTAAAACAATAAAGGGAAAGTTTGACTTCTACAATTTCGGCCAAGTAAGGAATAATGACTTGGCATGTAAGCCAAACACTAGAAAAGGAAAGAGTCATTTGCAGCAAAATTATCTTCCCCTTAGTTTGCCAAAAACGTCCTCTTTATTGAGCTTAGTCCGGATCTTCTAAGGCTTGAATTAAATTGATGCTTCCTTATGGACTATGCTCAATGGGCCTCCACAAATTTGTTTGAGCCCAAACTTCGTGAATCAGTCCATTAAGCGCTTCTTTGAACTTCTTAGCCCGCGCCCTTGTAACTGGCCTAATTGGTACTTGGACTGGCTCCCTTGATTTTGTGCCATATTTTGCATCATTCCCCTCTTCTTGAAAAGGATTTGTCCTCAAATCGTCACCTACATCAAAAGGGCTCAGATCGTTAACATTAAAAGTTGCACTTACATTATACTCACCAGGTAGGTCTAGCTTGTAAGCATTGTCGTTGATGTGCTCCAGGACTTGGAAAGAACCATCTCCTCTCGGAAGCAGTTTGAAATGTCTTTGTGCAGGAAATTGTTCTTTCCTCGTGTGTAACCACACCCAATCCCCAGTGTCGAAGACCATCTTGTGTCACCCTTTGTTAGCTTGTTTTACATACTACTCAATTCTTCACTCTATGTTGAGCCGTGCCTTTTCGTGTATCTACTTAACAAATTCAGCTCTTTTCTTTCCATCTAAGTTAATTTTAGGAAATGCCCTAAGCATTAGAGACATTTTGATGTATTTATTTTGAACTGGTTAATAAAATTATATATAGAGGTTATTCATTGCATTGCTATCTGTCCTCGTTTTATTTACATGTTAAAGTAAATGTAAGCAAATATGGCTCCCTGACAGCTTGTGTTAAACTGTCAGAACATTGCATGCAACGGACTTTTGTATGCGAGAAGACAATGTTCTAAAGTAAGCGGTCTAAACTATGGTCTGTAGTCTATGGGGTTAGACCGAGCATCTAACTCATGTTAAGACTATTATGTTGTCTAAAGCCTTAGAGGGGACGGTTTGTCTTGACTATCTGGAGCTGGACTCCCAAGTAGAGACATAGATATGTTCCTTGGTGGTGACATATTAGACTGGGACTAAAGCGTGATTGATCTACGAAGTTCGCTTTGAGTGGATCGATCTGCTTTTGACGTTCATTGTGCAGTAACCTTAATCCTGAGCAAAAGGATAGCTTCATGTATATGACTTGTGTACTTTGATGTCCAATGGCTAAAGTGTCTCAGAGGTAGTAAGCTTATAGACTGGTTCATTGGGTGCATGACTTGTATACGATGAAGTGTTCGTTTACAAATATCAGAATCATAGCTCTAATAAGGAGTTAAGGGCATCCTCTTAAAGGCATTATACTGAATGTGAAAATGGACAAGGCCTTGGGTCATCTGCTGGGTGGATGACTTCTTATTCACATATGGTGAATAATCATTTTTTTAATTCGGTAGTATAATGGAACTTTAAGATAGCCTGATCAGTAGGATTAAACGGACTTTGGCCTAAGGCTGATCATGGATATCATATGAGGGTTCTGCATACATGACAAGGTCATTGGACGATAGCTTGTCACAGGCTTACGTAATACGGTATATAATTGAGAGTTCAATTTCAGGTTTATAGTGGTGTGACTCTGAAATTAGTGATCATATAATTGAGTTGTTCGGTAAAGAATGATGATCATATGGATTTGTGGGAGCCCGATTATATATGTCCAATCAGTCCCTCTACTAGCTCCATATAATTCTTTAACGTTTGGTAAATTGATTTGTGTATGCTATTGGCTAGTTTATTATGCATGGATGGTGATGACATAGGATTAGGATGGTAGACAAGATTCTCTCCGGTTGGATATAGATTTTGTTTTGGATAATAGAGTACACAATTATTCGAACTCCAAATAAAGTTGCTATGATTTTATTTGAGATTGGATTGGGGTTGTAGAAAATTGTTCATGAGAACAACAATTTGAAACACAACTGTTTTGTGGATTTTGAAATTTGAATTTTGAATTTGAAATTTGAAATTTGAATTTAAAATTTGAATTTGAAATTCAAATTTGAAATTTGAATTTCAAATTCGAATTTGAAATTTGAAATTTGAAATTTGAAATTTGAAATTTGAATTTGAAATTGGAATTTGAAATTAGAAATTCAAATTTTGAATCACAGTCCAAGTGGGATTCGAATTTGTTGTGGTAAATCCACAAGGAATGAAATTCGAATTTGAGTTGGATATGAAGAGGATAATCTTGTTAGAATCCCACTTGAATTTTGAATCCAAATCCTAACTAAAGTTGGACGAAAATTTTGAGGATTATCCTCAATGATTTTCGGATTTTTTGTGGATAAGGTTCAAGGAAAAATTCAAGTTTCAATCCCAGTTGAATTTGGATTCTCTCCTCCCAGAAAATGGCCGAAATTTTGGAGTGAATCTCCTAGGAGATTTTTGGTTATTTTATATAAGGATGAGATAAGATTCAAGCTTGAAAATCCTAGTGGAATTTTCATTCTGCTTTATCCAAAAGTGGCCGAATTTTTTGTGAAGATTTTCTCCTTAGAATTTTCAGATTTTTTGGTTGAAAAGGGGAGATAAAATTCTAGTTAAAATCTTGTTAAGATTTGGATTGGATTTATCTTAAAGTGGCTGAATTTTATTGTTGGGATTTTCCCTTGGAAAATTCAGATTTTGTGCTTGTGGATAAGGGAGAATGTCTTCTCCTAATCCAATTTGAATTCAGAGAATCACCTCATGCAGGTGTATAAATAGAGGTCCTGCCACTCCAGTTCTCTTAGACCACAGACTCTTAGGTGAGCAGGCTTATTGTTGCACAGCCCACCGTGACAAAAAGTTCTTTAGAGATCTGGGTGGTCGGAAGAAGACTAGCCGTGCTAGCATACCAATCGAAGTTCAGAGTGCCCACACACTCAGCCATTCGGGAATTGGAGAATAGTAGAGAAGGCTAGTTAGTTGAAGCCCTCCAGTCATTCTCCTCTTGCAAGATTGGCGTCCTTGAGGTATGAGTTTTAATTATTATTGGTTTATTGTATGTGGCATCATGAGATATTTAACGATCCTAAAAAATTTTTATTGTTCCGCTACGCCACTCTGATACGTTTTTACCAATTTATTTTCCTACATACTTAGGGCCCGTGTGTCAGTATCGAACTGCGTGTGGATCATCAGGAATGCCCCTGATCCTAGGCCTTGGCCAGTTATGGATATATTTTATGGCCTTGGCCTGTTATACATTATGAGCCTCAGCTCGTTAGATTTTGTGAGCCTTGGCCCGTTATACTGACACCCTTATTCTTATCTTCCCCAATTCATTATTTGATCGTGCCACATACTCTACTAGGCTATCCCCTAATCTTATGCGATGGGAATGTATGGCCTCTAACTTGTTTGTTTATCAATCTATGCAATCGTGAAACTATATGCTCCTATGTATGCTATGCAACAACGTGTGCATGGTATGCATACTTAACATACTGTAAAAACCATCATTTAAATTCATTTTATTCATGTTATAGGCGGAGTTGTACTTACCTAGTTTGCACGCAAACTTGTTTTCTCGCCTCAGTCAACTTATAGGTAACTACCTGTCATCAATAACGTATCTCATTAATACTGGTCGTTGAGTCACTATTACCGTTAGTGATTACAGCAAACTTAACGTACCAATTGCCATCGGTACTAATTTGCTTTCTTTCGAGAGTTTGCTTTTTTATATATGGTTAATTAATTTATTACCTCATAAATTAATTACAGCGTTCTTAGGTCACTATTACCGTTAGTGACTATAACTTGTGTTTCTATATGGTACCGAGGCCCATCGCAACTGTATTGGTCTACTTTGGGGATTTGGTGTCTGATCTCTACCGTGTTTGATTAATTGTTTACTTGATAGATTAATTGTTGTTCCTTACCATTTCGTTAAAAACACGATCCTTGACTAGTTTATAGGCCAGTTAATTGACCGATTACCTCACGTGTCGTTAACTATATAGCCTACCGGGTTACTATATGTAAACTTGGTGTGGTAACCGACTGCGTTACTTTGCTTGTTTAGGTGTGATAGCCTACCGGGCTACTACTGTTGATTTGGTATGGTAGCCTATCGGGCTACTATGGCTTATGTGGTAGCCTACCGGGCTACTATGGCTTGTTTGGTGTGGTAGCCTACCGGGCTACCCACACTGTTTTGGTTATTTAAGAAAATCATTTTTCGTTGTCCTATAAAATTCTTGGGAAAATTTTTTGTTTTGAAACCATCCCTTATCAACCCAGTGGAAGGTGAGGGATGTTTTATTAAAACCGTGTTTATTTTTAAAGAGTTAAAAATACATTTGGGTGTTACATTTTAAGGGTGGTGTTTGAACCACTTTTGAAAACTGTATTGAAACTTGATTGAAACGACTTTGTTTGTAAATATGGTGAACATAAAAATTTTCATCCTCGATGCGATGAACAATTCTAGTGTTCATCCTGAAGCTCAAATCTAACGCTAACTGGTCCTATTCTTACTAAACCCGTGGCGATTATACTTAGTTTTTTTTTTTTTTGTAAAAATTCTAGTTTTACGTCATTTTAAAAATGGCTCCGTTTGAGGCCAAAACGGGCAAATTTTTAAAACATGTGCAGGTTGTCTTAAAGATTTCAATGTATTCTACAACTTTCATGTTGAGCCCGAAGTCCGATTTTGTAAGGACCACCCCGTCCCTGTAACTCAGCAAATTATTCAATGAGAAGCTAATGAATAATTTGATGCGTTTTTAGTCCAAATACATCACACACGGTCAGGTACACGATCGTGTAAGAAACCGTGTACTGATCAGATTTTTTTATGAGAGAGGCCATGTGAGCTAACATAGCCATGTAGTTTTACATGGTCAGGTACACGACTGTGTAAGTGGCCGTGTACCACTCGGGTAAGTGAGCATGGTCCAAGACACGGTCGTGTTGAGAAAGCCTAGCTAGTACATGCCCGTACTCAAACCATACACGCCCGTGTTAGAACCCTTGTAGAAGGCCATGAACTGAGCAAAGAGCCAATTTGAAGACTCTCGTAATGCGTGAAACCTAATTACTATGAAATGAGTAATTAAGTTGATAAATGTAGCATAAATTCCAGTTGAATAGACTAAACAGGTGCAGTACTGTTTATTACTATTCATACAGTGAAAAGGGGTAAACGACAGAGAACCCGGTCTACCCTGTTATGTGTATAAGAGTATGAGATATGCAGTGTCATGAAACTGGTCCGGATGACCATTTCTTGACATAAGACTGGTGAGCAGATCACTGAAATACTCAGACCAAATGTCTGAGTACAACAACGAGAATCTCCTAGTAGGGTATAGTATCGAGAAAATGGTCCGGATGACCTCTTCTCACCCAAAGACTGACAAAATCAGAGTCAGAACACTCGGACTAGTCAGTTAGAACAGAGAACAGTGAACCATGAATAGTGAATAATAAATAGTGAATAGTGCAAGACGCAGTGTCAAGTTACTGGCCAAAACGGCCTTAGTTTGACTTAAAACTGATATATCTAGACTCAGGACGCCCAAATTAGTCAAACGGACACCTGACACGTTTTTTGAGGTGGGACCCCACAGATCCTGAAAACTGGTCCAGACGACCTCAGACGGACATATGACTGATAAAATTGAAATCAGAACGTCCGAATTAGTCAAGAGAGACTGTGTCTGAAATTTCGCCTAGGAACGCCTCGGTTTGCGTGTGAAAGGACAACACAGTGTAGACACTACCGCAGTATAGGAAATAAATAGTGATTTGGCATAGAATAGGCTCTTAGATAGTATAAAACAATTAGAAATCGTCAGTACAAAAATTAGATTCAGAAAATCTAATTTTTAGATGAAAATTAGAACACTGCCCAGAAAGGACTGAAAAACGCAGTAGAAAACTAGACTGCACAGAACCGATTCGGTTGGACTTTTACCCCAACCAAACCATGCCCCCTTTGGTTAGGAAAACAGCTACAAAACCAGCTACAAAACCAGCTGAAAGTGATCCCTTAAATCAAGGGATGTGTTGGAGTTTTTAGATTAAAAAAATGGGGTTTTAAGGACAAGAGGACCATGACCATTTAATGCAAACTTGCTCCCTTTCACCCTCCACCATGGTTCCGAAATTTCAAGGGCTGCAGCACAGATTTTTGTCCCCCAATTGAGCTAAATTATGGCTTAATTAAGAGGGCTTAGAGTTAAGCAAAGTTGCTTAGAGTTGCCTATAAAAAGGTGCAACCACCCTTAGGTTTCACTTTTCCCATTTGCTCACAAAAAACTCTCAAGAAAAATACAGCTTTCTCTCCCCTTTCTCTTCAGAAAATCTGAACCCTCTTCAGCCCCTAAACCACCCATATTTTCACATAACTTTCACACAAAATCTTGGCCACACAAGTTGTTAGAGGTGCACTCTTCCAAGGTAGTTTCGGTAAGACCCTAGAGCCGAAATTTTTTCTATGGTGTAATTTTTCATCTTGGCTGGATATTAAGAGAAACGTTTTGTTTTCCTTGTGTTCTCATTCTACCACAAATAATCCCTCAACCCTCTTTGTTTTCTATGGAGCCTTGACAGCCACCCTTGGCCCGGTTGTGCTTGGATCAAAGCACTCTAAGGTATAAACCGAAAAACCCCCATCTTTTGTGGTTAGTTGTTTTTAAGTTTTTGATCAAAGGAGATTTATATGTATTTGGTTATGCACATGGGTTGTAATAAGTTATTTGAGCCCTTAGCTTTCAGTTTTTAAAGTTTTTGTGGTTGTGGTTGTGTTTACTTTAGTTTACAAGTGGTTTGAGATATGTGTGTGCATGAGTGTATAGAGGGTGGCTGGACACAAAATCTGTCCCCAGGATCAGCCACGGATTTTGGCCAGTTTGACCTACTTAGGTTCCGAATCTGGGATTTAGTAAAACATAAAGTTTTAAGGAAATTTCGATATGGTCGTTTTTACAAGAAATAGCCATTGGCCAAAAATGAACGTATGATAGGCTTTTCAGCTAGTTTTGGTTCGGTGTCCAAAACTGGGAGTAACAAATCCGGACCAAATGAACAATCTCAGATTTTAATTAAAATGACCCTTTTAGAGGCCGAACTAGAATTTGGTCAAAACACAAAAGTTTTAGATCTCGACGAACCTTGAAACTGACTCGTGTGGGTTTCAAAAATTCGGCCGTTTCGGGCCCCAAACAGACCTGTTTTCAAAAATGTGTAAAACTGGAACTTTTATAAAAACTAGGAACAAAGGCCACGGGTTTGATGAATTTAGGAGCCGTTAGAGTTAGAATTAGGCTCCAAAATGAACACAAGAATTGTTCATTTTGTCAAGGACGAAAAGTTTCATGAACGTCAATTTCTCAAACAAAGTCATTTCGAACAAGTTTCAAATTATTTTCAAAAGTGGTCCAACACCACATTTTTTAGCACATTTACAATGTGTTCCCTTTAAATGACTTAGAAATGATTTCAACAAAAACACCTTCATCCTCCAACGGGGCGAGGTGAGACTCGTTTTCAAAAATGTGGGGACACCATACCCCTTTCAAACCATTTCAAACACTTTGCTTTCAAAAAAATGTGGGGACACCATACCCCTTTCAAAATGAAAAATCCTTTTGTAAGAATTTCTAGATTTGAACAAAGTTTCAAAGGAATTTCACAAAGAACAAGGGACGTTTTTAGTAAGATATGGTAGAGGTAGCCTAGTCGGCTACTACACCATAATGCAAGGTAGCCCGGTAGGCTACCACACCCAAACAAGCAAAGTAACCTGAACGGTTACTATACCAAGCCTACACATAGTAGCCCGATAGGCTACCTAGTTGCCAAAACGTGAGGTAACCGGTCAGTTGACTGATCGATAAATCAGTTAAGCACCGTGTTCATAGCAACATTGTGAGGAATGTTGATTTAACTGTCAAGAAGACAGTTAATCAAACGTGACGAAAATTAGACACCAAATTCCCAGATAGGCCAATAGGGTACCGAGGGACCCCGGTACCACATGAAAGACGAGTATAGGCAAAAGTAGCCTAAGGACGTGGTAGTTAATTTATGGGGCCATAAATTAATTAACCACATATGAATAAGTTAACTCTTGAGATAGAGAGTAAGTAGTGCCGATGGCAATCAGTATCAAGTAATTATCTACCTTAGTCACTAACAGTATTGGTGACTTAGAAAAGGTATTAACGAGAGACGTTATTGATGACAGGTAGTAACCTGCAAAATTCTAAAGGTGCGAATACAAGTGCTTGCAATTAGTTAAGTATAACTCCGCCTACAGCATGAATAAAATGATGTTAAAATGATGGTTTTACAGTATGTTAAGTATGCCTTACATGCACACGATGTTGCACAGCATACATAAGAGCATATAGTTTCACAATCGAGTAGATTGATGAAAGAACAAGTTAGAAGCCATAGATCCCTACCGCATAGGATTGGGGATAGCTTAGAGAAGCGTATGGCTAGAACAGTTAAACAAGATGGAAATAAATAGGTGTGTCGTACCGGCTCCTTCAGTCGAAGGGGTTTCCAGTTAAAGAAAGTTAAGGCCAAAAGTTGAGCATCAGTTGATGGCTCTTCGGCATTAGTTGACCTCGGATAAATGAAAAGAGAAAGAAAAGAGTACTAAAGCATAAATGAACATAATCGGATCATGCATAGTTCACTGTCCGCATTAGTTCGCTATGCTTTCAGCTACAGTAAGATACATGCTTTTACATGAAGTAATCTGTATGCATATGGTATATAAAGTTTGTATGCTATGACATGATATGTGATGATATGGTATATGCTAAGTGTTTGGCGGTTAACATGTTGTACTTACTGGGCATAAAGCTCACGGAGTTTGTTCATGCTGTAGGTAAGCGTCCTATGGCATAAGCCACGATGGGCAATGACGGTGGCGGAGGCAGATGTGAGGCGAGGTTATGGACACCATACGAGTTTAACTTCTGCACAGTTTAAGTAAACAGTATTTTGAACAGTAACAGTACAGTACCAGTAAATGGTACTTTTAAATAGTAATCGTTAAATAGTATTTTTGAATAGTAATGCTTATACAATATTTTTGAGTAGTAATAGTTGAATAGTATTTTCGAATAGCAGCTGATTGATACTATTCAAAAATACTATTCCACAAAATCAATAGTATAAGTATGTTTGCAAGATTATTATTATGTTTTAAATTCTACTTTTAATAGTACATGTACATGAATAGTAAATGCGTGTGCTAGAAAAAAAAATTCTTCTAAAATTAGGGTAACCTATTAAAGATATTTTAAGTAAGCAATATTCAATTACAAGAAAGTATAAGTAAAAGTAAAGAAACAGTAGTTTTACAGTGATGGTCCGGGCCGCCTAGGGCTCGGGGCGTCACAGATTTTGAATCTAAATGGTCCATTTTTAACAAAACCCAAGACTAAGTTTGGGCTCGGATTTTTAGTCTCAGTTTTGGACACCAAATGAAAACCACTCAAAAACCTATCGTAGTGTCATTTTTGGCCAAAACCTATTTGAACGCAAAAACAACCGTATCAAAATTTCCTTAAAACTCCATGTTTCACCAAATCCCAAATTTAGACACTAAAGGGGTCAAAATGGCCAAAATCTGTGGCCTTTTTCTAGGGATAAATTGTGTCCAGCCATTCTAAAACAAACGTTCATGCTCACATGTGCATACATCCATTTGTAAAAATGTAAACACAACCACTCAACCACAAACTTAAAAATGGAAAGCTAAGGGCTCAAAATAAACTTATTATAACCCATTTGCCTAAACAAACACACATAAATGGCCTTGATCAAACTTAAAAATTACTAACCGCCAAGAAAGGTTTTGGTTTTACCTCTTGTGCTACGATCTACGCACAACTCCGAATCAAGGGTTTGAATGCCTAAATGGTCGTGGGAAACCAAGGAGAATCGGGGTCGATTTTTGCTAGAAACAACATCAAAAATAATTTCTCTTAATATCAAACCAAAACAACAACTACAAACCACAAAGATTGATTTGAAATCTTACCCTTAAAGGAACTTAGAATGGCTTGGATTTGAATCCTCCTAACACAAGCTTGTGGGGGTTGATTTTTGGTGAGTATTTGGTTTGGTTTTTGGCTTGAAAATGGTGAGTTTTGGCTGATGGGGGGGTCGGCTGTAGCAAGGAAAAAGAGAGAGAAAATGGGTTGTGTTTTGGAGTGTGAAAAGAAAGGAACACAAGCCAAGGTATGGTCACCCTTTTATAGACAAACCTAAGCAAACTTTAACCAACTCTAAGCTTGATTAACCAAGCCAACTTTAAGCTAATTTGAGGAAAAATTTTTGCCCCATTTTAGCCCATCACCACTGAATGAGCTGCAGTCATAATGGAGGGGAGATTAAAAAAATTTGGGTTGTTGGCATGTGCTTGATTTGTGACATTTTTTAATGGATGTATCATAACTTACCCCTTTATTTTATTCTCACTTTTTGGGGTTTTTGTGTAGCAAAACTAGCTGGTTTTCTAGCTAAGGACACACGGTTTTAGGGGCCAAAAATTCATCTGTGTTTGCTCTCTTTGCAGTCCAGTTTTCTACTGTAGTTTTCGGTCCTTTCTCGACAGTGTTCTAATTTTCATCCAGAAATCGGATTTTCTGAATCAGACTTCTATACTCATGATTTCTAGTTGGTTTATACTGTCTAAGAGCCTATTCTACACCAATTTACTATTCAATTTCTATACTGTGATTACGTCTACACTGTGTTGTCCTTGCACACGCAAAATGAGGCATTCTGGTGCGAAATTTCTAACATAGTCTCTCTTGACTAATTCGGACATGTTGATTTTGATTTTATCAGTTCTACATCCATCTGAGGTCATCTAAACCAGTTTTCAAGATCTATGTAATCCCGTCTCGAAAAATATGTCAGTGCCCGATTGACTAATTTGGGCGTCTTGAGTCTAAATATATCAGTTTCGGGGCGAGAGAAGGTCGTCTTGACCCTCTCCCTGATACTACGTATCTCTCAAACTAACATTCTCGTTTTGTGCTCAATTGACCAGATTGAGCCTACTGACCGTTAATATATCAGTTTTAAATCAGATTAAGGCCGTCTTGACCATTAATCTGACACTGCATTTTCCACTATTTACTATTCATCATTTCCAGCTTAATTGACTAGTTTGGGTGTTTTGACTCTGATTTTGTTAGTCTCTAGGTGAGAAGAGGTCATTCGGACCATTTTCTCGACACCGTACCCTTGCTTGAGTTATTTGTCGCTATTGTGCTCAGATGTTCGGTTCGAGTGTTTTGGTGATCTGTTCACCACTCTTGTGCCAAGAAATGGTCATCTGGACCAGTTTCTTGACACTGTGTGTCTCATACACTTATACACATAGTAGGGTGGATCGATTCACTATCGGTCGCCCCTTTCACTGTATGGATAGTAATTAAACAGTACTGTTCCTGTTTAACCTATTCAACTGGAGAATATACTGTATTTGATCAACCTAATTACTTATTACATAGTATTTAGGTTTCACATGTTATGAGAGTCTTTACAATGGCTCTCTGCTCATTACACGTCCTCTTACACAAGTGTGTACAGGGCAACACGGGTGTGTGTACTCCAGACACGGGCATGTTTCTATCGAGTCTGCTCAATACGGTCATGTCCTGGAACACGTTCATTTACCTGAGTGGTACACAGCCACTTACACAGTCGTATACCTGACCGTGTCACACTACATGACCATATACACTTACACGGCTTCTCACATTTCAATAGTCCAAACGCTACACGGCTTCTTACACGGCCGTGTACCTGACCGTGTTCCTCAAATTTGTACTAAAAGGCATCAAACTAACCCAAATTCATTCCTCAATTTCTCATTATATAGAATTTAGGTTACATGAGTATGGAGGTCCTTATAAGGACATTATCCTTGTTAGGAAATGCCATAAGCATTAGAAACATTTTATGTATTTCAACTGGATAATAAAATTATATATAGAGGTTATTCATTATATTACTGTTTGTCCTCATTCTATTTACATGTTAAAGTTACTGCAAGCAAATATGGCTCACTGACTGCTTGTGTTAAAACTGTTAGAATGTTGCATGCAATGGATTTTTGTATACGAGAAGACAATGTTCTAAAGTAAGCGGTCTAAACTAAGGTCTGTAGTCTATGGGGTTAGACTGAGCATCTAACTCATGTTAAGATTATTATGTTGTCTAAAGCCATGGTGGGGACTGTTTGTCTTGATTGTCTGGAGCATAGACTCCCACGTAGAGAAATAGATATGTTGCTTGGTGGTCACATATTAGACCGAGACTAAAGCGTAATTGATCTGCGTAGTCCGCTATAAGCGGATCAATCTGCTTTTGATGTTTATTATGCAGTAACCTTAATCCTGAGTAAATGAACTACTTTGTGTATATGACTTGCGTACTTTGATGTTCCAATGGCTAAAGCGTCTCAGAGGTAGTAAGCTTATAGACCGGTTTGTTGGGTGCATGACTTGTATACGATGAAGGGTTTGTTTACAGATATCGGAATCATACCTCTAATAAGGAGTTAAGGATATCCTCTTAAAGGCATTATACTGGATGTGAAAATGGATAAGGCTTTTGGTCGTCTGCTGGGCAAATGATTTCTTATTCACATATGGTGAATAATCATTTTCTTATTCGATAGTACAATGGAACTTTAAGATAGCCTGATCAGTAGAATTAAACAGACTTTGACCTAAGGCTAATTATGGATATTATATGAGGGTTCTGCATACATGACAAAGTCGTTAGACAATAGCTTGTCATAAGCTTACGTAATACGGTATATAATTGAGAGTTCAGTTTCAGGTTTATAGTGGTGTGACTCTGAAATTGGTGATCATATGATTGAGTTGTTCAGTAAAGAATGATGATCATGTGGATTCATGGGAGCCTGATTATATATATCCAATTGATCCCTCTACTAACTCCACATAATTCCTTAACGATTTGCAAATTGATTTGTGTATGCTTATTGGCTAGTTGATTATGCATGGATGGTATTGACATAGGATTAGGATGGTGGACAAGATTCTCTTCGGTTGAATTTATAATTTGTTTTGGATAATAGAGTACACAATTATTCGAACTCTAAATAAAGTTGACATGATTTTATTTGAGATTGGATTGGAGTTATAGAAAATTATCCATGAGAACAAAAATATGAAATACAACTTTTTGTGGATTTTGATATTTGAATTTTGAAATTTGAAATTGAAATTTTGAATTTGAAATTTGAATTTGAAATTTAAATTTGAAATTCGAATTTGAAACTTGAATTTGAAATTTAAATTTGAAATTCGAAATTTGAAATTTAAATTTTGAATTTTGAAATTCAAATTTTGAATCACAATCCAAATGGAATTTGAATTCTTTGTAGATAATTGTTAGGAAATGCCTTAAGCATTAGTGGCATTTTGATGTATTTATTTTGAACTGGATAATAAAATTATATATAGAGGTTATTTATTACGTTGTTGTTTATCCTCATTCTATTTACATGTTAAAGTAAATGTAAGCAAATATGGCTCCCTGACTGCTTGTGTTAAAACTGTTAGAACATTGTATGCAATGGACTTTTGTATGTGAGAAGACAATGTCCTAAAGTAAGCGGTCTAAACTAAGGTCTGTAGTCTATGGGGCTAGACTGAGCATCTAACTCATGTAAAGACTATTATGTTATCTAAAGCCGTGGTGGGAACGGTTTGTCTTGACTGTCCCAAGCATAGACTCCAAAGTAGAGACATAAATATATTGCTTGGTGGTGACATATTAGACCGGGTCTAAAGCGTGATTGATCTACGTAGTTCGCTATGAGTGGATCAATCTGCTTTTGACGTTCATTGTGCAGTAACCTTAATCCTGAGTGAATGAACTACTTCATGCATATGACTTGCGTACTTTGATGTTCCAATGGCTAAAGCGTCTCAGAGGTAGTAAGCTTATAGACCGGTTCGTTGGGTGTATGACTTGTATACGATGAAGGGTTTGTTTATAGATATTGGAATCATAGCTCTAATAAGGAGTTAAGGGTATCCTCTTAAAGGCATTATACTGGATGTAAAAATGGACAAGACCTTGGGTCATTTGCTGGGCGAATGACTTTTTATTCACATATGGGGAATAATCATTTTCCATTATTCGGAAGTATAATAGAACTTTAAGATAGATTAATCAGTAAGATTAAACGGACTTTGACCTAAGGCTGATCATGAATATCATATGATGGTTCTGTATACATGACAAGGTCATTGGACGATAGCTTGTCACAGGCTTACGTAATACGGTATATAATTGGGTGTTCAGTTTTAGGTTTATAGTGGTGTGACTCTGAAATTAGTGATCATATGATTGAGTTGTTCGGTAAAGAATGATAATCATATGGATTCATGGGAGCTCGATTATATATGTCCAATTGGTCCCACTACTAGCTCCACATAATTCCTTAATGATTGGCAAATTGATTTGAGTATGCTATTGGCTAGTTGATTATGCATGGATGGTATTGACATAGGATTAGGATGGTGGATAAGATTCTCTCCGGTTGAATTTAGATTTTGTTTTGGATAATAGAATAGACAATTACTCGATCTCCAAATAAAGTTACCATGATTTTATTTGAGATTGTATTGGAGTTGTAGAAAATTATCCATGAGGACAAAAATTTAAAATATAACTGTTTGTGGATTTTGAAATTTGAAATTTGAAATTTTAATTTGAAATTTAAATTTGAAATTTGAAATTTTAATTTGAAATTTAAATTTGAAATTTGAAATTCAAATTTTGAATCACAGTCCAAGTGGAATTCAAATTCTTCGTGGATAATTCCACAAGGCTAGAATTCGAATTTGAGTTGGATTATGAAGAGGAAAATCTTGTTTGAATCCTACTTGAATTTTGAATCCCAATTCATCAAAAGTAGTCGAATTTTTGTCGAGGAAAATCCTCCAGGAGATTTTCGGTTTTTATGGATAAGGATGTAGGGAAAAATTCAAGTTTCAATCCCAGTTGAATTTGGATTCTCTCCTACCTAAAGTGGACGAAATTTATTGGATAAATCCAAAGGGAATTTCGGATTTTTTAGTGGATAAGGGTGAGATAGAATTCAAGCTAGAAATCTTCTTTGGATTTTGATCCTCCTCACTTTTAATGGCCGAATCTAGTCATGATTTTTGCACTAGGGATATTCGGTTATTATGGACAAATGAGGAGATAAAATTCAAGTTAAAATCTTGTTTAAATTTGGATTGGATAATCTCCAAGATTGGCTGAAGTTTTGATTGGGATTTGCCCCTAGAAAATTCAGATTTTGTGAGTGGATAAGGGAAAAAATCTTCTCCTAATCCAATTTGAATTCAGAGGATCACCTCATGCAAGTCTATAAATAGAAGTCCTACCACTCCAGTTCTCTAAGACCACAGACTCTCAAGTGAGCAGGCTTATTGTTGCATAACTCACCGTGACAATAAGTTCTTTAGAGATCTGGGTGGTCGAAAGAAGACTAGTAGTGCTAGCATACCGATCGAGGTTCAGAGTACCCACACACTCAGCCATTTGGGAATTGGAGAATAGTAAAGAAGGCTAGTTGGTTGAAGCCCTCAGATCTTTCTCCTCCTGCAGATTGGCGTCCTTAAGGTATGAGTTTAAATTGTTGTTAGTTTATTGTATATGGCATATATTTAATGATCTTGAAAATTTTTATTGTTTCGCTACACCACTCTGATACGTTTTTTCTGATTTATTTCCTACAATTGATATCAGAGCCATCTCATGACTATGCCATGTATATAAATTAGACAATTAATTAGTCTTTTTATTTATGTATGGATTTGATATTTAGAGAGTGGTATTCTAGGATTCCTTTATGTTGTTATCATGTATTATGTATGTAGTATGTGGTTGTTTTAATTTTTTTTAAAATTGTTAGAAGTATGCTTGTTTTATGCCGGTTATGGTTCCTTAGAATTTAGAAAATTGTACATAGGAATTTTTATGTAACCATGGGAGCAGTTTATTAACACTGTAATTTTCCCATGGATTTTAATTTTTTGTCTCTTAGAATTATTATGATTAGAATTTTTTGTACACCGGAAACGGTTGAGGAAATTTTATGTAATTATTCTTGGAGGAGATTGAAGTTTGAAGACCGTAATTTATTTCTCCCAATAGTTAAATTTAATTTAAAGGTTGAAATTTTGATGTGTGGAAAATTTCAATTTAATTAGGATTCAAATTAATTTTTGGAGATCCTAACTGGTAAATTGGAATATGACACGGAAATCGAGGACTGACCCTTAGGATGGACCACCAGCCGTGATGGGGCTGTAGTCCCTACCCTCTAGCAGGACAAGGCTGCGGCAGCCCCTGCCCACAGCTGCACTGTAGGAAAATAAAACGATAAAAACGTATCAGAGTGGCGCAGCAGAACAATAAAAATTTTAGGATCGTTAAATATCTCATGATGCCATATATAATAAACCAACAACAATTAAAACTCATACCTCAAGGATGCCAATCTGCAGAAGGAGAATGACTGGAGGACTTCAACCAACTAGCCTTCTCTACTGTTCTCCAATTCTCGAATGGCTGAGTGTGTAGGCACTCTAAACCTCGATCGGTATGCTAACACTGCTAGTCTTCTTCCGACCACCCAGATCTCTAAATAACTTATTGTCACGGTGAGTTGTGCAACAATAAGCCTGCTCACCTAAGAATCTGTGGTCTAAGAGAACTTGAGTGGCAGGACCTCTATTTATAGACTTGCTTGAGGTGATTCTCTGAATTCGAATTGGATTAGGAGAAGATATTCTCCCTTATCCACAAGCACAAAATCCAAATTTTCCAAGGGGAAAATCCCAACAATAAATTCAGCCACTTTAGGATAATTCTAATCCAAATCTAAACAAAATTTTAACTAGAATTTTATCTTCCTTTTTTCAACCAAAAAATCTGAAAATCCAAGGGGAAAATCTCCACCAAAATTTTGGCTACTTTTGGATAAGGGAGAATCAAAATTCCATTAGGATTTTCAAGCTTGAATCCTATCTCATCCTTATCCAAAATAACTAAAAATCTCCTAGGAGATTTACTCCAAAAATTCAGCCATTATCAGGGAGGAGAGAATCCAAATTCAACTGGGATTGAAACTTGAATTTTTCCTTGAACCTTATCGACAAAAATCTGAAAAATCATTGAGGATAATCCTCAAAATTTTTGTCCATATTTAGTTAGGATTTGGATTCAAAATTTAGGTAGGATTCTAACAAGATTTTCCTCTCCATATCTAACTCAAATTCGAATTTCATTCCTAGTGGATTTACCGCAACAAATTCGAATCCCACTTGGACTGCGATTCAAAATTTGAATTTCAAATTTCAAATTCAAACTTCAAATTCAAATTTTAAATTTCAAATTTCAAATTTCAAATTTCAAATTTCAAATTTCAAATTCAAATTTCAAATTCAAACTTCAAATTTCAAATTTCAAAATTCAAATTTCAAATTTCAAAATTCAAATTTCAAAATCCACAAAAAGGTTGTATTTCAAATTCTTGTTCTCATGGATAATTTTCTACAACTCCAATCCAATCTCAAATAAAATCATGGCAACTTTATTTGGAGTTCGAATAATTGTGTACTCTATTATCCAAAACAAAATCTGAATCCAATCAGAGAGAATCTTGTCGATCATCCTTATCCTATGTCAACACCATCCATGCATAATAAACTAGCCAATAGCATACACAAATCAATTTGCCAAACATTAAGGAATTATGTGGAGCTAGTAGAGGGACTAATTGGACATATATAATCGGACTCCCGTAGATCCATATGATCATCATTCTTTACTGAACAACTCAATCATATGATCACTAATTTTAGAGTCACACCACTATAAACCTGAAACTGAACTCCCAATTACATACCGTATTACATAAGCCTGTGACAAGCTATCGTCCAATGACCTGGTCATGTATGCAGAACCCTCATATGATATCCATGATCAGCCTTAGTCCAAAGTCCGTTTAATCCTACTGATCAGGCTATCTTAAAGTTCTATTATACTACTGAATAAAGAAAATAATCATATGTGAATAAAAAGTCATCCGCCCAGCAGACGACCCAAGGCCTTGTCCATTTTCACATTCAGTATAATGCCTTTAAGAAGATACCCTTAACTCCTCATTAGATCTATAAACGAACTCTTCATCGTATACAAGTCATGCACCCAACGAACCGGTCTATAAGCTTACTACCTCTGAGACGCTTTAGCCATTGGAACATCAAAGTACACAAGTCATATACATGAAGCTATCCTTTTACTCAGGATAAAGGTTGCTGCACAATGAACGTCAAAAGCAAAGTGATCCACTCAAAGCAGACTTCATAGATCAATCACGCTTTAGTCCCAGTCTAATATGTCACCACCAAGCAACATATCTATGTCCCTACTTGGGAGTCCAACTCCAGACAGTCAAGACAAACTGTACCCTCCAAGGCTTTAGATAACATAATAGTCTTAACATGAGTTAGATGCTCGGTCTAACCCCATAGACTACAGACCATAGTTTAGACTGCTTACTTTAGAATATTGTCTTCTTGCATACAAAAGTCCATTGCATGCAATGTTCTAACAGTTTAACACAAGCAGTCAGGGAGCCATATTTGCTTACATTTATTTTAACATGTAAATAAAACGAGGACAGATAGCAATGTAATGAATAACCTCTATATATAATTTTATCATCCAGTTCAAAATAAATACATCAAAAATGTCTCTAATGCTTAGGGCATTTCCTAACATGCACCACCCACGGTCGCAGGCTCCGAGGGTGGCCATAGCCCCCCAAGGGCTGGTAGTAACCCTGGGCTGCAGCCCATGGCTGCAGGCTTGGCCTGTAGCATGGCAGGGCTACACATGGTGCAGCCGTGGGCAGCCAGGCCCTCGGGGGCTGGGGGCCGCCCATGGCGGCTGCCGGCCTCCAGGGGCCGATGGACCGAAAATAAAAAAATGTTGATTTTTAAATTTGAGATTTAATTTTAAATCATGTTTAAAAATACGTAATTTTAAATTTTAAATTTTTGGATATTACATATTATTACACATGATATTTAAAATTGTTTAAAATTTGAATTTGAAATTTAAATTTGAAATTCAAATTTGGAATTTGAATTTGAAATTTAAATTTTTTGGGATTTAAATTTTAAATGATTCATGGGATGAGAAATAAATGGAGAGGCTATATAAAGATGGATACAAGAAGACGAAACAAAATTCAAGACCCAAAGAATGCTTTGGATGGAATTTAGTCATCTTTATTTTCTTCGTTCTAGGATGGAACCATGGCTTGGTTATTTTTTTTCTGCCAATTATTTTTTCTGTGATATGTTATGGATGTATAAATATGTATTGATGGATGTTTTATATGCATATTTGATAACATGTCATATAGGATAGGTGAGTGCCGCTCAAACTGAACACGATCACACATATTTGTCAAAACTTGCATGTTTTTCAAAATATTGAGTGGGAGAGGGTTTCAAACAAAACCCATGGCCTCCATTGTTGATCCATATGTGAAAGCATGATAACGCCTCGCGTCAGTTCTGCTCTGACCACACCCCTCGATAGGTGTTTACTGCCGCCGGTATACTAGGTTGGATCTCCTATGTGGAAATCGTGTTCAGGTACGATCCAATTCATGACCACCCCTCGGTGGATTGGTAGGACGTGGATCGGGCTACGTAAACAATGGTTATACACTCAAGACTTGTTTAGTTATTAACCTTCCTTAGAAGCTCTGTTAACTAAACTGGTGGCCAAAATAAACGGTTATTAATATATGTCTTAACCTTGGAGGATTTAAGGCAACATATATTAATTGGACAGGGTCCATGTTCCAGCTATTTGTCTCATGAACACCCCTTGGTGGCTTGGGGCAATAGGTGTTGAGAATTGTTGTTGCAATACTATATGTTTTTCAAGTTTCATGTAGGAATATACTTGTATGTTTTATTTGCTAAATTATCTGTATATTTGCTTGGGCTTTGTAATGATGTCTAGTATAATTTTATTTCAGTTCAAAATGTCACCGACACCCCTTATTTCAATAGTTACTGAAAATAAGCTGAATGGCGATAATTATAAAGACTGGAAAAGAAATCTACTGATAGTTCTCAACTGCGAGAGACACAAGTTCGTATTGGACGAACCATGCCCACCTGGGCCCAAACCTGACACACCGCTTGAGGAGGCCCCAGTTGCCTATACTCATTGGAGAGAATACAATGAGATAGCTCGATGCTACATTCTGGCTAGCATGATGAGTGCTTTACAAAAGCAGCATGAGACTTATCAAGTTGCTAAAGAGATCATGGAAAATCTGGAAGACATGTTCGGAGGCCAAGAAAAATTGGCTCAATAGTCTGCTATAACTAGCATTATGAACTCCAAACAGAAGGCAGGTACTTCGGTAAAGGACCATATGATCACTCTAATGGGATTCTTTGCTGGAGCTGTCGAAAACGGTGCTGAGCTGGACTATAACACCCAGATTGAGATGGTGTTCAAAACTATGTCAAAAGATTTTGTAGGGTTTAAGGCCGCATATACTCTGGCGACAAGGGAGTTAGGACTAACCGAGCTCAAGAAGTAACTCCAAGCTTATGAGTGGATGATCAAGGATGGGGATACGGTCTAACCCAAAGGAGAGGCCAATTTGGCAGAATCTTCCAAACCCTCATGGAAGAGGAAGAGGCCAAATCAGAAGCAAACGGCTTCCAGTTCTTCTAATCCTCCTGTCTTGGATGGGAAGAAGAAGAAGAAGAACAAGAAGCCTAGGGACCCTAAAAAGTCCAAGTGCTTCCATTGTGAGAAGGTAGGTCACTTTAAGAAGGCTTACCGAGAATTCCTAGCCGCCAAGGGCAAGGAACGTAAGGAACTTCACTATTTAGAAGCGTGTTTGGTGGAAGAATCGAAAGACACTTGGGCTATTGATTCGGGCGTCACTAATCATGTTTGTGTTTCTACGCAGGGGTTTGTGGAAACGAGAAGTCTACATGATAGGAGCCTCTCGTTGCAGACTGGAGACGGTAACTTGGTGGTGGCTGAGGCAATGGGAGATATTTACCTTTACTTTGATGAATTTAGGTTTATTTTATTAAAAGACTGTTTTTATGTTCCTAATTTTAGGAGGAACCTTATATCGATAGCTTGTTTAATAAAGGATTCTTATTCAGTTTCTTTTAGTAAAAGAGTTGATATTCGTAGAAATAAGTCTTTTATCTATTCTGGATGTATAGAAACCTATATTTGATCAAACCAAAGATGTACTCATTGCTTGACACCAAATTAATAGATAACTCTAAAAGGTTGAAAGTTTCTCACTCTAACAAGGTGTATCTTTGGCATTTAAGACTTGGTCATATTAATTAGGATAGGATTCAAAAGTTGGTGAAAGATGGTCCTCTAGAATCTCTGGAGGAGGTATGTTTTCCTCAATATGAGCCTTGTCTTGAGGGTAAGATGACTAAGAGATCTTTACGAGCTAAGGGTACTAGGGCTCAGGAACTCTTAGAAATTATGCAGACTAACTTATGTGGCCCCATGAACGTCATAGCACGAGGAGGGTTCGAGTATTATGTCTCCTTTATAGATGATTACTCGAGGTATGGATATATGTATCTGATGCACCACAATAGCGAAACCTTTGACAAGTTCAAAGAGTATCGTGCAGAAGTGGAAAAGCAATTGGATAAATCCATAAAGACACTTCGATCTGATCAAGGTGGCGAATACCTCTCTGACGAATTTCTAGGATATCTTGTAGAGAATGGGATATTATCCCAATTGACTGTACCTAGTACTCCACAACAGAATAATGTAGTCGAAAGGAGAAACAGGACCTTGTTGGATATGATACGGTCCATGATGAGTTATTCAACGCTGCCGTTATCATTCTGGGGATATGCTTTACACACGACGTGCTATATTCTGAACCAGGTTCCAAGCAAATCAATTCTCAGGACTCCGTAAGAATTATGGCGTGGCAAGAAGCTCTCCCTTAAACATATGAGAATATGGGGCTGCCCGACACATGTACTGGATAGGGATGCGAAGAAGTTGAAACCAAGATCAGAATTGTGCATGTTTGTAGGGTATCCTAAGGGAACTAAGGAAGGTCTGTTCTAAAACCCGAAGAAACAAAAGTCATTGTTTCAACCCATGCAACATTCTTGGAGGAAAATCACATGAATGACTTTAAGCCTCGAAGTAAAGTGGTGCTAGAGGAGTTATCGAGTAAAAGAACTGGTCCACAGGTTTCGGTCTTGGACGCAAGTCCGAGTTCCGGTGAAAGACCTGCAGACGATCAACAATTTAGGGTGCCTCGTCGTAGTAGGAAGGTTTCGAAGAAGCCTAATTTCTTCATGTATAATGCTGAGGTATACCAGGCCGAGGCTCATGAGAATGAGGATGATCCGGTCACCTGTGATGATGCTATAAATGATGTTAATTCTAATTCTTGGAAACAGGCTATGAACAATGAGATGATTCTATGAAATCCAACTTTGTTTAGGAACTTGTAGATCTACCGGATGGGATAAAACCCATTGGATGCAAGTGGGTCTATAAAAGAAAGAAGGATGCGGAAGGGAGAGTGGAAACTTTCAAAGCTGGACTGGTTGCCAAGGGATACAGGCAAAAGGCTGGAATTGATTATGATGAAACCTTTTCGCCTGTTGCTATGCTGAAGTCTATCCGTATTCTTCTGTCCGTTGCTGCGGCTCTCGATTACAAGATCTGGCAAATGGATGTCAAGACGGCGTTCTTGAATGGTCATCTTAAGGAATGTATCTACATGATACAGCCCGAAGGGTTCGTGGCAAAAGGCCAAGAAAGAAAAGTCTGCAAGTTGCTTAGATCCATTTATGGATTAAAGCAAGCATCTCGCTCATGGAACTAGAGATTTAATCAAGCGATCAAGACATTTGGTTTTGAGTAGAACATTGATGAACCCTGTGTTTATAAACATATTAAGGATGGAAAAGTGGTCTTTCTAATACTCTATGTCGATGATATACTACTCCTTGGGAATGATGTAGGGAACTTATCATCGGTCAAGTTTTGGCTGCACCAATAGTTTGACATGAAGGACTTGGGAGAAGCTAATTATATTCTAGGCATTCGTCTCTTTAGAGATCGAAAGAACAAAATGATAGCATTATCCCAAGCATCATACATAGATAAAATAATTGACAAATATGCAATGTAAGAGGCAAAGAAAGGTTCACAACCTTCCATTGCCGATCTAACTCTTTCATTGGATGACTGTCCCAAGACATCGAAAGAAAGAAAGCGTATGGGTAAGGTCCCTTATGCATCTGTTGTGGGTAGCCTTATGTACGCTATGCTTTGCACTCGCCCAGAAATATGTTTTGCAGTAGGTATGGTGAGTCGATATCAAGCGAATCCTGAAACCAAGCACTGGCAAGTAGTAAAGCATATACTTAAGTATCTTAAGAGAACGAGGGATTATATGCTAGTGTATTCTTGAGGGGACCTAACACCTGTAGGATACACGGACTCAGACTTCTAGACTTGCAAGGATTCGAGGAAATCGACATCAAGATCAGTGTTCTTGCTCGGAGGAGGTGCCATTGTGTGGAGGATTGTGAAGCAGGGTTGCACAGCTGACTATACTATGGAGGCTGAGTATGTGGCTGCGGCTGAGGCATCTAAAGAAGCAATTTGGCTCCGCAAGTTCTTTAGAGACCTTGAGGTCATTCCTGGTGTTGACAAGCATATCATACTTTACTATGATAACACTGGGGTTATTACCAACACAAGGGAATCTTGGCACCACAAGAGGACCAAGCACATAGACCAGAGATATCACATTATTAGAGGGCACGTGGAGACATGACAAGTAGATGTATGTAAGATTACGTCCGAGGACAACATTGCCAATCCCTTTACTAAGACTTTAGTGGCTAGAAGCTTTGAGAGGCATGTAGAGGCGATAGGGATGTGTAACATGGCACATCTACTGGCTTAGGACAAGTGGGAGATTGTTAGGAAATGCCCTAAGTATTAGAGATATTTTGATGTATTTATTTTGAACTGGATAATAAAATTATATATAGAGGTTATTTATTACATTGTTGTTTGCCCTCATTCTATTTACATGTTAAAGTAAATGTAAGCAAATGTGGCTCCCTAACTGCTTATGTTAAAACTATCAGAACATTGCATGCAATGCACTTTTGTATGCGAGAAGACAATATTCTAAAGTAAGCGGTCTAAACTAAGGTCTGTAGTCTATGAGATTAGACCGAGCATGTAACTCATGTAAAGACTATTATGTTGTCTAAAGCCATGGTGGGGACTATTTGTCTTGACTATCTGGAGCATAGACTCCCAAGTAGAGACATGGATATGTTGCTTGGTGGTGACATATTAGACTGGGACTAAAGCGTGATTGATCTACGTAGTCCGCTATGAGTGGATCAATCCGCTTTTGACGTTCATTGTGTAGTAACCTTAATCTTGAGTGAATAAACTACTTCATGTATATGACTTGCGTACTTTGATGTTCCAATGGCTAAAGCATCTCAGAGGTAGTAAGCTTATAAACTGGTTCGTTGGGTGCATGACTTGTATACGATGAAAGGTTTGTTTACAGATATTGGAATCATAGCTCTAATAAGGAGTTAAGGGTATCCTCTTAAAGGCATTATACTTGATGTGAAAATGGACAAGGCCTTGGGTCATCTACTAGGTGGATGACTTCTTATTCACATATGGTGAATAATCTTTTTATTATTCAGAAGTATAATGGAACTTTAAGATAGCCTGATCAGTAGGATTAAACGGACTTTGACCTAAGGCTGATCATGGATATCATATGAGGGTTTTGCATACATGACAAGGTCATTGGACAATAGTTTGCCACAGGCTTACGTAATACAGTATATAGTTGGGAGTTCAATTTCAGGTTTATAGTGGTATGACTCTGAAATTTGTTATCATATGATTGAGTTGTTCGATAAAGAATGATGATCATATGGATTCACAGGAGCCCGATTCTATATGTCCAATTGGTCCCACTACTAGCTCCACATAATTCCTTAACGATTGGAAAATTGATTTGAGTATGCTATTGGCTAGTTAATTATGCATGGATGGTGTTGACATAGGATTAGGATGGTGGACAAGATTCTCTTCGGTTGAATTCAGATTTTATTTTAGATAATAGAGTACACAATTATTCAAACTCCAAATAAAGTTGCTATGGTTTTATTTGAGATTGGATTGGAGTTATAGAAAATTATCCATGAGAATAAGAATTTGAAATACAACTGTTTATGGATTTTGAAATTTGAAATTTAAATTTTGAATTTTGAATTTTGAATTTGAAATTTGAATTTGAAATTTAAATTTGAAATTCGAATTTGAAATTTGAATTTGAAATTGAAATTTGAATTTTGAATTTTGAAATTTGAAATTCAAATTTTGAATCACGGTCCAAGTGGAATTCGAATTCTTTGTGGATAATTCCACAAGGCTAGAATTTGAATTTGAGTTGGATTATTAAGAGGAAAATCTTGTTTGAATCCTACTTGAATTTTGAATCCCAATTCTATCAAAAGTGACCGAATTTTTGTTGAGGAAAATCCTCTAGGAGATTTTCAGTTTTTATGGATAAGGATGCAGGGAAAAATTCAAGTTTCAATCCTAGTTAAATTTGGATTCTCTCCTCCCTAAAGTGGACGAATTTTATTGGATAAATCCAAAGGGAATTTTGGATTTTTTAGTGGATAAGGGTGATATAGAATTCAAGCAAGAAAATCCTATTTGGATTTTGATTCTCCTCACTTTTAATGGCTGAATCTAGTCATGATTTTGGCACTAGGGAAATTCAGTTATTATAGATAAATAAGGAGATAAAATTCAAGTTAAAATCTTGTTTAAATTTGGATTGGATAATCTCCATGATTGGCCAAATTTTTGGTTGGGATTTGCCCCTAGAAAATTCAGATTTTGTTAGTGGATAAGGAAGAAAATCTTCTCCTAATCCAATTCGAATTCAGAGGATCACCTCATGCAAGTCTATAAATAGAGATCCTGCCACTCTAGTTCTTTAAGACCACAGACTCTCAGGTGAGCAGGCTTATTGTTGCACAACTCACCGTGACAATAAGTTCTTTAGAGATCTGGGTGGTCGGAAGAAGACTAGCAGTGCTAGCATACCGATCGAGGTTCAGAGTGCCCACACACTCAGCCATTTGGGAATTGGAGAATAGTAAAGAAGGATAATTGGTTGAAGCCCTCCGATCATTCTCCTCCTGCAGATTGGTATCCTTGAGGTATGAGTTTAAATTATTGTTAGTTTATTATATATGGCATCATGAGATATTTAACGATTTTGAAAATTTTTATTGTTCCACTGCGCCACTCTGATACGTTTTTACCAATTTATTTCCTACAATAATTCTACAAGGTTAGAATTCAAATTTAAGTTGGATATGGAGAGGAAAATCTTGTTTGAATCCTACTTGAATTTTGAATCCCAAATCTACCAAGGAAAGCCGAATTTGTAAAGGAAAAATCTCCCAAGGTAATTTCAGATTTTATGGATAAGATTGTAGGGAAAAATTAAAGTTTCAATCCCAGTTGAATTTGGATTCTCTCCTCCTTGGAAGTGGCCGAAAATTTTGAGTGAATCTCAAGGGAGATTTTCAGTTATTTATGGATAAGGATGAGATAAAATTCAAGCTAGAAAATCCTATTGGAATTTTGATTCTCCTCACAATTTAATAGATGAATCTAGACAGGTTTATGGCCTTAAGGAAATTCATATTTTTGTGGATAAATGGGGAGATAAAATTCTAGTTAAAATCCTGTTTGAATTTTGAATACAAAATCCACAAAATGGCCAAAATCTTTTGGTGGTTTTTGGCCCTAGAAAATTCAAATTTTGTGTGTGGATAAGGGAGAAAATCTTGTCCTAAGCCAATTCCAATTCAGAGGATCACCTCATGCAAGTCTATAAATAGAGGTCCTGCCACTCCAGTTTTCTCAGACCACAGACTCTCAGGTGAGCAGGCTTATTGTTGCATAACTCACTGTGACAATAAGTTCTTTAGAGATCTAGGTGGTCAGAAGAAGATTAGTAGTGCTAGTATACCGATCGAGGTTTAGAGTGCCCACACACTCAGCCATTCGAGAATTGGAGAATAGTAGAGAAGGCTAGTTGGTTGAAGCGCTCCGATCATTCTCTTCTAGTAGATTGGCGTCCTTCAGGTATGAGTTTAAATTGTTGTTAGTTTATTGTATATGGCATCATAAGATATTTAACAATCTTGAAAAATTTTTATTATTTCACTGTGCCACTCTGATACATTTTTACCTATTTTTTTTCCTATAATTGGTTTTAGAGCCATCTCATGACTATGCCATGCACATAAATTAGACAATTAATTAGTCTTTTTATTTATGTATGGATTTGATATTTAGAGAGTGGCATTTTAGGATTCCTTTATGTTGTTATCATGTATTATGTATGCAGTATGTGGTTATTTTAGTTTACTAAATTATTATAAGCATGCTTGTTTTATGCTGATTATGGTTCCTTAGAATTTAGAAAATTGTATCTAGGAATTTTTATGTAACCATGGGAGCAGTTTATTAACACTGTAATTTTCCTATAGATTTTTATTTTTTATCTCTTAGAAATATTATGATTAGAATTTTTTGCACACCGGAAATGGTTTAGGAAATTTTATATAATTATTCTTGGACGAGATTAAAGACCATAATTTATTTTTCCCAAAAGTTAAATTTAATTTAAAGGTTGAAATTTTGATTGTGTGGAAAATTTCAATTTAACTAGGATTCAAATTAATTTTTGGAGATCCTAATGGGTAAATTGGAATATGACAAGGAAATCGAGGATCGACTCTCTCAGGATGGACCACCAGCCGTGGTTGGGCTGTAGCCCCTGCCCTCGGGCAGGATGGGGCTGTGGCAGCCCCTACCCACGGCTGCACCACCCACAGCCGCAGGCTTTGCCTGTGGCCAAGGGTGACCGTTGCCCCCTAATTGAAAATTTAAAAATATGTAATTGAAAATTTAAAGTTTTTTGAAATTACATATTATTACACATGATATTTAAATTGTTTAAAATTTGAATTTGAAATTTAAATTTTTGGAATTTAAATTTTAAATGAATCCTGGGATGAGAAATAAATGGAGAGGCTACATAAAGATGGATACAAGAAGACGGAACAAAATTCAAGACCTAAAAAATGCTTTGGATGGAATTTTGTAATCTTTATTTTCTTTGTTCTAGGATGGAACCATGGCTCAGTCATTATTCTGTCAATTATTTTTTCTGTGATATGTCATGGATGCATAAATATGTATTGATGGATGTTTTATATGCATATTTGATAACATGTCATATAGGATAGGTGAGTGCCGCTCATACTATATTGATCATATATATTTGTCAAAACTGGCATGTTTTTCAAAATATTGAGTGGGAGAGGGTTTCAAACAAAACCCACGGCCTCCATTGTTGATCCATATGTGAAAGCATGGTAACGCCTCGTGTCAGTTCTGCCCTGACCACACCCCTCAGTAGGTGTTTATCACCGTCGTATACTAGGTTGGATCTCCTATGTGGAAAACGTGTTCGGATACGATTCTATTCATGACCACCCCTCGGTGGCTTGATAGGACGTGGATCGAGCTACGTAAACAATGGTTATACACTCAAGACTCGTTTAGTTATTAACCTTCCCTAGAAGCTCTATTAACTAAACTGGTGGCCAAAATAAGCGGTTCTTAATATATGTCTTAACCTTGGGGGATTTAAGGCAACATATATTAATTGGATAGGGTCTATGTTCCGGCTATTTGTCTCATGACCACCCCTCGGAGGCTTGGGGCAATAGGTGCTGAGAATTACCATTGCAATGCTACTTGTTTTTCAAGTTTCAGGTAGGAACATACTTGTATGTTTTATTTGCTAAATTATCTGTATATTTGCTTGGACTTTGTTATGATGTCTAGTATAATTTTATTTCAGTTCAAAATGTCACTGACACCCCTCATTTCAATACTTACTGAAAATAAGCTGAATGGAGATAATTATAAAGACTGGAAAAGAAATCTACTAATAGTTCTCAGCTGCGAGAGACACAAGTTCGTGCTAGACGAACCATGCCCAGCTGGCCCAAACTTCCAGTCATGAATTTTGAATCCCAAATCTACCAAGGAAAATCGAATTTGTTAAGGAAAAATCTCCCAAGGTAATTTCAGATTTTATGGATAAGATTGTAGGGAAAAATTCAATTTTCAATCCCAGTTGAATTTGGATTCTTTCCTGCCTGGAAGTGGCTGAAAATTTTGAGTGAATCTCAAGGGAGATTTTCGATTATTTATGGATAAAGATGAGATAAAATTCAAGTTAGAAAATCTTATTGGAATTTTGATTCTCCTCACAATTTAATTGACGAATCTGGACAGGTTTATGGCCTTAAGGAAATTCATATTTTTATGGATAAATGAGGAGATAAAATTCTAGTTAAAATCCTGTTTGAATTTTGAACACAAAATCCACAAAATGGCTGAAATATTTTGGTGGTTTTTGGCCCTAGAAAATTCAAATTTTGTGTGTGGATAAGGGAGAAAATCTTCTCCTAATCCAATTCGAATTCAAAGGATCACCTCATGCAAGTCTATAAATAAAGGTCCTGCCACTTTAGTTCTCTCAGACCACAGACTCTCAGGTGAGCAGGCTTATTGTTACACAACTCGCCGTGACAATAAGTTCTTTAGAGATCTGGGTGGTAGAAAGAAGACTAGCAGTGCTAGCATACCGATCGAGGTTCAGAATGCCCATACACTCAGCCATTCGGGAATTAGAGAATAATAGGGAAGGCTAGTTGGTTGAAGCGCTCTGATCATTCTCTTCCAGCAGATTGGCATCCTCTGAGGTATGAGTTTAAATTGTTGTTAGTTTATTGTATATGGCATCATGAGATATTTAACGATCTTGAAAAAGTTTTATTGTTCCGCTGTACCATTCTGATATGTTTTTACCAGTTTTATTTCCTACTGTCCTCTTCTCTTACTTTGGCTATGTGTATTCATTGTGCTCTTTATTGTTCTCAAATCACACGATGATCAAACATTAAATTTTCTATATATAAATTGCGTAAAATTTTGAAAATTCATGAATTTCAAGGTAAAACAAGGTCATAGTATCATATGACATTAACAGGAAGCATTTCATAATTTCAACATTTCACTCATTTCATAGCATTTGCATATCATACATAAATAATTACATATATGAGTCATTGCATACGTTCAACAATAAGGCCACATATATACCATAGCCTTTTACTTCAAATATACACATATATTTTCCATCTTAATCATTTTGGCCATTTTGATCTAAACGAAACCCCTCCAGATCTTCTCCATCATCATATAAACCATTACCAGTGGACGTTCCTTGATTTGAGTTCACCTCGTCTCAATGCCATGATGGACCAGCCTCAGGGTCATTGGCTATTGGTTGTGGTCCGAAAAGATGCATTAACATGTCATCATGAAGATCTTGTTCACTCTTATCGCGTTCTATTTGCTCCCCTAGTAGTTCTATCTCCACTTTAATTGCCATGGCTATAAACTCGCGTAGCGTAAGAGTGAACTTATCCTCTGTAGGAAAATAAATCGGTAAAAATGTATCAGAGTGGTGCAGTGGAACAATAAAAATTTTTCAAGATCATTAAATATCTCATGATGCCATATACAATAAACCAACAACAATTTAAACTCATACCTCAAGGACGCCAATCTTGCAGGAGGAGAATGACCGGAGGGCTTCAACCAACTAGCCTTCTCTACTATTCTCCAATTCCTGAATGGCTGAGTGTATGGGCACTCTGAACCTCGATCGGTATGCTAGCACTGCTAGTCTTCTTCCGACCACCCAGATCTCTAAAGAACTTATTGTCACGGTGAGTTGTGCAACAATAAGCCTGCTCACCTGAGAGTCTGTGGTCTAAGAGAACTGGAATGGCAGGACCTCTATTTATAGACCTGCATGAGGTGATTCTCTGAATTCGAATTGGATTAGGAGAAGATATTCTCCCTTATCCACAAGCACAAAATCTGAATTTTCCAAGGGGAAAATCCCAACAAAAATTCGGTCACTTTAGGATAATTCCAATCCAAATCTAAACAAGATTTTAACTAGAATTTTATCTCCCTTTTTTCAACCAAAAAATCCAAAAATCCAAGGGGAAATTTTCCACCCAAATTTCGGCCACTTTTGGATAAAAGAGAATCAAAATTCCACTAGGATTTTTAAGCTTGAATCTTATCTCATCCTTATCCAAAATAACCGAAAATCTCCTAGAAGATTTACTCCAAAAATTCGGCCATTATCAAGGAGGAGAGAATCCAAATTCAACTAGGATTGAAACTTGAATTTTTCCTTGAACCTTATCCATAAAAATCCGAAAAATCATTGAGGATAATCCTCAAAATTTTCGTCCATATTTGGTTAGGATTTGGATTCCAAATTCAAGTAGGATTCAAACAAGATTTCCTCTCCATATCCAACTCAAATTCGAATTTCATTCCTTGTGGATTTACCACAACAAATTTGAATCTCACTTGGACTGTGATTCAAAATTTGAATTTCAAATTTCAAATTTCAAATTTAAATTTCAAATTCAAATTTCAAATTTCAAAATCCACAAAACAGTTGTATTTCAAATTCTTGTTCTCATGGATAGTAATGTAATGAATAACCTCTATATATATAATTTTATTATCCAGTTCAAAATAAATACGTTAAAATGTCTCTAATGCTTAGGGCATTTCCTAACAATCTCCCACTTGCCCTAAGCCAGCAGATGTGCCATGTTACGCATCCCCATCGCCTCTACGTGCCTCTTAAAGCTTCTAGCCACCAAAGTCTTAGTAGAGGGGTCGGCAATGTTGTCCTCGGATACTATCTTACATATATCTACTTATCCTGTCTCCATATGCCTTTTAATGTCGACTTCCTCAAATCCTCGCAAGTCTGGAAGACTCCGTCCGTGTATCCTATGGGTGTTAGGTCCCCTCCAGAATACACCAGCATATAATCCCTCATTCTCTTAAGATACTTGAGTATATGCTTTACTGCTTGCCAGTGCTTGGTTCTAGGATTCGCTTGATATCGACTCACCATACCTACTGCAAAATATATGTCTGGGCGAGTACAAAGTATAGCATACATAAGGCTACCCACAACGGATGTATAAGGGACCTTACTTATATGCTCTCTTTCTTCCGATGTCTTTGGACAGTCATCTAATGAAAGAGTTAGACTGGCAATAGGAGGTTGTTTACCTTTCTTTGCCTCTTGCGTTACATATTTGTCAATTATTTTATCTATGTATGAAGCTTGGGATAACGCTCTCATTTTGTTCTTTCGATCTCTGAAGAGACGAATGCCTAGAACATAATTAGCTTCTCCCAAGTCCTTCATGTCAAACTGTTGGTGTAACCAAAGCTTGACCAATGATAAGTTCCCTACATCATTCCCAATGAGTAGTATATCATCGACATAGAGTATCAGAAAGACCACTTTTCCATCCTTAATACGTTTATAAACACAGGGTTCATCAACGTTCTGCTCAAAACCAAATGTCTTAATCGCTTGATCAAACCTCTGGTTCTATGAGCGGGATGCTTGCTTTAATCCATAAATGGATCTAACCAACTTGCAGACTTTCTTTTCTAGGCCTTTCGCTACGAACCCTTCGGGCTGTATCATATAGATACACTCTTCAAGATGGCCATTCAAGAATGCCGTCTTGACATCCATTTGCCAGATCTCGTAATCGAGAGCCGCAACAATGGACAGAAGAATACGGATAGACTTCAGCATAGCAATAAGCGAAAAGGTTTCATCGTAATCGATTCCCACCTTTTACGTGTACCCCTTTGCAACCAGTCTAGCTTTGAAAGTTTACACTCTCCCTTCCGTATCCTTCTTTTTTTTGTAGGCCCATTTACATCCAATGGGTTTTATCCCATCCGGCAAATCTACAAGTTCCCAAATAGAGTTGGATTTCATAGAATCCATCTCATTGTTCATAGCCTGTTTCCAAGATTTAGAATCAACATCATTTATAGCTTCATCATAGGTGACCGGATCATCCTCATGCTCATGAGCCTCAGCTTGGTATTGTAGGAAGATAAACAGGTAAAAAACGTATCAGAATGGCGCAGTGGAACAATAAAAATTTTAAGATCGTTAAATATCTCATGATGCCATATACAATAAATCAACAACAATTAAAACTCATACCTCAAGGACGCCAATCTTGCAGGAAGAGAATGACCGGAGGCTTCAACCAACTAGCCTTCTCTACTATTCTCCAATTCCCGAATGGCCGAGTGTGTGGGCACTCTGAACCTCGATCGGTATGCTAGCACTGCTAGTCTTCTTCCGACCACCCAGATCTCTAAAGAACTTTATTGTCACGATGAGCTGTGCAACAATAAGCCTGCTCACCTGAGAGTCTGTGGTCTGAGAGAACTGGAGTGGCAGGACCTCTATTTATAGACCTGCATGAGGTGATTCTCTGAATTTGAATTGGATTAGGAAAAGATATTTTCCCTTATACATATCCATAAAATCCGAATTTTTCCAAGGGAGAATCTCAACAAAAATTCGGTTTTTCTTAGGATAAATCCAATCCAAATCTAAACAAGATTTTAACTAGAATTTTATCTCCCTTTTCCAACCAAAAAATCTGAAATTTCTAGGAGAAAATCTTCTCCAAATTTTCGGCCACTTTTAGGATAAGGAAGAATTAAAATTCCACTAGGATTTTCAAGCTTGAATCTTATCTCAACCTTATCCAAAAATAACCGAATTTCCTAGGAGAGATTCTCCAAATTTTCTGCCACTTTTCAGGGAGGAGAGAATCCCAATTCAACTGGGATTGAAACTTGAATTTTTTCTTTGAACCTTATCCACAAAAAACCGAATTTTTTTATGAGGATTATCCTCAAAAATTTCGTCCACTTTTGTTGGGATTTAGATTCAAAATTCAAGTAGGATTCTAACAAGATTATCCTCTCCAAATCCAACTCAAATTCGAATTTCAAACCTTGTGGATTTTCCACAACAAATTCGAATCCTACTTGGACTGTGATTCAAAATTTGAATTTCAAATTTCAAATTCAAATTTCAAATTTCAAATTTCAAATTTCAAATTTAAATTTCAAATTCAAATTTCAAATTCGAATTTCAAATTCAAATTTCAAATTCAAATTTCAAATTCAAAATTCAAATTTCAAATTTCAAATTTCAAATTTCAAATTTCAAAATTCAAATTTCAAATTCCACAAAACGGTTGTGTTTCATATTCTTGTTCTCATGGATAATTTTCTACAACTCCAATCCAATCTCAAATAAAATCATGGCAACTTTATTTGGAGTTCAAATAATTGTGTACTCTATTATCCAAAACAAAATCTGAATCCAACCGGAGAGAATCTTGTCTACTATCCTAATCCTGTGTCATCACCATCCATGCATAATAAACCAGCCAATAGCATACACAAATCAATTTGCCAAACGTTAAGGAACTATGTGGAGCTAGTAAAGGGACTGATTGGACATATATAATCGGGCTCCCGTGATTCCATATGATCATCATTCTGTACCGAACAACTCAATCATATGATCACTAATTTCAGAGTCACACCACTATAAACCTGAAACTGAACTCCCAATTATATACCGTATTACGTAAGCCTGTGACGAGCTACTATCCAATGACCTTGTCATATATGCAAAACCCTCATATGATATCCATGATCAGCCTTAGGTCAAAGTCCGTTTAATCCTACTGATCAGGCTATCTTAAAGTTCCATTATACTACCGAATTAAGAAAATGATTATTCACCATATGTGAATAAGAAGTCATCCGCCCAGCAGACGACCTAAGGCCTTGTCCATTTTCACATTCAGTATAATGCCTTTAAGAGGATACCTTTAACTCCTCAGAGCTATGATTCCGATATCTGCAAACAAACCCTTCATCGTATACAAGTCATGCACCCAACGAACCGGTCTATAAGCTTACTACCTCTGAGACGCTTTAGCCATTGGAACATCAAAGTACACAAGTCATATACATGAAGAAGTTCATTTACTCAGGATTAAGGTTATTGCACAATGAACGTCAAAAGCAGATTGATCTACTCATAGCGGACTACGTTGATCAATCACACTTTAGTCCCGGTCTAATATGTCACCACCAAGCAACATATCCATGTCTCTACTTGGGAGTCCAGCTCCAGACAGTCAAGACAAACCGTCCCCTCTAAGGCTTTAGACAACATAATAGTCTTAACATGAGTTAGATGCTCGGTCTAACCCCATAGACTACAGACCATAGTTTAGACCGCTAACTTTAGAACATTGTCTTCTCGCATACAAAAGTCCATTGCATGCAACGTTCTAACAGTTTTAACACAAGCAGTCAGTGAGCCATATTTGCTTACATTTACTTTAACATGTAAATAAGATGAGGACAGATAGCAATGTAATGAATAACCTCTATATATAATTTTATTATCCAGTTTAAAATAAATACATCAAAATGTCTCTAACGCTTAGGGCATTTCCTAACAATCTCCCACTTACCCTAAGCCAGTAGATGTGCCATGTTACGCATCCCCATCGCCTCTACGTGCCTCTCAAAGCTTCTAGCCACCAAAGTCTTTGTAAAGGGATCGGTGATGTTGTCCTCGGACGCGATCTTACATATATCCACTTGTCCTGTCTCCACATGCCCTCTAATAATATGATATCTACGATCAATGTGCTTGGTCCTCTTGTGGTGCCGAGATTCCCTTGTGTTGGCAATAGCCCCAGCATTATCACAGTAAAGTGTGATAGGCTTGTCAACACCCGGAATGACCTCAAGGTCTCTAAAGGACTTGCAAAGCCAAACTGCTTCTTTAGATGCCTCAGCCGCAGCCACATACTCAGCCTCCATAGTAGAGTCAGCTATGCGGCCCTGCTTCACGCTCTTCCACACAATGGCGCCTCCTCCGAGTAAAAACACTAATCCAGATGTCGATTTCCTCGAATCCTTACAAGTCTGGAAGTTTGAGTCCGTGTATCCTATGGGTGTTAGGTCCCCTCCAGAATACACCAGCATATAATCCCTTGTTCTCTTAAGATACTTGAGTATATGCTTTACAGCTTGCTAGTGCTTGGTTCCAGGATTCGCTTGATATCGACTCACCATACCTACTGCAAAACATATGTCCGGGCGAGTGCAAAGCATAGCGTATATAAGGCTACCCACAGCGGATGCATAAGGGACCTTACTCATACGCTCTCTTTCTTCTGATGTCTTAGGACAGTCATCCAATGAAAGAGTTAGACCGGCAATAGAAGGTTGTGAGCCTTTCTTTGCCTCTAGTATTGCATATTTGTCAATTATTTTATCTATGTATGAAGCTTGGGATAATGCTACCATTTTGTTCTTTCGATCTCTGAAGAGACGAATGCCTAGAACATAATTAGCTTCTCCCAAGTCCTTCATGTCAAACTGTTGGTGTAACCAAAGCTTGACCGATGATAAGTTCCCTACATCATTCCCAATGAGTAGTATATCATCGACATAGAGTATCAGAAAGACCACTTTTCCATCCTTAATATGTTTATAAACACAAGGTTCATCAACGTTCTGCTCAAAACCAAATGTCTTAATCGCTTGATCAAACCTCCGGTTCCATGAGCGGGATGCTTGCTTTAGTCCATAAATGGATCTAAGCAACTTGCAGACTTTCCTTTCTTGGCCTTTTGCTACGAACCCTTCGGGCTGTATCATATAGATACACTCTTCAAGATGGCCATTCAAGAATGCCGTCTTGACATCCATTTGCCAGATCTCGTAATCGAGAGCCACAGCAATGGACAGAAGAATACGGATAGACTTCAGCATAGCAACAGGCGAAAAGGTTTCCTCGTAATCGATTCCAGCCTTTTGCATGTATCCCTTTGCAACCAGTCTAGTTTTGAAAGTTTCTACTCTCCCTTCCGCATCCTTCTTTCTTTTGTAGAACCATTTGCATCCAATGGGTTTTATCCCATCCGACAAATTTACAAGTTCCCAAACAGAGTTGGATTTCATAGAATCCATCTCATTGTTCATAGCCTGTTTCCAAGATTTAGAATCAACATCCTTTATGGCTTCATCATATGTGACCGAATCTTCCTCATGCTCATGAGCCTCGGCCTGGTATACCTCAACATCATACATGAAGAAATTAGGTTTCTTCGAAACCCTCCCACTACGACGAGGCACCCTAAATTGTTGATCGTCTGCAGGTCTTTCACTGGAACTCGGACTTGCGTCCAAGACTGAAATCTGTGGAGCAGTTCTTTCACCCAATAACTCCTCTGGCACCACTTTGCTTCGAGGCTTAAAGTCATTCATGTGACTTTCCTCCAAGAATGTCGCATGGGTTGAGACAATGACTTTTTGTTCCTTCGGGTTATAGAACAGACCTCCTTTAGTTCCTTTTGGATACCCTACAAACATGCACAATTCTGATCTTGATTCCAACTTTTTCGCATCCCCATCCAGTACATGTGTCGGGCAGCCCCATATTCTCATATGTCCAAGGGAGGGCTTCCTGCCACGCCACAATTCATACGGAGTTCTGGGAATTGATTTGCTCAGAACCTGGTTCAGAATATAGCATGCCGTTTGTAAAGCATATCCCCAAAATGATAATGGCAGCGTTGAATAACTCATCATGGACCGTACCATATCCAACAAGGTCCTGTTTCTCCTTTCAGCTACACCATTCTGTTGTGGAGTACCAGGTGCAGTCAATTGGGATAAAATCCCGTTCTCTACAAGATGTCCTAGAAATTCATCGGAGAGATATTCGCCACCTCGATCAGATCGAAGTGTCTTTATGGATTTATCCAATTGCTTTTCCACTTCCGCACGATACTCTTTGAACTTGTCAAAGGTTTCGCTCTTGCGGTGCATCAGATACACATATCCATACCTCGAGTAATCATCTATAAAAGAGACATAATACTCGAACCCTCCTCGTGCTGTGACATTCATGGGGCCACATACGTCAGTATGCACAATTTCTAAGAGCTCCTGAGCCCTTGTACCCTTAGCTCCAAAAGACCTCTTAGTCATTTTACCCTCTAGACAAGACTCACATTGGGGAAGTCGTACCTCCTCCAGAGATTCCAGAGGACCGTCTTTCACCAATCTTTGAATCCTATCCTGATTAATATGACCAAGTCTTAAATGCCAAAGATATGCCTTGTTAGAGTGAGAAACTTTCAACCTTTTAGAGTTATCAGTTAATTCAGTGTCAAGCAGTGAGTACATCTTTGGTTTGATCAAATATAGGTTTCCATCCATCCATCCAGAATAGATAAAAGACTTATTTCTACGAATATTAACTCTTTTACTAAAAGAAACTGAATAAGAATCCTTTATTAAACAAGCTACCGATATAAGGTTCCTCCTAAAATTAGGAACATAAAAACAGTCTTTTAATAAAATAAACCTAAATTGATCAAAATAAAGATAAACATCTCCCACTGCTTCAGCCACCACAAAGCTACCATCTCCAGTCCGCAACGAGAGGCTCCTATCATGTAGACTTCTCGTTTCCACGAACCCCTACATAGAAATACAAACATGATTAGTGGTGCCCGAATCAATGACCCAAGTGTCTTTCGATTCTTCCACCAAACACGCTTCCAAGTAATGAAGTTCCTTACCTTCCTTGCCCTTGGCGGCTAGGATTTCCCGGCAAGCCTTCTTGAAGTGACCTACCTTCCCATAATGGAAGCATTTGGACTTTTTAGGGTCCTTTGGCTTCTTGTTCTTCTTCTTCTTCTTCCCGTCCGAGACAGGAGGATTAGAAGAACTAGAAGCCACTTGCTTCTTATTTGGCCTCTTCCTCTTCCGTGAGGGATTGGAAGATTCTGCCAAATTGGCCTCACTTTTAGATCGGACCACATCCTCATCCCTGATCATCCGCTCATAAGCCTGTAGTTGCTTCATGAGCTCAGTTAGTCCTAACTCCTTTGTCGCCAGATTGTATGTGGCCTTAAACCCCACAAAATCTTTAGACAGAGTTTTGAACACCATCTTGATCTGGGTGTTGTAGTCCAACTCAGCACCATTCTCGGCAGCCTCAGCGAAGAATCCCATTAGAGTGATCATATGGACCTTCATCGGAGTACCCGCCTTTTGCTTGGAGTTCATAATGCTGGTGATAGCGGACTGTCGAGCCAATTTTTCTTGGCCTCCGAACATGTCCTCCAGATTTTCCATGATCTCCCCAGCAACTTGATAAGTCTCATGCTGCTTTTGTAAAGCACTGTCATGCTAGCAAGGATGTAGCATCTTGCTATCTCGTTGGATTCTCTCCAACGATTATAGGCAACCGGGACCTCCTCAAGTGGTGTGTCAGGTTTGGGCCCAGGTGGGCATGGTTCGTCTAGCACGAACTTGTGTCTCTCGCAGCTGAGAACTATTAATAAATTTCTTTTCCAATCTTTATAATTGTCGCCATTCAACTTATTTTCAGTAAGTATTGATATGAGGTGTGTCAGTGACGTTTTGAACTGAAATAAAATTATACTAGACATCATTACAAAGCCCAAGCAAATATACAGATAATTTAGCAAATAAAACATACAAGTATGTTCCTACATGAAACTTGAAAAACATGTAGCATTGCAATGGTAATTCTCAGCACCTATTGCCCTAAGCCACCGAGGGGTGGTCATGAGAACAAATAGCCGGAACATGGACCCCGTCCAATTAATATATGTTGCCTTAAATCCTCCAAGGTTAAGACATATATTAATAACCGCTTATTTGGCCACCAGTTTGGTTAACAGAGCTTCTAGGGAAGGTTAATAACTAGACGAGTCTTGAGTGTATAACCATTGTTTACGTAGCCCGATCCACATCCTACCAAGCCACCGAGGGGTGGTCATGAATAGAATCGTACCCGAACACATTTTCCACATAGGAGATCCAATCTAGTATACCGGCGGCGGTAAACACCTACCGAGGGGTGTGGTCAGGGCAGAACTGACACGAGGCGTTACCATGCTTTCACATATGGATCAACAATGGAGGCCATGGGTTTTCTTTGAAACCCTCTCCCACTCAATATTTTGAAAAACATACAAGTTTTGACAAATTATGTATGATCAATATAGTATGAGCGGCACTCACCTATCCTATATGACATGTTATCAAATATGCATACAAAACATCCATCAATACATATTTATACATCCATGACATATCACAGAAAAAATAATTGACAGAATAACCAAGCTATGGTTCCATCCTAGAACAAAGAAAATAAAGATTACAAAGTTCCATCCAAAGCATTTTTTGGGTCTTGAATTCTGTTCCATCTTCTTGTATCTATCTTTATCTAGCCTCTCCATTTATTTCTCATCCCAAGAATTATTTAAAATTTAAATCTCCAAAAATTTAAATTTCTAATTCAAATTCCAAATTCGAATTTCAAATTTAAATTTTAAACAATTTTTAAACATCATGTGTAATAATATGTAATTTCAAAAAAATTTAATATTTTTAATTACATATTTTTAAACATGATTTAAAATTAAATCTCAAATTTACAAATCAAAATTTTCTGATTTTTGGACCGTCGGACCGCCGCCCCCGTAGTGCCAGCCCCTCCGGGGTTGGTGGCTGCCCACGGCGGCTGCCGCCTACGTAGGCGGCAGCCGCCGTGGGCAGCCACCAACCCCGGAGGGGCTGGCAGCCCACGGCCGCCCCTTGTGCAGCCCCGCCGGGCTGCAGGCCAAGCCTGCAACGCCAGGCTACACGCCCAGGTTGGGCGCAGCATGTAATGACTGCCATTTTCATGACACCTACTTACCATGTAATAAGTCATTAAGGAATAAAATGGACATAATTTAATGTCTTTTAGTACAATTTAAGTAACACGGTCAGGTACACAGCCGTGTGAGTGACCGTGTGCCATTCGGACTGTGTATCTATTAATAGCCGTGTGAGTATACATAGTCGTGTAGTGTAACACGGTCAAGTACACGATCGTGTAAGAGGCTGTGTACCGCTCAGATAGATGAATGTGTTTCAAAGACATAGCCGTGTTGAGTAGTCTCAACTAGTACACGCCCGTGTTGCGTTGCACACGCACGCGTAAGAGTCCGTGTAGAAGGCTGTGTAATGAGCAGAGAGCCACTGTAATGACTCTCATGAATTATGAAACTTAATTACTATGTAATGATGTAATTAAGTTAATAAGCACAGTGTGATTTTCAGTTGAATGAATTAAACAGGAATAGTAACGTTTAATTACTATTTATGCAGTGAAAGGGGCAACCGATAGTGAAATCGATCCACCCTATTATGTGAGTATGCGTTGAGACACACAATATGAAGAAACCAGTCCAGGCGACCATTTCATGATACAGAACTGATGAGCTAGTCATCAGTACGCTCAGACTGGTCACCTGAGCGCAGTAGTGATAATTGCCCTAATAGATGTACAGTATGGAGAAAAGTGGTCTAGATGACCTCTTCTCGCCAATGGACTGACAAAATCAAAGTCAGAACGCTCAGATTAGTCAGTCAGATAGTGAATAGTGAATAGTGAATAGTGAGAAACGCAGTGTCAGGTTAGTGGTCAAGACGGCCTTAATCTGGCATAAAACTGATATATTAATAGTCAGCAGGCTCAATCTGGTCACTTGAGCACAAAATGTAGATTTTGTTTAAGAGATAAGCAGTACCGGGATGAGAGTCAAGACGACCTTTTCTCACCCCGAAACTGATATATTTAGACTCAAGACGCCCAAATTAGTCAATCGGGCACATGACACGTTTTTTGAGGCGGGATCATACAGATCTCGAAAACTGGTCTAGAAGACCTCAGATGGACGTAAAACTGATAAATTTGAAATCAGCACGTCCAAATTAGTCAAGAGAGACTGTGTTTGAAATTTCACGCGAAAACGCCTCGTTATGCATGCACAGTGTCAACACAGTGTAGGCCTAACCACAGTATCAAGAAATTGGTCAAGATGACCTTTTCTTGATATAAAACTGATATATTTGGAATCAGAATGCTCAAATTAGTCATTTGAGCACAAAAAGTAATTTTTGACCGGGAACCATGCAGTATCGGGAAACTGGTCGAGACGACCTCGGATGAAGATAAAACTAATATATTTGGGTTCAGCACGCCCAAATTAGTCAGTATAGCCTATCTTAAAATTTTTCAAAAAATTAGTATAAAAGGACGAAATTTTTGGGACTATTGAAAAATAACCCCATAATTTTTCCAAATCCCATTTCCTCCCCCAACACCACACGAGGATGAACAGTAACCATCAGTCGAATCCGACCTCCGTTTTCGACACTACCGGCACCATTGGAAAGCTTTCGACGAGCTGATTCCAACGGTGGGCCGAGTCGACCGAACCGACGCCGGAGCACGCCGCACGCGCCGCCCAAAGCTGCCGGTGGCCGAATTTTTCAAACCGCCGTATCTCCGCCGTCCGATGTCCAAATGCCACGATTCCGGTCCCAATGGATTCGTGGTGAAGAGTAGAACAAAACCCAGGCTTCATTTCACGTCAACAGCAGCCGGATCGCGCCGCCCAAGGTTCGCCGTCGCCATTGCCGCCGTCGAATCTCGCTATTCCGGCGGAGTTGAGTTGCAAGGTCGGTGTCAAAATGCTCAGAACAACACGTGGATCAAAAGCCCCAAATCAATTTTGGGCAACAACGCCGGAAAATGAAGATGCAACACCGCTGCCGTTGCCGACTTTTCGAGGGCCGATTTCCGGTGATAGGAGTCTCGATTGGTGAAATTGACACCACCAATGGGTTCCTCTCGTCGAGCTCTTCAAGATGGTGGTCGCCACTCCCATCACCGACGTGGTCAACACCGGTCAACACTGGTCAACGCCGGTCAACGTCGGTCAACGCCGGTCAACGGCGACCAGAGACCGAAAATTGAAGAATGGCCCGTTGGCCTATTTTTGACGTTCCGGACACATCCGCGGCATCGGATTTGCAAACCGAAGTTTCAAAAGTGGAGAACGATGATTCAAAGATTGTGCGATCGAGATCAAACGGTTCACCCGACCGCCGACTGGAACGATTTTGGTAGTGGTTTTGATCCTTTGATTCCTCAATTTATTATTAGAAATAATTATGTGTGAATTATGGTTTACTGACTTGAGGAATTGTAAGAAAAAGGAATGAAATGTCGAAAAGAGAATGTGAGGAAATGTGAATATTTTTACGTAAAAAGCGGAGCTTTTACGTAAAAATTAGGCCTCTGGTTTAGTACGTGGCAGGTTAGAATAGGTTAGATGGTTTTGAGGCATTTCCTAAACGCCGGAAACCCAAAAATTAAGCGGAAATACTGCCGAAATTTCTAAAACGGCACAAAGGGGTATTTTAGGAAACGAGGGGTGAATATGTGATCGGGATGGAAACCCGAGCCCCCTCGATGACCTAGGTCCAGGAAAGAAGGACGAACGTTTACAGGATTAGTGAACCGCCCAATTAGAAATCTCGAAATGTAAGAAAACGACCCCTAGATCAGAATAGTGCCACCCGAGGGACGGGTGTGAGCTAAGTATAAAATTTGGGGCGATTACATCGATAACGGTAATCCGACAGGCTAAATGGTCATACGGGAGGTATTCAGTTAGTTGACTGGTCGGTTAGCCAGTCAAGGACCAAGTCTAAATGGGATAGTGAGAGGCAGTGATTAATTTGTCAAGTAGATAAATTAATCAAGCACGATTAAAAATTAGATATCAAATTTCCCAAAGCAGAGCAGTTGGGTACTGATAGGCATCGGTACCACATAACGATAAATTTATTAGTTCCTAACGATAGAGTTTTATTAGTCACTAATGACCACAGTGACCTAAGAGTAAATGTTAATGTAATGCATTATGATTACAGGGAGGTACCTGTATTGTGACGAAGGCGAGAGCATAAACTGTCTGCTGACAGGTAAGTACAACTCTGCCTACAGCATGGATAAAATGAATTTAAAATGATGCTTTTCCAGTACTTTAAGTATGTATCTTGAACACGATGCTGCACAGCATACATAAGAGCATATAGTTTCACAATCGAGTAGATTGATGAAAGAACAAGTTAGAAGCCATGGATCCCTACCGCGTAGGATTGGGGACAGCTTAGAGAAGCGTATGGCTAGAACAATTAAACAAGATGGAAATATATAAGTGTGTCGTACCGGCTCCTTCAGTCGAAGGGATTTCCAGTTAAAGAAAGTTAAGGCCTAAAGTTGAGCATCAGTTAATGGCTCTTCGGCATTAGTTGACCTCGGGAGTTACCGTTGGTCTGCGCGTACACGGTACTGACACATGGCCCCTAAATAGACAAGAAAAGAAAAGAGAAGTTTGAAGCATAAATGAACATAACCGGACCATGCATTAGTTATAGTTCGCTATGCCTTCTTTTTCAGTAGAGTGCATACAGTACACGATGCTCCTGTTATGCATAAAGTATGTGAAGTTTTATATTCAGTGTTATGACATGTTATGCGATGACATGATATGTGAGCTGATATGTGATATGCTTAAATGGCATGTGATTTATTAAGTGATATATGTCATGCTTAGGATTTTAAGTATGTGCTATATTTTAAACATATTTTGCGGTTAACATGTTGTACTTACTGGGCGTAAAGCTCACGGAGTGTGTTCATGCTATAGGTAAGCTTCCTATAGCGCAAACACCAAGGGGCGATGATGGCGGCGGAGGTGGATGTGAGGATGAGGTTATGGATACACCGCGAGTATTCTTCCACACAGTATGAGTAAATAATATTTTGAATGGTGACAGTTAAATAGTATTTTAAATAGTAAAGGTTAAACAGTATTTTGGAACAGTAAACAGTATATGTATGAATAGTATATTTAAATAGTATCTGGTGAATAGTAATCAGATAAACAAGTAGATAAATGTGTATGTATAATTGAAATCCTTATGTTTTTCAAATTCCGCATTTTAATAGTATACATACGTGAATAGTAAATACGTACGCGTATATAATAATAAGAAAAAAAAATCCCTCTAAATTTATGGTATTAAATTCAGCAAGTTTAAGTATCGGTTTTAAAGAGAAAGTATAAGTAAAAGCTAAAGAAGCAAGTCAAGTAATAGTTTTCAGTGACGGTCCGGGCCGCTGAGGGCATGGGGCGTCACAGTTGCTATCAGAGCGGTTTCCTGCCATCCTACCTCACATCACCACATGCCTACCTCATCTATCCAAGTAAGTTAGTTTTATTTTTAGTCGGTAAATGTTTATCTATTGAAGATAACATTTTATAGTAATGAAACGACGAAATATATGATGGCGAGGACAAGATGAAAAGATGCTGAGATCATTATACGGAAAATCACGACCGTGCAGTGCTAGAGAACTGATCAGAGAAAGAACATGGATTGCTGCCCGAGTTGTACCGATCTTCAGGGCTAGTTATCCACTAAGTTTCGAGTGGCAAACAGTACTCCTGCACTCCATGAGAATGTCAGGACTGGTTTCACGTTATCAAAGTGATACCCCGATTGTACGCCATTGATCGGGATAACTCCTGTTGGCTGTTGATATCTCTCAGGAAGATACTCTCATGTGTATCGGGATCCTTATGACCAGGATGAGCTCTTAACTGTGTCGAGTTTCGCCATACCATGATCGAGCCAATCTCTGAGAGGAGTCCAGCATCAGCCTCAGTTTTTCTTTATGGGCAAGCGGGGAGTGAAACTGCCTAAGTTCCCTAGAGTTATGGATATACGAGAATTTGTTCATCGGACTGAAAGATTGCAGCTGATGTCCGGTGATACAGTTCTAACGTATGCTGTCCGCTACAAGGAACCGATATGGACTTCTACAATACATGCCAAGACAAAAGTGGATCAAGACAGGAGAAGACCCAAAGAGAGAAAGAGACCTTGCCAAACAGAATTAGAAGAGCGATCAAACAGGACTAGCAAGCCTTATCAAGAAGATAGTGAACGCCGAGAGAAAAGTGCTCGACCCCGGGAGCCCTACACAAGCCCAAGGCATTATAGCAGCCGCCATTATGGAGGGTGACTCGGTAGAACCAACACCCCAACTGGCCGATGAAGAGTTCATGGCCGAGCACCAGCCAGAAGTACACGAGGGCAATAGGGAGCCGATGGAGAATCCGAACCAGCCCGTATGTCTCTCGAACACCCCATGAAGGAGGAAGATAACGAGACTCTTTCCGACGGCCATCCCGACGATGAGGGAGAGGAGAACCCAGAGGAGTACTCACTTAACGATAGTGACGATGAGGAGATGCCTGATACTGAATCAGGATTGTCCTTCCAATAGTAGTAACCCTTGTGCGGGAATGTTAGTTATGAAAATATATAGAGGGAAGCAGTAGCTCTCCCCCGTCAGTTATAGCATAATGTACTTGTTGGGATCGTATAAGGGAAGTGTGTGTCACTCCCACTGAACTAGAATCTTGAATATATGTATATATATTATGTGAAATATATTATGAGATAAGCAGTAAAGCTTTGCCCTAGGGGCCAGATATAATTTTTTTCCACAGTGTGAGTATGATATGACAGAAAGTGCAGGACGAATCCTACCACTCAGACGATGTCCCAATACAATGCGGTAATTGTATTGAACATCACAGTATGAGAGAAAGAAAGATGGATATAGTGTGTATATTTATATCCATAATGTTTAAATAAGATTATTAAGTAAGAAGGAAAATGATATGTGATAAGAGTCCCAAGTACAGAATTTAAGAGAATTATATTTTTTTCCTTTCCCGTTATACGATAGGGTTACATAGGAAAACATGGCAAGAACGAGAGCTTAGTTAAACCCAGCATCCCGAGAGGATGAGTTGATAGCACAGATTGCAGCCATGCGAGAGATGATGGAGAACCAGCAGCAGGAGCTAAACCAGCTTAGAGAACAGTTGGGCCAGCAACCCCAGGCACCACAGTCAGTAGAGATGCCAGCACAGGAGGCTCTAGCAGCCCAGAAACTCTAAGGGAGCAAGCAGCTCCTCCAGCCCAGGAGGCACTAGCACCTATAGTAATGGCTACTCTCATAGCAGCAATTGTTTTTTTTTTTTTTTGCCAATCCCTAGGGAAGGTGACTTGTATGAGAGATTCCAACGCATGAAAGCGTTAGAATTCTTAGGAATCACCAACCCTATAGAGGCCGATGATTGGCTAACGGATATCCAAGTAATCTTGGATTTTATAGGGTTAATAGATAGAGAGAGAAAGTGATGTACGCACCCTTCACCCTGCGCAATGAGGCGCTTTAGTGGTGGAAGATGGTAACCATTAGGAGGAACATTAGAGAGATGAGCTGGAGTGATTTCATTGAGGAATTCAAGGAGATGTACTTTAACGAGGAAGCACTAGTAGCGCAGTAAGATGAGTTCGACAACCTGCACCAAGGTAGTATGACTGTTATGGAGGCAGTCAAGAAGTTTAAGTAGTTGGCTCAACTTTGTCCAGATTTGGTACCGACCAAAAGGAGAAAGTCAGACGAATGCTGAAGATGTTCAGAACGGAAATCACAGTTTAGGTCTGTAGTGGAAGCCACGGACCAGCGACACTAGCAGAATGTGTCAGCAAGACTATCGGAGCTGAGTACTGGTCGGCTCAGGATAAGGAAGGAATGACAGCCAATACCCGACATGCACGAGATACGAAAAGAGGCACCCAGGAGAATGCAAACAGAGAGCAAGTGGTTGTTTCATCTGTGGCAAGGGAGGCCACTATGCCAACAAAAAAAAAAAAAACTTAGGACACAACGTTGTCATAAACTGTTGAAGGCGGAAAATCATTTTCGAACCAATCGGATGTGAAAAGTTCATCTATAAGGGTTTGTCGCCAGAGCAACCAAAGACGATGATATCAGCAGTGAAGGCTCTCGAGATGCTATCCAGTGGATGCACGGACTTCCTAGAACAAGTAGCAGATAGGACTCGAGGAATAGAGATAGGACCCGAGAACGTGTCGATAGTCAGGGAAGTCGTGGAGATATTTCCAGAAGGTCTTCTAGAACTCTCGTCAGAGCGCGAGATCTCGTTCGAGATTGAATGTTTACCAGAATCAGCCCCCATCTCCAAGGCCCTATACAGAATGGGCTCTGCAAAGCTAAAGGAGCTCCGAGCCCAGCTGACAGACTAAATAGACAAGGGATTCATTCGACAAAACTGTTCACCCTAGGGAGTACCCGTACCATTCGTGAAGAAGAAAGATGGACCATTGAGAATGTGCATCGACTACAGAGAGTTTAATAGGATTACGATTAAGAACAAGCATCCATTGCCACGGGTTGACGATCTAATTGATCAGCTCCAAAACGCTGCAGTGTTCTCGAAGATCGATCTACGTCCCGGGTACCATCAACTACGAATCAGGAATGAAGATGTACCCAAAATAGCCTTTCAAACGCGATATGGATATTACGAGTTTCTGTTCATGTCGCTCAGATTAACGGACGCACCAGCAACTTTCATGAACCGGATGAACCGCATGTTCAAGGACTATTTGGATAAGTTTGTCATTATGTTCATTGATGACATACTTACACACTCTAAGACGAAGGAAGAGCACGAAGAGCACTTAAGGATCATTTTACGCATGTAACAGGACCATCAGTTATACGCCAAGTTCTCCAAGTACGAGTTTTGACTGGAGAAGGTCCATTTCCTGGGCCACGTAGACGCCAAGGAAGGAGTATCTATGGACCTGACGAAAATTGATGCAGTTAGCACGTGGCCAGCTCAGAGGAACGTAACGGGAATTCGCAGTTTCTTTAAACTAACAGGATGTTACCTACACTTAGTCGAAGGCTACTCAAAGTTAGCTGCTTCGCTCACAGCGCTCACCAAGAAGGGAAAGAGGTATAGGTGAATTGACAAGTGTGAGGAAAGCTTTCAAGAGCTGAAATGAAGACTCATAAGCACTTCAATGCTGACCATTTCAAATGTTGGTCAGGGAAGCTTTATGATTTAAGCGCCGCATCTAAAACCAAGTTGGAAACTGTGTTGATGCAGAGTGGTAGAGTAGTCGCGTATGCTTCACAATAACTCAAAAACCTTGAGAAGAGCTACCCAACGCGTGATCTAGAGCTAGTAGCGATAGTTTTTATGATAAAAGCATGGAGGCACTACCTGTACGGAGTCACGTGCCTCAAATGTATCTTCACGTAGAAAGAGCTCAACATGAGGCAGCGTAGAGGGCTAGAGTGGGAAGGATTACGACCGTGAGATCTTATACCAACCAGGGAAAGCCAATAAGGTGGCCGATGCGCAGAGTCAGAAGTATTTTACTACGCTTATGGCTATCAGTGCCTTGTCAGGATCACTACAAGGGAGCTATGCAGCAGCGAGATCAAGATTTTGACAGGGAGGTTTTCTGACATGACCCTCCAATCGATGCTCCAAGAAGAGATCAAGATCGGTCAAGGTTTCGATTTGTCCCTGCTTAAGTCCAGAAAGGAAGCTATAGAGGATAAGGATTCAGAGTTTAAGATCCTTAAGGACGACATACTTTACTACAGAGATGGAGTGTGTGTTCTGAAAGATGAAGAACTCAAGAAGCGAATCCTTTTGGAACCTTACGAGACGTCATATTCTGTACATCCGATAGCGAATAAGATGTACAAGTACCTGAAGGAAAGCTTTTGGTGGCCTGAAATGAAGAATGACATTGTCGAGTTCGTTGCCAGATACCTTACGTGTCAGAAGGTTAAGGCAGAACACCAGCGCCCAGCAGGATAATCATAGAAAATTAAGCTACCCGAGTGGAAATGGGACCAGATTACGATGAATTTCATAATCGGATTGCCGAAGACGTCAAACGATAATGACACAATCTGGGTGATTGTAGAAAGACTGATGAAATCAGTTAGATTTTTAGCAATGAAAGTTAGCTACTCGGTGGAAGGGAATGTAGATCCCTGGCTCATTAGTACGAAACCGGAGAGAAACGGCTAGTTAGCTCAGACATCATCAAGAATACCATGGCAGACGTGAAGCTGATACGAAAAACGTAAGATACAGTGCACAGTCGATAGAAGAATTTTGACGATAAGCGCCATAGACCACTCGAGTTTCAAGTAGAGACACCCATGAAAAGGATGATGCGTATTGAAAAGAAAGGAAAGCTCAGTCCTAGGTACATAGGACCCTTGAGATAATAGAGAAAGTCGGGAAGGTGACTTATAGACTAGCACTTCCTCCCGAGTTAGTTACAGTGCACAACGTCTTTCACGTCTTCATGCTGAAGAAGTACGTGCCAGACAGCTCCCATGTTCTTAGCCAAGAATCCGTTGTAGTCTACGTTGATCCGACGTACGAGGAGAGACCCGTGCGGATCCTAGTTAGAAAGGAGAGAGTACTTAGGAATGAAGTATACTGCTAGTAAAAGTGTTGTGGCGGAATCATCGTGTTAAGGAAGCCACATGAGAATGGCAAGAAGACATGAGAAGAGACGTCCTGGAATTATTCTAATTTTCGAGGATGAAAATTTTGTATGGGGGGTAGGTTGTAATGACCGCCATTTTCATGACACCTACTTACCATGTAATAAGTCATTAAGGAATAAAATGGACATAATTTAATGTCTTTTAGTATAATTTAAGTAACACGGTCAGGTACACAGCCGTGTGAGTGACCGTGTGCCATTCGGACTGTGTATCTATTAATAGCCGTGTGAGTATACATAGTCGTGTAGTGTAACACGGTCAAGTACACGATCGTGTAAGAGGCTGTGTACCGCTCAGATAGATGAATGTGTTTCAAAGACATGGCCGTGTTGAGTAGTCTCACTAGTACACGCCCGTGTTGCGTTGCACACGCACGTGTAAGAGTCCGTGTAGAAGGCTGTGTAATGAGCAGAGAGCCACTGCAATGACTCTCATGAATTATGAAACTTAATTACTATGTAATGATGTAATTAAGTTAATAAGCACAGTGTGCTTTTCAGTTGAATGAATTAAACAGGAATAGTAACGTTTAATTACTATTTATGCAGTGAAAGGGGCAACCGATAGTGAAATCGGTCCACCCTATTATGTGAGTATGCGTTGAGACACGCAATATCAAGAAACCAGTCCAGGCGACCATTTCATGATACAGAACTGATGAGCTAGTCATCAGTACGCTCAGACTGGTCACCTGAGCGCAATAGTGATAATTGCCCTAATAGATGTACAATATGGAGAAAAGTGGTCTAGATGACCTCTTCTCGCCAATGGACTGACAAAATCAAAGTCAGAACGCTCAGATTAGTCAGTCAGATAGTGAATAGTGAATAGTGATTAGTGATTAGTGAATAGTGAGAAACGCAGTGTCAGGTTAGTGGTCAAGACGGCCTTAATCTGGCATAAAACTGATATATTAATAGTTAGCAGGCTCAATCTGGTCAATTGAGCACAAAATGTAGATTTTGTTTAAGAGATAAGCAGTACCGGGATGAGAGTCAAGATGACCTTTTCTCACCCCGAAACTGATATATTTAGACTCAGGACGCCCAAATTAGTCAATCGGGCACCTGACATGTTTTTCGAGACAGAATCATACAGATCTCGAAAACTGGTCTAGAAGACCTCAGATGGACGTAAAACTGATAAATTTGAAATCAGCACGTCCAAATGAGTCAAGAGAGACTGTGTTTGAAATTTCACGCGAAAACGCCCCGTTATGCATGCACAGTGTCAACACAGTGTAGGCCTAACCACAGTATCAAGAAATTGGTCAAGATGACCTTTTCTTGATATAAAACTGATATATGTGGAATCAGAATGCTCAAATTAGTCATTTGAGCATAAAAAGTAATTTTTGACCGGGAACCATGCAGTGTCGGGAAACTGGTCGAGACGACCTCGGATGAAGATAAAACTGATATATTTGGGTTCAGCACGCCCAAATTAGTCAGTATAGCCTATCTTAAAATTTTTCAAAAAATTAGTATAAAAGGACGAAATTTTTGGGACTATTGAAAAATAGCCCCATAATTTTTCCAAATCCCATTTCCTCCCCTAACACCACACGAGGATGAACAGTAACCATCAGTCGAATCCGACCTCCGTTTTCGACACCGCCGGCACCATTGGAAAGCTTTCGACGAGCTGATTCCAACGGTGGGCCGAGTCGACCGAACCGACGCCGGAGCACGCCGCACGCGCCCGCCAAGGCCGCCGGTGGCTGAATTTTTCAAACCGCCGTATCTCCGCCGTCTGACGTCCAAATGCCACGATTCCGGTCCCAATGGATTCGTGGTGAAGAGTAGAACAAAACCCAGGCTTCGTTTCACGTCAACAGCCACCAGATCGCGCCGCCCAAGGTTCACTGTCGCCGTCGCCATCGCCGCCGTCGAATCTCGCTATTCCGGCGAAGTTGAGTTGCAAGGTCGGTGTCAAAATGCTTAGAACAACACGTAGATCAAAAGCCCCAAATCAATTTTGGGCAACAACGCCAGAAAATAAAGATCCAACACCGCCGCCGTCGCCGACTTTTCGAGGGCCGATTTCCGATGATAGGAGTCTCGATTGGTGAAATTGACACCACCAATGGGTTCCTCTCGTCGAGCTCTTCAAGATGGTGGTCGCCACTCCCATCGCCGCCGTGGTCAACGCCAGTCAACGCCGGTAAACGCTGGTCAACGGCGACCGGAGACCGAAAATTGAAGAATGGCCCGTTGGCCTATTTTTGACGTTCCGGACACATCCGCGGCATCGGATTTGCAAACCGGAGTTTCAAAAGTGGAGAACGATGATTCAAAGATTGTGCGATCGAGATCGAACGGTTCACCCGACCGCCGACTAGAACGATTTTGGTAGTGGTTTTGATCCTTTGATTCCTCAATTTATTATTAGAAATAATTATGTGTGAATTATGGTTTACTGACTTGAGGAATTGTAAGAAAAAGGAATGAAATGTCGAAAAAGAGAATGTGAGGAAATGTGAATATTTTTACGTAAAAAGCGGAGCTTTTACGTAAAAATTAGGCCTCCGGTTTAGTACGTGGCAGGTTAGAATAGGTTAGATGGTTTTGAGGCGTTTCCTAAACGCCGGAAACGCAAAAATTAAGCAGAAATGCTGTCGAAATTTCTAAAACGGCACAAACGGGTATTTTAGGAAACGAGGGGTGAATATGTGATCGGGATGGAAACCCGAGCCCCCTCGATGACCTAGGTCCAGGAAAGAAGGACGGACGTTTATAGGATTAGTGAACTGCCCAATTAGAAATCTCGAAATGTAAGAAAACGACCCCTAGATCAGAATAGTGCCACCCGAGGGACGGGTGTGATCTAAGTATAAAATTTGGGGCGATTACATCAGTAACGGTAAACCGACAGGCTAAATGGTCATACGGGAGGTATTCAGTTAGTTGACTGGTCGGTTAGCCAGTCAAGGACCAAGTTTGAATGGGATAGTGAGAGACAGTGATTAATTTGTCAAGTAGATAAATTAATCAAGCACGATTAAAAATTAGATATCAAATTTCCCAAAGCAGAGCAGTTGGGTACTGATAGGCATCGGTACCACATAACGACAAATTTATTAGTTCCTAACGATAGAGTTTTATTAGTCACTAATGACCACAGTGACCTAAGAGTAAATGTTAATGTAATGCATTATGATTACAGGGAGGTACTTGTATTGTGACGAAGGCGAGAGTATAAACTGTCTGCTGACAGGTAAGTACAACTCCGCATACAGCATGGATAAAATGAATTTAAAATGATGCTTTTCCAGTACTTTAAGTATGTATCTTGCACACGATGCTGCACAGCATACATAAGAGCATATAGTTTCACAATCGAGTAGATTGATGAAAGAACAAGTTAGAAGCCATAGATCCCTACCGTGTAGGATTGGGGACAGCTTAGAGAAGCGTATGGCTAGAACAGTTAAACAAGATGGAAATAAATAGGTGTGTCGTACCGGCTCCTTCAGTCGAAGGGGTTTCCAGTTAAAGAAAGTTAAGGCTAAAAGTTGAGCATCAGTTAATGGCTCTTCGACATTAGTTGACCTCAGGAGTTACCGTTGGTCTGCGCGCACACGGTACTGACACATGGGCCCTAAATAGACAAGAAAAGAAACGAGAAGTTTGAAGCATAAATGAACATAACCGGACCATGCATTAGTTATAGTTCGCTATGCTTTCTTTTTCAGTAGAGTGCATACAGTACACGATGCTCCTGTTATGCATAAAGTATGTGAAGTTTTATATTCAGTGTTATGACATGTTATGTGATGACATGATATGTGAGCTGATATGTGATATGCATAAATGGTATGTGATTTATTAAGTGATATATGTCATGCTTAGGATTTTAAGTATGTGCTATATTTTAAACATGTTTTGCGGTTAACATGTTGTACTTACTGGGCGTAAAGCTCACGGAGTGTGTTCATGCTGTAGGTAAGCTTCCTATAGCGCAAACACCAAGGGGCGATGATGGCGGCAGAGGTGGATGTGAGGATGAGGTTATGGATACACCGCGAGTATTCTTCCGCACAGTATGAGTAAATAATATTTTGAATGGTGACAGTTAAATAGTATTTTGAATAGTAAAGGTTAAACAGTATATGTATGAATAGTATATTTAAATAGTATCTGGTGAATAGTAATCAGATAAACAAGTAGATAAATGTGTATGTATAATTGAAATCCTTATGTTTTTCAAATTCCGCATTTTAATAGTATACATACGTGAATAGTAAATACGTACGCGTATATAATAATAAGAAAAAAAAATCCCTCTAAATTTATGGTATTAAATTCAACAAGTTTAAGTATCGATTTTAAAGAGAAAGTATAAGTAAAAGCTAAAGAAGCAAGTCAAGTAATAGTTTTCAATGACGGTCCGGGCCGCTGAGGGCACGGGGCGTCACATAGTAGCCGGCAGGCTGCACGCCTAGGCTGCGGCCAGCCTTGGGCAGGCCACGGCCACCCTTGGCTGCAGGCCAAGCCTGCAGCCGGGGTGGTGTGGGCCTGTTTAGGGGCTGCCGCAGCCCCATCCTGCCCGAGGGTAGGGGTTGTAGCCCCACCAAGGCCCGTCGGCCTATCCCGAGGGGTCGTGTTTCGATTTTCGTGTCATATTCCAATTTACCTATTAGGATCTCCAAAAATTAATTTGAATCCTAATTAAATTGAAATTTTCCACACAATCAAAATTTCAACCATTAAATCAAATTTTACTTTTGGGAAAAAATAAACTACGGTCTTCAATCTTCAATCTCCTCCAAGAATGATTACATAAAAAATTCTAAACCGTTTCCGGTGTACAAAAATTCTAACCATAAAAATTCTAAGAGACAAAAAATTAAAATCCATGGGAAAATTACAGTGTTAATAAACTGCTCCATGGTTACATAAAAATTCCTAGATACAATTTTTCTAAATTCTAAGGAACCATAACTGGTATAAACAAGCATGCTTATAATAATTCATAAAATTAAAATAACCACATACTTTATACATAATCCATGATAACAACATAAAGGAACCCTAGAATGCCACTCTCTAAATATCAAATCCATACATAAATAAAAAGACTAAGTAATTGTCTAATTTATGTACATGGCATAGTCATGAGATGGCTCTGATACCAATTGTAGGAAGATAAACCGGTAAAAAACGTATCAGAGTGGCACAGCGGAACAATAAAAATTTTAAGATCATTAAATATCTCATGATGCCATATACACTAAATCAACAACAATTAAAACTCATACCTCAAGGACGCCAATCTTGCAGGAAGAGAATGACCAGAGGCTTCAACCAACTAGCCTTCTCTACTATTCTCCAATTCCCGAATGGCTGAGTGTGTGGGCACTCTGAACCTCGATCGGTATGCTAGCACTGCTAGTCTTCTTCCGACCACCCAGATCTCTAAAGAACTTTATTGTCACGATGAGCTGTGCAACAATAAGCCTGCTCACCTGAGAGTCTGTGGTCTGAGAGAACTGGAGTGGCAGGACCTCTATTTATAGACCTGCATGAGGTGATTCTCTGAATTTGAATTGGATTAGGAAAAGATATTTTCCCTTATCCATATCCATAAAATCTGAATTTTTCCAAGGAAGAATCTCAACAAAAATTCGGTTTTTCTTAGGATAAATCCAATCCAAATCTAAACAAGATTTTAACTAGAATTTTATCTCCCTTTTCCAACCAAAAAATCAGAAATTTCTAGGAGAAAATCTTCTCCAAATTTTCGGCCACTTTTAGGATAAGGAAGAATCAAAATTCCACTAGGATTTTCAAGCTTGAATCTTATCTCAACCTTATCCAAAAATAACCGAATTTCCTAGGAGAGATTCTCCAAATTTTCGACCAATTTTCAAGGAGGAGAAAATCCAAATTCAACTGGGATTGAAACTTGAATTTTTTCTTTGAACCTTATCCACAAAAAATCAAATTTTTTCATGAGGATTATCCTCAAAAATTTCGTCCACTTTTGTTGGGATTTAGATTCAAAATTCAAGTAGGATTCTAACAAGATTATCCTCTCCAAATCCAACTCAAATTCGAATTTCAAACCTTGTGGATTTTCCACAACAAATTCGAATCCTACTTGGACTATGATTCAAAATTTGAATTTCAAATTTCAAATTCAAATTTCAAATTCAAATTTCAAATTTCAAATTTCAAATTTAAATTTCAAATTCAAATTTCAAATTCGAATTTCAAATTCAAATTTCAAATTCAAAATTCAAATTTCAAATTTCAAAATTCAAATTTCAAATTTCAAAATTCAAATTTCAAATTCCACAAAACGGTTGTGTTTCATATTCTTGTTCTCATGGATAATTTTCTACAACTCCAATCCAATCTCAAATAAAATCATGGCAACTTTATTTGGAGTTCGAATAATTGTGTACTCTATTATCCAAAACAAAATCTGAATCCAACCGGAGAGAATCTTGTCTACCATCCTAATCCTGTGTCATCACCATCCATGCATAATAAACCAGCCAATAGCATACACAAATCAATTTGCCAAACGTTAAGGAATTATGTGGAGCTAGTAGAGGGACTGATTGGACATATATATAATCGGGCTCCCGTGATTCCATATGATCATCATTCTGTACTGAACAACTTAATCATATGATCACTAATTTCAGAGTCACACCACTATAAACCTGAAACTGAACTCCCAATTATATACCGTATTACGTAAGCCTGTGACGAGCTACTATCCAATGACCTTGTCATATATGCAAAACCCTCATGTGATATCCATGATCAGCCTTAGGTCAAAGTCTGTTTAATCCTACTGATCAGGCTATCTTAAAGTTCCATTATACTACCGAATTAAGAAAATGATTATTCACCATATATGAATAAGAAGTCATCCGCCCAGCAGACGACCCAAGGCCTTGTCCATTTTCACATTCAGTATAATGCCTTTAAGAGGATACCTTTAACTCCTCAGAGCTATGATTCCGATATCTGCAAACAAACCCTTCATCGTATACAAGTCATGCACCCAACGAACCAGTCTATAAGCTTACTACCTCTGAGACACTTTAGCCATTGGAACATCAAAGTACACAAGTCATATACATGAAGAAGTTCATTTACTCAGGATTAAGGTTATTGCACAATGAACGTCAAAAGCAGATTGATCCACTCATAGCGGACTACGTAGATCAATCACACTTTAGTCCCAGTCTAATATGTCACCACCAAGCAACATATCCATGTCTCTACTTGGGAGTCCAGCTCCAGACAGTCAAGACAAACCGTCCCCTCTAAGGCTTTAGACAATATAATAGTCTTAACATGAGTTAGATGCTCGGTCTAACCCCATAGACTACGGACCATAGTTTAGACCGCTAACTTTAGAACATTGTCTTCTCGCATACAAAAGTCCATTGCATGCAACGTTCTAACAGTTTTAACACAAGCAGCCAGTGAGCCATATTTGCTTACATTTACTTTAACATGTAAATAAGACGAGGACAGATAGCAATGTAATGAATAACCTCTATGTATAATTTTATTATCCAGTTCAAAATGAATACATCAAAATGTCTCTAATACTTAGGGCATTTCCTAACAGGTATACCTCAGCATCATACATGAAGAAATTAGGTTTCTTCGAAACCCTCCTACTACGACGAGGCACCCTAAATTGTTGATCGTCTGCCGGTCTTTCACCAGAACTCGGACTTGCGTCCAAGACCGAAACTTGTGGAGCAGTTCTTTCACCCGAAAACTCCTCTAGCACCACTTTGCTTCGAGGCTTAAAGTCATTCATGTGACTTTCCTCCAAGAATGTCGCATGGGTTGAAACAATGGCTTTTTGTTCCTTCGAATTATAGAACAGACCTCCTTTAGTTCCCTTTTGGATACCCTACAAACATGCACAGTTTTGATCTTGGTTCCAACTTCTTTGCATCTCCATCCAGTACATGTGCCAGGCAGCCCCATATTCTCATATGTCCAAGGGAGGGCTTCCTGCCACGCTACAATTCATACAGAGTTCTTGGAATTGATTTGCTTGGAACCTGGTTCAGAATATAGCACACCGTTTGTAAAGCATGTCCCCAAAATGATAATGGCAGTGTTGAATAACTCATCATGGACCGTACCATATCCAACAAGGTACTGTTTCTCCTTTCGGCTACACCATTCTGTTGTGGTGTACCAGGTACAGTCAATTGGGATAATATCCCATTCTCTACAAAATGTCCTAGAAATTCGTAGGAGAGGTATTCGCCACCTCAATCAGATCAAAATGTCTTTATGGATTTATCCAATTGCTTTTCCACTTCTGCACGATAGTCTTTGAACTTGTCAAAGGTTTCACTCTTGCGGTGCATCAGATACACATATCCATATCTCGAGTAATCATCTATAAAGGAGACATAATACTCGAACCCTCCTCGTGCTGTGACGTTCATGGGGCTACATATGTCAGTGTGCACAATTTCTAAGAGCTCCTGAGCCCTTGTACCCTTACCTCCAAAAGACCTCTTAGTCATCTTTCCCTCTAGACAAGACTCACATTGAGGAAGACGTACCTCCTCTAGAGATTCTAAAGGACCGTCTTTCACCAATCTTTGAATTCTATCTTGATTAATATGACCAAGTCTTAAATGCCAAAGATATGCCTTGTTAGAGTGAGAAACTTTCAACTTTTTAGAGTTATTTATTAATTTGGTGTCAATCAATGCGTACATCTTTGGTTTGATCAAATATAGGTTTCCATCCATCCATCCAGAACAGATAAAAGACTTATTTCTATGAATATCAACTCTTTTACTAAAAGAAACTAAATAAGAATCCTTTATTAAACAAGCTACTTATATAAGGTTCATCCTAAAATTAGGAACATAAAAACAGTCTTTTAATAAAATAAATCTAAATTCATCAAAGTAAAAATAAATATCTCCCACTGCCTCAGCCACCACCAAGCTGCCGTCTCCAGTCCGCAAGGAGAGGCTCCTATCATGTAGACTTCTCGTTTACACGAACCCCTGCATAGAAACACAAACATGATTAGTGGCTCAAGAATCAATGACCCAAGTGTCTTTCGATTCTTCCACCAAACACACTTCCAAGTAGTGAAGTTCCTTACCTTCCTTGCCCTTGGCGGCTAGGATTTCCCGGCAAGCCTTCTTGAAATGACCTACCTTCCCACAGCAGAAGCATTTGGACTTTTTAGGGTCCCTGAGCTTCTTGTTCTTCTTCTTCTTCGTCCCATCCAAGACAGGAGGATTAGAAGAACTCGAAGCCACATGCTTCTGATTTGGCCTATTCCTCTTCCGTGAGGGTTTGTAAGATTCTGTCAAATTGGCCTCTCCTTTGGGTTGGACCGCATCCCCATCCCTGATCATCCGCTCATAAGCTTGGAGTTACTTCATGAGCTCGGTTAGTCCTAACTCCCTTATCGCCATATTGTATGTGGCCTTAAACCCCACAAAGTCTTTAGACAGAGTTTTGAACACCATCTCGATCTGGGTGTTATAGTCCAACTTAGCACCGTTCTCGGCAGCCTCAGCGAAGAATCCCATTAGAGTGATCATATGGTCCTTCACCGGAGTACCCGCCTTTTGCTTAGAGTTCATAATCCTGGTTATAGCAGACTGTCGAGCCAACTTTTCTTGGCCTCCGAACATGTCTTCCAGATTTTCCATGATCTCCCTAGCAACTTGATAAGTCTCCTGCTGCTTTTGTAAAGCACTCATCATGCTAGCAAGCATGTAGCATCGAGCTATATCATTGGATTCTGTCCAACGAGTATAGGCAACTGGGACCTCCTCAAGCAGTGTGTCAGGTTTGGGTCCTGGTGGGCATGGTTTGTCCAGTACGAACTTGTGTCTCTCGCAGCTGAGAACTATCAACAGATTTCTTTTCCAATCTTTATAATTATCACTATTTAGTTTATTCTCAGTAAGTATTGAAATGAAGGGTGTCGGTGACATTTTGAACTGAAATAAAATTATACTAGACATCATTACAAAGCCCAAGCAAATATACAGATAATTTAGCAAATAAAACATACAAGTATGTTCCTACATGAAACTTGAAAAACATGTAGCATTGCAACGGTAATTCTCAGCACCTATTGCCCCAAGCCACCGAGGGTTGGTCATGAAAACAAATAGCCAGAACATGGACCCCGTCCAATTAATATATGTTGCTTTAAATCCTTCAAGGTTAAGACATATATTAATAACTGCTTATTTGGCCACCATTTTAGTTAACAGAGCTTCTAGGGAAGGTTAATAACTAAATGAGTCTTGAGTGTATAACCACTGTTTATGTAGCCCGATCCATGTCCTACCAAGCCACCGAGGGGTGGTCATGAATAGAATTGTACCCGAACACGTTTTCCACATAGGAGATCTAATCTAGTATACCGGCGGTAGTAAACACCTACCGAGGGGTATGGTCAGGGCAGAACTGACACGAGGCGTTACCATGCTTTCACATATGGATCAACAATGGAGGCCGTGGGTTTTGTTTGAAACCCTCTCCCACTCAATATTTTGAAAAACATGCAAGTTTTAACAAATTATGTATGATCAATATAGTATGAGCGGCACTCACCTATCCTATATGACATGTTATCAAATATGCATATAAAACATCCATCAATACATATTTATACATCCATGATATATCACAGAAAAAAATAATTGACAGAATAACCAAGCCATGGTTCCATCCTAGAACAAAGAAAATAAAGATTATAAAATTCCATCCAAAGCATTCTTTGGGTCTTGAATTTTGTTCCGTCTTCTTATATCCATCTTTATGTAGCCTCTCCATTTATTTGTCATCCCATGAATCATTTAAAATTTAAATTCCAAAAATTTAAATTTCAAATTCAAATTTCAAATTTGAATTTCAAATTTAAATTTCAAATTCAAATTTTTAAACAATTTTAAACATCATGTATAATAATATGTAATTTCAAAATTTTCAAATTTTCAATTACATGTTTTTAAACATGATTTAAAATTAAATCTCAAATTTAAAAATCAAAATTTTTTGATTTTTGAACCATCGCACCACCGCCCCCGGAGGCAGCACCTGCCGTGGGTAGCCCCCGAGGGGCTGGTAGCCCACGGCAGCCCCTTGTGTAGCCCTACCGGGTTGCAGGCCAAGCCTGCAGCTCCAGGTTATACGCCTAGGTTGGGCGCAGCAGCTAGCAGGCTGCAGGCAGTGCCTGCAGCGACAGGCTACACGCCCAGGCTGCGGCCAGCCTTGGGGAGGCCACAGGCATCCTCGGCTGCAGGCCAAGCTTGCGGCCGTGGGTGGTTATGGTCTGTCAAGGGGCTGCCGCAGCCCCATCCTGCCCGAGGGTAGGGGCTGCAGCCCCACCAAGGCCCGACGGCCTATCCCGTGGGGTCGTGTCTCGATTTTCATGCCATATTCCAATTTACTTATTAGGATCTCCAAAAATTAATTTGAATCCCAATTAAATTGAAATTTTCCACACAATCAAAATTTCAACCTTTAAATAAATTTAACTTTTGGGAAAAATAAATTACGGTCTTCAATCTTCAATCTCCTCGAAGAATAATTACATAAAATTTCCTAAATTGTTTTTAGTGTACAAAAATTCTAACCATAATAATTCTAAAAGACAAAATTAAAATCCATAGGAAAATTACAATGTTAATAAACTGCTCCCATGGTTATATAAAAAATCCTAGATACAATTTTTTCTAAATTCTAAGGAACCATAACCGACAAAAACAAGCATGCTTATAATAATTCAGAAAATTAAAATAACCACATACTTTATACATAATCCATGATAACAACATAAAGGAATCCAAGAATGCCACTCTATAAATATCAAATCCATACATAAATAAAAAGACTAAGTAATTGTCTAATTTATGTACATGGCATAGTCATGAGATGGCTCTGATACCAATTGTAGGAAAATAAATCGGTAAAAACGTATCAAAGTGGCGCAGCGGAACAATAAAAATTTTTCAAGATCGTTAAATATCTAATGATGCCATATACAATAAACCAACAACAATTTAAACTCATACCTCATGGACGCCAATCTTACAGGAGGAGAATGACTGGAGGGCTTCAACCAACTAGCCTTCTTTACTATTCTCCAATTCCTGAATGGCTGAGTGTGTGGGCACTCTGAAACTCGATCGGTATGCTAGCACTGCTAGTCTTCTTCTGACCACCCATATCTCTAAAGAACTTATTGTCACGGTGAGTTGTGCAACAATAAGCCTGCTCACCTGAGAGTCTGTGGTCTAAGAGAATTGGAGTGGCAGGACATCTATTTATAGACCTGCATGAGGTGATTCTCTGAATTCGAATTGGATTAGGAGAAGATATTCTCCCTTATCCACAAGCACAAAATCTGAATTTTCCAAGGGGAAAATCCTAACAATAAATTCGGTCACTTTAGGATAATTCCAATCCAAATCTAAACAAGATTTTAACTAGAATTTTATCTCCCTTTTTTCAACCAAAAAATCCGAAAATCCAAGGGGAAATTCTCCACCCAAATTTCGACCACTTTTGGATAAGAGAGAATCAAAATTCCACTAGGATTTTCAAGCTTGAATCTTATCTCATCCTTATCCAAAATAACCGAAAATCTCCTAGGAGATTTACTCCAAAAATTCGGCCATTATCAAGGAGGAGAGAATCCAAATTCAACTGGGATTGAAACTTGAATTTTTCCTTGAACCTTATCCACAAAAATCTGAAAAATCATTGAGGATAATCCTCAAAATTTTCGTCCATATTTGGTTAGGATTTGGATTCCAAATTCAAGTAGGATTCAAACAAGATTTCCTCTCCATATCCAACTCAAATTCGAATTTCATTCCTTGTGGATTTACCACAACAAATTCGAATCCCACTTGGACTGTGATTCAAAATTTGAATTTCAAATTTCAAATTCAAATTTCAAATTTCAATTTCAAATTCAAATTTCAAATTCAAAATTCAAATTTCAAAATCCACAAAATAGTTGTATTTCAAATTCTTGTTCTCATGGATAATTTTCTACAACTCTAATCCAATCTCAAATAAAATCATGGCAACTTTATTTGGAGTTCGAATAATTGTGTACTCTTTTATCCAAAACAAAATCTAAATCCAACCGGAGAGAATCTTGTCAACCATCCTAATCCTACGTCAACACCATCTATGCATAATAAACTAGCCAATAGCATGCACAAATCAATTTGCCAAACGTTAAGGAATTATGTGGAGCTAGTAGAGGGACTAATTGGACATATATAATCGGGCTACCGTAAATCCATATGATCATCATTTTTTACCGAACAACTCAATCATGTGATCACTAGTTTCAGAGTCACACCACTATAAACCTGAAACTGAACTCCCAATTATATACCATATTACATAAGCCTGTGACAAGCTATCGTCCAATGACCTTGTCATGTATGCAGAACCCTCATATGATATCCATGATCAGCCTTATGCTAAAGTCCGTTTAATCCTACTGATCAGGCTATCTCAAAGTTCCATTATACTACCAAATAAAGAAAATGATTATTCACCATATGTGAATAAGAAGTCATCCGCCCAGCAGACGACCCAAGGCCTTGTCCATTTTCACATTCAGTATAATGCCTTTAAGAGGATACCCTTAACTCCTCATTAGAGCTATGATTCCGATATCTGTAAATGAACCCTTCATCGTAAACAAGTCATGCACCCAACGAACCAGTCTATAAGCTTACTACCTCTGAGACGCTTTAGCCATTGGAACATCAAAGTACACAAGTCATATACATGAAGCTGTCCTTTTACTCAGGATTAAGGTTACTACACAATAAACATCAAAAGCAGATCGATCCACTCAAAGTGGACTTCGTAGATCAATCACGCTTTAGTCCCGGTCTAATATGTCACCACCAAGCAACATATCTATGTCTCTACCTGGGAGTCTATGCTCCAGACAGTCAAGACAAACTGTCCCCTCCAAGGCTTTAGACAACATAATAGTCTTAACATGAGTTAGATGCTTGGTCTAACCACATAGACTACAGACCATAGATTAGACCGCTAACTTTAGAACATTATCTTCTCGCATACGAAAGTCCATTGCATGCAATGTTCTAACAGTTTAACACAAGCAGTTAGGGAGCCATATTTGTTTACATTTACTTTAATATGTAAATAAAATGAGGACGGATAGCAATGTAATGAATAACCTCTATATATATAATTTTATTATCCAGTTCAAAATAAATACATCAAAATGCCTCTAATGCCTAGGGCATTTCCTAACATCCTCTGCCTTAGCTCTGCAGTTAGTCCTCGCCAAAACATGTCACAAAAGTCTTCATCTGTGAGATTTGGTAGAGGAAATCTTCTCAAAATATTTTCCTCAAATCGTACTGGATACGTTAGCACTGTGTCATCGGACACCATCTGTAGTCTCTCTGTTCGATGAATGAATTCCCTTATGTCTGCAAATCTAAGTAGCATAGGTGGCGATGTGACTTCCCCATATCCACGAGGAACTGGGACTACTGCTGGATTCCTTCGGGTGAATTGCTCTATCAGTATGCATCGAAATCAGCCTAGTTGAGCCCTAACAGCTCATCCTGATCACAATAATCCCAGAACACTTAAGCATCCCCTTGGAAAGTGCTAACAACTAACATGACCAAGTTATCTTAGTCTATGTCGCACAGCTGTAGAATCATCTCTATGGTGTGTAAGCAGTCCTATATTCCCATGGACTGCTGTCCTCCGTCGAAAATGGGTGGACAACTGGCCCTATATGCGTGAACAGCCTGAGCAGAAATCCTAGCTCCTACGTGTTATCGTCCGCTCACGACAAGAATAGCGATCTCAATTGGTTAGGGGGGGGGGGTATTAGTTGAGGAAATGGTGCTCTAATTGTAGTTGAAACCATGACCCGTGGAGTAGAAAGGCCTGCTAACATCGTTGGCATTGGAGGACGTATTGTCAACCATTGGGACAAGGGGGGCCTAACAATTAACCTCGTCCATACTCAAGGCGGTCCTCTGTCTCTATATGGTCATGGACACACGTACTATCGTCATCTCACTTCCTACAAAATGTGTATTTTCATTTTAAATAAACAATTACTAACACAAAATAAAACTAACTTACTTGGATTGGCAAACAGGATGTGCATCGTGCCAGTCGGGATATGATCAACCTACTCTGATACCAATTCTGGCATCCCCGCCCGACGTGGAGGTTATACAATACTATCATAGTCAAGCTCTAAAGCTAACTGCGATAGCCTGTAACCCCATGGGTCACCGATAACTTTCTTTAACATACTTATTTCTATATTATTTATATAGTTAAATTTTCTCATCATAACTTTATCATTTTGACAATATCATTTCAAGCGTATATATATATGTTTTTTTTAAGTACATTTCATAGTTAAAATTACTATAGTAAACATCTTAAATAGTTATAGCTTAATTTACAATATGAAAACATCATTTCAAAAGTCTTTTAACTCTGCTCAGCAGAAAACTCATAGTAGGACCATATCCCTTATTCCCTATCCTCTGGCATATGTAGATCCCGCCCGTCCTCCATCATAACCCTATTAACATACAAGTTTCTTCCTGCAACATGAACAAACTTGTGAGCTAGATGCTCAGTAAGTTCAAACATTCATACATTAATGTATACTTACGAGCAACATGTACATTGGCACAAAGCATCAAATGTAGTGTTAGTGCTCATATTATGCTCACTTATGGGTCACATTTTCAGTGTTGGGTCTTTATCTTGCATTACGTTCTAGTTTTAGGCCCCATTTTAGTCATATCGTGTGTGTGCATGACTGGGAGGGACACTAGGGAGCAACCCACTGGCCAATCCTCCACAGTCTAACATAAACATATACATTAACATTAACATTGGGAACCTCCACCTTGCAGGAGGCCGGTGTGACAACCTAGAAATTTTACCATTATCAAAAAATAGGTACATGGAATGTACATTATGATTTTTATGTTTAAAATGTGAAATGAATGATTTAATATTGTTTAGAACGTGATAAAATGTTCTAACAATGTTAAAGGTGAGAAATTCAGTTGTGGAGAAATTTCACCAAACCGAAACAGGAAAAACGGTGCCATTTTGGTATCGAGAGCTCTAGAAGGTGACTTGTGGTAAGACAAGTCCACCAAAAGATGAAAGAGTCACAATAGTGATGTTATATGTGTGCGTGTGTGTGTTACATGCAATATCAAGAAATTGGTCAAGATGACCTTTTCTTGATATAAAATTGATATATTTAGAATCAGTATGCTCAAAATAGTCAATTGAGCATAAAATGTAATTTTTGACTGAGGAACATGTGGTATCAAGAAATTGGTCAATATGACCTTTTCTTGATATAAAACTGATATATTTGGAATCAGAATGCTCAAATTAGTCATTTGAGTGTAAAAAGTAAATTTTGACAGGGAAATATGCAGTACCAGAAAGTTAGTTAAGATGACCTCGGATGAAAGTAAAACTGATAAATTTGGGTTCAACACGCCCAAATTAGTCAGTATAGCCTATCAGTATGCTTAAATTAGTTAATTGAGCACAAAAGGTAATTTTTGATCGAGAAATATACAGTACCAGAAAACTGGTCAAGATGACCTCGGATGAAAACGAAACTGATATATTTGGGTTCAGCATGCCTAAATTAGTCGGGGTAGCTCATATTTCAATTTTGGACAAAAAAAGTATATATAAGGGCGAAAATGGGATAATTGCAGAAAATGCCTCATAATTTTCCTTACCTATTTTTTTCCCCACACCACCCAAATGTGAACAGTAACCGACCACTAGAAACGATGTCCATTTTCGACACTTCCGGTCTCCTTGGAAAGCTCTCGCTGAGCTGAGTCCAACAGTGAGTCGAGTCAAGGAAACAACCGCCGGAGGAAGCCACACGTGCGGCCTGAAACCACCGGAGGCCGGAATTTTCAAACCGCCGTATCTCCGTCGTTCGATGTCCAAATGCCATGATTCTAGTCCCAATAGATTCATGGTGAAGAGTAGAACAAAACCGAGGTTACTTACCTGCAACATATGAATAACTAATGAGCTACATGCTCAGTAAGTTCAAACATACATTCATTAACTTATAAATACTAGTAATATATATTATTACTAGAATATATGACATCACGTATAGACACATCATACACATCGTCTATACATATCATCGAAATATAACATAATATGTTAGCCTCTTCATGCTCATTTATCTCTTCGCTCATCGCTCTCATCATTCTATCGATCATATCTTATCATTCTAATCTAATCTCTTCATTTCTTTTCTTTTCATTCCTATCATTTCTTAACTTTCCATTCTACACCTTCTTATCTTTTCTATCGTTTTATCATCATCTCTTAACCTTTCGTATCTTAAAAGCCAGTAACATATACACTAGCATAACATCACGTAAAAACATGTCATTCATATCATACACATAACATCAAATACATCACATCACACATATTAATTCTATTATGTTCTTTTAAACTTCGTTTTATTATTTATTTATTTTTCATCGATTTCATTATATCATTCTTACATGTCGTTCATTTCTTTTCTTTTGGTTCTTTACTTTTCTTTTCTTTTCGTATAATTTCTTTTCTTTTCTTTTCACTTTCCTTTGGTGGGCCCGTTGCTGGTCGCACCTTAAAGATTACCGCTTCCTTCTCTGAGGGGGTGATCTGTGGCACCCCCGACCTCGGTCTACTGAAACTATTACCATCAAGCTCCTTAGTCGACTGAAATAGCTTGTGAACTTCGTTGGGTCACCTAAATTCTTTTCTTTCCTATAAACCCTTTGTGAAATTTGGAATCATTTTTTTTTTCTTCTTAAATACTTTTTCTTGTTTGTAAACATAATGTAATTAAACTGAACTATGTTTGTCACTTTTAAAAGTACAAACATACTTTATACACAATATATAATTCAACTCTTTTTGCAATACATGTCTTTTCTTTATTCAAATCTTCTCTTTCAACGCTTAGCGGAAAACTTGTAGTAGGACCATATCCACAGTGGATTCCCTATCCCTTTAACACGCTAGCATCCTGCCGCCATCTAGAAATCTACGGGACAGGTTTCTTACCTGCAATATGAACGAACCGGTGAGCTAACAGGCTCAGTAAGTTCAAACATACTTAATAAGAATCATAAAGATTCAAAAACATTGAAAACTCAATTTCCTATGAATACTACTATTCATCATGATAGTACTATTCATCATAAATAGTAACTTTGATCTTTGACCAATGAATAGTAATAGTTACCCTAACTGATTACTATTCACTTTACCCTACGGGTAAGTATTCACATTACTATAACCGAATACTATTCACGTCAGCGTAACCGGTGACTATTCACAAACCCTAATCGAAATCACTATAATTAGCATATTTCGATTATGCTCAGTTATGATTTTTATCATTTTATTGATTGTTTATTCTCTATTTGATTTCTAGTTTCGAGCTCTGTTTATGGCAGTACCGATGATTATTAGCGCACTGATTGGGAGGGTCTAAGGAGTGATCTTAGAACATCGGCCTCCACAGCCTTGATATCCTCGTAGGATCTGAGAAAAACCTCCACCACTATGTTGGAGGGGTGGTACGGCTTAATGGTTTCATTACCATCTTTAAATTTATAGTCTTGACCAAGTGATATCAATCATCACCTCAAGGTCACTATCCTCCATCGCCCGTAAGCCTTACATATTCTCTTTTCTCTTTATATGGGATATGTTTTACCAACTAATCCTCAAGTATCCATAGGACTTAATACTCTCTTTTCTCTTTATATGGGATATGTTGTACTAACTAATCCCCAAATGGTCACAGGACTTAATACCTAATGTACACTTAGTACATAATTAGTATCACTGTATTTCATGTTACAGACAAATTTAAATATCTGAACTTACTGCATATAACGCATCAACATAAATATGTCAAGTCAATTTATATATGACTTAGACATAACACATGGTTCATAACATGACTTTCATAACATCTACATCATCGCATCTTGACATGAAAACAGACATACAATAGTCAGTTTATGTTGCAGCCAATTAAATGCTTGAACTTACACATATCACACTTAGACATAATAGTCTATTCATATTGCAGTCAATTAAATATTCGAACTTACAAACACTTTCGCTAGCATTTCCTTCCATGGCTCTGCAGACGTTCCTTTGTCGCGTCTGGATCGGGTTCTTATAACCGGAATAACCACAGCTATTCTAAATCTTCATTTCATATTCAAAATTTAGTAAAACATAAAAATTCTATGTTTTAATTCCCGTAAATGGTCTTAGGAATCGAAAATCCCATTTTCCATTTTTACACTAACTCTTGGAAAAATTACCATTTTGCCCCTGATTTGATTTCTCATCGTAAACCTACTTTTTGTTGGTTTAAGACCCAAATTTAACTTTTATAATTTCATTTTAACTATCCTTAGGCATTCACGGTCCTTTCCGAGCCTTTCGAAAATTTTTGGTCAAAATGACCATTTTACCCCTAACGGGTCTGGGGACCGTCATTTGCTCACTGTGACTTTTACCATGATTTTCTAAGCTAAAATATCATAAACTAATATTTTTTTAAGCTTTTATACACTTTTACAGCATCCATTGCTGTTCCATAGGTGACTATTGGTTATCCGACCCTCGGGTAGTACTATTCCGACACCTATGGTCGTTTCTCGTTTTTTTCACGTTTGGGAGCCTTAAATGGATATTTCGCTACTCCTCAAATGTTTGTTTTGCTAATCCCGAGCCTTAAATTTATCTTTCGTTTCTTAAAATATCCTTGACGTCGGTTTTTCCGTTCTCTTATATTTTCACAACCTCGGAGGGATGATTTACTATTCCTTAAAAGTTCATTTTCCCATTTTCTGAGCTTAACTCATCGAGAGGTCTCGGTTTCCATTATTGAACACAATTTGCCTTTCATTTCTCACCGAAATGCCCTTAGTGCCATTTTCAAAATTTTGGCAACATTTACGCTTAATTTTTAGATTTCCGGCGTATAGGAAACGCCTCAAAACTATCTAACCTATTTTATTCTACCACGTACGATACTAGAGGCCTAATTTTTACGTAAAACTCAACTTTTAATGTAAAAATTTTCACATTTCCCATACATTTTCTTTTTCTGACATTTTATTCATTTTACTCTTTTTTTTTTCTTTTCTTTTTACAATTTAAATACAAATTACATATAAATCATCCCAATACATAAATAAGGAATGAAGGGAAACGAAATCGCTACCGAAATCGTCCCGTCGGCAATCGGACGAACCGTTCGGTCTTGATCGTGCAAAATTTTTATCTCTGTTCTTCATGTTCGAAATCCCAGTTGGCAATTCTGATATTGCGAATATGTCCAGAACGTCGAAAATAGGGCAACGGGCCATTCTTCATTTTTCCGCCCCCGGGTCACCGTTGACCGGTGTTGGCCGCATTGACCGGCGTCGTCTTCGGCATTGACCGATGGCGAACAGCGGCGGTGCGAACAACGAAGATGTCCACCTTGAAGATCTCAACGAGAGGAGTCCATTGGTGGTGTCAATTTCACCGTTGGAGGCTCCAATCGTCGACAATCGTCCTCGAAAACTTGACCCACGGAAGTGGCGTTGAATCTCCGCCGTGTTGGGGTTGTTGCCCAAAATTGTTTGAGGGCTTTTGCTCCTCATTGAACTCTGATCATTTTGGTACCCCCAGCGTCCCTCAACTCGCTCGGAAACGATGAGTTTCATGGTGGTGACATCGTGGCTTCGGGCAGTGCGATCCGGTGGCCATTGAGCCGAAATGAAGCTTGGGTTTTGTTCTACTCTTCATCACGAGTCTTTTGGGCCCAGAATCGTGTCGATCGGAGGTCGGACGACAGAGATACGACCGTTTGAAATTTCCAGCCACCGGTGGCTTCGGGAGGCACGTGCGGCGTTCTCCGACGTCGGTTCCGTCGATTCGGCCCACCGTTGGACTCAGCTCGGCGAGAGCTTTCCAACAAGACTGACGGTGTCGAAAATGGACACCGTTTCCGATGGTCGGTCACCGTTCACTTTTGGGATTGTGTGTGGGGAAAAATATAGAAAAAGGAAATTATGGGGCATTTTCTGTAATTTCGACCTTTTATACACTTTTTGTCCAAAATTTCAACATGAGTTATCCTGACTAATTTGGGCGTGTTGAACCCAAATATATCAGTTTTGTTTTCATCCGAGATCATTTTGACCAATTTCCGGTACTGCGAATTCCCATTCAAAAATTACCTTTGTACTCAATTAACTAATTTGAGCATTCTGATAGGTTATACTGACTAATTTGGGCGTGCTGAACCCAAATTTATCAATTTTATCTTCATCCGAGGTCATCTTGACCAGTTTTCCGATACTGTATATTTCCCGGTCAAAATTTCCGTTTTGTGCTCAATTGACTAATTAGAGCATTCTGATTCCAAATATATCAGTTTTATCTCAAGAAAATGTCATCTTGACCAATTTCTTGATACTGCATATCTCTGGGTTAAATATTTCTTTTCATGCTCAATTGACTAATTTGAGCATGCTGAATATAAATATATTAATTTTAGGTCAAGAAGAGGTCATCTAGAACAACTTCTCGATACTGTGTGTAACGCACACACGCACTCACGTCTAAAATCACTACTATCAGTATTTTATCTTTTTGTGCACTGAGCTTACCCTGAGTCACCTACTAGGGATTACAGTTCACTGTTTTTCCCCAGCTCAATTCGGCATGCTTTTACATCACCGAATTCTTAATTTGTAATATCGTTAAAACATTTTATCTCGTTCTACACATTATTAATCATACATTTCACATTTTAAACATGAAATTCATCATGTACATGCAATTTACCATATTCCGAGAACAGTAAAATTTTTTGATTATTACATGATCTTTAACTACTGCACCTTCGGGGTAGTGTCCAACCTATAAACTACCGCACCTTCGGGGTAGCACCACATCTACGTGGAGGATATAGACATTAACCTCACCTACTGGAGGCCGGTACGCCAACAACTTAAGTTTTCAGTCTTATTATCTTGTATGCTTTTATTTTTCCTATATTGACTTTTCGTTGTACATCTTTTTCATGACATTTATAATCTTTCCTTTCTCATTTTTCATAGAACATTTCATGGGACATTTGTTCTTTCATTGTTCTATCTTTCTTTTGTAATTCTTTCTCATTGACATCTCATTCTTTCATTCTCATTTCGTAAGACATATATCGTTGCTTCATGTTGTTGTTTTTCTTTTCTTAATTCTTTACTTTACTTGTGTGAAATATGACAGTCACACTTTATCATATGTAGCACGTATTACTTATATATCATCACATCACATCATAACAAACAAAAATTCATTTAGTTATGTGCAGACAATTATTCTCTGTTTATCATTTGCATCATTATATCTATCGTATCTTATCATCATACTCCTATCGATCATAGCCTATCGTTCTATTCTATCACTCACATCTTGTCGTTATGTTTTAATCTTTTCATCATACCTTTCATCATAACCTATCATTACTTCTCTTTCTTGTCTAACTCTTTACTTTCATATCATTTTTCATAAAACACCTATCATTTCGTTATCATAAAACATACCCTTTCTTAATTCCTTTCATTACCAATCATCGTTGCTCTATCAATCATAACTTAACTTCCATAAAACTTTTCATAAACATCTATTCTTTCCTTTCATATCTCATCTCTTTTTTTATGCATTCTATCATAACATTCTCATTCTTACTGTTTCCATTCTTCTATCTCTCTTTCTCACATCTTTACTCTCATAAAGCTTTTATAATACATTTCCTTCGTAATTCAATATATATACATTTATATATTTTTTATAAATTATTTATTAAAACCTATCTTTTAACATCATCATAGTATTGCTATAGCGTTACTATAGCATCATCATAAATCACATCATGACATTTGCATACAAAACATATAAACATAATAAGCTTGTTCATAGTTGCAGACGGGTAAATGTCTGACCTTACTCATGGCGTGCTTATCCTCTTCTTGGAATCCATCGACGTCCTTTGTCGCGTCTAGATCGAGTTCCTACAGACAAATTTTGTCCGTTAATCACATTTTCATTTATAGCTTTTATTTTATTAAAAAGCTTGATTCATATCTTATAACCCTTAATTATAGCCTTAGGACAGTTTTTTAAACCTTAATGGCCATTTTTGAATTTTTCTCCAATTTTTTGAAAAATTACAATTTTACCCCTAACTTTTGACAAAATTACAATTTTTTCCTTGGCGTGATTTTTCATAACTTAAACCTCAATTTTGGCTTTTACAAACTTCATTACCCTATTCCGGGGTCATTGGGGCTCTTTTCTCATAATTTGAGAATCTTTGGGCAAAATGACCATTTTGCCCCTGGTGGGTCGTTTAACCATAACATTTTCATTTTCATACTTAGGCTGGATTTTCTAAACCCAAAATCATCTAATTAACTTTTTAAATCTTATCGGACCTTTTCCGGATCAATTCTTATCATTTTGCCAATTTTTCACATTCCCCGCCCTCGGGAAGTATTATTCTGACCTAAGAGTCGGTTTACTAATCGTAACTTGCCCATTCCTTTTTCCATGCCCTAATTCCTCGAGGGGGCTCAGGTTACCTTCCTGATCATATTTTTACCCCTTGTTTCCCATATTACCCCTAGTGCCGTTTTTAGAAATTTCGGCAGCATTTCCGCTTAATTTTTGTGGTTCCAGCATTTAGGAAACGCCTGAAAATCATCTATCCTGATCTAATTCTATCACATACTATACCAGAGGCCTAGATTTTACGTACTGTTTACGTAAAATCGTTACATTATAACATATTTTTCTTTTCCTCCATTACAGCCATTTTCTTCTTTTTACATACATTCTTTTCCATAATTTTCAAACCAATAATTATAAAACCATACAATAGTCCCAAACAATTAAATTGCAGAATGTAATGAGGTTGGGATTTATACGGAATTGCAGTCCGGTCTCGACAGCATAAACCGTAATTCTTCGTTCTTCATATCTGAGGTCCCGTCTTACAAATCCGACTCCGCGGATGCGTCTAGAACGTCGAAAATAGGCCAACGGACCAAACTTCCAAAATTGGTCAACGGTCGGCGTTGACCGCTGTTGATCGTCCGCTGACCGATGTTGACCGACGGCGACGGTGGAAGGTGGGTAGTCCATGTTGAAGATCTCGATGAGAGGAATCCATTGGTGGTCACAATTTCACCATTCGACGCCTCTATTGCCGGAAATCACCCCTCGAAAAATCGATCACGGCAGCAGCCCCCGATCTCCGTCATGCCGGGGTTGTGGCGTGCAATTGACTCGGGGCTTTTGCTCCCCTCTTCACGGTGAGCATTTCTGTGCCGGTGGCACGGCTCGACATCGCCGGAAACGGGGAGTTCCATGACGGCGACACGGTGACTCTACGGCGAGGCTCGACGACGCGATTCCGTCGGAGTTGACGTGAAATAAGACATGGGTTTTCTTCCTCTCCTCACCACGATTCCGTTAGGACAGGAATTGTGGCAAATGGTGGCCGGACGGCGGAGATATGACGTTGTAAAACTCTCAGCTCCGATAACATTCAGACGGTGCTGCGGCGTGCTCCGGCGGCCATTCCGTCGCGTCGACCCACCATCAGACTCAGCTCGACGAGAGCTTCCCGATAGCACCGGCGGTATCGTGAACGGAGGCCGAAATCATAAGTTGGCTACTGTTCATCCGTGGGGGTCGTGAGAGAGAAGAGAGAATCTCTCTAAGCTGTTTTTGCAGTTTTTCAAAATTATTCAATCTTCGCCCTTTATATACTTTTTCCCCCAAAATTTCAACATGAGCTATCCTGACTAATTTGGGCGTCCTGAATCCAAATATATCAGTTTTATTTTCATCTGAGGTCATTTCGACCAGTTTCCGATACTGCGTATTTTTTGCATTCCCGGTCGAAATTTCTGTTTTGTGCTCAATTGATTAATTTAAGCGTCTTGATCTCAAATATATCAGTTTTGGGCTGAAAAAGTGTCGTTTTGACCCTTTTCTTGATACTGTATATTTCTCGGTCAAAATTCCCTTTTTGTGTTCCATAGCCTAATTTGAGCATATTGATTCCAAATATATCAGTTTTATGTCAAGATAATATCATCTTGACCTACTTCTTGATACTGTGAATGGCACACACGTGTACACACATGATATCACTATCAATCATTTTTCATCTTTTAACATTGTTAGAATATTTTATTTAGTTTTAAACAATATTTAATCACTTAATTTCACATTTTAACACTTAAATTCATTGTGTATTTATTCTCCGAGAAATATGAATTTTCCCAGTTATCACATTCACCCCTCCTTATAAGATTTTCGTCCTCGAAAATTAAAACAAGTAAGGTTTCAACGTCTTCATTTCTTCTTCACATCTTGTGTAACTTTTTCAATATCGTGATTTCCTTTTTTTTTTTTTTTTTATAACATCTTCATAAACTAGATCTTTATTGGATTGGAATCTTCTTACATGTACCTCCAAAAATTTGGGATGAACTATGCATCTCTACGTATCTGTACATTTCTGTACATTCGTGCATCATTACCATGAATTACGCTGTCATAGTCCAGCGTTTCTTTTCACAAACATATTTAGTAAAATTTCTATGAAATTCACATTAAGTAACATCATATCATTATGGAACATTACTTAACATCATTTCATCATTTTAACATTTCGTAACATTTACATATCATACACATATAATCATATACATTTCATTAATAAGGCTTTATATGTAGCCTTTCATTTCAAATATACTCATATACATACATATACATTTATATATTATTCGTCTTTTCCATCCAGATCAATAAGAAATTTCTCCAGATCTTGACTTTCTCCTATATCATCTCAATCATTCCTAACCTCGGTGGACTTTTCTTGATCTACATTTACCTTGACTTAGTTCCACTGTGAGTCCTCTCTAACCTATGTTGCAAAAGTCCTCATCAGTTCCTCGTAACGCACAGCATATGTTAGAACTATATCACCGGACGTCGACTGCAGTTTCTCGGTCCGATGAACAAATTCTCACATATCCGTAACTCTAGGGAATATAGGCAGTGTCACGTCCCCCATGCCCATGAGGAAATTGGGACTGATATTGGGCTCCTCTGAGGGAGTTGCTCGATCATGGTATGGCGAAACTCGGTCTAGTTAGAGCTCATCCTGGTCACAAGAATCCCAGTACACATGAGAGCATCTTCCTGAAAGGTGCATACATGTCACAGCCATCATGACCCAATTATCCTGATCAATGGTGCATAGTCAGAGAATCATCTTGATATCATGAACCTAGTCCTGTATTCCCATAGAGTACTGGAGTGTTGTCCGCCCTTGAAACTTGGTGGACAACTAATCTCGTCCATCTTCTAATCAGTCCTCTAACATCGTACTCATACCATACCACCCACGATCGTACCGTAAGTTCGTCATCTTGTCCTTTAAAAATTGTTTATTGTATATAATATTACTAACATAAAACAAATCTAACTTACTTGGAATGACGGCAGGATGTGCAGTGTGCCAGGAGGGATATGGTCAACCTTTCGCTCTGATGCCACCTGTGACGTCCCGTACGTTACCATACAATCCAGCCGAGCTCTAACACCGACCGTGATGGCTAGCAACCTCGTGGATCGTCGTCCTCTTACTTAACATACTTAACTTTCCATTTTTTAATGTTCTCTTTTTAAAGAGGAAGCAATTTCTATAGTAATTTTTTTTTTAACTTACATATTATACCAATATCTATATCATACTCTTATAACATATAATTCATAAATTTCTTTCTTTCAACTTCCTTTTTGAACGCTTAGCGAAAGACTCATGGTAGTACCATACCCTCACCCAGTCCCTTGGCACGTGCAGATCCGTCCGTTGTCCATCATATTACTTTAAACTAACAGGTTACTTACCTACAACATATGAACAACTAATAAGCTAGATGCTCTGTAAGTTCAAACATACATTCATTAACTTATAAAAACTAGTAATATATATTATTACTAGAATACATGACATCACGTATAGATATATCATACACATCGTCTATACATATTATCGAAACATAACATAATATGTTAGCATCTTCATGCTCATTTATCTCTTCACTCATCGTTCTCATCATTCTATCGATCATCTCTTATCTTTCTAATCTAATCTCTTCATTTCTTTTCTTTTCATTCCTATCATTTCTTAACTTTCCGTTCTACACCTTCTTATCTTTTCTATCGTTTTATAATCATCTCTTAACCTTTCGTATCTTAAAAGCCAGTAACATATACACTAGCATAACATCACGTAAAAACATGTCATTCACATCATACACATAACATCAAATACATCACATCACATATATTAATTCTATTGTGTTCTTTTAAACTTCGTTTTATTATTTATTTATTTTTCATTGATTTCATTATATCATTCTTTCATCTCGTTCGTTTGTTTTCTTATCGTTCTTTACTTTTCTTTTCTTTTCGTATCATTTCATTTCTTTTCTTTTCACTTTCCTTTGGTGGGCCCGTTGCTGGTCGCACCTTAAAGATTATTGCTTCCTTCTCTGAGGGGATGATCTGTGGCAACCCCGACCTCGGTCCACCGAAACTATTACAATCAAGCTCCTTAGCCAACTGAAATAGTTTGTGAACTTCATCGAATCGCCTAAATTCTTTTCTTTCCTTTAAACCCTTTGTGAAATTTGGAATCATTTTTTTTCTTCTTAAATACTTTTTCTTGTTTGTAAACATAATGTAATTAAACTGAACTATGTTTGTCACTTTTATAAGTACAAACATACTTTATACACAATATATAATTCAACTCTTTTTGCAATACATGTCTTTTCTTTATTCAAATCTTCTCTTTCAACGCTTAGCGGAAAACTTGTAGCAGGACCATATCTACAGTGGATTCCCTATCTCTTTAACACGCTCGCATCCTGCCGCCATCCAGAAATCTACTGGATAGGTTTCTTACCTGCAATATGAACAAACTGGTGAGCTAACAGGCTCAGTAAGTTCAAACATACTTAATAAGAATCATAAGGATTCAAAAACATTGAAAACTCAATTTTCTATGAATAGTACTATTCATCATAAATAGTAACTTTGACCTTTGACCAATGAATAGTAATAGTTACCCTAACTGATTACTATTCACTTTATCCTATGGGTAAGTATTCACATTACTATAACCGAATACTATTCACGTCAGCGTAACCGGTTACTATTCACAAACCCTAATCGAAATCACTATAATTAGCATATTTCGATTATGCTCAGTTACGATTTTTATCATTTTATTGATTGTTTATTCTCTATTTGATTTCTAGTTTCGAGCTATGTTTATGGCAGTACCGATGATTATTAGCGCGCTGACTGGGAGGGTCTAAGGAGTGATCTTAGAACATCGGCCTCCACAGCCCTGATATCCTCGTAGGATCTGAGAAAAACCTCCACCACTATGTTGGAGGGGCGGTACGCCTTAATGGTTTCATTACCATCTTTAAATTTATAGTCTTGACCAAGTGATATCAATCATCACCTCAAGGCCACTATCCTCCATCGCCCCTAGACCTTACATATTCTCTTTTCTCTTTATATGGGATATGTTATACCAACGAATCCTCAATTGTCCATAGGACTTAATACTCTCTTTTCTCTTTATATGGGATATATTATACTAACTAATCCCCAAATGTTCATAGGACTTAATACCTAATGTACACTTAGTACATAATCAGTATCACTGTATTTCATGTTACAGACAAATTTAAATATCTGAACTTACTGCATATAACGCATCAACATAAATATGTCAAGTCAATTTATATATGATTTAGACATAACACATAGTTCATAACATGACTTTCATAACATCCACATCATCGCATCTTGACATGAAAACAGACATATAATAGTCAGTTCATGTTGCAGCAATTAAATGCTTGAACTTACACATATCACACTTAGACATAATAGTCTGTTCACGTTGCGGTCAATTAAATGTTCGAACCTACAGATACTTTCGCTAGCATTTCCTTCCCCAGCTCCGCAGACGTTCCTTTGCCGCGTCTGGATCAGGTTCTTATAACCGGAATAACCACGGTTATTCTAAATCTTCATTTCATATTCAAAATTTAGTAAAACATAAAAATTCTATGTTTTATTTCCCGTAAATGGTCTTAGGAATCTAAAATCTCATTTTCCATTTTTACACTAACTCTTGGCAAAATTACCATTTTGCCCCTGATTTGAATTCTCATCGTAAACCTACTTTTTGTTGGTTTAAGACCCAAATTTAACTTTTATAATTTCATTTTAACTATCCTTAGGCATTCACGGTCCTTTCCGAGCCTTTCGAAAATTTTTGGTCAAAATGACCATTTTAACCCTGACAGGTCTCGGGACCGTCATATGCTCACTGTGACTTTTAACATGATTTTCTAAACTCAAATATCATAAAATAATATTTCTTAAGCTTTTATACACTTTTGCAGCATCCAATGCTATTCCATAGATGACTATTGGTCATCCAACCCTCGGGTGGTACTATTCCGACACCTAGGGTTGTTTCTTGTTTTTTTCATGTTTAGGAGCCTTAAATGGATATTTCGCTAGTCCTTAAACGTTTGTTATGCTAATCCCGAGCCTTAAATTTATCTTTCGTTTCCTAAAATATCCTTGATGTCGGTTTTTCCGTTCTCTTACATTTTCACAACCTCGGAGGGATGATTTACTATTCCTCAAAGGTTCATTTTCCCATTTTCTGAGCTTAACTTATCGAGAGGACTCAGTTTCCATTACCGAACACAATTTGCCTCTCATTTCTCACCAAAATACCCTTAGTGCCGTTTTCAAAATTTTGGTAATATTTCCGCTTAATTTTTAGGTTTCCGGCGTTTAGGAAACGCCTCAAAACTATCTAACCTATTTTATTCTACCACGTACTATACCAGAGGCCTAATTTTTACGTAAAACTCAACTTTTTACGTAAAAATTTTCACATTTCCTATACATTTTCTTCTTCTGATAATTTAATTCATTTTACTCTTTTTTTTCTTTTCTTTTTACAATTTAAATACAAATTACATATAAATCATCCCAATACATAAATAAGGAATGAAGGGAAATGAAATCGCTGCCGAAATTGTCCCGTCGGCAATCAGACGAACCGTTCGGTCTCGACTGCGTAAACTTTTTATCTCAGTTCTTTATGTTCAAAATCCCGGTTGGTAATTCTGATGCCGCGGATGTGTCCAGAACGTCGAAAATAGGCCAATGGGCCATTCTTCATTTTTCCACCCCCAGGTCACCGTTGACCGGCGTTAACCGCATTGACCGATGTTGACTGGTGGCGAACGGCGGCGGCGCGAACAATGAAGGTGTCCACCTTGAAGATCTTGACGAGAGGAGTCCATTGGTGGTGTCAATTTCACCATTGGAGGCTCCGATCGTTGACAATCAGCCTCGAAAACTCGATCCACGGGGGCCGCATTGAATCTCTGCCGTGCCGGGGTTGTTGCCCGAAATTGTTTGAGGGCTTTTGCTCCCCATTGAACTCTGATCATTTTGGTACCCCCAGCATCCCTCAACTCGGCTGGAAACGACGAGTTTCACGGTGCCGATGTCGCGGCTTCGGGTGGCGCGATCCAGTGGCCGTTAAGCCGAAATGAAGCTTAGGTTTTGTTCTATTCTTCACCACGAGTCTTTTGGTACCGGAATCATGTCAATCGGAGGTAGGACAGCGGAGATACGGCCGTTTGAAATTTCTAGCCACCGTCGGCTTCGAGCGGCGCGTGCAGCATTCTCCAGCGTCGGTTCCATCGATTCGGCCCACCATTGGACTCAGCTCGGGGAGAGCTTTCCAACGAGACCGGCGATGTCGAAAACGGACACCGTTTCCGATGGTCGGTCACTGTTCACTTTTGGGATTGTGTGTGGGGAAAAATATAGAAAAAGGAAATTATGGGGCATTTTCTGTAATTTCGAACTTTTATACTCTTTTTGTCCAAAATTTCAACATGATCTATCCGGACTAATTTGGGCGTGCTGAACCCAAATATATCAGTTTTGTTTTCATCCGAGATCATTTCGACCAGTTTTCGGTACTGCGAATTCCCGTTCAAAAATTACCTTTGTACTCAATTAACTAATTTGAGCATTCTAATAGGTTATACTGACTAATTTGGGTGTGCTAAACCCAAATTTATCAGTTTTATCTTCATCTGAGGTCATCTTGACCAGTTTTTCGGTACTGTATATTTCCCGGTCAAAATTTCCGTTTTGTGCTCAATTGACTAATTAGAGCATTCCGATTCCAAATATTTCAGTTTTATATCAAGAAAATGTCATCATGACCAATTTCTTGATACTATATATCTCCGGGTTAAATATTTCTTTTCATGCTCAATTGACTAATTTGAGCATGCTGAATCTAAATATATTAATTTTAGGTCAAGAAGAGGTCATCTAGAACAACTTCTCGATACTGTGTGTAACACACACACGCACTTACGTCTAAAATCACTACTATCAGTATTTTATCTTTTTGTGCACTGAGCTTACCCTGAGTCACCTACTAGGGTTTACAGTTTACTGTTTTTCCCTAGCTCAATTCGGCATGCTTTTACATCACCGAATTCTTAATTTGCAATATCGTTAGAACATTTTATCTCATTCTACACATTATTAATCATACATTTCACATTTTAAACATGAAATTCATCATGCACATGCAATTTACCATATTCCAAGAACAGTAAAAATTTTCAATTATTACATGATCTTTAACTACTGCACCTTCGGGGTAGTGTCCAACTTATAAACTACCGCACCTTCGGGGTAGCACCACATCTGCGTGGAGGATATAGACAATAACCTCACCGACAGGAGGCCGGTACGCCAACAACTTAAGTTTTCAGTCTTCTTATCTTATATGCTTTTATTTTTCTTATATTGATTTTTCGTTGTACATCTTTTTCATGACATTCATAATCTTTCCTTTCTCATTTTTCATAGAACATTTCATGGGACATTTGTTCTTTCGTTGTTCTATCTTTCTTTCGTAATTCTTTCTCATTGACATCTCATTCTTTCATTCTCATTTCGTAAGACATATATCGTTGTTTCATGTTGTTGTTTTTCTTTTCTTAATTCTTTACTTTACTTGTGTGAATTATGACAGTCACACTTTAGCATAGGTAGCACGTATTACTTATATATCATCACATCATAAGAAACAAAAATTCATTTAGTTATGTGCAGACAATTATTCTCTGTTTATCATTTGCATCATTCTATCTATCGTATCTTATCATCATACTCCTATCGATCATAGCCTATCGTTCTATTCTATCAATCACATCTTATCGTTATGTTCTAATCCTTTCATCATACCTTTCATCATAACCTATCATTACTTCTCTTTTTTGTCTAACTCTTTACATTCATATCATTTTTCATAAAACACCTATCATTTCGTTATCATAAAACATACCCTTTCTTAATTCCTTTCATTACCGATCGTCGTTGCTCTATCAATCATAACTTAACTTCCATAAAACTTTTCATAAACATCTATTCTTTCCTTTCATATCTCATCTCTTTTTTTATGCATTCTATCATAACATTATCATTCTTACTGTTTCCATTCTTCTATCTCTCTTTCTCACATCTTTACTCTCATAAAGCTTTAATGATACATTTCCTTCGTAATTCAATATATATACATATATATATTTTTTATAAATTATTTATTAAAACCTATCTTTTAACATCATCATAGTATTGCTATAGTGTTATTATAGCATTATCATAAATCACATCATGACATTGGCATACAAAACCTATAAATACAATAAGCTTGTTCATAGTTGCAGACGGGTAAATGTCTGAACTTACTCATAGCGTGCTTACCCTCTTCTTGGAATCCATCGACGTCCTTTGTCACGTCTGGATCGGGTTCCTACAGTCAAACTTTGTCCGTTAATCACATTTTCATTTATAGCTTTTATTTTATTAAAAAGCTTGATTCTGATCTAATAACCCTTAATTATAGCCTTAGGACAGCTTTTTAAACCTTAATGGCCATTTTCGAATTTTTCTCCAATTTTTTGAAAAATTACGATTTTACCCCTAACTTTTGACAAAATTACAATTTTTTCCTTGGCGTGATTTTTCATAACTTAAACCTCAATTTTGGCTTTTACAAACTTCATTACCCTATTCCGGGATCATTGGGGCTCTTTTCCCATAATTTGAGAATCTTTGGGTAAAATGACCATTTTGCCCTTGGTGGGTCGTTTAACCATAACATTTTCATTTTCATACTTAGGCTGGATTTTCTAAACCCAAAATCATCTAATTAACTTTTTAAATCTTATCGGACCTTTTCCGGATCAATTCTTATCATTTTGCCAATTTTTCACATTTCCGGCCCTCGGGAAGTATTATTTCGACCTAAGAGTCGGTTTACTAATCGTAACTTGCCCATTCCTTTTTCCATGCCCTAATTCCTCGAGGGGGCTCGGGTTACCTTCCTGATCATATTTTTACCCCTTGTTTCCAATATTACCCCTAGTGCCGTTTTTAGAAAATTCGACAGCATTTCCGCTTAATTTTTGAGGTTCCAACATTTAGGACACGTCTGAAAACCATCTATCCTAATCTAATTCTATCACGTACTTTACTAGAGGCCTAGATTTTACGTAAAACTCATACTGTTTACGTAAAATCGTTACATTATCACATATTTTTCTTTTCCTCCATTACAGCAATTTTCTTCTTTTTACATACATTCTTTTCCATAATTTTCATACCAATAATTATAAAACCATATAATAGTCCCAAACAATTAAATTGCGGAACGTAAAGAGGTCGGGATTTGTGACGCCCCCGACCTCGGTCCACCGAAACTATTACAATCAAGCTCCTTAGCCGACTGAAATAGCTCGTGAACTTCGTCGGGTCGCCTAAATTCTTCTCTTTCCTTTAAACCCTTTGTGAAATTTGGAATCATTTTTTTTTAATACTTTTTCTTGTTTGTAAACATAACGTAATTAAACTGAACTATGTTTGTCACTTTTAAAAGTACAAACATAGTTTATACACAATACATAATTCAAATCTTTTTGCAATACATGTCTTTTCTTTATTCAAATCTCCTCTTTCAACGCTCAGCGAAAAACTTGTAGTAGGACCATATCCACAGTGGATTCCCTATCCCTTTGACACGCTCGCATCCTGTCGCCATTCAAAAATCTACCGTACAGGTTTCTTACCTGCAACATGAACAAACTGATGAGCTAACAGGCTCAGCAAGTTCAAACATACATAGTAAGAATCATATTGATTCAAAAACACTAAAACTCAATTTTCTATAAATAGTACTATTCACCATGAATAGTAACAGTTAACCTAACTGGTTACTATTCACTTTACTCTATCAAGGTACTATTCACATACCCTAACCGAATTTACATTACTCTAGCGTAAGTTTCGGTTATGCTCAATTATGATTTTTATCATTTTATTGATTGTTTATTCCCTATTTGATTTCTTGTTTAGAGCTCTGTTTATGGCAGTACCGATGATTATTAGCGCGCTGACTGGGAGGGTCTAAGGAGCGACCTTAGAACATCGGCCTCCACAGCCCTGATATCCTTGTAGGATCTGAGAAAAACCTCCACCACTATGTTGGAGGGGCGGTACGCCTTAGTGGTTTTATTACCATCTTTCTTATAGTTCCCCACCGGCGACATTCATATGAATCATCCCACGGTGGAACCCTTATTGCCCGTAGGTCTTTACATTTATTTCTTTATGTGTGTTTTTAATTAACCACACTATAGTGCCCTAACACTTCTCCATAGTGTATTATTTATACACTTTTTAATTTCTCATTTCATTAGGTGAGTTAGTTTAACTACACCCCTATTGCCCGTAGGACTTTACAAGTTTGTACGAAAAGTACTTAAATCAATCAAATAGTAATTCATGCAGCAGACATGTAAATATCTGAGCTTACCAAACATTTATCATAACATCGCGCTATGAAACATTCATATAGCACATAAACCTAGACATAACAGATCAATTCATTCATATAATGAACAACATCAGAATGTTCATGAGCAGAAAAATGAATGCTGGAACTTACACATATCACACTTAGACATAATAGTCTATTCATGTTGCAGTCAATTAAATGTTCGAACTTACAGATACTTTCGCTAGCATTTCCTTCCCCGGCTCCGCAGACGTTCCTTTGCCATGTCTGGATCGCGTTCCTATAACCGGAATAACCACGGTTATTCTAAATCTTCATTTCATATTCAAAATATAGTAAAATGTAAAAATTCTATGTTTTATTTCCCGTAAATGGTCTTAGGAATCTAAAATCCCATTTTCCATTTTTACACTAACTCTTGGAAAAATTACCATTTTGCCCTTGATTTGATTTCTTTTCATAAACCTACTTTTTGTTGGTTTAAGACCCAATTTAACTTTTATAATTTCATTTTAACTATCCTTAGGCATTCACGGTCCTTTCCGAGCCTTTCGGAAATTTTTGGTCAAAATGACCATTTTGCCCCTGACGGGTCTCGGGACCGTTATATGCTTATTGTGACTTTTAACAAGATTTTCTAAGCCTAAATATCATAAAATAATATTTCTTAAGGTTTTACACACTTTTACAGCATCCATTACTGTTCCATAGACGACTATTGGTCATTCGACCCTCGGGTGGTACTATTTCGATACCTAGGGTCGCTTCTCTTTTTTCTCATGTTTCGGAGCCTTAAATGGGTATTTCAGTACTCTTGAAACGTTTGTTATGCTAATCTCGAGCATTAGACACCGAATGGGCTTGGGTTTTCATCCTGACCTCAAATTTACCTTTCGTTTCCTAAAATACCCTTGACGTTGATTTTTCCGTTCCTTTACATTTCACAACCTCGGAGGGACGGTTTACTATTCCTCAAAGGTTCATTTTCCCATTTTTCGAGCCTAACTCATCCAAGGGGCTTGGTTTCCATTACCGAACACAATTTACCTCCCATTTTTCATCGAAATGCCCTTAGTGCCGTTTTCAAAATTTCGGCAGCATTTCCTCCAAATTTCTAGGTCTCCGGCGTTTAGGAAACGCCTCAAAACCATCTAACCTATTTTATTCCACCACGTACTATATCAGACGCCTAATTTTTACGTAAAACTCAACTTTTTACGTAAAAATATTCACATTTCCCATACATTTTCTTTTTCTGACATTTCATTCATTTTACTCTTTTCTTTTTCTTTTCTTTTTACAATTTGAATACAAATTACATATAAATCATTCCAATACATAAATAAGGAATGAAGGGAAACAAAATCGCTACCGAAATCGTCCCATCGGTGATCGGACGAACCGTTCGGTCTCGACCGCACAAATTTTTTGTCACTGTTCTTCACGTTCAGAATCCCTGTTGTCAATTCTGATGCTGCGGATGTGTCCAGAACGTCGAAAATAGGCCAACGGGCTATTCTTCATTTTTCCGCCCCCGGGTCGCCGTTGACCGGCGTTGACCGGTGTTGACTCTGGCGTTGACCGACGGCGAACGGCGGCGGCGCGAACAACAGAGGTGTCCACCTTGAAGATCTTGACGAGAGGAGTCCATTGGCAGTGTCAATTTCACCATTGGAGGCTCCGATCGTCGACAATCGGCCTCGAAAACACAACCCACGGCGACTGCGTTGAATCTCTGCCGTGCCGAGGTTGTTGACCGAAATTGTTTGAGGGCTATTGCTCCCCGTTCTTCTCTGAGCATTTTGAGACCAACCACGTCACTCAACTCCGCCGGAATCGACGGATTCCACGGCGGCTTCACCGCGGTGACGGCGCGGCTTCGGCCGGCGCGATCCGGTGACTGTTGAGCCGAAATGAAGCTTGGGTTTTGTTCTACTCTTCACCATGAGTCTTTTGGGACTGGAATCGTGTCGATTGGAGGTCGGACGGCGGAGATACGACCGTTTGAAATTTTCAGCCACCGACGGCTTCGGGCGGCGCGTGCGGCGTTCTCCGGCGTCGGTTCCGTCGATTCAGCACGCCGTTGGACTCAGATCATCGAGAGCTTTCCAACGAGACCGGCGGTGTCAAAAACGGACACCGTTTCCGGTGGTCGGTTACTGTTCACCGACGGGGTAGGTATGGGAGAGAAAATCTAGAAAATGAAAATTATGGGGCCTTTTCTGCAATTTCGCCCTTTTATACCCTTTTTGTCCAAATTTTCAACATGAGCTATCCTGACTAATTTGGGCGTGCTGAACCCAAATATATTAGTTTCGTTTTCATCCGAGATCGTTTCAACCAGTTTCCGGTACTGCAAATTCCCCGTCAAAAATTACCTTTGTGTTCAATTAACTAATTTGAGCATTCTGATAGGCTATGCTGACTAATTTGGACGTCCTGAATCCAAATATATCAGTTTCGTCATCATCCGAGGTCATCTCGGCTAGTTTTCAATACTGTACATTTCCCGGTCAAAATTTTCATTTTGTGCTTAATTGACTAATTAGAGCATTCTGATTCCAAATATATCAGTTTTATATCAAGAAAATGTCATCTTGACCAATTTCTTGATACTGCGTATCTCCGGATCAAATATTACTTTTCATGCTCAATTGACTAACTTGAGCATGCTCAATCTAAATATATCAATTTTAGGTCAAGAAGAGGTTATCTAGACCAACTTCTCAATACTATGTGCAACACACACACACGCACTCACGTCTAAAATCACTACTATCAGTATTTTATCTTTTTGTGCACTCAGCTTACCCTGAGTCACGTACTAGGGTTTACAGTTCACTGTTTTTCCCTAGCTCAATTCGGCATGCTTTTACATCACCGAATTTTTTAATCTGTAATATCGTTAGAATATTTTATCTCATTCTACACAATATTAATCATTCATTTCACATTTTAAACATGAAATTCATCATGTACATGCAATTTACTATATTCTGAGAACAGTAAAATTTCCCGGTTATTACAGGATTTATACCGAATTGCAGTCCGGTCTCGACGGCATAAACCCTAATTCTTCGTTTTTCATATCTGAAGTCCCGTCTTGCAAATCCGACTCCGCAGATGCGTCCGAAATGTCGAAAATAGGCCAACGGGCCAAACTTCCAAAATTGGTCAATGGTCGACGTTGACCGCTGTTGACCGTCCGTTGATCGGTGTTGACCGGCGGCGACGGTGGAAGGTGGGTAGTCCATCTTGAAGATCTCGACGAGAGGAATCCATTGGTAGTCTCAATTTCACCATTCGATGCCTCTATCGTTGGAAATCACCCCTCGAAAAATCGATCACGGTGGCGGCCCTCGATCTCCGCCGTGCCGGGGTTGTGGCATGCAATTGACTTGCGGCTTTTGCTCCCCTCTTCACGGCGAGCATTTCTGTCCCGGTGGCACGGCTCGCCATCGTCGGAAACGGGGAGTTCCACGATGGTGACACGGCGAGGCTCGACGGTGCGATTCCATCGGAGTTGACGTGAAACAAGACATAGGTTTTCTTCCTCTCCTCACCACGATTCCGTTGGGACTGGAATTGTGGCAAATGGTGGCCAGACGGCGGAGATATGATGTTCGAAAACTCTCGGCTCCGACAACATTCAGACGGCGCATACGGTGTGCTCCGGCAGCTATTCCGTTACGTCGACCCACCGTCAGACTCAGCTCGACGAAAGCTTCTCAATGGCACCAGCGGTGTCATGAACGGAGGCCGGAATCATAAGTTGGCTACTGTTCATCCATGGGGGTCTTGAGAGAGGAGAGAGAATCTCTCTTGGCTGTTTTTGCAGTTTTTCAAAATTATTCAATCTTCGCCCTTTATATACTTTTTCGTCCAAAATTTCAACATGGGCTATCCTGACTAATTTGGGCGTCCTGAATCCAAATATATCAGTTTTATTTTCATCTGAGGTCATTTCAATCAATTTTCGATACTGCGTATTTTTTGCATTCCCGGTCGAAATTTCTGTTTTGCGCTCAATTGATTAATTTAAGCGTCCTGATCTCAAATATATCAGTTTCGGACTGAAAAAGTGTTATTTTGACCCTTTTCCCGATACTGTATATTTCTCGGTCAAAATTCTCTTTTTGTGTTCCATAGCCTAATTTGAGCATACTGATTCCAAATATATCAGTTTTATGTCAAGATAATATCATCTTGATCTACTTCTTGATACTGTGAATGGCACACACGTGTACACACATGATATCACTATCAATCATTTTTCATCCTTTAACATTATTAGAGCATTTTATTTAGTTCTAAACAATATTAAATCATTTAATTTCACATTTTAACACTTAAATTCATTGTGTATTTGTTCTCCGAGAAATATGAATTTTCCCGGTTATCACAGCTGCCGCCGTCCAACTTTCGGGGGTCGATTTCCGACGATAGGGGTCTCAATTCGTGAAATTGACGCCACCAATGGGTTTTTCTCGTCGAGCTCTTCAAGATGATTGCCGTCTTTTTCATCACTACCACAGTCAATGCTAGTCAACGACCGGTCAACACCGATCAATGGTGGTCAATGCCCGTCAACGGAGACCCGATGACCAAAAATTGAAAAAAGGCCCGTTGGTATATTTTCAACGTTCCTTACACATCCGCGGTATTAGATTTGCAAACCGAAACTTAAAAAGTGAAGAACGGAGAAACAAAGTTTGTGCACGCGAGACCAAACGGTTCGTTCGATCACCAGTGTGATGATCTCAGTAGTGATTTCGGTCCCTTCATTCCCTAAATTAAGTTTTGGAATGATTATGTATTAATTATTCATTTTGTCATGTGAAATTGTAAGAAAAATGGATGAAAATGATAGAAAAAAAATGTATGGGAATGTGAAGATTTTTACGTAAAAGTTGAGTTTTACAAAAAATATAGGCTTGTCACGTCCCAAAATCCGGAACAGTGACAGGTGTCACATCCCAAAAATCCGGGATAGTGACAGATATAAGATTTTAAATGAATAAATGAAAGGAAAGCTCAGATTCCTAAGTTTGTCAGTTTTTATATCTTACCTTTTTACCGACTCTTTAAACTTGTTTATAAATTATGCTTGTATGATTTTGTCATGTCCCAAAATCCGGAACAGCGACAGGTGTCACATCCCAAAAATCCGGGATAGTGACAGATATAAGATTTTAAATGAATAAATGAAAGGAAAGCCCATATTACTAAGTCTATCAGTTTTTATATCTTACCCTTTACCCACTCTTTAAACTTGTTTATAAATTATGCTTGTATATTTTAAATTAATTAATATTTATAGTCAATTTTTATCACAATATCAGGTGGTGAGGTACCCATATCCCACAGATGCATACTTGGATAAAATAAAATAAGTAAGATTACAAAAGTAAAGTTTAGAATTTACAGTCCCAGAATGCTTATATACATACTTTGTCCTAAAGTACTGAACACTACTTCAAGTCTTTAGTCCTTGACGTCCATGGACGGTTCCACGTAACTCATGTCTTCTAATCACCTTTATCTCCTGGGGGTTTACCAGTTTTAAAACAGTGAGTGAAAGGCCCAGTAGAATATTTTAAAAAAATATTTCAACATTTTAATTTAACCATCATACTAAGTATGTCAATGCAATACCGAATTATAAACGTGGAATCGTGATTATACAAATTGTGTCCCTATATACATCTAGTTCGTGTGCGGTCCGTATGAGCCTCCCTCACCATGCCGAAGCATGATGAGTGATCCTCGATCGAGGTGTGCACTCTTCGCACGTGTGTGTTGGCTCCCGATATACTTTAACACCAAATCCAACTTTCAACATTTCATATGAACATGTGATTCACATAATAAAAATATGCCGTATTGTTTTTCAAAAAAATTCGTGACCGGATATTTTTCTTTTAATTTCTGAAATCATGATATTTTCTAAATCACGTAATTTTCAAAACTTTATAAACTCATTTCCTTTAAATGATTTTTGGCCAAATCATTAAAATCAAAACTGGTTACAAAGAAATGGTAAGATATCCTACCTTGTTGTCAATTTAACCTACGATCAACTTCTCACACGAATTCCAAGAGAGTCTTTTTCCTTGAATTCGATCAACAAGTACCTAAAACAAGAAACATAGATAATTTAATTATCTGTCTAGGAATTCCGTAATCGAATTACGGTAAACTCAATTAATTAATGTGCCGTTGATTTTGAAATTCAAAACGACATTTTATTCAAATGTCGCAATTTTAAAACGATAATTTTTATACAAATACCCAAAATATGTTTAAAAAAATTTTAGCATGACCCGCCTTAAATATAGTCTTCCCCAAAAGCTCCAAAATGCTCAACCTGCAGAAAAAATTTTCCAATTCCCAGAACAGTTCAAATACCAATTTCAAATCAATTTAAATTTACAATTTAAAAATCATTATTATTATTATTATTATTTATTATATAACCTGTATATAAATACACACATATATGTATATATATTTTTGTTAAGGGGGGGAGTTCAACCGGTGGAGCTCACGGCGGCAAGAGGGCGACGACGCTCGGTCAGTTGGGCAGCTCCGGAAGGCCAGGCGACGGCAAGGGCGGTCAGTTTCAAGGTTCGGGCTTGGCAGCGAGTAACCGGGTGAGGGGGGACGAGCGGCGAGGCACCGGGATGGGGAAGGCGGCGAAGGCCTGGTGACTGCTTCGGTCCGGGCGTTGGAAGCGGCTGGCGGAGTCTCGTGAAATGGTGGCACGGCCAGTTGGCGACGGTGACTCACGGGCTTCGACGATTGGCTGGGCACGGCAGTCGGGGTCGGTGGTCGACTCCGGTGGCGTTTGACCGAAACAAAAAAATGAGGGAAAGGAGAAGAGAATGAAAGAGAGATGGTAAGGGAGTAAGAGAGAATCGGTGAGGAGAGGGAGAGGGAGAGTGAGAGCGAGAAGAAGAAGAGGAAAGAAAAGAAAGAAAAAAAAAAAACAAAGGGCGAGAGAGGGAGTGAGAGACCAGTGAGAGAGAGAGCAAGCGAGAGAGAGTGAATAGATTCGGTGAGGGGGGAGTAAGAAAAAAAAGGGAGAGAGCAGAAAAAGAGAGAGAGCTCGGCGAGGAGAAGAAAAAAGAAACAGAGGGAGAGTGAGAGATCGGGAAAGGGTGAAGAAAACAGAGAGAAAAATTGAGAAAGAAGTCGGTGAGGGAAAGAAAAATAACAGAGAGAGAGAGAGAGACAAAGTGATTTCTGGAAAAGTCCCGAAAGAGGAAAGAAAAAAAAAAGAAAAATAAAAAAAATAATATTTGTTAAAATTTTATTGGGTAAAAATTGTTAAAATTTTAAAATTTGTAAAAATGTTCTAAATATCCTCAAACTAATATTTAATACACTGAAAATTAAAAATTGAATTCTCATAATAAAAATTTTATTGGCACACTAACAAATTGAGTTTTATACATTCACGTACGAAATTTAAATTCAAAAATTTCGCAACGTGACAAGGCCTCTGGTATAGTATGTGGTAGAATAGAATTTGGTTAGGTGGTTTTGAGGCATTTCCAAAATGTCAGGAACCCAAAAACTAAGCAAAAATGCTGTCGAAATTTGAAAAACGGCATTAACGATATTTTCGGAAACAAGGGATAAAAATGTGGCTGGAATGGAAACCTGAGCCCCCTCAGTGACCTAGTGTTGGAATAGTGCCACCCGAGGGTCGGTGAATAGTAAATCAAGAATTTTAGCAATTAATGCTGTAAAAGCTTAGTAAAGTCTAAGAAAAATTATTTTATGATCCTTGGACTTAGAAAATCCTGTTAAAACATCAAAGTGAAAATGTTATGCCAAGACCCGTCAGGGGTAAAATTGTCATTTTGACCAAAAATTTCAGAAATACTCGGAAAGGATCGTGAGTGCCTTAAAATAGTTAAAATAATATTCTAAGGGCTAAATTTAGATTTTAAACCAACTGAAAGTGGGTTTATGGTGAGAAAAGTGAACTAGAGATAAAATGGCCATTTTGTCAAAAGTTAGGGGTAAAATGGTAATTTTGTCAAAAGTTGGGAAAAGGGCCGTTAAGGCTAGAAATGGTGTCCTAAGGCCATAATTGAGAGTTTTAAGGCACGGTTCAAGAATTAAGAAGGGAAAATGTGAGAAAATTCTGCTAGGGGCAAAATCATAATTTTGCCAGAAGTTAGTGGAAAATGGGATTTTAGATCCCTAAGTTCATGATTGGGAAATGAAACATAAAATTTTTACATTTTATTTAGTTTTATGTATGAAATAAGATTGAAAATAACCATTGATTTTCTGGTTATAGGAACCTGATCCAGACGTAGCGAAGGAACGTCTACGGACTTGGGAAAAGAGATACGCACAAAAGTATCTATAAGTTTAAATATTGCATTGTCTGCAACATGAACAACTATTATGTCTATGCATGATGTGTTGTAAGTGCAAGCATTTCCATGATTGCAACATAAATAGACTATTATGTCTAAGTGTTATGTGTGGGAAGTTCAGACATTTAATTGTCTGCAACATGAAATATTGTACTATTTGATTTTGTACTAGTTGTACATTAGTTGTAAGTCTTACAGGCAATAAGGTGTAGCAAGACTAACACACCTAATGAATTGAAAAATTAAGAAGTGTACTGTAGGTACACTATGGAAAAAGTGTGACTAAAATTAAGACACACTTTTAAAGAGAAAACGTGCAAGACCCACGGGCAACAAAAGTTATTGACCTTGAGGTGACGATTAATGTCACTTGGTTAGAACTGTAATTGAAAGATGGTAAAGAAACCACTTTTGGCGTACTGCCCCTCCAACAAGAGTGGTGGAACTTACAGGTCCTTTGGGAACATAATGACCGCTACAAGCGATGATAGGACTGGAGAAGAAGGAGCCTTAGGGTCGCTCCCAAGGCCCTCTCAGTCAACAGACATATGATATCAGTACAAGGCCAAAAGAACCCAAAACCAAAATATAAATAAAGATAATAGATAAAAATGTTATGAAAGTCATAACTGAGCATAAGTGAGCAAAATCGATACTAGTACTAAGTGTAGTGGACTCAGTTAGGGTGACATGAATAGTAACCGATAAAGGTCAAAGTTATTATTTATCGATCAAAAGTCAAAGTTATTATTTATAGATGAATAGTACTATTCCTAGTATTATTTATGGCTATTGATGCCACAGTTTGGTATCAAAGGTTAATGCTCAGTACTATATGGTACGAGTATTTTATACGTATGAATGTTACTGCTACTAGTATATAATACTAGGATGCGATGTGTAGTGAACAAGCTTACGAAATGTAAGTAATTTGAGGCATGATATGATATCAAGTATGTTTATAATGGACAAATAAGTATTGAGTATGCTTACTGTGACGAACCACGCCCTCAACGGCCCGGACCGTCGGTAAAACTCCTTAACTTTCATACTTTAAAACTGATACTTAACTTACTTAACTTGATACCATAATTTTAGGAAAATTTTTTTTGATTGCGTACATATTCACGTACGTATATCGTTTACTGTTCCAAATACCGTTTAACTCTTACTACTCAAAATACTATTTAACTGTCACCATTCGTAACACTGATTAACGATAATTGTTTTAAAATATACTCCTTAACATTTTGTTTACATAATACCGTTTACTCAAAATCATTATGCGGAAGAATACTGGTAGTGTCTCCATAACCTCAGCATCACATTCGCCTCTGCCATCGCCATCGCCCATAGATGGTCAAGCCATAGGACGCTTGCCTACAGCATGAACACACCCCATGAGCTTTACGCCCAGTAAGTACAACATGTTTACCGCAAAACATGTTTAAATATAATACACACTTAAAATCATATGAGCACACCAGTCATCACAAATACCATATAACATATCATATATCATAGCATCATGTATCACATCTTAGAATACATCATCACCTCATACTAAATGTATAATATATCATATCATATATCACATCATAGAATACATCATCACGTATAGAATGCATCTTATGGAAACTAGAAGCATAAGGAACTAGTGCATACGGTGATCAATGCATGATCCGTTTATATTCATTTATGTTTCAACATCTTCTTTTTCTTTATCTTGCCTGCTTAGGGCCCCTGTGTCAGTACCGTATGTGCACAGACCAACGAAACCCCCGAGGTCATTACCTAAGCAGGAGGACCATCAATGGATGCTCAACTCTCTGCCTTTTCTTACTTGCCTTCTCTTACTTTAACTTTAAAACCCTTTCAACTGAAAGAGTCGGTATAACACTCCTATTCATTTCCATCTTGCTTATCTTTTCTAGCCATATGCTTCTCTAAGCTGTCTCTAATCCTATGCGGTAGGGATATATGGCCTCTAACTTGTTCTTTCATCAATCTACTCGATTGTGAAACTATATGCTCTTATGTATGCTATGCAACATCGTGTGCATGATACATACTTAAAATACTGAAAAACCATCCTTTTAAATTCATTTTATTCATACTGTAGGCGGAGTTGTACTTACCTTATACAAGAGGTTATGTACTTGTACTCATACCTTCACCAACTCACAGGTTACCACCTGTCGTTAATAATGTGTCTCGTCAGGACTTTGATGGGTCACTAATACTATTAGTAGCTATTACTTGTGTTTCCTTATGGTACCGAGGCCCGTCGGTACCCCATTGGCCTACTTTGGGAATTTGGTGATCATCTCCTATCGTCGTCAAATTAATTGTCTTCTTGACAAATTAATCATCGTTCCTTACAATGTTATACAGAACACAGTCCTCGACTGGTTGCCTACCAATCAACTGACTGGTTATCTCGCGTGTTAACGACTAGGTGGTCTATCGGGCTACTAGGTGTAACTTGGTGTAATAACCGGCCTGGTTACTTTGCCTGTTGGGTGTGGTAGCCTTTCTAGCTACTATCCATTGTCATAGGGGCCTACCAGGCCACTATGGCTCATTTAATGTAGTAGCCTTCAGGGCTACTAGGACTCGTTTGGCGTGGTAGCTTACCGAGCCAACCACACTATTTGGTTTGCTTGTAAAAACTCTTGGTAAAATTATGTGATTGGAATTTGTACCCTTATCACCCTGTTGGAAGGTGAGGGACATTTTCTTTTGAAAATTATCTCCATAATTTCAAAGTGTTGAAAATACATTTTACTTGAAATATGAAAACACATTTTCTAAAGGTTTGTATTTGGAAGGTGGTTTTGAACCACTTTGAAAATTGGTTTTGGAAATAAGTCAAAACGACTTTGTTTGAGGTTTTTTTGAACATAAAAGTTTTCATCCTCGACAAGATGAACAAATCTCGTGTTCATCTTGGAGCCTAATTCTAACTCTAACGGCTCCTAATTTAATTAAAACTATGGGCCTAGTGCCCAGTTTTTCTTCAAAACTGCCAGTTTTACATCTTATTAAATCAGCTCCGTTTCAGGCCCGAAACGGCCAGATTTTTTTTGAAACACGCGCGGGTCATTCTCAAGGTCTCGACAAGATCTATAACTTTCATGTTGAGCCTAGAGTCCGGTTTGGACTCTAAGAGGTCCGTTTTTTAACAAAACCGAACTGCTTTCTGGGGTCAGGTCCTGTTCCCAGTTTTGCTCTTAGTTTGGGCACCGAGTGAAAAACACTCGAAAAGCCTATCTTAGTGTCATTTTTTGCCGAAGGCTATTTGACTCAAAAACGACCGTAACAAAATTTCCTTAAAATATTCTGTTTTACCAAATCCAAAAATCAGAACCTAAGTAGGTCGAAATGGCCAAAATCCGTGGCCTATCTTGAGGACAGTTTTGTGTCCAGCCACTTTACTAAACTTTACACTCATGGCCTTACTTAACATTTTGTAGACACAATTACAACCACATAAACTTAAAAAAATAGAAACTTAAGGCTCAAAATAAAAATTATTACAACCCATGTGCATAAACAAATACACATAAATGGCTTTGATCGAAACTTAAAAATCACTAATCACAACACAAGGGTTTTTCAGTTGTTACCTTCTTGGTGCTTTAAACTTTGGCTTGGGTGAGAAAGTGACCTTTGGAAATCACAAGGAATGGGGGTCGATTCTTGTGCTAACAAACACCAAAATACTTTCTCTTAATCATCAACTTAAAACAAAGAACCAAAACCACAAAACCAGTCTAGAAACTTACCCTTGAAAAACTTGAAACAACTTGGAATTGATCCCTCGTAGTTCGAACTTGCAGAGGTCTATTTTTGGTATGTTTTTAGTAGGGTTTTGAACTTGAAGAATGGTGGTTTTGGGGCTGAGAAACGTTCATTTGTAGCAAGGGAGAGAGAGAAAACATGAGCTGATTTTTAGAGTGTGAAAAGAGAAAACTAAACCCAAAGGTATGGCCATCCCTTTTACAGACAAAATCTAATCTCACTTAGCCAACTTAAGCTTGATTAATCAAGCCAACTTCAAGCCAATTTTGGGGACAAGATCTGCTCCTTTCTACCTAAATCTATCAGATGGCAGGCGTTCGTTTAAGGGAGAAGGTGAGGAAGCCATGGTGAGGTGAAATATAAGCTTTGTTTGTACAATGTGTCATCAACCACCTCAATATTTTATTGGTCACCTTTTTGGGGTTCCTAACTACTGCAAGTCAGCTGATTTCCTAGCTAGGGTACACAATTTTCGAGATAGGGAAAGTTTCATTTACTTCCTACATTGTGGTTGTGTCTACACTGTGTTATTCTTGCATACTCATACCGAAATGTCATCGCGTGACACTTTCAACACATTCTCACCTCATTTGGACATGCCAAGTCCCCTTTTTTTTGTCGGTCTTTTAGTGGGAAAGATTAACCAAATCAATTCCTTGATATCGTTCGCTAGGATTTTCTCCTCGTTACACGACCTCTTATATGGCTACATACACGGGCGTGTTCCAGGCCACACAGGCATGTCTTTGATAAACACGACCGTGTCGCGAAAAATTTCATTTTCCCGATTAGTACACCACGTCGAACACGGTCTTATATACGGGCGTGCTTAAATATACATGGGCGTGTCTTTGTTCAACACAGTAGTGTTTTAGAAACTTTTATTTTCTGATTAGTACACGGCATCGTACACGGTCGTGTACCTGGGCATGTCACTTTACATGGCCATGTTTCTCCAACACAGCCACGGACATCTCAACAACACGATCAGTACACGGTCACTTACACGGCCGTATAACTGACCGTGTTCATTAAAATGACACTGTTCACTCGAACCACCTTATGTTCGTGCACAGTGCAGATGATACACGGCTTCCTACACGGACATGTACCTGGCCGTGTCTTACTTATACGGCCATGTTCAATTACAATTAAGGAATGAACATAAAATGTTCCTAACCCAGGGGCAATGATAATGTCACCTGGTTAGAACCATACGAAAGATGATAATTAAACTATTATTGGCATACCGGCTGTGACGGCCCGCCCTTTGTGGAGGCCAGACGGCACCATCGCGGTTGAGCTCTGAAGCCGACTATGATAGACCATCGCCTCATAGGTCGTTGGCAACTTACTTTTAACTTGCTCTGATACTAAATGTGACGACCGTGACTTACTTAGTGCACCATTGTGGTCGTGCTCTGAAGCCGACTGCGATAGACAGTCACCTCATGGTTCGTTGGTAACTTACCTTTAACTTGCTCTGATACCACCTGTAGCGGCTGGTATCTTACTTTTAACCATGCTCTATTTTAACACAGATTTTTTTTTTCTTTCACAGAATATTTATGTAAAGCATAACTTACAGAAATATTTTATTTCAACTTTGCAAATAAAATACATCAATTCTCTTTTCTTCAAATCTTCTCTTTCAACTCGCTCAGCGGAAGACTAATAGTAGGACCATATCCATAGTGGATTCCTTTTCCCCATTAGCACAAGCAAATCATGCCATCATCCATTGCACTCTATTGCTGAGATATAGGTTTCTTACCTGCAGCATGAACAAACTCGTGAGTTAAAGCTCAGTAAGTTCAAACATAAATACATGACATATAAAAGCTCTTACAATATAGTAATAAACATATCTGATATCAGCTGTGGCATCAAAGTAATCATAACATATAACATAGCTCTATCACTAACTAGGGCATCAGAGTATTAACATAACATATGGTATACACCATTCATTGCTTTAAAACATTCTTATGTAACATAGTAAGTGTAAGGACCACCCTATCCCTGTACCATAAATTTCAATTAATGAGAAATTTTGGGATGATTTGATGCATAAAGTGCAAAATTTGATGAATACGGGCACATACACGGCCGTGTGAGTGGCCGTGTACTGCTCAGACTGTGCACGTAGCATTTCATTAATCACACCTTGGTGCATCTCGCACTTACGTACATAGTCACATTTGCCCAAAAAAACACAAACATGGCAAGCCAATTCATATTGTGGATAAGAAAATGTCTGAACTTACAGGTATTTTGCTAGGGTCTGCTTGTTGGGATCCGCTAATGTTCCTTCATCGCGTTTTAGTTGGATTTCTATAACTGAAATAATTAACAGTTATTTTCAATCTTTACTTCATACGTAAAACATAGTAAAACGTAAAAATTCTATGTTTTCTTTGCTAATAATGAACTTAGGAGTCTAATGTCCCACTTTTAGTTTTTCTGTCAATTTTTGGCAAAATGACCATTTTACCCATAGCTGGTCATTTGACTGTAAAAATTTCATGTTAATGTTTAGATTTGATTTTCTAAGCCTAAAATTCATAAAATCAACCTTCCTAGTCCTTAACATGTCTTCACAGTATTAATCGTTGCAATTTCGATGATTATTTTTCACCCATCCTTCGGGAACACTATTCTGATCCTAGGTCATTTTTCCTATTTTCTAACGTTTTGGGACTTTGAATGGATGTTTTACTAATCCTTAAAATGTCCATCCCTTTTTCCTAAACCTAACTCATTGAGGGGTCTCGTGTTTTCACACCTGACGACATTTTTGCCCCTCGTTTCTTAAAATGCCCTTCGTGTAGTAAAAAATTTCGACAGTGTTTCAGCTTAAATTTTAGGTTTTAGCGTTCTAATAACGCCTCAAAACCATTGTACCTGCCACATACTATACCAAAGGCCTAATTTTATGCAAAAAGTTCAAAACTTTTTGTGTAAAATTCTCATGTAAACATAAAGTTTTCCAATGACATTTCAATCCATTCGTTTCCAACATCACCCAAGGTTTTTGTATACAAATTCAAACACAAATTTTTTTTTTTTTTACAAACTCAATCCATCACACTACATAACCCATGGTTTTTCCATGAAAAACCTAATCCAAAATTCGGTTTCCCTAGGGTTCCACACACCATTTTTCATTTTCTTACATTCCTCGTTATTTGCCCACGTTAACCTAAGTTCCGTAATACTGAATTAAATATCGTAACATCAAAATTTTCTTGAATCCTTGATCATCCCCAACCATAGTTTTATAGCCCTTATTCATCACAAAATTCCATGTTTTCAAGAGTTTAATCACTAATTTCTCACCCTAGTTCAACGGTAGCTGAAATCAACGCGTAAAACCTAACTACTAACCACTAAATCATCATTCACCATAATCAAATTTTCTTCTAAATTTTGCAGCAGCAAGGCACGGATTCTACAGCCCAAAATGCATAAAAAAATTTCAAGAAAGATCTATTTACCTTGTCTTAGTGCAAGAGTTCACTCATGTGCACCGAAAACATGATTTTTGCCTGAAACCATCTAAAATTCCCTTTGTTTAAGCTTGGTGTTTTCTTTATTCTCTCTTGGCTATGGCTACTAGTTTTTGGGTGCTTATGGGTGTGCATGAAAAGCTAAAAACAGCCCCCAAATATTCGGTTCTACTTAAACTTAATTTTCACCTTTTTTTTATTTTTGTCTTAATTTTAATTAATGTTTGTAATTCTTTCTCAAATTACATAATTTCCTTGCAATTTTGGACCAATCGTGGGCAGCCAAACTGGCTCTCATTCAGCAACCTACCACCGGATCCTCCATGGGAATCGTTTCCCAAAATTTTGTTTTTAAAACAAAAAGAAAAAGATGGAATTTTGGCAAACTTTTAGCCCTTGGATCAAAACCTCTTTAAACCTAACCCATTGATCTTCTAATTCTTTCCATTGAGTTTATTTTGTTATTCCTCCATTTATGACATCATCATATAATTGGTTGGTCAAAGTTTGACCAAAAGTCAAACCAAAAGAGATTTTACCAAAATCACGCCAGTGAGTTTCTAAAGCCATCCGTGTGATTGGTTTGCCTTAAATTACTTCCATTTGACCAAAAATCATTACCATAAGTATTTTGTTCTTTTGTGGACCATGGTCATCGTCTAAGGTTTTTGATATCGAATTGGCATTGTTTACTTGTTTTGGTTCAGTAAAATTTTATAAAACTGAATCATTAACCTTTAATGTCGTTAGAATATTTTATTTCATTCTAAACAATATTAAATTATAAATTTCACATTTGAAACATTAAAATTAGCATATACATACAATGTACATAATTCCCAAGACCAATGAAATTTCTCAGTTGTCGCAAGATCTCAGGTCAATCTTGAGGAAGTATTGAGTACCTTTAAGTTGATCAAATAACTTGTCGATCCTTAGCATAGGATATTTATTCTTGATTATCACCCTATTTAGTTGCTTATAGTTGACACACAATCATAATTCCATCCTGTTTATTTGCAAACAAGATTGGTGCTCCCTATGGTGATTTACTAAGCTGAATGAATCCTTTAAGTTCTAACTCAGTTAATTGTTTTTGCAACTCAACTTTCTACGCAAGTGCCATTTTGTAAGATGGAATTGATATCGGAGCTATACTAAGAATAGGATCAATGCACAATTCTACCTCTCGGTCAGGTGGCAAACTAGGTAGATAATACATTCAAAAATTCATCTACCACTAGAGTTTAGCGTTCACCACTTTTCATGTTGTTGTCACCTTCCAATGCAAAAATAATAGTGATGTAAGACAACTTTCGTCGACCACCTATGACTAGTCGCAATAGCTTACTAGTCATTACTTAACTTGAATCTTCGAGTTCGATTATCGTCAGGTTTGTCCTTATGAATAATATCACCTTTCGGTGATGACAATCTAATGTTGCCCTATTCTGAGTTAACCAATTCATACCAAAAATCACATCATAGAGTGTCATTGGTAGGATAATGAATTGGACATTAAGTTGTTCACCTTCTTACGTAACAACATTAGTCCAACATATTAATGAAGCTTTAGTTTTTCTAAGTGGCGTACTTAAATACAAAGGTGACTCTAAAGGTCTTATTTCTAATTATAATGCTTTTGTAAACGTGGATGCAATAAAAGAATGACTAGCACCAGTATCAAACAATACATATACCCAACTAGAAGAGATTAAAATCATACCATCCATAACCATAGGACTATTCTGAGCTATTGGTTATTCCCCTTCTACAGCATACATTTTCTACTTTCCCTTGTCATTCATGTTGTTCCTCGAGGTAGTGGGTCTTGCTAGCCTGAATTGCAGCAGTTGTGAGGAAGCTTGCCTACTAGTGGACATCTGAGGTTTCCACTGTAATTGGAATAACTCAAATCCAAAATTTGGCTGATAAGGGGCTTGTGGTGGCTTATATTATGACTAGCCAAATCCTGACTGTCCTTGGTTAAATTGTCCCCGGTTAGCCTGTCCTTGGATAATTTGTCCAGATCCAGACTGACAAGATACTACTGATGATTGGATGGATTGTTGGAATTATTGAATCAACTGCTATTGCCTGTAAGGACAGTTCCTATTTAAATGTCCTATCTGGCCATAATTATAACAACTTCTCTCATATGGGTGTGATCTTCTGGTAAAAGTGTTACTAGTATTGTCAATTCTTCTACCTTTAATGTTAACCCCATTAACTTGAGTATGAGCCCCATGCTCGCTCCTAGTCGGCCCACTAGACATCCTTAAAGCTTCTGATTTCTCCTTCTGAAAATTTTGATTATCCTATTCAATATGCAAGGCAGCTGACACAAGTGTCAGGAAATCTCGAATTTGAATACCCACAACTAATCTCTTTACTGATGGTTTGAGTCCCTGCTCAAACTTGATATATTTGGTACACTCAATCGCCACTATCATAGAAGCAAATCTAGACAATTCTCTTAATTTTAACATGTACTTGAACACGGTCATATTTCCTTGTTGTAGGCTCATGAACTCTATAATCTTTTGGTCCCTAAAACTCTCAGGGAAAATTGATCATATAATAGCTATTTAAACATCTCCCAAGTCATTTCTTGCAGATTGTGAGTTCTCCTAATTTATCTCTACCATATACCAGCTTTACCATCCAAATAGGTGGAAATAATTTCAATTCGGTGTTCAGGTGAGGTTTAGATAGTATCCATTTTCACCACTACAATTTGGAACCAATCATCTGCTTCTTGAGAATCGCTTTCACCAATAAAGGCTCGAACTCTAAACCATTGAAAATCCTACAGGCTCTAATTCATGTCACGCACGACCGATTCATCTCTCGCATAAGCAACCATGTTTTGTAATACTCGATACATGGCTTTTGTGACATTAGCCTGATCCATCTCTAGTGTCGGTGCTGAGGTTGGGGTTGGAGTAGTTGTCGGCACGTTTCCCCTTCTACGTCTAGTCGGCATTCTATAAAAATAAAAATTCTGGGTTGTAAATTGACATTTTATTTTACTCTAAGTATGCATACTATTCCTATGGAAATCCCAAACCATGCTCTGATACCAAAAATTTTGTCACGTCCTAAAATCCAGGGCAGTGGCCTGTAGGAGTGTTAAATAAATAAATGAAAATCTCATATTTCTAAATCTACCAGTTTTTATATTTTACCCTTTACCGTCTCTTTAAACTTTTTTACAAATTATACTTGTATATTTTAAATTAATTATTATTTGTATTTAAATTCTTATCACGATATTAGGTGGTGAGGTACCCAAATCTCATAGATGCATACTTGGATAAAATAAAATAAGTGAGAATGCAAAAGTAAAGTTTAGGAGTTACAGTCTTGGAATGCTTATTTACATACTTGATCTTAAAGTAAAAGAACACTACTTCAAGTTTTTAATCCTTGTCATCTATTGATGATTCCATGTAACCCGTATCCTCTAATCACCTTTCTCTCTTGGGGGTTTACCAGTTTTGAAATGGTGAGCGAAAGGCCCAGTAGGATAATTTAAAAAAAAAATTTCAACATTTTATTTTAACCATCATACTAAGTATATATCAATGCAGTATAGAAATATAAATGTGGAATCGTGATTTTGCAAATTATATCTCTAAATATATCTAATTCATGTACAGTCCATATGAACCCCCTCACTATGCTGAAGCATGATGTGTGGCACCCCCAACTTTTGGTTAGATGGAACTATTACAATCAAGCTCTCTAGCCGACTGAAATAGCTCGTGAACCTCATTGGGTTGCCAAAATTCTTTTTCTTTATTTTAAACTCTCGACATTTTGAAGCCATTTTTTTTAAAATACTTTTCTTTGTGAAAGCATAACGTAAGTAAACCATAATATGCGTTATCACTTTACAAGTACAAAATATAATTTACATAAATACATTGTTTCAACTTTGTATCATAAAATATATAATTTCTTTTTTTCAAATCTCTTCTTTGAAAGCTCAGCAGAAGACTAGTAGCAGGACCATATCCATAGTGGAATTCCCCATCCCATTGACACCGCATATCCTGCCATCATCTAAAGCATCCTACTACTGGATAGGTTTCTTACCTATAACATGAACATACTGGTGAGCTAACAAGCTCAGTAAGTTTAAACGTACATACTAGGAATCATGTAGATTCAAAAACACAAATAATAAAATTTTTCATAAATAGTACTATTCATATATGAATAGTAATTTTGACATTGACTTATAAATAGTAACTTTGACTTTGACCGGGTGCTATTCACGTCAACTTTAACCGCGAATACTAAACATATTGTTAGTACCTACCACGTCTGATTATGCTCACTTATGGCATTTATTTTAGTTTTAAGTCATTATCTTCTTTAGATTCTGGTTTTAAGGCTCTTATTGGTCGTACCATTATGCGCACTGACTGGGAGGGACTCTAGAGAGCAACCCACTGGCCACTCCTCTACAGTTTATCATCGCCCATAGCGGTTATCATATCCCTGAAGGACCTATAAACCCCCACCTTACTGGAGGCTGGTACCCCAATGGTAGTTTTATTACCGTCTTTCTTATAGTTCCTACCGGATGGCTTATCCTCATCTCATGGCTAGGAACTCTTTTAGCGATCGTATCACAATTATATTCTTTCATACATACGAACAGCACATTATGACTATGATAGTTAATTCACGTTGCAGACAAATAAATGTCTGAACTTACTCATGCTTCGTATAGACATAAACATTTCAAGTAAATCCATGGTCCCCAGACCCGTCAAGGGCAAAATGGTCATTTTGACCAAAAATTTTTGAACGGCTCAGCAAAGACCGTTAAAAACTTAGAATGATTTAAATAAGATTTTAGAGACCATAACTAAGATTCTTAAGGCTAAAATCCAGATTTTATGAAGTACACGAGCATGTACCTTGGGTACACGACCGTGTGTTGAGAGATTAGGTAACCTAAGAGGTACACGGTCTTGGACACAGATGTGTATCAAGTCGTGTACTTATGCATAGGTAGATAGGGTTACACAACCTTGTAGAAATAGACCTGAGCGTACACGGTTATAGACACGGGCGTGTATCAGATAAGAAAAAGAAAATAAAGAAAAAGAATTTTGGCAACCCAATGAGGTTCATGAGCTATTTCAATCAGCTAGAGAGCTTGATTGTAATAGTTTCATCTAACCAAAAGTTAGGGTGCCACAAGTTGGTATCAGAGCAGTTAACCATATCCCTTCTGGCACAAAGCACAACTTACTTGTTAATCCAAGTAAGTTAGTTTCTCTTTAAGATAGTTAGCTATTTGTTTACATAATGATATGTGTATATATATGTTTGTGTAGGATATACGATGATGAGACTACCTTATGTGAGACCTCATCAGTACCAGCGACCATATAAAGGTGGGAGACCACTAAGAGTATAGACATGGTCTGTGATTAGGCCATCTATATCTCAATGTCCTGTGCATCGACCACCGACGCCTGAGCTGCCACCACCATGGGCTAGGGTACTATTATTGATCTGAGCACCACCTCCACTACCAATGCAACCTCCACCATTCGAGAGAGATATCCCAATAGTCGAAGGGTGTCCACACATAGGACAGAGGATATCGATTCACGCGGTACATGCATTCTAAACTAGTTATCCACCCACTTTTAAGGGAGGTCAATAGGGGATCGCTACAATAGATTGGTTACACGTAATAGAGATGATTATGCATCAGTGTGACATTGATGAAGAATGCTGGGTGATGTTGGCTATCAGCACATTCCAGAGAGACACACGCATGTATTAGGAGTACTGTGATCAGGATATGCTGTTGGGATTTGACTGGGTAGAGTTTAGGCATGTGATGACACAACAATTTTTGCCCAAGAGTCCAACACCAGTTCTAGATTCTCCAGAGAGCCAAGTAGCGACACCGTCGCCCACATCGCCTAAATTTACCGATGTTAGAGAGTTCATTCTCTGTGCAGAAAGGCTTCAGATGCTGTTCAGTGACACGGTTTTCATGTACACAATACGATTCGAGGAGAACATCATGAAAAGATGTCCCCTCCCTAACCTTACTAACAAGGATTTCTGTGACATATTTTGGAAGGGACTTGCAGTGGAGCTTCGACAAAGGGTAACTCCACCATATTCCCTTACTCTAAAAGAATTTATAGTTACTGTGGCCAAAGTTAAAGAGGAGTTAATGTTAGAATGCATGGTGCGCAAGAGGTGCGAGCAAGGATTGCAAGAGGCAATGTTAGACCGTCTTTATGGAGCATGACCTATGGCCAATGACCATGAGACTGGCCCATCTAGGAGACGGGTTGAGATGAGTCCCAATGGGGGAACACCATCCGGGATTAGGAATGGTTTGAATGAAGAAGAGGAAGATTCGGAAGAATTTCTTGTAGTTCCGGATCAACCAAAGGATTAAAATGTAAAATATGTAAAGATGTATAAATGTATATGTATGTACATGTACATGTATGATTGGGTTGAAAGGCCATTTTGAGAAAAAGGCCTTAAAGTTGATATGTATATAGATGTTATATGTATATAAATCCTGTGGAATGCTATATTACGAAATTATGATATGCTAAAATGATGAGGTACTAAATTTTATAATGTTTAAAATCTATTTTACTTATATTGTAAAAATATACTTGTAGAAAATCTAATGATTGATTTTCATGTGACTATAGGCAAATAAGGAATATGGTGAATACTCGAGGTTAAAGGAATATGAGAGGGCATCCCGTCCTTTCTGAAAGGGTTGATGAGTTACAAGCCCTTTTAGAAGCACAGATGAAGGAGAATGCAGAATTAAGACAATGACTAAATGACACAGAACAAAGGCAAGGCTAAGAAGAAGGCCAAACCTCACAAATGGTTGCAACTGAACAAGCAGTGTCGCTTGTTATGCCTGAAGTGGTACTTGAAACCCAACTTCAACCCTGAATAAATCAAGAGCCACTATACGAGCATTTCCGACGAATGAAATCGCCAGAGTTCGAGGGCTCTACGGACCCTCTGGAAGAAGGGGCATGGCTTTCCTAATTACAGATGATCATTTATTTTATGGATCTAACGAAATAGGAAAAGGTCTTATGTGCATCTTTTGTTCTACGAAAGGATGCAAGGTTCTGGTGGGATACCATTAGAATGAGAAGGAATATGGCAACGATGACATGGAACGAATTTTTAGAAGAATTTAACCAAAAGTATTATGACCCTACATTGCTAAACCACAGCAGAGGGAATTTTCCAAATTAAAGCAGGGGAACATGTCGATTAGTAAGGTCTGTAGAAAGTTTGACTAACTATCTCGACTATGCTCGTACGCAATCCCTACTAAGAAGGAGAAAATACAAAAAATGCTGGGAATGTTTCGACTAGACACAGCTGCTCTAGTTGATAGTAGACTAGTGCCACCAACTTCCATAGTAGATTATGTAAGCAGAGCCTCAAGAGCAGAGTTCCACTTGGCTCGACAGAAAGAAGAGAGGGAGAAAATCTGGGAGGCCAAGAAAAAGAAAAAGTCTTGGCTAAAGCTTCTCAAATTGGAATCCAAACTAGCCAGAACAATAAATCGAATTAGAATACCAAGCCAGGACAGTCCAATGCTTCAAGCTCATAGCAGCAGGGAAAAAAGAAAGGTAATTTTTTTAAGAATCAGAATCAGAACAATTAGAATCAACAGTAGAGGCTAAATAATAATGCCGAACCTATCATGCATGGTTGTGTAATATGTGGGAAAAGACATCCAAGCCGATGCTGATACACCCTAAATGCTTGTTTCCAGCGCAGAAAGGATGGCCATTTTGCCAAGAATTGCCCAGAAAATTGACAAATCGTGCAAGGAACATTTCAACCTCAGCAACAACATTCTCAAACACATGTGATACAAGCCAAAAATGAAAGGTCACCGACAGTACAAGAAAGACAGGAACACAGGCCTCATATAGATGTGTGTGTAATGGCGTACACAAAAGAGGATGCAGAAGCAGGAATGTCGAATGTAGTGACAGGTCAGCTTTCTATCACTAATCATTTAGTGTCTGTTTTATTTGATTCTGCCACTATGCATTCTTTCATTTCGTGCAAATTTGCTAATAAGATAGGATACCCTAAGGATAGCATGGGTAAGACGTTTAGAACGGCCCTACCCTCACGCGAAATTTTATTGTCCAATTACTGGTTACCAATAATTGTGGCAAATAGGGAGTTGTATGCAGAACTAATCATGATGAAATTGGCTGATTATGATATAATTCTAGGAATGGATTTCCTAAGAACATATCAAGCCACAATTGATTACCGGGACCGGAAGATTATATTCTGACCTGATCAGGAAGATAGTTTCGAATACATGGATTCGTCACGTAAATCGAGAAAGATGATGATTAACTCGATGAAAGCAAGTAAGTTGATGTCTAGTGGTTATGCTGGATATTTGGCATACGTGGTAGACGTGATAGAGGAACAGATGCATCAACCAGAAGATGCTCCCATTGGCAATGAATTTATCGATGTTTTTCCTGAAGAGTTACCAAGATTGCCACCTAAACGAGAAATTTCCTTTGAGATTGAGCTACTTCTAGGAACGACACCCATTTCTAAAGCGCCGTACCGAATGGCACTTGTGGAGTTGAAAGAGCTATAGGTGTAATTCAAGGAGTTACACGACAAAGGGTTCATACGTCCAAGTTATTCCCCATGAGGTGCTCCAGTGTTGTTTGTCAAGAAGAAGAACAAAACTTTCCATATATGCATAGATTATCGAGAATTGAACAAGGTCACTATCGAGAATAGTTATCCGTTACCTAAAATTGACGACTTGTTTGATCAACTCAAAGGCACAGCAGTACTCTCCAAGATTGATCTGCGATCAGGATATCATCAACTACGGATCAAGGATAGTGATATTCTAAAAACAGCATTTAGGACTCGTTATAGTCATTATGAATTCCCAGTGATGCCGTTTGGGTTGACGAATGCTCTAGCTGCATTTATGGATTTGATGAATCGAGTCTTCAATGAATTCCTTAATAAGCTTTTCATTATGTTTATCGATGACATACTTATATATTCAAAGAACCATAAGGAGCATAAGGAGCACCTGAGGATTGTTCTTCAAATGATAAGAGAGCACCAACTCTATGCCAAGTTCTCCAAATGTGAATTTTGGCTGAATAAAGTGCATTTTCTCAAGCACGTAGTCTCCAAAGTAGGAATCACCGTGGATCCTACCAAAGTGGAGGCGATCAATGAATGGCCTGCACCTAGGAACGTGACCTAGATACAGAGTTTTTAGGTTTAGCTGGCTATTATAGGAGATTCATAGAGGGATTTGCATGATTTGCTGCACCTATCACAACACTTACGTGGAAGGAGAGGAAGTACGAATGAACAGAGGAGTGTGAAAGGAGCTTTCAAGAACTGAAGAAGCGATTAACGAGTGCACCAATCCTAACACTTCTTACTGAAGGGGAGATGTTCATGATATATAGCGATACATCAAAAATGGGATTAAAAGCGGTTCTGATGCAAGGTGGCAAGGTGATTACCTATGCTTCACGTCAGCTGAAGGATCATGAGAAAAATTATCCTACGTACAACTTGGAACTTGCTGTAGTAGTGTTCGCATTGAAAATTTGGCAACACTATTTATATGGAGCTTGATGTCAGATCTACACCGATCATCAAAGTCTAAAATACTTTTTCACACAAAAGGAGCTGAATTTATAGCAAAGAAGATGGTTGGAATTGGTGAAGGATTACAATTGTGAGATCCTATATTAGCCAAGAAAAGCCAACCGTGTAGCAGATGGTTTGAAAGTCTATTATTCTGCACCAGTTGTCAATAGAGAAACTGCCAAAGTTGTTGTAACAAGAGATAAACTCGATAGAGTTAGAGTTGATATCTGGAAAGCTAGTAGTGCTACAACTAGAGTAATCATTAATCGAAGATATTAAAATGGCTCAGAAGCAAGACACCAGTTTAGCAAGTCATCCAAAAGAAGTTTTCAAGGATGGACTAATCCTACATCAGGGAAGAATTCATGTCCCCGTTGATGAAGAGTTCAAAAAGCAAATTATGACAGAAGCTCACGAGACGCCATATTCAGTGCATCCCGAAGCCAGCAAAATGTAACAGGATTTAAAATTACAATTCTGGTGCAAAAGGAATGAAGAGTGATATTACAAAGTTCGTGAGCTGATGCATGACGTGTTAGAAAGTCAAGGCAGAGCATCAGCATCCAAGTGAAAAATTGGAGCTATTGGAAATTCTCGAATGGAAATAGGAACATATTACAATGGACTCTATAGTGGGATTACCGAAGACCCGAGAGGGCTATGATGCCATTTGGGTTATCATTGATAGATTGACAAAGATGGCAAGATTCATAGTAGTGAAAATGACTTTTTCACTGGAAAAGCTGGCAAACCTCTATGTGGTCCATATTGTTAGGCTACATGGTGTTCCTAAACCCATTGTGTCGAATCGAGATGCACGATTTACATCGACATTTTAGAAATACGTGCAAGAAGCCATAGGAATGGAATTGTGTCTTAGTATGGCTTTTAATTCGCAGATAGATGGACAATCTGAACGGACTATCTAGACGTTAGAAGACATGCTTCGTGCTTGTATAATGGATTTTTCAGGAAATTAGAACAAAAAGCTTCCTTTGATAGAATTTTCATACAATAATAACTACCAAGCTTCTATAGGAATGGCACCCTATGAAGTTTTATATGGAAGGAAGTATAGATCACCCATCCACTGGTACAATCTATAAGAAAAGTAGCTACACAAGATGGATTTTGTGCAAGAAACAACAGATGCAGTTGCAAAGATACAGTAGCGAATGAAGATTGCACAAAGCTGGCAGAAGATTTATGCAGATGAGCGACAAAGATCCCTAGAGTTTAATGAAGGGGATTTCGTATTCCTAAAGGTTTCGCCAATACAGGGAATAATGCATTTCAGTAAGAAAGGGAAATTGAGTCTGAGATATATTGGACCATTTGAAATCATTGAACATATTGGAAAGGTTGTCTATAGGTTGGCATTACCTCTAGAGATGTCAGCAGTACACAAGGTGTTCCATGTACCTATGTTGTGGAAGTACATACTGAATCCATCCCATGTATTAAGGCATGAACCAGTTCAGATTCAGGAAGATCTGACCTTTAAAGAGCAGCCTATTCAAATTTTAGCTCATGAAGAGAAAGTATTGAGAAACAAAATAATTTTGCAAGTCAAAGTCCTGTGGAAGAATCACAACGTCGAAGAGGTTACATGGGAGCATGAAAAAGAAGTGAGGGAATTGTACCCCCACTTGTTCTAAATTTTCGATGATGAAAATTTTATAAACAGGGGTGAATGTGATAACTGAGGACTTCTCAAGTTCTCAGAAGAAATGTAAAATTGTATGTATATGACAATTTTAATGTATGAAATATGAAAAAGTTATGTTTTAATATTACATAGAACACGATAAAACATTCTAACAGTGAAAAAGGGTGTGATTTCGGAGATGGAAAATTTTCCCAAACCAAAACGGGTGAAACGACCCCAAATCAGAGACAAAAGCCCTAGAGGGTGCACCGAATGTAGTAAAAGATGAAAACTTATGGTAGTAATTTTTGGCCAAATGGAAGCAAAATAAGGCAAACCGATCGCACAGGAGGCATCAGAACCCTGCCTACGTGATTTTTCTATTCGGTTTGACTTTTGGTCAAACTTTGACCACGAATTAATATGAGGAATTAATTGGGTGATGTCATTCATGACATCAATAAAAGATGTAATTAATGAGAAATTATGGATAATTATGGTGGTAGGTAGATCTAAGGGTGGTAATTTAAAGTAATATTGAATCAAAGGTTGGATTTAGGCCAAAATTGCAAGAAATTTTTAGCAAAATTTTTAGTTTTTATGGGTTGTTTAGAGGCAGTGGAGGACTGAAAAAAATCAGCCAAACTTTGCAAATTAGTCCTTAAAAAGTTGCTAAAAGGTCCTTTAAAACAAGCCAAATTGCACAAAAAATTGACAAAGAAACCCTTCCCTTTTTGGCTGCCTATATAAACTGGTTGAAGGGCTGAAATTTCAGCCAAAAACAAAGAAGAAAAATTGGCCCCCTTGCTGCCCATTTCCAGCCATGAGTTTCCCTTCAATTCCAAGCCAAAAATTTTGCAAGCTTTCATCAAAATTCACTCAAAAACACCTTTCAAGCTTCAAGGGTTCAATCTAACAAGGTGAATATCCATTTTTCATCTTTTCTTGCCATTTTGTTCTTAGAAACCATGGCATTTTTTTTTTGGGGGGGTGAGAAGGGAGATTGTGAAAAAAATTTGATTTAAACCTTGTTGTTTTAGTTGGTTGTTTTTATGGTGATTAAGATGCATCTTGAGACAAAATTTTGGTGCCTTGGTTTGGTGAAAAACCGTGTGTGGTATGGTACGAGAAACAATGTTTGATTGTGGAAAATTTTATGAGTTTGGTTCCTTGGTTTGGTGAAAAACAAACTTGTGTAAGTGGTGGATTGAAAATCAAATTTTAGCTTAGGTTTACCTAAGAAACCCGTGACCTATGTGGGAACAATTTTATGAGGAAATTTAATGAGGTTTTGATGTGGATATGTGCATTAAATACCTTGATTTTGAAGTGTAATGGAATAAGATTTGTGGTGAAAATATTTTGGTGTTGACATGCCTATGAAAACCATGGCCCATTTTGAGGAAAAATAATGAATTGATGTGTTGGATTGAATGGTTGATAATATGGAAAAATTTTACATAAAGGTTTGGTGACTTTGTGTAAAATAGGCCTTTGATATAGTACATGGTAGGTACTAAGGTTCTGAGGCATACCTAACGCCAGAAAAATCTAAAATTTAAGCGGAAATGCTGTCAAAATTTTAAAATCGACATAAAGGGCATTTCATGAAATGAAGGATAAAAATGTCCTCAGTAATGGAGACCGAGACCTCTTGGTAAATTAGACTCGGGATTAGGAGAACAAACTTTTTTAGTAATAGTAAACTATCCGTCTAAAATTTTAAAACATTAAAAGAACAGGAAAAATGATGTTAGGAGTAATTTAGGAAACGCGAGGTAAGTTTATGGTCGGGATGGAAAACCTGAGCCCCCAAGAACCAAGGCTCGAGAATAGGATAACAAACGTTTCAGGAGTAGTGTAAGGACTGCCCCATTCCTGTAACTTAAGTTTCATTTAATGAGAAATTGAGGAATAACTTAACTTTCATTTAATATGGTATATGATGATTTGTTATGTGATATGTTAATACGGTATATGTTGGTACCTGATATGTTATATGATTTTAAATATGTTTTATGTTTAAACATGTTTTACGGTAAACATATTGTACTTACTAGGCGTAAAGCTCACGTAGTGTGTTCATGTTATAGGTAAGCGTCCTACGGCTTAAACCCCAATGGGCGATGGTGGCGGCGGAGGCGGATGTGAGGGCAAGGGTATAGAGACATCGCGAGTTTATCTTCCGCAAATTTGAGTATCAGTATTTGAATAGTAGTGGTTAAATATTAATTAAAATAGTAACTGTCAAATAGTATTTGTGAATAGTAATCGCTAAACAGTAATTTTAAATAGTACCGTTAAATAGTATTTTTGAATAGTAATCATTAAATAGTATTTTGAATAGTAAACGGTATACGTACGTACACAGTAAATATGTATGTGTTTTAATAAAAATCCTTAAATTTATGATATCTAGTTAAGTATCAATTGCAAGAAAGTATAAGCAAGTAAGTAAGTTTTTAGTGACGGTCCGGCCCACTGAGGGCACGGTGCATCACAAGTAGTGAAATGTCCATTTGAGACTCCGAAACGTTAGAAAAATGAGAAACGACCCTAAGTGTCAGAATAGTACCACCCGAGAGTTCGGTAACAAATAATTGCATGTATTACAGCAAAGACTGCTACAAAAATGTAAAGAAGTCTAATAAATATTATTTTAAGATATTTGGGCTTAGAAAATCCCATAAAAATAGTAGAGTGGAAATGTTACAGTTCCGAGACCTGTCAAGGGCAAAATGGTCATTTTGATCAAAAATTTCTGAAAGGCTCGGAAAGGACAATTAAGGACTTAGAATGATTTAAATAAGATTTTAGAGGTCATAACTAAGATTCTTAAGGCTAAAATCCAGATTTTATGAAGTACACGGGTGTGTACCTTAGGTACACGGTCGTGTGTTGAGAGATTAGGTAACCGAAGAGGTACACGGTCTTGGACACGGACATGTATCAACCCGTGTACTTATGCATGGGTAGATAGGGTACACGATAGTGTAGAAATAGACCCGAGGGGTACACGGTTATAGACACGGGCGTGTATCAGACCGTGTATTATGTAGAGAGATGAAAAGTATTGTGATGCTAAGAACAAAATGGCAATAAAAGGATGAAAAATGGAGACTCACCTTGTTAGATTGAATCCTTGAAGCTTGAAAAGTGTTTTGGAGTGAATTTTGATGAAAACTTGCAAAATTTTTGGCTTGGAATTGAAGGGAAACTCACAGCTGGAAATGGACAGCAAGGGGGCCAATTTTTCTTCTTTGTTTTTGGCTGAAATTTCAGCCCTTCAACCAGTTTATACAGGCAACCAAAAAGGGAAGGGTTTCTTTGCAAATTTTTTGTACAATTTGGCTTGTTTCAAAGGACCTTTTAGCAACTTTTTAAGGAATAACTTGCAAAGTTTGGCTGATTTTTTTTTCAGTCCACCACCGCCTCTAAACAACCCATAAAACCTAAAAATTTTGCTAAAAATTTCTTGCAATTTTGGCCTAAATTCAACCCTTGATTCAAGATTACTTTAAATCACCACCCTTAGATCTACCTACCGCCATAATTACCTATAAGTTCTCATTAATTACATCATTTATTGATGTCATGAATGACATCACCCAATTAATTCCTTATATTAATTCGTGGTCAAAGTTTGATCAAAAGTTAAACCAAACAGAAATTTACCGAAATCACGTAGGCGGGTTTTTGACACCTCCTATATGATCAGTTTGCCTTATTTTGCTTCCGTTTGACCAAATATTACTACCATAAGTTTTTCATCTTTTAGGACAGTCGGTGCACGCTCTAGGGCTTTTGGCTCCGATTTGGGGCCGTTTCACCCGTTTTGGTTTGGGAAAATTTTCCATCTCTGAAATCACACCTTTTTTCACTGTTAGAATGTTTTATTGCGCTTTATATAATATTAAAACACAACTTTTTCATATTTCATACATTAAAATTGTCATATACATACAATTTTACATTTCTTTCGAGAACTTGAGAAGTCCTCGGTTATCACATGATGAGTGAACCTCGATCGAGCTGTGCACTCTTCGCACGTGTGTGCTGGCTCCTGGTATACTTTAACGCCAACTTCAATTTTCAAAATTTCATTTGAAATTAATATTCACGTAATAAAATATACCGTATTATTTTCCAGGAAAATCCATGACCGAAAATATTTTATTTAATTTCTGAAATCGTGATATTTTCTAAAATCACAGAATTTTTAAAACTTTATAAACTCATTTTCTTTAAATTATTTTGGCCAAATCACTAAAAAAACAATACTGGCTACAAAAAAAGAGTAAGATATCCTACCTCGTCGACAATTTAATCTAATGTCAACTTCTTGCATAAATTCCAAGATAGTCTTTTTCTCCAAATTCGATCAACAAATACCTAAAATAAGAATCACAGATAATTTAATTATCTGTCCAGGAATTCTGTAATCGTAATTACGGCAAATTCAATTAATTGATTCTAAAATTTAAAACGATATTTTATTCTAACACCGAAATTTTAAAATGATGATTTTAATATAAGTACTTAGGATATTTTTAAAAAATTTTGACATGACCTGACTTAAAATATAGACTACCCAAAAACTCCAAAACACTTAACCTATAAAAAAATAAATTCCAATTCCCAGAATAGTTCAAATTTCAAATTTCAAATCCGAGATTAATTTTAAACCTTTAAAACTTTTAATTCAAAACTATTATTATTTTTATTATTTTCTTTTCTTTATATATACAAACATATAAATATATATACTTTTGGGGGAAAGGGTCAGTTTTCGGTTGGTGGCTCACTGCGGTGGGAGGACGGTGGTGTCGGTCAGTTAGGTTTGGTGGCGGTGTGACTAGGAGCAACCGAGCGAGGCGGCTGGCTAGATTGTGGCATTGTGAAGGGAGTGGGTTGGCGATGGTGTAGTATTTGCGAGATGGTAAGGGCATAGACGTTCGTGGGTGACTAGACAGCGAGATAGCGACAAGGTCGACTGGGCTGCACTAGCAACTACATGGAGGCACAACTGGCTGGGTGCGAGATAGTGGCTGGTGGAGGCTCGAGTTCAGTGTGGCTTTGGGAGTTATAGAGGATGGCGACAGCGGCTGGTGTGGTCATGAGGAGGGCGAGGTGCGATGGCCCACGATTTTAGCTTTTTAGGGGCTGACATCGTGGAGCTTCAGCCTTGGGCAGGGTCAAGCTAGTGGCGGCGAGGCTAATTAATGTCGGTATAGTGACAAGCAAAAGAGGATGTGGGTTGGTTGATGTTGGCTAGGTGTCGTGACTAGGTCGCGGCAACCAAGTGGGTGAGAGAGGAAAAAGAAAGAAGAAGAGAGAGAAAGAGAAAGTAAGGGAATGAGAGAGATCAGTGAGAATTAGAGTGAGACGAAAGAAAGTGAGGGATTGAGAGAGATGAGTGTGAATAAAGGAGTCGATCAGAAAAAAAATAGAGAGAGAGAAAAAGAGGTTTAAGTAGAGTCTAAAAGAGAAAAGAAAAAAAAAAGAAGTCTTTTAGAGAATTCCGGAGAGAGAAAAAGAAAAAGAAAAATGAAAAAATGAGGTAAAATAACATTTAGTAAGAATTATTAAGTAAAAATTTCAAAATTTCAAAATTTGTAAAAAGGTTTAAAATATCTTCAAATTAAATTTAATACTCCGAAAATTTAAAATTGAATTCTCATAATTAAAAATTTATTGGCACGCTAATAATTAAATTTTATACATTCACGTATGAAATTTAAACTCAAAAATTTCACAACGAGATAGGTTCATTGGGTATAAAGTACATATATGATGGAGATATTGCTTACAGATAAGGAATCGTAACTCTTATGTAGAATTAAGGTTATCCTCTTAAAGGCATTATGCTAGATTGGTAAGAATGGATAAGGTTTTGGATCGTTTGCTTTGTAGACGACTTATTATTCACATATAGTAGATAATCATTCTCTTATCAAGTATATAATAGATCTTTAAGATAACATGATCAAAAGGTTGAATGGACTTTGACCTAGGTTGATGATGAATATCATATGAGGGTTTTGCATTAATAGCAAGGTCATTAGACGGGGTCCTTTCGAAGGCTTGCATAATTTGCAATATGATTGGAAGTTGAGTTTTAGGTCTGTAGTGGAATGATCTTAAAATTAGTGATCATGTGATTGAGTTGTTTGGTATAAAACAATGATTATATGTATCATATTAGTCCCTCTGCTAGCTCCTATAATTCCTTAAAGGTGGTAGTTGATCAGGGTATTCTTTTGTGGCTTGTCTTTTTACATTTGGTGATGAAAAATCTAGATCACCCTTCACAAAGGGTGTAGGCATTTTCTCTGTGCACCGAGAGGGCAAAATTACAATTTTATATTATTCAATAAATTGGATAAATATTTAATTAATATTTATTTTAGAAGATAAGATTTGAAATTTAAATTTATTGTATTTGGTTTGAAAATCAAATATGAGATTAATTTAAATTTTGAAAATCTTATCTTAAATAAATATTTGAAATTTAAAAGATTATCCTATTTAAATTTAAATTGAACAAAATCTAGTCCTAGCACAACACAAGGATGGCGTCCATATTGGATAAGGGTGGAAGACAAGATTTTCTCCTAATTTGAATTTAAATTTTGTTTTGAATAAGAGATTACACAATTATTGTGGATAAACCACATGGATAAATCTTGTTAAAATCTTGTTTAAGTTTTGAATCTCTTCTTCCCATGATAGTCGAAATTTTATAAGGGTTTTCCCCTAGAGAGAAATTGGTTCTTAAGGAAAGCCCGTGGCAACCTAAGCAACCTACAGCTACCTGAAGGTAGCCACAACTGCTTGCAGCTAGGCTACTACTAGCCATGGCTTCGTAAGGGCAGCCACGAGTGTAAACCCATGGCAGTCCTGGGATGTTTTCCTCGTACCCCGACTCCTCGAGATCGGGACAGAATTTTTAAGAATTATTGATGATTTAAATTTTAATTTTAAATTGTAAATAATCATATATTAAATTTTAATTTTAAATTGTTGATGATTTAATCATATGCTTATGCATGAGATTTAAAAATTGCTTAAAATTCTAATTTTTTTAAAATTTGAATTTTAAAGGAATTTATGGAATGAGAAATAAATGGTGGAGGTATATAAAGATGGATTCATGAAGATGGAGCAAAATTCAAGACCCAAAGAATGCTTTGAATGAAATTTTGTAATCCTTATTTATTTATTTTTCTAGGATAGAACCATAGCTAGGTTATTTAAATTCTCTATCATTTATTTTTCCTAGGTTTTATCATAGTTGGATAAATACGTATTGATAGAATGTTATGTTGCTATTTGATGACAAGTCATATAGGATAGAAGAATGCCGCTTATATTATGTTTATCATACATAGTTTAAATTAAAAAAACATATTGTTTTAAAATATTGAGTGGGAGAGGATTTCAAACAAAACCCATGACCTCCATTATTGATCCATATGTGAAAGTACAGTAGCGCCTCGTGTTAGTTCCGCCCTGACCACACATTCGGTAAGTGTCTACCACCGCTAGTATACTGGGTTGGATCTCCTATATGGAAAACATGTTTGGGTATATTCTATTTGAGACCATCCCAAGATGGCTTGAATGAGACATGAATCAGACGTTATAAACAATAGTTACACATTCAATACTCGTTTAGTAATTTGTTAAGAAATGCCCTAAACATTAGAGACATTTTGATGTATTTATTTTGAACTGGATAATAAAATTATATATAGAGGTTATTCATTACATTGCTGTTTGTCCTCATTCTATTTACATGTTAAAGTAAATGTAAGCAAATATGGCTCCCTGACTGCTTGTGTTAAAACTGTTAGAACGTTGCATGCAATGAACTTTTTGTATGCGAGAAGACAATGTTCTAAAGTAAGCGGTCTAAAGTAAGGTCTGCAGTCTATGGGGTTAGACTGAGCATCTAACTCATGTTAAGACTATTATATTATCTAAAGCCATGGTGGGGACGGTTTGTCTTGACTGTCTGGAGCATAGACTCCCAAGTAGAGACATAGATATGTTACTTGGTGGTGACATATTAGACCGGGACTAAAGCGTGATTGATCTATGTAGTCCACTATAAGTGGATCAATCTACTTTTGACGTTCATTGTGCGGTAACCTTAATCTTGAGTGAATGAACTACTTCATGGATATGACTAGTGTACGTTGATGTTCCAATGGCTAAAGCGTCTCAGAGGCAGTAAGCTTATAGACCGGTTTGTTGGGTGCATGACTTGTATACGATGAAGGGTTTGTTTACAGATATTGGAATCATAGCTCTAATAAGGAGTTAAGGGTATCCTCTTAAAGGCATTATACTGGATGTGAAAATGGAGAAGGCCTTGGATCGTCTGCTGGGCGGATGACTTCTTATTCACATATGGTGAATAATCATTTTCTTATTCGGTAGTATAATGGAACTTTAAGATAGCCTGATCAATAGGATTGAACGGACTTTGACCTAAGGCTGATCATGGATATCATATGAGGGTTCTGCATACATGACAAGGTCATTGGACAATAGGTTGTCACAGGCTTATGTAATACGGTATATAATTGGGAGTTCAGTTTCAGGTTTATAGTGGTGTGACTCTGAAATTAGTGATCATATGATTGAGTTGTTTGGTAAAGAATGATGATCATATGGATTCACGGGAGCCTGATTATATATATCTAATTGGTCCCTCTACTAGCTCCACATAATTCCTTAACGATTGGCAAATTGATTTGTGTATGCTATTGGCTAGTTGATTACGCATGGATGGTGTTGACATAGGATTAGGATGGTGGACAAGATTCTCTGCGGTTGAATTCAGATTTTGTTTTGGATAATAGAGTACACAATTATTCGAACTCCAAATAAAGTTGCCATGATTTTATTTGAGATTAGATTGGAGTTTTAGAAAATTATCCATGAGAATAAGAATTTGAAATACAACTGTTTGTGGATTTTGAAATTTGAATTTGAAATTTAAATTTGAAATTAGAAATTAGAATTTTGAATTTTGAATTTTGAAATTTGAAATTCAAATTTTGAATCACAGTCCAAGTAGAATTCGAATTCTTTGTGGATAATTCCACAAGGCTAGAATTCGAATTTGAGTTGGATTATGAAGAGGAAAATCTTGTTTGAATCCTACTTGAATTTTGAATCCCAATCCTAACTAACTTGGTCAAATTTTGTTGACGAAAATCCTCCAAGGTATTTTCGATTTTTGTGGATAAGGATGCAGGGAAAAATTCAAGTTTTAATCCCAGTTGAATTTGGATTCTCTTCTCCCTAAAAGTGGGTGAAATTTTAAGGGCAAATCTCAAAGAGATTTTCGGTTATTTTGGATAAGGATGAGATAAAATTCAAGCTTGAAAATCCTAGTTGAACTTTTGATTCTCCCCCTACTTTTTGTGGCTGAAATTTTTGAGGAGATCTTGGAAAAGATTTTCGGATTTTTTGGTTGGATAATGGTGAGAAAAAATTCAAGTTAAAATCCTGTTTGAATTTTGAATACAAAATCCTAGAGTTGGCTGAAATCTTTTGGTGGTTTTTTGGTTGGAAAAATTCAGATTTTGTGGATGGATAAGGGAGAAAATCTTCTCCTAATCCAATTCGAATTCAGAGGATCACCTCATGCAAGTCTATAAATAGAGGTCCTGCCACTCTAGTTCTCTCAGACCACAGACTCTCAGGTGAGCAGGCTTATTGTTGCACAACTCACCGTGACAATAAGTTCTTTAGAGATCTGGGTAGTCAGAAGAAGACTAGCAGTGCTAGCATACCGATCGAGGTTCAGAGTGCCCACACACTCAGCCATTCGGGAATTGGAGAATAGTAGAGAAGGCTAGTTGGTTGAAGCCCTCCGATCATTCTCCTCCTGCAGATTAGCATCCTTGAGGTATGAGTTTAAATTGTCGTTGGTTTATTGTATATGGCATCATAAGATATTTAATGATCTTGAAAAATTTTTATTGTTCCACTGCGCCATTCTGATACGTTTTTACAGATTTATTTCCTACATAATTAACCTCCCCAGGGAGCTTTATTAGTTAAATTGGTGGCCAAAACATACAATTATTAATATATGTCTTAACCTTGGACGATTTAAGACAACATATATTAATTGGATGGAATCTGTGTTTTCACTATTTGTTTCGTGATCACCCCGAGGTGACTTAGAGTGATAGATACTGAAAATTACTATTGTAATGCTATATGTTTTTTGTTTAAGTTTTTCATGTAGGAACATATTCATATATTTGACTTGTTAAAATATTTTATATTAGCTTGGGCATTGTACTGATGTTCTTTTTTAGTTTATTATCAGTTCATAATGTCACCGACACCCTTAATCATGATACTTATTGAAAACAAATTAAACGGGGACAATTATAAGGAATAGAAAAGAAACCTGTTAATAGTTCTCAGTTGCAAGAGACACAAGTTTATATTAGACAAACCATGCCCACTAAAGCCCCGACCTGACACACCACTTGAATAAGTCCCTTTCATGTATACTCATTGTAAAGAATCTAATGAGATAGCTCGATGCTACATCCTAACTAGCATGACAAGTGCTTTACAAAAGCAGTACAAAACTTATCAAGTTGCTAGGAAAATCATGGAAAACTTCAAGGACATGTTTGGAGGCTAAGAAAAATTAGTTCGACAGTCCACTATTACAAACATAATGAACTCTAGGTAGAAAGCAGGTTGTCATAATCGCAAAATTTTACTATTTCTAGAAATTTTATATAGCTCGTGTACTCTATGATTTTTATGTGAAAAACTATAAAATATATGTTTTAATATTATTTAGAAGGCACAGAAATGTTCGGACAATATAGACAAGAGTGTGCTCAGAAACGGGAAATTTTACCAAACCGAAATTGGACAAATTATGCCTTTTTGGTTTCAAAAATTTTGAAAATATGCTGTAAACAACTAAAAGATGAAATACTTAAGATATTGATTTTTAGGCAAGCAGGAGCGAAATAAGGAAAACCAATCGCGCAAATAACCTCAGGAACTCATATACGCGATTTCGGTGTAAAAATTTTCGATTTGACTTTTGGTCAAAAGTTTGACTCCATATATATAAGGAGCCAAAGATTGAGTGTTCACCTTTGAAAGGATGTAAGGATACATTCCAATCCGAGGGCTAGGGTTTAAAGTCAAGAAAAATCAATGACTAAGATGCAAAGTTAACTAGAAAAAGTCAAAGAAAGTATAGCAAAATTTTCAAGAAGCTTCTAGGGTTATAGGTGGCAGATTTTGGCTAGAAAAACAAAAAAAATTCTGCCCAATTTTGTTTAATTATAAAGCAGCCCTTAAAGATTTCAAAAATTACACAAAAAGCTTGCAAAAATGCCCTTAAAACATTGCAAGAAAGTCCCTCAAATTTGCAGCCATAAAAGCCCACGGTTTTGGCCATGAAAAACAGAAAATTTTCAGCCAAACTTTGCTTCTTTTCTGCCCAAACAGCCATGAGTTTTTCGCCCCCCTAAAACAGGAAAAAAAAATTCTTCAAGTTTGCTTCAAGAAAGAGTGTAAAATTCATCTCAAAGTGCAAGTTAGCAAGCAAGCAAGGTAATCCTCTAATTTGGCATCATTTCTCCTTGTTTTTCATGAGGAAAAACCATGTGGAATGGGCTGTCTTAATGGGAAGAAAATCAGTTTTTGTTTCATGAAATTTTGGTTGAAAATGTGTGAATGATGTGTGATTAAGTGAAACAAGAAACAAGACCATGAAAAATCAAGTTATATGTGTGTTTTTCCTTCACCAAACCGTGGGGTTATTAGGGAATGGAATGATGAAATTCTCATGTTGTTTTGTTTGATTTTGATGTTGAAAATCATGTGGAAATGGAAAGAAAGAAATAGATGAAATGGGATCGAAAAACATGCAATGTTGGTGCTTGTTTTTCAATTAAAAACCATGGGAAAGAAAGGAAGAAAAAAATGAGATTTTGTGTTGATTGTGCATGGTAGATGTTATGTTGATTTTGTGTAGAAAACAAGAAAGAAAAATGGAAATGAAACCAAAATATTGAGGTTGATTTTCCAAGGAAAATCCGTGGGATAATGTATGAAGTTTTGAAGAATTATGTTAGGATTTTGTGGTGAAAAAAAATAAATGTGTTGATGTGGAAAACAAATAAGGAAATTTTGAGTTATAAAACAAAAAATTTTGTTTAGGGTTTTTGAGGAAAAACCATGTATAAGTTTAGTGGAAAATGAGAAAGTTTTGTTAAGTTATGGGAATGTGTGATTTAAGTATTAAACCGGGCCTAAAAATGATAAAGAACAGGTCGAAATCCCGTTAAAAATGAGCAAGTTTTGTGATGAAATTTTATGTAAAAAGTTGTAAATTTTACGTAAAATTAGGTTTGTGGCAGGGTAGAATAGGATAGATGGGTTCGAGGCGTTTCCTAAACGCCAGGAACCTAGAATTTCAGTGGAAATGCTACCGAAATTTTCAAAACACCCAAAAGGCAATTTAGTAAACGAGGGGCAAAAAGTAGGGTCAGGAACCGGAAACCCGAGCCCCCTCGGAAACCTAAACTTGAGAAGAGGATAACGAACGATTACATAACTTGTAAAATAGTCATTTGAGGTCCCAAAAGACTAGAAAAACGAGAAACGACCCCGAGAGTCGGAACAGTACCACCCGAGGGTCGGGTGAATAGTAACTCGAGCGTTTTGGTAGAAAATATCGTAAAAGCTCGGTAAGACCTAAGAAACGTTATTTTAGGATTTTTGGGATCAGAAAATCCAGATAAAACAAGAATTTCCCTGTCTATAGTCCCGTCAGGGGTAAAATGGTCATTTTGACCAAAATTTTCTAAATTGCTAGAAAAAGGCCGTAAAAGCCTCAAAATAATTTTAATAAATTCTAAAGGCTAAAATGAAGTCGTAAGTCAGACAAACGTGGGAAAAATCCGGCTAAAGATGAAATGGTCATTTTACCAAAAGGCAGGGGTAAAACGGTCATTTTGTCAAAAAGTTCAGAAAAATGATATTAAGGCCAGGAATAGTAGTTTATGCAGCAGAATGATTCTAGAATTAAAAATATGAATCCCAAAATGAATAATTAAGAGTCTCAATTAGAAATTTTATACTTTTACTATATTTTAGATATGAAATGAATAGTAAAAATAACCGCAATTTATTTCAGTTATAGGAAAGCAACCAAAAGGCGAATTAAGGAAGCCGATTGACTCAGGAAAGGAACCGCTAGTAAAAATCTGTAAGTTCAGACCTTTATTTGTCTGCAGCATGAATTTACTCAGTATGCTTATGTGATATAGATGACAGAAATTTAGTAGTCAGGTGCGGTATGCACACTAACATAAGATATAAAATCTTAAGAAAACTTCAGAATAAATTTAAAGAGTTCTAGACCCAGGAGGCAGCATAATTGCCACCGGTCAGGAACCACCAGAAACTCAGTAATTAAATCAGTATTGGCGTACCGGCCTCCCACACAGGTGGAGGTTTCTTAGATTTCAATTACAGTTATAATAGGACTCTAAACTGCTGGTGATATATCTCGGGTTTGAAGTCTGATATTTTCAGATTGTATAGGATTGGCCAGTGAGTCGCTTCCCAGAGTCCCTCTCAGTTATACGTGCATTACAGTATGACCAATTCAAGGGCCCAATAGCAGAATTCAGTATCAGAAAAAAGACTTAAGACTTCAGAACTGCCATAATTGAGCATAAAACCCACTAACTGTATGTGTAGTAGCTTAGATAACGGTTGAAATGAATAGTATCGATCAATGTCAACCCTACTATTCATGGTTAAAAATCAAAGTTACTATTCATATGAATAGTACTTTTCATGATTTTGTGTTTTATGTTCCTGCATGTATGTTTGAACTTACTGAGCTTGTCGCTCACCAGTTTATTCATGTTGCAGGTAAGAAACCTGTACAGCAGTAGACAGTGGATGGACGAGGAGCGGGATTGCATCTGCCTTCAGGGCTGGGCGAGGGGAATGGTCCTGCTACTGTTTTCCGCTGAGCAGATCTTGAGTGTTGTTTTGAGAGCAGATTTTGAATGATATTTTGAAAATACATCATGATATAAATTATGTACAACCAGTATAATAGTAGTATATCCTATGTTTTATGATGCTTATATTTTTTACCATTTACCATTTACAAGTTACAAGTAAGATGCCGGTGACCCATTGAGGTAACAGCCTACCATGGTGGACTTTAGAGCTCTACTATGCTAGTACTGTAGCCTCAATTCAGGGCAGGGTGCCACACAGGTACTCCACTAAAATATCATATACTCACGCTTCTAGCATTCTTTGCTGAGACTGCTAAAAACAGTGCTAAGTTGAATTATAACACCCAGATCGAGATGGTGTTTAAGGCTATGTCAAAAGATTTTGTAAGGTTTAAAGTTGCATATAATCTAGCAACAATGGAGTTAGGATTTACTGAGTTTATGAAGCAAGTCCAAGTTTATGAGCGGATGATCAACGATGGTAATTCGGTCCAATCAAAGGGAGATGCTGTAGGAAAATAAATCGATAAAAACGTATCAAAGTGGCACAGCGGAACAATAAAATTTTTTCAGATCGTTAAATATCTCATGATACCATATACAATAAACCAACAACAATTAAAACTCATACCTCAAGGATGCCAATCTGCAGGAGAAGAATGACCGGAGGGCTTCAACCAACTAGCCTTCTCTACTATTCTCCAATTCCTAAATGGCTGAGTATGTGGGCACTCTGAACCTCGATCGGTATACTAGCACTACTAGTCTTCTTCCAACCACCCAGATCTCTAAAGAACTTATTGTCACGGTGGGCTGTGCAACAACAAGCCTGCTCATCTGAGAGTCTGTGGTCTGAGAGAACTGGAGTGGCAGGACCTCTATTTATAGACCTGCATGAGGTGATTCTTTGAATTCAAATTGGATTAGGATAAGATATTCTCCCTTATCCACAAGCACAAAATCCAAATTTTCCAAGGGGAAAATCCCAACAATAAATTTGGCCACTTTAGAATAATTCTAATCCAAATCTAAACAAGATTTTAATTAGAATTTTATCTCCCTTTTTCAACCAAAAAATCTGAAAATCCAAGAGAAAATCCCCACCAAAATTTCGGCCACTTTTGGATAAGGAAGAATCAAAATTCCACTAGGATTTTCAAGCTCGAATCTTATCTCATCCTTATCCAAAATAACCGAAAATCTCCTAGGAGATTTACTCCAAAAATTCAGCCATTATCAGGGAGGAGAGAATCCAAATTCAACTGGGATTGAAACTTTAATTTTTTCTTGAACCTTATCCACAAAAATCTGAAAATTCATTGAGGATAATCCTCAAAAATTTCGTCCATATTTGGTTAGGATTTGGATTTAAAATTCAAGTAGGATTCTAACAAGATTTTCCTCTCCATATCCAACTCAAATTCGAATTTCATTCCTTGGGGATTTACCACAACAAATTCGAATCCCACTTAGACTGTGGTTCAAAATTTGAAATTCAAATTTCAAATTTCAAATTTCAAATTCAAATTTCAAATTCGAATTTCAAATTTAAATTTCAAATTTCAAAATTCAAATTTCAAAATCCACAAAACAGTTGTATTTCTAATTCTTGTTCTCATGGATAATTTTCTACAACTCCAATCCAATCTCAAATAAAATCATGGCAACTTTATTTGGAGTTCAAATAATTATGTACTCTATTATCCAAAACAAAATCAGAATTCAACCAGAGATAATCATGTCGACCATCCTAATCATATGTCATCACCATCCATGCATAATAAACCAGCCAAGAGCATACACAAATCAATTTGCCAAACGTTAAGGAATTATGTGGAGCTAGTAGAGGGACTGATTGGACATATATAATTGTGCTCTCGCAAATCCATATGATCATCATTCTTTTACCGTACAACTCAATTATATGATCACTAATTTTAGAGTCACACCACTATAAACCTGAAACTGAACTCCCAATTATATACCGTATTACATAAACCTGTGGCAAGTTATCGTCCAATGACCTTGTCATGTATGCAGAACCCTCATATGATATCCATGATCAGCCTTAGGCCAAAGTCCGTTTAATCCTACTGATCAGGCTATCTTAAAGTTCCATTATACTACTAAATAGAGAAAATGATTATTCACCATATGTGAATAAGAAGTCATCCGTCTAGCAGACGACCCAAGGCCTTATCTATTTTCACATTTAGTATAATGCCTTTAAGAGGATACCCTTAACTCCTCATTAGAGCTATGATTCCGATATCTATAAATGAACGCTTCATCGTATACAAGTCATGCACCCAACAAACCGGTCTATAAGCTTACTACCTCTGAGACGCTTTAGCCATTAGAACATCAAAGTACACAGGTCATATAAATGAAGCTATCCTTTTACTCAGGATTAAGATTACAGCATAATGAACGTCAAAAGCAGATCGATCCACTCAAAGCGGACTTCGTAGATCAATCATGCTTTAATCCCGGTCTAATATGTCACCACCAAGCAACATATCTATGTCTCTACTTAGGAGTCCAGCTCCAGATAGTCAAGACAAACCGTCCCCTCCAAGGCTTTAGACAACATAATAGTCTTAACATGAGTTAGATGCTCGGTCTAACCTCATAGACTACAGACCATAGTTTAGACCGCTAACTTTAGAATATTGTCTTCTCACATACAGAAGTCCATTGCATGCAACGTTCTAACAGTTTAACACAAGCAGTCAGGGAGCCATATTTGCTTACATTTACTTTAACATGTAAATAGAACGAGGACAGATAGCAATGTAATGAATAACCTCTATATATAATTTTATTTTCCAGTTCAAAATAAATATATCAAAATGTCTCTAATGCTTAGGGCATTTCCAAACAGATGCTAATTTGGCAGAATGTTTAAAACCCTTAAGAAATAAAAAGAAGTCAAAGAAGAAGCAAGGGGCTTCCAGTTCTTCTATTCCTCCTATCTCGAATGGGAAGAAAAAGAAGAAGAACAAGAAGCCTAAGGATCCTAAAAAGTCCAAGTGCTTCCACTGTGAGAAGGTAGGTCACTTCAAGCAGGCCTGTTGAGAATTTCTAGTCTCTAAGGCCAAGAAAGGTAAGAAACTTCTATACTTAGAAGCTTGTTTGGTGGAATAATCAAAAGACAATTAGTTCATCGATTCGGGTGCCACTAATCATATTTGTGTTTTATTGTAGGGATGTGTGAAAATGAGAAGTCTACATGATAGGAGCTTTTTGTTACGGACTGGAGACAGTAGCATAGTGGTCGCTGAAGTAGTGGGAGATGTGTATCTTTAATTTAATAGTTTTTGGTTTATTTTATTAAAAGATTATTTTTATGTTCCTAATTTTAAGATGAACTTTATATCGGTAGCCTGTTTAGTTAAGAATTGTTATACAGTCTTGTTTAATAAAATGATTATTTTTTGCAAAAACAATTCTTTTATCTTTTCTAAGAGAATTGATGGAAACCTTTATTTTATCAAATCAAAGACATACTCACTACTGGACACAGAATTAATAAATAACTCTAAAAGGCTCAAAACTTCTCACTCTAATAAAGCATACCTTTGGTATATAAGACTACGTCAAATTAATCAAGATAGGATTTTGAGATTGGTAAAAGACGGTCCTTTAAATGCTCTAGAAGAGGTACATCTTCTCCAAAGTGAATCTTGTTTTAAGGGTAAGATGACCAAGCGGTTTTTTAGAGCTAAGGGAACTACGGCCAAGGAACCCTTAGAAATCGTGCATACCGACGTATGTAGCCCCATGAACGTTGAGGCACGAGAAGGGTGTTAGGAAATGCCTTAAGCATTAGAGACATTTTGATGTATTTATTTTGAACTGGATAATAAACTTATAAATAGAGGTTATTCATTACATTGCTATCTGTCCTCATTTTATTTACATGTTAAAGTAAATGTAAGTAAATATGGCTCCCTGACTGCTTGTGTTAAACTGTTAGAACGTTGCATGCAATGGACTTTTGTATGGTAGAAGACAATGTTCTAAAGTTAGCAGTCTAAACTATGGTCTGTAGTCTATGGGGTTAGACCGAGCATCTAACTCATGTTAAGACTATTATGTTGTCTAAAGCCTTGGAGGGAACGGTTTGTCTTGACTGTCTGGAGCTGGACTCCCAAGTAGAGACATAGATATGTTGCTTGGTGGTGACATATTAGACCGGGACTAAAGCGTGATTGATCTACGAAGTCCGCTTTGAGTGGATCAATCTGCTTTTGACATTCGTTATGCAGTAACCTTAATCCTGAGTAAAAGGACAGCTTCATGTATATGACTTGTGTACTTTGATGTTCCAATGGCTAAAGCGTCTCAGAGGTAGTAAGCTCATAGACCGGTTCATTGGGTGCATGACTTGTATATGATGAAGGGTTCGTTTACAGATATCGAAATCATAGCTCTAATGAGGAGTTAAGGGTATCCTCTTAAAGGCATTATACTGAATGTGAAAATGGACAAGGCCTTAGGTCGTCTGCTGGGCGGATGACTTCTTATTCACATATGGTGAATAATCATTTTCTTTATTCGGTAGTATAATGGAACTTTAAGATAGCCTGATCAGTAGGATTAAACGGACTTTGGCCTAAGGCTGATCATGGATATCATATGAGGGTTCTGCATATATGACAAGGTCATTGGACGATAGCTTGTCACAGGCTTATGTAATACGGTATATAATTGGGAGTTCAGTTTCAGGTTTATAGTGGTGTGACTCTGAAATTAGTGATCATATAATTGAGTTGTACGGTAAAAGAATGATGATCATATGGATTTGTGAGAGCCCAATTATATATGTCCAATCAGTCCCTCTACTAGCTCCACATAATTCCTTAACGTTTGGCAAATTGATTTATGTATGCTCTTGGCTGGTTTATTATGCATGGATGGTGATGACATAGGATTAGGATGGTAGACAAGATTCTCTCCGGTTGGATTCAGATTTTGTTTTGGATAATAGAGTACACAATTATTCGAACTCCAAATAAAGTTGCCATGATTTTATTTGAGATTGGATTGGAGTTGTGAAAAATTATCCATGAGAACAAGAATTTGAAACACAACTGTTTTGTGGATTTTGAAATTTGAATTTTGAAATTTAAATTTTGAATTTTGAATTTTGAAATTTGAATTTTGAATTTTGAAATTTGAATTTTGAATTTTGAATTTGAAATTTGAATTTGAAATTTGAATTTGAAATTTAAATTTGAAATTTGAAATTTGAAATTTGAATATGAAATTCGAATTTGAAATTTGAAATTCAAATTTTGAATCATAGTCCAAGTAGGATTCGAATTTGTTGTGGTAAATCCACAAGGTTTGAAATTCGAATTTGAGTTGCATATAGAGAGGATAATCTTGTTAGAATCCTACTTGAATTTTGAATCCAAATCCTAACTAATGATGGATGAAATTTTGAGGATTATCCTCAATGGATTTTCGATTTTTGTGGATAAGGTTTAAGGAAAAAATTCAAGTTTCAATCCCAATTGAATTTGGATTCTCTCCTCCCCAGAAAGTGGCCGAAATTTTGGAGCATATCTCCTTAGGAAAATTCGGTTATTTTGGATAAGGATGAGATAAGATTCAAGCTTGAAAATCCTAGTGGAATTTTGATTCTCCCTTATCTTAAAAGTAGCCGAATTTTTTAGGAGATTTTCCCCTTAGATTTTTCGGATTTTTTGGTTGAAAAAGGGAGATAAAATTCTAGTTAAAATCTTGTTTATATTTGGATTGGATTTATCCTAAATGGCAGAATTTTATTGTTGGGATTTTCCCTTGGAAAATTCAGATTTTATGGTTGTGGATAAGGGAGAATATCTTCTCCTAACCCAATTCGAATTCAGAGAATCATCTCATGCATGCCTATAAATAGAGGTCCTGCCACTCCAGTTCTCTCAGACCACAGACTCTCAGGTGAGCAGGCTTGTTGTTGCACAGCCCACCGTGACAATAAGTTTTTTTAGAGATCTGGGTGGTCGGAAGAAGACTAGCAGTGCTAGCATACCGATCGAGGTTCAGAGTGCCCACACACTCAGCCATTCGGGAATTGGAGAATAGTAGAGAAGGCTAGTTGGTTGAAGCCCTCCGGTCATTCTCCTCCTGCAGATTGGCGTCCTTGAGCTATGAGTTTTAATTGTTGTTGGTTTATTGTATATGGCATCATGAGATATTTAACGATCAAAAAATTTTTATTGTTCCGCTGTGCCACTCTAATACGTTTTTTCTGATTTATTTTCCTACAGAGGGTACAAGTTTTATGTCTCCTTCATAGACAATTACTCGAGGTATGGGTTTGTATACCTGATGCACCACAAAGCAAAACCTTTAACAAGTTCAAAGAGTATCATGCGAAAGTGGACAAGTAATTGGGTAAATCCATAAAGACACTTTGATCTGATCGAGATGGCTAATACTTTTCTGACGAATTTCTAAGACATCTTATAGAGAACGGGATTCTATCTCAATTGACTGCACCTGGTACTCCACAACAAAATGGTATAGCCGAAAGGATAAATAGGACCTTAATGGATATGGTACATCTATGATGAGTTATTCAGAGCTACCAATATCGTTTTGGGGATATGCATTACAAACGACGTGCTATATTTTAAATCATGTTCCAACCAAATCAAATCCTAGAACTCTGTTTGAATTGTGGGAGAGAAAGAAGCCTTCTTTTAAACATATGAGAATATAGAGCTGCCAGTATACATACTGGATGGGGATGCAAAGAAACTAGAATCAAGGTTGGAATTGTGCATGTTTATAGGGTATCTTAAGGGAACTATAGCTCGAAGAAGCAAAAGGTCATTGTTTCAACCCACACAACTTTCTTGGAGGAGAGTTACATGAATGACTTTAAGCCTTGAAGCAAAATATTGCTAGAGGAGTTATTCAGTGATAGAACTACTTCACAGATATTGATCTTACATGCAAGTCTGAGTTCCACTAAAAAACAAGCAAACGATCAATAATTTAGGGTGCTTCAATGTAATGGAGGGTTTCAACAAAACCAAATTTTTTTATGTATGATGTTGAAGGTTACCAAGCTGAGGTTTATGAGCATAAAGATGAACTTGTAATTTATGAAAAATTTATAAATGATGTTGATTCTAAACTTTGAAAATAGGCCATGAAGAATGAGATGGACTCTATGAAGTCCAACTCCGTATGGGAACTTATGGACCTGTCAGATGAGATAAAACCTATTGGGTGCAAGTGGTTCTATAAGAGAAAGAGAGATGTGAAAGGGAAAGTTAAAACTTTCACAGTTAAGCTTCTGGCAAAGAGTACACGCAGAAAGCTGGAATCGATTATGAGGAAACATTTTTACCTGTTGCGATGCTTAAGTCTATCCGTATTCTTCTATCCATTACTGCAACTCTCGATTACAAGATCTATCAAATGGATGTCAAGACTACATTCTTGAATGGTCATTTTGATGAAAGCATCTACATGGTACAACCCACTAAATTCATGAAAAAGGACCAAAGTAAGAAAGTTTGCAAGTTGCTTAGATTCATCTATGAATTAAAGCAAACATCCCACTAATGAAACCAGAGGTTCGATTAAGCGATTAAAACTATTGGTTTTGAGCAGAATATTGATAAACCCTGTGTTTATAAACGTATAAAGAATGGCAAGATAGTCTTTCTAGTTCTTTATCTTGATGATATACAATTCATTGAGAATGATGTAAGGAACTTATCATTGGTCAAGTTATGGTTATCCCAATAATTTGATATGAAGGACTTAGGAAAAGCTAATTATGTTCTAAGTATTCGTCTCTTTAGAGACCAAAAGAATAAAATGATAACAATATTCCAAGTTTCATACATAGATAGATTAATTGAGAAATTTGCAATGCAAGAAGCGAATAAAGGTTCACAACCTACTTTTTCGAGCTTCACTCTTTCATTGGATGACTGTCTTAAGACATGAAAAAGAAAGAGAGTAGATAAGCAAAGTCCTTAATGCATTTGCTATTGGTAATCTCATATATGTTATGTTTTATACCCATCCTGACATTTATTTTGTTATAGGTGTGGTAAGTCGATATCAAGCAGATCCCCGAACTAAGTATTGGCAAGTTGTGAAGTATATACTCAAGTATTTAAAGAGAATGAGGGATTATATACTAGTATATTCTTGAGCGAAACTAACACTCATAGGATATACGGGCTCAGACTTCCAAACTTATAAGGATTCTAGGAAATTGACTTCAAGATCAGTGTTTTTACTTAGAAGTGGCACCATTGTGTAGAAGGGAATGAAATAAAGTTGCACTGTAGACTCTACGATGAAGGCTGAATACGTTGCTACGGTCGAGGCATCAAAGGAAGCAGCTTGGCTCTATAAGTGCCTAGGAGACCTTGAGATAATTCCGAATGTTAACAAGCCTATCACACTCTATTGTGATAACAGCGTGACAATTGTCAACATAAAGGAATCGAGACACCACAAGAGGTCCAAACACATCGATCAGAAATACCATATAATTAGAACATACGTGGAAAGAAAACTAGTAGATGTATATAAAATCGCATCCAAAGACAACGTTACTTATCTCTTTACTACAACTCTGGTGGTTAGGAATTTTGAAAGGCATGTCGAGGTAATGAGGATGCGTAACATGGCATATTTACTTACTTAGGGCAAGTGAGAGATTATTAGGTGTGCCCTAAGTGAGAAAGTAGATTTCATTGTATTTTTAAACTGATTAATAAAATATTATAGATGTGACGACCGGTACTTGCTTAACTGCGCCATCGTGGTCGAGCTTTAAAGCCGACTGCGATAGATCGTTGTCTCATGGGTCGTCGGTAACTTACTTTTAATACTTGCTTAACTGCACCATCGCGGTTGAGCTCTAAAGCCGACTGCGATAGATTATTGTCTCATGGGTCGTCGGCAACTTACTTTTAACTTGCTCTGATACCAAATGTGACGACTGGCCCTTACTTAACCGACTAGTACCATCGCCGTCGAGCTTCATAGCCGACTGCAATGGATCGTAGCCATGTAGGTCGTCGGTAACTTACTTTTAACATACTTAATTTAAACTTTTATTTTAACGTGCAAATGGGGAATAAATTTTTTTTTCTTAAACTTTAAACTTGAAATCGTATCATCGTAAAACATTTACTAAAGTAAATCTTTTACATTGCCATAACTTGATATACATCCTAAACCATCATTTCAATACTCTTTTTAAACAGCTCAGTGGAAGACTTATAGTAGTACCATAACCCTCACCCAGTCCCTTGGCACATGCAGATCTTGTTCGTCATCCATCACTTGTCTTATCGTCGTGCAGGTTGCTTACCTGTAACATAAACAAACTTGTGAGCGACAGGCTCAGTAAGTTCAAACATACATTCATGACAAAACAATAACTCATATCTTTTTGGACAGAGCATATCTGATAAAAACTATGATATCAGAACATTAACATAATATATATCATACATTACTTAACATTCATACTCAACATACTCGAACATCGAGAACAAACTTTTATACTTAATGTTCTTTAACATAACATAATTTAAACATAACATACTTAATGTATGCTTAACATCTTAAACATAATATCCTTAACATCATACAAAACATTGCATATACATATCAATATAAACATAACATACGAAATGTATGCTTAAACGTCGCAAATATACTTAAAATTATAAGATTAACTTATACATATCAACCTATGCATAACATAACATATGCACACATGTTAGTCGCATTATGCTTGTTTACTTTTCGTTCTTTCATTTTCATTATTCTTTTGTTTTTTCTTTCTTTCATGTCATACTTTTTCTTTTCTTTTCTTTTATCGCTTAACTTTCAGTTCTATTGTTCATTCTTTCTTTCATGTCATATCATTCTGTTCTTTTCTTTTCTTAGCTTTTATTAACTTTTCTTTGCTTTACTTTCTTTTCTTTTCTTTTCTTGTCTTATTCTTTCACTTGTGGGCCCAGTGTTAGATGTACCTAATGCGCGCAGACCAATAGGAGGAAGGGGGAGTGACCCATTAACTTACCTCACAGTCGATCTTTAACTTTTAGCCATTAACCTCACACCTTCGGGAGGTAGCGTTCCACTGTAAGCCATTAACCTCACACCTTCGAGAGGTAGCATTTATTGTAGTGGAATTCATAACATAAAACCTCACACCTTCAAGAGGTAGCATTTATTGTAGTGGAATTCATAACATAAAACCTCACACCTTCGAGAGGTCGGTACGCCAACACTTAAATCTTCAGTCTTATTATTTTGCTTATCTTTCTCGTTCATTACTTTATCTTTTCGTTCATTCATTCTTTCTTTCTTTCTTTCATTTTCTTTCCTTTCTTTCTTTCGTTCATTTCTTTTCTTTCTTTCTGTCGTTCATTTCTTTTCTTTCTTTCTTTCATTTCTTTTCTTTTTTTTCTTTCATTTATTCTCTTTCATAAGCATGTCACAAATCAATTCTTTCTTTTGTTCATTTCTTTTCTTTCATTTGCATTTCATAAATCATCTCTTTCTTAACGTAATTTTTATAGTGTGGATTATGTTAGTCATACTTTAGTGCATATAGTACTCACATACATGAATTTCATATAACCTTAAACATAGACCTAACATAACATGTTAGTTCATGTTGTAGACAAATAAATGCTTGAACTTACAAATACTTTGCTAGCATGTCTTTTCTTTTCACCCCTCCTTATAAAATTTTTATCCTTGAAAATTGAGACAAGTAGGGGTACAAAGATTTTATTTCATCTTTGTTCATCACATATACATGTCATTTCATAACATTTACATATCATTCCAAACATATCTACGTAATATGAAGGCTATATATATCATAGTCTTATACATCTAATTTTCCCGTATAACCGCAGCTCTAGGAAACATAGGCGGTGTTGGAAATTTTAAGTTGAGTGGTGTCATTTCCCCGCTTGCCCATGAGGAAACTGGGGCTAATACTGGACTCCTCCAAGAGAATCACTCAATCGTGGTATGACGAAACTCGATCCAGTTAAGAGCTCATCCTGGTTACAAGAATCCTAGTACACATGAGAGCATTTCCTTGAAAGTGCTAACAGTCAAAAGGATCCAATTATCCTAATCAATGGAGCACAGCCGGAGAATCATCTCGATGGCATGAAACTAGTCCTGCATTCCCATGGAATGCTAAAGTAAAAGTATTGTCTATCCTTGAAACTTGTACAGGAAACTAGCATCTGTACTTATAATCTCATTATCTCATCATCATATCCTTACAAAATGTTTATTTTCAATAAATAAACATTTACTAAATTAAAGTAAAATAACTTACTTGGATGGTGAACAGGATATGCATCATACCAGGAGGGATATGGTCAAACTGTTCTGATACCACCAATGTGACGCCCCGCCCTTCATGGAGGCTTAACAGTACTGGCATAGTCGAGCCTTAAAGTCCACTATGATAGACTGCCACCTCATTGGGTCGTCGGTAACTTCTTTTTAACTTGCTTTCTTTAACATACTTGTTTTAACTTTTCATTTTAACGTGAAAATGGGAGATAAATTTTTTTTCTTTCTTCAACTTTAAACTTTGAACTTGAAAACTATATCATCGTAAAACATTTACTATAGTAAACATTTTACATTGTCATACTTAATTTAGATTATAAAACATCATTTTAATACTTCTTTTTAAACATCTCAGTGGAAGACTCATAGCAGTACCATAACCCTCACCCAGTCTGTTGGCACATGCAGATCGCATTCGTCATCCCTCACTTGTCTTATCATTGGGTAGGTTGCCTACCTGCAATATAATCAAACTTGTAGCGACAGGCTCAGTAAGTTCAAACATACATGCATGACATATAAAAACTCATACCATATAGGACAGAGCATATTTAATACCAACTGAGACATCAGAATATTAATATAACATATATCATATATTACTTTAACTTTATACTTAACGTACATAATATGGTCAACATACTTGTACATACTTGAATATACTTTACATCATAATCATACTTAACATACTTATCATTGTAAACATACTTAACGTACTTAATATTGTGAATGTACTTTCATACTTAACATACTTTAACATACTCAACATACATACAAACATTGCATACACATATCATCCATAACATTACATATACATACATTGCTTAGACACGTATACTTAAACATCGTAAATATACTTAACGTATATTTACGCATTGTAAGCATAACATACTTAATGTATGCTTAAACATCATAAACATAAAATACTTGAAACATAACATACTTAACGTATGTTTACACATTGTAAATATAACATACTTAACGTACTTATCATCGTGAAAATACTTTCACATTTAACATCATAAATATACTTATCATACTTAGATACATAAAACTTCGTAAATATACTTAAGCATCGTAAATATACTTGCGTATGCTTAAACATTCTTAACATAAAACATAGTACGGATCATTAACATAACAAATAACATGCATTACTTATGCATTACTATTTACTATGAATAGTAACTCTGACCATAAACAGTATTTACATCATAAACATATCACATTTTAAACTTCTGCACTCGGCACGTACCACCGTCGGATTGAAGGCCATAAATATGAACAATATTGTTGACTGTGAACAGTACCATTAACCGTAACAGTAACTTTGACTGCAAAAGTACTCATAGTATTAGTATATCTTATACTTGTTTATAGGCTGCATTTTCAGTTTTGAGTCTTTATCTTTTATTACGTTCTGGTTTGGGCCCCATGATCGGTCGTACCGTAACTTGAACATTTGACTTCCGCACCCAGCAAGCACCACCGCCGGATTGGAAGCCATAACATAACTTAACATAAGGAACATCCACCTGTGTCGGAGGCCGGTACGCCAAAGTGATTTCATTACCATCTTTCATGTGGTTCCTAACCAGTGGCATTATCATTGCCTCCTTGGTCTGGAACACTTTATATATCTTTCTTTATTTATGTATATTTTATTTACACATTAGTGTGCATATAACACTTGGTACATACTTTACATGACATACATAGCATATAAACATATTATGTAATTTCATGTTACAAACATTTAAAATGTCTGAACTTACTGTATATAACACATGGACATAAACATGTCAATTTACATTTGACTTGGACATAACACATATTTCATAATGTAGCAGTTGTTAGCCACACTTTGGTGCATATAGCACTTACACATATAACTTTCATATAATATATAAACATAGACATAACATGTCAATTTATGTTGCAGTCAACTAAATGCTCAAACTTGCAATATATAACACATAAAAATCCATACATGTTGCAGATACAAAAATATTTGAAACTTACCACATATGACATTTAGACATAATAGTCTATTCATGTGGCAGACATGGAAATGTTTGAACTTACATGCTGCACATAAAACACATAGACATAGAAGTCAATTCATGTTGCAGTCAATTAAATGTTCGAACTTACAGTTACTTTGCCCATATCTCCTTTCTTGCTTTCTTGGTCTGCAGACGTTCTTTCGTCGCGTCTGGATCGGGTCCCTATAACCGAAATAATTACGGTTATTTTCCATACATAAAACTTAATAATACATAAAAATTCTACGTTTCATTTCCCAATCATAAACTTAGGGGTCTAATATCCCATTTATAACTTTTCTGCTAACTTTTGGCAAAAATAACCTTTATGTCCCGAACTTTGACAAAATTACCATTTTACCCCTAATGGGATTTTTCATCATAACATTACTTTTCTTTGATTTATATCTTGATTTTGGCTCTTAGGATCTTAATTAAACCATTCTGAGTCCATTAGGATCATTTTTTATCATTCTTGAAATTTTCAGTCAAAATGACCGTTTTGCCCCTAACAGGTCTATGGGTCTTATCATTTTTATTTGAAATACTTTGACTGGATTTTCTAAGTTCAAAAATCATAAAATAATTTTTATTAGACTTTATCGAGCTTTTACAGTATTAATTACTAAAATGCTCAGATTACTATTCACTGACCCTCGAGTGGTATTATTCCGACTCCAGGTCGTTTCTCTCCTTTTTCTCTGGTCTAGGTCACCAAGGGGGCTCGGGTTTTCATTGTGATAACCAGGGATTTCTGGCATTCTCAGAAGAAAATGTACAATTATATATATATGACAACTTGTACTGTTCAAAGAGTAAAATAAATAAATTTTTATTGTTTAGAATGTAATAAAATGTTCTAACAATGCTGACGGATAATAATTCGGTGTTGAGAAATTTTACCGAATCAGAACGGGTGAAACGGTGTTAAAACGACATTTAAAACCCTAATTGGTGCCTATGGTGCACTAAAAGACGAAAAACTTCCGGAATTGATTTTGATCAAACGGATACAGAATAAATTAATCCGACTGTACCGGAGACCTCAGGAACCCGCCGGGACGATTTCGGAAAAATTTCGCTCGGGTCAAATTTCGGTCAAAAAGTAACCGAATTAATATGAATAGTAAGGTCAAAAAGTCAAGGGTATGACTCACCATTAATGATGTCATTAAAGTGAATATTAAATGGATAATTATGGTGGTAGGTAAGATGGATGGCTAGGATTTAATGCACCTTTGATCTAATGGCCAATATTAGGCCAAAATTCCATCCTTTTTATTTTTGAAAAATGGTGGAAAGAATTACGATGAAAGGTGTCAAAATTTTATTGGTTGATAAGGGTGAATTATGCCAAAATTTGCCAAAGTAATTGGCTTCCTTAACAAAAAAGGATTCGGCCATTTTGGGAGCAAAACTGTAGCAACACCAACCAAAAGAAAAACCAAGCCAAAAAAATTTCTAAGTCTTGTTCTAAGGAGAAAACGTGAACCTCCTTGGTGAATCAAAGAATTTCTTCAAGTTTTTGGAAGCAAGAAGTCAAGTTTAAGTTGCTAGCATCCAAGTAAACAAGGTGAACTTTGAAATTTGAAATTTTTCCCTTATTTTGGTCATAAAATCCGTGAGTATATTGGGAAGAAAATGATGAAAATTTGTTGTTGATTTGTTGAATTTAAGTGCTGGTTTTGTGATATGTTGATTAAGGTAACTCATGTATTGGATTTGCGTGAAAAAAATTGAAGTTTGGCATGTTTTTCCCCATGAAATCCGTGGGTTCAAAGAATCATATTAGTGATGAAATTTTGTTAAACATGTTGTTATGTTGTGTGAAAACATATTTTGAAAGTTTGGAAACATAACCTTCATATTGAATTTGCTTAGAAAAAAAAATTTTTTTGATAAAAATTGGTGTGAAAACCCTACATGGAAAACCGGTTCTTGGTTTAGGGTTTTGGTGGAGAAATTTTGGAAATTTATAGGCAAAATCGTAATTTTACAAAAGTTGGAGGAAAAATGTGAAAATAGTTAATAAAGCTTAGAAAGCTGTCATAAGGCTTAATTAAAGGTTTTAAGACCAAATTTGAGCTTTATATTTAAAATAAAAACTACAAATGAAAATGAAATTAATAGACAAGGTTTTTGTTTGTAGGGTCTCAAAGCCAGTCACGAAAAGAGACGTTGGAGGATCCCAAGAAGCAGACACTAGCAGACGTACTGTAAGTTCAAACATTTATTTGTCTGCAACATGTAGCATTATTATTGCTAACTTTGATGTACTAACTATAAGTTAGATACATATGTACTACGGGCACTATGATAAAATAGAGAGAGAGACGAAATGTACTACGGGCACTATTGGTAAATGGGGTACATAATAAATTGTGCTTCGGGCACCAGAGCGAAGTTAATGAAACTCACTCACATGAAATTAAAATGTGAACCATTCCTAACCACGAGGCAATATGAAGTCACCGGGTTAGAATTTTAAAAAGTCGATAATGAAATCACTTTTGACGTACTAGCCTTCCGTATAGGGGAGGTATACTTTGCCTTTGAGGCTATGATGATGAGGTTAAGGCTGTGGAGGTCAACACTAATGTACCGCTCCTAGTCATGTACACTAAAATGGTACAGTCAACATGAGCTCAAAACCAGAACATAAATAAAGATAATTACCTAAAACTAAAACTATGTCATAATTGAGCATAAGACAATTTCATGAGAGTACTAACAGTGAGGTTGATGTACTGCTGATATACTGTATTGTGGTCAAAGTCACTATTTATGATGAATAGTAATCAAATTTACTATTTATGATAAATAGTAATATTCATAGAAATTTTGTTTCTTACATGTTTGAACTTACTGAGCATGTAACTCACCATTTTGCTCATGTTAAACTGAGCATGTAACTCACCATTTTGCTCATGTTGCAGGTAAGCAACCAACTCACTAGCTTTGTATGACTAGATGTCGGACGGGATAGCAAGTGTTAAATAGGATGGGAAGCCAAGGAATATGGTTCTACCAGAGTTTTTCGCTGGGCGTCAAAAAAGAGGGAAAGAAAACAGTTCTTTTGTAATAATATACATTTTGCGAAAGTACTGTATTATGTAAATTACTTTGTGCTTGCAAATAAAGTGATTAGTAGATAATGTTTTACATTATATTTAAAAAAAAATTTCCCCCAAAAATTCCATGTTTTAAAAAGAGATAGATTAGCCGGTGACTCATGAGAGTACAATCTATCGCAGTTAGCTATAAAGCTTAACTGTAACAGCATTGTATGATCTCTACAAAGGCGGGCCGCCACATCCATCCCGACCACATTTTTGCCCCTCGTTTCCTAAAATGCTTTTAATGGCATTTTTAAAATTTCAACAGTATTTCCGCTTAATTTTTTGGTTCCCAGTGTTTAGGAAACGCCTCGAAACCATCTAACCTAATTCTATTCTACCACGCACTATTTTACATAAAGCTCAACTTTTACATAAAAATCTTTACATTTCCACACATTTTCTTATCCATCATTTTCATCCATTTTTCTTACAATTTCACATGCCAAAATACATAATTAATATATAATCATTCCAAAACATAAATTAAGGAATGTAGGGACCGAAATCACTACCGAAATCGTCCCACCGACGATCGAACGAACTGTTCGGTCTCACGTACACAAACTTTGTTTCTCTGTTCTTCACTTTGCAAGTTCCGGTTTGTAAATCCGATGCAGCGGATGTGTCCGAAACGTCGCAAATAGGCCAAAGGCCATTCTTCAATTTTTGGTCACCGGGTCACCGTTGACCGGTGTTGACCGACGTTGACCGACCGTTGACCGGCGTTGACTGCAGCGGCAAGGAAAAAGGCGGTCACTATCTCGTAGATCTCAACGTGAGGAACCCATTGGTGGTGTCAATTTCACCGATTGAGGCCACTATCACCGGAATCGATTCCCCGAAAGGGCGATGGCGGCGGCGACGTCTGTTCTCCGCCGTGTCGAGGTTGTTGCCCAAAATTGGTTTGGGGCTTTTGTTCCCCTTGCTTCTCTTATCATTTTGGTACCCACCACGTCACTCAACTCGGTCGGAATCGACCGATTCACGACGGCAACGGCAACGGGCGGAGTTGAGTAGCACGATCCGACGACTGTTGAGGTGAAACAAGGACTGGGTTTTGTTCTACTCTTCACCATGAATCCATTGGAACTAGAATCGTGGCATTTGGACATCGGACGGTGGAGATATGGCCGTTCGAAAATTTCAACCACCGACAGCTTCAGGCGGTGCGTGCGGCGTGCTCCAGAGTCGGTTTCGTCGACTCAGCCCACCATTGGACTCAGCTCGTCGAGAGCTTTCCAACGAGACCGGCGGTGTCGAAAACAGACACCATTTCTAATGGTCGGTTACTATTCACCGATGGTGTGTGGGAGAAAATAAGAGAATGTGTAAATTATGAGGGTTTATTTTGAAATTTCTGATTTTTTGCCCTTATATATACTTTTTTTGTCAAAAATTTCAACATGAGCTATCCTGACTAATTTGGGCGTGCTGAACTCAAATATATCAATTTTCATCCGAGGTCATCTTGACTAGTTTTCCGATACTGCAAATTCCCGGTCAAAAATTACTTTTTGTGCTCAATTGACTAATTTGAGCATATTGAATTTAAATATATTAGTTTTATTTCAAGAAAAAGTCATCTTGACCAATTTCTTGATACTGCGTGTTCCTCGGTCAAAATTTACTTTTTATGCTCATTTGACTATTTTGAGCATACTGATTCTAAATATATCAGTTTTATATCAAGAAAATGTCATCTTGACCAACTTCTTTATACTGTGTGACACACATGCGTACACACATAAAATCACTACATTTCACATTTTTAAAACTAAAAATCATAATGTACATTCAATGTACAGATTTTCCGAGAATGATGGAATTTCCCGATTGTCACAATAGAGGTTATTCATTATATTGTTTAAAGTCCTCAATCTATTTATATGTTAAAGTAAATGTAAGCAAATATGACTTATTGACTGCTTGTGTTAAATTGTTAAAATGTTGCATGCAATGTTTTTTTGTATGCGAGAAGGCAATGTTATAGAGTAAGTAGTCCAAATCTATAATACGTGATCTATGAAATTAGAGTGAGTATCTAACCCATGTTAAGACTATTATGATGTCTAAGACCAATCTAAGGGACAGTTTGTCTTGACTGTACGAAGTATTGACTTTTGAGTATAGACATAAATATGTTGCTTGATGGTAACATATTAAATTGGGACTAAAGAGTGATTGATCTACGTAGTCCACTATGAATGGATCAATTTGTTTTTGATATTCGTTGTGTAACAACCTTGATCCTAAGTAAGTGAACAGCTCTATATATGTAGCTAGTGTGTTTTGATGTTCTAAAAGTCAGGACATTATAGAGGTAGTAAGCTAATAAACCAGTTTGTTGGGTGTACAATACACCTATGATGGAGAGATTGCTTACAAATAAGGAATCATAACTCTTATATAGAGTTAAGGTTATCCTCTTAAAGGCATCATGTTAGATTGGTGAGAATGGACAAGACCTTAAGTTGTTTACTTTGTAGATGACTTATTATTCACATACGGTGAATAATTATTCTCTTATCGGGTGTATAATGAATCTTTAAAATAGCTTGATCAAAAGGTTAAATGGACTTCAACTTAAGTTGATCATAGATATCATAAAAGGGTTCTACATTAATGGCAAGGTCATTGGATGGTGTTTTTTCAAATGTTTGCGTAATTTACAATATGATTAGGAGTTCAGTTTCAGATTTATAGTGGAATGATCTTAAAATTAATGATCATGTGATTAAGTTGTTTAGTATAAAACAATAATCACATGAATTCATGGATGCTTGATTATATATGTCCAATCAGTCTCTCTGCTAGTTCTGTATAATTCTTTAAAGGTGCTAGTTGATCGAGACATTCTTTTGTGACTTGTGATTTTGCATTAGTGATGAGAAAAATCCAGATCATCCTCCATAAGGGTATAGGCGCTTTCACTTTCTGTTAGAGGCCAAAATTATAATTTTATATTATTTAATAAATGAGATAAAATTAATATTTATTTTTGAAGATAAAATTTGAAATTTAAATTAATTATATTTGGTTTGAAAATTAAATATGAGACTAATTTGAATTTTGAAAATCTAATCTTAAATAAATATTTGAAATTTAAAAGATTATCTTATTTGAATTTGAATTGAACAATATCTTGTCCTAGCACAAAACAAAAGTGGTGTCCATATTGGGTAAGGGTGAAATACAAGATTTTCTCCTAATTTGAATTTGAATTTTGTTTTGGATAAGAGATTATACAATTATTTGAATTTCAAATAAAGTTACCATGATTTTGTTTGAATTTGAATTGAAGTTATGAAAAATTATCCATGTAAACAAAGTTCAAAGATTTGTGGAATTTGAAATTTGAATCAAATTTTGAATCACAAATTTAGCTTGAGGCCAAATTTTATTGTGGATAAACCACATGGATGAATTTTGGATTTTCTTGTGGATAAAAAAGAGAAAAATCTTGTTCAAATCCTCTTTGAATATTGAATTTCCTCTTACCATGATAGTTGAAATTTTGTAGGGGATTTCCCCTAGAGAGAAATCTTTTTTGGGGGTATTAGGAGAGAAAAATATCTTGTTTTGAATTCGATTTGAATATTGAATCCCTAGACCTTATAGTGGTTGACTTTTGGAGGGTTTTTTTTTTTCACGTATAGAAATCGGTCTGGAGGGTGAGTTTATTATTGCACAATCACGTGATAATTTCTTAGAGATCTGAGTGGTCAGAAAAGAGACAAACCGTGCAAAGTACCGATCAAGGAAACGAGTGTCCGCACACTCAACCGTCTTGGAATTGGAGAATAGAATAGAAGATTAATTGGTTGAAACCCTTCTGGATGTTGTCCTCTAGCATTTCAGACTTGACTTCTTTGTATATATATATGACAACATGAGTTTTAATAATGTTTGAAAAATTTTTTAAATTCTACTGTATATATTTGCCATTTTTTCCAACAGTATATATGTTTTAGGCCAACAAAAGCAGAGAATTAGGTATTATTCGTCCATGAATGTGATTATCGTCACTCAGCTCTCCAGATAGGATGAGTTACTCCTATTCTTCTGTATATTGATTTCATGTTTTGGTTCAGCGCCAATATAATCAGAGGAAGGAGATTAGCCAAAGCATAAAGGAAGTCAAGAAAAGAAGAGCAAAATGAAGAAAAAAGATGACAATAAAAATGCAGACAAACTAAGCAAATTAACAATAAACAGAATTAATAATAATAATAATAATACGCACTAAAGAAAAGAGTAAGGAAAATGCATGTATTCCAATTTTCTTCTGAAAAAGCAAGTCTAGAACTGATAAAGATCGTAAAGAGAGCCTTAGGAGCTACTTTAGGGGAAGGCACGAACAACATGATACTGTGATAGTCATGTTGCTGCATATAATTTCTACTCCTAAGTCCCAACTTTCTGCTTTCTCCTGCACCATAAACTCTGTTGATTACCACTTAATACCGCTAGAAAAACATAAGACCAGGAGCATCGTGCAAATAAATTATGCAGCACACTTCATAATTTGAGTAATAAACTTCCATTTCTGAGCCAAACATTTTTTTCATGAACTAATCCTTGTCAATTTGCAACTCTTTATGATCGAATGTGTGATACAATCTTGAGGAACGTCCATTAATGCAACTTCTAGTACTTCAGAAACCTTTGTGGTGTTCAGATGATTAGAGAAGGCCTACTTGTTTTCTACAAATTGCCAAATAAAGATGACAAGGTCGAACAAAACCAATCTTATCCAACCATCAAAATTGGGATACTTACCTAAATGGCAGAAAAGTAACTTCGCTGCATAATCTCCATATTTCTTCTCTAGAACAGAATTTCATTTACAAACAAACAAAAAAACACCAGCAGACAAAAAAGTCATATATGTGTAATGTGCGATAGCTGAAAATTATCAATGGCACAACAGACATGGTTTATATGTTCGCCATCAGCACTTATACAAAAGCATCTGCAGGCAGTGCAATTGCAGACTTAATCGGCGCTAGCTTCAAGTAATTGTGCACATAACAAGAACAAAAATATCTTCTCGACTCTTGAAATTGTACGGTTAAAGGTATATAAGGAAGAGATTCCAACAGTTTCATTCAGTAGTGAGAAGATTGGATATTCTATATAGATGTAAGACCTGAAAGGTCCGTCAAAACAATTACAATTCAATTACAAGTTGGTATAAACCATTAACATTGTTCCATTGTCCAAACCAAGTTAAACTGCTAGAAAATCCAATGGACTAGAAAATTTTGACAATTGATGAGATAATACCTATCAATTTGTGTACAGATCGAAATACCAAAATAAGAACATCAGGATTTCCTTCACTTAAAAAGCAATGTACCTTGTGTGAAAAAAGTTGAGGACATCAAAACATCAACAGGTTCGTCGCTGCTCCAAGGACAAATGGCTCCATCAACAACCTTGTCAAGAAGTAAAACATCACGCCCAACGCAATCGATATGGGGAGTGCAGGAAGAGCACGACGGTGCACGGACAACAAAATGAGAGTGCAGCCAAGTCCCGAGATGATCGCGAGGTAACACGCATACACCGTCATGAGATCGTACATTGCAGCCCTGCCCACAAGTACACTGTAGAAAATGAAGTCCCCGAGACCGAGCTTAATCCCTCTACTACTCGCCACTTCTCTCTCATTCCCCATTCCCATCATCTTCACAAGAGGAGACATTTCCTCATACACAGCAAACCCTTCACTCTCTCGACTCCCAATCACCCTATCCTCATCGGACCGAACCACCACCGTCGAATACTCCGAAGAAGAATCGCTGCCATTCCCCACCAGCGGCGACCCCTCGTCGACCTCAACCAGAGTGTGCTCCGAATCATCATCACCACCACCACCACCACCGCGATTTTCTTCCCGGTTTCCACCCACCTTATCTTGCAGCGGCATCGCCTGAAGCTCGACATTGCCCAAATCCGAAGCTGCCCCCGCAACCAAAAGCCCCAACGGCGGCCCGCGATTCTCTGCTTCTCTGGACACCGTCGGCCGAGCCTCGTAGACCAACGCCGGGAGCTCCTCGTCCCGACTCGACGCCAACTCCACCAACAGCTTAAGCGGGCCGCCAGGGGCCAAAACCGCAACGAGATCATACACGGCCAAGGCGACAAGCACGGTCCAAGTGGTCCACTCGGGCAATTTGGTGAACCAAGTGGCGACAAAAATCCCAAGAGAAACCATGTAGGATTGGCGCCAGATAATCGGCAATCCGGCGGAGAAGAGGGAGAGGACGCCGACGACGGAGAAGTTGAAGAGGAGGAGGAAGGAGGTGAGGGAGTCGATGGGGATGGAGAAGTGCTGGACGAGGGAGAGGAAGATGGAGCCGCCCATGGTGGCGAGGACGAAGAAGGCGGAGAAGCGCATGTAGTTCTTGAGGAAGGAGGTGAAGCGGAAGTAGTAGAGGAGGACGAGGAGGAAGGTAACGAGAGTGATGAGGAGGACGAAGACGAAGGCGTTGAGGAGGGCGCCCTCGAGCTTCTCGGAGACGGAGTCGGAGGGGTCTTCGACGTAGACGAGGTTGGCGGCGGTGCGGATTTGGTTTTGGGAGGAAGTTGAGGAGGAGTAAGAGAAGGAGTAGATGAGGAGGACGACAAGAAGCATGCAGATGGAGACGGGGGACATGACGCCCACTATCTCCGACCCGATCGAGTCGAGGATGCTGGATTCCATGGCGGAGGGAAAAGGAAAAGGAAAAAGAAAAGTAATGAGCTTGGGATTATTCCGTCGCGCAGGCGGTGGGTGGTTTTACTTTTTGGTTCGATTTAAAGCATTTTGATATAATTATGCATATATATTTCACTTTTCAGCTTGGGTTAGGCAGGAAAATGGAGACTTGGACACTGCCACTGTTGGCGTCGGGAAATTTTAAAATTAAATTAAAATTCTCGAGTGTAAAAAATTTAATAATTAGTGTATTAATAAATTTTATTTTATGAATTAAATTTAAAATTTTCAGTATATTAAATATTAGTTTGAGAATATTTTAAATTTTTTTTATGAGTTTTGAAAATTTTATCTTAATTTTTAAACAAAAATATTATTTTTAAAAAATATAATTAATTAATTAATTATATAAAAACAAAACATTAACCCACCTTATCATGTCCCCGAAACTCAAGATGTAACTTTTTTATTAAATAAGTCAATCAATAATTGTCACGTTTCAAAACCCTAGGACGGTGACATTTTAGAATAAATAAATCAGAAAAGATCCTTATTCTATAAGTTTATTGGTTTTTATCTTAAAATCATTTACATTCTCTTTAATTTTGTTTTCGATTATATTTGGATAAAATAATTAAACATTATTATTAAAATAACAAGTGAATTAATTAAACATTATTATTAAAATATTCACGGTAGGTTCATATTATGCTTCATTATTTATTATCTTTTCTTTACTCTGCTAAGCGCCAGTGTGTCAGTACCGTGTGCACGCAGACCATCAGTAATGCCCGTGCTCAAAAAGTCGAAGAGCCATCAACGAATGCTCAACTTTCTGCTTTAAATTACTTTAACTTGGAAAACCTCTATAGTTGGAGAGGCTAGTACGACACGCTTATTACTTTCCGTCTTGTTTATCTGTTCTAGCCATATGCTTCTTTAAGCTGTCCCTAATCCTACGCAGTAGGATATATGGCATCTAACTTGCTCTTTCATCAATCTGCTCGATTGTGAAACTATATGCTTTTTTGCATATTGTGCAACAACATGTGCAAGATACATACTTAAAATATTAGAAAACCATCATTTTCAATTCATTTTATTCATGCTATAGGCGGAGTTGTACTTACCAGTCAGTGGACAGTTTATACTCTCGCCTTCGTCACAATACAGGTACCTCCCTGTAATCATAACATACTTCGTTAACATTCACTCTTAGGTCACTGTGGTCATTAGTGACTAATAAAAACTCTATCGTTAGGTGATACCGATCCTTATCGGTACAAATTGTCCTTTTCTTGAGAGTTTGATTTTCTAATCATGGTTAATTAATTTATTTACCTAATAAATTAATTAATGTCGCTCTTAGGTCACTCTATCGTTAGTAACTAATAAATCTATCATTATATGGTACCGATGCCCATCGGTACCCAACTGCTCTACTTTGGGAATTTGATATTAAACTTCTAATCGTACTTAATTAATTTGTCTACTTGACAAATTAATCACTGTCTCTCATGATCCCGTTAAAACTCGGCCCTTGACTGGTTAACCGACCCGTCAACTGACCGTATACCTCGCATATTGACTGTTTAGCCTATCGGGTTACCTTTACCGATGTAATCGGCCCAAATTCTATACTTAGCTCGCACCCGTCCCTCGGGTGGTATTATTCTGACATACGGGTCGTTTTCTTACATTTTGGGATTTCGAATGGGCGGTTTACTAATCCTCGAAACGCCCATTCTTCTTTCCCGGACCTAGGTCATCGAGAGGGGGCTCAGGTTTCCATCTCGATCACATTTTTACCCCTCGTTTCCTAAAATATCCCTTTGTGCCATTTTAGAAATTTCGGCAGCATTTTCGCTTAATTTTTGGGGTTCCCGGTGTTTAGGAAACGTCTCAAAACCATCTAACATATTTTAATCTATTACGTACTATACTAGAGGCCTAATTTTTACGTAAAAGCTCAACTTTTTACGTAAAAATATTCACATTTTCACACATTTTTTTTTCTCGATATTTTATCACTTTTTCTTACATTTTCTCAAGTCAGTATCCATAATTAATACACAATTATTCCAATAATAATATGAGGAATAAAGGGATCAAAATTACTACCAAAATGATTCCCACTGGCGATCAAAAGAGCCGTTCGATCTCGACTGCACAATCTTTGAATCCTTGTTCTTCACTTTTGAAATTCCGGTTTGCAAATCAGATGTTACGGATGTGTCTGGAATGTCGAAGATAGGCCAACGGGCCATTCTTCAATTTTTGGTCACCGGGTTACCGTTGACCGGCCGTTGACCTCCATTGACTAGCTGTTGACCGGCATTGACCACGGTGGTGATGGAAAAGGCGGCCACCACGGGAGGAACCCATTGGTGGTGTCAATTTCACCAATCGAGACTCCTATCGCCAGAAATCGACCCTTGAAAGTCGGCAACGGCGGCGGTGGTTAGATCTCCGTCTTCCTGGCGTTGTTGCCCAAAATTGATTTGGGGCTTTTGTTCCCCATGTTGTTCTGAGCATTTTGGTACCCACCGTGTAACTCAACTCCTGCCAGAATCGACAGATTCCACGGCGGCAACGGTGGCGACGACGGCAAAGGCTGGGCGGCGCGATCCGACGGCTGTTGATGTGAAAGGAGGCCTGCGTTTTGTTCTACTCTTCACCACGAATCCATTGGGACCAGAATCGTGGCATTTGGACATCGGACGACAGGGATATAGTCGATCGAAATTTTCGGCCATTGGCAGATTTGGGTGGCACGTGCGCCTTCCTCCGGTGTCGGTTCCATCGACTCGACACACCGTTGGACTCAGCTCGTTGAGAGCTTTCCAATGGCGCTGGCGATGTCAAAAATGGAGGTCAGATTCGATCGGTGGTTACTGTTCACATTCATGAGGTGTGGGGGAAGAAAAAGAGATAAGAAAAACTTATAGGAGCCATTTTACAAAGAATCCAAAATTTCTGTCATTTATACTAATTTTTTTTTGAAAAATTTTAACATAGGCTATACTGACTAATTTGGGTATGTTGAACTCAAATATATAAGTTTTATTTTCATCTAAGGTCATCTCGACCAATTTTTCGATACTGCGGTTTCCCGGTCAAAAATTTTGTTTTCTGCTTAAATGACTAATTTGAGCATGCTGATTCCAAATATATCAGTTTTATTTCAAGAAAAGGTAATCTCGACCAATTTCTTGAGACTGTGGTTAGGCCTACACTGTGTTGACACTACGCACGTATAACGAGGTGTTTTCGTCAAAATTTCAAACACAGTCTCTCTTGACTAATTTGGACGTGCTGATTTCAAATTTATCAGTTTTACATCCATCGGAAGTCGTCTGGACTAGTTTTGGGATCTGTGTAACTCTACCTCGAAAAATGTATCAGGTGCCCGATTGACTAATTTGGGCGTCCTGAGTCTAAATATATTAGTTTCGGGGTGAGAAAAGGTCGTCTTGACCCTCATCCCTACTGCGTATCTCTCAAACAAAAATCTATATTTTGTGCTCAATTGACCAGATTAAGCCTTCTGACTATTAATATATCAGTTTTATGTCAGATTAAGGCTGTCTTGGCCATTAACATGACACCGTGTTTTCATTATTCACTCTTTACTATTCATTATTCACTATTTATCGTTTTCTGTCTGATTGACTAGTCTGAGCATTCTGATTCTAATTTTGTCAGTTTCTTGGCGAGAAGAGGTCATCTAGACCACTTTTCTCGATACTATACATCTATTAGGGCAATTATCGTTTTTGTGCTCAGATGACCAATCTGAGCGTACTGATGACTAGCTCATCAGTTCTGTGTCAAGAAATGGTCATCTGGACCGGTTTCTTGACATTGCGTGTCTCACACGCATACTCACATGTACTAAGGTAAACCGATATAACTCTCGGATGCCCCTTTCACTGCATGACAGTTTTGTGTCAAGAAATGACCGTCTGGACCAATTTCTTGATACTGCGTGTCTCACACGCACACTCACATAATAGGGTGGACCGATTTCACTGTCGATTACCTCTATCACTGCATGAATAGTAATTAAACGTTACTGTACCCGTTTAATTCATTCAACTGGAAAGTATACTGTATTTATTAACTTAATTACTCATTACATAGTAATTAAGTTTCATAATTCATGAGAGTCATTACAGCGGCTCTTTGCTCATTACGCAGCTTTCTGCACTGGTTTTTACACGGGCGTGTACATTTCAAACACGGGCGTGTACTAATTGAGACTACTCAACATGGTCATGTCTTGGAAACACATTCATTAACCCGAGCGGTACACGGCCACTTATACAACCGTGTACCTGACCGTGTTACACTACACGGTCATATTCACTCGCATGGCTACTCACAGATACTGTCACGGCCCAAAATTTAGACACGTGACACGGCAGCCAAATCATAATATCAACCTGAGATTTAAGGAAAACATTTATTTCAAAAACAACGGGTCAACATTATAATTTAGCTAAGCCTAATTATAAAGTAGCATCATAACCACAAAATAAAATAAAGGAGAAAATAAATGCTTTTTAATGCGGAAGTCAAACACAAAATCGGTTTTAAAAAAAAGAAATTACCAACCATAAAATATTCCCAAGCATGAAATTTAAATAACGTGAAATAAAGTACAAACTTAAAGTCTCATTACATCAGAACGAGAAACAGAAAGAAGAAGATGGAGAAAACGGATAGCATCATCTTTGGTAGTAACGGATATCTCAACGAATTTCAGAACTGCTACCTCCCGTACCTGGAAGTAGTCATTTCGAAATCACAAAGAAAAAGGGACGTGAGCGCTGGCTCAGTAGGACAGAAACAAAAGTGGGTTAACAGATAACATTTAAAAGTATGGCATAATATTCGTTTCCAAAAATAATCAACAATTTAAAAAAAAATACATGACATAATAATCATAAAAAAAAATAATCAACAATTTCGTGAAAAACATTTTAATACAAGTTTTATTCTGCTGAGGACTTAGCGTAGCTGCAATATACATGCCCCAATATTAAAATAATAAATCATTAAAACAATCATCTTATTATGAGTGAGGACTTGTCGTAGCTATAATATACGTGCCTCGAATTTGAATTATCCTAGATCATCTCGTTACGGTCTAAATAGACCGAACGGCCCTGCGCAGGTTTAGGGACCTTCCCCCATGGCGTCAACTTTGGGACGCATGCATCATTTACAATGATCGTGAACTAGAGCTCAATTATGTTCACCGGATTATTCAAAAGATGGTATTTACCAAGTTATATTATGCCATAAATCAAAACACGTTTTAAAATACACATTTAATTACCAAATATGTTGCATGCGTTTATTTCATCAAAAACAATATAATAATTTCATAAACTGAAAACAGCATGCTATTGATAAAACAGAAAATATAAAACACTTGACTACTCCCAGAAAAGGCTAGAACGTCCTACCTCGATTATTGACACAAGCGTTGCAACAACGTGATCCACGAATCAAGTAAGAACGTCAAGTAAATCCTATCATCACAACATATGATCAGTCTAGGTCCAGACATAATCATCCAATCATTTTAGTGTGCCACAAAAGATTTTAAAACGTTTAATAAACATTTGGGATTTAAAATTTGTGAAAAACTCTAAGTTAGGATATTTCTGGTCATGGGCAGACTGACCTAGGCTGATTGTAAAATCAATATCAATTCATTTTTAATCCCAAAAATTCTAAATTTTTAATATGTTAAACTAGACATCCGTAGCTTTAATTCCATACATTTTTATAATTTTTAGACATCATTTGTTCATTCAATTAGGCCAAAAACTGAGGGGTTGTTTTCAGGCATAAAATCTGGGTTTCAGTTTCAGTTCAAAAACTGGCAGTTCTGTCCGCCTATATTAGAAAAATATTTTGACTAAACAAACGGATGATTTTGGTTCTGAAATTTTGCAGGCATTTAGGGGACATCTTGAATTTAATTTTAGGCTCAAGAATCACTCAAAAATCGTTTTTAAAACTCAAGTTATGGCTGACACAAATTTACTGTTCATATGGTAAATTTCCAGATTTCCGTTTTTCTGTGTCCGAATTTCGATTAGCCTCAAATCAACTCAATTTTCATCCAATGATCACGAAATTTTGTGGAGGACCTTATTTATATGTGGTTAACACAACCCAAGAATCAAATTGACAAAAACATAAAATTTTACACATGTGATAATAGGGTTTTTGAAAGGGAAACAAAGAGGCAAAATTTTTAGGGTTTGAGAGAGAGATTCACACCTTGTTTGTGCTGCACCATTTTTGATGCTTGGTCTCCTTTTTGGCTGAATTTGTGTGAGTGTTGGAGTCTTCAAAACAGTAGGGAAAACAGTGGAGAAAACCATATTAAAATTCAGATTTAAAACCAAAAGGAGAAGGAAGGAAAAAGTTTGATTTCTCACCTTGTTTTTGTCTCAAAAATTGTTGAATCTTTGAGCTGCCTTTTGATAGGTTTTGTTGCTGTTTTGGGTGTGTTTTGGGAGAGAAAATTCAGAGAGGAGAGAAGGGAAAGCTGGCCGAATTTTTGAGTGTGAAAGGAAGGGTGAATGAGAGTTAAAAGAGGATTTTTATACTTGGTTTTCTTTCTTTCCCTTTCTCTTCCTTGTTTGGCCGAAATTTCTAAGGGTAAAAGGGAAAGTTTTTGTGCTGTTTTGAGGCTAGGGTTTTCTCTCTTATTTCCCTTTAGGTGGCCAAAATTATCCCTTAGTTTTTAAGAAAAAAAAATTTTGAATTTTGGTTGAGTTTTGACCTAGCTTTTGATTCAAATAAAAATCTCCTTTATTTCCTATATTTTATGGCCGAAATTTCTTCTTTATATCTAAGGGATGAAATTTGAATTTAAATCCTCCTTGGATTTGTGGAATTTAAATTTTAATTAAAATCCCAAGTGATGGCCGAATATTTTAAGGTTTCTTTTTGAAGTTCAAATTGTTGACTTTTTGAGCGGAATTTGACTAGGAAACCAACCTAGGGCTTCCAAAAGATTTTTAATTAATTTTTGGCACACTAATTTTATTTAAATTATATATTGACCCTTAAATAGAATTTAAGGCATCACAGATACACAGTTCGAATGGTACACGGTCACTCACACAGCCGTGTACCTTACTGTGTTACTTAAATTTGCACTAAATGTGACGCCCCGTGCCCTCAGCGGCCCAGACTGTTACTGTAAACTCTATTACTTACTTCTTTAGCTTTTACTTATACTTCCTCTTTAAAACCGATACTTAAACTTGCTAAATTTAATACCATAAATTTAGAGGGATTTTTTTTTAATATACGCGTACGTATTTACTATTCACATACGTATACTATTAAAATGTGGAATTTGAAAAACATAAGGATTTCAATTATACATACACACTTATATACTTGTTTATCTGATTAATATTCACCAGACACTATTTAAATATACTATTCATACATATACGGTTTACTGTTTCAAAATACCAATTAATCTTTACTATTCAAAATACTATTTAACTGTCACCGTTCAAAATACTATTTACTCATACTGTGCGGAAGAATACTCGCGGTGTATCCATAACCTCATCCTCACATCCACCTCCGCCGCCATCATCGCCCCTTGGTGTTTGCGCTATAGGAAGCTTACCTACAGCATGAACACACTCCGTGAGCTTTACACCCAGTAAGTACAACATGTTAACCGCAAAACAAGTTTAAAATATAGCACATACTTAAAATCCTAAGCATGACATATATCACTTAATAAATCACATACCATATAAGCATATCACATATCAGCTCACATATCATGTCATCACATAACATGTCATAACACTGAATATAAAACTTCACATACTTTATACATGACAGAAGCATCATGTACTCTACTGAAAAAGAAAGCATAGCGAACTATAACTAATGCATGGTCCGGTTATGTTCATTTATGCTTCAAACTTCTCTTTTCTTTTCTTGTCTATTTAGGGCCCATGTGTCAGTACCGTGTGCGCGCAGACCAATGATAACGCCCGAGGTCAACTAATGCCGAAGAGCCATCAACTGATGCTCAACTTTTGGCCTTAACTTTCTTTAACTGGAAACCCCTTCGACTGAAGGAGCCGGTATGACACACCTATTTATTTCCATCTTGTTTAACTGTTCTAGCCATACGCTTCTCTAAGCTATCCCCAATCCTACCGGTAGGGATCTATGGCTTCTATCTTGTTCTTTCATCAATCTACTTGATTGTGAAACTATATGCTCTTATGTATGCTGTGCAGCATCGTGTGCAAGATACATACTTAAAATACTGGAAAAGCATCATTTTAACATCATTTTATTCATGCTGCAGGCGGAGTTGTACTTACCTGTCATCAGACAGTTTATACTCTCGCCATCGTCACAATACAGGTACCTCCCTGTAATCATAATACATTTCGTTAACATTTACTCTTAGGTCACTGTGGTCATTAGTGACTAATAAAAACTCTATCGTTAGTGATACCGATCCTTGTTGGTACTAATTACCCTCTTCTTAAGAATTTGATTTTCTAATCGTCGTTAATTAATTTATTTACTCAATAAATTAATTCACGTCGCTCTTAGGTCACTCTATCGTTAGGAACTAATAAATTTATCGTTGTGTGGTACCGATGCCTATCGGTACCCAGCTGCTCTACTTTGGGAAATTTGATATCTAATTTTTTAATCGTGCTTGATTAATTTGTCTACTTGAAAAATTAATCACTGTCTCTCACTATCCCATTCCGACTTGGTCCTTAACTGGCTAACCGACCAGTCAACTGACTGAATACCTCCCGTATGACCATTTAGCCTGTCGGGTTACCGTTACTGATCTAATCGCCCCAAATTTTATACTTAGATCACACCCGTCCCTCAAGTGGCACTATTCTGATCTAGGGGTCGTTTTCTTACATTTCGAGATTTCTAATTGGGCGGTTCACTAATCCTGTAAACGTTCGTCCTTCTTTCCTGGACCTAGGTCATCGAGGGGGCCAGGGTTCCCATCCCGATCACATTTTCACCCCTCGTTTCCTAAAATACTCCTTTGTGCCGTTTTAGAAATTTCGGCAGCATTTCCGCTTAATTTTTGGGTTTTCGGCGTTTAAGAAACGCCTCAAAACCATCTAACCTATTCTAACCTGCCACGTACTAAATCAGAGGCCTAATTTTTACGTAAAAGCTCCGCTTTTTACGTAAAAATATTCACATTTCCTCACATTCTCTTTTTCGACATTTCATCCCTTTTTCTTACAATTCCTCAAGTCAGTAAACCATAATTAATACATAATTATTTCTAATAATAAATTGAGGAATCAAGGGATCAAAACCACTACCAAAATCGTTCCTGTCGGCGGTCGGGTGAACCGTTTGATCTCGATCGCACAATCTTTGAATCATCGTTCTCCACTTTTGAAACTCTGGTTTTCAATTCCGATGCCGCGGATGTGTTTGGAACCTCAAAAATAGGCCAACAGGCCATTCTTCAATTTTCGGTCTCCGGGTCGCCGTTGACCGGCGTTGACCGGCCGTTGACCGATGTTGACCGGTGTTGACCATGGCGGCGATGGGAGTAGCGACCACCATCTTAAAGCGCTCGACGAGAGGAACCCATTGGTGGTGTCAATTTCACCAATCGAGGCTCCTATCACCGGAAATCGGCCCTCGAAAAGTCGGCGACGGCGGCGGTGTTGGATCTTCATTTTCCGGCATTGTTACCCAAAATTGATTTGGGGCTTTTGATCTACATGTTGTTCTGAGCATTTTGATACCGACCTTGCAACTCAACTCCACCGGAATAGCGAGATTCGACGGCGGCGATGGCGACGGCGACGGCAAACCTTGGGCGGCGCGATCCGGCGGCTGTTGACATGAAATGAAGCCTGGGTTTTGTTCTACTCTTCACCACGAATCCATTGGGACTGGAATCGTGGCATTTGGGCGTCGGACGGCGGAGATACGGCGGTATGAAAAATTCGGCCACCGGCGGCTTTGGGCGGCGCGTGTGGCGTGCTCCGACGTCGGTTCGGTCGACTCGGCCCACCGTTGGAATCAGCTCGTCGAGAGCTTTCCAATGGTACCCGCGGTGTCCAAAACGGAGGTCGGATTCGACTGATGGTTACTGTTCACCTACGGGTGGTGTGGGGAGAAAAAAATAGGAAAAAAATAATGGGGGCCCTTTTTACAAAAATCTAAAAATTTCGACCCCTTTATACTAATTTTTTGAAAAATTTTAAGGTAGGCTATACTGACTAATTTGGGCATGCTGAACCCAAATATATCAGTTTTATATCAAGAAAAGGTCATCTTGACCAATTTTTTGATACTGTGGTTAGGCCTACACTGTGTTGACACTACGCACGCATAACGAGGTGTTTTCGCGTGAAATTTCAAACACAGTCTTCCTTGACTAATTTGGACGTGCTGATTTCAAATTTATCAGTTTTACATCCATCTGAGGTCTTCTAGACCAGTTTTCGGGATCTATATGACCCCGTCTCGAAGAACGTGTCAGGTGTCCGATTGACTAATTTGGGCATCCTGAGTCTAAATATATCAGTTTCGGGGGGGAGAAAAGGTCGTCTTGACCCTTATCCCGATACTGCGTATCTTTTAAACAAAATCTACATTTTGTGCTCACTTGACCAGATTGAACCTGCTGACTATTAATATGTCAATTTTATGCCAGATTAAGGCCATCTTGGCCACTAACCTGACACTGCGTTTCTCACTATTCACTAATCACTAATCACTGTTCACTATTCACTATCTGACTGACTAATCTGAGCGTTCTGACTCTGATTTTGTTAGTCTCTGGGCGAGAAGAGGTCATCTAGACCACTTTTCTCGATACTGTACATCTATTAGGGCAATTATCACTGCTGCGCTCAGATGACCAATCTGAGCGTACTGATGACTAGCTCATCCGTTCTGTATCATGAAATGGTCGTCTAGACCGGTTTCTTGATATTGCGTGTCTCAACGCATACTCACATAATAGGGTGGACCGATTTCACTATCGATTACACCTTTCACTGCATGAATAGCAATTAAACGTTACTATTCCTGTTTAATTCATTCAACTGAAAAGCACACTGTGCTTATTAACTTAATTACATCATTATATAGTAATTAAGTTTCATAATTCATGAGAGTCATTACAGTGGCTCTCGGCTCATTACACAGCCTTCTACACGGACTCTTACACGTACGTGTGCAACGCAACACGGGCGTGTACATTTCAGACACGGGCATGTACTAGTTGAGACTACTCAACATGGCCATGTCTTTGAAATACCTTCATCTATCTGAGCGGTACACAGCCTCTTACACGATCGTGTACTTGACCGTGTTTCTTAAATTTGCACTAAAAGACATTAAATTATGTCCATTTTATTCCTTAATGACTTATTACATGGTAAGTAGGTGCCATAAAAATGGCGGTCATTACAACCTACCCCCCTTACTGTTAGGAAATGCCCTAAGTATTAGAGACATTTTGATGTATTCATTTTGAACTGGATAATAAAATTATACATAAAGGTTATTCATTACATTGCTATCTGTCCTCGTCTTATTTACATGTTAAAGTAAATGCAAGCAAATATGGCTCACTGACTGCTTGTGTTAAAATTGTTAGAACGTTGCATGCAATGGACTTTTGTATGTGAGAAGACAATGTTCTAAAGTTAGCAGTCTAAACTATGGTCTGTAGTCTATGGGGTTAGACCGAGCATCTAACTCATGTTAAGACTATTATGTTGTCTAAAGCCTTAGAGGGGACGGTTTGTCTTGACTGTCTGGAGTTGGACTCCCAAGTAGAGACATGGATATGTTGCTCGGTGGTGACATATTAGATAGGGACTAAAGCGTGATTGATCTACATAGTCCGCTATAAGTGGATCAATATGCTTTTGACGTTCATTGTACAATAACCTTAATCCTGAGTAAATGAACTTCTTCATGTATATGACTTGTGTACTTTGATGTTCCAATGGCTAAAGCGTCTCAGAGGTAGTAAGCTTATAGACCGGTTCATTGGGTGCATGACTTGTATACGATGAAGGGTTTGTTTGCAGATATCGGAATCATAGCTCTGAGGAGTTAAAGGTATCCTCTTAAAGGCATTATACTAAATGTGAAAATGGACAAGGCCTTGGGTCGTCTGCTGGGCGGATGACTTCTTATTCACATATGGTGAATAATCATTTTCTTAATTCGGTAGTATAATGGAACTTTAAGATAGCCTGATCAGTAGGATTAAACGGACTTTGACCTAAGGCTGATCATGGATATCATATGAGGGTTTTGCATATATGACAAGGTCATTGGATAGTAGCTCGTCACAGGCTTACGTAATACGGTATATAATTGGGAGTTCAGTTTCAGGTTTATAGTGGTGTGACTCTGAAATTAGTGATCATATGATTGAGTTGTTCGGTACAGAATGATGATCATATGGAATCACGAGAGCCCGATTATATATGTCCAATCAGTCCTTCTACTAGCTCCACATAATTCCTTAACGTTTGGCAAATTGATTTGTGTATGCTATTGGCTAGTTTATTATGCATGGATGGTGATGACACAGGATTAGGATGGTAGACAAGATTCTCTCCGGTTGGATTCAGATTTTGTTTTGGATAATAGAGTACACAATTATTCGAACTCCAAATAAAGTTGCCATGATTTTATTTGAGATTGGATTGGAGTTGTAGAAAATTATCCATGAGAACAAGAATATGAAACATAACCATTTTGTGGAATTTGAAATTTGAATTTTGAAATTTGAAATTTGAATTTTGAAATTTGAAATTTGAATTTTGAATATGAAATTTGAATTTGAAATTTGAATTTGAAATTTGAATTTGAAATTTGAATTTGAAATTTAAATTTGAAATTTGAAATTTGAAATTTGAAATTTGAATTTGAAATTTGAATTTGAAATTTGAAAATCAAATTTTGAATCATAGTCCAAGTAGGATTCGAATTTGTTGTGAAAAATCCACAAGGTTTGAAATTCGAATTTGAGTTGGATTTGGAGAGGATAATCTTGTTAGAATCCTACTTGAATTTTGAATCCAAATCCCAACAAAAGTGGACGAAAATTTTGAGGATAATCCTCAAGGAAATTTCAGATTTTTTTGGATAAGATTCAAGGGAATAATTCAAGTTTCAATCCCAGTTGAATTTGGATTCTCTCCTCCATGAAAAGTGGCCGAAAATTTGGAGAATCTCTCCTAGGAAATTCGGTTATTTTTGGATAAGGTTGAGATAAGATTCAAGCTTGAAAATCCTAGTGGAATTTTAGATTCTCCCTTATCCATAATGGCCGAAATTTATGAGGAGATTTTCTCCAAGAAAAATTCGGATTTTTGGTTAAAAAAAGGGAGATAAAATTCTAGTTAAAATCTTGTTTAGATTTGGATTGGATTTATCCTAAGAAAACCGAATTTTATTGTTGGATTTATCCATGGAAAAAGTCAGATTTTTTGGTTAAGGATAAGGGAAAATATCTTTTCTTAATCCAATTCAAATTCAGAGAATCACCTCATGCAGGTCTATAAATAGAGGTCCTGCCATTCCAGTTCTCTCAGACCACAGACTCTCAGGTGAGCAGGCTTATTGTTGCATAGCTCATCGTGACAATAAAGTTCTTTAGAGATCTGGGTGGTCGGAAGAAGACTAGCAGTGCTAGCATACCGATCGAGGTTCAGAGTGCCCACACACTCAGCCATTCGGGAATTGGAGAATAGTAGAGAAGGCTAGTTGGTTGAAGCCTCCGGTCATTCTCCTCCTGCAAGATTGGTGTCCTTGAGGTATGAGTTTTAATTGTTGTTGATTTATTGTATATGGCATCATGAGATATTAAACGATCTAAAAATTTTTATTGTTCCGCTGCGCCACTCTGATACGTTTTTACCGATTTATTATCCTACACTTACAAAATTTTCGTCCTCGAAAATTAGAATAATTCCGGGACGTCTCTTCTTATGTCTTCTTCCCATTCTCATGTGGCTTCCTCAACACGATGGTTCCACCACAACACTTTTACTAGCGGTATACTTTATTCCTAAGTACCTTCTCCTCTCTGACTAGGATCTGCACTGGTCTCTCCTCGTACATCAGATCAGCGTATACTACAACGAATTCTTGGCTAAGAACATGGGAGCTGTCTGGCACGTACTTCTTTAGCATCAAGACGTGAAAGATGTTGTGCACTATAGCTAACTCGGGAGGAAGCGTTAGTCTATAAGCCACCTTCCCGACTTTCTTTATTATCTCGAGGGTCCTATATACCTAGGACGGAGCTTTCCTTTCTTTTCAAAGTGCATCATCCCTTTCATAGGTGCCGCCTTGAAAAAAAAACTGAGTTTCCTACTTGAAACTCGAGGGGTCTATAGCGCTTATCGTCAAAATTCTTCTGTCAACTGTGCACTGTATCTAATGTTTCTCGTATCAGCTTCATGTCTGCCATGGTATTCTTGATGATGTCCAAGCTAACTAGTTGTTTCTCTCCAAACTCATACTAATGAGCCAGAGATCTGTATTTCCTTCCACAAAGTGTCGTACGGTGCCATTCCTATCGAGGAATGGTAGTTGCTGTTGTACGAGAACTCGCTCAATGGTAGCTTCTGATCCCAATTTCCTTTGAAGTCTAGGACGTAGGTCTCAACATGTCCTCTAACATCTGTATGGTCCTCTCAGACTAACTGTCGGTCTGAGGATGAAATGCTGTGCTGAACTCTCACTTGGACTGTAATGCAGCCTGAACACTTCGCCAAAATCTGGAGGTAAAGCATACACTACGATCTGAGACGATCGACTCTAGTACTCCGTGCCGTTTCACGAACTGTGCTGCATGGATTCTGCTAGTCATTCCACCAAGTAGCTAACTTTCATTGCTAAAAAAAAATTAACTGATTTCATCAGTCTGTCTACAATCACCCAGATTGCGTCATTATCGTTTGACGTCTTCGGCAGTCCGACTATGAAATTCATCGTAATCTGGTCCTATTTCCATTCAGGTAGCTTAATTTTCTACGATTATCCTGTTGGGCGCTGGTGTTCTGCCTTAACCTTCTGACATGTAAGGTATCTGGCAACGAACTCGACAATGTCATTCTTCATTTCAAGCCACCAAAAGCTTTCCTTCAGAAACTTGTACATCTTATTCGCTATCGGATGTACGGAATATGACGTCTCGTAAGGTTCCAAAAGGATTCGCTTCTTGAGTTCTTCATCTTTCAGAACACACACTCTATCTCTGTAGTAGAGTATGTCATCCTTAAGGATCTTAAACTCTGAACCCTTGTCCTCTATAGCTTCCTTTCTGGACTTGAGCAGGGACAAATCGAAACCTTGACCGATCTTGATCTCTTCTTAGAGCGTCGATTGGAGGGTCATGTCAGACAATCTCCCTATCAAAATCTTGATCTCGCTGTCGCATAACTCCTTTGTAGCGCTCTTGACAAGGCACTAATAGCCATAGGCATAGTAATATGCTTCTGACTCTGCGCATCGGCCACCTTATTGGCTTTCCCCGGATGGCATAAGATCTCGCAGTCGTAATCCTTACCAACTCTAGTCATCTATGCTACCTCATGTTGAGCTCTTTTTGCGTGAATATACACTTGAGGCTCTGATGGTCGGTGTGAACCTCGCACTTGGCTCCATACAAGTAGTGCTTACATACTTTTAACGTAAAAACTACCGCTACTAGCTCCAAATTACGCACTGGGTAGCTCTTTTCAGGGTCTTTGAGTTGTCGTGAAGCATATGCGACTACTCAACCACTCTACATCAACATGGCTCCCAACTTGGTTTTAGATGCGTCGCTATAAATCATGAAGTTTCCCTAACCAACATTTGAAATGGTCAGCATTGGAGTGCTTGTGAGTCTTTATTTCAGCTCTTAAAAGCTTTTCTCCCACTTATCGGTCCACTCATACCTCTTTCCATTCTTGGTGAGCGCTGTGAGCAGAGCAGCTAACTTTGAGTAGCCTTCGACTAAGTGTAGGTAACATCCTGTTAGTTTGAAGAAACTGCGAATTCCCGTTACGTTCCTCTGAGCTGGCCACGTGCTAACTGCATCAATTTTCGTCAGGTCCATAGATACTCCTTCCTTGGGGTTTACGTGGCCCAGGAAATGGACCTTCTCCAGTCAAAACTCGTACTTGGAGAACTTGGCGTATAACTGATGGTCCTATTACATGCGCAAAATGATCCTTAAGTGCTCTTCGTGCTCTTCCTTCGTCTTAGAGTGTATAAGTATGTCATCAATGAACACAATGACAAACTTATCCAAATAGTCCTTGAGCATGCGGTTCATCTGGTTCATGAAAGTTGCTGGTGCGTCCGTTAATCTGAGCGACATGAACAGAAACTCGTAATGTCCGTACCGCGTTTGAAAGGCTGTTTTGGGTAGATCTTCTTTCCTGATTCATAGTTGAGGGTACCCTGAACGTAGATCGATCTTCGAGGACATTGTAGCGTTTCAGAGCTAATCAAATAGATCATCAACTCGCGGCAACAGATGCTTGTTCTTAATTGTAATCCTGTTCAACTCTCTGTAGTCGATGCATATTCTCAGTGGTCCATCTTTCTTCTTCACGAATGGTATGGGTGCTCTCCAGGGTGAATAGCTTTGTCGAATGAATCCCTTATCTATTTAGTCCTTTAGCTGGGCTTGGAGCTACTTTAGCTTTGTAGGGCCTATTCCGTAGGGGGCCTCAAAGATGGGGCTGATTCTAGTAGACGTTCAGTCTCGAACGAGATCCCGCGCTCTGGTTGGAGTCCTGTAAGATCTTCTGGAAATATCTCCATGAATTCCCTGACTATCGGTACGTTGTCGGGTCCTATCTCTATTCCTTGAGTCTTATCTGCTACGTATACTAAGAAGTCCGTGCATCCACTGGATAGCATCTCGCGAGCCTTCATTGCTGATATCATCGTCTTTGGTTGCTCTGGCGACAAACTCTTGTAGATGAACTTTTCACATCCGATTGGTTCGAAAATGATTTTCCGCCTTTAACAGTTTATGACAACGTTGTGTCCTAAGCTTTTTTTTTTTTTTGGCAGAATCTGATGATGCAACGAATGGGTGGCTCCAGAATCAAGTAGAACTAACGCATCAAAGTTGGCGATAAAAAGCTGGCCTGTCACCATTGCAGAAGTTACAGCTTCAACGTCACTCCCCGTGTAAGCATAGATTCTCCCTTAGCTGTCTGAAGCTTTCAGTATACCTTGTGTGATTGAAGGGTCTTCGATCCTGGTCTGGTTGGTGTGAAGTTGATTATTCCCAGTGCGGGGTCGATTCTGTCGATTCTGCAGGTTGGAGTGGCAATTTTTTTTTGGCATAGTGGCCTTCCTTGCCACAGATGAAACAATCACTTGCTCTCTGCTTGCATTCTCCTGGGTGCCTCTTTCCGCATCTCGTGCATGTCGGGTATTGGCTGTCATTCCTTCCTGGTCATCTCTCTTCTGGGGAAATTCTTCTGTGAATCTTGATTGCCTTAATTCCCCTTTTCTCTTGTTGTTGTTATGGGAATGCCTACTATTCTGGCCAGTTCCCACATTCTGTCCTCTGTGTTGTAACTCGGGGTTCTGCTTCCCCTGAGCCTGCTCAGCTTGTGTTTTCTCCTCTTTTCGTGCCTTAAAATTCTACGCCTTTCGCTCCTTATCATGAGTCGACCAGTACTCGGCTTAGATAGCCTTGCTGACACATTCTACTAGTGTCGCTGGTTCGTGGCTTCAGCTATAGACCCAAACTGCGATTTCCGTTCTGAACATCTTCAGCATTCGTCTAACTCTCTCCTTTTAGTCGGTACCAAATCTGGAAAAAGTTGAGCCAACTGCTCAAATTTCTTGACTACCTCCATAACAGTCACACTACCTTGGCGCAGGTTGTTGAACTTGTCTTACTGCGCTGCTAGTGCTTCCTCGTTGAAGTACATCTCCTTGAATTCCTCAATGAAATCACTCCAGCTCATCTCTCTGATGTTCCTCCTAATGGTTACCATCTTCCACCACTAACGCGCCTGATTGCGTAGGGTGAAGGATGCGTACATCACTTTCTCTCTCTATCTGTTAACCCTATAAAATCCAAGATTACTTGGATATCCGTTAGCCAATCATCGGCCTCTATAGGGTTGGTGATTCCTAAGAATTCTAACGCTTTCATGCGTCAGAATCTCTCATACAAGTCGCCTTCCCTAGGGATTGGTAGAAAAACAATTGCTGTTATGAAAGCAGCCATTACTATGGGTGCTAGTGCCTCCTGGGTTAGAGGAGCTGCTTGCTCCCTAAGAGTTTCTTGGGCTGCTGGAGCCTCCTGTGCTGGCATCTCTACTGACTGTGGTGCCTGGGGTTGCTGGCCCAGCTGTTCCCTAAGCTGGTTTAGCTCTCGTTACTGGTTCTCCATCATCTCTCGCATGGCTGCGATCTGTGCTATTAACTCATCCTCTCAGGATGCTGGGTTTAACTAAGCTCTCGTTCTTGCCATGTTTTCCTATGTAACCCTATCGTACAGCGGGAAAGGAAAATATAAGTCTCTTAAATTCTATACTTGGGACTCGTATCACATATCATTTTCTTTCTTACTTAACAATCTTACTTAAACATTATGGATATAAATATATACACTATATCCATCTTTCTTTCTCTCATACTGTGATGTTCAATACAATTGCCACATTGTATTGGGACATCGTCTGAGTGCTAGGATTCGTCCTGCACTTTCTGTCATATCATACTCACACTTGTGGAAAAAAAATTATATCTGGCCCCTAGGGCAAAGCTTTACTGCTTATCTCATAATGTATTTCACATAATATATATACATATATTCAAGATTCTAGTTCAGTGGGAGTGACACACACTTCCCTTATATGATCCCAACAAGTATATTATGCTACAACTGACGGGAAAGAGCTACTGCTTCCCTCTATATATTTTCATAACTAACATTCTCGCAGAAGGGTTACTACTATTGGAAGGACAATCCTAATTCAGTATCAGACATCTCCTCATCATCACTATCACTGAGTGAGTACTCCTCTGGGTTCTCTTCTTCTTAGTCAAAACTGACCTCGTCATCGCTGGCTATGATGACTTGGGGTTCGTACATCCCCATCTATTCGTCATTACTAAAGCGGTTGGGGATCTCCTCTCCCTCATCGTCGGGATGGGCATCGGAAAGAGTCTTGTCATCTTCCTCTTCCATGGGGTGTTCGGGAGACATACGGGCTGGTTCGGGGTTCTCCATCGACTCCCTATTGCCCTCGTGTACTCCTGGCTGGTGCTCGGCCATGAACTCTTCATCGGTCAGTTGGGGTGCTGGTTCTATCTGGTCACCCTCCATAATGGTGGCTGCTATAATGTCTTGGGCTTGTGCAGGGTTCCTGGGGTTGAGCGCTTTTCTCTCAGCGTTCACTATCTCCTTGATAAGGCTTGCTAGTCCTGCTTGATCGCTCTTCTAATTCTAGTTGGCAAGGTCTCTTTCTCTCTTTAGGTCTTCTCCTGTCTTAATCCACTTTTGTCTCGGCATGTATTGTAGAAGTCCATTTTGGTTCCTTGTAGCGAACAGCATACGTTAGAACTGTATCGCCGGACATCAGCTGCAGTCTTTCAGTCCGATGAACAAATTCTCGTATATCCATAACTCTAGGGAACTTAGGCGGTTTCACTCCCCGCTTACCCATAAAGAAAAACTGAGGCTGATGCTGGACTCCTATCAGAGATTGGCTCGATCGTGGTATGGCGAAACTCGATGCAGTTAAGAGCTCATCCTGGTCATAAGGATCCTGATACACATGAGAGTATCTTCCTGAGAGATATCAACAGCCAACAGGAGTTATCCTGATCAATGGCGTACAATCGGGGAATCACTTTGATAACATGAAACCAGTCCTGACATTCTCATGGAGTGCAGGAGTACTGTTTGCCACTCAAAACTTGGTGGACAACTAGCCCTGAAGATCGGTACAACTCAGGCAACAATCCATGTTCTTTCTCTGAGCAGTTCTCTAGCACTGCACGGTCGTGATTTTTCGTATAATGATCTCAGCATCTTTTCATCTTATCCTCGCTATCATAGATTTCATCGTTTCATTACTATAAAATGTTATCTTCAATAGATAAACATTTACTGACTAAAAATAAAACTAACTTACTTGGACAGATGAGGCAGGCATGCGGTGATGTGAGGTAGGATGGCAGGAAACCGCTCTGATACCAACTGTGACGCCCCATGCCCTCAGCGGCCCGGACCGTCACTGTAAACTCTATTACTTGCTTCTTTAGCTTTTACTTATATTCCTCTTTAAAACCGATACTTAAACTTGCTGAATTTAATACCATAAATTTAGAGGGATTTTTTTTAATATACACGTACGTATTTACTATTCACATACGTATACTATTAAAATGCGGAATTTGAAAAACATAAGGATTTCAATTATACATACACACTTATATACTTGTTTATTTGATTAATATTCACCAGATACTATTTAAATATACTATTCATACATATACGGTTTACTGTTTCAAAATACCAATTAATCTTTACTATTCAAAATACTATTTAACTATCACCGTTCAAAATACTATTTACTCATACTGTGCGGAAGAATAGTCGCGGTGTATCCATAACCTCATCCTCACATCCACCTCCGCCGCCATCATCGCCCCTTGGTGTTTGCGCTATAGGAAGCTTACCTACAGCACACTCTGTGAGCTTTACGCCCAGTAAGTACAACATGTTAACCGCAAAACATGTTTAAAATATAGCACATACTTAAAATCCTAAGCATGACATATATCACTTAATAAATCACATACCATATAAGCATATCACATATCAACTCACATATCATGTCATCACATAACACTGAATATAAAACTTCACATACTTTATGCATGACAGAAGCATCGTGTACTGTATGCACTCTACTGAAAAAGAAAGCATAGCGAACTATAACTAATGCATGGTCCGGTTATGTTCATTTATGCTTCAAACTTCTCTTTTCTTTTCTTGTCTATTTAGGGCCTATGTGTCAGTACCGTGTGCGCGCAGACCAACGGTAACGCCCGAGGTCAACTAATGCCGAAGAGCCATCAACTGATGCTCAACTTTTGGCCTTAACTTTCTTTAACTGGAAACCCCTTCGACTGAAGGAGCCGGTACGACATACCTATTTATTTCTATCTTGTTTAACTGTTCTAGCCATACGCTTCTCTAAGCTATCCCCAATCCTACGCGGTAGGGATCTATAGCTTCTATCTTGTTCTTTCATCAATCTACTCGATTGTGAAACTATATGCTCTTATGTATGCTGTGCAGCATCGTGTGCAAGATACATACTTAAAATACTAGAAAAGCATCATTTTAACATCATTTTATTCATGCTGCAGGCGGAGTTGTACTTACCTGTCATCAGACAGTTTATACTCTCGCCTTCGTCACAATACAGGTACCTCCCTGTAATCATAATACATTTCGTTAACATTTACTCTTAGGTCACTGTGGTCATTAGTGACTAATAAAAACTCTATCGTTAGTGATATCGATCCTTGTTGGTACTAATTGCCCTCTTCTTAAGAATTTGATTTTCTAATCGTGGTTAATTAATTTATTTGCTCAATAAATTAATTCATGTCGCTCTTAGGTCACTCTATCATTAGGAACTAATAAATTTATTGTTGTGTGGTACCGATGCCTATCGGCACCCAACTGCTCTACTTTGGGAAATTTGATATCTAATTTTTTAATCGTGCTTGATTAATTTGTCTACTTGAAAAATTAATCATTGTCTCTCACTATCCCATTCTGACTTGGTCCTTAACTGGCTAACCGACCAGTCAACTGACTGAATACCTCCCGTATGACCATTTAGCCTGTCGGGTTACCGTTACCGATCTAATCGGCCCAAATTTTATACTTAGATCACACCCGTCCCTCAGGTGGCACTATTCTGATCTAGGGGTCATTTTCTTACATTTCGAGATTTCTAATTGGGCGGTTCACTAATCCTATAAACGTCCGTCCTTCTTTCCTGGACCTAGGTCATCGAGGGGGCTCGGGTTCCCATCCCGATCACATTTTCACCCCTCGTTTCCTAAAATACTCCTTTGTACCGTTTTAGAAATTTCGATAGCATTTCCGCTTAATTTTTGGGTTTCCGGCGTTTAGGAAACGCCTCAAAACCATCTAACCTATTCTAACCTGCCACGTACTAAATCAGAGGCCTAATTTTTACGTAAAAGCTCCGCTTTTTACGTAAAAGCTCCGCTTTTTACGTAAAAATATTCACATTTCCTCACATTCTCTTTTTCGACATTTCATCCCTTTTTCTTACAATTTCTCAAGTCAGTAAACCATAATTAATACATAATTATTTCTAATAATAAATTGAGGAATCAAGGGATCAAAACCACTACCAAAATCGTTCCCGTCGGCGGTCGGGTGAACCGTTCGATCTCGATCGCACAATCTTTGAATCATCGCTCTCCACTTTTGAAACTCCGGTTTGCAATTCCGATGCGCGGATGTGTCCGAAACGTCAAAAATAGGCCAACGGGCCATTCTTCAATTTTCGGTCTCCGGGTCGCCGTTGACCGGCGTTGACCGCCATTGACAGGCGTTGACCGGCCGTTGACCGGCGTTGACCACGGTAGCGATGGGAGTAGCGACCACCATCTTAAAGAGCTCGACGAGAGGAACCCATTGGTGGTGTCAATTTCACCAATCGAGGCTCCTATCACCGGAAATCGGCCCTCAAAAAGTCAGCGACGGCGGCTGTGTCGGATCTTCATTTTCCGGCGTTGTTACCCAAAATTGATTTGGGGCTTTTGATCTACGTGTTGTTCTGAGCATTTTGATACCGACCTTGCAACTCAACTCCGCCGGAATAGCGAGATTCGACGGCGGCAATGGCGACGGCGACAGCGAACCTTGGGCGGCGCGATCCGGCGGCTGTTGACGTGAAATGAAGCCTGGTTTTTGTTCTACTCTTCACCACGAATCCATTGGGACTGGAATCGTGGCATTTGGGCGTCGGACGGCGGAGATACAGTGGTTTGAAAAATTCGACCACCGGTGGCGCGTGCGGCGTGCTCCGGCGTTGGTTCGGTCGACTCGGCCCACCGTTAGAATCAGCTCGTCGAGAGCTTTCCAATGGTGCCGGTGGTGTCGAAAATGGAGGTCGGATTCGACTGATGGTTACTGTTCACCTACGGGTGGTGTGGGGAGAAAAAGATAGGAAAAAAATAATGGGGGCCCTTTTTACAAAAATCTAAAAATTTCGACCCCATTATACTAATTTTTTGAAAAATTTTAAGATAGGCTATACTAACTAATTTGAGTGTGTTGAACCCAAATATATCAATTTTATACTAAGAAAAGGTCATCTTGTGACGACCAGAGAATTTTAGTGGTGTGACCTAGTTTAATCTAGGGTTTTCTATGAGTTCTGTAAGTAAGAATGTAAAGAAACACTATGGTTGTAATTAGACAAATTATAGTGTTGATAGAAATAAATAAATGTTTTGGAGGAAATTAAAATCTCCAAAAATAAGTAGAGAATAAAGTATATGAGTAAGAAAGTGAATTCAGGCCCAAAACGCTCAAAAAGGAGTAGTTTCGGTATCTGAACAGTATAAAGATAAGAATATGGCAATTCAAAGTAAGAGCACAGTAAGAAAAGTACAAATATATGTATATAATAATTTGTACTATTTAAAGAGTGAAATAGATGTATTTATATTGTTTAGAATATATTAAAATGTTCTAACAATATTGACGAGTAAGAATTCAATGTTGGAAAAATTCACTGAGTTGAAACGGGTGAAACGGTGCCAAAACCGGTATTGAAACCCTAACCGGAGCTCAAAAAGACGGTAAAATTCCGGGATTGATTTTGATCAAACGGAAGCAATTTAAATTGATCCGACTGCACAGGAGACCTCAGGAACACGCCGGGACGATTCCAGGAAAATTTCGGCTCGAACCGGTATCGGTCAAAAAGTAGTCGAATTAATGTGAATAGTGAAAGTCAAAGTCAACTTTCACTTTAGTAATTATGACATCATAAATCCATTTAAGAAATGGAAAGAAATTGGTGTTAGGTAGGATGAATGGCCATGATTCATTTGCTTTTTGATCCAAAGGCCAAGATTTAGCCAAAAATTAACCTTTTTAATTTTTGAAAAATGGAGAAAGTATTAGGGTGAAAGGTGCCTAATTTTCATTGGTGGAAGCCAAATTAATTGGTCTTTTTGGTGGCTTAAGTCGGCAAAGCTTGGGGGATAAGTGGCCGAGACCATTTTGGAAGCAAAACATAACAAAAAAATTTGCTAAGGCATTTCCATGGTGTCTACGTGAGCCACCCAAGGAGAACCAAGATTTTCTTCAACTTTTCTTCACAAAAAAGAGTGTCAAAGTGTTCTTAGAAGACAAAGGAAGCATTTGAATAAGGTAACTTCCCTTGGATTGAAATTTTTCTTGGTTTTTTCTTCATGAAAACCGTGGGGTAAATAGTGAATTAAGATGGAAAAGTTTTGGTTGTTTTTCATTAAGTTGATGATCGGTTTTGTTAAGGGTGTAATGAGGAAGAAAACCATGCAATTGGTTTAAAGAAAAACCAATTTTTGGTTGGTTTTCCAAAGGAAAACCCGTGGGTTACCATTGGTAAGCAATGAGAAATTTGTGTGATTTATGTGTTAACATGCTTTCAAGTTGAATTTTGTTAAGAATAAAGCATGAAATTCATTATGGAAAAGCTTGGAAAAATTTTGGTGTTCATTTACTCAAAGTGGCCGTGGGAAATACTTAGGGTTTTGGTGAAAATTTTGCATGTTTCATATGATGTTTGGTTAATTGAAATCATGTATTTTATGATGTGAATGATGAAATTTTGATTGAAAGCATGAAACAAAAATGATGGCATGTGTTTTCTTAATGTGGCCGTGAGTTATGGGAGGCTTAAAAACCCTAAGAATTTGGTTGAAAAGTACAAGGAAATGGGCTTGAAAAAGTGTTAGAAAAATGGCATTGAATAGCCTAAAAAGTGGTTGAAAAGTTTGAGAAATTTTGGTTCGGTTTGGTGGTGAAAACCGAAACTAAAACTAAGGGCAAAATTGTGAAAAAATTTTGTAATGTGGTTAAAAATGTGAAATTGGAATTTGTGAGCTTTTATGTAAAAGTTTGGAAAACTTTTACATAAAATAGGCTTGTGGTATAGTACGTGGCAGGTACATATGGTTCGAGGCGTACCTAACGCCGGTAGCCTTAAAATTACGCCGAAATGCTGCCGAAATTTCGAAAACGGCTTTCGGGGTAAAATAGGAATTAAAAATAAAAGTTTAGGGTCGGGTCGGAAACCCGAGTCCCTAACGGAGAATTGAATAGGGAAAACCTAAGGGGTGGTTCGTGAATAGTAGACCGTCCCCTAAAAATGTAAAATGCGAGTGAAACGGAAAAACCGACCCCGAGGGGGGGCGTTTTTGGAAATGAAATAAAGGTCCGAGTCGGGTACGAAAAATCCGAGCCTCGGAGACCTAGGTCGGGAATGTCTAGATGAACGTTTTAAATACTAGTGAAATGTCAATTTGAGGCTCCGAAATGATAGAAAATCACTAAACCGACGTAAGGGTCGGAATAGTGCTTCCCGAGGGTCGGGAAAGTGAAAAGTGGAAATAAAATAGAAGTGAACCCGGTAATGATTAGAAAAGAGTCAGAAAAGTTCGTGAGGGCCAAAAATGCAGTCTGGATCAATAAAATTCCGTCAGGGGCAAAACTGTAATTTTGCCAAAATATAGGGGTAAAATCATAATTTTACAAAAGTTGGGAAAAATTGGGAAAATGATAAATAAAGCCCAAAAAGTTGTAAATAGGTTCTGTTTAAGCTTTTTTTTAATGAAAAATAAAAGCTATAAATGGAAATGAAATTAACAGACAAAGTTTGTCTGTAGGATCCAAAAATCGACCTACAAGGAGGGCGATCAAAGATCTTAGAGAGAAAAGGAGAAGAGATTGATAAGGTAAGTACAGACATTTAATTGTCTACTCACGAATGGACTTACCATAGAATTGTGTTATATATATATACACACTTAAGCTATTCAGTTTGTGACATGATACTAACATGTTCACGAGAATAGTAAGCAAGATCAGAAACAGAAAAGAGGAATAAGATAAGTCAGATAATAAGACTTAAAAGTTAAGGTTGGCGTAACGGCCTCCCCAGTTGTGAGGTTCCCAGATAGCCTCCACCCCAGAAGTGTGGCGCTGCCTCGTTAATAATGAGGTAGTTTATGGCTTAACTTCCTGCCTCCACCCCAGAAGTGTGGCGCTGCTTCGTTAATAATGAGGTAGTTTATGGCATGACTTACAACCTATAAGGTCAGTAGTCCAGAGATGACCTTAGGGTTGATCGGTGGGTCGCTCCCCTGATCCTCTATTGGTCTGCGCGCACTAGGTACGTCCAACCACGGGCCCACAAGTGAAAGATTAAGCAGATAAAGTAAAGCAAAGAAAAGAAAGAAATAGAATAGAAAGAACAAGTAGTATAGGACTAAAGAAAACAATTGGTCCTAAGTTGACTAACCCTAGAGTGGTGTATTCAGCTTATTTACTTGTATGTATGTTTGTACTTACTGAGCTTTAGCTCATTAGTCTATTCGTGATGTAGGTAATAAAGGAAAGCAACCAGCAAGATGAAACAAGAGTAGCGGACTGACAGGCAGATCCCAGCGATGTCATGGACGGGTTATGGTTCCGTTTCGCAAAATTCTGCTGTACTCAAGGTGTAAAAGAAAGAAAGTGTAATAGTGAGATATATGTATAAAGACAAGACAAGAGTGTAGTATGTAAAGTAGTGAAACAAGCTTAAAAGTATGTTTCTATTTTTACGTACTTTAAAGTAACAAGACTCCAAAATATATTTTGGGAAAAAGTATTAAGAAGTACGTATATATTTATGTATACACAATTTTCAAGAATCAGTAGTTTCCTCCAGTTAAAAAAAAAAAAATATTCCTAGTTTTTCAAGAACAAATCTTTTAAACCCCAAGGAGAAGAAAGTTATAAAGACAAGCAAGCTAAGTAAGATTAAGCAAAGAATAAAGAAAGTAAGCAAGATAAGGTGGACGACCTAAGCTAGAGGGGTCGCCCACACATCTTGACCAATTTTTTGATACTGTGGTTAGGCCTACACTGTGTTGATACTACGCACGCATAACGAGGCGTTTTCGCGTGAAATTTCAAACACAGTCTCCCTTGACTAATTTGGACGTGCTGATTTCAAATTTATCAGTTTTACATCCATCTGAGGTCTTCTAGACCAGTTTTCAGGATCTATAGGACCCCGTCTCGAAAAATGTGTCAGGTGCCCGATTGACTAATTTGGGCGTCCTGAGTCTACATATATCAGTTTCGGGGGGGAGAAAAGGTCGTCTTGACCCTTATCCCGATACTGCGTATCTTTTAAACAAAATCTACATTTTGTGCTCACTTGACCAGATTGAACCTGCTGACTATTAATATGTCAATTTTATGCCAGATTAAGGCCATCTTGGCCACTAACCTGACACTGCGTTTCTCACTATTCACTAATCACTAATCACTAATCACTGTTCACTATTCACTATCTGACTGACTAATCTGAGCGTTCTGACTCTGATTTTGTCAGTCTCTGGGCGAGAAGAGGTCATCTAGACCACTTTTCTCGATACTGTACATCTATTAGGGCAATTATCACTGTTGCGCTCAGATGACCAGTCTGAGCGTACTGATGACTAGCTCATCCGTTCTGTATCATGAAATGGTCTCTAGATCGGTTTCTTGATATTGCGTGTCTCAACGCATACTCACATAACAGGGTGGACCGATTTCACTGTCGATTACACCTTTCACTGCATGAATAGTAATTAAACGTTACTATTCCTGTTTAATTCATTCAACTGAAAAGCACACTGTGCTTATTAACTTAATTACATCATTACATAGTAATTAAGTTTCATAATTCATGAGAGTCATTACAGTGGCTCTTGGCTCATTACACAGCCTTCTACACGGACTCTTACACGTGCGTGTGCAACGCAACACGGGCGTGTACATTTCAGACACGGGCATGTACTAGTTGAGACTACTCAACACGGCCATGTCTTTGAAATACCTTCATCTATCTGAGCGGTACACAGCCTCTTACACGATCATGTACTTGACCGTGTTTCTTAAATTTGCACTAAAAGACATTAAATTATGTCCATTTTATTCCTTAATGACTTATTACATGGTAAGTAGGTGCCATAAAAATGGCGGTCATTACACTAAAAGACATCAAATTATTGCCATTTTATTCCTTAATGACTTATTACATGGTAAGTAGGTTCCATGAAAATGGCTGTCATTACAATCTATCCCCCTTACAAAATTTTCGTCCTCAAAAATTAGAATAATTCCAGGGAGTCTCTTCTCATGTCTTCTTCCCGTTCTCATGTGGCTCCCTCAATGCTATGATTTCACCATAACACTTTTACTAGCGGTATACTTTATTCCTAAGTACGTTCTCCTCTCTGAATAGGATCCGCATGGGTTTCTCCTCGTAGGTCGAATCAGCGTATACTATAATGAATTCTTGACTCAGAACATGAGAGCTATCTGGCACGTATTTCTTTAGCATCAAGACGTGAAAGATGTTGTGCACTGTAGCTAACTCAGGAGGAAGCGTTAGTCTATAAGCCACTTTCCTGACTTTCTCTATTATCTCAAAGGGTCCTATGTACCTAGGACTGAGCTTTCCTTCCTTTTCAAAGTGCATCACCCCTTTCATGGGTGCCACCTTGAGAAAGACCAAGTCTCCTACTTAAAACTAGAGGGGTCTATGGTGCTTATTGTCAAAATTTTTCTGTCGACTGTGCACTCTATCTGTCGTTTCTCGTATTAGCTTCACGTCGATCGTGGTATTCTGGATGATGTCCATGCTAACTAGTCATTTCTCTCCATTCCTGTACTAATGAGCCAGATATCTGCATTTCTTTCCACAAAGTGCCTCGTACGGTGCCATTCCTATCGAGGAATGGTAGTTGTTGTTGTACGAGAACTCGCTCAAGGGTAGCTTCTGATCTTAATTTCCTTTGAAGTCTAGAACGCAGGCTCTCAACATGTCCTCTAATGTCTGTATGGTCCTCTCAGACTGACTGTCAGCCTGAGGATGGAATGCTTGTTGAACTCTAACTTAGACCCTAATGCGGCTTGCATGCTTTGCCAAAATCTGGAGGTGAAGCGTCTGCTACGATCTAAAACGATCGACTCTGGCACTCCGTGCAGTTTTACGAACTGAGCCGCATAGATTTCTGCTAGTCATTCCACCAAGTAGCTAACTTTTATCGTAAGAAATTGGCTGATTTTCATCAATCTATCTACGATCACCTAGATTACATAGTTACTGTTAGAGGTCTTTGGCAGTTCAACCACGAAGTCCATTTGATCTGGTCCCATTTTCACTCGGTTAGCTTAATTTTCTGTGATTCTCCTGCTGGGCACTGGTGTTCTGCCTTAAACTTCTGGCATGTAAGATATCTGGTGATGAACTTGACAATGTCATTCTTCATTCCAGGCCACCAAAAGCCTTCCTTCAGGTCCTTATACATCTTATTCACCACTGGACGTACGAATATGGTGTTGTGGGAAATTAAATTGATAAAAACATATCAGAGTGGCACAGCGGAATAATAAAAATTTTTCATGATCATTAAATATCTCATGATGCCATATACAATAAAACAACAACAATTTAAACCCATACCTCAAGGACTCCAATCTTGTAGGAGGAGAATGACTGGAGGGCTTCAACCGACTAGCATTCTCTACTATTCTCCAATTCCGAATGGCTGAGTGTGTGGGCACTCTGAAACTCAATCGGTATGCTAGTACTGCTAATCTTCTTCCGACCACCCAGATATCTAAAGAACTTATTGTCACGGTGAGTTGTGCAACAATAAGCCTGCTTACCTGAGAGTCTGTAGTCTAAGAGAACTGGAGTGGTAGGACCTCTATTTATAGACTTGCATGAGGTAATTCTCTGAATTCGAATTGGATTAGGAGAAGATATTCTCCCTTATCCACAAGCATAAAATCTGAATTTTCCAAGGGGAAAATCCCAACAATAAATTCGGCCACTTTAGGATAATTCCAATCCAAATTCAAACAAGATATTAACTAGAATTTTATCTCCCTTTTTCCAACCAAAAAATTTGAAAATCCTTAAGGATATTCACCAAATAATTTCGGCCACTTTTGGATAAGGAAGAATCAAAATTCCACTAGGATTTTTAAGCTTGAATCTTATCTCATCCTTATCCAAAATAATTGAAAATCTCCTAGGAGATCTTCCTTAAATTTTCGGCCATAATCAGGGAGGAGAGAATCCAAATTCAACTGGGATTGAAACTTGAATTTTCCCTTGAACCTTATCCACAAAAAATCTGAAAATTCCATGAGGATAATCCTCAAAATTTTCGTCCATTATTTTTAGGATTTGGATTCAAAATTCAAGCAGGATTCTAACAAGATTTTCCTCTCCATATCTAACTCAAATTCAAATTCATTCCCTGTGGATTTACCACAAGAAATTCGAATCCCACTTGGACTGTGATTCAAAATTTGAATTTCAAATTTCAAATTCAAATTTTAAATTTCAAATTTAAATTTCAAAATCCACAAAATAGTTGTATTTCAAATTCTTGTTCTCATGGATAATTTTCTACAACTCCAATCCAATCTCAAATAAAATTGTGGCAACTTTATTTGGAGTTCGAATAATTGTGTACTCTATTATCCAAAACAAAATCTGAATCCAACCGGAGAGAATCTTGTCGACCATCCTAATCCTATGTCAACACCATCCATGCATAATAAACTAGCCAATAGCATACACAAATCAATTTTGCCAAACGTTAAGGAATTATGTGGAGCTAGTAGAGGGACTAATTGGACATATATAATCGGGCTCCCGTAAATCCATATGATCATCATTCTTTACCGAACAACTCAATCATATGATCACTAATTTTAGAGTCACACCACTATAAACTTGAAATTGAACTCCCAATTATATACTGTATTACGTAAGCCTATGACAAGCTATCGTTTAATGACCTTGTCATGTATGCAGAACCCTCATATGATATTCATGATCAGCCTTAGGTGAAAATCTATTTAATCCTACTATCAGGCTATCTTAAAGTTCCATTATACTACCGAATAAAGAAAATGGTTATTCACCATATGTGAATAAGAAGTCATCTGCCTAGCAAACCACCCAAGGCCTTGTCCTTTTTCATGTTCAGTATAATGCCTTTAAGAGGATACCCTTAACTCCTCATTAGAGCTATGATTCCGATATCTGTAAACGAACCCTTCATCGTATACAAGTCATGCACCCAACGAACTGGTCTATAAGCTTACAACCTCTAAGATGCTTTAGCCATTGGAACAACAAAGTACACAAGTCATATACATGAAGCTATCCATCTACTCAGGATTAAGGTTACTGCACAATGAACGTCAAAAGCAGATCGATCCACTCAAAGCAGACTTCGTAGATCAATCACGCTTTAGTCCCAATCTAATATGTCACCACCAAGCAACATATCTATGTCTCTACTTGGGAGTCTATGCTTCAGATAGTCAAGACAAACCGTCCCCTCCAAGGCTTTAGACAACATAATAGTCTTAACATGAGTTAGATGCTCGGTCTAACCCCATAGACTACAGACCATAGTTTAGACCGCTTACTTTAGAACATTGTCTTCTCACATACAAAGGTCTATTGCATGCAACATTCTAACAGTTTAACACAAGCAGTCAGGGAGCTATATTTGCTTATATTTACTTTAACATGTAAATAAAAGAGGACAGATAGCAATGTAATGAATAACCTCTATAATTTTATTATCCAGTTCAAAATAAATACATCAAAATGTCTCTAATGCTTAGGGCATTTCCTAATAGGTGTCTCATGAGCTTCCGAAAGGATTCGCTTCTTGAGTTCTTCTTCTTTCGGAACATAGACTCTATCTCAGTAGTAGAGTATGTCGTCCTTAGAGATTCCTAACTCTGAACCCTTACCCTCTGTAGCTTCCTTTTTGAGCTTGTTCAGAGACAAATTGAAGCCTTGACTGATCTTGATCTCTTTTTAAAGCGTCGATTGGAGGGTCATGTCAGATAACCTCCCTGTCAAAATCTTGATCTCGTTGTTACATAGCTCCCCTTGTAGCGCTCCCGACAAGGCACTGATAGCCATAAGCATAGTAAAATACTACCGACATTGCGCTTCGATCACTTTATTGACTTTTCCCGGATGGTATAGGATTTGACAATCGTAATCCTCTACCAACTCCAGCCATCTACGCTACCTCATGTTGAGCTCCTTCTGCGTGAAGATACACTTGAGGCTCTGGTGGTCGGTGTAAATCTCACACTTGACTCCATACAGGTAGTGCCTCCATGATTTTAATGTAAAAACTATCACTGCTAGCTCCCGATCACGTGTTGGGTAGCTCTTCTCAAGGTCTTTGAGTTGTCATGAAGCATACGCGACTACTCTACCACTCTACATTAACATAGCTCCCAACCTGGTTTTAGATGCATCACTATAAATCACAAAGCCTCCCTGACTAGCATCTGGAATAGTCAGTATTGGAGTGCTTGTGAGTCTTCATTTCAACTCTTGAAAGCTTTCCTCACACTTGTCGGTTCACTCCTACCTCTTTCCCTTCTTGGTGAGTGCTGTGAGTGGTGCGGCTAACTTTGAGAAGCCTTCGACGAAGTGTCAGTAATATCCTACTAGTCCGAGGACACTGCAAATTTTCGTTACGTTCCTCAGAGCTGGCCACGCACTAACTGCATCAATTTTCATCGGGTAGATGGACACTCCCTCCTTGGAGACTACGTTGCCTAGGAAATGGATCTTTTCTCGTTAAAACTCATACTTGGAGAACTTGGCGTATAGCTGATGGTCCTGTTACATGCGCAAGACGATTCTTAAGTGCTCTTCGTGCCCTTTCTTCGTCTTAGAGTATATAAGTATGTCATCAATGAACACAATGACAAACTTATCCAAATAGTCCTTGAACATGCGGTTCATCAGGTTCATGAAGGCTGCTGGCACGTTTGTTAAACCAAACGACATGACCAGAAACTCGTAATGTCCTAACCGCGTTTGAAAAGGCTGTTTTGGGTACATCTTCATCCCTGATTCATAGCGATGGTACCCTAAACGTAGATCGATCTTCGAGAACACTGCAGTGTCTCGGAGCTGATCAAATAGTTCATCAACCTGCAGCAACGGATACTTGTTCTTAATTGGAATCCTGTTCAACTCTCTGTAGTCGATGCACATTTTCGGTGTTCCATCTTCTTCTTCACGAATGGTACGCGTGCTCTCCAGGGTGAACAGCTCTGTCCAATGAATCCCTTGTCTATTTAGTCCTTCAACTGGGCTTGGAGCTCCTTTAACTCTTTAGGGCCCATTCTGCATGGGACCTTAGAGATGGGGCTGATTCTGGTAGACGTTCAGTCTTGAACGAGATCTCGCGCTCTGGCAGGAGTTCTAGAAGATCTTCTAGAAATGCTTCAACGAATTCCTTGACTATCGACACGTTCTCGGGTCCTATCTCTATTTCTCGAGTGTTATCTGCTACGTATGCTAGGAAGTCCATGCATCCATTGGATAGCATCTCGTGAGCCTTCATTACTGAAATCATCATCTTTGGTTGCTCTAGCGACAAACCCTTGTAGACAAACTTTTCGCATTCGAGTGTTTCGAAAGTAACCTTCCACCTTTGATAGTCTATGACAGTGTCGTATTCTGTGAGGAAGTCCATCCCCACAATTACATCATAGTTATACATGTCGATGATGATCAGGTTAACGCTCAATTCCTACCTGCAGATAATTACTAACACTTGACTATCTAGTAATTAGACAATAAAACTTCCCCTGAAGGAAGTGATATTCTAAAAGTCTATTTCGTCCTATCTAAGCTCCTATCTAGCTTTCTAATAGAATCTAATGATGTAATGAATGGATGGCTCCAGAATCAAATAAAACTAACGTATCAAAGTTGGTGACAGAAAGCTGGCCCGTCACCACTGTAAAAGTTCCAGCTTCAGCGTTACTCCTTGTGTATGCATAGATTCTCCTTTAGTTGTCTAGAGCTTTCAGTCTGCCTTGTGTGATCGAAGGGCCTTTGATCCTGGCCTAGGCAGCGTGAAGTTGATTATTTCCAGTGTGGGGTTGATTCTGTCGATTCTGTGGGTTGGAGTAGTAGTTTTTTTTTTTTGGCGTAGTGGCCTTCTTTGTCACAGATGAAACAGCCACTTGCTCCCTGCTTGCATTCTCCTAGGTGCCTCTTTTTGCATCTCTGACACACACGTCGGTTATTGGCTGCCATTTCCTCTCTGGTCGTTTCTCTTCTGTAAAAAATTCTTCTATGAATCTTGGTTGCCCTGATACCCTTTTTCATTTGTTGTTGTTGTGGGAATGCCTACTATTCTGGCCAGTTTTGTATTGTGACTCAGGGTTCTGCTTCCCCTGAGCCTGCTCAGCTTGCACTTTCTTCTCCTTTCGTGCCTTAAAATTCTGAGCCTTTCACTCCTTATCCTAAGCCAACCAGTACTCGGCTTGGATAGCCCTACTGACATGTTCTGCTATTGTCACTGGTTCATGGCTTTCGCTACGGACCAGAACTGTGATGTCTATTCTGAACATCTTCAGCATTCGTCTAACTCTCTCCTTTTCAGTTGGTACCAAATCTGGACAAAGTTAAGCCAGCTGCTCTAATTTCCTGACTGCCTCCATGACAGTCATGCTACCATGGTGCAAGTTGTTGAACTCGTCTTACTGTGTTGCTAGTGCTTCCTCATTAAAGTACACCTCCTTAAATTCCTCAACGATGTTGCTCCAACTCATCTCTCTAATGTTCATCCTAATGGTTACCATCTTCCACTACTGACGCGCTGTAGGATAATAAATCGATAAAAGCGTATCAGAGTGGTACAGCGGAACAATAAAAGTTTTTAGATCGTTAAATATCTCATGATGCCATATACAATAAACTAACAACAATTAAAACTCATACCTCAAGGACGCCAATCTGCAGGAGGAGAATGACTGGAGGGCTTCAACCAACCAGCCTTCTCTACTATTCTCCAATTCCCGAATGACTGAGTGTGTGGGCACTCTAAACCTCGATCGATATGCTAGCACTGCTAGTCTTCTTCCGACCACCCAGATCTCTAAAGAACTTATTGTCACGGTGGGCTATGCAACAATAAGCCTGCTCACCTGAGAGTCTGTGGTCTAAGAGAACTGGAGTGGCAGGACCTCTATTTATAGACCTGCATGAGGTGATTCTCTGAATTTAAATTGGATTAAGAGAAGATATTCTCCCTTATCCACAAGCACAAAATCTGAATTTTCCAAGGGAAAATCCCAACAATAAAATTCGGCCACTTTAGGATAAATCCAATCCAAATTTAAACAAGATTTTAACTAGAATTTTATCTCCCTTTTTCAACCAAAAAATCTGAAAATTCTAAGGAGAAAATCTCCTCAAAAATTCGGCTACTTTTGGATAAGGGAGAATCAAAATTCCACTAGGATTTTCAAGCTTGAATCTTATCTCATCCTTATCCAAAATAACTGAAAATCTCCTAGGAGATTCACTCCAAAATTTCGGCCATTATCTGGGAGAAGAGAATCCAAATTCAACTGGGATTGAAACTTGAATTTTTCTTTGAACCTTATCCACAAAAAATCCAAAAATCCATTGAGGATAATCCTCAAAATTTTCGTCCAACTTTAGTTAGGATTTGGATTCAAAATTCAAGTAGGATTCTAACAAGATTATCCTCTCCATATCCACCTCAAATTTGAATTTCAAATCTTGTGGATTTACCACAACAAATTCGAATCCCACTTGGACTGTGATTCAAAATTTGAATTTCAAATTTCAAATTCGAATTTCAAATTCAAATTTCAAATTTCAAATTTCAAATTTCAAATTTCAAATTTAAATTTCAAATTCAAATTTCAAATTCGAATTTCAAATTCAAATTTCAAATTCAAATTTCAAATTTCAAATTTCAAATTTCTAAATTCAAATTTCAAATTTCAAATTTCTAAATTCAAATTTCAAATTTCAAAATTCAAATTTCAAAATCCACAAAACAGTTGTGTTTCAAATTCTTGTTCTCATGGATAATTTTCTACAACTCCAATCCAATCTCAAATAAAATCATGACAACTTTATTTGGAGTTCGAATAATTGTGTACTCTATTATCCAAAACAAAATCTGACTCCAACCGGAGAGAATCTTGTCTACCATCCTAATCCTATGTCATCACCATCCATGCATAATAAACTAGCCAATAGCATACATAAATCAGTTTGCCAAACGTTAAGGAATTATGTAGAGCTAGTAGAGGGACTGATTAGACATATTTAATCGGGCTCCCGCAAATCCATATGATCATCATTCTTTACCGAACAACTTAATCATATGATCACTAATTTCAGAGTCACACCATTATAAACCTGAAACTGAACTCCCAATTATATACCGTATTATGTAAGCCTGTGATAAGCTATCGTCCAATGACCTTGTTATGTATGCAGAACCCTTATATGATATCCATGATCAGCCTTAGGCCAAAATCTGTTTAATCCTACTGATCAGGCTATCTTAAAGTTCCATTATACTACCGAATAAAGAAAATGATTATTCACCATATGTGAATAAGAAGTCATCTGCCTAGCAAACGACCCAAAGCCTTGTCCTTTTTCACATTCAGTATAATGCCTTTAAGAGGATACCCTTAACTCCTCATTAGAGCTATGATTCCGATATCTGTAAACGAACCCTTCATCGTATACAAGTCATGCACCCAATGAACCGGTCTATAAGCTTACTACCTCTGAGATGCTTTAGCCATTGGAACATCAAAGTACACAAGTCATATACATGAACATGTCCTTTTATTTAGGATTAAGGTTACTGCACAATGAACGTCAAGAGCAGATCGATCCACTCAAAGCGGACTTTGTAGATCAATCATGCTTTAGTCCCGGTCTAAAATGTCACCACTAAGCAACATATCTATGTCTCTACTTGGGAGTCTAGCTCCAGATAGTCAAGACAAACCGTCCCCTCCAAGGCTTTAGACAACATAATAGTCTTAACATTAATTAGATGCTCGGTCTAACCCCATAGACTACAGACCATAGTTTAGACCGCTAACTTTAGAACATTGTCTTCTCGCATACAAAAGTTCATTGCATGCAACGTTCTAATAGTTTAACACAAGCAGTTAGGGAGCCATATTTGCTTACATTTACTTTAACATGTAAATAAAATGAGGACAGATAGCAATGTAATGAATAACCTCTATATATAATTTTATTATCCAGTTCAAAATAAATACATCAAAATGTCTCTAATGCTTAGGGCATTTCCTAACAATCTCCCACTTGCCCTAAGCTAGCAGATGTGCCATGTTACACATCCCCATCGCCTTTACGTGCCTCTGAAAGCTTCTAGCCACCAAAGTCTTAGTAAAGGGATCGGCAATATTGTCCTCGGACGCGATCTTACATACATCTACTTGTCCTGTCTCCACGTGCCCTCTAATAATATGATATCTCCGATCTATATGCTTGGTCCTCTTGTGGTGCCGAGATTCCCTTGTGTTAGCAATAGCCCCAGTGTTATCACAGTAAAGTGTGATAGGCTTGTCAACACCCGGAATGACCTCAAGGTCTCTAAAGAACTTGCGGAGCCAAACCACTTCTTTAGATGCCTCAGCCGCAGTCACATCCTCAGCCTCCATAGTAGAGTCAGCTGTGCAGCCCTACTTCATGCTCCTCCACACAATGGCGCCTCCTTCGAGTAAAAACACCGATCCAGATGTCGATTTCCTCGAATCCTTACAAGTCTGGAAGTCTGAGTCCGTATATCCTACGGGTGTTAGGTCCCCTCCAGAATACACCAGCATATAATCCCTCATTCTCTTAAGATACTTGAGTATATGCTTTATTGCTTGCCAGTGCTTGGTTCCAGGATTTGCTTGATATCGACTCACCATACCTACTGTAAAACATATATCCGGGCGAGTGCAAAGCATAACGTACATAAGGTTACCCACAGTGGATGGATAAGGGACCTTACTCATACGCTTTCTTTCTTCGGATGACTGTGATGTCTTGGGACAGTCATCCAATGAAAGAGTTAGACCGGCATTAGAAGGTTGTGAACCTTTCTTTGCCTCTTGCATTGCATATTTGTCAATTATTTTATCTATGTATGAAGCTTGGGATAACGCTATCATTTTGTTCTTTCGATCTCTGAAGAGACGAATGCCTAGAACATAATTAGCTTCTCCCAACTCCTTTATGTCAAACTGTTGGTGTAACCAAAGCTTGACCGATGATAAGTTCCCTACATCATTCCCAATGAGTAGTATATCATCGACATAGAGTATCAAAAAGACCACTTTTCCATCCTTAATACATTTATAAACACAGGGTTCATCAACGTTCTACTCAAAACCAAATGTCTTAATCGCTTGATCAAACCTCTGGTTCCATGATCGGGATGCTTGCTTTAATCCATAAATGGATCTAAGCAACTTGCAGACTTTCCTTTCTTGGCCTTTCGCTACGAACCCTTCGGGCTGTATCATATAGATACACTCTTCAAGATGGCCATTCAAGAATGCTGTCTTGACATCCATTTGCCAGATCTCGTAATCGAGAGCCGCAGCAACGGACAGAAGAATACGGATAGACTTCAGCATAGCAACAGGCAAAAAGGTTTCATCGTAATCGATTCCGGCCTTTTGCGTGGACCCCTTTACAACCAATCTAGCTTTGAAAGTTTCCACTCTCTCTTTCGCATCCTTCTTTCTTTTGTAGACCTATTTGCATCCAATGGGTTTTATCCCATCTGGCAAATCTACAAGTTTCGAAACAGAGTTGGATTTCATAGAATCCATCTCATTGTTCATAGCATGTTTCCAAGATTTAGAATCAACATCATTTATAGCTTCATCATAGGTGACCGGATCATCCTCATACTCATGAGCCTTGGCCTGGTATACCTTAGCATCATATATGAAGAAATTAGGTTTCTTTGAAACCCTCCCACTACGACGAGGCACCCTAAATTGTTGATCATCTGTAGGTCCTTCACCGGAACTTGGACTTGCATCCAAGACCAAAATATGTGGAGCAGTTCTTTCACCCGATAACTCCTCTAGCACTACTTTGCTTCAAGGCTTAAAGTCATTCATGTGACTTTCCTCTAAGAATGTTGCATGGGTTGAAATAATGACTTTTTGTTCCTTCGGGTTATAGAACAGACCTCCTTTAGTTCCTTTTGGATACCCTACAAACATGCACAATTCTGATCTTGGTTTCAACTTCTTCGCATCCCCATCCAGTACATGCGTCGGGCAGCCCCATATTCTCATATGTCTAAGGGAGGGCTTCCTACCATGCCACAATTCATACGGAGTTCTGGGAATTGATTTGCTTGGAACCTGGTTCAGAATATAGCATGCCATTTGTAAAGCATATCCCCAAAATGATAATGGCAGTGTTGAATAACTCATCATGGACCGTACCATATCCAATAAGGTCCTGTTTTTCCTTTTGGCTACACCATTCTGTTGTGGAGTACCAGGTGCAGTCAATTGGGATAATATCCCGTTCTCTACAAGATGTCCTAGAAATTCATCGGAGAGGTATTCGCCACCTCGATCAGATCGAAGTATCTTTATGGATTTATCCAATTGCTTTTCCACTTCCGCACGATACTCTTTGAACTTGTCAAAGGTTTCACTCTTGCGGTGTATCAGATACACATATCCATACCTCGAGTAATCATCTATAAAAGAGACATAATACTCGAACCCTCCTCATGCTGTGACGTTCATGGGGCCACATACGTCAGTGTGCACAATTTCTAAGAGCTCCTGAGCCCTTGTACCCTTAGCTCCAAAAGACCTCTTAGTCATTTTACCCTCTAGGCAAGACTCACATTGGGGAAGACGTACCTCCTCCAGAGATTCTAGAGGACCTTCTTTCACCAATCTTTGAATCCTATCCTGTTAATATGACCAAGTCTTAAATGCCAAAGATACACCTTGTTAGAGTGAGAAACTTTCAACCTTTTTGAGTTATCTATTAATTCAATGTCAAGCAGTGAGTACATCTTTGGTTTGATCAAATATAGGTTTCCATCCATCCATCTAGAACAGATAAAATACTTATTTCTACGAATATCAACTCTTTTACTAAAAGAAACTGAATAAGAATCCTTTATTAAACAAGCTACTGATATAAGGTTCCTCTTAAAATTAGGAACATAAAAACAATCTTTCAATAAAATAAACCTAAATTGATCAAAGTAAAGGTAAATATCTCCCACTACCTCAGCCACCACCAAGCTGCCGTCTCCAGTTCAGAACGAGAGACTCCTATCATGTAGACTTCTCGTTTCCACAAACCCCTGCATAGAAACACAAACATGATTAGTGACGCCTGTATCAATGACCCAAGTGTCTTTTGATTCTTCCACCAAACACGCTTCTAAGTAGTGAAGTTCCTTACCTTCCTTGCCCTTGGCGGCTAGGAATTCTCGGCAAGCCTTCTTAAAGTGACCTACCTTCCCACAGCGGAAGCATTTGGACTTTTTAGGGTCCCTGGGCTTCTTGTTCTTGTTCTTCTTCTTCCCATCCGAGACAAGAGGATTAGAAGAACTGGAAGCCGCTTGCTTCTGATTTGGCCTCTTCTTTTTCCATGAGGTTTGGAAGATTCTGCCAAATTGACCTCTCCTTTGGGTTGGACCGCATCCCCCTGATCATCCGCTCATAAGCTTGGAGTTGCTTCATGAGCTCAGTTAGTCCTAACTCCCTTGTCGCCAGATTGTATGCGGCCTTAAACCCCACAAAAACTTTAGACAGAGTTTTGAACACCATCTCGATCTGGGTGTTGTAGTCCAACTCAGCACCGTTCTCGGTAGTCTCAGTGAAGAATCCCATTAGAGTGATCATTTGTTCCTTCACCTGAGTACCCGCCTTTTGCTTAGAGTTCATAATGCTGGTGATAGCGGACTGTCGAGCCAATTTTTCTTTGCCTCCGAACATGTCCTCCAGATTTTCCATGATCTCCCCAGCAACTTGATAAGTCTCATGCTGCTTTTGTAAAGCACTCATCATGCTAGCAAGTATGTAGCATCGAGCTATATCATTGGATTCTCTCCAACGAGTATAGGCAACCGGGACCTCCTCAAGCGGTGTGTCAGGTTTTGACCCTGGTGGGCATGGTTCGTCCAGTACGAACTTGTGTCTCTCGCAGCTGAGATCTATCAATAGATTTCTTTTCCAATCCTTATAATTATCGCCATTCAGTTTATTCTCAGTAAGTATTGAAACGAGGGTGTCGGTGACATTTTGAACTGAAATAAAATTATACTAGACATCATTACAAAGCCCAAGTAAATATACAGATAATTTAGCAAATAAAACATACAAGTATGTTCCTACATGAAACTTGAAAAACATGTAGCATTGCAACGGTAATTCTCAGCACCTATTGCCCCAAGCCATCGAGGGGTGGTCATGAAAACAAATAGTTGGAACATGGACCCCATCCAATTAATATATGTTACCTTAAATCCTCCAAGGTTAAGACATATATTAATAACCGCTTATTTGGCCACCACTTTAGTTAACAGAGCTTCTAGGGAAGGTTAATAACTAAACAAGTCTTGAGTGTATAACCATTATTTACGTAGCCCGATCCACGTCCTACCAAGCCACCGAGGGGTGGTCATGAATAGATCGTTAAATATCTCATGATGCCATATACAATAAACTAACAACAATTAAAACTCATACATCAAGGATGCCAATCTGCAGGAGGAGAATGACCGGAGGGCTTCAACCAACTAGCCTTCTCTACTATTCTCCAATTCCTGAATGGCTGAGTGTGTAGGCACTCTGAACCTCGATCGGTATGCTAGCACTGCTAGTCTTCTTCCGACCACCTAGATCTCTAAAGAACTTATTGTCACGGTGGGCTATGCAACAATAAGCCTGCTCACCTGAGAGTCTGTGGTCTAAGAGAGAACTGGAGTGGCAGGACCTCTATTTGTAGACCTGCATGACGTGATTCTCTGAATTCGAATTGGATTAAGAGAAGATATTCTCCCTTATCCACAAGCACAAAATCTGAATTTTCCAAGGGAAAATCCCAACAATAAAATTCGGCCACTTTAGGATAAATCCAATCCAAATCTAAATAAGATTTTAACTAGAATTTTATCTCCCTTTTTCAACCAAAAAATCCGAAAATTCTAAGGAGAAAATCTCCTCAAAAATTCGGTCACTTTTGGATAAGGGAGAATCAAAATTCCACTAGGATTTTCAAGCTTGAATCTTATCTCATCCTTATCCAAAATAACCGAAAATCTCCTAGGAGATTCACTCCAAAATTTCGGCCATTATCTGGGAGAGAGAATCCAAATTCAACTGGGATTGAAACTTGAATTTTTCTTTGAACCTTATCCACAAAAAATCCAAATATCCATTGAGGATAATCCTCAAAATTTTCGTCCAACTTTAGTTAGGATTTGGATTCAAAATTCAAGTAGGATTCTAACAAGATTATCCTCTCCATATCCACCTCAAATTTGAATTTCAAACCTTATGGATTTACCACAACAAATTCGAATCCCATTTGGACTGTGATTCAAAATTTGAATTTCAAATTTCAAATTCGAATTTCAAATTTCAAATTTCAAAATTCAAAATTCAAAATTCAAATTTCAAAATCCACAAAACAGTTGTGTTTCAAATTCTTGTTCTCATGGATAATTTTCTACAACTCCAATCCAATCTCAAATAAAATCATGGCAACTTTATTTGGAGTTCGAATAATTGTGTACTCTATTATCCAAAACAAAATCTGAATCCAACCGGAGAGAATCTTGTCTACCATCCTAATCCTATGTCATCACCATCCATGCATATTAAACTAGCCAATAGCATACACAAATCAATTTGCCAAACGTTAAGGAATTATGTGGAGCTAGTAGAGGGACTGATTGGACATATATAATCGGGCTCCCGCAAATCCATATGATCATCATTCTTTACCGAACAACTCAATCATATGATCACTAATTTCAGAGTCACACCACTATAAACCTGAAACTGAACTCCCAATTATACACCGTATTACTTAAGCCTGTGACAAGCTATCGTCCAATGACCTTGTCATGTATGCAGAACCCTCATATGATATCCATGATCAGCCTTAGGCCAAAGTCCGTTTAATCCTAATGATCAGGCTATCTTAAAGTTCCATTATATTACCGAATAAAGATAATGATTATTCGCCATATGTGAATAAGAAGTCATCCGCCCAGCAGACAACCCAAGGCCTTGTCCATTTTCACATTCAGTATAATGCCTTTAAGAGGATACCCTTAACTCCTCGTTAGAGCTATGATTCCGATATCTGTAAACGGACCCTTCATCGTATACAAGTCATGCACCCAACGAACCGGTCTATAAGCTTACTACCTCTGAGACGCTTTAGCCATTGGAACATCAAAGTACACAAGTCATATACATGAAGCTGTCCTTTTACTCAGGATTAAGGTTACTACACAATGAACGTCAAAAGCAGATCGATCCACTCAAAGCGGACTTCGTAGATCAATCATACTTTAGTCCCGGTCTAATATGTCACCACCAAGTAACATATCTATGTCTTTACTTGGGAGTCCAGCTCCAGACAGTCAAGACAAACGGTCCCCTCCAAGGCTTTAGACAACATAATAGTCATAACATAGGTTAGACTACAGACCATAGTTTAGATCGCTAACTTTAGAACATTGTTTTCTCGCATACAAAAGTCCATTATATGCAACGTTCTAACAGTTTAACACAAGCAGTCAGGGAGCCATATTTGATCACATTTACTTTAACATGTAAATAAAATGAGGACAGATAGCAATGTAATGAATAACCTTAATATATAATTTTATTATCCAGTTCAAAATAAATACATCAAAATGTCCCTAATGCTTAAGGCATTTCCTAACACGCGCCTCATTACGCAAGGTAAAGGATGTGCACATTACTTTCTCTCTATCTGTTAACCCTATTGTAGGATAATAATTCGGTAAAAACGTATCAGAGTGGCGCAGCGGAACAATAAAAATTTTTAGATCGTTAAATATCTCATGATGCCATATACAATAAATCAACAACAATTAAAACTCATACCTCAAGGATGCCAATCTTGCAGGAGGAGAATGACTGGAGGCTTCAACCAACTAGCCTTTTCTACTATTCTCCAATTCCCGAATGGCTGAGTGTGTGGGCACTTTGAACCTCGATCGGTATGCTAGCACTGCTAGTCTTCTTCCGACCACCCAGATCTCTAAAGAACTTTATTGTCACGATGAGATGTGCAACAATAAGCCTACTCACTTAAGAGTCTGTGGTCTGAGAGAACTGGAGTGGCAGGACTTCTATTTATAGACCTGCATGAGGTGATTCTCTGAATTTGAATTGGATTAGGAAAAGATATTTTCCCTTATCCATATCCATAAAATCTGAATTTTCCAAGGGAGAATCTCCACAATTAAATTCGGTTTTCTTAGAATAAATCCAATCCAAATCTAAACAAGATTTTAACTAGAATTTTATCTCCCTTTTTCAACCAAAAAGTCTGAAATTTCTAGGAGAAAATCTTCTTCAAATTTTCGGCCACTTTTAGGATAAGGAAGAATCAAAATTCCACTAGGATTTTCAAGCTTGAATCTTATCTCAACCTTATCCAAAAATAACCGAATTTCCTAGGAGAGATTCTCCAAATTTTCGGCCACTTTTCAGGGAGGAGAGAATCCAAATTCAACTGGGATTGAAACTTGAATTATTCCCTTGAATCTTATCCACAAAAATCCGAATATTTCCACGAGGATTATCCTCAAAAATTTCATCCACTTTTGTTGGGATTTGGATTCAAAATTCAAGTAGGATTCTAACAAGATTATCCTCTCCAAATCCAACTCAAATTCGAATTTCAAACCTTGTGGATTTTCCACAACAAATTCGAATCCTATTTGGACTGTGATTCAAAATTTGAATTTCAAATTTCAAATTCAAATTTCAAATTCAGATTTCAAATTTCAAATTTCAAATTTAAATTTCAAATTCAAATTTCAAATTCGAATTTCAAATTCAAATTTCAAATTCAAAATTCAAAATTCAAAATTCAAAATTCAAATTTCAAATTTCAAAATTCAAATTTCAAATTCCACAAAACGGTTGTGTTTCATATTCTTGTTCTCATGGATAATTTTCTACAACTCCAATCCAATCTCAAATAAAATCATGGCAACTTTATTTGAAGTTCGAATAATTGTGTACTCTATTACCCAAAACAAAATCTGAATCCAACCCGAGAGAATCTTGTCTACCATCCTAATCCTGTGTCATCACCATCCATGCATAATAAACCAGCCAATAGCATACACAAATCAATTTGCCAAACGTTAAGGAATTATGTGGAGCTAGTAGAGGGACTGATCAGACATATATAATCGGGCTCCCGTGATTCCATATGATCATCATTCTTTACCGAACAACTCAATCATATGATCACTAGTTTCAGAGTCACACCACTATAAACCTGAAACTAAACTCCCAATTATATACCGTATTACGTAAGCGTGTGACGAGCTACTATCCAATGACCTTGTCATATATGCAAAACCCTCATATGATATCCATGATCAGCCTTAGGTCAAAGTCCGTTTAATCCTACTGATCAGGCTATCTTAAAGTTCCATTATACTACCGAATTAAGAAAATGATTATTCACCATATGTGAATAAGAAGTCATCCGCCCAGCAGACGACCCAAGGCCTTGTCCATTTTCACATTCAGTATAATGCCTTTAAGAGGATACCTTTAACTCCTCAGAGCTATGATTCCGATATCTGCAAACAAAACCTTCATCGTATACAAGTCATGCACCCAACGAACCGGTCTATAAGCTTACTACCTCTGAGACGCTTTAGCCATTGGAACATCAAAGTACACAAGTCATATATAAGAAGTAGTTCATTTACTCAGGATTAAGGTTATTGCACAATGAACGTCAAAAGCAGATTGATCCACTCATAGCGGACTACGTAGATCAATCACGCTTTAGTCCCAGTCTAATATGTCACCACCGAGCAACATATCCATGTCTCTACTTGGGAGTCCAGCTCCAGACAGTCAAGACAAACCGTCCCTTCTAAGGCTTTAGACAACATAATAGTCTTAACATAAGTTAGATGCTCGGTCTAACCCCATAGACTACAGACCATAGTTTAGACTGCTAACTTTAGAACATTGTCTTCTCGCATACAAAAGTCCATTGCATGCAACGTTCTAACAGTTTTAACACAAGTAGTCAGTGAGCCATATTTGCTTACATTTACTTTAACATGTAAATAAGACGAGGATAGATAGCAATGTAATGAATAACCTCTATGTATAATTTTATTATCTAGTTCAAAATGAATACATCAAAATGTCTTTAATACTTAGGGCATTTCCTAACAATCTCCCACTTGCCCTAAGCTAGTAGATGTGCCATGTTACGCATCCCTATCGCCTCTACATTCCTCTCAAAGCTTCTAGCCACCAAAGTCTTAGTAGAGGGATTGGCAATGTTGTCCTCGGACGCGATCTTACATACATCTACTTATCCTGTCTCCATATGCCCTCTAATGTCGACTTCCTCAAATCCTTACAAGTCTGGAAGTCTGAGTCCGTGTATCCTATGGGTGTTAGGTCACCTCCAGAATACACCAGTATATAATCCCTCGTTCTCTTAAGATATTTGAGTATATGCTTTACTGCTTGCCAGTGCTTGGTTCTAGGATTCGCTTGATATCGACTCACCATACCTACTGCAAAACATATGTTCGGGCGAGTGCAAAGCATAGCGTACATAAGGCTACCCACAGCGGATGCATAAGGGACCTTACTCATACGCTCTCTTTCTTCCGATGTCTTGGGACAGTCATCCAATGAAAGAGTTAGACTGGCAACAGAAGGTTGTGAGCCTTTCTTTGCCTCTAGCATTGCATATTTGTCAATTATTTTATCTATGTATGAAGCTTGGGATAATGCTATCATTTTGTTCTTTTGATCTCTGAAGAGACGAATGCCTAGAACATAATTAGCTTCTCCCAAGTCCTTCATGTCAAACTGTTGGTGTAACCAAAGCTTGACCGATGATAAGTTCCTTACATCATTCCCAATGAGTAGTACATCATCGACATAGAGTATCAGAAAGACCACTTTTCCATCCTTAATACGTTTATAAACACAAGGTTCATCAACGTTCTGCTCAAAACCATATGTCTTAATCGCTTGATCAAACCTCTGGTTCCATGAGCGGGATGCTTGCTTTAATCCATAAATAGATCTAAGCAACTTGCAGACTTTCCTTTCTTGGCCTTTTGCTACAAACCCTTCGGGCTGTATCATATAGATACACTCTTCAAGATCGCCATTCAAGAATGCCGTCTTGACATCCATTTGCCAGATCTCGTAATCGAGAGCCGCAGCAATGGACAGAAGAATACGGATAGACTTCAGCATAGCAACAGGTGAAAAGGTTTCCTCATAATCGATTCCATCCTTTTGCGTGTATCCCTTTGCAACCAGTCTAGCTTTGAAAGTTTCTACTCTCCCTTCTGCATCCTTCTTTCTTTTGTAGACCCATTTGCATCCAATGGGTTTTATCCCATCCGGCAAATCTACAAGTTCCCAAACAGAGTTGGATTTCATAGAATCCATCTCATTGTTCATAGCTTATTTCCAAGATTTAGAATCAACATCATTTATAGCTTCATCATATATGACCGGATGTTCCTCATGCTCATGAGCCTCGACCTGGTATACCTCAGCATCATACATGAAGAAATTAGATTTCTTAGAAACCCTCCCACTACGACGAGGCACCCTAAATTGTTGATCGTCTGCAGGTCTTTTACTGGAACTCGGACTTGCGTCCAAGACCGAAATCCGTGGAGCAGTTCTTTCACCTGATAACTCCTCTAGCACCACTTTTCTTCGAGGTTTAAAGTCATTCATGTGACTTTCCTCCAAGAATGTCGCATGGGTTGAGACAATGACTTTTTGTTCCTTCGGGTTATAGAACAGACCTCCTTTAGTTCCTTTTGGATACCCTACAAACATGCATAATTCTGATCTTGGTTCCAACTTTTTCGCATCCCCATCCAGTACATGTGCCGGGCAGCCCCATATTCTCATCTGTCCAAGGGAGGGCTTCCTGCCACGCCACAATTCATACGGAGTTCTGGGAATTGATTTCTTGGAACCTGGTTCAGAATATAGCACGCCGTTTGTAAAGCATATCCCCAAAATGATAATTGCAGCATTGAATAACTCATCATGGACCGTACCATATCCAACAAGGTCCTGTTTCTCCTTTCGGCTACACCATTCTATTGTGGAGTACCAGGTGCAGTCAATTGGGATAAAATCCCGTTCTCTACAAGATGTCCTAGAAATTCATCGAAGAGATATTCGCCACCTCGATCAGATCGAAGTGTCTTTATGGATTTACCCAATTGCTTTTCCACTTCCGCACGATACTCTTTGAATTTATCAAAGGTTTCGCTCTTGCGGTGCATCAGATACACATATCCATACCTCGAGTAATTATCTATAAAAGAGACATAATACTCGAACCCTCCTCGTGCTGTGACGTTCATGGGGCCACATACGTCAGTATGCACAATTTCTAAGAGCTCCTGAGCCCTTGTACCCTTAGCTCCAAAAGACCTCTTAGTCATTTTACCCTCTAGACAAGACTCACATTGGGGAAGTCGTACGTCCTCCAGAGATTCCAGAGGACCGTCTTTCACCAATCTTTGAATCCTATCCTGATTAATATGACCAAGTCTTAAATGCCAAAGATACGCCTTGTTAGAGTGAGAAACTTTCAACCTTTTAGAGTTATCAATTAATTCAGTGTCAAGCAGTGAGTACATCTTTGGTTTGATCAAATATAGGTTTCCATCCATCCATCCAGAACAGATAAAAGACTTATTTCTACGAATATCAACTCTTTTACTAAAAGAAACTAAATAAGAATCCTTTATTAAACAAGCTACCGATATAAGGTTCCTCCTAAAATTAGGAACATAAAAACAGTCTTTCAATAAAATAAACCTAAATTGATCAAAATAAAGATGAACATCTCCCATTGCTTCAGCCACCACAAAGCTACCATCTCCAGTCCGCAACGAGAGGCTCCTATCATGTAGACTTCTCGTTTCCACGAACCCCTGCATAGAAACACAAACATGATTAGTGGCGCCCGAATCAATGACCCAAGTGTCTTTCGATTCTTCCACCAAACACGCTTCCAAGTAATGAAGTTCCTTACCTTCCTTGCCCTTGGCGGCTAGGAATTCCCGGCAAGCCTTCTTGAAGTGACCTACCTTCCCATAATGGAAGCATTTGGACTTTTTAGGGTCCTTTGGCTTCTTGTTCTTCTTCTTCTTCTTCCCGTCCGAGACAGGAGGATTAGAAGAACTAGAAGCCACTTGCTTCTTATTTGGCCTCTTCCTCTTCTGTGAGGGATTGGAAGATTCTGCCAAATTGGCCTCACCTTTAGGTCGGACCACATCCTCATCCCTGATCATCCGCTCATAAGCCTGTAGTTACTTCATGAGCTCGGTTAGTCCTAACTCCTTTGTCGCCAGATTGTATGCGGCCTTAAACCCCACAAAATCTTCAGACAGAGTCTTGAACACCATCTCGATCTGGGTGTTGTAGTCCAACTCAGCACCATTCTCGGCAGCCTCAGCAAAGAATCCCATTAGAGTGATCATATGGTCCTTCACCGGAGTACCCGCCTTTTGCTTGGAGTTCATAATGCTGGTGATAGCGGACTGTCGAGCCAATTTTTCTTGGCCTCCGAACATGTCCTCCAGATTTTCCATGATCTCCCCAGCAACTTGATAAGTCTCATGCTGCTTTTGTAAAGCACTCGTCATGCTAGCAAGGATTTAGCATCGAGCTATCTCATTGGATTCTCTCCAACGATTATAGGCAACCGGGACCTCCTCAAGTGGTGTGTCAGGTTTGGGCCCAGGTGGGCATGGTTCGTCCAGTACGAACTTGTGTCTCTCGCAGCTGAGAACTATTAATAAATTTCTTTTCCAATCTTTATAATTGTCGCTATTCAACTTATTTTCAGTAAGTATTGAAATGAGGGGTGTCGGTGACATTTTGAACTGAAATAAAATTATACTAGACATCATTACAAAGCCCAAGCAAATATACAGATAATTTAGCAAATAAAACATACAAGTATGTTCCTACATGAAACTTGAAAAACATGTAGCATTGCAACGGTAATTCTCAGCACCTATTGCCCCAAGCCACCGAGGGGTGGTCATGAGAACAAATAGCCGGAACATGGACCCCGTCCAATTAATATATGTTGCCTTAAATCCTCCAAGGTTAAGACATATATTAATAACCGCTTATTTGGCCACCAGTTTAGTTAACAGAGCTTCTAGGGAAGGTTAATAACTAGACGAGTCTTGAGTGTATAACCATTGTTTACGTAGCCCGATCCCCGTCCTACCAAGCCACCGAGGGGTGGTCATGAATAGGATCGCACCCGAACACGTTTTCCACATAGGAGATCCAATCTAGTATACTGGCGGCGGTAAACACCTACCGAGGGGTGTGGTCAGGGCAGAACTGACGCGAGGCGTTTCCATGCTTTCACATATGGATCAACAATGGAGGCCGTGGGTTTTGTTTGAAACCCTCTCCCACTCAATATTTTGAAAAACATGCAAGTTTTGACAAATTATGTATGATCAATATAGTATGAGCGACATTCACCTATCCTATATGACATGTTATCAAATATGCATACAAAACATCCATCAATACATATTTATACATCCATGACATATCACAGAAAAAATAATTGACAGAATAACCAAGTTATGGTTCCATCCTAGAACAAAGAAAATAAAGATTACAAAATTCCATCCAAAGCATTCTTTGGGTCTTGAATTTTGTTCCGTCTTCTTGTATCCTTCTTTATGTAGCCTCTCCATTTATTTCTCATTCCAAGAATTATTTAAAATTTAAATATCCAAAAATTTAAATTTCAAATTTAAATTCCAAATTTGAATTTCAAATTTAAATTTCAAATTTAAATTTTAAACAATTTTAAACATCATGTGTAATAATATGTAATTTCAAAAATTTCAAATTTTTAATTAAATATTTTTTAAACATGTTTTAAAATTAAATCTCAAATTTAAAAATCAAAATTTTCTGATTTTTGGATCGTCGGACCGCCGCCCCTGTAGGCGGCAGCCGCCGTGGGCAGCCACCAACCCCGAAGGGGCTGGCAGCCCACGGCCGTCCCTATGTGCAGCCCTGTCGGGCTGCAGGCCAAGCCTGCAGCGCCAGGCTGCACGTCCAGGCTGGGCGCAGTAGCCGGCAGGCTGCATGCCCAGGCTGCAGCTAGCCTTGGGCAGGCCACGGCCACCCTTGGCTGCAGGCCAAGCCTGCGGCCGTGGGTGGTGTGGGCCTGCACAGGGGCTGCCGCAGCCCCATCCTGCCCGAGGGCAGGGGCTGCAGCCCCACCAAGGTCCATCGGCCTATCCCGAGGGGTCGTGTCTCGATTTTCAGTGCCATATTCCAATTTACCTATTAGGATCTCCAAAAATTAATTTGAATCCCAATTAAATTGAAATTTTTCACACAATCAAAATTTCAACCTTTAAATCAAATTTAACTTTTGGGAAAAATAAATTACGGTCTTCAATCTTCAATCTCCTCCAAGAATAATTACATAAAATTTCCTAAACCGTTTCCGGTGTACAAAAAATTCTAACCATAAAAATTCTAAGAGACAGAAATTAAAATCCATGGGAAAATTACAGTGTTAATAAACTGCTCCCATGGTTACATAAAATTCCTAGATACAATTTTTCTAAATTCTAAGGAACCATAACCGGTATAAACAAGCATGCTTATAATAATTCAAAAAATTAAAATAACCACATACTTTATACATAATCCATGATAACAACATAAAGGAACCCTAGAATGCCACTCTCTAAATATCAAATCCATACATAAATAAAAAGACTAAGTAATTGTCTAATTTATGTACATGGCATAGTCATGAGATGGCTCTGATACCATTTGTAGGATAATAATTCGGTAAAAACGTATCAGAGTGGCGCAGCGGAACAATAAAAATTTTTAGATCGTTAAATATCTCATGATGCCATATACAATAAATCAACAACAATTAAAACTCATACCTCAAGGACGCCAATCTTGCAGGAGGAGAATGACCGGAGGCTTCAACCAACTAGCCTTCTCTACTATTCTCCAATTCCCGAATGGCTGAGTGTGTGGGTACTCTGAACCTCGATCGGTATGCTAGCACTGCTAGTCTTCTTCCGACCACCCAGATCTCTAAAGAACTTTATTGTCACGATGAGGTGTGCAACTATAAGCCTGCTCACCTGAGAGTCTGTGGTCTGAGAGAACTGGAGTGGCAGGACTTTTATTTATAGACCTGCATGAGGTGATTCTCTGAATTTGAATTGGATTAGGAAAAGATATTTTCCCTTATCCATATCCATAAAATCTGAATTTTCCAAGGGAGAATCTCCACAATTAAATTCGGTTTTCTTAGAATAAATCCAATCCAAATCTAAACAAGATTTTAACTAGAATTTTATCTCCCTTTTTCAACCAAAAAATCTGAAATTTCTAGGAGAAAATCTTCTCCAAATTTTCGGCCACTTTTAGGATAAGGAAGAATCAAAATTCCACTAGGATTTTCAAGCTTGAATCTTATCTCAACCTTATCCAAAAATAACCGAATTTCCTAGGAGAGATTCTCCAAATTTTCAGCCACTTTTCGGGGAGGAGAGAATCCAAATTCAACTGGGATTGAAACTTGAATTATTCCGTTGAATCTTATCCACAAAAATCCGAATTTTTCCACGAGGATTATCCTCAAAAATTTCATCTACTTTTGTTGGGATTTGGATTCAAAATTCAAGTAGGATTCTAACAAGATTATCCTCTCCAAATCCAACTCAAATTCGAATTTCAAACCTTGTGGATTTTCCACAACAAATTCGAATCTTACTTGGACTGTGATTCAAAATTTGAAATTCAAATTTCAAATTCAAATTTCAAATTCAAATTTCAAATTTCAAATTTAAAATTCGAATTTCAAATTCGAATTTCAAATTCGAATTTCAAATTCGAATTTCAAATTCAAATTTCAAATTCAAAATTCAAAATTCAAATTTCAAAATTCAAATTTCAAATTCCACAAAACGGTTGTGTTTCATATTCTTGTTCTCATGGATAATTTTCTACAACTCCAATCCAATCTCAAATAAAATCATGGCAACTTTATTTGGAGTTCGAATAATTGTGTACTCTATTACCCAAAACAAAATCTGAATCCAACCCGAGAGAATCTTGTCTACCATCCTAATCCTGTGTCATCACCATCCATGCATAATAAACCAGCCAATAGCATACACAAATCAATTTGCCAAACGTTAAGGAATTATGTGGAGCTAGTAGAGGGACTGATTGGACATATATAATCGGGCTCCCGTGATTCCATATGATCATCATTCTTTGCCAAACAACTCAATCATATGATCACTAGTTTCAGAGTCACACCACTATAAACCTGAAACTGAACTCCCAATTATATACCGTATTACGTAAACGTGTGACGAGCTACTATCCAATGACCTTGTCATATATGCAAAACCCTCATATGATATCCATGATCAGCCTTAGGTCAAAGTCCGTTTAATCTTACTGATCAGGCTATCTTAAAGTTCCATTATACTACCGAATTAAGAAAATGATTATTCACCATATGTGAATAAGAAGTCATCCGCCCAGCAGACGACCCAAGGCCTTGTCCATTTTCACATTCAGTATAATGCCTTTAAGAGGATACCTTTAACTCCTCTGAGCTATGATTCCGATATCTGCAAACAAACCCTTCATCGTATACAAGTCATGCACCCAACGAACCGGTCTATAAGCTTACTATCTCTGAGACGCTTTAGCCATTGGAACATCAAAGTACACAAGTCATATACATGAAGTAGTTCATTTACTCAGGATTAAGGTTATTGCACAATGAACGTCAAAAGCAGATTGATCCACTCATAGCGGACTACGTAGATCAATCACGCTTTAGTCCCATTCTAATATGTCACCACCGAGCAACACATCCATGTCTCTACTTGGGAGTCCAGCTCCAGACAGTCAAGACAAACCGTCCCTTCTAAGGCTTTAGACAACATAATAGTCTTAACATGAGTTAGATGCTCGGTCTAACCCCATAGACTACAGACCATAGTTTAGACTGCTAACTTTAGAACATTGTCTTCTCGCATACAAAAGTCCATTGCATGCAACGTTCTAACAGTTTTAACACAAGCAGTCAGTGAGCCATATTTGCTTACATTTACTTTAACATGTAAATAAGATGAGGATAGATAGCAATGTAATGAATAACCTCTATGTATAATTTTATTATCTAGTTCAAAATGAATACATCAAAATGTCTCTAATACTTAGGGCATTTCCTAACACCTATAAGGTCTAAGATTACTTGGATATCCATTAGCCAGTCATCGGCCTCTATATGGTTGGTGGTTCCTTCGAATCCTAACGCTTTCATGTCCCTGAATTTCTCATATAAGTCACCTTCCCTAGGGATTGATGGAAAAACAATTGCTGCTGTGAGAGCAGCCGTTACTAAGGGCACTAGTGCCACTTAGGCTGGAGGGGCTACTTGCTCCCTCGGAGTTTCTGGGGCTGCTTGAGCCTCCTGGGCTGGCACCTCTACTATCTGTGGTGCCTGGGGTTACTGGCCCAGCCGTTCCCTAAGCCGGTTTAGTTCCCATTGCTGGTTCTCCATCATCTCTCGCATAACTGCGAGCCGTGCCATCAATTCATCCTCTCAGGATGCTAGGTTTGACTAAGCTCTCATTCTTGCCATGTTTTCCTATGTAACCCTATCGTATAGTGGGAAAGGAAATTATAAGTCTTTGGTTTTCATACTTGGAAATCATCACATCTCATTTTCTGTCTTACTCGATTATCATGGATATATGTATACATATTATATCTTCCTCTTTCTTATACTGTGATGTTCAACACAATTTGCCACATCATATTAAAACATCGTCTGAGTGCCAGAACTTGTCCTGCACTTTCTGTCACACTACTGTAATGTGTGGAAAAAAAATCATATATAGTCCCATGGACAAAACTGCACTGCTTTTCGTAATATTTTCATAAAATATATTCAAGACTCTAGTCTGGTAGGAGTAACACACACTTCCCCATATACTATCCCAACAGGGTACATAAAGCTAAGTCTGATGGGAAAAGCTACTGCTTCTTTTTATACATTTACATAATCAAAATTCCTGCGGAAAGGGTCACTGCTACTGGAAGGACAATCCTGATTCAGCATCAGACATTTCCTCATCATCACTATCACTGAGAAGGAACTCCTCTGAGTCTTCCTCTTCGTCTAGGGAGACTAAACTGGCTTCATCATCGCTAGCTATGATGACTTGGGGTTCATAAATCCCCATCCATTTGTCATTACTAAAGTGGTCGAGGATCTCCTCTCCCTCATCGTCGGGATGGGCGTCGAGAAGAGCCTCATCATTGTCCTCTTCCATGGGGTGTTCTAGAGACATAGGGGCTGGTTCAGGGTCCTTCATCGGTTCTTCATTGCCCTTGGGTGCTTCTGGCTGGTGCTCAGTCATGAACTCTTCGTCGGCTAGTTGAGGTGCTGGGTCTATCAGGTCACCCTCTATAATGGTGGCTGCTGCAATGCCTTGGGCTCATGCAGGGTTCCTGGGGTTGGGCACTTCTCTCTCTATGTCTACTATCTCCTAGATAAGGTTTGCTACTCTTTCTGATTGATCGCTCTTCTAATTCTGTTTGGCAAAGTCTCTTTCTCTCTTTTGGTCTTCTCTTGCCTTGATCCACTTTTGCCTCGACATGTATTGTAGAAGTCCATATCAGTTTCTCATATCGCACAGCATACGTTTGAACTGTGTCATCGGACATCAACTGCAGTCTTTTAGTTCGATGAACAAATTTTCATATATCCGCAACTCTAGGAAACTTAGGCGATTTCACTTCCCCGCTTGCCCATAAAGAAAAACTAGGCGATTGTGGTATGGTGAAACTTGACCTAGTTAAGAGCTCATCCTGCTTACAAGAATCCCGATACACATGAGAGTATCTTATTGAGAGATATCAACAGCCAACAGGACTCAGTTATCCTGATCAATAGCGTACAACTGAGGAATCATTTTGATAGCGTGAAACCAGTCCTGACATTCTCATGGAGTGCAGGAGTACTGTTTGCCACTCAAAACTTAGTGGACAACTAGCCTTAAAGATTGGTACAACTCGGGCAACAATCTATGTTCTTACTCTGAGCAGCTCTTTGGCACTACACGATCATGATTTTACGTATAGTGATCTCAGCATCTCTTCATCTTATTCTTGCCATCATAGGTTTCGTCTTCTCATGAGTATAACATGTTATCTCCAATAAATAAATATTTACTGACTAAAAATAAAACTAACTTACTTGGGCAGATGAGGCAGGTATGCGACGATGTGAGGTAGGTGGCAGCATACCACCCTGATACCAACTGTGATGTCCCGTTCCCTTAGTGACTCGGACCGTCACTAAAAACTGCTTCTTTAACTTTTACTTTAAAGCCGATACTTAACTTACTTGTTTAGATATCAGAATTTTAGGGATTTTTTTTAATATACGCGTACATATTTACTATTCACGTACGTATACTATTAAAATACAGAATCTGAAAACATAGGGATTTCAATTATACATACATACTTATACTGACTGTTAAATTAAATACTATTCTAAATATGTTATTTAACTGTTACTATTCAAAAATACTATTTAACTATTACTATTTAAAAATATTATTTAACCGTTACTATTTAAAGATACTATTTAATGATTACTATTCAAAAATACTTATTACATAAACTGTGTGGAAGAATACTCACGGTGCATCCATAACCTCACCCTCACATCTGCCTCTGCTGCCATCATTGCCCATTGGTGTTTAAGCCATAGGACGCTTACCTACAGCATGAACACACAATGTGAGCTTTATGCTCAGTAAGTACAACATGTTAACTGCAAAACATGTTTAATATATAGTACATATTTAAAATCATATAAACATGTCATATATCAATTTATACCACTGAAACATCCACATATCAGAACTTAGCATATCACTGAATGTAAGACATCACATACTTTGTGTATATCAGAATACATCGTGTATTGGTTGCATATCTATTGTAACTAGAAGCATGCTAAACTGTAGCTAAGGCATATCATAACAATCTGATTATGCTCATATTGATGTGAACCTCGCCAAGAATAACGAGACCCAACAAGATTAGGAACCCAAGAACGTTCTAAGACTCAGGCTTTGGATGGAACCTCGACTCGTTGCTTCAACAAAAACAAGAACCTCGGTATAGGACGATCTCAACCCGTTGCTTATTGCGAAACAAGAACCTTAGTATAACGAAGACGCCACAAACGGTGATGGAAATCCGTTTGATAAGTCAATGGTGAACGCCACGGAAAACTCAGATGAGTTCGAATAGCTCTCAAAGAACCAAAGAGAAATATAACTCTCAAATTTGTGAATAAAACTGATGATCATTTTCATTGCTTATGGATGCCTTTTTATAGGCATAGATTACAAGAATATTCTCAAAATATACTCTAAAATAATATGGAAACTAAATGAAATATTTCTATAATATTCTCTTAATATTCCCCTAATATTCTCCTAATATTCTCAGAATTTGAATGGACGAAAAAATATGGAAACTTTACTCCTAACTCACACCTAATTCACGCCTAAAACAATAAAGGGAAAGTTTGACTTTTACAATTTCGGGTAAATGCAAGCCAAAACACTAGAAAAGGAAAGAGTCATTTGTAGCAATATTATCTGCCCATTAGCTTGCCAAAAAACATCCTCTTTTTTATTGGCCTTGGTCTGGATCTTCTAAGGCTTGAATTAAATTGATGCTTCCTTGTGGACCATGCTTAATGGGCCTCCACGAATTTGTTTGAGCTCAAACTTCTTGAATCAGTCCATTAAGTGCTTCTTTGAACTTCTTAGCCCGTGCCCTTGTAACCGGCCCAATTGGTACTTAAATTGGTTCCCTTGATGTTGTGCCATGTTTTGCATCATTCTCCTCCTCTTGAAAAGGATTTGTCCTCAAATCGTCACCTACATCAAAAGGGCTCAGATCAGTAACATTAAAAGTCACACTTACATTATACTCACCAGGTGGATCTAGCTTGTAAGCGTTGTCATTGATGCGCTCTATGCCTTGGAAAGGACCATCTCCTCCAGCAAGCAGTTTGGAATGTCTTTATGCTGGAAATCATTCTTTCCTCATGTGTAACCACACCCAATCTCCGGGTTCGAAGACCATCTTGTGTCACCCTTTGTTGGCTTGTTTTGCATACTGCTCTGTTCTTCACTCTATGTTGAGCCGTGCCTTCTCGTGTATCTGCTTAACAAATTCAGCTCTTTTATTTCCATCCAAGTTAACATGTGCAGAAACAGGTAATGATGTTAAATCCAATGGTGACAACGGATTAAAACCATAAACAATTTCAAATGGTGAAAACTTAGTAGCAGAATGAACAGCATGATTATAAGCAAATTCAACATGCGGCAAACAATCTTCCCATACTTGTATGTTCTTTTTAATTATAGCCCTCAACAAGGTAGATAAAGTCCTATTAACTACTTCTGTTTGACCATCAGTTTGGGGGTGACATGTAGTAGAAAACAACAACTTGGTGCCTAATTTTCCCCATAAAGTCTTCCAAAAGTAACTTAAGAACTTAGCATCCCTATCTGACATAATTGTCCTAGGCATACCATGCAATCGCACAATCTCCCTAAAGAACAAATCTGCAACATGGCTCGCGTCATCTGTTTTGTGACATGGAATAAAATGTGCCATCTTTGAAAACCTATCCACGACTATAAAAATTGATTCTCTCCCCCATTTAGTCCTAGGCAGACCTAACACAAAATCTATAGAAATATCAATCCACAGTGCACTAAGAATGGGCAAAGGGGTATACAAACCATTTGGCTGCACTCTTGATTTAGCTTGTCTACAAGTGACACACCTATCACAAATCCTCTCGACATCTCACTTCATGTGTGGCCAAAAGTAGTGTTCCTGCAAACAAAATGTCCCATCAATCCCCCTCTATAGGATTCCTGTACTAGTAAGTCTCTCAAAGAACAATTAGGCACGCATAGCCTATTTTCTCGAAATAAGAACCCATCATGCCTAAAGAACTTACCATTACTATGTTTCTCACAATCCTGGTATTCCTCACAAAATTCAGGGTCATCAACATATAAATTTTTAATTTATTCAAAACCCAGCAATTTTGCATCAAGTGTAGAGAGTAATGCATACCTGCGTGAAAGTGCATTGGCAACCACATTCTCCTTACCTTGTTTATACTGGATGACATAGGGAAAGGTCTCAATGAACTCACTCCATCGCGCATGTCTCCGATTCAGCTTGTGTTGGCCCTTTAGACGCTTTAATGATTCATGATCAGTGTGGATCACGAATTCTTTGGGCCAAAGGTAGTGTTGCCATGTTTGCAAAGCTTGGACTAATGCATACAATTCTTTGTCATACGTAGGGTAGTTTAAGGCTGCCCACTTAACTTCTCATTGAAAAACGTAATTGGTCTCCCTCCTTGCATCAAAATAGCACCAATACCTATTCCAGAGGCATCACATTCAATCTCAAACGTTTTATCAAAAACAGGTAAAGCAAACAAAAGAGAATTAGTCAATTTTTCCTTCAGCAATGCAAAGGCCTTTTCCTGCTCTCCCTGCCACTTGAACCCAACATTTTTCTTTATTACCTCCATCAATGGGGCTGCTATCGTGCTAAAATCATTCACGAAATGACAGTAGAATCTTGCAAGCCCATGGAAACTCCTTACCTGGGCGACGTTCATTGGGCTAGGCCAATCTTGAATCGCCTTTACTTTCTCCTCATCAACCTATATACCTTGAGCACTAACAACAAAACCAAGAAACACAAGCTTATCCGTGCAAAAGGTACATTTCTTGAGGTTAGCAAACAACTTTTCTTTTCTAAGCACATCTAAAACAGAGTTCAAATGTACTATATGATCATCCAAGTTTTTGCTATAAATAAGTATATCATCAAAGTAAACGATAACAAACTTACCTATAAATGATCGTAAAACATGATTCATAAGTCTCATAAAAGTGCTTGGTGCATTTGTTAAACCAAAGGGCATAACTAACCATTCATACAAACCATGCTTTGTTTTAAAGGCAGTTTTCCACTCATCTCCTTCTTTCATTCTAATTTGATGATAGCCACGTTTTAGATCAATTTTAGAGAACACATAAGAGCCATGCAATTCATCTAGCATGTCATCTAAGCGAGGAATAGGATGATGATACTTTACCGTTATGTTGTTGATAGCTCGACAATCAACACATATTCTCCACATCCCATCCTTCTTTGGCACTAGGATCACTGGAACTGCACAAGGACTCATGCTTTCTCGAACATACCCCTTGTCCATCAACTCTTGGACTTGCTTTTGATGTTCCTTTGTCTCCTTCGGATTACTTCTATAAACGGGTCTGTTAGGGATTGTGAATCCTGGTACGAAATCGATCTGATGCTCGATTCCCCGAATAGGTGGTAAACCTACTGAATATCCTCAGGAAACACATCATTATATTTCTGCAAAAGAGAGTTAACAGAACTAGGCAAAGAATCATGAAGTTCATTAGTATTCAAAAATGCCTCTTTATACACCAAAAACAGCATAGGCTACCTTGAAACCAATGCTCTTCTCACCATATTCACTCTTGCCACACAGCTTTCCTTTTGCAAGGCCGCACTCTCATTTTCTCTCACCACCAAAACCGAACCCCTTTCGGTTTGGACACTCTTACTTTTTTCGGCCTTCCTCTCTTTTTCTTTTTGATTTTCAATTGTTTTTCTTTTTCTTTTTCTTTTTCTTTTTCTTTCTCTCTCACATTTTCTCTTAATTTTTCACTTTCCCTTTGTTTTTCGAATGAATGCTGAAGCTGCATCTGATCCTCATACACCTGTTTAGGGGTTAAAGGTGCAAGGTTAATGTTCTTACCATTGTGAACGAATGAATACTTGTTCGAGAAGCCATTATGAATCACCCTCCTATCAAATTGCCATGGCCTTCCCAACAACATATGATAAGCCTGCATCAGTACTACATCACACAGTACCTTATCCTCATATCTCTCGATGCGAGATGAGATCATTGCTTGTCTGTTCACTTTGGTCTCTCCACTGTCATTCAACCACTGTAGCTTGTATGGTCTGGGATGTTTAGTGGTCTTGAGCCCTAACTTCTCTACGAGAAATGTGCTGACAACATTAGTACAACTACCTCCATCAATAATCATACTACATACCTTGTCACCGACGCAACACCTAGTATGAAAGATATTCTCTTATTGTACTTCTGCTTCCTCTTTCACCTGTATGCTTAAGGCTCGCTTTACAACTACCACTAACCTTCCCATTTCGGCTTCTTCATCTTCAACGTTATAAGCATCTTCCAATGGTGGCATCTCATGTTCCTCACTCTCCTCCTCTGTTTCATACTCACCATCACCGCGTAGGATCATGATGCGCTTGTTTGGACACTGGCTTGCAATGTGACCTCTGCCTTGACATTTAAAACACTTAATGTTACAATTTTGAGAACTGGAAGGGTCAGATTTACCTTGAGATCCATGGCTGGTTGTCTTTTGTCTTGGCTCGAATTTGGGTTTTGCAACTGGTTTCTCCTCCTTCTTCGGTTTCCATGGGGAAGAACCCGGATTAGGGGTTGCACGTGTACCTCCCCTCCTCTTGAGCTGCTGCTCTACCTTAATTGCCATGTGCACCATGTCCTCCAACTCTACATAATGCTGGATCTTTACCCTATCATGAATATCTTGATTCAAGCCATTCAGGAACCTTGCCATAGTAGCCTCCTGGTCTTCTTCGACATTAGCCCGGATCATCGCAATCTCCATCTCTTGGTAATATTCCTCCATGCTCCGATTACCTTGTCTAAGTCTTTGTAGCTTTTTATACAGCTCTCGGTAATAATGGTTGGGTACGAATCGCTTCCTCATGACCACCTTCATCTCTTCCCATGTCTCTATCGGATGCTCTCCATTTCAACGCCTGTTTAAAACTAACTGGTCCCACCAAACAATAGTAGAGTCAGAGAACTCAATGGCAGCAAGTTTTACCTTCTTCATCTATGAGTAGTTGTGGCAGTCGAACACTACTCAATCTTTTTCTCCCAGTCGAGGTAAGCTTCGGGATCGCTTTTACCCTGGAATGATGGGATCTTCATCTTAATGCTACCTAAGCTATTATCTTCCTGTTTCCTAACTTCTCTAAATTGTCTACCTCGTCCACCATGTCTCCTATAATTTGCTACTGAACCGTAGTCATCCTCATCATCATATTCCTCATAATGATCCTCTTTATGTTCTACCCTAACTTCTCTAGGTGGCATTCTCCCCATCCTAAGTGCTTGTGGAATGTGTTGGGGCAGCTCCGCACGTGAATTTTCTACTCGGTCTAACCTCTCATGTATCTGTTCTAATTCTCCCCTCATCATCCGTCTCATCTCTCCTACCATTGCCTCCATAAACACCTTAGGATCAGGCATTCCTCTAGCTCCTTCAGTATTGCTCCTTTCACTATTATGAGCCATAATTGCTGCAAAAACAATGGTTAGAACAAAATTGAAAGGACCTGACACACTCCCTCACGTGTTTCACTCGAGGAATGGGTTCACTCAATTCCACTTGTGTTTCACACTATGAATCTGGATTTTACTCTCTAATACTCTTTCCACTCTTGCCTTTTTCCACTCGTAACAATTTCTCGCTCGGTTCTTATGGAGCTACACAAATCAGTACCAAAATTTTTCACCGTAAATCACTAAAGACTATACAAAGGCAACTTGGGTTATAGACAGTATGGATTACAACGAAGAAAAGCAACGGTTATTTATGTTCTAGGAAGCACGAAATTTACCCAAAAATTTTGGCCTATGGGGTAAAGTGATTTTCTGAATATTGGGAGCCTAAATATACAAAATCAAACAAAAATTTTGTTGTGGGCCAAAATAATCTTTTTTTTTCTTTCTAGATCCTCTTGATTTTTTTTTTTTGCTTTCTTTCTATTAAATCTGAATAACACGTTTACAAAGAAAAAATAGATTAGTATCCTTACAAACTTAAACTGGTAACTCACCAAAGGAAAGAACCTAACATACATGATTTTTTTTTTAATTAACAGAATTTCGGAATTGAAATAAAGGAAAGGGATGAAATTAAATGGGATAGGAAAACCTGACTTAGAGCCTAGCTCTGATACCAAATGATGTGAACCCTGCCAAGAATAACGAGACCCAACAAGATTAGGAACCCAAGAACGTTCTATGACCCAGGCTTTGGATAGAACCTCGACCTGTTGCTTCAACAGAAACAAGAACCTCGGTATAGGACGACCTCAACCGGTTGCTTATTACGAAACAAGAACCATGGTATAACAAAGACGCCACAAACGGTGATGGAAATCCATTTGATAAGTCGATGGTGAACGCCATGGAAAACTTCGATAAGTTCGAATAGCTCTCAAAGAACCAAAGAGAAATATAGCTCTCAGATTTGTGAATAAAACTGATGATCATTTTCATTGCTTGTGAACGCCTTTTTATAGGCATAGATTACAAGAATATTCTCAAAATATACTCTAAAATAATATGGCAATTAAATAAAATATTCTTATAATATTCTCTTAATATTCCCCTAATATTCTCCTAATATTCTCAGAATTTGATAGGACAAAAAAATATGGAAACTTTACTCCTAATTCACACCTAATTCACGCCCAAAACAATAAAGGGAAAGTTTGACTTTTACAATTTTGGGTAAGTGCAAGCCAAAACACTAGAAAAGGAAAGAGTCATTTGCAGCAATATTATCTACCCATTAGCTTGCCAAAAAACGTCCACTTTTTTAGTGGGCTTGGTCCGGATCTTTTAAGGCTTGAATTAAATTGATGCTTCCTTGTGGACCACACTCAATGGGCCTCCACGAATTTGTTTGAGCCCAAACTTCTTGAATCAGTCCATTAAGTGCTTCTTTAAACTTCTTAGCCCGCACCCTTGTAACCGACCCAATTGGTACTTGAACTGGTTCCCTTGATGTTGTGCCATGTTTTGCATCACATATTGTGCTTCATTATTTATTATCTTTTCTTTACTCTGCTAAAGGCCCGTGTGTCAGTACTGTGTGCGCGCAGACCATCGGTAACACCCGTGGTTAAAAAGCCGGAGAGCTATCAATGGATGCTCAACTTTCTGCTTTAAATTACTTTAACTTGGAAAACCTCTGCAGCTGGAGAGGCCGGTACGACACACTTATTACTTTCCGTCTTGTTTATCTATTCTAGCCATATGCTTCTCTAAGCTGTCCCTAATCCTACACAGTAGGGATATATGGCATCTAACTTGCTCTTTCATCAATCTACACAATTGTGAAATTATATGCTCTTATGCATGCTGTGCAATAATGTGTGCATGATACATACTTAAAATATTGGAAAACCATCATTTTAAATTCATTTTATTCATGCTGTAGGCAGAGTTGTACTTACCTGTCAATGGATAGTTTATACTCTCGCCTTCGTCACAATACAGGTACCTCCTTGTAATCATAACGCATTTCATTAACATTCGCTCTTAGGTCACTGTGGTCATTAGTGACTAATAAAAACTCTATCGTTAGGTGATATCGATCCTTATTGATACTAATTAAGCTTCTCTTGAGAGTTTGATTTTCTAATCATGGTTAATTAATTTATTTACCCAATAAATTAATTAACATCGCTCTTAGGTCACTCTATCATTAGTAACTAATAAATCTATCGTTGTGTGGTACCGATGCCTATCGGTACCCAACTACTTTACTTTGGGAATTTGATATTAAACTTCTAATCGTGTTTAATTAATTTGTCTACTTGACAAATTAATCACTGTCTCTCACTATCCCATTCAAACTCGGTCCTTGACTGGTTAACCAACCAGTCAACTGATCGTATACCTCGCGTATTGACTGTTTAGCCTATCGGGTTATCTTTACCGATATAATCGGCCCAAATTCTATACTTAGCTCACACCGTCCCTCAGGTGGTACTATTCCAACATACGGGCCGTTTTCTTACATTTCAGGATTTCGAATGGGCAGTTTACTAATCTTGAAAACATCCATCCTTCTTTCCTGGACCTAGGTCATCAAGGGGGAGCTTGGGTTTCCATCTCAATCACATTTTTACCCCTCGTTTCCTAAAATACCCCTTTGTGCCGTCTTAGAAATTTTGGCAACATTTCTGCTTAATTTTTAGGGTTCCCGACGTTTAGGAAACGCCTCAAAACCATCTAACCTATTCTAATCTACCACGTACTATACCAGAGGCCTAATTTTTATGTAAAAGCTCAACTTTTTATGTAAAAATATTCACATTTCCACACATTTTCTTTTTTGACATTTTATCCCTTTTTCTTTCAATTCCTCAAGTCAGTATCCATGATTAATACACAATTATTCCAATAATAATATGAGGAATAAAGGGATCAAAATTACTACCAAAATTGTTCCCATCGGCGATGGAAAGAGCCGTTCAGTCTCGACCGCACAATTTTTGAATCCTCGTTCTTCACTTTTGAAATTCCGGTTTGCAAATCTGTTGCTGCGGATGTGTCCGGAATGCCGAAAATATGCCAACAAGCCATTCTTCAATTTTTGGTCACCGGGTCGCCATTGAGCAACGTTGACTGGTGTTAACCATAGCGGCGATGGAAAAGGAGGCCACCATCTTGAAGAGCTCGATGAGAGGAGCCCATTGGTGATGCCAATTTCACTAATCGAGGCTCCTATCACTAGAAATCGACTCTTGAAAGTCAACGACGGCAGCGGTGGTTAGATCTCCGTCTTCCCGGCGTTGTTGCCCAAAATTGATTTAGGGCTTTTGTTCCCTGTGTTGTTCTGAGCATTTTGGTACCCACCATGTAACACAACTCTGCCGGAATCGACGGATTCCACGGTAGTGACGACGAAGGCTGGGCGACACAATCCGGTGGCTATTGTCATGAAAGTAGGCTTGGGTTTTGTTCTAATCTTCACCACGAATCCATTGGGACTGGAATCGTGGCATTTGGACGTCGGATGGCGGAGATATGGCCGATCAAAATTTTCAGCCACTGGCAGCTTTGGGCAGCACATGCGCCTTCCTTTAGCGTCGGTTTTGTCGACTCGGCACACCTTTGGACTCAGCTCGTCGAGAGCTTTCCAATGGTGCCGGTGGTGTAAAAGATGGAGGTCGGATTTGATCGGTGGTTGCTGTTCACACTCGTGAAGTGTGGGGGGAAGAAAAAGAGATAAGAAAAACTTATGGGGGCCATTTTACAAGGAATCCAAAATTTCCGTCATTTATATTAATTTTTTTAAAAAAAATTTAACATAGGCTATACTGACTAATTTGGGTGTGCTAAACCCAAATATATCAGTTTTATTTTCATCCGAGGTCTTCTCGACCAGTTTTCCGATACTATGATTTCTTGATCAAAAATTTCTTTTTGTGCTTAAATGACTAATTTGAGCATGCTAATTCCAAATATATCAGTTTATTTCAAGAAAAGGTCATCTTGACCAATTTCTTCATACTGTGGTTAGGCCTACACTGTATTGACAATGCGCACGTATAATGAGGCGTTTTCACGTGAAATTTCAAACACAGTCTCTCCTGACTAATTTGGACATGCTGATTTCAAATTTATCAGTTTTACATCCATCGGAGGTCGTCTGGACCAGTTTTTGGGGTCTGTGTGACCTTACCTCGAAAAATGTATTAGGTGCCTGATTGACTAATTTGGGTGTCCTGAGTCTGAATATATCAGTCTCGGGGCGAGAAAATGTAGTCTTGACCCTCATCCCTACTGCGTATCTCTCAAATAAAAATCTACATTTTGTATTTAATTAACCAGATTGAGCCTGTTGACTATTAATATATCAGTTTTATGCCAGATTAAGACCGTCTTGACCATTAACATGACACTGTGTTTTTTACTACTCACTATTCATTATTCACTATTTAACATTTTATGTCTGACAGACTACTTTGAGCATTTTGAGTCCGATTTTGTCAGTTTCTTGGCAAGAAGAGGTCATCTAGACCACTTTTCTTGATACTGTACATCTATTAGGGTAATTATCACTACTGTGCTCAAATGACCAGTCTGAGCGTACTAATGACTAGCTCATCAGTTATGTGTCAAGAAATGGTCATCTAGACCGATTTCTTAACACTGCGTGTCTCACACACACACTCACATGTACTAAGGTAAACCGATCTAACTATCGGTTGCCCCTTTCCCTGCATGATAGTTCTATGTCAAGAAATGGCTGTCTGGATCGATTTCTTGATACTGCGTGTCTCACACGCACACTCACATAATAGGGTGGATCGATTTCACTGTTGGTTACCTCTGTCACTGCTTGAATAGTAATTAAACGTTACCGTACCCGTTTAATTCATTCAACTGGAAAGTATACTGTATTTATTAACTTAATTACTCATTACATAATAATTTAGTTTCATAATTCATGAGAGTCATTACAGTGGCTCTCTACTCATTACACAACTCTCTTTACTAGTTCTTACACGGGTGTGTCCATTTCGGACACTGGTGTGTACTAGTTGAGACTATTCAACACGGTCATGTCTTGGAAACGCGTTCATCTACACGTTTATTAACCCGAGCAGTACATGGCCACTTACACGACCGTGTACCTAACCGTGTTACACTACACGGCCATGTACACTCACACGGCTACTCATAGATATTGTGACGTCCCGTGCCGGCCCAGACCGTCACTAAAACTATTACTTGCTTCTTTAACTTTTACTTATACTTCTTCTTTAAAACTGATACTTAAACTTGCGGAAATTAATACCATAAATTTAGAGGGATTTTTTTGATTATATAAGCGTACGTATTTACTATTCACGTATGTATACTATTAAAATGTGGAATTTGAAAAACATAAAGATTTCAATTATACACACACACTTATATACTTGTTTATCTGATTACTATTCATCAAATACTATTTAAATATACTATTCATACATATACTATTTATTGTTCCAAAATACTGTTTAACCTTTACTATTTAAAATACTATTTAACTGTCACCGTTCAAAATACTATTTACTCATATAGTGCGAAAGAATACTCGCGGTGTATCCATAACCTCAATCTCTCATCCACCTCCGCCGCCATCATCGCCCCTTGGTTTTTACGCTATAGGAAACTTACCTTCAGCATAAACACACTTCGTGAGCTTTATGCCCAGTAAGTACAACATGTTAACCGCAAAACATGTTTAAAACATAGCACATACTTAAAATCATAAGCATGACATATATCACTTAATAAATCACATACCATATAAGCATATCACATATCAGCTCACATATCATGTCATCACATAACATGTCATAACACTGAATATAAAACTTTACATACTTTATGCATGACAGAAGCATCGTGTACTGTATGCACTCAACTGAAAAAGAAAGCATAACGAACTATAATTAATGCATGGTCCGGTTATGTTCATTTATGCTTCAAACTTCTCTTTTCTTTTCTTGTCTATTTAAGGCCCATGTGTCAATACCGTGCGTGCACAGACCATCGGTAAATAGCCGTGCGTGCGGCGTGCTCCGGCGTCGGTTTGGTCGACTCGGCCCACCGTTGGAATCAGCTCGTCGAGAGCTTTCCAATGGTGCCAGCGGTGTCGAAAACGGAGGTCGGATTCGATCGGGGCTTACTGTTCATCTTCGTGTAGTGTTGGGGGGGGGGGAGAAAATGAGATTTGGAAAAATTATTGGGGCTATTGTAGAAGGATCCCAAAATTTTCGTCCTTTTATACTAAGTTTTTGAAAAATTTTAATATAGGCTACACTGACTAATTTGGGCATGCTGAATCCAAATATATCAGTTTTATCTTCACCGGAGGTCATCTCGACCAGTTTTCCGATACTACGTGGTTCTCGATTAAAAATTACTTTTTGTGCTCAAACGACTAATTTGAGCATTCTGAATCCAAATATATCAGTTTTATATCAAGAAAAAGTCATCTTGACCAATTTCTTGATACTATGGTTAAGCCTACACTGTGTTGACACTACGCACGCATAACGAGGCGTTTTCACGTGAAATTTCAAACACAGTCTCCCTTGACTAATTTGGACGTGCTGATTTCAACTTTATCAGTTTTACGTCCATCTGAGGTCTTTTAGACCAGTTTTCAGGATCTGTATGATCCCATCTCGAAAAACATGTCAGGTGCCCGATTGACTAATTTGGGCGCCCTGAGTCTAAATATATCAGTTTCGGGACGAGAAAAGGTCGTCTTGACCTTCATCCCGACACTGCGTATCTCTTAAACAAAATCTACATTTTATGCTCAATTGACCAGATTAAACCTGCTGACTATTAATATGTCAGTTTTATGTCAGATTAAGGCCGTCTTGGCCACTAACCTGACACTGCATATCATACTATTCACTAGTCACTATTCACTATTCACTATCTGACTGACTAATCTGAGCGTTCTGACTCCGATTTTGTTGGTCTCTGGGCGAGAAGAGGTCATCTAGACCACTTTTCTCGATACTGTACATCTATTAGGGCAATTATTGCTGCTGCGCTCAGATGACTAGTCTGATTGTACTGATGACTAGCTCATCAGTTCTATATCATGAAATGGTCGTTTGGACCGGTTTCTTGATATTGCGTGTCTCAATGCATGCTCACATAATAGGGAGGACTGATTTCATTGTCGATTACCCCTTTCACTGTATGAATAGTAATTAAATGTTACTATTCCCATTTAATTCATTCAACTAGAAAGTATACTGTGTTTTACTTAATTACATCATTACATAGTAATTAAGTTTCATAGTTCATGAGAGTCATTACAGCGGCTCTTGGCTCATTACACAGCCTTCTACATGGACTCTTACAACGGCGTGTGCAAGGTAACACAGGTGTGTACATTTCGGACACGGGCGTATACTAGTTGAGACTACTCAACACAGCCATGTCTTTGAAACACATTCATTTATCTGAGCAATACACGGCCTCTTACACGGCCGTGTACTTGACCGTGTTACACTACACGGCCGTGTACACTCACACGGCTACTAACAGATACACAGTCTGAATGGCACACGGTCACTCACACGACCGTGCACCTGACCGTGCTACTTAAATTTGCACTAAAAGGCATTAAATTATGTCCCTTTTATTCCTTAATAACTTATTACAGGTAAGTAGGTACCATGAAAATGGTGGTCATTACAACCTACCCCCCTTACAAAATTTTCATCCTCGAAAATTAGAATAATTCCGGGAAGTCTCTTCTCATGTCTTCTTCCCATTTTCATGTGACTTCATCAACACTATGATTTTACCACAACACTTTTACTAGCGGTATACTTTATTCCTAAGTACCTTCTCCTCTCTGACTAGGATCCGCACGGGTTTCTCTTCGTACGTCGGATCAGCGTATACTACAACGGATTCTTGGCTAAGAACATGGGAGCTGTCTGGCACGTACTTCTTCAGCATCAAGACGTGAAAGACGTTGTGCACTGTAACTAACTCGGGAAGAAGTGCTAGTCCATAAGCCACCTTCCCAGCTTTTTCTATTATCTCGAGGGTCCTATGTACCTAGGACTGAGCTTTTTTTTTCTTTTCAAAGTGCACCACCCCTTTCATGGGTGCCACCTTGATAAAGACCAAGTCTCTTACTTGAAACTCATGGGGTCTATAGCGCTTATCGTCAAAATTCTTTTGTTGACTGTGTGCTGTATCTAACATTTCTCGTATCAGCTTCACGTCTGCCATGGTATTCTTGATGATGTCTAAGCTAATTAGTCGTTTCTCTTCGGTCTCGTACTAATGAGCCAGAGATCTGCATTTCCTTCCACAAAGTGTCATACGGTGCCATTCCTATCGAGGAATGGTAGTTGCTGTTGTACGAGAACTCGCTCAATGGTAGCTTCTGATTCCAATTTCCTTTGAAGTCTAGGACGCAGGTCTCAACATGTCCTCTAACATTTGTATGGTCCTCTCAGACTAACTGTCAGTCTGAGGATGAAATGCTGTGCTGAACTCTCACTTGGACCATAATGCAGCCTGAACACTTCACCAAAATCTGGAGGTAAAGCGTCCACTATGATCTGAGATGATCGACTTTGGTACTCCATGCCGTTTCACGAATTGTGCCGCATAGATTTCTACTAGTCGTTCCACCGAGTAGCTAATTTTCATTACTAAAAATCTAGCTGATTTCGTCAGTCTATCTACAATCACCCAGATTGCGTCATTATCGTTTGACGTCTTCGGCAATCCGACTACGAAATTCATCGTAATCTGGTCCTATTTCCACTCGAGTAGCTTAATTTCCTACGATTATCTTGCTGGGCATTGGTGATCTGCCTTAACCTTCTGGCACGTAAGGTATCTGGCAACGAACTCGATAATATCACTCTTCATTCCAAGCCACCAAAAGCTTTCCTTCAGGTACTTGTACATCTTATTCGCCACCGGATGTATAGAATATGATGTCTCATAAGGTTCCAAAAGGATTCGCTTCATGTGTTCTTCATCTTTCATAACACACACTCTATCTCTGTAGTAGAGTATGTCATCCTTAGGGATCTTAAACTCTGAACTTTGGTCCTTTGTAGCCTCCTTTTTGAGCTTATTCAGGGACAATTCGAAGCCTTGACCGATCTTGATCTCTTCTTAGAGCGTCAATTGGAAGGGCCATGTCAGACAACCTCCCTGTCAAAATCTTGATCTCGCTGCTGCATAGCTCCCTTGTAGCGCTCCTGACAAGGCATTGATAGCCATAAGCGTAGTAAAATACTTCTGACTCTGCGCATCGGCCACCTTATTAGCTTTCCCCGGATGGTATAGGATCTCACAGTCATAATCTTTACCAACTCCAGCCATCTATGCTGCCTTATGTTGAGCTCTTTCTGCGTGAAGATACATTTGAGGCTCTAGTGGTCTGTGTAAATCTCGCACTTGATTCCATACAGGTAGTGCCTCCATGCTTGTATCGTAAAAACTATCGCTGCTAGCTCCAGGTTACGCATTGGGTAGCTCTTCTCAGGGTCTTTGAGTTGTTGTGAAGCATACGTGACTACTCTACCACTCTGCATCAACACAGTTTCCAACTCAGTTTTAGATGCGTCGCTTTAAATCACAAAGCTTCCCTGACCAGCATCTGGAATGGTCAGTATGGGAGAGCATGTGAGCCTTTATTTCCACTCTTGAAACCTTTTCTCACACTTGTCGGTCCACTCATACCTTTTTCCCTTCTTGGTGAGCACTGTGAATGGTGCGGCTAGCCTTGAAAAACCCTCGACAAAACGTCGGTAGTATCCCACTAAGCCTAGGAAGTTGTGGATCTTTGTCACATTTCTCGGAGCTGGCCACGCGCTAACTGCATCAATTTTTGTCGGGTCCACAGATACTCCTTCCTTGGGGTCTACGTGATCTAGGAAATGGACCTTCTCCAGTCAAAACTCATACTTGGAGAACTTGGCGTATAACTGATGGTCCTATTACATGTGCAAAATGATCCTTAAGTGCTCTTCATGCTCTTCCTTCATCTTAGAGTGCATAAGTATGTCATCGATGAACACAATGACAAACTTATCCAAATAGCCCTTGAACACGCGGTTCATCTGGTTCATGAAAGCTGTTGGCGCATCCGTCAATCTGAGCAACATGAATAGAAACTCGTAATGTTACCATGTTTCAAAGGCTGTTTTGGGTACATCTTCATTCCTGATTCGTAGTTGATGGTACCCTAAACGTAGATCGATCTTCGAGGACACTGCAGCGTCTCAGAGCTGATTAAATAGATCGTCAAGCTGTGACAATGGATGCTTGTTCTTAATTGTAATCCTATTCAACTCTCTGTAGTCGATGTACATTCTTAGTGGTCCATCTTTCTTCTTCACGAATGATATAAGTGCTCTTTAGGGTGAATAGTTCTGTCGAGTGAATCCCTTACCTATTTAGTCCTTCAGTTGGGCTTAGAGCTCCTTTAGCTTTGCAGAGCCCATTCTGTATAGGGCCTTGGAGATGGCGGCTTTAGAGATTGGGGCTGATTCTTGTAGACGTTCAGTCTTGAACGAGATCTCACGCTCTAACCAGAGTTCCAGAAGACCTTGTGGAAATATCTCCACGAATTCCCTGACTATCGGCACGTTCGCGGGTCCTATCTCTAATCCTTGTGTATTATCTACTATGTATGCTAGGTAGTCCATGCATCTATTGGATAGCATCTCACAAGCTTCACTACTGATATCATCGTCTTGGGTTGCTTTGGTGACAAACCCTTGTAGATGAACTTTTCGCATCCGATTGGTTCAAAAACGATTTTCCGCCTTCGACAGTTTATGACGACATTATGTTTTATGAAGAAGTCCACCCTCACAATTACATCATAGTTATACATGTTGTCGGTTAACGCTCAATTCTCTCCCGTAGTTAATTACTGGCACCTGACGTATCCAGTAATTATACAAATAAACTTCCCCTAAAGGAAGTGACATTTTAAAGGTTTATTTTGTCCTATCTAAGCTCCTACCTAACTTTCTAGTAGAAAATGATGATGCAACAAATGGGTGGCTCCAGAATCAAGTAGAACTAACGCATCAAAGTTGGCGATAGAAAGCTGGCTTGTCACCATTGCAGAAGTTACAGCTTCAGCGTCACTCCTCGCATAAGCATAGATTCTCCCTTAGCTGTCTGAAGCTTTCAATCTGCCTTGTGTGACCGAAGGGCCTTCGATCTTGGTTTGGACGGCATGAAGTTGATTATTCCCAATGTGGGGTTGATTCTGTCAGTTTCGTGGGTCAGAGTAGTAGTTTTGGGCATAGTAGCCTTCCATGCCACAGATGAAACAACCATTTACTCCTTGCTTACATTCTCCTGGGTGCCTCTTTCCGCATTTCATGCATGTCGGGTATTGGTTGTCATTTCTTTCCTGGTCGTTTCTCTTCTGGGGGAAATTCTCTTGTGAATCTTGGTTGCCTTGGTTCCCCTTTTCTCTTATTGTTGTTGTTGGAATGCCTGCTATTTTGGTCGGCTCCCACGTTCTGTCCTCTGTGTTGTAACTCGGGGTTCTTGTGACAATCGGGAAATTCAGGCAATTCTCGGAAGGAAATGTACAAATGTATGTATATAACAATTTGTACTATTTAAACAGTGAAATAAATGTATTTATATTGTTCAGAATATATTAAAATGTTCTAACAATACTGACGAGTAAGAATTCAGTGTTGAAAAAATTCACTGAGTTGAAACGGGTGAAACGGTGTCAAAACCGGCATTGAAAACCCTAACCGGGGCAATAAAAGACCAAAAACTTCTGGGATTGATTTTGATCAAACGGAAGCAGTTTAAATTGATCCGACTGCACAGGAGACCTTAGGAACACGCCGGGACGATTTCGGGAAAATTTCAGCTCGAACCGGTATCGGTCAAAAAGTAGTCGAATTAATGTGAATAGTGAAAGTCAAAGTCAACATATGCTTTAGCATTTATGACATCATAAATCCATTTAATAAATGGAAGGAAAATGGTGGTTGGTAGAATTAATGGCCATGATTAAGTTGTCTTTTTGATCTAAAGGCCAAGATTTGGCCAAAAATTCACCATTTTAATTTTTGTAAAATGTGGAAAGAAATAGGTTGAAAGGTGGTGATTTCTCATTGGTTGGTAGCCAAATTAATTGGCTTTTTGGTTGCATAAGTTGGCAAAACTTGGCAAAAGTGGCCGAAACACATTTCATGTGACGACCAGAGAATTTTAGCGGTGTGACCTAGTTTAATCTAGGGTTTTCTATGAGTTCTGTAAGTAAGAATGTAAAGAAACACTATGGTTGTAATTAGACAAATTATAGTGTTAATAGAAATAAATAAATGTTTTGGAGGAAATTAAAATCTCCAAAAATAAGTAGAGAATAAAGTATATGAGTAAGAAAGTGAATTCAGGCCCAAAACGCTCAAAAAGGAGTAGTTTCGGTATCTGAACAGTATAAAGATAAGAATATGGCAAGTCAAAGTAAGAGCACAGTAAGAAAAGTACAAATATATGTATATAATAATTTGTACTATTTAAAGAGTGAAATAGATGTATTTGTATTGTTTAGAATATATTAAAATGTTCTAACAATACTGACGAGTAAGAATTCAGTGTTGGAAAAATTCACTGAGTTGAAACGGGTGAAACGGTGCCAAAACCGGCATTGAAAACCCTAACCGAGCCAATAAAAGACGGTAAACTTCCGGGATTTATTTTGATCAAACGGAAGCAATTTAAATTGATCCGACTGCACAGGAGACCTCAGGAACACGCTGGGACGATTTCAGGAAAATTTCGGCTCGAACCGGTATCGGTCAAAAAGTAGTCGAATTAATGTGAATAGTGAAAGTCAAAGTCAACTTTCACTTTAGTAATTATGACATCATAAATCCATTTAAGAAATGGAAAGAAATATGGTGTTAGGTAGGATGAATGGCCATGATTCATTTGCTTTTTGATCCAAAGGCCAAGATTTGGCCAAAAATATACCTTTTTAATTTTTGAAAAATGGAGAAAGAATTAGGTGGAAAGGTGTTGAAATTTGATTGGTTTAGAGCCAAATTAATTGGCTTTCTTCCATGCATAAGTCGGCCACTTTTGTATCAAAAGGCCGAAGCCAATTTTCAAGCAAAAACTAAGAAGAAAATTTTGCTAAGGCATTTCCATGGTGAGCCGTGAGTGACCAAAGGAGAATTACGCTATTTCTTCAAGTTTTCTATACAAAAAGTGTGGCAAAACATCACTTGAAGACAAAGGAAGAAAGTGAATAAGGTAACTTCCCTTGGATTGAAATTTTTCTTGGTTTTTCTTTATGAAAACCGTGGGGTGAATAGTGAATTAAGATGGAAAAGTTTTGGTTGTTTTTCATTAAGTTGATGATGGGTTTTGTTAAGGGTGTAATAAGGGAGAAAACCATGCAATTGGTTAAAAGAAAAATCAAATTTTGGTTGGTTTTCAAAAGGAAAATCCGTGGGTTACCATTGGTAAGCAATGAGAAATTTGTGTGATTTATGTGTTAACATGCTTTTAACTTATGTTTTGTTAAGAATAAAGCATGAATTTCACTATGGAAAAGCTTGGAAAAATTTTGGTGTTCATTTACTCAAAATGGCCGTGGGTTTACTTAGGGTTTTGGTGAAAATTTTGCATGTTTCATATGATGTTTGGTTAATTGAAATCATGCATTTTATGATGTGAATAATGAAATTTTGATTGAAAGCATGAAACAAAAATGATGGCATGTTTTTCACTAATGAGGCCGTGGGTTTAAGTGTTTAAAAAACCCTAAGAATTTAGTTGAAAAGTACAAGGAAATGGGCTTGAAAAAGTGTTAGAAAAATGGCGTTTAATAGCCTAACAAGTGGTTGAAAAGTTTGAGAAACTTTGGTTCGGTTTGGTGGTGAAAACCGAAACCAAAACTAAGGGCAAAATTGTGAAAAAAATTTGTAATGTGGTTAAAAATGTGAAATTGGAATTTGTGAGGTTTTATGTAAAAGTTTGGAAAACTTTTACATAAAATAGGCTTGTGGTATAGTACGTGGCAGGTACATATGGTTCGAGGCGTACCTAACGCCGGAAGCCTTAAAATTACGCCGAAATGCTGCCGAAATTTCGAAAACGGCTTTCGGGGTAAAATAGGAATTAAAAATAAAAGCTTAGGGTCGGGTCGGAAACCCGAGTCCCTAACGGAGAATTGAATAGGGAAAACCAAAGGGGTGGTTCGTGAATAGTAGACCATCCCCTAAAAATGTAAAATGAGAGTGAAACGGAAAAACCGACCCCGAGGGGGAGGCGTTTTTGGAAATGAAATAAAGGTCCGAGTCGGGTACGGAAAATCCGAGCCTCGGAGACCTAGGTCGGGAAAGTCTAGATGAACGTTTTAAATACTAGTAAAACGTCCATTTGAGGCTCCGAAGCGATAGAAAATCACTAAACCGACGTAAGGGTCGGAATAGTGCTTCCCGAGGGTCGGGAAAGTGAAAAGTGGAAATATAATAGAAACGAACCCGGTAATGATTAGAAAAGAGTCAGAAAAGTTCCTGAGGGCCAAAAATGCAGTCTGGATAAATAAAATTCCGTCAGGGGCAAAACTGTAATTTTGCCAAAATATAGGGGCAAAATCGTAATTTTACAAAAGTTGGGGAAAATTGGGGAAATGATAAATAAAGCCCAAAAAGGTGTAAATAGGTTCTATTTAAGCTTTTTAATGAAAAATAAAAGCTATAAATGGAAATGAAATTAACAGACAAAGTTTGTCTGTAGGATCCAAAAATCGACCTACAAGGAGGGCGATCAAAGATCCTAGAGAGAAGAAGAGAAGAGATTGATAAGGTAAGTACGGACATTTAATTGTCTACTCACGAATGGACTTACCATAGAGTTGTGTTATATATATATACACATTTAAGCTATTCAGTTTGTGACATGATACTAACATGTTCACGAGAATAGTAAGCAAGATCAGAAACAGAAAAGAAGAATAAGTTAAGTCAAATAATAAGACTTAAAAGTTAAGGTTGGCGTACCAGCCTCCCCAGTTGTGAGGTTCCCAGATAGCCTCCACCCCAGAAGTGTGGCGCTGCCTCGTTAATAATGAGGTAGTTTATGGCTTAACTTCCTGCCTCCACCCCAGAAGTGTGGCGCTGCCTCGTTAATAATGAGGTAGTTTATGGCATGACTTACTACCTATAAGGTCAGTAGTCCAGAGATGACCTTAGGGTTGATCGGTGGGTCGCTTCCCTGATCCTTTATTGGTCTGCGCGCACTAGGTACGTCCAACCACGGGCCCACAAGTGAAAGATAAAGCAGATGAAGTAAAGCAAAGAAAAGAAAGAAATAGAATAGAAAGAACAAGCAGTATAGGACTAAAGAAAATAATTGGTCTTAAGTTGACTAACCCTAGAGTGGTGTATTCAGCTTATTTACTTGTATGTATGTTTGTACTTACTGAGCTTTAGCTCATTAGTCTATTCGTGCTGTAGGTAATAAAGGAAAGCAACCAGCAAGATGAAACAAGAGTAGCGGGCTGGCAGGCAGATCCCAGCGATGTCATGGATGGGTTATGGTTCCGTTTCGCAGAATTCCGCTGTACTCAAGGTGTAAAAGAAAGAAAGTGTAATAGTGAAATATATGTATAAAGACAAGACAAGAGTGTAGTATGTAAAGTAGTGAAACAAGCTTAAAAGTATGTTTCTATTTTTACGTACTTTAAAGTAACAAGATTCCAAAATATATTTTGAGAAAAAGTATTAAGAAGTACATATATATTTACGTATACACAATTTGCAAGAATTAATAGTTCCTCCAGTTAAAGAAAAAAAAAATATTCCTAGTTTTTCAAGAACAAATCTTTTAAACCCCAAGGAGAAGAAAGCTATAGAAACAAGCAAGCTAAGTAAGACTAAGTAAAGAATAAAGAAAGCAAGCAAGATAAGGTGGACGACCTAAGCTAGAGGGGTCGCCCACATTCCAAGCCAAAAACCATAACAAAAAAATTTTTCTAAGTCATTTTCATGGTGGAGCCGTGAGTAACCCAAGAGGAACCAAGTTATTTCTTCAATCTTTCTTCACAAAATTGGTGTCAAACCTTTCATTGAAGCCTAAGGAAGCAAGTGAATAAGGTAACTCTCTTTGGATGGAAATTTTTCTTGATTTTTCTTCAAGGAATCCGTGAGATGAATAGTGGAAAAGATGGAAAAATTTTTGGTTGTTTTCATTGATTTGGTGCTTGGGTTTTGTTAAGGGTGTAATTAGGAAGAAAACCATGTATTTGGTTTAAAGAAAAACCAAATTTTGGTTGGTTTTCCAAGGGTAAAACCGTGGGTTACCAAGAGTAATCAATGAGGAAATTTTATGGTTTAAGTGTTAACATGCTTTAAATTACATTTTTGTTAAGTATAAAGCATGATTTGCATTATGGAAAGCTTGAAAAAAAAAATTTTGGTGTGGACTTACCTAATGTGGCCGTGGGTTAATTAGGGTTGGTGAAAAAAAATTTGCATGGTTTACTTGATATTTGGATGATTTAAATCATGCATTTTATAATGTAAATGATGGAATTGTGATTGAAAGCAAGAAAAGAAAATTTGGGGTATGTTTCCCTTAGTGTGGCCGTGGGTTATGTGAGGATAAAAACCCTAGGAATTTTGTTGAAAAATGCAATGAAATTGGCTTGAAAATGTGTTAGAAAATGACATTTGAATAGCCTAAAAATTGGTGGAAAATTTGAGAAGTTTTGGTTAGGTTTTGATTGTCAAAACCGTGGCCAGAAACTAAGGATAAAAATGAAAGAAATTTGTGTAATGTGGTTTAAAATGAGAAATGACAGTTCCGTGAGGGTACTAACATCGCGGTAGATGTACTGTTGTGACACTGTGTTGTGGTCAAACTTACTATTCACGTATGAATAGTATTCAAAGTTACTATTTACGTATGAATATTGGTCAATGGTACTATTCATGATAAATAGTACTATTCATAGAAATTTTATTTCTTGTATGTTTGAACTTACTGAGCCTGTAGCTCACCATTTTTGCTAATGTTGCAGGTAAGCGACCAGCTCAGTAGCTTGTTTGACTGGATGGCGGACGGGATAGCGTGTGTCAAATCGGATAAATGGGCGAGGGATATGGTCCTGCCAGAGTCTTTCCGCTGAGCGATAAAAAGGAAAGGAAAAAAGAAAACAGTCTTTTGTAATATTATATATTTTACGAAAGTACTGTAATATGTAAATTACTTTGTACTTGCCAACAAAGTAAATAGTGGGAAATGTTTTACATGATGTTTAAAAAAAAAAAATTTTCCCAAAAACGTCATGATTTACTGAGAGAGAGATTAGCCGGCGACCCATGAGAGTACAATCTATCGCAGTTAGCAATAAAGCTTAACTGTAATAGTATTGTATAATCTCTACGAGGGGCGGGCCGCCACAGTTGGTATCAGAGCAAGGTTTGTTATTGGTTTAGTTTATAATACCAACTACTGCCACAGTTGGTATCAGAGTGGAATTACGGTTGGTTTAATTTGGATTACCAACTGCCGTCACAGTTGGTATATCAGAGCAGTGTGACCATATCCTGATTTGACACTTCGCGCATCCTGCACCGCTATCCAAGTAAGTAGTTTACTTAAGTTTAGTTAATTATTTTCTTATGTGAAAATAATTATTTTATAGGTAGCAAGATGACCAGACCTCCTTATGTGAGACCACCGCTACCACGTCCAAGACGAGTATTACGGGTATGGACGAGACCTATTGTGAGGCCGTCTATTTCCCAACGATCGTTAATTAGACCCCCAGTGCCCGAGAGACCTCCAGTACCAGTACCAGCATCAGCACCAGTGCCAGTAGATGTTGTACAGCCACGACCGATAGTTCATCCACCGGTAGCAGTGGACATTCCAATTGTTGGTGGACGCCAACACATTGGAGTAAGAGTTTCAGCTCGGGCAGTACAGGCATTTCAAGCTAGCAGTCCTCCTATGTTTGACGGTGGATGACAGTCGATGGAGACGAAGGACTGGCTCCATGCTATAGAGAGGATTATGGTGATATGCGACATCGATCGAGATATGTGGATTCAGTTGGCTATTAGTATGTTTCAGGGAGATGCTCGAGTATTTTGGCAGTATTGTGACCAGGAGATTTTATTAGGATTCAATTGGGCTGAGTTCTGTCAGCGATTGGCTAATCAGTTTCTGCCTAGGGATCCGGCACCTGCTCCAGCACCTCCAGAGAGACGAGAGGCTGATACACCTGCATATCCTGGATTCGATGAGGTTAGGGACTACATCTTCCAGACAGAGAGGATGGTCATGTTGTCTGGTGAGATAGTTATGTCTTACGCAACACGATTTTAGGAGACCATTAGGGGGAGATGTCCATTACCCAACCTCACGGAAGCAAACTACTGTGAGCTGTTCTGGAGAGGTTTACCCATGGAGTTGAGACAGAGGGTGATTAAGCTATTTCCTTCTACGCTCCAAGAGTTTGTAGTAACGATCAGGACGATCGAGAGAGAGATTTTGATTGAGCATCTGACGCAGAGTCAACGAGAGACACTAGGTCAAGATGAGATGTTTGCACGCATCTTTGGGCTGAGAAGAATGATGAATGATCATGAAGCTGGACCGTCTAGACCACGAAGAGGTGATGACTCAGGACAGGGAGCATTGCCTAGGGGCGGTGACGATTCAGATGATCCCGATGACGATGAGGATCCAGAAGAATATCCTCTAGTCCCAGATACAGGAGATGTGTAATCAGTAGATATGTATACATGTACATAAGCAGCTTAGAGAGAAAAGCTCTTTTGTATAGACTTGTGGCCAAGATGTATATGATGGCCGATGTATATATGACTGGTGATGATTATGTACGATATATAAACGTTTTGCTATGAATGAAATATCAAAATGATTATATGTTGTACGATGATGTGTTACGATGATGTGGCTTTACATTATCCTGAATTTCGTAAATTTATATGATTTTACGAATGTGGTTTTGGAAAAGCTAACGGTGAATTATTGTGCCATAATAGGACAATAGCAAGATGGTGGATTTGCAAAATCGACCTGAGGGACGAGAACGACGTCCTAATGTCATGGAGAGATTAGATCAGATACAAGCCCTACTAGAAGCTCAGATGCAAGAAAATGCTAATCTGAGGCGACGGGTAGAGGAGCTAGAACAGAGACAAGGCTCTGAGGGTACCCAAGTAGAACAGGAAGCTGAGGTAGATCCAGTTATCCCTCCAGCTACTGTAAATGAGAGAGTTCCTGAACAGCAATCGGTTTTAAACCTGGAACCCCTCTATGAAAGATTCAGGCGTATGAGGTTGCCAGAATTTGAAGGGTCTACAAATCCTCTAGAGGCTGAAGACTGGTTGTCATCCTTGCAAGTGATCATGGAATTCATGAACCTAACTGACCGGGAGAAGGTCGCATGTGCGTCTTTTGTGCTGAGAAAAGATGCTCGTTTTTGGTGGGACACTGTACGAATGAGAAGAAATGTGTCTACCATGAGTTGGGCGGAATTTCTGGAAGAATTTAACCAGAAATATTGTGACCCTGCATCTCTGAGACAACAACAGAAAGAGTTCTCAGAATTGACGCAAGGAAATATGTCGGTGAGTGAAGTTTGCCGAAAGTTCGACCAGTTATTCCGTTTATGCCCTTATGTAGTCCCTACTGAGAGGGAGAAAATACAGAAAATGATCAGGATGTTCAGGCCAGAAATTGCTGCGCTAGTAGACACTGGACAAGTACCACCTACTTCTGTAGCAGACTGTGTTAGTCGGGCCATCAGAGCTGAGTTTCACGTAGCCCGACAGAAAGAGGAAAGAGAGAAACACTGGGAGGCCAAGAAGAAGGAGAGGGCTTTGGCGAAGTCTACACTAGTTGGTCAATCAAGCAAGCCTAATCAGAATGCTAAACCAAGCCAGGGCAATAATCACGGATCCCAGCAAAATAAGAGAAAAGGCAATTTTTCTGGAAATCGCCAGGGAAATAATCGAAACCAGCAGCGGAGAGCAGTTGGTAATGCAGAATCCAATGTACAAAATTGCCCTACATGTGGGAAGAGACATTCTGGACAATGCAGATTTGGGCCACTTGTTTGCTATGAATGTGGAAAGGAAGGCCATTATGCCAGGAACTGTCCAAACAAGAGGCAGAGTGGACAAGGCACTTCCCAACCGCATCAGACACGCCCACAAGCTCATTCCCTTCAAGCCAGAGTTGAAGAGTCCCCAGTAAGGTCGCAACGCCAGGAGCGTGTGCCACGTGCTGATGTTCGTGTGATGGCCTACAGCAAAGAGGATGCAGAGGTAGGAACATCGAACGTGGTGACAGGTCAGCTTCTTATCGCTAGTCATGTAGCCTCTATACTATTCGATTCCGGTGCTACGCATTCTTTTGTTTCCTATGCATTTGCTGACAAGATAGGACTTCCTAAGGATTATATGGGAAGAGTATTTAAGACAGCTTTACCCTCTGGGGAAGTATTATTGTCCAATTACTAGCTAACTCATGTACCAGTATATGTGGCAAATAGGGAACTATATGCGGAGTTGATCGTAATGAAGATCACGGATTACGATGTGATTCTACACATGGATTTCCTAGGGAAATACCGAGCTACGATCGACTGTCGAAATCGAAAGATAGTATTCCAACCCGAGGAAGAAGAGAGTTTCGAATATGTCGATACTTCTCGAAAACCCGGGAAGATGATGATCAATTCGCTGAGAGCAAGCAAGCTGATAGCCAGTGGTTGCATGGGATATCTGGCGTATGTGGTGGATACTACAGAGGAACAGAAGCTTCAACCTGAAGATGTTCCCGTTGTTAATGAATTTCTTGACGTATTTTCGGAAGAATTACCAGGGATACCTCCAGAGAGAGAAATCTCGTTCGAAATTGAGTTGATGCCTGGAACGGCACCTATTTCCAAAGCACCATAACGCATGGCTCCAGTGGAGTTAAAGGAGCTGTAGGAACAATTAAAGGAGCTTTTGGATAGAGGATTCATCAGACCGAGTTATTCTCCATGGGGTGCACCTGTGTTATTCGTCAAGAAAAAGGATGGAACATTCCGTTTGTGCATTGATTACCAGGAGTTGAATAAGGTTACGATCAAAAATAGGTATCCGTTACCTAGAATTGATGACCTATTTGACCAGTTAAAAGGCGCGGCGGTATTTTCCAAGATCGACTTACGATCAGGATATCACCAGCTGAGAATTAAAGAAAGTGATATTCCTAAGATGGCGTTTAGGACTCGTTATGGTCACTACGAGTTTCTTGTGATGCCATTTGGATTAACAAATGCACCGGCAGCATTCATGGACTTGATGAACAGAGTCTTTAAAGAGTATTTGGATAAGTTTGTCATTGTATTCATTGATGACATTCTTATATACTCAAAGACTCATGAGGAGCACCAGGAGCATATGAGGATTGTGCTGAATACGATAAGGAAGCATCAACTGTATGCCAAATTCTCAAAATGTGAGTTTTGGCTGGATAGAGTACATTTCCTCGGACATGTTGTATCCCAGGAAGGTATTGCTGTAGATCCGATGAAAGTAGATGCAATTAACCAGTGGCCTGCACCCAAGAGTGTGACGGAAATACGCAGTTTCTTGGGGTTAGCTAGTTATTATCGACGATTTGTAGAGGGATTTGCACGTTTAGCTGCACCTCTTACTGCTCTTACACGTAAGGAAAGGAAGTACGAGTGGACTACGGAATGCGAAAGAAGCTTCCAGGAGTTAAAGAGACGACTGACAAGCGCACCAATCCTTACACTTCCCACTGAAGGGGAGAAGTTTGTGATCTACAGTGATGCATCTAAAATAGGATTGGGAGCAGTCCTAATGCAAGGCGGCAAGGTGATTGCCTATGCTTCCCGTTAATTAAAGGATCATGAAAGGAATTACCCTACGCATGACCTTGAACTTGCTGCAGTAATGTTCGCACTTAAAATTAGGCGACACTATCTCTATGGAGCTCAGTGTCAGATTTTCACTGATCACCAAAGCCTGAAGTATTTCTTCACGCAAAAAGAGCTCAATATGTGGCAAAGACGATGGTTGGAACTGGTGAAGGATTATGATTGTGAAATCCTATACCATCCAGGAAAGGTCAACCGTGTAGCGGATGCTTTAAGTAGAAAGTCTACCATATCGCACCAGCTACCGATAAAAAGGCTTCCGAAACCATTGCAGCAAGAGATAAATTCGTTGAACTTGGAGCTGATATCTGGAAGACTAGCTACACTCCAAGTGGAATCATCGTTGTTTGAGGATATAAAGGAAGCTCAAAGACGAGACCCAACAATGACAAGTTCTCAGGAAGGAATTTCCAAGGATGGAATTATCCTTTATCAAGGAAGGATAAATGTTCCAGCTGATGAGGAACTTAGAAGACGGATCATGTCAGAAGCCCACGAGACACCATATTCGGTTCATCCCAGAGCTAGCAAGATGTATCAAGACTTGAAGTTACAGTTCTGGTGGAAAGGGATGAAGAATGATATAGCAAAATTCGTGAGCAGATGCATGACCTGTCAAAGAATCAAAGCGGAACATAAACATCCAGCAGGAAGATTGGAACCTCTGGAGATTCCTGAATGGAAATGGGAACACATTACGATGGATTTTGTAGTAGGACTCCTAAAAACCCGAGAAGGTTATGATGCCATCTGGGTTATTGTGGACAGACTGACCAAGATGGCACGGTTTATAGCTGTCAAGATGACCTTTTCGTTGGAAAAGTTTGCTCAGTTGTACGTAACTCATGTCGTCAGATTACATGGAGTACCAAAATCCATTGTATCAGATCGAGATGCACGGTTCACTTCGAATTTCTAGAAGTGTGTGCAAGAGGCCATGGGTACTGAATTAAGACTCAGTACGGCTTTTCATCCGCAAACAGACGGACAGTCGGAGCGGACAATTCAAACGTTAGAGGACATGCTTCGAGCTTGTGTAATGGATTTTACGGGAAATTGGAATGAGGAGTTACCATTAATTGAATTCTCATACAATAATAGTTACCAAGCTTCTATAGGCATGGCACCTTATGAGGCTTTGTATGGACGGAAGTGCAGATCACCATTACACTAGTATGATTTGCGAGAGAAGCAGTTGCGTAAGATGGATTTCATACAAGAGACTTCCGATGCAGTTGCTAGAATTCAGCGTCAAATGAAAATTGCGCAAAGCCGACAAAAGAGTTTTGCGGACAAAAGGCGGAGATCCTTAGAGTTTGATGAAGGAGACTTCGTGTTTCTCAAGGTATCGCCCATGAAGTGGATTATGCGTTTCGGTAAGAAAGGGAAACTAAGTCCAAGATATATTGGACCTTATGAAATTATCGAGCGCATTGGAAAGGTCGCTTACAGATTAGCGTTACCTCCTGAATTGTCGGCAGTGCATAATGTATTTCATGTGTCGATGCTGAGAAAGTATATACCAGATCCATCCCATGTGTTAAAGCATGAGCCTATTCAAATCCACGAGGATTTGACATATGAGGAACAACCTATTCAAGTACTGGCTCGTGAAGAGAAAGTACTGAGGAATAAGACAATCCCACTAGTGAAGCTTTTGTGGAAAAATCACAACATTGAAGAAGCTACGTGGGAACGAGAAGACGAGATGAGGAGTTTATACCCCCACTTGTTCTAATTTTTGAGGACGAAAATTTTATAAGGAGGGGTAAATGTGACAACCGGGAAATTCAGGCAATTCTCGGAAGGAAATGTACAAATGTATGTATATAACAATTTGTACTATTTAAACAGTGAAATAAATGTATTTATATTGTTTAGAATATATTAAAATGTTCTAACAATACTGACGAGTAAGAATTCAGTGTTGGAAAAATTCACTGAGTTGAAACGGGCGAAACGGTGCCAAAACCGGTATTGAAAACCCTAACCGGGGCAATAAAAGACGGAAAACTTCCGGGATTGATTTTGATCAAACGGAAGCAGTTTAAATTGATCCGACTGCACAGGAGACCTCAGGAACACGCCGGGACGATTTCAGGAAAATTTCGGCTCGAACCGGTATCGGTCAAAAAGTAGTCGAATTAATGTGAATAGTGAAAGTCAAAGTCAACATATGCTTTAGCATTTATGACATCATAAATCCATTTAATAAATGAAAGGAAATTGGTGGTTGGTAGAATTAATGGCCATGATTAAGTTGTCTTTTTGATCTAAAGGCCAAGATTTGGCCAAAAATTCACCATTTTAATTTTTGTAAAATGTGGAAAGAAATAGGTTGAAAGGTGGTGATTTCTCATTGGTTGGTAGCCAAATTAATTGGCTGTTTGGTTGCATAAGTCGGCAAAACTTGGCAAAAGTGGCCGAAACACATTTCAAGCCAAAAACCATAACAAAAACATTTTTCTAAGTCATTTTCATGGTAGAGCCGTGAGTAACCCAAGAGGCACCAAGTTATTTCTTCAATCTTTCTTCACAAAATTGGTGTCAAACCTTTCATTGAAGCCTAAGGAAGCAAGTGAATAAGGTAACTCTCTTTGGATGGAAATTTTTCTTGATTTTTCTTCAAGGAATCCGTGAGATGAATAGTGGAAAAGATGGAAAAATTTTTGGTTGTTTTCATTGATTTGGTGCTTGGGTTTTGTTAAGGGTGTAATTAGGAAGAAAACCATGTATTTGGTTTAAAGAAAAACCAAATTTTGGTTGGTTTTCCAAGGGTAAACCGTGGGTTACCAAGAGTAATCAATGAGGAAATTTTATGGTTTAAGTGTTAACATGCTTTAAATTACATTTTTGTTAAGTATAAAGCATGATTTGCATTATGGAAAGCTTGAAAAAAAAATTTTGGTGTGGACTTACCTAATGTGGCCGTGGGTTAACTAGGGTTGGTGAAAAAAAATTTGCATGGTTTACTTGATATTTGGATGATTTAAATCATGCATTTTATAATGTAAATGATGGAATTGTGATTAAAAGCAAGAAAAGAAAATTTGGGGTATGTTTCCCTTAGTGTGGCCGTGGGTTATGTGAGGATAAAAACCCTAGGAATTTTGTTAAAAAATGCAATGAAATTGGCTTGAAAATGTGTTAGAAAATGACATTTGAATAGCCTAAAAATTGGTGGAAAATTTGAGAAGTTTTGGTTAGGTTTTGATTGTCAAAACCATGGCCAAAAACTAAGGATAAAAATGAAAGAAATTTATGTAATGTAGTTTAAAATGAGAAATGAATTTTGTGAGCTTTTATGTAAAAGTTTGGGAAACTTTTACATAAAATAGGCTTGTGGTATAGTACGTGACAGGTACATATGGTTCGAGGCGTACCTAACGCCGGTAGCCTTAAAATTACGCCGAAATGCTGCCGAAATTTCAAAAACAGCATTTGGGGTAAAATGGAAACTAAATATAAAAGTTTGGGATCAGGTCGGAAACCCGAGTCCCAAATGGAAAATTGAATAAGGGAACCTAAGGGGTGGTTCATGAATAGTAACCCATCCCCTAAAAATGTAAAACGTGAGTGAAATTGAGAAAAACCAACCCCGAGGGGGGGGCGTTTTTGGAAACGAAATAAAGGTCTGAGTCGGGAACGGAAAATCCGAACCTCGGAGACCTAGATCGAGAATGTCTAAATGAACGTTTTAAATACTAGTGAAACGTCTATTTGAGGCTCCAAAATGATAGAAAATCACTAAACCGACGTAAGGGTCGGAATAGTGCTTCCCGAGTGTCGGGAAAGTGAAAAGTGAAAATAAAATAGAAATGAACCCGATAATGATTAGAAAAGAGTCAGAAAAGTTCCTGAGAGCCAAAAAAAAATGCAGTTTAGATCGAGAAAATTCGGTCAGGGGCATAATTGTAATTTTGCCAAAATATAGGGGCAAAATCGTAATTTTGCAAAAGTTGAGAAAAATGGGGAAAATGATAAATAAAGCCTAAAAAGTTATAAATAGGTTTTATTTTAGCTTTTTAATGAAAAATAAAAGCTATAAATGGAAATAAAATTAACAGACAAGGTTTTGTCTGTAGGATCCAAAAATCGACCTACAAGGAAGGCGATCAAAAATCCAAGAGAGGAAGAGGGAAGAAACTGATAAGGTAAGTTCAGACATTTACCTGTTTGCAACATATAGCATTATTGTTGCTAACTTTAGTGTACTAATGATAAGTTAGGTACATATGTGCTACGGGCACCATTATAGAGTAGAGAGAGAGACGTAATGTGCTACGGGCACTATTGAGAATGGACACATTGTTAATTGTGCTTCGGGCACTAGAGCGAGGTTAATGAGACTCACTCCCCTAAAATTAAAATGTGAACCATTCTTAACCACGGGACAATGTGAAGTCACCGGGTTAGAATTTTAAAAAGTCGGTAATGAAACCACTTTCTGGCGTACCAGCCTTCCGTACAGGGAGGTACTTTTGCCTTCGGGGCTATGAGATTAAGGATGTGGAGGTCAGCACTAATGTACCGCTCCCAGTCATGTACTATTTACCTTCGGGACTATGAGATTAAGGCTGTTGAGGTCAGCACTAATGTACCGCTCCCAGTCATGCGTACTTAAATGGTACTGCCAACCTGAGCTCAAAACCTGAACATAATGTAAGATAATTACCTAAAACTAAAACTATGCCATAATTGAGCATAAGACAGCTCTGTGAGGGTACTAACATCGCGGTAGATGTACTGTTGTGACACTGTGTTGTGGTCAAACTTACTATTCACGTATGAATAGTAGTCAAAGTTACTATTCACGTATGAATAGTAGTCAAAGTTACTATTCACGTATGAATAGTGGTCAATGGTACTATTCATGATGAATAGTCTATTCATAGAAATTTTATTTCTTGCATGTTTGAACTTACTGAGCCTGTAGCTCACCATTTTTGCTAATGTTGCAGGTAAGCGACCAGCTCAGTAGCTTCTTTGACTGGATGGCGGACGGGATAGCGTGTGTCAAATCGGATAAATGGGCGAGGGATATGGTCCTGCCAGAGTCTTTCCGCTGAGCGATAAAAAGGGAAGGAAAAAAGGAAACAGTCTTTTGTAATATTATATATTTTACGAAAGTACTGTAATATGTAAATTACTTTGTACTTGCCAACAAAGTAAATAGTGGGAAATGTTTTACATGATGTTTAAAAAAAAAAATATTTTCCCAAAAACGTAATGATTTACTGAGAGAGAGATTAGCCGGCGACCCATGAGAATATAATCTATCGCAGTTAGCAATAAAGCTTAACTGCAATAGTATTGTATGATCTCTACGAGGGGCAGGCCGCCACAGTTCTGCTTCCCCTGAGCCTGCTTAGCTTGTGTTTTCTCCTCCTTTCGTGTCTTAAAATTTTGTGCCTTTCGCTTCTTATCCTGAGCCGACCAGTACTCAGCTCAGATAGCCGTGCTGACACATTCTGCTAGTGTCGCTGGTCCGTGGCTTCCGCTATAGACCTAAACTGCGATTTCCATTTTGAACATCTTCAGCATTCGTCTGACTCTCTCCTTTTAGTCAGTACCAAATCTAGACAAAGTTGAGCCAACTGCTCAAACTTCTTGACTGCCTCCATTACAGTCATACTACCTTGGTGTAGGTTGTCGAACTCGTCTTACTGTGCTACTAGTGCTTCCTCGTTGAAGTACATCTCCTTGAATTCCTCAATGAAATCGCTCCAGCTCATCTCTCAAATGTTCCTCCTAATGGTTACCATCTTCCACCACTAATGCGCCTCATTGCGCAGGGTGAAGGATGCGCACATTACTTTCTCTCTCTATCTGTTAACCCTATAAAATCCAAGATTACTTGGATATCCATTAGCCAATCATCGGCCTCTATAGGGTTGGTGATTCCTAAGAATTCTAACGCTTTCATGCGTCGAAATCTCTCATACAAGTCGCCTTCCCTAGGGATTGGCAAAAAAACAATTGCTGCTACGAGAGTAGCCATTACTATGGGTGCTAGTGCCTCCTAGGCTGGAGGAGCTGCTTGCTCCCTCAGAGTTTCTGGGGCTGCTGGAGCCTCCTGTGTTGGCACCTCTACTGATTGTGGTGCCTGGGGTTGCTGGCCCAGCTGTTCCCTAAGCTGGTTTAGCTCCGGTTGCTGGTTATCCATCATCTCTCGCATGGCTGCGATCTCTGCTATCAACTCATCCTCTCAGGATGCTAGGTTTAACTAAGCTCTCGTTCTTACCATGTTTTCCTATGTAACCCTATCGTACAGCGGGACAAGAAAATATAAGTCTCTTGAATTCTGTACTTGGGACTCGTATCACATATCATTTTCTTTCTTACTTAACAATCTTACTTAAACATTATGGATATAAATATACAAACTATATCCATCTTTCTTTCTCTCATACTATGATGTTCAATACAATTGCCGCATTGTATTAGGACATCATCTGAGTGTTAGGATTCGTCCTGCACTTTCTATCATATCATACTCACACTATGGAAAAAATTATATCTGGCCCCTAGGGCAAAGCTTTATTGCTTATCTCATAATATATTTCACATAATATATATACATATATTCAAGATTCTAGTTCAGCGGGAGTGACACACACTTCCCCTATACGATCCCAACAAGTACATTATGCTATAACTGACAGGGGAGAGCTACTGCTTCCCTCTATATATTTTCATAACTAACATTCCCACAGAAGGGTTACTACTATTGGAAGGACAATCCTGATTCAGTATCAGGCATCTCCTCATCGTTACTATCACTGAGTGAGAACTCCTCTGGGTTCTCCTCTTTTTCTCAGCCGAAACTGACCTCGTCATCGCTGGCTATGATGACTTGGGGTTCGTACATCCCCATCTATTTGTCATTACTAAAGCGGTCGGGGATCTCCTCTCCCTCATTGTCGGGATGGGCGTCGAAAAGAGTCTCATCATCTTCCTCTTTCATGGGGTGTTCGGGAGACATACGGGCTGGTTCGGGGTTCTCCATCGGCTCCCTATTGCCCTCGTGTACTTCTGGCTGGTGCTTAGCCATGAACTCTTCATCGGCCAGTTGAGGTGCTGGTTCTACCGGGTCACCCTCCATAATGGCAGCTGCTATAATGCCTTGGGGTTGAGCACTTTTCTCTCGGCATTCACTATCTCCTTGATAAGGCTTGCTAGTCCTGCTTGATCGCTCTTCTAATTATGTTTGGCAAGGTCTCTTTCTCTCTTTATGTCTTCTCCTGTCTTGATCCACTTTTGTCTCGGCATATATTTTAGAAGTCCATATTGGTTCCTTGTAGTGAAGAACATACGTTAGAACTGTATCGTCGGACATCAGCTACAGTCTTTCAGTCCGATGAACAAATTCTCGTATATCCATAACTCTAGAGAACTTAGGCGGTTTCACTCCCCACTTGCCCATAGAGAAAAACTGGGGCTGATGCTAGACTGTTCTCAGAGATTGGCTTGATCGTAGTATGGCGAAACTCGACATAGTTAAGAGCTTATCCTAGTCATAAGGATCTCGATACACACGAGAGTATCTTCCTGAGAGATATCAACAGCCAACACGACTCAGTTATCCTGATCAATGCCGTACAATCGAGGAATCACTTTGATAACGTGAAACCAGTCCTGACATTCTCATGGAGTGCAGGAGTACTATTTGCCACTCGAAACTTAGTGGACAACTAGCCTTGAAGATCGGTACAACTCGGGCAGCAATCCATGTTCTTTTTTAGAGCAGTTCTCTAGCACTACACGGTCGTGATTTTTTGTATAATGATCTCAGCATCTTTTCATCTTATCCTTCCCATCATAGATTTCGTCGTTTCATTGCTATAAAATGTTATCTTCAATAGATAAACATTTACCGACTAAAAATGAAACTAACTTATTTGGACAGATGAGGCAGGCATGCCGCGATGTGAGGTAGGATGGCAGGAAACCTCTCTGATACCAACTGTGATGCCCCGTGCTCTCAGCGGCCCAAATCGTCACTGAAAACTATTACTTGCTTCTTTAACTTTTACTTATACTTCTTCTTTAAAACCGATACTTAAACTTGCTGAAATTAATACCACAAATTTAGAGGGATTTTTTTTTATTATATACGCATAGGTAATTACTATTCACGTATGTATACTATTAAAATGCGGAATTTGAAAAATATAAAGATTTCAATTATATATACACACTTATATACTTGTTTATCTGATTACTATTCATCAAATACGATTTAAATATACTATTCATATATATACTGTTTACTGTTTCAAAATACCATTTAACTTTTACTATTTAAAATACTATTTAACTGTCAACGTTCAAAATACTATTTACTCATATTGTGTGGAAGAATACTCGCGGTGTATCCATAACCTCATCCTCACAGTCACCTCCACCACCATCATTGCCTCTTGGTGTTTACGCTATAGGAAACTTACCTACAGCATGAACACACTCTGTGAGCTTTACGCCCAGTAAGTACAACATGTTAACCGCAAAACATGTTTAAAACATAGCACATACTTAAAATCATAAGCATAACATATATCACTTAATAAATCACATATCATATAAGCATATCACATATCAACTCACATATCATGTCATCACATAACATGTAATAACACTGAATATAAAACTTCACATACTTTATGCATGACAGAAGCATCATGTACTGTATGCACTTTATTGAAAAAGAAAGCATAGCGAACTATAACTAATGCATGGTCCGGTTATGTTCATTTATACTTCAAACTTCTCTTTTCTTTTCTTGTCTATTTAGGGCCCATGTGTCAGTACCATGCGTGCATAGACCATCGGTAACGCCCGTGGTAAATAGCCGGAGAGCCATCAACGGATGCTCAACTTTTTGCTTTAACTTAGAACTTCTTCATTTGAAAAGGCCGGTACGACACGCTTACTAATTTCCATCTTGTTTATCTTTTCTAGCCATATGCTTCTCTAAGCTGTCCCAAAATCCTACACGGTAGGGACGTATGGCTTCTATCTTGTTCTTTCATCAATCTACTCGATTGTGAAACTATATGCTCTTATGTATGCTGTGCAGCATTGTGTGCCAGATACATACTTAAAATACTGGAAAAGCATCATTTTAAATTCATTTTATTCATGTTGTAGGCGGAGTTGTACTTAACTGTCAGCAGATAGTTTATACTCTAGCCTTCATCACAATACAGGTACCTCCTTGTAATCATAATGCATTATATTAACATTCACTCTTAGGTCACTGTAGTCATTAGTAACTAATAAAAATTCCATCGTTAGGTGATACCGACCCTTATCGGTACTAATTGTCCTCTTCTTAAGAATTTGATTTTCTAATTTCTAATCGTGCTTGATTAATTTGTCTACTTGACAAATTAATCACTGTCCCTTACTATCCCATTCAGACTTGGTCCTTGACTGGCTAACCGACCAGTCAACTGACTGAATACCTCGCGTATTGACCATTTAGCCTATGAGGTTACCTTTACTGATTAAACTGCTCCAAATTTTATACTTAGCTCACACCCGTCCCTCGGCTGGTACTATTCCGACCTAGGGGTCGTTTTCTTACATTACGAGATTTCTAATTAGGCAGTTTACTAATCTTCAAAACGTCCATCCTTATTTCTCGGACCTAAGTCATCGAGGGGGCTCAGGTTTCCATCCCGATCATATTTTCATCCTTCGTTTCCTAAAGTACCCCTTTGTGCCGTTTTAGAAATTTTGGCAGTATTTCCGCTTAATTTTTGGGTTTCCGGCGTTTAGGAAACGCCTCAAAACCATCTAACCTATTCTAACCTACCAAGTACTAAACCAGCGACCTAATTTTTACATAAAAGCTTAGCTTTTTTTATGTAAAAATATTCATATTTCCTCACATTCTCTTTTCCGATATTTTACCCCTTTTTCTTACAATTCCTCAAGTCAGTAAACCATAATTAATACATAATTATTTCCAATAATAAATTGAGGAATTAAGGGATAGAAACTACTACCAAAATCATTCCCGTCAGAGCTCGAACGAACCGTTCGGTCTCGACTGCACAATTTTTGAATCGGCGTTCTTCACTTTTGAAACTTCGGTTTGCAAATCCGATGCCGCAGATATGTCCGGAACGTCAAAATAGGCCAACGGGCCATTCTTCAATTTTTGGTCTCTGAGTCACCGTTGACCGGCGTTGACCACAGTGGCGATGGGAATGGCGACCACCATCTTGAAGAGCCTGACGAGAGGGACCCATTGGTGGTGTAAATTTCACTAATCGAGGCTCCTATCACCGGAAATCGACCCTCGAAAAGTCGATGACGACGGCAGTGTTGGATCTTTATTTTCTGGCCTTGTTGCCCAAAATTGATTTGGGCTTTTGATCTACGTGTTGTTCTGAGCATTTTGATACCGACCTTGCAACTCAACTTCACCGGAATCGGTGGATTCCACGACGGCGACACGGCGGTGACGACGTGAGTTTGGGCAGAGTGATCCGGTGGCTGTTGATGTGAAATGAAGTCTGGGTTTTGTTCTACTCTTCACCACGAATCCACTAGGATCGGAATCGTGGCATTTGGACGTCAAACGGCGGAGATACGGCGGTTTGAAAAATTCAGACACCAGCGGCTTTGGACGATGCGTGCGGCGTGCTCCGGTGTCGGTTTGGTAGACTCGACCCACCGTTGGAATTAGCTCATCGAGAGCTTTCCAATGGTGATGGCGGTGTCGAAAACGGAGGTCGGATTCGATCGGGGCTCGCTGTTCATCTTCGTGTAGTGTGAGGGGGGAGAAAATGAGATTTGAAAAAATTATGGGGGCTATTGTAGAAGGATCCCAAAAATTTCGTCCTTTTATACTAATTTTTTGAAAAATTTTAAGATAAGCTACACTGAATAATTTGGGCATGCTGAACCCAAATATATCAGTTTTATCTTCATCCGAGGTCGTCTCGACCAGTTTTCCGATACTGCATGGTTCTCGATCAAAAATTACTTTTTGTGCTCAAATGACTAATTTAAGCATTCTGAATCCAAATATATCAGTTTTATATCAAGAAAAGGTCATCTTGATCAATTTCTTAATACTGTGGATAGGCCTATACTGCGTTGACACTACGCACGCATAACAGGGTGTTTTCGCGTGAAATTTCAAACACAGTCTCCCTTAACTAATTTGGACGTACTGATTTCAAATTTATCAGTTTTACGTCCATCTGAGGTCTTCTAGACTAGTTTTCAGGATCTGTATGTCCCCGTCTCGAAAAATGTGTCAGGTGCCCAATTGACTAATTTGGGCGTTCTGAGTCTAAATATATCAGTTTCGGGGGGAGAAAAGGTCGTCTTGACCCTCATCCTGACACTGCATATCTCTTAAACAAAATCTACATTTTATGCTCAATTGACCAAATTGAGCCTGCTGACTATTAATATGTCAGTTTTATGCCAGATTAAGGCCGTCTTGGCTACTAACCTGACACTGCATATCACACCATTCACTATTTACTATTCACTATTCACTATCTGACTGACTAATCTGAGCGTTCTGACTCCGATTTTGTTAGTCTCTGGGCGAGAAGAGGTCATTTAGACCACTTTTCTCGATACTATACATCTATTAGGGCAATTATCGTTGCTGCGCTCAGATGACCAGTCTGAGCATACTGATGACTAGCTCATCAGTTCTGTATCATGAAATGGTTGTCTAGACCGGTTTCTTGATATTGCGTGTCTCAACGCATACTCACATAATAGAGTGGACCGATTTCACTATCGATTACCCTTTTCACTGCATGAATAGTAATTAAACGTTACTATTCCCATTTAATTCATTCAACTGGAAAGTAAACTGTGTTTAACTTAATTACATCATTACATAGTAATTAAGTTTCATAGTTCATGAGAGTCATTACAGCAGCTCTTGGCTCATTACACAGCCTTCTACACGGACTCTTACACGAGCGTGTACATTTCAGACACGGGTGTATACTAGTTGAGACTACTCAACACAGCCATGTCTTTGAAACACATTCATTTATCCGAGTAATACACGGCCTCTTACATGGCCGTGTACTTGATCGTGTTACACTACACGGCCATGTACACTCACACGACTACTAACAGATACACAGTCTAAATGGCACACGGTCACTCACACGGCCGTGCACCTGACCGTGTTACTTAAATTTGCACTAAAAGGCATTAAATTATGTCCCTTTTATTCCTTAATGACTTATTACAAGTAAGTAGGTGCCATGAAAATTGCGGTCATTACAGATATACAGTCTGACTGGTACACGGTCACTCACACAGCCGTGTACCTGACTGTGTTACTTAAATTTGCAGTAAAAGACATCAAATTATTTCCATTTTATTCCTTAATGACTTATTACATGGTAAGTAGGTACCATGAAGATGACGGTCATTACAAAGTGTGCGTTTGATCTAATGGTCCAAAAAGTAACAAAATTAAGGAATTTTGATTTTTGAAAATTTGGAAAGAATTAAGGGTGTTAGGTGTCAAAATGTCATTGGATGGAAGGTGAATTAACTTTTTTTTTCCTTAGCTTATAAGGGTGATCGGATTTGGGCAAGAAAGAACTAAAACACTTAGCCATTTTGATGCAAATATTCGTCCCTTATGTAGCCAAAAGAAACCATGTATGCCCCTCCCCTTATTAAGTTTTTCTCCAAAATTTTCACAACAAAACTGCAACCACGACCTTCTAGGAGCAATAGGACTTCTTTGGTAACAAGGTAATCATAAACTACTCGATTTTTTTATGAGTTTTGGGTTAAAATTTATGGTTCTTAAGTGAAGGATGGATGATAAAAATTTGTTTAAAAACTTAATGGTTTTGGTTGATAGACTAGTTAGAAAGGTTAGATATGAAAATTAGTGTGTTTGATATCCAAAAATAAGAATTTTAAAGCATGTTTTAAGCAAATCCAAGAGCTTCATGTGTAGAATGATGCGTAGAAACAAATTTGTTCAAAACATGAAGATTGTTCATTTTGATGTTATCAAAAATTCGACTATTTTGGCTAAAGAAATTATTATCTTAGGACAAATATATGATGGATTGTGAAACTTTGAGTTGTATGTTGTTGGTTGATGGTCTAAGAAAAAGGATTTGGCATGAGAAATTGTTAGGAGAGTTTATGTAAAAAGATATATGAGAACAACCATGAGAATAAATATGATTACATAAGTTTTATGATAGACAATGTTGTTTAGATAAGCATTTTACGTAAAACGTTTAGAAAGTAGTACATAAAATTAAGCCTCTAGTTTAGTATATGATAGATGGTTTCGATGTGTTTTCTAAACGTCGGGAGCCTAGAAATTTAGCAGAAATGCTACAAAAATTTTTAAAAATGAGATAAATAGGTATTTTGAGAAATGAAGAGGAAATAGGGTTTAGGTTTAAAACCTGAGCCCGTAGTAACTTAAGATGGAGAAAAGAATGACGAACGTTTTAAGAATTAGCGAAATGTCCATTTGGAGCTTCTAAATATGAGGAAAAAAAAAGGCCTAAGAAAAATTATTATGTTATGATTTTTGGGTTTAGAATGGTCATAACTAAGATTTTAAGACAAAAAAAAATCTAAGTTTTGTATAGTACATAGGCGTGTAATAAGAAAAAAATACTGAACACGCCCCAACCACGTGGCCATGTTGTGAAGAAATAAATTACAAAGAGGTACACGGCCAGAGACACGGCCGTGTATCAAGCCATGTATTTGTAATGTACAGTTCACACGGCCATGTAACATGGCTATGTTGGAAGAACTTCAATAGATAGAGAGGTACACGGTCATGGACACAGTCGTGTAAAAAAAAAGGTTCTAGAAAGGTCTAAAAAGGACTGTTAAGACTTTAAATGCTGTCATAAGGCTTTAATTACGATTTAAGAAGCCAAAGTACAGATTTTAGCAAAATAAGAGTAGTTTAATAAAAATGTAATTAACCAACAACATTGTTGTCTGTAGGAAACTCAATGAGAGATAGTTACAAAACTGCGACGGACCCAAGGACGACCACATTAGCGCAAGTTTTGTAAGTACAAGCATTTACTTGTCTACCCATGAACTGACTGGTTGTACTAATTGTGCTGACTAAATCACATGAAAAGAGGATTTGGGTCTAGATGAAAAGTTTAGGAATAAGAATAATCAAGAATGCGAATAAGTAAGACAATAAGATTTAAAAGTTAAATGTTGGCGTACCAGTCTCCGTGAGGGAGGTTTTCAGGTCTATAGCCTCCATACAAAAGGTGGTGCTACCCAAAAGGGCGATAGTTGGCTGACCCTACCCCAAAAGGTGTGATAGCTACAATCCATCCATAAAATATGATGGATTAAGATGACCGTGAGGTAGGATGGTGGGTCGCTCCCCCTCCTCCCATTGGTCTGCGCGAATTCGGTACGTTCAACAACAGGCTCACAAGTGAAAGTAAAGAAAGTGAAAAAAGTAAAGAGAGAAAGAAAAGAAAGAAAGTAAAGACAGAATATATGGAAAGAAAAGATAGACAAAGAGCAGAATAGTATAGTTCATAAGAAGAGATATAAACTGGTCAAAAATCAAGGTATAGAGGGCCTAACAAGAAACCTTAACGTAGAAAAGAAAGTATAGCAAAGCTAACCCTAGTCGCTACACTCATGTCGGTTTCGTATTTATATTTGTACTTACTGAGCTTTAGCTCACTAGTCTGTTTATGGTATAGGTGACGAGGGTAAGCAGCCAGCACAATGAAGAAAGTAACTGATGGACTGGCATACAGATTCCTAAGATGTCATGGATAGAGAAGTGGTCCCGCTAAGTTTTCTACTGTGAAAGAAAAGAAGAAAGAAAAGTTTAGCCGATATGTAAAGAAAGAGAATAAGAAAGTTTATATGTATATTACAGTCATGTATATGTATATATGTATTTTCAGTAGATTATACTTTGTTTTTAAAAAAAATCTACAGTTTTTCACGCACAATTTCTAAAACCAAAAGTAAATTCTTCAAATACGTTTCCGCAAAATAAAAAGTAAAACTATGTTGTGTAAGAGTAAGAAGAAAAGAAAGTAGTCGATGGCCTGAGTGAGTCGGGTCACCGACATCTTATCTTCTAGTCAGCTTTCTTTCCTAAGGGTTTATCAGTTTTAAACAGTGAGCGAAAGGCTCAGCAAGATATTTTTAAATCATTTTTCGAATATTTTATTTTGAACCAGAATAGTAATAATATATCAATGCAATACAGAACTTAAACGTGAAATCGTGATTATACAAATTGGGTCTCTAAGTACATATAAGTCATGTACTGTTCATATGAGCCCTCCACCATAAAATTCCATGATGGGTTATCTTCGATCGAGTAGGTTCTAGATTTTAACAACCAAATGCATATTACAAATTTCTATTAAAAATATGATTCACATAATAAAATATGCCGTATTATTTTCTCAAACATCTATAACTGGATTATTTTTCCTTTAATTTCTAAAATCAAGACGTTTTCATAAATTACAGAATTATATAACTTTATAAATTCATCTTTAAATCAACCATTTTGGCCAAATCACTAAAAACAAAATTGGTTATAAGGAAAGGATAAGATATCTTACTTGTTGGTGATATATCTACTGATAACTTCTTATAGGCATTCTAAGATAGTCCTATTTTCTAATTTTGAGTCAACGAGTTCCTAAAACAAAAATTATAGATAATTTAATTATCTATCCAAAAATCCTGTAATCGTAATTATGGTAAATTCAATTAATTAGTGTGCCATTAATTTTAAAATTTAAAACAACATTTAATTTTAACACTCGTAATTTTAAATGATGTTTTATTTTTAATACTTGTTTATTTTTCTAAAAATTTCGGCGTGATCTAACTTAAAATATCAACTACCCAAAACTCCAAAATGCTTCAAACCTGTAGAAAAATAATCCAAATCACAAAATAGTTTAATTTTAAATTCCAGATCAATTTAAAACATTTATTTTAAAAATTATCATCATCATCATTATTATTGTTATAATTATTATTGTTGTTGTTGTTGTTTTTAACTTATATATATGTATACAAACACACAAATATACATATATATAGTTTTAGGAAATCCGGCTGGTGAAGGGGGCAAATAGTGGTAGGCAAGAGCCCGGGCGTGGTAGTAGAGGCTCGACTATCATGGGTTCTTTGGGTTGGGTAACTTGAGAGCGAGAAAAACAGTGGCTCGATGGTCTGGGCTTGGGTCGGCATTTAGCATGGTGAATCAAGCATCAGGTTGGCACGACGGTGATGGCTCATGAGGCAGGCTCGAGCTGTCGGTGTTGCAAGGAGGAAGAGCCTGTTGGGTTATGGGTTTTAACTAGGCACATGACGACTTGTGGAGGTTGGTGGAGTAAGGCTCGGTCACAGTTATTGGCTTGTTTAGGCGAGGTAGGAACTCAGGTTGGGCTTGGTGGCATAGACTAGTTCAATGGCAGCTGGTGGAGCCTAGCGGCAGCTTAGGTCAAACTACATTGTAAGGACTGCCCTATTCATTTAACCTAATTTCCATATAATGAGAAATTGAGGGATAATTTGATGTCTTTTAGTGTAAATTTAAAGAACACAGTCAGGTATACGGCCATGTAAACAGCCGTGTACCGTTCAGAATGTTGAAATGTTAGAAGCCATGTGAGTGAACATGGCTGTGTAGTATAACACGGTCAGGTACACGTCCGTGTAAACAGCCATTTACCCGTGTACTGTTCAGGTAGATGAACATGTTTCGAAGACATGGGCATGTTGAGTAAGCCGACTAGAACATGCCCGTGTCCAGAATATACATGTCCGTGTAAGAGCCCATGTAGAAGGCTGTGTATTGAGTAGAGAACCGCTGTAATGACTCTCATGATTCATGAAACTTAACTACTATGTAATGAGTAATTAATTTGATAAATATAGTGAATTTTGTAGTTGAATAGATTAAACAAAAACAGTAATGTTTAATTACTATTCATGAGGTGAAAGGGGCAACTGACAGTGAAATCGGTCTACCCAATTATGTGTGGGAGAGTATGAGACACACGGTGTCGAAAAACTAGTCTAGACGACCAATTCTTAACACAAAACTGGTAAACAAGTCATCAGTACACTTAGATTGGTTATCTGAGCGTAACAGCGATAAATACCCAAGTGGAGCTATAGTATCGAGAACAATGGTCCAGATGACCTCTTCTCGCCTAAAGACTAACAAAATCAGAGTCAAAACGCTCAGACTAGTCAGTTAAGTAGAAAACAGTGAATAGTAAATAGTAGAAACGCAGTGTCAGGTTAATACCCAAGACGACCCTAATCTAGCATAAAACTGATGTACTAACAATCAGCAGGCTCAATTTAGTCAATTGAGCATAAAATAAGAATTTTTGTTTGAGAGATACGCAACATCGGGAAGAGGGTCAAGTAGACCTTTTCTTGCCCCGAAACTCATATATTTGGACTCAGAATGCCTAAATTAGTCAATTGGGCACCTGACATGTTTTTCAAGGTGGGATCACACAGATCTCGAAATCTAGTCCATACAACCTTAGACGAATGTAAAATTGATAAATTTGAAATCAGCACATCCAAATTAGTCAAGAGAGACTGTGTTTGAAATTTCACACGAGAACGCCTCGTTATACATGTGCAAAGACAACACAGTGTACACACAATCACAGTATAGGAAATAAATAGTAAAATGGACACAAAATGGGCTCATAGGTAGTACAAGCCAACTAGGAATGATCAGTATAAAAATCGAATTCAGAAAATCCAATTTCGGGTGAAAACTAGAACACTGCTGAGAAAGGACCGAACACTGCTGTAGAAAATTAGACTACAAAGAGAAGCAAATGCAGACAAACTTTACCCCTCAAAATCTATGTGCCTAGTCGAAAAAGCAGCTGTTTTTAGCTACAAAAATAGCCCAAGAGGTGGCACGGGACGTCATAGTTGGTATCAGAGCAGTATCTTGCCACCCTACCTTATATCGCCGCATGCCTGCCTCATCTGTCTGAGTAAGTTAGCTTTAATTTTTTTTGATATTAATATGTAAGTTAACAATTCGGTTATAGTAGGCAGTATGGCTGCACCAATTAACCCCCGTCAAGTATAAGAAGATTGCTAAGCGAGCCTGGTTTTCTTCGCCATGCGACTAGATCTATATGATGGTAGCCACCCATGCGAACTCCTATATTGGATCCACTATATAGAGGTTATTTTTGAAGCTTGCCATATCCCACTGTTAGGAAATGCCCTAAGCATTAGAGACATTTTGATGTATTTATTTTGAACTGGATAATAAAATAATATATAGAGGTTATTCATTATATTGCTATCTATCCTCGTTTTATTTACATGTTAAAGTAATTGTAAGCAAATATAGCTCCCTGACTGCTTGTGATAAACTGTTAGAACGTTGTATGCAATGGACTTTTGTATGCGAGAAGACAATGTTCTAAAGTTAGTGGTCTAATCTATAGTCTGTAGTCTATAGGGTTAGACCGAGCATCTAACTCATGTTAAGACTATTATGTTGTCTAAAGCCTTGGAGGGGACGATTTGTCTTGACTGTCTGGAGCTAGACTCCCAAGTAGAGACATAGATATGTTGCTTGGTGGTGACATATTAGACCGGGACTAAAGCGTGATTGATCTGCGGAGTCTGCTTTGAGTGGATCGATCTGCTTTTGACGTTCATTGTGCAGTAACCTTAATCCTGAGTAAAAGGACAGCTTCATGTATATGACTTGTGTACTTTGATGTTCCAATGGCTAAAGCGTCTCAGAGGTAGTAAGCTTATAGATCGGTTCGTTGGGTGCATGACTTGTATATGATGAAGGGTTCATTTACAGATATCGGAATCATAGCTCTAATGAGGAGTTAAGGGGATCCTCTTAAAGGCATTATACTGAATGTGAAAATGGACAAGGCCTTGGGTCGTCTGCTAGGCGGATGACTTCTTATTCATACATGGTGAATAATCATTTTCTTAATTCGGTAGTATAATGGAATTTTAAGATAGCCTGATCAGTAGGATTAAACGGACTTTGACCTAAGGCTGATCATGGATATCATATGAGGGTTCTGCATACATGACAGGGTCATTGGACAATAGCTCGTCACAGGCTTACGTAATACGGTATATAATTGGGAGTTCAGTTTCAGGTTTATAGTGGTGTGACTCTGAAATTAGTGATCATATGATTGAGTTGTTCAGTAAAGAATGATGATCATATGGATTTGCGGGAGCCCGATTATATATGTCCAATCAGTCCCTCTACTAGCTCCACACAATTCCTTAACGTTTGGCAAATTGATTTGTGTATGCTCTTGGCTAGTTTATTATGCATGGATGGTGTTGACATAGGATTAGGATGGTAGACAAGATTCTCTCCGGTTGGATTCAGATTTTGTTTTGGATAATAGAGTACATAATTATTCGAACTCCAAATAAAGTTGTCATGATTTTATTTGAGATTGGACTGGAGTTGTAGAAAATTATCCACGAGAATAAGAATTTGAAACACAACTGTTTTGTGGATTTTGAAATTTGAATTTTGAAATTTGAAATTTGAATTTTGAAATTTGAAATTTGAAATTTGAATTTGAAATTCAAATTTAAAATTTGAATTTGAAATTTAAATTTGAAATTTCAAATTTAAAATTTGAAATTTGAATTTGAAATTTGAATTTGAAATTTGAAATTCAAATTTTGAATTACAGTCCAAGTGGGATTCGAATTTGTTGTGGAAAATCCACAAGGAATGAAATTCAAATTTGAGTTGGATATTGAGAGGATAATCTTGTTAGAATCCTAATTGAATTTTGAATCCAAGTCCTAACTAAAGTTGGACGAAAATTTTGAGGATTATCCTCAATGGATTTTTGGATTTTTTGTGGATAAGGTTCAAGGAAAAATTCAAGTTTCAATCCTTTGGATTCTCTCCTCCCAGATAATGGCCGAATTTTGGAGTGAATCTCCTAGGAGATTTTTGGTTATTTTGGATAAGGATGAGATAAGATTCGAGCTTGAAAATCCTAGTGGAATTTTGATTCTCCCTTATCCAAAAGTGGCCGAATTTTTTGTGGAGATTTTCTCCTTCAAATTTTAGATTTTTTTGGATGAAAAAGGGAGATAAAATTCTAGTTAAAATCTTGTTTAGATTAGGATTGGATTTATCCTAAAGTAGCCAAATTTTATTGTTGGGATTTTCCCTTGGAAAATTCAGATTTTGTGCTTGTGGATAAGGGAGAATATCTTCTCCTAATCCAATTTGAATTCAGAGATTCACCTCATGCAGGTCTATAAATAGAGGTCCTGCCACTCCAGTTCTCTCAGACCACAGACTCTTAGGTGAGCAGGCTTATTGTTGCACAGCCCACCGTGACAATAAGTTCTTTAGAGATCTGGGTGGTCGGAAGAAGACTAGCAGTGCTAGCATACCGATCGAGGTTCAGAGTGCCCACACACTCAGCCATTCAAGAATTGGATAATAGTAGAGAATGCTAGTTGGTTGAAGCCCTCCGGTCATTCTCCCCCTACAAGATTGGCGTCCTTGAGGTATGAGTTTTAATTGTTGTTGGTTTATTGTATATGGCATCATGATATATTTAACGATCTAAAAAATTTTTATTGTTCCGCTGCGCCACTCTGATACGTTTTTACCGATTTATTTTCCTACACCCACCTCATCTACGGGTGGTTTTGGCAAGTAGTAGGCTAGAGGGACCAACGTTGGAATGGTGGAATGAATAATGTAGGATCAGGGATCTGATGATACAATGGGTCGAGTTCTGCCAAGACCTCCGTAATTCTGATGGACTAGAGATGCAGATATCTAGGACGACATGTACGAGAGGCGATACCAGGTCCTCTCTGATATTTGGGATGTCTATGAGGGAGAGGCCATGGCGCACTATTGTTAAAGGTTTTTAGACATCATGTTACCCCATATCCCTCTAGACAGGCCATTTGCAGAGATAGCCGACCTGTTATGGAAAGGGACTCTGTGGTACATCAGGGATCTCATCCACTAACCTCCATAACATGAAGACCTGAGGTGCTTTGTCTGGGAAATAGTGGACGTTGAGAGAGAAGTGCTCAACCCTGTACCAACCCGAGGCATCATAGCAGCTGCTAACATGGAAGGCAACCTGGCAGACCCTACACCCTAACTGGCCGAAGAAGAGTTCATGGCCGAACACTAGCTCGAGGCACCCGAGGGCAATGGGGAGCCAATGGAGGACCCGGAACCAGCACCTCTGTCTCCCGAACACCACGTGGAAGAGGATGATGATGAGGCTCTTCCCGATGCCCATCCCGATGATAAGGGAGAGGAGATCCCTGATCACTTTAGCGATGATGAATGGATAGGGATATATGAGCCCCAAGTCATCGTAGCTAGCGATGATGAAGGCAGTTTCATCTGGGGGGACGAGGAGGAGGATCCAGAGGAGTTTTCTCTCAATGACAGTGATGATGAAGAAATGTTTGATGAGTAATCAGGATTGTCTTCTGAGTAGTAGTAACCTTTTTCGCGGGAATTTTTGTTATGTAAATGTATAAAAGGAAGCAGTAGCTTTCCTCATCAGACTTAGCTTAACGTTCCTGTTGGGATTGTATATTGGGAAATGTGTGTCACTCCCGCTGAACTAGAGTCTTGAGCATATGTATATATATATATTATGGAATTTATTATAAAAAGCAGTATAATTTTGCCCCAGGGCTCAGACATGATTTTTCCACAATATGATCATAGCATAATAGAAAGTGCAGGACAAATCCTGGCACTTAGACGATGTTCCAATACAATGCGGCAATTGTATTGAACATCACAGTATAAGAGAAAGGAAGATATAATATGTATGATTATATATAAGATTGTTAAGTAAGAAAATGATATGTGATACAAATCCCAGGTATAGAATTTAAAAGACTTATATTTTCTTTCCCACTATGTGATAGGGTTACATAGGAAACCATGAGAAGGACAAGATCTTAGTCAAACCAAGCCACCCGAGAAGACGAGTTAATAGCACAACTCACAGTCATGCGAGCCATGATGGATAACCAACAACAAGAGCTTACCCAGCTTAGGGAAAGGCTAGATCGACAACCTCAGGCACCACAACCAGTAGAGGTGCCAGTTTAAGCGACTCCAGTAATCCCTGACACTCCCAGAGAGTAAGCAGCTCCCCCAGCTCCGATGACACTAACACCCTTAGTTGTGGCTGCTCTCGTAGCAGCTAATGTTCTCGTGCTAACTGCTAGGGAAGGTGACTTATATGAGTGATTTAAGCACATGAAGGTGCCAGAGTTTGAAGGAACCACAAATCCCATTGAGGCCGATGACTGGCTAACGGACATCCAAGTGATCTTGGACCTCGTGGGATTGACGGAGAGGGAGAAAGTATTGTGTGCATCCCTTGCCCTACGTAAGGGGGCACGGCAATGGTGGAAAATAGTGGCCATCAAAGAAATGTTAATGAAATGTGTTGGGCAAACTTCATTAATGAGTTCAAGGAGATGTATTTTAATGATGAAGCATTGGCGGTGCGACAAGATGAGTTTAACAATCTACGCTAGGGTAGCATAACCACGATGGAGGCGGTTAGGATGTTTGAACAACTAGCCCGACTCTACCCTGACCTAGTGCCGACAGAGAAGGAAAAGGTTAGGAGAATGTTAAAGATGTTTCGGATGGACATCGCTGTTCAAGTCTGCAATAGGAGCCACCGGACAGCAACAGTGGCTGAGTGCGTTAACAGGGCCATCCGAGCCGAATATTGATTGGCTCAAGACAAAGAGAGAAGGCTCAGCTCTTCAAGGCTAGAAGAGAGGAGAAAACACAGGCTAAGCAGACCAAAGGGAGACAAAACCCTGAATCACAGATAAAGGGCAAAATGTGGGAGTCAGCCAACACAACAGGCAATCCCATAACAATAACAAGAGAAAGGGGAACCAGAATAACCAAGGGCCACCAAGGAACTTCCCCCAAAAGAAGAATAACTGGGGAGGAAATGGCAGCCAATACCCATCATGCTCGAAGTGTGGAAGAAATCATCCCAGAGAGTGTAAATAAGGCACCAGTGGCTGCTACATATGTGGCAAGAAAGGCCACTATGCGAAGAATTACCACTCCAACCGTAGAATCAACAAGGCCAAGCCTGCACCACCAGTGGTCAACTACATGCTGCCCGGACCAGAATCGAAGGTCCTTTGATCACTCAGGGAAGATTGGAGGCACCAGATGCTTAGGGAAGAATCTATGCTTTCACCAGAGACGATGTGCAAGCTAGAACTTCAATTGTGGTGATAGGTCAGCTTTCTGTTGCCAACTTAGCTGCTTTGGTTTTATTTGATTCTGGAGCCATGCATTCATTTGTATCCTCAGAGTTTGCTAGGAAGTTAGAAAAGAACATAGATAGGATGGAACAAACCTTTCGAACTGCCCTTCCCTCAGGGGGAGTTTTGTTATCTAATTACTGGGTATGTCACATGCCAGTAATTATTTACAGGCGAGAGTTAAGTATCAACCTGATCATCCTCGACATGTATGATTATGACATAATTATGGGGATGGACTTCCTCACCAAGTATAACGTCGTTATAGACTGTCAAAGACGGGAGGTTACCTTTGAGTTGATTGAATGCAGGAAGTTTATCTACAAGGGTTTGTCAATGAAACAGCCAAAAATGATGATCTCCACAATAAAGACCCACAAGTTGCTAACCAGTGGATGCATCGATTTCTTAGTGCACATAGTAGACAAGACTCAAGAAGCAGAGTTAGAGCCGGAAAGCGTGCTAGTAGTCAGAGAGTTCATGGAAGTGTTTCCAGAGGATCTTCCAGGGCTTCCACCTAAGCACGAAATATCGTTCGAGATCGAACTCCTACCAAGATCAGCCCCTATCTCTAAGGCCCCATACCGAATGGCCCCTATAGAATTAAAAGAACTCCAGGCCTAGTTGAAGGACTTATAGGATAAGAATTTCATCCGACAAAGCTATTCACCTTGGGGAGCACCTATCCTGTTCGTGAAGAAAAAGGACAGAACGCTAAGGATGTGTATAGACTATAGGGAGTTAAACAAGATCACGATAAAGAACAAGTATCCGTTGCCACAGATCAACGATCTATTCGATCAGCTCTGAGGTGCTGCAATATTCTTGAAGATTGACCTGCGTTCCGGGTACCATTAGTTGCAAATCAGGGATGAGGACGTACCCAAGATAGCTTTTTGAACATGATATGGACACTACAAGTTCCTCGTTATGTCATTCGGATTGACAAATGCCCCCACAGTCTTCATGGACCTGATGAACTGAGTGTTCAAGGACTTCTTAGATAAGTATGTCATTGTGTTTATCAATGACATGCTTATATATTCTAAGACGAAGGAGGAGCACGAGAAGCAATTGAGAGCCATCTTACGCAAACTAAAGGATCATCAGCTGTATGTAAAATTATCTAAGTGTGAATTTTGGCTAGAGAAGGTTCACTTTCTTGGTCACATAGTCTCCGAGGAGGGAGTATTAGTAGATTCAGCAAAGGTAGAGGCAGTAAGCGCATGGCCAACCCCGATGAATGTAACAGAAATCTGTAGCTTCCTAGGCCTAGTAGGCTATACCAGCGCTTCGTCAAAGGCTTTTCGAAGCTAGTCGCTCCACTCACAGCGCTAACTAAGAAGGAGAGGAAGTATGAGTGGACGGATAAGTGTGAAAAAAGCTTCTAGGAGTTGAAATGCAGACTCACAAGTACCCCAATCCTGACCATTCTAGATGCTGGTCAGGGAAACTTCATGATCTATGGTGATGCATCCAAGACCGGGTTGGGAGTCGTGTTGATGCAAAATAGTAGACTAGTCGCATATACTTTGCAACAACTCAAGAACCATGAAAAAAACTACCCAACACATAACTTGGAGCTAGCAACGATCATTTTTGCACTTAAGATTTGGAGGCACTACTTATATGGTGTCAAGTACGAGATTTACACAGACCACTAGAGCCTCAAGTACATCTTCACGTAGAAAGAGCTCAACATAAGGCAACGAAGATGGCTAGAACTGGTAAAAGATTCTTACTGTGAAATCCTATGCCATCCAGGGAAAGCCAACAAGGTGGCCGATGCGCTAAGTAGAAAGCATTCCTTGTCACTTATGGCTGTTAGTGCCTTGCCAAAAGCACTACAAAAGGAGCTATGCAGTAGCGAGATCAAGATTTTAGCAGGGAGGTTATCTAAAATGACCCTCCAATTAACGCTCCTAGAAGAAATTAAAGCTGGTTAGGACCTCGATTCATCTCTAAACAAGCTCAAAAAGGAAGCTGCAGAGGACCAAAGTTTAGAGTTCAGAGTCTCTAAGGATGGCATACTCTATTACAGAGATAGAGTGTACGTTCTGAAGGTTGAAGAACTCAAAAGACGGATCCTTTTAGAGGCCCACAAAACACCATACTCTATACATCTAGGGGCAAACAAGATGTACAAAGATCTAAAGGAGAGCTTTTGGTGGCCTAAAATGAAGAATGATGTCACCGAGTTCATTGCCAGATGCCTCACATGTCAAAGGATTAAGGTAGAACATCAACGGCCGGCAGGAGAACTGCAGAAAATCAAGCTACCTGAGTGGAAATGGGAGCAGGTTACAATGGATTTTGTGGTCAGATTACCTAGGACGTCAAGTGAAAACGACACAATCTGGGTAATTATGGACCGATTGATGAAATCAGCTCGATTTCTAGCTATGAAGCTGAGCTACTCGATAGAAAGACTAGCAAGGATGTATGTAGCTCAGATAGTGAGACTGTACAGAGTACCAAAGTCCATTATCTTAGATTGCAACAGACGTTTCACCTCTAGGTTTTGGCAGAGTGTTCAGGCTTCACTGGTAACCAAATTGAAGTTTAGCACAGCTTTTCATCCTCAGACCGATGGTCAGTCCGAGAGGACCATACAAACATTAGAGGATATTTTGAGAGCTTGTGTCCTAGACTTCAAGGGAAACTGGGACCAGAAGCTACCTTTGATCGAGTTCTCATACAATAACAGCTATCATTCCTCGATCGGGATGGCACCGAATGAGGCATTCTATGGAAGAAAATGCTGATCTTCGGTTCATTGGTATGAGACTGGAGAGAAAGAGCTTACTAACATGGATTTCGTTGAGGACACAACGGCAGATGTGAAGCTTATAAAAGAGAGGCTAGAGACGACGCACAGTCACTAGAAGAGCTACGCAGACAAATGCTGCAGACCCCTCGAGTTTCGAGAAGGAGACTCATTTTTTCTCAAGGTGGCACCCATGAAAGAGGTGATATGCTTTAGGAAGAAAGGAAAGCTCAATCCTAGATATATAGGAACCTTAGAGCTCATCAAGAGAGTCGGGAAGGTGGCTTATAGACTAGCGCTCCCTTGTGAACTAGCTTCAGTGCATAATTTCTTCCACATCTCGATGCTGAAGAAGTATGTGCTAGGCATCTCCCATGTTTTGAGCCAAGAACCCATCGAAGTCCACGTCGATCTGACATATGATGAGAAACCTATGCGGATCTTAGCCAAAGAAGATAAAGTGCTTAGGAATAAAGTTATACCACTTGTAAAAGTATTATAGCGGAACCATAATATTGAGGAGGCCACATGGGAACGGGAAGAAGATATGAAAACAGACTTCCCGGACTTAATTTAATTTTCAAGGACAAAAATTTTGTAAGGGGGGTAGATTGTAAGGACCGCCCTATTCATGTAACCTAATTTCCATATAATGAGAAATTAAGGGATAATTTGATGTCTTTTTATGCAAATTTAAAGAACATGGTTTGGAATGTTGAAACATTAGAAGCCATTTGAGTGAACATGGCCGTGTAGTGTAATACGGTCAGGTACACGGCCATATAAACAACCGTGTACCACTCGGGGTAGATGGACGTATTTCAAAGACATGGGCGTGTTGAGTAAGCCGATTGGAACATGCCCGTGTCTGGAATGTACATGCCCGTATTGCCTTGTACACGCCCGTGTAAGAGCCCATGTAGAAGGCCGTGTATTGAGTAGAGAGTCGCTGTAATGACTCTTATGATTCATGAAACTTAACTACTATATAATGAGTAATTAAGTTGATAAATACAGTGAATTTTCCAGTTGAATAGATTAAACAAGAATAGTAATATTTAATTACTATTCATGTAGGGAAAGGGGCAACCGACAGTGAAATCGGTCCACCCTATTATGTGTGAGAAAGTATGAGACATGCAGTGTCAGGAAACTGGTCCAAATGACCATTTCTTGACGCATAACTGGTGAACAAGTCATCAGTACGCTCAAACTGGTTATCTAACGTAACAGTGATAAATACCCTAGCGAAGGTATAGTATCGAGAACAATGGTCCAGATGACCTTTTCTCGCCCAAAGACTGACAAAATCGGAGTCAGAACACTCAGACTAGTCAGTTAAGCAGAAAATAATGAATAGTAAATAGTGGAAACACAGTGTCAAGTTAATGGCCAAGACAACCTTAATCTGGCATAAAACTGATGTATTAATAGTCAGCAGGCTCAATTTAGTCAATTGAGCATAAAATGAGAATTTTTGTTTGAGAGATACGCAGTATCAGGAAGAGGGTCAAGACAACCTTTTCTTGCTCCGAAACTGATATATTTGGACTCAGAACGCCCAAATTAGTCAAGTGGACACCTGACACATTTTTCGAGGTGGGGTCACACAGATCCTGAAAACTGGTCCATACGACCTCAGACAGATGTAAAACTGATAAATTTAAAATCAGCACATCTAAATTGTCAAGAGAGACTGTGTTTGAAATTTCACACGAGAACACCTCGTTATGCGTGTGCAAGGACAACACAGTGTAGACACAATCACAATATAAGAAATAAATAGTAAAATAGACACAAAATGGGCTCATAGGCAGTACAGCTCAACTAGGAATGATCAGTATAAAAATCGGATTTAGAAAATCCAATTTCTGATGAAAACTAGAACACTACTAAGAAAGGACTGAACACCACTATAGAAAATTAGACTGCAAAAAGAAGCAAATGTAGATGAATTTTTCCCCTCTAAATCCGTGTACCCTAGCTAAAAAAGCAGCTATTTTTTGCTACAAAAATAGCCCAAAAGGTGGCAATAAAATATTGTAAAAGGTATTGTGACAACCGAGAAATTCTGGCATTCTCGGAAGAAAATGTACAAATGTATGTATATAACAATTTATACTGTTTAAATAGTGAAATTAATGTATTGATATTGTTTAGACTATGAAAGGATGTTCTAACAATACTGACGGGTAAGAATTCAATGTCGATAAAGTTCATTGAATCGAAACAGGTGGAACGGTGCCAAAAACAACATTGAAAACCTAATCAGTGCATTACGGTGCACTAAAAAGATGAAAAAAATTCCAGGATTGATTTTGATCAAACAGAAGCAGTATAAATTGATCCGACTGCACAGGAGACCTCAGGAACCTACCGGGACGATTTCAGGAAAATTTTAGCTCAATTCGACATTGGTCAAAAAGTAGTCGAATTAATATGAATAGTAAAGTTAAAGTCAAATTTTTATTTTGCATTTATGACATCATTAAAGCATTTATTAAATGGATTAAAAATGGTGGTTGGTGGCATTAATGGCCTAGATTGAATTTGCTTTTGATCTAAAGGCTTAGATTTTGCCAAAATTAGCCAAATTAATTTTGGTGAAAATGTGGAAAGAAATGGCACGAAATGTGTTGAAATTTCATTGGTTGAAAACCAAATTAATTCGTTTTCCTTGTTACATGAGTCGGCAAACCTTGGAACAAAAGGACCCGTAGCTTATTCAAAGCAAAACCAAGAGAAAAAAATTTTCTAAGTGTTCCTAGGGAGCAACCCGTGAGCAACAAAGGAGAACCAAGCCAAAACTTCAAATTTTCTTCACCAAAGTGGTAGCAAACTCATCATTGAAGTCAAGGGAAGCAAGAAATCAAGGTAGCCATCTTTGGTTTGAAATTTTTCTTATTTTTTTCATTGAAAAATCCGTGGGTTTGTTGGTTAGGAGGATGAGAAATTTTGTGGTTGATTTGGTATATGGGTTTTGCTTATGGTTTGATTAGAAGAAAAACCATGTATTTTGTTTCAAGAAAAACAAAGTTTTGGTTGGTTTTTTTTATGGAAAATCCATGGGTTACCTCAGTGTTTGATCATGGATTCATTGTTGGTTAAGTGTTGTAATGCTTTAAATCATGTTTTGGTTATATGGAAAGCATGACTTGCATGGTTAGAAAGCTTGGAAAAATTTTGGTATCTAAATTCCCTAATATGGCCGTGTGGTGTAGTTAGGGTATGGTGAACATTTTTGCATGATTAACTTGATGTTTGGATAGTTTAAATCATGCATTGAATTATAGAAATGTTGTTATGAGGTTGAAAGCATGAAACAAAAAGTGTGTTGAAAAACCCTAAGAATTGTGTTGTAAAATGCATGGAAAATGGCTTGAAAATGTGCTAGGTAATAGCCTTTGTATAGCCTAAAAATTTGGTTGAAAGATTGAAAATTTTTGGCTAGGTTTTGGATAGGAAAACCGTGGCTAAAACTAAGGGCAAAATTGAAAGAATTTTGTTAATTGTAGTTCAAAATGTGAATTGTTAAATGTGTGAGCTTTTATGTAAAAGTTTGGGAAACTTTTACATAAAATAGGACTTTGGTATAGTATGTGACAGGTACACATGGTTCGAGGCGTACCTAACGCCGGTAGCCTTAAATTTATGCTGAAATGCTGCCGAAATTTCGAAAAACGGCATTTAGGGTAAAAAGGGAATCGAGAGTAAAAGTTTAAGGTTGGGTCGGAAACCCGAGTCCCTAAAGGAAAATTGAATAAGGGAAACCTAAGGGGCGGTTCATGAATAATAACCCGTCCCCTTAAAAATGTAAAACACGAGTGGAACTGAAAAACCGACCCCGAGGGGGGGGCGTTTTTGGGAAACCAAGTAAAGGTCCGAGTCGGGTACGGAAAATCTGAGCCTCAGAGCCCTAAATCAGGAAAGGCTAGATGAACGTTTTAAATACTAGTAAAACGTTCATTTGAGGCTCCGAAACGATAGAAAATCACTAAACCGACGTAAGGGTCGGAATAGTGCTTCCTGAGGGTTGGGAAGGTGAAAAATGGAAATAAAATAGAAACGAACCCGGTAATGAATAGAAAAGAGTTAGAAAAGTTCCTGAGAGCCAAAAGTGCAGTTTAGATCAAGAAAATCCCGTCAGGGGCATAATTGCAATTTTACCAAAATACAGGGGTAAAATCATAATTTTTTAAAAGTTGAGAAAAATGGGGAAAATGATAAATAAAGCCTAAAAAGTTATAAATAGGTTTTATTTAAGCTTTTTAATAAAAAAATAAAAGCTATAAATGGAAATGAAATTAACAGACAAGGTTTTGTCTGTAGGATCCCAAAATCGACTCACAAAGAGAGCGATTAAAGATCCAGGAAGGAAAAGGAGAAGAAACGATAAGGTAAGTTTAGACATTTACTTGTCTACAACATGTAGCATTATTATTGCTAACTTTGATGTACTAAGTATAAGTTAGTTACATATGTGCTACGGGCACTATTATAGAATAGAGAGAGAGACGAAATGTGCTACAGGCACTATTGAAAATGGGACACATAATAAATTGTGTTTAGGGCACTAGAGCGAGGTTAATGAAACTCACTCACGTGAAATTAAAATGTGAACTATTTCTAACCACGGGACAATATGAAGTCACCGGGTTAGAACTTTAAAAAGTCAGTAATGAAACCACTTTTGGCGTACCAGCCTTCCGTACAGGGAGGTAAACTTTGCCTTCGGGGTTATGATGATGAGATTAAGGTTGTGGAGGTCAGCACTAATGTACCGCTCTCAGTCATGTACAACTTTGCCTTCAGGGCTATGATGACGAGATTAAGGCTGTGGAGGTCAGCACTAATGTGCCGCTCCTAGTCATGCGCACTAAAATGGTACTACCAACATGAGCTCAAAACCAGAACATAAATAAAGATAATTACCTAAAACTGAAACTATGCCATAATTAAGCATAAGACAGTTTTGTGAGAGTACTAACACCGTGGTTGATGTACTGTTGATATATTGTGTTGTAGTCAAAGTTACTATTCATGATGAATAGTGGTTAAAGTTACTATTCATGATAAATAGTACTATTTATAGAAATTCTATTTCTTATATGTTTGAACTTACTGAGCCTGTAGCTCACCATTTTTGCTTATGTTGTAGGTAAGCAACCAGCTCACTAGCTTTGTATGGCTGGATGGTGGACGGCATAGCGAGTGTCAAATGGGATGGGAAGCCTAGGGATATGGTTCTGCTAGAGTTTTTCCGCTGAGCGTTAACAAAGAGAGGAAAAAGAAACATTTCTTTTGTAGTAATTTATATTTTGTGAAAGTCCTGTATTATGTAAATTACTTTGTACTTGTAAACAAAGTGATTAGTAGATAATGTTTTACATGATGTTTTAAAAAAAAATCCCCCAAAAATGTCATGTTTTACAAGAGAGATAGATTAGCCGGCGACCCATGAAAGTACAATCTATCGCAGTTAGCTATGAAGCTTAACTGTAATAGTATTTTACGAAGGGCGGGCCGCCATAGGTATGACACCTTTTGATTAAATAATTCATGAATTCCATCACATGGCTAACAAAGGAATTTTTAAATTAGCCCCCTTATCCATGTGCAGCCCCCTCGGTTTTTGAAGGCTAGAATTGCAGCAAATTTGTCCCCAAATTAGCATAAGATTGGCTTGATTAATTGAGCTTAAAGTTGGTTAATTTTGCTTAGGTTTTGTCTATAAAAGGGTGAGCATGGCTTTAGGTTTTGTTCTTTCTTTTTGCACACCCCAAAGACAAAAATCTTCCCCTCTCTATCAGCCAAAAATCTGACCCCCCCTTCAGCCAAAACCATACATTTGCAAGGCAAAAACCTATCCAAAAGCTTGCCAAAAATTAGCCCCCACCTAGGTTGTCTTGGAGCCATATTCTCAAGCCATTCCAAGTTCATTCAAGGGTAAGTTTCTAGAACCCATCCTTGTGTTTTAGTTATTAGTTTGGGCTAATGATAAGAGAAAATTTTTGGTATCATTGCTAGCACAAGCCGACCCCAAACTCCCTTAGTTCACACTGTCACAATCGAGAAATTTTACTGTTCTTAGAAACTTTGTATAACATGTGTATACAAGGATTTTTATATGTATAATTGTAAAACATATGTTTTAATACTATTTAGAACGCGATGAAATGTTCTGACGGTGCCGATAAGATTGTGTTCAAGAGCGAAAAAAAATTTACCGAACTGAAATCGGACAAAATATGCCTATTCGGTTTCGAAAATTTTAAAAATATACTGTATGGCACTAAAAGATGAAATACTTATAGGATTAATTTTTTGGCAAACCAAAGTGAAATAAAGAAAACCGATAGCACGGACAGCCTCAGAAACTCGCCTACGTGATTTCAGTGCAAAACCATTCGGTTTGACTTTTGGTTAAAAAGTTTGACCTAAATTAATAAGGGGAGTCAAAGATTGAATATGGGACCTTGAAAGGATGTAAGGATACCTCCAAATCCAAGGGCTAGGGTTTAAAGTCAAATTAATTCAATGGCTAAGATGCAAAGTCAACATGAAAAGTCAAAGAAAGTTTATCAAAAAAATTCAAGATGGTTCTAGGGCACCAGGTGGTGCAATTTTAGGGGCAAAAACAGAAAAAAAAAAAAAAAATCTTCCCTAATTTGTTTAATTATGAAGCTACCCCTAAAGAGTTCAAAAATTACAGAAAAAGTTTACAAAAATGCCCTTAAACCAATTACAACTTAGTCCTTCCTTTTTGGCTGCATATATGCACGGTTTTGGCCTCTAAAAACCAAAAAAAAAAATTTGGTTTTCAGCCTCAATAGCAGCTGTGCACCTCCCCCATTGAAACCAGAAAATTTTCTCCAAGAAAGTGTGAGAAATTAGTCTCCAAGTGCAAGGAATCAAGAAAGAAAGGTAAACTTCTATTTTTGCATGGTTTCTTCTTGTTTTTCATGGAAAATTCTGTGTGTTAATGGGCTGTTTTGAAGTGAGAAAATTCAGTTTTTGTTTGGTTGATTCATGCTTGAAAGTGTGTTAATGGTATGTGATTAAAACAAGTATGGAATTAAAAGCATGAAAAGTTAAGTTTAGAGCATTTTCATTTACTAAATCCGTGGGCTAAGCATGGTGTAAGAAGATGAAATTTTGATGTTGTTTTTGTGACGTCCCCTGATTCCAACCACTCGCAACCGTCATGAATCGACTCTACGGCCGACCAAGACCGTTCGTGTGCTGAATCCGAGTCGTCAGTTCTAAAAACTCTTTTGCTCATAATTGGTAAGTACCAGGGTCTAAAATTTCGCCCATAATTTTTTTTTTCTTTAATACATACTTTTTCCTACGAACACCAAGTAAGAAAACGATATAAAATATAATACTGGCTCATCTATGTCATAAATAAGTACAACATACTATACAACATATATAATGTATATATGTACTGTATATTTGGTCTTCAAACATATTTTCTTTAACTCAAAAAGCTCAGCGGAAAACTTATGGCAGGACCAAGTCTACAGTGAGTTCCCTATCCCCTTAACACTCTCGCATCCTGTCGCCATCCAGGAATCTACTGGACAGGTTTCTTACCTGCAACATGAACAAACTGATGAGCTAATAGGCCCAGTAAGTTCAAACATCCATAGTAAAAATCATATTGATTCAAAAACACTAAAAACTCAATCTCCTATGAATAATACTATTCACCATGAATAGTACTAAGACTATTCATCATGAATAGTAAAGTTGACCTTTGACCGATAAATAGTATCAGTTACACTAACTGTGTACTATTCACATATCCTAACCGAATTTACATTACTCTAACGTAAACATCGGTTATGCTCGATTATGATTTTTATCATTTTGTTGATTGTTTATTCTCTATTTGATTTCTAGTCTAGAGCTCTGTTTATGGCAGTACCGATGATTGTTAGTGCGCTGACTGGGAGGGTTTAAGGAGCGACCTTAGAATATCGTCCTCCATAGCCCTGACAACCCCGTAGGATTTAAACAAACCTCCACCACTATGTTGGAGGGGCGGTATGCCTTAATCGTTTCATTACCATCTTTTAATTTATAGTTTTGACCAAGTGATCTTATATGTCACCTCAAGGTCACTATCCTTCATTGCCCGTAGGTCTAACTTATTTTCGTTATTTGGGATATGTTAATCTAACTAATCCCCAAATACTTATAGGATTTTATATCTAGTGTACATCTAGAATAGAATAGATTAACACAGTATTTCATGTTGTAGACACGAAAATGCTTGAACTTACCAATACTGCGTTAGTGTCCACTTCCAAAACTCCTCCACAGTTCTATCTTTATTTTGGGTTCCTACAGACATAATAGTGTCTGTTAATACCCTGTTTTATTATCATTTTAAATATATATTTATTTTACTTAACAATTCTACACATTTAAATTTTGTTTGTGGTACACGGTCTGCAACACGCCCGTGTTCCAGCCCGTGTACCTCTCGGGTCTATTCTACACGGCCATGTTGTTTTCTTTCTTAGCCGTGTAACTGTACACGACTCGATACAAGCCCGTGTTCAAGCCTGTGTACCTCTCGGGTTATAAAATTTTTCCTATACACGGCCGTGTATCCCTTTACACGCCCGTGTTCCTCAAAATTTTTTAGAATTTTAACTCTAAAATCTTTATTTTCAGTTTTAGAATTTTATCTAAGTTATTCTAGGTCTTTTAGGATTCTTTCCGAGCCTTTTCAGAAATTTTTGGTCAAAATAACCATTTTTCCCCTAACGGGTCTCGGGATCATAATTGTTTCGTCCTATCATTTTTTTCCTATTTTCTGAGTCCAATTATTTTTAAAATAATATTTTCTAGATTTCAGTATCACTTTACAGCTTAAATTGCTGTAAAATCTCAACTTCATTTTTCCCGACCCTCGATTACTATTCATCCATCACCTATGGTCGTTTTTTTATTTTTCGAGCGTTTCGGAGCCTCAAATGGCCCTTTCACTACTTATTAAACGTTATTTATCCCGTTCCTGGCCCTCGGTCCTCGAGAGGCTTGGGTTTTCTATCCCGACCTAAATTTTTCCCTCGTTTCCCAAAATACCCCTAACATGAATTTTTTCCTGTTTTAGACATTTTAGTGTTTTAGGGTCGGTTTACTATTTCTTTTGGGTTGGTTTTCCATTTCTAATCATAATTCATCGAGGGGTCTCGGTTTCCTTCCCGAGTTCAATATTTTTACCCCTCATTTTCTGAAATGCCCTTACCGATTTTAGAAATTTCGGCAGTATTTCTGCTTATATTTTAAGGTTTCCCGGTGTTATGTACGCCTCAGAACCTTTGTACCTACCACGTACTATACCAGAGGCGTATTTTATACAAAGTTTCCAACTTTGTATAAAAATTTTCCACATGATACAACATTTAGAAATCAACACAAACCACAATATTTTTCTTTCAAACTAGCCTTGGTTTACTAGTTAATCACATCTAATTAATTTTCATCACATCACATCATTCTTAGGCTTTCCAATTCATAAAACAACATTCAAAAACCTAACAAAACATGCATTCGAACCCTAGTATAGCCACGGATTTTATGCATAAACACATAGAAAATTTCATTTTCTTTCCTAGGGTTTTTATCAACATTCTTCAACATTAAAAATTTTCCATTTCCTAATGTTCATGCCCACGGTTTTAGCGACAAATTTACATCAAAATTTTCTTGTTTCTTTATTCCAATTCATGCTTAATTCAACACATAATTGAATGAGCATAATTACTAAATCAAAACATCAAAACTCATGCATTTTTCACACCATTGAAGCCACGGATTTTCAAGGGAAATATGCAAAATTTTTGCTTGTTTCTCAATCCTAATTCATGCTTTAAATATTACAACATCAAACCAATCATAAAATCAACAAATCAACAGTTATTTTCATTGTTTTTCAACCCCCCAAACCCACGGATTTCCTATGGAAAATCAAGGAAAAATGCTTCAAATTTGAAGCTTACCTTGATTAGTTGATGCCTTGAGATAGGAAATGCAATTCAAGCTAGGTTTGATGTGAATTTGAAAACAAAATTTTTTGGTTTAAGGGGGGTAAAGCTCACGGTTTTGGGTTGAAAAAAAAGAGCAAGAGTTTAGTTGGTTTTTTTCATTTTTTTGCTTGAATTTTGATGCCTATTTGTAGGCAAAAACCAAGGGCTTTTTTGCAATTTTTTTCCAACAATTTCCTAATTGTTCAATGACTAAAAAGTAAAGATTTTGGGGCAAAAATCAAAATTTTTACAAAAATTTTTTAATGGCTTTTTGGCATGATCTTAACCATTGATCATAAAGTAGGCTAATTTACACCATACACCTTTCAAAATTACTTTCTAATTTTAAGAAAAATAATTTGTATTATGACATAATCAAGGTGATGTCATCAACTATTCATATTAATTCATTAATTAATTCGTGGTCAATTTTTGACTGTAATTCGATCCGAACGGAACTTTACCGAAATCGCGTAGGCGAGTTCTCAGTGCCTCCGGTGCAGTCGATTTGTCTTATTTTGCTTCCGTTTGATCAGAATCCTCTACCGTAAATTTCTATTGTTTTAGTACATTTCAATGCACTCTCTAGGGTTTTCGGCTCTGATTTCAAACCGTCTCACCTAATTATGTCCGATAAGATTTTCCATCCCTGAACTTACACACTTTAACACTACCAAAACATTTTTACACTATTCATAATAGTGTTGAAATGCAACTTTTTCACATTTTATTCATTAAAATTGTTATACACATACAATTTTAACATATTTCGAGAATCTAAAATTCTTGGTTATCACATTCACCTCTCCTTATAGAATTTTCATCCTCGAAAATTTAGAACAAGTAGGGGTACAAGTTCTTCATTTTGTCCTCGTGCTCCCATATAGCCTCTTCAATGTTGTGATTTCTCCACAGCACTTTGACTAATGGGATCGTTTTATTCCTCAAGACTTTATCTTCGCGTGCTAGTATTTGAATAGGTCTCTCCTCATAGGTCAGATCTTCTTGAATCTGGATCGGTTCATGTTTCAGTATGTGGGATGGATCCGATATGTACTTCCGTAACATCGACACGTGAAACACATTATGTACTACCGACATTTCTGGAGGTAATGCTAATCTATAGGTAACTTTACCAATGCATTCGATGATCTCGTATGGTCCAATATATCTTGGACTTAACTTTCCCTTCTTTCCGAACTGCATTATCCCTTTCATCGGGGAAACTCTTAGGAATACGAAATCCCCTTCATTGAACTCCAGGAATCTTCGTCTTTTGTCCGCATAACTTTTCTGTCGGCTCTAGGCTGTCTTCATCCGCTGCTGTATTTTTGTAATTGCATCTACTGTTTCTTAGACGAAATCAGTCTTATGTAGTCATTTCTCTTGTAGGTCGTACCAATGAACCAGTGATCTACACTTTCTTCTGTACAAGGCTTCATAAGGTGCCATACCTATCGAAGCTTGGTAGCTGTTGTTATACAAAAATTCTACCAATGGAAGTTTCTCATTCCAGCTCCCTGGAAAACCTATTGTAAATGCACGTAGCATGTCTTCGAGAGTCTGAATGGTTCGCTCTGATTGCCCATCTGTCTGTGGATGAAATGCTATGCTCAGTCATACTTCTATTCCCATAGCCTCTTGTACGCATGTCCAAAAGTTCGAAGTGAATCTTGGATCACGATCTGACATAATGGATTTAGGAACTCCATGTAGCCTGACTATGTGGTTAACATACAAGTCTGCCAACCTTTCCAATGAGAAGGTCATCTTTATTGCGATAAACCTTGCTATTTTTGTTAGTCTATCTACAATAACCCAGATGGCATCATAGCCTTCTCGGGTCTTTGGTAGTCCCATCACAAAGTCCATCGTGATATGCTCCCACTTCCACTCAGGAATCTCTAACGGCTCTAGTTTCCCACCTGGATAACGATGTTCAGCCTTAACTTTTTGGCACGTCATACACTTGCTTACGAACTCCGCTATATCCTTCTTCATCCCTTTCCACCAGAATTGTAACTTCAAATCTTGGTACATCTTGTTGACTTCGGGATGTATTGAGTAAGGCGTTTTATGAGCTTCAGCCATAATTTGCCTTCTTAATCCTTCATCATTTGGAACTTGAATTCTCCCCTGATGTAGGATTAATCCATCTTCAGATGCTTCCTCCTGCGAGCTTGCTAGTGTCGGATCTCGCTTCTGAGCTTCTCTAATGTCTTTATACAATGTTGACTCTAGTTGTATCGCAGCTAGCTCTCCGGTTATTAGCTCTATCCCCAACATGTTGATTTCCTGCTGTAATGGCTTTGGAAATTTTTCAATCGGCAGTTGCTGTGGAACAGTAAATTTCCTACTTAACACATCTGCAACACGATTGGCCTTTCCTGGGTGATAGAGGAATTCGCAATCATAATCCTTTACCAGCTCCAGCCATCGTCTTTGTCGCATATTTAGCTCCTTCTGTGTGAAGAAATATTTCAGACTCTGGTGGTCTGTATAAATCTAACACTGAGCCCCATATAAATAGTGACACCAGATCTTTAATGCGAACACTACTGTGGCAAGCTCCAGATCGTGCGTGGGATAATTATTCTCATGGTCCTTTAATTGACGCGAGGCATAGGTAATCACCTTATCACCTTGCATTAGGACGGCCCCTAATCCCATTTTTGAAGCGTCGCTGTATATCATGAACATCTCCCCTTTTGTCAGAAGTGTAAGTATTGGAGCACTCGTTAGTCGTTTCTTCAGCTCTTGGAAACTTTTCTCGCACTATTCAGTCCATTGATACTTCTTTTCTTTGTGTGTAAGGGCTGTGATAGGAGCGGTAAGTCGTACAAATCCTTCAACGAATCTTCTATAATAGCCAGCCAGACCTAAGAAACTTCATATTTCCGTCATGCTCTTAGGTACGAGCCACTCGTTGATCGCCTCTACTTTAGCAGGATCCATAGTGATTCCTTCCTTGGAAACCACATGTCCGAGGAAATGTACTCTATTCAGCCAGAATTCACATTTAGAGAACTTGGTATAGAGTTGATGTTCCCTTATCATTTGCAGAACAATTCTCAAATGCTCTTCGTGCTCCTCTCAAGTCTTTGAATATATAAGAATGTCATCAATGAACATAATAACAAACTTATCTAAATATTCCTTAAAGACTCGATTCATCAGGTCCATAAAAGCTGCTGGCGCATTTGTTAACCTAAACGGCATTACCAAAAATTCGTAATGACCGTAACGGGTCCGAAATGTGGTCTTATGGATGTCACTCTCCTTGATCTGCAGTTGATGATATCCTAATCGTAGATCAATCTTGGAGAATACAGCTGCACCTGTGAGTTGATCGAACAGGTCATCAATCTTAGGTAGCGGATACCTATTCTTGATAGTAACCTTGTTCAGTTCCCGATAATCGATACACATCAGGAATGAGCCATCTTTCTTCTTAACAAATAGCACTGGAGCACCCCATGGGGAATAGCTCGGGCGTATGAATCCTTTGTCAAGAAGTTCCTTCAGCTGCTCTTGTAATTCTTTTAACTCTGTCGGTGCCATCCGGTATGGTGCCTTTGAGATTGGTGCAGTTCCTGGCATCAACTCGATCTTGAAGGAAATTTCTCATTCAGGTGGCAGTCCTGGTAATTCCTCTAGAAAGACATCAATGGACTCCTTTACAACAGGAACGTCTTCAGGTTAGAGCTTTGGTTCCTTCGTCACGTCTAAAACACATGCTAGGTATGCAGTACAACCGCTAGACATCATCCTTTTTGCTTCCATTGAGTTGATCATTATCTTCTGTGATCTTCGTGACGTATCGACATACTCAAATCCCTCTTCTTCGTCAGGTTGAAACCTTATCATCCGTTTCTGGCAATCGATTGTAGCTCGATACTTCCCTAGGAAATCCATTCCTAGTATTACATCATAGTCGGCAAGCTCCATCACAATCAATTCTGCAAATAACTCCCTATTTACCACAATTATTGGCACATGCGGTAACCAATAATTGGACACTAGGACTTCCCCCGAGGGTAATGCAGTTTTAAATGTCATATCTATGTTGTCCTTAGGATATCCTATCCTATTAGCAAATTGGTGTGAAAAAAAAGAATGCGTAGCTCCAGAGTCAAATAAAACAGATGCCAAATTATTAGTGATAGAAAGCTGACCTGTCACTACATTTGATGTTCCTGCTTCTGCCTCTTCCTTTGTATAGACCATAATTCTTGCATTTGCTCGAGGCAAGCGTTCTTGTCTTTCCTGCCTCTCAGAATGGTATGACCCTTCAGCTTTGACCTGTAATGCATGTGCCTGGGGACGTTGTTGTGACTGAGATGAACCTTGCACATTCTGCCTATTTTATGGATAGTTTTTGGGAAAGTGACCGTCCTTCCCACACTGAAAACAGGCATTTGGGGCCAGTCTACATCGACCTGAATGTCTTTTCCCACCGTTCACGCAGTCTCGAACCATAGGGTAAGCATTATTGTTTGTTCTTCTCTGCTAGTTCCGGTTCCCAGAATTGTTTACTTTTCTCTTTCCCTGGGACTATTGGCCAGAAGTGCTGGGCTGTCTGGCCTTAACAATCGAACTCTGCTTGTTGCTTTGTCCAGTTTGAGGTCTAGCTTGTATAGCTTTGGTCAAGATCTTTTCCTTCTTCTTCGCATCCCAAACCTTCTCTCTTTCTTCCTTTTGTCGGATCAGATAATACTCTACCCTTAACGCACGGCTAACACAATCAGATACCATGTCAGGCGGCATCAACCCACTGTCCACTAAGGCTGAAATCTTGGGAAGAAACATCCCTAGCATCTTCTGGATTTTATCCCTTTCAGTGGTGACGGTGTATGGGCATAGTCTAGATAACTGATCAAACTTATTGCAGACTTCTATCATTGTCATGTCACCTTGCTTTAGCTCTGCAAACTCTCTTTGTTGTGGTCGCAATAGTGCCGGATTATAATACTTCTAATTGAATTCTTCTAGAAAATCCAACCAAGACATGGTATACATGTTTCTCCTACACTTAACCGACTCCCACCAGAACCTTGCATCCCTTTTTAGAACAAAGGACGCACACAGAATCCTCTCTTGGTCATTCAATTCCATAAACTCCAATATCGTATGGAGTGAAGACAACCACTCCTCAGCATCCAGAAGGTTTGTGGAGCCCTTAAACTCTGGTGGCCTCATGCATCGGAATCTTTCATATAATGGCTCAATATTGATCCTAGGTTGTGGTTGGGGTTGTACCACTTCTTCTTGTGCCACTGGAGGTACTTCTGGTTCTGGTACGGCCATTTGAGGGGCTTGGTCTTCTTCCTGTTCCTGTCTCTGCTCCATTTGCTCTAGTCTTTGTCTTAACTCAGCATTTTCTCTCATTTGAGCTTCTATTAAGGCTTCTAGCTCATCCACTCTTTCTGACAACACTGGACGTCCTCGCATATTCTATAGATTTCTTGGGTTCACCATCTTATCCTATTTCCTAAAATCGCATAAGAGTCAATCATTAGGTTTTTCACAATCATATTTTTACAATATAAGTACAAATAATTTTGATCATCACATAATTTTAACATTTCACACATTGCATATATCAAAATATAGTTATCATTTCTTTTCATTTCAAAAATACATTAGTTTGAAGGCTTTCCTTAAAATAGCCTTTCAACGTTGTCATATATACACACATACAGTTATATATATACATATTTATACAACACATGTATTTCTATTACTAATCTCCTAGCTGGGGTTCCTCTGGAATCGCCAAAAACTCGATTGGATCTATTTCCTCATTGTCAGTTCCGTTTCCGACCTCAGATGGCGTTGAACCTTTAGCTGGATTTGCTCCCTCTGGTTGTCTTGATGGACCTACCTCATGATCGTTTGCCATCGGCCCAGATCTGTATAGGTGGTCTAACATTGCTTCTTATAGCAACTGTTCACACCTTTTGCGCACCATGCGCTCCACATCATTTCTTCCTTTACTTTAGCTACATCAATAATAAACTCGCGTAAAGTAGCAGGGTATAGAGGGGTTACTCTCTGTCGTAGGTCTAGGTTGAGTCCCTTCCAACATATATCACAAAAGTTATCATTTGTGATGTTGGTTAGAGGACATGCCTTTACGATGCTATCTTGGAATCTGACCGCATATGAAAATACAGTGTTACTCAACATCATATGTTGCCTCTCTGCCTTCAGAACAAGATCTCTGACATCCGCATAGCTAGGCATGGCTGGTGGTCGTGATACTGTCCTACTCTCAGGAGGACCAGCTACTAGTGTAGCGCTCTTTTGTAGGAACTGCTCTAGCATGACTTGGCCAAACTCGACCCAATCCATTGCTACAGCATCTCCTGATCGCAATACTCCCAATACAACTGTGCATCCTCACAGAATGTGCCAATGGCCATCAAAACCCAGCAATCCTGATCAATATCACACTGGCGCATGATGACCTCAATGTCGTGTAGCCAGTCTCTCGTAGAGATCCCCTGTTGACCTCCCTCGAACGCCGGTGGATGATTGCCTCTAAATGCATGTACAGCTCGTACTGATACTCTGGCTCCTATACAGGCTCGATCTCCCACCACTGGTATGTCTACTGCCATGGGAGGGTTTACTATCGGCCGCGGAGGTGGTGCTTGTACTGGTGCTGGTGTTACTATCCTTGGCGCTAGTGGCTCAGGCACAGGCGGTCGCTGCATCACTCATCTCATCATGGACGGTTTGATCACAGGTCTAGTCCATACCCGAATTGGTCCCTTAGGTTGGTATGGATGAGGTCTCACATACGGTGGTCTAGTCATCTTAAGTCCTACAAAAATATATAATTTCGAATAAATGAAAAGTTAACTAACTTAAAGAAGCTAACTTACTTGGATTGACGAGCAGATCGCGCTTCGTGTCAATACGGATATTGTCAACCGCTTTGATACCAACCTATGACGTCCCCTGATTCCAACCACTCGCAACCGTCATGAATCGACTCTACGGCCGACCAAGACGGTTCGTGTGCTGAATCCGAGTCGTCAGTTTTAAAAACTCTTTTGCTCATAATTGGTAAGTACCAGGGTCTAAAATTTCGCCCATAATTTTTCTTTCTTTAATACATACTTTTTCCTACGAACACCAAGTAAGAAAACGATATAAAATATAATACTGGCTCTTCTATGTCATAAATAAGTACAACATACTATACAACATATATAATGTATATATGTACTGTATATTTTGTCTTCAAACATATTTTCTTTAACTCAAAAAGCTCAGCAGAAAACTTATGGCAGGACCAAGTCCACGGTGAGTTCCCTATCCCCTTGACACGCTTGTATCCTGCCGCCATCCAGGAATCTACTGGATAGGTTTCTTACTTACAACATGAACAAACTGATGAGCTAATAGGCCCAGTAAGTTCAAACATCCATAGTAAGAATCATATTGATTCAAAAACACTAAAAACTCAATCTCCTATGAATAGTACTATTCATCATGAATAGTAAGTTGACCTTTGATTGATGAATAGTATCAGTTACCCTAACTGTGTACTATTCACATATCGTAACCGAATTTACATTACTCTAACGTAAACTTCGGTTATGCTCAATTATGATTTTTATCATTTTGTTGATTGTTTATTCTCTATTTGATTTTTAGTTTAGAGCTCTGTTTATGGCAGTACCGATGATTACTAGCGCGCTGACTGGGAGGGTCTAAGAAGCGACCTTAGAACATCGTCCTCCATAGCCCTGATAATCCCGTAAGATTTAAACAAACCTCCACCACTATGTTGGAGGGGCGGTACGCCTTAATGGTTTCATTACCATCTTTCAATTTATAGTTTTGGCCAAGTGATCTTATATGTCACCTCAAGGTCATTATCCTCCATTGCCCATAGGTCTTACTTATTTTCGTTATTTGGGATATGTTAATCTAACTAATCCCCAAATGCTTAGAGGATTTTATATCTAGTGTACATCTAGAATAGAATAGATTAACACAGTATTTCATGTTGCAGACACGAAAATGCTTGAACTTACCAATACTGCGCTAGTGTCCACATTCGGAACTCCTTCACAGTTTTATCTTTATTTTGGGTTCCTACAGACATAATAGTGTCTGTTAATACCCTGTTTTATTATCATTTTAAATATATATTTATTTTACTTAACAATTCTACACATTTAAATTTTGTTTGTGGAACACGGTCTGCAACACGCCCGTATTCCAGCCCGTGTACCTCTCGGGTCTATTCTACACGGCCATGTTGTTTTCTTTCTTAGTCGTGTAACTGTACACAGCTTGATACACGCCTGTGTTCAAACCCGTGCACCTCTCGGGTTATAAAATTTTTCCTATACACGGCCGTGTATCCCTTTACACGCCCGTGTTCCTTAAAATTTTTTAGAATTTTAACTCTAAAATCTTTATTTTCAGTTTTAGAATTTTATCTAAGTTATTCTAGGTCTTTTAGGATTCTTTCGAGCCTTTTCGGAAATTTTTGGTCAAAATGACCATTTTCCCCTAACAGGTCTCGGGATTGTAATTGTTTCGTCCTATCATTTTTTTCCTATTTTCTGAGTCTAATTATTTTTAAAATAATATTTTCTAGATTTTTGTATCACTTTACAGCTTAAATTGCTGTAAAATCTCAACTTCATTTTTCCCGACCCTCGATTACTATTCATCCATCACCTATGGTCGTTTTTTTATTTTTCGAGCATTTCGGAGCCTCAAATGGCCCTTTCACTACTTATTAAACGTTATTTATCCCGTTCCCGGCCCTCGGTCCTCGAGAGGCTCGGGTTTCCTATCCCGACCTAAATTTTTCCCTCGTTTCCCAAAATACCCCTAACATGAATGTTTTCCTGTTTTAGGCATTTTAGTGTTTTAGGGTCGATTTACTATTCCTTTTGGGTTGGTTTTCCATTTCTAATCATAATTCACCGAGGGGTCTCGGTTTCCTTCCCAAGTTCAATATTTTTCCCACTCGTTTTCCGAAATGCCCTTAAGCCGATTTTAGAAATTTCGGCAGCATTTTAAGGTTTCCCGGTGTTAGGTACGTCTCAAAACCTTTATACCTGTCACGTACTATACCAGAGGCCTATTTTATACAAAATTTCTAACTTTGTATAAAAATTTTCTACATGATTCAATATTTTAAAATCAACATAAACCACAACATTTTTCTTTCAAACTGGCCTTGGTTTACTAGTTAATCACATCTAATTAATTTTCATCACATCACATCATTCTTAGGCTTTTCAATGTAAAAAACAACATTCAAAAACCTAACAAAACATGCATTCTAACCCTAGTATAGCCACGGATTTTATGCATAAACACATAGAAAATTTCATTTTCTTTCCTAGGGTTTTTATCAACATTCTTCAACATTAAAAATTTTCCATTTCCTAATGTACATGCTCACGGTTTTAGCAACAAATTTACATCAAAATTTTCTTGTTTCTTTATTCCAATTCATGCTTAATCCAACACATAATTGAATGAGCATAATTACTAAATCAAAACATCAATACTCATGTATTTTTCACACCATTGAAGCCACAGATTTTCAAGGGAAATATGCAAAATTTTTGCTTGTTTCTCAACCCTAATTCATGCTTTAAATATTACAACATCAAACCAATCATAAAATCAACAAATCAACAATTTTTTTCATTGTTTTTCAACCCCCCAAACCCATGGATTTCCTATGGAAAATCAAGGAAAAATGCTTCAAATTTGAAGCTTACCTTGATTAGTTGATGCCTTGAGATTGGAAATGCAATTCAAGCTAGGTTTGTTGTGAATTGGAAAACAAAATTTTTTGGTTTAAGGGGGGTAAAGCTCACGGTTTTGGGCTGAAGAAAAAGAGCAAGAGTTTAGTTGGTTTTTTCCATTTTTTTGCTTAAATTTTGATGCCTATTTATAGGCAAAAACCAAGGGCTTTTTTGTAATTTTTTTCCAATAATTTCCTAATTGTTCAAGGACTAAAAAGTAAAGATTTTGGGACAAAAATCAAAATTTTTTCTTCTCCCTTTCCAAGTGGCCAAATGTCCTTTTAAAAATTTTTACAAAATTTTTTTAATGGCTTTTTGGCATGATTTTAACCATTGATCATAAAGTTGGCTAATCTACACCATACATCTTTCAAAATTACTTTCTAATTTTAAGAAAAATAATTTGTATTATGACATAATCAAGGTGATGTCATCAACTATTCATATTAATTCATTAATTAATTCGTGGTCAATTTTTGACTGCAATCTGATCCGAACAGAACTTCACCGAAATCACGTAGTTGAGTTCTCAACGCCTCCAGTGCGGTCAGTTTGTCTTATTTTGCTTCCGTTTGATCAGAATCCTCTACCGTAAATTTCTATTGTTTTAGTACATTTCAATGCACTCTCTAGGGTTTTCGACTATGATTTCAAACTGTCTCACCCAATTATGTCCGGTAAGATTTTCCATCCCCAAACTCACACACTTTAACATTACCAGAACATTTTTATACTATTCACAACAATGTTGAAATGTAACTTTTTCACATTTTATTCATTAAAATTGTTATACACATACAATTTTAACATATTTCGAGAAACTAAAATTCCCAGTTATCACAGTTTTGCTTGGTTTTGGTGTTGAAAATCGTGTGGAAATGAAATGAATAAAAGGAATGGAATGAATTTGAAAAACACAAATTTTGTGTTTCATTTTTTACCATAAACCGTGTGAAACCCTAGTGTGCAATGTGGAACCTTGTGTTGATGAAAGTGTATAAGGAATATGGTTTTAATTATGTGAAGAAAACAAGAGAAAGACATGGAAATGAAAACAAAATTTTGGGTTTGATTTTCCAAGGAAAATCCATGAGAAAAGTAAGGGATTGAATGAAACTTTTTGTTAGGAAATGCCCTAAGTATTAGAGACATTTTGATGTATTCATTTTGAACTGGATAATAAAATTATACTTAGAGGTTATTCATTACATTGCTATCTGTCCTCGTCTTATTTACATGTTAAAGTAAATGTAAGCAAATATGGCTCACTGACTGCTTGTGTTAAAACTGTTAGAACGTTGCATGCAATGGATTTTTGTATGCAAGAAGACAATGTTCTAAAGTTAGCAGTCTAAACTATGGTCTGTAGTCTATGGGGTTAGACCGAGCATCTAACTCATGTTAAGACTATTATGTTGTCTAAAGCCTTGGAGGGGACGGCCTGTCTTGACTGTCTGGAGCTGAACTCCCAAGTAGAGACATGGATATGTTGCTTGGAGGTGACATATTAGACCGGGACTAAAGCGTGATTGATCTACGTAGTCCGCTATGAGTGGATCAATCTGCTTTTGACGTTCATTGTGCAATAACCTTAATCCTGAGTAAATGAACTACTTCATGTATATGACTTGTGTACTTTGATGTTCCAATGGCTAAAGCGTCTCAGAGGTAGTAAGCTTATAGACCGGTTCGTTGGGTGCATGACTTGTATACGATGAAGGGTTTGTTTGCAGATATCGGAATCATAGCTCTGAGGAGTTAAAGGTATCCTCTTAAAGGCATTATACTGAATGTGAAAATGGACAAGGCCTTGGGTCGTCTGCTGGGCGGATGACTTCTTATTCACATATGGTGAATAATCATTTTCTTGATTCGGTAGTATAATGGAACTTTAAGATAGCCTGATCAGTAGGATTAAACGGACTTTGACCTGAGGCTGATCATGGATATCATATGAGGGTTTTACATATATGACAAGGTCATTGGATGGTAGCTCGTCACAGGCTTACGTAATACGGTATATAATTGGGAGTTCAGTTTCAGGTTTATAGTGGTGTGACTCTGAAATTAGTGATCATATGATTGAGTTGTTCGGTACAGAATGATGATCATATGGAATCACGGGAGCCCGATTATATATGTCCAATCAGTCCCTCTACTAGCTCCACATAATTCCTTAACGTTTGGCAAATTGATTTGTGTATGCTATTGGCTAGTTTATTATGCATGGATGGTGATGACACAGGATTAGGATGGTAGACAAGATTCTCTCCGGTTGGATTCAGATTTTGTTTTGGATAATAGAGTACACAATTATTCGAACTCCAAATAAAGTTGCCATGATTTTATTTGAGATTGGATTGGAGTTGTAGAAAATTATCCATGAGAACAACAACATGAAATACAACCGTTTTGTGGAATTTGAAATTTGAATTTTGAAATTTGAAATTTGAATTTTGAAATTTGAAATTTGAATTTTGAATTTGAAATTTGAATTTGAAATTCGAATTTGAAATTCGAATTTGAAATTTGAATTTGAAATTTAAATTTGAAATTTGAAATTTGAAATTTGAAATTTGAATTTGAAAGTTGAATTTGAAATTTGAAATTCAAATTTTGAATCACAGTCCAAGTAGGATTCGAATTTGTTGTGGAAAATCCACAAGGTTTGAAATTCGAATTTGAGTTGGATTTGGAGAGGATAATCTTGTTAGAATCCTACTTGAATTTTGAATCCAAATCCCAACAAATAAGGGATGAAATTTTTGAGGATAATGCTCATGAAAATTTCGGATTTTGTGGATGAGATTCAAGGGTAAATTCAAGCTTGAATCCTAGTTGAATTTGGATTCTCTCTACTCCCTAAAAGTGGCCGAAATTTTGGAGCCTAAATCCTAGGAAATTCGGTTATTTTTGGATAAGGTTGAGATGAGATTTAGCTTGAAAAATCCTAGTGGAATTTTGATTCTTCCTTATCCTAAAAGTGGCCGAAAATTTGGAGGATTTTCTCCTTGTGAATTTCAGATTTTTTGGTTGGAAAAGGGAGATGAAATTCTAGTTAAAATCTTGTTTAGATTTGGATTGGATTTGTCTTAGAAAACCCGAATTTAATTGTTAGGATTATCCTATGAAAAATTCGGATTTTTTGGTTAAAGATAAGGGAGAAAATCTTTTCCTAGTCCAATTCGAATTCAGAGAATCACCTCATGCAGGTCTATAAATAGAGGTCCTGCCACTCCAGTTCTCTCGGACCACAGACTCTCAGGTGAGCAGGCTTATTGTTGCACAGCTCATCGTGACAATAAAGTTCTTTAGAGATCTGGGTGGTCGGAAGAAGACTAGCAGTGCTAGCACACCGATCGAGGTTCAGAGTGCCCACACACTCAGCCATTCGGGAATTGGAGAATAGTAGAGAAGGCTAGTTGGTTGAAGCTTCCGGTCATTCTCCTCCTGCATATTGGCGTCCTTGAGGTATGAGTTTTAATTGTTGTTGATTTATTGTATATGGCATCATGAGATATTTAACGATCTAAAATTTTTATTGTTCCGCTGCGCCACTCTGATACATTTTTACCGGTTTATTTTCCTACAATTGGTATCAGAGCCATCTCATGACTATGCCATGCACATAAATTAGACAATTACTTAGTCTTTTTATTTATGTATGGATTTGATATTTAGAGAGTGGCATTCTAGGGTTCCTTTATGTTGTTATCATGTATTATGTATAAAGTATGTGGTTATTTTAATTTTTTGAATTATTATAAGCATGCTTGTTTATGCCGGTTATGGTTCCTTAGAATTTAGAAAAATTGTATCTAGGAATTTTTTATGTAACCATGGGAGCAGTTTATTTACACTGTAATTTTCCCATGGATTTTAATTTTTGTCTCTTAGAATTTTTATGGATAGAATTTTGTACACCGGAAACGGTATAGGAATTTTTTATGTAATTATTCTTGGAGGAGATTGAAGATTGAAGACCGTAATTTATTTTTCCCAAAAGTTAAATTTAATTTAAAGGTTGAAATTTTGATTGTGTGGAAAATTTCAATTTAATTGGGATTCAAATTAATTTTTGGAGATCCTCAAAAGATAAATTGGAATATGGCACGAAAATCGAGACACGACCCCTCGGGATAGGCCGTCAAACCTTGGTGGGGCTGCAGCCCCTGCCCTCGGGCAGGATGGGGCTACGGCAGCCCCTGTGCAGGCCCACACCACCCACGGCCGCAGGCTCTGCCTGCAGCCAGGGGTGGCCGTGGCCTGCCCAAGGCTGGCCGCAGCCTGGGCGTGCAGCCTCTGGCTGCAGGCGCTGCCTGCAGCCTGCCGGCTGCTGCGCCCAGTCTGGGCGTGTAGCCTGGTGCTGCAGGCTTGGCCTGCAGCCCTGCAGGCTGCACAAGGGGCGGCCGTGGGCTGCCAACCCCTCCGGGGTTGGTGGCTGCCCACGGCGGCTGCCGCCTACGGGGGCGGTGGTCCGACGGTCCAAAAATCAGAAAATTTTGATTTTTAAATTTGAGATTTAATTTTAAATCATGTTTAAAAATATGTAATTAAAAATTTGAAATTTTGTAATTACATATTATTACACATGATGTTTAAAATTGTTTGAAATTTAAATTTGAAATTTAAATTTGAAATTCGAATTTGGAATTTGAATTTGAAATTTAAATTTTTGGGAGATTTAAATTTTAAATAATTCTTGGGATGAGAAATAAATGGAGAGGCTACATAAAGATGGATACAAGAAGACGGAACAAAATTCAAGACCCAAAGAATGCTTTGGATGGAATTTTGTAATCTTTATTTTCTTTGTTCTAGGATGGAACCATGGCTTGGTTATTCTGTCAATTATTTTTTCTGTGATATGTCATGGATGTATAAATATGTATTGATGGATGTTTTGTATGCATATTTGATAACATGTCATATAGGATAGGTGAGTGCCGCTCATACTATATTGATCATACATAATTTGTCAAAACTTGCATGTTTTTCAAAATATTGAGTGGGAGAGGGTTTCAAACAAAACCCACGGCCTCCATTGTTGATCCATATGTGAAAGCATGGTAACGCCTCGCGTCAGTTCCGACCTGACCACACCCCTCGGTAGGTGTTTACCGCCGCCGGTATACTAGATTGGATCTCCTATGTGGAAAACATGTTCGGGTGCGATCCTATTCATGACCACCCCTTGGTGGCTTGGTAGGACGTGGATCGGGCTACGTAAACAATGGTTATACACTCAAGACTCGTTTAGTTATTAACCTTCCCTAGAAGCTCTGTTAACTAAACTGGTGGCCAAATAAGCGGTTATTAATATATGTCTTAACCTTGGAGGATTTAAGGTAGCATATATTAATTGGACGGGGTCCATGTTCCGGCTATTTGTTCTCATGACCACCCCTCGGTGGCTTGGGGCAATAGGTGCTGAGAATTACCGTTGCAATGCTACATTTTTTTTTTTCAAGTTTCATGTAGGAACATACTTGTATGTTTTATTTGCTAAATTATCTGCATATTTGCTTGGGCTTTGTAATGATGTCTAGTATAATTTTATTTCAGTTCAAAATGTCACTGACACCCCTCATTTCGATACTTACTGAAAATAAGTTGAATGGCGACAATTATAAAGATTGGAAAAGAAATCTATTAATAGTTCTCAGCTGCGAGAGACACAAGTTTGTACTGGACGAACCATGCCCACCTGGGCCCAAACCTGACACACCACTTGAGGAGGTCCCGGTTGCCTATAATCGTTGGAGAGAATCCAATGAGATAGCTCGATGCTACATCCTTGCTAGCATGACGAGTGCTTTACAAAAGCAGCATGAGACTTATCAAGTTGCTGGGGAGATCATGGAAAATCTGGAGGACATGTTCGGAGGCCAAGAAAAATTGGCTCGACAGTCCGCTATCACCAGCATTATGAACTCTAAGCAAAAGGCTGGTGCTCCGGTGAAGGACCATATGATCACTCTTATGGGATTCTTCGCTGAGGCTGCCGAGAATGGTGCTGAGTTAGACTACAACACCCAGATCGAGATGGTGTTCAAGACTCTGTCTAAAGATTTTGTGGGGTTTAAGGCCGCATACAATCTGGCGACAAAGGAGTTAGGACTTACCGAGCTCATGAAGCAACTACAGGCTTATGAGCGGATGATCAGGGATGAAAATGTGGTCCGACCTAAAGGAGAGGCCAATTTGGCGGAATCTTCCAATCCCTCACGGAAGAGGAAGAGGCCAAATAAGAAGCAAGTGGCTTCCAGTTCTTCTAATCCTCCTGTCTCGGACGGGAAGAAGAAGAAGAAGAACAAGAAGCCAAAGGACCCTAAAAAGTCCAACTGCTTCCACTGTGGGAAGGTAGGTCACTTCAAGAAGGCTTGCCGGGAATTCCTAGCCTCCAAGGGCAAGGAAGGTAAGGAACTTCATTACTTAGAAGCGTGTTTGGTGGAAGAATCGAAAGACACATGGGTCATTGATTCGGGCGCCACTAATCATGTTTGTGTTTCTATGCAGGGGTTCGTGGAAACGAGAAGTCTACATGATAGGAGCCTCTCGTTGCGGACTGGAGATGGTAGCTTTGTGGTGGCTGAGGCAGTGGGAGACATTCATCTTTATTTTGATCAATTTAGGTTTATTTTATTGAAAGACTGTTTTTATGTTCCTAATTTTAGGAGGAACCTTATATCGGTAGCTTGTTTAATAAAGGATTCTTATTCAGTTTCTTTTAGAAAAAGAGTTGATATTCGTAGAAATAAGTCTTTTATCTGTTCTGGATGGATGGATGGAAACCTATATTTGATCAGACCAAAGATGTACTCACTGCTTGACACTGAATTAATTGATAACTCTAAAAGGTTGAAAGTTTCTCACTCTAACAAGGCGTATCTTTGGCATTTAAGACTTGGTCATATTAATCAGGATAGGATTCAAAGATTGGTGAAAGACGGTCCTCTGGAATCTCTGGAGGAGGTACGACTTCCCCAATGTGAGTTTTGTCTAGAGGGTAAGATGACTAAGAGGTCTTTTGGAGCTAAGGGTACAAGGGCACAGGAGCTCTTAGAAATTGTGCACACTGACGTATGTGGCCCCATGAATGTCACAGCACGAGGAGGGTTCGAGTACTATGTCTCTTTCATAGATGATTACTCGAGGTATGGATATGTGTATCTGATGCACCGCAAGAGCGAAACCTTTGACAAGTTCAAAGAGTATCGTGCGGAAGTGGAAAAGCAATTGGATAAATCCATAAAGACACTTCGATCTGATCGAGGTGGCGAATACCTCTCTGATGAATTTCTAGGACATCTTGTAGAGAACGGGATTTTATCCCAATTGACTGCACCTGGTACTCCACAACAGAATGGTGTAGCCGAAAGGAGAAACAGGACCTTATTGGATATGGTACGGTCCATGATGAGTTACTCAACGCTGCCATTATCATTTTAGGGACATGCTTTACAAACGGCGTGCTATATTCTGAACCAGGTTCCGAGCAAATCAATTCCTAGAACTCCGTATGAATTGTGGCGTGGCAGGAAGCCCTCCCTTGGACATATGAGAATATGGGGCTGCCCGGCACATGTACTGGATGGGGATGCGAAGAAGTTGGAACCAAGATCAGAATTATGCATGTTTGTAGGGTATCCAAAGGGAACTAAAGGAGGTCTGTTCTATAACCCGAAGGAACAAAAGGTCATTGTCTCAACCCATGCGACATTCTTGGAGGAAAGTCACATGAATGACTTTAAGCCTCGAAGCAAAGTGGTGCTAGAGGAGTTATCGGGTGAAAGAACTGCTCCACAGATTTCGGTCTTGGACGCAAGTCCGAGTTCCATTGAAAGACCTGCAGACGATCAACAATTTAGGGTGCCTCGTCGTAGTGGGAGGGTTTCTAAGAAACCTAATTTCTTCATGTATGATGCTGAGGTATACCAGGCCGAGGCTCATGAGCATGAGGAAGATCCGGTCACATATGATGAAGCTATAAAGGATGTTGATTCTAGATCTTGGAAACAGGCTATGAATAATGAGATGGATTCTATGAAATCCAACTCTGTTTGGGAACTTGTAGATTTGCCGGATGGGATAAAACCCATTGGATGCAAATGGGTCTACAAAAGAAAGAAGGATGCGGAAGGGAGAGTGGAAACTTTCAAAGCTAGACTGGTTGCAAAGGGATACACGCAAAAGGCTGGAATCGATTACGAGGAAACCTTTTCGCCTGTTGCTATGCTGAAGTCTATCCGTATTCTTCTGTCCATTGCTGCGGCTCTCGATTACGAGATCTGGCAAATGGATGTCAAGACGGCATTCTTGAATGGCCATCTTGAAGAGTGTATCTATATGATACAGCCCGAAGGGTTCATAGCAAAAGGCCAAGATAGGAAAGTCTGCAAGTTGCTTAGATCCATTTATGGATTAAAGCAGGCATCCCGCTCATGGAACCAGAGGTTTGATCAAGCGATTAAGACATTTGGTTTTGAGCAGAATGTTGATGAACCTTGTGTTTATAAACGTATTAAGGATGGAAAAGTGGTCTTTCTGATACTCTATGTCGATGATATACTACTCATTGGGAATGATGTAGGGAACTTATCATCGGTCAAGCTTTGGTTACACCAACAGTTTGACATGAAGGACTTGGGAGAAGCTAATTATGTTCTAGGCATTCGTCTCTTCAGAGATCGAAAGAACAAAATGATAGCGTTATCCCAAGCTTCATACATAGATAAAATAATTGACAAATATGCAATGCTAGAGGCAAAGAAAGGCTCACAACCTTCTATTGCTGGTTTAACTCTTTCATTGGATGACTGTCCCAAGACATCGGAAGAAAGAGAGCGTATGAGTAAGGTCCCTTATGCATCCGCTGTGGGTAGCCTTATGTACGCTATGCTTTGCACTCGCCCGGACATATGTTTTGCAGTAGGTATGGTGAGTCGATATCAAGCGAATCCTGGAACCAAGCACTGGCAAGCAGTAAAGCATATACTTAAGTATCTTAAGAGAATGAGGGATTATATGCTAGGATACACGGACTCAGACTTCCAGACTTGTAAGGATTCGAGGAAATCGACATCTGGATCAGTGTTTTTGCTCGGAGGAGGCGCCATTGTGTGGAGGAGCGTGAAGCAGGGCTGCACAGCTGACTCTACTATGGAGGCTGAGTATGTGGCTGCGGCTGAGGCATCTAAAGAAGCGGTTTGGCTCCGCAAGTTCTTTAGAGACCTTGAGGTCATTCCGGGTGTTGACAAGCCTATCACACTTTACTGTGATAATACAGGGGCTATTGCCAACACAAGGGAATCTCGGCACCACAAGAGGACCAAGCACATCGATCGGAGGTATCACATAATTAGAGGGCATGTGGAGACAGGACAAGTGGATGTTTGTAAGATCGCATCCGAGGACAACATCGCTGATCCCTTTACTAAGACTTTGGTAGCTAGAAGCTTTGAGAGGCATGTAGAGGCGATGGGGATGCGTAACATGGCACATCTACTGGCTTAGGGCAAGTGGGAGATTGTTAGGAAATGCCCTAAGTATTAGAGACATTTTGATGTATTCATTTTGAACTGGATAATAAAATTATACTTAGAGGTTATTCATTACATTGCTATCTGTCCTCGTCTTATTTACATGTTAAAGTAAATGTAAGCAAATATGGCTCACTGACTGCTTGTGTTAAAACTGTTAGAACGTTGCATGCAATGGATTTTTGTATGCAAGAAGACAATGTTCTAAAGTTAGCAGTCTAAACTATGGTCTGTAGTCTATGGGGTTAGACCGAGCATCTAACTCATGTTAAGACTATTATGTTGTCTAAAGCCTTGGAAGGGACGGTCTGTCTTGACTGTCTGGAGCTGAACTCCCAAGTAGAGACATGGATATGTTGCTTGGAGGTGACATATTAGACCGGGACTAAAGCGTGATTGATCTACGTAGTCCGCTATGAGTGGATCAATCTGCTTTTGACGTTCATTGTGCAATAACCTTAATCCTGAGTAAATGAACTACTTCATGTATATGACTTGTGTACTTTGATGTTCCAATGGCTAAAGCGTCTCAGAGGTAGTAAGCTTATAGACCGGTTCGTTGGGTGCATGACTTGTATACGATGAAGGGTTTGTTTGCAGATATCGGAATCATAGCTCTGAGGAGTTAAAGGTATCCTCTTAAAGGCATTATACTGAATGTGAAAATGGACAAGGCCTTGGGTCGTCTGCTGGGCGGATGACTTCTTATTCACATATGGTGAATAATCATTTTCTTGATTCGGTAGTATAATGGAACTTTAAGATAGCCTGATCAGTAGGATTAAATGGACTTTGACCTAAGGCTGATCATGGATATCATATGAGGGTTTTACATATATGACAAGGTCATTGAATGGTAGCTCGTCACAGGCTTACGTAATACGGTATATAATTGGGAGTTCAGTTTCAGGTTTATAGTGGTGTGACTCTGAAATTAGTGATCATATGATTGAGTTGTTCGGTACAGAATGATGATCATATGGAATCACGGGAGCCCGATTATATATGTCCAATCAGTCCCTCTACTAGCTCCACATAATTCCTTAACGTTTGGCAAATTGATTTGTGTATGCTATTGGCTAGTTTATTATGCATGGATGGTGATGACACAGGATTAGGATGGTAGACAAGATTCTCTCCGGTTGGATTCAGATTTTGTTTTGGATAATAGAGTACACAATTATTCGAACTCCAAATAAAGTTGCCATGATTTTATTTGAGATTGGATTGGAGTTGTAGAAAATTATCCATGAGAACAACAACATGAAATACAACCGTTTTGTGGAATTTGAAATTTGAATTTTGAAATTTGAAATTTGAATTTTGAAATTTGAAATTTGAATTTTGAATTTGAAATTTGAATTTGAAATTTGAATTTGAAATTCGAATTTGAAATTTGAATTTGAAATTTAAATTTGAAATTTTAAATTTGAAATTTGAAATTTGAATTTGAAAGTTGAATTTGAAATTTGAAATTCAAATTTTGAATCACAGTCCAAGTAGGATTCGAATTTGTTGTGGAAAATCCACAAGGTTTGAAATTCGAATTTGAGTTGGATTTGGAGAGGATAATCTTGTTAGAATCCTACTTGAATTTTGAATCCAAATCCCAACAAATAAGGGACGAAATTTTTGAGGATAATGCTCATGAAAATTTCAGATTTTGTGGATGAGATTCAAGGGTAAATTCAAGCTTGAATCCTAGTTGAATTTGGATTCTCTCTACTCCCTAAAAGTGGCCGAAATTTTGGAGCCTAAATCCTAGGAAATTCGGTTATTTTTGGATAAGGTTGAGATGAGATTTAGCTTGAAAAATCCTAGTGGAATTTTGATTCTTCCTTATCCTAAAAGTGGCCGAAAATTTGGAGGATTTTCTCCTTGTGAATTTCAGATTTTTTGGTTGGAAAAGGGAGATGAAATTCTAGTTAAAATCTTGTTTAGATTTGGATTGGATTTGTCTTAGAAAAACCGAATTTAATTGTTAGGATTATCCTATGAAAAATTCGGATTTTTTGGTTAAAGATAAGGGAGAAAATCTTTTCCTAGTCCAATTTGAATTCAGAGAATCACCTCATGCAGGTCTATAAATAGAGGTCCTGCCACTCCAGTTCTCTCAGACCACAGACTCTCAGGTGAGCAGGCTTATTGTTGCACAGCTCATCGTGACAATAAAGTTCTTTAGAGATCTAGGTGGTCGGAAGAAGACTAGCAGTGCTAGCACACCGATCGAGGTTCAGAGTGCCCACACACTCAGCCATTCGGGAATTGGAGAATAGTAGAGAAGGCTAGTTGGTTGAAGCCTCCGGTCATTCTCCTCCTGCATATTGGCGTCCTTGAGGTATGAGTTTTAATTGTTGTTGATTTATTGTATATGGCATCATGAGATATTTAACGATCTAAAATTTTTATTGTTCCGCTGCGCCACTTTGATACATTTTTACCGGTTTATTTTCCTACACTTTTTACTTGTTAGGGTAATATTTAGGATTCATCAAATATGTTTGTGTGTGATGAAATTTTTGATAAAGTTAGGGACAAGAAAAAAATTGAAATTTTGGTGCTTGTTGATAACCAAATCCATGGGTAGGCTTAGTGGAAATGAGGAGTTTAGTTAGGGCTATATGAATGTGCAAATTGGGTATAAAACCAGGCCTAAAAATGTGAAAGAACGGGTTGATATCCCGTTAGAAACGATGAGATGTTAATGAAAAAATTTACGTAAAAAGTTAACTTTTGCATAAAATTAGGTTTGTAGTATAGTACGTGGCAGGGTAGAATAGGATAGATTATTTCAAGGCGTTTCCTAAACGCCAGGAACCTAGGATTTCAGCAGAAATTCTGTCAAAATTTTCGGGATGCCTGAAGGGCAATTTGGTAAATGAGGGGTAAAAATAGGGTCAAGAACCAAAAACCGAGCCCCCTCGGGAACCTAAGCTTGAGAAAAGGATGACAGACGATTTCATTAGTAGTGAAATGTCCATTTGAGATCCAGAAAGGTTAGAAAAACGAGAAACGACCTCGAGAGTCGGAATAGTATCACCCGAGGGTCGGGTGAATAGTAACCTGAGCATTTCGGTGAAAAACGTCGTAAAAGCTCTGTAAGACCTAGGAAAGATTATTTTATGATTTTTGGGACTAGAAAACTTAGTTAAAAAGTTAAAACGAAAATTTTACAGTCTAAGATCCCGTCAGGGGCAAAACGATCATTTTGACAAAAATTTTCCAAATCACTAGAAAAAGGTCATAAAAGTCCCAGAATGCTTTAATTAAATTTTTAAGGCATTAATTAAGGTTTTAATGATTAAATTTAAAATTTTAAACAGTACACGGATGTGTACCAGAGAAACACTGGCGTGTAGTAAATAATTCATAAACCCGAGAGGTACACAGCCATGGACACGGTCGTGTACCAGGCTGTGTAATAAGTATGAAATTGAAAAATAAACCCTTAAATGAATAATTAGGGATCTAAAATCAAAAATTTCATATTTTACAATATTTTACATATGAAGTTAATAGTAAAAATAACCGCAAGTTATTTCAGTTTTAGGGAATCCACAAAAAGGCGATATAAGGATCCTGGTTGACCCAGGAAAGGAACTATTAGGAAATGCCCTAAGCATTAGAGACATTTTTTATGTATTTATTTTGAACTGGATAATAAAAATATATATAGAGGTTATTCATTACATTGCTATCTGTCCTCATTTTATTTACATGTTAAAGTAAATGTAAGCAAATATGACTCCCTGACTGCTTGTGTTAAAACTGTTAGAACGTTGCATACAATGGACTTTTGTATGCGAGAAGACAATGTTCTAAAGTAAGCGGTCTAAACTAAGGTCTGTAGTCTATGGGGTTAGACCGAGCATTTAACTCATGTTAAGACTATTATGTTGTCTAAAGCCATGGTGGGGACGGTTTGTCTTGACTGTCTGGAGCTGGACTCCCAAGTAGAGACATAGATATGTTGTTTGGTGGTGACATATTAGACCGGGACTAAAACGTGATCGATCTACGTAGTCCACTATGAGTGGATTGATCTGCTTTTGACGTTCATTGTGCAGTAACCTTAATCCTGAGTGGATGAACAGCTTCATGTATACGACTTGTGTACTTTGATGTTCCAATGGCTAAAGCGTCTCAAAGGTAGTAAGCTTATAGATCGGTTTGTTGGGTGCATGACTTGTATACGATGAAGGGTTTGTTTATAGATATCGAAATCATAGCTCTAATAAGGAGTTAAGGGTATCCTCTTAAAGACATTATACTGGATGTGAAAATGGACAAGACCTTGGGTCGTCTGCTAGGCGGATGACTTCTTATTCACATATGGTGAATAATCATTTTCTTTATTCGGTAGTATAATGGAACTTTAAGATAGCCTGATCAGTAGGATTAAACGGACTTTGACCTAAGGCTGATCATGGATATCATATGAGGGTTTTACATATATGACAAGGTCATTGGATGGTAGCTCGTCACAGGCTTACGTAATACGGTATATAATTGGGAGTTCAGTTTCAGGTTTATAGTGGTGTGACTCTGAAATTAGTGATCATATGATTGAGTTGTTCGGTACAGAATGATGATCATATGGAATCACGGGAGCCCGATTATATATGTCTAATTGGTCCCTCCACTAGCTCCACATAATTCCTTAATGTTTGGCAAATTGATTTGTGTATGCTATTGGCTAGTTGATTATGCATGGATGGTGTTGACATAGGATTAAGATGGTGGACAAGATTCTCTCTGGTTGAATTCAGATTTTGTTTTGGATAATAGAGTATACAATTATTCGAACTCCAAATAAAGTTGTCATGATTTTATTTGAGATTGGATTAGAGTTGTAGAAAATTATCCATGAGAACAAGAATTTGAAATACAACTGTTTTTGTAGATTTTGAAATTTGAATTTTGAATTTTGAAATTTGAAATTTGAAATTTGAATTTGAAATTTAAATTTGAAATTTAAAATTTGAAATTTGAATTTGAAATTTGAAATTCAAATTTGGAATCACAGCCCAAGTAGGATTCGAATTTCTTGTGGTAAATCCACAAGGAATGAAACTCGAATTTGAGTTGGATATGGAAAGGAAAATCTTGTTAGAATCCGACTTGAAGTTTGAATCCAAATCCTAACAAATATGGACGAAAATTTTGAGGATTATCCTCATGGAATTTTCAGATTTTTTGTGGATAAGGTTCAAGGAAAAATTCAAATTTCAATCCCAGTTGAATTTGGATTCTCTCCTCCCTGATTATAGCCAAATTTTTTGAGGATAAATCCTAGGAGATTTTCGGTTATTTTGGATAAGGATGAGATAAGATTCAAGCTTGAAAATCCTAGTGGAATTTTGATTCTTCCCTTATCTTTTATGGCCGAAAAATCTTGGAGGATTTTCTAAAGGGATTTTCAGATTTTTTGGTTGGATAAGGGGAGATAAAATTCAAGTTTAAATCTTGTTTAGATTTGAATTGGATAATCCTAAAGTGGCCGAATTTTGTTGGGATTTTCCCCTTGGAAAATTCAGATTTTTTGGTTATGGATAAGGGAGAATATCTTTTCCTAATCCAATTTGAATTCAGAGGATCACCTCATGCAAGTCTATAAATAGAGGTCCTGCCACTCCAGTTCTATCAGATCATAGACTCTCAGGTGAGCAGGCTTATTGTTACACAACTCACTGTGACAATAAGTTCTTTAGAGATCTGGGTGGTCAGAAGAAGACTAGTAGTGCTAGCATACCGATCGAGGTTTAGAGTGCCCACATACTCAGCCATTCGAGAATTGGAGAATAGTAGAGAAGGCTAGTTGGTTGAAGCCCTCCAATCATTCTCCTTCTACAGATTGGCGTCCTTGAGGTATGAGTTTAAATTGTTGTTGGTTTATTGTATATGGCATCATGAGATATTTAACGATCTTAAAAATTTTTATTGTTTCGCTGCGCCACTCTGATGCTTGTTTTTACTTATTTATTTTCTACAATTGGTATCAGAGCCATCTCATGACTATGCCATGTGCATAAATTAGACAATTAATTAGTCTTTTTGTTTATGTATGGATTTGATATTTAGAGATTGGCATTCTAGGATTCCTTTATGTTGTTATCATGGATTATGTGGTTTTTTTATTTTTTTAAATTATTATAAGCATGCTTGTTTTTGCCAGTTATGGTTCCTTAGAATTTAGAAAAATTGTATCTAGGATTTTTTATATAACCATGGGAGCAGTTTATTAACACTGTAATTTTCCCATGGATTTTAATTTTATCTCTTAGAATTATTATGATTAGAATTTTTGTACACCGGAAACGGTTTAAGATTTTTCATGTAATTATTCTTGGAGGAGATTGAAGTTTGAAGACCGTAATTTATTTTTCCCAAAAGTTAAATTTAATTTAAAGTTTGAAATTTTGATTGTATGGAAAATTTCAATTTAATTGGGATTCAAATTAATTTTTGGAGATCCTAATGGGTAAATTGGAATATGGCATAAAAATCAAGACATGACCCCTCGGGATAGGCCATCGGGCCTTCGTAGGGCTGCGGCAGCCCCTGTACAGGCCATGACCACCCACGACTGTAGGCTTGGCCTGCAGTCGAGGGTGGCCGTGGCCCCCCCAAGGCTGGCCGCAGCCTGGGCGTGCAGCCTGTTGCTACAGGTGCTGCCTGCAGCCTGTCGACTGCTGCGCCCAACCTAGGCGTGCAACCTGGCGTTGCAGGCTTGGCCTACAGCCCGGTAGGGTTGCACATGGGGCGGCCGTGGGCTGCCAGCCCCTCGGGGGCTGGGGGCTGCCCACGGCTGCTGTCGGCTTCCGGGGCAGTGAGGCGACGGTTCAAAAAATCACAAATTTTGATTTTTAAATTTGAGATTTAATTTTTAAATCATGTTTAAAAATATGTAATTGAAAGTTTGAAATTTTTGAAATTACATATTATTACACATGATGTTTAAAATTGTTTAAAAATTTGAATTTGAAATTTAAATTTTTTGGAATTTAAATTTTAAATGATTCTTGGGATGAGAAATAAATGGAGAGGCTATATAAAGATGGATACAAGAAGACGGAACAAAATTCAAGACTCAAAAAATGCTTTGGATGGAATTTTGTAATCTTTATTTTCTTTGTTCTAGGATGGAACGATGGCTTGGTTGTTCTGTCAATTATTTTTCTGTGATATGTCATGATGTATAAATATGTATTAATGGATGTTTTATATGCATATTTGATAACATGTCATATAGGATAGGTGAGTGCCGCTCATACTGTATTGATCATACGTATTTGCCAAAACTTACATATTTTTCAAAATATTGAGTGGGAGAGGGTTTCAAACAAAACCCACGGCCTTCATTATTGATCCATATGTGAAAGCATGGTAATGCCTTGCATCAGTTCTGCCCTGACCACACCCCTCGTAGGTGTTTACCACTGCCCGTATACTAGGTTGGATCTCCTATGTGGAAAACGTGTTTGGGTACAATCCTATTCATGACCACCCCTCGGTGGCTTGGTAGGACGTGGATCGGGCTACGTAAACAACGGTTATACATTCAAGACTCGTTTAGTTATTAACCTTTCCTAGAAGCTCTGTTAACGAAACTGGTGGCCAAATAAGCGGTTATTAATATATGTCTTAACCGTAGAGGATTTAAGGCAACATATATTAATTGGACGGGGTCCATGTTTCGGCTATTCGTTTCATGACCACCCCTCGGTGGCTTGGGGCAATAGGTGCTGAGAATTACCATTGCAATGCTACATGTTTTTCAAGTTTCATGTAGGAATATACTTGTATGTTTTATTTGCTAAGTTATCTGTATATTTGCTTGGGCTTTGTAATGATGTCTAGTATAATTTTATTTCAGTTTAAAATGTCATCGACACCCCTCATTTTAATACTTATTGAGAATAAACTGAATGGTGATAATTATAAAGACTGGAAAAGAAATATGTTGATAGTTTTCAACTACGAGAGACACAAGTTCATACTGGATGAACCATGCCCACCTGAGCCCAAACCTGACACACCGCTTGAGGAGGTCTCGGTTGCCTATACTTATTGGAGAGAATCCAATGAGATAGCTCAGTGCTACATACTTGCTAGCATGACGAGTGCTTTACAAAAGCAGCATGAGACTTATTAAGTTGTTGGGGAGATCATGGAAAATCTGCAGGACATGTTCGGAGGCCAAGAAAAATTGGCTCGACAGTCCGCTATAACCAGCATTATGAACTCTAAGCAAAAGGCAGGTACTTCAATAAAGGACCATATGATCGCTCTAATGGGATTCTTTACTGAGGCTGCCGAGAACGGTGCTGAGTTGGACTATAACACCCAGATTGAGATGGTGTTCAAAACTCTGTTTAAAGATTTTATGGGGTTTAAGGCCACATATAATCTGGCGTCAAGGGAGTTAGGACTTACCGAGCTCATGAAGCAACTTCAAGCTTATGAGCGGATGATCAGTGATGGGGATGCTGTCCAACCCAAAGGGGAGGTGAATTTGGCGGAATCTTCCAAACCCTCACGGAAGAGGAAGAGGCCAAATCAGAAGCAAGCAGCTTCCAGTTCTTCGAATTCTCCTGTCTCGGATGGGAAGAAGAACAAGAACAAGAAGTCTAGGGACCCTAAAAAGTCCAAGTACTTCCGCTATGGGAAGGTAGGTCACTTTAAGAAGGCTTACCGGGAAATCCTAGTTGCCAAGGGCAAGGAAGGTAAGGAACTTCACTATTTGGAAGTGTGTTTGGTGGAAGAATCGAAAGACACTTGGGTCATTGATTCGGACGCCACTGATCATGTTTGTGTTTCTATGTAGGGGTTCGTGGAAACGAGAAGTCTACATGATAGGAGCCTCTCGTTGCGGACTGGAGATGGTAGTTTGGTGGTGGCTGAGGCAGTGGGAGATATTTACCTTTACTTTGATGAATTTAGGTTTATTTTGTTGAAAGACTGTTTTTATGTTCCTAATTTTAGGAGGAACCTTATATCGGTAGCTTGTTTAATAAAGGATTCTTATTTAGTTTCTTTTAGTAAAAGAGTTGATATTCGTAAAAATAAGTCTTTTATCTTTTTTGGATGGATGGATGGAAACCTATATTTGATCAAACCAAAGATGTACTCACTGCTTGACACCGAATTAATAGATAGCTCTAAAAGGTTGAAAGCTTCTCACTCTAACAAGGCGTATCTTTGACATTTAAGACTTGGTCATATTAATCAGGATAGGATTCAAAGGTTGGTGAAAGACGGTCCTCTAGAATCTCTGGAGGAGGTACGTCTTCCTCAATGTAAGTCTTGTTTAGAGGGAAAGATGACTAAGAGGTCTTTTGGAGCTATGGGTACTAGGGCTCAGGAGCTCTTAGAAATTATGCACACTGATGTATGTGGCCCCATGAACGTCACAGCATGTGGAGGGTTCGAGTATTATGTCTCCTTTATAGACGATTACTCGAGGTATGGATATGTATATCTGATACACTGCAAGAGCGAAACCTTTGACAAGTTCAAAGCATATCGTACAGAAGTGGAAAAGCAATTGGATAAATCCATAAAGACACTTCGATCTGATCGAGGTGGTGAATACCTCTCCGACGAATTTCTAGGACATCTTGTAGAGAATGGGATTTTATCCCAATTGACTGCACCTGGTACTCTACAATAGAATGGTGTAGCCGAAAGGAGAAACAAGACCTTGTTAGATATGGTACGGTCCATGATGAGTTATTCAATGCTGCCGCTATCATTTTGGGGATATACTTTACAAACGGCATGCTATATTCTAAACCAGGTTCCAAGCAAGTCAATTCGCATGACTCCGTATGAATTGTGGCGTGGCAGGAAGCCCTCCCTTGGACATATGAGAATATGGGGCTGCCCGGCACATGTACTGGATGGGGATGCGAAGAAGTTGGAACTAAGATCAGAATTGTGCATGTTTGTAGGGTATCCAAAGGGAACTAAAGGAGGTCTGTTCTATAACCCGAAGGAACAAAAAGTCATTGTTTCAATCCATGCGACATTCTTGGAGGAAAGTCACATGAATGACTTTAAGCCTCGAAGCAAAATGGTGCTAGACGAGTTATCGGGTGAAAGAACTACTCTACAGGTTTTAGTCTTGGACGCAAGTCCGAGTTCCGGTGAAAGACCTGTAGACGATCAACAATTTAGGGTACCTCGTCGTAGTGGGAGGGTTTCGAACAAACCTAATTTCTTCATGTATGATGCTGAGGTATACCAGGCCGAGGCTCATGAGCATGAGGATGATTCGGTCATCTATGATGAAGCTATAAATGATGTTGATTCTAAATCTTGGAAACAGGCTATGAACAATGAGATGGATTCTATGAAATCCAACTCTATTTGGGAACTTGTAGATTCGCCAGATGGAATAAAACCCATTGGATGCAAATAGGTCTACAAAAGAAAGAAGGATGCAAAAGGGAGAGTGGAAACTTTCAAAGCTAGACTGGTTGCAAAGGGGTGCATGCAAAAGGCTGGAATCGATTACGATGAAACCTTTTCGCCTGTTGCTATGCTGAAGTCTATCCGTATTCTTCTGTCCGTTGCTGCGGCTCTCTATTATGAGAGCTGGCAAATGGATGTCAAGACGGCATTCTTGAATGGCCATCTTGAGGAGTGTATCTACATGATACAGCCCGAAGGGTTCGTAGCAAAAGGCCAAGAAAGAAAAGTCTGCAAGTTGCTTAGATCCATTTATGGATTAAAGTAAGCATCCCACTCATGGAACTAGAGATTTGATCAAGTGATCAAGACTTTCGGTTTTGAGCAAAACGTTGATGAACCCTATGTTTATAAACGTATTAAAGATGGAAAACTGGTCTTTCTAATACTCTATGTCGATGATATAATACTCATTGGGAATGATGTAGGGAACTTATCATCGGTCAAGCTTTGGCTACACCAACAGTTTGACATGAAGGACTTGGGAAAAGCTAATTATGTTCTAGGCATTCGTCTCTTCAGAGATCGAAAGAACAAAATGATAGCGTTATCCCAAGCTTCATACATAGATAAAATAATTGACAAATATGCAATGCAAGAGGCAAAGAAAGGTACCCAACCTTCTATTGCCGGTCTAACTCTTTCACTGGATAACTGTCCAAAGATATCGGAAGAAAGAGAGCGTATGAGTAAGGTCCCTTATGCATCCATTGTGGGTAGCCTTATGTACGCTATGCTTTGCACTCACCCGGACATATGTTTTGCAATAAGTATGGTGAGTCGATATCAAGCAAATCCTGGAACCAAGTACTGGCAAGTAGTAAAGCATATACTCAAGTATCTTAAGAGAACGAGGGATTATATGCTGTGTATTCCGGAGGGGAAATAACACCCGTAGGATACACGGACTTAGACTTCCAGACTTACAAGGATTCGAGGAAATCGACATCAGGATCAGTGTTCTTGCTCGGAGGAGGTGCCATTGTATGGAGGAGCGTGAAGCAGGGCTGCACAGCTGACTCTACTATGGAGGCTGAGTATGTGGCTGCAGCTAAGGCATCTAAAGAAGTGGTTTGGCTCCCCAAGTTCTTTAGAGACCTTGAGGTCATTCTGGGTGTTGACAAGCCTATCACACTTTACTGTGATAATACTGGGGCTATTGCCAACACAAGGGAATCTTGGCACCATAAGAGGACCAAGCACATAGATCGGAGATATCACATTATTAGAGGGTACGTGGAGACAGGCCAAGTAGATGTATGTAAGATCGCATCCGAGGACAACATTGCCGAACCCTTTATTAAGACTTTGGTAGCTAGAAGCTTTGAGAGGCATGTAGAGGCGATGGGGATGTGTAACATGGCACATCTGCTATCTTAGGGCAAGTGGGAGATTGTTAGGAAATGCCCTAAGCATTAGAGACATTTTTGATGTATTTATTTTGAACTGGATAATAAAATTTTGTATAGAGGTTATTCATTACATTGCTGTCTGTCCTCATTTTATTTATATGTTAAAGTAAATGTAAGCAAATATGGCTCCCTGACTGCTTATGTTAAAACTATTAGAATGTTACATACAATGGACTTTTGTATGCGAGAAGACAATATTCTAAAGTAAGCGGTCTAAACTAAGGTCTGTAGTCTACGGTTATTTAGACTGAGCATCTAACTCATGTTAAGACTATTATATTGTCTAAAGCCATGGTGGGGACGATTTGTCTTAACTGTCTGGAGCTGGACTCCTAAGTAGAGACATAGATATATTGCTTGGTGGTGACATATTACGGGACTAAAGCATGATTGATCTACGTAGTTCGCTATGAGTGGATCGATATGCTTTTGATGTTCATTGTGCAATAACCTTAATCCTGAGTGGATAAACAGCTTCATGTATATGACTTATGTACTTTGATGTTCCAATGGCTAAAGCGTCTCAATGGTAATAAGCTTATAGACTGGTTCATTGGGTGCATGACTTGTATACGATGAAGGGTTTGTTTATATATATCGAAATCATAGCTGTAATAAGGAGTTAAGCGTATCCTCTTAAAGACATTATACTGGATGTGAAAATGGACAAGGCCTTGGGTCGTCTGTTGGGCGGATGACTTCTTATTCACATATGGTGAATAATCATTTTCTTTATTCGATAGTATAATGGAACTTTAAGATAGCTGATCAGTAGGATTAAACAGAATTTGACCTAAGGCTGATCATGGATATCAGATGAGGGTTCCGCATACATGACAAGGTCATTGGACGATAGCTTGTCACAGGCTTACGTAATACGGTATATAACTGAGAGTTCAGTTTCAGGTTTATAGTGGCATGACTCTGAAATTAGTGATCATATGATTGAGTTGTTCGGTAAAGAATGATGATCATATGGATTCACGGGAGCTCAATTATATATGTCCAATTGGTCCCTCTACTAGCTCTACATAATTCCTTAACGTTTGGCAAATTGATTTGTGTATGCTATTGGCTAGTTGATTATGCATGGATGGTGTTGACATAGGATTAGGATGGTGGACAAGATTCTTTCTGGTTGAATTCAGATTTTGTTTTGGATAATAGAGTACACAATTATTCGAACTCCAAATAAAGTCGTCATGATTTTATTTGAGATTGGATTGGAGTTGTAGAAAATTATCCATGAGAACAGGAATTTGAAATACAACTATTTTTGTGGATTTTGAAATTTGAATTTTGAAATTTGAAATTTGAAATTTGAAATTTGAAATTTGAAATTTGAAATTTGAATTTGAAATTTGAATTTGAAATTTGAATTTGAATTTTGAATTTTGAAATTCGAATTTGAAATTTGAAATATTTGAAATTTGAAATATTTGAAATTTGAATTTGAAATTTGAAATATTTGAAATTTGAATTTGAAATTTGAAATATTTGAAATTTGAATTTGAAATTTGAATTTGAAATTTGAAATTCAAATTTTGAATCACAGTCCAAGTAGGATTCGAATTTCTTGTGGTAAATCCACAAGGAATGAAATTCGAATTTGAGTTAGATATGGAGAGGAAAATCTTATTAGAATCCTACTTGAATTTTGAATCCAAATCCTAACAAATATGGATGAAAATTTTGAGGATTATCCTCATGGAATTTTCAGATTTTTATGGATAAGGTTCAGGGCAAAATTCAAGTTTTAATCCCAGTTGAATTTGGATTCTCTCCTCCCTGATTATGGCCGAATTTTTTGACGATAAATCCTAGGAGATTTTCGGTTATTTTGGATAAGGATGAGATAAGAGTCAAGCTTGAAAATCCTAGTGGAATTTTGATTCTTCCCTTATCTTTTGCGGCTGAAAAATCTTGGAGGATTTTCTAAAGGGATTTTCAGATTTTTTGGTTGGATAAGAGGAGATAAAATTCAAGTTCAAATCTTGTTTAGATTTGAATTGGATAATCCTAAAGTGGTCTAATTTTGTTGGGATTTTCCCCTTGGAAAATTCAGATTTTTTGGTTGTGGATAAGGGAGAATATCTTCTCCTAATCCAATTAAAATTCAGAGGATCACCTCATGCAAGTCTATAAATAGAGGTCCTGCCACTCCAGTTCTCTCAGACCACAGACTCTCAGGTGAGCAGGCTTATTATTGCGTAACTCACCATGACAATAAGTTCTTTAGAGATCTGGGTGGTCGGAAGAAGACTAGCAGTGCTAGCATACCGATCGAGGTTTAGAGTGCCCACACACTTAGCCATTCGAGAATTGGAGAATAGTAGAGAAGGCTAGTTGGTTGAAGCCCTCTGATCATTCTCCTCCTGCAGATTGGTGTCCTTGAGGTATGAGTTTAAATTGTTGTTGGTTTATTGTATATGGCATCATGAGATATTTAAAGATCTTGAAAATTTTTATTGTTCTGTTGCGCCACTCTGATGCTTGTTTTTACCGATTTATTTCCTACAGGAACCGCTAGCAAAATATCTGTAAGTTTAGACATTTACTTGTCTGCAGCATAAATTTACTTGATATGTCTATATGCTATGTATGATATGTTAATAAGCATTAAGGTGCTATATGCGCACTAACGTGGAAAAATAAATAACCACAAATAAAGAACATGATGTAAAGAGTTCCAGACCTAGGAGGCAATCATAATGCCATCGGTCAAGAACTATAAGAAAGTCGGTAACGAAACCAATATTGGCATACCGGCCTCCCACATAGGTGGAGGTTCTTCATGTTCAGATACGATATGGCTTCCAAACCGATGGTGGTATGTCCTGGGTATGGAAGTCTAATATTATGCAGACTGTAGAGGATTGGCCAGTGGGTCACTCCCCAGAGTCCCTCTCAGTCATGCGCATACTACAGTATGACCAATCCAGGGGCCCAACACCAGAACTTCATGCAAGATAAAGACCTAATGTGGCGCCCCCCAATCCAACCACGCGAAACTGTCATGAACCGACTCTGTTGCCGATCAAGACAGCCCTTGTGTTGAATCCAGATCGCCATTTAAAACTCTTTTTCTTAAACTCTCATTTTTTTAGGAAATGAAAATTTCGCCATAATTTTTTTTCTTTTTAATACATACTTTCTCGGAAAGAAAGCTAATTATAAAAGCCATGTAAAATACAATACTAACTTTTAGTTGTCTTTTTTGAGTACAACATAATGTATAATATACAAAATATTTATACTACATTTTTTTGATGACATATTCTCTTCAATTCACTAACTCTCAAAGCTCAGCGGGAGACTTATAGCAGGACCAAGTACACGGTGAATTCCCTATCCCTTGACACGCTTACATCCTGCTGCCATCTATATAGTCTACTAGATAGGTTTATTACCTGCAACATAAACAAACTGGTGAGCTAACAGGCTCAGTAAGTTCAACCATACTTAGTAAGAATTAGATGGATTCAAAAATATTAAAAACTCAATTTCCTATAAATAGTACTATTCATCATGAATAGTATTATTTACCATAAATAGTGACTTTAACTGTTGATCGATGAATAGTAACTGTTACCCTAATAGGTTACTATTCACATTACTTTAACTGGATACATTCACATTAACTTAACCGATTACTATTCACATTAGCCTAACTGGTTACTATTCATATTTCTCTAACCGAGTTTGCTATGCTTAGTATAAGCTTCGATTATGCTCAATTATGGCTTTTATCATATTATTAGTTACTCTTTCTCTATTTGTATTTTGGTATTGAGCTCTTTTATGGCATCATCGATAATTTATCTTGCACGTTAACTGGGAGGGCCTAGAGAGCGACCATAGAGCTTCTTCCCCCACAGCCCTTATTATATCCCCGTAGGACCTGAAAAACCTCCAGCACAATGTTGGAGGGGCGGTACGCCTTAAATGATTTTATTACCATCTTTCAATTGTAGTTTTGACTAAGTGACATTAATCGTCACCTCAAGATCACTAGCCTCCATCCCCCGTAGACCTTAGATATTCTATTCCTTTTATTATGTGGGACCTGTTATACTAACTAATCCCCAAATGTCCATAGGACTTGATACCTAGTGTACAACTAGTACATAACAGAATAATACAGTATTTCATGTTGCAGACATGAAAATGCTTGAACTTACCAATACTGCGATAATGTCCACTTCCGGAACTCCTCCGCAGTTCTATCTCTAGTTTGGGTTCCTACAGACATAATATTGTCTGTTAATACCCTATATTAATTATCACTTTAATATACATTCATTTCACTTAACAATTCAACATATTTTAAACTTTATTTGTGGTACACAGCCTGCAACATGCTCATATCCCAGCCCGTGTACCTCTCGGGTTCACTTTACACGGCCGTGTTTCACTGTACACGCCCGTGTACTATTTAAACTCTAGATTTTCAACTCTAAAATCTTTATTTTCGGTTCTATAATTTTATTTAAGTTGTTCTAGGTCCTTTAGGGTCCTTTCCAAGCCTTTCAGAAATTTTTTTATCAAAATGACCATTTTGCCCCTAACGGGTCTCGGGACCGTAACTATTCTATTCTATCATTTTTTCCAAATTTTCTAAGCCCAAATATCTTAAAATAATATTCCCTAGGCTTCTGTATCATTTTACAGCTTACTTTGTTGCAAAATCTCAACTATCATTTTCCTGGTCCTCGGTTACTATTTATTCGTCACCTAGGGTCATTTCTCGTTTTTTGAGGATTTCGGAGTCTCAAATGGCCATTTCACTACTCTTGAAATGTTTTTCATCCCGTCCCCGGCCCTCAGTCCCTGAGGTGCTCGGGTTTCCTATCCCGACCTAATTTTTCCCTTGTTTCCCAAAATACCCCTAACATGAATTTTTTTTTTCCTGTTTTAGGCATTTTAGTCATTAAGGGTCGGTCTACTATTCCTCTTGGGTTGGTTTTCCATTTTCAATCCTAATCCACCAAGGGGTCTCAGTTTCCTTTCCGAGTCCAATATTTTACCCCTTGTTTCCCGAAATGCCCTTATGTCGTTTTGGAAATTTTGGCAGCATTTCTGCTTGTATTTTAAGGTTTTCCCGGCATTAGGTGCGCCTCGGAACCTTTTTACCTGCTACGTACTATACCAGAGGCCTATTTTATACAAAGTTTCCAAACTTTGAATAAAATTTTCCACATTAACCAATATTCAAAAATCAATACACAATATCAATTCTTTCCAAACCTAGCCTTGGTTTATCATGTTAATAATCACCAAATATTTTTCATCACCTTCCACAATTATCACATTTTATTCTTAGGTTTTCAAATGTGTAAATCAACATTAAAACCTAACCAAATTTTCATTCTAACCCTAGCATTCCTATTAGATTTTTCATGCAATTTCACATAGAAAATCTTGTTTTCTTTTCTAGGGTTTTTGTCAACATTACACATTCCTATTCAACACTAAAAATTCTCATTTTCTAGTGTTTATCACCCGTGGATTTTAGCATGAAAAATACATCAAATTTTCTTGTTTCTTGATTCTAATTCATGCTTGATTCAACATGTAACCAAATGAACATAAACAACAAACCAAATCACCAATTTCCAATCATTTTTCATACCAATGGCGCCACAGTTTTTCATGGAAACCATGCATAAATCTTTGCTTGTTTCTTAACCCTAAATCATGCTTTAATCTCTAAAACACCAAACTAATCATAATATCAACAAATCATCAATTTTTATCAATGTTTCTACACCTTCATGCCCAACGATTTTCACTACGAAAATCAAGTAAAATTGCTTCAATTTGGAAGCTTACCTTATCTATTTGATTCCTTGATGTTAGAAATGAAATGGAAGCTAATTTTGGTGTGAAATTTTGGACAAAATTTGGCTTGGAATGCACTAAAGGGGCACGGTTTTGGGCTGTAGAGAATTGGCAAGAGTTTGGTCAATTTTTTTCATTTTTTTGAATGAATTTTGAAGTTTATTTATAGCCAAAAGCTAAGGACCACTTAGTAAATTTTTTCCAACAATTTGCTAATTGTTCAAGGACTAAAATGCAATATTTTAGGGCCAAAAATCAAATTTTTTTCTGCCCTCTTTCTAGGTGGCAGAATGGCCTTTTTCTGAATTTTCTAAAAATTGTTTCAAGGTTATTTTGGCAAGATCATGGCCATTGATCAAAAGGTCATCAAATCCGAACCCTACACCTTTTACATATTACTTTCCAAGCCTTAAAATTGTTTTTATGACATCATAATTATGATGTCATCCTATCATATATACATATTAATTCACTAATTAATTTGCGTTCAAATTTTGATCGAAAGTCAAACCGAAAGGAACTTTACCGAAATTGCATATGCAAGTTCCGGGTGCCTCTGGTACAATCGGTTTGTTTTATTTTGCTTCTGTTTGGTCAAAATTCTCTACCGTAAATTTCTATCTTTTTAGTGCATTTTAGTGCACTCCCTAGGGTTTTCGGCTCCGTTTTCGAGCCATCTCACTCGATTCTGTTCGGTAAGATTTTCCATCCCCGAACTCACTTACTTTAACACTGTCAGAATATTTTTACAGTATACACAACAGTATTAAAACACAACTTTTTTTTTAATTTGTTCGTTAAAATTTATACATACATACAATTTTAATCTACTCCGAGAATCTAAAATTCCCGATTATCACATTCACCCCTCCTTATAAAATTTTTATCCCTGACAATTTAGAATAAGTGGGGGTACAAATTCCTAATTTCTTCTTCTCGCTCCCATGTAGTGTCATAATTGAGAAATTTTACTGGTTTTAGAAATTTTATATAACTTGTGTACTGTACGATTTTTATGTGTATAACTGTAAAACATATGTTTTAATACTATTTAGAATGCGATGGAATGTTCGAACAATGTAGACGAGAGTGTGATTAGAAATGAAAAATTTTACCGAACCGAAATCGGACAAAATATGCCTTTTCAGTTTCGAAAATTTTGAAAATATACTGTAAACCACTAAAAGACGAAATACTTACGGTATTGATTTTTAGGCAAACCGAAGCGAAATAAGGAAAACCAATCGCGTGGACAGCCTCAGGAACTCGGCTACGCGATTTCAGTGCAAAAATTTTTGGTTTGTCTTTTGATCAAAAGTTTGACTCCAAATATATACAAGGAGTCAAAGATTGAGTGTTAATCTTTGAAAGGAAATAAGGATACATTCCAATCAAGGGCTAGGGTTTAAAGTCAAGAAAAATCAATGGCTAAGATGCAAAGTCAACTAGAAAAGTCAAAGGAAGCTTAAGCAAAAATTCAAGAAGTTCCTAGGGTTGAAAGGTGGCGGATTTTAGGGCCAAAATCAGAAAAAAAAAATTAGGCTATTTTTGTTTAATTGCAAAACGACCCTTAAAGAGTAGAAAAATTACACAAAAAGTTTGTTAAAATACCTATGAATCATTTGCAACTTGGTCCTTCCTGTGACGCCCCCTGTTTCCGACCACCTACAACCGTTATGAATCGACTCCACGGTCGACCAAGACCGCTCGTGTGCCGAATCCGGGTCATCAGTTTTAAACTCTTTTGCTCACAATTTTTAAATATCAGGGCCTAAAATTTTGCCCATAATTATTTTTTCTTTAGTACATACTTCCTCTTAAGAAAACTAAGTGAGAAAGCCATGCCATATACTAACTTTTATATGTCTTAATGAAGTACAACATAATATACAACATATAGTACATATATATAAGTATTGTATATTTTGTTTCCAAATTCATTTTCTTCAATGCAAAAGCTCAGCGGAAAACTTATGGCAGGACCAAATCCACGGTGAGTTCCCTATCCCCTTGACACGCTCGTATCCTGCCGCCATCCAGGAATCTACTGGACAGGTTTCTTACCTGCAACATGAACAAACTGATGAGCTAACAGGCTCAGTAAGTTTAAACATACATAGTAAGAATCATATCGATTCAAAAACGTTAAAAACTCAATCTCCTATGAATAGACTATTCACCATGAATTGTATTATTTATCATGAATAGTAATTTTGACCTTTGACTGATGAATAGTAACAGTTACCCTAATTGGTTACTATTCACTTTATCCTAACTGGGTACTATTCACATATCCTAACCGAGTTTACATTACTCTAACGTAAGCTTCGGTTATGCTAAATTATGCTTTTTATTATTTTATTGATTGTTTATTCTCTATTTGATTTCTAGTTTAGAGCTCTGTTTATGACAGTACCGATGATTATTAGCATGCTAACTGGGAGGGTCTAAGGAACGACTTTAGAACATCGGCCTCCACAGTTCTGATAACCCCGTAGGATTTGAACAAACCTCCACCACTATGTTGGAGGGGCGGTACGCCTTAATGGTTTCATTACCATATTTCAGTTTATAGTCTTGACCAAGTGATCTTATATGTCACCTCTAGGTCACTATCCTTCATTGCACGTAGGTCTTACTTATTCCCGTTGTATGGGATATGTTATTCTAACTAACCCCAAAATGCTTATAGGATTTTATATCTAGTGTACATCTAGTACAGAATAGATCAACACAGTATTTCATGTTACAGACACGAAAATGCTTGAACTTACCAATACTGTGCTAGTGTCCACTTCCAAAACTCCTCTGCAGTTCTATCTCTATTTTGGGCTCCTACAGACATAATATTTTCTGTTAATACCCTATTTTAATTATCACTCTAAATGTACATTTATTTCACTTAATAATTTAATATTTTTAAATTTTGTTTGTGGTACACGTTCTGAAACACGCCCGTGTCCCAGCCCGTGTCCCAGCCCGTGTACTTTTCGGGTTTACTCTACACGGCCATGTTGTTTTCTATCTTAGCCGTGTAACTGTACACGGCTTGATACACGCCCGTGTACCTCTCGGGTTGAAAAATTCTTTATGTACACAACCGTGTATTTTTTTTTTCTACACGCCCGTGTTCTTCGAGATTTTTTAGATTTTTAACACTAAACCTTCATTTTTTGTCTTAGAATTTTATCTAAGTTATTCTAGGTGTTTTAGGGTCCTTTCCGAGCCTTTCGGAAGTTTTTGGTCAAAATGACCATTTTGCCCCTATTCCGTTCTATCATTTTTTTCAAATTTTCTAAGTCTAATTATTTTAAAATAATATTCCCTAGGTTTCTGTATCATTTTACAGCTTAAATTGCTGCAAAATCTCAACCTCACTTTTCCCGGCATCGATTACTATTCACCGTCACCTAGGGTCGTTTTTTCATTTTTTGAGCGTTTCGGAGTCTCAAATGGCCCTTTCACTACTCATTAAACGTTATTTATCCCGTCCCTGGCCCTGGGTCCTCGAGAGGCTCGGGTTTCCTATCCTGACCTAACTTTTTCCCTCATTTGCCAAAATACCCCTAACATGAATTTTTTTCATGTTTTAGGCATTTTAGTATTTTAGGGTCGGTTTACTATTCCTTTTGGGTTGGTTTTCCATTTCTAACCCTAATTCACTGAGGGGTCTCGGTTTCCTTCCCGAGTTCAATATTTTTACCCCTCGTTTCCCGAAATGCCCTTAAGCTGATTTTAGAAATTTTGACAGCATTTCTGCTTATATTTTAAGGTTTCTCGGCGTTAGGTACGCCTCAAAACCTTTGTACCTGCCACGTACTATACCAGAGACCTATTTTATACAAACTTTCCAAACTTTGTATAAAAATTTTCCACATGATTCAATATTCAGAACCCAACACAAACCACAACATTTTTCTTTCAACTAGCTTCGGTTTACTAGTTAATCACATCTAAATAATTTTTCATCACATCACATCATTCTTAGGTTTTCTAATGTATAAAACAACATCAAACACCTACAAAACATGCATTCTAACCCTAGCATAGGCACGGATTTTTATGCATAAACACATAGAAAATTTCATTTTCTTTCCTAGGGTTTTTATCAACATTCTTTAACATTAAAAATTTTTCATTTCTTAATGTTCATGCCCACGGTTTCAGCAACAAAATTACATCAAAATTTTTTTGTTTCCTTATTCCAATTCATGCTTAATTCAACACATAATTGAATGAACATAAACACTAAATCAAAACATCAAAACTCATGTATTTTTCACACCATTGAAGCCACAGTTATTTAAGGGAAACATGCAAAATTTTTGCTTGTTTCTAAACCCTAATTCATGTTTTATATATTACAACATCAAACCAATCATAGAATCAACAAAACAACAATTTTTTTCATTGTTTTTCAACACTCCAAACCCACAGATTTTCTAAGGAAAATCAAAGGGAAAAGCTTCAATTTTGAAGCTTACGTTGATTAGTTGATGACTTGAGATTGGAAATGTAATGCAAGCTAGGTTTGGTGTGAAATTGAAAACAAAATTTTGGCTTTTAAAGGGGGAGAAGGCCACGGTTTTTGCTGAATAAAAAGGGCAAGAGTTTGGTTGGTTTTTTTCATTTTTTTGATTAAATTTTGATGCCTATTTGTAGGCAAAAACCAAGGGCTCTTTAGCAAATTTTCTTCAACAATTTGCTAATTGTTCAAGGACTAAAAAGTAAAGATTTTCGGGCAAAAATCAAAATTTTTTCTTCTTCCTTTCCAAGTGGCCGAATGGCCTTTTAAAATTTTTATAAAAAATTTTTCAATGGCTTTTTGGCATAATCTTGGCCATTGATCATAAAGTAACCTAATCTAAACCATACACCTTTCAAAATTACTATCATAATTAAGGAAAATAATTTTTGTTTATGACATAATCATGGTGATGTCATCATACTATTCATATTAATTAACTAATTAATTCGTGGTCAATTTTTGACTGTAATCCGATCCGAACGAACTTCACCGAAATCGCGTAGGTGGGTTCTAGGCGCCTCTAGTGCGATCAGTTTGTCTTATTTTGCTTCCGTTTGATCAGAATTCTCTACCGTTAATTTATATTGTTTTAGTACATTTCAATGCACTCTATAGGGTTTTCGGGTCTGATTTCGAACCGTCTCACCCAATTATGTCTGGTAAGATTTTTCATCCCCGAACTTACACACTTTAACGCTGCCAGAACATTTTTATACTATTCACAACAGTATTAAAACATAACTTTTTCATATTTTATTCATTAAAATTATTATATACATACAATTTTAACCTATTCCGAGAATCCAAAATTCCTGGTTATCACATTCACCCCTCATAGAATTTTCGTCCTCGAAAATTTAGAACAAGTGGGGTACAAATTATTCATTTCATCCTCACGCTCCCATGTAGCCTCTTCAATGTTGTGATTCTTCAACAGCACTTTGACTAATGGGATTGTTTTATTCCTCAAAACTTTATCCTCGTGTGCCAGTATTTGAACAAGTCTCTCCTCGTCGGTCAGGTCTTCCTGAATCTGGATCGGTTCATGTTTCAGTACATGGGTTGGATCCGATATGTACTTCCGTAGCATCGACACGTGAAATACATTATGTACCGCCAACGTTTCTAGAGGTAATGCCAATCTATAGGCGACTTTATCAATGCGTTCGATGATTTCGTATGGCCCAATATATCTTGGACTCAATTTCCCCTTTTTCCCGAACCGCATTATTCCTTTCATCGGTGAAACTCTTAGGAATACGAAATCCCCTTCATTGAACTCCAGGGATCTTCTTCTCTTGTCCGTGTAGCTCTTCTATCGGCTCTGGGCTATCTTCATCCGCTGCTGTATTTTTGTAACTGCATCCACTGTTTCTTGGACGGATTCCGTCTTATGCAGTTGTTTCTCTTATAGGTTGTACCAGTGAACTAGTGATCTACACTTCCTTCCATATAAAGCTTCATAAGGTGCCATACCTATCGAAGCTTGGTAGCTGTTGTTATACGAAAATTCTACCAATGGAAGTTTCTCATTCTAGCTCCCCGGGAAATCTATTATACATGCACACAGCATGTCTTCTAGAGTCTGAATAGTTCGCTTAGATTGCCCGTCTGTCTGCGAATGAAATGCTGTGCTCGGTTGTACTTCTGTTCCCATAGCTTCTTGCATACATGTCCAGAAGTTTGAAGTGAATCGTGGATCACGATCTGACACAATGGATTTAGGAACTCCATGTAGCCTGACTATGTGGTTAACATACAAGCTCGCTAAATTTTCTAATGAGAAGGTCATCTTTACTGCAATGAACCTTTCTGTCTTTGTCAGCCTATCTACAATAACCCAGATGGCATTATAGCCTTCTTGGGTCTTTGGTAGTCCCATCACAAAGTCCATCGTGATATGCTCCCACTTCCACTCAAGAATCTCTAACGACTCTAGCTTCCCACCTGGATGACGATGTTCAGCCTTAACTTTTTGGCACGTCATACACCTACTTACAAACTCTGCTATATCCTTCTTCATCCCTTTCCACCAGAATTACAGCTTCAAATCCTGGTACATCTTGCTGACTCCGGGATGTATTGAGTAAGGCGTTTTATGAGCTTCGGCCATAATTTGCCTTCTTAATCCTTCATCATCTGGAACTTGAATTCTTCCCTAATGTAGGATTAATCCATCTTCAGACGCTTCTTCTAGTGAACCTACAAGCTTCAAATCTCGTCTCTAGGCTTCTCTGATATCTTTATATAGTGTCGACTCCAGTCGCAGCGTAGCTAGCTTTCCGATTATTAACTCCATCTCCAGCATGTTGATTTCTTGTTGTAATGGCTTTGGAAGCTTCCTAATTGACAATTGATGCAGAACAGTAGATTTCCTACTTAACGCATCTGTAATGCGATTGGCCTTTCCTGGGTGATAGAGGATTTTGCAATCGTAATCCTTTACCAGCTCCAGCCATCTCCTTTGCCGTATATTTAGCTCTTTCTGTGTGAAGAAGTATTTCAGACTCTGGTGGTCCATATAAATCTGACACTGAGCTTCATATAAATAATGTCGCTAGATCTTTAACGTGAACACTACTGCAGCAAGTTCCAAATCGTGCGTGGGATAATTCTTCTCATGGTCCTTTAATTGACGCGAGGCCTAGGCAATCACCTTATCGCCCTGCATTAGGACGGCTCTTAATCCTAATTTTGAAGTGTCGTTGTATATCACGAACATCTCCCCTTCCGTTGGAAGTGTAAGTATTGGCGCGCTCGTTAGTCGTTTCTTCAGCTCTTGGAAGCTTTTCTCGCACTGTTCAGTCCATTTGTACTTCCTTTCCTTACGTGTAAGTGCCGTAATAGGAGCGGTAAGTCACGCAAATCCTTCAACGAATCTTCTATAATAGCCGGCCAGACCTAAGAAACTTCGTATTTCTGTCACGCTCTTAGGTACGGGACATTCGTTGATCACCTCCACTTTCATAGGGTCCACAGTGATTCCTTCCTTGGAAACCACATATCCGAGAAACTGTACTCTATCTAGTCAGAATTCACATTTAGAGAATTTGACATAGAGTTGATGCTCCCTTATCGTTTGCAGGACAATCCTCAAATGCTCTTCATGCTCTTCTAGAGTCTTTGAATATATAAGAATGTCATCAATGAACACAATAACAAACTTATCCAGATATTCCTTAAAGACTTGATTCATCAAGTTCATAAAGGCTGCTGGCACATTTGTTAACCCAAACGGCATTACCAGAAATTCGTAATGACCATAACGGGTCTGAAATGCGGTCTTGTGGATGTCACTCTCCTTGATCTTCAGTTGATGATATCATGATCGCAGATCAATCTTGGAGAATACTGCTGCACCTGTGAGTTGATCGAATAGATTATCAATCCTAGGTAGCGGATACCTATTCTTGATAGTAACCTTGTTCAGTTCCCGATAATCGATGCACATCCGAAATGAGCCATCTTTCTTCTTAACAAACAGCACTGGAGCACCCCATGGGGAATAGCTTAGGCGTATGAATCCTTTGTTAAGAAGTTTCTTCAGCTGCTCCTGTAATTCTTTTAACTCTGTCGGTGCCATCCAGTATGGTGCCTTTGAGATTGGTGCAGTTCCTGACATCAGCTCGATCTCGAAGGAAATTTCTTGTTTAGGCGGCAGTCCTGGTAATTCCTCTAGAAAGACATCAATGAACTCCTTTACAATAGGAACATCTTCAGGTTAGGGCTTTGGTTCCTTCGTCACATCTAATATGCATGCTAGGTACCCAGCACAACCGCTAGACATCAGCCTCTTTGCTTTCATTGAGTTGATCATTATCTTTTTCAATATGTGTGACGTATTGACATGCTCAAATCCTTCTTCTTGGTCAGGTTGAAACCTTATCATCCGCTTCCGGCAATCGATGTGGCTTGATACTTCCCTAGGAAATCCATTCCTAGTATTACATCATAGTCAGCAAGTTCCATCACGATCAATTCTACAAATAACTCCCTATTTGCCACAATTATTGGCACATACGGTAACCAGTAATTGGACATCAGGATTTCCCCCAAGGGTAATGCAGTTCTAAATGTCATACCCATGTTGTCCTTAGGATATCCTATCCTATTAGCAAATTGGTATGAAACGAAGGAATGCGTAACTCCTGAGTCAAATAAAACAGATGCCAAATTATTAGCGATAGAAAGCTGACCTGTCACTATATTTGACGTTCCGGCTTCTGCTTCTTCCTTTGTGTAGACCATAACTCTCGCATCTGCTCAAGGTAAGCGTTCTTGTCTTTCCTGCCTCTCAGAATGGGATGACCCTTTAGCTTTAACCTGTAATGCATGTGCCTGGGGATGTTATTGTGACTGAGATGACCCTTGCACGTTCTGCTTATTTTCTGGACAGTTTTTGGCAAAGTGACCGTCCTTCCCACATTGAAAACAGGCATTTGGGGCCAGTCTACATCGACCCGAATGTCTTTTCCCACAGTTCACACAGTCTCGAACCATAGGGCCAGCATTATTGTTTGTTCTCCTCTGCTGGTTCCTATTCCCAGAATTATTTCCTTTTCTCTTCCCTTGGGACTGCTGACCAGAAGTGCTTGGCTGTCTAGCCTTGACAATCGAACTCTGCTTGCTGCTTTGTCTAGTTTGAGGTCCAGCTTGTATAGCTTTGGTCAAGATCTTTTCCTTTTTCTTCGCATCCCAGACCTTCTCTCTCCCTTCCTTTTGTCGGATCAGATAAAACTCTGCCCTCAGTACACGACTAACACAATCAGATATAGTGTCTGGCAGTGTCAACCCACTGTCCCCCAACGCTGAGATCTCGGGGCGAAACATCCCTAGCATCTTCTGGATTTTCTCCCTCTCAGTGGTGACAGTGTATGGGCATAGTTTAGACAACTGATCAAACTTGTTACAGACTTCTATAACTGTCATGTCCCCTTGCTTTAGCTCTGCGAACTCTCTTTGTTGTGGTCACAACAGTGCCGGATTATAATACTTTTGATTGAATTCCTCCAGAAAATCTAACCAAGACATGGCGTACATGTTTCTCCTCAACTTAACTGACTTCCACCAGAACCTTGCATCCCTTTTTAGAACAAAGGAAGCACATAGAATCCTCTCCTGGTCATTCAACTCCATAAACTCCAATATCGTATGAAGTGAAGACAACCATTCCTCAGCATCTAGAGGGTTTGTGGAGCCCTCAAACTCTAGTGGCCTTATACATTGGAATCTTTCATATAATGGCTCGATATTGGCCTTGAGTTGTGGTTGGGGTTGTACCACTTCTACTTGTACCACTCGTGGCACTTCTGGTTCTGGTGCGGCCATTTATGGTGCTTGGTCTTCTTCCTATTCCTGTCTCTACTCCATTTGCTCAAGTCTTTGTCTTAGCCCGGTATTTTCTCTCATTTGGGCTTCTATTAAGGCTTCTAGCTCGTCCACTCTTTCTGACAACACAGGACGTCTTCGCATGTTCCGTAGATTTCTTGGATTCACCATCTTATCCTATTTCCTAAAATCGCACAAAAATCGATCATTAGGTTTTCACAAACATATTTTTACAATATAAGTACAAATAGTTTTGATCATCACATAATTTCACCATTTCACACATTGAATATGGCAAAATATGGTTGTTATTTATTTCATTTCAAAAGTACATTTGTTCGAAGGCTTTTCTCAAAATAGCCTTTCAACACTATCATATATACACATATACAGTTATATACACATATTTATACAACACATATATTTCTACAACTAATCTCCTAGCTGAGGTTGCTCTGGAATCGCCAAAAACTCGATTGGATCCGTTTCCTCATTGTCCGTTCCGTTTTTGGCCTCAGACGACGTTGAGCCTTCAACTGGATCTGCTCCCTCTGGTTGTCTCGACGGACCTGCCTCATGATTGTTTTCCGACGGCCCAGATCCGTATAGGTGGTCTAACATTGCTTCTTGTACCAACTATTCATGCCTCTTGTGCACCATGCGCTCCATCATCATCTCCTCCTCTACTTTAGCTACATTGATAATAAACTCGCGTAAAGTAGCAGGGTATAAAGGGGTTACTCTCTGTCGTAGGTCTAGGGTGAGTCCCTTCCAAAATATATCAGAAAAGTTATCATTTGTGATGTTGGTTAGAGGACACCCCCTTACGATGCTATCCTAGAATTTGACCGCATATGAAAATACAGTATCGCTCAACATCATCTGCTGCCTCTCTGCCTTCAGAACAAAATCTCTAACATCTGCATAACTGGGCATAGCGATGGTGGTGATATTGTCCTACTTTCAGGAGGGCCTACCACTGGTGCAGCACTCTTTTGTGGGAACTGCTCTAGCATGACTTGGCGAAACTCGACCCAATCCATTGCTAGCAGCATCTCCTGATCACAATACTCCCAATATAACCGTCCATCCTCACGGAATGTGCCAATGGCCATCAGAACCCAGCAATCCTGATCTATATCGCACTGGCGCATGATGACCTCAATGTCATGTAGCCAATCTCTTGTAGACATCCCCTACTGACCTCCCTCGAACACCGGTGGATGACTACCTCTAAGCGCATGTACAGCTTGTACTGACACTCGGGCTCCTATACGAGCCCGATCTCCTACCACTGGAATGTCTGCTGCTACAGAGGGGTTCATTATCGGTCGTGGAGGTGGTGCTTGTGCTGGTGCCGGCACTACTATCCTCGGCGCTAGTGGCTTAGGCACAAGTGGTCGCTGCATCACTCGTCGCATCATAGACGGTCTGATCACGGGTCTAGTCCATACCCAAATCGGTCCTCTAGGTCGATATGGATGAGGTCTCACATACGGTGGTCTAGTCATCTTAAGTCCTACAAAAATATATATAATTTCGAATAAATGTAAAGTTAACTAACTTAAAGAAGCTAACTTACTTAGATTGACGAGCAGATCACGCTTCGTGTCAATAGGGATATTGTCAACCGCTCTGATACCAACCTATGACGCCCCCTGTTTCCAACCACCCGCAACCGTCATGAATCGACTCTACGGTCAACCAAGATCGCTCGTGTGCTGAATCCGGGTCATCAGTTTTAAACTCTTTTGCTCACAATTTTTAAATATCAGGGCCTAAAATTTCGCTCATAATTTTTTTTTTCTTTAGTACATACTTCCTCTTAAGAAAACTAAGTGAGAAAGCCATGCCATATACTAACTTTTATATGTCTCAATGAAGTACAACATAATATACAACATATAGTACATATATATAAGTATTGTATATTTTGTTTCCAAATTCATTTTCTTCAACTCAAAAGCTCAGCGGAAAACTTATGGCAGGACCAAATCCACAGTGAGTTCCCTATCCCCTTGACACACTCGCATCCTGCCGCCATCCAGGAATCTACTGGACAGGTTTCTTACCTACAACATGAACAAACTGATGAGCTAACAGGCTCAGTAAGTTCAAACATACATAGTAAGAATCATATCGATTCAAAAACGCTAAAAACTTAGGTAGCGTTTGGTATTGTTTTTGAAATCTATTATGTTTTCAAATTCTCTGAATTTGAGATCGTTTTGAAAATAATTCTGAGAACGTTTCTGAAATTGTGTTTGGTTTTATTTTCTGAGTACATGTTTTGAGAAACAAAAAAGTGAAACTGTATTTGGTTATATTTTTTAAAACCAGTCATTTTATAAGTATTCTATAAAAACATATTTATGTTTGATTTAAAAAAAAATTATTATGAATACCAAAAATTAAAAATTAATAAAATTTTTTAATAGAAAAATGAATTAAAAATTAATAACCATAATATTTAAGTAATTACTATATCAATTAAATCTTAATTAACCATAATAATTAAATAAGAGAAATGAGAGAAATGAGAAAAATGAAATCAGAGAAAATGACTTTTAGTCGTTTTCAATTTTACATTGGGAGCAAAGGAGATTTTGGATTCGTTTTGAAATCTGTTTTCAAAAACAATACAAACCAAACACAATTTCACACCGATTTTGAAATCGATTTCCTAGAGAACCGTGAAATCAGCTCTGGAAACAAAACCATACACGCACTTAATCTCCTATGAACAGACTATTCGCCATGAATAGTATTATTTATCATAAATAGTAATTTTGACCTTTGACTGATAAATAGTAACAGTTACCCTAACTGGTTACTATTCACTTTACCCTAACTAGGTACTATTCACATATCCTAACTGAGTTTACATTACTCTAACGTAAGCTTCGGTTATACTCAATTATGATTTTTATCATTTTATTGATTGTTTATTCTCTATTTGATTTCTAGTTTAGAGCTCTGTTTATGGCAGTACCGATGATTATTAGTGCGCTGACTGGGAGGGTCTAAGGAACAACCTTAGAACATCGGCCTCCACAGTCCTGATAATCCCGTAGGATTTGAACAAACCTTCACCACTATGTTGGAGGGGCGGTACGCCTTAATGGTTTCATTACCATCTTTTAGTTTATAGTCTTGACCAAGTAATCTTATATGTCACCACTAGGTCACTATCCTTCATTGCCTGTAGGTCTTACTTATTCTCGTTATCTGGGATATGTTATTCTAACTAACCCCCAAATGCTTATAGGATTTTATATCTAGTGTACATCTAGTACAGAATAGATCAACACAGTATTTCATGTTGCAGACACGAAAATGCTTGAACTTACCAATACTGCGCTAGTGTCCACTTCTAAAACTCCTCCACAGTTCTATCTCTATTTTGGGTTCCTACAGACATAATATTGTCTGTTAAAACCCTATTTTAATTATCACTTTAAATGTACATTTATTTCACTTAATAATTCAATACTTTTAAATTTTGTTTGTGGTACACGTTTTGAAACACGCCCGTGTACTTTTCGGGTTTACTCTACACGGCCATGTTGTTTTCTAGCTTAGCCATGTAACTGTACACGGCTTGATACACGCCCGTGTTCAAGCCTGTGCACCTCCCGGGATGAAAAATTCGTTATGTACACGACCGTGTATTTTTTTTTCTACATGCTCGTGTTCTTCAAGATTTTTTAGATTTTTAACTCTAAAACCTTCATTTTGAGTCTTAGAATTTTATCTAAGTTATTCTAGGTTTTTTAGGGTCCTTTTCGAGCCTTTCGGAAGTTTTTAGTCAAAATGACCATTTTGCCCCTAACGGGTCTCGGGATCGTAACTGTTCCGTTCTATCATTTTTTTCAAATTTTCTAAGTCTAATTATTTTAAAATAACATTCCCTAGGTTTCTGTATCATTTTACAACTTAAATTACTGTAAAATCTCAACCTCATTTTTCCTGGCCCTCGGTTGCTATTCATCCATCACCTAGGGTCGTTTTTTCATTTTTTGAGTGTTTCGGAGCCTCAAATGGCCCTTTCACTACTCATTCAATGTTATTTATCCTGTCCCCGACCGTCAGTCCTTGAAAGGCTCGGGTTTCCTATCTTGACTTAAATTTTTCCCTCATTTTCCAAAATACCCCTAACATGAATTTTTTTCCTGTTTTTGGCATTTTAGTATTTTAGGGTTGGTTTACTATTCCTTTTGGGTTGGTTTTCCATTTCTAACCCTAATTCACCGAGGGGTCTCGGTTTCCTTCCCGAGTTCAATATTTTTACCCCTCGTTTCCCGAAATGCCCTTAAGCCGATTTTAGAAATTTTGGCAGCATTTCTGCTTATATTTTAAGGTTTCTCGGCGTTAGGTACGCCTCAGAACCTTTGTACCTGCCACGTACTGTACCAGAGACCTATTTTATACAAAGTTTCCAAACTTTGTATAAAAATTTTCCACATGATTCAATATTCAGAACCCAACACAAACCACAACATTTTTCTTTCAACTAGCTTCGGTTTACTAGTTAATCACATCTAAATAATTTTTCATCACATCACATCATTCTTAGGTTTTCTAATGTATAAAACAACATCAAACACCTACAAAACATGCATTCTAACCCTAGCATAGGCACGGATTTTTATGCATAAACACATAGAAAATTTCATTTTCTTTCCTAGGGTTTTTATCAACATTTTTCAACATTAAAAATTTTTCATTTCTTAATGTTCAAGCCCACGGTTTTAGCAAGAAAATTACATCAAAATTTTCTTGTTTCCTTATTCCAATTAATGCTTAATTCAACACATAATTGAATGAACATAAACACTAAATCAAAACATCAAAACTCATGTATTTTTCATACCATTGAAGCCATGGTTTTTCAAGGGAAACATGCAAAATTTTTGCTTGTTTCTAAATCCTAATTCATGTTTTAAATACTACAACATCAAACCAATCATAGAATCAACAAAACAACAATTTTTTTCGTTGTTTTTCAACACTCTAATCCCACGGATTTTCTAAGGAAAATCAAAGGGAAAAGCTTCAATTTTGAAGCTTACCTTGATTAGTTGATGACTTGAGATTGGAAATGCAATGCAAGCTCAAGGTTTTTGCTGAATAAAAAGGGGCAAGAGTTTGGTTGGTTTTTTTCATTTTTTTGATTAAATTTTGATGCCTATTTATAGGCAAAAACCAAGGGCTCTTTAGCAAATTTTCTTCAACAATTTGCTAATTGTTCAAAGACTAAAAAGTAAAGATTTTGGGACAAAAATCAAATTTTTTTCTTCTTCGTTTCCAAGTGGCCGAATGGCCTTTTAAAATTTTTATAAAAAATTTTTCAATGGCTTTTTGGCATAATCTTGGCCATTGATCATAAAGTAACCTAATCTAAACCATACACCTTTCAAAATTACTTTCCTAATTAAGGAAAATAATTTTTGTTTATAATGTAATCATGGTGATGTCATCATACTGTTCATATTAATTCACTAATTTATTCGTGGTCAATTTTTGACTGTAATCCGATCCGAACGGAACTTCATCGAAATCGCGTAGGCGGGTTCTAGGAGCCTCTAGTGCGATCGGTTTGTCTTATTTTGCTTCCGTTTGATCAGAATTCTCTACCATAAATTTTTATTGTTTTAGTACATTTCAATGCACTCTCTAGGGTTTTCGGCTCTGATTTCGAACCGTCTCACCCAATTATGTCTGGTAAGATTTTCCATCCCTGAACTCACACACTTTAACACTGCCAAAACATTTTTACACTATTCACAACAGTATTAAAACATAACTTTTTCATATTTTGTTCATTAAAATTGTTATATACATATAATTTTAACCTACTCCGAGAATCCAAAATTCCCGGTTATCACACTTCCTTTTTAGCTGCGTAAGTACATGGTTTTAAGCCATTAGAAACTAGAAAAATTTCTAGTTTTCAGCCCCCATTGAAAGCTCAACAATTTCTTCCAGAATTGTGCATGAAAGTGTGAAAAATCCATCATAAGGTTCAAGTTACCAAGTAAGCAAGGTAATCCTTCATTTTGGCATCATTTCTTCTTGTTTTTAATGAGGAAAAACCTATGAATGGGCTGTTTTAATGAGAAGAAAATCAGTTTTTTTTTCATGTATTTTTGGTTGAAAGTGTGTAAATGATGCGAGATTAAGTGAAACAAGAAACAAGAGCATGAAAAATCAAGTTTTATGTGCATTTTGCCCACTAAATCCGTGGGTCGTATATGGAATGGAATGATGAATTTTTCATGTTGCTTTGCATGGTTTTTAGTGTTTAAAATTCATGTGGGAATGTGATAAAGGAAGTGAATGAAATGGAAGTGAAAAGCATTAATTCTTATGTTTGTTTTTCAAGAATAATCTGTGGCCACCTTAGGAAAGAAATGGAAATTTGTGTGGTTGATTTGAATGTGGAAAAATTGATATTAATATGTTGATGAATTTAAATGAGGGAATGTGATGAGGAAAAAAATAAAAGTTTGTGATTGAGTTCCATTGAAAAGCCGTGGGCTTCTAAAGGGTGAATGTGTGAAAAAAATTTATGAATCATGCTATGGTTTGTGATGAAAAGGAATGTGTTGATGTAGAAAAATAAACAAGAAAAATTTGTGTTATAAAACAAAATTTTTTGTTTAGGGTTTTTGAGAGAAACCGTGTATAGGTTTAGTGGAAAATGAGAAAGTTTTGTTAAGTCATGTGAATGTGTGATTGAGTATAAAACCGGGCCTAAAAATGATAAAGAACGAGCTGAAATCCCGTTAAAAATGAGCAAGTTTTGTGATAAAATTTTACGTAAAAATTTTGTAACTTTTACGTAAAATTAGGTTTGTGGTATAGTACTTGGCAGGGTAGAATAGGATAGATGGTTTCGAGGCATTTCCTAAACTCCGGGAACCTAGAATTTCAGCGGAAATGCTATCGAAATTTTCAGGATACCCAAAGGGCAATTTGGAAAACGAGGGGTAAAAATAGGGTCGGAAACCGAAAACCCGAGTCCCCTTGGAAACTTAAGCTCAAGAAGAGAATAAGGGATGATTACATAACTAGTAAAATGGCCATTTGAGGTCCCGAAAAGCTAGAAAAATGAGAAACGACCCTGAGGGTCGGAATAATACCACCCAAGGGTCGGTGAATAGTAACCCGAGTATTTTGGTAGAAAATACCGTAAAAGCTCGGTAAGACCTAAGAAACATTATTTTAGGATTTTTGGGATTAGAAAATCCAGATAAAACGATAAAACGAGGATTTCCCGGTCTATAGTCCCATCAGGGGTAAAATGGTCATTTTGACCAAAATGTTCAGAAAAGTGATATTAAGGCTCGGAATAGTTTTCCATGCAGCATAATAATTTCAGAATTAAAAATATGAATCCCAAAACGAGTAATTAAGAGTTCCAATTATAAATTTTATACTTTCACTATATTTTAGATATGAAGTGAATAGTAAAAATAACCGCGATTTATTTCGGTTATAGGAAAGCAACCAAAAGGCGAATTAAGGAAGCCGGTTGACTCAGAAAAGGAATCGCTACTAAAATATCGGTAAGTTCACACATTTATTTGTCTGCAGCATGAATTTACTCAGTATGTTTATGTGATATAGACGACAAAAATGTAGTAGTCAGGTGCTGTATGCACACTAACATAAGATGTAAAAACTTAAGAAAATTATAGAATAAATTACATAATAAATTTAAAGAGTTCCAAACCCTAGAGGCAGCATAATTGCCATCGGTCAGGAACCATCAAAAACTCAGTAATTAAATCAGTATTGGCGTATCGGCCTCCCACACGAGTGGAGGTTTCTCAGATTTTAGTTACAGTTATAATAGGACTCCAAACTACTGGTGATATATCCCGGGTTTGGAAGTCTGATATATTCAGACTATAGAAGATTGGCCAGTGGGTCACTCCCCAGAGTTCCTCTCAGTTATGCACGCATTACGGTATGGCTAATTCAGGGGCCCAATAGCAGAATTCAGTATCAGATAAAGACTTAAGATTTCAGAACTGCCATCATTGAGCATAAAACGTACTAATTACATGTGTAGTAGTTTAGATACCAGTTGATATGAATAGTATCAGTCAAAGTCAACTTTATTATTCATGTTTAAAAGTCAAAAGTACTATTCATATGAATAGTACTTTTTTATGGTTTTGTGTTTTATGTTCCTGCATGTATGTTTGAACTTACTGAGCCTGTCGCTCACCAGTTTATTCATGTTGCAGGTAAGAAACCTGTACACCAGTAGACCATGGATGGACAAGAAGCGGGATTGCATCTGCCTCCAGGGTTAAGCAAGGGGAATGGTCCTGCTGATGTTTTTCACTGTGCAGATTTTAAGTATTGTTTTAAGAGTAGATTTTGAATTATATTTTGAAAATACATCATGATGTAAATTATGTACGACCAGTATGATAGTAGTGTATTTTATGTTTATGATGTTTATATTTTTATAGTTTACAATCCCCAACAGTTAAAAAAAAAATTTCCTCGATTTTTAGAATAAAAATATCTGAATTGTAAATAGTAATTTAACAAGAACAAGTTATAAGTAAGATGCCGGTGACCCATTAAGGTAACGGTCTACCATAGCGGACTTTAAAGCTCTACTATGCTAGTATTGTAGCCTCAATTCAGGGCGGGCCGCCATATGTAGCCTTTTCAACGTTGTGATTTCTCCACAGCACTTTGACTAATGGGATTGTTTTATTCCTCAAAACTTTATCTTTGCATGCCAAAATTTGAACAGGTCTTTCTTCATAGGTCAGATCTTCCTGAATCTGGATTGGTTCATGTTTCAACACATGGGATGGATCCGATATACACTTTCTCAGTATCGACACGTGAAGCACATTATGCACTGTCGACATTTCTGGAGGTAACGCCAATCTATAAGCAACTTTACCAATGCGTTCGATAATCTCATATGGTCCAATATATCTTAGACTTAATTTCCCTTTCTTTTTGAACCGCATTATCCCTTTCATCGGTGAAACTCTTAGGAATACGAAATCCCCTTTGTTGAACTCTAGGGCTCTTTTTCTTTTGTCCGCATAGCTCTTCTGTCAACTTTGGGCTATTTTTATCCGTTGCTGTACTTTTGTAACTGCATCCACTGTTTCTTGTACAAAATCTATCTTATGCAGTCGTTTTTCTTGTAAATCATACCAATGAACCTGTGATCAACACTTCCTTCCATATAGAGCCTCATAGGGTGCCATACCTATCGAAGTTTGGTAGCCGTTATTACATGAAAACTCTACCAATGGAAGTGACGTGAATCAAACAAGCAAAGTTGACGTTTTTGGCATGAATCTTAAACGTGGAGCTGATTGCAAGAAAATGTTTACTTTCCTTATTTTATTTTGTTTCCTTTTCTTTTCTTTGACTTTAAGGGGGCGTGTAAATGTTGATCATATTGTCAACTTTCCTTTATTTTTTTAGGCATGAATTAGGTGAATTAGGAGTAAGTTTTCATATTTTTTTTAAGAATATTTTGAGAATATTCTTGTAATCTATGCCTATAAAAAGGTGTCCACAAGCAATGAAATAACATCATCAGTTTTATTCACAAATTTGAGAGTTATATTTCTCTTTGGTTCTTTGAGAGCTATTCAAACTTATCGGAGTTTTCCGTGGCATTTACCATCGACTTATCAAACGGATTTCCATCATCGTTTGTGGCGTCTTCATTATACCAAGGTTCTTATTTCACAATAAGCAACAGGTTGAGGTCATTCTATACCGAGGTTCTTGTTTTTGTTGAAGCAACGGGTCGAGGTTCCATCCAAAGCCTGAGTCTTAGAACGTTCTTGGGGTCCTAATCTTGACGGGTCTCGTTATTCTTGGCGCGGTTCGTATCAGGAAGTTTCTCATTCCAACTCCTTGGGAAATCGATTGTACACGCACGCAGCATGTCTTCTAGCATTTGAATGGTTCACTCAGATTACCCATCTGTCTGTGAATGAAATGCTGTGCTCAGACGCACTTTTGTTCCCATAGCTTCTTGCACACATGTCCAGAAATTCGAAGTAAATCGAGGATCACGATCTAACACAATGGATTCAAGAACTCCATGTAACCTGACTATGTGGTTAACATACAAGCTCGCTAACTTTTCCAACGAAAAGGTTATTTTTACAACAATGAACCTGGCTGTCTTTGTCAATCTATCTACAATAACCCAAATGGCATCATAACCTTCTCAGGTCTTTGGTAGTCCTACCACAAAGTCCATTGTGATATGTTCCCATTTTCATTTAGGAATCTCAAACGGCTCTAGTTTTCCGCCTAGATGACGATGTTCAGCCTTAACCTTTTGGCACATCATACATCTGCTGATAAACTCAGCATTGTCTTTCTTCATCCCTTTCCACTAGAATTGTAGCTCAAATCCTGGTACATCTTATTGGCTCCGGGATGTATTGAATATGGCGTTTCATGGGCTTCCACCATAATTCACCTTCATAATCCTTTATCGTCTGGAACTTGAATTCTTCCCTGATGTAGGATTAATCCATCTTTAGACACTTCCTCTTGCAAACTTGTTTGATTCAGGTTTCGTTTCTGAGCCTCTCTGATGTCCTCATATAGCATTGACTTCAATTGTAATGTGGCTAACTTTTCGGCTATTAGCTCCACCTTCAGCATGTTCATTTCTTGCTGTAATGGCTTTGGAAGTTTTCCAATTGGCAGTTGTTATGAAATAGTAGATTTTTTACTTAACGCATCTGCAACGCGATTGGCTTTTCCAGGATGGTAGAGAATTTCACAATCATAGTCTTTTACCAGCTCTAACCATCTCCTTTGCCGTATATTTAACTCTTTTTATGTGAAGAAATACTTTACACTTTGTTGGTTAGTATAAATCTGACACTGAGCTCCATACAGGTAGTGTCACCAGATCTTTAGTGCGAACACTACTGCAGCAAGTTCCAAGTCATGCGTGAAATAATTCTTCTCATGGTCCTTTAATTGACGTGAGGCATAGGCAATCACCTTGTTGCCTTGCATTAGGACAGCTCCTAATCCCATCTTCGAGGCGTCGCTGTATATCATGAACATCTCCCCTTCAGTAGGAAGTGTAAGTATTGACGCGCTTGTTAGTCATTTCTTCAGTTCTTGGAAGCTTCTTTCGCATACCTCCGTCCACTCGTACTTCCTCTCCTTGCGTGTCAAAGCTGTAAGAGGTGTAGCGAGTCATGCGAATCCCTCTACAAATCTTCTATAATAGCCGGCTAGACCTAAGAAACTCCATATTTCTGTCACGCTCTTAGGTGCGGGCCATTCGTTGATCGCCTCCATTTTTGCAAGATCCACAGTGATTCCTTCCTTGGAAACCACATGTCCAAGAAAATGTACTCCATTCGGCCAAAATTCGTATTTGGAGAATTTGGCATAGAGTTAATGCTTCCTTATCGTCTGTACGACAATCTTCAGATGCTCCTCATGCTCATCGCAAGTCTTTGAATATATGAGTATGTCATTGATAAACACAATGACAAACTTATCCAAATATTCCTTAAAGACTCGATTCATCAAGTCCATAAAAGCTGTTGGCGCATTTGTTAACCCAAACGGCATCACAAGAAATTCGTAATGACTGTAGCGGGTCTGAAATGCGGTCTTGTGGATGTCACTCTCCTTGATCCTTAGTTGATGGTATCCTGATCTCAGATCAATCTTGGAGAATACTGTTGTGCCTTTTAGTTGATAGAACAAGTCATCAATTCTAGGTAATGGATACCTATTCTTGACAGTAACCTTGTTCAACTCTCGATAATCAATGCACATACAAAACGATCCATCCTTTTTCTTGACAAACAACACTAGAGCACCCCATGGGGAATAGCTCTGGTGTATAAATCATTTGTCAAGAAGCTCCTTCAGCTGCTCCTATAACTCTTTTAATTTGACCAGTGCCATTTGGTACGGTGCCTTTGAGATAGGTGTAGTTCCTGGCATCAGCTTGATCTTAAAGGAAATTTCTCGTTCAGGTGGCAATCTTGGTAATTCCCCTGGGAAGACATTAATGAATTCCTTCACGACAGGAACGTCTTCGGGTTGAAGTTTTCATTCCTTCGTCACATCCACTATGCATGCTAAGTATCCAGCACAACCGCTAGACATTAGCCTTCTTGTCTTCATCGAGTTGATCATTATCTTCTTCGATTTGCTTGACGTTTCAATGTATTCAAATCCATCATCTTGGTCGGGTTGAAACCTTATCTTCTGCTTCCATTAATCGATCGTGGCTTGATACTTCCCTAGGAAATCCATTCCTAGTATTACATCGTAGTCAGCAAGCTCCGTCACGATCAATTCCGCAAACAACTCCCTATTTGTCACAATTATTGGTACATAAGGTACCCAGTAATTGGACATCAAGACTTCCCCCGAAGGTAAAGCTGTTCTAAATGTCATACCCATATTGTCCTTAGGATATCCTATCCTATTCGTAAACTGGTATGAAATGAAAGAATGCTTAGCTCCAAAATCAAATAAAACAGACACCAAATTATTAGCGACAGAAAGCTGACCTATCACTACGTTTGACGTTCCAGCTTATGCTTCTTCCTTTGTGTAGACCATAACTCTAGCATCTGCATAGGAGAAGCGCTCTAATCTTTCCTGCCTCTCTGAATGGGATGAACCTACAACCTTAGCCTGTAGTGAATGTGCCTGGGAATGTTGCTGTTGTGACTGAGACGAGCCTTGCACATTTTGCCTATTTTTCAGATAGTTTCTGGCAAAGTGACCATCCTTCCGACATTGGAAACAGGCATTTGGGGTAAGTCTGCATTGGCCTACATGTCTTTTCCCACAGACTACACAGTCTCCAACAATAGGGCCAGCATTATTGTTCGTTCTCTTTTGCTGGTTCCTATTTTCAGAATTATTTCCTTTTCTCTTCCCCTGGGACTGTTGACCAGAAATACTTGCTTGTCCAGCCTTAGTGTTCTGATTCGGTTTACTACTTTGTCTAACCTGGGATCCAACTTGTACAGCTTTAGCCAAGACCTTTTCCTTCTTTCTAGCATCCCAAATCTTTTCACTTTCCTCCTTCTATCGAACCAAGTAATATTCAGCCCTCAACGCCCTGCTTACATAATCGAAAATAGTAGTAGGTGGGGTCAATCCACTGTCCACCAATGCTGAGATTTTGGGACGAAACATTCCCAGCATCTTTTGGATTTTTTCCCTCTCAGTGGTGATAGTGTACGGGCACAGTCAGGACAACTGGTCGAACTTGCTACAGACTTCAATTACTGACATGTCCCCCTGCTTCAATTCTGTAAACTCTCTTTGCTGTGGTCTCAGCAATGCAGGATTGTAGTACTTCTGATTGAATTGCTCGAGGAAGTCTAACTATGACATCGTAAGCATGTTCCTTCTCAACTTAACTGATTCCCACCAAAACCTTGCATCCTTTTTCAGAACAAAGGATGCACATATAATCTTTTCCTGATCGTTCAGCTCCATAAATTCTAAGATCATATGGAGTGAAGACAACCTCTCCTCTGCTTCTAACGGGTTTGTGGAACCCTCGAACTCCAACAGCTTCATTCGTCAGAATCTTTCATATAGTGGCTCATGGTTGACTTGGGGTTGTGGTTGGGGTTCTATTTCTTCTTCTGGTGCTACTGGTGGCACTTATGGTTTAGGTGCAGCCATTTGTGGGTTCTGGGCCTCTTCTTAGCCTTGTCTTTGCTCCATTTGCTCCAGTCTTTGCCTTAGTTTAGCATTTTCTCTTATTTAAGTCTTAATCAAAGCTTGTAACTCATCTACTCTTTTTGACAGGACTGGATGCCCTCTCATGTTCCTCAAGTTTCACAGATTCACCATCTTTTCTACTTCCTATAATCGCATGAGAGTCGATCGTTAGATTTTCATAAACATACTAATATAAGTTAAAAAAATAGCTTTAATCATCACATAATTTCAACATTTCATCCATTGAACATGTCAAAATGTGATTGTCATTTCTTTTCATTTCAAAATTTTTCAAAAGTACATCAGTTCGAAGGTTTTTCTCAAAATAGCCTTTGGATATAGTCATATATACACATATATGGATATATATACACATTTGTACAACACATGTTTTTCTACACCTGATCTCCTAACTGAGGTTGTTTCAGGATTGTCAAAAATTCAACTGGATCCATTTCTTCCTCATTCGTTCCGTTTCTGGCCTCGGATGGCGTTGATCCTTCAGTTGGACCCATACCCTCTTGTTGTCTTGATAGACCAACCTCATGGTCATTTGCCATCGGTCTAAATTCGTACAGGCGATCTAACATTACTTCCCGTAGTAACTATTTTACACCTTTTGTGTACTATGTGCTCCATCATCATCTCTTCCTTTACTTTAGCTACCGTAACTATAAACTCACGCGAAGTAGTATGGTATAAAGGAGTTACCCTATGTCGTAGGTCAATAGTGAGTCCCTTCCAAAACATGTCACAAAAATCCTCGTCTGTGAGGTTGGACATAGGACATGTCCTCACAACATTATCCTGGAACTTGACTGCATAAGTGAATACAGTGTCACTTAGCATCATATGCTGTCTCTCTGCCCGAAGAACAAAATCTCTGACATCTGTATACTTGGGCATAGTCGATGGTGGCGCTACTACATTGTTCTCAAGAGGGTCTAAAATTGGTGCTGAACTCCTCTGTGGAAACTGCTGCATCATGATTTGGTGAAACTCAGGCCAATCCAGTGCTAACAGCATCTCCTGGTCACAGTACTCCCAATATAACCGTGCATCCTCACTTAATGTGCCAAGGGCCATCAATACCCAGCAATCCACATCTATGTCGCACTGGTGCATGATTGTCTCTACATCATGTAGCCAGTCCTGAGTAGAGATCCCCTACTGACCTCCCTCGAACGTAGGTGGATGACTGCCTCTAAAAACGTGTACTACTCGTACTAATACTCTAGCTCCTATACGAGCTCAATCTCCCATTACTGGAATATCTACTGTAACTGGTAGGTTTACAACCGGTCGAGGGGGTGGTGCTTGTATCGGTGCCTGCGCTACAATCCTCGGCACTAGCGGCTCAGGTACTAGTGGTCGTGGTGCTGCTCGCTGGATCATAGATGGTCTGATCATAGGCCTAGTCCATACCCGGATCGGTCCTCTCGGTCGGTATGGGTGAGGTCTCACATACAGGGTCTAGTCATCGTATGGCCTACAAGATTATATAACCTCGAATAAACAGAAAGTTAACTAACTTAAAGAAAACTAACTTACTTGGATTGACGAGCAGATCGCGCTTCGTGCCAATAGAGATATGGTCAACTGCTCTGATACCAACCTATGGCACCCCTGAATCCAACCACGTGAAACTGTCATGAATCAACTCTGTTGCCGATCAAGACAGCCCTTGTGTCGAATTCGGAACGCCATTTAAAACTCTTTTTCTTAAACTCTCATTTTTTTAGGGCCCAAAAATTTCGCCCATAATTTTTTTTCTTTTTAATATATACTTTCTCGAAAGGAAAGCTAAGTATAAAAGCCATGTAAAATACAATACTAACTTTTAGTTGTCTTTTTTGAGTACAACATAATGTATAATATACAAAATATTTATACTGCATTTTTTTTTTCAATGACATATTCTCTTCAATTCACTAACTCTCAAAGCTCAGTGGAAGACTTATGGTAGGACCAAGTCCACGGTGAATTCCCTATCCCTTGACATGCGCACATCCTACCGCCATGCATATGGTCTACTGGACAGCTTTCTTACCTGCAACATGGAAAAACTGGTGAGCTAACAGGCTCAGTAAGCTCAACCATACTTAGTAAGAATCACATGGATTCAAAAACATTAAAAACTCAATTTCCTATGAATGGTACTATTCATCATGAATAGTGACTTTGACATTTGACTGATGAATAGTAATTGTTACCCTAACAGGTTACTATTCACATTACTTTAATCAGATACTATTCACATTAGCCTAACCGATTACTATTCATATTAGCCTAACCTGTTACAATTCACATTTCTCTAACCGAGTTTGCTATACTTAGTGTAAGCTTCGGTTATGCTCAATTATGGCTTTTATCATATTATTGATTACTCTTTCTCTATTTATATTCTGGTATTGAGCTCTTTTATGACAGTATCGATAATTTATCTTGCACGCTAACTGGGAGGGCCTAGGGAGCGACCCTAGAGCTTCTTCCCCCACAGCCTTTATTATATCCCCGTAGGACCTGAAAAACCTCCATCACAACGTTGGAGGGGTGATACGGCTTAAATGGTTTTATTACCATCTTTTAATTATAGTTTTGACTAAGTGACATTAATCGTCACCTCAAGGTCACTAACCTCCATCGCCCGTAGGCCTTAAATATTCTGTTCCTTTTATTATGTGGGACCTGTTATACTAACTAATCCCTAAATGTCCATAAGACTTAATACCTAGTGTACGACTAGTACATAACAGAATAATACAGTATTTCATGATGCAGACATGAAAATGCTTGAACTTACCAATACTGCGATGATGTTTACTTCCGGAACTCCTCTACAGTTCTATCTCTAGTTTAGGTTCCTACAGACATAATATTGTCTGTTAATACCCTATATTAATTATCACTTTAATATACATTCATTTCACTTAACAATTCAACATATTTTAACTTTATTTGTGGTACACTGCCTGCAACACGCTCGTGTCCCAGCCCGTGTACCTCTCGGGTTCACTCTACACGGTCGTGTTTCACTGTACACGCCCGTGTATTATTTAAACTCTAGATTTCAACTCTAAAATCTTTATTTTTAGGTTCTATAATTTTATTTAAGTCATTCTAGGTCCTTTAGGGTCCTTTTCGAGCCTTTCAGAAATTTTTGGTCAAAATAACCATTTTACCCCTAACGGGTCTCAGGACCGTAACTATTCCGTTCTATCACTTTTCTCAAATTTTCTAAGCTCAAATGTCGTAAAATAATATTTCCTAGGCTTTTGTATCATTTTACAGCTTAATTCGCTGCAAAATCTCAATTATCATTTTCTCGGCTCTTGATTACTATTCATCCGTCGCCTATGGTCGTTTCTCGTTTTTCGAGCATTTCAGAGCCTCAAATGGCCATTTCACTATTCTTAAAATGTTTTTCATCCCGTCCCCAACCCTCAGTCCTCAAAGGGCCTTGGGTTTCCTATCCCGACCTAATTTTTCCCTCGTTTCCCAAAATACCCCTAACATGAATTTTTTTCCTGTTTTAGGCATTTTAGTCATTAAGGGTCGGTTTACTATTCCTCTTGGGTTGGTTTTCCATTTTCAATCCTAATCCACCGAGGGGTCCCGGTTTCCTTCCTGAGTCCAATACTTTACCCCTCGTTTCCTGAAATGCCCTTATGCCGTTTTGGAAATTTCGACAACATTTCCGCTTGTATTTTAAGGTTTTCCCGGCGTTAGGTACTCCTTAGAACCTTTGTACCTGCCACGTACTATACCAGAGGCATATTTTATATAAAGTTTCCAAACTTTGTATAAAAATTTTTCATATTAACCAACATTCAAAAATCAATACACAACATCAATTCTTTCCAAACCTTGCCTTGGTTTATTATGTTAATCATCACCAAATATTTTTCATCACCTTCCATAATTATCACATTTTATTCTTAGGTTTTCAAATGTGTAAATCAACATTAAAACCTAACCAAATTTTCATTCTAACCCTAGCATTAGCCACAGATTTTTCATCCAATTTCACATAGAAAATCTTGTTTTCTTTCCTACTGTTTTTGTCAACATTACACATTCCTATTTAACACTAAAAATTTCTCATTTTCTAGTGTTTATCACCCACGGATTTTAGCATGAAAAATACATCAAATTTTCTTGTTTCTTGATTCCAATTCATGGTTGATTCAATATGTAACCAAATGAACATAAACACTAAACCAAACCACCAATTTTCAATCATTTTTCATACCAATGGTGCCACAATTTTTCATGGAAACCAAGCATAAATTTTTGCTTGTTTCTTATGTGGCGGCCCGCCCTGAATTAAGGCTACAGTACTAGCATAGTAGAGCTTTAAAGTCCGCTATGATAGACCGTTACCTCAATGGGTCGCCGGCATCTTACTTATAACTTGTTCTTATTAAATTACTATTTGTAATTCAGATGATTTTTATTCTGAAAATCGAGGAATTTGTTTTTTTTTTTTAAACTGTTGGTGATTGTAAACTATAAAAATATAAGCATCATAAAACATAAGATACACTACTGTCATACTGGTCGTACATAATTTACATCATGATGTATTTTTAAAATATAATTCAAAATCTACTCTCAAAACAATACTCAAAATCTGCACAGCGAAAAACAACAGCAGGACCATTCCCCTCGCCCAGCCCTAGAGATAGATGCAATCCCACTCCTCGTCCATCCACGGTCTACTGGTGTACAGGTTTCTTACTTGTAACATGAATAAACTGGTGAGTGACAGGCTCAGTAAGTTCAAAATACATGCAGGAACATAAAACACAAAATCATGAAAAACACTATTTACATAAATAGTAACTTTGACTTTTGACTATGAATAGTAAGGTTGACTTTGACTGATACTATTCATGCCAACTAGTATCTAAACTACTACACATACATTTAGTACGTTTTATGCTCAATTATGGCAGTTCCAAAATCTTAAGTCTTTATCTGATACTGAATTCTGCTATTGGGCCCCTGAATTGGTCGTACCATAATGCGCGTATAACTGAGAGGGACTCTGGGGAGCGATCCACTGGCCAATCCTCTACAGTCTGAATATATCAGATTTCCAAACCCGGGAAATATCACTAGTAGTTTGGAGTCTTATTATAACTGTAACTGAAATCTGAGAAACCTCCACTTGTGTGGGAGGCCGGTACGCCAATACTGATTTAATTACTGAGTTTCTGGTGGTTCCTGACCGGTGGCAATTATGCTGCCTCCAGGGTCTGGAACTCTTTAAATTATTCTATAGTTTATTCTGTAGTTTTCTTAAGATTTTATCTTTTGTGTTAGTGTGCATATAGCACCTGACTGCTAAATTTCTGTCATCTATATCACATAAACATACTGAGTAAATTCATGCTACAGACAGATAAATGTCTGAACTTACCGATATTTTACTAGCGATTCCTTTCTTGAGTCAACCGGCTTCCTTAATTCGCCTTTTGGTTGCTTTTCTATAACTGAAATAAATTACGGTTATTTTTACTATTCACTTCATATCTAAAATATAGTGAAAGTATAAAATTTGTAATTGGAACTCTTAATTACTTGTTTTGGGATTTATATTTTTAATTCTGAAATTATTATGCTGCATGAAAAACTATTCGGGGCCTTAATGTCACTTTTTTGAACATTTTGGTCAAAATGACCATTTTACCCCTGATGGGACTATAGATCGGGAAATTCTCGTTTTATCGTTTTATCTGGATTTTCTAATCCCAAAAATCCTAATATAACTTTTCTTAGGTCTTACCAAGCTTTTAATGTATTTTCTACCAAAACTCTCGGGTTACTATTCACCGATCCTCGGGTGGTACTATTCTGACCCTCAGGGTCGTTTCTCATTTTTCTAGCTTTTCGGGACCTTAAATGACTATTTTACTAGTTATGTAATCATTCCTTATTCTCTTCTCGAGCTTAAGTTTCTGAAGGGGCTCAGGTTTACAGTTCTCGACCCTATTTTTACCTCTCGTTTACCAAATTGCCCTTCGGGCATCTTGAAAATTTCGGCAGCATTTCTGCTGAAATTCTAGGTTCTTGACATTTAGAAAACGCCTCGAAACCATCTATCCTATTCTACCCTGCCAAGCACTATACCACAAACCTAATTTTATATAAAAGTTACAAACTTTTTACATAAAATTTCATCACAAAACTTGCTCATTTTTAGCGAGAATTCAACCCGTTTTTTATCATTTTTAGGCCCGGTTTTATACTCAAATCACACATTCACATGTCTTAACCAAACTTTCTCATTTTCTACCAAACCTATACACGGGTTTTCTCAAAAACCCTAAAAAAAAATTTTTGTTTTATAACTCAAAGTTTTCTTGTTTATTTTCCACATCAACACATTCATTTTTTTATCACAATCCGTAGCGTAATTCATCAATTTTTTTTTTTCACACTTTCACCCTTTAAAAAGCCACGACTTTTCAATAAAAACTCAAGCACAAACATTTATTTTTCTCATATCATTCCCTCATTTGTTTCATCAACATGTTAATATCAAATTTCCACATTCAATCAACAACATAAATTTCCACTTTTTTGTTCCTAAGGTGGCCACGGATTCTTCTTGAAAAACAAACATAAAAATTCATGTTTTTCACTTCCATTGCATTCACTTTCTTTATCACTCTCCCACATGAAAATCAACACCCAAAACCATGTAAAGCAACATGAAAAATTCATCATTCCATTCCATATACAACCCAGGGATTTAGTGGGAAAAATGCACATAAAACTTGATTTTTCATGCTCTTGTTTCTTGTTTCACTTAATCTCACATCATTCACACACTTTCAACCAAAAATACATGAAACAAAAACTGATTTTCTTCTCATTAAAACAGCCCGTTCACACTGTTTTTCTTCATGAAAAACAAGAAGAAATGATGCCAAATTAGAAGGTTACCTTGCTTGCTTGCTAACTTGAACCTTGTGATGATTTTTTCACACTTTCTTGCATAAATCTTGAAGAAATTTTTGAGCTTTCAAGGGGGGAGACACACGGCTTTAATGGGGGCTGAAAACCAGAAATTTTTCTGTTTCTAATGGCTTAAAACCATGTACTTATGCAGCCAAAAAGGAGGGACTAAATTGCAAATGATTTAAGGGTGTTTTAGCAAACTTTTTTTGCAATTTTTCTACTCTTTAGGGGGTGTTTTATAATTAAACAAAGAGGACCAGATTTTTATCTGATTTTGGCCCCAAAATCTGCCACCTTTCATGCCCTAGAACCCTCTTGAATTTTGCTTAAGCTTCCTTTGACTTTTCTAGTTGACTTTGCATCTTAGCCATTGATTTTTCTTGACTTTAAACCCTAGCCCTTGTATTGGAATGTATCCTTACTTACTTTCAAAGATTAACACTAAATCTTCGACTCCTTATATATATTTGGAGTCAAACTTTTGACCAAAAGTCAAACCGAAAATTTTTGCACTGAAATCACGTAGATGAGTTCCTGAGGCTGTCCGCGTGATCAGTTTTCCTTATTTCGCTCCGGTTTGCTTAAAAATCAATACCGTACGTATTTTGTATTTTAGTGGTTTATAGTATATTTTCAAAATTTCTGAAACTGAAAAGGCATATTTTGTCCGATTTCGGTTTGGTAAAATTTTTCGTTTCTGATCACACTCGTGTCTACATTGTCCGAACATTTCATCGCATTCTAAATAGTATTAAAACATATGTTTTACAATTTTACACATAAAAATCGTAGAGTACACAAGTTATATAAAATTTCTAAAAACAGTAAAATTTCTCGATTATGACATCTTAACCCTAAATCATGCTTTAATCTCTAAAACACCAAACTAATCATAACATCAACAAATCATCAATTTTTATCAATGTTTCTACACCTCCATACCCATGGATTTTCACTAAGAAAATCAAGTAAAATTGCTTCAATTTGGAAGCTTACCTTATCTATTTGATTCCTTGATGCTAGAAATGAAATGGAAGCTAATTTTGGTGTGAAATTTTGGACAAAATTTGGCTTGGAATACACTAAAGGGGCATGGTTTTTGGCTGTAGAGAATTGGCAAGAGTTTGGACAATTTTTTTCATTTTTTTGAATGAATTTTGAAGCCTATTTATAGGCAAAAGCTAAGGACTACTTAGCAAATTTTTTCCAACAATTTGCTAATTGTTTAATGACTAAAATGCAATATTTTTGGGCCAAAAATCAAATTTTTTTCTACCCACATCCTAGGTGGTTGAATGGCCATTTTCCAAATTTTTTAATAATTTTTTCAAGGTTATTTTGGCAAGATCATGGCCATTGATCAAAAGGTCATCAAATCCTAACCCTACACCTTTTACATATTACTTTCCAAGCCTTAAAATTGTATTTATGACATCATAATTATGATGTCATCCTATCATATATACATATTAATTCACTAATTAATTTGTGGTCAAATTTTGACCGAAAGTCAAACTGAACGGAAGTTTACCGAAATCGCGTAGGCGAGTTCCGCGCGCCTCCGGTGCAATCGTTTTGTTTTATTTTGCTTCTGTTTGGTCAAAATTCTCTATCATAAATTTCTATCTTTTTGTGCATTTTAGCGTACTCCCTAGGGTTTTCGGCTCCATTTTCAAACCCCCTCACCCGATTCTGTTCGGTAAGATTTTCTATCCTCGAACTCACTTACTTTAACGCTGTCGGAACATTTTTACAGTATTCACAATAGTATTAAAACACAAATTTTTTTTTTAATTTTATTCATTAAAATTTGTACATACATACAATTTTAATCTAGTCTGAAAATCTAAAATTCCCGGTTATCACACCTAAAACTTAAGATTTGCCATAATTGAGCATAATGTGTACTAATAGTATGTGTAGCAGCTTAGGTCAAAGTTAGTATGAATAGTACCAATCAAAGTCAACCTTACTATTAATGGTCAAAAGTCAAAGTTACTATTTATGTGAATAGTACTTTTTATGATTTTATGTTTTATGTTACTATTTGTATGTTTGAACTTACTAAGCCTGTCACTCACAAGCTTATTTATGTTGCAGGTAAGAAGCCTGTACACCAGTAACTAGTGGATGGACGAGGGTCGAGATCTGCATCTACCACCAGGACTGGGCGAGGGGACTGGTCCTGCTGATGTTTTCCGCTGAGCACTTTTGAAAGTTATTTTGCATGTTTGTAACATGATGTAAATTAAGTATGACAGAATATGATATGTATTACAGTATGCATTTTATGAGGTTTTATGACTTTACAGTTTAAAGTTCTGTTTAAAAAAAATATATTCTAGTTTTTCAACGATAAATTTAAGTTTAAAATTACGATCAGTAAATAACAAAGAAAAGTTATAAGTAAGTTGCCAGCGACCCATTGAGGTGACAGTCTATCATAGTGGACTTTGAAACTCTACTATGCTAGTATTATTAGCCTCCATGAATGGCGGGTCGCCACAGTTGGTGTTAGAGCAGTTGACCATGTCCCTCAAGGCCTGATGCGTATCCCGTTCGTCGATCCAAGTAAGTTAAGTTTATTTTCATAATTAGTAACATGTCTGTTTACATTAAGTGAACCTTATCTAAGAGTTAGATGACGAGACCACCCTACTTTCGACAACATCCATATCGAACTAGGGGTCTTCCCAAGGTGTGGACTAGACCCATAATTAGGTCATCCTCACTCTGACAACAGATGGTACATCCTCTAGCACTGGTGACCACCAAGGCACCAACCCCTTCGCCAGTACTCAATCCACCATCAGTAGTAGTTGATATCCCAGTAGTTGGCGGACGAGATCACATTGGCTTGAGAGTTTTTGCTAGAGCTACCCAGGCTTTTAGGGCCTGTTAGCCACTTATATTTGATGGAGGACGTCAGTCAGTAGCAGTACAGGACTGGCTGCAGACTGTAGAGATCATCTGTCGATCCTATGATATAGACTGAGATTACTGGGTCATCCTCGCAGTGAGCATTTTTCAAGGAGATGCCAGAATATACTGGGAGTTCTGTGATCAAGAGGCATTATTGAGGCTTAACTGGGCCAACTTTTGCTTGGTCATGAGACAGCAATTTTCTGGAAGGAGCCCAGAGACGTCTCCAGTTCCCTCAGCTAGAGAGGAAAGTACACCATAACCAGTATTACCCTAAATAACGGATGTTAGGGATTATCGTTAGAGAGTGGAGAGATTTCAGATGACGCCTGGGGATACAGTGCTAACATATGCGGTGCGATTTGATGAGAATGTTGTAAAAAGGTGCCCACTCCCAAACTTTTCAGATGAAGATTTTTGTGAAATGTTCTAGAGAGGACTTACCACCAAACTGAAACGAAGGGTAAGTCTACTTCATTCCATTCCTCGGCATGAATTTGTCGCCAGCACCATTCAAGCTGAATGGCGCAGTTAACGGAAAGTATGGAAAGGTATCAATGGGAAAAGGATCACGAGGATGGAGTGTTGACATGTTTATATGGACCATCGCCGAGGGTTAATGACCATGAGGTCGGTCCGTCACGACAGAAGACCAATGTAACCCGTGATCGAGGGACGTCTATGGGCGATGACTTCGAGGAAGATGATGAAGACCTAGAGGAATTTCCATCAGGTCAAAATTAATAGGATAGTGAATCTTGAAAAGTGTGTAAATACATCCCATGTGTAAATATATATATATGTATGTATATAAAGAAGCTAAGATAGATGTAGTTAGATGGTATAGTATATGTAAACATTTATGTATGCTATGTATGATGTAAGAAAATGCTATGAAATGATATGAGATGTTTTGAGGTGTTTATGTTTTGCAGTAAATGATATGTTTAAATTCCCGCCAAATTTCCAAAATTATTTATGGAAAATCTAACTCTTGGTTATTGTGTAAGGCTAGAAGAGAAAGAACATAATGAGTGCCAGACGAGGACGACGTCCTACAATAGCTGATAGATTGGAGGAAGTACAAGCCCTCTTAGAGAATCAGATGAAAGAGAATACTGAACTAGGACAATGGTTATCTGCTATGGAACAACGACAGGGCCAAGAAGAAGGCCATGCTTCGCAGGCGGCAGAAACAGTACCAGTAGTGCCGCTGGTTGTTCCAGAGGTCCAGCAACCTCAACCCAGGGTGAACCAGTAACCTTTATATGAACGATTCTGTCAGATGAAATCACAAAAGTTCGAGGGTTCGATTGATCCCCTTGAGGTAGAGGAGTGGCTTTCTTCTCTGTAGATGATCCTCGACTTCATGAATTTAACTGATCAAGAGAAGATTTTGTGTGCATCCTTTGTACTTAAGAAGGATGCCCATTTCTGGTGGGACACAGTCTGTATGAGGAGAGACGTGACCACGATAACCTGGGATGAGTTTCTGGAGGAATTCAACCAGAAATATTATGATCAGTGGCCCTACGTACTCAACAAAAGGAATTTACTGAACTAAAATAGGGGAACCAGTCAGCGAAGTGTGCAAAAGATTTGATCAGCTGTCACGATTATGTCCTTATGTGGTCCCAACTGAAAGAGAAAAGATTCAGAAGATAATTAGCATGTTCAGGCCAGAAATAGCCGCTTTAGTTGATAGTGGGCTAATACCACATATCTTAATGGCAGACTGTGTAAGCAGGGCCCTTAGAGCTGAATATCACTTGCTCAAACAAAAGGAGGAAAGAGAAAAAGTCTAGGAAGTAAAGAAAAATGAGAAGATCCTTGCCAAATCAACCCAAGCAGGGATGCAGACTGGACAAGGTAGCAAGTCTGGTCAGAATAGACCAAATCAGTCCAACACTCAAGGCTCCCAACAATAGCAGGGTAAAAGAAAAGGAAATTTTTTTGGGAATAGAAGTCAAGACAGCCGCAATCAACAGCAAAAGACTAGTCAGGGTACAGGATTAAGCTTTCCCACATGTGCTACGTGTGGAAGGAGGCATCCAGGCTAGTGCAAGTTTGGCACGAACACACGTTACCAGTGTGGATGAGAAGGGCATTCACAAAGAATTGTCTAATGAACCTGTTAGGAAATGCCCTAAGCATTAGAGACATTTTGATGTATTTATTTTGAACTAGATAATAAAATTATATATAGAGATTATTCATTACATTGCTATATGTCCTTGTTTTATTTACATGTTAAAGTAAATGTAAGCAAATATGGCTCCCTAACTGCTTGTGTTAAACTGTTAGAACGTTGCATGCAATGGATTTTTGTATGCGAGAAGACAATATTCTAAAGTTAGCGGTCTAAACTATGGTCTATAGTCTATGGGGTTGGACCAAGCATCTAACTCATGTTAAGACTATTATGTTGTCTAAAGCCCTGGAGGGGATGGTTTGTCTTGACAGTCTGGAGTTAGACTCTCAAGTAGAGACATAGATATGCTGCTTGGAGGTGACATATTAGACCGGGACTAAAGCGTGATTGATCTACGAAGTCCACTTTGAGTGGATCGATCTGCTTTTGATGTTCATTGTGCAGTAACCTTAATCCTGAGTAAAATGATAGCTTCATGTATATGACTTGTGTACTTTGATGTTCCAATGGCTAAAGCGTCTCAGAGGTAGTAAGCTTATAGACCGGTTCGTTAGGTGCATGACTTGTATACGATGAAGGGTTCATTTACAAATATCAGAATCATAGCTCTAATGACGAGTTAAGGATATCCTCTTAAAGGCATTATATTAAATGTGAAAATGGACAAGGCCTTGGGTCGTCTACAGGGTGGACGACTTCTTATTCACATATGGTGAATAATCATTTTCTTAATTCGGTAGTATAATGGAACTTTAAGATAGCCTGATCAGTAGGATTAAACGGACTTTGGCCTAAGGCTGATCATGGATATCATATGAGGGTTCTGCATACATGACAAGGTCATTGGACGATATCTTGTCACAGGCTTATGTAATACGGTATATAATTGGGAGTTCAATTTCAGGTTTATAGTGGTGTGACTCTGAAATTAGTGATCATATGATTGAGTTGTTCGGTAAAGAATGATGATCATATGGATTTGCAGGAGCCCAATTATATATGTCCAATTAGTCCCTCTACTAGCTCCACATAATTCATTAATGTTTGGCAAAATTGATCTGTGTATGCTATTGGCAAATTTATTATGCATGGATGGTGTTGACATAGGATTAGGATGGTCAACAAGATTCTCTCCGGTTGAATTCTGTTTTTGTTTTGGATAATAGAGTACACAATTATTTGAACTCCAAATAAAGTGGCCTTGATTTTATTTGAGATTAGATTGGAGTTGTAGAAAATTATCCATGAGAACAAGAATTAGAAATACAACTGTTTTGTAGATTTTGAAATTTAAATTTTGAATTTTGAATTTTGAATTTTGAATTTTGAATTTTGAATTTGAAATTTGAATTTAAAATTCAAATTTGAAATTTGAATTTGAAATTTTAATTTGAAATTTAAAATTTGAAATTTGAAATTTGAAATTTGAATTTGAAATTTGAATTTGAAATTTGAATTTGAAATTTGAATTTGAAATTCAAATTTTGAATCACAGTCCAAGTGGGATTTGAATTTGTTGTGGTAAATCCACAAGTCATCAAATTCGAATTTGAGTTAGTTATAGAGAGGAAAATCTTGTTTGAATCCTACTTGAATTTTGAATCCAAATCCTAACCAAATATGGGCAAAAATTTTAAGGATTATCCTCAATGAATTTTCAGATTTTTTTGTGGATAAGGTTTAAGGAAAAATTCAAGTTTCAATCCCAGTTGAATTTGGATTCTCTCCTCCCTGATAATGGCCGAATTTTTGGCGTAAATCTCCTAGGAGATTTTCGGTTATTTTGGATAAGGATGAGATAAGATTCAAGCTTGAAAATCCTAGTGGAATTTTGATTCTCCCTTATCCAAAATTGGCCGAAATTTTGGTGGAGATTTTCCCCTTGGATTTTCGGACTTTTTGGTTGAAAAAGGGAGATAAAATTCTAGTTAAAATTTTGTTTAGATTTGGATTGGAATTATCCTAAAGTGACCGAATTTATTATTGGGATTTTCCCCTTGGAAAATTCAGATTTGGTGCTTATGGATAAGGGAGAATATCTTCTCCTAATCCAATTCAAATTCAGAGAATCACCTCATGCAGGTCTATAAATAGAGGTCCTGCCACTCCAGTTCTCTTAGACCACAGATTCTCAGGTGAGCAGGCTTATTGCTACACAGCCCACCGTGACAATAAGTTCTTTAGAGATCTGGGTGGTCGGAAGAAGACTAGCAGTGCTAGCATAACAATCGAGGTTCAGAGTGCCCACACACTCAGCCATTCAGGAATTGGAGAATAGTAGAGAAGGCTAGTTAGTTGAAGCCCTTCGATCATTCTCCTCCTGCAGATTGGCATCCTTGAGGTATGAGTTTTAATTGTTGTTGGTTTATTGTATATGGCATCATGAGATATTTAATGATCTAAAATTTTTATTGTTCTGCTGCGCCACTCTGATACGTTTTTACTGATTTATTTTCCTACAATTGGTATCAGAGCCATCTCATGACTATACCATGTACATAAATTAGACCATTACTTAGTCTTTTTATTTATGTATGGATTTGATATTTAGAGAGTGGCATTCTAGAATTCCTTTATATTGTTATCATGGGTTATGTATGTAGTATGTGGTTATTTTATTTTTTTTTAAATTATTATAAGCATGCTTGTTTTTGCCCGTTATGGTTCCTTAGAATTTAGAAAAATTGTATCTAGGATTTTTTATGTAACCATAGGAGCAGTTTATTAATACTGTAATTTTCTCATGGATTTTTAATTTTGTCTCATAGAATTATTATGGTTAGAATTTTTGTACACCGGAAACGGTTTAGGAAATTTTATGTAATTATTCTTGGAGGAGATTGAAGACTGAAGACTGACGACTGAAGACCGTAATTTATTTTTCCCAAAAGTTAAATTTGATTTAAAGGTTGAAATTTTGATTGTGTGGAAAATTTCAATTTAATTGGGATTCAAATTAATTTTTGAAGATCCTAATAGGTAAATTGGAATATGGCATGAAAATCGAGACACGACCCATCGGGATAGGCCCTCGGGCCTTGGTGGGGCTGCAGCCTCTGCTCTTGGGCAGGATGGGATGCGGCAGTCACTATGCAGGCCATATCCACCCACCCAAGGCTGGCCACAGCCTGGGCGTGCAGCTTGTGGCTACAGGCGCTGCCTGTAACTTGCCGGCTGCTACGCCCAGCCTGGGCTGCAGCCTGGCGCTGCAGGCTTGCCCTGCAGACCGGCAGGGCTGCACATGGGCGGCCGTGGGCTGCCAGCCCCCCCGGGTGCTGGGGCTACCCACGGCGGCTACCACCTCTAGGGGCGGTGGTGCGATGATTCAAAAATAAAAAATTTTTGATTTTTAAATTTGAGATTTAATTTTAAATCATGTTTAAAAATATGTAATTAAAAATTTGAAATTTTTGAAATTACATATTATTGTACATGATGTTTAAAATTGTTTAAAATTTGAATTTGAAATTTAAATTTGAAATTCAAATTCGGAATTTCAATTTGAAATTTAAATTTTTTGGAGATTTAAATTTTAAATGATTCTTAGGATGAGAAATAAATGGAGAGGCTACATAAAGATGGATACAAGAGGATGGAACAAAATTCAAGACCCAAAGGATGCTTTGGATGGAATTTTGTAATCTTTATTTTCTTTGCTCCAGGATGGAACCATGGCCTGGTTATTTTGTCAATTATTTTTTCTGTGATATGTCATGGATGTATAAATATGTATTGATGGATGTTTCGTATGCACATTTGATAATATGTCATATAGGATAGGTGAGTGCCGCTCATACTATATTAATCATACATAATTTGTCAAAACTTGCATGTTTTTCAAAATATTGAGTGGGAGAGGGTTTCAAATAAAACCCACGGCCTCTATTGTTGATCCATATGTGAAAGCACGGTAACGCCTTGCGTCAGTTCTGCCTTGACCATACCCCTCGGTAGGTGTTTACCGCCACCGGTATACTAGATTGGATCTCCAATGTGGAAAACGTGTTTGGGTACGATCCTATTCATGACCACCCCTCGGTGGCTTGGTAGGATGTGGATCGGACTGCGTAAATAATGGTTATACACTCAAGACTTGTTTAGTTATTAACCTTCCCTAGAAGCTCTGTTAACTAAACTGGTGGCCAAATAAACGGTTATTAATATATGTCTTAACCTTTGAGGATTTAAGGCAATATATATTAATTGGACGGGGTCTATGTTCCAGCTATTTGTTTTCATGACCACCCCTCGGTGGCTTGGGGCAATAGGTGCTGAGAATTACCATTGCAATGCTACATGTTTTTCAAGTTTTATGTAGGAACATACTTGTATGTCTTATTTGCTAAATTATCTGTATATTTGCTTGGGCTTTGTAATGATGTCTAGTATAATTTTATTTCAGTTCAAAATGTCACCGACACCCCTCATTTCAATACTTACTGAGAATAAACTGAATGGCAATAATTATAAAGATTGGAAAAGAAATCTGTTGATAGTTCTCAACTGCGAGAGACACAAGTTCATACTGGACGAACTATGCCCACTAGGGCCAAAACCTGACACACCGCTTGAGGAGGTCCTGGTTGCCTATACTCGTTGGAGAGAATCCAATGATATAGCTCGATGCTACATGCTTACTAGCATGACGAGTGCTTTACAAAAGCAGCATGAGACTTATCAAGTTGCTGGGGAGATCATGAAAAATTTGGAGGACATGTTCAGAGGCCAAGAAAAGTTAGCTCGACAGTCTGCTATAACTAGTATTATGAACTCTAAGCAAAAGGTGGGTACTCCAGTGAAGGACCATATGATCACTCTAATGGGATTCTTCACTGAGACTGCTGAGAACGGTGCTGAGTTGGACTACAACACCCAGATCGAGATGGTGTTCAAAACTCTGTCTAAAGATTTTGTAGGGTTTAAAGCCGCATACAATCTAGCGACAAGGGAGTTAGGACTAACTGAGCCCATGAAGCAACTCCAAGCTTATGAGCAGATGATCAAGGATGGGTATGCGATCCAACCCAAAGGAAAGGCCAATTTGGCAAAATCTTCCAAACCCTCTCGGAAGAGGAAGAGACCAAATCAGTAGCAAGTGGCTTCCAGTTCTTCTAATCCTCCTATCTCGGATGGGAAGAAGAAGAAGAAGAAGATGAACAAGAAGCCCAGGGACCCTAAAAAATCCAAATGCTTTCATTGTGGGAAGGTAAGTCACTTCCAGAAGTCTTGCCGGGAAATCCTAGCCGCCAAGGGCAAGAAAGGTAAGGAACTTCACTACTTGGAAGCGTGTTTGGTGGAAGAATCGAAAGACACTTGGGTCATTGATTCGGCACCACTAATCATGTTTGTGTTTCTATACAGGGGTTCGTGGAAACGAGAAGTCTACATTATAGGAGCCTCTCATTGCAGACTGGAGATAGTAGCTTAGTGGTGGCTGAGGCAGTGGGAGATATTTTTCTTTACTTTGATGAATTTAGGTTTATTTTATTAAAAGACTATTTTTATGTTCCTAATTTAAGAGGAACCTTTTATCGGTAGCTTGTTTAATAAAGGATTCTTATTCAGTTTCTTTTAGTAAAAGAGTTGATATTCATAGAAATAAGTCTTTGATCTGTTCTGGATAGATGGATGGAAACCTATATTTGATCAACCCAAAGATGTATACACTGCTTGACACCAAATTAATAGATAACTCTAAAAGGTTAAAAGTTTCTCACTCTAACAAGGCGTATCTTTGGCATTTAAGACTTGGTCATATTAATCAGGATAGGATTCAAAGATTTATGAAAGACAGTCCTCTAGAATCTCTGGAAGAGGTACGTCTTCCTCAATGTGAGTCTTGTCTAGAGGGTAAGATGACTAAGAGGCCTTTTGGAGCTAAGGGTACAAGGGCTCAAGAGCTCTTAGAAATTGTGCACACTAACGTATGTGGCCCCATGAACGTCATAGCACGAGGAGGGTTCGAGTATTATGTCTCCTTTATAGATGATTACTCGAGGTATGGATATGTGTATCTGATGCACCGTAAGAGCAAAACCTTTGACAAGTTCAAAGAGTATCGTGCGGAAGTGGAAAAGCAATTGGATAAATCCATAAAGACACTTTGATTTGATCGAGGTGGCGAATACCTCTCCGATAAATTTCTAGGACATCTTGTAGAGAACGGGATATTATCCCAATTGACTGCACCTGGTACTCCACAACAGAATGGTGTAGCCGAAAGGAGAAACAAGACCTTGTTGGATATGGTACGATCCATGATGAGTTATTCAACACTGCCATTATCATTTTGGGGATATGCTTTACAAACGGCATGCTATATTCTGGACCAGGTTCCAAGCAAATCAATTCCCAGAACTCCGTATGAATTGTGGCGTGGCAGGAAGCCCTCCCTTGGACATATGAGAATATGGGCTGCCCGGCGCATGTACTGGATGGAGATGCAAAGAAATTGGAACCAAGATCAGAATTATGCATGTTTGTAGGGTATTCAAAGGGAACTAAAGGAGGTCTGTTCTATAACCCGAATGAACAAAAAGTCATTGTCTCAACCCATGCGACATTCTTGGAGGAAAGTCACATGAATGACTTTAAGCCTCGAAGCAAAGTGGTGCTAAAGGAGTTATCAGGTGAAAGAACTGCTCTACAGATTTCGGTCTTGGATGCAAGTCCGAGTTTCGATGAAAGACCTGCAGATGATCCACAATTTAGGGTGCCTCGTCTTAGTGGGAGGGTTTCGAAGAAACCTAATTTCTTCATATATGATGCTGAGGTATACCAGGCCGAGGCTCATGAGCATGAGGATGATTCGGTCACCTATGATGAAGCTATAAATGATGTTGATTCTAAATCTTGGAAACAGGCCATGAACAGTGAGATGGATTCTATGAAATTCAACTCTGTTTAGGAACTTGTAGATCTTCCGGATGGAATAAAACCCATTGGATGCAAATGGGTCTACAAAAGAAAGAAGGATGCGGAAGGGAGAGTGGAAACTTTCAAAGCTAGACTGGTTAAAAAGGGGTACATGCAAAAAGCTGGAATCGATTACGATGAAACCTTTTCGCCAGTTGCTATGCTGAAGTCTATCCGTATTCTTCTGTCTGTTACTGCGGCTCTCGATTACGAGATCTGGCAAATGGATGTCAAGACGGCATTCTTGAATGGCCATATTGAGGAATGTATCTACATGATATAGCCCGAAGGGTTCATGGCAAAAGGCCAAGAAAGAAAAGTCTGCAAGTTGCTTAGATCCATTTATGGATTAAAGCAAGCAATCGCTCATGGAACCAGAGATTTGATCAAGCGATCAGGATATTTGGTTTTGAGCAGAATGTTGATGAACCCTGTGTTTATAAACGTATTAAGGATGGAAAAGTAGTCTTTCTAATACTCTATGTTGATGATATACTGCTCATTAGGAATGATGTAGGGAACTTATCATCGGTCAAGCTTTGACTGCACTAACTGTTTGACATGAAGGACTTGGAAGAAGCTAATTATGTTCTAGGCATTCATTTCTTCAGAGATCGAAAGAACAAAATGACAGCGTTATCCCAAGCTTCATACATAGATAAAATAATTGACAAATATGCAATGCAAGAGGTAAAAAAAGGTTCACAACCTTCCATTACTGGTTTAACTCTTTCATTGGATGACTGTCCCAAGACATCGGAAGAAAGAGAGCGCATGAGTAAGGTCCCTTATGCATCCGCTGTGGGTAGCCTTATGTACGCTATGCTTTGTAGTTGCCCGGACATATGTTTTACAGTAGGTATGGTGAGTCGATATCAAGCGAATCCTGGAACCAAGCACTGGCAAGCAGTAAAGCATATACTCAAGTATCTTAAGAGCACGAGGGATTATATGCTGGTGTATTCTAGAGGGGACCTAACACCCGTAGGATACACGGACTCAGACTTCCAGACTTACAATGATTCGAGGAAATCAACATCAGGATTAGTGTTCTTGCTCGGAGGAGGTGCCATTGTGTGGAGGAGCATGAAGTAGGGTTGCACAGCTGACTCTACTATGGAAGCTAAATATGTGGCTGCGGCTGAGGTATCTAAAGAAGCGGTTTGGCGCCGCAAGTTCTTTAGAGACCTTAAGGTCATTCCGGATGTTGACAAGCCTATCACACTTTACTGTGATAACACTGGGACTATTGCCAACACAAGGGAATCTCAGCACCATAAGAGGACCAAGTACATAGATTGGAGATATCATATTATTAGAGGGCACGTGGAGACATGACAAGTAGATGTATGTAAGATCGCGTCTGAGGACAACATTACCGATCCCTTTACTAAGACTTTGGTGGCTAGAAGCTTTGAGAGGCACGTAGAGGTGATGGGGATGCGTAACATGGCACATCTGCTGGCTTCGAACAAGTGGGAGATTGTTAGGAAATGCCCTAAGCATTAGAGACATTTTGATATATTTATTTTGAGCTAGATAATAAAATTATATATAGAGGTTATTCATTACATTGCTATATGTCCTCATTTTATTTATGTGTTAAAGTAAATGTAAGCAAATATGGCTCCCTGACTGCTTGTGTTAAACTGTTAGAACGTTACATGCAATGGACTTTTGTATGTAAGAAGACAATGTTCTAAAGTTAGTGGTCTACACTATGGTCTGTAGTCTATGGGGTTGGACCGAGCATCAAACTCATGTTAAGACTATTATGTTGTCTAATGCCTTAAAGGGGACGGTTTGTCTTGACTGTCTGGAGCTGGACTCCCAAGTAGAGACATAGATATGTTGCTTGGAGGTGACATATTAGACCGGGACTAAAGCGTGATTGATCTACGAAGTCTGCTTTTAGTGGATCGATCTGCTTTTAACGTTCATTGTGCAGTAACCTTAATCCTGAGTAAAAGGACAGCTTCATGTATATGACTTGTGTACTTTGATGTTCTAATGGCTAAAGCGTCTCAGAGGTAGTAAGCTTATAGACCGGTTCGTTGGGTGCATGACTTGTATACGATGAAGGGTTCGTTTACAGATATCGGAATCATAACTCTAATGAGGAGTTAAGGATATCCTCTTAAAGGCATTATACTGAATGTGAAAATGGACAAGGTCTTGGGTCGTCTGCAGGGTGGATGACTTCTTATTCACATATAGTGAATAATCATTTTCTTAATTCGGTAGTATAATGGAACTTTAAGATAGCTTGATCAGTAGGATTAAACGGACTTTGGCCTAAGGCTGATCATGGATATCATATGAGGGTTCTGCATACATGACAAGGTCATTGGATGATATCTTGTCACAGGCTTACGTAATACGGTATATAATTGGGAGTTCAGTTTCAGGTTTATAGTGGTGTGACTCTAAAATTAGTGATCATATGATTGAGTTGTTCGGTAAAGAATGATGATCATATGGATTTGCAGGAGCCCGATTATATATATCCAATTAGTCCCTTTACTAGCTCCACATAATTCCTTAACGTTTGGCAAAATTGATCTGTGTATGCTATTGGCTAGTTTATTATGCATGGATGGTGTTGACATAGGATTAGGATGGTCGACAAGATTCTCTCCGGTTGAATTCTGTTTTTGTTTTGGATAATAGAGTACACAATTATTCGAACTCTAAATAAAGTTGTCATGGATTTATTTGAGATTGGATTGGAGTTGTAGAAAATTATCCATGAGAACAAGAATTAGAAATACAACTGTTTTGTGGATTTTGAAATTTGAATTTTGAATTTTGAAATTTGAATTTGAAATTTGAATTTGAAATTCGAATTTAAATTTTGAATTTTAAATTCGAATTTGAAATTTGAAATTGAAATTTAAATTTGAAATTTGAAATTTGAAATTTGAATTTGAAATTTGAAATTCAAATTTTGAATCACAGTCCAAGTGGGATTCGAATTTGATGTGGTAAATCCACAAGGAATGAAATTCAAATTTGAGTTGGATATTGAGAGGAAAATCTTGTTTGAATCCTACTTGAATTTTGAATCCAAATCCTAACCAAATATGGGCAAAAATGTTGAGGATTATCCTCAATGAATTTTCAGATTTTTTTGTGGATAGGTTCAAGGAAAAATTCAAGTTTCAATCACAGTTGAATTTGGATTCTCTCCTCTCTGATAATGGCCGAATTTTTGGAGTAAATCTCCTAGGAGATTTTCGGTTATTTTGGATAAGGATGAGATAAGATTCAAGCTTGAAAATCCTAGTGGAATTTTGATTCTCCCTTATCTTAAAAGTGGCCGAATTTTTTAGGAGATTTTCCCCTTAGATTTTTCGGATTTTTTGGTTGAAAAGGGAGATAAAATTCTAGTTAAAATCTTGTTTAGATTTGGATTGGATTTATCCTAAATGGCCGAATTTTATTGTTGGGATTTTCCCCTTGGAAAATTCAGATTTTATGCTTGTGGATAAGGGAGAATATCTTCTCCTAATCCAATTCGAATTCAGAGAATCACCTCATGCAAGTCTATAAATAGAGGTCCTGCCACTCCGGTTCTCTTAGACCACAGACTCTCAGGTGAGCAAGCTTATTGTTTCACAGCCCACTGTGATAATAAGTTCTTTAGAGATCTGGGTGGTCGGAAGAAGACTAACAGTGCTAGCATACCGATCGAGGTTCAGAGTGCCCACACACTCAACCATTCGGGAATTAGAGAATAGTAGAGATGGCTAGTTGGTTTAAGCCCTCTGGTCATTCTCCTCCTGCAGATTGGCGTCCTTGAGGTATAAGTTTTAATTGTTGTTGGCTTATTGTATATGGCATCATGAGATATTTAACGATCTAAAATTTTTATTGTTCCGCTGCGCCAATCTGATACGTTTTTACCGATTTATTTTCCTACAGAACCGCCAAAATACTTCGGGGCCAATGCAACAGCGCCAACAATATCCTCCACGTCAACAACCGCCTTAAGCTCATGCTTTACAGGGGAGGATTGAAGGGCCTTTAGGAGTGCCACCATTATGGTCCAAACACCTAGAATAGACTCCCAGACCAGAAGCTCGTGTCGCAGTTTTTACCAAGAAAGATGCTGAAGTGGGAACATCAAATGTGGTTACAGGTCAGCTTTCTGTATTCAATCACGTGGCATGTGTCCTTTTTGACATAGGAGCCACACATTCTTTTGTGTCTCATGAATTTACTGACAAGTTAGATATGCTAAGGATCCTATAGGGATGACTTTTAGGACAGCCTTACCTTCAGGAGAGTGATGTTGTCGAATTGCTAGTTACGTCATGTGCCAGTAATTATGGCAAATAGGGAGCTACATGTTGATTTGATCATAATGAAGATCGTCGACTATGATGTGATCCTAGGAATGGATTTCCTAGGAAAATACCAAGCCACAATTTGTGATGACCACCCTATATGTGTAAACCTAATTACTGTGCAATACATAATTTTGTTTATAATGCAGTGTAAATTGTCAACTGAATGCATTAAATGAGTGCAAGATCGTTTAATTATTATTCATGCAATGAAAAGGTGCTACCGACAAGTACAATCGATCCACCTCAATATACATGAAAATACGCGTGAGACACGTCGTTTCCAGAAAACGGCCTAGACAGCCATTTCTTGACATAGAACAGATGAACTAGTCATCGGTACGGTCAGGCTGGTCGTTTGAGCACAATAGTGAAATCTTGCCTGATAAATATACCGTACCGAGGAAATATTCAAGGTGACAATTTTCTTGACATGAAACTGGTGTATTTATAATCTGCAGGCCCAATCGGGTCAATTGGCCACGAAATATGAGGTTTTGTCTGAGAGACATGGGGTATCAGAAAAGGAGTCAAGACGATCTATTCTTAGCCTGAAACTGATATATTTAGTTTCAGAACGCCGAAACTGGTCGGTTTAGCACAAAAGGTAATTTCCAGGTGGGAATCACATAGATACCGAAAACTGATCCTGACAATCCCAAATGGGTGTAAAACTATTAAAAATGGATTCAACATGCCCAAATTATTTAAGATAGCCTGTGTCGGACATTTCATTCGAGAAAGTTGTATTACAAGTGCGTAGTGTCGGTACAGTGTAAAACGCAACCATAGTGCGGGAAATAAATAGTGAATAGTGATCGAGCGGGCTCATAGGCATTACAACCTAACCAAAAATATGTAGAAATAACTAGAATAAAAATCGGAAGCCATAGGTGCAATTTCGGGTGAAAATAAGAACACTACCAAGAAAGGATCAAAAATCACAGTAGAAAACTCGACTGGGAAGAAACCAACCCAGTTAAATTGTAACCACTCCAAAACTATGTCCCATTGGATGGAAACTAGCTAGTTTGAGTAGTTAGAAAACCCTATAAAGTAAGAATAAACAATGGGAAAATGGTACACCAAAAACCCCATAAACAACAATTTATTTTCATCACCATACCTCACCATTTCACATCAAATTTGATTAAAAAAATGGCCTTGTTCTTCCCAAGGTGTGCGACAATGATGGAGGGGCTGCACACAAAAAATTTTTCTCTTGGTTTAGGCAAAATTTTGGGTTAATTTGGCTTGATTTGGTGAAGCTAATTGTGCTTAGGTTTGCCTATAAATAGGTGTCACCTCTATTGCCCTTCATTTCCTTTCTTTTAGCTCCCAAAAGCCAAGTATTCTCCCTTTTCTTTGCAGCCAAAATCCACCCCCTTTCCCCTTAGCCAAACACCAAAATTTTCACACAAAACTCTTACACAAGGCTTGCTTACAAGGGTGCTTAGGAGTACATATCTTGAAGCTCATTTCGGTAAGGTCCTAGAACCAAGTTTCATTTGTGGTTTAGCGTTATGTTTGGTTTGATGTTAAGAGTAAAATTTTTGTGTCCTCTCCTAGCTCACGTTGACCCCTCAACCCTTTGATCCCATGGCCTTTTAGTCACTCAAGCCTAGCTCGAATTTGTGCTTGAACCGAAGCACACAAGGTATAAATCGAAAACCTTACCTCTTTGTGGTTAGTTGTTTCTAAGTTTTTGATCAAAAAGTTTATGTGTATTTGTTTATGTAAATGGGTTGTAATAAGTTTATTTTGAGCCCTTAGCCTTCCATTTTCAAGTTTGTGGTTGTGTGGTTATGTTTACATGTTTCTTTTCGAATGGTTTGTGGATGAATGATGCATGGACATGTTAGGGAAAGACTGGAAACAAATCTGTCCAGTTTTAGGGCCACGTATTTGGCCATTTTAGGACATGTTGTGGTCTGTTTTTGAGAAAACAAAAAACATAAAACTTTAAGGAAATTTCATTACAAGCATTTTTACATCAAATAGAGCTCGGCCAAAAATGGCTCTAAAATAGGGTTTTAAACTGTTTTTCAACCAGAGGTCAAAACTGGGGCCAAAATCCTGATTCCAAGAATGGCCTCAGATTCTCATTAAAACGACCCATTTAGAGTCCGAACTGGACTTCGGTCAACATAAAAGTTTTAGATCTTGATGAAACCTTAAAATAACATGTGTGGATTTCAAAAATTCGGCCGTTTCAGGCCCTAAACAGACACTTTTTTAAAAGTGCGCAAACTAGAAATTTTTGGTAAAAACTGAACATGAAATTTGGCCACGGGTTTTTATGATTTTGGACCCCTTAAAGGGCAAACCAAGCTCTGAGATGTTTACGGGATGTTCATCTCATCGAGGACAAAAACTTTTACGTTTACCAATTTCACAAATAAAATCGTTTTGGATAAGTTTAATATGGTTTTCCCCCACCCCCACCCCCCCCCCCCCCCCCCCCTTAACAAATGAACACCAAAATGTGTTCTCCATTTTTAAAATGAAAAATGATTTTCGTAAAAAAAAAATGCCCCCACCTTCCAATGGGGTGCTAAGGGTCAATTTTAAAGAATTATGTTGCCCAAAACCTTACAAAATTTTTAGAACGTTTTTCATAAAACTGGTGAAGTAGCCGGGTTGGCTACCAAGCAAAATTGTAAGGTAACCGGATAGATGACTAGCCCAACTAGTCAATAGGCCCAACATGAGGAAACCGGTTAGTGGACTAACCGATTAAACAGTCCAAACGCTAGGTAACCCGATAGGTTACACGGTCCATGCGCTAGGTAACCCAATGGGTTACACAGTCCAATACGCAAAGATGCCCGGTGGGCTACACCGTTGGTAGAACATGAGGTAATTGGTCAGTAGATTGGCTGGTCAATGGGTCAAGGATCGAGTTTGAACGTGAAGGTGAGATACGTTGATTAACTTGTCAAGTAGACGAATTAATCAGTCTTGTTATATACCATACTGTCAAAGTAGAATAGTAAGGTACCAAGGGGCATTGGTAACCTATAATAGTAAGAAGTTATAGTCACTAATGATCGAAGTGACTTAAAAATGAATATTAACAACAATACGTTATGATTATAGGACGTTACCTGTAAGTGCATCGAGGTAAAGTATGAACTGTTGGCTAACAAGTAAGTACAACTCTGCCTACAGTATGAACAGAAATGTGTTTAAATTGGTTGTTTAACCTATGTTAAAGTATACAGTTTTGTACGTTGGTTGCATAGCATATATAGGTTCATAATCACATAGATTAATGAACATTATAAGTTAGGTGCCGATACATCCCCATCAGGGCATGATGAGGGGTAAGCCCAGTTGAGTATAGGGCACATGGTTATTAGTTCTCATAATCCATAATTGGGTAATCAGATTAAGGGTGTCATACTAACGGGCCCCGTTGGGTCCACAAGGAAGACAAGTATAAAGATAACAGGCCAAGCCGAGCCCATGATCATGGTGAATCCGATGATCCGCACGCATTAGTACTGACACCAGGGCCTTTCAGATAAGGCAAGATTAAGAATAAATGAAGCATAATTTGAGCATAATCAGTTCATGCATTGATCACGTTATACCTTAATCTCAGTATTGTATGTTCTTAGTTGCATGATATGGTACATGATGTGATTAGATGGGATGTTTTCTATTATATGCTATATAATAAGTTTGCCTGTGATGTTGTGATATAATTGTTGGTTTTAATTATGCCCTGAGTATGGCATGTATGTTCAAAGCATGTTTTGCAGATGAATATGTTATACTTGCTGAGCGTAAAGCTCACCGTGTGTATTCATGCTGTAGGTAAGCGACCTGCATGCTAAACACTACTGGACGATGACAGCGGTGGGGCAGATGTGAGGGTGAGGTTATGGATACCACCACCAGAGTCTACTTTCGCAAAATTATTTTGAGAGTTTATTTTGTGAATACTAATTTAACAGTTGGGCATTTTGTGTATCTCCTCAATAAATTAATTAACGTTTCCCTCTCTTTTCTATCTCGATTTTGGTTGGTTAACCGGCTAGTCAACTAACCGGTTACCTTGCGTATGGGCTATATATCTAATCGGGCTAGTTATCTACTTGGTTACCTTGTATATTGTCTATGTAGCCTACCGGGCTACCTCTACCAGTTTAAAACTTATTACTAAAAAACATCCTTTATTTTTGTGAAATCCTTTCCTTAGGCTTTGAACACGGTTTCCCTTGCACCCCATTGGAAGGTGAGGGTATTTTTCTTAAAACTATTTTCTTATTTAAAAAGAACACATTTTTTTGTTTAAAATAATATATTTTCTTGTTTAAAAAGAACACATTTCTTGTTTAAAAAGAACACATTTTCTTGTTTAAAGAGAGCACATTTTCTTGTTTAAAAAGAACACATTTTGGTGTTTATGTAAAAAGGTGGTTCTTGAACCATTTTCTAAAAACTATTTATAACTTGTCCGAAATGATCAAATTTGCGAACTTGGCAAACATGAGATTTTTAGTCCTCGATGAGATGAACAACTTCCGTGTTCACCTTGGAGCTTGATTCAAACTCTAATGGGTCCTAAACCTTGCAAACCCATGGCTAAAACTAGTCCTGATTTTAGAAAATTGCCAGTTTTATGCTTTCAGAAAAATTGCTCTATTTAGGGCCCTAAACGGCTAAATTTTTAAAACTCACACAAGCCATCCTTTAGATTCAACAAGATCTAAAAATTTCATGTTGAGCCCGAGAGCCAGTTCGGATTCTAAGTTACTCATTTTTATAAAAATCCAAGACTGTCCCCTTCCCCAGGTTTCAGTCCCAATTTTTGAACTCCGGTTACAAACTGCTCTGAAAACCTATCTTGGTGTCTTTTGGCCAAAGGCTGCAAAAACGACCGTAACGAAATTTCCTAAAACTTTCATGCTTTACAAGACCTCAAAATCAATCTGTAACTTGCTCAAAAATCTAAAAAACCATGGCTAAAATCTGGGACAAGTTTGGTTTCCAGCCAAACCCTAAACATCCATAAAATCATCCATCCACAAAAACTTAAATCACAACCACACAACCACATAAACTTAAAAATAAGATGCTAAGGGCTCAAAATAAATTTATTACAACCCATCGCTTGAAATACACAATAAATTTCTGGCGACCTCATATGCCTGAATCTTTCATAGAGGGGTTCCAGATTTACTACCAGTGGCGGTTCAGAAACTCTCTCATGTACGGCAGCTGGAGGGATAGCTGGATCTACCTTAGCTTCCTATTCTACTTAAGTGCCTTCAGAACCTTGCCTCTGTTCTAAATCCTCTACTCATTGTCTTATATCAGCATTTTTTTACATCTAAGCTTCTAATAAAGCTTGTAACTGCTCTACTCTTTCCATGAGATTAGGACATTGTCCTCGTCTCTCTGGTTGATTTCGCATATCCACCATCTTACCTAATATCCTATTATGGCATGAAAATCCACCGTTAGCTTTTCCGTGACCACATTCGTAAAATCATATAAATTTACGAAATTCAAGGTAACGCAAAGCCATATCATCATAACACATCATCGTATAACATATAATTATTTTGATATTTCATTCATAGCAAAACTTTTATATATCATACATAACCATCACTAGTCATATATACATAGGCCATCATATACATCTTGGCCACAAGTCTATACAAGACAGCTTACAACGAAAAGCTACATATATACATGTGTACAATTTTCATATCACACATCTGCCTAATCTGGAACTAGAGGAAACTCTTTAGGATCCTCTTCGTCATCTTCAGAGCCACCACCATTCCTAGGCGATGCTCCCTGGCCAGCATTAACCTCATTTCGTGGTCTAGAAGGACCATCCTTATGGTCATTCATCATTTGCCTCGGTCCAGAGATACGTGCCAACATCACATCCTGAAAATCTGCCTCACGTAGGCTTTATGATAGGTGTTCCACTATTAATTCCTTTTCCATCTTCATCACTGTGACTACAAATTCACGAAACGTGAGAGGATACAACTGACTCACCTTCTACCTCAGCTCCATAGGCAATCCCTTCCAGAAGAGGCCACAACAATCCTCCTCTGTAAGGTTAGGCAATGGGCATCTTCTCCTAATATGCTCCTCAAAATGTACGGCGTAAGTTATCACTGTCTCGTCGGGTAACATCAAAGTCCCCTCTGTCTGAAGAATATAATCCCTGACATCATTAAAGCTAGGATACGCAGGTGGAATTACCTCTCGACTCTTAGAAGGTGCTGGAACAGGTGTCGGATCCTTAGGTGGAAACTGCTCAACCATCCACCGTCGAAACTCAGCCCAGCTGAATCCCAACAAAATCTCTTGATCACAATAATCCTGAGATAATCGAGCATCTCCTTGAAACATACTCATTGCCAAATGGATCCAAATCTCTTGATCAATATCACACAGCACCATAATCCTCTCTATTGCATGGAGCCAATCCTTTGCCTCCATCAACTGTCGTCCACCATCAAATATAGGGGGACTACTAGCTCTAAATGCCTGTACCGCTTCAGCCGAAACTCTCACACCAATGTGTTGGCATCCACCAACAACTGGAATATCTATTACTACTAGTGGAGGAAGTACCGGTTGAGGAAGTACTACGTCTATAGGTGCTGGTGCTGCTACTGGTACTACAGGCCTCTCTGGCACCGAGGGTCTAAGTGCTGGATGTTGGGAAATAGATGGCCTCACAATAGGTCTTGTCCATACCCGTAACAACCCTCTCGGTCGTGGTAGCGGCGGTCTCGCATAAGGAGGTCTAGTCATCTTGCTACCGATAAGACAATTATTTTCATATGAGAAAATAATTAACTACTACTTACTTGGATTGTGGTGTAGGATGCGCGAAGTGTCAAATCAGGATATGGTCAACTTTGCTCTAATACCGACTGTGGCGACCTGCCCTTCATAGAGATCATACAATGCTATTATAGTTAAGCTTCATAGCTAACTGTGATAGATTGTACTCTTATGGGTCGCCGGCTAATCTATCTCTCTTTAAAACATGGTATTTTTGGGGGAATTTTTTTTTCAAACATAACGTAAAACATTATCCACTAATCACTTTGTTTGCAAGCACAAAGTTATTTACATAATACAGTACTTTTGTAAAATACATATTATAACAAAAGAACAGTTTTCTTTCCCTTTCCTTTGATGCTCAGTGAAAAACCTTGGCAGGACCATATCCCTTGGCTTCCCATCCCATTTGACACTTGCTATCCCATATGCCATCCAGCCATACAAAGCTAATGAGCTGGTTGTTTACCTGCAACATGAGCAAAAATGGTGAGCTATAGGCTCAGTAAGTTCAAACATGTAAGAAATAAAATTTCTATGAATAGTACTATTCATCATGAATACTGACTTTGACCACTATTCATCATGAATAGTACTTTAGCCACTATTCATTATGAATATTGACTTTGACCACAACAGAGTATATCAACAGTACATCAACCTTAATGTTAGTACTCTCACGAAACTATCTTATGCTCAATTATGGCATAGTTTCAGTTTTAGGTAATTATCTTTATTTACGTTCTAGTTTTAAGCTCATGTTGGCTGTACCATTTTAGTGCACATGACTGGGAATGGTACATTAGTGCTGACCTGCATAGCCTTAATCTCATCATCATAGCCCCGAAGGCAAAGTATACCTCCCCTGTACGGGAGGTTGGTACGCCAAAAGTGGTTTCATTACCGACTTTTTTAAAGTTCTAACCCGGTGACTTCATATTGCCCCGTGATTAGGAATGGTTCACATTTTAATTTCATGTGAGTGAGTTTCATTAACCTCACTCTGGTGGCCGAAGCACAATTTATTATGTATCCCATTTATCAATAGTGCCCGTAGCACATTTCGTATCTCTCTCTATTTTATTATAGTGCCCGTAGCACATATGTACCTAACTTATAGTTAGTACATCAAAGTTAGCAATAATAATGCTACATGTTGCAGACAAATAACTGTCTGAACTTACATTACGTCTGCTAGTCTCTGCTTCTTGGGATCCTTCAATGTCCATTTTCCTTGCTGGTTTTGAGACAGACAAAAACCTTGTCTGTTAATTTCATTTTCATTTGTAGCCTTTACCTTAAATAAAAAGCTCAAATTTGGTCTTAAAACCTTTAATTAAGCCTTATGACAGCTTTCTAAGCTTTATTAACCATTTTCACATTTTTCCCCTAACTTTTGTAAAATTACGATTTTACCCTTAAATTTTGATAAAATTACAATTATACTCCTGACGGGATTTTCTCGACTTAATAATTCACTTTTGACGCTCAGGAATCTTATTCTACCATTCCGGGGTCTTTAGGGCTCTTTTTCCACTTTTTGAAAAATTCTGGTCGAAATGACCATTTTGCCCCTGTCAGGGCATTTTACTACAAATTCTCATTCCAGATTGTTAGACTTAATTTTCTAGGCCCAAAAATCCTCAAATAGTCTTTTAAAATTTTACAGGATCTTTTCCAGATAATTTTCTTTCATTATCCCAAAATTTCACTTCCCGGCCCTCGAAAAGTACTATTCCAACCCTTACGTCGGTTTTATGTTTTTCTATCGTTTCGGAGCCTCAAATGAGCGTTTTACTTATACTTAAAACGTTAATCTAGACTTTCCCGACTTAGGTCTCCGAGGCTCGGATTTTCCTACCCCGACTCGGACCTTTGCTTCGTTTTCCAAAAACGCCCCCCCTGGGGTCGGTTTTCAGTTTCACTCGCGTTCTACATTTTCAAGGGAACAGGTTACTATTCACGAACCACCCCTTAGGTTTCCTCATTCAATTTTCCTTAAAGGACTCGGGTTTCCGACCCGATCCTAAACTTTTACTCTCGATTTCCTTTTTGCCCTTAATGCCGTTTTTCAAAATTTTGGCATAAATTTAAGGTTATCGGTGTTAGGTACGTCTCGAACCATGTGTAGCTGCCACGTACTATACCAGAGTCCTATTTTATGTAAAAGTTTTCCAAAATTTTACATAAAAATTTGTACAATCACCAATTTATAAATCAACCACAATGTACAAAATTTTTTTCACTTTCCCCCCTTAATTAAGCCACGGTTTTGACTTACAAACCCTAGCAAAATTTTTTCTTCATTTTTGCCACATTATGCTTGTTTTTTTACACTTAAAACCATAACATAATTTTTATTCCAAAACAGCCCTTAATTAACAAAATTTCTTCATCAAAACCCTAAACCAATAACCGGTTTTCACTTAGGGTTTTCACACCAAATTTTATTCAATTTTTTTCAAAGTCTTTCTTTTTATTTGGCCTTTCCTAGGCTATATCTTAGCACATTGTCAATCAAAATTCACTTGATTTTCACATGGTAACCCTAGGGTTCACCACATGTAACATATGGCCTTACCATAGCAAACATAACCAAAATTCTTTTCAAAGTTCTTCCATCACACCAAGGCTTGATTTCAAGCATTAATCAATCTCCAAAACACAAAATTTTCCATCATTTCCTCTTAGGTTTCCCACGGTCACACTATGCCAAATTTTGCACCAAAATTTTTCTAACCAAATTTCAATATGAAGTTTATATTTCCAAACTTCCAAAACATATTTTTACACGACATAACAACATATTCAATCAAAATTTCATCACCAAACTAACCCTTTGAACCCACAAATTTCATGGAGAAAACAAGCATAATCATTTTTTTTTCATGCAATTCCAATACATGAGTGGCCTTAACTAATATATCACAAAACCAACACATAATTTCATCAAATCCACAACAAAAATTTCATCATTTTCTTCCCACTATTCCCACGGATTTCATGACCAAAAATGGGGAAAAATTACAAGCTTTAAAGCTTACCTTGGCTACTTGGATGCTAGCTAGTCAAACTTGAATTCTTGCTTCCAAAACTTGAAGAATTCCTTTGCTTCTCCAAGGTAGCTCACGTATTCCCCTTGAAACCAAACTCAGAAAATTTTTCTTGGTTTTCTTTTGGTGGCTTGTTTTGCTACAGATTTTGCTTCTCAATTTGGCCGAAGCTTTCATGTTAAGCAAGCCAATTAATTTGGCAAATTTGGCATGAATCACCCTTAACAACCAATGAGAAATTGACACCTTTTATGCATTTCTTTGCACCATTTTTTTTTTAAATCAAAAAGTGGCATTTTGGCCTAATCTTGGCCATTAGATTAAAAGTGCATTAAATCCTAGCCATCCACCTTACCTACCACCCTAATTAACCATTTATTAATTTGCTTTAATGACATCACTGATAATGATTCATCTTGGTTACTTTTTTGACTTTACTATTCATGTCACTTTTGATCGAATTTTGACCCGAGCGAAATTTTCCCAAAATTACCCCGACGGGTTCTTGAGGTCTCCGGTACAGTCGTCAATTTATTCTGCTTCTGTTTGATCAGAGTCGATCCCAGAAATTTTTCGTCCTTTAGTGCACCATAGGCACCGATTAGGGTTTTTAATGTCGTTTTGACACCATTTCACCCGTTTTGATTCAGTAAAATTTCTCAACACCTAATTATTATCCGTCCACATTGTCAGAACATTTTATTACGTTCCAAACAATATAAATTCATTGATTTTACTCTTTAAACAGTATAAGTTGTCATACATATACAATTGTACATTTTCTTCCGAGAATACTAGAAATCCCCGGTTATCACACCAAGCCCAATAAAGAGGACATTTTTGGCAAGCTAATGGGCAGATAATATTGCTGCAAATGACTCTTTCCTTTTCTAGTGTTTGGCTTGCATGCTAAGTCTTTATTCCTTTGCTTGGCTGAAATATGTAAATGTCAAACTTTCTTTTTATTGTTTTAGGTGTGAGTTAGGTGTAAGTTTCCATATTTTCATCCATTCAAATTCTGAGAATATTAGGAGAATATTAGGGGAATATTTCGTTTAGTTTCCATATTATTTTAGAGTATATTTTGAGAATATTCTTGTAATTTATGCCTATAAAAAGGCATCCACAAGCAATGAAAATCACAATATCAGTTTTATTGACAAATTTGAGAGTTCTACTTCTCTTTGGTTCTTTGAAGAACTTTTCGAACTTATTGGAGTTTTCCATGGTGTTCACTTCTGACTTATCAATCAATCCTTCCATAGTTGATTGTGGCATTGTTGCTTCCTTAAAATGCTACGCAAGCGCACGTGTCGCATACAAGTAATACAGTGTACAAGAGTACGGATATCGTCCCACAGAGAATGTTATCACTATTTCATCTAAATTAAAGATAAAATTAAGGATATGCGAGAATTGATGGAGAGTTAAAGTTGTCTTAAACTCACTATACTAGTATGACATAAAAAATGCACAAAGCAATTGCAAGCTGAATAAAACAAACTTAATAACAATTGGTAAAAGAGTGACTGGGATTCAATTTCCCCTATTTCTGCAACTCAACTCAGTATGCTACAGCAGTGCTACAATATTGCTACAGCAGTGTTACTTAGTTAACCTAGAACTCAAACTTTCACAAGTTTCTTCCGAAATACTTATGTTAATAACTTCTTGCTTCATTTCAACATATTCCTATGCTAAATGGAGTACGAAGCCAAATTAAGCTTAGGTTCTAAAAGGTTATATGAGATAAACATGCATTCCTGCTTAGCTTGCAAAATTAATTAGGTTACTACACAAACCCAACCAATCACACATTATCCAACAACTGTCTAATTCCAATTAGTTTTCCAACCACTGAAATCACAGTATTATGCTCAAGATGGCCAGTCAAAGAACACAAATAAACCAACAAAACGATGTTGAATAAACCAAATAACATTAAAGTAGCAAGCTCAACATACAAAGTTAGTCACAGAAATGGGTACTTTATCTTCCCAGTCTTAAAGGAAATTAGTTCATACTTGACTGTTCAAACCCACCGGAAAAAGAAAACATTGTACGGGAAAAATAGAAATAAGAGTACAACCGAAAATGGAGGAAAGATTGACAAAATAGGCGTGCACAAGGTACACAGCTACTTTTTAATTTCTCCTTCCAGAATATGCTGAAATCTCCTCCAATCCCTGTACGATTCCTTCCTCTTCCTTGGTTTTCTCTTTTGGTCCTGCTCTTTTCTGTATTTTCTCTCTGCTCCTTGTCTGCCTCTTTTCTGAATGCATCATGTTCCCTTTTAAGTGCTAGGGCAAATGGATGATGTACATGTGTACATAATCTAATGGCTGAGCTTTTATTTGGTGTCCTTGGATTAAGACAGCTCATAAGCTTGTCCTTTCTGCCATGCTCACTAATAAAATTGGCTGCCAGCTGTACGTTGACTTGTCAAAATTATCTGAATAATTTTCTGCCCAGTTTGCTACAGTAAAGCTACAGCATTGCTGTAGCAACGCCTGGAATCAGTCTTCCTTGTCATTTTTCTTTAATTTTTACAATTCCCTCCTAGCTGCAGCTTGACTTCCTGATCCAGGCACCCTTCTACTACTTCAACACTGCAAAACACTTAAAAGCAATATAAACTAACTTGAAAAATTAAATTTAACATTCTAAAATAAAAGACTGCATTAAAAACCAAAAAATGCTTTAGTTAACTATTAAAAAGTCAAGAACTCAATGGACCAAACATCTTTTTACATCCTCAAATGGCTGTAATAACTCTATTTCATAGAGTTATCACACCCCCAAACTTAATCCATTGCTCGTCCTCGAGTAATGAAATAAAGACACAAAAACACAAAGAACAAACACAAAAACAATGGATGCAGAAAACACTAAAAAAAAGAAAAAAAAATGCATTCTGATTCCACTACAATGCATTGTTGAAGCCAACTTTTTTTGAATTGCATTTTCAATATCCCACTCGTTCTCTAGATTAACATTTGTCAAAGATTTGCTCAAATCATCACAAGCTTTCTCCTCATTCAAATTTTCTCAAGTGCGTATGTGAAAACTATGGTTAGCATCCTTGGTTCACCCAAGTCCAGTTAAACTTTGATCATCAAACCTAATTGATGGCTTCATAAGCTGGTTTCTTAAATCCCTCTCCACTAATATATATGTCAACCAAGCACTTAAGGTAGGATAGGTTTCTAAACCATGAAACAGGAACTTCTCTTTAATTTTTTTTTTTCTGATGGCAATGGGGGTATCCATTTATTTATTATTTCATATATATATATAGGACATTCTCCAATGTCACCACTGCCTTTTTACGCGACTGCCAACATTTGTGATGAAGACACCCGGTTACTCAACAGGGTCACCATTAAAGACATTATTATACTCATATTTCAAACCACTGTTTGACGCAAAAGTACACATGGAGCACATGCTACTCCTGGTTACTAGGTGGTTCCAAATAGCGGAGTCAATCCCAAAGTTTTATTCTCGCTCTTTTTTTTTTTTTTGGTGCCCCCAAACTTTAATCCACTTTAGTTCCCTTTTTACCAGTTACCTAAACTTCCCTCTTATGCTCAGTTTCCTAAAATTCGCCTCAAGGGACTCACAAAACCAGTTCTAAATCCTTAGGTTCTTACAAAGGTTCAACTTTTCTTAAATTCTCCGAAAAGAAATCTAACCATAGCCTACTGTGTAAAACTGGAAAATTCTTATTTAGAGCCAACTAATGATGAATATCACAAATTTCCAACTCCTGTCAATCCATCCTACAAAGTGAAAATTTCCAAGCAATTCATGATCTTCATTGAACTGTTTCATTCAACAATGCTGTAGCAAAACCAGAAAATGTGGACAAGCAACACAGTAAATAGACATAAGTAAACAACTCAACTAAATTTTTTTTTTTTTTGGGTATGCTACAGCAATGCTATAAAATGAACAGATATCATAATAAAAGAACCTAAGCTAATCCTAAAACTGACAAAATAAACATAAAGCAGAATAAAAAAAACAAAGCTAAATAAAACAAAACATATCAGAAACAAACAATCACACCATCAAAAACAACCATGCCACCACCCCCAAACTTAGAAATAAGCAGTGTCCTCACTGCTCATGAAAGTCTGAATTTTAAAGTAAGCAGTAGAAAGATAATACTCCCTGGGGGCCATAGGCAAGTTGCCTAGGCGGTCATTCTTCCTCAGAGTCATGGGTGTCCTCCTCTTGTAGGATGCTGCTGGGGAACTCAGGAAATTGACATGCTGGTCGGGCTGACCTTTGCTGTAATGACTACTGTAGCACAGCATCCCTTTGTCTTGCATATGTCCAATACTGTTGCTGCTGCTTCTGCATCTGCTGTAGCATCTGCATTGTTTCATACTGTTGAATTTCCTGCAGACTCATTCTCTGCTCTAGCATTCACAGACTTTGTGAAATTGCTGCAGGAAATTGCATGGTACTACCAGATGCTGCAGGCTCACTACTACAAGAGGGACGGGTAGAAGGACCAGCTTCTTCAGTGTCATCTTCTGCTGCAGCCTCTTTTGGTTGCTTCAAGTTATCCTGTGCAATGCGGGCTACTACAGCTAGGATGATGATCCCTGTCATCTTTAGTTTCTCCTCATTGTCATTGAAGCTTACTCCGCTCTGTTCGCACATTTCTGAAACCAATGAGGGAAACCAAAGGTGACCTGATGACTTCTGAGCACAGCTGCATATCTCCTCATAAATAATTCAACCTACATTGAACTTTAGTCCTGTAATAATGTAGTAGAGGAGTATGGCCCTGTCTCTTGACACTGTTTGAAGGTGGGTAGATGGTATCAATCTTGACTTCAGGAAATGATACCACACCTTCGGTCCAGGCAGCAGGCTGTTTCTGAGGAAGATGTAGGTTCCTTGAGCTGTTATATTCCACCTTGTTCCCTCGACACACAAGGTAGATATTACTTGCTGCAGTAATTCTTCAATGATATTGTCAATCAAATTTGCATTGTTATCCTCTCCCTCTTCTAGCCCGTAAATGTAGTTGATGTCAGATGGTCTGAATTCCACTGACACTCCTCTCACCTCCACAGCTTCAGGCTGGTCCTCCGGGAAATTTGCATAAAATTCCCGAACTAAGGGTACAATTGCTTCCTCGGGTTGCCTGCAGAAATACCTCTAGTTGCGTGTGGTGATGACTGAATAAACTGGCTTGGTGTACCCCATAGTAGTCGTTTCTTGTAGTACAAAACCCTTTTCCAAATGTAGAGGTTTTTTTGACACCACATTCTCGTATTTTTCTGCTGCTTCATCCGACACAAACTTAGTGGTAGCCAATGTTCTGCGGGCCACGCTTTGCTTCCCCGTTTAATCAACTTTTACTTTTCCTTTAAGTACTGTTTCTCAAAATAAAACCAAAATCCACCGTGTACCCCAAACAGTTCCAATAATCAATTCATACTTCACCACAATAATATTTCTTTCCCTCTCAAAACACCAAATTCGTCCCACAAAAACTTAGTTCGAGTTGTGTGCACGATGACCCTTTTAACTTCGGCCGTTTTCTTTCTTCCACACTTGGCCCTCATGTTTCCTTTTCGCCGGCTGGTGGGGGATAGATACCGAAACTGATGGCTTGGACGAGAAACGAGAATGGCGAGGGTTGTTTTCTCTTTTTTTTTTTTTTAGAGGAAAATCGATAGAAAGAAATGTATATATGGGTTGTGGCCGATAGTTTAAGTGAGAAAAAGAGGGAAAAGAAAGAGAACGTGGGTGATGGTGACGGTTTTGCAAAGAAAATGGTGGAAGTTTAAGATTTTGAGATTTTGAAGAGGAAATGGTTAGAGAGATTTGTGGGAGAATCAGTTATGGAGTTTAGAGAGAGAGAGTGAGGAGAATCGGTTATGGAGTTTAGAGAGAGAGTAAGGGGGGGCCGAAAATAGAATGGGAGAAAAGGATGGGGTGTGGGCCAATATGTAGGGTTTTATGGGGTGATGCCATGTGGCTTTTGCCCCTTTATTATTATTTTTTTTTTCGGCTGGAACTACTCACTACAAATGTAGTCCAGTTTGCTATAGTTATGCTGTAGCATTGCTTGTAGCATAGTTTTTTTTTTTTTCGGCGTGCTGCAGTGCTCAGAGGCAGCGCTGCGGCGCTATAGCCTCGGCTCTGGCTCTGCACAGTGCTTTTCTACATTCCAAATGCTGCATCAATGCTGCAGCATTGCTGTAGCATTCCTGTTTAGTTTCCAATCTGCTACTCCAGAAGCCTTTACTTCCTTTTTTCCTTGCGAATTCACCCCAGACAACCTATATTAAACATCAAAACGACACATACACATAAATCACACCAAAGAAACTCCATGGAAGAAAATAACAATAATAAAAACAAAAATAAAACAAAAACAAAAAATTAAACAAGAAACAAATAAAACATTGGGTTGCCTCCCATAAGCACTTGTTTTAAAGTCGACAGCCCGACTACTTCCCTTTACTGATCTGGATCTCTCAAGGAGATAGAAGTCTTCTCCTTAGCAAATGAACCTCCCCAATAATGCTTGATACGCTGCCCATTCACCTTAAATTTTCTGCCTGATTTTTCTTCCATGAGTTCCACTGCACCATGAGGAAATACTTCTGAAATTTGGAAGGGACCAGACCACCTTGACCTTAGTTTTCCAAGGAACAACTTTAGCCATGAGTTGAAAAGAAGAACAGACTACCCCTCTTCAAATTTCCGTGGACGAATCCTGCTGTCATGCCATCTTTTCACCTTGTCCTTGTATATCTTTGCATTTTCATAGGCCATCATGCGAAATTCTTCCATCTCATTAAGTTGCAGCATCCTTCTTTCTCTCGCTGCTTGTTCATCAAGATTAAGCTTTGAGATTGCCCAATACGCCTTGTGTTCCAACTCCACCGGCAAGTGGCAGGCTTTACCAAATACTAATCTGTACGGTGATGCTCCTAAGGGAGTCTTGTAAGCTGTCTGATATGCCCATAATGTGTCATCCAACCTGGCTGATCAATCTTTCCTTGTGGGATTGACAACTTTTTCAAGAATCCTCTTTATTTCCCTGTTAGACACCTCAGCCTGCCCACTGGTTTGGGGATGGTATGCTGTAGCAACCTTGTGTTTCACTCCATACTTGGCCAAAAGGCTTTCAAATTGTTTGCTGCGAAAGTGAGTTCCCTCATCACTTATGATGGATCTAGGAGTCCCAAAACATGTAAAAATGTTCTTATGTAAGAACCTTACAACCACTTTGGAGTCATTTGTAGGGAATGCTGCTGCTTCCACCCATTTGGAGACATAGTCCACGACTACTAGGATGTATTGATTGTTGAAGGACGAAGGAAACGGTCCCATGAAGTCTATGCCCCAAACATCAAATATCTCAACTTCCAGAATATTGTTTAAGGGCATTTCATGTCGTTGTGATATGTTCCCTACCCGCTGACATCTGTCACACATCCTGGCGAACTCGTGAGCGTCTTTAAAGAGAGAAGGCCAAAAGAAACTAGATTGTAGCACTTTCGCGGCTGTTCTGAATCCTCCATAGTGACCACCATAGGGAGATGAATGGCAATGCTGAAGTATACCAACCACTTCCTCTTCAGGCACACATCTTCTTATAATCTGGTCTGCACCTTGCTTGAACAAGTACGGCTCATCCCAGTAATAAAACTTGACGTCATGAAGGAATCTCCGCCTTTGTTGACTAGTCAGATCAAGTGGGAGTAAACCACTCACCAAATAATTCACTATGTCTGCATACCAAGGTGTGTTCCCTTGCTTAACTACAAAAAGCTGCTCATCAGGAAAGGTTTCCTTTATTGGCTCTTCATCTCTCTCTATCTTTCCACTCTCTAATCTTGACAAATGATCAGCCACCTGATTCTCAGTCCCTTTTTTATCTCTGATTTCCAGATCAAATTCCTGCACCAATAGAACCCATCTAATCAACCTCGGTTTGGCATCCTTTTTGGCAATGAGGTACTTTATAGCCGAATGATCCGTATAGACTACTACTTTGATGCCCACCAAATATGCCCGGAACTTGTCAAAGGCAAATACCACTGCCAAGAGTTCTTTTTCAGTGGTGGTGTAGTTGAGCTGAGCGTCAGTCAGAGTTTTGCTAGCATAATAAATGGAGTGGAACACTTTATCTTTTCTTTGTCCCAATACCGCTCCTATGACATAGTCACTAGCATCACACATCAACTCAAATGATTTAGACCAATCAGGTGCCACAATGATAGGTGCTGACACAAGTTTCTTCTTCAATTCTGTAAATGCATGTTGGCACTCTGCATCAAATCTGAATGGTTTGTTCTGCTCAAGCAAAGAACACAGGGGTTTTGAGATTTTTGAGAAATCCTTGATAAATCTTCTATAGAAACCCGCATGTCCCAAAAAGCTTCTGATTCCCTTGACTGATGATGGTGGTGGCATCTTGTCGATGATCTCTATCTTAGCCTTGTCCACCTCAATGCCTTTCCTTAATACCTTGTGTCCTAACACAATTCCCTCAGTCACCATAAAATGGCATTTCTCCCAATTTAAGACTAGGTTAGTTTCTTTACACCTTTTTAGAATCTACTCCAAATTTGCCAAGCGTCCTTCGAAAGATTCTCCCATAACTGAGAAATCATCCATGAAGACCTCTAAACATCGTTCCACCATATCAGAGAAGATAGCCATCATACAGCATTGAAAAGTTGCTGGAGCATTGCACAACCCAAATGGCATCCTCCGAAAAGCAAATGTTCCGTATGGGCAAGTAAAGGTGGTCTTTTCTTGATCCTCAGGTGCTATAGCAATCTAATTGTAACCTAAGTAGCCATCCAAAAAGCAGTAATACTCTTTCCCAGCTAATCTATCCAGCATCTGATCGATAAAGGGCAATGGGAAATGATCCTTCCTAGTGGCCTTGTTCAGCTTCCGATAATCCATACAAACTCTCCAGCCTGTGACTGTACGGGTAGGGATCAACTCGTTGTTATCATTAGTCACAACAGTCATTCCTCCCTTCTTAGGTACGCACTGCACAGGGCTGACCCATGAGCTGTCTGAAATGGGGTAGATTATGCCTGCATCCAGCCATTTAATTATCTCCTTCTTTACCACTTCCTTCATGATCGGGTTTAGTCTTCATTGCTGCTCTATAGAATTGTTGTAGCATTCTTCAAGGAGAATCTTATGCATATAGATAGCAGGGCTAATTCCCTTAATGTCTGCAATTGTCCACCCAAGCGCTTTCTTAAATTTTTTTAAGACTGCAAGTAGCTCCTGCTCCTGATCCTTAGTCAACAAAGCTGAGATTATCACTGGAAGTGTTTCTGACTCTCCCAAGTAAGCGTATCAGAGGTGTGATGGAAGAGGCTTCAATTCCAAAATCGGTGGCTCTTCAATAGATGGCCGAGGCTTCTTGATCTCACAATCTGCCAATCCCAGCGGCTCAAACCTCCGTTCTCTAAATACATTGGCTGATGCTTTATCAACCCAAGCTACCGAGGCACTTATCTCTTCAGTCATCTTCACATCTTCTTTTGGCCTAATCGGTTCCTCATGATCTTCGTGGCATCCCTTCTCAAATTCTTCTGACACCGCATATTCAAGCATATTCACCATGGAACACTCCTCTACCTCATCAGGAAACCTCATTGCTTTGAGCACATTAAAGGTCACCTTCTCATCATTGACTCTCATTGTAAGCTCTCCTTTTTGCACATCAATCAGTGTTCTCCCTATTACTAGAAATGGTCTTCCCAGTATGATAGGCACTTCTCTATCTGCTTCAAAATCTAAAACAATGAAGTTTGCAGGGAAAATGAATTTATCTACCCTTACCAATACATCTTCTATCTTCCCTTCTGGATGGGTAATTGATCGGTCTGCTAATTGTAGAGTCACTGTAGTTGGCCTTGCTTCCCCAATTCCTAACTTTTTGAAGACTGACATTGGCATAAGGTTTATGCTTGCTCCAAGGTCACAAAGAGCCTTGCCAATGTACTTATTGCCAATAGCACATGGAATTGTAAAACTTCCTGGATCCTTCAACTTTAGGGGAAGTTTATTCTGTAAAATAGCACTGCATTCTTCTGTCATAGCCACGGTTTCAAACTCCCCAAGCCTTCTCTTCTTAGAAAGAATGTCCTTCATAAACTTAGCATAGCTTGGCATTTGTTCAAGTGCTTCCACAAGTGGAACATTGATGTGGAGCTGCTTCAAGACCTCCAAAAATTGCTTGAACTGCTTATCTTGCTGCTGCTTATGGAGTCGTTGAGGAAAAGGTGGCGGTGGTCTAGATTTTTGCTGTTCTGTACAGCTCTGCTGTAGCGATGTTGTAGCATTGCGGTCTGTGGCATTATTTTGTTTCTTTAGTTCCTCCACTTCTTCTTCCTTCTCCTTTTTCTCTTGGATTGAAGAGGGCTCCCTTTGCTGTCTAGGCTTTACTTCGGGTAGCTCTAGCTTTCTACCACTTCTCAATGAAATTGCCTTGCATTGCTCCTTACCCTCTCGCCTAGGATTCTCTGTGTCACTTGGCAATGAACCTTGAGGTCGAGTATTCAAGGCATTAGCTAACTGCCCCAGCTGGTTCTCCAAATTCCTCAAGGATGCTGCTTGACTTTGAATCATAGATGCCTGATTTTGAATGATGGCGTCATTCTTGGCCATATACTCTTTCAATAAACTCTCCATTGATGAAGATTGTTCCACTGGCTGAGTTCTTCCTTAGGGTGGAAATCCTGGAGGATGTTGCGGCCGAGTTGGTGTAGAAGAGGACCCTGCATTCTGCCCTTGAGAATTCCAAGAGAAATTCGGATGTTGTCTCCAACCCAGATTATATGTGTTGGAATATGGATTATGATTCCTGTTGAAATTCCCAACATAACATGCTGATGCTGGGTTGGATGGGCATTGATCAAAAAGGTGCTCTTCACCACAATAAGTACAAGAGGCTGCTGTTGGTTGTTGAGGCTTCATCCCTGAATTCACATTCATTGACGTCAAAACACTAGTAAGGGAAGATACCTGAGCCGTTAAAGCACTCATTGCATTTAATTCATGAACCCCTGCTACTCTTCTTGTGGAAGCCGCTCTCTCGGCTGGCCATTGATAATTGTTATTGGCCATCTTCTCCAATATTTCATAAGCTTCATTATAAGATTTGGCCAAAATAGCTCCGTTGGCTGAGGCATCTACTATAGTTCGAGTCTGCCCATTGAGACCATTGTAGAAGGTTTCCATCTGAATCCAGTGAGGAATCCCGTGGTGAGGACACTTACGCAATAGCTCCTTACATCTTTCCCATGCCTCATACAAAGATTCACCATCCATCTGCTGAAAACCAGTAATGTCATTCCTGAGCTTGGCATTCTTAGTTGGAGGAAAGTACTTCATCAAGAATTTCTCTGCCAAATCATTCCAAGTAATGACTGAATTTGATGGCAACGAATTCAACCATGCTCTTGCTTGGTCCCTCAGAGAATAGGGAAACAACTTGAGTCTCAAAGCATCCTCTGACACTCCTGGCAGCTTGAAAGAATCACTCACTTCCATAAAAAGTCTAAGATGGAGATGAGGATCTTCTGTTGACATCCCATTAAACTGCCCGACTGTTTGGAGCATTTGAAACATGACCGGTTTTAACTCAAACTGTGGTGCCTGAATTTCTGGCCTAACAATACCAGAATTCAGACCATGTAGCATTAGCACAGCATATTCTCTAATAGCTTGATCCCTATCATCTGCCATTACTGCAGCATTATTGCCATTGTCGCCACCTTCTTCTTCGGCCATTTCTTCAACAACTGCAAGACCTTGTTGTTCTCTTCTTCTTGCCCTGAATGTCCTTTCAATTTCTGGATCTATAGGCAGCAATTCCTGGTCTCATGGCCTATTCATAAAGAAATTCGAGTACCTACAAGGATACAAACAGAAATATCAAGATAAAATAGAAAAACTGCAGAAATCAAAATATATATTTACAAAGACTAATAATGATAACAATTCCCCGGCAACGGCGCCAAAAACTTGTTGCTTCCTTAAAATGCTACGCAAGCGCACGTGTCACATACAAGTAATATAGTGTACAAGAGTACGGATATCGTCCCATAGAGAATGTTATCACTATTTTATCTAAATTAAAAACGAAATTAAGGATATGCAAGAATCGATGGAGAGTTAAAGTTGTCTTAAACTCACTATACTAGTATGACATAAAAAATGCACAAAGCAATTGCAAGCTGAATAAAACAGACTTAATAACAATTGGTAAAAGAGTGACTGGGATTCAATTTCCCCTGTTTCTGCAACTCAACTCAATATGCTATAGCAGTGCTACAGCATTGCTACAGCAATGTTACTTAGTTAACCTAGAACTCAAAATTTCACAAGTTTCTTCCGAAATACTTATGTTAATAACTTCTTGCTTCATTTCAACATATTCCTGTGCTAAATGGAGTACGAAGCCAAATTAAGCTTAGGTTCCAAAAGGTTATATGAGACAAACATGCATTCTTGCTTAGCTTGCAAAATTAATTAGGTTACTACACAAACCCAACCAATCACACATTATCCAACAACTGTCTAATTCCAATTAGTTTTCCAACCACTGAAATCACAGTATTATGCTCAAGATGGCCAGTCAAAGAACACAAATAAACCAACAAAACGATGTTGAATAAACCAAATAACATTAAAGTAGCAAGCTCAACATACAAAGTTAGTCACAGAAATGGGTACTTTATCCTCCCAGTCTTAAAGGAAATTAGTTCATACTTGACTGTTCAAACCCACCGGAAAAAGAAAACATTGTACGGGAAAAATAGAAACAAGAGTACAACCGAAAATGGAGGAAAGATTGACAAAATAGGCGTGTACAAGGTACACAGCTACTTTCTAATTTCTCCTTCCAGAATATGCTGAAATCTCCTCCAATCCCTGTACGATTCCTTCCTCTTCCTTGGTTTTCTCTTTCTGTCCTGCTCTTTTCTGTATTTTCTCTCTGCTCCTTGTCTGCCTCTTTTCTGAATGCATCATGTTCCCTTTTAAGTGCTAGGGCAAATGGATGATGTACATGTGTACATAATCTAATGGCTGAGCTTTTATTTGGTGTCTTTGGATTAAGACAGCTCATAAGCTTGTCCTTTCTGCCATGCTCACTAATAAAATTGGCTGCCAGCTGTACGTTGACTTGTCAAAATTATCTGAACAATTTTCTACCCAATTTGCTACAGTAAAGCTACAACATTGCTGTAGCAACGCCTGGAATCAGTCTTCCTTGTCATTTTTCTCCAATTTTTACATGTCCCTCCTAGCTGCAGCTTGACCTCCTGATCCAGGCACCCTTCTACTACTTCAACTCTGCAAAACACTTAAAAGTAATATAAACTAACTTGAAAAATTAAATTTAACATTCTAAAATAAAAGACTGCATTAAAAACCAAAAAATGCTTTAGTTAACTATTAAAAAGTCAAGAACTCAATGGACCAAACATCTTTTTACATCCTCAAATGGCTGTAATAACTCTATTTCATAGAGTTCTCAGGCATCTTCCTTATACCGAGGTTCCTATTTTGCATTAAGCAACGGGTTGAGGTCAATTATACTAAGGTTCTTGTTTTTGCTGAAGCAATGCGTCCAGGTCTCCCATCCATCCGAATCTGACGTTAGAACGATCTTGGGTTCCTAATCTCGATGGGTCTCGTTAGTCTTGGTGGGGTTCGCATCAGACCTTTCCCTACGTGATTCGGTACAAACAAGGTAAGGAGAATGTGGTTGCCGACGCACTTTCACGCAGGTATGCATTACTCTCTACACTTGATGCAAAATTGCTGGGTTTTGAACAAATTAAAAATTTATATGTTGATGACCCTGAATTTTGCGAGGAATACCAGGATTGTGAGAAACATGGTAATGGTAGGTTCTTTAGGCATGATGGGTTTTTATTTCGAGAAAATAGGTTATGTGTGCCTAATTGTTCTTTGAGGGACTTACTAGCGCAGGAATCCCATGGAGGGGGACTAACGGGACATTTTGGAGTTGCAAAGACTTTAGCTGTTTTGCAGGAACACTTCTTTTGGCCACACATGAAGCGAAATGTTGAGAGGATTTGTGGTAAGTGTGTCACTTGTAGACAAGCTAAATCAAGAGTGCAGCCAAATGATTTGTATACTCCTTTGCCCATTCCTAGTGTACTGTGGATTGATATTTCTATGGATTTTGTGTTAGGTCTGCCTAGGACTAAACGGGGGAGAGACTCAATTTTTGTAGTCGTGGATAGGCTTTCAAAGATGGCACATTTTATTCCATGTCACAAAACAGGTGATGCGAGCCATGTTGTAGATTTGTTCTTTAGGGAGATTGTGCGATTGCATGGTATGCCCAGGAAAATTATGTCAGATATGGATGCTAAGTTCTTAAGTTACTTTTGGAAGACCTTATGGGGAAAATTAGGCACCAAGTTGTTGTTTTCTGCTACATGTCACCCCCAAACTGATGGTCAAACCGAAGTAGTTAATAGGACTTTATCTACCTTGTTGAGGGCTATAATTAAAAAGAACATAAAAATTTGGGAAGACTGTTTGCCGTATGTTGAATTTGCTTATAGTCGTGTTGTTCATTCTGCTACTGAGTTTTCACCATTTGAAATTATTTAAGGTTTTAATCCGTTGTCACTATTGGATTTACATCATTACCTGTTTCTGAACATGTTAACTTGGATGGAAAGAAAGGAGCTGAATTTGTTAAGCAGATACACGAGAAGGCATGGCTCAAAATAGAGCGAATAATGGAGCAGTATGTAAAACAAGCCAAAAAAGGGCAACACAAGATGGTCGTCAAACCCGGAGATTGGGTGTGGTTACACATGAGGAAATAATGATTTCCAACACAAAGACATTCCAAACTGCTTCTGAGAGGAGATGGTCCTTTCCAAGTCCTGGAGCGCATCAACGACAACGCTTACAAGCTAGACCTACCTAGTGAGTATAATGTAAGTGTGTTTTTTAGTGTTACTGATCTGAGCCCTTTTGATGTAGGTGATGATTTGAGGACAAATCCTTTTCAAGAGGAGGGGAATGATGCAAAACATGGCACAACATCAAGGGAACCAGTTCAAGTACCAATTGGGCCGGTTACAAGGGCGCGGGCTAAGAAGTTCAAAGAAGCACTTAATGGACTGATTCAGGAAGTTTGTGCTCAAACAAATTGGTGAAGGCCCATTGAGCATGGTCCACAAGGAAGCATCAATTTAATTCAAGCCTTAGAAGATCCAGACCAAGCCCAATAAAGAGGACGTTTTTGGCAAGCTAATGGGCTGATAATATTGCTGCAAATGACTCTTTCCTTTTCTAGTGTTTGGCTTGCATGCCAAGTCTTTATTCCTTTGCTTGGTCGAAATATGTAAATGTTAAACTTTCCTTTCATTGTTTTAGGTGTGAGTTAGGTGTAAGTTTCCATATTTTCATCCATTCAAATTCTGAGAATATTAGGAGAATATTAGGGGAATATTAGGAGAATATTACAGGAATATTTTGTTTAGTTTCCATATTATTTTAGAGTACATTTTGAGAATATTCTTGTAATTTATGCCTATAAAAAGGCGTCCACAGGCAATGAAAACCACATGATCAGTTTTATTCACAAATTTGGGAGTTCTATTTCTCTTTGGCTCTTTGAAGAACTATTCGAACTTATCAGAGTTTTCCGTGGCGTTCACTTCCGACTTATTAATCAATCCTTCTACAGTTGATTGTGGCATCTTCCTTATACCGAGGTTCTTGTTTCGTATTAAGCAACGGGTTGAGGTCAATTGTACCAAGGTTCTTATTTTTGCTAAAGCAACGGGTCGAGGTCTCCCATCCATCAGAATCTGACGTTAGAACATTCTTGGGTTCCTAATCTTGACGGGTGTTGTTAGTCTTGGCAGGGTTCACATCAGACCTTTCCCTACGTCATCTGGTACAAACAAGGTAAGGAGAATGTGGTTGTCAATGCACTTTCATGTAGGTATGCATTACTCTCTACACTTGATGCAAAATTGCTGGGTTTTGAACAAATTAAAAATTTATATGTTGATGACCCTGAATTTTGCGAGGAATACTGGGAGTGTGAGAAACATATTAATGGTAAGTTCTTTAGGCATGGTGGTTTTTTATTTCGAGAAAATAGGTTATGTAAGCGTAATTGTTCTTTGGGGGACTTACTAGTATAGGATTCCCATGGAAGGGGACTAATGGGACATTTTGGAGTTGACAAAGACTTTAGCTGTTTTGCAGGAACACTTCTTTTCGCCACACATGAAGCAAGATGTCGAGAGGATTTGTGGTAGGTGTGTCACTTATAGACAAGCTAAATCAAGAGTACAGCCAAATGGTTTGTATACTCCTTTGCCCATTCCTAGTCCACCGTGGATTGATATTTCTATGGATTTTGTATTAGGTCTGCCAATGACTAAACATGGGAGAGACTCAATTTTTACAATCATGGATAGGTTTTTAAAGATGGCACATTTTATTTCGTGTCACAAAACAGATGATGCAAGCCATGTTGCAGATTTGTTCTTAAAGGAGATTGTGCAATTGCATGGTATACCCAGGACAATTGTGTCAGATAGGGATGCTAAGTTCTTAAGTTACTTTTGGAAGACCTTATGGGGAAAATTAGACACCAAGTTGTTGTTTTCTGCTACATGTCACCCCTAAATTGATGGTCAAACCGAAGTAGTTAATAGGACTTTATCTACCTTGTTGAGGGCTATAATGAAAAAGAACATAAAAATATAGGAAGATTGTTTGCCGTACGTTGAATTTGCTTATAATCGTGCTGTTCATTCTGCTACTGAATTTCACCATTTGAAATTGTTTATGATTTTAATCCATTGTCACCATTGGATTTAACATCATTACCTGTTTCTGAACGTGTTAACTTGGATGGAAAGAAAAGGGATGAATTTATTAAGCAGATACACGAAAAGGCACGACTCAACATAAAGCAAAGAGCGACGCAGTATAGAAAACAAGCCAACAAAGGGCGACACAAGATGGTCTTCAAACCCAGAGATTGGGTGTGGTTACACATAAGGCAAGAATGATTTCCAGTACAAAGACATTCCAAACTGCTTCTGAGAGGAAATGATCCTTTCCAAGTCCTGGAGCGCATCAACGACAACACTTACAAGGTAGACCTACCTGGTGAGTATAACGTAAGTGTGACTTTTAGTGTTACTGATCTGAGCCCTTTTGATGTAGGTGATGATTTGAGGACAAATCCTTTTTAAGAGGAGGGGAATGATGCAAAACATGGCACAATATCAAGGGAACCAGTTCAAGTACCAATTAGGCCAGTTACAAGGGCACGGGCTAAGAAGTTCAAAGAAGTGCTTAATGGACTGATTCAAGAAGTTTGGGCTTAAACAAATTTATGGAGGCCCATAGAGCATGGTCCACAAGGAAGCATCAATTTAATTCAATCCTTAGAAGATCCAGACCAAGCCTAATAAAGAGGACGTTTTTGGCAAGCTAATGGGCAGATAATATTACTGCAAATGACTCTTTCCTTTCCTAGTGTTTGGCTTGCATGCCAAGTCTTTATTCCTTTGCTTGGTCGAAATATGTAAATGTCAAACTTTCCTTTTACTGTTTTAGGTGTGAGTTAGGTGTAAGTTTCCATATTTTCATCCATTCAAATTTTGAGAATATTAGGGGAATACTAGGAGAATATTTCAGGAATATTTCGTTTAGTTTTCATATTATTTTAGAGTATATTTTGAGAATATTCTTGTAATTTATGCCTATAGAAAGGCATCCACAAGCAATGAAAATCACAATATCAGTTTTATTGACAAATTTGAGAGTTCTATTTCTCTTTGGTTCTTTGAAGAACTATTCAAACTAATCGGAGTTTTCCATGGCATTCACTTCTGACTTATCAATCAATCCTTCTATAGTTGATTATGGTGTCTTCCTTATACCGAGGTTCTTTTTTCGCGTTAAGCAATGGGTTGAGGCCAATTGTACCAAGGTTCTTGTTTTTACTGAAGCAACAGGTCGAGGTCTCCCATCCATCCGAATCTAACATTAGAGTATTCTTGGGTTCCTAATCTTGACGGGTCTCGTTAGTCCAGGTGGGGTTTACATCAGACCTTTCCCCACGTCATCTGGTATAAACAAGGCAAGGAGAATGTGGTTGCCGACGCACTTTTACACAGTTGTGCATTACTCTCTACACTTGATATAAAATTGCTGGGTTTTGAACAAATTAAAAATTTATATGTTGATGACCCTGAATTTTGTGAGAATACCGGGATTGTGAGAAACATGGTAATGGTAAGTTCTTTAGGAATGATGGGCTTTTATTTCGAGAAAATAGGTTATGTGTGCCTAATTGTTCTTTGAGGGACTTACTAGTATAGGAATCCCATGGAGGGGGACTAATGGGACATTTTGGAGTTGCAAAGACTTTAGCTGTTTTACAGGAACACTTCTTTTGGCCACACATGATGCGAGATGTCGAGAAGATTTGTGGTAGGTGTGTCACTTGTAGACAAGCTAAATCAAGAGTGCAGCCAAATGGTTTGTATACTCCTTTGCCCATTCCTATTGCACTGTGGATTGATATTTCTATGGATTTTAGGTTAGGTCTGCCTAGGACTAAACGGGGGAGAGACTTAATTTCTGTAGTCGGGGATAGGTTTTCAAAGATGGCACATTTTATTCCATGTCACAAAACAGATGATGCGAGCCATGTTACAGATTTGTTCCTTAGGGAGATTGTGCGATTGCATGGTATGCCTAGGACAATTGTGCCAGATAGGGATGCTAAGTTCTTAAGTTACTTTTGGAAGACCTTATGGGGAAAATTAGGCACCAAGTTGTTGTTTTCTGCTACATGTCACCCCTAAACTGATGGTCAAACTGAAGTAGTTAATAGGACTTTATCTACCTTGTTGAGGGCTATAATTAAAAAGAACATAAAAATTTGGGAAGACTGTTTGCCATATGTTGAATTTGCTTATAATCGTGCTGTTCATTCTGCTACTGAGTTTTCACCATTTGAAATTATTTATGGTTTTAATCCGTTGTCACCATTGGATTTAACATCATTACCTGTTTCTGAACATGTTAACTTGGATGGAAAGAAAGGAGCTGAATTTGTTAAGCAGATACACGAGAAGGCACGGCTCAAAATAGAGCGAATAACGGAGCAGTATGTAAAACAAGCCAAAAAAGGGCAACAAAAGATTGTCTTCGAACACAGAGATTGGGTGTGGTTACACATGAGGAAAAAGTGATTTCCAGCACAAAGACATTCCAAACTGCTTCCGAGACGAGATGGTCTTTTCCAAGTCCTGGAGCGCATCAACAACAACGCTTACAAGCTAGACCTTCCTGGTGAGTATAACGTAAGTGTAACTTTTAGTATTACTGATCTAAGCCCTTTTGATGTAGGTGATGATTTGAGGACAAATCCTTTTTAAGAGGAGGGGAATGATGCAAAACATGGCACAATATAAAGGGAACCAGTTCAAGTACCAATTGGGCCGATTACAAGGGCGTGGGCTAAGAAGTTCAAAGAAGTGCTTAATGGACTGATTCGAGAAGTTTGGGCTCAAACAAATTATGGAGGCCCGTTGAGCATGGTCCACAAGGATGCATCAATTTAATTCAAGCCTTAGAAGATCCAGAGCAAGACCAATAAAGAGGATGTTTTAGGCAAGCTAATGGGCAGATAATATTACTACAAATGACTCTTTCCTTTTCTAGTGTTTGGCTTGCATGCCAAGTCTTTATTCTTTTGCTTGGCCAAAATATGTAAATGTCAAACTTTCCTTTTACTGTTTTAGGTGTGAGTTAGGTGTAAGTTTCCATATTTTCATCCATTCAAATTCTGAGAATATTAGGAGAATATTAGGGGAATATTAGGAGAATATTACGGGAATATTTCGTTTAGTTTCCATATTATTTTAGAGTATATTTTGAGAATATTCTTGTAATTTATGCATATAAAAAGGCGTCCATAAACAATGAAAACCACAACATCAGTTTTATTCATAAATTTGGGAGTTCTATTTCTCTTTGGCTCTTTGAAGAACTATGCGAGCTTATCAGAGTTTTCTGTGGCGTTCACTTCTGACTTATCAATCAATCCTTCTATAGTTGATTGTGGCGTCTTCCTTATACCGAGGTTCTTATTTCTTATTAAGCAACGGGTTGAGGTCAATTGTACCAAGGTTTTTGTTTTTGCTAAAGCTACGGGTCGAGATCTCCCATCCATCCGAATCTGATGTTAGAACATTCTTGGGTTCCTAGTCTCGACGGGTCTCGTTTGTCTTCGCAGGGTTTACATCAGACCTTTCCCTACGTCATCTGGTACAAACAAGGTAAGGAGAATGTGGTTGTCGATGCACTTTCATGTAGGTATGCATTACTCTCTACACTTGATGCCAAATTGCTGGGTTTTGAACAAATTAAAAATTTATATGTTGATGACCCTGAATTTGGCGAGGAATACTGGGAGTGTGAGAAACATGGTAATGGTAAGTTCTTTAGGCATGATGCGTTTTTATTTTGAGAAAATAGGTTATGTGTGCCTAATTGTTCTTTAGGGGACTTACTAGTACAGGATTCCCATGGAAGGGGACTAATGGGACATTTTGGAGTTGCAAAGACTTTAGCTGTTTTGCATGAACATTTCTTTTCACCACACATGAAGCGAGATGTCGAGGGGATTTGTGGTAGGTGTGTCACTTGTAGACAAGCTAAATCAAGAGTGCAGCCAAATGGTTTGTATACTCCTTTGCCCATTCCTATTACATCGTGGATTGATATTTCTATGGATTTTGTGTTAGGACTGCCTAGGACTAAACGGGGGAGAGACTCAATTTTTGTAGTCGTGGATAGGTTTTCAAAGATGGCACATTTTATTCCATGTCGCAAAACAGATGATGCGAGGCATGTTGTAGATTTGTTCTTTAGGGAGATTGTGCCATTGCATGGTATGCCTAGGACAATTGTGTCAGATAGGGATGCTAAGTTCTTAAGTTACTTTTGGAAGACCTTATGGGGAAAATTAGGCACCAAGTTGTTGTTTTCTGCTACATGTCACCCCCAAACTGATGGTCAAACAGAAGTAGTTAATAGAACTTCATCGACCTTGTTGAGGGCTATAATTAAAAAGAACACAAAAATATGGGAAGATTGTTTGCCGCATGTTGAATTTGCTTATAATCGTGCTGTTGATTTTGCTACTGAGTTTTCACCATTTGAGATTGTTTATGGTTTTAATCTGTTGTCACCATTGGATTTAACATCATTACCTGTTTTTGAACATGTTAACTTTAATGGAAAGAAAAGTGCTAAATTTATGAAGGCGATACACGAGAAGGCACGGCTCAACATAGAGCGAAGAACGGTGTAGTATGCAAAACAAGTCAACAAAGGGCGACACAAGATGGTCTTCAAACCCAGAGATTGGGTGTGGTTACACATGAGCAAAGAACGATTTACAGTACAAAGACATTCCAAACTACTTCCTAGAGGAGATGGTCCTTTCCAAGTGTAGGAAATAAATCGGCAAAAACGTATCAGAGTGGCGCAGCAGAACAATAAAAATTTTTCAAGATCATTAAATATCTCATGATGCCATATACAATAAACCAACAACAATTTAAACTCATACCTCAAAGATGTCAATCTGCAGGAGGAGAATGACCGGAGGGCTTCAACCAACTAGCCTTCTCTACTATTCTTCAATTCCCGAATGGTTGAGTATGTGGGCACTCTGAACCTCAATCGGTATGCTAGCACTGCTAGTCTCTTCCGACCACCCAGATCTCTAAAGAACTTATTGTTACGATGAGTTATGCAACAATAAGCCTGCTCACCTGAGAGTCTATGGTCTGAGAGAACTGGAATGGCAGGACCTCTATTTATAGACTTGCATAAGGTGATCCTCTGAGTTCAAATTGGATTAGGGGAAGATATTCTCCCTTATCCTCAACCAAAAAATCTGAATTTTCTAAGGGGAAAATCCCAACAAAATTTCAGCCCTCTTTAGGATTATCCAATTCAAATCTAAACAAGATTTTAACTTGAATTTTATCTCCCTTTTTTCAACCAAAAAATCTGAAAATCCTTAAGGATTTACACCAAATATTTTTGGCCACTAAAGATAAGGGAAGAATCAAATTTCCATTAGCATTTTCAAGCTTGAATCTTATCTCATCCTTATCCAAAATAATCAAAAATCTCCTAGGATTTATCCTCAAAAAATTTGGCCATAATCAGGGAGGAGGGAATCCAAATTCAATTGCGATTGAAACTTGAATTTTTCCCTGAACCTTATCCACAAAAAATCCAAAAATTCCATGAGGATAATCCTCAAAATTGTCGTCCATTATTGTTAGGATTTAAATTCAAAATTCAAGTAGGATTCTAACAAGATTTTCCTCTCCATATCCAACACAAATTCGAATTTATTCCTTGTGGATTTACCGCAAGAAATTCGAATCCTACTTGGACTGTGACTCAAAATTTGAATTTCAAATTTCTAATTCAAATTTCAAATTTCAAATTTCAAAATTCAAATTTCAAAATCCACAAAACAGTTGTATTTCAAATTCTTATTCTCATGGATAATTTTCTACAACTCCAATCCAATCTCAAATAAAATCATGGCAACTTTATTTAGAGTTCGAATAATTGTGTACTCTATTATCCAAAACAAAATCTGAATCCAACCAGAGAGAATCTTGTCCATCATCCTAATCCTATGTCAATACCATCCATGCATAATCAACTAGCCAATAGCATACACAAATTAATTTGCCAAACATTAAGGATTTATGTGGAGCTAGTAGAGGGACCAATTAGACATATATAATCGGGCTCCCGCGAATCCATATGATTATCATTCTTTACCAAATAACTCAATCATATGATCACTAATTTCAGAGTCACACCACTATAAACCTGAAACTGAACTCCCAATTATATACCATATTACGTAAGCCTGTGACAAGCTATCATTCAATGACCTTGTCATGTATGCAGAACCCTCATATGATATCCATGATCAGCCTTAGGTTAAAGTCCGTTTCATCCTACTAATCAGGGTATCTTAAAGTTCCATTATACAACCGAATAAAGAAAATGATTATTCACCATATGTGAATAAGAAGTCATCCGCCCAGTAGACGACTTAAGGCCTTGTCCATTTTCACATCTAGTATAATGCCTTTAAGAGGATACCCTTAACTCCTTATTAGAGCTATGATTCCGATATCTGTAAACAAACCCTTCATCGTATACAAGTCATGCACCTAACAAACTGGTCTATAAGCTTACTACCTCTGAGACGCTTTAGCCATTAGAACATCAAAGTACACAAGTCATATACATGAAGCTGTTCATCTACTCAGGATTAAGGTTACTGCATAATGAACGTCAAAAGCAGATCGATCCACTCAAAGCGGACTTCGTAGATCAATCACTCTTTAATCCCGGTCTAATATGTTACCACCAAGTAACATATCTATGTCTCTACTTGGGACTCCAGCTCTAGACAATCAAGACAAACCGTCCCCACCATTGCTTTAGACAACATAATAGTCTTAACATGAGTTAGATGCTTGGTCTAACCCCATAGACTATAGACCTTAGTTTGGACAGCTTACTTTAGAACATTGTCTTCTCGTATACAAAAGTCCATTGCATGCAATGTTCTAATAGTTTTAACACAAGCAATCAGGGAGCCATATTTGCTTACATTTACTTTAAAATGTAAATAAATTGAGGATAAACAGCAATGTAATGAATAACCTCTATATATAATTTTATTATCCAGTTCAAAATAAATACATCAAAATGTCTCTAATGCTTAGGGCATTTCTTAATAATCTCCCACTTGCCCTAAGCCAGTAGATGTACCATGTTATGTTAGGAAATGCCCTAAGTATTAGAGACATTTTGATGTATTCATTTTGAACTGGATAATAAAATTATATATAGAAGTTATTCATTACATTGCTATCTGTCCTCCTCTTATTTACATGTTAAAGTAAATGTAAGCAAATATGGCTCACTGACTGCTTGTGTTAAAACTGTTAGAACGTTGCATGCAATGGACTTTTGTATGCGAGAAGACAATGTTCTAAAGTTAGCGGTTTAAACTATGGTCTGTAGTCTATGGGGTTAGACCGAGCATCAAACTCATGTTAAGACTATTATGTTGTCTAAAGCCTTGGAGGGGACGGTTTTTCTTGACTGTCTGGAGCTGGACTCCCAAGTAGAGACATAGATATATTACTTGGTGGTGACATATTAGACCAGAACTAAAGCGTGATTGATCTACGTAGTCCGCTATGAGTGGATCAATCTGCTTTTGACGTTCATTGTGCAATAACCTTAATCCTGAGTAAATGAACTACTTCATTTATATAACTTGTGTACTTTGATGTTCCAATGGCTAAAGCGTCTCAAAGGTAGTAAGCTTGTAGACTGGTTCATTGGGTGCATGACTTGTATACGATGAAGGGTTTGTTTGCAGATATCGAAATCATAGCTCTAAGGAGTTAAAGGTATCCTCTTAAAGGCATTATACTGAATGTGAAAATGGGCAAGGCCTTGGGTCGTCTGCTGGGCGGATGACTTCTTATTCACACATGGTGACTAATCATTTTCTTAATTCGGTAGTATAATGGAACTTTAAGATAGCCTGATCAGTAGGATTAAACGGACTTTGACCTAAGGCTGATCATGGATATCATATGAGGGTTTTGCATATATGACAAGGTCATTGGATAGTAGCTCGTCACAGGCTTACGTAATATGGTATATAATTGGGAGTTCAGTTTCAGGTTTATAGTGGTGTGACTCTGAAATTAGTGATCATATGATTGAGTTGTTCGGTACAGAATGATGATCATATGGAATCACGGGAGCCCGATTATATATGTCCAATCAGTCCCTCTACTAGCTCCACATAATTCCTTAACGTTTGGCAAATTGATTTGTGTATGATATTGGCTGGTTTATTATGCATGGATGGTGATGACACAGGATTAGGATGGTAGACAAAATTCTCTCCGGTTGGATTCAGATTTTGTTTTGGATAATTGAGTACACAATTATTCGAACTCCAAATAAAGTTGCCATGATTTTATTTGAGATTGGATTGGAGTTGTAGAAAATTATCCATGAGAACAAGAATTTGAAACACAACCATTTTATGGAATTTGAAATTTGAAATTTGAAATTTGAAATTTGAATTTTGAAATTTGAAATTTGAAATTTGAATTTGAAATTTGAATTTGAAATTTGAATTTGAAATTCGAATTTGAAATTTGAATTTGAAATTTAAATTTGAAATTTGAAATTTAAAATTTGAAATTTGAATTTGAAATTTGAATTTGAAATTTGAAATTCAAATTTTGAATCACAGTCCAAGTAGGATTCGAATTTGTTGTGGAAAATCCACAAGGTTTAAAATTCGAATTTGAGTTGGATTTGGAGAGGATAATCTTGTTAGAATCCTACTTGAATTTTGAATCCAAATCCCAACAAACTATGGACGAAATTTTGAGGATAATCCTCAATGGAATTTCGGTTTTTGTGGATAAGATTCAAGGGAAAAATTCAAGTTTCAATCCCAGTTGAATTTGGATTCTCTCCTCCTTGAAAGGTGGCCAAAATTTTGGAGATAATCTCCTAGGAAAATTCGGTTGTTTTGGATAAGGTTGAGATAAGATTCAAGCTTGAAAATCCTAGTGGAATTTTTATTCTTCCTTATCCTAAAAGTGGCCGCATATTTGGAGAAGATTTTCTCCTAGGAATTTCAGATTTTTTGGTTGAAAAAGGGAGATAAAATTCTAATTAAAATCTTGTTTAGATTTGGATTGGATTTATCCTAAGAAAACCGAATTTTATTGTTGGATTTTCCCATGGAAAAATTCAGATTTTTTGGTTATGGATAGGGGAGAATATCTTTTCCTAGTCCAATTCGAATTCAGAGAATCACCTCATGCAGGTCTATAAATAGAGGTCCTGCCACTCCAGTTCTCTTAGACCACAGACTCTTAGGTGAGCAGGCTTATTGTTGCACAGCTCATCATGACAATAAAGTTCTTTAGAGATCTGGGTGGTCGGAAGAAGACTAGCAGTGCTAGCATACCGATCGAGGTTTAGAGTGCCCACACACTCAGCCATTCGGGAATTGGAGAATAGTAGAGAAGGCTAGTTGGTTGAAGCCTCCGGTCATTCTCCTCCTGCAAGATTGGTGTCCTTGAGGTATGAGTTTTAATTGTTGTTGGTTTATTGTATATGGAATCATGAGATATTTAACGATCTAAAAATTTTTATTGTTCCGCTGTGCCACTCTGATACGTTTTTACCGATTTATTTTCCTATAATTGGTGTCAGAGCCATCTCATGACTATGCCATGTACATAAATTAGATAATTACTTAGTCTTTTTATTTATGTATGGATTTGATATTTAGAGAGTGGCATTCTAGGATTCTTTTATGTTGTTATCATGGATTATGTATAAAGTATGTGGTTATTTTAATTTTTTGAATTATTATAAACATGCTTGTTTATGCCGGTTATGGTTCCTTAGAATTTAGAAAAATTGTATCTAGGATTTTTTATGTAACCATGGGAGCAGTTTATTAACACTGTAATTTTCCCATGGATTTTTATTTTTGTCTCTTAGAAGTTTTATGGTTAGAATTTTTGTACACCGGAAACGGTTTAGGAAATTTTAAGTAATTATTCTTGGAGGAGATTGAAGATTGAAGACCGTAATTTATTTTTTCCAAAAGTTAAATTTGATTTAAAGGTTGAAATTTTGATTGTGTGGAAAATTTCAATTTAATTGGGATTCAAATTAATTTTTTGGAGATCCTAATAGGTAAATTGGAATATGACACGAAAATCGGACACGACCCCTCGGGATAGGCCGACGGGCCTTGTGTAGGAAAATAAATCGGTAAAAACGTATCAGAGTGGCGCAGCAGAACAATAAAAATTTTTAGATCGTTAAATATCTCATAATGCCATATACAATAAATCAACAACAATTAAAACTCATACCTCAAGGACGCCAATGAACAGGAGGAGAGTGACCGGAGGCTTCAACCAACTAGCCTTCTCTACTATTCTCCAATTCCTGAATGGCTGAGTGTGTGGGCACTCTGAACCTCGATCGGTATGCTAGCACTGCTAGTCTTCTTCCGACCACCCAGATCTCTAAAGAACTTTATTGTCACGATGAGCTGTGCAACAATAAGCCTGCTCACCTGAGAGTCTGTGGTCTGAGAGAACTGGAGTGGCAGGACCTCTATTTATAGACCTGCATGAGGTGATTCTCTGAATTCGAATTAGACTAGGAAAAGATTTTCTTCCTTCTCTTTAACCAAAAAATCCGAATTTTTCCATAGGATAATCCTAACAATAAATTCGGTTTTTCCTAAGATAAATCCAATCCAAATCTTAACAAGATTTTAACTAGAATTTTATCTCCCTTTTTCAACCAAAAAATCCGAAATTCACAAGGAGAAAATCCTCCAAAAGATTTCGGCCATTATGGATAAGGGAGAATCAAAAATTCCACTAGGATTTTCAAGCTTGAATCTTATCTCAACCTTATCCAAAAATAACCGAATTTTCCTTGGATAAAGGCTCCAAAATTTCAGCCACTTTTAGGGAAGGAGAGAATCCAAATTCAACTAGGATTGAAACTTGAATTTTCCCTTGAATCTTATCCACAAAAACTGAATTTTTTCATTGACGATTATCCTCAAAAAATTTGCCCACTTTTGTTGGGATTTGGATTCAAAATTCAAGTAGGATTCTAACAAGATTATCCTCTCCAAATCCAACTCAAATTCGAATTTCAAACCTTGTGGATTTTCCACAACAAATTCGAATCCTACTTGGACTGTGATTCAAAATTTGAATTTCAAATTTCAAATTCAAATTTCAAACTCAAATTTCAAATTTCAAATTTAAATTTCAAATTCAATTTTCAAATTCGAATTTCAAATTCAAATTTCAAATTCAAATTTCAAATTCAAAATTCAAATTTCAAATTTCAAAATTCAAATTTGAAATTTGAAATTTGAAATTTCAAATTCCACAAAACGGTTGTGTTTCATATTCTTGTTCTCATGGATAATTTTCTACAACTCCAATCCAATCTCAAATAAAATCATGGCAACTTTATTTGGAGTTCGAATAATTGTGTACTCTATTATCCAAAAACAAAATCTGAATCCAACCGGAGAGAATCTTGTCTATCATCCTAATCCTGTGTCATCACCATCCATGCATAATAAACTAACCAATAGCATACACAAATCAATTTGCCAAACGTTAAGGAATTATGTGGAGCTAGTAGAGGGACTGATTGGACATATATAATCGGGCTCCCGTGATTCTATATGATCATCATTCTGTACCGAACAACTCAATCATATAATCACTAATTTCAGAGTCACACCACTATAAACCTGAAACTGAACTCCCAATTATATACCGTATTACGTAAGCCTGTGACGAGCTACCATCCAATGACCTTGTCATATATGCAAAACCCTCATATGATATCCATGATCAGCCTTAGGTCAAAGTCCGTTTAATCCTACTGATCAGGCTATCTTAAAGTTCCATTATACTACCGAATCAAGAAAATGATTATTCACGATATATGAATAAGAAGTCATCCGCCCAGCAGATGACCCAAGGCCTTGTCCATTTTCACATTCAGTATAATGCCTTTAAGAGGATACCTTTAACTCCTCAGAGCTATGATTCCGATATCTGCAAACAAACCTTTCATCGTATACAAGTCATGTACCCAACGAACCGGTCTATAAGCTTACTACCTCTGAGACGCTTTAGCCACTGGAACATCAAAGTACACAAGTCATATACATGAAGTAGTTCATTTACTCAGGATTAAGGTTATTGCATAATGAACGTCAAAAGCAGATTGATCCACTCATAGCGGACTACGTAGATCAATCACGCTTTAGTCCCGGTCTAATATGTCACCACCAAGCAACATATCCATGTCTCTACTTGGGAGTCCAGCTCCAGACAATCAAGACAGACCGTCCCCTCCAAGGCTTTAGACAACATAATAGTCTTAACATGAGTTAGATGCTCGGTCTAACCCCATAGACTACAGACCATAGTTTAGACTGCTAACTTTAGAACATTGTCTTCTCGCATACAAAAGTCCATTGCATGCAACGTTCTAACAGTTTTAACACAAGCAGTCAGTGAGCCATATTTGCTTACATTTACTTTAACATGTAAATAAGACGATGACAGATAGCAATGTAATGAATAACCTCTATATATAATTTTATTATCCAGTTCAAAATGAATACATCAAAAATGTCTCTAATACTTAGGGCATTTCCTAACAATCTCCCACTTGCCCTAAGCCAGTAGATGTGCCATGTTATGCATCCCCATCGCCTCTGCATGCCTCTTAAAGCTTCTAGCTACCAAAGTCTTAGTAAAGGGATCAGCGATGTTGTCCTCGGACGCGATCTTACATACGTCCACTTGTCCTGTCTCCACATGCCCTCTAATAATGTGATACCTCCGATCTATGTGCTTGGTCCTCTTGTGGTGCCGAGATTCCCTTGTATTGGCAATAGCCCCTGTATTATCACAGTAAAGTGTGATAGGCTTGTCAACACCTGGAATGACCTCAACGTCTCTAAAGAACTTAAGGAGCCAAACCGCTTCTTTAGATGCCTCAGCCGCAGCCACATACTCAGCCTCCATAGTAGAGTCAGCTGTGCAGCCCTGCTTCACGCTCCTCCACGCAATGGCGCCTCCTCCGAGTAAAAACACTGATCCAGATGTTGATTTCCTCGAATCCTTACAAGTCTGGAAGTTTGAGTCCGTGTATCCTACGGGTGTTAGGTCCCCTCCAGAATACACTAGCATATAATCCCTCGTTCTCTTAAGATACTTGAGTATATGCTTTACTGCTTGCCAGTGCTTGGTTCCAGGATTCGCTTGATATCGACTCACCATACCTACTGCAAAACATATGTCCGGGCGAGTGGAAAGCATAGCGTACATAAGACTACCCACAGCGGATGCATAAGGGACCTTACTCATACGCTCTCTTTCTTCCGATGTCTTGGGACAGTTATCCAATAAAAGAGTTAAACCAGCAATAGAAGGTTGTGAGCCTTTCTTTGCCTCTAGCATTGCATATTTGTCAATTATTTTATCTATGTATGAAGCTTGGGATAATGCTATCATTTTGTTCTTTCGATCTCTGAAGAGATGAATGCCTAGAACATAATTAGCTTCTCCCAAGTCCTTCATGTCAAACTGTTGGTGTAACCAAAGCTTAACCGATGATAAATTCCCTACATCATTCCCAATGAGTAGTATATCATCGACATAGAGTATCAGAAAGACCACTTTTCCATCCTTAATACGTTTATAAACACAAGGTTCATCAACGTTCTGCTCAAAATCAAATGTCTTAATCACTTGATCAAACCTCTGGTTCCATGAGCGGGATGCCTGCTTTAATCCAGAAATGGATCTAAGCAACTTGCAGACTTTCCTATCTTGGCCTTTTGCTACGAACCCTTCGGGCTGTATCATATAGATACACTCTTCAAGATGGCCATTCAAGAATGCCGTCTTGACATCCATTTGCCAGATCTCGTAATCGAGAGCCGCTGCAATGGACAGAAGAATACGGATAGACTTCAGCATAGCAACAGGCGAAAAGGTTTCCTCATAATCGATTCCAGCCTTTTGCGTGTATCCTTTTGCAACCAGTCTAGCTTTGAAAGTTTCCACTCTCCTTTCCACATCCTTCTTTCTTTTGTAGACCCATTTGCATCCAATGGGTTTTATCCCATCCGGCAAATCTACAAGTTCCAAAACAGAGTTGGATTTCATAGAATCCATCTCATTGTTCATAGCCTGTTTCCAAGATCTAGAATCAACATCCTTTATAGCTTCATCATATGTGATCGGATCTTCCTCATGCTCATGAGCCTCGGCCTGGTATACCTCAGCATCATACATAAAGAAATTAGGTTTCTTAGAAACCCTCCCACTACGACGAGGCACCCTAAATTGTTGATCGTCTGCAGGTCTTTCACTGGAACTCGGACTTGCGTCCAAGACCGAAATCTGTGGAGCAGTTCTTTCAACCGATAACTCCTCTAGCACCACTTTGCTTCGAGGCTTAAAGTCATTCATGTGACTTTCCTCCAAGAATGTCGCATGGGTTGAGACAATGATCTTTTGTTCCTTCGGGTTATAGAACAGACCTCCTTTAGTTCCCTTTGGATACCCTACAAACATGCACAATTCTGATCTTGGTTCCAACTTCTTCGCATCCCCATCCAGTACATGTGCCGGGCAGCCCCATATTCTCATATGTCCAAGGGAGGGCTTCCTGCCACGCCACAATTCATACGGAGTTCTAGGAATTGATTTGCTCGGAACCTGGTTCAGAATATAGCACGCCGTTTGTAAAGCATGTCCCCAAAATGATAATGGCAGTGTTGAGTAACTCATCATGGACCGTACCATATCCAATAAGGTCCTGTTTCTCCTTTCGGCTACACCATTCTGTTGTGGAGTACCAGGTGCAGTCAATTGGGATAATATCCCATTCTCTACAAGATGTCCTAGAAATTCATCGGAGAGGTATTCGCCACCTCGATCAGATCGAAGTGTCTTTATGGATTTATCCAATTGCTTTTCCACTTCCACACGATACTCTTTGAATTTATCAAAGGTTTCGCTCTTGCGGTGCATCAGATACACATATCCATACCTCGAGTAATCATCTATGAAAGAGACATAGTACTCGAACCCTCCTCGTGCTGTGACGTTCATGGGGCCACATACGTCAGTGTGCACAATTTCTAAGAGCTCCTGTGCCCTTGTACCCTTAGCTCCAAAAGACCTCTTAGTCATCTTACCCTCTAGACAAGACTCACATTGGGGAAGTCGTACCTCCTCCAGAGATTCCAGAGGACCGTCTTTCACCAATCTTTGAATCCTATCCTGGTTAATATGACCAAGTCTTAAATGTCAAAGATACGCCTTGTTAGAGTGAGAAACTTTCAACCTTTTAGAGTTATCAATTAATTCAGTGTCAAGCAGTGAGTACATCTTTGGTCTGATCAAATATAGGTTTCCATCCATCCATCCAGAATAGATAAAAGACTTATTTCTACGAATATCAACTCTTTTACTAAAAGAAACTGAATAAGAATCATTTATTAAACAAGCTACCGATATAAGGTTCCTCCTAAAATTAGGAACATAAAAACAGTCTTTCAATAAAATAAACCTAAATTGATCAAAATAAAGATGAACGTCTCCCACTGCCTCAGCCACCACAAAGCTACCATCTCCAGTCCGCAACGAGAGGCTCCTATCATGTAGACTTCTCGTTTCCACGAACCCCTGCATAGAAACACAAACATGATTAGTGGCGCCCGAATCAATGACCCATGTGTCTTTCGATTCTTCCACCAAACACGCTTCTAAGTAATGAAGTTCCTTACCTTCCTTTCCCTTGGAGGCTAGGAATTCCCGGCAAGCCTTCTTGAAGTGACCTACCTTCCCACAGTGGAAGCATTTGGACTTTTTAGGGTCCTTCGGCTTCTTGTTCTTCTTCTTCTTCTTCCCGTCCGAGACAGGAGGATTAGAAGAACTGTAAGCCACTTGCTTCTTATTTGGCCTCTTCCTCTTCCGTGAGGGATTGGAAGATTCCGCCAAATTGGCCTTTCCTTTAGGTCGGACCGTATCCTCATCCCTGATCATCCGCTCATAAGCCTGTAGTTGCTTCATGAGCTCGGTAAGTCCTAACTCCTTTATCGCCAGATTGTATGCGGCCTTAAACCCCACAAAATCTTTAGATAGAGTCTTGAACACCATCTCGATCTGGGTGTTATAGTCCAACTCAGCACCATTCTCGGCAGCCTCAGCGAAGAATCCCATTAGAGTGATCATATGGTCCTTCACCGGAGTACCCGCCTTTTGCTTGGAGTTCATAATGCTGGTGATAGCGGACTGTCGAGCCAATTTTTCTTGGCCTCCGAACATGTCCTCTAGATTATCCATGATCTCCCCAGCAACTTGATAAGTCTCATGCTGCTTTTGTAAAGCACTCGTCATGTTAGCAAGGATGTAGCATCGAGCTATTTCATTGGATTCTCTCTAACGATTATAGGCAACCGGGACCTCCTCAAGTGGTGTGTCAGGTTTGGGCCCAGGTGGGCATGGTTCGTCCAGTACGAACTTGTGTCTCTCGCAGCTGAGAACTATTAATAGATTTCTTTTCCAATCTTTATAATTGTCGCCATTCAACTTATTTTCAGTAAGTATTGAAATGAGGGGTGTCGGTGACATTTTGAATTGAAATAAAATTATACTAGACATCATTACAAAGCCCAAGCAAATATACAGATAATTTAGCAAATAAAAAAACATACAAGTATGTTCCTACATGAAACTTGAAAAAAACATGTAGCATTGCAATGGTAATTCTCAGCACCTATTGCCCCAAGCCACCGAGGGGTGGTCATGAGAACAAATAGCCGGAACATGGACCCCGTCCAATTAATATATGTTACCTTAAATCCTCCAAGGTTAAGACATATATTAATAACTGCTTATTTGGCCACCAGTTTAGTTAACAGAGCTTCTAGGGAAGGTTAATAACTAAACGAGTCTTGAGTGTATAACCATTGTTTACGTAGCTCGATCCACGTCCTACCAAGCCACCGAGGGGTGGTCATGAATAGGATCGCACCCGAACACGTTTTCCACATAGGAGATCCAATCTAGTATACCAGCGGCGGTAAACACCTACCGAGGGGTGTGGTCAGGTCAGAACTAACGTGAGGCGTTACCATGCTTTCACATATGGATCAACAATGAGGCCGTGGGTTTTGTTTGAAACCCTCTCCCACTCAATATTTTGAAAAACATGCAAGTTTTGACAAATTATGCATGATCAATATAGTATGAGCGGCACTCACCTATCCTATATGACATGTTATCAAATATGCATACAAAACATCCATCAATACATATTTATACATCCATGACATATCACAGAAAAATAATTGATAGAATAACCAAGCCATGATTCCATCCTAGAACAAAGAAAATAAAGATTACAAAATTCCATCCAAAACATTCTTTGGGTCTTGAATTTTGTTCCGTCTTCTTGTATCCATCTTTATGTAGCCTCTCCATTTATTTCTCATCCCAAGAATTATTTAAAATTTAAATTTCCAAAAAATTTAAATTTCAAATTCAAACTCCAAATTCGAATTTCAAATTTAAATTTCTAATTCAAATTTTAAACAATTTTAAACATCATGTGTAATAATATGTAATTTTAAAAATTTCAAATTTTCAATTACATATTTTTAAACATGATTTAAAATTAAATCTCAAATTTAAAAATCAAAATTTTCAAATTTTGGACCGCCGCACCGCCGCCCGTGAAGGCGACAGCCGCCGTGGACAGCCACCAACCCCGGAGGGGTTGGCAGCCCACGGTTGCCCCTTGTGCAGCCTGCCGGGCTACAGGCCAAGCCTGCAGCGCCAGGCTGCACGCCCAGGCTGGGCGCAGCAGTCGGCAGGCTGCAGGCAGCGCCTGCAGCCAGTGGCTGCATGCCCAGGCTGCAGCCGGCCTTGGGCAGGCTGCGCCACCCTCGGCTGCAGGCCAAGCCTGTGGCCGTGGGTAATGTTTGCCTGCATAGGGGCTGCCACAGCCCCATCCTGCCCGAGGGCAGGGGCTGCAGCCCCACCAAGGCCTGTCGGCCTATTCCGAGGGGTCGTGTCTCGATTTTCGTGTCATATTCCAATTTACCTATTAGGATCTCCAAAAATTAATTTGAATCCTAATTAAATTGAAATTTTTCACACAATCAAAGTTTCAATCTTTAAATTAAATTTAACTTTTGGGAAAAATAAATTACGGTCTTTAATCTTCAATCTCCTCCAAGAATAATTACATAAAAAATTCCTAAACCGTTTCCGGTGTACAAAAATTCTAACCATAAAAAATCTAAGAGATAAGAATTAAAATCCATGGGAAAATTACAGTGTTAATAAACTGCTCCCATGGTTACATAAAAATTCCTAGATACAATTTTTCTAAATTCTAAGGAACCATAACCGGTATAAACAAGCATGCTTATAATAATTCAAAAAATTAAAATAACCACATACTTTATACATAATACATGATAACAACATAAAGGAACCCTAGAATGCCACTCTCTAAATATCAAATCCATACATAAATAAAAAGACTAAGTAATTGTCTAATTTATGTGCATGGCATAGTCATGAGATGGCTCTGATACCAATTGTAGGAAAATAAATCGGTAAAAACGTATCAGAGTGGCGCAGCGGAACAATAAAAATTTTTAGATCGTTAAATATCTCATGATGCCATGTACAATAAATCAACAACAATTAAAACTCATACCTCAAGGACGCCAATGAACAGGAGGAGAGTGACCGGAGGCTTCAACCAACTAGCCTTCTCTACTATTCTCCAATTCCCGAATGGCTGAGTGTGTGGGCACTCTGAACCTCGATCGGTATGCTAGCACTGCTAGTCTTCTTCCGACCACCCAGATCTCTAAAGAACTTTATTGTCACGATGAGCTGTGCAACAATAAGCCTGCTCACCTGAGAGTCTGTGGTCTGAGAGAACTGGAGTGGCAGGACCTCTATTTATAGACCTGCATGAGGTGATTCTCTGAATTCGAATTGGACTAGGAAAAGATTTTCTTCCTTATCTTTAACCAAAAAATCCGAATTTTTCCATAGGATAATCCTAACAATAAATTCGGTTTTTCCTAAGATAAATCCAATCCAAATCTTAACAAGATTTTAACTATAATTTTATCTCTCTTTTTCAACCAAAAAATCTGAAATTCACAAGGAGAAAATCCTCCAAAAGATTTCGGCCATTATGGATAAGGGAGAATCAAAAATTCCACTAGGATTTTCAAGCTTGAATCTTATCTCAACCTTATCCAAAAATAACCGAATTTTCCTTGGATAAAGGCTCCAAAATTTCGGCCACTTTTAGGGAAGGAGAGAATCCAAATTCAACTAGGATTGAAACTTGAATTTTCCATTGAATCTTATCCACAAAAACCGAATTTTTTCATTGAGGATTATCCTCAAAAAATTCGCCCATTTTTGTTGGGATTTGGATTCAAAATTCAAGTAGGATTCTAACAAGATTATCCTCTCCAAATCCAACTCAAATTCAAATTTCAAACCTTGTGGATTTTCCACAACAAATTCGAATCCTACTTGGACTGTGATTCAAAATTTGAATTTCAAATTTCAAATTCAAATTTCAAACTCAAATTTCAAATTTCAAATTTAAATTTCAAATTCAAATTTCAAATTCGAATTTCAAATTCAAATTTCAAATTCAAATTTCAAATTCAAAATTCAAAATTCAAATTTCAAAATTCAAATTTGAAATTTCAAATTTGAAATTTCAAATTCCACAAAACGGTTGTGTTTCATATTCTTGTTCTCATGGATAATTTTCTACAACTCTAATCCAATCTCAAATAAAATCATGGCAACTTTATTTGGAGTTCGAATAATTGTGTATTCTATTATCCAAAAACAAAATCTGAATCCAACCGGAGAGAATCTTGTCTATCATCCTAATCCTGTGTCATCACCATCCATGCATAATAAACTAGCCAATAGCATACACAAATCAATTTGCCAAACGTTAAGGAATTATGTGGAGCTAGTAGAGGGACTGATTGGACATATATAATCGGGCTCCCGTGATTCCATATGATCATCATTCTGTACCGAACAACTCAATCATATGATCACTAATTTCAGAGTCACACCACTATAAACCTGAAACTGAACTCCCAATTATATACCGTATTACGTAAGCTTGTGACGAGCTACCATCCAATGACCTTGTCATATATGCAAAACCCTCATATGATATCCATGATCAGCCTTAGGTCAAAGTCCGTTTAATCCTACTGATCAGGCTATCTTAAAGTTCCATTATACTACCGAATCAAGAAAATGATTATTCACCATATGTGAATAAGAAGTCATCCGCCCAGCAGACGACCCAAGGCCTTGTCCATTTTCACATTCAGTATAATGCCTTTAAGAGGATACCTTTAACTCCTCAGAGCTATGATTCCGATATCTGCAAACAAACCCTTCATCATATACAAGTCATGTACCCAACGAACCGGTCTATAAGCTTACTACCTCTGAGACGCTTTAGCCATTGGAACATCAAAGTACACAAGTCATATACATGAAGTAGTTCATTTACTCAAGATTAAGGTTATTGCACAATGAACGTCAAAAGCAGATTGATCCACTCATAGCGGACTACGTAGATCAATCACGCTTTAGTCCCGGTCTAATATGTCACCACCAAGCAACATATCCATGTCTCTACTTGGGAGTCCAGCTCCAGACAGTCAAGGCAGGTCGTCCCCTCCAAGGCTTTAGACAACATAATAGTCTTAACATGAGTTAGATGCTCGGTCTAACCCCATAGACTACAGACCATAGTTTAGACTGCTAACTTTAGAACATTGTCTTCTCGCATACAAAAGTCCATTGCATGCAACGTTCTAACAGTTTTAACACAAGCAGTCAGTGAGCCATATTTGCTTACATTTACTTTAATATGTAAATAAGACGAGGACAGATAGCAATGTAATGAATAACCTCTATATATAATTTTATTATCCAGTTCAAAATGAATACATCAAAAATGTCTCTAATACTTAGGGCATTTCCTAACACCTTGGTGGGGCTGCAGCCCCTGCCCTCGGGCAGGAAGGGGCTGCGGCAGCCCCTGTGCAGGCCAACACCACCCACGGCCGCAGGCTTGGCCTGCAGCCAAGGGTGGCCGTGGCCTGCCCAAGGCTGGCCGCAGCCTGGGCGTGCAGCCTCTGGCTGCAGGCGCTGCCTACAGCCTGCCGGCTGCTGCGCCCAGCCTAGGCATGCAGCCTGGCGCTGCAGGCTTGGCCTGTAGCCCGGCAAGGCTGCACATAAGGGGCAGCTGTTGGCTGCTGCCTTCGGGGGCGGCGGTGCGATGGTCCAAAATCCGAAAATTTTGATTTTTAAATTTGAGATTTAATTTTAAATCATGTTTAAAAATATGTAATTGAAAATTTGAAATTTTTGAAATTACATATTATTGCACATGATGTTTAAAATTGTTTAAAATTTAAATTTGAAATTTAAATTTGAAATTCGAATTTGGAATTTGAATTTGAAATTTAAATTTTTGGAGATTTAAATTTTAAATAATTCTAGGGATGAGAAATAAATGGAGAGGCTACATAAAGATGGATACAAGAAGAAGGAACAGAATTCAAGACCCAAAGAATGCTTTGGATGGAATTTTGTAATCTTTATTTTCTTTGTTCTAGGATGGAACCATAGCTTGGTTATTCTGTCAATTATTTTTTCTGTGATATGTCATGGATGTATAAATATATATTGATAGATGTTTTGTATGCATATTTGATAACATGTCATATAGGATAGGTGAGTGCCGCTCATACTATATTGATCATACATAATTTGTCAAAACTTGCATGTTTTTCAAAATATTGAGTGTGAGAGGGTTTCAAACAAAACCCACGGCCTCCATTGTTGATTCATATGTGAAAGCATGGTAACGCCTCGCGTCAGTTCTGCCCTGATCACACCCCTCGGTAGGTGTTTACCGCCACCGGTATACTAGATTGGATCTCCTATGTGGAAAACGTGTTCGGGTACGATCCTATTCATGACCACCCCTCGGTGGCTTGGTAGGATGTGGATCAGGCTACGTAAACAATGGTTATACACTCAAGACTTGTTTAGTTATTAACCTTCCCTAGAAGCTCTGTTAACTAAACTGGTGGCCAAATAAGCGGTTATTAATATATGTCTTAACCTTGGAGGATTTAAGGTAACATATATTAATTGGACGGGGTCCACGTTCCGGCTATTTGTTTTCATGACCACCCCTCGGTGGCTTGGGGCAATAGGTGCTGAGAATTACCGTTGCAATGCTACATGTTTTTCAAGTTTCATGTAGGAACATACTTGTATGTTTTATTTGCTAAATTATCTGTATATTTGCTTGGGCTTTGTAATGATGTCTAGTATAATTTTATTTCAGTTTAAAATGTCACCGACACCCCTCATTTCAATACTTACTGAAAATAAGCTGAATGGTGATAATTATAAAGACTGGAAAAGAAATCTATTAATAGTTCTCAGTTACGAGAGACACAAGTTCGTACTGGACGAACCATGCCCACCTGGGCACAAACCTGACACACCACTTGAGGAGGTCCCGATTGCCTATAATCGTTGGAGAGAATCCAATGAGATAGCTCGATGCTACATCCTTGCTAGCATGATGAGTGCTTTACAAAAGCAGCATGAGACTTATCAAGTTGCTGGGGAGATCATGGAAAATCTGGAGGACATGTTCGGAGGCCAAGAAAAATTGGCTCGACAGTCCGCTATCACCAGCATTATGAACTCTAAGCAAAAGGCGGGTACTCCGGTGAAGGACCATATGATCACTCTAATGGGATTCTTCGCTGAGGCTGCCAAGAATGGTGCTGAGTTGGACTACAACACCCAGATCGAGATGGTGTTCAAGACTCTGTCTAAAGATTTTGTGGGGTTTAAGGCTGCATACAATCGAGCGACAAAGGAGTTAGGACTAACCGAGCTCATGAAGCAACTACAGGCTTATGAGCGGATGATCAGGGATGAGGATGCGGTCCGACCTAAAGGAAAGGCCAATTTGGCGGAATCTTCCAATCCCTCACGGAAGAGGAAGAGGCCAAATAAGAAGCAAGTGGCTCCTAGTTCTTCTAATCCTCCTATCTCGGACGGGAAGAAGAAGAAGAAAAACAAGAAGCCGAAGGACCATACAAAGTCCAAATGCTTCCATTATGGGAAGGTAGGTCACTTCAAGAAGGCTTGCCGGGAATTCCTAGCCGCCAAGGGCAAGGAAGGTAAGGAACTTCATTACTTGGAAGCGTGTTTGGTGGAAGAATCGAAAGACACTTGGGTCATTGATTCGGGCGCCACTAATCTTGTTTGTGTTTCTATGCAGGGGTTCATGGAAACGAGAAGTCTACATGATAGGAGCCTCTCGTTGCGGACTGGAGATGGTAGCTTTGTGATGGCTGAGGCAGTGGGAGATATTTACCTTTATTTTGATCAATTTAGGTTTATTTTATTAAAAGACTGTTTTTATGTTCTTAATTTTAGGAGGAACCTTATATCGGTAGCTTGTTTAATAAAGGATTCTTATTCAGTTTCTTTTAGTAAAAGAGTTGATATTCGTAGAAATAAGTCTTTTATCTGTTCTGGATGGATGGATGGAAACCTATATTTGATCAAACCAAAGATGTACTCACTGCTTGACACTGAATTAATTGATAACTCTAAAAGGTTGAAAGTTTCTCACTCTAACAAGGCGTATCTTTGGCATTTAAGACTTGATCATATTAATCAGGATAGGATTCAAAGATTGGTGAAAGACGGTCCTCTGGAATCTCTGGAGGAGGTATGACTTCCCCAATGTGAGTCTTGTCTAGAGAGTAAAATGACTAAGAGGTCTTTTGGAGCTAAGGGTACAAGGGCTCAGGAGCTCTTAGAAATTATGCACACTGACGTATGTGGCCCCATGAACGTCACAGCACGAGGAGGGTTCGAGTATTATGTCTCTTTTATAGATGATTACTCGAGGTATAGATATGTGTATCTGATGCACCACAAGAGCGAAACATTTGACAAGTTCAAAGAGTATCGTGCGAAAGTGGAAAAGCAATTGGATAAATCCATAAAGACACTTCGATCTGATCGAGGTGGCGAATACCTCTCCGATGAATTTCTAGGACATCTTGTAGAGAACGGGATTTTATCCCAATTGACTGCACCTGGTACTCCACAACAGAATGGTGTAGCCGAAAGGAGAAACAGGACCTTATTGGATATGATACGGTCCATGATGAGTTATTCAACGCTGCCATTATCATTTTGGGGATATGCTTTACAAACGGCATGCTATATTCTGAATCAGGTTCCGAGCAAATCAATTCCCATAACTCCGTATGAATTGTGGCGAGGCAGGAAGCCCTCCCTTGGACATATGAGAATATGGGGCTGCCCGGCACATGTACTGGATGGGGATGCAAAAAAGTTGGAACCAAGATCAGAATTGTGCATGTTTGTAGGGTATCCAAAAGGAACTAAAGGAGGTCTGTTCTAGAACCCGAAGAAACAAAAAGTCATTGTCTCAACCCATGCGACATTCTTGGAGGAAAGTCACATGAATGAATTTAAGCCTCGAAGCAAAGTGGTGCTAGAGGAGTTATCAGGTGAAAGAACTGCTACACAGATTTCGGTCTTGGACGCAAGTCCGAGTTCAAGTGAAAGACCTGCAGACGATCAATAATTTAGGGTGCCTCGTCGTAGTGGGAGGGTTTCTAAGAAACCTAATTTCTTCATGTATGATCTGAGGTATACCAGGCCGAGGCTCATGAGCATGAGGATGATCCGGTCACCTATGATGAAGCTATAAATGATGTTGATTCTAAATCTTGGAAACAGGCAATGAACAATGAGATGGATTCTATGAAATCCAACTCTGTTTGGGAACTTGTAGATTTGCCAGATGGGATAAAACCCATTGGATGCAAATGGGTCTACAAAAGAAAGAAGGATGCGGAAGGGAGAGTGGAAACTTTCAAAGCTAGACTGGTTGCAAAGGGATACACGCAAAAGGCTGGAATCGATTACGATGAAACCTTTTCGCCTGTTGCTATGCTGAAGTCTATCCGTATTCTTCTGTCCATTGTTGCGGCTCTCGATTACGAGATCTGGCAAATGGATGTCAAGACGGCATTCTTGAATGGCCATCTTGAAGAGTGTATCTATATGATACAGCCCGAAGGGTTCATAGTGAAAGGCCAAGAAAGGAAAGTCTGCAAGTTGCTTAGATCCATTTATGGATTAAAGCAAGCATCCCGCTCATGGAATAGAGGTTTGATCAAGCGATTAAGACATTTGGTTTTGAGCAGAATGTTGATGAACCTTGTGTTTATAAACATATTAAGGATGGAAAAGTGGTCTTTCTGATACTCTATGTCGATGATATACTACTCAATAGGAATGATGTAGGGAACTTATCATCGGTCAAGCTTTGGTTACACCAACAGTTTGACATGAAGGACTTGGGAGAAGCTAATTATGTTCTAGGCATTCGTCTCTTCAGAGATCGAAAGAACAAAATGATAGCGTTATCCCAAGCTTTATACATAGATAAAATAATTGACAAATATGCAATGCAAGAGGCAAAGAAAGGCACACAACCTTCTATTGCCGGTCTAACTCTTTCATTGGATGACTGTCCTAAGACATCGGAAGAAAGAGAGCGTATGAGTAAGGTCCCTTATGCATCCGCTGTGGGTAGCCTTATGTACACTATGCTTTGCACTCACCCAGACATATGTTTTGCAGTAAGTATGGTGAGTCGATATCAAGCGAATCCTGGAACCAAGCACTGGCAAGCAGTAAAGCATATACTCAAGTATCTTAAGAGAACGAGGGATTATATGCTGGTGTATTCTGGAGGGGGCCTAACACCCGTAGGATACACGGACTCAGACTTCCAGACTTGTAAGGATTCGAGGAAATCGACATATGGATCAGTGTTTTTACTCGGAGGAGGAGCCATTGTGTGGAGGAGCGTGAAGCAGGGTTGCACAGCTGACTCTACTATGGAGGCTGAGTATGTGGCTGCGGCTGAGGCATCTAAAGAAGCGGTTTGGCTCCGCAAGTTCTTTAGAGACCTTGTGGTCATTCCGGGTGTTGACAAGCCTATCACACTTTACTGTGATAATACAGGGGCTATTGCCAACACAAGGGAATCTCGGCACCACAAGAGGACCAAGCACATCGATCGGAGATATCACATTATTAGAGGGCATGTGGAGACAGGACAAGTGGATGTATGTAAGATCGCATTCGAGGACAACATCGCTGATCCCTTTACTAAGACTTTGGTGGCTAGAAGCTTTGAGAGGCATGTAGAGGCGATGGCGATGCATAACATGGCACATCTACTGGCTTAGGGCAAGTGGGAGATTGTTAGAAAATGCCCTAAGCATTAGAGACATTTTGATGTATTCATTTTGAACTGGATAATAAAATTATATATAGAGGTTATTCATTACATTGCTATCTGTCCGCGTCTTATTTACATGTTAAAGTAAATGTAAGCAAATATGGCTCACTGACTGCTTGTGTTAAAACTGTTAGAACGTTGCATGCAATGGACTTTTGTATGCGAGAAGACAATGTTCTAAAGTTAGCGGTTTAAGCTATGGTCTGTAGTCTATGGGGTTAGACCGAGCATCTAACTCATGTTAAGACTATTATGTTGTCTAAAGCCTTAGAGGGGACGGTTTTTCTTGACTGTCTGGAGCTGGACTCCCAAGTAGAGACATAGATATGTTACTAGGTGGTGACATATTAGATCGGGACTAAAGCGTGATTGATCTACATAGTCCGCTATGAGTGGATCAATCTGCTTTTGACGTTCATTGTGCAATGACCTTAATCCTGAGTAAATGAACTACTTCATGTATATAACTTGTGTACTTTGATGTTCCAATGGCTAAAGCGTCTCAGAGGTAGTAAGCTTATAGACCGGTTCGTTGGGTGCATGACTTGTATATGATGAAGGGTTTGTTTGCAGATATCGGAATCATAGCTCTAAGGAGTTAAAGGTATCCTCTTAAAGGCATTATACTGAATGTGAAAATGGACAAGGCCTTGGGTCGTCTGATGGGCGGATGACTTCTTATTCACACATGGTGAATAATCATTTTCTTAATTCGGTAGTATAATGGAACTTTAAGATAGCCTGATCAGTAGGATTAAACGGACTTTAACCTAAGGCTGATCATGGATATCATATGAGGGTTTTGCATATATGACAAGGTCATTGGATAGTAGCTCGTCACAGGCTTACGTAATACGGTATATAATTAGGAGTTCAGTTTCAGGTTTATAGTGGTGTGACTCTGAAATTAGTGATCATATGATTGAGTTGTTCGGTACAGAATGATGATCATATGGAATCACGGGAGCCCGATTATATATGTCCAATCAGTCCCTCTACTAGCTCCACATAATTCCTTAACGTTTGGCAAATTGATTTGTGTATGATATTGGCTGGTTTATTATGCATGGATGGTGATGACACAGGATTAGGATGGTAGACAAAATTCTCTCCGGTTGGATTCAGATTTTGTTTTGGATAATAGAGTACACAATTATTCGAACTCCAAATAAAGTTGTCATGATTTTATTTGAGATTGGATTGGAGTTGTAGAAAATTATCCATGACAACAAGAATTTGAAACACAACCGTTTTGTGGAATTTGAAATTTGAATTTTGAAATTTGAATTTTGAATTTTGAAATTTAAAATTTGAATTTTGAATTTCAAATTTGAATTTGAAATTTGAATTTGAAATTTGAATTTGAAATTTGAAATTTGAAATTCAAATTTTGAATCACAGTCCAAGTAGGATTCGAATTTGTTGTGGAAAATCCACAAGGTTTGAAATTCGAATTTGAGTTGGATTTGGAGAGGATAATCTTGTTAGAATCCTACTTGAATTTTGAATCCAAATCCCAACAAACTATGGATGAAATTTTGAGGATAATCCTCAATGGAATTTCGGTTTTTGTGGATAAGATTCAAGGGAAAAATTCAAGTTTCAATCCCAGTTGAATTTGGATTCTCTCCTCCCTGAAAGGTGGCCGAAATTTTGGAGATAATCTCCTAGGAAAATTCGGTTATTTTGGATAAGGTTGAGATAAGATTCAAGCTTGAAAATCCTAGTGGAATTTTTATTCTTCCTTATCCTAAAAGTGGCCAAATATTTGGAGAAGATTTTCTCCTAGGAATTTCAGATTTTTTGGTTGAAAAAGAGAGATAAAATTCTAGTTAAAATCTTGTTTAGATTTGGATTGGATTTATCCTAAGAAAACCGAATTTTATTGTTGGATTTTCCCATGGAAAATACAGATTTTTTGGTTATGGATAAGGGAGAATATCTTTTCCTAGTCCAATTCGAATTCAGAGAATCACCTCATGCAGGTCTATAAATAGAGGTCCTGCCACTCCAGTTCTCTTAGACCACAGACTCTCAGGTGAGCAGGCTTATTATTGCACAGCTCATCGTGACAATAAAGTTCTTTAGAGATCTGGGTGGTCGGAAGAAGACTAGCAGTGCTAGCATACCGATCGAGGTTCAGAGTGCCCACACACTCAGCCATTCAGGAATTGGAGAATAGTAGAGAAGGCTAGTTGGTTGAAGCCTCCGGTCATTCTCCTCCTGCAAGATTGGCGTCCTTGAGGTATGAGTTTTAATTGTTGTTGGTTTATTGTATATGGCATCATGAGATATTTAACGATCTAAAAATTTTTATTGTTCCGCTGTGCCACTCTGATACGTTTTTACCGATTTATTTTCCTACATGTTACTCATCCCCATCGTCCCTACATGCATCTCAAAGCTTCTAGCCACCAAAATCTTAGTAAATAGATCAGTAATGTTGTCCTCGGATACGGTCTTAAATACATCTACTTGGCCTGTCTTCACGTGCCCTTTAATAATATGATATCTCTTATCTATGTGCTTGGTCCTCTTGTGGTGCTGAGATTCCCTTGTATTGGCAATAGCCCCAGTGTTATCACAGTAAAGTGTAATAGGCTTGTCAACTCCCAGAATGACCTCAATGTCTCTAAAGAACTTGCAGAGCCAATCGCTTCTTTAGATGCCTCAACCGCAGCCACATACTTAGCCTCCATAGTAGAGTCAGCTGTGCAGCCCTGCTTCACGCTCCTCCATACAATGGTGCCTCCTCTGAGCAAGAACACTGATCCAGATGTCGATTTCCTTGAATCCTTGCAAGTCTGGAAGTCTGAGTCCGTGTATCCTATGGGTGTTAGGTCCCCTCCAGAATACACCAGCATATAATCTCTCATTCTCTTAAGATACTTGAGTATATGCTTTACTGCTTGCCAGTGCTTGGTTCCAGGATTCGCTTGATATCGACTCACCATACCTACTGCAAAACATATGTCCGGGCGAGTGCAAAGCATAGCATACATAAGGCTACCCACAGCGGATGCATAACGGACCTTACTCATGCGCTCTCTTTCTTCCGATGTCTTTGGACAGTCATCCAATGAAAGAGTTAGACCGATAATAGAAGGTTGTGTACCTTTCTTTACCACTTGCATTGCATATTGGTCAATTATTTTATCTATGTATGAAGCTTGGGATAACGCTATCATTTTGTTCTTTCGATCTCTAAAGAGACGAATGCCTAGAACATAATTAGCTTCTCCCAAGTCCTTCATGTCAAACTGTTGGCGTAACCAAAGCTTGACCGATGATAAGTTCCCTACATCATTCCCAATGAGTAGTATATTATCGACATAGAGTATCAAAAAGAACGCTTTTATGATAACCGGGAAATTTCATTATTCTCGGAAAAAATCGGTACATGAAATGTACACAATGAATTTCATGTTTAAAATGTAAATTGTAGTGATTTTATGTGTGTATGTGTGTGTGTAACACACAGTATCAAGAAATTGGTCAAGATGGCCTTTTCTTGATTTAAAACTGATATATTTAGAATCAGTATGCTCAATTTAGTAAATTGAGCACAAAATGTGAATTTTGACTGAGAAACAGGTAGTATCAGAAAACTGGTCTAGATGACCTTGAATGAAGTTAAAACTGATAAATTTGGGCTTAGCACACCCAAATTAGTCAGGATAGCCTATCAGCATGCTTATATTAGATAATTGAGTACAAAGGTAATTTTTAATCGAGAATTCGTAGTATCAGAAACTAGTCGAAATGACCTTAGATGAAAATAAAACTGATATATTTGGATTTAGGACGCCCAAATTAGTCAGGATAGCCCATGTTGAAATTTTGGGCGAAAAAGTATATAAAGGGCGAAAATTGAATAATTTTGGAAAAACTGTAAAAACAGCCCAGAAAAATTCTCTCTCCTCTTTCACGACCCCCATGGATGAACAGTAACCAACTATCAGAAACGGTGTCCGTTTTTGACATCGTCAGTCTTGTTGAAAAGCTCTCGCCGAGCTGAGTCCAACGGTGGGTCGACACGACGGAACGGCCGCCGCACGGGCGCCCAAAGCTTGCCGGACCCGTGAATTTCAAACGGCCATATCTCTGCCGTCTAGCCACCATTTGCCACGAAACCGGTCCCAAAAAGTTTGTGGTGAAGAGTGCTACAAAACCCAAGTGGTGGTTCACGGTAACAACTGCCGTATCGTGCTGACCAAGCTTCGAGAAATTCACCGTCACCGCCATGGGAGCGACCATTGATTTTCACCGATTCTGGTGCAGACATGGTCGTGGGGTTGTGGGGATCAAAAGCCCTCAACCAATTTCGGGAAAAAAGTCCGGCACGGCGGAGTTCCAATGTCGACGCCGTGGTCGTGGCTTTCGAGGGGGATTTTCCGGCGATAGGGGCCTCCAAACATGAAATTGAGACCACCAATGGATTCCTCTCGTCGAGATCTTCAAGATGGACTACCCACCTTCCATCGTTGCTGCCGGTCAACACCGTTCAATGGACGGTCAACGATGGTCAACGCCAGTCAATGACGATCGTTGACCAATTTTGGAAATTTGGCCTGTTAGCCTATTTTTGACGTTCTGGACAAATTTGCAGAGTCGGATTTGCAAGACGGGACCTCAGATATGAAGAATGAAGAATTAGGATTTATGTCGTCGAGACCGGACTGCAATTCAATATAAATCCCGACCTCTTTACGTTCTGCAATTTAATTGTTTGGGACTATTGTATGGTTTTATAATTATTGGTATGAAAATTATGGAAAAGAATGTATGTAAAAAGAAGAAAATGGCTATAATGGAGGAAAAGGAAAATATGTCATAATGTAATGATTTTACATAAACAGTATGAGTTTTACGTAAAATCTAGGCCTCTGGTATATTACGTGACAGAATTAGATCAAGATAGTGTTAGGAAATGCCCTAAGCATTAGAGACATTTTGATGTATTTATTTTGAACTGGATAATAAAATTATATATAGAGGTTATTCATTACATTGCTATCTGTCCTCAATTTATTTACATGTTAAAGTAAATATAAGCAAATATGGCTCCCTGACTGCTTGTGTTAAACTGTTAGAACATTGCATGCAATGGACTTTTGTATGCGAGAAGACAATGTTCTAAAGTTAGCGGCCTAAACTATGGTCTGTAGTCTATGGGGTTAGACCAAGCATCTAACTCATGTTAAGACTATTATGTTGTCTAAAGCCTTAGAGGGGACGGTTTGTCTTGACTGTCTAGAGCTGGACTCCCAAGTAGAGACATAGATATGTTGCTTGGTGGCAACATATTAGACCGGGACTAAAGTGTGATTGATCTACGAAGTCCGCTTTGAGTGGATCGTTCTGCTTTTGATGTTCATTATGCAGTAACCTTAATCCTGAGTAAAAGGACAGCTTCATGTATATGACTTTTGTACTTTGATGTTCCAATGGCTAAAGTGTCTCAGAGGTAGTAAGCTTATAGACCGGTTCGTTGGGTGCATGACTTGTATACGATGAAGGATTCGTTTGAGGATATCGGAATCATAGCTCTAATGAGGAGTTAAGGGTATCCTCTTAAAGGCATTATACTGAATGTAAAAATGGACAAGGCCTTGGGTCGTCTGCTGGGCAGATGACTTCTTATTCACATATGGTGAATAATCATTTTCTTTAGTCGGTAGTATAATGGAACTTTAAGATAGCCTGATCAGTAGGATTAAACGGACTTTGGCCTAAGGCTGATCATGGATACCATATGAGGGTTCTACATACATGACAAGGTCATTGGATGATAGCTTATCATAGGCTTACGTAATACGGTATATAATTGGGAGTTCAGTTTCAAGTTTATAGTGGTGTGACTCTGAAATTAGTAATCATATGATTGAGTTGTTTGGTAAAATATGATGATCATATGGATTTACGGGAGCCCGATTATATATGTCCAATTAGTCCCTCTACTAGCTCCACATAATTCCATAACGTTTGGCAAATTGATTTGTGTATGCTTTTGGCTAGTTTATTATGCATTGATGGTAATGACACAGGATTAGGATGGTACACAATATTCTCTCCGGTTGGATTCAGATTTTGTTTTGGATAATAGAGTACACAATTATTCGAATTCCAAATAAAGTTGCCATGATTTTATTTGAGATTGGATTGGAGTTGTAGAACATTATCCATGAGAATAAGAATTTGAAACACAACTGTTTTGTGGATTTTGAAATTTTAATTTTGAAATTTGAAATTTTAATTTTTGAAATTTGAAATTTGAAATTTGAATTTGAAATTCGAATTTGAAATTTGAATTTGAAATTTAAATTTGAAATTTGAATTTCAAATTTGAAATTCAAATTTTGAATCACAGTCCAAGTGGGATTCGAATTTGTTGTGGAAAATCCACAAGGAATGAAATTCGAATTTGAGTTGGATATGGAGAGGATAATCTTGTTAGAATCCTATTTGAATTTTGAATCCAAATCCTAACTAAAGTTGGAAGAAATTTTGAGGATTATCCTCAATGATTTTCTGATTTTTTGTGGATAATGTTTAAGGAAAAATTCAAGTTTCAATCCCAGTTGAATTTGGATTCTCTCCTCTCAGAAAGTGGCCGAAATTTTGGAGTGAATCTCCTACGAGATTTTCGGTTATTTTGGATAAGGATGAGATGAGATTCAAGCTTGAAAATCCTTGTGGAATTCTGATTCTCCCTTATCGAAAAGTGGCTAAATTTTTGAGGTGATTTTCTCCTTAGAATTTTCAGATTTTTTGGTTGAAAAAGGGAGATAAAATTCTAGTTAAAATCTTGTTTAGATTTGGATTGGATTTATCCTAAAGTGGCCAAATTTTATTGTTAGGATTTTCCCTTGGAAAATTCAGATTTTGTGCTTGTGGATAAGGAAGAATATCTTCTCCTAATCCAATTTGAATTCAGAGAATCACCTCATGCAGGTCTATAAATAGAGGTCATGCCACTCCAGTTCTCTCAAACCACAGACTCTCAGGTGAGCAGGCTTATTGTTGTACAGCCCACCGTGACAATAAGTTCTTTAGAGATCTAGGTAGTCAGAAGAAGACTAGCAGTGCTAGCATACCGATGGAGGTTCAGAGTGCCCACACACTTTGCCATTCGGGAATTGGAGAATAGTAGAGAAGGCTAGTTGGTTGAAGCCCTCCGGTCATTCACTTCCTGCAAGATTGGCGTCCTTGAGGTATGAGTTTTAATTGTTGTTGGTTTATTGTATATGGCATCATGAGATATTTAACGATCTTAAAATTTTTTATTGTTCCACTGCGCTACTCTGATATGTTTTTACCGATTTATTATCCTACAGATAGATGGTTTTCAGGCGTTTCCTAAACGCTGGAACCTCAAAAATTAAGTGGAAATGCTGTCGAAATTTCGGTAACCACATAAGGGTATTTTGGGAAACGAAGGGTAAAAATATGATGGGAAGAGAACTCGAGCCCCCCCGAGGAATTAGGGCATTGAAAAAGGAATGGGCAAGTTACGATTAGTAAACCGACTCTTAGGTCGGAATATTACTTTCCGAGGGCCGGGAATGTGAAAAATTGGCAAAATGATAAGAATTAATCCGGAAAAGGTCCGATAAGATTTAAAAAGTTAATTAGATGATTTTGGATTTAGAAAATCCAGCCTAAGTATAAAAATGAAAATGTTATGGTTGAATAACCCACCAGGGGCAAAATGGTCATTTTACTCAAAGATTCTCAAATTATGAGAAAAGAGCCCCAATGACCCCGGAATAGGGTAATGAAGTTTGTAAAAGCCAAAATTGAGGTTTAAGTTATGAAAAATCACACCAAGGGAAAAATTGTAATTTTGTCAAAAGTTAGGGGTAAAATCATAATTTTTCAAAAAGTTGGAGAAAAATTCGAAAATGGCCATTAAGGTTTAAAAAGCTGTCCTAAGGCTATAATTAAGGGTTATAAGATCAGAATCAAGCTTTTTAATAAAATAAAAGCTATAAATGAAAATGTGATTAACGGACAAAGTTTGTCTGTAGGAACCCGATCTAGACGCGACAAAGGACGTCGATAGATTCCAAGAAGAGGATAATCACGCTATGAGTAAGTTTAGACATTTACCCATCTGTAACTATGAACAAGCTTATTGTATTTATATGTTTTGTATGCAAATGTCATGATGTGATTTATGATGATGCTATAGTAACGCTATAGCAATACTATGATGATGTTAAAAGATATGTTTTAATAAATAATTTAAAATATATATATGTATATATTGAGTTACGAAGGAAATGCATTATAAAAGCTTTATGAGAGTAAAGATGTGAGAAAGAGAGATAGAAGAATGGAAAGAGTAAGAATGAGAAAATTATGATAGAATGCACAAAAAAGAGATGAGATATGAAAGGAAAGAATAGATGTTTATGAAAAGTTTTATGGAAGTTAAGTTATGATTGATAGAGCAATGATGATCGGTAATGAAAGGAAATTAAGAAAGGGTATGTTTTATGAGAACGAAATGATACGTGTTGTATGAAAAATGATATGAAAGCAAAGAGTTAGACAAGAAAGAGAAGCAATGATAGGTTATGATGAAAGGTATGATGAAAGGATTAGAACATAACGATAAAATGTGATTGATAGAATAGAATGATAGGCTATGATCGATAGGAGTATGATGATAAGATACGAAAGATAAAATGATGCAAATGATAAACAGAGAATAATTGTCTGCAAATAACTAAACGTATTTTTGTTTGTTATGATGTGATGTGATGATATATAAGTAACATGTGCTATATATGCTAAAGTATGACTGACATAATTCACACAAGTAAAGTAAAGAATTAAGAAAAGAAAAACAACAACATGAAACAACGATATATTTCTTAAGAAATGAGAACGAAAGAATGAGATGTCAATGAGAAAGAATTACAAAAGAAAGATAGAACAACGAAAGAACAAATGTCCCACGAAATGTTCTATGAAAAATGAGAAAGGAAAGATTATGAATGTCATGAAAAAGATGTACAACGAAAAATCAATATAAGAAAAATAAAAGCATACAAGATAATAAGACTGAAAACTTAAGTTGTTGGCGTATCGGCCTCCCGTAGGTGAGGTTAATGTCTATATCCTCCACGCAGATGTGATGCTACCCCAAAGGTGCGGTAGTTTATAGGTTGGACACTACCCTAAAGGTGCGGTAGTTAAAGATCACCTCCTCAGAGAAGGAAGCGGTAATCTTTAAGGTGCGACCAGCAACGGGCCCACCAAAGGAATGTGAAAAGAAAAGAAAAGAAATGATACGAAAAGAAAAGAAAAGTAAAGAATGATAAGAAAATAAATAAACGACATGAAAAGAAACGAACGACATGAAAGAATGACATAATAAAATCGATGAAAAATAAATAAATAATAAAATGAAGTTTAAAAGAACATAATAGAATTAACATATGTGATGTGATGTATTTGATGTTATGTGTATGATGTGAATGACATGTTTTTACGTGATATATGCTAGTGTATATGTTACTGGCTTTTAAGATACGAAAGGTTAAGAGATGATGATAAAACGATAGAAAAGGTAAGAAGGTTAGAATGGAAAGTTAAGAAATGATACGAATGAAAAGAAAAGAAATGAAGAGATTAGATTAGAATGATAAGAGATGATCGATAGAATGATGAGAACGATGAGCGAAGAGATAAATGAACATGAAGAGGCTAACATATTATGTTATGTTTCGATGATATGTATAGACGATGTGTATGATGTGTCTATACGTGATGTCATATATTCTAGTAATAATATATATTACTATTATTTATAAGTTAATGAATGTATGTTTGAACCTACTGAGCATCTAGCTCATTAGTTGTTCATATGTTACAGGTAAGTAACCTGTTAGTTTAAAGTAATACGATGGACAACAGACGGATCTGCATGTGCCAAGGGACTAGGCGAGGGTATGGTACTACTATGAGTCTTTCGCTGAGCGTTCAAAAAGGAAGTTGAAAAAAAGAAATTTATGAATTATATGTTATAAGAGTATGATAGAGATACAGGTATAATATGTAAGTTAAGAAAAAAATTTTGCTATAGAAATTGCTTTCGCTTTAAAAAGACAACATAAAAAAATAGAAAGTTAAGTATGTTAAGTAAGAGGACGACGATCCACGAGGTTGCCAGCCATCACGGTCGGCATCAAAGCTCGGCTGGATGGTATGGTAACATATGGGACGTAACAAATTTTCCATCCTCAATACGTTTATAAACATAGGGTTTATCAACGTTCTGCTCAAAACTGAAAGTCTTGATCGCTTGATCAAATCTATGGTTTCATGATCGGGATGTTTGCTTTAATCCATAAATGGATCTAAGCAACTTGCAGACTTTCTTTTTCTTGGCCTTTCACTACAAACCCTTCGGGCTGTATCATGTAGATACTTTCCTCAAGATGGCCATTCAAGAATGCCGTCTTGACATCCATTTGCCAGATCTCGTAATCGAGAGCCGCAGCAATGGACAGAAGAATACGGATAGACTTCAGCATAGTAATAGGTGAAAAGGTTTCATCGTAATCGATTCCAGCCTTTTGCATGTACCCCTTTGTAACCAGTCTAGCTTTGAAAGTTTCCACTCTCCCTTCCGCATCCTTCTTTCTTATCCAATTGCTTTTTCACTTCCACACGATACTTTTTGAACTTATCAAAGGTTTCGCTCTTGCGGTGCATCAGATACGTACATCCATACCTCGAGTAATCATCTATAAAGGAGACATAGTACTCGAACCCTCCTCGTGCTGTGATGTTCATGGGGCAACATACGTCAGTGTGCACAATTTCTAAGAGCTCCTGTGCCCTAGTATCCTTAGCTCCAAAAGACCTCTTAGTCATCTTTCCCTCCAGACAAGACTTACATTGAGGAAGACGTACCTCCTTCAGAGATTCCAGAGGACCGTCTTTCACCAATCTTTTAATCCTATCCTGATTAATATGATCAAGTCTTAAATGCCAAAGATACGCTTTGTTAGAGCGAGAAACTTTCAACCTTTTAGAGTTATCTATTAATTCAGTGTCAAGCAGTGAGTACATCTTTGGTTTGATCAAATATAGGTTTCCATCCATCCATCCAGAACAGATAAAAGACTTATTTCTACAAATATCAACTCTTTTACTAAAAGAAACTGAATAAGAATCCTTTATTAAACAAGCTACCGATATAAGGTTCCTCCTAAAATTAGGAACATAAAAACAGTCTTTCAATAAAATAAACCTAAATTCATCAAAGTAAAGATAAATACCTCCCATTGCCTCAGCCACCACCAAACTGCCGTCTCCAGTTCGCAACGAGAGGCTCCTATCATGTAGACTTCTCGTTTCCACGAACCACTGCATAGAAACACAAATATGATTAGTGGTGCCCGAATCAATGACCCAAGTGTCTTTCGATTCTTCCACCAAACACGTTTCCAAATAGTGAAGTTCCTTACCTTCCTTGCCTCTGGCGGCTAGGATTTCCCTATAAGCCTTCTTGAAGTGACCTACCTTCCCACAGCAGAAGCATTTGGATTTTTTAAGGTCCCTGGGCTTCTTGTTCTTGTTCTTCTTCTTCCCATCTGAGACAGGAGGATTAGAAGAACTGGAAGCCGCTTGCTTTTGATTTGGCCTCTTCCTCTTCCGTGAGGGTTTGGAAGATTCCGCCAAATTGACCTCTCCTTTGGGTTGGACCGCATCCCCATCCTTGATTATCCGCTCATAAGCTTGGAGTTGCTTCATGAGCTTGGTTAGTCCTAACTCCCTTATCGCCAGATTGTATGCGGCCTTAAACCCCACAAAATCTTTAGATAGAGTTTTGAACATCATCTCGATCTGGGTGTTGTAGTCCAACTCAGCACTGTTCTCGACAGCCTCAGTGAAGAATCCCATTAAAGTGATCATATGGTCTTTCACCGGAGTACCCGCCTTTTGCTTAGAGTTCATAATACTAGTTATAGCAGACTATCGAGCCAATTTTTCTTGGCCTCCGAACATGTCCTTGAGATTTTCCATGATCTCCCTAACAACTTGATAAGTCTCATGCTGCTTTTGTAAAGCACTTGTCATGCTAACCAGAATGTAGCATCGAGCTATCTCATTGGATTCTCTCCAACGAGTATAGGCAACCGGGACCTCCTCAAGCGGTGTGTCAGGTTTGGGCCCTGGTGGGCATGGTTCGTCCAGTACGAACTTGTGTCTCTCACAACTGAGAACTATCAATAGATTTCTTTTCCAGTCTTTATAATTATCGCTATTCAGTTTATTCTCAATAAGTACTGAAATGAGGGGTGTCAGTGACATTTTGAACTGAAATAAAATTATACTAGACATCATTCCAAAGCCCAAGCAAATATACAGATAATTTAGTAAATAAAACATACAAGTATGTTCCTACATGAAACTTGAAAAACATGTAGCACTGCGAGGGTAATTCTCAGCACCTATTGCCCCAAGCCACCGAGAGGTGGTCATGAAACAAATAGCCGGAACATGGACCCCGTCCAATTAATATATGTTGCCTTAAATCCTCCAAGGTTAAGACATATATTAATAACCGCTTATTTGGCCACCAGTTTAGTTAACAGAGCTTCTAGGGAAGGTTAATAACTAAACGAGTCTTGAGTGTATAACCATTGTTTATGTAGCCCAATCCATATCCTACCAAGCCACCGAGGGGTGGTCATGAATAGGATTGTACCCGAACACGTTTTCCACATAGGAGATCCAATCTAGTATACCGACGGCGGTAAACACCTACCGAGGGGTATGGTCAGGGTAGAACTGACGCGAGACGTTACCATGCTTTCACATATAGATCAACAATGGAGGCCGTGGGTTTTGTTTGAAACCCTTTCCCACTCAATATTTTGAAAAGCATATAAGTTTTGACAAATATATATGACCAATATAGGATGAGCGGCACTCACCTATCCTATATGACATGTTATCAAATATGCATATAAAACATCCATCAATACATATTTATACATCCATGACATATCACAGAAAAAATAATTGACAGAATAATCAAGCCATGGTTCCATCCAAGAACAAAGAAAATTAAAGATTACAAAATTCCATCCAAAGCATTCTTTGGGTCTTGAATTTTGTTCCATCTTCTTGTATCCATCTTTATGTAGTCTCTCCATTTATTTCTCATCCCAAGAATCATTTAAAATTTAAATTCCAAAAATTTATATTTCAAATTGAAATTCCAAATTTGAATTTCAAATTTAAATTCCAAATTCAAATTTTTAAACAATTTTAAACATCATGTGTAATAATATGTAATTTCAAAATTTCAGTTACATATTTTTAAACATGATTTAAAAATTAAATCCCAAATTTAAAAATCAAAATTTTTGATTTTTGAATCGTCGCCTCACCGCCCCGGAAGCCGGTAGTCGCTGTGGGCAGCCCCCGAGGGGCTGGCAGCCCATGGCCACCCCGTGTGCAGCCCTGTCGGGTGGCAGGCCAAGCCTGCAGCCCCAGACTGCAGGCAGCACTTGCAGCCACAGGCTGCAGGCAGCGCTTGCAGCCACAGGCTGCACACCCAGGCTGCGGCCAGCCTTGGGAGGGCCACGGCCACCCTCAGCTGCAGGCCAAGCCTGCGACCGTGGGTGGTCATGGCTTGTACAGGGGATGCCGCAGCCCTATCCTGCCCTAGGGCAGGGGCTGCAGCCCCCCCAAGGCCCGATGGCCTATCCCGAGGGGGCGTGTCTCGATTTTCGTGCCATATTCCAATTTACCCATTAGGATCTCCAAAAATTAATTTGAATCCCAATTAAATTGAAATTTTCCACACAATCAAAATTTCAACCTTTTAAATTAAATTTAACTTTTGGGAAAAAATAAATTATGGTCTTCAAACTTCAATCTCTTCCGAGAATAATTACAAAAAAAATCCTAAACCGTTTCCGGTGTACAGAAATTCGAATCATAATAATTCTAAGAGACAAAAAATTAAAATCCATGGGAAAAATTACAGTGTTAATAAACTGCTCCCATGGTTACATAAAAAATCCTAGATACAATTTTTTTAAATTCTAAGGAATCATAACTGGCAAAAAACAAGCATGCTTATAATAATTTAAGAAATTAAAATAATCACATACTACATACATAATCCATGATAACAACATAAAGGAATCCTAGAATGCCACTCTCTAAATATCAAATCCATACATAAATAAAAAGACTAATTAATTGTCTAATTTATGTACATGGCGTAGTCATGAGATGGCTCTGATACCAATTGTAGGAAATAAATCTGTAAAAACGTATCAGAGTGGCGCAGCGGAACAATAAAAATTTTTCAAGATCATTAAATATCTCATGATGCCATATACAATAAACTAACAACAATTTAAACTCATACCTCAAGGACGCCAATTTGCAGGAGGAGAATGACCAGAGCGCTTCAACCAATTAGCCTTCTCTATAATTCTCCAATTCCCGAATGGCTGAGTGTGTGGGCACTCTGAACCTCGATCAGTATGCTAGCACTGCTAGTCTTCTTCCAACCACCTAGATCTCTAAAGAACTTATTGTCACGGTGAGTTATGCAACAATAAGCCTGCTAACCTAAGAGTCTGTGGTCTGAGAGAACTGGAGTGGTAGGACCTCTATTTATAAACTTGCATGAGGTGATCCTCTGAATTCAAATTAGATTAGAAGAAGATATTCTCCCTTATCCACAGCTAAAAAATCCAAATTTTCCAAGGGGAAAATCCCAACAAAATTTCAGCCTTCTTTAGGATTATCCAATTCAAATCTAAACAAGATTTTAACTTGAATTTTATCTCCTTTTTTTCAACCAAAAAATCTGAAAATCCTTAAGGATTTTCACCAAATATTTTCGGCCACAAAAGATAAGGGAAGAATCAAAATTCCACTAGGATTTTCAAGCTTGAATCTTATCTTATTCTTATCCAAAATAACCAAAAATCTCCTAGGATTTATATCCTCAAAAAATTCGATCATAATCAGGGAGGAGAGAATCCAAATTCAGCAGGGATTGAAACTTGAATTTTTCCCTGAACCTTATCCACAAAAAATCCAAAAATTCCATAAAGATAATCCTCAAAATTTTCATCCATTATTGTTAGGATTTGGATTCAAAATTCAAGTAGGATTCTAACAAGATTTTCCTCTCCATATCCAACTCAAATTCGAATTTCATTCCTTGTGGATTTACCACAAGAAATTCGAATCCTACTTGGACTGTGATTCAAAATTTGAATTTCAAATTCAAATTTCAAATTCAAATTTCAAATTTCAAAATTCAAAATTCAAATTTCAAATTTCAAAATTCAAATTTCAAAATCCACAAAACAGTTGTATTTCAAATTCTTGTCCTCATGGATAATTTTCTACAACTCCAATCCAATCTCAAATAAAATCATGGCAACTTTATTTGGAGTTTGAATAATTGTGTACTCTATTATCCAAAACAAAATCTGAATCCAACCGGAGAGAATCTGGTCCACCATCCTAATCCTATGTCAATACCATCCTTGCATAATCAACTAGCCAATAGCATACACAAATCAATATGCCAAACGTTAAGGAATTATATGGAGCTAGTAGAAGGACCAATTGGACATAGATAATCAGGCTCCCATGAATCCATATGATCATCATTCTTTACCGAACAAGTCAATCATATGATCACTAATTTCAGAGTCACACCACTATAAACCTGAAACTGAACTTCCAATTATATACCGTATTACGTAAGCCTGTGACAAGCTATCGTCCAACGACCTTGTCATGTATGCAGAACCCTATAACATCCATGATCAGCCTTAGGTCAAAGTCTATTTAATCCTACTGATCAGGCTATCTTAAAGTTCTATTATACTACCGAATAAAGAAATGATTATTCACCATATGTGAATAAGAAGTCATCTGCCCAGCAGACGACCCAAGGCCTTGTCCATTTTCACATCCAGTATAATGCCTTTAAGAGGATACCCTTAACTCCTTATTCGAGCTATGATTCAGATATCTGTAAATAAACCCTTCATTGTATACAAGTCATGCACCCCACGAATCGGTCTATAAGCTTACTACCTTTGAGATGCTTTAGCCATTGGAACATCAAAGTACACAAGTCATATACATGAAGCTGTTCATCTACTCAGGATTAAGGTAATTGCACATTGAACGTCAAAAGCATATCGATCCACTCAAAGCGGACTTCGTAGATCAATCACGCTTTAGTCTCGGTCTAATATGTCACCACCAAGCAACATATCTGTGTCTCTACTTGGGAGTCCAGCTCTAGACAATCAAGACAAACCATCCCCACCATGGCTTTAGACAACATAATAGTCTTAACATGAGTTAGATACTCGATCTAATCCCATAAGCTATAGACCTTAGTTTAGACCGCTTACTTTAGAACATTGTCTTCTCACATACAAAAGTCCATTGCGTGCAACGTTCTAACAGTTTAACATAAGCAGTCAGGGAGCCATATTTGCTTACATTTACTTTAACATGTAAATAAATTGAGGATAGACAGTAATGTAATGAATAACCTCTATATATATAATTTTATTATCCAGTTCAAAATAAATACATCAAAATGTCTCTAATGCTTAGAGCATTTCCTAACACCAAGTCCTGGAGCGCATCAACGACAACGCTTACAAGCTAGACCTACCTAGTGAGTATAACGTAAGTGCGACTTTTAGTGTTATTGATCTGAGTTCTTTTGATATAGGTGATGATTTGAGGACAAATCCTTTTTAAGAGGAGGGGAATGATGCAAAACATGGCACAACATCAAGGGAACCAGTTCAAGTACCAATTAGGCCGGTTACAAGGGGGCGGGCTAAGTTCAAAGAAGCACTTAATGGACTGATTCAAGAAGTTTGGGCTCAAACAAATTCGTGGAGGCCCTTTGAGCATAGTCCACAGGGAAGCATCAATTTAATTCAAGCCTTAGAAGATCTGGACCAAGCCCAATAAAGAGGACGTTTTTGGCAAGCTAATGGGCAGATAATATTGCTGCAAATGACTCTTTCCTTTTCTAGTGTTTGGATTGCATGCCAGGTCTTTATTCCTTTGCTTAGCCAAAATATGTAAATGTCAAACTTTCCTTTTATTGTTTTAGGTATGAGTTACGTGTGAGTTTCCATATTTTCATCCATTCAAATTCTGAGAATATTAGGATAATATTACGGGAATATTAGGAGAATATTATGGGAATATTTTGTTTAGTTTCCATATTATTTTAGAGTATATTTTGAGAATAATCTTGTAATTTATGCCTATAAAAAGGCATCCACAAGCAATAAAAATCACAACATCAGTTTTATTCACAAATTTGAGAGTTCTATTTCTCTTTGGTTCTTTGAAGAACTCTTCGAACTTATCAGAGTTTTCCATGGTGTTCACTTCCGACTTATGAATCAATCCTTTCATAGTTGATTGTGGCGTCTTCCTTATACCGAGGTTCTTGATTTGCATTAAGCAACGGGTTGAGGTCAATTGTACCAAGGTTCATGTTTTTGCTGAAGCAACTGGTCGAGGTCTCCCATCCATCCGAATCTGACGTTAGAACATTCTTGGGTTCCTAATCTTGATGGGTCTCGTTAGTCTTGGCGGGGGTTCACATCAGACCTTTCCCTACGTCATCCGGTATAAACAAGGTAAGAAGAATGTGGTTGCCGACACACTTTCACGCAAGTATGCATTACTCTCTACACTTGATGCAAAATTGTTGGGTTTTGAACAAATTAAAAATTTATATGTTGATAACCCTGAATTTTGTGAGGAATACCAGGATTGTAAGAAACATGGTAATGGTAAGTTCTTTAGGCATGATGGGTTTTTATTTCGAGAAAATAGGTTACATGTGCCTAATTGTTCCTTGAGGGACTTACTAGTACAGGAATCCCATGGAGGGGGACTAATGGGACATTTTGGAGTTGCAAAGACTTTAGCCTTTTTGCAGGAACACTTCTTCTGGCCACACATGAAGCGAGATGTCGAGAGGATTTGTGGTAGGTGTGTCACTTGTAGACAAGCTAAATCAAGAGTGCAGCCAAATAGTTTGTAACTCCTTTGCCCATTCCTAGTGTACCATGGATTGATATTTCTATGGATTTTATGTTAGGTCTGCCTAAGGCTAAACGGGGGAGAAACTTAATTTTTATAGTCGTGGATAGGTTTTCAAAGATGGCACATTTTATTCCATGTCACAAAACAGATGATGCGAGCCATGTTGTAGATTTATTCTTTAGGGAGATTGTGCCATTGCATGGTATGCCTAGGATAATTGTGTCAGATAGGGATGTTAAGTTCTTAAGTTACTTTTGGCAGACCTTATGGGGAAAATTAGGCACCAAGTTATTGTTTTCTGCTACATGTCACCCCCAAACTGATGGTCAAACAGAAGTAGTTAATAGGACTTTATCTACCTTGTTGAGGGCTATAATTAAAAAGAACATAAAAATATGGGAAGATTATTTGCCGCATGTTGAATTTACTTATAATCGTGCTGTTCATTCTACGATTGAGTTTTCACCATTTGAAATTGTTTATGGTTTTAATCCGTTGTCACCATTGGATTTAACATCATTACCTATTTCTAAATGTGTTAGCTTGGATGGAAAGAAAAGAGTTGGATTTGTTAAGCAGATACACGAGAAGGCATAGCTCAACATAGAGCAAAGAACAGTGCAGTATGCCAAACAAGCCAACAAAGGGCGAGAGAAGATGGTCTTCAAACCCAGAGATTGGGTGTGGTTACACATGAGGAAAGAACGATTTCTAGCACAAAGACATTCCAAACTGCTTCCGAGGGGAGATGGTCCTTTCCAAGTCTTGGAGCACATCAACGACAACGCTTACAAGCTAGACCTACCTTGTGATAACCAGGGATTTCTAGCATTCTTGGAAGAAAATGTACAACTGTATATGTGTGACAACTTAGAATAGTAGCGAAGGCTAGTTGGTTGAAGCCCTCCAATCACTCTCCTCCTGCAGATTGGTGTCTTTGAGGTATGAGTTTAAATTGTTGTTGGTTTATTGTATATGGCATCATGAGATATTTAACGATCTTGAAAAAAAATTTTTGTTCCACTATGCCACTTTGATACATTTTTACAGATTTATTTCCTACAATTGGTATCAGAGACAGGTTATGACTATGCCACGTACATAAATTAGACAATTAATTAGTCTTTTTATTTATGTATGGATTTGATATTTAGAGAGTGGCATTCTAGGATTCCTTTATGTTGTTATCATGTATTATGTATGTAGTATGTGGCTATTTGACAATGCTGATGGATAATAATTCAGTGTTGAGAAATTTTTCCGAATCAAAACGGGTGAAACGGTGTCAAAACGACATTGAAACCCTAACCGGTGCCTATGGTGCACTAAAAGACGAAAAACTTCCGAAATTGATTTTGATCAAACGGAAGCAGAATAAATTGATCCGACTGTACTGGAGACCTCAGGAACCCACCGGGGCGATTTCGGAAAAATTTCGCTCGGATCAAATTTCAGTCAAAAGTGACGTGAATAGTAAAGTCAAAAAGGTAAGATAATAACTCATCATTAATGATGTCATTAAAGTAAATAATAAATGGTTAATTAGGGTGGTAGGTAAGGTGGATGGCTAAGATTTAATGCACTTTTGATCTAATGGCCAAGATTAGGCCAAAATGCCATCTTTTTGATTTTTGAAAAAATGTGGAAAGAAATGCCATGAAAGGTGTCAATTTCTCATTGGTTGTTAAGGGTGATTCATGCCAAAATTTGCCAAATTAATTGGCTTGCTTAGCATGAAAGGTTCAGCCATTTTTAGGGAGCCAAACCGTAGCAAAACAAAGCCAAAAGAAAACCAAGAAAAATTTTCTAAGTTTGGTTCCAAGGGGAACACATGAGCTATCTTGGAGAAGCAAAGGAACTCTTCAAGTTTTGGAAGCAAGAATTCAAGTTTGACTAGCTAGCATCCAAGTAACCAAGGTGAACTTTAAAACTTGTAATTTTTCCCCATTTTTGGTCATGAAATCCGTGGGAATAGTGGGAAGAAAATGATGAAATTTTGTTGTGGATTTGATGAAATTATGTGTTGGTTTTGTGATATATTAGTTAAGGCCACTCATGTATTGGAATTGCATGAAAAAAATTTAAGTTTGGCTTGTTTTCTCCATGAAATCCGTGGGTTCAAAGTGGTTATTTTGGTGATGAAATTTTGATGGAATATGTTGTTATATTGTGTAAAAATATGTTTTGGAAGTTTGAAAATATAAACTTCATATTGAATTTGCTTAGGAAAAAAACCCTAAGTGAAAACCAGTTATTGGTATTAGGGTTTTGATGAAAAAATGTTGTTAATTAAGGGCTATTTTGGAATAAAAATTATGTAATGGTTTAAGTGTAAAAAACCGAGCATAATGTGGTGAAAATGAAGAAAAATTTTGCTAGGGTTGGTAAGTTCAAAACTGTGGCTTAATTAAAGGGGGAAAGTGAAAAAAATTTTGTACATTGTGGTTGATTTATAAATTGGTGATTGTGTAAATTTTTATGTAAAAGTTTTGGAAACTTTTACATAAAATAGGACTCTGGTATAGTATGTCGCAGGTACACATGGTTTGAGGCGTACCTAACGCCAGTAGCCTTGAATTTACGCCGGAATACTACCGAAATTTCAAAAATAGCATTAAGGGTAAAAAGGGGAATCAAGAGTAAAAGTTTAGGGTCAGGTCAAAAACCCGAGTCCCTTAAGGAAAATTGAATAAGGAAACCTAAGGGGTGGTTCATAAATAGTAACCCATCCTCTTGAAAATGTAGAACGCGAGTGAAATTGAAAACCGACCCCGAGGAGGGGGCGTTTTTGGAAAACGAAGCAAAGGTCCGAGTCGGGTACGGAAAATTCAAGCCTCGGAGACCTAAATTGGGAAGTCTAGATGAATGTTTTAAGTATTAGTAAAACGCTCATTTGATGCTCTGAAACGATAGAAAAATACGAAACTGACGTAAGAGTCGGAATAGTACTTTCCGAGGGCCGGGAAGTGAAAATTTGGATAATGAAAGAAAATCATCCAGAAAAGGTACGGTAAAATTTTAAAAGACGATTTGAGGAATTTTGGGCCTAGAAAATTAAGTCTAAGAATCTGGAATGAGAATTTGCGATAAAATGACCCGACAGGGGCAAAATGATCATTTTGACCAGAATTTTCCAAAAGGTGGAAAAAGAGCCTTAAAGACCCCAGAATGGTAGAATAAGGTTCCTGAGCGTTAAAAGTGAATTTTTAAGTCGAGAAAATCCCATCAAGGGTATCATTGCCAAAATTTAGGGGTAAAATCATAATTTTACAAAAGTTGGGGAAAAAAAATATGAAAAGGGTTAATAAAGCTTAGAAAGCTGTTATAAGGCTTAATTAAAGGTTTTAAGACCAAATTTGAGCTTTTTATTTAAAATAAAAGCTACAAATGAAAATGAAATAAACAGATAAGGTTTTTGTCTGTAGGATCTCAAAACCAGCCAGGAAAAGGGACGTTGAAGGATCCCAAGAAGCAGACACTAGCAGACGTATAATAAGTTCAGACATTTATTTGTCTGCAACATGCAGTATTATTATTGCTAACTTTGATGTACTAACTATAAGTTAGGTACATATGTGCTACAGGCACTATGATAAAATAGAGAGAGAGATGAAATGTGCTACGGGCACTATTGGCAAATGGTACACATAATAAATTATGCTTCGGGCACCAGAGCGAGGTTAATGAAACTCACTCACATGAAATTAAATGTGAACCATTCCTAACCACGGGGCTATATGAAGTCACTGGGTTAGAACCTTAAAAAGTCGGTAATGAAACCACTTTTGGCGTACTAGCCTTCCATACAGGTGAGGTATACTTTGCCTTCGGGACTATGATGATGAGATTAAGGCTGTGGAGGTCAGTACTAATGTACCGCTCCTAGTCATGTGCACTAAAATGGTACAGCCAACATGAGCTCAGAACCAGAATGTAAACAAAGATAATTACCTAAAACTAAAATTATACCATAATTGAGCATAAGACAGTTTCGTGAGAGTACTAACATTGAGGTTGATGTACTGCTGATATACTGTGTTGTGGTCAAAGTCACTATTTATGATGAATAGTAGTCAAAGTTACTATTTATGATCAATAGTACTATTCATAGAAATTTTATTTCTTGCATGTTTAAACTTACTGAGCTTATAGCTCACCATTTTGCTCATGTTGCAGGTAAGCAACCAGCTCACTAGCTTTGTATGGCTGGATGGCGGATGGGATAGCAAGTGTCAAATGGGATGAGAAGTCAAGGGATATGGTCCTACCAGAGTTTTTCGGTGAGCATCAAAAGAAAGGGAAAGAAAACTGTTCTTTTGTGATAATATGAATTTGCGAAAGTACTATATTATGTAAATTACTTTGTACTTGCAAACAAAATGAATAGTAGATAATGTTTTATGTTATGTTTTAAAAAAAAATCCCCTAAAAATACCATGTTTTAAACAGAGATAGATTAGCCGGCGACCCATGAGAGTACAATCTATCACAGTTAGCAATGAAGCTTAACTGTAATAGTATTGTATGATTTCTATGAAGGGCGGCCGCCACAGTTGGTATCAGAGCAAAGTTGACCATATCCTGATTTGACACTTCACACATCCTGCACCGCAATCCAAGTAGTTTACTTAAGCTTAGTTAATTATTTTCTTATATGAAAATAATTATCTTATAAGTAGCAAGATGACTAGACCTCCTTATGCGGATCACAGCTACCACAACCGAGAAGGTTGTTATGGGTATGGACGAGATCTGTTGTGAGGCCGTTTATTTTCCAACGTCCGGCACTTAGACCCCCAGTGCCAGAGAGGCTTGTAGTAGCAGCAGCACCAGCCCCTGCAGACATAGTACTTCCTCGACCGGTACTTCCTCCACCTGTAGTAGTAGACATTCCAGTTGTTGGTGGACGCCAACACATTGGTGTGAGAGTTTCAGCTCGAGCGATACAGGCATTTAGAGCTAGTAGTCCCCCTATGTTTGATGGTGGGTGATAGTCGATGGAGACAAAGGATTGGCTCCATGCAGTAGAGAGGATTATGGTGTTGTGTGATATTGATCAAGAGATTTGGATACAGTTGGTAGTGAGTATGTTTCAGGGAGATACTCGATTATTCTGGGATTATTGTGATCAAGAGATTCTGTTGGGATTCCGCTGCGTTGAGTTTCGACAGCGGATGGTTGAGCAGTTTCCACCTAAGGATTCGACACCTGACCCAGCACCTTCCGAGAGTTGAGAGGTAATTCCACCTGCGTATCCCAGATTTAATGATGTCAGGGATTATATTCTTCAGACAGAGAGGACCATGATGTTACCCAGTGATATAGTGATAGCCTATGCCGCACGTTTTGAGGAGCACATTAGGAGAAGATGCCCGTTGCCTAACCTTACGGAGGAGGATTGTTGTGGTCTCTTCTAGAAGGGACTACCTACAGAACTGAGGCAGAGGGTGAGTCAGTTATATCCTCTCACACTTCGTGAATTTGTAGTCATGGTGATGAAGATTGAGAAGGAATTGATAGTGGAACACCTGACACAAAGCCGACGTGAGGTAGAGTTTCAGGATGTAATGTTGGCACATATCTTTGGACCGAGGCGAGTGATCGATGACCATGAGGCTAGTCCTTCTAGACCACAAAATGAGGCTAACACTGGCCAAGGAGCATCACCTAGGAATGGTGGTGGCTCCAAAGATGACAAAGAAGATCTTGAAGAGTTTTCTCTAGTCCCAGATCAGGGAGATGTGTGATATGAAAATTGTACACATGTATATATGTAGCTTTTTAGTGTAAGCTATCTTGTATAGACTTGTGGCCAAGATGTTTATGATGGCCTATGTATATATGACTGGTGATAGTTATGTATGATATATAAAAGTTTTGCTATGAATGAAATATCAAAATGATTATATGTTATACGATGATGTGTTACGATGATATGGCTTTGCATTACCCTGAATTTCACAAATTTTTATGATTTTACGAATGTGGTCATGGAAAAGCTAACGGTAGATTTTTGTGCCATAATAGCATATTAAGCAAGATGGTGGATATGCGAAATCAACAAGAGAGACAAAGACAATGTCCTAATCTCATGGAAAGAGTAGAGCAGTTACAAGCTTTATTGGAAGCTTAGATGCAAGAAAATGCTAATCTAAGACAACGAGTAGAGGATTTAGAACAGAGACAAGGTTCTGAAGGCACCCAAGTAGAACAGGAAGTTGAGGTAGATCCGACTATTCCTCCAAGTGTTGTACATGAGAGAGTTCCTGAATCGCCACCAGTTGTAAATCTAGAACCCCTCTATGAAAGATTCAGGCATTTGAGACTGCCAGAATTTGAAGGTTCTACAAATCCTTTAGAGGCTGAAGACTAGTTGTCATCATTACAAGTGATCATGGAATTCATGAATCTAACTGACCAGGAGAAAGTCTCATATGCATCTTTTGTGTTGAGGAAAGATACTCGTTTTTGGTGGGACACTGTGCGACTGAGAAGGAATGTGTCTACCATGAGTTAGGCAGAATTTCTAGAAGAATTTAACCAGACATACTATGATCCTGCATCTACGAGACTATAGCAGAAAGAGTTCTCAGAATTGAAATAGGGAAATATGTCAGTGAGTGAAGTTTGTCGAAAGTTCGATCAGTTATCCCATTTATATCCCTATGTAGTCCCTACTGAGAGGGAGAAAATATAGAAGATGATCGAGATGTTCAAGCCAGAAATTATGGCATTGGTAGATATTGGACCGATACCGCCTACTTCCATGGCAGATTATGTTAGTCGTGCCATGAAGGTTGAGTTTCAGGTAGCCCGACAAAAGGAGGAAAGAGAGAAGAATTAGGAGACCAAGAAGAGGAGAGGGCGTTGGCCAAGTCTACACAAGTTGGTCAATCTAGTAAGCCTAATCAGAATGCTAAATCAGGCCAGGGAAATAATCAAGGATCCCAGTAAAACAAGAGGAAAGGTAATTTTATTGGAAATCACTAGTCAAATAATAGAAACCAGTAGTGAAAAACAGCTAGAAATGCAGGATCTAATGTACCAAATTGTCCTACATGTGGGAAGAGACATTCTGGACAATGTAGATTTGGGCTACTTGTTTATTATGAATGTGGAAATGAAGGTCATTATGCCAGGAACTGTCCAAGCAATAGGCAGGGTGTACAAGGCACTTCCCAACTGCACTAGACACACCCACAAGCTCATTCCGTTCAGGCCAGGATTGAAGAGTCTCCAATAAGGCCGCAACGTCAGGAATTTATGCCACGTGCTGATGCTCGTGTAATGGCCTACACCAAGGAAGATGCAGAGGCAGGAACATCAAATGTAGTGACAAGTCAACTTCCTGTCGCTAGTCATGTAGCCTCTGTACCATTCGATTCTGGTGCTACACATTCTTTTGTTTCCTAAGAATTTGCTGATAAGATAGGACATCCTAAGGACAATATGAGAAAAATATTTAAGTTAGCTTTATCGTCTGGGAAAGTATTGTTGTCCAATTACTGGCTACCTCATGTACCAGTATATGTGGCAAATAGGGAACTATATGCAGAGTTGATCGTAATGAAGATCGTGGATTACGTGGTGATTCTAGGCATGGATTTCCTAGGAAAATATCAAGTTACGATCGACTGTTGAAATCAAAAAATAGTATTCTAACCCGAGGAAGAAGAGAGTTTTGAGTACGTAGATGCTTCTCGAAAACCCGAGAAGATGATGATCAGTTCACTGAAAGCAAGTAAGCTGATGGCCAGTGGTTATATGGGATATCTGACATATGTGATGGATACTATAGAAGAAAAGAAGCTTCAACCTGAAGATGTTCCTGTTGTTAATGAATTTCTTGATGTATTTCCAGAAGAGTTATCAGGGATACCTTTAGAACAGGAAATCTCGTTCGAAATTGAGTTGATGCCTGGAACGGCACCTATTTCCAAAGCCCTATACTACATGGCTCTAGTGGAGTTAAAGGAGTTGCAGGAACAATTGAAGGAGCTTTTGGACAAAGGATTCATCAGACCGAGTTATTCTACGTGGGGTGTACCTATGTTGTTCGTCAAGAAAAAGCATGGAATGTTCCATTTGTGCACTGATGCACTGATTACCACGAGTTGAATAAGGTTACAATCAAAAATAGGTATCCGTTACCTAGAATTGATGACTTATTCGACCAGTTAAAAGGCACAGCGGTATTTTTCGAGATTGACTTATGATCAGGATATCACCAGCTAAGAATTAAAGAAGGTGATATTCCTAAAACGATGTTTAGGACTCGTTATGGTCATTATGAGTTCCTTGTGATGCCATTCGGATTAACAAATGTACTAGCAGTGTTTATGGACTTGATGAACAGAATCTTTAAGGAGTATTTGGATAAGTTTGTCATTGTATTCATTGATGACATTCTTATATACTCAAAGACTTATGAAGAGCATAAGGAGCATCTGAGGATCATTTTGTATACGATAAGGAAGCATCAACTGTATGCCAAATTCTCAAAGTGCGAGTTTTGACTGGATAAAGTACATTTCCTCAGACATGTTGTATCCAAGGAAGGAATTGCTGTAGATCTGACAAAGGTAGATGCAATTAACCAATGGCCTGTACCCAAGAGCATGATGAAAATACGCAGTTTCTTAGGGTTAGCTGGCTATTATCGGAGATTTGTAGAGGGATTTGCACGTTTAGCTGCACCTCTTACTGCTCTTACACATAAGGAAATAAAGTATAAGTGGACTATGGAATGCAAAAGAAGCTTCCAGGAGTTAAAGAGACGGCTGACAAGCGCACTGATCCTTACGCTTCCCACTGAAGGGGAGAAGTTTGTGATCTATAGTCATGCATCTAAAATAGGATTGGGAGCAGTTCTGATACAAGGTGGCAAGGTAATTGCCTATGCTTCGGGTCAATTAAAGGACCATGAAAAGAATTACCCCACACATGACCTTGAACTTGCTGCAGTAGTGTTTGCACTTAAAATTTGGTGACACTATCTCTATGGAGCCTAGTGTCAGATTTTTACTGATCACCAAAGCCTGAAGTATTTCTTCACTCAAAAAGGAGATTTTTTTGGTTTTTGTGGATAAGGATGAGATTAAATTCAAGCTAGAAAATCCTGTTTGAATTTTGATTCTTCCCCTCACAAAAGTGGCCGAAAATTCAAGGATAATCCTAAGGGAGATTTTTGATTTTTTTAGTGGATAAGGGTGAGATAAAATTCAAGCTAGAAAATCCTATTTGAATTTTGATTCTCCTCACATTAAAGTGGCCGAATCTAGCCTTGTTTATGGCCTAGGGAAATTCGGTTATTATGGATAAATAAGGAGATTAAATTCAAGTTAAAATCTTATTTGAATTTGGATTGCAAAAATCCCAAGGTTGGCTGGATCTTCCCATGATTGTGGCTTATGGGATTTTCGAATTTTATTAATGGATAAAGGAGAAAATCTTCTCCTAAACCAATTCAAATTTAGAGGATCACCTCATGCAAGTCTATAAATAGAGGTCCTACCACTCCAGTTCTCTTAGACCACAGACTCTCTGGTGAGCAGGCTTATTGTTGCACGACTCATCGTGACAATAAGTTCTTTAGAGATCTAGGTGGTTAGAAGAAGACTAGTAGTGCTAGCATACCGATCAAGGAACCGAGTGCCCGCACACTCTACCATCTGGGAATTGGAGAATAGTAGAGAAGGCTAGTTGGTTGAAGCCCTACAATCATTCTCCTCCTACAGTTGGCATCCTCTTGAGGTATAAGTTTTATTATTGTTAATTTATTGTATATGGCATCATGAGACATTTAACGATCTTGAAAAAAATTTTTATTGTTCCGCTGCGCCACTCTGATATGTTTTTATCGTTTTATTTCCTACAATTGGTATCAGAGCCATCTCATGACTATGCCATGTACATAAATTAGACAATTAGTTAGTTTTTTTTATTTATGTACAGATTTGATATTTAGATAGTGGCATTCTAGGTTTCCTTTATGTTGTTATTATGTATTATGTTTGTCGTATGTGGTTATTTTAATTATTTAAATTATTATAAGCATGTTTGTTTTGTGCCGGTTATGGTTCCATAGAATTTAGAAAAATTGTATCAAGGAATTTTTTATGTAATCATGGGAGCAGTTTATTAACACTGTAATTTTCCCATGGATTTTAATTTTTTGTCTCTTAGAATTATTATGATTAGAATTTTTGTACACCAGAAACGGTTTAGGAGATTTTATGTAATTATTCTTGGAGGAGATTGAAGTTTGAAGACCGTAATTTATTTTTTCCAAAAGTTAAATTTATTTTAAAGGTTGAAATTTTGATTATGTGGAAAATTCCAATTTAATTAGGATTCAAATTAATTTTTGGAGATCCTAATGGGAAAATTGAAATATGACACGAAAATCGAGGCACGACCCATCGGGATAGGCCATCGGCCTTGGTGGGGTTGTAGCCCCTGGCCTCAGGCAGGATGGGGCTGCGGCAGCCCCTATCTAGGCCAAGAAAACTTGGCTCGACAGTCTGTAATTACCAGCATTATGAACTCTAAGCGAAAGGCAGGTATTTCGGTAAAGGACCATATTATCACTCTAATGAGATTCTTTGCTGAGGCTACTGAAAATGGTGTTGAGCGGGACTGCAACACCTAAATCAAGATGGTGTTCAAAACTCTGTTAAAAGATTTTGTGGGGTTTTAGGCCGCATATAATCTGGCGACAAGGGAGTTAGGACTCATCGAGCTCATGAAGCAACTCTAAGCTTATGAGCAGATGATCAGGGATGGGGATGCGGTCCAACACAAAGGAGAGGCCAATTTAGCAGAATCTTCCAAACTCTCATGGAAGAGAAAGAGGCCAAATAAGAAGCAAGTGGCTTCGAGTTCTTCCAATCCTCCTATCTTCAATGGGAAGAAGAAGAACAACAACAAGAAGCCTAAGGACCCTAAAAAGTCCAAGTGCTTCCACTGTGGGAAGGTAGGTCATTTCAAGAAGGCTTGCCAGAATTCTTAGTCGCCAAAGGCAAGGAAGGTAAGGAACTTCATTATTTAGAAGCGTGTTTGGTGGAAGAATCGAAAGACACTTAGGTCACAGATTCAGGCGCCACTAATCATGTTTGTGTTTCTATGCAGGGGTTCGTGGAAACGAGAAGTCTACATGATAGGAGCCTCTCGTTGCGGACCGAAGACAGTAGCTTAGTAGTGGCTAAGGCAGTGGGAGACGTTTATCTTTATTTTGATGAATTTAGGTTTATATTATTGAAAGACTATTTTTATGTTCCTAATTTTAGGAGGAACCTTATATCAGTAACTTGTTTAATAAAGGATTCTTATTCAGTTTCTTTTAGTAAAAGAGTTGATATTTGTAAAAATAAGTCTTTTATCTGTTCTGGTTGGATGGATGGAAACCTATATTTGATCAAACCAAAGATGTACTCACTGCTTGACACTGAATTAATAAATAACTCTAAAAGGTTGAAAGTTTCTCACTCTAATAAGGCGTATCTTTGGAATTTAAGACTTGGTCATATTAATCAGAATAGGATTCAAAGGTTGGTGAAAGATGGTCCTCTAGAATCTCTGGAGGAGGTACATCTTCTTCAATGTGAGTCTTGTCTTGAGGATAAGATGACTAAGAGGTCTTTTAGTGTGACGTCCACCCCTATGTAGGGTTAAACAGTACTATTATAGTCAACTACTGTTGACTACTGCGATAGACTATAACCACTTGGGTCGTTGGCAACTTACTTTTAACTTGCTTTTAACTTATTCTGATACCATCTATAACGACTGGTATCTTACTTTTAACATACTTTCTTTAACATGCTTACTTTAACTTCCCATTTGAATGTGAAAATAAGGAATAATTTTTTTTTAACATTATTATAATAAACATTTTACATTGCCTTAACTTCATTTACATTATAAAACATCATTTCAATACTCTTTTAAACAGCTCAGCGGAAGACTCATAGCAGTACCATAACTCTCACCCAGTCCCTTAGCACATGCAGATCCCATCCGTCATCCATCACTTGTCTTAACTTCGTGCAGGATGCTTACCTGCAACATAAATGAACTTGTGAGCGACAGGCTCAGTAAGTTCAAACATACATTCATGACAAAATACTAACTCATACCTTTTGGACAGAGCATATCTGATACCAACTGTGGCATCAGAACATGAACATACATCAAACACTACTTTCAACTTCATACATAACATATTCTAACATTGAGAGAACAATCTCAACGTTCTTTAGCATAACATAATTTAAACATAGCACACAGAATGTATGTTTAACATCTTAAGCATAACATACTTAACATCATACAAAACATTGTATATACATATTAACTTAAACATAGCATACTTAATATATGCTTAAACATCACAAATATACTTAAAATCGTATGACTGACTTATGCATATCAATTTATGCATATCATAACATAAGCATACATGTTAGTCGCATTATGCTTGCTTACTTTTCGTTCTTTCTTCTTCGTTGTATTCTTTTGTTCTTTCTTTCTTTCATGTCATACTTTTCTTTCTTTCATGACATTCTTTTCTTTTCTTCATGACATTCTTTTCTTTTCTTGCTTAACTTTCATTTTCATTGTTCGTTCTTTCTTTCATATTATGTCGTTCTTCTTGTTCTATAGATCATATCCTAATTATCCTATTCCTTCATTCTATTTCTCTCTTTTCTTATCTTTCCTTACTTGCTTCCTTTCTTTCCTCTCTTTCTTTTTTTACTTTCACGGCTGGATCATAGCCTAATATGTCGTTATGATTACTTCCTTTCTGTTCTTTCTTTAATTGTCTCTTTTCTCTTTTTTTTTTTTCTTTTTACTCTTACTGGTGGATCATATCCTAATCTGTTTCTTTTCTTTCACGGATGGATCATATCCTAATCTGTCATTCTATCTCCTTCCTTTCTTTTATTTCTTTATTTGTCTCCTTTCTATTCTTTTCTTTCACTGACGGATCGTATCCTAATCTGTCGTTCTATCTCCTTCCTTTCTTTTCTTTCTTTATTTGTTTCTTTTCTTTTCTTTTCTTTTACTGGTGGATCATATCCTAATCTGTTTCTTTTCTTTCATTGATGGATCATATCCTAATCTGTCGTTGTATCTCCTTCCTTTCTTTTCTTGTCTCACTTAACTTTCATTTCTATTGTTCATCTTTCTTTCATATCATAACGTTCTGTTCTTTTCTTGTCTTAGCTTTTTTTAACTTTTCTTTGCTTTACTTTCTTTTCTTTTCTTTTCTTTTCTTAGCTTTTCTTAACTTTACTTTCTTTTCTTTCCTTTTCTTTTCTTTCTTTACTTGTCTTTTCTTTTCTTTACTTTTCTTATCTTTCACTTTCTCTTGTGGGCCCATGGTTTGATGTACCTAGTGCGCGTAGACCAATAAGGGAACGGGGGAGCTACCTACCAATCAACCTCACATCATCTTAATCCACCGTGTTTTATGGATGGATTGTAACTACCACGCTTTTTGGGGTAGGGTCAACCAACTACTGCCCTTTTGGGTAGCACCACATACTGCGTGGAGGCTATAGACCAGAAAACCTCACACTGGGGAGGTCGGTACGCCAACCTTAACTTTTTAGTCTTATTATCTTGCTTATCTTTCTCTTTCTTTACTTTATCTTTTTGTTCGTTCATTCATTCATTCTTTCTTTCATTTTCTTTCTTTTCTTTCTTTCATTCATTTCTTTTCTTTCTTTCTTTCATTTCTTTTCTTTTCTTTCTTTCTTTCATTTATGCTCTTTTATAAGCATGTCACAAATCGATTCTTTCTTTTGCTCATTTCTTTTCTTTCATTTGTATTTCATAACTCATTTCTTTCTTAACGTAACTTTTCTATAGTGTGAATTATGTTAGTCACACGTTAGTGCGTATAGCACTCACACACATGAATTTCATATAACACTTAAACATAAACCCAACATAACATGTCAGTTCATGTTGTAGACAAATAATTGCTTGAACTTACTACACATATCATATAGGCATAAAATAACATGTTAGTTCATGTTGCAGACAAATCACATGTTTGAATTTACTACATAGAACACATAACACATAACATGACCAGTCCATTCATGTTGCAGTCAATTAAATGCTTGAACTTACTACATATCATACTTAGACATAATAGTCTATTCATGTTACAGTCAATTAAATGTTCGAACTTACAAATACTTGCTAGCATCTCTTTTCTTGCTTCCTTGGTCAGCAGACGTCTCTTCATCTCGTCTGGGGCGGATCCCTATAACCGAAATAATAACGGTTATTTTCCATGCTTATTTCATATATAAAACTTAATAAAACGTAAAAATTATACGTTTCATTTTTCGATCATAAACTTAGAGGTCTAATATCCCATTTATAACCTTTTTGCTAACTCTTGGCAAAATTACCATTTTGCCCCTAGCGGGATTTTTCTCATCATAACCTTACTTCTCTTTGATTCATAACTTAATTTTGGCCCTTAAAATCTTAATTAAGCCATTCTAAGTCTATCAGGATCCTTTTCTATCATTCTTGAAATTTTCCAATCAAAATTACCGTTTTGCCCCTGATAGGTCTTTGGGCCATATCATTTTCATTTTATTGCTTAGCCTGGATTTTCTAAACCCAAAAATCATGAAATCATTTTTCTTAAGCCTTTTTGAGCTTTTTCAGCATTAATTGCCAAAATGCTTGGATCACTATTCACTGACCCTCAGGTGGCACTATTCCGACCCTAGGTCATCGAGGGGGCTCAGATTTTCATCCCGACAACATTTTTACCCTTCGGTTTCTAAATATCCCTTTGTGCTGTTTTTGAAATTTTGGCAGTATTTCTGCTTAATTTTTGGGTTCCCGGCGTTTAGGAAATGCCTCGAACCATCTAACCTAATTCTATTCTACCACATACTATACCAAAGGCCTATATTTTTATGTAAAAATTCAACTTTTATGTAAAAATCTTTACATTTTACATATTTTCTCATTTGACTATTTTTCATACATATAGTCCATTTTTCTTACAATTTCACATTCCAAAATACATAATTCATATATACTCATTCCAAAACATAAATTTCAGGAATGGAGGGACCGAAGTCACTACCGGAATCATCCCACTGGCGATCGAACGAACTATTTGGTTTCATGCAGAAAAACTTTAATTCTCCATTCTTTGCTTTTGAAATTCCGTCTTGCAATTCTGACACCGCGGATGTGCCCAGAACGTCAAAAATAGGCCAATAGGCCATTTTTCAATTTTTGGTCACCAGTCGCCGTTGACCGGCATTGACCGCGTTGATCGGCGTTGACTCACTATTGACCGGTGGTTGACTGCGGCGATGGTGGCAAATGAGTAGCCCATCTTGAAGAGCTCAACTAGAGGAATCCATTGGTGGCCTTAATTTCATGTTTGGAGGCCCCTATCGCTGGAAAGTCCCCTCGAAAGCCATAGCTACGGCGGCGATGGTGGAACTCCACCGTGCCAGGCTTTTTTCCTAAAATTGGTTGAGGGCTTTTGCTCCCCACAACCCCACGACCATGTCTGCACCGGTGGCTCTCTTCAATTTGGCCAGAATCAACAAAAATCGACAGTGGCTCCCACAGCAGCGACGGTGAATTTCTCGAAGCTTAATTGGCACAATACGACAGTTGTTGCCATGAACCACCACATGGGTTTTGTAGTACTCTTCACCACGAACCTTTTGGGACCAGATGGTGGAGATACGGCCGTTTGAAATTCACGGCTCCGGCAAGCTTAGGGCGGCGTGTGCGGCGGCCGTTCCGTCGAGTCGACCCACCGTTGGACTCAGCTCGGTAAGAGCTTTCCAACTAGACCGGCGATGTAAAAAACGGACACCGTTTCCGATAGTTGGTTACTGTTCATTTTCATGTAGGGAGAGGAAAGAGAAGGTGAGATGAAATTATGTGCCCTTTTTTTTTTTAATTTTCGATTTTTCACCCTTATTTATTTTTTTTTTCCAAAATTTCAACATGAGCTATCCTGACTAATTCGGGCATGCTGAACCGAAATATATCAGTTTCATTTTCATCTGAGGTCATCTTGACCAGTTTCCGGTACTATAGATTCTCGGTCAAAAATTACCTTTGTGCTCAGTTAGCTAATTTGAGCATACAAATAGGCTATACTGACTAATTTGGACGTGCTGAATCCAAATTTATCAGTTTCAACTTCATTCGAGGTCATTTCGACCAGTTTTTGGGATCTGTGTGACCTCGTCTCGAAAAACGTGTCAGGTGTCCAATTGACTAATTTGGGGGTTCTGAGTCTAAATATATCAGTTTTGGGGCGAAAAAAGGTCGTCTTGACCCTCATCCCGATACTGCGTACCTCTCAACAAAAATCTACATTTTGTGCTCAAATGACTAATTTGAGCATGCTGATTCTAAATATATCAGTTTTATATCAAGAAAATGTCATCTTGACCAATTTCTTGATACTGCATGTCTATCGGTCAAAAATTACATTTTATGCTCAATTGATTATTTTGAGCATACGAATTCTAAATATATCAATTTTATATCAAGAAAAGATCATTTTGACCAGTTTCTTAATACTGTGTATGACACACACACGTACACACATAAAATCACTACATTTCACATTTTAAACACGAATTTCATCATGTACATTCCATATACTAATTTTTTCGAGAATGATGAAATTTCTCGGTTGTCACATTTAGAGCTAAGGGTATTAGGGCTCAAGAACTCTTAGAAATTGTGCACACTGAAGTATGTGGCCCCATGAACGTTACAGCACGAGAAGGGTTCGAGTATTATGTCTCCTTTATAGACGATTACTCGAGGTATGGATATGTGTACCTGATGCACCGCAAGAATGAAACCTCTGATAAGTTCAAAGAGTATCGTGTGGAAGTGGAAAAGCAATTGGGTAAATCCATAAAGACACTTCGATCTGATCGAGGTGGCGAATATCTCTCCGATGAATTTCTAGGACATCTTGTAGAGAAAGGGATATTATCCCAATTGACTACACCTGGTGCTCCACAATAGAATGGTGTAACTGAAAGGAGAAACAGGACCTTATTGGATATGGTACAGTCCATGATGAGTTATTCAACGCTGCCGTTATTATTTTGGGGATATGCATTACAAACGGCGTGCTATATTCTAAACCAGATTCCAACCAAGTCAATTCCCAAGACTCCGTATAAATTGTGGCATGGCAAGAAGCCCTCCCTTAGACATATGAGAATATGGGGTTACCCAGCACATATACTGGATGGGGATGCGAAGAAGTTGGAATTAAGAATAGAATTGTGCATGTTTGTAGGGTATCCTAAGGGAACTAAGGGAGGTCTGTTCTATAACCCGAAGGAACAAAAATTCATTGTTTCAACCCATGTGACATTTTTGGAGGAAAGTCACATGAATGACTTTAAGCCTCGAAGCAAAGTGGTGCTAGAGGAGTTATCGGGTGAAAGAACTACTCCACAGGTTTCGCTCTTGAATGCAAGTCCGAGTTCCGGTGAAAGACCTGCAGACGATCAACAATTTAAGGTTCCTCGTCATAGTGGGAGGGTTTCAGAGAAGCCAAATTCTTCATGTATGATGCTGAGATATACCAGGCCGAGGCTCATGAGCGTGAGGATGATCTGGTCACTTATGATGAAGCTATAAATGATGTTGATTCTAAATCTTGGAAATAGGCCATGAACAATGAGATGGATTCTATGAAATCTAACTCTGTTTGGGAACTTGTAGACCTACCGGATGGGATAAAACCCATTGGATGCAAGTGGGTCCACAAAAGAAAGAAGGATGCGGAAGGGAGAGCGAAAACTTTCAAAGCTAGACTGGTTGCAAAGAGGTACACTCAAAAGGCTGGAATTGATTACGATGAAACCGTTTTGCATGTTGCTATGCTGAAGTCTATCCGTATTCTTCTGTCCATTACTGCGGTTCTCGATTACGAGATCTGGCAAATGGACGTCAAGACGGCATTCTTGAATGGCCATCTTGAGGAATGTATATACATGATACAGCCCGAAGGGTTCACGGCAAAAGGCCAAGAAAGAAAAGTCTGCAGGTTGCTTAGATCCATTTATGAATTAAAGCTAACATCCCGCTCATGGAACCAGAGATTTGATCAAGCGATCGAGACATTTAGTTTTGAGTAGAACGTTGATGAACCCTATGTTTATAAACATATTAAGGATGGTAAAGTGGTCTTTCTCGTAGTCTATGTCAATGATATACTGCTTATTGGGAATGATGTAGGGAATTTATCATCAGTCAAGCTTTGGCTACACCAACAATTTGACATGAAGGGCTTGGGAGAAGCTAATTATATTCTGGGCATTCGTCTCTTTAGAGATTGAAAGAACAAAATGATAGCATTATCCCAGGCTTCATACATAGATAAAATAATTGAAAAATATGCAATACAAGAGGCAAAGAAAGGTTCGTAACCTTCTATTGCCGGTCTAACTCTTTCATTGGATCACTGTCCTAAGACATCAGAAGAAAGAGAGCATATGAGTAAGGTCCCTTATGCATCCGCTATAGGTAGTCTTATGTACGCTATGCTTTATACTCGCCCGGACATATGTTATATAGTAGGTATAATGAGTCGATATCAAGCGAATCTTGGAATCAAGCACTGGCAAGCAGTAAAGCATATACTCAAGTATCTTAAGAGAACGAGGGATTATATGCTAGTATATTCTGGAGGGGACCTAACACCCATAAGATACAAAGACTGAGTCTTCTAGACTTACAAGGATTCAAGGAAGTCGGCATTAGGATCAGTGTTCTTGATCGGAGAGGGCACGTGGAGACAGGATTAGTGGATGTATGTAAGATCACGTCTGACGACAACATTGCCAATTCCTTTACTAAGACTTTGGCGGCTAGAAGCTTTGAAAGGCATGTAGAGGCGATGGGGATGCGTAATATGCCACATCTGCTGGCTTAAGGTAAGTAGGAGATTGTTAGGAAATGCCCTAAGCATTAGAGACATTTTTATGTATTTATTTTGACTGGATAATAAAATTAAAATATAGAGGTTATTCATTACATTGCTATTTGTCCTTATTCTATTTACATGTTAAAGTAAATATAAGCAAATATGGCTCACTGACTGCTTGTGTTCAAACTGTTAGAACGCTGTATGCATCGGACTTTTGTATGTGAGAAGACAATGTTCTAAAGTTAGCAGTCTAAACAAAAGTTTGTAGTCTATGCGTTTAGGCCGAGCATCTAACTCATGTTAAAACTATTACGTTATCTAAAGCCATGGTAGGGACGGTTTGTCTTGACTGTCCGGAGCATAGACTCCCAAGTAAAGACATAGATATGTTGCTTGGTGGTGACATATTAGACTGGGACTAAAGCGTGATTGATCTATGTAGTCCGCTATGAGTGGATCAATCTGCTTTTGACGTTTATTATGCAATAACCTTAATCCTGAGTAAATAAATTACTTCATGTATATGACTTGTGTACTTTGATGTTCCAATGGCTAAAGCGTCTCAGAGGTAGTAAGCTTGTAGACCTGCTTGTTGGGTACATGACTTATATACGATGAAGGGTTTGTTCACAGATATCGGAATCATAGCTCTAAGGAGTTAAAGGTATCCTTTTAAAGGAATTATACTGGATGTGAAAATGGACAAGGCCTTGGGTCGTCTGCTGGGCAGATGACTTCTTATTCATATATGGTCAATAATCATTTTCTTATTCGGTAGTATAATGGAACTTTAAGATAGTCTGATCAGTAGGATTAAATGGACTTTGACCTAAGGCTGATCATGGATATCATATGAGGGTTCTGCATACATGACAAGGTCATTGGACATTAGCTTGTCACAGGCTTTCATAATACGGTATATAATTGGGAGTTCAGTTTCAGGTTTATAGTGGTGTGACTCTGAAATTAGTGATCATATGATTGAGTTGTTCGGTACAGAACGATGATCATATGGATTCATGGGAGCCCGATTATATATGTCCAATTGGTGCTTCTACTAGTTCCACATAATTCCTCAATGGTTGGCAAATTGATTTGTGTATGCTTATTGGCTAATTGATTATGCATGGATGGTGTTGACATAGGATTAGGATGGTGGACAAGATTCTCTTCGGTTGAATTCATATTTTGTTTTGGATAATAGAGTACACAATTATTCAAACTTCAAATAAAGTTACCATGATTTTATTTAAGATTAGATTGGAGTTGTAGAAAATTATTCATGAGAACAAAAATTTGAAATACAACTTTTTTGTGGATTTTGAAATTTGAAATTTAAATTTTGAATTTGATTTGAATTTGAAATTTGAATTTGAAATTCGAATTTGAAATTTAAATTTGAAATTTAAATTTAAAATTTGAAATTTAAATTTTGAATTTTGAATTTTGAATTTTGAATTTTGAATTTTGAAATTCAAATTTTGAATCACAGTTCAAGTGGAATTCGAATTCTTTGTGGATAATTCTACAGGGTTAGAATTCGAATTTGAGTTGGATTATGGAGAGGAAAATCTTGTTTGAATCCTACTTGAATTTTAAGTCCTAATCTATCTAGAAAAACTGAGTTTGTTAGGGAGGATGACTCCTAGGAGAATTCAGATTCTTAATGGATAAGGATGTAGGGAAAAATTTAAGTTTCAATCCCAGTTGAATTTGGATTCCCTCCCTCCCTAAAGTGCACGAAATTTTATGGATAAATCCAAGGAGATTTTTTTGGTTTTTGTGGATAAGGGTGAGATTAAATTCAAGCTAGAAAATCCTGTTTGAATTTTGATTCTTCCCCTCACAAAAGTGGTCGAAAATTCAAGGATAATCCTAAGGGAGATTTTCGATTTTTTTTTAGTAGATTAGGGTGAGATAAAATTCAAGCTAGAAAATTCTATTTGAATTTTAATTCTCCTCACATTAAAGTGGCTGAATCTAGCCTTGTTTATGGCCTAGGGAAATTCGGTTATTATGGATAAATGAGGAGACTAAATTCAAGTTAAAATCCTGTTTGAATTTGTATTGCAAAAACCCCAAGGTTGCCTGAATCTTCCCATGATTGTGGCCTATGGGATTTTCGAATTTTATTAATGGATAAGGGAGAAAATCTTCTCCTAATCCAATTCGAATTCAAAGGATCACCCCGTGCAAGTCTATAAATAGAGATCCTACCACTCCAGTTCTCTTAGACCACAGACTCTCTGGTGAGCAGGCTTATTATTGCACAACTCACCGTGACAATAAGTTCTTTAGAGATCTGGGTGGTCGGAAGAAGACTAGCAGTGCTAGCATACCGGTCGAGGAACCGAGTGCCCACACACTCTACCATCCGAGAATCGGAGAATAGTAGAGAAGGCTAGTTGGTTGAAGCCCTCCAGTCATTCTCCTTCTACAGTTAGCATCCTCTTGAGGTATGAGATTTATTGTTGTTAATTTATTATATATGGCATCACGTAATATTTAACGATCTTGAAAAAAAATTTTATTGTTCCACTGCGCCACTCTGATATATTTTTACTAATTTATTTCGTACATCCTAAACACTGGGAACCCAAAAATTATGCAGAAATGTTGTCGAAATTTCTAAAACGACACAAAGGGTATTTCAAGAAACGAGGGGTAAAATATGGTCGGGATGGAAACCCGAGCCCCCTCGGTGACCTAGGCTCGAGAAAAAGGGGAGAAACGACCTAGGGTCGGAATAGTGCCACCCGAAGGTCGGTGAGTAGTAAACTAAGAATTTCAGCAATTAATACTGTAAAAGCTCGGTAAGGCCTAAGAAAAATTATTTTATGATTTTTGAGCTTAGAAAACCAAGTCTAAGCATTAAAACGACAAGATTCACAGTCAAGACAAGACTATTCACATGAATAGTACTATTCATGGTCATTTTGATCAAAATTTCTGAAATGTTCAGAAAGGACCATTAGAGTCTTAGAATAGCTTAAATAAAATTCTTAAGGCCAGAATCAAGTTTTAAGATGAAAAAAAGTAAGGAAACCCCGTTGAGAGAAAAATGATAGTTTTTACCAAAGATTTGGGAAATAGTTAAAATGAATCGTTAGAGTTTCAAACATGATTCAAAAACTCTAATGAGGATTTCAAAGGCCAAAAGTAAAGTTTAAGTGAGAAAAATCCCACTAGAGGCAAAATGGTAATTTTACCAAAAGTTCGGGATACAACAGTCATTTTTCTAAAAGTTAGTGGAAAAGCGACAGATGAGGTTAATTAAGATTTTTAAGGCCAAAATCATGATTTAAGAAAAAGAAAAGTAAGAAAAGTCTGCTGGAGATGAAATTGTCATTTTGCTAAAAGTTAAGGGTAGAATGGTAATTTTGACAAAGGTTGACGGAAAGGCTAGAAATGGGATATAAGACCCCTAAGTTTATGATTAAGAAATTAAACGTAGAATGATTACGTTTTAATAAGTTTTATGTATAAAGTAAAGATTTTAAAATAACTGTAATTATTTCGGTTATAGGGATCAGACCAAGAGGCGACAAAGGAGCGTCTAGGGATTTAGAAGCGAACAAAGAGATACGAACAAAAGTATAGGTAAGTACAGACATTTAATTGTCTACACACGAACTGACTTGCCATAAGACTGTGTTATGATGTGTTGTTGTGAAGTGAAGTTACAACATGTTTTTATTAAAAGAAATGTTTATAAGCGATAGAAAGTTTCAGATTAAGCTTTATATAAAAGTTGTGCTCTGTGACATATGACATGATAATCTAACATGTACAAAAAGTTAAAGAAAAGAAAGATAAGAAAGATGAAGATAAGTAAGATAATAAGATTGAAAATTTAAGGTTGACGCACCGACCTCCCCAGATGTGAGGTTTAAGAATAGCCTCCACCCCAGAAGTGTGGTGCTACCGCAAGAATAAGGTAGTTAATAGATTAATGTGCTACCCTAAGTGTGGTAGTGCAAAGATTGACCTTGGGGTTGATTGGTGGGTCGCTCCCCCTTCCCCCATTGGTCTGCGTGCCCCCAAGAGAAAGTGAAAGAAAGAAAGTAAAAGAAAGAAAGTGAAAGAAAAGAAAAGAAAAGAAAGAAAAGTTAAGAAAAGAAAAGAAAAGAACAAAAGAATACGAAAGAACAGAAAAAACAATAAGAACAAAGAAGAATAATAATAAGCAAGCATGTCTGACTAACCTTCGTTGTTAGTTGATATGTTTGTAGGATATAAATCAGTAAAAACGTATCAGAGTGGCGTAGCGGAACAATAAAAATTTTTCCAGATCGTTAAATATCTCATGATGCCATATACAATAAACCAACAACAATTTAAACTCATACCTCAAGGATGCCAATCTTGCAGGAGAAGAATGACCAGAAGGCTTCAACCAACTAGCCTTCTCTACTATTCTTCAATTCCCGAATGGCTGAGTGCGTGTGCACTTTGAACCTCGATTGGTATGCTAGCACTGCTAGTCTTCTTCCGACCACCCAGATCTCTAAAGAACTTATTGTCACGGTGAGTTATGCAACAATAAGCCTACTTACCTGAGAGTCTGTAGACTAAGAGAACTGGAGTGGTAGGACCTCTATTTATAGACTTGCATGAGGTGATTCTCTGAATTCAAATTGGATTACGAGAAGATATTCTCCCTTATCCACAACCAAAATCTGAATTTTCCAAGAAGAAAATCTCAACAAATTTTTGGCCAACTTAGGATTATCCAATTCAAATCTAAACAAGATTTTAACAAGAATTTTATCTCCCTTTTTCAACCAAGAAATCCGAAAATCCTAGAGGATCTTCACCAAATATTTTTGGCCACTTTAGGATAAGGGAAGAATCAAAATTCCACTTGGATTTTCAAGCTTGAATCTTATCTCATCCTTGTCCAAAATAACCAAAAATCTCCTAGGAGATCTTCCTCAAATTTTCAGCCATAATCAGTGTGGCGGCCCGCCCCTTGTGGAGATCATACAATACTATTACAGTTGAGCTTTATCGCTAACTGCGATAGATTGTACTCTCATGGGTCGCCGGCTTATCTCTCTACTCTTTTTAAATCATGACGTTTTTGGGAAAAAAATTTTTTCTTTAAACATCATATGAAATCTTTTTCTACTATTTACTTTGTTGATAAGTACAAAGTAATATAAATAATACAGTACTTTTGTAAAATATATATATAATTACAAAAGAACTGTTTCTCCTTTTTTTTTTTTCTTCACTTTAACGCTCAGCGGCAAGACTCTGGCAGTACCATATCCCTCGCCCAGTTATCCCATTTGACACGCGCCATCCCGTCCGCATCCAGTCAAATAAGTTACTGAGCTGGTCGCTTACCTGCAACATTAGCAAAAATGGTGAGCTACAGGCTCAGTAAGTTCAAACATGCAAGAAATAAAATTTCTATGAATAGTACTATTCATCATGAATAGTACCTTTGACCACTATTCATATGTGAATAGTAACTTTGACCACTATTCATACGTGAATAGTAAGGTTGACCACACCACTATATCACACTAGTACATCTACCACGATGTTAGTGCTCTCACTAAACTGTCTTATGCTCAATTATGGCACAGTTTCAGTTTTAGGTCATTATCTTTAATTACGTTCTGGTTTTGAGCTCGGTTGGCAGTACCATTTAAGTGCGCAGACTGGGAGCGGTACATTAGTGCTGACCTCCACAGCCTTAATCTCATCGCCCCGAAGGCAAAATTTTACATAACTGGGAGCGGTACATCAGTGCTGACCTCCACAGCCTTATCTCATAGCCCCGAAGGCAAAAGTAGTACCTCCCTGTACGGAAGGCTGGTACGCCAGAAAGTGGTTTCATTACCGACTTTTTAACATTCTAACCCGGTGACTTCACATTGTCCCGTGGTTAGGAATGGTTCACATTTTAATTTTAGGTGAGTGAGTTTCATTAACCTCGCTCTAGTGCCCGAAGCACAATTAACCATGTGTCCCATTCTTATAGTGCCCGTAGCACATTTCGTCTCTCTCTCTATTCTATCATAGTGCCCGTAGCACATATGTACCTAACTTATAGTTAGTACATTAAAGTTAGCACAATATTGCTATATGTTGCAGACAGGTAAATGTCTGAACTTACCTTATCAGATTGTTCTCTTTCTCTCTCTTGGATCTTGAATCGCCTTCCTTGTAGGCCGATTTTGGGATCCTACAGACAAAACTATGTCTGTTAATTTCTTTCCCATTTATAGCTTTTATTTTTCATTAAAAAGCTTAAATAAAACCTATTTATAACTTTTTAGGTTTTATTTATTATTTTCACCGTTTTCCCCCAACTTTTACAAAATTACGATTTTGCCCCAATATTTTGGCAAAATTGCAGTTTTGCCCCTGACGGAATTTTATTGATCCAGACTGCATTTTTGGCTCTCAGGAACTTTTCTGACTCTTTTCTAATCATTACCGGGTTCGTTTCTATTTTATTTCCACTTTTTTGCTTTCCCGGCCCTCGGGAAGCACTATTTCGATCCTCACGTCGGTTTAGCGATTTTCTATCGTTTAGGAGTCTCAAATGGACGTTTCACTAGTATTTAAAACGTTCATCTAGACTTTCCCGACCTAGGTCTCCGAGGCTCGGGTTTTCCGTTCCCGACTCGGACCTTTATTTCATTTCCAAAAACGCCCCCCCCCCCTCGGGGTCGGTTTTTCAATCTCACTCACGTTTTTCATTTTCAAGGGGACGGGTTACTATTCACGACCCACCCCTTAAATTTTTCCTTATTCAATTTTTCCGTTAGGGACTCGGGTTTCCGTCCCGGCCCTAACTTTTATTTTAAATTCCCAATTTTACCCCGAATGCCGTTTTCGAAATTTCGGCAGCATTTCGGCGTAAATTTAAGGCTTCCGGCGTTAGGTACGCCTCGAACCATAAGTACCTGCCACGTACTATACCACAAGCCTATTTTATGTAAAAGTTTTCCAAACTTTTACATAAAAGCCCACAATTTTCCAATTTCACATTATCACCCACATTACAACATTTTTTCACAAATTTACCCTTAATTTGGTTTCGGTTTTCACAACAAAACCGAACCAAATTTTGTCAAACTTTCACCACATTTTAGGCCATTCAAATGTCACATTTTTAACACATTTTCAAGCCCATTCTCTTGGCATTTTCAACCAAATTTCCTAGGGTTTTTACACACTTATACCCCACGGCCATTGAATGAAAACATGCCAAAAAAATTTTGTTTCATTCTTTCCATTATAGATTCATCATTTGCATATTGAAATGCATAATTCCAATCAACCAATTACCACATAAAACATGCAAAAATTTTCTTCCAAACCATTAACAACCCCACGGCCACATCATGTATTTCACACAAGAAATTTTTTCCAAGCTTTTCATAATGAAATACAAGCTTTATTCTTCACAAATTTAAACTTAGAAAGCATGTTAACCATTAACCAAAATTTTTTTCTCATTGGTTACTCAAGGTAACCCACGGATTTACCTTTGAAAAACCAACCAAAATTTGGTTTTTCTTTACACAATTTGCATGGTTTTCTTCCTTATTTCATCCTTAACAAAACCCAACATCAAATCCATGAAAAACAACCAAAATTTTTCCATCTTCCAATCACTATTCACCCACGGATTTTAAGAAGAAAAACCATGAAAAAATCAAGTGCAAGGGAAGATACCTTAATCAATTGCTTCCTTTGTCTTCAAGGAGTGTTTTGACACACTTTTTGTGAAGAAAATTTGAAGAGAAAACTTGGTTTCCCATGGGTGGCTCACGTACACCGTGAAAGAGAACTTAGAAAAATTTTGTTCTTTGGTTTTGCATGAAAATGGACTTCGGCCATTTCATTCCCAAAGTTGCCGACTTAAGCCACCCAAAAGCCAATTAATTTGGCCCTAAACCAATCAAAATTTGACACCTTTCCAAGCCATTACTTTCCATAATTTTCAAAAATTAAAAATGGAAATTTTTGGCCAAATCTTGGCCTTTAGATCAAAAGGTGATTAAATCCTAGCCATTAATGCCACCAACCACCTTATTTATTCCATTTAATAAACTTGATTTATGATGTCATAAATGCAAAAGTGAAAGTTGACTTTGACTTTTACTATTCACATTAATTCGACTACTTTTTGACCGATGCCGGTTCGAGTCGAAATTTTCCTGAAATCGTCCCGGCGTGTTCCTGAGGTCTCCTGTGCAGTCGGATCAATTTAATCTGCTTCTGTTTGATCAAAATCAATCCCGGAAGTTTACCGTCTTTTATTGTTCCGGTTAGGGTTTTCAATGCCAATTTTGGCACCGTTTCACCCGTTTCAACTCAGTGAATTTTTCCAACACTGAATTCTTACTCGTCAGTATTGTTAGAATATTTTCACATATTCTAAACAATATAAATACATTTATTTCACTCTTTAAATAGTACAAATTGTTATATACATACAATTGTACATTTTCGTCCGAGAATTGCCTGAATTTCCTGGTTGTCACAATCAGTGAGGAGAGAAACCAAATTCAACTGGGATTGAAACTTGAATTTTTCCTTGAACCTTATCCACAAAAAATCTGAAAATTCCATGAGGATAATCCTCAAAATTTTCGTCCATTATTGTTAGGATTTGGATTCAAAATTCACGTAGGATTCTAACAAGATTTTCCTCTCCATGTCCAACTCAAATTTGAATTTCATTCCTTGTGGATTTACCACAAGAAATTCGAATCCTACTTGGACTGTGATTCAAATTTCAAATTCAAATTTCAAATTTCAAATTTGAAATTTGAAATTTAAATTTGAAATTTCAAATTCGAATTTCAAATTCAAATTTCAAATTTCAAATTTGAAATTTGAAATTTAAATTTGAAATTTCAAATTCGAATTTCAAATTCAAATTTCAAATTTCAAATTTAAATTTCAAATTCGAATTTCAAATTCAAATTTCAAATTTCAAATTTAAATTTCAAATTCGAATTTCAAATTCAAATTTCAAATTTCAAATTTTAAAATTCAAAATTCAAAATTCAAAATTCAAATTTCAAAATCCACAAAACAGTTGTATTTCAAATTCTTGTTCTCATGGATAATTTTCTACAACTCCAATCCAATCTCAAATAAAATCATGACAACTTTATTTGGAGTTTGAATAACTGTGTACTCTATTATCCAAAACAAAATCTAAATCCAACCGAAGAGAATCTTGTCGACCATCCTAATCCTATGTCAACACCATCCATGCATAATAAACTAGCCAATAGCATACACAAACCAATTTGCCAAACAGTAAGGAATTATGTGGAGCTAATAAAGGGACTGATTGGACATATATAATCGGGCTCCTGCAAATCCATATGATCATCATTCTTTACCGAACAACTCAATCATATGATCACTAATTTCAGAGTCACACCACTATAAACCTGAAATTGAACTCCTAATTATATACCGTATTACGTAGGCCTGTGACAAGCTATCATCCAATAACCTTGTTATGTATGCAGAACCCTCATATGATATCCATGATCAGCCTTAGGCCAAAGTCCGTTTAATCCTACTGATCAGGCTATCTTAAAGTTACATTATACTACCGAATAAAGAAAATGATTATTCACCATATGTGAATAAGAAGTCATCTGTCCAGTAGACGACCCAAGGCCTTGTCCATTTTCACATTTAGTATAATGCCTTTAAGAGGATACCCTTAACTCCTCATTAGAGCTATGATTCTGATATCTGTAAACGAACCCTTCATCGTATACAAGTCATGCACACAACGAACCGGTCTATAAGCTTACTACTTCTGAGATGCTTTAGCCATTGGAACATCAAAGTACACAAGTCATATACATGAAGCTGTCCATTTACTCAGGATTAAGGTTACTGCACAATGAACGTCAAAAGCAGATTGATCCACTCAAAGCGGACTTCGTAGATCAATCACGCTTTAGTCCTGGTCTAATATGTCACCACCAAGCAACATATCTATGTCTCTACTTAGGAGTCTATGCTCCAGACAGTCATGACAAACCGTCCCCTCCAAGGCTTTAGACAACATAATAGTCTTAACATGAGTTAGATGCTCGGTCTAACCCTATAGACTACAGACCTTAGTTTAGACTGCTTACTTTAGAACATTGTCTTCTCACGTACAAAAGTCCATTGCATGCAATGTTCTAACAGTGTTAACACAAGTAGTCAGGGAGCCATATTTGCCTACATTTACATTAACATGTAAATAAAACGAGGACAGATAGCAATGTAATGAATAACCTCTATATATATAATCTTATTATCCAGTTCAAAATAAATACATCAAAATATCTCTAATGCTTAGGGCATTTCCTAACAATCTCCCACTTGCCCTAAGCCAGCAGATGTGCCATGTTACGCATCCCCATCGCCTCTACGTGCCTCTCAAAGTTTCTAGCCACCAAAGTCTTAGTAAAGGGATTGGCAATGTTGTCCTCAGACGCGATCTTACATACATCTACTTGGCTTGTCTCCACGTGCCCTCTATTAATATGATATCTCCGATCTATGTGCTTGGTTCTCTTGTGGAGCTGAGATTCCCTTGTATTGGCAATAGTCCTAATGTTATCACAGTAGAGTGTGATAGTCTTGTCAACACCCGTAATGACCTCAAGGTCACTAAAGAACTTGCGGAGCCAAACCACTTCTTTAGATGCCTCAGCTATAGCTACATACTTAGCCTCCATAGTGGAGTCAGCTGTGCAGCCCTGCTACACGTTCCTCCACACAATGGCGCCTCCTCTGAGCAAGAACACTGATCCAGATGTCGATGTCCTTGAATCCTTGCAAGTCTGGAAGTCTGAGTCTGTGTATCCTCTGAGTGTTAGGTCCCCTCCAGAATACACCAGCATATAATCCCTCGTTCTCTTAAGATACTTGAGTATATGCTTTACTGCTTGCCAATTGTGGCGCCCCCGACCTCGGTCCACCGAAACTATTACAATCAAGCTCCTTAGCTGACTGAAATAGCTCGTGAACTTTGTCGGGTCGCCTAAATTCTTTTCTTTCCTTTAAACCCTTTGTGAAATTTGGAATCATTTTTTTTAAAAAATACATTTTCTTGTTTGTAAACATAACGTAATTAAACTGAACTATATTTGTCACTTTTAAAAGTACAAACACAGTTTATACACAATATATAATTCAAATCATTTTGCAATACATGTCTCTGTTTTCAACGCTCAATGGAAAACTTGTAGCAGGACCATATCCACAGTGGATTCCCTATCCCTTTGACACGCTTGCATCCCGCCGCCATTCAGAAATCTACTGGACAGGTTTCTTACCTGCAACATGGACAAACGGATGAGCTAACAGGCTCAGTAAGTTCAAACATACATAGTAAGAATCATATTGATTCAAAAACACTAAAACTCAATTTCCTATAAATAGTACTATTCACCATAAATCGTGACTTTGACCTTTGATCGATAAATAGTAATAGTTACCCTAACTGGTTACTATTCACTTTACCCTAATGGGGTATTATTCACATATTCTAACTGAATTTACATTACGCTAGCGTAAACTTCGGTTATGCTCAATTATGATTTTTATCATTTTATTGATTATTTATTCTCTATTTGATTTCTAGTTTAGAGCTCTATTTATGGCAGTACCGATGATTATTAGCGCGCTGACTGGGAGGGTCTAAGGAGCGACCTTAGAACATCGGCCTCCATAGCCCTGATGTCCTCGTAGGATCTGAGAAAAACCTCCACCACTATGTTGGAGGGGCGGTACGCCTTAGTGGTTTCATTACCATCTTTCTTATAGTTCCCCACCGGCGACATTCATATGAATCGTCCGACGGTGGAACCCTTATTGACCATAGGTCTTTACATTTATTTCTTTATGTGTGTTTTTAATTAACCACACTATAGTGCCCTAGCACTTCTCCATAGTGTATTATTTATACACTTATTAATTTCTCATTTTATTAGGTGAGTTAGTTTAACTACACCCCTATTGCCCGTAGGACTTTACAAGTTTGTACGAAAAGTACTTAAATCAATCAAATAGTAATTCATGCTGCAGACATGTAAATATCTGAGCTTACCAAACATTTATCATAGCATCGCACTATGAAACATTCATATAGCACATAAACCTAGACATAACAGATCAATTCATTCATATAATGAACAACATTAGAATGTTCATGAGCAGACAAATGAATGCTGGAACTTACACATATCACACTTAGACATAATAGTCTATTCATGTTGCAGTCAATTAAATGTTCGAACTTACAGATACTTTCGCTAGCATTTCCTTCCCCGGCTCCGCAGACGTTCCTTTGCCGCGTCTGGATCAGGTTCCTATAACCGGAATAACCACGGTTATTCTAAATCTTCATTTCATATTCAAAATTTTGTAAAACGTAAAAATTCTACGTTTTATTTCCCGTAAATGGTCTTAGGAATCTAAAATCCCATATTCCATTTTTACACTAACTCTTGGCAAAATTACCATTTTGCCCCTGATTTGATTTCTCATCATAAACCTACTTTTTGCTGGTTTAAGACCCAAATTTAACTTTTATAATTTCATTTTAACTATCCTTAGGCATTCACGGTCCTTTCCGAGCCTTTTGAAAATTTTTGGTCAAAATGACCATTTTGCCCGTGACGGGTCTCGGGACCGTTGTATGCTTACTGTGACTTTTAACAGGATTTTCTAAGCCCAAATATCATAAAATAATATTTCTTAAGCTTTTACACACTTTTACAGCATCTATTGCTGTTCCGTAGACGACTATTGGTCATCCGACCCTCGGGTGATACTATTCCGACACCTAAGGTCGTTTCTCATTTTTTCTCACATTTCGGAGCCTTAAATGGGTATTTCACTACTCTTGAAACGTTTGTTATGCTAATCCCGAGCCTTAGACATCGAGTGGGCTTGGGTTTCATCCCGACCTCAAATTTACCTTTCGTTTCCTAAAATACGCTTGACATTGGTTTTCCCGCTCTCTTACATTTTCACAACCTCGGAGGGATGGTTTACTATTCCTCTAAGGTTCATTTCCCATTTTCCGAGCCTAACTCATCGAAGGGTCTCGATTTCCATTATCGAACACAATTTACCTCTCGTTTTTCATCAAAATGCCTATAGTGCCGTTTTTAAAATTTTGGCAGCATTTCCGCTAAATTTCTAGGTCTCCGGCGTTCAGGAAACGCCTCAAAACCATCTAACTTAGTCTAATCTACCACGTACTATACCAGAGGCCTAATTTTTACGTTAAACTCAACTTTTTACGTAAAAATATTCACATTCCTGTACATTTTCTTTTTCTAACATTTCATTCATTTTACTCTTTTTTTTCTTTTCTTTTTACAATTTGAATACAAATTACACATAAATCATTCCAATACATAAATAATGAATGAAGGGAAACAAAATCGCTATCGAAATCGTCCCGTCGATGATCGGATGAACTGTTCGGTCTCGATCGCACAAACTTTTTGTCTCTGTTCTTCACGTTCGGAATCCCGGTTGGCAATTCTGATGCCGCCGATATGTCCAGAACGTCGAAAATAGGCCAACGTGCCATTCTTCATTTTCCAGCCCCCAGGTCGCCGTTGACCGGCGTTGACCGCATTGATCGGTGTTGACTCCGGCACTGACCGGCAGCTGACGGCGGTGGCGCGAACAACGGAGTTGCCCACCTTGAAGATCTGGACGAGAGGAGTCCATTGGTGGTGTCAATTTCACCATTGGAGGCTCCGATCGTCGACAATCGGCCTCGAAAACTCGACCCACGATGGCGGCGTTGAATCTCCGTCGTGCTGGGGTTGTTACCCGAAATTGTTTGAGGGCTTTTGCTCTACACATCACTCTGAGTCTTTTGGTACCAACCACGTCACTCAACTCCGCCGGAATCGATGGATTCCACGGCGACGACGGCGAGGCTTTGGGCGGCATAATCTGGTGACTATTGAGCTGAAATGAAGCTTGGGTTTTGTTCTACTCTTCACCACGAGTCTTTTGGGACTGGAATCGTGTCAACCGGAGGTCGAACGGCGGAGATACGGCTGTTTGAAATTTCTGGCCACCGCGGCTTCGGGCGGCGTTCTCCGACGTCAGTTTCGTCGATTCGGCACACCGTTGGACTCAGCACGTCGAGAACTTTCCAACGAGACCGGTGGTGTCGAAAATGGTCACCGTTTCTGGTAGTCGATTACTGTTCACCGACGGTGTAGGTGTGGGGGAAGAAAATCTAGAAAATCAAAATTATGGGGCCTTTTCTGCAATTTCGACCCTTTATACCTTTTTTGTCCAAAATTTCAATATGAGCTATCCTGACTAATTTGGGTGTGCTGAACCCAAATATATCAGTTTTGTTTTCATCCGAGATCGTTTCGACCAGTTTTCGGTACTGCGAATTCCCCGTCAAAAATTACCTTTGTGCTCAATTAACTAATTTGAGCATTCTGATAGGCTATACTTACTAATTTGGACGTCCTGAATCCAAATTTATCAGTTTTATCTTCATCCGACGTCATCTCGGTCAGTTTTTGGTACTGTACATTTCCTGATCAAAATTCTCGTTTTGTGCTCAATTGACTAATTTGAGTATTCTGATTCCAAATATATCAGTTTTATATCAAGAAAATGTCATCTTGACCAATTTCTTAATACTGCATATCTCCGGGTCAAATATTACTTTTCATGCTCAATTGACTAATTTGAACATGCTGAATCTAAATATATCAATTTTAGGTCAAGATTAGGTCATCTAGACCAACTTCTCAATACTATGTGCAACATACACACGCACTCACGTCTAAAATCACTACTATCAGTATTTTATCTTTTTGTGCACTCAGCTTACCATGAGTCACCTACTAGGGTTTACAGTTCACTATTTCCCCTAGCTCAATTCGGCATGCTTTTACATCACTGAATTCTTAATTTGTAATATCGTTTGAATATTTTATCTCGTTCTACACAATATTAATCATACATTTTACACTTTAAACATGAAATTCATCATGTACATGCAATTTACAATATTCCGAGAACAGTAAAATTTCCTGGTTATTACATTCACCCCTCCTTATAAAATTTTCATCCTCGAAAATTAGCCCAAGTAAGGGTAAAACATCCTCGTTTCATCTTTCCCAGTAAAATCTGAACAAGTTGCTCTTCATATGTCAGATCCTCTTGAATCTGAATCGATTCGTTCCTCAATACATGAGATAAATTTGATACCTGTTTCCTTAGCATACATTCGTGAAAAACACTATGTACTGCTGACTATTTGAAGGTAGTACCAATTTATAGCTAACCTTTTCAACACGTTCAAAAATTTCATAGGGTCCAATATATCTTGGACTAAATTTTCCTTTCTTACCGAACCCATTATTCCCTTCAATGGGAATACTTTTAAAGAATATGAAATCCCTTTCATTAAACTCTAGGGATCTTCAGCGTTTATCTGCATAATTCTTCCGCAGACTTTGTGTGATCTTTCTTCATCGCTGTATTGTCACAATTACATCCGATGTTTCTTATACAAAATCGGTCTTGTGCCATTGTTTCTCTCGCAGGTCATACCAATAGGTGAGCGATCTGCACTTTTGTCCATCTAAAACTTTATAGGGTACCATTCCTATAGAAGCTTGGTAGCTATTGTTGTACGAGAATTTGCTCTAACAGTAATTTCTCGTTCCAATTCTTAGGAAATCCATGACTTAGACACGAAACATGTCTTCTAGTGTCCGAGTAATTCGCTTAGATTGATCTTCGTCTAGGGACAAAAAGTTGTACTAAGACGCAATTTCGTTCCCATGACTCCTTGTACACACTTCCAAAAATTCGAAGTGAATTGCGCATCTAAATCTAATATGACAAACTTGAAACACCATGTTATCTGACAACATGGTTTACATAGAAATTCGCTAACGTTTCAAGTGAAAAGTCATTTTCACCACTATGACTCTTGCCGTTTTCACCAATCTATCCACCATAATTCAAATGGCGTTATATCGCTTTTAGATCCTTGATAATTCCACTACAAAATTCATCGTAATATGTTCCCACTTACGTTCGGGAACTTCCAATGATTCCAATTTTCTACTTGGATTTTTTGTTCAGTCTTGATCTTCTGACAGTCATGCATCAATTCACAAATTTTTTTTTTCACTCTCATTTGTCGTCTCTCTCCTCCAGAATTGAAATTTTAATTTCTGGTATACTTTACTCTTTCCGAAATGCATTGAATATGGCATTTTATGGGCTTTTGCCATACTTCACCTCATTAATCCTTCATTAGTTAGAATATGAATTCCTCCTTAATGTAGGATCATTCCACCCTTGGAAATCCCTTCTTGATAACTTATTATATTTGATCTTACTTCAGAGCCCTTTTAGTGTCTTCGAATAGCGATGACTCTGATTGGAGTACAGCTAACCTTTCAGATATCAGCTCCAACTCCAATGAGTGTATCTCTTGTCATAATTGTTCTGCTAATTTGTCTATTGGCTACTGATATGGAACCGTAGACTTTCTACTTAAGTCATCCATCACACGGTTTATTGATTTTTTCTGGGTGGTAGAGGATCTCACAGTTGTAATCCTTCACCAACTCCAACATTCTCTTTGCCACATATTTAGATTCTCTTTCGATGCATCGCAATATATCACGAATTTCTCTCTTTTTGTGAGAAGCGTGTGAATTGGCACGCTTGTTAGTAAATTTTTCAACTCTCAAAAACTCTTTTCACATTCTTCAGTCTACTGATATTACCTCTCCTTGAGCGTAAAAGCCGTAATAGGTCCCGCTAGTCGTGCAAACCTTTCCACAAGTCTTCTATAGTTGCCAACCAAACCTAAGAAATTCCGTATTCCCATTACAGTCTTAGGTGCAGGCAATTCGTTAGCCGTCTCCCCTTGATAGGATTTATGACGATTCCTTGTTTGGGGACTACGTGTTTGAGAAAATACACTTTATCTAGCCAAAATTTGCACCTGGAGAATTTTACATAGGGTCGATGCTGTCTCATAATGTGCAGAGTAGTTCTCAAATGCTCTTCATACTCCTTATGAGTCTATGAATATATAAGTATGTCATCGATAAACACAATGACAACTTATCTAGGAATTCCTTGAACACTCAGTTGATGGTATTCTTAATCGTAAATCAGTCTTAGAGAATACTGCCACACCTTTGAAAATGGGTGTAGTTCTTTGCATGAGTTTGATTTCAAAGGAAATTTCTTGTTCAGGCTACAATTCAAGTAATTCCTCGAAGAAAAATGTCGAGAAATTGTTGGACCATAAGAACATTTTCTGGGTGAAGCTTCTGTTCCTGTATTACCTATTACACATAGGCCAAATATCCAATTCAATCATAGGACATTAGCTTACTCCCACTTCACGAGCTAATTATCATCTTCCTCGATTTACGTGATGAATCCACGTGTTCAAAGCTTTCTTCGTCGTCTAGTCGAAATACTATTTTCCTGTTCCAACAATCAACTATGGTTTGATATTTCTCTAGGAAATCCATTCCTAGGATTACGTCACAATCAACCAACCTTATAACAATCGATTCTGTCACTATGTTTGACGTTCCTACTTTTACATCCTCCTTAGTGTACGCCAAGACACTAGCATTGGCACGTGTTATGCGCTCTTGTCTTTCTAGTACTACCAATGATCTTTCAAATCTAGCCTATAACACATGGGCTTGGGGCGTTGTTGTTGTGGTTAAAACATTTCCTATGTATTCTACCGATTTGTGGGTTAGTTTCTGGCATAACGGCCTTCTTTTCCCACATTGGTAACATGCACTGAGATCAATTCAGTATTATGGCCAGTGCCTCTTCTCACTTGTAGCGCAACTGGATACATCTGATCCTATTTTATTGGTCAGCTTCCTTTGCTGCCTTCTATTATCTCAGGTTAGGTTTTCATTTTCTTGGAAAATTTACCTTTTCCTTTATTCTACGACTATAGGCCTGGAGCATTAAACTGTCCTGGTCTAACATTCTGATTAGGTTTACTTGTTGGCCAATTTAGGTTCCAACTTGGGAAAATTTTAGTCAAAGTCCTTTCCCTCTTCCAGGTTTTTCAGACTTTTCTCTTTCTTCTTTTTATCTAGCCTGCTGGTATTTAACCTGCCGAGCGTGACTGACGCAGTCTGTCACTGAAGGTGGTGGTATTAGACCACTATCCACCAAAACAAAGATCTCTGGTCGGAACATTCCAAGCATTCTCTGTATCTTTCCCTCTTAATAATTACCACGTAAAGGCATCATTTGGACAACTGATCAATTTCTGATGCACTTCACTCACTGATACATTTCCTTGCTTTAATGCGGTAAACCCATTTTCATTACGGTTTTCGTAATGCAAGATCATAATATATCTAATGAAATTCAACCAGAAATTCATTCTAGTTTACAGTAGTCTTATCTCTTCTCATTCTGACAATGTTCTATCAGAACTTAGCATCCTTCATCAGAACAAAGGACGTACAAAGAACCTTCTCCTTGCTCTATCAAGTTTATGGAGTCTCAAATCATCTATATAGATGAAAATCATTCCTCTACTTCCACTGATTCTGTAGAGCCCTCAAATTCTTGAGGCTTTATTCCACGGAATCGCTTATATAATAACTCTTGATTTACTATTGACCATAGTTCCTGTATCCTTTCAAGAACAGCGGTAATGTACTACCTATTCAACTGCAGGGGTCAGTGGTGGCTGAACCTCCTCAGCACCCTGCCTAGGTTCTATCTCATCTAAACGCGGTCTTAATTCAGCGTTTTCTTGCATCTAGACCTCTAAAAGGCCTTATAATTCCTCCACCCTTTTTGACAGGATGAGACATTCACTCATATTTTCTTAACCACATGTATTCACCATATTTTCTATTTTCCTATAATCGTTTGAAAATCAATCATTAGATTTTCAATGTATACATATATATATTTTGCAAAATTTTTAAGATTTCTCGAAATTCAAAGAAATCCTAATGCCATATCATCGTAAGGCATTATTATAACTAGTTTCATGACGTTCACATACATATCAATAGTAAGGCCTTGTATATACAACAGCCTCTTTTTCATTGAGTATACATATATACACATATGTACCACTCTACATTTTAGTCATTCTATCGATCCGGTTTCAAAGGAAAATTCCTTCGGATCTTCTTTCTCTTCATCCGGACCATTTCTAGCACAATAAATGCACATGGCCCATTTATCGTATATTATGCCTTTTCATATAGGACAAAATAACAAAACTCATTATATTATATCAACACATTTTGACAGTTCCTAACAATTCATCTCACACATGTCACTACATACACATGTCATTACATAACATTTTAATATAATGTAGAGGATATATATATAGCCTAATACATCTAATTTTCCTGGTCTACAGGAAACTTTTATGGGTCTTCTTCTTCCTTGACTAGATCGTTCACCTATAGACATTCTTGGATCTATGCTCATCTCGGCTTAAGTTCTGTTGTGAATTCCACGCAAATTGGAGGGGATTCATCAGTTCCTCGAAGCGCACAGCATACGTTAGAACTATGTCACCGGACATCGACTGCAGTTTCTCAGTCCGATGAACTAATTCTCGTATGTTCGCAACTCTAAGGAACTCAAGTGACGTTAGAAGTGACACCCTGTTTGCCCTTGAGGAATTGGGCCTGATATTAGACTCTTTCCGAGAGAAGATATACTCAATCGTGGCATGGTGAAACTTGGTCCAGTTAAGCGCTACTCCTGGTCACAAGAATCCCAACACACACGAGAGTATCTCCCTGAAAAGCATGGTCAACAACCAACAAGACCTATCATCCTGATTAATGGTGCACAGGCGGAAAATCATTTCAATAACGTGACACCAATCTTACCTTCCTATGAAACTCTAAAGGACTGTTCGCCACTCCAAACTTTGTGGGCAGCTGACATTGGAGTTCTATATAACTTGACGGCAATCTTCATTTCTTCTCTGAGCAGTCTTCTTCGTTCATTCTCTAGTACTGTACGATCATAATCATGGTAATTCTCTATCTTGAACTCTGAATAGCCGTATTGTGGTAGTCCATTAGCACTATACAATCGTGAGTCCACATTCATTGATCTTGTCATCTCATTTCATCTAAGTCGTTTATTTTCCTATAAATAAACAACTACTAATTCAAAACTAGGCTAACTTACTTGGATAGACGAGCAGATTGCGTCTCGTGCCAAGAGGGATATGGTCAAGCTCGCTCTAATACCACCTGTGGTGCCCCCGACCTCGGTCCACCGAAACTATTACAATCAAGCTCCTTAGCCGACTGAAATAGCTCGTGAACTTTGTCGGGTCGCCTAAATTCTTTTCTTTCCTTTAAACCCTTTGAAAAATTTGGAATCATTTTTTTTTAAAATACATTTTCTTGTTTGTAAACATAACGTAATTAAACTGAACTATATTTGTCACTTTTAAAAGTACAAACATAGTTTATACACAATACATAATTCAAATCATTTTGCAATACATGTCTCTGTTTTCAACGCTCAATGGAAAACTTGTAGCAGGACCATATCCATAGTGGATTCCCTATCCCTTGGACATGCTCGCATCCCGCCGCCATTCAGAAATCTACTGGATAGGTTTCTTACCTGCAACATGAACAAACTGATGAGCTAACAGGCTCAGTAAGTTCAAACATACATAGTAAGAATCATATTGATTCAAAAACACTAAAACTCAATTTTCTATGAATAGTACTATTCACCATAAATCGTACTATTCACCATGAATCATGACTTTGACCTTTGATCGATAAATAGTAACAATTACCCTAACTGATTACTATTCACTTTACCCTAACGGGGTACTATTCACATATTCTAACCGAATTTACATTACTCTAGCATAAACTTCGGTTATGCTCAATTATGATTTTTATCATTTTATTGATTGTTTATTCTCTATTTGATTTCTAGTTTAGAGCTCTGTTTATGGCAGTACCGATGATTATTAGAGCGCTGACTGGGAGGGTCTAAGGAGCGACCTTAGAACACCAGCCTCCACAGCCCTGGTATCCTCGTAGGATTTGAGAAAAACCTCCACCACTATGTTGGAGGGGCGGTACGCCTTAGTGGTTTCATTACCATCTTTCTTATAGTTCCCTACCGGCGACATTCATATGAATCGTCCGACGGTGGAACCCTTATTGCCCGCAGGTCTTTACATTTATTTCTTTATGTGTGTTTTTAATTAACCACACTATAGTGCCCTAGCACTTCTCCATAGTGTATTATTTATACGCTTTTTAATTTCTCATTCCATTAGGTGAGTTAGTTTAACTACAACCCTATTACTCGTAGGACTTTACAAGTTTGTACGAAAAGTACTTAAATCAATCAAATAGTAATTCATGCTACAAACATGTAAATATCTGAGCTTACCAAACATTTATCATAGCATCGCGCTATGAAACATTCATATAGCACATAAACCTAGACATAACAGATCAATTCATTCATATAATGAACAACATCAGAATGTTAATGAGCAGACAAATGAATGCTGGAACTTACACATATCACACTTAGACATAATAGTCTATTCATGTTGTAGTCAATTAAATGTTCGAACTTACAGATACTTTCGCATTTCCTTCCCCGGCTCCGTAGACGTTCCTTTGTCGCGTCTAGATCGGGTTCCTATAACCGGAATAACCATGGTTATTCTAAATCTTCATTTCATATTCAAAATTTTGTAAAATGTAAAAATTCTACGTTTTATTTCCCGTAAATGGTCTTAGGAATCTAAAATCCCATTTTCCATTTTTACACTAACTCTTGGCAAAATTACCATTTTGCCCCAGATTTGATTTCTCATCATAAACCTACTATTTGTTGGTTTTAGACCCAAATTTAACTTTTATAATTTCATTTTTAACTATCCTTAGGCATTCACAGTCCTTTCCGAGCCTTTCGAAAATTTTTGGTCAAAAATGACCATTTTGCCTGTGACAGGTCTCGGGACCGTTATATGCTTACTGTGACTTTTAACAAGATTTTCTAAGCCCAAATATCATAAAATAATATTTCTTAAGCTTTTATACACTTTTACAACATCTATTGTTGTTCCATAGATGACTATTGGTCATCCGACCCTTGGGTGATACTATTCCCACACCTAGGGCCGTTTCTCGTTTTTCTCACTTTTCGGAGCCTTAAATGGGTATTTCACTACTCCTGAAATGTTTGTTATGCTAATCCCGAGCCTTAGACACCGAGTGAGCTCAGGTTTTCATCCCGACCTTAAATTTACCTTTCGTTTCCTAAAATACGCTTGACATTGGTTTTCCCGTTCTCTTACATTTTCATAACCTCGGAGGGATGGTTTACTATTCCTCTAAGGTTCATTTTCCCATTTTCTAAGCCTAACTCATCGAAGGGTCTCGATTTCCATTATCGAACACAATTTACCTCTCGTTTTTCATCAAAATGCCCATAGTGCCGTTTTCAAAATTTTGGCAGCATTTCCACTAAATTTTTAGGTCTCCGGCGTTTAGGAAACGCCTCAAAATCATCTAACTTAGTCTAATCTACCACGTACCATACCAGAGGCCTAATTTTTACGTAAAACTCAACTTTTTACGTAAAAATATTCACATTTCCCATACATTTTCTTTTTCCGACATTTCATTCATTTTACTCTTTTTTTTTCTTTTCTTTTTACAATTTGAATACAAATTACACATAAATCATTTCAATACATAAATAATGAATGAAGGGAAACGAAATCGCTACCGAAATCGTCCCGTCGGTGATCGGACAAACTATTCGGTCTCGATCGCACAAACTTTTTGTCTCCGTTCTTTAGGTTCGGAATCCTGGTTGGCAATTCTGATGCCGCGGATATGTCCAGAACGTCGAAAATAGGCCAACAGGCCATTCTTCATTTTCCCTCCCCCGGGTCGCCGTTGATCGGCGTTGACCGCATTGACCGGCATTGACTCCGGCGTTGATCGGCTGCGGACAGCGACGGCGCGAACAACGGAGGTGACCACCTTGAAGATCTGGACGAGAGGAGTCCATTGGTTGTGTCAATTTCACCATTGGAGGCTCCGATCGTCGACAATCAGCCTCGAAAACTCAACCCACGGTGGTGGCGTTGAATCTCCGTCGTGCCGGGGTTGTTGCCCGAAATTGTTTGAGGGCTTTTGCTCTACGCATCACTATGAGTCTTTTGGTACCAACCACGTCACTCAACTCCGTTGGAATCGATGGATTCCACAGCGGCTTCACGGTGGCGATGGCACGGCTTCAGGCGGCACGATCCAGTGACTATTGAGCCGAATTTGTTCTACTCTTCACCACGAGTCTTTTGGGACCGGAATCGTGTCGATCGGAGGTCGGACGGCGGAGATACGGCCGTTTGAAATTTCTGGCCAACGGCGGCTTCGGGCGGCGTTCTCCGGCATCGGTTTCGTCGATTCAGCACACCGTTGGACTCAGCTCGTCGAAAGCTTTCCAACGAGACCGGCAATGTCGAAAACGGACACCGTTTCCGGTAATCGATTATTGTTCACCGACGGTGTAGGTGTGGGGGTGAAAATCTAGAAAATGAAAATTATGGGGCCTTTTCTGCAATTTCGACCTTTTATACCTTTTTTGTCCAAAATTTCAACATGAGCTATCCTGACTAATTTGGGCGTGCTGAACCCAAATATATCAGTTTTGTTTTCATCCGAGATCGTTTCGACCAGTTTCTGGTACTGTGAATTCCCCGTCAAAAATTACCTTTGTACTCAATTAACTAATTTGAGCATTCTGATAGGCTATACTTACTAATTTGGACGTCCTGAATCCAAATTTATCAGTTTTATCTTCATCCGAGGTCATCTCGGTCAGTTTTCGGTACTGTACATTTCCCGATCAAAATTCTCGTTTTGTGCTCAATTGACTAATTTGAGCATTCTGATTCCAAATATATCTGTTTTATATCAAGAAAATGTCATCTTGACCAATTTCTTGATACTACATATCACCGGGTCAAATATTACTTTTTATGCTCAATTGACTAATTTGAATATGCTGAATCTAAATATATCAATTTTAGGTCAAGATTAGGTCATCTAGACCAACTTCTCAATACTATGTGCAACACACACACGCACTCACGTCTAAAATCACTTTTATCAGTATTTTATCTTTTTGTGCACTCAGCTTACCCTGAGTCACCTACTAGGGTTTACAGTTCACTGTTTTTCCCTAGCTCAATTCGGCATGCTTTTACATCTCCGAATTCTTAATTTGTAATATCGTTAGAATATGTTATCTCGTTCTACACAATATTAATCATACATTTTACATTTTAAATATGAAATTCATCATATACATGCAATTTACAATATTCCGAGAACCGTAAAATTTCCCGGTTATTACACCAGTGCTTGGTTCCAGGATTCGCTTGATATCGACTCACCATACCTACTACAAAACATATGTCCGGGTGAGTGCAAAGCATAGCGTATATAAGGCTACCCACAGCGGATGCATAAGGGACCTTACTCATACGCTTTCTTTCTTCTGATGTCTTTGGACAGTCATCCAATGAAAGAGTTAGACCAGCAATAAAAGGTTGTACACCTTTTTTTGCCTCTTGTATTGCATATTTGTCAATTATTTTATATATGTATAAAGCTTGGGATAACACCATCATTTTGTTCTTTCGATCTCTGAAGAGACGAATGCCTAGAACATAATTAGCTTCTCCCAAGTCCTTCATGTCAAACTGTTGGTATAACCAAAGCTTGACCGATGATAAGTTCCCTACATCATTCCCAATGAGTAGTATATCATCGACATAGAGTATCAGAAAGACCACCTTTCCATCCTTAATATGTTTATAAACACAGGGTTCATCAATGTTCTGCTCAAAATCGAAAGTCTTGATCGCTTGATCAAATCTTTGGTTCCATAAGCGGGATGCTTGCTTTAATCCATAAATGGATCTAAGCAACTTGTAGACTTTCCTTTCTTAACCTTCCGCTACGAACCCTTCAGGCTGTATCATATGGATACACTCTTCAAGATGGCCATTCAAGAATGCCATCTTTACATCCATTTGCCAGATCTCGTAATCGAGAGCCGCAGCAACGGACAAAAGAATACAAATAGACTTCAGCACAGCAACAGGTGAAAAAGGTTTCATCATAATCAATTCCAGCCTTTTGCATATACCCCTTTGCAACCAGTCTAGCTTTGAAAGTTTCCACTCTCCCTTCTGCATCCTTCTTTCTTTTGTAGGCCCATTTACATCCAATGGGTTTTTTCCCATCCGGCAAATCTACATGTTCCTAAATAGAGTTGGATTTCATAGAATCCATCTCATTGTTCATAACCTGTTTCCAAGATTTAGAATCAACATCATTTATAGCTTCATCATAGGTGACCAGATCATCCTCATGCTCATGAGCCTCGGTCTGGTATATCTCAGCATTATACATAAAGAAAGTAGGTTTCTTCGAAACCCTCCCACTATGACGAGGCACCCTAAATTGTTGATCGTCTGTAAGTCTTTCACTGAAACTCGGACTTACGTCTAAGACCGAAACCTGTGGAGCAGTTCTTTTACCTGATAACTCCTCTAGCACCACTTTGCTTCGAGGCTTAAAGTCATTCATGTGACCAGATCATCCTCATGCTTATGAGCCTCGACCTAGTATACCTCAGCATCATACATGAAGAAATTAGGTTTCTTCGAAACCCTCCCACTACGACGAGGCACCCTAAATTGTTGATTGTCTGCAAGTCTTTCACCGAAACTCAGAATTGCATCTAAGATAGAAACCTGTGGAGCAGTTCTTTTACCCGATAACTCCTCTATCACTACTTTGTTTCGAGGCTTAAAGTCATTCATGTGACTTTTCTCCAAGAATGTCACATGGGTTGAAACAATGACTTTTGTTCCTTCGAGTTATAGAATAGACCTCCTTTAGTTCCCTTTGGATACCCTACAAACATGCACAATTTTGATCTTGGTTCCAACTTCTTCGCATCCCCATCCAGTACATGCGCCGGGTAGCCCTATATTCTCATATGTCTAAGGGAGTGCTTCCTGCCACGCCACAATTTATACGGAGTTATAGGAATTGACTTGCTTGGAACCTGGTTTAGAATATAGCACGCCGTTTGTAAAGCATATCCCCAAAATGATAATGGCAGCATTGAATAACTCATCATGGACCGTACTATATCCAATAAGGTCCTGTTTCTCCTTTTGGCTACACCATTCTGTTGTGGAGTACCAGGTGCAGTCAATTGGGATAATATCCCGTTCTCTATAAGATGTCCTAGAAATTCGTCAGAGAGGTATTCACCACCTCGATCAGATCGAAGTGTCTTTATAGATTTATCCAATTGCTTTTCCACTTCCTTACGATACTCTTTGAACTTGTCAAAGGTTTCGCTCTTGCGGTGCATCAGATACACATATCCATACCTCGAGTATTAGTCTATAAAGGAGACATAATACTCGAACCCTTCTCATGTTGTGACGTTCATGGGGCCACATACGTCAGTGTGCACCATTTCTAAGAGCTCCTGAGCCCTAGTACCCTTAGCTCTAAAAGACCTCTTAGTCATCTTTCCCTCTAGACAAGACTCACATTGAGGAAGACGTACCTCCTCTAGAGATTCTAGAGGACTGTCTTTCACCAATCTTTGAATCCTATCCTGATTAATATGACCAAGTCTTAAATGCCAATGATACGCCTTGTTAGAGTGAGAAACTTTCAACCTTTTAGAGTTATCTATTAATTCGGTGTCAAGCAGTGAGTACAACTTTCATTTGATCAAATATAGGTTTCCATCCATCCATCCAGAACAGATAAAAGACTTATTTCTACGAATATCAACTCTTTTACTAAAAGAAACTGAATAAGAATCCTTTATTAAACAAGCTACTGATATCAGGTTCCTCCAAAAATTAGGAACATAAAAACAGTCTTTCAATAAAATAAACCTAAATTCCTCAAAGTAAAGATAAATATCTCCCACTGTCTCAGCCACCACCAAGCTACCTTCTCTAGTCCGCAACGAGAGGCTCCTATCACGTAGACTTCTCGTTTCCATGAACCCCTGTATAGAAACACAAACATGATTAGTGGCGCCCGAATCAATGACCCAAGTGTCTTTTGATTCTTCCACTAAACACGCTTCCAAGTAGTAAAGTTCCTTACCTTCCTTTCCCTGGGTGGCTAGGATTTCCCGGCAAGCCTTCTTAAAGTGACCTACCTTCCCATAGCGAAAGTATTTGGACTTTTTAGGGTCTCTGGGCTTCTTGTTCTTCTTCTTCTTCTTCCCATCCAAGATAGGAGGATTAGAAGAATTGGAAGCTGCTTGCTTCTGATTTGGCCTCTTCCTCTTCCGTGAGGGTTTGGAAGATTCCGTCAAATTGGCCTCTCCTTTGGGTTGGACCGCATCACCATCCCTGATCATCTGCTCATAAGCTCGAAGTTGCTTCATGAGCTCGTAAGTCCTAACTCCCTTGTCGCCAGATTGTATGCTGCCTTAAACCTTACAAAATCTTTAGATAGAGTTTTGAACACCATCTCAACCTGGGTGTTATAGTCCAACTCAGCACTGTTCTCGGCAGCCTCAGCGAAGAATCCCATTAGAATGATCATATGGTCCTTCACCGGAGTACCCGCCTTTTGCTTAGAGTTCATAATACTGGTTACAGCAGACTATCGAGCCAACTTTTCTTGGCCTCCGAACATGTCCTCCAGATTTTCCATGATCTCCCCAGTAACTTGATAAGTTTCATGCTGCTTTTGTAAAGCACTCACCATGCTAGCTAGAATATAGTATCGAGCTATCTCATTGGATTCTCTCCAATGAGTATAGGCAACCGGGACCTCCTCAAGCGGTGTGTCAGGTTTGGGCCTTGGTGGGCATGGTTCATCCAGTACGAACTTGTGTCTCTCGCAGCTGAGAACTATCAACAGATTTCTTTTCCAATCTTTATAATTATCACCATTCAGTTTATTCTCAGTAAGTATTGAAATGAGGGGTGTCGGTGACATTTTGAACTGAAATAAAATTATACTAGACATCATTACAAAGCCCAAGCAAATATACAGATAATTTAGCAAATAAAACATACAAGTATGTTCCTACATGAAACTTGAAAAACATGTAGCATTGCAATGGTAATTCTCAGCACCTATTGCCCCAAGCCACCGAGGGGTGGTCATGAAATAAATAGCCAGAACATGGACCCCGTCCAATTAATATATGTTACCTTAAATCCTCCAAGGTTAAGATATATATTAATAACCGCTTATTCGGTCACCAGTTTAGTTAACAGAGCTTCTAGGGAAGGTTAATAACAAAATGAGTCTTGAATGTATAACCATTGTTTACGTAGCTCGATCCACGTCCTACCAAGCCACCGAGGGGTGGTCATGAATAGAATCGTACCCGAACACATTTTCCACATAGGAGATCCAATCTAGTATATCGGTGGCAGTAAACACCTACCGAGGGGTGTGGTCAGGGCAGAACTGACGCGAAGCTTTACCATGCTTTCACATATGGATCAACAATGGAGGCCGTGGGTTTTGTTTGAAACCCTCTTCCACTCAATATTTTGAAAAACATGCAAGTTTTGACAAATATGTATGATCAATATAGTATGAGCGGCACTCAGCTATCCTATATGACATGTTATCAAATATGCATATAAAACATCCACCAATACATATTTATACATCCATGACATATCACAGAAAAAATAATTGACAGAATAACCAAGTCATGGTTCCATCCTAGAATAAAGAAAATAAAGATTACAAAATTCCATCCAAAGAATTCTTTGCGTCTTGAATTTTGTTCCGTCTTCTTGTATCCATCTTTATGTAGCCTCTCCATTTATTTCTCATCCCAAGAATTATTTAAAATTTAAATTCCAAAAAATTTAAATTTCAATTCAAATTCCAAATTTGAATTTCAAATTTAAATTTCAAATTCAAATTTTAAACAATTTTAAACATCATGTGTAATAATATGTAATTTCAAAAATTTCAAATTTTCAATTACATATTTTTAAACATGATTTAAAATTAAATCTCAAATTTAAAAATCAAAATTTTCGATTTTTTTGAACCGTCGCCCCTACCGCCCCCGGAAGCCGGCAGCTGCCGTGGGCATCCCTCAGCCCCTGAGGGACTGGCAGCCCATGGCCGCCCCATGTGCATGTTAGGAAATGCCCTAAGTATTAGTGACATTTTTGATGTATTCATTTTGAACTGGATAATAAAATTATACTTAGAGGTTATTCATTACATTACTATCTGTCCTCGTCTTATTTACATGTTAAAGTAAATGTAAACAAATATGGCTCACTGACTGCTTATGTTAAAACTGTTAGAACGTTGCATGCAATGGACTTTTGTATGCGAGAAGACAATGTTCTAAAGTTAGCAGTCTAAACTATGGTCTGTAGTCTATGGGGTTAGACCGAGCATCTAACTCATGTTAAGACTATTATGTTGTCTAAAGCCTTAGAGGGGACGGTTTGTCTTGACTGTCTGGAGCTGGACTCCCAAGTAGAGACATGGATATGTTGCTCGGTGGTGACATATTAGACCGGGACTAAAGCATGATTGATCTACGTAGTCCGCTATGAGTGGATCAATCTGCTTTTGACGTTCATTGTGCAATAACCTTAATCCTGAGTAAATGAACTACTTCATGTATATGACTTGTGTACTTTGATGTTCCAATGGCTAAAGCGTCTCAGAGGTAGAAAGCTTATAGACCGGTTCGTTGGGTGCATGACTTGTATACGATGAAGGGTTTGTTTGCAGATATCGGAATCATAGCTCTGAGGAGTTAAAGGTATCCTCTTAAAGGCATTATACTGAATGTGAAAATGGACAAGGCCTTGGGTCGTCTGCTGGGCGGATGACTTCTTATTCACATATGGTGAATAATCATTTTCTTGATTCGGTAGTATAATGGAACTTTAAGATAGCCTGATCAGTAGGATTAAACGGACTTTGACCTAAGGCTGATCATGGATATCATATGAGGGTTTTGCATATATGACAAGGTCATTGGATAGTAGCTCGTCACAGGCTTACGTAATACGGTATATAATTGGGAGTTCAGTTTCAGGTTTATAGTGGTGTGACTCTGAAACTAGTGATCATATGATTGAGTTGTTCGGTAAAGAATGATGATCATATGGAATCACGGGAGCCCGATTATATATGTCCAATCAGTCCCTCTACTAGCTCCACATAATTCCATAACGTTTGGCAAATTGATTTGTGTATGCTATTGGCTAGTTTATTATACATGGATGGTGATGACACAGGATTAGGATGGTAGACAAGATTCTCTCCGGCTGGATTTAGATTTTGTTTTGGATAATAGAGTACACAATTATTCGAACTCCAAATAAAGTTGTCATGATTTTATTTGAGATTGGATTGGAGGTGTAGAAAATTATCCATGAGAACAAGAATATGAAACACAACCGTTTTGTGGAATTTGAAATTTGAATTTTGAAATTTGAATTTTGAATTTTGAAATTTGAAATTTGAAATTTGAAATTTGAATTTGAAATTTGAATTTGAAATTTGAATTTGAAATTCGAATTTGAAATTTGAATTTGAAATTTGAATTTGAAATTTGAAATTCAAATTTTGAATCACAGTCCAAGTAGGATTCGAATTTGTTGTGGAAAATCCACAAGGTTTGAAATTCGAATTTGAGTTGGATTTGGAGAGAATAATCTTGTTAGAATCCTACTTGAATTTTGAATCTAAATCCCAACAAAAGTGGACGAAATTTTTGAGGATAATCCTCATGGAAAAATTCAGATTTTGTGGATAAGGTTCAAGGGAAAATTCAAGCTTCAATCCTAGTTGAATTTGGATTCTCTCCTTCCCTGAAAAGTGGCCGAAATTAGGGAGAATATCTCCTAGGAAATTTGGTTATTTTGGATAAGGTTGAGATAAGATTCAAGCTTGAAAATCCTAGTGGAATTTTTGATTCTCCCTTATCCATAATGGCCAAAATTTATGAGGAGATTTTCTCCAAGAAAAATTCAGATTTTTTTGGTTGAAAAAGGGAGATAAAATTCTAGTTAAAATCTTATTTAGATTTGGATTGGATTTATCCTAGGAAAACCGAATTTAATTGTGGAGATTCTCCCTTGGAAAATTCAGATTTTTTGGTTATGGATAAGGGAGAAAATCTTTTCCTAGTCCAATTCGAATTCAGAGAATCACCTCATGCAGGTCTATAAATAGAGGTCCTGCCACTCCAGTTCTCTCAGACCACAGACTCTCAGGTGAGCAGGCTTATTGTTGCACACCTCATCGTGATAATAAAGTTCTTTAGAGATCTGGGTGGTCGGAAGAAGACTAGCAGTGCTAGCATACCGATCGAGGTTCAGAGTGCCCACACAGTCAACCATTCGGGAATTGGAGAATAGTAGAGAAGGCTAGTTGGTTGAAGCCTCCGGTCATTCTCCTCCTGCAGATTGGCGTCCTTGAGGTATGAGTTTTAATTGTTGTTGATTTATTGTATATGGCATCATGAGATATTTAACGATCTAAAAATTTTTATTGTTCCGCTGCGCCATTCTGATACGTTTTTTCCGATTTATTTCCTACAATTGGTATCAGAGCCATCTCATGACTATGCCATGTACATAAATTAGACAATTACTTAGTCTTTGTATTTATGTATGGATTTGATATTTAGAGAGTGGCATTCTAGGGTTCCTTTATATTGTTATCATGTATTATGTATAAAGTATGTGGTTATTTTAATTTTTTGAATTATTATAAGCATGCTTGTTTATACCGGTTATGGTTCCTTAGAATTTAGAAAAATTGTATCTAGGAATTTTTATGTAACCATGGGAGCAGTTTATTAATACTGTAATTTTCCCATGGATTTTAATTTTTGTCTCTTAGAATTTTTATGGTTAGAATTTTTTTTTGTACACCGGAAACGGTTTAGAATTTTTTTTATGTAATTATTCTTGGAGGAAATTGAAGATTGAAGACCGTAATTTGTTTTTTCCCAAAAGTTAAATTTTATTTAAAGATTGAAATTTTGATTGTGTGGAAAATTTCAATTTAATTGGGATTCAAATTAATTTTTGGAGATCCTAATAGGTAAATTGGAATATGGCACGAAAATCGAGACACGACCCCTCGGGATAGGCCGACAAACCTTGGTGGGGCTGCAGCCCCTGCCCTCGGGCAGGATGGGGCTACGGCAGCCCCTAACCAGGCCCACACCACCCCGGCCGTAGGCTTGGCCTGCAGCCAGGGGTGGCCGTGGCCTGCCCAAGGCTGGCCGTAGCCTGGGCGTGCAGCCCACATTTTTTCCGATTTATTTTCCTACAGTGCAGCCCTGCCGGGCTACAGGCCAAGCCTGCAGCCCCAGGCTGTGCGCTTAGTGTAGGAAAACAAATCGGTAAACACGTATCAGAGTGGCGCAGTGGAACAATAAAAATTTTTCGGATCGTTAAATATCTCATGATGCCATATACAATAAACCAACAACAATTAAAACTCATACCTCAAGGACGCCAATCTGTAGGAGGAGAATGACCCGAGGGCTTCAACCAACTAGCCTTCTCTACTATTCTCCAATTCTTGAATGGCTGAGTGTGTGGGCACTCTGAACCTCGATCGGTATGTTAGCACTGCTAGTCTTCTTCCGACCACCCAGATCTCTAAAGAACTTATTGTCACGGTGAGTTGTGCAACAATAAGCCTGCTCACCTGAGAGTTTGTGGTCTGAGAGAACTGGAGTGGCAGGACCTCTATTTATAGACCTGCATAAGGTGATTCTCTGAATTCGAATTGGAGTAAGAGAAGATATTCTCCCTTATCCACAACCATAAAATCTGAAATTATCCAAGGGAAAATCCCAACAAATTTCGGCCATTATTGAAGATTATCCAATCCAAATTCAAACAAGATTTTAACATGAATCTTATTTCCCTTTTTCAACCAAAAAATCTGAAAATCCAAGGGAAAAATCCCCACAAAAATTCGGCCACTTTTGGATAAGGAAGAATCAAAAATTCACTAGGATTTTCAAGCTTAAATCTTATCTCATCCTTATCCAAAATAACCGAAAATCTCCTAGGAGATCTTCCTCAAATTTTCAGACATAATCAGGGAGGAGAGAATCCAAATTCAACTGGGATTGAAACTTGAATTTTTCTTTGAACCTTATCCATAAAAATCTGAAAATTCATTGAGGATAATCCTCAAAATTTTCGTCCATATTTGGTTTGGATTTGGATTCAAAATTCAAGTAGGATTCAAACAAGATTTCCTCTCCATATCCAACTCAAATTCGAATTTCATTCCTTGTGAATTTACCACAACAAATTCGAATCCCACTTGGACTGTGATTCAAAATTTTGAATTTCAAATTTCAAATTTCAATTTCAAATTTCAAATTCGAATTTCAAATTCGAATTTGAAATTTGAAATTGAAATTTGAAATTTGAAATTCAAAATTTTGAATTCAAATTTCAAAATCAAAATTCAAAATTAAATTTTTGAATTCAAATTTCAAAATCCACAAAATTGTTGTATTTCAAATTCTTGTTCTTATGGATAATTTTCTACAACTCCAATCCAATCTCAAATAAAATCATGGCAACTTTATTTGGAGTTCGAATAATTGTGTACTCTATTATCCAAAACAAAATCTGAATCCAACCGGAGAGAATCTTGTCGACCATCCTAATCCTATGTCAACACCATCCATGCATAATAAACTAGCCAATAGCATACACAAATCAATTTGCCAAATGGTAAGGAATTATGTGGAGCTAGTAAAGGGACTGATTGGACATATATAATCGGGCTCCTGCAAATCTATATGATCATCATTCTTTACCGAACAACTCAATCATATGATTACTAATTTCAGAGTCACACCACTATAAACTTGAAACTGAACTCCCAATTATATACCGTATTACATAAGCCTGTGACAAGCTATCGTCCAATGACCTTGTCATGTATGCAAAACCCTCATATGATATCCATGATCAGCCTTAGGCCAAAGTCCGTTTTGTGACGTCCCCAGATTCCAACCACTTGCAACCGTCATGAATCGACTCTGTGGCCGACCAAGACCGTTCGTGTGTTGAATCTGAGTCGTCAGTTTTAAACTCTTTTACTCATACTTCTTAAACACAAGGGCCTAAAATTTTGCCTCAAAATTTTTTTTTTTCTTTAATACATACTTTTTCTTATAATTATTAAGTAAGAAAGCGATGTAAAATATAATACTGGCTTTTCCATGTCTGAAATAAGTACAATATATTTAATAACAGATATAATATTTATATGTACTATATTTTTTTTGTCTTCAAACATATTTTTTTTACTCATAAAGCTCAGCGAAAAACTTATGGTAGGACCATGTCTACGATGAGTTCCCTATCCCTTTAACACGCTCGCATCCTGCCGCCATCCATGTATCTACAAGACAGGTTTCTTACCTGCAACATGAACAAACTGATGAGCTAACAAGCACAGTAAGTTCAAACATCCATAATAAGAATCATACTGATTCAAAGACAAGAAAAACTTAATCTCCTATGAATAGTACTATTCACCATGAATATTATAGTTGACTTTTGATCGGTGAATAGTATCAGTTATCCTAACTGATTACTATTCACTTTACTCTATCGGAATACTATTCACATACCCTAACCGAATTTACCTTACTCTAGTGTAAGCTTCGGTTATGCTCAATTATGATTTTCATCATTTTATTGATTGTTTATTCTCTATTTGATTTCTAGTTTAGAGCTCTGTTTATGGCAGTACCGATGATTATTAGCACGCTGACTGGGAGGGTCTAAGGAGCGACCTTAAAACATCGTCCTCCATAGTCCTGATAACCCCGTAGGATTTAAATAAACCTCCACCACTATGTTGGAGGGGCGGTACGCCTTAACGGTGTCATTACCTTCTTTCAATTTATAGTTTTGACCAAGTGATCATATACATCATCCCAAGGTCACTATCCCCCATTGCCCGTAGGTCTTACTTATTCTCGTCAATTGGGGTATGTTATACTAACTAATCCCCAATTGTGCGTAAGAATTTATATCTAGTGAGCAGCTAGTGTAGAAAAGGTTCACACAGTATTTTATATTGCAAACACAAAAATGCTTGAACTTACCAATACTGCGCTAATGTCCACTTCCGGAACTCCTCCGCAGTTCTATCTTTATTTTGGGTTCCTACAGACATAATAGTGTCTGTTAATACCCTTTTTATTTATCATCCAAAATATATATTTATTTTACTTAACAATTCTACACATTTAAATTTTATTTGTGGTACACGGTCTGCAACACGCCCGTGTTCCAGGCCGTGTACCTCTCGGGTCTATTTTATACGGCCATGTTACTTTCTTCCTTAGCCGTGTAACTGTACACGGCTCGATACACGCTCGTGTTCAAGCCCGTGTACCTCTCGGGTTATAAAATTTTTCCTATACACGGCCGTGTATCCCTTTACACGCCCGTGTTCCTCAAAAATTTTTAGAATTTTAACTCTAAAATCTTTATTTTGAGTTTTATAATTTTATCTAAGTTATCCTAAGTCTTTTAGGGTTCTTTTCGAGTCTTTTCAGAAATTTTTTATCAAAATGACCATTTTGCCCCTAATGGGTTTCGGAACCATAATTGCTTCATTCTATTGTTTTTTTCCAAATTTTCTAAATCTAATAATTTTAAAACAATATTTCCTAAGCTTTCGTATCATTTTACAGCTTAAATTGCTGCAAAATCTCAACTTCATTTTTCCCGACCCTCGGTTACTATTCATCCGTCACCTAAGGTCGTTTTTTCATTTTTCGAGCGTTTCGAAGTCTCAAATGGCCTTTTCACTACTTATTAAACGTTATTCATCCCGTCTCCGACCCTCGGATCTCGAGAGGCTCGGGTTTCCTATCCCGACCTAAAATTTTCCCTCGTTTCCCAAAATACCCCTAACATCGATTTTTTTCCTGTTTTAGGCATTTTAGTGATTTAGGGTCGGTTTACTATTCCGTTCGGGTTGGTTTTCCATTTCTGATCATAATTCACCAAGGGGTCTCGGTTTCCTTTCCGAGTTCAATATTTTTACCCCTCGTTCCCCGAAATGCCCTTTAGCCGATTTTAGAAATTTCGGCAGCATTTCCGCTTACATTTTAAGGTTTCCCGGCGTTAGGTACGCCTCAGAACCTTTGTACCAGCCACGTACTATATCAGAGGCCTATTTTATACAAAGTTTCCAAACTTTATATAAAAACTTTCCATATGCTTCAACATTTACAAGTCACATCACATATTTATTTTTTTTCCAAACTAACCCTAGTTTACTAGGTTTTTTTTTCATCTAATAAATTTTCATCATCACACATGATTATCTTATGCTTCCCAATGTATAAAACAACATTCAAAACTTAACAAAACATGCATTCTAACCCTAGATATAGCCACAGATTTTACGCCAAAAATAGAAAGAAAATTTTACTTTCTTTCCTAGGGTTTTTATCAACTTTTATCTACATTAAAAATCTTCCCATTTCGTCACATTCATGCCCACGGTTTTAGCAAGAATTCTACCTCAAACTTTTCTTGTTTCTTAAGTCCATTTCATGCTTAACTTATCATATAATTGAATGATCATTAATCACTAAATTAAAGCAACAAAATTCATGAAATTTTCACACCCTAGGAGCCACGGATTTTTCAAGGAAAACATGCAAAATTTTGATTGTTTTTCTATCCTAATTCATGCTTTGAATATCACAACATCAACCAATCATAGAATCAACAATTAAACAATTTTTTTCCATTGTTTTTCAACTTTCCATACCCACAGTTTTTAATAATAAAAAACCAAAGAAAAATGCTTCAAATTTGAGGTTTACCTTGCTTAGTTGTTGTCTTGGTGTTGGAGATGAAATTCAAGCTAGATTTGATGTGAAATTCAAAACAAAATTTTTGGTTCAAGGGGGTTTTCACCCACGGTTTTTGGCTGGAAAATTTGACAAGAGTTTAGTTGTGTTTTTCAAATTTTTTCTTGAATTTTTGATGCCTATTTATAGGCAAAAACCAAGGGCCTTTTTTCCAATTTTTTTCCAACAATTTCTTAATTGTTCAAGGAACAAAAAGTAAAGGTTTTGGGGTTAAAATAAAATTTTTCTTTCTCCCTTTCCACATGGCTGAATGGCCTTTCAACAAAATGCCATAAATTTTTTTAATTTTTTTCTAAGTGAATTTTGGCATGATCTTGGCCTTTGATCAAAAAGCAAACCAATCCTAGCCATACACCTTTCAAAAATATTTCTAATTTGATGAAAATTAATTTGCTTTATGACATCATCATAGTGATGTTATCAACTATTCATATTAATCTCTAATTAATTCGTGGTCAATTTTTGACTGTTATCTGATCCGAATGGAACTTAACCGAAATCGCGTAGGCGAGTTCTCAGCGCCTCCCGCGCGGTCGGTTTGTCTTATTTTGCTTCCGTTTGATCACAATTCTCTACCGTAAATTTCTATTGTTTTAGTACATTTCAATGCACTCTCTAGGGTTTTCGGCTCTGATTTCGAACTGTCTTACCCAATTATGTCCGGTAGGATTTTCCATCCCCGAACTCACCCACTTTAACACTGCCAGAATATTTTACACTATTTACAACAGTATTGAAATACAACTTTTTCTCATTTTATTCATTAATATTGTAATTTACATACAATTTTTAACATAATTCGAGAATCTAAAATTTCCGGTTATCACACGTTTAATCCTACTGATCAGGCTATCTTAAAGTTCCATTATACTACCGAATAAAGAAAATGATTATTCACCATATGTGAATAAGAAGTCATCCGTCTAGCAGACAACCCAAGGCCTTGTCCATTTTCACATTCAGTATAATGCCTTTAAGAGAATACCCTTAACTCCTCATTAAAGCTATGATTCCAATATCTGTAAACGAACCCTTCATCGTATACAAGTCATGCACCCAACGAATCGGTCTATAAGCTTACTACCTCTGAGACGCTTTAGCCATTGAAACATCAAAGTACACAAGTCATATACATGAAGCTGTCCATTTACTCAGGATTAAGGTTACTGCACAATGAACGTCAAAAGCAGATCGATCCACTCAAAGCGGACTTCGTAGATCAATCACACTTTAGTCCCGGTTTAATATGTCACCACCAAGCAACATATTTATGTCTCTACTTGGGAGTCCAACTCCAGATAGTCAAGACAAATCGTCCCCTCCAAGGCTTTAGACAACATAATAGTCTTAACACGAGTTAGATTGTCGGTCTAACCCCATAGACTACAGACCATAGTTTAGACCGCTTACTTTAGAACATTGTCTTCTCGCATACAAAAGTCCATTGCATGCAACGCTCTAACAGTTTAACACAAGCAGTCAGGGAGCCATATTTGCTTACATTTACTTTAACATGTAAGTAAAACAAGGACAGATAGCAATGTAATGAATAACCTCTATATATATAATTTTATTATCCAGTTCAAAATAAATATATCAAAATGTCTCTAATGCTTAGGGCATTTCCTAACACCTAGGCTGGGCACAGCAGCCGGTAGGCAGCCAGCCTTGGGAGGGCCACGGCCACCCTCGGCTGCAGGCCAAGCCTACGGCCGTGGGTGGTCATGGCCTGTCAAGGGGCTGCCGCTACCCCATCCTGCCCGAGGGCAAGGGCTGCAGCCCTACCAAGGCGCGACGGCCTATCCTGAGGGGTCGTATCTCAATTTTCATGCCACAGGCCAATTTACCCATTAGGATCTCCATAAATTAATTTGAATCCCAATTAAATTGAATTTTCCACACAATCAAAATTTCAACCTTTAAATCAAATTTAACTTTTGGGAAAAATAAATTACGGTCTTCAATCTTCAATCTCCTCCAAGAATAATTACATAAAAAATCTTAAACCATTTCCAGTGTACAAAAATTCTAACCATAATAATTCTAAGAGACAAAATTAAAAATCCATGGGAAAATTACAGTATTAATAAACTGCTCCCATGGTTACATAAAAATTCCTAGATACAATTTTTCTAAATTCTAAGGAATCATAACCGGCAAAAACAAGCTTGCTTATAATAATTCAAAAAATTAAAATAACCACATACTACATACATAGTCCATGATAACAACATAAAGGAATCCTACAATGCCACTCTCTAAATATCAAATCCATACATAAATAAAAAGACTAATTAATTGTCTAATTTATGTACATGGCATAGTCATGAGATGGCTCTGATACCAATTGCAGGATATAAATCGGTAAAAACGTATCAGAGTGGCGCAGCGGAATAATAAAAATTTTTCAAGATCGTTAAATATCTCATGATGCCATATACAATAAACCAATAATAATTTAAACTCATACCTCAAGGACACCAATCTTGCAGGAGGAGAATAACCAGAGGGTTTCAACCAACTAGCCTTCTCTACTATTCTCCAATTCCAGAATGGCTGAGTGTGTGGGCACTCTGAACCTCGATCGGTATGCTAGCGCTGCTAGTCTTCTTTCGACCACCCACATCTCTAAAGAACTTATTGTCACGGTGAGTTATGCAACAACAAGCTTACTCACCTGAGAGTCTGTGGTTTAAGAGAACTGGAGTGGCAGGACCTCTATTTTTAGACTTGCATGAGGTGATTCTCTAAATTTGAATTGGATTAGGAGAAGATATTCTCCCTTATCCACAACGAAAAAATCTGAATTTTCTAAGAGGAAAATCTCAACAAATTTTCGGCCAACTTAGGATTATCCAATTCAAATCTAAACAAGATTTTAACTATAATTTTATCTCCCTTTTTCAACCAAAAAATCTAAAAATCCTAGAGGATCTTCACCAAATATTTTTGGCCACTTTAGGATAAGGGAAGAATCAAAATTCCACTAAGATTTTCAAGCTTGAATCTTATCTCATCCTTATCCAAAATAACCAAAAATCTCCTAAGAGATCTTCCTCAAATGTTTGGCCATAATCAGGGAAGAGAGAATCCAAATTCAACTAGGATTGAAACTTGAATTTTTCCTTGAACCTTATCCATAAAAAATCTGAAAATTCCATGAGGATAATCCTTAAAATTTTCGTCCATTATTGTTAGGATTTGGATTCAAAATTCAAGTAGGATTCTAACAAGATTTTCCTCTTCATATCCAACTCAAATTCAAATTTCATTGCTTGTGGATTTACCACAAGAAATTCGAATCCCACTTCGACTGTGATTCAAAATTTGAATTTCAAATTTCAAATTCAAATTTCAAATTCAAATTTCAAATTTTAAATTTCAAATTTCAAATTTAAATTTCAAATTCAAATTTCAAATTCGAATTTCAAATTCAAATTTCAGATTTCAAATTTCAAATTTCAAATTTCAAAATTTACAAAACAGTTGTATTTCAAATTCTTGTTCTCATGGATAATTTTCTACAACTCTAATCCAATCTCAAATAAAATCATGGCAACTTTATTGGGAGTTGCACTCTATTATCCAAATCAAAATCTGAATCCAACCGGAGAGAATCTTGTCCACCATCCTAATCTTATGTCAACACCATCCATGCATAATAAACTAGCCAATAGCATACACAAATCAATTTTGCCAAACATTAAGGAATTATATGGAGCTAGTAGAGGGACCAATTAGACATATATAATCGGGCTCCCGCAAATCCATATGATCATCATTCTTTACCGAACAACTCAATTATATGATTACTAATTTCAGAGTCACACCACTATAAACCTGAAACTGAACTCCCAATTATATACCGTATTACGTAAGCCTATGACAAGCTATCGTCCAATGACCTTGTCATGTATGCAGAACCCTCATATGATATCCATGATCAGCCTTAGGCCAAGGTCCGTTTAATCCTACTGATCAGGCTATCTTAAAGTTCCATTATACTACCGAATCAAGAAAATGATTATTCACCATATGTGAATAAGAAGCCATCCGCCCAGCAAACGACCCAAGGCCTTGTCCATTTTCACATTCAGTATAATGCCTTTAAGAGGATACCCTTAACTCCTCATTAGAGCTATGATTCCTATATCTATAAACGAGCCCTTCATCGTATACAAGTCATGCACCCAACGAATCGGTCTATAAGCTTACTACCTCTGAAACGCTTTAGCCATTGGAACATCAAAGTACACAAGTCATATACATGAAGCTGTCCATTTACTCAGGATTAAGGTTACTGCAGAATGAACGTCAAAAGCAGATCGATCCACTCAAAGCAGATTTCGTAGATCAATCACGCTTTAGTCCCGGTCTAATATTTCACCACCAAGCAACATATTTATATCTCTACTTGGGAGTCTAGCTCCAGACAGTCAAGACAAACCGTCCCCACCAAGGCTTTAGACAACATAATAGTCTTAACACGAGTTAGATTTTCAGTCTAACCCCATAGACTATAGACCATAGTTTAGACCGCTTACTTTAGAATATTGTCTTCTCGCATACAAAAGTCCATTGCATGCAACGCTCTAACAGTTTAACACAAGCAGTCAGGGAGCCATATTTGCTTACATTTACTTTAACATGTAAATAAAACGAGGACAGATAGCAATGTAATGAATAACCTCTACATATATAATTTTATTATCCAGTTCAAAATAAATATATCAAAATGTCTCTAATGCTTAGGGCATTTCCTAACAATGTTTAAGTCAAGTTTTAAATGTATATTTTGTTTACATAAAGTTTTAGCATGTATATATGAACATGTAATGTTTTATATGAATGTTTGTACTTACTAAGCTCTAGCTCACTAGTCTGTTCATGATGTAGGTAACAAGAGTAAGCTGCCTACATTATGAGGAAAGAAACTGATAAGCTGGCAGACAGATTCCCGGAGTGTCATGGGGTGGGTTTGGTTTCATTATGATTTTTTTGCTGTAATAAAAAGAAAATGTATATGTAATGTAAAGAAAAGAAACAAGGTTTAATGTAAGTTAACTTTATGAAGTATTTAAATTTTGTTTATGAAAACTCATATGTTTAAATCAAGTTTTAAAAGAAAAAAAATGTTATCAGTAATTTTTCAAACATTGCTTCCGCAAGTAAGATTAAATGCCAAGTACAATATGGCAAAGTTCAATAGTATAAGAAATGAGTATGTTAAAGAAATTATTTATTTAAAGTACTTTAAAAAGATGAAGGTAAGTGAAAAGTTTAAAGAAGATAAGAAAAGTATAAGAAGTAAAGTAAGTACGCCAAGTTAAGAAGAGTAAAGTTAAGAAGAGCAAGTTTAAAGTTAAGGTAGCTAGAGAGAGAGGCGTGCTTACAATTCCGCACTATCAGTTTGCCTTATTCTACTATTGTTTGGCTAAAAATGCTTACCGAAGTTTTTCATCTTTTTCCCCAATCTTGGTTTACCTAAGGTAATCTCTTGTGGTTTTCAGTTTCTAAATAGCATTTTCGTTTTTCCAAAAATGACAAAATTTCTAAGGGAGGATACTGGAGGACATATCTAGCCATCCGTGTTGTCAATCTGATCTAATTCAATCTTGAAACTCTTAAAAAAACTAAAACACTTATCTTGACTTATCTTTGCTTTGACTTGCCATTTCTTATATCTACCTTTTTTCGGATACCAAAACCACTCCATTTTGAGCATTTTGGTATTAAATCACTTTCTCAGTCATAAACTTTATTCTTTGACCATTTTTGGAGATTTCAAATCCTCTAAAACATTTATTTATTATTATTAACACTATTATCTATTTATTTACAAACATAAAGTTCTCATACATTCTTATTTACATAAATTCCTAGAAAAACCTAGCTTAATCCTTGGTAGCACTGTTGGGATTTTCTAGTCTGTCACATCCAATGTCATTGTCAAATATGCTAAACACTTATATGATACCCATGATCAACCTTAAGTTAAAGTCCGTTTGACCTACTGATCAAGCTATCTTAAAGATCCATTATACTCCCGAATAAAAAACTGATTATTCACTATATGTGAATAAAAAGTCATCTACCTAGTAGACGACCTAGGCCTTATCCTTTTCACATCTAGTATAATGCCTTTAAGAGAATAACTTTTACTCCTCATTAGAGCTATGATTCCAATATCTGTAAACAAACCTTCCATTGTATACAAATCATGTATTCAACGAACCGGTCTATAAGCTTATCACCTCTAAGATGTTTTAGCCATTGGAACATCAAAGTACACAAGTCATATACATAAAGTGATTCATCTACTCAAAATTGAGGTTATTGCACAATGAAAGACAAAAGTGACATGATCCACTCAAGCAAACTACATAGATCAATTACCCTTTGGTCCTGATCTAATACATCACCACCAAGTAATATATTTATGTCTCTACTCAGGAGTTGAAGCTCTGGACAGTCAAGCTAAACTATCCCCCTAATTGGCTTTAGATAACATGATAGTCTTAACATGAGTTAGATGCTCGGTCAAACCCCATAGACTACGGGTCATAGCTTAGACTACTTATTTAGAACATTGTCTTCTCGCATATAAAAGTCCATTACATGCAATATTCTAATAGTTTAACATAAGCAGTCAGTGAGCCATATTTGTTTACGTTTACTTTAACATGTAAATAAAATGAGGACATATAATAATGTAACGAAAACCTCTAATATAATTTTATCATCCAGTTCAAAATAAATGAAATATATATAAAATATCTTTTCTACTTAGAGCATTCCTAACACATACACATAATTATAATGAAAAATCAAATTTATTTATTCAAAATAAATAATAACAAAAAAAAATCATATACTTTTAGGTATAAAACCCAACAGAAATATAGACAGGAAAAGTAAGGAAATATGTTGTCTTCAATTCTTATTTTGTTGTGCTATTGGGTAAGAATTATATGCCTCTTTCATTTTTGATTTTAAAGTACAGAGAGAGAGAGAGAGAGAAAGGGGATTCATGTGTTAGGAAATGCCCTAAGCATGAAAGACATTTTAATGTATTTCATTTGTTTTGAACTGGATAATAAAATTATATATAGAGGTTATTCATTACATTGCTGTTTGTCCTTATTCTATTTACATGTTAAAGTAAATTTAAGCAAATATGACTCACTGACTGCTTGTGTTAAAACTGTTAGAACATTACATGCAATGGACTTTTGTATACAAGAAGCCAATGTTCTAAAGTAAGCGGTCTAAATTAAGGTCCGTAGTCTATGGGGTTAGACCAAGCATCTAACTCATATTAAGATTATTATGTTGTCTAAAGCCATAGTGGGGACGGTTTGTCTTGACTATCCGGAGCATAGATTCCCGAGTAGAGACATAGATATGTTGCTTGGTGGTAACATATTGGACCGAGACAAAAGCATGATTGATCTACGTAGTCCGTTATGAGTGGATCAATATGCTTTTGACGTTTATTATGCAATAACCTTAATCCTGAGTAAATGAACTACTCCATGTATATGACTTGTATACTTTGATGTTCCAATGACTAAAGCATCTCAGAGGTAGTAAGCTTATAGACCGATTCGTTGGGTGCATGACTTGTATACGATGAAAGATATGTTTACAGATATTGGAATCATAGCTCTAATAAGGAGTTAAGGGTATCCTCTTAAAGGCATTATACTCGATGTGAAAATGGATAAGATCTTGGGTCATCTGCTGGGCAAATGACTTCTTATTTACATATGGTGAATAATCATTTTCTTATTCGATAGTATAACAGAACTTTAAGATAGCCTGATCAGTAGGTTGAATGGACTTTAACCTAAGGTTGATCATCGATATCATTTGAGGGTTTTGCATACATGACAAGGTTATTGGACATTAGCTTGTCACAGGCTTTCTTAATACAGTATATAATTGGGAGTTTAGTTTCAGGTTTATAGTGATATAACTCTGAAATTAGTGATCACATGATTGAGCTGTTCGGTACAGAATGATGATCATATGGAATCATGGTAGGCTGATCATATATGTCCAATTGGTCCCTCTACTAGCTCCATATAATTCCTTAATGAATAGTAAATTAATCTGTGTATGCTTATTGGCTAGTTGACTATGCATGGATGGTGTTGACATAGGATCAGGATGGAAGACAAGATTCTCCCCGGTTGGATTCAGATTTTGTTTTGGATAATAGAGTACACAATTATTTGAACACCAAATAAAGTTACCATGATTTTATTTGAGATTGAATTGGAATTATAGAAAATTATCCATGAGGACAAAATTTGAAATACAACTTTTCGTAGAGTTTGAAATTTGAAATTTAAATTTTGAATTTGAAATTTGAACTTGAAATTTAAATTTGAAATTTGAATTTGAAATTTAAATTTGAAATTTTGAATTTAAAGTTTGATTTTTGAAATTTGAACTCTGAAATTGGAATTCAAATTTTAAATCACAGTCCATGTGAGATTCAAATTTTTGTGGATAATCCCACATGATAGAATTTGGTTTTGATATCGATAATGGGGAGGAAAATCTTGTTTGAATTCTACTTGAATTTTAATTCTCTCCCTCACAAAAGTGATCGAAAATTGCTTGGATAAACCTAAGCGAATTTCAGCTTTTATATGGATAAGGGTAAGATAAAATTCAAGCTAGAAAATCCTATTTGAATTTTAGTTCTCCTCACACTAGGGTGGCCAAATCTAGCCTTGTTCTTGGGCTAGGGAAAATTCGGTTATAGTGGATAATGATGATATAAAATTCTCGTTAAAATCCTATTGAATTTGGAATACAAATTCTACCCTAAGGTGGCCGAATCTTCCCATGATTGTGGCCTATAGGGAATTCGGATTTTGTGAGGAAAGGAAGAGAGAAAATCTTCTCCTAGTCTAATTCGAATTCAAGGGATCACCTCATGCCAGTCTATAAATAGGGGTCTTACCACTCCAGTTCTCTTAGACCACAGACTCTCAGGTGAGCAGGCTTATTGTTGCATAACTCACCATGACAATAAGTTCTTTAGAGATCTGAGTGGTTGAAAGAAGACTAGCAGTGCTAGCATACCGGTCGAGGAACCAAGTGCCTACACATTCTGCCATCTCAGAATTAGAGAATAGTAAAGAAGACTAGTTGGTTGAAGTCCTCTAGTCATTCTCCTCCTGCAGTTTGGCATCCTCTGACGTATGAGTTTATATTGTTGTTAGTTTATTGTATATGGCATCACGAGATATTTAACGATCTTGAAAAATTTTTGTATTTCTACTGCGCCACTCTAATGCATTTTTAACGATTTTATCCTACATCATGAATCTTAATGTCTCTTTTCATATGACGTTTATTTAATTCTTTCTAAAACTACATGTGGCCTTGCTATTTATATATTTGTCTCTTTATATTTTTTTAAGCCTTATTTATAATGATGTCCTTTGAATGTTTTAAATTTAATAATTTAATGGATATTTGGTAAATGTATTATCTTTGTTTTATATTTGAATAAAATACATTAAATATAATTTATATTTAGATAAAAAGTATTTATATTATATTTAAATGTAATGTGTGTTTAAATGAAAAATTGTTTGAATTATATTTAAATAATGAATATGTAATATGATGGATAAAAGTAGAGAAAAAATGTGAGAGAAGGAGAATATGTGATGTGATTAGTAAAACTAATTAAAAAAAAAGTGAAATAATAAATAGTGATTGTATTAGATTTAAAATGTGATGTAATTGATATTTCAATACAAAACTTTTACGTTTGAATGAAAATTATATTATATTTGAACATAATACGAACGCAATATGATAAACAAATGAGATATTAGTCCATAAACTTTTTTTTTTTTTTTTACAATTAACCTTTTAAATTTATAATTTTAGTAATTCAGTCTTTTTTGATTTAAATAAATTAAAATTAAGAATTTTTTTAATATAAAACTTATATATTATTGTCTAAGATAGACATTGTGATCATTTTTACTTCAATTAAATACAAATTTCTTTTGAAGTTTAGGTTTAAATTTGAGTACAATTTAATTAAGTTAAGTATTTTAATGAAAATTATATTGAAAATAAGTAAAAATGATCAACAGTGCTTTTTTTAAATGATAATGTATAAGTTACGTATAAAGAGTCATGAATTTTAATGAATTTGAATAAAAAAGAACTAAATTACTAAAAATTACAAATTTAAGTGGTTGATTACTTAAAAAAAAATTAGAGATTAAATTATCAAATTCAAAAAATTCAAACACATCCGTACAAATTTTTTTTTTATATACATTCTTTTTATATCATCTAAAATCCATCTTTTTTTTTTTTATATTAAAATTGCATGTTCACCTTTTTCACAAAACATATTCAAATTTAAGGCCGAAAAGACCATAATACCCTCCAGCTAAAACAACTATTCACCGGCAAAGTCCCTATTTTGCTGGATTCTCCGCAGCGTATAACACTACCAGGTGAACACTTTATTTTTACCAGCCTTCGAGTAACAACCTTCAACATCGCCATGAAAATTTGTCATGAATTTTTTCGAACACTAAATGGAACTCGCACCAAACTTCGACGGAGCCAGAGCTCGTACATAACCATGTAAAAAGCGTCATAATCGATAGGAGAAGGATGCCATTGGAAGTGTTTTCTCACCTTCAAAACATTCTTTTGTAACCTCAAATATTCATCAGAGCTGATCCCTTTAAGGACTTTTTTTAGCAAAGGGATATCTTCAGAAGAAACAATAACCGAGAAGCTCATCCAGTTTAATATGTCGATGAACGGTAGATCATAGTAATTGGCAATTATAACCGGAATGCAACCATAGTACAATGAGTCCCCTATACGAGCTGTGTTTACTTCAAAGCCTTTAACATGGAGGCAGAACTTGCTCCCAAGTAGCCCATCAGCATATGGTGTTTTCAGCCGACCAAAGTGGGCAAAGATCTCAGAGTCATTTCTCCATATATCAACAAGCTTTTTGCGTACTGGCGAATTAATTCCACCTGCAAAGAATGCAAGTTTTGTCCTGCATTTCATGTTAACATGATAATGAGATGAGTTCCGGTTCATGAAGATAAATGACAAGAAGAAAATTGTTTTGCTAAATATATGAGTTACAATAGCGTTTCTAAATGCATAGACAATTGATTCTCCAAATCAAACTCGCAAAGTCACATGAGAAACACATAAACAGATAGAATGACACTACTCTGTACATGGATTAATACATCACCATAATTATAGGAATTAATTCCACCTAAATCAGAGAATATTACAAAGGAAGTATTTAAAAAAAAAAAAAAAGAATTTCTATTTTGATCCCTTTGAAATAACATAACGGCAAAGCGAAGAAGATAGTACCAGTAACTTGGTATTTCATACAACAACCATGCACCATGGAAATACCAGAGCAATTAAGTGGTACAGAAAGTGGCGAAAATGTACCTATCTTAGGAAACAGCTCGAAATATGATCACAACCAAGATGTAAAACGGAAATGAATGATAGAAAACAAGCTATTGGTAGAGAAATAGCAAGTAATTAGTATTTGATATGGATAATAAGCATCAGTTATTATGGAGAATTATTCAGCTTTAATCTCAGAATAAAGACATAGCAATCTAAGGATTTGTCTCACCTGTTTGTCGAAAGAAAGTTAGGAGGATCTCCTTCTCTTGGCCAAATTTGTGGAAGACATGCGTCCTTGTGAGAAATATACCCGCCTAGGAAATAGCTTGAAGAGCATACAATTTGAATCGCATTAAGTTTCACTTGTCTTGCTTTTTCTATCGCTGACCGTCCAACGGAATGACAAGCAACGTAAAAATGATCGGCCCCCCCTGTCCTGTTCCAATACGGGTACTTTCGGCTAACATTCAAAACGTAATCCCGGACAAAATCTTGTATACCTCCCACGCCAACCCTAGGGTCATGGCGCAGTCTTGCAATTGAGAAAGGCAGAAAGAAAAGATCTGCCTTATTTGGATCCTCCGTGATAAATTGGCTTTTCGAAAGCGCTTTCTTAAAGTAACTTTCACTGGCATAATTACCTTCGGGTTTAAAACCAACCGGTAAGAGTACATTTGCAAAAGGCTCATCTCGCCTGTGAGGATAAACGTATATCTTAAAGCTTCTTTTCATTTCTTTGTAGTCTTCCTTGAATGTACGCTTATCATGGAACACCTCATTGTTGTCGACAAAATCTCCGGAACAACAACAAAAACAGTCTAGAGGTTTAAGTTTCAAAGTTTACACATACCTTCTTTCAACAATTAAAGTACTAGGTCTTTCCAAATTTCCTCATTCCTTATTTTAAAATACTATCAAAATACAAATCCCCCAGCGTAAACTCGCAAAATCTTGATAAAATTTGTCTCTATATTGAAGCAAAATTTGGAAATAATATTCTCAGAGGACAACTCACCTCTACAAATTCCAGCTAGATGCTGATATTAACAGGTCAAATAATGTAATAAAACTAGCTTATGTCATGCAATATCATACATTTGAATCTTTCAAAGGCTAAATATACTTCTTCGTAATTAAATTAGAGATACATAAATAACTGCCACAAAAATGAAAGAAAGTTCTTTAAATAAGAAAAATCTTACCTCGATAGCTTCTTCTGGAGTCGGCATCAGGCTGCAAAAACTCCAGCGGCTTTATGTCCTCCGACAGTCTGTCATTCCTGATACTCTGTCAAATTGTAAAGTGTAAACAAATTAAGCCATTAAAATGACCTTAGACACAGATAAATAATATTTGTGTATACAATAAAAGGTACCAATCTAACCAGTGTCCCTGAAATGGAAACAAAATCATCTTGCAATTTAGCCACTGAATTATGCCGCATCAGATCCATGGTTGAAAATCTCGAAACAATGATGTGAAGAAGAAGAGATGCAAAAGATAAGAGGACCACACTAACGAAAATCCATTTTCTCTTCGATTTGGATGCCATTTTGACTTATTGAACAGGAAGAACCTCCAGATTACGTCACATTCTAATTGCAGTTTCAAGTAGAATGTGTAAACGAGAACTCTGCACCAGAAACAAAACGCTGTCAAATGAAAACCAACAATGTTATGGAGTACTCAGAGATGCTTTCTAAGTTGAAACCAAAAATAATATCTCAAAACAACAAAACCTTTCGGAAAGCAAACTCTGTTTCCTGCTAACCAGAGACAGGCCTTCCTTTCGACATTTAACGAGCCTTGTGTCCCGATTTTTTTTTTTTTGGTAGGATCTAAACCAATAAGGCACACTTCATAACACAACTACTCCTGCAGAAACTCAAAGCATCTCTAGTGTGTGTGTGTGTGTATAAATCTGTTTTACCTCTTTTTCCTTTTTGTTCTAAAACAGATTACAGATATCAACTAGATCTCCAAAAATTCCAAGAAACCCAAGTAACTCAAACGTTGACTTTGAACTGTGTGGAAATACACACACTGGAAAGTTTCCAAACACACTGCTACACTTTTCAAAACTACCAAACAAGCCTCAAATGATTAGCAATTAGATTTCATATATAAATATATATATATATATATTGAAATACACATTTTTTGAAATTCAAACAACAAACCAAATAAATAAAGAAATGAATGAATACATGTGCATACATATACACACACACACACATATATATATATGTAAACGAAGAACTTGAAACCCAGATGGGATTAAGGAATTTACCCGGAAATCCAGGAACAAATTAAGGTAAAAGTGGCATTTTCCAAGAGAGGGTCGTTCATTGTTTTTCATCTGATATGCTCCAACTAATATTAAAATGTTGTAATTTCATTTCATGCTTGACGAGTGATTACTTTTCATTATTTGCTGTTACTAAAATACCACTTCTTCTTGTCAATATGGTGGGAGGGCATTTGTGTCTTTACACACCACACCTTTCCCAATTTGGGTTTTTTTCTTTTTTTTTTTTCTTTTTACTTAAGTTTTAAAAAATTACCTCTTGAAACTATATTATTGTTGTAATTTAGGAAGGAAAAAAAATTGCTCGTAGATGTCATATGATTTTGTTTGAAAGTAGATTGAATATTTGGATGATGACAGAACATCTCATATCATGTGCATAAATTATTTATCATTTGAGAGAACTTTGTAATATTTTATTAAGTTTGGGATTATTTTATCATAATTAAAATTTCTAATGACAACTTATTAATTGACTAAAAGTTCATGATAAAAATACCTAAAACCATATGTGTGTGTGTTTGGTTTTTGGTGCTTTAGTCCTCTAAGCTTTCACCAATAAGCAATTGTTCCAAAAACTTAAAGTTTGCAAAATTTTATTTTACATATTTATCAATTTAAAAAGTAATTTATTATTTTTTAAATTTTTAATTAATTTAATAATAATATTTTGCTTTTTTTTTTTTTTACATATTTATCAATTCCATTCTCGGTAGAATTTCTACATTTTAAATCAAGAAATGGAATATTTAATTTGATGTAATTGATTTAAAATTTTTTAATTTTAATAGTTTTATTTTTTATTGAAAGACTATTATTATTTTTATTTAAAATTTAAGATCCAATGCTATCCTAACATTGCAACACCAATCATAAGGTAGTATTAATCAAATTTTAGGGTGTGTTCAGTTTATGAGTTTGGACCTAAAATTTTGAGTTTAGTGTAGTTTTTTTAAGTCAACAAAAATTATAACTAAATTAATTAAATTTAATAATAAAATATCAATTTATTCCAAATTCAACTCATAAACTAAACATATCCTTAAAAAACCAATCCATCATGCTTGTGATAACATGCCTCATCATTGTTTGAAACTCTAATATTTGTCCTTCAAGCAAGCAAAAATTACATGCATGCAAATATTTAAATTTCGCAAATTTCAAAGGTCATCCATTTAAGGCATTATATAAGACGTCTCTTGCAAATTTATTTATATTGAGCTGGTTCTAATAAACACAATACTTGACACTATACAAAACAATTTCTTTCTACTTTATCAGAGTATAATAATAATTAAAATAATTGAAAACATGTTACAAATCATACTATTCAAGTGATGTAGTATAAGAATATACTTTGCCCAACTGTTTGCTAAAAAGTAAAAGCGATTTCCCCTTTTTTTTAAATATTTTTCTTCTCCTTTTTTTTTTTTTTGCCTACTATGCCTCATGTTTATACTACCATCCAAAATATAAGTCTAAAACTCTCAAATAACAAGAACTTACGTGGATAATTATCATTGCCTATTAGTCTAAAACTCTCAAATAACTGAAAGTATTTCTCAATCATCTCACTTTCTAATTCCCAAGGGGCATCCTAATTATCGTGATGTTATTACAAAACCTTAAGCAATACAATTTCTTGTCGTTGAATATTCTTGAACTTTCTATCAAAAATCTGAACTAGTGTAATACTAACGAATCTAGACTTTCCCAATAGATTATCTTTGATCTTATAAGATCAATGTAACCCTCCTACACTAACAATTTATAACATCTCGACAATTTATGAGCAATCCATACTGAGCATCACATCATATAAAATTATGGGTAAACAGCTAAATCAACTTTTAATTGCTCACCCACGTGTGATCCCACACGACCAATGAATATGTACTATCTGTACAAAACTCATACTGAATATAGAAATAATAATCTAATTAAGTTCCTTAGGCTCCACTCCCAACGCACTTATGAATGAAATAAAATTAAAAAATGTACAACACCAATGGCTTCTGTTAAGAAATGCCCTAAGCATTAGAGACATTTTGATGTATTTATTTTGAACTGGATAATAAAATTATATATAGAGGTTATTCATTACATTGTTATCTGTCCTCGTTTTATTTACATGTTAAAGTAAATGTAAGCAAATATGGCTCCCTGACTGCTTGTGTTAAACTGTTAGAACATTGCATGCAATTGACTTTTGTATGCGAGAAGACAATGTTCTAAAGTTAGCGGTTTAAACTATGGTCTGTAGTCTATGGGGTTAGACCGAGTATCTAACTCATGTTAAGACTATTATGTTGTCTAAAGCCTTGGAGGGGACGGTTTGTCTTGACTGTCTGGAGCTGGACTCCTAAGTAGAGACATAGATATGTTGCTTGGTGGTGACATATTAGACCGGGACTAAAGCGTGATTGATCTACGATGTGACAACCGGGAAATTCAGGCGATTCTCGGATAAAAATGTACAAATGTATGTATATAACAATTTGTACTATTTAAAGAGTGAAATAAATGTATTTATATTGTTTAGAATATACGAAAATGTTCTAACAATACTGATGAATAAGAATTCAATGTTGGAAAAATTCACTGAGTTGAAACGGGTGAAACGGTGTCAAAACCGGCATTGAAAACCCTAACCGGGACAATAAAAGACGGAAAACTTCCGGGATTAATTTTGATCAAACGGAAGCAGTTTAAATTGATCCGACTGCACAGGAGACCTCAGGAACACGCTGAGACGATTTCAGGAAAATTTCGGCTCGAACCGGTATCGGTCAAAAAGTAGTCGAATTAATGTGAATAGTGAAAGTCAAAGTCAACTTTGCTTTAGCATTTATGACATCATAAATCCCTTTAATAAATGGGATTAAAACGGTGGTTGATAGCATTAATGGCCATGATTCATTTACTTTTTGATCTAAAGGCCAAGATTTGGCCAAAATTCATCATTTTTAATTTGTGAAAATTATGGAAAGTATTAGTGTTGAAAGGTGGTGAAATCTCATTGGTGGAAAGCCAAATTAATTGGCCTTTTAGTGGCATAAGTCGGCCACTTTTGGAACAAAAAGCCGAGACCATTTGAAAGCCAAAAACCAAAGAAAATTTTCTAAGTGTTTTCTTCATGGTGGAGCCGTGAGTGACCCAAGAGGAACCAAGCAATTTCTTCAATATTTCTACACAAAATTGGTGTCAAAGCATTCCTTGAAGACAAAGGAAGCAAGTGACTAAGGTAACACCCCTTGGACTTAACTTTTTCTTGGTTTTTCTTCAAGAAAACCGTGGGATGAATAGTGAAATAAGATGGAAAATTTTTAGTTGTTTTCCATGATTTGATGCTTGGGTTTTGTTAAGGGTGTAACAAGGAAGAAAACCATGTATTTGGTTTAAAGAAAAACCAAAAATTTGTTGGTTTTCCAAGGGTAAAACCGTGGGTTACCTTGAGTAAGCAATAAGAAATTTGTGTGGTTTAATTGCTAACATGCTTTCAAGTTAAATTTTGTGAAGAAGAAACCATGAATTGCATTATGGAAAAGCTTGAAAAAAATTTTGGTGTGCATTTATCTAATGTGGCCGTGGGGTTACCTAAGGGTTTGGAAGAAACTTTTGCATGATTTATGTGATGTTTGGTTAATTTAAATCATGCATTTTAATATGCAAGTGATGGAATTATGAGTGAAAGAATGAAACAAAAATGTTGTGCATGTTTTTCATTCATTGGCCATGGGTTATATATGGTAAAAAACCCTAAGAATTTGGTTAAAAAATGTAATGAAAATGGGCTTGAAAATGTGTTAAAAAAATGACATTTTAATAGCCTAAAATGTGGTGGAAAATTTGAGAAGTTTGGTTCGGTTTGATTGTGAAAACCGAGACCAAAACTAAGGACAAAATTGAGAAAAAATTTTTGTAAAAATGTGGGTTAAAATATGAAATTGGAAATTTGTGAGCTTTTATGTAAAAGTTTGGAAAATTTTTACATAAAATAGGCTTGTGGTATAGTACGTGCCAGGTACATATGGTTCGAGGCGTACCTAACGCCGGAAGCCCTAAAATTACGCCGAAATGCTACCGAAATTTCGAAAACAGCATTTGGGGTAAAATGGAAATAAAAATAAAAAGTTTGGGGTCGGGTCGGAAACCCGAGTCCCTAACGGAAAATTGAATGAGGAAAACCTAAGGGTGGTTCGTAAATAGTAACCCGTCCCCTTAAAAATTTAAAACTCGAGTGAAATTGAAAAACCGACCCCGAGGGAGGGGGGACGTTTTTGGAAATGAAATAAAGGTCCGAGTCGGGAACGGAAAGCCCGAGCCTCGGAGACCTAGGTCGGAAATGTCTAGATGAACGTTTTAAATACTAGTGAAATGTCCATTTGAGGCTCCGAAACGATAGAAAATCGCTAAACCGACGTAGGGGTCGGAATAGTGCTTCCCGAGGGTCGGGAAAGTGAAAAGTGAAAATAAAATAAAAACGAACCCGGTAATGATTAGAAAAGAGTCAGAAAAGTTCTTGAGAGCCAAAAATGCAGTCTGGATCGAGAAAATTTCTATCAGGGGTAAAATTGTAATTTTGTCAAAATATAGGGGTAAAATCGTAATTTTGCCAAAATACAGGGGCAAAATTGTAATTTTGTAAAAGTTGAGAAAAAATGGGGAAAATGATAAATAAAGCCTAAAAAGTTATAAATAGGTTTTATTTAAGCTTTTAAATGAAAAATAGAAGCTATAAATGGAAATAGAAATTAACAGACAAGGTTTTGTCTGTAGGATCCAAAAATCGACCTACAAGGAAGGTGATCAAAGATTCAAGAGAGAAAGAGGGAAGAGACTGATAAGGTAAGTTCAGACATTTACCTGTCTGCAACATATAGCATTATTGTTGCTAACTTTGATGTACTAACTATAAGTTAGGTACATATGTACTACGGGCACTATTATAGAGTAGAGAGAGAGACGTAATGTGCTACGGGCACTATTGAGAATAGACACATTGTTAATTGTGCTTCGGGCACTAGAGCGAGGTTAATGAAACTCACTCCCCTAAAATTAAAATGTGAACCATTCCTAACCACGGGACAATGTGAAGTCACCGGGTTAGAATTTTAAAAAGTCGGTAATGAAACCACTTTCTGGCGTACCAGCCTTCCGTACAGGGAGGTACTTTTGCCTTCGGGGCTATGAGAAGAAGGCTGTGGAGGTCAGCACTGATGTACCGCTCCCAGTAATGTACAATTTTGCCTTCGGGGCAATGAGATTAAGGCTGTGGAGGTCAGCACTAATGTACCGCTTCCAGTCATGCGCACTTAAATGGTACTGCCAACCTGAGCTCAAAACCAGAACATAAGTGTCACGGCCCAAAATTTAGACACGTGACACGGCAGCCAAATCATAATATCAACCCGAGATTTAAGAAAAACATTTATTTCAAAAAACGGGTCAACATTATAATTTAGCTAAGCCTAATTATTTATAAAGTAGCATCATAACCACAAAATAAAATAAAGGAGAAAATAAATGCTTTTTAATGCGGAAGTCAAACACAAAATCGGTTTTCAAAAGAAATTACCAACCATAAATATTCCCAAGAATAGAATTTAAATAACGTGAAATAAAGTCCAAACTTAATGTCTCATTACATCAGAACGAGAAACAGAAAGAAGAAGATGGAGAAAACGGATAGCATCATCCTCGGTAGAAACGGATAGCTCAACGATTTTCGAAACTGCTACCTCCCACACCTGGAAGTAGTCATTTCGAAATCACAAAGAAAAAGGGACGTGAGCGCTGGCTCAGTAGGACAGAAACAAAAGTGGGTTAACAGATAACATTTAAAAGTATGGCATAATATTCGTTTCCAAAAATAATCAACAATTTAAAAAATTACATGACATAATAATCATAAAAAAAATAATCAACAATTTCGTGAAAAACATTTTTAAAACAAGTTTTATTCTGCTGAGGACTTAGCGTAGCAGCAATATACGTGCCCCAATATGAAAATAATAAACCATTAAAACAATCATCATACTATGAGTGAGGACTTGTCGTAGCTATAATATACGTGTCTCGAATTTGAATTATCCTAGATCATCTCGATACGGTCTAAACAGGCCGAACGGCCCTGCGCAGGTTTAGGGACCTTCCCCCATGGCGTCAACTTCGGGACGCACGCATCATTTACAATGATCGTGAACTAGAGCTCAATTATGTTCACCGGATTATTCAAAAGATGGTATTTACCAAGTTATATTATGCCATTAATCAAAACACTCTTTAAAATACACATTTATTACAAAATACGTTGCATGCGTTTATTTCATCAAAAATAGTATAATAATTTCATAAATCGAAAACAGCATGCCATCAACAAAACAGGGGAATTTAAAACACTTGACTACTCCCAGAAAAGGCTTGAACGTCCTACCTCAATTTTCGCACAAGCGTTGCGATAATGTGATCCACCAATCAAGTAAGAACGTCAAATAATTCCTATAATCAAACATATGATCAGTCTAGGTCTAGACATAATCAACCAATCATTTTAGTGTGCCACAAAAGATTTCAAAACGTGTAATAAACATTTGGGATTTAAAATTTTTGAAAAACTCTAAGTTAAGATATTTCTGGTCATGGGCAGACTGACCTAGGCTGATTGTAAAATCAATATCAATTCATTTTTAATACCAAAAATTCTAAATTTTTAATATGTTAAACTAGACATCCGTAGCTTTAATTCCATATAATTTTTATAATTTTTGGACATCGTTTGGTCATTCAACTAGGCCAAAAACCGAGGGTTGTTTTCAGGCATAAAAATCTGGGTTTCAGTTTCGGTTCAAAACCTGGCAGTTCTGTCCGCCTATCTTAGAAAAATATTTTGACTAGACAAATGGAGGATTTTGGTTCTGAAATTTTGTAGGAATTTATGGGACATCTTGAATTTAATTTTAGGCTCAAGAATCACTCAAAAATCATTTTTAAAACTCAAGTTATGGCTGACACAAATTTACTGTTCATATGGTAATTTTCCAGATTTCCGTTTTTCTGTGTCCGAATTTCGATTAGCCTCAAACCAATTCAATTTTCATCTAATGATCACGAAATTTTGTGGAAAACCTTATTTATATGTCATTAACATAACCCAAGAATCAAATTGACAAAATCATAAAATCTTACACATATGATAATAGGGTTTTTGAAAAGGGGATCAATGAGGCAAAATTTTAGTGTTTGAGAGAAAAATCACACCTTGTTTGTGCTGCCCTATTTTTGATGCTTGGTCTCCCTTTTGGCTGAATTTGTGTGAGTATTGGAGTCTTCAAAACAGTATGGAAATAGTGGAGAAAACCATATAAATTTCGGATTTAAAATCAAAAGGAGAAGGAAGGAAAAAGTTTGATTTCTCACCTTGTTTTTGTCTCAAAAGTTGTTGAATCTTTGAGCTGCATTTTGGTAGGTTTTGTTTGCTGTTTTGGGTGTGTTTTGGGAGAGAAAATTCAGAGAGGGGAGAGGGGAAAGCTGGCCGAAATTTTGAGGGGGAAAGGAGGGGTGAATGAGAGTTAAAAGGGGGTTTTTATACTAGGTTTTTTTTCTTTCCCTTTCTCTTCCTTGTTTGGCTCAAAATTTTAAGGGGCAAAAGGGAAAGTTTTTGTGCTGTTTTGAGGCTAGGGTTTTCTCTCTTATTTCCCCTTAAGTGGCCGAAAATTATCCCTTAGTTTTTAAGGAAAAATAATTTGAATTTTAATTGAGTTTTAACCTAGCTTTTAATTCAAATAAAATCTCCTTTATTTCCTACACTTTATGGCCGAATTTCTTCTTTATATCTAAGGAATGAAATTTGAATTTGAATCCTTCTTGGATTTGTGGAATTTTAATTTTAATTTAAAATCCCAAGTGATGGCCGAATGTTTTAGGGTTTTTTTTTTAAGTTCAAATTGTTGACTTTTTGAGCGGAATTTGACTAGGAAACCAACCTAGGGTTTCCAAAAGATTTTTAAATTAATTTTTGGCACACTAATTTTATTTAAATTATATATTGACCCTTAAATAAAATTTAAGGCATCACAAATATCTACCACTAAAAATAGTTTCGTCCTCGAAACTTTAAGAATTACTCCAAACTAAAGAAGAGAATAAGATTATGAATAACTTCTCATTTCATTAAGCGATCTTAATGCACCTTTCAAAACATATAGTGGTATATCTACCACTATAAATAGAGTAGGGTTACAAAACAAACTTAAGTCGACTACATTACATGTACTCTACTGCTTAGCGAACCATTCAGCATGGTTCTCGCGCATATCTTTCTCGGTTTCCCATGTGGCTTCCTCTTCACCATGGTTACTCCAAAGAACCTTCACCATGAGTATTGTTTTCGTTCTCAGCTGCTTGTCCTTTCGATCCAAAATCTTCACCGGAACCTCGACGTAAGAGACATCTGGTTGGATTTCTATATCATCCGTTGAAATGACTTCTGACTCTGTTCGTGCACTCTTCCTCAGCATCGATACATGGAAAACGTTGTGCACTCCCAAGGTGTCGGGTAACTTCAACTCATATGCAACCTTACCAACTCTGTGTACGATCTCGAAAGGTCCAATGTAACGTGGTGCTAGCTTCCCTTTAACTCTGAAACGAGAGATACCTTTCTTCGGTGAAACCTTTAGCAACACAAACTCTCCGACCTCGAACTCTAACGGCTTTCTGCGTTGATCAGCATAGCTCTTCTGTCGACTCTGTGCGGGTAGAAGTCGTTGTTTGATGATGGCAATCTTCTCGTACTGGTCTAGGATCATCTCGGGTCCACCCACTGGTGCTTCCTGGTTGTCAACCCAATAGATGGGTGATCTATAAGGCTTTCCGTACAACGCTTCAAAGGGTGCCATTCTGATACTCGCTTGATAACTGTTGTTGTATGCAAACTCTGCCATGTAGAGGTGTTTGCTCCATCCATCTCCAAGATCAAGAACGTAGGCACGTAGCATATCCTCGAGAATCTTTATGAGACGCTCCGACTGACCATCTGTCTGTGGATGAAAAGCGGTGCTAAAATTCAGTTCCGTGCCTAGAGCTTCTTGTAGACTTTGCCAAAAGCGAGCGTTGAAGCACGTATCACGATCAGAAACAATCACCGAAGGAACTCCATGCAATCTGACTACGTTCCTCATGTAAAGCTCAGCTAGCTGGTTCCTGGTGCAAGTCGTCTTGAACGGGATGAAGTGTGCAGTCTTCGTGAGACGATCTACAACTACCCAGACTCCATCAGATCCATCCTGTGCTCTCGGTAAGCCGGTTAAGAAGTCCATTCCTATACTATCCCACTTCCACTGAGGTATTGGAAGTGGTTGGAGCAGACCTGCGGGTCTCTCCCGTACTGCCTTTACTTTCTGACACGTCAAACAGTTGGCCACGAAGTTCTTCACATCTAACTTCATACCTCTCCACCAAAGTTGCCATCTTAAGTTTTGATACATCTTGTTTCCACCTGGGTGCATGGCGAACCTCGACTGATGAAACTCTGACAAGATCTCCTGTATAAGCTCTGGGATGTGTGGCACTACTAAGCGACCTTCGTTGTAAAGAATTCCACTGGCGTCCATCGACCACTCTGCAACACGCTTTCCCTTTAATAATCTATCTCGGATGTCAACGAAACGTGTATCTGCCAACTGATTCTCCTTGATCCTCTGCACGTAGTCTGGTTCCATCACTAAGTTGTATAACACTGAGTGACCCTGAACTTCGCCAAAACGAACTTGATAAGCTATGAGAACTCTGTCCTTTTCCCACTTATCTATCTGCATCGCCATTATAGAAGCATCATGATCAGGATTGGGAACTGCCTCTCTTTTCCTACTTAGTGCATCTGCAACCACGTTTGCTTTACCCGGATGGTACTCGACTTGGAAGTCGTAGTCTTGCGTGTATTCTACCCACCTTCTCTGATGCAGGTTGAGATCTTTCTGTGTAGCTAGGTATTTCAAACTCTTGTGATCTGAAAACAGTCTAAAACTGGCACCGTACAGATAACAACGCCAAATCTTAAGCGTAAACACTACTACAGCTAACTCTAGATCGTGTGTAGGGTAGTTTCGTTCGTGTTGTTTCAGCTGTCGTGAGGTATAAGCGATAACTCGGTTCTGTTGCATCAAGACTGCTCCAAGACCTTGATGAGAAGCATCGGTGTAGACGTCATATACTTGATCCTGATTCGGAATGATAAGGATAGGTGCAGACGTCAAACGACTCTTTAACTCTTGGAAGACTGACTCACAGCTGTTGTCCCAAACGAAAGGTATATCCTTCTTTGTCAGATTGGTGAGGGGAGCGGCGAGCTTGCTGAAGTCCTGTACAAAACGTCGATAATATCCCGCTAAGCCCAAGAAGTTTCGGATCTCTGGAACATTCTTCGGTCGTTCCCACTTAAGAATCGCTTCAACCTTGGATGGATCAACTGACATACCATCTCCTGAGATGATATGTCCGAGAAACTTAACCTCTGTCATCCAAAACTCACATTTTTCTTTCTTGGCGTACAACTGATGTTCACGAAGAGTCTGTAAAACTATATTGAGATGCTGTGCATGATCTTCACGAGTTCGGGAGTAGATGAGGGTGTCGTCGATGAATACGATGACGAACTTATCAAGAAAAGGTCGGAAGACTCTATTCATCATACCCATGAAGGCTGCTGGCGCGTTTGTCAAACCGAAAGGCATTACTAAGAACTCGTAACTGCCATACCTCATTCGGAACGCCGTCTTTGGGATATCCTCCTCTCTAACCCGAAGCTGATGATAACCGGATCTCAAATCAATCTTGGAGAAGAAACAAGCTCCACCCAACTGGTCGAACAAGTCATCTATGCGTGGTAACGGATACTTATTTTTGATGGTCACACTGTTGAGCTTTCTGTAGTCTATACAGAGACGAAGCGAACCGTCGGCTTTCTTCACAAAAAGGACTGATGAACCCCAAGGTGAGTTGCTGTCTCGGATAAAGCCCAGCGATTTCAACTCATCCAGCTGCTTGCACAACTCTTTCATCTCTAGAGGTGCCATACGATACGGAGCAGAAGCAAAAGGAGCTGTTCCAGGAACTAAGTCGATACAAAACTCTATTTCTCGATGAGGTGGTAAACCTGGAAGAGCTTTTGGAAAAACATCTAGAAAACTATCGACAACAGGTATAGGTTGGGTACTCTTTTCAGAACTGGATCCTTCTACCACACACAAGGATAAGAAGCAAAGAATACCCTGTCTACTCTTCGACACTAACCTCAGAGTAGATCTATCAACATCTGAAACTAAGCTTAACTGATAGGACACTACATGTCCAAAATCAGTTGTAAAGATAACGCGACGATTACGACAATCAAGCATAATCCTATATCAGGAAAGCCAGTCATATCCCAGAATAACATCATAAGCAAACATAGGCATTACTACAAGTGATGCCTCCAAACAAACATCCCCAACATAAACATAGGCTTGACACCCATCACTAACAGTAGTCGTGCCCAACGGGGATTTCACACATAAGGGAGAGTCAAGATTTTACAGTTTTAAACCAAGCCTACGAGCATAATGTTGGGCTATAAAAGAGTGTGTAGCTCCGGTGTCAAACAAAACATGTGCATATGTACCAAAGATAGGAATTATACCATCTAATGTAGTCGGTGTATGATCTATCTCCATGCTGTCAGCTCCAAGAGCGTGTACCTGTGGTGCTTTACCACGATTTTGAGTTGTATTCCCTCGCTGATAGCCCGTACTCTGACCCTGTGGTGGCGGTCTCTGATAACTCGGCACTGGGAACTGCTGTAGCGGTGTAGCATGTGGAACATAAGGCACAGTGTACTGGCTCGTGCGCTGAGGCTGATAGGGAGCCGGAAGCTGAGGGTGCTGTGACTGCGAAAACTGGGGAGTAAACTGTTGTCTTTGTGGAAGACCATTCTGATTCCGCTGATGATGATGTCTATGAGCATTGTCTCTCGACTGTCTCTTCGGGTAAACATTTCTTTTGTGGCCTTCATCACCACACTCGAAGCAGGTAATCACATTCACCTGACCCTGTCGCTGTCCAGAAGACTGATAAGAACCCGATCCCTGAGACTGCTGGTTCTTCTGGTGAGGAGTCTGCGGCTTGTGTTGAGGCTTGTTGCGGATTGGTCCAGACTTGTTTTTGTTACGAGCTTCAAGGAACTCCTTGTCGCCCTCTTCCACTGTCAACGCCTTAGCAACTATCTGCTGGTAGCTATCCCTGATCTGGAACGGTTGTACACCCCTCTTCACATAGAGGCTAAGCCCTTCCTCAAAGCGGAGACACTTAGTAGCTTCATCTAACACCTGATTCTTCGCATACCGTGCTAACTCAGTGAACTTGGCTTCATATTCCCACATTGACATAGATCCTTGCTTCAAACGGACGAACTCCCTAGCTTTTCTGTCGTGGAACTGAGCTGAAAAGAAACGCTCGTGAAAACGCTCTTCGAAAACTGTCCAAGAAGACCTCTGCTCCTCTGTCAAACCATCCTCGATACTAGCCCACCAGGTAGAGGCTAGACCCACCAGCTTGTTGGAAGCAAACTCAACCCAGAACTCTGCGGGTGTAGCGGTCAACTTTAGCTGCTAGCGAATGGCATCAAACCAGTAGTCGGCATCCACCTCTGTGCCCGTGCCGTCGAAAGTGGGTACGTGAGGCTTAAAGAAAAGAGTTAGGCCTGCCTGTTTAGGATGTATCATAGGCTGGGTAGGTACTGCTCTAGAGGTAGGGTTTTCGGTGGTAGGCATTTGCTGAGGAGTCTAAGAAGAACTCCCCGCTCTCTGGGTCTCATTAGGAACAACATTGGCTACAGGAGCTGGGTTAGGTGTTCCAAAAGGTAACACGGTGAGGAGAGCCTGTATCGCTGCCGTGAGATTCTGCATCGCTGTTAGCTGATCGTTCGGTGTAGGGACCGCTGTATTCTGTCTCCCTTGAGGCTGCGTGTTCCCGGGGTTCTCTTCGTCGTTGCCTCTCTGCTGCCTCTGACTACGCGTGCCGGGACGAGCCATTTTGCTATATGAGATTGAAGGAAGAGGAAATCCTATAAGCTTCTAAGAGTAAGAAAACTATGTTTGGGTATTTTGAAAACGTTTTGATGAAAACCCTTTTGAAAACGTTTTGATGAAAAACCCTTTTGAAAACGTTTTGATGGAAAACCCTTTTGAAAACCTGGTCTCTGATACCATTATTTGTCACGGCCCAAAATTTAGACACGTGACACGGCAGCCAAATCATAATATCAACCCGAGATTTAAGAAAAACATTTATTTCAAACAACATTATAATTTAGCTAAGCCTAATTATTTATAAAGTAGCATCATAACCACAAAATAAAATAAAGGAGAAAATAAATGCTTTTTAATGCGGAAGTCAAACACAAAATCGGTTTTCAAAAGAAATTACCAACCATAAATATTCCCAAGCATAGAATTTAAATAACGTGAAATAAAGTCCAAACTTAATGTCTCATTACATCAGAACGAGAAACAGAAAGAAGAAGATGGAGAAAATGGATAGCATCATCCTCGGTAGAAACGGATAGCTCAACGATTTTCGAAACTGCTACCTCCCGCACCTGGAAGTAGTCATTTCGAAATCACAAAGAAAAAGGGACGTGAGCGCTGGCTCAGTAGGACAGAAACAAAAGTGGGTTAACAGATAACATTTAAAAGTATGGAATAATATTCCTTTCCAAAAATAATCAACAATTTAAAAAATTACATGACATAATAATCATAAAAAAAATAATCAATAATTTCGTGAAAAACATTTTTAAAACAAGTTTTATTCTGCTGAGGACTTAGCGTAGCTACAATATACGTGCCCCAATATGAAAATAATAAATCATTAAAACAACCATCATATTATGAGTGAGGACTTGTCGTAGCTATAATATACGTGCCTCGAATTTGAATTATCCTAGTTCATCTCGTTACGGTCTAAACAGGCCGAACGGCCCTGCACAGGTTTAGGGACCTTCCCCCATGGCGTCAACTTCGGGACACACGCATCATTTACAATGATCGTGAACTAGAGCTCAATTATGTTCACCGGATTATTCAAAAGATGGTATTTACCAAGTTATATTATGCCATTAATCAAAACACTCTTTAAAATACACATTTATTACAAAATACGTTGCATGCGTTTATTTCATCAAAAATAGTATAATAATTTCATAAATCGAAAACAGCATGCCATTAATAAAATAGGGGAATTTAAAACACTTGACTACTCCCAGAAAAGGCTTGAACGTCCTAACTCAATTTTCGCACAAGCGTTGCGATAATGTGATCCACCAATCAAGCAAGAACGTCAAATAATTCCTATAATCAAACATATGATCAGTCTAGGTCTAAACATAATCAGCCAATCATTTTAGTGTGCCACAAAAGATTTCAAAACGTGTAATAAACATTTGGGATTTAAAATTTTTGAAAAACTCTAAGTTAAGATATTTCTGGTCATGGGCAGACTGACCTAGGCTGATTGTAAAATCAATATCAATTCATTTTTAATACCAAAAATTCTAAATTTTTAATATGTTAAACTAGACATCCGTAGCTTTAATTCCATATAATTTTTATAATTTTTGGACATCGTTTGGTCATTCAACTAGGGCAAAAACCGAGGGTTGTTTTCAGGCATAAAAATCTGGGTTTCAGTTTCGGTTCAAAACCTGGCAGTTCTGTCCGCCTATCTTAGAAAAATATTTTGACTGGACAAATGGAGAATTTTGGTTCTAAAATTTTTCAGGAATTTAGGGGACATCTTGAATTTAATTTTAGGCTCAAGAATCACTCAAAAATCGTTTTTAAAACTCAAGTTATGGCTGACACAAATTTACTGTTCATATGGTAATTTTACAGATTTCCGTTTTTCTGTGTTCGAATTTCGATTAGCCTAAAACCAATTCAATTTTCATCCAATGATCACGAAATTTTGTGGAAAACCTTATTTATATGTCATTAACATAACCCAAGAATCAAATTGACAAAATCATAAAATCTTACACATATGATAATAGGGTTTTTGAAAAGGGGATCAATGAGGCAAAATTTTAGGGTTTGAGAGAAAAATCACACCTTGTTTGTGCTGCCCTATTTTTGATGCTTGGTCTCCCTTTTGGATGAATTTGTGTGAGTATTGGAGTCTTCAAAACAGTATGGAAATAGTGGAGAAAACCATATAAATTTCGGATTTAAAATCAAAAGGAGAAGGAAGGAAAAAGTTTGATTTCTCACCTTGTTTTTGTCTCAAAAGTTGTTGAATCTTTGAGCTGCCTTTTGGTAGGTTTTGTTTGCTGTTTTGGGTGTGTTTTGGGAGAGAAAATTCAGAGAGGGGAGAGGGGAAAGCTGGCCGAAATTTTGAGGGGGAAAGGAGGGGTGAATGAGAGTTAAAAGGGGGTTTTTATACTAGGTTTTTTTTCTTTCCCTTTCTCTTTCTTGTTTGGCTGAAAATTTTAAGGGGCAAAAGGGAAAGTTTTTGTGCTGTTTTGAGGCTAGGGTTTTCTCTCTTATTTCCCCTTAAGTGGCCGAAAATTATCCCTTAGTTTTTAAGGAAAAATAATTTGAATTTTAATTGAGTTTTAACCTAGCTTTTAATTCAAATAAAATCTCCTTTATTTCTTACACTTTATGGCCGAATTTCTTCTTTATATCTAAGGAATGAAATTTGAATTTGAATCCTTCTTGGATTTGTGGAATTTTAATTTTAATTTAAAATCCCAAGTGATGGCCGAATGTTTTAGGGTTTCTTATTGAAGTTCAAATTGTTGACTTTTTGAGCGGAATTTGACTAGGAAACCAACCTAGGGTTTCCAAAAGATTTTTAAATTAATTTTTGGCACACTAATTTTATTTAAATTATATATTGACCCTTAAATAAAATTTAAGGCGTCACAATAAGCAAAGATAATTACCTAAAACTGAAACTATGCCATAATTGAGCATAAGACAGTTTAGTGAGAGTACTAACATCGCGGTAGATGTACTGTTGTGCCACTGTGTTGTGGTCAACCTTACTATTCACGTATGAATAGTGGTCAAAGTTACTATTCACGTATGAATAGTGGTCAAAGGTACTATTAATGATGAATAGTACTATTCATAAAAATTTTATTTCTTGCATGTTTGAACTTACTGAGCCTGTAACTCACCATTTTTGCTAATGTTGTAGGTAAGCGACCAGCTCAGTAGCTTGTTTGACTGGATGCGGACGGCATGGCGTGTGTCAGATCGGATAACTGAGCGAGGGATATGGTCCTGCCAGAGTCTTTCCGCTGAGCGATAAAAAGGGAAGGAAAAAAAAAAAAGAAACAGTCTTTTGTAATATTATATATTTACGAAAGTACTGTAATATGTAAATTGCTTTGTATTTGCCAACAAAGTAAATAGTGGGAAATGTTTTACATGATGTTTAAAGAAAAAAAAAATTTTCCCTAAAAACGTCATGATTTAAAAAGAGAGAGAGATAAGCCGGCGATACATGAGAGTACAATCTATCGCAATTAGCGATAAAGCTAAACTGTAATAGTATTATATAATCTCTACGAGGGGCGGGCCGCCACAGCTGGTATCAGAGCCAAGTTTGAGATTGGTCTAGTTTATAATACCAACTGCTGCCACAGTTGGTATCAGAGCAAGGTTTACGGTTGGTGTAGTCTAGAATACCAACTGCTGCCACAGTTGGTATCAGAGCCGAATTACGGTTGGTTTAGTTTGGATTACCAACTGCAGTCACAGTTGGTATATCAGAGCAGTGTAACCATATCCTGATTTGACACTTTACGCATCCTGCACCGCTATCCAAGTAAGTAGTTTACTTAAGTTTAGTTAATTATTTTCTTATATGAAAATAATTATGTTATAGGTAGCAAGATGACCAGACCTCCATATGTGAGACCACCGTTACCACGACCGAGAGGAGTATTACGGGTATGGACGAGACCTATTGTGAGGCCGTCTATTTCCCAACGACCGTTAATTAGACCTCCGGTGCCCGAGAGACCTCCGGTACCAGTACCAGCATCAGTGCCAGCGCCAGTAGATGTAGTACAGCCACGACCGATAGTTCATCTACCGGTGGTAGTGGACATTCCAGTTGTTGGTGGACGCCAACATAGTGGGGTGAGAGTTTCAGCTCGGGCAGTACAGGCATTTCGAGCTAGCAGTCCTCCTATGTTTGACGGTGGATGACAATCGATGGAGGCGAAGGACTGGCTCCATGCCATCGAAAGGATTATGGTGATATGCGACATCGATCGAGATATGTGGATCCAGTTGGCCGTCAGGCACCTTACGAGGCTTTGTATGGACGGAAGTGCAGATCACCATTACACTGGTATGATTTGTGAGAGAAGCAGTTGCATAAGACGGACTTCATAAAAGAGACTTCCGATGCAATTGCTAGAATTCAGCGTCAAATGAAAATTGCGCAAAGCCGACAAAAGAGTTATGTGGACAAGAGGCGGAGATCCTTGGAGTTCGATGAAGGAGACTTCGTATTTCTTAAGGTATCGTCTATGAAGGGGATTATGCGTTTCGGTAAGAAGGGGAAACTGAGTCCAAGATATATTGGACCTTATGAAATTATCGAACGCATTGGAAGGGTCGCTTATAAATTAGCGTTACCTCCAGAATTGTCGGCAGTGCATAATGTATTTCATGTGTCGATGCTGAGAAAATATATACCAGATCCGTCCCATGTGTTGAAGCATGAGCCTATTCAAATCCATGAGGATTTGACATATGAGGAACAACCTATTCAAGTACTGGCTCGTGAAGAGAAAGTACTGAGGAATAAGACAATCCCACTAGTGAAAATTCTGTGGAAAAATCATAACATTGAAGAAGCTACGTGGGAACGAGAAGATGAGATGAGGAGTTTATACCCCCACTTGTTCTAATTTTCGAGGACGAAAATTTTATAAGGAGGGGTGAATGTGACAACCGGGAAATTCAGGCAATTCTCAGATGAAAATGTACAAATGTATGTATATAATAATTTGTACTATTTAAAGAGTGAAATAAATGTATTTATATTGTTTAGAATATATGAAAATGTTCTAACAATACTGATGAATAAGAATTCAGTGTTGGAAAAATTCACTGAGTTGAAACGGGTGAAACGGTGTCAAAACCGGCATTGAAAACCCTAACCGGGACAATAAAAGACGGAAAACTTCCGGGATTAATTTTGATCAAACGGAAGCAGTTTAAATTGATCCGACTGCACAGGAGACCTCAGGAACACGCCGGGACGATTTCAGGAAAATTTCGGCTCGAACCGGTATCGGTCAAAAAGTAGTCGAATTAATGTGAATAGTGAAAGTCAAAGTCAACTTTGCTTTAGCATTTATGACATCATAAATCCCTTTAATAAATGGGATTAAAACGGTGGTTGGTAGCATTAATGGCCATGATTCATTTACTTTTTGATCTAAAGGCCAAGATTTGGCCAAAATTCATCATTTTTAATTTGTGAAAATTATGGAAAGTATTAGTGTTGAAAGGTGGTGAAATCTCATTGGTGGAAAGCCAAATTAATTGGCCTTTTAGTGGCACAAGTCGGCCACTTTTGGAACAAAAAGCCGAGACCATTTGAAAGCCAAAAACCAAAGAAAATTTTCTAAGTGTTTTCTTCATGGTGGAGCCGTGAGTGACCCAAGATGAACCAAGCAATTTCTTCAATATTTCTACACAAAATTGGTGTCAAAGCATTCCTTGAAGACAAAGGAAGCAAGTGACTAAGGTAACACCCCTTGGACTTAACTTTTTCTTGGTTTTTCTTCAAGAAAACCGTGGGATGAATAGTGAAATAAGATGGAAAATTTTTGGTTGTTTTCCATGATTTGATGCTTGGGTTTTGTTAAGGGTGTAACAAGGAAGAAAACCATGTATTTGGTTTAAAGAAAAACCAAAAATTTGTTGGTTTTCCAAGGGTAAAACCGTGGGTTACCTTGAGTAAGCAATAAGAAATTTGTGTGGTTTAATTGCTAACATGCTTTCAAGTTAAATTTTGTGAAGAAGAAACCATGAATTGCATTATGGAAAAGCTTGAAAAAAATTTTGGTGTGCATTTATCTAATGTGGCCATGGGGTTACCTAAGGGTTTGGAAGAAACTTTTGCATGATTTATGTGATGTTTGGTTAATTTAAATCATGCATTTTAATATGCAAGTGATGGAATTATGAGTGAAAGAATGAAACAAAAATGTTGTGCATGTTTTTCATTCATTGGCCGTGGGTTATATATGGTAAAAAACCCTAAAAATTTGGTTGAAAAATGTAATGAAAATGGGCTTGAAAATGTGTTAAAAAAATGACATTTTAATAGCCTAAAATGTGGTGGAAAATTTGATAAGTTTGGTTCGGTTTGATTGTGAAAACCGAGACCAAAACTAAGGACAAAATTGAGAAAAAAATTTTGTAATGTGGGTTAAAATATAAAATTGGAAATTTGTGAGCTTTTATGTAAAAGTTTGGAAAACTTTTACATAAAATAGGCTTGTGGTATAGTACATGGCAGGTACATATGGTTCGAGGCGTACCTAACGCCAGAAGCCCTAAAATTACGCCGAAATGCTGCTGAAATTTCGAAAACAGCATTTGGGGTAAAATGGAAATAAAAATAAAAAGTTTGGGGTCGGGTCAGAAACCTGAGTCCCTAACGGAAAATTGAATGAGGAAAACCTAAGGGGTGGTTCGTGAATAGTAATCCGTCCCCTTAAAAATTTAAAACGCGAGTGAAATTGAAAAACCGACCCCGAGGGGGGGGGGGCGTTTTTGGAAATGAAATAAAGGTCCGAGTCGGGAATGGAAAACCCGAGCCTCGGAGACCTAGGTCGGAAATGTCTAGATGAACGTTTTAAATACTAGTGAAACGTCCATTTGAGGCTCCGAAACGATAGAAAATCGCCAAACCGACGTAGGGGTCGGAATAGTGCTTCCCGAGGGTCGGGAAAGTGAAAAGTGAAAATAAAATAAAAACGAACCCGGTAATGATTAGAAAAGAGTCAGAAAAGTTCCTGAGAGCCAAAAATGCAGTCTGGATCGAGAAAATTTCCGTCAGGGGCAAAATTGTAATTTTGCCAAAATATAGGGGTAAAATCGTAATTTTGCCAAAATACAGGGGTAAAATTGTAATTTTGCAAAAGTTGAGAAAAAATGGGAAAAATGATAAATTAAGCCTAAAAAGTTATAAATAGGTTTTATTTAAGCTTTTAAATGAAAAATAAAAGCTATAAATGGAAATAGAAATTAACAGACAAGGTTTTGTCTGTAGGATCCAAAAATCGACCTACAAGGAAGGCGATCAAAGATCCAAGAGAGATAGAGGGAAGAGACTGATAAGGTAAGTTCAGACATTTATCTGTCTGCAACATATAGCATTATTGTTGCTAACTTTGATGTACTAACTATAAGTTAGGTACATATGTGCTACGGGCACTATTATAGAGTAGAGAGAGAGACGTAATGTGCTACGGGCACTATTGAGAATGGACACATTGTTAATTGTGCTTCGGGCACTAGAGCGAGGTTAATGAAACTCACTCCCCTAAAATTAAAATGTGAACCATTCCTAACCACGGGACAATGTGAAGTCACCGGGTTAGAATTTTAAAAAGTCGGTAATGAAACCACTTTCTGGCGTACCAGCCTTCCGTACAGGGAGGTACTTTTGCCTTCGGGGCTATGAGAATAAGGCTGTGGAGGTCAGCACTGATGTACCGCTCCCAGTCATGTACAATTTTGCCTTCGGGGCTATGAGATTAAGGCTGTGGAGGTCAACACTAATGTACCGCTTCCAGTCATGCGCACTTAAATGGTACTGCCAACCTGAGCTCAAAACCAGAACATAAGCAAAGATAATTACCTAAAACTGAAACTATGCCATAATTGAGCATAAGACAGTTTAGTGAGAGTACTAACATCGTGGTAGATGTACTGTTGTGCCACTGTGTTGTGGTCAACCTTACTATTCATGTATGAATAGTGGTCAAAGTTACTATTCACATATGAATAGTGATCAAAGGTACTATTCATGATGAATAGTCTATTCATAGAAATTTTATTTCTTGCATGTTTGAACTTACTGAGCCTGTAGCTCACCATTTTTGCTAATGTTGCAGGTAAGCGACCAGCTCAGTAGCTTGTTTGACTGGATGCTGACGGGATGGCGCGTGTCAAATCGGATAACTGGGCGAGGGATATAGTCCTGCCAGAGTCTTTCCGCTGAGCGATAAAAAGGGAAGGAAAAAAAAAAAGAAACAGTCTTTTGTAATATTATATATTTATGAAAGTACTGTAATATGTAAATTACTTTGTATTTGCCAACAAAGTAAGTAGTGAGAAATGTTTTACATGATGTTTAAAGAAAAAAAAAATTTCCCTAAAATCGTCATGATTTAAAAAGAGAGAGAGATAAGCCGGCGACCCATGAGAGTACAATCTATCGCAGTTAGCGATAAAGCTAAACTGTAATAGTATTGTATGATCTCTACGAAGGGCGGGCCGCCACATACGAAGTCCGCTTTGAGTGGATCGATCTGCTTTTGACGTTCATTGTGCAGTAACCTTAATCTTGAGTAAAAGGACAGCTTCATGTATATGACTTGTGTACTTTGATGTTCCAATGGCTAAACCGTCTCGAGGTAGTAAGCTTATAGACCGGTTCGTTGGGTGCATAACTTGTATACGATGAAGGGTTCGTTTACAGATATCAGAATCATAGCTTTAATGAGGAGTTAAGGGTATCCTCTTAAAGGCATTATACTGAATGTGAAAATAGACAAGGCCTTGGGTCGTCTGCTGGGTAGATGACTTCTTTTTCATATATGGTGAATAATCATTTTCTTAATTCGGTAGTATAATGGAACTTTAAGATAGCCTGATCAGTAGGATTAAACGGACTTTGGCCTAAGGCTGATCATGGATATCATATGAGGGTTCTACATACATGACAAGGTCATTGGACGATAGCTTGTCACAGGCTTACGTAATACGGTATATAATTAGGAGTTCAGTTTCAGGTTTATGGTGGTGTGACTTTGAAATTAGTGATCATATGATTGAGTTGTTCGGTAAAGAATGATGATCATATGGATTTGCGAGAGCCCGATTATATATGTCCAATCAGTCCCTCTACTAGCTCCACATAATTCCTTAACGTTTGGCAAATTGATTTGTGTATGCTGTTGGCTAGTTTATTATGCATGGATGGTGTTGACATAGGATTAAGATGGTAGACAAGATTCTTCCCGGTTGGATTCAGATTTTTTTTGGATAATAGAGTACACAATTATTTGAACTCCAAATAAAGTTGTTATGATTTTATTTTAGATTGGATTGGAGTTGTAGAAAATTATCTATGAGAACAAGAATTTGAAATACAACTGTTTTATGGATTTCGAAATTTGAAATTTGAATTTTGAATTTTGAAATTTGAATTTTGAATTTGAAATTTGAATTTTGAATTTGAAATTTGAATTTGAAATTTGAATTTGAAATTCGAATTTGAAATTCGAATTTGAAATTTGAAATTTGAAATTTAAATTTGAAATTTGAAATTTGAAATTTGAAATTTGAATTTGAAATTCGAATTTGAAATTTGAAATTCAAATTTTGAATCACAGTCCAAGTGGGATTCGAATTTGTTGTAGTAAATCCACAAGGAATGAAATTCGAATTTGAGTTGGATAAGGAGAGGAAAATTTTATTAGAATCCTACTTGAATTTTGAATCTAAATCCGAACTAAAGTTGGACGAAAATTTTGAGGATTATCCTCAATGGATTTTCAAATTTTTTGTGGATAAGGTTCAAGGAAAAATTCAAGTTTCAATCCCAGTTGAATTTAGATTCTCTCCTCCAAGATAATGGCCGAATTTTTTGAGTGAATCCCCTAGGAGATTTTCGGTTATTTTGGATAAGGATGAGATAAGATTCAAGCTTGAAAATCCTAGTGGAATTTTGATTCTCCCTTGTCCAAAAGTGGCCGCATTTTTGTGGAGATTTTCTCCTTTGAATTTTTGGATTTTTTGGTTAAAAAAAAAGGGAGATAAAATTTTAGTTAAAATTTTGTTTAGATTTCGATTGGATGTATCCTAAAGTAGCCGAATTTATTGTTGGGATTTTTCCCTTGGAAAATTTGGACTTTGTGCTTGTGGATAAGGGAGAATATCTTCTTCTAATTCAATTCGAATTCAAAGAATCACCTCATGCAGGTCTATAAATAGAGGTCCTGCCACTCCAGTTCTCTCAGATCACAGACTCTCAGGTGAGCAGGCTTATTGTTGCACAACTCACCGTGACAATAAGTTCTTTAGAGATCTGGGTGGTTGGAAGAAGACTAGCAGTGCTAGCATACCGATTGAGGTTCAGAGTGCCCACATACTCAGCCATTCGGGAATTGGAAAATAGTAGAGAAGGCTAGTTGGTTGAAACCCTCCGGTAAGATTGACGTCCTTGAGATATGAGTTTTAATTGTTGTTGGTTTATTGTATATGGCATCATGAGATATTTAACGATCTAAAAAATTTTTATTGTTCCGCTGCGCCACTCTGATATGTTTTTATCGATTTATTTTCCTGCAATTGGTATCAGAGACATCTCATGAGTATGCCATGCACATAAATTAGACAATTACTTAGTCTTTTTATTTATGTATGGATTTGATATTTAGAGAGTTGCATTCTAGGATTCCTTAATATTGTTATCATGTATTATGTATAAAGTATGTGGTTATTTTAATTTTTTGAATTATTATAAGCATGCTTGTTTATGCCAGTTACGGTTCCTTAGAATTTAGAAAAATTGTATCTAGGAATTTTTATGTAACCATGGGAGCAGTTTATTAGCACTGTAATTTTCCCCATGGATTTTAATTTCTGTCTCTTAGAATTATTATGGTTAGAATTTTTGTACACCGGAAACGATTTAGGAAATTTTTATGTAATTATTCTTGGAGGAGATTGAAGATTGAAGACCGCAATTTATTTTTCCCAAAAGTTAAATTTAATTTAAAGGTTGAAATTTTGATTATGTGGAAAATTTCAATTTAATTGGGATTCAAATTAATTTTTTGGAGATCCTAATAGGTAAATTGGAATATGGCACGAAAATTGAGACACGACCCCTCGGGATAGGCCGTCGGGCCTTGGTGGGGCTGCATCTTCTGCCTTCGGGTAGGATGGGCTGCAGCAGCCCCTGTGCAAGCCATAATCACCCACGACCGCTGGCTTGGCCTGCAACCAAGGGTGGCCGTGGCCTCCCCAAGGCTGGCCGCAGCCTGGGCGTGTAGCCTGTGGCTCCAGGCGCTACCTGTAGTGTGGCGGCCCCGATCTTGGTCCACCGAAACTATTACAATCAAGCTCCTTAGCCGACTGAAATAGCTCGTGAACTTCATCGGGTCGCCTAAATTTTTTTCTTTCCTTTAAACCCTTTGTGAAATTTGGAATCATTTTTTTAAAAAATACTTTTTCTTGTTTGTAAACATAACGTAATTAAACTGAACTATGTTTGTCACTTTTAAACGTACAAACATAGTTTATACACAATACATAATTCAAATCTTTTTGCAATACATGTCTTTTCTTTATTCAAATCTCCTCTTTCAATGCTCAGCGGAAAACTTGTAGCAGGACCATATCCACAGTAGATTCCCTATCCCTTTGACACGCTCGCATCCTGCCGCCATTCAGAAATCTACTGGACAGGTTTCTTACCTGCAACATGAACAAACTGATGAGCTAACAAGCTCAGTAAGTTCAAACATACATAGTAAGAATCATATTGATTCAAAAACACTAAAACTCAATTTCCTATGAATAGTACTATTTACCATAAATAGTAACTTTGACCTTTGATTGATGAATAGTAACAGTTACCCTAACTGGTTACTATTCACTTTACTCTATCGGGGTACTATTCACATACCCTAACCGAATTTACATTACTCTAGCGTAAGCTTCGGTTATGCTCAATTATGGTTTTTTATCATTTTATTGATTGTTTATTCTCTATTTGATTTCTAGTTTAGAGCTCTGTTTATGGCAGTATCGATGATTATTAAGGCGCTAACTGGGAGGGTCTAAGGAGTGACCTTAGAACATCGGCCTCCACAGCCCTGATATCCTCGTAGGATCTGAGAAAAACCTCCACCACTATGTTGGAGGGGTGGTACGCCTTAGTGGTTTCATTACCATCTTTCTTATAGTTCCCCACCAATGACATTCATATGAATCGTCCAACGGTGGAACCGTTATTGCCCGTAGGTCTTTACATTTATTTCTTTATGTGTTTTTTTAATTAACCACACTATAGTACCCTAGCACTTCTCCATAGTGTATTATTTATACACTTTTTAATTTCTCATTTCATTAGGTGAGTCAGTTTAACTACACCCCTATTACCCATAGGACTTTACAAGTTTGTACGAAACGTACTTAAATCAATCAAATAGTATTTCATGCTGCAGACATGTAAATATCTAAGCTTACCAAACATTTATCATAGCATCGCGCTATGAAACATTCATATAGCACATAAACCTAGACATAACAGATCAATTCATTCATATAATGAACAACATCAGAATGTTCATGAGCAGACAAATGAATGCTGAAACTTACACATATCACACTTACACATAATAGTCTATTCATGTTGCAGTCAATTAAATGTTCGAACTTACAGATACTTCCGCTAGCATTTCCTTCCCCGGCTCCGCAAACGCTCCTTTGCCGCGTCTGGATCGGGTTCCTATAACCGAAATAACCACGGTTATTCTAAATCTTCATTTCATATTAAAAATTTAGTAAAACGTAAAAATTCTACGTTTTGTTTCCCGTAAATGGTCTTAGGAATCTAAAATCCCATTTTCCATTTTTACACTAACTCTTGGCAAAATTACCATTTTACCCCTGATTTGATTTCTCACCATAAACCTACTTTTTGTTGGTTTAAGACCCAAATTTAACTTTTATAATTTCATTTTAACTATCCTTAGGCATTCACGGCCCTTTCCGAGCCTTTCGAAAATTTTTAGTCAAAATGACCATTTTACCCCTGACGGGTTTCGGGATCGTTATATGCTTACTATGACTTTTAATAGGATTTTCTAAGCCCAAATATCATAAAATAATATTTCTTAAGCTTTTACACACTTTTACAGCATCCATTGCTGTTCGATAAACGACTATTGGTCATCCGACCCTCGGGTGGTACTATTCCGACACCTAGGGTCGTTTCTCGTTTTTCTCACGTTTCAGAGCCTTAAATGGGTATTTTACTACTCCTGAAACGTTTGTTATGCTAATCCCGAGCCTTAGACACTGAGTGGGCTCGGGTTTTCATCCCGACCTCAAATTTACCTTTCGTTTCCTAAAATACCCTTGACATTGGTTTTTCCGTTCTCTTACATTTTCACAACCTCGGATGGATGGTTTACTATTTCTCAAAGGTTCATTTTCCCATTTTCTGAGCTTCACTCATCGAAGGGTCTCAGTTTCCATTACCGAACACAATTTGCCTCTCGTTTTTCACCAAAATGCCCTTAGTGCCGTTTTCAAAATTTCGGCAGCATTTCCGCTAAATTTCTAGGTCTTCAGCGTTTAAGAAACGCCTTAAAACCATCTAACCTATTTTATTCTACCATGTACTATACCAGAGGTCTAACTTTTACGTAAAACTTAACTTTTTACGTAAAAATTTTCACATTTCCCATACATTTTCTTTTTCTGAGATTTCATTCATTTTACTCTTTTTTTTTCTTTTCTTTTTACAATTTGAATACAAATCATATATAAATCATTCCAATACATAAATAAGGAATGAAGGGAAACGAAATCGCTACCGAAATCGTCCCGTCAGTGATCGGACGAACAGTTCGGTCTCGACCGCGTAAACTTTTTGTCTCCGTTCTTTACGTTCGGAATCCCGGTTGGCAATTCTGATGTTGCGGATGTGTCCAAAATGTCGAAAATAGGCCAACGGGCCATTCTTCATTTTTTCGCCCCTGGATCGCCGTTGATCGGCGTTGACCACATTGATCGGCGTTGACCTACGGCGAACGGCGGCAGCGCGAACAACGGAGGTGCCCACCTTGAAGATCTCGACGAGAGGAGTCCATTGGTGGTGTCAATTTCACCATTGGAGGCTCCGATCGTCGACAATCAACCTTGAAAACTCGACCCACGGTGGTGGCATTGAATCTCCGTCGTGTCGGGGTTGTTGCCCGAAATTGTTTGAGGGCTTTTGCTCTGCGCATCACTCTGAGTCTTTTGATACCAACCACGTCACTCAACTCCGTCGGAATCGATGGATTCCATGGTGGCTTCACTGCGGCGACGGTGCGGCTTTGGGCGGCACGACCCAACGACTGTTGAGCCGAAATGAAGCTCAGGTTTTGTTCTATTCTTCACCACGAGGCTTTTGGGACCAGAATCGTGTCGATCGGAGGTCAGACAATGGAGATACGGCCGTTTGAAATTTCTGGCTACCGGCGGCTTCGGGCAGCACGTGCGGCGTTCTCCGGCGTCGGTTCCGTCGATTCAGCACACCGTTGGACTCAGCTCGTCGAGAGCTTTCCAATGAGACCGGCGGTGTCGAAAACAGACACCGTTTCCAATGGTCGGTCACTGTTCACTTTTGGGATTATGTGTGGGGAAAAATATGGAAAAGGAAAATTATGGGCCCTTTTCTGCAAGTTCGACCTTTTATACACTTTTTGTCCAAAATTTTAACATGAGCTATCCTGACTAATTTAGGCGTGCTAAACCCAAATATATCAGTTTTGTTTTCATCCGAGATCATTTCGACCAGTTTCCGGTATTGCGATTTCCTGGTCAAAAATTACCTTTGTACTCAATTAACTAATTTGAGCATTCTAATAGGCTATACTAACTAATTTGGGCATGCTGAACGCAAATTTATCAGTTTTATCTTCATTCGAGGTCATCTTGACCAGTTTTCTGGTACTGTATATTTCCTGGTCAAAATTTCCGTTTTATGCTCAATTGACTAATTAGAGCATTCTGATTCCAAATATATCAGTTTTATATCAAGAAAATGTCACCTTGACCAGTTTCTTGATACTGCATATATCCAAGTCAAATATTACTTTTCATGCTCAATTGACTAATTTGAGCATGCTGAATCTAAATATATTAATTTTAGGTCAGAAGAGGTCTATGTGCAACACACACACGCACTCACGTCTAAAATCACTACTATCAGTATTTTATCTTTTTGTACACTTAGCTTACCCTGAGTCACTTGCTAGGGTTTACCGTTCACTGTTTTTCCCCAGCTCAATTCGGCATGGTTTTGCATCACCGAATTCTTAATTTGTAATATCGTTAGAACATTTTATCTCTTTCTACACATTATTAATCATACATTTCACATTTTAAACATGAAATTCATCACGTACATGCAATTTACCCTATTCCGAGAACAGTAAAATTTCTCGGTTATTACATTCACCCCTCCTTATAAAATTTTCGTCCTCGAAAATTAGCACAAGTGAGGGTATAACATTCTCGTTTCATCTTTCCCAGTAAAATCTGAACAAGTTGCTCTTCATATGTCAGATCCTCCTAAATCTAAATCGATTCGTACCTCAATACATGAGATAAATTCGATACCTATTTCCTTAGCCTACATTCGTGAAAAACACTATGTAGTACTGACAGTTCTGAGGGTAGTACCAATTTATAGGTAACCTTTTCAACACATTTAAAAATTTCATAGGGTCCAATACATCTTGGAATAAATTTTCTTTTCTTACCGAACACATTATTCCCTTCAATGGGAATACTTTTAAAGCATATGAAATCCCTTTCATTAAACTCTAGGGATCTTCAGCGTTTATCTGCATAATTCTTCCGCCGACTCTGTGTGATCTTTCTTCATCGCTGTATTTTCACAATTACATCCAATGTTTCTTATACGAAATCGGTCTTGTGCCACTATTTTTCTCGCAGGTCATGCCAATAGGTAAGCGATCTGCACTTTTGTCCATCTAAAGCTTCATAAGGTACGATTCCTATAGAAGCTTGGTAGCTATTGTTGTACGAGAATTTTCTCTAACAGTAATTTCTCGTTCCAATTCTTAGGAAATCCATGACTTAGACCCGAAACATGTCTTCTAGTGTCTGAGTAATTCGTTCAGATTGATCTTCGTCTAGGGATGAAAAGTCATACTAAGACGCAATTTCATTCCCATGACTCCTTGTACACACTTCCAAAAATTCGAAGTGAATTGCGCATCTAAATCGCATATGACAAACTTGAAACACCATGTTATCTGACAACATGGTTTACATAAAAATTCGCTAACTTTTCCAATGAAAACTCATTTTCACTACTATGACTCTTGCAGTTTTCATCAATCTATCCACCATAATTCAGATGGCGTTATATCGCTCTTAGGTCCTTGATAATTCCACTACAAAATTCATCGTAATATGTTCCCACGTACGTTCGGAAACTTCCAATGATTCCAGTTTTCTACCTAGATATTTTGTTCAGTCTTGATCTTTTGACAGTCATGCATCGATTCACAAATTTTGCGCTTTCATTCGTCGTCTCTTTCCACCAGAATTGCAATTTTAATTTCTGGTGTACTTCACTCATTCCGAAATGCACTGAATATGGCATTTTATGGTCTTTTGCCATACTTCACCTCATTAATCCTTCATTAGTTGGAATATGAATTCCTCCTTAATGTAGGATCACTCCACCCTTGGAAATCCCTTCTTGATAACTTATTAGATTTGATCTTGCTTCAGAGCCCTTTTTGTGTCTTCGAATAGCGATGACTCAGATTAGAGTACAGCTAACCTTTCGGATATCAGCTCCAACTCCAAGGAGTGTATCTCTTGTCATAATTATTTTGCTAGTTTTTTCTTTTGGCTACTGGTACGGAGTAGTAGACTTTCTGCTTAAGGCATCCATCACACGGTTGATTGATTTTTTTCTGGGTAGTAGAGGATCTCACAGTTGTAATCCTTCACCAACTCCAAGCATCTTCCTTGCCACATATTCAGATTCTCTTTTGATGCGTCCCAATATATCACAAATTTCTCCCTTTTTGTGAGAAGCGTGTGAATTGGCACGCTTGTTAGTCAATTTTTCAACTCTCAAAAACTCTTTTCACATTCTTCAGTCTACTCATATTACCTCTCCTTGCGCGTAAAAGCCGTAAGAGGTGCCGCTAGTCGTGCGAACATTTCCACAAGTCTTCTATAGTTGCCAACCAAACCTAAGAATTTCCGTATTCCCATTACAGTCTTAGGTGCAGGCAATTCATTAGTCGTCTCCCTTTGATAGGATCTACGACGATTCCTTGTTTGGGGACTACGTGTTCCAGAAAATGCACTTTATCTAGCCAAAATTTGCACTTGGAAAATTTTGCATAGGATTAGTGCTATCTCATAATGTGCAGAGCAGTTCTCAAATGCTCTTCATACTCCTTATGAGTCTATGAATATATAAGTATGTCATCGATAAACACAATGACAACTTATCTAGGAATTCTTTGAACACTCAGTTGATGGTATTCTGATCGTATATCGATCATGAAGAATACTGCCACGCCTTTGAAAATGGGTGCAGTTCTTTGCATGAGCTTGATTTCAAAGGAAATTTCTTGTTCTTATAGAAATCTAAACAATTTCTTTAAAAGATCGTCGAGAAATTCATGGACAATGGTAACATTTTCTGATTAAAGCTTCTGTTCCTTTATTACATCTACCACATAGGCCAAATATCCAATTCCATCATTGGACATTAGCTTACTCGCACTTCACCAGCTAATTGTCATCTTCCTTGATTTACATGACGAATCCACATATTCAAAGCTTTCTTCGTCGTCTAGTCGAAACACTATCTTCCGATTCTAGTAATCGGTCGTGATTTGACCATTACTAGGATTACATCACAATCAACTAACCTTATAACAATCGATTCTGTCACTATGTTTGACGTTCCTACTTTCGCATCCTCCTTAGTGTACGCCAAGACGCTAGCATTGGCACGTGGCATGCGTTCTTGTCTTTCCAGTATTACCAATGATCTTTCAAATCTAGCCTATAACACATGGGCTTGGGACGTTGTTGCTGTGGTTAAAATGTTTCCAGTGCATTCTATCGATTTGTGGGACAATTTCTGGTATAATGGCCTTCTTTTCCCACATTGGTCACATGCACTGAGATCAATTCCGTATTATGGCCAGTGCCTCTTCTCACTTGTAGCGCAACTGGATACTTTTGATCCTGTATTATTGGTCAGCTTCCTTTACTGCCTTCTATTATCCCAGGTTAGGTTTTCATTTTCCCGAAAAATTTACCTTTTCCTTTATTCTACGACTATAGGCCTGGAGTGTTAAACTGTCCTGGCCTAACATTCTGATTAGGTTTACTGCTTTGGCCAATTTAGGTTCCAACTTGGGAAAAATTTAGTCAAAGTCCTTTCCCTCTTCCAGGTTTCTCAGACTTTTTCTCTTTCTTCTTTCTATGTAGCCCGCTAGTATTTAACCTGCTGAGCACAACTGATGCAGTCTGTCATTGAAGGTGGTGGTATTAGACCACTATCCACCAAAACAAAGATCTCTAGTCAGAACATTCTAATCATTCTCTGTATCTTTTCCCTCATAATAATTATCACGTAAGGGCATCATTTGGACAGTTAATCAATTTCTGATGCACTTCACTTACTGATACATTTCCTTGCTTTAATGCTGTAAACCTATTTTCGTTACGGTTTTCGTAATGCAGGATCATAATATATCTAATGAAATTCAACCAGAAATTCATTCTAGTTCACAGTAGTCTCATCTCTTCTCATTCTGACAATGTTCTATCAGAACTTAACATCCTTCATTAGAACAAAGGACGTACGCAGAACCTTCTCCTTGCTCTATCAAGTTTATGGAGTCTCAAATCATCTATATAGATGAAAATCATTCCTCTGCTTCCACTGAATCTGTAGAGCCCTCAAATTCTAGAGGTTTCATTCCATGGAATCGCTTATATAATAACTCTTGATTTACTATTGACCATAGTTCCTGTATCCTTTCAGGAACAGTGATAATGTACTACCTATTCAACTGCAAGGGTCAGTGGTGGCTGAACCTCCTCAGCACCCTGCCTAGGTTCTATCTCATCTAATGCCGTCTTAATTCAGCGTTTTCTTGCATCTAGACCTCTAAAAGGCCTTATAATTTCTCCACCCTTTTTGACAGGATGAGACATTCACTCATATTTTCTTGACCACATGTATTCACCATATTTTCTATTTTTCCTATAATCGTTTGAAAATCAATCATTAGATTTTCAATGTATATATGTATTTTGCAAAATTTTTAAGATTTCCCGAAATTCAAAGAAATCCTAATGCCATATCATCGCACGGCATTATTATAACTAGTTTCATGACGTTCACATACATATCAATATTAAGGCCTTGTATATACAATAGCCTCTTTTACATTGAGTATACATATATACACATATGTACCATTCTACATTTTAGTCATTCTATTGATCTGGTTTCAAAGGAAAATTTCTTCGGATCTTCTTTCTCTTCATCCGGACCATTTCTAGCGCAATAAATGCACATGGCCCATTTATTGTATATTATGCCTTTTCATATAGGACAAAACAACAAAACTCATTATATTATATCAACACATTTTGACAGTTCCTAACAATTCATCACACACATGTCACTATATACACATGTCATTACATAACATTTCAATATAACATAAAGGATATATATATATAGCCTAATACATCTAATTTTCCTGGTCTACAGAAACTTTTACGGGTCCTCTTCTTCCTTGGCTAGCTCGTTCACCTATAGACATTCTTGGATCTACGTTCGTCTCGGCTTTAGTTTCGTCGTGAATTCCATGCAAATCGGAGGGGATTCATCAGTTCCTCAAAGCGCACAGCATACGTTAGAACTATGTTACCGGACATCGACTGCAGTTTCTTAGTCTGATGAACTAATTCTCGTATGTTCGCAACTCTAAGGAACTCAGGTGACGTTAGAAGTGACACCCTGTTTGCCCTTGAGGAATTAGGGCTGATGTTAGACTCTTTTCGAGAGAAGATTTACTCAATCGTGGCATGGTGAAACTTGGTCCGGTTAAGCGCTACACCTGGTCACAAAAATCCCAATACACACGAGAGTATCTCCCCGAAAAGCATGGTCAACATCCAACAAGACCCATCATCCCGATTAATGGTGCACAGTCAGAAAATCATTTCAATGGCGTGACATCAATCCTGCCTTCCTATGAAATTTTGAAGGACTGTTCGCCACTCAAAACTTTATGGGCAGCTGACATTGGAGTTCTATATAACTTGATGGCAATCTTCATTTCTTCTCTGAGCAGCCTTCCTTGTTCATTCTCTAGTACTGTACGATCATAATCATGGTAATTCTCTATCTCGAACTCTGAATAGTCGTATTGTGGTAGTCCACTAGCACTATACAATCGTGAGACCACATCATTGATCTCGTCATCTCATTTCATCTAAGTTGTTTATTTTCCTATAAATAAACAACTACTAATTCAAAACAAGGCTAACTTACTTAGATAGACGAGTAGGTTACGTCTCGTGCTAAGAGGGATATGGTTAAGCTCGCTCTGATACCACCTGTGGTAGGCCCGACCTTGGTCCACCGAAACTATTACAATCAAGCTCCTTAGTCGACTGAAATAGCTCGTGAACTTCATCGGGTTGCCTAAATTCGTTTTTTTCCTTTAAACCCTTTGTGAAATTTGGAATCATTTTTTTTTAAATACTTTTTTTTGTTTGTAAACATAACATAATTAAACTGAACTATGTTTGTCACTTTTAAAAGTACAAACGTAGTTTATACACAATACATAATTCAAATCTTTTTGCAATACATGTCTTTTCTTTATTCAAATCTCCTCTTTCAACGCTCAGTGGAAAACTTGTAGCAGGACCATATCCACAGTAGATTCCCTATCCCTTTGACACGCTCGCATCCTGCCGCCATTCAGAAATCTACTGGACAGGTTTCTTACCTGCAACATGAACAAACTGATGAGCTAACAGGCTCAGTAAGTTCAAACATACATAGTAAGAATCATATAGATTCAAAAACACAAAAATCAATTTCCTATGAATAGTACTATTTACCATGAATAGGAACTTTGACATTTGACCGATGAATAGTAACAGTTACCCTAACTGATTTCTATTCACTTTACTCTATCGGGGTACTATTCACATACCCTAACCGAATTTACATTACTCTAGCGCAAGTTTCAGTTATGCTCAATTATGGTTTTTTATCATTTTATTGATTGTTTATTCTCTATTTGATTTCTAGTTTAGAGCTCTGTTTATGGCAGTATCGATGATTATTAGGGCGCTAACTGGGAGGGTCTAAGGAGCGACCTTAGAACATCGGCCTCCACAGCCCTGATATCCTCGTAGGATCTGAGAAAAACCTCTACCACTATGTTGGAGGGGCGGTACGCCTTAGTGGTTTCATTACCATCTTTTTTATAGTTCCCCACCGGCGACATTCATATGAATCGTCCCACGGTGGAACCGTTATTGCCCGTAGGTCTTTACATTTATTTCTTTATGTGTGTTTTTAATTAACCACACTATAGTACCCTAGCATTTCTCCATAGTTTATTATTTATACACTTTTTAATTTCTCATTTCATTAGGTAAGTTAGTTTAACTACACCCCTATTGCCCATAGGACTTTACAAGTTTGTACGAAAAGTACTTAAATCAATCAAATAGTATTTCATGGCGCAGACATGTAAATATCTGAGCTTACCAAATATTTATCATAGCATCGCGCTATGAAACATTCATATAGCACTTAAACCTAGACATAATAGATCAATTCATTCATATAATGAACAACATCAGAATGTTCATGAGCAGACAAATGAATGCTGAAACTTACACATATCACACTTAGACATAATAGTCTATTCATGTTGCAGTCAATTAAATGTTCGAACTTACAGATGCTTTCACTAGCATTTCCTTCCCCGGCTCCGCAGACGTCCTTTGCCGCGTCTGGATTGGGTTCCTATAACCAGAATAACCATGGTTATTCTAAATCTTCATTTGATATCCAAAACTTAGTAAAACGTAAAAATTCTACGTTTTATTTCTCGTAAATGGTCTTAGGAATCTAAAATCCCATTTTTCATTTTTACACTAACTCTTGACAAAATTACCATTTTGCCCCTGATTTGATTTCTCACCATAAACCTACTTTTTGTTGGTTTAAGACCCAAATTTAACTTTTATAATTTCATTTTAACTATCCTTAGGCATTCACGGTCCTTTCCAAGCCTTTCGGAAATTTTCAGTCAAAATGACCATTTTACCCCTGATGGGTCTCAGGACCGTTATATGCTCACTGTGACTTTTAACAGGATTTTCTAAACCCAAATATCATAAAATAATATTTCTTAAGCTTTTACACACTTTTACAGCATCCATTACTGTTCTATAGACGACTATTGGTCATCCGACCTCGGGTGATACTATTCCGACACCTAGGGTCGTTTCTTGTTTTTCTCACGTTTCGGAGCCTTAAATGGGTATTTCACTACTCCTGAAACGATTGTTATGCTAATCCCGAGCCTTAGACACCGAGTGGGCTTGGGTTTCATCCCGACCTCAAATTTACTTTTCGTTTCCTAAAATACCCTTGACATTGGTTTTCCCGTTCTCTTACATTTTCACAACCTCGGATGGATGGTTTACTATTCCTCAAAAGTTCATTTTCCCATTTTCTGAGCTTCACTCATCGAAGGGTCTCGGTTTCCATTACCGAACACAATTTGCCTCTCGTTTTACACCAAAATTCCCTTAGTGCCGTTTTCAAAATTTCGGCAGCATTTCCGCTAAATTTCTAGGTCTCTAGCATTTAGGAAACGCCTCAAAACGGTCTAACCTATTTTATTCTACCACGTACTATACCAGAGGCCTAATTTTTACGTAAAACTCAACTTTTTACGTAAAAATTTTCACATTTCCCATACATTTTCTTTTTCTGACGTTTCATTCATTTTACTCTTTTTTTTTCTTTTCTTTTTACAATTTGAATACAAATCACATATAAATCATTCCAATACATAAATAAGGAATGAAGGGAAACGAAATTGCTACCGAAATCGTCCCGTCGGTGATCGGATGAACCGTTCGGTCTCAACCGCGCAAACTTTTTGTCTCCGTTCTTCACGTTCAGAATCCTGGTTGGCAATTCTGATGTCGCGGATGTGTCCAGAATGTCGAAAATAGGCCAACGGGCCATTCTTCATTTTTCCGACCCCAGGTCGCCGTTGATCGGTGTTGACCACGTTGACCGGCATTGACCGTTGGTGAACGGCGGCAGCGCGAACAACGGAGGTGCCCACCTTGAAGATCTCGACGAGAGGAGTCCATTGGTGGTGTCAATTTCACCATTGGAGGATCCGATCGTCGACAATCGGCCTTGAAAACTCGACCCATGGCGACGGCATTGAATCTCCACCGTGTCGGGGTTGTTGCCCGAAATTGTTTGAGGGCTTTTGCTCTACGCATCACTCTGAGTCTTTTGGTACCAACCACATCACTCAACTCCGTCGGAATCGACGGATTCCACGGTGGCTTCACGGCGGCGACGGTGCGGCTTCAGGTGGCGTGATCTAGTGACTGTTGAGCCGAAATGAAGCTTGGGTTTTGTTTTACTCTTCACCACGAGTCTTTTGGGACTGGAATCGTGTCGATTGGAGGTCGGACGGCGGAGATACGACCGTTTGAAATTTCCGGCCACTGGCGGCTTCGGGAAGCACGTGCGGCGTTCTCCGGCGTCAGTTCCGTCGATTCAGCACACCGTTGGACTCAGCTCGTCGAGAGCTTTCTAATGAGACCGGCGGTGTCGAAAACAGACACCGTTTCCGATGGTCGGTCACTGTTCACTTTTGGGATTATGTGTGGGGAAAAATATGGAAAAGGAAAATTATGGGCCCTTTTCTGCAATTTCGACCTTTTATACACTTTTTGTCCAAAATTTTAACATGAGCTATCCTGACTAATTTAGGCATGCTGAACCCAAATATATCAGTTTCGTTTTCATCTGAGATCATTTCGACCAGTTTCCGGTACTGCGAATTCCCGGTCAAAAATTACCTTTGTGCTCAATTATCTAATTTGAGCATTCTAATAGGCTATACTGACTAATTTGGGCGTGCTGAATGCAAATTTATCAGTTTTATCTTCATCCGAGGTCATCTTGACCAGTTTTCTGGTACTATATATTTCCTAGTCAAAATTTCCGTTTTGTGCTCAATTGACTAATTAGAGCATTCTGATTCCAAATATATCAGTTTTATATCAAGAAAATGTCATCTTGACAAGTTTCTTGATACTGCATATCTCTAAGTCAAATATTACTTTTCATGCTCAATTGACTAATTTGAGCATGCTGAATCTAAATATATTAATTTTAGGTCAGAAGAGGTCTATGTGCAACACACACACGCACTCACGTCTAAAATCACTATTATCAGTATTTTATCTTTTTGTACACTTAGCTTACCCTGAGTCACCTGCTAGGGTTTACAGTTCACTATTTTTCTCCAGCTCAATTCGACATGCTTTTGGATCATCGAATTCTTAATTTGTAATATCGTTAGAACATTTTATCTCGTTCTACACATTATTAATCATACATTTCACATTTTAAACATGAAATTCATCACGTACATGCAATTTACCCTATTCCGAGAACAGTAAAATTTCCCGGTTATTACATGCAGCCTACCGGCTGCTGCTCCTAGCCTGGGCGTGTACCCTGGTGCTGCAGGCTTGGCCTGCAGCCCGGCAAGGCTGCACATGGGGCGGTCATGGGCTGCCAGCCCCCTCGGGGCAAGGGGCTGCCCACGGCGGCTGCCGCCTCCGGGGGCGGTGGTGTGACGATTCAAAAATTGAAAAATTTTGATTTCAAATTTGAGATTTAATTTTAAATCATGTTTAAAAATATGTAATTGAAAATTTGAAATTTTTGAAATTACATATTATTACACATGATGTTTAAAATTGTTTAAAATTTGAATTTGAAATTTGAAATTCGAATTCGGAATTTGAATTTGAAATTTTTGGAGATTTAAAGTTTAAATGATTCTTGGGATGAGAAATAAATGGAGAGGCTACATAAAGATGGGTACAAGAAGACGGAACAAAATTCAAGACCCAAAGAATACTTTGGATGAAATTTTGTAATCTTTATTTTCTTTGTTCTAGGATGGAACCATGGCTTGGTTATTCTGTCAATTATTTTTTCTGTGATATGTCATGGATGTATAAATATGTATTGATGGATGTTTTATATGCATATTTGATAACATGTCATATAGGATAGCTGAGTGCCGCTCATACTATATTGATCATACATAATTTGTCAAAACTTGCATGTTTTTCAAAATATTGAGTTGGAGAGGGTTTCAAACAAAACCCATGGCCTCCATTGTTGATCCGTATGTGAAAGCATGGTAACGCCTCGCGTCAGTTCTACCCTGACCACACCCTTCGGTAGGTGTTTACCACCGCTGCTATACTAGATTGGATCTCCTATGCGGAAAACTTGTTCGGGTATGATCCTATTTATGACCACCCCTCGGTGGCTTGGTAGGACGTGGATTGGGCTATGTAAACAATGGTTATACACTCAAGACTCGTTTAGTTATTAACCTTCCCTAGAAGCTCTATTAACTAAACTGGTGGCCAAATAAGCGGTTATTATTATATGTCTTAACCTTTGAGGATTTAAGACAACATATATTAATTGGATGGGGTCCATGTTCCGGCTATTTGTTTTCATGACCACCCCTCGGTGGCTTGGGGCAATAGGTGCTGAGAATTACCGTTGCAATGCTACATGTTTTTCAAGTTTCATGTAGGAACATACTTGTATGTTTTATTTGCTAAATTATCTGTATATTTGCTTGGGCTTTGTAATGATGTCTAGTATAATTTTATTTCAGTTCAAAATGTCACCAACACCCCTTATTTCAATACTTACTGAGAATAAACTGAATGGCGATAATTATAATGATTGGAAAAGAAATCTGTTAATAGTTCTCAGCTAAGGGAGACACAAGTTCGTACTGGACGAACCATGCCCACCAGGGCCAAAACCTGACACACCGCTTGAGGAGGTCCCGGTTGCCTATACTCGTTAGAGAGAATCCAATGATATAGCTCGATCCTACATGCTTGCTAGCATGACGAGTGCTTTACGAAAGCAGCATGAGATATATCAGGTTGTTGGGGAGATCATGGAAAATCTGTAGGATATGTTCGGAGGCCAAGAAAAGTTGGCTCGACAGTATGCTATAACCAGTATTATGAACTCTAAGCAAAAGGTAGGTACTCCGGTGAAGGACAATATGATCACTCTAATGGGATTCTTCGCTGAGGCTACCGAGAATGGTGCTGAGTTGGACTACAACACCCAAATTGAGATGGTATTCAAAACTCTATCTAAAGATTTTGTGGGGTTTAAGGCCGCATACAATCTGGCGACAAGGGAGTTAGGACTAACCGAGCTCATGAAGCAGCTCCAAGCTTATGAGTGGATGATCAGAGATGGGGATGTGGTCCAACCCAAAGGAGAGGCCAATTTGGTGAAATCTTCCAAACCCTCACGGAAGAGGAAGACGCCAAATCAGAAGCAAGCGGCTTCCAGTTCTTCTAATCCTCCTGTCTCAGATGCGAAGAAGAAGAAGAGGAACAAGAAGCCCAGGGACCCTAAAAAGTCCAAGTACTTCCGCTGTGGGAAGGTAGGTCACTTTAAGAAGGCTTGTCGGGAATTCCTAGCCACCAAGGGCAAGGAAGGTAAGGAACTTCATTACTTAGAAGCGTGTTTGGTGGAAGAATCGAAAGACACTTGGGTCATTGATTCCGGCGCCACTAATCATGTTTGTGTTTCTATTTAAGGGTTCGTGGAAACGAGAATTCTACATGATAGGAGCCTCTCATTGCGGACTGCAGATGGTAGCTTGGTGGTGGTTGAGGCAGTAGGAGATATTTATCTTTACTTTGATCAATTTAGGTTTATTTTATTAAAAGATTGTTTTTATGTTCCTAAGTTTAGGAGGAACCTTATATCGGTAGCTTGTTTAATAAAGGATTCTTATTCAGTTTCTTTCAATAAAAGAGTTTATATTCATAGAAATAAGTCTTTTATCTGTTCTGGATGGATGGATGGAAACCTATATTTGATCAAACCAAAGATGTACTCACTGCTTGACACTGAATTAATAGATAACTCTAAAAAGTTGAAAGTTTCTCACTCTAACAAGGCGTATCTTTGGCATTTAAGACTTGGTCATATTAATCAGGATAAGATTCAAAGATTGGTGAAAGACGGTCCTCTGGAATCTCTAGAGGGTAAAATGACTAAGAGGTCTTTTGGAACTAAGGGTACAAGGGCTCAAGAGCTCTTAGAAATTATACACACTGACGTATGTGGCCCTATGAACGTCACAGCATAAGGAGGGTTTGAGCATTATGTCTCTTTTATAGATGATTACTCGAGGTATGGATATGTGTATCTAATGCACCGCAAGAGCGAAACCTTTGACAAGTTCAAAGAGTATCATGTAGAAGTGGAAAAGCAATTGGATAAATCCATAAAGACACTTCGATCTGATCGAGGTGGCAAATACCTCTCTGACGAATTTCTAGGACATCTTGTAGAGAATGGGATAATATCCCAATTGACTGCACCTGGTACTCCACAACAGAATAGTGTAGCCGAAAGGAGAAACAGGACCTTGTTGGATATGGTATGGTCCATGATGAGTTATTCAATGCTACCATTATCATTTTAGGGATATGCTTTACAAACGGCATGCTATATTCTGAACCAGGTTCCAAACAAATCAATTCCCAGAACTCTGTATGAATTATGGCGTGGCAGGAAGCCCTCCCTTGGACATATGAGAATATGGGGCTGCCCGGCACATGTACTGGATGGGGACGTGAAAAAGTTGGAACCAAGATCAGAATTTTGCATATTTGTAGGGTATCCAAAGGTAACTAAAGGAGGTCTGTTCTATAACCCGAAGGAACAAAAAGTCATTGTCTCAACCCATGCGACATTCTTGGAGGAAAGTCACATGAATGACTTTAAGCCTCGAAGCAAAGTGGTGCTAGAGGAGTTATCGAGTGAAAGAACTACTCCACAGATTTCGGTCTTGGACGCAAGTCTGAGTTTCGACAAAGGACCTGCAGACGATCAACAATTTAGGATGCCTCGTCGTAGTGGGAGGGTTTCGAAGAAACCTAATTTCTTCATGTATGATACTGAGGTATACCAGGCCGAGGCTCATGAGCATGAGGATGATCCGATCACCTATGATGAAGCTATAAATGATGTTGATTCTAAATCTTGGAAACAGGCTATGAACAGTGAGATGGATTCTATGAAATCCAACTCTGTTTGGGAACTTGTAGATTTACCGGATGGGATAAAACCCGTTGGATGCAAATGGGTCTACAAAAGAAAGAAGGATGCGGAAGGGAGAGTGGAAACTTTCAAAGCTAGACTGATTGCAAAGGGGTACATGCAAAAGGCTGGAATCGATTATGATGAAACCTTTTCGCCTATTGCTATGCTGAGGTCCATCCGTATTCTTCTGTTCGTTGCTGCGGCTCTCGATTATGAGATCTGGCAAATGGATGTCAAGACGGCATTCTTGAATGGCCATCTTGAAGAGTGTATCTATATGATACAGCCTGAAGGGTTCGTAGTGAAAGGCCAAGAAAGGAAAGTCTGTAAGTTGCTTAGATCCATTTATAGATTAAAGCAAGTATCTCGCTCATGGAACCAGAGGTTTGATCAAGCGATTAAGACATTTGGTTTTGAGCAGAACGTTGATGAACCTTGTGTTTATAAACGTATTAAGGATGGAAAAGTGGTCTTTCTGATACTCTATGTCGATGATATACTACTCATTGGGAATGATGTAGGGAACTTATCATCGGTCAAGCTTTGGTTACACCAACAGTTTGACATGAAGGACTTGGGAGAAGCTAATTATGTTCTAGGCATTCGTCTCTTCAAAGATCGAAAGAACAAAATGATAGCGTTATCCCAAGCTTCATACATAGATAAAATAATTGCCAAATATGCAACGCAAGAGGCAAAGAAAGGTTCAAACCTTCTATTACCGATCTAACTCTTTCATTGGATGACTGTCCCAAGACATCGGAAGAAAGAGAGCGTATGAGTAAGGTCCCTTATGCATCCGCTGTGGGTAGCCTTATGTATGCTATGCTTTGCACTCGCCCGGATATATGTTTTGCAGTAGGTATGGTGAGTCGATATCAAGCAAATCCTGGAACCAAGCACTGGTAAGCAGTAAAGCATATACTCAAGTATCTTAAGAGAACGAGGGATTATATGCTGGTGTATTCTAGAGGGGACCTAACACCCGTAGGATACACGGACTCAGACTTCCAGACTTGTAAGGATTCGAGGAAATCGACATCTGATCAGTGTTTTTGCTCGGAGGAGGCGCCATTGTGTGGAGAAGCGTGAAGTAGGGCTGCACAGTTGACTCTACTATGGAGGCTGAATATGAGGCTGCGACTGAGGCATCTAAAGAAGCAGTTTGGCTCTGCAAGTTCTTTAGAGACCTTGAGGTCATTCCATGTGTTGACAAGCCTATCACACTTTACTGTGATAACACTGGGGCTATTGCCAACACAAGAGAATCTCGGCACCACAAGAGAACCAAGCACATAGATCAGAGATATCATATTATTAGAGGGCACGTGGAGGCAGGACAAGTAGATGTATGTAAGATCGCGTCCGAAGACAACATTGCCGATCCCTTTACTAAGACTTTGGTAGCTAGAAGCTTTGAGAGGCACGTAGAGGCGATGGGGATGCGTAACATGGCACATCTACTGGCTTAGGGCAAGTGGGAGATTGTTAGGAAATGCCCTAAGCATTAGAGACATTTTGATGTATTTATTTTGAACTGGATAATTAAATTATATATAGAGGTTATTCATTACATTGCTATCTATCCTCGTTTTATTTACATGTTAAAGTAAATGTAAGCAAATATGGCTCCCTGACTGCTTGTGTTAAACTGTTAGAACGTTGTATGCAATGGACTTTTGTATGTTAGAAGACAATGTTCTGAAGTTAGTGGTCTAAACTATGGTCTGTAGTCTATGAGGTTAGACCGAGCATCTAACTCATGTTAAGACTATTATGTTGTCTAAAGCCTTGGAGGGGACGGTTTGTCTTGACTGTCTGGAGCTGGACTCCCAAGTAGAGACATAGATATGTTGCTTGGTGGTGACATATTAGACCGAGACTAAAGCGTGATTGATCTATGAAGTTCGCTTTGAGTGGATCGATCTGCTTTTGACGTTCATTGTGCAGTAACCTTAATCCTGAGTAAAAGGACAGCTTCATGCATATGACTTGTGTACTTTGATGTTCCAATGGCTAAAGCGTCTCAGAGGTAGTAAGCTTATAGACCGATTTGTTAGGTGCATGACTTGTATACGATAAAGGGTTCGTTTACAGATATCATAGCGCTAATGAGGAGTTAAGGGTATCCTCTTAAAGGCATTATACTGAAAGTGAAAATGGACAAGGCCTTAGGTCGTCTGCTGGGCGGATGACTTCTTATTCACATATGATGAATAATCATTTTCTTAATTTAGTAGTATAATGGAACTTTAAGATAGCTTGATCAGTAGGATTAAACGGACTTTGGCCTAAGGCTGATCATGGATATCATATGAGGGTTCTGCGTACATGACAAGGTCATTGGACGATAGCTTGTCACAGGCTTACGTAATACGGTATATAATTGGGAGTTCAGTTTCAGGTTTATAGTAGTATCACTCTGAAATTAGTGATCATATGATTGAGTTGTTCGGTAAAGAATGATGATCATATAGATTTGTAGGAGCCCGATTATATATGTCCAATCAGTCCCTCTACTAGCTCCACATAATTCCTTAACGTTTGGCAAATTGATTTGTGTATGCTGTTGGCTAGTTTATTATGCATGGATGGTGTTGACATAGGATTAGGATGGTAGACAAGATTCTCTCCGGTTGGATTCATATTTTGTTTTGGATAATAGAGTACACAATTATTCGAACTCCAAATAAAGTTACCATGATTTTATTTGAGATTGGATTGGAGTTGTAGAAAATTATCCATGAGAACAAGAATTTGAAATACAACTGTTTTGTGGATTTTGAAATTTGAATTTTGAAATTTGAAATTCGAATTTGAAATTTGAATTTGAAATTCGAATTTGAAATTTGAATTTGAAATTTAAATTTGAAATTTGAAATTTGAAATTTGAATTTGAAATTCGAATTTGAAATTTGAAATTCAAATTTTGAATCACAGTCCAAGTGGGATTCGAATTTGTTGTGGTAAATCCACGAGGAATGAAATTCAAATTTGAGTTGGATAAGGAGAGGAAAATCTTGTTAGAATCCTACTTGAATTTTGAATCTAAATCCTAACTAAAGTTGGACGAAAATTTTGAGGATTATCCTCAATGGATTTTCAAATTTTTTATGGATAAGGTTCAAGGAAAAATTCAAGTTTCAATCCCAGTTGAATTTAGATTCTCTCCTCCCAGATAATGGCCAAATTTTTGGAGTGAATCTTCTAGGAGATTTTCGGTTATTTTGGATAAGGATAAGATAAAATTCAAGCTTGAAAATTCTAGTGGAATTTTGATTCTCCCTTATCCAAAAGTGGCCGAATTTTTGTGGAGATTTTCTCCTTTGAATTTTTGGATTTTTTGGTTAAAAAAAAAGGGAGATAAAATTCTAGTTAAAATCTTGTTTAGATTTGGATTGGATTTATCCTAAAGTGGCCGAATTTATTGTTGGCATTTTTCCCTTGGAAAATTTAGATTTTGTGCTTGTGGATAAGGGAGAATATCTTCTCCTAATCCAATTCGAATTCAGAGAATCACCTCATGTAGGTCTATAAATAGAGGTCCTGCCACTCCAGTTCTCTCAGACCACAAACTCTCAGGTGAGCAGGCTTATTGTTGCACAACTCATCGTGACAATAAGTTCTTTAGAGATCTGGGTGGTCGGAAGAAGACTAGCAGTGCTAGCATACCGATCAAGGTTCAGAGTGCCCACACACTCAGCCATTCAGGAATTGGAGAATAGTAGAGAAGGCTAATTGGTTGAAGCCCTCCGGTCATTCTCCTCCTGCAAGATTGGCATCCTTGAGGTATGAGTTTTAATTGTTGTTGGTTTATTGTATATGGCATCATGAGATATTTAACGATCTAAAAAATTTTTATTGTTCCGCTACGCCACTCTGATACGTTTTTATCGATTTATTTTCCTACAGCTTCTCCATTATCCCAACCTTGGTTTTAACGTCTTCCTGTGTTTCCTTTGGAGTCCACTAAATCCATTATGTGCATCATGACTATTGACGTCTTGGTTATCTTTCTCAAAACTTGTTATTGTTGCCACTGTTGTAGTTACAAATCCGCAAGGCTACAAGCGACTTTCAGATTATACCCTTGAGACCATTTTGGAATGTGATGTATTACAGCAACTTTGTTGACGACTGTCGTAGCAAAATGGGATACCTCACTAAACCACATCTTATACTCAATACTAACTTGTCTCCCTACTAAAAAGTTAAGAACTCGATGACTATTTAATCACGATAGCTCTGAAAAAAGAATCAATAATAGAAACATTCAAATTCAACCCAAGGCACATCATCGGCATTTCCTTGTTAATGTATATATGGCGAGCTTGCTTTAACTAGATACTAGTTTTACTATCGAAGTAGATGGAAATGATTTTAATCCATTGTTCAAGAGGTATCCATCTTTATGACCACACTCTGGAATCAATTGTTAGCTTCTTGAGAATGGCTTCACTAGTGAAAACTGGAACTCTAAATCGTTGGAAATCTCGTAGGCTTCAGTTCATATCATTTAGATCTGATTCATTCTTCGCACGACCAGTCATGTTCTGAAATGTCTAAAACATGACTTTTACGATGTTTGCCAATTCTGGCTCTGGCGTCGATGTTGAAGTCAGAGTTGTAGTCAAAACATTTCTATTTATATGTTGGCAGTATTTTAGAAAACAAAAATCTTGGACTATAAGTTTATATTTTATTTTACACTAAGTATGGATATAATTCCCATGGGATCTCAAAATCGTGCTTTGATACCAAAATAATTGTCAGTCCCAAAACCTGAGACGATGACATTTTAGGATGAATGAATAAATCAATCAAGGAAGGGAAGATCCTGATACCCTAGATTTACTAGTTTTACCTTAAAATCATTTACTATTTACTTAATTTTGTTTTCGATTATGCTTGAGTGAATTAATTAAACATTATTATTAAAATGTCACGATAGGTTCCCTATATCTCATAAATACATACTTAGATAAAATAAAAAAATTATAAACAATAATATAAGATTTAAAGTTTACAGTTTCGGAGCATTCAAATTACATACATGTCTTAAAGACAAAGGGTAACAATCGGCATATGGCGATTCCATGACACCTAGTCTTCTATTGACCTTTCTCTCCTAGTGGTTTACAAGTTGTAAAACGATGAGTGAAAGGCCTAGTAGGATATTTTTAAATCATTTTTTAAAAATTTTATTTTAACCAACGTAGTAATAATGTATCAATGCAATACAGAATCTTAAACATGCATAAATAATTTTGCAATTTTAATAACCAAATTCTCTTTTCCAAATTTCCTTGGAAAATACAATCACATAATAAAATATACTATATTTTCTTTATCAAACATCCGTAACTGGATCATTTTTTTTAATCTCCAAAACTGTCATATTTCCAAAATCCTGTAATTTATGAAACTTTATAAATTCATTTTCTTCCTTGACGCCCCCAATCTTGGCCATGCGAAATCGTCACAATCTGACTCCGTAGTCGACTAAAACGGATCGTGCACCTCATTGGGTCATCTTTAAAATAAAACTTTCTCTCATTTTAAATCTCTTCGTATTTTGGAGCTCATTTTATTTATTTATTTTTTCCTTTCTTTCCAAAATACCTTTCTTGCATAATAGCATTGTGTGAAAGCCATATAAATTTAAAACTAAACTTTAGTTGTCTTTTGTGCAATACAACATACTTTACAAAGATACATTTTTTTTCAACTTTGTTTCTCGAAACACATTTTCTTCAAATTCTCTCTTTTGACGCTCAGTGGAAGACTGGTAGTAGGACCATAATTCACAGTGGAATTCCCTATCCCATTGGCACCGCGTATCCTGGCGCCATCCAAGTTATCTACTGAACAAGTTTCTTACCTGCAACATGAACAAACCAGTGAGCTAACAGGCTCAGTAAGTTCAAACATACATACTATGAATCACATAGATTCAAAAATATCAATAATAAAATTTTCTATGAATAGTACTTTGACTTTTGACTAGTGAATAGTAACTTTGACTCTAATCGATTACTATTCACGTCACCCTAATCGAGTCCACTACACATAACGTTAGTGTCGGTTATGCTCAGTTATGGCTTTCACACATATTTGATCATTATCTTTGTTTACGTTCTGGTTTAGAGCTCATTTTGACCTTGTACCATTTTCATATGCACGCTGACTGTGAGGGGCCTTGAGAGCGACCCTAAAGCTGATTCTTCCCAGTCCATCATCGCCCGAAGCAATCATTGTATCCTCGAAGGACTTGTAAACCTCCACCTTATTATTGAAGGCCGATATGCCAAAAGTGGTTTTATTACCATCTTTCAATTACAGTTCCGACCGGGTGGCATTAATCATCACCTCAAAGTCAGGAACCTTAGTTGTCTATAGGTCTTACACATTCTTTCTTTTAATGGTGTGTCTTAAATTTAGTCACACATTTTCCAAAGTGTACCCACAGTACACTTCTCACTTTCTCATCATGTTGGATATGTTAGTCTAACTACACCCTAGTGGCCGTAGGACTTTACATCTACTATACAATTAGTACATAATTAAATATCACAATAATTCATGTTGTAGACATGAAAATGCTTGAACTTACCACAACTGTGACAACGTCCACCCTTGGAAATCCTCTGCAGTTTTGTTATTGTCTCTAGTTTAGGTCCCTACAGACAGAGTATTATCTGTTAATACCCATCATCATTTATCACTTTGGATGTGTTCATTTTATCATTAACTTTACAACACAGTTCATCTCTTTTTGTAATATACGGCTTGATACACACTCGTGTCCAAGCCCGTGTACCTCTCGCGTTTCCACTACACGCCCGTGTCTCAGAATACACGGCTGTGTACTTATAAACTTTATATTTTTAACTTTAAAATCTTAGTTATGACCTCTATAATCTTATTTAAGACTTCTAGGTCCTTAACGGTATTTTCTGAGCCTTTCAGAAATTTTTGGTCAAAACGACCATTTTGCTTCTAGTGGGTTTCGGGACCGTAACAATTCCATTCTATTATTTTTCTGGGATTTTCTAAGCCCAAATTGTAGGAATAAAATCAATAAAAATGCATCAGAGTGGCACAGCAGAACAATAAAAATTTTTCAAGATCGTTAAATATCTCGTGATGCCATATATAATAAATTAACAATAATAAAACTCATACCTCAAGAGGATGCTAACTGTAGGAGGAGAATGACTGAAGGGCTTTAACCAACTAGCCTTCTCTACTATTCTCCAATTCCCGGATGGTAGAGTGTGTGGGCACTCAGTTCCTCGACCGGTATGCTAGCACTGCTAGTCTTCTTCCGACTACCCAGATCTCTAAAGAAATTATTGTCACGGTGAGTAGTGCAACAATAAGCCTGCTCACCTGAAAGTCTATGGTCTGAGAGAACTAGAGTGGTAAGACCTCCATTTATAGACTTGCATGAGGTGATCCTCTGAATTTGAATTGGATTAGGAGAAGATTTTCTCCCTTATCCACTCCCAAAAATCCGAAATTAACAAGGCCAAAATCAAGGGTAAATTCGGCCATCTTTTGGGATTTTGCAATCCAAATTCAAATAGGATTTTAAATTGAATTTTATCTCCTTATTTATCCATAATAACTAAATTTCCCTAGTGCCAAAATCATGACCAGATTCGGCCATTAAAAGTGAGGAGAATCAAAATCTAAATAGGATTTTTTAGCTTAAATTTAATCTCATCCTTATCCACAAATAACCAAAAAATCTCCTTGGATTTATCCAATAATTTTCGTCCACTTTAGGTAGGGAGAGAATCAAAATTCAACTAGGATTTTTTTGCTTGAATTTCCCTTGAACCTTATCCACAAAAACCGAAAATATCTTGGAGGATTTTCCTCAACAAAAATTTGACCACTTTTGTTAGAATTAGGATTCAAAATTCAAGTAGGATTCAAACAAGATTTTCCTCTCCTTTATCCAAATTAAAATTGAATTTTCTCTTGTGGATAATCCACAAAAAATTCAAATCCTATATGGATTGTGTGTGACGCCTTAAATTTTATTTAAGGGTCAATATATAATTTAAATAAAATTAGTGTGCCAAAAAGTAATTAAAAATCTTTTGGAAACCCTAGGTTGGTTTCCTAGTCGAATTCCGTTCAAAAAGTCAACAATTTTAACTTAAAAAAAAACCCTAAAATATTCGGCCATCACTTGGGATTTTTAATTAAAATTTAAATCCCACGAATCCAAGGAGGATTTAAATTTAAATTTCATCCCTTAAATATAAAGAAGAATTTCGGCCATAAAGTGTAGGAAATAAAGGAGATTTTATTTGAATTAAAAGCTAGGTCAAAACTCATTCAAAATTCAAATTATTTTTTTTCCTAAAAACTAATGGATAATTTTCGGCCACTTAAGGGGAAATAAGAGAGAAAACCCTAGCCTCAAAACAGCACAAAAACTTTCTCTTTTGCCCCTTAAAATTTTCGGCCAAACAAGGAAGAGAAAGGGAAAGGAAAACCTAGTATAAAAACCCTCTTTTAACTCTCATTCACCCTTCCTTTCACTCTCAAAAATTCGGCCAACCTCCCCTTGTTCCCTCTCTGAATTTTCTCTCCCAAATCAACCCCAAAACAACAAACAAAAACCTACCTAAAGGCAGCTCAAGAATTTAACAAATTTTAAGACAAAAACAAGGTGAGAAATCAACTCTTTCCTTCCTTCTCCTTTTGATTTTAAATCCGAAATTTATATGGTTTTCTCCATTGTTTTCCCTACTGTTTTGAAGACCCCAACACTCACACAAATTCAGCCAAAAAGGAGACCAAGCATCAAAAATAGTGCAGTACAAACAAGGTGTGAATCTCTCTCTCAAACCCTAAAAAATTTTGCCTCTTTGTTTCCCTTTCAAAAGCACTATTATCACATGTGTAACATTTTATGTTTTAGTCAATTTGATTCTTGGGTTGTGTTAACCACATATAAATAAGGTCCTCCACAAAATTTCGTGATCATTGGATGAAAATTGAGTTGATTTGAGACTGATTGAAATTCGGACACAGAAAAACGGAAATCTGGAAAATTACCATATGAACAGTAAATTTGTGTCAGCCATAACTTGAGTTTTAAAAACGATTTTTGAGTGATTCATGAGCCTAAAATTAAATTCAAGATGTCCCCTAAATGCCTGAAAAATTTCAGAACCAAACGCATCCGTTTGCCTAGTCAAAATGTTTTTCTAAGATAGGCGGACAGAACTGCCAGTTTTTGAACTGAAACTGAAACCCAGATTTTATGCCTGAAAAGAACCCCTCGGTTTTTGGCCTAATTGAATAACCAAACGATGTCCAAAAATTATAAAAATTATATGGAATTAAAGCTACGGATGTCTAGTTTAACATATTAAAAGTTTAGAATTTTTGGGATTAAAAATAAATTAATATTGATTTTACAATCAGCCTAGGTCAGTCTGTCCATGTCCAGTAATATCCTAACTTAGAGTTTTTCACAAATTTCAAATCCCAAATGTTTATTTAACGTTTTAAAATCTTTTGTGGCATACTAAAATGATTGCATGATTATATCTAGACCTAGACTGATCATATGTTGTGATTATAGGATTTATTTGACGTTCTTGCTGGATTTGTGGATCACGTTATCGTAACGCTTGTGCGATAATCGAGGTAGGACGTTCTAGCCTTTTCTGGGAGTAGTCAAGTGTTTTAAATTTCCCTGTTTTATCGATGGCATGCTGTTTTCAGTTTATGAAATTATTATATTATTTTTGATGAAATAAATGCATGCAATGTATTTGGTAATTAAATGTGTATTTTAAAACGTGTTTTGGTTTATGGCATAATATAACTTGGTAAATACCATCTTTTGAATAATCCGGTGAACATAATTGAGCTCTAGTTCACGATCATTGTAAATGATGCGTGCGTCCCAAAGTTGACGCCATGGGGGAAGGTCCCTAAACCTGCGCAGGGCCGTTTGGCCTATTTAGACCGTAACGAGATGATCTAGGATAATTCAATTCGAGGCACGTATATTTTAGCTACGACAAGTCGTCACTCAAAATATGATGGTTTATTTTAATGATTTATTATTTTAATATTGGGGCACGTATATTGCAGCTACGCTAAGTCCTCAGTAGAATAAAACTTATATTAAAAATGTTTTCACGAAATTGTTGATTATTTGTTTTAAATGATTATTATGCCATGTATTCTTAAATTGTTGATTTTCTTTTTGGAAACGAATATTATGCCATACATTTAAATGCTATCTGTTTAATCCACCTTTGTTTCTGCCCTACTAAGCCAGCGCTCACGTCCCTTTTCCTTGTGATTTCGAAATGACTACTTCCAGGTGTGGGAGGTAGCAGTTCTGAAAATCGTTGAGATATCTGTTACTACCAAAGATGATGCTATCCGTTTTCTCCATCTTCTTCTTTATGTTCTTGTTCTGATGTAATGAGACTTTAAGTTTGTACTTTATTTCACGTTATTTAAATTTTATGCTTGGGAATATTTTATGGTTGGTAATTTCATTTGAAAACCGATTTTGTGTTTGATTTCCGCATTAAAAAGCATTTATTTTCTCTCCTTTATTTTATTATGTGGTTATGATGCTACTTTATAAATAATTAGGCTTAGCTAAATTATAATGTTGACCCGCTCTTCGTAATAAATGTTTTTTTCCTTAAATCTTCAGTTGATATTATGATTTGACTGCCGTGTCACGTGTCTAAATTTTGGGCCGTGACAAATAATGGTATCAGAGACCAGGTTTTCAAAAGGGTTTTTCATCAAAACGTTTTCAAAAGGGTTTTTCATCAAAACGTTTTCAAAAGGGTTTTCATCAAAACGTTTTCAAAATACCCAAGCATGGTTTTCCTTACTCTTAGAAGCTTATAGGATTTCCTCTTCCTTCAATCTTATTCAGCAAAATGGCTCATCCCGGCACGTGTAGTCAGAGGCAGTAGAGAGGCAACGACGAAGAGAACCCCGGGAACACGCAGCCTCAAGGGAGTCAGAATACAGCGGTTCCTACACCGAATGATCAGCTAACGGTGATGCAGAATCTCACGGCGGCGATATAGGCTCTCCTCACCATCTTACCTTTTGGAACACCTAACCCAGCTCCTGTAGCCAATGTTGTTCCTAATGAGACCCAGAGAGCGGGGAGTTCTTCTCAGACTCCTCAGCAAACGCCTACCACCGGAAACCCTACCTCTGGAGCAGTACCTACGCAGCCTATGATACATCCTAAATAGGCAGCCCTAACTCTTTTCTTTAAGCCTCACGTACCCACTTTCGACGACACAGGCACAGAGATGGATGCCGACTACTGGTTTGATGCCATTCGCAAGCAGCTAAAGTTGACCGCCACACCCGCAGAGTTCTGGGTTGAGTTTGCTTCCAACAAGCTGGTGGGTCTAACCTCTACCTGGTGGGCTAGTATCGAGGATGGTTTGACAGAGGAGTAGAGGACTTCTTGGACAGTTTTCGAGGAGTGTTTTCACAAGCGTTTCTTTTCAGCTCAGTTCCACGACAGAAAAGCTAGGGAGTTCATCCGTTTGAAGTAAGGGTCTATGCCAGTGCGGGAATATGAAGCCAAGTTCACTGAGTTGGCCCAGTATGTGAAGAATCAGGTTTTGGATGAAGCTACTAAGTGTCTCCGCTTTGAGGAAGGGCTTAGCCTCTATGTGAAGAGGGGTATACAACCGTTCCAGATCAGGGATAGCTACCAGCAGATAGTTGCTAAGGCATTGACAGTGGAAGAGGGTGACAAAGAGTTCCTTGAAACTCGTAACAGAAACAAGTCTGGACCAATCCGCAACAAGCCTAAGCACAAGTCGCAGACTCCTTACCAGAAGAACCAGCAGTCTCAGGGATCGGGTTCTCATCAGTTATCTGGACAGTGACAGGGTCAGGTGAATGTGATTACCTGCTTCGAGTATGGTGATGAAGGCCACAAAAGAAATGTCTGCCTGAAGAGACAGTCAAGAGACTATGCTCATAGACATCATCATCAACGGAATCAGAATGGTCTCCCATAGAGGCAACAGATTACTTCCCAGTCTTCGCAGTCACAGCGCCCTCAGCTTCCAGCTCCCTATCAGCCTCAGCGCACGAGCCAGTATACTGCGCCTTATGCTCCACATGCTACACCGCTACAGCAGTTCCCAGTGCCGAGTTATCAGAGACCGCCACCACAAGGTTAGAGTACGGGCTACCAGCGAGGGAATACAACACAAAATCGTGGTAAGACACCACAGGTACACGCTCTTGGAGCTGACAGCATGGAGATAGATCATACACCAACTGCATTAGTGTAGGAAAATAAATCGGTAAAAACGTATCAGAGTGGCGCAGCGGAACAATAAAAATTTTTAGATCGTTAAATATCTCATGATGCCATATACAATAAACCAACAACAATTAAAACTCATACCTCAAGGACGCCAATCTTGCAGGAGGAGAATGACTAGAGGCTTCAACCAACTAGCCTTCTCTACTATTCTCCAATTTCCAAATGGCTGAGTGTGTGGGCACTCTGAACCTCGATCGGTATGCTAGCACTGCTAGTCTTCTTCTGACCACCCAGATCTCTAAAGAACTTTATTGTCACGATGAGCTGTGCAACAATAAGCCTGCTCACCTAAGAGTCTGTGGTCTAAGAGAACTGGAGTGGCAGGACCTCTATTTATAGACTTGTATGAGGTGATTCTCTGAATTTGAATTGGACTAGGAAAAGATATTCTCCCTTATCCATAACCATAAAATCTGAATTTTTCCATGGGAAAATCCTAACAATAAAATTCAGTTTTTTAAGGATAAAACCAATCCAAATCTAAACAAGATTTTAACTAGAATTTTATCTCCCTTTTTCAACCAAAAAAATCCGAAATTTCCTAGGAGATTTTCCTCCAAAAATTCGGCCACATTTAGGATAAGGGAGAATCAAAATTCCACTAGGACTTTCAAGCTTGAATCTTATCTCAACCTTATCCAAAATAGCCGAATTTTCCTAGGAGATTTCCTCCATAATTTCGACCACTTTTCAGGAAGGAGAGAATCCAAATTCAACTAGGATTGAAACTTGAATTTTTCCCTTGAACCTTATCCACAAAAACCGAAATTCCATTGAGGATTATCCTCAAAATTTCATCCATAATTTGTTAGGATTTGGGTTCAAAATTCAAGTAGGATTCTAACAAGATTATCCTCTCTAAATCCAACTCAAATTCGAATTTCAAACCTTGTGGATTTTCCACAACAAATTTGAATCCCACTTGGACTGTGATTCAAAATTTGAATTTCAAATTTCAAATTCGAATTTCAAATTCAAATTTCAAATTTCAAATTTCAAATTTCAAATTTAAATTTCAAATTCAAATTTCAAATTCGAATTTCAAATTCAAATTTCAAATTCAAAATTCAAATTTCAAATTTCAAAATTCAAATTTCAAATTTCAAATTTCAAATTCCACAAAACAGTTATGTTTCAAATTCTTGTTCTCATGGATAATTTTCTACAACTCCAATCCAATCTCAAATAAAATCATGGTAACTTTATTTGGAGTTCGAATAATTGTGTACTCTATTATCCAAAACAAAATATGAATCCAACCGGAGAGAATCTTGTCTACCATCGTAATCCTATGTCAACACCATCCATGCATAATAAACTAGCCAACAGCATACACAAATCAATTTGCCAAACGTTAAGGAATTATGTGGAGCTAGTAGAGGGACTGATTGGACATATATAATCGAGCTCCTACAAATCCATATGATCATCATTCTTTACCGAATAACTCAATCATATGATCAATAATTTCAGAGTGACACTACTATAAACCTGAAACTGAACTCCTAATTATATACCGTATTACGTAAGCCTGTGACAAGCTATCGTCCAATGACCTTGTCATGTACGCAGAACCCTCATATGATATCCATGATCAGCCTTAGGCCAAAGTCCGTTTAATCCTACTGATCAAGCTATCTTAAAGTTCCATTATACTACCGAATTAAGAAAATGATTATTCACCATGTGTGAATAAGAAGTCATCTGCCAAGCAGACGACCCAAGGCCTTGTCCATTTTCACATTCAGTATAATGCCTTTAACTCCTTAGAGCTATGATTCCGATATCTGCAAACAAACCCTTCATCGTATTCAAGTCATGCACCCAACGAATCGGTCTATAAGCTTACTACCTCTGAGACGCTTTAGCCATTGGAACATCAAAGTACACAAGTCATATACATGAAGTAGTTCATTTACTCAGGATTAAGGTTATTGCACAATGAACGTCAAAAGCAGATTGATCCACTCATAGCGGACTACGTATATCAATCACGCTTTAGTCCCGGTCTAATATGTCACCACCAAGTAACATATCTATGTCTCTACTTGGGAGTTCAGCTCCAGACAGTCAAGACAAACCGTCCCCTCCAAGGCTTTAGACAACATAATAGTCTTAACATGAGTTAGATGCTCAGTCTAACCCCATAGACTACAGACCATAGTTTAGACTGCTAACTTTAGAACATTGTCTTCTCGCATACAAAAGTCCATTGCATGCAACGTTCTAACAATTTTAACACAAGCAGTCAGTGAGCCATATTTGCTGACATTTACTTTAACATGTAAATAAGATGAGGACAGATAGCAATGTAATGAATAACCTCTATATATATTTTTATTATCCAGTTCAAAATGAATACATCAAAATGTCTCTAATACTTAGGGCATTTCCTAACAATTAGATGGAATAATTCCTATCTTTGGTACATATGCACATGTTTTGTTTGACACCGGGGCTACACACTCTTTTATAGCCCAACATTATGCTCGTTCACTTGGTTTAAAACTGCAAAATCTTGACTCTCCCTTATGTGTGAAATCCCCGTTGGGCACGACTACCGTTAGTGATGGGTGTCAAGCCTATGTTTATGTTGGGGATGTTTGTTTGGAGGCATCACTTGTGGTAATACCTATGTTTGCCTATGATGTTATTCTAGGATATGACTGGCTTTCCCGATATGGGATTATGCTTGATTGTCGTAATCGTCGCGTTATCTTTACAACTGATTTCGGACATGTAGTGTCCTATCAGTTAAGCTTAGTTTCAGATGTTGATAGATCTGCTCTGAGGTTAGTATCAAAGAGTGGGCAGGGTATTCTTTGCTTCTTATCCTTGTGTGCAGTAGAAGGATCCAGTTCTGAAAAGAGTACCCAACCAATACCTGTTGTCGATAGTTTTCCAGATGTTTTTCCAAAAGCTCTTCCAGGTTTACTGCCTCATCGAGAAATAGAGTTTCATATCGACTTAGTTCCCAGAACAGCTCCTTTTGCTTCTGTTCCGTATCATATGGCACCTCTAGAGATGAAAGAGTTAAGCAAGCAGCTAGATGAGTTGAAATCGCTGGGCTTTATTCGAGACAGTAACTCACCTTGGGGTTCATCAGTCCTTTTTGTGAAGAAAGTCGACGGTTCGCTACGTCTCTGTGTGGACTACAGAAAGCTCAATAGTGTGACCATCAAAAATAAGTATCTGTTACCACGTATAGATGACCTGTTCGATCAATTGGGTGGAGCTTGTTTCTTCTCCAAGGTTGATTTGAGATCCGGTTATCATCAGCTTCGTGTCAGAGAGGAGGATATCCCGAAGACAGCATTCCGAACGAGGTATGGCAGTTATGAGTTCTTAGTAATGCCTTTCGGTTTGACAAACGCACCAGCAGCCTTTATGGATATGATGAATAGAGTCTTCCGACCTTTTCTTGATAAGTTTGTCATCGTATTCATCGATGACATCCTCATCTACTCCCGAACTCGCGAAGATCATGCACAGCATCTCAGTATAGTTTTACAGACTCTTCGTGAACATCAATTATACGCCAAGAAAGAAAAATGTGAGTTTTGGATGACAGAGGTCAAGTTTCTTGGGCATATCATCTCAAGGGACGGTATATTAGTTGATCCATCCAAGGTTGAAGTGATTCTTAAGTAGGAACGACCGAAGAATGTTCCAGAGATCCGAAGCTTCTTGGGCTTAGCGGGATATTATCGACGTTTTGTACAGGACTTCAGCAAACTTGCCGCTCCCCTCACCAATCTGACAAAGAAGGATGTACCTTTCGTTTAGGACAACAGCTGTGAGTCAGTTTTCCAGGAGTTAAAGAGTCGTTTGACGTCTGCACCTATCCTTATCATTTCAGATCAGGATCAAGTATATGACGTCTACACTGATGCTTCTCATCAAGGTCTTGGAGCAGTTTTGATGCTACAGAACCGAGTTGTCGCTTATGCCTCACGACAGCTGAAACAACATGAACGAAACTATCCTACACACGATCTAGAGTTAGCTGCAGTAGTGTTCGCGCTTAAGATTTGGCGTTGTTATCTGTATGGTGCCAGTTTTAGACTGTTTTCAGATCACAAGAGTTTGAAATACCTGGCTACACAGAAAGATCTAAACCTGCGTCAGAGATGATGGGTAGAATACATGCAAGACTACGACTTCCAAGTCGAGTACCATCCGGGTAAAGCAAACGTGGTCGTAGATGCACTAAGTAGGAATAGAGAGGCAGTTCCCAATCTTGATCATGACGCTTCTATAATGGCTATGCAGATAGATGAGTGGGAAAAGGACAGAGTTCTTACAGCTTATCAGGTTCGTTTTGGCGAAGTTTAGGGTCACCCAGTGTTGTACAACTTAGTGATGGAACCAGACTACGTGCAGAGGATCAAGGAGAATCAGTTGGTAGATACACGTTTTGTTGACATCCGAGATAGATTGTTAAAGGGCAAGCATGTTGCTGAGTGGTCGATGGACGCCAGTGAAATTCTTTACAACGAGGGTCGCTTAGCAGTGCCACACATCCCAGAGCTTATACAGGAGATCTTGTCAGAGTTTCAGCAGTCGAGGTTCGCCATGCACCCAGGTGGAAACAAGATGTATCAAAACTTAAGACGGCAGCTTTGGTGGAGAGGTATGAAGTTAGATGTGAAGAACTTCGTGGCCAACTGTTTGACGTGTCAGAAAATAAAGGCAGTACGGGAGAGACCCGCAGGTCTGCTCTAACCACTTCCAATACCTCGGTGGAAGTGGGATAGTATAGGAATGGACTTTCTAACCGGCTTCCGAGAGCACAGGATGGATCTGATGGAGTCTGGGTAGTTGTAGATCGTCTCACGAAGACCGCGCACTTCATCCCGTTCAAGACGACTTGCAGCAGGAACCAGCTAGCCGAGCTTTACATGAGGAACATAGTCAGATTACATGGAGTCCCTTCAGTGATCATTTCTGATCGTGATACACGCTTCAACGCTCACTTTTGACAAAGTCTACAGGAAGCTCTAGGCACAGAACTGAACTTTAGCACCGCTTTTCATCTACAGATAGATGGTCAGTCAGAGCGTCTCATACAGATTCTCGAGGATATGCTACGTGCCTGCGTTCTTGATCTTGGAGATGGATGGAGTAAACACCTCTACATGACAGAGTTCGCATACAATAACAGTTATCAAGCGAGTATCGGAATGGTGCCCTTTGAAGCATTGTACGGAAAGCCTTGTCGATCACCCATCTATTGGGTTGACAACCAGGAAGCACCAGTGGGTGGACCCGATATAATCCTAGACCAGTACGAGAAGATTGCCATCATTAAACAACGACTTCTAACAGCACAGAGTCGACAGAAGAGCTATGCAGATCAACGCAGAAAGCCGTTAGAGTTCGAGGTCGGAGAATTTGTATTACTAAAGGTGTCACCGAAGAAAGGTATCTCTCGTTTCGGAGTTAAAGGGAAGCTAGCACTACGTTACATTGGACCTTTCGAGATCGTACGCAGTTGGAGAAGACAAAATTGTTTCAAGCACCGACAGAACCAGAAGCGCTCCTTGTTTCAAAGAGAGGAGGACGGGTTATTCACATTTCATTTGATGGTCAGAGGCAAATTGAAAGCTAAGCAGTGGTTTGGTAAGGTTGCATATGAGCTGAAGTTACCCGACACCTTGGGAGTGCACAACGTTTTCCATGTATCGATGCTGAGGAAGAGTGCACGAACAGAGTCCGAAGTTATTTCAACAGATGATGTAGAAATCCAACCAGATGTCTCTTACGTCGAGGTTCCAGTGAAGATTTTGGATCGTAAGGTCAAGCAGTTGAGAACGAAAACAATACCCATGGTGAAGGTTCTTTGGAGTAACCATGGTGAAGAGGAAGCCACATGGGAAACCGAGAAAGATATGCGCGAGAACCATGCCGAATGGTTCGCTAAGCAGTAGAGTATATATAATGTAGTCGACCTAAGTTTGTTTTGTAACCCTACTCTGTTCATAGTGGTAGATATACCACTATATGTTTTGAAAGGTGCATTTAGATTGCTTAATGAAATGAGAAGTTATTCATATTCTTATTCTCTCCTTTAGTGTGGAGTAATTCTTAAAGTTTTGAGGACGAAACTATTTTTAGTGGTAGATATTTGTGACGCCTTAAATTTTATTTAAGGGTCAATATATAATTTAAATAAAATTAGTGTGTCAAAAAGTAATTAAAAATCTTTTGGAAACCCTAGGCTGGTTTCCTAGTCAAATTCCGCTCAAAAAGTCAACAATTTTAACTTCAAAAAAAAAACCCTTAAATATTCGGCCATCACTTGGGATTTTTAATTAAAATTTAAATAACACAAATCCAAGGAGGATTCAAATTAAAATTTCATCCCTTAAATATAAAGAAGAATTTCGGCCATAAAGTGTAGGAAATAAAGGAGATTTTATTTGAATTAAAAGCTAGGTCAAAACTAATTCAAAATTCAAATTATTTTTTTTTCCTAAAAACTAATGGATAATTTTCGGCCACTTAAGGGGAAATAAGAGAGAAAACCCTAGCCTCAAAACAGCACAAAAACTTTCTCTTTTGCCCCTTAAAATTTTCGGCCAAACAAGGAAGAGAAAGGGAAAGAAAAACCTAGTATAAAAACCCTCTTTTAACTCTCATTCACCCTTCCTTTCACTCTCAAAAATTCGGCCAGCCTCCCCTTGTTTCCTCTCTGAATTTTCTCTCCCAAAACAACCCTAAAACAACAAACAAAAACCTACCTAAAGGTAGCTCAAGGATTTAACAAATTTTGAGACAAAAACAAGGTGAGAAATCAACTCTTTCCTTCCTTCTCCTTTTGATTTTAAATCCGAAATTTATATGGTTTTCTCCACTGTTTTCCCTACTGTTTTGAAGACCCCAACACTCACACAAATTCAGCCAAAAAGGAGACCAAGCATCAAAAATAGTGCAGCATAAACAAGGTGTGAATCTCTCTCTCAAACCCTAAAAAATTTTACCTCTTTGTTTCCCTTTCAAAAACCCTATTATCATGTGTAAAATTTTATGTTTTTGTCAATTTGATTCTTGGGTTGTGTTAACCACATATAAATAAGGTCCTCCACAAAATTTCGTGATCATTGGATGAAAATTGAGTTGATATGAGACTGATTGAAATTCGGACACAGAAAAACAGAAATCTGGAAAATTACCATATAAACAGTAAATTTGTGTCAGCCATAACTTGAGTTTTAAAAACGAGTTTTGAGTGATTCATGAGCCTAAAATTAAATTCAAGATGTCCCCTAAATGCCTGAAAAATTTCAGAACCAAACTCATCCGTTTGCCTAGTCAAAATGTTTTTCTAAGATAGGCGGACAGAACTGCCAGTTTTTGAACTGAAACTGAAACCCAGATTTTATGCCTGAAAAGAACCCCTCGGTTTTTGGCCTAATTGAATAACCAAACGATGTCCAAAAATTATAAAAATTATATGGAATTAAAGCTACGGATGTCTAGTTTAACATATTAAAAGTTTAGAATTTTTGGGATTAAAAATAAATTAATTTTGATTTTACAATCAGCCTAGGTCAGTTTGTCCATGTCCAGTAATATCCTAATTTAGAGTTTTTCACAAATTTTAAATCCCAAATGTTTATTAAATGTTTTAAAATCTTTTGTGGCATACTAAAATGATTGCATGATTATGTCTAGACCTAGACTGATCATATGTTGTGATTATAGGATTTATTTGACATTCTTGCTGGATTTGTGGATCACGTTATCGTAACGCTTGTGCGATAATCGAGATAGGACGTTCTAGCCTTTTCTGGGAGTAGTCAAGTGTTTTAAATTTCCCTGTTTTATCGATGGCATGCTGTTTTCAGTTTATGAAATTATTATATTGTTTTTGATGAAATAAATGCATGCAACGTATTTGGTAATTAAATGTGTATTTTAAAACGTGTTTTGATTTATGGCATAATATAACTTGGTAAATACCATCTTTTGAATAATCTGGTGAACATAATTGAGCTCTAGTTCACGATCATTATAAATGATGCATGCGTCCCAAAGTTGACGCCATGGGGGAAGGTCCCTAAACCTGCGCAGGGTCGTTCGGCCTATTTAGACCGTAACGAGATGATCTAGGATAATTCAATTCGAGGCACGTATATTTTAGCTACGACAAGTCCTCACTCAAAATATGATGGTTTATTTTAATGATTTATTATTTTAATATTGGGGCACATATATTGCAGCTACGCTAAGTCCTCAGCAGAATAAAACTTATATTAAAAATGTTTTCACGAAATTGTTGATTATTTGTTTTAAATGATTATTATGCCATGTATTCTTAAATTGTTGATTTTCTTTTTGGAAACGAATATTATGCCATACATTTAAATGCTACCTGTTTAATCCACCTTTGTTTCTGCCCTACTGAGCCAGCGCTCACGTCCCTTTTCCTTGTGATTTCGAAATGACTACTTCCAGGTGCGGGAGGTAGCAGTTCCGAAAATCATTGAGATATCCGTTACTACCGAAGATGATGTTATCCGTTTTCTCCATCTTCTTCTTTATGTTCTCGTTCTGATGTAATGAGACTTTAAGTTTGTACTTTATTTCACGTTATTTAAATTTTATGCTTGGGAATATTTTATGGTTGGTAATTTCATTTGAAAACCGATTTTGTGTTTGATTTCCACATTAAAAAGCATTTATTTTCTCCTTTATTTTATTATGTGGTTATGATGCTACTTTATAAATAATTAGGCTTAGCTAAATTATAATGTTGACCCGCTCTTCGTAATAAATGTTTTTTTTTCTTAAATCTCGGGTTGGTATTATGATTTGGCTGCCGTGTCACGTGTCTAAATTTTGGGCCGTGACATTGTGACTCAAAATTTGAATTTCAAATTTCAAAGTTTAAATTTCAATATTCAAACTTCAAATTCAAATTTCAAATTCAAATTTCAAATTCAAATGTCAAATTCGAATTTCAAATTTAAATTTCAAATTTCAAATTTCAAAATTCAAATTTCAAAATCCACAAAAAGTTGTATTTCAAATTTTTGTTCTCATGGATAATTTTTTACAACTCCAATCCAATCTCAAATAAAATCATGGCAACTTTATTTGGAGTTCGAATAATTGTGTACTCTATTATCCAAAACAAAATATGAATTCAACCGGAGAGAATCTTGTCCACTATCCTAATTCTATGTCAACACCATCCATGCATAATAAACTAGCCAATAAACATACACTGATCAATTTGCCAACCATTAAGGAATTATGTGGGGCTAGTAGAGGGACCAATTGGACATATATAATCGGACTACCGTGAATCCATATGATCATCATTCTGTACTGAACAACTCAATCATATGATCACTAATTTCAGAGTCACACCACTATAAACCTGAAACTGAACTCCCAATTATATACCATATTAAGTAAGCCTGTGACGAGCTACTATATAATGACCTTGTCATATATGCAAAACCCTCATATGATATCCATGATCAGCCATAGGTCAAAGTCCGTTTAATCCTACTGATCAGGCTATCTTAAAGTTCCATTATACTATCGAATAAGAAAATGATTATTCACCATATGTGAATAAGAAGTCATCTGTCCAGCAGACGACCCAAGGCCTTGTCCATTTTCACATCCAGTATAATGCCTTTAAGAGAATACCTTTAACTTCTTGGAGCTATGATTCTGATATCTATAAACAAACCCTTCATCGTATACAAGTTATGCACCTAAGGAACCGATCTATAAGCTTACTACCTCAGAGACGCTTTAGCCATTGGAACATCAAAGTACACAAGTCATATACATGAAGTAGTTCATTTACTCAGGATTAAGGTTATTGCATAATGAATGTTAAAGGCAGATTGATCCACTCATAGTGGACTACGTAGATCAATCACGCTTTAGTTTCGGTCTAATATGTCACCACCAAGCAACATATCTATGTGGAGTCTATGCTCCGAACAGTCAAGACAAACCATCCCCACCATGGCTTTAGACAACATAATACTCTTAACATGAGTTAGATGCTCGGTCTAACCCCATAGACTACAGACCTTAGTTTAGACCGCTTACTTTAGAATATTGTCTTCTCGTATACCATTGCATGCAACATTCTAACAGTTTTAACACAAGCAGTCAGTGACCCATATTTGTTTACATTTGCTTTAACATGTAAATAGAAAAAAGACAAATAGCAATATAATGAATAACCTCTATATATAATTTTATTATCTAGTTCAAAATAAATACATCCACATGTCTCTCATGCTTAGGGCATTTCCTAACAATCTCTCACTTGCCCTAAGCCAGTAGATGTGCCATGTTACGCATCCCCATTGCCTCTACATGCCTCTCAAAGTTTCTAGCCACTAAAGTCTTAGTAAAGGGATCGGTAATGTTGTCCTCGGACGCAATCTTACATACATCTACTTGTCCTTTCTCCACGTGCTCTCTAATAATGTGATACCTCTGATCTATGCGCTTAGTCCTATTGTGGTGCCAAGATTCCCTTGTGTTGGCAATCGCCCTAGTGTTATCACAGTAACGTGTGATAGGCTTGTCAACTCCCGGAATGACCTCAAAGTCTCTAAAGAACTTGTGGAGCCAAACTGCTTCTTTAGATGCCTCAGCTGCAGCCACATACTCAGCCTCCATCGTACAGTCAGCTGTGCAACCCTGCTTCACGCTCCTCCATACAATGGCTCCTCCTCTGAGTAAGAACACTGATCCTGATGTCGATTTCCTCAAATCCTTACAAGTTGGAAGTCTGAGTTCGTGTATCCTACTGGTGTTAGGTCCCTTCCAGAATACACCAGCATATAATCTCTCGTTCTCTTAAGTTACTTGAGTATATGCTTTACTGCTTGCCAGTACTTGGTTCCAGGATTCACTTGATATCTACTCATCATACCTACTGCAAAACATATGTCCGGGTGAGTACAAAGCATAGCGTACATAAGGCTACCCATAGCGGATGCATAAGGGACCTTACTTATACGCTCCCTTTCTTCCGATGTCTTGGGACAGTCATCTAATGAAAGAGTTAGACCGACAATGGAAGGTTGTGAACCTTTCTTTAGCTCTTGCATTGCATATTTCTCAATTATTTTATCTATGTATGAAGCGTGGGATAATGCTATCATTTTGTTCTTTCAATCTCTGAAGAGAAGAATGCCTAGAATGTAATTAGCTTCACCTAATTCCTTCATGTCAAACTATTGGTGCAACCAAAGCTTGACCGATGATAAGTTCCCTACATCATTTCCAATGAGCAGTATATCATCGACATAGAGTACTAGAAAGACCACTTTACCATCATTAATATATTTATAAACATAAGGTTCATCAACGTTTTACTCAAAACCAAATGTCTTGATCGCTTAATCAAATCTCTGGTTCCATGAGCGGGATGCTTGCTTTAATCCATAAATGGATCGATGCAACTTGCAAACTTTTCTTTCTTGACCTTCTGCCACGAACCCTTCGGGCTGTATCATATAAATACATTCCTTAAGATGACCATTCAAGAATGCCGTCTTGACGTCCATTTGCCAGATCTCATAATCAAGAGCCGCAGCAATGGACAGAAGAATATAGATAGACTTCAGCAAAGCAACAGGCAAAAAGGTTTCTTCATAATCGATTCTAGCCTTTTACGTGTACCCCTTTGCAACCAGTCTAGCTTTGAAAGTTTCCACTCTCCCTTTAGCATCCTTCTTTCTTTTGTAGACCCACTTACATCCAATGGGTTTTATCCCATCCGGCAGATCTATAAGTTCCCAAACAGAGTTGGATTTCATAGAATCTGTCTCATTGTTCTTGGCTTGTTTCCAAGATTTAGAATCAACATCATTTATAGCTTCATCATAAGTGACCGGATCATCCTCATGCTCATGTGCCTTTGTAGGAAAATAATTGGTAAAAACGTATCAGAGTGGCGCAGTAGAACAATAAAAATTTTTCAAGATCGTTAAATATCTCATGATGCCATATACAATAAACCAACAACAATTAAAACTCATACCTCAAGCACGCCAATCTGCAAGAGGAGAATGACCAGAGGGCTTCAACCAACTAGCCTTTGCTACTATTCTCCAATTCCCGAATGGCTGAGTGTGTCGGCACTCTGAACCTCGATCGGTATGCTAGCACTACTAGTCTTCTTCTGACCACCCAGATCTCTAAAGAACTTATTGTCACGGTGAGTTGTGCAACAATAAGCCTGCTCATCTAAGAGTCTATGGTCTGAGAGAACTGGAGTGGCAGGACCTCTATTTATAGACCTCCATGAGGTGATTCTCTGAATTCGAATTGGATTAGGAGAAGATATTCTCCCTTGTCCACAACCATAAAATCTGAAATTATCCAAGGGAAAATCCCAACAAATTTCAGCCATTATTGAAGATTATCCAATCCAAATTCAAACAAGATTTTAACATGAATCTTATCTCCCTTTTTCAACCAAAAAATCTGAAAATCCAAGGGGAAAATCCCCACAAAAATTTTGGCTACTTTTGGAGAAGGAATAATAAAAAATTCACTAGGATTTTCAAGCTTGAATCTTATCTCACCCTTATCCAAAATAACCGAAAATCTCCTAGGAGATCTTCCTCAAATTTTTGGCCATAATCAGGGAGGAGAGAATCCAAATTCTACTAGGATTGAAACTTGAATTTTTCCTTGAACCTTATCCACAAAAATCTGAAAATTCATTGAGGATAATCCTCAAAATTTTCATCCATATTTGGTTAGGATTTGGATTCAAAATTCAAGTAGGATTCAAACAAGATTTTCCTCTTCATATGCAACTCAAATTCGAATTTTATTCCTTGTGGATTTACCACAACAAATTCGAATTCCACTTGGACTGTGATTCAAAATTTGAATTTCAAATTTCAAATTCAAATTTCAAATTCAAATTTCAAATTCGAATTTCAAATTCAAATTTCAATTTCAAATTTCAAATTCAAAATTCAAATTTCAAATTTCAAATTTCAAATTTCAAAATCCACAAAACATTTGTATTTCAAATTCTTGTTCTCATGGATAATTTTCTATAACTCCAATCCAATCTCAAATAAAATCATGGCAACTTTATTTGGAGTTCGAATAATTGTGTACTCTATTATCCAAAGCAAAATTTGAATCCAACTGGAAAGAATCTTGTCTGCCATCCTAATCCTATGTCAACACCATCCATGCATAATAAGCTAGCCAATAGCATACACAGATCAATTTTGCCTAACGTTAAGGAATTATGTGGAGCTAGTAGAGGGACTAATTGGACATATAAAATCGGGCTTCTGCAAATCCATATGATCATCATTCTTTACCGAACAACTCAATCATATGATCACTAATTTCAGAGTCACACCACTATAAACCTGAAATTGAACTCCCAATTATATACCGTATTACGTAAGCCTGTGACAAGCTATCGTCCAATGACCTTGTCATGTATGCAGAACCCTCATATGATATCCATGATCAGCCTTAGGCCAAAGTCCGTTTAATCCTACTGATCAGGCTATCTTAAAGTTCCATTATACTAGCGAATAAAGAAAATGATTATTCACCATATGTGAATAAAAAGTCATCCGCCCAGCAGACGACCTAAGGCCTTGTCCATTTTCACATTCAGTATAATGCCTTTAAGAGGATACCCTTAACTCCTCATGAGAGCTATGATTCTGATATCTGTAAACGAACCCTTCATCGTATAAAAGTCATGCACCCAACGAACCAGTCTATAAGCTTACTACCTCTTAAACGCTTTAGCCATTGGAACATTAAAGTACACAAGTCATATACATGAAGCTGTCCATCTACTCAGGATTAAGGTTACTGCACAATGAACGTCAAAAGTAGATCGATCCACTCAAAGCGGACTTCGTAGATCACTCACACTTTAGTTTCGGTCGAATATGTCCCCACCAAGCAACATATCTATGTCTGTACTTAGGAGTCAATGCTCCAGATAGTCAAGACAAACTGTCCCCTCCAAGACTTTAGATAACATAATAGTCTTAATATGAGTTAGATGCTCGGTCTAACCCCATAGACTACAGATTATAGTTTAGACCGCTAACTTTAGAACATTGTCTTCTTGCATACAAAAGTCCATTGCATGTAACGTTCTAATAGTTTAACACAAGCAGTCAGGGGGCCATATTTGCTTACATTTACTTTAACATGTAAACAAAACGAGGACAGATAGTAATGTAATGAATAACCTCTATATATAACTTTATTATCCAGTTCAAAATAAATACATCAAAATGTCTCAATACTTAGGGCATTTCCTAACAGCCTTGGCCTGATATACCTCAGCATTATACATGAAGAAATTTGGTTTCTTCGAAACCCTCCCACTACAACGAGGCACCCTAAATCGTTGATCGTCTACAGGTTTTTCACCGGAACTCAGACTTGCGTCCAAGACCGAAATCTATGGAGCAGTTCTTTCACCCAATAACTCCTCTAGCACCACTTTGTTTTGAGACTTAAAGTCATTCATGTGACTTTCCTCCAAGAATGTCGCATGGGTTGAAACAATGACTTTTTGTTCCTTCAGGTTATAGAACAGACCTCCCTTAGTTCCCTTAGGATACCCTACAAACATGCACAAGTCTGTTCTTGGTTCCAACTTCTTTGCATCCCCATACAATACATGTGCTGGCCAGTCCCATATTCTCATATGTCCAAGGGAGGGCTTCCTGCCATGCCACAATTCATACAGAGTCCTGGGAGTTGACTGACTTGGAACTTGGTTCAGAATATAGCATGCCATTTGTAATGCATATCCCCAAAATGATAATGGCAGCGTTGAATAACTCATCATGGACCGTACCATATCCAATAAGGTCTTGTTTCTCCTTTCAGCTACACCATTCTGTTGTGGAGTACCAGGTGCAGTCAATTGGGATAATATCCCATTCTCCACAAGATGTCCTAGAAATTTATCAGAGAGGTATTCGCCACCTCAATCATATCGAAGTATCTTTATGGATTTACCCAATTGCTTTTCCATCTCGGCACGATACTCTTTGAACTTGTCAAAGGTTTCGCTTTTGTGGTGCATCAGGTACACATATCCATACCTCGAGTAATCGTCTATAAAGGAGACATAATACTCGAACCCTCCTTGTGTTGTGACGTTCATGGGGCCCACATACGTCAGTGTGCATAATTTCTAAGAGTTCCTGAACCCTGGTACTCTTAGCTCCAAAAGACCTCTTAATCATCTTACCCTCAAGACAAGACTCACATTAAGGAAGACGTACCTCTTTCAGAGAGTCTAGAGGACCATCTTTCACTAACCTATGAATCTTATCCTAATTAATATGACCAAGTCTTAAATGCTAAAGATACGCCTTGTTAGAGAAAAAATTTCAACCTTTTAGAGTTATTTACTAATTCGGTGTCAAGCAGTGAGTGCATCTTTGGTTTGATCAAATATAGGTTCCCATCCATCCAACCAGAATAGATAAAAGACTTATTTTTATGAATATCAACTCTTTTACTAAAAGAAACTAAATAAGAATCTTTTATTAAACAAGCTACTGATATAAGGTTCCTCCTAAAATTAGGAACATAAAAACAGTCTTTCAATAATATAAACCTAAATTTGTCAAAGTAAAGATAAATGTCTCTCACTGCCTCAGCCACCACAAAGCTACCGTCTTCGATCCGCAACAAGAGGCTCCTATCATGTAGACTTCTTGTTTCTACGAACCCCTGCATAGAAACACAAACATGATTAGTGGCGCCCGAATTAATGACCCAAGTGTCTTTCGATTCTTCCACCAAACATGCTTCTAAATAATGAAGTTCCTTACCTTCCTTGCCCTTGGCCGCTAGGAATTCCCGGCAAGCCTTCTTGAAATGACCTACCTTCCCACAGTGGAAGCACTTGGACTTTTTAGGGTCCCTGGGTTTCTTGTTCTTGTTCTTCTTCTTCCCATCTGAGACAGGAGGATTAGAAGAACTAGAAGTCACTTGCTTCTAATTTGGCCTCTTCCTCTTCCGTGAGGGTTTGGAAGATTCTACAAAATTGGCCTCTCTTTTTGGTTGGACCGCATCCCCATCCCTGATCATCAGCTCATAAGCTTGGAGTTGCTTCATGAGCTCGGTGAGTCCTAACTCCCTTGTTGCCAGATTATATGCAGCCTTAAACCCTACAAAATCTTTTGATAGAGTTTTGAACATCTCGATCTGGGTGTTGTAGTCCAGTTCAACACCGTTCTCGGTAGCCTTCGTACAGAATCCCATTAGAGTAGTCATATGGTCCTTTACCAGAGTACCTGCCTTTTGCTTAGAGTTCATAATGCTGGTGATTGTAGACTATCGAGCCAATTTTTCTTGGCCTCCGAACATGTCCTCTAGATTTTCCATGATCTCCCTAGCAACTTGATAAGTCTCATGCTGCTTTTGTAAAGCACTCGTCATGCTAGCAAGAATATAGCATCGAGCTATCTCATCGGATTCTCTCCAACGAGTATAGGCAACCAGGACCTCCTCAAGCAGTGTGTCAAGTTTAGGCCCAGGTGGGCATGGTTCGTCCAGCACGAAGTTATGTCTCTCATAGCTGAGAACTATCAGTAGATTTCTTTTCCAGTCTTTATAATTATCGTCATTTAGCTTATTTTCAATAAGTATTGAAATGAAGGGTGTCAATGACATTTTGAACTGAAATAAAATTATACTAGACATCGTTACAAAGCTCAAGCAAATATAGAGATAATTCAGCAAATAAAAAATACAAGTATGTTCCTACATGAAACTTGAAAAACATGTAGCATTGCAATGGTAATTCTCAGCATCTATTGCCCCAAGCCACCGAGGGGTGGTCATGACACAAATAACCGGAACATGGACCCCGTCTAATTAATATATGTTGCCTTAAATCCTCTAAGGTTAAGACATATATTAATAACCGTTTATTTTAGCCACCAGTTTAGTTAACAGAGCTTCTAGGGAAGGTTAATAACTAAATGAGTCATGAGTGTATAACCATTGTTCACGTAGCCCAATCCACGTCCTACCAAGCCACCGAGGGGTGGTCATGAATAGGATCATGCCCGAATACGTTTTCCACATAGGAGATCCAACCTAGTATACTGGTGGCGGTAAACACCTACCGAGGGTTGTGGTCAGGGTAGAACTGACGTGAGACGTTACCATGCTTTTACATATGGATCAACAATGGAGGCCGTGTGTTTTGTTTGAAACCCTCTCCCACTCAATATTTTGAAAAACATGCAAGTTTTGACAAATATGTATAATCAATATAGTATGAGCGGCATTCACCTATCCTATATGATGTGTTATCAAATATGCATACATAACATCCATCAATATATATTTATACATCCATGACATATCATAGAAAAAATAATTGACGGAAAAATAACCAAGCCATGGTTCCATCCTAGAACAAAGAAAATAAAGATTATAAAATTCCATCCAAAGCATTCTTGGGTCTTGAATTTTGTTCCGTCTTCTTGTATCCATCTTTATGTAGCCTCTCCATTTATTTCTCATCCCAAAAATCATTTAAAATTTAAATTCCAAAAATTTAAATTTCAAATTCAAATCTCAAATTCGAATTTTAGATTTAAATTTCAAATTTAAATTTTAAACAATTTAAATATCATGTGTAATAATATGCAATTTCAAAAACTTTAAATTTTTAATTACATATTTTTAAACATGATTTTAAAATTAAATCTCAAATTTAAAAATCAAAATTTTCGTTTTTCAGCTCGTCGGCCCACAGGCCCCTGAAGGCCCGCAGCCACCATGGACAGCCCCCAGCCCTCGTGAGGGGGGCACTTGCAGCCCACGGCCACTGGCCAGGTGCAGTCTAACCGAGTGCACGCCCGGGTGGGCACAGTAGCCCGCCAGGCTGCAGGCAGTGCCTGCAACCATGGGCTGCATGCCCAAGGGCTGGCCGGCCATTGGGTGGGCCACGGCCACCCCTGGTTGTAGGCAAAGCCTGTGGTTGTGGGTGGTCTTGGCCTAGACAGGGGCTGCTGCAGCCCCATCCTACTCGAGGGCAGGGGTTGCAGCCCCACCAAGGCAGATGGCCTATCCCAAGGGGTCATGCCTCGATTTTTGTGCCATATTCCCATTTTCCCATTATGACTTCCAAAAATTAATTTGAATCCTAATTAAATTGGAATTTTCTTTTAAATTAAATTTAACTTTTGGAAAAATAAATTACGGTCTTCAAACTTCAATCTCCTCTAAGAATAATTACATAAAATTTCCTAACCTGTTTCCGACGTACAAAAATTCTAATCATAATAATTCTATGAGACAAAAAAATTAAAATCCATGGGAAAATTACGGTGATGATAAACCGCTCCCATGGTTACATAAAAATTCCTAGATACAATTTTCTAAATTCTAAGGAATCATAACTGATATAAAACAAGCATGCTTATAATAATTTAAAAAATTAAAATAACCACATACTACATAATACATGATAACAACATAAAGGAATCCTAGAATGCCATTCTCTAAATATCAAATCCATACATAAATAAAAAAGACTAATTAATTGTCTAATTTATGCACATGGCATAGTCATGAGATGGCTCTGATATCAATTGTAGGAATAAAATCGGTAAAAACGCATCAGAGTGGGGCAGCAGAACAATAAAAATTTTTCAAGATCGTTAAATATCCCCTGATGCCATATACAATAAATTAACAACAATAAAACTCATATCTCAAGAGGATGCCAACTGTAGGAGTAGAATGACTGAAGGGCTTTAACCAACTAGCCTTCTTTACTATTCTCCAATTCCCGGATGGCAGAGTGTGTGGGCACTTGATTCCTCGACCGGTATGCTAGCACTGCTAGTCTTCTTCTAACTACCCAGATCTCTAAAGAACTTATTGTCACGGTGAGTTGTGCAATAATAAGCCTGCTCACCTGAGAGTGTGTGGTCTGAGAGAACTAGAGTGGTAGGACCTTTATTTAAAGACTTGTATGAGGCATCCTCTGAATTCGAATTGGATTAGAAGAAGATTTTCTCCCTTATTCACTTACAAAAATCCAAAATAAACAAGGCCAAAATCAAGGGCAAATTCGGCCATCTTTTGGGATTTTGCAATCCAAATTCAAACAGGATTTTAACTTGAATTTTATCTCCTCGTTTATCTATAATAACCAAATTTCCCTAGTGCCAAAATCATGACCAGATTCGGCCATTAAAAGTGAGGGGAATCAAAATCCAAATAGGATTTGCTAGCTTGAATTTAATCTCATCCTTGTCCACAAATAACCGAAAAATCTCCTTGGATTTATCCAATAATTTTCATCCACTTTAGGTAGGGAGAGAATCAAAATTCAACGAGGATTTTTTTGCTTGAATTTCCCTTGAACCTTATCCACAAAAACCGAAAATATCTTGGAGGATTTTCCTCAACAAAAATTCGGCCACTTTTGTTAGAATTAGGATTCAAAATTCAAGTAGGATTCAAACAAGATTTTCCTCTCCTTTATCCAAACTAAAACTGAATTTTCTCTTGTGGATAATCCACAAAAAATTTAAATCCTATATGGATTGTGATTCAAAATTTGAATTTCAAATTTCAAAGTTCAAATTTCAAAATTCAAACTTCAAATTCAAATTTCAAATTTAAATTTTAAATTCAAATTTCGAATTCAAATTTCGAATTCAAATGTCAAATTCGAATTTCGAATTCAAATTTCGAATTCAAATTTCAAATTCAAAATTTGAATTTCAAATTTCAAATTTCAAAATTCAAAATTCAAAATCCACAAAAAGTTGTATTTTAAATTTTTGTTCTCATGGATAATTTTCTATAACTCTAATCCAATCTCAAATAAAATCATGGCAACTTTATTAGGAGTTCGAATAATTGTGTACTCTATTATCCAAAACAAAATATAAATTCAATCGGAGAGAATCTTGTCCACCATCCTAATCCTATGTCAACACCATCCATGCATAATCAACTAGCCAATAAGCATACACTGATCAATTTGCCAATCGTTAAGTAATTATGTGGAGCTAGTAGAGGGACCAATTGGATATATATAATCGGGCTCCCGTGAATTCATATGATCATCATTCTGTATCGAACAACTCAATCATATGATCACTAATTTCAGAGTCACACCACTATAAACCTGAAACTGAACTCCCAATTATATACCGTATTAAGTAAGCCTGTGACGAGCTACTATCCAATGACCTTGTCATATATACAAAACCCTCATATGATATCCATGATCAGCCTTAGGTCAAAGTCCGTTTAATCCTACTGATCAGGCTATCTTAAAGTTCCATTATACTACCAAATAAGAAAATGATTATTCACCATATGTGAATAAGAAGTCATCTGCCCAGTAGACGACCCAAGGCCTTGTTCATTTTCACATCAGTATAATGCCTTTAAGAGGATACATTTAACTCCTTGGAGCTATGATTCCGATATCTGTAATCAAACCCTTCATCGTATACAAGTCATGTACCTAAGGAACCGATCTATAAGCTTACTACCTCTGGACGCTTTAGCCATTGGAACATCAAAATACACAAATCATATACATGAAGTAGTTCGTTTACTCAGGATTAAGGTTATTACATAATGAACGTTAAAAGCAGAATGATCCACTCATAGTGAACTATGTAGATCAATCACGCTTTAGTCCCGGTCTAGTATGTCACCACCAAGCAACATATCTATGTCTCTACTTTGGAGTCTATCCTCCGGACAGTCAAGACAAACCATCCCCACCATGGCTTTAGACAACATAATAGTCTTAACATGAGTTAGATGCTTGGTCTAATCCCATAGACTACAGACCTTAGTTTAAACCGCTTACTTTAGAACATTGTCTTCTCGCATACCATTGCATGCAACGTTCTAACAGTTTTAACACAAGCAGTCAGTGACCCATATTTGCTTATATTTACTTTAACATGTAAATAGAATAAGGACAAACAACAATATAATGAATAACCTCTATATATAATTTTATTATCCAGTTCAAAATAAATACATCAATATGTCTCTCATGCTTAGGGCATTTCTTAATACAAATATCATAAAATAATATTTCGTAAGCTTCGACATCTTTTTACAGCATTAGTTGTTGCAAATTCGGTAACTATTCCTCACCCGACCATTGAGGTACTATTTATCTGACACCTAGGGTCGTTCCTCGTTTTTCTAACTTTTGGAGCCTCAAATAGGTATTTCTCTACTCTTTAAACATTTATCATCCCGCACCCGAGCCTTGGTTCCCGAGGGACTTAGGTTTTCTATCCCATTCATAATTTTCCCCCTTGTTTCCTAAAACACCTCAAACGTATATTTTTTTCGTTCTCAGCATTTTAGACATTGGAGGGTCGTTTTACTATTCCACTTGGGTTTAGTTTTCCATTATCAATTCTAACCTGCCGAGGGGTCTCAGTTTTTATTTCTGAGCCTACATTTTTGCCCCTTATTTCCCAAAATGCCTTTATGCTGTTTAAAATTTTCGACAGCATTTTCACTTAAATTTTAGGTTTCCTGATGTTAGATACACCTCAAGACCTTGGTACCTACCACGTATTATACTAGAGGCCTATTTTATGCAAAATTACTAAACTTTACATAAAACTTTTTCACATTATCCATCATTCAATCACAACACAATATTCACCAATTTCCTTATCATAGGCCACGGTTTTCAGATGGTATTCAACACCACAAATTTTTATCACACAACTCAATTATCACATATCAATCTTAGGGTTTCTAATGCACATTTCAATATCAAAAACCTATGAAATTTTTCATTCTAACCTAGCCTTATGCCATGGTTTTCATGTTCCAAATCATAGGAAAAATTTCCCTCAATCTTATAATCATTTATCCAAACATTTCTTCACCAAATTCATCACAAAATTTTCCCATTTTCTTCACACATAAGCCACGGGTTTACCAAGGAAACATGCATAAACTTTGCTTGTTTCAAGATTCTAAAACATGCTTTAATCACTACATCACCAAACTAACATCATCACCAAAATAATTCATCAAAATTTTCACCATATTTCAACACCTACCAAGCCACGGATTTCTTGAAGAAAATCAATAAGAAATGCTTCAAAATGGTGGCTTACCTTATCAACTTGATCCCTTGCTACTTGAACTAGGATTGAAAGCTAGTTTAGTGAAGAATTTTTGATAAAATTTTGTTTGGAAAGGGAGTATGATACACAGCCACACACAAATGAGTAGCACTTTGGTTGATTTTCTTCATTTTCCAAATGAAATTTTCCACTCCTATTTATAGGCAAATGGTGGAGTAACAACTTGCAATTTTTTCCCAACAATTTGAAAATTGTTTAGGGACTTTTTAGCAAACTTTTAGGGACCAAAAAGAAAAATTTTTTGCTGATTTTTCAAGCCTTAGCCAACTCCCCTTTTTCCCATTTTTGCTAAATTTTTTTCATGTCTTTTTGGTTAAATCTTAGCCCTTGATTTAGAATTAACACTAATCCACACCATTAATGCTACCTACCTCCCTTTTTGGCCTTAATTTCTTCACTAATTACATCACATTTATGATGTCGCACTTGACATCATCTAATTAATTCATATATTAATTTGTGGTCAAAGTTTGACCAAAAGTCAAACCAAACGGAAATCTACCGAAATCACGTAGGCAAGTTTTTGACGCCTCCAGTGCAATCGGTCTGCCTTATTTTGCTTTCGTTTGACCAAATTTTATTATCGTAAATTTTTGACTTTTAGTGCACTTTGGTGCACTCGCCAGGGTTTTTAGCTCCGTTTTAGGGCCGTCTCACCTGTTTTTGTTCGAAAAGGTTTTCCATCTCTGAACTCACGCTCTTTAACATTGTTAGAACATTTTGTTACATTCTCAACAGTATTAAAACACAATTTTTTTATATTTTATAGATTAAAATTGTCATGTACATACAATTTCAAATCTCTCCAAGAATCTCAAAATTCTCGATTATTGCATCTTCAAATTATTTTTTTTTTGCCAAATCATTAAAAACAAAACTGGCTATAAGATATCTTACTTGCTAATAATATATCTACTGATAACTTCTAGTACATATTCCGAGACAATCCTTTCTCCAATTCCAATTAACGAGTACCTAAACAAAAATCATATATAATTTGATTATCTGTCCAAAAAATCTCGTAGTATTGATTATGGTGAATTCAATTAATTAGTGTGCCATTGATTTTTAATTTTAAAATATTTTATTTTAACATTCGTAATTGTAAGAGGATGTTTTATTTTTTTTTTCTAACACTTAGATTTTTTTTTAAATTTCTGCATGACCTATTTTAAAATATTGACTACTGGAATTCCAAAATTGCTTAACCTGCAAAAAAAAAAACAAATCAAATCCTAGAGCAGTTCAAATTCATATCCCAAATCTATTTAAAAAATTTATTTAAAAATATCCTTATTATTATTATTATTATTATTATTATTATGTTGTTCATACGTATATAAATATACATATATCGATATACGTACATATACACATGTATTTAAGGGGTGTTATGGGGATGTTTTAGAGGCTTGATTTGGGGGGTTGAAGGCCAAAACAAGTTTAGTTTCTCCGTTTCTCCATTTCTCCAAACCTCCAATAGTGCATGTATGCATTCCTAGGCATTTATTTTTACTACATATTTTAAAATTTCTATAACAACTTTTTCTTAAAAACATTTACCCCAAACAGAATCTCTAAAATCATATTTGATTTTCAAAACTAACATCTCTAAAAATACATATTCAAAACTCCCCCTTATACATTTGAGGGGGGAGGTTGTTTAGTTGGTGGTCAGTGGTTGGTGGTGGTGAGAGACAGCGAGAAGTGACTATCTGGGTAATTTGCTTACGACTCACAGGGAGAGGAAGATGGTGTGTTTTGGTCTCTCATGGGTCGAGGCCAAGGAGGGAGAGAGAGTGACCGGTAGGGTTGGGTCTAGTTGGCTCAGTTACCATGGGTGATTGGGTGTGAGGTTGGTTGCAAGGTTGGGCAGCAATTGGCCGATGGCTCATCAAGCAATCATGGGCATTGGTGGCTTCGTGTTGCAAGGATGCTTGGTAAAAGTTTGGGCAACTCAGTGGCTATGTAAGAGAGGCGCGGTGGAGGGGCTATGGCTCACGAGCTGGCTAGGTCACATCATTGTGAGGCAATGGGTCAGTGGATGAAGGAGACTCGGTGGTGTGAAGGATAAATCGATAAAAAATGCACAGCAGAATTAGAAATTTTTTTTTTTAAGATTGTTAAAAGGCTCATGATGTCATATACAATAAATCAATAGCAACCTTTTATACCTTCAGAGGAAATGCCAGGAATGCTGGAGGATGTGACCAAAGGGTTTTAACTAACTACCTTTCTTTACTATTCTCCAACTCCTGGATGGTGGAGTGTGTAGGTACCCGCATTCTAGATCGGTATACTAGCATGGCTTGTCTCTTTCTGACCACCCAGATCTCTTAAGAACTTATTGGTATAGCGATTTGTGCAACAATAAGCTTGCAAACCTAAGAGTCTGTAGTTTAAAGGGAACTGAAGTGGAAAAAACCCCTATTTATAATCTTGGATGAGGTGAACTCTTGAATTTTGAATTGGTCCAAGAAAAGATTTTTCTCTCTCAATTCCACTCAAAATTTGAATTTCCTATAGGCCAAGATCAAGGTTGAATTCGGCCACCTTTTGGAGAATTAGGATTCAAAATTTAAAAAGGATTCAAACTTGAATTTTGTCTCCTCCAAGAGACCAAAAACCGATTACCCTTTAGGCCCCAATCATGGCTAGATTTGGCCACACCAAGGAAAGGAGAATTCAAAATTCAAATAAGATTGAAACTTGAATTTTATCTCCTCCTTATCCACAAAAAACCGATTCTTCCAAAGGTGGAAATCCTAACAAAATTTGGCTGCTTCTTGTGAAAGGAGGGATTCAAAATTCAAGTAGGATTCAAATAAGATTTTCCTTTCTTTTATCCATGAGGAAACCGATTCCAACCAAGAGTTCACTCCCTCATAGAATTCAACTACAACTAGGTTTATGATTCAAAATTTGAATTCAAATTTCAAATTCAAATTTCAAACACCACAAATATTTGAATTTTGAATTTTATCCACATGGTTAATTTTCCACAGCTTCAATTCAAATTCAAATAAAATCATGACAACTTTATTTGAAATTCAAATAATTATGTTGTGGGAAAAAATCAATAAAAATACATCAGAGTGGCGTGGCAGAATTACAAAAAATTTTCAAGATTGTTAAATATCTCGTGATATCATATACAATAAACTAACAACAACATAAACTCATATCTCAGAGGATGCCAAACTGTAGGAGGAGAATTATCGGAGGACTTCAACTAACTAGCCTTCTCTGCTATTGTCCAATTCCCAAATGACAGAGTGTGTGGGCACTCGGTTCCTCGACCGGTATGCTAGCACTGCTAGTCTTCTTCCAACCACCCAGATATCTGAAGAACTTATTGTCACAGTGAGTTATGCAATAATAAGCCTGCTCACCTGAGAGTCTGTGGTCTTAGAGAACTGGCATGACAGAACCCCTATTTATAGACTGGCATGAGGTGATCCCTTGAATTCAAATTAGACTAGGAAAAGATTTTCTCCCTCATCTTCCACACAAAATCAGAAATTCCTAGGCCAAAATCCTTTGAAATTTTCGGCCTCAATGGATAGATTTTGCATTCAAAATTTAAATAGGATTTTAACTTGAATTTAATCTCATCATTATCCACTATAATCGAATTTTCCCCTATCCCAAGAAGAAGGCTAGATTCAGTGATCCAAGTGTGAGGAGAATCAAAATTCAAATAGGATTTTCTAGCTTGAATTTTATCTCAGTCTTATCTATAAAAAATCTGAAATTTTCCCTTGGATTTATCCATAAATTTTCGGCCACTTTTGTGAAGGTGAGAATCAAAATTCAACTAGGATTTTCTAGCTTGAATTTCCCTTTATCCTTATCCACAAAAACCAAATTCTCCTAGGCTTAATCTCTCCTAAAAACTTTGGCCACTTTTGGTTAGGTTTAAGATTCAAAATTCAAATAGGATTCAAACAAAATTTTCCTCCCCATTATCCATATCAAAACCAATTCTAATCATGTGGAATTATCCACAAAAAATTCGAATTTCATTTAGATTGTGATTCAAAATTTGAATTCAAATTTCAAAGTTCAAATTTCAAAATTCAAACTTCAAATTCAAAACTCAAATTTAAATTTCGAATTCAAATTTTAAATTTCAAATCTCAAATTTTAAAATTAAATTTCAAATTCAAATATCAAATTTGAATTTCAAATTTAAATTTTAAATTTAAATTTCAAATTCAAAATTTAAATTTCAAATTTCAAATTTCAAATTCAAATTCAAACTCCACAAAAAGTTGTATTTCAAATTTTGTCCTCATGGATAATTTTCTACAACTCCAATTCAATCTCAAATAAAATCATGGCAACTTTATTTGGAGTTCGAATAATTGTGTATTCTATTGTCCAAAACAAAATCTGAATTCAATCGGAGAGAATCTGGTCCACCATCCTTATCCTATGTTTACACCTTCCATGTGATAACCGGGAATTTTAGATTCTCGAATTATGTTAAAAATTGTATGTAAATAACAATATTAATGAATAAAATGTGAAAAAGTTGTATTTCAATACTGTTGTAAATAGTGTAAAATATTCTGGCAGTGTTAAAGTGGGTGAGTTCAAGGATGGAAAATCCTACCGGACATAATTGGGCAAGACGGTTTGAAATCAGAGCCGAAAACCCTAGAGAGTGCATTGAAATGTACTAAAACAATAGAAATTTACGGTAGAGAATTCTGATCAAACGGAAGCAAAATAAGATAAACCGACCGCACGGGAGGCACTGAGAACTCGCCTACGCGATTTCGGTAAAGTTCCGTTCGGATCAGATAACAGTCAAAAATTGACCACGAATTAATTAGAGATTAATATGAATAGTTGATGACATCACTATGATGATGTCATAAAGCAAATTAATTTTCACTAAATTTGTGACGCCCCGTGCCCTCAGCGGCCCGGACCATCACTGTAAACTCTATTACTTGCTTCTTTAGCTTTTACTTATACTTCTTCTTTAAAACCGATACTTAAACTTGCTGAATTTAATACCATAAATTTAGAGGGAAAATTTTTTTTTTTTAAATACGCGAACGTATTTACTATTCACGTACGCATACTATTAAAATGCGGAATTTGAAAAACATAAGGATTTCAATTATACATACATAATTATATACTTGTTTATCTGATTACTATTCACCAGATACTATTTAAATATACTACTCGTACATATACTGTTTACTGTTCCAAAATACCGTTTAACCTTTACTATTCAAAATACTATTTAACTGTCACCATTCAAAATATTATTTACTCATACTGTGCGGAAGAATACTTGCGGTGTATCCATAACCTCATCCTCACATCCACCTCCACCACCATCATCGTCCCTTGATGTTTACGCTATAGGATGCTTACCTACAACATGAACACACTCCGTGAGCTTTACGCCCAGTAAGTACAACATGTTAACCGCAAAACATGTTTAAAACATAGCACATACGTAAAATCATAGGCATGACATATATCACTTAATAAATCACATACCATATAAGCATATCACATATCAGCTCACATATCATGTCATCACATAACATGTCATAACAGTGAATATAAAACTTCACATACTTTATGCATGACAGAAGCATCGTGTACTGTATGCACTCTACTGAAAAAGAAAGCATAGCGAACTATAACTAATGCATGGTCCGGTTATGTTCATTTATGCTTCAAACTTCTCTTTTCTTTTCTTGTCTACTTAGGGCCCATGTGTCAGTACCGTGTGCGCGCAGACCAACGGTAACGCCCGAGGTCAACTAATGCCGAAGAACCATTAACTGATGCTCAACTTTTGGCCTTAACTTTCTTTAACTGGAAACCCCTTCGACTGAAGGAGCCGGTACGACACACCTATTTATTTCCATCTTGTTTAACTGTTCTAGCCATACGCTTCTCTAAGCTGTCCCCAATCCTACGCGGTAGGGATCTATGGCTTCTAACTTGTTCTTTTATCAATCTACTCGATTGTGAAACTATATGCTCTTATGTATGCTGTGGAGCATCGTGTGCAAGATACATACTTAAAGTACTGGAAAAGCATCATTTTAAATTCATTTTATCCATGCTGTAGGCGGAGTTGTACTTACCTGTCATCAGACAGTTTATACTCTTGCCTTCGTCACAATACAGGTACCTCCCTGTAATCATAATACATTTCGTTAACATTCACTCTTAGGTCACTGTGGTCATTAGTGACTAATAAAAATTCTCGTTATGTGGTACCGATCCTTATCGGTACTAATTGCCCTCTTCTTACGAATTTGATTTTCTAATCATTGTTAATTAATTTATTTACCCAATAAATTAATTAACATCGCTCTTAGGTCACTCTATCGTTAGGAACTAATAAACTTATCGTTGTGTGGTACCGATGCCTATCGGTACCCAACTGCTCTACTTTGGGAAATTTGATATCTAATTTTTAATCGTGCTTGATTAATTTCTCTACTTGACAAATTAATCACTGTCTCTCACTATCCCATTTCGACTTGGTCCTTGACTGGCTAACCGACCAGTCAACTGACTGAATACCTCCCGTATGACCATTTAGCCTGTCGGATTACCGTTACCGATGTAATCGCCCCAAATTTTATACTTAGATCACACCCGTTCCTCGGGTGGCACTATTCTGATCTAGGGGTCGTTTTCTTACATTTCGAGATTTCTAATTGGGCGGTTCACTAATCCTGTAAACGTCCATCCTTCTTTCCCAGACCTAGGTCATCTAGGGGGCTCGGGTTTCCATCCCGATCACATTTTCACCCCTCGTTTCCCTAAAATACCCCTTTGTGCCGTTTTAGAAATTTCGGCAGCATTTGCGCTTAATTTTTGGGTTTCTGGCGTTTAGGAAACGCCTCAAAACCATCTAACCTATTCTAACCTGCCACGTACTAAACCAGAGGCCTAATTTTTACGTAAAAGCTCCGCTTTTTACGTAAAAATATTCACATTTTCTCACATTCTCTTTTTTGACATTTCATCCCTTTTTCTTACAATTCCTCAAGTTAGTAAACCATAATTAATACATAATTATTTCCAATAATAAATTGAGGAATCAAGGGATCAAAACCACTACCAAAATCGTTCCCGTCGGCGGTCGAACGAACCGTTCGGTCTCGACCGCACAATCTTTGAATCGTCGTTCTTCACTTTTGAAACTCCGGTTTGTAAATCCAATGCCGCGGATGTGTCCGGAACGTCGAAAATAGGCCAACAGGCCATTCTTCAATTTTCGGTCTCTGGGTCGCCGTTGACCGGCGTTGACCGCCGTTGACCGGCGTTGACCACGGCGGCGATGGGAGTGGCGACCACCATCTTGAAGAACTCGACGAGAGGAACCCATTGGGGGTGTCAATTTCACCAATCGAAGCTCCTATCACCAGAAATCGGCCATCGAAAAGTCGGCGACGGCAGCGGTGTTGGATCTTCATTTTCCGGCGTTGTTGCCCAAACTTGATTTGGGGTTTTTGATCTACGTGTTGTTCTGAGCATTTTGATACCAACCTTGCAACTCAACTCCGCCGGAATAGCGAGATTCGACGGCGGTGATGGCGACAGCGACGGTGAACATTGGGCGGCGCGATCCGGTGGCTGTTGACGTGAAATGAAGCCTGGGTTTTGTTCTACTCTTCACCACGAATCCATTGGGACCGGAATCGTGGCATTTGGACGTCGGACGGCGGAGATACGGCGGTTTGAAAAATTCAGCCACCGGCGGCTTTGGGCGGCGCGTGCGGCGTGCTCCGGCGTCGGTTCGGTTGACTCGGCCCACCGTTGGAATCAGCTCGTCGACAGCTTTCCAATTGTTTCGGCGGTGTCGAAAACAGAGGTCGGATTCGACTGATGGTTACTGTTCATCCTTGTGTGGTGTTGGGGGAGGAAATGGGATTTGGAAAAATTATGGGGGCTATTTTTCAATAGTCCCAAAAATTCCGTCCTTTTATACTAATTTTTTAAAAAATTTTAAGATAGGCTATACTGACTAATTTGGGCGTGCTGAACCCAAATATATCAGTTTTATTTTCATCCGAGGTCGTCTCGACCAGTTTCTCGATACTGCATGGTTCCCGATCAAAAATTACTTTTTGTGCTCAAATGACTAACTTGAGCATTCTGATTCCAAATATATCAGTTTTATATCAAGAAAAGGTCATCTTGACCAATTTCTTGATACTGTGGTTAGGCCTACACTGTGTTGACACTGTGCACTCATAACGAGGCGTTTTCGCGTGAAATTTCAAACACAGTCTCTCTTGACTAATTTGGACGTGCTGATTTCAAATTTATCAGTTTTACGTCCATCTGCGGTCTTCTAGACCAGTTTTTGAGATTTGTATGACCCTATCTTGAAAAACGTGTCAGGTGCCCGATTGACTAATTTGGGCGTCCTAAGTCTAAATATATCAGTTTCAGGACGAGAAAATGTCGTCTTGACCCTCATCCCGATACTGCGTATCCCTTGAAAAAAAATCTACATTTTATGCTCAATTGACCAGATTGAGCCTGCTGACTATTAATATGTCAGTTTTATGCCAGATTAAGGCCGTCTTGGCCACTAACCTAACACTGCGTTTCTCACTATTCACTAATCACTAACTGACTGACTAATCTGAACGTTTAGACTCCGATTTTGTCAGTCTCTGGGCGAGAAGAGGTCATCTAGACCACTTTTCTCCATACTGTACATCTATTAGGGCAATTATCACTACTGCGCTTAGGTGACCAGTCTGAGCGTACTGATGACTAGCTCATCAGTTCTGTATCATGAAATGGTCGTATGGGCCGGTTTCTTGATATTGCATGTGTCAACGCACACTCACATAATAGGGTGGACCGATTTCACTGTCGGTTGTCCCTTTCACTGTATAAATAGTAATTAAACGTTACTATACTCGTTTAATTCATTCAACTGAAAAGCACACTATGCTTATTAACTTAATTACATCATTACATAGTAATTAAGTTTCATGATTCATGAGAGTCATTACAGTGGCTCTCGGCTCATTACACAGCCTTCTACACGGACTCTTACACGTTATGTGCAACACAACACGGGCGTGTACATTTCAGACACGAGCGTGTACTTGTTGAGACTACTCAACACGGTCATGTCTTTGAAACACATTCATCTATCCGAGCGGTATGCGGCCTCTTACACGGCCACGTAGTTGACCGTGTTACACTACACGGCCATGTACACTCACACAGCTACTAATAGATACACAGTCCGAATGGCACACGGTCACTTACACGGCCGTGTACCTGACCGTGTTACTTAAATTTGCACTAAAAGGCATTAAATTATGTCCATTTTATTCCTTAATGACTTATTACATGGTAAATAGGTGTCATGAAAATGGCGGTCATTACAACCTACTCCCCTTACAAAATTTTCGTCCTCGAAAATTAGAATAATTCCAGGAAGTTTCTTCTCATGTCTTCTTCCCATTCTCATGTGGCTTCCTCAACACTATGATTCCGTCACAACACTTTTACTAGTGGTATACTTCATTCCTAAGTACTTTCTCCTTTCTAACTAGGATCCGCACGGGTCTCTCCTCGTACGTCGGATCAGCGTATACTACAATGGATTCTTGGCTAAGAACATGGGAGCTGTCTGGCACGTACTTCTTCAGCATCAAGACGTGAAAGACGTTGTGCACTGTAACTAACTCGGGAGGAAGCGTTAATCTATAAGCCACCTTCCCGACTTTCTCTATTATCTCGAGGGTCCTATGTACCTAGGATGGAGCTTTCCTTTCTTTTCGAAATGCACCACCCCTTTCATGGGTGCCGCCTTGATAAAGACCAAGTCTCTTACTTGAAACTCAAGGGGTCTATAGCGCTTATCGTCAAAATTTTTCTATCGACTATGCACGGTATCTAACGTTTCTCGTATCAGCTTCACGTCTACCATGGTATTCTTGATGATGTTTGAGCTAACTGGTCGTTTCTCTCCAAACTCGTACTAATGAGCCAGAGATCTGCATTTCCTTCCACAATGTGTCTCGTACGGTGCCATTCCTATCTAGGAATGGTAGTTGCTGTTGTATGAGAACTTGCTCAATGGTAGCTTCTGATTCCAATTTCCTTTGAAGTCTAGGACGTAGGTCTCAACATGTCCTCTAACATCTGTATGGTCCTCTTAGACTAACTGTCGGTCTGAGGATGAAATGTTGTGCTGAACTCTCATTTGGACCGTAATGCAGCCTGAACACTTCACCAAAATCTGAAGGTAAAGCGTCCACTACGATCTGAGACGATCGACTCTGGTACTTCGTGCCGTTTCACGAACTGTGCCGCATGGATTTCTACTAGTCGTTCCACCAAGTAGCTAACTTTCATTGCTAAAAAAAATTAACTGATTTCATCAGTCTGTCTACAATCACCCAGATTGCGTCATTATCATTTGACGTCTTCGGCAGTCTGACTACGAAATTCATCGTAATCTGGTCCTATTTCCACTCGAGTAGCTTAATTTTCTACGATTATCCTGCTGGGCGCTGGTGTTCTGCCTTAACCGTCTGACACGTAAGGTATCTGGCAACGAGCTCGACAATGTCATTCTTCATTCCAAGCCACCAAAAGCTTTTCTTCAGGTACTTGTACATCTTATTCACCACCGGATGTACGGAATATGATGTCTCGTAAGGTTCCAAAAGTATTCGCTTCGTAAGTTCTTCATCTTTCATAACACACACTCTATCTCTGTAGTAGAGTATGTCATCCTTAGGGATCTTAAACTCTGAACTTTGGTCCTCTGTAGCCTCCTTTTTGAGCTTGTTCAGGGACAATTCAAAGCCTTGACCAATCTTGATTTCTTCTTAGAGCGTCGATTGGAAGGATCATGTCAGACAACCTCCTTATCAAAGTCTTGATCTTGCTACTGCATAGCTCCCTTGTAGCGCACCTGACAAGGCACTGATAGCCATAAGCGTAGTAAAATACTTCTGACTCCATTCATTAGCCACTTTATTGGCTTTTCCCGGATGGTATAGGATCTCACGGTTGTAATCCTTACCAACTCTAGCCATCTACGCTGCCTCATGTTGAGCTCTTTCTACGTAAAGATACATTTGAGACTCTAGTGGTCGATGTAAATCTCGCACGTGACTCCGTACAGGTAGTGCCTCCATGCTTTTATCGTAAAAACTATCGCTACTAGCTCCAGATCACACGTTGGGTAGCTTTTTTTTCAGGGTCTTTGAGTTGTCGTGAAGCATATGCGACTACTCGACCACTCTACATCAACATGGCTCCCAACCTAGTTTTAGATGCGTCGCTATAAATCATGAAGTTTCCCTAACCAACATTTGAAATGGTCAGCATTGGAGCGCTTGTGAGTCTTCATTTCAGCTCTTAAAAGCTTTTCTCACACTTGTTGGTCCACTCATACCTCTTTCCCTTCTTGGTGAGCCCTGTGAGCGAAGCAGCTAACTTTGAGTAGCCTTCGACTAAGTGTAGGTAACATCCTGTTAGTTTAAAGAAACTACGAATTCTCGTTATGTTCCTCTGAGCTGGCCACGCGCTAACTGCATCAATTTTCATCGGGTCCACAGATACTCCTTCCTTGGGGACTACGTGGCCTAGGAAATGGACCTTCTCCAGCCAAAACTCATACTTGGAGAACTTGGTGTATAACTGATGGTCCTGTTGCATGCGTAAAATGATAATTAAGTGCTCTTCGTGCTCTTCCTTCGTCTTAGAGTGTATAAGTATGTCATCAATGAACACAATGACAAACTTATCCAAATAGTCCTTGAACATGCGGTTCATCCGGTTCATGAAAGTTGCTGGTGCATTCGTTAATCTGAGTGACATGAACAGAAACTCGTAATGTCCATACCGCGTTTGAAAGGCTGTTTTGGGTACATCTTCTTTCCTGATTCGTAGTTGATGGTACCCTGAACGTAGATCGATCTTCAAGGACATTGCAGCATCTCAGAGCTAATCAAATAGATCGTCAACTCGCGGCAACAGATTTTTGTTCTTAATCGTAATCCTGTTCAACTCTCTGTAGTCGATGCACATTCTCAGTGGTCCATCTTTCTTCTTCACGAATGGTATGGGTGCCCTCTAGGGTAAATAGCTCTGTCGAATGAATCCTTTATCTATTTAGTCCTTTAACTGGGCTTGGAGCTCCTTTAGCTCTACAGGGCCCATTCCGTAGGGGGCCTCAAAGATGGGGCTGATTCTAGTAGACATTCAGTCTCGAACGAGATCCCACGCTCTGGTTGGAGTCCTGCAAGATCTTCTGGAAATATCTCCATGAATTCCCTGACTATCGGTATGTTGTCGGGTCCTATCTCTATTCCTTGAGTCTAATCTGCTACGTATACTAGGAAGTCCGTGCATCCATTGGATAACATCTCGCGAGCCTTCACTGCTGATATCATCGTCTTTGGTTGCTCTGGCGACAAACCCTTGTAGATGAACTTTTCACATCTGATTGGTTCGAAAACGATTTTCCGCCTTCAACAGTTTATGACAACGTTGTGTCCTAAGCTTTTTTTTTTTTTGGCAGAATCTGATGATGTAACGAATGGGTGGCTCCAGAATCAAGTAGAACTAACACATCAAAGTTGGTGATAGAAAGCTGGCCTGTCACCACTACAGAAGTTACAGCTTCAGCGTCATTCCTCGTGTAAGCATAGATTATCCCTTAGCTGTCTGAAGCTTTCAGTATGCCTTATGTGATTGAAGGGTCTTCGATCCTGGTCTGGTTGGTGTGAAGTTGATTATTCCCAGTGCGGTGTTGATTCTGTCGATTCTGCAGGTTGGAGTGGCAATTTTTTTTTTTGGCATAGTGGCCTTCCTTGCCACAGATTAAACAACCACTTGCTCTCTGCTTGCATTCTCCTGGGTGCCTCTTTCTGCATCTCGTGCACGTCGAGTATTGGCTGTCATTCCTTCCTGGTCGTCTCTCTTCTGGGGAAATTCTTCTGTGAATCTTGATTGCCTTAATTCCCCTTTTCTCTTGTTGTTGTTATGGGAATGCCTACTATTCTGGCCGGTTCCCACATTCTGCCCTCTGTATTGTGACTCGGGGTTTTGCTTCTCCTGAGCCTACTCGGCTTGCGTTTTCTCCTTCTTTCGTGCCTTAAAATTCTGCGCCTTTCGCTCCTTATCATGAGCCAACCAGTACTCAGCTCAGATAGCCTTGCTGACACATTCTACTAGTGCCGCTGGTTCGTGGCTTCAGCTACAGACCCAAACTGCGATTTTCATTCTGAGCATCTTCAGCATTCGTCTAACTCTCTCCTTTTAGTCGGTACCAAATCTGGAAAAAGTTGAGCTAACTGCTCAAATTTCTTGACTACCTCCATAACAGTCACACTACCTTGGTGCAGGTTGTTGAACTTGTCTTACTGCGCTGCTAGTGCTTCCTCGTTGAAGTACATCTCCTTGAATTCCTCAATGAAATCGCTCCAACTCATCTCTCTGATGTTCCTCCTAATGGTTACCATCTTCCACCACTAACGCGCCTCATTGCGCAGGGTGAAGGACGCGTACATCACTTTCTCTTTCTATCTGTTAACCCTATAAAATCCAAGATTACTTGGATATCCGTTAGCCAATCATCGGCCTCTATAGGGTTGGTGATTCCTAAGAATTCTAATGCTTTCATGCGTCGAAATCTCTCATACAAGTCGCCTTCCCTCGGGATTGGCAAAAAAAACAATTGCTGCTATGAGAGTAGCCATTACTATAGGCGCTAGTGACTCCTGGGCTGGAGGAGCTGCTTGTTCCTTTAGAGTTTCTGGGGCTGCTAGAGCCTCCTGTGCTAGCATCTTTACTGACTGTGGTGCTTGGGGTTGCTGGCCCAGCTGTTCCCTAAGCTGGTTTAGCTCCGGTTGCTAGTTCTCTATCATCTCTTGCATGGCTGCGATCTGTGCTATCAACTCATCCTCTCGGGATGCTGGGTTTAACTAAGCTCTCGTTCTTGCCATGTTTTCCTATGTAACCCTATCGTACAGCGGGAAAGAAAATATAAGTCTCTTAAATTCTGTACTTGGGACTCGTATCACATATCATTTTCTTTCTTACTTAACAATCTTACTTAAACATTATGGATATAAATATACACACTATATCCACCTTTCTTTCTCTCATACTGTGATGTTCAATACAATTGTCGCATTGTATTGGGACATCGTCTGAGTGCTAGGATTCATCCTGCACTTTCTGTCATATCATACTCACGCTTGTGGAAAAAATTTATATCTGGTCCCTAGGGCAAAGCTTTACTGCTTATCTCATAATATATTTCACATAATATATATACATATATTCAAGATTCTAGTTCAGCGGGAGTGACACACACTTCCCCTATACGATCCCAACAAGTACATTATGCTATAACTGACGGGGGAGAGCTACTGCTTCCCTCTATATATTTTCATAACTAACATTCCCACAGAAGGGTTACTACTATTGGAAGGACAATCCTGATTCAGTATCAGGCATCTCCTCATCGTCACTATAGCTGAGTGAGTACTCCTCTGGGTTCTCCTCTTCTTCTCAGCTGAAACTGACCTCGTCATCGCTGGCTATGATGACTTCGTCATTACTAAAGCGGTTGGGGATCTCCTTTCCCTCATCGTCTGGATGGGCGTCGGAAAGATTCTCGTTATCTTCCTCTTTCATGGGGTGTTCGGGAGACATACGGGCTGGTTCGAGGTTCTCCATCGGCTCCCTATTGCCCTCGTGTGGCTGGTGCTCGGCCATGAACTCTTCATCGACCAGTTGGGGTGCTGGTTCTACCTGGTCACCCTCCATAATGGCGGCTGCTATAATGCCTTGGGCTTGTGTAGGGTTCCCGGGGTTGAGCACTTTTCTCTCGGCGTTCACTATCTCCTTGATAAGGCTTGCTAGTCCTGCTTGATCGCTCTTCTAATTCTGTTTGGCAAGGTCTCTTTCTCTCTTTAGGTCTTCTCCTATTTTGATCCACTTTTGTCTCGGCATGTATTGTAGAAGTCCATTTCGGTTCCTTGTAGCGAACAGCATACGTTAGAACTGTATCGCCGGACATTAGCTGCAATCTTTCAGTCCGATGAACAAATTCTCGTTATCCATAACTCTAGAGAACTTAGGCGGTTTCACTCCCTGCTTGCCCATAGAGAAAAACTGGGGCTGATGCTGGACTACTCTCAGAGATTGGCTCGATCGTGGTATAGCGAAACTCGACATAGTTAAGAGCTCATCCTGGTCATAAGGATCCCGATACACACGTGAGTATCTTCCTGAGAGATATCAACAGCCAACAGGACTCAGTTATCCTGATCAATGGCGTACAATCAAGGAATCACTTTGATAACATGAAACCAGTCCTGACATTCTCATGGAGTGCAGGAGCACTGTTTGCCACTCAAAACTTGGTGGACAACTAGCCTTGAAGATCGGTACAACTCGGGCAGCAATCCATGTTCTTTCTTTGAGCAGTTCTCTAGCACTGCACGGTCGTGATTTTTCGTATAATGATCTCAGCATCTTTTCATCTTATCCTCGCCATGATAGATTTCGTTGTTTCATTACTATAAAATGTTATCTTCAATAGATAAACATTTACTGACTAAAAAAATAAAACCAACTTACTTGGACAGATGAGGCAGGCATGCGGCGATGTGAGGTAGGATGGCAGGAAACCGCTTTGATACCAACTGTGACGCCCCGTGCCCTCAGCGGCCCGGACCGTCACTGTAAACTCTATTACTTGCTTCTTTAGCTTTTACTTATACTTCTTCTTTAAAATCGATACTTAAACTTGCTGAATTTAATACCATAAATTTAGAGGGAAATTTTTTTTAATACGCGTACGTATTTACTATTCACGTACGCATACTATTAAAATGCGGAATTTGAAAAACATAAGGATTTCAATTATACATACATAATTATATACTTGTTTATCTGATTACTATCCACCAGATACTATTTAAATATACTACTCGTACATATACTGTTTACTGTTCCAAAATACCGTTTAACCTTTACTATTCAAAATACTATTTTAACTGTCACCATTCAAAATATTATTTACTCATACTGTGCGGAAGAATACTCGCGGTGTATCCATAACCTCATCCTCACATCCACCTCCGCCACCATCATCGTCCCTTGATGTTTACGCTATAGGATGCTTACCTACAGCATGAACACACTCCGTGAGCTTTACGCCCAGTAAGTACAACATGTTAACCGCAAAACATGTTTAAAACATAGCACATACGTAAAATCATAGGCATGACATATATCACTTAATAAATCACATACCATATAAGCATATCATATATCAGCTCACATATCATGTCATCACATAACATGTCATAACAGTGAATATAAAACTTCACATACTTTATGCATGACAGAAGCATCGTGTACTGTATGCACTCTACTGAAAAAGAAAGCATAGCGAACTATAACTAATGCATGGTTCGGTTATGTTCATTTATGCTTCAAACTTCTCTTTTCTTTTCTTGTCTACTTAGGGCCCATGTGTCAGTACCGTGTGCGCGCAGACCAACGGTAACGCCCGACGTCAACTAATACCGAAGAACCATTAACTGATGCTCAACTTTTGGCCTTAACTTTCTTTAACTGGAAACCCCTTCGACTGAAGGAGCCGGTACGACACACCTATTTATTTCCATCTTGTTTAACTGTTCTAGCCATACGCTTCTCTAAGCTGTCCCCAATCCTACGCAGTAGGGATCTATGGCTTCTAACTTGTTCTTTTATCAATCTACTCGATTGTGAAACTATATGCTCTTATGTATGCTGTGCAGCATCGTGTGCAAGATACATACTTAAAGTACTGGAAAAGCATCATTTTAAATTCATTTTATCCATGCTGTAGGCGGAGTTGTACTTACCTGTCATCAGACAGTTTATACTCTCGCCTTCGTCACAATACAGGTACCTCGCTGTAATCATAATACATTTCGTTAACATTCACTCTTAGGTCACCGTGGTCATTAGTGACTAATAAAAATTCTCGTTATGTGGTACCGATCCTTATCGGTACTAATTGCCCTCTTCTTAAGAATTTGATTTTCTAATCATTGTTAATTAATTTATTTACCCAATAAATTAATTAACATCGCTCTTAGGTCACTCTATCGTTAGGAACTAATAAACTTATCGTTGTGTGGTACCGATGCCTATCGGTACCCAACTGCTCTACTTTGGGAAATTTGATATCTAATTTTTAATCGTGCTTGATTAATTTGTCTACTTGACAAATTAATCACTGTCTCTCACTATCCCATTTCGACTTGGTCCTTGACTGGCTAACCGACCAATCAACTGACTGAATACCTCCCGTATGACCATTTAGCCTGTCGGATTACCGTTACCGATGTAATCGTCCCAAATTTTATACTTAGATCACACCCGTTCCTCGGGTGGCACTATTCTGATCTAGGGGTCGTTTTCTTACATTTCGAGATTTCTAATTGGGCGGTTCACTAATCCTGTAAACGTCCATCCTTCTTTCCCAGACCTAGGTCATCGAGGGGGCTCGGGTTTCCATCCCGATCACATTTTCACCCCTCGTTTCCCTAAAATACCCCTTTGTGCCGTTTTAGAAATTTTGGCAGCATTTGAGCTTAATTTTTGGGTTTCCGGCGTTTAGGAAACGCCTCAAACCCATCTAACCTATTCTAACCTGCCACGTACTAAACCAGAGGCCTAATTTTTACGTAAAAGCTCCGCTTTTTATGTAAAAATATTCACATTTTCTCACATTCTCTTTTTCGACATTTCATCCCTTTTTCTTACAATTCCTCAAGTTAGTAAACCATAATTAATACATAATTATTTCCAATAATAAATACAGGAATCAAGGGATCAAAACCACTACCAAAATCGTTCCCGTCGGCGGTCGGACGAACCGTTCGGTCTCGACCGCACAATCTTTGAATCGTCGTTCTTCACTTTTGAAACTCCGGTTTGCAAATCCGATGCCGCGGATGTGTCCGGAACGTCGAAAATAGGCCAGTGGGCCATTCTTCAATTTTCGGTCTCCGGGTCGTCGTTGACCGGCGTTGACCGCCGTTGACCGGTGTTGACCACGGCGGCGATGGGAGTGGCGACCACCATCTTGAAGAGCTCGACGAGAGGAACCCATTGGTGGTGTCAATTTCACCAATCGAGGCTCCTATCACCGGAAATCGGCCTTCGAAAAGTCGGCGACGGCGGCGGTGTTGGATCTTCATTTTCCGGCGTTGTTGCCCAAAATTGATTTGGGGCTTTTGATCTACGTGTTGTTCTAAGCATTTTGATACTAACCTTGCAACTCAACTCCGCCAGAATAGCGAGATTCGACGGCGGCGATGGCGACGGCGACGGCGACGGTGAACCTTGGGCGGCGCGATCCGGTGGCTGTTGACGTGAAATAAAGCCTGGGTTTTGTTCTTCTCTTCACCACGAATCCATTGGGACCAGAATCGTGGCATTTGGACATCGGACGGCGGAGATACGGCGGTTTGAAAAATTCGGCCACCGGCGGCTTTGGGCGGCGCGTGCGGCGTGCTCCGGCGTCGGTTCGGTCGACTCGGCCCACCGTTGGAATCAGCTCGTCGAGAGCTTTCCAATGCTGCCGGCGGTGTCGAAAACAGAGGTCGGATTTGACTGATGGTTACTGTTCATCCTCGTGTGGTGTTGGGGGAGGAAATGGGATTTGGAAAAATTATGGGGGCTATTTTTCAATAGTCCCAAAAATTCTGTCCTTTTATACTAATTTTTTGAAAAATTTTAAGATAGGCTATACTGACTAATTTGGGCGTGCTGAACCCAAATATATCAGTTTTATTTTCATTTGAGGTCGTCTCGACCAGTTTCCCGATACTGCATGGTTCCCGATCAAAAATTACTTTTTGTGCTCAAATGACTAATTTGAGCATTCTGATTCCAAATATATCAGTTTTATATCAAGAAAAGGTCATCTTGACCAATTTCTTGATACTGTGGTTAGGCCTACACTGTGTTGACATTGTGCACGCATAACGAGGCGTTTTCGCGTGAAATTTCAAACACAGTCTCTCTTGACTAATTTGGACGTGCTGATTTCAAATTTATCAGTTTTACGTCCATCTGCGGTCTTCTAGACTAGTTTTCGAGATCTGTATGACCCTGTCGTGAAAAACGTGTCAGGTGTCCGATTGACTAATTTGGGCGTCCTAAGTCTAAATATATCAGTTTCAGGACGAGAAAAGGTCGTCTTGACCCTCATCCCGATACTGCGTATCCCTTGAAAAAAATCTACATTTTATGCTCAATTGACCACATTGAGCCTGCTGACTATTAATATGTCAGTTTTATGCCAGATTAAGGCCGTCTTGGCCACTAACCTAACACTGCGTTTCTCACTATTCACTAATCACTATCTGACTGACTAATCTGAACGTTTAGACTCTGATTTTGTCAGTCTCTGGGCGAGAAGAGGTCATCTAGACCACTTTTCTCCATACTGTACATCTATTAGGGCAATTATCACTACTGCGCTCAGGTGACCAGTCTGAGTGTACCGATGACTAGCTCATCAGTTCTGTATCATGAAATGGTCGTCTGGACCGGTTTCTTGATATTGCATGTCTCAACGCACACTCACATAATAGGGTGGACCGATTTCACTGTCGGTTGTACTTTTCACTATATAAATAGTAATTAAACGTTACTATACTCGTTTAATTCATTCAACTGAAAAGCACACTGTGCTTATTAACTTAATTACATCATTACATAGTAATTAAGTTTCATGATTCATGAGAGTCGTTACAGTGGCTCTCGGCTCATTACACAGCCTTCTACACGGACTCTTACACGTCGTGTGCAACACAACACGGGCGTGTACGTTTCAGACACGAGCGTGTACTAGTTGAGACTACTCAACACGGTCATGTCTTTGAAACACATTCATCTATCCGAGAGGTATGCGGCCTCTTACACGGCCGCGTACTTGACCGTGTTACACTACACGGCCATGTACACTCACACAGCTACTAATAGATACACAGTCCGAATGGCACACGGTCACTCACACGGCCGTATACCTGACCATGTTACTTAAATTTGCACTAAAAGGCATTAAATTATGTCCATTTTATTCCTTAATGACTTATTACATGGTAAATAGGTGTCATGAAAATGGCGGTCATTACAAAATTAGAAATCTTTTTGAAAGGTGTATGGCTAGGATTGGTTTGCTTTTTGATCAAAGGCCAAGATCATGCCAAAATTCACTTAGAAAAAATTTAAAAAAAATTTATGGCATTTTGTGGAAAGGCCATTCGGCCATGTGGAAAGGTAGACGGAAAATTTTTATTTTGACCCCAAAACCTTTACTTTTTGATCCTTGAACAATTAAGAAATTGTTGGAAAAAAATTGCAAAAAGGCCCTTGGTTTTTGCCTATAAATAGGCATCAAAAATTCAAGAAAAATTTTGAAAAACACAACTAAACTCTTGTCAAATTTTCCAGCCAAAAAACCATGGGTGAAAACCTCCTTGAACCAAAAATTTTGTTTTGAATTTCACATCAAATCTAGCTTGAATTTCATCTCCAACACCAAGACAACGACCAAGCAAGGTAAACCTCAAATTTGAAGCATTTTTCTTTGGTTTTTTCAGTAAAAACCGTGGGTATGGAAAGTTGAAAAACAATGGAAAAAAATTGTTTAATTGTTGATTCTATGATTGGTTGATGTTGTGATATTCAAAGCATGAATTAGGATAGAAAAAAAAATCAAAATTTTACATGTTTTCCTTGAAAAATCCGTGGCTCCTAGGGTGTGAAAATTTCATGAATTTTGTTGTTTTAATTTAGTGATTAATGATCATTCAATTATATGATAAGTTAAGCATGAAATGGACTTAAGAAACAAGAAAAGTTTGTGATAGAATTCTTGCTAAAACCGTGGGCATGAATGTGATGAAATGGGAAGATTTTTAATGTTGATAAAAGTTGATAAAAACCCTAGGAAAGAAAGTAAAATTTTCTTTCTATTTTTGGCATAAAATCCGTGGCTATATCTAGGGTTAGAATGCATGTTTTGTTAAGTTTTGAATGTTGTTTTATACATTGGGAAGCATAAGATAATCATGTATGGTGATGAAAATTTATTAGATGAAAAAAACCTAGTAAACTAGGGTTAGTTTGGGAAAAAAAATAAATATGTGATGTGACTTGTAAATGTTGAATCATATGGAAAGTTTTTATACAAAGTTTGGAAACTTAGTATAAAATAGGCCTCTGGTACAGTACGTGGCAGGTACAAAGGTTCTGAGGTGTACCTAACGCCGAGAAACCTTAAAATATAAGCGGAAATGCTGCCGAAATTTCTAAAATCGGCTAAAGGGCATTTCGGGGAACGAGGGGTAAAAATATTGAACTCGGAAAGGAAACCGAGACCCCTCGGTGAATTATGATCAGAAATGGAAAACCAACCTGAACGGAATAGTAAACCGACCCTAAATCACTAAAATGCCTAAAACAGGAAAAAAATCGATGTTAGGGGTATTTTGGGAAACGAGGGAAAATTTTAGGTCGGGATAGAAAACCCGAGCCTCTCGAGGGCCGAGGGTCGAGGATGGGATGAATAACGTTTAGTTAGTAGTGAAAAGGCCATTTGAGGCTCCGAAACGCTCGAAAAATGAAAAAAAACGACCCTAGGTGATGGATGAATAGTAACTGAGGGTCGGGAAAAATGAAGTTGAGATTTTGCAGCAATTGAAGTTGTAAAATGATACGAAAGCTTAGGAAATATTATTTTAAAATTATTAGACTTAGAAAATTTGGAAAAAAACAATAGAATGAAGCCAATTATGGTTCCGAAACCCGTTAGGGGCAAAATGGTCATTTTGACGAAAAATTTCCGAAAAGGCTCGGAAAGAACCCTAAAAGACTTAGGATAACTTAGCTAAAATTATAAAACTCAAAATAAAGATTTTAAAGTTAAAATTCTAAAAATTTTTTAGGAACACGGGCGTGTAAAGGGATACACGGCCGTGTATAGGAAAAATTTTATAACCCGAGAGGTACACAGGCTTGAACAAGGGCGTGGATCGAGCCGTGTACAGTTACACGGCTAAGGAAGAAAATAACATGGCCGTGGAAAATAGACCCGAGAGGTACATAGCCTGGAACACGGGTGTGTTGCAAACCGTGTACCACAAATAAAATTTAAATGTGTAGAATTGTTAAGTAAAATAAATATATATTTTAGATGATAAATAAAAAGGGTATTAACAGACACTATTATGTCTGTAGGAACCCAAAATAAAGATAGAACTGCGGAGGAGTTCCGGAAGTAGACATTAGCACAGTATTGGTAAGTTCAAGCATTTTCGTGTCTACAACATGAAATACTGTGTGAACCTATTCTACACTAGCTGCTCACTAGATATAAATTCTTACGCACAATTGGGGATTAGTTTGTATAACATACCCCAATTAACGAGAATAAGTAAGACCTACGGGCAATGGGGGATAGTGACCTTGGGATGATGTATATGATCACTTGGTCAAAACTATAAATTGAAAGATGGTAATGACACCATTAAGGCATACCGCCCCTCCAACATAATGGTGGAGGTTTGCTTAAATCCTACGGGGTTATCAGGACTGTGGAGGATGATGTTCTAAGGTCGCTCCTTAGGCCCTCCCAGTCAGCGCGCTAATAATCATCGGTACTGCCATAAGCAAAGCTCTAAACTAGAAATGAAATAGAGAATAAACAATCAATAAAATGATGAAAATCATAATTGAGCATAACCGAAGCTTACACTAGAGTAAGGTAAATTCGGTTAGGGTATGTGAATAGTATTCCGATAGAGTAAAGCGAATAGTAACCAGTTATGATAACTGATACTATTCACCGGTCAATGGTCAACTATACTATTCATGGTGAATAGTACTATTCATGGTAAATAGTACTATTCATAGGAGATTGAGTTTTTCTTATCTTTGAATCAGTATGATTCTTATTATGGATGGTTGAACTTACTGAGCCTGTTAGCTCATCAGTTTGTTCGTGTTGCAGGTAAGAAACCTGTCCTGTAGATACATGGATGGCGGCAGGATGCGAGCGTGTTAAAGGGATAGGGAACTCACCGTGGACATGGTCCTGCCATAAGTTTTCCGTTGAGCTTTTTGAGTAAAGAAAATATGTTTGAAGACAAAAAAAAAATATAGTACATGTAAATATTATACCCGTTATTAAATATGTTGTACTTATTTCAGATATGGAAAAGCCAGTATTATATTTTATATTGCTTTCTTATCTAACAATCATAAGAAAAAATATGTATTAAAGAAAAAAAAAATTTTGGCGAAATTTTAGGCCCTTGTGTTTAAGAAGTTTGAGTAAAAGAGTTTAAAATTGACGACTCGGATTCAACACATGAACGGTCTTGGTCAGCCATAGAGTCGATTCATGACATTTGCGAGAGGTTAGAATCTGGGGACGTCACAGGTTGGTATCATAGCCAGGTTGACAATATCCCTATTGACACGAAGCACGATCTGCTCGTCAATCCAAGTAAGTTAGCTTCTTTAAGATTAGTTAACTTTCATTTATTCGAAGTTATATATTTTGCAGGAGTTAAGATGACTAGACCACCATATGTGAGACCTCATCCATACTGACCTAGAGGACCGATCCGGGTATGGACTAGGCCCGTGATCAGACCGTCTATGATGAGATGAGAGATGCAGCGACCACCTATACCTGAACCACTAGCGCCGAGGATAGTAGCGCCAGCAACAGTACAGGCACCACCCCCACGACCAATAGTAAACCCTCCTGTGGCTGTAGATATTCCAGTGGTGGGAGACCGGGGCCGTATAGGGGCCAGAGTATCTGTACGAGCCGTACACGCATTTAGAGGCAGTTATCCACCATCATTCGAGGGAGGTCAAAAGGGATCTCTACAAGAGACTGGCTACATGATATTGAGGTCATCATGCACCAGTGTGATATCGATCAGGATTGCTGGGTTCTGATGGCCATTGGCACCTTTCGTGAGGATGCACGGTTGTACTGAGAATATTGCGATCAGGAGATGCTGCTAGCGATGGATTGGGTTGAGTTTCGCCAAGTCATGCTGGAGTAGTTCCCACAAAAGAGCTCGGCACCAGTTGCAGGCCCTTCTGAAAGTAGGACAGTGCCATCACCATCGGCCATGCCTAGTTATGCGGATATCAGAGATTTTGTTCTGAAGGCAGAGAGGCAGCAAATGATGTTGAGTGACACCGTATTTTCATATGCAGTCCGATTCCAAGGTAGCATCGTGAGGGCGTGTCCTCTAACTAATATCACAAATGATAACTTTTGTGATATATTTTGGAAGGGACTCACCCTAGACTTACGACAGAGAGTAACCCCTCTATACCTTGCTACTTTATGCGAGTTTATTATTGATGTAGCTAAAGTAGAGGAGGAAATGATGATGGAGCGCATGGTGCACAAGAGGCGAGAGCAGTTACTACAAGAAGCGATGTTAGACCTCCTATACGGATCCGAGCCGATGGCAAATGATCATGAGGCAGGTTCGTCAAGACAACCAGAGGGAGTAGACCCAGCTGAAGGTTCAACGCCGACTGAGGCCGCAAATGGAACAGACAATGAAGAAATGGATCCAATCGAGTTTTTGGCAATTCCAGAGGAACCTTAGCCAGAAGATTAGTTGTAGAAATGCATGTGTTGTATAAGTATGTATATATATAACTGTATATGTGTATATATGACAACGTTGAAAGGCTATTTTGGGGAAAGCCTTCAAACTAATGTACTTTTGAAGTGAAAAGGAATGATAACCATATTTTGACATATGCAATGTGTGAAATGTTAAAATTATGTGATGATTAAAATTATTTGAATTTATATTATAAAAATATGATTGTGAAAAACCTAATGATTGACTCTTATGTGATTTTAGGAAGTAGGATAAGATGGTGAACCCAAGAAATCTACGGAATATGCGAGGACGTCCAGTGCTATCAGAGAGAGTGGACGAGCTAAAAGCCTTGATAGAAGCTCAAATGAGGGAAAATGCTGAGTTAAGACAAAGACTAGAGCAAATGGAGCAGAGACAGGAACAGGAAGAAGACCAAGCCCCTCAAATGGCTGTACCAGAACTGGAAGTACCTCCAGCGGCACAAGAAGAAGTGGTACAACCCTAACCACAACCCAGGAATAATATCGAGCCATTGTATGAAAGATTCCGACGCATGAGGCCACCAGAGTTTGAGGGCTCCACCAACCCTTTGGATGCTGAGGAGTGGTTGTCTTCACTCCATGCAATATTGGAGTTTATGAAGTTAAATGACCAAGAGAAAATTCTGTGTGCATCCTTTGTCCTAAAAAGGGATGCAAGGTTCTGGTGGGAGTCAGTTAAGCTAAGAAGAAACATGTGTACCATGTCCTGGTTGGATTTTCTGGAAGAATTCAATCAGAAGTATTACAATCCGGCACTATTGCGACCACAACAAAGAGAGTTCGCAGAACTAAAGCAAGGAGATATGACCGTGATAGAAGTCTGCAATAAGTTTGATCAGTTATCCAGACTTTGCCCATACACTGTCACCATTGAGAGGGAGAAAATCCAAAAGATGCTAGGGATGTTTTGTCCCGAGATTTCAGCATTGGTGGGCAGTGGGTTGACGCCGCCTGACACCATTTCTGATTGTGTTAGCCGTGCATTAAGGGTAGAGTATTATCTGATTAGACAAAAGGAAGAAAGAGAGAAGGTCTGGGATGCGAAGAAAAAAGAAAAGATCTTGACCAAAGCCATACAAGCTGGACCTCAAACTGGACAAAGCAGCAAACAGAGTTTGATTGTCAAGGCTGGACAGCCCGGCACTTCGGGCTAGCAGTCTTAGGGAAAGAGAAAAGCAAATAATCCTGGGAACCGGAACCAGCAAAGGAGAACAAACAATAATACCAGTCCTCTGGTTCGAAACGTGTAAGCTGTGGGAAAAGACATTCAGGTCAATGTAGACTGGCCCCAAACGCCTGTTTTCAGTGTAGGAAGGATGGTCACTTCGCCAAAAACTACCCAGAAAATAGGCAGAATGTGCAAAGTTCATCGTAGACACAACAACGTCCTCAAGCACATGCACTACAGGTCAAAGCTGAAGGGTCATCCCATTCTGAGAGGCCGGAAAGACCAGAATACTTGCCTCAAACAGATGCAAGAATTATGGTCTACACGAAGGATGAAGCAGAAGCAGGAACGTCAAATGTAGTGACAGGTCAGCTTTCTGTCGCTAATAATTTGACGTCTGTTTTATTTGACTGTGGAGCTACGCACTCTTTCATTTCACACCAATTTGCTAATAAGATAGGATACCCTCAAGACCACATGGGTATGACATTTAAAACTGTATTACCCTCGGGGGAAGTCCTGATGTCCAATTACTGGTTACCACATGTGCCAATAATTGTGGCAAATAGGGAGTTATTTGTAGAATTGATCGCGGTGGAACTTGCCGACTACGATGTGATACTAGGAATGGATTTCCTAGGGAAGTATCGAGCTACGATCGATTGCCGGAAACGGATGATAAGGTTTCAACCTGATGAAGAAGAAGGATTCGAGTATCTCGACACGTCACGAAGATCACAGACGATAATGATCAACTCGATGGAAGCTAAACGGATGATGTCTAGCGGCTGTACTGCATACCTAGCATGTGTTCTAGATGTGACAAAGGAACCAAAGCTCCAACCGCAAGACGTCCCTATTGTAAAGGAATTCATTGATGTTTTTCCAGAAGAATTACCAGGACTGCCACCTGAACGAGAAATTTCCTTCGAGATTGAGCTGATACCAGGAACTGCACCAATCTCAAAGGCACCGTACCGGATGGCACCGGCAGAGTTAAAGGAATTACAGGAGCAACTGAAGGAACTTCTTGACAAAGGATTCATACGCCCAAGCTATTCCCATGGGGTGCTCCAGTGCTGTTTGTTAAGAAGAAAGATGGCTCATTCCGGATATGTATTGATTATCAGGAACTGAATAAGGTTACTATCAAGAATAGGTACCCGCTACCTAGGATTGATGACCTGTTCGATCAACTCACAGGTACAGCCGTATTCTCCAAGATTGATCTGCGATCAGGATATCATCAATTGAGGATCAAGGAGAGTGATATCCACAAGACCACATTTCGAACCCGTTACGGTCATTACGAATTTCTGGTAATGCCGTTTGGGTTAACAAATGCGCCAGTAGCTTTTATGGATCTGATGAATCGAGTCTTTAAGGAATATTTAGATAAGTTTGTTATTGTGTTCATCGATGACATTCTTATATATTCAAAGACTCGAGAGGAGCACGAAGATCATTTGAAGAGTGTTCTGCAAACAATAAGAGAACATCAACTCTATGCCAAGTTCTCTAAATGCAAATTTTGGCTGAATAAAGTACCTTTCCTCTGGCATGTGGTTTCCAAAGAAGGAATCGCAGTGGATCCTGCTAAAGTGGAGGCGATCAACGAGTGGCCTGTACCTAAGAGCGTGACAGAAATACGAAGTTTCTTAGGTCTGGCCGGCTATTATAGAAGATTCATTGAAGGATTTGCACGACTTGCCGCTCCTATCACAGCACTTACGCGCAAAGAAAGGAAATATGAATGGACTGAGCAGTGCGAGAAAAGTTTCCAAGAACTGAAGAAACGACTCACGAGTGTGCCAATACTTACACTTCCGATGGAAGGAGAGATGTTCGTGATATACAGCGACGCTTCAAAAATGGGATTAGGGGCTGTCCTGATGCAAGGCGATAAGGTGATTGCCTATGCCTCGCGTCAATTTAAAGACCATGAGAAAAATTATCCCACGCACGATCTGGAGCTTGCCGCAGTAGTGTTTGCATTAAAAATCTGGCGTTACTACCTATATGGAGCTCAATGTCAGATTTATACAGATCATCAGAGTCTGAAATGTTTCTTCACACAAAAGGAGCTAAACATGCGGCAAAGGTGATGGCTGGAGCTGGTAAAGGATTATGATTGCGAAATCCTCTATCACCCAGGAAAGGCCAATCGAGTTGCAGATGCGTTAAGTAGGAAATCTACCGTTCCATAGCAACTACCGATCAAAAAGCTCCCAAGGCCATTACAGCACGAAATCAACATGTTGGAGATGGAGCTGATAACCGGAAAGCTAGCTGCAATACAACTGGAGTCAACATTGTATAAGGACATCAGAGAAGCTCAGAAGCAAGACCCCACATTAGTAAGCCCGCAAGGAGAAACATCTGAAGATGGATTAATCCTACATCAAGGGAAAATTCAAGTTCCAGATAATGAAAGATTAAGAATGCAAATTATGGCTGAAGCCCATAAAACACCTTACTCAATACATCCCGGAGTCAGCAAGATGTACCAGGACCTAAAGCTGCAATTCTGGTGGAAAGGGATGAAGAAGGATATAGCAGAATTTGTAAGCAAGTGTATGACGTGTCAGAAGGTTAAGGCTGAACATCGTTATCCAGGTGGAAAGCTAGAGCCATTAGAAATTCCAGAATAGAAGTGGGAGCATATCATGATGGACTTTGTGATGGGACTACCAAAGACCCGAGAAGGCTATGATGCCATCTGGGTTATTGTAGATACACTAACAAAAACGGCAAGGTTTATCGCAGTAAAGATGACCTTCTCGTTGGAAAGGTTGGCAGAACTGTATGTTAACCACATAGTCAGACTACATGGAGTTCCTAAATCCATTGTGTCAGATCGTGATCCAAGATTTACTTCGAACTTCTAGACATGCGTACAAGAGGCGATGGGAACAGAAGTACGCCTGAGCACAGCATTTCATCCACAAACAGACCGGCAATCTGAGCGAACCATTCAGACTCTTGAAGATATGCTACGTGCATGTACAATAGATTTCCCAGGGAGCTAGAATGAGAAACGTCCATTGGTAGAATTCTCGTATAACAACAGCTACCAAACTTCGATAGGTATGGTATCTTATGAAGCCTTGTACAGAAGGAAGTGTAGATCACCAGTTCACTGGTATGACCTACAAGAGAAACGACTGCATAAAACTGATTTCGTCCAAGAAACAGTAGATGCAGTTACAAAAATACAGCAGTGAATGAAGACAGCCCAGAGCTGACAGAAGAGCTACGCGGACAAAAGATGAAGATTCCTGGAGTTCAATGAAGGAGATTTCGTATTCCTAAGAGTCTCCCCGATGAAAGGGATAATGCGATTCGGAAAGAAGGGAAAGTTAAGTCCAAGATATATTGGACCATATGAGATCATTGAACGCATTGGTAAGGTTGCCTATAGATTGGAATTACCTCCAGAAATGTCGGTAGTACATAATGTGTTTCACGTGTCGATGCTACGGAAGTACATATCAGATCCATCCCACGTGCTTAAACATGAGCCGATCCAGATTCAGGAAGATCTGACTTATGAGGAGAGACCTGTTCAAATACTGGCACGCGAAAATAAAGTCTTGAGGAATAAAACGAACCCATTAGTCAAAGTGCTATGGAAAAATCACAACATTGAAGAGGCTACATGGGAACGTGAGGACGAAATGAAGAACTTGTACCCCTACTTGTTCCAAATTTTTGAGGACGAAAATTTTATAAGGAGGGGTGAATGTGATAACCGGGAATTTTAGATTCTCGAATTATGTTAAAAATTGTATGTAAATAACAATATTAATGAATAAAATATGAAAAAGTTGTATTTCAATACTGTTGTAAATAGTGTAAAATATTCTGGCAGTGTTAAAGTGGGTGAGTTCGGGGATGGAAAATCCTACCGGACATAATTGGGTAAGACGGTTCGAAATTAGAGTCGAAAACCCTAGAGAGTACATTGGAATGTACTAAAACAATAGAAATTTACGGTAGAGAATTCTGATCAAACGGAAGCAAAATAAGACAAACCGACCGCACGGGAGGTGCTCAGAACTCGCCTACGCGATTTCGGTAAAGTTCCGTTCGAATCAGATAACAGTCAAAAATTGACCACGAATTAATTAGAGATTAATATGAATAGTTGATGACATCACTATGATGATGTCATAAAGCAAATTAATTTTCATCAAATTAGAAATCTTTTTGAAAGGTATATGGCTAGGATTGGTTTGCCTTTTGATCAAAGGCCAAGATCATGCCAAAATTCACTTAGAAAAAAATTAAAAAAAATTTATAGCATTTTGTTGAAAGGCCATTCGGCCATGTGGAAAGGGAGAAAGAAAAATTTTATTTTGACCCCAAAACCTTTACTTTTTGGTCCTTGAACAATTAAGAAATTGTTGGAAAAAAATTACAAAAAGGCCCTTGGTTTTTGCCTATAAATAGGCATCAAAAATTCAGGAAAAAATTTGAAAAACGCAACTAAACTCTTGTCAAATTTTCCAGCCAAAAAACCGTGGGAGAAAACCTCCTTGAACCAAAAATTTTGTTTTGAATTTCACATCAAATCTAGCTTGAATTTCATCTCCAATACCAAGACAACAACCAAGCAAGGTAAACCTCAAATTTGAAGCATTTTTCTTTGGTTTTTTCATTAAAAACTGTGGGTATGGAAAGTTGAAAAACAATGGAAAAAAATTGTTTAATTGTTGATTCTATGATTGGTTGATGTTGTGATATTCAAAGCATGAATTAGGATAGAAAAACAATCAAAATTTTGCATGTTTTCCTTGAAAAATCCGTGGCTCCTAGGGTGTGAAAATTTCATGAATTTTGTTGTTTTAATTTAGTGATTAATGATCATTCAATTATATGATAAGTTAAGCATGAAATGGACTTAAGAAACAAGAAAAGTTTGAGGTAGAATTCTTGCTAAAACCGTGGGCATGAATATGATGAAATGGGAAGATTTTTATTGTTGATAAAAGTTGATAAAAACCCTAGGAAAGAAAGTAAAATTTTCTTTCTATTTTTGGCATAAAATCCGTGGCTGTATCTAGGGTTAGAATGCATGTTTTGTTAAGTTTTGAATGTTGTTTTATACATTGGGAAGCATATGATAATCATGTATGGTGATGAAAATTTATTAGATGAAAAAAAACCTAGTAAACTAGGGTTAGTTTGGAAAAAAAAAAATAAATATGTGATGTGACTTGTAAATGTTGAATCATATGGAAAGTTTCTATACAAAGTTTGGAAACTTTGTATAAAATAGGCCTCTGGTATAGTACGTGGCAGGTACAAAGGTTCTGAGGCATACCTAACGTCAGGAAACCTTAAAATATAAGCGGAAATGCTGCCGAAATTTCTAAAATCGGCTAAAGGGCATTTCGGGGAACGAGGGGTAAAAATATTAAACTCGGAAAGGAAACCGAGACCCCTCGGTGAATTATGATCAGAAATGGAAAACCAACCCGAACGGAATAGTAAACCGATCCTAAATCACTAAAATGCCTAAAACAGGAAAAAAAAATCGATGTTAGGGGTATTTTGGGAAACGAGGGAAAATTTTAGGTCGGGATAGGAAACCCGAGCCTCTCGAGGTCTAAGGGTCGGGGACGGGATGAATAACGTTTAGTAAGTAGTGAAAAGGCCATTTGAGGCTCTGAAACGCTCGAAAAATGAAAAAAAAGACCCTAGGTGACGGATAAATAGTAACTGAGGGTCGGGAAAAATGAAGTTGAGATTTTGCAGCAATTTAAGCTGTAAAATGATACGAAAGCTTAGGAAATATTATTTTAAAATTATTAGACTTAGAAAATTTGGAAAAAACAATAGAATGAAGCCTATTATGGTTCCGAAACCCGTTAGGGGCAAAATGGTCATTTTGACCAAAAGTTTCTGAAAAGGCTCGGAAAGAACCCTAAAAGACTTAGGATAACTTAGATAAAGTTATAAAACTCAAAATAAAGATTTTAGAGTTAAAATTCTAAAAATTTTTGAGGAACACGGACGTGTAAAGGGATACACGGCCGTGTATAGGAAAAATTTTATAACCCGAGAGGTACACGAGCTTGAACACGGGCGTGAGCAGTGTACAGTTACACAACTAAGGAAGAAAATAACATGGCCGTGTAAAATAGACCCGAGAGGTACACGGCCTGGAATACGGGCTTTTTGCAGACCGTGTACCACAAATAAAATTTAAATGTGTAGAATTATTAAGTAAAATAAATATATATTTTGGATGATAAATAAAAAGGGTATTAACAGACACTATTATGTCTGTAGGAACCCAAAATAAAGATAGAACTGCAGAGGAGTTCTAGAAGTGGACATTAGCGCATTATTGGTAAGTTCAAGGATTTTCGTGTTTGCAACATGAAATACTGTGTGAACCTATTCTACACTAGCTGCTCAGTAGATATAAATTCTTACGCACAATTGGGGATTAGTTAGTATAACATACCCCAATTAATGAGAATAAGTAAGACCTATGGGCAATGGGGGATAGTGACCTTGGGATGATGTATATGATCACTTGGTCAAAACTATAAATTGAAAGATGGTAATGATACCATTAAGGCGTACCGCCCCTCCAACATAGTGGTGGAGGTTTGTTTAAATCCTACGGGGTTATCAGGACTGTGGAGGACGTTATTCTAAGGTCACTCCTTAGACCCTCCTAGTCAGCGCACTGATAATCATAGGTACTGCCATAAACAGAGCTCTAAACTAGAAATCAAATAGAGAATAAACAATCAATAAAATGATGAAAATCATAATTGAGCATAACCGAAGCTTATACTAGAGTAAGGTAAATTCGGTTAGGGTATGTGAATAGTATTCCGATAGAGTAAAGTGAATAGTAACCAGTTATGATAACTGGTACTATTCATCGGTCAATGATCAACTATACTATTCATGGTGAATGGTAATATTCATGGTGAATAGTACTATTCATAGGAGATTGAGTTTTTCTTGTCATTGAATCAGTATGATTCTTATTATGGATGTTTGAACTTACTGAGCCTATTAGCTCATTAGTTTGTTCATGTTGCAGGTAAGAAACCTGTCTTGTAGATACATGGATGGCGACAGGATGCGAGCGTGTTAAAGGGATAGGGAAGTCACTGTGGACATGGTCCTGCCATAAGTTTTCCGCTGAGCTTTTTGAGTAAAGAAAATATGTTTGAAGACAAAAAAAATATAGTACATATAAATATTATATCTGTTATTAAATATGTTGTACTTATTTCAGACATGGAGAAGCCAGTATTATATTTTACATCGCTTTCTTATCTAACAATCATAAGAAAAGTATGTATTAAAGAAAAAAAAAATTTTGGCGAAATTTTAGGCCCTTGTGTTTAAGAAGTTTGAGTAAAAGAGTTTAAAACTGACGACTCGGATTCAACACACGAACGGTCTTGGTCGGCCATAGAGTCGATTCATGACGGTTGTGAGAGGTTGGAATCTGGGGACGTCACATTCCATGTATAGTCAACTAGCCAATAAGCATACACAGATCAATTTGCCATTCATTAAGGAATTATGTGGAGCATGTAGAGGGATCAATTGGACATATATAATTAGGCTCCTGTAAATCCATATGATTATCATTTTGTACCAAACAACTCAATCATATGATCACTAATTTCAGAGGCACACCACTATAAACCTGAAACTGAACTCCTAATTATATACCGTGTTATGAAAGCCTGTGACAAGCTAATGTCCAATGACCTTGTCATATATGAAAAACCCTCATATGATATCCATGACCAGCCTTAGGTCAAAGTCCATTCAATTCTACTAATCAGGCTATCTTAAAGTTCCATTATACTACCGAATAAGAAAATGATTATTCACCATATGTGAATAAGAAGTCATCCGCTTAGCAGACAACCCAAGGCCTTGTCCATTTTCACATCCAGTATAATGCCTTTAAGAGGATACCTATAACTCCTTATTAGAGCTATGATTCCGATACCTGCAAACAAACCCTCCGTCGTATACAAGTCATGGACTCAACGAACCGGTCTATAAGCTTACTACCTCTGAGACGCTTTAGCCATTGGAACATTAAAGTACACATGTCATATACATGAAGTAGTTCATTTACTCAAGATTAAGATTATTGCATAATGAACGTTAAAAGTAGATTATCCACTCATAGCGGACTACGTAGATCAATCACGCTTTAGTCCTGGTCCAATATTTCACCACCAAGCAACATATCTATGTCTCTACTTGGGAGTCTATGCTTTGGATAGTTAAGATCAACTGTCCCCACCATGGTTTTAGACAACATAATAGTCTTAACATGAGTTAGATATTCAGTCTAACCCCGTAGACTACGAACCTTAATTTAGACTGCTTACTTTAGAACATTGTCTTTTCGCATACAAAAGTCTATTGCATACAACATTCTAACAGTTTAACACAAGCAGTTAGTGAGCCATATTTGCTTACATTTAATTTAACATGTAAATAGTATAAGGACAAACAGCTATGTAATGAATAACCTCTATATAATTTTATTATCCAGTTCAAAATAAATGAAATACATCAAAATGTCTTTCATGCTTAGGGCATTTCCTAAGCATGAAAGACATTTTATGTTGGGAACAGCCCAGCTGTTATCACAGTAGAGTGTGATAGGCTTGTCAACACCCAGAATGACCTCAAAGTCTCTAAAGAACTTGCGGAGCCAAACTGCTTCTTTAGATGCCTCAGCTGCAACCACATACTCAGCCTCCTTCGTAGGGTCAACCATGCAACCCTGTTTCTTCCTCCTCCATGCAATGGCGCCTCCTCCGAGTAAGAACACTAATCCTGATGTCGATTTCCTCGAATCCTTGCAGGTATGGAAGTTTGAGTCTATGTATTCTAGGGGTGTTAGGTCCCCTCCAGAATACACCAGCATATAATCTCTCGTTCCCTTAAGATACTTAAGTATATACTTTACTGCTTGCTAGTGCTTAATTCTAGGATTCGCTTGATATTGACTCACCATACGTACTGCAAAACATATGTTCAGGCGAGTGTAAAGCATAGTGTACATAAGGCTACCCACAGCGGATGCATAAAGGACGTTTCTCATATGCTCTCTTTCTTCTGATGTCTTGGGACAGTCATCCAACGAAAGAGTTAGACTGGCAATAGAAGGTTGTGAACCTCTCTTTGCCTCTTGCATTGCATACTTGTCAATTATTTTATCTATGTATAAAGCCTGGGATAATGTTATCATTTTGTTCTTGCGATCTCTAAAGAGATGAATGCCTAGAACATAATTAGCTTCTCCCAAGTCCTTCATGTCAAAATGTTGGTGCAACCAAATTTTGACCGATGATAAATTCCCTACATCATTCCCAATGAGTAGTATATCATCGACATAGAGTACAAGAAAGACCATTTTTCCATCCTTAATATGTTTATAAACACAGGGTTCATCAACGTTCTGCTTAAAACCTAATGTTTTGATCACTTGATCAAACCTTTGGTTCCATGAGTAGGATGCTTGCTTCAATCCATAAATAGATCTAAGCAACTTGTAGATTTTTCTCTCTGGGCCTTTTACCACAAACCCTTCAGGTTGTATCATGTAGATACTTTTCTCAAGATGGCCATTTAAGAATGCCATCTTGACGTCCATTTGCCAGATCTCGTAGGCGAGAGCCGCAGCAATGGACAGAAGAATACGGATAGACTTCAGCATAGCAATGGGTGAAAAGGTTTCATCATAATCGATTCCAGCCTTTTGTGTGTGCCCCTTTACAACTAGTCTAGCTTTGAAAGTTTTTACTCTCCCTTCTGCATCCTTCTTTCTTTTTTTAGACCCACTTACATCTAATGGGTTTTATCCCATCCGGTAGATCCATAAGTTCCCAAACAGAGTTGGATTTCATAGAATCCATCTCATTGTTCATGGCCTATTTCCAAGATTTAGAAGCAACATCATTTATAGCTTCATCATAAGTGACTGGATCATCCTTATGTTCATGAGCCTCGGCCTGGTATACTTCAACATCATGCATGAAGAAATTAGGCTTCGTTAAAACCCTCATACTATGACGAAGCATCCTAAATCGTTGATCATCTGCAAGTCTTTTACCGGAACTCTGACTTGCGTCCAGGACTGAAATCTATGGAGCAGTTCTATCACCCGATAACTCTTCTAGGACCACTTTGCTTCGAGGCTTAAAGTCATTCATGTGACTTTCCTCTAAGAATGTCACGTGGGTTGATACAATGACTTTTGTTCCTTCAGGTTATAGAATAGACCTCCCTTAGTTCCCTTAGGATACCCTATAAACATGCATAATTCTGATCTTAATTCCAACTTCCTCACATTCCCATCCAGTACATGTGCCGGACTGCCCCATATTCTCATATGTCCAAGGGAAGGCTTCTTGTCACGCCTTGGGAATTGACTTACCTGGAACTTGGTTCAGAATATAATACACGGTTTGTAATGCATATCCCCAAAAAGATAATGGTAGCGCTGAATAACTCATCATAGACCGTACTATATCCAATAAGGCCTGTTTCTCATTTCTGCTACACCATTCTGTTGTGGAGTACCAGGTGTAGTTAATTAGGATAATATCCCATTCTCTACAAGATGTCCTAGAAATTTATCAGAAAGGTATTTACCACCTCGATCAGATCGAAGTGTCTTTATGGATTTACCTAATTGCTTTTTGACTTCTGCACGATACTTTTTGAACTTATCAAAGGTTTCACTCTTGCGATGCATCAGGTACACGTTTCCATACCTCGAGTAATCATCTATAAAGGAGACATAATACTCGAATCCTTCTCGTGCTATGACGTTCATGGGGTCACATATGTCAGTGTGCATAATTTCTAAGAGTTCCTGAGCCCTAGTACTTTTAGCTCCAAAAGACCTCTTAGTCATCTTACCCTCAAGACAAGATTGACATTGAGAAAGACGTACCTCCTCCAGAGATTCTAAAAGACTATCTTTCACCAACTTTTAAATCCTATCTTGATTAATATGACCAAATCTTAAATGCCAAAGATATACCTTATTAGAGTGAGAAACTTTTAACCTTTTAGAGTTATCAGTTAATTCGGTGTCAAGCAATGAGTACATCTTTGGTTTGATTAAATATAGTTTTCCATCTTTCCATCCAGAATAGACAAAAGATTTATTTTTACAAATATCAACTCTTTTACTAAAAGAAACTGAATAAGAATCTTTTATTAAACAAGCTGTCGATATAAGATTCCTCCAAAAATTAGGAACATAAAAACAGTCTTTCAATAATATAAACCTAAATTCATCAAAGTAAAGATATACGTCTCCCACTGCCTCAGCCACCACCAAGCTACGTCTCCATCTGCAATGAGAGGCTCCTATCATGTAGACTTCTCGTTTCCCTGAACCCCTACATAGAAACACAAACGTGATTAGTGGTGCCCGAATCAATGACCCAAGTGTCTTTTGATTCTTCCACCAAACACGCTTCTAAATAAAGAAGTTCCTTACTTTCCTTGCCCTTGGTGGCTAGGAATTCCCTACAAGCCTTCGTAAAGTGACCTACCTTCCTATAGTAGAAGCACTTGGACTTTTTCGGGTCCTTAGGTTTCTTGTTCTTCTTCTTCTTCGTCCCATCTGAGATAGGAGGAACAGAAGAACTAGAAGCCGATTGCTTCTTATTTGGCCTCTTCCTTTTCCTTGAAGGTTTGGAAGATTCTGTCAAATTGGCCTCACCTTTTGGTTGGACCGCATCCCTATCCTTGATCATCCGCTCATAAGCTTGGAGTTGCTTCATGAGCTTGGTGAGTCCTAACTCCCTTGTCACCAGATTATATGCAGTCTTAAACCTCACAAAATCCTTTGACAGAGTTTTAAACACTATTTTGATCTCGGTGTTGTAGTCCAGTTCAACACCGTTTTCAACAGCCTCAACAAAGAATCCCATAAGAGTGATCATATTGTCCTTCACCTGAGTAACTGCCTTCTGCTTTAAGTTCATGATATTGGTGATAGCAGACTGTCGAGCTAATTTTTCTTGGCCTTCGAACATGTCTTCCATGTTTTCCATGATCTCCCTAGGTCTTATGCCACTTTGTAAAGTGTTTGTCATGCTAGCAAGAATGTAGCACTGAGCTATCTCATTGGATTCTCTCCAACAAGTATAGGCAACTAGGATCTCCTCAATCAGTGTGTCAGGTTTAGGCCCAGGTAGGCATAGTTCGTCCAGTATGAACTTTTGTCTCTTGCAGTTAAGAACTATTAGCAGATTTCTTTTCAAGTCTTTATAATTATCACCATTAAGTTTATTCTCAGTAGGTATTGAAATGAGGGGTGTCGATGACATTTTGAATTGAAATAAAATTATACTTGACATCATTACAGAGCCCAAGCAAATATAGAGAGAATTTAGCAAATGAAACATACAAGTATGTTCGTACATGAAACTTGAAAAAACATATAGCTTTACAACGGTAATTTTTAGCACTTATTGCCCCAAGCCACCGAAGGGTGGTCATGTGACAAATAGCTAGAATATGGACCCCGTTCAATTAATATATATTGCCTTAAATCCTCCAAGGTTTAGACAAATGTTAATAACCACTTATTTTGGCTACCACTTTAGTTAACAGAGCTTCTAGGGAAGGTTAATAACTAAACTAGTCTTGAGTGTATAACCATTGTTTACGTAGTCTGATCCATGTCCTACCAAGCTACCAAAGGGTGGTCATGAATAGAATCATGCCCGAACACGTTTTCCACATACGAGATCTAACCTCGTATACCAGTGATGGTAAACACCTAACGAGAGGTTTGGTCAAGGCAGAACTGAAGCGAGGCGTTACCATGCTTTCACATATGGACCAACAATGGAGGCTGTGGGTTTTGTTTGAAACCCTTTCCCACTCAATATTTTGAAAAACATGCAAGTTTTGACAAATGTATGATCAATATAGTCTGAGCGGCATTCACTATCCTATATGACATGTTATCAAATATGCATCTAAAACATCCATCAATACATATTTATACATCCATGACATATCATCGAAAAAATAATTGATGGGAAAATAACCAAGCCATGGTCCCACCCTAGAACAAAGAAAATAAAGATTACAAAATTCCATCCAAAGCATTCTTTGGGTCTTGAATTTTGTTCCATCTTCTTGTATCCATCTTTATGTAGCCTCTCCATTTATTTCTCATCCCAAGAATCATTTAAAATTCAAATTTCCAAAAATTTAAATTATAAATTCAAATTTCAAATTTAAATTTCACATTTTGAAATTTTAAACAATTTAAATTTCATGTGTAATAATATGTAATTTCAAAATTTTAATTTACAATTACATATTTTTAAACATGATTTAAAATTAAATCTCAAATTTAAAAATCAAAATTTTTCATTTTTTGGCCCGTCGGCCCACAGGGCCCAGAGGTCCACAACAACTGTGAGCAGCCCCAGCCCCCGGGGGGCTGGCAGCCTATGCCAAGCCTAGTACAGCCCTTCTAGGCTGCAGGCGCCTGCAGCCTCAGGCTGCATGCTCAGGTAGGTGCAGCAGCTCGCCAGGCTACACACCTCGTGTGGGCACAGTAGCCTGCCAGGCTGTAGGCAGCACCTGCAGCCATGGACTGCAACCCAGGGCCTCAGCTGTAATAACTGGTAAATTTTACTGTTCTCGGAATAGGGTAAATTGCATGTACATGATGAATTTCATGTTTAAAATGTGAAATGTATGATTAATATTGTGTAGAACGAGATAAAATGTTCTAACGATATTACAAATTGAGAATTCGGTGATGTAAAAGCATGCCGAATTGAGCTAGGGAAAAACAGTGAACTGTAAACCCTAGTAGGTGACTCAGGGTAAGCTGAGTGCACAAAAAGATAAAATACTGATAGTAGGGATTTTAGATGTGAATGCATGTGTGTGTTGCACATAGTATTGAGAAGTTGGTCTAGATGACCTCTTCTTGACCTAAAATTGATATATTTAGATTCAGTATGCTCAAATTAGTCAATTGAGCATGAAAAGTAATATTTGACCCGGAGATAAGCAGTATCAAGAAATTGGTCAAGATGACATTTTCTTGATATAAAACTGATATATTTGGGATCAGAGTGCTCAAATTAGTCATTTAAGCACGAAAAGTAAATTTTGAACGGGAAATGTACAGTACCGGAAACTGACCGAGATGACCTCGGATGACGACGAAACTGATATATTTGGATTCAGGACGTCCAAATTAGTCAGTATAGCCTATAAGAAAGCTCAAATTAGTTAATTGAGCACAAAGGTAATTTTTGACCGGGAATTCGCAGTACCGGAAACTGGTCGAAATGATCTCGAATGAAAACGAAACTGATATATTTGGGTTCAGCACTCCAAAATTAGTCAGGATAGCTCATGTTGAAATTTTGGACAAAAAAGGTATAAAAGGTCGAAATTGCAGAAAAGGCCCTGTAATTTCCCTTTTCTAGATTTTTCTCCCCCACACAATCCCAAAAGTGAACAGTGACCGACCATCGGAAACGGTGTCTGTTTTCGACACCGCCGGTCTCGTTGGAAAGCTCTCGATGAGTTGAGTCCAACGGTGTGCTGAATCGACGGAGCCAACGCCGGAGAACGCCGCACGCGCCGCCCAAAGCCGCCGGTGGCTGGAAATTTCAAACGGCCGTATCTCTGCCGTCCGCCCTCCGATCGACACGATTCTAGTTCCAAAAGACTCGTGGTGAAGAGTAGAACAAAACCCAAGCTTCATTTCGGCTCAACAGTCGCCGGATCGCGCTGCCCGAAGCCGCGCCGTCACCGCCATGAAGCCGCCATGGAATCCGTCGATTCTGGCGGAGTTGAGTGACGTGGTTGGTCTTAAAATGCTCAGAGAAGAACGGGGAGCAAAAGCCCTCAAACAATTTCGGGCAACAACCCCGGCACGGCGGAGATTCAATGCCGCCACCGTGGGTCAACTTTTCGAGGCCGATTGTCGATGATCGGAGCCTCCAATGGTGAAATTGACACCACCAATAGACTCCTCTCGTCGAGATTTTCAAGGTGGACACCCCCGTTGTTCACGCCGCCGCCGTCCACCGCCGGTCAACGCCGATCAACGGCGACCTGGGGGCGGAAAAATGAAGAATGGCCCGTTGGCCAATTTTCGACGTTCTGGACACATCTGCGGCATCAGAATTGCCAACCGGGATTCCGAACGTGAAGAACGGAGACAAAAAGTTTGCACGGTCGAGACCGAACAGTTCGTCCGATCACTGACGGGACGATTTCAGTAGCGATTTCGTTTCCCTTCATTCCTTATTTATGTATTGGAATGATTTATATGTAATTTGTATTCAAATTGTAAAAAGAAAAAAAGAGTAAAATGAATGAAATGTAGGAAAAAGAAAAGGTATAGGAAATGTGAATATTTTACGTAAAAAGTTGAGTTTTACATAAAAATTAGGCCTCTGGTATAGTACATGGTAGATTAGACTAAGTTAGACGGTTTTGAGGCGTTTCCTAAACGCCAGAGACCTAGAAATTTAGCGGAAATACTGTCGAAATTTTGAAAACTGCACTAAAGGCATTTTGGTGAAAAACGAGAGGCAAATTGTGTTCGGTAATGGAAACCGAGACCCTTCGATGAGTTAGGCTCGAAAAATGGGAAAATGAACCTTTGAGGAATAGTAAACCATCCCTCCAAGGTTGTGAAAATGTAAGAGAACGGGAAAACCAATGTTAAGGGTATTTTAGGAAACGATAGGTAAATTTGAGGTCGGGATGAAAACCCCAGCCCACTCGGTGTCTAAGGCTCAGGATTAGCATAACAAACGTTTCAGGAGTAGTGAAATACCCATTTCTGGCTCCGAAACCTGAGAAAAACGAGAAACGACCCTAGGTGTCGGAATAGTACCACTCGAAGGTCGGATGATCAATAGTCGTCTATAGAACAGCAATGGATGCTGTAAAAGTGTATAAAAGCTTAAGAAATATTATTTTATGATATTTAGGCTTAGAAAATCCTATTAAAAGGCACAGTAAGCATATAACGGTCCCGAGACCTGTAAGGGGCAAAATGATCATTTTGACCAAAAATTTCCGAAAGGCTCGGAAAGGACCGTGAATGCCTAAGGATAGTTAAAATGAAATTATAAAAGTTAAATTTGGGTCTTAAACCAACAAAAAGTAGGTTTATGATGAGAAATCAAATCAGGGGCAAAATGGTAATTTTGCCAAGAGTTAGTCGAAAAAATGGAAAATGGGATTTTAGATTCCTAAGACCATTTATGGGAAATAAAACGTAGAATTTTTACGTTTTACTAAATTTTGAAAATGAAATGAAGATTTAGAATAACCGTAGTTATTCTGGTTAAATGAACCCGTTCCAGATGCGGCAAAGGAACGTCTGCGGAGCCGGGGAAGGAAATGCTAGCGAAAGTATCTGTAAGTTCGAACATTTAATTGACTGCAATATGAATAGACTATTATGTCTAAGTGTGATATGTGTAAGTTCTAGCATTCATTTGTCTGCTCATGAACATTCTGATGTTGTTCATTATATGAATGAATTGATCTGTTATGTCTAGGTTTATGTGCTATATGAATGTTTCATAGCGCGATGCTATGATAAATGTTTGGTAAGCTCAGATATTTACATGTCTACAACATGAATTACTATTTGATTGATTTAAGTACTTTTCGTACAAACTTGTAAAGTCCTACGGGCAATAGGGGTGTAGTTAAACTAACTCACCTAATGAAACGAGAAATTAAAAAGTGTATAAATAATACACTATGGAGAAGTGTTGGGGCACTATAGTGTGGTTAATTAAAAACACACATAAAGAAATAAATGTAAAGACCTACGGGCAATAAGGGTTCCACCGTGGGATGATTCATATGAACGTCGCCGGTGGGGAACTATAAGAAAGATGGTAATGAAACCACTAAGGCGTACCGCCCCTCCAACATAGTGGTGGAGGTTTTTCTCAGATCTTACAAGGATATCAGGGCTGTAGAGGCCGATGTTCGAAGGTCGCTCCTTAGACCCTCCCAGTCAGCGCACTAATAATCATCGGTACTGCCATAAACAGAGCTCTAAACTAGAAATCAAATAGAGAATAAACAATCAATGAAATGATAAAAAAACCATAATTGAGCATAACCGAAGCTTACGCTAGAGTAATGTAAATTCGGTTAGGGTATGTGAATACTACCTCGATAGAGTAAAGTGAATAGTAACCAGTTAGGATAACTGTTACTATTCATCGATCAAAGGTCAAAATTACTATTCATGATAAATAGTACTATTCATAAGAAATTGAGTTTTAGTGTTTTTGAATCAATATGATTCTTACTATGTATGTTTGAACTTACTGAGCCTATTAACTCATCAGTTTATTCATGTTGCAGCTAAGAAACCTGTCCAGTAGATTTCTGAATGGCGACAGGATGCGAGCGTGTCAAAGGGATAGGGAATCCACTGTGGATATGGTCCTGCTACAAGTTTTCCGCTGAGTGTTGAAAGAAAAGACATGTATTATAAAAAGATTTGATTTAGGTATTAATATATAAAGTATGTTTGTACTTTTAAAAAACGACAAACATTGTTCAATTTAATTACGTTATGTATACAAACAAGAAAAAGTATTTAAAAAAAAAATGATTCCAAATTTCACAAAGGGGTTTAAAGGAAAGAAAAGAATTTAGGCGACCCGACGAAGTTCACCAGCTATTTCAGTCGGCTAAGGAGCTTGATTGTAATAGTTTCGATGGACCGAGGTCGGGGTCGTCATAGGTGGTATCAGAGCGAGCTTGACCATATCCCTCTTGGCACGAGACGCAACCTGCTCGTCTATCCAAGTAAGTTAGCCTAGTTTTGAATTAGTAGTTGTTTATTTATAGAAAAATAAACGACTTAGATGAAATGAGATGACGAGATCAATGAATGTGGACTCACGATTATATAGTGCTAGTGGACTACCACAATACGGCTATTCAGAGTTCGAGATAGAGAATTACCATGATTATGATTGTACAGTGCTAGAGAATGAATGAAGAAGACTGCTCAGAGAAGAAATGAAGATTGCCATCAAGTTATATAGAACTCCAATGTCAGCTGCCCATAAAGTTTGGAGTGGCGAACAGTCCTTCAGAATTTCATAGGAAGGCAAGATTGGTGTCACGTTATTGAAATGATTTTCCGGCTGTGTACCATTAATCGGGATGATGGGTCTTATTGGCTGTTGACAATGCTTTTCAGGGAGATACTCTCGTGTGTATTGGGATTCTTGTGACCAGGAGTAGTGCTTAACTAGACCAAGTTTCACCATGCCACGATTGAGTAAATCTTCTCTCGGAAAGAGTTTAATATCAGCCCCAATTCCTCAAGGGAAAATAGGGTGTCACTTCTAACGTCACCTGAGTTCCTTAGAGTTGCGAACATACGAGAATTAATTCATCGGACTGAGAAACTGCAGTCGATGTCCGGTGACATAATTCTAACGTATGTTGTGCGCTTCATGGAGCTAATGAATCCCCTCCAATTTGTGACGGAATTCACGACGGAAACTAAAGTCGAGACAAGCATAGATCAAGAAATGTTTATAGGTGAATGATCTAGCTAAGGAAGAAGAGGACCCGTAAAAGTTTCTTGTAGACCAGGAAAATTAGATGTATTAGGCTATATATATCCTTTATGTTATACTGAAATGTTATGTAATGACATGTGTATGTAGTAACATCTGTGTGATGAATTATTATGAACTGTCAAAATGTGTTGATATAATATAATGAGTTTTGTTGTTTTATCCTATATGAAAAGGCATAATATACGATAAATGGGCCATGTGCATTTATTGCACTAGAAATGGTCCGAAGGAAGAGAAAGAAGATCCGAAGGAATTTCCCTTTGAAACCGGATCGATAAAATGACTAAAATGTAGAGTGGTACATATGTGTATATATGTATACTCAAGGTAAAAGAGGCTGTTGTATATACAAGGCCTTAATATTGATATGTATGTGAATGTCATGAAACTAGTTATAATAATGCCGTACGATGATATGGCATTAGGATTTCTTTGAATTTCGAAAAATCTTAAAAATTTTACGAAATATATATATACATTGAAAATCTAATGATTGATTTTCAAACGATTATAGGGAAATAGAAAATATGGTGAATACATGTAGTCAAGAAAGTATGAGTGAATGTCTCACCCTGTCAAAAAGGGTGGAGGAATTATAAGGCCTTTTAGAGGTCTAGATGCAAGAAAACGCTGAAGTAAGACGGCGTTTAGATGAGATAGAACCTAGGCAGGGTGCTGAGGAGGTTCAACCACCACTGGCACTTACAGTTGAATAGAAAGTACATTATCGCTGCTCCTGAAAGGATACAAGAACTACAGTCAATAATAAAATTAAAAGCTATAATATAAGCGATTCCGTGGAATAAAACCTCTAGAATTTGAGGGCTCTACAGATTCAGTGGAAGTGGAGGAATGATTTTCCCTATATAGATGATTTGAGACTCTATAAACTTGATAGAGCAAAGAGAAGGTTCTGTGTACATCTTTTGTTCTGATGAAGGATGCTAAGTTCTGATAGAACATTGTCAGAATGAGAAGAGATGAGACTACGGTGAACTAGAATGAATTTCTGGTTGAATTTCATTAAATATATTATGATCCTACATTATGAAAACCGTAACGAAAATGGGTTTACCGCATTAAAGCAAGGAAATGTATCAACGAGTGAAGTGCATTAGAAATTGATCAACTGTCCAAATAATGCCCTTACGTGGTAATTATTTAGAGGGAAAAGATACAGAGAGTGATTGGAATGTTCTGACCAGAGATCTTTGTTTTAGTGGATAGTGGTCTAATACCACCACCTTTAATGGCAGACTGCGTCAGTCGCGCTCGGTAGGTCAAATACCAGCGGGCTAGATAGAAAGACGAAAGAGAAAAAGTTTGAGAAACCTGGAAGAGGGAAAGGACTTTGACTAAATTTTTCTAAGTTGGAACCTAAATTAGCCAAAGCAGTAATCTAATCAGAATGTCAGGCCAGGACAGTTTAATGGTCCAGGCCTATAGTCATAGAATAAAGGAAAAGGTAAATTTTCTAAGAAAATGAAAATCTAACCTGGAATAATAGAAGGCAGCAAAGGAAGCTGACTAATAATATAGGATCAGATGTATCCAGTTGCGCTACAAGGGAGAAGGGGCACTGGCCACAGTGCTGATTTGGCCCTAGTGCATGTTAGCAATGTGGGAAAAGAAGGCTATTATGCTAGAAACTATCCCACAAATCGTTAAAATACACAGGAAACGTTTTAACCATAGGAACAACGTCCCAAGCCCGTGTGTTATAGGCTAGATTTGAAAGATCATTGGTAGTACTGGAAAGACAAGAACACGTAACACGTGCCAATGCTCGTGTCTTGGCATACACTAAGGAGGATGTGAAAGTAGGAACGTCAAACATAGTGACAGAATCGATTGTCATAAGGTTAGTTGATTGTGACGTAATCCTAGGAACGGATTTCCTAGGGAAATATCAAACCATAGTTGATTGTCAGAACAGAAAGATAGTATTTCGACTAGACGACGAAGAAAGCTTTGAACATGTGGATTCATCGTGTAAATCGAGGAAGATGATAGTTAGCTCATGAAGTGGGAGTAAGCTAATGTCCAATGATTGAATTGGATATTTGGCCTATGTGGCAAATGTAATAGAGGAACAGAAGCTGCACCCAGAAAATGTTCTTATGGTCCAAGAATTTCTCGACATTTTTCTTCGTGGAATTACTTGAATTGTTGCCTGAACAAGAAATTCCTTTGAAATCGAACTCATGCAAAGAACTACACCCATTTTCAAAGGTGTGGCAGTATTCTCTAAGACTGATTTACGATTAAGAATACCATCAACTGAGTGTTCAAGGAATTCCTAGATAAGTTGTCATTGTGTTTATCGATGACATACTTATATATTCATAGACTCATAAGGAGTATGAAGAGCATTTGAGAACTACTCTGCACATTATGAGACAGCACTAATCCTATGCAAAATTCTCCAAGTGCAAATTTTGGCTAGATAAAGTGTATTTTCTCAGACATATAGTCTCCAAACAAGGAATTGTCGTAGATCCTGTCAAGGGGAGACGACTAATGAATTGCTTGATCCTAAGATTGTAATGGAAATATGGAATTTCTTAAGTTTGGCTGGCAACTATAGAAGACTTGTGGAAAGGTTCGCATGACTAGCGGCACCTCTTACGGCTTTTACGCGCAAGGAGAGGTAATATGAGTAGACTAAAGAATGTAAAAAGAGTTTTCGAAAGTTGAAAAATTGACTAACAACCGCGCCAATTAACACGCTTCTCACAAAAAGGGAGAAATTTGTGATATATTGCAATGCATCAAACAAGAATCTGAATTTGTGGCAAAGAGAATGTTGGAGTTGGTGAAGGATTACAACTGTGAGATCCTCTACCACCCAAAAAAAAATCAATCAGCCGTGTGATGGATGTCTTAAGCAGAAAGTCTACGGTTCCGTATCAGTAGCCAATAGACAAATTAGCAGAATAATTACGACAAGAGATACACTCATTGGAGTTGGAGCTGATATCCGAAAGGTTAGTTGTACTCCAATCAGAGTCATCGCTATTCGAAGACACTAAAAGGGCTCTGAAGCAAGATCAAATCTAATAAGTTATCAAGAAGGGATTTCCAAGGGTGGAATGATCTTACATTAAGGAGGAATTCATATTCTAACTAATGAAGGATTAATGAGGTGAAGTATGGCAAAAGCCCATAAAATGCCATATTTAATGCATTTCGAAAAGAGTAAAGTATACCAGAAATTAAAATTTCAATTCTGGAGGAGAGAGACGACAAATGAGAGTGAAAAAAAAATTTGTGAATCGATGCATGACCGTCAGAAGATCAAGACTGAACAAAACATTCAAGTAGAAAACTGGAATCATTGGAAGTTCCCGAACGTAAGTGGGAACATGTTACGATGAATTTTGTAATGGAATTATCAAGGACCTAAGAGCGATATAACGCCATCTGAATTATGGTGGATAGATTGGTGAAAACGGCAAGAGTCATAATAGTGAAAATGACTTTTCACTTGAAAAGTTAGCGAATTTCTATGTAAACCATGTTGTCAGATAACATGGTGTTTCAAATTTGTCATATTTGATTTAGATACGCAATTCACTTCGAATTTTTGGAAGTGTGTACAAGGAGTCATGGGAACGAAATGATGTCTTAGTACGACTTTTCATCCCTAGACGAAGATCAATCTGAGTGAATTACTCGGACACTAGAAGACATGTTCGTGTCTAAGTCATGGATTTCCTAAGAATTGGAACGAGAAATTACTGTTAGAGGAAATTCTCGTACAACAATAGCTACCAAGCTTCTATAGGAATGGTACCCTATGAAGTTTTAGATGGACGAAAGTGCAGATCGCTTACCTGTTGGTATGACCTGCTAGAGAAACAATGGTACAAGACCGATTTTGTATAAGAAACATCGGATGTAATTGTGACAATACAGTGATGAAGAAAGATCACACAAAGTTGGCGGAAGAATTATGCAGATAAACGCTGAAGATCCCTAGAGTTTAATGAAAGGGATTTCATATTCTTTACAAGTATTCCCATTGAAGGGAATAATGTGTTCGGTAAGAAAAGAAAATTTATTCCAAGATGTATTGGACCCTATGAAATTTTTAAACGTGCTGAAAAGGTTACCTATAAATTGGTACTACCTTCAGAACTATCAGCAGTACATAGTGTTTTTCGCGAATGTAGGCTAAGGAAACAGGTATTGAATTTATCTCATGTATTGAGGTACGAATCGATTTAGATTCAGGAGGATTTGACAAATGGAGAGCAACTTGTTCAAATTTTGCTCGGAAAGATGAAACGAGAATGTTGTACCTTCACTTGTGCTAAATTTTCGAGGACGAAAATTTTATAAGGAGGGGTGAATGTAATAACTGGTAAATTTTACTGTTCTCGGAATAGGGTAAATTGCATGTACATGATGAATTTCATGTTTAAAATGTGAAATGTATGATTAATATTGTGTAGAACGAGATAAAATGTTCTAACGATATTACAAATTAAGAATTCAGTGATGTAAAAGCATGCCGAATTGAGCTAGGGAAAAACAGTGAACTGTAAACCCTAGTAGGTGACTCAGGGTAAGCTGAGTGCACAAAAAGATAAAATACTGATAGTAGTGATTTTAGACGTGAGTGTGTGTGTGTGTTGCACATAGTATTGATAAGTTGGTCTAGATGACCTCTTCTTGACCTAAAATTGATATATTTAGATTCAGCATGCTCAAATTAGTCAATTGAGCATGAAAAGTAATATTTGACCCGGAGATAAGCAGTATCAAGAAATTGGTCAAGATGACATTTTCTTGATATAAAACTGATATATTTGGGATCAGAGTGCTCAAATTAGTCATTTGAGCACGAAAAGTAAATTTTGACCGGGAAATGTACAGTACCAGAAACTGACCGAGATGACCTCGGATGACGACGAAACTGATATATTTGGATTCAGGACGTCCAAATTAGTCAGTATAGCCTATAAGAATGCTCAAATTAGTTAATTGAGCACAAAGGTAATTTTTGATCGGGAATTCGCAGTACCGGAAACTGGTCAAAATGATCTCGAATGAAAATGAAACTGATATATTTGGGTTCAGCACGCCAAAATTAGTCAGGATAGCTCATGTTAAAATTTTGGACAAAAAAAGTATAAAAGGTCGAAATTGCAAAAAAGGCCCCATAATTTCCCTTTTCTAGATTTTTCTCCCCCACACAATCCCAAAAGTGAATAGTGACTGACCATTGGAAACGGTGCTCGTTTTTGACACCGCCGGCCTCGTTGGAAAGCTCTCGACAAGCTGAGTCCAACGGTGTGCTGAAAATCGACGGAACCGACGCCGGAGAACGCCGCACGCGCCGCCCAAAGCCGCTGGTGGCCGGAAATTTCAAACGGCCGTATCTCTGCCGTCCGACCTCCGATCGACATGATTCCTGTAATGACCGCCATTTTTATGGCACCTACTTACCATGTAATAAGTCATTAAGGAATAAAATGGACATAATTTAATGTCTTTTAGTGCAAATTTAAGTAACACGGTCAGGTACACGATCGTGTGAGTGACCGTGTGTCATTCGGACTGTGTATCCGTTAGTAGCCGTGTGAGTGTACATGGCCGTTTAGTGTAACACGGTCAAGTACACGACCGTATAGGAGGCCATGTACCACTCGGATAGATGTTTTTATTTCAAAGACATGGCCGTGTTGAGTAGTCTCAACTAGTACACGCCCGTGTTTGAAATGCACACGCACGTGTAAGAGTCTATGTATAAGGCTGTATAATGAGCCGAGAGCCACTGTAATGACTCTCATGAATTATGAATCTAAATTACTATGCAATGATGTAATTGAGTTAATAAACACAGTGTGTTTTTCAGTTGAATGGATTAAACGAGTATAGTAACGTTTAATTACTATTTATGCAGTGAAAGGGGCAACCGACAGTGAAATCGGTCCACCCTATTATGTGAGTATGTGTTGAGACACGCAATATCAAGAAACGGGTCTAGACGACCATTTCATGATACAGAACTGATGAGCTAGTCATCAGTACGCTCAAACTGGTCATCTGAGCGCAGTAGTGATAATTGCCCTAATAGATGTACAGTATTGAGAAAAGTGGTCTAGATGACCTCTTCTCGCCCAGAGACTAACAAAATCGGAGTCAGAACGCTCAGATTAGTCAGTCAGATAGTGAATAGTGAATAGTGAATAGTGATTAGTGAATAGTGAGAAACACAGTGTTAGGTTAGTGGCCAAGACGACCTTAATCTGGCATAAAACTGATATATTAATAGTCAGCAGGCTCAATCTGGCCATTTGAGCACAAAATATAGATTTTTTTAAGGGATACCACCAATTGACACCACCAATGGGTTCCTCTCGTCGAGCTCTTCAAGATGGTGGTCGCCACTCCCATCGCCACCGTGGTCAACGCCGTGGTCAACGTCGGTCAACGGCGGTCAACGCCGGTCAACGGCGACTCGGAGACCGAAAATTGAAGAATGGCCCGTTGGCCTATTTTCGACGTTCCGGACACATCCGCGGCATCGGATTTGCAAACCAGAGTTTCAAAAGTGAAGAACGACGATTCAAAGATTGTGCGGTCGAGACTGAACGGTTCGTCCGACCGCCGACTGGAACGATTTTGGGTAGTGGTTTTGATCCCTTGGTTCCTCAATTTATTATTAGAAATAATTATGTATTAATTATGGTTTACTGACTTGAGGAATTGTAAGAAAAAGGGATGAAATGTCGAAAAAGAAAATGTGAGAAAATGTGAATATTTTTACGTAAAAAGCGGAGCTTTTACGTAAAAATTAGGCCTCTGGTTTAGTACGTGGCAGGTTAGAATAGGTTAGATGGTTTTGAGGCGTTTCCTAAACGCCGGAAACTCAAAAATTAAGCAGAAATGCTGCCGAAATTTCTAAAACGGTACAAAGGGGTATTTTAGGAAACGAGGGCTGAAAATGTGATCGGGATGGAAACCCGAGCCCCCTCGATGACCTAGGTCCTGGAAAGAAGGACGGACGTTGTGAGGATTAGTGAACCGTCTCATTAGAAATTTCGTAATGTAAGAAAACGACCCCTAGATCAGAATAGTGCCACCCGAGGGACGGGTGTGATCTAAGTATAAAATTTGGGGCGATTACATCGGTAACGGTAACCCGACAGGCTAAATGGTCATACGGGAGGTATTCAGTCAGTTGACTGGTCGGTTAGCCAGTCAAGGACCAAGTTGGAATGGGATAGTGAGAGACCGTGATTAATTTGCCAAGTAGACAAATTAATCAAGCACGATTAAAAATTTGATATCAAATTTCCCAAAGTAGAGCAGTTAGGTACCGATAGGCATCGATACCACACAACGATAAGTTTATTAGTTCCTAACGATAGAGTGACTTAAGAGCGATGTTAATTAATTTATTGGGTAAATAAATTAATTAACAATGATTAGAAAATCAAATTCTTAAGAAGAGGGCAATTAGTACCGATAAGGATCGGTACCACATAACGAGAATTTTTATTAGTCACTAATGACCACGGTGACCCAAGAGTGAATGTTAATGAAATGCATTATGATTACAGGGAGGTACCTGTATTGTGACGAAGGCGAGAGTATAAACTGTCTGATGACAGGTAAGTACAACTCCGCCTACAGCATGGATAAAATGAATTTAAAATGATGCTTTTCCAGTATTTTAAGTATGTATCTTGCACACGATGCTGCACAGCATACATAAGAGCATATAGTTTCACAATCGAGTAGATTGATGAAAGAACAAGATAGAAGCCATAGATCCCTACCGCGTAGGATTGGGGATAGCTTAGAGAAGCCTATGGCTAGAACAGTTAAACAAAATGGAAACAAGTAGGTGTGTCGTACCGGCTCCTTCAGTCGAAGGGGTTTCCAGTTAAAGAAAGTCAAGGCCAAAAGTTGAGCATCAGTTGATGGCTCTTCGGCATTAGTTGACCTCGGGCGTTACTGTTGGTCTGCGCGCACACGGTACTGACACATGGGCCCTAAATAGACAAGAAGAGAAAAAGAAAAGTTTGAAGCATAAATGAACATAACCGGATCATGCATTAGTTATAGTTCGCTATGCTTTCTTTTTCAGTAGAGTGCATACAGTACACGATGCTTCTATCATGCATAAAGTATGAGAAGTTTTATATTCACTGTTATGACATGTTATGTGATGACATGATATGTGAGCTGATATGTGATATGCTTATATGGTATGTGATTTATTAAGTGATATATATCAGGCCTATGATTTTACGTATGTGCTATGTTTTAAACATGTTTTGCGGTTAACATGTTGTACTTACTGGGCGTAAAGCTCACGGAGTGTGTTCATGCTGTAGGTAAGCATCCTATAGCGTAAACATCAAGGGACGATGATGGTGGCGGAGGTGGATGTGAGGATGAGGTTATGGATACACCGCGAGTATTCTTCCGCACAGTATGAGTAAATAATATTTTGAATGATGACAGTTAAATAGTATTTTGAATAGTAAAGGTTAAACGGTATTTTAGAACAGTATACAATATATGTATGAGTAGTATATTTAAATAGTATCTGGTGAATAGTAATCAGATAAACAAGTATATAATTGTGTATGTATAATTTAAATCCTTATGTTTGTCAAATTTCACATTTTAATAGTATATGTATGTGAATAGTAAATACGTACGTGTATGCAAAAAAAAAAATCCCTCTAAATTTATGGTATTAAATTCAACAAGTTTAAGTATCGGTTTTAAAGAGAAAGTATAAGTAAAAGCTAAAGAAGCAAGTTAAGTAAGTTATAGAGTTTTTAGTGACGGTTCGGGCCACTGAGGGCACGGGGCGTCACAATTCCAGTTCCAAAAGACTCGTGGTGAAGAGTAGAACAAAACCCAAGCTTCATTTCGGCTCAACAATCGGCAGATCGTGCCGCCCGAAGCCGCGCCGTCGCCGCCGTGGAATCCGTCGATTCCGGTGGAGTTGAGTGACGTGGTTGGTCTCAAAATGCTCAGAGAAGAATGGGGAGCAAAAGCCCTCAAACAATTTTGGGCAACAACCCCGGCACGGCGGAGATTCAATGCCGCCACCGTGGGTCGACTTTTCGATGCCGATTGTCGATGATTGGAGCCTCCAATGGTGAAATTGACACCACCAATAGATTCCTCTCGTCGAGATCTTCAAGGTGGGCACCTCCGTTGTTCGCGCTGCCGCCGTCCACTGCTGGTCAACGCCAGAGTCAACGCCGGTCAACGGTGACCTGAGGGCGAAAAAATGAAGAATGACCCGTTGGCCTATTTTCGACGTTCTGGACACATCCGCAGCATCAGAATTGCCAACCGGGATTCCGAACGTGAGGAACGGAGACAAAAAGTTTACGCGGTTGAGACCGAACAATTCGTCCGATCACCGACGGGACGATTTCGGTAGCGATTTCGTTTCCCTTCATTCCTTATTTATGTATTGGAATGATTTATATGTAATTTGTATTCAAATTGTAAAAAGAAAAGAAAAAAAAAAGAGTAAAATGAATGAAATGTAGGAAAAAGAAAAGGTATGGGAAATGTAAATATTTTACGTAAAAAGTTGAGTTTTACGTAAAAATTAGGCCTCTGGTATAGTACATGGTAGATTAGACTAAATTAGACAGTTTTGAGGCGTTTCCTAAATGCCGGAGACCTAGAAATTTAGCGGAAATGCTGTCGAAATTTTGAAAACTGCACTAAAGGCATTTTGGTGAAAAACGAGAGGCAAATTGTGTTCGGTAATGGAAACCGAGACCCTTCGATGAGTTAGGCTTGAAAAATGGGAAAATGAACCTTTGAAGAATAGTAAACAATCCCTCCGAGGTTGTGAAAATGTAAGAGAACGGGAAAACCAATGTTAAGGGTATTTTAGGAAACGACAAGTAAATTTGAGGTCGGGATGAAAACCCGAGCCCACTCGGTGTCCAAGGCTCGGGATTAGTATAACAAACGTTTCAGGAGTAGTGAAATACCCATTTAAGGCTCCGAAACGTGAGAAAAACGAGAAACGACCCTAGGTGTTGGAATAGTACCACCCGAGGGTCGGATGATCAATAGTCGTCTATAGAACAGCAATGGATGCTGTAAAAGTGTGTAAAAGCTTAAGAAATATTATTTTATGATATTTGAGCTTAGAAAATCCTGTTAAAAGGCACAGTAAGCATATAACCGTCCCGAGACCCGTAAGGGGCAAAATGGTCATTTTGACCAAAAATTTTCGAGAGGCTCGGAAAGGACCGTGAATGCCTAAGGATAGTTAAAATGAAATTATAAAAGTTAAATTTAGGTCTTAAACCAACAAAAAGTAGGTTTATGATGAGAAATCAAATCAGGGGCAAAATGGTAATTTTGCCAAGAGTTAGTCGAAAAAATGGAAAATGGGATTTTAGATTCCTAAGACCATTTATGGGAAATAAAACGTAGAATTTTTACGTTTTACTAAATTTTGAATATGAAATGAAGATTTAGAATAACCGTAGTTATTCCAGTTATATGAACCCGTTCCAGATGCGGCAAAGGAACGTTTGCGGAGCCGGGGAAGGAAATGCTAGCGAAAGTATCTGTAAGTTCGAACATTTAATTGACTGCAATATGAATAGACTATTATGTCTAAGTGTGATATGTTTAAGTTCAAGCATTCATTTGTCTGCTCATGAACATTCTGATGTTGTTCATTATATGAATGAATTGATCTGTTATGCCAAGGTTTATGTGCTATACAAATGTTTCATAGCGCGATGCTATGATAAATGTTTGGTAAGCTCAGATATTTACATGTCTGCAGCATGAATTACTATTTGATTGATTTAAGTACTTTTCGTACAAACTTGTAAAGTCCTATGGGCAATAGGGGTGTAGTTAAACTAACTCACCTAATGAAATGAGAAATTAAAAAGTGTATAAATAATACACTATGGAGAAGTGTTGGGGCACTATAGTGTGGTTAATTAAAAACACACATAAAGAAATAAATGTAAAGACCTACGGGCAATAAGGGTTCCACCGTGGGATGATTCATATGAATGTTGCCGGTGGGGAACTATAAGAAAGATGGTAATGAAACCACTAAGGCGTACCGCCCCTCCAACATAGTGGTGGAGGTTTTTCTCAGATCCAACAAGGATATCAGGGCTGTGGAGGCCGATGTTCTAAGGTCACTCCTTAGACCCTCCCAGTCAGTGCGTTAATAATCATCGGTACTGCCATAAACAGAGCTCTAAACTAGAAATCAAATAGAGAATAAACAATCAATAAAATGATAAAAAATCTATAATTGAGCATAACCGAAGCTTACGCTAGAGTAATGTAAATTCGGTTAGGGTATGTGAATACTACCCCGATAGAGTAAAGTAAATAGTAACCAGTTAGGATAACTGTTACTATTCATCGGTCAAAGGTCAAAAATACTATTCATGGTAAATAGTACTATTCATAGAAAATTGAGTTTTAGTGTTTTTGAATGAATATGATTCTTACTATGTATGTTTGAACTTACTGAGCCTATTAGCTCATCAGTTTGTTCATGTTGCAGGTAAGAAACCTGTCCAGTTGATTTCTGAATGGCGACAAGATGCGAGCGTGTCAAAGGGATAGGGAATCCACTGTAGATATGGTCCTGCTACAAGTTTTCCGCTGAGTGTTGAAAGAAAAGACATGTATTATAAAGAGATTTGATTTAGGTATTAATATATAAAGTATGTTTGTACTTTTAAAAAGTGACAAACATAGTTCAATTTAATTACGTTATGTTTACAAACAAGAAAAAGTATTTAAAAAAAAATGATTCCAAATTTCACAAAGGGGTTTAAAGGAAAGTAAAGAATTTAGGCGACCCTGTTAGGAAATGCCCTAAGTATTAGAGACATTTTGATGTATTCATTTTGAACTGGATAATAAAATTATACATAGAGGTTATTCATTACATTGCTATCTGTCCTCGTCTTATTTACATGTTAAAGTAAATGTAACCAAATATGGCTCACTGACTGCTTGTGTTAAAACTGTTAGAACGTTGCATGCAATGGACTTTTGTATGCGAGAAGACAATGTTCTAAAGTTAGCGGTCTAAACTATGGTCTGTAGTCTATGGGGTTAGACCAAGCATCTAACTCATGTTAAGACTATTATGTTGTCTAAAGCCTTGGAGGGGACGGTTTGTCTTGACTGTCTGGAGCTGGACTCCCAAGTAGAGACATAGATATGTTGCTTGGTGGTGACATATTAGATCGGAACTAAAGCGTGATTGATCTACGTAGTCCGCTATGAGTGGATCAATCTGCTTTTGACGGTCATTATGCAATAACCTTAATCCTGAGTAAATGAACTACTTCATGTATATGACTTGTGTACTTTGATGTTCCAATGGCTAAAGCGTCTCAGAGGTAGTAAGCTTAAAGACCGGTTCGTTGGGTGCATGACTTGTATACGATGAAGGGTTTGTTTGCAGATATCGGAATCATAGCTCTAAGGAGTTAAAGGTATCCTCTTAAAGGCATTATACTGAATGTGAAAATGGACAAGGCCTTGGGTCGTCTGCTGGGCGGATGACTTCTTCTTCACACATGGTGAATAATCATTTTCTTAATTCGGTAGTATAATGGAACTTTAAGATAGCCTGATCAGTAGGATTAAATAGACTTTGACCTAAGGCAGATCATGGATATCATATGAGGGTTTTGCATATATGATAAGGTCATTGGATAGTAGCTCGTCACAGGCTTACGTAATACGGTATATAATTGGGAGTTCAGTTTCAGGTTTATAGTGGTGTGACTCTGAAATTAGTGATCATATGATTGAGTTGTTCGGTACAGAATGATGATCATATGGAATCACGGGAGCTCGATTATATATGTCCAATCAGTCCCTCTACTAGCTCCACATAATTCCTTAACGTTTGGCAAATTGATTTGTGTATGCCGGTGGCTAGTTTATTATGCATGGATGGTGATGACACAGGATTAGGATGGTAGACAAGATTCTCTCCGGTTGGATTCAGATTTTGTTTTGGATAATAGAGTACATAATTATTCGAACTCCAAATAAAGTTGCCATGATTTTATTTGAGATTGGATTGGAGTTGTAGAAAATTATCCATGAGAACAAGAATTTGAAACACAACCGTTTTGTGGATTTTGAAATTTGAATTTTGAAATTTGAAATTTGAAATTTGAATTTGAAATTTGAATTTGAAATTCGAATTTGAAATTTGAATTTGAAATTCGAATTTGAAATTTGAATTTGAAATTTAAATTTGAAATTTGAAATTTGAAATTTGAAATTTGAATTTGAAATTCGAAATTCAAATTTTGAATCACAGTCCAAGTGGGATTCGAATTTGTTGTGGAAAATCCACAAGGTTTGAAATTTGAATTTGAGTTGGATTTGGAGAGGATAATCTGGTTAGAATCCTACTTGAATTTTGAATCTAAATCCTAACAAATGTGGACGAAATTTTTGAGGATAATCCTCAATCGAATTTCGGTTTTTGTGGATAATGTTCAAGGGAAGATTCAAGTTTCAATCCTAGTTGATTTTGGATTCTCTCCTTCCCTGTAAAGTGGCCGAAATTATGGAGGAAATCTCCTAGGAAAATTCGGTTATTTTGGATAAGGTTGAGGTAAGATTCAAGCTTGAAAATCCTAGTGGAATTTTGATTCTTCCTTATCCTAAATGTGGCCGAATTTTTGGAGGAAAATCTCCTAGGAAATTTTGGATTTTTTGGTTGAAAAAGGGAGATAAAATTCTAGTTAAAATCTTGTTTAGATTTGGATTGGTTTTATCCTTAAAAAATTGAATTTTATTGTTGGGATTTTCCCATGAAAAATTCGGATTTTTATGGTTATGGATAAGGGAGAATATCTTTTCCTAGTCCAATTCAAATTCAGAGAATCACCTCATGCAGGTCTATAAATAGAGGTCCTGCCACTCCAGTTCTCTCAGACCACAGACTCTCAGGTGAGCAGGCTTATTGTTGCACAGCTCATCGTGATAATAAAGTTCTTTAGAGATCTGGGTGGTCGGAAGAAGACTAGCAGTGCTAGCATACCGATTGAGGTTCAGAGTACCCACACACTCAGCCATTCAGGAATTGGAGAATAGTAGAGAAGGCTAGTTGGTTGAAGCCTCCGGTCATTCTCCTCCTGCAGATTGGCGTCCTTGAGGTATGAGTTTTAATTGTTGTTGGTTTGTTGTATATGGCATCATGAGATATTTAAAGATCTAAAAATTTTTATTGTTCCGCTGCGCCACTCTGATATGTTTTTGCTGATTTATTTTCCTACAATTGGTATCCGAGCCATCTCATGAGTATGCCATGTACATAAATTAGACAATTACTTAGTCTTTTTATTTATGTATGGATTTGATATTTAGAGAGTGGCATTCTAGGGTTCCTTTATGTTGTTATCATGGATTATGTATAAAGTATGTGGTTATTTTAATTTTCTGAATTATTATAAGCATGCTTGTTTATACCAGTTATGGTTCCTTAGAATTTAGAAAAATTGTATCTAGGAATTTTTATGTAACCACGGGAGTAGTTTATTAACACTGTAATTTTCCCATGGATTTTAATTTTTGTCTCTTAGAATTTTTATGGTTAGAATTTTTGTATACCGAAAACGGTTTAGGAAATTTTATGTAATTATTCTTGGAGGAGATTGAAGATTGAAGACCGTAATTTATTTTTTCCCAAAAGTTAAATTTGATTTAAAGGTTGAAATTTTGATTGTGTGGAAAATTTCAATTTAATTGGGATTCAAATTAATTTTTGGGGATCCTAATAGGTAAATTGGAATATGACACGAAAATCGAGACACGACCCCTCGGGATAGGCCGACGGGCCTTGGTGGGGCTGTAGCCCCTGCCCTTGGGCAGGATGGGGCTGCGGCAGCCCCTGTGCAGGCCAACACCACCCACGGCCACAGGCTTGGCCTGCAGCCAAGGGTGGCCGTGGCCTGCCCAAGGCTGGCCGCAGCCTGGGCGTGCAGCCTCTGGTTGCAGGCGCTGCTTGCAGCCTACCGGCTGCTGCACCCAGCCTGGGCATGCAGCCTGGCACTGCAGGCTTGGCTTGCAGCCCGACAAGGCTGCACATAGGGGGTAGCCGTGGGCTACCAGCCCCTTTGGGGCTGGTGGTTGCCGCCTTCGGAGGCGGCGGTACGACGGTCTAAAAATCGAAAAATTTTGATTTTTAAATTAGAAATTTAATTTTAAATCATGTTTAAAAATATGTAATTAAAAATTTGAAATTTTGAAATTACATATTATTACACATGATGTTTAAAATTGTTTAAAAATTTGAATTGGAAATTTAAATTTGAAATTCGAATTTGGAATTTGAATTTGAAATTTAAATTTTTGGAGATTTAAATTTTAAATAATTCTTGGGATGAGAAATAAATTGAGAGGCTACATAAAGATGGATACAAGAAGACGGAACAGAATTCAAGACCCAAAAAATGCTTTGGATGGAATTTTGTAATCTTTATTTTCTTTATTCTAGGATGGAACCATAGCTTGGTTATTCTGTCAATTATTTTTTCTATGATATGTCATGGATGTATAAATATGTATTGATGGATGTTTTGTATGCATATTTGATAACATGTCATATAGGATAGGTGAGTGCCGCTCATACTATATTGATCATACATAATTTGTCAAAACTTGCATGTTTTTCAAAATATTGAGTGGGAGAGGGTTTCAAACAAAACCCACGGCCTCCATTGTTGATCCATATGTGAAAGCATGGTAACACCTCGCGTCAGTTCTGCCCTGACCACACCCCTCGGTAGGTGTTTACCACCGCCGGTATACTAGATTGGATCTCCTATGTGGAAAACGTGTTCGGGTACGATCCTATTCATGACCACCCCTCGGTGGCTTGGTAGGACGTGGATCGGGCTACGTAAACAATGGTTATACACTCAAGACTCGTTTAGTTATTAACCTTCCCTAGAAGCTCTGTTAACTAAACTGGTGGCCAAATAAGCGGTTATTAATATATGTCTTAACCTAGGAGGATTTAAGGTAACATATATTAATTGGACGGGGTCCATGTTTCGGCTATTTGTTTTCATGACCACCCCTCGGTGGCTTGGGGCAATAGGTGCTGAGAATTACTGTTGCAATGCTACATGTTTTTCAAGTTTCATGTAGGAACTACTTATATGTTTTATTTGCTAAATTATCTGAATATTTGCTTGGGCTTTGTAATGATGTCTAGTATAATTTTATTTCAGTTCAAAATGTCACCGACACCCCTCATTTCAATACTTACTGAAAATAAGCTGAATGGCGATAATTATAAAGACTGGAAAAGAAATCTATTAATAGTTTTCAGCTGCGAGAGACACAAGTTCGTACTGGACGAACCATGCCCACCTGGGCCCAAACCTGGCACACCACTTGAGGAGGTCCCAGTTGCCTATAATCGTTGGAGAGAATCCAATGAGATAGCTCGATGCTACATTCTTGCTAGCATGACGAGTGTTTTACAAAAGCAGCATGAGACTTATCAAGTTGCTGGGGAGATCATGGAAAATCTGGAGGACATGTTCGGCGGCCAAGAAAAATTGGCTCGACAGTCCGCTATCACCAGCATTATGAACTCTAAGCAAAAGGCAGGTACTCCGGTGAAGGACCATATGATCACTCTAATGGGATTCTTCGCTGAGGCAGCCGAGAATGGTGCTGAGTTGGACTACAACACCTAGATCGAGATGGTGTTCAAGACTCTGTCTAAAGATTTTGTGGGGTTTAAGGCCGCATACAATCTGGCGACAAAGGAGTTAGGACTAACCGAGCTCATGAAGCAACTACAGGCTTATGAGCGGATGATCAGGGATGAGGATGTGGTCCGACCTAAAGGAGAGGCCAATTTGACGGAATCTTCCAATCCCTCACGGAAGAGGAAGAGGCCAAATAAGAAGCAAGTGGCTTCTAGTTTTTCTAATCCTCCTGTCTCCGACAGGAAGAAGAAGAAGAAGAACAAGAAGCCGAAGGACCCTAAAAAGTCTAAATGCTTCCATTGTGGGAAGGTAGGTCACTTCAAGAAGGCTTGCCAGGAATTCCAAGCTGCCAAGGGCAGGGAAGGTAAGGAACTTCATTACTTGGAAGCGTGTTTGGTGGAAGAATTGAAAGACACTTGGGTCATTGATTTGGGCGCCACTAATCATGTTTGTGTTTCTATACAGGGGTTCGTGGAAACGAGAAGTCTACATGATAGGAGCCTCTCGTTGCGGACTGGAGATGGTAGCTTTGTGGTGGCTGAAGCAGTGGGAGATGTTTACCTTTATTTTGATCAATTTAGGTTTATTTTATTGAAAGACTGTTTTTATGTTCCTAATTTTAGGAGGAACCTTATATCGGTAGCTTGTTTAATAAAGGATTCTTATTCAGTTTCTTTTAGTAAAAGAGTTGATATTCGTAGAAATAAGTCTTTTATCTATTCTGGATGGGTGGATGGAAACCTATATTTGATCAAACCAAAGATGTACTCACTGATTGACACTGAATTAATTGATAACTCTAAAAGGTTGAAAGTTTCTCACTCTAACAAGATGTATCTTTGGCATTTAAGACTTGGTCATATTAATCAGGATAGGATTCAAAGATTGGTGAAAGACGGTCCTCTGGAATCTCTGGAGGAGGTACGACTTCCCCAATGTGAGTCTTGTCTAGAGGGTAAAATGACTAAGAGGTCTTTTGGAGCTAAGGGTACAAGGGCTCAGGAGCTCTTAGAAATTGTGCACACTGACGTATGTGGCCCCATGAATGTCACAGCACGAGGAGGGTTCGAGTATTATGTCTCTTTTATAGATGATTACTCGAGGTATGGATATGTGTATCTGATGCACCGCAAGAGCGAAACCTTTGACAAATTCAAAGAGTATCGTGTGGAAGTGGAAAAGCAATTGGATAAATCCATAAAGACACTTCGATCTGATCGAGGTGGCGAATACCTCTCCGATGAATTTCTAGGACATCTTGTAGAGAACGGGATATTATCCCAATTGACTGCACCTGGTACTCCACAACAGAATGGTGTAGCTGAAAGGAGAAACAGGACCTTATTGGATATGGTAGGGTCCATGATGAGTTATTCAACACTGCCACTATCATTTTGGGGATATGCTTTACAAACGGCGTGCTATATTCTGAACTAGGTTCCGAGCAAATCAATTCCCAGAACTCCGTATGAATTGTGGCGTGGCAGGAAGCCCTCCCTTGGACATATGAGAATATGAGGCTGCCCGGCACATGTACTGAGTGGAGATGTGAAAAAGTTGGAACTAAGATCAGAATTGTGCCTGTTTGTAGGGTATCCAAAGGGAACTAAAGGAGGTCTGTTCTATAACCCGAAGGAACAAAAAGTCATTGTCTCAACCCATGCGACATTCTTGGAGGAAAGTCACATGAATGACTTTAAGCCTCGCAGCAAAGTGGTGATAGAGGAGTTATCAGGTGAAAGAACTGCTCCACAGATTTCAGTCTTGGACGCAAGTCCGAGTTCCAGTGAAAGAACTGCAGACGATCAACAATTTAGGGTGCCTCGTCGTAGTGGGAGGGTTTCTAAGAAACCTAATTTCTTCATGTATGATGCTGAGGTATACCAAGCCGAGGCTCATGAGCATGAGGATGATCCGGTCACCTATGATGAAGCTATAAATGATGTTGATTCTAAATCTTGGAAACAGGCAATGAACAATGAGATGGATTCTATGAAATCCAACTCTGTTTGGGAACTTGTAGATTTGCTGGATGGGATAAAACCCATTGGATGCAAATGGGTCTACAAAAGAAAGAAGGATGCGGAAGGGAGAGTGGAAACTTTCAAAGCTAGACTGGTTGCAAAGGGATACACGCAAAAGGCTGGAATCGATTACGATGAAACCTTTTCGCCTGTTGCTATGCTGAAGTCTATCCGTATTCTTCTGTCCATTGCTGCGGCTCTTGATTATGAGATCTGGCAAATGGATGTCAAGACGGCATTCTTGAATGGCCATCTTGAAGAGTGTATCTATATGATACAGCCCGAAGGGTTCGTAGCAAAAGGCTAAGAAAGGAAAGTATGTAAGTTGCTTAGATCCATTTATGGATTAAAGCAAGCATCCTGCTCATGGAACCAGAGGTTTGATCAAGTGATTAAGACATTTGGTTTTGAGCAGAACGTTAATGAACCTTGTGTTTATAAACGTATTAAGGATGGAAAACTAGTCTTTCTGATACTCTATGTCGATGATATACTACTCATTGGGAATGATGTAGGGAACTTATCATCGGTCAAGCTTTGGTTACACCAACAGTTTGACATGAAGGACTTGGGAGAAGCTAATTATGTTCTAGGCATTCGTCTCTTCAGAGATCGAAAGAACAAAATGATAGCGTTATCCCAAGCTTCATACATAGATAAAATAATTGACAAATATGCAATGCAAGAGGCAAAGAAAGGCTCACAACCTTCTATTGCTGGTCTAACTCTTTCATTGGATGACTGTCCCAAGACATCGGAAGAAACAGAGCGTATGAGTAAGGTCCCTTATGCATCTGCTGTGGGTAGTCTTATGTACGCTATGCTTTGTACTCGCCCAGACATATGTTTTGCAGTAGGTACGGTGAGTCGATATCAAGCAAATCCTGGAACCAAGCACTGGCAAGCTGTAAAGCATATACTCAAGTATCTTAAGAGAACAAGGGATTATATGCTGGTGTATTCTGGAGGGGACCTAACACCCGTAGGATACACAGACTCAGACTTCCAGACTTGTAAGGATTCGAGGAAATCGACATCTGGATCAGTGTTTATACTCGGAGGAGGCGCCATTGTGTGGTGGAGCGTGAAGCAGGGCTGCACAGCTGACTCTACTATGGAGGCTGAGTATGTGGCTGCAGCTGAGGCATCAAAAGAAGCGGTATGACTCCGTAAGTTCTTTAGAGACCTTGAGGTCATTCCGGGTGTTGACAAGCCTATCACACTTTACTGTGATAATACAGGGGCTATTGCCAACACAAGGGAATCTCGGCACCACAAGAGGACCAAGCACATCGATCGGAGATATCACATTATTAGAGGGAATGTGGAGACAGGACAAGTGGATGTATGTAAGATCGCGTCCGAGGACAACATCGCTGATCCCTTTACTAAGACTTTGGTGGCTAGAAGCTTTGAGAGGCATGTAGAGGCGATGGGGATGCGTAACATGGCACATCTACTGGCTTAGGGCAAGTGGGAGATTGTTAGGAAATGCCCTAAGTATTAGAGACATTTTGATGTATTCATTTTGAACTGGATAATAAAATTATACATAGAGGTTATTCATTACATTGCTATCTGTCCTCGTCTTATTTACATGTTAAAGTAAATGTAAGCAAATATGGCTCACTGACTGCTTGTGTTAAAACTGTTAGAACGTTGCATGTAATGGACTTTTGTATGCGAGAAGACAATATTCTAAAGTTAGCGATCTAAACTATGGTCTGTAGTCTATGGGGTTAGACCGAGCATCTAACTCATGTTAAGACTATTATGTTGTCTAAAGCCTTGGAGGGGACGGTTTGTCTTGACTGTCTGGAGCTGGACTCCCAAGTAGAGACATAGATATGTTGCTTGGTGGTGACATATTAGACCGGGACTAAAGCGTGATTGATCTACGTAGTCCGCTATGAGTGGATCAATCTGCTTTTGACGGTCATTATGCAATAACCTTAATCCTGAGTAAATGAACTACTTCATGTATATGACTTGTGTACTTTGATGTTCCAATGGCTAAAGCGTCTCAGAGGTAGTAAGCTTATAGACCGGTTTGTTGGGTGCATGACTTGTATACGATGAAGGGTTTGTTTGTAGATATCGGAATCATAGCTCTAAGGAGTTAAAGGTATCCTCTTAAAGGCATTATACTGAATGTGAAAATGGACAAGGCCTTGGGTCGTCTGCTGGGCGGATGACTTTTTATTCATACATGGTGAATAATCATTTTCTTAATTCGGTAGTATAATGGAACTTTAAGATAGCCTGATCAGTAGGATTAAACGGACTTTGACCTAAGGCTGATCATGATATTATATGAGGGTTTTGCATATATGACAAGGTCATTGGATAGTAGCTCGTCACAGGCTTACGTAATACGGTATATAATTGGGAGTTCAGTTTCAGGTTTATAGTGGTGTGACTCTGAAATTAGTGATCATATGATTGAGTTGTTCGGTACAGAATGATGATCAATGGAATCACGGGAGCTCAATTATATATGTCCAATCAGTCCCTCTACTAGCTCCACATAATTCCTTAACGTTTGGCAAATTGATTTGTGTATGCTGTTGGCTAGTTTATTATGCATGGATGGTGATGACACAGGATTAGGATGGTAGACAAGATTCTCTCTAGTTGGATTCAGATTTTGTTTTGGATAATAGAGTACACAATTATTCGAACTCCAAATAAAGTTGCCATGATTTTATTTGAGATTGGATTGGAGTTGTAGAAAATTATCCATGAGAACAAGAATTTGAAACATAACCGTTTTGTGGATTTTGAAATTTGAATTTTGAAATTTGAATTTTGAATTTTGAATTTGAAATTTGAATTTGAAATTTGAATTTGAAATTTGAATTTGAAATTTGAATTTGAAATTTAAAGTTGAAATTTGAAATTTGAATTTGAAATTTGAAATTCAAATTTTGAATCACAGTCCAAGTGGGATTCGAATTTGTTGTGGAAAATCCACAAGGTTTGAAATTCGAATTTGAGTTGGATTTGGAGAGGATAATCTGGTTAGAATCCTACTTGAATTTTGAATCTAAATCCTAACAAAAGTGGACGAAATTTTTGAGGATAATCCTCAATGGAATTTCGGTTTTTGTGGATAAGGTTCAAGGGAAGATTCAAGTTTCAATCCTAGTTGATTTTGGATTCTCTCCTTCCCTGAAAAGTGGCCGAAATTATGGAGGAAATCTCCTAGGAAAATTCGGTTATTTTGGATAAGGTTGAGATAAGATTCAAGCTTGAAAATCCTAATGGAATTTTGATTCTTCCTTATCCTAAATGTGGCCGAATTTTTAGAGGAAAATCTCCTAGGAAATTTCGGATTTTTTGGTTGAGAAAGGGAGATAAAATTCTAGTTAAAATCTTGTTTAGATTTAGATTGGTTTTATCCTTAAAAAACTGAATTTTATTGTTGGGATTTTCCCATGAAAAATTCAGATTTTTATGGTTATGGATAAGGGAGAATATCTTTTCCTAGTCCAATTCAAATTCAGAGAATCACCTCATGCAGGTCTATAAATAAAGGTCCTGCCACTCCAGTTCTCTCAGACCACAGACTCTCAGGTGAGCAGGCTTATTGTTGCACAGCTCATCGTGACAATAAAGTTCTTTAGAGATCTGGGTGGTCGGAAGAAGACTAGTAGTGCTAGCATACCGATCGAGGTTCAGAGTGCCCACACACTCAGCCATTCGAGAATTGGAGAATAGTAGAGAAGGCTAGTTGGTTGAAGCCTCCGGTCATTCTCCTCCTGCAGATTGGTGTCCTTGAGGTATGAGTTTTAATTGTTGTTGGTTTATTGTATATGGCATCATGAGATATTTAACGATCTAAAAATTTTTATTGTTCCACTGTGCCACTCTGATATGTTTTTACTGATTTATTTTCCTACAGACCCGATGAAGTTCACGAGCTATTTCAGTCGGCTAAGGAGCTTGATTGTAATAGTTTCGGTGGACCGAGGTCGGGGGCGTCACATCAGTAGCCCTTGGAGGGTGGGGGGGGGGGGGGGGGAGGGGCCATGGCCACCTGCGGCCATGGGTGGTCCAGCCTTGGACAGGGGCTGCCATAGTCCCATCCTACCCGAGGCCAGGGGCTACAGCACCACCAAGGCGGGTGGCCCGTCTTGAGGGGTTGGTCCTCGATTTCCGTGCTATATTCTAATTTACCCATTCGGATCTCCAAAAATTAATTTGAATCCTAATTAAATTGGAATTTTCTATACTAACAAAATTTCAATTTTTAAATTAAATTTAACTTTTAGGAAAAAATAAATTACGGTCTTCTAACTTTAATCTCCTCCAAGAATAATTACATAAAATTTCATAAACCGATTCTGATATATAAAATTCTAATCATAATAATTCTAAGAGACAAAAAACAAAAATCCATGGGAAAATTACGGTGATTGGTTACATAAAAATTCCTAGATACAAATTTTCTAAATTTTAAGGAACCTTTTTGGCATAAACAAACATGCTTATAATAATTTAAAAAACTAAAATAACCACATACTACATACATAATTCGTGATAACAATATAAAAGAATGCTAGAATGCCACTCTCTAAATATCAAATCCATACATAAATAAAGAGACTAACTAATTGTCTAATTTATGTACATGACATAATCACGAGATGGCTCTGATACCAATTGTAGGAAAAAATCAATAAAAATGCATCAGAGTGGCGTAGCAGTATTACAAAAATTTTTCAAGATCTTTAAATATCTCGTGATGTCATATACAATAAACTAACAATAATATAAACTTATACCTCAAAGGACGCCAAACTACAGGAAGAGAATTATTGGAGGGCTTCAACCAGCTAGCATTCTCTACTATTCTCCAATTCCCAAATGGCAGAGTGTGTGGACACTCGGTTCCTCGACTGGTATGCTAGCACTACTATTCTTCTTCTTACTACCCAGATCTCTAGAGAACTTGTTGTCATGGTGAGTTATGCAACAATAAGCCTACTCATCTGAGAGTCAGTGGTCTTAGAGAACTGAAGTGGTAGGACCCCTATTTATAGACTGGTATGAGATGATCCTTTGAATTCAAATTAGACTAGGAAAAGATTTTCTCCCTTATCTTCCACACAAAATCTGAAATTCCTAGGCCAAAATCCTTTGAAATTTTCAGCCTCAATGGATAGATTTTGCATTCAAATTTCAAACAAGATTTTAACTTGAATTTAATCTCATCATTATCCACTAAAACCAAATTTTACCCTAGCCCAAGAACAAGGCTAGATTCGGCCATCCATGTGACTCCCTTGACCTTGGCCACGCGTAACTGTCCCGATCAGACTCCGCTGTCGACTGAGATGGCCCGTGCATCTCATCAGGTCATCATTTAAAAATACTTTTACTTTGAATTTCTCATTTTCAGGGCCCCAAAATTTTCGTCCATATTTTTTTTCTTTTCAAATACTTTTCTTGCATAATTGCATTATATGAAAGCCATATAAAGTTTAAAACTATACGTGGTTGTCTTTTTTACAGTACAACATAATTTATAAAAATACACTATCTGTACTTTGTTTTTCAAAAATACATTCTCTTCAGTTCACTATTTTGATGCTTAGCAGAAGATTGGTAGCAGGACCAAAATCCACAATGGATTCCCTATCCCATTGACACTGCATATCCTGTCGCCATCTAGGTAGTCTATTTGATAGGTTTCTTACCTACAACATGAACAAACCAGTGAGCTAACAGGCTCATTAAGTTCAAATATATGTACTATGAATCATACAGATTCAAAAATATCAAAAATACAATTTCCTATGAATCATACTATTCATACGTGAATAGTACTATTCACCTCTGAACAGTATTTTGACTTTTGACTGATGAATAGTACTTTGACTCTAACCAGTTACTATTCATGTCACCATAACCGAGTCCACTACACTTAACGTTAGTGTCGATTACGCTCGATTATACTCAATTATGGCTTTCATAACATTTTTCGGTCATTATCTTAGTTTAGTTCTAGTTTTGAGCTCATTTGGCCTTGTACCGTTTTCTTGTGTGCACTGACTGTAAGGGGCCTTGGGAGCGACTTTGATGACCAATCCTCCCCAGTCCATCATCACCTGAAGCTGTTCTGGTATCCCTGAAGGACCTTTAAACCTCCACCTTATTATTAGAGGCCGACACGCCAAATATGGCTTCATTACCGTCTTTCAATTATAGTTCCGATCGGGTGGTATTAAACATCACCTCAAAGTCAGGAACCTTTATTGCCTGTAGGTCTTACACATTCTTTCCTAAAGGATATGTCTTAAATTTAGTCACACTCTTTCTGTAGTGTACCCATAGTACACTTCTTAATTTACCATCTCTCCGGTGTGTTAGTCTAACTGCACCCTAGTACCCATTGGACTTAACAACTAATGTATAATTAGTACATATTTAAATATCACAGTATTTCATGTTGCAGACATGAAAATGCTTGAACTTACCACAACTACGATAGTGTCCACCTTTAGAAATCCTCCCCAGTTTTCTTACCTTCTCTAGTTTGGGTCCCTACAGACAAAGTATTGTCTGTTAATACCCATCATCAATTACCACTTTGGATATATTTATTTTGTGATAAATTTTACAACACATTTCAACTCTTTATGTGGTGCACGACTTGCAACATGCCCATGTTCAAGCCCATGTACCTCTCGGGTTTACACTACACGGCTATGTTTCAATGTACACGCCGGTGTTTAAATGTACACGCCCATGTTTAAATATACACACTTGTGTACTTATAATTTTTCTGATTTTTAACTTTAAAATCTTAATTATGGTCTCTAGAATCTTATTTAAAGTGTTCTAGATCGTTTACGGTCATTTCTAAGTCTTTCAAAAATTTTTGGTCCAAATGACCATTTTGCCCCTGATAGGTCTCGAGACCTTCGTTCTACCATTTTTCTGGGATTTTCTAAGCCCAAATATTATACAATAATATTCCTTAGGCTTCGATATATTTTTACAGTATTATTGGCTGCAAAATCGGTAACTCTTCCTCAGCCGACCCTCAGATACTATTCATCCAACACCTGGGGTCGTTTCTCGTTTTTTAAGTGTTTCGGAGCCTCAAATGGATATTTCACTACTCCTGAAATGCTTCTAATCCCATTCCCGAGCCTTGGTTCTCGAGGGGCTTGGGTTTTCTATCTCATCCATAAAATTTCGTTTTTTAAAATACCTCTAACGTTAATTTTTTCCCGTTATCGTTATTTTAGATACTAGAGGGTCGTTTTACTATTTCTTTTTGGGTTTCATTTTCCGTTATCAATTCCAACATACCTAGGGGTCTTGGTTTCATTTTTGAGCCTATATTTTTACCTCTCATTTCCCAAAATGCGCTTATGCTGTTTTAGAAATTTCGGCAACATTTCTGTGTATATTTTTAGGTTTTCCCGGCGTTAGGTATGCCTCAGAACCTTGGTACCTATCACGTACTATACCAGAGGCCTATTTTATACAAAGTTACCAAACTTTGCATAAATATCTTTCCACATTAATCATCATTCAATCACAACACAATATTCTTCATTTTCCTCATCATAACCCATGGTTTTCATTTGGTATTCAACATCAAACATTTTTTTTATCACAAGTCTAATTTGTTACCATTCAGTCTTAGGATTTCTAATGTACATTTCAGAGTCAAAACCATAAGAAATTTTATTCTAACCTAGCCCTTTATAGCCACGGTTTTCATGTTCAAACCCTAGGAAAATTTTTCTCTTATTCCTAGGTACTTTTATCCACATATTCTCAGCAAATCCATTACAAAATTTTCCCATTTTCTCATGTTTATTGGCCATGGATTTTGGTATGAAACATGCATCAATTTGCTTGTTTCTTGATTCTACAACATGCTTTAATCAACATAACACCAAACCAACATAACCACTAAACAAAACATCAAAATTTTCAAAACTTTTCAACACCCATGAGCCACGGATCTTGCAAGGAAAAATCAATGAAAATACTTCAAAATGGTGGCTCACCTTATCAATTCGATCCCTTGCAACTTGGTGAAGGTCTGGAAGCTAATTTGGTGTAAAATTTTTGTCAAAATTTGGTTTGGAATGGGAGAGTGCTACACGACTGCAAATAACCAGAAATTGGCTGCTTTTCACGATTTTTCCAAATGAATTTTTTATGCCTATTTATAGGCAAAAGATGGAGGACTACTTAGCAAAATTTCTCAAAAATTAGATAATTGTCTAGGGACTTTTTAGCAACATTTTTGGGCTCAAAATAAAAATTTTGGGCTGATTTTTTTTCTCTTTTGGCTGAGCCCCCTGTTTCCCATTTTCTTAAATTTTTTTCGAGCCATTTTGGCTTAATCTTGGCCATTTATCCAAGATTCCTTTAATCCTAGCTATTAATGCCACCAACATTCCTTAATAAGCTTTAATTATCCATCAATTACATCACATTTATGATGTCATATGTGACATCATCTAATTAATTAATGAATTAATTCGTGGTCAATGTTTGACTGAAAGTCAAACCGAACAGAAATTTACCGAAATTGCGTATGCGAGTTTCTGGTGCCTCTAGTGCGATCGGTCTGCCTTATTTTGCTTCCGTTTGACCAGGATTCATTACCGTAAAATTTCATCTTTTAGTGCACTTTGGTGCACTCTCTAGGGTTTTTGGCTCCGTTTTCGAACCGTCTCACTTGATTCTGTTCGGGAAGATTTTCCATCTCCGAACTCACACTCTTTAATACTGTTAGAACATTTTCACAGTATTCTTAACAGTATTAAAATACAACTTTTTCACATTTTATACATTAAAATTGTTATATACATAAAATTTTAATTCTCTCCGAGAATCTAAAAATTCCTGGTTATCACATTCACCCCTCTTTATAAAATTTTCATCCTCAAAAATTTAGAACAAGTAGGGGTACAATTTTCTAATCCCATCCTCACATTCCCATGTAGCCTCTTTAATGTTGTGATTTTTCCACCGCCCTTTAACTAATGGGATTGTCTTGTTCCTTAAAACTTTGTCTTCTCATGCCAGAATTTGAATAGGCCTTTCTTCATACGTTAGATCTACTTGGATCTAGATCAGTTCATGTTTCAATACATGGGATGGATCCGATATGTACTTCCGCAACATCGACACATGAAACACATTATGTACTGCCGACATTTTAGGAGGTAATGCCAATTTATAGGCAACCCTCCCAATGCGTTCGATGATCTCAAAAGGTCCAATATATCTTGGACTCAATTTCCCTCTCTTACCGAAACGCACTATTACTTTCATCAGTAAAACCCTTAAAAATATGAAATCCCTTTTGTTAAACTCTAGGGATCATTGTCTTTTATCCGCATAGCTCTTCTATCAACCCTACGTGTGATAACCAGGAATTTTAGATTCTCGAAGTAGATTAAAATTGTATGCAAGTATCAATTTTAATGAATAATATGAAAAAGTTGTATTTTAATACTGTTGTGAATACTCGAAAAATGTTCTAGTAGTGTTAAAGTGAGTGAGTTCGGAGATGGAAAATCTTACCAAACAGAATCGGGTAAGACGGTTTGAAAACGGAGCCAAAAACCCTAGAGAGTGCACTAAAATGCACTAAAAAGATAAAAAAATTACTATAGAGAATTTTGACCAAACAGAAGCAAAATAAAACAAACCGATCGCACTGGAGGTACTCAGAACCCGCCTACGCAATTTCGGTAAAGCTCCGTTCGGTTTGACTTTTGATCAAAATTTGACCACGAATTAATATACAAATTAATTCATAAGATGACATCACATTTCTGATGTCATAAATATAATTTTTTGAAGGCTTGGAAAGTAAGGTTTAACAGGTGTAAGGCCAGGATTTGTTGCTTTTGTGATTAATGGTTAAGATCAAGCCAAAATAACATTGAAAATTTTTTTAAAATTTTGGAAAAATGGCATTCGGCCACATGGAAAGGAGGCAGCCAAAAATTTTTAATTCTGACCCAAAGAATTGCATTTTAGCCCTTGAACAATTAAGAATTTATTGGGAAAAAATTGCTGAAAGGTCCCTTGCTTTTGCCTATAAATAGGCTTCAAAAATCCATTTGAAAATTTGTGAAACTTGGCCAAACTTTTGCCAATTTTCTACAGCCAAAATCTGTGCCTCCCTAAGTGCATTCCAAGCCAAAAATTTCCAAAATTTCATACCAAAAATAGCCTCCAATCTTAGCTAAGGTTGCAAGGAAACAAGTTCGTAAGGTTAGCTTCCAATTTGAAGCATTTTTCATTTCTTTTCTTGCAAAAATCCGTGGCTATTGAGGTGCAGAAAACATTGAAAAAATTTGATGTTTTATTGAGATTATTGATTGGTTTGGTGTTTTAGAGTTTGAAGCATGAATAGGTTTAAGAAACAAGCAAAATTTGATGCTCGGTTTCTATAAAATCCATGGGTAATGAGTATGGTGAACATGATGAAAATTTGATGATTTGCTTTGATAGTAATGTGGGTTTGATACTACGTTTACTAAAGCATGAATTGGAATAATGAAACTAGCAAATTAGATGCATTTTTCATGCTAAAATCTATGGCTAGCAAACACTAGAAATTAGTATTTTTTTTTTTTGGTGTTAAGTAATGATGAGAAATGTTGATAAAACCCTAGTAATAAGAACAAAAATTTTCTATGTGAATTAGCATGAAAAATCCGTGGCTAATTCTAGGGTTGGAATTAAAATTTTGTTAGGTTTTGATGTTGATATGTACATTTGAAAACCTAAAAGTGATATGTGATAATTGATTATGGTGATGAAAAATATTTGGTGAAGATTAACATGAGAAATCGAGTTGATAAGTGGGAAAAAATTGATGATTGGTGTTGAATTTTGAATATGGAGTAATGTGAAAAAATTTTATACAAAGTTTGATAACTTTATATAAAATAGGTTTCTGGTATAGTACGTGGCAGGTACAAAGGTTCTGAGGCATACTTGATGCCAGGAAAACCTTAAAATACAAGCGGAAATGCTGTCGAAATTTCTAAAACGGCAAAGGACATTTCTGGAAACAAGGGGTAAAAATATTAGACTTAGGAAGGAAACTGAGCCCCCTCAGTGGATTAGGATTAGTAATGGAAAACCAACCCAAGAGGAATACTAAACTGACCCTGAATGACTAAAATGCCTAAAACGGGAAAAAATTCACGTTAGGGGTATTTTGGAAAATGAGGGAAAAATTAGATCGAAATAGGAAACTCGAGCCCCTCGGGAATCGAGACTAGGGGACGGGAATGAAAAACGTTTCAAGAGTAGTGAAATACCCATTTGAGGCACCGAAATGCTAGAAAAATGAGAAACGACCCTAGGTGTTGGATGAATAGTAATTGAGGGTCGAAAAATGAATAATTGGGTTTTATAGCACATAAAGCTGTAAAATGATACAGAAGCCTAGGGAATATTATTTTAAGATATTTGGGCGCTTAGGAAATTTGGGAAAAATGATAGAACAGAATAGTTACGGTCCCGAGACCCGTCAGGGGCAAAATGGTCATTTTGACCAAAAATTTCTAAAAGGCTCGGAAAGGACCGTAAAGGATTTAGAATGACTTAAATAAAATTCTAGAACCCATAATAAAGATTTTAGAGTTAAAAATCTAAAGTTTAAATAGTATACGGGCGTGCGTAGTGAAACACGACCGTGTAGATTGAAACCGAGAGGTACACGGTCAGGGACACGAGCGTGTTGCAGACCGTGTACCACGTAAAGAGTTGAAATATTTCGTAAAATTTATCACAAAATAAATATATTCAAAGTGATAATTAACACAGGGTATTAACAGACAATACTATGTTTGTAGGGACCCAAACTAGGGATAAAACTGCGAAGGAGTTTCGGAAGTGGACATTATCGCAGTGGTGGTAAGTTCAAGCATTTTCATGTCTGCAACATGAAATCTTATGATATTGTGTTTAGTACTAGTTGTACATCATTGGTTAAGTCGTATGGACCTTGGGGATTAGTTGGTATAAAACATCCCACATAATAGGAAGAAGAGAATAAATAAGATCTACGAGTAATAGAGGTTAATGACCTTGAGGTGACAATTAATGTCACTTGGTCAGTACTAAAATTAAAAGATGGTAATAAAACCATTTAAGGTGTACCGCCCCTCCAACATTATGGTGGAGGTTTACAGGTCCTTCGGGGATATAATAATCGCTACTAGTGATGAGGACTGTGAGGAAGATGCTATAGGGTGGCTCCGTAAGCTCTCCCAGTCAGCGCGCTATAAATTATCAGTACAACCACTAAGAGCTCGAAAACCAAAAGATAAATAAAGATAATAAACAATAATGTGACAAAAGCCATAATAGAGCATAATTGAGTATAACCGACACTAGCACTAAGTGTAGTAAAATCGGTTAGGGAAATATGAATAGTAACCGATTAGGGTAACAGTTACTATTCACCGATCAAAGGTTCATAGTGAATAGTATTCACATATGAATAGTACTATTCATAGAAAATTAGATTTTGATGTTTTCGAATCTATGTGATTCTTATTAAGTATATTTGAACTTATTGAGCCTATTAGCTCATCAGTTTGTTCATGTTGCAGGTAAGAAACCTGTCTAATAGACTACAAGGATGGCGGCAGGATGTGCGCGTGCCAATGGGATAGGGAATTCACCTTGGATTTGGTCCTGTCATAAGTTTTCTGCTAGGCATTGAGAGTTAGTGAATTGAAGAGAATGTGTTTTGAAAAATACAGTATAAATATATTGTATGTTGTACATTATGTTGTACTCAAAAAGACATCTAAAAGCTAGTATTGTATTTTACAAGGCTTTCATACTTGGCTTTCTTCTAAGGAAAGTGTGTATTAAAAAGAAAAAAAAATCATGGGTGAAATTTGGACCCTGAAAAATAAGAGTTGAGAGAAAAAGAGTTTTAAATGACGATCCGGATTTGGCACACAGGCTGTCTTGGTCAGCAACAAAGTCGGTTCATGACAGTTTTAGCGTGGTTGGATTCGGGGGCGCCACAGGTTGGTATCAGAGCGAGGTTAACCATATCCCTATTGGCACGAATGCGATCTGCTCGTTAATCCAAGTAAGTTAGTTCTCTTTAAGATTAGTTAACTTTCTGTTTATTTGAGGTTATATATAATTTTGTAGGACATATGATGACCAAACCCCTGTATGCAAGACCTCACCCATATAGACCGAGAGGGCCAATTTGAGTATGGACTAGGTCTGTGGTCAGGCCATCTATGATACAGCGAGCAGAGCCTCGACCTGTGCACCGACCGTCGGTATCTGAGCCACCAGTACTAAGGATCGTAGCACCAGCACCAATATAGGCACCACCTCCTTGACCAGTTGTACATCCACCAGTTGAAGTAGATATTCCAGTGGTGGGAAGACGAGCTCATATAGGAGCTAGAGTATCAGTACGAGCAGTATACGCTTTCAAAGATAGTCATCCACCTACATTCGAGGGAGGCTAACAAGGGATCTCTACTCGAGACTGGCTACATGACATAGAGACTGTAATGACCGCCATTTTCATGGCACCTACTTACCATGTAATAAGTCATTAAGGAATAAAATGGACATAATTTAATGTCCTTTAGCAAATTTAAGAAACATGGTCAAGTACACGACCGTGTAAGAGGCTGTGTACCGCTCAGATAGATGAATGTGTTTCAAAGACATGGCCGTGTTGAGTAGTCTCAACTAGTACATGCTCGTGTCTGAAATGTACACGCCCGTGTTGCGTTGCACACGCACGTGTAAGAGTCTGTGTAGAAGGCTGTGTAATGAGTCGAGAGCCACTGTAATGACTCTCATGAATTATGAAACTTAATTACTATGTAATGATGTAATTAAGTTAATAAGCACAGTGTGCTTTTCAGTTGAATGAATTAAACAGGAATAGTAACGTTTAATTACTATTCATGCAATGAAAGGGGTAATCGACAGTGAAATCGGTCCACCCTATTATGTGAGTATGCGTTGAGACACGCAATATCAAGAAATCGGTCTAGACGACCATTTCATGATACAGAATTGATGAGCTAGTCATCAGTACGCTCAGACTGGTCATCTGAGCGCAGCAGTGATAATTGCCCTAATAGATGTACAGTATCGAGAAAAGTGGTCTAGATGACCTCTTCTCGCCCATAGACTGACAAAATCAAAGTCAGAACGCTCAGATTAGTCAGTCAGATAGTGAATAGTGATTAGTGAATAGTGAATAGTGAATAGTGAGTAGTGAGAAACGCAGTGTCAGGTTAGTGGCCAAGACGGCCTTAATCTGGCACAAAACTGATATATTAATAGTCAGCAGGCTCAATCTGGTCAATTGAGCATAAAATGTAGATTTTGTTTAAGGGATACGCAGTATCGGGATGAGGGTCAAGACGACATTTTCTCGCCCCGAAACTGATATATTTAGACTCAGGACGCCCAAATTAGTCAATCGGGCACCTGACACGTTTTTCGAGACAGGATCATGCAGATCCCGAAAACTGGTCCAGAAGACCTCAGTTGGACGTAAAACTGATAAATTTGAAATCAGCACGTCCAAATTAGTCAAGGGAGACTGTGTTTGAAATTTCACGCGAAAACGCCTCGTTATGCGTGCACCGTGTCAACACAGTGTAGGCCTAACAACAGTATCAAGAAATTGGTCAAGATGACCTTTTCTTGATATAAAACTGATATATTTGGAATCAGAATGCTCAAATTAGTCATTTGAGCACAAAAAGTAATTTTTGACCGGGAACCATACAGTATCGGGAAACTGGTCGAGACGACCTCGGATGAAGATAAAACTGATATATTTGGGTTCAGCACGCCCAAATTAGTCAGTATAGCCTATCTTAAAATTTTTCAAAAAAATTAGTATAAAGGAGGAAATTTTGGGGATTATAGAAAAATAGCCCCCATATTTTTCCAAATCACATTTTCTCCCTCCCATACCACACGAAGATGAACAGTGACCAACTATCAAATCCGGCCTCCGTTTTTGACACCGCCGGCACCATTGGAAAGCTCTCGACGAGCTGATTCCAACGGTGGGCCGAGTCGACCGAACCGATGCCGGAGCACGCCGCACGCGCCGCCCAAAGCCGCCGGTGGCTGAATTTTTCAAACCGCCGTATCTCCGCCGTCCGACGTCCAAATGCCACGATTCCGGTCCCAATGGATTCGTGGTGAAGAGTAGAACAAAACCCAGGCTTCATTTCACGTCAACAGCCGCCGAATCGCGCCGCCCCAGGTTCGCCGTCGCCGTCGCCATCGCCGCCGTCGGATCTCGCTATTCCGGCGGAGTTGAGTTGCAAGGTCGGTGTCAAAATGCTCAGAACAACACGTAGATCAAAAGCCCCAAATCAATTTTGGGCAACAACGCCGGAAAAATGAAGATCCAACGCCGCCGCCGTCGCCGACTTTTCGAGAGCCGATTTCCGGTGATAGGAGCCTCGATTCGTGAAATTGACACCACCAATGGGTTCCTCTCGTCGAGCTCTTCAAGATGGTGGTCGCCACTTCCATCGCCGCCGTGGTCAACGCCGGTCAACGGCCGGTCAACGCCGGTCAACGGCGGTCAACGCCGGTCAACGGCGACCCGGAGACCGAAAATTGAAGAATGGCCCGTTGGCCTATTTTCGACGTTCCGGACACATCCGCGGCATCGGATTTGCAAACTGGAGTTTCAAAAGTGAAGAACGACGATTCAAAGATTACACGGTCGAGACCGAACGGTTCGTCCGACCGCCGACGGGAACGATTTTGGTAGTGGTGTTGATCTATTTATTCCTCAATTTAATATTGGAAATAATTATGTATTAATTATGGTTTACTGACTTGAGGAATTGTAAGAAAAAAGGGTGAAATATCGAAAAAGAGAATGTGAGAAAATGTGAATATGTTTACGTAAAAAGCGGAGCTTTTACGTAAAAATTAGGCCTCTGGTTTAGTACGTGGCAGGTTAGAATAGGTTAGATGGTTTTGAGGCGTTTCCTAAACGCCGGAAACCTAAAAATTAAGCGGAAATGCTGCCGAAATTTCTAAAACGGCACAAAGGGGTATTTTAGGAAACGAGGGCTGAAAATGTGATCGGGATGGAAACCCGAGCTCCCTCGATGACCTAAGTCCGGGAAAGAAGGACGGACATTATGAGGATTAGTGAACCGCCCCATTAGAAATTTCGTAATGTAAGAAAACGACCCCTATGTCAGAATAGTACCACCCGAGGGACGGGTGCGATCGAAGTATAAAATTTGGGGCGATTACATCGGTAACGGTAACCCGATAGGCTAAATGGTCATACGAGAGGTATTCAGTCAGTTGACTGGTCGGTTAGCCAGTCAAGGACCAAGTCGGAATGGGATAGTGAGAGACAGTGATTAATTTGTCAAGTAGACAAATTAATCAAGCACGATTAAAAAAAATTAGATATCAAATTTCCCAAAGTAGAGCAGTCGGGTACCGATAGGCATCAGTACCACACAACGATAAGTTTATTAGTTCCTAACGATAGAGTGACCTAAGAGCGATGTTAATTAATTTATTGGGTAAATAAATTAATTAACAATGATTAGAAAATCAAATTCTTAAGAAGAGGGCAATTAGTACCGATAAGGATCGGTACCACATAACGAGAATTTTTGTTAGTCACTAATGACCACGGTGACCTAAGAGTGAATGTTAATGTAATGCATTATGATTACAGGGAGGTACCTGTATTGTGACGAAGGCGAGAGTATAAACTGTCTGCTGACAGGTAAGTACAACTCCGCCTACAGCATGGATAAAATGAATTTAAAATGATGCGTTTCCAGTATTTTAAGTATGTATCTTGCACACGATACTGCACAGCATACATAAGAGCATATAGCTTCACAATCGAGTAGATTGATGAAAGAACAAGATAGAAGCCATAGATCCCTACCGCGTAGGATTGGGGACAGCTTAGAGAAGCGTATGGCTAGAACAGTTAAACAAGATGGAAATAAATAGGTGTGTCGTACCGGCTCCTTCAGTCGAAGGGGTTTCCAGTTAAAGAAAGTTCAGGCCACAAGTTGAGCATCAGTTGATAGCTCTTCGGCATTAGTTGACCTCGGGCGTTACCGTTGGTCTGCGCGCACACGGTACTGACACATGGGCCCTAAATAGACAAGAAAAGAAAAGAAAAGTTTGAAGCATAAATGAACATAACCGGATCATGCATTAGTTATAGTTCGCTATGCTTTCTTTTTCAGTAGAGTGCATACAGTACACGATGCTTCTGTCATGCATAAAGTATGTGAAGTTTTATATTCAGTGTTATGACATGTTATGTGATGACATGATATGTGATATGCTTATATGATATGTGATTTATTAAGTGATATATGTCATGCCTATGATTTTACGTATGTGCTATGTTTTAAACATGTTTTGCGGTTAACATGTTGTACTTACTGGGCGTAAAGCTCACGGAGTGTGTTCATGCTGTAGGTAAGCATCCTATAACGTAAACATCAAGGAACGATGATGATGGCGGAGGTGGATGTGAGGATGAGGTTATGGATACACCGCGAGTATTCTTCCGCACAGTATGAGTAAATAATATTTTGAACGGTGACAGTTAAATAGTATTTTGAATAGCAAAGGTTAAACGATATTTTGGAACAATAAACAGTATATGTATGAGTAGTATATTTAAATAGTATCTGGTGAATAGTAATCAGATAAACAAGTATATAATTATGTATGTATAATTGAAATCCTTATGTTTTTCAAATTCCGCATTTTAATAGTATGCGTACGTGAATAGTAAATACGTACGCGTATAAAAAAAAAAAAAAAATTTCCCTCTAAATTTATGGTATTAAATTCAGCAAGATTAAGTATCGGTTTTAAAGAAGCAAGTAATAGAGTTTACAGTGACGGTCCGGGCCGCTGAGGGCTCGGGGCGCCACAGTTGGTATCAGAGCGGTTTCCTGCCATCCTACCTCACATCGCCGCATGCCTGCCTCATCTGTCCAAGTAAGTTAGTTTTATTTTTGTCGGTAAATGTTTATCTATTGAAGATAACATTTTATAGTAATGAAACGATGAAATCTATGATGGCGAGGATAAGATGAAAAGATGCTGAGATCATTATACGAAAAATCACGACCGTGCAGTGCTAGAAAACTGCTCAGAGAAAGAACATGGATTGCTGCTCGAGTTGTACCGATCTTCAGGGCTAGTTGTCCACCAAGTTTCGAGTGGCAAACAGTACTCCTGCACTCTATGAGAATGTGAGGACTGGTTTCATGTTATCAAAGTGATTCCCTGATTGTACACCATTGACCAGGATAACTGAGTCCTGTTAGCTGTTGATATCTCTCAGGAAGATACTCTCGTGTGTATCGGGATCCTTATGACCAGGATGAGCTCTTAACTGTGTCGAGTTTCGCCATACCACGATCGAGCCAATCTCTGAGTGCAGTCCAGCATCAGCCTCAGTTTTTCCTTATGGGCAAGCAGGGAGTGAAACCGCCTAAGTTCCCTAGAGTTATGGATATACGAGAATTTGTTCATCGGACTGAAAGACTGCAGCTGATATCCGGTGATACAGTTCTAACGTATGTTGTTTACTACAAGGAACCGAAATGGACTTCTACAATACATGCCGAGACAAAAGTGGATCAAGACAGGAGAAGACCCAAAGAGAGAAAGAGACCTTGCCAAACAGAATTAGAAGAGCAATCAAGCAGGACTAGCAAGCCTTATCAAGGAGATAGTGAACGCCGAGAGAAAAGTGCTCAACCCCGGGAACCCTACACAAGCCCAAGGCATTATAGCAGCCGCCATTATGGAGGGTGACCCGGTAGAACCAGCACCCCAACTGGCCGATGAAGAGTTCACGGTCGAGTACCAGTCAGAAGTACACGAGGGCAATAGGGAGCCGATGGAGAACCCCGAACCAGCCCGTATGTCTCCCGAACACCCCATGGAAGAGGAAGATGACAAGACTCTTTCCGATGCCCATCCCGACGATGAGGGAGAGGAAATCCCCAACTGCTTTAGTAATGACGAATAGATGGGGATGTACGAACCCCAAGTCATCATAGCCAGCGATGACGAGATCAGTTTCGACTGAGAAGAAGAGGAAAACCCAGAGGAGTACTCACTCAGCGATAGTGATGATGAGGAGATGCCTGATACTGAATCAGGATTGTCCTTCCAATAGTAGTAACCCTTCTGCGGGAATGTTAGTTTTGAAAATATATAGAGGGAAGCAGTAGCTCTCCCCCGTCAGTTATAGCATAATGTACTTGTTGGGATCGTATAGGGGAAGTGTGTGTCACTCCCACTGAACTAGAATCTTGAATATATGTATATATATTATGAGATAAGTAGTAAAGCTTTGCCCTAGGGGCCAGATATAATATTTTTCCACAGTGTGAGTATGATATGACAGAAAGTGCAGGACGAATCCTAGCACTCAGACGATGTCCCAATACAATGCGGTAATTGTATTGAACATCACAGTATGAGAGAAAGAAAGATGGATATAGTGTGTATATTTATATCCATAATGGTTTAAGTAAGATTGTTAAGTAAGAAAGAAAATGATATGTGATACGAGTCCCAAGTACAGAATTTAAGAGACTTATATTTTCCTTTCCCACTGTACGATAGGGTTACATAGGAAAACATAGTAAGAACAAGAGCTTAGTTAAATCCAGCATCCCAAGAGGATGAGTTGATAGCACAGATTGTAGCCATGCGAGATGATGGAGAACCAGCAGCGGGAGCTAAACCAGCTTAGAGAACAGCTGGGCCAGCAACCCTAGGCACCACAGTCAGTAGAGATGCCAGCACAGGAGACTCTAGCAGCCCAGAAACTCTGAGGGAGCAAGCAGCTCCTTCAGCTCAGGAAGCACTAGCACCCATAGTAATGGCTGCTTTCGTAGCAGCAATTATTTTCTGCCAATCCCTAGGGAAGGCGACTTGTATGAGAGATTCCGACGCATGAAAGCGTTAGAATTCGTAGGAATCACCAACCCTATAGAGGCCAATGATTGGCTAACGAATATCCAAGTAATCTTGGATTTTATAGGGTTAATAGATAGAGAGAGAGAAAGTGATGTACGCACCCTTCACCCTGCGCAATGAGGCGCGTTAGTGGTGGAAGATGGTAACCATTAAGAGGAACATCAGAGAGATGAGCTGGAGCGATTTCATTGAGGAATTCAAGGAGATGTACTTCAACGAGGAAGCACTAGTAGCGCAGTAGGACGAGTTCGACGACCTGCACCAAGGTAGTATAACTGTTATGGAGGCAGTCAAGAAGTTTGAGCAGTTGGCTCAACTTTGTCCAGATTTGGTACCGACCAAAAGGAGAGAGTCAGACGAATGCTGAAGATGTTCAGAACGGAAATCACAGTTTAGGTCTGTAGCGGAGGGCACGGACCAGCGACACTAGCAGAATGTGTCAGCAAGACTATCTGAGCTGAGTACTAGTCGGCTCAGGATAAGGAGCGAAAGGCGCAGAATTTTAAGGCACGAAAGGAGGAGAAAACGCAAGCTGAGCAGGCTCAGGGGAAGTAAAACCCCGAGTTACAACACAGAGGACAGAATGTGGGAACCGGCCAGAATAGTAGGCATTCCCATAATAACAACAAGAGAAAAGGAGAATTAAGGCAATCAAGATTCACAGGAGAATTTCCCCCAGAAGAGAAACGACCAGGAAGGAAATGATAGCCAACTCGACGTGCACGAAATGCGGAAAGAGGCACTCAGGAGAATGTAAGCAAGGAGTAAGTGGTTGTTTCATCTGTGGCAAGAAAGGCCACTATGCCAAAAAAAAAAAAAAGGCTTAGGACACAACGTTGTCATAAACTGTTGAAGGCGAAAAATCATTTTCGAACCAATCGGATGTGAAAAGTTCATCTACAAGGGTTTGTCGCCAGAGCAACCAAAGACGATGATATCAGCAGTGAAGGCTCGCGAGATACAATCCAGTGGATGCACGGACTTCCTAGTATACGTAGCAGATAATACTCAAGGAATAGAGATAGGACCCGACAACGTACCGATAGTCAGGGAATTCATGGAGATATTTCTAGAAGATCTTGCAGGACTCCAACCAGAGCGCAGGATCTCGTTCGAGACTGAACGTCTACTAGAATCAGCCCCATCTTTGAGGCCCCCTACAGAATAGGCCCTATAGAGCTAAAGGAGCTCCAAGCCCAGCTAAAGTACTAAATAGATAAGGGATTCATGCGATAGAGCTATTCACCCTGGAGAGCACCCATACCATTCGTGAAGAAGAAAGATGGACCACTGAGAATGTGCATCGACTACAGAGAGTTGAACAGGATTACGATTAAGAATAAGCATCTGTTGCCGCGAGTTAACGATCTATTTGATCAGCTCCAAGACGCTGTAGTGTTCTCGAAGATCGATCTACATCCCGAGTACCATCAACTACAAATCAGGAATGAAGATGTACCCAAAACAGCATGTCAAACGTGGTACGGACATTACGAGTTTCTGTTCATGTCACTCAGATTAACGGACGCACCAGCAACTTTCATGAACTGGATGAACCGCATGTTCAAGGACTATTTGGATAAGTTTGTCATTGGGTTCATCGATGACATACTTATACACTCTAAGACGAAGGAAGAGCACGAAGAGCACTTAATTATCATTTTGCGCATGCAACAGGACCATCAGTTATACACCAAGTTCTCCAAGTACGAGTTTTGGCTGGAGAAGGTCCATTTCCTAGACCACGTAGACCCCAAGGAAGGAGTATCTATGGACCTGGCGAAAATTGATGCAGTTAGCACGTGGCCAGCTCAGAGGAACGAAACGGGAATTCACAGTTTCTTTAAACTAACAGGATGTTACCTATACTTAGTCGAAGGCTACTCAAAGTTAGCTGCTCCGCTCACAGCGCTCACCAAGAAGGGAAAGAGATATAAGTGAATCGACAAGTGCAAGGAAAGCTTTCAAGAGCTGAAATGAAGACTCATAAGCACTCCAATGCTGACCATTTCAAGGGTTGGTCAAGGAAGCTTTGTGATTTAAGCGCCGCATCTAAAACCAAGTTGGAAACTGTATTGATGCAGAGTGGTAGAGTAGTCGCGTATGCTTCACGACAACTCAAAAACCTTGAGAAGAGCTACCCAACGCGTGATCTGGAGCTAGTAGCGATAGTTTTTACGATAAAAGCATGGAGGCACTACCTGTACAGAGTCACGTGCGAGATTTACATCGACCACTAGAGTCTCAAATGTATCTTCACGCAGAAAGAGCTCAACATGAGGCAGCGTAGATGGCTAGAGTTGGTAAGGATTACGACCGTGAGATCCTATACCATCCGGGGAAAGCCAATAAAGTGGTCAATGCGTAGAGTCAGAAGTATATTACTATGCCTATGGCTATTAGTGCCTTGTCAAGAGCGCTACAAAGGAGTTATGCTACAGCGAGATCAAGATTTTGATAGGGAGATTGTCTGAGATGACCCTCCAATCGACGCTCCAAGAAGAGATCAAGATCGGTCAAGATTTTGATTTGTCCCTGCTCAAGTCCAAAAAGGAAGCTATAGAGGACAATGGTTCAGAGTTTAAGATCCTTAAGGACGACATACTCTACTACAGAGATAGAGTGTGTGTTCTAAAAGATGAAGAACTCAAGAAGCGAATCCTTTTGGAACCTTACGAGACATCATATTCTGTACATCCGGTGGCGAATAAGATGTACAAGTACCTGAAGGAAAGCTTTTGGTGGCTTGGAATGAAGAATGACATTGTCGAGTTCGTCGCCAGATGCCTTACGTGCCAGAAGGTTAAGGTAGATCACCAGCGCTCAGCAGGATAATCGTAGGAAATTAAGTTACCCGAGTGGAAACGGGACCAGATTACGATGAATTTCGTAATCGGATTGCCGAAGACGTCAAACGATAATGACGCAATCTGGGTGATTGTAGAAAAATTGATGAAATCAGTTAGATTTTTAGCAATGAAAGTTAGCTACTCGGTGGAACGACCAGTAGAAATCTATGCAGCACAGTTCGTGAAATGGCACGGAATACCAGAGTCGATCGTCTCAGATCGTAGTGGACGCTTTACCTCCAGATTTTGGCGAAGTGTTCAAGCCGCATTACGGTCCAAGTGAGAGTTCAGCATAGCATTTCATCCTCAGACCGACAGTTAGTCTGAGAGGACCATACAGATGTTAGAGGACATGTTGAGACCTGCGTCCTAGACTTCAAAGGAAATTGATATCAGAAGCTACCATTGAGCGAGTTCTCGTACAACAGCAACTATCATTCCTCGATAGGAATGGCACCGTACGAGACACTCTGTGGAAGGAAATGCAGATCTCTGGCTCATTAGTACGAGTTTGGAGAGAAACGAGTAGTTAGCTCGGACATCATCAAGAATACCATGTTAGACGTGAAGCTGATACGAGAAACGTTAGATACAGCGCACAGTCGACAGAAGAATTTTGACGATAAGCGCCGTAGACCCCTCAAGTTTCAAGTAGGAGATTCGGTCTTTTTCAAGGCGGCACCCATGAAAGGGGTGATGCGCATTGAAAATAAAAGAAAGCTCAGTCCTAGGTACATAGGACCCTTGAGATAATAGAGAAAGTCGGGAAGGTGGCTTATAGACTAGCACTTCCTCCCGAGTTAGTTACAGTGCACAATGTCTTTCACGTTTTGATGTTAAAGAAGTACGTGCCAAACAGCTCCCATGTTCTTAGCCAAGAATCCGTTGTAGTATACGCTGATCCGACGTACGAGGAGAGACTCGTGCAGATCTTAGTTAGAAAGGAGAAAGTACTTAGGAATGAAGTATACCGCTAGTAAAAGTGTTGTGGCAGAATCATAGTGTTGAGGAAGCCACATGAGAATGGGAAGAAGACATGAGAAGAGACTTCCCGGAATTATTCTAATTTTCGAGGACGAAAATTTTGTAAGGGGGGTAGGTTGTAATGACCGCCATTTTCATGGCACCTACTTACCATGTAATAAGTCATTAAGGAATAAAATGGACATAATTTAATGTCCTTTAGCAAATTTAAGAAACATGGTCAAGTACACGACCGTGTAAGAGGCTGTGTACCGCTCAGATAGATGAATGTGTTTCAAAGACATGGCTGTGTTGAGTAGTCTCAACTAGTACATGCTCGTGTCTGAAATGTACACGCCCGTGTTGCGTTGCACACGCACGTGTAAGAGTCTGTGTAGAAGGCTGTGTAATGAGTCGAGAGCCACTGTAATGACTCTCATGAATTATGAAACTTAATTACTATGTAATGATGTAATTAAGTTAATAAGCACAGTGTGCTTTTCAGTTGAATGAATTAAACAGGAATAGTAACGTTTAATTACTATTCATGCAATGAAAGGGGTAATCGACAGTGAAATCGGTCCACCCTATTATGTGAGTATGCGTTGAGACACGCAATATCAAGAAACCGGTCTAGACGACCATTTCATGATACAGAATTGATGAGCTAGTCATCAGTACGCTCAGACTGGTCATCTGAGCGCAGCAGTGATAATTGCCCTAATAGATGTACAGTATCGAGAAAAGTGGTCTAGATGACCTCTTCTCGCCCATAGACTGACAAAATCAAAGTCAGAACGCTCAGATTAGTCAGTCAGATAGTGAATAGTGATTAGTGAATAGTGAATAGTGAATAGTGAGTAGTGAGAAACGCAGTGTCAGGTTAGTGGCCAAGACGGCCTTAATCTGGCACAAAACTGATATATTAATAGTCAGCAGGCTCAATCTGGTCAATTGAGCATAAAATGTAGATTTTGTTTAAGGGATACGCAGTATCGGGATGAGGGTCAAGACGACATTTTCTCGCCCCGAAACTGATATATTTAGACTCAGGACGCCCAAATTAGTCAATCGGGCACCTGACACGTTTTTCGAGACAGGATCATGCAGATCCCGAAAACTGGTCCAGAAGACCTCAGTTGGACGTAAAACTGATAAATTTGAAATCAGCACGTCCAAATTAGTCAAGGGAGACTGTGTTTGAAATTTCACGCGAAAACGCCTCGTTATGCGTGCACCGTGTCAACACAGTGTAGGCCTAACAACAGTATCAAGAAATTGGTCAAGATGACCTTTTCTTGATATAAAACTGATATATTTGGAATCAGAATGCTCAAATTAGTCATTTGAGCACAAAAAGTAATTTTTGACCGGGAACCATACAGTATCGGGAAACTGGTCGAGACGACCTCGGATGAAGATAAAACTGATATATTTGGGTTCAGCACGCCCAAATTAGTCAGTATAGCCTATCTTAAAATTTTTCAAAAAAATTAGTATAAAGGAGGAAATTTTGGGGATTATAGAAAAATAGCCCCCATATTTTTCCAAATCACATTTTCTCCCTCCCATACCACACGAAGATGAACAGTGACCAACTATCAAATCCGGCCTCCGTTTTTGACACCGCCGGCACCATTGGAAAGCTCTCGACGAGCTGATTCCAACGGTGGGCCGAGTCGACCGAACCGATGCCGGAGCACGCCGCACGCGCCGCCCAAAGCCGCCGGTGGCCGAATTTTTCAAACCGCCGTATCTCCGCCGTCCGACGTCCAAATGCCACGATTCCGGTCCCAATGGATTCGTGGTGAAGAGTAGAACAAAACCCAGGCTTCATTTCACGTCAACAGCCGCCGAATCGCGCCGCCCCAGGTTCGCCGTCGCCGTCGCCATCGCCGCCGTCGGATCTCGCTATTCCGGCGGAGTTGAGTTGCAAGGTCGGTGTCAAAATGCTCAGAACAACACGTAGATCAAAAGCCCCAAATCAATTTTGGGCAACAACGCCGGAAAAATGAAGATCCAACGCCGCCGCCGTCGCCGACTTTTCGAGAGCCGATTTCCGGTGATAGGAGCCTCGATTCGTGAAATTGACACCACCAATGGGTTCCTCTCGTCGAGCTCTTCAAGATGGTGGTCGCCACTTCCATCGCCGCCGTGGTCAACGCCGGTCAACGGCCGGTCAACGCCGGTCAACGGCGGTCAACGCCGGTCAACGGTGACCCGGAGACCGAAAATTGAAGAATGGCCCGTTGGCCTATTTTCGACGTTCCGGACACATCCGCGGCATCGGATTTGCAAACTGGAGTTTCAAAAGTGAAGAACGACGATTCAAAGATTACACGGTCGAGACCGAACGGTTCGTCCGACCGCCGACGGGAACGATTTTGGTAGTGGTGTTGATCTATTTATTCCTCAATTTAATATTGGAAATAATTATGTATTAATTATGGTTTACTGACTTGAGGAATTGTAAGAAAAAAGGGTGAAATATCGAAAAAGAGAATGTGAGAAAATGTGAATATGTTTACGTAAAAAGCGGAGCTTTTACGTAAAAATTAGGCCTCTGGTTTAGTACGTGGCAGGTTAGAATAGGTTAGATGGTTTTGAGGCGTTTCCTAAACGCCGGAAACCTAAAAATTAAGCGGAAATGCTGCCGAAATTTCTAAAACGGCACAAAGGGGTATTTTAGGAAACGAGGGCTGAAAATGTGATCGGGATGGAAACCCGAGCTCCCTCGATGACCTAAGTCCGGGAAAGAAGGACGGACATTATGAGGATTAGTGAACCGCCCCATTAGAAATTTCGTAATGTAAGAAAACGACCCCTATGTCAGAATAGTACCACCCGAGGGACGGGTGCGATCGAAGTATAAAATTTGGGGCGATTACATCGGTAACGGTAACCCGATAGGCTAAATGGTCATACGAGAGGTATTCAGTCAGTTGACTGGTCGGTTAGCCAGTCAAGGACCAAGTCGGAATGGGATAGTGAGAGACAGTGATTAATTTGTCAAGTAGACAAATTAATCAAGCACGATTAAAAAAAATTAGATATCAAATTTCCCAAAGTAGAGCAGTCGGGTACCGATAGGCATCAGTACCACACAACGATAAGTTTATTAGTTCCTAACGATAGAGTGACCTAAGAGCGATGTTAATTAATTTATTGGGTAAATAAATTAATTAACAATGATTAGAAAATCAAATTCTTAAGAAGAGGGCAATTAGTACCGATAAGGATCGGTACCACATAACGAGAATTTTTGTTAGTCACTAATGACCACGGTGACCTAAGAGTGAATGTTAATGTAATGCATTATGATTACAGGGAGGTACCTGTATTGTGACGAAGGCGAGAGTATAAACTGTCTGCTGACAGGTAAGTACAACTCCGCCTACAGCATGGATAAAATGAATTTAAAATGATGCGTTTCCAGTATTTTAAGTATGTATCTTGCACACGATACTGCACAGCATACATAAGAGCATATAGCTTCACAATCGAGTAGATTGATGAAAGAACAAGATAGAAGCCATAGATCCCTACCGCGTAGGATTGGGGACAGCTTAGAGAAGCGTATGGCTAGAACAGTTAAACAAGATGGAAATAAATAGGTGTGTCGTACCGGCTCCTTCAGTCGAAGGGGTTTCCAGTTAAAGAAAGTTCAGGCCACAAGTTGAGCATCAGTTGATAGCTCTTCGGCATTAGTTGACCTCGGGCGTTACCGTTGGTCTGCGCGCACACGGTACTGACACATGGGCCCTAAATAGACAAGAAAAGAAAAGAAAAGTTTGAAGCATAAATGAACATAACCGGATCATGCATTAGTTATAGTTCGCTATGCTTTCTTTTTCAGTAGAGTGCATACAGTACACGATGCTTCTGTCATGCATAAAGTATGTGAAGTTTTATATTCAGTGTTATGACATGTTATGTGATGACATGATATGTGATATGCTTATATGATATGTGATTTATTAAGTGATATATGTCATGCCTATGATTTTACGTATGTGCTATGTTTTAAACATGTTTTGCGGTTAACATGTTGTACTTACTGGGCGTAAAGCTCACGGAGTGTGTTCATGCTGTAGGTAAGCATCCTATAACGTAAACATCAAGGAACGATGATGATGGCGGAGGTGGATGTGAGGATGAGGTTATGGATACACCGCGAGTATTCTTCCGCACAGTATGAGTAAATAATATTTTGAACGGTGACAGTTAAATAGTATTTTGAATAGCAAAGGTTAAACGATATTTTGGAACAATAAACAGTATATGTATGAGTAGTATATTTAAATAGTATCTGGTGAATAGTAATCAGATAAACAAGTATATAATTATGTATGTATAATTGAAATCCTTATGTTTTTCAAATTCCGCATTTTAATAGTATGCGTACGTGAATAGTAAATACGTACGCGTATAAAAAAAAAAAAAAAAATTTCCCTCTAAATTTATGGTATTAAATTCAGCAAGATTAAGTATCGGTTTTAAAGAAGCAAGTAATAGAGTTTACAGTGACGGTCCGGGCCGCTGAGGGCTCGGGGCGCCACAGTTGGTATCAGAGCGGTTTCCTGCCATCCTACCTCACATCGCCGCATGCCTGCCTCATCTGTCCAAGTAAGTTAGTTTTATTTTTGTCGGTAAATGTTTATCTATTGAAGATAACATTTTATAGTAATGAAACGATGAAATCTATGATGGCGAGGATAAGATGAAAAGATGCTGAGATCATTATACGAAAAATCACGACCGTGCAGTGCTAGAAAACTGCTCAGAGAAAGAACATGGATTGCTGCTCGAGTTGTACCGATCTTCAGGGCTAGTTGTCCACCAAGTTTCGAGTGGCAAACAGTACTCCTGCACTCTATGAGAATGTGAGGACTGGTTTCATGTTATCAAAGTGATTCCCTGATTGTACACCATTGACCAGGATAACTGAGTCCTGTTAGCTGTTGATATCTCTCAGGAAGATACTCTCGTGTGTATCGGGATCCTTATGACCAGGATGAGCTCTTAACTGTGTCGAGTTTCGCCATACCACGATCGAGCCAATCTCTGAGTGCAGTCCAGCATCAGCCTCAGTTTTTCCTTATGGGCAAGCAGGGAGTGAAACCGCCTAAGTTCCCTAGAGTTATGGATATACGAGAATTTGTTCATCGGACTGAAAGACTGCAGCTGATATCCGGTGATACAGTTCTAACGTATGTTGTTTACTACAAGGAACCGAAATGGACTTCTACAATACATGCCGAGACAAAAGTGGATCAAGACAGGAGAAGACCCAAAGAGAGAAAGAGACCTTGCCAAACAGAATTAGAAGAGCAATCAAGCAGGACTAGCAAGCCTTATCAAGGAGATAGTGAACGCCGAGAGAAAAGTGCTCAACCCCGGGAACCCTACACAAGCCCAAGGCATTATAGCAGCCGCCATTATGGAGGGTGACCCGGTAGAACCAGCACCCCAACTGGCCGATGAAGAGTTCACGGTCGAGTACCAGTCAGAAGTACACGAGGGCAATAGGGAGCCGATGGAGAACCCCGAACCAGCCCGTATGTCTCCCGAACACCCCATGGAAGAGGAAGATGACAAGACTCTTTCCGATGCCCATCCCGACGATGAGGGAGAGGAAATCCCCAACTGCTTTAGTAATGACGAATAGATGGGGATGTACGAACCCCAAGTCATCATAGCCAGCGATGACGAGATCAGTTTCGACTGAGAAGAAGAGGAAAACCCAGAGGAGTACTCACTCAGCGATAGTGATGATGAGGAGATGCCTGATACTGAATCAGGATTGTCCTTCCAATAGTAGTAACCCTTCTGCGGGAATGTTAGTTTTGAAAATATATAGAGGGAAGCAGTAGCTCTCCCCCGTCAGTTATAGCATAATGTACTTGTTGGGATCGTATAGGGGAAGTGTGTGTCACTCCCACTGAACTAGAATCTTGAATATATGTATATATATTATGAGATAAGTAGTAAAGCTTTGCCCTAGGGGCCAGATATAATATTTTTCCACAGTGTGAGTATGATATGACAGAAAGTGCAGGACGAATCCTAGCACTCAGACGATGTCCCAATACAATGCGGTAATTGTATTGAACATCACAGTATGAGAGAAAGAAAGATGGATATAGTGTGTATATTTATATCCATAATGGTTTAAGTAAGATTGTTAAGTAAGAAAGAAAATGATATGTGATACGAGTCCCAAGTACAGAATTTAAGAGACTTATATTTTCCTTTCCCACTGTACGATAGGGTTACATAGGAAAACATAGTAAGAACAAGAGCTTAGTTAAATCCAGCATCCCAAGAGGATGAGTTGATAGCACAGATTGTAGCCATGCGAGATGATGGAGAACCAGCAGCGGGAGCTAAACCAGCTTAGAGAACAGCTGGGCCAGCAACCCTAGGCACCACAGTCAGTAGAGATGCCAGCACAGGAGACTCTAGCAGCCCAGAAACTCTGAGGGAGCAAGCAGCTCCTTCAGCTCAGGAAGCACTAGCACCCATAGTAATGGCTGCTTTCGTAGCAGCAATTATTTTCTGCCAATCCCTAGGGAAGGCGACTTGTATGAGAGATTCCGACGCATGAAAGCGTTAGAATTCGTAGGAATCACCAACCCTATAGAGGCCAATGATTGGCTAACGAATATCCAAGTAATCTTGGATTTTATAGGGTTAATAGATAGAGAGAGAGAAAGTGATGTACGCACCCTTCACCCTGCGCAATGAGGCGCGTTAGTGGTGGAAGATGGTAACCATTAAGAGGAACATCAGAGAGATGAGCTGGAGCGATTTCATTGAGGAATTCAAGGAGATGTACTTCAACGAGGAAGCACTAGTAGCGCAGTAGGACGAGTTCGACGACCTGCACCAAGGTAGTATAACTGTTATGGAGGCAGTCAAGAAGTTTGAGCAGTTGGCTCAACTTTGTCCAGATTTGGTACCGACCAAAAGGAGAGAGTCAGACGAATGCTGAAGATGTTCAGAACGGAAATCACAGTTTAGGTCTGTAGCGGAGGGCACGGACCAGCGACACTAGCAGAATGTGTCAGCAAGACTATCTGAGCTGAGTACTAGTCGGCTCAGGATAAGGAGCGAAAGGCGCAGAATTTTAAGGCACGAAAGGAGGAGAAAACGCAAGCTGAGCAGGCTCAGGGGAAGTAAAACCCCGAGTTACAACACAGAGGACAGAATGTGGGAACCGGCCAGAATAGTAGGCATTCCCATAATAACAACAAGAGAAAAGGAGAATTAAGGCAATCAAGATTCACAGGAGAATTTCCCCCAGAAGAGAAACGACCAGGAAGGAAATGATAGCCAACTCGACGTGCACGAAATGCGGAAAGAGGCACTCAGGAGAATGTAAGCAAGGAGTAAGTGGTTGTTTCATCTGTGGCAAGAAAGGCCACTATGCCAAAAAAAAAAAAAAGGCTTAGGACACAACGTTGTCATAAACTGTTGAAGGCGAAAAATCATTTTCGAACCAATCGGATGTGAAAAGTTCATCTACAAGGGTTTGTCGCCAGAGCAACCAAAGACGATGATATCAGCAGTGAAGGCTCGCGAGATACAATCCAGTGGATGCACGGACTTCCTAGTATACGTAGCAGATAATACTCAAGGAATAGAGATAGGACCCGACAACGTACCGATAGTCAGGGAATTCATGGAGATATTTCTAGAAGATCTTGCAGGACTCCAACCAGAGCGCAGGATCTCGTTCGAGACTGAACGTCTACTAGAATCAGCCCCATCTTTGAGGCCCCCTACAGAATAGGCCCTATAGAGCTAAAGGAGCTCCAAGCCCAGCTAAAGTACTAAATAGATAAGGGATTCATGCGATAGAGCTATTCACCCTGGAGAGCACCCATACCATTCGTGAAGAAGAAAGATGGACCACTGAGAATGTGCATCGACTACAGAGAGTTGAACAGGATTACGATTAAGAATAAGCATCTGTTGCCGCGAGTTAACGATCTATTTGATCAGCTCCAAGACGCTGTAGTGTTCTCGAAGATCGATCTACATCCCGAGTACCATCAACTACAAATCAGGAATGAAGATGTACCCAAAACAGCATGTCAAACGTGGTACGGACATTACGAGTTTCTGTTCATGTCACTCAGATTAACGGACGCACCAGCAACTTTCATGAACTGGATGAACCGCATGTTCAAGGACTATTTGGATAAGTTTGTCATTGGGTTCATCGATGACATACTTATACACTCTAAGACGAAGGAAGAGCACGAAGAGCACTTAATTATCATTTTGCGCATGCAACAGGACCATCAGTTATACACCAAGTTCTCCAAGTACGAGTTTTGGCTGGAGAAGGTCCATTTCCTAGACCACGTAGACCCCAAGGAAGGAGTATCTATGGACCTGGCGAAAATTGATGCAGTTAGCACGTGGCCAGCTCAGAGGAACGAAACGGGAATTCACAGTTTCTTTAAACTAACAGGATGTTACCTATACTTAGTCGAAGGCTACTCAAAGTTAGCTGCTCCGCTCACAGCGCTCACCAAGAAGGGAAAGAGATATAAGTGAATCGACAAGTGCAAGGAAAGCTTTCAAGAGCTGAAATGAAGACTCATAAGCACTCCAATGCTGACCATTTCAAGGGTTGGTCAAGGAAGCTTTGTGATTTAAGCGCCGCATCTAAAACCAAGTTGGAAACTGTATTGATGCAGAGTGGTAGAGTAGTCGCGTATGCTTCACGACAACTCAAAAACCTTGAGAAGAGCTACCCAACGCGTGATCTGGAGCTAGTAGCGATAGTTTTTACGATAAAAGCATGGAGGCACTACCTGTACAGAGTCACGTGCGAGATTTACATCGACCACTAGAGTCTCAAATGTATCTTCACGCAGAAAGAGCTCAACATGAGGCAGCGTAGATGGCTAGAGTTGGTAAGGATTACGACCGTGAGATCCTATACCATCCGGGGAAAGCCAATAAAGTGGTCAATGCGTAGAGTCAGAAGTATATTACTATGCCTATGGCTATTAGTGCCTTGTCAAGAGCGCTACAAAGGAGTTATGCTACAGCGAGATCAAGATTTTGATAGGGAGATTGTCTGAGATGACCCTCCAATCGACGCTCCAAGAAGAGATCAAGATCGGTCAAGATTTTGATTTGTCCCTGCTCAAGTCCAAAAAGGAAGCTATAGAGGACAATGGTTCAGAGTTTAAGATCCTTAAGGACGACATACTCTACTACAGAGATAGAGTGTGTGTTCTAAAAGATGAAGAACTCAAGAAGCGAATCCTTTTGGAACCTTACGAGACATCATATTCTGTACATCCGGTGGCGAATAAGATGTACAAGTACCTGAAGGAAAGCTTTTGGTGGCTTGGAATGAAGAATGACATTGTCGAGTTCGTCGCCAGATGCCTTACGTGCCAGAAGGTTAAGGTAGATCACCAGCGCTCAGCAGGATAATCGTAGGAAATTAAGTTACCCGAGTGGAAACGGGACCAGATTACGATGAATTTCGTAATCGGATTGCCGAAGACGTCAAACGATAATGACGCAATCTGGGTGATTGTAGAAAAATTGATGAAATCAGTTAGATTTTTAGCAATGAAAGTTAGCTACTCGGTGGAACGACCAGTAGAAATCTATGCAGCACAGTTCGTGAAATGGCACGGAATACCAGAGTCGATCGTCTCAGATCGTAGTGGACGCTTTACCTCCAGATTTTGGCGAAGTGTTCAAGCCGCATTACGGTCCAAGTGAGAGTTCAGCATAGCATTTCATCCTCAGACCGACAGTTAGTCTGAGAGGACCATACAGATGTTAGAGGACATGTTGAGACCTGCGTCCTAGACTTCAAAGGAAATTGATATCAGAAGCTACCATTGAGCGAGTTCTCGTACAACAGCAACTATCATTCCTCGATAGGAATGGCACCGTACGAGACACTCTGTGGAAGGAAATGCAGATCTCTGGCTCATTAGTACGAGTTTGGAGAGAAACGAGTAGTTAGCTCGGACATCATCAAGAATACCATGTTAGACGTGAAGCTGATACGAGAAACGTTAGATACAGCGCACAGTCGACAGAAGAATTTTGACGATAAGCGCCGTAGACCCCTCAAGTTTCAAGTAGGAGATTCGGTCTTTTTCAAGGCGGCACCCATGAAAGGGGTGATGCGCATTGAAAATAAAAGAAAGCTCAGTCCTAGGTACATAGGACCCTTGAGATAATAGAGAAAGTCGGGAAGGTGGCTTATAGACTAGCACTTCCTCCCGAGTTAGTTACAGTGCACAATGTCTTTCACGTTTTGATGTTAAAGAAGTACGTGCCAAACAGCTCCCATGTTCTTAGCCAAGAATCCGTTGTAGTATACGCTGATCCGACGTACGAGGAGAGACTCGTGCAGATCTTAGTTAGAAAGGAGAAAGTACTTAGGAATGAAGTATACCGCTAGTAAAAGTGTTGTGGCAGAATCATAGTGTTGAGGAAGCCACATGAGAATGGGAAGAAGACATGAGAAGAGACTTCCCGGAATTATTCTAATTTTCGAGGACGAAAATTTTGTAAGGGGGGGTAGGTTGTAATGACCGCCATTTTCATGGCACCTACTTACCATGTAATAAGTCATTAAGGAATAAAATGGACATAATTTAATGTCCTTTAGCAAATTTAAGAAACATGGTCAAGTACACGACCGTGTAAGAGGCTGTGTACCGCTCAGATAGATGAATGTGTTTCAAAGACATGGCCGTGTTGAGTAGTCTCAACTAGTACATGCTCGTGTCTGAAATGTACACGCCCGTGTTGCGTTGCACACGCACGTGTAAGAGTCTGTGTAGAAGGCTGTGTAATGAGTCGAGAGCCACTGTAATGACTCTCATGAATTATGAAACTTAATTACTATGTAATGATGTAATTAAGTTAATAAGCACAGTGTGCTTTTCAGTTGAATGAATTAAACAGGAATAGTAACGTTTAATTACTATTCATGCAATGAAAGGGGTAATCGACAGTGAAATCGGTCCACCCTATTATGTGAGTATGCGTTGAGACACGCAATATCAAGAAACCGGTCTAGACGACCATTTCATGATACAGAATTGATGAGCTAGTCATCAGTACGCTCAGACTGGTCATCTGAGCGCAGCAGTGATAATTGCCCTAATAGATGTACAGTATCGAGAAAAGTGGTCTAGATGACCTCTTCTCGCCCATAGACTGACAAAATCAAAGTCAGAACGCTCAGATTAGTCAGTCAGATAGTGAATAGTGATTAGTGAATAGTGAATAGTGAATAGTGAATAGTGAGTAGTGAGAAACGCAGTGTCAGGTTAGTGGCCAAGACGGCCTTAATCTGGCACAAAACTGATATATTAATAGTCAGCAGGCTCAATCTGGTCAATTGAGCATAAAATGTAGATTTTGTTTAAGGGATACGCAGTATCGGGATGAGGGTCAAGACGACATTTTCTCGCCCCGAAACTGATATATTTAGACTCAGGACGCCCAAATTAGTCAATCGGGCACCTGACACGTTTTTCGAGACAGGATCATGCAGATCCCGAAAACTGGTCCAGAAGACCTCAGTTGGACGTAAAACTGATAAATTTGAAATCAGCACGTCCAAATTAGTCAAGGGAGACTGTGTTTGAAATTTCACGCGAAAACGCCTCGTTATGCGTGCACCGTGTCAACACAGTGTAGGCCTAACAACAGTATCAAGAAATTGGTCAAGATGACCTTTTCTTGATATAAAACTGATATATTTGGAATCAGAATGCTCAAATTAGTCATTTGAGCACAAAAAGTAATTTTTGACCGGGAACCATACAGTATCGGGAAACTGGTCGAGACGACCTCGGATGAAGATAAAACTGATATATTTGGGTTCAGCACGCCCAAATTAGTCAGTATAGCCTATCTTAAAATTTTTCAAAAAAATTAGTATAAAGGAGGAAATTTTGGGGATTATAGAAAAATAGCCCCCATATTTTTCCAAATCACATTTTCTCCCTCCCATACCACACGAAGATGAACAGTGACCAACTATCAAATCCGGCCTCCGTTTTTGACACCGCCGGCACCATTGGAAAGCTCTCGACGAGCTGATTCCAACGGTGGGCCGAGTCGACCGAACCGATGCCGGAGCACGCCGCACGCGCCGCCCAAAGCCGCCGGTGGCCGAATTTTTCAAACCGCCGTATCTCCGCCGTCCGACGTCCAAATGCCACGATTCCGGTCCCAATGGATTCGTGGTGAAGAGTAGAACAAAACCCAGGCTTCATTTCACGTCAACAGCCGCCGAATCGCGCCGCCCCAGGTTCGCCGTCGCCGTCGCCATCGCCGCCGTCGGATCTCGCTATTCCGGCGGAGTTGAGTTGCAAGGTCGGTGTCAAAATGCTCAGAACAACACGTAGATCAAAAGCCCCAAATCAATTTTGGGCAACAACGCCGGAAAAATGAAGATCCAACGCCGCCGCCGTCGCCGACTTTTCGAGAGCCGATTTCCGGTGATAGGAGCCTCGATTCGTGAAATTGACACCACCAATGGGTTCCTCTCGTCGAGCTCTTCAAGATGGTGGTCGCCACTTCCATCGCCGCCGTGGTCAACGCCGGTCAACGGCCGGTCAACGCCGGTCAACGGCGGTCAACGCCGGTCAACGGCGACCCGGAGACCGAAAATTGAAGAATGGCCCGTTGGCCTATTTTCGACGTTCCGGACACATCCGCGGCATCGGATTTGCAAACTGGAGTTTCAAAAGTGAAGAACGACGATTCAAAGATTACACGGTCGAGACCGAACGGTTCGTCCGACCGCCGACGGGAACGATTTTGGTAGTGGTGTTGATCTATTTATTCCTCAATTTAATATTGGAAATAATTATGTATTAATTATGGTTTACTGACTTGAGGAATTGTAAGAAAAAAGGGTGAAATATCGAAAAAGAGAATGTGAGAAAATGTGAATATGTTTACGTAAAAAGCGGAGCTTTTACGTAAAAATTAGGCCTCTGGTTTAGTACGTGGCAGGTTAGAATAGGTTAGATGGTTTTGAGGCGTTTCCTAAACGCCGGAAACCTAAAAATTAAGCGGAAATGCTGCCGAAATTTCTAAAACGGCACAAAGGGGTATTTTAGGAAACGAGGGCTGAAAATGTGATCGGGATGGAAACCCGAGCTCCCTCGATGACCTAAGTCCGGGAAAGAAGGACGGACATTATGAGGATTAGTGAACCGCCCCATTAGAAATTTCGTAATGTAAGAAAACGACCCCTATGTCAGAATAGTACCACCCGAGGGACGGGTGCGATCGAAGTATAAAATTTGGGGCGATTACATCGGTAACGGTAACCCGATAGGCTAAATGGTCATACGAGAGGTATTCAGTCAGTTGACTGGTCGGTTAGCCAGTCAAGGACCAAGTCGGAATGGGATAGTGAGAGACAGTGATTAATTTGTCAAGTAGACAAATTAATCAAGCACGATTAAAAAAAATTAGATATCAAATTTCCCAAAGTAGAGCAGTCGGGTACCGATAGGCATCAGTACCACACAACGATAAGTTTATTAGTTCCTAACGATAGAGTGACCTAAGAGCGATGTTAATTAATTTATTGGGTAAATAAATTAATTAACAATGATTAGAAAATCAAATTCTTAAGAAGAGGGCAATTAGTACCGATAAGGATCGGTACCACATAACGAGAATTTTTGTTAGTCACTAATGACCACGGTGACCTAAGAGTGAATGTTAATGTAATGCATTATGATTACAGGGAGGTACCTGTATTGTGACGAAGGCGAGAGTATAAACTGTCTGCTGACAGGTAAGTACAACTCCGCCTACAGCATGGATAAAATGAATTTAAAATGATGCGTTTCCAGTATTTTAAGTATGTATCTTGCACACGATACTGCACAGCATACATAAGAGCATATAGCTTCACAATCGAGTAGATTGATGAAAGAACAAGATAGAAGCCATAGATCCCTACCGCGTAGGATTGGGGACAGCTTAGAGAAGCGTATGGCTAGAACAGTTAAACAAGATGGAAATAAATAGGTGTGTCGTACCGGCTCCTTCAGTCGAAGGGGTTTCCAGTTAAAGAAAGTTCAGGCCACAAGTTGAGCATCAGTTGATAGCTCTTCGGCATTAGTTGACCTCGGGCGTTACCGTTGGTCTGCGCGCACACGGTACTGACACATGGGCCCTAAATAGACAAGAAAAGAAAAGAAAAGTTTGAAGCATAAATGAACATAACCGGATCATGCATTAGTTATAGTTCGCTATGCTTTCTTTTTCAGTAGAGTGCATACAGTACACGATGCTTCTGTCATGCATAAAGTATGTGAAGTTTTATATTCAGTGTTATGACATGTTATGTGATGACATGATATGTGATATGCTTATATGATATGTGATTTATTAAGTGATATATGTCATGCCTATGATTTTACGTATGTGCTATGTTTTAAACATGTTTTGCGGTTAACATGTTGTACTTACTGGGCGTAAAGCTCACGGAGTGTGTTCATGCTGTAGGTAAGCATCCTATAACGTAAACATCAAGGAACGATGATGATGGCGGAGGTGGATGTGAGGATGAGGTTATGGATACACCGCGAGTATTCTTCCGCACAGTATGAGTAAATAATATTTTGAACGGTGACAGTTAAATAGTATTTTGAATAGCAAAGGTTAAACGATATTTTGGAACAATAAACAGTATATGTATGAGTAGTATATTTAAATAGTATCTGGTGAATAGTAATCAGATAAACAAGTATATAATTATGTATGTATAATTGAAATCCTTATGTTTTTCAAATTCCGCATTTTAATAGTATGCGTACGTGAATAGTAAATACGTACGCGTATAAAAAAAAAAAAAAAAATTTCCCTCTAAATTTATGGTATTAAATTCAGCAAGATTAAGTATCGGTTTTAAAGAAGCAAGTAATAGAGTTTACAGTGACGGTCCGGGCCGCTGAGGGCTCGGGGCGCCACAGTTGGTATCAGAGCGGTTTCCTGCCATCCTACCTCACATCGCCGCATGCCTGCCTCATCTGTCCAAGTAAGTTAGTTTTATTTTTGTCGGTAAATGTTTATCTATTGAAGATAACATTTTATAGTAATGAAACGATGAAATCTATGATGGCGAGGATAAGATGAAAAGATGCTGAGATCATTATACGAAAAATCACGACCGTGCAGTGCTAGAAAACTGCTCAGAGAAAGAACATGGATTGCTGCTCGAGTTGTACCGATCTTCAGGGCTAGTTGTCCACCAAGTTTCGAGTGGCAAACAGTACTCCTGCACTCTATGAGAATGTGAGGACTGGTTTCATGTTATCAAAGTGATTCCCTGATTGTACACCATTGACCAGGATAACTGAGTCCTGTTAGCTGTTGATATCTCTCAGGAAGATACTCTCGTGTGTATCGGGATCCTTATGACCAGGATGAGCTCTTAACTGTGTCGAGTTTCGCCATACCACGATCGAGCCAATCTCTGAGTGCAGTCCAGCATCAGCCTCAGTTTTTCCTTATGGGCAAGCAGGGAGTGAAACCGCCTAAGTTCCCTAGAGTTATGGATATACGAGAATTTGTTCATCGGACTGAAAGACTGCAGCTGATATCCGGTGATACAGTTCTAACGTATGTTGTTTACTACAAGGAACCGAAATGGACTTCTACAATACATGCCGAGACAAAAGTGGATCAAGACAGGAGAAGACCCAAAGAGAGAAAGAGACCTTGCCAAACAGAATTAGAAGAGCAATCAAGCAGGACTAGCAAGCCTTATCAAGGAGATAGTGAACGCCGAGAGAAAAGTGCTCAACCCCGGGAACCCTACACAAGCCCAAGGCATTATAGCAGCCGCCATTATGGAGGGTGACCCGGTAGAACCAGCACCCCAACTGGCCGATGAAGAGTTCACGGTCGAGTACCAGTCAGAAGTACACGAGGGCAATAGGGAGCCGATGGAGAACCCCGAACCAGCCCGTATGTCTCCCGAACACCCCATGGAAGAGGAAGATGACAAGACTCTTTCCGATGCCCATCCCGACGATGAGGGAGAGGAAATCCCCAACTGCTTTAGTAATGACGAATAGATGGGGATGTACGAACCCCAAGTCATCATAGCCAGCGATGACGAGATCAGTTTCGACTGAGAAGAAGAGGAAAACCCAGAGGAGTACTCACTCAGCGATAGTGATGATGAGGAGATGCCTGATACTGAATCAGGATTGTCCTTCCAATAGTAGTAACCCTTCTGCGGGAATGTTAGTTTTGAAAATATATAGAGGGAAGCAGTAGCTCTCCCCCGTCAGTTATAGCATAATGTACTTGTTGGGATCGTATAGGGGAAGTGTGTGTCACTCCCACTGAACTAGAATCTTGAATATATGTATATATATTATGAGATAAGTAGTAAAGCTTTGCCCTAGGGGCCAGATATAATATTTTTCCACAGTGTGAGTATGATATGACAGAAAGTGCAGGACGAATCCTAGCACTCAGACGATGTCCCAATACAATGCGGTAATTGTATTGAACATCACAGTATGAGAGAAAGAAAGATGGATATAGTGTGTATATTTATATCCATAATGGTTTAAGTAAGATTGTTAAGTAAGAAAGAAAATGATATGTGATACGAGTCCCAAGTACAGAATTTAAGAGACTTATATTTTCCTTTCCCACTGTACGATAGGGTTACATAGGAAAACATAGTAAGAACAAGAGCTTAGTTAAATCCAGCATCCCGAGAGGATGAGTTGATAGCACAGATTGTAGCCATGCGAGAGATGATGGAGAACCAGCAGCGGGAGCTAAACCAGCTTAGAGAACAGCTGGGCCAGCAACCCTAGGCACCACAGTCAGTAGAGATGCCAGCACAGGAGACTCTAGCAGCCCAGAAACTCTGAGGGAGCAAGCAGCTCCTTCAGCTCAGGAAGTACTAGCACCCATAGTAATGGCTGCTTTCGTAGCAGCAATTATTTTCTGCCAATCCCTAGGGAAGGCGACTTGTATGAGAGATTCCGACGCATGAAAGCGTTAGAATTCGTAGGAATCACCAACCCTATAGAGGCCAATGATTGGCTAACGAATATCCAAGTAATCTTGGATTTTATAGGGTTAATAGATAGAGAGAGAGAAAGTGATGTACGCACCCTTCACCCTGCGCAATGAGGCGCGTTAGTGGTGGAAGATGGTAACCATTAAGAGGAACATCAGAGAGATGAGCTGGAGCGATTTCATTGAGGAATTCAAGGAGATGTACTTCAACGAGGAAGCACTAGTAGCGCAGTAGGACGAGTTCGACGACCTGCACCAAGGTAGTATAACTGTTATGGAGGCAGTCAAGAAGTTTGAGCAGTTGGCTCAACTTTGTCCAGATTTGGTACCGACCAAAAGGAGAGAGTCAGACGAATGCTGAAGATGTTCAGAACGGAAATCACAGTTTAGGTCTGTAGCGGAGGGCACGGACCAGCGACACTAGCAGAATGTGTCAGCAAGACTATCTGAGCTGAGTACTAGTCGGCTCAGGATAAGGAGCGAAAGGCGCAGAATTTTAAGGCACGAAAGGAGGAGAAAACGCAAGCTGAGCAGGCTCAGGGGAAGTAAAACCCCGAGTTACAACACAGAGGACAGAATGTGGGAACCGGCCAGAATAGTAGGCATTCCCATAATAACAACAAGAGAAAAGGAGAATTAAGGCAATCAAGATTCACAGGAGAATTTCCCCCAGAAGAGAAACGACCAGGAAGGAAATGATAGCCAACTCGACGTGCACGAAATGCGGAAAGAGGCACTCAGGAGAATGTAAGCAAGGAGTAAGTGGTTGTTTCATCTGTGGCAAGAAAGGCCACTATGCCAAAAAAAAAAAAAAGGCTTAGGACACAACGTTGTCATAAACTGTTGAAGGCGAAAAATCATTTTCGAACCAATCGGATGTGAAAAGTTCATCTACAAGGGTTTGTCGCCAGAGCAACCAAAGACGATGATATCAGCAGTGAAGGCTCGCGAGATACAATCCAGTGGATGCACGGACTTCCTAGTATACGTAGCAGATAATACTCAAGGAATAGAGATAGGACCCGACAACGTACCGATAGTCAGGGAATTCATGGAGATATTTCTAGAAGATCTTGCAGGACTCCAACCAGAGCGCAGGATCTCGTTCGAGACTGAACGTCTACTAGAATCAGCCCCATCTTTGAGGCCCCCTACAGAATAGGCCCTATAGAGCTAAAGGAGCTCCAAGCCCAGCTAAAGTACTAAATAGATAAGGGATTCATGCGATAGAGCTATTCACCCTGGAGAGCACCCATACCATTCGTGAAGAAGAAAGATGGACCACTGAGAATGTGCATCGACTACAGAGAGTTGAACAGGATTACGATTAAGAATAAGCATCTGTTGCCGCGAGTTAACGATCTATTTGATCAGCTCCAAGACGCTGTAGTGTTCTCGAAGATCGATCTACATCCCGAGTACCATCAACTACAAATCAGGAATGAAGATGTACCCAAAACAGCATGTCAAACGTGGTACGGACATTACGAGTTTCTGTTCATGTCACTCAGATTAACGGACGCACCAGCAACTTTCATGAACTGGATGAACCGCATGTTCAAGGACTATTTGGATAAGTTTGTCATTGGGTTCATCGATGACATACTTATACACTCTAAGACGAAGGAAGAGCACGAAGAGCACTTAATTATCATTTTGCGCATGCAACAGGACCATCAGTTATACACCAAGTTCTCCAAGTACGAGTTTTGGCTGGAGAAGGTCCATTTCCTAGACCACGTAGACCCCAAGGAAGGAGTATCTATGGACCTGGCGAAAATTGATGCAGTTAGCACGTGGCCAGCTCAGAGGAACGAAACGGGAATTCACAGTTTCTTTAAACTAACAGGATGTTACCTATACTTAGTCGAAGGCTACTCAAAGTTAGCTGCTCCGCTCACAGCGCTCACCAAGAAGGGAAAGAGATATAAGTGAATCGACAAGTGCAAGGAAAGCTTTCAAGAGCTGAAATGAAGACTCATAAGCACTCCAATGCTGACCATTTCAAGGGTTGGTCAAGGAAGCTTTGTGATTTAAGCGCCGCATCTAAAACCAAGTTGGAAACTGTATTGATGCAGAGTGGTAGAGTAGTCGCGTATGCTTCACGACAACTCAAAAACCTTGAGAAGAGCTACCCAACGCGTGATCTGGAGCTAGTAGCGATAGTTTTTACGATAAAAGCATGGAGGCACTACCTGTACAGAGTCACGTGCGAGATTTACATCGACCACTAGAGTCTCAAATGTATCTTCACGCAGAAAGAGCTCAACATGAGGCAGCGTAGATGGCTAGAGTTGGTAAGGATTACGACCGTGAGATCCTATACCATCCGGGGAAAGCCAATAAAGTGGTCAATGCGTAGAGTCAGAAGTATATTACTATGCCTATGGCTATTAGTGCCTTGTCAAGAGCGCTACAAAGGAGTTATGCTACAGCGAGATCAAGATTTTGATAGGGAGATTGTCTGAGATGACCCTCCAATCGACGCTCCAAGAAGAGATCAAGATCGGTCAAGATTTTGATTTGTCCCTGCTCAAGTCCAAAAAGGAAGCTATAGAGGACAATGGTTCAGAGTTTAAGATCCTTAAGGACGACATACTCTACTACAGAGATAGAGTGTGTGTTCTAAAAGATGAAGAACTCAAGAAGCGAATCCTTTTGGAACCTTACGAGACATCATATTCTGTACATTCGGTGGCGAATAAGATGTACAAGTACCTGAAGGAAAGCTTTTGGTGGCTTGGAATGAAGAATGACATTGTCGAGTTCGTCGCCAGATGCCTTACGTGCCAGAAGGTTAAGGTAGATCACCAGCGCTCAGCAGGATAATCGTAGGAAATTAAGTTACCCGAGTGGAAACGGGACCAGATTACGATGAATTTCGTAATCGGATTGCCGAAGACGTCAAACGATAATGACGCAATCTGGGTGATTGTAGAAAAATTGATGAAATCAGTTAGATTTTTAGCAATGAAAGTTAGCTACTCGGTGGAACGACCAGTAGAAATCTATGCAGCACAGTTCGTGAAATGGCACGGAATACCAGAGTCGATCGTCTCAGATCGTAGTGGACGCTTTACCTCCAGATTTTGGCGAAGTGTTCAAGCCGCATTACGGTCCAAGTGAGAGTTCAGCATAGCATTTCATCCTCAGACCGACAGTTAGTCTGAGAGGACCATACAGATGTTAGAGGACATGTTGAGACCTGCGTCCTAGACTTCAAAGGAAATTGATATCAGAAGCTACCATTGAGCGAGTTCTCGTACAACAGCAACTATCATTCCTCGATAGGAATGGCACCGTACGAGACACTCTGTGGAAGGAAATGCAGATCTCTGGCTCATTAGTACGAGTTTGGAGAGAAACGAGTAGTTAGCTCGGACATCATCAAGAATACCATGTTAGACGTGAAGCTGATACGAGAAACGTTAGATACAGCGCACAGTCGACAGAAGAATTTTGACGATAAGCGCCGTAGACCCCTCAAGTTTCAAGTAGGAGATTCGGTCTTTTTCAAGGCGGCACCCATGAAAGGGGTGATGCGCATTGAAAATAAAAGAAAGCTCAGTCCTAGGTACATAGGACCCTTGAGATAATAGAGAAAGTCGGGAAGGTGGCTTATAGACTAGCACTTCCTCCCGAGTTAGTTACAGTGCACAATGTCTTTCACGTTTTGATGTTAAAGAAGTACGTGCCAAACAGCTCCCATGTTCTTAGCCAAGAATCCGTTTTAGTATACGCTGATCCGACGTACGAGGAGAGACTCGTGCAGATCTTAGTTAGAAAGGAGAAAGTACTTAGGAATGAAGTATACCGCTAGTAAAAGTGTTGTGGCAGAATCATAGTGTTGAGGAAGCCACATGAGAATGGGAAGAAGACATGAGAAGAGACTTCCCGGAATTATTCTAATTTTCGAGGACGAAAATTTTGTAAGGGGGGTAGGTTGTAATGACCGCCATTTTCATGGCACCTACTTACCATGTAATAAGTCATTAAGGAATAAAATGGACATAATTTAATGTCCTTTAGCAAATTTAAGAAACATGGTCAAGTACACGACCGTGTAAGAGGCTGTGTACCGCTCAGATAGATGAATGTGTTTCAAAGACATGGCCGTGTTGAGTAGTCTCAACTAGTACATGCTCGTGTCTGAAATGTACACGCCCGTGTTGCGTTGCACACGCACGTGTAAGAGTCTGTGTAGAAGGCTGTGTAATGAGTCGAGAGCCACTGTAATGACTCTCATGAATTATGAAACTTAATTACTATGTAATGATGTAATTAAGTTAATAAGCACAGTGTGCTTTTCAGTTGAATGAATTAAACAGGAATAGTAACGTTTAATTACTATTCATGCAATGAAAGGGGTAATCGACAGTGAAATCGGTCCACCCTATTATGTGAGTATGCGTTGAGACACGCAATATCAAGAAACCGGTCTAGACGACCATTTCATGATACAGAATTGATGAGCTAGTCATCAGTACGCTCAGACTGGTCATCTGAGCGCAGCAGTGATAATTGCCCTAATAGATGTACAGTATCGAGAAAAGTGGTCTAGATGACCTCTTCTCGCCCATAGACTGACAAAATCAAAGTCAGAACGCTCAGATTAGTCAGTCAGATAGTGAATAGTGATTAGTGAATAGTGAATAGTGAATAGTGAATAGTGAGTAGTGAGAAACGCAGTGTCAGGTTAGTGGCCAAGACGGCCTTAATCTGGCACAAAACTGATATATTAATAGTCAGCAGGCTCAATCTGGTCAATTGAGCATAAAATGTAGATTTTGTTTAAGGGATACGCAGTATCGGGATGAGGGTCAAGACGACATTTTCTCGCCCCGAAACTGATATATTTAGACTCAGGACGCCCAAATTAGTCAATCGGGCACCTGACACGTTTTTCGAGACAGGATCATGCAGATCCCGAAAACTGGTCCAGAAGACCTCAGTTGGACGTAAAACTGATAAATTTGAAATCAGCACGTCCAAATTAGTCAAGGGAGACTGTGTTTGAAATTTCACGCGAAAACGCCTCGTTATGCGTGCACCGTGTCAACACAGTGTAGGCCTAACAACAGTATCAAGAAATTGGTCAAGATGACCTTTTCTTGATATAAAACTGATATATTTGGAATCAGAATGCTCAAATTAGTGATTTGAGCACAAAAAGTAATTTTTGACCGGGAACCATACAGTATTGGGAAACTGGTCGAGACGACCTCGGATGAAGATAAAACTGATATATTTGGGTTCAGCACGCCCAAATTAGTCAGTATAGCCTATCTTAAAATTTTTCAAAAAAATTAGTATAAAGGAGGAAATTTTGGGGATTATAGAAAAATAGCCCCCATATTTTTCCAAATCACATTTTCTCCCTCCCATACCACACGAAGATGAACAGTGACCAACTATCGAATCCGGCCTCCGTTTTTGACATCGCCGGCACCATTGGAAAGCTCTCGACGAGCTGATTCCAACGGTGGGCCGAGTCGACCGAACCGATGCCGGAGCACGCCGCACGCGCCGCCCAAAGCCGCCGGTGGCCGAATTTTTCAAACCGCCGTATCTCCGCCGTCCGACGTCCAAATGCCACGATTCCGGTCCCAATGGATTCGTGGTGAAGAGTAGAACAAAACCCAGGCTTCATTTCACGTCAACAGCCGCCGAATCGCGCCGCCCCAGGTTCGCCGTCGCCGTCGCCATCGCCGCCGTCGGATCTCGCTATTCCGGCGGAGTTGAGTTGCAAGGTCGGTGTCAAAATGCTCAGAACAACACGTAGATCAAAAGCCCCAAATCAATTTTGGGCAACAACGCCGGAAAAATGAAGATCCAACGCCGCCGCCGTCGCCGACTTTTCGAGAGCCGATTTCCGGTGATAGGAGCCTCGATTCGTGAAATTGACACCACCAATGGGTTCCTCTCGTCGAGCTCTTCAAGATGGTGGTCGCCACTTCCATCGCCGCCGTGGTCAACGCCGGTCAACGGCGGTCAACGCCGGTCAACGGCGACCCGGAGACCGAAAATTGAAGAATGGCCCGTTGGCCTATTTTCGACGTTCCGGACACATCCGCGGCATCGGATTTGCAAACTGGAGTTTCAAAAGTGAAGAACGACGATTCAAAGATTACACGGTCGAGACCGAACGGTTCGTCCGACCGCCGACGGGAACGATTTTGGTAGTGGTGTTGATCTATTTATTCCTCAATTTAATATTGGAAATAATTATGTATTAATTATGGTTTACTGACTTGAGGAATTGTAAGAAAAAAGGGTGAAATATCGAAAAAGAGAATGTGAGAAAATGTGAATATGTTTACGTAAAAAGCGGAGCTTTTACGTAAAAATTAGGCCTCTGGTTTAGTACGTGGCAGGTTAGAATAGGTTAGATGGTTTTGAGGCGTTTCCTAAACGCCGGAAACCTAAAAATTAAGCGGAAATGCTGCCGAAATTTCTAAAACGGCACAAAGGGGTATTTTAGGAAACGAGGGCTGAAAATGTGATCGGGATGGAAACCCGAGCTCCCTCGATGACCTAAGTCCGGGAAAGAAGGACGGACATTATGAGGATTAGTGAACCGCCCCATTAGAAATTTCGTAATGTAAGAAAACGACCCCTATGTCAGAATAGTACCACCCGAGGGACGGGTGCGATCGAAGTATAAAATTTGGGGCGATTACATCGGTAACGGTAACCCGATAGGCTAAATGGTCATACGAGAGGTATTCAGTCAGTTGACTGGTCGGTTAGCCAGTCAAGGACCAAGTCGGAATGGGATAGTGAGAGACAGTGATTAATTTGTCAAGTAGACAAATTAATCAAGCACGATTAAAAAAAATTAGATATCAAATTTCCCAAAGTAGAGCAGTCGGGTACCGATAGGCATCAGTACCACACAACGATAAGTTTATTAGTTCCTAACGATAGAGTGACCTAAGAGCGATGTTAATTAATTTATTGGGTAAATAAATTAATTAACAATGATTAGAAAATCAAATTCTTAAGAAGAGGGCAATTAGTACCGATAAGGATCGGTACCACATAACGAGAATTTTTGTTAGTCACTAATGACCACGGTGACCTAAGAGTGAATGTTAATGTAATGCATTATGATTACAGGGAGGTACCTGTATTGTGACGAAGGCGAGAGTATAAACTGTCTGCTGACAGGTAAGTACAACTCCGCCTACAGCATGGATAAAATGAATTTAAAATGATGCGTTTCCAGTATTTTAAGTATGTATCTTGCACACGATACTGCACAGCATACATAAGAGCATATAGCTTCACAATCGAGTAGATTGATGAAAGAACAAGATAGAAGCCATAGATCCCTACCGCGTAGGATTGGGGACAGCTTAGAGAAGCGTATGGCTAGAACAGTTAAACAAGATGGAAATAAATAGGTGTGTCGTACCGGCTCCTTCAGTCGAAGGGGTTTCCAGTTAAAGAAAGTTCAGGCCACAAGTTGAGCATCAGTTGATAGCTCTTCGGCATTAGTTGACCTCGGGCGTTACCGTTGGTCTGCGCGCACACGGTACTGACACATGGGCCCTAAATAGACAAGAAAAGAAAAGAAAAGTTTGAAGCATAAATGAACATAACCGGATCATGCATTAGTTATAGTTCGCTATGCTTTCTTTTTCAGTAGAGTGCATACAGTACACGATGCTTCTGTCATGCATAAAGTATGTGAAGTTTTATATTCAGTGTTATGACATGTTATGTGATGACATGATATGTGATATGCTTATATGATATGTGATTTATTAAGTGATATATGTCATGCCTATGATTTTACGTATGTGCTATGTTTTAAACATGTTTTGCGGTTAACATGTTGTACTTACTGGGCGTAAAGCTCACGGAGTGTGTTCATGCTGTAGGTAAGCATCCTATAACGTAAACATCAAGGGACGATGATGATGGCGGAGGTGGATGTGAGGATGAGGTTATGGATACACCGCGAGTATTCTTCCGCACAGTATGAGTAAATAATATTTTGAACGGTGACAGTTAAATAGTATTTTGAATAGCAAAGGTTAAACGATATTTTGGAACAATAAACAGTATATGTATGAGTAGTATATTTAAATAGTATCTGGTGAATAGTAATCAGATAAACAAGTATATAATTATGTATGTATAATTGAAATCCTTATGTTTTTCAAATTCTGCATTTTAATAGTATGCGTACGTGAATAGTAAATACGTACGCGTATAAAAAAAAAAAAAATTTCCCTCTAAATTTATGGTATTAAATTCAGCAAGATTAAGTATCGGTTTTAAAGAAGCAAGTAATAGAGTTTACAGTGACGGTCCGGGCTGCTGAGGGCTCGGGGCGCCACAGAGACGATCATGCGCCAGTGCGACATAGATGAGGACTGCTGGGTGCTGATGGCAGTAGGCACATTCTGTGAGGATGCACGGATGTATTAGGAGTACTGTGACTAGGAGATGCTGTTAGCACTTGATTGGGTTGAGTTTTGCCAAATCATGATACAGTAGTTTCCGTATAAGAGTTCAGTACCGGTTTTAGACCCTCTTGAGAGTAGGGCAGTAATGCCACCACCAACTATGTCTAAGTATACAAATGTCGGAGATTTTGTTCTTCGGGCAGAGAGACAGCAGATGATGCTAAGTGATATTGTATTCACGTATGTAGTCCAATTTCAGGATAACGTTGTTAGGAGATGTCCTCTGTCCAACCTCACAGATGAGGATTTTTGTGACATATTTTGGAAGGGGCTCATTATTGATCTATGATAGAGGGTAACCCCTTTATACCCTACTACCTTGCATGAGTTTATCATCACTATAGCCAAAGTAGAGGAAGAGATGATGATGGAGCGCATGGTGTGCAAGAGATGTGAGCAGCTATTACAAGAAGCAATGCTAGATCACCTATATGGGGCACAGCCTATGGCAAACAATCATGAGGCTGGTCCATCAAGGCAACAAGAAGGTACGGGTCCCGCTGAAGGATCGATGCCATCTGAGGTCGGAAACAGTACGGATGAGGATGAAGTGGATCCAGAGGAATTTTTGACAACAACCCCAACTAGGAGACTAGATGTAGAAACACATGTGATGTATAAATGTATATATATCTATGTATGTGTATGTATGATAGTATCAAAAGGCCGTTTTGAAAAAGAAGCCTTCGAGTTGATGTATATTTGAAATGAAATGAAATGACCATCATATTTTAACATGTTCAATGGACGAAATGTTGAAATCTATATGATGATTAAAATTATTTTTACTTATATTGTAAAAATATGTGATAACCAGGAATTTTAGATTCTCAGAGTAAGTTAAAATTGTATGTATATAACAATTTTAATGAATAAAATATGAAAAAGTTATGTTTTAATATTGTTGTGAATAGTATAAAAATGTTCTGGCAGTGTTAAAGTGTGAGTTTGAGAATGGAAAATCTTACCGAACATAATTGGGTAAGACGGTTCGAAAACAGAGCAAAAAACCCTAGAAAATGCATTGAGATGGACGATAATGATAGAAATTTACGGTAGAGAATTCTGATCAAACGGAAGCAAAATAAGACAAACCGATCGCACCAGAGGCACCCAGAACCTGCCTACGCGATTTCGGTGAAATTTCCATTCGGATCGAATTTTGGTCAAAAATTGACCACGAATTAATTAGTGAATTAATATAAATAGTAGGATGACATCACCATGATTATGTCATAAACCAAAATTATTTTCTTTAATTAGGAAAGTAATTTTGAAAGGTGTATGGTTTAGGTTAGGTTACTTTATGATTAATGGCCAAGATCATGCTAAAAAGCCATTGAAAAATTTTAAAAAAATTTTGAAAAAGACCATTCGGCCACTTGGAAAGGAAGAAGAAAAAAATTTAATTTTTGCCCTAAAATCTTACTTTTTAGCCCTTGAACAACTAGCAAATTGTTGGAAAAAAATTACAAAAAAGTCCTTGAGTTTTGCCTATAAATAGGCATCAAAATCCATTAAAAAAATGGAAAAATTAGCCAAACTCTTGCCCCTTTTAGCCCAAATCCGTGGCCTTCTTCCCCCTTGTAAGCCAAAATTTTGTTGAAAATTTCACACCAAACTTAGCTTGCATTGCTATTCCAACATTAAGTCATCAACTAGTTAAGGTAAGCTTCAAAATTGAAGCTTTTCTCTTTGATTTTCCTTAGAAAATCCGTGGGTATGAGAGTGTGAAAACAATGAAAAAAAATTGTTATTTAGTTGATGATGTGATGATGTTGTGATTAGTTTAGTGTTGTAGAGATTAAAGCATGAATTAAGGTTTAGAAACAAGGAAAAATTTTGCATGTTTTTCTTGAAAATCCGTGACATTAGGGGTGTGAAAAATGCATAAGTATTGATGTTTTGGTTTAGTGTTTATATTTATTTAATTATGTGTTGAACTAAGCATGAATTGGAATAGGGAAACAAGAAAATTTTGATGTAATTTTCTTGCTAAAACCGTGGGTATGAACACTAAGAAATGGAAAATTTTTAATGTTTAAAAGTGTTGATAAAAACCCTAGGAAAGAAAACAAGATTTTCTATGTGCTTATGCCTGAAAATTAGTGGCTATGCTAGGGTTAGAATGCATGTTTTGTTAGGTTTTGATGTTGTTTTATACATTAGAAACCTAAGAGTGATATGTAGTGACGAAAAATTATTTGGTGTTGATTAACATGTAAATCGAGGCTAGTTTGGGAAAAAAAATATTGTTTTTTGTGTTGATTCCTGAATATTGATTTATGTGGAAAATTTTTATACAAAGTTTGGAAACTTTATATAAAATAGGCCTCTGATATAGTACGTAGCAAGTACATAGGTTCTGAGGTGTACCTAACGCTGGTAAAGCTTAAAAAATAAGCGGAAATACTGTCGAAATTTCTAAAACGGCATAAGGGTATTTCAGGAAATGAGGGGTAAGCATATTGGACTCGGGGAGGAAACCGGGACCCCTCGGTGGATTAGGGTTAGAAATGGAAAACCAACCCAAAGCAATAGTAAACCGACCCTAAAAGACTAAAATGCCTAAAACAGGAAAAAAAAATTAATGTTTGGGGTATTTTGAGAAACGAGAGAAAAATATAGGTTGGAATAGGAAACCCAAGCCTCTCGAGGATCGAGGGCCGGGGACGGGATGAAAAATGTTTTAAAAATAGTAAATGGCTATTTGAGACTCTAAAACGCTCGAAAAACGAAAAAACGACCCTAGGTGATGGATGAATAGTAACTGAGGGCCGAGAAAAATGAAATTGAGATTTTGCAGTAATTTAAGCTGTAATATGATACAGAAGCCTAGGGAATATTATTTTAAAATATTTGAGCTTAGAAAATTTGAGAAAAATGATGAAACAGAATAGTTACGGTCTCGAGACCCGTTAGGGGCAAAATGGTCATTTTGACCAAAAATTTCTGAAAGGCTCAGAAAAGGACCCTAAATGACCTAGAATAACTTAGATAAAATTCTAGGATCCAAAATAGAGATTTTAAAGTTAAAATCTAGAGTTTAAATAGTACACGGGCGTCTACAGTGAAACACGGCTGTGTAGAATAGAACCGAGAGAAACACGGTTAGGGACACGGGCGTGTTGCAAACTGTGTGTCACATAAAGATTTGAATGTTGTGTAAAATTTATCACATAATAAATATATTTAAAGTGATAATCAATGAAGGGTATTAACAGACGATATTATGTCTGTAGGAACCCAATTTAAAGATAAAACTGCGGAAGAGTTTCGGAAGTGGACGTTATCGCAGCATTGGTAAGTTCAAGCATGTTCGTGTCTGCAACATGAAATACTGTGTTGATTTATTCTGTACTAGATGTACACTAGATATAAAGTCTTATAGACATTTGGGGATTAGTTAGAATAATATATCCCAGATAATGAGAATGAGTAAGACCTACGGGCAATGGAGGATAGTGACCTTGAGGTGATGATTAATATCACTTGGTCAAGACTATAAATTGAAAGATGGTAATGAAATCATTAAGGCGTACGGCCCCTCCAACATAGTGGTGGAGGTTTTTCTCAAATCCTACGAAGATATCAGGGCTATGGAGGTCGATGCTCTAAGGTCACTCCTTAGACCCTCCCAGTCAACGCGCTAATAATCATCGGTACTGCCATAAACAGAGCTCTAAACTAGAAATCAAATAGAGAATGAACAATCAATAAAATGATAAAAATCATAATTGAGCATAATCAAAATACGCTAAGTATAGTGATTTCGGTTAAGGTTTGTGAATAGTAACTGGCTAGGCTGATGGGAATAGTATCTAGTTATAGTAATGTGAATGGTTACCCGTTAGGGTAAAGTGAATAGTAATCAGTTAGGGTAACTGTTACTATTTATCGATCAAAGGTCAAAGTTACTATTTATGATGAATAGTCATGAATAGTACTATTTATAGGAAATTGAGTTTTTAATGTTTTTGAATCCGTATGATTCTTACTAAGTATGTTTAAACTTACTGAGCCTGTTAGCTCATCAGTTTGTTCATGTTGCAAGTAAGAAACCTGTCTAGTAAATTTCTGGATTGTGGCAGGATGCGAACGTGTCAAGGGGATAGGGAACTCACCGTGGACTTGGTCCTACCATAAGTTTTCCGCTGAACTTTTTAAGTTAAAGAATTAAAGAGAATGTGTTTGGAAACAAAATATGCAGTACATATATATCTATTATATGTTGCATATTATGTTGTACTTTATTGAGACATATAAAAGTTAGCATATTACATGGCTTTCTTACTTAGTTTTCTTAAGAGAAAGTATGTATTAAAGAAAAAAAATTATGAGTGAAATTTTAGGCCCTGATAATTAAGTATTGTGAGAAAAAGAGTTTAAAACTGACGACCCGGATTTGGCACAAGAGCCATCTTGGTCGGCCTTAGAGGCGATTCATGACGGTTGCGGGTGGTCAGAATCAGGGGGCATCACAAAATATGTTTGTAAAAAAAATCTAATGACTGATTTGTATGCGATTATAGGAAATATAAAAGATGGTGAACCCAAGAAATTTGTGAAACATGAGAGGGCGACCAGTCCTGTCTGAAAGAGTAGATGAATTGCAAGCCATGTTGGAGGCTCAGATGAAAGCGAATGCTGAGCTAAGATAAAGGCTAGAGTAGATAGAGCAGAGGCAAGGTCACGAAGAAGGCCAAAACCCACAAATGGCCCCACCTGAACCAGAAGTGCCACCAATCAAACCTAAAATAGAAGAAGTAAAACCGCAACCTTGGGTCAACCAGGAGCCATTATATGAAAGATTCGGACAAATGAAGCCGTCGAATTTTGAGGGTTCTGTAGGAAATAAATCGGTAAAAATGTATCAGAGTGGCGCAGTGGAACAATAAAAATTTTTCAAGATCGTTAAATATCTCATGATGCCATATACAATAAACCAACAACAATTTAAACCTATACCTCAAGGACGCCAATCTTGCAGGTGGAGAATGACCGGAGGGCTTCAACCAACTAGCCTTCTCTACTATTCTCCAATTCCTGAATGGCTGAGTGTATGGGCACTCTGAACCTCGATCGGTATGCTAGTACTGCTAGTCTTCTTCCGACCACCTAGATTTCTAAAGAACTTATTGTCACGGTGAGTTGTGCAACAATAAGCCTACTCACCTGAGAGTCTGTGGTCTAAGAGAACTGAAGTGATAGGACCTCTATTTATAGACTTGCATGAGGTGATTCTCTGAATTCGAATTAGATTAGGAGAAGATTTTCTCCCTTATCCACAACATAAAATCTGAAATTATCTAAGGGGAAAATCCCAACAAAATTTCGGCCAACATTAGGATTATCCAATTCAAATCTAAACAAGATTTTAACATGAATTTTATCTCTCTTTTTCAACCAAAAAATCTGAAAATCCAAGGGGAAAATCCCAACAAGATTTCAGCCACTTTAGGATAAGGGAAGAATCAAAATTCTACTAGGATTTTCAAGCTTGAATCTTATATCATCCTTATCCAAAATAATCGAAAATCCTTTATGAGATAAGCCTCAAAATTTCGGCCATAATCAGGGAGGAGAGAATCCAAATTCAACTGGGATTGAAACTTGAAATTTTCCTTGAACCTTATCCACAAAAAATCTGAAAATTCCATGAGGATAATCCTCAAAATTTTCATCCATTATTATTAGGATTTGGATTCACAATTCAAGTAGGATTCTAACAAGATTTTCCTCTCCATATCCAACTCAAATTCGAATTTCATTCCTTGTGGATTTGTCACAACATATTCGAATCCTACTTGGACTGTGATTCAAAATTTGAATTTCAAATTTCAAATTCAAATTTCAAATTTCAAATTTCAAATTTAAATTTCAAATTCAAATTTCAAATTTAAATTTCAAATTCAAATTTCAAATTCAAAATTCAAATTTCAAATTTCAAAATTCAAATTTCAAAATCCACAAAACAATTGTATTTCAAATTCTTGTTCTCATGGATAATTTTCTACAACTACAATCCAATCTCAAATAAAATCATGGCAACTTTATTTGGAGTTCGAAAAATTGTGTACTCTATTATCCAAAACAAAATCTGAATCCAACTGGAGAGAATCTTGTCCACCATCCTAATCCTATGTCAACACCATCCATGCATAATCAACTAGCCAATAGCACACACAAATCAATTTGTCAAACGTTAAGGAATTATGTGGAGCTAGTAGAGGGACTAATTGGACATATATATGATCGGGCTCCCGCAAATCCATATGATCATCATTCTTTGAAGAACAACTCAATCATATGATCACTAATTTCAGAGTCACACCACTATAAACCTGAAACTGAACTCCGAATTATATACCGTATTACGTAAGCCTGTGACAAGCTATCATCCAATGACCTTTTCATATATGCAGAACCCTTATATGATATCCATGATCAGCCTTAGGTCAAAGTCTATTTAATCCTACTAATCAGGCTATCTTAAAGTTCCATTATACTACCGAATAAAGAAAATGATTATTCACCTTATGTGAATAAGAAGTCATCCGCCCAGCAGACGACCCAAGGCCTTGTCCATTTTCACATCCAGTATAATGCCTTTAAGAGGATACCCTTAACTCCTCATTAGAGCTATGATTTCGATATCAGTAAACGAACTATTCATCGTATACAAGTCATGGACCCAATGAACCGGTCTATAAACTTACTACCTCTGAGACGCTTTAGCCATTGGAACATCAAAGTACACAAGTCATATACATGAAGCTGTCCATCTACTCAGGATTAAGGTTACTACATAATGAATGTCAAAAGTAGATCGATCCACTTAAAGCGGACTTCGTAGATCAATCATGCTTTAGTCCCGGTCTAATATGTCACCACCAAGCAACATATCTATGTCTCTACTTGGGAGTCCAGCTCTAAACAGTCAAGACAAACTATCCCCTCCAAGGCTTTAGACAATATAATAGTCTTAACATGAGTTAGATGCTCGGTCTAACCCCATAGACTACAGACCATAGTTTAGACTATTTACTTTAGAACATTTCTTCTCGCATACAAAAGTCCATTGCATGCAACGTTCTAACAGTTTAACACAAGCAATCAGGGAGCCATATTTGCTTACATTTACTTTAACATGTAAATAAATTGAGGACAGATAGCAATGTAATGAATAACCTCTATATATAATTTTATTATCCAGTTCAAAATAAATACATCAAAATGTCTCTAATGCTTAGGGCATTTCCTAACAATCTCCCACTTGCCCTAAGCCAGCAGATGTGCCATGTTACGCATCTCCATCACCTCTACATGCCTCTCAAAGATTCTAGCCACCAAAGTCTTAGTAAAGAGATCGACAATGTTGTCCTTGGATGCGATCTTACATACATCTACTTGTCCCGTCTCCACGTGCCCTCTAATAAAATGATATCTTCGATCTATATGCTTGATCCTCTTGTGGTGCCGAGATTCCCTTGTGTTGGCAATAGCCCCAGTGTTATCACAGTAAAGTATGATAGGCTTGTCAACACCCAGAATGACCTCAAGGTCTCTAAAGAACTTGCGGAGCCAAACCACTTCTTTAGATGCCTCAGCCGTAGCCACATACTCAGCCTCTATAGTAGAGTCAATTGTACTGCCCTGGTGCTCCTCCATACAATGGCGCCTCTTCCGAGCAAAAACACTGATCCAGATGTCGATTTCCTTGAATCTTCGCAAGCCTGGAAGTCTGAGTCCGTGTATCCTACGGGTGTTAGGTCCCCTCCAGAATACACTAGCATATAATCCCTCGCTCTCTTAAGATACTTGAGTATATGCTTTACTGCTTGCCAGTGCTTGGTCCCAGGATTCGCTTGATATCGACTCACCATACCTACTATAAAACATATGTCCGGGCGAGTGCAAAGCATAGCATACATAAGGCTACCCACAGCGGATGCATAAGGGACCTTACTTATACGCTCTCTTTCTTCCGATGTCTTGGGATAGTCATCCAATGAAAGAGTTAGACCGGTAATAGAAGGTTGTGTACCTTTCTTTGCCTCTTGCATTGCATATTTGTCAATTATTTTATCTATGTATGAAGCTTGAGATAACGCTATCATTTTGTTCTTTCGATCTCTGAAGAGACGAATGCCTAGAACATAATTAGCTTCTCCCAAGTCCTTCATGTCAAACTGTTGGTATAACCAAAACTTGACCGATGATAAGTTCCCTACATCATTCCCAATGAGTAGTATATCATAGACATGGAGTATCAGAAAGACCACTTTTCCATCCTTAATACGTTTATAAACACAGGGTTCATCAATGTTCTGCTCAAAACCGAAAGTCTTGATCGCTAGATCAAATCTCTGGTTTCATGAGCGGGATGCTTGCTTTAATCCATAAATGGATCTAAGCAACTTGTAGACTTTCCTTTCTTGGCCTTTCGCTGCGAACTCTTCGGGCTGTATCATATAGATACACTCTTCAAGATCGCCATTCAAGAATGCCGTCTTGACATCCATTTGCCAGATCTCGTAATCGAGAGCCGCAGCAACAGATAGAAGAATACGAATAGACTTCAGCATAGCAACAAGAGAAAAGGTTTCATCGTAATCAATTCCAGCCTTTTGCGTGTACCCCTTTGCAACCAGTCTAGCTTTGAAAGTTTCCAGTCTCCCTTCCGCATCCTTCTTTCTTTTGTAGACCCATTTGCATCCAATAGGTTTTATCCCATCCAGTAAATCTACAAGTTTACCAAACGGAGTTCGATTTCATAGAATCCATCTCATTGTTCATAGCCTGTTTCCAAGATTTAGAATCAACATCATTTATAGCTTCATCATAGGTGATCGGATCATCTTCATGCTCATGAGCCTGGGCCTGGTATACCTCAGCATCATACATGAAGAAATTAGGTTTCTTCGAAACCCTCCCACTACGACGAGACACCCTAAATTATTGATAGTCTGCAGGTCTTTCACCAGAACTCGGACTCGCGTCCAAGACCGAAACCTGTGTAGCAGTTCTTTCACCCGATAACTCTTCTAGCACCACTTTGCTTCGAGGCTTAAAGTCATTCATGTGACTTTCCTCCAAGAATGTTGCATAGGTTGAAATAATGACTTTTTGTTCCTTCGGGTTATAGAACAGACCTCCTTTAGTTCCCTTTGGATACCCTACAAACATGCACAGTTCTGATCTTGGTTCCAACTTCTTCGCATCCCCATCCAGTACATGTGCCGGGTAGCCCCATATTCTCATATGTCCAAGGGAGGGCTTCCTACCACGCTACAATTAATACGGAGTTCTCGGAATTGATTTGCTTGGAACCTGGTTCAGAATATAGCACGCCGTTTGTAAAGCATATCCCCAAAATGATAATGGCAGCGTTGAATAACTCATCATAGATCGTACCATATCCAACAAGGTCCTGTTTCTCCTTTCAGCTACACCATTCTGTTGTGAAGTACCAGGTGTAGTCAATTGGGATAATATCCCATTCTCTACAAGATGTCCTAGAAATTCATCGGAGAGGTATTCACCACCTCGATCAGATCGAAGTGTCTTTATGGATTTATCCAATTGCTTTTCCACTTTCGCACGATACTCTTTGAACTTGTCAAAGGTTTTGCTCTTGCGGTGCATCAGATACACATATCCATACCTCGAGTAATCATCAATAAAAGAGACATAATACTCGAACCCTCCTCGTGCTGTGACGTTCATGGGGCCACATATGTCAGTGTGCACATTTTCTAAGAGCTCCTGAGCCCTAGTACCCTTAACTCTAAAAGACCTCTTAGTCATCTTTCCCTCTAGATAAGACTCACATTAAGGAAGACGTACCTCCTCCAGAGATTCTAGAGGACCGTCTCTCACCAATCTTTGAATCCTATCCTGGTTAATATGACTAAGTCCTAAATGCCAAAGATACGCCTTATTAGAGTGAGAAACTTTCAACCTTTTAGAGTTATCTATTAATTCAGTGTCAAGCAGTGAGTACATCTTTGGTTTGATCAAATATAGGTTTCCATCCATCCATCCAGAACAGATAAAAGACTTATTTCTATGAATATCAACTCTTTTACTAAAAGAAACTGAATAAGAATCCTTTATTAAACAAGCTACCGATATAAGGTTCCTCCTAAAATTAGGAACATAAAAACAGTCTTTCAATAAAATAAACCTAAATTCATCAAAGTAAAGATAAATATCTCCCACTGCCTCAGCCACCACCAAGCTACCGTCTCCAGTCCACAATGAGAGGCTCCTATCATGTAGGCTTCTCGTTTCCACGAACCCCTGCATAGAAACACAAACATGATTAGTGGTGCCCGAATCAATGACCTAAGTGTCTTTCGATTCTTCTACCAAACACGCTTCTAAGTAGTGAAGTTCCTTACCTTCCTTGCCCTTGGTGGCTAGGATTTCTCGGCAAGCTTTCTTCAAGTGACCTACCTTCCCACAGCGGAAGCATTTGGACTTTTTAGGGTCCCTGGGCTTCTTGTTCTTCTTTTTCTTTTTCCCATCCGAGACAGGAGGATTAGAAGAACTGGAAGCCGCTTGCTTCTGATTTTGCCTCTTCTTCTTCCATGAGGTTTGGAAGATTCCGTCAAATTGGCCTCACCTTTGGGTTAGACCGCATCCCCAGTCCTGATCATCTGCTCATAAGCTTGGAATTGCTTCATGAGCTCGGTTAGTCCTAACTCGCTCATCGCCAGATTGTATGCGGCCTTAAACCCCACAAAATCTTTAGACAGAGTTTTGAACACCATCTCGATCTGGGTGTTGTAGTCCAACTCAGCACCGTTCTCAGCAGTCTCAGTAAAGAATCCCATTAGAGTGATCATATGGTCCTTTACCGGAGTACCCGTCTTCTGGTTAGAGTTCATAATGCTGGTTATAGCGGACTGTCGAGCCAACTTTTCTTGGCCTCCGAACATGTCCTCCAGATTTTCCATGATCTCCCTAGTAACTTGATAAGTCTCATGCTGCTTTTGTAAAGTACTCGTCATGCTAGCAAACATATAGCACCGAGCTATCTCATTGGATTCTCTCCAATGAGTATAGGCAACCGGGACCTCCTCAAGCAGTGTGTCAGGTTTGGGCCCTGGTGGGCATGGTTCGTCCAATATAAACTTGTGTCTCTCGCAGTTGAGAACTATCAACAGATTTCTTTTCCAATCTTTATAATTATCGTCATTCAGTTTATTCTCAGTAAGTATTGAAATGAGGGGTGTCGGTGACATTTTGAACTGAAATAAAATTATACTAGACATCATTACAAAGCCTAAGCAAATATACAGATAATTTAGCAAATAAAACATATAAGTATGTTCCTACATGAAACTTGAAAAACATGTAGCATTGCAATGGTAATTCTCAGTACCTATTACCACAAGCCACTTAGGGGTGGTCATGAAAACAAATAGCCGGAACATGGACCCTGTCCAATTAATATATGTTGCCTTAAATCCTCCAAGGTTAAGACATATATTAATAACCGCTTATTTGGCCACCAGTTTAGTTAACAGAGCTTCTAGGGAAGGTTAATAACTAAACGAGTCTTGAGTGTATAGCCATCGTTTTCGTAGCCCGATCCACGTCCTACCAAGCCACCGAGTGGTGGTCATGAATAGGATCGTACCCAAACACATTTTCCACATAGGAGATCCAATCTAGTATACCGGTGGCGGTAAACACCTACCAAGGGGTGTGGTCAGGGCAGAACCGACGCAAGGCGTTACCATGCTTTCACATATGGATCAATAATGGAGGCCGTGGGTTTTGTTTAAAACCCTCTCCTACTCAATATTTTGAAAAACATGCAAGTTTTTGACAAATATGTATGATCAATATAGTATGAGCGGCACTCACCTATCCTATATGACATGTTATCAAATATGCATACAAAACATCCATCAATGCATATTTATACATCCATGACTTATCACAGAAAAAATAATTGACAGATAAAAAACCAAGCCATGGTTCCATCCTAGAACAAAGAAAAAAAAGATCACAAAATTCCATCCAAAGCATTCTTTTCGTCTTGAATTTTGTTCCGTCTTCTTGTATCCATCTTTATGTAGCCTCGCCATTTATTTCTCACCTCAAAAATCATTTAAAATTTAAATTCCAAAAATTTAAATTTCAAATTCAAATTCTAAATTCGAATTTCAAATTTAAATTTCAAATTTAAAAATTTTTAAACAATTTTAAACATCATGTGTAATAATATGTAAAAAAAAATTTCAAATGTTCAATTACATATTTTTAAACATGATTTAAAATTAAATCTCAAATTTAAAAATCAAAATTTTCAATTTTTGAACCGTCGCCCCACCGCTCCAGAAGCGGGCAGCCGTCATGGGCAGCCCCCAGCCCCGGGGGGGCTAGCAGCCCACGGCCTCCCCTTGTGCAGCCCTGCCAGGCTGCAGGCCAAGCTTGCAGTGCCAGGCTGCACGCCTAGGCTGGGCGCAGCAGTCGGCAGGCTACACGGCTAGGCTGGGCGCAGCAGCAGGCAGGCTGTACGCCCAGGTTGAGGCCAGCCTTGGGTAGGCCACGGCCACCCTCGGCTGCAGGCCAAGCCTATGGCCGTGGGTGGTTATGGCCTGTATAGGGGCTGTCGCAGCCCATCCTGCCCGAGGGCAGAGGCTGCAGCCCCACCAAAGCTTAATGGCCTATCCCGAGGGGTCGTGTCTCAATTTTCATGCCATATTCCAATTTACCCATTAGGATCTCTAAAAATTAATTTAAATCCCAATTAAATTGAAATTTTCCACACAATCAAAATTTCAACCTTTTAATTAAATTTAACTTTTGGGAAAAATAAATTACGGTCTTCAATCTTTAATCTCCTCCAAGAATAATTACATAAAATTTCCTAAACTGTTTCCGGACAAAAATTCTAAACATAATAATTTTAAGAGACAAAATTAAAATCCATGGGAAAAATTACAGTGTTAATAAACTGCTCCCATGTTTGCATAAAAAATTCCTAGATACAATTTTTCTAAATTCTAAGGAATCATAACCGACAAAAACAAGCATGCTTATAATAATTCAGAAAATTAAAATAACCACATACTTTATACATAATACATGATAACAACATAAAGGAATCCTAGAATGCCACTCTCTAAATATCAAATTCATACATAAATAAAAAGATTCACTAATTGTATAATTTATGTACATGGCATCGTAATGAGATGGCTCTGATACCAATTGTAGGAAATAAATTGGTAAAAATGTATCAGAGTGGCGCAGCGGAACAATAAAAATTTTTCAAGATCGTTAAATATCTCATGATGCCATATACAATAAACCAACAACAATTTAAACTCATACCTCAAGGACGCCAATCTTGCAGGAGGAGAATGACTGGAGGGCTTCAACCAACTAGCCTTTTCTACTATTTTCTAATTCCCGAATGGCTGAGTGTATGGGCACTCTGAACCTCGATCGGTATGCTAGCACTGCTAGTCTTCTTCCGACCACCCAGATCTCTAAAGAACCTGTTGTCACGGTGAGTTGTGCAACAATAAGCCTGTTCACCTGAGAGTCTGTGATCTAAGAGAACTGGAGTGGCAAGACCTCTATTTATAGACTTGCATAAGGTGATTCTCTGAATTCGAATTGGATTAGGAGAAGATTTTCTCCCTTATCCCCAACATAAAATCTGAAATTATCCAAGGGGAAAATCCCAACAAAATTTCGGCCAACACTAGGATTATCTAATTCAAATCTAAACAAGATTTTAACATGAATTTTATCTCTCTTTTTCAACCAAAAAATCAGAAAATCCAAGGGGAAAATCCCAACAAGATTTCGGCCACTTTAGGATAAGGGAAGAATCAAAATTCCACTAGGATTTTCAAGCTTGAATCTTATCTCATCCTTATCCAAAATAACCGAAAATCCTTTATGAGATAAGCCTCAAAATTTCGATCATAATCAGGGAGGAGAGAATCCAAATTCAACTGGGATTGAAACTCGAATTTTTCCCTGAACCTTATCCACAAAAAATCTAAAAATTCCCTTAGGATAATCCTCAAATTTTTTTCCATTATTGTTAGGATTTGGATTCAAAATTCAAGTAGGATTCTAACAAGATTTTCCTCTCCATATCCACCTCAAATTCGAATTTCATTCCTTATGGATTTACCATAATAAATTCGAATCCTACTTGGACTGTGATTCAAAATTTGAATTTCAAATTTCAAATTCAAATTTCAAAATTCAAAATTCAAATTCAAATTTCAAATTCAAATTTCAAATTTCAAAAATTCAAAATTCAAATTTCAAAATTCAAATTTCAAAATCCACAAAACAGTTGTATTTCAATTCTTATTCTCATGGATAATTTTCTACAACTCCAATCCAATCTCAAATAAAATCATGGCAACTTTATTTGGAGTTCGAATAATTGTGTACTCTATTATCCAAAACAAAATCTGAATCCAACCGGAGAGAATCTTGTCCACCATCCTAATCCTATGTCAACACCATCCATGCATAATAAACTAGCCAATAGCATACACAAATCAATTTGCCAAACGTTAAGGAATTATGTGGAGCTAGTAGTGGGACTGATTGGACATATATAATCGAGCTCTCGTGATTCCATATGATCATCATTCTGTACCGAACAACTCAATCATATGATCACTAATTTCAGAGTCACACCACTATAAACCTGAAACTGAACTCCCAATTATATACCGTATTACGTAAGCTTATGACGAGCTATCATCCAATGACCTTATCATATATGCAGAACCCTCATATGATATCCATGATCAGCCTTAGGTCAAAGTCTGTTTAATCTTACTGATCAGGCTATCTTAAAGTTCCATTATACTACCGAATAAAGAGAATGATTATTCACCATATGTGAATAAGAAGTCATCCGCCCAGCAGACGACCCAAGGCCTTATCCATTTTCACATCCAGTATAATGCCTTTAAGAGGATACCCTTAACTCCTTATTAGAGCTATGATTCCGATATCTGTGAACGAACCCTTCATCGTATACAAGTCATGCACCCAATGAACCGGTCTATAAGCTTACTACCTCTGAGACGCTTTAGCCATTGGAACATCAAAGTACACAAGTCATATACATGAAGCTGTCCATCTACTCAGGATTAAGGATACTGCATAATGAATGTCAAAAGCAGATCGATCCACTCAAAGCGGACTTCGTAGATCAATCACGTTTTAGTCTCGGTTTAATATGTAACCACCAAGCAACATATCTATGTCTCTACTTGGAAGTCCAGCTCCAGACAGTCAAGACAAACCGTCCCCTCCAAGGCTTTAGACAACATAATAGTCTTAACATGAGTTAGATGCTCGGTCTAACCCTATAGACTATAGATCATAGTTTAGACTGCTTACTTTAGAACATTGTCTTCTCACATACAAAAGTCCATTGCATGCAACGTTCTAACAGTTTAACACAAGCAGTCAGGGAACCTTATTTGCTTACATTTACTTTTACATGTTAATAAAATTGAGGACAGATAGTAATGTAATGAATAACCTCTATGTATAATTTTATTATCCAGTTCAAAATAAATATATTAAAATGTCTCTAATGCTTAGGGAATTTCCTAACAGGTTCCACAAACCCCTTAGAAGTAGAAGAATGGTTATCTTCATTCTATATAATCTTGGAATTTATGGAGTTGAATGACCAAGAAAGGATTATGTATGCGTCCTTTGTTCTGAAGAAGGATGCAAGGTTTTGGTGGGAGTCAGTCAAGTTGAGAAGGAACATGTACACAATGTCATGGATAGATTTCCTGAAGGAATTTAATCAGAAGTATTATAATCCCGCCCTATTGCGACCATAACAAAAAGAATTTACTGAATTAAAGTAAGGGGACATGTCAGTAATCGAAGTCTGTAGTAAGTTCGACCAGTTGTCCCGACTGTGCCCGTATGCTATCTCCACTGAAAGGTAGAAAATCCAGAAGATGTTGGGAATGTTCCGTCTTGAAATCTCCGCATTGGTGGACAGTGTGTTGACGCCGCCCACTGCCGTATCTGTGATGCCCCTGAATCCAACCACGCGAAACTGTCAGGATCTGACTCCATTGTCATCCAAGACAGCCCGTGTGCCGAATCCGGATCGCCATTTTAAAACTCTTTTTCTTAAACTCTCATTTTTCAAGGCCCAAAAATTTCACCCATAATTTTTTTTTTTTGTTGCATACATACTTTTTTTTTTTAAGAAAGCCAAGTACTAAAGCCATATAAGATATCATACAAATTTTTAGTTGTCATTTTGAGTACAACATACTGTACGACATACAATATATTTATACTATATTTATCAAAACACATTCTCTTCAATTCACTATCACTCAATGCCCAACGGAAGTCTTATAGCAGGACCAGATCCACGGTGAAATCCCTATCCCCTTGACACGCACACATCCTACCGCCATCCATTAATCTACTAGACAAGTTTCTTACTTGTAATATGAACAAACTGGTAAGCTAACAGGCTCAGTAAGTTCAAACATACTTGGTAAGAATCACATGGATTCAAAAACATTAAAAACACAATTTTCTATGAATAGTACTATTAACCATGAATAGTGACTTTAACCTTTGATCGATGAACAGTAACTGTTACCATAACTGATTACTATTCACATTACTCGAACTGGGTGCAATTCACATTACCTTAACCGATTACTATTCACATAACCTAACTGGTTACTATTCATATAGCCTAACCGAGTTCACTACACTTAGTGTAAGCTTCGGTTATGCTCAATTATGACTTTCATTATATTATTGATTATTCTTCCTCTATTTTTATTCTGGTGTTGAGCTCTTTTATGACAGTACCGTTAATTTATTTTTGCGCGATAACTGGGAGGGCCTAGGAAGCGATCCTAGAGCTTCTACCTCCATAGCCCTTATTATATCCTCGTAGGATCTAAAAAACCTCCATCACAATGTTGGTGGGGAGGTACACCTTAAATGGTTTTATTATCATCTTTCAATTATAATCCTGACCTAGTGACATTAATTGTTACCTCAAGGTCACTAACCTCCATCGCCTGTAGGCCTTAGATATTCTTTTCCTTTTAATATGTAGGACATGTTATACTAACTAATTCCCCAATGCCCATAGAACTTAATACCTAATGTACAATTAGTACATAACGAAATAATACAGTATTTCATGTTACAGACATGAAAATGCTTGAACTTACCACCATTGTGCTAATGTCCACTTCCAGAACTCCTCCGTAGTTCTATCTCTAGTTTAGGTCCTTACTGATATAATATTGTCTGTTAATACCCTATATTAATTATCACTTTAAATATACATTCATTTCACTTAATAATTCAACATATTTTAAGTTTATTTGTGGTGCACGGCCTGCAACACGCCCGTGTCCCAGCCCGTGTACCTCTCAAGTTCACTCTACATGGCCGTGTTTCACTGTACACGCCCGTGTATTATTTAAACTCTAGATTTTCAACTCTAAAATCTTTATTTTGGGTTCTAGAATTTTATTTAAGTTATTCTAGATCCTTTACGGTCCTTTCTGAATCTTTTCAGAAATTTTCAGTCTAAATGACCATTTTGCTCCTGTCGGGTTTCGGGACTGTAACTATTCCGTTCTATCATTTTTCTCGAATTTTCTAAGCCCAAATATCTTAAAATAATATTCCCTAGGCTTCTGTATCATTTTATAGCTTAATTTGTTGTAAAATCTCAATTATCCATTTTCCTAACCCTCGATTACTATTCATCCATCATCTAGGGTCATTTCTCGTTTTTCTTGTGTTTCAGAGCCTCAAATGGGCATTTCACTGCTCCTGTAATGTTTTCATCCTGTCCCCGGCCCTCGGTCCTTGAGGGGCTCAGGTTTCCTATCCCGACCTAATTTTTTATCCCTCGTTTCCCAAAATACCCCTAACATGAATTTTTTTTCCAGTTTTAGGCATTTTAGTCATTAAGGGTCGGGTTATCATTCCTCTTAGGTTGGTTTTCAATCTTTAATCCTAATCCACCTAGGGGTCCTGGTTTCCTTCCCGAGTCCAATATTTTTACCCCTCGTTTCCTGAAATACCCTTATGCCGTTTTGGAAATTTTGGCAGCATTTCTGCTTGTATTTTAAGGTTTTTCAGGCGTTAGGTATGCCTCAGAACCTCTGTACCTGCCACGTACTATACCAGAGGCCTATTTTATATAAAGTTACCAAACTTTGTATAAAAATTTTTCACATTAACCAATATTCAGAAACTCAGCACACTTTACCAAATATTTTTCATACATAGCCTCGGTTTATCATGTTAATCATCGCCAAATATTTTTCATCACCTAAAGCAATTATCACATATTATTATTAGGTTTTCAAATGTACAAATCAACATTAAAACCTAACCAAATTTTCATTCCAACCCTACCATTAGCCACGGATTTTTATGCTAAAGCACCCTAGAATATTTGTTTTCTTTCCTAGGGTTTTATCAACATTACACATCATTGTTCAACACTAAAAATTTCCCATTTTCTAGTGTTTATCACCCATGGATTTTAGCATGAAAATGGATCAAATTTTCTTGTTTCTTGATTCAACATGTTACCAAATGAACATAAACACTAAATCAAATCACCAAATTTCCAATCATTTTTCATACCAATAGTGCCACGGTTTTTCATGGTAACCAAGCATAAATTTTTACTTGTTTCTTAAACCTAAATCGTGCTTTAATCTCTAAAACACCAAAGTAATCATATCATTAACAAAACATCAATTTTTATCAATGTTTTTCCACATCAAAGACCCACGGATTTTCTAAAGAAAATCAAAGAAATTGCTTCAAATTGGAAGCTTATGTTATCTATTCGATTCCCTGATGCTAGAAGTGAATTGGAAGCTAATTTTGGTGTGAAATTTTGGCTTAAATGGGGGGGAGGAAACCCAAAAATTTTGGCTGCTAGAGAGTGACAAGAGTTTGGCCAAATTTTTCCATTTTTTTGAATGAATTTTGAAGCCTTTTTATAGGCAAAAGCTAAGGACCTTTGTGTAATTTTTTCCCAACAATTTGCTAATTGTTCAAGGACTAGAATGCAATATTTTTGGGCCAAAATTAAAAATTTTGGTTGTTCACTTTCCAAGTGGCCGAATGGCCTTTTAAAAATTTTCTAAAATTTTTTTCAAATGTTATTTTGGCAAGATCATGGCCATTGATCAAAGAAGAAGTTAATCCTAGCCTTACACCTTTCCATATCACTTTCCATCGTAAAAAAAAAATACATATAGACATCATAAGGGTGATGTCATCCTATTATATTAAGGGATTAATTCCCTAATTAATTTGTGGTCAAATTTTGACCGAAAGTCAAACCAAACGGAACTCTACCGAAATCGCGTAGGAGGGTTTTGGGTGCCTCCGGTGCAATCGGTTTATTTTATTTTGCTTCCGTTTAGTCAGAATTCTCTACCATAAATTTCTATCTTTTTAGTGCATTTCAATGTATTCTCTGGGGTTTTTATCTCTGATTTCAAACTATCTCACCCGATTCTATTCGGTAAGATTTTCCATCTCCGAACTCACTCACTTTAACACTGTCAGAACATTTTTACAGTATTCTCAGCAGTATTAAAACACAAATTTTTCATAATTTATTCATTAAAATTTATACATACATACAATTTTAATCTACTCTGAGGATCTAAAATTCCCGGTTATCACAGTATCCGATTGTGTAAGCAGAGCTTTGAGGGCTGAATGTTACCTGGTAAGGCAGAAGGAGGAAAAAGAAAAGATTTGGGATGCTAGGAAGAAGGAAAAGGTCTTGGCCAAAGCTATACAAGTTGGATCCCCGGTCAGACAAAGCAGCAAGCCGAATCAGAACACTAAGGCTAGACAACCAAGTACTTCTGGCCAGCAGACGCAAGGCAAAAGGAAAGGGAATAATTCTGGAAATAGGAACCAATAGCGGTGGTTGAACAACAATGCTAGACCTATTGTTTGTGACTGCACAGTCTGTGGAAAAAGACATGCAGGCAGATGTAGACTTGCCCTAAATGCCTGTTTCCAATGTGGGAAGGATGGCCATTTTGCCAGGAACTGCGCCGAAAATAGACAAAATGTGCAGGGTTCGTTCCAGTCACGGCAGCAACGTCCCCAAGCACATACAATCCAGGCAAAGGTGGAAGGTCCTTTATCCACAGAGAGACAGGAAAGACCACAAGGCCTATCCCATGCAGATGCTGGAGTCATGGTCTACGCAAAAAAAGACGCGGAAGTAGGGACATCCAATGTGGTGACAGGTCAGTTTTATGTCACTAATCATTTGGCATCTGTTTTATTTAATTCAGGTGCTACACATTCGTTCATTTTCGACCAATTTATGAACAAGATAGGATATCCAAAAGATAAAATGGGTATGACCTTTAGAACGGCTTTACCCTCAGGAGAAATATTGATGTCAAATTATTGGTTGCCTCATGTGCCAATAATTATGGCAAATAGGGAGTTGTACGCAAAATTGATTGTGATGAAGCTTGCGACTACGACGTAATACTAGGAATGGATTTCCTAGGGAAATATCAAGCCACGATCGATTGCCGGAAGTGGAAGATAAGGTTCCAACCCAACCAGGAAGATGGATTTGAGTATGTCAGATCATCATGTAAACTGAAGACGATAATGATCAACTCAATGAAGGTAAAAAGGCTAATGTCTAGCGGTTGTGCTGGATACTTAGCATGCATCGTAGACGTGACGGAGGAATGGAAGCCTCAACCCGAAGATGTTCCTATTATAAAGGAATTCATCGGTGTCTTCCCAAAGGAATTACTAGGATTGCCACCTGAACGAGAAATTGTTAGGGAATGCCCTAAGTATTAGAGACATTTTGATGTATTTATTTTGAACTGGATAATAAAATTATATATAGAGGTTATTCATTACATTGCTGTTTGTCCTCATTCTATTTACATGTTAAAGTAAATGTAAGCAAATATGGCTCACTGACTGCTTATGTTAAAACTGTTAGAATGTTGCATGCAATGGACTTTTGTATGCGAGAAGACAATGTTCTAAAGTAAGCAATCTAAACTAAGGTCTGTAGTCTATGGGGTTAGACCGATCATCTAACTCATGTTAAGACTATTATGTTGTCTAAAGCCATGGTGGGGATGGTTTGTCTTGACTGTCTGGAGCATAGACTCCCAAGTAGAGACATAGATATGTTGCTTGGTGGTGACATATTAGACCAGGACTAAAGCGTGATTGATCTACGTAGTCCACTAATGAGTGGATCAATCTGCTTTTGACATTCATTGTGCAATAACCTTAATCCTGAGTGAATGAACTACTTCATGTATATGACTTGTGTACTGGTGATGTTCCAATGGCTAAAGCGTTTCAAAGGTAGTAAGCTTATAGACCGGCTTGTTGGGTGCATGACTTATATACGATGAAGGGTTTGTTTTCAGATATCGGAATCATAGCTCTAATAAAGAGTTAAGGGTATCCTCTTAAAGGCATTATACTGGATGTAAAAATGGACAAGGCCTTGGGTCGTCTGCTGGGCGGATGACTTCTTATTCACATATGGTGAATAATCATTTTCTTATTCGATAGTATAATGGAACTTTAAGATAGCCTGATCAGTAGGATTGAATGGGCTTTGACCTAAGGCTGATCATGGATATCATATGAGGGTTCTGCATACATGACAAGGTCATTGGACAATAGTTTGTCGTAGGCTTACGTAATACGATATATAATTGGGAGTTCAGTTTCAGGTTTATAGTGGTGTGACTCAGAAATTAGTGATCATATGATTAAGTTGTTTAGTAAAGAATGATGATCATATGGATTCATGGGAGCCCGATTATATATATCCAATTGATCCCTTTACTAGCTCTACATAATTCCTTAACGATTGGCAAATTGATTTGTGTATGCTTATTGGCTGGTTGATTATGCATGGATGGTGTTGACATAGGATTAGGATGGTGGACAAGATTCTCTCCGTTGAATTCAAATTTTGTTTTGGATAATAGAGTACACAATTATTCGAACTCCAAATAAAGTTGCGATGATTTTATTTGAGATTGGATTGGAATTGTAGAAAATTATCCATGAGAACAATTGAAATTGTTAGGAAATGCCTTAAGCATTAGAGACATTTTGATGTATTTATTTTGAACTGGATAATAAAATTATATATAGAGGTTATTCATTACATTGCTATATGTCCTCATTCTATTTACATGTTAAAGTAAATGTAAGCAAATATGGCTCCCTGACTGATTGTGTTAAAACGGTTAGAACGTTGCATGCAATGGACTTTTGTATGTGAGAAGACAATGTTCTAATGTAAGCGGTCTAAACTAAGGTCTGTAATCTATGGGGTTAAACCGAGCATCTAACTCATGTTAAGACTATTATGTTGTCTAAATTCATGGTGGAGATGGTTTGTCTTGACTGTTTGGAGCATAGACTCCTAAGTAGAGACATAGATATGTTGCCTGGTGGTGACATAGTAGATCAGGACTAAAGCGTGATTGATCTACATAGTCTGCTCTGAGTGGATCAATCTGCTTTTGATGTTCATTGTGCAGCAAACTTAATCCTGAGTGAATGAACTATTTCATGTATATGACTTGTGTACTTTGATGTTCCAATGGCTAAAGCGTCTTAGAGGTAGTAAGCTTATAGACTGGTTCGTTGGGTGCATGACTTGTATACGATGAAGGGTTTGTTTACAGATATCGGAATCATAGCTCTAATAAGGACTTAAGAGTATCCTCTTAAAGGCATTATATTAGATGTGAAAATGGACAAGGCCTTGGGTTGTCTGCTAGGCGGATGACTTCTTATTCATATATGGTGAATAATCATTGTGACAACCGGGAAATTCAGGCATTCTCGGAAGAAAATGTACAAATGTATGTATATAACAATTTATACTATTTAAAGAGTGAAATAAATGTATTTATATTGTTTAGAATGTATTGAAATGTTCTAACAATACTGACGAGTAAGAATTCAGTGTTGATAAAATTCACTGAATTGAAACAGGTGGAACGGTGCCAAAAACGGCATTGAAAACCCTAACTGGTGCATTATGGTGCACTAAAAGATGAAAAACTTTCGGGATTGATTTTGATCAAACGGAAGTAGTATAAATTGATCCGACAGCACAGGAGATCTCAGAAACCCGCCAGGACGATTTCAGGAAAATTTCGGCTTGAACCGATACCGATCAAAAAGTAATCGAATTAATGTGAATAGTAAAGTCAAAGTCAACACTTTATTTTGCATTTTATGACATCATAAAGCAAATTTATTAAATGTGAAAATTATGGTGGTTGGTGGCATTAATGGCCAAGATTGATTCACTTTTTGATCTAAAGGCCAAGATTTGGCCAAAATTAGCCAAATTTATTTTTTGAAAAAAATGGAAAGAAATGGCTTGAAAAGTATTGAAATCTCATTAGTTGGAAGCTAAATTAATTGGCTTCTTTGGTTGTTTAAGTCGGCAAACATGGAACAAAATGGCCGAAACATTTCAAAGCCAAAACATAAGAGAAAAAAATTCTAAGTGATGTCCAAGAGAACACCCATGAGCAACCAAGAGGAACCAAGATAATCTTCCAAGTTTTCTTCACAAAAGTGGTGTCAAACACTTCATTGAAGTCAAAGGAAGCAAGAAAGTAAGGTAACCTTCTTTGGTTTGCAAATTTTCTTAGGTTTTCATTGAAAAATCCGTGGGATGAATAGTGTGAAGATGAGAAAATTTGTGGTTTGTTTTGGTTGATTTGGTGCTTGGGTTTTGTTAATGGTTTAATTAGAAGAAAAACCATGCATTTTATTTAAAGAAAAACAAAGTTTTGGTTGGTTTTCTAAGGGTAAAACCGTGGGTTACTTTGTGTGGTTGATGAGGAATTGTTGTTGTTTAAGTGTTGTAATGCTTTAAATCATGTTTTGGTTAAATGTAAAGCATGATTTGTATGGTTATAAAGCTTGGAAAAATTTTGGAATCAAAAACCCTAAAATGACCGTGGGTTGTAATTAGGGTTTGGTGAATATTTATGCATGATTAACTTGATGTTTGGATAGTTTCAATCATGCATTTAATTATGAAAATGATGATTATGTGATTGAAAGCATGAAACAAAATGTTGTGCATGTTTTTCCTTAAAATGGCCGTGGATTATGTGTGGTTAAAAACCCTAAGAATTATGTTGTAAAATACATGGAAATTGGCTTGAAAATGTGCTAGGTAATGACATTGGAATAGCCTAAAATTTGGTTGAAAAATTGAAAAGTTTTGGTTAGGTTTTGAGTATGAAAACCGTGGCTAAAACTAAGGGCAAAATTGAAAGAAATTTTGTGGAATGTGGTTCGAAATGTGAATTGGAAATTTTGTGAGCTTTTATGTAAAAGTTTGGGAAACTTTTACATAAAATAGGCTTGTGGTATAGTACGTGGCAGGTACATATGGTTCAAGGAGTACCTAACGCCGGTAGCCTTAAATTTACGACAAAATGCTACTGAAATTTCGAAAACGGCATTTGGGGTAAAAAGGAAATTAAAAATAAAAGTTTAGGGTCGGGTCGGAAACCCGAGTCCCTAAAGGAAAATTGAATAAGGGAAACTTAAGGGGTGGTTTGTGAATAGTAACCCGTCCCCTTAAAAATGTAAAACGTGAGTGAAACTGAAAAAAAAAAAACCGACCCCGAGGGGGGGCGTTTTTGGAAAACGAAATAAAGGTCCAAGTCGGGTACGGAAAATCCGAGCCTCAGAGACCTAGATCGGGAACGTCAAGATGAACGTTTTAAATACGAGTAAAACGTCCATTTGAGACTCCGAAATGATAGAAAATCACTAAACCGACGCAAAGGTCGGAATAGTACTTCCCGAGGGTCGGGAAGGTGAAAAGTGGAAATAAAATAGAAACGAACCCGGTAATGAATAGAAAAGAGTCAGAAAAGTTCCTGAGAGCCAAAAATGCAGTCTGGATCGAGAAAATTCCGTCAGGGGCATAATTGCAATTTTGTCAAAATATAGGGGCAAAATCGTAATTTTACAAAAGTTGAGAAAAATGGGGAAAATGATAAATAAAGCCTAAAAAGTTATAAATAGGTTTTATTTAAGCTTTTTAATGAAAAATAAAAGCTATAAATGGAAATGAAATTAACAGACAAGATTTTGTCTGTAGGATCCCAAAATCGACCCACCAAGAGAGCGATTAAATATTCAAGAAGGAAAAAGGAGAAGAAACAGATAAGGTAAGTTCAGATATTTCCCTGTCTGTAACATATAGCATTATTATTGCTAACTTTGATGTACTAACTATAAGTTAGGTACATATGTGTTACGGGCACTATTATAGAGTAGAAAGAGAGACGTAATGTGCTACGGGCACTATTATAGAGTAGAGAGAGAGACGTAATGTGCTACGGGTACTATTGAGAATGGGACACATAATAAATTGTGCTTCGGGCACTAGAGCGAGGTTAATGAAACTCACTCACCTAAAATTAAAATATGAACCATTCCTAACCACGGGGCAATATGAAGTCACCGGGTTAGAATTTTAAAAAGTCGGTAATGAAACCACTTTTGGCGTACCAGCCTTCCGTATAGAGAGGTAAATTTTTCCTTCGGGTCTATGATGATGAGATTAAGGCTATGGAGGTCAACACTAATGTACCGCTCCCAGTCATATACAATTTTGCCTTCGGGGCTATGAGATTAAGACTGTGGAGGTCAATACTAATGTACCGCTCCCAGTCATGCGCATTAAAATGGTACTACCAACCTGAGCTCAAAACCAGAACATAATATAAGATAATTACCAAAAAACTGAAACTATGCCATAATTGAGCATAAGACAGTTTCGTGAGGGTACTAACATCGTGGTAGATGTATTGTTGATATACTGTGTTGTGGTCAAACTTACTATTCATGATCAAAGTTACTATTCATGAGGAATAGTAGTCAATGTTACTATTTATGATGAATAGTACTATTTATAGAAATTTTATTTCTTCCATGTTTGAACTTACTGAGCCTGTAGCTCACCATATTTGCTTATGTTGCAGGTAAGCAACCAACTCAGTAGCTTTGTATGACTGGATGGCGGACGGGATAGCGAGTGTCAAATGGGATAGGAGGCAAGGGATATGGTTCTGCCAGAGTCTTTCCGCTGATCGATAAAAGAGAAAGGGAAAAAAAAACAGTTCTTTTGTAATGATATATTTTGCGAAAGTATTGTATTACGTAAAATTACTTTGTACTTGCAGACAAAGTGATTAGTAGATAATGTTTCACATGATGTAAAAAAAAATTTCCCTAAAAACGTCATGATTTAAAGAGAGATAGATTAGCCGGTGACTCATGAGAGTACAATCTATCGCAGTTAGCGATAAAGCTTAACTGTAATAGTATTGTATGATCTCTACGAGGGGCGGGCCGCCACAATCATTTTCTTATTCGGTAGTAAAATGGAACTTTAAGATAGCCCGATCAGTAGGATTAAACGGACTTTGACCTAAGGCTGATCATGGATATCATATGAGGGTTCTACATATATGGCAAGGTCATTAGATAGTAGCTTGTCACAGGCTTACGTAATACGGTATATAATTGGGAGTTCAGTTTCAGGTTTATAGTGGTGTGACTCTGAAATTAGTGATCATATGATTGAGTTGTTTGGTAAAGAATGATGATCATATAGATTCATGGGAGCCCGATTATATATGTCCAATTGGTCCTTCTACTAGCTCCACATAATCCCTTAACGATTGACAAATTGATTTGTGTATGCTTATTGGCTGGTTGATTATGCATGGATGGTGTTGACATAAGATTAGGATGGTGCACAAGATTCTCTTCGGTTGAATTCATATTTTGTTTTGGATAATAGAGTACACAATTATTCAAACTTCAAATAAAATTGCCACGATTTTATTTGAGATTGGATTGGAGTTGTAGAAAATTATCCATGATAATAAAAATTTGAAATACAACAGTTTGTGAAATTTGAAATACAACTGTTATGGATTTTGAAATTTGAATTTTGAAATTTGAAATTTAAATTTTGAATTTGAAATTTGAATTTGAAATTTAAATTTGAAATTTGAATTTGAAATTTGAATTTGAAATTTAAATTTGAAATTTGAAATTTGAAATTTGAATTTGAATTTTGAATTTTGAATTTTGAATTTTGAAATTCAAATTTTGAATCACAGTCCAAGTCGAATTCAAATTCTTTGTGGATAATTCCACAAGGCTAGAATTCGAATTTGAGTTAGATTATGAAGAGGAAAATCTTGTTTGAATCCTACTTGAATTTTGAATCCCAATCCTAACTAACTTGCAAGCAAATATTGAGGAATATCCTCATAGATTTTTTGGTTTTTGTATGGATAAGATTCAGGGAAAAATTCAAGTTTCAATCCTAGTTGAATTTGGATTCTCTCCTCACTATTTATGGCTGAAAATTGTTGAGTGAATCTCAAGGGGATTTTCGGTTATTTATGGATAAGGATGATATAAAATTCAAGCTAGAAAATCCTATTTGGATTTTGATTCTCCTCACACTCTAATGATCGAATCTAGTCATGTTTTTGGCAAAAAGGGGAATCGGTTTTTATGAGAGAATGAGGAGATAAAATTTAAGTTAAAATCCTGTTTAAATTTGGATTGGATAATCTCAAAAGTGGATGAATTTTTTGGTTGGATAAGGCCATGAAAAATTCAGATTTTGTGAGTGGATAAGGGAGAAAATCTTCTCCTAATCCAATTCGAATTCAGAGGATCAACTTATGCAAGTCTATAAATAGAGGTCCTGCCGCTCCAGTATTCTTAGACCATAGACTCTTAGGTGAGCAGGCTTATTGTTGCATAACTCATCATGACAATAAGTTCTTTAGAGATCTGGGTGGTCAGAAGAAGACTAGCAATGCTAGCATGCCGATCGAGGTTCAGAGTGCCCACACACTTAGCCATTCGGGAATTGAAGAATAGTAGAGAAGCCTAGTTGGTTGAAACTCTCCGATCATTCTCCTCCTGCAGATTGGCATCCTTTGAGGTATGAGTTTAAATTGTTGTTGGTTTATTGTATATGGCATAATGAGATATTTAACGATCTTGAAATATTTTTATTGTTCCACTGTGCCACTCTGATACGTTTTTACCAATTTATTTCCTACAGAAATCTCCTTTGAGATCGAGCTGATGTCAGGAACTGCACCTATCTCAAAGGCACTATACCAAATGGCATCGGTAGAATTAAAAGAGTTATAGGAGCAGCTAAAGGAGCTTCTTGACAAAGGATTAATACGTCTAAGCTATTCCCCTTGGGGTGCTCTAGTGTTGTTTGTCAAGAAGAAAGATGGATCTTTTCGCATGTGCATTGACTATTGGGAGTTGAACAAGATCACTGTCAAGAATAGGTATCTGCTACCTAGAATTGATGACCTGTTCGATCAACTGAAAGGTGTAGTGATATTCTCCAAGATTGATCTGTGATTAGGATACCATCAACTGAGGATCAAGGAGAATGATATCCACAAGACTGCATTTCAGACCCGCTAAGATCATTACAAATTCCTTGTGATGCCGTTTGGGTTAACAAATGCGCTAGCCACATTTATGAACTTGATGAATTGAGTCTTTAAGTAATATCTGGATAAATTTGTCATTGTGTTTATCGATGATTTCTCTTATATTCAAAGACTCATGAAGAACATGAAGAACATTTGAGGATTGTCCTACAGACAATAAGGAAGCATTAACTCTGCCAAATTCTCAAAATGCGAATTCTGGTTAGATAGAGTACATTTTCTTGGACATGTGGTTTCTAAGGAAGGAATCACCGTGGACCCTACAAAAGTGGAGGTGATCAATGAATGGCCCGCACCTAAGAATGTAACTGAAATACGAAGTTTCTTAGGTTTAGCTAACTATTATAGAAGATTTGCTGAAGGATTCACACGACTCACCACTCCTATTATGGCTCTTACACGTAAGGAAAAGAAGTATGAGTGGACTGAAGAATGTGAGAAAAGCTTCCGAGAACTAAAGAAATGACTAACGAGCACGCCGATACTTACACTTCTTACTAAAGGGGAGATGTTCGTGATTTATAGTGACGCCTCGAAGATGGGATTAGGAGCTGTCCTGATGCAAGGTGACAAGGCAATTGCTTATGCCTCGCGTCAATTAAAGGACCATGAAAGAAATTATCCTACGCATGATTTGGAACTTGCCGCAGTAGTATTCGCATTGAAGATCTGGCGACACTATCTGTATGGAGCTCAGTGTCAGATTTATAATGACCACCAAAGTTTAAAGTATTTCTTCATGTAGAAAGATCTAAATATGCAGCAAAAGGGATGGTTGGAGCTGGTAAAAGGCTATGATAGTGAAATCCTCTATCATCCCGAAAAAGCCAATCGCGTTGTAGATGCATTAAGTAGAAAATCTATTGTCTCGCAATAATTGCTGATTGGAAAACTTCCACAGCCATTGCAGCAAGAAATCAACATGTTGAAGGTGGAGCTAATAGCTGGAAAATTGGCTACACTACAACTGGAATCAACACTGTATGAGGATATCAAAGAGGCTCAAAAATGAGACCCGAAGCTAGCAAGTCCTCAAAAGGGAATGTCTAAGGATGGATTAATCCTACATCAGGAAAGAATTCATGTTCTAGATGATGAAGGATTAAGAAGGTGAATTATGGTAGAAGCCCATAAAACGCCATATTCAGTACATCCCGGAGCAAGTAAGATGTATTAGGATTTGAAGCTACAATTCTGGTGGAAAGGGATGAAGAAGGACATTGCTGAGTTTATAAGCAGATGCATGACATGCCAAAAGGTTAAGGCTGAACATCGTCATCCAGGTAGAAAATTAGAGCCATTGGAGATTCCTGAATGGAAATGGGAACATATTACGATGGACTTTGTGGTAGGACTACCAAAAACCCGAGAAGGTTATGATGCTATTTGGGTTATTGTTGACAGATTGACAAAGATGGCAAGGTTCATTGTTGTGAAAATGACCTTTTCATTGGAAAAGTTAGCGAGCTTGTATGTTAACCACATATTCAGGTTACATGGAGTTCCTAAATCTATTGTGTCAGATCATGATCCACGATTTACTTTGAATTTCTGGACATGTGTGCAAGAAGCTATGTGAACGAAAGTGCGTCTAAGCACAGCATTTCATCCGCAGATAGACGGGAAATATGAGTGAACAATTCAAATGCTGGAAGACATGCTTCATGCATGTACAATAGATTTCCTGGGGAACTGGAATGAGAAACTTCCATTGGTAGAGTTTTCCTACAATAACAGCTACCAAGCTTCGATTGGTATGGCACCCTATGAAGCTCTATATGGAAGGAAGTATAGATCACCGATTCATTGGTATGATTTACAAGAAAAACGACTACATAAGATGGATTTTGAACAAGAAACAGTGGATCAATTACAAAAATACAGCAACAGATGAAAATAGCCCAAAGCCGATAGAAGAACTATGCGAACAAAAGATGAAGATCCCTAGAGTTCAACGAAGGGGATTTCGTATTCCTAAAAGTCTCGTCAATGAAAGGAATAATGCGGTTCAGAAAGAAAAGGAAATTGAATCCAAGATATATTGGACCATATGAGATTATCAAACGCATTGGTAAGGTAGCCTATAGATTGGCGTTACCTCCATAAATGTCAGTAGTACATAATGTGTTTCACATGTCGATACTGTGGAAGTATATATCGGATCCATCCCATGTGTTGAAACATAAACCAATCCAAATCTAGGAAGATCTGATGTACGAGGAGAGGCCTATTCAAATTCTGGCACGAGAAGATAAAGTTTTGAGGAACAAAACGATCCCATTAGTCAAAGTACTGTGGAGAAATCACAATGTTGAAGAGGCTACATAGGAACGAGAAGACGAAATTATAAGTTTGTACCCCTACTTGTTCTAAATTTTCGAGGACGAAAATTTTATAAGGAAGGGTGAATATGATAACCGGGAATTTCAGATTATCAGAGTAGATTAAAATTGTATGTAAGTATCAATTTTAATAAATAAAATATGAAAAAGTTGTATTTTAATACTGTTGTGAATACTGTAAAAATGTTCCGACAGTGTTAAAGTGAGTGAGTTCGGAGATGGAAAATCTTACCAAACAGAATCGGGTAAGACAGTTCGAAAACGGAGCCAAAAACCCTATAGAGTGCACTGAAATGCACTACAAAGATAAAAAATTACGGTAGAGAATTTAGACCAAACAGAAGCAAAATAAAACAAACTAATCACACCGGAGGTGCCCAGAACCCGCCTACGCGATTTCGATAAAGTTCCGTTCGGTTTGACTTTCGGTCAAAATTTGAGCACGAATTAATATATGAAATAATTCATAGGATGACATCACATTTATGATGTCATAAATATAATTTTTGAAGGCTTGGAAAGTAAGGCTTAATAGGTGTAAGGCTAGGATTTGTTGCTTTTGTGATCAATGGTTAAGTTCAAGCCAAAATAACATTGAAAAACTTTTAAAATTTTGGAAAAATGGCATTCAGCCACATGGAAAGGAGGTAGCCAAAAATTTTTAATTCTGGCCCAAAAAAATTACATTTTAGCCCTTGAACAATTAGGAATTTGTTGGGAAAAAATTGCTAAAAGGTCCTTTGCTTTTACCTATAAATAGGCTTCAAAAATCCGTTTGAAAATTTGTGAAACTTGGCCAAACTTTGGTCAATTTTCTGCAGCCAAAATCCGTGCCTCCCTTAGTGCAAATTTCCAAAATTTCATACCAAAAATAGCCTCTAATCTTAGCTAAGGTTACAAGGAAACAAGTTCATAAGGTTAGCTTCCAATTTGAAGCATTTTTCATTTCTTTTCTTGCAAAAATCCGTGGCTATTGAGGTGCAGAAAACATTAAAAAAAATTGATGTTTTGTTGAGATTATTGATTGGTTTGGTGTTTAGCGTTTGAAGCATGAATTAGGTTTAAGAAAAAAGCAAAATTTGATGCTTGGTTTCTATAAAATCCGTGGGTAATGAGTATGGTGAACATGATGAAAATTTGATGATTTGCTTTGATAGTAATGTGGGTTTGATACTATGTTTACTAAAGCATGAATTGGAATAATGAAACTAGCAAATTAGATGCATTTTTCATGCTAAAATCCATGGCTAGCAAACACTAGAAATTAGTAATTTTTTTTTTGGTGTTAAGCAATGATGAGAAATATTGATAAAACCCTAGTAATAAGAACAAAAATTTTCTATGTGAATTAGCATGAAAAATTTATGGCTAATGCGAGGGTTGGAATGAAAATATTGTTAGGTTTTGATGTTGATATGTACATTTGAAAACCTAAGAGTGATATGTGATAATTGATTATGGTGATGAAAAATATTTGGTGAAGATTAACATGAGAAATCGAGTTGATAAGTGGGAGAAAATTGATGATTGGTGTTGAATTTTGAATATGGAGTAATGTGAAAATTTTTATACAAAGTTCGATAACTTTGTATAAAATACATTTCTGGTATAGTACGTGGCAGGTACAAAGGTTCTGAGGCGTACCTAATGCCGGGAAAACCTTAAAATACAAGTGGAAATGCTGTCTAAATTTCTAAAACGGCATAAGGGCATTTCTGGAAACGAGGAGTAAAAATATTAGACTCGGGAAGGAAACCGGACCCCCTCGGTGGATTAGGGTTAGTAATGGAAAACCAACCCAAGAAGAATAGTAAACTGACCCGGAATGACTAAAATGCCTAAAACGGGAAAAAATTCACGTTATGGGTATTTTGGGAAACGAGGGAAAAATTAGGTCGGAATAGGAAACCTGAGCCCCTCGGGAACCGAGACTAGCGGACGGGAATGAAAAACGTTTTAGGAGTAGTGAAATACCCGTTTGAGGCTCCGAAACGCTAAAAAAAAGAGAAACGACCCTATGTGTTAGATAAATAGTAACTAAGGGTCGAAAAATGAATAATTAGGTTTTTATAGCACATAAAGCTGTAAAATGATACAGAAGTCTAGAGAATATTATTTTAAGATATTTGGGCTTAGAAAATTTAAGAAAAATGATAAAACGGAATAGTTACGGTCTCGAGACCCGTCAAGGGCAAAATAGTCATTTTGACTAAAAATTTTCGAAAGGCTCGGAAAGGACCGTAAAGGATCTAGAATGACTTAAATAAAACTCTAGGACCCAAAATAAAGATTTTTGAGTTAAAAATCTAAAGTTTAAATAGTACACGGGTGTGTACAGTGAAACACGGCCGTGTAGAATGAAACCGAGAAGTACATGGTCAGGGACACGGGCGTGTTGCAGATTGTGTACCACATAAAGAGTTGAGGTGTTTTGTAAAATTTATCACAAAATAAATATATTCAAAGTGATAATTAACATAGGGTATTAACAGACAATACTATGTCTGTAGGGACCCAAACTAGGGATAAAACTACAGAGGAGTTGTAGAAGTGGACATTATCGCAGTGGTGGTAAGTTCAAGCATTTTCACGTCTGCAACATGAAATACTGTGATATTGTGTTTAGTGCTAGTTGTACATCATTGGTTAAGTCCTATGGACCTTGGGGATTAGTTAGTATAACACATCCCACATAATAGGAAGAAGAGAATAAATAAGACCTACGGGCAATAGAGGTTAATGACCTTGAGGTGACGATTAATGTCACTTGGTCAGTACTAAAATTGAAAGATGGTAATAAAACCATTTAAGGCGTACCGGCCCTCCTACATTGTGGTGGAGGTTTACAGGTCCTTCGGGGATATAATAATCACCACGAGTGATGAGGATTGTGAGGAAGAAGCTTTAGGGTCACTTCCTAAGCCCTCCCAGTTAGCGCGCTATAAATTATCGATACAGGCACTAAGAGCTTGAAAACCAGAAGATAAATAGAGATAATAGACAATAATGTGACAAAAGTCATAACAGAGCATAATTAAGTATAACCGACGCTAGCACTAAGTGTAGTGGAATCAGTTAGAGAAACATGAATAGTAACTGATTAGGGTAATAGTGACTATTCACTGGTCAAAGGTTAAAGTTACTATTCATGATGAATTGTGATAACCGGGAATTTTAGATTCTCGAATTATGTTAAATTTTGTATGTAAATAACAATATTAATGAATAAAGTGTGAAAACATTGTATTTCAATACTGTTGTGAATAGTGTAAAATATTCTAGCAGTGTTAAAATGTGTAAGTTCGGGGATGGAAAATCCTACCGAACATAATCGGGTAAGACGGTTCGAAATCAGAACCAAAAACCCTAGAAAATGCATTAAAATGTACTAAAACAATAGAAATTTACGGTAGAAAATTCTGATCAAACGGAAGCAAAATAAGACAAACCGACCGCACGAGAGGCACTAAAAACTCGCCTACGCGATTTCGGTAAAGTTCCGTTCGGATCGGATAACAGTCAAAAATTGACTACGAATTAATTCAAGATTAATATGAATAGTTGATGACATCACTATGATGATGTCATAAAACAAAGTAAATTTGTGTCAAAATTAGAAAGCTTTGATAGGTGTATGGCTAGGATTGATTTACTTTTTGATCAAAGGTCAAGATCATGCCAAAATTCACTTAGGAAAAAATTAAAAAAAAATTTGGGCAATTTGTTGCAAGGCCATTCGGCCATGTGGAAAGCAAGAAGGAGAAATTTTATTTTTGACCCCAAAACTCTTACTTTTTGGTCCTTAAACAATTAAGAAATTGTTAGAAAAAAATTGCAAAAAGGCCCTTGATTTTTGCCTATAAATAGGCATCAAAAATTCAAGAAAAAATTAAAGAAATGCAACTAAACTCTTGCCAAAAATTCCCAGCCAAAACCGTGGAGGAGAAACCCATTAAACCAAAAATTTTGTTTGAAATTTCACACCAAATCTAGTTTAAAGTTCACTTCCAATATCAAGCCAACAATCAAGCAAGGTAAACCCTAAATTTGAAACTTTTTCTTTGGTTTTTTTTCTACTAAAAACCGTGGGTTTTGGAAGTGAAAAACAATGAGAAAAATTTGTTGAAGTGTTGATTCTAGGATTTGTCTAATGTTATGGTATTCAAAGCATGAAATTGGAAAGAAAAACAAGCAAAATTTTACATGTTTTTGTTGTAAAATCCGTGGCTCCTAGGGTATTATAATTTCATGAATTTTGTTGTTTTGCTATAGTATTGATGTTCATGTAATCATATGAAAAATTAAGCATGAAATGAATGTTAGAAACAAGAAAAATTTGAGGAAGAATGCTTGCAAAAACCGTGGGCATGATTGTGAGAAAATGGGAAGATTTAATGTTGATACAAGTTGATAAAAACCTTAGGAAAGAAAGAAAAATTTTCTTTCTATTTTTGAAATAAAAACCGTGGCTATGTTTAGGGTTATAATGCATGTTTTGTTTGTTTTTAAATGTTATTTTATACATTAAAAAGTATAAGACTAATGTGATGTGGTGATGAAAATTTATTTGATGTAAAAATCTAGTAAACTAGGGTTAGTTTGAAAAAAAAAAATGGTTATGTGATGTGATTTGTAAATGTTGAAACATATGGAAAATTTTTATACAAAGTTTGGAAACTTTGTATAAAATAGGCCTCTGGTATAGTACGTGGCAGGTACAAAGGTTCTGAGGCATACCTAACGCCGGGAAACCTTAAAAATACAAGCGGAAATGCTGCCGAAATTTCTAAAATCGGCTTAAGGGCATTTCAGGAAACGAGGGGTAAAAATATCAAACTTGGAAAGGAAACCGAGACCCCTCGGTAAGGAAACCGAGACCCCTCGGTGAATTATGATTAGAAATGGAAAACCAACCCAAAAGGAATAGTAAACCGACCCTAAATCACTAAAATGCCTAAAACAGGAAAAAAATCGATGTTGGGGGTATTTTGGGAAACGAGGGAAAATTTTAGGTCGGGATAGGAAACCCGAGCCTCTCGGGGTTTGAGGGGCGGGGACGGGATGAATAACATTTAATAAATAGTGAAAAGGCCATTTGAGGCCCCGAAACGCTCGAAAAATGAAAAAACGACCCTAGGTGATGGATGAATAGTAACCGAGGGTCGGGAAAAATAAAGTTGAGATTTTGCAGCAATTTAAGCTGTAAAATGATACGAAAGCTTAGGAAATATTATTTTAAAATTTTTAGACTTAGAAAATTTGGAAAGAAACAGTAGAATGAAGCCAATTAGGGTTCCAAAACCCGTTAGGGGCAAAATGGTCATTTTGACCAAAAATTTCCGAAAGGGCTCGGAAATAACTTTAAAAGATCTAGAATAACTTAGATAAAATTATAAAACTCAAAATAAGAATTTTAGAGTTAAAATTCTAAGAACTTTAAGAAACACGGGCGTGTAGGGGAAATACACGGCCGTGTATAGGAAAAATTTTATAACCCGAGAGGTACACGGGCTTGAACACGGGCGTTTATCGAGCCGTATACAGTTACACGGCTAAGAAAGAAAATAACGTGGCCGTGTAAAATAGACCCAAGAGGTACACGGCCTGGAACACAGGCGTGTTACAGACCGTGTACCACAAATAAAATTTAAATGTGTAGAATTGTAAGGAAAATATATATATTTTAGATAATAAATAAAAAGGGGTATTAACAGACACTATTATGTCTGTAGGAACCCACAATAAAGATAGAACTGTGGAGGAGTTCCGGGAATGGACACTAGCGCAGTATTGGTAAGTTCAAGCATTTTCATGTCTGCAACATGAAATACTGTGTTAATCTATTCTACACTAGCTGCACACTAGATATAAAATCCTATGAATAATTAGGAATTAGTTAGTATAACATATCCCAAATCGAGAAAATAAGTAAGACCTACGGGCAACAGAGGATTGTGACCTTGAGGTAACTTATGCAACCACTTGGTCAAAACTGTAAATTGAAAGATGGTAAATGAAACCACTAAGGCGTACCGCCCCTCCAACATAGTGGTGGAGGTTTGTTAAATCCTACGGGATTATCAGGGCTGTGGAGGACGATGTTCTAAGGTCGCTCCTTGGACCCTCCCAGTCAGCGTGCAAATAATCATCGGTACTGCCAGAAACAGAGCTCTACATTAGACATCAAATAGAGAATAAACAATCAATAAAATGATGGAGATCATAATTGAGCATAACCGAAGCTTACACTAGATAAAGGTAATTTCGGTTAGGGTAAATGAATAGTATCTTGATAGAGTGAAGTGAATAGTAACCAGTTAGGGTAATTGGTACTATTCACCGATCAAAGGTCAACTGTACTATTCATGGTGAATAGTATTATTCATGGTGAGATTGAGTTTTTCTTGTCTTTGAATCAATATGATTCTTACTATGTATGTTTGAACTTACTGAGCCCGTTAGCTCATCAGTTTGTTCATGTTGCAGGTAAGAAACCTGTTCTGTAGATATATGAATGGCAGTAGGATGCGAGCGTGTTAAAGGGATAGGGAACTCACCGTGGACATGGTCCTGCCATAAGTTTTCCGCTGAGCTTTTTGAGTAAAGAAAATATGTTTACAGACAAAGACTACAATGCATATAAATATTATATTTGTATTAAATATGTGGTACTTATTTCAGACATGGAAAAAAAATGGTGTTATATTTTATAGCGCTTTCTTAATTAATATTCATAAGAAAAAGTATGTATTAAAGAAAAAAATTTTGGGGTGAAATTTTTGGCTCTTGTATTTAAGAAGTTTTAGTTTAAGAATTTAAAACTGACGACTCGGATTGAGCATCCGAACGGTCTTGGTCGGCCATAGAGTCGATTCATGACGGTTGCGAGTGGTTGGAATCTGGGGGACGTCACATGAATAGTACTATTTACGTATGAATAATACTATTTATAGGAAATTAGATTTTGATGTTTTTGAATCTATATGATTCTTATTAAGTATGTTTGAACTTACTGAGCCTGTTAGCTCATCAGTTTGTTCATGTTGCAGGTAAGACACCTGTCTAATAGACTACATGGATGGCGTGCGCGTGTCAATGGGATAGGGAATTCACTGTGGATTTGGTCCTACCATAAGTTTTCCGCTGGGCATTGAGAGTTAGTGAATTGAAGAGAATGTCTTTTGAAAAATACAGTATAAATATATTGTATGTTGTACATTATATTGTACTCAAAAAGACATCTAAAAGCTAGTATTGTATTTTACAAGGCTTTCATACTTAGTTTTCTTTTAAGGAAAGTGTGTATTAAAAAGAAAAAAAAATCATGGGTGAAATTTAGACCCTGAAAAATAAGAGTTGAGAGAAAAAGAGTTTTAAATGGCAATTCGGATTTGGCACACAGGCTGTCTTAGTCAGTAACAGAGTCGGTTCATGACAGTTTTAACGTGGTTGGATTCGGGGGCGCCATACTGCGCAATCTTCATTTGTCGCTGTATCTTTGTAACTGCATCAGTTGTTTCTTGCACAAAATTTGTCTTGTGCAGTTGCTTTTCTTGTAGATCATACCTGTGAATAGGTGATCTACACTTCCTTCCACATAAAGCTTCATAGGGTGCCATTCTTATGGAAGCTTGGTAGCTATTATTATATGAAAATTCTACCAATGGAAGTTTTTCAATCCAGCTTCTCGGGAAATATATTGTACACGCACAAAGCATGTCTTCTAACGTTTGGATTGTCCATTCAGATTGCCTATCTGTCTGTGGATGAAATGCCATACTCAGACGTACTTCCATTCCCATAGCTTCTTGCACACACTTCCAAAAATTTGAAGTAAGTCGTGCATCACGATCCAATACAATGGACTTGGGAACTCCATGTAACCTGATGATATGGTTAACATAAAGATTCGCTAGCTTTTCCAGTGAAAAATTCATTTTCACTACTATGAACCTTGCCGTCTTTGTTAACCTGTCGACAATAATCCAAATGGCATCGTAGCCTTCTTGGGTTTTTGGTAATCCTACAATAAAGTCCATCGTAATGTGTTCCCATTTCCATTCAGGAATTTCTAACTATTCCAATTTCCCACTTGGATGCCGGTGTTCAGCCTTGACTTTTTGGCACATCATACATTTACTCACGAATTCAGCAATGTCTTTCTTTATCCCTTTCCACCAGAATTGTAACTTTAAATCCTAGTACGTCTTTCTGGCTTCGGGATGCACTGAATATGGCATTTCATGGGCTTCTGCCATAATCCACCTTCTTAATCCTTCATCATTGGGAACATGAATTCTTCCTTGATGTAAGATCAATCCCTCTTTGGACACTCCTTCTTGAGGACTTGCTAGATTTGGATTTCACCTTTGAGCCTCTCTAATGTCCTCATATAACGACGATTCCAATTGAAGTGTAGCTAATCTTCCAGATATAAGCTCCATCTTCAATGCTTTGATTTCCTGCTGCAATGGTCTTGGAAATTTTCCAATCGACAGTTGCTGCGAAACATCTGATTTTCTACTTAATGCATCTGCAACGTGATTGGCTTTTCCAAGATGGTAAAGGATCTCGTGATTGCGAATGATCTCTTCTACCATATATTCAACTCCTTTTGCGTGAAGAAGTACTTTAGACTTTGATAGTCAATCTAAATCGGACACTAGGCCCTATATAAATAGTGTCACCAAATCTTCAGTGCGAACACTAATGTGGCAAGTTCCAGATTATGTGTGGGATAATTTTTCTCATGGTCCTTTAATTGACGTGAGGCATATGCTATCACCTTATCGCCTTGCATCAGGATAGCTCCTAATCCCATCTTTGACGCGTCGCTGTAAATCACGAACATCTCCCCTTAAGTAGGAAGTGTAAGAATTGGCACACTCGTTAATCGCTTCTTTAACTCTCGAAAGCTTCAGTCCACTCGTACTTTATCTCTTTGCTTGTCAAAGCTGTAAGAGGTGTAGTGAGTCGTGTGAATCCCTCTACAAATCTTCTATAATAGCTGGCTAGACCCAAGAAACTCTATATTTCTGTCACATTCTTAGGTACGGGCCATTTATTGATCGCCTCCACTTTCGCAGGATCCACAGTGATTCCTTCCTTAGAAACCACATGTTCGACGAAATGTACTCTATCTAGCTAAAATTCACACTTAGAGAATTTTGCATAGAGCTGGTGCTTCCTTATTGTCTGAAGAACGATCCATAGGTGTTCTTCATGCTCCTCACGAGTCTTTGAATATAAGTATGTCATCGATAAACATAATGACAAACTTATCTAGTAATTCTTTAAAGACTCGGTTCATTAGGTCCATGAACATGGCTGGTGCATTTGTCAACCCAAACGGCATCACAAGAAATTCGTAATGACCGTAACGGGTCCTAAATGCAGTCTTTGAAATGTCACTCTCCTTGATTTGCAGCTGATGATATCCTGATCGTAGATCGATCTTGGAGAATACTACTGCGCCTTTGAGTTGATCGAACAAGTTGTCAATTCTGGGTAATGGATACGTGTTCTTGATAGTGACCTTATTCAACCCCCGGTAATCTATACACATACGAAATGTATCATCCTTCTTCTTGACAAACAACACAGGAGTACCCCATGGAGAATAGCATGGACGGATGAATCCTTTGTCAAGAAGTTCTTTTAGTTACTCTTGTAACTCTTTCAACTCCGCTGGTGACATCCGGTATGGTGCCTTTGAAATAGGTGCAGTTCTTGGCATCAATTCGATCTCAAAGGAGATCTCTTATTCAAGTAGCAATTTGGGTAATTCTTCTAGGAAGACATCGAGGAACTCGTTCACAATGGGAACATCTTTAGGTTGAAGCTTCTGTTCCTCCATCACATTCACTGTGTATGCTAAGTATCTAGCACAGCCGCTAGCCATTAGCCTTCTTGTTTTCATCGAGTTGATCATCATCTTCCTCGATTTGTGTGACGAATCAGCATTTTCAAATTCGTCTTCCTGGTCGGTTGGAACATTATCTTCTGCTTCCGACAATCGATCGTGGCTTGATACTTCCCTAGGAAATCCATTCCTAGTATTACATCGTAATCAATGAACTCCATTACGATCAATTCCGCATACAACTCCTTATTTGCCACAATTATTGGCACATGAGGCAACCAATAATTGGACATGAATACTTCTCCTGGGGGTAGAGCCGTTCTAAAGGTCATATCCATATTGTCTTTAGGATATCCTATCTTGTTCGCAAATTCATATGAAATAAACGAATGCATAGCTCTAGAATCAAATAAAATAGATGCCAAATGATTAGCGACAGAAAGCTGACCTGTCACTACATTGGACGTCCCTGCTTCCACATCCTCCTTGGTGTAGACCATAACTCAAGCATCTGCACGAGATAAGCGTTCTGGTCTTTCTTACATCTCAGAATGTGAAGGGCCTTTAATCTTTGCTTGCATTGCATGGGCTTGGGGACGTTGCTGCTGTGGCTGAAACGTTCTGTGCACATTTTGCCTATTCTCAGTACAATTTTTGGCAAAATGACCTTCCTTTCCACACTGAAAATAGACATTCGGTGCAAGTCTACATCTACCTGAATGTCTTCTTCTGTATACAATGCAGTCACAAACAACACCTAAAGCATTATTATTAAGCTTTTGCTATTGATTCCTATGCTCGAAATTATTTCCCTTCCTCTTTCCTTGAGACTGTTGGCCAGAAGTACTCGATTGTCCGGCCTTAGCATTCTGATTTGGCTTGCTTCCCTGTCTAACTTGGGATCCAGCTTGTACAGCTTTTGCCAAAACTTTCTCCTTCTTTTTGGCATCCCAAATCTTCTCCTTTTCCTCCCTCTGTCGAGCTAAGTGATACTCGCCCCTCAAAGCTCGACTAACACAATCTGCTACAGTAGTGGGTGGCATTAACCCACTATCTACTAGAGCTGTGATGCCGGTTCTAAACATCCCTAGCATCTTTTGGATCTTCTCCCCCTTAGTAGGGACAACATATGGACATAGGCAGGATAACTGGTCAAACTTCTAACAGACCTTGCTCACTGTCATATTTCCCTATCTCAGTTCTGCAAACTCCCTCTGTTAGGGTCGCAGCAGTGCGAGATCGTAGTACTTCTGATTAAATTCTTCTAAGAAGTCTACCCATGACATTGTGGCCGCGTTTCTTCTTAGCTTGATAGTGTCCCACCAAAATCTCGCATCCTTCTTCAATACAAAGGATACACACATGATTCTTTCTTGATCATTCAGATTTATAAATTCCAAAATCACGTGGAGTGAGGACAACCACTCCTCTGCTTCTAATGAATTTGCAAAACGCTTGAATTAAGGTGGCTTCATCCATCGAAATCTTTCATAGAGTGGTTCCTGATTCATTCAGGGTTGTGGTTGGGGTTCTACTACTATCTCAGGCACATCTGGCAGCACTTCCAGTTCAAGTGCAGCCATCTGAGAGGTTTGGCCTTCATCTTGGCCTTGCCTCTGTTCCATCTGCTCTAGTCTTTATCTTAGCTCAACATTCTCTTTCATATGAGCTTCTAGCCTAGCTTGTAATTCATCTACCCTTTCTGAAAGGACTGGATGCTCTCTCATGTTTTACTGATTTCGTGGGTTCGCTATCTTTGTCTAGTGCCTATAATCGCATGAAAATCAATAGTTAGATTTTCAACAAACATATTTTTACAATATAAGTAAAAATAGTTTCGATCATCATATAATTTCAGACACCTCATAATTTTGATATATCAAAATTTCATGTCATTTCATTTCAAAATTTTCATATACACATCAACTCGAAGGTTCTTTTCAAAACGACCTTTCGATACAGTCATACATACATATATACGAATATATATACATTTATACATCTTTATGTTTTTACATCTAGTTCCCTGGTTGAGATAGGTCCGAAACTGTCGAAAATTCCTTTGGATCCTCGTCATCCTCATCCGTACCATTTCTGACCTCAGATGGCATCGATCATCTAGTGGGACTTATACCCTCTCGTCGCCTCGATGGGCTGGTCTCATGGTCATTTGCCATAGGTCTCAATCCATATAGACGATCTACCATGGCATCTTACAATAGCTGCTCACGTCGCTTACGCACCATGCACTCCATCATTAATTCTTCCTCTACCTTAGCTACCATAATTATAAACTCATGTTGTGTTGTAGGATATTGAGGGGTTACCCTTTAACATAAGTCTATCGTAAGCCCCTTCTAGAATATGTCGTAAAAATCCTCGTGAGTAAGGTTAGACATGGGACATCTCCTCACAATGTTCTCCTCAAACTGCACTGCATAGGTGAAGATAGTATCACTCAACAGCATCTACAGTCTCTCAGCCTAGAGAATAAACTCTCTAACACCAGTATATCTGGGCATAGCCGGTGGCGGAGTCACTACCCTGCTCTCTGGAGGGTCTGGAACTGGTGCTGGACTCTTTGGTGGGAACTGCTGAATCATAATGTGTCTGAACTCAGGCCAGTCGAGTCCTAACAGCATCTCTTGGTCATAATATTCCCAATACATCCAAGCATCCTCATGAAATGTACCAACTGCTAACAGGACCCAGCAGTCATCATCAATGTCGCACTGGCGCATGATCATCTCTACATCATATAGCCAATCACGGGTAGAGATGCCCTATTAACCTCCCTTAAAGGTGGGTGGATGACTACCTCTTAAGGCGTGTAGTACTCGTACCGACACTCTGACTTGTACTTGGGCTCATCCACCAACCACTGGAATATTTTTGGCGACTAGTGGACTGACCACCGATCGAGGAGGCAGTGCTTGGATCGGTACTGGTGCTCTAACCTGTGGCGCTGGCAGCTTAGGCATCGGCGATCGATATGCCGATCACTAAACCATGGACGGCCTAATCACAGGCCTAGTCCATACCCGAATCGGTCCTCTCGGCCTATATAGATGGGGTCGCATATATGGTGGTCTAGTCATCGTATATCCTACAAAATATATAACCTCATATAAATGAAAAGTTAACTAACTTAAAGAAAGCAAACTTACTTAGATTGATGAGCAGGCTACGCTTTATGCCAATAGGGATATGGTCAACTACTATAATACCAACCTGTGATGCCCTCGACCTTGGCCATGCGTAATTGTCCTGATCCGACTCCGTTGTCAACCGGGACAGCTGTGCACCTCATTGAGTCGTCATTTAAAAACACTTTTACTTTAAATTTCTCACTTTCAGGGCCCTAAAATTTTCACCCATATTTTTTTTTCTTTTCAAACACTTTTCTTGCATAACCCCATTATATGAAAGCTATATAAAGTTTAGAACTATACGTAGTTGCCTTTTTTACAGTACAACATAATTTACAAAAATACACTATATGTACTTTGTTTCTCAAAAATACATTCTCTTCAATTCACTATTTTGATGCTCAGCGGAAGACTGATAGTAGGACCAAAATCCACAGTGGATTCTGTATCCCATTGACACCGCGTATCCTGTCGCCATCCAGGTAGTCTACTGGACAGGTTTCTTACCTGCAACATGAACAAACCAGTGAGCTAACAGGCTCAATAAGTTCAAACATATGTACTATGAATCATACAGGTTCAAAAATATCAAAAATACAATTTCCTATAAATAGTACTATTTATCTATGAATAGTAGTATTCACTTTGAACAGTACTTTGACTTTTGATCGATGAATAGTACTTTGACTCTAACCAGTTACTATTCATGTCACCCTAACCGAGTCCACTACACTTAATGTTAGTGTCGGTTATGCTCAATTATGTTCAATTATGGCTTTCATAACATTTTGTAGTCATTATCTTAGTTTAGCTCTGGTTTTGAGCTCATTTGGCCTTGTACCATTTTCTTGTGCGTACTGACTGTGAGAGGTCTTGAGAGCGACTCTGATGGCTAATCCTCCCCAGTCCATAATCACTTCCCTGACGGACCTTTAAACCTCAACCTTATTATTGGAGGTCGGTACGCCAAATATGGTTTCATTACCATCTTTCAATTACAGTTCTAACCAGGTGGCATTAAACATTACCTCAAAGTCAAGAACCGTTATTGCCCGTACGTCATACACATTCTTTCACACTCATTTAGTCACAGTACCCACAGTACACTTCTCAATTTATCATCTCTCGGGTGTGTTAGTCTAACTGCACCTTGGTGCCCATAGGACTTAACAGCTAATGCATAATTAGTATATATTTAAATATCATAGTATTTCATGTTGCATACATGAAAATGCTTGAACTTACCATAACTACGATAGTGTCCACCTTCATAAATCCTCCGCAGTTTTGTTACCTTCTCTAATTTGGGTCCTTATAGACAGAGTATTGTCTATTAATACCCATCATCAATTACCACTTTGGATATATTTATTTTGTGATAAATTTTACAATACATTTCAACTCTTTATGTGGTACACGACTTGCAACAAGCCCGTGTACCTCTCGGATTTACACTACATGGCCATGTTTCAATGTACACGCCCATGTTTAAATGTACACGCCCGTGTTTAAATATACACGCCCATGTACTTATAATTTTTCTGATTTTTAACTTTAAAATATTAATTATGGTCTCCAAAATCTTATTTAAAGTGTTCTAGATCCTTTATGGTCCTTTCCGAGCCTTTCGAAAATTTTTGGTCCAAATGATCATTTTGCCCCTGACGGGTCTCGGGACCGTAACATCTTCGTTCTACCATTTTTTCAGGATTTTCTAAGCCCAAATATCATACAATAATATTCCTTAGGCTTCGATATATTTTTATAGCATTATTGACTGCAAAATCGATAACTTTTCCACACCCAACCCTCGGGTATTATTCATCCAACACCTAGGGTTGTTTCTCATTTTTCTATTATTTCGAAGCCTCAAATGGGTATTTCGCTACTCCTGAAATGTTTCTAATCCCGTTCCCGAGGGGCTCGGGTTTTCTATACCGTCCATAAATTTTCCCCCTCGTTTCCTAAAATACCCCTAACGTCAATTTTTTCCCGTTATCTGTATTTTAGACACTGGAGGGTCGTTTTACTATTCCTTTTCGGGTTTCATTTTCCATTATCGGTTCCAACATACCTAGGAGTCTCGGTTTCATTTCTAAGCTTATATTTTTACCCCTCATTTCATGATATGCCCTTATGCCGTTTTAGAAATTTTGGCAGCATTTTTACGTATATTTTTAGGTTTTCCTGGCTTTAGGTACGCCTCAGAATCTTGGTACCTGCCACGTACTATACCAGAGGCCTATTTTATACAAAATTACCAAACTTTGCATAAAAATCTTTCCACATTAATCATCATTCAATCACAACACAATATTCTTCATTTTCCTCATCTTAACCCATGGTTTTCATTTGGTATTCAACACCGAACATTTTTTTGTCACAAGTCTCATTTATTACCATTCATTCTTAGGATTTCTAATGTACATTCCAACATCAAAACCCTAAGAAATTTTATTCCAACCTAGCCCTTTATAGCCACAGTTTTCACGTTCGAACCCTAGGAAAATTTTTCTCTTATTCGTAGGTTTTTTTATCCATATATTCTCATCAAATCCATTACAAAATTTTCCCATTTTCTCATGTTTATTGGCCATAGATTTTGGTATGAAACATGCATCAATTTGCTTGTTTCTTGATTCTACAACATGCTTTAATCAACAAACACCAAACCAACATAACCACTAAACAAAACATCAAACTTTTCAACACTTTTCAACACCCATGAGCCACGGATTTTGCAAGGAAAAATCAATGAAAATACTTCAAAATGGTGGCTCACCTTATCAATTCGATCCCTTGCAACTTGGTAAAGGTTTGGAAGCTAATTTGGTGTAAAATTTTTGTCAAAATTTGGTTTGGAATGGGAGAGTGCTACACGGCTACAAATGGCCAGAAATTGGCTGCCTTTCACCATTTTTCCAAATGAATTTTTTATGCCTATTTATAGGCAAAAGATGGAGGACTACTTAATAAAATTTCCCAACAATTAGATAATTATCTAGGGTCTTTTTAGCAAAATTTTTGGGTTCAAAGAAAAATTTTGTGCTGATTTTTTTCCCTTTTGGCCGAGCCCCCTTTTTCCCATTTCTTAAATTTTTTTCAAGCCATTTTGGCTTAATCTTGGACATTGATCCAAGATTCCTTTAATCCTAGCTATTAATGCCACCAACCTTCCTTGATAAGCTTTAATTATCCATTAATTACATCATATTTATGATGTCATATGTGACATCATCTAACTAATTCATGAATTAATTTGTGGTCAACGTTTGACCGAAAGTCAAACTGAGCAAAAATTTACTGAAATCGCGTAAGCGAGTTTCTGGTGCCTCCGGAATTCATCATCGTAAAATTTCGTCTTTTAGTGCACTTCACTGCACTCTCCAGGGTTTTTGTCTCCGTTTTCGAGCCGTCTCACCCGATTCTGTTCTGTAAGATTTTCCATCTCCGAACTCACACTCTTTAACACTGTTAGAACATTTTCACAGTATTCTCAATAGTATTAAAATACAACTTTTTCATATTTTATACATTAAATTTTTTATATACATACAATCTTAATTCTCTCCGAGAGTCTAAAAATTCCCGGTTGTCATAATCCAAGTGTGAGGAAAATCAAAATTCAACTAGGATTTTCTAGCTTAAATTTCCCCTTATCCTTATCCACAAAAACCGAATTCTCCTAGGCTTAATCTCTCCTAACAAATTCGACCACTTTTGGTTAGGTTTAGGATTCAAAATTCAAGTAGGATTCAAACAAGATTTTTCTCTCCATTGTCCATATCAAAACCAATTTTAACCATGTGGAATCATCCATAAAAAATTTGACTTTCACTTGAATTGTGATTCAAAATTTGAATTCAAATTTCAAAGTTCAAATTTCAAAATTCAAACTTCAATTTCAAATTTAAAGTTTAAATTTTGAATTCAAATTTCAAATTTCAAATTTCAAATTTAAAGTTCAAATTCAAATGTCAAATTCAAATTTCAAATTTAAATTTCAAATTCAAATTTCAAATTCAAAATTTAAATTTCAAGTTTCAAATTTCAAATTTCAAACTCCACAAAAAGTTGTATTTCAAATTTTGTCCTCATCGATAATTTTCTACAACTCTAATTCAATCTCAAATAAAATCATGGCAACTTTATTTGGAGTTTGAATAATTGTGTACTCTATTATCCAAAACAAAATCCGAATTCAACTGGAGATAATCTTGTCTTCCATCCTTATCCTATGTCTACACCTTCCATGCATAGTCAACTTGCCAATAAGCAAACACAAATCAATTTGCCATTCATTAAGGAATTATGTAGAGCTAGTAGTAGGACCAATTGCACATATATAATTAGGCTCCTGTGAATCCATATGATCATCATTCTGTATCAAACAACTTAATCATATGATTACTAATTTTAGAGTCACACCACTATAAACCTAAAACGAACTCCCAATTATATACTGGATTACGAAAGCCTGTGACAAGCTAATGTCCAATGACCTTATCATATATGCAAAAACCTCATATGATATCCATGATCAGCCTTAGGTCAAAGTCCATTTAGTCCTACTGATCAGGCTATCTTAAAGTTCCATTATCCTATCGAATAAGAAAATGATTATTCACCATATGTGAATAAGAGGTCATCCGCCTAGTAGACGACCCAAAGCTTTGTCTATTTTCACATCCAGTATAATGCCTTTAAGAGGATACCCTTAAATTCTTATTAGAGCTATGATTCGGATATCTGTAAACAAACCTTTCATTGTATACAAGTCATGCACCCAACGACCCAGTCTATAAGCTTACTACCTCTGAGATGCTTTAGCCATTGAAACATCAAAGTACACAAGTCATATATATGAAGTAGTTCATTTACTCAAGATTAAGGTTATTGCATAATGAACGTCAAAAGCAGATTGATCCACTCATAGTAGACTAGTAGATCAATCACACTTTAGTCCTAGCCCAATATGTCACCACCAAGCAACATATCTATATCTCTACTCGGGAGTCTATGATCCGGACGGTCAAGACAAATCGTCCTTATCATGGCTTTAGACAACATAATAGTCTTAACATGAGTTAGATGCTCGGTCTAACCCCATAGACTACAGACCTTAATTTAGATCGCTTACTTTAGAACATTATCTTCTCGCATACAAAAGTCCATTGCATGCAACATTCTAACAGTTTAACACAAGCAGTCAATGAGCCACATTTGCTTACATTTACTTTAACATGTAAATAGTATAAGGACAAATAGCTATATAATGAATAACCTCTATATAATTTTATTATCCAGTTCAAAATAAATGAAATACATCAAAATGTCTTTCTTGCTTAGGGCATCTCCTAACATGTGTAATCTCTTATCCAAAACAAAAATCAAATTCAAATAGGAGAAAATCTTGTCTTCCACCCTTATCCAATATGGATGCCATCTTTCTTTGTGCAAGGACAAGATTTTGTTTAATTCAAATTCAAATAAGATTCAAATTTCAAATACTTATTTTAAAACAAGATTTTCATAATACAAATTGATCACATATTTGAATTTCAAATTCAAATATAATTAATTTAAATTTTAAATCTTATCATCCAAAAATAAATATTAATAAATATTTATCCTATATATTGAATAATACAAAAATACAATTTTGTCACTCCAGCACACAAAGAAAAAAACCTACACCCTATAGGAGGGTGATCTAGATTTTTCTCTTCACAAAATGCAAGACAACAAGCTAATAAGTATATCCTGACCAATTACCATCCGTGAAGCGATTATGTGGAGTTAGTAAAGGGATCAATTGGATATATACAATCGGGCTCCCGCAAATTCATGTGATTATTGTTTTAAACCAAACAACTCAATCACATGATCACTAATTTCAGGGTCACACCACTATAGACTTGAAACTGAACTCCTAATTATATATCGCATTATGTAAGCCAATGATAAGCTATTGTCCAATGACCTTGTCATATATGTAAAACTCTCATATGGTATCTGTGATCAGCCTTAGGTCAAAGTGCATTCTACCTATTGATCAAGCTTTCTTAAAGTTCCATTATACTATCGAATAGGAAAATGATTATTCACCATATGTGAATAAAAAGACATATGCCTAGTAGACGACCTTAGGCCTTATCCATTTTCACATCCAATGTAATGCCTTTAAGAGGATACACTTAACTCATCATTTGTGGTAACCTGAAAGCCTTGGCAGCCCGGACCATCACTTAAAACTTGCTTAACTTAAACTTGAACATACTTAACTTACTTAAAACTATTTATCTTAACACCATAATTTTAGGGGATTTTTTTTGAATGCATACGCTTTACTATATACGCACATACATGTACATACTTTATGAACATATAACGGTCGTAATACAGCTGTAGTTTAAATATATATACATACTTAGGAAATACTAAACTAGTCATTACTTAAAATAAGTTTGGTTTTCAAAATAATAAGGGTTACTTAATATCTTGTGGAAGTAGAACTTGTGGTGATATCCATACCTAATCCTCACTTCAACCCTATCGCCATCATTGTCCATCGGAGTCTACCCCATAGGTCTCTTACTTATAACATGAACACACATAGTGAGCTTTACGCTCAGTAAGTACAACACTAAATCCATAAAACTGTCATTTAAAAACATATGCCATACTTTAAAGGCACATCAAGCTATCAACTACATCACAACTTCGAACATACCATGTGAACATATCTTGTAATTGGAAACATATCATGTAACTGAGAAGCATACTATAACTATAACTAGGGCATATCGAGAACTATGCATGAGCCGATTATGCTTAAATTATGCTTCATTATGCATTATCTTTTCTTATCTAAAGGGGCCTAGTGTCAGTACTACTACGCGCGGATCATCGGATTCACTGTGATCATACTTTCTTTATGGGCCTTGGCATGTTATATATTATGAGCCTTGGCTCGTTATACTCTGTGGGCCTTGGCCCGTTATATCTTATGGGCCTTACCCCATTATATACCCTGTGAGCCTTGGCCCGTTATACCCTGTGAGCCTTAGCCCGTTATACTCTATGGGCCTTGGCTGATTATACTGGCACCCTTATTCTTATTTACCTAATTCTTGAAATCATGAGTCATGTCTAATACCATCATGCCATAAGCTCTACTAGGTTATCCACTAATCATGTGCGATAGGGATATAAAGGTATCTAACTCACGCCATTCAATAATCTATGTGATTATAAAACATCTTATATCATGTTATGTAACAATCATTCAGGATTAACATACATATCACAGAGTAAAACAAAAGTTTCAAACTCATTTTATTCATGCTGCAGGTGGAGTTGTACTTACCTAATTTGTAGGTAGTTTGTACTTCGCCTCATCAAATTACAAGTTTCTACCTGTAACAATAACGCATTCCATTAATTATTCATTCTCAGGCCACTACTGTCATTAATGACTAATAAAATTCTATCGTTATATGGTACCGATCCCTATCGATATTAAACTGCTCTCTTTTGAGAGTTCGATAGCTACCTTCTAATCGTGGTTAATTTATTTATTTACCTAATAAATTAATTAACGTCTCTCTCTCTTCCTGTCTCGATTTTGATGGGTTAACTAACTAGTCAACTATTCGGTTATCTTGCATATTGATTTTATAGCCAATCGGGCTACCTCGACTGATTTGAAAAAATCATTATGGAAAACGTCCTGCTTTTTTTTTTTTTAAATAAAATTCCTTTCTTGAGGATTTAAACACAATCCCCTTTTTAACCCATTGGAAGATGAGAGTCTTTACTTAAAACCATTTTCTCATTTTAAAGAACACATTTTGTGTTCACTTGAAAGGTGATTTTTGAACCCTTTTTTGAAAAACTGTGTAGAACTTGCTTAAAACGATCGAGTTTGTGAAATCAGCGAGCATGAAATTTTTAGTCCTCGATGAGATGAATAACTTTTGTGTTCAACTCGGAGCTTAGTTCATACTCTATCGGGTCCTAAACACTATAAACCCATGGCTAAAAACTGTCCCAATTTTAGAAAATTTCTAGTTTTTCGGTTAATTAAAAATCACTCTGTTTGGGGCCCCAAAACGGCTGAGTTTTTGAAACTCCCGCAAGCTATCTTTTAGTTTTCGATGTATCGACATTTTTCGTGTTGAGCCCAAGACCCGATTCGGACTCTAAGTTACCTGTTTTAAAAAAAATATGAGACTGTTCCCTGTTCCTAGTTTTCCAGTCCCAGTTTTGACCTTCAGTCAGAAATCATCCCGAAAACCTATCTTAACATCATTTTTGCCAAAGGCTATTTGATGCAAAAATGTCCATAACAAAATTTCATAGAACTTTCATGTTTTGGAAAAGCTCAAAATCTATCTCTAACATGCTCAAAACTTGCCAAAACTGTGGCTAAACATTTAGGATAGTTTGGTTTCCAACCAAACCCTAAAACGTCCATGGTATCCACAAACCATAAAAACTTAAACCACAACCACACAACCATACAAACATAAAAATATACAATGCTCAAGGCTCAAACTAAACTTATTACAACCCATTGCTCAAAATACATAATAAATCTCCTTGATATCGAAACTTAATAAAGGACAAAAACCTTAAAGGGATGGGTTCTAGAGTTTTTACCTTAGCGTGCTTCAAAACTAGCACAAACCGAACAAGAATTATGACCAATAATTTGTATGGATCAAGGGTGAAAAAGAGGTCAGCTTGGGCTGAAAAAAAACATAGAAATTTTCTTGGTTCACAAAGCTAAATAAACAACCAAAACTACAAAGGAAAGATTCCAACACTTTTACCTTAAGTGACATTGAAGAATGGCTCCAACCAAGCAACAAACTAATCAATTTGAGGCTAACTTTTTAGTGAGTTTTTGGTGTATTTCGGGGCTGTGGAGGTGTCAACTAGGCAGAGGAAAAGGAAGAAGAGAGTTCGGTGTTTTGGTGGATTTTGGTGTGCAAAAGAAAAAAAATGGTGCAAAAGGTCATGCACACATACTTATAGACCAACCTTAGGCAAGATTTAATCAACCTAAACGACTTTAATTAAGCCAAACTTAACTAAACTTGGGGGACAAATTTTGGTGCTACTGGCCCCTTCAAAACCAATGGGAAACATAGGAGAAAAGGAGCCAAATTTGCATTTAATGCATTGCTAAAGTCAATAGTAAGTTGTTTCCACCTTTTCATTTTTTTTTATTAAAAGCAACAAGACATGTTCTTTTGTTTTGTGGAAAACTTTTCCACATTGTCTCCTAGGGCTGTGTTTGGCTACCCATAAACATGATTTCTAAGGGAAGAATTTCATCTGCAAAGGCTTCTTTTGGCAGTCTAATTTCCTCTAACAGTGTTCGCCCCTTTTTAAGCTGTGTTATAAACCTTGACCGAAAATTGATTCTCTTGATCCGATTCTTATTCTATTTATTCCTGGCCTATGAGCTCACTCTAAATCTATTACTATTCATCTACGATACTGTGGTTGTGTCTTAAACTGTGCTGACACTGTGCATATATAGTACAACTTTTTTGTGTGAAATTTCATACACAGGCTATCCTGAGTAATTTGGACGTGCTGATTCCGAATTTATCAGTTTTACATCTATCTGAGGTCGTCTGGACCAGTTTCTGGATCTGTGTGACTCCTACCGGAAATCACCTTTTGTGCTAAACGGACTTGGTTGAGCATTCTGACTCTAAATATATCAGTTTCGAGTTGAGGAAATGTCATCTTGACCCCTTTCCTGATACTGGGCTTGTCTCATACATGACTTCACATTTTGTGCCCATTTAACTAAATTGAGCATGCTGATTATAAATGTATTAGTTTGGTGTCAAGAAAACACCACCTCGACCATTTTCTTGATACTGTATATTTATCATTCAAAATTTCACTGTTGTGCTCAGATAACTAGTTTGAGCATACTGATGACTAGCTCATCAATTCTGTGTCAAGAAATGGTCGTCTTGACTAGTTTCTTGATACTGTGTGCCACTCATGCACACTCACACATAATAAGGTGAACCAATTTCATTCTCAGTTGCCCCTTTCATTGTATGAATAGAAATTAAATGTTTCTTTACTTGTTTAATTCATTCAAATTGGAAAATTATGCTGTACTCATAAACTTAATTTCTTATTACATAGTAACTATGTCCCATGAATAGGGCTGTTATTACAATCTACCCCTCTTAAAAATTTTCCTCCTCAAAAATTAGAACAACTCTGGAAAGTCTCTTCTCATGTCCTCTTCACGCTCCCATGTGGCTTTTTCGATATTATGGTTTTGCCACAAGACTTTCACAAGCGGTATGACTCTGTTGCTTAGTACTTTCTTTTCTCTAGCCAAGATCTGCATGGGTTTCTCCTCGTATAGCAGATCAGCATGCACTTCGACAGGTTCTTGACTCAGAACACGAGAGCTGTCTCATAGTACTTCTTCAGCATTGAAATGTGAAAGACATTATGTGGCGGCCCGCCCTTCGTAGAGATCATACAATACTATTACAGTTAAGCTTCATGGCTAACTGCGATAGATTGTACTCTTATGGGTCGCCGACTAATCTATCTCTCTTTAAAACATGATATTTTTGGGGGATTTTTTTTTCTTTTAAACATCATGTAAAACATTATCCACTAATCACTTTGTTTACAAGTACAAAGTAATTTACATAATACAGTACTTTTGTAAAATACATATTATTACAAAAGAACTGTCCCTTTTTCCTCTCCTTGTTAACGCTCAGCGGAAAACTCTGGCAGAACCATATCCCTTAGCCATCCCATTTGACACTCACTATCCCATCCGCCATCCAGCCATACAAAGCTAGTGAGCCGGTTGCTTACCTGCAACATAAGCAAAAATGGTGAGCTACAGGCTCAGTAAGTTCAAACATACAAGAAATAGAATTTCTATGAATAGTACTATTCATCATAAATAGTAACTTTGACTACTATTCATCATGAATACTAACTTTGACCACAAACACAATACATCAACTATGGTGTTAGTACTCTCACGAAACTGTCTTATGCTCAATTATGGCATAGTTTCAGTTTTAGGTAATTATCTTTATTTATGTTCTGGCTTTGAGCTCATGTTGGCCGTACCATTTTAGTGCGCATGACTGGGAGCGGTACATTAGTGCTGACCTCCACAGCCTTAATCTCATCATCATAGCCCCGAAGGCAAAGTTGTACATGACTGGGAGCGGTACATTAGTGCTGACCTCCACAGCCTTAATCTCATCATCATAGCCCCGAAGGCAAAGTTTACCTCCTCGTATGGAAGGCTAGTACGCCAAAAGTGGTTTCATTACCGACTTTTAAAAGTTCTAACCTGGTGACTTCATATTGCCCTGTGGTTAGGAATGGTTCATATTTTAATTTCATGTGAGTGAGTTTCATTAACCTCACTCTAGTGCCCGAAGCACAATTTATTATGTGTCCCATTTTCAATAGTGCCCGTAGCACATTTCATATCTCTCTCTACTCTATAATAGTGCCTGTAGCACATATGTACCTAACTTATAGTTAGTACATCAAAGTTAGCAATAATAATGCTACATGTTGCAAACAAGTAAATGTCTGAACTTACCTTATCCGTTTCTTCTCCTTTTCCTTCCTGGATCTTTAATCGTTCTCCTTGTGGGTCGATATTGGGATCCTACAAACAAAACCTTGTCTGTTAATTTCATTTCCATTTATAGCTTTTATTTTTTTTATTAAAAAGCTTAAATAAAACCCATTTATAACTTTTTAGGCTTTATTTATCATTTTCCCCATTTTTCTCAACTTTTGAAAAATTATGATTTTGCCCCTGCATTTTGGTAAAATTACAATTATGCCCCTGACGGGATTTTCTAGATCTAGACTGCACTTTTGGCTCTCAGGAACTTTTCTGACTCTTTTCTTATTCATTACCGGGTTTGTTTCTATTTTATTTTCATTTTTCACCTTCCCGACCCTCGGGAAGCACTATTTCGACCCTTACGTCGGTTTAGTGATTTTCTCTCGTTTCGGAGCCTCAAATAGACGTTTTACTAGTATTTAAAACGTTCATCTAGACTTTCTTGATTTAGGTCTTTGAGGCTCGGATTTTCTGTACTCGACTCGGACCTTTACTTCGTTTCCCAAAAACGCCCCCCTCTCGGGGTCGGTTTTTCAGTTTCACTTGCGTTTTACATTTTTAAGGGGATGGTTACTATTCACGAACCACCACTTAGGTTTCCCTTATTCAATTTTCCTCCAGGGACTCGGGTTTCCGACCCGACTCTAAACTTTTATTCTTGATTTCCTTTTTGCCCTAAATGCTGTTTTTCAAAATTTCGGTAGCATTTCGGCGTAAGTTTAAGGCTACTAGCGTTAGGTACGCCTCAAACCATGTGTACCTACCACGTACTATACCAAAGTCCTATTTTATGTAAAATTTTTCCAAACTTTTACATAAAAGCTCACACAATCAACAATTCACATTTTGAACCACAATTCAACAAAATGCTTTCAATTTTGCCCTTAGTTTTAGCCACGGTTTTCCTATCCAAAACCTAGTCAAAACTTTTCAATTCTTTAACCAAATTTTAGGCTATTCAAAGGCTATTGCCTAGCATATTTTCAAGCCAATTTCTCACACTTTACAATACAATTTCTTAGGGTTTTTCAACACACATAACCCACGACCATTTTAGGGAAAACATGCACCAAATTTTTGTTTCATGCTTTCAACTACATAACCAACATTTCCATAGTCCAATGCATGATTTAAACTAATCAATCATCAAGTTAATCATGCAAAAATGTTCACTAAACCCTAACTACACCACACGGCCATATTAGGGAATTTAGATACCAAATTTTTTGCCAAGCTTTCTAACCATGCAAATCATGCTTTCCATATAACCAAAACATGATTTAAAGCATCACAACACTTAATTAACAACAATCCATGAACAAACACACAAGATAAGCCACGGATTTACCATTGAAAAACCAACCAAAACTTTGTTTTTCTTTAAACAAAATACATGGTTTTTCTTCTAATCAAACCATAAGCAAAACCCATATACCAAATCAACCAAATCAACTACAAAATTTCTCATCCTTTAAGCCAACAAACCCACGGATTTTTCAATGAAATTTCAAGGAAAAATGCAAACCAAAGATGGCTACTTTGATTTCTTGCTTCCTTTGACTTCAATGATGAGTTTGCTACCACTTTTGTGAAGAAGGTTTGAAATTTTGGCTTGGTTCTCCTTTGGTTGCTCAGGGTTCTCTCTATGGTAACACTTAGATTTTTTTTTTTGCTTGTTTTCCTTTGAAAAGCTATGGGTTCCTTTTGTTCCAAAGTTTGCAGACTCATTTAACTAGGAAAAACTAATTAATTTGGCTTCCAACCAATGGAATTTCAACACTTTTCATGCCTATTACTTTCCCATTTTCACAAAATGAATTTGGCTTATTTTGGCCAAATCTAGGCCTTTAGATTAAAAGTAATTTCAATCTTGGCCACTAATGCCACCAACCACCATTTTTAAAGTATTTAATAAATGCTTTAATGATGTCATTAATGTAAAGTAAAAAGTTTAACTTTGACTTCACTATTCATATTAATTCGACTACTTTTTGACCAATGTCGGATTGAGTCGAAATTTTCCTGGAATCGTCCCAGCGGGTTCCTGAGGTCTCTGGTGTAGTCGGATTAATTTATACTGCTTTCGTTTGATCAAAATCAATCCCGGAAGTTTTTTCCATCTTTTAGTGCACCATAGGCACCGATTAGGGTTTTTAATGTCATTTTGACACCGTTTCACCCGTTTTTCTTCATCAAAATTTCTCAACACCGAATTTTTATCCATTAGCATTGTCAGAACATTTTAATACATTCTAAACAATATAAATTTATTTATTTCACTCTTTAAACAGTACAAGTTGTCACACATATACAGTTGTACTTTTTCTTTTGAGAATGCCAGAATTTCCCGGTTATCACACATTATGTACTGAAGCTAACTCAGGAGGAAGCGCTAATCTATAAGCTACCTTCCTGACTCTCTCTATTATCTCAAAAGGTCCTATGTACCTAGGACTGAGCTTTCCTTTCTTTCCAAAGCATATCACCCCTTTCATGGGTGCCACTTTGAGAAAGATTGAGTCTCCTACTTGAAACTCGAGAGGTCTACAATGCTTATCTGCAAAACTCTTTTGGTGACTGTATGCTGTATCTAACCTTTCTCGTATTAGCTTCACGTCTACCATTGTAATCTTGATAAAGTCCGTGCTAACTAGTTGTTTCTCTCCAGTCTCATGCTAATGAACTGGGGATATGTATTTTCTTCCATAAAGCACCTCGTACGGTGCCATCCTTATCGCGAAATGGTAGCTATTGTTGAATGAAAACTCAATCAAGGGTAACTTCTTATCCTAGTTTTCCTTAAAGTCTAGGACGTAAGCTCTCAACATGTCCTCCAACATTTGTATGGTCCTTTTAAATTGCCCATCAGTCTGAGGGTGGAAGGCTATGTTGAATTTCAACCCAAATCCTAATCAGCCTAAATGCTTTGCCAAAACCTGGAGGTAAAGCTTCCGTCACGATCTGAAATGATCGACTTTGGCACTCCATACAGTCTTATGATCTGAGCTCATAGCTCTTTGCAAATCATTCGATCAAATAGCTAATCTTTATGGCTAGAGATCGAGCTGATTTTGTCAGTCTGTCTATAATCACCCAGATTGAGTCGTTACCATTTGACGTCCTCAATAGTTTGACTATAAAGTCCATCGTGATCTGGTCCTATTTCCATTCTAGTAGCTCTATTTTCTACAACTCTCCTACTGGGCATTGGTGTTCTACCTTAACCTTCTGATAAGTAAGGCATTTGGCTATGAACTCAGTGATGTCGTTCTTCATTCTAGGCCACCAAAAGCTTTCTTTCAGATCCTTTTACATCTTGTTCGCTCCTAGATGTATAGAATATGGTGTCTCGGGAGCTTTCAAAAGGATTCGTTTATTGAGCTCTTCATCCTTCGGAATACATACTCTATCCTTATAATAGAGTATGTCATTCTTAGACACTTTAAACTCTAAACCTTTGTCCTCCGTAGCTTCCTTTCTTGGCTTGAACAAGGACAATCAAGCTCTTGGTCGGTTTTGATCTCGCCCAGGAGTGATTGGAAAGTCATGTCGGACAATCTTCTTATCAGAATCTTGATCTCACTGCTGCACAAATCCATCTGCAGAGCTTTCGATAAGGCACTAATAGCCATGAATGCTTTCGACTTAACGCGTTGGCTACCTTGTTGGCTTTTCCCGGATGATAAAAGATTTCGTAGTTGTAATCCTTGATCAACTTTAACCATCTTTGCTACCTCATATTGAGCTCTTTTTGTATGAAGATATACTTGAGGCTCTGGTGGTTGGTGCGAATCTCGTACTTGACTCCATAGAGGTAGTGCCTCCATATTTTCAATTCAAAAACTATCACTGCTAGCTCCAGATCATGCATTAGGTAGTTTTTCTCTTGGTCCTTAAGTTGTCGTGAGGCATATGTAACTACTCTATCGTTCTGCATTAACAGAGCTCCTAATCTGGTCATAGATGCATCACCATAAATCACAAAACTTCCTTAACTAGCATCTAGAATGGTCAATACTGGAGCGCTTGTGAGTTGTCATTTCAGCTCTTGAAAGCTCTCCTCACATTTGTTGGTCCACTCGAACCTCTTTCCCTTTCTAATGAGTGTTGTAAGTGGGCCGGCTAACTTCAAAAAGCCTTCGACAAGGCATCGGTAATATCAAACTAGACCTAGGAAACTACATATTTCCGTCATGTTTCTCAGAGTTAACCATGTACTAACTGCGTCAACCCTTACTTGGTCTATAAATACTCCTTCCTTAGAGACTATGTGACCTAGTAAATGAACCTTCTCCAGTCAAAACTTGCACTTGGAGAACTTGGCATGTAGCTGGTGCTCTCTTAACACATGTAAGATGATCCTCAAGTGCTTTGCATGCTTCTTCTTCATCTTGGAGTATATAAGTATATCATCGATGAACATAACGACAAACTTATCCAAATAGTCCTTAAATACGTGGTTCATTAAATCCATGAAGGCGACTGAAGCATTTATTAGTCTAAACGACATAACAAGAAACTCATAGTGTCCGTATCACATTTGAAAAGCTGTCTTGGGCACATCCTCATCCCTAATTCATAGTTGATGGTACCCTGAACGTAGATCGACCTTTGAGAATACTGCCGCATCTTGAAGTTGAACAAACAAATCATCAATCCATGACAAGGGATACTTGTTCTTAATTGTAATCTTGTTCAGCTCTTTGTAGTCTATACACATCCTTAGTGTGCCATCTTTCTTCTTTATGAACAGTACGGGTACTCCCCAGGGCAAAAAGCTCTATCGAATGAATCTCTTGTCCATCAGGTCCTTCAGTTGAGCTTGGAGGTCTTTTAGCTCTACAGGGTTCTCTATACGGCCTTAGAGATGGGAGCTGATCCTGGTAGCAATTCAATCTCAAATGAGATTTTATGCTCTGGTGAGAGTCCAAGAAGAACTTTTGGAAATACCTCTATGAATTCCCTGACTATTGGCACGTTCTCGAGTCCTATTATGATGCCTTAAATTTTATTTAAGGGTCAATATATAATTTAAATAAAATTAGTGTGCCAAAAAGTAATTAAAAATCTTTTGGAAACCCTAGGTTGGTTTCCTAGTCAAATTCCGCTCAAAAAGTCAACAATTTTAACTTAAAAAAAAAACCCTAAAATATTCGGCCATCACTTGGGATTTTTAATTAAAATTTAAATCCCACAAATCCAAGGAGGATTCAAATTTAAATTTCATCCCTTAAATATAAAGAAGAATTTCGGCCATAAAGTGTAGGAAATAAAGGAGATTTTATTTGAATTAAAAGCTAGGTCAAAACTCATTCAAAATTCAAATTATTTTTTTTCCTAAAAACTAATGGATAATTTTCAGCCACGTAAGGGGAAATAAGAGAGAAAACCCTAGCCTCAAAACAGCACAAAAACTTTTCCTTTTGCCCCTTAAAATTTTCAGCCAAACAAGGAAGAGAAAGGGAAAGAAAAACCTAGTATAAAAACCCTCTTTTAACTCTCATTCACCCTTCCTTTCACTCTCAAAAATTCGGCCAGCCTCCCCTTGTTTCCTCTCTGAATTTTCTCACCCAAAATAACCCCAAAACAACAAACAAAAACCTACCTAAAGGCTGCTCAAGGATTTAACAAATTTTGAGACAAAAACAAGGTGAGAAATTAACTTTTTCCTTCCTTCTCCTTTTGATTTTAAATCCGAAATTTATATGGTTTTCTCCACTGTTTTCACTACTGTTTTGAAGACCCCAACACTCACACAAATTCAGCCAAAAAGGAGACCAAGCATCAAAAATAGTGCAGCACAAACAAGGTGTGAATCTCTCTCTCAAACCCTAAAAATTTTGCCTCTTTGTTTCCCTTTCAAAAACCCTATTATCACATGTGTAAAATTTTATGTTTTTGTCAATTTGATTCTTGGGTTGTGTTAACCACATATAAAAAGGTCCTCCACAAAATTTTGTGATCATTGGATGAAAATTGTGTTGATTTGAGACTAATTGAAATTCGGACACAGAAAAACAGAAATCTGGAAAATTACCATATAAACAGTAAATTTGTGTCAGCCATAACTTGAGTTTTAAAAACGATTTTTGAGTGATTCTTGAGCCTAAAATTAAATTCAAGATGTCCCCCAAAGGCCTGCAAAATTTCAGAACAAACTCATCCGTTTTCCCAGTCAAAATATTTTTCTAAGATAGGCGGACAGAACTGCCAGTTTTTGAACTGAAACTGAAACCCAGATTTTATGCCTGAAAACAACCCCTCGGTTTTTGGCCTAATTGAATAACCAAATGATGTCCAAAAATTATAAAAATTATATGGAATTAAAGCTACGGATGTCTAGTTTAACATATTAAAAATTTAGAATTTTTGGGATTAAAAATGAATTAATATTAATTTTACAATCAGCCTAGGTCAGTCTGTCCATGTCCAGTAATATCCTAACTTAGAGTTTTTCACAAATTTTAAATCCCAAATGTTTATTAAACGTTTTGAAATCTTTTGTGGCACACTAAAATGATTGGATGATTATGTCTAGACCTAGACTGATCATATGTTGTGATTATAGGATTTATTTGACGTTCTTGCTGGATTTGTGGATCACGTTATCGTAACGCTTGTGCGATAATCGAGGTAGGACGTTCTAGCCTTTTCTGGGAGTAGTCAAGTGTTTTAAATTTCCCTGTTTTATCGATGGCATGCTGTTTTCAGTTTATGAAATTATTATATTGTTTTTGATGAAATAAACGCATGCAATGTATTTGGTAATTAAATGTGTATTTTAAAATGTGTTTTGATTTATGACATAATATAACTTAGTAAATACCATCTTTTGAATAATCTGGTGAACATAATTGAGCTCTAGTTCACGATCATTATAAATGATGCGTGTGTCCCAAAGTTGACGCCATGAGGGAAGGTCCCTAAACCTACGCAGGGCCGTTCAGCCTATTTAGACCGTAACGAGATGATCTAGGATAATTCAAATTCGAGGCACGTATATTATAGCTACGACAAGTCCTCACTAAAAATATGATGGTTTATTTTAATGATTTATTATTTTAATATTGGGGCACGTATATTGCAGCTACGCTAACTTCTCAATAGAATAAAACTTATATTAAAAATGTTTTCATGAAATTGTTGATTATTTGTTTTAAATGATTATTATGCCATGTATTCTTAAATTGTTGATTTTATTTTTGGAAACAAATATTATGCCATACATTTAAATGCTACCTATTTAATCCACCTTTGTTTCTGTCCTACTGAGCCAGCGCTCACGTCCCTTTTCTTTGTGATTTCGAAATGACTACTTCCAGGTGCGGGAGGTAGTAGTTCCGAAAATCGTTGAGATATCTGTTACTACCGAAGATGATGCTATCCGTTTTCTCCATCTTCTTCTTTATGTTTCTCGTTCTGATGTAATGAGACTTTAAGTTTATACTTTATTTCACGTTATTTAAATTTTATGCTTGGGAATATTTTATGGTTGGTAAATTTCTTTTGAAAACCGATTTTGTGTTTGATTTCTGCATTAAACAGCATTTATTTTCTCCTTTATTTTATTATGTGGTTATGATGCTACTTTATAAATAATTAGGCTTAGCTAAATTATAATGTTGATCTGCTTTTCGTAATAAATGTTTTTCTTTAAATCTCGGGTTGATATTATGATTTGACTGCCGTGTCACGTGTCTAAATTTTGGGCCATGACACCTATCTTTGTTTCTCAAGTCTTATCTACCACATGTGCTATGAAGCTCGTGCATCCACTGGATAGCATCTTGTGAGCCTTCATTGCTGAGATCATCGTCTTTGGTTGCTTCAGTGACAAACCCATATAAACAAACTTTTTGCATCCGATCGGTCTAAAAGCGAGTTTCTGTCTTCGACAGTCTATGATGGCGTTGTATTTTTCGAGGAAGTCTATTCCCAAGATTACGTCATAATCGATCATGTTAATGATGATCAGATTAATGCTCAACTCTCTATTACAAATAATTACCGATAGATAATGCATCCAGTAATTAGATTATAAAATTTCCCTTGAAAGAAGTGCTATTCTAAAAGTCTATTTCATCCTATCTAAGCCCCTATCAAGCTTTCTAGTAAAGTCTGATGTTGCAAATGAATGGGTGGCCTACTACTCTAGCCAGTACCCGTATTTTGCCCCCTATGTTGAGACACTGGGTTTTGCTTCCCCTGAGCCTGCTTAGCTTGAGCTTTCTCCTCTTTCCGTACCTTAAAGATCTGAGACTTTCTCTCCCTATCCTATGCCAACTAGTACTCAGCTCGGATGGCCCTACTGATGCATTCTGCAATTGTCGCCAGTCCGTGACTTTCGCTGAAGACCCACATTTTGATGCCTGTCCTGAACATCTTTAGAATCCTTCTGACTCTCTACTTTTCTATAGGCACCAAGTCCGGGCAGAGTCTAGCTAATTGTTCAAATTTTCTAACGGCCTCCATCACAGTCCTATTCCCTTAGCGCAAGTTGGTGAACTCATCTTGTTGCACTGCTAATGCTTCGTTATTGAAGTATATTTCCTTGAATTCCTCTATGAATTCAGTTCAACTCGTCTTGTTAATTTTTCTTCTGATTGTTACTATCTTCTACCACTAACGTGCCTCCTTCCTCAAGGTAATTGATGCGTACATTACCTTCTCTCTGTCGGTCAATCCCATAAAATCCAAGACTACTTGGATATCCGTTAGTCAGTCATCGACCTCTATAGGGTTGGTGGTTCCTTCAAACTCTGGCACTTTCAATCACTAAAATCTCTCGTATAAGTCGCCTTTCCTAAAGGCTGGTTAAGATATGTTTGCTGTTATGGGAGCAGCAGTTGCTAGAGGAGCTAGGGGTTGTGCAGGAGATTCCCACCCTCACGAAACTCCTTGAACTGGGGGAGTTGCTCGCTCCCTTGAAGTCTCTGAGGCTGGTGGAGCCTCCTGAGTTGGCACCCTTGCTGTGTGTGGTGCCTTGTTTTCTTGACCTAGCTGCTCCCTAAGCTGGTCTAGGTCACGCTGTTGATTCCCCATTATTTCTCGCATAGCTGCGAGTTGTGCCATTAACTCATCCTCTCGGGATGCTTGGGTTGTTTGTGTACGTATTCGAACCATGTTGTCCTTCGAAACCCTCATTCCTCTGGTGGGGCTCTACTGGTTTGGGTTCTACTGGTGTAGCCATGGCCACATATTATAACTTAAATGCTAACCTACATACTATCAACATAAAATACAACTAACTTTCTTGGACAAATGAATCGGGCATGCAGCTATGTGAGGTAGGGTGGCAGGATACCGCTCTGATACCAATTGTGGCGACTCGAAAGACCTGGCAGCCTGGACCGTCACTTAAAACTTGTTTAAGTTAAACTTGAACATATTTAACTTGCTTAAAACTATTTATCTTAATACCATAATTTTAGGGGATTTTTTTCTGAATACATACACTTTACTATAAACACATACATGTACATACTTTATGAACATATAAGGGTCGTAATACAACTATAGTTTAAACATATATACATACTTAGAAAATACTAAACTAGTCATTACTTAACATAAGTTTTGTTCTCAAAATAATAAAGGTTACTTAATATCTTGCGGAAGTAGAACTTGTGATGATATCCATACCCAACCCTCACTTCAACCCTGCCACCATCATTGGCCATTGGAGTCTTGCCTGTAGGTCTCTTACCTACAGCATGAACATACACAGTGAGCTTTACGCTTAGCAAGTACAACACTAAATCTGCAAAACTATCATTTAAAAACATATGCCATACTTTAAAGGCACATCAAACTATCAACTATACCACAACTTCGAACATATCATGTGAACATATCTTGTAACTGGAAACATATCATGTAATTAAGAAGCATACTATAACTATAACTAGGGCATATCGAGAACTATGCATGCACCGATCATCGGATTCACCGTGGTCATACTTTCTTTATAGGCCTTAGCCCATTATATATTATGAGGCTCGGCTTGTTATACTCTGTGGGCCTTGGCCCGTTATTTCTTATAGGCCTTGGCTTGTTATATATATTATGAGCTTCGGTTCGTTATACTTTGTGGGCCTTGGCACATTATACTAACACCCTTATTCTTATTTACCCAATTCTTGAGATCATGAGTCATGTCTGATATCATCATGCCATAAGCTCTGCTAGGCTATCCACTAATCATGTGCGATAGGGATATAAAGGCATCTAACTCATGCTATTCAATAATCTACATGATTATAAAACATCTTATATCATGTTATGCAATAATCATTCATGATTAGCATACATATCACAGAGTAAAATAATAGTTTCAAACCCATTTTATTCATATTGTAGGCGAAGTTGTACTTACCTGATCTACAGGCAGTTTGTACCTTACCTCGTCAAATTACAGGTTTCTACCTGTAACCATAATGCATTCCATTAATTATTCACTCTCAGGCCATTACTGTTGTTAGTGACTAATAAAATTCTATCGTTATATGGTACTAATCCCTATCAGTGCTAGGTGCTCAGGAGACAAAGCAGCTGGATCGGGGTCCTCCATTGGGTGCCCATTATCTTCAGGTAACTCAGGCTGGTGTGTGTGTGGTGCCCCCGAATCCAACCAGGTGAAACCATCATGATCCGACTCCGTTGTTGGCCAAGACAGGCTGTGCGCCGAATCCAGATCGCAATTTAAAACTCTTTTTCTTTTTAACACATACTTTCCTCAAAAGAAAGCTAAGTATGAAAGCCATATGTAATATAAAACTCATTTTTAGTTGTCTTTTTGAGTACAACATAATGTACAATCTTACAATACACATATATATCATTTTTCAAAATACATTCTCTTCACTTCACTATTTTATCGCTCAGTGAAAAACTGGTAGCAAGACCAAAATCCACAGTGGATTCCCTATTCCATTGACACGTGTACATCCTGCCGCCATCCATGTAGTCTACTAGACAAGTTTCTTACCTGCAACATGAAGAAACTGATGAGCTAACATGCTCAGTAAGTTCAAACATACTTAGTAAGAATCACAGGGAAGAAAGCGTACCACTGACATTACCTCACATAACAGATGTTAGGGACTATCTACAAAGGATTGAGAGGTTTCAAATGGCACCCGGGGATACAGTGCTAACCTATGCTATGCAGTTCGAGGAAAACGTGGTTAAAAAGTGCCCACTCCCAAACTTTTCTGATGAAGACTTTCATGAGATGTTTTGGAAAGGACTCACCCCATAGTTGAAGCGAAGAGTGAGCCTACTCCATTCCATCTCTAGACGCGATTTCGTCACTAGTGCCATCAGAATTGAGAGAGCGCAATTACGAGAATGCTTGGAAAAGCACTAATGGGAGCAAACTCATGATGACGGGGTACTGACATGTCAATATGGACCCGTACCGATGGCTAATTATCACGAGGCTGGTCCCTCGCGACAGAGGACAAATGCGACTCATGACCCAGGGGCATCCAGGGGAGATGATTCTGAGGAAGATGATGAAGACCCTGAGGAATTTCTGACAGGGCAAAATGAATAGGATAGTTGAATCCTAAAAGTGGGTCAATACACCACATGTGTAAATATATGTATATATGTATGTATGTGTGGAAAAGCTAAGACAGATGTTGTTACAGTATATGTAAACGTTGTGTATGCTATATATTGTTAGGAAATGCCCTAAGCATTAGAGATATTTTGATGTATTCATTTTGAACTGGATAATAAAATTATACATAGAGGTTATTCATTACATTGCTATCTGTCCTCGTCTTATTTACATGTTAAAGTAAATGTAAGCAAATATGGCTCACTGACTGCTTGTGTTAAAACTGTTAGAATGTTGCATGCAATGCACTTTTGTATGCGAGAAGACAATGTTCTAAAGTTAGCAGTCTAAATTATGGTCTGTAGTCTATGGGGTTAGACCGAGCATCTAACTCATGTTAAGACTATTATGTTGTCTAAAGCCTTGGAGGGGACGGTTTGTCTTGACTGTCTGGAGCTGGACTCCCAAGTAGAGACATAGATATGTTGCTTGATGGTGACATATTAGACCGGGACTAAAGCGTGATTGATCTACGTAGTCCGCTATGAGTGGATTAATCTGCTTTTGACGTTCATTGTGCAATAACCTTAATCCTGAGTAAATGAACTACTTCATGTATATGACTTGTGTACTTTGATGTTCCAATGGCTAAAGCGTCTCAGAGGTAGTAAGCTTATAGACCGGTTCATTGGGTGCATGACTTGTATACGATGAAGAGTTTGTTTGCAGATATCAGAATCATAGCTCTGAGGAGTTAAAGGTATCCTCTTAAAGGCATTATACTGAATGTGAAAATGGACAAGGCCTTGGGTCGTCTGCTGGGCGGATGACTTCTTATTCACATATGGTGAATAATCATTTTCTTAATTCGGTAGTATAATGGAACTTTAAGATAGCCTGATCAGTAGGATTAAACAGACTTTGACCTAAGGCTGATCATGGATATCATATGAGGGTTTTGCATATATGACAAGGTCATTGGACAGTAGCTCGTCACAGGCTTACGTAATACGGTATATAATTGGGAGTTCAGTTTCAGGTTTATAGTGGTGTGACTCTGAAACTAGTGATCATATGATTGAGTTGTTCGGTAAAAGAATGATGATCATATGGAATCACGGGAGCCCGATTATATATGTCCAATCAGTCCCTCTACTAGCTCCACATAATTCCTTAACGTTTGGCAAATTGATTTGTGTAAGCTATTGCTGGTTTATTATGCATGGATGGTGATGACACAGGATTAGGATGGTAGACAAGATTCTCTCCGGTTGGATTCAGATTTTGTTTTGGATAATAGAATACACAATTATTCGAACTCCAAATAAAGTTGCCATGATTTTATTTGAGATTGGATTGGAGTTGTAGAAAATTATCCATGAGAACAAGAATATGAAACACAACCGTTTTGTGGAAATTAAAATTTGAATTTTGAATTTGAAATTTGAATTTTGAATTTTGAATTTGAAATTCGAATTTGAAACAAATTTGAATTTGAAATTCGAATTTGAAACAAATTCGAATTTGAAATTCGAAATTTGAATTTGAAATTTGAATTTGAAATTTGAAATTCAAATTTTGAATCACAGTACAAGTAGGATTCGAATTTGTTGTGGAAAATCCACAAGGTTTGAAATTCGAATTTGAGTTGGATTTGGAGAGGATAATCTTTTTAGAATCCTACTTGAATTTTTAATCTAAATCCCAACAAAAGTGGACGAAATTTTTGAGGATAATCCTCAATGGAATTTCGGTTTTTGTGGATAAGGTTCAAGGGAAAATTCAAGCTTCAATCCTAGTTGAATTTGGATTCTCTCCTTCCCTGAAAAGTGGCCAAAATTAGGGAGAAAATCTCCTAGGAAATTCGGTTATTTTTGGATAAGGTTGAGATAAGATTCAAGCTTGAAAATCCTAGTGGAATTTTTGATTCTCCCTTATCCATAATGGCCGAAATCTTTAGGAGAGATTCTCCTTGTAATTTTCGGATTTTTTGGGTTGAAAAAGGGAGATGAAATTCTAGTTAAAATCTTGTTTAGATTTGGATTGGATTTATCCTAAGAAAACCGAATTTTTTGTTGAGATTCTCCCTTGGAAAAATTCGGATTTTATGGATATGGATAAGGGAAAATATCTTTTCCTAATCCAATTCAAGTTCAGAGAATCACCTCATGCAGGTCTATAAATAGAGGTCCTGCCACTCCAGTTCTCTCAGACCACAGACTCTCAGGTGAGCAGGCTTATTGTTGCACAGCTCATCGTGACAATAAAGTTCTTTAGAGATCTGGGTGGTCAGAAGAAGACTAGCAGTGCTAGCATACCGATCGAGGTTCAGAGTGCCCACACACTCAGCCATTCAGGAATTGGAGAATAGTAGAGAAGGCTAATTGGTTGAAGCCTCCGGTCATTCTCCTCCTGCAAGATTGGCGTCCTTGAGGTATGAGTTTTAATTGTTGTTGGTTTATTGTATATGGCATCATGAGATATTTAACGATCTAAAAATTTTTATTGTTCCGCTGCGCCACTCTGATACGTTTTTACCGATTTATTTTCCTACAATTGGTATCAAAGACATCTCATGACTATGCCATGTACATAAATTAGATAATTACTTAGTCTTTCTTTTTATGTATGGATTTGATATTTAGAGAGTGGCATTCTAGGGTTCCTTTATGTTGTTATCATGGATTATGTATAAAGTATGTGGTTATTTTAATTTTTTGAATTATTATAAGCATGCTTGTTTATGCAGGTTATGGTTCCTTAGAATTTAGAAAAATTGTATCTAGGAATTTTTATGTAACCATGGGAGCAGTTTATTAAGACTGTAATTTTCCCATGGATATTAAATTCTTGTCTCTTAGAATTTTTATGGTTAGAATTTTTGTACACCGGAAACGGTTTAGGAAATTTTATGTAATTATTATTGAAGGAGATTGAAGATTGAAGACCGTAATTTATTTTTTCCCAAAAGTTAAATTTGATTTAAAGGTTGAAATTTTGAATGTGTGGAAAATTTCAATTTAATTGGGATTCAAATTAATTTTTGGAGATCCTAATAGGTAAATTAGAATATGGCACGAAAATCGAGACACGACCCCTTGGGATAGGCCGACGGGCCTTGGTGGGGCTGCAGCCCCTGCCCTAGGGCAGGATGGGGCTGCGGCAGCCCCTGTGCAGGCCCACACCACCCACGGCCGCAGGCTTGGCCTGCAGCCAGGGGTGGCCGTGGCCTGCCCAAGGCTGGCCGTGGCCTGCCCAAGGCTGGCCGCAGCCTGGGCGTGCAGCCTTTGGCTGCAGGCGCTGCCTGCAGCCTGCCGGCTGCTGCGCCCAGCCTGGGCGTGCAGCCCGGTGCTGCAGGCTTGGCTTGTAGCCCGGCAGGGCTGCACATGAGGGCGGCCGTGGGCTGCCAACCCCTCCGGGGCTGGTGGCTGCCCACGGCGGCTACCGCCTACGGGGGCGACGGTCCGACGGTCCAAAAATCAGAAAATTTTGATTTTTAAATTTGAGATTTAATTTTAAATCATGTTTAAAAATATGTAATTAAAAATTTTGAAATTTTTTGAAATTACATATTATTACACATGATGTTTAAAGTTGTTTAAAATTTAAATTTGAAATTCGAATTTAGAATTTGAATTTGAAATTTAAATTTTTGGATATTTAAATTTTAAATAATTCTTGGGATGAGAAATAAATGGAGAGGCTACATAAAGATGGATACAAGAAGATGGAACAGAATTCAAGACCCAAAGAATGCTTTGGATGGAATTTTGTAATCTTTATTTTCTTTGTTCTAGGATGGAACCATAGCTTGGTTATTCTGTCAATTATTTTTTCTATGATATGTCATGGATGTATAAATATGTATTGATGGATGTTTTGTATGCATATTTGATAACATGTCATATAGGATAGGTGAGTGCTGCTCATACTATATTGATCATACATAATTTGTCAAAACTTGCATGTTTTTCAAAATATTGAGTGGGAGAGGGTTTCAAACAAAACCCACGGCCTCCATTATTGATCCATATGTGAAAGCATGGTAACGTCTCGCGTCAGTTCTGCTCTGACCACACCCCTCGGTAGGTGTTTACCGCCGCCGGTATACTAGATTGGATCTCCTATGTGGAAAACGTGTTCGGGTGCGATCCTATTCATGACCACCCCTCGGTGGCTTGGTAGGACGTGGATCGGGCTACGTAAACAATGGTTATACACTCAAGACTCGTTTAGTTATTAACCTTCCCTAGAAGCTCTGTTAACTAAACTGGTGGCCAAATAAGCGGTTATTAATATATGTCTTAACCTTGGAGGATTTAAGGCAACATATATTAATTGGACGGGGTCCATGTTCCAGCTATTTGTTCTCATGACCACCCCTCAGTGACTTGGGGCAATAGGTGCTGAGAATTACCGTTGCAATGCTATATGTTTTTCAAGTTTCATGTAGGAACATACTTGTATGTTTTATTTGCTAAATTATCTGTATATTTGCTTGGGCTTTGTAATGATGTCTAGTATAATTTTATTTCAGTTCAAAATGTCACTGACACCCCTCATTCCAATACTTAATGAAAATAAGTTGAATGGCGACAATTATAAAGATTGGAAAAGAAATCTATTAATAGTTCTCAGCTGCGAGAGACACAAGTTCGTACTGGACGAACCATGCCCACCTGGGCCCAAACCTGACACACCACTTGAGGAGGTCCCGGTTGCCTATAATCGTTGGAGAGAATCCAATGAGATAGCTCGATGCTACATCCTTGCTAGCATTACGAGTGCTTTACAAAAGCAGCATGAGACTTATCAAGTTGCTGGGGAGATCATGGAAAATCTGGAGGACATGTTCGGAGGCCAAGAAAAATTGGCTCGATAGTCCGCTATCACCAGCATTATGAACTCTAAGCAAAAGGCGGGTACTCCAGTGAAGGACCATATGATCACTCTAATGGGATTCTTCGCTGAGGCTACCGAGAATGGTGCTGAGTTAGACTACAACACCCAGATCGAGATGGTGTTCAAGACTCTGTCTAAAGATTTTGTGGGGTTTAACGCCGCATACAATCTGGCGACAAAGGAGTTAGGACTAACCAAGCTCATGAAGCAACTACAGGCTTATGAGCGGATGATCAGGGATGAGGATGTGGTCCGACCTAAAGGAGAGGCCAATTTGATGGAATCTTCCAATCCCTCACGGAAGAAGAAGAGGCCAAATAAGAAGCAAGTGGCTTCTAGTTCTTCTAATCCTCCTGTCTCGGATGGGAAGAAGAAGAAGAAGAACAAGAAGCCGAAGGACCCTAAAAAGTCCAAATGCTTCCATTATGGGAAGGTAGGTCACTTCAAGAAGGCTTGCCGGGAATTCCTAGCCGCCAAGGGCAAGGAAGGTAAGGAACTTCATTACTTGGAAGCGTGTTTGGTGGAAGAATCGAAAGACACTTGGGTCATTGATTCGGGCGCCACTAATCATGTTTGTGTTTCTATGCAGGGGTTCGTGGAAACGAGAAGTCTACATGATAGGAGCCTCTCGTTGCGGACTGGAGATGGTAGCTTTGTGATGGCTGAGGCAGTGGGAGATGTTTATCTTTATTTTGATCAATTTAGGTTTATTTTATTAAAAGACTGTTTTTATGTTCCTAATTTTAGGAGGAACCTTATATCGGTAGCTTGTTTAATAAAGGATTCTTATTCAGTTTCTTTTAGTAAAAGAGTTGATATTCATAGAAATAAGTCTTTTATCTGTTCTGGATGGATGGATGGAAACCTATATTTGATCAAACCAAAGATGTACTCACTGCTTGACACTGAATTAATTGATAACTCTAAAAGGTTGAAAGTTTCTCACTCTAACAAGGCGTATCTTTGGCATTTAAGACTTGGTCATATTAATCAGGATAGGATTCAAAGATTGGTGAAAGACGGTCCTCTGGAATCTCTGGAGGAGGTACGACTTCCCCAATGTGAGTCTTGTCTAGAAGGTAAAATGACTAAGAGGTCTTTTGGAGCTAAGGGTACAAGGGCTCAGGAGCTCTTAGAAATTGTGCACACTGACGTATGTGGCCCCATGAACGTCACAGCACGAGGAGGGTTCGAGTATTATGTCTCTTTTATAGATGATTACTCGAGGTATGGATATGTGTATCTGATGCACCGCAAGAGCAAAACCTTTGACAAGTTCAAGGAGTATCGTGCGGAAGTGGAAAAGCAATTGGATAAATCCATAAAGACACTTCAATCTGATCGAGGTGGCGAATACCTCCGATGAATTTCTAGGACATCTTGTAGAGAACGAGATATTATCCCAATTAACTGCACCTGGTACTCCACAACAGAATGGTGTAGCCGAAAGGAGAAACAGGACCTTATTGGATATGGTACGGTCCATGATGAGTTATTCAACGCTGCCATTATCATTTTGGGGATATGCTTTACAAACGGCATGCTATATTTTGAACCAGGTTCCGAGCAAATCAATTCCTAGAACTCCGTATGAATTGTGGCGTGGCAGGAAGCCCTCCCTTGGACATATAAGAATATGGGGCTGCCCGGCACATGGGGATGCAAAAAAGTTAGAACCAAGATCAGAATTATGCATGTTTGTAGGGTATCCAAAAGGAACTAAAGGAGGTCTATTCTATAACCCGAAGGAACAAAAAGTCATTGTCTCAACCCATGCGATATTCTTGGAGGAAAGTCACATGAACGACTTTAAGCCTCGAAGCAAAGTGGTGCTAGAGGAGTTATCGGGTGAAAGAACTGCTCCACAGATTTCGGTCTTGGACGCAAGTCCGAGTTCCAGTGAAAGACCTGCAGACGATCAACAATTTAGGGTGCCTCCTCGTAGTGGGAGGGTTTCTAAGAAACCTAATTTCTTCATGTATGATGCTGAGGTATACCAGGCCGAGGCTCATGAGCATGAGGAAGATCCGGTCACATATGATGAAGCTATAAAGGATGTTGATTCTAAATCTTGGAAACAGGCTATGAACAATGAGATGGATTTTATGAAATCCAACTCTGTTTGGGAACTTGTAGATTTGCCGGATGGGATAAAACCCATTGGATGCAAATGGGTCTACAAAAGAAGGATGCGGAAGGGAGAGTGGAAACTTTCAAAGCTAGACTGGTTGCAAAGGGATACACGCAAAAGGCTGGAATCGATTACGAGGAAACCTTTTCGCCTGTTGCTATGCTGAAGTCTATCCGTATTCTTCTGTCCATTGCTGCGGCTCTCGATTACGAGATCTGGCAAATGGATGTCAAGACGGCATTCTTGAATGGCCATCTTGAAGAGTGTATCTATATGATACAGCCCGAAGGGTTCGTAGCGAAAGGCCAAGAAAGGAAAGTCTACAAGTTGCTCAGATCCATTTATGGATTAAAGCAAGCATCCCGTTCATGGAACCAGAGGTTTGATCAAGCGATTAAGACATTTGGTTTTGAGCAGAACGTTGATGAACCTTGTGTTTATAAACGTATTAAGGATGGAAAAGTGGTTTTTCTGATACTCTATGTCGATGATATACTACTCATTGGGAATGATGTAGGGAACTTATCATCGGTCAAGCTTTGGTTACACCAGCAGTTTGACATGAAGGACTTGGGAGAAGCTAATTATGTTCTAGGCATTCGTCTCTTCAGAGATCGAAAGAATAAAATGATAGCGTTATCCCAAGCTTCATACATAGATAAAATAATTGACAAATATGCAATGCTAGAGGCAAAGAAAGGCTCACAACCTTCTATTGCCGGTCTAACTCTTTCATTGGATGACTGTCCCAAGACATCAGAAGAAAGAGAGCGTATGAGTAAGGTCCCTTATGCATCCGCTGTGGGTAGCCTTATGTACGCTATGCTTTGCACTCGCCCGGACATATGTTTTGCAGTAGGTATGGTGAGTCGATATCAAGCGAATCCTGGAACCAAGCACTGGCAAGCAGTAAAGCATATACTCAAGTATCATAAGAGAACGAGGGATTATATGCTGGTGTATTCTGGAGGGGACCTAACACCCGTAGGATACACGGACTCAGACTTCCAGACTTGTAAGGATTCGAGGAAATCGACATCTGGATCAGTGTTTTTACTCGGAGGAGGTGCCATTGTGTGGAGGAGCGTGAAGCAGGGCTGCACAGCTGACTCTACTATGGAGGCTGAGTATGTGGCTGCGACTGAGGCATCTAAAGAAGCGGTTTGGCTCCGCAAGTTCTTTAGAGACCTTGAGGTCATTCCGGGTGTTGACAAGCCTATCACACTTTACTGTGATAATACAGGGGCTATTGCTAACACAAGGGAATCTCGGCACCACAAGAGGACCAAGCATATCGATCGGAGATATCATATTGTTAGAGGGCATGTGGAGACAGGACAAGTGGATATATGTAAGATCGCGTCCGAGGACAACATTGTCGATCCCTTTACTAAGACTTTGGTGGCTAGAAGCTTTGAGAGGCATGTAGAGGCGATGGGGATGCGTAACATGGCCCATCTACTGGCTTAGGGCAAGTGGGAGATTGTTAGGAAATGCCCTAAGCATTAGAGACATTTTGATGTATTCATTTTGAACTGGATAATAAAATTATACATAGAGGTTATTCATTACATTGCTATCTGTCCTCGTCTTATTTACATGTTAAAGTAAATGTAAGCAAATATGGCTCACAACTGCTTGTGTTAAAACTGTTAGAACGTTGCATGCAATGCACTTTTGTATGCGAGAAGACAATGTTCTAAAGTTAGCAGTCTAAATTATGGTCTGTAGTCTATGGGATTAGACCGAGCATCTAACTCATGTTAAGACTATTATGTTGTCTAAAGCCTTGGAGGGGACGGTTTGTCTTGACTGTCTGGAGCTGGACTCCCAAGTAGAGACATAGATATGTTGCTTGGTGGTGACATATTAGACCGGGACTAAAGCATGATTGATCTACGTAGTCCGCTATGAGTGGATTAATCTGCTTTTGACGTTCATTGTGCAATAACCTTAATCCTGAGTAAATGAACTACTTCATGTATATGACTTGTGTACTTTGATGTTCCAATGGCTAAAGCGTCTCAGAGGTAGTAAGCTTATAGACCGGTTCGTTGGGTGCATGACTTGTATACGACGAAGGGTTTGTTTGCAGATATCGGAATCATAGCTCTGAGGAGTTAAAGGTATCCTCTTAAAGGCATTATACTGAATGTGAAAATGGACAAGGCCTTGGGTCGTCTGCTGGGCGGATGACTTCTTATTCACATATGGTGAATAATCATTTTCTTAATTCGGTAGTATAATGGAACTTTAAGATAGCCTGATCAGTAGGATTAAACGGACTTTGACCTAAGGCTGATCATGGATATCATATGAGGCTTTTACATATATGACAAGGTCATTGGATAGTAGCTCGTCACAGGCTTACGTAATACGGTATATAATTGGGAGTTCAGTTTTAGGTTTATAGTGGTGTGACTCTGAAACTAGTGATCATATGATTGAGTTGTTCGGTAAAAGAATGATGATCATATGGAATCACGGGAGCCCGATTATGTATGTCCAATCAGTCCCTCTACTAGCTCCACATAATTCCTTAACGTTTGGCAAATTGATTTGTGTATACTATTGGCTGGTTTATTATGCATGGATGGTGATGACACAGGATTAGGATGGTAGACAAGATTCTCTCCGATTGGATTCAGATTTTGTTTTGGATAATAGAATACACAATTATTCGAACTCCAAATAAAGTTGCCATGATTTTATTTGAGATTGGATTGGAGTTGTAGAAAATTATCCATGAGAACAAGAATATGAAACACAACCGTTTTGTGGAATTTGAAATTTGAATTTTGAAATTTGAAATTTGAATTTTGAAATTTGAAATTTGAATTTTGAATTTGAAATTTGAATTTGAAATTCGAATTTGAAATTTGAATTTGAAATTTGAAATTCGAATTTGAAATTTGAAATTTGAAATTTTAAATTTGAATTTGAATTTGAATTTTGAATTTGAAATTTGAAATTCAAATTTTGAATCACAGTCCAAGTAGGATTCGAATTTGTTGTGGAAAATCCACAAGGTTTGAAATTCGAATTTGAGTTGGATTTAGAGAGGATAATCTTGTTAGAATCCTACTTGAATTTTGAATCTAAATCCCAACAAAAGTGGACGAAATTTTTGAGGATAATCCTTAATGGAATTTCGGTTTTTGTGGATAAGGTTCAAGGGAAAATTCATGCTTCAATCCTAGTTGAATTTGGATTCTCTCCTTCCTTGAAAAGTGGCCGAAATTAGGGAGAAAACTCTTAGGAAATTCGGCTATTTTTGGATAAGGTTGAGATAAGATTCAAGTTTGAAAATCCTAGTGGAATTTTTGATTCTCCCTTATCCATAATGGCCAAAACCTTTAGGAGAGATTCTCCTTGTAATTTTCAGATTTTTTAGGTTGAAAAAGGGAGATGAAATTCTAGTTAAAATCTTGTTTAGATTTGGATTGGATTTATCCTAAGAAAACCGAATTTTTTGTTGAGATTCTCCCTTGGAAAAATTCAGATTTTATGGATATGGATAAGGGAAAATATCTTTTCCTAATCCAATTCAAGTTCAGAGAATCACCTCATGCAGGTCTATAAATAGAGGTCCTGCCACTCCAGTTCTCTCAGACCACAGACTCTCAGGTGAGCAGGCTTATTGTTGCACAGCTCATCGTGACAATAAAGTTCTTTAGAGATCTGGGTGGTCGGAAGAAGACTAGCAGTGCTAGCATACCGATCGAGGTTCAGAGTGCCCACACACTCAGCCATTCGGGAATTGGAGAATAGTAGAGAAGGCTAGTTGGTTGAAGCCTCCGGTCATTCTCCTCCTACAAGATTAGCGTCCTTGAGGTATGAGTTTTAATTATTGTTGGTTTATTGTATATGGCATCATGAGATATTTAACGATCTAAAAATTTTTATTGTTCTGCTGCGCCACTCTGATACGTTTTTACCGATTTATTTTCCTACATATATGATGTAAGAAAGTGCTAGGGAATGATATGAAATGTTTTGTGGTGTATGCTTTATATTAAATGACATGTTTAAAATTCCCGCTCAAAATTCCAAAAATTAATTAATGCTTAGGGCATTTCCTAACAGTGACATATTGGATCAGGACTAAAGCATGATTGATCTACATAGTTCGCTATGAGTGGATCAATCTGCTTTTGACGTTCATTATGCAATAACCTTAATCCTAAGTAAATAAACTACTTCATGTATATGACTTGTGTACTTTTATGTTCCAATGGCTAAAGCATCTCAGAGGTAGTAAGCTTATAGACCTGTTCATTGGGTGCATGACTTGCATACGATGAACGGTTTTTTTACAGATATCAAATCATTGCTCTAATAAGGAGTAAGGGTATCCTCTTAAAGACATTATACTGGATGTGAAAATGGACAAGGCCTTGGATCGTCTGCTAGGTGGATGACTTCTTATTCACATATGGTGAATAATCATTTTCTTATTCGGTAGTATAATGGAACTTTAAGATAGCCTGATTAGTAGGTTGAACGGACTTTGACCTAAGACTGATCATGGAAATCATATGAGGGTTTTGCATACATGACAAGGTCATTGGACAATAGTTTATCACAGGCTTTCATAATACGGTATATAATTGGGAGTTCAGTTTCAGGTTTATAGTGGTGTGACCCTGAAATTAGTGATCATGTGATTGAGTTATTCGGTACAGGATGATGATCATATGGAATCATGAGAGCCTGATTATATATGTCCAATTGGTCCCTCTACTAGCTCCATATAATTCCTTAATGAATGGCAAATTAATCTGTGTATGCTTATTAGCTAGTTGACTTAGCATGGATGGTGTTGACATAGGATCAAGATGGTGGATAAGATTCTCTCCGGTTGAATTCAGATTTTGTTTTAGACAATAGAGTACACAATTATTCGAACTCCAAATAAAGTTGTCATGATTTTACTTGAGATTGAATTGGAGTTGTAGAAAATTATCCATGAGAACAAAATTGATGGTGTTATGGTCCAACTCAGCACCGTTTTCAGTAGCTTCAGCAAAGAATTCCATTAGAGTAATCATATGGTCCTTTACTGGAGTACCTACCTTCTGCTTGGAGTTCATAATGCTGGTTATAGGAGAGTATCGAGCCAATTTTTCTTAGCCTCCGAACATGTCCTCCAGATTTTCCATGATCTCCCTAGCAACTTGATAAGTCTCATGCTGCTTTGGTAAAGCACTCGTCATGCTAGCAAGTATGTAGCACTGAGCTATCTCATTAGATTCTCTCCAATAAGTATAGGCAATCGAGACCTCCTCAAGTAGTGTGTCAGGTTTAGGCCCAGGTGGGCATGGTTCATCCAGCACGAACTTGTGTCTCTCGCAACTGAGAACTATCAATAGATTTCTTTTCCAGTCTTTATAATTATCGCCATTCGGCTTATTTTCAGTAAGTATTGAAATGAGGGGTGTCAATGACATTTCGAACTGAAATAAAATTATACTAGACATCATTACAAAGCCCAAGCAAATATACAAATAATTTAGCAAATAAAACATACAAGTATATTCCTACATGAAACTTGGAAAAACATGTAGCATTGTAACAGTAATTCTCAGCACCTATTGCCCCAAGCCATTGAGGGGTGGTCATGAGACAAATAACCAAAACATGGACCCCGTCCAATTAATATATGTTGCCTTAAATCCTCTAAGGTTAAGACATATATTAATAACCACTTATTTTGGCCGCCAGTTTAGTTAACAGAGCTTCTAGGGAAGGTTAATAACTAAACGAGTCTTGAGTGTATAACCATTGTTTACGTAGCCTGATCCATGTCCTACCAAGCCATCGAGGGGTGGTCATGAATAGAATCATACCCAAACATGTTTTCCACATAGGAGATCTAACCTAATATACCAGCGGCGGTAAACACCTACCAAAGGGCATGGTCAGGGCGGAACTGACGCGAGGCATTACCATGCTTTCACATATGGATCAACAATGGAGGCCGTGGGTTTTGTTTGAAACCCTCTCCCACTCAATATTTTGAAAAACATGCAAGTTTTGACATATATGTATGATCAATATAGTATGAGCGGCATTCACCTATCCTATATGACATGTTATCAAATATGCATATAAAACATCCATCAATACATCTATAACATATCATAGAAAAAATAATTGATAGATATATAACCAAGTCGTGGTTCCATCCTAGAACAAAGAAAATAAAGATTACAAAATTCCATCCAAAGCATTCTTTGGGTCTTGAATTTTATTCTGTCTTCTTGTATCCATCTTTATGTAGCCTCTCCATTTATTTCTCATCCCATGAATCATTTAAAATTTAAATTTCAACATCAAATTCCAAATTCGAATTTCAAATTTAAATTTCAAATTTAAATTTTAAACAATTTTAAATATCATGTGTAATAATATGTAATTTCAAAAAATTTTAAATTTTCAATTACATATTTTTGAAGCATGATTTAAAATTAAATCTCAAATTTAAAAATCAAAATTTTTCGATTTTCGGTCCATTGGTCCCAGAGACAGGTCGTAGCCGTGGGTAGTGCCGCAGACTACGTGCAGCCATGCCGGGTTGCCGGCCAAGCCTGCAGCCACAGGCTGCACACCCATGTGGGCGCAGCAGCCTGCCCGGCAGCTGCCCAGGGCAGCGGCCAGCCCATGGGGGGCCACGGCCACCCTCGGCTGCAGGCAGTGCCTGTGACTGTGGGTGATGCAGTCGTGGGCAGGGGCTGCCGCAGCCCCATCTTGCCAGAGGGCAGGGGCTGCAGCCCTACCACGGCTAGTGGCTTGACCCGAGAGGTCGGTCCTCGATTTTTGTGCTATATTCCAATTTACCTATTAGGATCTCCAAAAATTAATTTGAATCCTAATTAAATTGAAATTTTCCACACAATCAAAATTTCAACCTTTAAATTAAATTTAACTTTTGGTAAAAATAAATTACGGTCTTCAAACTTCAATCTCTTCCAAGAATAATTACATAAAATTTCCTAAACCGTTTCCGGTGTACAAAATTCTAATCACAATAATTTTAAGAGATAAAAAATTAAAATCCATGGGAAAATTACAGTGTTAATTAACTGCTCCCATGGTTACATAAAAAATTCCTGGATACAATTTTCTAAATTCTAAGGAACCATAACCGGCATAAAACAAGCATGCTTATAATAATTCAAAAATTAAAATAACCACATACTGCATACATAATCCATGATAACAGCATAAAGGAATCCTAGAATACCACTCTTTAAATATCAAATCCATACACAAATAAAAAGACTAATTAATTGTCTAATTTATCTGCATGGCATAGTCATGAGATGTCTCTGATACCAATTATTGGAAATAAATCGGTAAAAACATATTAGAGTGGCGCAGTGGAACAATAAAAATTTTTCATGATCATTAAATATCTCATGATGCCATATATAATAAACCAACAACAATTTAAACTCATACCTCAAGGACGCCAATCTGTAGGAGGAGAATGATTGGAGGGCTTCAACCAACTAGCCTTCTCTACTATTCTCTAATTCCTGAATGGTTGAGTGTGTGGGCACTATGAACCTCGATCGGTAGGCTAACACTACTAGTCATCTTCCGACCACCTAGATCTCTAAAGAACTTATTGTCACGGTGAGTTATGCAATAATAAGCCTGCTCACCTAAGAGTCTGTGGTCTGAGAGAAATGGAGTGACAGGACCTTTATTTATAGACTTGCATGAGGTGATCTTCTGAATTCGAATTGGATTAGGAGAAGATTTTCTCCCTTATCCACTCATAAAATCTGAATTTTTTTTATGGCCTTATCCAACCAAAAAATTCATCCACTTTTTGAGATTATCCAATCCAAACTTAACGAGGATTTTTACTTAAATTTTATCTCCTCATTCTCTCATAAAAACTGATTCCCCTTTGTGCCAAAAACATGACTAGATTCGGTCATTAAAGTATGAGCAGAATCAAAATCCAAATAGGATTTTCTAGCTTGAATTTTATCTCATCCTTATCCAATTAAAACCGAAAATCTCCCTTGAGATTCTCTCAAAATTTTCGCCCGATTCCAGGGAGGAGAGAATCCAAATTTAATTGGGATTGAAACTTGAATTTTTCCCTGAACCTTATCCACAAAAAATCTGAAAATTCTAGGAGGATATTCCTCAAAATTTTCGACCAAGTTAGTTAGGATTGGGATTCAAAATTCAAGTAAGATTCAAACAAGATTTTCTTCTTCATAATCCAACTCAAATTCGAATTCTAGCCTTGTAGAATTATCCACAAAGAATTCGAATTCTACTTGTTCTGTGATTCAAAATTTGAATTTCAAATTTCAAAATTCAAAATTCAAATTTAAATTTCAAATTCAAATTTCAAATTCAAATTTCAAATTCAAATTACAAATTTAAATTTCAAATTCAAATTTCAGATTCAAAATTTAAATTTCAAATTTCAAAATTCAAATTTCAAAAACCACAAACAGTTGTATTTCAAATTTTTGTTCTCATGGATAATTTTCTACAACTCCAATCCAATCTCAAATAAAATCATGACAACTTTATTTAAAGTTTGAATAATTGTGTACTTTATTATCCAAAATAAAATATGAATTCAACCGGAGAGAATCTTGTCCACCATCCTAATCCTATGTCAACACCATTCATGCATAATCATCCAGCCAATAAGCATACACAAATTAATTTGCCAATCTTTAAGAAATTATGTGGAGCTAGTAAAGGGACCAATTTGACATATATAATCGGGCTCCCGTGAATCCATATGATCATCATTTTGTACCGAACAACTCAATCATATGATCACTAATTTCAGAGTCACACCACTATAAACCTAAAACTAAACTCCTAATTATATATCGTATTACGTAAGCCTGTGACAAGCTATTGTCCAATGACCTTGTCATGTATGCAGAACCCTCATATGATATTCATGATCAGCCTTAGGTCAAAGTCCGTTCAATCCTTCTAATCTGGCTATCTTAAAGTTCCATTATTCTACCGAATAAGAAAATGATTATTCACCATATGTGAATAAGAAGTCATCCGCCCAGCAGACGAGCCAAGGTCTTGTCCATTTTCACATCCAGTATAATGCCTTTAAGAGGATACCCTTAACTCCTTATTAGAGTTATGATTCCGATATCTGTAAATAAACCCTTCATCATATACAAGTCATGCACCCAACGAAGCGGTCTATAAGTTTACTACCTCTGAGATGCTTTAGCCATTGGAACATCAAAGTACACAAGTCATATACATGAAGTAGTTCATTTACTTAGGATTAAGGTTACTGCACAATGAACGTCAAAAGCAGATTGATCCACTCATAGCGGACTACGTAGATCAATCACGCTCAGTCTCGGTCTAATATGTCACCACCAAGCAACATATTTATGTCTTTACTTGGAAGTCTATGCTCCAGACAGTCAAGACAAACAGTCTCCACCATGGCTTTAGATAACATAATAGTCTTAACATGAGTTAGATGCTCGGTCTAACCCCATAGACTACAAACCTTAGTTTAGACCGCTTACTTTAAAACATTGTCTTCTTGCATACAAAAGTCCATTGCATGCAACGTTCTAATAGTTTTGACACAAGCAGTCAGTGAGCCATATTTGCTTACATTTACTTTAATATGTAAATAGAATAAGGACAAACAACAATGTATTGAATAACCTCTATATTATAATTTTATTATCCAGTTCAAAATAAATACACCAAAATGTCTCGAATGCTTAGGGCATTTTCTAACAATCTCCCACTCGCCCTAAGCTAGCAGATGTGCCATGTTACGCCTCCCCATTCGCTGTACATGCCTTTCAAAGGTTCTGGCCACCAAAGTCTTAGTAAAGGGCTCGGCAATGTTGTCCTCGGACGCGATCTTACATACATCTACTTGTCCTGTCTCCACGTGCCCTCTAATAATGTGATATCTCTGATCTATGTGCTTGGTCCTCTTATAGTGCTGAGATTCCCTTGTGTTGGTAATAGCCCTAGTGTTATCACAGTAAAGTGTGATAGGCTTGTCAACACCTGGAATGACCTCAAGGTCTCTAAAGAATTTGCGAAGCCAAACCACTTCTTTAGATGCCTCAGCCGCAGCCACATACTCAGCCTCCATCGTAGAGTTAACTGTGCAACCCTACTTCATGCTCCTCCACACAATGGCGCCTCCTCCGAGTAAGAACACTGATCCTGATGTCGATTTCCTCGAATCCTTACAAGTCTAGAAGTTTAAGTCCGTGTATCCTACGGGTGTTAGGTCCCCTCTAGAATACACCAGCATATAATCCCTCGTTTTCTTAAGATACTTGAGTATGTTTTTTACTGCTTGCCAGTTCTTGGTTCTAGGATTTGCTTGATCTCGACTCAGCATACCTACTGAAAAACATATGTCCAGGCGAGTGCAAAGCATAGCATACATAAGGCTACCCACAGCGGATGCATAAGGGACCTTACTCATACGCTCTCTTTCTTCCGATGTCTTAGGACAGTCATCTAATGAAAGAGTTAGACTGGCAATGGAAGGTTGTGAACCTTTCTTTGCCTCTTGCATTGCATATTTGTCAAGTATTTTATCTATGTATGAAGCTTGGGATAACGTTATCATTTTGTTCTTTCGATCTCTGAAGAGACGAATGCCTAAAACATAATTAGCTTCTCCCAAGTCCTTCATGTCAAACTGTTGGTGCAACCAAAGCTTGACCGATGATAAGTTCCCTGCATCATTCCCAATGAGTATTATATCATCGACATAGAGTACCAGAAAGACTACTTTTCTGTCCTTAATACATTTATAAACACAGGGTTCGTCAACGTTCTGCTCAAAACCAAATGTCTTGATCGCTTGATCAAATCTCTAGTTCTATGAACGAGATGCTTGCTTTAATCCATAAATGGATCTAAGCAACTTGCAGACTTTCTTTCTTGGCCTTTTGCCACGAACCCTTTGGGCTGTATCATGTAGATACACTCCTCAAGATGGCCATTCAAGAGTGCCGTCTTGACATCCATTTGCCAGATCTCGTAATCGAGAGCCGCAGCAACGGACAGAAGAAGACAGATAGACTTCAGCATAGCAACAGTCGAAAAGGTTTCATCGTAATTAATTCCAGCCTTTTGCGTGTAGCCCTTTGCAACCAGTCTAGCTTTGAAAGTTTCCACGCTTCCTTCTGCATCCTTCTTTCTTTTGTTGACCCACTTGCATCCAATGGGTTTTATCCCATCTGGCAGATCTACAAGTTCCCAAACAGAGTTGGATTTCATAGAATCCATCTCATTGTTCATAGCTTGTTTCCAAGATTTAGAATCAACATCATTTATAGTTTCATCATAGGTGACCGGATCATCCTCATGCTCATGAGCCTCGGCCTGGTATACCTCAGCATCATACATGAAGAAATTAGGCTTTTTCGAAACCCTCCTACTACGACGAGACACCCTAAATTGTTGATCATCTGCAGGTCTTTCACCAGAACTTGGACTTGTGTCCAAGACCGAAACCTGTGGAGCAATTCTTTCACTCGATAACTCCTCTAGTACCACTTTGCTTCGAGGCTTAAAGTCATTCATGTGACTTTCTTCCAAGAATGTCGCATGGGTTGGAACAATGACTTTTTGTTCCTTCGGGTTATAGAACAGACCTCCCTTAATTCCCTTAGGATACCCTACGAACATGCACATTTCTGTTCTTGGTTCCAACTTCTTCGCATCCCCATCCAATACAAGTACCGGGCAGCCCCATATTCTCATATGTCTAAGGGAGGGCTTCCTACCACGCTACAATTCATACGTAGTCCTGGGAATTGACTTGCTTGGAACCTGGTTCAGAATATAGCACGCCGTTTGTAATGCATATCCCCAAAATGATAATAGCAGCGTTGAATAACTCATCATGGACCGTACTATATCCAATAAGGTCCTGTTTCTCCTTTCAGCTACACCATTCTGTTGTGGAGTACCAGGTGTAGTCAATTGGGATAATATCCCATTCTCTACAAGATGTCCTAGAAATTCATCGGAGAGGTATTCGCCACCTCGATCAGATCGAAGCATCTTTATGCATTTACCCAATTGCTTTTCCACTTCCACACGATACTCTTTGAACTTATCAAAGGTTTCGCTTTTGCGGTGCATCAAGTACACATATCCATACCTCGAGTAATCATCTATAAAGGAGACATAATACTTGAACCCTCCTCGTGCTACGACATTCATGGGGCCACATACGTCGGTGTACACAATTTCTAAGAGTTCCTGAGCCTTAGTACCCTTAGCTCTAAAAGACCTCTTAGTCATCTTACGCTCAAGATAAGACTCACATTGAGGAAGACGTACCTCCTCCAGAGATTCTAGAGGACCGTCCTTCACCAATCTTTGAATCCTATCCTGATCAATATGATCAAGTCTTAAATGCCAAAGATATGCCTTGTTAGAGTGAGAAACTTTCAACCTTTTAAAGTTATCTATTAATTCGGTGTCAAGCAGTGATTACATCTTTGGTTTAATTAAATACAAGTTTCCATCCATCCATCTAGAACAGATAAAAGACTTATTTCTATGAATATCAACTCTTTTACTAAAAGAAACTGAATAAGAATCCTTTATTAAACAAGCTACCGATATAAGGTTCCTCCTAAAATTAGGAACATAAAAACAGTCTTTTAATAAAATAAACCGAAATTCGTTAATGTAAAGATAAACATCTCCCACTGCCTCAGCCACCACCAAGCTACCGTCTCCAGTCCGCAATGAGAGGCTCCTATCATGTAGACTTCTCGTTTCCAAGATCCTCTGCATAAAAACACAAACATGATTAGTGGCGCCCGAATCAATGACCTAAGTGTCTTTTGATTCTTACGCCAAACACACTTCTAAATAGTGAAGTTCCTTACCTTCCTTGCCGTTGGTGACTAGGAATTCCTGGTAAGTCTTCTTAAAGTGACCTACCTTCCCACAGTGGAAGCATTTGGACTTTTTAGGGTCCGTAGGCTTCTTGTTCTTCTTCTTCTTCTTCCCATCTGAGACAGGAGGATTAGAAGAACTGGAAGCCACTTACTTCTTATTTGGCCTGTTCCTCTTCCGTGAGGGTTTGAAAGATTCTGTCAAATTAGCCTCTCCTTTGGGATGGACCACATCCTCATGCCTGATCATCCACTCATAAGCTTGGAGTTACTTCATGAGCTTAGTGAGTCCTAACTCCCTTGTCGTCAGATTGTATGCGGCCTTAAACCCTATAAGACAGAGTTTTGAACACCATCTTGATCTAGGTGTTGTAGTCCAACTCAGCACCGTTTTCGACAGCTTCAATAAAGAATCCCATTAAAGTGATCATATGGTCCTTTACCGGAGTACCTACCTTCTGCTTAGAGTTCATAATGCTGGTTATAGCAGACTGTTGAGCCAATTTTTCTTGGCCTCCGAACATGTCCTCCAGATTTTCCATGATCTCCCTAGCAACTTAATAAGTCTAATGCTGCTTTTGTAAAGCACTCGTCATGCTAGAAAGTATGTAACACCGAGCTATCTCATTGGATTCTCTCCAACAAGTATAGGCAATCGAGACCACCTCAAGTGGTGTGTTAGGTTTAGGCCTAGGTGAGCATGGTTCATCCAGCATGAACTTGTGTCTCTCGCAGCTGAGAACTATCAATAGATTTCTTTTCCAGTCTTTATAATTATCGCCATTCAGCTTATTTTCAGTAAGTATTGAAATGAGGGGTGTCGGTGACATTTTGAACTAAAATAAAATTATACTAGACATCATTACAAAGTCCAAGCAAATATACAGATACTTTAGCAAATAAAACTTACAAGTATGCTCCTACATGAAACTTGGAAAAACATGTACCATTACAACGGTAATTCTCAGCACCTATTGCCCCAAACCACCGAGTGGTGGTCATGAGACAAATAGACGAAACATGGACCCCGTCCAATTAATATATGTTGCGTTAAATCCTCCAAGGTTAAGACATATATTAATAACAGCTTATTTTGGCCACCAGTTTAGTTAACAGAGCTTTTAGGGAAGGTTAATAACTAAACGAGTCTTGAGTGTATAACCATTATTTACGTAGCCCGATACATGTCCTACCAGGCCACCGAGGGGTGGTCATGAATAGAATCATACCCGAAAATGTTTTCCACATAAGAGATCCAACCTAGTATACCGGCGGTGGTAAACACCTACCAAAGGGTATGGTCAGGGCAGAACTGACGCGAGGCATTACCATGCTTTCACATATGGATCAACAATGAAGGCCGTGGGTTTTGTTTAAAACCCTCTCCCACTCAATATTTTGAAAAACATGCAAGTTTTGACAAATATATACGATCAATATAGTATGAGCGGCATTCACCTATCCTATATGACATGTTATCGAATATGCATATAAAACATCCATCAATACATCCATGACATATCACAGAAAAAATAATTGACAGATAAATAACCAAGTTGTGGTTCCATCCTAGAACAAAGAAAATAAAGATTACAAAATTCCATCCAAAGCATTCTTTGGGTCTTGAATTTTGTTCTGTCTTCTTGTATCCATCTTATGTAGCCACTCCATTTATTTCTCATCCCATGAATCATTTAAAATTTAAATCCCAAAAATTTAAATTTCAAATTCAAATTCCAAATTCGAATTTCAAGTTTAAATTTCAAATTCAAATTGTAAACAATTTTAAATATCATGTGTAGTAATATGTAATTTCAAAAAATTTTAAATTTTAAATTACATATTTTTTAAACATGATTTAAAATTAAATCTCAAATTTAAAAATCAAAATTTTTTGATTTTCGGTCCATCGGTCTCGAAGACTGGCAGCCACCGTGAGCAGCCCCCAGGGGCCTGGCAGCCCATAGTCATAGACTACGTGCAGCTATGCCGGGCTACAGGCCAAGCCTGCAGCCACAAGCTGCACACCTGGGCTGGGCGCAGCAGCCGCCAGGCTGCAGGCAGTGCTTGCAGCCACAGGCTGCACACCTGTGTGGGCGCAGCAGCCCGCCCGGCAGCAGCCCAGGGCTGCGGCCAGCCCATGGGGGGCCACGGCCACCCTCGGCTGCAAGCAATACCTGCGGCCGTGGGTGGTGCAGCTGTGGGCAGGGGCTGTAGCCCCACCACGGCTGGTGGCCCGACCAGAGGGGTCGATCATCAATTTTCATGCTATATTCCAATTTACCCATTAGGATCTCCAAAATTAATTTGAATCCTAATTAAATTGAAATTTTCCACACAATCAAAATTTCATCCTTTAAATTAAATTTAACTTTTGGGAAAAATAAATTACGGTCTTCAAACTTCAATCTCCTCCAAGAATAATTACATAAAATTTCCTAAACCATTTCCGGTGTACAAAATTCTAATCACAATAATTTTAAGAGGAAAAAAATTAAAATCTATGGGAAAATTACAGTGCTAATTAACTGCTCACATGGTTACATAAAAAATTTCTAGATACAATTTTCTAAATTTTAAGGAACCATAACCGGCATAAAACATGCATGCTTATAATAATTCAAAAATTAAAATAACCACATACTGCATACATAATACATGATAACAACATAAAGGAATCCTAGAATGCCACTCTCTAAATATCAAATCCATACATAAATAAAAAGACTAATTAATTGTCTAATTTATGTACATGGTATAGTCATGAGATGTCTCTGTTACCAATTGTAGGAAATAAATCGGTAAAAACATATCAGAGTGGCGCAGTGGAACAATAAAAAATTTTCAGGATCGTTAAATATCTCATGATGCCATATACAATAAACCAACAACATTTTAAACTCATACCTGAAGGATGCCAATCTGTAAGAGGAGAATGATTGGAGGGCTTCAACCAACTAGCATTCTCTACTATTCTCCAATTCCCGAATGACTAAGTGTGTAGGCACTTTGAACCTCGATCGGTATGCTAGCACTACTAGTCTTCTTCTGACCATCCAGATCTCTAAAGAACTTATTGTCACGGTGAGTTATGCAACAATAAGCCTACTCACCTGAGAGTCTGTGGTCTGAGAGAACTGGAGTGGCAGGACCTCTATTTATAGACTTGCATGAGGTGATCCTCTGAATTCGAATTGGATTAGGAGAAGATTTTCTCCCTAATCCACTCATAAAATCTGAATTTTTTTATGGCCTTATCCAACCAAAAAATTCATCCACTTTTTGAGATTATCCTATCCAAACTTAACCAGGATTTTAACATAAATTTTATCTCCTCATTCTCTCATAAAAACTGATTCCTCCTTGTGCCAAAAACATGACTAGATTCGGTCATTAAAGTATGAGCAGAATCAAAATCCAAATAGGATTTTTTAGCTCGAATGTTATCTCATCCTTATACAATTAAAACCGAAAATCTCCCTTGAGATTCTCTTAAAATTTTTGGCCAATTCCAGGGAGGAGAGAATCCAAATTCAACTGGGATTGAAACTTGAATTTTTCCCCGAACCTTATCCACAAAAAATCTGAAAATTCTAGGAGGATATTCCTCAAAATTTTCGACCAAGTTAGTTAGGATTGGGATTCAAAATTCAAGTAGGATTCAAACAGGGTTTTCTTCTTCATAATCCAACTCAAATTCGAATTCTAGCCTTGTGGAATTATCCACAAAGAATTCAAATTCCACTTGGACTGTGATTCAAAATTTGAATTTCAAATTTCGAAATTCAAATTTCAAATTCAAATTTCAAATTTCAAATTCAAATTTCAAATTCAAATTTCAAATTCGAATTTCAAATTTAAATTTCAAATTCAAATTTTAAATTCAAATTTTAAATTTCAAATTTCAAAATTCAAATTTCAAAACCCACAAACAGTTGTATTTCAAATTTTTGTTCTCATGGATAATTTTCTACAACTCCAATCCAATCTCAAATAAAATCATGGCAACTTTATTTAGAGTTTGAATAATTGTGTACTCTGTTATCCAAAATAAAATATGAATTCAACCAGAGAGAATCTTATCCACTATCCTAATCCTATGTCAACACCATCCATGCATAATCAACCAGCCAATAAGCATATACAAATCAATTTGCCAATCGTTAAGAAATTACGTGGAGCTAGTAGAGGGACCAATTGGACATATATAATCGGGCTCCCGTAAATCCATATGATCATCATTCTTTACCGAACAACTCAATCATATGATCACTAATTTCAGAGTCACACCACTATAAACCTGAAACTAAACTCCCAATTATATACCATATTACGTAAGCCTGTGACAAGTTATTGTCCAATGACCTTGTCATGTATGCAGAACCCTCATATGATATCCATGATCAGCCTTAGGTCAAAGTCCGTTCAATCCTTCTGATCAGGCTATCTTAAAGTTCCATTATACTACCGAATAAGAAAATGATTATTTACCATATGTGAATAAGAAGTCATCTGCCTAGCAGACGACCCAAGGTCTTATCCATTTTCTCATCCAGTATAATGCCTTTTAGAGGATACCCTTAACTCCTTATTAGAGCTATGATTCCAATATCTATAAACAAACCCTTCATCGTATACAAGTCATGCACCCGATGAACCAGTCTATAAGCTTACTACCTCTAAGATGCTTTAGCCATTGGAACATTAAAGTATACAAGTCATATATATGAAGTGGTTCATTTACTCTGGATTAAGGTTACTGCACAATGAACGTCAAAAGCAGATTGATCCACTCATAGCGGACTACGTAGATCAATCACACTTTAGTCCCGGTCTAATATGTCACCACCAAGCAACATATCTATGTCTCTACTTAGGAGTCTATGCTCCAGACAATCAAGACAAACTATCCCCACCATGGCTTTAGATAACATAATAGTCTTAACATGAGTTAGATGCTCGGTCTAACCCCATAGACTACAGACCTTAGTTTAGACAACTTACTTTAGAACATTGTCTTCTTGCATACAAAAGTCCATTGCATGCAACGTTCTAACAGTTTTGACACAAGCGGTCAGTGAGCCATATTTGCTTACATTTACTTTAACATGTAAATAGAATAAGGACAAACAGCAATGTAATGAATAACCTCTATATTATAATTTTATTATCCAGTTCAAAATAAATACACCAAAATGTCTATAATGCTTAGGGCATTTCCTAACAAGGATGACCTTAATTTGACCTAAAACTGATATATGAATGGTTAGTAGACTCAATCTGGTTGATTGAGCACAAAACAAGAATTTTAGTTTGAGAGATACGCAGTATCAAGATGAAGGTCAAGACGACATTTACTCACCAAAACTGATATATTTGAGCTCAGAACACCCACATTAGTCAATCAGGCACTTAACACGTTTTTCAAGGTGGGGTCACACAGATCCTGAAAACTAATTCAGACGACCTCCGATGGATGTAAAACTGATAAAAATGGAATCAACACATCTAAATTAGTCAAGAGAGACAGTGTCTAAAATTTCACCTGAGAACGCCTCGGTTTGTGTGCCAAAGGACAACATAGTGTAGCACAATCACAGTATAAGAAATGAATAGTAAAATAAACAGATAATGGGCTCTTAGACAGTATAAAACAACCAAGAGTTGATAGTGTCAAAATCAGATTTAGAAAACCTAATTTTCGGATGGAAATTAAACACTATCGAGAAAAGACCGAACACCGTAGTAGAGAATTAGACTGCAAAGAGAAGCCAACACAGATGAATTTTGACCTTAAAATTTCATGCCCTCTAGCTGTAAAAGTAGCTAAAAATGACTGCTCATATTGCCCAAAAGTGGGATTAAAATAATTGTTGCTCCCTTAAAATGCTACGCAAGCGCACGTGTCGCATAGAAGTAATATAGTGTATAAGAGTACGGATATCGTCCCACAGAGAATGTTATCACCACTTCATCTAAATTAAATCAAAATTAAGGATATGCAAAAATTGATGGAGAATTAAAATTGTCTTAAACTTACTATATTAGTATGACATAAAAATGCACAGAGCAATTGCAAACTGAATAAAACAGACTTAATAACAATTGGTAATGGAGTGACTGAGATTCAATTTCCCCTTTTTCTGCAACTCGACTCAGTATGCTATGGCAATGCTACAGCATTGCTACAACAATGTTACTTAGTTAACCTTGAACTCAAAATTTCACAAGTTTCTTCCGAAATACTTATGCTAATAACTTCTTGCTTCATTTCAACATATTCCTATGCTAAATGGAGTATGAAGTCAAATTAAGCTTAGGTTCCAAAAGGTTATATGAGATAAGCATGCATTCCTGCTTAACTTGCAAAATTAATTAGGTTACTACACAAACCCAACTAATTACATATTATCCAATACCCATCTAATTCCAATTAGTTTTCCAACCACTGAAATCACAGTATTATGCTCAAGATGGCCAGTCAAAGAACACAAATAAACCAACAAAACGATGTTGAATAAACCAAATAACATTAAAGTAGCAAGCTCAATATACAAATCTAGTCATAGAAATGGGTACTTTATCCTCCCAGTCTTAAAGGAAATTAGTTCATACTTGATTGTTCAAACCCACCAGAAAAAGAAAACACTGTACGGGAAAAATAAAAACGAGAGTACAACCAAAAATGGAGGAAAGATTGACAAAAGAGACATGCACAAGGTACACAAATACTTTTTAATTTCCCCTTCCAGAATATGCTGAAATCTCCTCCAATCTCTGTACGTTTCCTTTCTCTTCCGAGTTTTTCTCTTTCTGTCCTGCTCTTTTCCGTATATTCTCTCTGCTCCTTGGCTGCCTCCTCCTTTCTAAATGCATCATGTTTCCTTTTAAATGCTAGGGCAAATGGAGGATGTACATGTGTACATAATCTAATGGCTGAGCTTTTATTTGATGTCCTTGGATTAAGACAACTCATAAACTTGTCCTTTCTGCCATGTGCACTAATAAAATTGGCTGCCAGCTGTATGTTGACTTGTCAAAATATCTGAACATTTTCTGCCCAGTTTGCTATAGTAATGTTACAGCATTATTGTAGTAACACCTGAAATCAGTCTTCCTTGTCCCTTTTCTCCAGTTTTTACAATTCCATCCTAGCTGCAGCTTGACCTCCTTATCCAAACAACATTCCACTACTTCAACTCTGCAAAACACTTAAAAGCAATATAAACTAACTTGAAAAATTAAATTTAACATTCTAAAAATAAAAGACTGCATTAAAAACCAAAAAATGCTTTAGTTAACTATTAAAATGTCAAGAACTCAATGGACCAAACATCTTTTTACATCCCTAAATGGCTATGATAACTCTATTTCATAGAGTTATCAATAATGCAAAAGTTATGACAACTTTTGTATAAAATATTCAAGGGTTTTCAAGCACTTGTCAAATAAATTATTGTTTATTCCCCTCCCTTTCATGCAGCAGCCCACGCCCATTTATGGACTGAAAAAGGGCAGAAATTTGTCCCTTGATTAGGCTAAAATGGTGGACAATTAATTAGGTTTAGGCTTAAGCAAGTTTGATTAAGTTTGCCAATAAAAGGCACACTTTGCACAAGGGATTTGTTCTTTCATTTGGCAGTCCAAAACACAACACTCTTTCTCCCTTTCTTTCTTGCTGCAGCCGACCCTTCCCATCAGTCAAAAGCCTCCATTTTCGAGCCTTAAATCATACTAAAAACTTATCAAAAATCAAACCTCACAAGCTTATGTTAGGAGGATTCGAATCCAAGTCGTTCTAAGGCACCAAGGGTAAGTTTTCAAAATCCAATCTTTGTAGTTTTAAGTTTTTATTTTGGTTTGATTTTTAAGAGAAACATTTTGGTATTGTTTCTAGCAAAACCTGACCTCATTCTCTTTGGGTTCCCACAACCATTTTGGTTTCTTAAGCCCTTGTTCAAAATCATGCTTGTTTAAAGGACAAAGGTAAAAACTGAAACCTTCCCTTTTGTGATTTAGTGATTTTTAAGTTTTTGATCAAGGCCATTTATGTGTATTTGTTTATGCAAATGGTTTGTAATAATTTTATTTTAAGCCCTTATCTTTCCATTTTTAAGTTTATGTGGTTGTGGTTGTGTTTACAATTTTTACGAATGGTTATTATTATGTATGATGCAATGAATGTATAGGGATGTGGCTGGGCACAAATCTGTTCCCAGGAAAGGCAATGGATTTTGGCCATTTTCGCCTACTTAGGTTCTGAATTTGGGATTTAATAAAACACAATATTTTAAGAAAATTTTGTTACGGTCATTTTTGTGTCAAATAGCCTTTGGCCAAAAACAACATTAAGATAGGTTTCTAGAGTAGTCTTCACTCAGTGCCCAAACTGGGACCAAAAACCCGAACCTAGTAAATCGCCTCGGGTTTTATTAAAAATGAACCACTTAGAGTTCGAACCGGTTCTCGGGCTCAACATGAAAGTTATAGAACACGTCGAAGCTTTAAGACAACCCATGCGTGTTTTAAAAATTTGGCTGTTTCAGGCCTCAAACAGAGATGTTTTCAAAGTGATGTAAATCTGGGACTTTTACAAAAAACTGGGCACTTAGCCCACGAGTTTAATGAAATCAGGAGCCGTTAGATTTAGATTTGAGCTCTGAGGTGAACATGAGAATTGTTCATCTCATCGAGAATGAAAACTTTCATGTTCACCAAAATCACAAACAAAGTCGTTTCGACCAAGTTTCAAAATAGTTTTTAAAAGTGGTTCAAAAACCACCTTTTAATACAAGCATCAAAAATGTGCTTTACATGTTTCAAAATAAAAATTTGTTTTAACACTTTAAAAATCTAAACATAGTTTTCATAAAAACATCCCTCACCTTCTAACCAAGTGATAAGGGGATGGGTTCCAAACACATCATATTTTTCTAAAAGTAAACCCAAACAATTTTTTTCGAAGTAAAATAGTGTGGGTAGCCTAGTAAGCTACCACACCAAATAAGCCTTAGTAGCCCGGTAGGCTACTACCTTGAACAAGCCATAGTGGCCCACTAGACCATTACACCAAACAAGGAATAGTAGCCCGATAGGCTACCACACCTCAACAAGCGAAGTAATCCGGTCGGTTACTATACTAAGTTCACGTATAGTAACCCGATAGGCTACCTAGTTACCAACGCATGAGGTAACAGATCAGTTGACTGGTCGACAACCAGTCAAGGATCGTGTTCTAAACAACACTGTGAGGAACGATGATTAATCCGTCAAGAAGACAATTGATCAAACAATGATAAAAGTAGATGCCAAATCCCCAAAGTAGGCCAATGGGGTACCGAGGGGCCTCGGTACCACATAGAACCACAAGTAATAGTCAGTAATAGTAATGGTAACTCAACAAGAGTACTAATGAGGAATGTTAATAATGACAGGTGTTCACCTGTAATTTGATAAAGGCGTGAGTATGCAATTGCTTGCAAAATAAAGTAAGTACAACTTCGTCTACGACATGAATAAAATGAATTTAAAGTGATGGTTTTTATAGTATGTTAAGTATGCACACCATGCACACTCTATAACACAGCATACATAGGAGTATATAGTTTTACAATCACATAGATTGATGAACAAACAAATTAGAGCCAGGCATTCCCATCGCATAAGATTAGGGGATAACCTAGTAGAGTATGTGGCATGGTCAAATAAAGAATTGGGAAAGATGAGAATAAGGTGTCAGTGTAACGGGCCAAGGTCCACAAAATTTAACGAGCTGAGGCTCATATTGTATAACAAGCCAAGGCCCACAAAATCTAACAAGCCGAGGCTCATAATGTATAACAGGCCAAGGCCATAAAATATATCCATAATGGGCCCTAAATAGACATAAGAAAGAAAAGAGAATAACGAAGCATAAATGAGCATAACCAGACCATGCATTGTACACGGTATGCAATAGTTATAGTTCACTATGCTTCCATTCATAGTAAATGCATTTAGTACTCGTTGTCTCTGCTATAAATATAGTATATAAAGTTTTGAGATGTGATACTGCGATATATGACATGTGATATATGGTATGTGATGATATCTGGTATGACAAGTTTGTATGGTTTTCAAGTATGTACTATGTTTTTAAACATGTTTTGAGGTAAACATTTTGTACTTACTAGGTGTAAAGCTCACGGAGTGTGTTCATGTTGTAGGTAAGCTTCCTATGGCCTGATCACTAATGGGCGATGACGGCGATGGAGGTGGATGTGAGGCAAGGTTATGGAGACACTGCAAGTTAAACTTCCACAAAAATTAAGTAAATAGTATTTTTGAGTAGTAACAGTTAAATATATATATATGAATAGTAATCATTGAATAGTATTTTTGAATAGTAGTTGTTGAACAGTATTTCTCAATAGTAACCATTGAATAGTATTTTTGAATAGTAGCCGTCAAACAATATTTTTAAATAGTAACTGGTATACGTACGTGCACTGTAAATATGTACGCAATCAAAAAAAATTTCCTAAATTTATGATATCTAGTTAAGTAACTTCAAATATCAATTGCAAGAAAGTATAAGTACTATTTAAAGAAGCTGTTTTTAAGTGACTGTCCGGGCCACTAAGGGCACGGGGCATCACAGTTAGTATCAGAGCGGTTTCCTGTCACCCTACCTCACATCGCCACACGCCTACCTCATTTGTCCAAGTAAGTTAGTTTTATTTTTTTGGTGTTAGTATGAAGGTTAACATTTAAGTTATGATATGTGACAGTAGTTACATCGGTAGGACCAGCACCAGTTAAGTCCACCAGAGGACAGGGGTTTTGAAGGACACCATGGTTCAAACAAGTACACAGACAAACCAACCATCCCAAGAGGATGAATTAATGGTGCAACTAGCAGCTATGCAAGAGATGATGGAGAATCAACAACGGGAATTAAACCAGCTTAGGGAGCAACTGAACCAACAACCTCGGGCACCACAAATAGTAAAGGTGCCAGCCCAAGCAGCTCCAGTAGCCCCTGATACTCCCAGGGAGCAAGCGGCTCCCCTAACCCAAGCGACTCTAACACCATCAGCTATGGCTACTCCCCCGGTAGCCAACGTTCTTGTGCCAACTACGAGAGAAGGTGATCTCTATAAGTGATTCCGGCGCCTGAAAGTGCCAGAGTTCAAAGGAACCATAAACCCTATAGAGGCCAATGACTGGTTGACCGACAACCAGGTCATCCTGGACCTCATAGGACTGACGGATAGGGAGAAAGTATTGTGTGCATCCCTCGCCCTACATTAAGGGGCATGGCAATGGTAGAAGACCGTAGCCATCAGAAGAAATGTTAACGAAATGAGTTGGACAGACTTCATCGATGAATTTAAAGAGATGTACTTTAACGATGAGGCCCTGGCAACACAATAAGATGAGTTTAATAATCTACGCCAGGGAAGTATGACCATCATGGAAGCGGTCCAGAAATTGGATTAGCTGGCTCGACTTTGTCCAGACTTAGTACTAACTGAGAAGGAGAACGTGAGAAGAATGCTAAAAATGTTAAGGACGAATGTCACAGTCCAAGTCTGCAGCGGTAGCCATGAGCCCGTAATAATGGTAGAATGTGTCAGCTGAGCCATCCGAGCTGAGTATTGGTTAGCTCAGGACAAAGAGAGAAGGGCTCAAATATACGAAGCCCGAAGGGAGGAAAGGACTCCAAACAAGTCGGCACAAGGGAAGCAGAATCTAGAATCTCAAGAGAGAAGGTAGAACGTGGGGACCAGCCAAAACAGTAGGCAGTCCCACAACAACAACAAGAGGAAAGGGAATCAGGGCAACTAAGGTTCATAAAAAGACTTCCCCCAGAAGAGAAATGACTAGGGAGGAGATGACAACAAACACCCGACGTGCCCGAAATGCAGAAGGAGGCACCCAGGTAAATGCCACCAAGGAACAAGTGGTTGTTTCATCTGTGGCAAGGAAGGCCACTATATGAGGGACTGTTATTCCAACCTGCAAAATCAACAGCACCAAACTCGTCCCACAAATAATCAACTCCATGCTATCTAGACCAGAATTGAAGGCCCTTCAATCGCTTAAGGCAGACTGGAACGCCCAGACAACTAAGGTAGAATCTTTTCTTAGGTGTGTATATATATGTGTAATGGGAAGCAGTAGCTTAGCCATGCTAGATCTAACCTAGTACCTCCTTTTGAGACTGTGTACCTGAAAGTATTTACCACTCCCAATGGACTAAAATTATGTACTTTTAAAACAGTATGAAAAGCAGTGCAGTTTTGCCCAAAGGCTTAGATATAATATTTTCACACGTAACTAGAATGTGACTAAACAAGAAAGAGTCAGAAGAGATGTTGAGATCACTACACGTAAAATCACGACTGTGCAATGCTAAAGAATAGCTCAGAGTAAGAGCATGGATTGCTGCCAAGTGGTACCGATCTTCAGGGCTAGTTGTCCACTAAGTTTCGACTGGCAAACAATACTCCTATACTGCATGGGAATGTCAGGACTGGTTTTGCACTATCAAGATGATTCCCTGATTATATGCCATTTATCAGGATAACTGAGTCCTATTGGCTGTTAATATCTTTCAGGAAGATACTCTCATGTGCATTGGGATACTTGTGACTAGGATGAACTCTTAACTGGGTCAATTTTTGCTATACCACGATCGAGCAAATCTCCTAGAGAAGTCCAGCATCAGCCCTAGTTTTTTTTTATAGGCAAGCGGGGGGGTGAAACCGCCTAAGTTCCCTAGAGTAGTGGACATACGAGGATTTGCTCATCGGACTGAGAGACTGCAGTCGATGTCCGGTGACGCAATTCTAAAGTATGCTATGCATCACGAGGAAACTGATATGGACTTCTATAACACATATTGAAGAAGGCTCATGATGAAACCAAGGCCGAGCATCAGCTAAGAGAACTTGAGGACGTCAGGGGAACCCATGGAAGAACCCGAACCAACCCCTTCGTCCCCCGAATACCTTCTAGAGGTGGAGGTTAATGATGACGATGAAGAGGAGGAGACAACGCGCCCCCCTGACTACTGCAGTAAAGGCGAATAGATAAGGATGTATGAGCCTCAAGTCATTATGGTCAGTAATGACGAGACTAGTACTGACAAACATACTAATAGCCTTCATGAACCGGGTGTTCAAGGACTTTTGGGATAATTTTTCATCGTATTCATTGATGACATACTATTATACTCCAAGACGAAAAGAGGAGCGTGAAGAATATTTGAGGATAGTATTGCGCATATTAAAGGACCATCAGCGGTATGCCAAGTTCTCCAAGTGCGAGCTTTGGCTGGAAGAAGTCCATTTTCTAGACCACATGGTCTCCAAGGAGGGAGTATCCATCGACCTAGCAAAAATTGAGGCAGTTAGTACGTGGCCAACTCCGAGGAAACGTGATGAAGATCTACCATTTCCTAGACATGGCAGGATGTTATCAATGCTTTGTCGAAGCTTTTTGAAATTAGCTGTTCCACCTTGAGTGCTTACCAAGAAAAGGAAAAAGGTATTAATGGGTCAATTAGTGTGAGGAGAACTTTCAGGAACTGAACAGAGACTCATGAGTGCTCCAACACTGACCAATCTAGATGTTGGTCAGGGAAACCTCATGATTTATAGCAATGCACCCAAGATTAGGTTAGGAGCCGTGTTAATGCAGAGTGGCAGAGAGGTTGCGTATGCTTCCTAACAACCCAAGGACCATGAGACGAATTACCCTACGCACGATCTGGAGCTAGCAGCAGTAGTTTTCACGCTCATGATGTGGAGGTACTACCTAGATGATGTCAAGTGCAAGATTCAGAGATAGAGTGTGTGTTCTGGAGGTTGAAGAACCCAAAAGACAAATCCTATCAGAGGCTCATGACACGCCATACTCGGTACATCTAGGGGCAAATAAGTTGTATAAGGACTTAAAAGTGAGTTTTTGGTGGCCTTAGATGAAGAACGATGTCACCGAGTTCATTGTAAGATGCCTTCTATGTCAAAGGATTAAAGTAGAACATCAACAACCGGCTGGAAAATTGCAGAAAATCGAGTTGCCCGAGTGGAATAGGAGCAAATTACACTAGATTTCATGGTCGGGTTGCCAAAACAACAAGTGACAATGATGCAATTTGATAAATTGTGGACTAGCAGATGAAATCAGCTCAATTTTTAACCATGGAAGTGAGCTACTCTGTAGAAAGACTAGAAGAAATTTATGTAGCTCAGCTAGTGAGACTGCATAGAGTGCATGCCGATCTGACATACGAAAAGAAACCATGCGAATCCTAGCCAAGGAAGACAAAGTACTTAGGAATAAAGTGATATCACTTGTAAAAGTGTTGTGGCGGAATCACAACATAGAAGCCATAGTGGAACGGGAAGAGTATATGAAAAGAAACTTCCCAGAATTATTCTAATTTTCGAGGATGAAAATTTTGTAAGGGGGTTAGGTTGTAAAGACCACCATTTTCATGGCACCTACTTACCATGTAATGAGACATTAAGGAATAAAATTAGAGTATTTTGAGAGCTTTCGGATGCACATTTGGAGAACATGGTCAGGTACACGACTGTGTAAGTAGTCGTGTACCGTTCAAACTGTGTACGCATAAGAAAAGCCGTGTAAGTGTACGTGGTCATGTGGTGTGACATGGTCAGGTACACGGCCGTGTAAGTGGCCGTGTGCTGCTCGGGTAAACAAACATGTTTTAGGGCATGGCCGTGTTGAGCAAGCTCAACTAGTACATGCCCGTGACTGGACAATACACGCCCGTGTTAGAACCTGTGTAGAAGGCTGTGTAATGAGCAGAGAGCCATTACACCGACTCTCAAAATGTATGAAACCTAATTACTCTGTAATGAGTGATTAAGTTGGAAAATACTCTGTATTTTCCAGTTGAATAGATTAAATAGGTACGGTACTGTTTAAGTACTATTCATGCAATGAAAGGGACGACCGACAGTGAACCTGGTCTATCCTATTATATGTATGAGTGTATGAGATATGCAGTGTCAGGAAACTGGTCCAGACAACCATTTCTTGACACAAGACTGGTGTAAAATGCTCGGACCAAACATCTGAGTACAACAACGGTGGATAACCCTAGCAAGGTTATGGTATCAAGAAAATGGTCCGGATGACCTCTTCTCACATAGAGACTGACAAAATCAGAGTCAGAGCACTTAGACTAATCAGTTAAGTAGAAAACAGTGAATAGTAATAGTGAGAAACGCAGTGTCAAGTTACTGGCCGGGACGGCCTTAACTTGACCTAAAATTGATATATGAACGATTAGTAGACTCAATTTGGTTGATTGACCATAAAACGAGAATTTTAATTTGAGAGATATGCAGTATCAGGATGAGGGTCAAGACGACCTTTACTCGCCCTGAAATTGATATATTTGGGCTCAAAACGCCAAAATTAGTCAATCGGGCACCTGACATGTTTTTTGAGGTGGGGTCACGCAGAACCTGAAACTGGTCTAGAAGACCTCCGATGGATGCAAAACTGATAAAAATGGAATCAGCACATCCAAATTAGTCAAGAGAGACAGTGTCTGAAATTTCACCCGGGAATGCCACAGTTTGCGTGCGAAAAGACAACACAGCGTAGACACAATCACAGTATAGGAAATGAACAGTAAAATAGATTAATAATGGGCTCTTAGACAGTATAAAACAACCAAGAATTGACAGTATCAAAATTGAATTCAGAAAACCCAATTTTCATATGGAAATTAGAACACTGTCAAGAAAGGACTGAACGCCGCAGCAGAAAATTAGACTGCGAAATGAAGCCAACACAGATGAATTTTGGCCTTAAAATTTCATGCCCCCTAGCTACAAAAGCAGCTAAAAATGGCTGCTCACATAGCCTAAAAGTGGGATTAAAATAATGCAAAAGTTATAACAACTTTTGTATAAAATATTCAAGGGTTTTCAAGCACTTGTCAAATAAATTGTTGTTTATTCCCTTCCCTTTCATGCAGCAACCCACGCCCATTAATGGACTGAAAAAGGGTAGAAATTTGTCCCTTGATTAGGCTAAAATGGTGGACAATTAATTAGGTTTAGGCTTAAGCAAGTTTGATTAAGTTTTCCTATAAAAGGCACACTTTGCACAAGGGTTTTGTTCTTTCATTTGGCACCCCAAAACACAACACTCCTTCTCCCTTTCTTTCTTGCTGCAGCTGACCCTTCCCATCAGCCAAAAGCCTCCATTTTCAAGCCTTAAATCATACCAAAAACTTACTAAAAATCAAACCTCACAAGCTTATGTTAGGAGGATTCGAATCCAAGTCGTTCTAAGGCACCAAGGGTAAGTTTTCAAAATCCAATCTTTGTAGTTTTTAGTTTTTATTTTGGTTTGATTTTTAAGAGAAAAATTTTGTATTGTTTCTAGCAAAACTTTACCTCATTCTCTTTGGGTTCCCACAACTATTTTGGTTCCTCAAGCCCTAGTTCAAAATCGTGCTTGGTTCAAAGCACAAAAGTAAAAACTGAAACCTTCCCTTTTGTGATATAGTGATTTTTAAGTTTTTGAACACAAGAATTATTCATCTTGTCGAGGACGAAAACTTTCATGTTTACCAAAATCACAAACAAAGTTGTTTCAACCAAGTTTCAAAATAGTTTTCAAAAGTGGTTCAAAAATCACCTTTTAATATAAGCATAAAAAATGTGCTTTACACATTTCAAAATAAAAATGTATTTTAACACTTTAAAAATCTAAACATGGTTTTCATAAAAATGCCCCTCACCTTCCAATGGAGTGATAAGGGGACCGGTTCCAAACACGTAATATTTTTCTAAGAATTTTTATAAGTAAACCCAAACAATTTTTTTCAAAGTAAAATAGTGCAGGTAGCCCGGTAGGCTACCACACCAAACAAGCCTTAGTAGCTTGGTAGGCTACTACCCCGAACAAGCCGTAGTGGGCCGGTGGGCCATTACACCAAATAAGGAATAGTAGCCCGATAGGCTACCACACCCTAATAAGCGAAGTAACCTGGTCGGTTACTACACTAAGTTCACGCATAATAACCTGATAGGCTACCTAGTTACCAACGCCCGAGGAAACTGGTCAGTTGATTGGTCAGTAACCGGTCAGTTGACTAGTCAAGGACCGTATTCTAAACAACACTGTGAGGAACGATGATTAATCCGTCAAGAAGATAATTAATCAAACAACGATAGAAGTAGATACCAAATCCCCAAAGTAGGCCAATGGGGTACGAGGGACCTCAGTACAACATAGAAACATAAGTAATAGTCACTAATAGTAATGGTGACTCAACGAGAGTACTAATGTGAAATGTTAATAATGACAGGTGGTTACCTGTAATTTGATAAAGGCGCGAGTATGCAATTACCTGCAAAACAAGGTAAGTATAACTCCGCCTACGGCATGAATAAAATGAATTTAAAGTGATGATTTTTACATTATGTTAAGTATGCATACCATGCACACTTTGTTACACAGCATACATAGGAGCATATAGTTTCACAATCGCGTAGATTGATGAACAAACAAATTAGACGCCAGGCATCCCCATCGCGTAAGATTATGGGATAACCTAGTAGAGTATGTGGCACGATCAAATAAATAATTGGAAAAGATGAGAATAAGGTGTCAGTGTAACGGGACAAGGCCCACAAAATTTAATGAGTGGAGGCTCATATTGTATAACAGGCCAAGGCCTTCAAAATCTAACGAGTCGAGGCTTATAATGTATAACAGTCCAAGGCCATAAAATATATCCATAATGAGCCCTAAGAAGACATAAGAAAGAAAAGAGAATAATGAAGTATGAATGAGCATAACCGGACCATGCATTGTACACGGTATGCAATAGTTATAGTTCACTATGCTTCCATTCATAGTAATTGCATTCAGTACTCGTTGTCTCTGCTGTGCATATAGTATATGAAGTTTTGAGATGTGATGCTGTGATATATGATATGTGATATATGGTATGTGATAATATCTGGTATGACATGTTTGTATGGTTTTCAAGTATGTATTATGTTTTTAAACATGTTTTGCAATAAATATGTTGTACTTACTGGGCGTAAAGCTCACGGAGTGCCTTCATGCTGTAGGTAAACTTCCTATGGCCTGATCACTAACAGGCGATGACGACGGCAGAGGTGGATGTGAGGTGAGGTTATGGAGACACCGCAAGTTAAACTTCTGCAAAAGTTGAGTAAATAGTATTTTTGAGTTGTAACAGTTAAATATATATATATAAATAGTAATCGTTGAACAGTATTTTTGAATAGTAACTGTTGAATAGTATTTCTAAATAGTAACTATTGACTAGTATTTTTGAATAGTAGCCGTCAAACAGTATTTTTGAATAATAACCGATAAATAGTATTTTTAAATAGTAATTGGTATACGTACATGCACAGTAAATACGTATGCAATCAAAAAAATTTTTCTAAATTTATAATATCTAGTTAAGTAACTTTAAGTATCAATTGCATGAAAGTATAAGTATTATTTAAAGAAGCATTTTTTAAATGACAGTCCGGGCCACTAAAGGCACGGGGCGTCACACATACATCTCCACCCACTTATCATCACTGAAGTGATCGGGGATCTCCTCCTCCTTATCTTCAGGTTAGGCATCGGGTAGAGCCTCGTCATCATCTTCCTCCTAGTGGTGCTCCGGAGACTAAGGGGCTGGCTCGGGGTCCTCCATGGGTTCCCCATCGCCCTCGGGTACTGCTGGCTGGTTGGCGGCCACGAACTCTTCATTTGCCGGTTGGGGTGCTGCGTCCGCCGGGTTACCCTCCATGTTAGCTGCTGCTGCTGTAAAGCCTTCGCTAGGTGTAGGGTTGAGTACCACTCTCTCAGCTTCTACTATGTCTTGGGCAAGGCAGCTTATATCCTTATGTGGCAGAGGGTAGGGAACAAGGTCCCTCACATACCATGGTGTCCCTCTCCATAGCAGGTCGGCTATCTCTGCAAAAGGTCTACCCTGAGGGATATGAGGTAACATGGCATCCAGAAACCTCTGACAATAGTGCACCATGGTCTCTCCCTCATAGATATCCTAGGTCTCAGAGAGGACCTGGTATCGCCTCTCACGTATATTATCCTATATATCTCCATCTCGGGCTGGTTCAAAGCTATCACAGAGGTCGCAGCAGAACTCGGCCCACTGCAACGGATGCCCGATCCTGTGCCATTCATTCCACCAGGTCAACACTGGTCCCTCTAATCTGCTGCTGGCCAATACCACTTGCAGGCGAGGTGGGATGTGGCATGGTTCAAAAATAACTTCTGAATGATGGATCCAATATGGAAGTTCGCTTGAGTGACAACCATCATATATGTCCGGTCGCATGGCAGCAAAAGCTAGGCTCGCTTGACAGTCTTCTTGCACTTGACAGGGGTCGATCGGTGCATCCATTATCTCCTATTATAATTTAAATGTTAACTTATAATCTAACTCTGAAGGAAAAACAAAACTAACTTACTTGGACAGATGAGACAAGTGTGCGGCGATGTGAGGTAGGGTGGCAGGAGACTGCTCTGATACCAACTATGACGTCCTGTGCCCTTAGTAGCCCGAACCATCACTAAAAACTACTACTTGTACTTTTACTTTAAATTTAATACTTAAACTTATATACTTAGATACTCTGATTTTAGGGATTTTTTTTTTATTCACGTACATATTTACTATTCATGTACGTATTCTATTAAAATACGGAGACTACATCATATGGAGTTCAATTATATATACATACTTGTACTGACTATTTAGTTAAATACTATTCCAAATATGCTATTTAACTGTTACTATTCAAAAATATTGCTTTACTATTACTATTTAAAAATACTATTTAACTGTTACTGTACAGAAATACTGTTTAAATTTCATTCTCCAAAATTCTGTTGCTTAAGCTATGCGGAAGAATACTCGCGGTGTATCCATAACCTCACCTCACATCTGCCTCTACCGCCATCATTGCCCATTAGGGTTTTAAGCTATAAGACGCTTACCTACAGCATGAACATACACCGTGAGCTTTATTACTTGGTAAGTACAACATGTTAACTGCAAAACATGTTTAAAACTTAGTACATACTTAAAATCATATACGCATATCATAAATCAACATATACTACTTATACATAGCATATACCAGATCATCATGTTTCATGTCATTGAATACAAAACTTCACATACTACATGCATAGCAAAATACATTGTGTACTGAATACATCTTGCTGTAGCTAGAAGCATAGTGAACTGTAACTAATGCATACTATGAATTATGCATGATCCGGTTATGTTTATTTTTGCTTCAACACTCGTTTTCTTTCTCTTGTCTAGTTTGGGCCCGTGTGTCAGTACTGTGTGTGCGCAGACCGTCAGTGATGCCCATGGTCAAAAAAAAGCTGAAGAGCCATCAACAGATGCTCAACTTTGTTTTAACTTACTTTAACTTGGAAAACCTCTGCAGCTGGAGAGGCTGGTACGACATGCTTACAAAATTTCATCTTGTTTATCTATTCTAGCCATATGCTTCTCTAAGCTGTCCCTAATCCTATGCAGTAGGGATATATGGCATCTAACTTGTTCTTTCATCAATCTACTCGATTGTGAAACTATATGCTCTTGTGTATGCTGTGCAATATCGTGTGCATGATAGGTATACTTAACATACTGTAAATTATCATTCAAATTCATTTTATTCATGCTGTAGGTGGAGTTGTACTTGCCTAATTTACAAGCCAACACGTACTCTCGCCTTTATCAACTTACAGATTACTACCTGTTATCAATAGTATATCTCGTTAACACCTTTGCTGAGTCACTAATACTGTTAGTGACAAAAGTAGATAAAATCGTTTGGTACCAATTGCCGTCGGTACAACTCACTCTCTTTTTTAGTGTTTGAATCTCTAGACGTGTTTAATTAATTTATTACCCCATAAATTAATTACAGCGTTCTCTTGTCACTATTATAGTAAGTGACTGTATCCTGTATTGTAGTATGGTACCGAGGTCTATCGGTACCCTAATACTCTATTTGGGGATTTGGTGTTTAACTTCTATTATGTTTGATTAATTGTCTTCTTGATAGATTAATTATTGTTCCTCACAGTATCATTCAAAACACGGTCCTTGACTAGTTGTCGATCAGTTGACTGACCGGTTACCTCGCGCATTGTTAACTAGGTAGTCTACTGGGTTACTATGTGTAAACTTGGTGTAGTAACCGACCGGATTACTTCACTTGTTGAGTGTGGTAGCCTACAGGGCTACTGTTCTTTATTTGCTGTGATAGCCTTCCAGGCTACTACAGCTTATGTGGTAGCCTACCGGACTACTATGGCTGGTTTAGTGTGGTAACCTACCGGGTTACCCACACTGTTTTGGTTATTTAAGAAAATCGTCTTTGGTTATCTTAAAAAATTCTTAGGAAAATTCTTTGTTTTGACACCGTCCCTTTGCCACCCTATTGGAAGGTGGGGGACGTTTTTATAAAAATACATTTTTGGGTGTTGCATTTTAAGGGTGGTTTTTGAATCATTTTTGAAAACTGTTTTGAAACTTGATTGAAATGACTTTGTTTACAAATATGGTGAACATAAAATTTTTCATCCTCAACAAGATGAACAATTCTCGTGTTCACCTTGGAGCTCAAATATAATTCAAACAAGTCCTAATCTTACTAAACCCATGGCTATTGTGCCCAGTTATTTTGTAAAAATTCCAATTTTATGTTGTTTTAAAAACGACTCTGTTTGAGGTCCGAAACGGCCAAATTTTTAAAACATGCGTGGGTCATAGTTTTGGGCACAGAATGAAAACCACTCGAAAAACCTATCGTAGTGTTGTTTTTGGCCAAAACCTATTTGACGCAAAAACGACCGTAACAAAATTTTCTTAAGATTTCATTTTCACCAAATCCCAAATTCAGAACCTAAGGGGGTCAAAATGGACAAAATCTGTGGCCTTTTTCTTGGGACAGATTGTGTCCAGCCACTAAAAGAAACATTCATGCTCATATGTGCACACATCCATTCGTAAAAATGTAAACACAACTACAAACTTAAAAATGAAAAGCTAAGAGCTCAACATAAACTTATTATAACCCACGTGCATAAACAAACACACATAAATTCCTTGATTAAAATCTTAAAATCAACTACCATAAGAGAGGGTTTTCAGTTTTTACCTATTGTGCTTTGAACCGAGCACAAACTTGAGTCAAGGCTTAAGTGACTAAGTGGCCATGGGAAACCAAGGAGGTGTACGGGTTGGTTTATGCTAGCAAAATGCCAAAAATATTTCTCTTAATATCAACTCAAAACCATAACTAAAAACTACAAGATTTGGATTCTAAAAACTTACCTTGATGCACTTGAAATGGCTTGGATTGAATCCTCCTAATGCAAGCTTGTGGGGGTGGATTTTTTGGTAACTTTTGGCTGTGTTTTTAGCTTGAAAATGGAGGGTTGTGGGGCTTGGAAGTAGTCGACTGCAACAAGGGAAAGAGAGAGAATGAGTAGTGGTTTTTGAGGTGTGAAAAAGAAAGGAACACAAGCTAAGGCCATGCTCACCCTTTTATAGACAACTCTAAGCAAGATTAACCAAACCTAAGCTTGATTAATTAAGCCAACCTTAAGCTAATTTGGGGATAAATTTTTGCCCATTTCAACCCTTGGGGCCGTGGGAGCTGCACACATTAAAGGGGGGAAGGATTAAAAAATTTTGGTGATGGTAAGTGATGGAATGGTGATAGAAATCTAATATTGTTTAAGTCACATTGTTTCATAACTTCCCAATACTTTATTTCTACCTTTTTGGGGTTTTTGTGCAGCTAAAACAGCTGGTTTTCTAGCCAAGGCACATGGTTTTTAAGGGCCAAAATTCATCTGTATTTGGCTCTCTTTGCAGTCTAGTTTTTTACTGCAGTGTTCGGTCCTTTCTTGGCAGTGTTCTAATTTTCACTTAGAAATCAAATTTTCTAAATTTGATTTTTTATACTAATGATTTCTAGTTGGTCTTTACTGTCTAAGAGCCCATTCTACACCAATTTACTATTCATTTTCTATACTGTGCTTGTGTCTACACTGTGTTGTACTTATGTGACAACCGGGAAATTCAGGCAATTCTCGGATGAAAATGTACAAATGTATGTATATAACAATTTGTAGTATTTAAAGAGTGAAATAAATGTATTTATATTGTTTAGAATATATGAAAATGTTCTAACAATACTGACGAGTAAGAATTCAGTGTTGGAAAAATTCACTGAGTTGAAACGGGTGAAACGGTGCAAAATCGGCATTGAAAACCCTAACCGGAGCAATAAAAGACGGAAAACTTCCGGGATTGATTTTGATCAAACGGAAGCAGTTTAAATTGATCCGACTGCACAGGAGACCTCAGGAACACGCCGGAACGATTTCAGGAAAATTTCGACTCGAACCGATATCGGTCAAAAAGTAGTCGAATTAATGTGAATAGTGAAAGTCAAAGTCAACTTTTGCTTTAGCATTTATGACATCATAAATCCATTTAATAAATAAAAAGAAGATGATGATTGGTAGAATTAATGGCCATGATTCATTTGCCTTTTTGATCTAAAGGCCAAGATTTGGCCAAAAATACACCTTTTTAATTTTTGAAAATTATGGAAAGAATTAGGTTGAAAGATGTCTAATTCTCATTGGTGGAAGGCTAAATTAATTGGCCTTTGGTTTCATTAAGTCGGCAACATTGTGATAAAGTGGCCGAAACTTGTTTTAAAGCCAAAACCAAAAGAAAGAAAATTTCTTCTAAGTGTTCATGGAGAATACGTGAGCCACCAAGGAGAACCAAGCAAATCTTCCAAAATTTCTTCACAAAAGTGGTATCAAACACTTCATTGAAGGCAAAGGAAGCAAGAAAGCAAGGTAACCTTCTTTGGTTTGCATTTTTTCTTGGTTTTTCTTCAAGAAAACTATGGGATGAATAGTGAAAAAGATGGAAAAATTTTTGGTGGTTTTCAATGATTTGATGCTTGGGTTTTGTTAAGGGTGTAATTAGTAGGAAAACCATGTAATTTGTTTAAAGAAAAACCAAATTTTGGTTGGTTTTTCAAGGGTAAATCCGTGGGTTACCTTAGGTAACCAATGAGAAAACTTTGTGGTTAATTGCTAACATGCTTTCAAAGTTGAAATTGGTGAAGAATAAAGCTTGTATGTCATGGTGAAAAGCTTAAAAAAAATTCTTGGTGTGAATTACATTAAATGGCCGTGGGGTTTAATAATGATTTGGAAGAAAATTTTTGCATGGTTTATGTGGTATTTGGTTGATTGGAATTATGCAATTTAATATGCAAATGATGAATTTATAATGGAAAGAATGAAACAAAATTGTTTGGCATGTTTTCATTCTTTGGCCGTGGGGTACAAGTGTGTAAAAACCCTAGGAAAATTGGTTAAAAATGCCAAGAAAATGGGCTTGAAAATGTGGTAAAAACATGACATTAAATGGCCTAAAGTGTGGTGAAAGTTTGACAAATTTTTGGTTCGGTTTGGTTGTGAAAACCGAAACCAAATTAAGGGCAAAATTGTGGAAAAAATTTTGTGATGTGGGTTAAAATGTGAAATTGGAATTTGTGGGTTTTTATGTAAAAGTTTGGAAAACTTTTACATAAAATAGGCTTGTGGTATAGTACGTGGCAGGTACATACGGTTCGAGGCGTACCTAACGCCGGAAGCCTTAAAATTACGCCGAAATGCTGCCAAAATTTCGAAAATGGCATTCGGGGTAAAATGGAAATTAAAAATAAAAGTTAGGGCCGGGGCGGAAACCCGAGTCCCTAACGAAAAATTTTGAATAAAAAAAAATTTTAAGGGGTGGGTCATGAATAGTAACCCGTCCCCTTGAAAATGAAAAACGTGAGTGAAATTGAAAAAAAAAAAAACCGACCCCGAGGGGGGCATTTTTGGAAACGAAATAAAGGTCCGAGTCGGGAACGGAAAACCCGAGCCTCGGAGACCTAGGTCGGGAAAGTCTAGATGAATGTTTTAAATACTAGTGAAACGTCCATTTGAGGCTCCGAAACGATAGAAAATCGCTAAACCGACGTAAGGGTCAGAATAGTGCTTCCCGAGGGCCGGGAAAGCAAAAAGTGGAAATAAAATAAAAACGAACCCGGTAATGATTAGAAAAGAGTCAGAAATATTCCTGAGAGCCAAAAATGCAGTCTGGATCGAGAAAAAATTCTGTCAAGGGTAAAATCGTAATTTTGCAAAAGTTGGGGGAAAATGGTGAAAATAATAAATAAAGCCTAAAAAGTTATAAATAGGTTTTAGTTAAGCTTTTTAATGAAAAATAAAAGCTATAAATGGAAATGAAATTAACAGACAAGGTTTTGTCTGTAGGATCCCAAAATCGACCTACGAGGAAGGCGATTCAAGATCCAAGAGAGAGAAAGGGAACAGTCTGATAAGGTAAGTTCAGACATTTACCTGTCTGCAACATATAGCAATATTGTGCTAACTTTAATGTACTACCTATAAGTTAGGTACATATGTGCTACGGGCACTATTATAGAGTAAAGAGAGAGACGTAATGTGTTACGGGCACTATTAAGAATGGACACATTGTTAATTGTGCTTCGGGCACTAGAGCAAGGTTAATAAAACTCACTCAACTAAAATTAAAATGTGAACCATTCCTAACCACGGGACAATGTGAAGTCACCGGGTTAGAATGTTAAAAAGTCGGTAATGAAACCACTTTCTGGCGTACCAGCCTTCCGTATAGGGAGGTATTTTTGCCTTTGGGACTATGAAAATAAGGCTGTGGAGGTCAGCACTAATGTACCGCTCCCAGTCATGTACTATTTTGCCTTCGGGGCTATGAGATTAAGGCTGTGGAGGTCAGCACTAATGTACCGCTCCCAGTCATGCGCACTTAAATGGTACTGCCAACCTGAGCTCAAAATCATAATATAATTAAAGATAATTATCTAAAACTGAAACTATGCCATAATTGAGCATAATACAGTTTAGTGAGAGCACTAACATTGCGGTAGATGTACTAGTGTGATACAGTGTTGTGGTCAACCTTACTATTCATGTAAGAATAGTGGTCAAAGTTACTATTCACGTATGAATAGTAGTCAACGGTACTATTTATGATGAATAGTACTATTCATAGAAATTTCATTTCTTGCATGTTTGAACTTACTGAGCCTGTAGCTCACCATTTTTGCTAATGTTGCAGGTAAGCGACCAGCTCAGTAGCTTGTTTGACTGGATGCGGACGGGATGACGCGTGTCAAATAGGATAACTGGGCGAGGGATATGGTACTGCCAGAGTCTTTCCGCTGAGCTATAAAAAGGAAAAAAAAAAAAAAAAGAAGAAAGAAACAGTCGTTTGTAATATTATATATTTTACGAAAGTACTGTAATATGTAAATTACTTTGCACTTGCCAACAAAGTAAATAGTGGGAAATGTTTTACATGATGTTTAAAAAAAAAAAAACAAAAACAAAAACAAAAAAATTTTTCCCCAAAAACGACATGATTTTAAGAGAGAGAGAGATAAGCCGGCGACCCATGAGAGTACAATCTATCGCAATTAGCGATAAACTCAACTGTAATAGTATTGTATGATCCCTACGAGGGGAGGGCCGTCACAGTTGGTATCAGAGCGGAATTACGATGGATCTAGTTTGGATTACCAACTGCCGTCACAGTTGGCATATCAGAGCAGTGTGACCATATCCTGATTTGACACTTCGCGCATCCTGCACCGCTATCCAAGTAAGTAGTTTACTTAAGTTTAGTTAATTATTTTCTTATGTGAAAATAATTATTTTATAGGTAGCAAGATGGTGGATTTGCATGATCGACCAGAGGGACGAGAACGACGTCCTAATGTTATGGAAAGACTGGATCAGATACAAGCCCTGCTAGAAGCTCAGATGCAAGAGAATGCTATTCTGAGGTGACGGGTAGAGGAGCTAGAACAGAGACAAGGCCCTGAGGATACCCAAGTAGAACAGGAAGCTGAGGTAGATCCAGTTATCACTCCAGCTGCGGTATATGAGAGAGCTCCGGAACCACAACCAGTATTAAATCTAGAACCCCTCTATGAAAGATTCAGGCGTATGAGGCCGCCAGAATTTGAAGGGTCTACAAATCCCTTAGAGGCTGAAGACTGGTTGTCATCATTACAAGTGATCATGGAGTTCATGAACCTAACCGACCGAGAAAAGGTTGCATGTGCGTCTTTTGTGCTGAGAAAAGATGCTCGTTTTTGGTGGGACACTGTACGAATGAGAAGAGACGTTTCTACCATGAGTTGGGCAGAATTTCTGGAAGAATTTAACCAGAAATATTACGACCCTGCATCTCTAAGACAACAACAGAAAGAGTTTTCAGAATTGACGCAAGGAAACATGTCGGTAAGCGAAGTCTGCCGAAAGTTTGATCAGCTATCCCGTTTGTGCCCTTATGTAGTCCCTACTGAGAGGGAGAAAATACAGAAAATGATAGGGATGTTCAGGCCAGAAATTGCGGCATTAGTGGATACTGGACAAGTACCACCTACTTCTGTAGCAGACTGTGTGAGTCGGGCCATCAGAGCTGAGTTTCATGTAGCCCGACAGAAAGAGGAAAGAGAAAAACACTGGGAGGCTAAGAAGAAGGAGAGGGCTTTGGTGAAGTCTACACAAGCTGGTAAATCAAGCAAGCCTAGTCAGAATGTTAAACCAAGCCAGGGCAATAGTCAAGGTTCCCAGCAAAACAAGAGGAAAGGCAATTTTTCTGGAAATCGCCAGGGCAATAATCGAAACCAACAGCAGAGAACAGCGGGTAATGCGGAATCAAATGTGCAAAATTGTCCTACATGAGGGAAGAGACATTCCGGGCGATGCAGATTTGGGCCACTTGTTTGCTATGAATGTGGAAAGGAAGGCCATTATGCCAGAAACTGTCCAAATAGACAGGGTGGACAAGGCACTTCCCAACAGTACCAGACGCGCCCACAAGCTCATTCCCTTCAGGCTAGAGTTGAAGAGTCACCAGTGAGGTCGCAACGCCAGGAGCGAATGTCACGTGCTGATGCTCGTGTGATGGCCTACAGCAAAGAGGATGCAGAGGCAGGAACATCGAACGTGGTGACAGGTCAGCTTCCTGTCGCTAGTCATGTAGCCTCTATACTATTCGATTCCGGTGCTACGCATTCTTTTGTTTCCTATGCATTTGCTGACAAGATAGGACTTCCTAAGGATAATATGGGAAGAGTATTTAAGACAGCTTTACCTTCTGGGGAAGTATTGTTGTCCAGTTATTGGTTACCCTATGTACCAGTATATGTGGCAAATAGGGAACTATATGCGGAGTTAATCGTAATGAAGATTGCGGATTACGATGTGATTCTAGGCATGGATTTTCTAGGGAAATACCAAGCTACGATCGACTGCCGAAATCGAAAAATAGTATTCCAACCCGAGGAAGAAGAGAGTTTCGAATACGTCGACACTTCTCACAAACCCAGGAAGATGATCATCAGTTCACTGAGAGCCAGCAAGCTGATAGCCAGTGGTTGCGTGGGATATCTGGCATATGTGGTGGACACTACAGAGGAACAGAAGCTTCAAGCTGAAGATGTTCCTGTGGTTCATGAGTTTCTTGACGTATTTCCGGAAGAGTTACCAGGGATACCGCCAGAAAGAGAAATCTCGTTTGAAATTGAATTGATGCCTGGAACAGCACCTATTTCCAAAGCACCATACCGCATGGCTCCAGTGGAGTTAAAGGAGCTGCAGGAGCAATTAAAGGAGCTTTTGGATAAAGAATTCATCAGGCCGAGTTTTTCTCCATGGGGTGCACCTGTGTTATTTGTCAAGAAAAAGGATGGAACATTCCGACTGTGCATTGATTATCGGGAATTGAATAAGGTTACGGTCAAAAATAGGTATCCGTTACCTAGAATTGATGACCTATTCGACCAGTTAAAAGGCGCAGCAGTATTTTCCAAGATCGATTTACGATCAGGATATCACCAGCTGAGAATCAAAGAGAGTGATATTCCTAAGACGGCGTTTAGGACTCGTTATGGGCACTACGAGTTTCTTGTGATGCCATTTGGATTAACAAATGCACCAGCAGCGTTCATGGACTTAATGAACAGAATTTTTAAAGAGTATTTGGATAAGTTTGTCATTGTGTTCATTGATGACATTCTTATATACTCGAAGAGTCATGAGGAACACAAGAAGCATCTGAGGATCGTGCTGAATACGATAAGGAAGCATCAACTGTATGCCAAATTCTCAAAATGTGAGTTTTGGCTAGACAGAGTACATTTCCTCGGACATGTTGTATCCCAGGAAGGTATTGCTGTAGATCCGACGAAGGTAGAGGCAATTAACCAGTGGCCTGCACCCAAGAGTGTGACGGAAATACGCAGTTTCTTGGGGTTAGCTGGATATTATCGGCGATTTGTAGAGGGATTCGCGCGATTAGCTGCACCTCTTACTGCTCTTACACGCAAGGAAAGGAAGTAAGAGTGGACTATGGAATGCGAAAGAAGCTTTCAGGAGTTAAAGAGGCGACTGACAAGCGCACCAATCCTGGCGCTTCCCACTGAAGGGGAGAAGTTTGTGATCTACAGTGATGCATCGAAAATAGGATTGGGAGCAGTCCTAATGCAAGACGGCAAGGTAATTGCCTATGCTTCGTGTCAATTAAAGGATCATGAAAGGAATTACCCTACGCATGACCTTGAACTTGCTGCAGTAGTGTTCGCACTCAAAATTTGGCGACACTATCTTTATGGAGCTCAATGTCAGATTTTCACTGATCACCAAAGTCTGAAGTATTTCTTCATGCAAAAGGAACTCAATATGCGACAAAGGCGATGGTTGGAACTGGTGAAGGATTATGATTGTGAAATCCTATACCATCCAGGAAAGGCCAACCGTGTAGCAGATGCTTTAAGTAGAAAGTCTACCATATCGCACCAGCTACCAATAAACAAGCTTCCGAAGCCATTGCAGCAAGAGATAAATTCTTTGAACTTGGAGCTGATATCTGGAAGACTAGCTGCACTCCAAGTGGAATCATCGCTATTTGAGGATATAAAGGAAGCTCAGAGGCGAGATCCAAACATGACAAGTTCTCAAGAAGAAATTTCCAAGGATGGAATGATCCTTTATCAAGGAAGGATAAATGTTCCAACTGATGAGGAAGTTAGAAGACGGATCATGTCAGAGGCCCATGAGACGCCCTATTCGGTTCATCCCGGAGCGAGCAAGATGTATCAGGACTTGAAGTTACAGTTCTGGTGGAAAGGGATGAAGAACGATATAGCGAAATTCGTGAGCAGATGCATGACCTGTCAGAGAATCAAAGCGGAACATAAACATCCAGCAGGAAGATTGGAACCGTTGGAGATTCCTGAATGGAAATGGGAACACATTACGATAGATTTTGTAGTGGGACTCCCAAAAACCCGAGAAGGTTATGATGCCATCTGGGTTATTGTGGATAGACTGACCAAGACGGCACGGTTTATAGCTGTCAAGATGACTTTTTCGTTGGAAAAGTTTGCTCAGTTATACGTAACTCATGTCGTCAGATTACATGGAGTACCAAAATCCATTGTATCAGATCGAGACGCACGGTTCACTTCGAATTTCTGGAAGTGTGTGCAAGAGGCCATGGGTACTGAATTGAGACTCAGTACGGCTTTTCATCCGCAAAAAGACGGACAGTCAGAGCGGACAATTCAGACGTTAGAAGACATGCTTCGAGCTTGTGTTATGGATTTTGCGGGAAATTGGAACGAGAAGTTACCATTGATTGAATTCTCATACAATAATAGTTACCAAGCTTCTATAGGCATGGCACCTTACGAGGCTTTGTATGGACAGAAGTGTAGATCACCATTACACTGGTATGATTTGCGAGAGAAGCAGTTGCATAAGACAGATTTCATGGAAGAGACTTCCGATGCAGTTGCTAGAATTCAGCGTCAAATGAAAATTTCGCAAAGCCGGCAAAAGAGTTATGCGGACAAAAGGCGGAGATCCTTAGAGTTTGATGAAGGAGACTTCGTATTCCTCAAGGTATCGCCTATGAAGGGGATTATGCGCTTCGGTAAGAAGGGGAAACTGAGTCCAAGATATATTGGACCTTATGAAATTATCGAACGCATTGGAAAGGTCGCTTACAAATTAGCGCTACCTCCGGAATTGTCGGCAGTGCATAATGTATTTCATGTGTCGATGCTGAGAAAGTATATACCAGATCCGTCCCATGTGCTGAAGCATGAGCCTATTCAAATCCACGAGGATTTGACATATGAGGAACAACCTATTCAAGTACTGGCTCGTGAAGAGAAAGTACTGAGAAATAAGACAATCCCACTAGTGAAGATTTTATGGAAAAATCACAACATTGAAGAAGCTACGTGGGAACGAGAAGATGAGATGAGGAGTTTATACCCCCATTTGTTCTAATTTTCGAGGACGAAAATTTTATAAGGAGGGGTGAATGTGACAACCGGGAAATTCAGGCAATTCTCGGATGAAAATGTACAAATGTATGTATATAACAATTTGTAGTATTTAAAGAGTGAAATAAATGTATTTATATTGATTAGAATATATGAAAATGTTCTAACAATACTGACGAGTAAGAATTCAGTGTTGGAAAAATTCACTGAGTTGAAACGGGTGAAACGGTGCAAAATCGGCATTGAAAACCCTAACCGGAGCAATAAAAGACGGAAAACTTCCGGGATTGATTTTGATCAAACGGAAGCAGTTTAAATTGATCCGACTGCACAGGAGACCTCAGGAACACGCCGGAACGATTTCAGGAAAATTTCGACTCGAACCGGTATCGGTCAAAAAGTAGTCGAATTAATGTGAATAGTGAAAGTCAAAGTCAACTTTTGCTTTAGCATTTATGACATCATAAATCCATTTAATAAATAAAAAGAAGATGATGATTGGTAGAATTAATGGCCATGATTCATTTGCCTTTTTGATCTAAAGGCCAAGATTTGGCCAAAAATACACCTTTTTAATTTTTGAAAATTATGGAAAGAATTAGGTTGAAAGATGTCTAATTCTCATTGGTGGAAGGCTAAATTAATTAGCCTTTGGTTTCATTAAGTCGGCAACATTGTGATAAAGTGGCCGAAACTTGTTTCAAAGCCAAAACCAAAAGAAAGAAAATTTCTTCTAAGTGTTCATGGAGAATACGTGAGCCACCAAGGAGAACCAAGCAAATCTTCCAAAATTTCTTCACAAAAGTGGTATCAAACACTTCATTGAAGGCAAAGGAAGCAAGAAAGCAAGGTAACCTTCTTTGGTTTGCATTTTTTCTTGGTTTTTCTTCAAGAAAACTATGGGATGAATAGTGAAAAAGATGGAAAAATTTTTGGTGGTTTTCAATGATTTGATGCTTGGGTTTTGTTAAGGGTGTAATTAGTAGGAAAACCATGTAATTTGTTTAAAGAAAAACCAAATTTTGGTTGGTTTTTCAAGGGTAAATCCGTGGGTTACCTTAGGTAACCAATGAGAAAACTTTGTGGTTAATTGCTAACATGCTTTCAAAGTTGAAATTGGTGAAGAATAAAGCTTGTATGTCATGGTGAAAAGCTTAAAAAAAATTCTTGGTGTGAATTACATTAAATGGCCGTGGGGTTTAATAATGATTTGGAAGAAAATTTTTGCATGGTTTATGTGGTATTTGGTTGATTGGAATTATGCAATTTAATATGCAAATGATGAATTTATAATGGAAAGAATGAAACAAAATTGTTTGGCATGTTTTCATTCTTTGGCCGTGGGGTACAAGTGTGTAAAAACCCTAGGAAAATTGGTTAAAAATGCCAAGAAAATGGGCTTGAAAATGTGGTAAAAACATGACATTAAATGGCCTAAAGTGTGGTGAAAGTTTGACAAATTTTTGGTTCGGTTTGGTTGTGAAAACCGAAACCAAATTAAGGGCAAAATTGTGGAAAAAATTTTGTGATGTGGGTTAAAATGTGAAATTGGAATTTGTGGGTTTTTATGTAAAAGTTTGGAAAACTTTTACATAAAATAGGCTTGTGGTATAGTACGTGGCAGGTACATACGGTTCGAGGCGTACCTAACGCCGGAAGCCTTAAAATTACGCCGAAATGCTGCCAAAATTTCGAAAATGGCATTCGGGGTAAAATGGAAATTAAAAATAAAAGTTAGGGCCGGGGCGGAAACCCGAGTCCCTAACGAAAAATTTTGAATAAAAAAAAATTTTAAGGGGTGGGTCATGAATAGTAACCCGTCCCCTTGAAAATGAAAAACGTGAGTGAAATTGAAAAAAAAAAACCGACCCCGAGGGGGGCATTTTTGGAAACGAAATAAAGGTCCGAGTCGGGAACGGAAAACCCGAGCCTCGGAGACCTAGGTCGGGAAAGTCTAGATGAATGTTTTAAATATTAGTGAAACGTCCATTTGAGGCTCCGAAACGATAGAAAATCGTTAAACCGACGTAAGGGTCAGAATAGTGCTTCCCGAGGGCCGGGAAAGCAAAAAGTGGAAATAAAATAAAAACGAACCCGGTAATGATTAGAAAAGAGTCAGAAATATTCCTGAGAGCCAAAAATGCAGTCTGGATCGAGAAAAAATTCTATCAAGGGTAAAATCGTAATTTTGCAAAAGTTGGGGGAAAATTGTGAAAATAATAAATAAAGCCTAAAAATTTATAAATAGGTTTTATTTAAGCTTTTTAATGAAAAATAAAAGCTATAAATGGAAATGAAATTAACAGACAAGGTTTTGTCTGTAGGATCCCAAAATCGACCTACGAGGAAGGCGATTCAAGATCCAAGAGAGAGAAAGGGAACAGTCTGATAAGGTAAGTTCAGACATTTACCTGTCTGCAACATATAGCAATATTGTGCTAACTTTAATGTACTAACTATAAGTTAGGTACATATGTGCTACGGGCACTATTATAGAGTAAAGAGAGAGACGTAATGTGCTACGGGCACTATTAAGAATGGACACATTGTTAATTGTGCTTCGGGCACTAGAGCAAGGTTAATAAAACTCACTCAACTAAAATTAAAATGTGAACCATTCCTAACCACGGGACAATGTGAAGTCACCGGGTTAGAATGTTAAAAATTCGGTAATGAAACCACTTTCTGGCGTACCAGCCTTCCGTATAGGGAGGTATTTTTGCCTTTGGGACTATGAAAATAAGGCTGTGGAGGTCAGCACTAATGTACCGCTCCCAGTCATGTACTATTTTGCCTTCGGGGCTATGAGATTAAGGCTGTGGAGGTCAGCACTAATGTACCGCTCCCAGTCATGCGCACTTAAATGGTACTGCCAACCTGAGCTCAAAATCATAATATAATTAAAGATAATTATCTAAAACTGAAACTATGCCATAATTGAGCATAATACAGTTTAGTGAGAGCACTAACATTGCGGTAGATGTACTAGTGTGATACAGTGTTGTGGTCAACCTTACTATTCACGTAAGAATAGTGGTCAAAGTTACTATTCACGTATGAATAGTAGTCAACGGTACTATTTATGATGAATAGTACTATTCATAGAAATTTCATTTCTTGCATGTTTGAACTTACTGAGCCTGTAGCTCACCATTTTTGCTAATGTTGCAGGTAAGCGACCAGCTCAGTAGCTTGTTTGACTGGATGCGGACGGGATGACGCGTGTCAAATAGGATAACTGGGCGAGGGATATGGTACTGCCAGAGTCTTTCCGCTGAGCTATAAAAAGGAAAAAAAAAAAAAAGAAGAAAGAAACAGTCGTTTGTAATATTATATATTTTACGAAAGTACTGTAATATGTAAATTACTTTGCACTTGCCAACAAAGTAAATAGTGGGAAATGTTTTACATGATGTTTAAAAAAAAAAAAACAAAAACAAAAACAAAAAAATTTTTCCCCAAAAACGACATGATTTTAAGAGAGAGAGAGATAAGCCGGCGACCCATGAGAGTACAATCTATCGCAGTTAGCGATAAACTCAACTGTAATAGTATTGTATGATCTCTACGAGGGGCGGGCCGCCACAACTTATGCACGCATATTAAGGCATTTTCACGTGAAATTTTCAACACAGTCTCTCTTGAGTAATTCAGACATGCTGACTTCAATTTTATCATTTTTACATCCGTTTGAGGTCATCTGGACTAGTTTCCAGGTTCTGTGTGATTCCGTCTCGAAAAATATGTCAGGTGCCCGATTAACTAATTTGGGCGTACTAAGTCTAAATATATCAGTTTCGAGGTGAGATAAGGTCGTCTTGACCCTCTTCCCAATACTGTGTATGTTAGGAAATGCCCTAAATATTAGAGACATTTTGATGTATTTATTTTGAACTGGATAATAAAATTATATATAGAGGTTATTCATTACATTGCTATCTGTCCTCGTTTTATTTACATGTTAAAGTAAATGTAAGCAAATATGGCTCCCTGAGTGCTTGTGTTAAACTGTTAGAATGTTGCATGCAATGGACTTTTGTATGCGAGAAGACAATGTTCTAAAGTTAGCGGTCTAAACTATGGTCTGTAGTCTATGGGGTTAGACCGAGCATCTAACTCATGTTAAGACTATTATGTTGTCTAAAGCCTTTGAGGGGATGGTTTTTCTTGACTGTCTGGAGCTGGACTCCCAAGTAGAGACATAGATATGTTGCTTGGTGGTGACATATTAGACCAGGACTAAAGCGTGATTGACCTACGAAGTCCCCTTTGAGTGGATCGATCTGCTTTTGACGTTCATTGTGCGATAAACTTAATCCTGAGTAGATGGACAGCTTCATGTATATGACTTGTGTACTTTGATGTTCCAATGGCTAAAGCGTCTCAGAGGTAGTAAGCTTATAAATCGGTTCGTTGGGTGCATGACTTGTATACGATGAAAGGTTCATTTACAAATATCAGAATCATAGCTCTAATGAGGAGTTAGGGGTAACCTCTTAAAGGCATTATACTGAATGTGAAAATGGACAAGGCCTTGGTTCGTCTGCTGGGCGGATGTCTTCTTATTCACATATGGTGAATAATCATTTTCTTTATTTGGTAGTATAATGGAACTTTAAGATAGCCTGATCAATAGGATTAAACGGACTTTGGTCTAAGGCTGATTATGGATATCATATGAGGGTTCTGCATACATGACAAGGTCATTGGACGATAGGTTGTCATAGGCTTACGTAATACGGTATATAATTAGGAGTTCAGTTTCAGGTTTATAGTGGTGTGACTCTAAAATTAGTGATCATATGATTGAGTTGTTCGATAAAGAATGATGATCATATAGATTTACGGGAGCCCGATTTTATATGTCCATTTAGTCCCTTTACTAGCACCACATAATTCCTTAACGTTTGGCAAATTGATCTGAGTATGCTATTGGCTTGTTTATTATGCATGGATGGTGTTGACATAGGATTAGGATGGTGGACAAGATTCTCTCTGGTTGGATTCAGATTTTGTTTTGGATAATAGAGTACACAATTATTCAAACTCTAAATAAAGTTGCCATGATTTTATTTGAGATTGGATTGGAGTTATAGAAAATTATCCATGAGAACAAGAATTTGAAATACAACTGCTTTGTGGATTTTGATATTTGAATTTTGAATTTTGAATTTTGAATTTTGAATTTGAAATTTGAATTTGAAATTCGAATTTGAAATTTGAAATTTGAAATTTGAATTTGAAATTTGAAATTCAAATTTTGAATCACAGTCCAAGTAGGATTCGAATTTGTTGTGGTAAATCCACAAGGAATGAAATGCGAATTTGAGTTGGATATGACGAGGAAAATCTTGTTTGAATCCTACTTGAATTTTGAATCCAAATCCTAACCAAATATGGACGAAAATTTTGAGGATTATCCTCAATGAATTTTTGGATTTTTGTGGATAAGATTCAAGGAAAAATTCAAGTTTCAATCCCAGTTGAATTAGGATTCTCTCTTCCCTGATAATGGCTGAATTTTTTGAGTAAATCTCCTAGGAGATTTTCGGTTATTTTGGATAAGGATGAGATAAGATTCAAGCTTGAAAATCCTAGTGAATTTTTGATTGTTCCTTATCCAAAAGTGGCTGAAATTTTTGTGGGGATTTTCCCCTTGGATTTTCGGATTTTTTGGTTGAAAAAGGGAGATAAGATTCATGTTAAAATCTTGTTTGAATTTAGATTGGATAATCTTCAATAATGGTCTAAATTTGTTGGGATTTTCCCTTGGATAATTTCAGATTTTATGGTTGTGGATAAGGGAGAATATTTTCTCCTAATCTAATTCGAATTCAGAGAATCACCTCATGCAGGTCTATAAATAGAGGTCCTGCCACTCCAGTTCTCTAAGACCACAGACTCTCAGGTGAGCAGCTTATTGTTGCATAACTCACCGTGACAATAAGTTCTTTAGAGATCCGGGTGGTCGGAAGAAGACTAGCAGTGCTAGCATACCAATCGAGGTTCAGAGTGCCCACACACTCAGCCATTCAGGAATTGGAGAATAGTAGAGAAGGCTAGTTGGTTGAAGCCCTTCGGTCATTCTCCTCCTGCAAGATTGGCATCCTTGAGGTATGAGTTTTAATTGTTGTTGGTTTATTGTATATGGCATCATGAGATATTTAACGAGCTTAAAATTTTTTATTGTTCTGCTACGCCACTCTGATACATTTTTACCAATTTATTATCTTACAATTGGTATCAGAGCCATCTCATGACTATGCCATGTACATAAATTAGATAATTACTTAGTCTTTTATTTATGTATGGATTTGATATTTAAAGAGTGACATTCTAGGATTCCTTTATGTTGTTATCATGGATTATGTATGTAGTATGTGATTATTTTAATTTTTTAAATTATTATAAGCATGCTTGTTTTTGCCAATTATGGTTCCTTAGAATTTAGAAAAATTGTATCTAGGGTTTTTTTTATGTAACCATGGGAGTAGTTTATTAACACTGTAATTTTCCTATGGATTTTAATTTTTGTCTCTTAGAATTATTATGGTTAGAATTTTTGTACACCGGAAAAGGTTTAGGAAATTTTATGTAATTATTCTTGGAGGAGATTGAAGATTGAAGACCGTAATTTATTTTTACCCAAAGTTAAATTTAATTTAAAGGTTGAAATTTTGATTGTGTGGAAAATTTTCAATTTAATTAGGATTCAAATTAATTTTTTAGAGATCCTAATGGGTAAATTGGAATATGGCACGAAAATCGAGACACAACCCCTTGGGTAGGCCGTCAGGCCTTGGTGGGGCTACAGCCTCTGCCCTCGGGCAGGATGGGCTGCGGCTGCGCCAGTGCAAGCCATAACCACCCACAGCCGCAGGCTTGGCCTGCAGCTGAGGGTGGCCGTGGCCTCCCCAAGGCTGACCGCAGCCTGGGAGTGCAGCCTGTGGCTGCAGGCAGCGGCTACTGTGCCCAGCCTGGGCGTTCAGCCTGGTACTGCAGGCTTGGCCTGCAGCCCGGTAGGGCTGCACAAGGGGCGGCCGTGGGCTGCCAGCCCCCCGGGGGCTAGGGGCTGGGGGCTGGGGCCTGCCCACGGCGGCTGCCGCCTCTGGGGGTAGTGGTACGACGGTTCAAAAAATAAAAAATTTTGATTTTTAAGTTTGAGATTTAATTTTAAATCATGTTTAAAAATATGTAATTGAAAATTTGAAATTTTTGAAATTACATATTATTACACATGATTTTTAAAATTGTTTAAAATTTGAATTTGAAATTTAAATTTGAAATTCGAATTTGGAATTTGAATTTGAAATTTAAATTTTTGGAAATTAAATTTTAAATGATTCTTGGGATGAGAAATAAATGGAGAGGCTACATAAAGATGGATACAAGAAGACGGAACAAAATTCAAGACCCAAAGAATGCTTTGGATGGAATTTTGTAATCTTTATTTTCTTTGTTCTAGGATGGAATCATGGCTTGGTTATTCTGTCAATTATTTTTTCTGTGATATGTCATGGATGTATAAATATGTATTGATGGATATTTTGTATACATATTTGATAACATGTCATATAGGATAGGTGAGTGCCGCTCATACTATATTGATCATACATATTTGTCAAAACTTGCATGTTTTTCAAAATATTGAGTGGGAGAGGGTTTCAAACAAAACCCACGGCCTCCATTGTCGATTCATATGTGAAAGCATGGTAATGCCTCGCGTCAGTTCTGCCCTGACCACACCCATCGGTAGGTGTTTACCGCCGACGGTATACTAGATTGGATCTCCTATGTGGAAAACATGTTCGGGTACGATCCTGTTCATGACCACCCCTTGGTGGCTTGGTAGGACGTGGATCAGGCTACGTAAACAATAGTTATACACTCAAGACTCGTTTAGTTATTAACCTTCCCGAGAAGCTCTGTTAACTAAACTGGTGGCCAAATAAGCGGTTATTAATATATGTCTTAACCTTGGAGGATTTAAGGTAACATATATTAATTGGACGGGGTCCATGTTCCGGCTATTTGTTTTCATGACCACCCCTAGGTGGCTTGGGGCAATAGGTGCTGAGAATTACCATTGCAATGCTACATGTTTTTCAAGTTTTATGTAGGAACATACTTGTATGTTTTATTTGCTAAATTATCTGTATATTTGCTTGGGCTTTGTAATGATGTCTAGTATAATTTTATTTCAGTTCAAAATGTCACCGACACCCCTCATTTCAACACTTACTGAGAATAAACTGAATGGCGATAATTATAAGGATTGGAAAAGAAATCTGTTGATAGTTCTCAGCTGCGAGAGACACAAGTTCGTACTGGACGAGCCATGCCCACCAGGGCCCAAACCTGACACACCGCTTGAGGAGGTCCCGGTTGCCTATACTCGTTGGAGAGAATCCAATGATATAGCTCGATGCTACATGCTTGCTAGCATGACGAGTGCTTTACAAAAGCAACATGAAACTTATCAGGTTGCTAGGGAGATCATGGACAATCTGGAAGACATGTTCGGAGGCCAAGAAAAATTGGCTCGACAGTCTGCTATCACCAGCATTATGAATTCTAAGCAAAAGGCAGGTACTCCGGTGAAGGACCATATAATCACTCTAATGGGATTCTTCACTGAGGCTGCCGAGAACGGTGCTGAGTTGGACTACAACACCCAGATCGAGATGGTGTTCAAAACTCTATCTAAATATTTTGTGGGGTTTAAGGCCGCATACAATCTGGCGATAAGGGAGTTAGGACTAACCGAGCTCATGAAGCAACTCCAAGCTTATGAGCGGATGATCAGGAGTGGAGATGCGGTCCGACCCAAAGGAGAGGCCAATTTGGCAGAATCTTCCAAACCCTCACGGAAGAGAAAGAGGCCAAATCAGAAGCAAGCGGCTTCCAGTTCTTCTAATCCTCCTATCTCGGATGGGAAGAAGAAGAACAAGAACAAGAAGCCCAGGGATCCTAAAAAGTCCAAATGCTTTCGTTGTAGGAAGGTAGGTCACTTCAAGAAGTCTTGCCAGGAATTCCTAGCCGCCAAGGGCAAGGAAGGTAAGGAACTTCACTACTTAGAAGCGTGTTTGGTAGAAGAATCGAAAGACACTTGGGTCATTGATTCGGGTGCCACTAATCATGTTTGTGTTTCTATGCAGGGGTTCGTGGAAACGAGAAGTGTACATAATAGGAGCCTCTCGTTGCGGACTGGAGACGGTAGCTTGGTGGTGGCTGAGGCAGTGGGAGATATTTATCTTTACTTCGATGAATTTAGGTTTATTTTATTGAAAGACTGTTTTTATGTTCCTAATTTTAGGAGGAACTTTATATCTTTATTTTATAATAAAGGATTCTTATTCTGTTTCTTTTAGTAAAAGAGTTGATAGTCGTAGAAATAAGTCTTTTATCTGTTCTGGATGGATGGATGGAAACCTATATTTGATCAAACCAAAGATGTACTCACTGCTTGACACCGAATTAATAGATAACTCTAAAAGGTAGAAAGTTTCTCACTCTAACAGGGCGTATCTTCGGCATTTAAGACTTGGTCATATTAATTAGGATAGGATTCAAAGATTGGTGAAAGGTGGTCCTCTAGAATCTCTGGAGGAGGTACGTCTTCCTCAATGTGAGTCTTGTCTAGTGGGTAAGATGACTAAGAGGTCTTTTGGAGCTAAGGGTACAAGAGCTCAGGAGCTCTTAGAAATTGTGCACACTGATGTATGTGACCCCATGAACATCATAGCATGAGGAGGGTTCGAGTATTATGTCTCCTTTATAGACGATTACTCGAGGTATGGATATGTGTATCTGATGCACTGCAAGAGCGAAACCTTTGACAAGTTCAAAGAGTATCGTGCGGAAGTGGAAAAACAATTGGATAAATCCATAAAGACACTTCGATCTGATCGAGGTGAGAATACCTCTCCGATGAATTTCTAGGATATCTTATAGAGAACGGGATATTATCCTACTTGATTGCACCTGGTACTCCACAACAGAATGGTGTAGCCGAAAAGAGAAACAGGACCTTGTTGGATGTGGTACGATCCATAATGAGTTATTCAACACTACCATTATCATTTTGGGGATATGCTTTACAAATGGCGTGCTATATTCTGAACCAGGTTCCAAGCAAATCAATTCCCAGAACTCCGTACGAATTGTGGCGTGGCAGGAAGCCTTCCCTTGGACATATGAGAATATGAGGTTGCCCGGCGCATGTACTGGATGGGGATGCGAAGAAGTTGGAACCAAGATCAAAATTGTGCATGTTTGTAGGGTATCCAAAGGGAACTAAAGGAGGTCTGTTCTATAACCCGAAGGAACAAAAAGTCATTATTTCAACCCATGCGACATTTTTAGAGGAAAGTCACATGAATGACTTTAAGCCTCGAAGCAAAGTGGTGTAAGAGAAGTTATCAGGTGAAAGAACTACTCCACAGATTTCAGTCTTGGATGCAAGTCCGAGTTCCGGTGAAGGACCTGCAGACGATCAACAATTTAGGGTGCCTCGTCGTAGTGGGAAGGTTTCGAAGAAACCTAATTTCTTCATGTATAATGCTGAGGTATACCAGGCCGAGGCTCATGAGCATAAGGATGATCCAATCACCTATGATAAAGCTATAAATGATGTTGATTCTAAATCTTGGAAACAGGCTATGAACAATGAGATGGATTCTATGAAATCCAACTCTGTTTGGGAACTTGTAGATTTGCCGGATGGGATAAAACCCATTGGATGCAAATGGGTCTACAAAAGAAAGAAGGATGTGGAAGGGAGAGTGGAAACTTTCAAAGCTAGACTGGTTGCAAAGGGGTATACACAAAAGGCTGGAATCGATTACGATGAAACCTTTTCGCCTGTTGCTATGCTGAAGTCTATCCATTTTCTTCTGTCCGTTATTGCGGCTCTCGATTACGAGATCTGGCAAATGGATGTCAAGACGGCATTCTTGAATGGCCATCTTAAAGAGTGTATCTATATGATACAGCCCAAAGGGTTCATAGCAAAAGGCTAAGAAAGGAAAGTCTGCAAGTTGCATAGATCCATTTATGGATTAAAGTAAACATCCTGCTCATGGAACCAGAGGTTTGATCAAGCGATTAAGACATTTGGCTTTGAGTAGAACGTTGATGAACCCTGTGTTTATAAACGTATTAAGGATGGAAAAGTGGTCTTTCTAATACTCTATGTCAATGATATACTACTCATTGGGAATGATGTCGGGAACTTATCATCGGTCAAGCTTTGGTTACACCAATAGTTTGACATGAAGGACTTGGGAGAAGCTAATTATGTTCTAGGCATTAGTCTCTTCAGAGATTGAAAAAACGAAATGATAGCGTTATCCCAAGCTTCATACATAGATAAATAATTGACAAATATGCAATGCAAGAGGCAAAGAAAGGTACACAACCTTCTATTACTGGTCTAACTCTTTCATTGGATGACTGCCCTAAGATATCGGAAGAAAGAGAGCATATGAATAAGGTCCCTTATGCATCCGTTGTGGATAGCCTTATGCATGCTATGTTTTGCACTCGCCCAGACATATGTTTTGCAGTAGGTATGGTGAGTCGATATCAAGCGAATCCTGGAACCAAGCACTGGCAAGCAGTAAAGCATATACTTAAATATCTTAAGAGAACGAGGGATTATATGCTGGTGTATTCTGGAGGGGACATAACACTCATAGGATACACGGACTCAGACTTCCAAACTTGTAAGGATTCGAGGAAATCGACATCTGGATCAGTGTTTTTGCTCAGAGGAGGCGCCATTGTGTAGAGGAGCATGAAACAGGGTTGCACAGCTAACTCTACTATGGAGGCTGAGTATGAGGCTGCGGCTAAGGCACCTAAAGAAGTGATTTGGCTTCATAAGTTCTTTAGAGACCTTGAGCTCATTCCGGGTGTTGACAAGCCTATCACACTTTATTGTGATAACACTGGGGCTATTGCCAACACAAGGGAATCTTGGCACCACAAGAGGACCAAGCGCATAGATCGGAGATATCATATTATTAGAGGGCACGTGGAGATAAGACAAGTAGATGTATGTAAGATCGCATCCGAGGACAATATTGCCGATCCCTTTACTAAGACTTTGGTGGCTAGAAGCTTTGAGAGGCACGTAGAGGCGATGGGGATGCATAACATGGCACATCTGCTGGCTTAGGGCAAGTGGGAGATTGTTAGGAAATGCCCTAAGTATTAGAGACATTTTGATGTATTTATTTTGAACTGGATAATAAAATTATATATAGAGGTTATTCATTACATTGCTATCTATCCTCATTTTATTTACATGTTAAAGTAAATGTAAGCAAATATGGCTCCCTGACTGCTTGTGTTAAACTGTTAGAACATTGCATGCAATGGACTTTTGTATGCGATAAGACAATGTTCTAAAGTTAGCGGTCTAAACTATGGTCTGTAGTCTATGGGGTTAGACCAAGCATTTAACTCATGTTAAGACTATTATGTTGTCTAAAGCCTTTGAAGGGACGGTTTGTCTTGACTGTCTGGAGCTGGACTCCCAAGTATAGACATAGATATGTTGCTTAGTGGTGACATATTAGACCAGGACTAAAGCGTGATTGATCTACGAAGTCTGCTTTGAGTGGATCAATCTGCTTTTGACATTCATTGTGCGATAACCCTAATCCTGAGTAGATGGACAGCTTCATGTATATGACTTGTGTACTTTAATGTTCCAATAGCTAAAGCGTCTCAGAGGTAGTAAGCTTATAGACCGGTTCGTCGGGTGCATGACTTGTATACGATGAAGGGTTCGTTTACAAATATCAGAATCATAGCTCTAATGAGGAGTTAAGGGTATCCTCTTAAAGGCATTATACTGAATTTGAAAATGGACAAGGCCTTGGGTCATCTGCTGGGCAGATGACTTCTTATTCACATATGGTGAATAATCATTTTCTTTATTCGGTAGTATAATGGAACTTTAAGATAGCCTGATCAGTAGGATTAAACGGACTTTGGCCTAAGGCTGATCATGGATATCATATGAGGGTTCTGCATACATGATAAGGTCATTGGACAATAGCTTGTCACAGGCTTACGTAATACGGTATATAATTGGGAGTTCAGTTTCAGGTTTATAGTGGTGTGACTCTGAAATTAGTGATCATACGATTGAGTTGTTCGGTAAAGAATGATGATCATATGGATTTGAAGGAGCCCGATTATATATGTCCAATTAGTCCCTCTACTAGATCCACATAATTCCTTAACGTTTGGCAAATTGATCTGAGTATGCTATTGGCTAGTTTATTATACATGGATGGTGTTGACATAGGATTAGGATGGTGGACAAGATTCTCTCTGGTTGGATTCAGATTTTGTTTTGGATAATAGAGTACACAATTATTCGAACTCCAAATAAAGTTGCCATGATTTTATTTGAGATTGGATAGGAGTTGAAGAAAATTATCCAGGAGAACAAGAATTTGAAATACAACTGTTTTGTGGATTTTGAAATTTGAATTTTGAAATTTGAAATTTGAATTTGGAATTTGAAATTTGAATTTGGAATTTGAAATTTGAATTTGAAATTTGAATTTGAAATTTGAATTTGGAATTTGAAATTTGAATTTGAAATTTGAATTTGAAATTTGAATTTGAAATTGAAATTTGAAATTTGAAATTTGAAATTTGAAATTTGAAATTTGAAATTTGAAATTTGAAATTTGAAATTCAAATTTTGAATCACAGTCCAAGTGGGATTTGAATTTGTTGTGGTAAATCCACAAGGAATGAAATTCGAATTTGAGTTGGATATGAAGAGGAAAATCTTGTTTGAATCCTACATGAATTTTGAATCCAAATCCGTTATATAGATGAAAATTTTGAGGATTATCCTCAATGAATATTCAGATTTTTGTGGATAAGGTTCATGAAAAAATTCAAGTTTCAATCCCAGTTGAATTTGGATTCTCTCTTCCCTGATAGTGGTTGAATTTTTTGAGTAAATCTCCTAGGAGATTTTCGGTCATTTTGGATAAGGATGAGATAAGATTCAAGCTTGAAAATCTTAGTGAATTTTTGATTGTTCCTTATCCAAAAGTGGCCGAAATTTTTGTGGGGATTTTCCCCTTGGATTTTCGGATTTTTTGGTTGAAAAAGGGAGATAAGATTCATGTTAAAATCTTGTTTGAATTTGGATTGGATAATCTTCAATAATGGCCAAAATTTCTTGGGATTTTCCCTTGGATAATTTCAGATTTTATGGTTGTGGATAAGGGAGAATATCTTCTCCTAATCCAATTCGAATTCAGAGAATCACCTCATGCAGGTCTATAAATAGAGGTCCTGCCACTCCAGTTCTCTAAGACCACACACTCTCAGGTGAGCAGGCTTATCATTGCATAACTCACCGTGACAATAAGTTCTTTAGAGATCTGGGTGGTCGGAAGAAGACTAGCAGTGCTAGCATACCAATCGAGGTTCAGAGTGCCCACACACTCAGCCATTCAGGAATTGGAGAATAGTAGAGAAGGCTAGTTGGTTGAAGCCCTCCGGTCATTCTCCTCCTGCAAGATTGGCGTCCTTGAGGTATGAGTTTTAATTGTTGTTGGTTTATTGTATACGGCATCATGAGATATTTAACGATCTTAAAAATTTTTATTGTTCCACTGCGCCACTCTGATACGTTTTTACCGATTTATCATCCTACAGTGTATCTCTCAGACAAAAATTCACGTTTTGTACCCAATTGACCAAATTGGGTCTACTGACTGTGAATATATCAGTTTTGAGTCAAATTAGGGCCGTCTTGGCCATTAACTTGACACTGCATTTTTTACTATTCACAGTTTTCTGTCTAACTAACTAGTCTGAGTATTCTGACTTTGATTTTGTCAGTTTCTAGGTAAGGAGAGGTCATCTGGACCTTCATTCTCGATAATGTACCTCTGCTAGGGTATCTCTTGCTGTAGTGCTTAGATGTTCGGTCCGAGCATTCTGGTGATCATCTGTTCACCAGTCTTGTGTTAGGAAATGGTCATCTGGACTAGTTTCCTGATACTGCGCATCTTATACACTTATACACATAATAGGGCAGACCGGGTTCACTGTCAGTTACTCCCTTTCACTATATAAATAGTAATTAACAGTACTGTACCTGTTTAGTCTATTCAATTAGAATTCATACTATATTTTCAACTTAATTACTCATCATATAGTAATTAGATTTCATGAATTTTGGAGAGTCATTGTAACGACTCTCTACTCATTACACGGCCTTCTACACAGGTTCTAACAAGGGCATGTACAAGACAACACGGGCGTGTATTGTCCAGACACGGGCGTGTACTAGTTGAGTTTACTCAACACGGCCATGTCCTGAAACACATTCATTTTACTCGAGCGGTACACGGCCACTTACCTGACCATGTTACACTATATGGCCATGTTCACTTACACAGCCTTTCTCACATATACAGTCTGATCGGTATGCGGCTTCTTACACGACTGTGTACCTGACTGTGTTCTGTGAATTTGTGCCAAATAGCATTAAATTATTCCTCAATTTCTCATTATATGAAAATCAGGTTACAAGAATAGGGTGGTCCTTACAAAACTTTTGCCTAAAGAGAAACTTAAAGCTTGTATGCAGAGAGCGGGCTTGGTCGAGCCCACAACATGAAACGGAGGAATTGTTACGTCACCCATGTATTGGGTTGGACTAATAAATTTGGCAAGACCTAGTATGTTTAAAAAAAAAAAAACCAAAAAGGATTTAGTGGCTTGTTTTGCAAGCTTTTTACATAATTAGCACAAAAGAAAAGGCAAATGGTCACAGTGTAGCGATATTATGCATGTGACAAAATGCAAAGAGTGAGAGAGAAGGGAGAGAGAGAAAAAGGCTGAGGTTCTAGGTTTATGCAAGATGATTGAGCGGTGAAACATTGACTGTTAGTGCTTAAATTTGATTTGGTGATTCCTTGAGCTAAGCTATTCTCATCTACCAGCTCACATGATCTAAAATTGGTCTCTCTAAGGTGCTTTTCCTAAATTACTACTTGAGAACTAGAATAGTTTTCATTTTATACTATGTGATGAAATCTTCTTGTACATGATGAACTTTCTTGTTTACCCAAGATTATGATTTATCTTGATAATTGTGAGCCTCTAGTTGTATTAAGAGAAAATGTTATAATCCATTTTCTCGTGGTTTTCCCTTCTTCTTGCAAGGTATTTCACTATCATTGTCCTTTGTATGGTTGATTCTTTTGATTTTTTTTTTTTACTGCTTTTGTTTGATTTATTGTCTTTTTTTAAATTATTTGGATATCCCATTTTGTCACACAAACAGAGAAATGTTTTATTAGTAGCTTTCCCAAAAGCACTAATTCAAGAAGCCCTTTGCCCCAAAAGGCCCTTTTGTCATCTTACTCTCCAAAAAAAATTCTAATTGCAATTGTTATTAAAAAAAAGTTCTAATTGTTGTAAAGAATCTATCTCTAATAAACTTAAAGGATCGTTATTTATCAACCTTTGACCCCTATTAATGCTAACATTACCTTCGCAGATGCCAAAGACATGTCTCAATAAATTGGGAGTTTTGAATTCTTTTGCAGTTATCAACTAATTTGGCGTCAGTTGTGGGAATAATAGGCAATGGAATTTGCAACAGATGGCATGAAATTTTTAAATAATTTCAAAAACAAAACTCATGTTACTACAAACAATAAATTAATTCTTAACCAACAAACCTCTTGAAAATATGAGCCACATTTTTGGCCAAACTTTCCTTTAGAAAGATACCAAAAATATCCTCAATCAACTAGCCTTATATGTCGTTCTCCTCCCTCCGAACCAATGTGTGCGTGGCATAGATTCGTTACCTCTTCAATCAATTTGGTAATAGCCTTCTTCATCCAAATATAAGGGCACCAAAAACAATTAATTGCTAAAGATCAACAATTAATTATTCTTTTCAAGTCTCGAAAAGCCCCTTGATTTTTGCATTTTGTGATCTAAGAAGAAAATAGCACCCTAAAGAGAAAGATATGAGGCATAACTATGTCACTTTGGATTATAAAAGGTAAGCAAGGGAAAAAGGAACAAGCAAAGGGCTAAGAAGCAAGCTTCGTCTATTCTTCCTACTGATGAGAAGATCAAGAAGAATAAGAATCTTAGCAAATCCAAGAGCTTTGAATATGGGAAGGTAAGACACTTCTAGAAATATTGCAACACTCTAGCTAATAAAAAGGCAATGTCGTAAATGTCATCTTTTGTACATAGAAACATGGTGCCCTTGTTCTTGGATTATACAAACTCAAGGAGTCAAACTCATGCTTCTATATACAATAATTAAATACATGATGCCTCTTGAAGATTACAATTACAATTCTAATAGAGGTTTCTATGTTTGTTTAACTGAACTACTAGTCTCCTTCTCCCTCCAAACACAAGAGTACTGAGTAAAATAAATTGCTAAAGAATTAATTATTTATTCAAGTCTCCAAAAGTGTCCAAAAGCCACTAGCTTTCTTCTTGTGATCTAAAATAGCGCTAAAGAATTAATCATTCTCTCAAGTCTCAAAAAGTGTCCAAAAGCCTCTAGCTTTCCTTTTGTGATCTAAAATAGCACCATATATAATTGGTTGGAAGGCCTAAGACATAATTTGTAATAATCTCTTAATCTCTATTTTTAATATACTTATCACCAAGTTGTAGTTTTAAAACAAATAATATTACTTGAGTCATCTTCGGATTGATCTGCAAGTTGACTCATGGAATATTGTCTGAGAAATTGATCTACTTATTTGACCTAACTCCTTTCTTTAATCTTTATAGCTTGTATTGATACGTATATAGTGAGAGATAAGATATGAAATCTAACCTCAACAATACCATTCATGAGAAAGAGGTTAACAAAAGATACTAATTGATTGGAGCTCTTAGTACTTGGGGATCCACTGTAGGAAATTTTTTTGAGAAGTATTGGTACGATATTTAAAGATAAATCATATGAATATTACATAATTTATAGCAATATTTGAATGAATCTATATATTACGTCAATAGAAAAATTTGAATTTCGTTGTGTCACTTTCACTTATTATTATTATTTTTTTCCCAACAAAGTATTGTTTGCTGGCCTATTGTTAATATTTTCGAAATTACTTGGACCGTGACAAATTTTTCCTTACTTGCTCAACACTCGTATAACTGGATTCCCGCCACCTAGATTCCTGACCTGTTTGAATGAAATATGTAAGCCTAGGTTTAACTCTATATTAAAAGTCATTTTGTAGGATATACCTCACTACAAGAATTATCACTTTAAAAGACAAATTTTTTGATATCAAAAAAAGTTTGGTAGCAAAAAACGTACTTTCTGCTACTCAATTTTGATAGCTGAAAGATACAAGCATTTAGTTACAAAATATGATAACAAAAACCACACAATCCGCTACCAAAAACAATCTGGTACTAGATAACATCAAGGGAATTGAAACTTGGTTCCTCCCGAAAATTTTTTGCTACTAAAAAAATATTTGGTGACAAAAACTTAAGATTCAGCCACCAAGTTTTGGTAGCTAAATATCAATTTTTACTGTCAAACATGTTTTGGTAATAGAAACATTGATATGGAGCTAAATTTTTTCCCACTCAAAAATATTATTTGCTACCAACTTTTGGAAGCAGAATCTAAATATTTTCTACCAAGTTTTAGTAGCGAAATATTACCTTTTAATACCAAACTAGTTTTGATGGTAAAAACATTGGTGGTAAGAAAAATTTTTCCCACTTATATCATTTGTGACCAAATTTTTATTGGTAGCAAAAATTATTATTATTTTTTTCTAAATTTTGAAAGCAGAATACAAGTTTTTGTTACTAAGATTTGGTTGGGAAATATAACCTTTTGCAATCAACCTTTTTGTGATCTTGTGCAACATCTTGTGGGTCCGATAACTGTAATTTTTATTTAAATTTTGTAACATTAGTTTAATTACATGTAAGTTTAGTATTACAAAACAATGATAAACTGTAGTCAGTTGTTTGTTATATTAAAGTAAGTATTAAAAAAAATATATCAGGTATGAGACTATAAACATTTTGTAAGAATTTTTTTTAAAAAATCAGATTTGAAGCCTAACAAAAACGTGGCTGTTGCCAAGCGTGACACAAAGTTGCTCGTATTGATTCATACGGACTTGTCCGCGCAACTTGCCAGGCAAGTAAAACTCCGTCCCAGAAATGGACGTAATATTTTATCATTTGCGTCTATTAGTATCATGGGCTTATTTAAAACCAGGAAAAGGTCAAAACTTTAATTCTTTTCCTTTTCTTTTTCATTTTATTATATTTGAACCCTAGTGGTCAAAACTAGTATCCATAATCCAACGGTCTATATTAGTAAAACCTAGAGAATTAGTGAGGGTTGATTCCACGTAATCTTTCACATTATACTAGGAAAACCGTGCTTGAACTGCGAGAAAATTTGAACCAAGTTTTGCAGCCTTCAAATCATGAGCATAAATAAAATTTTCACACACTTTGGATTCCACAACTATGGTGGCTGACCGACCTGTTTCTTGGTCAGAAAAATCTATATTTTTAGTTCTAACCCTGATCACATTATATATAATTTGGGCATCTAGAAACCAGATATTGAATCTAAGATAAGAAGAGGAAAAAAATTTTAAGATGTACCAAGTTTGCCAGCCAATCAAACTTGTTAAAAATGGATATCACATGGCATTTTTCAGTAAACGAGCCCAAATGTTTTGTGATGAAAACTAAGGAAATGGCATAACAAACATCCGTCTCTTTTGTATTGGTTATATCGGTCGGTTTGGAGGCCAACTTGCTTATTTTTGTATTGTTGGTTTCTGAGGCTTCTATTCAAGAAGGAATCCACGTACTCGACATGCACTTTCTTCATCAATTTCAAGGCTTTTATGGGTTTTTTTTTCCTATTTTTTTTCTTTTCCTTTTTTAATCTTTTTTTCTTTCAATGCATATGTACAATTCCGACATGCATGGAAAAACTTAAAAACAGTGAACTCAAGAATCCACAAGTCTTGGGCGCTCTACATGAGTAATCTTCTTCAGCCATTACTAGAAAAAGAGGATATTACATGATCATGGAAAGCTAATTCTTGATCGTGGAACGAATGTCTAAACATATCATTGTTAACACGTTTATCATGGTACCAAGTTAAATATTTTAACATGTTTGGTATTGTCGAATAAATGCTGAAAACGTTAAGCTAGTGGAATGTATCATAAAACCTTTGCAGGCACTCCTTTGCTGTCATTCAATGGCTTCTTGCACTTCTTCCATCTTGACTATTTACAAATTGGACATTCATCTAAGACTTTATACTCTTTCTGATAAAGGATGCTATCATCTGGACAAGTATGTATCTTTTCATATTTTATTCCTAGAGTGCTCAATGTCTTCTTGGTTTCATATATATACGGTATTTTGTTATCATCTAGTAGAACATTTTTTTGTAAATTCTAAAAGAGTTGTGAAACTAGAATTTGTCCACTCTCATGATACCCTCATATTCCATAATTTAACCAATGTAGATAATTTTGTATATTTTGCACACCTTTCATACAAGGGTGTCTTGGCATCTTCTATCATTGCCTCAAATAATTCCGAAAGATACACAAAGTGTTCTTCTAAATCATTTACTATATCAAATATATTATTACATACATATTCCTCAACATGAATGGATTCTTTTCCTTTACTTGTCAATGTTTGATTAATATTAAAATAAGCTTCACCTTGTAAATACTATGCTTGGTAAGAACAAATAATCCCATATGCATGCAAATGTGATCTAATCTCATCAATTGAATGAGATCTATGATTTCCACATTCAACACTAGGACATCGAATCTTATCATATTCTAGGTGAGTTTTGGTAAATAACAAAAATTCTTCAACACTATTTTTATATCTTTTACACAATCTATCCATATATGCAATCCCTAAATCAAAAGATCATAATATGTATTCAATAATTAAATTTTTGTAGTCAAATAATTAAACAAATACCCATTACACAACAAACTCAAAAAATCTCAAAAATAAAACTAAAACAACAATCTCAAGATAAAAATATATATATTTAGCATCTAAAACAACAATAATAAGGTTTAAAAAAAATTAATAATCACTTAAAAAAAAAAAAAGAGTAATGGAATATGGAGATGTCCAATGGAGGTGGAGGGATTGTTTTTGGGGTTTTTAGTGTTCCAAAAAATGAGATTCGGATTAGAACGAGAGGGTTTTTGACAGAGTAAGGATTACATGACCGTTTTTCTATAAATAGTCATGGAATTCTAGAAGCTTCAACGGCCATTACTAAAAAACGGTCGTGGAAGCTTACATTACACGATTGTTATAATAAACAGTCATTACAATCATTATTTTTAATTGTATGGGTCACATTTTTTTACGCACTTTCTAGAACTGTTTTAAAAAAATGGTCGTAAAATTTCAGTCGTAGAGTCTAATTTTTCTAGTAGTGTGGCAAGCATATTATATATAATATCATATTTAAATTAAAGAGAAAGATTATTCATCATTTTAGTATTTAATGTATATAGTTTACTTAACTACTAATACAACTTAATCAATAGCTTACTAGTGGCCATTAGTGACAGTATAATCTCGTGAATGAAAGAATTAAATTGTCCGAGAAGGTAATATATATATAACCCCCCTGTATCGTAACCTAAAAGGTCGTGTACAAAAAACAATTTCCATTTGTGGCGACTTAAAAATCAGTACAAAGTGTTACCGTACATACATATGTATATATATCGTTTATACATATATATATATATATATGTTTGCAGCGATTTTCGGCCAAAGTAATGTAACTGATGTATATATAGTTAGCGAAATTATCATCCTTTTGGCTCTGTATCTTTTATGAGAAAACTATTAATTTTGCTTGTTGATCAAATCAAAAGGGACAAGAAAGAAAGAAAGAAAGAAAGAAAGAAAGATCTTTCCGATAATGTGTCGACTTGATATTATGATCGTAACGTTGTTAGTAGCATAAATAGGAGACAGGATAAAGCTAACATGGACCAACTCCTCGTCTGGAGGAAAAACCTTCATATAAGATTTGGTAATCTATTATGTATGGTATTATAACGCAGCAGTGAGTTCAAAACTCTGCTATTAAACCATTTTTTCAATATTATAAGTGTCTTAAGTTTATCAATCTAGTTTACTATAACTTGAAAATTAAGTTAAATCAGATATTTTATTCTAACTTAGTTTAATTTGACTTGCATTTGAGATTAACTTAGTTTAATTTGACTTGAATTTGAGATTGTGAAGTTAAAGATAACTTATATTAAAATTTATACTAAAATAATGAAAATAAAGATATAAAATAGTGAAAGTAAGTCCTATCATACTGAACTAAACTAAAATCAATTAAAATAACTAAATTTAAATTACAAGTTAGATTAAACTAAATCACCGAATTAAATTAACCTTACATATCAATAACATATACATATATATAGTAGTGGAGGTAAGCGGGACCGAGTAGGGCCGCTGTCCCTACTAAAATTTTTTGTTTTTTTATTTTTACCTAAAAAATTTTATAATTTTTATTTTTTGCCCCCCTAAAAATAAAATATTATCATATAGTCAATAAAAATTAAAAATTCTTACATTACTACTAAAATTAATTTTATATGAAAAAATTTTATCATTTTTTTGTTTTGCCCTATTAAAATAAAAAATTCTCATATAAACCTACTAAAATTAAAAATTCTCACATAGTCCTAATAAAATTTATTTTTTGATGTATGCCCCCATTGAAATAGGGCTCTGGTTCCGTCCCTATATATATTTATATATATAAGCGATTGATTTTGTTCAATTAGATGCATGTGAACGTGAAAACGAGAGAGCCACGCGTTGATGTCAACAACGAGGCATCAAACTTATATCTCTTTCCAATAGAGGGGAATTATTTAAAACAACACAATAGAAAACGTAGTAGTGTAACTTGGTATATACTATATAATAGTTAATGTGTAATTACATGGAGGTGCCATTGGAATGTGATATATCAAATCCGTTTTACCAGTAGGATTTTTTTTTTTTGCGGGGGGGGGGGGGGGGGGGGGGGTGGGGGGGGGTGGGGGGGGGTGGGGTTGGGCGCGGGGTGGGGGGAGGAGTTAATCCATAATTATATGCAATTAATTAATTTAGTCGTACAATTACTCCTTAGAATAATGCCTATAGTATAACTCGTGTCATCATAATTTAGTTTGCTTTATGGGAAAAAAGGATGTTACTTACTAGACGAAGAATATGGAACTGTACCAATGATTAGTGCAATAACGTCTCTTCAGGTCTCCTTTAAAGAAATTTGAATTTTTATCAAAATTGTATTTATTTTCTATTTAGGTAATCTCTTGATTTTTGGAAATAGCATATTGGATAACTCATCGATGTAGTTTGTATTATTATAGAGCCTATTAATTATCCTCTTTACTATTGAATTATCTCTTCTCCTAGTTTGTAAATGTAGGCATATTATTCCAAATCATGTTCATTTTTCCTTTAATATTTTAACATCGTATCAGGGTGATTAATATTCTAACGAGTCCTTGATACTCCATGAATGCCGCCTCTACCTTCTTCTCTATGTTTAATACGATAACCGAGCTTTATCGCACAAAATGCAACATTTAAATCATGGTCACCAACTCTGATCATTGTCGTCCCTTCTCGACTGTGCCTTCCCTCGACAGTTGTCTTCCTTGTGCCTTTGTACCGTCCCTTAACGATTTTGTACTTTTTCTCCTGTACTTTCACTCAACGTTGTCGTCCCATGCTCTTGTGCTTTCCTCAATTCAACAATTGTCTTCCTTGCGCCCTTTACCCTCCCTTGGTGATTTCCATCCCTACTCCCTTGCACCTTAACTCGATGATTATTGTTGCCCTAGTATCTTGGCGTCCTATTCCTACTGCAATTCCTATAGCACGCACGCTATGCCCATCTTCTATATTGTTTCCTTCTGTTATGGTTCAAGATAGCTTTTATGGGGGTATATTAGGGAACGTTGGCTTTTACACTATATAGCTATATTTATTTTCAATTTAATTAATCTCGTCATTTTTTAAGATTTGTTAGCGTTATGTAATTGTAATAGTTATTTACATTAAACCTATCGCTAGTGCTTCTTATTTTCAATTTAATAAATCTATGAATTTGTGGATGTAGGAATGCTATGGAAACATAAACATAAATCTTTATGTTCTCTCTTTTCCTTTTGCCTTCTGCTTTAATTTTAAATACTCCTATAGTTAGATCTTCTGTAACCAAAATAATCCTGAATTCAAATAGGTTTCCAACACACCACATTTTGAGGTTTTGAGAAGAGTTGCTATTGCTCAGTGAATATGTATATATATATGGACAAATGTATGATGAGATTAATGGTATGCGGATGCAAAAAACATACAAAACCAAGAGTATATTGGAATAATTTGGTGATTTCTTAGCTGCCTTAGATCAGGATCAATTTATAAAGGCGTAACGCGCAGCATGTCCCCATATATATATATATAAAGGTAAATTTAGTTATAAAAAAACATTCGTAAATCATAAATACAGTGTACGTAAGAAATAGCGAAAGAGAAAAGGAAAGAAAGACATATTTATGGAAGATTGACATTACAAATAAGCAATAATATGCATGACGTTTGCAGCTCTTATGTATATAGATCTTGTCTCTAATAATCACACACGCGTGTATATATATGTTTATATATAATAGCTCTCATTATATATGTCCTTAAAATCACAAAGGGAAGAGAATCTAGAATAAAATGTACAAAGAAGAAAAAGAAAAATAAAAAGAAATAAAGAAATCAATAGTGAAATATGTAGGGAAAAGCTTCCATTGGTAGCAAGCTAGCTAGGTGCCGCTAAAGTAGGTTGGTCTTGGCACCTGTAAAAAATGTTAGTATTTCTTAATCAGTTACTCATGTTTTGCTTTATAAGAATTACACTAAACTTCTATTATTGTGTGTACGATTGATATTAATAACTGGCATCAAATTATGTAAAGATATATAATCAAAACCACTCTTAAGCTGAGAGATCAAAACTTCCGAAAAATGCATCTATAGTAGAACTAAAATATCTATCGTATGTCATAGTTGCAGGCAAAATCAAGTAATAATATCACGTATGACTAAACATAAAGTACTGAGTTTAAATTTCTCATCCCAAGTTGAAAAAATATTTACCATATGCATAAATTCTCTCTCTCTCTCTTATCTCTCCCATATTTATACATAGACTAAGAAAATATTTTCCACATACTGATTTTTCCACTATGGTGATGTTTACAATTAAAAACTGCGTGCTTATCTATGCGCGCGCTTGTGAGTGAGAGAGAGAAAGAGAGAGAGAGAGAGAGGGAGAGGAAGTTAAATTTGATTATGCAGATCTGAAGATATTGATGGTTATGGAATGTAGAGGAAATTTGGGGAGGGAGAGAGAGAGAGATAGAGAACATCTTATACATACTTAAATATTAAACTCAAAATCACAGAGGTGCTTACCAGGAAATAGCTTTCACCTGGCTGCAAGCTCTGCAGCAGAATACCATATTCATTAGTTGGAAGAGGAAGTCCGGAGGAGTGCACCAATATCACATCTTGACCAAACACCGGCTTCATGTCGATTAGACCCTTCGGAACTTCTGTTGGAACCCCATTGATGAACACTGTGATGAATCCTGGAAAATGAATTTCAATTAAAGCATTAATTCGATCAATCCAAGATAAAGTTTTAACTAATTATTATATATATATGTAGACATATAGATAAGCAGGCAGCTCATTTTTCCTTCATTTTATATTTCACTGTGGAAGAAATTAAAAAGAAAAAAGTAGAGAAGATTGGCAAAAAGCCTGAATGTCAGCCGAAGATAGAAGTACTGATCATGATAATTCAGCGAATATTCCACATAACAAGTTATTATGGATAACTAAGTTGCACTAGTTAATGTAAAAAAATAGATAAATAAATAAATAACCTAAAGAAATCAATTATTCTAGAGATAATCATTCAAGTTTCTTGTTTTATGATCCATAAAGGGAGGACAGAAGCGTTGCTTTCTAATTAGAGTTAGGTTTTCAAGTGAAAATTTCCTCATAAGCAGAATAAAATAAGTAATAAAAAGGCTATTACAGAACAGAATCTACATGTTTTCGGGGAATAAAGTTAAGCTTTTTCTTACTATTCAAACTACATGAGAACTGTAACATCATCAAAAAGTTACTACTTTAATTAGTCTGACTTACTTTTAGCCTAACAACACTGCTACAAGCATATTGTTGTCTTCTTTGGTCTATTAATTAATTAATTGTGAATTCATATTGCCAAATATAAAACAAACATTCCATGGTACAATTTAGAAAAGATCATGCTTAAAATTTAGCATAAAAAAAGTTTTAACATCAGTTCACTAGAAGAAAAACTACCAAAAATTAAACAAGGTAATTCATATGGTTATAAAATCAAAAACTATTTTTTAAAAAAGGAAAAAAAAATACCAAATTAGATCAAAAAATAACACATACGAAATTAAAGATTAATTGGCCATGTTTATATATATATATATATATACCAGATAGGAAGTGCATGTTTGGGCTATCTGGAGGATACAAAACAGACGTTACAGGAGTGCTTTGCTCGATTTGCGGGAAACCCATTTGACCAGAGACTTGAAAGAAATTAGTATTGTAGTCCACACCATGATGATGATCAGCCAAAACTCCACGTGAAGGTGATGATGATGATGAACCCAAAAGATTATTGTAAGAAGAAGGAGAATAGACAAAAGAAGCCGAACCGCTTACATAACTGGCGACGGCCTGAGTAGTATTATCGCTGTTGTAATTGCTTTCATACTGACTTGCACCACCAGCAGCTTGTGCCAAGTTTTGCTGCTGCCGCTGCTGCTGCTGCTGCTGCTGCTGCTGCTGCTGGACCTCAAGGCTGGCTTGCATCTGCCGCTGGCGACGCCGGGACCTCGAGCGGCGGTTCTGGAACCAGTAGAAGACGTTGACATCACCAACGGCGCCGAATTTCTCGAGCAGCTTCCTTATCCTCACGGTCTCGTCCTTGGGAGGGTTCACCATTCCACTGTTGAAGATAGACTCAAGGATGACGATTTGCTCCGGCCTTGGAGTCCACCTTGACCTTACGGCCGGTTCTGCAGAACTACTATTACTTTTATCTGAGCCGTTGCTTGGACTGTTAGGGTCTTGGCCTTGATGATGGTGATGATGATCTTCCATTTGCAGTGGTGAAGATAGAGAAATTAATGTTCTTGAAAACTAAAACCTAGGTGAGGATTAATATTAGTATAAAAAAGTACACACACTAATGATCTTCCATTTGCAGTGGTGAAGATAGAGGAAAAAAAAAAAGAAAAAAAGAAAAAAGAAATTAATGTTCTTGAAAACTAAAACCTAGGTGAGGATTAATATTAGTATAAAAAGTACACACACATGAACTTATATATGAAAGTGCAAGCTTCTTGGGGATGCTGCCTACATGTATATAAATTATATGTTGATGACAAGAATGTTGTTGGTTTGTGAAGTTACATTGGTGCCCTTCTAACTTTGTGTCGTTGATTTCAGTACTACCTCTTTTATCTTAAAAAAAAAAATAAAAAAATCCGCATACACCGACTGAAAAGGTTTTGACGCGAGCTTGGTATGTTGTGGTTAAAAGGTCATCTTAATTTAACAAGTTTCCACTAGATAGTCAAATTTTACCAAAACATGAAAGAGCAATGACAAATTTTACTTTTTTTTTCCTTTAAACTTTAAACTTTATAATAAAATGCTATTTCAATTTCAAAATATAATATTCTGTCTTCTTAAACTTTGAAAAGTTTATGAATTTTTCTTTTAGTTAAATTTTTGACAAAAAGAATGCACTTGGCGGTGTAAGTTTGGGGTATTACATGTAAATTTATCAAGCGAAACTTGTTGGCAGCATTCATGGTATTTGTTACCCATATTAAATATGAATTTTTGATGTTAGACATAAGAAATAGATATGAGAAAAAAAATGATAATTGGACCTAAATATATAGTCGTTTAACCTAATATAATGATAACTTCGTAATTTATATTTAATATCCTAGTTCATGCTACAAACAAGTGTCACACGCACGCTATCAAAAATTCAGAGGGGAAAGTTCACAAATTTTCAAAGTTCTAAAGAAAAGAATGGTAGAAATTAATTCAGGAAATACTGTGTTATAATATATAAAATTTAGAGGAAAAAAAGTGTAATTTATCCAAACATCAATATAGGGTAGTACTTATTCTTGTAAAACATTAATTTAATTGACTGGTTAATAAATTGAGATTGTTACACTTTAAATTATTAGAAATATAAACTTATGTATAAGGAAATGTAAATATGTACTACTCTATAATGATGTTTGGATAAATATGTTTGGATATCATATGTAATATGGCATACTGATGTAAATATGAAATACATTATTTAAAATATAAACTTATGTATAAGGAAATGTAAATATGAGAAATTCAAATTCAAATTTCATATGGTACTTTCCAACATCCCTATATTTACATTTCCTTATATATAATTTTACATTTCTAGTAATTGAAGTTCACATTTACGATAACATCGATTATATAAATTAACGATAAAAGACAATTCTTATATATATATATATTTAAACTAACCACGAGCACGCAAACGAAAAATGCTCACAAAATATAAAGTTAGAGGGTTGACAATGTCATTCACTTGCACTTTCGGCAATGGAAAAGCATCCTTCACACAGGAAGATATTATCTACTAATACTTATTATTCTTATTATTATTATTATTATTATTATTATACTTTTGAAATTTTGTCTAACGGCCAAGATTCTAGAAAATATTAGAATAATTTTTATGCAATAGATCATTTGTTTCAAAGTAAAGATTATATTTAATAGCACATATTGTGTTTCATTAGATAAGATGTACATATTATTTTATATTTTGTATGATTTAGTTTTATTGGCTAAGCTTATGTAAGGAAGCCCAGTTATTTGGACCCAACCAAATCTAGTATAGATGGTTATAGTTGAGCCAAATGTTATTGTATAGACCAAGCAAACAAATGGATGAGAATGAGCTAGGCGGTTAGTTGTTAGCTAAGTATTTTTATGTGGCCCAGGATTGCCTGGGTGGTTGAATGTGGATCATATAGCAAATAAGCGGACATGAGAGCGCAATGTGGCTTCATAATGACCAAGTATGAAGCTTGTGGTCTAGGTTTGACTGTGTGACAACTTGTGGGCTAAGAATGAGGGAATGCCTATGAGTCATCCAAGTGGCCTCTTTTGGACCAAGTAAACATGTGGCCATGGTTGGCTCTCCAAGCCTAGAAATAGGGAGAATGGATGATGGGTTTGGTCATCTCATTCTCAAGCAATTCTTCTTGTTTCTCCTTAGTAGTTAAAAGAGGAAGTTGTGAGGTGTTTTTCTTCTATTTCAAAAGAGAGAGGTTTCTTATTGTTCTCTCGTTATGAAATTGAGAGAAGGTTGTAATCGTACAAACTTTGATTGTATGATCCTTCTACACTTGCTTGTGGTTTCCACCCTGATTTTATTGGGGGTTTTACACATAAAATTCCTACATCCACTTTATCTTTATTTTCTTTCCTATTTCTGGTTCTTGTTGGTCCTAATAAGTGGTATCAAAACCAAAATTGTGAGATCTCTTGAAATTATGAATATGCTTTGTGGGTGCAGCTTTAACTGATCTTCCACATTAGTAAAGATTTCTTGAGATTGTCAGCAACAAAAATGTGAAATAGAAAAGTTCAATTGGAAACAATTTCACATTATGAAAAATAAAGATGCAGGCAATTTTATGGAAGGATATTTGTTTAGCGGCTATTAGAGATAGACCAAAGGAAATTATATATGACAACAAGTGGAACTAGATGGGTGACAATGCTATTGCCAATTTACACCTGACACTAGATGACGGGGTACTATTATGCATAGTTGAAAATAAGACAGCAAAAGAAATATAGGCTACACTGGAAAAGTTATATGAGGCGAAAACACTCTATAACAAGATCTTCTTGAAGAGATGACTCTACACTCTTCGAATGGTTGAATCCATGCCAGCAACTGACCACATAAATACCTAGAATACTCTATTTTCTCAACTCACATCATTGGGTCAAAAAATAAAAGAAAGTGAACATGTGGAGCTTTTACTTAAAAGTATACCTAATTCTTATGATCAACTCATCATTAACTTAACCAATAATATCCACACGAATGTTCTAGTCTTTGATGATGTTGTAGCCACGATTTTTGAAGAAGAAAGATGGCACAACAAGGAAGATAGGTTGGCAAGCTCATAGCAGTAGAGACCTTGCTGATGATGAGAAGGAGATCAACAGAATGTGGCCTTAGTTAGAGCTAAAATCATGGTAGAACAAAATATAAAATGAAGAAAAAGGACATCAAATGCTACAATTGTGGCAAAAGAGGGCATGTCAAGAAAGATTGTTGGAGTAAAAAGAGCAACAGGAAGAACTATTAAGGAAATGTGTTGGGTACATTGAATAATGGTGATGTATTATTTAGTGAGGCAACAACAGTTACTGAAGGCAGACAGAAGATCACTAATGCATGGATAACGGATTCAAGAGCTACATGGCACATGATGTCTCGGAGAATGGTTTGATCAATATGAACCTATCTCAGGAAGATCTGTGTATAGAGGAAATTATCATGCCTTGGAGATCACTACTATTGGCATTATCAAATTGAAGATGGATGATGGTTCAGTATGGACTATCCATAAGGTATGACATGTGAAGGGCCTAAAGATGAATCTATTGTCCTTAGGACAATTAGATGATATCGAGTGTAAAATTTGTATTGAGAATGGGATCATGAAGACTATCAAAGGTGCACATATGGTGATGAAGGCGGAAAAGGTTACTATAAATCTGTATATGCTTTTGTGAAAAACACATGGAAGTCGAAGTTAACTATTATATCAACTAGCCAGATAGAAGACTTAACAATGTTATGGCATTGAAAGCTCAGGCATATGTCAGATCGAGGTTTGAAGATTCTCATTAAATGGAAGCTACTGCCTAGGCTTACAAAGTTATCTTTACATTTATGTAAGCATTGTGTTACAAATAAGCAGCACGGATCGAAGTTTGGTACATCAACAACTAAAAGCAATGTTATCTTAGACTTGATCCACTCTAATATTTGGCAGGCACCCATTTTATCCATAGGGAGAGCAAGATACTTTGTATCATTCATTGATGATTTCTGTAAGAGATTTTGGGTATTTCTAATTAGGAGGAAATGTGACAGACTAGAAAATCCTAACAGTGCTACCTAGGTTTAAGCTAGGTTTTTCTAAGAATTTTTTTTGAATAGAAAGTGAAAGAACATTATGTTTATAAATAAACAAATAAAAGTATTAATAATAATAAATAAATGTTTTAGAGGATTTGAAATATCCAAAAATGATCAAAGAATAAAGTTCATGATTAAGAAAGTGGTTTCGGACCAAAACACTAAAAAAGAAGTGGTTTTGGCATCCAAAAAATATAGACATAAGAAAATGGCAAGTTAAAGCAAAGATAAGGCAAGGTAGGTATTTTAGGGTTTTTAAGAGTTTTGAGATTGAATTGGATCAAACTAATAGCACGGATGGCTAGATAAGTCCTCTGGTATACTTCCTGAGAAATTCCGTCAAATTCAAAAAAATAGAGATGCCATTTAGATACCGAAAACCCCAAAAGGTTACCTTAGGTAAACCAAGATCGGGGAAAATGATGAAAAACTTCAGTAAGCAATTTTAGCCAAACGACAGTAGAATAAGGCAAACCGATTACACAGGAGGTGTCAGAAACCCGCCTACGCGATTTCGGTAAATTTCCGTTCAGTTTGACTTTTGGTCAAACTTTGACCTGAATTAATAAAGAAAAGACAAAATAGATGATATCAAAATTAATTTGGTTTTCTTTAAAGAAAAAGGGGTTAGTTGGATGTAATAGTTATAAATTAAAAAGCTTTGATGCAATGGCTAAAAACAAGCCAAAAATACATAGAAAGGAAATTGAAAAGAAATTGGAAAATTTTTTCAAAAGGGAACCAGATATGGATTGCAAATTATAGTGTGGAAAAGGTTAGGTAGATCCAATGGATGAGAATTAAGGAAGCCTTGATCTAAGGGTCAAAAGATGGCCAAAATGGCATGTGAAAAAATAAAGAAAAGTGCTGTTAGGTAGCTTAAAGCCACCAAATTTTTCATGGCTGAATAGCAGCCCTTATACAAGTTCTTTAGCTCCCAAAAATGGCAACAAAACAGCCCCCTCCAAGCAGCCAAAAACCGTGGCTTTTTCCCCCCCTCCAAGCTTAGTTTTTCTTCATGGTTTTTGCACCAAACTTGCTTAAAATCCTTCCCAAGCTTCAAATGTTCAACATAGTGAGGTAAGTCATGAAAACTCACTCTTTTTCTTGGTTTTTGGAAGCCAAAACCGTGGCCTATCATAAGGAGTGTTAATGAAAAAATTCAAGCTTGAATTTGTTAGATTAGTGTCTTGAAAAGCTAGACTAGCATGTGCATGAATTAGAGAATGAACTTAGAAGTTTTCAAGCAATTTGATAAAGGGAAACCATGGGATTTCTATAGTGTGAGGATTTGTTAATGAAAATTCAAGCAAGAATCTTGGTGGTTGAAAAACAAGAATTAGTATGTGAGTGAGATAGAGCATGGATTAGAAGCAAGAAAAGACAATTTTTAGTATTTTGAATCAAGAAAATCCGTGTGTGGGTTGTAAGGAATTTCAAGATTGGTTTGGTTAGTTCATAAATTTAAATATGTGTTTTTTGTATGTAAGATAACTAGAAATAAAATTTGAAAGTTTGAAACAAAATTTTGTTTACGTTTTCAATGAAAAACTATGGCTTAATGTGAAGAAATCAATGAAATTGATTAAGTTTTTGTAGAGAAAAGTTTGAGAGTGAACGTGGATGAAAGAACCAATGGGTAAGAATGAAAATAAAAGATGAAATGTCGATAGAAAATGAATAAGTTTTATTAGAATTTTTACGTAAAAAGGTTAGACTTTTGTGTAAAAATTAGGCATGTGGTATAGTACGTGGCCAATTAGAATAAGTTAGATGGTTTCAAGGCGTTTTCTAAATGTCAGAAACCTAGAATTTAAGCGGAAATGCTGCTGAAATTCTTAAAGTGGCATTAAGGGCATTTTAGGAGACGAGAAGCGAAATTAAGGGTCAGGGGTGAAAACCGACATTCCTCGATGAGTTAGGCTTGAAAAGAAGGAAGGACATGTTAAGGATTAGCAAACCATCCCTTCAAAACTTTTAAACAATGAAAAAGGTAGAAAAACGACCTTAGGGGGGCATTTTGGGAAACGAAGGGTAAAATTTTGATCGGGGTAAAAACCCGAGTCCCATCGGTGACTTAGGTTTAAAAAAAGATAACAGACATTTTTAAGATTAGTGAAACGTCCATTTGGAGCCTTGAAATGCAAGAAAAACGAGAAACGACCTGAGGGGTCGGAATAGTATCACCCGAGGGTCGGATGTGAAATAATTATAGAAATTACAGTGATTAATACTGTAAAAATTTATTAAGACCTAAGAAAGTTGAATTTATGATTTTTGAATTTAGAAAATCCTATTAAAACGTTAACGTAAAGATTCTACAGCCCAAAGGCCCATCAGGGGCAAAATGATCATTTTGACCAAAAATTTCAGAAAAGTCCAAAAAGATCGTTAAGCCTTTAAGTTCATCGTTTTATAATTTTTGGGCTTAGAAAACCCAGTATAAGCATTAAAATGACAATATTCGTAGTCAAGGCAAAGTTAGTAATTACATGAATAGTACTATTCATGGTAAATAGTACTATTCACAGTCAAAGTTATTATTCACGATCATTTTGACTAAAATTTTCGAAATGATCGAAAATGACTGTTAGAGTCTTAGAATAGCTTAAATAGAATTCTTAAGGCAAGAATCAAGTTTTAAGACAAAAAAAAAAAAGGAAGAAAACCCCGTTAAAGACAAAATGATAAATTTTACCAAAGATTTGGGAAATAGTCAAAATAAACCGTTAGAGCTTCAAACATGATTCAAAGACTCTAGTGAGGATTTTAAAGGCCAAAAGTAAAGTTTAAGTGAGAAAAATCCCGTTATGAGCAAAATGGTAATTTTGCCAAAAGTTCAGGATACAAAGGTCATTTTTCCAAAAGTTAGCATAAAAGTGACAAATGAAGTTAATCAAGATTTTTAAGGCCAAGTTCAAGATTTTAAAATAAGGAAAGTACTTAAATGAAAGTATGACCATTAGTCAAAGTTACTATTTATGTCAAAGTCATTGTTCATCGTAATTTTGACAAAAGTTGACAGAAAGACTAGAAATGAGATATTAGACCCCTAAGTTTATGATTAAGAAATTAAACATAAAATGGTTATGTTTTACTAAGTTTTATATATAAAGTAAAGATTTTAAAATAACCGTAATTATTTCGGTTATAGGGATCCGACCTAAAAGCGACAAAGGAGCATCTAGGGATCCAGAAGCAAAGAAAGAGATACGAGCAAAAGTATAAGTAAGTACAGACATTTAGTTGTCTACTCACGAACTGACTTGCCATAGAATTGTGTTTTATATATATATATAAGTTATACATTTTGTGACATGATAATCTAACATGTTCACAAGATTAGAAAAGAACAAAAAGTTAAAGTAAAGAAAGATAAGTATAAGCAAGATAATAAGACTGAAAATTTAAGGTTGACGTACCGGCCTCCCCAGAAGTGAGGTTCAAGAATAAGAATAGCCTGCACCCCAGAAGTGTGGTGCTACCGTAAGAATATGGTAGTTAATGGCTCAATGTGCTACCCTCAAGTTTGGTAGTTCAAAGATTGGCCTTGAGGTTGATTGGTGGGTCGCTCCCCCTTCCCCCATTGGTCTGCGCGTATTAAATACATTCAACCATGGGCCCATAAGAGAAAGTGAAAGAAAGAAGGTTAAAGAAAGAAACTAAAAGAAACAAAAAAGAAAAGAAAGAAATGCAAAGAAAAGTTAAGAAAAGTAAAGAAAAAAAAAAAAAGAAAAGAGTAGAAGAATATGAAAGAACAAAAAGAACGAAAAGAACGAAAAGAAAAATAAGCAAGCATAATCTAACTAACTTTCGTTATTAGTTGATGTGTTTAAGTAAAGTTTGAAATGTATGTCATGTCTACATAAAGTTTTAGCATGTATATATGCACATGTTATGGTTTATATGTATGTTTGTACTTTCTGAGCTTTAGCTCACTAGTTTGTTCGTGATGTAGGTAACAAGAGTAAGCCGCCTGCATTATGAAAGAAAGAACTGATGGGCTAGCAGACAGAATCCTGGAGTGTTATGGGGTGGGTTATGGTTTCACTATGATTTTCTGTTGCAGTAAAAAGAAATTATATATGTGATGTAAAGAAAAGAGACAAGGTTTAATGTAAGTTAAGTTTATAAAGTATTTCAATTATGCTTTTTAAAAACTCATATGTTTAAATCAAGCTTAAGTTTTAAAAGAAAAATATAATTTCTATCAGTAATTTTTCAAACAACATTTCTGCAAGTAAGTTTAAATGCCAAGTTTAATATGGCAAACTTTAATAGTATAAGAAATTAGTATTTTAAAGAAAGTACTTCTTAAAGTACTTTAAAAGAATGAAGTTAAGTGAAAAGTTTAAAGAAAGTAAGAAAAGTATAAGAAGTAAAGTAAGTACGCTAAGTCAAGAAGAGTAAAGTCAAAGAAGAGTAAAGTCAAGGAAAAGTAAAGTTAAGAAGAGCAAGTCTAAGGGTTCGTTTGGTGAACGCATTGCATTTGCATTGTGTTTGAATGCAATGTATTGAATGCAATTTGTATTTGGAGAAAAAGTATTAGCATTGCATTTGAATGCAATATGTGTTTGGGGGAAAAGTATTTGAATTGTATTTTAATAATAAATATGTTATGTGATAGGTAAAAGTAGAGAGAAAAAAAAGAGGGAGAGAGAATATATGATGTAATTAATAAAAGTAATAGAAAAAGTGAAATAATAAATAGTGATTGTGTTAGATTTAAAATGTGATGTGATTGGTATTTGAATGAAATGTTTTTGTATTTGGGGGAAAATTGCATTGCATTTAAATGCAATGCCAAAAAAATGCTTGTCCCAAACGCCTACTAAGAGTAAGTTTAAGTTTAAGGTTAAGGTAGCTAGAGCTAGGCGTGTTTACAGGAAAGCAGATGTTTTTCTAGTCTTCAAAGTCTTTAAAGCACGGGCATAACTTGAATCTAAGAAAAAGATCGAGTGCTTGAGGACTGACAATGGAGGAGAATATATAAGCGATAAATTTGATGCACTCTACCAATAAGAGGGCATCAAGAGGCAGTTTATAATGGCATACACTTCTTAAAAAAATAGAGTGGCAGAGTGGATAAACAGAACCTTGATAGAGAGAATGAGAGTAATGTTGAGGATTACAAAAAATTTAGCCAAGTCATTTTGGGCATAAGCAGTCAAAACTACCTGTTATGTGATTAGTTGTTCCCCTTTAATTATAATTGATCTCAAAACTTTGATAGAGGTATAGACTAGAAAACCATATGATTATTTTCATTTTCATGCATTGGGAAGTCTTATGTACGTGATGTACAACAACCAAGAAAGAACAAAGTTGGATTCAAAGTTTAGAAAGTGTATCTTCTTGGGTATGCTGACGGAGTAAAGGGGTATCCCCTGTGGGATCCCACTGACCACAAGGTTTTCATGAACAGAGATGTTATATTTATAGAAGGTAAACTATAAGCAAAAGGAGGCAAATGTGTAGTGAAAGAGAATCCAGGTACTACTAAAGTTTAGGTGAAAGATAGGCTGGATAAAGATTCAGTTTCTTCTGAAGTAGGATCATAGCATGAAGACCAAGTACCAGTCAATTTTGAAGTTTCTGAAGTTTGTCGATCAACTTGAGAGAGAAGACCCCCAGTTAGGCACTTATATTATGTTATTGAGAGCAATGTTGCATTCTATCTACTTATAGAGGATAGAGAATTATCAAGTTTCATGAGGCCATTCAAAGCCCAAATGTGTCCCTATGGATGAGAGCAATGCCGGATGAGCTAGAAGCCTTACACAAGAACAAGGCATAGGATCTTGTTTTGCTTCAACAAAGAAGGAAGGCTATTGGCAGTAAATAGGTTGCAAGATCAAATGTGATTGAAATAACGAAGTGGGATATGCTTAGAAAGAAAGTATTGACTTCAATGACATATTTTATCTTATTGTTAGACTTATAAAAATTTGAGTAGTTCTGGTAATGTGTGCTATGAGAACTTGATTTATAGGTTGAACAAATATCTGTATAGTCTTAAATAAGTGATGAGGTGTTGGTATAAAAGATTTGATTGCTATATCATGAGTCTTGGGTGCAACAAACTTAGTGCAGATCCTTGTGTGTATTTCAAGTGATTTGGGGATAAGGATTTCATTATTTTGCTATTGCAAGTGGACGACATGTTGGTAGCAGACCCTAACAAAGATCAAGTCCAAGAATTAAAGGAAAATTTGGCTAGGGAATTTGATATGAAGGACTTGGTACTAGCAAAAAAGATTCTAAGAATGCAAATTCATTGAGACAGAAATGATGGTAAGATTTGACTTTCTCAAAAGAATTGCATATAGAAGATCTTGTGACATTTCAACATGCAAGATTAGAAGACAATTTCTACCCTTTTTCCTATTAATTTCAAGTTATCCTCCAAGATGTGCCTTAGGATTGAAGATGAGAGAATGGAGATGTCTTGAGTACCACATGCATCAGCAATGGAAAGCCTGATATTTGCTATGATGTTTTTGAGACCAGACATTACACAAGCAATAGAAGCGATCAGCCGATATATGGTGAGTCCTAGTAGTGAACATTAGAATTCAGTTGAAAGGATCTTGAGATACATCAAGGATACCACAAATGCTACATTATGTTATAAAGGATTAGAATTCACTATCACGAGTTATGTGGATTTAGATTTTGCAGGAGATCTAGATAAAAGAATATCTACTACAAGCTTTGTTAGGAAGGCCCTAAGTAAGAAAGATATTTTTAATGTATTTCATTTAATTTTGAACTAATTAATAATATATTAAAAGTTATTTCTTATATGGCTATATGTCCTCATCCTGTTTACATGTTAAAGTAAATGTAAGCAACTATGACTCATTGACTGCTTGTTGTCAAAGTATTAGACTATTGCATATAATAGTTTTTTGTATGCTAGAAGACAACATTCCAAAGTAAGCTGTCAAAATCTATACACTGAAATCTATAGAGAGTGAGCATCTAACTCAAATTAAGACTATTATGTTGTCTAAAGCCAATTGGAGAGATGGTATGTCTTGACTGTCTGGAGCATTTAACTCCTGTATAGAGACATAAATATGTTACTTAGTGGTGACATATCCGATTGGGACCAAAGTGCAATTAATTTGTGTAGTCCGCTTGAGTAAATTAATTCACTTTTGACATTCATTATGCAATAACCTTAAGCCTGAGTAAGTGAATCACTTCATTTGTATGATTTGTGTACTTTAATGTTCCAAAGGCTAAAGCGTCTGAGAGGTAGTAAGCTAATAGATCGGTTCGTTGGGTACATGACTTGTATACAATTGAAGGTTTGTTCAAAGATATTGGAATTATAGCTGGAATGAGAAGTAAAGGTGATCTTCTTAAAGGCATTATATTAAATGTGAAAATAGACAAGCCCTTGGGTTGTTTACTTAGAAAATAATTTCTAATTCACATATGGTGAATAATCATTTTTTTTATTGGGTGTATATTTGATCTTTAAGATAGCATGAGCAATAGGTCGAACAGACTTTGACCTAAGGTTAATCATGGATATCATATGAGGGTATTGCATACATGACAAGGTTATTAGATGATAGCTAATCACCGATTTGTGTAATACGGTATATAATTGGGAGTGCAGTTTCAAGTTTACAGTGGTGTGATTCTAAAACTAATAATTATATGATGGGTTTATTTGATATAGAATAATAGTTACATGAATTATTGGAGCTCACATTATATATGTTCAATCGGTCCCTTACTAGCTTTGCATAATTCCTTAACAAATAGTAATTGATCGGGGTATTCTTTATTAGTTGTATTCTTGCATTTAGTGAAGAGAAAAATCCAAATCACCTATTCTAAGGTGTAGGCATTTTTATTTGGGAGCCAAGGGCAAAATTATAATTTTTTTATTTAATAAATGGGATAAATATTTTATTTGTGTAAAATTATTTTGAAAGGTAAGATTTGAAATTTAAATTAATCGTATTTGTCTTTTAAAAGAAAAATATAAGTTTGATTTGAATTTTGAAAATTTTGTTTAAATAAATATTTTAAAATTTAAAAGATTATCTTATTTGAATTTAAATTGAACAAAATCTTGTCCTAACACACTAATAGAGGTCAGCTTTTAATGGCATTTAGAAAGCAAGATTTTGTCTTAATTTGATTTTGTTTTAGATAAGAGATTTTATTGTTTGAATTTAAATAATGTTGTCATAATTTTATTTTGAATTTAAACTAGAGTTATGGAAAATTATCCATGTAGACAAAATCAATAAATTTGTAGAGTTTGAAATTTGAATCAAATTTTGAATTCCCTAATTATAGGCAAACGAAATTTATGGAGAGAAATCCGAGGGAAGAAATCTAACTACACCTATGGGAGGAGAGCGAAATCTTTTTTGGAATCCTATTTGAATTTTAAATGTCCTTGTGCATGTGGTAGCCGAATTTCTTAGGGGTTTTCCTAACGAGAGTGTGATAACTGAGAATTTTGAGACTCTCGGAGAGATTTAAAATTATATGTACATGATAATTTTAACGTATAAAATATGAAAAAGTTATGTTTGAATACTATTGAGAATGCAACAAAATGTTCTAACAGTGTTAAAGAGAGTGAATTCGGAGATGGAAAATCTTCCCGAATAGAAACGGGTGAGACGGCCCTAAAATGGAGCCAAAAACCTTGAAGAGTGCACCGAAGTGCACTAAAAGACAAAAAAAATTTGGTCAAACGGAAGTAAAATAAGGCAGTCTAATCGCACTGGAGGCGTCAGAAACTAGCCTACGCGATTTTGGTAGATTTCCATTCGGTTTGACTTTTGGTCAAACTTTGACCACAAATTAATATATGAATTAATTAGATGTTGTCAAGTATGACGTCATAAATGTGATGTAATTAATGAAGAAATTAAGGCCAAAAAGGGAGGTAGGTAGCATTAATAGTGTAGATTAGTGTTAATCCTAAATCAAGGGTCAAGATTTAGCCAAAAAGACATTGAAAAAATTTGGCAAAATGGGAGAAAAAGTGGAAATGTTGCCGAAATTTTTTAAAACGGCATAAGGCCATTTTAGGAAGCGAAGGTTCAGAAATGGATAAAATGGATAATGGAAAACTAAACCCAACAGGAATAATAAAATGACCCTTCAATGTCTAAAATACCGAGAACAAAAAAAATGTACATTAGGGGTATTTTAGGAAACGAGGAGGAAAATTATGGACTGAATAGAAAATTCGAGCCCCTCTGGAACCAAGGCTCAGGAATGGGATGAGAAATGTTTCAAGAGTAGTGAAATACCCATTTGAGGTTTCGAAACACTAGAAAAGCGAGAAACAACCTTAGGTGTCGGATAAATAGTACCCTCGAGGGTCGGGTGAGGAATAGTTACTGGTCTTGCAGCAAATAATACTGTAAAAATATATCGAAGTCTAAAAAATATTATTTTATTATATTGAGCCTAGAAAATCCTGAAAAAATAATAAAAAAAGAATTGTTACGGTCCCGAAACCAGCTAGGGGCAAAATGGTCATTTTGACCAAAAATTTCTGAAAGGCTCAAAAAGGACCGTTAAGGACTAGAAGTCTTAAATAAAATTCTAGAGGCCATAACTAAGATTTTAAAGTTAAAAATCTAAAGTTTATAAGTACACGGGCGTGTACTCTGAGACACGGGCATGTAGTGGAAACCCGAGAGGTACACGGGCGTGTATCAAGCCGTGTATTACAAAAAGAGATGAACTATGTTGTAAAGTTAATAACAAAATGAATATATCTAAAGTGATAAATGATGATGGGTATCAAACAGACAATATTCTGTCCATAGGGAACCAAACTAGAGACGATAACAAAACTATGGAGGACTTCCGAGGGTGGACGTTATCACAGTTGTGGTAAGTTCAAGCATTTCCATGTCTGTAACATGAAATATTGTGATATTTAATTATGTACTAATTGTACAATAGATGTACAGCCCTACGGGTACTAGGGTGTAGTTAGACTAACACACCTAACATGATGAGAAAGTGAGAAGTGTACTATGTGTACACTATAGAAAGAGTGTGACTAAATTTAAAACATACCCTTAAAAGAAAGAATGTGTAAGACCTACTAGCAACCAAGGTTCCTGACTTTGAAGTGATGATAAATATCACCCGATCGGAACTGTAACTGAAAGATGGTAATAAAATCACTTTTGGCACACCGGCCTCCAATAATAAGGTGGAGGTTTACTAGTCCTTCGGGGATATAATGACCGCTTCCGGTGATGATGGACTGGGGAGGATCATCCTCAGGGTCGCTCCCAAGGCCCCTCATAGTTAGTGAGCATATGAAAACAGTACAAGGCTAAAATAAGCTCAAAGCCAGAGCACAAACAAAGATAATGACAAAAAATGTGATAAAAGCCATAATTAAGCATAATTGAGTATAACCGACACTAACGTTAAGTGTAGTGGACTCCGTTATGGTGACATGAATAGTAACCAGTTAGAGTCAAAGTTACTATTTATTGGTCAAAAGTCAAAGTACTGTTCATGGGTGAATGTTCCTATTCACGTATAAATAGTACTATTCATAGGAAATTTTATTATTAATATTTTTGAATTTATGTGATTCATAGTATATATGTTTGAACTTACTGAGCCTGTTAGCTCACCGGTTTATTCATATTATATGTAAGAAACATTTCCAGTAGATAACCTAGATGGCAGCAGGATACGCGGTGCCAATGGGATAGGGAATTCCACTGTGGATTATGATCCTGCTACCAGTCGTTTGCTGAACGTCAAAAGAGAGGATTTGAAGAAAATATGTTTTGAGAAACAAAGTTGAAAAAAATGTATATTTGTAAATTATGTTGTATTGCACAAAAGACAACTAAAGTTTAGTTTTAAATTTATATGACTTTCATACAATGCTATTATGCAAGAAAGGTATTTTAGAAAGAAAAAAAAAAAACAAAACAAAAAATACAACGAGATTTAAAATGAGAGAAAGTTTTATTTTAGAGACAACCCAATGAGGTGCACGGTCCGTTTCAGTCGACTACAGAGTCGGATTGTGATGGTTTTGCATGGCCGACGTTAGGGGCGTCACAGGTTGGTATCAGAGCAGTTGACCATATCCCTATTAGCACAAAACACAACCTGCTCGTCAATCCAAGTAAATTAGCTTTCTTTAAGTTAGTTAACTTTTTATTTATACGAGGTTATGTATTTTGTAGGATATACAATGACTAGGCCACCATATGTGTGACCTCAGCTGTACATATTGAGAGGTCGAATTAGGGTATGGACTAGGTTTGTGATTAGGCCCAACGACCAGCATATCGACAACTGACGCCTGAGCCGCCAGCGCCAAGGGCTAGAGCACCAGTAGTGATTCAAGAGCCGCCTCCTCGACCGGTACCTAATCCACCAGTCGAGATAGACATCTAGTTGTTGGAGGACGACCGCACATAGGAGCTAGAGTATCAGTCTGCGCGGTACACGCTTTCTGAGGTAGTCATCCACCCACCTTCGAGGGAGGTTAACAGGAGATTTCCACCCGAGATTGGCTACATGATGTGGAGACGATTATGCACCAATGTGATATTGATGAGGACTGCTGGGTCTTGTTAGCAGTCGGCACATTTCGTGAAGATGTACAGATGTTCTGGGAATATTGTGACCAGGACATGCTATTAGGGTTTGACTGGGCTGAGTTTAGGCACATTATGATACGGCAGTTTCTGCAAAAGGGCCCAGCATCGGTACCAGACCCTCCGAAAAGCAAGGTAGTGACACCACCACCTGCTTTGCCTAGATACACAGATGTTAGAGAGTTTGTTCTCCTGGCAGAGAGACTGCAGATGCTACTTAATGATACTATCTTCACTTATGCAGTACGATTCGAGGAGAACATCATGAGGAGATGTCCTATGTCCAACCTCACTGACGAGGATTTTTGCGATAGATGGAAGGGGCTTACTATAGATCTACGACAAAGAGTAACCCCTCTATATCCTACCACTTTATGAGAGTTTATAGTTACGGTAGCTAAAGTAGAAGAAGAGCTACTGCTGGAGCACATGCTGCATAACCGGTGTTAACAATTATTGCAAGAGGCAATGCTAGATCGTCATTATGGAGTGTGACCTATGGTAAATGACCATGAGGCTAGCACATCGAGGCAATGAGAGGGAATGAGTCCCATTAGAGGATCAATGCCATCCGGGACCGGGAATGGTTCAGATGAGGATAAAATGGATTCGGAAGAAGTTCCGTTAGTCCCGGACCAACCTCAACCAGGGGACTAGATGTAAAAACATAGAAGATGTATAAATGTATATATATGTATATGTACATGTATGACTGTATAGAAAGGCTATTTTGAGATAAAGAGCCTTAAAGTTGATGTGTACATGAAAGTTATGAAATGAAATGATATGAAATTTTGATATGTTGATATGTTGATCGAAACTATTTTTACTTACATTGTAAAAATATGTTTGTTGAAAATCTAACAATTGATTTTCATGCGACTATAGGAATTAGAAAATATGGTAACCACATGTAATCAAAGAAATATGAGAGGGCATCCTGTCCTTTCATAAAGGTTTGATAAACTACAAACCCTTATAGAAGCTCAGATGAAAAAGAATGCTGAGCTAAGGCAAAGATTAGAGTATATGGAACAAAGACAAGGCCAAGAAGAAGGCCAAACCTTACAAATGACTACACCTGAACAAGTAGTACCGCCAGTTATGCCTGAGGAAGTAATAGAACCCCAATCCCAAACCCAGGTAAATCAAGAACCACTATATAAATGATTTCAATAGATGAAGCTGTCGGAATTCGAGAGTTCCACAAACCCGCTAGAAGTAGAAGAGTGGTTTTCTTCACTCCAAATGATCTTGGAATTTATGGATCTAAATGAACAAGAAAAGATCATGTGTGCATCTTTTGTGTTGAAAAAGGATGTAAGATTTGGTGGGACACTATCAAACTAAGAAGAAACATGGCCATGATGTCACGGATAGACTTCTTAGAAGAATTTAATCAAAAGTATTACAATCACGCGCTGCTGCGACTCCAACATAGGGAGTTTGCAGAGTTGAAGCAGGGAAATATGACAGTGAGTGAAGTTTGTCAAAAGTTTGATCAATTGTCCTAACTATGTCCATATGTTGTCCCTACTGAGAAGGAGAAAATCCAAAAGATGTTAGGTATGTTCCAACCCGACATCTCAGCTCTGGTAGATAGTAGGTTAACGCCACCCACTATTGTAGCTGACTGTGTTAGTCGAGCTTTGAGAGCTGAGTATCACCTAGCTCGATAGAGGGAAGAAAAGGAGAAGATTTGGGATGCCAAATAGAAGGAGAAAGTATTGGCAAAAGCTACTCAAGCTGGATCCCAAGTTGGACAAGGTAGTAAGCCGAACCTAAATGTAAAGGCTGGACAATCGAGCACTTCTAGCCAACAATCACAAAGAAAAAGGAAAGGAAATAATTCCGGAAATAGGAATCAGTAGCAAAAGTTGAACAATAATGCATTATCTATTGTTCGTGACTATGTTGTGTGCGGAAGAAGGCACGTAGGCCGATGCAGATTTGTACCAAATGCCTATTTTCAATGTGGAAAGGAAGGTCATTTTGCCAAGAATTGTCTCGAGAATCGGCAAAATGTGCGGGGAACATTTTAGCCACAGTAGCAACATCCCTAAGCTTATGCACTACAAGCAAAGATTGAAGGGCCTTCACCTTCGAAGATGTAAGAAAGACCAGAACGCTTGCCTAGTGCTGATGCTCGAGTCATGGTCTACACTAAAGGGGATGCAGAAGCTGGGACGTCCAATGTAGTGACAGGTCAGCTTTCTGTCACTAATCAGTTGGCTTCAATTTTATTTGATTCTGGAGCTATGCATTCATTTATTTCCTACAAATTTGCTAACAGAATAGAATATCCAAAAGATAATATGGGTATGACATTTAGAATGGCTCTACCCTCAGGCGAAGTGTTGATGTCCATTTACTGGTTACCTCATGTATCAATAATTGTGACAAATAGGGAGTTATATGCAGAGTTGGTAGATTATGACGTAATACTAGGAATGGATTTCCTATGAAAGTATCAAGCCACGATCAATTGTCGGAAGCGAAGAATAGTGTTACAACCCGACAAGGAAGACGGTTTCAAATATGTCGACTCGTCACACAAATCAAGGAAGATAATGATCAATTCAATGAAAGCAAGAAGGCTAATATCTAGTGACTATGCTGGGTACTTAGCGTACATAGTGGATGTGACGGAGGAATAAAAGCTTCAACCTGAAGAGGTTCCTATTGTGAACGAGTTTCTTGAGGTCTTCCCAGAAGAATTACTTGATTGCCGCTAAAACAAGAGATCTCTTTTGAGATCGAATTGATGCCAGGAACTACACCTATCTTAGAGGCACCGTATCGAATGGCACCGATGAAGTTAAAGGAGTTACAAGAGCAATTAAAAGAGCTTCTTGACAAGGGATTTATACGTTCGAGCTATTCCCCATGGGGTGCTCCTGTGACGTCCCCAGATTCCAACCACTCGCAACCATCATGAATCGACTCTATGGCCGACCAAGACTGTTCGGGTGCTGAATCCGAGTCGTCAGTTTTAAACGCTTAAACTAAATTTCTTAAATACAAGGGCCTAAAATTTTGCCCCAAATTTTTTTTTTCTTTAATACATATTTTTCTTATGAATATTAATTAAGAAAGCCATATAAAATATAACACTATATTTTTTTTTCCATGTCTGAAATAAGTACAACATATTTAATACAAATATAATATTTATATGTATTGTAGTCTTTGTCTGCAAACATATTTTCTTTACTCAAAAAGCTCAGCGGAAAACTTATGGCAGGACCATGTCCACGGTGAGTTCCCTATCCCTTTAACACGCCCGCATCCTGCCGCCATCCATATATTTACAGAACAGGTTTCTTACCTGCAACATGAACAAACTGATGAGCTAACGGGGTCAGTAAGTTCAAACATACATAGTAAGAATCATATTGATTCAAAGACAAGAAAAACCTAATTTCTTATGAATAGTACTATTCATCATGAATAGTATAGTTTACCTTTGACCGGTGAATGGTACCAGTTACCCTAACTGGTTACTATTCACGTTACTCTATCAGGATACTATTCATTTACCCTAACCGAAATTACCTTTCTCTAGTGTAAGCCTCGGTTATGCTCAGTTATGATTTCCATTATTTTATTGATTGTTTATTCTCTAATTGATGTCTAATGTAGAGCTCTGTTTCTGGCAGTACCGATGATTACTTGCGCGCTGACTGGGAGGGTCCAAGGAGCGACCTTAGAACATCGTCCTTCACAGCCCTGATAATCCCGTAGGATTTAATAAACCTCCACCACTATGTTGGAGGGGCGGTACGCCTTAGTGGTTTCATTTACCATCTTTCAATTTACCGTTTTGACCAGGTGGTTACATAAGTCACCTTAAGGTCACAATCCTCTATTGCCCGTAGGTCTTACTTATTTTCTCAATTTGGGATCGGTTATACCAACTAATTCCCAAATTTTCATAGGATTTTATATCTAGTTTGCAGCTAGTGTAGAATAGATTAACACAGTATTTCATGTTGCAGACATGAAAATGCTTGAACTTACCAATACTGCGCTAGTGTCCACTCCCGGAACTCCTCCGCAGTCCTATCTTTATTTTGGGTTCCAACAGATATCATAGTGTCTGTTAATACCCCTTTTTATTTATTATCTAAAATATATATTTATTTTATTTAACGTTCTACATAATTAAATTTTATTGGTGGTACACAGTCTGCGACACCGCCGTGTTCCAGGCCGTGTACATCTCGGGTTATAACATTTTTCCTATACACGGCCGTGTGTCCCAATACACGCCCGTGTTTCTTAAAATTCTTAGAATTTTAACTCTAAAATTCTTATTTTGAGTTTTATAATTTTGTCTAAGTTATTCTAGGTCTTTTAGGGCTATTTTCGAGCCCTTTCGGAAATTTTTGGTCAAAATGACCATTTTGCCCCTAACGGGTTTTGGAACTATAATTAGCTTCATTCTATTACTTCTTCCTAATTTTCTAAGTTTAAAAATTCTAAAATAATATTTCCTAAGCTTTCGTATCATTTTACAGCTTAAATTGCTGCAAAATCCCAACTTTATTTTTCCCGACCCTCGGTTACTATTCATCCATCACCTAGGGTCGTTTCTCCATTTTTCTAGCGTTTCGGAGCCTCAAATGACCTTTTCACTATTTATTAAACGTTATTCATCCTGTCCCCACCCCTCGGACCCCGAGAGGCTCGGGTTTCCTACCCCGACCTAAAATTTTCCCTCGTTTCCCAAAATACCCCTAACATCGGTTTTTTTTTCCTGTTTTAGGCATTTTAGTGTTTTAGGGTCGGTTTGCTATTCCTTTTGGGTTGGTTTTCCATTTCTAATCATAATTCACCGAGGGGTCTCGGTTTCCTTCCCGAGTTCAATATTTTACCCCTTGTTTTCCGAAATGCCCTTAAGCCGATTTTAGAAATTTCGGCAGCATTTCCGCTTGTATTTTTAAGGTTTCCCGGCGTTAGGTACACCTCAGAACCTTTGTACCTGCCACGTACTATACCAGAGGCCTATTTTATACAAAGTTTCCAAACTTTGTATAAAAACTTTCTATATGTTTCAACATTTACAAATCACATCACATAACCATTTTTTTTTTCAAACTAACCCTAGTTTACTAGATTTTTTTCATCAACTAAATTTTCATCACAACATCACATTAGTCTTATACTTTTTAATGTATAAGATAACATTTAAAAACTAACAAAATATGTATTATAACCCTAAACATAGCCACGGTTTTTATGCCAAAAATAGAAAGAAAATTTTTCTTTCTTTCCTAAGGTTTTTATCAACTTGTATCAACATTAAATCTTCCAATTTTTCACAATCATGCCCACGGTTTTTGCAAGCATTCTTCTTCAAATTTTTCTTGTTTCTAACTTTCATTTCATGCTCAATTTTTCATATGATTAAATGAACATCAATATTATAACAAAACAACAAAATTCATGCAATTATAATACCCTAAGAGCCATGGATTTTACAAGAAAAACATGTAAAATTTTGCTTGTTTTTCTTTCCAATTTCATGCTTTGAATATCACAACATTAAACTATCCTAAAATCAACACTTCAACAAATTTTTCTCATTGTTTTTCACTTCCAAAACCCACGGTTTTTAGTAGAAAAAACCAAAGAAAAAGTTTCAAATTTAGGGTTTACCTTGCTTGATTGTTGGCTTGATATTGGAAGTGAACTTTAAACTAGATTTGGTGTGGAATTTCAAACAAAATTTTGGTTTGATGGGTTTCTTCTCCACGGTTTTGGCTGGGAATTTTTGGCAAGAGTTTAGTTGCATTTCTCTAATTTTTTCTTGAATTTTTTGATGCCTATTTATAGGCAAAAATCAAGGGCCTTTTTGCAATTTTTTTCTAACAATTTCTTAATTGTTCAAGGACCAAAAAGTAAGAGTTTTGGGGTCAAAAATAAAATTTCTCCTTCTTGCTTTCCACATAGCTGAATGGCCTTTCAACAAATCACCCAAAAATTTTTTTAATTTTTTCCTAAGTGAATTTTGGCATGATCTTGACCTTTGATCAAAAAGTGAATCAATCCTAGCCATACACCTATCAAAGCTTTCTAATTTTGACACAAATTTAATTTGTTTTATGACATCATCATAGTGATGTCATCAACTATTCATATTAATCTTGAATTAATTCGTAGTCAATTTTTGACTGTTATCCGATCCGAACGGAACTTTACCGAAATCGCGTAGGCGAGTTTTTAGCGCCTCTCGTGCGGTCAGTTTGTCTTATTTTGCTTCCGTTTGATCAGAATTTTCTACCGTAAATTTCTATTGTTTTAGTGCATTTCAATGCACTTTCTAGGGTTTTCAGTTCTGATTTCAAACCGTCTTACCCGATTATGTTCGGTAGGATCTTCCATCCCCGAACTTACATATTTTAACACTGTCAGAATATTTTACACTATTCTCAACAGTATTGAAATACAACGTTTTCACACTTTATTCATTAATATTGTTATTTACATACAAAATTTAACATAATTCGAGAATATAAAATTCCCGGTTATCACATTCACCCCTCCTTATAAAATTTTCGTCCTCGAAAATTTAGGACAAGTAAGGGTACAAGTTCTTCATTTCGTCCTCACGTTCCCATGTAGCCTCTTCAATGTTGTGATTTTTCCATAGGACTTTGACTAATGGGATCGTTTTATTCCTCAAGACTTTATTTTCGCGTGCCAGTAGTTGAACAGGTCTCTCTTCATAAGTTAGATCTTCTTGAATCTGGATCGGCTCATGTTTCAACATGTGGGATGGATCCGATATATACTTTCGTAACATCGACACATGAAACACATTGTGTACTGCCGACATTTCTGGAGGTAGTGCTAATCTATAGGCAACCTTACCAGTGTGCTCGATGATCTCGTAGGGTCCAATATATCTTGGACTTAACTTTCCCTTCTTTCCGAATCGCATTATTCCCTTCATCGGGGAAACTCTTAGGAATACGAAGTCCCCTTCATTGAACTCTAGAGACCTTCGTCTTTTATCTGCATAGCTTTTCTGTCGGCTTTGTGCTGTTTTCATCCGCTGTTGTATTTTTGTAACCGCATCCACCGTTTCCTGGACGAAATCCGTCTTATGCAGTCGTTTCTCTTGTAGGTCATACCAGTGAACTGGTGATCTGTACTTCCTTCCATACAAGGCTTCATAAGGTGCCATACCTATCGATGCTTGGTAGCTGTTGTTATATGAAAATTCTACCAATGGAAGTTTCTCGTTCCAATTCCCCGGAAAATCTATTGTACATGCACACAGCATATCTTTAAGAGTCTGAATAGTTCGCTCAGATTGCCCGTCTGTTTGCGGATGAAATGCGGTGCTTAGTCGTACTTCTGTTCCCATCACCTCTTGTACGCATGTCCAGAAGTTCGAAGTAAATCTTGGATCACGATCTGACACAATGGATTTAGGAACTCCATGTAGCCTGACTATGTAGTTAACATACAATTCTGCTAACCTTTCCAACGAGAAGGTCATCTTTACTGCGATAAACCTTGCCGTTTTTGTCAGTCTATCTACAATAACCCAGATGGCATCATAGCCTTCTCGGGTCTTTGGTAGTCCCATCACAAAGTCCATCGTGATATGCTCCCACTTCCACTCTGGGATTTCCAATGGCTCTAGTTTCCCACCTGGATAACGATGCTCAGCCTTAACCTTCTGACACGTTATACACTTGCTTACAAATTCTGCTATGTCCTTCTTCATCCCTTTCCACCAGAGTTGCATCTTCAGATCCTGGTACATCTTGCTGACTCCGGGATGTATTGAGTAAGGCGTTTGGTGTGCTTCAGCCATAATCTGCTTCTTTAATCTTTCATTATCTGGAACTTGAATTCTCCCTTGATGTAGTATTAATCCATCCTCGGAAGCTTCTCCTTGCGGGCTTGCTAATGTCGGATCTTTCTTTTGAGCTTCTCTGATGTCTTTGTATAGGGTTGACTCCAGTTGTATTGCGGCTAGCTTTCCAGTTATCAGCTCTATTTCCAACATGTTGATTTCCTGTTGTAATGGCCTGGGGAGCTTTTTGATCGGTAGTTGCTGTGGGACAGTAGATTTCCTACTTAACGCATCTACAACTCGATTGGCCTTTCCTGGGTGATAGAGGATTTCGCAATCATAGTCCTTTACCAGCTCAAGCCATCGCCTTTGCTGCATATTTAGCTCCTTTTGTGTGAAGAAATATTTCAGACTCTGATGGTCTGTATAAATCTGACACTGAGCTCCATATAAATAGTGACGCCAAGTCTTTAATGCGAACACCACTGCGGCAAGTTCCAGATCATGTGTGGGATAATTTTTCTCATGGTCCTTTAATTGACGCGAGGCATAGGCAATCACCTTATCGCCTTGCATCAGGACAGCCCCTAATCCCATTTTTGAAGCATCGCTATATATCACGAACATTTCTCCTTCCGTCGGAAGTGTAAGTATTGGCGCACTCGTGAGTCGTTTCTTTAGTTCTTGGAAACTTTTCTCACACTGCTCAATCCACTCATATTTCCTTTCCTTGCGCTTAAGAGCTGTAATAGGGGCGGCAAGTCGTGCAAATCCTTCAATGAATCTTCTATAATAGCCGGCCAGACCTAAGAAACTTCGTATTTCTGTCACGCTCTTAGGTACGGGCCACTCGTTGATCGCCTCCACTTTAGCAGGATCCACTACAATTCCTTCTTTGGAAACCACATGTCTAAGGAAATGTACTCTATTCAGCCAGAATTCACATTTAGAGAACTTGGCATAGAGTTGATGTTCCCTTATTGTTTGCAGAACAATTCTCAAATGCTCTTCGTGCTCCTCTCGAGTCTTGGAATATATAAGAATGTCATCGATGAACACAATAACAAACTTATCTAAATATTCCTTAAAGACTCGATTCATCAGATCCATAAAGGCTGCTGGTGCATTTGTTAACCCAAACGGCATTACCAGAAATTCGTAATGACCATAACGGGTTCGAAATGCAGTCTTGTGGATGTCACTCTCCTTGATCCTCAATTGATGATATCCTGATCGCAGATCAATCTTGGAGAATATTGCTGCTCCTATAAATTGATCGAACAAGTCATCAATCCTAGGTAGCGGGTACCTATTCTTGATGGTAACCTTGTTCAATCCCCGATAATCAATACACATCCGGAATGAACCATCTTTCTTTTTGACAAACAAGACTGGAGCACCCCATGGGGAATAGCTTGGGCGTATGAATCCTTTATCCAGAAGTTCCTTTAGCTGCTCCTGTAATTCCTTTAACTCTGCTGATGCCATCCGATATGGTGCCTTCGAGATTGGTGCGGTTCCTGGAATCAGCTCAATTTCGAAGGAAATTTCTCGTTCAGGCGGTAATCCTGGTAATTCCTCTGGAAAAACATCTATGAACTCCTTTACAATAGGGACGTCTTGAGGTTGCAACGTTGATTCCTTTGTCATATCCAAAACGCATGCTAGGTATGCAGTACAGCTGCTAGACATCATCCTTTTAGCTTCCATCGAGTTGATCATTTTCTTCGGTGATCTTCGTGACGTGTCCAGATACTCAAATCCTTCTTCTTCATCCGGTTGAAACTTTATCATCCGTTTTCGACAATCGATCGTAGCTCGATACTTTCCTAGGAAATCCATTCCTAGTATCACATCGTAGTCGGCCAGCTCCATTACGATCAATTCTGCAAATAACTCCCTATTTGCCACAATTATTGGCACATGTGGTAGCAAGTAATTGGACATCAGGACTTCCCCCGAGGGTAATGCAGTTTTAAATGTCATACCCATATGATCTTGAGGGTATCCTATCCTATTCGCAAATTGGTGTGAAATGAAAGAGTGCGTAGCTCCACAGTCAAATAAAACAGACGCCAAATTACTAGCGACAGAAAGCTGACCTGTCACTACATTTGACGTTCCCACTTCCGCTTCCTCCTTCGTGTAGACCATAATCCTTGCATCGGTTCGAGGTAAGCGTTCTGGTCTTTCTAACCTTTCAGAATGGGATGACCCTTCAGCTTTGACCTGTAGTGCATGTGCCTGAGAACGTTGCTGTGTCTGTGATGAACTTTGCATATTCTGTCTATTTTCTGGGCAGTTTTTAGCGAAGTGACCGTCCTTCCCACATTGAAAACAGGCGTTTGGGGCTAGTCTGCACCAACCTGAATGTCTTTTTCCACAGCTCACACAGTTTCGGACCATAGGACTAGCATTATTATTTGTTTTCCTTTGCTGATTTCGATTCCCGGGATTATTTGCTTTTCTCTTTCCCTGAGACTGCTGGCCCGAAGTGCTGGACTGTCCAGCCTTGACAATCGAATTCTGCCTGCTGCTTTGTCCAGTTTGAGGTCCAGCTTGTATGGCTTTGGTCAAGATCTTCTCCTTTTTCTTTGCATCCCAGACCTTCTCTCTTTCCTCCTTTTGTCTAATCAGATAATACTCTGCCCTTAACGCACGGCTAACACAATCAGAAACGGTGTCAGGCGGCGTTAACCCACTGTCCACCAGTGCTGAAATCTCGGGACGAAACATCCCTAACATCTTTTGGATTTTCTCCCTTTCTGTGGTGACGGTATATGGGCAAAGTCTGGATAACTGATCAAACTTATTGCAGACTTCTATCATGGTCATATCTCCCTGCTTCAGTTCTGCGAACTCTCTTTGTTGTGGTCGTAATAATGCCGGATTATAATATTTCTGATTGAATTCTTCCAGAAAATCCAACCAAGACATGGTATACATATTTCTTCTTAGCTTAACCGACTCCCACCAGAACCTTGCATCCCTTTTTAAGACAAAGGACACGCACAGAATCCTTTCTTGATCATTCAACTCCATAAATTCTAGTATTGTATGGAGTGAAGACAACCATTCCTCAGCATCCAGAGGGTTTGTGGAGCCCTCAAACTCCGGTGGCCTCATGCATCGAAATCTTTCGTACAATGGCTCGACATTATTCCTGGGTGGTTGTTGAGGTTGTGCCACTTCTTCTTGTGCTGCTGGAGGTATTTCTGGTTCTGGTGCAGCCATTGGAGGGGCTTGATCTTCTTCCGGTTCCTGTCTCTGCTCCATTTGTTCTAGTCTTTGTCTTAATTCAGCATTCTCCCTCATTTGAGCCTCTATTAGAGCTTCTAGTTCATCCACTCTTTCTAATAGTACTGGACGTCCTCGCATATTCCGCAGATTCCTTGGGTTCACCATCTTAGCCTACTTCCTAAATTACATAAGAATCAATCATTAGGTTTTTCACAATCATATTTTTATAATATAAGTTCAAATAATTTTAATCATCACATAATTTAACATTTCACACATTGCATAGGTCAAAATATGGTTGTCATTTTCATATCAAAAGTACAACAGTTTAAAGGCTTTCCCCAAAATAGCCTTTCAACTTTGTCATATATACACATATACAGTTATATATATATAAATATATAATACATGCATTTCTACAACTACTCCTCTGGTTGAGGTTCCTCTGGAATTGCCAGAAACTCGATTGGATCCATTTCTTCGTTATCTGTTCCGTTTCCGGCCTCGGTTGGCGTTGAACCTTCAGCTGGGTCTACTCCCTCTGGTTGTCTTGACGGACCTGCCTCATGATCATTTGTCATCTGCCCGGATCTGTATAAGCGATCTAACATGGCTTCCTGTAGTAACTGCTCTGGCCTCTTGCGTGCCATGCGTTCCATCATCATTTCCTCCTCTACCTTAGCTACATCAATGATAAACTCACATAAAGTAGTAGGGTATAGAGGGGTTACTTTCTGCCATAAATCCAGAGTGAGTCCCTTCCAAAATATATCACAAAAGTTATCATTTGTGATATTGGTTAGAGGACACGCCCTCACAATGTTGTCTTGGAATCGGACTGCATATGAAAATACGGTATCACTCAACATCATCTGCTGCCTCTCTGCCTTTAAAACAAAATCTCTGATATCCGCATAACTAGGCATGGCCGATGGTGGTGGCACTGTCCTACTCTCCGAAGGGCCTGCGACTGGTGTCGAGCTCTTCTGTGGGAACTGCTCCAGCATAACCTGGCCAAACTCAGCCTAATCCAGTGCCAGCAGCATCTCCTGGTCGTAATACTCCCAATACAGCCGTGCATCTTCACGGAAGGTGCCAATGGCCATCAAAACCCAGCAGTCTTGATCAATATCGCACTGGCGCATGATGACCTCGACATCGTGTAGCTAGTCTCTCGTAGAGATCCCCTGTTGACCTCCCTCGAATGATGGTGGATGACTGCCTCTAAATGCGTGTATGGCCCGTACTGATACTCTGGCCCCTATACGGCCCCGGTCTCCTACCACTGGAATATCTACTGCCACGGGAGGGTTTACTATTGGTCGTGGGGGTGGTGCCTGTGTAGGAAAATAAACCGGTAAAAACGTATCAGAGTGGCGCAGCGAAACAATAAAAATTTTTAGATCGTTAAATATCTCATGATGCCATATACAATAAACCAACAACAATTAAAACTCATACCTCAAGGACGCCAATCTTGCAGGAGGAGAATGACCGGAGGCTTCAACCAACTAGCCTTCTCTACTATTCTCCAATTCCTGAATGGCTAAGTGTGTGGGCACTCTGAACCTCGATCGGTATGCTAGCACTGCTAGTCTTCTTCCGACCACCCAGATCTCTAAAGAACTCTATTGTCACGATGAGCTGTGAAACAATACGCCTGCTCACCTGAGAGTCTATGGTCTAAGAGAACTGGAGTGGCAGGACCTCTATTTATAGACCTGCATGAGGTGATTCTCTAAATTTGAATTGGATTAGGAAAAGATATTTTCCCTTATCCATATCCATAAAATCTGAATTTTTCCAAGGGAGAATCTCAACAAAAAAATTCGGTTTTCTTAGGATAAATCCAATCCAAATCTAAACAAGATTTTAACTAGAATTTTATCTCCCTTTTTCAACCAAAAAATCTGAAATTTCCAAGGAGATTTTTCCTCCAATAATTCGGCCACTTTTAGGATAAGGGAGAATCAAAATTCCACTAGGATTTTCAAGCTTGAATCTTATCTCAACCTTATCCAAAAATAACTGAATTTCCTAGGAGATTTTCTCCCTAATTTCGGCCACTTTTCAGGGAAGGAGAGAATCCAAATTCAACTAGGATTGAAGCTTGAATTTTCCCTTGAACCTTATCCACAAAAACCGAAATTCCATTGAGGATAATCCTCAAAAATTTCGTCCACTTTTGTTGGGATTTAGATTCAAAATTCAAGTAGGATTCTAACAAGATTATCCTCTCCAAATCCAACTCAAATTCGAATTTCAAACCTTGTGGATTTTCCACAACAAATTCGAATCCTACTTGGACTGTGATTCAAAATTTGAATTTCAAATTTCAAATTCAAATTTCAAATTTCAAATTTCAAATTTCAAATTCGAATTTCAAATTCAAATTTGAAATTCGAATTTCAAATTCAAATTTCAAATTCGAATTTCAAATTCAAATTTCAAATTCAAATTTCAAATTCAAATTTCAAATTTCAAATTTCAAAATTCAAATTTCAAATTCCACAAAACGGTTGTGTTTCATATTCTTGTTCTCATGGATAATTTTCTACAACTCCAATCCAATCTCAAATAAAATCATGGTAACTTTATTTGGAGTTCGAATAATTGTGTACTCTATTATCCAAAACAAAATCTGAATCCAACCGGAGAGAATCTTGTCTACCATCCTAATCCTGTGTCATCACCATCCATGCATAATAAACTAGCCAATAGCATACACAAATCAATTTGCCAAACGTTAAGGAATTATGTGGAGATAGTAGAGGGACTGATTGGACATATATAATCGGGCTCCCGCGATTCCATATGATCATCATTTTTTACCGAACAACTCAATCATATGATCACTAGTTTCAGAGTCACACCACTATAAACCTGAAACTGAACTCCCAATTATATACCGTATTACGTAAGCCTGTGACGAGCTACTATCCAATGACCTTGTCATATATGCAAAACCCTCATATGATATCCATGATCAGCCTTAGGTCAAAGTCCGTTTAATCCTACTGATCAGGCTATCTTAAAGTTCCATTATACTACCGAATTAAGAAAATGATTATTCACCATATGTGAATAAGAAGTCATCTGCCCAGCAGACGACCCAAGGCCTTGTCCATTTTCACATTCAGTATAATGCCTTTAAGAGGATACCTTTAACTCCTCAGAGTTATGATTCTGATATCTGCAAACAAACCCTTCATCGTATACAAGTCATGCACCCAACGAACCGGTCTATAAGCTTACTACCTATGAGACGCTTTAGCCATTGGAACATCAAAGTACACAAGTCATATACATGAAGTAGTTCATTTACTCAGGATTAAGGTTATTGCACAATGAACGTCAAAAGCAGATTGATCCACTCATAGCGGACTACGTAGATCAATCACGCTTTAGTCCCAGTCTAATATGTCACCACCAAGCAACATATCTATGTCTCTACTTGGGAGTCCAGCTCCAGACAGTCAAGACAGACCTTCCCCTCCAAGGCTTTAGACAACATAATAGTCTTAACATGAGTTAGATGCTCGGTCTAACCCCATAGACTACAGACCATAGTTTAGACTGCTAACTTTAGAACATTGTCTTCTTGTATACAAAAGTCCATTGCATGCAACGTTCTAACAGTTTTAACACAAGCAGTCAGTGAGCCATATTTGCTTACATTTACTTTAACATGTAAATTAGACAAGGACAGATAGCAATGTAATGAATAACCTCTATATATAATTTTATTATCCAGTTCAAAATGAATACATCAAAAAGTCTCTAATACTTAGGGCATTTCCTAACAGCCTGTACTGGTGCTGGCGCTACTATCCTTGGCACTACGGGTTCAGGTATGGGTGGTCGCTGCATCTCTCATCTCATCATAGACGGTCTGATCACTGGCCTGGTCCATACCCGGATCGGTCCTCGAGGTCGGTATAGAGGAGGTCTCACATACGGTGGTCTAGTCATCTTAACTCCTACAAAATATATAACTTCGAATAAATGAAAGTTAACTAGTCTTAAAGAAGCTAACTTACTTGGATTGACGAGCAGATCGCGCTTCTTGTCAATAGGGATATTGTCAACCGCTCTGATACCAACCTGTGACGTCCCCAGATTCCAACCACTCGCAACCATCATGAATCGACTCTATGGCCGACCAAGACTGTTCGGGTGCTGAATCCGAGTCGTCAGTTTTAAACGCTTAAACTAAATTTCTTAAATACAAGGGCCTAAAATTTCGCCCCAAATTTTTTTTTTCTTTAATACATATTTTTCTTATGAATATTAATTAAGAAAGCCATATAAAATATAACACTATATTTTTTTTCCATGTCTGAAATAAGTACAACATATTTAATACAAATATAATATTTATATGTATTGTAGACTTTGTCTGCAAACATATTTTCTTTACCCAAAAAGCTCAGCGGAAAACTTATGGCAAGACCATGTCCACGGTGAGTTCCCTATCCCTTTAACACGCCCGCATCCTATCGCCATCCATATATTTACAGAACAGGTTTCTTACCTGCAACATGAACAAACTGATGAGCTAACGGGCTCAATAAGTTCAAACATACATAGTAAGAATCATATTGATTCAAAGACAAGAAAAACCTAATTTCTTATAAATAGTACTATTCACCATGAATAGTATAGTTGACCTTTGACCAGTGAATGGTACCAGTTACCCTAACTGGTTACTATTCACGTCACTCTATCAGGATACTATTCATTTACCCTAACCGAAATTACCTTTCTCTAGTGTAAGCTTCGGTTATGCTCAGTTATGATTTCCATTATTTTATTGATTGTTTATTCTCTAATTGATGTCTAATGTAGAGCTCTGTTTCTGGCAGTACCGATGATTACTTGCGCGCTGACTGGGAGGGTCCAAGGAGCGACCTTAGAACATCGTCCTTCATAGCCCTGATAATCCCGTAGGATTTAATAAACCTCCACCACTATGTTGGAGGGGCGGTACGCCTTAGTGGTTTCATTTACCATCTTTCAATTTACCGTTTTGACCAGGTGGTTACATAAGTCACCTTAACGTCACAATCCTCTATTGCCCGTAGGTCTTACTTATTTTCTCAATTTGGGATCGGTTATTCCAACTAATTCCCAAATTTTCATAGGATTTTATATCTAGTTTGCAGCTAGTATAGAATAGATTAACACAGTATTTCATGTTGCAGACATGAAAATGCTTGAACTTACCAATACTGCGCTAGTGTCCACTCCCGGAACTCCTCCGCAGTCCTATCTTTATTTTGGGTTCCAACAGATATCATAGTGTCTGTTAATACCCCTTTTTATTTATTATCTAAAATATATATTTATTTTATTTAACGTTCTACATATTTAAATTTTGTTGGTGGTACACGGTCTGCGACACGGCCGTGTTCCAGGCCATGTACCTCTCGGGTTATAACATTTTTCCTATACACGGCCGTGTGTCCCAATACACGCCTGTGTTTCTTAAAATTCTTAAAATTTTAACTCTAAAATCTTATTTTGAGTTTTATAATTTTGTCTAAGTTATTCTAGGTCTTTTAGGGCTATTTACGAGTCCTTTCGGAAATTTTTGGTCAAAATAACCATTTTGCCCCTAACGGGTTTTGGAACTATAATTAGCTTCATTCTATTGTTTCTTCCTAATTTTCTAAGTTTAAAAATTCTAAAATAATATTTCCTAAGCTTTCGTATCATTTTACAGCTTAAATTGCTACAAAATCCCAACTTTATTTTTCCCGACCCTCGGTTACTATTCATCCGTCACCTAGGGTTGTTTTTCCATTTTTCTAGCGTTTCGGAGCCTCAAATGGCCTTTTCACTATTTACTAAACGTTATTCATCCCGTCCCCGCCCCTCGGACCCCGAGAGGATCGGGTTTCCTACCCCGACCTAAAATTTTCCCTTGTTTCCCAAAATACCCCTAACATTGGTTTTTTTTCCTGTTTTAGGCATTTTAGTGTTTTAGGGTCGGTTTGCTATTCCTTTTGGGTTGGTTTTCCATTTCTAATCATAATTCACCGAGGGGTCTCGGTTTCCTTCCCGAGTTCGATATTTTACCCCTCATTTCCCGAAATGCCCTTAAGCTGATTTTAGAAATTTCGGCAGCATTTCCGCTTGTATTTTTAAGGTTTCCCGGCGTTAGGTACGCCTCAGAACCTTTGTACCTGCCACGTACTATACCAGAGGCCTATTTTATACAAAGTTTCCAAACTTTGTATAAAAACTTTCCATATGTTTCAACATTTACAAATCACATCACATAACCATTTTTTTTTTCAAACTAACCCTAGTTTACTAGATTTTTTTCATCAACTAAATTTTCATCACAACATCACATTAGTCTTATACTTTTTAATGTATAAGATAACATTTAAAAACTAACAAAACATGTATTATAACCCTAAACATAGCCACGGTTTTTATGCCAAAAATAGAAAGAAAATTTTTCTTTCTTTCCTAAGGTTTTTATCAACTTGTATCAACATTAAAGCTTCCAATTTTTCACAATCATGCCCACGGTTTTTGCAAGCATTCTTCTTCAAATTTTTCTTGTTTCTAACTTTCATTTCATGCTCAATTTTTCATATGATTAAATGAACATCAATACTATAACAAAACAACAAAATTCATGCAATTATAATACCCTAAGAGCCATGGATTTTACAAGAAAAACATGTAAAATTTTGCTTGTTTTTCTTTCCAATTTCATGCTTTGAATATCACAACATTAAACTATCCTAAAATCAACACTTCAACAAATTTTTCTCATTGTTTTTCACTTCCAAAGCCCACGGTTTTTAGTAGAAAAAACCAAAGAAAAAGTTTCAAATTTAGGGTTTACCTTGCTTGATTGTTGGCTTGATATTGGAAGTGAACTTTAAACTAGATTTGGTGTGGAATTTCAAACAAAATTTTTGGTTTGATGGGTTTCTTCTCCACGGTTTTGGCTGGGAATTTTTGGCAAGAGTTTAGTTGCATTTCTCTAATTTTTTCTTGCATTTTTTGATGCCTATTTATAGGCAAAAATCAAGGGTCTTTTTGTAATTTTTTTCTAACAATTTCTTAATTGTTCATGGACCAAAAAGTAAGAGTTTTGGGGTCAAAAATAAAATTTCTCCTTCTTGCTTTCCATATGGCCGAATGTCCTTTCAACAAATCACCCAAAATTTTTTTAATTTTTTCCTACGTGAATTTTGGCATGATCTTGACCTTTGATCAAAAAGTGAATCAATCCTAGCCATACACCTATCAAAGCTTTCTAATTTTGACACAAATTTAATTTGTTTTATGACATCATCATAGTGATGTCATCAACTATTCATATTAATCTTGAATTAATTCGTAGTCAATTTTTGACTGTTATCCGATCCGAACGGAACTTTACCGAAATCGCGTAGGCGAGTTTTTAGCGCCTCTCGTGCGGTCGGTTTGTCTTATTTTGCTTCCGTTTGATCAGAATTTTCTACCGTAAATTTCTATTGTTTTAGTGCATTTCAATGCACTTTCTAGGGTTTTCGGTTCTGATTTCGAACCGTCTTACCCGATTATGTTCGGTAGGATCTTCCATCCCCGAACTTACACATTTTAACACTGCCAGAATATTTTACACTATTCTCAACAGTATTGAAATACAACGTTTTCACACTTTATTCATTAATATTGTTATTTACATACAAAATTTAACATAATTCGAGAATCTAAAATTCCCGGTTATCACAGCTCCTGTGTTATTTGTCAAGAAGAAGGATGGAACATTTCGTATGTGTATCGATTACTAGGAGTTTAACAAGGTCACTGTCATGAATAGGTATCCATTACCTAGAATTGACGACTTGTTCGATCAACTCAAAGGCCTAGTGGTATTCTCCAAGATCGATCTACGATCGAGATATTATCAGCTGCGGATCAAGGAGAGCGACATTCCCAAGACAGGGTTTAGGACCCGTTACAGTCATTATGAATTTCTAATGATGCCATTTAGGTTAACAAATGCTCCAGCTACGTTCATGGACCTAATGAACCGAGTCTTTAAAGAATTTCTAGATAAGTTTGTTATTGTGTTTATCGATGACATAATTATCTATTCAAAGACTCATGAGGAGCATGAGGAACACCTGAGGATTGTTCTTCAAACAATAAGGAAGCAGCAACTCTATGCGAAATTCTCTAAGTACGAATTTTGGCTAAATAGAGTATACTTCCTCGGACATGTAGTCTCCAAGGAAGGAATCACCATGGATCCTACTAAAGTGGACACAATCAATGATTGGCCTGCACCTAAGAACATGACTGAAATACGAAGTTTCTTAGGCTTAGCCAGCTATTATAGGAGATTTGTAGAGGGATTCGCATGTACGACTCACTGCACCTCTCACAGCTCTGACACGGAAAGAGAGGAAGTACGAGTAGCGTAATGAGTGTGAAAGAAGCTTCCGAGAGTTGAAGAAGTGATTAACGAGCGCGCCAATCCTTACACTTCCTACTGAAGGGGAGATGTTCGTGATATACAGCGACGCTTCTAAAATGGGATTAGGAGCTGTCCTGATGCAAGGCAATAAGGTGATTGCCTATGCCTTGTGTCAATTAAAGGATCACGAGAGAAATTATCCAACGCACGATCTAGAACTTGCCGCTGTAGTGTTAAAACTTAAGATCTGGTGACACTATTTATATGGAGCTCAGTGTTAGATTTATACTGACTATCAGAGTTTAAAGTACTTCTTCACGTAGAAGGAGCTGAACATGCAACAAAAGAGATGGTTGGAGCTGGTAAAGGATTACGATTACAAGATCTTTTACCATCTCGGAAAAGCCAATCGCGTTGTAGATGCGTTAAGTAGAAAATCTACTATTTCACAACAACTGCCGATTGAAAAATTTCCAAGACCATTGTAGCAGGAGATTAATGCATTAAAGATGGAGCTGATATCAGGAAGATTGGCTATATTTCAATTGGAATCATCGTTATATGAGGACATTAGAGAGGCTCAAAAACGAGATCCTAATCTAGCAGGTCCTCAGGAAGAGGTATCCAAAGATGGATTAATCCTACATCAGGGAAGAATTCATGTTCCTAATGATGAAGGATTAAGAAGGCGGATTACAGTAGAAGTCCATGAAATGCCATATTCAGTGCATCCCGGAGCTAGTAAGATGTACTAGGATTTAAAGTTACAATTCTAGTGGAAAGGGATGAAGAAGGATATTGCAAAATTCGTGAGTCGATGTATGACGTGCCAAAGAATTAAGGCCGAACACTGGCATCCAAGCGAAAAATTAGAACCGTTAGAAATTCTTGAATGGAAATGGAAATATATTACGATGGACTTTGTGGTAGGATTACCGAAAACCCAAGAAGGTTACGATGCCATTTGGGTTATCATCAATAGTTTAATGAAAACGGCAAGGTTCATAGTAGTGAAAATGACTTTTTCACTAGAAAAATTGGCAAACCTTTATGTAACCCATATCGTTAGGTTACATGGTATTCCTAAGTCCATTGTATCGGATCGTGATGCACGATTCACTTCAAATTTCTGAAAGTGCATGCAAGAAACTATGGGAATGGAATTGCATCTGAGTACGGCTTTCCATCTGCAAACAGATGGGCAATCTGAATGGACGATCCAAATGTTAAAAGACATGCTTCGTGCATGTACAATTGACTTCCCGGGAACCTAGAATGAAAAACTTCTATTGGTAGAATTTTCATATAATAATAGCTGCCAAGCTTCTATAGGAATGGCACCCTATGAAGCTTTATATGGAAGGAAGTGTACATCATCTGTCCACTAGTATGATCTACAAGAAAAGCAGCTGCACAAGACGGCTTTTGTGCACGAAACAACTGATGTAGTTGCATAGATACAGCAACGAATGAAGATTACGCAGAGCCGATAGAAGAGCTATGTGGATAAATGATGAAGATCCCTCGAGTTTAACGAAAGGGATTTCGTATTTTTAATAGTTTTACCGATGAAAGGGATAATGCATTTCGGTAAGAGAGGGAAATTGAGTTCAAAATGTATTAGACCATTTGAAATTATCTAACGCATTGGAAAAGTTGCCTATAAATTTGCATTACCTTCAAAAATGTCGGCAGTTCATAATGTATTATGTGTGTCCATCTTGTGGAAATATATATCGGATCTATCCCATGTACTGAAACATGAACCAATCCAGATCCAAGAAGATTTAACATATGAAGAGAAGCCTATTCAAATTTTGGCACGAGAAGAAAAAGTATTGAGGAATAGGACAATCCCATTAGTCAAAGTATTGTGGAAAAATCATAACGTTGAAGAGGCTACTTGGGAACGCAATGATGAAATTAAAAAATTATACTCCCAGTTGTTCTAAATTTTCAAGGACAAAAATTTTATAAGGAAGGATGAATGTGATAACTAGGAATTTTGAGATTCTTGGAGAGATTTAAAATTGTAAGAACATGACAATTTTAATGTATAAAATATGAAAAAGTTGTGTTTGAATACTTGTTGAGAATGCAACAAAATGTTCTAACAGTATTGAAGAGAGTGAGTTCAGAGATAGAAAATCTTCCCGAATAGAAACAGGTGAGACGGCCCTAAAACAGAGCCAAAAACCCTGGAGAGTGTACCGAAGTACCCTAAAAGATAAAAATTTATAATAATGAATTTTGGTCAAACAGAAGCAAAATAAGGCAGATCGATCGCACTGGAGGCGTCAGAAACTCGTCTACGCGATTTCGGTAGATTTCCGTTCAGTTTAACTTTTGATCAAACTTTGACCATGAATTAATATATGAGTTAATTAGATGATCGTCAAGTGTGACATCATAAATGTGATGTAATTAATGAAGAAATTAAGGCCAAAAAGGGAGGTAGGTAGCATTAATAGTGTGGATTAGTGTTAATCCTAAATCAAGGGTCAAGATTTAGCCAAAAAGACATGAAAAAAGTTTGCCAAAATGGGAGAAAAAGGGAGTCAGCTAGGGCTTGAAAAATCAGCAAAAAAATTTTGCTTTTTGGTCCCTAAAAATTTGCTAAAAATTTTCTAAATAATTTTCAAATTGTTAGAAAAAATTGCAAGTTGGTCCTCCACCATTTGCCTATAAATAAAAGAAAATTTCATTTGGAAAATGAATAAAATCAGCCAAAGTGCTGCCCATTTGTGGCCGTGTATTATTCTCCCTTTCCAAGCAAAATTTTATAAAAAATTCTTCACCAAACTAGCTTTCAATCCTAGTTCAAGTAGCAAGGGATCAAGCTGATAAGGTAAGCCACCATTTTGAAGCATTTCTTATTGATTTTCTTCAAGAAATCCGTGGCTTTGTAGGTGTTGAAATATGGTGAAAAATTTGATGAATTGTTTTGGTGATGATGTTAGTTTGGTGATGTGGTGATTAAAGCATGTTTTAGAATCTTGAAATAAGCAAATTTTATGCATGTTTCCTTAGTAAACCTGTGGCTTATGTGTGAAGAAAATGGGAAAAATTTGTGATGAATTTGGTGAAGAAATGTTTGGATAAATGATTATAAGATTGAGGGAAATTTTTCCTATGATTTGGAACATGAAAACTGTGGCATAAGGCTAGGTTGGAATGAAAAATTTCTTAGGTTTTTGATATTGAAATGTGCATTAAAAACCCAAAGATTGATATGTGATAATTGAGTTGTATGATAAAAATTTGTGGTGTTGAATACCATGTGAAAACCGTGGCCTATGATGAGAAAATTAGTGAATATTGTGTCGTGATTGAATGATGGATAATGTGAAAAAGTTTTACATAAAGTTTAGTAACTTTGCATAAAATAGACCTCTGATATAGTACGTGGCAGGTACCAAGGTTCTGAGGCATACCTAACGCCGGGAAAATCTAAAATTTAAGTGGAAATGCTACCGAAATTTTTTAAAATGACATAAGGCCATTTCGGGAAACGAGGGGTAAAAATGTAGGCTCAGAAATAAAAACCGAGACCCCTCAGTAGGCTAGAATGGATAATGCAAAACTAAACCCAAGAGAAATAGTAAAATGACCCTCCAATGTCTAAAATGCCGAGAACAAAAAAAATGTACGTTAGGGGTACTTTAGGAAATGAGGGGGAAAATTATGGACGGGATAGAAAACCCGAGCCCCTTGGGAACCAAGGTTCAGGAATGGGATAAGAAATGTTTCAGGAGTAGTGAAATACCCATTTGAGACTCCGAAACGCTAGAAAATCGAGAATCCCTAGGTGTTAGATGAATAGTATCCCAAGGGTCGGGTGAGGAATAGTTACTGGTTTTGCAGCAAATAATATTGTAAAAATATATCGAAGCCTAAGAAATATTATTTTATGATATTTGAGCTTAGAAAATCCTAGAAAAATAATATAACGGAATTGTTACGGTCCCGAAACCTACTAGGGGCAAAATGGTCATTTTGACAAAAAATTTCTGAAAGACTCGGAAAGGACCGTTAAGGACTAGAAGTCTTAAATAAGATTCGAGAGGTCATAACTAAGATTTTAAAGTTAAAAATCTAAAGTTTATAAGTAGACGGGCGTGTACTCTTAGACATGGGCGTGTAGTGGAAACCCGAGAGGTACACGGGCTTGGACACGGGCATATATCAAGCCGTGTATTACAAAATAGATGAACTGTGTTGTAAAATTAATAACAAAATAAATATATCTAAAGTGATAAATGATGATGGGTATTAATAGACAATACTCTGTCCATAGGGACCCAAACTAGAGATGATAACAAAACTGCGGAGGACTTCCGAGGGTGGACGTTATCGCAATTGTGGTAAGTTCAAGCATTTCCATGTCTACAACATGAAATATTATGATATTTAATTATGTACTAATTGTATAATAGATGTAAAGTCCTTCGGTCACTAGGGTGTAGTTAAACTAACACACCCAATGTGATGAGAAAGTGAGAAGTGTACTGTGGGTACACTATAGAAAGAGTGTGACTAAATTTAAGACACACCCTTAAAAGAAAGAATGTGTAAGACCTATGGGCAACCTAGGTTCCTAACTTTGAGGTGATTAATGCCACCCAGTTGGAACTGTAACTGAAAGATGGTAATAAAAACACTTTTGGCGTACCGACCTCCAGTAATAAGGTAGAGGTTTACAGGTCCTTTGAGGACACAATGACCGCTTCGATCGATGATGGACTAGGGAGGATCAGCCTCAGGGTCACTTCCAAGGCCTCTCACAGTCAGCGCGCATATGAAAATGGTATAAGGCCAAAATGAGCTCAAAACCATAATGTAAATAAAGATAATGATAAAAAATGTGTTGAAAGCCATAATTGAGCATAATTGAGCATAACTGACACTAATGTTAAGTGTAGTAGACTCGGTTAGGGTGACGTGAATAGTAACCAGTTAGAGTTAAAGTTATTATTCATTGGTCAAAAGTCAAAGTACTATTCATTGGTGAATAATACTATTCACTGGTGAATACTACTATTCACGGATAAATAGTATTATTCATAGGAAATTTTATTATTGATATTTTTGAATCTATGTGATTCATAGTATGTATGTTTGAACTTACTAAGTTTGTTAACTCACCAGTTTGTTCATGTTACAGGTAAGAAAACTATCTAGTAGATAACCTAGATAGCGGCAGGATACGTGGTGCCAATGGGATAAGGAATTCCACTGTGAATTATGGTCTTGCTACCAGTCTTCCGCTGAACGTCAAAAGAGAGAATTTGAAGAAAATGTGTTTTGAGAAATAAAGTTGAAAAAAATGTATCTTTGTAAATTATATTGTATTACACAAAAGATAACTAAAGTTTAGTTTTAAATTTATATGACTTTCATACAATGCTATTATGCAAAAAAGGTATTTTAGAAAGAAAGAAAAAAACAAAATGAGCTCCAAAATATGAAGAGATTTAAAGTGAGAGAAAGTTTTATTTTAGTGACGACCCAATGAGGTGCACGGTCCATTTTAGTCGATTACAGAGTCAAATTGTGATGGTTTCGCATGGCCGAAGTTGGGGGCGTCACAGAGAGAATTGGCCATGGTGTGAGGAGGAGAAAGAAAAAATCTTTTATTGAGTCTTATTCAAATTCTAAAAGCCACCTAATACAATTTTATAAATAGGACCTTTGGGGCTCTTATTTTCTTTAGACTACTAACTCTCAGGTTAGCAAATTTATTATTATACCTCTCATTCATAATAATAAATTCTCAGAGATCTAGGTGGTTGGAAAGAGACAAGCCGCACAGAATATTGATCAAGGAGCTGAGTGTTTACACACTCCACCATCCAAGAATGAGATAATAGTAAAAAAGGCTAGTTGGTTGAAGCCAATTGATCACATCCTCTGGCGTTCCTAGTATTTTCCTCCAAAAGTAATTTGATAGTTGAATAATTTATTTTATATGACAACACGAGTTTTAACAGTCTTAAAAAATTTTAAAATTTTGTTGTGCATGTCTTACTATTTTTTCTATAGGCTATATGTTTACACTTACAAGAGGAGTGGTAAGTTGTTTAAAACTACAAATGGTTATGGCATTATGTACAACAGAAGTAGAATATATGGTAGCTACCCAAGCTTACAAAAAAGCAATTTGGATTCAAAGTTTATTGGAGGAGCTCAAGCATAGACAAGAAAACATTCCTTTGTTGTGTGACAGTTAAAGTGCCTTGCATATAGCAATGAATCCAACTTTCATTCAGGGACGAAGCACATAGGAGTTCAATTTCACTTTGTTCATGAAGCAGTGGAAGATGGAACTGTATATATGCAGAAGATTCACACTGTAGACAACCTAACAGATGTTTTGACCAAGCCAATCAATGTTGACAAGTTTACATGGAGCATATCTTCGTTTAGCCTAGCAGAAACATAAGCAACATGGAAATGGCAAGGTAGAAGATTAGTGTAAAGACAGGATTAATCCTCAATCAAAATCTCTGAGTGGGAGATTGCTAGAGTAAGCCCATATTAGGAAGTCCAGTTATTTTGGCCCAACCAACCCTAGTATGGATGGTTATAGTTGAGCCAAGGGGCATTGCATAGACTAAGAAAATGAATGGTTGAGAATGAGCCAGGCAGGTAGTTATTAGCCAAGTATTCTTATGTGGCCTAGGATTGCCTAGGTGGATGAATGTTGACCATGTAGCAAAAATGTGGAATTAAGGGCACAATGTGGCTTCATAGAGACCAAGTATGAAGCTTATGGTCTAGGTTTGGCTGCATGGCAACTTGTGAGCCAAGAACAAGTGAATGGCTATGGATCATCTAAGCGGCCTCTTTTGGACCAAATAAACATGTGGCCATGGTTGGCTCTCTAAGCCTGTAAATAAGGGGATTAGATGATAGATTTGATTATCTTATTTTCAAGTAATTCTTCTAGATTCTCCTTAGCAGTTAAGAGATAAAGTTGTGAGGTGTTTTTCTTCTATTTCAAGAGAGAGAGGTTTCCTATTGTTGTCTCCTTGTAAAATAAAGAAAGATTGTAATCCTACAAATTTTTATATGAAGATCCTTCTACAATTACCCGTGGTTTTTACCCTAATCTGTTTGGGGGTTTTCTATGCAAAATTCATGTGTCCACTTTATCTTCATTTTCTTTCCTATTTTTGATTCTTATCAGTCCTAACATTTTTTTTTTATAGCAATGGAGAAAATAAAAAGATTTTACTTAAATTTATTATAAAAGAAAAAAAAATGAAGAACCTCATAATGGTAAACAAAACAATAAATAAAATAAAATAAACTTTATAAAAGGTAAATGAACCGAAATAAAAAGTGTATTCGTTTATACATCGTTAAACCTATCAAACATATAGACACCTTGTTTTTTTAATCACCAATTATGTCTTTTGTATATGATTTAGTGATAGAGTGCATAATAGATATATAATTTGTGATATTCCCTTATGTTTTAATGAATAAAAAATGCTTAAATCTTGGATTTTGATTATGTTTCATATTCTATGGAGTAGATTGAAGATTTGGATCAATATAGCACGATTTGCGTGGAAAAATCCAGAACTCAAGAAAACTGATCAGAAGAGGTTTTTGCTTAAGGCGCGGGCATGTTCTATTTACCCAGTGCGTTCAAAGAAGAAGTTCGCAGATAAAACGTGGGCACGCCTTATTGGTCCATGCGATTTTGATTTATGGAAACGAATTTATTTAGAAACAAAGATATGGATGACAGCTGGAAAGATTTGTTTGTTTATACTTATCTTTAGGAAAGTTTCCCGGTTGTTAAGATTTCCTATTAAAGTGGGATTTGTTTTTAATAGATTTCTTTTTAGAATAGGCAACTTTTAGTAGATTGTTTAGAGTATATAAAGAAGGTTAGGTTTTTCAGAAGGGGACGATTTTCCAGCCCCTCTTTTCTTTTAAACGTTTTCTTTCTGCTATGGATTGCTAAATATTTCTTCTAGCCAAGGGATAATTGAAGTTTTGGTTCTTCAAGAATTGTGAAATCTAATTAATTCTCTTTGTTCTTTTATTCTTCAATATTTATATATTTTCTGTGTTACTAGAAATTATTGTTTGACCGATTGATGCAAAAGGCCATTGTTCAATTTATCAAAATAATATATTGCCATTTAGAATTTCAAATCCGTAATTGTTTGAATGTTCTAATACAAGTGGTAAACTGACATACTTGATTATAAAAGAGATTTTCAATTTATGTCATGAAAATATATAATCTAGTCTAAATGAACCGAGCCTTTGTGTTTGTTGGCTAGAATTGGTAGTCTCTTTAGTTGTTAATGCTGTTGGTAAATTAAATCCTAAGAGCTTGTTTAGGGTTGTTTATCAATAAGAGAAATAATCAAAGAGCTTGTTTTGGTTATCAAGAAATTAAGGAGGGACAGGTTGTTAGAGCTTGTTAATAACTATAACCAGTTTATTCAAGAATTAAAGAAATTATCCTTGCATCAATGATCAATTCACTGATCCAAAACTGAAATTGTACCTTTGGCTAGATGTTGGTATTATATTGATTTTTCTTTCCTTTGCATTCCTTTTAATGCCTCCTCTTTAGATTGTCTTTAATTCTAATTTTCAAAATCCCTTTTTCTTTTATTTATCTTAATCTTTAAGGAAATAAATCTAACCAATCCTTGTGGACACGACCTTGCTCATCACTGTATGCAAATATATATATATACATTTGGAGCAGGAATTTATTTTGTTGGATTCGACAACCATCATTTAGTAAAAAATATATATTATATTTTGTATTATTTACTCATTGTATAAAACTACAATATACCTGCCAAACATTTTATTATTATAAAATAATGCAATACAATAGTGTTATACGGACTATCAAACATATGCCCTAACTGAATAGGTATCATAAGTATGGATTCGAGCTCAAAAATTATGGGACAAAATTTGTTGACTATAACGATAAAGTGAGATATATAATTCCCCTAGCAAGTAATTCAAAAATACTGGAATCGCTTAGAGATAATTAATTGGGATTTTTCACTTCTTACATTGACTGAGTGTAACATTTTGAAGCATTGAGCCGAATGAGAAAGAACACTCGAACTATAAATATTTGTTACCAAAAATTTAATTTAAAAAAAAAAAAAAAAGGTTCCTGCTGTGAGAATAGGCAACGGTCAAATTAAAAACGTATACATACATATCCCGTCAAAGACGTGGACTTTGACCAAATGTTTGGCGTGTCGAATCTAAACCCATGTTCTCCGGTCCTTTTTTTTTTTTTTAACAGAACCCTTTTGAATTTTTTAAATTTAATTATTTAGTCCTTGATCTTTTTCATAATAATTACCTAAATTTATAATAGTTGACAATTCAATTCCTTTTACTAAAATCTTTCAAAATTTGAAAGGTTTTTTACATGAAATTTTCACATTATATATAGCCCAAAAAGGGTATTATTGATCGTTTTTACTTAATTTCAATAAAATTTAATTTGAAAATATATAATCATTAATGTACCTCATAACCTATAACGTGAAAGTTTTATACCAAAGATAAAAAACCCTACTTTTGACTGATTTATGTAAAAGGGATTGAATTTTTAAAATTATAAATTTAGAGGATTGATTGCAAGGACAAAATTTGTAAGAGTAAATTATCTGAATTTGAAAAATTTAGAGAGCAATTGTACAAATAAAACCATATTTTATGGCATCTCGTACCCCATATTAGTGGTGCCCCTAAGATCATGCGACTGTAACTCTGTAAGAAGTACGTCTACATATTTGTAAACAAATTAATGTATGAGCTCAAATTTGTTTCTAATAATATTTTTATAGGAAAAAATCGTAAAAATATGCAATAGAATTTTAAAAATTTTTTAAAAAATCGTTAATAACTTGTAATGCTATATACAATAAATTATCAACAATCAATATATTTTCAGAGGAAAATACCAAAAACACTGAAGGAAGTGACTAAAGGACTTTAACTAGCTAGCTTTCTCTACTACTCTCCAATTCCTAGACGGTGGAGTGTGTGGACACTCGATTTCTCAATTGATATTCCAGCCTAGCTTGCCTTCTTTCAACCTCCCAAATCGCTAAGAATTTTTTATTGTAAGTGAGATATGCAATAATAAATTTGTTTACCTGAGAGTCTGTAGTCTAAAGAGAATAGGAGTACCAAAACTCTTATTTATAAAATTATATTAGCTGACTTTTGAATTTTTAATTAGATCAATAAAAAAGATTTTTCTCTCTCCCTAAACCATCCAGGCTGATTCTCATACTAGGGAAGCGTCGTAAAAAATTTGGCCACCACTAGGTCAAAGGGATTCAAAATTCATATTGAATTCAAATAAGATTTTTCCTCTCCCTTATCCACTTGAAATCTGAATTTACCTTGTAGATTTTTCCACATAAAATTTCAACCCCTTTTGATAATTGTGATTTAAAATTTGATTCAAATTTCAAACTCTACGATAGCGTTTGGTATTGTTTTTGAAATCTGTTATGTTTTCAAATTCTCTGAATTTGAGATCGTTTTGAAAACAATTCTGAGAACGTTTCTGAAATTGTGTTTGGTTTTATTTTCTAAGTGTATGTTTTGAGAAACAAAAAAGTGAAACTATGTTTGGTTATATTTTTGAAAACCAGTCATTTTATAAGTATTCTATAAAAACATATTTATGTTTGATTTAAAAAAAATTTATTATGAATACCAAAAATTAAAACTTAATAAAATTTTTTAATTAAAAAATGAATTAAAAATTAATAACCATAATATTTAAGTAATTACTATATCAATTAAATCTTAATTAACCATAATAATTAAATCAGAGAAATGGGAGAAATGGGAAAAATGAAATCAGAGAAAATGACTTTTAATCGTTTTCAATTTTACATTGGAAGCAAAGGCGATTTTGGATTCGTTTTGAAATCTGTTTTCAAAAACAATACAAACCAAACACAATTTCACACCGATTTTGAAATCGATTTTCTAGGGAATCGTGAAATCAGTTTTGAAAACAAAACCAAACAGCCTCTACAAATCTTGATTTTGTCTCTATGGAAAATTTTTCGCAACTCTAATTCAAATTCAAACAAAATCATGATAACTTTATTTGAAATTCAAATAATTGTGTAATCTTTTATCCAAAACAAAATTTAAATTCAAATTAGGAGAAAATCTTATCTTCCATCCTTATCCATAGAAGACGTTGCTTACTAATGTCAGGACAAGATTTTCTTCAATTCAAATTCAAATAGGACAAATTTTTAAATTTCAAATATTTATTTTAAGACAAGATTTTCAAAATTCAAATTAATCTCACATTTATCTTTTGAAAGATAAATACAATTAATTTAAATTTTAAATCTTATCTTGTAAAATAAATATTAATTAAATAATTATCCTATTTATTAAATAATATAAAATTATAATTTTAACCCTTCGGCACCTAGAGAAAAATGCTCACACCCTATGGGAGGATGATTTAGATTTTTCTCTTCACTTAATGCAAGACAACAAGTAATTAACAATATCCTAATTAATTACCATTCATTAAGGAATTATACATAGCTAATAAAGGGACCAATTAAACATATATAATGTGAGCTCCAATAATTCATGTAACTATTATTTTATACTGAATAATCCCGTTATTATTATTAGTTTCAGAGTCACACTACTATAAACCTGAAACTGCACTCCTTATTATACCATATTACATAAGCTAGTGATAAGCTATCGTCCAATGACCTTATCATATATACAAAACCTTCATATGATATCTATGATCATCCTTAGATCAAAGTCTGCTCGACCTACTGATCAAACTATCTTAAAAATCTATTATACTCCGAAATAAGAAAATGATTATTCATCATATGTGAATAAAAAGTTATCTGCCTTGTAGACAACCCAAGGCCTTATCTATTTTCACATCCAATATAATGCCTTTAAGAAAATAACATTTAGTCTTTATTAGAGCTATGATTCTAATATATGTAAACAAACTCTCCATCGTATACAAGTCATATACCCAATGAACCGGTGTAAAAGCTTACTATCTCTGAGATGCTTTACCTATTGAAATATTAAAGTACACAAGTCATACATATGAAGCGATTTATCTACTCAGGATTAAGGTTATTGCATAATAAATACCAAAAGTGACATGATTCACTTAAGCAGATAACACAGATCAATTATACTTTAGTCCCGGTCTAATACGTCACCACCAAGCAATATATCTATATCTCTACTTGGGAGTCGAAGTTTCAAATAGTTAAAACAAATTATCTCCTAAATTGGCTTTAGACAAGATAATAGTCTTAACTTGAGTTAGATAGTCGGTCTAACCTCATAGACTATGGACTAACAAAATTCTATTGTATGCAATATTCTAATAATTTAACACAAGCAGTCAAGAAAACATATTTGCTTACATGTACTTCAATATGTAAATAGGATGATGACATATACTAATGTAATAAATAATCTCTAATATAATTTTACTATTCAGTTTAAAATAAATGAAATGCATATAAAATATCTATCCCACTTAGGACATTCCTAACAATTTTGAAACAGTTGATGTTATTCATTTTTTCCTAATAAGATAAATTAATAAAAATAAAAGAAATAGATATTATTAGTTATTACAAACCTAAAGCATATAAAAGGTTTAAAAAAAGGAGGAAAAACTCAAAATAAAGTGATTGCAAGTATAACCTAATAGTAAATCACACCTGATTGCACCTAAAGGTGTAGAGTTTAAATCTCCTATCCTTAAGTTTAATTTAAATTAAAAAAAAAACCTCAGAAGGAACTACACATACATAAGAAAAAGATAGAAAAGTAGCACTCTAAAAGAAAATTTTAAGATTTTATCCTTCCCACTGGGACCATTAAGTTGTTAACTAAATGGACTTTTCCTCACAGACCATTTGTTAATTTTTTTTCGCTTAAAATATCCAATTATATTAATTTGTTCTAAGAACTCAAGGTAATAATTTTTATATGTTTGTGACAATTATACTATTTAGCCAAACCATTAGCGAAGACACTATTTACGACTACTTTTGTCATCGTTAATATTAGATTATTTGTGATAATAAATCATTGCAAATAATTATCATTTATTTATAGCAACCACATCATTGCAATTAAAAGCAATGACATTCCGTCGCATGAAATTAAATATTAGCAATAATATGTCATTGTAAATATATTTTAAGTTGGACGTACATATTTGCGATGACATGTTATCGCAAATAGTAATTACTATAAAAAGGAACATGACGCAAACCAAGCTCACACCAATTGGTAGACATTTGCAATGAAAATGTTGAGTCGATCACAACTGACATGTTGTTACAAATAATGAAGTAATTTAATTTTTCATTAAAAAATGACGAAATATTTAGTGGTTTCCCAAAAAATATATACAATGACCTTCACAAAAAATTTGTTGCAAAAAAATGTCATAGAAACTTCCTAATAAATAACCATTATTTAATTAATCATTGGTATAAGTTTTTAGTGATGACAATAAAAATATGTCATCGTAAACATTGTTTTTGGATTTTTCCAAGAATATTCCCATAATAATTTTAATGATGAGTTAATGGACATCGTCATTTTGGACATTATTTGCGACGACACTTACAATTTTGCTATGAATTTTGTCATCGCTAAAACTTCTAGGTATATCCCGAGCATAGAGCCTTCTTCTTCCTCATTTTCTCTATCTTTCCTCTAAGCCTTTTCTTGCTTTTTTCCTCTTCCTCACTTGAAATCCCTCCCAAACCGTAAAAAACACTTCATCTCTCCTTCTCTCAAACTCCCTCCCTCCCTTCTTCTCCCGAACCCATTCTTAAAAAATTTAGCCCCCCAATTCCCTAATGAATCTACCCTAAAAATCTTCATTTTATCCCAAAAATATCTATTATTGCCGCCCTTCGCTACCGTCGCCTGCCCTCCACCATTGTTCATCACCATTCACCAAGGTAAAACTCCCTTAACATAATTTTGAACATCTCCGCTCTCTCCTTCTTTCTTTCTCTCTTCGCAAAATCACCGCTCGTGTTTACCATCCGTTATCGCTGATTTCCGCCCATTCTTAGTGTGTTTGGTTGTTGTGAGCATATTGTTTTTCTAGTTAATTTAATTGTGTATTTTTTTTTAATAATGTTGATGGTAATGAATATGTTGATAGGTGATGATTATGGCGATAGTGATGATTATGTCGTTGATCATGATCTTATTGTAATATTTGGTTGAAATTTGTTAATGGCTTACTTTTTATTGTTGAATTTGTTAATTGGAAAATTTGTTCATGGAAATTAATTGGAAAAATTCTTTATGGAAGTTTTTATTGAATTTTGTCAATAGAAGGTTTTATAATTAGTAAATTTAGAAAAAATATGTAAAGTTTAATGATTGGTAATTTAAAATAAATAAATAATATTAAAATAATTATTAACTATAAATAAATATTGAAATTATAAATAAATTTATGTTTAGATGGAAAGTTTAATAATTGGTAACTTTTAAAAAGGATTGATTTATTTACTAAATTATAATATCATTTAAATAATTAAAAATAAAAATATGAAGAATTAAAAATAAATAAATAATTTGTAATAAATTAAAAAATAAAATATGATATTATTAAATAAATATTTAACAAAAATAGAAAAATTTATAATTAAAATCATACAAAAATTAATATCAAATTAAAAAAAATATTATGTGTTAGTAAATAAACAATATCTTTAAAACTAAAAGTATAAAAACTAATAAATTATGTAGAAGGATATAATATTTTTAATAAAATTTAATAAAAGTTTATAAATTTATATAAAATATGCTATATAATTTTTTTTCCTCATTGGTTGTTATATGTGACTAGAGAGTCACAAAAACATGTAGTTGTGTATGACTTTTTGATTTGTATTTTGCACATGCATACATAAATTAACCTTTGATCGGTTTGGGGATTTTGGAGACAGAGTTATGGAGGTTGGTTTTAAACTAAGTGTTTGGCAGAGGACTTTTGCAACTGAACTGTTATATAAAAAATAATGTAAAAATTTAAAATGTGTTTTGAAAAAAAAAATCAAAATAGATTTTGTTTTGTTTGTCTTATCATTATGAGTATTTTAATATAAGAATTATCTCATTTTAATCTGAAATAAGAAAATCATAAATTTTCAAAGTTTGAATTTTTAAAAAATAGAAGAGAGAAAATGCGATATAAAATTTGGAGTCTTGGATTATGCGGTAAATCTCCGTATGAAAAAGTGCTCATAAATGGAGCCATAGTGTATTATCTATGTCAAGGTTTCTCTTTTTTAAGGCCCATTTGGGATAATTTTTCCAGACAACAATCTTTTGTATAATTTAAAACTCACAATTCTACCCAACCTCCAAAACTACGTCTCGAAAATCCCCCAAACAAGACCGAACACTTATGTCTCTTTGCCTTTGCGCTAAACGTCTCTTTAACAATTAACAAAATTAACGCTTTTTTTTTTTTTTCCTTGTTGCTTCACAAGATAGGGACATCTAGTATGAGAAAATTTTTGTTCCTTATAAAAAATTGACACACAAGTTCTCAAGCACCAACTCCCAACTAAAATTACTAAAACAAAAATGGAAAGAGTAAAAAAGTGAAGTATCCCGAAGTGCCAAAAAAAAAAATTACACGCCGAAATGGTTTACAAATTCAATCAGAGAGAGAGAGAGAGAGACTTCTTTTTTCTTAAAATATATTGATTGAAACTTCTTAGTAACTCTAAATATTTGAAATTGGCAACTTACATTGGAGAAATTGTCTAAGATGAACTATAAGATGTTTCATTAATCTTTGAAGAGAGAGAAAATCAAGTTACCAACAAAAAGCATCCGGTTCTTCATGTTGGCGGTCATGCACTCTTAGTTTCTATTCATCATTGGTTAATCATTGCTGGTTTGAGCTTGAGCAAGGACGAGCTTTATTTACCAGAAGTGATTATTTTGGAGGCTATTGATTGGTTTGCTATGAACGAGGCTTGTTTTGTTTTGTTTTTTTTCATATAGTTACTCAGTAAAGTCATTGGATTTATTTATAAATAATCAGATTATAATTAAGGGTTAGTTACAAAAAAAAGCACCACTACAAAAAGTTTTTTTAATTTCAGCAACTGTTTTGCTAATTTTCTAATATAGCATTGCCACATCACATGCCGTTGAGGTAGATAGGTCAACTCATGGATTTTCTCCACTTTTGGCATCTGTTGCGCCCTTGATCTCTTTCTCTCCCATCATAAAAAACCTAGTCCCCTCTTTCTTGAATCTTTCTCTCTACAAAATGCGAATTCACTCCTCGAAACCATGACTCTCACCCCTCAAGATGGATGTACAAAGCTTCAATCTTCTTTGCCATTCTTTCTTCTTTGTCAATCCATAATGAATAAAGACACTTAAACCACTAGTTTTGTAAAATATCAGAGGTAGGTGATTTGAGTTTGTTTTTTTTTTTTTTTTTAAGTTTTTGGTGGCTCCGCCTGCTATTATATGGTTTTTCATCTTCATTTTGGTTGAAATTAGATTCTCCTTCTTTTTGAGTTTGTGTTGTGGTTACAAAAGTAAATATTACCATTATGTGATATTAAGTCGAAAAAATGACTGAGCTAGACCGAAAAATAGGAGGAATTTACAAGAACAGTTATCAATTTGATATGTTCAAGGGATAATAGCTAAAGTTTAAGAACTTGTGCTATACTTTGAGATAGGTAACGACGAAGTGATTTTATATTGGCTTGTAGTAAATACTATAATGACCATATGGTAATAGCAAAGCAGAGTCAATGTATAATGACCATATTATAACCATTATAGTTATTTGAAGTCATTTTATTTTGACTCCAAGTATAATGACCAGAAGTCATAGTTATGTTGACTAACACACTATAGTTTCATTATTCTGTGACACAACTAATTGTAAGTAATCATTATGACTTGGAGTCATTTTCTTTAATTATTACTTGAAGTCATTTTTATGTTAACTTACAAATCAAATGTGTAATACTTGTTGTAATTTCTAGCACATATTATAATGACCTGGAGTCATTGTTATGTTGACTAACAAATCATTCACTTTGAAATTGTTCAGGAATGGCTAAATTAAATGTCTTTGTTAAGTTTTATGGACATTGGGACCATGGTTGGAGATATGTGGTCCCACTAACACCACTTATGTTGGTCTTTTGGAGTTGGTGAGAAATGTGCTTGGGATTCAGACACAAGAAAAGAGTTCAGTCTTGAGATATGTTGTTAAAGTTGGTGTGGCTGTTGTCAAGATACAGTTTGACTACAATGTCTCATTTTACCTCCAATTGAAAAAGAAAGATGTTCACGCGCTTAGCAAATTTCCAATATGTGTTGATATATTGAACGAGTCAATGGCCAAAGCATTGCCACCTGAAATAAGAGAAAGCAACCATATGCCAGTGCAACCAACCAGGGTTTCACATCATAGTGATAAAACTATGCAACATATTCATTTAAAGAACCCTAGCCATACACCTAAAGTAGGGAAGGATTTTCAATTGGACAATAGGGATGGACTTGGCGAACAAGATGAAGTCCACATTCCTCCATCACCATTACTGATCCATAATGATTGAATCAATTGTGAGGACCACATTGGTGATGAACTTGTTCTTTCTGATTTGGATGATAGTTGTAAGAAAAACAAGGTAAGAAGTAATAAAAGGAGTAGGGGAGCCTAATCTATTGTCAATGGATCCAAGATTAAAGTTGCTTATGCACAAATTTATGATGATTTTTCTAGTAAAGAAGTCACTATTGATTTTACACTAAGAACTATACATGTAAAGAATATTTATAATAACAAAAGGATATTATAGTATCATCTCCATCATGATGCTTTGAATAAACAGTATCAGTTTAAGGTTAAGAGGTCTACCACTACTTTGTTGGATGTGGTATGTTTGGATGATCAGAATGCCAATGGTAGGTTTGTGCTACTAGAATGAAAGATATTGATTTGTTTGTCGTAAGGAGGTATGATGAAGTACATACTTGCTCTATTGAAATAGTTTAAGGGCACCATTGGCAAGCTAGTAATTGGTTGATAGGGGAATGTGTGAATGTTAAATTTGTGGATCCATGTAGTACTGCATATCAACCATAGGAAATAATGTGAGACATTCATGGAGAATTTGGAGTGTCATTCAATTATCTCAAAGCCCGAAGGGGAAATAAAGTAGCCCTTAACAGCCTGCGTGGTGATGATGCCGATTCATACCAAGGTAACTACAATACGGTTGATTATTGGATGTTGATTGTGTGTTTACTGGTATTGAACCCAGCATTGCTAGGACGTGTGTAATTTTTAAAATGATCTCTAGTCATTTATGTTAACTATGTGGATTCTGATATTGAATTGACTATGTTAGGATATGAGTAAAGGCACAATAACATGTAGTCATTTGAAGTTAACTGTTTAAATTCTACTATTGAATTTACCATGATAGGATAAGAGTAATTTGTAAAATGACCAAGGGTATATGGTATATTGACCGTGTGTATGCTAGTATTGTATTAACCATTATTATGGCATTAGTAATTTTTAAAGTGAGCATATGTATTTTGTTAGGAAATGCCCTAAGCATGAAAAACATTTTTAATATATTACATTTATTTTGAATTGGATAATAAAATTATATTTAGAGGTTATTCATTACATTGCTATTTGTCCTTGTTTTATTTACATGTTAAAGTAAATGTAAGCAAATATGGCTCATTAACTACTTGTGTTAAACTATTAGAACGTTGCATGCAGTAGACTTTTGTATGCAAGAAGACAATATTCTAAAGTAAGCAGTCTAAATTATGGTCCATAGTCTATAGGGTTAGATCGAGCATCTAACTCATGTTAAGACTATTATGTTGTCTAAAGTTATGATGGGGACAGTTTGTCTTGATTGTCTGGAGTGTAGACCCACGAGTAGAGACATAGATATGTTGCTTGGTGGTGATATGTTGGACTGGGATTAAAGCGTAATTGATCTACGTAGTCTGTTATAAGTGGATTAATCTACTTTTGACATTCATTATACAATAACCTTAATCCTGTGTAGATGAACTACTTCATGTATATGACTTGTGTAGTTTGATGTTCCAATGGCTAAAGCGTCTTAGAGGTAGTAAGCTTATAAACCGGTTCGTTGGGTACATGACTTATATACGATGGAGGGTTTATTTGCAGATATTGGAATCATAACTCTAATAAGGAGTTAAGGGTATCCTCTTAAAAGCATTATACTGGATGTGAAAATGGACAAGGCCTTTGATTGTCTACTAGGCGGATGACTTCTTATTCACATATGGTGAATAATCATTTTCTTATTCGATAGTATAATAGAACTTTAAGATAGCTTGTTCAGTAGGTTGATCGGACTTTCACTAAGGCTGATCATGGATATCATATGAGGGCTTTACATACATGACAAAGTCATTGGACAATAGCTTGTCACAGGTTTTTGTAATATGGTATATAATTTAGAGTTCAGTTTCAGGTTTATAGTGGTGTGACTCTAAAATTAGAGTTGTTTGGTACAGAATAATGATCATATGAAATTACGGGAGCCCGGTTATATATGTCCAATTGGTCCCTCTACTAGCTCCACATAATTCCTTAACAGATGAAAAATTGATCAGGGTATGCTTATTGGCTAGTTGTCTTCGCATAGATATGGATTGTGTCTACATAAGATAAGGATGGAAGGTAAGATTTTCTCCAGTTGAATTCAAATTTTGTTTTGGATAAGAGATTACACAATTATTGGAATTCCAAATAAAGTTGCCATGATTTTATTTGAGTTTGAATTGGAGTTGTGGAAAATTATCCATGAGGACAAAAATTTGAAATACAACCTTTTTGTGGATTTTGAAATTTGAAATTTGAAATTTGAAATTTGAAATTTAAATTTTGAATTTGAAATTTGAATTTGAAATTTAAATTTGAAATTTGAATTTGACATTTGAATTCGAAATTTAAATTTGAAATTTGAAATTTGAATTCGAAATTTAAATTTGAAATTTGAATTTGAAGTTTGAATATTGAAATTTGAACTTTGAAATTTGAATTCAAATTTTGAATCACAAATCCATGGTATAATCGAATTTGTTGTGGATAATTTCACAAGATAGAATTCGGATTTTAGTGGATAAGGGAGGGGAAGATCTTGTTTAAATCCTACTTGAATTTTGAATCCTAAATCTATCACATAGTGGCCGAATTTGTAAAAGGAATCCCACCTAAGGAATATCAGTTTTTGTGGATAAGGGTGAAAGGAAATTCAAGTTAGAAAATCCTAATTGAATTTTGATTCTCTCCCTCACATGATGGCCGAAAATCTTTGTGGATAAACCTAAGGGAGAATCGATTTTTTGTGGATAAGGGTGAGATAAAATTCAAGTTAGAATATCCTATTTGAATGTTGATTCTCCTCATACTTGGATGGCCAAATCTAGTCATGTTTTTGGCCTAGGGGAAATTCGGTTTTAATGGATAAATGAGGAGATAAAATTCAAGTTAAAATCCTGTTTGAATTTTGAATGCAAAATCCCCTGGGGTGGCCGAATCTTCCCTTGATTATGGCTTATAGAAAATTCAGATTTTGTGTGGAAGGAAGGGAGAAAATTTTCTCTTGGTCCAATTCAAATTCAAGGGGTCAGCTCATACAAGTCTATAAATAGGGGTCCTATCACTCCAGTTCTCTCAGATCACAGACTCTCAGGTGAGCAGGCTTACTGTTGCATAACTCACCGTGACAATAAGTTCTTTAGAGATCTGGGTGGTCGGAAGGAGACTAGTAGTGCTAGCATACCGCTCGAGGATCCGAGTGCTCACACACTCTGCCATCTGAAAATTGGAGAATAGTAGAGAACGCTAGTTGGTTGAAGGCCTTCGATCATTCTCCTCCTGTAGTTTGGCGTCCTCTGAAGATACGAGTTTATTGTTGTTGATTTATTATATATGGCATCATGAGATATTTAACGATCTTGAAATTTTTTTGTAACTCCACTGCGCCACTCTGATATATTTTTACCGATTTCTTCCTACATGTTTTATATATTAAACGTGTTTAGTTTGTTACATTTAACATAGTAATTTTTATAATGACTATATCCTACCATATATGTACTTGACAGTCTTATCTTCATGGGGTGAAATGGTGAAATAGAGAAATCCTAGATCCGACATTGACATAGAGACTGACTTGAAGGATTGATTTAAGTACTTCTACATGTGCCTGGTTCCCTCTAATCATGGTTGGCCTCATTGTCAGCCTGTAATTGTTGTTGATGCATTAGCATTAAAGGCTAAGTATGATGGAACAGTGCTTTCAGCATGCAGACACAATGCAAACAGCTTAATATTTCCTCTTGCTTTTTGTATTAGTGACTTAGAGAATAATGATCTATAGGAGTTCTTCACCAACTTAACAGAATCAATAGGCACATAGGATAAGAGTATTGAATATGCAGTCAATAATATGTATCCAAAAGCTAATTTTAGGATTTGCGTTCAACACTTGGTAAGAAACTTCAAAGTGAGATACAAAAGTTTGAATGGCACTATGAAGACTTATTTTGATGGTGCATTAAGGACACATCTTGTAAGTGAGTTCCATCATCAGATGGAATTTATCCATAACAGTAACCCTGCCATACACAAATACCTTATGAAGGCAGCTTTGAAAAAATGGTCTCAAGCATTCTTCAATGGATGAAGGTACGTGTGACGCCCCGCCTTCTTCTTATAAGGCCAGACGGCACCATTGTGGTCGTGCTCTGAAGACGACTGCGATCGACCGTCGCCTTATAGGTCATCGGCAACATATTTAAACTTATTTTTAACTTGTTCTGATACCACCTGTAACGGCTGATATCCTAGTTTTATTATACTTTTCTTAATACGCTTATTTTAACTTCTCATTTGAACATGAAACTAGGGAATAAAATTTTTTTTTCCTTTCACAAAATATTTCTGTAAAGCATAATTTACAGAAATATCTTATTCGTTTTTTTTTAATTTTTATTCTAATTTATTTGGGATTTTTTTTTTGTGAGAAGGGATTCTTGGACAACCAGTTTGTGCAGCTGAAGAAACCGCAGGATGAGAACAGCCCGGATTTTGTGGTCGAGGTTGTCTCCCTCTTCTTTCAAGACTCTGAGAAGCCTCTCAATAACATGGCCAATTCTTTGTGAGTTTCCCCTTTTTATTTTTATTTTTATTTTTTACTTTTATTTTATTTTTTCCCCTTTTCTTTTGCCTCCTTTTCGTCTGAACCGTACATTAAAAAAAATTATTTTCATTTTTGCTTGTGGGCCTAAGTTAATTAGAACTGTTGTTCAATGGGCCATCCTAACTCTTCACTTTCGCAGTGAACAAAAGGTTGTGGACTTCAAACAGATTGATGCCTATGTTCATCAGTTTAAGGGCAGTAGTGGCAGGTATTTATTCTTCAAATTCTTCATTTTGTTTTCTTTATATAAATATATATATTTATGCATATTTGGTTACTTTGTGAATTGAATGTGTAACATTATTTGGTACATAATTTGCTATTATTTAGTTTCTTGTATTTTAGGAAATACTTGAATCTGTTTTTTATTCTTTGGTTGACAGCATAGGTGCAACGAGAATAAAGAATGTATGTGTTAACTTCAGAAATTTCTGCGAGGCTCAGAACCTGGAAGGGTGAGTTGTGTACTCTAAAATCATATTGTTTTCTGACTGAATTTTTGCAATTTCAGTCTTGAAAAACCTTAGTAGTGTTTAGTATTATTTTTGAAATGTTTTCTATTTAAAAAAAAATGAAAATGAGGACATTTTAAAAACTGTATTGAGATCATTTTTATGTGGTTATGTTTTCTGAATGTATATTTTGATAAACATAAAAATGAAACTTTATTTGATTATATTTTTAAAAATCCATTTCATAAGTGAGTATTTTATAAAATGGGTATTTTTGTTTAATTTATGAAAACTCATTTCATAAGTGAGTATTTATGTTTAATTTAACAAAATACAAAAATAAATTATTAGTCATAATTAAAAAAAAAAAAAAACCTTTGGTGATGGGTTTTGTAACAAGAGATAGGGAAGGAAGATATTGATTGTCCGAGTTCTAGGTGACGACGACAGTAAGAGTTGGGTTGCGAGAGAGACTGTTACCATCGTCGCGAGAGGGGCTGTTGCTGTCGTCGCCCTTCGCTAGAGATAGAGGCCATCATAGGTCATGATCATCATCACTGATGTTATATAGGCAGAGAAAGAGAAGAAAGAGTGAGAAAATGAAAACAAAAAAGTGAAAATAACTTTATTCGTTTTCAAAAAACTTAAAAAAAAAACATAATTGAAAACGGTATTTTTGAAATAGTTTTGAAAACGTAGAATAAACAAACGTTATTTTGGAATCCTTTTTATTTTTTATATTTTTAAAAATAAAAAAATCATTCTAAAAAATAAAATCAAATGCTTCTTTTATAGTGTGTCTGGGCAAAGATTTGAATAGAGCTTTTTGGTTAAAATTCAAAATTTTCTGATATCAAACATGGAGTGAAAAGGAGTTTGAATCAAAACCATACGAGTTTCAAACGTTTTATGCTAACACCATCTTACTTATTATGCTGTAAAATATTTCTTTTTCGAAATTACATGTAAAATATATCAATTCTCTTTTCTTCAAATCTCTCTTTTAAATCGCTCAGCGGAAGACTGGTAGTAGGGCCATATCCACAGTGGATTCCCTATCCTCATTGGCACACACAAATCCCGCCATACAGGTTTCTTACCTACAACATGAACAAACTTGTGAGCCAAAACTCAATAAGTTCAAACATAAATACGTGACATATAAAAGCTCTTACCACATCGTAACGAGCATCTTTGCTACCAAATGTGGCATCAGAGTAATCATAACGTATAACATAGCTCTGTCACTAACTATGGCCTCAGAGCATGAACATAACATATGGTATACACCATTCATTACCTTCAAACATTCACACATAACATAGTAAGCATACTTAACACTTACTTGAACATCATAAACATACTTGATGCCATATCATACATCAATTTACTTACCTTTCGTAAGCTTATTTCGTAACACATAGCATACGAGTATCATATACTAGTAACAGTAACATTCATACATAGAAAATACTCGTACCATGAATCACATAAATTCAAAACATCAAAAATACAATTTCCTATGAATTGCTATTCATCTATGAATAGTACTATTCATCATGATCAGTAACTTTGACCTTTGATCGATGAATAATAACTGTTACCCTAACTGATTACTATTCACATTACTCTAACCAATTACTATTCACATTACTCTAATCAGTTACTATTCACGTCACCCTAACCGAGTACACTACACTTAGTGTTGGTGCCAGTTATGCTCAATTATGGCTTTTATCACATTATTGACTATTCTCTCTATTTGTATTTTGGTGTTGAGCTCATTGTGACGGTACCGATAGTTTATTTTGTGCGCTGACTGGGAGGGCCTAGGGAGCGACCCTAGAGCTTCTTCCTCTCCAGCCCTCATCGCTCGTAGCGATTATTATATCCCCAAAGGACCTATAAAACCTCCACCACAACATTGGAGGGGCGGTACGCCTTAAATGGTTTTATTACCATCTTTCAATTATAATTCTGACCAAGTGACATTAATCATCACCTCAATGTCATTAACCTCCATCGCCTGTATGCCTTAGAATATTCTCTTTCCCTTATTATGTGGGATGTGTAATACTAACTAATCCCCCAATGTCCATAGGACTTAATACCTAATGTACAGCTAGTACATAACGAAATGATACAGTATTTCATGTTGCAGACATGAAAAAGCTTGAACTTACATACTGCACATAGATCACATAGACATAGAAGTCAATTCATGTTGTAGTCAATTAAATGTTTGAACTTACAACACATCATGCATAGACATATTAGTCGTTCAAGTTGCAGACAATGCAATATTTGAACTTATCACATATGACACTTAGACATAATAGTCTATTCATGTTGCAGACAGTTCAATGTAAGAACTTATAGATACTTTTGCGCGTATCTCCTTTCCCGGGTCCGTAGACGTTCCTTTGTTGCGTCTGGATCGGGTTCCTATAACCGGAAAATCAACAGTTATCTTCAATCTTATTTCATACATAAAACTAAATAAAATGTAAAAATTCTACGTTTCATTTCCCAATCATGAACTTAGGGGTCTAAAATCCTATTTTCCACTTTTCTGCTAACTTTTGGCAAAATTACCATTTTACTTCTAACGGAATTTTCTCACTTTTTCCTTCTTAATTCTTGAACCGGACCTTAAAACTCTCAATTATGGCCTTAGGACACCATTTCTAGCCTCGACGGCCCTTTTTCCAACTTTTGACAAAATAACCATTTCGTCCCTAACCTTTGATAAAATGACCATTTTACCCTTAGTTCACTTTTCTAGCTGTAAACCCACTTTCCGTTAGTTTAAAACCTTAATTTAGCCCTTATAATATTATTTTAATTATTCTAAGACATTCACGGTCCTTTCCGAGCATTTCAGAAATTTTTGGTCAAAATGGCCATTTTACCTCTGACGGGTCTTAGGACCATATCATTTTCATTTTAACATTTTATCGAGCTATTCTATGCCCAAAAATCATGAAATAATGTTTCTTAGGCTTTACTAAATTTTTACGACATTATTTGCCATAATTTCTCATTTTAGTATTCATCGACCCTCGGGTGGCACTATTCTGACCGTCAGTCGTTAATCCTCTTTTTCCCGGACCTAGGTCACCAAGGGTGCTCGAGTTTCCATCTCGACCATATTTTACCCTTTGGTTCCTAAAATACCCCTTTGTTTTGAAGTTTCGGTAGCATTTCCACTTAATTTTTAGGTTCCTGGCGTTTAGGAAACACCTTTAAACCATCTAACCAAATTCTAGTCTATCACGTACTATACTAGAGGCCTATATTTTTACGTAAAACTCAACATTTATATAAAAATCTTCACATTCCCACACATTTTTTTATCCATCATTTTCGCCCATTTTTCTTACAATTTCACATGATAAAATACATAATTAATACGTAATCGTTCCAGAACATAAATTAAGGAATGAAGGGACCGAAATCACTACCGAAATTGTCCCATCGACGATCGAATGAACCGTTCGGCCTCACACAAACAAACTTTTTTCCACCGTTCTTCACTTTTCAAGTTCCGGTTTGCAAATCCGATGCTGCGGATGTGTCTAGAACGTCGAAAATAGGCCAACGGGCCATTTTTCAATTTTTGGTCACCGGGTCATCGTTGACCAACGTTGACCGCCATTGACTTGCCATTGATCGGCGTTGACTGGCGCGCAGTTTGGGCCAAGCTTGGTACCAAAACATAGATCTCGATGAGAGGAACCCATTGGTGGTGTCAATTTCACCAATCGAGCCTCCTATCGCCGGAATCGAACCCTCGAAAAACTGACTGCGGCGATGATGTCCGTTCTCCACCGTGCTGGGGTTGTTGTCCAAAATTGCCTTGGGGTTTTTGTTCCCCATTCTTCTCTAAGCATTTTGATACCCACCATGTCACTCAACTCTGTTGGAATCGTCAGATTCTATGGCAGCGATGGCGATGGGCTAACTTGGGTGGCACGATCCGACGGTTGTTGAGCTGAAATGAAGCCTTGATTTTGTTCTACTCTTCACCACGAATCCATTGGGACTAGAATCACAGCATTTGGATGTCGGATGATGGAGATATGGCCATTCGAAAATTTCGGCCACCGACAGCTTCAAGCGGCATGTGCAGCTTCCTCCGACGGCTGCTCTGTCGACTCGACCCACCGTTGGACTCAGCTCGGCGAGAGCTTTCCAATGAGACTGGCAATGTCGAAAATGGACACCGTTTCTGATGGTCAGCTACTGTTCACTTTTGGGGTGGTGTGGGGGAAAAAAATAGATAAGAGAAAGTTATGGGGCCCTATTTACAATATTCAATTTTCACCCTAATATATGCTTTTTTTGTTCAAAATTTCAACATAAGCAATCCTGACTAATTTGGGCGTGCTGAACCCAAATATATCAATTTTGTTTTAATCTGAGGTCATCTTGACCAGTTTCTGGTACTGCGAATTCCCGATCAAAAATTACCTTTGTACTCAATTAACTAATTTGAGCATTCTGATAGGCTATACTGACTAATTTGGGCGTATTGAACCCAAATTTATCATTTTTATCTTCATCCGAGATCATCTTGACTAGTTTTCTGGTACTGTGAATTTCCCGGTCAAAATTTACTTTTTGTGCTCAAATGACTAATTTGAGCATTCTGATTCCAAATATATCAGTTTTATATCAAGAAAAGGTCATCTTGACCAATTTCTTGATACAACATGTTCCTCGGTCAAAAATAGCATTTTATGCTCAATTGACTATTTTGAGTATACTGATTCTAAATATATTAGTTTTACATCAAGAAAAGGTTATCTTGACCAATTTCTTGATACTGTGTGTAACATACACACACACACATATAACATCACTATCGTAACTCTTTCATCTTTTTGTAGACTTTTCTTACCACAAGTCACCTTCTAGGGCTCGTGATACCAAAATGGCATCGTTTTTTCCTGTTTCGGTTCTGTGAAATTTTTCTACAACCGAATTTCTCACCTTTGATATTGTCAAAACATTTTATCACGTTCTAAATAATATTAAATCATTCATTTCACATTTTAAACCTAAAAATCATAATATATATTCACTGGACCTATTTTTCAAGAATGGTGAAATTTCTCGGTTGTTACATTCACCATTCCTTATAAAATTTCATCTAAAAAATTGAGACAATTAGGGGTACAACAATTTCATTCCCTCTTCACTTTCCTACTTAGTCTCCCCAATACTATGATTCCTCCATAGTACTTTGACTAGTGGAATCGTGTTATTCCTTAACATCTTCTCTTCTGCTTCAAGGGTTTACCAACCTTTCACATTCCGGCAGCTTCATCTGTTGAACCCTCACATTTTCGTCAGATGAAACGTTCATGGAGTGGCTCTTTTCCTCGTTCGGATAGTGTTAGGACATATAGGATGTCGTCCTCTTGTATCCATTGACCTTATCCTCTTACATCCATTCCAGCATGATAAATGCACGTGACACATTTATCGCTTATTCTGCCCTTTTAGTTAGGGTAGAACAGCAAGAATCAATTCGACATGTCGTAACATAACAACATGTCTTAACATTTAGCATGTATTCTACACTATGATGTACTGATTCTTATTGTATCATTACATAACATGTACATATCATTTCGAACATTTCAACATAACATAAAGGCTATATATATGTTAGCCTTGTACATCGAATTTTCCTGGAGACAAAAAACTCTTTTTCATCATTTATATCATCACGCACGTCATCGAATTTCTTGTTCTACAGTGGATGTTCCTTGAACCACGTTTGCCCTAGTGTTAGTTCCATCGTGAGTTGGAGAAAACTTGTGATGGCCCCAACCGTACACCTTGTTGGGTCGTCATTTAAAAACACTTTTACTTTGAATCTCTCATTTTGCAGGGCTCAAAATTTCGCACATATTTTTTTTTTCATAAGATATTTCTGTAAAGCAAAATATAGTTTACAGAAATATGTCTTTTTCGAAATTACACATAAAATACATCAATTCTCTTTTCTTCAAATCTCTCTTTCAAATCGCTCAGTGGAAGACTGGTAGCAGGACCATATCCACAGTGGATTCCGTATCCCCATTGGCACACGTAAATCCTGCCGTCATCCAGGTAATCTACTGTTGAGATACAGGTTTCTTACCTGCAATATGAACAAACTCGTGAGCTAAAGCTCAGTAAGTTCAAACATAAATACATGACATATAAAAACTCTTACCATATAATAATGAGCCTATCTGATACCAGCTGTGGCATCAGAGTAATCATAACATATATCGTAGCTCTATCCCCAACTATGGCATCAGAGCATTAACAAACATATGACATATACCATTCATCGCTTTGAAACATACATACATAGCATAATAAGCATACTTGACATCACATCATACTTCAAATTACTTATATTTCGTAAGCTTATTTCATAACACATCGCATACTACTATCATATACTAGTATCAATAATATTCATACATATAAAATACTCATACCACGAATCATATAGATTCAAAATATCAAAAATACAATTTCCTATGAATAATACTATTCATCCATGAATAGCATTATTCACCACAAACAATAACTTTAACCTCTGATCAATGAATAGTAACTGTTAACCTGTCCAGTTGTTATTCACATTACCCTAACCGGTTACTATTCTCATTACCCTAATCGGGTACTATTCTCATTACCCTAATCGGGTACTATTCTTATTACCCTAACCGAGTCCACTACATTTAGTGTAAGTGTCGGTTATACTGACTTATGACTTTTGTCACATTATTGACTACTATCTTTGTTTATATTCTGGTTTGAGCTTATTGTGGCAGTATCGATAAATTATTACGCGCTGACTAGGAAGACCTAGGGAGCAACCCCTAGAGCTTCTTCCTCCATAGCCCTTATTATATCCCCGTAGGACCTGAAAAACCTCCATCACAATGTTGGAGGGGTGGTACACCTTTAATGGTTTTATTACCATCTTGTATTTATAGTTCTGACTAAGTGACATTAATCGTCACCGCAAGGTCATTAACCTCCATCGCCTGTAGGCCTGACATAATCTCATTTCTCTTTATATAGGATATGTTATACTAACTAATCCCCAAGTGTCCATAGGACTTAATACATAACGTACACTTAGTACATAATCAATATCACTGTATTTCATATTACAGACAAAATTAAATGTCTAAACTTACCGCATATAATGCATCAACATAAATATGTCAAGTCAATTTATATATGACTTAGACATAACATATAGTTCATAACACGACTTTCATAACATATACATCATCGTATCTTGACATGAAAACAAACAAACAATAGTCAGTTCATGTTGCAATCAATTAAATGCTTGAACTTACCACATATCACACTTAGACATAATAGTCTATTCATGTTGCAGTCAATTAAATGTTCGAACTTACAGATACTCTTGCGCGTATCTCCTTTCCCAGGTCTGTAGACGTTCCTTCGTTTCTTCTGGATCGGGTTCCTATAACCGGAAATTCAATGGTTATTTTCAATCTTATTTCATATATAAAACTAAATAAAACATAAAAATTCTACGTTTTATTTCCCAATTATGAACTTAGGGGTCTAAAATCCCATTTTCCACTTTTCTGTTAACTTTTGGCAAAATTACCATTTTGCCCCTAGCATAATCTTTTCACTTATTCCCTTCTTAATTCTTGAACCGGGTCTTAAAATTCTCAATTATGGCCTTAGGACAACATTTCTCGCCTTAACAACCCTTTTTTCAACTATTGGTCAAAATGACCATTTTACCCCTGACGGGTCTTGAGACCGTATTATTTTCACTTTAATATTCTATCGGGTTATTCTATACCCAAAAATCATAAAATAATATTTCTTAGGCCTTATGGAGTTTTTACAGCATTAATTGCTGAAATTCTCGATTTACTATTTATCGACCCTCGAGCGGTACTATTCTGACCCTCGGTTGTCAATACTCTTTTTCCCGGGCCTAGGTCATCGAGGGGGCTCGGGTTTCCATCCCGACCACATTTTTACCCCTCGTTTCCTAAAATACCCTTTTGTGCCGTTTTAGAAATTTCGGCAGCATTTCCACTTAATTTTTAGGTTTCTGGCATTTGGGAAACGCCTCAAAACAATCTAACCAAATTCTAATCTATCACGTACTATACCAGAGGCCTATATTTTTACATAAAGCTCAAATTTTATGTAAAAATTTTCACATTCCCATACATTTCTTTATCCATCATTTTCATCTATTTTTCTTATAGTTTCACCTGACAAAATACATAATTAATTCATAATCATTCCAATACATAATTTAAGGAATAAAGGGATCGAAATCACTACCGAAATCATCCCATCGGCGATGAACGAACCGTTCGGTCTCGCATGCACAAACTTTGATTCTCCGTTCTTCACATTTGAAATTCCGTCTTGCAATTCTGACATTGCAGATGTGTCCGGAACATCGAAAATAGGCCATTTTTCAATTTTTGGTCACCGGGTCGCCGTTAACTGGCGTTGACTGGTGTTGACTCGTTATTGATTGGCATTGACCTGTGGCAGTTTGGGCCAAGCTTGATACTAAAACGTAGATCTCGACGAGAGGAACCCGTTGGTGGTGTCAATTTCACCAATCGAGCCTCCTATAGTCGGAAATCGAGCCTCTAAAAATCAGACGGCGGCGGCGTTGTTCCATCTTCGCCGTACTGGGGTTGTTGCCCAAAATTGCCTTGGGGCTTTTGCTCCCCGTTCTTCTCTGAGCATTTTGAGACCAGTGGTGTGGCTCAACTTTGCCGGAAACAGCGAGTTTCAAGGCGGCGACATGGCGGTGACGGCGAAGCTTCAAGCAGCGTGATTCGGTGGCTATTGAGGTGAAATGAGCTATGAGTTTTGTTCCCCTCTTCACCATGAATCCATTGGCATTTGGACGTCGAATGGCAGAGAAACGACCGATCAAAATTTTTGTCTCCGGCGGCATTCGGGGGGCGCTTACGGCGACGGGGCACACCGTTGGACTCAGCTCGGCGAGAGCTTTCCAACGAGACCGGCGGTGTTGAAAATGGACACTATTTCCAGTGGTCATTTACTGTTCATCAACGATGTGTGTGGGGGAGAAAAAGGAAATAAGGAAAATAATGAGGCCTTTTTATGCAAATCAGCCAATTTTCGCCCTTATATACACTTTTTTATCCAAAATTTCAACATGAGCTATCCTGACTAATTTGGGCGTGCTGAACCCAAATATATTAGTTTTTTTTTTCATCCGAAATCATTTCGACCAGTTTCCGATACTGCGAATTCCTAGTCAAAAATTACCTTTGTATTCAATTAACTAATTTAAGCATGCTGATAGGCTATACTAACTAATTTGGGCATGCTGAACCCAAATTTATCAGTTTTAACTTCATTCATGGTCATCTCGACCAGTTTTTTGGTATTGCATGTTTCTCGGTCAAAAATTACTTTTTGTACTCAAATCACTAATTTGAGTATGCTGATTCTAAATATATCAGTTTTATATCAAGAAAGGGCCATCTTAACTAATTTCTTGATACTGTGTATGACACACATGCGTACACATAAAATCACTACATTTCCTAATTTTAAACATAAAATTCATCATGTATATTTATTGTACCTATTTTCCGAGAATAATGAAATTTCCCGGTTGTCACACTCACCCCTCCTTATAAAATTTTCGTCCTCAAAATTTGAGACAAGTAGGGGTACAAAGATTTCATTTTATCTTTGTTCATCACATATACATATCATTTCTTGACATTTACATGTCATTTCAAACATGTCTATATAACATAAAGGCTATATTTATATCATAGCCTTGTACATCTACTTTCTTTCTATATATCAACAATTCTAGAGAACATAGGCAGTGTTGGAAATGACACCCCGCTTGCCCACGAGGAAACTAGGGCTAGTGCTAGACTCCTCCAAGAGAATCACTCAATCGTGGTATGGCGAAACTCGGTCCAGTTAAGAACTCATCCTGGTCACAAGAATCCCAATACACACGAGAGCATTTCTCTGAAAGTGCTAACAGCCAAAAGGACCCAGTTATCCTAATCAATGGAGCACAGTTAGAGAATCATTTCGATGGCATGAAACTAGTCCTGCATTCTCACGGAATGCTAAAGTAAAAGTACTGTCTATCCTTGAAACTCGTACAGGAAACTAATGCTTGTACTTATGATCTTATTATCTCATCATCATATACTTACAAAATGTTTATTTTCAATAAATAAATATTTATTAATTTAGAATAAAACTAACTTACTTGGATGGCGAACGGATGTGCATAGTATCAGGAGGGATATGGTTGAACTGCTCTGATACCACCTGTGACGGCCCCAACCGTACACCTCGTCGGGTCGTCATTTAAAAACACTTTTACTTTGAATATCTCATTTTGCAGGGCTCAAAATTTCGCCCATATTTTTTTTTTCACAAGATATTTCTTTCACAAGATATTTCTGTAAAGCCAAATATAGTTTACAGAAATATTTATTTTTCGAAATTACATGTAAAATACATCAATTCTCTTTTCTTCAAATCTCTCTTTCAAATTGCTCAGCGGAAGACTGGTAGCAGGACCATATCCACAGTGGATTCCCTATCCCCATTAGTACATGCAAATCCCGCCGTCATCCAGGTAATCTTGTCACGGCCCAAAATTTAGACACGTGACAGGCAGCCAAATCATAATATCAACCCGAGATTTAAGGAAAAACATTTATTACGAAAAACGTGTCAACATCATAATTTAGCTAAGCCTAATTATTTATAAAGTTGTGACGCCTTCAATTTTATTTAAGGGTCAATATATAATTTAAATAAAATTAGTGTGCCAAAAATTAATTAAAAATCTTTTGGAAACCCTAGGTTAGTTTCTTAGTCAAATTTCACTCAAAAAGTCAACAATTTTAACTTCAAAAGCCCTAAAATATTCGGCCATTACTTGGGATTTTAATTAAAAATTTAAATTCCACAAATCCAAGGAGGATTCAAACTGAAATTTCATCCCTTAAATATAAAGAAGAAATTCGGCCATAAAGTGTAGGAAATAAAGGAGATTTTATTTAAATTAAAAGCTAGGTCAAAACTCAATCAAAATTCAAATTATTTTTTTCCTTAAAACCTAATGGATAATTTCGGCCACTTAAGGAGAAATAAGAGAGAAAAACCCTAGCCTCAAAACAGCACAAAAACTTTCCCTTTTGCCCCTAAAAAGATTCGGCCAAACAAGGAAGCAAAAAGGAAAGAAAAACCTAGTATAAAAACCCTCTTTCAACTCTCATTCACCCTTCCTTTCACTCTCAAAAATTCGGCCAGCTTTCCCTTCTTTCCTCTCTGAATTTTTCTCTCCAAAAACACACCAAAACAGCAAGCAAAAACCTACCTAAAGGCAGCTCAAAGATTCAACAACTTTTGAGACGAAAACAAGGTGAGAAATCAACTTTTTCCTTCCTTCTCCTTTTGATTTTAAATCCAAAATTTTTATGGTTTTTCTCCACTGTTTTCCCTACTATTTTGAAGACTCCAACACTCACACAAATTCAGCCAAAAAGGAGACCAAGCAACAAAAATAGTGCAGCACAAACAAGGTGTGATTTCTCTCTCTAAAACCCTAAAAATTTTGCCTCATTGATCCCCTTTCAAAAACCCTATTATCACATGTGTAAATTTTATGATTTTTGCCAATTTGATTCTTGGGTTGTGTTAATGACATATAAATAAGGTTCTCCATGAAATTTCATGATCATTGGATGAAAATTGAATTGGTTTGAGGCTAATTGAAATACGGACAGGAAAAACGGAAATCTGGAAAATTACCATATAAACAGTAAATTTGTGTCAGTCATAACTTGAGATTTAAAAATGATTTTTGAGTGAATCTTGAGCCTAAAATTAAATTCGAGATGTCCCCTAAATGTATGCAAAATTTCAGAATCAAACTCATCCATTGGCCTAGTCAAAATATTTTTCTAAGATAGGTGGACAGAACTGCCAGTTTTTGAACTGAAACTGAAACCCTGATTTTATGCTTGAAAACAACCCCTCGGTTTTTGGCCTAGTTCAGTAAACCAACGATGTCTAAAAATTATAAAAATTATATGGAATTAAAACTACGAATGTCTAGTTTAACATATTAAAAATTTAGAATTTTTGGGATTAAAAATGATTTAATATTGATTTTACAGTCAGCCTAGGTCAGTCTGCCCATGTCCAGTAATATCCTAACTTAGGGGTTTTCACAAATTTTAAATCCCAAATGTTATTAAACATTTTAAAATCTTTTTGTGGCACACTAAAACTATTTGATGATTTTGTCTAGACCTAGACTGATCATATGTTGTGATTATAGGATTTATTTGACGTTCTTGCTTGATTGGTGGATCACGTTATCGCAACGCTTGTGCGATAATCGAGGTAGGACTTTCTAGCCTTTTCTGGGAGTAGTCAAGTGTTTTAAATTTCCCTGTTTTATCGATAGCATGCTATTTTCAGTTTATGAAATTATTATATTGTTTTTGATAAAATAAACGCATGTAAAGTATTTTGTAATAAATGTGTATTTTGAAGCGTGTTTTGGTTAATAGCATAATATAACTTGGTAAATACCATCTTTTGAATAATCCGGTGAACATAACTGAGCTCTAGTTCACGATCATTATAAATGATGCGTAGGTCCCAGAGTTGACGCCATAGGGGAAGGTCCCTAAACCTGCGCAGGGCCGTTCGGCCTATTTAGACCGTAACGAGATGATCTAGGATAATTCAATTCGAGGCACGTATATTATAGCTACGACAAGTCCTCACTCAAAATATGATGGTTTATTTTAATGATTTAATTTTTTTAATATTGGGGCACGTATATTGCAGCTACACTAAGTCCTCAGCAGAATAAAACTTGTATTAAAAATGTTTTTCACGAAATTGTTGATTATTTTTTTTGGAAATGATTATTATGCCATGTATTCTTAAATTGTTGATTATCTTTGGAAACGAATATTATGTCATACTTTTAAATATTACCTGTTTAACCCACCTTTGTTTCTGTCCTACTGAGCCAGCGCTCACGTCCCTTTTCTTTGTGATTTCGAAATGACTACTTCCAGGTGCGGGAGGTAGTAGTTCCGAAAATCGTTGAGCTATCCGTTTCTACCAAAGATGATGCTATCCGTTTTCTCCATCTTCTTCTTTCTGTTTCTCGTCCTGATGTAATGAGACCTTAAGTTTGGATTTTATTTCACGTTATTTAAATTTCATGCTTGGAATATTTTGTGGTTGGTAATTTCTTTTGAAGACTGATTTTGTGTTTGATTTCCGCATTAAAAAGTATTTATTTTCTACGTTATTTTATTTTGTGGTTATGATGCTACTTTATAAATAATTAGGCTTAACTAAATTATAATGTTGACCCGTTTTTCGTAATAAATGTTTCCTTAAATCCCGGGTTGATATTATGATTTAGCTGCCGTGTCACGTGTCTAAATTTTGGGCCGTGACAAATAATGGTATCAGAGCCCAGGTTTTCAAAAGGGTTTTCATCAAAACGTTTTCAAAATACCCAAGCATGGTCTTCCTTACTCTTAGAAGCTTATAGGATTTCCTCTTCCTTCAATCTTATTCAGCAAAATGGCTCGTCCCAGCACACGTAGTTAGAGGCAGCAGAGAGGCAACGATGAAAAGAACCCCGGGAACACGCAGCCTCAAGGGAGTCAGAATGCAGCAGTTCCTACACCGAATGATCAGCTAACGGTGATGCAGAATCTCACGGCGGCGATACAGGCTCTCCTCACCGTCTTACCTTTTGGAACACCTAACCCAGCTCCAGTAGCCAATGTTATTCCTAATGAGACCTAGAGAGTGGGGAGTTCTTCTCAGACTCCTCAGCAAACGCCTACCACCGAAAACCCTACCTCTGGAGCAGTACCTACCCAGCCTATGATACATCCTAAACAGGCAGCCCTAACTCTTTTCTTTAAGCCTCACGTACCCACTTTTGACGGCACGGGCACAGAGATAGATGTTGACTACTGGTTTGATGCCATTCGCAAGCAGCTAAAGTTGACCGCCACACCCGCAGAGTTCTGGGTCGAGTTTGCTTCCAACAAACTGGTGGGTCTAGCCTCTACCTGGTGGGCTAGTATCGAGGATGGTTTGATAGAGGAGCAGAGGTCTTCTTGGTCAGTTTTCGAGGAGCGTTTTCACGAGCGTTTCTTTTTAGCTCAGTTCTGCGACAGAAAAGCTAGGGAGTTCGTCCGTTTGAAGCAAGGGTCTATGTCAGTGCGGGAATATGAAGCCAAGTTCACCGAGTTGGCCCGGTATGTGAAGAATCAGGTTTTGGATAAAGCTACTAAGTGTCTCCGCTTTGAGGAAGGGCTTAGCCTCTATGTGAAGAGGGGTGTACAACCGTTCCAGATCAGGGAAAGCTACCAGCAGATAGTTGCTAAGGCGTTGACAGTGGAAGAGGGCGACAAGGAGTTCCTTGAAGCTCGTAACAGAAACAAGCCTGGACTAATCCACAACAAGCCTCAGCACAAGCCGCAGACTCCTTACCAGAAGAACCAGCAGCCTCAGGGATCGGGTTCTCATCAGTTTTCTGGACAGCGACAGGGTCGGGTGAATGTGATTACCTACTTCGAGTGTGGTGATGAAGGCTACAAAAGAAATGTCTGCCTGAAGAGACAGTCAAGAGACAATGCTCATAGACATCATCATCAGCGGAATCAGAGTGGTCTTCCACAGAGGTAACAGTTTACTTCCCAGTCTTCGCAGTCACAGCGCCCTCAGCTTCCGGCTCCCTATCAGCCTCAGCGCATGAGCCAGTACACTGCGCCTTATGCTCCACATGCTACAACGCTACAGCAGTTCCCAGTGCCGAGTTATCAGAGACCGCCACCACAGGGTCAGAGTACGGGCTACCAGCGAGGGAATACAGCTCAAAATTATGGTAAAGCACCAAAGGTACACGCTCTTGGAGCTAACAACATGGAGATAGATCATACACCGACTGCATTAGATGGTATAATTCCTATCTTTGGTACATATGCACATGTTTTGTTTGACACCGGGGCTACACACTCTTTTATAGCCCAACATTATGCTCGTTCACTTGGTTTAAAACTGCAAAATCTTGACTCTCCCTTATGTGTGAAATCCCCGTTGGGCACGACTACCGTTAGTGATGGGTGTCAAGCCTATGTTTATGTTGGGGATGTTTTTTTGGAGGCATCACTTGTGGTAATGCCTATGTTTGCTTATGATGTTATTCTGGGATATGACTGGCTTTCCCGATATGGGATTATGCTTGATTGTCGTAATCACCGCGTTTTCTTTACAACTGATTTCGGACATGTAGTGTCCTATCAGTTAAGCTTAGTTTTAGATATTGATAGATCTGCTCTGAGGTTAGTGTCAAAGAGTAGACAGGGTATTCTTTGCTTCTTACCCTTGTGTGTAGTGGAAGGATCCAGTTCTGAAAAGAGTACCCAACCTATACCTGTTTTCGATAGTTTTCCAGATGTTTTTCCAAAAGCTCTTCCAGGTTTACCGTCTCATCGAGAAATAGAGTTTCGTATCGACTTAGTTCCCAGAACAGCTCCTTTTGCTTCTGCTCCGTATCGTATGGCACCTCTAGAGATGAAGGAGTTGAGCAAGCAGCTGGATGAGTTGAAATCGCTGGGCTTTATCTGAGACAGTAACTCACCTTGGGGTTCGTCAGTCCTTTTTGTGAAGAAAGCCGACAGTTCGCTACGTCTCTGTGTGGACTACAGAAAGCTCAACAGTGTGACCATAAAAAATAAGTATCCGTTATCACGTATAGATGACTTGTTCGATCAGTTGGGTGGAGCTTGTTTCTTCTCCAAGGTTGATTTGAGATCCGGTTATCATCAGCTTCATGTTAGAGAGGAGGATATTCCGAAGACAACGTTCTGAATAAGGTATGGCAGTTATGAGTTCTTAGTAATGCCTTTCGGTTTGACAAACGCGCCAGCAGCCTTCATGGATATGATAAATAGAGTCTTCCGACCTTTTCTTGATAAGTTCGTCATCGTATTCATCGACGATATCCTCATCTACTCCCGAACTCATGAAGATCATGCACAACATCTCAGTATAGTTTTACAGACTCTTCGTGAACATCAGTTGTACGCCAAGAAAGAAAAATGTGAGTTTTGGATGACAGAGGTTAAGTTTCTCGGGCATATCATCTCAGGAGACGGTATATTAGTTGATCCATCCAAGGTTGAAGCAATTCTTAAGTGGGAATGACCGAAGAATGTTCCAGAGATCCGAAGCTTCTTGGGCTTAGCAGGATATTATCGACGTTTTGTACAGGACTTCAGCAAGCTCGCCGCTCCCCTCACCAATCTGACAAAGAAGGATGTACCTTTCGTTTGGGACAACAGCTGTGAGTCAGTTTTCCCGGAGTTAAAGAGTCGTTTGACGTCTGCACCTATCCTTATCATTCCGGATCAGGATCAAGTATATGACGTCTACACCGATGCTTCTCATCAAGGTCTTGGAGCAGTTTTGATGCAACAGAACCGAGTTGTCGCTTATGCCTCACGACAGCTGAAACAACATGAACGAAACTACCCTACACACGATCTAGAGTTAGCTGCAGTAGTGTTCGCGCTTAAGATTTGGCGTTGTTATCTATATGGTGCCAGTTTTAGACTGTTTTCAGATCACAAGAGTTTGAAATACCTAGCTACATAGAAAGATCTCAACTTGCGTCAGAGAAGATGGGTAGAATACATGCAAGACTACGACTTCCAAGTCGAGTACAATCCGGGTAAAGCAAACGTGGTTGCAGATGCACTAAGTAGGAAAAGAGAGGCAGTTCCCAATCCTGATCATGATGCTTCTATAATGGCTATGTAGATAGATGAGTGGGAAAAGGACAGAGTTCTTACAGCTTATCAGGTTCGTTTTGGCGAAGTTCAGGGTCACCCAGTGTTGTACAACTTAGTGATGGAACCAGACTACGTGTAGAGGATCAAGGAGAATCAGTTGGCAGATACATGTTTCGTTGACATCCGAGATAGATTATTAAAGGGCAAGCATGTTGCAGAGTGGTCGATGGACGTTAGTGGAATTCTTTACAACGAGGGTCGCTTAGCAGTGCCACACATCCTAGAGCTTATACAGGAGATCTTGTCAGAGTTTCATCAGTCGAGGTTCGCCATGCACCCAGGTGGAAACAAGATGTATCAAAACCTAAGACGGTAGCTTTGGTGGAGAGGTATGAAGTTAGATGTGAAGAAGTTCGTGGCCTACTGTTTGACGTGTCAGAAGGTAAAGGCAGTACAGGAGAGACCCGCAGGTCTACTTCAACCACTTCCAATACCTCGGTGGAAGTGGGATAGTATAGAAATGGACTTCTTAATCGGCTTATCGAGAGCACAGGATGGATTTGATGGAGTCTGGGTAGTTGTAGATCGTCTCACGAAGACCGCGCACTTCATCCCGTTCAAGATGACTTGCAATAGGAACCAGCTAACCGAGCTTTACATGAGGAACATAGTCAGATTGCATGGAGTTCCTTCAGTGATCGTCTCTAATCATGATACGCGCTTCAACGCTCGCTTTTGGCAAAGTCTACAGGAAGCTCTAGGCACAGAACTGAACTTCAGCACTGCTTTTCATCCGCAGACAGATGGTCAGTCGGAGCGTCTCAAACAGATTCTCGAGGATATGCTACGTGCCTGCGTTCTTGATCTTGGAGATGGATGGAGCAAACACCTCTACATGACAGAGTTCGCATACAACAACAGTTATCAAGCAAGTATCGGAATGGCACCCTTTGAAGCGTTGTACGAAAAGCCTTGTCGATCACCCATCTATTGGGTTGACAACCAGGAAGCACCAGTGGGTGGACCCGATATGATCCTAGACCAGTACGAGAAGATTGCCATCATTAAACAACGACTTCTAACAGCACAGAGTCGACAAAAGAGCTATGCAGATCAACGCAGAAAGCCGTTAGAGTTCGAGGTTGGAGAGTTTGTGTTGCTAAAGGTTTCACCGAAGAAAGGTATCTCTCGTTTCGGAGTTAAAGGGAAGCTAGCACCGCGTTACATTGGACCTTTCAAGATCGTACGCAGAGTTGGTAAGGTTGCATATGAGCTGAAGTTACCCGACTCCTTGGGAGTGCACAACGTTTTTCATGTATCGATGTTGAGGAAGAGTGCACGAATAGAGTCCGAAGTCATTTCAACAGATGATGTAGAAATCCAACCAGATGTCTCTTACGTCGAGGTTCCGGTGAAGATTTTGGATCGTAAGGTCAAGCAGCTGAGAACGAAAATAATACCCATGGTGAAGGTTCTTTGGAGTAACCATGGTGAAGAGGAAGCCACATGGGAAACCGAGAAAGATATGCACGAGAACCATGCTGAATGGTTCGCTAAGCAGTAGAATACATGTAATGTAGTCAACCTAAGTTTGTTTTATAACCCTACTCTGTTCATAGTGGTAGATATACCACTATATGTTTTGAAAGGTGCATTTAGATTGCTTAATGAAATGAGAAGTTATTCATATTCTTATTCTCTTCTTTAGTATGGAGTAATTCTTAAAGTTTCGAGGACGAAACTATTTTTAGTGGTAGATATTTGTGACGCCTTAAATTTTATTTAAGGGTCAATATATAATTTAAATAAAATTAGTATGCCAAAAATTAATTAAAAATCTTTTGGAAACCCTAGGTTGGTTTCCTAGTCAAATTTCACACAAAAAGTCAATAATTTTAACTTCAAAAACCCTAAAATATTCGGCCATTACTTGGGATTTTAATTAAAAATTTAAATTCCACAAATCCAAGGAGGATTCAAACTGAAATTTCATCCCTTAAATATAACGAAGAAATTCAGCCATAAAGTGTAGGAAATAAAGGAGATTTTATTTGAATTAAAAGCTAGGTTAAAACTTAATCAAAATTCAAATTATTTTTTTCCTTAAAACTAATGGATAATTTTGGCCACTTAAGGAGAAATAAGAGAGAAAAACCCTAGCCACAAAACAACACAAAAACTTTCCCTTTTGCCCCTTAAAAGATTCGGCCAAACAAGGAAGCAAAAAGGAAAGAAAAACCTAGTATAAAAACCCTCTTTCAACTCTCATTCACCCTTCCTTTCACTCTTAAAAATTCAGCCAGCTTTCCCTTCTTTCCTCTCTGAATTTTTCTCTCCCAAAACACACCAAAACAGCAAGCAAAAACCTACCTAAAGGCAGCTCAAAGATTCAATAACTTTTGAGACGAAAACAAGGTGAGAAATCAACTTTTTCCTTCCTTCTCCTTTTGATTTTAAATCCGAAATTTTTATGGTTTTTCTCCACTGTTTTCCCTACTATTTTGAAGACTCCAACACTCACACAAATTCAGCCAAAAAGGAGACCAAGCATCAAAAATAGTGCAGCACAAACAAGGTGTGATTTCTCTCTCTAAAACCCTAAAAATTTTGCCTCATTGATCCTCTTTCAAAAACCCTATTATCACATGTGTAAATTTTATGATTTTTGCCAATTTGATTCTTGGGTTGTGTTAATGACATATAAATAAGGTTCTCCATGAAATTTCATGATCATTGGATGAAAATTGAATTCGTTTGAGGCTAATTGAAATTCGGACAGGAAAAACGGAATTCTGGAAAATTACCATATAAATAGTAAATTTGTGTCAGCCATAACTTGAGTTCTACAAATGATTTTTGAGTGAATATTAAGCCTAAAATTAAATTCGAGATGTACCCTAAATGCCTACAAAATTTCAGAACCAAACTCATCCGTTGGCCTAGTCAAAATATTTTTCTAAGATAGGTGGACAGAACTACCAGTTTTTGAACTGAAACTGAAACCCTGATTTTATGCCTGAAAACAACCCCTCGGTTTTTGGCCTAGTTGAGTAATCAAACGATGTCTAAAAATTATAAAAATTATATGGAATTAAAGCTACGGATGTCTAATTTAACATATTAAAAATTTAGAATTTTTGGGATTAAAAATGAATTAATATTGATTTTACAGTCACCCTAGGTCAGTCTGCCCATGTCCAGTAATATCCTAACTTAGGGGTTTTCACAAATTTTAAATCCCAAATGTTATTAAACATTTTGAAATCTTTTTGTGGCACACTAAAATGATTGGATGATTTTGTCTAGACCTAGACTGATCATATATTGTGATTATAGGATTTATTTGACGTTCTTGCTTGATTGGTGGATCACATTATCGCAACGCTTGTGCGATAATCGAGGTAGGACTTTCTAGCCTTTTCTGAGAGTAGTCAAGTGTTTTAAATTTCCCTGTTTTATTGATGACATGCTGTTTTCAGTTTATGAAATTACTATATTGTTTTTGATAAAATAAACGCATGCAAAGTATTTTGTAATAAATGTGTATTTGGAAGCGTGTTTTGATTAATGGCATAATATAACTTGGTAAATACCATCTTTTGAATAATCTGGTGAACATAACTGAGCTCTAGTTCATGATCATTATAAATGATGCATGCGTCCCAGAGTTGATGCCATGGGGGAAGGTCCCTAAACCTGCGTAGGGCCGTTCGGCAGACCGTAACGAGATGATTTAGGATAATTCAATTCGAGGCACGTATATTATAGCTACGACAAGTCCTCACTCAAAATATGATGGTTTATTTTAATGATTTAATTATTTTTAATATTCAGGCACGTATATTGCAGCTACGCTAAGTTTTCAGCAGAATAAAACTTGTATTAAAAATGTTTTTCACGAAATTGTTGATTATTTTTTTTGGAAATGATTATTATACCATGTATTCTTAAATTGTTGATTATATTTGGAAACGAATATTTTGTCATACTTTTAAATGTTACCTGTTTAACTCACCTTTGTTTCTGTCCTACTGAGCCAGCGCTTACGTCCCTTTTCTTTGTGATTTCGAAATGACTACTTCCAGGTGCGGGAGGTAGCAGTTCCGAAAATCGTTGACCTATCCGTTTCTACCAAAGATGATGCTATCCGTTTTCCCCATCTTCTTCTTTCTGTTTCTCGTCTTGATGTAATGAGACCTTAAGTTTGGACTTTATTTCACGTTATTTAAATTTCATGCTTGGGAATATTTTATGGTTGGTAATTTCTTTTGAAGACCGATTTCGTGTTTGATTTTCGCATTAAAAAATATTTATTTTCTACTTTATTTTATTTTGTGGTTATGATGCTACTTTATAAATAATTAGGCTTAGCTAAATTATAATGTTGACCCGTTTTTTGTAATAAATATTTTCCTTAAATCTCGGGTTGATATTATGATTTGGCTGCCGTGTCACGTGTCTAAATTTTGGGCCGTGACAAATAATGCATCATAACCACATAATAAAATACAGTAGAAAATAAATACTTTTTAATGCGGAAACCAAACACAAAATCGGTCTTCAAAAAAAATTACCAACCATAAAATATTCCCAAGAATGAAATTTAAATAACGTGAAATAAAGTCCAAACTTAAAGTCTCATTACATCAGAACAAGAAACAGAAAGAAGAAGGTGGAGAAAATGGATAGCATCATCTTCGGTAGAAACAGATAGCTCAACGATTTTCGGAACTGCTACCTCCCACACCTGGAAGTAGTCATTTCGAAATCATAAAGAAAAGGGACGTGAACGCTGGCTCAGTAGGACAGAAACAAAGGTGGATTAAACAGATAACATTTAAAAGTATGACATAATGTTCGTTTCCAAAAATAATTAACAATTTAAGAATACATGGCATAATAATCATTTCCAAAAAAAATAATCAACAATTTTATGAAAACATTTTTAATACAAGTTTTATTCTGCTGAGGACTTAGCGTAGCTGCAATATACGTGCCCCAATATTAAAAATAATAAATCATTAAAATAAACCATCATATTTTGAGTGAGGACTTGTCGTAGCTATAATATACGTGCCTCGAATTGAATTATCCTAGATCATCTCGTTACAGTCTAAATAGGCCGAACGGTCCTGCGCAGGTTTAGGGACCTTCCCCCATGGCGTCAACTTTGGGACGCACGCATCATTTATAATGATCGTGAACTAGAGCTCAATTATGTTCACCGAATTATTCAAAAGATGGTATTTACCAAGTTATATTATGTCATTTATCAAAACACGCTTTAAAATACACATTTATTACAAAACACTTTGTATGTGTTTTATTTCATAAACAAAAACAGTATAATAATTTTATGAACTGAAAACAGCATGCCATCGATAAAACAGGGAAATTTAAAACACTTGACTACTCCCAGAAAAGGCTAGAAAGTCCTACCTCGATTATCGCACAAGCATTGCGATAACGTGATCCACGAATCAAGCAAGAACGTCAAATAAATCCTATAATCACAACATATGATCAGTCTAGGTCTAGACATAATCATCCAATCATTTTAGTGTGCCATAAAAGGATTTTAAAATGTTTAATAAACATTTGGGATTTTAAATTTATGAAAAAAAAAAAAACTCTAAGTTAGGATATTACTGAACATGGGTAGACTGACCTAGGCTGACTATAAAATCAATATTAATTCATTTTTAATCCCAAAAATTCTAAATTTTTAATATGTTAAACTAGACATCCGTAGCTTTAATTCCATATAATTTTTATAATTTTTTGACATCGTTTGGTTATTCAATTAGGCCACAACCCGAGGGGTTGTTTTCAGGCATAAAATTAGGGTTTCAGTTTCAGTTCAAAAACTGGCAGTTCTGTCCACCTATATTAGAAAAATATTTTGACTAGGCCAACGGATGAGTTTGGTTCTGAAATTTTTCAGGGAATTAGGGGACATCTTGAATTTAATTTTAGGCTCAATATTCACTCAAAATTCATTTTTAAAACTCAAGTTATGGCTGACACAAGTTTACTGTTCATATGGTAATTTTCTAGATTTCCGTTTTTCTGTCTGAATTTCAATTAGCCTCAAACCAATTCAATTTTCATCCAATGATCATGAAATTTTGTGGAGAACCTTATTTATATGTCATTAACACAATCCATGAATCAAATTGGCAAAAATCATAAAATTTTATGCATGTAATAATAGGGTTTTTTAAAGGGGATCAATGAGGCAAAATTTTTAGGGTTTTAGAGAGAGAAATTCACACCTTGTTTGTGTTGCACTATTTTTGATGCTTGGCCTCCTTTTTTGGCTGAATTTGTGTGAGTGTTGGAGTCTTCAAAACAGTAGGGAAAACAGTGGAGAAAACCATATAAATTTCAGGGTTTAAATCAAAAGGAGAAGGAAGGAAAAAGTTGATTTCTTACCTTGTTTTTGTCTCAAAAATTGTTGAATCTTTGAGCTGCCTTTAGATAGGTTTTGCTTGCTGTTTTGGTGTGTTTTGAGAGAGAAGAATTTATAGAGGAAATAAGGTGGGGCTGGCCAAGTTTTGAGAGTGAAAGGAAAGGTGACTGAGAGTTGAAAGAGGGTTCTTATACTAGGTTTTTTTTTTTAATTTTCTTTCCCTTTTTTCTTTTCCTTGCTTGGCCGAATATTTTGAGGGGCAAAAAGGAGAAATTTTCTGCTGTTTTGAGGCTAGGGTTTTTCTCTCCTTATTTTTCCTTAAGTAGCCGAAATTATCTATTAGTTTTTAAGGAAAAATAATTTGAATTTTGATTGAGTTTTGACTTAGCTTTTAATTCAAATTAAATCTCTTTTATTTCCTACACTTTATGGCCGAATTTCTTCTTTATATTTAAGGGATGAAATTTGAGTTTAAATCCTCCTTGGATTTGTGGGATTTAAATTTTAATTAAAATCCCAAGTAATGGCCGAATATTTTACGGTTTTTGAAGTCAAAATTGTTGACTTTTTGAGTGGAATTTGACTAGGAAACCAACCTAGTGTTTCCAAAAGATTTTTCATTAATTTTTAGCAGACTAATTTTATTTAAATTATATATTGACCCTTAAATAAAATTTAAGGCGTCACAAATCTACTGCTGAGATACAGGTTCCTTACCTACAACATGAACAAACTCGTGAGCTAAAACTCAGCAAGTTCAAACATAAATACATGACACATAAAAACTCTTACCACATAATAACGAGCCTATCTGATACCAGCTGTGGCATCAGAGTAATCATAACATATATCGTAGCTCTGTCCCCAACTATGGCATCAAAGCATTAACAAACATATGGCATACACCATTCATCGCTTTGAAACATACATACATAGCATGATAAGCATACTTGACATCGCATCATACTTCAAATTACTTACATTTCGTAAGCTTATTTCACAACATATCGCATACTAGTATCATATACTAGTAGCAATAACATTCATACATATAAAATACTCGTACCATGAATCACATAGATTCAAAATATCAAAAATACAATTTCTTATGAATAATACTATTCATCCGTGAATAATACTATTCACCACAAACAATAACTTTGACCTCTGACCAATGAATAGTAACTGTTACCCTATCCGGTTGCTATTCACATTACCCTAACTAGTTATTATTCTCATTGCCCTAACTAAGTACTATTCTCATTACCCTTACCGAGTCCACTACATTTAGTGTAAGTATCGGTTATGCTCACTTATGGCTTTCGTCACATTATTGACTACTAATCTTTATTTATATTCTGGTTTGAGCTCATTGTGGTAGTACCGATAAATTATTGCGTGCTGACTGGGATGGCCTAGGGAGCGACCCTAGAGCTTCTTCCTCCACAGCCCTTATTATATCCCCGTAGGACCTGAAAAACCTCCATCACAATGTTGGAGGGGCGGTTCACCTTTAATAGTTTTGTTACCATCTTGTATTTATAGTTCTGACCAAGTGACATTAATCGTCATCGCAACGTCATTAACCTCCATCGCCCATAGGCTTACATATTCTCTTTTCACTTTATATGAGATATGTTATACTAACTAATCCCCAAGTGTCCATAGGACTTAATACCTAACGTACACTTAGTACATAATCAGTATCACTGTATTTCATGTTATAGACAAAATTAAATATCTAAACTTATTACATATAATGCATCAACATAAATATGTCAAGTCAATTTATATATGACTTAGACATAACACATAGTTCATAACATGACTTTCATAACATCTACATCATTGTATCTTGATATGAAAATAGACAAACAATAGTCAGTTCATGTTGCAGTTAATTAAATGCTTGAACTTACCACATATCACACTTAGACATAATAGTCTATTCATGTTGCAGTCAATTAAATGTTCGAACTTACAGATACTCTTGCGCGTATCTCCTTTCCCAGGTCCGTAGACGTTCCTTCGTTGCTTCTGGATCGGGTTCCTATAACCGGAAATTCAACGGTTATTTTCAATCTTATTTCATATATAAAACTAAATAAAACATAAAAATTCTATGTTTTATTTCCTAATCATGACCTTAGGGGTCTAAAATCCCATTTTCCATTTTTCTGCTAACTTTTGATAAAATTACCATTTTGCCCCTAGCATAATCTTTTCACTTATTCCCTTCTTAATTCTTGAACCGAGCCTTAAAATTCTCAATTATGGCCTTAGGACAACATTTCTAGCCTTAACAGCCCTTTTTCCAACTATTAGTCAAAATGACCATTTTACCCTTGACGGGTCTTGGGACCGTATCATTTTCACTTTAATATTCTATCAGGTTATTCTATGTCCAAAAATCATAAAATAATATTTCTTAGGCCTTATGGAGCTTTTACATCATTAATTGCTGAAATTCTCGATTTACTATTTATCGACCCTCGGGCGGTACTATTCTGACCCTTGGTCGTCAATACTCTTTTTCTTGGGCCTAGGTCACCGAGGGGGCTCGGGTTTCCATCCTGACCATATTTTTACCTCTCGTTTCCTAAAATGCCCTTTTGTGCCATTTTAGAAATTTCGACAGAATTTTCACTTAATTTTTAGGTTTCTGGCATTTAGGAAACGCCTCAAAACTATCTAACCAAATTCTAATCTATCACGTACTATACTAGAGGCCTATATTTTTACGTAAAGCTCAACTTTTACGTAAAAATCTTCACATTCCCATACATTTCTTTATCCATCATTTTCATCCATTTTTCTTACAGTTTCACATGACAAAATACATAATTATTTCATAATCATTCCAATACATAATTTAAGGAATAAAGGGATCGAAATCATTATCGAAATCGTCCCATCGGCGATGAACGAACAGTTCGGTTTCGCATGCACAAACTTTGATTCTTCGTTCTTCACATTTGAAATTCCGTCTTGCAATTCTGACGCTACGGATGTGTCCAGAACATCGAAAATAGGCCAACGGGCCATATTTCAATTTTTGGTCACCGGGTCGCCGTTGACTCACGTTGACCGCCATTGACTCATTGTTGACCGACATTGACCTATGGCGGTTTGGACCAAGCTTGGTACCAAAACGTAGCTCTCGACGAGAGGAACCCACTGGTGGTGTCAATTTCACCAATCGAGCCTCCTATGGTCGGAAATCGAGCCTCAAAAAATCAAACTGCGGCGGCGTTGTTCCATCTTCACCGTACCGGGGTTGTTGCCCAAAATTGTGTTGGGGCTTTTGCTCCCCGTTCTTTTCTGAGCATTTTGAGACCGGTGGTGTGGCTCAACTCTGCCAGAAACGGTGAGTTTCAAGGCGACGACACGGCAATGACAGCAAAGCTTTAGGCGGCGCGATCCGGCGGCTATTGAGGTGAAATGAGCTATGAGTTTTGTCCTCCTCTTCACCACGAATCCATTGGGACTAGAATCATGGCATTCGGACGTCGGACGGTGGAGAAACGATCAATCAAAATTTTCATCTCCGGCGGCATTCGGGCGGCGCATGCGGCGTTCTCTAGCGTCAGTTCTGTCGATTCAGCACGCGGTTAGACTCAGCTTGGCGAGAGCTTTCCAACGAGACTGGCGGTGTCGAAAATGGACACCGTTTTCGGTTGTCGATTACTGTTCACCGACGGTGTGTGTGGGGGAGAAAAAGGAAATAAGGAAAATAATGAGGTCTTTTATGCAAATTAGCCAATTTTCACCCTTATATACACTTTTTTATCCAAAATTTCAACATGAGCTATCCTGATTAATTTGGACATGCTGAACCCAAATATATTAGTTTTATTTTCATCCGAGATCATTTCGACCAGTTTCCGGTATTGCAAATTCCTAATCAAAAATTACCTTTGTATTCAATTAACTAATTTAAGCATGCTGATAGGCTAAACTGACTAATTTGAGCGTGCTGAACCCAAATTTATCAGTTTTAACTTCATTCGAGGTCATCTCGACTAGTTTTCTGGTACTGCATGTTTCGCGGTCAAAAATTACTTTTTGTACTCAAATGACTAATTTGAGTATGCTGATTCTAAATATATCAGTTTTATATCAAGAAAAGGCCATCTTGACCAATTTCTTGATACTGTGTATGACACATGCGCGTACACACATAAAATCACTACATTTCCTATTTTTAAACATAAAATTCATCATGTGCATTCAATGTGCCTATTTTCTGAGAATAATGAAATTTTCCGGTTGTCACAAAACTCATCAGTTCCTCAACAATAATCTACAGGACTCGTTATAGAAGTCCCCATCAGTTCCTTGTAGCCCACAACATACGTTAGAACTGTGTCAAAGGGCATCGGCTATAGTCTCTCCGTCCGATGAATGAATTTACGTATATTCGCAACTCTAGGGAACTTAGGCGGTTTCATTTTCTCGCTTGCCTATAAGAAACAAGAAACTAGGGCTGATGCAAGACTCCTCTCGAAGATTTGCTCGATCGTGGTATGGCAAAACTCGGCCCAGTTAAGAGCTCATCCTGGTCACAAGAATCCCAATACACACGAGAATATCTTCCTGAGAGATATCAACAGCCAACAAGACTCAGTTATCTTGATTAATGGCGTATAATCGGGGAAATCAGACTGATGGTATAAAACCAATCCTGCTTTCCCATGGAGTGGTACGGTGCTGTTTGCCACATAGTTTTGAGCGCATGGTTTAGCAAAATCTTCTTTCTTACTCTAGATAGTCCTTTAGCACTGTACAGTCGTGATCTCATGCACAGTGATCTCGTCGTCTCATCATTCTATCCTTGTCATCTTAGATCTCGTCATCTCATTACTATAAAATGTTTATCTTCAATCAATAAACACTTACAAATTTAAAATAAACTAACTTACTTGGACTGACGAGCAAGTTGCGCTTTGTGCCAAGAGGGATATGGTCAAATTACTCTGATACCAACTGTGATGCCCTGCCTTCTTCTTGTAAGGCCAGATGGCACCATCACGGTCGTGCTCTGAAGCTGACTGCGATCGACCGTCGACTCATGGGTCATCAATAACATACTTAAACTTATTTTTAACTTGCTCTGATATTACCTATGATGGCTGATATCCTAGTGTTATCACACTTTCCTTAATACGCTTATTTTAACTTCCCATTTAAACATGAAAATAGGGAATAAATTTTTTTTTTCTTTCACAAAATATTTCTGTAAAGCATAATTTACATAAATATCTTATTTCAGAATTACACATAAAATACATCAATTCTCTTTTCTTCAAATCTCTCTTTCAATTCGCTCAGCAGAAGACTGGTAGCAGGACCATATCCACAGTGAATTCCCTATCCCTATTGGCACATGCAAATTCTGCCGTCATCCATTGCACTTTACTGGTAAGATACAGGTTTCTTACCTACAACATGAACAAACTTGTGAGCTAAAGTTCAATAAGTTCAAACATAAATACATGACATATAAAAGCTCTTACCATATCATAATGAGCATCTCTGCTACCAACTATGGCATCAGAGTAATCATAACAAATAACACAGCTCTGCCACCAACTATGACCTCAGAGTATTAACATAACATATGGTATACACCATTCATTACCTTCAAACATTCATACATAACATAGTAAGCATACTTAACACTTACTTGAACATCGTAAACATACTTGATGTCATATCATACATCAATTTACTTACCTTTCGTAAGCTTATTTCGCAACATATAGCATACTAGTATCATATACTAGTAACAATAACATTCATACATATAAAATACTCATACCAACATCAATTTACTTACCTTTCGTAAGCTTATTTCGCAACACATAGCATATTACTATCATATATTAGTAACAGTAATATTCATACACATAAAATACTCGTACCATGAATCACATAGATACAAAACATCAAAAATACAATTTCCTATGAATAGACTATTCATCCATGAATAGTACTATTCACCATGATCAGTAACTTTGACCTTTGATCGATGAATAGTAATTGTTACCCTAACTGATTACTATTCACATTACTCTAACATGTTACTATTCACATTACTCTAATCGATTACTATTCACGTTACCCTAACCGAGTATACTACACTTAGTGTTAGTGTCGGATATGCTCAATTATGGCTTTTATCACATTATTGACTATTCTCTCTATTTGTATTTTGGTGCTGAGCTCATTGTGGCAGTACCGATAGTTTATTTTACGCGCTGACTGGGAGGGCCTAGGGAGTGACCCTAGAGCTTCTTCCTCTCCAGCCTTCATCGCTCGTAGCGATTATTATATCCCCAAAGGACCTGTAAAACCTCTACCACAACATTGGAGGGGCGGTACACCTTAAATGGTTTTATTACCATCTTTCAATTATAATTCCGACCAAGTGACATTAATTGTTATCTCAAGGTCATTAACTTCCATCACTCGTAGGCCTTAGAATATTCTCTTTCCCTTATTATGTGGGATGTGTTATACTAACTAATCCCTCAATGTCCATAGGACTTTATACCTAATGTACAGCTAGTACATAACAAAATGATACAGTATTTTATGTTGCAGACATGAAAATGCTTGAACTTACATGCTGCACATAGATCACATAGACATAGAAGTTAATTCATGTTGCAGTCAATTAAATGTCCGAACTTACAACACATCATGCATAGACATAATAGTCGTTCAAGTTGCAGACAATGCAATATTTGAACTTATCACATATGACACTTAGACATAATAGTCTATTCATGTTGCAGACAGTTCAATGTAAGAACTTACAGATACTTTTGCGCGTATTTCCTTTCCCGGGTCCGTAGACGTTCCTTCTTTGCGTCTGGATCAGGTTCCTATAACCGGAAAATCAACGGTTATCTTCAATCTTATTTCATACATAAAACTAAATAAAATGTAAAAATTCTACGTTTCATTTCCCAATCATGAACTTAGGGGTCTAAAATCCTATTTTCCACTTTTCCGCTAATTTTTGGCAAAATTACCATTTTACTCCTAACGGAATTTTCTCACTTTTTCCTTCTTAATTCTTGAACCGGACCTTAAAACTCTCAATTATGGCCTTAGGACACCATTTCTAGCCTCGACGGCCCTTTTTCCAACTTTTGACAAAATAACCATTTCGTCCCTAACCTTTGATAAAATGACCATTTTACCCTTAGTTCATTTTTCGCGTCGTAAACCCACTTTCCGTTGTTTAAAACCTTAATTTAGCCTTTAGAATACTATTTTAATTATTCTAAGACATTCACGATCCTTTCCGAATTTCCGAGTATTTCAGAAATTTTTGGTCAAAATGATCATTTTACCTATGACGGGTCTTAGGACCATATCATTTTCATTTTAACATTTTATTGAGCTATTCTATGCCTAAAAATCATGAAATAATGTTTCTTAGGCTTTACTAAATTTTTACGGCGTCATTTGCCATAATTTCTCATTTTACTATTTATCGACCCTTGGGTGGCAATATTCCGACCCTCGGTCGTTAATCCTCTTTTTCCCGGGCCTAGGTCACTGAAGGTGCTCGGGTTTCCATCCCGACCATATTTTACCCTTCGGTTCCTAAAATACTCCTTTGTGCCATTTTTGAATTTCGATAGCATTTCCGCTTAATTTTTAGGTTCCTGGCGTTTAGGAAACGCCTCGAAACCATCTAACCAAATTCTAGTCTATCACGTACTATACCAAAGGCCTATATTTTTATGTAAAACTTAACATTTACATAAAAATCTTCACATTCCCACACATTTTTTTATCCATCATTTTCGCCCATTTTTCTTACAATTTCACATGATAAAATACATAATTAATACGTAATCATTCTAGAACATAAATTAAGGAATGAAGGGACCGAAATCACTACCGAAATTGTCCCATCGACGATCGAATGAATCGTTCGGCCTCACGCGAACAAACTTTTTTCCACCGTTCTTCACTTTTCAAGTTCCGGTTTGCAAATCCGATGCCGCGGATGTGTCCAGAACGTCGAAAATAGGCCAACTGGCCATTTTTCAATTTTTAGTGACCGGCGTTATCTGTCGTTGACCGGTGTTGACTTGCTGTTGATCGGCATTGACTGGCGGCAGTTTGGGCCAAGCTTGATACCAAAACATAGATCTCGACGAGAGGAACCCATTGGTGGTGTCAATTTTACCAATCAAGCCTCCTATTGCCAGAATCGAACCCTCGAAAAACCGATAGCGGCGGCGATGTCCATTCTCTGCCATGCCGGGGTTGTTGCCCAAGATTGCCTTGGGCCTTTTGTTCCCCATTCTTCTCTGAGCATTTTGATACCCACCATGTCACTCAACTCTGCCCGAATCGTCAGATTCCATGGCGATGACGGCGACGGGTGAACTTGGGAAGCGTGATCCGACGGTTGTTGAGCTGAAATAAAGCCTAGGTTTTGTTCTACTCTTCACCACGAATCCATTGGGACCAGAATCGTGGCATTTGGACGTCGGACGGCGGAGATATGGCCGTTTGATAATTTCGGCCACCGACAGATTCAGGAGGTGCGTGCGGCTTCCTCCGGCGGCTACTCCGTCGACTCAACCCACCGTTGGACTCAGCTCAACGAGAGCTTTCCAACGAGACCGGCGGTGTCGAAAACGGACACCGTTTCCTATGGTCGGCTACTGTTCACTTTTGGGGTGGTGTGGGGGAAAAAAATAGATAAAGGAAAGTTATGGGGCCCTATTTAAAATATTCAATTTTCACCCTAATATATGCTTTTTTTGTCCAAAATTTCAACATGAGCTATCCTGATTAATTTGGGCATGCTGAACCTAAATATATCAGTTTTGTTTTAATCCGAGGTCATCTTGACTAGTTTCTGGTACTGCGAATTCCCCGTCAAAAATTACCTTTGTACTCAATTAACTAATTTGAGCATTCTGATAGGCTATACTGACTAATTTAGGCGTGCTGAATCTAAATTTATCAATTTTATCTTTATTTGAGGTCATCTTGACTAGTTTTTCGGTATTGTGAATTTCCCAGTCAAAATTTACTTTTTATGCTCAAATGACTAATTTGAGCATTTTGATTCCAAATATATTAGTTTTATATCAAGAAAAGGTCATCTTGACCAATTTCTTAATACCGCATGTTCCTCGATAAAAAATAGCATTTTATGCTCAATTGACTATTTTGAGCATATTGATTTTAAATATCAATTTTATATCAAGAAAAGGTTATCTTAACCAATTTCTTGATACTGTGTGTAACACATATGTACACACATATAACATCACTACCATAACTCTTTCGTCTTTTAGTGGACTTGTCTTACCACAAGTCACCTTCTAGGGCTCTCGATACCAAAATGGCACCGTTTTTTCCTGTTTCGGTTCTATGAAATTTTTTCACAACCGAATTTCTCACCTTTAACATTGTCAAAACATTTTATCACGTTCTAAACAATATTAAATCATTCATTTCACATTTTAACAATACCAAGGTAACGCACATAGGATACTTGGTAGAATGGTTAAGGGAACTCTTACAAAGTTGGCTTGTCTAGAAACGTGAGATTGCCCTTAAACTTTAATCCAACCTTTCCCCACTATTGAAAAATGTGTTCGTGCCCAATTTTCTATGGATCTAGTACTAATGGTAACTGTGTACTTAAGTAATTTTAACAATGAGCATAAGTAAATTTTTATTTTGACCAATTTCGTCAATTATTGTTATGACATTTAGTAATTTAATTAGTACCTTCTACTTCATTATAGCCATGGGCTGCTGATCAGTTTAAGTACACCATCACTAACTCAACTACTTAGATTTAGATTATGTATATGAGACAGCGAACATGTACATGTAGGCAATTTTAAGTTGATCAATTACCTTGTCCTCATGCTTGGTCTGTGTGTAACCACCAACAAATGTGTCCTTACAATTAATGCTCTAAGAACTACACCAAATAGAAACTTTATGTAGCTTATGAACCTATTGTACATTCAATAGGCATTGCTGAAGGATGGAATGTTTTTGAAGAAGTAAGGAACCGAGTTGTGAATCCTCTGAAATCAAAGCATTGACCTAGAAAGTCTTTAGTTACCAGGATTTTGTCTCAAGATAATGAGCTAGAGATAGTTAAGTGTAACAGATGCCATACTTATGGACATAACAGGAAAATATGAACTAACCCAGTTCCACTTCACTTAGGTACATTAACATCATCACATAGATCTTCCAGAAGTATGGCTAGTCAGACATAATGGCTATTTATATTAATATTTATTTTATGACACATTTTCAGATGGCTAAATTTTCTTGTGATGGTTTGTAATTTGACTAGGGGTATTACCTTAAGTGTATTCATAATTTGTGACCATAAATCATCAATGTTGACAATCTTGTTGTTACGAAATACCCTAAGCATGAAAGACATTTTAATGTATTTCATTTATTTTGAACTGAATAATAAAGTTATATTTAAAGGTTATTCATTACATTGCTGTTTGTCCTCATTCTATTTATATGTTAAAGTAAATGTAAGCAAATATGGCTCACTAACTGCTTGTGTTAAACTGTTAGAATGTTGCATGCAATGGACTTTTGTATGCGAGAAGACAACATTTTAAAGTAAGCAGTCTAAATTATGGTCCATAGTCTATGGGGTTAGACCGAGTATGTAACTCATATTAAGACTATTATGTTGTCTAAAGCCATGGTGGGGATGGTTTGTCTTAACTATCTAAAGCATAGACTCCCAAGCAAAGTCATAGATATGTTACTTGGTAGTGACATATTGACTGGGACTAAAACGTGATTGATCTGCGTAGTCTGCTATGAGTGGATCAATATGCTTTTGACATTCATTGTGCAATAACCTTAATCCTGAGTAGATGAGCTACTTCATGTTTATGACTTATGTACTTTGATGTTCTAATGGCTAAAGCATCTCAGAGGTAGTAAGCTTATAGACCAGTTCATTTGGTGCATGACTTGTATATAATGGAGGGTTTGTTTACAGATATTGGAATCATAGCTTTAATAAGGAGGTAAGGGTATCCTCTTCAAGGCATTATACTGGATGTGAAAATGGACAAGGCCTTGGGTCGTCTGCTAGGAAGATGACTTCTTATTCACATATGGTGAATAATCATTTTTTTATTCAGTAGTATAATGGAACTTTAAGATAGCTTGATCAATAGGTTGAACGAACTTATAGTGGTGTAACTCTGAAATTAGTGGTCATCTGATTAAGTTGTTCGGTACAGAGCAATGATCATATGGATTCACAGGAGCCTGATTATGTATTTCCAAGTGATCCCTCTACTAGCTCCACATAATTCCTTAACGGATGGCAAATTGATCAGGGTATACTTTTTGGCTTGTTGTCTTGCATGGATATAAGTGGTATCCACATAGGAAAAGGGTGGAAGACAAGATTTTCTCTTGATGAATTCAAATTTTGTTTTGGATAAGAAATTACACAATTATACGAATTTCAAATAAAATTGCCATAATTTTATTTGAATTTAAATTGGAGTTGTGGAAAATTATCCATGAGGGCAAAAATTTCAAATACAAGTTTTTTATGGAGTTTGAAATTTAAATTTGAATTTGAATTTTGAAATTTGAAATTTAAATTTTGAATTTGAAATTTGAATTTAAAATTTAAATTTGAAATTTGAATTTAATATTTGAATTCGAAATTTGAAATTTGAATTTGAAATTTAAATTTGGAATTTGTATTTGAAGTTTGAATTTTGAAAATTGAACTTTGAAATTTGAATTCAAATTTTGAATCACAAATCAAATGGTAACTGTATTTTGTTGTGGACAATTCCACATGGCAAATTCGGTTTTCTCATGGATAAGGGAGAGGATGATCTTATTTGAATCCTACTTGAATTTTGAATCCTCATTCCTTACACAAAGTGGCCGAATTTCTTTAGGTTTATCCACTAAGAAGAGAATCGGTTTTTGTGTAAGATAAGGATGAGAAAAAAATTCAAATTTCAATCCTATTTGAATTTTGAATCTCTCCCTTACATGAAGTGGCCAAAATTCTCTATGGATAATGCCAAAGAGAGAATCAGTTTTTGTGGATAAGGGTGAGATGAAATTCAAGTTAAAATCCTGTTTGAATTTTGAATACAAAATCTTCTAAGGATGGCCGAATCTTTCCATGTTTTTGGCCTATAGAGAATTTGAATTTTGTGTGGAAAAGGAGAGAAAATCTTCTCTTAGTCTAATTTAAAATTCAAGTGATCACCTCACACAAAACTGTAAATAAGGGTTCTACCACTCTAGTTCTCTTAGACTATAGACTTTCAGGTGAGCAAACTTATTATTACACAAATCACCATAGCAATAAGTACTAAAAGAGATCTGGATGGTTGGAAGAAGACTAGCAGTGCTAGTACACCGATTGAGGATCCGAGTGCCCACATACTCTGTCATTCGGGAATTGTAGAATAATAGAGAAGGCTAGTTGGTTAAAGCCCTCCGATCGTTCTCCTTCTCTTGGCGTCCTCTGAAGGTATAAAGTTATTGGTATTAATTTGTTGTATATGACATCATGAGATATTTAACAACCTTTAAAATTTTTTTTGTAATTTTGCTGTGCTACTCTGATGGATTTTTCCTACAATTGGTATCAGAGACATCTAGTGATTATATCATCTACATAAATTAGACAATTGTTTTGTCTCTTTAATGTATGGATTTGATATTTAGAGAGTGGCATTCTAAGATTCTTTTATGTTGTTATCATGGATTTTGTATGGAGTATGTGGTTGTTTTAATTTTTTAAATTATTATAAGCATGCTTAATTTTGCCAGTTATGATTTCTTAGAATTTAGAAAAATTGTATTTAGAATTTTTCATGTAACCATGGGAGCGTTCTATTATCACTATAATTTTCACATGGATTTTATTTTTCATCTCTCAGAATTTTTATGATTAGAATTTTGTACACCAGAAATGGTATAGGAAATTTTTATGTAATTATTCTTGGAAGAGATTGAAGATTGAAGACAAAATTATTTTTCCCAAAAGTTAAATTTAATTTGAAGATTGAAAATTTTTTGTGTGTGGAAAATTCCAATTTAATTATGATTCAAATTAATTTTTAGAGATCCTAATGGGTAAATTGGAATATGACATGAAAATCGAGAACTAACCCCTCAGGACAGGCCATAAGCCTTGGTGGGGTTGCAACCGCTGCCCTCGGTAGGATGGGGTTGTGGCAGTCCCTATCCAAGGCTGGACAATACATGGCTGTAGGCTATGCCTACAGCCAGGGTGGCCGTGGCCACCCCACCCAGGGGTTGCTAAGGCCCCAGGGCTTCAGACAAAGCCTACAGCCTGGCGGGTTACTGTGTCCCACTGGGGGTGTAGCCCATGGCTACATGCATTGCCTACAGCCTGGTGGGCTGCTACAATCCCCTAAGGGGCGCAGCCCTGGCCTTGGCTGTGGGTTACCAGCCCCTCGGGGGCTGGGGGCTACCCACGACGACTGCTGGCTCTCGGGCCTGTGGATCGACGGGCCAAAAGATGAAAAATTTCAATTTTTGAATTTGGGACTTAATTTTAAATCATGTATAAAAATATGTAATTGAAAATTTGAAATTTTTTGAAATTACACATTATTATACATGAAATTTAAATTGTTTAAAATTTGAATTAGAAATTTAAATTTTTGAAATTTGAATTTTAAATATTCTTGAGATGAGAAATAAATGAAGAGGCAACATGAAGGTGGATATAAGAAGATGGAGCAAAATTTAAGACCCAAAGAATGCTTTTGATGGAAGTTTATAATCTTTAATTTTTTTCTTTATTCTATGATGGGACCATGGCTTGGTTATTTAATTTTTTCTATCATTTATTTTTTCTATGATATGTCATGAATGGATGAATATGTATTGATGGATTTTTTGGATGCATATTTGATAACATGTCATATAGGATAGGTGAATACTGCTCAAACTATATTGATCATACATATTTTTCAAAACTTGCATGTTTTTCAAAATATTAAGTGGGAGAGGGTTTCAAACAAAACCCATGGCCTCCATTGTTGATCTATATTTGAAAGCATGGTACTACCTCACATCAGTTCTGCCCTGACCACACCCCTCCGTAGGTTTTTATCCCCACCGGTATACTAGGTTGGATCTCCTATATGGAAAACAGTTCGGGCATGATTCTATTCATAACCACCCCTCAGTGGCTTGGTAGGATGTGGATCAAACTATGTAAATAATGGTTATACACTTAAGACTCGTTTAGTTATTAACCTTCCTATAAGCTCTATTAGCTAAACTGGTGGCCAAAATAAGTGGTTATGTGAAGCACGCATCTAGCTACCTTAACCTTAAACTTGCTCTTAAACTAGCTCTGATACTATCTCTTGTGGGTGATCCGACTCGCTCGAGCAGTCCACTTAAAACTTTGTTCTTCTTAACTATACTTTTTTTTAACTTTACTCTTCTTGACTTAGTGTGCTTACTTTACTTCTTATACTTTTCTTACTTTCTTTAAACTTTTCACTTAACTTCATCTTTTTAAAGTACTTTAAATAAATACTTTCTTTAACATACTCATTTCTTATATTATTGAACTTTGTCATATTATATTTAGCATTTAAACTTACTTGCGAAAACGATGTTTGAAAAATTACTGATAAATTTTTTTTCTTTTAAAACTTGATTTAAACATATGAGTTTTCAAAAACATAATTGAAATACTTCATAAACTTAACTTACATTAAATCTCGTCGCTTTTCTTTACATTACATATACCCTTTTCTTTTTATTACAGCGGAATATCATAGTGAAACCATAACCCACCCCATAACACTCCGGGAATCTATCTACCAGCCCATCAGTTCCATTCCTCATAATGTAGGTAGCTTACTCTTGTTACCTACATCATGAACAGACTAGTGAGCTAGTGCTCAGTAAGTACAAACATACATATAAAACATTACATATACATATATTGTGATAACCGGGAAATTCAGGCATTCTCGGAAGAAAAAAGTACAAATGTATGTATATAACAATTTGTACTATTTAAAGAGTGAAATAAATGTATTTATATTGTTTAGAATGTATTAAAATGTTCTAAGAATACTGACGAGTAAGAATTCAGTGTTGGAAAAATTCACTGTGTTGAAACGGGTGGAACGGTGCCAAAAACGGCATTGAAAACCCTAACCGGTGCACTAAAAGATGAAAAACTTCCGGGGTTGATTTTGATCAAATGGAAGCAGTATAAATTGATCCAACTGCACAGGAGATCTCAGGAACTCGCCGGGACGATTTTAGGAAAATTTCGGCTCGAACCGGTATCGGTCAAAAAGTAGTCAAATTAATGTGAATAGTAAAGTCAAAGTCAACATATTACTTCACATTTATGACATCATAAAGGCAAATTTAATAAATGTGAAAATATGGTGGTTGGTGGCATTAATGGCCAAGATTAAGTTACTTTTTGATCTAAAGGCCAAGATTTGGCCAAAATTCCATCCTTTTATTTTTTGAAAAATTTGGAAAGAAATGGATGGAAAAGTGTTGCATTTTGATTGGTTGAAAGCCAAATTAATTGGCTTTCTTTGTGTTTAAGTCGGCAAAGTCTTGAACAAAAGTGGCCGAGACAATTTCAAAGCCAAAAACATAAGAAAAAAATTTTCTAAGTGTTCTCCCAAGAGGAACCGTGAGCAACCAAGAGAAACCAAGTAAATACTCCAACTTTCTTTCACAAAAGTGGTGTCAAACCCTTCCTTGAAGACAAAGGAAGCAAGAAAGCAAGGTAACTTTCTTTGGTTTGTAATTTTTGGCTTGTTTTCTCCTTAAAATCTGTGGGATGAATAGTGTGGAAATGAGAAAATTTTTGGTTTGTTTTGGTTGATTTGGTGCTTGGGTTTTGTTAAGGGTGTGATTAGAAGAAAAACCATGCATTTTGTTTAAAGAAAAACAAAATTTTGGTTGGTTTTCCAAGGGTAAAACCGTGGGTTACCAAGTGTAGTCAATGATGAATTGTTGCGGTTTAAGTGTTAAAATGCTTTAAATCATATTTTGGTCAAATGTAAAGCATGATTTGTATGGTTGAAAGCTTGGAAAAATTTTGGTGTCAAATAACCCTAATATGGCCGTGGGTTTAATTAGGGTTTGGGGAAAAATTTTTGCATGATTTACTTGATGTTTGGATAGTTAAATTCATGCATTGAATTAAGGAAATGATGGATTTGTGATTGAAAGCATGAAACAAAAAAATTTGGTGCATGTTTCTCTTAAATGGCCGTGGGTTATAATGGTGAAAACCCCAAGAATTTGTGTTGAAAAATGCATGTAAATTGGCTTGAAAATGTGCTAGGTAATGACATTGGAATAGCCAAAAATTTGGTGAAAAAAAAATTGAAAAGTTTTGGTTAGGTTTTGATTGTGAAAACCGTAGCCAAAACCAAGGGTAAGATTTAAAGAAATTTTGTGTAATGTGGTTCAAAATGTGAATTGAAATGTTGTGAGCGTTTATGTAAAAGTTTGGGAAACTTTTACATAAAATAGGTTTGTGGTATAGTACGTGGCAGGTACATATGGTTCGAGACGTACCTAACGCCGGTAGCCTTAAATTTACGCCGAAATGTTGACGAAATTTCGAAAACGGCATTTGGGGTAAAAAGAGAATTAGAAATAAAAGTTTAGGGTCGGGTCAGAAACCCGAGTCCCTAAAGGAAAATTGAATAGGGGAAACCTAAGGGGTGGTTCGTGAATAGTAACCCGTCCCCTTAAAAATGGAAAACGCAAGTGAAACTGAAAAACCGACCCCGAGGGGGGGCATTTTTGGGAAACGAAGTAAAGGTCCGAGTCGGACACGGAAAATCCGAGCCTCGGAAACCTAGATCGGGAATGTCTAGATGAACGTTTTAAATACTAGTAAAACGTCCATTTGAGACTCCGAAACGATAGAAAATCACTAAACCGACGTAAGGGTTAGAATAGTGCTTCCCGAGGGTCGGGAAAGTGAAAAATAGAAATAAAATAGAAACGAACCCGGTAATGAATAGTAAAGAGTCAGAAAAGTTCCTGAGAGCCAAAAATGCAGTCTGGATCGAGAAAATTCCGTCAGGGGCATATTTGTAATTTTACCAAAATATAGGGGCAAAATCGTAATTTTACAAAAGTTGAGAAAAATGGGGAAAATGATAAATAAAGTTTTAATGAAAAATAAAAGCTATAAATGGAAATGAAATTAATAGACAAAGTTTTGTCTGTAGGATCCCAAAATCGACCTACAAGGAGGGCGATCAAAGATCCAAGAGAGAAAAAGGGAAGAAACTGATAAGGTAAGTTCAGACATTTACCTGTCTGCAACATATAGCATTATTATTGCTAATTTTGATGTACTAACTATAAGTTAGGTACATATATGCCACGGGCACTATTATAGAGTAGAGAGAGAGACGAAATGTGCTACGGGCACTATTGAGAATGGGACACATAATAAATCATGCTTCAGGCACTAGAGCGAGGTTAATGAAACTCACTTACCTAAAAATTTAAAATGTGAACCATTCCTAACCACGGGGCAATATGAAGTCATCGGGTTAGAACTTTAAAAAGTCGGTAATGAAACCACTTTTGGCGTACCAGCCTTCCGTACAGGGAGGTAAATTTTACCTTCGAGGCTATGAGATTAAGGCTGTGGAGGTTAGCACTAATCTACCGCTCCCAGTCATGTACAATTTTGCCTTTGGGGCTATGAGATTAAGGCTGTGGAGGTCAGCACAAATGTACCGCTCTCAGTTATGCGCACTTAAATGGTACTGCCAACCTGAGCTCAAAACCAGATCATAATTAAAGATAATTACCTAAAATTGAAACTATGCCGTAATTGAGCATAAGACAGTTTCGTGAGTGTACTAACATCGTGGTAGACGTATTGTTGATATATTATGTTGTGGTCAAACTTACTATTTATAATAAATAGTGGTCAAAGTTACTAGTCACGTATGAATAGTGGTCAATATTACTATTTATGATGAATAGTACTATTCATAGAAATTTTATTTCTTGCATGTTTGAACTTACTGAGCCGGTAGCTCACCAGTTTTGCTTATGCTGCAGGTAAGCGACCAGCTCAGTAGCTTTGTTTGACTGGATGGCAGACGGGATAGCGCGTGTCGAATGGGATAGGAGGTGAGGGATATGGTCTTGCCAGAGTCTTTTCGCTGAGCGATAAAAGAGAAGGGAAAAAGAAACTGTCTTTTGTAATAATATATATTTTAGGAAAGTACTGTATTATGTAAATTACTTTGTACTTGTAAACAAAGTAAATAGTGGATAATGTTTTACATGATGTTTAAAGAAAAAAAAAATTTCCCCAAAAACGTCATGTTTCACAAGAGAGATAGATTAGCCGGCGACTCATGAGAGTACAATCTATCGCAGTTAGCGATAAAGCTTGATTGTAATAGTATTGTATGATCTCTAGTTTAGATTTGTGATTGGTCTAGTTTAGATTACCGACTGCCGTCACAGTTGGTATCAGAGCAGTGTTGACCATGTCCTGATTTGACACTTCGCGCATCCTGCACCACAATCCAAGTAGTTTATTTAAGTTTAGTTAATTATTTTCTTATATGAAAATAATTATCTTATAGGTAGCAAGATGACCAGACCTCCTTATGTGAGATCGCCGCTACCACAACTGAGAGGGGTGTCACGAGTATGGACGAGACCTATTATGAGGCCGTTTATTTCCCAACGTCTGGTACTTAGACCCCCGGTGCCAGAGAGACCTCCAGCACCAGCACCATCTCCAGTAGATGTAGTACAGCCTCGACCGGTACTTCATCCACCTGTAGTAGTGGACATTCCAGTTGTTGGTGGACACCAACATATTGGGGTGAGAGTTTCGGCTCGGGCAGTACAAGCATTCAGAGCTAGTAGTGTGACGACTAGAGAATTCTAGCAGTGTAACTTAGTTTAATCTAGGGTTTTCTATGAGTTTTGTAAGCAAGAATGTAAAGAAATACTATGTTTGTAATTAGACAAATTATAGTGTTGATAGTAATGAATAGATGTTTTGGAGGAATTAAAATCTCCAAAAATAAGTAGAGAATAAACTATATGAGTAAGAAAGTGATTTCAAGCCAAAACGCTAAAAAAGGAGTAGTTTCGGTATCCGAACAGTGTAAAGATAAGAATATGGCAAGTCAAAGTAAGAGCATAGTAAGAAAAGTAATTTAGGGTTTTTAAGAGTTTTAAGACAGTATTAGAATAATTTGACAGTACGGATGGCTAGACAAGTCCTCTGGTATGTCACCCCAGAAATTTCATCATTTTCGGTAAAATGATGAAGCATTTTGGGGCCAAAGAAACCAAGAGATTACCCTAGGTAAAACCTAAGGTTACTAAAGGATGAAAAACTTCATCATTGAATCTTAGCCCAACGACAGTAGAATAAGGTAAACCAATCGCACAGGAGGTGTCAGAAACCCGCCTACGCGATTTCGATAAAATTTAGTTCGGTTTGACTTTTGGTCAAACTTTGACCTATGGATTAATTAGATGACATCATGGATGATGTCATAATTAGGAATAAGAAATTAGAAGAAAAAGGGTGGTAGGTAGGATGAATGGCTAAGATTAAAGATAGGTAAGATCAAGGGCTAAGATTAAGCCAAAAATGCAAAGTTGAATTTTTTTAAAAATTTTATGGATAAGGGCTGAACAGGTCAGTTTTACAGCTGGAAAGACAGCCAAAATAATTCGATTTTGACCCCAAAAAGTTTGTAAATAAACCCTTAAAAAGTTGCTAAAAAGTCCCTAAAGAAAATTGCTAAAAAGCCCTCCTTTTTGGCCTCCCTTTATAAAAACATTTTTGGCTTCATGAAATCAGAATTTTTTTTTCTGAAATTATAGCCCCTTTGCTGCCCTTTGAAGCCATGACTCTTCCCCTCCATTGAGCTTGAGTTTCTTCAAAGTTTGGTGTTAAAATCTTAAGCAAAGGTCTTCCTAAGCAAGTATTGAGTAACATAGCAAGGTAAGCTTGAAATTTCAAGCTTTTCTTTGGTATTTTGAAGCAAAAATCCGTGGCTATGTTGAGTAGAAAGGAATGAGAAAAGTTTAGTTCAAACCTTGTTGTTTAAGTTTAATTAGTTTGCATGATAGTTAAAGAGTAATTTAGAAGCTTGAAACAAGAATTTTTCATGTTAGTTTTATGAGGAACCCGTGACTAAGTGTGTGGGTTCAAGAAATTTCAAGTTTTGTTTAATTAAATTGTTGTTTTAAAGTGTGGTTTGATATGTAAAACAACTAGAAAGAAAATTTGAAAGCTTAAAACCAAAGTGGGATTCGGTTTGTTACAAGAAAAACCGTGTATGTTACTAGGGTTTGGAAAGAATTTTGAGTTGGTTTTGGCTAATTTAAACATGTGTTTTGATGTGTAAAATGTTTAGAAAGAAAAGTTAAAAAGTTTGAAACAAAATTTTGTAAAAGTTTTCTAAAAAGGAACCATGTATACCTAGTGTGAAGAACATATAAAAAATCATGTGATTTAGTGTTGTGGTAAGTTAGAATGATGTAGAATATAAGCTTGTGTAAGTGGTTGAATTGAAAACCAAAGTTTGGTTAGGATTTGGCATAAAAACCCGTGACTTTATAAAGGGATTTCAATAAGAATTTTAGTTGGTTTTGGTATTGAATATGCCTTAAAAACCAAGAAGAAAAGTAAGAGAAAGAATGCTTGAAAGAAAGAAAGTTTTGATGTTGGAAACCTAAACTAAAACCATGGCCTAAGTGATTGAAAAATAAAGACTTTGTGTGTGACTTGTACAATGAAAGTGTGGAAATTTTTTACGTAAAAGTTTAGAAACTTTTGCGTAAAATAGGCCTCTGGTATAGTACGTGGCAGGTTTAGATTAGGATAGATGGTTTTGAGGCGTTTCCTAAACGCCGAAAACCTAAAATTTAAGGGCAAATGTTGCCGAAATTTTTAAAGCGGCATTAAGGGCATTTCAGGAAACAAGCGATAAAAATATGCTCGGAAATGAAAACCGAGATCCCTCGGTACCTTAGAGTTAGAAGTAAGAAAGCAGGTCTAGCAGAATAGTAAACTGACCCCAAAAATCTAAAATGCCAAGAGGACGGAAAAAAAAAAACGTCAAGGGCGTTTTGGGTAACAAGGGTAAAGTTTAGGGTCGGGATGAAAAAAACCCGAGCCCCTCGGAGACTTAGGTCGGGAAGAGAATAAGAAACGTTTTTAAGATTAGTGAAAAGCTCATTTGAAACTCCGAAACGCTAGAAAAACGAGCCACGACCCCAAGGGTCAGAATAGTACCACCCGAGGGACGGGTGATAAGTAAATAGTGTAATCACAACAATTAAGTTATAAAAATTTACCGAGACGTAGAAAAGATTGTTTTAAGATCTTAGGAACTCAGAAAATCCCGTTTAAGCACCAAAATGAGAATGTTACGACCCCAAGACCCGTTAGGGGCAAAATGGTCATTTTGACCAAAAAGTCTAGAAAAGTCAAGAAAGGGGCGTTAAAACCTCCAGTTAGCTATTTTATGGTTCTCGGACTTACGAAACCTAGTCTAAGCAGAAAAATAGAAACGTCCCCTGGCCTAGTTACTATTCACGTGCATGACTATTCACGTGTATGATACTATTCACCGTCAAATTTACTATTCACTCAGTTTACCAAAATTTCTGAAATACTCGGAAATGGTTGCTAGAGTGCTAGAAAAGTCTAAACAGAGTCATTAGGAGTTTAAATGTCGTTATAAGGCTTTAATTAAGATTTTAAAAGCTAAAGTTCAGATTTTAGCATAATAAAATCAGTTAATGAAAATGTATTAACTGATGCCATTATGTCTTTAGGAAATTCGACTCGAGACGGGCAAATGAGCTCGACGGACCACAGAAGTTTACACTAGCACAAGTGCTGTAAGTACAGACATTTAATTGTCAACTCACGAATTGACTAGCCATAGAGTTGTATTATATATATATACACATTTAAATTATTCAGTTTCTGACATGATATTAACATGTTAACGAGGATAGTTAAGCAAGATCAGATAAAGAAAAGAGGAATAAGATAAGTCAAATAATAAGACTCAAAAGTTAAGGTTGGCGTACCGGCCTCTCCAGTTTTGAGGTTCAAAGATAGCCTCCACCCCAGTTGTGTGGCGCTGCCTCGTTAATAATGAGGTAGTTGATGGCTTGACTTGCTATCTATAGGTAGTAGTCCAGAGATGACCTTAGGGTTGATTGGTGGGTCGCTCCCCTGATCCTCTATTGGTCGCGCGCACTAGGTACGTCCAACCACGGGCCCACAAGTGAAAGATTAAGCAAGATAAAGTAAAGCAAAGAAAAGAAAGAAACAGAGTAGAAAGAATAAGTAAAGCATAGGAGTAAGAAAATAATTGGTCATAAGTTGACTAACCCTAAGTGTGGTGTATTCAGCTTATTTACTTGTATGTTTGTACTTACTGAGCTTTAGCTCATTAGGCTATTCGTGATGTAGGTAATAAAGGTAAGCAACCAGCAATATGAAACAAGAGTAGCGAATTGGCAGGCAGATCCCAGTGATGTCATGGACGGGTTATGGTTCCGTTTCACAGAGTTCCGCTGTAATTAAAGTGAAAAGGAAAGAAAGTGTAATAGTGATGTATATGTATAAAGATAAGATAAGAGTGTAGTATGTAAAGTAGTGAAACAAGCTTAATAGTATGTTTTTATTTTTACGTACTTTAAAGTAACAAGACCGCAAAATATACTTTGGAAATAAAATACTAAGTAGTACGTATATATTTATGTATACACGATTTCAAAGAATTAATAGTTTCATTCAGTCAAGTTAAAAAATACATATATATTCCTAGCTTTCAAGAACAAATCTTTTAAACCCCCAAGAAGAAGAAAGTTATAAAGACAAGCAAGCCAAGTAAGAATAAGCAAAGAATAAAGAAAGCAAGCAAGATAAGGTGGGCGACCTAAGCTAGAGGGGTCGCTCACAAGTAGTCCTCCTACGTTTGATGGTGGACGACAGTCGATGGAGACGAGGAACTGGCTCCATGCCATAGAGAGGATCATAGTGATGTGTGATATTGACCGAGAGATGTGGATCCAGTTGGCCATAAGTATGTTTCAGGCAGATGCTCGAGTATTCTGGGATTATTGTGATCAGGAGATTCTGTTACGATTCAGTTGGGCTGAGTTCTGTCAGTGATTGGCTGATCAGTTTCCGCCTAAGGATCCGACACCGACTCCTACACCTCCAGAGAGATGAGAGGTAGATACACTCGCGTATCCTGGATTTGATGAGGTTAGGGACTATATTCTCCAGATAGAGAGGATAATCATGTTGTCTGGTGAGACAGTTATGTCTTACGCAGCACGATTTGAGGAGACTATTAGAAGAAGATGTCCGTTGTCTAACTTCACTGAAGCAAACTGTTGTGAGCTTTTCTGGAGAGGTTTACACATGGAGTTGAGATAGAGGGTGATTAAGCTATATCCTTCTATGCTCCAAGAGTTTGTAGTGATGATCAGGACGATCGAAAGGGAGGTTTTGATTGAGCATCTGACGCAGAGTCGATGAGAGACACTGGGTCAAGATGAGATGTTGGCACGCATCTTTGGGCCGAGAAGGATGATGAACGATCATGAGGCCGGACTCTCTAGACCACGAGGAGGTGATGACTCAAGACAGGGAGCATTGCCTCGGGGTAGTGATGACTCAGATGATCCAGATGACGATGAGGATCCAGAAGAATACCCTCTAGTCCCAGGCACAAGGGATGTATGACCTGTAGATGTATGCATGTACATAAGTAGTTTAGAGAGAAAAGCTCTTTTGTATAGACTTGTGGCCAAGATGTATATGATGGCCGATGTATATATGACTGGGGATGGTTATGTATGATATATAAACGTTTTGCTAGGAATGAAATATCAAAATGATTATATGTTGTACGATGATGTGTTACGATGATGTGGCTTTATTACCCTGAATTTCATAAATTTATATCATTTTACGAATGTGGTCATGGAAAAGCTAACAGTGAATAGTTATGCCATAATTGGATAATAGGCAAGATGGTGGATTTGTGAAATCGACCAGAGGGATGAGAATGACGTCCTAATATCATGGAGAGATTGGATCAGATACAAGCCTTACTAGAAGCTCAGATGCAGGAAAATGCTAATATGAGACAACGGGTAGAGGAGTTAGAACAGAGATAAGGTTCTAAAGGTACCCAAGTAGAACAGGAAGCTGAAGTAGATCCGGTTATCCCTCCAGCTGCTGTACATGAGAGAGCTCCTGAACCGTAATCGGTATTAAATCTGGAACCCCTCTATGAAAGATTCAGGCGTATGAGGCCACCAGAATTTAAAGGTTCTACAAATCCTCTAGAGGCTGAAGACTGGTTGTCATCTTTGCAAGTAATCATGGAATTCATGAACCTAACAGACTAGGAGAAAGTCGCATGCGCTTCTTTTGTGTTGAGGAAAGATGCTTGTTTTTGGTGGGACACTGTGCGAATGAGAAGAAATGTGTCTACCATGAGTTGGGTGGAATTTCTGGAAGAATTTAACCAGAAATATTATGACCCTGCATCTCTGAGACGACCGCAAAAAGAGTTCTCAGAATTGACGCAAGGAAATATGTCGGTGAGCGAAGTTTGCCGAAAGTTCGACCAGTTATCCCGTTTATGCCCTTATGTAGTCCCTATGAGAGGGAGAAAATACAGAAAATGATCGGGATGTTCAGGCCCGAAATTGCTGCGTTGGTAGATACTGGACAGGTACAGCCTACTTCTGTAGTAGATTGTTTTAGTCGGGCCATAAGAGCTGAGTTTCGCGTAGCCCGACAGAAAGAGGAAAGAGAAAAGCACTGGGAGGCTAAGAAGAAGGAGAGGGCTTTGGCTAAGTCTACACAAGCTGGTCAATCGAGCAAGCCAAATCAGAATGCTAAGCCAAGCCAGGGCAATAATCAAGGATCCCAGCAAAACAAGAGGAAAGGCAATTTTACTGGAAATCGCCAGGCCAATAATCGAAACCAACAGTGAAGAACAGCTGGTAATGCGGAATCCAATGTGTAAAATTGTCCTACATGCGGGAAGAGACATTCTGGGCAATGCAGATATGGGCCACTTGTTTGCCATGAATGTGGAAAGGAAGGTCATTATGCCAGGAACTATCCAAGCAATAGGCAGGGTGTACAAGGTATTTCCCAACCGCACCAGACACGCCCACAAGCTCATTCCCTTCAAGCCAGAGTTGAAGAGTCTTCGGTAAGGCCACAACACCAGGAGCGTGTGCCACGTGCTGATGCTCGTGTGATGGCCTACAGCAAAGAGGATGTAGAGGCAGGAACATCAAATGTAGTGACAGGTCAGCTTACTGTCGCTAGTCATGTAGCCTCTGTACTATTTGATTCCGGTGCTACTCATTCTTTTGTTTCCTATGAATTTACTGACAAGATAGGACTTCCTAAGGACTATATGGGAAGAGTATTTAAGACAGCTTTACCCTCTGGGGAAGTATTGTTGTCCAATTACTGGCTACCTCATGTACCAGTATATGTGGCAAATAGGGAGCTTTATGCGGAGTTGATCGTAATAAAGATCATGGATTACGATGTGATTCTAGGCATGGATTTCCTAGGGAAATATCAAGCTACGATCGACTGCCGAAATCGAAAAATATTATTCCAACCCGAGGAAGAAGAGAGTTTCGAATATGTCGATACTTCTCAAAAACCCGAAAAGATGATGATCAGTTCACTGAAAGCAAGCAAGCTGATAGTCAGTGGTTGTATGGGATATCTGTCATATGTGATGGACACTACAGAGGAACAGAAGCTTCAACCTGAAGATGTTCCTATTGTTAAGGAATTTCTTGACGTATTTCCAGAAGAGTTACTAGGGATACCTCCAGAGAGAGAAATCTCGTTCGAAATTGAGTTGATGCCTAGAACGGCACCTATTTCCAAAGCACCATACCGCATGGCTCCAGTGGAGTTAAAGGAGCTACAGGAACAATTAAAGGAGCTTTTGGACAAGGGATTCATCAGACTGAGTTATTCTCCGTAGGGTGCACCTGTGTTGTTCGTCAAGAAAAAGGATGGAACGTTCCGGTTGTGCATTGATTATCGGGAGTTGAATAAGGTTACAATCAAAAATAGGTATCCGTTACCTAGAATTGATGACTTATTCGACCAGTTAAAAGGCACAGCGGTATTTTCCAAGATCGACTTACGATCAGGATATCACCAGCTGAGAATTAAAGAAAGTGATATTCCTAAGACGGCGTTTAGGACTCGTTATGGTCATTACAAGTTTCTTGTGATGCCATTTGGATTAACAAATGCACCGGCAGTATTCATGGATTTAATGAACAGAATCTTTAAAGAGTATTTGGATAAGTTTGTCATTGTATTCATTGATGACATTCTTATATACTCAAAGACTCATGAGGAGCACAAGGAGCATCTGAGGATCGTATTGCATACGATAAGGAAGCATCAACTGTATGCCAAATTCTCAAAATGCGAGTTTTGGCTGGATAAAGTACATTTCCTCGGACATGTTGTATCCCAGGAAGGTATTGTTGTAGATTCGATAAAGGTAGATGTAATTAACCAGTGGCCTGCACCCAAGAGTGTGACGGAAATACGCAGTTTCTTGGGGTTAGCTGGTTATTATCGACGATTTGTAGAGGGATTTGCGCGTTTAGCTGCACCTCTTACTGCTCTTAAACGCAAGGAAAGGAAGTATGAGTGGACTATGGAATGCGAAAGAAGCTTCCAGGAGTTAAAAAGACAACTAACAAGCGCACCAATCCTTACGCTTCCTACTGAAGGGGAGAAGTTTGTGATCTACAGTGATGCATCTAAAATAGGATTGGGAGCAGTCCTAATGCAAGGCGGCAAGGTGATTGCCTACGCTTCCCGTCAATTAAAAGATCATGAAAGGAATTACCCTACGCATGACCTTGAACTTGCTGTAGTAGTGTTCGCACTTAAAATTTGGCGACACTATCTCTATGGAGCTCAGTGTCAGATTTTTACTGATCACCAAAGCCTGAAGTATTTCTTCACGCAAAAGGAGCTCAATATGCGACAAAGACGATGGTTGGAACTGGTAAAGGATTATGATTGCGAAATCCTATATCATCCAGGAAAGGCCAACCGTGTAGCGGATGCTTTAACTAGAAAGTCTACCATATCACACCAGCTACCAATAAAAAGGCTTTCAAAGCCATTGCAGCAAGAGATAAATTCCTTGAACTTGGAGCTGATATCTGGAAGACTAGCTGCACTCCAAGTAGAATCATCGCTGTTTGAGGATATAAAGGAAGCTCAAAGACGAGATTCATGAATGACAAGTTCTCAAGAAGGAATTTCCAAGAATGGAATGATCCTTTATCAAGGAAGGATAAATGTTCCAACTGATGAGGAACTTAGAAGACGGATCATGTCAGAAGCCCATGAGACACCATATTCAGTTCATCCCGGAGCTAACAAGATGTATCAGGACTTGAAGTTACAGTTCTAGTGGAAAGGGATGAAGAATGATATAGCGAAATTCGTGAGCAGATGCATGACCTGTTAAAGAATCAAAGCGGAACATAAACACCCAGTAGGAAGATTGGAACCTTTGGAGATTCCTGAATGGAAATGGGAACACATTACGATGGATTTTGTAGTGGGACTCCTAAAAACCCGGGAAGGTTATGATGCCATCTGGGTTATTGTGGACAGACTGACCAAGATGGCACGGTTTATAGCTGTCAAGATGACTTTTTCGTTGGAAATGTTTGCTCAATTGTACGTAACTCATGTCGTCAGATTACATGGAGTACCAAAATCCATTGTATCAGATCGATATGCACAATTCACTTCTAATTTTTGGAAGTGTGTGCAAGAAGCCATGGGTACTGAATTGAGACTCAGTACAGCTTTTCATCCACAAACAGATGGGCAGTCAGAGCGGACCATTCAGACATTAAAGGACATGCTTCGAGCTTGTGTAATGGATTTTGAGGGAAATTGGAACGAGAAGTTACCATTAATTGAATTCTCGTACAATAATAGTTACCAAGCCTCTATAGGTATGGCACCTTATGAGGCTCTTTATGGACGGAAATGCAGATCACTGATACACTGGTATGATTTGCAAGAGAAGCAGTTGTATAAGACAGATTTCATACGAGAGACTTCCGATGCAGTTGCTAGAATTCAACGTCAAATGAAAATTGCGCAAAGCCGACAAAAGAGTTATGCAGATAAGAGGCGAAGATCCTTGGAATTTGATGAAGGAGACTTCGTGTTTCTTAAGGTATCGCCCATGAAGAGGATTATGCGTTTCGGTAAGAAGGGGAAACTGAGTCCATGATATATTGGACCTTACGAAATTATCAAACGCATTGGAAAGGTCGCTTACAGATTAGCGTTACCTCTTGAATTGTCGGCAGTGCATAATTGTGACGCTTTAAATTCTATTTAAGGGTCAATATATAATTTAAATAAAATTAGTATGCCAAAAATTAATTAAAAATCTTTTGGAAACCCTAGGTTGGTTTACTAGTCAAATTCCGCTCAAAAAGTCAACAATTTGAACTTCAAAAAGAAACCCTAAAATATTCGGCCATCACTTGGGTTTTTAATTAAAATTTAAATTCCACAAATCCAAGGAGGATTTAAATTCAAATTTCATCCCTTAGATATAAAGAAGAAATTTCGGCCATAAAGCATAGGAAATAAAGGAGATTTTTATTTGAATCAAAAGCTAGGTCAAAACTCAACCAAAATTCAAATTATTTTTCCTTAAAAACTAGGGGATAATTTTGGCCACCTAAAGGGAAACAAGAGAGAGAACCCTAGCCTCAAAACAGCACAAAAACTTTCCCTTTTACCCTTAGAAATTTCGGCCAAACAAGGAAAAGAAAGGGAAAGAAACAAAACCTAGTATAAAAACCCTCTTTTGACTCTCATTCACCCTTCCTTTCACACTCAAAAATTCGGCCAGCTTTCCCTTCTCTCCTCTCTGAATTTTCTCTCCCAAAACACACCTAAAACAGCAAACAAAACCTATCAAAAGGCACCTCAAAGATTCAACAATTTTTGAGACGAAAACAAGGTGAGAAATCAAACTTTTTCCTTCCTTCTCCTTTTGGTTTTAAATCCGAATTTTTATATGGTTTTCTCCACTGTTTTCCCTTCTGTTTTGAAGAATCCAACACTCACACAAATTCAGCCAAAAAGGAGACCAAGCATCAAAAATAGTGCAGCACAAACAAGGTGTGAATCTCTCTCTCAAACCCTAAAAATTTTGCCTCTTTGTTCCCTTTCAAAAACCCTATTATCACATGTGTAAATTTTATGATTTTTGCCAATTTGATTCTTGGGTTGTGTTAATGACATATAAATAAGGTTTTCCACCAAATTTCGTGATCATTGGATGAAAATTGAATTGGTTTGAGGCTAATCGAAATTCGGACACAGAAAAACGGAAATCTGGAAAATTACCATATGAACAGTAAATTTGTGTCAGCCATAACTTGAGTTTTAAAAACGATTTTTGAGTGATTCTTGAGCCTAAAATTTAATTCAAGATGTTCCCTAAATGCCTACAAAATTTCAGAACTAAAATCACCCGTTTGCCCAGTCAAAATATTTTTCTAATATAGGCGGACAGAACTGCCAGTTTTTGAACTGAAACTGAAACCCGGATTTTATGGCTGAAAACAACCCCTCGGTTTTTGGCCTAATTGAATGACCAAATGATGTCTAAAAATTATAAAAATTATATGGAATTAAAGCTATGGATGTCTAGTTTAACATATTAAAAATTTAGAATTTTTGGGATTAAAAATGAATTGATATTGATTTTATAATCAGCCTAGGTCAGTCTGCCCATGACCAGAAATATCCTAACTTAGAGTTTTTCACAAATTTTAAATCCTAAATGTTTATTTAACGTTTTGAAATCTTTTGTGGCACACTAAAATGATTGGATGATTATGTCTAGACCTAGACTGATCATATGTTGTGATTATAGGATTTATTTGACGTTTTTTCTGGATTTGTGGATCACGTTATCGTAACGCTTATGCGATAATCGAGGTAGGATGTTTTAGCCTTTTCTGGGAGTAGTCAAGTGTTTTAAATTTCCCTGTTTTATCGATGGCATGCTGTTTTCAGTTTATGAAATTATTATATTGTTTTTGATGAAATAAATGCATGCAACGTATTTGGTAATTAAATGTGTATTTTAAAGCGTGTTTTGATTAATGGCATAATATAACTTGGTAAATACCATCTTTTGAATAATCCAGTGAACATAATTGAGCTCTAGTTCACGATCATTGAAAATGATGCGTGCGTCCTAGAGTTGACGCCATGGGGGAACGTCCCTAAACCTGCGCAGGGCCGTTCGGCCTATTTAGACCGTAACGAGATGATCTAGGATAATTCAAATTCGAGGCACGTATATTATAGCTACGACAAGTCCTCACTCATAATATGATGGTTTGTTTTAATGATTTATTATTTTAATATTGGGGCACGTATATTGTAGCTATACTAAGTCCTCAGCAGAATAAAACTTGTATTAAAAATATTTTTCATGAAATTGTTGATTATTTTTTTTTATGATTATTATGTCATGTATTTTTTTTAAATTGTTGATTATTTTTGGAAACGAATATTATGCCATACTTTTAAATGTTATCTGTTAACCCACCTTTGTTTCTGTCCTACTGAGCCAGCACTCACGTCCCTTTTTCTTTGTGATTTCGAAATGACTACTTCCAGGTACGGGAGGTAGCAGTTTCGAAATTCGTTGAGATATCCGTTACTACCGAAGATGATTTTCTCCATCTTCTTCTTTCTATTTCTCGTTCTGATGTAATGAGACTTTAAGTTTGTACTTTATTTCACGTTATTCAAATTTCATGCTTGGGAATATTTTATGGTTGGTAATTTCTTTTGAAAACCGATTTTGTGTTTGACTTTCGCATTAAAAAGCATTTATTTTCTCCTTTATTTTATTTTGTGGTTATGATGCTACTTTATAATTAGGCTTAGCTAAATTATAATGTTGACCCGTTGTTTTTGTAGTAAATGTTTTCCTTAAATCTCAGGTTGATATTATGATTTGGCTGCCGTGTCACGTGTCTAAATTTTGGGCCGTGACAAATAATGGTATCAGAGACCAGGTTTTCAAAAAGGTTTTCATCAAAACGTTTTCAAAATACCCAAGCATGGTTTTTCCTTACTCTTAGAAGCTTATAGGATTTCCTCTTCCTTCAATCTTATTCAGCAAAATGGCTCGTCCCGGCACGCGTAGTCAGAGGCAGCAGGGAGGCAATGACGAAGAGAACCCCAGGAACATGCAGCCTCAAGGGAGATAGAATGCAGCGGTTCCTACACCGAATGATCAGCTAACGGCGATGCAGAACCTCACGACGGCGATACAGGCTCTCCTCACCGTCTTACCTTTTGGAACACCTAACCCAACTCCTATAGCCAATGTTGTTCTTAATGAGACCCCGAGAGTGGGGAGTTCTTCTCAGACTCCTCAGCAAACGCCTACCACCGAAAACCCTACCTCTGGAGTAGTACCTACCCAGTCTATGATACATCCTAAACAGGCAGCCCTAACTCTTTTCTTTAAGCCTCACGTACCCACTTTCGATGGCACGGCATAGAGATGGATGCCGACTACTGGTTTGATGCCATTCGTAAGCAGCTAAAGTTGACCGCCACACCCGTAGAGTTTTGGGTTGAGTTTGCTTCCAACAAGCTGGTGGGTCTAGCCTCAACCTGGTGGGCTAGTATCGAGGATGGTTTGACAGAGGAGCAGAGGTCTTCTTGGACAGTTTTCAAGGAGCGTTTTCACGAGCGTTTCTTTTCAGCTCAGTTCCGCGACAGAAAAGCTAAGGAGTTCGTCCGTTTGAAGCAAGGGTCTATGTCAGTGCGGGAATATAAAGCCAAGTTCACTGAGTTGGCCCGATATGCGAAGAATCAGGTTTTGGATGAAGCTACTAAGTGTCTCTGCTTTGAGGAAGGGCTTAGCCTCTATGTGAAGAGGGGTGTACAACCGTTCCAGATCAGGGATAGCTACCAGCAGATAGTTGCTAAGGCGTTGACAGTGGAAGAGGGCGACAAGGAGTTCCTTGAAGCTCGTAACAAAAACAAGTCTAGACTAATCCGCAACAAGCCTCTACACAAGCCGCAGACTCCTTACCAGAAGAACCAGCAATCTCAGGGTCGGAATCTCATCAGTTCTCTGGACAGTGACAGGGTTGGGTGAATGTGATTACCTGCTTCGAGTGTGGTGATGAAGGCCACAAAAGAAATGTCTGCCCGAAGAGACAGTCGAGAGACAATGCTCATAGACATCATCATCAACGGAATCAGAATGGTCTTCCACAGAGACAACAGTTTACTTCCCAGTCTTCGCAGTCACAGCGCCCTCAGCTTCCCGCTCCCTATCAGCCTCAGCGCACGAGCCAGTACACTGCGCCTTATGCTTCACATGCTACACCGCTATAGCAGTTCCCAGTGCCGAGTTATCAGAGACCACCACCACAGGGTCAGAGTACGGGCTATCAGCGAGGGAATACAGCTCAAAATAGTGGTAAGGCACCACAGGTACACGCTCTTGGAGCTAACAGAATGAAGATAGATCATGCACCGACCGCATTAGATGGTATAATTCCTATCTTTGGTACATATGCATATGTTTTATTTGACACTGGGGCTACACACTCTTTTATAGCCTAACATTATGCTCGTTTACTTGGTTTAAAACTGCAAAATCTTGACTCTCCCTTATGTGTGAAATCCCCGTTGGGCACGACTACCGTTAGTGATGGGTGTCAAGCCTATGTTTATGTTGGGGATGTTTATTTGGAGGCATCACTTATAGTAATGCCTATGTTTGCTTATGATGTTATCCTGGGATATGATTGGCTTTCCTGATATGGGATTATGCTTGATTGTCGTAATCGTCGCGTTATCTTTACAACTGATTTCGGACATGTAGTGTCCTATCAGTTAAGCTTAGTTTCAGATGTTGATAGATCTGCTCTGAGGTTAGTGTCAAAGAGTAGACAGGGTATTCTTTGTTTCTTATCCTTGTGTGCGGTGGAAGGATCCAGTTCTGAAAAGAGTACCCAACCTATACCTGTTGTCGATGGTTTTCTAGATGTTTTTCCAAAAGCTCTTCCAGGTTTACCGCCTCATCGAGAAATAGAGTTTCGTATCGACTTAGTTCCCAGAACAGCTCCTTTTGCTTCTGCTCCGTATCATATGGCACCTCTAGAGATGAAAGAGTTGAGCAAGCAGCTGGATGAGTTGAAATTGCTGGGCTTTATCCGAGATAGTAACTCACCTTGGGGTTCATCAGTCCTTTTTGTTAAGAAAGCCGACAGTTCGCTACGTCTCTGTGTGGACTACAGAAAGCTCAACAGTGTGACCATCAAAAATAAGTATCCGTTACCACGTATAGATGACTTGTTCGATCAGTTGGGTGGAGCTTGTTTCTTCTCCAAGGTTGATTTGAGATCCGGTTATCATCAACTTCGTGTTAGAGAGGAGGATATCCCGAAGACGGCGTTCCGAATGAGGTATGGCAGTTATGAGTTCTTAGTAATGCCTTTTGGTTTGACAAACGTGCCAGCAGCCTTCATGGATATGATGAATAGAGTCTTCCGACCTTTTCTTGATAAGTTCGTCATCGTATTCATCGACGACATCCTCATCTACTCCCGAACTCGTGAAGATCATGCACAGCATCTTAATATAGTTTTACAGACTCTTCGTGAACATCAGTTGTACGCCAAGAAAGAAAAATGTGAGTTTTGGATGACAGAGGTTAAGTTTCTCGGGCATATAATCTCAGGAGATGGTATATCAGTGGATCCATCCAAAGTTGAAGCAATTCTTAAGTGGGAACGACCGAAGAATGTTCCAGAGATCCGAAGCTTCTTGGGCTTAGCGGGATATTATCGACGTTTTGTACAGGACTTCAGCAAGCTCGCCGCTCCCCTCACCAATCTGACAAAGAAGGATGTACCTTTCATTTGGGACAACAGCTGTGAGTCAGTTTTCCAGGAATTAAAGAGTCGTTTGACGTCTGCACCTATCCTTATTATTCCGAATCAAGATCAAGTATATGACGTCTACACCGATGCTTCTCATCAAGGTCTTGGAGCAGTTTTAATGCAACAGAACTGAGTTGTCACTTATGCCTCATGACAGTTGAAACAACATGAACGAAACTATCCTACACACGATCTAGAGTTAGCTGCAGTAGTGTTCGCACTTAAGATTTGGTGTTGTTATCTGTATGGTGCCAGTTTTAGACTGTTTTCAGATCACAAGAGTTTGAAATACCTAGCTACATAGAAAGATCTAAACCTGCGTCAGAGAAGATGGGTAGAATACATGCAAGACTACGACTTTCAAGTCGAGTATCATCCGGGTAAAGCAAACGTGGTTGCAGATGCACTAAGTAGGAAAAGAGAGGCAGTTCCCAATCCTGATCATGACGCTTCTATAATGGCTATGCAGATAGATGAGTGGGAAAAGGACAGAGTTCTTACAGCTTATCAGGTTCGTTTTGGCGAAGTTCAGGGTCACCCAGTGTTGTACAACTTAGTGATGGAACCAGACTACGTGCAGAGGATCAAGGAGAATCAGTTGGCAGATACACATTTCGTTGACATCAGAGAGAGATTGTTAAAGGGCAAGCATGTTGCAGAGTGGTCGATGGACGCCAGTGGAATTCTTTACAACGAGGGTCGCTTAGCAGTGCCACACATTCCAGAGCTTATACAAGAGATCTTGTCAGAGTTTCATCAGTCGAGGTTCGCCATGCACCCAAGTGGAAACAAGATGTATCAAAACCTAAGACAACAGCTTTGGTGGAGAGGTATGAAGTTAGATGTAAAGAACTTCGTGGCCAACTGTTTGACGTGTCAAAAAGTAAAGGCAGTACGGGAGAGACCTACAGATCTGCTCCAACCACTTCCAATACCTCGGTGGAAGTGCGATAGTATAGGAATGGACTTCCTAACCAGCTTACCAAAAGCACAGGATGGATCTGATGGAGTCTGGGTAGTAGTAGATCATCTCACGAAGACTGCGCACTTCATCTCGTTCAAGACGACTTGCACCGGGAACCAGCTAGCCGAGCTTTACATGAGGAACGTAGTCAGATTGCATGGAGTTCCTTCAGTGATCATTTCTGATCGTGATACGCGCTTCAACGCTCGTTTTTGGCAAAGTCTACAGGAAGCTCTAGGCACAGAACTGAACTTCAGCACCGCTTTTCATCCGCAGACAGATGGTCAGTCAGAGCGTCTCATACAGATTCTCGAGGATATGCTACGTGCCTGCGTTCTTGATCTTGGAGATGGATGGAGCAAACACCTCTACATGGCAGAGTTTGCGTACAATAACAATTATCAAGCGAGTATCGAAATGGCACCCTTTGAAGCATTGTACGGAAAGCCTTGTCGATCACCCATCTATTGGGTTGACTACCAGGAAGCACCAGTGGGTGGACCCGATATAATCCTAGACCAGTACGAGAAGATTGCCATCATCAAACAACGACTTCTAACAGCACAGAGTCGACAGAAGAGCTATGCAGATCAATGCAGAAAGCCGTTAGAGTTCGAGGTTGGAGAGTTTGTGTTGCTAAAGGTTTCACCGAAGAAAGGTATCTCTCGTTTCGGAGTTAAAGGGAAGCTAGCACCGCGTTACATTGGACCTTTCGAGATCGTACGCAGAGTTGGTAAGGTCGCATATGAGCTGAAGTTACCCGACACCTTGGGAGTGCACAACGTTTTCCATGTATCGATGCTGAGGAAGAGTGCACGAGCAGAGTCAGAAGTCATTTCAACAGATGATGTAGAAATCCAACTAGATGTCTCTTACGTCGAGGTTCCAGTGAAGATTTTGGATCGTAAGGTCAAGCAGCTGAGAACGAAAACAATACCCATGGTGAAGGTTCTTTGGAGTAACCATGGTGAAGAGGAAGCCACATGGGAAACTGAGAAAGATATGCGTGAGAACCATGCTGAATGGTTCGCTAAGCAGTAGAGTACTTGTAATGTAGTCGACCTAAGTTTGTTTTGTAACCCTACTCTATTCATAGTGGTAGATATACCACTATATGTTCTAAAAGGTGCATTTAGATTTGCTTAATGAAATGAGAAGTGACTCATATTCTTATTCTCTTCTTTAGTGTGGAGAAATTCTTAAAGTTTCGAGGACGAAACTATTTTTAGTAGTAGATATTTGTGACGCCTTAAATTCTATTTAAGGGTCAATATATAATTTAAATAAAATTACTGTGCCAAAAATTAATTAAAAATCTTTTGGAAACCCTAGGTTGGTTTCCTAGTCAAATTCCACTCAAAAAGTCAACAATTTGAACTTCAAAAAGAAACCCTAAAATATTCGTCCATCACTTGGGTTTTTAATTAAAATTTAAATTCCACAAATCCAAGGAGGATTTAAATTCAAATTTCATCTCTTAGATATAAAGAAGAAATTTCGGCCATAAAGTATAGGAAATAAAGGAGATTTTTATTTGAATCAAAAGCTAGGTCAAAACTCAACCAAAATTCAAATTATTTTTCCTTAAAAACTAGGGGATAATTTTGGCCACCTAAAGGGAAATAAGAGAGAGAACCCTAGCCTCAAAACAGCACAAAAACTTTCCCTTTTACCCTTAGAAATTTCGGCCAAACAAGGAAGAGAAAGGGAAAGAAAGAAAACCTAGTATAAAAACCCTCTTTTGACTCTCATTCACCCTTCCTTTCACACTCAAAAATTCGGCCAGCTTTCCCTTCTCTCCTCTCTGAATTTTCTCTCCCAAAACACACCCAAAATAGCAAACAAAACCTATAAAAAGCAGCTCAAAGATTCAACAATTTTTGAGACAAAAATAAGGTGAGAAATCAAACTTTTTCCTTCCTTCTCCTTTTGGTTTTAAATCCAAATTTTTATATGGTTTTCTCCACTGTTTTCCCTACTGTTTTGAAGACTCCAACACTCACACAAATTCAGCCAAAAAGGAGACCAAGCATCAAAAATAGTGCAGCACAAACAAGGTGTGAATCTCTCTCTCAAACCCTAAAAATTTTGCCTCTTTGTTCCCTTTCAAAAACCCTATTATCACATGTGTAAATTTTATGATTTTTGCCAATTTGATTCTTGGGTTGTGTTAATGACATATAAATAAGGTTTTCCACAAAATTTCGTGATCATTGGATGAAAATTGAATTGGTTTGAGGCTAATCGAAATTCGGACACAGAAAAACGGAAATCTGGAAAATTACCATATAAACAGTAAATTTGTGTCAACCATAACTTGAGTTTTAAAAATGATTTTTGAGTGATTCTTGAGCCTAAAATTTAATTCAAGATGTCCCCTAAATGCCTGCAAAATTTCAGAACCAAGCTCATCCGTTTGCCTAGTCAAAATATTTTTCTAATATAGGCAGACAGAACTGCCAGTTTTTGAACTGAAACTGAAACCCAGATTTTATGCCTGAAAACAACCCCTCGGTTTTTGGCCTAATTGAATGACCAAATGATGTCTAAAAATTATAAAAATTATATGGAATTAAAGCTACGGATGTCTAGTTTAACATATTAAAAATTTAGAATTTCTGGGATTAAAAATGAGTTGTTATTGATTTTACAATCAGCCTAGGTCAATCTGCCCATGACCAGAAATATCCTAACTTAGAGTTTTTCACAAATTTTAAATCCCAAACGTTTATTAAACGTTTTGAAATCTTTTGTGGCACACTAAAATGATTGGATGATTATGTCTAGACCTAGACTGATCATATGTTGTGATTATAGGATTTATTTGACGTTCTTGCTGGATTTGTGGATCACGTTATCGTAACGCTTGTGCGATAAACGAGGTAGGACGTTCTAGCCTTTTCTGGGAGTAGTCAAGTGTTTTAAATTTTCCTGTTTTATCGATGGCATGCTGTTTTCAGTTTATGAAATTATTATATTTTTTTGATGAAATAAACGCATGCAACGTATTTGGTACTTAAATGTGTATTTTAAAGCGTGTTTTGATTAATGGCATAATATAACTTGGTAAATACCATCTTTTGAATAATCCGGTGAACATAATTGAGCTCTAGTTCACGATCATTGTAAATGATACGTGCGTCCCAGAGTTGACGCCATGAGGGAAGGTCCCTAAACCTGCGCAGGGCCGTTCGGCCTATTTAGACCGTAACGAGATGATCTAGGATAATTTAAATTCGAGGCACGTATATTATAGCTACGACAAGTCCTCACTCTTAATATGATGGTTTGTTTTAATGATTTATTATTTTAATATTGGGGCACGTATATTGCAGCTACGCTAAGTCCTCAGCACAATAAAACTTGTATTAAAAATGTTTTTCACGAAATTGTTGATTATTTTTTTTTATGATTATTATGTCATGTATTTTTTTTTAAATTGTTGATTATTTTTGGAAACGAATATTATGCCATACTTTTAAATGTTATCTGTTAACCCACCTTTGTTTTTGTCCTACTGAGCCAGCGTTCACGTCCCTTTTTCTTTGTGATTTCGAAATGACTACTTCCAGGTACGGGAGGTAGCAGTTCCGAAATTCATTGAGATATCCCTTACTACCGAAGATGATGCTATCTGTTTTCTCCATCTTCTTCTTTCTGTTTCTCGTTCTGATGTAATGAGACTTTAAGTTTGTACTTTATTTCACGTTATTCAAATTTCATGCTTGGGAATATTTTATGGTTGGTAATTTCTTTTGAAAACTGATTTTGTGTTTGACTTCTGCATTAAAAAGCATTTATTTTCTCCTTTATTTTATTTTGTGGTTATGATGCTACTTTGTAATTAGGCTTAGCTAAATTATAATGTTAACCCGTTGTTTTTGTAATAAATGTTTTCCTTAAATCTCGGGTTGATATTATGATTTGGCTGCCGTGTCACGTGTCTAAATTTTGGGCCGTGACAATAATGTATTTCATATGTCGATGGTGAGGAAGTATATACCAGATCCATCCCATTTGTTGAAGCATGAACCTGTTCAGATCCACGAGGATTTGACCTACGAAGAACAGCCTATTCGAGTACTGGCTCGTGAAGAGAAAGTACTGAGAAATAAGATAATCCCACTAGTGAAGATTTTGTGGAAAAATCACAATATTGAAGAAGCTACGTGGGAACGAGAAGACGAGATTAGGAGTTTATACCCCCACTTGTTCGAATTTTCGAGGACGAAAATTTTATAAGGAGGGGTGAATGTGACAACCAGGAAATTCAAGCATTCTCGGAAGAAAAAAGTACAAATGTATGTATATAACAATTTATACTATTTAAAGAGTGAAATAAATGTATTTATATTGTTTAGAATGTATTAAAATGTTCTAACAATACTGACGAGTAAGAATTCAGTGTTGGAAAAATTCACTTTGTTGAAACGGGTGGAACGGTTCCAAAAACGACATTGAAAACCCTAACCGGTGCACTAAAAGATGAAAAACTTTCGGGGTTGATTTTGATCAAACGGAAGCAGTATAAATTGATCCGACTACACAGGAGATCTTAGGAACCCGCCGGAACGATTTCAAGAAAATTTCGGCTCGAACCGATATCGGTCAAAAAGTCATCGAATTAATGTGAATTGTTAAGTCAAAGTCAACATATTACTTCACATTTATGACATCATAAAGCCAAATTTAATAAATGTGAAAATATGGTGGTTGGTGGCATTAATGGCCAAGATTAAGTTACTTTTTGATCTAAAGGCCAAGATTTGGCCAAAATTCCATCCTTTTATTTTTTGAAAAATTTGGAAAGAAATGGATGGAAAAGTGTTGCATTTTGATTGGTTGAAAGCCAAATTAATTGGCTTTCTTTGTGTTTAAGTCGGCAAAGTCTTGAACAAAAGTGGCCGAGACAATTTCAAAGCCAAAAACATAAGAAAAATTTTTTCTAAGTGTTCTCCCAAGAGGAACCATGAGCAACCAAGAGAAACCAAGTAAATACTCCAACTTTCTTTCACAAAAGTGGTGTCAAACCCTTCCTTGAAGACAAAGAAAGCAAGAAAGCAAGGTAACTTTCTTTGGTTTGTAATTTTTGGCTTGTTTTCTCCCTAAAATCCGTGGGATGAATAGTGTGAAAATGAGAAAATTTTTGGTTTGTTTTGGTTGATTTGGTGCTTGGGTTTTGTTAAGGGTGTGATTAGAAGAAAAACCATGAATTTTGTTTAAAGAAAAACAAAATTTTGGTTGGTTTTCCAAGGGTAAAACTGTGGGTTACCAAGTGTAGTCAGTGATGAATTGTTGTGGTTTAAGTGTTAAAATGCTTTAAATCATATTTTGGTCAAATGTAAAGCATGATTTGTATGGTTGAAAGCTTGGAAAAATTTTGGTGTCAAATAACCCTAATATGGCCGTGGGTTTAATTAGGGTTTGGGGAAAATTTTTTGCATGATTTACTTGATGTTTGGATAGTTAAATTCATGCATTGAATTAAGGAAATGATGGATTTGTGATTGAAAGCATGAAACAAAAAAATTTGGTGCATGTTTCTCTTAAATGGCCGTGGGTTATAATGGTGAAAACCCTAAGAATTTGTGTTGAAAAATGCATGTAAATTAGCTTGAAAATGTGCTAGGTAATGACATTGGAATAGCCAAAAATTTGGTGAAAAAAAAAATTGAAAAGTTTTGGTTAGGTTTTGATTGTGAAAACCGTGGCCAAAACCAAGGGTAAGATTTAACGAAATTTTGTGTAATGTGGTTCAAAATGTGAATTGAAATGTTGTGAGCTTTTATGTAAAAGTTTGGGAAGCTTTTATGTAAAAGTTTGGGAAACTTTTACATAAAATAGGTTTGTGGTATAGTACGTGGCAGGTACATATGGTTCGAGGCGTACCTAACGCCGGTAGCCTTAAATTTACACCGAAATGCTGCCGAAATTTCGAAAACGGCATTTGGGGTAAAAAAAGAATTAGAAATAAAAGTTTAGGGTCAGGTCAAAAACCCGAGTCCCTAAAGGAAAATTGAATAAGGGAAACCTAAGGGGTGGTTTGTGAATAGTAACCCGTCCCCTTAAAAATGAAAAACGCAAGTGAAACTGAAAAATCGACCCCGAGGGGGGGGGGGGCGTTTTTGGGAAACGAAGTAAAGGTCCGAGTCGGATACGGAAAATCCGAGCGTCGGAGACCTAGATCGGGAATGTCTAGATGAACGTTTTAAATACTAGTAAAACGTCCATTTGAGACTCCGAAACGATAGAAAATCACTAAACTGACGTAAGGGTCGGAATAGTGCTTCCTGAGGGTCGGGAAAGTGAAAAATGGAAATAAAATAGAAACGAACCCGGTAATGAATAGTAAAGAGTCAGAAAAGTTACTGAGAGCCAAAAATGCAGTCTGGATCAAGAAAATTCCGTCAGGGGCATAATTGTAATTTTACCAAAATATAGGGGCAAAATCGTAATTTTGTAAAAGTTGAGAAAAATGGGGAAAATGATAAATAAAGCCTAAAAAGTTATAAATAGGTTTTATTTAAGCTTTTTAATGAAAATAAAAGTTATAAATGGAAATGAAATTAACAGACAAAGTTTTGTCTGTAGGATCCCAAAATCGACCTACAAGGAGGGTGATCAAAGATCCAAGAGAGAAAAGGGGAAAAAACTGATAAGGTAAGTTCAGACATTTACCTGTCTGTAACATATAGCATTATTATTGCTAACTTTGATGTACTAACTATAAGTTAGGTACATATGTACCACGGGCACTATTATAGAGTAGAGAGAGAGACGAAATGTGTTACGGGCACTATTGAGAATGGACAAATAATAAATCGTGCTTCGGGCACTAGAGAGAGGTTAATGAAACTCACTCACCTAAAAATTTAAAATGTGAACCATTCCTAACCACGGGGCAATATGAAGTCACCGGGTTAGAACTTTAAAAAGTCGGTAATAAAACCACTTTTGGCGTACCAGCCTTCCGTACAAGGAGGTAAATTTTGCCTTCGAGGCTATGAGATTAAGGCTGTGGAGGTCAGCACTGATGTACCACTCCCAGTCATATACAATTTTGCCTTTGGGGCTATGAGATTAAGGCTATGGAGGTCAGCACTAATGTACCGCTCCCAGTCATGCGCACTTAAATGGTACTGCCAACCTAATCTTAAAACCAGAACATAATTAAAGATAATTACCTAAAACTGAAACTATGCCATAATTGAGCATAAGACAGTTTCGTGAGGGTACTAACATCGCGGTAGACGTATTGTTGATATACTGTGTTGTGGGCAAACTTACTATTCACAATGAATAGTGGTCAATATTACTATTTATGATAAATAGTACTATTCATAGAAATTTTATTTCTTGCATATTTGAACTTACTGAGCCTGTAGCTCACCAGTTTTGCTTATGTTGCAGGTAAGCGACCAGCTCAGTAGCTTTGTTTGACTGGATGGCGGACGGGATAGCCCGTGTCAAATGGGATAGGAGGCGAGGGATATGGTCCTGCCAGAGTCTTTCCGCTGAGCGATAAAAGAAAAGGGAAAAAGAAACAGTCTTTTGTAACAATATATATTTTACAAAAGTACTGTATTATGTAAATTACTTTGTACTTGTAAACAAAGTAAATAATAGATAATGTTTTACATGATGTTTAAAGAAAAAAAATTTCCCCAAAAACGTCATGTTTCACAAGAGAGATAGATTAGCTGGCGACTCATGAGAGTACAATCTATCGCAGTTAGTGATAAAGCTTGACTGTAATAGTATTGTATGATCTCTAGTTTAGATTTGTGATTGGTCTAGTTTAGATTACCGACTGCCGTCACATATATACATGCTAAAACTTAATGCAGACATAACATATATTTCAAACTTTACTTAAGCACATCAACTAACAATGAAGGTTAGTCAGATTATGCTTGCTTATTTTTCTTCTTTATTCTCATTGTTCTTTCTATTCTTTCATATTGTTCTGTTCTTTTCTTTTCTTTACTTTTCTTATCTTTACTTATCTTTTCTTTCTTTCACTTTCTCTTGTGGGCCCATGGTTGAACGTATCTAATGCGTGCGGACCAATGGGGGAAGGGGGAGCGACCCACCAATCAACCCCAAGGTCAATCTTTGAACTGCCTATCTTGGGGGTAGCTCATTGAGCCATTAACTACCATATTCTTGCGGTAGCATCACACTTCTAGGGTGGAGGCTATTCTTATTCTTGAACCTCACTTCTGGGGAGGCCGGTATGTCAACCTTAAGTTTTCAATCTTATTATCTTGTTTATTTTCATCTTTCTTATCTTTCTTTTCTTTAACTTTTCATTTTGTTCTAACCTCGTGAACATGTTAGATTATTATGTCACATGTCACAAAGCATAACATTTATATAAAGCTTAATCAAAAACCTTTTTTATCACTTATAAACATTTCTTAAAAAAAAAAACATGTTGTAACTTCATTTCACAACATCACATCATAACACAATCCTATGGCAAGTCAGTTCGTGAGTAGACAATTAAATGTCTGTACTTACCTATACTTTTGCTCGTATCTCTTTCTTCGCTTTTAGATCCCCAGACGCTCCTTCGTCGCCTCTAGGTCGGATCCCTATAACTGAAATAATTACGATTATTTTAAAATCTTTACTTTATATATAAAACTTATTAAAACGTACTCATTCTACGTTTAATTTCTTAATCATGAACTTAGAGGTCTAAAATCCCATTACTAGCCTTTCCATCAACTTTTGCCAAAATAACAATGAATAGTAACTTTGACATGAATAGTAATTTTAACTAATGGTTATACTTTCATTTAAGTACATTCCTTCTTTTAAAATCTTGAACTTTACCTTAAAAATCTTAATTAAACTCATTTGTCACTTTTCCACTAACTTTTGAAAAAATGACCTTTGTATCCTAAACTTTTAGCAAAATTACCATTTTGTCCCTAGTGGGATTTTCTTACTTAAACTTGACTTTTGGCCTTTAAAATCCTCATTAGAGTCTTTGAATCATGTTTGAAGCTCTAACGGTCCATTTTGGCTATTTCCCAAATCTTTGGTGAAAATTACCGTTTTGCCCTTAACGGGGTTTTCTTACTTTTCTTCATCTTAAAACTTAACTCCGGCCTTAAGAATTCTATTTAAGCTATTCTAAGACCCTAACGGTCCTTTCCGAGCATTTCAGAAATTTTGATCAAAATGATCATGAATAGTAACTTTGACCGTAAATAGTACTATTTATCATAAATAGTAACTTTGACTTTGGCTGTGAACATTTTATTTTATAGCTTAGACTGGCCTTTCTAAGCCCAAAAGTCATAAAATGACCATCTGGGCGGTTCAATGTTTCCCCATTGACCTTTCTAAAATTTTTGGTCAAAATGACTATTTTGCCCCTGATAGAACCTTAGACCGTAAAATTTTCATTTTAACGTTTTGATTGGGTTTTCTAATCTCAAAAATCATAAAATAGTTTTTCTTTGGCCTTACCAAGCTTTTACAATATTTCTTGTCAAAATGCTCAGATTACTATTCACCCGACCCTCGGGTGGTACTATTTCGACCATTGGTGTCGTTCTCATTTTTCTAACCTTTCGGGACCTCAAATGGACATTTCACTACTTGTGAAATCATCCATTACCCTTCCTCGAGCCTAGGTCCCCGAGGGGCTCGGGTTTTCCCATTCTCGATCCTAATTTACCCCTCGTTTCCTAAAATGCCCTTCATGCCGTTATAAAAATTTCGGTAACATTTCCGCATAATTTTTCGGTTCCAGGCATTTACGAAACGCCTCAAAACCATCTATCCTATTTTAACCTGCCATGTACTATACTTTTTACGTGAAAATTCTCATAAAACTTATTTATTTTCTATCGACGTTTTGTCTTTTCTTTTCATTCTTACCCCTCGGTTCTTACATACACATTCACTCTCAAACTTTTCTTTACAAAACTTATTCAATCTCATACACTTAATACACGGTTTTTGTTTGAAAACCTAACCAAACTTTTGTTTCAATGTTTCTAAATTTACAAACTTGCTTTCCATATTAATTTATTTCTTTTTAAATCCCCAAACACAATTTATTTTCCACAAATTTCATGCTTTCCACCATTGAAAGCCCACGGGTTTTATCATGAAAAACCTATTCAAAATTTGTTTCAAGCTTTCAAATTTCTTTTCTAATCATCTCAAATTCCAAAACACATATTCAAGTTAACAATTTAACCAAACTAAACTTGAAAATTTTCACAATCCACACACGGATTTTCTTGATTCAAAACACCAAAATTGTATTTTCTTGCTTCTAATTCATTCTCTAACTCAATTACATGCTAGTTCTTGTTTTTGAATCAAAATCAACAAAGTTTAAACTTGAAATTTCAACTTAACTTCTCCATTATAACCCATGGATTTTTTGCACTAAAATACCATAGAAAAGCTTGAGTTTTTCAAGCTTTCCTCACTAGGTTGTTCTGCTGGTGCCTAGGATAAACTTTGCTCAAGAATTTGTCACCAAAACTTGAAAAATTTCTTGCTTCAAGGGGGAGGATTCACACGACTGCAAAGGGCTGAAAGGGGGCTAGGTTTTGCAGATTTTTTTTTTTTTATTTTTAACGCACAAAATCGTGCCCTTTTTATAGCCTAAAGGGAGGGCTTTTTGGCAATACTTTTGGGAGGCTTTTAGCAAAGTTTTAAGGGGTTTTTGGCAAACTTTTTGGGGCAACTTTGCAATTATTATTGGCTGTATTTTCCAGCTGATTCTACTGGTTCTAAACAGCCCAAAATTCACAAATTTTCAATTTTTTTCTTCATGCATTTTTGGCTTAATTCTAGCCTTTGATCAAAGCTTACTTTAAATTCTAGCCCTTGGATCATTTGCCAGTTGTCCACACAAAATTTTCTTTCTTAATTCATTACATTATGCACGACCTAAGGCATGACATCATTTGACTAGTCTAATGGTCAAAGTTTGACCAAAAGTCAAACCGAATGAAATTTCACCGAAATCGCGTAAGCGAGTTTCTAGGGTTGTCCGCGTGATCAATTTACCTTACTTCATTGTGGTTTGACTAAAAATCAAAACCGTAAATTTTCAGCTTTTTCCCCATTCTTGGTTTACCTAAGGTAATATCTTGGGGTTTTCGATTTCTAAATGGCATCCTCATTTTTCCGGAAATGACGAAATTTCTGGCGGAGTGCACCGGAGGACTTTTCTAATCATCCATGCTATCGGTTTGATCTAATTAAATCTCAAAAATCTTAAAAACCCTAAAACACTTATTTTATCTTACTTTTCCTTTAACTTGCCATTTCTTTATATCTATATTTTTCGGATACCGAAACCACTCCATTTTGAGTGTTTTGGTCCGAAATCACTTTCTCAATCATGAACTTTATTCTTTGATTATTTTTGGAGATTTCAATTCCTCCAAAACATTTATTTATTATTATTAATACTTTTATTTGTTTATTTATAAACATAGTGTTCTTTCACTTTCTATTCACAAAAATTCTTAGAAAAACGAAGCTTAATCCTAGGTACACTATTGGAATTTTCCAGTCTGTTACAGGTTATTAATACATGTCTTAACCTTGGAGGATTTAAGGCAACATATATTAATTGGACAGGGTCTATTTTCTGGCTATTTGTCCCAAGACCACCCTTCGGTGGCTTGGGGCAATAAGTGCTGAGAATTACCGTTACAATGTTACATGTTTTTCAAGTTTCATGTACGAACATACTCATATGTTTTATTTGCTAAATTCTCTCTCTATATTCGCTTGGGCTTTGTAATGATATTCTTATATAATTTTATTTCAGTTTAAAATGTCACCGATACCCCTCATTTCAATACTCACTGAAAAAAAACTAAATGGTGATAATTATAAAGACTGGAAAAGAAATCTACTAATAGTTCTCAGCTACGAGAGACACAAGTTCGTATTGGATGAACCATGCTCATCTGGGCCCAATCCTGACATATCACCTGAGGAGATCTCGGTTGCCTATACTCGTTCGAGAGAATCCAATAAGATAACTTGATGTTACAACCTTGCTAAAATGACGAGTGCTTTACAAAAACAGTATGAGACTTACCAAGTTGCTAGAGAGATCATGGAAAATTTGGAGGATATGTTCGGAGGCCAAGAAAAATTAGCACGATGGTCTACCATCACTAGTATCATGAACTCTAAGCAGAAGGCAGGTACTCCAATGAAAGACCATATGATCACTCTTATCGGATTCTTTGTTGAGCTTGCCAAAAATGGTGCTAAGTTGGACTACAATACCCAGATTAAGATGGTCTTTAAAACTCTGTTAAAAGATTTTGTAGGATTTAAGACCGCATATAATCTAGAGACAAGGGAGTTAGGACTCACTGAGCTCATAAAGCAACTCTAAGCTTATGAGTGCATGATCAAAGATGGGGATGCGATCCAACTTAGGGAAGAGGCCAACCTGGTGGAATCTTCTAAACCTTCTGAGAAAAGGAAGAAGCCAAAGAAGAAGCAAGTGGCTTCTGGTTCTTCTATTCTTCTCATCTCGGATGGGAAGAGAAAGAAGAAGAACAAGAAGCCTAGGGATCCAAAAAAGTCTAAGTACTTCCACTGTGGGAAGGTAGGTCACTTTAAGAAGGCTTGTTGGGAATTCATAGCCGCTAAGGGCAAGGAAGGTAAGGAACTTCATTATTTAGAAGCATATTTGGTGGAAGAATTGAAAGACACTTAGGTAATTGATTTAGGCGCCACTAATCATATTTGTGTTTCTTTGCAGGGGTTTGTGAAAACGAGAAGTCTGCATGATAGGAGCCTCTCGTTGTAGACTAAAGATAGTAGATTGGTGGTGGCTGAAGTAGTGAGAGATGTTTATCTTTATTTTGATGAATTTAGGTTTATTTTATTGAGAGACTATTTTTATATTCCTAAATTTAGGGGGAACCTTATATCGGTAGCTTATTTAATAAGAGATTCGTATTCAATTTCTTTTACTAAAAGAGTTGATATTCAGAAAAATAAGTCTTTTATCTGTTCTGGATGGATGGATGGAAACCTATATTTAATCAAACTAAAGATGTACTCATTGCTTGACACTGAATTAACAAATAACTCTAGAAGGTAGAATATTTCTGTGGCGGCCCGCCTTGAATTGAGGCTACAGTACTAGCATAGTATAGCTTTAAAGCCCACTATGGTAGACCGTTACCTCAATGGGTCGCCAGCAACTTACTTAAAACTTGTTCTTGTTAAATTACCATTTGTAGTTAAGATGATTTTTATTCTAAAAACTGAGGGAATTTTTTTTAAATTATTTGAGATTGTAAGCTGTAAAAACATAAACATCATATAACATAAGATAAACTATTTTCATACTGGTCGTACATAATTTACATCATGATATATTTTCAAAATATAATTCAAAATCTGCTCTCAAAACATCATTCTAAATCTTGCTCAGCAGAAAATATTTGTGACAACCGGGAAATTCAGGCAATTCTCGGACGAAAATATACAATTGTATGTATATAACAATTTGTACTGTTTAAAGAGTGAAATAAATGTATTTATATTGTTCAGAATATGTGAAAATGTTCTAACAATACTGACGAGTAAGAATTCAGTGTTGGAAAAATTCACTGAGTTGAAACGGGTGAAACGGTGTCAAAATCGGCATTAAAAACCCTAACCGGAGCAATAAAAGACGGTAAACTTCCGGGATTGATTTTGATCAAACGGAAGCAGATTAAATTGATCCGACTGCACAGGAGACCTCAGGAACACGCCGGGACGATTTCAGGAAAATTTCGGCTCGAACCGGCATCGGTCAAAAAGTAGTCGAATTAATGTGAATAGTGAAAGTCAAAGTCAACTTTCACTTTTGTAATTATGACATCATAAATCTAGATTAATAAATGAAAGAAAATGGTGGTTGGTGGAATGAAAGGCCATGATTCATTTAGCTTTTGATCTAAAGGCCAAGATTTGGCCAAATATTACCATTTTTAATTTTTGAAAAATGGAGAAAGAAATGGTGTGAAAGGTGCCTAAATCCCATTAGCTAATGACCAAATTAATTGGTCTTTTAGTGGCATAAGTCGGCCACTTTTGGAGTGAAAGGCCGAAACCATTTTTCAAAGCAAAACTAAGACAAAAATTTTCTAAGCTTTCTTCCATGGTGTCTACGTGAGCTACCAAGGAGAACCAAGCAATATCTTCAAATTTCTTCACAAAAAAGAGTGGCAAAGTGTTTATTGAAGACAAAGGAAGCATTAGACCAAGGTAACTCTCTTTTTCACTTGATTTTTCATGGTTTTTCTTCTTAAAATCCGTGGGTGAATAGTGATTGGAAGATGGAAAATTTTTGGTTGTTTTTCATGGATTTGATGTTGGGTTTTGTTAAGGGTGTATTAAGGAAGAAAACCATGCAAATTCATTAAAGAAAAACCAAATTTTGGTTGGTTTTTCAAGGGTAAATCCGTGGGTTACCTTGAGTGACCAATGAGAAAAAAATTTTGGTTAATGGTTAACATGCTTTCTAAGTTTAAATTTGTGAAGAATAAAGCTTGTATTTCATTATGAAAAGCTTGGAAAAAATTTCTTGTGTGAAATATATGATGTGGCCGTGGGTTGTTAATGGTTTGGAAGAAAATTTTTGCATGTGTTATGTGGTAATTGGTTGATTGGAATTATGCATTTCAATATGCAAACGATGAATTTATAATGGAAAGAATGAAACAAAATTTTTTTGGCATGTTTTCATTCAATGGCCGTAGGGTATAAGTGTGTAAAAACCCTAGGAAATTTGGTTGAAAATGCCAAGAAAATGGGCTTGAAAATGTGTTAAAAATGTGACATTTGAATGGCCTAAAATGTGGTGAAAGTTTGACAAAATTTGGTTCGGTTTTGTTGTGAAAACCGAAACCAAATTAAGGGTAAATTTGTGAAAAAATGTTGTAATGTGGGTGATAATGTGAAATTGGAAAATTGTGGGCTTTTATGTAAAAGTTTGGAAAACTTTTACATAAAATAGGCTTGTGGTATAGTACGTGGCAGGTACATACGGTTCGAGGCGTACCTAACGCCAGAAGCCTTAAAATTACGCCGAAATGCTGCCGAAATTTCAAAAAAAAAAACGGCATTCGGGGTAAAATAGGGATTTAAATTAAAAGTTAGGGCCGGGACGGAAACCCGAGTCCCTAACGGAAAAGTGAATAAGGAAAATTTAAGGGGTGGGTCGTGAATAGTAACCCGTCCCCTTAAAAATGAAAAACGCGTGTGAGATTGAAAAACCGACCCCGAGGGGGGGCGTTTTTGGAAATGAAATAAAGGTCCGAGTCGGGAACGGAAAACCCGAGCCTCGGAGACCTAGGTCGGGAAAGTCTAGATGAACGTTTTAAATACTAGTGAAACGTCCATTTGAGGCTCCGAAACGATAGAAAATCGCTAAACCGACGTAAGGGTCGGAATAGTGCTTCCCGAGGGCCGGGAAAGCAAAAAGTGGAAATAAAATAAAAACGAACCCGGTAATGATTAGCAAAGAGTCAGAAAAGTTCCTGAGAGTCAAAAATGCAGTCTGGATCGGGAAAATTTCCGTCGTGGGCAAAAATGTAATTTTGCCAAAGTATAGGGGCAAAATCGTAATTTTGCCAAAATACAGGGGCAAAATCGTAATTTTGCAAAAGTTGGGGGAAATGGTGAAAATAATAAATAAAACCTAAAAAGTTATAAATAGGTTTTATTTAAGCTTTTTAATGAAAAATAAAAGCTATAAATGGGAAAGAAATTAACAGACATAGTTTTGTCTGTAGGATCCCAAAATCGGCCTACAAGGAAGGCGATTCAAGATCCAAGAGAGAGAAAGAGAACAGTCTGATAAGGTAAGTTCAAACATTTACCTGTCTGCAAACATATAGCAATATTGTGCTAACCTTAATGTACTAACTATAAGTTAGGTACATATGTGCTACGGGCACTATGATAGAATAGAGAGAGAGACGAAATGTGCTACGGGCACTATAAGAATGGGACACATGGTTAATTGTGCTTCGGGCACTAGAGCGAGGTTAATGAAACTCACTCACCTAAAATTAAAATGTGAACCATTCCTAACCACGGGACAATGTGAAGTCACCGGGTTAGAATGTTAAAAAAAGTCGGTAATGAAACCACTTTCTGGCGTACCAGCCTTCCGTACAGGGAGGTACTATTTTTGCCTTTGGGGCTATGAGACTAAGGCTGTGGAGGTCAGCACTGATGTACCGCTCCCAGTCATGTAAAATTTTGCCTTCGGGGCTATGAGATTAAGGCTGTGGAGGTCAGCACTAATGTACCGCTCCCAGTCATGCGCACTTAAATGGTACTGCCAACCCAGCTCAAAACCAGAACGTAATTAAAGATAATGACCTAAAACTGAAACTGTGCCATAATTGAGCATAAGACAGTTTAGTGAGAGCACTAATATCGCGGTAGATGTACTAGTGTGATACAGTGTTGTGGTTAAAGTTACTATTCACGTATGAATAGTGGTCAAAGTTACTATTCATTGATGAATAGTAGTCAATGGTACTATTCACAATGAATAGTCTATTCATTGAAATTTTATTTCTTGCATGTTTGAACTTACTGAGCCTGTAACTCACCATTTTTGCTAATGTTGCAGGTAAGCGACCAGCTCAGTAGCTTGTTTGACTGGATGGCGTACGGGATGGCGCGTGTCAAATGGGATAACTGGGCGAGAGATATGGTACTGCCAGAGTCTTGCCGCTGAGCGTTAAAGTGAAGGGAAAAAGGGGGAAACAGTCTTTTGTAATTATATATATTTTACGAAAGTACTGTATTATTTATATTACTTTGTATCTGTCAACAAAGTAAATAGTGGGGAAAGGTTTTACATGATGTCTAAAGAAAAAAAAAATTTTCCCAAAAACGTCATGATTTAATACGAGAGAGAGATAAGCCGGCGACTCATGAGAGTACAATCTATCGCAGTTAGCGATAAAGCTTAACTGTAATAGTATTGTATGATCTCTACGAGGGGCGGGCCGCCACAATATCAGTAGGACCATTCCCCTCGCCCAGCCCTGGAGGCAGATGCAATCCCACTCCTCGTCCATCCGCTGTCTATTGGTGTACAGGTTTCTTACCTGCAACATGAATAAACTGGTGAGCGACGGGCTCAGTAAGTTCAAACATACATGCAGGAACATAAATCATAAAATCATGGAAAAGTATTATTCATATAAATAGTAACTTTGATTTTTGACCATGAATAGTAAGGTTGACTTTGATTGATACTATTCACATCAACTTGGGTCTAAGCTACTGCACATACAGTTAGTAGATTTTATGCTCAATTTTAGCAATTCTTAAGTCTTTAGTCTTTATCTAATACTGAATTCTGATATTGGGCGCCTGAATTGGTTGTATCGTAGTGTGCGCATAACTGAAAAGGACTCTGGGGAGCGACCCACTAGCCAATCCTCTACAGTCTAACTATATCACACTTCCAAACTTGGGACGTATCACCAGCGGTTTGGAGTCCTATCATAACTGAATCTGAGAAACCTCTACCTGTGTGGGAGGCTGGTACGCCAATACTGATTTAATTTCTAAGTTTCTAGTAGTTCCGGACTGGTGGCAATTATGCTACCTCCAGGGTCTGGAACTCTTTAAATTATTATGTAGTTTATTCTGTAGTTTTCTTAAGTTTTTAACTTTTGTGTTAGTGTGCATGTAGCACATGACTACTATGTAGGAAAATAAACCGGTAAAAACGTATCAGAGTGGCGCAGCGGAACAATAAAAATTTTTAGATCGTTAAATATCTCATGATGCCATATACAATAAATCAACAACAATTAAAACTCATACCTCAAGGACGCCAATCTGCAGGAGGAGAATGACCGGAGGCTTCAACCAACTAGCCTTCTCTACTATTCTCCAATTCCTGAATGGCTGAGTGTGTGGGCACTCTGAACCTCGATCGATATGCTAGCACTGCTAGTCTTCTTCCGACCACCCAGATCTCTAAAGAACTTTATTGTCACGATGAGCTGTGCAACAATAAGCCTGCTCACCTGAGAGTCTGTGGTCTAAGAGAACTGGAGTGGTAGGACCTCTATTTATAGACCTGCATGAGGTGATTCTCTGAATTTGAATTGGATTAGGAAAAGATATTTTCCCCTTATCCATAACCAAAAAATCTGAACTTTTCCAAGGGAGAATCTCAACAAAAAATTCGGTTTTCTTAGGATAAATCCAATCCAAATCTAAACAAGATTTTAACTAGAATTTTATCTCCCTTTTTCAACCCAAAAAATCCGAAAATTACAAGGAGAATATCTCCTAAAGATTTCGGCCATTATGGATAAGGGAGAATCAAAAATTCCATTAGGATTTTCAAGCTTGAATCTTATCTCAACTTTATCCAAAATAACCGAATTTTCCTAGGAGATTTTCTCCCTAATTTCGGCCACTTTTCAGGGAAGGAGAGAATCCAAATTCAACTGGGATTGAAACTTGAATTTTTCCCTTGAATCTTATCCACAAAAAATCTGAAATTTCCTTAAGGATTATCCTCAAAATTTCGTGCAACATTTGTTAGGATTTGGATTCAAAATTCAAGTAGGATTCTAACAAGATTATCCTCTCCAAATCCAACTCAAATTCGAATTTCAAACCTTGTGGATTTTCCACAACAAATTCGAATCCTACTTGGACTGTGATTCAAAATTTGAATTTCAAATTTCAAATTCAAATTTCAATTTCAAATTTCAAATTTCAAATTTAAATTTCAAATTCAAATTTCAAATTCGAATTTCAAATTCAAATTTCAAATTCAAATTTCAAATTCAAAATTCAAAATTCAAAATTCAAAATTCAAAATTCAAAATTCAAATTTCAAATTCCACAAAACAGTTGTGTTTCATATTCTTGTTCTCATGGATAATTTTCTACAACTCCAATCCAATCTCAAATAAAATCATGGCAACTTTATTTGGAGTTCGAATAATTCTGTACTCTATTATCCAAAACAAAATCTGAATCCAACCGGAGAGAATCTTGTTTACCATCCTAATCCTGTGTCATCACCATCCATGCATAATAAACCAGCCAATAGCATACACAATCAATTTGCCAAACGTTAAGGAATTATGTGGAGCTAGTAGAGGGACTGATTGGACATATATAATCGGGCTCTCGCAAATCCATATGATCATCATTCTTTTACCGAACAACTCAATCATATGATCACTAGTTTCAGAGTCACACCACTATAAACTTGAAACTGAACTCCCAATTATATACCGTATTACGTAAGCCTGTGACAAGCTATCGTCCAATGACCTTGTCATATATGCAAAACCCTCATATGATATCCATGATCAGCCTTAGGCCAAAGTCCGTTTAATCCTACTGATCAGGCTATCTTAAAGTTCCATTATACTACCGAATAAAGAAAATGATTATTCACCATATGTGAATAAGAAGTCATCCGCCCAGCAGACGACCCAAGGCCTTGTCCATTTTCACATTCAGTATAATGCCTTTAAGAGGATACCCTTAACTCCTCATTAGAGCTATGATTCCAATATCTGTAAACGAACCCTTCATCATATACGAGTTATGCACCCAACGAACTGGTCTATAAGCTCATTACCTCTGAGACACTTTAGCCATTGGAACATCAAAGTACACAAGTCATGTACATGAAGCTATCCTTTTAATCAGGATTAAGGTTACTGCATAATGAACGTCAAGAGCAGATCGATCTTCTCAAAGCGGACTTCGTAGATCAATCACGCTTTAGTCCCGGTCTAATATGTCACCACCAAGCAACATATCTATGTCTCTACTTCGGAGTCCAGCTCCAGACAGTCAAGACAAACCGTCCCCTCCAAGGCTTTAGACAACATAATAGTCTTAACATGAGTTAGATGCTCGGTCTAACCCCATAGACTACAGACCATAGTTTAGACCGCTAACTTTAGAACATTGTCTTCTTGCATACAAAAAACCACTGCATGCAATGTTCTAATAGTTTAACACAAGCAGTCAGGGAGCCATATTTGCTTACATTTACTTTAACATGTAAATAAGACGAGGACAGATAGCAATGTAATGAATAACCTCTATATATAATCTTATTATCCAGTTCAAAATAAATACATCAAAAATGTCTCTAATGCTTAGGGCATTTCCTAACAATCTCCCACTTGCCCTAAGTCAGCAGATGTGCCATGTTACGCATCCCCATCGCCTCTACGTGCCTCTCAAAGCTTCTAGCCACCAAAGTCTTAGTAAAGGGATCGGCGATGTTGTCCTCAGACGCGATCTTACATACATCCACTTGCCCTGTCTCCACATGCCCTCTAATAATATGATATCTCCGATCGATGTGCTTCGTCCTCTTGTGGTGCCGAGATTCCCTTGTGTTGGCAATAGCTCCTGTATTATCACAGTAAAGTGTGATAGGCTTGTCAACACCTAGAATGACCTCAAGGTCTCTAAAGAACTTGCGGAGCCAAACCGCTTCTTTAGATGCCTCAGCCGCAGCCACATACTCAACCCCCATAGTAGAGTCAGCTGTGCAGCCCTGCTTCACGCTCCTCCACACAATGGCGCCTCCTCCGAGTAAAAACACTGATCCAGATGTCGATTTCCTCGAATCCTTACAAGTCTGGAAGTCTGAGTCCGTGTATCCTACGGGTGTTAGGTCCCCTCTAGAATACACCAGCATATAATCCCTCGTTCTCTTAAGATACTTGAGTATATGCTTTACAGCTTGCCAGTGCTTGGTTCCAAGATTTGCTTGATATCGACTCACCATACCTACTGTAAAACATGTGTCTGGGTGAGTGCAAAGCATAGCGTACATAAGGCTACCCACAGCGGATGCATAAGGAACCTTACTCATATGCTCTCTTTCTTCCGATGTCTTGGGACAGTCATTTAATGAAAGAGTTAGACCGGCAATAGAAGGTTGTGAGCCTTTCTTTGCCTCTTGCATTGCATATTTGTCAATTATTTTATCTATGTATGAAGCTTGGGATAACGCTATCATTTTGTTCTTTCGATCTCTGAAGAGACGAATGCCTAGAACATAATTAGCTTCTCCCAAGTCCTTCATGTCAAACTGTTGGTGTAACCAAAGCTTGACCGATGATAAGTTCCCTACATCATTCCCAATGAGTAGTATATCATCGACATAGAGTATCAGAAAGACCACTTTTCCATCCTTAATACGTTTATAAACACAAGGTTCATCAACGTTCTGCTCAAAACCAAATGTCTTAACCGCTTGATCAAACCTTTGGTTCCATGAGCGGGATGCTTGCTTTAATCCATAAATGGATCTAAGCAACTTGCAGACTTTCCTTTCTTGGCCTTTCGCTACGAACCCTTCGGGCTGTATCATATAGATACACTCTTCAAGATGGCCATTCAAGAATGCCGTCTTGACATCCATTTGCCAGATCTCGTAATCGAGAGCTGCAGCAATGGACAGAAGAATACGGATAGACTTCAGCATAGCAACAGGCGAAAAGGTTTCCTCGTAATCGATTCCAGCCTTTTGCGTGTATCCCTTTGCAACCAGTCTAGCTTTGAAAGTTTCCACTCTCCCTTCCGCATCCTTCTTTCTTTTGTAGACCCATTTGCATCCAATGGGTTTTATCCCATCTGGCAAATCTACAAGTTCCCAAACAGAGTTGGATTTCATAGAATCCATCTCATTGTTCATAGCCTGTTTCCAAGATTTAGAATCAACATCATTTATAGCTTCAGCATATGTGACCGGATCTTCCTCATGCTCATGAGCCTCGGCCTGGTATACCTCAGCATCATATGTAAAGAAATTAGGTTTCTTCGAAACCCTCCCACTACGACGAGGCACCCTAAATTGTTGATCGTCTGCAGGTCTTTCACTGGAACTCAAACTTGCGTCCAAGACTGAAATCTGTGGAGCAGTTCTTTCACCTGATAACTCCTCTAGCACCACTTTGCTTCGAGGCTTAAAGTCATTCATGTGACTTTCCTCCAAGAATGTCGCATGGGTTGAGACAATGACTTTTTGTTCCTTCGGGTTATAGAACAGACCTCCTTTAGTTCCTTTTGGATACCCTATAAACATGCACAATTCTGATCTTGGTTCCAACTTCTTCGCATCCCCATCCAGTACATGTGCCGGGTAGCCCCATATTCTCATATGTCCAAGGGAGGGCTTCCTGCCACGCCACAATTCATACGGAGTTCTGGGAATTGATTTGCTCGGAACTTGGTTCAGAATATAGCACGCCGTTTGTAAAGCATATCCCCAAAATGATAATGGCAGCGTTGAGTAACTCATCATGGACCGTACCATATCCAATAAGGTCTTGTTTCTCCTTTCGGCTACACCATTCTGTTGTGGAGTACCAGGTGCAGTCAATTGGGATAATATCCCGTTCTCTACAAGATTTCCTACAAATTCGTCGGAGAGGTATTCGCCACCTCGATCAGATCGAAGTGTCTTTATGGATTTATCCAATTGCTTTTCCATTTCCGCACGATACTCCTTGAACTTGTCAAAGGTTTCGCTCTTGCGGTGCATCAGATACACATATCCATACCTCGAGTAATCATCTATAAAAGAGACATAATACTCGAACCCTCCTCGTGCTGTGACGTTCATGGGGCCACATACGACAGTGTGCACAATTTCTAAGAGCTCCTGAGCCCTTGTACCCTTAGCTCCAAAAGACCTCTTAGTCATCTTACCCTCTAGACAAGACTCACATTGGGGAAGACGTACCTCCTCTAGAGATTCCAGAGGACCATCTTTCACCAATCTTTGAATCCTATCCTGATTAATATGACCAAGTCTTAAATGCCAAAGATACGCCTTGTTAGAGTGAGAAACTTTCAACCTTTTAGAGTTATCAGTTAATTCAGTGTCAAGCAGTGAGTACATCTTTGGTTTGACCAAATATAGGTTTCCATCCATCCATTCAGAACAGATAAAAGACTTATTTCTACGAATATCAACTCTTTTACTAAAAGAAAACTGAATAAGAATCCTTTATTAAACAAGCTACCGATATAAAGTTCCTCCTAAAATTAGGAACATAAAAACAGTCTTTTAATAAAATAAACCTAAATTGATCAAAATAAAGGTAAACATCTCCCACTGCCTCAGCCGCCACCAAGCTGCCGTCCCCAGTTCGCAACGAGAGGTTCCTATCATGTAGACTTCTCGTTTTCACAAACCCCTGCATAGAAACACAAACATGATTAGTGGCGCCCGAATCAATGACCCAAGTGTCTTTCGATTCTTCCACCAAACACGTTTCTAAGTAAAGAAGTTCCTTACCTTCCTTGCCCTTGGCGGCTAGGATTTCCCGGCAAGCCTTCTTGAAATGACCTACCTTCCCACAACGGAAGCACTTGGACTTTTTAGGGCCCTTGGGCTTCTTGTTTTTCTTTTTCTTCTTCCCATCCAAGACAGGAGGATTAGAAGAACTGGAAGCCACTTGCTTCTGATTTGGCCTCTTCCTCTTCCGTGAGGGTTTGGAAGATTCCACCAAATTGGCCTCACCTTTGGGTTGGACAGCATCCCCATCCCTGATCATCCGCTCATAAGCTTGGAGTTGCTTTATGAGCTCGGTTAGTCCTAACTCCCTTGTTGCCAAATTGTATGCGGCCTTAAACCCCACAAAATCTTTAGACAGAGTTTTGAACACCATCTCAATTTGGGTGTTGTAGTCCAACTCAGCACCGTTTTTGGTAGCCTCAGCGAAGAATCCCATTAGAGTGATCATATGGTCCTTCACCGGAGTACCTGCCTTCTGCTTAGAGTTCATAATACTGGTAATAGTGGACTGTCGAGCCAATTTTTCTTAGCCTCCGAACATGTCCTCCAGGTTTTCCATGATCTCCCCAGCAATTTGATAAGTCTCATGCTGCTTTTGTAAAGCACTCGTCATGCTAGCAAGTATATAGCATCGAGCTATATCATTGGATTCTCTCCAACGAGTATAGGCAACCGGGACCTCCTCAATCGGTGTGTCAGGTTTTGGCCCTGGTGGGCATGGTTCATCCAGTACGAACTTGTGTCTCTCGCAGCTGAGAACTATTAACAGATTCCTTTTCCAATCCTTATAATTGTCGCCATTCAGTTTATTCTCAGTAAGTATTGAAATGAGGGGTGTCGGTGACATTTTGAACTGAAATAAAATTATACTAGACATCATTACAAAGCCCAAGCAAATATACAGATAATTTAGCAAATAAAACATACAAGTATGTTCCTACATGAAACTTGAAAAACATATAGCATTGCAACGGTAATTCTCAGCACCTATTGCCCCAAGCCACCGAGGGGTGGTCATGAGAACAAATAGCCAGAACATGGACCCCGTCCAATTAATATATGTTGCCTTAAATCCTCCAAGGTTAAGACATATATTAATAACCGCTTATTTGGCCACCAGTTTAGTTAACAGAGCTTCTAGGGAAGGTTAATAACTAAACAAGTCTTGAGTGTATAACCATTGTTTACGTAGCCCGATCCACGTCCTACCAAGCCACTGAGGGGTGGTCATGAATAGGATCGCACCCGAACACGTTTTCCATATAGGAGATCCAATTTAGTATACCGGTGGCGGTAAACACCTACCGAGGGGTGTGGTCAGGGCAGAACTGACGCGAGGCGTTACCATGCTTTCACATATGGATCAACAATGGAGGCCGTGGGTTTTGTTTGAAACACTCTCCCACTCAATATTTTGAAAAACATGCAAGTTTTGACAAATTATGTATGATCAATACAGTATGAGCGGCACTCACCTATCCTATATAACATGTTATCAAATATGCATACAAAACATCCATCAATACATATTTATACATCCATGACATATCACAGAAAAAATAATTGACAGAATAACCAAGCTATGGTTCCATCCTAGAACAAAGAAAATAAAGATTACAAAATTCCATCCAAAGCATTCTTTGGCTCTTGAATTTCGTTCCGTCTTCTTGTATCCATCTTTATGTAGCCTCTCCATTTATTTCTCATCCCAAGTATCATTTAAAATTTAAAACTCCAAAAATTTAAATTTGAAATTCAAATTCCAAATTCGAATTTTAAATTTAAATTTCCAATTCAAATTTTAAACAATTTTAAACATCATGTGTAATAATATGTAATTTCAAAATTTCAAATTTTCAATTACACATTTTTAAACATGATTTAAAAATTAAATCTCAAATTTAAAAATCAAAATTTTTTGAATTTTAGACCATCGAACTGCCGCCCCCGAAGGCGGCAGCAGCCGTGGGCAGCCACCAACCCCGGAGGGGCTGGCAACCCACGGTCGCCTCCATGTGCAGCCCTGTCGGGCTGCAGGCCAAGCCTGCAGCGCCAGGCTGCACGCCCAGGCTGGGCGCAGCAGCCGGCGGGCTGCAGGTAGCGCCTGCAGCCAGAGGCTGCAAGCCCAGGCTGCGGCCAGCCTTGGGCAGGCCACGGCCACCCTCGGTTGCAGGCCAAGCCTGCGGCCGTGGGTGGTGTTGGCCTATACAGGGGCTGTCGCAGCCCCATCCTGCTCGAGGGCAGGGGCTGCAGCCCCACCAAGGCCCGTCGGCCTATTCCAAGGGGTCGTGTCTCGATTTTCGTGTCATATTCCAATTTACCTATTAGGATCTCCAAAAATTAATTTGAATCCCAATTAAATTGAAATTTTCCACACAATCAAAATTTCAATCTTTAAATCAAATTTAACTTTTGGGAAAAAATAAATTACGGTCTTCAATCTTCAATCTCCTCCAAGAATAATTACATAAAATTTCCTAATCCGTTTCCGGTGTACAAAAATTCTAACCACAAAAATTCTAAGAGACAAAAATTAAAATCCATGGGAAAATTACAGTGTTAATAAACTGCTCCCATGGTTACATAAAAAATTCCTAGATATAATTTTTCTAAATTCTAAGGAACCATAACCGGCATAAACAAGCATACTTATAATAATTCAAAAAATTAAAATAGCCACATACTTTATACATAATCCATGATAACAACATAAAGGAACCCTAGAATGCCACTCTCTAAATATCAAATCCATACATAAATAAAAAGACTAAGTAATTGTCTAATTTATGTACATGGCATAGTCATGAGATGGCTCTGATACCAATTGTAGGAAAATAAACCGGTAAAAACGTATCAGAGTGGCGCAGCGGAACAATAAAAATTTTTAGATCGTTAAATATCTCATGATGCCATATACAATAAATCAACAATAATTAAAACACATACCTCAAGGACGCCAATCTGCAGGAGGAGAATGACCTGAGGCTTCAACCAACTAGCCTTCTCTACTATTCTCCAATTCCTGAATGGCTGAGTGTGTGGGCACTCTGAACCTCGATCGGTATGCTAGCACTGCTAGTCTTCTTCCGACCACCCAGATCTCTAAAGAACTTTATTGTCACGATGAGCTGTGCAACAATAAGCCTGCTCACCTGAGCCTGTGGTCTAAGAGAACTGGAGTGGTAGGACCTCTATTTATAGACCTGCATGAGGTGATTCTCTGAATTTGAATTGGATTAGGAAAAGATATTTTCCCCTTATCCATAACCAAAAAATCTGAACTTTTCCAAGGGAGAATCTCAACAAAAAATTCGGTTTTCTTAGGATAAATCCAATCCAAATCTAAACAAGATTTTAACTAGAATTTTATCTCCCTTTTTCAACCCAAAAAATCCGAAAATTATAAGGAGAATATCTCCTAAAGGTTTCGGCCATTATGGATAAGGGAGAATAAAAAATTCCATTAGGATTTTCAAGCTTGAATCTTATCTCAACCTTATCCAAAATAACCGAATTTTCCTAGGAGATTTTCTCCCTAATTTCGGCCACTTTTCAGGGAAGGAGAGAATCCAAATTCAACTGGGATTGAAACTTGAATTTTTCCCTTGAATCTTATCCACAAAAAATCTGAAATTTCCTTGAGGATTATCCTCAAAATTTCGTGCAACATTTGTTAGGATTTGGATTCAAAATTGAAGTAGGATTCTAACAAGATTATCCTCTCCAAATCCAACTCAAATTCGAATTTCAAACCTTGTGGATTTTCCACAACAAATTCGAATCCTACTTGGACTGTGATTCAAAATTTGAATTTCAAATTTCAAATTCAAATTTCAAATTTCAAATTTCAAATTCAAATTCAAATTTCAAATTCAAATTTCAAATTCAAATTTCAAATTCAAATTTCAAATTCAAATTTCAAATTTCAAATTCCACAAAACGGTTGTGTTTCATATTCTTGTTCTCATGGATAATTTTCTATAGCTCCAATCCAATCTCAAATAAAATCATGGCAACTTTATTTGGAGTTCGAATAATTCTGTACTCTATTATCCAAAACAAAATCTGAATCCAACCGGAGAGAATCTTGTTTACTATCCTAATCCTGTGTCATCAGCATCCATGCATAATAAACCAGCCAATAGCATACACAATCAATTTGCCAAACGTTAAGGAATTATGTGGAGCTAGTAGAGGGACTGATTGGACATATATAATCGGGCTCTCGCAAATCCATATGATCATCATTCTTTTACCGAACAACTCAATCATATGATCACTAGTTTCAGAGTCACACCACTATAAACTTGAAACTGAACTCCCAATTATATACCGTATTACGTAAGCCTGTGACAAGCTATCGTCCAATGACCTTGTCATATATGCAAAACCCTCATATGATATCCATGATCAGCCTTAGGCCAAAGTCCGTTTAATCCTACTGATCAGGCTATCTTAAAGTTCCATTATACTACCGAATAAAGAAAATGATTATTCACCATATGTGAATAAGAAGTCATCCGCCCAGCAGATGACCCAAGGCCTTGTCCATTTTCACATTCATTATAATGCCTTTAAGAGGATACCCTTAACTCCTCATTAAAGCTATGATTCCAATATCTGTAAATGAACCCTTCATCGTATACAAGTCATGCACCCAACGAACCGGTCTATAAGCTTACTACCTCTGAGACGCTTTAGCCATTGGAAAATCAAAGTACACAAGTCATGTACATGAAGCTATCCTTTTACTCAGGATTAAGGTTACTACATAATGAACGTCAAAAGCAGATCGATCCACTCAAAGCGGACTTCGTAGATCAATCACGCTTTAGTCCCGGTCTAATATGTCACCACCAAGTAACATATCTATGTCTCTACTTGAGAGTCCAGCTCCAGACAGTCAAGACAAACCGTCCCCTCCAAGGCTTTAGACAACATAATAGTCTTAACATGAGTTAGATGCTCAGTCTAACTCCACAGACTACAGACCATAGTTTAGACCGCTAACTTTAGAACATTGTCTTCTTGGATACAAAAAACCATTGCATGCAACGTTCTAACAGTTTAACATAAGGAGTCAGGGAGCCATATTTGCTTACATTTACTTTAACATGTAAATAAGACGAGGACAGATAGCAATGTAATGAATAACCTCTATATATAATCTTATTATCCAGTTCAAAATAAATACATCAAAAATGTCTCTAATGCTTAGGGCATTTCCTAACATACTAAATTTCTGTCATCTATATCACATAAACATACTGAGTAAATTCATGCTGCAGACAAATAGATATCTGAACTTGCAGTTATTTTACAAGCGGTTCCTTTCCTGAGTCAACCGGCTTCCTTAAATCACCTTTTGGTTGATTTCCTATAACCGAAATAGATCACATTTTTAAATGTCTGATTTGGATTCTTAATTATTCGTGTTGGGATTCATATTCTTAATTCTGTAATTATTATGTTGCATAAAATGCTATTTTGGGCTTTAATATCTCTTTTCTGAACCTTTTGATAAAATGATCGTTTTGCCCCTAACTTTTGATAAAATGACCATTTCGTCCTTAGCGGGATTTTCCCCCTGTTTTTTCTGACTTACAACTCTATTTTAGCCTTTATAAATTTAATAAAATCATTCTAAGGCTTTTACGGCCTTTTTCTAGCAATTTAGAAAGTTTTGGTCAAAATGACCATTTTGCTCCTAACAAGACTATAGACCGAGAAATTCTCGTTTTATCGTATTATCTGGGTTTTCTGATCCCAAAACTCATAAAATAACTTTTCTTAGATTTTACCGAGCTTTTACGATATTTTCTGTCAAGACGCTCGGGTTACTATTCACCCAACCCTCGGGTGGTACTATTCCGACCCTCAGGGTTGTTTCTCGTTTTTCTAGTCTTTCGGGACCTCGAATGGCTATTTCACTAGTTATGTAATCGTCCCATATTCTCTTTTCGAGCTTAGGTTCCTGAGGGGGATAGGGTTTCTAGTTCCCGACCCTATTTTTACCTGTCGTTTACCAAATTGCCCTTCGGGTGTCCTGAAAATTTCGATAGCATTTCCGTTGAAATTCTACTACGCTGAGTACTATACTACAAACCTAATTTTTTCTAAAAGCTACAAACTTTTTATGTAAAATTACACAATAATACTTACTCGTTTTTAATGGGATTTCAACCCGTTCTTTATTATTTTTAAGCCCGGTTTTATACACCATTTACATATTCACATGGCTCAACAAAAGTTTCTCATTTCCACTAAACTTATACACGGTTTTCATTGCCAAAATACGTACCAAATCTAATTTTTCCTTATTCCTCAATTTATGTATCATTTCATCACACATTATATTACAAAACCCTAGCATAAACCATCAAAATTTCATACATTAACCCCTTAAAAGCCACGGATTTTCCTTGGAAAATCAACCTCAAAAGTTTGTTTTCATTTCCATTTCTTTTATTTATTTTCTACACATGAACAATGTCATCTTTAAAAATACAATTTCACCAACATAAACCACATTTTTCCTCTTTCTTCCCCACGGTTTTCAATTGAAAAATAAGCACCAACATTTGAAGTTTTTCAATTTCATTTAATCTATTTCTTTTATTTCCTTTCCGCATACTTTTTAACACTAAAAACCAAACAAAACATCATGACAATTTTATCTTTCCAAACCCTAATAACCCCATGGTTTTGATGGAAGAAAACACATACAAAACTTGCTTTTCATGCTCATGATTTCACACTTGTTTTAATCATTCACCATTTACACACTTTCAACCAAAAATTCTTGAATCAAAAACTGATTTTCTTCTCATTAAAACAGCTCATTCCACACGGTTTTTCTTCATGAAAACAAGAAGAAATCATACCAAACTAGAAAATTACCTTGCTTGCTTGATAACTTGAACTTGGTGATGGATTTTTCACACTTTCTTGCACAAATCTTGAAGAAATTTTTGTGCTTTCTATGCGGGAGATACACGGCCTCAATGGGGGCTGAAAACCAGAAAGTTTTCTTGTTTCTAATGGCTTAAAACCATGTATATAAGCAGCCAAAAAGAAGGGACCAAGTTGCATTTGATTTAAGGGTATTTTAGCAAACTTTTTGTGCAATTTTTCTACTCTTTAGGGGCTGTTTTGTAATTAATCAAAGAGGACTAGATTTTTTTTTTTCTGATTTTGGCCCCAAAATCCGCCACCTATCTTGCCCTAGAACTCTCTTGAATTTTTAATAAACTTTCTTTGCCTTTTCTAGTTGACTTTGCAGCTTAATCATTGATTTTTCTTGACTTTAAACCCTAGCCCTTGGATTGGAATGTATCCTTATATCCTTTCAAAGGTTAACACTCAATCTTTGACCTCTCATGATTATATGGAGTCAAACTTTTGACCAAAAGTCAAACCGAAAATTTTTACACCGAAATTGTGTAGACGAGTTCCTGAGGTTGTCCACACGATCGATTTTCCTTATTTCGCTCCGGTTTGCCTAAAAATCAATACTGTAAGTATTTCGTCTTTTAGTGGTTTATATTGTACTTTCAAAATTTTTGAAACCGAAAAGGTATAATTTGTCCGATTTCGGTTTGGTAAAATTTTCTGTTTCTGATCACACTCTTGTTAGCATTGTTCAAACATTTCTGCGTATTCTAAATAATAGTAAAACATATGTTTTACAGTTTTACACATAAAAATCATTGAGTATATAGGTTATACAAAATTTCTAGAAACAGTAAAATTTCTTGATTATGACATTTTCCCCTCTTTATAAAATTGTTGTCCTTGAAAATTAGAATAAGTGGGGGTATAAATCTTTCATCTCATCTTTACGTTCCCACGTAGCCTCTTTAACGCTATGGTTTCTCCATAAAACCTTGACTAGTGGGATCGTCTTATTTCTTAACACCTTCTCTTCTCGTGCCAAAATATGCACTAGTTATTCTTGGTAGGTCAAATCTTCTTGAACTTGTATCGGTTCATACTCCAGCAAATGTGATGGATCAGGTATTTACTTCCTTAACATTGACACATGAAAGACATTGTGTACTACCGACAGGTCTGGGGGTAATGCTAATTTATAAACTACCTTCCCAATGCGTTCGATTATTTGAAATGGTCCAATATATCTTGGACTCAATTTTCTCTTTTTACCGAATCACATTACACCTTTCATTGGTGATACTTTGAGGAATACATAATCCCCCTTTTCGAACTCCAAGAATCTTCACCATTTGTCTGTGTAACTCTTTTGTCAGTTTTGAGGGATTTGCATTCTTTTTTGAACCTTTGCAACTGCCTCTGTAGTTTCCCTTATGAAATCGGTCTTATGCAGCTACTTTTCTCGTAGATCATACCAATGAATAGGAGACCTACACTTCCTTCCATACAAAGCCTCATAAGGTGCCATTCCTATGGAAGCTTGGTAACTGTTGTTATATGAAAACTCTATCAACGATAGCTTTTCATTCCAACTTCCAAGAAAATCTATAACGTAGGCTCTAAACATATCTTCCAGTGTCTGGATAGTTTGTTCTGACTGTCTATCAGTTTGGGGATGAAAAGCTGTACTAAAGCATAATTCTGTCCCCATAGCTTTTTGTACATATTCCCAAAATGTATAAGTAAATCGTGCATCTCGATCTGATACTATAGACATTGGCACTCCATGTAGTCGAATAATATAAGTCACATACAACTGTGCTAATTTCTCCAATGTGAAAGTTGTTTTCATGGCTATGAATCATGCGGTCTTGGTTAGCCTGTCAACAATTACCCAGATAGCGTCATACCCTTCTTGGGTCTTGGGAAGTCCTACCACAAAGTCCATGGTAATATGCTCCCATTTCCACTCTGAAATTTCTAAAGGTTCCAATTTACCTCTTGGATGTCTATGTTCGGCTTTGACTCTTTGACAAGTTAGACATCTACTCACGAATTCTGTAATATCCTTCTTTATCCTTTTCCACCAAAACTGTATCTTGAGATCCTGATACATTTTGCTGGCTCCAGTATGAATCAAATATGGTGTTTCATGAGCTTCTACCAGGATTCGTCTTCTCAGTCCTTCAGTAGCCGGTACATAAATCCTTCTTCGATACAAAAGCATTCCGTTAGTGGAAATGCTTATATCTGATTCTTTGTTTTTGAAAGCTTCTTCTTGAAGTTTCATTGCACTGCGGTCCTGCTTCTGGGCTTCTTTAATATCTTCATATAGAGAAGATTCTAATCTTAGGGTAGTTAACCTTCGGTTATTAATTCCAATTTAAGGGAGTTAATTTCCTGCTGCAAAGTTCTTGGTAGCTCATCTATTGACAGGTTCTGCGGAGTGGTTGACTTTCTGCTTAATGCATCCGTTACTTGGTTTACCTTTCCCAGATGGTAGAGAATTTCACAGTCATAGTCTTTCACCAACTCTAACCATCTTCTCTGTCGCATGTTTAACTCCTTCTATGTGAAGAAATATCTCAAGCTCTGGTGATCAGTGAAGATTTGACACTGAGCTCCATATAAATAGTGTCGCTAGATTTTGAGTGCAAACACTATAGTAGCAAGTTCTAGGTCATGAGTGGGATAGTTCTTCTCATGGTTCTTTAACTGGCAATGCATAAGCTATCACCTTATCATTCTGCATGAGTACAGCTCCCAAGCCTATCTTTGAAGCATCACTGTAGATCGTAAACTTTTCACCCTCTGTAGGTAAAATAAGGATAGGTGCACTCGTCAATTGCCTCTTCAACTCTTGAAAACTTTTTTCACACTCTGGCATCCACTTGTATTTCTTTTCCTTATGAGTGAGAGCAGTCAAAGGTGTGGCTAATCTTGCAAATCCTCCTACGAATCTTCTGTAGTAGCCGACCAACCCTAAGAAACTACGTATTTCAGTTACGGTCTTAGGAGTAGGCCACTCATTAATCGCTTCCACCTTGGCTGGGTCTACTGCAATTCCTTCCTTTGTCACTACATGTCCAAGGAAATACACTTTATTCAACCAAAATTCACATTTAGAGAATTTTGCATACAGCTAATGGCTTCTCATAGTGTGAAGAACAATTCTTAGATGCTCCTCATACTCCTTATAAGTCTTTGAATATATAAGTATGTCATCAATCTAACAAACTTATCAAGAAACTCCTTGAAGACTCTGTTCATCAAATCCATGAATGCTGCTGCAGCATTGGTCAATCTGAATGGCATCACTAAAAATTCATAGTGACTGTATTGGGTTCTAAACACTGTTGTAGGAATATCACTCTCCCGGATTCTCAGTTGCTGATAGCCTGAATATAAAATAATCTTAAAAAATACTGCTGCTCCCTTTAGCTAGTCGAATAGGTCATCATTCCTAGGTAATGGATACCTATTCTTAATGGTAACCTTATTCAACTCTCTATAATCAATGCACAACTAGAGAGTTCCATCTTTCTTTTTAACGAATAGTATTGGAGTACCCCATGGGGAGCAGCTTGGTCGGATAAATCCCTTGTCAAGTAGTTCTTTTAATTGCACCTGTAGTTCTTTCAATTCTGCTAGGGCCATACGACATAGAGCCTTGGAAATTAGAGCAGTCCCTGGCATGATCTCAATTTCGAATGAAATCTCTCTTTCTGGAGGTAACCCTGGCAATTCCTCTGGAAATACTTCGAGGAATTCATTAATAACTGGAACATCTTCCAGTTGCAAATTCTCTTCCTCAGTCACGTCTATCACATATGCCAGATATCCAACACAGCCACTAGCCATTAGTTTTTTCACTCTCATTGCACTGATCATCATCTTCTTTGATTGACAAGATGTGTCGACATACTCAAAACTTTCCATGTCGTCTGGTCAAAAGATTATTTTTCGCTTCTGACAGTCAATGGTGGCTTGGTACTTTCCCAGGAAATCCATTCCTAGGATCACGTCATAGTCGACGATTTTCATTACGATCAGATCAACATATAGCTCCCTATTTGCCACAATTATTGGCACATGACGTAACCAGTAATTTGACAGCATCATTTCCCCTGAGGGTAGAGTTGTCCTAAAAGTCATTCCTATAAAGTCTTTAGCATACCCTAGTTTGTCAGTAAATTTATGGGATACAAAGGAATGTGTGGCTCCTGAGTCAAAAGGACACATGCCACGTGGTTAAATACAGAAATCTGACCTGTAACCACATTGGATGTTCCCACTTCAGCATCTTCCTTGGTAAAAATTGTAACACGAACATCTCGTCGTGAAGTCTGTTTTGGGTGTTCAGACCATACTGGTGGCACTCCTGAAGGCCCTTCGATCCTTCCCTATAAGGCATGAGCTTGAGGCGGTTGTTGACATGCAGGATATTATTGGCGCTGTTGTCCTAGCCTTGAGATATTCTGGCGGTTCATTTAACAATTCTTTGCAAAATGCCCTTCTCTTCCGTACTGATAGCATGTAGTAATGCCAATTTTACACTGGCTTGGATGCCTCCTTCCACGCGTAGCACATGTAGGAAAACTCGGCCCTGTGCCTTGACTAGTCTTCCGCTATTGATTGCAGGTATCTTGACTTCTATTCCTTGAGAAATTCCCTTTTCTTTTTCCTTGCTGTGGTTGGGAGCCTTGAGGGTTGGACTGGTTTGGTCTACCATAGCCAGATTTACTACCTTGTCCTGTCTGCATCCCTATTTGTGCTGATTTGGCAAGGATCTTCCCTTTTTCTTTACTTCCCAAACTTTCTCTCTTTCCTCTTTCTGCCTGAGCAAGTGATATTCAGCCCTGAGGGCCCTGCTTACACAGTCCGCCACTGAAGTAGGCGGTACTGGCCCACTGTCAACTACTACAGCCATTTCTGGCCTGAACATGCCAATCATTTTTTGAATCTTTTCTCTTTCTGTTGGCACCACATATGGACATAACCGAGACAGCTGATCAAATCTACGACACACTTCGCTCATAGACTGATTCCCCTATTTTAGTTCAGCAAATTCTTTTTGTTGACGGCGAAGAACAGCTGGATCATAGTATTTCTGGTTGAATTCCTCCAGAAATTCTTCCTAAGTCATGTTGGTCACATCTCTCCTCATGCGGACCGTATCCCACCAGAAATGGGCATCCTTTCTCAGCACGAAGGTGTGACGCCCCGTGCCCTCAGCGGCCCGGACCGTCACTGAAAACTCTTATTACTTGCTTCTTTAACTTTTACTTATACTTCTTCTTTAAAACCGATACTTAAACTTGCTGAATTTAATACCATAAATTTAGAGGGAATTTTTTTTTTATATACACGTACGTATTTACTATTCACGTATGCATACTATTAAAATGCGAAATTTGAAAAACATAAGGATTTCAATTATACATACATAATTATATACTTGTTTATCTGATTACTATTCACCAGATACTATTTAAATATACTACTCGTACATATACTGTTTAACATTTACTATTCAAAATACTATTTAACTGTCACCATTCAAAATATTATTTACTCATACTGTGCGGAAGAATACTCGCGGTGTATCCATAACCTCATCCTCACATCCACCTCCGCCACCATCATCGTCCCTTGATGTTTACGCTATAGGATGCTTACCTACAGCATGAACACACTCCGTGAGCTTTACGCCCAGTAAGTACAACATGTTAACCGCAAAACATGTTTAAAACATAGCACATACGTAAAATCATAGGCATGACATATATCACTTAATAAATCACATACCATATAAGCATATTACATATCAGCTCACATATCATGTCATCACATAACATGTCATAACACTGAATATAAAACTTCACATACTTTATGCATAACAGGAGCATCGTGTACTGTATGAACTCTACTGAAAAAGAAAGCATAGCGAACTATAACTAATGCATGATCCGGTTATGTTCATTTATGCTTCAAACTTTTCTTTTCTTTTCTTGTCTATTTAGGGCCCATGTGTCAGTACCGTGTACGCGCAGACCAACGGTAACGCCCGAGGTCAACTAATGCCGAAGAGCCATCAACTGATGCTCAACTTGTGGCCTGAACTTTCTTTAACTGGAAACCCCTTCGACTGAAGGAGCCGGTACGACACACCTATTTATTTCCATCTTGTTTAACTGTTCTAGCCATACGCTTCTCTAAGCTGTCCCCAATCCTACGCGGTAGGGATCTATGGCTTCTATCTTGTTCTTTCATCAATCTACTCGATTGTGAAGCTATATGCTCTTATGTATGCTGTGCAGCATCGTGTGCAAGATACATACTTAAAATACTGGAAAAGCATCATTTTAAATTCATTTTATCCATGCTGTAGGCGGAGTTGTACTTACCTGTCAGCAGACAGTTTATACTCTCGCCTTCGTCACAATACAGGTACCTCCCTGTAATCATAATGCAATTCGTTAACATTTACTCTTAGGTCACTGTGGTCATTAGTGACTAATAAAAACTCTATCGTTAGTGATACCGATCCTTATCGGTACTAATTGCCCTTCTGTTAAGAATTTGATTTTCTAATCATTGTTAATTAATTTATTTACCCAATAAATTAATTAACATCGCTCTTAGGTCACTCTATCGTTAGGAACTAATAAACTTATCGTTGTGCGGTACCGATGCCTATCGGTACCCAACTGCTCTACTTTGGGAAATTTGATATCTAATTTTTAATCGTGCTTGATTAATTTGTCTACTTGACAAATTAATCACTGTCTCTCACTATCCCATTCGGACTTAGTCCTTGACTAGCTAACCGACCAGTCAACTGACTGAATACCTCCCGTATGACCATTTAGCCTGTCAGATTACCGTTACCGATGTAATCGCCCCAAATTTTATACTTAGATCATACCCGTCCCTCGGGTGGCACTATTCTGACATAGGGGTCGTTTTCTTACATTACGAAATTTCTAATGGGGCGGTTCACTAATCCTCACAACGTCCGTCCTTCTTTCCCGGACCTAGGTCATCGAGGGGGCTCGGGTTTCCATCCCGATCACATTTTCAGCCCTCGTTTCCTAAAATACCCCTTTTTGCTGTTTTAGAAATTTCGGCAGCATTTCCGCTTAATTTTTGGGTTTCCGGCGTTTAGGAAACGCCTCAAGACCATCTAACCTATTCTAACCTGCCACGTACTAAACCAGAGGCCTAATTTTTACGTAAAAGCTCCGCTTTTTACGTAAAAATATTCACATTTTCTCACATTCTCTTTTTCGATATTTCACCCTTTTTTCTTACTATTCCTCAAGTCATTAAACCATAATTAATACATAATTATTTCCAATATTAAATTGAGGAATAAATAGATCAACACTACTACCAAAATCGTTCCCGTCGGCGGTCGGACGAACCGTTCGGTCTCGACCGTGCAATCTTTGAATCGTCGTTCTTCACTTTTGAAACTCCAGTTTGCAAATCCGATGCCGCGGATGTGTCCGGAACGTCGAAAATAGGCCAACGGGCCATTCTTCAATTTTCGATCTCCGGGTCGCCGTTGACCGGCGTTGACCGCCGTTGACCGGCGTTTACCCGCCGTTGACCGGCGTTGACCACGGCGGCGATGGAAGTGGCGACCACCATCTTGAAGAGCTCGACGAGAGGAACCCATTGGTGGTGTCAATTTCACGAATCGAGGCTCCTATCACCGGAAATCGGCTCTCGAAAAGTCGGCGACGGCGGCGGCGTTGGATCTTCATTTTTCCGGCGTTGTTGCCCAAAATTGATTTGGGGCTTTTGATCTACGTGTTGTTTTGAGCATTTTGACACCGACCTTGCAACTCAACTCCGCCGAAATAGCGAGATCCGACGGCGGCGATGGCGACGGCGACGGCGAACCTGGGGCGGCGCGATTCGGCGGCTGTTGATGTGAAATGAAGCCTGGGTTTTGTTCTACTCTTCACCACGAATCCATTGGGACCGGAATCGTGGCATTTGGACGTCGGACGGCGGAGATACGGCGGTTTGAAAAATTCGACCACCGGCGGCTTTGGGCGGCGCATGCGGCGTGCTCCGGCATCGGTTCGGTCGACTCGGCCCACCGTTGGAATCAGCTCGTCGAGAGCTTTCCAATGGTGCCGGCGGTGTCAAAAACGGAGGCCGGATTCGATAGTTGGTCACTGTTCATCTTCGTGTGGTATGGGAGGGAGAAAATGTGATTTGGAAAAATATGGGGGCTATTTTTCTATAATCCCCAAAATTTCCTCCTTTATACTAATTTTTTTGAAAAATTTTAAGATAGGCTATACTGACTAATTTGGGCGTGCTGAACCCAAATATATCAGTTTTATCTTCATCCGAGGTCGTCTCGACCAGTTTCCCGATACTGTATGGTTCCCGGTCAAAAATTACTTTTTGTGCTCCAATGACTAATTTGAGCATTCTGATTCCAAATATATCAGTTTTATATCAAGAAGAGGTCATCTTGATCAATTTCTTGACACTGTGGTTAGGCCTACACTGTGTTGACACTGTGCACGCATAATGAGGCATTTTCGCGTGAAATTTCAAACACAGTCTCTCTTGACTAATTTGGACGTGCTGATTTCAAATTTATCAGTTTTACGTCCATCTGAGGTCTTCTGGACCAGTTTTCGGGATCTGCATGACCCCGTCTCGAAAAACGTGTCAGGTGCCCGATTGACTAATTTGGGCGTCCTGAGTCTAAATATATCAGTTTCGGGGCGAGAAAAGGTCGTCTTGACCCTCATCCCGATACTGCGTATCCCTTAAACAAAATCTACATTTTATGCTCAATTGACCAGATTGAGCCTGCTGACTATTAATATATCAGTTTTATGCCAGATTAAGGCCGTCTTGGCCACTAACCTGACACTGCGTTTCTCACTATTCACAATTCACTATTCACTGTTCACTATATGACTGACTAATCTGAGCGTTCTGACTTTGATTTTGTCAGTCTATGGGCGAGAAGAGGTCATCTAGACCACTTTTCTCGATACTGTACATCTATTAGGGCAATTATCACTGCTGCGCTCAGATGACCAGTCTGAGCGTACTGATGACTAGCTCATCAGTTCTGTATCATGAAATGGTCGTCTAGACCGGTTTCTTGATATTGCGTGTCTCAACGCATACTCACATAATAGGGTGGACCGATTTCACTGTCGATTACCCCTTTCACTGCATGAATAGTAATTAAACGTTACTATTCCTGTTTAATTCATTCAACTGAAAAGCACACTGTGCTTATTAACTTAATTACATCATTACATAGTAATTAAGTTTCATAATTCATGAGAGTCATTGCAGTGGCTCTCGGCTCATTACACAGCCTTCTACACAGACTCTTACACGTGCGTGTGCAACGCAACACGGGCGTGTACATTTCAGACACGAGCATGTACTAGTTGAGACTACTCAACACGGCCATGTCTTTGAAACACATTCATCTATCTGAGCGGTACACAGCCTCTTACACGGTCGTGTACTTGACCATGTTTCTTAAATTTGCTAAAGGACATTAAATTATGTCCATTTTATTCCTTAATGACTTATTACATGGTAAGTAGGTGCCATGAAAATGGCGGTCATTACAGAAGGTCACACACAAAATCTTTTCTTGATCAGTTAAATTCATGAAGTCGAGGATCCTTTACAGTGAAGAAAGCCACTCCTCTGCCTCAAGTGGGTCAATCGAACCCTCAAACTCCAGTGGTTTCATTCGGCGGAATCATTCGTATAAGGGTTCTTGATTCACCCTCGGTTGAAGCTGCTGGACTTCTGGAACGACTGGTGGCTCTGCTGGTACTGTCTCAGCTGGCTAGGAAGCATTGCCTTCTTCTTAAGCCTGTCTTTGTTGTTCCATAGCGGAAAGTCACTGTCGTAGTTTAGCGTTTTCTCTTATTTGATTTTCAAGGAGAGCTTGTACTTCTTCCAACCTCTCAGCTAGTGTAGGACGTCGGCCTCTTCTTGCACTCATTTCAATCTTTTTCTTCTAACCTTCTTTCTTCTAACCTTGCAAAATAACCAATAATTAGATTTCCCACAATTGATTTTGGAATTTTATGGGAATTTTAAAAGTGTCATTTACTGTAAAACATACACCACAAAACATTTTATATCATTCCATAACACTTTCTTACATCATACATAGCATACACAACATTTACATATACTATAACAACATCTGTCCTAGCTTTTCCACACATACAGACATATATACATATTACACATAGGGTGTATTGACCCACTTTTAGGATTCAACTATCCTATTCATTTTGCCCTATCAGAAATTCCCCAGGGTTTTCATCATCTTCCTCTGAATCATCACCGGTAGCCGTTCCCTGATTATGGGCTGCATTTCCTCCTTATCGTGACGGACCAGCCTCGTGATCATTAGCCATCGGTGCGGGTCCACATAGACATATCAATACCCCTTCTTCATGATTCTGCTCCCATTGATGCTTTTCCATACATTCTTTCAATTGTGCTCTCTCAATTCTAATGGCATTGGCGACAAATTCACGTCTGGGAATGGAATGAAGCAGGCTCACCCTTCTTTTCTGCTCGGAGGTGAGTCTTCTCTAAAACATCTCACGAAAGTCTTCATCAGAAAAGTTTAGGAGTGGGCACCTTTTAACAACATTCTCATCAAAGCGCACTACATAAGTCAACACCGTATCCCTAGGTGTCATCTAAAATCTCTCTACTCTCTGAAAATAATCCCTCACATCTGTTATTCGAGGTAATGATGGTGAGGGTGTGCTCTCCTCTCTAGCCGAAGGATCTAGAGTTGTCTCTAGGCTTTTTCGAAGAAATTGTTGCCTCATGGTCATGCAGAACTCAGCCTAGCTAAGCCTCAATAAGGCCTTTTGGTCAAAGTATTCCTAATAAACTCGAGCGTCCCATTGGAAAGTACTTACTACAAGAATGACCTAGTAATCTCTGTCGATATTGCATGATCGACAAATCAACACCACAGTGTGTAGCCAATCATGTACTTGTGGTGACTGACATCCTCCATCAAAACCAGGGGGCAAGCGAGCCCTAAATGCCCGAGTAGCCTTGGCAGAAACTCTCGAGCCGATATGATCTCATCTACCAACTACTGGTATATCAACTACTACAGGTAGGGGATGGCGTACTGGTGAAGGGGTTGGTGCCCTGGCAGTCTCTGGTACCTTGACTCGGGGAACAGTAGGGTTTGGCGAGGCTGGAATGCGTATAGTCTGTTGTCGGGGTGGGGACGGTCTAATTATAGATCTGGTCCATACCCTTAGAGGACCCCTACCTCGATATGGATGTGGTCGGTAGTAAGGTGGCCTCATCATCTGGCTCTTACATAAGGTTCACTTTATATAAATAAACATAGTACTAATCACAAAGATAGACTTAACTTACTTGGATCGACGAACGGAATGCGCATCGGGCCTTGAGGGACATGGTCAACTGCTCTGATACCAATTGTGGCAGCCCACCCTGAATTGAGGCTACGGTACTAGCATAGTAGAGCTTTAAAGTCCACTATGATAGACCGTTACCTCAATGGGTCACCGGCAACTTACTTAAAACTTGTTCTTGTTAAATTACCATTTGTAGTTAAGATGATTTTTACTTTGAAAATCGAGGAATTTTTTATAAAAAACTAAGCTGTAAAAACATAAACATCATAAAACATAAGATAAACTATTGTCATGCTGGTCGTACATAATTTACATCATGATATATTTTCAAAATATAATTCAAAATCTGCTCTCAAAACATCATTCTAAATCTTGCTCAACGGAAAACATCAGCAGCACCATTCCCCTCGCCTAGCCCTGTAGGCAGATGCAATTTCGCTCCTCATCCATCCACTGTCCACTGGTGTACAGGTTTCTTACCTACAACATGAATAAACTAGTGAGTGACAGGCTCAGTAAGTTCAAATATACATGCAGGAACATAAATAATAAAATCATGGAAAGTACTATCCATATGAATATTAATTTTGACATTTAACCATGAATAGTAAGGTTTACTTTGATCGATACTATTCATGTCAACTTGGGTCTAAGCTACTATACATACAGTTAGTATGTTTTATGCTCAATTTTAGCAATTCTTAAGTCTTTAGTCTTTATCTGATACTGAATTCTGATATTGGGCCCCCTGAATTGGTCATACCGTAGTGCATGCATAGCTGAGAGGGACTCTAGGGAGTGACCCAGTGGCCAATCCTCTACAATCTAACTATATCAAACTTCCAAACCCAGGACATATCACCAGCGGTTTGGAGTCCTATCGTAATTGAATTTGAGATACCTCTACCTGTGTGGGAGGCTGGTACACCAATACTGATTTAATTTCTAAGTTTCTGGTGGTTCCTAACTGATGGCAATTATGCTACCTCCAGGGTCTGGAACTCTTTAAATTATTCTGTAGTTTATTTTGTAGTTTTCTTAAGTTTTTATCTTTTGTGTTAGTGTGCATATAGCACCTGACTACTAAATTTCTGTCATCTATATCACATAAACATACTGAATAAATTCATGCTGCAGACAAATAAATGTCTGAACTTATAGGCATTTTGCTAGCGATTCCTTTCCTGAGTCAACCGGCTTCCTTAAATCGTCTTTTGGTTGATTTCCTATAACCGAAATAGATCACTTTTATTTTTACTATTCATTTCATATCTAACATACGGTGAAAATATAAAATTCTGATTTGGATTCTTAATTATTCGTTTTGGGACTCATATTCTCAATTCTGTAATATTTATGCCGCATAAAATGCTATTTCGGGCCTTAATATCTATTTTCTGAACCTTTTGACAAAATGACCGTTTTGCCCCTAACTTTTGGCAAAATGACCATTTCGTCCTTAGCGGGATTTCCCCCCCGTTTTTCTTACTTACAGCTCTATTATAGCCTTTAGAAATTTAATAAAATAATTCTGAGGCTTTTACAGCCTTTTTCTAGCAATTTAGAACATTTTGGTCAAAATAACCATTTTGCCCCTGACGTGACTATAGACCAGGAAATTCTCGTTTTATCGTTTTATCTAGGTTTTCTGATCCCAAAACTCATAAAATAACTTTTCTTAGGTTTTACCGAGCTTTTACGACATTTTCTACCAAAACGCTCGGGTTACTATTCATTCGACCCTCGGGTGGTACTATTCCGACCCTCGTGGTCGTTTCTCGTTTTTCTAGCCTTTCGAGACCTCAAATGTCTATTTCACTAGTTATGTAATCGTCCCTTATTTTCTTCTCGAGCTTAGGTTCCTGAGGGGGCTTGGTTTTCCGGTTCCGGACCCTAGTTTTACCCCTCGTTTACCAAATTGCCCTTCGGGCATCTTAAAAATTTCAGCAGCATTTCCGCTGAAATTCTAGGCTCCTGGCATTTAGGAAACACCTCAAAACTATCTATCCCATTCTACCCTGCCGAGTACTATACCACAAACCTAATTTTTCGTAAAAGTTACAAACTTTTTACGTAAAATTACACAATAACACTTACTCGTTTTTAACGGGATTTCAACCCGTTCTTTATCATTTTTAGGCCCGGTTTTATACACCATTTACATATTCACATGGCTTAACAAAACTTTCTCATTTTCACTAAACCTATACACTGTTTTCATTGCCAAAATACATACCAAATTTAATTTTTCCTTATTCCTCACTTTATGTATCATTTCATCACACATTACATTGCAAAACCCTAGCATAAACCATCAAAATTTCATACATTAACCCCTTAAAAGCCATGGATTTTCCTTGGAAAATCAACCTCAAAATTTTGTTTTCATTTCCATTTCTTTCCTTATTTTCTACACATGAACAATGTCATCTTTAAAAATACAATTTCACCAACACAAACCACATTTTTCCTCTTTCTTCCCCACTGTTTTCAATTGAAAAACAAGCAACAACATTTGGTGTTTTTCAATTTCATTTCATCCATTTCTTTTATTTCCTTTCCACATACATTTTAACACTAAAAACCAAGCAAAACATCATGAAAATTTTATCTTTCCAAACCCTAATAACCCCATGGTTTTGATAAAAGAAAGCACATACAAAACTTGCTTTTCATGCTTATGATTTCACACTTGTTTTAATCATTCACCATTTACAAACTTTCAACCAAAAATTCTTGAAACAAAGACTGATTTTCTTCTCATTAAAACAGCCCATTCCACAAGGTTTTTCTTCATGAAAATAAGAAGAAATCATACCAAACTAGAAGATTACCTTGCTTGCTTGATGAATTGAACTTGGTGATGGATTTTTCACACTTTCTTGCACAAATCTTGAAGAAATTTTTGTGCTTTCTATGGGGGAGACACAAGGCTTCAATGGGGGCTGAAAACCAAAAAGTTTTCTGGTTTCTAATGGCTTAAAACCGTGTATATAAGCAGCCAAAAAGGAGGGACCAAGTTGCAAATGATTTAAGGGTATTTTAGCAAACTTTTTGTTTAATTTTTCTACTCTTTAGGGGCTATTTTGTAATTAATCAAAGAGGACCAGATTTTGTTTCTGATTTTGGCCCCAAAATCCGCCACCAATCTTGCCCTAGAACTTTCTTGAATTTTTGATAAACTTTCTTTGACTTTTCTAGTTGACTTTGCATCTTAACCATTTATTTTTCTTGATTTTAAACCCTAGCCCTTGGATTGGAATGTATCCTTACATCCTTTCAAAGGTTAACACTCAATCTTTGACCTCTCATGATTATATGGAGTCAAACTTTTGACCAAAAGTCAAACCGAAAATTTTTGCACCGAAATCACGTAGACGAGTTCCTGAGGCTGTCTGCACAATCAGTTTTCCTTATTTCACTCTGGTTTGCCTTAAAATCAACACCATAATTATTTCATCTTTTAGTGGTTTATATCATACTTTCAAAATTTTCGAAACCGAAAAAGAATAACTTGTTCGATTTTGGTTCAGTAAAATTTTCCGTTTCTGATCACACTCTTGTCAACACTGTCCAAACATTTCTGCGCATTCTAAATAATAGTAAAACATATATTTTACAGTTTTACACATAAAAATCATTGAGTATACAAGTTATACAAAATTTCTAGAAACAATAAAATTTCTCGATTATGACAATTTCTCACTCTAACAAGACGTATCTTTGTCATTTAAGACTTGATCATATTAATTAGGATAGGATTCAAAGATTGGTGAAGGACGGTCCTTTAGAATCTCTGAAGGAGTTATGTCTTCCTCAATGTAAGTCTTGTCTTGAGGGTAAGATGAATAAGAGGTTTTATGGAGCTAAGGGTATTGGGGCTTAGGAACTCTTAGAAATTATGCACACCAACATATGTAGCCCTATGAATGTTGTAGCACGAGGAGGGTTTAAGTATTATGTCTCTTTTATAGACAATTACTTGAGGTATGGATATGTATACCTGATACACTGTAAGAGCGAAACCTTTGACAAGTTCAAAGAGTATCATGCGGAAGTGGAGAAGCAATTGGGTAAATCCATAAAGACACTTTGATCTGGTCGAGGTGGCAAATACCTCTCTGATGAATTTCTAGGATATTTTGTAGAGAATGGGATATTATTCCAATTGACTGCACTTGGTACTCTACAACAGAATGGTATAGCCGAAAGGAGAAATAGGACCTTATTGGATATGGTATGGTCCATGATGAATTATTCAATGCTACCATTATCATTTTAGGGATATGTATTACAAATGGCTTACTATATTCTGAACCAACTTCTAAGTAAATCAATTTCCAGGACTCTGTATGGATTGTAGCGTGGCAAGAAGTCCTGCCTCAAACATATGAAAATTTGGGGCTGCCCGACACATATACTAGATGGATATGAAGAAGTTAGAACCAAGATCTAAATTATGCATGTTTGTAAGGTATCCTAATGGAACTAAGGGAGGTTTATTCTATAACTCAAAGGAACAAAAAGTCATTGTATCAACCCATGTGATATTCTTAGAAGAAAGTGACATGAATGACTTTAAGTCTCGAAGCAAAGTGGTGCTAGAGGAGTTATCAGGTGATAAAACTACTCCGCAGGTTTCAATCTTAGGCATAAGTTTGAGTTCTAGTGAAAGACCTACAGATGATCAATAGTTTAGGGTGCTTCATCATAGTGGGAGGGTTTCAAGGAAACCTAATTATTGAGGTATACCAGGCCAAGGCTTATAAGCATGAGGATGATCCGGTCACTTATGATGAAGCTATAAATGATGTTGATCCTAAATCTTGGAAACAGGCCATGAACAATGAGATGGATTTAATGAAATCCAACTCTATTTGGGAACTTGTAGATCTACAGGATGAGATAAAACCCACTAGGTGTAAGTGGGTCTACAAAAGAAAGAAGGACGCGGAAGGGAGAGTCGAAACTTTCAAGGTTAGACTTGTGGTAAAGGGATATATGCAAAAGGCTAGAATCGATTATGATGAAACCTTTTCACCTGTTGCTATGCTAAAGTCTATCTGTATTCTTCTATCCATTGCTATAGCTCTCGATTACGAGATCTAGCAAATAGACATTAAGGCGGCATTCTTGAATGGCCATCTTAAGGAAAGTATCTATATGATATAGCCCGAAGGGTTCGTAGTAAAAGGCCAAGAAAGAAAAGTTTACAAGTTGCTTAGATCCATTTATGGATTAAAGCAAGCATCTCGATCATCGAACCAAAGATTTGATCATGCGATCAAAACATTAGGTTTTGAGCAGAACGTTGATGAATCTTGTGTTTATAAATATATTAAGGATGGAATAGTGGTCTTTTTAATGCTCTATGTTGATGATGTAGGAAAATAAATCGGTAAAAACGTATCAGAGTGGCGCAGCGGAACAATAAAAATTTTTAGATCGTTAAATATCTCATGATGCCATATACAATAAACCAACAACAATTAAAACTCATACCTCAAGGACGCCAATCTTGCAGGAGGAGAATGACTGGAGGCTTCAACCAACTAGCCTTCTCTACTATTCTCCAATTCCCGAATGGCTGAGTGTGTGGGCACTCTGAACCTCGATCGGTATGCTAGCACTGCTAGTCTTCTTCCGACCACCCAGATCTCTAAAGAACTTTATTGTCACGATGAGCTGTGCAACAATAAGCCTGCTCACCTGAGAGTCTGTGGTCTGAGAGAACTGGAGTGGCAGGACCTCTATTTATACACCTGCATGAGGTGAATCTCTGAATTTGAATTGGATTAGGAAAAGATATTTTCCCTTATCCAAACCCATAAAATCTGAATTTTTCAAAGGGAGTATCTCCACAATATAATTCGGTTTTACTAGGATAAATCCAATCAAATCTAAACAAGATTTTAACTAAAATTTTTATCTCCCTTTTTCAACAAAAAATCCGAATTTCACAAGGAGAAAATCCTCCAAAAAATTTCGGCCATTATGGATAAGGGAGAATCAAAAATTCCACTAGGATTTTCAAGCTTAAATCTCATCTCAACCTTATCCAAAAATAACCGAATTTCCTAGGATAAAGGCTCCAAAATTTCGGCCACTTTTAGGGAGGAGAGAATCCAAATTCAACTAGGATTGAAGCTTGAATTTACCCTTGAATCTCATCCACAAAATCCGAAATCTTTCATGAGGATTATCCTCAAAAATTTCGTCCCTTATTTGTTGGGATTTGGATTCAAAATTCAAGTAGGATTCTAACAAGATTATCCTCTCCAAATCCAACTCAAATTCGAATTTCAAACCTTGTGGATTTTCCACAACAAATTCAAATCCTACTTGGACTGTGATTCAAAATTTGAATTTCAAATTTCAAATTCAAATTTCAAATTCAAATTTCAAATTTCAAATTTAAATTTCAAATTCAAATTTCAAATTCAAAATTCAAATTTCAAATTTCAAAATTCAAATTTCAAATTTCAAAATTCAAATTTCAAATTCCACAAAACGGTTGTGTTTCATATTCTTGTTCTCATGGATAATTTTCTACAACTCCAATCCAATCTCAAATAAAATCATGGCAACTTTATTTGGAGTTCGAATAATTGTGTACTCTATTATCCAAAACAAAATCTGAATCCAACCGGAGAGAATCTTGTCTACCATCCTAATCCTGTGTCATCACCATCCATGCACAATAAACTAGCCAATAGCATACACAAATCAATTTGCCAAACGTTAAGGAATTATGTGGAGCTAGTAGAGGGACTGATTGGACATATATAATCGGGCTCCCGTGATTCCATATGATCATCATTCTGTACCGAACAACTCAATCATATGATCACTAGTTTCAGAGTCACACCACTATAAACCTGAAACTGAACTCCCAATTATATACCGTATTACGTAAGCCTGTGACGAGCTACTATCTAATGACCTTGTCATATATGCAAAACCCTCATATGATATCCATGATCAGCCTTAGGTCAAAGTCCGTTTAATCCTACTGATCAGGCTATCTTAAAGTTCCATTATACTACCGAATCAAGAAAATGATTATTCACCATATGTGAATAAGAAGTCATCCGCCCAGCAGACAACCCAAGGCCTTGTCCATTTTCACATTCAGTATAATGCCTTTAAGAGGATACCTTTAACTCCTCAGAGCTATGATTCCGATATCTGCAAACAAACCCTTCATCGTATAGAAGTCATGCACCCAACAAACCGGTCTATAAGCTTACTACCTCTGAGACGCTTTAGCCATTGGAACATCAAAGTACACAAGTCATATACATGAAGTAGTTCATTTACTCAGGATTAAGGTTATTGCACAATGAACATCAAAAGCAGATTGATCCACTCATAGCGGACTACGTAGATCAATCACGCTTTAGTCCCGGTCTAATATGTCACCACCAAGCAACATATCTATGTCTCTACTTGGGAGTCCAGCTCCAGACAGTCAAGACAAACCGTCCCCTCTAAGGCTTTAGACAACATAATAGTCTTATCATGAGTTAGATGCTCGGTCTAACCCCATAGACTACAGACCATAGTTTAGACTGCTAACTTTAGAACATTGTCTTCTCGCATACAAAAGTCCATTGCATGCAATATTCTAACAGTTTAAACACAAGCAGTCAGTGAGCCATATTGCTTACATTTACTTTAACATGTAAATAAGACGAGGACAAATAGCAATGTAATGAATAACCTCTATGTATAATTTTATTATCCAGTTCAAAATGAATACATCAAAATGTCTCTAATACTTAGGGCATTTCCTAACAGATGGTATACTACTTATTGGCAATAATGTAGGGAATTTATCTTCGGTCAAACCTTGACAACACTAACAATTTGACATGAAGCACTTGAGAGAAGCTAATTATGTTCTAGACATTTGTCTCTTTAGAGATCAAAAGAACAAAATGATAGTATTGTCCTAAGCTTCATACATAGACAAGATAATTGAAAAGTATGCAATGCAAGAGGCAAAGAAAGGTTCATAAGCTTCCATTGCCAGTCTAACTCTTTCATTGGATGACTGTCCTAAGACATCGGAAGAAAGAGAGTGCATGAGTAAGGTCCCTTATGCATCCACTATGGATAGCCTTATATATGCTATACTTTGCACACGCCCAAATATTTGTTTTGTGGTAGGTATGGTGAGTCGATATCAAGTGAATCCTGGAATCAAGCACTGGCAAGCAGTAAAACATATACTCAAGTATCTTAATAGAACGAGGGATTATATGCTAGTGTATTCTGGAGGGGACCTAACACCCATAGGATACACGGATTCAGACTTCCAGACTTGCAAGGATTTGAGGAAGTCGACATCAGGATTAGTGTTCTTACTCAGAAGAGGTGCCATTGTGTGGAAGAGCGTGAAATAGGATTACATGGCTGACTTTACGATGGAGGCTGACTATGTGACTATGGCTAAGGTATCTTAAGAAGCGGTATGGCTCTATAAGTTCTTTAGAGATCTTGAGGTCATTCTGGATATTGACAAGACTATCAATAATAGCATAACTATTGCCAACACAAGGGAATCTAGGAATCACTAGATGACAAAGCACATAGATCGAAGGTACCACATAATAACAGGGCACATGGAGACAGGACTAGTGGATGTATGTAAGATCACGTCTGAGGACAACATTGTCGATCCCTTTACTAAGATTTTGGTGGCTAGAAGCTTTGAGAGGCATGTTAAGGCAATAGGGATGGGAAACATGACACATCTACTAGCTTAGGGCAAGTGGGAGATTGTCAGGAAATGCCCTAAGCATGAAAGACATTTTAATGTATTTCATTTATTTTGAACTGGATAATAAAGTTATATTTAGAGGTTATTCATTACATTGCTATTTGTTCTCATTTTATTTATATGTTAAAGTAAATGTAAGCAAATATGGCTCACTGACTGCTTATGTTAAACTATTAGAATGTTGCATGTAATGGACTTTTGTATGTGAGAAGACAACATTCTAAAGTAAGCAGTCTAAATTATGGTCCATAGTCTATAGGAGCATCTAACTTATATTAAGACTATTATGTTGTTTAAAACCATGGTGGGGATGGTTTGTATTGACTATCCAGAGCATAGACTCTGGAGTAGAGACATAGATATATTGCTTGGTGGTGACATATAGTACCGGGACTAAAGCTGATTGATCTACGTAGTCCGCTGTGAGTGGATCAATCTGCTTTTGACATTCATTTGCAATAACATTAATCCTAAGTAGATGAGTTACTTTATGTATATGACTTGTATACTTTGATCTTCCAATGGCTAAAACATCTCAGAGCTAGTAAGCTTATAGACTGATTTGTTGGGTGTATGACTTGTATACGATGGAGGGTTTGTTTATAGATATTGGAATCATAGCTCTAATAAGGAGTTAAGGTTATCATTTTAAAGGTATTATACTGGATGTGAAAATGGACAAGGCCTTGGGTCATCTGCTAGGCAGATAACTTCTTATTCATATATAGTAAATTATCATTTTCTTACTTTGTAGTATAATGGAACTTTAAGATAGCTTAATCAGTAGGTTAAATGGACTTTGACCTAAGGCTAATCATAGATATCATATGAGGATTTTGCATGTACGACAAGGTCATTGGACAATAGCTTGTCACAGGCTTTCGTAATACGGTATATAATTGAGTTATTGGGTACAGAGCAATGATCATATGGATTCATGGGAGCCCAATTATATATGTTCAAGTGGTCCCTCTACTAGCTCTATATAATTCCTTAATGGATGGCAAATTGATCATGGTATACTTTTTAGCTTGTTGTCTTGCATGGATTTAAGTGGTGTCCACATAGAAAAAGGGTGGAAGACAATATTATCTCCTGATGACTTCAAATTTTGTTTTGGATAAGAGATTGCACAATTATTCAAATTCCAAATAAGTCACCATGATTTTATTTGTATTTGAATTGGAGTTATGAAAAATTATCTACGAGGGCAAAAATTTGAAATATAAGTTTTTTGTGGAGTTTGAAATTTGAATTTGAAATTTGAATTTGTAATTTAAATTTGAAATTTGAATTTGATATTTGAATTTGAAATTTGTAATTGAATTTTGAAATTTGAACTTTGAAATTTGAATTCAAATTTTGAATCGCAAATCAAGTGGTAGCCGAATTTTTTTATGGATAATTCCACATGGCAAATTTAGTTTTCTTGTAGATAGGGAAGAGGAGGATCTTATTTTGTGACGCCCCGTGCCCTCAGCGGCCCAGACCGTCACTGAAAACTCTTACTTGCTTCTTTAACTTTCACTTATACTTCTTCTTTAAAACCGATACTTAAACTTGCTGAATTTAATACCATAAATTTAGAGGGAAATTTTTTTTTTTAATATACGCGTATGTATTTACTATTCACGTATGCATACTAGTAAAATGCGGAATTTGAAAAACATAAGGATTTCAATTATACATACATAATTATATACTTGTTTATCTGATTACTATTCACCAGATACTATTTAAATATACTACTCGTACATATACTGTTTACTGTTCCAAAATACCGTTTAACCTTTACTATTCAAAATACTATTTAACTGTCACTATTCAAAATATTATTTACTCATACTGTGCGGAAGAATACTCGCGGTGTATCCATAACCTCATCCTCACATCCACCTCCGCCACCATCATCGTCCCTTGATGTTTACGCTATAGGATGCTTACCTACAGCATGAACACACTCCGTGAGCTTTACGCCCAGTAAGTACAACATGTTAACCGCAAAACATGTTTAAAACATAGCATATACGTAAAATCATAAGCATGACATATATCACTTAATAAATCACATACCATATAAGCATATCACATATCAGCTCACATATCATGTCATCACATAACATGTCATAACAGTGAATATAAAACTTCACATACTTTATGCATGACAGAAGCATCGTGTACTGTATGCACTCTACTGAAAAAGAAAGCATAGTGAACTATAACTAATGCATGATCCGGTTATGTTCATTTATGCTTCAAACTTTTCTTTTTCTCTTCTTGTCTATTTAGGGCCCATGTGTCAGTACCGTGTGCGCGCAGACCAACGGTAACTCTCGAGGTCAACTAATGCCGAAGAGCTATTAACTGATGCTCAACTTTTGGCCTTAACTTTCTTTAACTGGAAACCCCTTCGACTGAAGGAGCCGGTACGACACACCTATTTATTTCCATCTTGTTTAACTGTTCTAGCCATACGCTTCTCTAAGCTGTCCCCAATCCTACGCGGTAGGGATCTATGGCTTCTAACTTGTTCTTTCATCAATCTACTCGATTGTGAAACTATATGCTCTTATGTATGCTGTGCAGCATCGTGTGCAAGATACATACTTAAAGTACTGGAAAAACATCATTTTAAATTCATTTTATCCATGCTGTAGGCGGAGTTGTACTTACCTGTCAGCAGACAGTTTATACTCTCGCCTTCGTCACAATACAGGTACCTCCCTGTAATCATAATGCATTACATTAACATTTACTCTTAGGTCACTGTGGTCATTAGTGACTAATAAAAACTCTATCGTTAGTGATACCGATCCTTGTCGGTACTAATTGCCCTTTTCTTAAGAATTTGATTTTCTAATCATTGTTAATTAATTTATTTACCCAATAAATTAATTAACATCGCTCTTAGGTCACTCTATCGTTAGGAACTAATAAACTTATCGTTGTGTGGTACCGATGCCTATCAGTACCCAACTGCTCTACTTTGGGAAATTTGATATCTAATTTTTAATCGTGCTTGATTAATTTGTCTACTTGACAAATTAATCACTGTCTCTCACTATCCCATTCCGACTTGGTCCTTGACTGGCTGACCGACCAGTCAACTGACTGAATACCTCCCGTATGACCATTTAGCCTATCGGGTTACCGTTACTGATGTAATCGCCCCAAATTTTATACTTAGATCACACCCGTCCCTTGGGTGGCACTATTCTGATCTAGGGGTCATTTTCTTACATTTCGAGATTTCTATTTGGGCGGTTCACTAATCCTGTAAACGTCCGTCCTTCTTTCCTGGACCTAGGTCATCGAGGGAGCTCGGGTTCCCATCCTGATCACATTTTCACCCCTCGTTTCCAAAAATACCCCTTTGTGCCATTTTAGAAATTTCGGCAGCATTTCCGCTTAATTTTTGGGTTTCCGGCGTTTAGGAAACGCCTCAAAACTATCTAACCTATTCTAACCTGCCACGTACTAAACCAGAGGCCTGATTTTTACGTAAAAGCTCCGCTTTTTACGTAAAAATATTCAAATTTCCTCACATTCTCTTTTTCGACATTTCATCCCTTTTTCTTACAATTCCTCAAGTCAGTAAACCATAATTCATACATAATTATTTCCAATAATAAATTGAGGAATCAAGGGATCAAAACCACTACCAAAATCGTTCCCGTCGGCGGTCGGACGAACCGTTCGGTCTTGACCGCCCAATCTTTGAATCGTCGCTCTTCACCTTTGAAACTCCGGTTTGCAAATCCGATGCCGCGGATGTGTCCGGAACGTCGAAAATAGGCCAACGGGCCATTCTTCAATTTTCGGTCTCCGGGTCACCGTTGACCGGCGTTGACCGCCGTTGACCACGGCCGCGATGGGAGTGGCGACCACCATCTTGAAGAGCTCGACGAGAGGAATCCATTGGTGGTGTCAATTTCACCAATCGAGGCTCCTATCACCGGAAATCGGCCCTCGAAAAGTCGGCGACGGTGGCGGTGTTGGATCTTCATTTTCCGGCGTTGTTGCCCAAAATTGATTTGGGGCTTTTTATCTACGTGTTGTTCTGAGCATTTTGATACCAACCTTGCAACTCAACTCCGCCGGAATAGCGAGATTCGACGGCGGTGATGGCCACGACGACGGTGAACCTTGGGCGGCGCGATCCGGCGGCTATTGACATGAAATGAAGCCTGGGTTTTGTTCTACTCTTCACCACGAATCCATTGGGACCGGAATCGTGGCATTTGGACGTCGGACGGCGGAGATACGACGGTTTGAAAAATTCGGCCACCGGCGGCTTTGGGCGGCGCGTGCGGCATGCTCCGTCGTCGGTTCCGTCGACTCGGCCCACTATTGGAATCAGCTCATCGATAGCTTTCCAATGGTGCCGGCGGCGTCGAAAACGGAGGTCGGATTCCACTGATGGTTACTGTTCATCCTCGTGTGGTGTTGGGGAGGAAATGGGATTTGGAAAAATTATGAGGGCTATTTTTCAATAGTCCCAAAAATTTCGTCCTTTTATACTAATTTTTTTGAAAAATTTTAAGATAGACTATACTGACTAATTTGGGCGTGCTGAACCCAAATATATCAGTTTTATCTTCATCCGAGGTCGTCTCGACCAGTTTCCCGATACTGCATGGTTCCCGGTCAAAAATTACTTTTTGTGCTCAAATGACTAATTTGAGCATTCTGATTCCAAATATATCAGTTTTATATCAAGAAAAGGTCATCTTGATCAATTTCTTGATACTGTGGTTAGGCCTACACTGTGTTGACACTGTGCACGCATAATGAGGCGTTTTCGCGTGAAATTTCAAACACAGTCTCTCTTGACTAATTTGGACGTGCTGATTTCAAATTTATCAGTTTTACGTCCATCTGAGGTCTTCTAGACCAGTTTTCAGGATCTGTATGATCCCCTCTCGAAAAATGTGTCAGGTGCCCGATTGACTAATTTGGGCGTCCTGAGTCTAAATATATCAGTTTCGGGGTGAGAAAAGGTCGTCTTGACTCTCATCCCAATACTGCTTATCTCTTAAACAAAATCTACATTTTGTGCCCAATTGACCAGATTGAGCCTGTTGACTATTAATATATCAGTTTTATGCCAGATTAAGGCCGTCTTGGCCACTAACCTGATACTGCGTTTCTCACTATTCACTAATCACTATCTGACTGACTAATCTGAGCGTTCTGACTTTGATTTTGTCAGTCCATTGGCGAGAAGAGGTCATCTAGACCACTTTTCTCCATACTGTACATCTATTAGGGCAATTATCACTACTGCGCTCAGGTGACCAGTTTGAGCGTACTGATGACTAGCTCATCAGTTCTGTATCATGAAATGGTCGCCTGGACCGGTTTCTTGATATTGCGTGTCTCAACGCATACTCACATAATAGGGTGGACCGATTTCACTGTCGGTTGCCCCTTTCACTGCATAAATAGTAATTAAATGTTACTATTCATGTTTAATTCATTCAACTGAAAAGCACACTGTGCTTATTAACTTAATTACATCATTACATAGTAATTAAGTTTCATAATTCATGAGAGTCATTACAGTGGCTCTCGGCTCATTACACAGCGTTCTACACGAACTCTTACGCGTGCGTGTGCAACACAACATGGGCGTGTACATTTCAGACACAGACATGTACTAGTTGAAACTACTCAACACGACCATGTCTTTGAAATACATTCATCTATCTGAGCGGTACACAGCCTCTTACACGATCGTGTACTTGACCGTGTTACACTACACGACTATGTACACTCACACGGCTATTAATAAATACACAGTCTGAATGGCACACGGTCACTCACACGGCTGTGTACCTGACCGTGTTACTTAAATTGTACTAAAAGACATTAAATTATGTCCATTTTATTCCTTAATGACTTATTACATGGTAAGTAGGTGTCATGAAAATGGCGGTCATTACATATTTGAATCTTACTTGAATTTTGAATCCTCATTCCTTGCACAAAGTGGCCAAATTTCTTTAGGTTTATCCACTAAGAAGAGAATCGGTTTTTGTATGGATAAGGATGAGAGAAAAATTCAAGTTTCAATCCTATTCGAATTTTGAATCTCTCCCTTTCTCTATGGATAATGCCAAAGGGAGAATCAGTTTTTGTGGATAAGGGTGAGATGAAATTCAAGTTAAAATTGTATTTGAATTTTGAATACAAAATCTTCTAAGGGTGGCCGAATCTTCCCATGTTTTTGGCCTATGGAGAATTCGGATTTTGTGTGGAAAAGGGGAGAAAATCTTCTCTTGGTCCAATTCAAAATTCAATGGATCACGTCATGCAAAACTATACATAGGGTTCCTGCCACACTAGTTCTCTTAGACCACGGGCTCTCAGGTGAGTAGGCTTATTATTGCACAAATCACCGTAGTAATAAGTGCTAAAAGAGATCTGGGTGGTTAGCTGAAGACTAGTAGTGGTAGTGTACCGATTGAGGATTCGAGTGCCCACACACTCTACTATCTGGGAATTGAAGAATAGTAGAGAAGGTTAGTTAGTTGAGGCCCTCCTATCATTCTCCTCCTGCATTCTTGGCATCCTCCAAAGGTATAAAGTTATTGTTGTTAATTTATTATATATAACATCATAATTTTTTTAATGATCTTTATAAAATTTTTATAATTCTACCATACCACTCTAATAGATTTTTCCTGTACTTGTTATGTTTTACATAAGTTGTCATGGAACATGTATTTTCTATCAATTAAAGCTAGTCTTGGTAATCATACAATGATCAGGGGTCATTATCATAATGATCGGTCAATATAATATGTTTGTACATATGTCTTGTCATATTGCAGAAAGCGTATATATAATTTTTGAACAATATCATTAATATTGACAATTGTGTTATAGTTTACATAATTTGTTATACCTTAAGTATTTCTTGCCAATTAAAGCTAGTCTTGGTCATCATATAATGATTAAGGGTCATTATTATAATGACCGTCTGATATAATATGTTTGTATTTTATGTCCTATCATATTACAGATGTGTATATATAATTTGTGAATAAAAATCATCAATGTTGATAATCTTATTATGGTCTACATAATTTGTTACAGCTCATGTATTGCTTGCCAATTAAAGATGGTCTTAATCATCATATAATGACTAGAGATCATTATCATAATGACTGGCCGATATAATATGTTTGTATCCTATATCCTATTATATTACAATAAGTGTATATATAATTTATGAACAGACATCATCAATATTGACAATTAAGTTATGGTTTACATGATTTTTTATGCCTTATGTATTATTTGCTAATTAAAGCTGCTCTTGGTCATCATATAATGACCAGAGGTCATTTACATAATTACCATCTAAAGAAATTTGTTTGTATCCTACGTCCCATCATATTAGACTATTAGCCATGTATATATATCAAAGTAAATATGAAAAAGACATTATAATTCAAAATTTCCTAGTCGTTGTCCTTCTTAATATCTCTTTACGCATTCTCGAAATCTTTCCATAAAGCATGGTACCATAGTTGGCAAGTCATGTACTCTCGAAATAGGGACATGCGCTACTATGTGGAGTAGTACTCCATTCTTTTGCCTTCAGCCAGAGAATGTGCATTTACAATGGTGACAATTCAAAAGTCTTCCTTGCATTACTGGAGTCAGCATAATAATTATCAACAATCAACATAAAAATTAACAAGAGTCAATATAACATTACTAGTAGTTGAAATAAAAATTATTACGAGCCAAACGCCAAAATGACTATAAGTAAATTAATGAGTCACCCATTCAATTAACGTGGAACATCACGATGGTAACTGGAATTGGATCCAACTTCGAGCCACTTCTTGGCTTACTATCAAACAAGTCGACTTTATCAGCAATAAGTCCAAGAAATTGAACATTGCATCCATTGCATACATGAGGTGGTCATTATGGACTCCATCAGATGCCATTGAGTTGTAAACCTGTATGTTCTACGTATTTAGGTCGCATGCTAAAAGAATCCAATGATTCTAATTTAGTATGTTCATTGGAATGAACACTTCCTCAACATCAAATCGCAACCAATTTCATGCGACCTCACCACCTAGGATGTTTTTCCCCAAGTTTTGCACCTTTCTCCACACATAGCCAGTTTTCTACACTTTTATTTAGGGCCATACTTCATGGATTGTCGAATTAAAAAGAGTGTCAGTCCTGGTGAAGGGTATCCTTAAATACTTAGGATAATGTTTGTGCTTCTTCTTTAAATAGTAAAAGGCATCATTGATGTGCTGTTTATTACAAAATCATTACACAATCTAAGTAATAAGTACAAAACAAAACCAATAGAATATCAATTTGAAAAGGAACATCAAATCGCGTTACACTTACTTATTGTAGGAAAAAATCAGTAAAAATATATCAGAGTGGTGCAGTGGAATTACAAAAAATTTTTCAAGATCGTTAAATATCTCTTAATGCCATATACAATAAACTAACAATAATAAAACTCATACCTCTAGAGGATGCCAAATTGCAAGAGAAGAATGAACAGAGGGCTTAAACCAACTAGCCTCCTCTACTATTCTCTAATTTCTAGATGGTAGAGTGTGTGAGCATTCGGATCCTCGACCAGTATGCTAGCACTGCTAGTCTCCTTTCGGCCACCCAGATCTCTAAAGAACTTATTGTCATGGTGAGTTGTGCAACAATAACCCTGCTCACCTGAGAGTCTGTAGTCTGAGAGAACTGGAGTGGTGGGACCCCTATTTATAGACTTGCATGAGGTGATCCCTTGAATTTGAATTGGGCCAACAGAAGATTTTCTTCGTTCCTTCCACACAAAATCCGAATTTCCTATAGGCCATAATCAAGGGAAGATTTGACTACTAGGGGATTTTGCATTTAAAATTCAAACAGGATTTTAACTTGAATTTTATATCCTCATTTATCCACTAAAACCGAATTTCCCTTAGGCCAAGAACATGTCTACATTCGGCCATCCAAGTGTGAGGAGAATCAAAATTCAAATAGGATTTTCTAGCTTAAATTTCATCTCACCCTTATCCACAAAAAATCGATTCCCCTTTAGGTTTATCCACAAAGATTTCAGCCACTTTATGAGGGAGAGATTCAAAATTCAAATAGGATTGAAACTTGAATTTTTCACTCATCCTTATCCAAACCAAATCTGAATTCTCTTAGGGATAAATACCTTTAACAAATTCGGCCATTCTCGATAGATTTAGGATTCAAAATTCAAGTAGGACTCAAATAATATCTTCCTCTCCCTTATCTACTATAAATCTGAATTTTACATGTGGAATTCTCCACAACAAATTCGATTACACCATGGATTTGTGATTCAAAATTTGAATTCAAAATTTAAAGTTTAAATTTCAAAATTCAAAATTCAAATTCAAATGTCAAATTCAAATTTCAAATTCAAATTTCAAATTCAAAATTCAAATTTCAAAATCCACAAAAAAGTTGTAGTTCAAATTTTTGTGCTCATGGATAATTTTCCAAAACTCCAATTCAAACTCAAATAAAATCATGGCAATTTTATTTGGTATTCAAATAATTGTGTAATCTCTTGTCCAAAATAAAATTCGAACTCAACTAGAGAGAATCTTGCCTTCCATCCTTATCCTATGTAGACACTATCCATATCGATGCAAAGATAACTAGCCAATAAGCATACTCTGATCAATTTGCCATCCGTTAAGGAATTATGTGTGTTAGGAAATGCCCTAAGTATTAGAGACATTTTGATGTATTTATTTTGAACTGGATAATAAAATTATACATATAGAGGTTATTCATTACATTGCTATGTGTCCTCATTCTATTTACATGTTAAAGTAAATGTAAGCAAATATGGCTCCCTGACTGCTTGTGTTAAAACTGTTATAACATTGCATGCAATGGACTTTTGTATGCGAGAAGACAATATTCTAAAGTAAGCGGTCTAAACTAAGGTCTGTAGTCTATAGGGTTAGACCGAACATCTAACTCATGTTAAGACTATTATGTTGTCTAAAGCCATGGTGGGGATGGTTTGTCTTGACTGTCTTGAGCATAGACTCCCAGGTAGAGACATAGATATGTTGCTTGGTGGTGACATATTAGACCGGGACTAAAGCATGATTGATCTACTTAGTCCGCTATGAGTGAATCAATTTGCTTTTGACGTTCATTGTGCAATAACCTTAATCCTAAGTAAATGAACTATTTCACGTATATGACTTGTGTACTTTGATGTTCCAATGGCTAAAACATCTTAGAGGTAGTAAGCTTATAGATCGGTTCGTTGGGTGCAAGACTTGCATACGATGAAGGGTTTGTTTACAGATATCAGAATCATAGCTCTAATAAAGAGTTAAGGGTATCCTCTTAAAGGCATTATACTGGATGTGAAAATGGATGACGCCTTGGGTCATCTGCTAGGCGGATGATTTCTTATTCACATATGGTGAATAATCATTTTCTTATTCCATAGTATAATGGAACTTTAAGATAGCCTGATCAGTAGGATTGCACGGACTTTGACCTAAGGCTGATCAATGATATCATATTAGGGTTCTGCATACATGACAAGGTCATTGGACAATAGCTTGTCACAGGCTTAAGTAATACGGTATATAATTGGGAGTTCAGTTTCAGGTTTATAGTGGTGTGACTCTGAAATTAGTGATCATATGATTGAGTTGTTTGGTAAAGAATGATGGTCATATGGATTCACGGGAGACCGATTATATATGTCTAATTGGTCCCTCTACTAGCTCCACATAATTCCTTAATGATTGGCAAAATTGATTTGAGCATGCTATTGGCTAATTGATTATGCATGGATGGTGTTGACATAGGATTAGGATGGTGGACAAGATTCTCTCTGGTTGAATTCAGATTTTGTTTTGGATAATAGAGTATACAATTATTCGAACTCCAAATAAAGTTGCCATGATTTTATTTGAGATTGGATTGGAGTTGTAGAAAATTATCCATGAGAACAAAAATTTGAAATACAACTGTTTGTGGATTTTGAAATTTGAATTTTGTGGATTTTAAAATTTGAAATTTGAAATTTGAAATTTGAATTTTGAATTTTGAATTTTGAATTTGAAATTTGAATTTGAAATTTAAATTTGAAATTCGAATTTGAAATTTGAATTTGAAATTTAAATTTGAAATTGGAAATTTGAAATTTGAAATTTGAAATTTGAATTTTGAATTTTGAATTTTGAAATTTGAAATTTGAAATTTGAATTTGAAATTTGAATTTTGAAATTCAAATTTTGAATCACAGTCCAAGTGGAATTCGAATTCTTTGCGGATAATTCCACATGGCTAGAATTTGAATTTGAGTTAGATTATGAAGAGGAAAATCTTGTTTGAATCCTACTTGAATTTTGAATCCCAATCCTAACTAACTTGGTCGAACATTTTGAGGAATATTCTCATGGAATTTTCAAAATTTTAGTAGATAAGATTCAGGAAAAAATTCAAGTTTCAATCCCTGTTGAATTAGGATTCTCTCCTCCTTGGAATTGGCCGAAATTTTGAGAGAAAATCTCAAAGAGATTTTCGGTTATTTATGGATAAGGATGAGATAAAGTTTAAGCTAGAAAATCCTATTTGGATTTTGATTCTCCTCACACTTTAATGGACGAACCTGGATAGGTTTATGGCCTTAAAGAAATTCAGATTTTATGGATAAATGGGGAGATAAAATTCAAGTTAAAATCCTGTTTGAATTTTGAAAGAAAATCCTTAAAGGTGGCCTAAATCTTTTAGTGGATATTGGCCTTAGATTTTCAGATTTTATGAGTGGATAAGGGAGAAAATCTTCTCCTAAACTAATTCGAATTCAGAGGATCACCTCATGCAAGTCTATAAATAGAGGTCTTGCCACTCCAGTTTTCTTAGACCATAGACTCTTAGGTGAGCCGGCTTATTGTTACATAACTCACTGTAACAATAAGTTCTTTAGAGATCTGGGTGGTCGGAAGAAGACTAGCAGTGCTAGCATACCGATTGAGGTTCATAGTGCCCACACACTCAGTCATTTAGGAATTGGAGAATAGTAGAGAAGGCTAGTTGGTTAAGGCCCTCCGATCGTTCTCCTCTTGCAGATTGGCGTCCTTGAGGTATGAGTTTAAATTGTTGTTGGTTTATTGTATATGGTATCATGAGATATTTAACGATCTTGAAAAATTTTTATTATTCCGCTGCGCCACACTGATACGTTTTTACCGATTTTTTTTTTTTCCTATAATTGGTATCAGAGCCATCTCATGACTATCCATGCACATAAATTAGACAATTAGTTAGTCTTTTTATTTATGTATGGATTTGATATTTAGAGAGTGGCATTCTAGGATTCCTTTATGTTGTTATCATGTATTATGTATGTAGTATGTAGTTATTTTACTTTTTTAAATTATTATAAGCATGCTTGTTTTTGTCGGTTATGGTTCCTTAGAATTTAGAAAATTGTATCTAGGAATTTTTGTGTAACCATGTGAGCAGTTTATTATTACTGTAATTTTCCAATGGATTTTAATTTTTTTGTCTCTTAGAATTATTATGATTAGAATTTTTTGTACACCGGCAATGGTTTAGGAAATTTTAGTAATTATTCTTGGAAGAGATTGAAGTTTGAAGACTGTAATTTATTTTTCCCAAAAGTTAAATTTAATTTAAAGGTTGAAATTTTTGAATGTGTGGAAAATTTCAATTTAATTAGGATTCAAATTAATTTTTGAATATCCTAATGGGTAAATTAGAATATGACACGAAAATCGAGGAACAACCCCTCGGGATGGACCACCAACCATGGTGGGGCTACAGCCCTTGCCCTTAGGTAGGATGGGGCTACAGCAGCCCCTGCACACGGCTGCACCACCCACGGCCGTAGGCACTGCCTGTAACCGAGGGCAGCCGTGGCCCCCTAAGGGCTGGTTGCAGCCCTGGGCGTGTAGCCTGTGGCTGCAGGTGCTACCTGCAGCCTGGCAGCTGCTACGCCTAGCCCAGGCATGCAGCCTGTGGCTGCAGGCTTGGCCTGCAGCACGGTAAGGCTGCACATGGCCTGTGGCCATGGGCTGCCAGCCCCACCAGGGGCTACCTATGGTGGCTACCGTCCTCCAAGGCCGTAGGGGCGCGGTTCGAAAATCAAAAAATTTTAATTTTTAAATTTGAGATTTAATTTTAAATCATGTTTAAAAATATGTAATTGAAAATTTGAAATTACATATTATTACACATGATATTTAAAATTGTTTAAAATTTGAATTTGAAATTCAAATTTGAAATTCGAATTTGGAATTTGAATTTGAAATTTAAATTTTTGGGATTTAAATTTTAAATGATTCTTGGGATAAGAAATAAATGGAGAGGCTACATAAAGACGGATACAAGAAGACAGAATAAAATTCAAGACCCAAAGAATGCTTTGGATGGAATTTTGTAGTCTTTATTTTCTTTGTTCTAGGATGGAACCATGGATTGGTTATTTATCTGTCAATTATTTTTTCTGTGATATGTCATGGATGTATAAATATGTATTGATAGATGTTTTATATGTATATTTGATAACATGTCATATAGGATAGGTGAATGCCACTCATACTGTAATGATCATACATATTTGTCAAAACTTGCATGTTTTTCAAAATATTGAGTGGGAGAGGGTTTCAAACAAAACCCACAGCCTACATTGTTGATCCATATGTGAAAGCATGGTAACGCCTCGCGTTAGTTCTACCCTAACCACACCCCTCGGTAGGTGTTTACCGCAGCTGGTATACTAGGTTGGATCTCCTATGTGAAAAACGTGTTCGAGTACGATTCTATTCATGACCACCCCTCGGTGGCTTGATAGGACATGGATCAGGTTACGTAAACAATGGTTATACACTCAAGACTCATTTAGTTATTAACCTTCCCTAGAAGCTCTGTTAACTAAACTGGTGGCTAAAATAAGCGGTTATTAATATATGTCTTAACCTTGGAGGATTTAAGATAACATATATTAATTGGTCGGGGTCCATGTTCTGGCTATTTGTCTCATGACCACCCCTCGGTGGCTTGGGGCAGTAGGTGCTGAGAATTATCGTTGCAATGCTACATGTTTTTCTAAGTTTCATGTAGGAACATACTTGTATGTTTTATTTGCTAAATTATCTGTATATTTGCTTGGGCTTTGTAATGATGTCTAGTATAATTTTATTTCAGTTCAAAATGTCACCGACACCCTTCATTTCAATACTTACTGAAAATAAGCTGAATGACGATAATTATAAAGACTGGAAAAGAAATCTATTAATAGTTCTTAGCTGTGAGAGACACAAGTTCGTGCTGGACGAACCATGCCCACCTGGGTCCAAACCTAACACACCGCTTCAGGAGGTCCCAGCTACCTATATTCGTTGGAGAGAATCCAATAAGATAGCCCAATGCTACATTCTGGCTAGCATGACGAGTGCTTTACAAAAGCAGCATGAGACTTATCAAGTTGCTAAAGAGATCATGGAAAATCTGGAGGACATGTTTGGAGGCCAAGAAAAATTGGCTCGACAGTTTGCTATTACCAGCATTATGAACTCCAAGCAGAAGGTAGGTACTCCGGTGAAGGACCATATGATCACTCTAATGGGATTCTTTGCTGAGACTGCCGAGAACGGTGCTGAGCTGGAGTACAACACCCAGATCGAAATGGTGTTCAAAACTCTGTCAAAAGATTTTATGGGGTTTAAGGCCACATACAATATGGCAACAGGGGAGTTAGGACTAACCGAGCTTATGAAGCAACTCTAAGCTTATGAGCGGATGATCAGGGATGGGGATGCGGTCCAACCAAAAGGAGAGGCCAATTTGGCAGAATCTTCCAAACCCTCACAGAAGAGGAAGAGGCCAAATCAGAAGCAAGTGGCTTCCAGTTCTTCTAATCCTTCTGTATCAGATGGGAAGAAGAAGAAGAACAACAAGAAGCCCAAGGACCCTAAAAAGTCCTAGTGCTTCCATTGTGGGAAGGTAGGTCACTTCAAGAAGGCTTGTCGGGAATTCTTAGCCGCCAAGGGTAAGGAAGGTAAGGAACGTTACTATTTAGAAGCGTGTTTGGTGGAAGAACTGAAAGACACTTAGGCCATTGATTCGAGCACCACTAATCATGTTTGTGTTTCTATGCAGGGATTCGTGGAAATGAGAAGTCTACATGTTAGGAGCCTCTCGTTGCGGACTGAAGACGGTAGCTTGGTGGTGGCTGAGGCAGTGGGAGATGTTTATCTTTACTTTGATGAATTTAGGTTTATATTATTGAAAGACTCTTTTTATGTTCCTAATTTTAGGAGGAACCTTATATCGGTAGCTTGTTAAATAAAGGATTCTTATTCAGTTTCTTTTAGTAAAAGAGTTGATATTCGTAGAAATAAGCCTTTTATCTGTTCTGGATGGATGGATGGAAACCTGTATTTAATCAAACCAAAGATGTACTCACTACTTGACACCGAATTAATAGATAACTCTAAAAGGTTGAAAGTTTCTCACTCTAACAAGGCGTATCTTTGGCATTTAAGACTTGGTCATATTAATCAGGATAGGATTCAAAGGTTGGTGAAAGACGGTCCTCTAGAATCTCTAGAAGAGGTACGTCTTCCTCAATGTGAGTCTTATCTTGAGGGTAAGATGACTAAGAGGTCTTTTAGAGCTAAGGGTACTAGGGCTTAGGAACTCTTAGAAATTATGCACACTGACGTATGTGGCCCCATGAAAGTCATAGCATGAGGAGGGTTCGAGTATTATGTCTCCTTTATAGACGATTATTCGAGGTATGGATATGTGTATCTGATGCACCATAAGAGCGAAACGTTTGACAAGTTCAAAGAGTATCGTACAAAAGCGGAAAAGCAATTGGGTAAATCTATAATGACACTTCGATCTGATCGAGGTGTCGAATACCTCTCCGACGAATTTCTAGGACATCTTATAGAGAATGGGATATTATCCCAATTGACTATACCTGGTACTCCACAATAGAATGGTGTAGCTGAAAGGAGAAACAGGACCTTATTGGATATGGTACAATGTATGATGAGTTATTCAACGCTGCCGTTATCATTCTGGGGATATGCATTACAAACGGCGTGCTATATTCTGAACCAGGTTCCAAGCAAGTTAATTCCCAGGACTCCGTATGAATTGTGGCGTGGCAGGAAGCCTTCCCTTGGACATATGAGAATATGGGGCTACCCGACACATGTACTGGATAGGGATACGAAGAAGTTGGAACCAAGAGCAGAATTATGCATGTTTGTGGGGTATCTTAAGGGAACTAAAGGAGGTCTATTCTATAACCCGAAGGAACAAAAAGTCATTGTTTTAACCCATGCGACATTCTTGGAGGAAAGTCATATGAATGACTTTAAGCCTCGAAGCAAAGTGGTGCTAGAGGAGTTATCGGGTGAAAGAACTGCTCCACAGGTTTCGGTCTTGGATGCAAGTCCGAGTTCCGGTGAAAGACCTACAGACAATCAACAATTTGGGGTGCCTCGTCGTAGTGGGACGAAGAAACCTAATTTCTTTATGTATGATGCTGAGGTATACCAGGCCGAGGCTCATGAGCATGAGGATGATCCGGCCACTTATGATGAAGTTATAAATGATGTTGATTCTAAATCTTGGAAACAGGCCATGAACAATGAGATGGATTATATGAAATCCAACTTTGTTTGGAAACTTGTAGATCTGTCGGATGGGGTAAAACCCATTGGATGCAAGTAGGTCTACAAAAGAAAGAAGGATGCGGAAGGGAGAGTGGAAACTTTCAAAGCTAGATTGCTCACAAAGGGGTACACGCAAAAGGCTGTAATCGATTAAGATAAAACCTTTTCGCCTGTTGCTATGCTGAAGTCTATCTGTATTCTTCTGTCCGTTGCTACGGCTCTCGATTATGAGATCTGGCAAATGGACATCAAGATGGCATTCTTGAATGGCCATCTTGAGGAATGTATCTACATGATATAGTCCAAAGGGTTCGTGGTAAAAGGCCAAGAAAGAAAAGTCTGTAAGTTACTTAGATCCATTTATGGATTAAAGCAAGAATCATGCTCATGGAACCAGAGATTTGATCAAGCGATCAAGACATTTGGTTTTGAGCAGGACGTTGATGAACCCTGTGTTTATAAATGTATTAAGAATGGAAAAGTGGTCTTTCTAGTACTCTATGTCGATGATATACTACTCATTGGGAATGACGTAGGGAACTTATCATCGATCAAGCTGCTACACCAATAGTTTGACATGAAGGACTTGGGAGAAGCTAATTATGTTCTAGGCATTCATCCCTTCCGAGATTGAAAGAACAAAATGATAACGTTATCTCAAGCTTCATATATAAATAAAAGAATTGACAAATATGCAATGCAAGAGGCAAAGAAAGGTTCACATGTGACAACCGGGAAATTCAGGCATTCTCGGAAGAAAATGTACAAATGTATGTATATAACAATTTGTACTATTTAAAGAGTGAAATAAATGTATTTATATTGTTTAGAATGTATTAAAATGTTCTAACAATACTGACGAGTAAGAATTCAGTGTTGAAAAAATTCACTGAGTTGAAACGGGTAGAACGGTGCCAAAAACGGCATTAAAAACCCTAACTGGTGCACTAAAAGATGAAAAACTTCCGGGATTGATTTTGATCAAACGAAAATAGTATAAATTGATCCGACAACATAGGAGATCTCAGGAACCTGCCGGGACGATTTCAGGAAAATTTCGACTCGAACCAGTATCGGTCAAAAAGTAGTCGAATTAATGTGAAGAGTAAAAGTCAAAGTCAATATATTACTTTGCATTTATGACATCATAAAGAAATTTTAATAAATTGGAAAATTATGGTGGTTGGTGGCATTAATGGCCAAGATTTAATCACTTTTTGATCTAAAGGCCAAGATTTGGCCAAAATTTCACCCATTTAATTTTTGAAAAAAATGAAAAGAAATGGGTTTGAAAAGTGTTGCATTTTGATTGGTTGGAAACCAAATTAATTGGTTCCTTTAGCACTTAATGTGACACCCCGCCTCGCGCGGGCCTGTCACTTGACCTCTACTCTTACTTCTACTATTTGTTCTTTTCATATTGATATAAAAAGATGTGGAAATTTTTTTTTTTTTATATACATACTTACACTTACTCACTTTCTCTCTTTCTATCTAATGGATTAAGCATAGCGGGTCCATAACTTTTGACATGACATTCGCAACCCATTCCACCAATCCCGTATCTCAATCAACTCAAAGGGCAGGTTGTTCAACTTTATTACCTGCACACGAACAAACTGGTGAGCTAAACGCCCAGTAAGTTCAAACATAAAAACATGAATCATAAAACAGTATATTATACTGTTATATTCTGTCATATAAACATATACACTATCTGTAGTATATAACTACTAAAAACATATCGTGCATTAATACGAATATTCACATAATTTGTGATAACTAGTAAAATTCTATAAAATTAGAATAACTATAAATATACCAACTGTAATAACAGTGGTATCCTCTGATGTCACCCATGACATCTCTTTAAATTTTACTCTAATATAATGACAAATAATCACATAAATTGTGATAACTATTGGTATTCTATAAAATTAGAATAACTATAAATATACCAACTGTAGTAACAGTGGTATATTTCGATGTAACTCATGCCATCTCTTTAAACTTTACTCTGACGTAATGACAAATAATCACATATGTTGTGATAGCTATTAATATTCTATAAAATAAGAATAACTATAACCATACCAACTGTAATAACAGTGGTATCCTCTGATGTCACCTATGACATCTCTTTAAACTTTACCCTGATGTCTTAACTTAACATCACATATAGGGTTAGCACAAACATCACATCATGTGGTAGTACTCATACAATACTCATTTATTCTTTCCTTCATGTTTCTCATTATTTCCTTCATTACATCATTTATTGCTTTCAGTTTATGGGCCTGGCGCCCTGGGCTCGCGCTCGTCACACTATATGGGCCTCGCGCTCGTTAAACTGTATGGGCCTCGTGCCCGTTAAATTGTATGGGCCTCGCGCCCGTTACACTGTATGGGTCTCGTGCCCGTAGTGTTATATCTTTAATAATTAGCACAACATGTAATGTATAAACATATATATATATAGAAATGCGCATAACATATAAGTTAGCGCAAAACATTGCAATCAAACACAACAATTATGTCTTAAGTGTTTTATGCTCGATTTTTCGATTTATTCTGTTCATTTATTATCTTATCTGTACTTTATCTCTGTATGGGCCCGTTTTGGTCGTACCGAAAAGAGCGCTGTAGAGGGGCCTGGGAGCTACCCTGGCTCGCCCTCATCTGTGCTATGTCTTCTGCTTTAACAATGAAATAACCTCCCCTCGCGAGAGGCCGGTACGCCAAAACATTAGGTTTTCATTACCTTGTTGTTTAATGTTCAAGTGTACATATAATAGCATCTTTACCGTGCAGTCATAATGACTGTAAACATCACATATTAATACTGTGATTAATCAAATATTAATACTACTCTACAATCATAACGTAGTAACTGGAATCATAAAAATGGAATCCAGTAAGTTTGGAACCTCTCGCCCAAACCTATAACATAAACAGAACAGTATATAAATTATACTTAATTTATTTATTCTCATTATTTTCATCGTTTCTTTAAAACGATACCTCACACTCTTGGGAGGTTGCCTCATTAATTATAAGGCATGCAAATACTCAATGCAATCATGACAGTTTGAAACGATACCTCACACTCTTGGGAGGTTGCCTCATTAATTATAAGGCATACAAATACGCAATGCAGTCATAACAATATAAAGAATCAGATTCCCGTGAATCTGAAACAATTGTAACAATAATATAGATTACACAGTCATACCATAAACCATACAGTCTAATACACAACTATACCAATAGTTGTGCACCCGTCATTAATCACAAATCAAACAATTATATAGTTTAGGGGAAAATATATTTTTCCACCTAAACATAACCATATCAATTTGTTCGTGCACAGACAATTAAATGTCTGAACTTACCTCAATGCTGCTAACGTCAGCTTTCTGTGGTTCCTCGACAGTCCATCATCACTGTCCCGTTGAACTCCTATAACCGAAAAATTAACGGTTATTTAAAATCTTTATTTCATGTATAAAACTTTATAAAACGTAAAAATACTACGTTTTATTTCTTAATAAAGAACTTAGGAGCTTAACGTTTCATTTTTAACTTTTCTATAAACTTTTGGCAAAATTACCATTTTGCCCCAATCGGAACTTTTCTCATTTTTTTCATGCTTAACTCTTAACTATGGCCTTTAAAACTTTAATTAAAGCCTTAGGAGGCTTTAACAACTCTTTTTCTAACTTTCTGAAATTTTTGGTCCAAATGACCGTTTTGCCCTGACGGGTCTTTGAGTCTTAACCTTCTCGTTTTAATGCTTAGACTGAATTTTCTAAGCTCATAAATCATCCATTTGACTTTTAAAAAACTTGCCGGACCTTTTCCAGGTTAATTTCTATATTTTTCACAATTTTTACTATTCCCGACCATCGGGAAGTTCTATTCCGACATAAAAGTCGGTTTCTTGCTTTTCTTAAATTTCAGGCCTCAAAGATCGTTTTATAAATTCTTAAAACATCCATTTTTCATTTTAAATTCATAAGGGGCTCGGGTTTACTTGCCCGATCACATTTTTAAACCCTTATTTCCAGAAATGCCCTTTACGCCCTTTTAAAAATTTCGGCAGCATTTCCTCTTAATTTTTAGGCTCCCGGCGTTTAGGAAACGCCTCAAAACCATCTAACCTCGTCTAATCTATCACATACTATACCAGAGGCCTAATTTTACGTAAAAGTCACACACTTTTTACGTAAAATTTACACATTTTCATACCTTTTTCATATCTGCTATTTCATCCATTTTTCTTTCTTTCTTTTACAATTTCTCATATCAATACATCACATTAACATACATTCATCTCAATTAATAAATTGAGGAACAAAAGTGGTCGAGATTATACCAAAAATGTCGTTCGGTCTCGATCGCACAAACTTTATTCTTTCGTTCTTTGCATCTGGAGTTCCGTTTTGCAAATCCGACTCCGCGGATGCGTCCGGAACGTCGAAAATAGGCCAATGGGCCAATCTTCAAAATTTGGTCAACGGTCGCCGTTGACCGGCGTTGACTCGCCGTTGACCGGCGGTTGACGGCGGTGACGGTGGCAAGTGAGTAGCCCATCTTGAAGAGCTCGACGAGAGGAATCCATTGGTGGCCTCAATTTCATGTTTGGAGGCTCCTATCGTCGGAAAATCCCCCCGAAAGCCACGGTCACGGCGGCGACGGTGGAACTCCGCCGTGCCGGACTTTTTCCCCGAAATTGGTTGAGGGCTTTTGCTCCCCACAACCCCACGACCATTTCTGCACCGGTGGCTCTCTTCAATTTGGCCGGAATCGACGAAAATCGACGGTGGCTCCCACGGCGGCGACGACGGAATTCTCGAAGCTCGGTCGGTGCGATACGGCGGTTGTTGCCGTGAACCACCACATGGGTTTTGTAGTACTCTTCACCACGAACCTTTTGGGACCGGTTTCGTGGCAAACGGTGGCCGGACGGCGGAGATACGTCCGTTTGAAATTCACGGCTCCGGCGAGCTTCGGGCGGCGCGTGCGGCTTGCTCCGGCGGCTGCTCCGTCGCGTCGACCCACCGTTGGACTCAGCTCGACGAGAGCTTTCCAACGGTGCCGGCGGTGTCATGAACGGAGGTCGTATGTGAAAGTTGGTCACTGTTCATATTTGAGAGAATTTGGGGGTAGAATTTCGGATTTTTGGGATTTATGAGGAATTTATGAATTTAACCCCCAAGATTTACTATTTATACTCTTCTCCCCAAAATTTTTAACTTGGGCTATCCTGACTAATTTGGACGTGCTGAATCCAAATTTATCAGTTTTATCTTAATCCGGGGTCATCTCGATCAATTTTCGATACTGCGTATTTTTCGCATTCCCGGTCGAAATTTCTATTTTGTGCTTAATTGACTAATTTGAGCATCCTGATTCCAAATATATCAGTTTCAGGTCGAGAAAATGTCGTCTTGACCCTTTTCTCGATACTGTACATACGATATACACATTTTCCAAGAACAGTAAAATTTTCCGGCTGTTACACTTAAGTCGGTAACATTTTAAACAAAATGGTCGTAGCCATTTCAAAGCCAAAACCAAAGGAAAAAATTTCTGAGTATTCTCCCTAGAGGAACCGTGAGCCACCAAGGAAAACCAAGCCAAATACCCAAGTTTTCTTCACAAAATTTGTGTCAAACCCTTCCTTTAAGACAAAGGAAGCAAGAAAGCAAGGTAACTTTCTTTGGTTTGCATTTTTTCTTGATTTTTCTCCCTAAAATTCGTGGAATGAATAGTGTAAAGGATGAAAAAATTTTGGTTTGTTTTGATTGATTTGGTGCTTGGGTTTTGTTAAGGGTGTGATTAGAAGAAAAACCATGCATTTTGTTTAAGGAAATGATGGATTTGTGATTGAAAGCATGAAAGAAAAAAATTTGGTGCATGTTTCTCTTAAATGGCCGTGGGTTGTAATGATGAAAAACCCTAGGAATTTTGTTGAAAAATGCATGTAAATTGGCTTGAAAATGTGCTAGATAATGACATTGGAATAGCCTAAAATTTGGTTGAAAAATTGAGAAGTTTTGGTTAGGTTTTGAGTGTGAAAACCGTGGCCAAAACCAAGGGTAAAATTGAAAGAAATTTTGTGTAATGTAGTTCAAAATGTGAACTGAAATTTGTGAGCTTTCATGTAAAATTTTGGAAAACTTTTACATAAAATAGGTTTGTGGTATAGTACGTGGAAGGTACATATGGTTCGAGGCGTACCTAACGCCGGTAGCCTTAAATTTACGCTGAAATGCTGCCGAAATTTCGAAAACGGCATTTGGGGTAAAAAGAGAATTAAAAATAAAAGTTTAGGGTCGGGTCGGAAACCCGAGTCCCTAAAGGGAAATTGAATAAGGAAAACCTAACAGGTGGTTCGTGAATAGTAACCCGTCCCCTAAAAAAAATGTAAAATGCGAGTGAAATTGAAAAACCGACCCCGAGGGGGGGCGTTTTTGGGAAACGAAATAAAGGTCCGAGTCAGGTACGGAAAATCCGAGCCTCAAAGACCTAGATCGGGAACGTCTAGATGAACGTTTTATATACTAGTAAAACGTCCATTTGAGACTCCGAAACGATAGAAAATCACTAAACCGACGTAAGGGTCGGAATAGTGCTTCCCGAGGGTCAGGAAGGTGAAAAGTGGAAATAAAATAGAAACGAACCCGGTAATGAATAGAAAAGAGTCAGAAAAGTTCCTGAGAGCCAAAAATGCAGTCTGGATCGAGAAAATTCCGTCAGGGGCAAAATTGTAATTTTGTCAAAATATAGGGGTAAAATCGTAATTTTGTAAAAGTTGAGAAAAATGGGGAAAATGATAAATAAAGCCTAAAAAGTTATAAATAGGTTTTATTTAAGCTTTTTTATGAAAATAAAAGCTACAAATGGAAATGAAATTAACAGACAAAGTTTTGTCTGTAGGATCCCAAAATCGATCTACAAGGAAAGCGATCAAAGATCCAAGAGAGAAAAGGGGAAGAAACTGATAAGGTAAGTTCAGACATTTAGCTGTCTGCAACATATAGCATTATTATTGCTAACTTTGATGTACTAACTATAAGTTAGGTACATATGTGCTACGGGCACTATTATAGAGTAGAGAGAGAGATGAAATGTGCTACGGGCACTATTGAGAATGGGACACATAGTAAATTGTGCTTCGGGCACTAGAGCAAGGTTAATGAAACTCACTCGCCTAAAATTAAAATGTGAACCATTCCTAACCACAGGGCAATATGAAGTCACCGGGTTAGAACTTAAAAAGTCAGTAATGAAACCACTTTTTGGCGTACCAACCTTCTATACAGGGAGGTAAATTTTGCCTTCGGGGCTATGAGATTTAGGCTGTGGATGTCAGCACTGATGTACCACTCCCAGTCATGTACAATTTTGCCTTCGGGGCTATGAGATTAAGGCTGTGGAGGTCAGCATTAATGTACCGCTCCCAGTTATGTGCACTAAAATGGTACTGTCAACCTGAGCTCAAAACCAGAACGTAATCAAAGATAATTACCTAAAACTGAAACTATGCCATAATTGAGCATAAGACAGTTTCGTGAGGATACTAACATCGCGGTAGATGTATTGTTGATATACAGTGTTGTGGTCAAACTTACTATTCATAATAAATAGTGGTCAAAGTTACTATTTACATGTGAATAGTGGTCAATATTACTATTTACGATGAATAGTACTATTCATAGAAATTTTATTTCTTGCATGTTTAAACTTACTGAGCCTGTAGCTCACCATTTTTGCTTATGTTGCAGGTAAGCGACCAGCTCAGTAGTTTTGTATGACTGGATGGCGGACGGGATAGCGTGTGTCAAATGGGATAGGAGTCGAGGGATATGGTCCTGCCAGAGTCTTTCCACTGAGCGATGGAAGAAAAGGGAAAAAGAAACAGTCTTTTGGAATAATATATATTTTACGAAAATATTGTATTATGTAAATTACTTTGTACTTGCGAACAAAGTAAATAGTGGATAATGTTTTACATGATGAAAAAAAAATTTCCCCAAAAACGTCATGTTTTAAAGAGAGATAGATTAGCCGGCGACCCATGAGAGTACAATCTATCGCAGTTAGCGATAAAGCTTAACTGTAATAGTATTGTATAATCTCTATGAGGGGCGGGCTGCCACAGTTGGTATCAGAGCGGAATTACAATTGGTTTAGTTTAGATTACCAACTGCTGCCATAGTTGGTATATCAGAGCAGTGTTGACCATATCCTGATTTGACACTTCGCGCATCCTGCACCGCTATCCAAGTAAGTAGTTTACTTAAGTTTAGTTAATTATTTTCTTATGTGAAAATAATTATCTTATAAGTAGCAAGATGACCAGACCTCCTTATGTGAGACCACCGCTACCAATACCAAGAGGGGTGTTACGGGTATGGACGAGACCTATTATGAGGCCGTCTATTTCCCAACGACTGGTAGTTAGACCCCCAGTGCCCGAGAGACCTCCAGTACCAGTACCAGCACCAGCACCAGCGCCAGCAGATGTAGTACAACCTCGACTGGTACTTCATCCACCAGTAGTAGTAGACATTCAAGTTGTTGGTTGACGCCAACATACTGGGGTGAGAGTTTCAGCTCGGGCAGTATAGGCATTCAGAGCTAGTAGTCCCCCTATTTTTTATGGTGGATGACAGTCGATGGAGACGAAGAACTGGCTCTATGCCATAGAGAGGATTATGGTGATGTGTGATATCGATCGAGAGATGCAGATCCAGTTGGCCATAAGTGTGTTTCAGGGAGATGCTCGAGTATTCTGGGATTATTGCGACTAGGAGATTCTGTTGGGATTCAGTTGGGCTGAGTTCTATCAGCGATTGGCTAATTAGTTTCCGCCTAGGGATCCAGCACCTGCTCCAGCACCTTCAGAGAGACGAGAGGCAGATATACCCGCATACCATGGATTTGATGAGGTTAGGGACTATATTCTCTAGACAGAGAGGATGGTCATGTTGTCTGGTGAGACAGTTATGTCTTACGCAGCACGATTTGAGGAGACCATTAAGAGGAGATGTCTGTTGCCCAACCTCACTGAAGCAAACTATTGTGAGCTTTTTTGGAGAGGTTTACCCATGGAGTTGAGACAGAGAGTGATTAAGCTATATCCTCCTACGCTCCAAGATTTCGTAGTAATGATCAGGACGATCGAGAGGGAGATTTTGATTGAGCATCTGACACAGAGTCAACGAGAGACACTGGGTCAAGATGAGATGTTGGCACGCATCTTTGGGCTGAGAAGGATGATGAACGATCATGAGGCCGGACCATCTAGACCACGAGGAGGTGATGACTCAGGATAGGGAGCATTGCCTAGGGGTGGTGACGACTCAGATGATCCAGATGACGATGAGGATCCAGAAGAATATCCTATAGTCCCAGACACAGGGGATGTGTGACCAGTAGATGTGTATGCATGTACATAAGTAGCTTATAGAGAAAAGCTCTTTTGTATAGACTTGTGGCCAGGATGTATATAATGGCCTATGTATATATGACTGGTGATAATTATGTATGATATATAAATGTTTTGCTATGAATGAAATATCAAAATGATTATATGTTGTACGATGATGTGGCTTTACATTACCCTGAATTTCGTAAATTATATGATTTTATGAATGTGGTCATGGAAAAGCTAACGGTGAATTGTTGTGCCATAATAGGATAATAGGCAAGATGGTGGATTTGCGAAATCGACCAGAGGGACGAGAATGACGCCCTAATGTCATGGAGAGATTGGATCAGATACAAGCCTTACTAGAAGCTCAGATGTAGGAAAATGCTAATTTGAGACAACGGGTAGAGGAGTTAGAACAGAGGCAAGGTTCTGAAGGTACCCAAGTAGAATAGCAAGCTGAGGTAGATCCGGTTATCCCTCCAGCTGCTGTACATGAGAGAGTTCCTGAACCGCAACCGGTATTAAATCTGGAACCCCTCTATGAAAGATTTAGGCGTATGAGGCCGCCAGAATTTGAAGGTTCTATAAATCCTCTAGAGGCTGAAGACTGGTTGTCATCTTTGCAAGTAATCATGGAATTCATGAACCTAACTGACCAGGAGAAGGTCGCATGTGCATCTTTTGTGTTGAAAAAAGATGCTCGGTTTTGGTGGGACACTGTGCGAATGAGAAGAAACGTGTCTACCATGAGTTGGGCAGAATTTCTGGAAGAATTTAACCAGAAATATTCTGACCCTGCATCTCTGAGACAACAGCAGAAAGAGTTCTCAGAATTGATGCAAGGAAATATGTCAGTGAGTAAAGTTTGCCGAAAGTTCGACCAATTATCCCGTTTATGCCCTTTATGTAGTCCCTATTGAGAGGGAGAAAATACAAAAAATGATAGGGATGTTCAAGCCAGAAATCACTGCATTGGTAGATACTGGACAGGTACCGCCTACTTTTGTAGCAGATTGTGTTAGTCGGGTCATCAGAGCTGAGTTTCACATAGCCCGACAGAAAGAGGAAAGAGAAAAGCACTGGGAAGCCAAGAAGAAGGAGAGGGCTTTGAATAAGTCCACACAAGCTGGTCAATCGAGCAAGCCTAATCAGAATGCTAAACCAAGCCAGGGCAATAATCAAGGATCCCAACAAAACAAGAGAAAAGGCAATTTTACCGGGAATCGCCAGGTCAATAATCAAAACCAGCAGCGAAGAACAGCTGGTAATGCAGAATCCAATGTGAAAAATTGTCCTACATGCGGGAAGAGACATTTTGGGCAATGCAGATATGGGCCACTTGTTTGCTATGAATGTAGAAAGGAAGGTCATTATGCCAGGAACTGTCCAAACAATAGGCAGGGTGGACAAGGTACTTCCCAACCGCACCAAACACGCCCACAAGCTCATTCCCTTCAGGCCAAAGTTGAAGAGTCTCCAGTAAGGCCGTAATGCCAGGAGCGTGTGCCACGTGCTGATGCTCGTGTGATGGCCTGCAGCAAAGAAGACGCAGAGGCAGGAACATCAAATGTAATGACAGGTCAGCTTCCTGTCGCTAGTCATGTAGCCTCTGTACTATTCGATTCTGGTGCTACGCATTCTTTTGTTTCCTATGAATTTGCTAACAAGATAGGACTTTCTAAGGACTATATGGGAAGAGTATTTAAGACAGCTTTACCCTCTGGGGAAGTATTGTTGTCCAATTACTGGCTACCTCATGTACCAATATATGTGGCAAATAGGGAGCTATATGCGGAGTTGATCGTAATGAAGATCGTGGATTACGATGTGATTCTAGGCATGGAATTCCTAGGGAAATATCAAGCTACGATAGACTGTCGAAATCGAAAAATAGTATTCTAACCCGAGGAAGAAGAGAGTTTCGAATATGTCGATGCTTCTCGAAAACCTGGGAAGATGATGATCAGTTCACTGAGAGCAAGCAAGCTGATAGCCAGTGGTTGTATGTGATATCTAGCATATGTGATGGATACTACAGAGGAACAAAAGCTTCAACCTGAAGATTTTCCTGTTGTTAATGAGTTTCTTAACGTATTTCCGGAAGAGTTACCAGGGATACCTCCAGAAAGAGAAATCTCGTTCGAAATTGAATTGATGCCTGGAACGACACCTATTTCCAAAGCACCATACCGCATGGCTCCAGTGGAGTTAAAGGAGCTGCAGGAACAATTAAAGGAGCTTTTGGATAAGGGATTCATCAGACCGAGTTATTCTCCATGGGATGCACCTGTGTTGTTCGTTAAGAAAAAAGATGGAACGTTCCGGTTGTGCATTGATTATCGGGAGTTGAATAAGGTTACGATCAAAAATAGGTATCCGTTACCTAGAATTGATGACTTATTCGACCAGTTAAAAGGCGCAGCGGTATTTTCCAAGATCGACTTACGATCAGGATATCACCAGTTGAGAATTAGAGAAAGTGATATTCCTACGACGGTGTTTAGGACTCGTTATGGTCACTATGAGTTCCTTGTGATGCCATTTGGATTAACAAATGCACCGGCAGCATTCATGGATTTAATGAACAGAATCTTTAAAGAGTATTTGGATAAGTTTGTCATTGTATTCATTGATGACATTCTTATATACTCAAAGACTCATGAGGAGCACAAGGAGCATCTGAGGATCGTGCTGAATACGATAAGGAAGCATCATTTATATGCCAAATTCTCAAAATTTGAGTTTTGGCTGGATAGAGTACATTTCCTCGGATATGTTGTATCCCAGGAAGGTATTGCTGTAGATCCAACAAAAGTAGACGCAATTAACCAGTGGCCTGCACCCAAGAGTGAGACGGAAATACGCAGTTTCTTGGGGCTAGTTGGTTATTATCGATGATTTGTAGAGGGATTCGCGCGATTAGCTACACCTCTTACGCTCTTACATGCAAGGAAAGGAAGTATGAGTGGACTATGGAATGTGAAAGAAGCTTCCAGGAGTTAAAGAGACGACTGACAAGCACACCAATCCTTACGCTTCCCACTGAAGGGGAGAAGTTTGTGATCTACAGTGATGCATCGAAAATTGGATTGGGAGCAGTCCTGATGCAAGGCAACAAGGTGATTGCCTACGCTTCCTGTCAATTAAAGGAGCATGAAAAGAATTACCCTACACATGACCTTGAACTTGCTGCAGTAGTGTTCGCACTTAAAATTTGGCGACACTATCTCTATAGAGCTCAATGTTAGATTTTTACTGATCACCAAAGTCTGAAGTATTTCTTCACGCAAAAGGAGCTCAATATGCGGCAAAGACGATGGTTGGAACTGGTAAAGGATTATGATTGTGAAATCCTATATCATCCAGGAAAGGCAAACCGTGTAGTAGATGCTTTAAGTAGAAAGTCTACCATATCGCACCAGCTACCGATAAAAAGGCTTCCGAAGCCATTGCAGCAAGAGATAAATTCTTTGAACTTGGAGAAAGACTAGCTGCACTCCAAGTGGAATCATCGCTGTTTGAGGATATAAAGGAAGCTCAAAGACGAGATCCAAGAATGACAAGTTCTCAAGAAGGAATTTCCAAGGATGGAATGATCCTTTATCAAGGAAGAATAAATGTTCCAGCTGATGAGGAACTTAGAAGACAGATCACGTCAGAAACCCATGAGACACCTTATTCGGTTCATCCCGGAGCTAGCAAGATGTATCAAGACTTGAAGTTACAATTCTGGTGGAAAGGGATGAAGAATGATATAGCGAAATTCGTGAGCAGATGCATGACCTGTCAAAGAATCGAAGCGAAACATAAACATCCAACAGGAAGATTGGAACCTTTGGAGATTCCTAAATGGAAATGGGAACACATTACGATGGATTTTGTAGTGGGACTCCCAAAAACCCGAGAAGGATATGATGCCATCTGGGTTATTGTGAAGAGACTGACCAAGATGGCACGATTTATAACTATCAAGATGACTTTTTCGTTGGAAAAGTTTGCTCAATTGTACGTAGCTCATGTCGTCAGATTACATGGAGTACCAAAATCCATTGTATCAGATCGAGATGCATGATTCACTTCGAATTTCTGGAAATGTGTGCAAGAAGCCATGTGTACTGAATTGAGACTCAGTACAGCATTTCATCCGCAAACAGACGGATAGTTGGAGCGGACTATTCAAACGTTAGAGGACATGCTTCGAGCTTGTGTAATGGATTTTGTGGGAAATTGGAACGAGAAGTTACCATTAATTGAATTCTCGTACAATAATGGTTACCAAGCTTCCATAGGCATGGCACCTTATGAGGCTTTGTATGGACGGAAGCGCAGATCACCACTACACTGGTATGATTTGCGAGAGAAACAGTTGCATAAGACGGATTTCATACAAGAGACTTCCAATGTAGTTTCTAGAATTCAGCGTCAAATGAAAATTTCGCAAAGTCAACAAAAGAGTTATGCGGATAAGAGGCGAAGATCCTTGGAGTTTGATGAAGGAGACTTCGTGTTTCTCAAGGTATTGCCTATGAAGGGGATTATGTGTTTCGGTAAGAAAGGGAAACTGAGTCCAAGATATATTGGACCTTATGAAATTATCGAACACATTGGAAAGGTCGCGTACAGATTAGCGTTACCTCCTGAATTGTTGGTAGTGCATAATGTCTTTCATGTGTCGATGCTGAGAAAGTATATACCAGATCCGTCCCATGTATTGAAGCATGAACCTGTTCAGATCCACGAGGATTTGACATACGAAAAACAACCTATTCGAGTACTGGCTCGTGAAGAGAAAGTACTGAGGAATAAGACAATCCTACTAGTGAAGATTTTGTGGAAAAATCATAACATTGAAGCTACGTGGGAACGAGAAGACGAGATGAGGAGTTTATACCCCTACTTGTTCTAATTTTCGAGGACGAAAATTTTATAAGGAGGGGTGAATGTGACAAGTGGGAAATTCAGGCATTCTCGGAAGAAAATATACAAATGTATGTATATAACAATATATACTATTTAAAGAGTGAAATAAATGTATTTATATTGTTTAGAATGTATTAAAATGTTCTAACAATACTGACGAGTAAGAATTCAGTGTTGGAAAAATTCATTGAGTTGAAACGGGTGGAATGGTGTCAAAAACGGCATTGAAAACCCTAACCGGTGCACTAAAAGATGAAAAACTTCCGGGATTGATTTTGATCAAAAGAAAGCAGTATAAATTGATCCGACTGCACAGGAGATGTCAGGAACCTACCGGGACGATTTCAGGAAAATTTCAGCTCGAACCGGTATCGGTCAAAAAGTAGTCGAATTAATGTGAATAGTAAAAGTCAAAGTCAATATATTACTTTGCATTTATGACATCATAAAGAAATTTTAATAAATGGGAAAATTATGGTGGTTGGTGGCATTAATGGCCAAGATTTAATCACTTTTTGATCTAAAGGCCAAGATTTGGTCAAAGTTTCACCCATTTAATTTTTGAAAAAAAGGGAAAGAAATGGGTTTGAAAAGTGTTGCATTTTGACTGGTTGGAAACCAAATTAATTGGTTCCTTTAACACTTAAGTCAGCAACATTTTAAACAAAATGGCCGTAGCCATTTCAAAGCCAAAACCAAAGGAAAAAATTTTCTAAGTATTCTCCCTAGAGGAATCGTGAGCCACCAAGGAAAACCAAGCCAAATACCCAAGTTTTCTTCACAAAATTTGTGTCAAACCCTTCCTTGAAGACAAAGGAAGCAAGAAAGCAAGGTAACTTTCTTTGGTTTGCATTTTTTCTTGATTTTTCTCCCTAAAATTCGTGGAATGAATAGTGTAAAGGATGAAAAATTTTTGGTTTGTTTTGATTGATTTGATGCTTGGGTTTTGTTAAGGGTGTGATTAGAAGAAAAACCATGCATTTTGTTTAAAGAAAAACAAAATTTTGGTTGGTTTTCCAAGAGTAAAACCGTGGGTTACCAAGTGTAGTCAATGATGAATTGTTGTGGTTTAAGTGTTAAAATGCTTTAAAATCATGTTTTGATTAAATGTAAAACATGATTTGTATGATTGAAAGCTTGGAAAAAAATTTGGTGTCAAATAACCCTAATATGGCCGTGGGTTTAATTAGGGTTTGGGGAAAAATTTTTGCATGATTTCCTTGATGTTTGGATAGTTAAATTCATGCATTGAATTAAGGAAATGATAGATTTGTGATTGAAAGCATGAAAGAAAAAATTTTGGTGCATGTTTCTCTTAAATGGCCGTGGATTGTAATGATGAAAAACCCTAGGAATTTTGTTGAAAAATGCATGTAAATTGGCTTGAAAATGTGCTAGATCATGACATTGGAATAGCCTAAAATTTGGTTGAAAAATTGAGAAGTTTTGGTTAGGTTTTGAGTGTGAAAACCGTGGCCAAAACCAAGGGTAAAATTGAAAGAAATTTTGTGTAATGTAGTTCAAAATGTGAACTTAAATTTGTAAGCTTTTATGTAAAAGTTTGGAAAACTTTTACATAAAATAGGTTTGTGGTATAGTACGTGGAAGGTACATATGGTTCGAGGCATACCTAACGCCGGTAGTCTTAAATTTACGCTGAAATGCTGCCGAAATTTCGAAAACGACATTTAAGGTAAAAAGAGAATTAAAAATAAAAGTTTAGGGTCGGGTCGGAAACCCGAGTCCCTAAAGGGAAATTGAATAAGGAAAACCTAAGGGGTGGTTCATGAATAGTAATCCGTCCCCTAAAAAAAATGTAAAATGCGAGTGAAATTGAAAAATCGACCCCGAGGGGGGGCGTTTTTGGGAAACGAAATAAAGGTCCGAGACGGGTACGGAAAATCCGAGCCTCGGAGACCTAGATCGGGAACGTCTAGATGAACGTTTTAAATGCTAGTAAAACATCCATTTGAGACTCCGAAACGATAGAAAATCATTAAACCGACGTAAGGGTCGGAATAGTGCTTCCCGAGGGTCGGGAAGGTGAAAAGTGGAAATAAAATAGAAACGAACCCGGTAATGAATAGAAAAGAGTCAGAAAAGTTCCTGAGAGCCAAAAATGCAGTCTGGATCGAGAAAATTCCATCAGGGGCAAAATTGTAATTTTACCAAAATATAGGGGTAAAATCGTAATTTTGTAAAAGTTGAGAAAAATGGGGAAAATGATAAATAAAGCCTAAAAAGTTATAAATAGGTTTTATTTAAGCTTTTTTTATGAAAAATAAAAGCTATAAATGGAAATGAAATTAACAGACAAAGTTTTGTCTGTAGGATCCCAAAATCGACTTACAAGGGAAGCGATCAAAGATCCAAGAGAGAAAAGGGGAAGAAACTAATAAGGTAAGTTCAGACATTTACCTGTCTGTAACATGTAGCATTATTATTGCTAACTTTGATGTACTAACTATAAGTTAGGTACATATGTGCTACGGGTACTATTATAGAGTAGAGAGAGAGACGAAATGTGCTACGGGTACTATTGAGAATGGGACACATAGTAAATTGTGCTTCGGGTACTAGAGCGAGGTTAATGAAACTCACTCACCTAAAATTAAAATATGAACCATTCCTAACCACGGGGCCATATGAAGTCACCGGGTTAGAACTTAAAAAGTCGGTAATGAAACCACTTTTTGGCATACCAGCCTTCCGTACATGGAGGTAAATTTTACCTTCGGGGCTATGAGATTTAGGCTGTGGAGGTCAGCACTGATGTACCACTCCCAGTCATGTACAATTTTGCCTTCGGGGCTATGAGATTAAGGCTGTAGAGGTCAGCACTAATGTATCGCTCCCAGTCATGCGCACTAAAATGGTACTGCCAACCTGAGCTCAAAACCAGAACGTAATCAAAGATAATTACCCAAAACTGAAACTATGCCATAATTGAGCATAAGACAATTTCGTGAGGGTACTAACATCACGGTATATGTATTGTTGATATACTGTGTTGTGGTCAAACTTACTATTCATAATGAATAGTGGTCAAAGTTACTATTTACGTATAAATAGTGGTCAATATTACTATTCATGATGAATAGTACTATTCATAAAAATTTTATTTCTTGCATGTTTGAACTTACTGAGCCTGTAGCTTACCATTTTTGCTTATGTTGCAGGTAAGCGACCAGCTCAGTAGCTTTGTATGACTGGATGGCTGACAGGATAGCGTGTGTCAAATGAGATAGGAGGCGAGGGATATGGTCCTGCCAGAGTCTTTCCGCTGAGCGATGGAAGAAAAAGGAAAAAGGAAAAAGAAACAGTCTTTTGTAATAATATATATTTTACAAAAATACTGTATTATGTAAATTACTTTGTACTTGCAAACAAAGTAAATAGTGGATAATGTTTTACATGATGAAAAAAAAAATTTTCCCCAAAACATCATGTTTTAAAGAGAGATAGATTAGCCGGTGACCCATGAGAGTACAATCTATCGCAGTTAGCGATAAAACTTAACTGTAATAGTACTGTATAATCTCTACGAGGGGCGGGCTGCCACATCACAACCTTCCATTGCCGGTCTAACTCTTTCATTGGATGACTGTCCCAAGACATCGAAAGAAAGAGAGCGTATGAGTAAGGTCCCTTATGCATCCGCTGTGGGTAACCTTATGTACGCTATGCTTTGCACTCGCCTGGACATATGTTTTGTAGTAGGTATGGTGAGTCGATATCAAGCGAATCCTAGAACCAAGCACTAGAAAGTAGTAAAGCATATACTCAAGTATCTTAAGAGAATGAGGGATTATATGTTAGTGTATTCTGGAGGGGACCTAACACCCATAGGATACACGGACTCAGACTTCTAGACTTGCAAGCATTCGAGGAAATCGACATCAGGATCAGTGTTCTTGGTCAGAGGAGTCACCATTATGTGGAGGAGTGTGAAGTAGGGTTGCACAACTGACTCTATTATGGAGGCTGAGTATGTGGCTATGGTTGAGGCATCTAAAGAAGCAGTTTGGCTCCGTAAGTTCTTTAGAGACCTTGAGGTCATTCTGGGTGTTAACAAGCCTATCATACTTTACTGTGATAACACTGGGGCTATTACCAACACAAGGGAATCTCGGCACCACAAGAGGACCAAGCACATAGATCAGAGGTATCACATTATTAGAGGGCACATGGAGACAGGACAAGTAGATGTATGTAAGATCGCGTCCAAGGACAACATTGCCAATCCCTTTACTAAGACTTTGGTGGCTAGAAGCTTTGAGAGGCATGTAGAGGCGATGGGGATGTGTAACATGGCATGTCTACTAGCTTAGGGAAAGTGGGAGATTGTTAGGAAATGCCCTAATTATTAGAGACATTTTGATGTATTTATTTTGAACTGGATAATAAAATTATATATAGAGATTATTCATTACATTGCTATATGTCCTCATTCTATTTACATGTTAAAGTAAATGTAAGCAAATATGGCTTCCTAACTGCTTGTATTAAAGCTGTTAGAACGTTGCATGTAATGGACTTTTGTATGCGAAAAGACAATGTTCTAAAATAAGCGGTCTAAACTAAGGTCCATAGTCTATGGGGTTAGACCGAGCATCTAACTCATGTTAAGACTATTATGTTGTCTAAAGCCATGGTGGGGATAGTTTGTCTTGACTGTCTGGAGCATAGACTCTTAAGTAGAGACATAGATATGTTGCTTGGTGGTGACATATTAGACCAGGACTAAAGCTTGATTAATCTACGTAGTCCGCTATGAGTGGATCAATCTGCTTTTGACGTTCATTGTGTAGTAACCTTAATCCTAACTAAATGAACTACTTCATGTATATGACTTGTGTACTTTAACGTTCCAATGGCTAAAGCGTCTCACAGGTAGTAAGCTTATAGACCGGTTTGTTGGGTGCATGTCTTGTATACGATGAAGGGTTTGTTTACAGATATCGGAATCATAGCTTTAATAAGGAGTTAAGGGTATCCTCTTAAAGGCATTATACTGGATGTGAAAATGGACAAGGCCTTGGGTCATCTGCTGGGCTGATGTCTTCTTATTTACATATGGTGAATAATCATTTTCTTATTCGATAGTATAATGGAACTTTAAGATAACCTGATCAGTAAGATTGAACGAACTTTGACCTAAGGCTGATCATGGATATCATATGAGAGTTCTGCATAGATGACAAGGTCATTAGACAATAGCTTGTCACAGGCTTACGTAATACGGTATATAATTGGGAGTTCAGTTTCAGGTTTATAGTGGTGTGATTCTGAAATTAGTGATCATATGATTGAGTTGTTCGGTAAAGAATGATGATCATATGGATTCACGGGAGCCCAATTACATATGTCCAATTGGTCCCTCTACTAGCTCCACATAATTCCTTAACGATTGGCAAAATTGATTTGACTATGCTATTGGCTAGTTGATTATGCATGGATGGTGTTGACATAGGATTAGGATGGTGGACAAGATTCTCTCCGGTTGAATTCAGATTTTGTTTTGGATAATAGAGTACACAATTATTTGAACTCCAAATAAAGTTGCCATGATTTTATTTGAGATTGGATTGGAGTTGTAGAAAATTATCCATGAGAACAAAAATTTGAAATACAACTGTTTGTTGATTTTGAAATTTGAATTTTGTGGATTTTGAAATTTGAATTTGGAAATTTGAGATTTGAATTTTGAATTTGAAAGTTGAATTTGAAATTTAAATTTGAAATTTGAATTTGAAATTTGAATTTGAAATTTAAATTTGAAATTTGAAATTTGAAATTTGAAATTTGAAATTTGAAATTTAAAATTTGAAATTTGAATTTGAATTTTGAATTTTGAATTTTGAATTTTGAAATTCAAATTTTGAATCACAGTCCAAGTGGAATTCGAATTCTTTGTGGATAATTCCACAATGCTAGAATTCGAATTTTAGTTGGATTATGAAGCGGAAAATCTTGTTTGAATCCTACTTGAATTTTGAATCCCAATCCTAACTAACTTGGTCGAAAATTTTGAGGAATATCCTCATGGAATTTTCGAAATTTTTGTGGATAAGATTCAGGAAAAAATTCAAGTTTCAATTCCAGTTGAATTAGAATTCTTTCTTCTCTGGAATTAGCCGAAATTTTGAGAGAAAATCTCAAAGAGATTTTCGGTTATTTATGGATAAGGATAAGATAAAGTTCAAGCTAGAAAATCCTATTTGGATTTTGATTTTCCTGATACTTTAATGGACGAATCTAGATAGGTTTATGGCCTTAAGGAAATTTGGATTTTGTGGATAAATGGAGAGATAAAATTCAAGTTAAAATCCTATTTGAATTTTGAAAGAATATCCTTAAAAGTGGCCGAAATCTTTTAGTGGATATTGGCCTTAGATTTTCAGATTTTGTGAGTGGATAAGGGAGAAAATCTTCTCCTAATCCAATTCGAATTCAGAGGATCACCTCATGCAAGTCTATAAATAGAGGTCCTGCCACTCTAGTTCTCTCGGACCATAAACTCTCGGGTGAGCAGGCTTATTGTTACACAACTCACCATGACAATAAGTTCTTTAGAGATCTGGGTGGTCAGAAGAATACTAGTAGTGCTAGCATACCGATCGAGGTTCAGAGTGCCCACACACTCAGCCATTCGGGAATTGGAGAATAGTAGAGAAGGCTAGTTGGTTAAGGCCCTCTGATCATTCTCCTCCTGCAGATTGGCATCCTTGAGGTATGAGTTTAAATTGTTGTTGGTTTATTGTATATGGCATCATGAGATATTTAACGATCTTGAAAAATTTTTATTGTTCCGCTGCGCCACTCTGATACGTTTTTACCAATTTTTTTTTCTACAGTGTGGAGCTAGTTGAGGGACCAATTGGATATATATAATCGGGCTTCCATGATTCCATATGATCATCATTCTAAACTGAACAACTCAATCATATAATCACTAATTTCAAAGTCACACCACTATAAATCTGAAACTGAACTCCTAATTATATACTGTATTACAAAAGCTTGTGACAAGCTATTGTCCAATGACCTTGTCATGTATGCAAAACCTTCATATGATATCCATGATCCGCCTTAGGTCAAAGTCTGATCAACCTACTAATCAAGCTATCTTAAAGTTCCATTATACTACCGAATAAGAAAATGATTATCCACCATATGTGAATAAGAAGTCATCCGCCTAGCAGACGACCCAAGACCTTGTCCATTTTCACATCCAGTATAATGCCTTTAAGAGGATACCCTTAACTCCTCATTAGAGCTATGATTCCAGTATCTGCAAATAAACCCTGCATCGTATACAAGTCATGTACCCAACGAACCGGTCTATAAGCTTACTTCCTCTGAGACGCTTTAGTCATTGGAACATTAAAGTACACAAGTCATATACATGAAGTAGTTCATCTACTCAGGATTAAGGTTATTGCATAATGAACGTCAAAAGTTGATTGATCCACTCATAGCAGACTACTAGATCAATCATGCTTTAGTCCCGGTCCAACACGTCACCACCAAGCAACATATCTATGTCTCTACTCGAGAGTCTAAGCTCTGGACAATCAAGACAAACTGTCCTCACCATGGCTTTAGACAATACACTAGTCTTAACATGAGTTAGATGCTCGGTCTAACCTCATAGACTACGGATCATAATTTAGACTGCTTACTTTAGAACATTGTCTTCTCGCATACAAAAGTCCATTGCATGCAACATTCTAACAGCTTAACACAAGTAGTCAGTGAGCCATATTTGCTTACATTTACTTTAACATGTAAATAAAATAAGGACAAATATCAATGTAATGAATAACCTCTATATATAATTTTATTATCCAGTTCAAAATAAATGAAATACGTCAAAATGTCTTTCATACTTAGGGAATTTCCTAACACTTTCTACAACCAAATATTTAGGGTTGCAAGCTCGTAGAATTAGCTCTTGTTCATAACTTGCATAATCCCCATATCATAGCCGATCTCGCATTTGACCTGTTTGGTTGTGTAATGAGCTTGAAGCTTGCTAGAAACATTGAGTCACATACACGATTAATATTACAGTAACCTTTATTAAATATACATATTACTCAACATTATCATGTACATACCTAGGCCCAACTCTTTTTAGTAACCCCTTTTGTGGCCATTCCCTGAATGTAGCCAACATTTCAATAGAAGCTAGATTTGATATCTCTTTGGATAGAGCTGGAACCTTCACTTTTTTCGGTAGCACATCCATATTCCTCGTATTATCCACCTTGTCAAGGCTCAAGAAAAATAAAGATTACTTTTTAGCTCGTTGTGTAAGCTTACGAGTCATTTTTTTCCAAATTGACTTTGGTGCTTACTGTTGCTGGGTTATAGATCTCTTTTGCTTGCCTTTAACATCAGCCTCATTTGGAGAAAAGCATTCTTCAATGGTCTTATCCCTCGACTTCTCCTCAGTAACACCATCCTCTGTTTCCTTCTTCTCTTCCCAACCAGCTTTATGTTTTTTCTCTCCTTCCTTTCCTCTATCTAGGTATATACATTCAATATAACAATTGGTCATACATAAACTTTAGAAAATATACAGTCAATGTAAAATTTACCACTAGTGATTTTAGAAATTACTCCTGCCACAAAAATATGGACAAATCAACACCATAAGAAACACAGTCGACACAAAATTACCTCTAGTCATTTTAGAAATTACTTAAAGTAAAAATAGGCACAACTGAATAGTAGAAACTCATATATAAGCACGTTCAGTTCAACATTAGAATTATCAAATTACCTCTTGTTGCTTGTGTGTTTTTTCCTCCTTCTTCCTCCTCTTTTTTCTTGTCCTCCTCCATTGCCTGTAGGTAATTGTAGTGTTGACTAGTAGTCAATATAATAAGTATCAGTAACTACATCATTAAATAGAAACATTTAGTATCTTTGCTATAGAAAGAAAGGCTATGGCTACTTAAACACCTTTGTTTGTATCAATATTAACTTCACTAAAATTGAAAGGGTTAAAGCTAAAGTTTTCACCTGCAACTAAACTTGGACTTCATTTTCTCTGATAATCAACTCTATACCTTGAGGTGGGGTGCCCTTTCGTATTATCATTTTGGCCGTACAGCATTCGAAGGACTTCATTCAATAGATTTTCTATGTTCTTTTATCCTTTCTCCAACTACATTAACCTTTCTTTAATGGAGTTGACCTGTCCACGGATTTCGGTTTGAAAATTAGTCCATAAAGGAATAGCCACTATAGAAGAGGGTTCAACTGTTGCCTTAGATTGTATACGTGGTAGCGCAGTTATTGCCACCAGCTCTTCCTTCTCCTCTATTAAGTACATGTTAGCTATGTATAGGATTTTTAGTTCTTCACCCATTGGAATCATCATATAACATTCAGGCTACGTAAAATTACCAAAAAATTACTAGCGAGTAATTTTACAATATTACTTGACGTAGTTGATAGGCTTACCTGGTTATCATTACTCCTAATCAAGAGCCGCTTTAGTTGGTCAAACATCACAAAGTCCGAAAAAGACCATGAAAGCATTCTTAGAATATTCTCACCTAAATGGTTTGCAAAAGAGGTTGCTATTCTAGGTATGCTCTCAAAGGCCCAAACAAGCAACTCGTGAGGGAAACCAATAAGAATGTTGTGCATTCCACTACCTTTCCGCCTACCTTTTACCTTATTCATGACAGTGGACCTAATGGCATCTCTTGTCATCTCCTATGCAAGTATTTTCAAAGGATAATCATTGAATGCATCTAAATCATCCATAAGCCCAAGGTATGTCTCTAGACTTTAGACAAGCTTGCCATTCGCAAGTATCCTGCTAGACGACATGTACAGAAGCCCCAATTAGACAACGTTATTGTCATCATCATTAGTGGTTTTAGGGCTAGTACTAGTTAGCCTATGTTCTAATGCTTGCCTTGTAATGTGACCGGCCTTTGAAAAGTACTGTTGGTGCAAGTAGCTTTATGACGTGGCCAGCTTCAAGATATTTGAACCCACATATTTTAATTTGATAATGACAGAAAACTCTTTTATGGAAAACCATCCCACCTCTGCCCCAACCTCAAACCATAAGGTGTCTTTGATTTTGGCATGCTCTGTTTGGCACATTATTAGGTTGTGGACAACCTACCAAACCTAGCCAAGCTACCCCAACTTCAAGAAGTTACTGACTAGTGACTCTTGCTTTAATCGCTTAAGTTGAGAACTTGAAAGATCCCTCTCTAATTTTCATATTGTTTCTTTTAAGTTCACCCAATGGCTAATCTTACCATTGGTGATCTCATCATCAGTAATTCTTCGAACAAACTACAATGAAAAATACACAAGAATTACTATCAGTATTTGTAGCAATGCCTTATAGTTAGTTTTACTCATGTTATAACAATGGTTAATTCAACACTAGCAATACACATAGTTAATATAAAATGAGTAGAGGTCATTTTAGACATGACTCATCTCACAACAATGGTAAATTCAACACCAGTACACACAGTCAACATAAAATGACCTTTGGTCATTTTAAAAATTACTCCTATCATAACATAGTCAATTCAACACTAGAATTCATACAGTCAGCATAACCACAATACATAAACTCAACATAGAAAATACCCCTAATTAATTTACAAATTCTCATGTCATAACCTAATCAATACAGCACCATAATACATAGTCAGCATAAAATAACTACAAATTATTTTAGAAATTACTCATGTCATATTATGGTCAATTTCAGCACCATAGTACACACAGTCAATATAAAATGACTAGAGGCAATTTGAGAAATTACTCATGTTCTACCATGGCCATTTTAACTCCAACAAATACACAATCAACATAGAATGACCAGAGAAATTATTACTGCCATAACATAGTCAATTCGATGCTAGAATACATACCACAATATATACACTCAACATAGAAAATACCCCTGGTCAATTTACAAATTCTCATGTCATAACATAGAAAATACCATGGTCAATAGCTAAAAAGGGTCAAATCAACATTGAAAACACACACGATCAACATAACATTACCTCAGACATTTTTCCTCAAAAGTATAGTAAACAATTTTTCATCAAATACCTAAACTTACCACCGAACTCACAAATAACCAAACAAATCTCAGTTTTCAAACTACTATCTTTTTACTTACCTCATATACATTGCTTTGAGGTTTTTCTTTTTATTGATTTTCTTCACCAGCTTGACACTGTTGTTTGGTTTTTTTTTTTTTTTTCCTAAAATCAAACAGGCATAGCATGATTATTAAACATGAACAAAATTAATAACAATAACCAAATACATTAAAATGACAACTTTTTACTAACCTCTTTTTTAACATTTATTCTCCCTTCTTCATCCGACTTCTCCTTCTTCACGATTTCTTTAGTTTTACCAGCCCTCAGATTCTTCTCCAGGGATGCCACTAGTCATAGAGACTATTTCACCATTGGTGGTTACTATGGGTTTCGAGGCTTGGTTTTTGTGTTGAATGGGTGACTGTTCGAGGGTTAGCTATGGTTGTTTGGGATTCAAGGATTTCTTTTGCTTTGCTTTATAGCTTGTGAATTTTTTCCTACTAGTTTCAAAACCATTTATCTCACTTTATTAAAATGGATTAATGGTCAACTCGAATGGTAGTTGTGTTGGGAATGCCCTAAGCTGGAAAAACATTTTAATGTATTTCATTTATTTTGAACTAGATAATAAAATTATATTTAATTCATTACCTTGCTTTATATCCTTAATCTGTTTATATGTTAAAGTAAATGTAAGCAAATGTGGCTTATTGACTACTTGTGTTAAACTATTAGAATGTTACATGCAATGGATTTTTATATGTGGGAAGATAATGTTCTAAACTAAGCAATCTAAACTATGGTCCATAGTCTATGGTGTAGGAAAAAAAAAATTACATAGCGGAATTACAAAAATGTTCAAGATTGTTAATATCTCGTGATGTCATATACAATAAATTAACAACAATAAATTTATACTTTTAGAGGACGCCAAGAATACAGGAGGAAAGTGACCAGAGGGCTTCGACCAACTAGCTTTCTTTACTGTACTCCAATTCCTAAATGGTAGAATGTGTGGGCACCTGAATCCTCAATCGGTATATTAGCGTGGCTTGTCTCTTTCTGACCACCCAGATGTAAGGACCGCCCCGATCATGTACTTTAATTTTCAATTTAATGAGAAATTAAAGAGTAATTTGATGCATTTTAGTTTAATTTTTAAAGTACACGGTCAAGTACACGGCCGTGTAAGTGGCCGTGTACCACTCAGACTGTATACGTGTGTGTAGCCGTGTAAGTGTACATGGCCGCGTAGTAGAACACGGCCGTGTAAGAGGCCGTGTACCACTTGGGTTGTGAACGTGTAAAAGGCCGTGTTGAAAAATTTCAACTAGTACACACCCGTGTCCAGTGTATACATGCCTGTGTTACCTTATACACACCCGTGTTAGAGGCCGTGTTGAAGCCTGTGTAATAAGCAGAAAGCCATTACACACCCTTAAATTTGCATGAAACCTAATTACTATGCAATGAGTAATTAAGTTGGAAAATATAGTATATTTCCCATTGAATAGACTAAACAGATACGGTACTGTTTAAGACTATTCATGCAGTGAAAGGGGTGACCGACGGTGAACCCGATCCACCCTATTATGTGTATAAATGAATGAGAAGTATGTAGTATTAGGATGAGAGTCAAGACGACCTTTACTCGCCCCGAAACTGATATATTTGAGCTCATAACACCCAAATTAGTCAATCGGGCACCTGACACGTTTTTTGAGGTAGGGTCACACAGATCCTGAAAACTGATCTAGATGAACTCCAATGGATGTAAAATTGATAAAAATGGAATCAGCACACCCAAATTAGTCAAGAGAGACTGTGTCTGAAATTTCACTCGGGAACGCCTCGGTTTGCGTGCAAAATGACAACACAGTGAAGACACAACCATAGTATTGGATGTGAATAGTAATTTAGACTTAGAAAGTATAAAACAACCAGGAATTTACAGTATAAAAATCGGATTCAGAAAACCAATTTTCGGATGAAAATTGGAACACTGCCGAGAAAGGGCCGAACACCGTAGTATTAAATTAGATTGCGATGAGAAGCCAACATAGATAAATTTAGCCTTAAATTTCTATCCCGTTTAGCTGCAAAAGCAACTATAATCAGCTGCACACATAGCCTAAAAGGTGGCCATTAAAATATTTTCCCTAGCCATGACACACTTGAATAAAATATTCAAGGGTTTGAAAAAGTGGTCAACAATATTTGTTTATTCCTTCCTCCTTCCAATGAGCAGCCCACGCCCCCTTGGTCTAAAATTGGGCAGTAAATTTGTCCTAAGATTTGGCTAATTTGATAGACGATTAAGTAGGATTAAGTCTAAGTAAGCTTGATCAATTTTGCCTATAAAAGGCACCCTTTACACAAGTGATTTGTTTCCTTTCTTCTTGGCTCCCAAAACACGTTTCACTTCTCCTTTCTCCTAGCTGTAGTCAAACCCCTCAAGCCTCCAAACCTTCACTTTTTCAAGCTTCAAATCATACCATAAACTTACCAAAAATCAAACCTCACAAGCTTGTGCTAGGAGGATTCGAATCCAAGTCGTTCTAAGGCACCAAGGGTAAGTCTTCAAAATCCGATCCTTGTAGTTTTTAGTTTCTGTTTCGATTTGAATTTTAAGAGAAATTTTTGGTATTGTTCTAGCAAAATCAGACCCTATTCTCTTGGATTTCCATGACCATTTTTGGTTCCTCAAGCCTAGTTGAAACCGTGCTTGGTTCAAGGCACGAAGGTAAACCGAAAACCTTATCTTGCGTTAGTTAGTTTTAAGTTTTGATCAAGGCCATTTATGTGTATTTATTTACGCAATTGGTTTGTAATAAGTTTATGTTGAGCCCTTAGATTATCATTTTTAAGTTCATGTGGTTGTGGTTGTGGTTGTATTTACATTATTTTTTTATGAATGGTTATGTGCGAATGAGAGCATGAATGTTTTAGTGGCTGGACACAAATCTGTCCTTAAGGAAATGTCATAGATTTTGGCCATTTCGACCCCATTAAGATTCGAATTTGGGATTTGATAAAATATGGCGTTTTAAGGAAATTTTGATACGGTTATTTTTGCATAAAAAAGCCCTCGGCCAAAAACGAACATAAGATAGGTTTTTAGAGTGTTTTTCACTCGGTGTCCAAAACTAGGAACAAAATCCGAACCCACTATTTAGTCTCGGGTTTTGCTAAAAATGGACCACTTAGAGTCCAAACCGGTTCTCAGACTCAACATAAAAGTTATAGATCTCGTCGAGACCTTGAAAAACACTTGCTTGTGTCAAAAATTTGGTCGTTTCAGGCCTCAAACTGAGCCGTTGTTACAGAAACGTAAAACTGGGATTTTTTACAAAAACCGGGTACTAAGCCCACGGGTTTAATGAAATTACAAGCCGCTAGAGTTAGATTTAGGCTCCAAGATGAACACGAGATTTGTTCATCTTGCGAGGACAAAAAATTTCATGTTCAACAAAATCACAAACAAAGTTGTTTATACCAAGCTTTAAAATAGTTTTCAAAAGTGGTTCAAAAACCACATTTAAAATGCAAGCTTTAAAAATAAAATTTATGCACTTCAAAATAAAAATATGTTTTTAACACTCTAAAATATGAACAGGGTTTTCATAAAAACATCCCCTACCTTCCAATGGGGTGATAAGGGGACGGTTTCAAAATAAGGAATTTTTCCAAGATTTTTTTTACAAGCCAACCCCAAGCAATTTTTCAAAGTAAATAGTGTGTGTAGCCCGGTAGGCTACCACACCAAACAAGCCTTAGTAGCCCGATAGGCTACTACCCAAAACAAGCCATAGTGGCCCTATGGGCCATTACACTAAACAAGCCTTAGTAGCCTAGTAGGCTACCACACCCCAACAAGCGAAGTAACCCGATCGGTTAGTATACTAAGTTCATGTATAGTAACTCGTTAGACTACCTAGTTACCGACAGGCGAGATAACTGGTCAGTTGACTGAGCAGTAAACCAGTCAAGGGCCGCATTTCGAACAACACAGTGAGGAACGATGATTAATCTGTCAAGTGGACAGTTGATCGAACACGATACGAGTTAGACACCAAATCCCCATAATAGGCCAATAGAGTACCGATGGGTCTCGGTACCCCATAGAAACGCAAGTTATAGTCATTAGCGTTAATAGTGACTCAACAAGAGTATTAATGAGAAACGTTATTGATGACAAGTGGTAAACTGTGAATTGATAAAGGTGTGATTTCAAGCTGCTTGCAATTAAGTAAGTACAACTCCGCCTATGGCGTGAACGAAAATGCTTTTAAATGATATTTTACCGTATTTTAAAATGTGTATGCCATGCACACGATGTTGCACCTCATGTTTAAGAGCATGTAGTTTCACAATCAAGTAGATTGATAAAAAAGCAAGATAGATGCCATACGTCCCTACCATGCAGGATTTGGGACAGCTTAGAGAAGCATATGGCTAGAAAAGATAAACAAGACGGAAATTAGTAAGTGTGTCGTACCGGCCTTTTCAGATGAAGAGGTTCTAAGTTAAAGCAGAAAGTTGAGCATCCATTGATGGCTCTTTGGCTATTTTACCACGGGCGTTACCATTGGTCTATGCACATACGGTACTGACACATAGGCCTTAAGTAGAAAAGAAAAGAAAAGAGAAGTTTGAAGTATAAACGAACATAATCGGATCATGCATTAGTTATAGTTTACCATGCTTCTGGATGCATTCAGTACACGATGTTTCTGTGATGCACATGTTATGTGAAGTTTTATAATCATTGATATGATATGTGATATGTGATATGTGATATGTGATATGTTAAGGTGGTATGTGCGATATATGACTGCTTATATGTTTTTAAGTATGTACTATGTTTAAACATGTTTTACGGTAAACATGTTGTACTTACTGGGTGTAAAGCTCACGTAGTGTGTTCATGCTGTAGGTAAGCGTCCTATGGCTTAAATCCCAATGGGCGATGTCGGCGGTGGAGGCGGATGTGAGGGCAAGGTTATGGAGACACCGCGAGTTTATCTTCTGCAAATTTGAGTATCAATATTTTGAATAGTAATGGTTAAATGGTACTTTGAATATTTATTGTCAGACAATATTTTTGAATAGTAACCATTAAATGGTATTTTGAATAGTAATCGTAAACCGTATTTTTGAATAGTAATAGTTAAATAGTATTTTTGAAAAGTAACCGTTAGATAATATTTTTAAATAGTAATCGGTATACGTACATATACAGTAAATACGTACATGTAAAATTAAAAAAAAATCCCTAATTTTATGATATCTAGTTAAGTATAAATTGCTAGAAAGTATAAGAAAAGCAAGCAAGTCAGTTTTTAGTGACGGTCCGGGCAACTAAGGGCACGAGGTGTCACAGTTGGTATCAGAGCGGTTTCCTGCTACTTTACCTCACATCGCCACACGCCTGCCTCATCTGTCCAAGTAAGTTAGCTTTTGTTTTTCAAAATTTGGTATAAGAGTTGACGATTAATTTATAATAGGAGAATGGCTACACCGGTTGACCCTCAGCAAGTGTAAGAGAACTGAGAAGCAAGTGTAGCTTTCGCCGCCATGCGACCACACACATACGACGGCACAACCCATACGAACTCCCTTATTGGATTCATCATATGGAGACAATCTTTGAAAGGTGCCATATTCCACCCTGTCTACAGGTGATAATGGCTAGTAGCTGATTACGAGGACCAGTAATGACATGGTGGAATGATCGACGTAGGATCAGGGGTCCAGCGATGCAGTGGGATGAGTTATGCCAAGATCTTCGCAACTCCGACGAAGAGCTCACGGTCGAACCCCAGCTAGCAGTACCTGAAGACAATGGAGACACGATGGAGGACCTCGAACCAGCCCCTCTGTCTCCTGGACACCAGATGGATGAAGACAGTGACGGGGCTATCCCCGATGCTCAACCTAACAATGAGGAAGAGGAGATCCCCGATCACATCAGTGACGATGAGGGAGTAGAAATGTATGAGCCCCAAGTTATCATCGCTAGTGATGATGAAGTTGATTTTGCTTGGGGAGACGAGGATTAAGACCCTGAGGAGTTTCCCCTAAGTGAAAGCGAGAATGAGGAAACGTCCGACGTAGAGTCAGAATTGTCCTTTGAGTAGTAGTAACCCTTTTCATGGAATTTTTGTTATGTAATTATGTAGAGGGAAATAGTAGCTTTCCCTATCTGACTCAACTTAATGTACTTAACGGGATCATATTTTGGGAAGTATGTGTCACTCCCACCAAATTTAAAATATATATATATTTTATGAGATGTTTTATAAAGAGTAGTATCATTTTGCCCTGAGGGCCTAAATATGATTTTTCTACAAGTATGATCAAGTATGGTAAAGAGTACAGGATGGTTCTTGACACTCAGACGATGTCCTAATACGACGCAATAGTTGTATTGAACATCATAAGAATAAGAGAAGAAAGGAAAGATACAGTATGTATATATCTATGATGCTTAAAATATAGTTGTTTAGTAAGAAGGAAAATAATATGTAAATACGAAGCCCAAGTATAAAATGTGAGAAGCTTATGTTCTCTTTTTCCGTTGTATGATAGGGTTACATAGGTGACAATGGCAAGAACAAGAGCCCAAACAAACCAAGCTATGCGAGACGATGAGCTACTGGCACGTTTCGCAACGATGCAGGAAATGATGGTAAATCAACAACGAGAGCTTAATCAGCTCAAAGAACAAATGAACCGACAACAACACGCACCACAACCCGTGGAAGTACCAGTCCAAGCTGCACCAGCAGCCCCCGACACTCCCAAAGAGCAAGCAGCCCCACCAGCCCAAGCAATGCCAGCACCACCGGCTGTGGCTGCTCCTGCAGTAGCCAATGTTATTGTACCAGCCTATAGAGAGCACGACTTATACGAGCGGTTTAGGCACATGAACGTACCTAAATTTGAAGGAACTACGAACCTTATTGAAGCCGACGATTGGCTGATTGATGTTTAAGTCATTCTAGACCTCGTGGGACTGACCGAAAGAGAAAAAGTTATATGCGCATCCCTAGCCCTACGGAAAGGAGGACGCCAGTGGTGGAAGACCGTGACTATCAAAAGGAACATCAATGAAATAAACTAGGCAGACTTCATTATCGAGTTCAGAGAAATGTACTTCAACGATGAAGCCTTAGCAGTCCAGCAGGATGACTTTAACAATTTGCACCAAGGAGGCATGACGGCCATGAAGGCTGTAAGAAAATTCGAACAGCTATCCTGACTTTGCCCTGACCTAGTGCCGACTGAGAAGGAAAAGGTCAGGAGGATGCTGAAAATGTTTTGGATGGATATAGTCATCCAAGTTTGCAGCGGCAGCCATGGACCAACAACCATGGCCGAATGTGTCAGTAAAGCCATCTGAGCTGAGTATTTTCTAGCCCAAGACAAAGAAAGGAGGGTGTAGATCTTCAAGGCAAAGAAAGAAGAGAAGAACCAACCGAAGCCGACCAAGGGCAGACAGTACTCTGAATTTCAGCATAAAGGGCAGAGCATGGGAAACAACCAACACAATCGGCCATCCAACAACAATAATAAAAGGAAAGGGAATCCAAGCAATCAAAGCCAGCAAAGGAACTTTCCTCAGAAGAAAAATAACTGAGGAGGAAATGGAAATCAACACCTGCCTTGTCCACAATGCGGAAGGAACCATCCGGGAGAATGTCGCCAAGCCACCAACTGCTGTTACATATGTGGCAAGGAAGGCCACTTCACTAAACACTACCGCTTGAACCAGCAAAATCAGCAAAGGTCAAGCCCGCCCTACTAGCGGACAACTGCACACTGCCCAGGGAAGGATTGAAGGCCCAGCGATCAGCTAAGGCAGATTGGAAGCTCCAGAGCCACAGGGGAAGATTTATTCCTTTACTCGCGAGGATGCAGAGGCTGGAACCTCTACTGTGGTGACAGGTCAGCTTTCTGTCGCCAACTCTGCTGCACTAGTTTTGTTTGATTCTGGCGTTACACATTCTTTTGCATCATCAGAATTTGCTAGGAGGTTAGGCAAGAACTTAGATAAAATGAACCAGACTTTTTGAATTGCCCTTCCCTCTGGGGAAGTTTTGTTGTCTAGCTATTGGATACGTCACGTACCAATAGCTATCAGCGGGCACGAGCTGAGCGTGGACCTAATCGTCATTGAGATGTGTGACTATGACGTGATTATAGGAATGGATTTCCTTGCCAAGTACCACACTGTTATAGACTATCAGGGACGAGAGGTGACCTTCCACCCGAGCAGACACAAAAAATTTGTCTACAAGGGCTTATTGTCGAAGCAACCAAAGACGATGATATCAGCAATGAAAGCTCACCAGCTACTATGATGGGGCTGCAGCCCCTGCCCTCGGGAAGGATGGGGCTTCGACAGCCCTTGCCCACGGCTGCACCCCACGGCTGCAAGCTTTGCTTGCAGCCAGAGGTGTTCGTGGCCATCCCAAAGGCCGGCTAGCCCTTAGGCGTGCAGCCAATGGCTGCAGGCATGGCCTACAGCCTGGCGAGCTATTGTGCCCACCCAGGTGTGCAGCCTGTGGCTGCAGGCACTGCCTGTAGCCTGCTGACTGCTGCGTCTACCTGGGGTACAACCTGACAGGGCTGCACATGGCGGGGCCGTGGGCTGCCAGCCCCCCCCTCGGGGGACTGAGGGCTGCCCACAGCGGCAGCTGGCCTCCGAGCCGTGGGGGCAACGGTTCAAAAATCGAAAAATTTTGATTTTTAAATTTGAGATTTAATTTTTAAATCATGTTTAAAAATATGTAATTAAAAATTTGAAATTTTTGAAATTACATATTATTACATATGATATTTAAAACTGTTTAAAATTTGAATTTGAAATTTGAATTTGGAATTTGAATTTGAAATTTAAATTTTTGGAATTTAAATTTTAAATGATTCTTGGGGTGAGAAATAAATGGAGAGGCTACATAAAGATGGATACAAGAAGACGAAACAAAATTCAAGACTCAAAGAATGCTTTGGATGGAATTTTGTAATCTTTATTTTCTTTGTTCTAAGATGGAACCATGGCTTGGTTATTCTGTCAATTTTTTTTTTTTCTGTGATATGTCATTGGTGTATGAATATGTATTGATGGATGTTTTATATGCATATTTGATAACATGTCATATAGGATAGGTGAGTGCTACTCATACTATATTGATCATACATATTTGTCAAAACTTGCATATTTTTCAAAATATTGAGTGGGAAAGGGTTTCAAACATAACCCACGGCCTCCATTGTTGATCCATATGTGAAAGCATGGTAACGCCTTACATCAGTTCTGCCCTGACCGCACCCCTCGGTAGGTGTTTACCGCCATCGGTATACTAGGTTGGATCTCCTATGTGAAAAATGTGTTCGGGCACGATCCTATTCATAACCACCCCTTGGTGGCTTGGTAGGATGTGGATCGGGCTACGTAAACGATGGTTATACACTCAAGACTCGTTTAGTTATTAACCTTCCCTAGAAGCTCTGTTAACTAAACTGGTGACCAAAATAAGTGGTTATTAATTTATGTCTTAACCTTGGAGGATTTAAGGAAACATATATTAATCAGACGGGGTCCATGTTCTGGCTATTTGTTTCATGACCACCCCTTAGTGGCTTGGGGCAATAGGTGCTGAGAATTACCATTGCAATGCTACATGTTTTTCAAGTTTCATGTAGGAACATACTTGTATGTTTTATTTGCTAAATTATCTATATATTTGCTTGGGCTTTGTAATGATGTCTAGTATAATTTTATTTCAGTTCAAAATGTCACCGACATCCCTCATTTCAATACATACTGAAAATAAGCTGAATGGCGATAATTATAAAGACCGAAAAAGAAATCTATTCAATGTTCTCAACTGTGAGAGACACAAGTTCTTTACAAAAGCAGCATGAGATAACTCAGTGCTACATTCTTGCTAGCATGATGAGTGCTTTACAAAAGCAGCATGAGACTTATCAAGTTGCTGAGGAGATCATGGAAAATCTGGAGGACATGTTCAGAGGCCAAGAAAAATTGGCTCGACAGTCTGCTATTACTAGTATTATGAACTCCAAGCAGAAGGCAAGTACTCCGGTGAAGGACCATATGATCACTCTAATGGATTCTTTGCTGAGGTTGCTGAAAATGGTGCTGAGCTGGACTACAATACCCAGATCGAGATGGTGTTCAAAACTCTGTGAAAAGATTTTGTGGGGTTTAAGGCCGCATATAATCTGGCGACAAGGGAGTTAGGACTAACCAAGCTCATGAAGTAACTCTAAGCTTATGAGCAGATGATCAGGGATGGGGATGTGGTCCAACCCAAAGGAGAGGCCAATTTGGTGGAATCTTCCAAACCCTCACGAAAGAGGAAGAGGCCAAATCAGAAGCAAGCGGCTTCTAATTCTTCTAATCCTCCTATCTCAGATGGGAAGAAGAAGAAGAAGAAGAACAAGAAGCCCAGGGACCCTAAAAAGTCTAAGTTCTTCCGCTGTGGGAAGGTAGGCCACTTCAAGAAGGCTTGTCGGGAATTCCTAGCCGTCAAAGGCAAGGAAGGTAAGGAACTTCACTATTTGGAAGCGTGTTTGGTGGAAGAATCGAAAGACACTTAGGTCATTGATTCGGGCGCCGCTAATCATGTTTGTGTTTCTATGCAGGGGTTTGTGGAAACGAGAAGTCTACATGATAGGAGCCTCTTGTTGCGGACTGGAGACGGTAGCTTAGTGGTGGCTAAGGCAGTGGGAGATATTTATCTTTACTTTGATGAATTTAGGTTTATTTTATTAAAAGACTGTTTTTATGTTCCTAATTTTAGGAGGAACCTTATATCGGTATCTTGTTTAATAAAGGATTCTTATTCAGTTTCTTTTAGTAAAAGAGTTGATATTCATAGAAATAAGTCTTTTATCTATTCTGGATGGATGGATGGAAATCTATATTTGATCAAACCAAAGATGTACTTACTACTTGACACCGAATTAATAGATAACTCTAAAAGGTTGAAAGTTTCTCACTCTAACAAGGTGTATCTTTGGCATTTAAGACTTGATCATATTAATTATGATAGGATTCAAAGGTTGGTGAAAGACGGTCCTCTTGAATCTCTGGAGGAGGTATGTTTTCCTCAATGTGAGTCTTGTCTTGAAGGTAAGATGACTAACAGGGTCTTTCGGAGCTAAGGGCACTAGGGCTCAGGAACTCGTAGAAATTGTACATACTGACGTATGTGGCCCCATGAACGTCACAGCACGAGGAGAGTTTGAGTATTATATCTCCTTTATAGACGATTACTCAAGGTATGGATATGTGTATCTGATGCACCACAAAAGCAAAACCTTTGACAAGTTCAAAGAGTATCGTGCGGAAGTGGAAAAGCAATTAGATAAATCCATAAAGACACTTTGATTTGATCGAGGTGGCAAATACCTCTCCGATGAATTTCTAGGACATCTTGTAGAGAATGGGATATTATCCCAATTGACTGCACCTGGTACTCCACAACAGAATGGTGTAGCTGAAAGGAGACCTTGTTGGATATGGTATGATCCATGATGAGTTATTCAACGCTACCGTTATCATTCTGGGGATATGCTTTACAAACAGTGTGCTATATTTTGAACCAGGTTCCAAGCAAGTCAATTCCCAGGACTCCGTATGAATTGTGGCATGGCAGGAAGCCCTCCCTTGGACATATGAGAATATGGGGCTGCCCAATACATGTACTAGATAGGGATGCGAAGAAGTTAGAACCAAGATCAGAATTATGCATGTTTGTAGGGTGTCCAAAGGGAACTAAGGGAGGTCTGTTTTATAACCTGAAGGAACAAAAAGTCATTGTTTCAACCCATGCGACATTCTTGAAGGAAAGTCACGTGAATGAATTTAAGCCTCGAAGCAAAGTTGTGCTAGAGGAGTTATCAGGTGAAAGAACTGCTCCATAGGTTTCGGTCCTGGACACAAGTCCGAGTTCTGGTGAAAGACCTACAGACGATCAACAATTTAGGGTGTCTCATTGTAGTAGGAGGGTTTCAAAGAAACCTAATTTCTTCATGTATGATGCTGAGGTATACTAGGCTGACGCTCATGAGCATGAGGATGATCCGGTTACCTATGATGAAGCTATAAATGATGTTGATTCTAAATCTTGGAAACAGGCTATGAACAATGAGATGGATTCTATGAAATCCAACTCTGTTTGGGAACTTGTAGATTTGCTGGATGGGATAAAACCCATTGGATGCAAATGGGTCTACAAAAGAAAGAAGGATGCGGAAGGGAGAGTACAAACTTACAAAGCTAGACTGGTTGCAAAGGGTTACACGTAAAAGGCTGTAATCAATTACGATGAAACCTTTTCGCTTGTTGCTATGCTAAAGTCTATCTGTATTCTTCTGTCCGTTGCTGTGACTCTCGATTACGAGATCTGGCAAATGGATGTTCAGACGGTATTCTTGAGTGGCCATCTTAAGGAATGTATCTACATGATACAACCCGAAGGGTTCGTAGTGAAAGGCCAAGAAAGGAAAGTCTACAAGTTGCTTAGATCCATTTATGTATTAAAGCAAGCATCCCGCTCATGGAACCAGAGATTTGGTCAAGCGATCAAGACATTTGGTTTTGAGCAGAGCGTTGATGAACGCTGTGTTTATAAACATATTAAGGATGGAAAAGTGGTCTTTTTGGTACTCTATGTCGATGATATACTACTCATTGGGAATGATGTAGGGAACTTATCATCGGTCAAGCTTTGGCTACACCAACAGTTTGACATGAAAGACTTAGGAGAAGCTAATTATGTTCTAGGCATTCGTCTCTTCAGAGATCGAAAGAACAAAATGATAACGTTATCTCAATCTTCATACATAGATAAAATAATTGACAAATATGCAATACAAAAGGCAAAGAAAGGTTCACAACCTTCTATTGCCGATCTAACTCTTTCATTGGATGACTGTCCCAAGACATCGGAAGAAAGAGAGTGTATGAGTAAGGTCCCTTATGCATTCGCTATGGGTAGCCTTATGTACGCTATGCTTTGCACTCGCCTAGACATTTGTTTTGCAGTAGGTTTGGTGAGTCGATATCAAGCAAATCCTAGAACCAAGCACTGGCAAGCAGTAAAGTATATATTCAAGTATCTTAGGAGAACGAGGGATTATATGCTGGTGTATGCTAGATCAGTGTTCTTGCTCGGAGGAGGCGCCATTGTGTGGAGGAGCGTGAAGCAGGGCTGCACAGTTGACTCTACTAAGGAGGCTGAGTATGTGGCTGCGACTAAGGCATCTAAAGAAGCGGTTTGGCTCCGCAGGTTCTTTAGAGACTTGAGGTCATTTCGGGTGTTGACAAGCCTATCACACTTTACTGTGATAACATTGGGGCTATTGCCAACACAAGGGAATCTCGGCACCACAAGAGGACTAAGCACATAGATTGGAGATATCACATTATTAGAGGGCACGTTGAGACAGGGCAAGTAGATGTATGTAAGATCGCGTCCAAGGACAACATTGCCGATCCTTTTACTAAGACTTTGGTGGCTAGAAGCTTTAAGAGGCATGTAGAGGCGATGGAGATGCGTAACATGGCACATCTGTTGGCTTAGGGCAAGTTGGAGATTGTTAACAAATGCCCTAAGCATTAGAGATATTTTGATGTATTTATTTTGAATTGGATAATAAAATTATATATAGAGGTTATTCATTACATTACTGTTTGTCCTTATTCTATTTACATGTTAAAGTAAATATAAGCAAATATGGCTCCCTGACTGCTTGTGTTAGAACTGTTAGAACATTGCATGCAATGGACTTTTTGTATGCGAGAAGACAATGTTCTAAAGTAAGTAGTTTAAACTAAGGTCTGTAGTCTATGGGGTTAGACCGAGCATCTAACTTATGTTAAGACTATTATGTTGTCTAAAGCCGTGGTGGGGATGGTTTGTCTTGATTGTCTGGAGCATAGACTCCCAAGTAGAGACATAAATATGTTGCTTGGTGGTGACATATTAGACCGGGACTAAAGCGTGATTGATCTACGTAGTCCGCTATGAGTGGATCGATCTGCTTTTGACGTTCATTGTGCAGTAACCTTAATCTTGAGTGGATGAACAGCTTCATGTATATGACTTGTGTACTTTGATGTTCCAATGGCTAAAGCATCTCAGAGGTAGTAAGCTTATAGACCGGTTCATTAGGTGCATGACTTGTATACGATGAAGGGTTTGTTTACAGATATCGGAATCATAGCTCTAATAAGGAGTTAAGGGTATCCTCTTAAAGGCATTATACTGGATGTGAAAATGGACAAGGCCTTGGGTCGTCTGCTGGGTGAATGACTTCTTATTCATATATAGTGAATAATCATTTTCTTATTCGGTAGTATAATGGAACTTTAAGATAGCCTGATCAGTAGGATTAAACGGACTTTGACCTAAGGCTGATCATGGATACCATATGAGGGTTCTGCATACATGACAAGGTCATTGGACGATAGCTTGTCATAGGCTTACGTAATACAGTATATAATTGGGAGTTCAGTTTCAGGTTTATAGTGCTGTGACTCTGAAATTAATGATTATATGATTGAGTTGTTTGGTAAAGAATGATGATCATATGGATTTACGGGAGCCCAATTATATATGTCCAATTGTTCCCTCTACTAGCTCCACATAATTCCTTAACGTTTGGCAAATTGATTTGTGTATGCTATTGGCTAGTTGATTATGCATGGATGCTGTTGACATAGGATTAGGATGGTGGACAAGATTCTCTTCGGTTGAATTCAGATTTTGTTTTAGACAACAGAGTACACAATTATTCGAACTCTAAATAAAGTTGTCATGATTTTATTTGAGATTGGATTGGAGTTATAGAAAATTATCCATGAGAACAAGAATTTGAAATACAACTGTTTTGTGGATTTTGAAATTTGAATTTTGAAATTTGAATTTGAATTTTAAATTTGAAATTCAAATTTGAAATTTGAATTTGAAATTCGAATTTGAAATTTGAAATTTGAAATTTGAAATTTGAAATTTGAATTTGAAATTTGAAATTCAAATTTTGAATCACAGTCCAAGTGGAATTCAAATTCTTTGTGGATAATTCCACAAGGCCAGAATTCGAATTTTAGTTGGATTATGAAGAGGAAAATCTTGTTTGAATCCTACTTGAATTTTGAATCCAAATCCTTACTAACTTGGTCAAAATTTTTTTGGAAAATCCTTATGGAATTTTCGGATTTGTTGCGGATAAGGTTTAGGGAAAAATTCAAGTTTCAATCCCAGTTGAATTTGGATTCTCTCCTCCCTAATTGTGGCCGAAATTTTTGAAGGAATATCCTAGGAGATTTTTAGTTTTAATTGGATAAGGATGAGAAAAAATTCAAGCTAGAAAATCCTATTTGGAATTTGATTCTCCTCACACTTTAATGACCAAATCTAGTCGTGTTTTTGGCACAAAGGGGAATCAATTTTTATGAGGGAATGAGGAGATAAAATTCTAGTTCAAATATTGTTTAAATTTGAATTAGATTATCTCCAAGATGGCCGAATTTTTGGTTGGGATTTTCTCCTAGAAAATTCAGATTTTTTGTGAGTGGATAAGGGAGAAAATCTTCTCCTAATCCAATTCAAATTCAGAGGATCACCTCATACAAGTCTATAAATAGAGGTCCTACCACTCCAGTTCTCTCAAACCAAAGACTCTCAGGTGAGCAGGCTTATTATTGCACAACTCACCGTGACAATAAGTTCTTTAGAGATCCAGGTGGTCGGAAGAAGACTAGCAGTGCTAGCATACCGATCGAGGTTCAAAGTGCCTACACACTCAGCCATTCAGGAATTGGAGAATAGCAGCGAAGGCCAGTTGGTTGAAGCCCTCCGATCATTCTCCTCCTACAGATTGGCATCCTTGAGTTATGAGTTTAAATTGTTGTTCGTTTATTGTATATGGCATCATAAGATATTTAACGATCTTGAAAAATTTTTATTGTTCCGCTGCACCACTTTGATACGTTTTTACCGATTTATTTCCTACAGGATACCCTTCCACAAATTCGGCCACTTTGAATAGGATTAGGATTCAAATTTCAAGTAAGATTTAAACAAGATCTTTTTCTCCGTTATCTACAAGAAAACCGAATTTGCCATGTGGATTTATCCACAACAAAATTCGGTTACCACTTGATTTGTGATTCAAAATTTGAATTCAAATTTTGAAGTTCTAATTTCAAAAATTCAAACATCAAATACAAATTTTAAATTTAAATTTCAAATTCAAATATTAAATTCAAATTTTAAATTTAAATTTTAAATTAAAATTTCAAATTTCAAATTAAAATTTCAAATTCCACAAATAAACTTGCATTTCAAAATTTGCCCTCATGGATAATTTTCCACAACTGCATTTCAAATTCAAATAAAATCATGATAACTTTATTTGGAATTCGAATAATTGTATATTCTCTTATCCAAAACAAAATTCAAATTCAAATAGGAGAGAATCTTATCTTTCACCCTTAGATGTAGGAAAAAATCGATAAAAATGCATCAGAGTGATGCAGCGGAATTACAAAAATTTTTCAAGATCGTTAAATATCTCGTGATGCCATATACAATAAACTAACAACAATACAAATACATACCTCAGAGGATGCCAACTGTAGGAGGAGAATGATTGGAGGGCTTCAACCAACTAGCCTTCTCTACTATTCTTCAATTCCCGGGTGGCAGAGCATGTGGGCACTTGTTTCCTCGACTGGTATGCTAGCACTGCTAGTCTTCTTCCGACCACCCAGATCTCTAACGAACTTATTATCACAATGAGTTATGCAACAATAAGCCTGGTCACCTGAGAGTATGTGGTATGAGAGAACTGGAGTGACATGACTCCTATTTATAGACTGGCATGAGATGATCCCCTGAATTTGAATTGGATTTAGAGAAGATTTTCTCCCTTATCCATTCACAAAATCTTATATTTACGTAGGCCAAAAACAAGGGTAGATTCGGCCTACTCTAAGGATTTTGTAATCCAAATTCAAACCGGATTTTAACTTGAATTTTATCTCCTCATCTATCCATAAAAATCGATTTCCCGTAGTGCCAAAAACATGACTAGATTCGGCCATTAAAGTGTGAGGAGAATCAAAATCCAATTAGGATTTTCTAGCTTGAATTTTATCTCACCCTTATCCACAAGACTGAAAATCTCCCTTGGATTTACCCAATAATTTTCGTCCACTTTAGGGAGGGAGAGAATTAAAATTCAACTAGGATTTTCTTAATTGAATTTCCCTTGAACCTTATCCACAAAAACCAAAAATATCTAGGAGGATTTTCCTCAACAAATTTCGACCACTTTAGGTTAGGATTAGGATTCAAAATTTAAGTAGGATTCAAACAAGATTTTCCTCTCCATTATCCATATCAAAACTGAATTCTCTATGTGAATTTATCCATAAAGAATTCGAATTCCATATAGATTGTGATTCAAAATTTGAATTCAAATTTCAAAGTTCAAATTTTAAAATTCAAACTTCAAATTCAAAATTCAAAATTCAAATTTAAATTTTGAATTCAAACTTCAAATTTAAATTTCAAATTCAAATTTCAAATTCAAAATTTAAATTTCAAATTTCAAATTTTAAAATTTAAATTTCAAATTTCAAACTCCACAAAAAGTTCTATTTCAAATTTTGTTCTCATGGATAATTTTCTACAACTCCAATCCAATGACAAATAAAATCATGGCAACTTTATTGGAGTTCGAATAATTGTGTACTCTATTATCCAAAACAAAATCTGAATTCAACCGGAGATAATCTTATCCACCATCCTAATCCTATGTCAACACCATCTATGCAAAGTCAACTACCTAATAAGCATACACAAATCAATTTGCTATTCATTAAGGAATTATGTGTAGTTAGTAGAGGGATTAATTGTATATATATAATCGGGCTCCCGTGAATCCATATGATCATCATTCGATACCGAACAACTCAATTATATGATCACTAATTTTAGAGTCACACCACTATAAACTTGAAACTGAACTCCGAATTATATACCATGTTACGAAAGCTTGTGACAAGCTAATGTCCAATGACCTTGTCATTATGCAAAACCTTCATATGATATCCATGATCAGCCTTAGGTCAAAGTCCGTTCAACCTACTGATCAAGCTATCTTAAAGTTCCATTTATACTACCGAGTAAGAAAATGATTGTTCACCATATGTGAATAAGAAGTCATCCGCTTAGCGGACGACCCAAGGCCTTGCCTATTTTCACATCCAATATAATGCCTTTAAGAGGATACCCTTAACTCCTTATTAGAGCTATAATTCTGATATCTATAAATAAACCCTTCATCATATACAAATCATGCACCCAGCGAACCGGTCTATAAGCTTACTATCTCTGAGATGCTTTAGCCATTGGAACATCAAAGTACACAAGTCAAATACATAAAGTAGTTTATTTACTCAAGATTAAGGTTATTGCATAATAAACGTCAAAAGCAGATTGATCTACTCATAGCAGACTATGTAGTTCAATCATGCTTTAGTGTCGGTCCAATATGTCACCACCAAGCAATGTATCTATGTCTCTACTCAGGAGTCTGTGCTCCAGACAGACAAGACAAACCATCCCCACCATGGCTTTAGACAACATAATAGTCTCAACATGAGTTAGATGCTCTGTCTAACCCCATATGCTACGGACCTTAGTTTAGACCGCTTACTTTAGAACTTTGTCTTCTCGCATACAAAAAATCCATTGCATGCAACGTTCTAACAGTTTTAATACAAGCAGTCAGTAAGCCATATTTGCTTACATTTACTTTAACATATAAATAGAATGAGGATAAATAGCAATGTAATGAATAACCTCTATTATTAATTTTATTATCCAGTTTAAAATAAATGAAATACATCCAAAATGTCTTTCATGCTTAAGGCATTTCCTAACAATCTCTCACTTGCCCTAAGTTAGTAGATGTGCCATGTTACACATCCCCATTGCCTCAACATGCCTTTCAAAGCTTCTAGCCACCAAAGTCTTAGTAAAGGCATTGGCAATGTTGTCCTCAGACATGACCTTATATACATCCACTAATCCTGTCTCCAAATGCCCTTTCTGATCAAGAATATTGATCCTAATGTCGATTTCGTCGAATCCTTGCAAGTCTAGAAGTCTAAATTTGTGTATCCTACGGGTGTTAGGTCCCCTACAGAATACATTAGCATATAATCCCTTGTTCTCTTAAGATACTTAAATATATGCTTTACTGCTTGCCAGTGCTTGATTCCAAGATTTGCTTGATATCGACTCACCATACCTACTGTAAAACATATATCCAGGTGAGTGCAAAGCATAGCGTACATAAGACTACCTACAGCGGATGCATAAGGGACCTTACTCATATGCTCTCTTTCTTCGAATGTCTTTTCTTTCTTCAGATGTCTTATGATAGTCGTCCAATGAAAGAGTTAGACCGGTAATAGAAGGTTGTGAACCTTTATTTGCCTCTTACATTGCATACTTGTCAATTATTTTATCTATGTATGAAGCCTGGGATAATGCTATCATTCTGTTCTTTCGATCTCTAAAGAGATGAATGCCTAGAATTTAATTAGCTTATCCCAAGTCCTTCATGTCAAACTGTTAGTTTAGCTATAGCTTGACCAATGATAAATTCCCTACATCATTCCCAATGAGTAGTATATCATCGACATAAAGTATTAAAAAGATCACTTTACCATCCTTAATACATTTATAAACACAGGGTTCATCAACATTCTACTCAAAACCAAATGTTTTCATCGCTTGATCAAACCTTTGGTTCCATGAGCGGGATGCTTACTTTAATCTATATATGGATCTAAGTAACTTGCAGATTTTTCTTTCTTGGCCTTTTACCATGTAGGCTGTATCATGTAGATACTTTCCTCAAGATGACCATTTAAAAATGCCGTCTCGATGTCCATTTGCCAGATCTCATAATCAAGAGCCGCAGCAACGGATAGAAGAATATGGATAGACTTCAGCATAGCAATAGGCAAAAAGGTTTTATCGTAATCGATTCTAGCCTTTTGCATATACCCCTTTGCAACCAGTCTAGCCTTGACATCCGCCACAGGGTAAACCACTGCCTCTCAGGCCCCCGACTAATTCTACCATAGAGGCCAATGATAGACAATAACTCCCCCCCGAACACAGCTTACAACTTTCATCGTACTATGCTCTCCGAAGAGCAACTCTTCTCAAAATCTCAAAAGGTGCTGAGTTGGAATCCCATTCTAACTAAGGATTCTTGTGGTTCCGGAGGATCTAGCTACAGGAGAACTAGGAACAGAGAGCTTTGCCCCTCTTTACTGAAAGTTTCCACTCTCCCTTCCGCATCCTTCTTTCTTTTGTAGACCCACTTACATCCAATGGGTTTTATCCCATCCGGTAGATCTACAAGTTCCCAAACAGAGTTGGATTTCATAGAATCCATCTCATTATTCATGGCCTATTTCCAAGATTTAAAATCAACATCATTTATAGTTTCATCATAAGTGATCAGATCATCCTCATGCTCATGAGTTTTGGCCTGGTACACCTCAGCATCATACACGAAGAATCAGGCTTCCTTGAAACCCTGCCACTACAATGAAGCACCCTAATTTGTTGATCATTTGCAGGTCTTTGACTGGAACCCAGACTTGTGTCCAAGACCGAAACCTGTGGAGCAGTCCTTTCACCTAATAACTCCTCTAGAACCACTTTGCTTCGAGACTTAAAGTCATTCATGTGACTTTCCTCCAAAAATGTCGCATGGGTTGATACAATACTTTTTGTTCCTTTAGTTATAGAATAGATCTCCTTTAGTTCCCTTAGGATATCCTATAAACATGCATAATTCCAATCTTGGCTCCAACTTCTTTGCATCCCCATCCAGTACATGTGCCGGGCAGCCCCATATTCTTATATGTCCAAGGGAGGGCTTCCTGCCATGCCACAATTCATATGGAGTCTTGGGAATTGACTTACTTGGAACCTAGTTCAGAATATAGTATGTCGTTTGTAGTGCATATTCCCATAATGACAACGGCAGTGTAGAATAACTCATCATGGACCGTATCATATCCATTAAGGTCCTGTTTCTCCTTTCGACTACACCATTCTGTTGTGGAGTACCAGGTGCAGTCAATTGGGATAATATCCTATTCTTTACAAGATATCCTAGAAATTCATCAGAGAGGTATTCGCCACCTCGATCGGATCAAAGCGTCTTTGTGGATTTACCTAACTGCTTTTCCATTTCCGCACGATAGACTTTGAACTTGTCAAAGGTTTCGCTCTTTGGTGCATCAGTACACATATCCATACCTCGAGTAATCGTCTATAAAGGAGACATAGTACTTGTACCCTCATTGTGCTGCGACGGTCATGGGGCCACATACGTCGATGTGCACAATTTCTAAGAGTTCCTGAGCCCTAGTACCCTTAACTTTAAAAGACCTCTTAGTCATCTTACCCTCAAGACAAGACTCACATTGAGGAAGATTTACCTCCTCCAGAGATTCTAGAGGATCGTCCTTTACCAACCTTTGAATCCTATCTTGATTAATATGACCAAGTCTTAAATGCCAAAGATACGCCTTGTTAGAGTGAGAAACTTTCAACCTTTTAGAGTTATCAATAATTTAGTGTCAAGCAGTGAGTACATCTTTGGTTTGATTAAATACAGGTTTCCATCCATCCATCCAGAACAGATAAAAGACTTATTTTTATGAATATCAAATCTTTTATTAAAAGAAACTGAATAAGAATCTTTTATTAAACAAGCTACCGATATAAGGTTCCTCCTAAATTAGGAACATAAAAACAGTCTTTCAATAATATAAACCTAAATTTATCAAAATATAGATGTACATCTCCCATTGCTTCAGCCACCACCAGGCTACCATCTCCGGTCCACAATGAAAGGCTCCGATCATGTAGACTTCTCATTTCCACAAACCCCTGCATAGAAACACACACATGATTAGTGGCACCCAAATAAACGACCTAAGTGTCTTTTGATTCTTCCACCAAACACACTTCTAGATATAGAAGTTCCTTACCTTCCTTGCCCTTGGAGGCTAGGAATTCCCGGCAAGCCTTCTTGAAGTGACCTACCTTCCCACAGTAGAAGCACTTGGACCTTTTAGGGTCCTTGGGCTTCTTGTTCTTGTTCTTCTTCTTCGCATCCAAGACAGGGGGATTAAAGGAACTAGAAGCCACTTGTTTCTTATTTGGCCTCTTCCTCTTCCGTGAGTGTTTGGAAGATTCCACCAAATTGGCCTCTCCTTTAGGTTGGACTGCATCCCCATCCTTGATCATCCACTCATAAGCTTGTAGTTGCTTCATGAGCTCGGTGAGTCCTAACTCCCTTGTTGCCAAATTATATGCGGCTTTAAACCCCATAAAATCTTTTGAAAGAGTTTTAAATACCATCTCAATCTGGGTGTTGTAGTCCAATTTAACACTATTTTCAATAGCCTCAACGAAGAATCCCATAAGAGTGATCATATGGTCCTTCATCGGAGTACATGCCTTTTGCTTAGAGTTCATAATACTGATAATAGCAGACTGTCGAGCTAATTTTTCTTGGCCTCCGAACATGTCCTCCAGATTTTTCATGATCTCCCTAGCAACTTGATAAGTCTCATGCTACTTTTGTAAAGCATTCGTCATGCTAGCATGAATGTAGCACTGAGCTATCTTATTGGATTCTCTCCAACGAGTATAGGCAACCGAGATCTCTTCAACTGGTGTGTCAGGTTTGGGCCCAGGTAGCCATAGTTTATCCAGTATGAACTTGTGTCTTTCGCAGCTGAGAACTATTAGTAGATATCTCTTCCAGTCTTTATAATTATCGCCATTAAGTTTATTCTCAATAAGTATTAAAATGAGGGGTGTCGGTGACATTTTGAATTGAAATAAAATTATACTAGACATCATTACAAAGCCCAAGCAAATATACAGATAATTTAGCAAATAAAACATACAAGTATGTTCCTACATGAAACTTGAAAAACATGTAGCATTGCAACTGTAATTCTCAGCACCTATTGTCCTAAGCCACCGAGGGGTGGTCATGAGACAAATAACTGGAACATAGACCCCATCCAATTAATATATGTTGCCTTAAATCCTCAAAGGTTAAGACATATATTAATAACCCCTTATTTTGGCCACCAGTTTAGTTAACAGAGATTCTAGGGAAGCTTAATAACTAAACCAGTCTTGAGTATATAACCATTGGTTACGTAGTCCGATGCATGTCCTACCAAGCCACCAAGGGTTGGTCATGAATAGGATCATGCCCGAACATGTTTTCCACATAGGAGATCTAACCTAGTATACCGACGGCGGTAAACAACTACCGAGGAGTGTGGTCAGGGCAGAACTGATGTGAGGCGTTGCTATGCTTTCACATATGGATCAACAATAGAGGCCATGGGTTTTGTTTGAAACCCTCTCCCACTCAATATTTTGAAAAATATGCAAGTTTTGACAAATATGTATGATTAATATAGTCTGAGCGGCATTTTCCTATCCTATATGACATGTTATCAAATATGCATACAATTCATCCATCAATACATATTCATCCATCCATCACATATCACAGCAAAAAAAATTGACGGGAACAATAACCAAGCCATGGTTCCATCCTAGAATAAAAAAAATAAAGATTACAAAACTCCATCCAAAGCATTCTTTGGATCTTGAATTTTGTTCCATCTTCTTGTATCCATCTTCAGCTAGCCTCTCCATTTATTTATCATCCCATGAATCATTTCAAATTCAAATTTCAAATTCGAATTTCAAATTTAAATTTCAAATTCAAATTTTAAACAATTTAAATTTCATGTATAATAATATGTAATTTCAAAATTTTCAAATTTTCAATTACATATTTTTAAACATGATTTAAAATTAAATCTCAAATTTAAAAATCGAAATTTTTCGTTTTTCGGCCCATCGGCCCACAGGGCCTTTGAGGCCTGCAGCCGCAGTGGGTAGCCCCCAGCCCTCGAGGGGGGGGGGGGAGGGGCGCTGGCAGCCCACGACTACAGGCCATGTGCAGCCCTGCTGGGCTGCAAGCAAGGCATGCAGCCATAGGTTGCACGCCCGAGTGGGTACAGCAGCCGCCAGGCTGCAGGCAGCACTTGCAGCCATAGGCTGCGCACCCGGGTGGCCACAGCAGCCCCCCAGGCTGCAGGCGCTGCAGCCCAGGGCCTGAGCAGCCCCTAGGGCGGCCACGGCCACCCATGGCTACAGGCAAAACCTGTTGCTGTGGGTGGTGTTGGCCTGGATAGGGACTGCCGCAGCCCCATCCTGCCCGAAGGCAGGGGCTGTAGCCCCACCAAGGCCGGTGGCCTATCCCGAGGGGTGTGTTCTCGATTTTCGTGTCATATTCCAATTTTTCCATTAGGATCTCTAAAAATTAATTTGAATCCTAATTAAATTGGAATTTTCCACACAAATAAAATTTCAATCTTTAAATTAAATTTAACTTTTAGGAAAAATAAATTACAGTCTTTAAACTTTAATCTCCTCCAAGAATAATTAGATAAAATTTCCTAAATCATTTCTGATGTATAAAATTCTAATCATAATAATTCTAAGAGACATAAATTAAAATCCATGGGAAAATTACGGTGATTATAAACTGCTCCCATGGTTACATAAAAAATTCCTAGATACAATTTTCTAAATTCTAAGGAACCATGACCGGCATAAACAAGCATGCTTATAATAATTTAAAAAATTAAAATAACCACATACTACATACATAATTCATGACAACAACATAAAGGAAACCTAGACTGCCACTCTTTAAATATCAAATCTATACATAAATAAAAGACTAACTAATTGTCTAATTAATGTACATGGTATAGTTAAGAGAAGTCTCTGATACCAATTACAAGAAAAAAATTGGCAAAAACGCATCAGAGTGATGCAGCAGAATTATAAAAATTTTTCAAGATCGTTAAATATCTCGTGATGCCATATACAATAAACTAACAACAATATAAATTCATACCTCTGAGGACACCAACTGTAGGAGGAGAATGACTGGAGGGCTTCAACCAACTAGCCTTCTCTATTATTCTCCAATTCCCAGATGGCAGAGTGTGTGGGCACTCGGTTCCTCGATCGGTATGCTAGCACTACTAGTCTTCTTCCGACCGCCAAGATCTCTAAAGAACTTATTGTCATAGTGAGTTATGCAACAATAAGCATGGTCACCTGAGAGTCTGTGGTATGAGAGAACTGGAGTGGCAGGACCCCTATTTATAGACTGGCATGAGGTGATCCTTTGAATTCGAATTGGATTTGGAGAAGATTTTCTCCCTTATCCATTCACAAAATTTGAAATTTACATAGGCCAAAAATAAGGGTAGATTCAGCCTACTCTAGGGATTTTGTAACCCAAATTCAAATAGGATTTTAACATGAATTTTATCTCCTCATCTATCCATAAAAATCCGATTTCCCCTAGTGCCAAAAACATGACTAGATTTGGCCATTAAAGTGAAGATAATCAAAATCCAAATAGGATTTTCTAGCTTGAATTTTATCTTGCCCTTATCGATAAAACTGAAAATCTCCCTTGGATTTATCCAATAATTTTCATCCACTTTAGGGAGGTAGAGAATCAAAATTCAACTAGGATTTTCTTGCTTGAATTTCCCTTGAACCTTATCCATAAAAACCGAAAATATCTAGGAGGATTTTCCTCAACAAATTTCGGCCACTTTAGGTTAGGATTAGGATTCAAAATTCAAGTAGGAATCAAACAAGATTTTCCTCTTCATTATCAATATCAAAACCGAATTCCTTATATGGATTTATTCATAAAGAATTCAAATTCTACATGGATTGTGATTCAAAATTTGAATTCAAATTTCAAAGTTCAAATTTCAAAATTCAAACTTCAAATTCAAAACTCAAATTTAAAATTTGAATTCAAATTTCAAATTTAAATTTCAAATTCAAATGTCAAATTCAAATTTTAAATTTAAATTTCAAATTCAAAATTTAAATTTCAAATTTCAAATTTCAAATTTTAAACTCCAAAAAAAGTTGTATTTCAAATTTTGTTATTATGGATAATTTTCTACAACTCCAATTTAATCTCAAATAAAATAATGGCAACTTTATTTGGAGTTCGAATAATTGTGTACTCTATTATCCAAAACAAAATCTGAATTCAACCGGAGATAAATCTTGTCCACCATCTTGATCCTATGTCAACACCATCCATGCAAAGTTAACTAGCCAATAAGCATACGCAGATCAATTTGCCACTCATTAAGGAATTATGTAGAGCTAATAGAGGAACCAATTGGACATATATAATCGGGCTCCCATGAATCCATATGATCATCATTCTGTACCGAACAACTCAATCATATGATCACTAATTTCAGAGTCACACCACTACAAACCTGAAATTGAACTCCCAATTATATATCGTATTACGAAAGCCTGTGACAAGCTAATGTCCAATGAGCTTGTCATGTATGCAAAACCCTCATATGATATCCATGATCAGCCTTAGGTCAAAGTCTGTTCAACCTATTGATTAGGCTATCTTAAAGTTCCATTATACTACCGAATAAGAAAATGATTATTCACAATATGTGAATAAGAAGTCATTTGCCTAGTAGATGACCAAAGGCCTTGTCTATTTCCACATCCAGTATAATGCCTTTAAGAGGTTACCTTTCACTCCTTATTAGAGCTATGATTCCGATACCTATAAATAAACACTTCATCGTATACAAGTCATACACCTAACGAACCAATCTATAAGCTTACTACCTCTGAGTCGCTTTAGCCATTGGAACATCAAAGTACACAAGTCATATACATGAAGTAGTTCATTTACTTAGGATTAAGGTTATTGCATAATGAACATCAAAAGCAGATTGATCTACTTATAGCGGACTATGTAGTTCAATCATGCTTTAATCTCGGTCCAATATGTCACTACCAAGCAACATATCTATGTCTCTACTCAGGAGTCTGTGCTCCAGACAGTCAAGACAAACCGTCCCTACTATGGCTTTAGACAACATAATAGTCTTAATATAAGTTAGATGCTCTGTCTAACCCCATAGACTGTAGACCTTAGTTTAGATTACTTAGTTTAGAACATTGTCTTCTAACATACAAAAAATCCATTGCATGCAATGTTCTAACAGTATTAACATAAGCAGTTAGTGAGCCATATTTGCTTACATTTACTTTAATATGTAAATAAAATGAGGACAAACAGTAATGTAATGAATAACCTCTATTATTAATTTTATTACCCTGTTCAAAATAAATGAAATACATCCAAAATGTCTTTCATGCTTAGGGCATTTCCTAACATTTGTGGACACTACCTATATCCATGCAAGACAATAAGCTAATAAGTATACCCTGATAAATTTACTATCAATTAAGGAATTATGTGGAGCTAGTAAGGGGACCAATTGGACATATATAATTGGGTTCTCATGAATCTATGTGGTCATTGTTCTAAACCAAACCACTCAACCATATGATCACTAATTTCAGAGTCACACCACTATAAACCTGAAACTGAACTCCCAACTATATACTGTATATGAAAGCCTATGATAAGCTATGATCTAATGACTTTGTCATGTATGCAAAACCCTCATATGATATCCATGATCAGCCTTAGGTCAAAGTCTGTTCAACCTATTGATCAGGCTATCTTAAAGTTCCATTATACTACCGAATAAGAAAATGATTATTCACCATATGCAAATAAGAAGTCATTTGCCTAGTAGATGACCAAAGGCCTTGTCCATTTCCACATCCAGTATAATGCCTTTAAGAGGTTACCTTTCACTCCTTATTAGAGCTATGATTCCGATACCTATAAATAAACCCTTCATCGTATACAAGTCATGCACCTAACGAACCAGTTTATAAGCTTACTACCTTTGAGATGCTTTAGCCATTAGAACATTAAAGTACACAAGTCATATACATGAAGTAGTTCATCAACTCAGGATTAAGGTTATTACATAATGAATATCAAAAGCAAATTGATCCACTCATAGTGGACTATGTAAATCCACCACGTTTTAGTCCTGGTCCAATATGTCACCACTAAGCAATATATCTATATCTCTATTCGGGAGTCTATGCTCCGAATAGTCAAGACAAACCATCCTCATCATGGCTTTAGAAAACATAATAGTCTTAACATGAGTTAGATACTTGGTCTAATCCCATAGACTACAAGCCATAGTTTAGACTACTTACCTTAGAACGTTGTTTTCTCACATACAAAAGTCCATTGTATGCAACATTCTAACGGTTTAACTTAAGCAATCAGTGAGCTATATTTGCTTATATTTACTTTAACATGTAAATAGAGTAAGGACAATTAGTAATGTAATGAATAACCTCCAAATATAATTTTATTATCTAGTTCAAAATAAATGAAATATATTAAAATATCTTTCCCGCTTAGGACATTCCTAACATATGGGGTTAGACCGGGCATCTAACTTATATTCATACTATTATATTGTTTAAAGCCAATTTGGGGGATGGTTTGTCTTTGTCATATTCAAGAAATTTCACAGTCTCTAAAAATTTTGCATAACCGGAGTACTCATTGATTTTTATGTGTAAAGTTGTAAAATAGATGATTTAATATTATTTCAAATTCAATGAAATGTTCTGACGGTCCCGATAAGAGAGTGTTCAGGGACAGAAAATTTTACCAAATCGAAATCAGAGAAAATAAGCCCTTTCAACTTCAAAAATTTTAAGAATATACAATAAGCCACTAAAAGACAAAATACTTGCAGGATGAAATTTTAGGCAAACTGGAGTGAAATAAGGAAAACCAATCGCACGGACAACCTCAGGAACTCGTCTATGTGATTTCGGTGCAAAGCTTTTTGGTTTCACTTTTGGTCAAAAGTTTGACTTAGAATTAATAAGGGGAGTCAAAGATTGGATGTGAATCTTTGAAAGGATGTAAGGATACATTCAAATCCAAGGGCTAGGGTTTAAAATCAAGAAAATTCAATGGTTAGGATTCAAAGTCAACAAGGAAAGTCAAAGGAAGCTTAAGCAAAATTTCAAGAGGTTTCTAGGGCACTTAGGTGGCGAATTTTGGGGCCAACATCAGAAAAAAAAATCTGTCCAACTTTGATTAATTACAAAACAGCCCCTAAAGAGTGGAAAAATTACACAAAAAGTTTACAAAAAGGTCCTAAAATCAATTACAACTTAGTCTCTCCTTTTTGGCTGATTATATACACGGTTTTGGGCATTTAGAAACTAGAAAAATCTAGTTTTTAGCCCCCATTGTAGCCGTGCACCTCCCCCATTGAAAGCATAAAAATTTCTTCAAGTTTGGTGCGAGAAAGTGTGAAAAATTCATCTCAAAGTTCATGTAATCAAGTAAGCAAGGTAAACTTCTATTTTGGCATGATTTCTTCTTGTTTTCCATGGTAAATGTGACAACCGAGAAATTCAGGCAATTCTCGGATGAAAATGTACAATTGTATGTATATAACAATTTGTACTATTTAAAGAGTGAAATAAATGTATTTATATTGTTCAGAATATATGAAAATGTTCTAACAATACTGACGAGTAAGAATTCAGTGCTGGAAAAATTCACTGAGTTGAAACGGGTGAAACGGTGCCAAAACCGGCATTGAAAACCCTAACCGAGCCAATAAAAGACGGTAAACTTCCGGGATTGATTTTGATCAAACGGAAGCAGATTAAATTGATCCGACTGCACAGGAGACCTCAGGAACACGCCGGGACGATTTCAGGAAAATTTCGGCTCGAACCGGCATCGGTCAAAAAGTAGTCGAATTAATGTGAATAGTGAAAGTCAAAGTCAACTTTCACTTTTGTATTTATGACATCATAAATCAAGTTTATTAAATGAAATAAATAAGGTGGTTGGTGGCATTAATGGCTAGGATTTAATCACCTTTTGATCTAAAGGCCAAGATTTGGCCAAAAATTACCATTTTTAATTTTTGAAAAATGGGGAAAGAAATGGCATGGAAAGATGTCAAATTTTGATTGGTTTAGAGCCAAATTAATTGGCTTTCCTTCATGCTTAAGTCGGCAATTTTGTAACAAAAGGGCCGAAACATTTTTCAAGGCAAAACCAAGACAAAAAAATTTCTAAGTCTTTCTTCCATGGTGTCTACGTGAGGGACCAAGGAGAACCAAGCAATATCTTCAAATTTCTTCACAAAAAAGAGTGGCAAAGTGTTTATTGAAGACAAAGGAAGCATTAGACCAAGGTAACTTCCCTTGCACTTGAAATTTTCATGGTTTTTCTTCACAAAATCCGTGGATGAATAGTGATAAAAAGATGGAAAATTTTTGGTTGTTTTTCATGGATTTGATGTTGGGTTTTGTTAAGGATGTATTAAGGAAGAAAACCATGCAAATTCATTAAAGAAAAACCAAATTTTGGTTGGTTTTTCAAGAGGAAATCCGTGGGTTACCTTAGGTAACCAATGAGAAAACTTTGTGGTTAATTGTTAATATGCTTTCTAAGTTTAATTTGGTGAAGAATAAAGCTTGTATTTTATTGTGGAAAGTTGAAAAAATTTTTGGTATGAATTGTATAAAGTGGCCGTGAGTTTACAATGGGTTTGGAAGAAAATTTTGCTTGGTTTTATGTGGTATTTGGTTGATTGGAATTATGCATTTTAATATGCAAAAGATGAATTTATAATTGAAAGAATGAAAACAAAAATGTGTGCATGTTTTCAATTCAATGGCCGTGGGTTTTAGGTGTTTAAAAAACCCTAAGAATTTGGTTGAAAATGCCAAGAAAATGGGCTTGAAAATGTGTTAAAAACATGACATTGAATGGCCTAAAATGTGGTGAAAGTTTGACAAAATTTGGTTCGGTTTGGTTGTGAAAACCGAAACCAAATTAAGGGTAAAAATGTGAAAAAATTTTGTAATATGGGTGATAATGTGAAATTTGAAATTTGTGGGCTTTTATGTAAAAGTTTGGAAAACTTTTACATAAAATAAGCTTGTGGTATAGTACGTGGCAGGTGCATACGGTTCGAGGCGTACCTAACGCCGGAAGCCTTAAAATTACGCCGAAATGCTGCCGAAATTTCGAAAACGGCATTCGGGGTAAAATAGGAATTTAAAATAAAAGTTAGGGCCGGGACGGAAACCCGAGTCCCTAACGGAAAAAAATTGAATAAGGAAAAAATTTTAAGGGGTGAGTCATGAATAGTAACCCGTCCCCTTGAAAATGAAAAACGTGAGTGAAATTGAAAAACCGACCCCGAGGGGGGGCGTTTTTGGAAATGAAATAAAGGTCCGAGTCGGGAACGGAAAACCCGAGCCTCGGAGACCTAGGTCGGGAAAGTCTAGATGAACGTTTTAAATACTAGTGAAACGTCCATTTGAGATTCCGAAACGATTGAAAATCGCTAAACCGACGTAAGGGTCGGAATAGTGCTTCCCGAGGGCCGGGAAAGCAAAAAGTGGAAATAAAATAGAAACGAACCCGGTAATGATTAGAAAAGAGTCAGAAAAGTTCCTGAGAGTCAAAAATGCAGTCTGGATCAATAAAATTCCATCAGGGGCAAAACTGCAATTTTGCCAAAATATTGGGGTAAAATCGTAATTTTGCAAAAGTTTGGGGAAAATGGTGAAAATAATAAATAAAACCTAAAAAGTTATAAATAGGTTTTATTTAAGCTTTTTAATGAAAAATAAAAGCTATAAATGGGAAAGAAATTAACAGACATAGTTTTGTCTGTAGGATCCCAAAAATCGGCCTACAAGGAAGGCGATTCAAGATCCAAGAGAGAGAAAGAGAACAGTCTGATAAGGTAAGTTCAGACATTTACCTGTCTGCAACATATAGCAATATTGTGCTAACTTTAATGTACTAACTATAAGTTAGGTACATATGTGCTACGGGCACTATGATAGAATAGAGAGAGAGACGAAATGTGCTATGGGCACTATAAGAATGGGACACATGGTTAATTGTGCTTCGGGCACTAGAGCGAGGTTAATGAAACTCACTCACCTAAAATTAAAATGTGAACCATTCCTAACCACGGGACAATGTGAAGTCACCGGGTTAGAATGTTAAAAAGTCGGTAATGAAACCACTTTCTGGCGTACCAGCCTTCCGTATAGGGAGGTACTTTTGCCTTCGGGGCTATGAGATAAGGCTGTGGAGGTCAGCACTGATGTACCGCTCCCAGTCATGTACTATTTTGCCTTCGGGGCTATGAGATTAAGGCTGTGGAGGTCAGCACTAATGTACCGCTCCCAGTCATGCGCACTTAAATGGTACTGCCAACCGAGCTCAAAACCAGAACGTAAATAAAGATAATGACCTAAAACTGAGACTGTGCCATAATTGAGCATAAGACAGTTTAGTGAGAGCACTAACATCGCGGTAGATGTACTAGTGTGATACAGTGGTGTGGTCAAACTTACTATTCACGTATGAATAGTGGTCAAAGTTACTATTTACAGATGAATAGTGGTCAACGGTACTATTCATGATGAATAGTACTATTCATAGAAATTTTATTTCTTGCATGTTTGAACTTACTGAGCCTGTAGCTCACCATTTTTGCTAATGTTGCAGGTAAGCGACCAGCTCAGTAGCTTATTTGACTGGATGGCGTACGGGATGGCGCGTGTCAAATGGGATAACTGGGCGAGGGATATGGTACTGCCAGAGTCTTGCCGCTGAGCGTTAAAGTGAAGGGAAAAAAAAGGAGAAACAGTTCTTTTGTAATTATATATATATTTTACAAAAGTACTGTATTATTTATATTACTTTGTACTTATCAACAAAGTAAATAGTAGAAAAGATTTCATATGATGTTTAAAGAAAAAAAATATATTTTCCCCAAAAACGACACGATTTTAAAAGAGAGTGAGATAAGCCGGCGACCCACGAGAGTACAATCTATCGCAGTTAGCGATAAGCTCAACTGTAATAGTATTGTATGATCTCTGAGAGGGGCGGGCCGCCACAGTAAAAATCCGTGTGATATGGGCTGTTTTGGAGTGGGAAGAATCAGTTTTTGTTTAAGGGATTTATGCTTAAAAGTGTGTTAATGGTGAGTGATTAAAACAAGTGTGGAATCATGAGCATGAAAATCAAGTTGTATATGTGTTTTCTTACTAAAAACTGTGGGTTGTTCATGGTGTATAAAGTTGAAATTTTAATGTTGTTTTGCTTGGTTTTTGGTGTTGAAAAATATGTGGAAATGAAATGAAAGAAATGTATGAAATGAAATTGAAAAACACTAATTTTGGTGCTTGTTTTTCAATTGAAACCGTGGGTGGTATTAGGGGGAAAATGAGATTTTGCGTTGACGAATGTGTATGATAAATGTGATTTTGATTTTGTGTAGAAAATAAGAAAAAGAAATGCAAATGAAAACAAAATTTTGAGGTTGATTTTCCAAGGAAAATCCATGGCTTTCTAAGGGGTTAATGTATGAAATTTTGATAAGTTATGCTAAGGTTTTGTGATGTAATGTGAATGTGTTGATATGAAAAATAAAAAAGGGAAAAATGGAGCCATGAAACAAAAATTTTGTTCAATTTTTTAGGAAAAACCTTGTGTCGGTTTAATAAAAATAAGAAAGTTTGATAAAGCTATGTGAATATGTAAATGGTGTATTAAACCGGGCCTAAAAATGTGAAAGAACAGGTTGAAATCCTGTTAGAAACAGTTGAGTTTTTATGAAAAATTTTACGTAAAAAGTTTGTAACTTTTATGTAAAATTAGGTTTGTGGTATAGTACTTGGTAGAGTAGAACAGGATAGATGGTTTTGAGGCGTTTCCTAAACGCTGGGAACCTAAAATTTCAACAGAAATGCTGCTGAAATTTTCGAAACGCTTGAAGGGCAATTTGGTAAACGAGGGGGAAAAATAGGGTCGGGAACCGGAAACTCGTGCCCCCTCGGGAACCTAAGCTCGAGAAAAGGATGACGAATGATTTCATAACTAGTGAATTGTCCATTTGAGGTCTCGAAAGGCTAGAAAAATGAGAAACGACCCCGAGGGTAGGAATAGTTCCACCCGAGGGTCGGGTAAATAGTAACCCGAGCATTTTTGGTGAGAAGCATCATAAAAGCTCGGTGAGACCTAAGAAAGATTGTTTTATGATTTTTGGAGTTAGAAAATTCAGTTAAAAGGTTAAAACGGAAATTTCACGGTCTGAGATCCCGTCAGGGGCAAAATGGTCATTTTGACCAAAATTTTCCAAATTGCTAGAAAAAGGCCGTAAAAGCCTCAGAGTGATTTTATTAAATTTCTAAAGGCTAAAATAGAGCCGTAAGCCAGAGAAACAAGGGAAAACCCCACTAGGGACGAAATGGTCTTTTGTCAAAAGTTTAGGTTAAAATGGTCATTTTGTCAAAAAGTTCAGAAAAGTGATATTTAGGCCCGGTATAGTATTCTAAGCACTAAAATTGTAGGAAATTAATGGGTAAAAACGTATCAAAGTGGCGCAGCTGAACAATAAAAAATTTTCAAGATCGTTAAATATCTCATGATGCCATATACAATAAACCAACAACAATTTAAACTCATACCTCAAAGACGCCAATCTTGCAGGAGGAGAATGACCGGAGGGCTTCAACCAACTAGCCTTCTCTACTATTCTCCAATTCCTGCATGGCTGAGTGTGTTAGCACTTTGAACCTCGATCGGTATGCTAGCACTACTAGTCTTCTTCCGACCACCCAGATCTCTAAAGAACTTATTGTCACGATGAGTTGTGCAACAATAAGCCTGCTCACCTGAGAATCTGAGGTTTGAGAGAACTGGAGTGGCAGGACCTCTATTTATAGACTTGCATGAGGTGATTCTTTGAATTTGAATTGGATTAGGAGAAGATATTCTCCCTTATCCATAACCAAAAAATCCGAATTTATCAAGGCCAAATCCCAACAAGAAAATTCGGCCACTTTAGGACTTTTCCATTCAAAATCCAAACAAGATTTTAACTAGAATTTTATCTCCCTTTTTCAACCAAAAAATCCGAAAATCCAAGGGGAAAATCCCAACAAAATTTCGGCCACTTTACGATAAGGGAAGAATCAAAATTCCACTAGGATTTTCAAGCTTGAATCTTATCTTATCCTTATCCAAAATAACCAAAAATCTACAAGAGATCTTCCCTCAAAATTTCGACCATAATCTAGGGAGGACAGAATCTAAATTCAATTGGGATTGAAACTTGAATTTTTCCCTGAACCTTATCCATAAAAAATTTGAAAATTCCATGAGGATAATCCTCAAAACTTTCGTTCATTATTGTTAGGATTTGGATTCAAAATTCAAGTAGGATTCTAACAAGATTTTCCTCTCCATATCCAACTCAAATTCGAATTTCATTCCTTGTGGATTTACCACAAGAAATTCGAATCCTACTTGGACTGTGATTCAAAATTTGAATTTTAAATTTCAAATTTCAAATTTCAAATTTGAATTTCAAATTTGAATTTCAAATTCAAATTTCAAATTTGAATTTCAAATTTGAATTTCAAATTCAAATTTCAAATTTGAATTTCAAATTCAAATTTCAAATTCGACTTTCAAATTTGAATTTCAAATTCAAATTTTAAATTTCAAATTTCAAAATCTGCAAGGTAGTTGTATTTCAAATTCTTGTTCTCATGGATAATTTTCTAACACTCCAATCCAATCTCAAATAAAATCATGGCAACTTTATTTGGAGTTTGAATAATTGTGTACTCTATTATCCAAAACAAAATCTGAATCCAATCAGAGGTAATCTTGTCCACCATCCTAATCCTATGTCAACACCATCCATGCATAATCAACTAGCCAATAGCATACACAAATCAATTTGCCAAACGTTAAGGAATTATGTGGAGCTAGTAGAGGGACCAATTGGACATATATAATCGGGCTCTCGCAAATCCATATAATTATCATTCTTTACCAAACAACTCAATCATATGATCACTAATTTCAGAGAACACCACTATAAACCTGAAATTGAACTCCCAATTATATACCATATTACGTAAGCCTGTGACAAGCTATCATCCACTGACCTTGTCATGTATGCAGAACCCTCATATGATATCCATGATCAGCCTTAGGTCAAAGTCCGTTTAATCCTACTGATCAGGCTATCATAAAGTTCCATTATACTACCGAATAAAGAAAATTATTATTCACCATATGTGAATAAGAAGTTATCCACCCAGCAGATAACCCAAGGCCTTTTCCATTTTCATATTCAGTATAATGCCTTTAAGAGGATACCCTTAACTCCTCATTAGAGCTATGATTCTGATATCTATAAACGAACCCATCATCGTATACAAGTCATGCACCCAATGAACCGGTCTATAAGCTTACTATCTCTGATATGCTTTAGCCATTAGAACATCAAAGTACACAAGTCATATACATGAAGCTGTCCATCTACTCAGGATTAAGGTTACTGCACAATAAACGTCAAAAGCAGATCGATCCACTCAAAGCGGACTTCGTAGATCAATCACGCTTTAGTCCCGGTCTAATATGTCACCACCAAGCAACATATCTATGTCTCTACTTGGGAGTCTATGCTCTAGATAGTCAAGATAAACCGTCCCCTCCAAGGCTTTAGACAACATAATAGTCTTAACATGAGTTAGATGTTTGGTCTAACCCCATAGACTACAGACCTTAGTTTAGACCGCTTACTTTAGAACATTGTCTTCTCGCATACAAAAGTCCATTGCATATAACATTCTAACAGTTTTAACACAAGCAGTCAAGGAGCCATATTTGCTTACATTTACTTTAACATGTAAATAAATTGAGGACAGATAATAATGTAATGAATAACCTCTATATATAATTTTATTCTCCAGTTCAAAATAAATACATCAAAATGTCTCTAATACTTAGGGCATTTCCTAACAATCTCCCACTTGCCCTAAGCTAGCAGATGTGCCATGTTACGCATCCCCATCGCCTCGACATGCCTCTCAAAGCTTCTAGCCACCAAAGTCTTAGTAAAGGGATCGGCAATGTTGTCCTCGGACGCGATCTTACATACATCTACTTGTCCCGTCTCCACGTGCCCTCTAATGTCAACTTCCTCGAATCCTTGCAAGTCTAGAAGACTCAGTCCGTGTATCCTACAGGTGTTAGGTCCCCTCCAGAGTACACCAATATATAATCCCTCATTCTCTTAAGATACTTGAGTATATGCTTTACTGCTTGCCAGTGCTTGGTTCCAGGATTCGCTTGATATCGACCCACCATACCTACTGCAAAACATATGTCCGGGGGAGTGCAAAGCATAGCGTACATAAGGCTACTCACAGGGGATGCATAAGGGACCTTACTCATACGCTCTCTTTCTTCTGATGTCTTTGGACAGTCATCCAATAAAAGAGTTAGACCGGCAATAGAAGGTTGTGTACCTTTCTTTGCCTCTTATATTGCATATTTGTCAATTATTTTATCTATGTATGAAGCTTGGAATAACGCTATCATTTTGTTCTTTCGATCTCTGAAGAGACAAATGCCTAGAACATAATCAGCTTCTCCCAAGTCCTTCATGTCAAACTGTTGGTGTAACCAAAACTTGACCGATGATAAGTTCCCTACATCATTCCCAATGAGTAGTATATCATCGACATAGAGTATCAGAAAGACCACTTTTCCATCCTTAATATGTTTATAAACATAGGGTTCATTAATGTTCTACTCAAAACCTAAAGTCTTGATCGCTTGATCAAATCTCTGGTTCCATGAGTGGGATGCTTGCTTTAATCCATAAATGGATCTAAGTAATTTGCAGACTTTCCTTTCTTGGCCTTTCACTACGAACCCTTCAGGCTGTATCATATAGATACACTCTTCAAGATGGCCATTTAAGAATGCTATCTTGACATCCATTTGCCCGATCTCGTAATCGAGAGCCGCAGCAACGGACAGAAGAATACAGATAGACTTCAGCATAGCAATAGGCGAAAAGGTTTCATCGTAATTGATTCCAGCCTTTTGCATGTACCCCTTTGCAACCAGTCTAGCTTTAAAAGTTTCCACTCTCCGTTCCACATCCTTCTTTCTTTTGTAGATCCATTTGCATCCAATGGGTTTTATCCCATCCGGCAAATCTACAAGTTCCCAAACAGAGTTGGATTTTATAGAATCCATCTCATTGTTCATAGCCTGTTTCCAAGATTTAGAATCAACATCATTTATAGTTTTATCATAGGTGACTGTATCATCCTCATGCTCATGAGCCTCGGCCTGGTATACCTCAGCATCATACATGAAGAAATTAGGTTTCTTCAACACCCTCCCACTACGATGAGGCACCCTAAATTGTTGATCGTCTGCAAGTCTTTCACTGAAACTCGGACTTGCGTCCAAGATCGAAACCTGTGGAGTAGTTCTTGCACCAGATAACTCCTCTAGCACCACTTTGCTTCGAGGCTTAAAGTCATTCATGTGACTTTTCTCTAAGAATGTCGCGTGGGTTGAAACAATGACTTTTTGTTCCTTCAAGTTATAGAACAGACCTCCTTTAGTTCCCTTTGGATACCCTACAAACATGCACAATTCTGATCTTGGTTCCAACTTCTTCACATCCCCATCCAGTACATGTGCCGAGTAGCCCCATATTCTCATATATCTAAGGGAGGGCTTCCTGTCACGTCACAATTTATACAGAGTCTTAGGAATTGACTTGCTTGGAACCTGGTTTAGAATATAACACGCCGTTTGTAAAGCATATCCCCAAAATGATAATGGCAGTGTTGAATAACTCATCATGGACCGTACCATATCCAACAAGGTCCTGTTTCTCCTTTCGGCTGCACCATTCTGTTGTGGAGTACCAAGTGCAGTCAATTGGGATAATATCCCATTCTCTACAAGATGTCCTAGAAATTTGTCAGAGAGGTATTCACCACCTAGATCAGATCGAAGTGTCTTTATGGATTTATCCAATTGCTTTTCCACTTCCGCATGATACTCTTTGAACTTGTCAAAGGTTTCACTCTTGCGGTGCATCAGATACACATATCCATACCTCGAGTAATCGTCTATAAAGGAGACATAATACTCGAACCCTCATCGTGCTGTGACGTTCATGGGACCACATACGTCAGTGTGCACAATTTCTAAGAGCTCCTGAGCCTTAGTACCCTTAGCTCCAAATGACCTCTTAGTCATCTTTCCCTCTAGACAATACTCACATTGAGGAAGACGTACCTCCTCCAGAGATTTTAGAGGACCGTCTTTCACCAATTTTTGAATCATATCTTGATTAATATGACCAAGTCTTAAATGCCAAAGATACGCCTTGTTAGAGTGAGAAACTTTCAACCTTTTAGAGTTATCGATTAATTTGGTGTCAAGCAGTGAGTACATCTTTGGTTTGATCAAATATAGGTTTCCATCCATCCATCCAGAACAGATAAAAGACTTATTTCTACGAATATTAACTCTTGTACTAAAAGAAACTGAATAAAAATCCTTTATTAAACAAGCTATCGACATAAGGTTCCTCCTAAAATTATGAACATAAAAACAGTCTTTCAATAAAATAAACCTAAATTCATCAAAGTAAAGATAAATATCTCCCACTGCCTCAGCCACTACCAAGCTGTCGTCTTCAGTCCGCAACGAGAGGTTCCTATTACGTAGACTTCTCATTTCCACGAACCCCTGCATAGAAACACAAACATGATTAGTGGCGCCGGAATCAATGACCCAAGTGTCTTTCAATTCTTTCACCAAACATGCTTCTAAATAGTTAAGTTCCTTACCTTCCTTGCCCTTGGGGGATAGAATTTCCCAGCAAGCCTTCTTAAAGTGACCTACCTTCCCACAGTGAAAGCATTTGGACTTTTTAAGGTCCCTAGGCTTCTTGTTTTTCTTCTTTTTCTTCCCATCTGAGACAGGAGGATTAGAAGAACTAGAAACCACTAGCTTCTGATTTGGCCTCTTCTTCTTCCGTGAGGGTTTGGAAGATTCTGTCAAATTGGCCTCTCCTTTGGGTTGGAACGCATCCCCATCCCTGACCATCCATTTATAAGCTTGGAGTTGCTTCATAAGCTCGGTTAGTCCTAACTCTCTTGTCGCCAGATTGTATGCAGCCTTAAACCCCAAAAAATCTTTAGACAGACTTTTAAATACCATCTCGATCTGGGTGTTGTAGTCCAACTCAGCACCATTCTCAGTAGCTTCAGCAAAGAATCCCATTAGAGTGATCATATGGTCCTTCACCGGAGTACCCGGCTTTTGCTTATAGTTCATAATGCTGGTTATAGCGGACTATCGAGCTAATTTTTCTTGGCCTTCGAACATGTCCTCCAGATTTTCCATGATCTCCCTAGCAACTTGATAAGTCTCATGCTGCTTTTGTAAAGCACTCGTCATGCTAGCCAGAATGTAACATCGAGCTATCTCATTGGATTCTCTCCAACGAGTATAGGCAACCAGGACCTCCTCAAGCGATGTGTCAGGTTTGGGCCCTAGTGGGCATGGTTCGTCCAGTACGAACTTGTGTCTCTCGCAGCTGAGAACTATCGACAGATTTCTTTTCCAATCCTTATAATTATCGCCATTCAGTTTATTCTCAGTAAGTATTGAATTGAGGGGTGTCGGTGACATTTTGAACTGAAATAAAATTATACTGGACATCATTACAAAGCTCAAGCAAATATACAGATAATTTAGTAAATAAAACATACAAGTATGTTCCTACATGAAACTTGAAAAACATGTAGCATTGCAACGGTAATTCTCAACACCTATTGCCCCAAGCCACCGAGGGGTGGTCATGAAATAAATAGCTGGAACATGGACCCCGTCTAATTAATATATGTTGCCTTAAATCCTCCAAGGTTAAGACATATATTAATAACCGCTTATTTGGCCACCAGTTTAGTTAACAGAGCTTCTAGGGAAGGTTAATAACTAAACGAGTCTTGAGTGTATAACCATTGTTTACATAGTCTGATCCACATCCTACCAAGCCACCGAGGGGTGGTCATGAATATGATCGTACCTGAACACGTTTTCCACATAGGAGATCCAATCTAGTATACCGGCAGTGGTAAACACCTACCGAGAGGTGTGGTCAAGGTAGAACTAATGGGAGGCGTTACCATGCTTTCACATATGGATCAACAATGGAGGCCGTGGGTTTTGTTTGAAACCCTCTCCCACTCAATATTTTTAAAAACATGCAAGTTTTGACAAATATATATGATCAATATAGTATGAGCGGTACTCACCTATCCTATATGACATGTTATCAAATATGCATATAAAACATCCATCAATACATATTTATACATCCATAACAAATCACAGAAAAAAATAATTGACAGAATAACCAAGCCATGGTTCCATCCTAGAATAAAGAAACTAAAGATTACAAAATTCCATCCAAAGCATTCTTTGGGTCTTGAATTTTGTTCCGTCTTCTTGTATCCATCTTTGTGTAGCCTCTCCATTTATTTCTCATCCTAAGAATTATTTAAAATTTAAATTCCAAAAATTTAAATTTCAAATTCGAATTTCAAATTTAAATTTTAAACAATTTTAAACATCATGTGTAATAATATGTAGCCGTCGCGCCACCGCCCCGGGAAGCCGACAGCTACCGTGGGCAACCCCCAGCCCCCAGGGGGCTAGCAGCCCACGGCCGCCCCATGTGCAGCCCTGCCAGCTGCACGCCCAGGCTGCGGCCAGCCTTGGGTAGGCCACGGCCACCCTAGGCTGCAGGCCAAGCCTGCGGCTGTGGGTGGTCATGTCCTGTACAAGGGCTACTGCAGCCCCATCCTGCCTAAGGGCAGGGGCTGTAACCCCACCAAGGCCCGATGGCCTATCCCGAGGGGTCGTGTCTCGATTTTTGTGTCATATTCCAATTTACCCATTAGGATCTACAAAAATTAATTTGAATCCCAATAAAATTGAAATGTTCCACACAATCAAAATTTCAACCTTTAAATTAAATTTAACTTTTAGGAAAAATAAATTACAGTCTTCAATCTTCAATCTCCTCCAAGAATAATTACATAAAAATTCCTAAACCGTTTCCGGTGTACAAAAAATTCTAATCATAATAATTCTAAGAGACAAAAATTAAAATCCATAGGAAAATTACAGTGTTAATAAACTACTCCCATGGTTACATAAAAAATCCTAGATACAATTTTTCTAAATTCTAAGGAGCCATAACTGGCAAAAACAAGCATGCTTAAAATAATTCAGAAAATTAAAAAAACCACAGACTACATACATAATCCACGATAACAACATAAAGGAATCCTAGGATGTCACTCTCTAAATATCAAATCCATACATAAATAAAAAGACTAATTAATTGCCTAATTTATGTACACGGCATAGTCAAGAGATGGCTCTGATACCAATTGTAAGAAATTAATCGGTAAAAACGTATCAGAGTGGCGCAGCAGAACAATAAAAAATTTTCAATATCATTAAACATCTCATGATGCCATATACAATAAACCAACAACAATTTAAACTCATACCTCAAGGACGCCAATCTTGCAGGAGGAGAATGACCGGAGGGCTTCAACCAACTAGCCTTCTTTACTATTCTCTAATTCTCGAATGGCTGAGTGTGTGGGCACTCTAAACCTCGATCGGTATGCTAGCACTGCTAGTCTTCTTTTGACCACCTAGATCTCTAAAGAACTTATTGTCATGGTGAGTTGTGCAATAATAAACCTGCTCACCTGAGAGTCTGTGGTCTGAGAGAACTGGAGTGGCAGGACCTCTATTTATAGACTTGCATGAGGTGATTCTCTGAATTTGAATTGGATTAGGAGAAGATATTCTCCCTTATCCACAACCAAAAAATCCAAATTTATCAAGGCCAAATCCCAACAAGAAAATTCGGCCACTTTAGGATTTTTCCATTCAAAATTCAAACAAGATTTTAACTAGAATTTTATCTCCTTTTTTCAACCAAAAAATCCGAAAATCCAAGGGGAAAATCCCAACAAAATTTCGGCCACTTTAGGATAAGGGAAGAATCAAAATTCCACTAGGATTTTCAAGCTTGAATCTTATCTCATCCTTATCCAAAATAACCGAAAATATACAAGAGATCTTCCCTCAAAATTTCAGCCATAATCTAGGAATGAGAGAATCCAAATTCAACTGGGATTGAAATTTGAATTTTTTCCTGAGCCTTATCCACAAAAAATCCAAAAATTCAATGAGGATAATCCTCAAAATTTTCAATCATTATTGTTAGGATTTGGATTCAAAATTCAAGTAGGATTCTAATAAGATTTTCCTTTCTATATCCAACTCAAATTCGAATTTCATTCCTTGTGGATTTACCACAAGAAATTCGAATCCTACTTGGACAGTGATTCAAAATTTGAATTTCAAATTCAAAATTTGAATTTCAAATTCAAATTTCAAATTCAAAATTCAAAATTCAAATTTCAAATTTCAAATTTCAAATTTCAAAATTCAAATTTCAAATTCCGCAAAACAATTGTATTTCAAATTCTTGTTCTCATGGATAATTTTCTACAACTCCAATCCAATCTTAAATAAAATCATGGCAACTTTATTTGGAGTTCGAATAATTGTGTACTCTATTATCTAGAACAAAATCTAAATCCAACCGGAAAGAATCTTGTCTACCATCCTAATCCTATGTCAACACCATCCATACATAATCAACTAGCCAATAGCATACGCAAATCAATTTGCCAAACGTTAAGGAATTATGTGGAGCTAGTAGAGGGACCAATTGGACATATATAATCAGGCTCCCACAAATCCATATGATCATCATTCTTTACCGAACAACTCAATCATATGATCACCAATTTCAGAGTCACACCACTATAAACCTGAAACTGAACTCTTAATTATATATCGTATTACGTAAGCCTGTGGCAAGCTATCGTCCAATGACCTTGTCATGTATGCAGAACCCTCATATGATATCCATGATCAGCCTTAGGTCAAAGTCCGTTTAATCCTACTGATCAGGCTATCTTAAAGTTCTATTATACTACCAAATAAAGAAAATGATTATTCACCATATGTGAATAAGAAGTCATCTGCCGAGCAAACAACCCAAGGCCTTGTCCATTTTCACATTCAGTATAATTCCTTTAAGAGTATACCCTTAACTCCTCATTAGAGCTATGATTCTGATATCTGTAAACGAACCCTTCATCGTATACAAGTCATGGACCTAACGAGCTGGTCTATAAGCTTACTACCTCTGAGACGCTTTAGCCATTGGATCATCAAAGTACACAAGTCATGTACATGAAGCTGTCCATCGACTCAGGATTAAGGTTACTGTCATCAAAAGTAGATCGATCCACTGAAAGCGGACTTCGTAGATCAATTACGCTTTAGTCCCGGTCTATTATGTCACCACCAAGCAACATATCTATGTCTCTACTTGGGAGTCTATGCTCCAGACAGTCAAGACAAACCGTCCCCTCCAAGGCTTTAAACAACATAATAGTCTTAACATGAGTTAGATACTCGGTCTAACCCCATAGACTACGGACCTTAGTTTATACCGCTTACTTTAGAACATTGTCTTCTCGCATACAAAAGTCCCTTGCATGCAACGTTCTAACAGTTTTATCACAAGCAGTCAGGGAGTCATATTTGCTTATATTTACTTTAACATGTAAATAAATTTAGGACAGATAGCAATATAATGAATAACCTCTATATATAATTTTATTATCCAGTTTAAAATAAATACGTCAAAATATCTCTAATGCTTAGGGCATTTCTTAACAAAAATAATTACAGAATTGAAAATATGAATCCCAAAACATGTAATTAGGGGAAATCCATATCAGAAATTTTATAATTTTATAATATTTTAAATATGAATTGAGTAGTAAAATAACCAATGTTTATTTCGGTTATAGAGAATCAACAAAAAGGTGATATAAAGAAGTCGATTTACTCAGGAAAGGAATCACTAGCAAAATAACGATAAGTTCAGACATTTATTTGTCTGCAACATGAAATTACTTGATATGTCTATATACTATGTATGATATATAAATGTATATTCAAGTGCTATATGCACACTAACGTGGAACAATAAATAACCACAACTAAAGAACAAGATGTAAAGAATTCCAGACCCAGGAGGTAGTAATAATGCCACCGGTCAGGAACCATAGGAAAGTCAGTAATAAAACCAGTATTGGCGTACCGGCCTCCCACACAGGTGGAGGTTCTACATGTTTAGTTATGATATGGCTTCCACACCGATGGTGGTACGTCCTGGGTATGGAAATCCATTATTATGTAGACTGTAGAGGATTAGTTAGTGGGTCGCTTCCCAGAGCCCCTCTCAGTCATGCGTGCACTACGGTACGACCAATTCAGGGGCCCAATACCAGAGTTAAAGCAAGATAAGGACATAAGACTTAAGATTTATTATAATTGAGCATAATATGTACTAACAATATGTGTGTAGTAGCTTAGGTCAACGCCAGCATAAATAGTATTGGTCAAAGTCAACCTTACTATTCATGATCAAAAGTTAAAGTTACTATTCATATGAATAGTATTTTTTATGATTTTATGTTTTATGTTCCAATTTGTATGTTTGAACTTACTGAGCTTGTCGCTTACAAGTTTATTCATGTTGCAGGTAAGAAGCCTGTACATCAGTAGCTAATGGATGGACGAGGGGTGAGATCTACATCTGCCAATAGGGCTGGGCGAGGGGATGGTCCTGTTGATGTTTTCCACTGAGCAGACTTTTAAAGCCATTACGAATATTTGTAACATGATGTAAATTAAGTATGACAGAATACGATATGTTTTACAGTATGTAGTTTAGGATGGGTTACGACTTTACAGTTTTAAGATCAATTACAGTTTTAAAAAAACCCAGTTTTTCCCAAGTTAAAAATTTAAGTTTTTAAAATTACGATCAGTAAACAACAAAGAAAAGCTATAAGTAATTTGCTGGCGACCCAATGAGGTGACAGTCTATCATAGTGGACTTCAGAGCTCTACTATGCTAGTATTGTTAGCCTCCATGAAGGGCGGCCACCACAGTTGGTATCAGAGTAGTTGACCCTATCCCTCAAGGCCTAATGCACATCTCGTTCGTCGATCCAAGTAAGTTAAGTTTATTTTTATGAATAGTAACATGTTTATTTACGTAAGTAAACCTTATGTAGGAATTAAAGGATGAGACCACCCTATAGCAGACAGCCTCCATACAGAGCTAGGGGTCCTCTTATGGTATGGACCAGACCTATGATTAGGTCATCCCCACCCCAACAATAGATGGTACACTCTCCAGCATCGGCCAACCCTACAATTCCACGAGCAGAGGCACCGGTGACCACCGGAACACCAACCCCTCCGTGGGTACCCAATCCACCCCTAGTAGTAGTTGATATCCCAGTAGTTGGTGGACGAGATTACATAGGCTCGAGAGTATTTGCCAGGGCTACTCAGACATTTAGAGCTTGTTAGGCCCCTATCTTTGATGGTGGGCTCCAGTCCCCAACAGTATAGGACTGGTTACACACCGTAGAGATCATATGCCAGTCCTGTGATATTGATCGAGATTACTGGGTCATTTTCACTGTTAGCACATTCCAAGGTGATGCCCGAATATATTTGGAGTTCTGTGATCAAGAGGCATTATTGAGACTTAACTGGGCCAACTTCTGCTTGGTCATGAGACAGTAATTTGAGCGAAGGAGCCCAGAGCACTCTCCAATTCCTCCTGCTAGAGAAGAAAGTACGTCGCTACCGGCCTTACCCCGAATAACAGATGTTAGGGACTATCTACGGAGGATCGACAGATTTTAGATGATGCCTGGGGACACAGTGCTGACATATGTAATGCAGTTTGAAGAAAATGTGGTTAAAAAGCACCCGCTCCCAAACTTTTCTGATGAAGATTTTTGTGAGATGTTTTGGAAAGGACTTACCCCAGAGCTGAAGCGAAGAGTGAGTCTCCTTCATTCCATTCCTAGGTGAGAGTTTGTCGCCAGGGCCATTAGAATTAAGAGAGCACAGCTAAGAGAATGCATGGAAAAGCATCAATGGGAGCAAGATCACGAAGAAGGGGTACTGACCTGTTTGTATGGACCCCCACCGAGGGCAAATGATCACGAAGCCGGTCTGTCACGACGAAAGACAACTGCGACTCGTGACCAGGGGATGTCAATGAGTGATGATTCAGACGATAAAGACGAAGACCCCAAGGAATTTCCTTTAGGACAAGATGGATAGAATAGTCGGGCATAAAAAAAGAAAAACATGTTTATACGTCTATATGTAAATATGTATGTAAAGAAACTAGGATAGATGTAGTCTAAACATTACAGTATATGTAAATATTATGTATGCTATGTGTGATGTAGGAAAGTGTTTTGAAATGATATGAGATGTTTTGGTGTTTATGCTTTGTAGTAAATGATATGTTTAAAATTTCTGCCCTATTTCCAAGATTATATATGGGAAATCTAACTATTGGTTTTTGCTCAAGGCTAGAAGAGAGAGATCATAATGAGTGCAAGAAGCGGACAACGCCCTACATTAGAAGATAGACTGGAGGAAATGTAAGCCCTCCTAGAGAATCAAATGAAACAAAATGCTGAACTTTGACAATGGTTATCTGCTATGAAACAACGACAAGGCTAGGAAGAAGGCCATGCTTCTCAGGTGGCAGAGATAATACCAGCAGTGCCGCTAGTTGCTCCAGAGGTTCAGCAACCCCAGCCCAGGGGAAACCAGGAGCCCTTGTACGAACGATTCCATCGGATAAAGCAGCCAGAATTCGAAGATTCGATAGATCCACTAGAGGCAGAGGAGTGGCTTTCTTCTCTGCAGATGATTCTTGACTTTATGAATTTAACTGACTAAGAGAAAATTTTGTGTGCGTGCTTTGTACTCAAGAAGGATGCTCGGTTTTGGTGGGATACAGTCCATATGAGGAGAGACGTGACCACAATGACTTGGGATGAATTTTTGGAAGGATTTAACCAGAAATATTATGATCTAGCTGCTCTACGCCACCAACAGAAAGAATTTGCTGAACTGAAATAGGGAAACCAATCAGTGAGTGAAGTATGTCGTAAATTTGATCAGCTATCCCGGTTGTGTCCGTATATGGTGCCAACAGAGAGAGAGAAGATTCAGAAAATGATTGGCATGTTTAGGCCAGAAATATCAATATTAGTTGACAGCGGCCTAATACCACCCACTTCAGTAGTAGACTGTGTAAGCAGGGCCCTTAGAGCTGAATACCATCTGCTTAGACAAAAAGAGGAACGAGAAAAATTCTGGGAAGCAAAGAAGAAAGAAAAGATTTTAGCCAAGTCAGCACAAGCAAGGATGCAGACTGGATAGGGTAGTAAGTCTGGCCAAAATAGACCAAGTCAGTCTAACATACAAGGCTCTCAACAACAATAGAGCAAAACAAAAGGAAATTTTTCTGAGAATAAAAGCCAAGACAGCCGCAACCAACAGCAGAAGAGTAGCCTGGGTTTAGGACCGAGTTTTCCCACATGTGCTACATGTGGAAGGAGGCATCCAGACTAGTGTAAATTTGGTACTAATACATGTTATCAGTGCGGACGAGAAGGGCATTTTGCAAAGAATTACCCCATGAATCGTCAGAATACCGCAGGGCCAATGCAGTAATGCCAGCAATATCCTCTGCGTTAACCATAGCCTTAAGCTCATCCCTTACAGGGAAGGATTGAAGGGCCTTCAAGAGTGCCACCTAATGGCCTGAACACCCGGAACAGATTCCCAGACCAGATGCTCGCATCAAAGTTTTCACCAAGGAAGATGCTGAAGCGGGAACATCTAACGTGGTTACAGGTCAGCTTTCTGTGTTTAACCACGTGGCATGTGTCCTTTTTAATTCAGGAGCTACATATTCCTTTATATCCTACAAGTTTGTTAATAAGTTAGGATATGCTAAGGATCCTATAGGAATGACTTTTAGGACAGCTTTACCTTCAAGGGAAGTATACTGTCAAATTACTGGTTACATCATGTGCTGGTAATTATGGCAAATAGGGAGCTATATGTCGATTTGATCATGATGAAGATCGTCAACTATGATGTGATCCTAGGAATGGATTTCCTGGGAAAGTACCAAGCCACTATCGACTGTCGAAAGTGAAAAATAGTCTTTCAACCAGATGAGCAAGAACGTTTTGAGTATGTCGACACCTCTCATCAATCGAAGAAGATGTTGATCAGTGCGATGAGGGCGAGGAAGCTAATAGCTAGTGGCTGTATAGGATACTTGGCATACGTGACAGATATGACTGAGGAAAAGAATATGCAACCGAAAGATGTTCTAGTTATCAACAAATTCCTTGATGTATTTCCAGAGGAATTACTAGGGTTGCCACCGGAAAGGGAAATTTCGTTTGAGATTGAGATTATGCCAGGGACTGCTCCAATTTCTAAGGCACCATATCGTATGGCTCCAGCAGAACTAAAAGAACTGCAAGTGCAGTTGAAAGAGCTATTAGATAAGGGGTTCATCCAGCCAAGCTACTCCCCGTGGGGCGCTCTAGTTTTATTCATTAAAAAGAAAGATGGAACTCTCCGGATGTGTATTGGTTATAGAGAATTAAATAAGGCTATCATCAAGAATAGGTACCCATTGCCTAGGATTGATGACCTATTTGACCAGCTAAAGGGAGCAGCAGTATTCTCAAAGATTGATTTATGTTCAGGATATTATCAGCTGAGAATTCGGGAGAGTAACATTCCCAAGACAGCATTCAAAACCCGGTATGGTCACTATGAATTTTTAGTGATGCCATTCAGACTGACCAATGCTCCAACAGCATTTATGGATTTGATGAACAGAATTTTTAAGAAGTTTCTTGATAAGTTTGTTATCGTGTTTATCGATAACATACTTATATTTTCAAAGACTCATAAAGAGTATGAGGAGCATCTAAGAACAGTTCTTCACACTGTGAGAAGCCATCAGTTGTATACAAAATTCTCTAAGTGTGAATTTTGGTTGAATAAAGTACATTTTCTTGGGCACGTGGTGACAAAAGAAGGGATTGCTGTAGATCCAATCAAGGTGGAAGCAATTAATGAGTGGCCTACTCCTAAGAGTGTGACTGAGATACAAAGTTTCTTAGGTCTAGCCGGCTACTACAGAAGGTTTGTAGAAGGGTTTACACGACTAGCCACACCCCTTACTGCGCTTACTCGTAAGGAAAATAAATATGAGTGGACGCAAGAGTGTGAAAGAAGTTTTCAAGAATTAAAGAGGTGATTGACAAGTGCACCTGTTCTTACTTTACCCACTGAAGGAGAAAGATTCACAATTTATAGTGACACTTCAAAGATAGGCTTGGGAGCTGTACTCATGTAGAATAATAAGGTGATTGCGTATGCATCACGCCAGTTAAACGATCATGAGAGGAATTATCCCACTCATGACCTGGAACTTGTTGCTGTAGTGTTCGCACTCAAAATCTGATGACACTATTTATATGGAGCTCAGTGTCAAATCTTCACTGATCACCAGAGTCTGAAATACTTCTTTACGCAGAAGGAGTTAAACATGCGATAGAGAATATGGTTGGAGTTAGTGAAAGACTATGACTGTGACATTTTGTACCATCCGAGAAAGGCGAATCGACTAGCAGATACCTTAAGCAGAAAATCAACTACTCCATAATGATTGTCAATAGAGGAGCTACCAAGAGCCTTACAGTAAGAAATTAACTCTCTTAGATTAAAGTTAATCACCGGAAGGTTATCAGCCTTAACTCTCTGGTTCAAGATATTAAAGAAGCCCAGAAGTTGGATCCAAGTGTAGTAAAGCTCCAAGAGGAGGTTTCCGATTGCAAAAAGTCGGATATGAGCATTTCCAATGACAGAATGCTTTTGTACCTAGGAAGAATCTATGTCCCGGCTAATAAAGGACTGAGAAGACGAATCATGGTAGAAGCTCATGAAATGCCATATTCCATCCATCCTTGAGCCAGCAAAATGTATCAGGACCTAAAAATACAATTTTGGTGGAAAGGAATGAAGAATGATATTGCAAAATTCGTGAGTAGATGCCTGACCTGCCAAAGAGTCAAGGCCGAACATAGACATCCAGGAGGAAAATTGGAACCCTTGGAAATTCCAGAGTGGAAATGGGAGCAAATTACCATGGATTTCGTGGTAGGGCTTCCCAAGACCCGAGAAGGGTATGATGCTATCTGGGTAATCGTTAATAGACTAACCAAGATGGTACGATTCATAGCCATGAAGATAACTTTCACATTAGAGAAATTGGCACAATTGTACGTGACCAATATTATTCTGTTACATGGAGTCCCAAAGTTTACTGTTTCAGATCGAGATGCAAGGTTTACTTCAGCATTTTGGGAGTGCATACAAAAAGCAATGGGGATAGAATTACACCTTAGTATAGCTTTCCATCCCCAAATAGATGGACAGTCAGAGCGAACTATCCAGACATTGGAAGGCATGCTCAGAGCCTGCATTATAGATTTTCTTGGAAGTTGGAATGAGAAACTACCACTGATAGAATTTTCATATAACAACAGTTACCAAGCTTACATAGGAATGGCACCGTATGAGATTCTATATGGGCGAAAGTGTAGGTCACCTATTCATTGGTACAATCTACGAGAAAAGCAGCTGCACAAGACTGATTTCATACGGGAAACCACAGAGGCAGTTGCAAAAAAATTCAAAAAAGAATGAAGATTGCTCAAAGCTGACAGAAGAGTTACGCAGATAAACAACGAAGATTCTTGGAGTTCGAAAAGGGGGATTACATATTCCTCAAAGTATCGCCAATGAAAGGCGTAATGCGATTTGGTAAAAAGGGGAAGTTGAGTCCAAGATATATTGGGCCATTCGAAATCATCGAATGTATTAGAAAGGTAGCTTATAGGTTAGCATTACCTCCAGATCTGTCGGCAGTGTACAATGTCTTTCATGTGTCGATGTTGAAGAAATATATACCAGATCCATCACATGTGTTGGAGCATGAACCGATACAAGTTCAAGAAGATTTGACCTACCCAGAACAACTAGTATAGATTTTGGCACGTGAAGAGAAGGTGTTGAGAAATAAGACAATCCCACTAGTCAAGGTCCTACGGAGAAACCATAGTGTTGAAGAGGCTACATGGGAACGTGAAGATGAGATGAGAGTTTTATACCCTCACTTATTCCAATTTTCGAGGACGAAAATTTTATAAGGAGGGGTGAATGTCATATTCAAGAAATTTCACTATTTCTATAAATTTTGTATAACCTAAGTACTCAATGATTTTTATGTGTAAAGTTGTAAAATAGATGATTTAATATTATTTCGAATTCGATGAAATGTTCTAACGGTCCCGACAAGAGAGTGTTCGGGGACGAAAAATTTTACCGAACCAAAATCGGAGAAAATAAGCCTTTTCGGCTTCAAAAATTTTAAGAATATACAGTAAGCCACTAAAAGACAAAATACTTGAAATTTTAGGCAAACTGAAGTGAAATAAGGAAAATCGATCGCACGGACAGCCTCAAGAACTGGTCTACATGATTTTGGTGTAAAGCTTTTCGGTTTGACTTTTGGTCAAAAGTTTGACTGAGAATTAATGAGGGGAGTCAAAGATTGGATGTGAATCTTTGAAAGGAAGTAAGGATACATTTAAATCCAAGGGCTAGGGTTTAAAGTTAAGAAAATTCAATGGTTAGGATTCAAAGTCAACAAGTAAAGTCAAAAAAAGCTTAAGCAAAATTTCAAGAGGTTTCTAGGGCACTTAGGTGATGGATTTTGAGGCCAAAATCAGAAAAAAAAAAATCTGTCCAACTTTGATTAATTACAAAATAGCCCCTAAAGAGTGGAAAAATTACACAAAAAGTTTGTAAAAAGGTCCTTAAATCAATTGTAAATTAGTCCCTCCTTTTTGGCTGATTATATACACGATTTTGGGCACTTAGAAACCAGAAAAAAATCTGGTTTTCAGCCTCCATTGCAGCCGTGCACCTCCCCCATTGAAAGCATAAAAATTTCTTCAGGTTTGGTGCAAGAAAGTGTGAAAAATTCATCTCAAAGTTCAAGTAATCAAGTAAGCAAGGTAAACTTCTATTTTGGCATGATTTCTTCTTGTTTTCCATGGTAAAAATCCATGTGATATGGACTGTTTTGGAGTGGGAAAAATCAGTTTTTGTTTAAGGGATTTATGCTTGAAAGTGTGTTAATGGTGAGTTATTAAAACAAGTGTAGAATCATGAGCATGAAAATCAAGTTGTGTATGTGTTTTCTCACTAAAAACTGTGGGTTGTTCATGGTGTATGAAGTTGAAATTTTGATGTTGTTTTGCTTGGTTTTTGGTGTTGAAAAATATGTGGAAATGAAATGAAAGAAATGGATGAAATGAAATTGAAAAACACTAATTTTGGTGCTTGTTTTTCAATTGAAACCGTGGGTGGTATTAGGGGGAAAATGAGATTTTGTGTTGATGAATATGTGTGATAAATGTGATTGTAATTTTGTGTAGAAAACAAGAAAAAGAAATGGAAATGAAAACAAAATTTTGAGGTTGATTTTTCAAGGAAAATCAGTGGCTTTCTAAGGGGTTAATGTATGAAATTTTGATGAGTTATGCTTAGGCTTTGTGATGTAATGTGAATGTGTTGATGTGAAAAATAAATAAGGGAAAAATGGAGCCATGAAACAAAAATTTTGTTCAATTTTTTTAGGAAAAACCGTGTGCAGGTTTAATGAAAATGAGAAAGTTTGATAAAGCTATGTGAATATGTAAATGGTGTATAAAACCGGGCCTAAAAATGTGAAAGAACGGGTTGAAATCCCGTTAGAAACAGTTGAGTTTTTCTGAAAAATTTTACGTAAAAAGTTTGTAACTTTTAGGTAAAATTAGGTTTGTGGTATAGTACTTGGCAGGGTAGAATAGGATAGATGGTTTCGAGATGTTTCCCAAACGTCGGGAACCTAGAATTTCAGCAGAAATGCTGTCAAAATTTTCAGAACGCTGGAAGGGTAATTTGGTAAACGAGAGATAAAAATAGGGTCGGGAACCAGAAACCCAAGCCCTCTTGAGAACCTAGGCTCGAGAAAAGGATGACAGACGATTTTATAACTAGTGAATTGTCTATTTGAGGTCCCGAAAGGATAGAAAAACGAGAAACGACCCCGAGGGTCGGAATAGTATCACCCGAGGGTCGAGTGAATAGTAACCCGAGCGTTTTGGTGAGAAACATCGTAAAAGCTCGGTGAGACCTAAGAAAGATTGTTTTATGATTTTGAGGTTAGAAAATTCAGTTAAAAGGTTAAAATGGTCATTTTGACTAAAATTTTCCAAATTGCTAGAAAAAGACCGTAAAAGCCTCATAGTGATTTTACTAAATTTCTAAAGGCTAAAATAGAGCTGTAAGCCAGAGAAACTAGGGAAAACCCCACTAGGAACGAAATGGTCATTTTACCAAAAGTTTGGGGTAAATGGTCATTTTGTCAAAAAATTCAGAAAAGTGATATTTAGACCTGGAATAGTATTGTAAGCAGTAAAATAATTACAGAATTGAAAATATGAATCCCAAAACGTGTAACTAGGGGAAATCCATATCAGAAATTTTATATTTTTATAATATTTTAAATATGAATTGAGTAGTAAAATAATCGTGATTTATTTCGGTTATAGAGAATCCACAAAAAGGTGATATAAGGAAGTCGATTTACTCAGGAAAGGAATCACTAGCAAAATAACGATAAGTTCAGACATTTATTTATCTACAGCATGAATTTACTTGATATGTCTATATACTATGTATGATATGTAAATGTATATTCAGGTGCTATATGCACACTAACGTGGAACAATAAATAACCACAACTAAAGAACAAGATGTAAAGAGTTCCAGACCTAGGAGGCAGTAATAATGCCACTAGTCAGGAACCATAAGAAAGTCAGTAATAAAACCAGTATTGGCGTACCGGCCTCCCACACAGGTGGAGGTTCTGCATGTTCAGTTATGATATGGCTTCCACACCGATGGTGGTACGTCCCAAGTATGGAAGTCCACTATTATGTAGACTGTAGAGGATTGGCCAGTGGGTCGCTTCTCAGAGTCCCTCTCAGTCATGCACGTACTACGGTACGACCAATCCAGGGGCCCAATACCAGAGTTAAAGTAAGATAAAGACATAAGACTTAAGATTTATTATAATTGAGCATAATATGTACTAACAGTATGTGTGTAGCAGCTTAGGTCAACGCAGCATGAATAGTATTGGTCAAAGTCAACCTTACTATTCATAGTCAAAAGTCAAAATTACTATTCATGTGAATAGTTTTTTTATGATTTTATGTTCCTGTTTGTATGTTTGAACTTACTGAGCTTGTCGCTCACAAGTTTATTCATGTTACAGGTAAGAAGCTTGTACATCAGTAGCTAATAGATGGACGAGGGGCGGGATCTGCATCTGCCAATAGGGCTGGGCGAGGGGATGGTCCTGCTGATGTTTTCCACTGAGCAGACTTTGAAAGCCATTTTGAATATTTGTAACATGATGTAAATTAAGCATGACAGAATACGATATGTTTTACAGTATATATTTTATGATGGGTTACGACTTTACAGTTTTAAGATCAGTTACAGTTAAAAAAAATCTCAGTTTTTCCGAAGTTAAAAATTTAAGTTTTTAAAATTACAATCAGTAAACAACAAAGAGAAGTTATAAGTAAGTTGTCGGTAGCCCAATGAGGTGATAGTCTATCATAGTGGACTTCAGAGCTCTACTATGCTAGTACTGTTAGCCTCCATGAAGGGTGGGCTGCCATAGTCTTGACTGTCTGGAGCTTTGACTCCCAAGTAGAGACATAAATATGTTACTTGGTGGTGACATATTGGACAAGGATTAAATCGTGTTTGATCTGCATAGTCCGCTATGAGTAGATAAATCTGCTTTTGATGTTCATTATACAATAACCTTAATCTTGAGTAAATGAGCTACTTCATGTATATGACTTGTGTACTTTGACGTTCCAATAGCTAGAGCATCTCAAAGGTAGTAAGCTTATAGGCTGGTTCGTTGGGTACATGACTTGTATATGATAGAGGGTTTGTTTACAAATATTGGAATCATAGCTCTAATAAGGAGTAAAGCGTATCCTCTTAAAGGCATTATATTGGATGTGAAAATGGACAAGGCCTTGGGTCTCTGCTAGGCAGATGACTTCTTGTTCACAGATGGTGAATAATCATTTTCTTATTCGGTAGTATAATTGAACTTTCAGATAGCTTGATCAGTAGATTGAACGGACTTTAACCTAAGGCTACTCATAGATATCATATAAGGGTTTTGCATATATGACAAGACCATTAAATGATAGCTTATCACTGGCTTGTATAATATGGTATATAATTAAAAGTTCAGTTTCAGGTTTATAGTAGTGTGACTCCGAAATTAGTAATCATGTGATTGAATTGTTTGGTATAGAACAACGATTACATAGATTCACAGGAGCCCGATTATATATGTCCAATTGGTCCCTCTATCAGCTCCACATAATTCCTTAACGGATAATAATTGGTCGGGATATTCTTATTGGCTTGTTATCTTACATTTAGTGAAGGGAAAAATCTAGATAACCCTTCCACAAGGTGTAGGTGTTTTTCTCAATGTGCTAGAATGACAAAATTGTAATTTTATATTATTAAATAAATGGGATAAATATTTAATTAACATTTTTTTTGGAAGATAAGATTTGATATTTAAATTAATTGTATTTGAATTTTAAATTCAAATATGTGATTAATATGAATTTTGAAAATCTTTTCTTCAGATAAATATTTGAAATTTAAATGGTTATCCTATTTGAATTTGAATTGAACAAAATCATGTCCTAGCACAATAAAGGGTGGCGTCCACTTTGGATAAAGGTGGAAGACAAGATTTTCTCCTATTTGAATTTGAATTTTGTTTTGGATAAGAGATTACATAATTATTTAAATTTAAAATAAAATTATCATGATTTTATTTGAATTTAAATTGGTGTTGTAGAAAATTATCCATGTGGATAAAATTCAAAAGGTTTGTAGAGTTTGAAATTTGAATGAAATTTTAAATTATAAAACAAGCGAGGGCTGAATTCATTTAATGAGAAATCTCCTTGGTGAAGTCAGTTTTAGAGGAAAATTGGTGAGAGAAAATCTTTTCTTGGTCCAATTCAAAATTCAAAAAAGTCACCTCATGTAATATTATAAATAGGGGTTCTTCCACTCCTGTTCTCTTCAAACCATAGATTCTTAGGTGAGTAGGCTTATTGTTGCACAAATTACCATAATAATAAGTTCTTAAGAGATATAGTTGGTTAGAAGGAGACAAGCCACGCTGGAATACCATTCAAGAAGCTGAGCTCTCACACACTCCATCATCCAGGAATTAAAGAATAGTAAAGAAGGTTAGTTGATTGAAGCCCTTCAGTCACTTCCTCCGGTATTCTTGACATTTACTCTGAAGGTATAATTGATTGTTGTTAATTTATTGTATATTGCATCACGAGCTTTTTAACGATCCTAAAATTTTTTTTGTAATTTCATTGTGTAAATTTTTCAATTTTACCTACATGTTGGAGGATGTAGACTGACGGTTACCAGAGGTTGCTGACAGTTATATGTTTGTGTTGAGTTTTAAATTCAAAGGAAAAAATATAAAAAGGGTAAGGTATTCGGTTGTTTCAATGGGAAGAGGGATAAGAGCAATTTGGACATTTTTGCACCCTTCAAAAACCTTGTTGGAATTTAAGGAATCTGTTGATGTGGCAACGTTATATTGGAAAATTAACAAAACAAGTGTTAAAATTAAAAATATTTTTTTAAAGTTGCTATTTTGTAATTAATCGTTTAATTAATAAATATTTTTTGATTTTTTATTTGGTAAATAATTTGTAAATCCTACAAATAAATGTATAGATTCCCTAAAAGAAGAAATAAATTGATTCACTTGACAATCCAAATATTTTATCAAGTAAATTCATTTTGTCAAATTTATTAAATTCCAATTGTTTCCCTTTATTAATAAAAAAAAAAAAAAAAAACCCAAATACTTGAATTAAACCACCCAAACCATAGGTCTAACCATCTTCTACTGATGCCGCCACTACACTGCCAGTTAGAAAAGATATTATTGTTGGCAAGTTAGAGTAAGCAATCGCTTACCGAGTGGGATGGCCGGTGGTGTTATCTGAAAAGGGTACCATATTAATCTTAATACGGATATGGTCGTTATTGAGTACAGTGTGTATAAGGATTGTTCTTGCATAGGATTAAGACTAATTAATCTATCACTGACTCTAAACCTAAGGACTCTAAACAATTTAGACTCTAAATAGAGTGAAAGACAAGAATATAATAAGGGGGTTTTGATGCATAATGCTAATAAAGAAAATAAAGATAACAAGATGGAAAATAAGTAAAAAAGAAAATAATAACAGGAAATCTTAGTCAAAGGATCAATCTCCATCACTAGGCAATGACAAATAATTAATCAAGATATTATCTTCAATTTTCTACTAAAACTGCCAACCATAAATAACATTAAGCTCCATTACCCCAATCTTTACTTACCTTGTCATTCGGTCAAACAATCTCTTCACCTAATTTTTTTCCCACTAAACAACCTAGAACAAGCTCTCTAGATTTAATTTAATGGAATCATTAATGAGACGAGAAAGATAGGTTCATTTAAGTAATAAACACATAAGCTCTGATTATTTAACCTAGGTTATGTTTTACATGTAATCATACAAAAACTTTACCATAATCAACGACCACAACTCGTTACTAATGATAAGGAAATCAAGAGCAACATAAAATATTCATGTCTTTTTTAGTTGTGTACCTAAATAAAACAAAAAAAATAATCATAGACAAGTCTTATTTAGTTGCATACCTGAATAAAACAGGAAAATAATCTTAGACAATAATTATGGAATATAAACAATCTCAATTGAAAAATTGGAAAATAATCTCTCAAAATTAATTATGCAGCCATATGTCTAGGTTTTGAAATCCTTTCTTTAACCAAAAGAAAATCGTGCCTAACATAATTGAAAATAAAAAATGCAAAAGCACAATTTATCAACATTAGGATCCTAAGAGAAAAAAAGGAGAAGAAGAAGAAGAAGAATGGTCTTCAAAAATCTCTACATAGACAATCCTTTCCAAAGTCACCACTTTTTACCGTTCTTTCTCTCTCTATTCTTTTTGGTCTCCTAAAATTGATAAAAAGTTCTTTAAAGTTGCCCTAGAATGATCTATTTATAAGCTCCAAAAGATGAGAATAAAAGGGAAATTTTGAGTTTTAAATTCAAATTTTGAACATAAAAGATCGTATCTAAATGCCACGATGCCTATTTACTTATGCTACAACGTCAAAAATGTAAAACTCTACCTGTCACACTATAGGCACTACAGTGCCCATATTTTGCATTAGCGTCTAGCCTCGGGTTCTTGGCCCATTTAAGCTCTATTGGCACTATAGCCTTGGGTTTTTCTTTCTTAGGGAATTTCTAACACAATGATGGTGGACAAGGATGACAAACAACTCCACAATTCTCACATATAATCGGTTGTCGAAATCACTACATGTGTGTTCAGTGATGAGGAAGAAATCGCAAATCAGTGATTTCGGTTGCGACTTCACAATGGATTACCTCATGATTTTTTTTTTTTTTTTTGATATTTTCTTGATGATATGAGCTTCAGACAAGTGCAATTCTCTACATTTTTTGCCGTTGTGATTTTCCAATGGGTTTGTGGACGTGTGTGACGGTGACGGCGACATTGACAACATAGGGAAAAAATAAAGGGGGAGAGAAGAGGATGGGATAGGATGGGAGTAAAACCGGAATTTCAAAAAAATAAAAAATAAAAACTAAATATGTATAATTTTTTTACTATTTTGAAAACCTGCTACTTTGTTTAATCTTAATCTTAGGTCGTGCTATTTAGCTAATTCCTTCTTTTTCATATCACCTGAGGCAAAAAAGTAAAAGGTGTTTAGAGAATTAAGAAGAATAATGTTTTGTAATCAGTAGCAATTAATTGCTCTTGATACCCTTCTGGTTGGAAGGAGAAGGCTAGTTTCAGTTTAATTACAGAACAGTGAAGATATTTACACACAGATCAATTCAGTGGGAAAGAAGCCTAGTTGGTTAAGTATGTTTTTGGTGTAGTTTTTAAGAAAAGCTTTGTTAGAGATTTAGTTCTACTTTCAAGAGGTACGTTGCTCATGTAGGAAAAATAGTAAGATATGCACAGTGAAATTTTACAATTTTTGTAAAGATTATTAAAAACGCATATTGTTATATACAATAAATTATTTAACAATCATTATATATTTGAAAGAAAGCACCAAGAACACCGAAGGATGTGACTGAAAGGCTTTTACTAACTAGCCTTTTTTATTATTTTCTAATTCTCGAATGGTGGAGTGTGTGGGCACTTAGTTTCTTGATTGGTATTATTGCATGGCTTGTTTCCTTCCAAGCAATCAGATCTTTAAGAATTTATTATTATGAGTGAGAGGTATAATAATAAATTCACTAATCTGAAAATCTATAGTTTAAAAAAAATAAAAGCTCCGAGGGTCCTATTTATAAAATTGCATTAGTTAGCTTTTGGAATTTGAATAGGACTCAAGTAAAGATTTTCTTTCTCCTCTGCTCCCTCAACGCTGATTCTTCCTAGAGGAATCCTTTTCAAAAATTTGGCCATCTTTAGTGTTAGGTACATTCAAAATTCAAGTAGGATTCCAGAAAAGATTTTTTTCTCTCCTTCCTATTAGTATGGTCGAATCTTCCCCAAGGTAAAAGGTCTCAAAAAATTCAGCTCCCATAGGTTGTGGGATTCAGAATTTGATTCAAATTTCAAACTCTACAATCTTGTAATTTTGTCTGCATGGATACTTTTCCACAACTCCAGTTTAAATTCAAAATAAAATCATGACAACATTATTGAAATTTAAACAATAATGAAATCTCTTATCTAAAACAAAATCAAACAAGGAAAAAATCTTATCTTCCAAATCCACTTAGAATCCACCATCTACATTTGTGTGCTAGGACAAGATTTTATTCCATTTAAATTAAAAAAGGATAATCTTTTAAATTTCAAAATATTTATTTACACAAGATTTTCAAATTTTAAATCAATATCATATTTATTTTTTAAAGGACAAATACAATTAATTTAAATTTCAAATATGATCTTCTAAATAAATAACTACACAAATTAAATATTTATCTCATTTATTAAATAAAAAAATTATAATTTTGTCCTTTTTTTCTAGTGAAAAACACTTACACCTTCGAATAGGTGACTCGGATTTTTCTTTTCACTAATTGTAAAAATACAAGCAATAAAAAATACCCCGCTTGATTACCATCTATTAAGGAATCATACGGAGCTTGTAAACAGACTAACTAGACATACATAATATCGGCCCCAATAATCCATGTAACTATTAATCTAAACTGAATAAACCTATTACACAATTATTAGTTTTAGAGTCCTATCACTATAAACTTAAAACTACACTTGCAACTATATACCGTATAATGCAAGCTAGTGATTAGCTATCATCCAAAAACCTTTTCATGTATGTAACACCCTCATATGATATCGATGATCAACCTTAGGTCAAATTCTATTCAACATACTGATTACGCTATCTTAAAGATCTATTATACACACAATTAAGAAAAAAATTATTTACCTTATGCGAATAAGAAATCATTTGCCAAGCAAACGACCTATGGTCTTGTCCATTTTCACATTTAGTATAATGCTTTTAAGTGGATAACATTTACTCTTCATTAGAGCTATGATTCTAATATCTATAAACAAAACCTCCATCATATACAAGTCATGTACCCAACAAATCGGTCTATAAGCTTCTACCTCTCAGACACTTTGCCCTTTGGAACATCAAAATACACAAGCCATATACATGAAGCTATTCACCTACTCAAAATTAAGGTTATTGCATGTCAAAAGTGAATTAATCCACTCAAATGAACAACGCAGATTAATAGCACTTTGGTCCCAGTCCGATACGTCACTATTAAGTAATATATTTATGTCTCTACTCGGGAGTGAAACACTCCAGATAATCAAGATAAACGGTCTCCACAATTGGTTTTAGATAGCATAATAGTCTTAATATAAGTTAGATGCTCATTTTAACCCCATAGATTATGGATTATAGATTTAAACTGCTTATTTTAGAACGTTGTCTTCTTACATACAAAAGTCCATTATATGCAATATTCTAATAGTTTAAAAATAAGTAGTCAGTGAGTTATATCTGCTTACATTTACTTAAATGTATAAATAGGATGAGGACATATAACAATATAATGAATAACCTCTAATATATTATTAATCAGTTCAAAACAAATGAAATACATAAATATGTCTTTTCTGCTCGAGGCATGCCTAAAAGATCATATATTTATCAATTATGTATAGCAATAAGAGTTTAGCTTATGGAATTGATTTAAAAGCCTGTTATTGATTAGGCTTCCCCCGTGCTAATTTTTCCTACAAAGGTTTTCAAATTTCATGGAGTTTTTTTTTCTTTTTTTTTCCAAGTTTGGGAATTTTCAGGGTTGTTTCCCCTCGAAATTTCACCAATCTTCTTATTAAAGATTGTTTACAAATAGCCAACATCATTTTATTGTCTTTATTCATCATAACGCAAATATATATAAATTTCTCAATAGTATGGCCTAAATGATGAAATCTTTACATGCAATTTACCAATACATATTCAGATTCAGAAAATTAAGATGAGATAAGTAGGAGTAAATTTTTTTTTTTTTGTTTGATGTATTTTTAAATCCAACATATTAGCTAACAGGAGAAGGAAAAAATTTGTCTTACCTTTCGATAATCTCCCATATTAGTATTCAACAACTATGATAATAACAACATTGATGATTATTTGTTTTATTTTACTTGTTAAAATTTTTTATTCTCCTAGTCAAACACACTTTCCAAGCAAAGTTACAAAAATTTCAAGCTAAACTATATACAAATGAATAATCTAGCTTAATTTTTAAGTTAAATCATAAAACGTTCGATCTAACTTTTAAATTAAATTAAAAAAATATATGATTTAACTTAACTTTTAAGTTAAATTAAATCAAAAAATGTATAATATAACTTAACTTTTAAACTATATTAAACGACATCGTGAATCCAAACAGACTCTAACATTCACGCTTGTTCTACATAAAAAATTTGCTTAATTTTCCTTTTAAGATGTATTTTTAAATTATGAATGTATAAAAAAGAGTTGATTTCGTGCCAATTTCTTGCTAAGTTGAACATCTAGCATGTAATGAATGAAATTGCTACAAAACCTTTGAAATGAAGTTCAAAATGGTGTCAAAACTAATTGGGACGTTCCATGTTTCTCACTTTATCATTCGTAGAAAATGAAGGAGGTCAAAATAGTAAAAGTACCCAAAAAAAAAAAAAAAAAGGAGAGTAAACCAGAAAACTTAAGGTTCTTTTGGGCATGTGAAAGAGTGTATGGAAAGCTGGGTCAGTGTTTCGGAAGAAATTATTAAAAAACAGTAAAATTTAAGAACAATCCAAACGGATGGTCAAGAATACGTGCAATAATTTATTAGCCGTGACGTTAACCGAACATGACTTGCCGTGCCACTGCCAAACCTCTTAATATTAAATGAGAGGTTGAGAAATTTGACCGCAAAGTTTGGCTTAACTTCGAACACTTTTCTACCCCTTTGTCTTCGTGACAACCAATTAATTTAAATGTATATTTACAAAATCAGCATAGCTTGCATAATGAATATATGTAAAACATGACTATATATACTTGAGTGCGGATACGTTATAGGACAGGAACCGACTCTGATTTCTCAGATGCGGTTTTGTGTCACTGCTGGCCTTTTTGCGTATATTTCCTACTTTTCCTCTTTGTTTTCAGGGATTGCATCAGGTGTTGTGCCTGCTTAAGTAATAAGCTTATCATTATGTTTTTCTTTCCGGCGACAAGAAAATGGAACTAAAAAAGTTCATGTATATATACATGCATGTGTGTATATAAATATATATATCACAACAAACTAGAACCAGTCTTAGAGAAAAAATGTCCTCTCAAGATTTTGAAACTTGAATTTGGTGGGGCTAAGAATATTCAACAAAGAAATTAAGTATTCAGTCGTCTCAAAATTAATGTTTGAGGGATAAAATGTGACAGATCAGAAAATCCCAACAGTGCTACTTAGGATTAAGATAGATTTTTCTAAGAATTTTTGTGAATAAAATGTGAAAGAAAACTATATTTATAAATAAACAGATAAAACTATTAATAATAATAAATAAATGTTTTGGGAGATTTGAAATCTCCAAAAATGATCAAAGAATAAAGTTCATGTCTAAGAAAATGATTTCGGACCAAAACGCTCAAAATGGAGTGGTTCCGGTATCCGAAAAAGATAAGATATAAGAAATGGTAAGTCAAAGCAAAGATAAGACAAGATAAGTGTTTTAGGGTTTTTAAGAGTTTTGAGATTTAGTTAGATCGAACTGATAGCACGGATAGCTAGATAAATCCTCCGGTGCACTCCCTCAGAAATTTCGTTATTTTTGGAAAAACAAAGATGCTATTTAGAAACCAAAAACCCCAAGAGATTACCTTAGGTAAACCAAGATCGAGGAAAAAGACGAAAAACTTCGGTAAGCAATTTTAGCCAAACGACAATAGAATAAGGCAAACCAAAAGCACAGGAGGTGTCAGAAACCCGCCTATGCAATTATGGTAAATTTCTATTCGGTTTGACTTTTGGTCAAACTTTGACGCTGGATTAATATAATGAGGACAAAATAGAAAATGTCATAATTGAATTAATTTTTTTTTTAAAGAAATGTGTTAGTTGGATCCAATGGTTAGGGTTTAAAGTAATTTTTGATTAGGAAACATGCAGTATCAAGAAATTGGTCAAGATGACCTTTTCTTGATATAAAACTGATATATTTAGAATCAACATGCCCAAATTAGTCAGTTGGGCATAAAAAGTAAATTTTGACCAGGAGATATGCACTATCAAGAAATTGGTCAAGATGACTTTTTCTTGATACAAAATTGATATATTTAGATTCAACATGCTCAAATTAGTCAATTGAGCATAAAAAGTAATTTTTGAACCCGAAAATAAGCAGTATCAAGAAATTGGTCAAGATGACCTTTTCTTGAAATAAAACTGATATATTTGGAATCACTATGCTCAAATTAGTCAATTGGACACAAAAAGTAATTTTTGACCGGGAAACATGTAGTACCAGAAAACTGGTCAAGATAATCTCAGATGAAAATAAAACTGATATATTTGGATTCAACACGCCTAAATTAGTCAGGATAGCTCATGTTGAAATTTTGGACGAAAAAAGTATATATAAGGGTGGAAAAGTCAGAAATTTCAGAAAAAGCACCCATAATTTTTCCTCTCTTCTCTTTTCTCTCCCTACACCGAAAATGAATAGTAACCGACCACTGGAAACGGTGTTTGTTTTCGACACTGTTGGTCCCGTTGGAAAGCTTTCGCCGAGCTGAGTCCAACGGTGGGCCAAGTCGACGAAACCGGCGCCGAAGGAAGGCACACCTGCCGCCCAAAATTGCCGGAAAGCTCAAAATTTCGTGACGCCAGATCTCCGCCGTCCAACCTCCGATCAAGGTGATTTCGGTCCAAAAAGTTTCATGGTGAAGAGGAGAACAAAACCCAAGTCTTGTTTCACCTCAACAGTCACCGGATCATGCCGTCTAAGCCCTCGCCGTCGCCGCCGTGTCACCGCCATGGAAGTCACTGTTCTTGGCGGAGGTGAGCGACACAGCCCAGCCAGAAATGTTCAGAAGGATGCGGGAACCAAAAGCCTCAAACCAATTTTGAGAATCAATATCGACATGACAGAGAACGGACCTCGCCGCCGCCGCCCGCCATTCAAGGGGTTGTTTCCGGTGATGGGAGCCTTGAATCGAGAAATTGACACCGGATTCTTGTTTCTCTCGTCGAGATCTATGTTTTGGTACCAAGTTTAGCCCACGCAACTGCTGGTCAACGTCGACCCAGACCCCAAATTTGAAGAATGGCCGATTGGCCTATTTTCGACGTTCCGGACACATCCGCGGCATTGAAATTGCAAGACAAAATTTCAAACATGAAGAATGGTGATTCAAATTTTGTACATGTGACATTGAACGGCTCCGTCGATAGCCAATTGGAGTCAACCTACCCGATGGATGTCGTTGAATGACTCCGGTAATGATTTCAACTATTTTAAGTCCTCAATTTATTAATTGAGATGATTAAATGTTAATTATGGAATATTTGTATGAAAAATGATCGAATAAGAAAACGTGTGTAATGTAAAGATTTTTACATAAAAAGTGTGAATTTTTACGTAAAAATTAGGCCTCTGGTATAGTACGTGGTAGATTAGAATATGTTAGATGGTTTCGAGGCGTTACCTAAACGCCGGGAATCTAAAAATTAAGCAAAAATACTGTCGAAATTTCTAAAACGGCACAAAGGGTATTTTAGGAATCAAATGGTAAAAATGTGATAAGGATGGAAACCCGAGCCCTCTCGGTGACCTAGAATCAGAATGATACCACTCAAGGGTTGGTGAATAGTAACTCGAGTATTTCAGTAATTAATATCAAAAAAGCTCGATAAGGCCTAAGATGAATTATTCTATGATTTTTGTCCATAGAATAGCCGATAGAATGTTAAAATGAAAATAATACGACCCAAAGACCCGTGAGGGACAAAACGGTCATTTTGACCAAAAATTTCAGAAATGATATAAAAGAGTCCTAATGGACTTAGAATGGTTTAATTAAGATTCTAAGGGCCAAAAACTAAGTTGTAAATTAAAGAAAAGTAAGATTATGATAAAAAAAAAAATCCTGTTAGGGGTAAAATGGTAATTTTATCAAAAGTTTGGGATACAACAGTCATTTTTCCAAAAGTCAGCGGAAAAGTGACAAATGAGTTAATTAAGATTTTTAAGGCCAAGTTCAAGATTTTAAAAGAAGAAATGTACTTAAATGAAAGTATGACCATTAGTTAAAGTTACTATTCACGTCAAAGTCACTATTCATTGTCATTTTGGCAAAAGTTGACGAAAAGGCTAGAAATGAGATTTTAGACACCTAAGTTCATGATTAAGAAATTAAACGTAGAATGATTATGTTTTAATAAGTTTTATGTATAAAGTAAAGATTTTAAAATAACCGTAATTATTTCGGTTATAGGGATCCGACCTAGAGGCGACAAAGGAGCGTTTGGGGATCAAGAAGCGAAGAAAAAGATATGAACAAAAGTATACGTAAGTACAGACATTTAATTGTCTACTCACGAACTCACTTGCTATAGGACTGTGTTATGATGTGTTGTTGTGAAATTAAGTTACAACATGTTTCTTTTTAAAAGAAATGTTTATAAGTGATAAAAAGTTTCTGATTAAGCTTTATATAAAAATTGTGCTTATGACATGTGACGTAATAATCTAACATGTTCATGAGGTTAGAGCAGAACAAAAAGTTAAAGAAAAGAAAGATAAGAAATATGAAGATAAGCAAGATAATAAGACTAAAATTTAAGATTGATGTACCGGCCTCCCCAGAAGTGAGGTTTGAGAATGGCCTCCACCCCAGTTGTGTGGTACTACCCCCAAGATACAGTAGTTATAGGCCTAAAGTTTGACCACGGGTTTGATTGGTGGGTCGCTCCCCCTTTCCCCATTGGTCGGCGCATAATAGGTACGTCCAGCCATAGGCCCACAAGTGAAAGAAAAGACAAGTAAAGATAAGAAAAGTAAAGAAAAGAAAAGAAAAGAACAGAACAATATGAAAGAACAATGAGAACGAAGAAGAAAAATAAGCAAGCATAATCTTACTAACCTTCGTTGTTAGTTGATGTGTTTAAATAAAGTTTGAAATGTAAGTCATGTCTATATTAAGTTTTAGCATATATGTAATGTTATATATATATGTTTAGACTTACTGAGATATAACTCACTAGTTTGTTTATGATGTAGGTAATAAGAGTAAGCTGCCTACATTGTGAAAGAAGAAACAGATGGGCTAGCAGACAGATTCCCAAAATGTCATGGGATGAGTTATGGTTTCACTATAATTTTCCGCTACCATAAAAAGAATGAAGGAAAATAAATCGGTAAAACATATCAGGGTGGCGCAGCAGAACAATAAAAATTTTTAAGATCGTTAAATATCTCATGATGCCATATACAATAAACCAATAACAATTAAAACTCATACCTCAAAGATGCCAATCTGCAGGAGGAGAATGACCGGAGGGCTTCAACCAACTAGCCTTCTCTACTATTCTCCAATTCCTGAATGGCTGAGTGTGTGGGCACTCTGAACCTCGATCGGTATGCTAGCACTGCTAGTTTTCTTCCGACCACCCAGATCTCTAAAGAACTTTATTGTCACGGTGGGCTGTGCAACAATAAGCCTGCTCACCTGAGAGTCTGTGGTCTAAGAGAACTGGAGTGGCAGGACCTCTATTTATAGACCTGCATGAGGTGATTCTCTGAATTCGAATTGGATTAGGAAAAGATATTCTCCCTTATCCATAACCATAAAATCCGAATTTTCCATGGGAAAATCCTAACAATAAAATTCGGCCATTTAGGATAAATCCAATCCAAAACTAAACAAGATTTTAACTAGAATTTTATCTCCCTTTTTCAACCAAAAAATCCGAAATTTCCTAGGAGAAAATCTCCTCAAAAAATTCGGCCACATTTAGGATAAGGGAGAATCAAAATTCCACTAGGATTTTCAAGCTTGAATCTTATCTCATCGTTATCCAAAATAACCGAATTTTCCTAGGAGATATTCTCCAAAATTTTGGCCACTTTCTGGGGAGGAGAGAATCCAAATTCAACTGGGATTGAAACTTGAATTTTTCCCTTGAACCTTATCCACAAAAACCGAAAATCCATTGAGGATAATCCCCAAAATTTCATCCAACTTTAGTTAGGATTTGGATTCAAAATTCAAGTAGGATTCTAATAAGATTATTCTTTCCATATCCAACTCAAATTCGAATTTTAAACCTTGTGGATTTTCCACAACAAATTCGAATCCCACTTGGACTGTGATTCAAAATTTGAATTTCAAATTCAAATTTCAAATTTCAAATTCAAATTTCAAATTCAAATTTCAAATTCAAAATTTAAATTTCAAATTCAAATTTCAAATTCAAAATTTAAATTTCAAATCTTAAATTTCAAATTTCAAAATCCACAAAACGGTTGTGTTTCAAATTCTTGTTCTCATGAATAATTTTCTACAACTCCAATCCAATCTCAAATAAAATCATGGCAACTTTATTTGGAGTTCGAATAATTGTGTACTCTATTATCCAAAACAAAATCTGAATCCAACCGGAGAGAATCTTGTCTACCATCCTAATCATATGTCATCACCATCCATGCATAATAAACCAGCCAAGAGCATACACAAATCAATTTGCCAAACGTTAAGGAATTATGTGGAGTTAGTAGAGGGACTGATTGGACATATATAATCGGGCTCCCGCAAATCCATATGATCATCATTCTTTTACCGAACAACTCAATCATATGATCACTAGTTTCAGAGTCACACCACTATAAACCTGAAACTGAACTCCCAATTATATACCGTATTACGTAAGCCTGTGACAAGCTATCGTCCAATGACCTTGTCATGTATGCAGAACCCTCATATGATATCCATGATCAGCCTTAGGCCAAAGTCCATTTAGTCCATTTAATCCATGATCAGAACCCTCAAAAGCAGATCAATCCACTCAAAGCGGACTTTGTAGATCAATCATGCTTTAGTCCCGGTCTAATATGTCACCACCAAGCAACATATCTATGTCTCTACTTGGGAGTCTAGCTCCAGACAGTCAAGACAAACCGTCCCCTCCAAGGCTTTAGACAACATAATAGTCTTAACATGAGTTAGATGCTCGGTCTAACCCCATAGACTACAGACCATAGTTTAGACCGCTAATTTTAGAACATTGTCTTCTCGCATACAAAAGTCCATTGCATGCAACATTTTAACAGTTTAACACAAGCAGTCAGAGAGCCATATGTGCTTACATTTACTTTAACATGTAAATAAGACGAGGACAGATAGCAATGTAATGAATAACCTCTATATATAATTTTATTATCCAGTTCAAAATAAATACATCAAAATGTCTCTAATGCTTAGGGCATTTCCTAACAAAGAAAAGGTATATGTAATGTAAAGAAAAAAGATAAGGTTTAATGTAAGTTAAGTTTATAAAGTATTTCAATTATGTTTTTGAAAACTCATATGTTTAAATCAAGTTTTAAAAGAAAAAAAAATGTTATTAGTAATTTTTCAAACATCGTTTTCGCAAGTAAGTTTAAATGCCAAGTATAATATGGCAAAGTTCAAAAGTATAAGAAATTAGTATTTTAAATAAAGTATTTTTTTAAAGTACTTTAAAAGAATAAAGTTAAGTGAAAAGTTTAAAGAAGATAAGAAAAATATAAGAAGTAAAGTAAGTACGCCAAGTTAAGAAGAGTAAAGTTAAGAAGAGCAAGTTTAAAGTTAAAGTTAAAGTTAAAATAGCTAGAGAGGTGTGCTTACATAAAATACAAATCAAACCTATCACAAATATTTTCGCTAAATGTGCCTCTTCCGAAAATTATTTTTTTTCGTTGATGCGCTTTTTCATTTCATAGAGTGACTTAACGATTATCCAATATATATTTAATTAGTAACTTTCAAATTTGACCAAGTAATTTTTTAATTATATTTTAAAAAATATCTTAAAAAGAGCATATCTTTAAAATATTGTTTCATGATTAGGATTTTATCCCTTTATGTTGTCAAATAAAAAGTGGTTTTGAGACAAAAATCCAAACCATATAGCAAAAATCCTGAACATGTGCACTAAAGGGACTTTTCCCATAATTTCCTCTTATGTAAAAGATGTTCCACATAACAAAATTGGAAAACAAGGGCCTGTTTAGAACACTAATCGGAGTTGGTGTGTTTAAGTTTTTATTAGAAATGGATGAATGATACGAGCTCTGCCCTGGAGTTGGACCAAGGCTAAGCTAGTCGATAGGCCCAAGAACTACTAGAAGGAAGAAAGCCCAATCCAGAAGCTAAACGGCAGGCTCTAGAAGGCCAACAACAACCAAGAGAGAGAGGCGCGTACACAAGTATGGAGGTCCACTCGCATAGGAAAGAAACTGGCTTGGCTTGAGGAGTTCATTGTAATTGCAAGGAGGCAAATCAATGGAATGGAGGAGAGCTTGGGATGCTCTAGACCAAAAGGATAGCAGAAGTTTGTTAGTATTAATTGATCTAGTGAATTATAACAGCATATATAAGAGTATGTATTGGGGATTGTGTTTTTTAGACAAGAATTTTATCAGAATTTTCATCTTCCTCTCTTCTTCTTCTTCCCTTGTTCTTCTCTGTTTTGGGAACCTGTACTAAGCTCGAATTAGTATCTGAATGTAACATTTGGTGCTTTCATTGAATATCACCATGATGAAAAATGTAGAATTAAATGAAGTAGTGAAGGCTCTTCAGACTCAAACGGAGACAATGCAGTCTCTGCAAGCCGAAGTTGTGCATGCTATGGCGGAGCAAACAGAAACCATGAAGGCCTTGTCGAAACAGTTGGATGAAATCTTGCTTGCCTTTTGGACAGTTATCCAGAATTTCTAGAATTTTCAACTCATCAACGATGCTAAGATGGACTCTCTGCACAAACAGTTTCGCAACCACTCAGTGGGGGATGGTAACTAATCTGCTTCCACCTCAGGACCTGGTCTTTTACCAACTCCACCGATAGCCCAGCCCGAAGAACAATTGGATGCTGCTCCCTTTCTTAAATCAGTAAAGTTAAAAGTTCCCCATTTTGATGGTACCGATCCTCTCAATTGGATTTCTAGGGTGGAAAGGTTCTTCAACTTTCACTCCACGCCCGAGCAGCTTCAGCTCCAAATTGTTACGTTCCATCTAGATGGACTGGCAGCTGTTTGGTATGATCTTATGGAGAATAATGGCTTAATTTCTATATGGCAAAGATTTCTTACAGAGCTGTGCCTCTAATTTGGTCCCACCTTGTATGACGATCCCAGGGGACGTTTATCCAAATTGTTGCAGATGGCTTTAGTGGAGGAGTACCATAAGGATTTCGAGCAATTGTTGAGCCAAACATCCGGGTTGTCAGCCGATTTGATCGTAAGCCTGTTTCTCTCAGGGTTGAAACCATAAATCCACCGCGAACTGATGACTGATAAGCCCCTATCATTGACCGACGTCGCTGCAAAAGCTAAGCTATTGAAAGCTAAGTATCAAGACATATGGAACCGCCCAACACGACCACTTCCACATGAACCACCGTCCTTTCGAACACCTAGTTCATCGACCCAAACAGTTTTTCCATTACCCACCCCTATCTCTTAGCCTAAACCTTCCATCCGAGCATTACCCGCTCCCTCAGTCCTACCCATTAAACGCTCATCCCCTGCTGAGCTACAACCAAAACAAGACCATGGACTGTGTTTTAATTGTGACAAAAAATTTCATCCCAACCATAAGTGCAAAAGCAAGTTCTATTTGCTTCTGGGCAATGATGATGAAGATTGCCTTGCTACTAAAGACGCTATAAGCGAGGAAATACTAGAAGTTTCCGGTGATGTCTCGAGTCTCAACTCTCTAGTTGGCAGTAATCCATGCACCCTTTGTTTGATAGGTGAGTTTGGTGTGCATAAACTAAGTATCTTGGTTGATGATGGAGCTACTCACAATTTTGTTCAGCCAGCTATTGTAGAAAAATATGGATTTGCTACTGTTCCTATTCTACCATTTCATGTATTGGTAGGCAATGGGAATAAACTCATTAGCAAATTTCGTTGTCCGAACGTTCAACTACAGATACAAGGATACACCTTTTTGCTAGATTTATTTGTTCTGCCAATGGAAGGCCCCGATTTGGTGCTTGGTCTATAGTGGCTTCTTGAATTTAGGGAGGTATGGCATAATTACTATACACAGACCTTGGTCTTTAATAAGGATGGGATGACGGTTACTCTGCGAGGTGAAGCTGCTTGGGATGTTCGATTGATTTCCTTCCAGACTTTGTATGCTATGGTACTGTAGGAATAAAATCAGTAAAAACGCATCAGAGCGGCGGAGCGGAACAATAAAATTTTTTTCAAGATTGTTAAATATCTCATGATATCATATACAATAAATTAACACAACAAAAACTCATACCTCAAGAGGACACCAAATGTAGGAGGAGAATGACTGGAGGGCTTCAACCAACTAGCCTTTTCTACTATTCTCTAATTCCTGGATGGCAGAGTGTGTGGGCATTCAGTTCCTCGACCGGTATGCTAGCACTACTAGTCTTCTTTCGACCACCCAGATCTCTAAAGAACTTATTGTCACGGTGAGTTGGCAACAATAAGTCTATTCACCTAAGAGTCTGTGGTTTGAGAGAACTGGAGTGGCAGGGCCTCAATTTGTAGACTTGCATGAGGTGATCCTCTGAATTCGAATTAGATTAGGAGAAGATTTTCTCCCTTATCCACTATGCGAAATCCGAAATTCCCTAGGCCATAATCAACGGTAGAATCGGCCACTTAAGGGATCTTGCAATCCAAATTCAAATAGGATTTTTACTTGAATTTTATCTCCTCATTCCCTCATTAAAAACCGATTCCCCTTTGTGCCAAAAACATGACTAGATTCGGTCATTAAAGTGTGAGGAGAATCAGAATTCAAATAGGATTTTTTAGCTTGAATTTAATCTCATCCTTATCCATAAAAAATCGAAAATCCCCTTGAGATTATCCTTAAAATTTCGGCCAATCTAGAGAGGAGAGAATCCAAATTCAACTGGGATTGAAACTTGAATTTTTCGATGAACCTTATCCATAAAAACCGAATTATCTAGGAGGATTTCCCTCAACTAATTTTCGGCCACTTTTGTTAGAATTAGGATTTAAAATTCAAGTAGGATTCAAACAAGATTTTCCTCTCCTTTATCCAAATCAAAACTGAATTTTCTCTTGTGGATAATCCACAAAAAATTTGAGTCCTATATGGATTGTGATTCAAAATTTGAATTTAAATTTCAAATTTCAAATTTAAAAATTCAAACTTCAAATTCAAAATTCAAATTTAAATTTCGAATTCAAATTTTAAATTCAAATTTCAAATTCAAATGAATGTCAAATTCAAATTTCAAATTCAAATGAATGTCAAATTCAAATTTCAAATTTAAATTTCAAATTCAAATTTCAAATTTAAATTTCAAATTCAAATTTCAAATTCAAAATTTAAATTTCAAATTTCAAAATCCACAAAAAGTTGTATTTCAAATTTTTTTGTTCTCATGGATAATTTTCTATAACTCTAATCTAATCTCAAATAAAATCATGGCAATTTTATTTGGAGTTCGAATAATTGTGTACTCTATTATCCAAAACAAAATATGAATTCAACCAGAGAGAATCTTATCCACCATCCTAATCCTATGTCAATACCATCCATGCATAATCAACTAGCCAGTAAGCATACACAAATCATTTTTGCCAACCGTTAAGGAATTATGTAGAGCTAGTAAAGGGACCAATTGGACATATATAATCAGGCTCCTGTGAATCCATATGATCATCATTCTGTACCGAACAACTCAATCATATGATTACTAATTTCAGAGTCACACCACTATAAACATGAAACTGAACTCCCAATTATATACCGTATTACATAAGCCTATAACGAGCTACTGTCCAATGATCTTGTCATGTATGCAAAACCCTCATATGATATCCATGATCAGTCTTAGGTCAAAGTCCGTTTAATCCTACTGATCAGGCTATCTTAAAGTTCTATTATACCAACGAATAAGAAAATGATTATTCACCATATGTGAATAAGAAGTCATCTGCCCAGCAGACGACCCAAGGCCTTATCCATTTTCACATCTAGTATAATGCTTTTAAGAGAATACCCTTAACTCCTTGGAGCTATGATTCCGATATCTGTAAATAAATCCTTCATTGTATACAAGTTATGCACCCAACGAACCGGTTTATAAGCTTACTACCTCTGAGACGCTTTAGCCATTGGAACATGAAAGTACACAAGTCATATACATGAAGTAGTTCATTTACTCAGGATTAAGGTTATTGCATAATGAACATCAAAAGCAGATTGATCCACTCATAGCAGACTATGCAGATCAATCACGCTTTAGTCTCGGTCTAATATGTCACTGTAGGAAAATAAACCGGTAAAAACGTATCAGAGTGGCGCAGCGGAACAATAAAAATTTTTAGATCGTTAAATATCTCATGATGCCATATACAATAAATCAACAACAATTAAAACTCATACCTCAAGGACGCCAATATGCAGGAGGAGAATGACCGGAGGCTTCAACCAACTAGCCTTCTCTACTATTCTCCAATTCCCGAATGGCTGAGTGTGTGGGCACTCTGAACCTCGATCGGTATGCTAGCACTGCTAGTCTTCTTCCGACCATCCAGATCTCTAAAGAACTTTATTGTCACGATGAGCTGTGCAACAATAAGCCTGCTCACCTGAGAGTCTGTGGTCTGAGAGAACTGGAGTGGTAGGACCTCTATTTATAGACTTGCATGAGGTGAATCTCTGAATTTGAATTGGATTAGGAAAAGATATTTTCCCTTATCTTTAACCAAAAAATCTGAATTTTTCCATAGGATAATCCTAACAATAAATTCGGTTTTTCCTAAGATAAATCCAATCCAAATCTTAACAAGATTTTAACTAGAATTTCATCTCCCTTTTTCGACCAAAAAATCCGAAATTCACAAGGAGAAAATCCTCCAAAAGATTTCGGCCATTATGGATAAGGGAGAATCAAAAATTCCACTAAGATTTTCAAGCTTGAATCTTATCTCAACCTTATCCAAAAATAACCGAATTTTCCTTGGATAAAGGCTCCAAAATTTCGGCCACTTTTAGGGAAGGAGAGAATCCAAATTCAACTAGGATTGAAACTTGAATTTTCCCTTGAATCTTATCCACAAAAAACCGAATTTTCCATTGAGGATTATCCTCAAAAAATTAGCCCACTTTTGTTGGGATTTGGATTCAAAATTCAAGTAGGATTCTAACAAGATTATCCTCTCCAAATCCAACTCAAATTCGAATTTCAAACCTTGTGGATTTTCCACAACAAATTCGAATCCTACTTGGACTGTGATTAAAAATTTGAATTTCAAATTTCAAATTCAAATTTCAAATTCAAATTTCAAATTTCAAATTTCAAATTTAAATTTCAAATTCAAATTTTAAATTCGAATTTCAAATTCAAATTTCAAATTCAAATTTCAAATTCAAAATTCAAATTTCAAATTTCAAAATTCAAATTTCAAATTCCACAAAACGGTTGTATTTCATATTCTTGTTCTCATGGATAATTTTCTACAACTTCAATCCAATCTCAAATAAAATCATGGCAACTTTATTTGGAGTTCGAATAATTGTGTACTCTATTATCCAAAATAAAATCTGAATCCAACTGGAGAGAATCTTGTCTACCATCCTAATCCTGTGTCATCACCATCCATGCATAATAAACTAGCCAATAGCATACACAAATCAATTTGCCAAACGTTAAGGAATTATGTGGAGCTAGTAGAGGGACTGATTGGACATATATAATCGGGCTCCCATGATTCCATATGATCATCATTCTGTACCGAACAACTCAATCATATGATCACTAATTTCAGAGTCACACTACTATAAACCTGAAACTGAACTCCCAATTATATACCGTATTACGTAAGCCTGTGACGAGCTACTATCCAATGACCTTGTCATATATGCAAAACCCTCATATGATATCCATGATCAGCCTTAGGTCAAAGTCCGTTTACTCCTACTAATCAGGCTATCTTAAAGTTCCATTATACTACCGAATCAAGAAAATGATTATTCACCATATGTGAATAAGAAGTCATCCGCCGAGCAGACGACCCAAGGCCTTGTCCATTTTCACATTCAGTATAATGCCTTTAAGAGGATACCTTTAACTCCTCAGAGCTATGATTCCGATATCTACAAACAAACCCTTCATCGTATACAAGTCATGCACCCAACGAACCGGTCTATAAGCTTACTACCTTTGAGACGCTTTAGCCATTGGAACATCAAAGTACACAAGTCATATACATGAAGTAGTTCATTTACTCAGGATTAAGGTTATTGCACAATGAACGTCAAAAGCAGATTGATCCACTCATAGCGGACTACGTAGATCAATCACGCTTTAGTCCCGGTCTAATATGTCACCACCAAGCAACATATCTATGTCTCTACTTGGGAGTCCAACTCCAGACAATCAAGACAAACCGTCCCCTCTAAGGCTTTAGACAACATAATAGTCTTAACATGAGTTAGATGCTCGGTCTAACCCCATAGACTACAGACCATAATTTAGACTGCTAACTTTAGAACATTGTCTTCTCGCATACAAAAGTCCATTGCATGCAACGTTCTAACAGTTTTAACACAAGCAGTCAGTGAGCCATATTTGCTTACATTTACTTTAACATGTAAATAAGACGAGGATAGATAGCAATGTAATGAATAACCTCTAAGTATAATTTTATTATCCAGTTCAAAATGAATACATCAAAATGTCTCTAATACTTAGGGTATTTCCTAATAGTCACCACCAAGTAACATATCTATATCTCTACTTGGGAGTCTATGCTCTAGACAGTCAATACAAACTATCCCCACCATGGCTTTAGACAACATAATAGTCTTAACATGAGTTAGATGCTCGGTCTAACCCCATAGACTGCATACCTTATTTTAGACCGCTTACTTTAGAACATTGTCTTCTTGCATACAAAAGTCTATTGTATGCAATGTTCTAACAGTTTTAACACAAGCAGTCAGTAAGCCATATTTGCTTACATTTATTTTAACATGTAAATAGAATAAGGATAAACAGCAATGTAATGAATAACCTCTATACTATAATTTTATTATCTAGTTCAAAATACATAAAATGTCTCTCATGCTTAGGGCGTTTGCTAATAGGTACACTCTAATTCCATTAGTGAGATGCTAGAAATGTCTGCTATTGATGATTTTTCTATGGTATCATTAAATTCTGATGATGAAAATCTATTACATCAAATCCAGACCAATGTTCCTCACCAAATTGCTGCTGTACTTAACCAATATTCTCATGTTTTCTCTATTCCAGAACAGTTGCCACCTCACTGAACCATTATTCGTCGAATATTCCTAGAACCAAATTCCAAACTAGTAAATGTTAGGCCCTACCGATATCCACACTTCCAAAAATCTGAAATCGAATGCCTAGTAGCCGAGATGTCTAAGGCCAACATCATTAAACCCAGCCATAGCCCATTTTCTTCTCCGATTCTACTGGTTAAAAAAAAAAGATGGCACATGGCATTTTTGTGTTGATTACTGTGCTCTAAATGCCATCACTGTCAAGGAAAATTTCCCATTCCCACGACAGATGAGCTTTTTGATGAGTTAAGAGCTACTTCTACCTTTACCAAACTGGATTTAAGATCCGGTTACCACCAAATACGACTACACCCACATGACACCCACAAAACTGCCTTTCGAACTCATGATGGCCAGTATGAGTTTTTGGTAATGCCCTTTGGACTTACCAATGCCCCTTCAACCTTCCAAGCTATAATGAATCACATTTTCAAGCCTTGCTTATGCAGATTCGTCATTATCTTCTTTGATGACATTTTAGTTTATAGCCCCTCCATTATAACTCATGTCACACATTTAGCTACTGTACTTGCTTGTCTAACTGAGCACCAATTCTATATCAAGCTCTCTAAATGTCTCTTTTGTGAAAAACAAATTGAGTATCTTGGCCATATCATCACTCAAGGTACATTGAAACCTGATACTAGCAAAATTCAACAATGTTAAGCTAGCCAAAACCAACCAACCTCAAACAATTAAGAGGGTTTCTAGGGTTAACAGGGTACTATAGACGTTTTAAACCACAATATGCCATGATAGCAGCTCCCTTAACCAGATTATTGAGAAAGGATGCCTTCCAGTGGGATGAGTCGGCTACTGCAGCCTTTTACTCTCTCAAAGCTGCCATGACCCAAGCTCCCGTATTATCCCTTCTGAATTTTGAAAAGGATTTTGTAGTGGAGACCGATGCTTTCGAAGCTGGGATTGGGGCTGTTTTGTTACAGGAAGAGTACCCGATTGCTTTTTACAGCAAGCAATTGAGTGCTAGGTTACAAGCTTCTTCGACTTACATCCGCGAGTTGCATGCGGTTACCTCTACCATATTGAAATGGCAGCAATATTTGCTTGGTCGGCCTTTCATTATACATACGGATCACCAAAGCCTTAAACAATTACTCTCTCAAGCTATCCATACACCTGCTTAACAGAAATACTTGGTGAAACTCCTTGGTTTCCAATTTTCAATCCAGTACAAAACAGGGAGCTCTAATACCGTGGCTAATGCTTTGTCTCGAATTCTAGACACGAACCCTGATGGTCTAATGACAGCTGACTCTGATTTTTGAGCTTTCACCTCTAGTCCAACTTTTGATTTTTTTAACAAGCTGCGTACAGAGAATCAAGCTAGCCCCGAACTAGTCTATATTCATCAACAGCTTAAGGATAGACAGCAGTTACCCCATTATTCAGTCCACGATGGGCTTTTGAAGTATAAAGGCTGATTATGCCTTAGCAGCAACTCTGAGCTTAAAAAAGAACTATTGCAGGAATTCCATAACTCTTGAATTGCAGGACACGAGGGAGTAAAACAAACCTTGGCTCGTTTGGCTGCTAAATTTTTTTGACCTAATATGCGTCGAGACGTGCGCAGTCATGTGGAAACTTGTAATGTATGCCAAAAAATCAATTATTCTACTTCTCCACCGGCAGGGCTTCTACAGCCACTTCCTATGCCTCAACAAGTATGGCAGGATCTCACCATGGACTTCATTGTGAGTTTACCAAGTTCTAAGGGTTATATAGCAGTATTAGTTGTTGTAGACAGGCTGAGTAAGTATGCTCACTTCGAGGGATTAACTACTCACTTTACAGCATCGACAATGGTAGAATTGTTTGTCACTATGGTCGTCAAATTACATGGGTTTCCTTTAACGATTGTGACGGATCGAGATCCTATCTTCATTAGCACTTTTTGGAAAAATTTATTTCGCTTGTGTGGCACTCATTTAAGCATTCTATTTCTTACCATCCACAAACGGATGGGCAGACCGAAGTACTTAATTGCTGTCTAGAGCAATATCTATGATCATACTGCCATGAGAAGCCAAAAACATGGTACTCTCTTCGACCATGGGCTGAATTTAGCTACAATACTACCACACATAGCAGTATAGGGATGACACCCTTTCAAGTGGTATATGGGTACAGTCCGAGGACAATTCCTCCCTATGTCAATGGGGAGACCAACATTCAAGCTCTAGATGATCTCCTAACTGAGCGAACCAACGTGTACCAGGTGTTGAAGCAAAATTCAACAAGGCACAACACAGGATTATACAGCAAGCCAATCGAAAACGTCGAGAGTTGTCTTTTCAACTGGGTGACTTGGTTGCAGTCACGTTGCAGCCACATCGGCAGACAACTTTAGCAGGAAGAAGGAACTAGAAGTTGAGCCAACGTTACTATGGACCTTTCGTAGTCATTGAGGCTATCGGACCAATGGCTTATCGCTTACAGCAACCAGAGCAAAGTAAGCTACATCCTGTGTTTCATGTCTCCCTTCTCAAACTATACAAAGGCTGAGACACTAGCAATTGCCGAGCTCTACCAGCAGTGATTGTCAATAATGCACCTATATCATGGCCAGTTGCAATTGTGTCCACCAGAGAGGTTCTGCGAGGAGATCAACTGACAAGACAAATCCTGGTGCAGTGGAGTGATTCAGCAATGGAAGAATGCACTTGGGAAGACTTTGAAACTTTCAAAAACCTCTATCCCGGATTCCAACTTGAGGACAAGCTGTTTATTCAAGGAACTGGGAGTAATATTAGCTCTGCCCTGGAGTTGGACCAAGGCCAAGCTAGTCGACAGGCCCAAGAACTGCTAGAAGGAAGAGAGCCCAATCCAGAAGCTAAATGGCAGGCTCTAGAAGGCCAACAACAATCGAGAGAGAGAGAGGCGCGTACACAAGTCTAGAGGTCCACTCGCGTGGGAAAGAATCCGGCTTAGCTTGAGGAGTTCGTTACAATTACAAGGAGGCAAAGCAATGGAATGAAGGAGAGCTTGGAATGCTCTAGATCAAAAGGATAACAGAAGTTTGTTAATATTAATTGATTTAGTGAATTATAACAGCATATATAAGAGTATGTATTAGGGATTGCGTTTTTTAGACAAGAATTTTATCAGAATTTTCATCTTCCTCTCTTCTTTTTCTTCCTTTGTTCTTATTTGTTTTGAGAGCCCGTACTAAGCTCGAATTAGTATCTGAACGTAACAGTGAATGTCTGATAATGTATGTTTGGTTAAAATATAAATTTAAAATACGCTATGATATTTAAATTGTGTAAAAACTAAAATACATTTGGAAAAAAAAAAAGGCAACAAGGTTCTTGTTTAGGTACTGTCCTTGTTACGAGTACTTAGACGCAACAAGAAACTTTTTTAAAAATAATTAAATAATATTTGTATGTATGGAGACACACGTTACATATTATAGAAACTGACCAGACGTACTTCTAGCTAGATAAAGGACAGTTAAAGAATTGATCATGCGTCTTGTCTCTCTGGTGGACCCAGGAGCTGATATCTATGTCAGATCGATTTAAATTGGTTATTATAGAGTAATTTTCGTAATAACCAAGTCATCAACTTTTATCTTTTTCAATTATTTCTCTATTATTTGAAAAAAGTATAACTGTACTTACACTGAATAATTAAAATATACAATTATGTTCTTATTTAATAAATATCAAATCTCTGATTTTTTTCACAGTGTTCTACTAAGGAAATTTTCCAACTTTGTCGAATTATTAGAGTGCTCGGAAATATGAAAACCAGTGAATGTATATGTGGATTTTACATAGATATGTCTTTTGAACCGAGAAGAATAATGAGAAACAACATTTTATTTTCTCATCTATACTATGTCTTTTTTTATTTTTTATTTTTGGAGATATCTCATATATACTATGTTTGTATCTTCGGTGGTTGATTTTATGTGCGTTGATAGATTTGTCTTCTGTCAGAAAATTGAAAAGGAACGAGGGAAAGGCAGAATTTCGTTTTGGAAATAAAACTAGATTAACCAAAATTTACAAACTCTTATTCAGTTTTAGTCTAATGTGTTAATGAATTAAACTGATACCATAACTCGTTGAAGTGTGTGTCGTCTTCTAATTTTATTAAAGATTTTCAAGTGAACGATATACTAACTTGGAAAGTTCGAAAGTTAGAGGTTCAAACTCACTCTTTGACCAATCTCCTGTAATCGAATTAATTTAATACTATTGTCATATTTAAACTTTTTTTAGGACAAATATATACTGACCAGTTTCATTTTACTCTTTCTTCCAAAAAATAAAAAATAAATTATAAAAAAAAAAGTGACACAGATGAATTCAGCAAAACAGGCCATCGTGGTGTCAGTACATGCATATGACCGTTTTTTCTTATTCTTTTTTTTTTTTAATAAGCAAAGTTATGATAGAAAATTAAATAAAAAAAGAGCTTTCAGATCTGAATTATCAAAAGTAAGACTCAGAAAAAACAACCAAAATTAGCGAACAAAAGGAGAGAAGACGCAACCAAAAAGAAGTCATAAATATTTTCTCAATTTAAAACCCTTTTACTTAGGAACACTGCATTTTAATAGGTATTTTCCTTTTTAGGCTCTTTGTTAAATATTATTTTTTAAGTATCCAGTTGTGGGGACCAAATTTGGATATGACAAAATGTTTAATGAAACAAGGAGAAATGAGGTCATGTCAATACAAGTAGGTGGTCTGCAGAAGGCGTGAAGCCCACCATGTTGGATTACAAGTAGAAGCAAGAACAAAAGAAAAAAACACGTGTCGTCATCTTAATGATAGGCTAAGATTCTGAAAGCAAAACTCCACCTGAAAAACTATACATATGGGTGGACTGATGAAATGTGAATTCTTTGAAGAACACTTGAGTTTGAGAGAAGAATAAGGCTATCCTCTTTTAAATACATTTGTTCCAATTAAGCTTCGTATTCTATTGTTTGATCAAATTTTGACACAAACAATTGGTAACATCTATGGGAAACTGAATGAAAAACAAAGTTTTTCTCTAAACGATCATAGAGGATCCTTAAAACATGGCAATTACGAAGCGAACTACAACTAGGACTACAATAGGTGAAAGAGCTAGAAAATAGTTCGAAGATCATTTCAATGTGATTGGGGATGGACGGAAGGAAATGGATTTGATGCAGATCATTAGGACATTGCTAGAAAAGCAGAGAATGAAGAAGAAACTCAAAGACTAATGAGAGAGAGCCAGCAACCTCTAGAAAACTAGTTGGAATAGGCTATAATGGATAATGAAAGATTGAAAGCAAAGATGCAAGATTTGAACCTGTTGGTGGATGCTATAAGAACGTAATAAGTAGTACAGTCAGATAGAAGAAAAGTTAATAATGATCGAGTGTCAGAGGCAAAGAGAAAGGAAAAACATCAGAACAATGTAGTAGGAGTTGAGGAGGAAGTGGATGAGTCCACAAATCGGCTATGAAGTAAGAAAGGAGAATGTAAAACAAAAAATAGTAGGAGTCAGTGTCGCTAAAACAGAAATACCAAAAGCTAGAGCAGAGATCATCACGGATCAATTTGAATTCATGAAGGATGTAGATGATTGGTTATAAAACAAAATCAAGGAAATTCAGAATATTCCTCCGACGATGAGAGCTATCAAAGAAGCTAAAGAGATCTATTAGTCCACAAATTGTAAGAGCTATGAATTAAGAAAGGAGAATGTGAAATGTAGGAAAAATCAGTAAAAATTACAAAAGGGAATTACAAAATTTTTTAAGATCGTTAAATAACTCGTGATGTCATATACAATAAATCAACAACAATCAACTATACCTTCAGAGGAAATGCCAGGAATGCCAAAGGAAGTGACTAAAGAGCTTCAACCAACTAGTCTCCTCTATTATTCTCAAATTCCTGAACGACAGAGTGTGTGGGCACCCAGATCCTCAATCAGTATACTAGCATGGCTTGTCTCCTTCTGACTACCTAGATCTTTTTAAGAACTTATTGTTACGGTGATTTGTGTAACAATAAGCTTGCTCACCTGAGAGTCTGTAGTCTTAAGAGAACTGAAGTGAAAGGACCCCTATTTATAATCTTGCATGGGGTGACCATTTGAATTTTGAATTGGACCAAGAGAAGATTTTTCTCTCATTTTCCCTTTAAAATTCCGAATTCCTCATAGCCCAAAATCAAAGATAGATTCGGCCATCTAAGGGAGGATTTGGTTTCAAAATTCAAACATGATTTAAATGTGAATTTTGTCTCCTCCAAGGACACAAAAACTGATTCCCCTTAGGCCAAAACTAGGGCTAGATTCAGCCACACCAAGGGAAGAAGGATTCAAAATTTAAATAGGATTCAAACTTGAATTTTCTCCCTTCCTTATCCACAAAAACCAATTTTCCTAAGGGTGGGATTCCTTTCAAAAATTTGGCCACCTTTTTGTGCAAGGGAGGATTCAAAATTCAAGTAAGATTCGAACAAGATTTCCTCTCCCTTATCCACTAGAAAAACCAATCCCCACCTTAGGTTTATCCCAAAAGGAATTCAGCCATCATAGGGATGTGGTTCAAAATTTGAATTCAAATTTCAAATTCAAATTTCAAACTCTATAGATATTTGAATTTTCAATTTTATCCGTATGGATAATTTTCCACAACTCCAATTCTAGTTCAAATAAAATTACAGCAACTTTATTTGAAATTCAAATAATTGTATAATCTCTTATCTAAAACAAAATTCAAATTCAAATAGGAGGGAATCTTGTCTTCCACCCTTATTCAATCTAAACATCACTTATCTTTGTGCAAGGATAAGATTTTGTTCAATTCAAATTCAAATAGGATTCAAATTTCAAATTTTATTTTAAAACAATATTTTCAAAATTCAAATCAATCACATATTTGAATTTCGAATTCAAAATTCAAATACAATTAATTTAAATTTCAAATCTTATCATCAAAAAATAAATATTACTTAATATTTATCCCATTTATTGAATAATACAAAATTACTATTTTGCCCCTCCAGCACACTGAGAAAAATGCCTACACCCTGTGGGAGGGTGATCCAGAATTTTCTCCTCACTAAATACAAGACTATAAGCCAATAAGTATATCCCGATCAATTGCCATCCATTGAGGAATTATATGGAGCTAGTAGAGGGACCAATTGGACATATATATTTGGGCTCCCATGAATCCATGTGATCATTGTTCTAAACGAAACAACTCAATCACATGATCACTAATTTCAGAATCATACTGTTATAAACCTGCAACTAAACTCTCAATTATATACTATGTTACGAAAGCCAGTGATAAGCTATTTTCCAATGACCTTGTCATATACGCAAAACCCTTAAATGATATCTATGATCAGCCTTAGGTCAAAGTCCATTCAACCTACTGATCAAGCTATCTTAATGTTCCATCATACTACCGAATAAGAAAATGATTATTCACTATATGTGAATAAAAAATCATCTGGACACCAGACGACCCAAGATCTTGTCTATTTTCTCATTTGCTATAATGTTTTTAAGAGGATACCATTTAATCCTTATTAGAGCTATGATTCCAATATCTGTAAACAAACCCTTCATCGTATACAGGTCGTGTATCTAAAAAATCGGTCTATAAGCTTACTACCTCTAAGACGCTTTAGCCATTGGAACATCAAAGAACACAAGTCATATACATGAAGTATTTTTGTACTCAGGATTAAGGTCATTATATAATGAATGTCAAAAGTGACATGATCCACTCAAGTGGACTATGTAGATCAATTATACTTTAGTCTTGGTCCAATATATCACTACCAAGCATCATATCTATGTCTCTACTCGGGAGCCAAAGCTCTGGACAATTAAGACAAACTGTCCCACAAATAGCTTTAGACAACATAATAGTTTTGACATGAGTTAGATGCTTGGTCTAACCCCATAGACTACGAACCATAGTTTAGACTGCTTACTTTAGAATATTGTCTTCTTGTATGCAAAAGTCCATTATATGCAACATTCTAATAGTTTAACTTAAGTAATCAATGAGCCATATTTACTTACATTTACTTTAACATATAAATAGAATGAGGACATCCAGTAATGTAATGAATAACCTCTAAGTGCACATTTAGTACACATATTTAAATTGCATTGCATTTAAATGCAATACAATTTTCATCCAAATACAAAAGCATTTTATTCGAATACCAATCATATCACATTTTAAATCCAATACAATCACTATTCATATTTTACTTTTTCTATTACTTTTATTAATTACATCATATATTCTCTTTATCTCTCCTTTTTTGCTCTCTACTTTTACCCATCACATCACATATTTATTATTAAAATACAATTCAAATACTTTTCACCCAAATACATATTGCATTCAAATGCAATGCTAATACTTTTCCTCTAAACACAAATTGCATTTAGTGCATTGCATTCAAATGCAATGCAAATGCAATGCATTTACCAAACGGACCCTAAATATAATTTGATTATCCAGTTCAAAATAATGAAATATATCAAAATGTCTTTCCCTACTTAGGGCACTCCTAACTATCTCTCACTTGTCTTAAGCCAGTAGATGTGCCATGTTTCACATCCTCATTACCTCAACATGTCTTTCAAAGCTTCTAGCCACCAAAATATTAGTAAAGGGGTCGGTAATGTTGTCATCAAATGTGACCTTACATACATCTACTAGTCCTGCCTCCACATGCCCTCTTATTATATGATATCTTTGATCTATATATTTTGTCCTCTTGTTGTGCCTAGATTCCCTTGTGTTGGCAATAGCCACGCCATTATCACAATAGAGTGTGATAGGTTTGTGAATACCCGAAATGACCCTCAGGTCTCTAAAGAACTTGCAGAGCTAAACCGCTTTTTTGGATACCTCAACTATAGTCACATACTCAGCTTTCATCATTGAGTCAACAGTGCAACCCTGTTTCGTGCTCCTCCACACAATGGTGCCTCCTCCGAGTAAGAACTGATCCTAAAGTCAACTTCCTTGAATCCTTACAAGTTTGGAAATCTGAGTCCGTGTATCCTACGAGTGTTAGGTCCCCTCTAGAATATACCAGCATATAATCCCTCGCTCTTTTAAGATACTTGAGTATGTGCTTCACGGCTTGTTAATGTTTGATTCCAGGATTTGCTTGATATCGACTCACCATACCTACTGCAAAACAAACGTCTGGGCGAGTGCAAAGCATACTGTACATAAGGCTACCTACAATAGATGCATAAGGGACCTTATTCATATGCTCTCTTTCTTCTGATGTCTTGGGACAGTCATCCAATGAAAGAGTTAGACCAGCAATAAAGGGTTGTGAACCTTCTTTAACTCTTACATTGCATACTTCTCAATTATTTTGTCTATGTATGAAGCCTGGGTTAATGCTATCATTTTGTTCTTTCGATCTCTAAAGAGACGAATGCCTAGAACATAATTAGCTTCTCCCAAGTCCTTCATATCAAACTGTTGGTGTAGCTAAAGTTTAATCGATGATAAATTCTCTACATCATTCCCAATGAGTAGTATATATGTGGTGCCCCCAACTTTGGTTACGTGAAACTGTTACAATCAAACTCCGTAGCCGATTGAAACAGCCCGTGAGCCTTATTGGGTCACCAAAAACTTTGTTTCATTTTTAAACCTTTGTATGTTGGAGCCTTTTTTTTTCTTTCTTTAAAATACTTTTCTGGGTGAAAGCATAACATAAATAAACCATAATATACGTTATCACTTTACAAGTACAAAATATAATTTACATAAATACATTGTTTCAACTTTGTATCACAAAATACATTTTCTTCAAATCTTCTCTTTCAAAACTCAGCGGAAGACTAGTAGCAGGACCATATCCACAGTGGAATTCCCTATCCCATTGGCACCGCATGTCTTGCCGTCATCCATAGTATCCTATTATTGAATAGGTTTCTTACCTACAATATGAACATACTGATGAGCTAACAGGCTCAGTAAGTTCAAACATAAATACTAGGAATCATGTAGATTCAAAATAATAAATAATAAAATTTTTCATGAATAATACTATTCATTTATGAATAGTAACTTTGACTTTAACTGAGTACTATTCACGTTAACTTTGACCGAGTACACTATATGTATAATTAGTGCCTATTAAGCTCGATTATGCTCTTTTATGGCTTTTGTTTCAATCTTTGGTCATTATCTTCTTTATGTTCTGGTTTTGGGCCCGTGTTAGCCGTACCAATGGTGCGTGCTACTAGGAGGGACCTGAGGGGTGACCTGCTAGCTAATCCTCTACAGTCTATTAATCCCTTATCTTATACTCGTAGGATCTAAAAATCCCCCAATTATTACTGGAGGCCGGTACGCCAAAAGTGATTTTATTACCATCTTTCTTATAGTTTCAACAGGATGGCATTCATCGCCCCATGGTCAGGAACCCTTAATGCCCATAGGACTTTTACATTCTTTTATTTATATGTGTCTCAAATTTAATCACACTCCAGTGTTGTAGCACCTCTTTTCATTACGTACCTACTGTACACATCTTAGACTTGTCAGTTCATTAGGTGAGTTAGTTTAATTACACCCTAGTGCCTATAGGACTTTTCATCTAATGTACGAATAGTACATAATTAAATATCATAGTATTTCATGTCCCAGATAATTAAATGTCTGAACTTACCAGTATTCAGCTAACGTTGTCTTCCCAATATCCACAGACGTTTTCTCGTCCTATCTAGATTAGGTTCCTATACATAAATAATCCATGATTATTTCTAATATAAATTTTAGGCTCAAATCTCAATCAAAATATAAAATTCCATGTTCAAATCCCTAATGATGGACCTTAGGGTTTAACTTTTCATTTTTAGCTTTACTGTAAATTTCTTGGTAAAATTACCATTTTACCCCTGATATGGTTTCTCACTTTAAACCGGCTTTTCGTTGGTTTATAACCTAAATTTAGCTCTTATAAATTTATTTTAACTATTCTAAGGCACTCACAATCCTTTCTGAGCCTTTCAGAAATTTTTGGTCAAAATGACCATTTTACCCCTAGCGGGTTTCAAGACTGTAACAATTTTACTCTACCGTTTTTATGGGATTTTCTAAGTCCAAATATCTTAAAATAATATTTATTGGACTTCATTACATTTTTGTAGCAGTCTTTGCTACAACACATGCAACTATTTGTTACCCGACCCTCGGGTGGCACTATTCCAACACCTAGGGTCGTTTCTTGTTTTTCTGACGTTTCGGAGCCTCAAATGAACATTTCACTACTCCTGAAACATTTGTTATCTTATTCCTGAGCCTTGATTTTCGGGGACTTGGGTTTTCCATCCCGACCATAAACTTACCCCCTGTTTCTTAAATTACACCTAACGTCATTTTTCCCGTTCTCGGCATTTTAGACATTAGAGGGTCGTTTTACTACGCCCCTAGAGTTCACTTTCCCGTTTCCGACTCTAATGTACGAAGGGGTCTCGGTTTTTTTATTTCTGAACATATTTTTATACCTCGTTTTCCTGAAATGCCCTTATTGTCGTTTTAAAATTTCGGCAGTATTTTTGCTAAAATTTTAGGTTTCCCGGTGTTTAGGAAACGTCTCAAAACCATCTATCCTATTCTAACCTGTCATGTACTAAACTAGAGGCCTATTTTACACAAAAGCGTCAAACTTTTACATAAAAATTTTTCACATTATCAATACACATTTCAACATAATTTCCATTGTTTTCCACTCACATTAGGCCATGGTTTTGCTTAGGTTTCATTCACCAAAAATTTATTTTCTCATCAAAACACAATTGCATACACTTAAAATCATGGTCTCTAGTGTATATTCCACCCCAAAATCCAAGGAAATTTCCAATGAAACCCCACATTAAGGCCACGGGTTCCATTGCAAAAACCCTAGCCAAATTTTTTTTTAATTTTTTTTTCAAGCCTTCAATCACAATAATTTTGTTTTCCACATTCACACTAGCTTAACACCGCACCAAAACTATAAAATCTTTCACAAACAACCATGGTTCCTCACACCAACGTACACGGTTTTCCTTAGGGAAAAACCTAACAAAATTTCGGTTTAATGTTCTAGTGCATGGTTTTATTTTTTCCAGATCCACCATAACTTAACCACAAACCAACATCACATTCTTTTTAACAAAAATCTCATTCCTTCACACCAAGGAAAGCTATGGATTCTAAGTAAAAACATGCATGAAAATTGCTTATTCGAAGCTTCTAAAACACACTAAAATCACTACACATACTAACCAAGCCAAGATAACCAAGTTTACATCAAATTTCCACAATCCATTCCCCCTCCCCCACCCCTCCCCTCCCTCTCCATGCACATAGTTTCCACAAGAAACAAAATAAAGGCTCACCTTGAGAGCTTGAACACTTGATTCTTGGAAGATGTTTTGATGCAAGTGTAGTGAAGAAATTTGCTAAATTTTTGCCTTGGAAAGGGAGGGATAGGCATGGCTGAAAAATGGCAGCAAGAAGCATTTTTTTTTTTCTGGTTTTCAATGGCCTAGAAACTGACTAAAATAGTGGCTAAATAGTGAAGGGTTTAGTTGCAATTTCTCACAAGAATTTGGCAACAATTTAAGGTTGTTTTTGCAAACTTTTTAGAGACCAATTGGCAACTTTTTTGCTTATTTTCTATAGCCCCTAACCGACCTAATTTCAGCCAAAAATCCCAAATTTTTTTCAAATTTTAATCTTGCTATTTTGGCTTGATCTTGACCCTTAGTTCAAGATCACAGTAAATGCTAGCCATTTGATCTACTAACCACATAATTACTCATTAAAACTAATTAATTTCTCCTTAATTACATCACCCATGTGATATCATCTATTTTGTCTATATTATATTAATCTAAGGTCAAAGTTTGACCAAAAGTCAAACTGAATGAAAATTTACTGAAATCGCATGGGCAGGTTTCTAGCACCTCTTGTGCTATCGGTTCACTTTATTTTGCTTCTGTTTAACCAGAAATCACAGATGAAACTTTTCAACTTTTAGCGCACCCGGTGCACCCTTTAGTGTTTTCAATTCCGATTTGAAATCGTTTCACCCGTCTCGGTTTAAGAAAATTTTTCATCTCCGAAATCACTCTTTTACACTGTTAGAACATTTTATCGCGTTCTAAACAATATTAAAATACAACTTTTTCATATTTTATACATTAAAATTGTCATATACATACAATTTTATATTTCTTCCGAGAATCTTAAAATTCTCGGTTATCATAATATCATTGACATAGAGCACTAGAAAGACCACTTTTCCATCCTTAATATGTTTATAAACACAAAGTTCTTCAACATTCTGCTCAAAACTGAATGTTTTGATCCCTTAATTAAACCTATGGTTCTATGAGCGGGATGCTTGCTTTAATCTATAAATAGATCTTAGCAACTTACAGACTTTTCTCTCTTGGCCGTTTACCACGAATCCTTCAGGCTATACCAACCTTTTGTGTGTATCCCTTTGCCACAAGTCTAGCCTTGAAAGTTTCATCTCTCATTCAGCATCCCTCTTTCTTTTGCAGACCAACTTGCACCCAATGGGTTTTATCCCATCCGATAGGTCTATAAGTTCCCAAACAGAGTTAGATTTCATAAAATCTATCTCATTGTTTATGGCCTGTTTCCAAGATTTAGAATCAACATCATTTATACCTTCATCATAAGTGACTGGATCATCATCATGTTCATGAGTCTCAGCCTGGTATACCTCAGCATCATACATGAGGAAGTTAGGTTTCCTTGAAACCCTCCCACCATGATGAAGCACCCTAAACTGTTGATCGTTTGCAGGTTTTTCACTAGAACTTGGAGCTGCATCCAATACCAAAACCTGTGAAGCAGTTTTATCACCTGACAACTCCTTTAGCACTATTTTACTTCAAAACTTAAAGTTATTCATGTGACTCTCCTCTAAGAATGTCGTAGGGGTTGAGACAATGACTTTTTGTTCCTTCGGGTTATAGAATAGTCCTCTTTTAGTTACCTTAAGATACCCTACAAACATGCACAATTCTGATCTTAGTTCCAATTTCTTCATATCCCTATCTAGTATATGTGTCGGGTAGCCCCATATTCTCATATGTCCAAGGGAGGGCTTTTTGCCTAGCCACAATTCATACGAAGTCTAGGGAATTGATTTACTTGGAGCTTGGTTCAAAATATAGCATGCCTTTTGTAGTGTGTATCCCCAGAATGATAACGGTAGAGTTAAATAACTCATCGTGGACTGTACCATATCCAATAAGGTTCTGTTTCTCCTTTTGACTACACCATTCTATTATGGAGTACCAGGTGCAGTCAATTGGGATAATATCCCATTCTTTACAAGATGTCTTAGAGATTCATTGGAAAGGTATTCGGCACCTTGATCAGATCGAAATGTCTTTATGGACTTACCTAATTGCTTCTCCACTTCTACATGATACTCTTTGAACTTGTCAAAGGCTTGGCTCTTGCGATTCATTAGGTACACATATCCATACCTCCTATAAACATCTATAAAAGAGATATAATACTCACACCCTCCTTATGCAATAACGTTCATGAGGCCACGTATCTCAGTGTGCATAATTTCTAAGAGTTCTTGAGCCCTAATACCCTTAGCTCCAAAAGACCTCTTAGTCATCTTACCCTCAGGACAATATTCACATTGAGGAAGGCGTACCTCCTTCAGAGTTTCCAAAGGACCATCTTTCACCAATCTCTGAATCCTATCTTGAGTAATATGATCAAGTCTTAAATGTCAAAGGTACGCCTTATTAGAGTGAGAAATATTCAACCTTTTAGAATTATTAGTTAATTCGATGTTAAGCAGTGAGTACATCTTTGGTTTGATTAAATAAAGGTTCCCATCCATCTATCCAGAACAGATAAAAGACTTATTTATGCGCATATCTACTCTTTTAGTAAAAGAAACGGAATAAGAATTTTTTATTAAACAAGCTACCGATATAAGGTTCCTCTTGAAATTAGGAACATAAAAATAGTCTTTCAATAGAATAAACCTAAATTCATCAAAATAAATATAAACGTCTCCCATTGCCTTAACCACCACCAAGCTATCATCTCTAGTCCACAACGAGAGGCTCCTATCATGTGGACTTTTCATTTCCATGAACCCCTGCAAAGAAACACAAATATAATTAGTGGTACCAGAATCAATAACCAAAGTGTCTTTTGATATTTCCATCAAACATGCTTATAAATAATGAAGTTCCTTATCTTCCTTGCACTAGGTGGCTAGGAATTCGTAGCAAGCCTTCTTAAAGTGGCCTACCTTCCCACAGTGGAAGCACATGGACTTTTAGGGTTCTTGGGCTTCTTGTTGTTGTTCTTCTTCCTCCTATTTGAGATAGGAGGAATAGATGAATGTGGGAAAAAATCAATAAAAAGCATCAGAGTGGCACAGTGGAATTACAAAAAATTTTATAAGATTGTTAAATATCTCGTGATGTCTTATACAATAAATTAACAATAATAACTTTATACCTTCAAGGGATGCCAAAGCTATAGGAGGAGAATGATTGGAGGGCTTCAACCAACTAGCCTTCTCTACTATTCTCTAATTCTTGGATGGCAGAGTTTGTGGGCACTCGGATCCTCGATCAGCATGCTAGCACTGTTAGTCTCCTTCTGACCACCCAGATCTCTAAAGAACTTATTGTCATAGTGTGTTGTGCAATAATAAGCCTGCTCACTTGAGAGTCTGTGGTCTAAGAGAACTGGAGTGGTAGGATCCCTATTTATAGACTTGTATAAGGTGATCTCTTGAATTTGAATTGGAGTAAGAGAAGATTTTCTGCCCTCCTTCCACACAAAATCTAAATTCACCATAAACCAAAATCATGGGAAGATTCAGCCACCCTAGCTAGATTTTGTATTCAAAATTCAAATTGGATTTTAACTTGAATTTTATCTCTTTATTTATCCACTAAAACAAATTTCCCCTAGGCCAATAAACATAGCTAGATTCAGCCATCCAAGTGTGAGAAGAATCAAAATTCAAATAGGATTTTTTAGGTTGAATTTCTTCTCACCCTTATCCAAAAAAAACCAATTATCCCTTGGCTTATCCATAGAAAATTCAGCCACACATTATGAGGGAGAGATTCAAAATTCAAATAGGATTTTCTAACTTGAATTTCCCTTCATCCTTATCCATAAAAACCGAATCCTTCTAGGGTGGCATTCTTTTAACAAATTCGGCCACTTTTTAGATAGATTAGGACTCAAAATTCAAGTAGGATTCAAATAAGATCTTCCTCTCCCTTATCCATAATAAAACTGAATTTCCAAGTAGAGATATCCATAAAAATTTGGTTACCTCTTGGATTTGTGATTCAAAATTTGAATTCAAATTTCAAAGTTCAAATTTCAAAAACTCAAACTTCAAATACAAATTTCAAATTTAAATTTCAAATTCAAATATCAAATTCAAATTTCATATTTAAATTTCAAATATTTAAATTTCAAATTTCAAACCCTACAAAAACTTGTATTTCAAATTTTGTCCTTATGGATAATTTTTAACAACTCTAATTCAAACTCAAATAAAATCATGGCAAACTTTATTTGGAATTCGAATAATTGTGTAATCTCTTATCCAAAACAAAATTTAAATTCAATAGGAGAGAATCTTGTCTTCCATCTTTATCCTATGCGGACACCATCCATATCTATGCAAGATAACCAGCTAATAAGTATACCCTGATCAATTTGCCATCTGTTAAGAAATTATGTGCAGCTAGTAGAGGGACCATTTGGACATATATAATCAGGCTCTCATGAATCCATATGATCATTGCTCTGTATCGACCAACTCAATCATATGATTACTAATTTCAGAGTCAAACCATTATAAACCTGAAACTAAACTCCTAATTATATATCGTATTATGAAAGCCTGTGACAAGCTATTGTCCATTGACCTTGTCATGCATGCAAAACCCTCATATCATATCCATGATCAGCCTTAGGTCAAAGTCCATTCAATCTATTAATCAAGCTATCTTAAAGTTCCATTATACTACCAAATAAGAAAATGATTATTTACCATATGTGAATATGAAGTCATCCACCTAGCAGATGACCTAAGGTCTTGTCCATTTTCACATCCAGTATAATGCCTTTAAGAGGATACCCTTAACTCCTTATTAGAGCTATGATTCCAATATCTGTAAACAAATCCTCCATCATATACAAGTCATGCACCCAACGAACCAGTCTATAAGCTTACTACCTCTGAGACGCTTTAGCCATCAGAACATCAAAGTACACAAGTCATATACATGAAGTAGTTCATCTACTCAGGATTAAGGTTATTACATAATGAACATCAAAAATAGATTGATCCACGCATAGTGGACTACATAGATCAATCACGCTTTAGTCTCTGTCCAATATGTCATCACCAAGTAACATATCTATGTCTCTACTTGAAAGTCTATGCTACAGATAATTAAGACAAACCATCCCTACCATGGCTTTATGTGATACCCGTGTAGTTTGGTACCATCATCGTCGGGCTCCGTAGCCTACCGCGTTGGACCATTGCAACAAAAGGCCACCATTATCTTACTTTTACTTTTAAATCTCTCATTATTTTGGAGCACTTTTTTTTTAAACTTCTCTCTCAAAGCATTTTACTTTTTTTTTTTTAAAACGGCGTAATAAATAAAACTTTACTATGCTTTTCTTTTTGAAAATACAAACATAATTTACATAAATATCTAATTCAATTCTTTATACAAAATACATCTTTTCTTTCTTCAATCTTCTCTCAAAGTGCTCAGCAGAAAACTGGTAGCAGGACCATATCCACAGTGGATTCCTTATCGCTTTGGCACACACAAATCCTGCTGTCATCCACAGTAATCTACTGGACAGGTTTCTTACTGTAACAGGAACATACTAGTGAGCTACTGGCTTAGTAAGTTCAAATATAAATACTAGAAATCATATAGATTCTAAAGCACAAATAATAAATTTTATCGTGAATAGTACTATTTATCATAAATAGTAATTTTGACTTTGACTAGATACTATTTAGGTCAGATTTGACTGAGAACACTACACGTAAAGTTAGTGCCTATTATGCTCTGTTATGCTCTCTTATGGCTTTCATTTTAAATTTTTTTGGCCATTATATTCTTTATGTTCTGGTTTTGGACCTCATCATATCATTGGCTATACCGTTATGAGCGCTGAGTGGGAGGGACTCTGGAGAGCTACCTACTGGCCACTCCTCTACAGTTTGTCATTGCCCGAAGCCGATAAACAAAACCCCCACTGTACTGAGGCTTGTACGCCAACTTTGGTTTCATTACCATATTTTTTATGGTTCCAATCGGATGGCATTATTATCACCTAACGATTACGAACACTTTTGTGCTTGTAGCACATTCATATTCTTTCATTTATAGTGTGTATTAAATTAATCACACTCTAGTGCCCGTAGCACAACTTCCATAGTGTACCTATAGTACACACTATAGTGCCCGTAGCACAGTCTCACATAATGTATGTATAATACATATACATAACAAGTATGTTCATGTTACAGAAAGAAAGATGTCTGAACTTACCACAATTATGCTAATGTCCACTTCTTGGAGTCTGTCAACGTTCTTTTGTCGCTCTTTGGTTTGACTCCTATAATAGAAATAATCCACGATTATTTTCCATATTTATTTTATGCTTAAAACATAGCAAAAATATGAAAATTTCAAGTCCGGATCTCTAATGATTGACTTTAAGGTCTAACATCTCGGTTTGACCTTTCCACCAACTTTTGGTAAAATTAACATTTTGCCCCTCATTCACTTTTTCACTATAAATCTCCTTTTCATGGTCCTTGAACTCAATTTTAGCCTTTAGAATTTTATTTTAGCTATTCTAAGATGCTTATGATCCTTTCCGGCTATTTCAAAAATTTTTGATCAAAATGACTATTTTGCCCCTGACAGGTCAATCTGCCATAAAAATTTCGTTTTAGCATTTTGATTGAACTTTCTAAACCCAAAAATCATAGAATAATTTTCTTAGGCCTTGATATATTTTTACAATATTATTTGCTGCAAAATCGGTGACCATTCCTCACCCGACCCTCTGTAGGAAAATAAATCGGTAAAAACGTATCAGAGTGGCGCAGTGGAACAATTAAAAATTTTTAGATCGTTAAATATCTCATGATGCCATATACAATAAATCAACAACAATTAAAACTCATACCTCAAGGACGCCAATCTGCAGGAGGAGAATGACCGGAGGCTTCAACCAACTAGCCTTCTCTACTATTCTCCAATTCCTGAATGGCTGAGTGTGTGGGCACTCTGAACCTCGATCGGTATGCTAGCACTACTAGTCTTCTTCCGACCACCCAGATCTCTAAAGAACTTTATTGTCACGATGAGCTGTGCAACAATAAGCCTGCTCACTTGAGAGTCTGTGGTCTGAGAGAACTGGAGTGGCAGGACCTCTATTTATAGACCTACATGAGGTGATTCTCTAAATTCGAATTGGACTAGGAAAAGATATTCTCCCTTATCCATAACCAAAAAATCCGAATTTTTCCATGGGAAAATCCAACAATAAAATTCGGTTTTCTTAGGATAAATCCAATCCAAATCTAAACAAGATTTTAACTAGAATTTTATCTCCCTTTTTCAACCAAAAAATCCGAAATTCCTAGGAGAAAATCTTCTCCAAATATTCGGCCACTTTTAGGATAAGGAAGAATCAAAATTCCACTAGGATTTTCAAGCTTGAATCTTATCTCAACCTTATCCAAAATAACTGAATTTTCCTAGGAGATTATCTCCAAAATTTCGGCCACTTTTCAGGAAAGGAGAGAATCCAAATTCAACTAGGATTGAAACTTGAATTTTTCCCTTGAACCTTATCCACAAAAACCGAAATTCCATTGAGGATTATCCTCAAAAATTTCGTCCACTTTTGTTAGGATTTAGATTCAAAATTCAAGTAGGATTCTAACAAGATTATCCTCTCAAAATCCAACTCAAATTCGAATTTCAAACCTTGTGGATTTTCCACAACAAATTCGAATCCCACTTGGACTGTGATTCAAAATTTGAATTTCAAATTTCAAATTCGAATTTCAAATTCAAATTTCAAATTTAAATTTCAAATTCAAATTTCAAATTCGAATTTCAAATTCAAATTTCAAATTCAAATTTCAAATTCAAAATTCAAATTTCAAAATTCAAATTTCAAAATCCACAAAACGGTTGTGTTTCAAATTCTTGTTTTCATGGATAATTTTCTACAACTCCAATCCAATCTCAAATAAAATCATGGCAACTTTATTTGGAGTTCGAATAATTGTGTACTCTATTATCCAAAATAAAATCTGAATCCAACCGGAGAGAATCTTGTCTACCATCCTAATCCTGTGTCATCACCATCCATGCATAATAACTAGCCAATAGCATACACAAATCAATTTGCCAAACGTTAAGGAATTATGTGGAGCTAGTAGAGGGACTGATTGGACATATATAATCGGGCTCCCATGATTCCATATGATCATCATTCTGTACCGAACAACTCAATCATATGATTACTAATTTCAGAGTCACACCACTATAAACCTGAAACTGAACTCCCAATTATATACCGTATTACGTAAGCCTGTGACGAGCTACCATCCAATGACCTTGTCATATATGCAAAACCCTCATATGATATCCACGATCAGCCTTAGGTCAAAGTCCGTTTAATCCTACTGATCAGGCTATCTTAAAGTTCCATTATACTACCGAATTAAGAAAATGATTATTCACCATGTGTGAATAAGAAGTCATCCGCCCAGCAGACGACCCAAGGCCTTGTCCATTTTCACATTCAGTATAATGCCTTTAAGAGGATACCTTTAACTCCTTAGAGCTATGATTCCGATATCTGCAAACAAACCCTTCATCGTATATAAGTCATGCACCCAACGAACCGGTCTATAAGCTTACTACCTCTGAGACGCTTTAGCCATTGGAACATCAAAGTACATCAGTCATATACATGAAGTAGTTGATTTACTCAGGATTAAGGTTATTGCATAATGAACGTCAAAAGCAGATTGATCCACTCATAGCGGACTACGTAGATCAATCACGCTTTAGTCCTGGTCTAATATGTCACCACCAAGCAACATATCTATGTCTCTACTTGGGAGTCCAGCTCCAGACAGTCAAGACAAACCGTCCCCTCCAATGCTTTAGACAACATAATAGTCTTAACATGAGTTAGATGCTCGGTCTAACCCCATAGACTATAGACCATAGTTTAGACCGCTAACTTTAGAACATTGTCTTCTCGCATACAAAAGTCCATTGCATGCAACGTTCTAATAGTTTTAACACAAGCAGTCAGTGAGCCATATTTGCTTACATCTACTTTAACATGTAAATAAGACGAGGACAGATAGCAATGTAATGAATAACCTCTATATATAATTTTATTATCCAGTTCAAAATGAATACATCAAAATGTCTCTAATACTTAGGGCATTTCCTAACACCCTCGGATGGTACTATTTTGACACCTAGGGTCGTTTCTTGTTTTTCTCATATTTCGAAGTCTCAAATGAGTATTTCACTACTCTTAAAAATGTATATTGTCCTTTTCTTGAGCCTAGGTCACCTAGGGGGCTCGGGTTTCTGTCCCATCCATAAATTTACCCATTGTTTCCTAAAATACCCTTAACGTCAATTTTTTCTTTTTTCAATGTTTCAAGATTTCAGAGGGACGTTTTACTATTCCATAAGACGTCCACTCTTCCCTTTTCAAGTCTAACTCATTGAAGGGTCTTGGTTTTCATTCCTGAGTACATTTTTATCCCTCGTTTCCTGAAATACCCCTAATGCTGTTGTAAAAATTTCGACAGTATTTTTGTTTAAATTTTATGTTTCTCAGTGTTTAGATATGTCACAGAACCATAGTACCTACCACGTAATATACTAAAGGCCTATTTTACACAAAAGTACCAAACTTTTTCTAAAATTTTTCCACATTACCAACCTTTCAATCCATCACACCAATTCATTATTTTTCTTCAAATTTGGCCACGGTTTTCATGAACATTTCAACATTAAGTTTTTATTCCACACTATCATTTTCTCACACTTCAACATTATGGGTTTTAATGCACAATTCCACACCAAAAACCTAATAAATTTTCATTCCAACCCCATTTTCTAGCCACGGTTTTCATGTTCAATAACCCTAGATAAATAATTTCTTGTTCTTAGGGTTTTTAATCAAGCTTTTTCACACAATTTTTCTCGCAAAATTTTCCATATTTCTTTCCACATAGGCCTCGGATTTCCTTATAGAAACACACTTCAAATTTTGTGTTTCAAGCTTCCATGATATCCTTTAAGTAACATGCAAACTAACTAACACCAAAACAACAAGTTTGAACCAAAATTTTCACAATCCTTTCCCCCCCATGCAAGCACAGATTTTTCACGAAAAACACAAGGAAAGTAAGGTAAAATGGAGTGTTACCTTGATAGCTTGAACACTTGAAGCTTGGAAGGTGTTTTGGAGTGAATTTTGATGAAAACTTGCAAAATTTTAAGCTTGAAAATGAAGGGAAGCTCACGGCTTGGAAAGGGTAGCAAGGAAGTAATTTTTTTGCTATGTTTTGTCTAAATTTTCCAGCCTTCATTTAGTTATAAAGGAAGCCAAATAAAGGAAGGGTCACGACTACAATGGCAGCCAAAGGGAGAAATTTTTTTTATGTTTTCTTGGCCTCTAATTCATGCCTTTTATGGCTGATTTTTCTGCCTTTGCACCGCTTTAAACAGTCCAATTTGTCCCAAAATTTGCCAAATTTTTCTTTGTAATTTTGGCTTAATCCTAACCTTCCATTCAAGATCACTTTTAACCATGGCCTTTAGATCCAACTAACACCTTTTCCTTTATTAATATTATGTTTATTACATCATTTATTGATGTCATGGGTGACATCACCTAATTAATTCCTCATATTAATTCATGGTCAAAGTTTGACCAAAACTTAAACCAAGCAAAAATTTACCGAAATCACGTAGGCAGGTTTTTGATGCCTCCTATGCAATCGGTTTGTCTTATTTTGCTTCCGTTTGGCCAAAAATCGTTATCGAAGTTTTTTCGTTTTTTAGTGCATATGTGTACCATCTCGATCTAACACTATAGACTTAGGAACACCATGTAACCTAATGACATGGGTTATATAAAGGTTTGCCAACCTTTCTAGTGAAAACATCATTTTCACTGCTATGAATCATGCCGTTTTTGTCAACCTATCAACGATGACCCAAATGGCGTCATAACCCTCTCGGGTCCTTGGTAATCCCGCTACAAAGTCCATTGCAATGTGTTCCTACTTCCATTCAGGAATTTCTAGAGGTTTTAATTTTCCTCCCAAATGTTGATGTTCGGCCTTAACTTTTTGGCAAGTCAAGCATCAGCTCACAAACTTTGTGATATCATTCTTTATCCCTTTCTACCAAAATTGAAACTTTAAATCCTGGCACATCTTGCTAGCTTTGGGATGAACTGGATATGGTATTTCATGAGCTTCTGACATGATTCACCTCTTTAATCCTTCGTCAGTCGGAATATGAATTCTTTCTTGATATAAAATCAATCCATCTTTGGAACTCCCTTCCAGAGGACTCACTAGATTTGGATCTCATTTTTTAGCCTCTCTAATATCCTCGTATAACAACGACTCTAGTTGTGGTGTAGCCAATTTTCCAGAACTTCAATGAGTTGATCTCTTACTGCAATGGCCTTGGGAGCTTTTGTATGGGTAATTGCTATGAAATAATAGATTTTCTACTCAAAGCATCCGCTATATGGTTAGCCTTTTTGAGACGGTAGAGGATCTCATAGTTGTAATCCTTTACCAACTTCAACCATCTTCTTTGCTGCATATTCAGCTCCTTTTGCATAAAGAAGTATTTCAAGCTCTGATGGTCAGTGTAAATCTGACACTGAGCTCCATATAGATAGTGTCACCAAATCTTAAGTGCGAACACTACTGTAGTAAGTTCCAAGTTATGCATGGGATAATTTTTTTCGTGATCCTTCAATTGGCGCAAGGCATAGGCAATCACTTTGTCATTTTGCATTAGGACGGCTCCTAAACCTGTTTTTGATGCATCGCTGTATATCATAAATTTCTCCCCTTTAGTAGGAAGCATGAGACTCAACGCGCTTGTTTGTCGCTTCTTTAGCTCTTGAAAGCTTCTTTCGCACTCATCAATCCACTCACACTTCCTCTCTTTACGCGTAAGAGCTATGAGAGGTGTAGCGAGTCATGCAAATCCCTCTACGAGTCTCCTATAATAGCTAGTTAAACCTAAGAAACTCCATATTTTAGTCATGTTCCTAGGTGTAGGCCATTCGTTAATCGCTTCCATTTTGTAGGATCCACGGCGATTCCTCCTTAAAAATCACGTGTCCGAGAGAATGTACTCTATCTAGACAAAATTCACACTTGGAGAACTTGGGGTAGAGTTGGTGCTCCCTTATGGTTTGAAGAGCAATCCTCAGGTGTTCCTCATGTTCTTCATGAGTCTTTGAATATATATGTATGTCATCAATAAATACAATGACAAACTTACCTAGGAACTCCTTAAAGACTCTGTTCATTAGGTCCATAAATGTAGCTAGAGCATTTGTTAACCCAAATGGCATCACGAGGAACTCATAATGACCACATCAGATCCTGAATGCTATCTTGGGAATGTCACTCTCCTTGATCTGTAGCTGATGATATCCTGATTGTAAATCGATCTTGGAGAATACCGCTGTGTCCTTTAGCTAATCGAATAAGTCGTCAATTCTAGGTAATGAATACCTATTCTTGACAGTGACCTTGTTCAACTCCTGATAATCTATGCACATGCAAAAAGTTCCGTCTTTCTTCTTGACGAACAACACCAAAGCACCCCATGGGGAATAACTCGATCGAATGAATCCCTTGTCGAGTAGCTCCTTTAACTGTACTTCCAGTTCCTTCAATTTCGCTGGTGCCATACAGTACGGTGCCTTGGAAATGGGTGCAGTTCCTGGCATCAGCTCAAATTCGAAGGAGATTTCCTGTTTCGGCGGTAATCTAAGTAGTTCCTCTGGAAAAACATCAAGAAATTCATTAATGACTGGAACATCTACCAATTGAAGTTTCTGTTCCTCTGTCAAGTCCATCACATAAGCTAGGTATCCAGCATAACCATTGGATAGTAGCTTATTCACCTTCATTAAGCTAATCATCATCTTCGTCAATTTACGTAACAAATCTACGTATTCGAAACTTTCCTCCTTGTCAGGTCGAAACCCTATCTTTTGGTTTCGACAATCGATTGTGGTTTGATATTTTTCTAAGAAATCCATTCCTAGGATTACATCGTGGTTGACTAGCTTCATCACGATCAATTACGCGTATAGTTCCCTATTTGCCATAATTATTAGTACATGAGGTAACCAGTAATTGGATTGTAAAATTTCGCTAGAGGGTAATGCCATTCTAAACATCTTACCCATGCTATCCTTAGGATACTCTATCCTATCAGCAAATTCATATGAAATGATAGAATGCGTAGCTCTAGAATCAAATAAAATAGACGCCAAATGATTAGTGATAGAAAACTAACTTGTCACTACATTCGATGTTCCAGCTTCTGCATCCTCTTTAGTGTATGCCATAACATGAGCATCAATGCGAGGCACACATTCTTGTCTCTCCTGTAATGCTAGAGGTTCCTCAAATTTAGCATGTAACGCATGGGTTTGGGGATGTTGTTGTTGAGGTTGAAATGTGCCCTGCACATTTTGCTGATTATTTGGACAGTTTCTGGCAAAATGGCCTTTTTTCCCACACTGGAAACAGGCACTTAGACCATATCGGCATCGGCCTGAATGTCTCTTCCCACATGTTGCACAATTGAGAATAATTGGTCCAGCATTATTATTTAGCTTCTGCTGTTGGTTCTGACTATTCTAATTTTGATTCTAGGAAAAATTACCTTTCCGTTTATTTTGTAACTGTGGGCCTGGAGCATTAGACTGTCCTAGCCTCGCATTTTGATGTGGCTTGTGGCTCTGGCCGGTCGGGGTTCCAACTTGAGAAGATTGAGCCAAGACTTTTTCCTTTTTCTTGACCTCCCATATTTTCTCTCTCTCTCTTTTTTGTCGAGACAGATGATATTCGGCTCTTAAGTCTCGACTTACACAGTCGGCCATAGAAGTTGGTGGTACTAGCCCACTATCTACCAGGGTAGCTATATCTGGCCGGAACATCCCAAGCATTTTCTGTATCTTTTCCCACTCGGTAGGGACCACATAAGGACACAATCTGGAGAGTTGATCGAATTTCCTACATACTTCACTCACCGACATGGTTCCCTGCTTTAATTCAGCAAATTCTTTTTGCTGCAGTCTTAGGGACGCAGGGTCATAATACTTTTCGTTGAATTCTTCTCAGAACTCATTCCAAGTCATTACAGCTACATTTCTTCTCATTTTGACGGTGTCCCACCATAACCTAGCATCCTTTTTGTGGCATCCCCAACTCTGGTTAGATAAAAATATTACAACTAAGCTCTTTTGTCAATTATAATAGCTCGTGAACCTCATTTGGCCGCCAAAAATTCACTTTTACTTTTAATTCTCTCATCATTTTGGGACATTTTTTTTAAACTTCTTTCTCAAAATATTTTTCTTGCTAAACTATGCAGTAAATAAAACTTTACTACGATAGCCGTTTTTTAAATACGAAACATAATTTACAAAAATGCACAATTCAACACTTTATACAAAATACATCTTTTTTTTCTTCAAATCTCTCTTCAAAACACTTAATGAAAGACTAGTACCAGGACCATATCCACAATGGATTCCCTATCCCCTTTGGCATACGCAGATCCTGCCGTTATCTATAGCAATCTACTAGACAGGTTTCTTACCTGCAACATGAACATACTGGCAAGTTATTGGCTCAGTAAGTTCAACCATAAATACTAGAAATCATATAGATTCTAAATCACGAATAATAAATTATACCATAAATAGTACTATTTATCATGAATAGTAATTTTGACTTTGATTATGAATAGTAATATTGACTTTGCTCGGGTACTATTCATGTTAGCTTTGACTGAGAACACTAGACGTAAAGTTAATGCCTATTATGCTCGGTTATGCTCTCTTATTGCTTTCATTTTAAATTTTTTTTGCCATTATCTTCTTTATGTTCTGGTTTTGGGCCCCATCATATCATTGGTTGTACCGTTGTGCATGCTGACTGGGAGGGACTCTGGGGAGCTACCCACTGACCACTCCTTCACAGTCTATCATGGCCTGTAGTTGATAAATAAAACCCCTACTGTACTGGAGGACAGTATGCCAACTTTGGTTTCATTACCATCTTTCTTATGGTTCAACTGGGTGGCATTAACATCACCTAATGATTAGGAATACTTTAGTGCCCATAGCACATTCATTTTCTTTCGTTTATAGTGTGTATTAAATTATTCACACTTTCGTGCTCGTAGCACATTGTTCCATAGTGTACCTATAGTACACAACTTAAACTTATCAAGTCAATTTTGCATGTGTTAGTATTATCACACTATAGTGCCTGTAGCATATTCTCACATAATGTACGTATGGTACATATACATAACAAGCAGGTTCATGTTATAGATAGAAAAATGTCTGAACTTACTCATACTTCACATAGACATAAACATGTCAAGTAAATTCATGATGCAGACAATGCAATGTATGAACTTACAAAAATTGCGCTAACGTCCACTTCCTGTAGTCTGTCAACATTCCCTCGTCGCTCTTCAGTTTGACTCCTATAATAGAAATAATCCGTGATTATTTTTCATATTTATTTTATGCTTAAACATAGCAAAAATATGAAAATTCTAAGTTCGGATCTCTAATGATAAACTTTAAAGTCTAATATCTTAGTTTTTACCTTTTCGCTAACTTTTTACAAAATTACCATTTTACCCCTCATTCACTTTTTTCACCGTAAATCTACTTTTCGTGGTCCTTGGACTCAAATTTTAGCCTTTAAAATTTTATTTTAGCTATTCTAAGGCGCTCATGGTCCTTTCCAGCCATTTAGGAAATTTTTGATCAAAATGACCATTTTGCCCCTAGTGGGTTAATGGACCGTAAAATTTCTGTTTCAGCATCTTTACTAAACTTTCTAAGCCCAAAAATCATAGAATAATTTTTCTTAGGCTCAATATATTTTTACAGCATTATTCGCTACAAAATCAGTGACTATTCCTTACCCAACTCTCGGATGGTACTATTTTGATACCTAGGGTTGTTTCTCATTTTTCTCACATTTCAAAGCCTCTTAAAAACATCTATTGTCCTTTTTCCCATGCCTAGGTCACCGAGGGGCTCGGGTTTTCAATCTCATCCACGTTTTTAACCTCGGTTTCTAAAATAACCTTAGCATCGTCTTTTCCTCTTTTCAATGTTTTAAATTTCGGAGGGACGTTTTACTATTCCTTAAAACGTCCGCTCTTTCTTTTTCAAGTCTAACTTATCGAGGGGTCTCGGTTTTCATTCCTAAGTACATTTTTATCCCTCATTTCCTGAAATGCCCCTAATGCTAGTGTAAAAATTTCGACAGCATTTTTGCTTAAATTTTAGGTTTCCTGGCATTTAGGTATGCCTCAGAACCTTGGTACCTGCCACGTACTAAACCAAAGGCCTATTTTATGTAAAAGTACTAAACTTTTGCATAAAATTTTTTCATATTTCCACCCTTTCAATCCAACACATCAATTCATTATTTTTCTCAGAATTGGCCACAGTTTTCATCAACATTTCAACACCAAAATTTTTCACCACAAACTCATTTTTTCACACTTCAACATTATGGCTTTTAATGCATATTTCCACACCAAAAACCTAATGAATTTTCATTCCAAACCCCATTCTATGTCCACGGGTTTTGTGATCAATAACCCTAGACAATTAATTTCTTATTCTTAGGGTTTTTGTCAAGCTTTTTCACACAATTTTCATCAAAATTTTTTTATATTTTTCTTTCTCATGGCCACTGATTTTGCATGAAGCCATGCATAGAAAATGCTTGTTTCAGGCTTCTAAATACACTTTAATCACAACACCAAACAACCAAACCAAAACAACAAAGTTTACACCTAAAAATTTTCACCATCCTTTCCCCCTAAACATGGCATGGATTTTTTTCAAGGAAATACAAGAAAAATAAGGTAAAATGGAGTATTACCTTAACTGCTTGAACACTTGAAGCTTGGAGGTTGTTCTAGAGTGAAATTTGATGAAAACTTGCAAAATTTTTGGCTTGGAAATGAAGGGGAACTCATGGCTAGAAATGGGCAGCAAGGGGGCCAATTTTTCTCTTTGTTTTTGGCTGAATTTTCTAGCCCTTTCATCGGTTATATAGGCAGCCAATAAAGGGAGGGTTTCTTTATAAAATTTTTGTGCAATTTGGCTTGTTTCAAGGGACTTTTTAGCATCTTTTAGGGGGACCAATTGGCAAAATCTTGGCTGATTTTTCAGCCTTCCACTGCCTCAAAACAGCCCCATTAATCCCAAAATTTTGCCAAATTTTTTGTTTGCATATTTGGTTTAATTCTAGCCTTCCATTCAAGATTACCTTAAACCATGGCCTTTAGATCCAACAACCCCATTTCTTTCCAAAAGTAATCTCATTTTTGACATCATTTATTGATGTCATGGGTGACATCACCCAATTAGTTCCACATATAATATCATGGTCAAAGTTTGACCAAAATTCAAAACGAATGAAAATTTACTGAATCACGTAGTTGGGATTCTGATGCCTCCTGTGCGATCGGTTTGCCTTATTTTGTTTCTGTTTGACCAAAAATCATTATCAAAATTTTTTTGTCTTTTAGTGCATATGTGCACCATATAGGGTTTTTGGTTCCGGTTTGGGACCGTTTCACTCATTTTGATTCGGTAAGATTTTCTATATCTGAATTCACACCTTTTAACACTTGTTAGAACATTTTATCATGTTATAACAATATTAAATCATTCATTTCACCATTTTTAAATAGTAAAATTGTCATATACGTACAATTTACAATTCTTCCGAGCACAGTAAATTTTCTCCGTTCTCACATGCACCCCTCCTTAAAAAATTTTCGTCCTCAAAAATTTAGAATAAGTGGGGGTACAACATCTTCATTTCTTTTTCGTGTTCCCACGTAGCCTCTTCAATATTGTGATTTTTCCACAAGACTTTAACTAGCAGGATCGTCTTATTTCTCAGTACTTTTTCCTCTGGTGCTAGAATTTGAACAGGCTGTTCTTCATACTTCAGATCCTCTTGTACTTGGATAGGTTCGTGCTTTAATATATGTGATGTAGGATAATAAATCGGTAAAAACGTATCAGAGTGGCGCAGCGGAACAATAAAAATTTTTAGATCGTTAAATATCTCATGATGCCATGTACAATAAACCAACAACAATTAAAACTCATACCTCAAGGACGCCAATCTTACAGGAGGAGAATGACCGGAGGCTTCAACCAACTAGCCTTCTCTACTATTCTCCAATTCCTGAATGGCTGAGTGTGTGGGCACTCTGAACCTCGATCGGTATGCTAGCACTGCTAGTCTTCTTCCGACCACCCAGATCTCTAAAGAACTTTATTGTCACGATGAGCTGTGCAACAATAAGCCTGCTCACCTGAGAGTCTGTGGTCTAAGAGAACTGGAGTGACAGGACCTCTATTTATAGACCTGCATGAGATGATTCTCTGAATTCGAATTGGACTAGGAAAAGATATTCTCCCTTATCCATAACCAAAAAATCTGAATTTTTCCATAGGAAAATCCAACAATAAAATTCAGTTTTCTTAGGATAAATCCAATCCAAATCTAAACAAGATTTTAACTAGAATTTTATCTCCCTTTTTCAACCAAAAAATCCGAAATTCCTAGGAGAAAATCTTCTCCACAAATTTGGCCATTATAGATAAGGGAGAATCAAAAATTCCACTAGGATTTTCAAGCTTGAATCTTATCTCAACCTTATCCAAAATAACCGAATTTTCCTAGGAGATTATCTCCAAAATTTCGTCCACTTTTCAGGGAAGGAGAGAATCCAAATTCAACTAGGATTGAAACTTGAATTTTTCCCTTGAATCTTATCCACAAAAACTGAAATTCCATTGAGGATTATCCTCAAAATTTCGTCCATAGTTTGTTGGGATTTGGATTCAAAATTCAAGTAGGATTCTAACAAGATTATCCTCTCCAAATCCAACTCAAATTCGAATTTCAAACCTTGTGGATTTTCCACAATAAATTCGAATCCCACTTGGACTGTGATTCAAAATTTGAACTTCAAATTTCAAATTCGAATTTCAAATTCAAATTTCAAATTTCAAATTTCAAATTTCAAATTTAAATTTCAAATTCAAATTTCAAATTCAAATTTCAAATTCAAAATTCAAATTTCAAATTTCAAAATCCACAAAACAGTTGTGTTTCAAATTCTTGTTCTCATGGATAATTTTCTACAACTCCAATCCAATCTCAAATAAAATCATGGCAACTTTATTTGGAGTTCGAATAATTATGTACTCTATTATCCAAAACAAAATCTGAATCCAACCGGAGAGAATCTTGTCTACCATCCTAATCCTGTGTCATCACCATCCATGCATAACAAACTAGCCAATAGCATACACAAATCAATTTGCCAAACGTTAAGGAATTATGTGGAGGTAGTAGAGGGACTGATTGGACATATATAATCGGGCTCCTGCAAATCCATATGATCATCATTCTTTACCGAATAACTCAATCATATGATCACTAGTTTCAGAGTCACACCACTATAAACCTGGAACTAAACTCCCAATTATATACCGTATTACGTAAGCCTGTGACGAGCTACTATCCAATGACCTTGTCATATATGCAAAACCCTTACATGATATCCATGATCAGCCTTAGGTCAAAGTCCGTTTAACCCTATTGATCAGGCTATCTTAAAGTTCTATTATACTACCGAATTAAGAAAATGATTATTCAACATGTGTGAATAAGAAGTCATCCGCCCAGCAGATGACCCAAGGCCTTGTCCATTTTCACATTCAGTATAATGCCTTTAAGAGGATACCTTTAACTCCTTAGAGCTATGATTCCGATATCTGCAAATAAACCCTTCATCGTATATAAGTCATGCACCCAACGAATCGGTCTATAAGCTTACTACCTCTGTGACGCTTTAGCCATTGGAACATCAAAGTACACAAGTCATATACATGAAGTAGTTCATTTACTCAGGATTAAGGTTATTGCACAATGAACGTCAAAAGCAGATTGATCCACTCATAGCGGACTACGTAGATCAATCACGCTTTAGTCCTGGTCTAATATGTCACTACCAAGTAACATATCTATGTCTCTACTTGGGAGTCCAGCTCCAGACAGTCAAGACAAACCGTCCCCTCCAAGGCTTTAGACAACATAATAGTCTTAACATGAGTTAGATGCTCGGTCTAACCCCATAGACTACAGACCATAGTTTAGACCGCTAACTTTAGAACATTGTCTTTTCACATACAAAAGTCCATTGCATGCAACGTTCTAATAGTTTTAACACAAGCAGTCAGTGAGCCATATTTGCTTACATTTACTTTATCATGTAAATTAGACAAGGACAGATAGCAATGTAATGAATAACCTCTATATATAATTTTATTATCCAGTTCAAAATGAATACATCAAAATGTCTCTGATACTTAGGGCATTTCCTAACAATATCCACTTGCCCTAAGCCAGTAGATGTGCCATGTTACGCATCCCCATCGCCTCTACATGCCTCTCAAAGCTTTTAGCCACCAAAGTCTTAGTAAAGGGATCAGCGATGTTGTCCTCGGACGCGATCTTACATACATCTACTTATCCTGTCTCCATATGCCCTCTAATGTTGACTTCCTCAAATCCTTACAAGTCTGAGTCTATGTATCCTACGGGTGTTAGGTCCCCTCCAGAATACACCAGCATATAATACCTCGTTCTCTTAAGATACTTGAGTATATGCTTTACTGCTTCCCAGTGCTTGGTTCCAGGATTCGCTTGATATCGACTCACCATACCTACTGCAAAACATATGTTCGGGCGAGTGCAAAGCATAGCAAGCATAAGGATACCCACAGCGGATGCATAAGGGACCTTACTCATACGCTCTCTTTCTTCTGATTTCTTGGGACAGTTATCCAATGAAAGAGTTAGACCGGCAATAGAAGGTTGCGAACCTTTCTTTGCCTCTTGCATTGCATATTTGTCAATTATTTTATCTATGTATGAAGCTTGGGATAACGCTATCATTTTGTTCTTTCGATCTCTGAAGAGACGAATTCCTAGAACATAATTAGCTTCTCCCAAGTCCTTCATGTCAAACTGCTGGTGTAACCAAAGCTTGACCGATGATAAGTTCCATACATCATTCCCAATGAGTAGTATATCATCGACATAGAGTATCAGAAAGACCACTCTTCCATCCTTAATATGTTTATAAACACAAGGTTCATCAACGTTTTGCTCAAAACCAAATGTCTTAATCGCTTGATCAAACCTCTGGTTCCATGAGCGGGATGCTTGCTTTAATCCATAAATGGATCTAAACAACTTGCAGACTTTCCTTTCTTGGCCTTTCGCTACGAACCCTTCGGGCTGTATCATATCGATACACTCTTCAAGATGGCCATTCAAGAATGCCGTCTTGACATCCATTTGCCAGATCTCGTAATCGAGAGCCGCAGCAATGGACAGAAGAATACGGATAGACTTCAGCATAGCAATAGGCGAAAAGGTTTCATCGTAATCGATTCCAGCCTTTTGCATGTATCCCTTTGCAACCAGTCTAGCTTTGAAAGTTTTCACTCTCCCTTTCGCATCCTTCTTTCTTTTGTAGACCCATTTGCATCCAATGGGTTTTATCCCATCTGGCAAATCTACAAGTTCCCAAACAGAGTTGGATTTCATAGAATCCATCTCATTGTTCATAGCCCGTTTCCAAGATTTAGAATCAACATAATTTATAGCTTCATCATAAGTGACCAGATCATCCTCATGCTCATGAGCCTCGGCCTGGTATATCTCAGCATCATACATGAAGAAATTAGGTTTCTTAGAAACCCTCCCACTACGACGAGGCACCCTAAATTGTTGATCGTCTGCAGGTCTTTCACTGGAACTCGGACTTGCATCCAAGACCGAAATCTGTGGAGCAGTTCTTTCACCCGATAACTCCTCTAGCACCACTTTGCTTCGAGGCTTAAAGTCATTCATGTGACTTTCCTTCAAGAATGTCGCATGGGTTGAGACAATGACTTTTTGTTCCTTCGGGTTATAGAACAGACCTCCTTTAGTTCCTTTTGGATACCCTACAAACATGCATAATTCTGATCTTGGTTCTAACTTTTTCGCATCCCCATCCAGTACATGTGCCAGGCAGCCCCATATTCTCATATGTCTAAGGGAAGGCTTCCTGCCATGCCACAATTCATACGGAGTTCTGGGAATTGATTTGCTCGAAACCTGGTTCAGAATATAGCACGCTGTTTGTAAAACATATCCCCAAAATGATAATGGCAGCATTGAATAACTCATCATGGACCATACCATATCCAATAAGGTCCTGTTTCTCCTTTTGGCTACACCATTCTGTTGTGGAGTACTAGGTGCAGTCAATTGGGATAAAATCCCGTTCTCTACAAGATGTCCTAGAAATTCATCAGAGAGGTATTCGCCACCTCGATCAGATCGAAGTGTCTTTATGGATTTATCCAATTGCTTTTCCACTTCCGCACGATACTCTTTGAACTTGTCAAAGGTTTCGCTCTTGCGGTGCATCAGATACACATATCCATACCTCGAGTAATCATCTATAAAAGAGACATAATACTCGAACCCTCCTCGTGCTGTGACGTTCATGGGGCCACATACGTCAGTGTGCACAATTTCTAAGAGCTCCTGAGCCCTTGTACCCTTAGCTCCAAAAGACCTCTTAGTCATTTTACCCTCAAGACAAGACTCACATTGGGGAAGTCGTACCTCCTCCAGATATTCCAGAGGACCGTCTTTCACCAATCTTTGAATCCTATCCTGATTAATATGACCAAGTCTTAAATGCCAAAGATACGCCTTGTTAGAGTGAGAAACTTTCAACCTTTTAGAGTTATCAATTAATTCAGTGTCAAGCAGTGAGTACATCTTTGGTTTGATCAAATATAGGTTTCCATCCATCCATCCAGAACAAATAAAAGACTTATTTCTACGAATATCAACTCTTTTACTAAAAGAAACTGAATAAGAATCTTTTATTAAACAAGCTACCGATATAAGGTTCCTCCTAAAATTAGGAACATAAAAACAGTCTTTCAATAAAATAAACCTAAATTGATCAAAATAAAGATAAACATCTCCCACTGCTTTAGCCACCACAAAGCTACCATCTCCAGTCCGCAACGAGAGGCTCCTATCATGTAGACTTCTCGTTTCCACGAACCCCTGCATAGAAACACAAACATGATTAGTGGCGCCCGAATCAATGACCCAAGTGTCTTTCGTTTCTTCCACCAAACACGCTTCCAAGTAATGAAGTTCCTTACCTTCCTTGCCCTTGGCGGCTAGGAATTCCTAGCAAGCCTTCTTAAAGTGACCTACCTTCCCACAATGGAAGCATTTGGACTTTTTAGGGTCCTTCGGCTTCTTGTTCTTCTTCTTCTTCTTCCCGTCTGAGACAAGAGGATTAGAAGAACTAGAAGCCACTTGCTTCTTATTTGGCCTCTTCCTCTTCCGTGAGGGATTGGAAGATTCCGCCAAATTGGCCTCTCCTTTAGGTCGGACCACATCCTCATCCCTGATCATCCGCTCATAAGCCTGTAGTTGCTTATTGAGCTCGGTTAGTCCTAACTCCTTTGTCGCCAGATTGTATGCGGCCTTAAACCCCACAAAATCTTTAGACAGAGTCTTGAACACCATCTCGATCTGGGTGTTGTAGTCCAACTCAGCACCATTCTCGGCAGCCTCAGCGAAAAATCCCATTAGAGTGATCATATGGTCCTTCACCGGAGTACCCACTTTTTGCTTAGAGTTCATAATGCTGGTGATAGCGGACTGTCGAGCCAATTTTTCTTGGCCTCTGAACATGTCCTCCAGATTTTCCATGATCTCCCCAGCAACTTGATAAGTCTCATGCTGCTTTTGTGAAGCACTCGTCATGCTAGCAAGTGTGTAGCATCGAGCTATATCATTGGATTCTCTCCAACAAGTATAGGCAACCGGGACCTCCTCAATCGGTGTGTCAGGTTTTGGCCCTGGTGGGCATGGTTCGTCCAGTACGAACTTGTGTCTCTCGCAGCTGAGAACTATTAACAGATTTCTTTTCCAATCCTTATAATTGTCGCCATTCAGTTTATTCTCAGTAAGTATTGAAATGAGGGGTGTCGGTGACATTTTGAACTGAAATAAAATTATACTAGACATCATTACAAAGCCGAAGCAAATATACAGATAATTTAGCAAATAAAACATACAAGTATGTTCCTACATGAAACTTGAAAAACATGTAGCATTGCAACGGTAATTCTCAGCACCTATTGTCCCAAGCCACTGAGGGGTGGTCATGGAAACAAATAGCCGGAACATGGACCCCGTCCAATTAATATATGTTGCCTTAAATCCTCCAAGGTTAAGACATATATTAATAACCGCTTATTTGGCCACCAGTTTAGTTAACAGAGCTTCTAGGGAAGGTTAATAACTAAACGAGTCTTGAGTATATAACCATTGTTTACGTAGCCCGATCCACGTCCTACCAAGCCACCGAGGGGTGGTCATGAATAGGATCACACCCGAACACGTTTTCCACATAGGAGATCCAATCTAGTATACCGGCGGTGGTAAACACCTACCGAGGGGTGTGGTCAGGGTAGAACTGATGCGAGGCGTTACCATGCTTTCACATATGGATCAACAATGGAGGCCGTGGGTTTTGTTTGAAACCCTCTCCCACTCAATATTTTGAAAAACATGCAAGTTTTGACAAATTATGTATGATCAATATAGTATGAGCGGCACTCACCTATCCTATATGACATGTTATCAAATATGCATATAAAACATCCATCAATACATATTTATACATCTATGACATATCACAGAAAAAATAATTGACAGAATAACTAAGCTATGGTTCCATCCTAGAGCAAAGAAAATAAAGATTACAAAATTCCATCCAAAGCATTCTTTGGGTCTTGAATTTCATTCCGTCTTCTTGTATCCATCTTTATGTAGCCTCTCCATTTATTTCTCATCCTAAGAATCATTTAAAATTTAAATCTCCAAAAATTTAAATTTCAAATTCAAATTCCAAATTCGAATTTTAAATTTAAATTCCAATTCAAATTTTAAACAATTTTTAAACATCATGTGTAATAATATGTAATTTCAAAATTTCAATTACATATTTTTAAACATTATTTAAAATTAAATCTCAAATTTAAAAATCAAAATTTTTTGAATTTTGGACCATCGCACTGCAGCCCCCGAAGGCGGCAGCCGCCGTGGGCAGCCACCAACCCCGGAGGGGCTGGCAGCCCACGGCCGCCCCCATGTGCAGCCCTGCCTGGCTGCAGGCCAAGCCTACAGTGCCAGGCTGCACGCCCAGGCTGGGCGCAGTAGCCGGCAGGCTGTAGGCAGCACCTGCAGCCAGAGGCTGCATGCCCAGGCTGCGGCCAGCCTTGGGCAGGCCACAGCCACCCTTGGCTGCAGGCTAAGCCTGCGGCTGTGGGTGGTGTTGGCCTGCACAGGGGCTGCCGCAGCCCCATCCTGCCCGAGGGCCGGGGCTACAGCCCCACCAAGGCCCGTCGGCCTATCCCGAGGGGTCGTGTCTCGATTTTCGTGCCATATTCCAATTTACCTATTAGGATCTCCAAAAATTAATTTGAATCCCAATTAAATTGAAATTTTCCACACAATCAAAATTTCAACCTTTAAATCAAATTTAACTTTTGGAAAAAAATAAATTACGGTCTTTAATCTTCAATCTCCTCCAAGAATAATTACATAAAATTTCCTAAACCGTTTCCGGTGTACAAAATTCTAACCATAAAAATTCTAAGAGACAAAAATTAAAATCCATGGGAAAATTACAGTGTTAATAAACTGTTCCCATGGTTACATAAAAAATTCTAGACACAATTTTTCTAAATTCTAAGGAACCGTAACCCGTATAAACAAGCATGCTTATAATAATTCAAAAAATTAAAATAACCACATACTTTATACATAATCCATGATAACAACATAAAGGAACCCTAGAATGCCACTCTCTAAATATCAAATCCATACATAAATAAAAAGACTAAGTAATTGTCTAATTTATGTACATGGCATAGTCATGAGATGGCTCTGATACCAATTGTAGGATAATAAATTGGTAAAAACGTATCAGAGTGGCGCAGCTGAACAATAAAAATTTTTAGATCGTTAAATATCTCATGATGCCATATACAATAAACCAACAACAATTAAAACTCATACCTCAAGGACGCCAATCTTGCAGGAGGAGAATGACCGGAGGCTTCAACCAACTAGCCTTCTCTACTATTCTCCAATCCCGAATGGCTGAGTGTGTGAGCACTCTGAACCTCGATCGGTATGCTAGCACTGCTAGTCTTCTTCTGACCACCCAGATCTCTAAAGAACTTTATTGTCACGATGAGTTGTGCAACAATAAGCCTACTCACCTGAGAGTCTGTGGTCTAAGAGAACTGGAGTGGCAGGACCTCTATTTATAGACCTGCATGAGGTGATTCTCTGAATTCGAATTGGACTAGGAAAAGATATTCTCCCTTATCCATAACCAAAAAATCTGAATTTTTCCATGGGAAAATCCAACAATAAAATTCGGTTTTCTTAGGATAAATCCAATCCAAATCTAAACAAGATTTTAACTAGAATTTTATCTCCCTTTTTCAACCAAAAAATCCGAAATTCCTAGGAGAAAATCTTCTCCACAAATTCGGCCATTATGGATAAGGGAGAATCAAAAATTCCACTAGGATTTTCAAGCTTGAATCTTATCTCAACCTTATCCAAAATAATCGAATTTTCCTAGGAGATTATCTCCAAAATTTCGGCCACTTTTCAGGGAAGGAGAGAATCCAAATTCAACTAGGATTGAAACTTGAATTTTTCCCTTGAATCTTATCCACAAAAACCGAAATTCCATTGAGGATTATCCTCAAAATTTCGTCCATAGTTTGTTGGGATTTGGATTCAAAATTCAAGTAGGATTCTACCAAGATTATCCTCTCCAAATCTAACTCAAATTCGAATTTCAAACCTTGTGGATTTTCCACAATAAATTCGAATCCCACTTGGACTGTGATTCAAAATTTGAATTTCAAATTTCAAATTCGAATTTCAAATTTAAATTTCAAATTTCAAATTTCAAATTTCAAATTTCAAATTTAAATTTCAAATTCAAATTTCAAATTCAAATTTCAAATTCAAAATTCAAATTTCAAATTTCAAAATCCACAAAACGGTTGTGTTTCAAATTCTTGTTCTCATGGATAATTTTCTACAACTCCAATCTAATCTCAAATAAAATCATGGCAATTTTATTTGGAGTTCAAATAATTGTGTACTCTATTATCCAAAACAAAATCTGAATCCAACCGGAGAGAATCTTGTCTACCATCCTAATCCTGTGTCATCACCATCCATGCATAACAAACTAGCCAATAGCATACACAAATCAATTTGCCAAACGTTAAGAAATTATGTGGAGCTAGTAGAGGGACTGATTGGACATATATAATCGGGCTCCCGTAAATCCATATGATCATCATTCTTTACCGAACAACTCAATCATATGAACACTAGTTTCAGAGTCACACCACTATAAACCTGGAACTAAACTCCCAATTATATACCGTATTACGTAAGCCTGTGACGAGCTACTATCCAATGACCTTGTCATATATGCAAAACCCTCATATGATATCCATGATCAGCCTTAGGTCAAAGTCCATTTAATCCTACTGATCAGGCTATCTTAAAGTTCCATTATACTACCGATTTAAGAAAATGATTATTCACCATGTGTGAATAAGAAGTCATCCGCCCAGCAGATGACCCAAGGCCTTGTCCATTTTCACATTCAGTATAATGCCTTTAAGAGGATACCTTTAACTCCTTAGAGCTATGATTCCGATATCTGCAAACAAACCCTTCATCGTATACAAGTCATGCACCCAACGAACCGGTCTATAAGCTTACTACCTCTGAGACGCTTTAGCCATTGGAACATCAAAGTACACAAGTCATATACATGAAGTAGTTCATTTACTCAGGATTAAGGTTATTGCACAATGAACGTCAAAAGCAGATTGATCCACTCATAGCGGACTACGTAGATCAATCACGCTTTAGTCCCGGTCTAATATGTCACTACCAAGTAACATATCTATGTCTCTACTTAGGAGTCCAGCTCCAGACAGTCAAGACAAACCGTCCCCTCCAAGGCTTTAGACAACATAATAGTCTTAACATGAGTTAGATGCTCGGTCTAACCCCATAGACTATAGACCATAGTTTAGACCGCTAACTTTAGAACATTGTTTTCTGCATACAAAAGTCCATTGCATGCAACATTCTAACAGTTTTAACACAAGCAGTCAGTGAGCCATATTTGCTTAGATTTACTTTAACATGTAAATCAGACGAGGACAGATAGCAATGTAATGAATAACCTCTATATATAATTTTATTATCTAGTTCAAAATGAATACATCAAAATGTCTCTAATACTTAGGCCATTTCCTAACATGTGATGGATCTAGCACGTATTTCCTTAGCATCGATACATGGAAAACATTATGTACCATCAACAGTTTGGTAGGCAATGCCAACTTATAGGCAAGCTTTCCAATACGTACAATAATTTCAAATGGTCCAATATATTTTGGACTCAGCTTTCCCTTTCTTACCGGAACACATTACGCCTTCATGGACTCAACATATGAGTTTATCAAACGCATTATTCCCTTTCATTAGAGATACTTTAAGAAATACGAAATCCCTTTTGTCGAATTCAAGGGATCTTTGTCGCTTATCAGCATACCTCTTCTGTCGACTTTGTGTAATCTTCATTCGCTTCTATATTTTTGCAACTGCATCTGATGTCTTTCGTACAAAATCGATCTTGTGCAGTTGCTTTTCTTGCAAATCGTATTAGTGAATGGGTGATTTGCACTTTCACCTATATAAACCTTCATAGGGTGCCATTCTTATGGAAGCTTGGTAGCTATTGTTATACGAGAATTCTACTAACGGTAGCTTCACATTCCAAACTCGAGGAAAATCTATGACGCAGGCACTGTAATGACCCCCATGTTCATGGAACATAATTACCACATAATGAGTAATTAAGTTAATGAATACAATATATTTTCCAGTTTAAATGAATTAAACATGTATAGAGACGTTTAATTACTATTCATGCAGTGAAAGGGGTAATCGAGAGTGAGATCGGTTTGCCTTAGTACATGTGAGTGTGCATGTGAGACACACAGTATCAAGAAACCGGTCCAGACGACCATTTCTTGACACAAAACTGATGAGCTAGTCATCAGTACGCTCATACTGGTTATCTGAGCACAATAGTGAGATTTGGCCTGTTAAATGTACAGTATCAAGAAAGGTGGTCAAGATGACCTCCTCTCGCTAAGAAACTAACAAAATCAGAGTTAGAATGTTTAGACTAGCCAGTTAAACAGAGAACAATGAATAATGAATAGTAGATACGCAGTGTCAGGTTAATGGCCAAGACGGCCTTAATTTGACATAAAACCGATATATTTATAGTCAGCATGCTCATTTAGTCAATTGAGTACAAAACGTGAAATTTTGTTGAAGGTTACGCAGTACCGGGAAAGGGGTCAAGACGACATTTTCTCAACCCGAAACTGATATATTTAGATTTAGTACGCTTAAATTAGTCAATTAAGCATAAAACACGTTTTTCGAGACGAGATCACACAGATCCTAAAAACTGGTCCAGACGACCTCAGATAGATGTAAAACTAATAAATTTGAAATCATCACATCCAAATTAGTTAGGATAGACTGTGTTTGCAATTTCAGACAAAAAAGCCTCGTTATGCGTGCATGTGTCAACACAGTGTAGGCACAACCATAGTATCGTAAATGGATAGTAAATAAGCACAGAATGAGTTCATAGGCATTATAACCCATCCAAGAATGATCAAAATGAGAATCAAATCAAGAAAATCTAATTTTCGACCAAGGTTTAGAACATCGTTGATTAAAGGCCGAACACCACTGTGGGAAATTAGACTATTAAGAGAAGCTTTTGCAGATGAATTTTCCTCTCAAAAATCATGTGTCTTGTAGCTGTAAAATCAAACAAAGAAGGATGAAAAGTTTTCTTAAAATAATGCATAGGCTTGTAAGATTTTACAATTAAAATATGCAAAAGTGTATGACACACACATGTAATTTTTGCCTAGCATTTAAGGCAATTTTTGCCTCTTTCCTTTCAGTAGCCCCACGTCCTTTCAACTAGGTAGCAGCAGCCCAAATTTTTCCCTTTCAAAAGTTTATGACACACACATGTAATTTTTACCTAGCATTTAAGGCAATTTTTGCCTCTTTCCTTTCAGCAGCCCTAAGTCCTTTCAACTGGGCAGCAGCAGCCCAAATTTTTCCCCAAGCTTAGTTTAAATTAGCTTAATTAAGTGGGCTTAGGGTTGATTAATTTTGCTTAACTTTTGCCTATAAAAAGGTGTGCTTGACCTTAGGGTTCATTTTCTTCTTTTGCACACCCAAAATACACAAACTTTCTCTCTCATTTGCTCTGAAAAATCTGACCCACTTTTTAGCCAAAAGACAGCCCCAAAACTCAGCCAAAAACATACCAAATCTTCACTAAAAATCAGCCACAACCTAGCTTGTGTTGGAGCCATTTCCTCAAGCCATTTCAAGGTCAGTTCAAGGTTAAGTTGCTAGGACTTTTCTTTGTGGTTTAGTTGGTTTTTGGCTTGGCTAACCAAGGATGTTTTGTGTTCTTTTCTAGCCCAAAAACTAACCATGTTCTCGCCTAGAACCACACAAATTTTTGGTTGCCCACCCCTTGGTACGGTTGTACTTGGTTTATAGCACACAAAGGTAAAAACTGAAAACCCTCTTTTTGTGGTTCAGCTATTTTTAAGTTTTGGATCAAGGAAATTTATGTGTATTTATTTGAGCAATGGGTTGTAATAATATGTATTTTGAGCCCTTAACATCTTGGTTATGTATTTTTATGGTTATGTGCTTGAGCTTTAAGTTTTTGTGGATGGATGTGTGAATGGACGTTTAGGGTTGGCTGGGAACCAACCTGTCTCAATTGTTACGCCATGGTTTTTGCCATTTTCGAACATGTTATGATCTGATTTTGGGAATTTGTAAAACACAAAATTTTAAAGAAATTTCGTTACGAGCGTTTCTGTGGGCTTTGGCCAAAAATAACTCTAAGATAGGTTTTTGAGGCAGTTTTCAACCAGAGTTCAAAACTGGGACTGAAATCCTGAGCAACAGGAACAATCTTAGATTTTTATTAAAATGACCAACTTAGAGTCCGAATCGGATCTCAGACTCAACATAAAAGTTTTAGATCTCATCGAAATCTTTAAGATGACCTATGCAAGTTTTAAAAATTTGGTCGTTTCTGGCCCCAAACAGAGCAGTTTTTAAACAAGTGTAAAACTAGAATTTTTCTAAAACTGGGCATGAGTTTTAGCTACAAGTTTTGAGTGTTTCAGACCTGTTAGAGGTTAAATCAAGCTCTGAGGAGAACACGAAAGTTGTTCATCTCATCGAGGACAAAAAGTTCCATGTTCACTAAGTTCACAAATTAACTTGTTTCAACCAAGTTTTAAATGGTTTTCGGTAAAATGGTTCAATGACCACTTTTAAATATGAACACCAAAATGTGTTCTTTCCCTTTCAAAGTGGAAAAATGGTTTTGATAAAGCACCCCACACCTTTCAATGAGATTACATAGGGATGGCTCCAAAGAGCATAGATTTTCCCCAAAATTTTTATAAGATTTCTAAAACAATTTTCTTAAAAAAAAAAGGTAGAGGTAGCCCGATTGGCTATTACACCAAATACGTAAAGTAAACCGATAGGCTACATAGTCAATGATGCGTGAGGTAACCAGCCAGTTGACTAATCGATTAACTAGTCCAGGATTGAGTTTGAACGGATAGTGAGAGATGGTGATTACTTTGTCAAGTAGACAACTTAATCAAGCACGATTAAAAATTAGATACCAAATTCCCAAAGTAGAGCAGTTAGGTACTAATAGGCATCAGTACCATACAATAATAAAATTTATAGTTACTACCAACCATAGTGACCTAAGAACAAAGTTTTACAAAGATGCATTATGATTACAGGTCGCTACCTATAATTTTCAACAGAGGCAAAGTATGAATTGTCGAGCATGAGCAAAAATGAGTTTAAAGTGTTATTTTTACTCTATGTTAAGTATGCGAATCATGTATGGTTGTTGCATAGCATGATAGAAGAGCTTATAAGTTCACAATCACATAGATTAATAAACAGCATAAATTAGATGCCATTACTTCCCTATCACGTAAGATTAGGGGTAGCCTAGTAGAGCTTATGGCATGAGAATACCAAATATGATTCAACAATTAGGTAATTGTTAAGCATGTCATACCGGCCTCTCAAGCTAGAAGAGGCTTCTCAATTTAAGTATGATGAGCCCAAACCAAGGCTCAGAATACATAACGAGCCCAAGCAGTGGCTCAAAAGAAAGTTTATGGTCTCAATGAATCCATAGATCCGTGCACATTCAATACTGATACACGGGCCCTCAAACAAGCAAAGAAAGACAAAACATATTAAAGCATAAATTGAGCATAATCGGTTCATGCATTGTACACGATATGCCCTAGAAACAGTTATAGTATGCTTTTCAGTTACATGACCTGAATTGTCCCCATGGTATGCATTTTATGATATGCTACATGATATGTTTCCATATTCTATATGAATGTGTGACATGTTTAATAGTTTTTAAGTATGCCTGTTAGTATGGTTTATGTTTTAAACATGTTTTACGGATGACATGTTGTACTTACTGAGTGTAAAGCTCATAGTGTGTGTTCATACTGTGGGTAAGAGACCTGCAAGCTAGACACTAATGGATGATGATGTCGGCAGAGGCAGATATGAGGGTTGAGGTTGTGGATACCACCACAGTGTTAACTTCCTCACGATATTGAAAAATCAATCCCATGTTTTGAGCAATTTAATAGCTTCAAGCATGTATGTATATTGACCCCACTTGTTTTCAGACTTTAATATGTTTGTAAGTATATGTATATACATAAATAGTAAAACGTATTATTTAGGAAAAAGAAAAAAAATTCCCCTAAAATTAAACTATTAAGATAAATAATTTTTAAGCAAGTTAAGTATATTCAAGCAAGTTCAGTTTAAGTTTAAGTTAAGCAAGTTTTAAGTGACGTTGCAGGGCCGTCAAGGCTCTGGGTTGTCATAGTTGGTATCAGAGCGATATCCTACTACCCTACCTCACATCGTCGTATGCCAGCCTTATCTGTCCAAGTAAGTTAGTTTTTATTTTTACAGTACTAGTATATAAGTTAACAATTAAGTTGTAGTAGGCGACCATGGCTACACCTGTGAAACTCGCACCAGTAGAACCCCACCAGAGGAATGAGGGTTTCAGCGGACAACATGGTTCAAATGTGTACACAGACAACCCAAGCATCCGGAGAGGATGAGTTGATAGCACAAACTCACGGCTATGCGAGAAATAATAGAGAATCAACAGTGCGACCTAGACCAGCTCAGGGAGCAACTAGGTCAACAAAACTAGGCACCATAGACCACAGGGGTACCAGTTCAGGAGGCTTCACTAGCCTCAGAGACTTCAAGGGAGCGAGCAATGCCCCCAGTCCAAGGAGTTTCACGATGGCGGGAGTTTCTTGAACCACCACCAGCCCCTCCAGCAACGACTGTTCCCGTAGCAGCAAACATACCTCAGCCAGCCTTTAGGGAAGGTGACTTATATGAGAGATGCCGACGCATGCAAGCACCAAAGTTCAAAGGAACCACTAACCCCATATAGGCCGATGACTGGCTAATGGATATCCAAGTGATCTTGGATTTTATAGGATTGACTGACAGAGAGAAGGTGATATGCGCATCCTTTGCCTTGCGCAAGGAGGCACGTCAGTAGTAAAAGATAGTAACGATTAGAAAAAACATCAACGCGATGAGCTGGACTGAATTCATGGAGGAATTCAAGGAGATTTACTTCAATGACGAGGCATTAGCAGTGCAACAGGATGAGTTCACCAACCTGCACCAAGGGAATATGACTGTGATGGAGCCACCAATTCGTTTGCATCATCAGACTTCACTAGAAAGCTAGATAGGGACTTAGATAGGATGAAATAGACTTTTAGAGCAACACTTCCCTCAGGGGAAGTTTTATTGTCTAATTGCTGGATGCGTTATGTGCCGGTAATTATTTACGGTAAAGAGCTGAGCATTAATCTGATCATCATCGACATGAATGATTATGACATAATCTTGAGGATGGACTTCCTCACAAGGTACAACACCGTCATAGATTATCGAAGGCAGAAAGTCACTTTTGGACTGATCGGATGCGAAAAGTTCATCTACAAGGGTTTGTCACTAAAGCAGCTAAAGACAATGATCTTAGCAATGAAGGCTCACAAGCTGATATCTAACGAATGCACCGGCTTCCTGGCACATGTAGTGGACAAGACTCAAGAAGTAGAGATAGGGCCAGAGGGCGTACCAATAGTTAGGGAATTTGTGGAAGTACTTCTCGAAGATCTCCTAGGACTTCCGCCAGAGCACGAGATTTTTTTCGAGATTGAACTTTTGCCAAGGTCAGCCCCAATTTCCAAAGCCCTATACTGAATGGCCCTTGCAGAGCTAAAGGAGCTCCAAGCCCAGCTGAAGGACTTAATAGATAAGGGATTCATTCAACAGAGCTATTCACCTTGGGGAGCACCTGTATTGTTCGTGAAGAAAAAGGATGGAACGCTGAGAATGTGCATCGATTATAGAGAGCTGAACAAAATCATGATCAAGAACAAGTATCTGTTGTCACAGATTAATGACTTATTTGATCAGCTTCGAGATGCTGCAGTGTTCTCAAATATCGATCTGCACTCAGGGTACCATTGATTGCGAAATAGGGGTGAGGATGTACCCAAAACAGCCTTCTGAATATGATACAGACACTACAAGTTCCTTGTTATGTCATTCGGACTGATTAACACCCCAACAGCCTTTATGGACTTGATGAACCACGTGTTCAAGGACCTTTTGGATAAATTTGTCATTGTGTTCATTGATGACATACTTGTATACTCTAAGACAAAGAAGAGCACGAGGAGTACTTAAGGACCATCTTGCACATGTTATGGGACCATTAGCTATACGCCAAATTATCCAAGTGTGATTTTTGGCTAGAGAAGGTTCACTTTCTAGGTCACGTAGTCTCCAAGGAGGGAGTATCTATAGACCTAGCAAAGGTTGAGGTAGTTAGCACGTGGCCAGCTCCGAGGAATGTGATGGACATACACAGTTTACTAGGCCTAGCAGGATATTACCTGCACTTCGTCAAAGGCTTTTTGAAGCTAGCCGCCCTACTTACAGTGCTTACTAAGAAAGGAATGAGGTATGAGTGGACCAACAAGTGTAAGGAGAGCTTTCAAGAGTTGAAACGACGACTCACAAGTACTCCAATATTGACCATTCTAGATGCTACTCAAGGAAACTTTGTGATTTATAGTGACGCGTCCAAGATTAGATTAGGATCGTGCTGATGTAAACTGGTAAAGTAGTCGCGTATGCTTTACGTCAGCTCAAGGACCTTGAGACGAACTACCTTACGCATGATCTGGAGCTAGCAGCGGTAGTTTTCATGCTAAAAATATAGAGGCACTACCTCTATGGAATCAAGTACATTTTTACGCAGAAAGAGCCCAAGATGAGGTAGCGAAGATGGCTCGAGTTGTTAAAGGATTATGACTACAAGTACCTATACCATCCAGGAAAAGCCAACAGGGTGGCCGATGCACTGAGTCGAAAACATTCTTCGCCGCTTATGGCTATCAGTGCCTTGTTAGGAGTGTTACAAAGAGAGCTATGTAGCAGTGAGATCGAGATTTTGATAGGGAGGTTATTTGACATGACCCTCCAATCGACGCTCCTAGAAGAAATCAAGATCAGTCAGACCTCGATTTGTCCCTGATCAAGCCCAGAAAGGAAGCTACAGAGGATAAGGGTTCAGGGTTTAGAGTTTCTAAGGATGGCATACTCTGTTAGGAAATGCCCTAAGCATTAGAGACATTTTGATGTATTTATTTTGAACTGGATAATAAAATTATATATACAGGTTATTCATTACATTGCTATTTGTCTTCGTTTTATTTACATGTTAAAGTAATTGTAAGCAAATATGGCTCCCTGACTGCTTGTGTTAAACTGTTAGAATGTTGCATGCAATGGACTTTTGTATGCGAGAAGACAATGTTCTAAAGTAAGCGGTCTAAACTATGATCTATAGTCTATGGGGTTAGACCGAGCATCTAACTCATGTTAAGACTATTATGTTGTCTAAAGCCTTGGAGGGGACGGTTTGTCTTGACTGTCTAGAGTTGGACTCCCAAGTAGAGACATAGATATGTTGTTTGGTGGTGACATATTAGACCGGGACTAAAGCGTGATTGATCGACGAAGTTCGCTTTGAGTGGATCGATCTGCTTTTGATGTTCATTGTGCAGTAACCTTAATCCTGAGTAGATGGACAGCTTCATGTATATGACTTGTGTACTTTGATGTTCCAATGGCTAAAGCATCTCAGAGGTAGTAAGCTTATAGACCGGTTCATTGGGTGCATGACTTGTATACGACGAAGGGTTCGTTTACAGATATCAAAATCATAGCTCTAATGAGGAGTTAAGGGTATCCTTTTAAAGGCATTATCCTGAATGTGAAAATGGACAAGGCCTTGGGTCGTCTGCTGGGCGGATGACTTCTTATTCACATATGGTATATAATCATTTTCTTTATTCGGTAGTATAATGGAACTTTAAGATAGCCTGAACAGTAGGATTAAATAGACTTTGACCTAAAGCTGATCATGGATATCATATGAGGGTTCTGCATACATGACAAGGTCATTGGACGATAGCTTGTCACAGGCTTACGTAATATGGTATATAATTGGGGGTTCAGTTTCAGGTTTATAGTGGTGTGACTCTGAAATTAGTGATCATATGATTGAGTTGTTCGGTAAAGAATGATGATCATATGGATTTATGGGAGCCCGATTCTATATGTCCAATTGGTCCCTCTACTAGCTCCACATAATTGCTTAACGTTTGGCAAAATTGATTTGTGTATGCTATTGGCTAGTTTATTATGCATGGATTGTGTTGACATAGGATTAGGATGGTCGACAAGATTCTCTCCGGTTGGATTCATATTTTGTTTTGGATAATAGAGTACACAATTATTCGCACTCCAAATAAAGTTGCCAGGATTTTATTTGAGATTGGATTGGAGTTGTAGAAAATTATCCATGAGAACAAGAATTTGAAATACAACTGTTTTGTGGATTTTGAAATTTGAATTTTAAAATTTGAAATTTGAATTTTAAAATTTGAAATTTGAAATTTGAAATTTGAATTTGGAATTTGAATTTGAAATTTGAATTTGAAATTTGAATTTGAAATTTGAATTTGAAATTTAAATTTGAAATTTGAAATTTGAAATTTGAAATTCAAATTTTAAATCACAGTCCAAGTGGGATTCGAATTTCTTGTGGTAAATCCACAAGGTATGAAATTCGAATTTGAGTTGGATATGGAGAGGAAAATCTTATTAGAATCCTACTTGAATTTTGAATCCAAATCCTAGCAATAATGGACGAAAATTTTGAGGATTATCCTTATGGGATTTTCGGATTTTTTGTGGATAAGGTTCAAGGAAAAATTCAAGTTTCAATCCTAGTTGAATTTGGATTCTCTCCTCCCTGATTATGGCTGAAAATTTGAGGAAGATCTCCTAGGAGATTTTCGGTTATTTTGGATAAGGATGAGATAAGATTCAAGCTTGAAAATCCTAGTTGAATTTTGATTCTTCCTTATCCAAAAGTGGCCGAAATTTTTGTTGGGATTTTTCCCCTTGGATTTTCGGATTTTTTTTGGTTAAAAAAGGGAGATAAGATTCATGTTAAAATCTTGTTTAGATTTGAATTGGATAATCCTAAGTTGGTCGAAAAATTTGTTGAGATTTTCCCTTTGGAAAATTCAGATTTTTTGGTTGTGGATAAGGGAGAATATCTTCTCCTAATCCAATTCGAATTCAGAGAATCACCTCATGCAAGTCTATAAATAGAGGTCCTGCCACTCCAGTTCTCTCAGACCACAGACTCTCAAGTGAGCAGGCTTGTTGTTGCATAACTCACCGTGACAATAAGTTCTTTAGAGATCTGGGTGGTCGGAAGAAGACTAGCAGTGCTAGCATACCGATCGAGGTTCAGAGTGCCCACACACTCAACCATTCGGGAATTGGAGAATAGTAGAGAAGGCTAGTTGGTTGAAGCCCTCCGATCATTCTCTTTCTGAAGATTGGCGTCCTTGAGGTATGAGTTTAAATTGTTGTTAGTTTATTGTATATGGCATCATGAGATATTTAATAATCTTGAAAAATTTTTATTGTTCCACTGCGCCATTCTGATACGTTTTTATCGATTATTTTTCCTACAATTGGTATTAGAGCCATCTCATGATTATGCCATGTACATAAATTAGACAATTAATTAGTCTTTTTATTTATGTATGGATTTGATATTTAGAGAGTGGCATTCTAGGATTCCTTTATGTTGTTGTCATGTGTTATGTATAAAGTATGTGGTTATTTTAATTTTCTGAATTATTATAAGCATGCTTGTTTTATGCCAGTTATGGTTCCTTAGAATTTAGAAAAATTGTATCTAGGAATTGTTATGTAACCATGGGAGCAGTTTATTAATACTGTAATTTTCCCATGGATTTTAATTTTTGTCTCTTAGATTTTTATGGTTAGAATTTTTTGTACACCGGAAATGGTTTAGGAAATTTTATGTAATTATTCTTGGAGGAGATTGAAGATTGAAGACCGTTATTTATTTTTCCCAAAAAGTTAAATTTAATTTAAAGGTTGAAATTTTGATTGTGTGGAAAATTTCATTTTAATTGGGATTCAAATTAATTTTTAGAGATCCTAATGGATAAATTGGAATATGACACGAAAATCGAGACACAACCCCTCGGGATAGGCCATCGGGCCTTGATGGGGCAGCAGCCCCTGCCCTCGGGCAGGATGGGACTGCGGCAGCCCCTTGACAGGCCATGACTACCCAAGGCCGCAGGCTTGGCCTGCAGCTGAGGGAGGCCATGGCCCTCCCAAGGCTGGCCGCAGCCTAGGCGTGTAGCCTGCCGGTTGCTACACCCAGCCTAAGCAGGCAGACTGACGCTGCAGGCTTGGCCTGTAGCCCGGCAGGGCTGCACATGGGGTAGCCGTGGGCTGCCAGCCCCGGGAGCTGGGGGCTGCCCACGGGAGCTGTGACAACCGGGAAATTCAGGCAATTCTCGGAAGAAAATGTACAAATGTATGTATATAACAATTTGTACTATTTAAAGAGTGAAATAAATGTATTTATATTGTTTAGAATATATGAAAATGTTCTAACAATATTGACGAGTAAGAATTCAGTGTTGGAAAAATTCACTGAGTTGAAACGGGTGAAACGGTGCCAAAGCCGGTATTGAAAACCCTAACCGGAGCACTAAAAGACGGAAAACTTCCGGGATTGATTTTGATCAAACAGAAGCAGTTTAAATTGATCCGACTGCACAGGAGACCTCAGGAACCCGCCGGGACGATTTCAGGAAAATTTCGGCTTTAACCGGCATCGGTCAAAAAGTAGTCGAATTAATGTGAATAGTAAAAGTCAAAGTCAACATATGCTTTAGCATTTATGACATCATAAATCCATTTAATAAATGGAAGAAAAATGGTGGTTGGTAGCATTAATGGCCATGATTTAGTTGCTTTTTGATCTAAAGGCCAAGATTTGGCCAAAATTTCACCATTTTAATTTTTGGAAAATGTGGAAAGAAATAGGTTGAAAGGTGGTGATTTTTGATTGGTTGAAAGCCAAATTAATTGGCTTCCTTTACAACTTAAGTCGGCAACATTTTAAGCAAAATGGCCGAGACAAATTTGAAGCCAAAACAAAGAACAAAATTTTTCTAAGTGTTTCCCATGGAAAGTACGTGAGCCACCAAGAGAGACCAAGTGATTCTTCAAGTTTTCCTTACAAAATTGGTGTCAAACCTTTCATTGAAGCCTAAGGAAGCAAGTGAACAAGGTAACTCTCTTTGGATTGAATTTTTTCTTGATTTTCTTCAAGAAATCCGTGTAATTAATAGTGGAAAGAATGGAAAAATTTTTGGTTGTTTTCATTTATTTGGTGCTTGGGTTTTGTTAAGGGTGTAATTAGGAAGAAAACCATGTATTTGGTTTAAAGAAAAACCAAATTTTGGTTGGTTTTCCAAGGGTAAAACCGTGGGTTACCAAGAGTAATCAATGAGAAAATTTTGTGGTATTAAGTGTTAACATGCTTTAAATCATAATTTGGTCTAATGTAAAGCATGATTGGCATGATGGAAAGCTTAGAAAAAAAATGTGGTGTGAACTTATCCTAAAAGGCTGTGGGTTAATTAGGGTTTGGTGGAAAATTTTGCATGGTTTTGTTGATGTTTGGATGATTTAAAATCATGCATTTTATTATGTAAAGGATGGAATTGTGATTGAAAGCAAGAAAAGAAAATTTGGGGTATATTTCTCTTAATGTGGCCGTGGGTTATGTGAGGTTAAAAACCCTAGGAATTGTGTTGAAAAATGCAATGAAATTGGCTTGAAAATGTGCTAAAAAATGACATTGGAATAGCCAAAAATTTGGTGGAAAAATTGAGAAATTTGGTTAGGTTTTGAGTGTAAAAACCGAGACCAAAACTAAGGGCAAAATTGAAAAAAATTTTGTGTAATGTGGTTCAAAATGAGAATTGAATTTTGTGAGCTTTTATGTAAAAGTTTGGAAAACTTTTACATAAAATAGGCTTGTGGTATAGTACGTGGCAGGTACATATGGTTCGGGGCGTACCTAACGCCGGTAACCTTAAATTTATGCCGAAATGCTGCCGAAATTTCAGAAACGGCATTTGGGGTAAAATGGAAATTAAAAATAAAAGTTTGGGGTTGGGTCGGAAACCCGAGTCCCTAACAGAAAATTGAATAAGGGAACCTAAGGGGTGGTTCGTGAATAGTAACCCGTCCCCTTGAAAATGTAAAACGTGATTGAAACTGAAAAACCGACCCCAAGGGGGGGGCGTTTTTGGAAACGAAATAAAGGTCCGAGTCGGGAACGGAAAATCCAAGCCTCGGAGACCTAGATCGAGAATGTCTAGATGACCGTTTTAAATACTAGTGAAACATCCATTTGAGACTCCGAAACGATAGAAAATCGCTAAACCAACGTAAGGGTCAGAATAGTGCTTCCCGAGGGTCGGGAAAGTGAAAAATGAAAATAAAATAGAAATGAACCCAGTAATAATTAGAAAAGAGTCAGAAAAGTTCCTGAGAGCCAAAAATGCAGTCTGGATCGAGAAAATTCCGTCAGGGGCAAAACTGTAATTTTGCCAAAATATAGGGGCAAAATCGTAATTTTACAAAAGTTGAGAAAAATGGGAAAAATGATAAATAAAGCCTAAAAAGTTATAAATAGGTTTTATTTAAGCTTTTTAATGAAAAATAAAAGCTATAAATGGAAATGAAATTAACAGACAAGGTTTTATCTGTAGGATCCAAAAAATCGACCTACAAGGAGGGCGATCAAAGATCCAAGAGAGAAAAAGGGAAGAGACTGATAAGGTAAGTTCAGACATTTATCTGTCTGCAACATATAGCATTATTGTTGCTAACTTTAATGTACTAACTATAAGTTAGGTCCATATGTGCTACGGGTACTATTATAGAGTAGAGAGAGAGACGTAATGTGCTACGGGCACTATTGAGAATGGACACATTGTTAATTGTGCTTCAGGCACTAGAGCGAGGTTAATGAAACTCACTCACCTAAAATTAAAATTTGAACCATTCCTAACCACGGGACAATATAAAGTCACCGGGTTAGAATTTTAAAAAGTCGGTAATGAAACCACTTTCTGGCGTACCAGCCTTCCGTACAGGGAGGTAACTTTTGCCTTCGGGGCTATGAGATTAAGGCTGTGGAGGTCAGCACTGATGTACCGCTCCCAGTCATGTACTATTTACCTTCGGGGCTATGAGATTAAGGCTGTGGAGGTCAGCACTAATGTACCGCTCCCAGTCATGCGCACTTAAATGGTACTGCCAACCTGAGCTCAAAACCAGAACATAAGCAAAGATAATTACCTAAAACTGAAACTATGCCATAATTGAGCATAAGACAGTTTCGTAAGGGTACTAACATCGCGGTAGATGTACTGTTGTGACACTGTGTTGTGGTCAAACTTACTATTCATATATGAATAGTAGTCAACAATACTATTCACGATGAATAGTACTATTCATAGAAATTTTATTTCTTGCATGTTTGAACTTACTGAGCCTGTAACTCACTATTTTTGCTTATGTTGCAAGTAAGCGACCAGCTCAGTAGCTTGTTTGACTGGATGGCGGACGGGATAGCGTGTGTCAAATCGGAGAAGTGGGCAAGGGATATGGTCCTGCCAGAGTCTTTCCGCTGAGCGATAAAAAGGGAAGGAAAAAAAAAGAAAAGAAACAGTCTTTTGTAATATTATATATTTTACGAAAGTACTATAATATGTAAATTACTTTGTACTTACCAATAAAGTAAATAGTGAGAAATGTTTTACATGATGTTTAAAGAAAAAAAAAAATTTCCCCAAAAACGTCATGATTTACTGAGAGAGAGATTAGCCGGCGACCCATGAGAGTACAATCTATCGCTGTTAGCGATAAAGCTTAACTATAATAGTATTGTATGATCTCTACGAGGGGCGGGCCGCCACAGTTGGTATCAGAGCAAGATTTGCGATTGGTTTAATTTATAATACCAACTGCTGCCACAGTTGCTATCAGAGTGGGTTTATGGTTGGTGTAGTTAATAATACCAACTGCTGCCACAGTTGGTATCAGAGCGAAATTACGGCTGGTTTATTTTGGATTACCAACTGCCGTCACAGTTGGTATGTCAGAGCAGTATTGACCATATCCTGATTTGACACTTCGCGCATACTGCACCGCTACCCAAGTAAGTAGTTTACTTAAGTTTAGTTAATTATTTTCTTATGTAAAAATAATTATCTTATAGGTAGCAAGATGACCAGACCTCCTTATGTGAGACCACCGCTACCACGACCGAGAAGGGTATTACGGGTATGGACAAGACCTGTTGTGAGGCCGTCTATTGCCCAACGACCGGTAATCAGACCCCCGGTGCCCGAGAGACCTCCAGTACCAGTAGATGTAGTACAGCCACGACCGATAGTTCATCCACCTGTAGTAGTGGACATTCCAGTTGTTGGTGGACGCCAACACATTGGAGTGAGAGTTTCAGCTCGGGCAGTACAGGCATTTCGAGCTAGTAGTTCCCCGATGTTTGATGGTGGACGACAGTCGATGGAGGTGAAGGACTGGCTCCATGCCATAGAGAGGATTATGGTGATATGTGACATCGATCGAGATATGTGGATTCAGTTGGCCATCAGTATGTTTCAGGGAGACGCTCGAGTATTCTGGGAGTATTGTGACCAGGAGATTCTATTGGGATTTAGTTGGGCTGAGTTCTGTCAGCGATTGGCTGATCAGTTTCCGCCTAGAGATCCGGTACCTGCTCCAGCACCTCCAGAGAGACGAGAGGCTAATACACCTGCGTTGGATTTGATGAGGTTAGGGATTATATTCTCCAGACTGAGAGGATGGTCATGTTGTCTGGTGAGACAGTTATGTCTTACGCAGCACGATTTGAGGAGACCATTAGGAGAAGATGTCCATTGCCCAACCTCACTGAAGCAAACTGTTGTGAGCTGTTTTGGAGAGGGTTACCCATGGAGTTGAGACAGAGGGTGATTAAGCTATTTCCTCCTACGCTCCAAGAGTTTGTAGTAACGATCAGGATGATCGAGAGAGAGATTTTGATTGAGCATCTGACGCAGAGTCGACGAGAGACACTGGGTCAAGATGAGATATTTGCACGCATCTTTAGGCCGAGAAGAATGATGAACGATCATGAGGCTGGACCGTCTAGACCACGAGGAGGTGATGATTCAGGACAGGGAGCATTGCCTAGGGGTAGTGATTCAGATGATCCAGATGACGACGAGGATCCTGAAGAATATCCTCTAGTCCCAGACACAGGGGATGTGTGACCAGTAGATGTATACATGTACATAAGTAGCTTATAGAGAGGAAAGCTCTTTTGTATAGACTTGTGGCCAAGATGTATATGATGGCCGATGTATATATGACTGGTGATGGTTATGTATGATATATAAACATTTTGCTATGAATGAAATATCAAAAAGATTATATATTATACGATGACGTGTTACGATGATGTGGCTTTATGTTACCCTGAATTTCGTAAATTTATATGATTTTACGAATGTGGTTATGGAAAGGCTAACGGTGAATTATTGTGCCATAATAGGACAATAGGCAAGATGGTAGATTTGCGAAATCGACCAGAGGGACGAGAACGACGTCCTAATGTCATGGAGAGATTGGATCAGATACAAGCCCTGTTAGAAGCTCAGATGCAAGAAAATGCTAATCTGAGGCGACGGGTAGAGGAGTTAGAACAAAGACAAGGCTCTGAGGGTACCCAAGTAGAACAAGAAGCTGAGGTAGATCCGGTTATCCCTCCAGCTGCTGTAAATGAGAGAGTTCCTGAACCGCCACCGGTATTAAATCTGGAACCCCTCTATGAAAGATTCAGGCGTATGAGGCCGCCAGAATTTGAAGGTTCTACAAATCCTCTAGAGGCTGAAGACTGGTTGTCATCCTTGCAAGTGATCATGGAATTCATGAACCTAACTGACCGAGAGAAGGTCGCATATGCGTCTTTTGTGTTGAGGAAAGATGCTCGTTTTTGGTGGGACACTATACGAATGAGAAGAAACGTGTCTACCATGAGTTGGGTGGAATTTCTGGAAGAATTTAACCAGAAATATTACGATCCTACATCTCTAAGACAACAACAGAAAGAGTTCTCAGAATTGACGCAAGGAAATATGTCGGTGAGCGAAGTTTGCTGAAAATTCGACCAGTTATCCCGTTTATGTCCCTATGTAGTCCCTACTGAGAGGGAGAAAATACAAAAAATGATCGGGATGTTCAGGCCAGAAATTACTGCATTAGTAGACACTGGACAAGTACCGCCTACTTCTGTAGCAGATTGTGTGAGTCGGGCCATCAGAGCTGAGTTTCACGTAGCCCGACAGAAAGAGGAAAGAGAAAAGCACTGGGATGCCAAGAAGAAGGAGAGGGCTTTGGCTAAGTCTACACAAGTTGGTCAATCAAGCAAGCCTAATCAGAATGCTAAACCAAGCCAGGGCAATAATCAAGGATCCCAGCAAAACAAGAGAAAAGGCAATTTTTCTGGGAATCGCCAGGGAAATAATCGAAACCAGCAGCGAAGAACAGTTGGTAATGCAGAATCCAATGTGCAAAATTGCCCTACATGCGGTAAGAGACATTCTGGGCAATGCAGATTTGGGCCACTTGTTTGCTATGAATGTGGAAAGGAAGGCCATTATGCCAGGAACTATCCAAATAATAGGCAGAGTGGACAAGGCACTTCCCAACCGCACCAGACACGCCCACAAGCTCATTCCCTTCAGGCCAGAGTTGAAGAGTCCCCAGTAAGGCCGCAACGCCAGGAGTGTGTGCCACGTGTTGATGCTTGTGTGATGGCCTACAGCAAGGAGGATGCAGAGGCAGGAACATCGAACGTAGTGACAGGTCAGATCATTGTCGCTAGTCATGTAGCCTCTGTACTGTTTGATTCCGGTGCTACGCATTATTTTATTTCCTATGCGTTTGCTGACAAGATAGGACTTCCTAAGGATTATATGGGAAGAGTATTTAAGACAACTTTACCCTCTGGGGAAGTATTGTTGTCCAATTACTGGCTACCTCATGTACCAGTATATGTGGCAAATAGGGAGCTATATGCGGAGTTGATCGTAATGAAGATCACGGATTACGATGTGATTCTAGGCATGGATTTCCTAGGGAAATACCGAGCGACGATCGACTGCCGAAATCGAAAGATAGTATTTCAACCCGAGGAAGAAGAGAGTTTCGAATATGTCGATACTTCTCGAAAACCCGGGAAGATGATGATCAGTTCACTGAAAGCAAGCAAGCTGATAGCCAGTGGTTGTATGGGATATCTGGCATATGTGGTGGATACTACAGAGGAACAGAAGCTTCAACCTGAAGATGTTCCCATTGTTAATGAATTTCTTGACGTATTTTCGGAAGAGTTACTAGGGATACCTCCAGAGAGAGAAATCTCGTTCGAAATTGAGTTGATGCCTGGAATGGCACCTATTTCCAAAGCACCATACCGCATGGCTCCAGTGGAGTTAAAAGAGCTGCAGGAACAATTAAAGGAGCTTTTGGATAAAGGATTCATCAGACCGAGTTATTCTCCGTGGGGTGCATCTGTGTTATTCGTCAAGAAAAAGGATGGAACATTCCGTTTGTGCATTGATTACCGAGAGTTGAATAAGGTCACGATCAAGAATAGGTATCCGTTACCTGGAATTAATGACTTATTCGACCAGTTAAAAGGCGCAGCGGTATTTTCCAAGATCGACCTACGATCAGGATATCACCAGCTAAGAATTAAAGAAAGTGATATTCCTAAGACGGCGTTTAGGACTCGTTATGATCACTACGAGTTTCTTGTGATGCCATTTGGATTAACGAATGCGCCGGCAGCGTTCATGGATTTAATGAACAGAATTTTTAAAGAGTGTTTGGATAAGTTTGTCATTGTATTCATTGATGACATTCTTATATACTCAAAGACTCATGAGGAGCACAAGGAGCATCTGAGGATCATGCTGAATACGATAAGGAAGCATCAACTGTATGCCAAATTCTCAAAATGTGAGTTTTGGCTGGACAGAGTACATTTCCTCGGACATGTTGTATCCCAGGAAGGTATTGCTGTAGATCCGACGAAAGTAGATGCAATTAACCAGTGGCCTGCACCCAAGAATGTGACAGAAATACGCAGTTTCTTGGGATTAGCTGGTTATTATCGATGATTTGTAGAGGGATTTGCGCGTTTAGCTGCACCTCTTACTGCTCTTACACGCAAGGAAAGGAAGTATGAGTGGACTATGAAATACGAAAGAAGCTTCCAGGAGTTAAAGAGACGGCTGACAAGCGCACCAATCCTTACGTTTCCCACTGAAGGGGAGAAGTTTGTAATCTACAGTGATGCATCTAAAGTAGGATTGGGAGCAGTCCTAATGCAAGGCGGCAAGGTGATTGCCTATGCTTCCTGTCAATTAAAGGAGCATGAAAGGAATTACCCTACGCATGACCTTGAACTTGCTGCAGTAGTGTTCGCACTTAAAATTTGGCGACACTATCTCTATGGAGCTCAGTGTCAGATTTTCACTGATCACCAAATCCTGAAGTATTTCTTCACGCAAAAGGAGCTCAATATGCGACAAAGAAGATGGTTGGAACTGGTGAAGGATTATGATTGTGAAATCCTATACCATCCAGGAAAGGCCAACCGTGTAGCGGATGCTCTAAGTAGAAAGTCTACTATATCGCACCAGCTACCGATAAAAAGGCTTTCGAAGCCATTACAGCAAGAGATAAATTCTTTGAACTTGGAGCTGATATCTGGAAGATTAACTGCACTCCAAGTGGAATCATCGTTGTTTGAGGATATAAAGGAAGCTTAAAGACGAGACCCAACAATGACAAGTTCTCAAGAAGGAATTTCCAAGGATGGAATGATCCTTTATCAAGGAAGGATAAATGTTCCAGCTGATGAGGAACTTAGAAGACGGATCATGTCAGAAGCCCACGAGACACCCTATTCGGTTCATCCCGGAGCTAGCAAGATGTATCAGGACTTGAAGTTACAGTTCTGGTGGAAAGGGATGAAGAATGATATAGCGAAATTCGTGAGCAGATGCATGACCTATCAAAGAATCAAAGCGGAACATGAACATCCAGCAGGAAGATTGGAACCTCTGGAGATTCCTGAATGGAAATGGGAACACATTACGATGGATTTTGTAGTGGGACTCCCAAAAACCCGAGAAGGTTATGATGCCATCTGGGTTATTGTGGACAGACTGACCAAGACGGCACGGTTTATAGCTATCAAGATGACTTTTTCGTTGGAAAAGTTTGCTCAGTTGTACGTAACTCATGTCGTCAGATTACATGGAATACCAAAATCCATTGTATCAGATCGAGATGCACGGTTCACTTCGAATTTCTAGAAGTGTGTACAAGAGGCCATGGGTACCGAATTAAGACTCAGTACGGCATTTCATCCGCAAACAGACGGACAGTCGGAGTGGACAATTTAGACGTTAGAGGACATGTTTCGAGCTTGTGTAATGGATTTTACGGGAAATTGGAACGAGAAGTTATCATTAATTGAATTCTCGTACAATAATAGTTACCAAGCTTCTATAGGCATGGCACCTTACGAGACTTTGTATGGACGGAAGTGCAGATCACCATTACACTGGTATGATTTACGAGATAAGCAGTTGCATAAGACGGATTTCATACAAGAGACTTCCGATGCAGTTGCTAGAATTCAGCATCAAATGAAAATTGCGCAAAGCCGACAAAAGAGTTATGCAGACAAGAGGCGAAGATCCTTAGAGTTTGATGAAGGAGACTTCGTGTTTCTTAAGGTATCGCCTATGAAGGGGATTATGCGTTTCGGTAAGAAGGGGAAACTAAGTCCAAGATATATTGGACCTTATGAAATTATCGAACGCATTGGAAAGGTTGCTTACAGATTAGCGTTACCTCCTGAATTGTCAGTTGTGCATAATGTATTTCATGTGTCGATGCTGAGAAAGTATATATCAGATCCGTCCCATGTGTTGAAGTATGAGCCTGTTCAAATCCACGAGGATTTGACATATGAGGAACAACCTATTCAAGTACTGGCTCGTGAAGAGAAAGTACTGAGGAATAAAACAATCCCACTAGTGAAGATTTTATGGAAAAATCACAACATTGAAGAAGCTACGTGGGAGCGAGGAGACGAGATGAGGAGTTTATATCCCCACTTGTTCTAATTTTCGAGGACGAAAATTTTATAAGGAGGGGTGAATGTGACAACCAGGAAATTCAGGCAATTCTTGGAAGAAAATGTACAAATGTATGTATATAACAATTTGTACTATTTAAAGAGTGAAATAAATGTATTTATATTGTTTAGAATATATGAAAATGTTCTAACAATACTGACGGGTAAGAATTCAGTGTTGGAAAAATTCACTGAGTTGAAACGGGTGAAACGGTGCCAAAACCGGTATTGAAAACCCTAACCGGAGCACTAACAGGCAGAAAACTTCCGGGATTGATTTTGATCAAACGGAAGCAGTTTAAATTGATCCGACTGCACAGGAGACCTTAGGAACCCGCCGGGACGATTTCAGGAAAATTTCGGCTCGAACCGGCATCGGTCAAAAAGTAGTCGAATTAATGTGAATAGTAAAAGTCAAAGTCAACATATGCTTTAGCATTTATGACATCATAAATCCATTTAATAAATAGAAGGAAAATGGTGGTTGGTAGCATTAATGACCATGATTTAGTTACTTTTTGATCTAAAGGCCAAGATTTGGCCAAAAATTCACCATTTTAATTTTTGGAAAATGTGGAAAGAAATAGGTTGAAAGGTGGTGATTTTTGATTGGTTGAAAGCCAAATTAATTGGCTTCCTTTACAACTTAAGTCGGCAACATTTTAAGCAAAACGGCCGAGACAAATTTGAAGCCAAAACAAAGAACAAAATTTTTCTAAGTGTTTCCCATGGAAAGTATGTGAGCCACCAAGAGAGACCAAGTGATTTCTTCAAGTTTTCCTTACAAAATTGGTGTCAAACCTTTCATTGAAGCCTAAGGAAGCAAGTGAACAAGGTAACTCTCTTTGAATTGAATTTTTTCTTGATTTTTCTTCAAGAAATCCGTGTAATGAATAGTGGAAAGAATGGAAAAATTTTTGGTTGTTTTCATTTATTTGATGCTTGGGTTTTGTTAAGGGTGTAATTAGGAAGAAAACCATGTATTTGGTTTAAAGAAAAACCAAATTTTGGTTGGTTTTCCAAGGGTAAAACCGTGGGTTACCAAGAGTAATCAATGAGAAAATTTTGTGGTATTAAGTGTTAACATGCTTTAAATCATAATTTGGGCTAATGTAAAGCATGATTGGCATGATGGAAAGCTTGGAAAAAAAATGTGGTGTGAACTTACCCTAAAAGGCTGTGGGTTAATTAGGGTTTGGTGGAAAATTTTGCATGGTTTTGTTGATGTTTGGATGATTTAAAATCATGCATTTTATTATGTAAAGGATGGAATTGTGATTGAAAGCAAGAAAAGAAAATTTGGGGTATATTTCTCTTAATGTGGTCGTGGGTTATGTGAGGTTAAAAACCCTAGGAATTGTGTTGAAAAATGCAATGAAATTGGCTTGAAAATGTGCTAAAAAAATGACATTGGAATAGCCAAAAATTTGGTGGAAAAATTGAGAAATTTGGTTAGGTTTTGAGTGTAAAAACCGAGACCAAAACTAAGGGCAAAATTGAAAAAAATTTTGTGTAATGTGGTTCAAAATGAGAATTGAATTTTGTGAGCTTTTATGTAAAAGTTTGGAAAACTTTTACATAAAATAGGCTTGTGGTATAGTACGTGGCAGGTACATATGGTTCGGGGCGTACCTAACACCGGTAACCTTAAATTTACGCTGAAATGCTGCCGAAATTTCGAAAACGGCATTTGGGGTAAAATGGAAATTAAAAATAAAAGTTTGGGGTCAGGTCGGAAACCCGAGTCCCTAACGGAAAATTGAATAAGGGAACCTAAGGGGTGGTTTATGAATAGTAACCCGTCCCCTTTAAAATGTAAAACGTGAATGAAACTGAAAAATCGACCCCGAGGGGGGGCGTTTTTGGAAACTAAATAAAGGTCCGAGTCGGGAACGGAAAATCCGAGCCTCAGAGACCTTGATCGGGAATGTCTAGATGAACGTTTTAAATACTAGTAAAACGTCCATTTGAGGCTCCGAAACGATAGAAAATCACTAAACCGACGTAAGGGTCGGAATAGTGCTTCCCGAGGGTCGGGAAATTAAAAAATGAAAATAAAATAGAAATGAACCCGGTAATGATTAGAAAAGAGTCAGAAAAGTTCCTGAGAGCCAAAAATGATGTCTGGATCAAGAAAATTCCGTCAGGGGCAAAACTGTAATTTTGTCAAAATATAGGGGTAAAATCGTAATTTTACAAAAGTTGAGAAAAATGGGAAAAATGATAAATAAAGCCTATAAAGTTATTTTATTTAAGCTTTTTAATGAAAAATAAAAGCTATAAATGGAAATAAAATTAACAGACAAGGTTTTGTCTGTAGGATCCAAAAAATCGACCTACAAGGAGGGCGATCAAAGATCCAAGAGAGAAAAAGGGAAGAGACTGATAAGGTAAGTTCAGACATTTACCTGTCTGTAACATATAGCATTATTGTTGCTAACTTTAATGTACTAACTATAAGTTAGGTACATATGTGCTACGGGCACTATTATAGAGTAGATAGAGAGACGTAATGTGCTACGGGCACTATTGAGAATGGACACATTGTTAATTGTGCTTCGGGCACTAGAGCGAGGTTAATGAAACTCACTCACTTAAAATTAAAATGTGTACCATTCCTAACCACGGGACAATATGAAGTCATCGGGTTAGAATTTTAAAAAATCGGTAATGAAACCACTTTCTGGCGTACCAGCCTTCCGTACAGGGAGGTAACTTTTGCCTTCGGGGCTATGAGATTAAGGCTGTGGAGGTTAGCACTGATGTACCGCTCCCAGTCATATACTATTTGCCTTCGGGGCTATGAGATTAAGGCTGTGGAGGTCAGCACTAATGTACCGCTCCCAGTCATGCACACTTAAATGGTTCTGCCAACCTGAGCTCAAAACTAGAACATAAGTAAAGATAATTACCTAAAACTGAAACTATGCCATAATTGAGCATATGACCGTTTCGTGAGGGTACTAACATCGCGGTAGATGTACTGTTGTGACACTGTGTTGTGGTCAAACTTACTATTCACCATGAATAGTGGTCAAAGTTACTATTTATGTATGAATAGTAGTCAATGATACTATTCACAAGGAATAGTACTATTCATAGAAATTTTATTTCTTGCATGTTTGAACTTACTGAGCCTGCAGCTCACCATTTTTGCTTATGTTGCAAGTAAGCGACCAGCTCAGTAGCTTGTTTGACTGGATGGCGGACGGGATAGCGTGTGTCAAATCGGAGAAGTGGGCAAGGGATATGGTCCTGCCAGAGTCTTTCCGCTGAGCGATAAAAAGGGAAGGAAAAAAAAAAGAAAAGAAACAGTCTTTTGTAATATTATATATTTTATGAAAGTACTGCAATATGTAAATTACTTTGTACTTACCAACAAAGTAAATAGTGGGAAATGTTTTACATGATGTTTAAAGAAAAAAAAAATTTCCCCAAAAACGTCATGATTTACTGAGAGAGAGATTAGCCGGTGACCCATGAGAGTACAATCTATCGCAGTTAGCGATAAAGCTTAACTGTAATAGTATTGTATGATCTCTACGAGGGGCGGGCCGCCACAGCAGCTGCCAGCTTCCGGGGCGGTGGGGCGACATTCAAAAATTGAAAAATTTTGATTTTTAAATTTGAGATTTAATTTTAAATCATGTTTAAAAATATATAATTGAAAATTTGAAATTTTTGAAATTACATATTATTATACATGATATTTAAAATTGTTTAAAAATTTGAATTTGAAATTCGAATTTGGAATTTGAATTTGAAATTTAAATTTTTGGGATTTAAATTTTAAATGATTCATGGGTTGAGAAATAAATGGAGAGGCTACATAAAGATGGATACAAGAAGATGGAACAAAATTGAAGACCCAAAGAATGCTTTGGATCGAATTTTGTAATCTTTATTGTTCTAGGATGGAACCATGGCTTGGTTATTCTATCAATTATTTTTTCTGTGATATGTCATGGATGTATAAATATGTATATAGGAAAATAAACCGGTAAAAACGTATCAGAGTGGCGTAGCGGAACAATAAAAATTTTTAGATCGTTAAATATCTCATGATGCCATATACAATAAATCAACAACAATTAAAACTTATACCTCAAGGACGCCAATCTGCAGGAGGAGAATGACCGGAGGCTTCAACCAACTAGCCTTCTCTACTATTCTCCAATTCCCGAATGGCTGAGTGTGTGGGCACTCTGAACCTCGATGGGTATGCTAGCACTGCTAGTCTTCTTCCGACCACCTAGATCTCTAAAGAACTTTATTGTCACGATGAGCTGTGCAACAATAAGCCTGCTCACCTGAGAGTCTGTGGTCTAAGAGAACTGGAGTGGTAGGACCTCTATTTATAGACCTGCATGAGGTGATTCTCTGAATTTGAATTGGATTAGGAAAAGATATTTTCCCCTTATCCATAACCAAAAAATCCGAACTTTTCCAAGGGAGAATCTCAACAAAAAATTCGGTTTTCTTAGGATAAATCCAATCCAAATCTAAACAAGATTTTAACTAGAATTTTATCTCCCTTTTTTCAACCCAAAAAATCCGAAAATTACAAGGAGAATATCTCCTAAAGATTTCGGCCATTATGGATAAGGGAGAATCAAAAATTCCATTAGGATTTTCAAGCTTGAATCTTATCTCAACCTTATCCAAAATAACCGAATTTTCCTAGGAGATTTTCTCCCTAATTTCGGCCACTTTTCAGGGAAGGAGAGAATCCAAATTCAACTGGGATTGAAACTTGAATTTTTCCTTTGAATCTTATCCACAAAAAATCTGAAATTTCCTTGAGGATTATCCTCAAAATTCGTGCAACATTTGTTAGGATTTGGATTCAAAATTCAAGTAGGATTCTAACAAGATTATCCTCTCCAAATCCAACTCAAATTCGAATTTCAAACCTTGTGGATTTTTCACAATAAATTCGAATCCTACTTGGACTATGATTCAAAATTTGAATTTCAAATTTCAAATTCAAATTTCAAATTCAAATTTCAAATTTCAAATTTCAAATTTCAAATTCGAATTTCAAATTCAAATTTCAAATTCGAATTTCAAATTCAAATTTCAAATTCAAATTTCAAATTCAAATTTCAAATTCAAATTTCAAAATTCAAAATTCAAAATTCAAAATTCAAATTTCAAATTTCAAATTCCACAAAATGGTTGTGTTTCATATTCTTGTTCTCATGGATAATTTTCTACAACTCCAATCCAATCTCAAATAAAATCATGGCAACTTTATTTGGAGTTTGAATAATTGTGTACTCTATTATCCAAAACAAAATCTGAATCCAACCGGAGAGAATCTTGTTTACCATCCTAATCCTGTGTCATCACCATCCATGCATAATAAACCAGCCAATAGCATACACAATCAATTTGCCAAACGTTAAGGAATTATGTGGAGCTAGTAGAGGGACTGATTGGACATATATAATCGGGTTCCCGCAAATCCATATGATCATCATTCTTTTACCGAACAACTCAATCATATGATCACTAGTTTCAGAGTCACACCACTATAAACCTGAAACTGAACTCCCAATTATATACCGTATTACGTAAGCCTGTGACAAGCTATCGTCCAATGACCTTGTCATATATGCAGAACCCTCATATGATATCCATGATCAGCCTTAGGCCAAAGTCTGTTTAATCCTACTGATCAGGCTATCTTAAAGTTCCATTATACTACCGAATAAAGAAAATGATTATTCACCATATGTGAATAAGAAGTCATCCGCCCAGCAGACGACCCAAGGCCTTGTCCATTTTCACATTCAGTATAATGCCTTTAAGAGGATACCCTTAACTCCTCATTAGAGCTATGATTCCAATATCTGTAAACGAACCCTTCATCGTATACAAGTCATGCACCCAACGAACCGGTCTATAAGCTTACTACCTCTGAGACTCTTTAGCCATTGGAACATCAAAGTATACAAGTCATATACATGATGCTATCCTTTTACTCAGGATTAAGGTTACTGCATAATGAACGTCAAAAGCAGATCGATCCACTCAAAGCGGACTTCGCAGATCAATCATGCTTTAGTTCCGGTCTATATGTCACCACCAAGCAACATATCTATGTCTCGACTTGGGAGTCCAGCTCCAGACAGTCAAGACAAACCGTCCCCTCCAAGGCTTTAGACAACATAATAGTCTTAATATGAGTTAGATGCTCGGTCTAACCCCATAGACTACAGACCATAGTTTAGACCGCTAACTTTAGAACATTGCCTTCTTGCATACAAAAAACCATTGCATCAACATTCTAACAGTTTAACACAAGCAGTCAAGGAGCCATATTTGCTTACATTTACTTTAACATGTAAATAAGACGAGGACAGATAGCAATGTAATGAATAACCTCTATATATAATCTTATTATCCAGTTCAAAATAAATACATCAAAAATGTCTCTAATGCTTAGGGCATTTCCTAACAATCTACCACTTGCCATAAGCCAGCAGATGTGCCATGTTACGCATCCCCATCGCCTCTACGTCCCTCTCAGAGCTTCTAGCCACCAAAGTCTTAGTAAAGGGATCGGCGATGTTGTCCTCGGACGCGATCTTACATACATCTACTTGCCCTGTCTCCACATGCTCTCTAGTAATATGATATCTCCGATCGATGTGCTTGGTCCTCTTGTGGTGCTGAGATTCCCTTGTGTTGGCAATAGCCCCTGTATTATCACAGTAAAGTGCGATAGGCTTGTCAACACCCGGAATGACCTCAAGGTCTCTAAAGAACTTGCGGAGCCAAACCGCTTCTTTAGATGCCTCAGCTGCAGGCACATACTCAGCCTCCATAGTAGAGTCAGCTGTGCAGCCCTGCTTCACGCTCCTCCACACATTGGCGCCTCCTCCGAGTAAAAACACTGATCTAGATGTCGATTTCCTTGAATCCTTACAAGTCTGGAAGTCTGAGTCCGTGTATCCTACGGGTGTTAGGTCCCCTCCAGAATACACCAGCATATAATCCCTCGTTCTCTTAAGATACTTGAGTATATGCTTTACAGTTTGCCAGTGCTTGGTTCCAGGATTTGCTTGATATCGACTCGCCATACCTACTGCAAAACATATGTCTGGGCGAGTGCAAAGCATAACGTACATAAGACTACCCACAGCGGATGCATAAGGGACCTTACTCATACGCTCTCTATCTTCCGATGTCTCGGGACAGTCATTTAATGAAAGAGTTAGACCGGCAATAGAAGGTTGTGAGCCTTTCTTTGCCTCTTGCATTGCATATTTGTCAATTATTTTATCTATGTATGAAGCTTGGGATAACGCTATCATTTTGTTCTTTCGATCTCTGAAGAGACAAATGCCTAGAATATAATTAGCTTCTCCTAAGTCCTTCATGTCAAACTATTGGTGTAACCAAAGCTTGACCGATCATAAGTTCCCTACATCATTCCCAATGAGTAGTATATCATCGACATAGAGTATCAAAAAGACCACTTTTCCATCCTTAATACGTTTATAAACACAAGGTTCATCAACGTTCTGCTCAAAACCAAATGTCTTAACCGCTTGATCAAACCTCTGGTCCCATGAGCGGGATGCTTGCTTTAATGCATAAATGGATCTAAGCAACTTGCAGACTTTCCTTTCTTGGCCTTTCGCTACGAACCCTTCGGGCTGTATCATGTAGATACACTCTTCAAGATGGCCATTCAAGAATGTCGTCTTGACATCCATTTGCCAGATCTCGTAATCGAGAGCCGCAGCAATGGACAGAAGAATACGGATAGACTTCAGCATAGCAACAGGCGAAAAGGTTTCATCGTAATCGATTCCAGCCTTTTGCGTGTATCCCTTTGCAACCAGTCTAACTTTGAAAGTTTCCACTCTCCCTTCCGCATCCTTCTTTCTTTTGTAGACCCATTTGCATCCAATGGGTTTTATCCCATCCGGCAAATCTACAAGTTCCCAAACATAGTTGGATTTCATAGAATCCATCTCATTGTTCATAGCCTGTTTCCAAGATTTAGAATCAACATCATTTATAACTTCATCATATGTGACCGGATCTTCCTCATGCTCATGAGCCTCGGTCTGGTATACCTCAGCATCATACATAAAGAAATTAGGTTTCTTCGAAACCCTCCCACTACGACGAGGCACCCTAAATTGTTGATCGTCTGCAGGTCTTTCACTGGAACTCGGACTTGCGTCCAAGACCGAAATCTGTGGAGCAGTTCTTTCACCCGATAACTCCTCTAGCACCACTTTGCTTCGAGGCTTAAAGTCATTCATGTGACTTTCCTCCAAGAATGTCGCGTGGGTTGAGACAATGACTTTTTGTTCCTTCGGGTTATAGAACAGACCTCCTTTAGTTCCTTTTGGATACCCTACAAACATGCACAATTCTGATCTTGGTTCCAACTTCTTCGCATCCCCATCCAGTACATGTGCTGGGCAGCCCCATATTCTCATATGTCCAAGGGAGGGCTTCCTGCCACGCCACAATTCATACGGAGTTCTGGGAATTGATTTGCTCGGAACCTGGTTCAGAATATAGCATGCCGTTTGTAAAGCATATTCCTAAAATGATAATGGTAGCGTTGAATAACTCATCATGGACCGTAACATATCCAACAAGGTCCTATTTCTCCTTTTGGCTACACCATTCTGTTGTGGAGTACCAGGTGCAGTCAATTGGGATAATATCCCGTTCTCTACAAGATGTCCTAGAAATTCATCGGAGAGGTATTCGCCACCTCGATCAGATCGAAGTGTCTTTATGGATTTATCCAATTGCTTTTCCACTTCCGCACGATACTCCTTGAACTTGTCAAAGGTTTCGCTCTTGCGGTGCATCAGATACACATATCCATACCTCGAGTAATCATCTATAAAGGAGACATAATACTCGAACCCTCCTCGTGCTGTGACGTTCATGGGGCCACATACGTCAGTGTGCACAATTTCTAAGAGCTCCTGAGCCCTTGTACCCTTAGCTCCAAAAGACCTCTTAGTCATCTTACCCTCTAGACAAGACTCACATTGGGGAAGACGTACCTCTTCTAGAGATTCCAGAGGACCATCTTTCACCAATCTTTGAATCCTATCCTGACTAATATGACCAAGTCTTAAATGCCAAAGATACGCCTTGTTAGAGTGAGAAACTTTCAACCTTTTAGAGTTATCAGTTAATTCAGTGTCAAGCAGTGAGTACATCTTTGGTTTGATCAAAGATAGGTTTCCATCTATCCATCCAGAACAGATAAAAGACTTATTTCTACGAATATCAACTCTTTTACTAAAAGAAACTGAATAAGAATCCTTTATTAAACAAGCTACCGATATAAGGTTCCTCTTAAAATTAGGAACATAAAAACAGTCTTTTAATAAAATAAACCTAAATTGATCAAAATAAAGGTAAACATCTCCCACTGCCTCAGCCACCACCAAGCTGCCGTCCCTAGTTCGCAACGAGAGGTTCCTATCATGTAGACTTCTCGTTTCCACAAACCCCTGCATAGAAACACAAATATGATTAGTGGCGCCCGAATCAATGACCCAAGTGTCTTTCGATTCTTTCACCAAACACGCTTCTAAGTAAAGAAGTTCCTTACCTTCCTTGCCCTTGGCGGCTAGGATTTCCCGGTAAGCCTTCTTGAAATGACCTATCTTCCCACAACGGAAGCACTTGGACTTTTTAGGGTCCCTGGGCTTCTTGTTGTTCTTCTTCTTCTTCCCATCCGAGACAGGAGGATTAGAAGAACTGGAAGCCACTTGCTTCTGATTTGGCCTCTTCCTCTTCCGTGAGGGTTTGGAAGATTCTGCCAAATTGGCCTCACCTTTGGGTTGGACAGCATCCCCATCCCTGATCATCCGCTCATAAGCTTGGAGTTGCTTCATGAGCTCGGTTAGTCCTAACTCCCTTATCGCCAGATTGTATGCGGCCTTAAACCCCACAAAATCTTTAGATAGAGTTTTGAACACCATCTCGATCTGGGTGTTGTAGTCCAACTCAGCACCGTTTTTGGTAGCCTCAGTGAAGAATCCCATTAGAGTGATCATATGGTCCTTCACCGGAGTACCCGCCTTCTGCTTAGAGTTCATAATACTGGTAATAGCGGACTGTCGAGCCAATTTTTCTTGGCCTCCGAACATGTCCTCCAGATTTTCCATGATCTCCCCAGCAATTTGATAAGTCTCATGCTGCTTTTGTAAAGCACTCGTCATGCTAGCAAGTATGTAGTATCGAGCTATATCATTGGATTCTCTCCAACGAGTATAGGCAACCGGGACCTCCTCAATCGGTGTGTCAGGTTTTGGCCCTGGTGGGCATGGTTCGTCCAGTACGAACTTATGTCTCTCGCAGCTGAGAACTATTAACAGATTCCTTTTCCAATCCTTATAATTGTCACCATTCAGTTTATTCTCAGTAAGTATTGAAATGAGGGGTGTCAGTGACATTTTGAACTGAAATAAAATTATACTAGACATCATTACAAAGCCCAAGCAAATATACCGATAATTTAGCAAATAAAACATACAAGTATGTTCCTACATGAAACTTGAAAAACATGTAGCATTGCAACGGTAATTCTCAGCACCTATTGCCCCAAGCCACCGAGGGGTGGACATGAGAACAAATAACCGGAATATGGACCCTGTCCAATTAATATTTGTTGCCTTAAATCCTCCAAGGTTAAGACATATATTAATAACCGCTTATTTGGCCACCAGTTTAGTTAACAGAGCTTCTAGGGAAGGTTAATAACTAAACGAGTCTTGAATGTATAACCATTGTTTACGTAGCCCGATCCACGTCCTACCAAGCCACCGAGGGGTGGTCATGAATAGGATCGCACCCGAACACGTTTTCCACATAGGATATCCAATCTAGTATACCGGCGGCGGTAAACACCTACCGAGGGGTGTGGTCAGGGCAGAACTGACGCGAGGCGTTACCATGCTTTCACATATGGATCAACAATGGAGGCCGTGGGTTTTGTTTGAAACCCTCTCCCACTCAATATTTTGAAAAACATGCAAGTTTTGACAAATTATGTATGATCAATACAGTATGAGCGGCACTCACCTATCCTATATGACATTTTATCAAATATGTATACAAAACATCCATCAATACATATTTATACATCCATGACATATCACAGAAAAAATAATTGACAGAACAACCAAGCTATGGTTCCATCCTAGAACAAAGAAAATAAAGATTACAAAATTCCATCCAAAGCATTCTTTGGGTCTTGAATTTCGTTCCGTCTTCTTGTATCTATCTTTATGTAGCCTCTCCATTTATTTCTCATCCCAAGTATCATTTAAAATTTAAAACTCCAAAAATTTAAATTTGAAATTCAAATTCCAAATTCGAATTTTAAATTTAAATTTTCAATTCAAATTTTAAACAATTTTAAACATCATGTGTAATAATATGTAATTTCAAAATTTCAAATTTTCAATTACACATTTTTAAACATGATTTAAAAATTAAATCTCAAATTTAAAAATCAAAATTTTTCGAATTTTAGACCATCGCACTGCCGCCCCCGAAGGCGGCAGCCGCCGTGGGCAGCCACCAACCCCGGAGGGGCTGGCAGCCCACGGCCGCCTCCATGTGTACGCCCAGGCTGCGGCCAGCCTTGGGCAGGCCACGGCCACCTTCGGCTGCAGGCCAAGCCTGCGGCCGTGGGTGGTGTTGGCCTGTACAGGGGCTGCCGTAGCCCCATCCTGCCCGAGGGCAGGGACTGCAGCCCCACCAAGGCCCGTCGGCCTATTCCGAGGGGTCGTGTCTCGATTTCCGTGTCGTATTCCAATTTACCTATTAGGATCTCCAAAAATTAATTTGAATCTCAATTAAATTGAAATTTTCCACACAATCAAAATTTCAATCTTTAAATCAAATTTAACTTTTGGGAAAAAATAAATTACGGTCTTCAATCTTCAATCTCCTCCAAGAATAATTACATAAAATTTCCTAAACCGTTTCTGGTGTATAAAAATTCTAACCATAAAAATTCTAAGAGACAAAAATTAAAATCCATGGGAAAATTACAGTGTTAATAAACTGCTCCCATGGTTACATAAAAAATTCCTAGATACAATTTTTCTAAATTCTAAGGAACCATAACCGGCATAAACAAGCATGCTTATAATAATTCAAAAAATTAAAATAACCACATACTTTATACATAATCCATGATAACAACATAAAGGAACCCTATAATGCCACTCTCTAAATATCAAATCCATACATAAATAAAAAGACTAAGTAATTGTCTAATTTATGTACATGGCATAGTCATGAGATGGCTCTGATACCAATTGTAGGAAAATAAACCGGTAAAAACGTATCAGAGTGGCACAGCGGAACAATAAAAATTTGTAGATCGTTAAATATCTCATGATGCCATATGCAATAAATCAACAACAATTAAAACTCATACCTCAAGGATGCCAATCTGCAGGAGGAGAATGACCGGAGGCTTCAACCAACTAGCCTTCTCTACTATTCTCCAATTCCCGAATGGCTGAGTGTGTGGGCACTCTGAACCTCGATCGGTATGCTAGCACTGCTAGTCTTCTTCTGGCCACCTAGATCTCTAAAGAACTTTATTGTCACGATGAGCTGTGCAACAATAAGCCTGCTCACCTGAGAGTCTGTGGTCTAAGAGAACTGGAGTGGTAGGACCTCTATTTATAGACCTGCATGAGGTGATTCTCTGAATTTGAATTGGATTAGGAAAAGATATTTTCCCCTTATCCATAACCAAAATATCCGAACTTTTCCAAGGGAGAATCTCAACAAAAAATTCGGTTTTCTTAGGATAAATCCAATCCAAATCTAAACAAGATTTTAACTAGAATTTTATCTCCCTTTTTCAACCCAAAAAATCTGAAAATTACAAGGAGAATATCTCCTAAAGATTTCGGCCATTATGGATAAGGGTGAATCAAAAATTCCATTAGGATTTTCAAGCTTGAATCTTATCTCAACCTTATCCAAAATAACCGAATTTTCCTAGGAGATTTTCTCCCTAATTTCGGCCACTTTTCAGGGAAGGAGAGAATCCAAATTCAACTGGGATTGAAACTTGAATTTTTCCCTTGAATCTTATCCATAAAAAATCTGAAATTTCCTTGAGGATTATCCTCAAAATTTCGTGCAACATTTGTTAGGATTTGGATTCAAAATTCAAGTAGGATTCCAACAAGATTATCCTCCCCAAATCCAACTCAAATTCGAATTTCAAACCTTGTGGATTTTCCACAACAAATTCGAATCCTACTTGGACTGTGATTCAAAATTTGAATTTCAAATTTCAAATTCAAATTTCAAATTCAAATTTCAAATTCAAATTTCAAATTTCAAATTTCAAATTTCAAATTCAAATTTAAATTTCAAATTCAAATTTCAAATTCAAAATTCAAAATTCAAATTTCAAAATCCAAATTTCAAATTCCACAAAACGGTTGTGTTTCATATTCTTGTTCTCATGGATAATTTTCTACAACTCCAATCTAATCTCAAATAAAATCATGCAACTTTATTTGGATTTTGAATAATTGTGTACTCTATTATCCAAAACAAAATCTGAATCCAACCGGAGAGAATCTTGTTTACCATCCTAATCCTGTGTCATCACCATCCATGCATAATAAACCAGCCAATAGCATACACAGTCAATTTGCCAAACGTTAAGGAATTATGTGAAGCTAGTAGAGAGACTGATTGGACATATATAATCGGGCTCCCGCAAATCCATATGATCATCATTCTTTTACCGAACAACTCAATCATATGATCACTAGTTTCAGAGTCACACCACTATAAACCTGAAACTGAACTCCCAATTATATACCGTATTACGTAAGCCTGTGACAAGCTATTGTCCAATGACCTTGTCATATATGCAGAACCCGCATATGATATCCATGATCAGCCTTAGGCCAAAGTCCGTTTAATCCTACTGATCAGGCTATCTTAAAGTTCCATTTTACTACCGAATAAAGAAAATGATTATTCACCATATGTGAATAAGAAGTCATCCGCCCAGCAGACGACCCAAGGCCTTGTCCATTTTCACATTCAGTATAATGCCTTTAAGAGGATACCTTAACTCCTCATTAGAGCTATGATTCCAATATCTGTAAACGAACCCTTTATCGTATACAAGTCATGCACCCAACGAACGGGTCTATAAGCTTACTACCTCTGAGACGCTTTAGCCATTGGAACATCAAAGTACACAAGTCATATACATGAAGCTATCATTTTACTCAGGATTAAGGTTACTGCATAATGAACGTTAAAAGCAGATCGATCCAGTCAAAGTGGACTTCGTAGATCAATCACGCTTTAGTCCCGGTCTAATATGTCACCACCAAGCAACATATCTATGTCTCGACTTGGGAGTCCAGCTCCAGACAGTCAAGACAAACCGTCCCCTCCAAGGCTTTAGACAACATAATAGTCTTAACATGAGTTAGATGCTCGGTCTAACCCCATAGACTACAGACCATAGTTTAGACCGCTAACTTTAGAAAATTGTCTTCTTGCATACAAAAAACCATTGCATGCAACGTTCTAACAGTTTAACACAAGCAGTCAGGGAGCCATATTTGCTTACATTACTTTAACATGTAAATTAGATGAGGACAGATAGCAATGTAATGAATAACCTCTATATATAATCTTATTATCTAGTTCAAAATAAATACATCAAAAATGTCTCTAATGCTTAGGGCATTTCCTAACAATGTATTGATGGATGTTTTATATGCATATTTGGTAACATGTCATATAGGATAGGTGAGTGCCGCTCATGCTATATTGATCATACATATTTGTCAAAACTTGCATGGTTTTCAAAATATTGAGTGAGAGAGGGTTTCAAATAAAACCCACAGCCTCCGTTGTTGATCCATATGTGATAGCATGGTAACGCCTTGCGTCAGTTCTGCCCTGACCACACCCCTCGGTAGGTGTTTATCACTGTCGGTATACTAAATTGGATCTCCTATGTGGAAAACGTGTTCGGGTACGATCCTATTCATGACCACCCCTCGGTGGCTTGGTAAGACGTGGATCCGGCTACGTAAACAATGGTTATACACTCAAGACTCATTTAGTTATTAACCTTCCCTAGAAGCTCTGTTAACTAAACTGGTGGCCAAATAAGTGTTTATTAACATATGTCTTAACCTTGGAGGATTTAAGGCAACATATATTAATTGGACGGGGTCCATGTTTCGGCTATTTGTTTCATGACTACCCCTCGGTGGCTTGGTGCAATTTGTGCTGAGAATTACCGTTGCAATGCTATATGTTTTTCAAGTTTCATGTAAGAACATACTTGTATGTTTTATTTGCTAAATTATATGTATATTTGCTTGGGCTTTATAATGGTGTCTAGTATAATTTTATTTCAGTTCAAAATGTCACCGACACCCCTCATTTCAATACTTATTGAGAATAAACTGAATGGCAATAATTATAAAGATTGGAAAAGAAATCTGTTGATAGTTCTTAGCTGCGAGAGACACAAGTTCGTACTGGACGAACCATACCCACCAGGGCCCAAACCTGACACACCGCTTGAGGAGGTCTCGGTTGCCTATACTCATTGGAAAGAATCCAATGATATAGCTCAATGCTACATTCTGGCTAGCATGACGAGTGCTTTACAAAAGTAGCATGAGACTTATTAGGTTACTGGGGAGATCATGGAAAATCTGGAGGACATGTTTGGAGGCCAAGAAAAGTTGGTTCGACAGTCTGCTATAACCAGCATTATGAACTCTAAGCAAAAGGCAGGTACTCCGGTGAAGGACCATATGATCACTCTAATGGGATTCTTCGATGAGGCTGCCGAGAACGGTGCTGAGTTGGACTACAACACCCAGATCGAGATGGTGTTCAAAACTCTGTCTAAATATTTTGTGGGATTTAAGGCCGCATACAATCTGGCGACAAGGGAGTTAGGACTAATCGAGCTCATGAAGCAACTCTGAGCTTATGAGTGGATGACCAGGGATGGGGATGCGGTCCAACCCAAAGGAGAGGCCAATTTGGTAGAATCTTCCAAACCCTCACGGAAGAGGAAGAGGCCAAATCAGAAGCAAGTGACTTCCAATTCTTCTAATCCTCCTGTCTCGGATGGGAAGAAGAAGAAGAAGAATAAGAAGCCCAGGGACCCTAAAAAGTCCAAGTGCTTCCGCTGTGGGAACGTAGGTCACTTTAAGAAGGCTTGCCAGGAAATCCTAACCGCCAAGGGCAAGGAAGGTAAGGAACTTCATTATTTGGAAGCATGTTTGGTGGAAGAATCGAAAGACGCTTGGGTCATTGATTCGGGCGCCACTAATCATGTTTGTGTTTCTATGCAGGGGTTCATGGAAACGAGGAGTCTACATGATAGGAACCTCTCGTTGCAGACTAGAGACGGCAGCTTCGTGGTGGCTGAGGCAGTGGGAGATATTTACCTTTATTTTGATGAATTTAGGTTTATTTTATTAAAAGACTGTTTTTATGTTCCTAATTTTAGGAGGAACCTTATATCAGTAGCTTGTTTAATAAAGGATTCTTATTCAGTTTCTTTTAGTAAAAGAGTTGATATTCATAGAAATAAGTCTTTTATCTGTTCTGGATGGATGGATGGAAACCTATATTTGATTAAACCAAAGATGTACTCACTACTTGACACCGAATTAATAGATAACTCTAAAAGGTTGAAAGTTTCTTACTCTAACAAGGCGTATCTTTGGCATTTAAGACTTGGTCATATTAATCAGGATAGGATTCAAAAATTGGTGAAAAACGGTCCTCTGGAATCTCTAGAGGAGGTACGTCTTCCTCAATGTGAATCTTGTCTAGAGGGAAAGATGACTAAGAGGTCTTTTGGAGTTAAGGGTACACGGGCTCAGGAGCTCTTAGAAATTGTGCACACTGACGTATGTGGCCCTATGAACGTCATAGCATGAAGAGGGTTTGAGTATTATGTCTCCTCTATAGACGATTACTCGAGGTATGGATATGTGTATCTGATGCACCGCAAGAGCGAAACCTTTGAGAAGTTCAAAGAGCATCGTGTGGAAGTGGAAAAGCAATTGGATAAATCCATAAAGACACTTCAATCTGATCGAGGTGGCGAATACCTCTACGACGAATTCTAGGACATCTTGTAGAGAACAGGATATTATCCCAATTGACTGCACCTGGTACTCCACAACAGAATGGTGTAGTCGAAAGGAGAAACAGGACCTTGTTGGATATGGTACAGTCCATAATGAGTTATTCAACGCTGCCATTATCATTTTGGGGATATGCTTTACAAACGGTGTGCTATATTCTGAACCAGGTTCCAAGCAAATCAATTCCCAGGACTCCGTATGAATTATGTTGTGGCAGAAAGCCCTCCCTTGGACATATGAGAATATGGGGCTGCCCGGTGCATGTACTGGATGGGGATGCGAAGAAGTTGGAACCAAGATCAGAATTGTGCATGTTTGTAGGGTATCCAAAGGGAACTAAAGGAGGTCTGTTTTATAACGCGAAGGAACAAAAAGTCATTGTATCAACCCATGCGACATTCTTGGAGGAAAGTCACATGAATGACTTTAAGCCTTGAAGCAAAGTGGTGCTAGAGGAGTTATCGGTGAAAGAACTGCTCCACAAGTTTCGATCTTGGACGCAAGTTCGAGTTTTGGTAAAAGACCTGCAGACGATCAATAATTTAGGGTGCCTCATCGTAGTGGGAAGGCTTCGAAGAAATCTAATTTCATCATGTATGATGCTGAGGTATGCCAGGCTGAGGCTCATGAGTATGAGGATGATCCGGTCACCTATAATGAAGCTATAAATGATGTTTGTTCTAAATCTTGGAAACAGGCTATGAACAATGAAATGGATTCTATGAAATCCAACTCTGTTTGGGAACTTGTAGATTTGCCGGATGGGATAAAACCCATTGGATGCAAATGAGTCTACAAAAGAAAGAAGGATGCAGAAGGGAGAGTGGAAACTTTCAAAGCTAGACTGGTTACAAAAGGGTACACGCAAAAGGCTGGAATCGATTACGATGAAACCTTTTCGCCTGTTGCTATGCTGAAGTCTATCCGTATTCTTCTGTCCATTGCAATGGCTCTCGATTACGAGATCTGGCAAATGGATGTCAAGACGGCATTCTTAAATGGCCATCTTGAAGAGTATATCTATATGATATAGCCCGAAGGGTTCGTAGCGAAAGGCCAAGAAAAGAAAGTTTGTAAGTTGCTTAGATCCATTTATAGATTAAAGCAAGCATCCCACTCATGGAACCAGAGATTTGATCAAGCGATCAAGACTTTCGGTTTTAAGTAGAACATTGATGAACCCTGTGTTTATAAACGTATTAAGGATAGAAAAGTGGTCTTTTTGATACTCTATGTCGATGATATACTACTCATTGGGAATGATGTAGGGAACTTATCATCGGTCAAGCTTTGGTTACACCAACAGTTTGACATGAAGGACTTGTGAGAAGCTAATTATGTTCTAGGCATTCGTCTATTCAGAGATCGAAAGAACAAAATGATAGCGTTATCCCAAGCTTCATATATAGATAAAATAATAGACAAATATGCAATGCAAGAGGCAAAGAAAGGTACACAACCTTCTATTGTCGGTCTAATTCTTTCATTGGATGACTATCTAAAGACATCAGAAGAAAGAGAGCATATGAGTAAGGTCCCTTATACATCCGCTATAGGTAGCCTTATGTACGCTATGCTTTGCACTCACCCGGACATGTGTTTTACAGTAGGTATGGTGAGTCGATATCAAGCGAATCCTGGAACCAAGCACTGGCAAGCAGTAAAGCATATACTCAAGTATCTTAATGTAGGAAAATAAATCGGTAAAAACGTATCAGAGTGGCGCAGTGGAACAATAAAAATTTTTAGATCGTTAAATATCTCATGATGCCATATACAATAAACCAACAACAATTAAAACTCATACCTCAAGGACACCAATCTTGTAGGAGGAGAATGACCGGAGGCTTCAACCAACTAGCCTTCTCTACTATTCTCCAATTCCCGAATGGCTGAGTGTGTGGGCACTCTGAACCTCGATCGGTATGCTAGCACTGCTAGTCTTCTTCCGACCACCCAGATCTCTAAAGAACTTATTGTCACTATGAGCTGTGCAACAATAAGCTTGCTCACCTGAGAGTCTGTGGTCTAAGAGAACTGGAGTGGCAGGACCTCTATTTATAGACCTGCATGAGGTGATTCTCTGAATTGGAATTGGACTAGGAAAAGATATTCTCCCTTATCCATAACCATAAAATCTGAATTTTTCCATGGGAAAATCCTAACAATAAAATTTGGTTTTTTAAGGATAAAACCAATTCAAATCTAAACAAGATTTTAACTAGAATTTTATCTCCCTTTTTCAACCAAAAAATCTGAAATTTCCTAGGAGATTTTTCTCCAAATATTCGGCCACATTTAGGATAAGGGAGAATCAAAATTCCATTAGGATTTTCAAGATTGAATCTTATCTCAACCTTATCCAAAATAACCGAATTTTTATAGGAGATTTCCCCCATAATTTCGGCCACTTTTCAGGGAAGGAGAGAATCCAAATTTAACTTGGATTGAAACTTGAATTTTTCTCTTGAACCTTATCCACAAAAACCGAAATTCCATTAAGGATTATCCTCAAAAATTTCATCCACTTTTGTTAGGATTTAGATTCAAAATTCAAGTAGGATTCTAACAAGATTATCCTCTCCAAATCCAACTTAAATTCGAATTTCAAACCTTGTGGATTTTCCACAACAAATTCGAATCCCACTTGGACTGTGATTCAAAATTTGAATTTCAAATTTCAAATTCGAATTTCAAATTCAAAATTTCAAATTTCAAATTTCAAATTTCAAATTTAAATTTCAAATTCAAATTTCAAATTCGAATTTCAAATTCAAATTTCAAATTCAAATTTCAAATTCAAAATTCAAATTTCAAATTTCAAAATTCAAATTTCAAAATCCACAAAACGGTTGTGTTTCAAATTCTTGTTCTCATGGATAATTTTCTATAACTCCGATCCAATCTCAAATAAAATCATGGCAACTTTATTTGGAGTTCGAATAATTATATACTCTATTATCCAAAACAAAATCTGAATCCAACCAGAAAGAATCTTGTCTACCATCCTAATCCTGTGTCATCACCATCCATGCATAATAAACTAGCCAATAGCATACACAAATCAATTTGCCAAACATTAAGGAATTATGTGGAGCTAGTAGAAGGACTGATTGGACATATATAATCGGGCTCCCGCAAATCCATATGATCATCATTCTTTACCGAACAACTCAATCATATGATCACTAGTTTCAAAGTCACACTACTATAAACCTGAAACTAAACTCCCAATTATATACCGGATTACGTAAGCCTGTGACGAGCTACTATCAATGACCTTGTCATATATGCAAAACCCTCATATGATATCCATGATCGGCCTTAGGTCAAAGTCTGTTTATTCCTACTGATCAGGCTATCTTAAAGTTCCATTATACTACCGAATTAAGAAAATGATTATTCACCATATGTGAATAAGAAGTCATCCGACCAGCAGACGACCCAAGGCCTTGTCCATTTTCACATTCAGTATAATGCCTTTAAGAGGATGCCTTTAAGAGGATACCTTTAACTCCTTAGAGCTATGATTCCGATATCTGCAAACAAACCCTTCATCGTATACAAGTCATGCACCCAACGAACTGGTCTATAAGCTTACTACCTCTGAGACGCTTTAGCCATTGGAACATCAAAGTACACAAGTCATATACATGAAGTAGTTCATTTACTCAGGATTAAGGTTGTTGCACAATGAACGTCAAAAGCAGATTGATCCACTCATAGTGGACTGCGTAGATCAATCACGCTTTAGTCCTGGTCTAATATGTCACCACCAAGTAACATATCTATGTCTCTACTTGGGAGTCCAGCTCCAGACAGTCAAGACAAACTGTCCCCTCCAAGGCGTTAGACAACATAATAGTCTTAACATGAGTTAGATGCTCGGTCTAACCCCATAGACTACAGACCATAATTTAGACCGCTAACTTTAGAACATTGTCTTCTCGCATACAAAAGTCCATTGCATGCAATGTTCTAACAGTTTTAACACAAGCAGTCAGTGAGCCATATTTGCTTACATTTACTTTAACATATAAATAAGACGAGGACAGATAGCAATGTAATGAATAACCTCTATGCATAATTTTATTATCCAGTTCAAAATGAATACATCAAAATGTCTCTAATGCTTAGGGCATTTCCTAACACTTAAGAGAACGAGAGATTATATACTGGTGTATTCTGGAGGGAACCTAACACCCGTAGGATACACGGACTCAGACTTCCAGACTTGCAAGGATTCGAGGAAATTGACATCTGGATCAGTGTTTTTGCTCGGAGGAGGCGCCATAGTGTGGAGGAGCGTGAAGCAAGGCTACACAGCTGACTCTACTATGGAGGCTGAGTATGTGGCTGCAGCTGAGGCATTTGAAGAAGCGGTTTGGCTCCGCAAGTTCTTTAGAGACCTTGAGGTCATTCCGGGTGTTAACAAGCCTATCACACTTTACTGTGATAACACTGGGGCTATTGCCAACACAAGGGAATCTCGACACCACAAGAGGACCAAGCACATAGATCGGAGATATCATATTACTAGAGGGCACGTGGAGACAGGCGAAGTAGATGTATGTAAGATCGAGTTCGAGAATAACATTGCCGATCCCTTTACTAAGACTTTGGTGGCTAGAAGCTTTGAAAGGCATGTAGAGGCGATGAGGATGCATAACATGGCACATCTGCTGGCTTAGGGCAAGTGGGAGATTGTTAGGAAATGTCCTAAGCATTAGAGATATTTTGATGTATTTATTTTGAACTGGATAATAAAATTATATATAGAGGTTATTAATCACATTACTATCTGTCCTTGTTTTATTTACATGTTAAAGTAAATGTAAGCAAATATAGCTCCCTGACTGCTTATGTTAAACTATTAGAATGTTGCATGCAATAGAATATAACTCTAAATAAAGTTGCCATGATTTTATTTGAGATTGGATTAGAGTTGTAGAAAATTATCAATGAGAACAAGAATTTGAAATACAACTGTTTTGTGGATTTTGAAATTTGAATTTTGAAATTTAAATTTTGAATTTTGAAATTTGAAATTTGAAATTTGAATTTGAAATTTGAAATTTGAAATTTGAAATTTGAAATTTGAATTTGAAATTTGAATTTGAAATTTAAATTTCTGGATATGGAGAGGAAAATCTTGTTAGAATCTCACTTGAATTTTGAATCCAAATCCTAGCAATAATGGACGAAAATTTTGAGGATTATCCTCATGGGATTTTTGGATTTTTTGTGGATAACGTTCAAGGAAAAATTCAAGTTTCAATCCCAGTTGAATTTAGATTCTCTCCTCCCTGATTATGGTCAAAAATTTGAGGAAGATCTCCTAGGAGATTTTCGGTTATTTTGGATAAGGATGAGATAAGATTCAAGCTTGAAAATCCTAGTGGAATTTTGATTCTTCCTTATCCAAAAGTGGCTGAAATTTTTGTTGGGATTTTTCCCCTTGGATTTTCAGATTTTTTTTGGTTGAAAAAGGGAGATAAGATTTATGTTAAAATCGTGTTTAGATTTGAATTGGATAATACTAAGTTGGCCGAAAAATTTGTTGAGATTTTCCCTTTGGAAAATTTAGATTTTTTGGTTGTAGATAAAGGAGAATATCTTCTCCTAATCCAATTCGAATTCAGAGAATCACCTCATGCAAGTCTATAAATAGAGGTCCTGCCACTCCAGTTCTCTCAGACCACAGACTCTCAAGTGAGCAGGCTTGTTATTGCATAACTTACTGTGACAATAAGTTATTTAGAGATCTGGGTGGTCGGAAGAAGACTAGCAGCGCTAGCATATCGATCGAGGTTCAGAGTGCCCACACACTCAGCCATTCGGGAATTGGAGAATAGTAGAGAAGGCTAGTTGGTTGAATCCCTCCGATCATTCTCTTCCTGCAGATTGGCATCCTTGAGGTATGAGTTTAAATTGTTGTTGGTTTATTGTATATGGCATCATGAGATATTTAACGATCTTGAAAAATTTTTATTGTTCCACTCTGTCACTCTGATACGTTTTTACCGATTTATTTCCTACATACTCTACTACAGAGATAGAGTGTGTGTCCTGAAAGATGAAGAACTCAAGAACTGAATCCTTCTAGAAGCTCATGAGACGCCATGTTACGTACATCGAGGGGCAAACAAGATGTACAAGGACCTGAAAGGAAGCTTTTGGTGGCCTGGAATTTTTCCCTTGAACCTTATCCACAAAAACTGAAATTCCATTGAGGATTATCCTCAAAATTTCGCCCATAATTTGTTAGGATTTGGATTCAAAATTCAAGTAGGATTCTAACAAGATTATCCTTTCCAAATCCAACTCAAATTCGAATTTCAAACTTTGTGGATTTTCCACAACAAATTCGAATCCCACTTGGACTGTGATTCAAAATTTGAAATTCAAATTTCAAATTTGAATTTCAAATTTCAAATTTCATATTTCAAATTTCAAATTTAAATTTCAAATTCAAATTTCAAATTCGAATTTCAAATTCAAATTTCAAATTCAAATTTCAAATTCAAAATTCAAAATTCAAAATTCAAAATTCAAAATTCAAAATCCACAAAAAAACAGTTGTGTTTCAAATTCTTGTTCTCATGGATAATTTTCTACAACTCCAATCCAATCTCAAATAAAATCATGGCAACTTTATTTGGAGTTTGAATAATTGTGTACTCTATTATCCAAAACAAAATCTGAATCCAACCGGAGAGAATCTTGTCTACCATCCTAATCCTGTGTCATCACCATCCATGCATAATAAACCAGCCAATAGCATACACAAATCAATTTACCAAACGTTAAGGAATTATGTAGAGCTAGTAGAGGGACTGATTGGACATATATAATCAGGCTCCCGTGATTCCATATGATCATCATTCTGTACCGAACAACTCAATCATATGATCACTAATTTCAGAGTCACACCACTATAAACCTGAAACTGAAATCCCAATTATATACCGTATTACGTAAGCCTGTGACGAGCTACTATCCAATGACCTTGTCATATATGCAAAACCCTCATACGATATCCATGATCAGCCTTAGCTCAAAGTCCGTTTAATCCTACTGATCAGGCTATCTTAAAGTTCCATTATACTACCGAATTAAGAAAATGATTATCCACCATATGTGAATAAGAAGTCATCCGCCCAGCAGACGACCCAAGGCCTTGTCCATTTTCATATTCAGTATAATGCCTTTAAGGGGATACCTTTAACTCCTCAGAGCTATGATTTCGATATCTGCAAACAAACCCTTCATCGTATACAAGTCATGTACCTAACAAACCGGTCTATAGGCTTACTACCTCTGAGACGCTTTAGCCATTGGAACATTAAAGTACACAAGTCATATACATGAAGTAGTTCATTTACTCAGGATTAAGGTTATTGCACAATGAACGTCAAAAGCAGATTGATCCACTCATAGCGGATTACGTAGATCAATCACGCTTTAGTCCCGATCAAATGTGTCACCACCAAGCAACATATCTATGTCTCTACTTGGGAGTCCAACTCCAGACAGTCAAGATAAACCGTCCCCTCTAAGGCTTTAGACAACATAATAGTCTTAACATGAGTTAGATGCTCGGTCTAACCCCATAGACTACAGACCATAGTTTAGACCGCTAACTTTAGAACATTGTCTTCTCGCATACAAAAGTCCATTGCATGCAACGTTCTAATAGTTTTAACACAAGCAGTCAGTGAGCCATATTTGCTTACATTTACTTTAACATGTAAATAAGACGAGGACAGATAGCAATGTAATGAATAACCTCTATATATAATTTTATTATCCAGTTCAAAATGAATACATCAAAATGTCTCGAATGCTTAGGCCATTTCCTAACAATCTCCCACTTGCCCTAAGCCAGTGGATGTGCCATGTTACGCATCCCCATCGCCTCTACATGCCTCTCAAAGCTTCTAGCCACCAAAGTCTTAGTAAAGGGATTGGCGATGTTGTCCTCGGATGTGATCTTACATACATCCACTTGTCCTGTCTCTATATGCCCTCTAATAATATGATATCTCCGATCGATGTGCTTGGTCCTCTTGTGGTGCCGAGATTCCCTTGTGTTGGCAATAGCCCCTGTATTATCACAGTAAAGTGTGATAGGCTTGTCAACACCCGGAATGACCTCAAGGTCTCTAAAGAACTTGCGGAGCCAAACCGCTTCTTTAGATGCCTCAGCCGCAGCCACATACTCAGCCTCCATAGTAGAGTCAGCTGTGCAGCCCTGCTTCATGGTCCTCCACACAATGGCGCCTCCTCCGAGTAAAAACACTGATCCAGATGTCGATTTCCTCGAATCCTTACAAGTCTGGAAGTCTGAGTCCGTGTATCCTACGGGTGTTAGGTCCCCTCCAGAATACACCAGCATATAATCCCTCGTTCTCTTAAGATACTTGAGTATATGCTTTACAGCTTGCCAGTGCTTGGTTCCAGGATTTGCTTGATATCGACTCACCATACCTACTACAAAACATATATCCGGGTGAGTGTAAAGCATAGCGTACATAAGGCTACCCACAGCGGATGCATAAGGGACCTTACTCATACGCTCTCTTTCTTCCGATGTCTTGGGACAGTCATCCAATGAAAGAGTTAGACCGGCAATAGAAGGTTGTGAGCCTTTCTTTGCCTCTTGCATTGCATATTTGTCAATTATTTTATCTGTGTATGAAGCTTGGGATAACGCTATCATTTTGTTCTTTCGATCTTTAAAGAGACGAATGCCTAGAACATAATTAGCTTCTCCCAAGTCTTTCATGTCAAACTGTTGGTGTAACCAAAGCTTGACCGATGATAAGTTCCCTATATCATTCCCAATGAGTAGTATATCATCGACATAGAGTATCAGAAAGACCACTTTTCCATCCTTAATACGTTTATAAACACAGGGTTCATCAACGTTTGCTCAAAACCAAATGTCTTAATCACTTGATCAAACCTCTGGTTCTATGAGCGGGATGCTTGCTTTAATCCATAAATGGATCTAAGCAACTTACAGACTTTCCTTTCTTGGCCTTTCTCTACGAACCCTTCGGGCTGTATCATCTAGATACACTCTTCAAGATGGCCATTCAAGAATGCCGTCTTGACATCCATTTGCCAGATCTCGTAATCGAAAGCCGCAGTAATGGACAAAAGAATACGGATAGACTTCAGCATAGCAACAGGTGAAAAGGTTTCATCGTAATCGATTCCATCCTTTTGCGTGTACCCCTTTGCAACCAGTCTAGCTTTGAAAGTTTCCACTCTCCCTTCCGCATCCTTCTTTCTTTTGTAGACCCATTTGCATCCAATGGGTTTTATCCCATTCGGCAAATCTACAAGTTCCCAAACTGAGTTAGATTTCATAGAATCCATCTCATTGTTCATAGCCTGTTTCTAAGATTTAGAATCAACATCATTTATAGCTTCATCATAGGTGACCGGATCATCCTCATGCTCATGAGCCTCGGTCTGGTATACCTCAGCATCATACATGAAGAAATTAGGTTTCTTCGAAATCCTCCCACTACGATGAGGCACCCTAAATTATTGATCGTCTGCAGGTCTTTCACTGGAACTCGGACTTACGTCCAAGACCAAAATGTGTGGAGCAGTTCTTTCACCCGATAACTCCTCTAGCACCACTTTGCTTCGAGGCTTAAAGTCATTCATGTGACTTTCCTCCAAGAATGTCGCATGGGTTGAGACAATGACCTTTTGTTCCTTCGGGTTATAGAACAGACCTCCTTTAGTTCCTTTAGGATACCCTACAAACATACATAATTCTGATCTTGGTTCCAACTTCTTTGCATCCCCATCCAGTACATGCGCCAGGCAGCCCCATATTCTCATATGTCCAAGGGAGGGCTTCCTGCCATGCCACAATTCATACGGAGTTCTGCGAATTGATTTGCTCGGAACCTGGTTCAGAATATAGCACGCCGTTTGTAAAGCATATCCCCAAAATGATAATGGCAGTGTTGAATAACTCATCATGGACCGTACCATATCCAATAAGGTTCTGTTTCTCCTTTCGGCTACACCATTCTGTTGTGGAGTACCAGGTGCAGTCAATTGGGATAATATCCCGTTCTCTACAAGATGTCCTAGAAATTCATCGGAGAGGTATTCGCCACCTCGATCAGATCGAAGTGTCTTTATGGATTTATCCAATTGCTTTTCCACTTCCGCACGATACTCTTTGAACTTGTCAAAGGTTTTGCTCTTGCAGTGCATCAGATACACATATCCATATCTCGAGTAATCATCTATAAAAGAGACATAATACTCGAATCCTCCTCGTGCTGTGACGTTCATGGGGCCACATACATCAGTGTGTACAATTTCTAAGAGCTCCTGAGCCCTTGTACCCTTAGCTCCAAAAGACCTCTTTGTCATTTTACCCTCTAAACAAGACTCACATTGGGGAAGTCGTACCTCCTCCAGAGATTCCAGAGGACCGTCTTTCACCAATCTTTGAATCTTATCTTGATTAATATGACCAAGTCTTAAATGCCAAAGATACGCCTTGTTAGAGTGAGAAACTTTCAACCTTTTAGAGTTATCAATTAATTCAGTATCAAGCAGTGAGTACATCTTTGGTTTGATCAAATATTGGTTTCCATCTATCCATCCAGAACAGATAAAAGACTTATTTCTACGAATATCAACTCTTTTACTAAAAGAAACTGAATAAGAATCCTTTATTAAACAAGCTACCGATATAAGGTTCCTCCTAAAATTAGGAACATAAAAACAGTCTTTCAATAAAATAAACCTAAATTGATCAAAATAAAGGTAAACATCTCCCACTGCTTCAGCCACCATAAAGCTACCATCTCCAGTCCGCAACGAGAGGCTCCTATCATGTAGACTTCTCGTTTCCACGAACCCCTGCATAGAAACACAAACATGATTAGTGGCGCCCGAATCAATGACCCAAGTGTCTTTCGATTCTTCCACCAAACATGCTTCTAAGTAATGAAGTTCCTTACCTTCCTTGCCCTTAGCGGCTAGGAATTCCCGGCAAGCCTTCTTAAAGTGACCTACCTTTCCACAATGGAAGCATTTGGACATTTTAGGGTTCTTTGGCTTCTTATTCTTCTTCTTCTTCTTCCCGTCTGAGACAGGAGGATTAGAAGAACTAGAAGCCACTTGCTTCTTATTTGGCTTCTTCCTCTTCCGTGAGGGATTGGAAGATTCCGCCAAATTGGCCTTTCCTTTAGGTCGGACCGCATCCTCATCCCTGATTATCCGCTCATAAGCCTGTAGTTGCTTCATGAGCTCGGTAAGTCCTAACTCCTTTGTCACCAGATTGTATGCGGCCTTAAACCCCACAAAATCTTTAGACAGAGTCTTGAACACCATCTCGATCTGGGTGTTGTAGTCCAACTCAGCACCGTTTTCGGCAGCCTCAGCAAAGAATCCCATTAGAGTGATCATATGGTCCTTCACCGGAGTACCCGCCTTCTGCTTAGAGTTCATAATACTGGTGATAGCGGACTGTCGAGCCAATTTTTCTTGGCCTCTGAACATGTCCTCCAGATTTTCCATGATCTCCCCAGCAATTTGATAAGTCTCATGCTACTTTTGTAAAGCACTCGTCATGCTAGCAAGTATGTAGCATCGAGCTATATCATTGGATTCTCTCCAACGAGTATAGGCAACCGGGACCTCCTCAATCGGTGTGTCAGGTTTGGGCCCAGGTGGGCATGGTTCGTCCAGTACGAACTTGTGTCTCTCGCAGCTAAGAACTATTAGTAGATTTCTTTTCCAATCTTTATAATTATCGCCATTCAGCTTATTTTCAGTGAGTATTGAAATGAGGGGTGTCGGTGACATTTTGAACTGAAATAAAATTATACTAGACATCATTACAAAGCCCAAGCAAATATACCGATAATTTAGCAAATAAAACATACAAGTATGTTCCTACATGAAACTTGAAAAACATGTAGCATTGCAACGGTAATTCTCAGCACCTATTGCCCCAAGCCACCGAGGGGTGGTCATGAAAACAAATAGCCGGAACATGGACCCCGTCCAATTAATATATGTTGCCTTAAATCCTCCAAGGTTAAGACATATATTAATAACTGCTTATTTGGCCACCAGTTTAGTTAACAGAGCTTCTAGGGAAGGTTAATAACTAAACGAGTCTTGAGTGTATAACCATTGTTTACGTAGCCCGATCCACGTCCTACCAAGCCACCGAGGGGTGGTCATGAATAGGATCGTACCCGAACACGTTTTCCACATAGGAGATCCAATCTAGTATACCGGCGGCGGTAACACCTACCGAGGGGTGGGGTCAGGGCAGAACTGATGCGAGGCGTTACCATGCTTTTACATATGGATCAACAATGGAGGCCGTGGGTTTTGTTTGAAATCCTCTCCCACTCAATATTTTGAAAAACATGCAAGTTTTGACAAATTATGTATGATCAAATATGACATGTTATCAAATATGCATATAAAACATCCATCAATACATATTTATATATCCATGACATATCACAGAAAAAATAATTGACAGGATAACCAAGCCATGGTTCCATCCTAGAACAAAGAAAATAAAGATTACAAAATTCCATCCAAAGCATTCTTTGGGTCTTGAATTTCGTTCCGTCTTCTTGTATCCATCTTTATGTAGCCTCTCCATTTATTTCTCATCTCAAGAATCATTTAAAATTTAAATCTCCAAAAATCTAAATTTCAAATTCAAATTCCAAATTCGAATTTCAAATTTAAATTTCAAATTTAAATTTTAAACAATTTTAAACATCATGTATAATAATATTAATTTCAAAAATTTCAAATTTTCAATTACATATTTTTAAACATGATTTAAAATTAAATCTCAAATTTAAAAATCAAAATTTTTTGATATTTAGACCGTCGCACCGCCGCCCCCGAAGGCGGCAGCCGCCATGGGCAGCCACCAGCCCCAAAGGGGCTGGCAGCCCACGGCTGCCCCCTTTTGTGCAGCCTTGCCAGGCTGCAGGCCAATCCTGCAGCGCCAGGCTGCACGCCCAGGCTGCGGCCAGCCTTGGGCAGGCCACGGCCACCCTTGGCTGCAGGCCAAGCCTGTGGCCATGGGTGGTGTTGGCCTACACAGGGGCTGCCGCAGCCCCATCCTGCCTGAGGGCAGGGGCTGCAGCCCCACCAAGGCCCGTCGGCCTATCTGGAGGGGTTGTGTCTCGATTTTCGTGCCATATTCCAATTTACCTATTAGGATCTCCAAAAATTAATTTGAATCCCAATTAAATTGAAATTTTCCACACAATCAAAATTTCAACCTTTAAATCAAATTTAACTTTTGGGAAAAAATAAATTACGGTCTTCAATCTTCAATCTCCTCCAAGAATAATTACATAAAATTTCCTAAACCGTTTCCGGTGTACAAAAATTCTAACCATAAAAAATCTAAGAGACAGAAATTAAAACCCATGGGAAAATTACAGTGTTAATAAACTTCTCCCATGGTTACATAAAAAATTCCTAGATACAATTTTTCTAAATTCTAAGGAACCATAACTGGCATAAACAAGCATGTTTATAATAATTCAGAAAATTAAAATAACCACATACTTTATACATAATCCATGATAACAACATAAAGGAACCCTAGAATGCCACTCTCTAAATATCAAATCCATACATAAATAAAAAAACTAAGTAATTGTCTAATTTATGTACATGGCATAGTCATGAGATGGCTCTGATACCAATTGTAGGATAATAAATCGGAAAAAATGTATCAGAGTGGCGCAGCGAAACAATAAAAATTTTTAGATCGTTAAATATCTCATGATGCCATATACAATAAACCAACAACAACTAAAACTCATACCTCAAGGACGCCAATCTTGCAGGAGGAGAATGACCGGAGGCTTCAACCAACTAGCCTTCTCTACTATTCTCCAATTCCCGAATGGCTGAGTGTGTGGGCACTCTGAACCTCGATCGGTATGCTAGCACTGCTAGTCTTCTTCCGACCACCCAGATCTCTAAAGAACTTTATTGTCACGATGAGCTGTGCAATAATAAGCCTGCTCACCTGAGAATCTGTGGTCTAGGAGAACTGGAGTGGCATGACCTCTATTTATAGACCTGCATGAGGTGATTCTCTGAATTCGAATTGGATTAGGAAAAGATATTCTCCCTTATCCATAACCATAAAATCCAAATTTTTCCATAGGAAAATCCCAACAATAAAATTCGGTTTATTTAGGATAAATCCAATCCAAATCTAAACAAGATTTTAACTAAAATTTTATTTCCCTTTTTCGACCAAAAAATCCAAAATTCCTAGGAGAAAATCTCCTCAAAAAATTCGGCCACTTTTAGGATAAGGGAGAATCAAAATTCCACTAGGATTTTCAAGCTTGAATCTTATCTCAACCTTATCCAAAATAACCAAATTTTCCTAGGAGATTTCCTCCATAATTTCGGCCACTTTTCAGGGAAGGAGAGAATCTAAATTCAACTGGGATTGAAACTTGAATTTTTCCCTTGAACCTTATCCACAAAAACCGAAATTTCATTGAGGATTATCCTCAAAATTTCGTCCATAATTTGTTAGGATTTGGATTCAAAATTCAAGTAGGATTCTAACAAGATTATCCTCTCTAAATCCAACTCAAATTCCAATTTCAAACTTTGTGGATTTTTCACAACAAATTCGAATCCCACTTGGACTGTGATTCAAAATTTGAATTTCAAATTTCAAATTCGAATTTCAAATTCAAATTTCAAATTTCATATTTCAAATTTCAAATTTAAATTTCAAATTCAAATTTCAAATTCAAATTTCAAATTCAAATTTCAAATTCAAAATTCAAAATTCAAATTTCAAAATCCACAAAAAAACAGTTGTGTTTCAAATTCTTGTTCTCATGGATAATTTTCTACAACTCCAATCCAATCTCAAATAAAATCATGGCAACTTTATTTGGAGTTCGAATAATTGTGTACTCTATTATCCAAAACAAAATCTGAATCCAACCGGAGAGAATCTTGTCTACCATCCTAATCCTGTGTCATCACCATCCATGCATAATAAACCAGCCAATAGCATACACAAATCAATTTGCCAAACGTTAAGGAATAATGTGGAGCTAGTAGAGGGACTGGTTGGACATATATAATCGGGCTCCCGTGATTCCATATGATCATCATTCTGTACCGAACAACTCAATCATATGATCACTAATTTCAGAGTCGCACTACTATAAACCTGAAACTGAAATCCCAATTATATACCGTATTACGTAAGCCTGTGACGAGCTACTATCCAATGACCTTGTCATATATGCAAAACCCTCATATGATATCCATGATCAGTCTTAGCTCAAAGTCCGTTTAATCCTACTGATCAGGCTATCTTAAAGTTCCATTATACTACCGAATTAAGAAAATGATTATTCACCATATGTGAATAAGAAGTCATCCGCCCAGCAGACGACCCAAGGCCTTGTCCATTTTCACATTCAGTATAATGCCTTTAAGAGGATACCTTTAACTCCTCAGAGCTATGATTCTGATATCTGCAAACAAACCCTTCATCGTATACAAGTCATGCACCCAACGAACCGGTATATAAGCTTACTACCTCTGAGACGCTTTAGCCATTGGAACATCAAAGTACACAAGTCATATACATGAAGTAGTTCATTTACTCAGGATTAAGGTTATTGCACAATGAACGTCAAAAGCAGATTGATCCACTCATAGCGCATTACGTAGATCAATCACGCTTTAGTCCCAGTCTAATGTGTCACCACCAAGCAACATATCTATGTCTCTACTTGGGAGTCCAGCTCCAGACAGTCAAGACAAACCGTCCCCTCCAAGGCTTTAGACAACATAATAGTCTTAACATAAGTTAGATGCTTAGTCTAACCCCATAGACTACAGACCATAGTTTAGATCGCTAACTTTAGAACATTGTCTTCTCGCATACAAAAGTCCATTGCATGCAACGTTCTAACAGTTTTAACACAAGCAGTCAGTGAGTCATATTTGCTTACATTTACTTTAACATGTAAATAAGACGAGGACAGATAGCAATGTAATGAATAACCTCTATATATAATTTTATTATCCAGTTCAAAATGAATACATCAAAATGTCTCTAATGCTTAGGGCATTTCCTAACACCAAGAAGAGATCAAGATCGGTCAGGGCTTCGAATTGTCCCTGAACAAGCCCAAAAAGGAGGCTACAGAGGACCAAAGTTCAGAGTTTAAGATCCTTAAGGACGACATACTCTACTACAGAGATAAAGTGTGTGTTATGAAAGATGAAGAACTCACGAAGCGAATCCTTTTGGAACCTTACGAGACGTCATATTCCATACATCTTGTGGTGAATAAGATGTACAAGTACCTGAAGGAAAGCTTTTGGTGGCTTGGAATGAAGAATGACATTGTCGAGTTCATCATTAGATGCCTTACGTGCCAGAAGGTTAAGGCAAATCACCAGCGCCCAGCAGGATAATCATAGGAAATTAAGTTACCCGAGTGGAAATGGGACTAGATTACGATGAATTCCGTAGTCGGATTGCCAAAGATGTCAAATGATAATGACACAATCTGGGTGATTATAGACAGACTGATAAAATCAGTTAGATTTTTAGCAATGAAAGTTAGCTACTCAGTGGAACGACTAGCAGAAATCTATGTGGCACAGTTTGTGAAATGACACGGAGGATCAGAGTCGATCGTCTCAGATCGTAGTGGACGCTTTACCTCCAGAGTTTGGCAAAGCGTTTAGGCCGCATTACGGTCTAAGTGAGAGTTCAGCATAGCATTTCATCCTCAGACCGACAGTTAGTCTAAGAGGACTATACAGATGTTAGAGGACATGTTGAGGCCTGCGTCTTAGACTTCAAAGGAAATTGGGATCAGAAGCTACCATTGAACGAGTTCTCGTACAACAGTAACTACCATTCCTCGATAGGAATGGCACCGTACGACACTTTGTGGAAGGAAATGCAGATCTTTGGCTCATTAGTACCAGTCTGGAGAGAAACAACTAGTTAGCTTGGACATCATCAAGAATACCATGGCAGACGTGAAGCTGATACGAGAAACGTTAGATACAGCGCACAGTCAACAGAAGAATTTTGACGATAAGCGCCGTAAACCCCTCGAGTTTCAAGTAGGAGACTCGGTCTTTTTCAAGGCGGCACCCATGAAAGGGGTGATGCACATTGAAAATAAAGGAAAGCTCAGTCCTAGGTACATAGGACCCTTAAGATAATAGAGAAAGCCGGGAAGGTGGCTTATAGACTAGCACTTCCTCCCAAGTTAGCTACAGTGCACAATATCTTTGGCGTCTTGATGTTGAAGAAGTACGTGCCAGACAGCTCCCATGTTCTTAGCCAAGAATCCGTTGTAGTATACGCTGATCCGACGTACGAGGAGAGACCCGTGCGGATCCTAGTTAGAAAGGAGAAAGTACTTAGGAATGAAGTATACCGCTAGTAAAAGTGTTTTGGCAGAATCATAGTGTTGAGGAAGTCGCATGAGAATGGGAAGAAGACATAAGAAGAGACTTCCCGGAATTATTCTAATTTTCGAGAACGAAAAATTTATAAGGGGGGTAGGTTGTAATGACAGCCATTTTCATGGCATCTACTTACTTGTAATAAGTCATTGAGGAATCAAATGGACATAATTTAATGCCTTTTAGTGCAAATTTAAGTAACACGGTCAGGTACACGGTCGTGTGAGTGACCGTGTGCCATTTAGACTGTGTATCTGTTAGTAGCCGTGTGAGTGTACATGGCCGTGTAGTGTAACACGGTCAAGTACACGGCCGTGTAGGAGGCCGTGTACCGCTCGGATAAATGAATGTGTTTCAAAGACATGGCCGTGTGGACTAGTCTCAATTAGTACAAGCCCGTGTATGAAATGTACACGCCTGTATTGCCTTACACACGCCCGTGTAAGAGTCCGTGTAAAAGGTTGTGTAATGAGCCGAGAGCCACTGTAATGACTCTCATGAATTATGAAACTTAATTACTATGTAATGATGTAATTAAGTTAATAAACATAGTGTACTTTTCAGTTGAATGAATTAAATGAGAGTAGTAACGTTTAATTACTATTCATGCAGTGAAAGGCAACCGACAGTGAAATCGGTCCACCCTATTATGTGAGTATGCGTTGAGACACGCAATATCAAGAAACCGGTCCAGACGACCATTTCATGATACAGACTTGATGAGTTAGTCATCAGTACGCTCAGACTGGTCACTTGAGCGCAGCAGTGATAATTGCCCTAATAGATATACAGTATCGAGAAAAGTGGTCTAGATGACCTCTTCTCGCCCATAAACTGACAAAATCAAAGTCAGAACGCTCAGATTAGTCAGTCAGATAGTGAATAGCGATTAGTGAATAGTGAGAAATGCAGTGTTAGGTTAGTGGCCAAGACGGCCTTAATCTGGCATAAAACTGACATATTAATAGTCAGCAGGCTCAATCTGGTCAATTGAGCATAAAATGTAGATTTTGTTTAAGAGATACGCAGTATCGGGAGGAGGGTCAAGACGACCTTTTCTCGCGCCGAAACTGATATATTTAGACTCAAGACACCCAAATTAGTCAATCGGGTACCTGACGCGTTTTTTGAGACGAGGTCATACAGATCCCGAAAACTAGTCCAGAAGACCTCAAATGAACGTAAAACTGATAAATTTGAAATCAGCTCGTCCAAATTAGTCAAGGGAAACTGTGTTTGAAATTTCACAGGAAAACACCTCGTTATGCGTGTGTAGTGTCAACACAGTGTAGGCCTAACCATAGTATCAAGAACTTGGTCAAGATGACCTTTTCTTGATATAAAACTGATATATTTGGAATCAGAATGCTCAAATTAGTCAGTTGAGCACAAAAAGTAATTTTTGACTAGGAGCCATGCAGTATCGAAAAACTGATCGAGACGACCTCGGATGAAGATAAAACTGATATATTTGGGTTCAGCACGCCCAAATTAGTCAGTAAAGCCTATCTTAAAATTTTCCAAAAAATTAGTATAAAGGACGAAATTTTGGGGATTCTTGAAAAATAGCCCCCATATTTTTCCAAATCTCATTTTCTCCCTCCCCCGCATCGCACGAAGATGAACAGTGAACGACCATCGAATCCAGCCTCTGTTTTCGACACCACCGGCACCATTGGAAAGCTCTCGACGAGCTGAGTCCAACGATGTGTCGAGTCGACGGAACCGACGCCGGAGAACGCCGTGAGCGCCGCCTTAAACCGCCGGTGGCCGAACTTTTCAAACAGTGATTTCTTCACCGTCCGACATCCAAATGCCATGATTCCAGTCCCAATGGATTCGTGGTGAAGAGTAGAACAAAACCCAGGCTTCATTTCATGCCAACAACCGCTGGATCGCGCTGCCCAAGGTTCACCGTCACTGTCGCCATCGCCGTCGTTGAATCTCACTATTTCGACGGAGTTGAGTTGCAAGGTGGGTATCAAAATGCTCAGAACAACACGTAAGTCAAAAGCCCCAAATCAATTTTGGGCAACAACGCCAGAAAATGAAGATCCAACACCGCCGTCATCGCCAACTTTTCGATGGTCGATTTCCGGTGATAAGAGCCTCGATTGGTGAAATTGACACCACCAATGGGTTCCTCTCATCGAGCTCTTCAAAATGGTGGTTGACACTCCCATCACTATCGTGGTCAATGCCGGTCAACACCGGTCAACGACGACCGGGAGACCGAAAATTGAAAAATGGTTCGTTGGCAAATCAGAGTTTCAAAAGTGAAGAACTATGATTTAAAGATTGTGCGATCGAGACCGAACGGTTCATTCGATCCCCGACGGGAATGATTTTGGTAGCAGTTTCTATCCCTTGATTCTTCAATTTATTATTAGAAATAATTATGTATTAATTATGGTTTACTGACTTGCGAAATTATAAGAAAAAGGGATGAAATGTCGAAAAAGAGAATGTGAAGAAATGTGAATATTTTTACGTAAAATGCGGAGCTTTTATGTAAAAATTAGGCCTCTGGTTTAATAGTGGCAGGTTAGAACAAGTTAGATGGTTTTGAGGTGTTTTCTAAACGCTGGAAACCCAAAAATTAAGCAAAAATACTGTCGAAATTTCTAAAACGGCACAAAGGGGTATTTTAGGAAACGAGGGGTGAAAATGTGATCGGGATGGAAACCTAAGCCCCCCTCGATGGCCTAGGTCCAGGAAAGAAGGACGGACGTTGTGAGGATTAGTGAACCGCCCCATTAGAAATTTCATAATGTAAGAAAACGACCCCTATGTCAGAGTAGTACCACCCGAGGGACGGGTGCAATCTAAGTATAAAATTTGGGGCGATTACATCAGTAACAGTAACCCGACAGGCTAAATGGTCATATGGGAGGTATTCAGTCAGTTGACTGGTCAGTTAGCCAGTCAAGGACTAAGTCTGAATGGGATAGTGAGAGACAGTAATTAATTTGTCAAGTAGACAAATTAATCAAGCACGATTAGAAATTAGATATCAAATTCCCAAAGTAGAGTAGTTAGGTACCGATAGGCATCAGTGTCACACAATGATAGTTTTATTAGTTCCTATCGATAGAGTGACCTAAGAGCGACGTTAATTAATTTATTGAGCAACAAATTAATTAACCATGATTAGAAATTAGAAAATCAAATTCTTAAGAAGAGGGCAATTAGTACCGATAAGGATCGGTATCACTAACGATAGAGTTTTTATTAGTCACTAATGACCACAGTGACCTAAGAGTAAATGTTAATGAAATGCATTATGATTACAGGGAGGTACCTGTATTGTGACGAAGGCGAGAGTATAAACTGTCTAATGACAGGTAAGTACAACTCCGCCTACAGCATGGATAAAATGAATTTAAAATGATGCTTTTCCAGTATTTTAAGTATGTATCTTGCACACGATGCTGCATAGCATACATAAGAGCATATAGTTTCACAATCGAGTAGATTGATGAAAGAACAGGATAGAAGGCATAGATCCCTACCACGTAGGATTGGGGACAGCTTAGAGAAGCGTATGGCTAGAATAGTTAAACAAGATGGAAATAAGTAGGTGTGTCGTGCGGGCTCCTTCAGTCGAAGGGGTTTCCAGTTAAAGAAAGTTAAGGCCAAAAGTTGAGCATCAGTTGATGGCTCTTCGGCATTAGTTGACCTCGAGCGTTACCGTTGGTCTGCGCGCACACGGTACAGACACATGGGCCCTAAATAGACAAGAAAAGAAAAGAGAAGTTTGAAGCATAAATGAACATAACCAGACCATGCATTAGTTATAGTTCGTTATACTTTCTTTTTTAGTAGAGTACATACAGTACACGATGCTTCTATCATGCATAAAGTATGTGAAGTTTTATATTCAGTGTTACGACATGTTATGTGATTGCATGATATGTGAGCTGATATGTGATATGCTTATATGGCATGTGATTTATTAAGTGATATATGTCATACTTATGATTTTAAGTATGTGCTATGTTTTAAACATGTTTTGTGGTTAACATGTTGTACTTACTGGGCGTAAAGCTCATGGAGTGTGTTCATGCTGTAGGTAAGCATCCTATAGCGTAAACATAAAGGGGCGATGATGGTGGCGGAGGCGGATGTGAGGATGAGGTTATGGATACACCGCGAGTATTCTTCTGCATAGTATGAGTAAATAATATTTTGAGTGGTGACAGTTAAATAGTATTTTGAATAGTAAAAGTTAAACAGTATTTTGGAACAGTAAACAGTATATGTATGTGTAGTACATTTAAATAGTATTTAATGAATAGTAATCAGATAAACAAGTATATAAGTGTGTATGTATAATTGAAATCTTTATGTTTTTCAAATTCCGCATTTTAATAGTATACTTATGTGAATAGTTAATACATACACGTATATAGAGAAAAAAAATCCCTCTAAATTTGTGGTATTAAATTCTGTAAGTTTAAGTATCAGTTTTTAAAGAAGAAGTATAAGTAAAAGTTAAAGAAGTAAGTAATAGTTTTCAGTGATGGTCCGGGCCGCTGAGGGCACAAGGCGTCACACTAGGTGAGGGTTATGGTACTGCTATAAGTCTTCCGTTGAGCTATTTAAAAGAGTAATGAAAAGAAAGTTGAAATGATGTTTTATGATGTATATCAAGTTATGAGAAAGTAAAATGTTTACTATAGTAAATGTTTGACAATGATACAGTTTTCAAGTTTAAAGTTTAAAGTTTAAAAAAAAATTATCCCCAATTTTCACTTTCAAATGGGAAGTTAAAATAAGTATGTTAAAGGAAATAGGTTAAAAGTTTTGAAAGCAAGTTAAAAGTAAGTTACCGACGACCCAAGTGGTTACAGTCTATCGTAGTTGGCAACAGTAGCTGACTGTAATAGTACTGTTTAACCCTACGTAGGGCGGGAGGTTACATATATATTCAAAGACACAAGAGGAACACGAAGAACATCTGTGGATTTTCTTGCAGACGATAAGGAAGCATCAACTCTATGTCAAATTTTCTAAGTGTGAATTTTGGCTAGATAGAGTGCATTTCCTTGGACATGTGGTTTCCAAGGAAGGAATTGTTGTGGACTCGACAATCGTAAAGGCGATCAATGAATGGCCCGTACCTAAGAATGTGACTGAAATACGGAGTTTTTTAGGTTTAGCCGGCTATTATCGAAGATTTATAGGGGGATTCGCATGAATTGCTACACCTCTCACAGCTTTGACACGCATGGAGAGGAAGTACGAGTGGATAGAGGTGTACGAAAAGAGTTTTTAAGAGCTGAAAAGATGACTAACAAGTGCACCAATCCTTACACTTCCTACTGAAGGGGAGATGTTCGTGATCTACAGTGATGCATCAAAGATGGGACTAGGAGCTATCTTACGGAGTCTTGGGAATTGACTTACTTGGAATCTGGTTTAGAATGTAGCACGCCGTTTGTAATATATATTCCCAGAATGAAAATGGCAGCGTTGAATAACTCATCATGGATCGTACTATATCTAATAAGGTCCTATTTCTCCTTTCGACTACACCATTCTATTGTGGAGTACTAGGTACAATCAATTGGGATAATATCCCATTCTCTACAAGATGTTCTAGAAATTCATCGGAGAGATATTCGCCATCTCGATCAGATTGAAGTGTCTTTATGGATTTACCCAATTGCTTTTCTACTTCCACATGATACTCTTTGAACTTATCAAAGGTTTTGGTCTTATGGTGCGTCAGGTACGCATATCCATACCTCGAGTAATCATCTATAAAGGAGACATAATACTCGAACCCTCCTTGTGCTATGACGTATATGGGGCCACATACATCGGTGTGCACAATTTCTAAGAGTTCCTAAGCCGTAATACCTTTAGCTCCTAAAGACCTCTTAATCATCTTACCCTCAAGACAAGACTTGTATTAAGGAAGACGTACCTTCTCTAGAGATTCCAAAAGATCATCTTTCACCAATCTTTGAATCTTGTCTTGATTAATATAACTAAGTCGTAAATGCCAAAGATACTCCTTGTTAGAGTGAGAAACATTCAACCTTTTAAAGTTATTTGTTAATTTGGTGTCAAGTAGTGAGTACATCTTTGGTCTGATCAAATATAGGTTTCCATCCATCCATCCAGAACATAGAAAAGACTTATTTTTATGAAAATCCATTCTTTTAGTAAAAGAAACTGAATAAGAATCTTTTATTAAACAAGCTATCGATATAAGTTTCTTCCTAAAATTAGGAACATAAAAACAGTCTTTCAATAATATAAACCTAAATTCATCAAAATAAAGATAAACATTTCCCACTGCCTCAGCCACCACCAAGTTATCGTCTTTAGTCTGCAATGAGAGGCTCCTATCATGTAGACTTCTCGTTTCCACGAACCCCTGCAAAGAAACCAAACATGATTAGTCGAGCCCAAATTAATGACCTAAGTGTCTTTCGATTCTTCCACTAAACGCGCTTCTAAATAATGAAGTTCCTTACCTTTCTTGCCCTTGGCGGCTAAGGATTCTTAGCAAGCCTTCTTAAAGTGACCTATCTTCCTACAGTGGAAACACTTGGACTTTTTAGGGTCCTTGGGCTTTTTTTCTTGTTCTTCTTCTTCCCATCAGAGACAGGAGGAATAGAAGAATTAGAAGCCGCTTGCTTCTTATTTTGCTTCTTCCTTTTCTGAGATGGTTTGAAAGATTTTGCCAAGTTAGCCTCTCCTTTAGGTTAGACCACATCCCCGTCCTTGATCATCTGCTCATAAGCTTAGAGTTGCTTCATGAGCTTGTTGAGTCCTAACTCTCTTGTCGCTAGATTATACGTAGTCTTAAACCCCACAAAATCCTTTGATAGAGTTTTAAATACCATCTCAATCTGGGTGTTGTAGTCCAGCTCTGCACCATTTTCGACAGCCTCAGCAAAGAATCCTATAGGAGTGATCATATGGTCCTTCACCAGAGTACCTGCCTTTTGCTTAGAGTTCATGATATTTGTAATGGTAGATTGTCGAACCAATTTTTCTTGGCCTTCGAACATATTCTCCAAGTTCTCCACGATCTCCCTAGCAACTTGTGATAACCGGGAAATTTCATCATTCTCGAAAAATCGATACATAGAATGTACACGATGAATTTCATGCTTAAAATGTGAAATGCAGTGATTTTATGTGTGTATGAGTGTGATTTTTAAGGTTAAATGTAATTTTTTAACAATACACAGGCGTGTACTAGAGGAACACGGCTATGTAGTGAGAATGAAACCTAAACACGCCTAAGCTACATGGCCATGTGTGAGAAAAATCAAATTACAGAAAGGTACACGGTCAAAGACACGGCCGTGTACCAGACAGTGTACATGAAATGTACAGTTACACGACCATGTTACATGGCCGTGTAAAGGAGAAATTATTTAGACAGAGAGGTACACGGTCATAGACACGGCCGTGTACCAAATTGTGTAAAATAAATAAATAAATAAAATATATATATAATTTTTGATCAGGAAACACACAGTATCAAGAAATTAGTCAAGATGACCTTTTCTTGATATAAAACTGATATATTTGAGTTTAGCATGCCCAAATTAGCCAGTATAGCCTATCAGAATGCTTAAATTAGTTAATTGAGCACAAATGTAATTTTTAATCGGGAATTCGCAATACCAGAAACTGGTCAAGATAACCTCAAATGAAAACGAAACTGATATATTTGGGTTCAACATGCCTAAATTAGTCAGGATAGCTCATGTTGAAATTTTGGACAAAAAGTATATATAGGGGCGAAAAATTGAATATTTCAAAGAGGGCCTCATAGCTCTTATTATCTATATTTTCTCCCCTACACACCCCACAAATGAACAGTACCAACGGACTCCATTTTCGACACCACCGGAACCGTTAGAAAGCTCTCGTCGAGCTGAGTCCAATGGTGGGTCGACGTGATGGAATGGCCACCGGAGCACACCGCATGCGCTGTCCGAAGTCGCCAGAGGCCGAAAACTTCTTGCCGCCGTATCTCTGCCGTTCGACGTCCAAATGCCATAATTTCAATCCCAATGGATTCGTGGTGAAGAGTAGAACAACACCTAGGCCTCATTTCAGCTTAACAGCCGCCGGATCGCAACGCCCAACTCCGCCTGTCGCCGTCACCATTGTGGAATCTGACGATTCCGGTGAAGTTGAGTGACGTAGTGGGTACCAAAATGCTCAGAGAGGAATGAGGAACAAAAGCCCCAACCCAATTTTGGGCAACAACCCCGGCACGATGGAGAACCAACCTCGCCGTCGCCATCGGATTTTCGAGGGTCGATTTCCGGTGATAGGAGTTTCAATTGGTTAAATTGACACCGCCAATGGGTTCCCCACGTCGAGATCTACAAGATGGTGGCCTCCTTTTTCCTCACCACCGTCAGTCAACACCGGTCAACCATCGGTCAATGGCGATCAACGCCGGTCAACGGTGACTCGGTGACCAAAAATTGAAGAATGGCCCATTGGCCTATTTTTTACGTTCCGGACATCCGTAACATTGGAATTACAAGATGGAATTTCAAATGTGAAGAACAGAGAATTAAAGTTTGTGCACGCGAGACCGAACGGTGCGCTCAATCGCCGATGGGACGATTTCGGTAGTGATTTCTATTCCTTCATTCCTTAATTTATATTTTGGAATGATTATATGTTAATTATGTAATTTGGTATGTGAAATTGTAAGAAAAATAGATGAAAATGATGAAAAAGAAAATGTGCAAAATGTAAAGATTTTTACATAAAAGTTGAGTTTTACATAAAAATATAGGCCTCTGGTATAGTACGTGGTAAATTAGAATAGGTTAGATGGTTTTGAGGCGTTTCCTAAACGCCGAGAACCTAAAAATTAAGCGAAAATGCTACCAAAATTTCTAAAATAGCACAAAGGGTATTTTAGGAACCGAAGGGTAAAAATGTGATTGGGATGGAAACCCGAGCCCCCTCCAATGATTTTAAGGATTAATGAATGAGTTAGGCTCAGAAAAGGATGACAGATGATTTAAGGATTAGTAAACCGAGAATTTCAGCAATTAATACTGTAAAAGCCCGGTAAAGCCTAAGAAAAATTATTTTATGATTGTTGGGCTTAGAAAATCCAATCTAGGCATTAAAATGAAAATGATATGACCTAAAGACCCGTTAGGGTTAAAACGGTCATTTTGACTGAGAATTTCAAGAATGATAGAAAATGGGCCTATTGGATTTAAAATGGCTTAATTAAGATTCTAAGGGCCAGAATTAAGTTGTAAATCAAAGAAAAGTAAGGTTACGATGAAAAATCACATTAAGGGCAAAATGGTAATTTTGTTAAAAGTTCGGGACAAAACGGTAATTTTGCCAAGAGTTAGCAGAAAAGTTATAAATGGGATATTAGACCCTTAAGTTTATGTTTGAGAAATGAAACGTAGAATTTTTACGTTTTATTAAGTTTTATGTATGAAATAAGTATGGAAAATAACCGTGGTTATTTCGGTTATAGGGATTCGCTCCAGACGAGATGAAAGGACGCCTGCGGATTAAGAAAGCTAAAAGGGAGATGCTAGCAAGTAACTGTAAGTTCAAGCATTTATTTGTCTGCAACATGAACCAACATGTGATGTTAGGTCTATGTTTAACTGTTATATAAAAGTTATATATGTGAGTACAATATGCACTAAAGTGTGACTAACATAATGCACACTATGAAAATTATGCTAATAAAGAAACGGCTTATGAAATGCAAATGAAAGAAAAGAAATGAACGAAAGAAAGAAGCAAATTATGAAATGCAAATGAAAGAATTGAAAGAAAGAAAGAAAACAAATGAACGAATGAAAGAAAGGAAAGAAATGAAAGAAAGAAAGAAAGAATAAATGAGAACGAAAAGATAAAGTAAAGGAAGAGAAAGATAAGCAAGATAATAAGACTGAAAATTTAAGCGTTTGGCGTATCGGCCTCCCCAAGATGAGGTTTTATGTTCTAATTTTCCACTATAGTAAAAGGCTACCTCCCCAAAAGTGTGAGGTTAATGGCTTATAGTGGAACGCTACCTCCTGAAGTTATGAGGTTAATGGCAAAAAGTTTAATGATTAGTTGTGAGGTAGGTTAATGGAACGGGTCACTCCCCCTGTAATGACCGCCATTTGCATGACACCTACTTACCATGTAATAAGTCATTAAGGAATAAAATGGACATAATTTAATGTCTTTTAGTACAATTTAAGTAACATGGTCAGGTACACAGCCGTGTGAGTGACCGTGTGCCATTCGGACTGTGTATCTATTAATAGCCGTGTGAGTGTACATAGTCATGTAGTGTAACACGGTCAAGTACACGATCGTGTAAGAGGCTGTGTACCGCTCAGATAGATGAATGTATTTCAAAGACATGGTCGTGTTGAGTAGTCTCAACTAGTACATGTCTGTGTCTGAAATGTACACGCCCATGTTGCGTTGCACACGCACGCATAAGAGTCCGTGTAGAACGCTGTGTAATGAGCTGAGAGCCACTGTAATGACTCTCATGAATTATGAAAATTAATTACTATGTAATGATATAATTAAATTAATAAACACAGTGTGCTTTTCAGTTGAATGAATTAAATGGGAATAGTAACGTTTAATTACTATTCATGCAGTGAAAGGGGCAACCGACAGTGAAATCGGTCCACCCTATTATGTGAGTATGCGTTGAGACACACAATATCAAGAAACCGGTCTAGACGACCATTTCATGATACAGAATTGATGAGCTAGTCATCAGTACGCTCAGACTGGTCATCTGAGCGCAGCAGTGATAATTGCCCTAATAGATGTACAGTATCGAGAAAAGCGGTCTAGATGACCTCTTCTCACCCATAGACTGACAAAATCAAAGTCAGAACGCTCAGATTAGTCAGTCAGATAGTGAAAAATGAACAGTGAATAGTGGTTAGTGAATAGTGAGAAACGCAGTGTCAGGTTAGTGGCCAAGACGGCCTTAATCTGGCATAAAATTGACATATTAATAGTCAGCAGGTTCAATCTGGTCAAGTGAGCACAAAATGTAGATTTTGTTTAAAAGATACAAAGTATCAGGATAAGGGTCAAGACGACCTTTTCTCCCCCCGAAACTGATATATTTAAACTCAGGACGCCTAAATTAGTTAATCAGGTACCTGACATGTTTTTCGAGACGGGGTCATACAGATCCCGAAAGCTGGTCTAAAAGACCTCAGATGGACGTAAAACTGATAAATTTGAAATCAGCAAGTCCAAATTAGTCAAGGGAGACTGTGTTTGAAATTTCACGCGAAAACGCCTCGTTATGCGTGCGTAGTGTCAACACAGTATAGGCCTAACTACAGTATCAAGAAATTGGTCAAGATGACCTTTTCTTGATATAAAACTGATATATTTGGAATCAGAATGCTTAAATTAGTCATTTAAGCGCAAAAAGTAATTTTTGATCGGGAACCATGCAGTATCGGAAAATTGGTCGAGACGACCTCGGATGAAGATAAAACTGATATATTTGGGTTCAGCACACCCAAATTAGTCAGTATAGCCTATCTTAAAATTTTTCAAAAAATTAGTATAAAGGGGTCGAAATTTTTAGATTTTTGTAAAAAGGGCCCCCATTATTTTTTTTCCTATCTTTTTCTCCCCCACACCACACGAAGATGAACAGTGACCGACCATCGAATCTGGCCTCCATTTTCGACACCGCCGACACCATTGGAAAGCTCTCGACGAGCTGAGTTCAACGGTGTGCCGAGTCGACGGAACCGACGTCGGAGAACGCCGCACACACTGCCTAAAGCCGCCGGTGGCTGAATTTTTCAAACCGTGATTTCTCCACCGTCCGACGTCCAAATGCCATGATTCCGGTCCCAATGGATTCGTGGTGAAGAGTAGAACAAAACTGAGGCTTCATTTCACATCAACAGCAGCCGGATCGTGCCGCCCAAGGTTCGCCGTCGCCATCGCCATCGCCATCGCCACCGTCGAATCTCGCTATTCTGGCAGAATTGAGTTGCAAGGTCGGTATCAAAATGCTCAGAACAACACGTAGATCAAAAGCCCCAAATCAATTTTGGGCAACAATGCCGGAAAATGAGGATCCAACACTACCGCCGTCGCCGACTTTTCGAGGGCCGATTTCCGGTGATAGCAGCCTCGATTGGTGAAATTGACACCACCAATGGGTTCCTTTCGTCGAGCTCTTCAAGATGGTGGTCGCCACTCCCATCGCCGCCATGGTCAACACCGGTCAACGACGGTCAACACCGGTCAATGGCGGTCAACGCCGGTCAACGGCGACCCGGAGACCGAAAATTGAAGAATGGCCCGTTGGCCTATTTTTGACGTTCCGGACACATCCGCGGCATCGGATTTGCAAACCGGAGTTTCAAAAGCGGAGAACGATGATTCAAAGATTGTGCGATCGAGATCGAACGGTTCACCCGACCGCCAACGGGAACGATTTTGGTAGTGGTTTTGATCCCTTGATTCCTCAATTTATTATTAGAAATAATTATGTATGAATTATGGTTTACTGACTTGAGGAATTGTAAGAAAAAGAGAATGTGAAGAAATGTGAATATTTTTACCTAATAAACGGAGCTTTTACGTAAAAATTAGGCCTCTAGTTTAGTACGTGGCAGGTTAGAATAGGTTAGATGGTTTTGAGGCGTTTCCTAAATGCCGGAAACCCAAAAATTGAGCGAAAATGCTGCCGAAATTTCTAAAACGGCACAAAGGGGTATTTTAGGAAACTAGGGGTGAAAATGTGATCGGGATAGGAACCCGAGCCCCCTCGATGACCTAGGTCCGGGAAAGAAGGACGGATGTTGTGAGGATTAGTGAACCGCCCCATTAGAAATTTCGTAATGTAAGAAAACGACCCCTATGTCAGAATAGTACCACCCGAGGGACGGGTGCGATCGAAGCGTAAAATTTGGGGTAGTTAAATCGGTAAAGGTAACCCGACAGGTTAAATGGTCAATACATGAGGTAGTTGGTCAGTTGACTGGTCAGTTAGCCAGTTAAGGACCGAGTCTGAATGGGACAGTGATTAATTTGTCAAGGAGACAAATTAATTAAGAGCGATTAGAAATTAGATATCAAAATTCCCAAAGTAGAGCAGTTGGGTACCGATAGGCATCGGTACCACACAACGATAAGTTTATTAGTTCCTAACGATAGAGTGACCTAAGAGCAATGTTAATTAATTTATTGGGTAAATAAATTAATTAACAATGATTTGAAAAACAAATTCTTAAGAAGATGGCAATTAGTATCGACAAGGATCGGTATCACTAACGATAAAGTTTTTATTAGTCACTAATGACCACGGTGACCTAAGAGTGAATATTAATGAAATGCATTATGATTACAGGGAGGTACCTGTATTGTGACGAAGGCGATAGTATAAACTGTCTGATGACAGGTAAGTACAACTCCACCTACAGCATGGATAAAATGAATTTAAAATGATGCCTTTCCAGTATTTTAAGTATGTATCTTGCACACGATGCTGCACAGCATACATAAGAGCATATGGTTTCACAATCGAGTAGATTGATGAAAGAACAAGATAGAAGCCATAGATCCCTACCGCGTAGGATTGGGGATAGCTTAGAGAAGCGTATGGATAGAACAATTAAACAAGATGGAAACAAGTAGGTGTGTCGTACTGGCTCCTTCAGTCGAAGGGGTTTCCAGTTAAAGAAAGTTAAGGCCAAAAGTTGAGCATCAGTTGATGGCTATTCGGCATTAGTTGACCTCGGGCGTTACCGTTGGTCTGCGCGCACACGGTACTGATACATGGGCCCTAACTAGACAAGAAAAAAAAAGAGAAGTTTGAAGCATAAATAAACATAACCGGACTATGCATTAGTTATAGTTCGCTATGCTTTCTTTTTCAGTAGAGTGCATACAGTACACGATGCTTCTGTCATGCATAAAGTATGTGAAGTTTTATATTCAGTGTTATGACATGTTATGTGATGACATGATATGTGAGCTGATATGTGATATGCTTAAATGGCATGTGATTTATTAAGTGATATATGTCATGCTTAGGATTTTAAGTATGTGCTATGTTTTAAACATGTTTTGCGGTTAATATGTTGTACTTACTGGGCATAAAGCTCACGAAGTGTGTTCATGCTGTAGGTAAGCTTCCTATAGCGCAAACACCAAGGGGCGATGATGACGGCAGAGGTGGATGTGAGGATGAGGTTATGGATACACCGCGAGTATTCTTCCGCACAGTATGAGTAAATAGTATTTTGAACGGTGACAGTTAAACAGTATTTTGAATAGTAAAGATTAATTGGTATTTTGGAACTGTAAACAGTATATGTATGAATAGTATATTTAAATAGTGTCTGGTAAATATTAATCAAATAAACAAGTATATAAGTGTGTATGTATATTTGAAATCCTTATGTTTTTCAAATTTCGCATTTTAATAGTATACGTATGTGAATAGTAATACGTACGCGTATATTAAAAAAAAATCCCTCTAAATTTATGGTATTAAATTCAGCAAGTTTAAGTATCGGTTTTAAGGAGGAAGTATAAGTAAAAGCTAAAGAAGCAAGTAATAGTTTTCAGTGACGGTCCGGGCCGCTGAGGGCACGGGGCGTCACAGTTGGTATCAGAGCGGTTTCCTGCCATCCTACCTCACATCACCGCATGCCTACCTCATCTGTCCAAGTAAGTTAGTTTTATTTTTAGTCGGTAAATGTTTATCTATTGAAGATAACATTTTATAGTAATGAAACGACAAAATCTATGATGGCGAGGATAAGATGAAAAGATGCTGAGATCATTATACGAAAAATCACGACCATGCAGTGCTAGAGAGCTGCTCAGAGAAAGAACATGGATTGCTGCTCGAGTTGTACCGATCTTTAGAGCTAGTTGTCCACTAAGTTTCGAGTGGCAAACAGTACTCCTGCACTCTATGAGAATGTCAGGACTGGTTTCACATTATCAAAGTGATTCCCCGATTGTATGTCATTGACCAGGATAACTGAGTCCTGTTGGCTGTTGATATCTCTCAGGAAGATACTCTCGTGTGTATCGAGATCCTTATGTAGGAAAATAAATCAGTAAAAACGTATCAGAGTGGCGCAGCGGAACAATAAAAATTTTTAGATCGTTAAATATCTCATGATGCCATATACAATAAACCAACAACAATTAAAACTCATACCTCAAGGACACTAATCTTGCAGGAGGAGAATGACCGGAGGCTTCAACCAACTAGCCTTCTCTACTATTCTCCAATTCCCGAATGGCTGAGTGTGTGGGCACTCTGAACCTCGATCGGTATGCTAGCACTGCTAGTCTTCTTCCGACCACCCAGATCTCTAAAGAACTTTATTGTCACGATGAGCTGGGCAACAATAAGCCTGCTCACCTGAGAGTCTGTGGTCTGAGAGAACTGGAGTGGCAGGACCTCTATTTATAGACCTGCATGAGGTGAATCTCTGAATTTGAATTGGATTAGGAAAAGATATTTTCCCTTATCCAAACCCATAAAATCCGAATTTTTCAAAGGGAGAATCTCCACAATATAATTCTGTTTTACTAGGATAAATCCAATCAAATCTAAACAAGATTTTAACTAAAATTTTTATCTCCCTTTTTCAACAAAAAATCCGAATTTCACAAGGAGAAAATCCTCCAAAAAATTTCAGCCATTATGGATAAGGGAGAATCAAAAATTCCACTAGGATTTTCAAGCTTAAATCTCATCTCAACCTTATCCAAAAATAACCGAATTTCCTAGGATAAAGGCTCCAAAATTTCGACCACTTTTAGGGAGGAGAGAATCCAAATTCAACTAGGATTGAAGCTTGAATTTACCCTTGAATCTCATCCACAAAATCCGAAATCTTTCATGAGGATTATCCTCAAAAATTTCGTCCCTTATTTGTTGGGATTTGGATTCAAAATTCAAGTAGGATTCTAACAAGATTATCCTCTCCAAATCCAACTCAAATTCGAATTTCAAACCCTGTGGATTTTCCACAACAAATTCGAATCCTACTTGGACTGTGATTCAAAATTTGAATTTCAAATTTCAAATTCAAATTTCAAATTCAAATTTCAAATTTCAAATTTCAAATTTCAAATTTAAATTTCAAATTCAAATTTCAAATTCAAATTTCAAATTCAAATTTCAAATTCAAAATTCAAATTTCAAATTTCAAATTTCAAATTTCAAATTTCAAAATTCAAATTTCAAATTCCACAAAACGGTTGTGTTTCATATTCTTGTTCTCATGGATAATTTTCTACAACTCCAATCCAATCTCAAATAAAATCATGACAACTTTATTTGGAGTTCAAATAATTGTGTACTCTATTATCCAAAATAAAATCTGAATCCAACCGGAGAGAATCTTGTCTACCATCCTAATCCTGTGTCATCACCATCCATCCATAATAAACTAGCCAATAGCATACACAAATCAATTTGCCAAACGTTAAGGAATTATGTGGAGCTAGTAGAGGGACTGATTGGACATATATAATCGAGCTCCCGTGATTCCATATGATCATCATTCTGTACCGAACAACTCAATCATATGATCACTAGTTTCAGAGTCACACCACTATAAACCTGAAACTGAACTCCCAATTATATACCGTATTACGTAAGCCTGTGACGAGCTACTATCCAATGACCTTGTCATATATGCAAAACCCTCATATGATATCCATGATCAGCCTTAGGTCAAAGTCCGTTTAATCCTACTGATCAGGCTATCTTAAAGTTCCATTATACTTCCGAATCAAGAAAATGATTATTTACCATATGTGAATAAGAAGTCATCCGCCCAGCAGACGACCCAAGGCCTTGTCCGTTTTCACATTCAGTATAATACCTTTAAGGGGATACCTTTAACTCCTCAGAGCTATGATTCCGATATCTGCAAACAAACCCTTCATCGTATACAAGTCATGCACCCAACAAACCGGTCTATAAGCTTACTACCTCTGAGACGCTTTAGCCATTGGAACATCAAAGTACACAAGTCATATACATGAAGTAGTTCATTTACTCAGGATTAAGGTTATTGCACAATGAACGTCAAAAGCAGATTGATCCACTCATAATGGACTACGTAGATCAATCACGCTTTAGTCCCGGTCTAATATGTCACCACCAAGCAACATATCTATGTCTCTACTTGGGAGTCCAGCTCCAGACAGTCAAGACAAACCGTCCCTTCTAAGGCTTTAGACAACATAATAGTCTTATCATGAGTTAGATGCTCGGTCTAACCACATAGACTACAGACCATAGTTTTGACTGCTAACTTTAGAACATTGTCTTCTCGCATACAAAAGTCCATTGCATGCAATATTCTAACAGTTTAAACACAAGCAGTCAGTGAGCCACATTTGCTTACATTTACTTTAACATGTAAATAAGACGAGGACAAATAGCAATGTAATGAATAACCTCTATGTATAATTTTATTATCCAGTTCAAAATGAATACATCAAAATGTCTCTAATACTTAGGGCATTTCCTAACAATCTTCCACTTACCCTAAGCCAGCAGATGTGCCATGTTACGCATCCCCATCGCCTCTACATGCCTCTCAAAGCTTCTAGCCACCAAAGTCTTAGTAAAGGGATCAGCGATGTTGTCCTCGGACGCGATCTTACATACATCCACTTGTCCTGTCTCCACATGCCCTCTAATAATATGATACCTCCGATCTATGTGCTTGGTCCTCTTGTGGTGCCGAGATTCCCTTGTGTTGGCAATAGCCCCTGTATTATCACAGTAAAGTGTGATAGGCTTGTCAACACCTGGAATGACCTCAAGGTCTCTAAAGAACTTGCGGAGTCAAACCGCTTCTTTAGATGCCTCAGCCGCAGCCACATACTCAGCCTCCATAGTAGAGTCAGCTGTGTAGCCCTGCTTCACGCTCCTCCACACAATGGCGCCTCCTCCGAGTAAAAACACTGATCCAGATGTCGATTTCCTCGAATCCTTTCAAGTCTGGAAGTCTGAGTCCGTGTATCCTACGGGTGTTAGGTCCCCTCCAGAATACACCAGCATATAATCCCTCGTTCTCTTAAGATACTTGAGTATATGCTTTACTGCTTGCCAGTGCTTGGTTCCAGGATTTGCTTGATATCGACTCACCATACCTACTGCAAAACATATGTCTGGGCGAGTGCAAAGCATAGCGTACATAAGGCTACCCACAGCGGATGCATAAGGGACCTTACTTATACGCTCTCTTTCTTCCGATGTCTTAGGACAGTCATCCAATGAAAGAGTTAAACCGGCAATAGAAGGTTATGAGCCTTTCTTTGCCTTTAGCATTGCATATTTGTCAATTATTTTATCTATGTATGAAGCTTGGGATAATGCTATCATTTTGTTCTTTCGATCTCTGAAGAGACGAATGCCTAGAACATAATTAGCTTCTCCCAAGTCCTTCATGTCAAACTGTTGGTGTAGCCAAAGCTTGACCGATGATAAGTTCCCTACATCATTCCCAATGAGTAGTATATCATCGACATAGAGTATCAGAAAGACCACTTTTCCATCCTTAATACGTTTATAAACACAAGGTTCATCAACGTTCTGCTCAAAACCAAATGTCTTAATCGCTTGATCAAACCTCTGGTTCCATGAGCGGGATGCTTGCTTTAATCCATAAATGGATCTAAGCAACTTGCAGACTTTCCTATCTTGGCCTTTTGCTACGAACCCTTCGGGCTGTATCATATAGATACATTCTTCAAGATGGCCATTCAAGAATACCGTCTTGACATCCATTTGCCAGATCTCGTAATCGAGAGCCACAGCAATGGACAGAAGAATACTGATAGACTTCAGCATAGCAACAGGCGAAAAGGTTTCCTCGTAATCGATTCCAGCCTTTTGCGTGTATCCCTTTGCAACCAGTCTAGCTTTGAAAGTTTCCACTCTCCCTTTCGCATCCTTCTTTCTTTTGTAGACCCATTTGCATCCAATGGGTTTTATCCCATCCGGCAAATCTACAAGTTCCCAAACAGAGTTGGATTTCATAGAATCCATCTCATTGTTCATAGCCTGTTTCCAAGATTTAGAATCAACATCATTTATAGCTTCATCATATGTGACCGGATCTTCCTCATGCTCATGAGTCTCGGCCTGGTATACCTCAGCATCATACATAAAGAAATTAGGTTTCTTAGAAACCCTCCCACTACGACGAGGCACCCTAAATTGTTGATCATTTGCAGGTCTTTCACTTGAACTTGGACTTGCGTCCAAGACCGAAATCTGTGGAGCAGTTCTTTCACCCGATAACTCCTTTAGCACTACTTTGCTTCGAGGTTTAAAGTCATTCATGTGACTTTCCTCCAAGAATGTCGCATGGGTTGAGACAATGTCTTTTTGTTCCTTCGAGTTATAGAACAGACCTCCTTTAGTTCCTTTTGGATACCCTACAAACATGCATAATTCTGATCTTGGTTCCAACTTCTTCGCATCCCCATCCAGTACATGTGCCGGGCAGCCCCATATTCTCATATGTCCAAGGGAGGGCTTCCTGCCACGCCACAATTCATACGGAGTTCTAGGAATTGATTTGCTCGGAACCTGGTTCAGAATATAGCACGCTTTTTGTAAAGCATATCCCCAAAATGATAATGGCAGCGATGAATAACTCATCATGGACCGTACCATATCCAACAAGGTCCTGTTTCTCCTTTCGGCTACACCATTCTGTTATGGAGTACCAGGTGCAGTCAATTGGGATAAAATCCCGTTCTCTACAAGATGTCCTAGAAATTCATCGGAGAGGTATTCGCCACCTCGATCAGATCGAAGTGTCTTTATGGATTTATCCAATTGCTTTTCCACTTCTGCACGATACTCTTTGAACTTGTCAAAGGTTTCACTCTTGCGGTGCATCAGATACACATATCCATACCTCGAGTAATTATCTATAAAAGAGACATAATACTCGAACCCTCCTCGTGCTGTGACGTTCATGGGGCCACATACGTCAGTGTGCACAATTTCTAAGAGCTCCTTAGCCCTTGTACCCTTAGCTCCAAAAGACCTCTTAGTCATTTTACCCTCTAGACAAGACTCACATTGGGGAAGTCGTACCTCCTCCAGAGATTCCAGAGGACCGTCTTTCACCAATCTTTGAATCCTATCCTGATTAATATGACCAAGTCTTAAATGCCAAAGATACGCCTTGTTAGAGTGAGAAACTTTCAACCTTTTAGAGTTATCAATTAATTCAGTGTCAAGCAGTGAGTACATCTTTGGTCTGATCAAATATAGGTTTCCATCCATCCATCCAGAACAGATAAAAGACTTATTTCTACGAATATCAACTCTTTTACTAAAAGAAACTGAATAAGAATCCTTTATTAAACAAGCTACCGATATAAGGTTCCTCCTAAAATTAGGAACATAAAAACAGTCTTTCAATAAAATAAACCTAAATTGATCAAAATAAAGATGAATGTCTCCCACTGCCTCAGCCACCACAAAGCTACCATCTCCAGTCCGCAACGAGAGGCTCCTATCATGTAGACTTCTCGTTTCCACGAACCCTTGCATAGAAACACAAACATGATTAGTGGCGCCCGAATCAATGACCCAAGTGTCTTTCGATTCTTCCACCAAACACGCTTCTAAGTAATGAAGTTCCTTACCTTCCTTGCCCTTGGCGGCTAGGAATTCCCGGCAAGCCTTCTTAAAGTGACCTACCTTCCCACAGTGGAAGCATTTGGACTTTTTAGGGTCCTTTGGCTTCTTGTTCTTCTTCTTCTTCTTCCCGTCCGAGACAGGAGGTTTAGAAGAACTTGAAGCCACTTGCTTCTTATTTGGCCTCTTCCTCTTCCGTGAGGGATTGGAAGATTCCGCCAAATTGGCCTCTCCTTTAGGTCGGACCGTATCCTCATCCCTGATCATCCGCTCATAAGCTTGTAGTTGCTTCATAAGCTCGGTTAGTCCTAACTCCTTTGTCGCTAGATTGTATGTGGCTTTAAACCCCACAAAATCTTTAGACAGAGTCTTGAACACCATCTCGATCTGGGTGTTGTAGTCCAACTCAGCACCATTCTCGGTAGCCTCAGCGAAGAATCCCATTAGAGTGATCATGTCCTTCACCGGAGCACCCGCCTTTTGCTTGGAGTTCATAATGCTGGTGATTGTAGACTGTCGAGCCAATTTTTCTTGGCCTCCGAACATGTCCTCCAGATTTTCCATGATCTCCCCAGCAACTTGATAAGTCTCATACTGCTTTTGTAAAGCACTCGTCATCCTAGCAAGGATGTAGCATCGAGCTATCTCATTGGATTCTCTCTAACGATTATAGGCAACCGGGACCTCCTCAAGTGGTGTGTCAGGTTTGGGCCCAGGTGGGCATGGTTCGTCCAGTACGAACTTATGTCTCTCGCAGCTGAGAACTATTAATAGATTTCTTTTCCAATCTTTATAATTGTCGCCATTCAACTTATTTTCAGTAAGTATCGAAATGAGGGGTATCGGTGACATTTTGAATTGAAATAAAATTATACTAGACATCATTACAAAGCCCAAGCAAATATACAGATAATTTAGCAAATAAAAACATACAAGTATGTTCCTACATGAAACTTGAAAAAACATGTAGCATTGCAACGGTAATTCTCAGCACCTATTGCCCCAAGCCACCGAGGGGTGGTCATGAGAACAAATAGCCGGAACATGGACCCCGTCCAATTAATATATGTTACCTTAAATCCTCCAAGGTTAAGACATATATTAATAACTGCTTATTTGGCCACCAGTCTAGTTAACAGAGCTTCTAGGGAAGGTTAATAACTAAACGAGTCTTGAGTGTTTAACCATTGTTTACGTAGCCCGATCCACGTCCTGCCAAGCCACCGAGGGGTGGTCATGAATAGGATCGCACCTGAACACGTTTTCCACATAGGAGATCCAATCTAGTATACCGGCGGCGGTAAACACCTACCGAGGGGTGTGGTCAGGGCAGAACTGACGCGAGGCGTTACCATGCTTTCACATATGGATCAACAATGGAGGCCGTGGGTTTTGTTTGAAACCCTCTCCTACTCAATATTTTGAAAAACATGCAAGTTTTGACAAATTATGTATGATCAATATAGTATGAGCGGCACTCACCTATCCTATATGACATGTTATCAAATATGCATACAAAACATCCATCAATACATATTTATACATCCATGACATATCACAGAAAAAATAATTGACAGAATAACCAAGCTATGGTTCCATCCTAGAACAAAGAAAATAAAGATTACAAAATTCCATCCAAAGCATTCTTTGGGTCTTGAATTCTGTTCCGTCTTCTTGTATCCATCTTTATGTAGCCTCTCCATTTATTTCTCATCCCAAGAATTATTTAAAATTTAAATCTCCGAAAATTTAAATTTCAAATTCAAATTCCAAATTCGAATTTCAAATTTAAACTTCAAATTTAAATTTTAAACAATTTTAAACATCATGTGTAATAATATGTAATTTCAAAAATTTCAAATTTTTAATTACATATTTTTTAAACAAGATTTAAAATTAAATCTCAAATTTAAAAATCAAAATTTTCTGGTTTTTGGGCCGTCGGACCGCCGCCCCCATAGGCGGCAGCCGCCGTGGGCAGCCACCAACCCCGGAGGGGCTGGCAGCCCACGGCTGCCCCTTGTGCAGCCCTGCCGGGCTGCAGGCCAAGCCTGCAGCGCCAGGCTGCACGCCCAGGCTGGGCGCAGCAGCCGGCAGGCTGCACGCCCAGGCTGCGGCCAGCCTTGGGCAGGCTGCGCCACCCTCGGCTGCAGGCCAAGACTGTGGCCGTGGGTGATGTTTGCCTGCAGAGGGGCTGCCGCAGCCCCATCAAGGTTTGTCGGCCTATCCCGAAGGGTTGTGTCTCGATTTTCGTGCCATATTCCAATTTACCTATTAGGATCTCCAAAAATTAATTTGAATCCCAATGAAATTGAAATTTTCCACACAATCAAAATTTCAATCTTTAAATTAAATTTAACTTTTGGGAAAAATAAATTACGGTCTTTAATCTTCAATCTCCTCCAAGAATAATTAAAAAATTCCTAAACCGTTTCCGGTGTTCAAAAATTCTAACCATAAAAATTCTAAGAGACAAGAGTTAATATCCATGGGAAAATTACAGTGTTAATAAACTGCTCCCATGGTTACATAAAAATTCCTAGATACAATTTTTCTAAATTCTAAGGAACCATAACCAGTATAAACAAGCATGCTTATAATAATTCAAAAAATTAAAATAACCACATACTTTATACATAATACATGATAACAACATAAAGGAACCCTAGAATGCCACTTTCTAAATATCAAATCCATACATAAATAAAAAAAAACTAAGTAATTGTCTAATTTATGTACATGGCATAGTCATGAGATGGCTCTGATACCAATTGTAGGAAAATAAATCGGTAAAAACGTATCAGAGTGGCGCAGCGGAACAATAAAAATTTTTAGATCGTTAAATATCTCATGATGCCATATACAATAAACCAACAACAATTAAAACTCATACCTTAAGGACGCCAATCTTGCAGGAGGAGAATGACCGGAGGCTTCAACCAACTAGCCTTCTCTACTATTCTCCAATTCCCGAATGGCTGAGTGTGTGGGCACTCTGAACCTCGATCGGTATGCTAGCACTGCTAGTCTTCTTCCGACCACCCAGATCTCTAAATAACTTTATTGTCACGATGAGCTGTGCAACAATAAGCCTGCTCACCTGAGAGTCTGTGGTCTGAGAGAACTGGAGTGGCAGGACCTCTATTTATAGACCTGCATGAGGTCAATCTCTGAATTTGAATTGGATTAGGAAAATGACCGGAGGAGAATCTCCAATCTTGCAGGAGGAGAATGACCGGAGGCTTCAACCAACTAGCCTTCTCTACTATTCTCCAATTCCCGAATGGCTGAGTGTGTGGGCACTCTGAACCTCGATCGGTATGCTAGCACTGCTAGTCTTCTTACGACCACCCAGATCTCTAAAGAACTTTATTGTCACGATGAGCTGTGCAACAATAAGCCTGCTCACCTGAGAGTCTGTGATCTGAGAGAACTGGAGTGGCAGGACCTCTATTTATAGACCTGCATGTGGTGAATCTCTGAATTTGAATTGGATTAGGAAAAGATATTTTCCCTTATCCAAACCCATAAAATCCGAATTTTTCAAAGGGAGAATCTCCACAATATAATTCTGTTTTACTAGGATAAATCCAATCAAATCTAAACAAGATTTTAACTAAAATTTTTATCTCCCTTTTTCAACAAAAAATCCGAATTTCACAAGGAGAAAATCCTCCAAAAAATTTCGGCCATTATGGATAAGGGAGAATCAAAAATTCCACTAGGATTTTCAAGCTTAAATCTCATCTCAACCTTATCCAAAAATAACCGAATTTCCTAGGATAAAGGCTCCAAAATTTCGACCACTTTTAGGGAGGAGAGAATCCAAATTCAACTAGGATTGAAGCTTGAATTTACCCTTGAATCTCATCCACAAAATCCGAAATCTTTCATGAGGATTATCCTCAAAAATTTCGTCCCTTATTTGTTGGGATTTGGATTCAAAATTCAAGTAGGATTCTAACAAGATTATCCTCTCCAAATCCAACTCAAATTCGAATTTCAAACCTTGTGGATTTTCCACAACAAATTCGAATCCTACTTGGACTGTGATTCAAAATTTGAATTTCAAATTTCAAATTCAAATTTCAAATTCAAATTTCAAATTTCAAATTTCAAATTTCAAATTTAAATTTCAAATTCAAATTTCAAATTCGAATTTCAAATTCGAATTTCAAATTCAAATTTCAAATTCAAATTTCAAATTCAAAATTCAAATTTCAAATTTCAAAATTCAAATTTCAAATTTCAAAATTCAAATTTCAAATTCCACAAAACGGTTGTGTTTCATATTCTTGTTCTCATGGATAATTTTCTACAACTCCAATCCAATCTCAAATAAAATCATGACAACTTTATTTGGAGTTCAAATAATTGTGTACTCTATTATCCAAAATAAAATCTGAATCCAACCGGAGAGAATCTTGTCTACCATCCTAATCCTGTGTCATCACCATCCATCCATAATAAACTAGCCAATAGCATACACAAATCAATTTGCCAAACGTTAAGGAATTATGTGGAGCTAGTAGAGGGACTGATTGGACATATATAATCGAGCTCCCGTGATTCCATATGATCATCATTCTGTACCGAACAACTCAATCATATGATCACTAGTTTCAGAGTCACACCACTATAAACCTGAAACTGAACTCCCAATTATATACCGTATTACGTAAGCCTGTGACGAGCTACTATCCAATGACCTTGTCATATATGCAAAACCCTCATATGATATCCATGATCAGCCTTAGGTCAAAGTCCGTTTAATCCTACTGATCAGGCTATCTTAAAGTTCCATTATACTTCCGAATCAAGAAAATGATTATTTACCATATGTGAATAAGAAGTCATCCGCCCAGCAGACGACCCAAGGCCTTGTCCGTTTTCACATTCAGTATAATGCCTTTAAGGGGATACCTTTAACTCCTCAGAGCTATGATTCCGATATCTGCAAACAAACCCTTCATCGTATACAAGTCATGCACCCAACAAACCGGTCTATAAGCTTACTACCTCTGAGACGCTTTAGCCATTGGAACATCAAAGTACACAAGTCATATACATGAAGTAGTTCATTTACTCAGGATTAAGGTTATTGCACAATGAACGTCAAAAGCAGATTGATCCACTCATGATGGACTACGTAGATCAATCACGCTTTAGTCCCGGTCTAATATGTCACCACCAAGCAACATATCTATGTCTCTACTTGGGAGTCCAGCTCCAGACAGTCAAGACAAACCGTCCCTTCTAAGGCTTTAGACAACATAATAGTCTTATCATGAGTTAGATGCTCGGTCTAACCACATAGACTACAGACCATAGTTTTGACTGCTAACTTTAGAACATTGTCTTCTCGCATACAAAAGTCCATTGCATGCAATATTCTAACAGTTTAAACACAAGCAGTCAGTGAGCCACATTTGCTTACATTTACTTTAACATGTAAATAAGACGAGGACAAATAGCAATGTAATGAATAACCTCTATGTATAATTTTATTATCCAGTTCAAAATGAATACATCAAAATGTCTCTAATACTTAGGGCATTTCCTAACAATCTTCCACTTACCCTAAGCCAGCAGATGTGCCATGTTACGCATCCCCATCGCCTCTACATGCCTCTCAAAGCTTCTAGCCACCAAAGTCTTAGTAAAGGGATCAGCGATGTTGTCCTCGGACGCGATCTTACATACATCCACTTGTCCTGTCTCCACATGCCCTCTAATAATATGATACCTCCGATCTATGTGCTTGGTCCTCTTGTGGTGCCGAGATTCCCTTGTGTTGGCAATAGCCCCTGTATTATCACAGTAAAGTGTGATAGGCTTGTCAACACCTGGAATGACCTCAAGGTCTCTAAAGAACTTGCGGAGCCAAACCGCTTCTTTAGATGTCTCAGCCGCAGCCACATACTCAGCCTCCATAGTAGAGTCAGCTGTGTAGCCCTGCTTCACGCTCCTCCACACAATGGCGCCTCCTCCGAGTAAAAACACTGATCCAGATGTCGATTTCTTCGAATCCTTTCAAGTCTGGAAGTCTGAGTCCGTGTATCCTACGGGTGTTAGGTCCCCTCCAGAATACACCAGCATATAATCCCTCGTTCTCTTAAGATACTTGAGTATATGCTTTACTGCTTGCCAGTGCTTGGTTCCAGGATTTGCTTGATATCGACTCACCATACCTACTGCAAAACATATGTCTGGGGGAGTGCAAAGCATAGCGTACATAAGGCTACCCACAGCGGATGCATAAGGGACCTTACTTATACGCTCTCTTTCTTCCGATGTCTTAGGACAGTCATCCAATGAAAGAGTTAAACCGGCAATAGAAGGTTATGAGCCTTTCTTTGCCTTTAGCATTGCATATTTGTCAATTATTTTATCTATGTATGAAGCTTGGGATAATGCTATCATTTTGTTCTTTCGATCTCTGAAGAGACGAATGCCTAGAACATAATTAGCTTCTCCCAAGTCCTTCATGTCAAACTGTTGGTGTAGCCAAAGCTTGACCGATGATAAGTTCCCTACATCATTCCCAATGAGTAGTATATCATCGACATAGAGTATCAGAAAGACCACTTTTCCATCCTTAATACGTTTATAAACACAAGGTTCATCAACGTTCTGCTCAAAACCAAATGTCTTAATCGCTTGATCAAACCTCTGGTTCCATGAGCGGGATGCTTGCTTTAATCCATAAATGGATCTAAGCAACTTGCAGACTTTCCTATCTTGGCCTTTTGCTACGAACCCTTCGGGCTGTATCATATAGATACATTCTTCAAGATGGCCATTCAAGAATGCCGTCTTGACATCCATTTGCCAGATCTCGTAATCGAGAGCCACAGCAATGGACAGAAGAATACTGATAGACTTCAGCATAGCAACAGGCGAAAAGGTTTCCTCATAATCGATTCCAGCCTTTTGCGTGTATCCCTTTGCAACCAGTCTAGCTTTGAAAGTTTCCACTCTCCCTTTCGCATCCTTCTTTCTTTTGTAGACCCATTTGCATCCAATGGGTTTTATCCCATCCGGCAAATCTACAAGTTCCCAAACAGAGTTGGATTTCATAGAATCCATCTCATTGTTCATAGCCTGTTTCCAAGATTTAGAATCAACATCATTTATAGCTTCATCATATGTGACCGGATCTTCCTCATGCTCATGAGCCTCGGCCTGGTATACCTCAGCATCATACATAAAGAAATTAGGTTTCTTAGAAACCCTCCCACTACGACGAGGCACCCTAAATTGTTGATCGTTTGCAGGTCTTTCACTTGAACTTGGACTTGCGTCCAAGACCGAAATCTGTGGAGCAGTTCTTTCACCCGATAACTCCTTTAGCACTACTTTGCTTCGAGGTTTAAAGTCATTCATGTGACTTTCCTCCAAGAATGTCGCATGGGTTGAGACAATGTCTTTTTGTTCCTTCGAGTTATAGAACAGACCTCCTTTAGTTCCTTTTGGATACCCTACAAACATGCATAATTCTGATCTTGGTTCCAACTTCTTCGCATCCCCATCCAGTACATGTGCCGGGCAGCCCCATATTCTCATATGTCCAAGGGAGGGCTTCCTGCCACGCCACAATTCATACGGAGTTCTAGGAATTGATTTGCTCGGAACCTGGTTCAGAATATAGCACGCCGTTTGTAAAGCATATCCCCAAAATGATAATGGCAGCGATGAATAACTCATCATGGACCGTACCATATCCAACAAGGTCCTGTTTCTCCTTTCGGCTACACCATTCTGTTATGGAGTACCAGGTGCAGTCAATTGGGATAAAATCCCGTTCTCTACAAGATGTCCTAGAAATTCATCGGAGAGGTATTCGCCACCTCGATCAGATCGAAGTGTCTTTATGGATTTATCCAATTGCTTTTCCACTTCTGCACGATACTCTTTGAACTTGTCAAAGGTTTCACTCTTGCGGTGCATCAGATACACATATCCATACCTCGAGTAATTATCTATAAAAGAGACATAATACTCGAACCCTCCTCGTGCTGTGACGTTCATGGGGCCACATACGTCAGTGTGCACAATTTCTAAGAGCTCCTTAGCCCTTGTACCCTTAGCTCCAAAAGACCTCTTAGTCATTTTACCCTCTAGACAAGACTCACATTGGGGAAGTCGTACCTCCTCCAGAGATTCCAGAGGACCGTCTTTCACCAATCTTTGAATCCTATCCTGATTAATATGACCAAGTCTTAAATGCCAAAGATACGCCTTGTTAGAGTGAGAAACTTTCAACCTTTTAGAGTTATCAATTAATTCAGTGTCAAGCAGTGAGTACATCTTTGGTCTGATCAAATATAGGTTTCCATCCATCCATCCAGAACAGATAAAAGACTTATTTCTACGAATATCAACTCTTTTACTAAAAGAAACTGAATAAGAATCCTTTATTAAACAAGCTACCGATATAAGGTTCCTCCTAAAATTAGGAACATAAAAACAGTCTTTCAATAAAATAAACCTAAATTGATCAAAATAAAGATGAATGTCTCCCACTGCCTCAGCCACCACAAAGCTACCATCTCCAGTCCGCAACGAGAGGCTCCTATCATGTAGACTTCTCGTTTCCACGAACCCTTGCATAGAAACACAAACATGATTAGTGGCGCCCGAATCAATGACCCAAGTGTCTTTCGATTCTTCCACCAAACACGCTTCTAAGTAATGAAGTTCCTTACCTTCCTTGCCCTTGGCGGCTAGGAATTCCCGGCAAGCCTTCTTAAAGTGACCTACCTTCCCACAGTGGAAGCATTTGGACTTTTTAGGGTCCTTTGGCTTCTTGTTCTTCTTCTTCTTCTTCCCGTCCGAGACAGGAGGTTTAGAAGAACTGGAAGCCACTTGCTTCTTATTTGGCCTCTTCCTCTTCCGTGAGGGATTGGAAGATTCCGCCAAATTGGCCTCTCCTTTAGGTCGGACCGTATCCTCATCCCTGATCATCCGTTCATAAGCTTGTAGTTGCTTCATAAGCTCGGTTAGTCCTAACTCCTTTGTCGCTAGATTGTATGTGGCTTTAAACCCCACAAAATCTTTAGACAGAGTCTTGAACACCATCTCGATCTGGGTGTTGTAGTCCAACTCAGCACCATTCTCGGTAGCCTCAGCGAAGAATCCCATTAGAGTGATCATGTCCTTCACCGGAGCACCCGCCTTTTGCTTGGAGTTCATAATGCTGGTGATTGTAGACTGTCGAGCCAATTTTTCTTGGCCTCCGAACATGTCCTCCAGATTTTCCATGATCTCCCCAGCAACTTGATAAGTCTCATACTGCTTTTGTAAAGCACTCGTCATCCTAGCAAGGATGTAGCATCGAGCTATCTCATTGGATTCTCTCTAACGATTATAGGCAACCGGGACCTCCTCAAGTGGTGTGTCAGGTTTGGGCCCAGGTGGGCATGGTTCGTCCAGTACGAACTTATGTCTCTCGCAGCTGAGAACTATTAATAGATTTCTTTTCCAATCTTTATAATTGTCGCCATTCAACTTATTTTCAGTAAGTATCGAAATGAGGGGTGTCGGTGACATTTTGAATTGAAATAAAATTATACTAGACATCATTACAAAGCCCAAGCAAATATACAGATAATTTAGCAAATAAAAACATACAAGTATGTTCCTACATGAAACTTGAAAAAACATGTAGCATTGCAACGGTAATTCTCAGCACCTATTGCCCCAAGCCACCGAGGGGTGGTCATGAGAACAAATAGCCGGAACATGGACCCCGTCCAATTAATATATGTTACCTTAAATCCTCCAAGGTTAAGACATATATTAATAACTGCTTATTTGGCCACCAGTCTAGTTAACAGAGCTTCTAGGGAAGGTTAATAACTAAACAAGTCTTGAGTGTTTAACCATTGTTTACGTAGCCCGATCCACGTCCTGCCAAGCCACCGAGGGGTGGTCATGAATAGGATCGCACCTGAACACGTTTTCCACATAGGAGATCCAATCTAGTATACCGGCGGCGGTAAACACCTACCGAGGGGTGTGGTCAGGGCAGAACTGACGCGAGGCGTTACCATGCTTTCACATATGGATCAACAATGGAGGCCGTGGGTTTTGTTTGAAACCCTCTCCTACTCAATATTTTGAAAAACATGCAAGTTTTGACAAATTATGTATGATCAATATAGTATGAGCGGCACTCACCTATCCTATATGACATGTTATCAAATATGCATACAAAACATCCATCAATACATATTTATACATCCATGACATATCACAGAAAAAATAATTGACAGAATAACCAAGCTATGGTTCCATCCTAGAACAAAGAAAATAAAGATTACAAAATTCCATCCAAAGCATTCTTTGGGTCTTGAATTCTGTTCCGTCTTCTTGTATCCATCTTTATGTAGCCTCTCCATTTATTTCTCATCCCAAGAATTATTTAAAATTTAAATCTCCAAAAATTTAAATTTCAAATTCAAATTCCAAATTCGAATTTCAAATTTAAACTTCAAATTTAAATTTTAAACAATTTTAAACATCATGTGTAATAATATGTAATTTCAAAAATTTCAAATTTTTAATTACATATTTTTTAAACAAGATTTAAAATTAAATCTCAAATTTAAAAATCAAAATTTTCTGGTTTTTGGGCCGTCGGACCGCCGCCCCCGTAGGCGGCAGCCGCCGTGGGCAGCCACCAACCCCGGAGGGGCTGGCAACCCACGGCTGCCCCTTGTGCAGCCCTGCCGGGCTGCAGGCCAAGCCTGCAGCGCCAGGCTGCACGCCCAGGCTGGGCGCAGCAGCCGGCAGGCTGCACGCCCAGGCTGGGCGCAGCAGCCGGCAGGCTGCACGCCCAGGCTGCGGCCAGCCTTGGGCAGGCTGCGCCACCCTCGGCTGCAGGCCAAGCCTGCGGCCGTGGGTGATGTTTGCCTGCAGAGGGGCTGCCGCAGCCCCATCAAGGTTTGTCGGCCTATCCCGAAGGGTTGTGTCTCGATTTTCGTGCCATATTCCAATTTACCTATTAGGATCTCCAAAAATTAATTTGAATCCCAATGAAATTGAAATTTTCCACACAATCAAAATTTCAATCTTTAAATTAAATTTAACTTTTGGGAAAAATAAATTATGGTCTTTAATCTTCAATCTCCTCCAAGAATAATTAAAAAATTCCTAAACCGTTTCCGGTGTTCAAAAATTCTAACCATAAAAATTCTAAGAGACAAGAGTTAATATCCATGGGAAAATTACAGTGTTAATAAACTGCTCCCATGGTTACATAAAAATTCCTAGATACAATTTTTCTAAATTCTAAGGAACCATAACCAGTATAAACAAGCATGCTTATAATAATTCAAAAAATTAAAATAACCACATACTTTATACATAATACATGATAACAACATAAAGGAACCCTAGAATGCCACTTTCTAAATATCAAATCCATACATAAATAAAAAAAAACTAAGTAATTGTCTAATTTATGTACATGGCATAGTCATGAGATGGCTCTGATACCAATTGTAGGAAAATAAATCGGTAAAAACGTATCAGAGTGGCGCAGCGGAACAATAAAAATTTTTAAATCGTTAAATATCTCATGATGCCATATACAATAAACCAACAACAATTAAAACTCATACCTTAAGGACGCCAATCTTGCAGGAGGAGAATGACCGGAGGCTTCAACCAACTAGCCTTCTCTACTATTCTCCAATTCCCGAATGGCTGAGTGTGTGGGCACTCTGAACCTCGATCGGTATGCTAGCACTGCTAGTCTTCTTCCGACCACCCAGATCTCTAAAGAACTTTATTGTCACGATGAGCTGTGCAACAATAAGCCTGCTCACCTGAGAGTCTGTGGTCTGAGAGAACTGGAGTGGCAGGACCTCTATTTATAGACCTGCATGAGGTCAATCTCTGAATTTGAATTGGATTAGGAAAATGACCGGAGGAGAATCTCCAATCTTGCAGGAGGAGAATGACCGGAGGCTTCAACCAACTAGCCTTCTCTACTATTCTCCAATTCCCGAATGGCTGAGTGTGTGGGCACTCTGAACCTCAATCGGTATGCTAGCACTGCTAGTCTTCTTACGACCACCCAGATCTCTAAAGAACTTTATTGTCACGATGAGCTGTGCAACAATAAGCCTGCTCACCTGAGAGTCTGTGATCTGAGAGAACTGGAGTGGCAGGACCTCTATTTATAGACCTGCATGAGGTGAATCTCTGAATTTGAATTGGATTAGGAAAAGATATTTTCCCTTATCCAAACCCATAAAATCCGAATTTTTCAAAGGGAGAATCTCCACAATATAATTCTGTTTTACTAGGATAAATCCAATCAAATCTAAACAAGATTTTAACTAAAATTTTTATCTCCCTTTTTCAACAAAAAATCCGAATTTCACAAGGAGAAAATCCTCCAAAAAATTTCGGCCATTATGGATAAGGGAGAATCAAAAATTCCACTAGGATTTTCAGGCTTAAATCTCATCTCAACCTTATCCAAAAATAACCGAATTTCCTAGGATAAAGGCTCCAAAATTTCGACCACTTTTAGGGAGGAGAGAATCCAAATTCAACTAGGATTGAAGCTTGAATTTACCCTTGAATCTCATCCACAAAATCTGAAATCTTTCATGAGGATTATCCTCAAAAATTTCGTCCCTTATTTGTTGGGATTTGGATTCAAAATTCAAGTAAGATTCTAACAAGATTATCCTCTCCAAATCCAACTCAAATTCGAATTTCAAACCTTGTGGATTTTCCACAACAAATTCGAATCCTACTTGGACTGTGATTCAAAATTTGAATTTCAAATTTCAAATTCAAATTTCAAATTCAAATTTCAAATTCAAATTTCAAATTCAAAATTCAAATTTCAAATTTCAAAATTCAAATTTCAAATTTCAAATTTCAAAATTCAAATTTCAAATTCCACAAAACGGTTGTGTTTCATATTCTTGTTCTCATGGATAATTTTCTACAACTCCAATCCAATCTCAAATAAAATCATGGCAACTTTATTTGGAGTTCAAATAATTGTGTACTCTATTATCCAAAATAAAATCTGAATCCAACCGGAGAGAATCTTGTCTACCATCCTAATCCTGTGTCATCACCATCCATGCATAATAAACTAGCCAATAGCATACACAAATCAATTTGCCAAACGTTAAGGAATTATGTGGAGCTAGTAGAGGGACTGATTGGACATATATAATCGGGCTCCCGTGATTCCATATGATCATCATTCTGTACCGAACAACTCAATCATATGATCACTAGTTTCAGAGTCACACCACTATAAACCTGAAACTGAACTCCCAATTATATACCGTATTACGTAAGCCTGTGACGAGCTACTGTCCAATGACCTTGTCATATATGCAAAACCCTCATATGATATCCATGATCAACCTTAGGTCAAAGTCCGTTTAATCCTACTGATCAGGCTATCTTAAAGTTCCATTGTACTACCGAATCAAGAAAATGATTATTCACCATATGTGAATAAGAAGTCATCCGCCCAGCAGACGACCCAAGGCCTTGTCCATTTTCACATTCAGTATAATGCCTTTAAGAGGATACCTTTAACTCCTCAGAGCTATGATTCCAATATCTGCAAACAAACCCTTCATCGTATACAAGTCATGCACCCAACAAACCGGTCCATAAGCTTACTACCTCTGAGATGCTTTAGCCATTGGAACATCAAAGTACACAAGTCATATACATGAAGTAGTTCATTTACTCAGGATTAAGGTTATTGCACAATGAACGTCAAAAGCAGATTGATCCACTCATAGCGGACTACATAGATCAATCACGCTTTAGTCCCGGTCTAATATGTCACCACCAAGCAACATATCTATGTCTCTACTTGGGAGTCCAGCTCCAGACAGTCAAGACAAACCGTCCCCTCTAAGGTTTTAGACAACATAATAGTCTTATCATGAGTTAGATGCTCGGTCTAACCCCATAGACTACAGACCATAGTTTAGACTGCTAACTTTAGAACATTGTCTTCTCGCATACAAAAGTCCATTGCATGCAATATTCTAACAGTTTAAACACAAGCAGTCAGTGAGCCATATTTGCTTACATTTACTTTAACATGTAAATAAGACGAGGACAAATAGCAATGTAATGAATAACCTCTATGTATAATTTTATTATCCAATTCAAAATGAATACATCAAAATGTCTCTAATACTTAGGGCATTTCCTAACACCTTATGACCAGGATTAGCTCTTAACTGTGTCGAGTTTCGCCATACCACGATCGAGCCAATCTCTGAGAGCAGTCCAGCATCAGCCCTAGTTTTTCTCTATGGGCAAGCAGGGAATGAAACCGCCTTAGTTCTCTAGAGTTATGGATATACGAGAATTTGTTCATCGGACTAAAAGATTGCAGCTGATGTCCGGCGATACAGTTCTAACATATGCTGTTCGCTACAAGGAACCGATATGGACTTCCACAATACATGCCAAGACAAAAGTGGATCAAGATAGGAGAAGACCCAAAGAGAGAAAGAGACCTTGCCAAACAGAATTAGAAGAGCGATCAAGCAGGACTAGCAAGCCTTATCAAGGAGATAGTGAACGCCGAGAGAAAAGTGCTCAACCCCGGGAACCCTACACAAGCCCAAGGCATTATAGCAGCCGCCATTATGGAGGGTGACCCGGTAGAACCAGCACCCCAACTGGCCGATGAAGAGTTCATGGCTGAGCACCAGCCAGAAGTACACAAGGACAATAGGGAGCCAATGGAGAACCTCGAACCAGCCCGTATGTCTCCCGAACACCCCATGAAAGAGGAAGATAACGAGACTCTTTCTGACGCCCATCCCGACGATGAGGGAGAGGAGATCCCCAACCGCTTTAGTAATGACGAATAGATGGGGATGTACAAACCCCAAGTCATCATAGCCAGCGATGACGAGGTCAGTTTCAACTAAGAAGAAGAGAACCCAGAGGAGTACTCACTCAGTGATAGTGACGATGAGGAGATGTCTGATACTGAATCAGGATTGTCCTTACAATAGTAGTAACCCTTCTGCGAGAATGTTAGTTATGAAAATATATAGAGGGAAGCAGTAGCTCTCCCCCGTCAGTTGTAGCATAATATACTTGTTGGGATCATATAGGGGAAGTGTGTGTCACTCCCGCTGAACTAGAATCTTGAATATATATATATATATATTATGTGAAATACATTATGAGATAAGCAGTAAAGCTTTGCCCTAGGGGCCAGATATAAATTTTTTCCACAAGTGTGAGTATGATATGACAGAAGGTGCAGGACGAATCCTAGCACTCAGACGATGTCCCAATACAATACGGCAATTATATTGAACATCACAGTATGAGAGAAAGAAAGATGGATATAGTGTGTATATTTATATCCATAATGTTTAAGTAAGATTGTTAAGTAAGAAAGAAAATGATATGTGATACGAGTCCCAAGTACAGAATTTAAGAGACTTATATTTTTTTTTTCCTTCCCCGTTGTACGATAAGATTACATAAGAAAACATGGCAAGAACGAGAGCTTAGTTAAACCCAGCATCCCGAGAGGATGGGTTGATAGCACAGATCGCAGCCATGCGAGAGATGATGGAGAGCTAGCAACCGGAGCTAAACCAGCTTAGGGAACAGCTGGGCCAGCAACCCCAGGCACCACAGTCAGTAAAGATGCTAGCACAGGAGGCTCTAGCAGCCCCAGAAACTCTGAGGGAACAAGCAGCTCCTCCAGCCCAGGAGGCACTAGCGCCTATTGTAATGGCTACTCTCATAACAGCAATTGTTTTTTTTTGCCAATTCCTAAGGAAGGCGACTTGTATGAGAGATTCCGATGCATGAAAGCGTTAGAATTCTTAGGAATCACCAACCCTATAGAGGCCGATGATTGGCTAACGGATATCTAAGTAATATTGGATTTTATAGGGTTAATAGATAGAGAAAGAAAGTGATGTACGTACCCTTCACCCTGCGCAATGAGGCGCGTTAGTGGTGGAAGATGGTTACCATTAGGAGGAACATCAGAGAGATGAGCTGGAGCGATTTCATTGAGGAATTCAAGGAGATGTACTTCAACGAGGAAGCACTAGTAGCGTAGTAAGACGAGTTCAACAACCTACACCAAGGTAGTATGACTGTTATGGAGGCAGTCAAGAAGTTTGAGCAGTTGGCTCAACTTTGTCCAGATTTGGTACCGACTAAAAGGAGAGAGTTAGACGAATGTTGAAGATGTTCAGAACGGAAATCACAGTTTGGGTCTGTAGCTGAAGCCACAGACCAGCGACCCTAGTAGAATGTGTCAGCAAGGTTATCTGAGCCAAGTACTAGTCGGTTCATGATAAGGAGCGAAAGGCGTAGAATTTTAAGGCACGAAAGGAGGAGAAAATGCAAGCCGAGTAGGCTCAGGAGAAGCAGAACCCCGAGTCACAATACAGAGGGCAGAATGTGGGAACCAGCCAGAATAGTAGGCATTCACATAACAACAACAAGAGAAAAGGGGAATTAAGGCAATCAAGATTCACAGAAGAATTTCCCCAGAAGAGAGATGACCAGGAAGGAATGACAGCCAATACCTGACATGCACGAGATGCAGAAAGAGGCACCCAGGAGAATGCAAGCAGAGAGCAAGTGGTTGTTTCATCTGTGGCAAGGAAGGCCACTATGCCAAAAAAAAAATTTGCCACTCCAACCTGCAAAATCGACAGAATCAACCCCGCACTGGGAATAATCAACTTCACATCAACCAGACCAGGATCGAAGACCCTTCAATCACACAAGGTATACTAAAAGCTTCAGACAGCTAAGGGAGAATCTATGCTTACACGGGGAGTGACGTTGAAGCTCTAACTTCTGTAATGGTCACAGGCCAGCTTTCTATCGCCAACTTTGATGCGTTAGTTCTACTTGATTCTGGAGCCACCCATTCGTTGCATCATCAGATTCTGCCAAAAAAAAAAAAAAAGCTTAGGACACAATGTTGTCATAAACTGTTAAAGGCGGAAAATCGTTTTCGAACCAATCGGATGTGAAAAGTTCATCTACAAGGGTTTATCGCCAGAGCAACCAAAGACAATGATATCAGTAGTGAAGGCTCGCGAGATGCTATCTAGTGGATGCACGGACTTCCTAGTATACGTAGCAGATAAGACTCAAGGAATAGAGATAGGACCCGACAACGTACTGATAGTCAGGGAATTCATGGAGATATTTCCAGAAGATCTTGCAGGACCCCAACCAGAGCGCGGGATCTCGTTCGAGACTGAACGTCTACTAGAATCAGCCCCATCTTTGAGGGCCCCTATGGAATGGGCCCTGTAGAGCTAAAAGAGCTCCAAGCCCAGCTAAAGGACTAAATAGATAAGGGATTCATTCGACAGAGCTATTCACCCTGGAGAGCACCTATACCATTCGTGAAGAAGAAAGATGGACCACTGAGAATGTGCATCGACTACAGAGAGTTGAACAGGATTACGATTAAGAACAAGCATCTGTTGCCGTGAGTTGACAATCTATTTGATTAGCTCTGAGATGCTGCAATGTCCTCGAAGATCGATCTACGTTCAGGGTACCATCAACTACGAATCAGGAAAGAAGATGTACCCAAAACAGCCTTTCAAACGCGGTACGAACATTACGAGTTTCTGTTCATGTCACTCAGATTAACGGACGCACCAGTAACTTTCATGAACCGGATGAACCGCATGTTCAAGGATTATTTGGATAAGTTTGTCATTGTATTCATCGATGACATACTCATACACTCTAAGACGAAGGAAGAGCACGAAGAGCACTTAATTATCATTTTGCGCATGCAACAGGAACATCAGTTATACACCAAGTTCTCCAAGTACGAGTTTTGGCTGGAGAAGGTCCATTTCCTAGGCCATGTAGTCCCCAAGGAAGGAGTATCTGTGGACCTGATGAAAATTGATGCAGTTAGCGCGTGGCCAGCTCAGAGGAATGTAACGGGAATTCACAGTTTCTTTAAACTAACAGGATGTTACCTACACTTAGTTGAAGGCTACTCAAAGTTAGCTGCTTCGCTCATAGCGCTCACCAAGAAGGGAAAGAGGTATAAGTGAATCGACAAGTGTGAGGAAAGCTTTCAAGAGCTGAAATGAAGACTCATAAGCACTCCAATGCTGACCATTTCAAATGTTGGTCAGGGAAGCTTTGTGATTTAAGCGCTGCATCTAAAACCAAGTTGGAAACTGTGTTGATGCAGAGTGGTAGAGTAGTCGCGTATGCTTCACAACAACTCAAAAACCATGAGAAGAGCTACCCAACGCGTGATCTGGAGCTAGTAGCGATAGTTTTTACGATAAAAGCATGGAGGAACTACCTATACGGAGTCACGTGCGAGATTTACATCGACTACTAGAGCCTCAAATGTATCTTCACGCAGAAAGAGCTCAACATGAGGCAGTGTAGATGGCTAGAGTTGGTAAGGATTACGACCGTGAGATCCTATACCATCCAGGGAAAGCCAATAAAGTGGTCAATGCGTAGAGTCAGAAGCATATTACTATGCCTATGAATATTAGTGCCTTGTCAGGAGTGCTACAAAGGAGCTATACGACAGCGAGATCAAGATTTTGATAGGGAGATTGTCTGACATGACCCTCCAATCGACGCTCCAAGAAGAGATCAAGATCGGTCAAGGTTTCGGTTTGTCCCTGCTCAAGTCCAGAAAGGAAGCTATAGAGGACAAGGGTTCAGAGTTTAAGATCCTTAAGGATGACGTACTTTACTACAGAGATAGAGTGTGTGTTCTGAAAGATGAAGAACTCAAGAAGTGAATCCTTTTGGAACCTTACGAGACATCATATTCCATACATCTGATAGCGAATAAGATGTACAAGTACCTGAAGGAAAGCTTTTGGTGGCCTGAAATGAAGAATGACATTGTTGAGTTTGTTGCCAGATACCTTAAGTGTTAGAAGGTTAAGGCAGAACACCAGCGCCCAGCAGGATAATCGTAGAAAATTAAGCTACCCGAGTGGAAATAGGACCAGATTACGATGAATTTCGTAGTCGGACTGCCGAAGACATCAAACTATAATGACGCAATCTGAGTGATTGTAGACAGACTGATGAAATCAGTTAATTTTTTTTTTAGTAATGAAAGTTAGCTACTTGGTGGAATGACTAGTAGAATCCATGCAGCACAGTTCGTGAAACGGCACGGAGTACCAGAGTCGATCGTCTTAGATCGTAGTGGATGCTTTACCTCCAGATTTTGGCAAAGCATTTAAGCCGTATTACGGTCCAAATGAGAGTTCGGCACAACATTTCATCCTCAGACCGACAGTTAGTTTGAGAGGACCATACAGATGTTAGAGGACATGTTGAGACCTACATCCTAGACTTCAAAGGAAATTGGAATCAGAAGCTACCATTGAGCGAGTTCTCATACAACAGCAACTACCATTCCTAGATAGGAATGGCATCGTACGAGACACATTGTGGAAGGAAATGCAGATCTCTGGCTCATTAGTAAGAGTTTGGAGAGAAACGACTAGTTAGCTCAAACATCATCAAGAATACCATGGCAGACGTGAAGCTGATACGAGAAACGTTAGATACAATGCATAGTCGACAGAAAAATTTTGACGATAAGCGCTATAGACCCCTCGAGTTTCAAGTAGGAGACTCGGTTTTTTTTTCAAGGTGGCACCCATGAAAGGGGTGATGCACTTTGAAAAGAAAGGAAAGCTCCGTCCTAGGTATATAGGACCCTCGAGATAATAGAGAAAGTCGGGAAGGTGGCTTATAGACTAACGCTTCCTCCCGAGTTAGCTATAGTTTACAACATCTTTCATGTCTTGATGCTTAAGAAGTACGTGCCAAACAGCTCCCATGTTCTTAGCCAAGAATCCGTTGTAGTATACGCTGATCCGACGTACGAGGAAAGACCCGTGCGGATCCTAGTTAGAAAGGAGAGAGTACTTAGGAATGAAGTATACCGCTAGTAAAAGTGTTGTGACAGAATCATAGTGTTGAGGAAGCCACATGAGAATGGGAAGAAGACATGAGAAGAGACTTCCTGGAATTATTCTAATTTTCGAGGACGAAAATTTTGTAAGGGGGGTAGGTTGTAATGATCGCCATTTTCATGACACCTACTTACCATGTAACAAGTCATTAAGGAATAAAATGGACATAATTTAATGTATTTTAGTACAATTTAAGTAACACGGTCAGGTACACAGCCGTGTGAGTGACCGTGTGCCATTCGGACTGTGTATCTATTAATAGCCGTGTGAGTGTACATAGTCGTGTAGTGTAACACGGTCAAGTACACGATCGTGTAAGAGGCTGTGTACCGCTCAGATAGATGAATGTATTTCAAAGACATGGTCGTGTTGAGTAGTCTCAACTAGTACATGTCTGTGTCTGAAATTTACACGCCCGTGTTGCGTTGCACACGCACGCGTAAGAGTCCGTGTAGAAAGCTGTGTAATGAGCCGAGAGCCACTGTAATGACTCTCATGAATTATGAAAATTAATTACTATGTAATGATGTAATTAAGTTAATAAACACAGTGTGCTTTTCAGTTGAATGAATTAAATGGGAATAGTAACGTTTAATTACTATTCATGCAGTGAAAGGGGCAACCGACAGTGAAATTGGTCCACCCTATTATGTATATAAGTGTATAAGATGCGTAGTATCAGGAAACTGGTCCAGATGACCATTTCCTGACACAAGACTGGTAAACAGATCACCAGAATGCTTGAACCAAATATCTGAGTGCAACAGTTACAAAACCCTAACAAAGGTACGGTTTTGAGAATAATGATCCAGATGACCTCTTCTTGCCCAGAGACTGACAAAATCAGAGTTAGAACGCTCAAACTAGTCAGTTAAGTAGAAGACAATGAATAGTGAATAGTAGAAACACAATGTCAAGTTAATGGCTAAGACGGCCCTAATCTGGCATAAAACTGATATATTAATAGTTAGCAGGCTCAATCTAGTCAATTGAGCATAAAACAAGAATTTTTGTTTGAGAGATACACAGTATCGGGAAGATGGTCAAGACGACCTTTTCTCACCTCGAAACTGATATATTTAGATTCAAAATGTCCAAATTAGTCAATCAGGTACCTAACACATTTTTCAAGACGGGATCACACAGATCCTGAAAACTGGTCCAGACGACCTTAGATGAACGTAAAACTGATAAAATTGAAATCAACATGTCCAACTTAGTCGAGAGAGACTGTGTTTGAAATTTCACACGGGAACGCCTCGTTTTGCGTGGGAAAGGATAGCACAGTGTAGACACAACCACAGTATAGAAAATGAATAGTAAATAGGTAAAAATGGGCTCATGGGCAGTACAACCTAACTAGAAATCATCAGTATAAAAATCAGATTCAGAAAATCCATTTCTGGGTGAAAACTAGAACATTGTCGAGAAAAGACCGAACACCGTGGTAGAAAATTAGATTGCAAAAAGAAGTAAATACAGATGAATTTTAACCTTCAAAATCCATGTGCCTAGCTGAAAAAGTAGCTATTTTTAGCTGTAAAAATATGGCAAAAGGTGTGATTAAAATATGGCAAAAGGTATGATAAACAGTTCAACATTTCCATCACATGTCAACAACAATTTTTTTTTATTTGGCCCTCCTTCAATGGGCGTAGCCCATGGCCCTAGGGGCTAGAAAAATGGCAGCAAATTTGTCCCTTGATTTGGCAAAGATTGGCTTAACTAAGTAGGTTTAAGTTTGATCAAGATGGGTTAGTTTGCCTATAAAAGCCATGCATGACCTAAAGGGATTACTTTCTTTCATTTGGCTCCCAAAACCACAACTCTTCTTTTCTCTCTTTTCTTGCTACAGCCGACCACTCCAAGCCCCCAAACCCACCATTTTCAAGCCAAAAACTCACCAAAAGCTAGCCCCCTTCAAGCTTGTGTTAGGAGATTTCAATCCAAGCCATTTTAAGTTCATCCAAGGGTAAGTTTTTGGAACCAAACTTTGTGATCTTTAGTTGTTATTTTGGTTTGATATTAAGAGGAAAATTTTTGGTGTCTTTGCTATCATAAACCAACCGCAACCTCTCTTGGTTCACATGGCCATTTTTGTTACCGAAGCTTTGATTCAGTGTGCTTGGTTCGTAGCACATGAGGTAAAACTGAAAACCCTCCCTTTTTATGATTAGTTATTTTCAAGTTTTTGATCAAGGAATTTATGTGTATTTGTTTATGCAACGGATTGTAATAAGTTTATCTTGAGCCCTTAGCTTTTGATTTTAAGTTCATGTGATTGTGTGGTTGTTGTTCAATTTTTATGGTTGCATATGTGTATGTGTGGACGTTTTAGTGGTTGGACACAAATCTATTCCCAAATTAGGCCATAGGTTTTGGCCATTTTAACCATGTTAGAGTCCAAATTTAGGGTTTGGTGAAACACAGAGTTTTAAGGAAATTTTGTTATGGTCGTTTTTGTAGCAAATAGGTTTTGGCAAAAAACGACACAAATATAGGTTTTTCGAGTAGTTTTCATTCGGTGTCCAAAACTAGGACTAAAAATTCGAGCCCAGGAATAGTCGCAGGTTTTGTTAAAAATGACCTACTTAGAGTCTGAACCGGATCTCGAGTTCAACACGAAATTATGGATCTCGTCTAACCTTTAAGACGAACAATGCATGTTTTAAAAATTTAGCCGTTTCAGGCCTCAAACAGAGCCGTTTTTAAATGAACGTAAAACTGGGATTTTTACTAAAACTGAACACATGGTAGCCACGGGTTTAGTGAGTTTAGGAGCCGCTCTCGTCGAGGATGAAATGTTTTATGCTTGCCAAATTTAAAACTAAGTCGATTCAAACATATTTTTAAAATAGTTTTGGTAAGTGGTTCAAAAACCACCTTTTAATACAACACCCAAAATGTATTCTACACTTTTAAAATAAAAATATGGTTTTAATAAAATTCCTCCACCTTCTAACGGGGTGATAAGGGGACAGTTTCAAAGCACATAATTCTCCCAAATTTTTATAAGGCAACCAAGGCAATTTTCAAAATAAAACAGTAGAGGTAGCCCAACAGGCTACCACACCCAAATAAACTTAGTAACCCGGTAGGCTACCTAGTTAACCATGCGCTAGGTAACCGGTCAGTTGACAAGCCAGTCAACCAGTCAAGGGCTATTTTTTGAATGATATGGTGAGGAACGATGATTAGTTTGTCAAGTAGACAAGTTAATCAAACACGATAGAAATTAGACACCAAATTCCCAAAATAAAGCAGTAGGGTACTGATAGGCCTCGGTACCACATAACAGTATAAGTTGCAGTCACGAACAGTAATAGTGATCTAAGAATGATGTTAATTAATTTATTTGGTAATAAATTAAATAACCGCATATAGAGAAGCAAACTCTCAAGAGAGAGCAAGTTAGTACTGATGGCAATCCGTACCATACGTTAGTCGCTAATGGTACTAGTGACCCAGCGACAAATATTAATGTACGTTATGTTGTCAGGTAGATACCTGTAATGTGATAAAGGCGAGAGTACAAGTTTACGTGCAAACTAGGTAAGTACAACTCTGGCTACAGCATGAGCAAAATGATTTTAAATGATGATTTTTACAGTATGTTAAGTATGCATACCATGCACAAGTTGTTGCACAGCATATATAAAAGCATATAGTTTCACAATCGCATAGATTGATGATAGAACAAGTTAGATGCCATACATCCCGATTGCGTAAGATTTGGGACAGCTTAGTAGAGTATATGGCCAGATCAGATAAACAGGACAGAAATTAATAAGCGTGTCGTACCAGCCTTTTCTGTTGAAGACGTTTTTCAAGTTAAAGTAAGATGAGATGAGCTTCCATTGATGGCTCTTAAGTTAAGTGATCACGAGTGTTTTTGATGATCTGTGCGCATCGATACTAACACATGGGCCCGGAGCTAGACATAGGCAAGAAAAAGAATATTGAAGAATAAATGAGCATAACCGAACCATGCATTATTTCACAGCATGCATTAGTTATAGTTCATTGTGCTTTCAGCTAGTAGATATGCATTCAGTACTCGATGTTTTCTGTTATGCATACAATATGTGATGTTCTGCATTCAGTGATGTGTATTGTTCTGGTATGTGGAATGTTTCAGTGAGATGTGTTGGTTTATGACATGCCCATATGGTTTTAAGTATGTATTATGATTTAACATATTTTATGGACGACATGTTGCACTTACTGGGCATAAAGCTCACAGTGTGCGTTCATGCTATAAGTAAGCGTCCTACGGCTTAAACATCAATGGTCGATGATGGCAGCGGTGGCGGATGTGAGGGCAAGGTTATAGATATCACCACAAGTTTAAATCTTCCACATAGTTTTAAGTAACAGTATATTTTGGAATAGTAACAGTTTATTTAAATGTATATTTTGAATAGTAATCAGTTGAACAAGTTATAAAGATGTATGTATATATGAACTCCCAATGATTTAGATGATGTATATTTAAAGTATACGTACGTGAATAGTAAATATGTACACCTTCAAAAAAAAATCCCTAAAATCATGGTATCTAATTAAGTAAGTTTAAGTAATAGTTTTAAGTAAGTAATAGTAGTAGTTTTAAGTAACAGTCCAGGCCACTCAGGGACACGTGGCATCATAGTACGGGTTGGCACAGGATAGGGAGTGAAAGGCTCAAATCTTTAAGGCATCGAAGGAGGAGAAAACTCAAGCTAAGTAGGCTCAGGGGAAGCAGAACCCAGAGTCTTAACACAGAAGGCAAAATATGGGTACTGGCGACAGTAGCAGGCCACCCCATAACCACAACAAGAGGAAGGGAAACCCGGGCAACTAAGTCCCATAGAAGAACTTTCCCTAGAAGAGAAACAACCAGATAGGAAACGACAGCCAATATCTGATGTGCTCGAAATGTGGAAAAAGGCACCCGAGAGAATGCAAGCAGGGAGCAAGTGGCTACTTCATCTGTGGCAAGGAAACCCGCAGAATCAACAGAACCAAGCCCACACCACAAGTAACCAACTCCATGCCACCCAGGCCAGAATCGAAGGCCCTTCGATCACACAAGGTAGACTGGAAGCTCCAAACAACCAAGGGAGAATCTATGCCTACATGAGGAGTGACGCTGAAGTTTGAACTTCTGCAGTGGTGATAGCTCAGCTTTCTCTCGCCAACTTAGACGCTTTGGTTTTATTTGATTCTAGAGCCACCCATTCGTTTACATCATTAGACTTTGCTAGAAAGCTAGATAGGGCCTTGATAGGATGAAATAGACTTTTAGAATAGTACTTCCCTCAAGAAAAGTTTTATTGTCTAATTACTGAATACGTTACATATCAGTAATTATCTACGATAGAGAGCATAGCGTTAATTTGATCATCTTTGACATGATCAGTTATGACGTAATCTTGGGAATGGACTTCTTCGCAAAATACAATGCCATCATAGACTGTCGAAGATGGAAAGTCACTTTTGGACTGATCGGATGCAAAAAGTTCGTTTACATGGGTTTGTCATTGAAGCAACCAAAGACGATGATCTCAGCAATGAAGGCTTGCAAAGTATTATCCAGTAGATGTATGGGCTTTCTAGCATGCTTGGCAGATAAGACTCGAGAAACAGAGATAGGACCTGAGAATGTGCCAATAGCTAGGGAATTCATGGAGGTTTTTCCAAAAGATCTTTTAGGACTCCCGCCAAAGCATGAAATATTGTTTGAGATAGAACTGTTACCAGGATCAGCTCCCATCTCCAAGGTCCCATACAGAATGGCCATTACAGAGCTAAAGGAGCTTTAAGCCTAGTTGAAGGACCTGATGGGCAAGAGATTCATTCGACAGAGGCTTTCACCTTGGGGAGTGCCTGTACTGTTCGTGAAGAAGAAAGATGGCACACTAAGGATGTATATAGACTATAGAGAGCTGAGCAAGATTATGATTAAGAACAAGTATCCCCTACCACAGATTGAGGATTTGTTTGATCAACTCTAAGACGTGGTAGTATTCTCAAAGGTCGATCTGCATTCAGGGTACCATTAACTATGAATCAGGACGAGGATGCCCTCAAGACAGCCTTTCGAACGTGATATGGATAGTATGAGTTTCTTGTTATGTCGTTTGGACTAACAAATGCTCTAACCACCTTCATGGATTTGATGAATCGTGTATTTAAGGATTATTTGGATAAGTTTGTCATTGTGTTCATCGATGACATACTTATATACTCCAAGATAAAGGAGGAGCATGTAGAGTACTCGAGGCTCATCTTACACGTGTTAAGAGAACACCAGCTGTATGCCAAGTTCTCCAAGTGCAAGTTTTGACTGGAGAATGTTCATTTCTTAGGTCACATAGTCTCTAAGGAGGGAGTATCTATCGACCCAACAAAGATTGATGTGGTTAGTACGTGGCCAACTTCAAGAAACATGATGAAAATATGTAGTTTCCTAGGTTTAGCAGGATATTACTGATGTTTTGTCGAAGGTTTTTCGAAGGTAGTTGCCCCACTTACAACACTCACCAGAAAGGGAAAGAGGTTCGAGTGGACCGACAAATATGAGGAAAGCTTTCAAGAGTTGAAACGACGACTCACAAGCGCTTTAGTATTGACCATTCCAGATGCTAGTTAAGGAAGTTTTGTGATTTATAGCAATGAATCTAAGATCGGATTAGGAGCCGTGTTGATGCAGAATGGTAGAGTAGTCACGTATGCCTTACGATAACTCAAGGACCATGAGAAAAACTACCCAACGCATGATCTAGAGCTAGCAGTGGTAGTTTTTGCATTGAAAATATGGAGGCACTACCTTTACGGAGTCAAGTACGAGATTTACATCGACCACCAGAGCCTCAAGTATATCTTCACATAGAAAGAGCTCAACATGAGGTAGCAAAGATAGCTAGAGTTGGTCAAGGATTACGACTGCAAAATCCTTTGTCATCTAAGAGAAGCCAACAAGGTGCCTGACACGTTGAGTCAAAAGCATTCTACTTCGCTCATGGCTATTAGTGCCTTGCTGAAAGCTCTGCAGATGGATCTATGCAGTAGTGAGGGATCGAGATTCTGACAAGGAGATTGTCTGATATGACTCTCCAATCGACATTCCTAGACGATATCAAGGCTGGCCAAGAGCTCGATTTGTCCTTAGTCAAGCCAAGAAAGAAAGCTATGGAGGACAAAGGTTTAGAATTTAGAGTCTCTGAGGATGACATACTTTATTATAAGGATAAAGTGTGTGTTGCGAAGGATGAAGAGCTCAAGAAACAAATCCTTTCGGAAGCTCACGAGCCACCATATTCTATACATCAGGGAGCGAACAAGATGTATAAGGATTTGAAAGAAATCTTTTTGGTAGCCTGGAATGAAGAACAACATTACTGAGTTCATAGCCAAATGCCTTACTTATCAGAAGGTTAAGGTGGAACACCAATGCCCAATAGGAAAGTTACAGAAAATAGAGCTATTAGAATGGAAATAGAACCAGATCATGATGGACTTTGTAGTTGGATTACTGAGGATGACAAATGGAAACTACATAATTTGGGTGATTGCATACAGACTGACAAAATCAGCTTGATTTCTAGCCATAAAGGTTAGCTATTTAGTGGAATGATTAGCAGAGATCTATGTAGCTTAGATCATAAGACTACATAGAGTGCCAAAGTCATTCATTTTAGATCATGACGGATGCTTCACCTCCTGATTTTGGCAAAGCGTTCAGGCTGCATTAGGATCTAAGTTGAAATTTAGCACAGCCTTCGACCCTCAGACCGACGGGCAGTTTGAAAGGACCTTACAGACATTGGAGGACATGTTGAGAGCTTACGTCCTAGACTTAAAGGAAAACTGGGATAAGAAGCTACCCTTGATCTAATTCTTGTACAACAACAGCTACCATTCCTCGATAGGAATGGCACTGTACGAGGTGCTTTATGGAAGAAAATGCAAATCCTCGATTCATTGGCACGAGACTAGAGAGAAACAACTAGGTAGCATGGACTTTATCAAGAATACCACGGCATACATGAAGCTGATACGAGAGAGGCTAGATACAGTGCACAGTCGCCAGAAGAGTTTTGCAGATTAGCACCGTAGACCCCTCGAGTTTCAAGTAGGAGACTCAGTCTTTCTCAAAGTGGTGCCCATGAAATGGGTGATGTGCTTTGGAAAGAAAGGAAAGCTAAGTCCTAGGTACATAGGACCTTTCAAGATAATAAAGAGAGTCAAGAAATTAGCTTATAGATTAGTGCTTCCTTCCGAGTTATCTTCCATACACAACGTCTTTCACATTTCAATGTAGAAGAAGTACATACCAGATAGCTCTCACATTCCGAGTCAAGAACCTATTGAAGTACATGCTGATCTGACATATAAGGAGAAACCCATATAGATCTTGGCTAGAGAAGAGAAAGTGCTAAGGAATAGAGTCATACCTCTCGTGAAAGTCTTATGGCGAAATCATAATATCGAATAAGCCATATAGGAGCATGAAGAGGACATGAGAAGAGACTTTCCAGAGTTGTTCTAATTTTTGGGGACGAAAATTTTTTTAAGGGGGGTAGATTATAATAATTGCCCTGTTCATGGGACATAATTACTATGTAAAGAAATTAAGTCTATGAGTACAGTATAGTTTTCCATTTTGAATGAATTAAATGAGTAAAGAAACGTTTAATTTCTATTCATACAGTGAAAGGTGCAACCGAGAGTGAAATCAGTTTACCTTATTACGTGTGACTGTGCATAAGCGGTACACAGTATCAAGAAACTAGTTAAGACGACCATTTCTTGACAAAGAACTGATGAGCTAGTCATCAGTATGCTCTAACTAGTTATCTGAGCACAATAGTGAAATTTTGAATGATAAATATAAAATACCAAGAAAATGGTCGAGGTGATGTTTTCTTGATACCACACTGATATATTTATAATCAGCATGCTCAATTTAGTCAAGGCACAAAATGTGAAGTCATGTATGAGACATGCGTAGTATCAAGAAAGGGGTCAAGATGACACTTCCTAAACCCAAAACTGATATATTTAGTGTCAAAACACTCAAACGAGTCAGTTGAGCACAAAAGGTAATTTTTAGATAAGAATCATATAGATCCAGAAATTGATCCAGATGATATCATATGGATGTAAAACTGATAAATTCGGAATCAGCACGTCTAAATTAGTCAGGATAGCCTATGTATAAAGTTTCGTACAAAAAAGTTATACTATGTGTGCATAGTGTCAGCACAGTTTAAGACACAACCACAGTACCGTAGATGAATAGTAATAGACTCAAAGTAGGCTCATAGGTACTACAACCCATCTAGGAATGAATAGAATAAGAATCAGATCAAGAGAATCTATTTTCGATCAAGGTTTAGAACACAATTGAAAAAGGGGCGAACATTGTTAGAGGAAATTAGACTGCTAAGAGAAGTCTTTACAAATGAAATTCTTCTCTCAAAAACTATGTTTGTGGGTAGCCAAACACAGCCTTAGGAAACAAATGTGGAAAAGTTTTCCACAAAATAAGGGAACATGTCTTGTTGCTTTCGATTAAAAAATTGAAAAGGTGAAGATAACTTATTATTGACTTTAGCAATGCATTAAATGCAAATTTGACTCCTTTTCTCCTATGTTTCCCATCAGTTTGAAGGGGGTAGCAGCACAAAAATTTTTCCTCCAGGTTTAGTTAACTTTGGCTTAATTAAGGTTGTTTAGGTTGATCAAATCTTGCTTAAGGTTGGTCTATAAATATGTGTGCATGACCTTTTACACCATTTTCTTTCTTTTGCACGCCAAAAGCCACCAATACACCGAACTCTCTTCTTCTTTTTCCTCTGCCTAACTAACACCTCCATAGCCCAAAAACACACTAAAAAACTCACCACAAAATCAACCCAAATTGCTTAGTTTGTTACTTGGTTGGGGCCGTTCTTTAAGGTCGCTTAAGGTAAAAGTATTGGAACCTTTCCTTTATAGTTTTAGTTGTTTATTTGGCTTTGTAAACTAAGGAAATTTCTATGTTTTTCTTTGCCCAAATTGACCTCTTTTTCACCTTGATCCACACAAATTTTTGGTCGCAAGTCTTGTTCAGTTTGTGCTAGTTTCGAAGCACGCTAAGCTAAAAACTCTAGAGCCCATCCCTTTGAGGTTTTTGTCCTTTACTAAGTTTCGATATCAAGGAGATTTACTATGTATTTTGAGCAACAAGTTGTAATAAATTTATTTTGAGCCTTGAGCATTGTATTTTTTTTATGTTTATGTGATTGTGTGGTTATGGTTTAAGTTTTTTATGGGTTGTGGATGCCATGGACGTTTTAGGGTTTGGTTGGAAACCAAACTATCCTAGATTTTTAGCCACGGTTTTGCTAAGTTTTAAGTATGTTGTGGACAAATTTTGAGTTTTTGCAAAACACAAAACTTTTAGAAAATTTCGTTACAGACATTTTTATGTCAAAAGCCTTTGGCCAAAAATGATGCTAAGATAGGTTTTCAGGATGATTTCTGCCCGGAGGTCAAAACTGGGACTGGAAACCTGGGAACAGGGAACAATCTCAGATTTTTCTAAAAACGGGTAACTTAGAGTCCGAACTGGCTCTAGCTCAACACGAAAAACGTAGACCACATTGAAAACTAAATGATGGCTTGTGTAAGTTTCAAAAATTCGGCCGTTTAGGGCCCTAAACAGAGTGATTTTTAATTAACTGAAAAGCTGAAAATTTTCTAAAATCAGGACAATTTTTAGCCATGGTTTGTAGTGTTTAGGACCCAACAAAGTTTGAACCAAGCTTTGAGTTGAACACAAAAGTTTTTCATCTCATCGATGACAAAAAATGTCATGTTTGTCGATTTCACAAACTTGATCGTTTTAAGCAAGTTCTACACAGTTTTTCAAAAAAGGGTTCAAAAACCACCTTTCAAGTGAACACCAAAATGTGTTCTTTAAAATGAGAAAATGGTTTTAAGCAAAACCACTCACCTTCCAATGGGGTGAAAAAGGGGATTGTGTTTAAATCCTAAGAAAAGGTATTTCATGAAAAAAAAAAGTAGGATGTTTTCCATAACGATTTTTCAAATTAGTATAGGTAGCCTGATTGGCTATAAAATCAATGTACAAGGTAGCCGGTTAGTTGACTAGTCGGTTAACCAATCAAAACCGAGATAGGAAGAGAGAGAGAGACATTAGTTAATTTATTGGGTAGATAAATTAATTAACCACGATTAGAAGGTAGCTATCATACTCTCAAAAGAGAGCAGTTTAGTACCGATAGGGATCGGTACCATATAACAACATAATTTTTTTAGTCACTAACAACAATAGTGGTCTGAGAGTGAATAATTAATGGAATGTATTATGGTCACAGGTAGAAACCTGTAATTTGACGAGGTGAGGTGCAAACTTCTTGCAGATCAGGTAAGTACAACTCCGCTTGTAGCATGAATAAAATGAGTTTGAAACTATTGTTTTACTCTGTGATATGTATGCTAATCGTGAATGATTGTTGCATAACAAGATATAAGATGTTTCATAATTGCATAGATTATTGAATAGCATGAGTTAGATGCCTTTATATCCTTATCATGCATGATTAGTGGATAGCCTAATAGAGCTTATGGCATGATGATATCAGACATGACTCATGATCTTAAGAATTAGGTAAATAAGAATAAGAGTTTCAATATAACGGGCCAAGGCTCACAGAGTATAACGAGCCGAGGCTCATAATATATATAATGGGCCAATGCCCACCGAGTATAACTAGCCGAGGCTCATAATATATAACGGGTCAAGGCCCATAAAGAAAGTATGATCACAATAAATCTGATGATCTGCGCACAATGGTACTGACACCAGGGCCTTTTAGATAAGAAAAGATAATGCATAATGAAGCATAATTTGAGTATAATCGGTTCATGTATAGTTCATGATTTGCCCTAATTATAGTTACAGTATGCTTCTCAGTTACACAATATGTTTCCAGTTACAAGATATGTTCGCATGATATGTTCGAAGTTGTGATATAGCTGATAGCTTGATGTGCCTTTAAAGTATGGCATATGTTTTAAATCATAGTTTTGTGGATTTAGTGTTGTACTTGCTAAGCGTAAAGCTATTCATGTGTGTTTATGCTATAGGTAAGAAACGTATGGGCTAGACTCCGATGGATGATGATAGCGGCAGGGTTGAAGTAAGGGTTGGGTATGGATATCACCACAAGTTCTACTTCCGCAAGATATTAAGTAACCCTTATTGTTTTGAGAACCAAACTTATGTTAAGTAATGAATAGTTTAGTATTTTCTGAGTATGTATATATGTTTAAACTACAGTTGTATTGCGACCCTTATATGTTCATAAAGTATGTACATGTATATACGTATATAGTAAAGCATATGCATTCAAAAAAAAAATCCCCTAAAATTATGGTATTAAGATAAATAGTTTTAAGCAAGTTAAGTATGTTCAAGTTTAAGGTAAGCAAGTTTTAAGTGATGGTCTAGGCCACCAGGGCTTCGGGTCGCCACAAAAACTAATAAATTCATGATCAACACGCCTAAATTAGTCGAGGTAGCCTGTGCTGAAATTTTTAGTACAAAAAATATACTATGCATACACTATGTTGGTACAGTTTAGAACACAACCACAAAGCTAGAGTGGAATAATAAACAGACACAAAGTAAGCTCATAAGCACTTATAACCCATTAGAAACAAATAGAATTAGAATCGGATCAAGAGAATCCATTTTTGGGTAAAGGTTTGGAACACAACCAGACAATTACTGAACACCATTGTGGGAAATTAAACTGATAAGAGAAGCTTTTGCAAATAAATTCCCACCTCAAAAACCGGCCCTCACAGCTAAGAGACAAGGTGAAAAAGATTTCCTTGAAACAAGCAAACATGCTTGGAAATTTTGAATTAAAAAAAGGGGGTTTTAGAAGACAAGTACTATTGCTTTTTGCAAAACCTTAAATGCAAATGTGGGTTGTTTTTTTTTTTTTTTAGCCTCCCTTGGCTTTCTACATGGGGTAGTAGTTGAAATTTTTGTTCCCCCAAGCTTAGCCAATTAAGCTTAATAAAGTTGTTTATAGTTGATTAAACGTATTTAGGGTTGGTCTACAAATAGGTCACTTTGACCATTTGAACCATTTCTTCTTCTTGCTCCCCCACACAATCTAAAGTAACCAAATTTTCTTCTTCTTCCTCTTGGCCAGCCGAACCCCCTCTCAGCAAAAAACGCACCCAAAAATTTATCACAAATTGCTTAGATTGAACTCATTCTTTGGGTCACACAAAGGTAATTGCTAGGAACCTTTGTTTGTGGATTTTTTTTAGTTAAGTTTAACCTCAAGAAATTTATTATCTATTTGAGCATATAGGTTGTAATAAGTTTATTCTGAGCTTTAAGCACTTTATCATATGGTTATGTGGTTGTGTGATTATGGTCTTTGTTTTTATGTGTTAGGAAATGCCCTAAGCATTAGAGACATTTTATGTATTTATTTTGAACTAGATAATAAAATTATAATATAGAGGTTATTCATTACATTGCTATTTGTCTTTATTCTATTTACATATTAAAGTAAATGTAAGCAAATATGGCACACTGACTGCTTGTGTTAAAACTGTTAGAACGTTGCATGTGTGACGGCCCACCTTCTTATAGGCCAACCGGCACCATCGCCGTCGACTACCATAGCCAATTACGACGGATCGTTGCCTCATGGGTCGTTAGCAACATACTTAAACTCATTTTTAACTTACTCTGATACCACCTGTGATGGCTGGTATCTTAGTTCTATCATACTTTCTTTAATACGCTTATTTTAACTTCCCATTTAAACATGAAAATAGGGAATAATTTTTTTTTCTTTTCTTTCATAAGATATTTCTGTAAAGCAATATAGTTTACAGAAATATTATATTTCTTTTTTCGAAATTACACATAAAATACATCAATTCTCTTTTCTTCAAACCTCTCTTTCAAATCGCTCAGCGGAAGACTGGTAGTAGGACCATATCCAAAGTGGATTCCCTATCCCTATTGGCGCACGCAAATCCCACCGTCATCCATGTAATCTACTGCTGAGATACAGGTTTCTTCCCTACAACATGAACAAACTCGTGAGCTAAAACTCAGTAAGTTCAAACATAAATACATGACATATAAAAACTCTTATCATATAGTAACAAGTCTATCTGATACCAGCTGTGGCATCAGAATAATCATAACATATAACACAGCTCTGTCCCAAACTATTGCATCAGAGTATTAACAAACATACGGCATATACCATTCATCGCTTTGAAACATACATACGTATCATGGTAAGCATACTTGACATCACATCATACTTCAAATTACTTACATTCCGTAATTTTATTTCATAACACATCGCATACTAGTATCATATACTAGTAGCAATAACATTCATACATATAAAATACTCGTACCATGAATCACATAGATTCATATATCAAAAATACAATTTTCTATGAATAATACTATTCATCTATAAATAGTAACTTTGACCACTATTCATCATGAATAGTGACTTTGACCACAACACAGTATATCAACAGTACATCAACCTCAATGTTAGTACTCTCACAAAACTGTCTTATGCTCAATTATGGCATAGTTTTAGTTTTAGGTAATTATCTTTATTTATGTTCTGGTTTTGAGCTTATGTTGGCCACACCATTTTAGTGCATATGATTGGGAGCGGTACATTAGTGCTGACCTCCACAGCCTTAATCTCATCATCATAGCCCCAAAGGCAAAGTATACCTCCCCCGTACGGAAGGTTGGTACACCAAAAGTGGTTTCATTACCGACTTTTTAAAGTTCTAACTTGGTGACTTCATATTGCCCCGTGGTTAGGAATGGTTCACATTTTAATTTCATGTGAGTGAGTTTCATTAATCTCACTCTGGTGCCCGAAGCATAATTTATTATGTGTCTCATCTGTCAATAGTGCCCGTAGCACATTTCGTCTCTCTCTCTCTATATTTTATCATAGTGCCTGTAGCACATATGTACCTAACTTATAGTTAGTACATCAAACATAGCAATAATAATGCTACATATTGCAGGCAAATAAATGTCTGAACTTATAACACATCGTGCATAAACATAATAGTCATTCAAGTTGCAGACAATGCAATATTTGAACTTATCACATATGACACTTAGACATAATAGTCTATTCATGTTGCAAATAGTTCAATGTAAGAACTTACTACATAGAACACATAACACATAACACGACCAGTCCATTCATGTTGCAGTCAATTAAATGCTTGAACTTACAAATACTCTTACATGTATCTCCATTTCTGGGTCCGCAGACGTTCCTTCGTTGCGTCTTAATCGAGTTTTTATAACCGGAAAATCAATGGTTATTTTCAATCTTATTTCATATATAAAACTAAATAAAACGTAAAAATTCTACGTTTTATTTCCCAATCATAAACTTAGGGTCTAAAATCCCATTTTCCACTTTTCTGCTAACTTTTGACAAAATTACCATTTTGCCTCTAACATAATTTTCTCACTTTTTTTCCCTCTTAATTCTTGAACCGGGCCTTAAAATTCTCAATTATGGCCTTAAAACTCCATTTCTAGCCTTAACGGCCCTTTTTCCCAACTTTTGCCAAAGTGACTATTTTGCCCCTAACTTTTGACAAAATGACCATTTTACCCCTATTTTACTTTTCTCACCGTAAACCCACTTTCCATTGTTTTAAAACCTAAATTTAGTCCTTAGAATATTATTTTAATTATTCTAAGATATTCACGGTCCTTTCTGAACTTTTCAGAAATTTTTGGTCAAAATGACCATTTTACCCTTGACGGGTCTTGGAACCGTATCATTTTTACTTTAACATTTTATCGGGTTATTGTATGCCCAAAAATCATAAAATAATATTTCTTAGGCATTATCAAGCTTTTATAGCATTAATTGCTGAAATTCTCGATTTACTATTTACCGACTCTCGGGTGGCATTATTCCGACCCTAGGCCACCGAAGGGGCTTGGGTTTCCATTCCGACCACATATTTACCCTTCGGTTCCTAAAATTCCCTTTGTGCCATTTTAGAAATTTTGGTAGCATTTTCGCTTAATTTTTGGGTTCCCGGCGTTTAGGAAACGTATCAAAACCATCTAACCAAATTCTAATCTACCACGTACTATACCAGAGACCTATATTTTTACATAAAACTCAACATTTATGTAAAAATCTTCACATTCCCACACATTTTTTTATCCATCATTTTTGTCCATTTTTCTTACAATTTCACATAACAAAATACATAATTAATACGTAATCATTCCAAAACTTAATTTAGGGAATGAATGGACCGACATCACTACCGAAATCATCCCACCGGCGATCGAATGAACCGTTCGGTCTCGCGCACACAAACTTTGTTTCTCCGTTCTTCACTTTTGAAACTTCGTCTTGCAATTCCAATGCCGCAGATGTGTCCAGAACGTCAAAAATAGGCCAACGGGCCATTCTTCAATTTTTGGTCATCGGGTCATCGTTGACCGACGTTAACCACGTTGACCGACGTTAACTCACCGTTGACCGGCATTGATTAGTGTTGACAGGTGGCGGTTTAGGCCAAGCTTGGTACGAAAACATAGATCTCGACAAGAAGAACCTATTGGTGGTGTCAATTTCACCAATCGAGCCTCCTATCACCGGAATCGAACCCTCGAAAAACCGATGGCGGCTATGATGTCCGTTCTCCACCGTGCCGGGGTTGTTGCCCAAAATTGGCTTGGGGCTTTTGCTCTACGTATCACTCTGAGTCTTTTGGTACCAACCACATCACTCAACTCCGCGAAATCGATGGATTCCACGGCGGCTTCACGGCGGTGAAGGCGTGATGTTGGGCGGCGCAATCCGACGACTATTGAGCCGAAATGAAGCTTGGGTTTTGTTCTACTCTTCACCACGAGTCTTTTGGGATCGAAATCACCTTGATCGGAGGTCGGATGGCGGAGATACGACGTCGCGAAATTCTCGACTCCGGCGGCATTCGAGCGACGCGTGCGGCCTTCTCCAGCGTCGGTTCCGTCGATTCGGCCCACCGTTGGACTCAGCTCGGCGAGAGCTTTCCAACGAGACCGACGGTGTTGAAAACGGACACCGTTTCCGATGGTCGGCTATTGTTCACCCAGTGTGTGTGTGTGTGGGGGAGAAAATAAGATAAGGCAAAATTATAAGGGCCTTATTTGAAATATCCAATTTTTCGCCCTTATATACACTTTTTTGTCTAAAATTTCAACATGAGCTATCCTGATTAATTTAGGCGTGCTGAATCCAAATATATCAGTTTTATTTCCATCTGAGATTATTTCGACCAGTTTCTGATGCTGCGAATTCACGATCAAAAATTACCTTTATGCTCAATTAACTAATTTGAGTATTCTGATAGGCTATACTGATTAATTTGGGCGTGCTGAACTCAAATTTATCAGTTTTATCTTCATCCGAGGTCATCTTGACCAGTTTTCGGGTACTGCATATTTCCCGGTCAAAATTTACTTTTTATGCTCAATTGACTAATTTGAGCATTCTGATCCCAAATATATTAGTTTTATATCAAGAAAAGGTCATCTTGACCATTTTCTTGATACCGCATATTCCTCAATCAAAAATAGCATTTTATGCTTAATTGACTATTTTGAGTATATTGATTCTAAATATATCAGTTTTATATTAAGAAAATGTCATCTTGACCAATTTCTTGATACTGCATGTAACACACACGCGCACACATATAACATCACTACCGTAACTCTTTCATCTTTTGGTGGACTTATCTTCCCACAAGTCACCTTCTAGGGCTCTCGATACCGAAGTGGCACTATTTATTCCTGTTTCGATTCTGTGAAATTTTTTCACAATCAAATTTCTCACCTTTTACATTGTCAGAACATTTTATCACATTCTAAACAATATTAAATCATTCAATTCATATTTTAAACCAAAAAATCATTATATACATTTAATATACCTATTTTCTGAGAATGATGAAATTTCTCGGTTGTCACAGCATGCAACGGACTTTTGTATGCGAGAAGACAATGCTCTAAAGTAAGCGGTCTAAACTAAGGTCTGTAGTCATGGGTTTAGACCGAGCATCTAACTCATGTTAAGACTATTATGTTGTCTAAGGCCATGGTGGGGACAATTTGTCTTGACTGTCTAGAGCATAGACTCCCAAGTAGAGACATAGATATGTTGCTTGGTGGTGACATATTAGACCAGGACTAAAGCGTGATTGATCTACATAGTCCGCTATGAGTGGATCAATCTGATTTTACGTTCATTGTGCAATAATCTTAATCTTGAGTAAATGAACTACTTTATGTATATGACTTATGTACTTTGATGTCCTAATGACTTAAGCGTCTCAGAGGTAGTAAGCATATAGACCGGTTCGTTGGGTGCATGACTTGTATACGATGAAGGGTTTGTTTACAAATATCGGAATCATAGCTCTAAAGAGTTAAAGGTATCCTCTTAAAGGCAATATACTAGATGTGAAAATGGACAAGGCCTTAGGTCGTCTACAGGGTGGATGACTTCTTATTCACACATAGTGAATAATCATTCTCTTATTCGGTAGTATAGTGGAACTTTAAGATCTGATTAGTAGGATTGAACGGACTTTGACCTAAGGCTGATCATGGATATCATATGAGGGTTTTGCATATATGACAAGGTCATTGGATAGTAGCTTGTCACAGGCTTTTGTAATATGGTATATAATTAGGAGTTCAGTTTCAGGTTTATAGTGGTGTGACTATGAAATTAGTGATCATATGATTGAGTTGTTCGGTACAGAATGATGATCATATGGATTCATGAGAGCTCGATTATATATGTCCAATTGGTCCCTCTACTAGCACCACATAATTCCTTAATAGTTGGCAAATTGATTTATGTATGCTTATTGGCTAGTTGATTATGCATGGATGATGTTGACATAGGATTAGGACGGTGAACAAGATTCTCTTCGGTTGAATTCAGATTTTGTTTTGGATAATCGAGTACATAATTATTCAAATTCCACGTAAAGTTGCCATGATTTTATTTGAGATTGGATTGGAGTTATAGAAAATTATCCATGAGAACGAAAATTTGAAATACAATTTTTTATGGATTTTGAAATTTGAATTTTGAAATTTGAAATTTGAACTCGAAATTTAAATTTGAAATTTGAATTTGAAGTTTGAATTTTGAAATTTGTACTTTGAAATTTGAAATTCAAATTTTGAATCACAATCCATATAGGATTCGAATTTTTTATGGATTATCCACAAGAGAAAATTCGGTTTTAATTTGGATAAAGGAGAGGAAAATCTTATTTGAATCTTACTTGAATTTTGAATCCTAATTCTAACAAAAGTGGTCAAAAATTAGTTGAAGAAAATCCTCCTAGATAATTTGGTTTTTATGGATAAGATTCAGGGAAAAATTCAAGTTTCAATCCCAGTTGAATTTGGATTCTCACCTCCCTAAAGTGGACAAAATTTATTGGATAAATCCAAAGTGAATTTCGGATTTTTTAGTGGATAAGGGTGAGATAGAATTCAAGCTAGAAAATCCTATTTGGATTTTGATTCTCCTCACACTTTAATGACCGAATTTAGTCATGTTTTTGGCACAAAAGGGAATCAGTTTTTATAAGGGAATGAGGAGATAAAATTCAAATTAAAATCCAGTTTGAATTTTGAAAACAAAATCTAAAAGGTGGCCGAAATTATTTGTTGATTTTTGAGCTTGAAAAATTCAGATTTTGTGTGTGGATAAGGGAGAAAATCTTCTCCTAATCCAATTCAAATTCAGAGGATCACCTCATGTAAGTCTATAAATAGAGGTCCTGCTACTCCAGTTCTCTTAGACCACAGACTCTCAGGTGAGCAGGCTTATTGTTGCACAACTCACCGTAACAATAAGTTCTTTAGAGATTTGGGTGGTCGGAAGAAGACTAGCAGTGCTAGCATACCGGTCGAGGAACCAAGTGCCCACACAGTTTGCCATCCGGGAATTGGAGAATAGTAAAGAAGGTTAGTTTGTTGAAGCCCTCCAGTCATTCTCCTCCTATAGTTGGTGTCCTCTTGATGTATGAGTTTTATTGTTGTTAGTTTATTGTATATGGCACCACGAGATATTTAACGATCTTAAAAAAATTTTTGTTGTTCCACTGCGCCGCTCTGATGCGTTTTTACCGATTTTATTCCTACAATTGGTATCAGAGCCATCTCGTGACTATGCCATGTACATAAATTAGACAATTAATTAGTCTTTTTATTTATGTATGGATTTGATATTTAGAGAGTGGCATTCTAGGATTCCTTTGTGTTGTTATCATGTATTATGTATATAGTATGTGGTTATTTTAATTTTTTAAATTATTATAAGTATGCTTGTTTTATGCCGGTTATGGTTCCTTAGAATTTAGAAAACTGTATCTAAGAATTTTTTATATAACTATGGGAGCGGTTTATCATCACCATAATTTTCCCATGGATTTTAATTTTTTGGCCTCTTAGAATTATTATGATTAGAATTTTTGTACACCGGAAACGGTTTAGGAAATTTTATACAATTATTCTTGGAGGAGATTGAAGTTTGAAGACCGTAATTTATTTTTTCCAAAAGTTAAATTTAATTTAAAGATTGAAATTTTATTTGTGTGGAAAATTCCAATTTAATTAGGATTCAAATTAATTTTTGGAGATCCTAATGGGAAAATTGGAATATGGCATGAAAATCGAGACATGACCCCTCGGGATAGGCCATCGGCCTTAGTGGGGCTGCAGCCCCTGCCCTCGGGCAGGATGGGGTTGCGGCAGCCCCTATCCAGGCCAAGACCACCCATGGCCGCAGGCTTTGCCTACAGCCAGAGGTGGCCGTGGCCCACCCAAGGGCCGGCCAGCCCTTGGGCATGCAGCCCATGGCTGCAGGCGCTGCCTGCAGCCTGGTGGGTTGCTGCGCCAACCCGGGCGTGCAGCCCATGGCTACAGGAGCTGCCTGCAGCCGGCGGGACTACACCCGGCCTGTGGCCGTGGGCTGCCAGCCCCCTCGGGGGGGGGGGCTGCCCACGGCGGCTGCAGGCCTTCAAGGGCCCGTAGGTCGACTGGCCGAAAAACAAAAATTTTGATTTTTAAGTTTGAGATTTAATTTTTAAATCATGTTTAAAAATATGTAATAGAAAATTTAAAGTTTTTTTTTTGAAATTACATATTATTACACATGATATTTAAATTGTTTAAAATTTGAATTTAAAATTTAAATTTAAAATTCGAATTTGAAATTTAAATTTTTGGAATTTAAATTTTAAATGATTCTTGGACTGAAAAATAAATGAAAAGCTTACATAAAGATGGATACAAGAAAACAGAACAAAATTCAAGACCCAAAGAATGCTTTGGATGGAATTTTGTAATCTTTATTTTCTTTGTTCTAGGACGGAATCATGGCTTGGTTATTTTTCCGTCAATTATTTTTTCTATAATATGTCATCGATGTATAAATATGTATTGATGGATGTTTTGTATACATATTTGATAATATGTCATATAGGATAGGTGAATGCCGCTCAAACTATATTGATCATGCAAATTTGCCAAAACTTGCATGTTTTTCAAAATATTGAGTGGGACAAGATCTCAAACAAAACCCACGGCCTCCATTGTTGATCCATATGCGAAAGCATGTAATGCCAAGCATCAGTTCTGCCTTAACCACACCCCTCGGTAGGTGTTTACCGCTGCCGGTATACTAGGTTGGATCTCCTATGTGGAAAACGTGTTCGAGCACGATCCTATTCATGACCACCCCTCGGTGGCTTGGTAGGACGTGGATCGGGCTACGTAAACAATGGTTATACACTCAAGACTTGTTTAGTTATTAACCTTCCCTAGAAGCTCTATTAACTAAACTGGTGGCCAAAATAAGTAGTTATTAATATATGTCTTAACCTTGGAGGATTCAAGGCAACATATATTAATTGGACGGGGTCCATGTTCCGGCTATTCGTCTCATGACCACCCCTCGATGACTTGGGGGAATAGGTGCTGAGAATTACTGTTGCAATGCTACATGTTTTTCAAGTTTCGTGCAAGAACATACTTGTATGTTTTATTTGCTAAATTATCTGTATATTTGCTTGGGCTTTGTAATAATGTCAAGTATAATTTTATTTCAGTTCAAAATGTTACCGACACCCCTCATTTCAATACTTACTAAAAATAAGCTGAATGGCAATAATTATAAAGACTAGAAAAAAAATCTACTGATAGATCTCATCTGCGAGAGACATAAGTTCGTGCTGGACGAACCATGCCCACCTGGGCCTAAACCTGACACACCGCTTGAGGAGGTCCCGGTTGCCTATACTCGTTGGAGAGAATCTAATGAGATAGCTCGGAGCTACATTCTTGCTAGCATAACAAATGCTTTATAGAAGCAGCGTGAGACTTATCAAGTTGCTAGGGAGATCATGGAAAATCTGGAAGACGTGTTTAGAGGCCAAGAAAAATTAGCTCGACAGTCTGTTATTACTAGCATTATGAACTTTAAGCAAAAGGCAGGTACTCCGATGAAGGATCATATGATCACTCTAATGGGATTCTTTGCTAAGGCTGCCAAGAATGGTGCTGAGTTGGACTACAACACCCAGATCGAGATGGTGTTTAAAACTCTATCTAAGGATTTTGTGTGGTTTAAGGCTGCATATAATCTAGTGACAAGGGAGTTACAACTCACCGAGCTCATGAAACAACTCCAAGCTTATGAGTGGATGATCAGGGATGGGGATGCAGTCTAATCCAAAGGAGAGGCCAATTTGACGGAATCTTCCAAACCCTCACGAAAGAGGAAGACGCCAAAGTCCAAGCGCTTCCACTGTGGGAAGGTAGGTCATTTCAAGAAGTGCTTGCCAGAAATTCCTTGCCGCCAAGGGCAAGGAAGGTAAGGAACTTCACTATTTAGAAGCATGTTTGGTGGAAGAATCGAAAGACACTTGGGTCATTGATTCGGGCGCCACTAATCATGTTTGTGTTTCTATGTAGGGGTTTGTGGAAATGGGAAGTCTACATAATAGGAGCCTCTCGTTGCGGACTGGAGACGGTAGCTTAGTGGTTTCTAAGGTAGTGGGAGATGTTTATCTTTACTTTGATGAATTTAGGTTTATTTTTTTGAAATACTGTTTTTATGTTCCTAATTTTATGAGGAACCTTATATCGGTAGCTTGTTTAATAAAGGATTCGTATTCAGTTTCTTTTAGTAAAAGAGTTGATATTTATAAAAATAAGTCTTTTATCTGCTCTGGTTGGATGGATGGAAACCTATATTTGATCAAACCAAAGATGTACTCACTATAAATAACTCTACAAGGTTGAAAGTTTCTCACTTTAACAAGGTGTATCTTTGGCATTTAAGACTTGGTCATATTAATCAGGATAGGATTCAAAAGTTGGTGAAAGATGGTCCTCTAGAATCTCTGGAGGAGGTTCTTCTTCCTCAATATGAGTCTTGTCTTGAGGGTAAGATAACTAAGAGGTCTTTTGGAGCTAAGGGTACTAGGGCTCAGGAACTCTTAGAAATTGTGCATACTGACGTATGGGGCCCCATGAACGTCACAACATGAGGAAGGTTTGAGTATTATGTCTCCTTTATAGACAATTACTCGAGGTATGGATATGTGTACCTAATGCACCACAAGAGCGAAACCTTTGATAAGTTCAAAGAGTATCGTGTGGAAGGAGAAAAGCAATTGGATAAATCCATAAAGACATTTCGATCTGATCGAGATGGCGAATACCTCTCCGATGAATTTCTAAGACATCTTGTAGAGAATGGGATATTATCCCAATTGACTACACCTAGTACTCCACAACAGAATGGTGTAGCTGAAAGGAGAAATAGGACCTTATTGGATATGGTACGATCCATGATGAGTTATTCAATGCTGTCGTTATCATTTTGGGGATATGCATTACAAACGGCGTGCTATATTGTAAACCAAGTTCCAAGCAAGTCAATTCCTAGGACTCCGTATGAATTGTGGCGTGGCAGGAAGCCCTCCCTTGGACATATAAGAATATGGGGTAGCCCGGCATATGTACTGGATGGGGATACGAAGAAGTTGGAACCAAGAATAGAATTGTGCATGTTTGTAGGGTATCCTAATGGAACTAAGGGAGGTCTGTTCTATAACCCGAAAGAACAAAAAGTCATTGTTTCAACCCATGTGATATTCTTGGAGGAAAGTCACATGAATGACTTTAAGCCTCAAAGCAAAATGATGTTAGAGGAGTTATCAGGTGAAAGAACTGCTCCACAGGTTTTGGTCTTAGACGCAAGTCTGAGTTTCAGTGAAAGACCTGCAGACGATCAACAATTTAGGGTGCCTCGTCGTAGTAGGAGGGTTTTAAAGAAGCCTAATTTCTTCATGTATGATGCTGAGGTCTACCAGGCCGAGGCTCATGAGCATGAGGATGATCCGGTCACTTATGATGAAGCTATAAAATGATGTTGATTCTAAATCTTGGAAACAAGGCATAAACAATGAGATGGATTCTATGAAATCTAACTCTGTTTGGGAACTTGTAGATTTTCTAGATGGGATAAAACCCATTGGATGCAAGTGGGTCTACGAAAGAAATAAGGATATAGAAGGGAGAGTGGAAACTTTCAAAGCTAGACTGGTTGCAAAAGGGTACACGCAAAAGGCTGGAATCGATTATGATGAAACCTTTACACCTATTGCTATGCTGAAGTCTATCCGTATTCTTCTGTCCATTGCTGCAGCTCTCGATTACGAGATCTAGCAAATAGACGTCAAGACGGCATTCTTGAATGGCCATCTTGTGGAATATATCTACATGATACAGCCTGAAGGGTTCGTGGCAAAAGGTCAAGACAGAAAAGTCTGCAAGTTGCTTAGATCCATTTATGGATTAAAGCAAACATCCCGCTCATGAAACCAGAGATTTGATCAAGCGATCAAGACATTCAGTTTTGAGCAGAATGTTGATGAACCTTGTGTTTATAAATGTATTAAGGATGATTAAGTGGTCTTTATAGTACTCTATGTCGATGATATACTACTAATTGGGAATGATGTAGGGAATTTATCATCGGTCAAGCTCTGGCTACACTAACAGTTTGACATGAAGGACTTAGGAGAAGCTAATTATGTTCTGGGCATTCGTCTCTTTAGAGATCGAAAGAACAAAATGATAGCATTATCCCAGGCTTCATACATAGATAAAATAATTGACAGATATGCAATGCAAGAGGCAAAGAAGGTTCACAACCTTCCATTGCCGGTCTAAATCTTTCATTGGATGACTGTCCAAAGACATCGGAAGAAAGAGAGCGTATGAGTAAGGTCCCTTATGCATCCAATATGGGTAGCTTTATGTACGCTATGCTTTATACTTACCCAGACATACGTTTTACAGTAGGTATGGTGAGTCGATATCAAGTGAATCCTGGAACTAAGCACTGGCAAGCAGTAAATAATTGACAGATATGCAATGCAAGAGGCAAAGAAGGTTCACAACCTTCCATTACCGGTCTAAATCTTTCATTGGATGACTGTCCCAAGACATCGGAAGAAAGAGAGCGTATGAGTAAGGTCCCTTATGCATCCAATATGGGTAGCTTTACGTACGCTATGCTTTATACTTGCCCAGACATACGTTTTACAGTAGGTATGGTGAGTCGATATCAAGTGAATCCTGGAACTAAGCACTGGCAAGCAGTAAAGCATTACTCAAGTATCTTAAGAAAATGAGGGATTATATGCTGGTGTATTCTGGAGGGGACCTAACACCCGTAGGATACACGGACTCAGACTTCCATACTTGCAAGGATTTGAGGAAATCGATATCAAGATCAGTATTCTTACTCGGAGGAGGCGCCATTGTGTAGAGGAGCATGAAGTAGGGTTGCACAGCTGACTCTACGATGGAGGCTGAGTATGTGGCTGCGGCTGAGACATCTAAAGAAGCGATTTGGCTCCGCAAGTTCGTTAGAGACCTTGAGGTCATTCCAAGTGTTGACAAGCCTATCACACTTTACTGTGATAACAATGGGGCTATTGCCAACATAAGGGAATCTTGGCACCACAAGAGGACCAAGCACATAGATCCGAGGTATCACATTATTAGAGGGCACGTAGAGACAAGAGAAGTAGATGTATGTAAAATCGTGTCCGAGGACAACATTGCTGATCCCTTTACTAAGACTTTGGTGGCTAGAAGCTTTGAGAGGCATGTAGAGGCGATGGGGATGCATAACATGGCACATCTACTAGCTTAGGACAAGTAGGAGATTGTTAGGAAATACCCTAAGCATTAGAGACATATTATGTTTTTATTTTGAATTGGATAATAAAATTATAATATAGAGGTTATTCATTATATTGCTATTTGTCCTTATTCTATTTACATGTTAAAGAAAATATAAGCAAATATGGCTCACTGACTGCTTGTGTTAAAACTGTTAGAAAGTTGTATGCAATAGACTTTTGTATGCGAGAAAATAATGTTCTAAAGTAAGTGGTCCAAACTAAGGTCTGTAGTCTATGAGATTAGACTAAACATCTAACTCATGTTCAGACTATTATGTTGTCTAAAGCCATGGTGGAGACGGTTTGTCTTGACTGTCCGGAGCATAGACTCCCAAGTAGAGACATAGATATGTTGCTTGGGGGTGACATATTAGACCGGGACTAAAGGGTGATTGATCTACGTAGTCCGCTATGAGTGGATCAATATGCTTTTAATGTTCATTGTGCGATAACCTTAATCCTGAGTAAATGAACTACTTCATGTATATGACTTGTGTACTTTGATGTTCCAATGGCTAAAGTATCTCAGAGGTAGTAAGCTTATAGACCGGTTTATTAGGTGCATGACTTGTATATGATGAAGGGTTTGTTTACAGACATCAGAATTATAACTCTGAGGAGTTAAAGGTATCCTCTTAAAGGCATTATATTGGATGTGAAAATGGACAAGGCCTTGGGTCGTCTACAGGGCAGATGACTTCCTATTCACAAATGATGAATAATCATTTTCTTATTCGGTAGTATAATGGAACTTTAAGGTAGCTTGATCAGCAGGATTGAATGGACTTTGACCTAAGGCTGATCATGGATATCATATGAGGGTTTTGCATATATGACAAGGTCATTGGATAGTAGCTCGTCATAAGCTTTCGTAATACGGTATATAATTGGGAGTTCAGTTTTAGGTTTATAGTGGTGTGACTCTAAAATTAGTGATCATATGATTGAGTTGTTCGGTGTAGAATGATGATCATATGGATTCATAAGAGCTCGATTATATATATCTAATTGGTCCCTCTACTAGCTCCACATAATTCCTTAACGGTTGGCAAATTGATTTGTGTATGCTTATTTGCTAGTTGATTATGCATGGATGGTGTTGACATAGGATTAGGATGGTGAACAAGATTCTCTTTGGTTGAATTCAGATTTTATTTTGGATAATAGAGTACACAATTATTGTTAGGAAATGCTCTAAGCATTAAAGATATTTTGATGTATATATTTTGAACTAGATAATAAAATTATATATAGAGGTTATTTATTATATTGCTATCTATCCTCGTTTTATTTACATGTTAAAGTAAATATAAGCAAATATGGCTCCCTGACTGCTTGTGTTAAACTGTTAGAACATTGCATGCAATGGACTTTTGTATGCGAGAAGGCAATGTTCAAAAGTTAGTGGTCTAAACTATAGTCTGTAGTCTATGGGGTTAGACCGAGCATCTAACTCATGTTAAGACTATTATGTTGTCTAAAGCCTTGGTGGGGATGGTTTGTCTTGACTGTCTGGAGCAATGACTCCCAAGTAGAGACATAGATATGTTGCTTGGTGGTGACATATTAGACCGGGACTAAAGCGTGATTTATCTACGAAGTCCGCTTTGAGTGGATCGATATGCTTTTGACATTCATTGTGCAGTAACCTTAATCCTAAGTAGATGGACAGCTTCATGTATATGACTTGTGTACTTTGATGTTCCAATGGCTAAAGCATCTCAGAGGTAGTAAGCTTATAAATCGGTTCGTTGGGTGCATGACTTGTATACGATTAAGGGTTTGTCTACAGATATCGGAATCATAGTTCTAATGAGGAGTTAAGGGTATCCTCTTAAAGGCATTATACTGAATGTGAAAATGGACAAGGCCTTGGGTAGTTTGCTGGGCAGATGACTTCTTATTCACATATGGTGAATAATCATTTTCTTTATTCGGTAATATAATGGAACTTTAAGATAGCCTGATCAGTAGGATTAAACAAACTTTAGCCTAAGGCTGATCATAGATATCATATGCGGGTTCTGCATACATGACATGGTCATTGGACGATAGCTTGTCACAAGCTTACGTAATACGGTATATAATTAGGAGTTCAGTTTCAGGTTTATAGTGGTATGACTCTGAAATTAGTGATCATATGATTGAGTTGTTTAGTAAAGAATGATGATCATATGGATTTATGGGAGCCCAATTATATATGTCCAATTAGTCCATCTGCTAGCTCCACATAATTCCTTAACGTATGGCAAAATTGATCTGTGTATGCTATTGGCTAGTTTATTATGCATGGATGGTGTTGACATAGGATTAGGATGGTAGACAAGATTCTCTCTGGCTGGATTCAGATTTTGTTTTGGACAATAGAGTACACAATTACTCGAACTCCAAATAAAGTTGCCATGATTTTATTTGAGATTGGATTGGAGTTGTAGAAAATTATCCATGAGAACAAGAATTTGGAATACAACTATTTTATGGATTTTGAAATTTGAATTTTGAATTTGAATTTTGAATTTGAAATTTGAATTTGAAATTCGAATTTGAAATTTGAATTTGAAATTTAAATTTGAAATTTGAAATTTGAAATTTGAAATATGAAATTCAAATTTTGAATCACAGTCCAAGTGGGATTCGAATTTGTTGGGGTAAATCTACAAGGAATGAAATTCGAATTTGAGTTGGATATGAAGAGGAAAATCTTGTTTGAATCCTACTTGAATTTGAATCCAAATCCTAACCAAATATGGACGAAAATTTTGAGGATTATCCTCAATGAATTTTCAGATATTTGTGGATAAGGTTCAAGGAAAAATTTAAGTTTCAATCCCAGTTGAATTTAGATTCTCTCCTCCCTGATTATTGCCAAAAATTTGAGGAAGATCTCCTAGGAGATTTTCGGTAATTTTGGATAAGGATGAGATAAGATTCAAGCTTGAAAATCCTAGTGAAATTTTGATTCTCCCTTATCCAAAAGTGGTCGAAATTTTGGTGGAGATTTTCCCCTTGGATTTTCTGATTTTTTGGTTGAAAAAAGGGAGATAAAATTCTAGTTAAAATCTTGTTTAGATTTGGATTGGAATTATCCTAAAGTGGCCGAATTTATTGTTGGGATTTTCCCCTTGGAAAATTTGGATTTTGTGCTTGTGGATAAGGGAGAATATCTTCTCCTAATCGAATTCAAATTCAGAGAATCACCTTATGCATGTCTATAAATAGAGGTCCTGCCACTCCAGTTCTCTAAGACCATAGACTCTCAGGTGAGCAGGCTTATTGTTGTACAACTCACCGTGACAATAAGTTCTTTAGAGATCTGGGTGGTCGGAAGAAGACTAGCAGTGCTAGCATACCGATCGAGGTTAAGAATGCCCACACACTCAGCCATTCGGGAATTGGAGAATAGTAAAGAAGGCTAGTTGGTTGAAGCCCTCTGGTCATTCTCCTCCTGCAGATTGGCGTGCTTGAGGTATGAGTTTTAATTGTTGTTGGTTTATTGTATATGGCATCATGAGATATTTAACGGTCTAAAAAAAAATTTTATTGTTCCGCTGCGCCACTCTGATACGTTTTTACCGATTATTTTCCTACAATTGGTATCAGAGCCATCTCATGACTATGCCATGTACATAGATTAGACAATTACTTAGTCTTTTTGTATGGATTTGATATTTAGAGAGTGGCATTTTAGGATTCGTTTATGTTGTTATCATGTATTATGTATAAAGTATATGGTTATTTTAATTTTTTGAATTATTATAAGCATGCTTGTTTATGCCAGTTATGGTTCTTTAGAATTTAGAAAAAAATGTATCTATGAATTTTTTTATGTAAACATGGGAGCAGTTTATTAACACTGTAATTTTCCCATGGATTTTAATTTTGTCTCTTAGAATTATTATGATTAGAATTTTTGTACACCAGAAACGGTTCAGATTTTTTATGTAATTATTCTTGGAGGAGATTGAAGATTGAAGACCGTAATTTATTTTTCCCAAAAGTTAAATTTAATTTAAAGGTTAAAATTTTGATTGTGTGGAAAATTTCAATTTAATCAGAATTCAAATTAATTATTGGAGATCCTAATGGGTAAATTGGAATATGGCACGAAAATTGAGACATGACCCCTCGGGATAGTCCATCAGGTCTTGGCGCGGCTACAGCCCCTACCCTCGGGCAGGATGGGGCTGCGGCAGCCCCTGTGTAGGCCATAACCACCCACGGCCGCAGGCTTGGCCTGCAGCCGAGGGAGGCCGTGCCCTCCCGAAGGCTGGCTGCAGCCTGGGCGTGTAGCCAGCCGGTTGCTTCGCCCAGCCTAGGCGTGCAGCCTGGCATTGCAGGCTTGGCTACAGCCCGGCAGGGCTGCACAAGGGGCGGCCGTGCGCTGTCAACCCCCCGGGGGCTGAGGGCTGCCCACGGCGGCTGCAGCCTCCAGGGGCAGTGGTGCGATGGTTCGAAAAATTTTGATTTTTAAATTTGAGATTTAATTTTAAATCATGTTTAAAAATATGTAATTGAAATTTTGAAATTTTTGAAACTACATATTATTATACATGATGTTTAAAATTGTTTAAAAATTTGAATTTGAAATTTAAATTTGAAATTCGAATTTGGATTTTGAAATTTAAATTTAAATTTTAAATGACTCATGGGATGAGAAATAAATGGAGAAGCTACATAAAGATGGATACAAGAAGACGGAATAAAGTTCAAGATCCAAAGAATGCTTTGGACGGAATTTTGTAATCTTTATTTTCTTTGTTCTAGGATGGAACCATGGCTTGGTTATTTATCTGTCAATTATTTTTTTTGTGATATGTCATGGATGTATAAATATGTATTGATGGATGTTTTGTATACATATTTGATAACATGTCATATAGGATAGGTGAGTGCAGCTCATACTATATTGATCATATATATTTGTCAAAACTTGCATGTTTTTCAAAATTGTGAGTGGGAAAGGGTTTCAAACAAAACCCACGGCCTCCATTGTTGATCCATATGTGAAAGTATGGTAACACCTCGCGTCAGTTCTGCCCTGACCACACCCCTCGGTAGGTGTTTACCGTCGCCGGTATACTAGATTGGATCTCCTATGTGGAAAACGTGTTCGGGTGTGATCCTATTCATAACCACCCCTCGGTGGCTTGGTAGGACGTGGATCGGGCTACGTAAACAATGGTTATACACTCAAGACTCGTTTAGTTATTAACCTTCCCTAGAAGCTCTGTTAACTAAACTGGTGGCCAAATAAGCGGTTATTAATATATGTCTTAACCTTGGAGGATTTAAGGCAACATATATTAATTGGACGGGGTCCATGTTCCGGCTATTTGTTTCCATGACCACCCCTCGGTGGCTTGGGGCAATAGGTGCTGAGAATTACCGTTGCAATGCTACATGTTTTTCAAGTTTCATGTAGGAACATACTTGTATGTTTTATTTGCTAAATTATCTGTATATTTGCTTGGGCTTTGTAATGATGTCTAGTATAATTTTATTTCAGTTCAAAATGTCACCGACACCTCTCATTTCAATACTTACTGAGAATAAACTGAATGGCGATAATTATAAAGATTGGAAAAGAAATCTGTTGATAGTTCTCGCTGCGACAGACACAAGTTCGTACTGGATGAACCATTTCCACTAGGGCCCAAACCTGACACACCGCTTGAAGAGGTCCCGGTTGCCTATACTTGTTCGAGATAATCTAATGATATAGCTCGATGCTACATGCTTGCTAGCATGACAAGTGCTTTACAAAAGCAGCATGAGACTTATCAAATTGCTGGGGAGATCATGGAAAATCTGGAGGACATGTTCGGAGGCCAAGAAAAGTTAGCTCGACAGTCTGCTATAACCAGTATTACGAACTCTAAGCAATAGGCGGGTACTCCAGTGAAGGACCATATGATCGCTCTAATGGGATTCTTCGGTAAGGCTACCGAGAGCGATGCTGAGTTGGACTACAACACCCAGATCGAGATGGTGTTCAAAACTCTGTCTAAAGATTTTGTGGGGTTTAAGGCCGCATACAATCTAGCAACGAGGGAGTTAGGACTAACCGAGCTCATGAAGTAACTCCAAGCTTATGAGCGGATGATCAGGGATGGAGATGCAGTCCAACCCAAAGGAGAGGCCAATTTGGCGAAATCTTCCAAACCCTCACGGAAGAGGAAGAGGCCAAATTAGAAGCAAGCGGCTTCCAGTTCTTCTAATCCTCCTGTCTCGGATGGGAAGAAGAAGAAAAAGAACAAGAAGCCCAAGGACCCTAAAAAGTCTAAATACTTTCATTGTGGGAAGGTAGGTCACTTCAAGAAGTCTTGCCGGGAAATCCTAGCCGCCAAAGGCAAGAAAGGTAAGGAACTTCACTACTTAGAAGTGTGTTTGGTGGAAGAATCGAAAGACACTTGGGTCATTGATTCGAGCGCCACTAAACATATTTGTGTTTCTATGCAAGAAACGAGAAGTCTACATGATAGAAGCCTCTCGTTGCGGACTGGAGACGGTAGCTTGGTGGTGGTTGAGGCAGTGGGAGATATTTACCTTTACTTTGATCAATTTAGGTTTATTTTGTTGAACGACTATTTTTATGTTCCTAACTTTAGGAGGAACCTTATATTAGTAGCTTATTTAATAAAGGATTCTTATTCAATTTCTTTTAGTAAAAGAGTTGATATTCGTAGAAATAAGTCTTTTATCCGTTTCCGATGGATGGATGGAAACCTATATTTGATCAAACCAAAGATGTACTCACTGCTTGACACTGAATTAATAGATAACTCTAAAAGGTTGAAAGTTTCTCACTCTAACAAGGCGTATCTTTGGCATTTAAGACTTGGTCATATTAATCAGGATAGGATTCAAAGATTAGTGAAAGACGGTTCTCTAGAATCTCTGGAGGAGGTACGTCTTCCTCAATGTGAGTTTTGTCTAGAGAGTAAGATGACTAAGAGGTCTTTTGGAGCTAAGGGTACAAGGGCTCAGGAGCTCTTAGAAATTGTGCACACTGACGTATGTGGCCCCATGAACGTCACAGCATGAGGAGGGTTCGAGTATTATATCTCCTTTATAGACGATTACTCGAGGTATGGATATGTGTATCTGATGCACCGCAAGAGCGAAACCTTTGACAAGTTCAAAGAGTATCGTGCGGAAGTGGAAAAGCAATTGGATAAATCCATAAAGACACTTCGATCTGATCGAGGTGGTGAATACCTCTCTGATGAATTTCTAGGACATCTTTTAGAGAATGGGATATTATCACAATTGACTGCACTTGGTACTCCATAACAGAATGGTGTAGCCGAAAAGAGAAACAGGACCTTGTTGGATATGGTACGATCCATGATGAGTTATTCAACGCTGCCATTATCATTTTGGGGATATGCTTTACAAACGGCATGCTATATTCTGAACCAGGTTCTAAGCAAATCAATTTCCAGAACTCCGTATGAATTGTAGCATGGCAGGAAGCCCTCCCTTGGACATATGAGAATATGGGGCTGCCCGGCGCATGTACTGGATGGGGATGCGAAGAAATTGGAACCAAGATCAGAATTATGCATGTTTGTAGGGTATCCAAAGGGAACTAAAGGAGGTCTATTCTATAACCCAAAGGAACAAAAAGTCATTGTTTCAACCTATGTGACATTCTTGGAGGAAAGTCACATGAATGACTTTAAGCCTCGAAGCAAAGTGGTGCTAGAGGAGTTATCGAGTGAAAGAACTGCTCCACAGATTTCGGTCTTGGACGCAAGTCCAAGTTTCAGTGAAGGACCTGCAGACGATTAACAATTTAGGGTGCCTCGTCGTAGTGGGAGGGTTTCGAAGAAACCTAATTTCTTCATGTATGATGCTAAGGTATACCAGGCCGAGACTCATTAGTATAAGGATGATCCGGTCACCTATGATGAAGTTATAAATGATGTTGATTCTAAATCTTGGAAACAGGCTATGAACAATGAGATGGATTCTATGAAATCCAACTCTGTTTGGGAACTTATAGATTTGCCAGATGGGATAAAACCCATTGGATGTATATGGGTCTACAAAAGAAAGAAGGATGCAGAAGGGAGAGTGGAAACTTTCAAAGCTAGACTGGTTGTAAATGGGTACATGCAAAAGGCTGGAATCGATTACGATGAAACCTTTTCGCCTGTTGCTATGCTGAAGTCTATCCGTATTCTTCTATCTATTACTATGGCTCCCGAGTACGAGATCTGGCTAATGGATGTCATGACGACACTATTGAATGGCCATCTTGAAGAGTGTATCTATATGATACAGCTCGAAGAGTTTGTAGCAAAAGGCCAAGAAAGGAAAGTCTGCAAGTTGCTTAGATCCATTTATGGATTAAAGGAAGCATCCCGCTCATGGAACCAGAAGTTTGATCAAGCGATTAAGACATTTGGTTTTGAGCAGAACGTTGATGAACCCTATGTTTATAAATGTATTAAGGATGGAAAGGTGGTCTTTCTGATACTCTATGCCGATGATATACTACTCATTGGGAATGATGTAGGGAACTTATCATCGGTTAAGCTTTGGTTACACCAACAGTTTAACATGAAGCACTTGGGAGAAGCTAATTATGTTCTAGGCATTCGTCTCTTCAGAGATCGAAAGAACAAAATGATAGCGTTATCCCAAGCTTCATACATAGGTAAAATAATTGACAAATATGCAATGCAAGAGGCAAAGAAACGTACACAATCTTCTATTGCTGGTCTAACTCTTTCATTGGATGACTATCCCGAGACATCGAAAGAAAGAGAGCGTATGAGTAAAGTTCCTTATGCATCCGCTGTGGGTAGCCTTATGTATGCTATGCTTTGCACTCGCCCGAATATATGTTTTGCAGTAGGTATGGTGAGTCGATATCAAGCGAATCTTGGAACCAAACACTGGCAAGCAGTAAAGCATATACTCAAGTATCTTAAGAGAACGAGGGATTATATGCTGGTGTATTCTAGAGGGGACCTAACACCCATAGAATACATGGACTGAGTCTTCCAGGCTTGCAAGGATTCGAGGAAGTCGGCATTAGACGGCACGTGGAAACAGGATTAGTGGATGTATGTAAGATCACATCTGAGGACAACATTGCCGATCCCTTTACTAAGACTTTGGTGGCTAGAAGCTTTGAGAGGCACGTAGAGGCAATGGGGATGCGTAACATGGCACATCTGCTAGCTTAGGGCAAGTGGGAGGTTGTTAGGAAATGCTCTAAGCAATAGAGACATTTTGATGTATTTATTTTGAACTAGATAATAAAATTATATATAGAGGTTATTTATTACACTGCTATCTGTCCTCGTTTTATTTACATGTTAAAGTAAATGTAAGCAAATATGCTCCCTGACTGTTTGTGTTAAACTGTTAGAACGTTGCATGCAATGGACTTTTGTATGTGAGAAGACAATGTTCTAAAGTTAGTGGTCTAAACTATGGTCTGTAGTCTATGGGGTTAGACCGAGCATCGAACTCATGTTAAGACTATTATGTTGTCTAAAGCCTTGGAGGGGACGGTTTGTTTTGACTGTCTGAAGCAATGACTGCAAAGTAGAGACATAGATATGTTGCTTGGTGGTGACATATTAGATTGGGACTAAAGCGTGATTGATCTACGAAGTCTGCTTTGAGTGGATCGATTTGCTTTTGACATTCATTGTGCAGTAACCTTAATCCTGAGTAGATGGACAGCTTCATGTACATGACTTGTGTACACAATTATTCGAACTCCAAATAAAGTTGCCTGGGTAGATGGACAGCTTTATGGATGGTAGACAAGATTCTCTCTGGTTGGATTCAGATTTTGTTTTGGATAATAGAGTACATAATTATTCGAACTCCAAATAAAGTTGCCATTATTTTATTTGAGATTGGATTGGAGTTGTAGAAAATTATCCATGGGAACGAGAATTTGAAATACAACTGTTTTGTGGATTTTGACATTTGAATTTTGAAATTTGAAATTTGAAATTTGAAATTTGAATTTGAAATTTGAATTTGAAATTTGAAATTTGAAATTTGAATTTGAAATTTGAAATTCAAATTTTGAATCACAGTCCAAGTAGGATTCGAATTTGTTGTGGTAAATCCACAAGGAATGAGATTCAAATTTGAGTTGGATATGAAGAGGAAAATCTTGTTTGAATCCTACTTGAATTTTGAATCCAAATCCTAACCAATATGGATGAGAATTTTCAGGATTATCCTCAATGAATTTTCAGATTTTTGTGGATAAGGTTCAAGGAAAAATTTAAGTTTCAATCCCGGTTGAATTTGGATTCTCTCCTCCCTGATTATGGCTGAAAATTTGAGGAAGATCTCCTAGGAGATTTTCGGTTATTTTGGATAAGGATGAGATAAGATTCAAGCTTGAAAATCCTAGTTGAATTTTGATTCTCCCTTATCCAAAAGTGGCCGAAATTTTGGTGAAGATTTTCCCCTTGGATTTTCTGATTTTTTGGTTGAAAAAAGGGAGATAAAATTCTAGTTAAAATCTTGTTTAGATTTGGATTGGAATTATCCTAAAGTGGCCGAATTTATTATTGGGATTTTCCCCTTAGAAAATTCAGATTTTGTGCTTGTGGATAAGGGAGAATATCTTCTCCTAATCCAATTCAAATTCAGAGAATCACCTCATGCATGTCTATAAATAGAGGTCCTGCCACTCCAGTTCTCTAAGACCATAGACTCTCAGGTGAGCAGGCTTATTGTTGCACAACTCACCATGACAATAAGTTCTTTAGAGATCTGGGTGGTCGGAAGAAGACTAGCAGTGCTAGCATACTGATCGAGGTTCAGAGTGGCCCCACACTCAGTCATTCGGAAATTGGAGAATAGTAGAGAAGGCTAGTTGGTTGAAGCCCTGCGGTCATTCTACTCCTGCAGATTGGCGTCCTTGAGGTATGAGTTTTAATTGTTGTTGGTTTATTGTATATGACATCATGAGATATTTAACGATCTAAAAAAAATTTTATTGTTCCGCTGCGCCACTCTGACACGTTTTTACCGATTATTTTCCTATAATTATTTGAATTACAAATAAAGTTGCCATGATTTTATTTGAGATTGGATTGAAGTTATATAAAATTATCCACGAGAATGAAAATTTGAAATACAATTTTTTGTGGATTTTGAAATTTGAATTTTGAAATTTGAAATTTGAAATTTGAAATTTGAAATTTAAAATTTAAATTTTGAATTTGAAATTTGTATTTGAAATTTAAATTTGAAGTTTGAATTTGAATTTGACATTTGAATTTGAAATTTGAATTCAAAATTTAAATTTGAAATTTGAATTTGAAGTTTAAATTTTGAAATTTGAAATTCAAATTTTGAATCACAATCCATATAGGATTTGAATTTTTTTATCGATTATCCACAAGAGAAAATTTGGTTTTAATTTGGATAAAGGAGAGGAAAATCTTGTTTGAATCCTACTTGAATTTTGAATCCTAATTCTAACAAAAGTGGCCAAAAATTAGTTGAGGAAAATCCTCCTCGATAATTTGGTTTTTGTGGATAAGGTTCAGGAAAAAATTCAGGTTTTAATCTTAGTTGAATATGGATTCTCTCCTCCCTAAAGTGGATGAAATTTATTGGATAAATCCAAAGGGAATTTCAGATTTTTTAGTAGATAAGGGTGAGATAGAATTCAAGTTAGAAAATCCTATTTGGATTTTGATTCTCCTCACACTTTAATGATCGAATCTAGTCATGTTTTTGACACAAAAGGGAATCAGTTTTTATGAGGGAATGAGGAGATAAAATTCAAGTTAAAATCCTGTTTAAATTTTGAAAACAAAATCTAAAAGGTGGCCAAAATTATTTGTTGATTTTTTGGCTTGAAAAATTCAGATTTTGTGTGTGGATAAGGGAGAAAATCTTCTCCTAATCCAATTCAAATTCATAGGATCACCTCATGTAAGTCTATAAATAGAGGTCCTGCTACTCTAGTTTTGTTAGACTACGGACTCTCAGGTGAGCAAGCTTATTGTTGCACAACTCACTGTGACAATAAGTTCGTTAGAGATTTGGGTGGTCGGAAGAAGACTAGCAGTGCTAGCATACCGGTCAAGGAACCGAGTGCCCATTGTGATAGACCGAAAAATTCCAACAGTGCTACCTAGGATTAAGCTAGGTTTTTCTAAGAATTTTTATGAATAGAATGTAAAAGAACACTATGCTTATAATTAAAAAGATAAAAGTATTAATGATAATAAATAAATGTTTTGGAGGATTTGAAATCTCCAAAAATAATTAAAGAATAAAGTTCATAACTGAGAAAGTGATTTCGGACCAAAACGCTCAGAATAGAGTAGTTTCGGTTTCCGAAAAAGATAGATATAAGAAATGGCAAGTCAAAGCAAAGATAAGGCAAGATAAGTATTTTAAGGTTTTTAAGAGTTTTGAGATTTAATTAGATCAAACCGATCGCACTGGAGGCGTCAAAAACCTGCTTACGCGATTTTGGTGAAAGTTCCGATCAGTTTGACTTTTGGTCAAACTTTGACTCTGAATTAATATAATGAGGACAAAGTAGATGATGTCACCATTGATTTATTTCTTTTAAAGAAATGTGGTAGTTGGATCCAATGATTATGGTTTAAAGTAATTTTTATCAGGAGATATGCAGTATCAAGAAATTGGTCAAGATGACCTTTTCTTGATATAAAACTGATATATTTGGAATCAGCATGCTCAAATTAGTCAACTGAGCATAAAAAGTAATTTTTGATCAGGAGACATGCAGTATCAAGAAATTGGTCATGATGACCTTTTGTTGAAATAAAACTGATATATTTGGATTCAGAATGCTCAAATTAGTCATTTGAGCACAAAAAGTAAATTTTGACCAGGAAATATGCAGTACCGAAAACTGGTTGAGATGACCTTGAATGAAGTTGAAATTAATAAATTTGGATTCAGCATGTCCAAATTAGTCAGGATAGCCTATCAGTATGCTCAAATTAGTTAATTGAGCACAAAGGTAATTTTTGACTGAGAATTCGCAGCACCGGAAACTGGTCAAGATGACCTCAGATGAAAATAAAACTAATATATTTGGATTCAGGACGCCCAAATTAGTCAAGATAGCCCATGTTGAAATTTTGGATGAAAAAGTATATAAAGGGCGAAAAATCAGAAATTCGTAAAAAGGCCCTCATAATTTTCACATTCCCTCAATTTCTCCCCCTACACGAAATTGAATAGTAACCAACTATCGGAAACAGTGTCCGTTTTCGACACTGCTGGTCTCATTGGAAAGCTCTCGCCGAGCTGAGTCTAACGATGTGCCGATGCGACGAAGCAGACGCCGGAGGAAGCCGCACGCGCCGCCTGAAGGTCACGGTGGTCGGGAATTTCGATCGCCCGTATCTACGCCGTCCGACGTCTGATCGAAGGACACGATTCCGGTCCCAAAAGTTTTGTGGTGAAGAGGAGAACAAAAACCATAGCTCATTTTACCTCAACAGTCGCCGAATCGCACCGCCCGAAGCTTCGTCATCGCCGCCATGAAACTCGCCATTTCCGGCAGAGTTGAGCCACACTACCGGTATCAAAATGCTCAAAATTTCATGGGGAACAAAAGCCCCAAATCAATTTTGGGCAAAAAAGTTGGGAAAACGGAGATTGAATGCCGCCGCCGCCGACAAACTTTCGAGGGTTCGATTTCGGTGATAGGGGCGTCGATTGGTGAAATTGACACCACCAATGAGTTCCTCACTTTGAGATCTACGAGATGGTGGTCGCCTTTCTCCACGCCACCGCTGGTCAACGATGGTCAACATCGGTCAACGGTGACCGTTGACCAAAAATTGAAGAATGGCCCTTTGGCCTATTTTCGACGTTCTAGACACGTCTGTGGCGTCGGAATTTCAAGACGGAATTTCAAAAGCAAAGAACGGAGCATCAAAGTTTTTGCACGTGAGATCGAGCGGTCTGTTTGATCGTCGGTGGGACGATTTCGGTATTGATTTCAGTCCTTCATTCCTAAATTTATGTTTTGGAATGATTATGTATTAATGATGTACTTTTACATGTGAAATTGTAAGAAAAATGGACTATGTATATGAAAAATAGTCAAATAAGAAAATGTGTAAAATGTGAAGATTTTTACGTAAAAGTTGAGTTTTTACGTAAAAACATAGGCCTCTGGTATAGTACATGGTAGAATAGAAATAGGTTAGATGGTTTCTAGGTGTTTCCTAAACGCCGGAAACCCAAAAATTAAGCAGAAATGCTGCCGAAATTTCAAAAATGGCACAAAGGGATATTTTAGAAACCAAAGGGTAAAAATATGGTCGGGATGGAAACCTGAGCCCCCTCGGTGATTTAGGCCTGAAAAAGAGGATTAACGACCTAGAGTAGGAATAATGCCACCCGAGGGTCAATGAATGGTGACCCGAGCATTTCGGTAATTAATGCCGAAAAAGCTCGAAAAGGCTTAAGAAAAATGATTTTATGATTTTTGGGTTTAGACAATCCAGTTTAAGCATAAAAAGGAAAATGTTACGGCTCAAAGACTTGTTAAGGGCAAAACGGTCATTTTGATCAAAAATTTCAGGAATGATAGAAAAAAGGCCCTAATGGATTTAAAACGACTTAATTTAGATTCCAAGAGCCAGAATTAAGTTGTAAATCAAAGAAAAGTAAAGTTATGATGAAAAATCCCATTAGGGTCAAAATGGTAATTTTGACAAAAGTTAACAGAAAGGTTAGAAATGGGATATTAGACCCTAAGTTCAAGATTGGGAAAGTAAACGTAGAATTTTTACATTTTACTAAGTTTTACATAAGAATAAAGATTTAAATATCCGTTATTATTGTTTCGGTTATAGGAACTCGATCCAGATGTAATAAAGGAACGTCTGCGGATCCAGAAGCGAAGAAGGAGATACGAGTAATGTATTTGTAAGTACAGACATTTAATTGTCTACTCATGAACTGACTTGCCATAGGTTTGTGTTATGATGTGTTGTTGTGGAATTAAGTTACAACGTGTTTTATTAAAAGAAATGTTTATGAGTGATAAAGAGTTTCTGATTAAGCTCTATACAAAAGTTGTGCTTTGTGACATGTGATATGTTAATCTAACATGTTCACGAGGTTAGAAAAGAACAAAAAGTCAAAGAAAAGAAAGATAAAAAAGATGAAAATAAGCAAGATAATAAGACTGAAAATGTAAGGTTAGCGTACCGGCCTCTCCAGTGTGAGGTTTTGAAGATAGCCTCCACCCCAGTGTGTGGTGCTACCCCAAGTGTGGTAGTTAATGGCCAATGCACTACCCCAAGTTTTGTAGTGCTAGATCGACCTTGGGGTTGATTGGTGGGTCGCTCCCCCGTTCCCCCATTGGTCCACGCACATTAGGTACGTTCAACCACGGGCCCACAAGTGAAAAATAAAAGAAAGAAAAGAAAAGAAAGTAAAGCAAAGAAAAGCTAAGAAAAGAAAAGAAAGTAAAGTAAAGAATGTAGGAAATAAATCGATAAAAACGTATCAGAGTGGCGCAGTGGAACAATAAAAATTTTTAGATCGTTAAATATCTCATGATGCCATATACAATAAACCAACAACAATTTAAACTCATACCTCAAGGACGCTAATCTGCAGGAGGAGAATGACTGGAGGGCTTCAACCAACTAGCCTTCTCTACTATTCTCCAATTCCTGAATGGCTGAGTGTGTGGGCACTCTGAACCTTGATCGGTATGTTAGCACTGCTAGTCTTCTTCCGACCACCCAGATCTCTAAAAAACTTATTGTCACGGTGAGTTATGCGACAATAAGCCTGCTCACCTGAGAGTCTGTGGACTAAGAGAACTGGAATGACAGGACCTCTATTTATAGACTTGCATAAGGTGATTCTCTGAATTCGAATTAGATTAGGAGAAGATTTTCTCCCTTATCCGTAACATAAAATCTGAAATTATCCAAGGGGAAAATCCCAATTAAATTTTGGCCATCTTTAGGATTATCCAATTCAAATCTAAACAAGATTTTAACTTGAATTTTACCTCCCTTTTTTCAACCAAAAAATCCGAAAATCCAAGGGGAAAATCCCAACAAAATTTCAGCCACTTTAGGATAAAGGAAGAATCAAAATTTCACTAGGATTTTCAAGCTTGAATCTTATCTCATCCTTATCCAAAATAACCGAAAATCTTCTATGAGATTCACTTAATAATTTCGGCCATAATCAGGGAGGAGAGAATCCGAATTCAACTGGGATTGAAACTTGAATTTTTCCCTGAACCTTATCCACAAAAAATCCAAAAATTCCATGAGGATAATCGTCAAAATTTTCATCCATTATTGTTAGGATTTGGATTCAAAATTCAAGTAGGATTCTAACAAGATTTTCCTCTCCATATCCAACTCAAATTCGAATTTCATTCCTTGTGGATTTACCACAAGAAATTCGAATCCTACTTGGACTGTGATTCAAAATTTCAAATTCAAATTTCAAATTTCAAATTTCAAATTTCAAATTTCAAATTTTAAATTTCAAATTCGAATTTCAAATTCAAAATTCAAAATTCAAATTTCAAAATCCACAAAACAGTTGTATTTCAAATTCTTGTTCTCATGGATAATTTTCTACAACTCCAATCCAATCTCAAATAAAATCATGGCAACTTTATTTGGAGTTCGAATAATTGTGTACTCTATTATCCAAAACAAAATCTAAATTCAACCGGAGAGAATCTTGTCCACCATCCTAATCCTATGTCAACACCATCCATGCATAATCAACTAGCCAATAGCATACACAAATCAAGTTGCCAAATGTTAAGGAATTATATGGAGCTAGTAGAGGGACCAATTGGACATATATAATCAGGCTCCCGCAAGTCCATATGATCATCATTCTTTACCGAACAACTCAATCATATGATCACTAATTTCAGAGTCACACCACTATAAACCTGAAACTGAACTCCCAATCATATACCGTATTACATAAGCCTGTGACAAGCTATCGTCCAATGACCTTGTCATGTATACAGAACCCTTATATGATATCCACGATCAGCCTTAGGTCAAAGTCCGTTTAATCCTACTGATCAGGCTATATTAAAGTTCCATTATACTACCGAATAAAGAAAATGATTATTCACCATATGTGAATAAGAAATCATTTGCCTAGCAGATGACCCAAGGCCTTGTCCATTTTCACATTCAGTATAATGCCTTTAAGAGGATACCCTTAACTCTTCATTAGAGCTATGATTCCGATATCTGTAAACAAACCCTTCATCGTATACAAGTCATGCACTCGATGAACCGGTCTATAAGCTTACTACCTCTGAGACACTTTAGCCATTAGAACATCAAAGTACACAAGTCATATACATGAAGCTGTTTATCTACTCAGGATTAAGGTTACTGCACAATGAACATCAAAAACAGATCGATCCACTTAAAGCGGACTTCATAGATTAATCACGCTTTAGTCTCGATCTAATATGTCACCACTAAGCAACATATCTATGTCTCTACTTGGGAGTCCAGCTCCAGACAATCAAGACAAACAGTCCCCTCCAAGGCTTTAGATAACATAATAGTCTTAACATGAGTTAGTTGCTCGGTTTAACTCCATAGACTGCAGACCATAGTTTAGACCGCTTACTTTAGAACATTGTCTTCTCGCATACAAAAGTCCATTGCATGCAATGTTCTAACAATTTTAACAAAAGCAGTCATGGAGCCATATTTGCTTACATTACTTTAACATGCAAATAAATTGAGGACAGATAACAATGTAATGAATAACCTCTATATATAATTTTATTGTCCAGTTCAAAATAAATACATCAAAATGTCTCTAATGCTTAGGGTATTTCCTAACAAAGAAAAGTTAAGAAAAGCTAAGAAACGAAAAGAAAATAAAAGAACAGAAGAATAAGAAAGAAAGTAAGAACAATGAAAAGCAAGAAGAAAAATTAAGTAAGCATAATCTGACTAACCTTTGTTGTTAGTTGATGTGATTTATGAAATGTTATGTTTGAGATGTGTTATGAAATATAAGTTTATGTGTATGATATATTTATATGTATGTTTGTACTTACTAAGCTCTAGCTCACTAGTCTGTTCGTGATGTAGGTAACAAGAGTAAGCTACCTACATTATGAAAGAAGAAACAGATAGGCTGGCAGACAGATTCCCGGAGTGTTATGGGGTGGGTTATGGTTTTCACTACGATTTTCTGCTGCCATTTGAAGAAAATATATATGTAATGTAAAGAAAAGAGACAAGGTTTAATGCAAGTAAGTTTTTGAAGTATTTTCATTATGTTTTTTGAAAGCTCATACGTTTAAGTCAAGTTTAACATTTTTCAAACACCACTTTCGCAAGTAAGTTAAAATGACAAAGTTAAAACTAGTAAGTTTAAAGATATAAGAAGTAAGTTAAAGTAAGTTTTTCCTAAAGTACGATAAAGAAGAGCAAAGTTTAAGAAAAGTTAAAGTTTTAAGTGGACGGCTTGAGTGAGTCGAATCGCCTATAAGATGTGGCATCAAAGCCCAAGTTAAGGTACCTATATTAGTACCAGAGCAAGTTTAAAAGTAAGTTAAGAAAAGCAAGTTTAAGAAGAGTAAAGTTCAGAGAAGTATAATCAAGTATGTTTAAAGTTTACAAGTAAGTTTAAAGTTAAGGCAGTTAGGGCAGTCCTAACACCCACACACTTTGCCATCAGAGAATTGGAGAATAATAGAGAAGGCTAGTTGGTTGAAACCCTCCAGTCATTCTCCTCCTACAGTTGGCGTCCTCTTGAGGTATGAGTTTTATTGTTGTTAATTTATTATATATGGCATCACGAGATATTTAACGATCTTAAAAATTTTTTTGTTGTTTTACTACGCCATTCTGATGCATTTTTACTGATTTTATTCCTACATTATGGTTTGTGCTATGCTTGGATATTTAGGGTTTGCATGAGAAGCAAATATGTCCTTATTTTTAGCCATGGATTTTGAGATTTTGAGCATGATATTGATAGAATTGGAGATCTTGCATAACAAAATAAATTTTTACAAAATTTCATAACGGACGTTTTTGTAGGAAACGAACCTTGGCTAAAAATGATGTTAAGATAGGCATTTGGATGGATTTCCGACTGAAGGTCAAAACTGAGACTGTAATCCTGAAGGCAGGGATAGTTTCAGATTTTTGTAAAAATAGGTAATCTCGAGTCTGAATCGGTTTACAGGCTCAACACGAAAAACATAGACCACGTCGAAGCTTAAAAATGGGCCATGTAAGTACCAAAAATTTGGCCATTTTAGGGCTTAAATAGAGCAGTTTTCCTAAACCTAAAAACTGGGAAATTTTCTAAAATTGGGCCAAAGCAAAGCCGCGGGTTTGAGATGTTTAAGAAAGGCTAGAATCCGAACCAAGCTCTGAAATGAACATGGAAGTTGTCCTTCTCATCGACGCCTTAAAATATCTTGTTTATCAATTTTACAAATTTGATCTTTTTAAGCAATTTGTAATCTGTTTTTCAAAAGAGGTTCAATAAAACCATATTTTTAACTTAACACCAAAGAGTGTTCTTTCAAAATGAGACAAAAGATTTAAGACAATGACCACACCTTCTAACAGGGTGTTAAGAGGATTGTTTTTCTAAGAGTATGTGTTTCTCAAAATGAAAAATACACTTGTAAATAGTTTTCAAAATCGGTAGGATAGTAAAGGTACCTCGATTACCTTAAATGGCCAATTAGTTAATTAGCTGATTAGCTAGCATGACCAAGAGAGAGAGAGATGTTAATTGATTTATCAAGTAAATAAATCAATTAACCATGATTAGAAGATAGTTAAACGAACTCTCTAAAAAGAGAGCAGTTTAGTACCGAAAGGGGGATCGGTAACAGATGTCAAGAGACATGTTAGTCACTAACGGTATTAGTGACTTAAAAACGAGTATTAATGGAAGGTGTTATGATTACAAGTAGACACCTATATCACAACAAGGCATAGCAGAATTGCCTGTGGATCATGTAAGTACAACTCCGCTTACAGCATGAATAAAAATGGTTTTAAACAATTATTTTTACGATGAGAATGCTTTTATTCCTAAATCAAGTATGATTGATGAATAACACGATGAAGATGTTTTAGTCAGCTTTTACAATAAACATGTTTTTATTCTTTAATTACGTATGATTACTGAATAACAAGATACAGTTCATGAAATGATGATAGTAAATCACAATCTCAACAATTGGGTAATTAAGAAGTGTGTCAAGACTCGTTGAGCATGTCATACCATCCTCTCAATCTACGGGGAGGTTTTTAGTTTAAGTATGACGAACCAAGGCTCTAAAGAAAGTTTGTCATCTCGATGAATCCGAAGATCTGCGCTCATTCGGTTCATGTATATTTGAGCATAAGATAATGCATAATTAAGCATATTTAAGCATAATCGGTTCATGCATGATACATGATATGCTTTAGAGTTGAATGATACATATTATGCTTCTAAGTTGTGATATATGTTTCTAACTATGACATGTGTTTTTAAGTTATGATATATGCTTTGAGATACAGTATATGCTGTCATGTTAGGGGATGTGCCTTTAAGTTATGGTATATGTTTTTAAATGATAGTTTTACTGGTTAAGTGTTGTACTTGCTGAGCGTAAAGCTCATCATGTGTGTTCATACTATAGATAAGAAACTTACAGACTAGACTCCAATGGATGATGATGGCGGCAGGGCTGAATTAAGGGTTGGGTATGGATATCATCACAAGTTATACTTTCGCTTGATGGTAAGTAACCTTTTTTATTTTGAGAACCAAACTTATATTAAGTAATGATCAGTTTAGTATTTCCTGAGTATATATGTATGTTTAACTTTAAGTTGTATTAAGACCCTTATGTATTTGTAAAGTATATTTAAGTATCTATGTCTATAGTAAAGCTTATGTATAAAAAAAAATCCTTTGGAAATTATGATGTTGAAGTACGATTGTTTTAAGCATGTTTTTAAGTAAGTTTAAGTGAATGGTGACGACCGTGCCACTAGGGTGGGTCAAAGCCAGGGTCGCCACGTTGGTATCAGAGCAGTATCCTACCACCCTACCTCACATCGCCGCATGCCCGCTTCATCTATCCAAGTAAGTTAGTTTGTATTTTATATTGATGGTATGTAGGTTAATGTTTTAGTTATAATATGTAGCCATGGCCACACTAGTAGATTCCCAACAAAGGAATGAAGATCGCCAGGTGAGTGCTGCTTTTACTGACATGCAACCCGATAGGTATGACAAATGCCACTCTCACGAGCTCATGGGATGGATACGCTGCATGGAGGTCATATTTTGTACCTGCCATATCCCACCCTACTTACAGGTGGATCTGGCAAGTAGCAGGCTGGATGGATGAACGATGGCTTGGTGGGATAGACAACGCAGGAACGAAGACCCTATGATACACTGGGCTGATTTTTACTGAGACCTCTGCGATAACTTCAGACCGCCACCCATTGAGGACATTAATAGGCCGGGTAGAGACATGGCTATCTAGAGAGACATGCATGAGAGATGGTACAATATCCTCTCTGGCACATGGGATATGTACGAAAGGGAGACTATGGTTTACTACTGTCAGAGGTTTTGGGATGCTATGTGGCCTCACGTACCCTTGGAGGTACCCTTTAGTGAGATAGTAAAGCTTCTATAGAGAGGAGTTCCATGGGACGTAAGTGAGCTCATCTGCTACCCTTCGCATTATGAGGACTTGAGATGGTTCATGCAAGAGATAGTAGATGCCGAGGTGGATGAGATCAACACCAGAAATTACGAACAAGCTCACGATGCTGCTGATACTGTCAATATTGAAGGTAACCCGGCAGATCCAGTCCACCAATAGGTCGAGGAGGACCCCATTGCTTAATATAACCCCGAGGCACCAGGGGATGATGACGAAGCCATTGGAGACCCAACACCAACCCCACCATCTCTAGAACCCCATCTTGAGGCGGATGACAATGACGACGAGGGCATCCCTTACTTCCTCAGTGATGATGAGTGGATGGAGGAGTATGAGCCTAAACCTCAGGTCATCATAGCTAGTGATGACGAGGCCAGTTCTGCTATGGAAGATAAGGAGGATCCAGAAGAATTTTCCCTTGATGAGGATGATGATGAGGACATCTTTAATGGAGAATCAGGACTTTCCTTAGAGTGGTAGCAATTTACTCTAGTATAGCAGTTATGTTAGGAAATGCCCTAAGCATTAGAGACATTTATGTATTTATTTTGAACTGGATAATAAAATTATAATATAGAGGTTATTCATTACATTGTTGTTTCTCCTTATTCTAAAGTAAGCGGTCTAAACTAAGGTCTGTAGTCTATGGAATTAGACCGAGTATCTAACTCATGTTAAGACTATTATGTTGTCTAAAGCCATGGTGGGAACAGTTTGTCTTGACTGTCCGGAGCATAGACTCCCAAGTAGAGACATAGATATGTTGCTTGGTGGTGACATATTAGACCGGGACTAAAGCGTGATTGATCTACATAGTCCGCTATGAGTGGATCAATCTGCTTTTGACATTCATTATACAATAACCTTAATCTTGAGTAAATGAACTACTTCATGTATATGACTTGTGTACTTTGATGTTTTAATGACTAAAGCATCTCATAAGTAGTAAGCTCATAGACCGGTTCGTTGGGTGCATGACTTGTATACGATGAAGGGTTTGTTTACAGATATCGAAATCATAGCTCTAAGGAGTTAAAGTTATCCTCTTAAAGGCATTATACTGGATGTGAAAATGGACAAGGCCTTGGGTCGTTTGTAGGGTGGATGACTTCTTATTCACACATGATGAATAATCATTTTCTTATTCAATAGTATAATGAAACTTTAAGATAGCCTGATCAGTAGGATTGAATGGACTTTGACCTAAGGCTGATCATAGATATCATGTGAGGGTTTTGCATATATGACAAGGTCATTGGACAATAGCTCGTCACATGCTTTAGTAATATGGTATATAATTGGGAGTTCAATTTCAGGTTTATAGTGGTGTGACTCTGAAATTAGTGATCATATGATTGAGTTGTTCGGTACAGAATGATGATCATATGGATTCATAAGAGCCTGATTATATATGTCCAATTGATCCCTCTACTAGCTCCATTAATTCCTTAACGGTTAGCTAATTGATTTGTTGGCTAGTTGATTATGTATGGATGGTGTTGACATAGGATTAGGATGGTGGACAAGATTTTCTCCAGTTAAATTCATATTTTATTTTGTATAATAGAGTACACAATTATTTGAGATTGGATTGGAGTCGTAGAAAATTATCCATGAGAACAAAAATTTAAAATACAACTTTTTGTGGATTTTGAATTTTGAATTTTGAAATTTGAAATTTGAAATTTGAAATTTGAAATTTGAAATTTGAAATTTGAAATTTAAATTTTGAATTTGAAATTTGCATTTGAAATTTAAATTTTGAATTTGAAATTTAATTCAAATTCAAATGTCAAATTCAAATTTCAAATTTAAATTTCAAATTTGAATTTGACATTTGAATTTGAAATTTGAATTTGAAATTTGAATTTGAAATTTAAATTTGAATTTTGAATTGGAAGTTTGAATTTTGAAATTTGAACTTTGAAATTTAAATTCAAATTTTGAATCACAATCCATATAGGATTCGAATTTTTTGTAGATTATCCACAAGAAAAAATTCAGTTTTGATTTGGATAAAGGATAGGAAAATATTGTTTGAATCCTACTTGAATTTTGAATCCTAATTCTAACAATAGTGGCCGAAAATTTGTTGAGGAAAATCCTAGATAATTCAGTTTTTGTGGATAAGTTTCAGGGAAAAATTCAAGTTTCAATCCCAGTTGAATTTGGATTCTCTCCTCTCAAGATTGGCTGAAATTTTGAGGATAATCTCAAGGGGATTTTTGGTTTTTTTATGAATAAGGATGAAATTAAATTCAAACTAGAAAATCCTATTTGAATTCTGATTCCCCTCACACTTTAATAACCGAATCTAGTCATGTTTTTGGCACAAAGGGGAATCGGTTTTTTATGAGGAAATGAGGAGATAAAATTCAAGCAAAAATCCTGTTTGAATTTGGATTGCAAGATCCCTTAAGTGGCCGAATCTACCCTTGATTATGGTCGAGGAAATTTTAGATTTTGTATATTGGATAAGGGAGAAAATCTTCTACTAATCTAATTCGAATTCAGAGGATCACCTCATGCAAGTCTATAAATAGAGGTCCTACCACTCTAATTCTCTTACACCACAGACTCTCAGGTGAGCAGACTTATTGTTGCATAACTCACCGTGACAATAAGTTCTTTAGAGATCTGGGTGTTCGGAAGAAGACTAGCAGTGCTAGCATACCGATCAAGGAACTGAGTGCTCATACACTCTGCCATCCGGGAATTAGAGAATAGTAGAAAATGTTAGTTGATTGAAGCCCTCCAGTCATTTTCCTCCTGCGGTTGGTGTCCTCTTGAGGTATGAGTTTTATTGTTATTAATTTATTGTATATGTCATCACGAGTTATTTAACGATATTAAAAAAGTTTTATTGTTCCGCTGCGCCATTTTGATGCGTTTTTATCGATTTAATTCCTACAATTGGTATCAGAGCCATCTCGTGACTATGCCATGTATATAAATTAGATAATTAGTTAGTCTTTTTATTTATGTATGGATTTGCTATTTAGAGAGTGGCATTCTAGGATTCCTTTATGTTGTTATCATGTATTATGTATGTAGTATGTGGTTATTTTAATTTTTTAAATTATTATCAACATGCTTGTTTTATATCGGTTATGGTTCCTTAGAATTTAGAAAACTGTATCTAGGAATTTTTATGTAATCATGGGAGCGGTTTATCATCACCATAATTTTCCCATGGATTTTAATTTTTTGTCTCTTAGAATTATTATGATTAGAATTTTTGTACACCGGAAATGGTTTTGGAAATTTTATGTAATTATTCTTGGAGGAGATTGAAGTTTGAAGACCGTAATTTATTTTTCTCAAAAGTTAAATTTAATTTAAAGGTTGAAATTTTGATTGTGTGGAAAATTACAATTTAATTAGGATTCAAATTAATTTTTGGAGGTCCTAATGGGTAAATTGGAATATGGCATGGAAATCGAGGACACACCCCTTGGGATAGGCCATCGGCATTGGTGGGGCTGCAGCACCTGCCCTCAGGCAGGATGGGGCTGTGGTAGCCCTTGCCCAAGGCTGCACCACCCACGACCGCAGGCTCTGCCTGCAGCCGAGGGTGGCTGTGGCCCCCTAGGGTCTGGCCGAGCCCCTGGGCTGCAGCCCATGGCTGCAAGCATCGCCTGTAGCCTGGTGGGCTGCAGCGCCCACCTGAGTGCCTGCATCCTAGGGCTACAGCAACACCTGGGCGTGCAGCCTGGGTGGCCGTGGGTTGCCAGCCCCCCCTTGGGCTAGGGGCTACCCATGGCGGCTGCCGGCCTCCGGGGACCGCGGGGCCTATGGATCGAAAATCGAAAAATTTTGATTTTTAAATTTGAGATTTAATTTTTAAATCATGTTTAAAAATACGTAATTAAAAAAATTTTAAATTTTTTGAAATTACATATTATTACACATGATATTTAAAATTGTTTAAAATTTGAATTTGAAATTTAAATTTGAAATTCGAATTTGAAATTTGAATTTGAAATTTAAATTTTGGGATTTAAATTTTAAATGATTCTTGGGATTAGAAATAAATGGAAAGGCTACATAAAGATGGATACAAGAAGACGGAACAAAATTCAAGACCTAAAGAATGCTTTGGATGGAATTTTGTAATCTTTATTTTCTTTGTTCTAGGATGGAACTATGGCTCGGTTATTTCATTAATTATTTTTTATGTGATATCTCATGGATGCATAAATATGTATTGATGGATGTTTTGTATGCATATTTGATAACATGTCATATAGGATAGGTGAATGCCGCTCAGACTATATTGATCACACATATTTGTCAAAACTTGCATGTTTTTCAAAATATTGAGTGGGAGAGGGTTTCAAACAAAACACATGGCCTCCATTGTTGATCCATATGTGAAAGCATGGTAACGCGTCGCGTCAGTTCTGCCCTGACCACACCCCTCGGTAGGTGTTTACCATTACCAGTATACTAGGTTGGATATCCTATATGGAAAACGTGTTCGGGTACGATCCTATTCATGACCACCCCTCGGTGGCTTGGTAGTACGTGGATCGGGCTATGTAAACAATGGTTATACACTCAAGACTAGTTTAGTTATTAACCTTCCTAGAAGCTCTGTTAACTAAACTGGTGGCCAAAATAAGCGGTTATTAATATATCTCTCAACCTTGGAGGATTTAAGGCAACAAATATTAATTGGACGGGGTCCATGTTCCGGCTATTTGTCTCATGACCACCCCTCGGTGGCTTGGGGCAATAGGTGCTAGAATTACTGTTGCAATGCTACATGTTTTTCCAAGTTTCATGTAGGAACGTACTTGTATGTTTTATTTGCTAAATTTGTCACGGCCCAAAATTTAGACACGTGACACGGCAACCAAATCATAATATCAACCCGAGATTTAAGGAAAACATTTATTACAAAAACAACGGGTTAACATTATAATTTAGCTAAGCCTAATTATAAAGTAGCATCATAACCACAAAATAAAATAAAGGAGAAAATAAATGCTTTTTAATGCGGAAGTCAAACACAAAATCAGTTTTCAAAAGAAATTACCAACCATAAAATATTCCCAAGCATGAAATTTGAATAATGTGAAATAAAGTACAAACTTAAAGTCTCGTTACATTAGAACGAGAAACAGAAAGAAGAAGATGGAGAAAACGGATAGCATCATCTTCGGTAGTAACGGATATCTCAATGAATTTCGGAACTGCTACCTCCCGTACCTGGAAGTAGTCATTTCAAAATCACAAAGAAAAAGGGATGTGAGTGCTGGCTCAGTAGGACAGAAACAAAGGTGGGTTAACAGATAACATTTGAAAATATGGCATAATATTCGTTTCCAAAAATAATCAACAATTTAAAAAAAATACATGACATAATAATCATAACAAAAAAATAATAATCAACAATTTCGTGAAAAACATTTTTAATGCAAGTTTTATTCTGCTGAGGACTTAGCGTAGCTGCAATATACGTGCCCCAATATTAAAATAATAAATCATTAAAACAACCATCTTATTATGAGTGAGGACTTGTCGTAGCTATAATATACGTGCCTCAAATTTGAATTATCCTAGATCATCTCGTTACGGTCTAAATAGGCCGAACGGCCCTGTGCAGGTTTAGGGACCTTCCCCCATGGCGTCAACTTTGGGACGCACGTATCATTTATAATGATCGTGAACTAGAGCTCAATTATGTTCACCGGATTATTCAAAAGATGGTATTTACCAAGTTATATTATGTCATAAATCAAAACACGTTTTAAAATACACATTTAATTACCAAATAAGTTGCATGTGTTTATTTCATAAAAAACAATATAATAATTTCATAAACTGAAAACAGCATGCCATCGATAAAACAGGGAAATTTAAAACACTTGACTACTCCCAGAAAAGGCTAGAACGTCCTACCTCGATTATCGCACAAACGTTACGATAACGTGATCCACAAATCCAGCAAGAACGTCAAATAAATCCTATAATCACAACATATGATCAGTCTAGGTCTAGACATAATCATCCAATCATTTTAGTGTGCCACAAAAGATTTTAAAACGTTTAATAAACATTTGGGATTTAAAATTTATGAAAAACTCTAAGTTAAGATATTACTGGGCATGGGCAGACTGACCTAGGCTGAATGTAAAATCCATATTAATTTATTTTTCATCCCAAAAATTCTAAATTTTTAATATGTTAAACTAGACATTCGTAGCTTTAATTCCATATAATTTTTATAATTTTTGGACATCATTTGTTCATTCAACTAGGCCAAAAACCGAGGGTTGCTTTCAGGCATAAAAATCTGGGTTTCAGTTTCGGTTCAAAACCTGGCAGTTCTGTCCGCCTATATTAGAAAAATATTTTGACTGGGTAAATGGATGATTTTGGTTCTAAAATTTTGTAGGAATTTAGGGGACATCTTGAATTTAATTTTAGGCTCAAGAATCACTAAAAAATCGTTTTTAAAACTCAAGTTATGGCTGACACAAATTTACTGTTCATATGGTAATTTTCCAGATTTCCGTTTTTCTGTGTCCGAATTTCGATTAGCCTCAAACCAATTCAATTTTCATCCAATGATCACGAAATTTTGTGGAAAACCGTATTTATATGTCATTAACACAACCCAAGAATCAAATTGGCAAAATCATAAAATCTTACACATATGATAATAGGGTTTTTGAAAAGGGGATCAATGAGGCAAAATTTTAGGGTTTGAGAGAGAAATCACACCTTGTTTGTGCTGCACTATTTTTGATGTTTGGTCTCCCTTTTGGCTGAATTTGTGTGAGTGTTGGAGTCTTCAAAACAGTAGGGAAACAGTGGAGAAAACCATATAAAATTTCGGATTTGAAATCAAAAGGAAAAGGAAGGAAAAAAAATTTTGATTTCTCACCTTGTTTTTGTCTCAAAGGTTGTTGAATTTTTGAGCTGCCTTTTGGTAAGTTTTGTTGCTGTTTTGGGTGTGTTTTGGGAGAGAAAATTCAAAGAGGAGAGAGGGGAAAGCTGGCCGAATTTTTGAGGGTGAAAGGAAGGGTGAATGAGAGTTAAAAGGGGGTTTTTATACTAGGTTTTTCTTTCCCTTTCTCTTCCTTGTTTGGCCGAAAATTGGAAGGGGCAAAAGGGAAAGTTTTTGTGCTGTTTTGAGGCTAGGGTTTTCTCTCTTATTTCCCCTTAAGTGGCCAAAATTATCCCTTAGTTTTTAAGGAAAAATAATTTGAATTTTGATTGAGTTTTGACTTAGCTTTTAATTCAATAAAATCTCCTTTATTTCCTACACTTTATAGCCAAATTTCTTCTTTATATCTAAGGAATGAAATTTGAATTTGAATCCTCCTTGGATTTGTGGAATTTAAATTTTAATTAAAATCCTAAGTGATGGCTGAATATTTTAGGGTTTCTTTTTGAAGTTCAAATTGTTGACTTTTTGAGCGGAATTTGACTAGGAAACCAACCTAGGGTTTCCAAAAGGATTTTTAATTAATTTTTGGCACACTAATTTTATTTAAATTATATATTGACCCTTAAATAAAATTTAAGGCGTCACAAAATTATTTATATATTTGCTTGGGCTTTGTAATGATGTCTAGTATAGTTTTACTTCAGTTCAAAATGTCACTGACACCCCTCATTTCGATACTTACTGAAAATAAGTTGAATGGCGATAATTATAAAGACTAAAAGAAATCTGCTGATATTTCTTAGCTACAAGACACACAAGTTCATGCTGGACGAACCCTGCCTACCTGGGCCTAAACCTGACACACCCGTTAAGGAGGTCCCAGTTGCCTATACTCGTTGGAGAGAATCCAATGAGATAGCTCGATGCTATATTCTTGCTAGCATGACGAGTGCTTTACAAAAGCAGATGAGACTTATCAAGTTGCTAGGGAGATCATAGAAAATCTGCAGGACATGTTCGGAGGCCAAGAAAAATTGGCTCGACAGTCTGCTATTACCAGCATTATGAACTCTAGGCAAAAGGCAGGTATTCAAGTGAAGGACCATATGATCACTCTAATAGGATTCTTTGCTGAGACTGTCGAGAATGGTGCTGAGTTGGACTACAACACCCAGATTGAAATGGTGTTTAAAACTCTGTCTAAGGATTTTGTGGGGTTTAAGGCTGCATATAATCTGGCGACAAGGGAGTTTGGACTCACCGAGCTCATAAAGCAACTCCAAGCTTATGAGCGGATGATCAGGGATGGGGATGCGGGCCAACCCAAAAGAGAGGCCAATTTGGTAGAATCTTCCAAACCCTCACGGAAGAAGAAGAGGCCAAATAAGAAGCAAACGACTTCCAGTTCTTCTAATCCTCCTGTCCCGGATGGAAGAAGAAAAAGAAGAACAAGAAGCCCAGGGACCCTAAAAAGTCCAATTGCTTCCACTGTGAGAAGGTAGGTCATTTCAAGAAGGCTTACCGGGAATTCTTAGCCGCCAAGGGCAAGGAAGGTAAGGAACTTCACTATTTAGAAATGTGTTTGGTGGAAGAATCGAAAGACACTTGGATCATTAATTTAGGTTCCACAAATCATGTTTGTGTTTCTATGCAGGGGTTCATGGAAACGAGAAGTCTACATGACCGGAGCCTCTTGTTACGGACCAGAGACGGTAGCTTTGTGGTGGCTGAGGCAGTGAGAGACGTTTATCGTTACTTTGATGAATTTAGGTTTATATTATTGAAAGACTGTTTTTATGTTCCTAATTTTAGGTGGAATCTTATATCGGAAGCTTGTTTAATAAAGGATTCTTATTCAGTGTCTTTTAGTAAAAAAGTTGATATTAGTAAAAATAAGTCTTTTATCTGTTCTGGTTAGATGGATGGAAGCCTATATTTGATCAAACCAAAGATGTACTCATTACATGACACTGAATTAATAAATAACTCTAAAAGGTTGAAAGTTTCTCACTTTAACAAAGCGTATCATTGGCATTTAAGACTTAGTCATATTAATCCGGATAGGATTCAAAGGTTGGTGAAAGACAGTCCTCTAGAAATTCTGGAGGAGGTACGTCTTCCTCAATGTGAGTCTTGTCTTAAGGGTAAGATCACTAAAAGGTCTTTTGGAGCTAAGGGTACTAGGGCTTAGGGACTCTTAGAAATTGTGCACATTGACGTATGTGGCCCCATGAACGTCACAGCATGAGGAGGGTTCGAGTATTATGTCTCATTTATAAATGATTACTCAAGGTATGGATATGTGTACGTAATGCACCGCAAGAGTGAAACCTTTGATAAGTTAAAAGAGTATCATGTGAAAGTGGAAAAACAATTGGGTAAATCCATAAAGACACTTCGATCTGATGGAGGTGGCGAATACCTCTTTGATGAATTTCTAGGACATCTTGTAGAGATTGGGATATCATCTCAATTGACTGCACCTGGTACTCGACAATAGAACGGTGTAGTCGAAAGGAGAAACAGGACCTTATTGGATATGGTACAGTCCATGATGAGTTATTCAACACTGCCGTTATCATTTTGGGGATATGCATTACAAACGGCATGCTATATTCTGAACCAGGTTCCAAGTAAGTCAATTCCCAGGACTCCATATGAATTGTGGCATGGCAGGAAGCCCTCCCTTGGACATATGAGAATATGGGGCTGCCTGGCATATGTACTGGATGGGGATGTGAAGAAGTTAGAACCAAGAACAGAATTGTGCTGTTTGCAGGGTATCCTAAGGGAACTAAGGGGGGCCTATTCTATAACCCGAAGGAATAAAAAGTCATTATTTCAACCCATGCAATATTCTTGGAGGAAAGTCACATGAATGACTTTAAGCCTCAAAGCAAAGTGGTACTAGAGGAGTTATCAGGTGAAAGAACTGCTCCACAGGTTTCGATCTTAGATGCAAGTCCAAGTTCTGGTGAAAGACCTGCAGACGATCAACAATTTAGGGTGCCTCTTCGTAGTGGGAGGGTTTCGAAGAAGCCTAATTTGTTCATGTATGATGCTGTGGTATTCCAGGCCGAAGCTCATGAGTATGAGGATGATCCACTCATTTATGATGAAGCTATAAGTGATGTTGATTTTAAATCTTGGAAACCGACCATGAATAATGAGATGGATTCTATGAAATCCAACTTTTTTTGGGAACTTGTAGATCTGTCGGATGGGATAAAACCCATTGGATGCAAGTGGGTCTGCAAAAGAAAGAAGGATGCAGAAGAGAGAGTGAAAACTTTCAAAGCTAGACTAGTTGTAAAGGGGTACACGCAAAACACTGGAATCGATTATGATGAAACCTTTTCGCCTGTTGCTATGCTAAAGTCTATCCGTATTCTTTTGTGCATTACTACGACTCTCGATTACGAGATCTGACAAATGGACGTCAAGATGGCATTCTTGAATGGCCATCTTGAGGAATGTATCTACATGATACAGCCTGAAGGGTTCGTGGCAAAAAGCCAAGAAAGAAAAGTCTGCAAGTTACTTAAATCCATTTATGGATTGAAGCAAGCATCCCGCTCATGGAACTAAAGATTTGATCAAGCAATCAAGATATTTGGTTTTGAGCAGAACGTTGATGAACCCTGTGTTTATAAATTTATTAAGGATGGTAAAGTGGTCTTTCTAGTACTTTATGTCGATGATATGTTGCTCATTGGGAATGATGTAGGGAACTTATCATCGGTCAAGCTTCGGCCACACCAATAGTTTGACATGAAGGACTTGGGAGAAGCTAATTATGTTCTAGGCATTCGTCTCTTTAGAGATCGAAAGAACAAAATGATAGCATTATCTCAGGCTTCATATATAGATAAAATAATTGACAAATATGCAATGCAAGAGGTAAAGAAAGGTTCACAACCTTCTATAGCCAGTCTAACTCTTTCATTGGATGACTGTCCCAAGACATCAGAAGAAAGAGAGCATATGAGTAAGGTCCCTTATGCATCCACTGTGGGTAGCCTTATGTATGCTATGCTTTGCACTCGCCTGGACATATGTTTTGCAGTAGGTATGGTGAGTCGATATCAAGCGAATCCTGGAACCAAGCACTGGCAAGCAGTAAAGCATATACTCAAGTACCTTAAGAGAACCAGGGATTATACGCTGGTGTATTCTGGAGGGGACCTAACACCCGTAGGATACACGGACTCAGACTTCCAGACTTGCAAGGATTCTAGGAAATTAATATCAGGATCAGTGTTATTACTCGGAGGAGGCGCCATTATGCAGAGAAGCATAAAGCAGTGTTGCACAGTTGACTCTACGATGGAGGCTGAGTATGTGGCTGCGGCTGAGGCATCTAAAGAAGCGGTTTGGTTCCCCAAGTTCTTTAGAGACCTTGAGGTCATTCCGGGTGTTGACAAGCCTATCACACTATACTGTGATAGCACTGGGGCTATTACCAATACAAGAGAATCTCGGCATCACCAGGGGACCAAGCACATAGATCGGAGGTATCACATTATAAGAGGGCATGTGGAGACAGGACAAGTGGATGTATGTAAGATCACGTCCGAGGACAACATTGCCGATCCCTTTACTAAGACTTTGGTGGCTAGAAGCTTTGAAAGGCATGTAAAGGCGATGAGGATGTGTAACAAGGCACATCTGCTGGCTTATGGCAAGTGGGAGATTGTTAGGAAATACCCTAAGCATTAGGGACATTTTATGTTTTTTTTTTGAACTGGATAATAAAATTATAATATAGAGGTTATTCATTACATTGCTGTTTGTCCTTATCTTATGTACATGTTAAAGTAAATGTAAGCAAATATGGCTCACTGACTGCTTGTGTTAAAACTGTTAGAACGTTGCATGCAATGGACTTTTGTATGCGAGAAGACAATGTTCTAAAGTAAGCAGTCTAAACTAAGGTCTGTATTCTATGGATTAGACTGAGCATCTAACTCATGTTAAGGCTGTTATGGTGTCTAAAGCCATGGTGGGGACAGTTTGTCTTGACTGTCCGGAGCATAGACTCCCAAGTAGAGACATAGATATGTTCCTTGGTGGTGACATATTAGACCAGGACTAAAGTGAGATTGATCTACGTAGTCCGCTATGAGTGGATCAATCTGCTTTTGACGTTCATTATACAATAACCTTAATCTTGAGTAAATGAACTACTTCATGTATATGACTTGTGTACTTTGATGTTCTAATGGCTAAAGCGTCTCAGAGGTAGTAAGCTTATAGACCAGTTCGTTGGGTGCATGACTTGTATACGATGAAGGGTTTGTTTACAGATATCGAAATCATAGCTCTAAGGAGTTAAAGGTATCCTCTTAAAGGCATTATACTGGATGTGAAAATAGACAAGGCCTTGGGTCGTTTGCAGGGTGGATGACTTCTTATTCACACATGATGAATAATCATTTTCTTATTCAGCAGTATAATGGAACTATAAGATAACCTGACCAGTAGGATTGAATGGACTTTGACCTAAGGCTGATCATAGATATCATATGAGGGTTTTGCATATATGACAAGGTCATTGGACAATAGCTCGTCACATGCTTTCGTAATATGGTATATAATTGGGAGTTCAATTTCAGGTTTATAGTGATGTGACTCTGAAATTAGTGATCATATGATTGAGTTGTTCAGTACAGAATGATGATCATATGGATTCACAAGAGTCTGATTATATATGTCCAATTAGTCCCTCTACTAGCTCCACATAATTCCTCAACGGTTGACTAATTGATTTGTTGGCTAGTTGATTATGCATGGATGGTGTTGACATAGGATTAGGATGGTGGACAAGATTCTCTCCAGTTGAATTCATATTTTGTTTTGTATAATAGAGTACACAATTATTTGAGACTGGATTGGAGTCGTAGAAAATTATCCATGAGAACAAAAATTTGAAACACAACTTTTTGTGGATTTTGAAATTTGAAATTTGAAATTTGAAATTTAAATTTTGAATTTGAAATTTGAATTTGAAATTTAAATTTTGAATTTGAAATTTAATTCAAATTCAAATGTCAAATTCAAATTTCAAATTTAAATTGAATTTTGAATTGGAAGTTTGAATTTTGAAATTTGAACTTTGAAATTTAAATTCAAATTTTGAATCACAATCCATATAGGATTCAAATTTTTTGTGGATTATTCACAAGAGAAAATTCGGTTTTGATTTGGATAAAGGAGAGGAAAATCTTGTTTGAATCCTACTTGAATTTTGAATCCTAATTCTAACAAAAGTGGCCGAAAATTAGTTGAGGAAAATCCTCCTAGATAATTCAGTTTTTGTGGATAAGTTTCAGGGAGAAATTCAAGTTTCAATCCCAGTTGAATTTGGATTCTCTCCTCCCACGATTGGCTGAAATTTTGAGGATAATCTCAAGGGGATTTTTGGTTTTTTTATGAATAAGGATGAAATTAAATTCAAGCTAGAAAATCCTACTTGAATTCTGATTCCCCTCACACTTTAATAACCAAATATAGTCATGCTTTTGGCATAAAGGGGAATCGGTTTTTTATGAGGGAATGAGGAGATAAAATTCAAGTAAAAATCCTGTTTGAATTTGGATTGCAAGATCCCTTAAGTGGCCGAATCTACCCTTGATTATGGTCGAGGGAATTTCAGATTTTGCATATTGGATAAGGGAGAAAATCTTCTACTAATCCAATTCGAATTCAGAGGATCACCTCATGTAAGTCTATAAATAGAGGTCCTGCCACTCTAATTCTCTTAGACCACAGACTCTCAGGTGAGCAGGCTTATTGTTGCATAAATCACCGTGACAATAAGTTCTTTAGAGATCTGGGTGTTCGGAAGAAGACTAGCAGTGCTAGCATACCGGTCGAGGAACCGAGTGCCCATACACTCTACCATCCCGGAATTGGAGAATAGTAGAAAAGGCTAGTTGATTGAAGCCCTCCAGTCATTCTCCTCCTACGGTTGGCGGCCTCTTGAGGTATGAGTTTTATTGTTATAAATTTATTGTATATGTCATCACGAGTTATTTAACGATCTTAAAAAAGTTTTATTGTTTCGCTGCACCGCTCTAATGCGTTTTTACCGATTTAATTCCTACAATTGGTATCAGAGCCATCTCGTGACTATGCCATGTATATAAATTAGACAATTAGTTCGTCTTTTTATTTACGTATGGATTTGATATTTAGAGAGTGGCATTCTAGGATTCCTTTATGTTGTTATCATGTATTATGTATGTAGTATGTGGTTATTTTAATTTTTTAAATTATTATCAGCATGCTTGTTTTATATCGGTTATGGTTCCTTAGAATTTAGAAAATTGTATCTAGGAATTTTTATGTAATCATGGGAGCAGTTTATCATCACCATAATTTTCCCGTGGATTTTAATTTTTTGTCTCTTAGAATTATTATGATTAGAATTTTTTTACACCGAAAATGGTTTTGGAAATTTTATGTAATTATTCTTGGAGGAGATTGAAGTTTGAAGACAGTAATTTATTTTTCCCAAAAATTAAATTTAATTTAAAGGTTGAAATTTTGATTGTGTGGAAAATTCCAATTTAATTAGGATTCAAATTAATTTTTAGAGGTCCTAATGGGTAAATTGGAATATGGCATGGAAATCGAGGACACACCCCTCGGGATAGGCCATCGGCGTTGGTGGGGCTGCAGCACCTACCCTCAGGCAGGATGGGGCTGTGGCAGCCATTGCCCAAGGCTGCACGACCCACGACTACAGGCTCTGCCTGCAGCCGAGGGTGGCTACGGCCCCTTAAGGTCTGGCCGAGCCCCTTGGCTGCAGCCCATGGCTGCAAGCATCGCCTGTAGCTTGGTGGGCTGTAGCGCCCACCTGAGTGCCTGCATCCTGGGGCTACAGCAACACCCGGGCGTGCAACTTGGGTGGCCGTGGGCTACCAGCCCCCCTTGGGGCTAGGGGCTACCCATGGCGGCTGCTGGCCTCCGGGGACTGTGGGGCCTATGGATTGAAAATCGAAAAATTTTGATTTTTAAATTTGGGATTTAATTTTTAAATCATGTTTAAAAATACGTAATTAAAAAATTTTAAATTTTTTGAAATTACATATTATTACACATGATATTTAAAATTGTTTAAAATTTGAATTTGAAATTTAAATTTGAAATTCGAATTTGAAATTTGAATTTGAAATTTAAATTTTGGGATTTAAATTTTAAATGATTCTTGGGATTAGAAATAAATGGAAAGGCTACATAAAGATGGATACAAGAAGATGGAACAAAATTCAAGATCCAAAGAATGCTTTGGATGGAATTTTGTAATCTTTATTTTCTTTGTTCTAGGATCGAACTATGGCTCAGTTATTTCATTAATTATTTTTTATGTGATATCTCATGGATGCATAAATATGTATTGATAGATGTTTTGTATGCATATTTAATAACATGTCATAGAGGATAGGTGAATGCCGCTCAGACTATATTGATCACATATATTTGTCAAAACTTGCATGTTTTTCAAAATATTGAGTGGGAGAGGGTTTCAAACAAAACACATGGCCTCCATTATTGATCCATATATGAAAGCATGGTAACGCCTCGCGTCAGTTCTGCCCTGACCACACCCCTCGGTAGGTGTTTACCGTCGCCGGTATACTAGGTTGGATATCATATGTGGAAAACGTGTTCGGGCACGATCCTATTCATGACTACCCCTCGGTGGCTTGGTAGGACGTGGATCGGGCTACGTAAACAATGGTTATACACTCAAGACTAGTTTAGTTATTAACCTTCCCTAGAAGCACTGTTAACTAAACTGGTGGCCAAAATATACGGTTATTAATATATCTCTTAACCTTGGAGGAATTAAGGCAACAAATATTAATTGGACGGGGTTCGTGTTCCGGCTATTTATCCCATGACCACCCCTCGGTGGCTTGGGGCAATAAGTGCTAGAATTACTGTTGCAATGCTACATGTTTTTCCAAGTTTCATGTAGGAACATACTTGTGTGTTTTATTTGCTAAATTATTTATATATTTGCTTGGGCTTTGAAATGATGTCTAGTATAATTTTATTTCAGTTCAAAATGTCACCGACACCCCTCATTTCGATACTTACTAAAAATAAGTTGAATGGCGATAATTATAAAGACTGAAAAAGAAATCTACTGATATTTCTTAGCTGTAAGAGACATAAGTTCATGCTGGACGAACCATGCCCACTTGGGCCTAAACCTGACACACCGGTTAAGGAGGTCCCAGTTGCCTATGCTCGTTGGAGAGAATCCAATAATATAACTCGATGCTACATTCTTGCTAACATGACGAGTGCTTTATAAAAGCAGCATGAGACTTATCAAGTGGCTAGGAAGATCGTAGAAAATCTGCAGGACATGTTTGGAGGCCAAGAAAAATTAGCTCGACAGTCTGCTATTACCAGCATTATGAACTCTAGGCAAAAGGCAGGTACTCAAGTGAAGGACCATATGATCACTCTAATGGGATTCTTTGCTGAGGCTGTCAAAAATGGTGCTGAGTTAGACTACAACACCCAGATTGAAATGGTGTTTAAAACTCTGTCTAAGGATTTTGTGTGGTTTAAGGCCGCATATAATCTGGCGACAAGGGAGTTAGGACTCACCGAGCTCATGAAGCAACTCCAAGCTTATGAGCGAATGATTAGGGATGGGGATGCAGGCCAACCCAAAAGAGAGGCCAATTTGGCAGAATCTTCCAAACCCTCACGGAAGAAGAAGAGGCCAAATAAGAAGCAAGCAGCTTCCAGTTCTTCTAATCCTCTTGTCCCAGATGGGAAGGAGAAAAAGAAGAACAAGAAGCCCAGGGACCCTAAAAAGTCCAATTGCTTCCACTGTGAGAAGGTAGGTCATTTTGCTAGGAAATGCCCTAAGCATTAGAGACATTGTGATGTATTTATTTTGAACTGGATAATAAAATTATATATAGAGGTTATTCATTACATTGCTATCTGTCCTCGTCTTATTTACATGTTAAAGTAAATGTAAGCAAATATGGCTCCCTGAATACTTGTGTTAAACTGTTAGAACATTGCATACAATGGACTTTTGTATGCGAGAAGACAATGTTCTAAAGTTAGCGGTCTAAACTATGGTCTGTAGTCTATGGGGTTAGACCGAGCATCTAACTCATGTTAAGACTATTATGTTATCTAAAGCCTTGGAGGGGACGGTTTGTTTTGACTGTCTGGAGCTGGACTCCCAAGTAGAGACATAGATATGTTGCTTGGTGGTGACATATTAGACCGGGACTAAAGCGTGATTGATCTACGAATTCCGCTATGAGTGGATCGATTTGCTTTTGACATTCATTATGCAGTAACCTTAATCCTAAGTAAAAAGACAGCTTCATGTATGTGACTTGTGTACTTTGATGTTCTAATGGATAAAGCGTCTCAGAGGTAGTAAGCTTATAGACCGGTTCGTTGGGTGCATGACTTGTATACGATGAAGGGTTCGTTTACAGATATCAGAATCATAGCTCTAATGAGGAGTTAAGGGTATCCTCTTAAAGGCATTATACTGAATGTGAAAATAGACAAGGCCTTGGGTCGTCTGCTAGGCGGATGACTTCTTATTCACATATGGTGAATAATCATTTTCTTTATTCGGTAGTATAATGGAACTTTAAGATAGCCTGATCAGTAGGATTAAATGGACTTTGGCCTAAGGCTGATCATGGATATCATATGAGGGTTCTGCATACATGACAAGGTCATTGGACGATAGCTTGTCATAGGCTTACGTAATACGGTATATAATTGAGAGTTGAGTTTCAGGTTTATAGTGGTGTGACTCTGAAATTAGTGATCATATAATTGAGTTGTTCGGTAAAAGAATGATGATCATATGGATTTGCGGGAGCCCGATTATATATGTCCAATCAAGCCCTCTACTAGCTCCACATAATTCCTTAAAGTTTGGCAAATTGATTTGTGTATGCTCTTGGCTGGTTTATTATGCATGGATGGTGATGACACAAGATTAGGATGGTAGACAAGATTCTCTCCGGTTGGATTCAGATTTTGTTTTGGATAATAGAGTATACAATTATTCGAACTCCAAATAAAGTTGCCATGATTTTATTTGAGATTGGGTTGGAGTTGTAGAAAATTATCCATGAGAACAAGAATTTGAAACACAACTGTTTTGTGGATTTTGAAATTTGAATTTTGAAATTTGAAATTTGAATTTTGAAATTTGAATTTTAAATTTGAAATTTGAATTCGAAATTCGAATTTGAAATTTGAATTTGAAATTTAAATTTGAAATTTGAAATTTGAAATTTCAAATTTGAATTTGAAATTTGAATTTGAAATTTGAAATTCAAATTTTGAATCACAGTCCAAGTGGGATTCAAATTTGTTGTGGAAAATCCACAAGGTTTGAAATTCAAATTTGAGTTAGATTTGGAGAGGATAATCTTGTTTGAATCCTATTTGAATTTTGAATCCAAACCCTAAAAAATAGTGGACGAAATGTTGAGGATTATCCTCAATGGAATTTCGGTTTTTATGGATAAGGTTCAAGGGAAAAATGCAAGTTTCAATCCCAGTTGAATTTGGATTCTCTCCTCCCTGAAAAGTGTCTGAAATTATGGAGAAAATCTCCTGGGAAAATTCGGTTATTTTGGATAAGGTTGAGATAAGATTCAAGCTTGAAAATCCTAGTGGAATTTTGATTCTCCCTTATCCTAAAAGTGGCCGAATTTTTAGAGGAAAAATCTCCTAGGAAATTTCGGATTTTTTTCGGTTGAAAAAGGGAGATAAAATTCTAGTTCAAATCTTGTTTAGATTTGGATTGGATTTATCCCATAATGGCCGAATTTTATTATTGGGATTCTCCCTTGAAAAATTCAGATTTTATGGTTATGGATAAGGGAGAATATCCTCTCCTAATCCAATTCAAATTCAGAGAATCAGCTCATGCAGGTCTATAAATAGAGGTCCTACCACTCTAGTTCTCTCAGACCACAGACTCTCAGGTGAGCAGGCTTATTGTTGCATAGCTCATCGTGACAATAAGTTCTTTAGAGATCTGGGTGGTCGGAAGAAGACTAGAAGTGCTAGCATACCGATCAAGGTTCAGAGTGCCCACACACTCAGCCATTCGGGAATTGGAGAATAGTAGAGAAGGCTAGTTGGTTGAAGCCTCCGATCATTCTCCTCCTTCAGATTGGCGTCCTTGAGGTATGAGTTTTAATTGTTGTTAGTTTATTGTATATGGCATCACGAGATATTTAACAATCTAAAATTTTTTATTGTTCCGCTGCGCCACTCTGATATGTTTTTACCGATTTATTTACCTATACATTTCAAGAAGGCTTACCGGGAATTCCTAGCCGCCAAGGGTAAGGAAGGTAAGGAACTTCACTATTTAGAAGCGTGTTTGATGGAAGAATCGAAAGACACTTGGATCATTAATTTAGATCCCACTAATCATGTTTGTGTTTCTATGCAGGGGTTCGTGGAAACGAGAAGTCTACATGATAGGAGCCTCTCGTTGTAGACCGGAGACGGTAGCTTTGTGGTGGCTGAGGCAGTGAGACACGTGTATCTTTACTTTGATGAATTTAGGTTTATATTATTGAAAGACTATTTTTATGTTCCTAATTTTAGGAGGAACCTTATATCGGTAGCTTGTTTAATAAAGGATTCTTATTCAGTGTCTTTTAGTAAAAAAGTTGATATTCGTAAAAATAAGTATTTTATCTGTTCTGGTTAGATGGATGGAAACCTGTATTTGATTAAACCAAAGATGTACTCACAACATGACACTGAATTAGTAAATAACTCTAAAAGGTTACCTGAATTAATAAACCAAAGATGTACTCACAACATGACACTGATCAAGCCCCTCGGTGGCTTGGGGAAATGGGTGCTGAGAATTACCGTTGCAATGCTACATGTTTTTTTCAAGTTTCATGTAGGAACATACTTGTATATTTTATTTGCTAAATTATCTGTATATTTGCTTGGGCTTTGTAATGATGTCTAGTATAATTTTATTTCAGTTCAAAATGTCACCGACACCCCTCATTTCAATACTTACTAAGAATAAACTGAATGGTGATAATTATATAGATTAGAAAAGAAATCTGCTGATAGTTCTCAGCTGCGAGAGACACAAGTTCATACTGGACGAACCATGCCCACCAGGGCTAAAACCTGACACACCGATTGAGGAGGTCCCGGTTACCTATACTCGTTGGAGAGAATCCAATGATATAGCTCGATGCTACATACTTGCTAGCATGACGAGTGCTTTACAAAAGCAGCATGAGACCTATCAAGTTGCTGGGGAGATCATGGAAAATCTAGAGGACATGTTCAGAGGCCAAGAAAAATTGACTCGACAGTCCGCTATCACCAGCATTATGAACTCTAAGCAAAAGGCGGGTACTCCGGTGAAGGACCATATGATCACCCTAATGGGATTCTTCACTGAGGCTACCGAAAACGGTGCTGAGTTGGACTACAACACCCAGATCGAGATGGTGTTCAAAACTCTGTCTAAGGATTTTATGGGGTTTAAGGCTGTATACAATCTGGCGACAAGGGAGTTAGGACTAACCGAGCTCATGAAGCAACTCCAGGCTTATGAGCGGATGATTAAGGATGGGGATGTGGTCCAACCCAAAGGAGAGGCCAATTTGGCGGAATCTTCCAAACCCTCATGGAAGAGGAAGAGGCCAAACCAAAAGTAAGCAGCTTCTAGTTCTTCTAATCCTTCTATCTTGGATGGGAAGAAGAAGAAGAAGAAGCCCAGGGACCCTAAAAAGTCCAAATGCTTTCGTTGTGGGAAGGTAGGTCACTTTAAGAAGGCTTGCCGGGAATTCCTAGCCACCAAGGGCAAGGAAGGTAAAGAACTTCACTACTTGGAAGCATGTTTGGTGGAAGAATCGAAAGACACTTAAGTCATTGATTCAAGCGCCACCAATCATGTTTGTGTTTCTATGCAGGGGTTCGTGGAAACGAGAAGTCTACATAATAGGAGCCTCTCGATACGAACTGGAGACGGCAGCTTGGTGGTGGCTGAGGCAGTGGGAGATATTTACCTTTATTTTGATCAATTTAGGTTTATTTTATTGAAAGACTGTTTTTATGTTCCTAATTTTAGGAGGAACCTTATATCGGTAGCTTGTTTAATAAAGATTCTTATTCAGTTTCTTTTAGTAAAAGAGTTGATATTCGTAGAAATAAGTCTTTTATCTGTTCTAGATGGATGGATGGAAACCTATATTGGATCAAACCAAAGATGTACTCACTGCTTGACACTGAATTAATAGATAACTCTAAAAGGTTGAAAGTTTCTCACTCTAACAAGGCATATCTTTGGCATTTAAGACTTAGTCATATTAATTAGGATAGGATTCAAAGATTGGTGAAAGACGGTCCTCTGGAATCTCTGGAGGAGGTACATCTTCCCCAATGTGAGTCTTGTCTAGAGGGTAAGATGACCAAGAGGTCTTTTGGAGCTAAGGGTACAAGGGCTCAGGAGCTCTTAGAAATTGTGCATACTGACGTATGTGGCCCCATGAACGTCACAGCACGAGGAGGGTTGTAGTATTATGTCTATTTTATAGATGATTACTCGAGGTATAGATATGTGTATCTGATGCACCGCAAGAGCGAAACCTTTGACAAGTCCAAAGAGTATCGTGCGAAAGTAGAAAAGCAATTGGATAAATCCATAAAGACACTTCGATCTGATCAAGCTGGCGAATACCTCTCCAACGAATTTCTAGGATATCTTGTAGAGAACGGGATATTATCCCAATTGACTGCACCTGGTACTCCACAACAGAATGATGTAGCCGAAAGGAGAAACAGGACCTTGTTGGATATGGTACGGTCCATGATGAGTTATTCAACGCTGCCATTATCATTTTGGGGATATGCTCTACAAACGGCATGCTATATTCTAAACCAGGTTCCAAGCAAATCAATTCCTAGAACTCCGTATGAATTGTGGCGTGGCAAGAAGCCCTCCCTTGGACATATGAGAATATGGGGCTACCCGGCGCATGTACTGGATAGGGATGCGAAAAAGTTGGAACCAAGATCAAAATTGTGCATGTTTGTAGGGTATCCAAAAGGAACTAAAGGAGGTCTGTTCTATAACCCGAAGGAGCAAAAAGTCATTGTTTCAACCCATGCGACATTCTTGGAGGAAAGTCACATGAATGACTTTAAGCCTCGAAGCAAAGTGGTGCTAGAGGAGTTATCGGGTGAAAGAACTGCTCCACAAATTTTGGTCTTGGACGCAAGTCTGAGTTCCGGTGAAGGACCTGCAGATGATCAACAATTTAGGGTGCCTCGTCGTAGTGGGAAGGCTTCGAAGAAACCTAATTTCATCATGTATGATGCTGAGGTATGCCAGGCTGAGGCTCATGAGTATGAGGATGATCCGGTCACCTATAATGAAGCTATAAATGATGTTTGTTCTAAATCTTGGAAACAGGCTATGAACAATGAGATGGATTCTATGAAATCCAACTCTGTTTGGGAACTTGTAGATTTGTTGGATGGGATAAAACCCATTGGATGCAAATGGGTCTACAAAAAAAAGAAGGATGCGGAAGGGAGAGTGGAAACTTTCAAAGCTAGACTGGTTGCAAAGGGATACACGCAAAAGGCTGGAATCGATTATGATGAAACCTTTTCGCCTGTTGCTATGCTGAAGTCTATCCGTATTCTTCTATCCATTGCTGCGGCTCGCGATTACGAGATCTGGCAAATGGATGTTAAGACGGTATTCTTGAATGGCCATCTTGAAGAGTGTATCTATATGATACAGCCCCAAGGGTTCATAGCGAAAGGCCAAGAAAGGAAAGTCTGCAAGTTGCTTAGATCCATTTATGGATTAAAGCAAGCATCTCGCTCATGGAACCAGAGGTTTGATCAAGTGATTAAGACATTTGGTTTTGAGCAGAACGTTGATGAACCCTGTGTTTATAAACGTATTAAGGATGGAAAAGTGGTCTTTCTAATACTCTATGCCGATGATATACTACTTATTGGGAATGATGTAGGGAACTTATCATCGGTCAAGCTTTGGTTACACCAACAGCTTGACATGAAGGGCTTGGGAGAAGCTAATTATGTTCTAGGCATTCGTCTCTTCAGAGATCGAAAGAACAAAATGATAGCGTTATCCCAAGCTTCATACATAGATAAAATAATTGACAAATATGCAATGTAAGAGGCAAAGAAAGGTTCACAACCTTCTATTGCCGGTCTAACTCTTTCATTGGATGACTGTCCCAAGACATCAGAAGAAAGAGAGCATATGAGTAAGGTACCTTATGCATCCGCTGTAGGTAGCCTTATGTACGCTATGCTTTGCACTTGCCCGGATACATGTTTTGCAGTAGGTATGGTGAGTCGATATCAAGCAAATCCTGGAACCAAGCACTGGCAAGCAGTAAAGCATATACTTAAGTATCTTAAGAGAACGAGAGATTATATGCTGGTGTATTCTGGAGGGGACCTAACACCCGTAGGATACACGGACTCAGACTTCCAGACTTGTAAGGATTCAAGGAAATCGACATCTGGATCAGTGTTTTTACTCGAAAGAGGCGCCATTGTGTGGAAGAGGCACCATTGTGTGGAGGAGCGTGAAGCAGGGCTGCACAGCTGATTCTACTATGGAGGCTGAGTATGTGGCTGCGGCTGAGGCATCTAAAGAAGCGGTTTGGCTCTGCAAGTTCTTTAGAGACCTTGAGGTCATTCTGGGCGTTGACAAGCCTATCACACTTTACTGTGATAACACTGGGGCTATTGCCAACACAAGGGAATCTCGGCACCACAAGAGGACCAAGCACATAGATCAGAGATATCATATTATTAGAGGGCACGTGGAGACAGGACAAGTGGATGTATGTAAGATCGCGTCTGAGGACAATATTGCCGATCCCTTTGCTAAGACTTTGGCGGCTAGAAGCTTTGAGAGGCACGTAGAGGCGATGGGGATGCATAACATGGCACATCTACTGGCTTAGGACAAGTGGGAGATAGTTAGGAAATGCCCTAAGTATTAGAGACATTTTGATATATTTATTTTGAATTGGATAATAAAATTATATATATAGGTTATTCATTACATTACTATCTGTCCTCGTCTTATTTACATGTTAAAATAAATGTAAGCAAATATGGCTCCCTGACTGCTTGTGTTAAACTGTTAGAACGTTGCATGCAATGGACTTTTGTATGCGAGAAGACAATGTTCTAAAGTTAGCGGTCTAAACTATGGTCTGTAGTCTATGGGGTTAGACCGAGCATCTAACTCATGTTAAGACTATTATGTTATCTAAAGCCTTGGAGGGGACGGTTTGTTTTGACTGTCTGGAGCTGGACTCCCAAGTAGAGACATATATATGTTGTTTGGTGGTGACATATTAGACCGGGACTAAAGCGTGATTGATCTACGAAGTCCGATTTGAGTGGATCAATCTGCTTTTGATGTTCATTATGCAGTAACCTTAATCCTGAGTAAAAGGACAGCTTCATGTATATGACTTGTGTACTTTGATGTTCCAATGGCTAAAGCGTCTCAGAGGTAGTAAGCTTATAGACCAGTTCGTTGGGTGCATGACTTGTATACGATGAAGGGTTCGTTTACAGATATTAGAATCATAGCTCTAATGAGGAGTTAAGGGTATCCTCTTAAAGGCATTATACTGAATGTGAAAATGGACAAGGCCTTGGGTCGTCTGCTGGGCGGATGACTTCTTATTCGCATATGGTGAATAATCATTTTCTTTATTCGGTAGTATAATGGAATTTTAAGATAGCCTGATCAGTAGGATTAAACGGACTTTGGCCTAACGCTGATCATGGATATCATATGAGGGTTCTGCATATATGACAAGGTCATTGGACGATAGCTTGTCACAGGCTTACGTAATACGGTATATAATTGGGAGTTCAGTTTCAGGTTTATAGTGGTGTGACTCTGAAATTAGTGATCATATAATTGAGTTGTTCGGTAAAAGAATGATGATCATATGGATTTGCGGGAGCCCGATTATATATGCCCAATCAGTCCCTCTACTAGCTCCACATAATTCCTTAACGTTTGGCAAATTGATTTGTGTATGCTCTTGGCTGGTTTATTATGCATGGATGGTGATGACACAGGATTAGGATGGTAGACAAGATTCTCTCCGGTTAGATTTAGATTTTGTTTTGGATAATAGAGTACACAATTATTCGAACTCCAAATAAAATTACCTTGATTTTATTTGAGATTGGGTTGGAGCTGTAAAAAATTATCCATGAGAACAAGAATTTGAAACATAACTGTTTTGTGGATTTTGAAATTTGAATTTTGAAATTTGAATTTTGAAATTTGAAATTTGAAATTTGAATTTGAAATTTGAAATTTGAATTTGAAATTTGAATTTGAAATTCGAATTTGAAATTTGAATTTAAAATTTAAATTTGAAATTTGAAATTTGAAATTTGAAATTCAAATTTGAAATTTGAAATTCAAATTTTGAATCACAGTCCAAGTGGGATTCGAATTTGTTGTGGAAAATCCACAAGGTTTAAAATTCGAATTTGAGTTGGATTTGGAGAGGATAATCTTGTTAGAATCCTACTTGAATTTTGAATCCAAATCCTAACAAATTATGGACGAAATTTTGAGGATAATCCTCAATGGAATTTCGGTTTTTGTGGATTAGGTTCAAGGGAAAAATTCAAGTTTCAATCATAGTTGAATTTGGATTCTCTCCTTCCCTGAAAAGTGGCCGAAATTATGGAGGAAATCTCCTAGGAAAATTCTGTTATTTTGGATAAGGTTGAGATAAGATTCAAGCTTGAAAATCCAAGTGGAATTTTGATTCTCCCTTATCCTAAATGTGGCCGAATTTTTGGAGGAAAAATCTCCTAGGAAATTTCAGATTTTTTGGTTGAAAAAGGGAGATAAAATTCTAGTTAAAATCTTGTTTAGATTTGGATTGGTTTTATCCTTAAAAAAACCGAATTTTATTGTAGGGATTTTCCCATGAAAAATTCAGATTTTATGGTTATGGATAAGGGAGAATATCTTTTCCTAGTCCAATTCAAATTCAGAGTATCACCTCATGCAGGTCTATAAATAGAGGTCCTGCCACTTCAGTTCTCTTAGACCACAGACTCTCAGGTGAGCAGGCTTATTGTTGCACAGCTCATCGTGACAATAAAGTTCTTTAGAGATCTGGGTGGTCAGAAGAAGACTAGCAGTGCTAGCATACTGATCGAGGTTCAGAGTGCCTACACACTCAGCCATTCGGGAATTGGAGAATAGTAGAGAAGGCTAGTTTGTTGAAGCCTCCGGTCATTCTCCTCCTGCAAGATTGGCATCCTTGAGGTATGAGTTTTAATTGTTGTTGGTTTATTGTATATGGCATCATGAGATATTTAACGATCTAAAAATTTTTATTGTTCCGCTGTGCCACTCTGATACGTTTTTACCGATTTATTTTCCTACAATTGGTATCAGAGACATCTCATGACTATGCCATGTACATAAATTAGACAATTACTTAGTCTTTTTATTTATGTATGGATTTGATATTTAGAGAGTGGCATTCTAGGGTTCATTTATGTTGTTATCATGGATTATGTATAAAGTATGCGGTTATTTTAATTTTCTGAATTATTATAAGCATGCTTATTTATACCGGTTATGGTTCCTTAGAATTTAGAAAAATTGTATCTAGGAATTTTTATGTAACCATGGGAGCAGTTTATTAACACTATAATTTTCCCATGGATTTTAATTTTTGTCTCTTAGAATTTTTATGGTTAGAATTTTTGTACACCGGAAACGGTTTAGGAAATTTTATGTAATTATTCTTGGAGGAGATTGAAGATTGAAGACCGTAATTTATTTTTTCTCAAAAGTAAAATTTGATTTAAAGGTTGAAATTTAGATTATGTGGAAAATTTCAATTTAATTGGGATTCAAATTAATTTTTTGGAGATCCTAATAGGTGAAATGGAATATGGCATGAAAATCGAGACACGACCCCTTGGGATAGGCCGACGGGCCTTGGTGGGGCTGTAGCCCCTACCCTCGGGCAGGATGGGGCTGCACCAGCCCCTGTGCAGGCCAACACCACCCATGGCCGCAGGCTTGGCCTGCAGCCAAGGGTGGCCGCGGCCTGCCCAAGGCTGGCCGCAGCCTGGGCTTGCAGCCTCTGGCTACAGGCGCTGCCTGCAGCCTGCCGGCTGCTGCGCCCAGCCTGGGCATGCAGCCTGGCACTGCAGGCTTGGACTGCAGCCCGGCAAGGCTGCACATAGGGGGCAGCCGTGGGTTGCCAGCCCCTTTGGGGCTGGTGGCTACCCACGGCGGCTGCTACCTTCAAAGGCGGCGGTACAACGGTCTAAAAATCAAAAAATTTTGATTTTTTAAATTAGAAATTTAATTTTAAATCATGTTTAAAAATATGTAATTGAAAATTTGAAATTTTTGAAATTACATATTATTACACTTGATGTTTAAAATTGTTTGAAATTTGAATTGGAAATTTAAATTTGAAATTCGAATTTGGAATTTGAATTTGAAATTTAAATTTTTAGATATTTAAATTTTAAATAATTCTTGGGATGAGAAATAAATGGAGAGGCTACATAAAGATGGATACAAGAAGACGGAACAGAATTCAAGACCCAAAGAATGCTTTGGATGGAATTTTGTAATCTTTATTTTCTTTGTTCTAGGATGGAACCATAGCTTGGTTATTCTGTCAATTATTTTTTCTGTGATATGTCATGGATGTATAAATATGTATTGATGGATGTTTTGTATGCATATTTGATAACATGTCATATAGGATAGGTGAGTGCCGCTCATAGTATATTGATCATACATAATTTGTCAAAACTTGCATGTTTTTCAAAATATTGAGTGGGAGAGGGTTTCAAACAAAACCCACGGCCTCCATTGTTGATCCATATGTGAAAGCATGGTAACGCCTCGCGTCAGTTCTGCCCTGACCACACCCCTCGGTAGGTGTTTACCGCCGCCGGTATACTAGATTGGATCTCCTATGTGGAAAACGTGTTCGGGTGCGATCCTATTCATGACCACCCCTCGGTGGCTTGGTAGGACGTGGATCGGGCTACGTAAACAATGGTTATACACTCAAGACTCGTTTAGTTATTAACCTTCCCTAAAAGCTCTGTTAACTAAACTGGTGGCCAAATAAGCGGTTATTAATATATGTCTTAACCTTGGAGGATTTAAGGCAACATTTATTAATTGGACGGGATCCATGTTCCGGCTATTTGTTTCCATGACCACCCCTCAGTGGCTTGGGGCAATAGGTGCTGAGAATTACCGTTGCAATGCTACATGTTTTTCAAGTTTCATGTAGGAACATACTTGTATGTTTTATTTGCTAAATTATCTGTATATTTGCTTGGGCTTTGTAATGATGTCTAGTATAATTTTATTTCAGTTCAAAATGTCACCGACACCCCTCATTTCAATACTTACCGAGAATAAACTGAATGGCGACAATTATAAAGATTGGAAAAGAAATCTATTAATAGTTCTCAGCTGCGAGAGACACAAGTTCGTACTGGACGAACCATGCCCACCTGGGCCCAAACCTGACACACCACTTGAGGAGGTCCCGGTTGCCTATAATCGTTGGAGAGAATCCAATGAGATAGCTCGATGCTACATCCTTGCTAGCATGACGAGTGCTTTACAAAACCAGCATGAGACTTATCAAGTTGCTGGGGAGATCATGGAAAATCTAGAGGACATGTTCGGAGGCCAAGAAAAATTGGCTCGACAGTCCGCTATCACCAGCATTATGAACTCTAAACAAAAGGCAGGTACTCCGGTGAAGGACCATATGATCACTTTAATGGGATTCTTCGCTGAGGCTGCCGAGAATGGTGCTAAGTTGGACTACAACACCCAGATCAAGATGGTGTTCAAGACTTTGTCTAAAGATTTTGTGGGGTTTAAGGCCGCATACAATCTGGCGACAAAGGAGTCAGGACTTACCGAGCTCATGAAGCAACTACAGGCTTATGAGCGGATGATCAGGGATGAGGATGTGGTCCGACCTAAAGGTGAGGTCAATTTGGCAGAATCTTCCAATCCCTCACGGAAGAGGAAGAGGCCAAATAAGAAGCAAGTGGCTTCTAGTTCTTCTAATCCTCCTGTCTCGGACGGGAAGATGAAGAAGAAGAACAAGAAGCTGAATGACCCTAAAAAGTCCAAATGCTTCCGCTGTGGGAAGGCAGGTCACTTCAAGAAGGCTTGCCGGGAATTCCTAGCCGCCAAGGGCAAGGAAGGTAAGGAACTTCATTACTTGGAAGTGTGTTTGGTAGAAGAATCGAAAGACACTTGGGTCATTGATTCGGGCGCCACTAATCATGTTTGTGTTTCAATGCAGGGGTTCGTGGAAACGAGAAGTCTACATGATAGGAGCCTCTCGTTGCGGACTGGAGATGGTAGCTTTGTGGTGGCTGAGGCAGTGGGAGATGTTTACCTTTATTTTGATCAATTTAGGTTTATTTTATTAAAATACTGTTTTTATGTACCTATGTTTAGGAGGAACCTTATATCAGTAGCTAGTTTAATAAAGGATTCTTATTCAATTTCTTTTAGTAAAAGAGTTGATATTCGTAGAAATAAGTCTTTTATCTATTCTGGATGGATGGATGGAAACCTATATTTGATCAAACCAAAGATGTACTCACTGCTTGACACTGAATTAATTGATAACTTTAAAAGGTTGAAAGTTTCTCACTCTAACAAGGCGTATCTTTGGCATTTAAGACTTGGTCATATTGATCAGGATAGGATTCCAAGATTGGTGAAAGATGGTCCTCTGGAATCTCTGGAGGAGGTACGACTTCCCCAATGTGAGTCTTGTCTAGACGGTAAAATGACTAAGAGGTCTTTTGGAGCTAAGGGTACAAGGGCTCAGGAGCTCTTAGAAATTGTACACACTGACGTATGTGGCCCCATGAACGTCACAGCACGAGGAGGGTTAGAGTATTATGTCTCTTTTATGGATGATTACTCGAGGTATGGATATGTGTATCTGATGCACCGCCAGAGCGAAACCTTTGACAAGTTCAAAGACTATCGTGCGGAAGTGGAAAAGCAATTGGATAAATCCATAAAGACACTTCGATCTGATCGAGGTGGCGAATACCTCTCCGATGAATTTCTAGGACGTCTTATAGAGAACGGGATTTTATCCCAATTGACTGCACTTGGTACTCCACAACAGAATGGTGTAGCCGAAAGGAGAAACAGAACCTTGTTGGATATGGTACGGTCCATGATGAGTTATTCAACGCTGCCATTATCATTTTTGGGATATGCTTTACAAACGGCATGCTATATTCTGAACCAGGTTCTGAACAAATCAATTCCCAGAACTCCGTATGAATTGTGGCGTGGCAGGAAGCCCTCCCTTGGACATATGAGAATATGGGGCTACCCGGCACATGTACTGGATGGGGATGCGAAAAAGTTGGAACCAAGATCAGAATTGTGCATGTTTGTAGGGTATCCAAAAGGAACTAAAGGAGGTCTGTTCTATAACCCGAAGGAACAAAAAGTGTCTCAACCCATGCGACATTCTTGGAGGAAAGTCACATGAATGACTTTAAGCCTCGAAGCAAAGTGGTGCTAGAGGAGTTATCGGGTGAAAGAACTACTCCACAGATTTCGATCTTGGACGCAAGTCCGAGTTCCAGTGAAAGACCTGCAGACGATCAACAATTTAGGGTGCCTCCTCGTAGTGGGAGGGTTTCTAAGAAACCTAATTTCTTCATGTATGATGCTGAGGTATACCAGGCCGAGGCTCATGAGCATGAGGATGATCCGGTCACTTATGTTGAAGCTGTAAATGATGTTGATTCTAAATCTTGGAAACAGGCTATGAACAATGAGATGGATTCTATGAAGTCCAACTCTGTTTGGGAACTTACAGATTTGCCAGATGGGATAAAACCCATTGGATGCAAATAGGTCTACAGAAGAAAGAAGGATGCGGAAGGGAGAGTGGAAACTTTCAAAGCTAGACTGGTTGCAAAGGGATACACGCAAAAGGCTGGAATCGATTAAGATGAAACCTTTTCACCTGTTGCTATGCTGAAGTCTATCTGTATTCTTCTGTCCATTACTGCGGCTCTCGATTACGAGATCTGGCAAATGGATGTCAAGACAGCATTCTTGAACGGCCATCTTGAAGAGTGTATCTATATGATACAGCCCCAAGGGTTCGTAGCGAAAGGCCAAGAAAGGAAAGTCTACAAGTTGCTTAGATCCATTTATGGATTAAAGCAAGCATCCCGCTCATGGAACCAGAGGTTTGATCAAGCGATTAAGACATTTGGTTTTGAGCAGAACGTTGATGAACCTTGTGTTTATAAACGTATTAAGGATGGAAAAGTGGTTTTTCTGATACTCTATGTCGATGATATACTACTCATTGGGAATGATGTAGGGAACTTATCATCGGTCAAGCTTTGGTTACACCAACAGTTTGACATGAAGGGCTTGGGAGAAGCTAATTATGTTCTAGGCATTCGTCTCTTTAGAGATCGAAAGAACAAAATGATAACGTTATCTCTAATACTTAGGGCATTTCCTAACAATCTCCTAACAATTGCTATCGCTATCATTTTGTTCTTTCGATCTCTGAAGAGACGAATGCCTAGAACATAATTAACTTCTCCCAAGTCCTTCATGTCAAACTGTTGGTATAACCAAAGCTTGACCGATGATAAGTTCCCTACATCATTCCCAATGAGTAGTATATCATCGACATAGAGCATCAGAAAGACCACTTTTTCATCCTTAATACGTTTATAAACACAAGGTTCATCAACGTTCTGCTCAAAACCAAATGTCTTAATCGCTTGATCAAACCTCTGGTTCCATGAGCGGGATGCTTGCTTTAATCCATAAATGGATCTAAGCAACTTGCAGACTTTCCTTTCTTGGCCTTTTGCTACGAACCCTTCGGGCTGTATCATATAGATACACTCTTCAAGATGGCCATTCAAGAATGCCGTCTTGACATCCATTTGCCAGATCTCGTAATCGAGAGCCGCAGCAATGGACAGAAGAATACGGATAGAATTCAGCATAGCAACAGGCAAAAAGGTTTCATCGTAATCGATTCCAGCCTTTTGCATGTATCCTTTTGCAACCAGTCTAGCTTTGAAAGTTTCCACTTTCCCTTCCGCATCCTTCTTTCTTTTGTAGACCCATTTGCATCCAATGGGTTTTATCCCATCCGGCAAATCTACAAGTTCCCAAACAGAGTTGGATTTCATAGAATCTATCTCATTGTTCACAGCCTGTTTCCAAGATTTAGAATCAACATCATTTACAGCTTCATCATAAGTGATCGGATCATCCTCATGCTGATGAGCCTCGGCCTGGTATACCTCAGCATCATACATGAAGAAATTAGGTTTCTTAGAAACCCTCCCACTACGACGAGGCACCCTAAATTGTTGATCGTCTACAGGTTTTTCACTGGAACTCGGACTTGCATCCAAGACTGAAATCTGTAGAGCAGTTCTTTCACCCGATAACTCCTCTAGCACCACTTTGCTTCGAGGCTTAAAGTCATTCATGTGACTTTCCTCCAAGAATGTCGCATGGGTTGAGACAATGACTTTTTGTTCCTTCGGGTTATAGAACAGACCTCCTTTAGTTCCTTTTGGATACCCTACAAACATGCACAATTCTGATCTTGGTTCCAACTTTTTCGCATCCCCATCCAGTACATGTGCCGGGCAGCCCCATATTCTCATATGTCCAAGGGAGGGCTTCCTGCCACGCCACAATTCATACGGAGTTCTGGGAATTGATTTGCTCGGAACCTGGTTCAGAATATAATATGCCGTTTGTAAAGCATATCCCCAAAATGATAATGGCAGCGTTGAATAACTCATCATGGACCGTACCATATCCAATAAGGTCCTGTTTCTCCTTTCGGTTACACCATTCTGTTATGGAGTACCAGGTGCAGTCAATTGGGATAAAATCCCGTTCTCTACAAGATGTCCTAGAAATTCATCAGAGAGGTATTCGCCACCTCGATCAGATCGAAGTGTCTTTATGGATTTATCCAATTGCTTTTCCACTTCCGCACGGTACTCTTCGAACTTGTCAAAGGTTTCGCTCTTGCGGTGCATCAGATACACATATCCATACCTCGAGTAATCATCTATAAAAGAGACATAATACTCGAACCTTCCTCGTGCTGTGACGTTCATGGGGCCACATACGTCAGTTTGCACAATTTCTAAGAGCTCCTGAGCCCTTGTACCCTTAGCTCCAAAAGACCTCTTAGTCATTTTACCCTCTACACAAGACTCACATTGGGGAAGTCGTACCTCCTCCAGAGATTCCAGCGGACCGTCTTTCACCAATCTTTGAATCCTATCCTGATTAATATGACCAAGTCTTAAATGCCAAAGATACGCCTTGTTAGAGTGAGAAAGTTTCAACCTTTTAGAGTTATCAATTAATTCAGTGTCAAGCAGTGAGTACATCTTTGGTTTGATCAAATATAGGTTTCCATCCATCCATCCAGAACAGATAAAAGACTTATTTCTATGAATATCAACTCTTTTACTAAAAGAAACAGAATAAGAATCCTTTATTAAACAAGCTACCGATATAAGGTTTCTCCTAAAATTAGGAACATAAAAACAGTCTTTTAATAAAATAAACCTAAATTGATCAAAATAAAAGTAAACATCTCCCACTGCTTCAGCCACCACAAAGCTACCATCTCCAGTCCGCAAGGAGAGGCTCCTATCATGTAGACTTCTCGTTTCCACGAACCCCTACATAGAAACACAAACATGATTAGTGGCGCCCGAATCGATGACCCAAGTGACTTTCGATTCTTCCACCAAACACGCTTCCAAGTAATGAAGTTCCTTACCTTCCTTGCTCTTGGTGGCTAGGAATTCCCGGCAAGCCTTCTTGAAGTGACCTACCTTCCCACAATGGAAGCATTTGGACTTTTTAGGGTCCTTCGGCTTCTTGTTCTTCTTCTTCTTCTTCCCGTCCGAGACAGGAGGATTAGAAGAACTAGAAGCCACTTGCTTCTTATTTGGCTTCTTCCTCTTCCGTGAGGGATTGGAAGATTCCGCCAAATTGGCCTGTCCTTTAGGTCGGACCACATCCTCATCCCTGATCATCCGCTCATAAGCCTGTAGTTGCTTCATGAGCTCGGTTTGTCCTAACTCCTTTGTCGCCAGATTGTATGCGGCCTTAAACCCCACAAAATCTTTAGACAGAGTCTTGAACACCATCTCGATCTAGGTGTTGTAGTCCAACTCAGCACCATTCTCGGTAGCCTCAGCGAAGAATCCCATTAGAGTGATCATATGGTCCTTCACCGGAGTACCCACCTTTTGCTTAGAGTTCATAATGCTGATGATAGCGGACTGTTGAGCCAATTTTTCTTGGCCTCCGAACATGTCCTCCAGATTTTCCATGATCTCCCCAGCAACTTGATAAGTCTCATGCTAGTTTTGTAAAGCACTCGTCATGCTAGCAAGGATGTAGCATCGAGCTATCTCATTGGATTCTCTCCAACGATTACAGGCAACCGGGACCTCCTCAAGTGGTGTGTCAGGTTTGGGCCCAGGTGGGCATGGTTCGTCCAGTACGAACTTGTGTCTCTCGCGGCTGAGAACTATTAATAGATTTCTTTTCCAGTCTTTATAATTATCACCATTCAGCTTATTTTCAGTAAGTATTGAAATGAGGGGTGTCGGTGACATTTTGAACTGAAATAAAATTATACTAGACATCATTACAAAGCCCAAGCAAATATACAGATAATTTAGCAAATAAAACATACAAGTATGTTCCTACATGAAACTTGAAAAACATGTAGCATTGCAACGGTAATTCTCAGCACCTATTGTCCTAAGCCACCGAGGGGTGGTCACGAAAACAAATAGCCAGAACATGGACCCCGTCCAATTAATATATGTTACCTTAAATCCTCCAAGGTTAAGACATATATTAATAACCGCTTATTTGGCCAATAGTTTAGTTAACAGAGCTTCTAGGGAAGGTTAATAACTAAACGAGTCTTGAGTGTATAATCATTGTTTACGTAGCCCGATCCACGTCCTACCAAGCCACCGAGGGGTGGTCATGTATAGGATCGTACCCGAACACGTTTTCCACATAGGAGATCCAATCTAGTATACCGGCGGCAGTAAACACCTATCGAGTGGTGTGGTCAGGGTAGAACTGACGCGAGGCGTTACCATGCTTTCACATATGGATCAACAATGGAGGCCGTGGATTTTGTTTCAAACCCTCTCCCACTCAATATTTTGAAAAACATGCAAGTTTTGACAAATTATGTATGATCAATATAGTATGAGCGGCACTCACCTATCCTATATGACATGTTATCAAATATGCATATAAAACATCCATTAATACATATTTATACATCTATGACATATCACAGAAAGAATAATTGATAGAATAACCAAGCCATGATTCCATCTTAGAACAAAGAAAATAAAGATTACAAAATTCCATCCAAAGCATTCTTTGGGTCTTGAATTTTGTCCTGTCTTCTTGTATCCATCTTTATGTAGCCTCTCCATTTATTTCTCATCCCGAGAATTATTTAAAATTTAAATCTCCAAAAATTTAAATTTCAAATTCAAATTCCAAATTCGAATTTCAAATTTAAATTTCCAATTCAAATTTTAAACAATTTTAAACATCATGTGTAATAATATGTAATTTCAAAAATTTCAAATTTTCAATTACATATTTTTAAACATGATTTAAAATTAAATTTCTAATTTAAAAATCAAAATTTTTCGATTTTCAGACCGTCGTACCGCCGCCTCCGAAGGCGGCAACCACCGTGGGCAGCCACCAGCCCCAAAAGGGCTGCCAGCCCACGGCTGCCCCCTATGTGCAGCCTTGCCGGGTTGCAGGCCAAGCCTGCAGTGCTAGGCTGCACGCCCAGGCTGTGGCCAGCCTTGGGCAGGCCACGGCCACCCTTGGCTGTAGGCCAAGCCTGCAGCCGTGGGTGGTGTTGGCCTTCACAGGGGCTGCCACAGCCCCATCCTGCTCGAGGGCAGGGGCTGCAGCCCCACCAAGGCCCGTCGGCCTATCCCGAGGGGTCGTGTCTCGATTTTCGTGCCATATTCCAATTTACCTATTAGGATCTCCAAAAATTAATTTGAATCCCAATTAAATTGAAATTTTCCACACAATCAAAATTTCAACCTTTAAATCAAATTTAACTTTTGGGAAAAAATAAATTACGGTCTTCTATCTTTAATCTCCTCCAAGAAAAATTACATAAAATTTCCTAAACTGTTTCCGGTGTACAAAAATTCTAACCATAAAAATTCTAAGAGACAAAAATTAAAATCCATGGGAAAATTATAGTGTTAATAAACTGCTCACATGGTTACATAAAAATTCCTAGATACAATTTTTCTAAATTCTAAGGAACCATAACCGGTATAAACAAGCATGCTTATAATAATTCAGAAAATTAAAATAACCACATACTTTATACATAATCCATGATAACAACAGAAAGGAACCCTAGAATGCCACTCTATAAATATCAAATTCATACATAAATAAAAAGACTAAGTAATTGTCTAATTTATGTACATGGCATAGTCATGAGATGGCTCTGACACCAATTGTAGGAAAATAAATCAGTAAAAACGTATCAAAGTGGCGCAGCGGAATAATAAAAATTTTTAGATCGTTAAATATCTCATGATGCCATATACAATAAACCAACAACAATTAAAACTCATACCTCAAGGACGCCAATCTTGCAGGAGGAGAATGACCGGAGGCTTCAACCAACTAGCTTTCTCTACTATTCTCTAATTCCCGAATGGCTGAGTGTGTGGGCACTCTGGACCTCGATCGGTATGCTAGCACTGCTAGTCTTCTTCGGGCCACCCAGATCTCTAAAGAACTTTATTGTCACAATGAGCTGTGCAACAATAAGCCTGCTCACCTGAGAGTCTGTGGTCTGAGAGAACTGGAGTGGCAGGACCGCTATTTATAGACTTGCATGAGGTGATTCTCTGAATTTGAATTGGATTAGGAAAAGATATTCTCCCTTATCCATAACCATAAAAATCCAAATTTTCTATGGGAGATTCTCAACAATAAAATTCGGCCATTATGGATAAATCCAATCCAAATCTAAACAAGATTTTAACTAGAATTTTATCTCCCCTTTTTCAACCAAAAAATCTGAAATTCCTAGGAGAAAATCTCCTCATAAAATTCCATGTCTCTACTTGGGAGTCCAGCTCCAGACAGTCAAGACAAACCGTCCCCTCTAAGGCTTTAGACAACATAATGGTCTTAACATGAGTTAGATGCTCGGTCTAACCCCATAGATTACAGACTATAGTTTAGACCGCTAACTTTAGAACATTGTCTTCTCGCATACAAAAGTCAATTGCATGCAACGTTCTAACAGTTTTAACACAAGCAGTCAGTGAGCCATATTTGCTTACATTTACTTTAACATGTAAATAAGATGAGGACAGATAGCAATGTAATGAATAACCTCTATCTATAATTTTATTATCCAGTTCAAAATGAATACATCAAAATGTCTCTAATACTTACGGCATTTCCTAACAACAAGTCATATACATGAAGTAGTTCATTTACTCAGGATTAAGGTTATTGCACAATAAACGTCAAAAGCAGATTGATCCACTTATAGCGGACTATGTAGATCAATCACGCTTTAGTCCCAGTCTAATATGTCACCACCAAGTAACATATCTATGTCTTTAGTTGGGAGTCCAGCTCCAGACAGTCAAGACAAACCGTCCCTTCCAAGGCTTTAGATAACATAATAGTCTTAACATGAGTTAGATGCTCGGTCTAACCCCATAGACTACAGACCATAGTTTAGACCGCTAACTTTAGAACATTGTCTTCTCGCATACAAAAGTCCATTGCATGCAACGTTCTAACAGTTTTAACACAAGCAATCAGTGAGCCATATTTGCTTACATTTACTTTAACATGTAAATAAGACGAAGACAGATAGCAATGTAATGAATAACCTCTATATATAATTTTATTATCCAGTTCAAAATAAATACATCAAAATGTCTCTAATACTTAGGGTATTTCCTAACAATGTTGCTCATTGGGAATGATGTAGGGAACTTATCATTGGTCAAGCTTTGGCCGCACCAACAGTTTGACATGAAGGACTTGAGAGAAGCTAATTATGTTCTAGGCATTCGTCTCTTTAGAGATCGAAAGAACAAAATGATAGCATTATCCCAGGCTTCATACATAGATCAAATAATTGACAAATATGCAATGCAAGAGGTAAAGAAAGGTTCACAACCTTCTATAGCCAGTCTAACTCTTTCATTGAATGACTGTCCCAAGACATCAGAAGAAAGAGAGCATATGAGTAAGGTCCCTTATGCATCCGCTGTGGGTAGCCTTATGTATGCTATGCTTTGCACTCGCCTGGACATATGTTTTGCAGTAGGTATGGCGAGTCGATATCAAGCGAATCCTGGAACCAAGCACTGGTAAGCAGTAAAGCATATACTCAAGTACCTTAAGAGAACGAGGGATTATATGCTGGTGTATTCTGGAGATGACCTAACACTCATAGGATACACGGACTCAGACTTCCAGACTTGCAAGGATTCGAGGAAATTGATATCAAGATCAATGTTATTCCTCGGAGGAGGCGCCATTACGCAGAGGAGCGTGAAGCAGTGTTGTACAGCTGACTCTACCATGGAGGCTAAGTATGTGGCTGCGGCTGAGGCATCTAAAGAAGTAGTTTGGTTCTGCAAGTTCTTTAGAGACCTTGAGGTCATTCCGGGTGTTGACAAGCTTATTACACTTTACTGTGATAGCACTGGGGCTATTACCAATACAAGGGAATCTCGGCATCACAAAAGGACCAAGCACATAGATCGGAGGTATCACATTATAAGAGGGCACGTGGAGACAAGACAAGTGGATGTATGTAAGATCACGTCTGAGAACAACATTGCCGATCCCTTTACTAAGACTTTGGTGGCTAGAAGCTTTGAAAGGCACGTAGAGGCGATGGGGATGCGTAACATGGCACATCTGCTGGCTTATGGCAAGTGGGAGATTGTTAGGAAATACCCTAAGCATTAGAGACATTTTATGTATTTTTTTTGAATTGGATAATAAAATTATAATATAGAGGTTATTCATTATATTTTTGTTTGTCCTTATTTTATTTACATGTTAAAGTAAATGTAAGCGAATAAGGCTCACTGACTGCTTGTGTTAAAACTGTTAGAACGTTGCATGTAATGAACTTTTGTATGCTAGAAGACAATGTTCTAAAGTAAGCAGTCTAAACTAAGGTCTGTAGTCTATGGGGTTAGACTGATCATCTAACTCATGTTAAGACTATTATGTTGTCTAAAGCCATGGTCGGGATGATTTGTCTTGACTGTTCGGAGCATAGACTCCCAAGTTAAGACATAGATTTGTTGCTTGGTGGTGACATATTAGACTAGGACTAAAGCGTGATTGATCTATGTAGTCCGCTATGAGTGGATCAATCTGCTTTTGACGTTCATTATGCAATAACCTTAATCCTGAGTAAATGAACAACTTCATGTATATGACTTGTGCACTTTGATGTTCCAATGGCTAAAGCGTCTCAGAGGTAGTAAGCTTATAGACCGGTTCATTGGGTGCATGACTTGTATATGTTGAAGGGTTTGTTTATAGATATCGAAATCATAGCTCTAAGGAGTTAAAGGTATCCTCTTAAAGGCATTATACTGGATGTGAAAATAGACAAGGCCTTAGGTCGTCTGCAGGGCGGATGACTTCTTATTCACACATGGTGAATAATCATTTTCTTATTCGGTAGTATAATAGAACTTTAAGATAGCCTGATCATTAGGATTGAATGGACTTTAACCTAAGGCTGATCATGGATATCATATGAGGGTTTTGCATATATGACAAGGTCATTGGATAGTAGCTCGTCACAGACTTTTGTAATATGGTATATAATTGGGAGTTCAGTTTCAGGTTTATAGTAGTGTGACTCTGAATGAGTAATCATATGATTGAGTTGTTCAGTACAGAATGATGATCATATGGATTCATGAGAGCCCAATTATATATATCCAATTGGTCCCTCTACTAGCTCCACATAATTCCTTAACGGTTGGCAAATTGATTTGTATATGTTTATTGGCTAGTTGATTATGCATGGATGGTGTTGACATAGGATTAGGATGGTGGACAAGATTCTCTCCAGTTGAATTCATATTTTGTTTTGTATAATAGAGTACACAATTATTCGAACTCCGAATAAAGTTGCTATGATTTTATTTGAGATTGGATTGGAGTTGTAGAAAATTATCCATAAGAACAAAAATTTGAAATACAACTTTTTGTGCATTTTGAAATTTGAATTTTGAATTTTGAAATTTAAATTTGACATTTGAATTTGAAATTTGAATTTGAAATTTGAATTCAAAATTTAAATTTGAATTTTGAATTTGAAGTTTGAATTTTGAAATTTGAACTTTGAAATTTGAATTCAAATTTTGAATCACAATCCATATAGGATTCGAATTTTTTGTGGATTATCTACAAGAGAAAATTCGGTTTTGATTTGGATAAAGGAGAGGAAAATCTTGTTTGAATCCTACTTGAATTTTGAATCCTAATTCTATCAAAAGTGGCTGAAAATTAGTTGAGGAAAATCCTCCTAGGTAATTCGGTTTTTGTGGATAAGTTTCAGGGAAAAATTCAAGTTTCAATCCTAGTTGAATTTGGATTCTCTCCTCCCTAGATTGGCCAAAATTTTGAGGATAATCTCAAGGGGATTTTCGATTTTTTATGGATAAGGATGAGATTAAATTCAAGCTAGAAAATCGTATTTGAATTCTGATTCTCCTCACACTTTAATAATTGAATCTAGTCATGTTTTTGGCACAAAGGGGAATCGGTCTTTTATGAGGGAAAGAGGAGATAAAATTCAAGTAAAAATCTTGTTTGAATTTCGATTGTAAAATTCCTTAAGTGGCTGAATCTACCCTTGATTATGGCCTAGGGAATTTCAGATTTTGCATAGTGGATAAGGGAGAAAATCTTCTCCTAATCCAATTCAAATTCAAAGGATCACCTCATGCAAGTCTATAAATAGAGGTCCTGCCACTCCAGTTCTCTTAAACCATAGACTCTCAGGTGAGCAGGCTTATTGTGCATAACTCACCGTGACAATAAGTTCTTTAGAGATCTAGGTGGTCGGAAGAAAACTAGCAGTGTTAGTATACCGATCGAGGAACCGAGTGCCCACACACTCTGCCATCCAGGAATTAGAGAATAGTAGAGAAGACTAGTTGGTTTAAGCCCTCCAGTCATTCTCGTCCTACAGTTGGCGTCTTTTTGAGGTATGAGTTTTATTATTGTTAATTTATTGTATATGGAATCACGAGTTATTTAACGATCTTAAAAAATTTTTATTATTTCGCTGCGCCGCTCTGATGCGTTTTTACCGATTTTATACCTACAAGTTACTTAGACCATATATGCTAGTACTGTGGGAAGTAGTAGCTTACTCCCATTTGACCTAGCTGTGTATTTTCTTTTAAGTTTTGTACCGAGAAGAGTTTACCACTCCGAACTGACTAGAGTTCTGTACTCACCTTTTATAAATGTTATATGAAAAGTGATAAGCTATTGCTAGATGGCATATGTATGTATACCAACACATGATCTATAGTGCGACAGAAGGTGCAGGATGACTTCTAGCACTATAACGACATTTGATACGATATGATATGATGTGATTCGTATTAAATGTCATCATATGTGAGGCATAGTAAAAGAGAAAGATATAATAGTTAAGCAATTAAGTTAAGTAGTGCGCAAATATAACTTCTAAGCATGAGAGTAAAATACTCATGAACTTTTTCCTGCCGTCATAGGATTCCGTAAGTTAACATAGTTCACCCTCGCTCACAAGCAGCCCAAGCATCACGAGATGAGAATTTAGTGGCCCAACTCGCAGCTATGAGGGAAATGTTGGAGAAGCAACAACACGACATGAATCGATTAAGAGAACAATTAAGACGGCAGAACTAGGTACCACAAGTAGCGAAGGTGCCAATTCAGGACGCTCCATCAGCCCCGGAGTTTCTGCAAGAGGTTCCCCCAGTCTAAGAGGCTCTGCAAGGAAGGGAATTTCCTAAACCACCACCAGCACATCCAACAGCGGCTATTCCTATAGCAGCGAACATTCCTCAGCCGATCTTTATGGAGGATGAATTATACGAGAGATTCCGGTGTATGAAGGCACCAGAATTCAAAGGAACCTCCAACCCTAGAAGCCGACGAATGGCTAACAGATATCCAAGTAATCTTAGATTTCATGAGATTGACAGACCAAGAAAAAGTAATGTGCATATCTTTCCCCTGTGAAAGGAGGCATGTCAGTGTTGTAAGACGTTGGCAATCAGAAGAAACGTCAATGTTGGATGAAATTCATTAAGGAGTTTAAGGAGATGTACTTCAATGTAGAAGCCCTAGTAGCACAACAGGACAAATTCAACAACTTACACCAAGAAAATATGACCATGATGGAGACGGTCAGGAATTTTGAACAGTTGGCTTGACTCTGTCCTGACCTAGTGCCTACGGAAAGGGAGAGAGTCAGACAAATTGTAAGGACCGCCCTATTCCTGTAACTTGATTTTCATGTAATGAGAAATTGAGGAATAATTTGATGCCATTTGGTGCAAATTCACAGAACATAGTCAGGTACATGGCCGTATAAGAAGTCGTGTACCGATCGGACTGTATATGTGAGAAAGGCCATGAATGAGAAAGGGGCCATCATACAGACTCTCAAATTGCATAAAACCTAATTACTAGATAATGAGTAATTAAGTTAAAAGACACAGTATAATTTCCAACTAAATAGACTAAACAGGTACGGTACTATTTATTACTATTCATAAAGTGAAAGGGGATAACCAATAGTGAACCCGGTCCACCCTAATAAGTGTATAAGTTTCTGAGATGCGTAGTGTTAGGAAATTAGTCCGGACGACCATTTCTTGATACAAGACTGGTGAGCAGATCACCAGAATGCTCGTACCGAACATCTGAGCACAAAAGTGAGAAATAACCCTAACAAGGGTACGGTATCGAGAAAATGGTCTGGATGACCTCTTCTCACCTAGAGATTGACAAATCAGAGTCAGAGCACTCAGAATAGTTAGTTAAGTAAAAGACAGTGAATAGTGAATAGTGGCAAACGCAGTGTCAGGTTAATGGCCAAGACGGCCCTAATCTGGCATAAAACTGATATATTAACGGTCAGTAGGCTTAATCTAGTCAATTGAGCACAAAATGTGAATTTTAGTTTGGGAGATATGCAGTATCAAGATGAGGGTCAAGACGGTCTTTAATCGCACCGAAACGGATATTTTTAGACTCAAAACGCCCAAATTAGTCAATTGGGTACTTGACATGTTTTTTGATATGGGGAACTAGTCCAGACAACCTCCAATGGACATAACATTGATAAAATTGAAATCAGCACGTCCAAATTAGTCAAAAGAGACTGTGTTTGAAATTTTGCCCGGGAACGCCATGTTTTGCGTGCGAAAGGACAACATAGTGTAGACACAACCACAGTATAGGAAATGAATAGTAAAATAGACTGATAATGGGCTCTTAGACAGTATAAACCAACTAGGACTGATCTGTAAAAAAATCGATTCAGAAAATCCAAATTCGGGTGAAAATTAGAACATTGCCGAGAAAGGACCGAACACCACAGTAGAAAATTAGACTGTGAAGAGAAGTCAACACATATGAAATTTGGCCTTAAAAATCCATGCCCCTTAGCTACAAAAGCAGCTAATTTTGGCTGCTTACATAGCCCAAAAGGTGGCATTAAAACAATACCATAGCCATGACAACTTTTGAATAAAATACTCAAGGGTTTTATGCATATGGTCAACACAAATTTTTTTATTCCTCCCTCCTTAAATGGCCGCAGCCCTTGGTTATTGTGAAGTTGAAAATAGGCAGGTTTTTGTCCCTTGATTAGGTTAAAAATATGGACAATTAATTAGGCTTAAGTTAAGCTAAGTTTGGTTAAGTTTGCCTATAAAAGGCACAAATGACACAAGGGTTTGTTTTCTTACTTTTGCACCCAAGAAAAATAACAACTATTTCTCTCTTTTCCTCTTGCTACAGCCGACCACTATAAGTCACCAAAACTCTCCATTTTCAATCCAAAAACTAAACCAAATACTCACCAAAAATCAACCCCTTCAAGCTTGTGTTAGGTGATTTCATTTCGAAGCCATTTTGAGGTGATCAAGGGTAAGTTTGAGAATTCAATATTTGTAGTTTTAGTTTTTTTGTTTTGAGTTGAAATTAAGAGGAATTATTTTGGTGTCTTTGCTAGCACAAAACCGACCCCTATCTTCTTGGTTTCCCATGGCCACTTTAACCACTCAAGCCCTAGTTCAGATTTGTACTTGGACCAAAGCATAAGAGGTAAAATCGAAACCCTCCCTTTTTGTGGTTAGTTGTATTTAAGTTTTTGATCAAGAAATTTATATGTATTTTTTTATGCACATAGGTTATAGTAAGTTTATTTTAAGCCCTTAGCTTTCCATTTTTAAGTTTATGTGGTTATGGTTGTGTTTACATTTTTACAAATGGATGTATGCACATGTAAGCATGAACGTTTTTTTTAGAATGCCTAGACACAATCTGTCCCCATGAAATAGGCCATAGATTTTGGCCATTTTGGCACCCTTAAGTTCCGAAATTGAGATTTGGTAAAACACAACATTTTAAGAAAATTTTGATACGGTCATTTTTGCATCAAATAGGTTTTGGCTAAAAATGACACTACTATAGGTTTTTTGAGTGGTGTTCATTCGATGCCCAAAACTAGGTCTAAAAAACTGAACCTAGAATTAGTCTCAGGTTTTAGTCCGAACCAGATCTCGGGCTCAACACAAAAGTTGTAGAACACATCGAAACCTTTAAGATGACCAATGTGTGTTTTAAAAACTTGGCCATTTCGGACCTCAAACAGAGCCATTTTAAAGATAACGTAAAATTGGGATTTTTGTAAAACTGGACACAACACAAGCCACGAGTTTGATAGGATTAGGACCCGTTTGAATTAGATTTAAGCTCCAAGATGAACATGAGAATTGTTCATCTCATCGAGGAAAAAAAATTTCATGTTCGCCAAATTTGTAAACAAAGTCATTTCGATCAGGTTTCAAAACAGTTTTTGAAAATGGTTCAAAAACCACCTTTTAATATAAACGCCAAAATGTGTTTTTACACACTTTAAAATAAATATGGTTTTCATAAAACGTCCCCCACCTTCCAATGGGGTGATAAGGGGATAGTTTCAAAACATATAATTTTCCAAGAATTTTACAAGTTAACTAAAATGATTTTTTCAGATAAAACAAAGATAGTGTTGGTAGCCCGGTAGGCTATCACACCAAACAAGCATAGTAACCCGATAGATTACCAAGTCAACAACGTGCAAGGTAACCAGTTAGTTGACTGGTCAGCAACTGGTCAAGGACTGTGTTTCAAACGACACTGCAAGGAATGATGATTAATCTATCAAGAAGACAATTAATCAAACATGATAAGAAGATAGACACCAAATCCCTAAAGTAAACCAATAGGGTACCAATAGGCCTCGATACCATACGAAAACACAAGTTACAGTCACTATCGACAAAAGTGACCTAAGAACATTGTAATTAATTTATGGGACAATGAATTAATTAAACATATCTGAAGTATCAAACTCTATATAGAGAGAGAGCAAGTTAGTACTGACCCGCAATCGGTACCATACGTTAGTCACTAACGGTACTAGTGACTCAGTGACATATATTAATGAGATACGTTCTTAATGATAGGAAGTAACCTGTAAGTTAACTGAGGTAAGAGTACAAGTTTGATTTGCACACTAGGTAAGTACAACTCCACTTACGATATGAATAAAATGAATTTAAAATGATATTTTATAGTATGTGAAGTATGTATGCAATGCGCACGTTGTTGCACAGCATGTATAAGAACATATAGTTTCATGATCAAGTAGATTGTTGAAAGAATAAGTTAGATGCCGTACATCCCAATCGCGTATGATTAGGGATAGCTTAGAGGAGCATATGGCTAAAAAAGATAAACAAGATGGAAATTTATAGGTGTGACACCCTGTGCCCTCAATGGCCCGAACCATCATTAAAAACTTACTTACTTTAAAAGATACTTATACTTTTTTGTAATTGATACTTAAAGTTACTTAACTAGATATCATAAATTCAAGAATTTTTTTTTATTTCGTATGTATTTACTGTGCACGTACGTATACCGATTACTATAAAAAATACTATTTATCGACTACTATTTAAAAATACTATTCAAAAGTTACTATTTAGAAATACTATTCAATAGTTACTATTTAAAAATACTGTTCAATGATTACTATTCATATATACTATTTAACTGTTACTACTTAAAAATACTATTTACTCAACTTTTGTGGAACTTTAACTTACAGTGTCTCCATAACCTCGCCTCACATTCGCCTCCGCCACCGTCATCACCCATTGCTGTTTATGGCATAGGAGGCTCACCTACAGCATGAACACATACTGTGAGCTTTATGCCTAGTAAGTACAACATGTCATCCACAAAACATGTTTAAATCATAAGCCATACTTAAGGCATATACAACTGGCAATCTTGTCACATATTCACACCGAATATGGAAACATATCGTGTGGCATCTCAGAATGCAAAACATGTGGGGATGTTCTATCATGCAACTAGGAAGCTTGCTCTATCTGTATCTAGGGCATAACGTACATACTACATGAACCGTTTATGCTCAATTATGCTTCCTTATTAATTATCTTTCTTTACTTTGCTGAGGGCCACTGTGCGGAGAGCCACTTTATGGAGGACCACTGTATGGAGGGTTATTTTATTGAGGGTCCCTATATAGAGAACCATCAACTTAAACCGAAAATCTCTTCAAACAAAAAAGGTTGGTTCGACATTGTTTAACAATTTCCCAATTGTTGAATCATATCCATTATTCTCATGCCATAAGCTCTCCCAATCTTACGTGATAGGAATCTAATGGCATCTAACTTGTTCTTTTATCAATCTACGTGATAATGAAACTATATGCTTTTCTAACATGCTATGCAACAACTGTGCATGATTTATACATAACATAGTATGAAAATCATACTTTAAATCCATTTTTGCTTATGCTATAGGTGGAGTTGTACTCACCTAAATTGCAAGCAAAATGCATACTCGCGCCTTTACCAATTTATAGGTAACCACCTGTCATCAATAACAAATCTTATTAATACTCTTGTTGAGTCATTCTTAACGTTAGGGACTATAACTTGCGTTTCTATGGGGTACCGAGGCCCATTGGTACCCTATTGGCCTACTATGGGGATTTGACATCTAACTTGATCGTGTTTGATTAATGGCCTATCTGATCGATTTAATCATCGTTCCTTACCATGTTGTTTGAAACACAGTCCTTGACTGGGTGCCAGCTAGTCAACTGACTGATTACCTCACATGTTGGTAACTAAATAGCCTACCGGGTTACCACGTGTAAACTTACTGTAGTAACTGATCGGGTTACTTCACTTGTTGGGGTGTGGTAGCCTACCGGGCTACTATTTCTTATTTGATGTAATGGTACATCAGGCCACTATGGCTTGTTTGGGGTAGTAACCTACCGGCTACTAAGGCTTGTTTGGTGTGGTAGCTTACCGAGCTACTCACACTATTTTACTTTCAAAAATTGTTTCGGTTGGCTTGTAAAATCTTGGCAAAATTCCTTATTTTGAAACCATCTCCTTATCACCCCGTTGGAAGGTGGGGGACATTTTTATGAAAACCTTTTTCATATTTTAAAGTGTTAAAAACACATTTTTATTTTGAAATGTACAAATCACATTTTCTTGAGATTGCATTTTAAAGGTGGTTTTTGAACCATTTTTGAAAACTATTTTGAAATTTGGTCGAAACGACTTTGTTTGTGATTTTGCGAACATGAAAGTTTTCGTCCTTGACGAGATGAACAAATCTCATGTTCACCTCGGAGCTTAAATATGTTAGGAAATGCCCTAAACATTAGAGACATTTTTATGTATTTATTTTGAACTGGTTAATAAAATTATAATATAGAGGTTATTCATTACATTGCTGTTTGTCCTTATTCTATTTACATGTTAAAGTAAATGTAAGCAAATATGACTCACTGAATGCTTGTGATAAAACTGTTAGAACGTTGCATGCAATGGACTTTTGTATGCAAGAAGACAATGTTCTAAAGTAAGCAGTCTAAACTTAGGTCTATAGTCTATGGGGTTAGATCGAGTATCTAACTCATGTTAAGATTATTATGTTATCTAAAGCTATGGTGGGGATGGTTTGTCTTGACTGTCCGGAGCATAGACTCCCAAGTAGAGACATAGATATGTTGCTTTGTGGTGACATATTAAACCGGGACTAAAGCGTGATTGATCTACGTAGTGTGCTATAAGTGGATCAATTTGCTTTTGACGTTCATTATGCAATAACCTTAATCCTGAGTAAATGAACTACTTCATGTATATGACTTGTGTACTTTGATGTTCCAATGGCTAAAACGTCTCAGAGGTAGTAAACTTATAGACCGGTTCATTGGGTGCATGACTTGTATACGATGAAGGGTTTGTTTACAAATATCGAAATCATAGCTCTAATGAGTTAAAGGTATCCTCTTAAAGGCATTATACTGGATGTGAAAAGGATAAGGCCTTTGGTCGTTTGCTAGGCAGATGACTTCTTATTCACATATAGTGAATAATCATTTTCTTATTCGTTAGTATAATGGAATTTTAAGATAGCCTGATAAGTAGGATTGAACGGACTTTGACCTAAGGCTGATCATGGATATCATATGAGGGTTCTGCATACATGACAAGGTCATTAGACATTAGCTTGTCACAGGCTTTCGTAATATGGTATATAATTGGGAGTTCAATTTCAGGTTTATAGTGGTGTGACTCTGAAATTAATGATCATTTGATTGAGTTGTTTGGTATAGTCATATGGATTCACGGGAGCCCGATTATATATGTCCAATTGGTCCCTCGACTAGCTCCATATAATTCCTCAACAGTTGCCAAATTGATCAGTGTATGCTTATTGGCTAGTTGACTTTGTATGGATAGTGTTGACATAGGATAAGGATGGGGGACAAGATTCTCTCCGGTTGAATTCATATTTTGTTTTGGATAATAGAGTACACAATTCAAACTCCAAATAAAGTTGCTGTGATTTTATTTGAGATTGGATAGAAAATTATCCATGAGAACAAAATTTAAGATACAACTTTTTGTGGAGTTTGAAATTTGAAATTTGAATTTTGAATTTTGAAATTTGAAATCTGAAATTTAAAATTTGAATTTAAAATTTGAATTTTAAATTTGAATTTTAAATTTGAATTCGAAATTTAAATTTGAAATTTGAATTTGAAGTTTGAATTTTGAAATTTGAACTTTGAAATTTGAATTCAAATTTTGAATCACAATCCATGTAGGAATCGAATTTTTTGTGGATAATCCACAAAGAGAATTCGAATTTTAGTTGGATTATGGAGAGGAAAATCTTGTGTGAATCCTACTTGAATTTTGAATCCTAATTCTAATAAAAGTGGCCGAAATTTTGTTGAGGAAAATCCTCCTAGATAATTCGGTTTTTATGGATAAGATTCAGGAAAAAATTCAAGTTTCAATCCCAGTCGAATTTGGATTTTCTCCTCCCTAAAAATAGCCGAAAATTTTGAGGATAATCTCCAGGGAGATTTTCAGTTTTCATGGATAAGTGTTAGATTAAATTCAAGCTAGAAAATCCTATTTGAATTTTGATTCTCCTCACACTTTAAGGACTGAATCTAGTCATGTTTATGGCACAAAGGGGAATCAGTTTTTATGAGGGAATGAGGAGATAAAATTCAAGTTAAAATCCTGTTTGAATTTTGAAAGAAAATCCCTAAAAATGGCCTAATTCTTTTTGGTTGGATAAAGCCTGGAAAATTTAGATTTTTGTTGTGGATAAGGGAGAAAATCTTCACCTAATCCAATTCGAATTTAAAGGATCACCTCATGCAAGTCTATAAATAGAGGTCCTGCCACTCCAGTTTTCTTAGACCACAGACTCTCAGGTGGGTAGGCTTATTGTTGCATAACTCACTGTGACAATAAGTTCTTTAGAGATCTGGGTGGTCAGAAGGAGACTAGCAGTGCTATCATACCGGTCGAGGAACCGAGTGCCCACACACTCTGCCATCCGAGAATTGGAGAATAGTAGAGAAGGCTAGTTGGTTGAAGCCCTCCAGCCATTCTCCTCCTGCAGTTTGGCGTCCTCTTAAGGTATGAGTTTTATTGTTGTTAGTTTATTGTATATGGCATCACGAGATATTTAACGATCTTAAAAAATTTTTTATTGTTCTGCTACGCCGCTCTGATGCATTTTTTTATCGATTTATTCCTACAAAATCTAACTCTAACGGCTCCTAATTTCATTAAACCCGTGGACTAAGTGCCCAGTTTTTTGTAGAAGTCCCAGTTTTACATCACTTTGAAAACGGCTCTATTTGAGGTCGGAAATGGCCAAATTTTTAAAACTCCCGTAATTTGTTTTCAAGATCTTGACGAGATCTACAACTTTCATGTTGAGCTCGAAGTTCGGTTCGGACTCTAAGTAGTCCATTTTTGGTAAAACCTAAGACCAATCTCTGGGTTTGGATTTTTGGTCCCAGTTTTGGACACCAAGTGAAAAACACTCTAAAAACCTATCTTAATGTTGTTTTTGGCCGAGAGCTATTTGACGCAAAAACGACTATATCAAAATTTTCTTAAAATATCATGTTTTACCAAATCCCAAATTTGGAACCTATATTGGTCAAAATGGCCAAAATCCGTGGCCTTTCCTAGGGACAGATTTGTTTCCAGCCATATCCATATATGTTCATCACATCACACATGCTAATAACCATTTGTAAAAATTGTAAACACAACCACAACCACAACCATATAAACTTAAAACTGGAAACTTAAGGGCTTAAAATAAAATTATTATAAACCATGTGCATAAATAAATACACATAAATGACCCTGATCAAAAACTTAAAATCACTAAATCACCAAAAGGGAAGGTTTTGGTTTTTACCTCTTGTGCTATGGTTCAAGCACAAATCTGAGCTAGGGCTTGAGAAACCAAATGGTCGTGGGAAACTGAGGGGAATGAGGTTGGTTTTTTCTAGAAACAATACCAAAATTTTCTCTTAAAAATCAAACCAAAACAGAAACTAAAAACTACAAAGATTGGATTTTGAAAACTTACCCTTGGTGCCTTAGAACAACTTGGATTTGAATCCTCATAACACAAGCTTGTTAGATTTGAATTTTGATAAGTTTTTGGTATGATTTATGGCTTAAAAATGGAGGCTTTTGGCCGACTTAGAGGGGGTTGGCTACTTCTTGAAAAGGAGAGAATGAGTGTTGTGTTTTTGGGGTGCCAAAGTGAAGAAATGGTATCATTAAGTCATGTGTGACTTTTATAGGCAAAACTAATCAACTTGCTTAAGCTTCATCCTAATTAATTGTCCACCATTTTAGCCTAATCAAGGGACAAATTTTTGCCCTTTTTCAGTCCATAAATGGGCGTGGGTTGCTACATGGAAAGGAGAAGAGATAAAGCAAAACTTGTTGACCAAGCTTTAAAACCCCTTGAATATTTTATACAAAAGTTGTCATAACTTTTGCAATCTTTTAATCTCACTTTAGGGCTATGTGAGCAGCTAGTTTCAACTGCTTTTGTAGCTAAGGGGCACGAAATTTTAAGGCCAAAATTCATATGTGTTGGCTTCTCTTCGCAGTCTAATTCACTGTTCACGTCCAATATTATGGTTGTGTCTACACTATGATGTCCTTTCACAAGCAAACCGAGGCGTTCCCGGGTGAAATTTCAAACCGAGGTGTCCTATACTGTGGTTGTGTCTACACTATGTTGGACATGCTGATTTTATTTTTATCAGTTTTACATCCATCAGAGGTTGTCTGGACCAATTTTCAGGATCTGTGTGACCTCACCTTGAAAAACATATCAGGTGCCCGTTTGACTAATTTGGTCGTTCTGAGCCCAAATATATCAGTTTCGGGATAAGTAAAGGTCATCTTGACCCTCATCCTAATACTGCGTATCTCTCAAACTAAAATTCTTATTTTCTGCTTAAGCAACCAGATCGAGTCTACTAATAGTTCATATATCAGTTTTAGGTCAAATTAAGACTGTCTTGGCCAATAACGTGACACTGTATTTCTCACTATTCACTGTTTTCTACTTAACTGACTAGTCTGAGTGCTCTGACTCCAATTTTGTCAATCTCTCAGTAAGAAGAGGTCATCCGAACCATTTTCTCAATATCATACCCTTGCTAGGGTTATCTCTCGTTGTTGTGCTCACATGTTTGGTTCGAGTGTTTTGGTGATCTATTCACCAGTCTTATGTCAAGAAATGATCATCCGGACCAGTTTCCTGATACTGCGTGTCTCATACACTCATCCATATAATAGGGTGGACTGGGTTCACTATCGGTCGCCCCTTTCATTGCATGAATAGCACTTAAACAGTACCATACCTGTTTAATCTATTCGACTAGAAAATATACTGTATTTTCCAAACATAATTACTCATTACATAGCAATTAGGTTTCATACATTTTGAGAGTCTATATACCGGCTCTCTGCTCATTACACAGCCCTCTACACAGGCTCTTACACTGGCATGTTTCTGACCGTGTAATTAATATTGTATTAAAAGGCATCAATTTAACCCAAATTCATTCCTCAATTTATCATTATTAGAATTTAGGTTACATAAGTATGGGGGTCCTTACAATAGGTGTGTCGTACCGGCCTTTTCAGTTGAAGAGGTTTTTAAGTTAAGTTAAAGCAAAGTTGAGCATCCGTTGATGTCTCTTCGGCTATTGGCCACGGACATTACCGATGGTCCGCACGCACACGGCACTAACACACGGGTCCTAAGTAGATAACAGAAAGAAAATAGAATATTAAAGCATAAATGAACATAACCAGATCATGCATGTTCACAGTATGCATTAGTTATAGTTCACTATGCTCCCATTTATATTAAGATGCACACAGTACGTGATGTTTCTGTCATGCATTTTGTATGTTATGAATCAGTGTATGATGTTTTGCATTCTGGGATATGTTTTGTTCTAATATGTGGAATGTCTTAACGAGATATGTTAGTTATGACATGTTTATATGGTTTTCAAGTATGTACTATGTTTCAAACATATTTTGCAATAAACATATTGTACTTATTGGGCGTAAAGCTCACAAAGTGTGTTTGTGCTGTAGGTACGCATCTTATGGCTTAAAAAAACGCAATGGATGATGACGGTGACGGAGGCGGATGTGAGGGCGTGATTACGGATACCACCATAAGTTAATCTTCTGCGTAGTTTTTGAGTACAGTATATTTTGGAACAGTAAACAGCACATATAAATAGTATTTTTGAATAGTGATCGTTAAACAATATTTTTGAATAGTAACTATTAAACATTATCTATGAATAGTAATCGTTAAACAGTATTTTTAAATAGTAAATGTTAAATAGTATTTTTGAATAGTAATCGTTAAATAGTATCCTTGAATTTCAACGATATATGTACGTGGATAGTAATTACGTACGGCATCAAAAAAAAATCCCCTAAAATTGTAGTATCAATTGCAAGAAAGTATAAGTATCATTTAAAGAAGTAGTTTTTAACTGACGATCCAGGCCAATAAGGGCACGGGACGTCACACAAATGCTAAAGATGTTTAGGACGGACATTGCAGTCCAGGTCTGTAGTGGTAGCCATGGACTAGTGACTGTGGGTGAGTGTGTAAGCAGGGCCATCCAAGCCGAGTATTGGTTAGGATAGGATAGTGAGCGAAAATTTCAAATTTTCAAGGCAAGGAAGGAGGAGAAAGCTCAGGCCAAGCTGGCTCAAGGGAAGTAGAGTCAAGAGTTTTAGCACCGGGGACAAGGCACCAGCACTGGCCAAAATAGCAGGCAACCTGGCAATAACCATAAGAAGAAGGGAAATCCAAGCAACCAAGGTCAGCAGAAAAATTTTTCATAAAAGAGAAACAACCAAGGAGGCAATGACAACCAACTTCCGATGTGCCCAAAGTGTGGAAGAAAGCATCTGGGAGAATGCAAGCAGGGGACAAGTGGCTATGTCATTTGTGGCAAGGAAAGTCACATCGCTAAAAATTATTTTGCTAACCCACAGAACTAGTAAAACCAAGCCCGTACAATGAGCAACCAACTTCATGCCATTTAAGCCAAAAGTGAAGGCCCTTCGATATCGTAAGGCAGATTGGAAGCTTCGGACAACCAAGGCAGAATCTATACTTACACGAGGAACGATGTTGAAGTTAGAACTTCCATCGTGGTGACAGGTCAGCTTTCTATCACCAACTCAAAAGCATTGGTGTTGTTCGATTCTGGAGCCACTCATTCTTTTTGTAGGAAAATAAATCAGTAAAAACGTATCAGAGTGGCGCAGCGGAACAATAAAAATTTTTAGATCGTTAAATATCTCATGATGCCATATACAATAAACCAACAATAATTAAAACTCATACCTTAAGGATGACAATCTTGCAGGAGGAGAATGACCGGAGGCTTCAACCAACTAGCCTTCTCTACTATTCTCCAATTCCCGAATGGCTGAATGTGTGGGCACTCTGAACCTCGATCGGTATGCTAGCACTGCTAGTCTTCTTCCGACCACCCAGATCTCTAAAGAACTTTATTGTCACGATGAGCTGTGCAACAATAAGCCTGCTCACCTGAGAGTCTGTGGTGTAAGAGAACTGGAGTGGCAGGACCTCTATTTATAGACCTGCATGAGGTGATTCTCTGAATTTGAATTGGATTAGGAAAAGATATTTTCCCTTATCCATATCCATAAAATCTGAATTTTTCCAAGGGAGAATCTCAACAAAAAATTTGGTTTTTCTTAGGATAAATCCAATCCAAATCTAAACAAGATTTTAACTAGAATTTTATCTCCCTTTTCCAACCAAAAAATCTGAAATTTCTAGGAGAAAATCTTCTCCAAATTTTCGGCCACTTTTAGGATAAGGAAGAATCAAAATTCCACTAGGATTTTCAAGCTTGAATCTTATCTCAACCTTATCCAAAAATAACCGAATTTCCTAGGAGAGATTCTCCAAATTTTCGGCCACTTTTCAGGGAGGAGAGAATCCAAATTCAACTGGGATTGAAACTTGAATTTTTTCTTTGAACCTTATCCACAAAAAACCGAATTTTTTCATGAGGATTATCCTCAAAAATTTCGTCCACTTTTGTTGGGATTTAGATTCAAAATTCAAGTAGGATTCTAACAAGATTATCCTCTCCAAATCCAACTCAAATTCGAATTTCAAACCTTGTGGATTTTCCACAACAAATTCGAATCCTACTTGGACTGTGATTCAAAATTTGAATCACAAATTTCAAATTCAAATTTCAAATTCGAATTTCAAATTCAAATTTCAAATTCAAAATTCAAATTCAAAATTCAAATTTCAAATTCCACAAAACGGTTGTGTTTCATATTCTTGTTCTTATGGATAATTTTCTACAACTCCAATCAAATCTTAAATAAAATCATGGCAACTTTATTTGGAGTTCGAATAATTGTGTACTCTATTATCCAAAACAAAATCTGAATCCAACCGGAGAGAATCTTGTCTACCATCCTAATCCTGTGTCATCACCATCCATGCATAATAAACCAGCCAATAGCATACACAAATCAATTTGCCAAACGTTAAGGAATTATGTGGAGCTAGTAGAGGGACTGATTAGATATATATAATCGGGCTCCCGTGATTCCATATGATCATCATTCTGTACCGAACAACTCAATCATATGATCACTAATCTCAGAGTCACACCACTATAAACCTGAAACTGAACTCCCAATTATATACCGTATTACGTAAGCCTGTGACGAGTTACTATCCAATGACCTTGTCATATGTGCAAACCCTCATATGATATCCATGATCAGCCTTAGGTCAAAGTCCGTTTAATCCTACTGATCAGGCTATCTTAAAGTTCCATTATACTACCGAATTAAGAAAATGATTATTCACCATATGTGAATAAGAAGTCATCCGCCCAGCAGACGACCCAAGGCCTTGTCCATTTTCACATTCAGTATAATGCCTTTGAAAGGATACCTTTAACTCCTCAGAGCTATGATTCCGATATCTGCAAACAAACCCTTCATCGTATACAAGTCATGCACCCAACGAACCGGTCTATAAGCTTACTACCTCTGGGACGCTTTAGCCATTGGAACATCAAAGTACACAAGTCATATACATGAAGTAGTTCATTTACTCAGGATTAAGGTTATTGCACAATGAACGTCAAAAGCAGATTGATCCACTCATAGCGGACTACGTAGATCAATCACGCTTTAGTCCCGGTCTAATATGTCACCTCCAAGCAACATATCTATGTCTCTACTTGGGAGTCCAGCTCCAGACAGTCAAGACAAACCGTCCCCTCCAAGGCTGTAGACAACATAATAGTCTTAACATGAGTTAGATGCTCGGTCTAACCCCATAGACTACAGACCATAGTTTAGACTGCTAACTTTAGAACATTGTCTTCTCGCATACAAAAGTCCATTGCATGCAACGTTCTAACAGTTTTAACACAAGCAGTCAGTGAGCCATATTTGCTTACATTTACTTTAACATGTAAATTAGACGAGGACAAATAGCAATGTAATGAATAACCTCTATGTATAATTTTATTATCCAGTTCAAAATGAATACATCAAAATGTCTCTAATACTTAGGGCATTTCCTAACAATCTCCCACTTGCCCTAAGCCAACAGATGTGCCATGTTACGCATCCCCATCGCCTCTACATGCCTCTCAAAGCTTCTAGCTACCAAAGTCTTAGTAAAGGGATCGGCAATGTTGTCCTCGGACACGATCTTACATACATCCACTTGTCCTGTCTCCACATGCCCTCTAATAAATTGATACCTTCGATCTATGTGTTTGGTCCTCTTGTGGTGCCGAGATTCCCTTGTGTTGGCAATAGCCCCTGTGTTATCACAGTAAAGTGTGATAGGCTTGTCAACACCCGGAATGACCTCAAAGTCTCTAAAGAACTTGCGGAGCCAAACCGCTTCTTTAGATGCCTCAGCCGCAGCCACATACTCAGCCTCCATAGTAGAGTCAGCTGTGCAGCCTTGCTTCACGCTCCTCCACACAATGGCGCCTCCTCCGAGTAAAAACACTGATCCAGATGTCGATATCCTTGAATCCTTACAAGTCTGGAAGTCTAAGTCCATGTATCCTACGGGTGTTAGGTCCCCTCCAGAATACACCAGCATATAATCCCTCGTTCTCTTAAGATACTTGAGTATATGCTTTACTGCTTACCAGTGCTTGGTTCCAGGATTCGCTTGATATCGACTCACCATACCTACTGCAAAACATATGTCCGGGCGAGTGCAAAGCATAGCGTGCATAAGGCTACCCACAGCGGATGCATAAGGGACCTTACTCATACGCTCTCTTTCTTCCGATGTCTTGGGACAGTCTTCCAATGAAAGAGTTAGACCGGCAATAAAAGGTTGTAAGCCTTTCTTTGCCTCTAGCATTGCATATTTGTCAATTATTTTATCTATGTATGAAGCTTGGGATAATGCTATCATTTTGTTCTTTCGATCTCTGAAGAGACGAATGCCTAGAACATAATTAGCTTCTCCCAAGTCCTTCATGTCAAACTGTTGGTGTAACCAAAGCTTGACCGATGATAAGTTCCCTACATCATTCCCAATGAGTAGTATATCATCGACATAGAGTATCAGAAAGACCACTTTCCATCCTTAATACGTTTATAAATACAAGGTTCATCAACATTCTGCTCAAAACCAAATGTATTAATCACTTGATCAAACCTCTAGTTCCATGAGCGGGATGCCTGCTTTAATCCATAAATGGATCTAAGCAACATGCAGACTTTCCTTTCTTGGCCTTTTGCAACGAACCCTTCGGGCTGTATCATATAGATACACTCTTCAAGATGGCCATTCAAGAATGCCGTCTTGACATCCATTTACCAGATCTCATAATCGAGAGCCGCAGCAATGGATAGAAGAATACGGATAGATTTCAGCATAGCAACAGGCGAAAAGGTTTCCTCGTAATCGATTCCAGCCCTTTGCGTGTATCCCTTTGCAACCAGTCTAGCTTTGAAAGTTTCCACTCTCCCTTCCGTATCCTTCTTTCTTTTGTAGACCCATTTGCATCCAATGGGTTTTATCCGATCCGGCAAATCTACAAGTTCCCAAACAGAGTTGGATTTCATAGAATCCATCTCATTGTTCATAGCCTGTTTCCAGGATTTAGAATCAACATCATTTATAGCTTCATCATATGTGACCGGATCTTCCTCATGCTCATGAGCCTCGGCCTGGTATACCTCAGCATCATACATGAAGAAATTAGGTTTCTTAGAAACCCTCCCACTACGACGAGGCATCCTAAATTGTTGATCGTCTGCAGGTCTTTCACTGGAACTCGGACTTGCGTCCAAGACCGAAATCCGTGGAGCAGTTCTTTCACCCGATAACTCCTCTAGCACCACTTTGCTTCGAGGTTTAATGTCATTCATGTGACTTTCCTCCAAGAATGTCGCATGGGTTGAGACAATGAATTTTTGTTCCTTCGGGTTACAGAACAGACCTCCTTTAGTTCCTTTTGGATACCCTACAAATATGCACAATTCTGATCTTGGTTCCAACTTTTTTGCATCCCCATCCAGTACATGTGCCGGGCAGCCCCATATTCTCATATGTCCAAGGGAGGGCTTCTTGCCACGCCACAATTCATACGGAGTTCTGGGAATTGATTTGCTCGGAACCTGGTTCAGAATATAGCATGCCGTTTGTAAAGCATATTCCCAAAATGATAATGGCAGCGTTGAATAACTCATCATGGACCGTACCATATCCAACAAGGTCCTGTTTCTCCTTTCGGCTACACCATTCTGTTGTGGAGTACCAGGTGAAGTCAATTGGGATAAAATCCTGTTCTCTACAAGATGTCCTAGAAATTCATCGGAGAGATATTCGCCACCTCGATCAGATCGAAGCGTCTTTATGGATTTATCCAATTGCTTTTCCACTTCCGCACGATACTCTTTGAACTTGTCAAAGGTTTCGCTCTTGCGATGCATCAGATACACATATCCATACCTCGAGTAATCATCTATAAAAGAGACATAATACTCAAACCCTCCTCGTGCTGTGACGTTCATGGGGCCACATACGTCAGTGTGCACAATTTCTAAGAGCTCCTGAGCCCTTGTACCCTTAGCTTCAAAAGACCTCTTAGTCATTTTACCCTCTAGACAAGACTCACATTGGAGAAGTCGTACCTCCTCCAGAGATTCCAGAGGACCGTCTTTCACCAATCTTTGAACCCTATCCTGATTAATATGACCAAGTCTTAAATGCCAAAGATACGCCTTGTTAGAGTGAGAAACTTTCAACCTTTTAGGGTTATTAATTAATTCAGTGTCAAGCAGTGAGTACATCTTTAGTTTGATCAAATATAGGTTTCCATCCATCCATCCAGAACAGATAAAAGACTTATTTCTACGAATATCAACTCTTTTACTAAAAGAAACTGAATAAGAATCCTTTATTAAACAAGCTACCGATATAAGGTTCCTCCTAAAATTAGGAACATAAAAACAGTCTTTCAATAAAATAAACCTAAATTGATCAAAATAAAGATAAACATCTCCCACTGCTTCAGCCACCACAAAGCTACCATCTCCAGTTCGCAACGAGAGGCTCCTATCATGTAGCCTTCTCGTTTCCACGAACCCCTGCATAGAAACACAAACATGATTAGTGGCGCCCGAATCAATGACCCAAGTGTTTTTCGATTCTTCCACCAAACATGCTTCTAAGTAATGAAGTTCCTTACCTTCCTTACCCTTGGCGGCTAGGAATTCCCGACAAGCCTTCTTAAAGTGACCTACCTTCCCACAATGGAAGCAGTTGGACTTTTTAGGGTCCTTTGGCTTCTTATTCTTCTTCTTCTTCTTCCCGTCCGAGACAGGAGGATTAGAAGAACTAGAAGCCACTTGCTTCTTATTTGGCCTCTTCTTCTTCCGTGAGGGATTGGAAGATTCCGCCAAATTGGCCTCCCCTTTAGGTCGGACCGTATCCTCATCCCTGATCATCCGCTCATAAGCTTGTAGTTGCTTCATGAGCTCGGTTGGTCCTAACTCCTTTGTCGCCAGATTGTATGCGGCCTTAAACCCCACAAAATCTTTAGACAGAGTCTTGAACACCATCTCGATCTGGGTGTTGTAGTCTAACTCAGCACCATTCTCGGCAGCCTCAGCGAAGAATCCCATTAGAGTGATCATATGGCCCTTCACCGGAGTACCCGCCTTTTGCTTAGAGTTCATAATGCTGGCGATAGTGGACTGTCGAGCCACTTTTTCTTGGCCTCCGAACATGTCCTCCAGATTTTCCATGATCTCCCCAGTAACTTGATAAGTCTCATGCTGCTTTTGTAAAGCACTTGTCATGCTAGCAAGGATATAGCATTGAGCTATCTCATTGGATTCTCTCCAACGATTATAGGCAACTGGGACCTCCTCAAGTGGTGTGTCAGGTTTGGGCCCAGGTGGGCATGGTTCGTCCAGTACGAACTTGTGTCTCTCGCAGCTGAGAACTATTAATAGATTTCTTTTCCAATCTTTATAATTGTCGCCATTCAACTTATTTTCAGTAAGTATTGAAATGAGGGGTGTCGGTGACATTTTGAACTGAAATAAAATTATACTAGACATCATTACAAAGCCCAAGCAAATATACAGATAATTTAGCAAATAAAACATACAAGTATGTTCCTACATGAAACTTGAAAAACATGTAGCATTGCAACAGTAATTCTCAGCACCTATTGCCCCAAGCCACCGAGGGGTGGTCATGAGAACAAATAGTCAGAACATGGACCCCGTCCAATTAATATATGTTGCCTTAAATCCTCCAAGGTTAAGACATATATTAATAACCGCTTATTTGGCCACCAGTTTAGTTAACAGAGCTTCTAGGGAAGGTTAATAACTAGACGAGTCTTGAGTGTATAACCATTGTTTACGTAACCCAATCCACGTCCTACCAAGCCACCGAGGGGTGGTCATGAATAGGATCGTACCCGAACACGTTTTCCACATAGGAGATCCAATCTAGTATACCGGCGGCGGTAAACACCTACCGAGGGGTGTGGTCAGGGCAGAATTGACGCGAGACGTTATCATGCTTTTACATATGGATCAACAATGGAGGCCGTGGGTTTTGTTTGAAACCCTCTCCCACTCAATATTTTGAAAACATGCAAGTTTTGACAAATTATGTATGATCAATATAGTATGAGCGGCACTCACCTATCCTATATGATATGTTATCAAATATGCATACAAAACATCCATCAATACATATTTATACATCCATGACATATCACAGAAAAAATAATTGACAGAATAACCAAGCTATGGTTCCATCCTAGAACAAAGAAAATAAAGATTACAAAATTCCATCCAAAGCATTCTTTGGGTCTTGAATTTTGTTCCGTCTTCTTGTATCCTTCTTTATGTAGCCTCTCCATTTATTTCTTATCCCAAGAATTATTTAAAATTTAAATATCCAAAAATTTAAATTTCAAATTCAAATTCCAAATTCGAATTTCAAATTTAAATTTCAAATTTAATTTTAAACAATTTTAAACATCATGTGTAATAATATGTAATTTCAAAAATTTCAAATTTTTAATTACATATTTTTAAACATGATTTAAAATTAAATCTGAAATTTAAAAATCAAAATTTTCTGATTTTTGGATCGTCGGACCGCCACCCCCGACGGCGGCAGCCGCCGTGGGCAGCCACCAACCCCGGAGGGGCTGGCAGCCCACGGCCGCCCTCATGTGCAGCCTTGCCGGGCTACAGGCCAAGCCTGCAGCGCCAGGCTGCAGGCAGCGCCTGCAGCAAGAGGCTGCACGCCCAGGCTGCGGCCAGCCTTGGGCAGGCCACGGCCACCCCTGGCTGCAGGCCAAGCCTGTGGCCGTGGGTGGTGTGGGCCTGCACAGGGGCTGTCGCAGGCCCATCCTGCCCGAGGGCAGGGGCTGCAGCCCCACCAAGGCCCGTCGGCCTATTCCGGGGGGTCGTGTATCGATTTTCGTGTCATATTCCAATTTACCTATTAGGATCTCCAAAAATTATTTTGAATCCCAATTAAATTGAAAATTTCCACACAATCAAAATTTCAATCTTTAAATCAAATTTAACTTTTGGGAAAAAATAAATTACGGTCTTCAATCTTCAATCTCCTCCAAGAATGATTACATAAAAAAATCTAAACCGTTTCCGGTGTACAAAAATTCTAACCATAAAAATTCTAAGAGACAAAAAATTAAAATCCATGGGAAAATTACAGTATTAATAAACTACTCCCATGGTTACATAAAAATTCCTTGATACAATTTTTTCTAAATTCTAAGGAAAAATAACCGGTATAAACAAGCATGCTTATAATAATTCAAAAAATTTAAATAATCACATACTTTATACATAATCCATGATAACAACATAAAGGAACCCTAGAATGCCACTCTCTAAATATTAAATCCATACATAAATAAAAAGACTAAGTAATTGTCTAATTTATGTACATGGCATTGTCATGAGATGGCTCTGATACCAATTGTAGGAAAATAAATCGGTAAAAACGTATCAAAGTGGCGCAGCGGAACAATAAAAATTTTTAGATCGTTAAATATCTCATGATGCCATATACAATAAACCAACAACAATTAAAACTCATACCTCAAGGATGCCAATCTTGCAGGAGGAGAATGACCGGAGGCTTCAACCAACTAGCCTTCTCTACTATTCTCCAATTCCCGAATGGCTGAGTGTGTGGGCACTCTGAACCTCGATCGGTATGCTAGCACTGCTAGTCTTCTTCCGACCACCCAGATCTCTAAAGAACTTTATTGTCACGATGAGCTGTGCAACAATAAGCCTGCTCACCTGAGAGTCTGTGGTGTAAGAGAACTGGAGTGGCAGGACCTCTATTTATAGACTTGCATGAAGTGATTCTCTGAATTTGAATTGGATTAGGAAAAGATATTTTCCCTTATCCATATCCATAAAATCTGAATTTTTCCAAGGGAGAATCTCAACAAAAAATTTGGTTTTTCTTAGGATAAATCCAATCCAAATCTAAACAAGATTTTAACTAGAATTTTATCTCCCTTTTCCAACCAAAAAATCTGAAATTTCTAGGAGAAAATCTTCTCCAAATTTTCGGCCACTTTTAGGATAAGGAAGAATCAAAATTCCACTAGGATTTTCAAGCTTGAATCTTATCTCAACCTTGTCAAAAAATAACCGAATTTCCTAGGAGAGATTCTCCAAATTTTCGGCCACTTTTCAGGGAGGAGAGAATCCAAATTCAACTGGGATTGAAACTTGAATTTTTTCTTTGAACCTTATCCACAAAAAACCGAATTTTTTCATGAGGATTATCCTCAAAAATTTCGTCCACTTTTGTTGGGATTTAGATTCAAAATTCAAGTAGGATTCTAACAAGATTATCCTCTCCAAATCCAACTCAAATTCGAATTTCAAACCTTGTGGATTTTCCACAACAAATTCGAATCCTACTTGGACTGTGATTCAAAATTTGAAATTCAAATTTCAAATTCAAATTTCAAATTCAAATTTCAAATTTCAAATTTCAAATTTCAAATTTAAATTTCAAATTCAAATTTCAAATTCGAATTTCAAATTCAAATTTCAAATTCAAATTTCAAATTCAAAATTCAAATTTCAAATTTCAAAATTCAAATTTCAAATTTCAAAATTCAAATTTCAAATTCCACAAAACGGTTGTGTTTCATATTCTTGTTCTCATGGATAATTTTCTACAACTCCAATCCAATCTCAAATAAAATCATGGCAACTTTATTTGGAGTTCGAATAATTGAGTACTCTATTATCCAAAACAAAATCTGAATCCAACCGGAGAGAATCTTGTCTACCATCCTAATCCTGTGTCATCACCATCCATGCATAATAAACCAGCCAATAGCATACACAAATCAATTTGCCAAACGTTAAGGAATTATGTGGAGCTAGTAGAGGGACTGATTGGACATATATAATCGGGCTCCCGTGATTCCATATGATCATCATTCTGTACCGAACAACTCAATTATATGATCACTAATCTTAGAGTCACACCACTATAAACCTGAAACTGAACTCCCAATTATATACCGTATTACGTAAGCCTGTGACGAGCTACTATCCAATGACCTTGTCATATGTGCAAAACCCTCATATGATATCCATGATCAGCCTTAGGTCAAAGTCCGTTTAATCCTACTGATCAGGCTATCTTAAAGTTCCATTATACTACCGAATTAAGAAAATGATTATTCACCATATGTGAATAAGAAGTCATCCACCCAGCAGACGACCCAAGGCCTTGTCCATTTTCACATTCAGTATAATGCCTTTGAAAGGATACCTTTAACTCCTCAGAGCTATGATTCCGATATCTGCAAACAAACCCTTCATCGTATACAAGTCATGCACCCAACGAACCGGTCTATAAGCTTACTACCTCTGGGACGCTTTAGCCATTGGAACATCAAAGTACACAAGTCATATACATGAAGTAGTTCATTTACTCAGGATTAAGGTTATTGCACAATGAACGTCAAAAGCAGATTGATCCACTCATAGCGGACTACGTAGATCAATCACGCTTTAGTCCCGGTCTAATATGTCACCTCCAAGCAACATATCTATGTCTCTACTTCGGAGTCCAGCTCCAGACAGTCAAGACAAACCGTCCCCTCCAAGGCTTTAGACAACATAATAGTCTTAACATGAGTTAGATGCTCGGTCTAACCCCATAGACTACAGACCATAGTTTAGACTGCTAACTTTAGAACATTGTCTTCTCGCATACAAAAGTCCATTGCATGCAACGTTCTAACAGTTTTAACACAAGCAGTCAGTGAGCCATATTTGCTTACATTTACTTTAACATGTAAATTAGACGAGGATAGATAGCAATGTAATGAATAACCTCTATGTATAATTTTATTATCTAGTTCAAAATGAATACATCAAAATATCTCTAATACTTAGGGCATTTCCTAACACTTTTGCATCATCTGAGTTTGCTAGAAGGATAGATAGAGACTTGGATAGGATGAACTAGACTTTTAAGATAGCTCTTCCTTCAGGGGAAGTTTTGTCGTCTAATTACTGGGTGAATTATGAACCAGTAATTATCTGTGGTAGAGAGCTGACCGATGATCTGATCATCATCGACATGTTCGATTACAATGTAATCTTGAGAATGGACTTCCTCGCGAAGTACAACACCATCATAGACTGCCGAAGGGGAAAGTTACTTTTGGACCTATCGGATGAGAGAAGTTCATCTACTTGGATATGCCCTTGAAGTGACCAAAGGTGATAATTTCAACAATGAAGGCTCACAAGATGTTATCCAGTGGATGCATGGGGTTTATAGCACATGGGGTGGATAAGACCCAAGAAATGGAAATAAGACCCAAGAACATGCAGATAGTCAAAGAGTTCGTGGAAGCATTTCTAGAAGACCTTCCAAGACTTCTACTAAAGCACGAAATCTCATTTGAGATTGAGCTTCTACCAGGATCAGTCCCTATCTCTAAGGCTCTATTCCAAATGGCCCCCGCAGAGCTCAAGGAGCTCTAAACCCAACTGAAAGACTTGATGGGCAAAGGATTTATTCAACAGAGTTTTTTACCCTGGGGAGCACCGTACTGTTTGTGAAAAAGAAAGATGGAACACCGAGGATGTGCATCAACTACAAAGAGCTGAACAAGGTCAGATTAAAAATAAGTATCCATTGCCACGAATTGACAACTTATTTGACCAACTTCAAGGTGTTGTAGTATTCTCGAAGATCGATCTATGTTCAAGGTACCATCAATAATAAATCAGGGAGGAGGATGTACCTAAGATAGCCTTTCGAACATGATATGGACATTACGAATTTCTCGTCATGGCATTCGGGCTAACAAATGCCCTAGCTACCTTTATGGATTTAATGAACCGTGTATTTAAGGATTGTCTAGATAAGTTTGTCATTGTATTCATCAATGACATACTTGTATACTCCAAGATGCACGAGGAGCATGCAGACAAATTAAGGATCATCTTACGCATGTTGAAGGATCACTAACTGTATTCCAAATTCTCTAAGTGTGAGTTTTGGCTGGAGAAGGTTCATTTCTTAGGTCATGTAGTCTCCAAGGAAAGAGTATCCATAGACCCCATGAAGATTGAGGCAGTTAATGTGTGGCCAGCTCCGAAGAATGTGATAGAAATACATAGTTTTCTTGGCTAAGTAGGATATTACAGATGCTTTATCGAAGGTTTTTCTAAGTTAGACGTGCCACTCACAACACTTACTAGAAAGGAAAAGAAGTTTGAGTGGATAGACAAGTATAAGGAAGGTTTTCAAGAGCTGAAACGGTGACTCACAAGCACTCTAATACTAACCATTCTAGACGCTGGTCAAGGAAGTTTCATAATTTTTAGCAACACATATAAGACAGGATTAGGAGCTGTTTTGATGCAAAATGGCAAAGTAGTTCCATACGCCTCATGACAACTTAAGGAGTATGAGAAAAACTACCCAACGCATGATCTGAAACTCGCAGTGTTAGTTTTTGTTCTGTAGATTTAGAGGCACTCCCTCTACGGAGTCAAGTCTAAGATCTACACTGACCACCAGAGCCTCAAGTATATCTTCACACAGAAAGAGCTCAACATAAGGCAACAAAGATGGCTATAGTTGGTCAAGTATTACAAATATGAAATCCTTTACTATCCGGGAAAATCCAACAAGGTGGCCAATGCATTAAGTCGAAATTATTCTACTTTGCTTATGGCTATCAGCACCCTGCCAAGAGCTCTACAGAGGGAGCTATGCAGCAATGAGATCGAGATTCTGACAGGAAGATTGTCTAACCTAAATCTCCAATTGACACTTTTGAATGAGATCAAGGCCAGCCAAGAACTAGATTCATCCTTGATTAAGTCAAGAAAGGAAGCTATTGAGGACAAAGGTTTAGAATTTAGAGTCTCTAAAGACGACATACTCTATTATAAGGATAGAGTATGTGTTCTAAAAGATGAAGAACTCAAGAAACGAATCCTTTCGAAGGCTCATGAGGTGCCATATTCCATACATCCGGGAGCTAACAAAATGAAAAAAGACCTGAAAGGAAACTTTTGGTGGCCTAGAATGAAAGAACGACGTCATTGAATTTGTAGCCAAATGCCTTACTTATTATAAGGTTAAGGCAGAACACCAACACCTGGCAGGGGAATTACAGAAAATCAAGCTACCAGAACGGAAAATGGGACTAGATCACCATGGGTTTTGTAGTCCGATTGCCAAGAACCTCCGACGGTAATGATACAATCTAGGTAATTGTTGACAGATTGATGAAATCAACCCAACTCTTAGCCGTAAATGTTAGCTATTTGGTAGAACGATTAGCAAAGAACTATGTGGCCCAGATAGTAAGGTTGCATGGAGTACCAAAGTCAATCATTTCAGATCGTGATGGTCGTTTCACATCTAGGTTTTGGCAAAGCGTTCAGGCTACATTAGGATCTAAGTTGAAGTTCAGCATAGCCTTCCACTCTCAAACCGATGGGCAGTTTAAAAGGACCATACAGACATTGAAAGACATGTTGAGAGCTTGCATCCTAGAATTTAAGGGGAACTGGGATAAGAAGTTACCCTTGGTTGAGTTCTCGTACAACAATAGCTATCACTCCTTAATAGGAATGGCACCATATGAGGCACTTTATGGAAGGAAATGCAGGTCCCCAGTTCATTGGCACGAGGTCAGAGAGAAACGACTAGTTAGCACAGACTTCATCAAGAATACCACGGTCGACGTGAAGCTAATATGAAAAAGGTTAGATATAGCGCATTGTCGCTAAAAGAGTTTTGCCGATAAGCACCGTAGGCCCTTAGAGTTTCAAGTAGGAAACTCAGTCTTTCTCAAGGTAGCACCCATGAAAGGTGTGATGTGCTTTGGAAAGAAAGGAAAGCTCAGCGTAGGTACATAGGACCTTTTGAGATAATCGAAAGAGTCAAGAACGTAGCATATAGATTAGTGCTTCCTCTCGAGTTAGCTTCAGTGCATAACATCTTTCACATTTCTATGCTAAAGAAATACGTGTTAGATAGCTCTCACATTCTGAGTCAAGAACCCATCGAAGTATATGCTGATCTAACTTACGAGGAGAGACCTGTACAGATCTTAGCCAAAGAAGAGAAAGTGCTACGGAATAAAGTCATACCCCTTGTGAAATTCTTATGGTGAAATCACAACATCGAGGAAGCCACATGGGAATGCGAAGAGGACATGAAACAAGACTTCCCAGAGTTATTCTGATTTTCGAAGACAAAAATTTTTAAGGAGGGTAAATTGTAATATCCACCATAATTCACTTTGAGACAAGTAATTAAGTCAATGAATACTATTTAAATTACCCATTTGAATGAATTAAAAGAATAAAAAAAATGTTTAATTTCTAATCCTGCAATGAAAAGGGCAACTGAGGGTAAATTGGTACACCCCATTCACTATTGAGCAATATATATATGCCTATAAATATATTAAGTGATATGATGCTATATGTGCATGTGTGTATCCGTGTAGGTGGCATGCATATCAAGAAAACTAAATATATATATTCATGCTTATGTATATATATAGACTGAGAGATATGATAGTTCATGTGAGTGCATGTGTATGAGACACAGTATCAAGAAATTGGTCAAGACGACCTTTTTTTGACACGAAACTGATGTACTTATAATCAGTACACTCAAATTAGTTGTCCGAGCACAAAAGTGAATTTTGAATGATAAATATGCAGTATCTAGAAAATGGTGGAGATGACATTTTCTTAACACCAAACTGATATATTTATGATCAATATGCCCAAATTAGTCAATTGAGCACAAAACGCTAAGTTATGAACAGGATATACACAATATCGAGAAAAGAGTCAAGACGACATTTTCTCAACCCGAAACTGATATGTTTAGAGTCAGTATGCTTAAACTAGACGATTGAGTACAAAAAGTGATTTTTGAGTAGGGATCAAGCAGTATCCAGAAGCTGGTTGAGACGACCTCAGATGGGCATAAAACTGATAAATTCATGATCTAAGCACCCAAATTAGCTAAGATAGCCTGCGTCAAAATTTTTAGTACAGAAAGTGTATTATGCATGCACTGTATTGGTATAGTTTACAACACAATCACAAAACCAGAGTGGAATAGTAAGCAGACATAGAGTAAGCTCATAAGCACTTACAACCCATTAGAATAAGAGTCAGATCAAGAGAATCTATTTTTCAGTAAAGGTTTGAAACACAACCAGACAATTACCGAATACTATTATGAGAAATCAGACTGACAAGAGAAGCTTTTATAGATAAATTCCCAGCTCAAAAACTGGCCCTAGCAGCGAAGAGACAAGGTGAAAAAGATTTCCTTGAAACAAGGAAACATGCTTGGAATTTTTGAATTAAAAAAAGGGGGTTTTAGAAGACAAGTACTATTGCTTTTTGTAAAACCTTAAATGCAAATGTGGGCTATTTTTTTTAGCCTCCCTCAGTTTTCTACATAGGGCATGTGATGACCACCCTATACGTGTAAACCTAATTACCGTGTAATACGTAATTTTTTTTATAATGCAGTGTAAATTTGCCAATTGAATGCATTAAATGAGTACAGGATCGTTTAATTATTATTCGTGCAATGAAAGGGGCTACTGACAAGTACAATCGGTCTGCCTCGATATATGTGAAAATACGCATGAGACACGTCGTATCCAGAAAATGGCCTTGACGGCCATTTGTTAACATAGAATAGATAAACTAGTGGTCGGTATGCTCAGGCTGGTCGTCTGAGCACAATAGTGAAATCTTGCTTGATAAGTATACCGCACCAAGGAAATAGTCGAGGTGACAATTTTCTTGACATGAAACTACTGTATTTATAGTCAGCAAGCCCAATCGGTTCAATTCGGCATGAAATACGAGGTTTTTGTCTAAGAGACACGCAGTATTGGAAAGGAGTCAAGACAACCTATTCTTAGCCCGGAACTGATATAATTAGTTTCAGAACGCCAAAACTGGTCGATTTAGCACAACAAGTGATTTCCAGGTGGGAATCACACAGATACTGAAAATTGATCCAGACGACCGTGGATGGGTGTAAAACTATTAAAATTGGATTCAACACACCCAAATTAGTTAGGATACCTTATGTCGGACATTGCATACGAAAAAGTTGTTTTACACGCGCGCGGTGTCAGTACAGTGAAAGACACAATCACAGTGCAGGAAATAAATAGTGAATAGTGATTAAGTGGGCTCATAGGCATTACAACCCAACCAAAAATATCTAGAAATAACGAGAATGAAAATCAGAAGCCATAAGCACAATTTCGGGTGAAAATTAGAACACTGCCAAGAAAGGATCGAAAATCACAGTAGAAAACTAGACTGCGAAGAAACCGACCCAATTAGATTGTAACCACCACAAAACCATGTCCCATTGGATGGAAACTAGCTAGTTTGATTAGTTAGAAAATCCCAAAAAGTAAGAATAAACAATGGGCAAAAAGTACACCAAAAACCCCATAAACAACAATTTATTTTCATCACCATTTCACATCAAATTGGATAAAAAATTGGCTTGTTCTTCTCAAGGTGTGTACCATTATGGGAGGGTTGCACACATAAGAATTTGTCTCTTGGTTAGGCAAAAATTTGGGTTAATTTGGCTTGATTTGGTGAAGCTAATTGTGCTTAAGCTTGCCTATAAATAGGTGTCACCTCCCTTGCCCTTCATTTCCTTTCTTTTACATCCCAAAACCCAAGTATTCTCCCTTCTCCTTGTAGCCAAAAATCTGCCCCCTTCCCCTTAGCAAAACACCAAAATTTTAACACAAAAACTCTTACACAAGGATTACTTATAAGGGTGCTTAGGAGTATACATTTTAAAGCTCATTTCAGTAAGGTCCTAGAACCAAGTTCCTTTGTGGTTTGGTGTTATGTTTGGTTCGATATTAAGAGTAAAATTTTTGTGTTCTCTCCTAGTTCACATTGGCCCCTTAACCCTTGGATCACACAGCCTTTTAGTCATTCAAGCCTAGCTTGGATTTGTGCTTGAACCGAAGCACACAAGGTATAAACCGAAAACCTTACCTCCTTGTGGTTAGTTGTTTCTAAGTTTTCGATCAAGAAGTTTATGTGTATTTGTTTGTGCAAATGGGTTATAATAAGTTTATTTTGAGCTCTTAGTCTTCCATTTTTCAAGTTTGTGGTTGTATGGTTATGTTTACATGTTTTTATGAATGGTGTGTGGATGAACGATGCATGGACGTGTTAGGGAAAAACTGTAAACAAATCTGTCCAGTTTTAGGGCCACGGATTTGTCTATTTTAGGACAAGTTGTGGTCTGTTTTTAAGAAAACATAAAACATAAAACTTTAAGGAAACTATTTTTTTGCGTCAAATAGAACTCGGCCAAAAATGGTTATAAGATAGGGTTTTAAACTGTTTTTCAACCGGAGGTCAAAATTGGGGCCAAAATCTTGATTCCAAGAACGGCCTGAGATTTTCATTAAAACGACCCATTTAAATTCCGAACCAGACTTTGGTCAAACCACAAAAGTTTTATATCTCGACGAAACCTTAAAACTAACTCGTGTGGGTTTCAAAAATTCGATCGTTTGTCCGCAAACTGAAAATTTTTGGTAAAAACTGGACATGAATTTAGCCACGAGTTTTTATGATTTCGGACCCCTTGGAGGTCAAAACGAGCTCTGAGATGTTCACGAGAGTTGTTTATCTCGTAAAGGACAAAAACTTTTATGTTTACCAATTTCACAAATAAAATTGTTTTATACAAGTTTTATATAGTTTTCCAAAAAAGGGTTCAAAAACCCCCTTAACAAATGAACACCAAAATGTGTTCTTCATTTTAAAAAATGAAAAAGGATTTTTGTAAAAACACACCCACCTTCCAATGGGGTGCTAAGGGGTCGATTTTAAAGAATTATGTACTCCAAAACTTTACAAAATTTTTAGAATGTTTTTTGTAAAACTGGTGAAGTAGCCCGGTTGGCTACCAAGCAAAACTGTGAAGTAACCGGATAGATGACTAGCCCAACTAGTCAATAGGCCCAACGTGAGGAAATCGGTTAGTGGACTAACCGGTTAAACAGTCCAAATGCTAGGTAACCTGATAGGTTACACGGTCCGTACGCTAGGTTACCCAATGTGTTATACAGTCCAATACGCAAAGAAGCCCGGTGGGCTACACCGTTAGCAAAACATGAGGTAACTGGTCAGTAGACTGGCCAGTCAACCAGTCAAAGACCGAGTTTGAACGTGACGGTGAGATACGTCGATTAACTTGTCAAATAGACAAATTAATCAGTCTCGTTAGATACCAGTACTGTCAAAGTAGAACAGCTAGGTACCGAGGGGCATCGGTAACCTACAATAGTAAGAAGTTATAGTCGCTAACGATCGAAGTGACTTAAAAACGAATATTAATGATAATGCATTATGATTACAGGACGTTACCTGTAAGTGCATCGAGGCAAAGTACAAACTGTTGGCTAATAGGTAAGTACAATTTCGCCTACAGTATGAACGAAAATGAATTTAAAATGGTTGTTTAAATTATGTTAAGTATTGCAGTATGGTGTGCTTGTTGCATGACATATAGGAGGTTCATAATCGTGTTGATTAGTGAACATCATAAGTTTGTCGCATGACACATAGGAAGTTCATAATCGCGTAGATTAATGAACATCATAGGATAAGGTACCGTTACAACCCCATCGAGGCATGATTTGGGGACGAGCCCATATGGGCATTAGGCACGCTGATAATAGTACTCACAATCAACAATTGGGTAATCAGATTAAGGATGTCAGTATAACGGACCAAGTCGAGTCCATAAAGAAAATAAGTATGAATAAATGGGGCAAATGGCCCACGAGTGAAAGGCTCTCTATGGTCACATTAAATCTGATGATCTGCGCGCCATAGTACTGACACCAGGGCCCTTCAGATAAGAAAAGATAAATAATAATAAGGCATAATTTGAGCATAACTGGTTCATGCATTGTTCACAATATGCATTAGTTTTAGACACAGTATGCTTCCCCGTTGCATGACATGATATGATATGTTTCTCATGCTACATGATGTGATTGAATAACTAGCACTTTGTGAGATGCTACATGATATGTTCCTGTGTTCTGTGTATGTTGTAATACATGATACGTGTGATATACGGTTTATGGTTTACTACGCCACTGTGTATGGCTATGTTTTAAATCCGGTTTTGCAGATGATATGTTGTACTTACTGAGTGTTAAAGCTCACGTAGTGTTTTCATGTTGTAGGTAACAGACCTACAAGTTAAACACTGATGGGTAATGACGGCGGATGTAAGGGTGAGTTTGTGGATACCACCACTAGAGTCTACTTTCGTAAATTATTTCGAGAGTTTATTTTATGAGTAGTAATTTAATAGTTTGGCACTTTGTGTATGTATATGTTAATCCAAGTTGTACTAATATTGTTGTATGGATTTAAGTACAAGTATGTAGTACGTAAATTGATAAACGTACTATTCAAAAAAAATCCCTAAAATTCGGTATCTATAAGTAATGGTTTTTCAAACGAGATAAGTTAAGATAAGTAGTGTTTTCAGTGATGGTTTGTGCCACCAGGGCACGGGTCGTCATAGTTGGTATCAGAGCAGTATCTGACTACCCTACCTCATATCGCCGCATGCCAGCGTCATCTGTCTAAGTAAGTAGATTCTGTTTTATGATCCTAGTACCTGAGTTAATACGATATGTTGTACACTGTAGCGATGGCCGCTCCAATAGACCCTAACCAGATACATGAAGATCGACAGGCGAGCCAAGTTTTCGTTGTTGCACGTCCAGATCGATTTGATGGTCGACGCCGACCCTATGAGTTGATGAGATGGATCCATGATATGGAGGTAGTGTTCCAGACCTGCCATATCCTACCTCGCCGATAGGTAATCATGGCAAGCAGTATGTTGGATGGCCCAGCGAGGGAGTGGTGGGTGTAGGAAATAAAATCGGTAAAAATGTATCTGAGTGGCGCAGCGGAACAATAAAAATTTTTCAAGATCGTTAAATATATCATGATGCAATATACAATAAACTAACAATAATTTAAACTCATACCTTAGAGGACACCAATCTGCTGGAAGAGAATGATCGAAAGGCTTCAACCAACTAGCCTTCTCTGCTATTCTCCAATTCCTAAATGGCTGAGTATGTGGGCACTCTAAACCTTAATTGGTATGCTAGCACTGCTAGTCTTCTTTCGACCACCCAGATCTCTAAAGAACTTATTGTCACGGTGAGTTATGCAACAATAAGCCTGCTCACCTGAGAGTCTGTGGTCTGAGAGAACTGGAGTGGCAGGACCTCTATTTATAGACTTGCATGAGATGATCCTCTGAATTCGAATTAGATTAGGAGAAGATTTTCTCCCTTATCCACACACAAAATCTGAATTTTCTAGGGCTAAAAACCACCAAAAGATTTCGGCCATTTTGTGGATTTTGTATTCAAAATTCAAACAAGATTTTAACTAGAATTTTATCTCCCCATTTATGCACAAAAATCTAAATTTCCTTAAGGCCATAAACCTTTCCAGATTCATCTATTAAAGTGTGAGGAGAATCAAAATTCCAATAGGATTTTCTAGCTTGAATTTTATCTCATCCTTATCCATAAATAATCGAAAATCTCCCTTGAGATTCACTCAAAATTTTCGGCCACTTCCAGGGAGGAGAGAATCCAAATTCAATTAGGATTGAAACTTGAATTTTTCCCTGCAATCTTATCCATAAAATCTGAAATTACCTTGGGAGATTTTTCCTTAACAAATTTGGTTTTCCTTGGTAGATTTGGGATTCAAAATTCAAGTAGGATTCAAACAAGATTTTCCTCTCCATATCCAACTCAAATTCGAATTCTAACCTTGTGGAATTATCCACAAAGAATTTGAATTCCATTTGGACTATGATTCAAAATTAGAATTTCAAATTTTAAAATTCGAATTCAAATTTCAAAATTCAAATATCAAATTCAAATTTCAAATTTCAAATTTAAATTTAAAATTCAAATTTCAAATTCGAATTTCAAATTTCAATTTCAATTTCAATTTAGAATTCAAAATTTCAATTTCAAATTTCAAAATATAAATTTCAAAATCCACAAAAAGTTGTATTTCATATTTTTGTTCTCATGGATAATTTTCTACAACTCCAATCCAATCTTAAATAAAATTATGGCAACTTTATTTGGAGTTTGAATAATTTTGTACTCTATTATCCAAAACAAATTATAAATTCAACTGGAGAGAATCTTCTCCACCATCCTAATCCTATGTCAACGCCATCTATGCATAATCAACTAGCCAATAAGCATACACAACTCAATTTGCCAATGGTTAAGGAATTATGTGGAGCTAGTAGAAGGACCAATTGGACATATATAATCGGGCTCCCATGAATCCACATGATCATCATTCTTTACCAAACAACTCAATCATATGATCACTAATTTTAAAGTCATACCACTAAAAACCTGAAACTGAACTCCTAATTATATACCGTATTAATGTGACGCCCCGTGCCCTAGGCGGCCTGGACTATCACTGTAAAACTACTGTTTCTTTACTTATACTTATACTCTCTTGCAATTGAATAATGTTTACTTAAAATATCTTTAATAGGTTATCCTAATTTTAGAAGACATTTTTTTTAATGCGTACGTATTTACTATTCGCGTACACGTACTATTAAAAGCGGAATTTGAAACATAACAAATTTAATCTTACAAACATACTTATACTATTAATTTTGTAGAATAGTATTTTTGAATGGTACCCATCGGCTTTTATTCGAAAATACTATTCAACTATTACTATTCAAAATACTGTGTAACCGTTACTATTCAAAAATACTATTTAATGGTTACTATTACTATTCAAAATGCTGGTTACTCAAACTATGCGGAAGTTTACTCGTAGGGTGTCCATAACCTCTCCTCACATCCGCCTCCGCCACCACCACTACCCACCGTGGCTTATGCCATAGGACGCTTACCTACAGCATGAACACACTCCGTGAGCTTTACGCCCAGTAAGCACAACATGTTAACCGCAAAACATGTTTAAACATAATACATACTTAAAAAACGCATAAGCATGCAAGATAGTCACATATATCACTCAGCATATACCATATCATCACATATCATGTCATAGCATACAAACTTTACATACCATATGCATATAGATTACTTCATGTAAATGCATGTATCTTACTGTAGCTGAAAGCATGGCGAACTAATGCGGACAGTGAACTATGCATGATCCGGTTATGTTCATTTATGCTTTAGTACTCTTTTCTTTCTCTTGTCTACTTAGGGCCTATGTGTCAGTACCGTGTGCGTGCAAACCAACGGTAATGCCTGAGGTCAACTAATGCCGAAGTGCCATCAACTGATGCTCAACTTTTGGCCTTAACTTTCTTTAACTGGAAACCCCTTCGACTGAAGAAGCTGGTATGACACACCTACTTATTTCCATCTTGTTTAACTGTTGTAGCCATACGCTTCTCTAAGCTATCCCTAATCCTACGCGGTAGGGATCTATGGCTTCTAACTTGTTCTTTCATCAATCTACACGATTGTGAAGCTATGTGCTCTTATGTATACTGTGCAACATCGTGTGCATGTAAGGCATACTTAACATACTGTAAAACCATCATTTTAACATCATTTTATTCATGCTGCAAGTGGAGTTGTACTTACCTAATTGCAAGCACTTGTATTCGCGCCTTTAGAAATTTGCAGGTTACGACCTGTCACCAATAACGTCTCTCGTTAATATCTTCTCTAAGTCACCAATACTGTTAGTGACTAAAGTAGATAATCACTTGGTACCGATGGCCGTCAGCACTACTTGCTCTTTATCTCGAGAGTTAACTTCTTCGCTTGTGGTTATTAATTTATGGCCCCATAAATTAATTACCATGGTCGTGGTTACTTTTGCCTATACTCATCTTTCATGTGGTACCGGGATCCTTCAGCACCCTATTGGCCTGTCTGGGAATTTGGTGTCTAATTTCCGTCGCGTTTGATTAACTGTCTTCTTGACAGTTAAATTAACGTTCCTCTCAGTGTTGCTCTAAACACGGTCCTTAACTGATTTATCGATTAGTCAACTGACCGATTACCTCGTGTTTTGGCAACTAGGTAGCCTATCGAGCTACTATGTTTAGGCTTGGTATAGTAACCGTAAGGGTTACTTTGCTTGTTTGGGTGTGGTAGCCTACCGGGTTACCATGCATTATGGTATAGTAGCCGACTAGGCTACCTCTACCATATCTTACTAAAAATGTCCCTTTTTCTTTGTGAAATTCCTTTGAAAACTTTGTTCAAATCTAGAAATTCTTACAAAAAGATTTTTCATTTTGAAAGGGGTGTGGTGTCCCCACATTTTTGAAAGCAAAGTGTTTGAAATGGTTTGAAAGGGGTATGGTGTCCCCACATTTTTGAAAACGAGTCTCACCTCACCCCGTTGGAGGATGAGGGTGTTTTTATTGAAATCCTTTCTAAGTCATTTAAAGGGAACACATGGTGAATATGCTCAAAAGTGTGGTGTTGGACCACTTTTGAAAATAATTTGAAACTTGTTCGAAATGACTTTGTTTGAGAAATCGGCGTTCATGAAACTTTTCATCCTCGACGAAATGAACAATTCTCGTGTTCATTTCGGAGCCTAACTCTAACTCTAATGGCTCCTAAATTCATCAAACCTGTGGTCTTTGTGCCCAATTTTTATAAAAGTTCCAGTTTTACGCACTTTTGAAAACAGGTCTCTTTGGGCCCGAAACGGCCGAATTTTTGAAACCCACACAAGTCAATTTCAAGGTTTCATCAAGATCTAAAATTTCGTGTTTTGACCAAAGTCTGGTTCAGCCTCTAAAAGGGTCATTTTAATAAAAATCTGAGACTGTTCATTTGGTCCGGATTTGTTACTCCCAGTTTTGGACACCGAACCAATATGAGATGAAAAGTCTATCGTAGGTTCATTTTTGGCCAATGGCTATTTGATACGAAAACGACTGTATCGAAATTTCCTTAAAACTTCATGTTTAACAAATCCCAGATTCGGAACCTAAGTGGGTCAAAATGGCCAAAATCCGTGGTTTATCTTGGGGACAGATTTTGTGTCCAGCTACCCTCTACACACTCGTGCACACACATATCTCAAACCACTTGTAAACTAAAGTAAACACAACCACAACCACAAAAACTTTAAAAACTGAAAGCTAAGGGCTCAAATAACTTATTACAACCCATGTGCATAACCAAATACACATAAATCTGCTTTGATCAAAAACTTAAAAATAACTAACCACAAAAGATGGAGGTTTTTTAGTTTATACTTTAGAGTGCTTTGATCTAAGCGCAACCGGGCCAAGGGTGGCTGTCAAGGCTCCATGGAAAACAAACGGGGTTGAGGGGTCACTTGTGCTAGAATGAGAACACAAAGAAAACAAAACGTTGCTCTTAATATCAAGCTAAGATGAAAAACTAAACCATAGAAAAAATTTCAGTTCTAGGGTCTTACTGAAACTACCTTGGAAGAGTGCACCTCTAGCAACTTGTGTGGCCAAGCTTTTGTGTGAAAGTTATGTGAAAATATGGGTGGTTTAGAGTGTTAGGAAATGCCCTAAGTATTAGAGACATTTTGATGTATTCATTTTGAACTGGATAATAAAATTATACATAGAGGTTATTCATTACATTGCTATTTGTCCTCGTCTTATTTACATGTTAAAGTAAATGTAAGCAAATATGGCTCACTGACTGCTTGTGTTTAAACTATTAGAATATTGCATGCAATGGACTTTTGTATACGAGAAGACAATGTTCTAAAGTTAGCAGTCTAAACTATGGTCTGTAGTCTATGGGGTTAGACCGAGCATCTAACTCATAATAAGACTATTATGTTGTCTAAAGCCTTAGAGGGGACGGTTTGTCTTGACTGTCTGGAGCTGGACTCCCGAGTAGAGACATAGATATGTTGCTTGGTGGTGACATATTAGACCGGGACTAAAGCGTGATTGATCTACGTAGTCCGCTATGAGTGGATCAATCTGCTTTTGACGTTCATTGTGCAATAACCTTAATCCTGAGTAAATGAACTACTTCATGTATATGACTTGTGTACTTTGATGTTCCAATGGCTAAAGCGTCTCAGAGGTAGTAAGCTTATAGACCGGTTTGTTGGGTGCATGACTTGTATACGATGAAGGGTTTGTTTGCAGATATCGGAATCATAGCTCTGAGGAGTTAAAGGTATCCTCTTAAAGGCATTATACTGAATGTGAAAATGGACAAGACCTTGGGTCGTCTGCTGGGCGGATGACTTCTTATTCACATATGGTGAATAATCATTTTCTTGATTCGGTAGTGCAACGGAACTTTAAGATAGCCTGATCAGTAGGATTAAACGGACTTTGACCTAAGGCTGATCATGGATATCATATGAGGGTTTTGCATATATGATAAGGTCATTGGATAGTAGCTCGTCATAGGCTTACGTAATACGGTATATAATTGGGAGTTCAGTTTCAGGTTTATAGTGGTGTGACTCTGAAACTAGTGATCATATGATTGAGTTGTTCGATACAGAATGATGATCATATGGAATCACGGGAGCCCGATTATATATGTCCAATCAGTCCCTCTACTAGCTCCACATAATTCCTTAACGTTTGGCAAATTGATTTGTGTATGCTATTGGCTAGTTTATTATGCATGGATGGTGATGACACAGGATTAGGATGGTAGACAAGATTCTCTCCGGTTGGATTCAGATTTTGTTTTGGATAATAGAGTACACAATTATTCGAACTCCAAATAAAGTTGCCATGATTTTATTTGAGATTGGATTGGAGTTGTAGAAAATTATCCATGAGAACAAGAATATGAAACACAACCATTTTGTGGAATTTGAAATTTGAATTTTGAAATTTGAATTTTGAATTTTGAAATTTGAATTTCAAATTCGAATTTGAAATTTGAATTTGAAATTTGAAATTTGAAATTTGAAATTTGAATTTGAAATTTGAAATTTGAATTTGAAATTTGAATTTGAAATTTGAAATTCAAATTTTGAATCACAGTCCAAGTAGGATTCGAATTTGTTGTGGAAAATCCACAAGGTTTGAAATTCGAATTTGAGTTGGATTTGGAGAGGATAATCTTGTTAGAATCCTACTTGAATTTTGAATCCAAATCCCAACAAATAAGGGACGAAATTTTTAAGGATAATCCTCATGAAAGATTTCGGATTTTGTGGATGAGATTCAAGGGTAAATTCGAGCTTCAATCCTAGTTGAATTTGGATTCTCTCCTCCCTAAAAGTGGTCGAAATTTTGGAGCCTTTATCCTAGGAAATTCGGTTATTTTTGGATAAGGTTGAGATGAGATTTAAGCTTGAAAATCCTAGTGGAATTTTTGATTCTCCCTTATCCATAATGGCTGAAATTTTTTGGAGGATTTTCTCCTTGTGAAATTCGGATTTTTTGTTGAAAAAGGGAGATAAAAATTTTAGTTAAAATCTTGTTTAGATTTGATTGGATTTATCCTAGTAAAACCGAATTATATTGTGGAGATTCTCCCTTTGAAAAATTCAGATTTTATGGGTTTGGATAAGGGAAAATATCTTTTCCTAATCCAATTCAAATTCCGAGATTCACCTCATGCAGGTCTATAAATAGAGGTCCTGCCACTCCAGTTCTCTCAGACCACAGACTCTCAGGTGAGTAGGCTTATTGTTGCACAGCTCATCGTGACAATAAAGTTCTTTAGAGATCTGGGTGGTCGGAAGAAGACTAGCAGTGCTAGCATATCGATCGAGGTTCAGAGTGCCCACACACTCAGCCATTCGGGAATTGGAGAATAGTAGAGAAGGCTAGTTGGTTGAAGCCTCCGGTCATTCTCCTCCTGCAAGATTGGCGTCCTTGAGGTATGAGTTTTAATTGTTGTTGGTTTATTGTATATGGTATCATGAGATATTTAACGATCTAAAAATTTTTATTGTTCCGCTGCGCCACTCTGATACGTTTTTACCGATTTATTTTCCTACAATTGGTATCAGAGCCATCTCATGACTATGCCATGTACATAAATTAGACAATTACTTAGTTTTTTTTTATTTATGTATGGATTTGATATTTAGAGAGTGGCATCCTAGGGTTCCTTTATGTTGTTGTCATGGATTATGTATAAAGTATGTGGTTATTTAATTCTTTGAATTATTATAAGCATGCTTGTTTATGCCGGTTATGGTTCCTTAGAATTTAGAAAAATTGTATCTAGGATTTTTTATGTAACCATGGGAGCAGTTTATTAACACTGTAATTTTCCCATGGATTTTAATTCTTGTCTCTTAGAATTTTTATGGTTAGAATTTTAGAACACCGGAAACGGTTTATGAATTTTTTTTAATGTAATCATTCTTGGAGGAGATTGAAGATTGAAGACCGTAATTTATTTTTTCCCAAAAGTTAAATTTGATTTAAAGGTTGAAATTTTGATTGTGTGGAAAATTTCAATTTAATTGGGATTCAAATTAATTTTTGGAGATCCTAATAGGTAAATTGGAATATGGCACGAAAATCGAGACACGACCCCTCGGGATAGGCCGACGGGCCTTGGTGGGGCTGCAGCCCCTGCCCTCGGGCAGGATGGGGCTGCAGCAGCCCCTAAGCAGGCCCACATCACCCCGGCAGCAGGCTTGGCCTGCAGCCAAGGGTGGCCGTGGCTTGCCCAAGGCTGGCCGCAGCCTGGGCGTGCAGCCTCTGGCTGTAGGTGCTGCCTGCAGCCTGCCGGCTGCTGCGCCCAGCCTGGGCGTGCAGCCTGGCGCTGCAGTCTTGGCCTGCAGCCTGACACGGCTGCACAAGGGGTGGCCGTGGGCTGCCAGCCCCTCCGGGGTTGGTGGCTGCCCACGGCGGCTGCCGCCTACGGGGGCGGCGGTCCGACGGTCCAAAAATCAGAAAATTTTGATTTTTAAATTTGAGATTTAATTTTAAATCATGTTTAAAAATATGTAATTAAAAATTTGAAATTTTTGAAATTACATATTATTACACATGATGTTTAAAATTGTTTAATATTCAAATTTGAAATTTAAATTTGAAATTCGAATTTGGAATTTGAATTTGAAATTTAAATTTTTGGAGATTTAAATTTTAAATAATTCTTGGGATGAGAAATAAATGAAGAGGCTATATAAAGATGGATACAAGAAGACGGAACAGAATTCAAGACCCAAAGAATGCTTTGGATGGAATTTTGTAATCTTTATTTTCTTTGTTCTAGGATGGAACCATCGCTTGGTTATTCTGTCAATTATTTTTTCTGTGATATGTCATGGATGTATAAATATGTATTGATGGATGTTTTGTATGCATATTTGATAACATGTCATATAGGATAGGTGAGTGCCGCTCATACTATATTGATCATACATAATTTGTCAAAACTTGCATGTTTTTCAAAATATTGAGTGGGAGAGGGTTTCAAACAAAACCCACGGCCTCCATTGTTGATCCATATGCGAAAGCATGGTAACGCCTCGCGTCAGTTCTGCCCTGACCACACCCCTCGGTAGGTGTTTACCGCCGCCGGTATACTAGATTCGATCTCCTATGTGGAAAATGTGTTCGGGTGCGATCCTATTCATGACCACCCCTCGGTGGCTTGGTAGGACGTGGATCGGGCTACGTAAACAATGGTTAAACACTCAAGACTCGTTTAGTTATTAAGCTTCCCTAGAAGCTCTGTTAACTAGACTGGTGGCCAAATAAGCGGTTATTAATATATGTCTTAACCTTGGAGGATTTAAGGTAACATATATTAATTGGACGGGGTCCATGTTCCGGCTATTTGTTCTCATGACCACCCCTCGGTGGCTTGGGGCAATAGGTGCTGAGAATTACCGTTGCAATGCTACATGTTTTTTCAAGTTTCATGTAGGAACATACTTGTATATTTTTATTTGCTAAATTATCTGTATATTTGCTTGGGCTTTGTAATGATGTCTAGTACAATTTTATTTCAGTTCAAAATGTCACCGACACCCCTCATTTCGATACTTACTGAAAATAAGTTGAATGGCGACAATTATAAAGATTGGAAAAGAAATCTATTAATAGTTCTCAGCTGCGAGGGACACAAGTTCGTATTGGACGAACCATGCCCACCTGGGCCCAAACCTGACACACCACTTGAGGAGGTCCCGGTTGCCTATAATCGTTGGAGAGAATCCAATGAGATAGCTCGATGCTACATCCTTGCTAGCATGACGAGTGCTTTACAAAAGCAGCATGAGACTTATCAAGTTGCTGGGGAGATCATGGAAAATCTGGAGAACATGTTCGGAGGCCAAGAAAAATTGGCTCGACAGTCTGCAGTCACCAGCATTATGAACTCCAAGCAAAAGGCGGGTGCTTCGGTGAAGGACCATATGATCACTCTAATGGGATTCTTCGCTGAGGCTGCCGAGAATGGTGCTGAGTTGGACTACAACACCCAGATCGAGATGGTGTTCAAGACTCTGTCTAAAGATTTTGTAGGGTTTAAAGCCGCATACAATCTGGCGACAAAGGAGTTAGGACTAACCGAGCTCATGAAGCAACTACAAGCTTATGAGCGGATGATCAGGGATGAGGATACGGTCCGACCTAAAGGAGAGGCCAATTTGGCGGAATCTTCCAATCCCTCACGGAAGAGGAAGAGGCCAAATAAGAAGCAAGTGGCTTCCAGTTCTTCTAAACCTCCTGTCTCGGACGGGAAGAAGAAGAAGAAGAACAAGAAGCCAAAGGACCCTAAAAAAGTCCAAATGCTTCCACTGTGGGAAGGTAGGTCACTTTAAGAAGGCTTGCCGGGAATTCCTAGCCACCAAGGGCAAGGAAGGTAAGGAACTTCATTACTTAGAAGCGTGTTTGGTGGAAGAATTGAAAGACACTTGGGTCATTGATTCGGGCGCCACTAATCATGTTTGTGTTTCTATGCAGGGGTTCGTGGAAACGAGAAGTCTACATGATAGGAGCCTCTCGTTGCGGACTGGAGATGGTAGCTTTGTGGTGGCTGAGGCAATGGGAGACGTTCATCTTTATTTTGATCAATTTAGGTTTATTTTATTGAAAGACTGTTTTTATGTTCCTAATTTTAGGAGGAACCTTATATCGGTAGCTTGTTTAATAAAGGATTCTTATTCAGTTTCTTTTAGTAAAAGAGTTGATATTCGTAGAAATAAGTCTTTTATCTGTTCTGGATGGATGGATGGAAACCTATATTTGATCAGACCAAAGATGTACTCACTGCTTGACACTGAATTAATTGATAACTCTAAAAGGTTGAAAGTTTCTCACTCTAACAAGGCGTATCTTTGGCATTTAAGACTTGGTCATATTAATCAGGATAGGATTCAAAGATTGGTGAAAGACGGTCCTCTGGAATCTCTGGAGGAAGTACGACTTCCCCAATGTGAGTCTTGTCTAGAGGGTAAAATGACTAAGAGGTCTTTTGGAGCTAAGGGTACGAGGGCTAAGGAGCTCTTAGAAATTGTGCACACTGACGTATGTGGCCCCATGAACGTCACAGCACGAGGAGGGTTCGAGTATTATGTCTCTTTTATAGATGATTACTCGAGGTATGGATATGTGTATCTGATGCACCGCAAGAGCGAAACCTTTGACAAGTTCAAAGAGTATCGTGTGGAAGTGGAAAAGCAATTGGATAAATCCATAAAGACACTTCGATCTGATCGAGGTGGCGAATACCTCTCCGATGAATTTCTAGGACATCTTGTAGAGAACGGGATTTTATCCCAATTGACTGCACCTGGTACTCCACAACAGAATGGTGTAGCCGAAAGTAGAAACAGGACCTTGTTGGATATGGTACGGTCCATGATGAGTTATTCATCGCTGCCATTATCATTTTGGGGATATGCTTTACAAACGGCGTGCTATATTCTGAACCAGGTTCCGAGCAAATCAATTCCTAGAACTCCGTATGAATTGTGGCGTGGCAGGAAGCCCTCCCTTGGACATATGAGAATATGGGGCTGCCCGACACATGTACTGGATGGGGATGCGAAGAAGTTGGAACCAAGATCAGAATTATGCATGTTTGTAGGGTATCCAAAAGGAACTAAAGGAGGTCTGTTCTATAACCCGAAGGAACAAAAAGTCATTGTCTCAACCCATGCGACATTCTTGGAGGAAAGTTACATGAATGACTTTAAACCTCGAAGCAAAGTAGTGCTAGAGGAGTTATCGGGTGAAAGAACTGCTCCACAGATTTCGGTCTTGGACGCAAGTCCAAGTTCCAGTGGAAGACCTGCAAACGATCAACAATTTAGGGTGCCTCGTCGTAGTGGGAGGGTTTCTAAGAAACCTAATTTCTTTATGTATGATGCTGAGGTATACCAGGCCGAGGCTCATGAGCATGAGGAAGATCCGGTCACATATGATGAAGCTATAAATGATGTTGATTCTAAATCTTGGAAACAGGCTATGAACAATGAGATGGATTCTATGAAATCCAACTCTGTTTGGGAACTTGTAGATTTGCCGGATGGGATAAAACCCATTGGATGCAAATGGGTCTACAAAAGAAAGAAGGATGCGGAAGGGAGAATGGAAACTTTCAAAGCTAGACTGGTTGTAAAGGGATACACGCAAAAGGCTGGAATCGATTACGAGGAAACCTTTTCGCCTGTTGCTATGCTGAAGCCTATCCGTATTCTTCTGTCCATTGCTGCGGCTCTCGATTACAAGATCTGGCAAATGGATGTCAAGACGGCATTCTTGAATGGCCATCTTGAAGAATGTATCTATATGATACAGCCTGAAGGGTTCGTAGCAAAAGGCCAAGATAGGAAAGTCTGCAAGTTGCTTAGATCCATTTATGGATTAAAGCAAGCATCCCGCTCATGGAACCAGAGGTTTGATCAAGCGATTAAGACATTTGGTTTTGAGCAGAACTTTGATGAACCTTGTGTTTATAAACGTATTAAGGATGGAAAAGTGGTCTTTCTGATACTCTATGTCGATGATATACTACTCATTGGGAATGATGTAGGGAACTTATCATCAGTCAAGCTTTGGCTACACCAACAGTTTGACATGAAGGACTTGGGAGAAGCTAATTATGTTCTAGGCATTCGTCTCTTCAGAGATCGAAAGAACAAAATGATAGCATTATCCCAAGCTTCATACATAGATAAAATAATTGACAAATATGCAATGCTAGAGGCAAAGAAAGGCTCACAACCTTCTATTGCCGGTTTAACTCTTTCATTGGATGACTGTCCCAAGACATCGGAAGAAAGAGAGCGTATGAGTAAGGTCCCTTATGCATCCGCTGTGGGTAGCCTTATGTACGCTATGCTTTGCACTCGCCCGGACATATGTTTTGCAGTAGGTATGGTGAGTCGATATCAAGCAAATCCTGGAACCAAGCACTGGCAAGCAGTAAAGCATATACTCAAGTATCTTAAGAGAACGAGGGATTATATGCTGGTGTATTCTGGAGGGGACCTAACACCCGTAGGATACACAGACTCAGACTTCCAGACTTGTAAGGATTCGAGGAAATCGACATCTGGATCAGTGTTTTTACTCGGAGGAGGCGCCATTGTGTGGAGGAGCGTGAAGCAGGGCTGCACAGCTGACTCTACTATGGAGGCTGAGTATGTGGCTGCGGCTGAGGCATCTAAAGAAGCGGTTTGGCTCCGCAAGTTCTCTAGAGACCTTGAGCTCATTCCGGGTGTTGACAAGCCTATCACACTTTACTGTGATAATACAGGGGCTATTGCCAACACAAGGGAATCTCGGCACCACAAGAGGACCAAGCACATAGATCGGAGGTATCATATTATTAGAGGGCATGTGGAGACAGGACAAGTGGATGTATGTAAGATCGCGTCCGAGGACAACATCGCTGATCCCTTTACTAAGACTTTGGTGGCTAGAAGCTTTGAGAGGCATGTAGAGGCGATGGGGATGCGTAACATGGCACATCTGCTGGCTTAGGGCAAGTGGGAGATTGTTAGGAAATGCCCTAAGCATTAGAGACATTTTGATGTATTCATTTTGAACTGGATAATAAAATTATACATAGAGGTTATTCATTACATTGCTATTTGTCCTCGTCTTATTTACATGTTAAAGTAAATGTAAGCAAATATGGCTCACTGACTGCTTGTGTTTAAACTGTTAGAATATTGCATGCAATGGACTTTTGTATGCGAGAAGACAATGTTCTAAAGTTAGCAGTCTAAACTATGGTCTATAGTCTATGGGGTTAGACCGAGCATCTAACTCATGATAAGACTATTATGTTGTCTAAAGCCTTAGAGGGGACGGTTTGTCTTGACTGTCTGGAGCTGGACTCCCGAGTAGAGACATAGATATGTTGCTTGGTGGTGACATATTAGACCGGGACTAAAGCGTGATTGATCTACGTAGTCCGCTATGAGTGGATCAATCTGCTTTTGACGTTCATTATGCAATAACCTTAATCCTGAGTAAATGAACTACTTCATGTATATGACGTGTGTACTTTGATGTTCCAATGGCTAAAGCGTCTCAGAGGTAGTAAGCTTATAGACCGGTTTGTTGGGTGCATGACTTGTATACGATGAAGGGTTTGTTTGCAGATATCGGAATCATAGCTCTGAGGAGTTAAAGGTATCCTCTTAAAGGCATTATACTGAATGTGAAAATGGACAAGGCCTTGGGTCGTCTGCTGGCGGATGACTTCTTATTCACATATGGTGAATAATCATTTTCTTGATTCGGTAGTATAATGGAACTTTAAGATAGCCTGATCAGTAGGATTAAACGGACTTTGACCTAAGGCTGATCATGGATATCATATGAGGGTTTTGCATATATGACAAGGTCATTGGATAGTAGCTCATCACAGGCTTACGTAATACGGTATATAATTGGGAGTTCAGTTTCAGGTTTATAGTGGTGTGACTCTGAAACTAGTGATCATACGATTGAGTTGTTCGGTACAGAATGATGATCATATGGAATCACGGGAGCCCGATTATATATGTCCAATCAGTCCCTCTACTAGCTCCACATAATTCCTTAACGTTTGGCAAATTGATTTGTGTATGCTATTGGCTAGTTTATTATGCATGGATGGTGATGACACAGGATTAGGATGGTAGACAAGATTCTCTCCGGTTGGATTCAGATTTTGTTTTGGATAATAGAGTACACAATTATTCGAACTCCAAATAAAGTTGCCATGATTTTATTTGAGATTGGATTGGAGTTGTAGAAAATTATCCATGAGAACAAGAATATGAAACACAACCGTTTTGTGGAATTTGAAATTTGAATTTTGAAATTTGAATTTTGAATTTTGAAATTTGAATTTGAAATTTGAATTTGAAATTTGAAATTTGAAATTTGAAATTTGAAATTTGAAATTTGAAATTTGAATTTGAAATTTGAATTTGAAATTTGAAATTCAAATTTTGAATCACAATCCAAGTAGGATTCGAATTTGTTGTGGAAAATCCACAAGGTTTGAAATTCGAATTTGAGTTGGATTTGGAGAGGATAATCTTGTTAGAATCCTACTTGAATTTTGAATCCAATTCCCAACAAATAAGGGACGAAATTTTTGAGGATAATCCTCATGAAAGATTTCGGATTTTGTGGATGAGATTCAAGGGTAAATTCAAGCTTCAATCCTAGTTGAATTTGGATTCTCTCCTCCCTAAAAGTGGCCAAAATTTTGGAGCCTTTATCCTAGGAAATTCGGTTATTTTTGGATAAGGTTGAGATGAGATTTAAGCTTGAAAATCCTAGTGGAATTTTTGATTCTCCCTTATCCATAATGGCCGAAATTTTTTGGAGGATTTTCTCCTTGTGAAATTCGGATTTTTTGTTGAAAAAGGGAGATAAAAATTTTAGTTAAAATCTTGTTTAGATTTGATTGGATTTATCCTAGTAAAACCGAATTATATTGCGGAGATTCTCCCTTTGAAAAATTCAGATTTTTTGGGTTTGGATAAGGGAAAATATCTTTTCCTAATCCAATTCAAATTCAGAGAATCACCTCATGCAGGTCTATAAATAGAGGTCCTGCCACTCCAGTTCTCTCAGACCACAGACTCTCAGGTGAGCAGGCTTATTGTTGCACAGCTCATCGTGACAATAAAGTTCTTTAGAGATCTGGGTGGTCGAAAGAAGACTAGCAGTGCTAACATACCGATCGAGGTTCAGAGTGCCCACACACTCAGCCATTCGGGAATTGGAGAATAGTAGAGAAGGCTAGTTGGTTGAAGCCTCCGGTCATTCTCCTCCTGCAAGATTGGCGTCCTTGAGGTATGAGTTTTAATTGTTGTTGGTTTATTGTATATGGCATCATGAGATAATTAACGATCTAAAAATTTTTATTGTTCCGCTGCGCCACTCTGATACGTTTTACCGATTTATTTTCCTACAGCCAGTGCTTGGTTCCAGGATTCGCTTGATATCGACTCACCATACCTACTATAAAACACATATCCGGGCGAGTGCAAAGCATAGCGTACATAAGGCTACCCACAGTGGATGCATAAGGGACCTTACTCATATGCTCTCTTTCTTCCGATGTCTTGGGACAGTCATCCAATGAAAGAGTTAGACCAGCAACGGAAGGTTGTGAACCTTTCTTTGCCTCTTGCATTGCATATTTATCAATTATTTTATCTATGTATGAAGCCTGGGATAATGCTATCATTTTGTCCTTTCGATTTCTGAAGAGACGAATGCCTAGAACATAATTAACTTCTCCCAAGTCCTTCATGTCAAACTGTTGGTGTAACCAAAGCTTGACCGATGATAAATTCCCTACATCATTCCCAATGAGTAGTATATCATCGACATAAAGTACTATAAAGACCAAATGTCTTGATCGCTTGATCAAATCTCTGGTTCCATGAGCCGGATGATTACTTTAATCCATAAATGGATCTAAGCAACTTGCAGACTTTACTTTCTTGGCCTTTTTCTACGAACCCTTCAGGCTATATTATGTACATACATTCCTCAAGATGGCCATTCAAGAATCCCGTCTTGACGTCCATTTGCCAGATCTTGTAATCGAGAACCGTAGCAATGGACAGAAGAATACGGATAGACTTCAGCATAGCAACAGGTGAAAAGGTTTCATTGTAATTGATTATAGCCTTTTGTGTATACCCCTTTGCAACCAGTCTAGCTTTCAAAGTTTCTACTATCCCTTCTGCATCCTTCTTTTTTTTGTAGACCCACTTTCATCCAATGGGTTTTATCCCATTCGGTAGTTCTACAAGTTCCCAAACAGAGTTGGATTTCATAGAATCCATCTCATTCTTCATAGCCTGTTTCCAAGATTTAGAATCAACATCATTTATAGCTTCATCATAAGTGACCGGATCATCCTCATGCTCATGAGCCTTGGCCTGGTATACCTCAGCATCATACATGAAGAAATTAGGCTTCTTCGAAACCCTCCCACTATGACAAGACACCCTAAATTATTGATCGTCTGCAGGTCTTTCACTAGAACTTTGACTTGTGTCCAAGACCGAAACTTGTGGAGCAGTGCTTTCACCTGATAACTCCTCTAGCACCACTTTGCTTCGAGGCTTAAAGTCATTCATGTGACTTTCCTCCAAGAATGTCGCATGGGTTGAAACAATGACTTTTGTTCCTTCAGGTTATAGAATAGACCTCCCTTAGTTCCCTTAAGATATGCTACAAAAATGCACAATTCTGTTCTTGGTTCCAACTTCTTCGCATCCCCATCCAGTACATGTGCCGGGCAGCCCCATATTCACATATGTACAAGGGAGGGCTTCTTGCCATGCCACAATTTATACAGAGTCTTAGGAATTGACTTGCTTGGGACCTGGTTTAGAATATAGCACGCCGTTTATAATGCCTATCCCCAAAATGATAACGACAGCATTGAATAACTCATCATGGACCGTACCATATCCAATAACGTCCTATTTCTCCTTTCAGCTACACCACTCTGTTGTGGAGTACCAGGTGCAGTCAATTAGGATAATATCCCATTCTCTACAAGATGTCCTAGAAATTCATAGGAGAGGTATTCACCACTTCGATCAGATCGAAGTGTCTTTATGGATTTACCTAATTACTTTTCCACTTCCGCATGATACTCTTTGAACTTGTCAAAGGTTTCACTCTTACGGTGCATCAGGTACACATATCCATACCTCGAGTAATCATCTATAAAGAAGACATAATACTCGAACCCTCCTCATACTGTGACGTTCATGGGGCCACATACTTTAGTATGCACAATTTCTAAGAGTTCCTGAGCCCTAGTACCCTTAGCTCTAAAAGACCTCTTAGTCATCTTACCCTTAAGACAAGACTCATATTGAGGAATACGTACCTCCTCTAGAGATTCTAGAGGACTGTCCTTTACCAATCTTTGAATCCTATCTTAATTAATATGACTAAGTATTAAATGCCAAAGATATGCCTTGTTAGAGTGAGAAACTTTCGACCTTTTAGAGTTATTTATTAATTCAGTGTCAAGCAGTGAGTACATCTTTGGTTTGATCAAATATAGGTTTCCATCCATCCATCCAGAACAGATAAAAAACTTATTTTTACGAATATCAACTCTTTTACTAAAAGAAACTGAATAAGAATCCTTTATTAAACAAGCTATCAATATAAGGTTCCTCCTAAAATTAGGAACATAAAAACAGTCGTTTAATAAAATAAACCTAAATTCATCAAAGTAAAGGTAAACGTCTCCCACTGCCTCAGCCACCACCAAACTACCGTCTCCAGTCTGTAACGAGAGGCTCCTATCATGTAGACTTCTCATTTCCATGAACCCCTGCATAGAAACACAAATATGATTAGTGGCACCCGAATCAATAACCCAAGTGTCTTTCGATTCTTCTGTGGTGGCCCGCCTTTCGTAGAGATCATACAATACTATTACAATTAAGCTTTATAGCTAACTGTGATACATTATACTCTTATGGGTCGTCGGCTAATCTATCTCTCTTTAAAACATGACGTTTTTGGGGAAATTTTTTTTTTTTAAACATCATGTAAAACATTATCCACTAATCACTTTGTTTACAAGTACAAAGTAATTTACATAATACAGTACTTTCGCAAATATATATTATTACAAAAGACTGTTTCTCTTTCCTTTCTCTGTTATCGCTCAGCGGAAAGACTCTGGCAGGACCATATCCCTTGGCCTCCTATCCCATTTGACACTCGCTATCCCGTCTGCTATCCAGCCATACAAAGCTACTGAGCTGGTCGCTTACTTGCAACATAAGCAAAAATGGTGAGCTACAGGCTCAGTAAGTTCAAACATGCAAGAAATAGAATTTATATGAATAGTACTATTTATCATGAATAGTAATATTGACTACTATTCATTGTGAAAAGTAACTTTGACCATACACAGTATATCAACAGTACATCAACCACGATGTTAGTACTCTCACGAAATTGTCTTATGCTCAATTATGGCATAGTTTCAATTTTAGGTAATTATCTTTAATTATATTCTGGTTTTGAGCTCAGGTTGGCAGTACCATTTTAGTGCGCATGATTAGGAGCGGTACATTAGTGCTGACCTCCACAGCCTTAATCTCATCATCATAGCCCCGAAGGCAAAGTTTACCTCCCTGTACGAAAGGCTGGTACGCCAAAAGTGGTTTCATTACTGACTTTTTAAAGTTCTAACCCGGTGACTTCATATTACCAGGTGGTTAGGAATGGTTCACATTTTAATTTCTGGTGAGTGAGTTTCATTAACCTCGCTCTAGTGCCCGAAGCACAATTTATTATGTGTCCCATTCTCAATAGTGCCCGTAGCACATTTCGTTTCTCTCTCTACTCTATAATAGTGCCCATAGAACATATGTGCCTAACTTATAGTTAGTACATCAAAGTTAGCAATAATAATACTACATGTTGTAGACAGGTAAATGTCTGAACTTACCTTATCCGTTTCTTCTCTTTTTTCCTTCCTGGATCTTTAATCGCTCTCCTTGCGGGTCGATTTTAGGATCCTATAGACAAAACCTTGTCTGTTAATTTTATTTCCATTTATAACTTTTATTTATTTTTTATTAAAAGCTTAAATAAAAACTATTTATAACTTTTTAGGCTTTATTTATCATTTTTCCCATTTTTCTCAACTTTTACAAAATTACAATTTTGCCCCTATATTTTGGCAAAATTACAATTATGCCCCTGATGGAATTTTCTCGATCCAGACCGTACTTTTGGCTCTCAGGAACTTTTCTGACTCTTTTCTATTCATTACCGGGTTCGTTTCTATGTTATTTCCATTTTTCACTTTCCCAACCCTTAGGAAGCACTATTCCGACCCGTACGTCGATTTAGTGATTTTCTATCGTTTCGGAGCCTCAAATGGACGTTTTGCTAGCATTTAAAACGTTCATCTAAACTTTCTCGATTTAGGTCTCCGAGGCTCGGATTTTCCATACCCGACTCGGACCTTTACTTCGTTTCCCAAAAACGCCCCCCTCTCGGGGTCGGTTTTTCAGTTTCACTCGCGTTTTACATTTTTAAGGGGATGGGTTACTATTCACAAACCACCCCTTAGGTTTCCCTTATTCATTTTTTTCCTTTAGGGACTCGGGTTTCCAACCCAACCCCAAACTTTTATTTTTAATTCCCTTTTTACCCCAAATGCCGTTTTCGAAATTTCGGCGTAAATTTAAGGCTACCGGCACTAGGTACGCCTCGAACCATATGTACCTGTCACGTACTATACCAAAGTCCTATTTTATGTAAAACTTCCCCAAACTTTTACATAAAAGCTCACACATTTTCCAATTCACATTTTGAACCACATTCCATAAATTTTTTTTCAATTTTGCCCTTAGTTTTAGCCACGGTTTTCCTATCCAAAACCTAGCCAAAAATTTTCAATCCTTCAACCAAACTTTAGGCTATTCAAAGGCTATTACCTAGTACATTTTCAAGGCAATTTCCATGCATTTTACAACAAAATTCTTAGGGTTTTTCAACATTCATACCCCACGGCCATTTAAGGTAAAACATGCACCAAATTGTTTCCAAGCTTTCTAACCATGAAAATCATGCTTTCCATTTAATCAAAATATGATTTAAAGCATTACAACGCTTAACCAACAACAATTCATCATCAAACACACAAGGTAACCCACGATTTTACCCTTGAAAAACCAACCAAAACTTTGTTTTTCTTTAAACAAAATGCATGGTTTTTCTTCTAATCAAACCATTAGCAAAACCCAAACACCAAATCAACCAAAACCAACCTAAAATTTTCCATCCTTCATACTATTCATCCCACGGATTTTTCAATGAAAAACCAAGAAAAAATGCAAACCAAAGATGGCTACCTTAATTTCTCGTTTCCCTTGACTTCAATGAAGAGTTTGACACCACTTTTGTGAAGAAAACTTGAATATTTGGTTTGGTTCTCCTTGGTTGCTCACGGGTTCACAATGGAATCACTTAGAAAAATTTTTTCTTCTTTGTTTTCCTTTTGAATTAGCTATGGGTGCCTTTGTATCAACTTTGTCGACTTATGTAACAAAGAAGCCAATTAATTTAGCTTCCAACCAATGAAAATTCAACACCTTTCATGCCATTACTTTCCATTTTTTTCAAAAAATAAATTTGGCTAATTTTGGCCAAATCTTAGCCTTTAGATCAACAGCAAGTTTAATCTTGGCCATTAATGCCACCAACCACCATATTTAATTCATTTACTAAATGGCTTTATGATGTCATAAATGCAAAGTAAAACTTTGACTTTGACTTTACTATTCACATTAATTCAACTACTTTTTGACCAATGTTGGTTCGAGTCGAAATTTTCCTGAAATCATTTCGGCGGGTTCCTGAGGTCTCCTGTGCAGTCGGATCAATTTATACTGCTTCCGTTTGATCAAAATCAATCCCGGAAGTTTTTCATCTTTTAGTGCACCATAATGCACCGATTAGGGTTTTCAATGCCGTTTTTGGCACCGTTACTCCCGTTTCAATTCAGTAAATTTTATCAACACTGAATTCTTACTCATCAGTATTGTTAGAACATTTTAATACATTCTGAACAATATAAATACATTCATTTCACTATTTAAATAGTACAAATTGTTATACACATACATTTGTATATTTTCTTCCAAGAATGCCATAATTTCCCGGTTGTCACATCTTCTACCAAACATGCTTCTAAATAGTGAAGTTCCTTACCTTCCTTGCCCTTGGTAGCTAGGAATTCCTGCCAAGCCTTCTTGAAGTGACCTACCTTCCCACAGTGGAAGCACTTGGACTTTTTAGGGTCCCTGGGCTTCTTGTTCTTGTTCTTCTTCTTCCCATCCAAAACAGGAGGATTAGAAGAACTGAAAGTCGCTTGCTTCTGATTTGGCGTCTTCCTCTTCCGTGAGGGTTTGGAAGATTCGGCTAAATTGGCCTCTCCTTTTGGTTGGACCGCATCCCCATCCTTGATCATCCACTCATAAGCTTGGAGTTGCTTCATGAGCTCGGTTAGTCCTAACTCCCCTGTCGCCAGATTATATGCGGCCTTAAACCCCACAAATCTTTTGACAGTGTTTTGAACACCATCTTGATCTAGGTGTTGTAGTTTAGTTCAACACCGTTCTCGGTAGCCTCAGTAAAGAATCCCATTAGAGTGATCATATGGTCCTTCAACAGAGTACTTGCCTTTTGTTTAGAGTTCATAATGCTGGTAATAGCAGACTGTCGAGCTAATTTTTCTTAGCCTCCAAACATGTCCTCCAGATTTTCCATGATCTCCCCAGCAACTTGATAAGTCTCATGCTGCTTTTGTAAAGCACTCGTCATGCTAGCCAAGACGTAGCACCGACCTATCTCATTGGATTCTCTCCAACGAGTATAGGCAACCGGGACCTCCTCAAGCGGTGTGTCAGGTTTGGGCCCAAGTTGGCATGGTTCGTATAGCACGAACTTGTATCTCTTGCAGTTGAGAACTATCAGTAGATTTCTTTTCCAGTCTTTATAATTTTCACCATTCAGCTTATTTTCAGTAAGTATTGAAATGAGGGGTGTTGGTGACATTTTGAACTGAAATAAAATTATACTAGACATTATAACAAAGCCCAAGCAAATATACAGATAATTTAGCAAATAAAACATACAAGTATGTTCTTACGTGAAACTTGAAAAATATGTAGCATTGCAATGGTAATTCTGAGCACCTATTGCCCCAAGCCACTGAGGGGTGGCCATGAGATAAATAGCTGAAACATGGACCCCATCCAATTAATATATGTTACCGTAAATCCTCCAAGGTTAAGACATATATTAATAACCGCTTATTTTGGCCACCAGTTTAGTTAACAGAGCTTCTAGGGAAGGTTAATAACTAAACGAGTCTTGAGTGTATAACCATTGTTTACGTAGCCCGATCCACGTCCTACCAAGCCACCAAGGGGTGGTCATGAATAGAATCATACCCAAACATGTTTTCCACATAGGAGATCCAACCTAGTATACCGGTAAACACCTACCAAGGGGTGTGGTCAGGGTAAAACTGACGCGAGGCGTTATCATACTTTCACATATGGATCAACAATGGAGGCCGTGGGTTTTGTTTGAAACCCTCTCCCACTCAATATTTTGAAAAACATGCAGGTTTTGACAAATATGTATGATCAATATAGTATGAGCGGCACTCACCTATCCTATATGACATGTTATCAAATATGTATATAAAACATCCATCAATACATATTTATACATCCATGACATATCATAGAAAAAATAATTGACAGAATAATGACCAAGCCATGGTTCCATCCTAGAACAAAGAAAATAAAGATTACAAAATTCCATCCAAAGCATTCTTTGGGTCTTGAATTTTATTCCGCCTTCTTGTATCTATCTTTATGTAGCCTCTCCATTTATTTCTCATCCCAAGAATCATTTAAAATTTAAATCCCAAAAATTTAAATTTTAAATTCAAATTCCAAATTCGAATTTGAAATTTAAATTTCAAATTCAAATTTTAAAGAATTTTAAATATCATGTGTAATAATATGCAATTTCAAAAGTTTCAAATTTTCAATTACATATTTTTAAACATGATTTAAAATTAAATCCCAAATTTAAAAATCAAAAATTTTTCGATTTTCAAACCATCGGCCCCACGACCCCGGAGGCCGGCAGTCGTCGTCGGTAGGCCCCAGCCCACGACCGCAGGCCATGTGCAGCCATGCCCGGCTGCAGGCCAAGCCTGCAGCCACAGGCTGCACACCCGGGTGGGCATAGCAGCCCGCTAGGCTGCAGGCGTCACCTGCAGCCATGGGCTACAGCCCAGGGCTGCGGCCAGCCCTTGGGGTGCCACGGCCACCCTCGGCTGCAGGTAGAGCCTATGGCTGTGGGTGGTGTAGCCATGGACAGAGGCTACCACAGCCCCATCTTGCCCGAGGGCAGGGGTTGCAGCCCCACCATGGCTGGTGGTCCATCCCGAGGGGGCTGTCCTCGATTTTTGTGTCATATTCCAATTTACCCATTAGGATCTCCAAAAATTAATTTGAATCTTAATTAAATTGAAATTTTCCACACAATCAAAGTTTCAACCTTTAAATTAAATTTAACTTTTGGGAAAAATAAATTACGGTCTTCAATCTCCTCTAAGAATAATTACATAAAATTTACTAAACCATTTCCGGTGTACAAAAAAAAATTCTAATCATAATATTTCTAAGAGATAAAAAATTAAAATCCATGGGAAAATTACAGTAATAATAAACTGCTCCCATGGTTACATAAAAATTCCTAGATACAATTTTCTAAATTCTAAGGAACCATAATCGGCATAAAACAAGCATGCTTATAATAATTCAGAAAATTAATATAACCACATACTGCAAACTACATACATAATACATGATAACAACATAAATGAATACTAGAATGCCACTCTCTAAATATCAAATTCATGCATAAACAAAAAGACTAACTAATTGTCTAATTTATGTACATGGCATAGTCACGAGATGGCTCTGATACCAATTGTAGGAAATAAATCGGTAAAAACGCATCAAAGTGGCACAGCAGAACAATAAAAATTTTTCAAGATCATTAAATATCTCATAATGCCATATACAATAAACTAACAACAATTTAAACTCATACCTTAGAGGACACCAATCTGCTAGAAGAGAATGATCGGAAGGCTTCAACCAACTAGCCTTCTCTACTATTCTCTAATTCCCGAATGGCTGAGTGTGTGGGCACTCTAAACCTCGATTAGTATGCTAGCACTGCTAGTCTTCTTCTGACCACCCAGACCTTTAAAGAACTTATTGTCACGGTGAGTTGTGCAACAATAAGCCTGCTCACCTGAGAGTTTATGGTCTGAGAGAACTGGAGTGGCAGGACCTCTATTTATAGACTTGCATGAGGTGATCCTCTGAATTCGAATTGGATTAGGAGAAGATTTTCTCCCTTATCCACACACAAAATCTGAATTTTCTAGGGCCAAAAACCACCAAAAGATTTCGGCCATTTTGTGGATTTTGTATTCAAAATTCAAATAGGATTTTAACTAGAATTTTATCTCCCCATTTATCCACAAAATCTGAATTTCCTTAAGGCCATAAACCTGTCTAGATTCATCTATTAAAGTGTGAAGAGAATCAAAATTCCAATAGGATTTTCTAGCTTGAATTTCATCTCATCCTTATCCATAAATAACCGAAAATCTCCCTTGAGATTCACTCAAAATTTTCGGCCACTTCCAAGGAGGAGAGAATCCAAATTTAACTGGGATTGAAACTTGAATTTTTCCCAGCAATCTTATCCATAAAATCCAAAATTACCTTGGGAGATTTTTCCTTAACAAATTCGGTTTTCCTTGGTAGATTTGGGATTCAAAATTCAAGTAGGATTCAAACCAGATTTTCCTCTCCATATCCAACTCAAATTCGAATTCTAACCTTGTGGAATTATCCACAAAGAATTCGAATTCCATTTGGACTATGATTCAAAATTGAATTTCAAATTTCAAAATTCAAAATTCAAATTCAAATTTCAATTTCAAATTTCAATTTCAAAATTTCAATTTCAAATTTCAAAATCCACAAAAAGTTGTATTTCATATTTTTGTTCTCATGGATAATTCTTTACAACTCCAATCCAATCTCAAATAAAATCATGGTAACTTTATTTGGAGTTCAAATAATTGTGTACTCTATTATCCAAAACAAATTATAAATTCAATCGGAGAGTATCTTGTCCACCATCCTAATCCTATATGAACACTATCCATGCATAATCAACTAGCCAATAAGCATATACAAATCAATTTTCTAATGGTTAAGGAATTATATGGAGCTAGTATAGGGACCAATTGGACATATATAATCGGGCTCCCATGATTCCATATGATCATCATTCTTTACCAAACAACTCAATCATATGATCACTAATTTCAGATTCACACCACTATAAACCTGAAACTGAACTCCCAATTATATACCGTATTACGTAAGCCTGTGAGGAGCTATTGTCCAATGACCTTATCATATATGTAAAACCCTCATATGATATTCATGATCAGCCTTTGGTCAAAGTCTGTTTAATCTTACTGATTGGGCTATCTTAAAGTTCCATTATATTACCGAATAAGAAAATGATTATTCACCATATGTGAATAAGAAATCATCTGCCCAGCAGATGACCTAAGGCCTTGTCCATTTTCACATCCAGTATAATGCCTTTAAGTGGATACCCTTAACTCCTTATTAGAGCTATGATTTCGATATTTGTAAACAAACTCTTCATCGTATACAAGTCATGTACCCAACAAACCGGTCTACAAGCTTACTACCTCTGAGACGCTTTAGCCATTGGAACATCAAAGTACACAAGTCATATACATGAAGTAGTTCATTTACTCAGGATTAAGGTTATTACACAATGAACGTCAAAAGCAGATTGATCCACTCATAGCGGACTACGCAAATCAATCACGCTTTAGTCCCAATCTAATACGTCACCACCAAGCAACAAATTTATGTCTCTACTTGGGAGTCTATGCTCCGAACAGTCAAGACAAACCATCCCCACCATGGCTTTAGACAACATAATAGTCTTAACATAAGTTAGATGCTCGGTCTAACCCCATAGACCATAGACCTTAGTTTAGACCGCTTACTTTAGAACATTGTCTTCTCGCATACAAAAATCCATTGCATGCAACATTCTAACAGATTTAACACAAGCAGTCGGTGAGCTATATTTGCTTACATTTACTTTAACATGTAAATAGAATGAGGACAAACAGCAATGTAATGAATAACCTCTATATATAATTTTATTATCTAGTTCAAAATACATAAAATGTCTTTAATGCTTAGGGCATTTCTTAACAGTGGGCAAATCGACGAAAGGTAATGGGTCACATAGTGGACTGGGTGAACTTTTACCACGAGCTCCGCATCGCATTTGCACCAGCCCCATTCGACGAAGCTCGCATGAGAGGCCAAGAAATAGAGATCTAGACGGACATATACGAAAGGCGTTATGATGTCATTTCTGGTTTTTGGGATGTTTACGAAAGAGAAACCCTGTCACACTACTGCCAGAGGTTTATGGATGGGATGCTACCCTACATCCCTTTGGACAAGCCTTTTAGGGAGGTGGTTGAGCTCCTATGAAGGGGAGTTCCCTGGTACATAAGGGACCTTGTCCACTACCCTCTACAGCACGAGCATTTAGGGCGCTTCATCCGAGACATATTAGACGTCGAAGCAGTAGTGATCGGCCTTGGGAACCTTGCCCCAGCTCTTGATGAAGCAGGTTCCACCAACACTGAAGATGGCCCAGTGGAACCAAACCCCCAACAGGCTGACCAGGACCCCATGGCTGAGCTTCTACCAGAGGCGCCAAAAAACACAGAAGAACATATGGAAGAGGATCCTATCCCCGCAATACCCCTAGCTGCATATTATCCCAAGGAGGATGATGATGACTATCTTGGCGGAGATAAATGGGAAGAACCTGAACCTGAGCCTCAAATCATCATAGCTAGTGATGACGAGGACAACTCCGGTTTAGAGGTCAAGGAGGAGGACCTAGAGAAGTTCCTTTTTGACGAGATTGACAACAAGGATGTCTCTGATGCAGAGTCTGTTTTGACCTCGGAGTAGCCAGGTTGTACTTTAGTATATTCCCTTTTGACTATATGTATGCATGTATGAGGGAAGGCCCTAGCCTACTCTCGCTTGATTTAGCCAATCCGTTCTTTTGAGTATATGTACTAGGAAGTGTGTGCGCTCACTACTCCCAATGGACTAACGTTATGTACTATTATTTACAATATAAGAAAGGAAACTGATATGTAGTCTGATTTTCGAATACGAGACCCAATCTTTACCTTCTTTTCTTACTGCATGGTAGGATCCCAAGGAAAAAATGACAAGGACACGAAGTCAGACGACGCAACCCTTCCAAGAGGAGGAATTGGCAGCATAGCTCGTAGCCTTGCGAGAAATGGTGGAGGACCAACAACGAGAGTTGACCCAACTTAGAGCCCAACAGGGCCAATAGAACCAAGCACTGCCCATGACAGGGGTACTGACTCAAGAAACCCCATCAGCATCTGAAACTCCACGGGAGCAAGTGACTCCCCCAGATCAGGAAATCTTACATGGGTGCGAGATCCCCGAACCATCACCAGTGCCCCCAGCAGCAACAGCTACCCCTGCAACAGCAAGTGTTCTTCCGACTACCCATAAGGCAAGCGATCTATATGAAAGGTTTAGGAGCATGAAGGCACCAGAGTTTGAGGGAATCGCCAACCTAATAGAGGCGGATGATTGGTTGACCAAAATTCAAATGGTCCTAGACCTTATGGGCCTGACAGATAGGGAAAAAGTACTATGTGCATCTTTCACCCTGCGCAAGGAGGCGCTGTAGTGGTGGAAAATAGTATCAATCAGGAGGAACATCCAGGAGATGACCTGGAATCAATTCATCGAAGAGTTCAAGCAAATGTATTTCAATGAGGAAGCCTTAGCGGTATAGCAGGATGAGTTCAACAATCTACGATAGGGAAGTTTGACTGTCATGGAAGCAGTCAGGAAGTTCGAGCAATTGGCTCAACTTTGTCCGGATTTAGTTCCCATTGAAAAAGAGAAGGTCTGATGGACGTTGAAGATGTTTAGGACTGATATTGCGATGCAAGTCTGCAGTGGTAGCCATGGGCTAGCTACAGTAGCAGATTGTGTCAGTAGGGCCATCCGGGCCGAGTACTAGCTGGCATAGGACAAAGAACGAAAGGCTCAAATGTTCAAAGCTTGATAGGAGGAAAAGTCTCAAGCAAAGCAGACTCAGGGGAGACAGCACCTGAATTCCCATCAGAGGGGATAGAACGTGGGGAATGGCCTGAACAACCGGTAACCCCACCACAATAACAAGAGAAAGGGGAACACCAATAATCAAAGTTCCCAAAAGAATTTTCCTTAGAAAAGAAACAACCATGGAGGGAATAACAACCAGAACCCGAAGTGCTCAAAATGTAGAAAGAACCATCCTGGCGAATGCAGACAGGGAACGAGTGGCTATTTCATTTGTGGCAAAAAAGGCCACTATGCCAAGAACTGCTATTCAAACCCTCAGAATCAGCAGAATCAACCCCGTACAGCAAACAGTCAACTCCACGCCACCCAGACCAGAATTAAAGGCCTATCAATTGCTCCAGGCAAGCCCAAAGCTCTAGAAACCCAGGGAAGGATCTATGCTTACACCAGAAACAATGCTGAAGCTGGAACATCTACAGTGACAGGTCAGCTTTCTGTCACCAACTCAAGTGCATTAGTGTTGTTTGATTCTGGAGCCACACACTCCTTCATATCATCCGAGTTTGCTAGGAGACTAGATAGGGGTTTAGATAAGATGAACTAAACTTTCAGAACTGCACTTCCCTCAGGGAAGGTTTTGCTGTCTAATTACTGGGTACGACATGTGCCAGTAATTATCTGCGGTCAAGAACTAAACATCAACCTAATCATCATCGACATGTACGACTACAATGTGATCTTGGGAATGGACTTTCTCACGAAATACAATGCCATCATCGACTGCAGGAGGTGGAAAGTTGCCTTTGAACTTGTGGGATGTGAGAAGTACACTTATACGAGTTTATCGTTGAAGCAATCACGGATGATGATCTCAGCGATGAAAGCACACAAGCTGATATCCAGTGGATGCACGATATACCTAGCACACATGGTAGACAATACCCAAGAGGCAAAGATAAGGCCCAAGAATGTACCGGTAGTCAGAGAATTCATAGAGGTATTTCCCAAGGATCTTCCAGGACTTCCACTAGAGCGTGAGATTTCATTTGAGATCGAGCTATTACCAGGATCAACTCCCTTATCCAAGGCTCCATATAGAATGGCCCCAGCAGAGCTTCAGGAACTCTAGACCCAGCTAAAGGACCTGATGGACAAGGGTTTTATTCTCCAAAGTTTTTCATCCTAGGGAGCACCTATGCTATTCGTGAAGAAGAAAGATGGAACTCTAAGGATGTGCATAGACTACAGGGAGCTAAATAAGATTAAAATTAAGAATAAGTACCCGTTACCGTATATTGACGACTTGTTTGATCAATTCCGAGATGCAGTAGTATTCTCCAAGATCGACCTATGCTCAGGGTACCACCAGCTATATATCAGGGACAAGGATATACCTAAGACAGCTTTTCGAATGCGATACGGATATTACGAGTTCCTCGTTATGTCATTTGGACTCACTAACGCGCCAGCAGCCTTCATAGACTTGATGAACTGAGTATTTAAGGAGTATTTGGATAAGTTTGTCATTGCATTTATTGATAACATACTGATATACTCCAAGACTCAGGAGGAGCATGCAGACCACCTGAGGACAGTACTGCACATGTTAAAAGATCACTAGTTGTACGCCAAGTTCTCCAAGTGTGAATTTTGGCTGGAGAAGGTGCATTTTCTAGGACATGTAGTCTCTAAGGAGGAGTATTATGGATCCAGCAAAGATTGAAGCAGTCAGTGCATGGCCAGCTCCGAAGAACGTGACAGAGATACGTAGTTTTTTGGGATGAGCAGGGTATTATAGGCGTTTTGTCAAAGGTTTTTCAAAGCTAGCCGCCCTACTCACAACGCTTACCAAGAAGGAAAAGAAGTTTGAGTGGACTGATAAATGTGAGCAGAGCTTTTAAGAGCTAAAACGGAGACTCATGAGCACTCCAGTGCTAACCATTCTGGATGTCAGTCAGGGAAATTTTGTGATCTTCAGCGACGCTCCAAGACTGGATTAGGAGTGGTGTTGATGCAGAACGATAAGGTAGTTGCATATGCCTTGAGATAGTTAAAGGAGCATGAAAGGAACTACCCTACGCACGACTTAGAGCTAGCTGCAGTAGTTTTTGCACAAAATATATGGAGACACTACCTTTATGGCATCAAGTGCGAAATCTACACAGACCACAAGAGCCTTAAATACATTTTCATGCAGAAAGAGTTAAACATGAGGCAACGTAGATAGCTCGAGCTGGTGAAAGACTATGACTGTGAGATCTTGCATCACCCAGGAAAGGCCAATAAAGTGCCCGATGCATTGAGTCGGAGGCACTCCACATCACTTATGGCCATCAGCGCCTTGGCGAGAGCTTTACAGAAGGATCTGTGCAGCAGTGAGATCGAGATTCTATCAGGAAAATTATCTAAAATGACTCTCCAGTCGACACTCCTAGACGAGATCAAGGCTAGCCAAGAGCTCGATTTGTCCCTAACCAAGCCAAGGAATGAGGCTAAGGAGGGTAAAAACTCAGATTTTAAAGTCTCAAAGGACGGCATACTCCATTATAAGGGCAGAGTATGTGTGCCGAATGAGGGAGAGCTCAGAAAGTGAATCCTCTCAGAGGCTCATGAGACGCCCTATTCCCTACATCCAGGAGCCAATAAGTTGTATAAAGACCTAAAGAGAAGCTTTTGGTGGCCTAAAATGAAGAATGACGTAGCAGAATTCGTCGCCAGATGCCTTATGTGTTAGAAAGTTAAGGCCGAACATCAGCGTCTAGTAGGAGAATAATAGAAAATCAAGCTACCTGAGTGGAAATGGGATCAAGTCATGATGGATTTTTTTGTCAAACTGCCAAGGATGCCCAGCAGAAATGATGTAATCTGGGTGATTGTAGATCGATTGATGAAATCAGCCAGATTCCTAGCCATAAAGATCAGCAACTAGATGGAATGACTAGCAGAAATTTACGTGACTCAGATCGTAAGGTTGCACGGAGTGCTGAAATCGATTATCTCAGATCGCGACGGATGCTTTACCTCCAGATTTTGACAGAGCGTATAAGCCGCGTTAGGATCCAAGTTGAAGTTTAGCACGGCCTTCCACCCTCAGACTGACAGTCAGTCTGAGAGGACCATACAAACATTAGAAGACATGCTACGTACTTGTGTTTTGGACTTCAAGGGAAACTAGGATCAGAAGCTACCACTGATCGAGTTCTCGTACAACAACAGCTACTATTCCTCAATAGGGATGGCACCATACGAGGTACTCTATGGAAGAAAATGTAGATCCCCGATCCACTGGCATGAGACCAAAGAGAAACACGTAACTAGCACGGACTTCATCAGGGATACGACAGCAGCCGTGAAGCTGATACGGGAAAGGCTAGAAACAGCACACAACCGCCAGAAGAGCTACGCAGACAAGCACCGTAGACCTCTCGAGTTTCATGCAGGAGACTTAGTCTTTATCAAGGTGGCACCCATGAAGGGAGTGATGCATTTTGGAAAGAAGGGGAAACTCAGTCCTAGATACATAGGACCGTTTGAGATTATCGAGAGGATCGGGAACGTAGCCTACAGATTAACGCTTCCTCCTAAGTTAGCTTTGGTGCATAATGTCTTTCACATCTCAATATTGAAGAAATACGTCCCAGATAGTTCAAATGTCCTGAGCCAGGAACCCATCGAGGTGCATGCTGATCTAACTTGTGAGGAGAAACCTGTGCAGATTCTAGCCAAAGAGGAGAAAGTACTTAGAAATAAAGTTATACCACTTGTAAAGGTGTTGTGGCAAAATCATAATATAGAAGAAGCCACTTGGGAACAAGAAGAAGACTTGAGGAGAGACTTCCCGGACTTGTTCTAATTTTCGAGGACGAAAATTTTGTAAGGGGGGTAGGTTATGATGACCACCCTATACGTGTAAACCTAATTACTATGTAATACGTAATTTTGTTTATAATGCAATGTAAATTTGCCAATTGAATGCATTAAACAAGTACAGGATCGTTTAATTATTATTTGTGCAATGAAAGGGGCTACCAACAAGTATAATCAGTCCGCCTCGATATACTTGAAAATACGCATGAGACACGTCGTATCCAGAAAATGGCCCTGACGGCCATTTCTTGACATAGAATAGATGAACTAGTCATCGATATGCTCAGGCTGGTCGTCTGAGCATAATAGTGAAATTTTGCTTAATAAATATACCGTACTGAGGAAATAGTCGAGGTGACAATTTTCTTGACGTGAAATTGATGTATTTATAGTCAGCAGGCCCAATCAGGTCAATTGGGCATGAAATACGAGGTTTTTGTCTGAGAGACATGCAGTATCGGGAAAGGAATCAAGATGACCTATTCTTAGCCTAGAACTAATATAATTAGTCTCAAAACACCGAAACTGGTCGAGTTAGCACAAAAGGTGATTTCCAAGTGGGAATCACACAAATACCAAAAACTGATCCGGACGACCTCGGATGGGTGTAAAACTATTAAAAATGGATTCAGCATGCCCGAATTAGTTAGGATAGCTTGTGTTAGACATTGCGTGCGAAAAAGTTGTATTATGCGCTCGGTGTCGGTATAGTGAAAGACACAACCACAGTGCGGGAAATGAATAGTAAATAGTCATCAAGCGGGCTCATAGGCATTACAACCCAACCAAAAATATCTAGAAATAACTAGAATGAAAATCGAAAGCCATAAGTACAATTTCGGGTGAAAATTAGAACACTGCCGAGAAAGGATCAAAAATCGTAGCGAAAAACTGGACTGTTAAGAAACTAACCCAGTTAGATTGCAACCACCCCAAAACCATGTCTCATTAGATGGAAACTAGCTAGTTTGATTAGTTAGAAAACCCCAAAAAGTAAGAATAAACAATGGGGAAAAAGTACACCAAAAACCCCATAAACAACAATTTATTTTCATTACCATTTCACATCAAATTTGATAAAAAATTGGCTTGTTCTTCTTAAGGTGTGTGCCATTATGGGAGGGCTGCACACATAAGAATTTGTCTCTTGGTTAGGCAAAATTTTAAGTTAATTTGGCTTGATTTGGTGAAGCTAATTGTGGTTAAGTTTGCCTATAAATAGGTGTCACCTCCCTTGCCCTTCATTTCCTTTCTTTTACCTCCCAAAAGCCAAGTATTCTCCCTTCTCCTTGCAGCGAAATTCTGGCCCCTTCCCCTTAGCCAAACACCAAAATTTTAACATAAAAACTCTTACACAAGGCTTGCTTACAAGGGTGCGTAGGAGTACACATTTTGAAGCTCATTTCAGTAAGGTCCTAGAACCAAGTTCCTTTGTGGTTTGGTGTTATGTTTGGTTCAATATTAAGAGCAAAATTTTTGTGTTCTCTCCTAGTTAACGTTGACCCCTTAACCCTTGGATCAGACGGCTTTTTAGTCATTCAAGCCTAGCTTGGATTTGTGCTTAAACCGAAGCACACAAGGTATAAACCGAAAACCTTACCTCTTTATGGTTAGTTGTTTCTAAGTTTTCGATCAAGAAGTTTATGTGTATTTGTTTATGCAAATGGGTTGTAATAAGTTTATTTTGAGCCCTTAGCATTCCAAGTTTGTGGTTATGTGGTTATGTTTACATGTTTTTATGAATGGTCTGTGGATGAACGATGCATGGACGTGTTAGGAAAAAAACTGGAAACAAATCTGTCCAGTTTTAGGGCCAGGGATTTGGTTATTTTAGGACACATTGTGGTCTGTTTTTGAGAAAGCATAAAACACAAAACTTTAAGGAAATTTTGTTATGAGCATTTTTGCATCAAATAGAGCTTGGCCAAAAATGGCTCTAAGATAGGGTTTTAAACTATTTTTCAACTGGAGGTCAAAATTGCGGCCAAAATCCCGATTCCAGGAACGACCTCAGATTTTCATTAAAACGACCCATTTAGATTCTGAACCAGACTTCAATCAAAACATGAAAGTTTTAGATCTCGACGAAACCTTAAAACTGACTCACGTGGGTTTCAAAATTCAATCGTTTTCCTGCAAACTGGAAATTTTTGGTAAAAACTGGACATGAATTTGGCCACGGGTTTTTATGATTTCGGACCCTTTAGAGGTCAAACCGAGCTTCGAGATGTTCACAAGAGTTGTTTATCTCGTAAAGGAAAAAAACTTTTACGTTTACCAATTTCACAAAAAAAATCGTTTCGGACAAGTTTTATATGGTTTTCCGAAAAAGGGTTCAAAAACCCCCTTAACAAATGAACACTAAAATGTGTTCTCCATTTTAAAAAATGAAAAACGATTTTTGTAAAAACACACCCACCTTCCAATGGGGTGCTAAGGGGTTGATTTTAAAGAATTATGTTGTTCCAAAACTTTACAAATTTTTAGAATGTTTTTTATAAAACTGGTGAAGTAGCTCGGTTGGCTACCAAGCAAAACTGTGAAGTAACCGGATAGATGACTAGCCCAACTAGTCAATAGGCACAATGTGAGGAAATTGGTTAGTGGACTAACTTGTTAAACAGTCCAAATGCCAGGTAACCCGATAGGTTACACAGTCTGTGTGCTAGGTAACCTAATGTGTTACACAGTTCAATACACAAAGAAGCCCGGTGGGCTACACCGTTGGCAAAACACGAGGTAACCGGTCAGTAGACTGGTCGGTCAACGGGTCAAAGACCGAGTTTGAATGTGAAGGTGAGATACGTTGATTAACTTGTCAAATAGATGAATTAATCAGTCTCGTTAGATACCAGTATTGTCAAAGTAGAACAACTAGGTATCGAGGGGCATCGGTAACCTATAATAGTAAGAAGTTATAGTCGCTAATGATCAAAGTGACTTAAAAACGAATATTAATGACAATACGTTATGATTATAGGATGTTACCTGTAAGTGCATCGAGGTGAAGTACAAACTGTCGGCTAACAGGTAAGTACAATTCTGCCTACAGTATGAACGAAAATGAATTTAAAATGGTTGTTTAAATTATGTTAAGTATTGCAGTATGGTGTGCTTGTTGCATGACATATAGGAGGTTCATAATCGTGTAGATTAGTGAACATCATAAGCTTGTCGCATGACACATAGGAAGTTCATAATCGCATATATGAATGAATATCATAAGATAAGCTGCCGTTACAACCCCATCGAGGCATGATTTGGGGATGAGCCTAGATGGGCATTAGGCATGTTGATAATAGTACTCATAATCAACAATTGGGTAATCAGATTAAGGGTGTCAGTATAACGGACCAAGTCGAGACCATAAAGAAAATGAGTATGAATAAATGGGGCAAATGGCCCACGAGCGAAAGGCTCTCTATGGTCATGGTGAATCCGATGATCTGCGCGCCATAATACTAACACCAGGGGCCTTCAGATAAGAAAAGATAAATAATAAAAAAGCATAATTTGAGCAGAACCACTTCATGCATTGTTCACGGTATGCATTAGTTTTAGACATAGTATGCTTCACCGTTGCATGACATAATATGATATGTTTCTCATGCTACATGATTTGATCGAATAACTTGCACTCTGTGAGATGCTACATGATATGTTCCTTTGTTCTGTGTATGTTGTAATGCGTGATACGTGTGATATATGGTTTATGGTTTACTATGCCATTGTGTATGGCTATGTTTTAAATCTGGTTTTACAGATGATATGTTGTACTTACTGAGCGTTAAAGCTCACGTAGTGTGTTTATGCTGTAGGTAAGAGACCTACAAGTTAAACACTACTGGGCAATGATGGCGGCAGGGTGGATGTGAGGGTGAGGTTATGGATACCACCACCAGAGTCTACTTCCGTAAATTATTTTGAGAGTTTATTTTATGAGTAGTAATTTAACAGTTTGGCATTTTGTGTATTTATATGTTAATCCAAATTGTACTAATATTTTGTATGGATTTAAGTATAAGTATGTAGTACCTAAATTGATAAACGCACTATTAAAAAAAAATCCCTAAAATTCGGTATCTATAAGTAATGGTTTTTTAAACGAGATAAGTTAAGATAAGTAGTGTTTTCAGTGACGGTTTGTGCCACCAGAGCACGGGTCGTCACAGGGCAGCAGCTAAAATTTTTGTCCCCTCAAGCTTAGCTAATTAAGCTTAATAAAGTTGCTTAGAGTTAATTAAACTTGTTTAGGGTTGGTCTATAAATAGGTCAACTTGACCATTTGAACCATTTTCTTCTTCTTGCTCTCCCACACACTCTAAAGCAACCAAATTTTCTTCTTCTTCCTCTCAGCCAGCCAAACCCCCTCTCAGCCAAAAACACACCCAAAAATTTGTCACAAATTGCTTGGATCGAACTCAATTTTTGGGTCACATAAATGTAATCGCTACGAACCTTTCTTTGTGGATTTTTTTTTAGTAAAGTGTAACCTCAAGAAATTTATTATGTATTTGAGCACATGGGTTGTAATAAGTTTACTTTGAGTTTTAAGCACTTTATCATGTGGTTATGTGGTTGTGTGGTTATGGTTTTTGTTTTTATGCTTTGTGGTATGCTTGGATAGTTAGGGTTTGCATGAGAAGCAAATCTATCCTTATTTTTAGCCACGGATTTTGAGATTTTTGAGCATGATGTTGATAGATTTTTAGATCTTGCATAACATAAAAGTTTTAGAAAATTTTGTAATGAATGTTTTTGCATTAAACAGACCTAGGCTAAAAACGATGTTAAGATAGGCTTTTCGATGGTTTTCTGACTGGAGGTCAAAACTAAGACTGTAATCTTAGAGGCAGGGATAGTTTTGGATTTTTGTAAAAACGAGTAACCTTGAGTCCGAATCAGTTTCTAGGCTCAACATGAAAAACGTAGACCATGTCGAAAACTTAAAAATGGGCTATGTGAGTGTCAAAAATTCAATAGTTTTAGGGCCTAGATAGAGCGGTATTCCTAAACTTAAAAACTAGGAAATTTTCTAAAACTGGGCTAAAGCAAAGCCATGGGTTTGATATGTTTAGGAGAGGCTTGAGTCTGAATCAAGCTCCGAGATGAACATGAAAGTTGTCCATCTCAGCGACGCCTTAACATATCATGTTAAGCAATTTTACAAATTTGATCTTTTTAAGCAAGTTGTGATTGGTTTTTCAAAAGAGGTTAAAAAAAAACCATATTTTTGACTTAACACCAAAGAGTTCTCTTTCAAAATGAGATAAAGGATTTAAGACAATGACCACACCTTCCAACAGGGTGTTAAGAGGATTGTTTTTTTAAGAGTATGTGTTTCTCAAAATGAAAAATACGCTTGCGAGCAGTTTCAAAAATGGTAGGATAGTAAAGGTACCTCGATTACCTTAATTGGCCGATTAGTTAATTAGCCGATTAGCTAGCATGACCAAGAGAGAAAGAAAGATGTTAATTGATTTATCAAGTAAATAAATCAATTAACCATGATTAGAAAATAGTTAAACGAACTCTCCAAAAATATAGCAGTTTAGTACTGAAAGGGGGATCGGTAATAGATGCCAAGAGATGTGTTAGTCACTAACAATATTAGTGACTTAAAAATGAGTATTAATGGAATGTGTTATGATTATAGGTAGACACCTGTATCACAACAAGGCATAGTATGAATTGCCTATAGATCATATAAGTACAACTCTGCCTACAGCATGAATGAAAATGGTTTTAAATAGTTATTTTTACGATGAGAATGCTTTTATTCTTTAATCGCGTATGATTGATGAATAACATGATGAAGATGTTTTAGTCAGCCTTTACGATAAACATGTTTTTATTCTTTCATCGTCTATGATTACTGAATAACAAAATAGAGTGATGATAGTAAATCATGATCTCAACAATTGGATAATTAAAAAGTGAGTCAAGACTCATTGAGCGTGTCGTACCAGCCTCTCGATCTGTGGGAAGGTTTTCAGTTTAAGTATGATGAGCCCAGGCTCCAAAGAAAGTTTGTGGTCTTAGTGAATTCAAAGATTCGCACACATTCGGTACTGACACACGGGCCCTCAAGACAAGTAAAAGAAAGATAATGCATAATGAAGCATAATTGAGCATAATCAATTCATGCATAATACACGATATGCTTTAGAGTTGAATGATACATGTTATACTTCTAAGCTATGATATATGTTTCTAAGTATGATATGTATTTTTAAGTTATGATATATGCTTTGAGATATAGTATATGCTATCAAGTTAGGGGATGTGCCTTTAAGTTATGGCATGTGTTTTTAAATGATAGTTTTGCAGGTTAAGTGTTGTACTTACTGAGTATAGGAAAAAATTGGTAAAAATGCATCAGAGCGGCCCAGCAGAATTACAAAAAAATTTTAAGATCGTTAAATATCTCAGAATGCCATATATAATAAACTAACAATAGTAAAACTCATACCTCAAGAGGACGCCAAACTGCAGGAGGAGAATGACCGGAAGGACTTTAACCAACTAGCCTTCTCTACTATTCTCCAATTCTCGGATGGCAGAGTGTGTGGGCACTCAGTTCCTCGACCGGTATGCTAGCACTACTAGTCTTCTTCTGACCACCTAGATCTCTAAAGAACTTATCATCACGTAAGTTATGCAACAATAAACCTGCTCACTTGAGAGTCCGTGGTCTGAGAGAACTGGAGTGACAAGACCCCTATTTATAGACTAGTATGAGGTGATCTCTTGAAATCGAATTGGACTAGGAAAAGATTTTCTCCCTTCCTTTCCTCACAAATCTGAATTTTCCATAGGCCAAAAACAAGGGAAGATTCGGCCATCTGGGATAGATTTTGCTTTCTAAATTCAAATAGGATTTTAACTTAAATTTCATCTCATCATTATCCACTATAACCGAATTTTCCCTTAGCCCAAAATCAAGGCTAGATTCGGCCATCCAAGTGTAAGGAGAATCAAAATCCAAATAGGATTTTCTAGCTTGAATTTTATCTCACCCTTATTCACATAAAACTAAAAATCCTCTCAGATTTATCGATAAAAATTTCGACCATGTAAGGGAGAGAATCAAAATTCAAATAGGATTTTCTTGCTTGAATTTCCCTCTATCCTTATCCATCAAAAACTGAAATTTCCATTAGGCTTATCCATAGAATTTCAACCATCATTTTGAGGGAGAGGAATCAAAATCCAAGTAGGATTTTATAGAATTCCCTTTCATCCTTATCCATAAAAACTAAAATCTCCTAAGGTTGTTATGCCTTAACAAATTCGGCCATTCTAGTTAGGTTTAGGATTTAAAATTCAAGTAGGATTCAAACAAGATTTTCCTCTCTATTATCCGTAAAAAAAATTGAAAAATTCACCATGTGGATTCATCCACAAAAATTTGAATTTCACTTGGACTATGATTCAAAATTTGAATTCAAATTTCAAAATTCAAAATTCAAAATTCAAAATTCAAATTCAAATTTCAAATTTAAATTTCGATTTCAAATTTCAAATTTAAATTTCAAATTTTAAATTTCAAATTTCAAATTTCAAACTCCATAAAAGGTTGTATTTCAAATTTTTTCCTCACAGATAATTTTCTATAACTCCAATTCAAACTCAAATAAAATCATGGCAATTTTATTTGGAATTCGAATAATTCTATACTCTATTATCCAAAACAAAATCTGAATTCAACTGGAGAGAATATTGTCATCCAATCCTTTCCTATGTCTACTGTAGGAAAATAAATCGGTAAAACGTATCAGAGTGGCGCAGCGGAACAATAAAAATTTTTAGATCGTTAAATATCTCATGATGCCATATACAATAAATCAACAACAATTAAAACTCATACCTCAAGGATGCCAATCTTGCAGGAGGAGAATGACGGGAGGCTTCAACCAACTAGCCTTCTCTACTATTCTCCAATTCCCGAATGGCTGAGTGTGTGGGCACTCTGAACCTCGATCGGTATGCTAGCACTGCTAGTCTTCTTCCGACCACCCAGATCTCTAAAGAACTTTATTGTCACGATGAGCTGTGCAACAATAAGCCTGCTCACCTGAGAGTCTGTGGTCTAAGAGAACTGGAGTGGTAGGTCCTCTATTTATAGACCTGCATGAGGTGAATCTCTGAATTTGAATTGGATTAGGAAAAGATATTTTCCCTTATCCAAACCCATAAAATCCGAATTTTTCCAAGGGAGAATCTCCACAAAAAATTCGGTTTTTCTTAGGATAAATCCAATCCAAATCAAAACAAGATTTTAACTAGAATTTTATCTCCCTTTTTCAACCAAAAAATCTGAATTTTTCTTGGAGAAAATCTCAACAAAAGTTTCGGCCATTATGGATAAGGGAGAATCAAAAATTCCACTTGGATTTTCAAGCTTGAATCTCATCTCAACCTTATCCAAAATAACCGAATTTCCTAGGAGATTTTCTCCCCAATTTCGGCCACTTTTCAGGGAAGGAGAGAATCCAAATTCAACTAGGATTGAAACTTGAATTTTTCCCTTGAATCCTATCCACAAAAACCGAAATTTGCTTGAGGATTATCCTCAAAATTTCGTCCCTTATTTGTTAGGATTTGGATTCAAAATTCAAGTAGGATTCTAACAAGATTATCCTCTCCAAATCCAACTCAAATTCGAATTTCAAACCTTGTGGATTTTCCACAACAAATTCGAATCCTACTTGGACTGTGATTCAAAATTTGAATTTCAAATTTCAAATTCAAATTTCAAATTTCAAATTTAAATTTCAAATTCAAATTTCAAATTCGAATTTCAAATTCAAATTTCAAATTCAAATTTCAAATTCAAAATTCAAATTTCAAATTTCAAAATTCAAATTTCAAATTTCAAAATTCAAATTTCAAATTCCACAAAACGGTTGTATTTCATATTCTTGTTCTCATAGATAATTTTCTACAACTCCAATCCAATCTCAAATAAAATCATGGCAACTTTATTTGGAGTTCGAATAATTGTGTACTCTATTATCCAAAACAAAATCTGAATCCAACCGGAGAGAATCTTGCCTACCATCCTAATCCTGTGTCATCACCATCCATGCATAATAAACTAGCCAATAGCATACACAAATCAATTTGCCAAACGTTAAGTAATTATGTGGAGCTAGTAGAGGGACTGATTGGACATATATAATCGGGCTCCCGTGATTCCATATGATCATCATTCTTTACCGAACAACTCAATCATATGATCACCAGTTTCAGAGTCACACCACTGTAAACCTGAAATTGAACTCCCAATTATATACCGTATTACGTAAGCCTGTGACGAGCTACCATCCAATGACCTTGTCATATATGCAAAACCCTCATATGATATCCATGATCAGCCTTAGGTCAAAGTCCATTTAATCCTACTGATCAGGCTATCTTAAAGTTCCATTATACTACCGAATTAAGAAAATGTTTATTCACCATATGTGAATAAGAAGTCATCCGCCCAGTTGACGACCCAAGGCTTTGTCCATTTTCACATTCAGTATAATGCCTTTAAGAGGATACCTTTAACTCCTTAGAGCTATGATTCCGATATCTGTAAACAAACCCTTCATCGTATACAAGTCATGCACCCAACGAACCGGTCTATAAGCTTACTACCTCTGAGACGCTTTAGCCATTAGAACATCAAAGTACACAAGTCATATACATGAAGTAGTTCATTTACTCAGGATTAAGGTTATTGCACAATGAACGTCAAAAGCAGATTGATCCACTCATAGCGGACTACGTAGATCAATCACGCTTTAGTCCCGGTCTAATATGTCATCACCGAGCAACATATCCATGTCTCTACTTGGGAGTCCAACTCCAGACAGTCAAGACAAACCGTCCCCTCTAAGGCTTTAGACAACATAATAGTCTTAACATGAGTTAGATGCTCGGTCTAACCCTATAGACTACAGACCATAGTTTAGACTGCTAACTTTAGAACATTGTCTTCTCGCATACAAAAATCCATTTCATGCAACGTTCTAACAGTTTTAACACAAGCAGTCAGTGAGCCATATTTGCTTACATTTACTTTAACATATAAATAAGACGAGGACAGAGAGCAATGTAATGAATAACCTCTATGTATAATTTTATTATCCAGTTCAAAATGAATACATCAAAATGTCTCTAATACTTAGGACATTTCCTAACATCTACACCATCCATGAATAGTCAACTAGCCAATAAGCATACACAGATCAATTTTTCATTTGTTAAGGAATTATATGGAGCTAGTAGAGGGATCAATTAGACATATATAATCAAGCTCTCGTAAATCCATATGATCATCATTCTATACCGAACAACTCAATCATATGTTCACTAATTTCAGAGTCACATCACTATAAACCTGAAATTGAACTCCCAATTATATACCGTATTATGAAAGCCTGTAACAAGCTAATGTCCAATGACTTTGTCATGTATGCAAAACCCTCATATGATATCCATGATTAGGCTTAGGTCAAAGTCTGTTCAACTTACTGATCAGGCTATCTTAAAGTTCCATTATACTACCGAATAAGAAAATGATTATTCACTATATGTGAATAAGAAGTCATCCACCTAACAGATGACCCAAGGTCTTGTCCATTTTCACATCAATATAATGCCATTAAAAGGATACCCTTAACTCCTTATTAGAGCTATGATTCTGATATCTGCAAATAAACCCTCCATCGTATACAAGTCATGCACCCAATGAACCGGTCTTTAAGCTTACTACCTCTGAGATGTTTTAGCCATTGGAACATCAAAGTACACAAGTCATACACATGAAGTAGTCCATTTACTCAGGATTGAGGTTATTGCATAATGAACATCAAAAGCAAATTGATCCACTCGTAGCAGACTACGTAGATCAATCACACTTTAGTCCTGGTCTAATATGTCACCACCAAACAACATATCTATGTCTCTACTCAGGAGTCTATGCTCTGGACAGTCAAGACAAACAGTCCCCACCATGGCTTTAGATAATATAATAGTCTTAACATGAGTTAGATACTTGGTCTAACCCTATAGATTACAGACCTTAATTTAGGCTGCTTACTTTAAAACATTGTCTTCTCGCATACAAAAGTCCATTGCATGCAACGTTCTAACAGTTTTAACACAAGTAGTTAGTGAGCCATATTTGCTTACATTTGCTTTAACATGTAAATAGAATAAAGACAACTAGCAATGTAATGAATAACCTCTATATAATTTTATTATCCAGTTCAAAATAAATGAAATACATTAAAATGTCTTTCATGCTTAGGGCATTTCCTAACAATCTCTTACTTGCCCTAAGCAAGTAGATGTGCCATGTTATGCATCCCCTGTGACACCCCGACCTCGGCCATGTGCAACTATCACAATCTGACTCCATTGTCAACTGCAACAGCCCGTGCACCTCATCAGGTCCTCATAAGAACTCTTTTTACTTTGAATCTCTCATTTTACAAGGTCTAAAATTTTCGCCCATATTTTTTTTTCTTTTCAAAATACTTTTCTTGCATAATAGCATTGTATGAAAGCCATATAAAATTTAAAACTAAACTTTAGTTGTCTATTGTACAATACAACATAATTTACAAAGATACATTTTTCTTTAACTTTGTCTCTCGAAACACATTTTCTTCAAAATCTTTTGACGCTCAACGGAAAACTGATAGCAGGACCATAATCCACAGTGGATTCCCTATCCCATTGGCACCGCGTATTCTGCCACTATCTAGGTATTCTACTGGACAGGTTTCTTACCTATAACATGAACAAACTGATGAGCTAACAGGCTCAGTAAGTTTAAACATACAAACTACGAATCACATAGATTCAAAAATATCAATAATAGATTTTCCTATGAATAATACTATTCATCCATGAATAGTAGTATTCACACTATGAACAGTAACTTTGACTTTTGGCTATTGAATAGTAACTTCGACTCTAAACGGTTACTATTTATGTCACCCTAACCGAGTCCACTACACTTAACGTTAGTGTCAGTTATGCTTAATTATGCTCAATTATGGCTTTCATCACGTTTTTAGTCATTATCGTTGTTTATGTTTTGGTTTTGAGCTCATTTTGGTCTTGTACCGTTTTCATGTACACACTGACTGTAAGGGCCCTTGGGAACGACCCTGAGGCTAATTCTCCCCAGTCCATCATCGCCCGAAGTAGTCATTATGTCCCCGTAGGACCTATAAACCTCCACCTTATTATTGGAGGCTGGTAAGCCAAACATGGTTTCATTACCGTCTTTCAATTATAGTTCAGACCGGATGGCATTCATAATTAAATATCATAGTATTTCATATTGCAGACATGAAAATGCATGAACTTACTACAACTACGATAATGTCCACCTTCGGAAATCCTCTGCAGTTTTGTTATCTTCTCTAGTTGGGTTCCCTACAGACAAAGTATTGTCTGTTAATACCCATCATCAATTATCACTTTGGATATATTCATTTTGTTATTAACTTTACAACACATTTCATCTATTCATGTGATACACAGTTTGCAACACACCCGTGTCTAAACCTGTGCACCCCTCGGGTTTCCACTACACACCCCTCGGGTTTCCACTACACACCCCTCGGGTTTCCACTACACACCCGTGTCTAAATGTACACGCCCGTGTACTTATAAATTTTATATATTTTTTAACTTTAAAATCTTAATCACGGCCTCTAGAATCTTATTTAAGACTTCTAGTTCCTTAACGGTCCTTTCCGAGCCTTTCAGAAATTTTTGGTCAAAATGACCATTTTACCCCGATGGGTCTCGGACCGTAACATTTTCAATCTATCATTTTTTTGGGATTTTCTAGCCCAAATATCATAAAGTAATATTTCTTAGGCTTCGGTATATTTTTACAGCATTATTTGCTGAAATTTGGTAACTATTCCTTACCCGACCCTCAGGGACTATTCATCTGATATCTAGGGTCGTTTCTCGTTTTTCTAGTGTTTCAGAACCTCAAATGGGTATTTCACTATTCCTGAAACGTTTTCCATTCCATTCCCGAGCCTTGGTTTCTGAGGGGCTCGGGTTTTCTATCCCGTACATAAAATTTTCCCCCTCGTTTCCTAAAATACCCCTAACGTCAATTTTTCCTGTTTTCAGCATTTTAGATATTGGAGGTTGGTTTTACTATTTCTCTTGGGTTTAGTTTTCCATTACCAACTCTAATATATCGAGGGGTCTCGGTTTCCTTTCCGAGCCTACATTTTTACCCCTCGTTTCCTGAAATACCCTTATGCCGTTTTAGAAATTTCGGCAGTATTTCTGCTTATATTTTTAGGTTTCCCTGGTGTTAGGTACGCCTCAAGACCTTGGTACCTACTACATACTATACCAGAGACCTATTTTATGCAAAGTTACCAAAATTTATGTAAAACTTTTCCACATTAACATCATTCCAATCACAACACAAATTTCATCAATTTTCTACCATCATGGCCACGGTTTCCACATGGAATCAACACCAATAATTTTTTTACCACAAGGCTCATTTATCATCATTTACTCTTAGGGTTCCTAATCCACAATTCAACATTAAAAACCTAAGAAAGTTTCATTCCAACCTAGCCAATACATGCCATGGTTTCATGTTCAAAGCCATAAGAAAATTTTATCTTATTCTTATGGTCTTTTTATCAACATTTCTTCATCAAATTCATCACAAAATTTTTCTCATTTTCTCATGTATATTGGCCATGGGTTTGATATGAAACATGCATCAAAATTTGCTTGTTTCTTGATTCTACAACATGCTTTAAGTAACATAACACCAAACCATCATAAACACTAAAACATTTCATCGAATTTTCAACATTTTTCCACACCTACAAAGCCACGATTTTCATGAAGAAAATCAATGAAAAACACTTTAAAATGGTGGCTCACCTTATCACTTTGATCCCTTGCTACTTAGACTAGGATTGAAGGCTAATTTTGTGAAGAAATTTTGTCAAAATTTGGCTTAGAATGGGATGGAAGCTCACGGCCAGAATTGGACAGCATGGGGCTGCATTTTCTGATTTTTTTTTTCAAGTGAATTTCCACTCCTATTTATAGGCAAAAGAGTGGAGGACCATTTGGTAATTTTCCCCAACAATTTGGTAATTGTCTAGGGACTTTTTAGCCACATTTTTGGGGTCAAAATGAAATTTTTTTGCTAATTTTTGTTGCTTTTGGCCAAACCCTATTCATCCATTTTCCTTAAATTTTTTTTCATGCCATTTTAGCTTAATCTTGGCCCTTGATCCAAGATTCCCTTTAATCCTCACCATTAATGCTACCTAACTCCATTTAAAGCCTTTATTTCTCATTTAATACATCATAATTTTGATGTCATCATGACATCACCCAATTAATTCATATATATTAATTTGTGGTCAACGATTGACCGAAAGTCAAACTGAATGGAAATTTACTGAAATTGCGTAGGTGAGTTTCTGACACCTCAGGTGCGATCGATCTGCCTTATTTTGCTTCCGTTTGACTAAAATTCATTACCGTAAATTTTTGTCTTTTAGTGCACCTCGGTGCACTCTCTAGGGTTTTTGGCTCCGTTTTTGAGCCGTCTCACCCGTTTCTGTTCGGGAAGATTTTCCATCTCTGAACCTACACTCTTTAATACTGTTAGAACATTTTACAGCATTCTAACCAATATTAAAACATAACTTTTTTCACATTTTATACATTAAAATTGTTATATACATGCAATTTTAAATTTCTTCGAGAATCTTAAAATTCCCAGTTATCACATCCCCATCACCTCAACATGCCTTTTAAAGCTTCTAGCCACCAAAGTCTTAGTAAAGAGATCGACAATGTTGTCCTCGGACGTGACTTTACATAAATCCACTTGTCTTGTCTCAACATGCCCTCTAATAATGTGGTACCTCCGATCTATGTGCTTGGTCCTCTTGTGGTGCGGAGATTCCTTTGTATTGGCAATAGCTTGTCAATACCTGGAATGACCTCAAGGTCTCTAAAGAACTTGCGGAGCTAAACCACTTCTTTAGATGCCTCAGCTGCAGCCATATACTTAGCCTCCATCGTAGAGTCAGCTGTGCAACCCCGTTTCATGCTCCTCCACACAATGACGCCTCCTCTGAGTAAGAACATTGATCCTGATGTCGATTTCCTCGACTCCTTATAAGTCTGGAAGTCTGAGTCCATGTATCTTATGGGTGTTAGGTCCTCTCCAGAATACACCAACATATAATCTCTCGTTCTCTTAAGATACTTAAGTATATGCTTTACTGCTTGCTAGTGCTTGATTCCAAGATTTGCTTGATATCAACTCACCATACCTACTGCAAAACATATATTTGGGTGAGTGTAAAGCATAGTGTACATAAGGCTACCCACAGCGGATGCATGAGGGACCTTACTCCTATGCTCTCTTTCTTCCGATGTCTTGGGACAGTCATCCAACAAAAGAGTTAAACCAGCAATGGAAAGTTGTGAACCTTTCTTTGCCTCTTGCATTGCATACTTGTCAATTATTTTATCTATGTATGAAGCCTGAGATAATGCTATCATTTTGTTCTTTCGATCTTGTTGCTTCTTAAAATGCTACGCAAGCACATGTGTCGCATACAAGTAATACAGTGTACAAGAGTACAGATATAGTCCCACAGAAAATGTTATCACCATAACATCTAAATAAAAATCAAAATTAAGAATATGCAAGAATTGATGCATAATTAAAATTGTCTTAAACTCACTATACTAGTATGAAATAAAAATGCACAAAGCAACTGAAAACTAAATAAAACAGATTTAAAAACAATTGGTAATGGAATGACTGAGATTCAATTTCTCCTTTTTCTGCAACCTGACTCAGTATGCTACGGCAATGCTACAGCATTGCTACAGCAATGTTACTTAGTTAACCTAGAACTCAAAATTTCACAAGTTTCTTCCGAAATACTTATGCTAATAACTTCTTGCTTCATTTTCAACATATTCCTATGCTAAATGGAGTATGAAGTCAAATTAAGCTTAGGTTCCAAAAGGTTATACGAGACAAGCATGCATTCCTACTCAACTTGCAAAATTAATTAGGTTACTGCACAAACCCAACTAAACACACATTACCCAACACCCATCTAATTCCAATTAGTTTTCCAACTAACTGAAATCACAGTTTTATGCTCAAGATGGCCAGTCAAAGAACACAAATAAAACAACAAAATGATGTTGAATAAACTGAATAACATTAAAGTAGCAAGCTCAGCATACGAATCTAGTCACAGAAATGGGTACTTTATCATCCCAGTCTTAAAGGAAATTAGTTCATGATTGATTGGTCAAACCCACCAGAAAAAGAAAACATTGTACGGGAAGAAGTAAAAATGAGAGTACAACCGAAAATGGAGGAGAGATTGACAAAATAGATGCGCACACGATGCACGACTGCTTTCTAATTTCTCCTTCTAGAATATGCCGAAATCTCCTCCAATCCTTGTACGTTTCTTTCCTCTTCTGGGTTCTTCTCTTTTTGTCCTCCTTTTTGCCGTATATTCTATCTGCTTCTTCCTTCTTCTTTTCTGAATGCAACATGTTTCCTTTTAAGTGCTAGGGCAAATGGAGGATGTACATGTGTACATAATCTAATGGCTGAGTTTTTGTTTGGTGTCCTTGGATTAAGATAGCTCAGAAGCCTGTCTTTTTTGCCGAGATCACCAATAAAATTGGCTGCCAGCTGTATGTTGACCTGTCAAAATATCTGAATATTTTCTGCCCAATTTGCTATAGCAATGTTATAGCATTGCTGTAGCAACGCCTGAAATCAGTCTTCCTTGTCATTTTTCTCCAATTTTTGCAATTCCATCCTAGCTGCAGCTTGACCTCCTTGTCCAAACATCCTTCCACTACTTCAACTCTGCAAAACACTTAAAAGCAATATAAACTAACTTAAAAAATTAAATTTAACATTCTAAAATAAAAGACTGCACTAAAAATCAAAAAAATGCTTTAGTCAACTATTAAAATGCTAAGAACTCAATGGACCAAACATCTTTTTACATCCCCAAATGGCTGTAATAACTCTATTTCATAGAGTTATCAGATCTCTAAAGAGACAAATGCCTAGAACATAATTAGCTTCTCCCAAGTCCTTCATGTCAAACTGTTGGTGCAATCAAAGCTTGACTGATGATAAACTCCCTACATCATTCCCAATGAGTAGTATATCATCGACATAGAGTACCAAAAAGACCACTTTTTTATCCTTAATACGTTTATAAACACAAGGTTCATTAATGTTCTGCTCAAAACTGAATGTTTTGATCACTTAATCAAACCTTTGATTCCATGAGCGCGATGCTTGCTTTAATCTGTATATAGATCTAAGCAGCTTGTAGACTTTTCTCTCTTGGCCTTTTACCATGAACCCGTCGGGCTGTATCATGCGGATACTTTCCTCAAGATGGCCATTTAAGAATCCTGTCTTGATGTCCATTTGCCAGATCTTGTAATCGGAGCCACAGCAATGGACAAAAGAATACAGATAGACTTCAACATAGCAACAAGTGAAAAGGTTTCATCATAATCGATTCCAACCTTTTGTGTGTACCCCTTTGCAACCAGTCTAGCTTTGAAAGTTTCCACTCTCCCTTCTGCATCCTTCTTTCTTTTGTAGACCTACTTACATCCAATGGGTTTTATCTCATCCGGTAGATCTTCAAGTTCCCAAACCGAGTTGGATTTCATAAAATCCATCTTATTATTCATGGTCTATTTCCAAGATCTAGAATCAACATCATTTATAGCTTCATCATAAGTGACCAGATCATCCTCATGCTCATGAGCCTCGGCCTGGTATACCTCAGCATCATACATGAAGAAATTAGGTTTCCTTGAAACCCTCCCACTACGACGAAGCACCCTAAATTGTTGATCGTCTATAGGTCTTTCACCAGAACTTGGACTTGTGTCTAAGATCAAAATCTGTGGAGCAGTTCTCTCACCCAATAACTCTTCTAGCACCACTTTACTTCGAGGCTTAAAGTCATTCATGTGACTTTCCTCCAAGAATGTCGCATGGGTTGATATAATGACTTTTTGTTCCTTTGGGTTATAGAACAGACCTCCCTTAGTTCCCTTAGGATACCCTACAAATATGCACAATTCTAATCTTGGTTCCAACTTCTTCGCATCCCCATCTAGTACATATGCCGGGATGCCCTATATTCTTATATGTCTAAGGGAGGGCTTCTTGCCATGCCACAATTCATACTGTGTCCTAGAAGTTGACTTACTTGGAACCTGGTTCAGAATATAGCATGCCATTTGTAATGCAGATCCCTAAAATGATAACGGCAGCATTGAATAACTCATCATGAACCATACCATATCCAATAAGGTCCTGTTTCTCCTTTGGGCTACATCATTCTGTTGTGGAGTACCAGGTGTAGTCAATTGGGATAATATCCCATTCTCTACAAGATATCCTAGAAATTCATCAGAGAGGTATTTGCCACCTCGATCAGATCGAAGTGTCTTTATGGATTTACCCAATTGCTTTTCCATTTTCGCACGATACTCTTTGAACTTATCAAAGGTTTCGCTCTTGCAGTGCATTAGGTACACATATCCATATCTCGAGTAATCATCTATAAAGGAGACATAATACTCGAACTCTTCTTGTGCTACAACATTCATAGGGCCACATACGTTGGTGTGCGTAATTTCTAAGAGTTCCTGAACCCTGGTACCCTTAACCCTAAAAGACCTCTTAGTCATCTTACCCTCAAGACAAGACTCACATTGAGGAAGACGTACCTCCTCCAGAGATTCTAAAGGACCATCTTTCACCAACCTTTGAATCCTATCCTGATTAATATGACCTAGTCTTAAATGCCAAATATACGCCTTGTTAAAGTGAGAAACTTTCAACCTTTTAGAGTTATCAGTTAATTCGGTGTCAAGCAGTGAGTATATCTTTGGTTTGATTAAATACAGGTTTCCATCCATCCATCCACAACAGATAAAAGACTTGTTTTTACGAATATCAACTCTTTTAGTAAAAGAAACTGAATAAGAATCTTTTATTAAACAAGCTACTGATATAAGGTTCCTCCTAAGATTAGGAACATAAAAACAGTCTTTCAATAATATAAACCTAAATTCATCAAAATAAAGATAAACATCTCCCACTGTCTCAGTAACCACCAAGCTACCATCTCCAGTTCATAATGAGAGGCTTCTATCATGTAGACTTCTCATTTCTACGAACCCTTGCATAGAAACACAAACATGATTAGTGGCACCTGAATCAATGACTCAAGTGTCTTTCGATTCTTCCACCAAATACGCTTCTAAATAAAGAAGTTCCTTACCTTCCTAGCCCTTGGCAGCTAGGAATTCTCAGCAAACCTTCTTGAAGTGACCTACCTTCCTACAGTGGAAGCACTTGGACTTTTTAGGGTTCTTAGGTTTCTTGTTCTTCTTCTTCTTTTTCCCATTCGAGGCAGGAGGAACAAAAGAACTGGAAGCCGGTTGCTTCTTATTTGGCCTCTTCTTCTTCTTTGAGGGTTTGGAAGATTCTGCCAAATTGGCCTCACCTTTTGATTAGACTGCATCCCCATCCCTAATCATCCGCTCATAAGCTTGGAGTTGCTTAATGAGCTCAGTGAGTCCTAACTCCCTTGTTGCCAGATTATATGTGGCCTTAAACCCCACAAAATCCTACGACCGAGTTTTCAACACCATTTCGATCTAGGTGTTATAGTCCAGTTCAGCACCGTTTTTGGTAGCTTTAGCAAAGAATCCTATAAGAGTGAGTATATGGTCCTTCACCAGAGTTCCTGGCTTCTGCTTTGAGTTCATGATACTGGTGATAGCAGACCATCGAGCCAATTTTTCTTGGCCTCTGAACATGTCTTCCAGGTTTTCCATGATGTCCCTATTAACTTGATAAGTCTCATGCTGCTTTTGTAAAGCACTCATCATGCTAGCGAGAATATAGCACCAAGTTATCTCATTGGATTCTCTCCAACGAGTATAAGCATCTAGGATCTCCTCAACCGGTGTGTCAGGTTTGGGCCCAGGTGGGCATGGTTCGTCCAATACGAACTTGTGTCTCTCGCAGCTGAGAACTATTAGCATATTTCTCTTCCAGTCTTTATAATTAACGCCATTTAGTTTATTTTTAGTAAGTAATGAAATGAGGGGTGTCGGTGACATTTTGAACTGAAATAAAATTATACTAGACATCATTACAAAGCCCAAGCAAATATAGAGAGAATTTAGCAAATAAAACATATAAGTATATTCCTACATAAAGCTTGAAAACATGTAGCATTGCAACAGTAATTCTCAGCAACTATTGCCCCAAGTCACCGAGGGGTGGTCATAAGATAAATATCTAGAACATGGACCCCATCCAATTAATATATATTGTTTTAAATCCTCTAGGGTTAAGACATATATTAATAACCGCTTAATTTGGCCACCAGTTTAGTTAACAGAGTTTCTAGGGAAGGTTAATAAGTAAACGAGTCTTGAGTATATAACCATTGTTTACGTAGTTTAATCCATGTCTTACTAAGCAACTGAGGGGTGGTCATGAATAGAATCAAGCTCGAACACATTTTCCACATAGGAGATCCAACCTAGTCTACCAGCAACGGTAAACACCTATTTAGGGGTGTGGTCAGGACAGAATTGACGTGAGGCGTTACCATACTTTCACATATGGATTAATAATGGAGGTCGTGGGTTTTGTTTGAAACCCTCTCCCACTCAATATTTTGAAAATAATGCAAATTTTGATAAATGTATAATCAATATAGTTTGAGTGGCATTCACCTATCCTATATGATATATTATCAAATATGCATCTAAAACATCCATCAATACATATTTATACATCCATGACATATCATAAAAAAAATAATTGACAGAAAAATAACCAAGCCATGGTCCCATCCTAGAATAAAGAAAATAAAGATTACAAAATTCCATCTAAAGCATTCTTCGGGTTTTGAATTTCGTTCTGTCTTCTTGTATCCATCTTCATGTAGCCTCTCCATTTATTTCTCATCCCATGAATCATTTAAAATTCAAATTTCCAAAAATTTAAATTTTAAATTCAAATTTCAATTTCGAATTTCAAATTTTAAAATTTTAAACAATTTAAATTTCATGTGTAATAATATGTAATTTCAAAATTTTTAATTTACAATTACATAGTTTTAAACATGATTTAAAATTAAATCTCAAATTTAAAAATCGAAATTTTTTGTTTTTCGGCCCAAAGGCCTGCAGTTGCCATGGGTAGCCCCCGGGGGGGTGTTGGCAGCCCATGCTAGGCCGGGTGCAGCCCTTCCGGGCTGCAGGCAGGGCCTACAGCCTCAGACTGCACGCCCGGGTGGGTGCAGTAGCCTGACAGGCTGCAGGAAGCTCCTACAGCCATGGGCTGCACACCTCGGGTAAGCGCAACAGCCCACCAGGTTGCAAGCAGTGCCTGTAGCCATAGGCTGCAGCCCAAGGCCTCGACAGCCCCTGGGGGGCCACGGCCATCCCTGGCTATAGGCACAGCCTGTGGCCATGGGTGGTCCAGCCTTGGACAAGGGCTGTCGCAGCCACATCCTGCCTGGGGGCAGGTGCTACAGCCCCACCAAGGCTGGTGGCTCATCCCGAGGGGTTCGTCCTCGATTTTTGTGTCATATTCCAATTTACCTGTTAGGATCTTCAAAAATTAATTTGAATCCTAATTAAATTGGAATTTTCCACACAAACAAAAATTTTAATTTTTAAATTAATTTAAATTTTTTGAGAAAAAATAAATTATGGTCTACAAACTTATATCTCCTCCAAGAATAATTACATAAAATCTCCTAAACCGTTTCTGGTGTATAAAATCCTAATAATAAAAATTTTAAGAGACTAAAATTAAAATCCATAGGAAGATTATAGTGATTACAAACTGCTCCCATGGTTACATAAAAATTCCTAGATACAATTTTTTTAAATTCTAAGAAACTATAACCAGCATAAACAAGCATGCTTATAATAATTTAAAAATAAAAATGAAATAACCTCATACTACATACATAATTTATGATAATAACATAAAGGAATTCTAGAATACCACTCTCTAATATCAAACCCATACATAAATAAAAAGGCCAACTAATTGCCTAATTTATGTACATGGTATAATCACGAGATGGCTCTGATACTAATTATAGGAAAAACTTGGTAAAAATGCATCAGAGCGGTGCAGTAGAATTGCAAAATTTTTTTAAGATCGTTGAATATCTCGTGATGCCATGTACAATAAACTAACAATAATTAAACTCATACCTCAAGAGGATGCCAAACTGCAGGAGGAGAATGACTGGAAAGGCTTCAACCAACTAGCTTTCTCTACTATTCTCCAATTCCCAGATGCCAGAGTGTGTGGGCACTCGATTCCTTGACTAGTATGCTAGCACTACTAGTCTTCTTCCAACCACACAGATCTCTAAAGGACTTATTGTCATGATGAGTTATGAACAACAAGCCTGCTCACCTGAGAGTCTGTGGTCTAAAAGAACTGAAGTGGCAGGACCACTATTTATAGACTGGCATGAGGTGATCTCTTGAATTTGAATTGGACTAGGAAAAGATTTTCTCCCTTTCCTCATAAAATCTAAATTCTCCATACGCCAAAAACAAGGGAAGATTCAGTCACCTTGGATAGATTTTGCTTTCCAAATTCAAATAGGATTTTAACTTGAATTTTATCTCATCATATCCACTATAACTGAATTTTCCCTTAGCCCAAAATCAAGGCTAGATTCAGCCATCCAAGTGTGAGGAGAATCAAAATCCAAATAGGATTTTCTAGCTTGAATTTTATCTCACCCTTATCCACATAAAACTGAAAATCCTCTCAGATTTATCCATAAAAATTTCGGCCATGTAAGGGAGAGAATCAAAATTCAAATAGGATTTTCTTGCTTGAATTTCCTTCTATCCTTATCCACCAAAAACCAAAATTTCCATTAGGCTTATCCATAGAATTTCAACCATCATTGTGAGGGAGAGGAATCAAAATCCATGTAGGATTTTCTAGCTTGAATTCCCCTTCATCCTTATCCACAAAAACTAAAATCTCCTAAGGTTGTTATGCCTTAACAAATTCAGCCATTCTAGTTAGGTTTAGGATTCAAAATTCAAGTAGGATTCAAACAAGATTTTCCTCTCCATTATCCATATAAAATCTGAAATTTACCATGTGGATTTATCCACAAAAAATCAAATTTTACTTGGACTGTGATTCAAAATTTAAATTCAAATTTCAAAGTTCAAATTTCAAAATTGAAACTTTAAATTCAAATTTCAAATTTAAATTTAAATTTAAATTTCAAATTTTAAACTCCACAAATGATTGTATTTCAAATTTTGTCCTCAGGGATAATTTTCTACAACTCCAATTCAAACTCAAATAAAATCATGGCAACTTTATTTGGAATTCAAATAATTGTGTACTCTATTATCTAAAACAAAATCCAAATTTAACCGGAGAGAATCTTGTCATCCAATCCTTATCCTATGTCTAAACCATCCATGCATAGTCAACTAGCCAATAAGCATACATAGATCAATTTGTCATTCGTTAAGGAATTATGTGGAGCTAGTAGAGGGACCAAGTGGACATATATAATCGAGCTCCTGTGATTCCATATGATCATCATTATGTATCGAACAACTCAATCATATGATCACTAATTTCAGAGTCACACTACTACAAACCTGAAACTGAACTCCCAATTATATACTGTATTACAAAAGCTTGTGACAAGCAAATGTCCAATGGCCTTGTCATGTATGCAAAACCCTCATATAATATCCATGATTAGGCTTAGGTCAAAGTCCGTTCAACCTACTGATCAGGCTATCTTAAAGTTCCATTATACTACTGAATAAGAAAATGATTATTTGCCATATGTGAATAAGAAGTCATCCACCTAGCAGATGACCCAAGGCCTTGTCCATTTTCACATCCAGTATAATGTCTTTAAGAGGATACCCTTAACTCTTTATTAGAGCTATGATTCTGATATCTGCAAATGAACCCTCCATCGTATACAAGTCATGCATCCAACAAACCGGTCTATAAGCTTACTACCTCTAAGACACTTTAGCCATTGGAATATCAAAGTACACAAGTCATATACATGAAGCAGTTCATTTACTTAGGATTAAGGTTATTGCATAATGAATGTCAAAATCAAATTGATCCACTCATAGCGGACTATGTAGATCAATCACACTTTAGTCATAGTCCAATATGTCACCACCAAGCAATATATCTATGTCTCTACTCGGGAGTCTATGCTCTAGAAAGTCAAGAAAAACCGTCCCCACCATGGCTTTAGACAATATGATAGTCTTAACATGAGTTAGATGCTCGGTCTAACCCCATAAACTACGGACCTTAATTTAGACAGCTTTAGAACATTGTCTTCTCGCATACAAAAGTCCATTGTATGCAATATTCTAACAATTTTAACACAAGCAGCCAGTGCCCTATATTTGCTTACATTTACTTTAACATGTAAATAGAATAAGGACTAATAGCAATGTAATGAATAACCTCTATATAATTTTATTATCTTGTTCAAAATAAATGAAATACATCAAAATGTCTTTCATGCTTAGGGCATTTCCTAGCACTGAGCATAAAGCTCATCATGTGTGTTCATGCTGTAAGTAAGAGACCTACAGGCTAGACTCTGATGGACGATGATGGCGGCAGGGCTGAAGTGAAGGTTGGGTATGGATACGATCATAAGTTCTACTGCTGCATGATGTTAAGGAACCCTTTTTATTTTGAGAACCAAACTTATATTAAGTAATGACCAGTTTAGTATTTCCAGAGTATATATGTATATTTGACGTCAAGTTGTATTAAGACCCTTATGTATTCGTAAAGTATATTTAAGTATGTATGTCTATAGTAAAGCTTATGTATAAAAAAATATCCTGTGAAAATTATGATGTTAAAGTATGATTGTTTTAAGCATGTTTCCAAGTATGTTTAAGTAAGGTAAGTTTAAGTGAGTGGCGATGACCGCACCACTAGGGTAGGTCAAAGCAAGGGTCGCCATAGACTAATTAATATATGTGCAATAAATATATGAGAATTAACAGATTATCTTTTCTTTCTACGCTTCCAAATGCCAAACTTTTTTGTTAGAATCTGGTTAAGATGATTCTTTTTTCTATGTTTAGAGTGAAATGAGGAACAAAATCTCATCTATAAACCCCATCAAATTTCTTTCATAGACATTGAGATTTTGTAAGATTTGTTAGAACTATTTTCAATATGGATCAAGCATACACTCAAGTGTTATATTAAAATATTTCTACTCATATTACAACATCTAAACACCATCTTAAATGACAATTCCAAAGTTTCTATTCAAATGTTATATTCAAATATTTTTATCCAAATGTTTCAATTAAAAATATTACCATTCAAATGACTCCACCAAACAGACAATAACTCATTAGAAATGACAGTTGAAGGATGATACGGTATGACACTCTCATAACTAAATAAAATGCACATTCTATAGACTATCCATATACGACCAGCAACAGGTGGAAAAGTGTGACGACCAGAGAAGTCTAACAGTGCAACTTAGTTTAATCTAGGGTTCTCTATGAGTTCTGTAAGCAAGAATGTAAAGAAACACTATGTTTGTAATTAGACAAATTATAGTGTTGATAATAATAAATAGATGTTTTAGAGGAATTAAAATCTCCAAAAATAAGTAGAGAATAAAGTATATGAGTAAGAAAGTGATTCAAACCAAAACGCTCAAAAAGGAGTAGTTTCGGTATCTGAATAATGTAAAGATAAAAATATGGCAAGTCAAAGTAAGAGCACAGTAAGAAAAGTAATTTACGGTTTTTAAGAGTTTTGAGACAGTATTAGAATAATTTGACAGTATAGATGGCTAGATAAGTCCTCTGGTATGTCACCCTAGAAATTTCGTCATTTTTGATAAATGATGAAGCATTTTAGGGCCAAAGAAACCAAGAGATTACCCTAGGTAAAACCTAAGGTTACTAAAGGATGAAAAACTTCGTCATTGATTTTTAGCCCAACGACATTAGAATAAGGTAAACCGATCCCACAGGAGGTGTCAAAAACCTGCCTACGCGATTTCGGTAAAGTTTGGTTCGGTTTGACTTTTGGTCAAACTTTGACCTATGGATTAATTAGATGACATCATGGATGATGTCATAATTAGGAATAAGAAATTAGAAGCAAAAGGGTGGTAGGTAGGATGAATGGTTAAGATTAAAGGTAGGTAAGATCAAGTGCTAAGATTAAGCCAAAAATACAAAGTTGATTTTTTTAAAAATTCTATGGATAAGGGCTAAAGTAGGTCGGTTTTACAGCTGGAAAACAGCCAAAATAATTCTATTTTGACCCCAAAAGGTTTGCAAATAAACCCTTAAAAAGTTGCTAAAAAGTCCCTAAAGAAAATTGCTAAAAAGCCTTCCTTTTTGGCCTCCCTTTATAAAAATGTTTTTGGCTTCATGAAATCAGAATTTTTTTTCTGAAATTATAGCCCCTTTGCTACCCTTTGAAGCCGTGACTCTTCCCCTCCATTGAGCTTGAGTTTCTTCAAAGTTTGGTGTCAAAATCATAAGCAAAGCTTTTCCTAAGCAAGTGTTGAGTAACATAGCAAGGTAAGCTTGAAATTTCAAGCTTTTCTTCCGTATTTTGAAGCAAAAATCCATGGCTATGTTGAGTAGAAAAGAATGAGAAAATTTTAGTTCAAACCTTGTTGTTTAAGGTTAATTAGTTTGCATGATAGTTAAAGAGCAATTTAGAAGTTTGAAATAAGAAATTTTCATGTTAGTTTTATGAGGAACCCATGGCTAAGTGTATGGGTTCAAGGAATTTCAAGTTCGGTTTAATTAAATTGTTGTTTTAAAGTGTGTTTTGATATGTAAAACAACTAGAAAGAAAGGTTGAAAGCTTAAAACCAAAGTGGGATTCGGTTTGTTTCAAGAAAAACCGTGTATGTTACTAGGGTTTGGAAAGAATTTTGAGTTGGTTTTGGTTGATTTAAATACGTGTTTTGATGTGTAAAATGTTTAGAAAGAAAAGTTAAAAAGTTTGAAACAAAATTTTGTAAAAGTTTTCTAAAGAGGAACCATGTATACCTAGTGCGAAGAACATGTAAAAACCATGTGATTTTAGTGTTGTGGTAAGTTAGAATGAAGTAGAAGATAAGCCAGTGTAGGTGGTTGAACTGAAAACCAAAGTTAGGTTAGGGTTTAGCATAAAAACCCGTGACTTTATAAAGAGATTTCAATAAGAATTTTAGTTGGTTTTGGTATTGAATATGCCTTAAAAACCAAGAAGAAAAGTAAGAGAAAGAATGTTTGAAAGAAAGGAAGTTTTGGTGTTGGAAACCTAAACTAAAACCGTGGCCTAAGTGATTGAAAAACAAAGACTTTGTGTGTGATTTGTACATTGAGAATGTGGAAAGTTTTTACGTAAAAGTTTAGAAACTTTTGCGTAAAATAGGCCTCTAGTATAGTACGTGGCAGGTTTAGATTAGGATAGATGGTTTTGAGGCGTTACCTAAACGCCGGAAACCTAAAATTTAAGCAGAAATGCTGCCGAAATTTTTAAAGCGGCATTAAGGGCATTTCAAGAAACGAGCGATAAAAATATGCTCGGAAATAAAAACTGAGATCCCTCGGTACCTCAGAGTTTGAACTAAGAAAGCAAGTCTAGCAGAATAGTAAACCGACCCCTAAAATCTAAAATGCTGAGAGGACGAAAAAAAATAACGTCAAGGGCGTTTTAGATAACAATGGTAAAGTTTAGGGTCAGGATAGAAAAACCTGAGCCCCTCGGAGACCTAGGTCGGGAAGAGAATAAGAAACGTTAAGATTAGTGAAAAGCTCGTTTGAAGCTCCAAAATGCTAGAAAAACGAGCCAGAACCCCCAGGGTCGAAATAGTACCACCCGAGGGACGAGTGATAAGTAAATGGTGTAATCGCAACAATTAAGTTGTAAAAATTTACCAAGACCTAGAAAAGATTGTTTTAAGATTTTAGGGACTCAGAAAATCCCGTTTAAGCACCAAAATGAGAATGTTACGACCCCAAGACCCGTTAGGGGCAAAATAGTCATTTTGACCAAAATGTCTAGAAAAGTCAAGAAAGGGGCGTTAAACCCTCCAATTAGCTATTTTATGATTTTCGAACTTAAGGAACCCGGTCTAAGCAGAAAAATAGAAACGTCCCCTGGCCCAGTTACTATTCACGTTCATGGCACTATTCATGTGAATACTACTATTCATCGTCGAAAGTTACTATTCAACAAGTTTACCAAAATTTCTGAAATGCTCGAAAATGGTTGCTAGAGCGCTAGAAAAGTCTAAACAGAGTTGTTAGGACTTTAAATGTCATCATAAGACTTTAATTAAGATTTTAAAAGCTAAAGTTCAGATTTTAGTATAATAAAGTCAGTTAATGAAAATGTATTAACTCATAACATTGTGTCTTTAGGAAACTCAACTAGAGACGGGCAAAGGAGCTCGACGGACCACAGAAGTTTACATTAGCACAAATACTGTAAGTATAGACATTTAATTATCTACTCACGAATTGACTTTCCATAGAGTTGTATTATATATATATACACATTTAAGTTATTCAGTTTGTGACATGATACTAACATGTTCACGAGAATAGTTAAGCAAGATCAGATAAAGAAAAGAGGGATAAAATAAGTCAAATAATAAGACTTAAAAGTTAAGGTTGGTGTACCAGCCTCTCCAGTTTTGAGGTTCAAAGATAGCCTCCACCCCAGTTGAGTGGCGCTGCCTCGTTAATAATGAGGTAGTTGATGGCTTGACTTGCTACCTATAGGTAGTAGTCCAGAGATGACCTTAGGGTTGATCGGTGGGTCGCTCCCCTGATCCTTTATTGGTCTACGTGCATTAGGTACATCCAACCATGGGCCCACAAGTGAAAGATTAAGCAAGATAAAGTAAAGCAAAGAAAAGAAAGAAATAGAATAGAAAGAATAAGTAAAGCATAGGAGTAAGAAAATAATTGGTCATAAGTTGACTAACCCTAAGTGTGGTATATTCTGCTTATTTACTTGTATATTTGTACTTACTGAGCTTTAGCTCATTAGTCTATTCGTGATGTAGGTAATAAAGGTAAGCAACTAGCAATATGAAACAAGAGTAGTGGACTGGCAGGCAGATCCCAGCGATGTCATGTTTCGCAGAGTTCCACTGTAATCAAAGTGTAAAAGAAAGAAAGTATAATAGTGATGTATATGTATAAAGATAAGACAAGAGTGTAGTATGTAAAGTAGTGAAACAAGCTTAAGAGTATGTTTTTATTTTTACGTACTTTAAAGTAACAAGACCGCAAAATATAATTTGGGAAAAAAAATATTAAGTAGTACGTATATATTTATGTATACACAATTTCAAAGAACTAATAGTTTCATTCAGTCAAGTTTAAAAAGAAAAAAAAATATTCCTAGTTTTTCAAGTACAAATCTTTTAAACCCCTAAAGAAGAAGAAAGTTATAAAGACAAGCAAGCTAAGTAAGAATAAGCAAAGAATAAAGAAAGCAAGCAAGATAAGATGGACGACCCAAGCCAGAGGGGTCGCGCCCACAAGAGTTGGTATCACAGCGAGCGGTTCTACTATCGACCTATCATGACATTTCAGTATCTACGCCTGCTCAGTCCAAGTAAGTTAATTTTAAATAATCAATATCTAATTTAGCACTAAACCATGTCGCTACTGTTATAGGTTAGACACAGCAACATGGTTCGTACATGAGCTACGCAAGCTCCAGAAGCAGATTTAGCCACCATCCTAGCCAACATACAAGCTCGGCTAGAGGCATAAGAAAGACAGAACCAGAGACTACAAGAGCTACTAGAACAAAGGAATGGGGCTCAAGCGAATTTTCCTCCGCCTCAAGTACCAGTACCGGAGCCACAGCCAGCTCCTGAACCAGTAGCACCACCAGACCGAATGGTACCTGAAGTAGCAATAAGTGCCCGAGCTGGAGCCAACCAAGGATCATTGTATGAATGGTTCCGGAAGATGAAGCTGAAAGAGTTTGAGGGATCTACAGAACCTTTAGAGGCTGAAGAATGGTTAGCTTCACTGCAGACCATTTTTGAGTTTGTGGACCTGACAGACCAAGGGAAGGTCCTTTGCGCCTCCTGCATATTAACGAAGGATGCTCGTTACTGGTGGGAGATAGTAAAGATCCAAAGGGATATTAGAAGTGTTAGGAAATGCCCTAAGTATTAGAGACATTTTGATGTATTCATTTTGAACTGGATAATAAAATTATACATAGAGGTTATTCATTACATTGCTATCTGTCCTCATCTTATTTACATGTTAAAGTAAATGTAATCAAATATGGCTCACTGACTGCTTATGTTAAAACTGTTAGAACGTTGCATGCAATGGATTTTTGTATGCCAGAAGACAATGTTCTAAAGTTAGCAGTCTAAACTATGGTCTGTAGTCTATGGGGTTAGACCGAGCATCTAACTCATGTTAAGACTATTATGTTGTCTAAAGCCTTGGAGGGGACGGTTTGTCTTGACTGTCTGGAGCTGGACTCCCAAGTAGAGACATGGATATGTTGCTTGGTGGTGACATATTAGACCGGGACTAAAGCGTGATTGATCTACGTAGTCCGCTATGAGTGGATCAATCTGCTTTTGACGTTCATTGTGCAATAACCTTAATCCTGAGTAAATGAACTACTTCATGTATATGACTTGTGTACTTTGATGTTCCAATGGCTAAAGCGTCTCAGAGGTAGTAAGCTTATAGACCGGTTCGTTGGGTGCATGACTTGTATACGATGAAGGGTTTGTTTGCAGATATCGGAATCATAGCTCTGAGGAGTTAAAGGTATCCTCTTAAAGGCATTATACTGAATGTGAAAATGGACAAGGCCTTGGGTCGTCTGCTGGGCGGATGACTTCTTATTCACATATGGTGAATAATCATTTTCTTAATTCGGTAGTATAATGGAACTTTAAGATAGCCTGATCAGTAGGATTGAACGGACTTTGACCTAAGGCTGATCATGGATATCATATGAGGGTTTTGCATATATGACAAGGTCATTGGATGGTAGCTCGTCACAGGCTTACGTAATACGGTATATAATTGGGAGTTCAGTTTCAGGTTTATAGTGGTGTGACTCTGAAATTAGTGATCATATGATTGAGTTGTTCGGTACAGAATGATGATCATATGGAATCACGGGAGCCCGATTATATATGTCCAATCAGTCCCTCTACTAGCTCCACATAATTCCTTAACGTTTGGCAAATTGATTTGTGTATGCTATTGGCTAGTTTATTATGTATGGATGGTGATGACACAGGATTAGGATGGTAGACAAGATTCTCTCCGGTTGGATTCAGATTTTGTTTTGGATAATAGAGTACACAATTATTCGAACTCCAAATAAAGTTGCCATGATTTTATTTGAGATTGGATTGGAGTTGTAGAAAATTATCCATGAGAACAAGAATATGAAACACAACCGTTTTGTGGAATTTGAAATTTGAATTTTGAAATTTGAATTTTGAATTTTGAAATTTGAAATTTGAATTTTGAGTTTGAAATTTGAATTTGAAATTTGAATTTGAAATTCGAATTTGAAATTTGAATTTGAAATTTAAATTTGAAATTTGAAATTTGAAATTTGAAATTTGAATTTGAAATTTGAATTTGAAATTTCAAATTCAAATTTTGAATCACAGTCCAAGTAGGATTCGAATTTGTTGTGGAAAATCCACAAGGTTTGAAATTCGAATTTGAGTTGGATTTGGAGAGGATAATCTTGTTAGAATCCTACTTGAATTTTGAGTCCAAATCCCAACAAAAGTGGGCGAATTTTTTGAGGATAATCCTCAATGGAAAATTCGGTTTTTGTGGATAAGATTCAAGGGAAAATTCAAGTTTCAATCCTAGTTGAATTTGGATTCTCTCCTTCCCTAAAAGTGGCCGAAATTTTGGAGCCTTTATCCAAGGAAAATTCGGTTATTTTTGGATATGGTTGAGATAAGATTCAAGCTTGAAAATCCTAGTGGAATTTTTGATTCTCCCTTATCCATAATGGCCGAAATTTTTTGGAGGATTTTCTCCTTGTGAATTTCGGATTTTTTGGTTGAAAAAGGGAGATAAAATTCTAGTTAAAATCTTGTTGAGATTTGGATTGGATCTATCCTAAGAAAACCGAATTTTTAGTGGAGATTCTCCCTTGGAAAAATTCGGATTTTATGGGTTTGGATAAGGGAAAATATCTTTTCCTAATCCAATTTAAATTCAGAGATTCACCTCATGCAGGTCTATAAATAGAGGTCCTGCCACTCCAGTTCTCTCAGACCACAGACTCTCAGGTGAGCAGGCTTATTGTTGCACAGCTCATCGTGACAATAAAGTTCTTTAGAGATCTGGGTGGTTAGAAGAAGACTAGCAGTGCTAGCATACCGATCGAGGTTCAGAGTGCCCACACACTCAGCCATTCGGGAATTGGAGAATAGTAGAGAAGGCTAGTTGGTTGAAGCCTCCGGTCACTCTCTTCCTGTTCATTGGCGTCCTTGAGGTATGAGTTTTAATTGTTGTTGATTTATTGTATATGGCATCATGAGATATTTAACGATCTAAAATTTTTATTGTTCCGCTGCGCCACTCTGATACGTTTTTACCGATTTATTTTCCTACAAGAAGGATGACCTGGAATGACTTTCTGGGAGAATTTAACAGGAAGTATTTCAATCTTGACACCCTACGAGCTTAACAAAGAGAGTTCGATGAGTTGAGGCAAGGCGAGATGATAGTGACTGAAGTCTGTCAAAAATTCGACAGATTAACTCGACTGTGTCCACATTTGGTACCCACAGAAGAAGAGTGGGTACGGAGGATGATCAATATATTCCAACAAGATATAGCCCTAAACATGGAGAGTGGCGAGACCCCGCCAACCACTGTAGCAGACTGTGTGAGCAGAGCCATGAGGGCTGAGCATCGTCTGAACAAAGCTAAGGAAGAGAGAACAAAAGTCTGGGAGGAGAAGAAGAAAGAAAGAGATCTAACGAAGCAGACTCAGAAGAACAACCAAGCTGGACAAAGTAGCAAATCTGGTTAAGGAATGAAGCCTGGTCAGAAAAATAACCAGAACCAGCAGAATGCCAATAAGCGAAAAGGAAACCCAAATGAAAATTGGGGCCAAAATACTCACAACACCTAGCAGAGACAAGGCTTAGAAGGAGTACAGAACCGACAACCATGCCCAAAATGTGGAAGACTGCATAAGGGTGAGTGCAAGCCGGGGAGTACCACATGCTTTGTTTATGGAAAAGAAGGCCATTATGCCAGGGCCTGCACATCCAACCGACAGAACCAACCGAGATCCTTTCAATCCCGACAAATGAGCCAGGTCCATGCTATACAAGGACCGCCTATTCAGCCAGGGCGCCAGGAGATTGTACCAAAGATCGAGGTGCATCTGTTAGCCTACACCAGGGAAGACGTAGAGGCAGGCACCTCTAATGTGGTGACAGGTCAGCTTCTTGTCTCCCAAAGCTCTGCACTTGTTTTATTTGACTCCGGTGCATCACATTCATTCGCCTCCTATAGCTTTGTAGAAAGAGTTAGTCATGCCAAGGATAAAATTGGCCAAGTGTTTAAAACCACCTTATCGTCTGGTGAGGTATTATTGTCCGATTACTGGTTACATCACGTGCCAGTAATTGTTGCCGATGGGGAGTTGTACGTCAATTTAGTCGTCTTAAAGTTAGTCAATTATGATGTTATCCTTGAAATGGATTTCCTTGGAAAATATCGAGCGACCATTGACTGTGGATGACGAAAAGTAGTTTTCCAGTTTTGAGAAAAAGACTAGTTTGAGTATTAAGGGCATTCTTAGAAGCAGTTGAAAATGCTGATCAGTCCCCTGCGGGTAAGAAAGCTGATGTCTAGTGGCTGTACCGGATACCTAGCTTATGTCAAGGACACCACCAAGAAGGTAAAACTACAACCGAATGAGGTACTAGTGATCAATGAGTTCGTGGAGGTATTCCCAGAAGAATTACCGGGACTTCCTCCTAATCGAGAGATTACCTTCGAGATCGAGCTGCTGCCAGGAACGTCTCTGATTTCTAAGGCCCCTTACAGGATGGCACCTGCCAAGCTTAAAGAATTACAAGCCCAGCTGAAGGAGTTATTAGAGAAAGGTTTCATACGGCCTAGTTATTCACCATGGGGAGCTCCAGTTTTCTTCGTAAAGAAAATGGATGGAACCCTCAGAATGTACATAGACTACCATGAGCTTAACAAAGTCACGATCAAGAATAAATATCCTCTACCAAGGATTGATGATTTATTCGATCAGCTAAAAGGAGCCACCGTCTTCTCAAAGATTGACCTTCGATCCGGCTATCACCAGTTAAAAATCAAAGAAGGAAACATTCCAAAGACCGCGTTCCGAACATAGTACGGGCACTATGAATTTCTCGTTATGCCTTTTGGATTAACGAATGCACCAGCCCCTTTTATGGACCTGATGAATCGAGTATTTAAGGAATTCTTAGACCAGTTTGTCATTGTGTTTATCGATGACATCCTTATATACTCGAAAGATTGGAAGGAGCACAAGGAGCATCTTCGGATTGTATTATGCACTCTGAAGGAGCATCAGCTATATGCAAAGTTCTCCAAATGTGAATTTTGGCTAGATAAGGTCCACTTCTTAGGATATGTCATCTCCAAAGATGAAATTTCAGTAGACCTAGCAAAGATTGAAGCAGTAAGCAAGTGGTCTCCTCCAAAGAATGTGACCGAGATCCGGAGGTTCCTCAGATTAGTGGGCTATTACCAGAGATTTGTAGAGGGATTTACCAGATTAGCTGCCCCTCTCACTGCTCTCACACGCAAGGAGAAGAAGTTTGAGTGGACAAAGAAGTGTGAAGAAAGCTTTCAAGAGCTGAAGAACTGGTTGACCAGTGCTCCAGTTCTCACAATTCCAAAGGATGAAGGAGACTTCGATATTTATAGCGACGCCTCCAAGACAGGTTTAGGAGCTGTTTTAATGCTGGATGGAAAATTAATAGCCTATGCATCAAGACAACTTAAAGAGCACGAGAAGAACTATCCGACTCATGATTTAGAGCTAGCTATCGTCGTATTCGCTTTAAAGATATGGCGACACTACCTATATGGAGTCTGGTGTAGAATCTTCACCGACCACCAGAGCTTAAAGTATTTCTTCACACAGAAAGAGCTCAACATGAGACAAATAAGATAGCTGGAGTTAGTGAAAGATTATGATTGTGAGATCTTATATCATCCTGGCAAGGCAAACAGAGTAGTAGATGCGTTGAGTCGTAAATTAACAATGCCGGAGCAGATAGCCATCGATAAGCTACCCAAGCCGCTTCAACATGAAATCTCCTTGTTAGGAGTAGAGATAATTTCAGGAAAATTAACAGCAATGCAACTCAAACCAACAATTCTTGAGGAGATTACAGAGGCTCAAGAGCTAGATGCTGCTCTCAAACGGCTTAAAGAAGAAGCCTCTAAGAATGACAAGTCAAAGTTTCACCTCTTTAAAGATGGAATTTTACTCTTCCAAGGAAGAATCTGTGTACCAGATAAAGAATATTTGAATAAAAGAATTCTGACAGAGGCCCATGACACTCGATATTCAGTGCATCCGGGCAGTACGAAAATGTATCAAGATTTAAAGCAGCACTTTTGGTGGAGAAAGATGAAGAATGACGTTGTTAACACATCAGCAGCTGTTTAACATGTCAAAGAGTCAAAGCAGAGCATCAGCGGCCAGCCGGAGAACTGCAACCATTAGAGATTCCAGAGTGGAAGTGAGAGCACGTAACCATGGATTTGGTGGTAGGGCTGCCCAAAACAAGCGAAGGATATAATGCTAAATGGGTAGTGGTAGACCGACTGACCAAGTCTGCCTACTTTATACCCATGAGGACAACATATACACTGGAGAAGTTAGCAGAGTTATATGTCTCCAATATTATAAGACTGCATGGGATACCGACCACGATAGTTTCAGATCGTGATAGTCGGTTCACATCTAACTTTTGGAGAAGCGTACAAGAGGCAATGGGCTCAGAACTAAGATACAGTACTGTGTTTCACCCTTAGACTGACGGACAGTCTGAGCGTACCATCCAAACGCTAGAAGATATTCTTCATGCCTGTATTTTAGATTTCAAGGGAGTCTGGAACAAGAAGCTACTGTTGATAGAATTCTCCTACAACAACAACTATCAAGCATCCATTGGGATGGCTCCCTACGAGACATTATATGGACGAAAGTGCAGATCTTCCATTCACTGGTATGATCTCAGGGAGAAAGAACTTCATAAAACCGAGTTTATCTAAGAAACGATAGACGCAGTCCAAAAGATTCAGCAGAGAATGAAAACTGCACAAAGTCATTAGAAAAGCTATGCAGATAAAAGATGAAGATTCCTGGAGTTCAATGAGGAAGACTTCGTATTCTTAAAAGTAGCACCAATGAAGGGTGTCATGTGTTTTGGAAAGAAAGGAAAGTTGAGTCCAAGATACATAGGACCTTTCCCAATTATTAGCCGGGTTGGGAAAGTGGCCTATAAGAAAGCTTTGCCACCAGAATTGTCTTCAATGCATAATGTCTTCCACGTATCTATGCTAAGAAAGTACATCTCGGACCCTTCGCATGTCCTAGATTATGAGCCAATCCAAGTTCGAGAGGATCTCTCTTACGAAGAGCAACCGGTGCAAATACTTGCGTGAGAAGAGAAAATATTAAGAAATAAAAGCATCTCGCTGGTCAAAGTTCTATGGAAAAATCAAAACATAGAAGAGGCCACGTGGGAAAGAGAAGATGAGATGAGAGCCAAGCACCCCCACTTATTCTGATTTTCGAGGATGAAAATTTTTAAGGAGGGGTGAATATGATGACCAAAGAATTCTAACAGTGTAACTTAGTTTAATCTAGGGTTCTCTATGAGTTCTATAAGCAAGAATGTAAAGAAACACTATGTTTATAATTAGACAAATTATAGTGTTGATAGTAATAAATAGATGTTTTGGAGGAATTAAAATCTCCAAAAATAAGTAGGGAATAAAGTATATGAGTAAGAAAGTGATTTCGGACCAAAACGCTCAAAAAGGAGTGGTTTCGGTATCCGAACAGTGTAAAGATAAGAGTTTTAAGACAGTATTAGAATAATTTGACAGTACGGATGGCTAGATAAGTCCTCTGGTATGTCACCCTAGAAATTTCATCATTTTCGGTAAAATGATGAAGTATTTTAGGGCCAAAGAAACCAAGAGATTACCCTAGGTAAAACCTAAGGTTACTAAAGGATGAAAAACTTCATCATTGATTTTTAGCCCAACGACATTAGAATAAGGTAAACCGATTGCACAGGAGGCATCAAAAACCCGCCTACGCGATTTCGGTAAAGTTTGGTTCGGTTTGACTTTTGGTCAAACTTTGACCTATGGATTAATTAGATGACATCATGGATGATGTCATAATTAGGAATAAGAAATTAGAAGAAAAAGGGTGGTAAGTAGGATGAATGGTTAAGATTAAAGGTAGGTAAGATCAAGGGCTAAGATTAAGCCAAAAATGCAAAGTTGATTTTTTTAAAAATTCTATGGATAAGGGCTGAAGTAGGTCGGTTTTACAGCTGGAAAACAGCCAAAATAATTCTATTTTGACCCCAAAAAGTTTGCAAATAAACCCTTAAAAAGTTGCTAAAAAGTCCCTAAAGAAAATTGCTAAAAAGCCCTCCTTTTTGGCCTCCCTTTATAAAACCGTTTTTGGCTTCATGAAATCAGAATTTTTTTTCTGAAATTACAGTCCCTTTACTGCCCTGTGAAGCCGTGACTCTTCCCCTCCATTGAGCTTGAGTTTTTTCAAAGTTTGGTGTCAAAATCTTAAGCAAAGTTCTTCCTAAGCAAGTGTTGAGTAACATAGCAAGGTAAGCTTGAAATTTCAAGCTTTTCTTTGGTATTTTGAAGCCAAAATCCATGGCTATGTTGGGTAGAAAGGAATGGGAAAAGTTTAGTTCAAACCTTGTTGTTTAAGGTTAATTAGTTTGCATGATAGTTAAAGAGTAATTTAGAAGTTTGAAACAAGAAATTTTCATGTTAGTTTTATGAGGAACCCGTGGCTAAGTGTATGGGTTCAAGGAATTTCAAGTTCGATTTAATTAAATTGTTATTTTAAAGTGTGTTTCGATATGTAAAACAACTAGAAAGAAAGTTTGAAAGCTTAAAACCAAAGTGGGATTCGGTTTGTTTCAAGAAAAACCGTGTATGTTACTAGGGTTTGGAAAGAATTTTGAGTTGGTTTTGGTTGATTTAAACACGTGTTTTGATGTGTAAAATGTTTAGAAAGAAAAGTTAAAAAGTTTGAAACAGTGTTTTGTAAAAGTTTTCTAAAGAGGAACCATGTATACCTAGTGTGAAGAACATGTAAAAACCATGTGATTTTAGTGTTGTGGTAAGTTAGAATGAAGTAGAAGATAAGCCAGTGTAAGTGGTTGAATTGAAAACCAAAGTTAGGTTAGGGTTTAGCATAAAAACTCGTGACTTTATAAAGAGATTTCAATAAGAATTTTAGTTGGTTTTGGTATTGAATATGCCTTAAAGACCAAGAAGAAAAGTAAGAGAAAGAATGTTTGAAAGAAAGGAAGTTTTGGTGTTGGAAACCTAAACTAAGATCGTGGCCTAAGTGATTGAAAAATAAAGACTTTGTGTGTGATTTGTACATTGAGAATGTGGAAAGTTTTTATGTAAAAGTTTAGAAACTTTTGCATAAAATAGGCCTCTGGTATAGTACGTGGTAGGTTTAGATTAGGATAGATGGTTTTGAGGAGTTTCCTAAACGCCGGAAACCTAAAATTTAAGCAGAAATGCGGCCGAAATTTTTAAAGCGGCATTAAGAGCATTTCAGGAAACGAGCGATAAAAGTATGCTTGGAAATGAAAACCGAGATCCCTCGGTACCTTAGAGTTTGAAGTAAAAAAGCAAATCTAGCAGAATAGTAAACCGACCCGTAAAATCTTAAATGCTGAGAGGACGAAAAAAAAAATAACGTCAAGAGTGTTTTGGGTAATAATGGTAAAGTTTAGGGTCGAGATGGAAAAACCCGAGCCCCTCGAAGACCTAGGTCGGGAAGAGAATACGAAACGTTTTTAAGATTAGTGAAAAGCTTGTTTGAAGCTCCGAAACACTAGAAAAACGAGCCACAACCCCAAGGGTCGAAATAGTACCACCCGAGGGACGGGTGATAAGTAAATGGTGTAATCGCAATAATTAAGTTGTAAAAATTTACTAAGACCTAGAAAAGATTGTTTTAAGATTTTAGGGACTCAAAAAATCCCGTTTAAGCACCAAAATGAGAATGTTACGACCCCAAGACCCGTTAGGGGCAAAATGATCATTTTGACCAAAATGTCCAGAAAAGTCAAGAAAGGGGCGTTAAACCCTCCAATTAGCTATTTTATGGTTCTCAGACTTAGGGAACCCGGTCCAAGCAGAAAAATAGAAACATCCCCTGGCCCAGTTACTATTCACGTGCATGGCACTATTCACGTGAATACTACTATTCATCGTCGAAAGTTACTATTCACCAAGTTTACCAAAATTTCTGAAATGCTCGAAAATGGTTGCTAGAGCGCTAGAAAAGTCTAAACAGAGTTGTTAGGACTTTAAATTTCGTCATAAGACTTTAATTAAGATTTTAAAAGCTAAAGTTCAGATTTTAGTATAATTAAGTCAGTTAATGAAAATGTATTAACTGATGACATTGTGTCTTTAGGAAACTCAATTAGAGACGGGCAAAGGAGATCGACAGACCGTAGAAGTTTACACTAGCACAAGTGCTATAAGTATAGACATTTAATTGTCTACTCACGAATTGACTTGCTATAGAGTTGTATTATATATATATACACATTTAAGTTATTCAGTTTGTGAGATAATACTAACATATTCACGAGAATATTTAAGCAAGATCAGATAAAGGAAAGAGGAATAAGATAAGTCAAATAATAAGACTTAAAAGTTAAGGTTGGCGTACCGGCTTCTCCAGTTTTGAGGTTCAAAGATAGCCTCCACCCCAATTGAGTGGCGTTGCCTCGTTAATAATGAGGTAGTTGATGGCTTGACTTGCTACCTATAGGTAGCCGTCCAGAGATGACCTTAGGATTGATTGGTGGGTCGCTCCCCTGATCCTCCATTGGTCTACGCACATTAGGTTCATCCAACCACAGGCCCACAAGTGAAAGATTAAGCAAGATAAATTAAAGCAAAGAAAATAAAGAAATAGAATAGAAAGAATAAGCAAAGCATAGGAGTAAGAAAATAATTGGTCATAAGTTGACTAACCCTAAGTGTGGTGTATTCAGCTTATTTACTTGCATGTTTGTACTTACTGAGCTTTAGCTCATTAGTCTATTCATGATGTAGGTAATAAAGGTAAGCAACCAGCAATATGAAACAAGAGTAGCGAACTGGCAGGCAGATCCCAGCGATGTCATGGACGGGTTATGGTTCTATTTCGTAGAGTTCCGCTGTAATCAAAGTGTAAAAGAAAGAAAGTGTAATAGTGATGTATATGTATAAAGATAAGACAAGAGTGTAGTATGTAAAGTAGTGAAACAAGCTTAAAAGTATGTTTTTATTTTTACGTACTTTAAAGTAACAAGACCGCAAAATATAATTTGTGAAAAAAAATATTAAGTAGTACGTATATATTTATATATACACGCTTTCAAAGAACTAATAGTTTCATTCAGTCAAGTTTAAAAAGAAAAAAAATATATTCCTAGTTTTTCAAGTACAAATCTTTTAAACCCCTAAAGAAGGAGAAAGTTATAAAGACAAGCAAGCTAAGTAAGAAGAAGAAAAGAATAAAGAAAGCAAGCAAGATAAGGTGGACGACCCAAGCTAGAGGGGTCGCACCTATAAAAAGCTCAATTGAGTAAGTTTCTTTCCGCATATATATGCTTTATGCTTTTTAATCATATATAGTTATTATTGACTATTGTGATTGTGTGTAAGTGTAAAAAAAATATTTTACAAGAAAATATGGTTAGAACTAGTGGGCAAAGTTCTACTTAAGGCAGTAGGATGATAGGGATCTCACTTTGCCCCTCTTACAGGTCTTTTAGAGAGATTCTTAGGAATAGACGTGAGGCTAGCAACAAAGGCTTCACCTCCTCCCCACCCACCACCAGTTCCTCTAGGAAGGGTTAAAAATGACTCAATTACTCTAAAATTTCATAAACTAAAAACCACTAAAGTTTTTGAGTGCAGATCCTAACGATGTTGAGAACCAAATCAAGTTTATGGAACACATGTTTAGTTATAAAAAAGTTCTTGATGCCGATAAAGTTTCTTGTACTACATTTATGTTACATAATGATGCCAGTTATTGGTAGGATACTATGATTGATGTGCATAACATGACCACTTATACATGTGTAGGAAAAATCAGAAAAAATTGCATAGTGGAATTCAAAATTTTTTTAAGATTGTTAAAAACTCGTGATGCCATATATAATAAATTAACAACAATCAATTATACCTTCGGAGGAAAACACCAAGAACGCTAGAGGAAGTGATCAAGAGAGTTCAACCAACTAACTTTCTCTACTATTCTCCAATTCCTAGACGGTAGAGTGTGTGGGCACTCGATTCCTTGATTGGTATTCTAGCATGGCTTGTCTCCTTCCGACCACCCAGATCTCTTAAGAACTTGTTGCTATGGTGATTTGTGCAATAATAAGCCTGCTCATCTGAGAGTCTGTGGTATAAAAACAATAGAAGTGGAATGATCCCTATTTATAATATTGCATAAGGTGACCTTTTAAATTTTGAATTGGATTAAGAAAATATTTTTCTCTCCCATTCAACCTAAAAAAAAAATGATTCTCCCCTAACCTAATTCCTTGGATAAATTCGGCCACACTGGGGAAAGGAGGATTCAAAATTCAAACAGAATTCAAATTTGAATTTCTCTTCTCCTTATCCACACAAAAAACTGACTCCTTTTAGGAGAATTCTCCCCTTGAAAATTTAGCCATTCTTGTGTGAGGAGATTCAAAATTCAAGTAAGATTCAAACAAGATTTTTGTTCTCCCTTATCCATAAGAAAACTGAATTTCTCCCTTAGGATTTATCCAGAAGAAATTCAGCCTTGGCCTGGATTTGTGATTGAAAATTTGATTCAAATTTCAAACTTCATAAATCTTTGAATTTTATCCACATGAATAATTTTCCACAACTCAAATTCAAATTCAAATAAAATCATGGCAACTTTATTTGAAATTCAAATAATTGTGTAATCTCTTATTCAAAACAAAATTCAAATTCAAATAGGAGAAAATCTTGTCTTATATCCTTATCCATTACGGATGCCACCCCTAATTGTGCAAGGACAAGATTTTATTCAATCCCGATTCAAATAGAATAATCTTATAAATTTCAAACGTTTATCTTAAGACAAGATTTTCTTAATTCAAATCAATCACATATTTGAATTTAATATTCAAATACAATTAATTTAAATTTCAAATCTTATCTTTCAAAATAAATTTTAATTAAATATTTATCCCATTTATTGAATAATACAAAATTATAATTTTACCCTTCTAGCACATTGAGAAAACGCCTACATCTTGTGGTAGAGTAATCTGGATTTTTATCTTTACTAAATGCAAAACAACAAGTCAATAAGAATATCCCAACCAATTATCATCTATTATAGAATTATGCAGACCTAGTAGAGGAATCAATTGGACATATATAATATGAGTTCCAAAAATCCATGTAACTATTATTCTCTACCGAACAAACCCGTTGTTAGGAAATGCCCTAAACATGAAAGACATTTTGATGTATTTCATTTATTTTGAACTAGATAATAAAATTATATTTAGAGGTTATTCATTACATTGCTACTTGTCCTTATTCCATTTACATGTTAAAGTAAATGTAAGCAAATATGGCTCACTGACTATTTGTGTTAAATTGTTAGAAAGTTGCATGCTATGGACTTTTGTATACGAGAAGACAATGTTCTAAAGTAAGTAGTCTAAATTATAGTCCGCAGTCAATGAGGTTAGACAGAGCATCTAACTTATGTAAAGACTATTATGTTGTATAAAGCCATGGTGGGGATGGTTTGTCTTGATTGTCCGGAGCATAAACTCCCGAGTAGAGATATAGATATATTGTTTGATGGTGACATATTGGTCCAGGACTAAAGCGTGATTGATCTGTATAGTTCGCTATGAGTGGGTCAATCCACTTTTGACGTTCATTATGTGATAACCTTAATCTTGAGTAGATGTACCACTTCATGTATATGACTTGTGTATTTGATGTTCTAATTACTAAAGCATCTCAGAGATAGTAAGCTAAAAGACCAGTTCGTTGGGTGCATGAGTTGTATATGATGAAGGGTTTGTTTACAGATATTGAAATCATAGCTCTAATAAGGAGTTAAGGGTATCCTCTTAAAGGCATTACACTGGATGTGAAAATGGATAAGACCTTGGGTCGTCTACTAGGTGGATGACTTCTTATTCATATATGGTGAATAATCATTTTCTTATTCGGTAGTATAATGGAACTTTAAGATAGCTTAATTAGTAGGTTGAATGGACTTTGACTTAAGGCTAATTATGGATATCATATAAGGGTTTTGCATACATGTCAAGGTCATTAGATAATAGCTTGTCACAGGCTTTCGTAATATGGTATATAATTGAGAGTTTAGTTTCAAGTTTGTAGTGGTGTGACTCTGAAATTAGTGATCATATGATTGAGTTGTTCGGTACAGAATGATGACATATGGAATCACAGGAGTCTGATTATATATGTCCAATTGGTCCTTCTACTAGCTCCACATAATTCCTTAATGGATTGCAAATTGATCAAGGTATACTTGTTGTCTGGTTGTCTTGCATGAAATATGGATGGTGTCCATATAGAATTAGGATAGAAGACAAGATTTTCTCCCATTGAATTCGAATTTTGTTTGGATAAGAGATTACACAATTATTCAAATTCCAAACAAAGTTACCATGATTTTATTTAAGTTGGAATGGGAGTTGTGGAAAATTATCCATGATGACAAAATTTGACATACAAGTTTTTTGTGGAGTTTGAAATTTGAAATTTGAAATTTAAATTTTGAATTTAAAATTTGAATTTGAAATTTAAATTTAAAATTTGAATTTCATATTTGAATTTGAAATTTGAATTCAAAATTTAAATTTGAAATTTGAATTTGAAGTTTAAATTTTGAAATTTGAACTTTAAAATTTGAATTCAAATTTTGAATCACAAAATCATATCGTAATCAAATTTGTTAAGGGAAATCTATCCTAGAAGAATTCGGTTTTATAATGGATAAGGGAGAGGAAGATCTTATTTGAATCCCACTTGAATTTTAAATCCTAAATCTAGCAAAGGTGGCTGAATTTGTTAAGGGAAATCTACCCTAGGAGGATTCGATTTTTATGGATAAGGATGAAGGGAAATTCAAGTTAAAAAATCCTATTTGAATTTTGAATCTATCCTTCATAATGGTGGCCAAAATTTCTATGGATAAGCCTAAGGAAAATTTAGATATTTTTGTGGATAAGGGTGAGATGAAATTCAAGCTAGAAAATCCTATTTGAATTTTGATTCTCCTCACACTTGGATGGCCGAATCCAGACATGCATCTTGGCGCAAGGGAGAATCAGTTTTTAGTGGATAAATGAGGAGATAAAATTCAAGTTAAAATTTTATTTGAATTTTGAATGCAACATCTCCTAGGGTGGCCAAATCTTCCCTTGATTTTGGCCTATGGTGAATTCAGATTTTGTGTGGAAGGAAGGGAGAAAATCTTCTATTGGTCCGATTCAAATATAAGGGATCATCTCATGCAAGTCTATAAATAGGAGTCCTACCACTCCAGTTCTCTCAGACCACAGTATCGGCGACCCGACTTGCTCAGCCTGTCGATTGCTTTGCTTTATTTAAACCCACTACTTTATGTTTCATACTTCTGCTTTACACTTTAAATTTCGTGTTACTTATAGTTTAAAAATTCATGTTTGAAAACTACCGATTTTTTTTTTTGGAAAAAAAAATTTTTTTAAAACATTTTCAAAAACATTCATTAAATACATGAGTCATTGTTTCATTGAAAATATCTTTTTAAACATACTATACATTCATTCTTGTCTCGTTTCTTTACATAACATATACATCTTTTGGCAGCTGAAAATCATAGTGAGATCCATTCCCACTCCATGACACTTTCTGGGATCTGTCTGCCAGTCCATTAATCACTTCTTTCATACACTGGTTGCTTACCCTTATTCCCTACAACACGAACAAACTAGTAAGTTAAATCTCAATAAGTACAAACATACATATGCGCATGCATTTATGTTAGTCACATGATGACTACTTAACTTTCATTCTTTTATTTTCATTGTTCTTTTTTTCATTCATATCATACTATTCTTTTCTTTTCTTTACTTTAGTTTCACTTGCGGGCCTCATTCGATGGTCATACCATAATGCACATAGACCAATGAAGGGAAGGGGAGCGACCCACCAACCTACCTTATGGCCAACTTAAACATTAAATTTCTGTACCTTTAGGATTGTAACCCATCGGTTTGGAAGCCATTTACATAAACCTCACCTTTCAAGGCCGGTACGCCAGCATTTAAAGCTTCAGTCTTATTATCTCGCATATTCTTATCTTTTATTATTTTAATTTATTCATTCTTTCTGACTTTGTAGACATGCTATGTCATAATCTCACAATTTCTATAGTGTATAAAGTTAAAAGTTTCTCTTTTTGTCACCTAGTACTTTTCTTTCATTATAACATTCAAAACAAAAATTTTCCTTTCATGGTATCGAAATTGTCAGTGACAGACATACACAGTTAGTTTGTGAATAGACAATTAAATGTCCATACTTACAGTGTTTGTGCTAACGTAAGCTTCTTGGAATCCTTCAACATTCCTTTGTCGTCTCTAGATTAGATCCCTACAGACAAAGTATTGTCTGTTAATTTTCACTATTATTTATTACTTTTCCTCTATTCTACTCTCTTTCTTCTTTCTTTTTTCTTTTTTTTAAACACTTCGTTACTATGCATAATTACACAGCCTAATATACGGTCGTGTACCTCTCGAGTCACAAAAATCTTCCCATACATGGCCGTGTAACTCATTTATTCATGCATAAATACACGCCCTAATTCATGCATAAGTACATGGTTAGATACACGACCGTGTCCATGACCGTGTAACTCTCAGGTTGTTAAATGTTTCTTTACATGGCCGTGTACCCTAGGTGTGTTTGGGATTCATTCTCAATATATGCCCGTGTTCCCCAAGTACGTGCCCGTGTACCGTTTAAAATCCTAAATTTAACCTTGAAAATCATAATTATGGCATTTAGAATCTTATTTAAGTCATTCTAAGGTGCTTTCTTGGTCTTTTCTAAACATTTCAGATATTTTTGGGTTACTACTTACTAGATCCTCGGGTGGTACTATTCTAATCCCCGATCATTAATCCTCTTTTTCTTACATTTCAGAATGTCAAACGGACATTTCACTAATCCTCAAAACGTCTATCATCTTTTCCTCAACCTAGGTCATCGAGGGCTCGGGTTTTCAACCTTCGACCCTATTTTTCCTCTCATTCCCAAAAATACCGTGAATGCCATTCTAAAATTTTTAGTAGCATTTCTGCTTAAATTTTTTTTGGTTCCCGGCATTTAGGTAACACCTCAAAACCATAGTATCTGCCACGTACTAAATCAGAGGCCTAATTTTACATAAGAAGTATAAACTTTTTACGTAAAATCTTTTATATAAACTTTTAGAATCAACTCAAACTCCATTTATTTTCTTTACGACACCCCCCTGTTTTTATCATTAAACATGGCATCAAAATGTTGTTTCTAAACTTCTTATGCATCCTTTCTTGCATTCACATCCCAATCTAACTCTCAAAACATAATTCAATCAAAATTTCAACTCAGAAACTCAACAAATTTACATGCTTTCTAGCTAGTTTTCTCTTTAAAAATCACAACAAAACCTTATTTCCCAAATGCCTATTCCTTTCTTTTCTTTCATTACATATCAACATAGTTTCTTAAGACCAAACCAACATAACAAAAACTTAAATTTCATCCCAAAAATCTACATTTATAGCCACTATTCCCTATTCAGAAATTTCAAAGAAAACTTGAAATTTTAAAGCTTACCTCCCAACTAGTGTCCACTTAAGCTTGGGGTGAAATTTGGTTAAGAAACCTTGAGGAAAAACTTGGCCTAAGGGGGTGGAAGAGTCACGGCAGCAAGGGGCTGAGATAGCTGTGTTTTGCTAAAAAAATTTTTGCTGGTTTCTTAGGCTTGAAACTAACTTAAATGGCAGCCAAGAAAGGAAGGTTTGTTTGCAATTTCTTGGGGGGTTTTTAACAAATTTCTAAGGACCTCTTAGTAACTTTTTAGGGTTGTTTTGCTATTTACTAAAATTTTTGCTGCTTTTTATCCCACCAAAACTGACTCCAATCATCATCATTACTCCAAATTTTCTTTCAAAATATCTCATGTAATTTTGGTATCATCCTAGCCATTGATTCAAGATCACTTTGAATCTAAACCTTTGGATTTACCTAATTCTTTCCACTCATTTTTCATTTTCAATTATGACATCATAAAGTGACATCATTGATGACATCACTTAATTAATTCGAGGTCAGAGTTTGACCAAAAATTAAACTGAACGAAATTTCACCAAAATCACGCCGGCGGGTTCCTAGGACCGTCTGTGCGATTGATTTACCTTAAATCATATCTGCTTGACCAAAACTCACTGTCGTAAGTATTTCATCTTTTAGCTAACTTTGGTTTACTTTAGGTTATCTTCTAGGTTTTTCGATACCAAAAGGGCATCGTTTGTCCTATTTCAGTTCGGTAAAATTTACTATCATCAAATTCCTTTCCTTTAGCATTGTTAGAATATTTTATTACGTTATAAACAATATTAAATCATACATTTCACATTTTTAGACATTAAAATTATTATACATGTACAACATTCATGGTTTCTGAGAATAAAAAATTTCTCGGTCATTACACACAGACTCTCAGGTGAACAGGATTATTATTGTATAACTCACCGTGACAATAAGTCCTTTAGAGATCTGAGTGGTCAAAAGGAGACTAGCAGTGCTAGCATACCGATCAAGGATCTGAGCACCCATACACTCTGCCATCTGGGAATTGGAGAATAGTAAAGAAGGCTAGTTGGTTGAAGCCCTCCGGTCATTCTCCTCCTGTAGCTTTGGTATCCTCTGAAGGTATAAAGTTATTGTTGTTGATTTATTGTATATGACATCACGAGATATTTAACGATCTTGAAAAATTTTTGTAATTCCACTATGCCACTCTAATGCATTTTTACAAATTTTTCCTACAATTGCTATTAGAGCCATCTCGTGATTATGTCATGTATATAAATTAGATAATAAGTTAGTCTTTTCTTTTATGTATAGATTTGATATTTAGAGAGTGGCATTTTAGGATTCCTTTATGTTGTTATCATGAATTATGTATGTAGTATGTGGTTATTTTAATTTTTTGAATTATTATAAGCATGCTTGATTTGACTGGTTATGGTTGCTTAGAATTTAGAAAATTGTATCTAGGATTTTTTATGTAACCATGAGAGCGGTTTATTATCACCATAATTTTCCCATGGAATTTATTTTTTTTAGTCTCTTAGAATTTTTGTTATTAGAATTTTGTACACCGGAAACGGTTTAGAAAATTTTATGTAATTATTCTTAGAGGAGATTAAAATTTGAATACCATAATTTATTTTTCCCAAAAGTTAAATTTAATTTAAAGATTGAAATTTTGTTTGTGTGGAAAATTCCAATTTAATCAGGATTCAAATTAATTTTTGGAGATCCTAATGGGTAAATTGGAATATGACATGAAAATCAGGAACTGACCCCTCGAGCAGGGGGCCACCGGCCTTGGCGGGACTGCAGCCCCTACCCTTGGGCAGGATAGGGCTGTAGCAGCCCCTGTCCAGGGATGGACCACCCATGGCCGTAGGCTGTACCTGTAGCCAGGTGTGGTAGTGGCCCCCATCCCACCCCAAAGGGCCGTTTAGGCCCCAAGGGCTATAAACCATCACTGCAAGCGAAGCCTATAGCCTGACGAGTTGCTGAGGCCTTCCTAGGGTGTGTAGCCCGGTGGACTACTGTAGCACCTCGGGTATGCAGCAATGCCTGCAGCCTAGCGGGCTGCTGTAACACCACCCCCCACCCCCCCACCCCTACCCCAGGGGGTGTAGGCAAGGCTACACTAGGCCTGGGCCATGGGCTACCAGCCTCTGGGGACTGACGGCTGCCCACAGCGGCTACTGGCATCTGGGCCCATGGGCCGATAAGCTGAAAAATGAAAATTTTCAATTTTTGAATTTGAGATTTAATTTTAAATCATGTTTGAAAATATGTAATTGAAAATTTGAAATTTTTGAAATTACATATTATTATACATGAAATTTAAATTGTTTAAAATTTGAATTTGAAATTTAAATTTGAAATTCGAATTTGAAATTTGAATTTGAAATTTAAATTTTTGAATTTTGAATTTTGAATGATTCTTGGAACGTGAAATAAATGAAGAGGCTATATGAAGATGGATACAAGAAGATGGAGCAAAATTCAAGATCCAAAGAATGCTTTGGATGAAATTTTGTAATCTTTATTTTTTTCTTTATTCTAAGATGGGACCATGGCTTGGTTATTAATTTTTTCTGTCATTTATTTTTTCTGCGATATATCATGAATGGATGAATATGTATTGATGGATGTTTTGAATACATATTTGATAACATGTCATATGGAATAGGTGAATGCCGCTCAGACTGTATTGATCATACATACTTTTCAAAACTTGCATGTTTTTCAAAATATTGAGTGGGAGAGGGTTTCAAACAAAACCCACGGCCTTCATTATTGATCCATATGTGAAAGCATGATAACACCTTGTGTTAGTTCTGCCCTGACCACACCCCTCGATAGGTGTTTACCGCTGCTGACATACTAGGTTGGATCTCCTATGTGGAAAATGTGTTCGGGTATGATTCTATTCATGACCACCCCTCGGTGGCTTGGTAGGACACGGATTGGATTACATAAACAATGGTTATACACTTAAGACTCGTTTAGTTATTAACTTCCCTAGAAGCTTTGTTAACTAAACTGGTGGCCAAAATAAGCAATTATTAAAATATGTTTTAACCTTGGAGGATTTAAGGCAACATATATTAATTAGATGGGGTCCATATTCTTGCTATTTGTCCCATGATCACCCCTCGGTGACTTGGGGCAATAGGTACTGAGAATTACCGTTGTAATACTACATGTTTTTTCAAGTTTCATATAGGAACATGCTTGTATGTTTTATTTATTAAATTCTTTCTATATTTGCTTGGGCTTTGTAATGATATTCTTGTATAATTTTATTTCAGTTCAAAATATCATCGACGCCTCTCATTTCAATACTTACTGAAAATAAACTAAATGGCGATAATTATAAAGACTGGATAAGGAATCTGCTTATAGTTCTCAACTGCAAGAGACACAAGTTCGTACTGGATGAACGATGCCTACCTGGGCTCAAACCTGACACACTGCTTGAGGAGGTCCTGGTTACCTATGCTCATTGGAGAGAATCCAATGAGATAGCTCAGACCTACATTCTTGCTAGCATGACCAGTGCTTTATAAAAGCAACATGAGACTTATCAAGTTGCTAGGGAGATCATGGAGAACTTGGAGGACATGTTCGAAGGCCAAGAAAAATTGGCTCGACGGTCTGCCATTACCAGTATCATGAACTCTAAGTAGAAGGCAGGTACTCCGGTGAAGGACTATATGATCACTCTTATGGGATTATCTACTGAGGTTGCTGAAAATGGTACTGAGCTGAACTACAACACCCAAATTGAGATGGTGTTTAAAACTCTATCAAAGGATTTTGTGGGGTTTAAGCCTGCATATAATCTAGCGATAAGGGAGTTAGGACTCACCGAGCTCATGAAGCAACTCTAAGCTTATGAGTGGATGATCAAGGACAGGAATGTGGTCTAACCTAAGGGAGAGGCCAACTTGGCAAAATTATCCAAACCCTCTCGAAAAAGGAAGAAGCCTAATAAGAAGCAAGCGGCTTCCAATTCTTCTATTCCTCCTGTCTCGGATGGGAAGAAGAAGAACAACAACAAGAAGCCTAAGGATCCTAAAAAATCCAAGTGCTTCCACTGTGGGAAAATAGGTCACTTTAAAAGGCTTGCTGGGAATTTCTACCCACCAAGGGCAAGAAAGGTAAGGAACTTTATTATTTAGAAGCGTGTTTGGTGGAAGAATTATACTTAGGTCATTGATTCGAGTGCCACTAATCATGTTTGTGTTTCTTTGCAGAGGTTTGTGAAAATGAGAAGTCCACATGATAAGAGCCTCTCATTGCGGACTGGAGACGGCAGATTGGTGGTGATTGAAGCAGTGCGAGATATTTATCTTTATTTTGATAAATTTAGGTTTATATTATTGAAAGACTGTTTTTATATTCCTAATTTTAGGAGGAACCTTATATCGGTAGCTTATTTAATAAGAGATTCTTATTCAGTCTCTTTTACTAAAAGAGTTGATATTCGTAAAAATAAGTCTTTTATCTGTTCTGGATGGATGGATGGAAACCTATATTTGATCAAACCAAAGATGTACTCACTGCTTGACACCGAATTTACTAATAACTCTGAAAGGTTGAATGTTTCTCACTCTAACAAGGCATATCTTTGGCATTTAAGACTTATTCATATTAATTAGGATAGGATTCAAAGGTTGGTGAAGGCCGGTCCTTTAGAATCTCTGAAGGAGGTACGTCTTCCTCAATGTGAACTTGTCTTGAGCGTAAGATGACTAAGAAGACTTTTGGAGCTAAGGATACTAGGGCTCAGGAACTCTTAGAAATTGTGCATACTGACGTATGTGACCCCATGAACGTCGTAGCATGAAGAAGGTTCGAGTATTATGTCCCCTTTATAGATGATTACTCGAGGTATGGATACATGTACCTGATGCACTATAAGAGTGAAACCTTTGATAAGTTCAAAGAGTATCGTGCAGAAGTGGAAAAGCAATTGGGTAAATCCATAAAGACACTTCAACCTGATCGAGGTGGCGAATACCTCTCTGATGAATTTTTAGGACATCTTGTAGAGAATGGGATATTATCCTAATTGACTCTACCTGGTACTCCACAATAGAATAATATAGCTGAAAGGAGAAATAGGACCTTATTGGATATGATATGATCCATGATGAGTTATTCAATGCTGCCATTATCATTCTAAGTATATGCATTACAGATGGTGTGCTATATTCTGAACTAGGTTCCAAGTGAGTCAATTACCAGGACTGCATATGAATTGTGGTGTGGCAAGAAGCTCTTCCTTGGACATATGAGAATATGGGGCTACCTGGCACATGTACTGGAAGGGGATGCAAAGAAGTTGGAACCAAGATCAGAATTGTGCATGTTTGTAGAGTATCCTAAGGGAACTAAGGGAGGTTTGTTCTACAACCCATAAGAATAAAAGGTCATTGTATCAACCCATGTGACATTCTTAGAAGAAAGTCACATGAATGACTTTAAGCCTCAAAGCAAAGTAGCGCTAGAGGAATTATCAGGTGATAGAACTACTCCACAGATTTCGATCTTGGATGCAAATCCGAGTTCTAGTAAAAGACCTGTAGATGATCAACAGTTTAAGGTGCTTCGTCGTAGTGGGAGAGTTTCAAGGAAACTTAATTTCTTCATGTTTGATGCTGAAGTATACTAGGCCGAGGCTCATAAGCATGAGGAAGATTCGGTACTTATGATGAAGCTGTAAATGATGTTGATTCTAAATCTTGGAAACAGGCCATGAATAATGAGATGGATTCCATGAAATCTAACTCTATTTGGGAACTTATGGATCTACTAGATAGGATAAAACCTATTAGATGTAAGTGGGTCTACAAAAGAAAGAAGGATGCAGAAGGGAGAGTTGAAACTTTCAAGGCTAAACTTGTGACAAAGGGGTACACGAAAAAAGCTGGAATCGATTATGATGAAACTTTTTCACCTGTTGCTATGCTAAAGTCTATCTATATTCTTTTGTCCATTGTTGTGACTCTCGATTACAAGATCTGGCAATTGGACGTCAAGATATCATTCTTAAATGGCCATCTTGAGGAAAGTATCTATATGATACTGTGGCGACCCGTGCCCTCAATGGCCCGGACCGTCATCAAAAACTTCCTTTCTTCAACTAATACTTATACTTACATACATCCTATACTTAAATCTAATACCAAAACTAGGGATTTTTTTTTTGTTATACACGTATTTACTATTTACGTATAGTACAATCTTTCATTACTATTCAAAAATACATTTAACGGTTACCAATCCTAAATACCATTTAATGATAACTGATTCAAAATATACTCCTTAACATTACTATTTATAAATACTATTTACTCAAAATATTATACGAAAGAATACTCGCGGTGTGTCCACAACTTCCTCTCATATCCGCCTCTGCGCCGTCATCGCCCATAGGTGATTAAGCCATAGGGCGCTTACCTACAGTATGAACACACTTTGTGAGCTTTACGCCCAGTAAGTACAACATGTTTACTGCAAAACATGTTTAAACATACCACATACTTAAAATCATGTGAGCACACCAGTCATCACAGATACCATATAACATATCGTATATCATAGCATCATTTATTACATCATAGAATACATCATCACGTATAGAATGCATAACATAGCATACCTTATACTGAATGCCTTTTATGGAAACTAGAAGCATAGAGATCTAATGCATACAATGATCAATGCATGATCTGGTTATGTTCATTTATGCTTCAACATCTTCTTTTTCTTTATTTTGTCTACTTTGGGCCCCTGTGTCAGTACTGAGTGCGCACAGACCAACGATAATGTACGAGATCACTATATAGGCCGGAGAGCCATCAACAGATGCTAAACTTTCTGCCCTCTCTTACTTTATCTTTGAAACAACGGAAAGAGCCGGTATGACACGCCTAGTAAATTCTTTCTTGCTTATCTGTTCTAGTCATGTGCTTCTCTAAGCTATCCCAAGGCCTACGCGGTAGGGACGTATGGCTTTTAACTCACTCTTTCATCAATCTACTTGATTGTGAAGCTATATGCTCTTAATATATTGTGCATCAACGTGTGCATGGCATAGGATACTTAACATACATTAAACATTATTTTAACATCATTTTATTCATATTGTAGGTGGAGTTGTACTTACTTAATTGCAAACAATTTCATATTTGTACTCGCACCTTTATCAACAACTTAAAACAAAGAACTAAAACCACAAAATCAGTCTAGAATCTTACCCTTGAAAGACTTGAAACAACTTGGAAATGATTCCTCTTAATTTGAACTTGAAGGGGTTTGTTTTTAGTTTTTTTTTTTTTTTTTTTTTGGCAAGGTTTGAACTTGAAAATAGGTGGTTTTGAGGCTGAGAAGTGGTCGGTTGTAGCAAGGGGGGAGAGAAAACGTGAGCTAAAATTTGGAGTGTGAAAAGAGGAAAGTAAACCCAAAGGTATGGCCATTCCTTTTATAGACAAAACCTAACCCCACTTAGCCAACTTAAGCTTGATTAATCAAGCTAACTTTATGCTAATTTTGGGGACAAAATCTACTCATTTTAGTCCCAATCTTTCAGATGGCAGGCGTCCAATTAAAGGAGAAGGTGGGAAAAGAATGGTGATGTTGAAATCTATGCATTGTTTATACAATGTGTCATCAACCACCTCAATATTTTATTTGTCACTTTTTGGGGTTTCTAACTGCTGCAAGTCAGCTGATTTTCCAGCTAAAATACATGGTTTTGAGGTTAAGGGAATTCATTTGTGTTGCTCTCTTCGCAGTCCAGTCTTATACTGCAGTTTTCGGTCTTTTCTTGACAGTGCTCAAATTTCATCTGAAAATCAGATTTTTTTCTGAATCCAATTCTTATACGGATGATTTCTAATTAGTTTCTATCATCTAAGAGCCCATTCTACACTAGGTTTCCATTCATCTACGATACTGTGGTTGTGTCTCAACTGTGTTGTTCTCGCATACACATACCGAAGTGTTCTTGCGCGATATTTTCAACATAGTCTCTCTTAATTTGGACGCGCTGAGTCCATTTTTATCGGTCTTTCAGTGGGAAAAGGTCAACCAAACCATTTTCTTGATATCGTATTCCTTGCTATTTCTTTTCTTTACACGGCCTCTTACACAGCTCCCTACACAGGCGTGTGTAAGGCTACATGGGCGTGTCTTTGCTAAACACAGCTGTGTCATGGAAAAATTTCATTTTCCCCATTAGTACACGGTGTCTTACGTGGTCCCATACACGGGCGTGTCTTTATTCAACACGACCGTGTCTCAGAAAATTTTATTATCCTGATTGGTACATGACGTCACACACGGCCGTACACCTGGGCGTGTTACTCTACACGGCCATGTTTCACCAACACGTCCGTTGATATCTCAACAACCCGATCAGTACACGGTCACTTACACAACTGTGTACTTGACCGTGTTCATTAATATGATCCTGTTTACTCATACCACCTTATGTTCATGCACAGTGCATATGGTACACGGCTACCTACACGGCCGTGTACCCGATCGTGTTTACCTACACAGCCATGTACAGTCACTCGACCATTTTCACGTGTATAGTCTAGGCAGTACACGGCCGTGTATATGCCCGTGTTCGTCAAATTTTACACTAAATGCATCAAATCATCCCGAAATTTCTTATTAAATGAAATTTATGGTACAGGGATGGGGCGGTCCTTACAACCTACCCCTCTTACAAAAATTATCATTCTCGAAAATTAGAATAAGTCCGGGAAGTCTCTCCTCATATCCTCTTCCCGTTCCCACGTGGCTTCTTCTATGTTGTGGTTCCGCCACAACACCTTTACAAGCGGAATGACTTTGTTTCTAAGGACCTTGTCTTCTCTGGCTAAACTCTACACAGGTTTCTCCTCGTACGTCAAATCAGCATGTACTTCTACTGGTTCCTGACTCAGAATATGGGAACTGTCCAGCACGTACTTCTTTAACATGGAAACGTGAAAGACGTTATGTACCGAGGCCAATTCAAGAGGAAAGGCTAATCTATAGGCCACCTTCCCAACTTTCTCGAGAATCTCGAAAGGTCCTATGTATCTGGGACTGAGCTTTCCTTTCTTCCCAAAGCACATAACCCCTTTCATAGGTGCCACCTTGAGGAAAACACTATCACCTTCTTGAAATTCGAGAGGCCTCCGTCGTTTATCTGCGTAGCTCTTCTGGCGGCTATGAGCTGTATCCAGTCTCTCTCGTATGAGCTTCACGTCTTCTATTGTGCTTTTGACAAAGTCCGTGCTGGTGAGCTGTTTCTCTCTAGTTTCATGCCAATGCAATGGAGATCTGCATTTCCTTCCGTAGAGTGCCTCGTACGGTGCCATCCTAATTGAGGAATGGTAACTCTTGTTATACGAGAACTCTATCAAGGGTAGCTTCTAGTCCCAATTTCCCTTGAAGTCTAGGACTCAAGCTCTCAACATGTCTTCTAACATCTGGATGGTTCTCTCAGACTGGCCATCAGTCTGAGGATGAAAAACTGTGCTGAATTTTAACTTGGTGCCCATTAACGCTTGAATGCTCTACCAAAACCTTGAGGTAAAGTGTCCGTCACGATCTGAGATGATTATTTTTGGCACATTGTGCAATTTTACTATCTGAGCCAAGTACATCTCGGCTAACCTTTCCACAGAACAGCTCAGCTTCATTGCTAAAAATCGAGCTGATTTCATCAGTCGGTCTACAATTACCCAAATGGCATCGTTTCCATTTGTAGTTCTAGGCAATCTGACCACAAAATCCATTGTAACTTGCTCCCATTTCCACTCTGGTAGTTCAATCTTCTACAGCTCTCCTCCTGGTCGCTGATGCTCTACTTTAATTCTTTGGCAGGTGAGACACTTTGCTACAATTTCGATGACATCGTTCTTCATTCTTGGCCACCAAAAGCTTGCCTTTAGGTCCTGGTACATTTTATTTGCTCCTGGATGTATCGAGTATGGTGTGTCATGAGCTTCGAATAGGATCTTTTTCCTGAGTTCTTCATCCTTCGGAACACATACCCTACCTTTGAAATAAAGTATGCCATTCCTAGAGACTTGGAATTCTGAATTTTGTCCCTCTATTGCCTCCTTTTTAAGCTTGACTAGGGTCAAATCAATGTCTTGGCCGGCCTTGATTTCCTCTAAAAGGGTTGACTGGAGGGTCATTTCGGATAACCTTGATGTGGATTGCTGTAAGCGTAGAAAAGTGCTTTCGATTCAGCGCATCGGCCACCTTATTGGCTTTGCCTGGGTGATATAGGATTTCGCAGTCATAATCCTTCACCAATTCCAGCCATCTTCGTTGTCTCATGTTGAGTTCTTTCTGCGTGAAGATATACTTGAGGCTTTGGTGGTCCATGTAGATCTCGCATTTGACACCATATAAGTAGTGCCTTCATATTTTGAGCGTAAAGACGACCGCTGCAAGCTCTAAGTTATGTTTCGGGTAATTCCCTTCTTGGTTCTTGAGTTGCCGTGAAGCGTACGCAACTACTCTACCATTTTGCATAAGTACGGCTCCTAGTCTAGTCTTGGGCGCGTCGCTGTAGATCACAAAATTCCCTTGTGCAGCATCCGGTATGGTCAAAATTGGAGTGCTCGTGAGTCTACTCTTTAACTCCTAGAAGCTTTGCTCGCATTTATCAGTCCACTCATACTTCCTTTCCTTTGTGGTCAATACTGTAAGTGGTGCAGCTAGCTTTGAGAATCCCTCCACAAAACGTCGATAGTAGCCTGGTAAATAGAGGAAACTATGGATTTTCGTTACATTCTTCGGAGTCGGCCAGTCGCTAACTGCTTCAATTTTCGCTGGATCCACGGATACTCCTTCTCTGGAGACTACATGACTAAGGAAGTGGACCTTCTCCAACCAAAACTTACATTTGGAGAATTTGGCGTATAACTGATGCTCCTTTAACTTGCGTAGAATGGCTCTCAGATGCTCCTCATGCTCTTCTTTCGTCTTAGAATACACGAGTATATCGTCAATAAATATGATGATGAACTTGTCCAAAAATTCCTTGAAGACACGATTAATCAGGTCCATGAAAGCTGCAGGCGCATTTGTCAATCCAAATGACATGACGAGGAACTCGTAGTGTCCATATCGTGTTCAGAAAGCCGTCTTGGGTACGTCTTCATCACGAATTCATAGCTGATGATACCCGGATCATAGATCGATTTTTAAAAATATGGCAGTGCCTCGGAGTTGGTCGAATAGATCATCGATTCGAGGCAACGGATACTTATTCTTGATCGTGATCTTGTTCAGCTCCCTGTAGTCAATACACATTCTCAGGGTCCCGTCCTTCTTAACGAATAATACAGGTGCTCCCCATGGTGAACAGCTCTGTCGTATGCATCAGATCCTTCAACTGTGTTTGAAGCTCCTTTAACTCTGCCGAGGCCATTCTATACGGGGCCTTAGATATAGGGGCTGATCTTGGCAACAACTCGATCTCGAACGAAATCTCTCGCTCCGGTCGAAGTCTTGGGAGATTTTCGGGAAACACTTCCTCAAACTCTCGTACTATTGGTACATTGTCTAGTGTTATCTCGGTCTCCTGAGACTTGTCTACGATGTGTGCAAGGAATTCGCTGCATCAATTGGATAGAAGCTTGTAGGTTTTCATGGCAAAAATTATCATTCTGGGCCGTTTCAACGATACACCCTTGTAAATAAACTTCTCGCATCCGTCTGGCTCGAAGGTAACTTCTCGTCTTTGGCAATCTGTGACCACGTGGTACTTGGTAAGGAAGTCCATTCCTATAATCACATCATAGTCATGCATATCGAGGATGATCAGGTCAATACTTAGCTCTTGTTCGCTAATAACTACTGGTACGTGGCGTAACCAGTAATTAGACAACAAAACTTCCCCCAGAGGGAAGGGCAGTTTGAAAAGTCTATTTCATTCGATCTACGTTCTGACCTATCTTCTTAGCAAACTTTGATGATGCGAAAGAATGCGTGGCTCTAGAATGAAATAAAACCAATGCAGTGGAGTTAGTGACAAAAAGCTGACCTGTCACCACGATTGAAGTTCCGGCTTCGACGTCCTCTCTAGTGAATGTGTATATTCTCCCCTGCGTCTCTGGAGCTTCCAATCTACCTTGATTGATGGAGGGGCCTTCAATTTTTGCTTGGGTGGCGTGTAGCTGTCCTCCTATAGCACGAGCTTGGCTTTGCTGATTTTGGGGGTTTGAGTAGTAGTACTTCGCGAAGTGGCCTTCCTTGCCACATATGTAGCAGCCACTAGTGCCCAGGCGGCATTCTCCAAGTGGTTCTTCTCGCACTTCGGGCATAGTGATTGTTGATTACTATTTCCCCTACGGTTGTTCTTCTTTTAGGAGAAACTCCTCTGTTGCCCTTAGTTACTTGGATTCCCTTTCCTCTTGTTATTTTGGTTAGGCTGTCGGTATTGTTGGCTGGCCCCTGTATTCTGTCCCTTATGCTGTGGGTCAAGGGTCAGCCTTCCCTTAAAATATTTTAGCTGATTCTTCTCTTCTCTTGTCGCTTTGTAAAGCTGGGCCCTCCTCTCCTTGTCCTGGGCCAACCAATATTCAGCTTTGATGGCCCTACTGATGCATTCAGCCATAGTCACGGGACTATGGCACTGCAGACTTGAATGGCGATGTCTGTTCGAAACATCTTTAGCATCCTACGGACCTTTTCCTTCTCGGTCGATACTAGATCTGGGCACAGTCGAGCCAGTCCCTCGGTCTCTTGAACACCAGATGGATGAAGACGGTGACAAGGCTAACCCAATGCTCAACCTAACGACGAGGAAGAGGAGATCCCTGACCACATCAGTGACGAAGAAGGGGTAGAGATGTATGAGCCCCAGGTTATTATTGTCAGTGACGACGAAGGTAGTATTATCTGGGGAGACGAAGATGAAGATCCCGAGGAGTTCCCCCTGAGTGATAGTGAGGATGAGGAAATGTCAGACGCCGATTCTGCGATATCTTCGGAATAATAGGGACCTTTCACACGAGCATATTGTTTTGAGAATGTATAGGGGAACCGTAGCTCCCCCGTCTGACTTAAAACATGTACTTTTGGGATCGTATTATAGGAAGTGTGTACCACTCCCACCAAGCTAAAAGTTATACACGTTTTGATGTATGTATATGTACTGTGGAGTATTTGGTGAAAGTAAGTATTATTTTGTCCTAGGGGCCAGAACGTGACTTCTCCACGAGTAAGACCAAAGACTAATAAGGAGTGCAGGATGGTTCCTGACACTCAGAGGATGTCTCAAATACGATGTGGTAATCGTATTAGATGTCACAAGAGCAAGAAAAGGGACAGAAAAAAATAACACACGTATTTTATATACGATGTTTAAGTTGAGAATATGATAAGTATTACAAGAGTTAAAAGACTTATGTTCTCATTTTTCGTTATGTGATAGGTTTACCTAGGTGACAATGGCGAGAACGAGAGCCCGAAACAACCAAGCTACGCGAGACAATGAACTACTGGCACGTCTTGCAACAATGCAAGAAATGATGGTAAACCAATAACGGGAGCTTAACCAGCTCCAAGAACAAATAAACCAACAACGACAGGCACCACAACCAGTAGAAGTGCCGACTCAGGCAGCTCCAATAGCCCCTAACACACCTGGAAAGCAGGTAGTCCCGCCAGTCCAAACTCCACCAGCACCACCAGCCGTGGCTGCTCCCGCAGCGGCCAATGTTCTCTTGTCAGCTCCGCGAGATGGTGACTTATATGAACGTTCTAGGCTCATGAAGGTGCCAGAATTCGAGGGGACAACAAACCCCATTGAAGCAGATGATTGGTTAACCGATGTCCAGGTCATTCTAGACCTTGTAGGGCTGTCTGAAAGGGAAAAAGTATTATATGCATCCCTCACCTTACGCAAAGGAGCGCGCCAATGGTGGAAAATCGTAGCAATCAGGAGGGAAATCAATGCAATGAACTGGGCAGACTTCATTGCTGAATTCAGAGAAATGTACTTTAATGATGAAGCCTTAGCCGTACAGCATGACCCGGACCGTCACCAAAAACTTCCTTTCTTCAACTAATACTTATACTTACATACATCCTATACTTAAATCTAATACCAAAACTAGGGATTTTTTTTTTTTGTTACACACATATTTACTATTTATGTACAGTATAATCTTTAATTACTATTCAAAAATACATTTAACGGTTACCAATCGTAAATACCGTTTAACGATAACTGATTCAAAATATACTCCTTAACATTACTATTTACAAATACTGTTTACTCAAAATATTATGCGGAAGAATACTCGCCGTGTGTCCACAACCTCTCTTCACATCTGCCTCCGCCGCCATCATCGCCCATAGGTGATTAAGTCATAGGACGCTTACGTACTGTATGAACACACTTTGTGAGCTTTACGCCCAGTAAGTACAACATGTTTACCATAAAATATTTTTAAACATACCACATACTTAAAATCATGTAAGCACACCAGTCATCACGGATACCATATAACATATCGTATATTATAGCATCATTTATCATATCATAGAATACATCATCATGTAAAGAATGCATAACATAGCATACCTTATACTGAATGCCTTTTATGGAAACTAGAAGTATAGAGATCTAATGTATACAGTGATCAATGCATGATCCGGTTATGTTCATTTATGCTTCAAAATCTTCTTTTTCTTTATCTTGTCTACTTTGGGCCCCTGTGTCAGTACCGAGTGCGCGCAGACCAATGGTAACATCTGGGCCACTGAGGCACGGGTTGCCACAGATACAGCCCGAAGGAGTCATGGTAAAAGGCTAAGAAAAAAAAGTCTACAAGTTGCTTAGATCCATTTATGGATTAAAGCAAGCATCCCGCTCATGGAACCAAAGGTTTGATCAAGCAATCAAAACATTCGGTTTTGAGCAAAACTTTGATGAATCCTGTGTTTATAAACGTATTAAGGATGGAAAAGTGGTATTTCTAGTACTCTATGTCGATGATATACTGCTCATTAGGAATGATGTAGGGAATTTATCATTGGTTAAACTTTGGCTGCACAAACAGTTTGACATGAAGGACTTGGGAGAAGCTAATTATGTTCTAGGTATTTGTCTCTTTAGAGATCGAAAGAATAAAATGATAGCATTATCCCAAGCTTCATACATAGATAAAATAATTGACAAATATGCAATGCAAGAGGCAAATAAAGGTTCACATGTTAGGAAATGCCCTAAGTATTAGAGACATTTTGATGTATTCATTTTTGAACTGGATAATAAAATTATACTTAGAGGTTATTCATTACATTGCTATCTGTCCTCATCTTATTTACATGTTAAAGTAAATGTAAGCAAATATGGCTCACTGACTGCTTGTGTTAAAACTGTTAGAACGTTGCATGCAATGGATTTTTGTATGCGAGAAGACAATGTTCTAAAGTTAGCAGTCTAAACTATGGTCTGTAGTCTATGGGGTTAGACCGAGCATCTAACTCATGTTAAGACTATTATGTTGTCTAAAGCCTTGGAGGGCACGGTCTGTCTTGACTGTCTGGAGCTGGACTCCCAAGTAGAGACATGGATATGTTGCTTGATGGTGACATATTAGACCGGGACTAAAGCGTGATTGATCTACGTAGTCCGCTATGAGTGGATCAATCTGCTTTTGACGTTCATTGTGCAATAACCTTAATCCTGAGTAAATGAACTACTTCATGTATATGACTTGTGTACTTTGATGTTCCAATGGCTAAAGCGTCTCAGAGGTAGTAAGCTTATAGACCGGTTCGTTGGGTGCATGACTTGTATACGATGAAGGGTTTGTTTGTAGATATCGGAATCATAGCTCTGAGGAGTTAAAGGTATCCTCTTAAAGGCATTATACTGAATGTGAGAATGGACAAGGCCTTGGGTCGTCTGCTGGGCGGATGACTTCTTATTCACATATGGTGAATAATCATTTTCTTAATTCGGTAGTATAATGGAACTTTAAGATAGCCTGATCGGTAGGATTAAACGGACTTTGACCTAAGGCTGATCATGGATATCATATGAGGGTTTTGCATATATGACAAGGTCATTGGATGGTAGATCGTCACAGGCTTACGTAATACGGTATATAATTGGGAGTTCAGTTTCAGGTTTATAGTGGTGTGACTCTGAAATTAGTGATCATATGATTGAGTTGTTCGGTACAGAATGATGATCATATGGAATCACGGGAGCCCGATTATATATGTCCAATCAGTCCCTCTACTAGCTCCACATAATTCCTTAAAATCATGGCAACTTTATTTGGAGTAGGAAAATAAACCGGTAAAAACATATCAGAGTGGCGCAGCGGAACAATAAAAATTTTTAGAACGTTAAATATCTCATGATGCCATATACAATAAATCAACAACAATTAAAACTCATACCTCAAGGATGCCAATATGCAGGAGGAGAATGACCGGAGGCTTCAACCAACTAGCCTTCTCTACTATTCTCCAATTCCCGAATGGCTGAGTGTGTGGGCACTCTGAACCTCGATCGGTATGCTAGCACTGCTAGTCTTCTTCCGACCACCCAGATCTCTAAAGAACTTTATTGTCACGATGAGCTGTGCAACAATAAGCCTGCTCACGTGAGAGTCTGTGGTCTGAGAGAACTGGAGTGGCAGGACCTCTATTTATAGACCTGCATGAGGTGATTCTCTGAATTCGAATTGGACTAGGAAAAGATTTTCTCCCTTATCCAAACCAAAAAATCCAAATTTTCCAAGGGAGAATCTCCACAATTAAATTCGGTTTTTCTAGGACAAATCCAATCCAAATCTAAACAAGATTTTAACTAGAATTTTATCTCCCTTTTTCAACCAAAAAATCTGAAATCTTTAGGAGAAAATCTTCTCCAAATTTTTGGTCACTTTTAGGATAAGGAAGAATCAAAATTCCACTAGGATTTTTCAAGCTAAATCTCATCTCAACCTTATCCAAAATAACCGAATTTCCTAGGATTTAGGCTCCAAAATTTCGGCCACTTTTAGGGAGGAGAGAATCCAAATCTAACTAGGATTGAAGCTTGAATTTACTCTTGAATCTTATCCACAAAATCCGAAATCTTTCATGAGGATTATCCTCAAAAATTTCGTCCCTTATTTGTTGGGATTTGGATTCAAAATTCAAGTAGGATTCTAACAAGATTATCCTCTCCAAATCCAACTCAAATTCGAATTTCAAACCTTGTGGATTTTCCACAACAAATTCGAATCCTACTTGGACTGTGATTCAAAATTTGAATTTCAAATTTCAAATTCAAATTTCAAATTCAAATTTCAAATTTCAAATTTCAAATTTCAAATTTAAATTTCAAATTCAAATTTCAAATTCGAATTTCAAATTCAAATTTCAAATTCAAATTTCAAATTCAAAATTCAAATTTCAAATTTCAAAATTCAAATTTCAAATTCCACAAAACGGTTGTATTTCATATTCTTGTTCTCATGGATAATTTTCTACAACTCCAATCCAATCTCAAATAAAATCATGGCAACTTTATTTGGAGTTCGAATAATTGTGTACTCTATTATCCAAAACAAAATCTGAATCCAACCGGAGAGAATCTTGTCTACCATCCTAATCCTGTGTCATCACCATCCATGCATAATAAACTAGCCAATAGCATACACAAATCAATTTGCCAAACGTTAAGGAATTATGTGGAGCTAGTAGAGGGACTGATTGGACATATATAATCGGGCTCCCGTGATTCCATATGATCATCATTCTGTACCGAACAACTCAATCATATGATCACTAATTTCAGAGTCACACCACTATAAACCTGAAACTGAACTCCCAATTATATACCGTATTACGTAAGCCTGTGACGAGCTACCATCCAATGACCTTGTCATATATGTAAAACCCTCATATGATATCCATGATCAGCCTTAGGTCAAAGTCCGTTTAATCCTACTGATCAGGCTATCTTAAAGTTCCATTATACTACCGAATCAAGAAAATGATTATTCACCATATGTGAATAAGAAGTCATCCGCCCAGCAGACGACCCAAGGCCTTGTCCATTTTCACATTCAGTATAATGCCTTTAAGAGGATACCTTTAACTCCTCAGAGCTATGATTCCGATATCTGCAAACAAACCCTTCATCGTATACAAGTCATGCACCCAACGAACCGGTCTATAAGCTTACTACCTCTGAGACGCTTTAGCCATTGGAACATCAAAGTACACAAGTCATATACATGAAGTAGTTCATTTACTCAGGATTAAGGTTATTGCACAATGAACGTCAAAAGCAGATTGATCCACTTATAGCGGACTACGTAGATCAATCACGCTTTAGTCCCGGTCTAATATGTCACCACCAAGCAACATAGCCATGTCTCTACTTGGGAGTCCAGCTCCAGGCAGTCAAGACAGACCGTCCCCTCCAAGGCTTTAGACAACATAATAGTCTTAACATGAGTTAGATGCTCGGTCTAACCCCATAGACTACAGACCATAGTTTAGACTGCTAACTTTAGAACATTGTCTTCTCGCATACAAAAATCCATTGCATGCAACGTTCTAACAGTTTTAACACAAGCAGTCAGTGAGCCATATTTGCTTACATTTACTTTAACATGTAAATAAGACGAGGACAGATAGCAATGTAATGAATAACCTCTAAGTATAATTTTATTATCCAGTTCAAAATGAATACATCAAAATGTCTCTAATACTTAGGGCATTTCCTAACAATCTCCCACTTGCCCTAAGCCAGCAGATGTGCCATGTTACGCATCCCCATCGCCTCTACATGCCTCTCAAAGCTTCTAGCTACCAAAGTCTTAGTAAAGGGATCAGCGATGTTGTCCTCGGACGCGATCTTACAAACATCCACTTGTCCTGTCTCCACTTGCCCTCTAATAATGTGATACCTCCGATCGATGTGCTTGGTCCTCTTGTGGTGCCGAGATTCCCTTGTGTTGGCAATAGCCCCTGTATTATCACAGTAAAGTGTGATAGGCTTGTCAACACCCGGAATGACCTCAAGGTCTCTAAAGAACTTGCGGAGCCAAACCGCTTCTTTAGATGCCTCAGCCACAGCCACATACTCAGCCTCTATAGTAGAGTCAGCTGTGCAGCCCTGCTTCACGCTCCTCCACACAATGGCGCCTCCTCCGAGTAAAAACACTGATCCAGATGTCGATTTCCTCGAATCCTTACAAGTCTGGAAGTCTGAGTCCGTGTATCCTACGGGTGTTAGGTCCCCTTCAGAATACACTAGCATATAATCCCTCGTTCTCTTAAGATACTTGAGTATATGCTTTACTGCTTGCCAGTGCTTGGTTCCAGGATTCGCTTGATATCGACTCACCATACCTACTGCAAAACATATGTCCGGGCGAGTGCAAAGCATAGCGTACATAAGGCTACCCACAGCGGATGCATAAGGGACCTTACTCATACGCTCTCTTTCTTCCGATGTCTTGGGACAGTCATCCAATGAAAGAGTTAAACCGGCAATAGAAGGTTGTGAGCCTTTCTTTGCCTCTAGCATTGCATATTTGTCAATTATTTTATCTATGTATGAAGCTTGGGATAATGCTATCATTTTGTTCTTTCGATCTCTGAAGAGACGAATGCCTAGAACATAATTAGCTTCTCCCAAGTCCTTCATGTCAAACTGCTGGTGTAACCAAAGCTTGACCGATGATAAATTCCCTACATCATTCCCAATGAGTAGTATATCATCGACATAGAGTATCAGAAAGACCACTTTTCCATCCTTAATACGTTTATAAACACAAGGTTCATCAACGTTCTGCTCAAAACCAAATGTCTTAATCGCTTGATCAAACCTCTGGTTCCATGAGCGGGATGCCTGCTTTAATCCATAAATGGATCTAAGCAACTTGCAGACTTTCCTATCTTGGCCTTTTGCTACGAACCCTTCGGGCTGTATCATATAGATACACTCTTCAAGATGGCCATTCAAGAATGCCATCTTGACATCCATTTGCCAGATCTCGTAATCGAGAGCCGCAGCAATGGACAGAAGAATACGGATAGACTTCAGCATAGCAACAGGCGAAAAGGTTTCCTCGTAATCGATTCCAGCCTTTTGCGTGTATCCCTTTGCAACCAGTCTAGCTTTGAAAGTTTCCACTCTCCCTTCCGCATCCTTCTTTCTTTTGTAGACCCATTTGCATCCAATGGGTTTTATCCCATCCGGCAAATCTACAAGTTCCCAAACAGAGTTGGATTTCATAGAATCCATCTCATTGTTCATAGCCTGTTTCCAAGATCTAGAATCAACATCCTTTATAGCTTCATCATATGTGACCGGATCTTCCTCATGCTCATGAGCCTCGGCCTGGTATACCTCAGCATCATACATAAAGAAATTAGGTTTCTTAGAAACCCTCCCACTACGACGAGGCACCCTAAATTGTTGATCGTCTGCAGGTCTTTCACTGGAACTTGGACTTGCGTCCAAGACCGAAATCTGTGGAGCAGTTCTTTCACCCGATAACTCCTCTAGCACCACTTTGCTTCGAGGTTTAAAGTCATTCATGTGACTTTCCTCCAAGAATGTCGCATGGGTTGAGACAATGACCTTTTGTTCCTTCGGGTTATAGAACAGACCTCCTTTAGTTCCCTTTGGATACCCTACAAACATGCACAATTTTGATCTTGATTCCAACTTCTTCGCATCCCCATCCAGTACATGTGCCGGGCAGCCCCATATTCTCATATGTCCAAGGGAGGGCTTCCTGCCACGCCACAATTCATACGAAATTCTAGGAATTGATTTGCTCGGAACCTGGTTCAGAATATAGCACGCCGTTTGTAAAGCATGTCCCCAAAATGATAATGGCAGCATTGAGTAACTCATCATGGACCGTACCATATCCAATAAGGTCCTGTTTCTCCTTTCGGTTACACCATTCTGTTGTGGAGTACCAGGTGCAGTCAATTGGGATAATATCCCATTCTCTACAAGATGTCCTAGAAATTCATCGGAGAGGTATTCGCCACCTCGATCAGATCGAAGTGTCTTTATGGATTTATCCAATTGCTTTTCCACTTCCGCACGATACTCTTTGAATTTATCAAAGGTTTCGCTCTTGCAGTGCATCAGATACACATATCCATACCTCGAGTAATCATCTATTAAAGAGACATAGTACTCGAACCCTCCTCGTGCTGTGACGTTCATGGGGCCACATACGTCAGTGTGCACAATTTCTAAGAGCTCCTGTGCCCTTGTACCCTTAGCTCCAAAAGACCTCTTAGTCATCTTACCCTCTAGACAAGACTCACATTGGGGAAGTCGTACCTCCTCCAGAGATTCCAGAGGACCGTCTTTCACCAATCTTTGAATCATATCCTGATTAATATGACCAAGTCTTAAATGCCAAAGATACGCTTTGTTAGAGTGAGAAACTTTCAACCTTTTAGAGTTATCAATTAATTCAGTGTCAAGCAGTGAGTACATCTTTGGTCTGATCAAATATAGGTTTCCATCCATCCATCCAGAACAGATAAAAGACTTATTTCTACGAATATCAACTCTTTTACTAAAAGAAACTGAATAAGAATCCTTTATTAAACAAGCTACCGATATAAGGTTCCTCCTAAAATTAGGAACATAAAAACAGTCTTTCAATAAAATAAACCTAAATTGATCAAAATAAAGATGAACGTCTCCCACTGCCTCAGCCACCACAAAGCTACCATCTCCAGTCCGCAACGAGAGGCTCCTATCATGTAGACTTCTCGTTTCCACGAACCCCTGCATAGAAACACAAACATGATTAGTGGCGCCCGAATCAATGACCCATGTGTCTTTCGATTCTTCCACCAAACACGCTTCTAAGTAATGAAGTTCCTTACCTTCCTTGCCCTTGGAGGCTAGGAATTCCCGGCAAGCCTTCTTGAAGTGACCTACCTTCCCACAGTGGAAGCATTTGGACTTTTTAGGGTCCTTCGGCTTCTTGTTCTTCTTCTTCTTCTTCCCGTCCGAGACAGGAGGATTAGAAGAACTGGAAGCCACTTGCTTCTTATTTGGCCTCTTCCTCTTCCGTGAGGGATTGGAAGATTCCGCCAAATTGGCCTCTTCTTTAGGTCGGACCATATCCTCATCCCTGATCATCCGCTCATAAGCCTGTAGTTGCTTCATGAGCTCGGTAAGTCCTAACTCCTTTGTCGCCAGATTGTATGCGGCCTTAAACCCCACAAAATCTTTAGACAGAGTCTTGAACACCATCTCGATCTGGGTGTTATAGTCCAACTCAGCACCATTCTCGGAAGCCTCAGCGAAGAATCCCATTAGAGTGATCATATGGTCCTTCACCGGAGCACCCGCCTTTTGCTTGGAGTTCATAATGCTGGTGATTGCAGACTGTCGAGCCAATTTTTCTTGGCCTCCGAACATGTCCTCCAGATTTTCCATGATCTCCCCAGCAACTTGATAAGTCTCATGCTGCTTTTGTAAAGCACTCGTCATGCTAGCAAGGATGTAGCATCGAGCTATCTCATTGGATTCTCTCCAACGATTATAGGCAACCGGGATCTCCTCAACTGGTGTGTCAGGTTTGGGCCCAGGTGGGCATGGTTCGTCCAGTACGAACTTGTGTCTCTCGCAGCTGAGAACTATTAATAGATTTCTTTTCCAATCTTTATAATTGTCGCCATTCAACTTATTTTCAGTAAGTATCGAAATGAGGGGTGTCGGTGACATTTTGAACTGAAATAAAATTATACTAGACATCATTATAAAGCCCAAGCAAATATGTAGATAATTTAGCAAATAAAACATACAAGTATGTTCCTACATGAAACTTGAAAAAAATGTAGTATTGCAACGGTAATTCTCAGCACCTATTGCCCCAAGCCACCGAGGGGTGGTCATGAGAACAAATAGCCGGAACATGGACCCCGTCCAATTAATATATGTTACTTTAAATCCTCCAAGGTTAAGACATATATTAATAACCGCTTATTTGGCCACCAGTTTAGTTAACAGAGCTTCTAGGGAAGGTTAATAACTAAACGAGTCTTGAGTGTATAACCATTGTTTACGTAGCCTGATCCACGTCCTACCAAGCCACCGAGGGGTGGTCATGAATAGGATCGCACCCGAACACGTTTTCCACATAGGAGATCCAATCTAGTATACCGGCGGCGGTAAACACCTACCGAGGGGTGTGGTCAGGTCAGAACTGACGCGAGGCGTTACCATGCTTTCACATATGGATCAACAATGGAGGCCGTGGGTTTTGTTTGAAACCCTCTCCCACTCAATATTTTGAAAAACATGCAAGTTTTGACAAATTATGTATGATCAATATAGTATGAGCGGCACTCACCTATCCTATATGACATGTTATCAAATATGCATACAAAACATCCATCAATACATATTTATACATCCATGATATATCACAGAAAAATAATTGACAGAATAACCAAGCCATGGTTCCATCCTAGAACAAAGAAAATAAAGATTACAAAATTATATCCAAAGCATTCTTTGGGTCTTGAATTTTGTTCCGTCTTCTTGTATCCATCTTTATGTAGCCTCTCCATTTATTTCTCATCCCAAGAATTATTTAAAATTTAAATCTCCAAAAATTTAAATTTCAAATTCAAATTCCAAATTCGAATTTCAAATTTAAACTTCAAATTTAAATTTTTAAACAATTTTAAACATCATGTGTAATAATATGTAATTTCAAAAATTTCAAAATTTTTAATTACATATTTTTAAACATGATTTAAAATTAAATCTCAAATTTAAAAATCAAAATTTTTCTGATTTTTGGACCGTCGAACCGCCGCCCCCGTAGGCGGCAGCCGCCGTGGGCAGCCACCAACCCCGGAGGAGCTGGCAGCCCACGGCCGCCCCTTGTGCAGCCCTGCCGGGCTGCAGGCCAAGCCTGCAGCGCCAGGCTGCACGCCCAGGCTGGGCGCAGCAGCCGGCAGGCTGCAGGCAGCGCCTGAAGCCAGTGGCTGCACGCCCAGGCTGCGCCACCCTCGGCTGCAGGCCAAGCCTGCGGCCGTGGGTGATGTTTGCCTGCAGAGGGGCTGCCGCAGCCCCACCAAGGCCCGTCGGCCTATTCCGAGGGGTCGTGTCTCGATTTTCGTGCCATATTCCAATTTACCTATTAGGATCTCCAAAAATTAATTTGAATCCCAATTAAATTGAAATTTTCCACACAATCAAAATTTCAACCTTTAAATCAAATTTAACTTTTGGAAAAAATAAATTACGGTCTTCAATCTTCAATCTCCTCCAAGAATAATTACATAAAAAATTCTAAACCGTTTCCGGTGTACAAAAATTCTAACCATAAAAAATCTAAGAGATAAGAATTAAAATCCATGGGAAAATTACAGTGTTAATAAATTGCTCTCATGGTTACATAAAAAATTCCTAGATGCAATTTTTCTAAATTCTAAGGAACCATAACCGGTATAAACAAGCATGCTTATAATAATTCAAAAAATTAAAATAATCACATACTTTATACATAATACATGATAACAACATAAAGGAAACCCTAGAATGTCACTCTCTAAATATCAAATCCATACATAAATAAAAAGACTAAGTAATTGTCTAATTTGCTCTGATACCAAATTCGGTTTTTGTAGATAAGATTCAAGGGAAAATTCAAGTTTCAATCCTAGTTGAATATGGATTCTCTCCTTCCCTAAAAGTGGCCGAAATTTTGGAGGCTTTATCCTAGGAAATTCGGTTATTTTTTGGATAAGGTTGAGATGAGATTTAGCTTGAAAAATCCTAGTGGAATTTTGATTCTTCCTTATCCTAAAAGTGGCCGAAAATTTGGAGAAGATTTTCTCCTAAAGATTTCAGATTTTTTGGTTGAAAAAGGGGGATAAAATTCTAGTTAAAATCTTGTTTAGATTTGGATTGGATTTGTCCTAGGAAAACCGAATTTAATTGTGGAGATTCTCCCTTGGAAAATTCGGATTTTTTGGTTTGGATAAGGGAGAAAATCTTTTCCTAGTCCAATTCGAATTCAGAGAATCACCTCATGCAGGTCTATAAATAGAGGTCCTGCCACTCCAGTTCTCTCAGACCACAGACTCTCAGGTGAGCAGGCTTATTGTTGCACAGCTCATCGTGACAATAAAGTTCTTTAGAGATCTGGGTGGTCGGAAGAAGACTAGCAGTGCTAGCATACCGATCGAGGTTCAGAGTGCCCACACACTCAGCCATTCGGGAATTGGAGAATAGTAGAGAAGGCTAGTTGGTTGAAGCCTCCAGTCACTCTCCTCCTGTTCATTGGCGTCCTTGAGGTATGAGTTTTAATTGTTGTTGATTTATTGTATATGGCATCATGAGATATTTAACGATCTAAAAATTTTTATTGTTCCGCTGCGCCACTCTGATACGTTTTTACCGGTTTATTTTCCTACAATTGGTATCAGAGCCATCTCATGACTATGCCATGTATATAAATTAGACAATTACTTAGTCTTTTTATTTATGTATGGATTTGATATTTAGAGAGTGGCATTCTAGGGTTCCTTTATGTTGTTATCATGTATTATGTATAAAGTATGTGGTTATTTTAATTTTTGAATTATTATAAGCATGCTTGTTTATACCGGTTATGGTTCCTTAGAATTTAGAAAAATTGTATCTAGGAATTTTTTATGTAACCATGGGAGCAGTTTATTAACACTGTGTTTTTCCCATGGATTTTAATTCTTATCTCTTAGATTTTTTATGGTTAGAATTTTTGTACACCGGAAACGGTTTAGGAAATTTTATGTAATTATTCTTGGAGGAGATTGAAGATTGAAGACCGTAATTTATTTTTCCCAAAAGTTAAATTTGATTTAAAGGTTGAAATTTTGATTGTGTGGAAAATTTCAATTTAATTGGGATTCAAATTAACTTTTGGAGATCCTAATAGGTAAATTGGAAAATGGCACGAAAATCGAGACACGACCCCTCAGGATAGGCCGAAAAACCTTGGTGGGGCTGCAGCCCCTGCCCTCGGGCAGGATGGGGCTGCGGCAGCCCCTGTGCAGGCCCACACCACCCACGGCCGCAGGCTCTGCCTGCAGCCAGGGATGGCCGTGGCCTGCCCAAGCCTGGCCGCAGCCTGGGCATGTAGCCACTGGCTGTAGGCGCTGTCTGCAGCCTACCGGCTGCTGCGCCCAGTCTGGGCGTGCAGCCTGGCGCTGCAGGCTTGGCCTGCAGCCCGACAGGGCTGCACAAGGGGCGGCCGTGGGCTGCCAGCCCCTCCGGGGTTGGTGGCTGCCCACGGCGGCTGCCGCCTTCACGGGTGGCGGTGCGGCGGTCCAAAATTTGAAAATTTTGATTTTTAAATTTGAGATTTAATTTTAAATCATGTTTAAAAATATGTAATTGAAAATTTGAAATTTTTTAAATTACATATTATTACACATGATGATTAAAATTGTTTAAAATTTGAATTAGAAATTTAAATTTGAAATTCGAATTTGGAGTTTGAATTTGAAATTTAAATTTTTGGAAATTTAAATTTTAAATAATTCTTGGGATGAGAAATAAATGGAGAGGCTACATAAAGATGGATACAAGAAGACGGAACAAAATTCAAGACCCAAAGAATGCTTTGGATGGAATTTTGTAATCTTTATTTTCTTTGTTCTAGGATGGAACCATAGCTTGGTTATTCTGTCAATTATTTTTTCTGTGATATGTCATGGATGTATAAATATGTATTGATGGATGTTTTGTATGCATATTTGATAACATGTCATATAGGATAGGTGAGTGCCGCTCATACTATATTGATCATACATAATTTGTCAAAACTTGCATGTTTTTCAAAATATTGAGTGGGAGAGGGTTTCAAACAAAACCCACGGCCTCCATTGTTGATCCATATGTGAAAGCATGGTAATGCCTCGCGTCAGTTCTGACCTGACCACACCCCTCGGTAGGTGTTTACCGCCGCCGGTATACTAGATTGGATCTCCTATGTGGAAAACGTGTTCGGGTGCGATCCTATTCATGACCACCCCTCGGTGGCTTGGTAGGACGTGGATCGGGCTACGTAAACAATGGTTATACACTCAAGACTCGTTTAGTTATTAACCTTCCCTAGAAGCTCTGTTAACTAAACTGGTGGCCAAATAAGCGATTATTAATATATGTCTTAACCTTGGAGGATTTAAGGTAACATATATTAATTGGACGGGGTCCATGTTCCGGCTATTTGTTCTCATGACCACCCCTCGGTGGCTTGGGGCAATAGGTGCTGAGAATTACCGTTGCAATGCTACATTTTTTTTCAAGTTTCATGTAGGAACATACTTGTATGTTTTATTTGCTAAATTATCTGCATATTTGCTTGGGCTTTGTAATGATGTCTAGTATAATTTTATTTCAGTTCAAAATGTCACCGACACCCCTCATTTCGATACTTATTGAAAATAAGTTGAATGGCGACAATTATAAAGATCGGAAAAGAAATCTATTAATAGTTCTCAGCTGCGAGAGACACAAGTTCGTACTGGACGAACCATGCCCACCTGGGCCCAAACCTGACACACCATTTGAGGAGGTCCCGGTTGCCTATAATCGTTGGAGAGAATCCAATGAGATAGCTCGATGCTACATCCTTGCTAGCATGACGAGTGCTTTACAAAAGCAGCATGAGACTTATCAAGTTGCTGGGGAGATCATGGAAAATCTGGAGGACATGTTCGGAGGCCAAGAAAAATTGGCTCGACAGTCTGCAATCACCAGCATTATGAACTCCAAGCAAAAGGCTGGTGCTCCGGTGAAGGACCGTATGATCACTCTAATGGGATTCTTCGCTGAGGCTGCCGAGAATGGTGCTGAGTTAGACTACAACACCCAGATCGAGATGGTGTACAAGACTCTGTCTAAAGATTTTGTGGGGTTTAAGGCCGCATACAATCTGGCGACAAAGGAGTTAGGACTTACCGAGCTCATGAAGCAACTACAGGCTTATGAGCGGATGATCAGGGATGAAGATGTGGTCCGACCTAAAGGAGAGGCCAATTTGGCGGAATCTTCCAATCCCTCACGGAAGAGGAAGAGGCCAAATAAGAAGCAAGTGGCTTCCAGTTCTTCTAATCCTCCTGTCTAGGACGGGAAGAAGAAGAAGAAGAACAAGAAGCCAAAGGACCCTAAAAAGTCCAAATGCTTCCACTGTGGGAAGGTAGGTCACTTCAAGAAGGCTTGCCGGGAATTCCTAGCCTCCAAGGGCAAGGAAGGTAAGGAACTTCATTACTTAGAAGCGTGTTTGGTGGAAGAATCAAAAGACACATGGGTCATTGATTCGGGCGCCACTAATCATGTTTGTGTTTCTATGCAGGGGTTCGTGGAAACGAGAAGTCTACATGATAGGAGCCTCTCGTTGCGGACTGGAGATGGTAGCTTTGTGGTGGCTGAGGCAGTGGGAGACGTTCATCTTTATTTTGATCAATTTAGGTTTATTTTATTGAAAGACTGTTTTTATGTTCCTAATTTTAGGAGGAACCTTATATCGGTAGCTTGTTTAATAAAGGATTCTTATTCAGTTTCTTTTAGTAAAAGAGTTGATATTCGTAGAAATAAGTCTTTTATCTATTCTGGATGGATGGATGGAAACCTATATTTGATCAGACTAAAGATGTACTCACTGCTTGACACTGAATTAATTGATAACTCTAAAAGGTTGAAAGTTTCTCACTCTAACAAGGCGTATCTTTGGCATTTAAGACTTGGTCATATTAATCAGGATAGGATTCAAAGATTGGTGAAAGACGGTCCTCTGGAATCTCTGGAGGAGGTACGACTTCCCCAATGTGAGTCTTGTCTAGAGGGTAAGATGACTAAGAGGTCTTTTGGAGCTAAGGGTACAAGGGCACAGGAGCTCTTAGAAATTGTGCACACTGACGTATGTGGCCCCATGAACGTCACAGCACGAGGAGGGTTCGAGTACTATGTCTCTTACATGGATGATTACTCGAGGTATGGATATGTGTATCTGATGCACCGCAAGAGCGAAACCTTTGACAAGTTCAAAGAGTATCGTGCGGAAGTGGAAAAGCAATTGGATAAATCCATAAAGACACTTCGATCTGATCGAGGTGGCGAATACCTCTCTGATAAATTTCTAGGACATCTTGTAAAGAACGGGATTTTATCCCAATTGACTGCACCTGGTACTCCACAACAGAATGGTGTAGCCGAAAGGAGAAACAGGACCTTATTGGATATGGTACGGTCCATGATGAGTTACTCAATGCTGCCATTATCATTTTGGGGACATGCTTTACAAACGGCGTGCTATATTCTGAACCAGGTTCCGAGCAAATCAATTCCTAGAACTCCGTATGAATTGTGGCGTGGCAGGAAGCCCTCCCTTGGACATATGAGAATATGGGGCTGCCTGGCACATGTACTGGATGGGGATGCGAAGAAGTTGGTACCAAGATCAGAATTGTGCATGTTTGTAGGGTATCCAAAGGGAACTAAAGGAGGTTTGTTTGATAACCCGAAGGAACAAAAGATCATTATCTCAACCCATGCGACATTCTTGGAGGAAAGTCACATGAATGACTTTAAGCCTCGAAGCAAAGTGGTGCTAGAGGAGTTATTGGGTGAAAGAACTGCTCCACAGATTTCGGTCTTGGACGCAAGTCCGAGTTCCAGTGAAAGACCTGCAGACGATCAACAATTTAGGGTGCCTCGTCGTAGTGGGAGGGTTTCTAAGAAACCTAATTTCTTTATGTATGATGCTGAGGTATACCAGGCCGAGGCTCATGAGCATGAGGAAGATCCGGTCACATATGATGAAGCTATAAAGGATGTTGATTCTAGATCTTGGAAATAGGCTATGAACAGTGAGATGGATTCTATGAAATCCAACTCTGTTTGGGAACTTGTAGATTTGCCGGATGGGATAAAACCCATTGGATGCAAATGGGTCTACAAAAGAAAGAAGGATACGGAAGGGAGAGTGGAAACTTTCAAAGCTAGACTGGTTGCAAAGGGATACACGCAAAAGGCTGGAATCGATTATGAGGAAACCCTTTCGCCTGTTGCTATGCTGAAGTCTATCCGTATTCTTCTGTCCATTGCTGCGGCTCTCGATTACGAGATCTGGCAAATGGATGTCAAGACGGCATTCTTGAATGGCCATCTTGAAGAGTGTATCTATATGATACAGCCCGAAGGGTTCGTAGCAAAAGGCCAAGATAGGAAAGTCTACAAGTTGCTTAGATCCATTTATGGATTAAAGCAGGCATCCCGCTCATGGAACCAGAGGTTTGATCAAGCGATTAAGACATTTGGTTTTGAGCAGAACGTTGATGAACCTTGTGTTTATAAACGTATTAAGGATAGAAAAGTGGTCTTTCTGATACTCTATGTCGATGATATACTACTCATTGGGAATGATGTAGGGAATTTATCATCGGTCAAGCTTTGGTTACACCAACAGTTTGACATGAAGGACTTGGGAGAAGCTAATTATGTTCTAGGCATTCGTCTCTTCAGAGATCGAAAGAACAAAATGATAGCGTTATCCCAAGCTTCATACATAGATAAAATAATTGACAAATATGCAATGCTAGAGGCAAAGAAAGGCTCACAACCTTCTATTGCCGGTTTAACTCTTTCATTGGATGACTGTCCCAAGACATCGGAAGAAAGAGAGCGTATGAGTAAGGTCCCTTATGCATCCGCTGTGGGTAGCCTTATGTACGCTATGCTTTGCACTCGCCCGGACATATGTTTTGCAGTAGGTATGGTGAGTCGATATCAAGCGAATCCTGGAACCAAGCACTGGCAAGCAGTAAAGCATATACTCAAGTATCTTAAGAGAACGAGGGATTATATGCTAGTGTATTCTGGAGGGGACCTAACACCCGTAGGATACACGGACTCAGACTTCCAGACTTGTAAGGATTCGAGGAAATCGACATCTGGATCAGTGTTTTTACTCGGAGGAGGCGCCATTATGTGGAGGAGCGTGAAGCAGGGCTGCACAGCTGACTCTACTATGGAGGCTGAGTATGTGGCTGCGGCTGAGGCATCTAAAGAAGCGGTTTGGCTCCGCAAGTTCTTTAGAGACCTTGAGGTCATTTCGGGTGTTGACAAGCGTATCACACTTTACTGTGATAATACAGGGGCTATTGCCAACACAAGGGAATCTCGGCACCACAAGAGGACCAAGCACATCGATCGGAGGTATCACATTATTAGAGGGCATGTGGAGACAGGACTTAGTGGATGTATGTAAGATCGCGTCCAAGGACAACATCGCTGATCCCTTTACTAAGACTTTGGTAGCTAGAAGCTTTGAGAGGCATCTAGAGGCAATGGGGATGCGTAACATGGCACATCTGCTGGCTTAGGGCAAGTGGGAGATTGTTAGGAAATGCCCTAAGTATTAGAGACATTTTGATGTATTCATTTTTGAACTGGATAATAAAATTATACTTAGAGGTTATTCATTACATTGCTATCTGTTCTCGTCTTATTTACATGTTAAAGTAAATGTAAGCAAATATGGCTCACTGACTGCTTGTGTTAAAACTGTTAGAACGTTGCATGCAATGGATTTTTGTATGCGAGAAGACAATGTTCTAAAGTTAGCAGTCTAAACTATGGTATGTAGTCTATGGGGTTAGACCGAGCATCTAACTCATGTTAAGACTATTATGTTGTCTAAAGCCTTGGAGGGGACGGTCTGTCTTGACTGTCTGGAGCTGGACTCCCAAGTAGAGACATGGATATGTTGCTTGATGGTGACATATTAGACCGGGACTAAAGCGTGATTGATCTACGTAGTCCGCTATGAGTGGATCAATCTGCTTTTGACGTTCATTGTGCAATAACCTTAATCCTGAGTAAATGAACTACTTCATGTATATGACTTGTGTACTTTGATGTTCCAATGGCTAAAGCGTCTCAGAGGTAGTAAGCTTATAGACCGGTTCGTTGGGTGCATGACTTGTATACGATGAAGGGTTTGTTTGCAGATATCGGAATCATAGCTCTGAGGAGTTAAAGGTATCCTCTTAAAGGCATTATACTGAATGTGAGAATGGACAAGGCCTTGAGTCGTCTACTGGGCGGATGACTTCTTATTCACATATGGTGAATAATCATTTTCTTAATTCGGTAGTATAATGGAACTTTAAGATAGCCTGATCGGTAGGATTAAACGGACTTTGACCTAAGGCTGATCATGGATATCATATGAGGGTTTTGCATATATGACAAGGTCATTGGATGGTAGCTCGTCACAGGCTTACGTAATACGGTATATAATTGGGAGTTCAGTTTCAGGTTTATAGTGGTGTGACTCTGAAATTAGTGATCATATGATTGAGTTGTTCGGTACAGAATGATGATCATATGGAATCACGGGAGCCCGATTATATATGTCCAATCAGTCCCTCTACTAGCTCCACATAATTCCTTAACGTTTGGCAAATTGATTTGTGTATGCTATAGGCTAGTTTATTATGCATGGATGGTGATGACACAGGATCAGGATGGTAGACAAGATTCTCTCCGGTTGGATTCAGATTTTGTTTTGGATAATAGAGTACACAATTATTCGAACTCCAAATAAAGTTGCCATGATTTTATTTGAGATTGGATTGGAGTTGTAGAAAATTATCCATGAGAACAAGAATATGAAACACAACCGTTTTGTGGAATTTGAAATTTGAATTTTGAAATTTGAAATTTGAATTTTGAAATTTGAAATTTGAATTTTGAATTTGAAATTTGAATTTGAAATTTGAATTTGAAATTCGAATTTGAAATTTGAATTTGAAATTTAAATTTGAAATTTGAAATTTGAAATTTGAAATTTGAATTTGAAATTTGAAATTTGAAATTTGAATATGAAATTTGAATTTGAAATTTGAAATTCAAATTTTGAATCACAGTCCAAGTAGGATTCGAATTTGTTGTGGAAAATCCACAAGGTTTGAATTTCGAATTTGAGTTGGATTTGGAGAGGATAATCTTGTTAGAATCCTACTTGAATTTTGAATCAAAATCCCAACAAAAGTGGGCGAATTTTTTGAGGATAATCCTCAATGGAAAATTCGGTTTTTGTAGATAAGATTCAAGGGAAAATTCAAGTTTCAATCCTAGTTGAATATGGATTCTCTCCCTCCCTAAAAGTGGCCGAAATTTTGGAGGCTTTATCCTAGGAAATTTGGTTATTTTTTGGATAAGGTTGAGATGAGATTTAGCTTGAAAAATCCTAGTGGAATTTTGATTCTTCCTTATCCTAAAAGTGGCCGAAAATTTGGAGAAGATTTTCTCCTAAAGATTTCAGATTTTTTGGTTGAAAAAGGGAGATAAAATTCTAGTTAAAATCTTGTTTAGATTTGGATTGGATTTGTCCTAGGAAAACCGAATTTAATTGTGGAGATTCTCCCTTGGAAAATTCGGATTTTTTGGTTTGGATAAGGGAGAAAATCTTTTCCTAGTCCAATTCGAATTCAGAGAATCACCTCATGCAGGTCTATAAATAGAGGTCCTGCCACTCCAGTTCTCTCAGACCACAGACTCTCAGGTGAGCAGGCTTATTGCTGCACAGCTCATCGTGACAATAAAGTTCTTTAGAGATCTGGGTGGTCGGAAGAAGACTAGCAGTGCTAGCATACCGATCGAGGTTCAGAGTGCCCACACACTCAGCCATTCGGGAATTGGAGAATAGTAGAGAAGGCTAGTTGGTTGAAGCCTCCGGTCACTCTCCTCCTGTTCATTGGCGTCCTTGAGGTATGAGTTTTAATTGTTGTTGATTTATTGTATATGGCATCATGAGATATTTAACGATCTAAAAATTTTTATTGTTCCGCTGCGCCACTCTGATACGTTTTTACCGGTTTATTTTCCTACATCACAACCTACCATTACTGGTCTAACTCTTTTATTAGATGACTACCCCAAGACATTGGAAGAAACAGAGCGTATGAATAAGGTCCCTTATGCACCCGCTGTGGGTAGCCTTATGTACACTATGCTTTGTACTCGCCCGGATATATGTTTTGTAGTAGGTATGATGAGTCGATATCAAGTGAATTATGGAATTAAGCACTGGTAAGTAGTAGAGCATATACTTAAGTATCTTAAGAGAATGAGGGATTATATGCTGGTGTATTCTGGAGGGGACCTAACACTCATAGGATACACGGACTCAGACTTCCAGACTTACAAGGATTCAAGGAAGTTGACATCAAGATCAGTGTTCTGACTCAGAGGGAGCTCCATTATGTGGAGGAGCATGAAACAAGGTTACACAGCTGACTTTACGATAGCAGGGCTATTGCCTACACGAAGGAATCTCGGCACCACAAGAAGACAAAGCACATAGATCGTGTTAGGAAATGCCCTAAGTATTAGAGACATTTTTGATGTATTCATTTTGAACTGGATAATAAAATTATATATAGAGGTTATTCATTACATTGCTATCTGTCCTCGTCTTATTTACATGTTAAAGTAAATATAAGCAAATATGGCTCACTGACTGCTTGTGTTAAAACTGTTAGAACGTTGCATGCAATGGACTTTTGTATGCGAGAAGACAATGTTCTAAAGTTAGTAGTCTAAACTATGGTCTGTAGTCTATGGGGTTAGACCGAGAATCTAACTCATGTTAAGACTATTATGTTGTCTAAAGCCATGGAGGGGACGGTCTGTCTTGACTGTCTGGAGCTGGACTCCCAAGTAGAGACATGGATATGCTGCTTGGTGGTGACATATTAGACCGGGACTAAAGCGTGATTGATCTACGTAGTCCGCTATGAGTGGATCAATCTGCTTTTGACGTTCATTGTGCAATAACCTTAATCCTGAGTAAATGAACTACTTCATGTATATGACTTGTTTACTTTGATGTTCCAATGGCTAAAGCGTCTCAGAGGTAGTAAGCTTATAGACCGGTTCGTTGGGTACATGACTCGTATACGATGAAGGGTTTGTTTGCAGATATCGGAATCATAGCTCTGAGGAGTTAAAGGTATCCTCTTAAAGGCATTATACTTAATGTGAAAATGGACAAGGCCTTGGGTCGTCTGCTGGGCGGATGACTTCTTATTCACATATGGTGAATAATCATTTTCTTGATTCGGTAGTATAATGGAACTTTAAGATAGCCTGATCAGTAGGATTAAACGGACTTTGACCTAAGGCTGATCATGGATATCATATGAGGGTTTTGCATATATGACAAGGTCATTGGATGGTAGCTTGTCACAGGCTTACGTAATACGGTATATAATTGGGAGTTCAGTTTCAGGTTTATAGTGGTGTGACTCTGAAATTAGTGATCATATGATTGAGTTGTTCGGTACAGAATGATGATCATATGGAATCACGGGAGCCCGATTATATATGTCCAATCAGTCCCTCTACTAGCTCCACATAATTCCTTAACGTTTGGCAAATTGATTTGTGTATGCTATTGGCTAGTTTATTATGCATGGGTGATGATGACACGGGATTAGGATGATAGACAAGATTCTCTCCGGTTGGATTCGGATTTTGTTTTTGGATAATAGAGTACACAATTATTCGAACTCCAAATAAAGTTGCCATGATTTTATTTGAGATTGGATTGGAGTTGTAGAAAATTATCCATGAGAACAAGAATATGAAACACAACCGTTTTGTGGAATTTGAAATTTGAATTTTGGAATTTGAAATTTGAATTTGAAATTCGAATTTGAAATTTGAATTTGAAATTTAAATTTGAAATTTGAAATTTGAGTTTGAAATTTGAATTTGAAATTTGAATTTGAAATTTGAAATTCAAATTTTGAATCACAGTCCAAGTAGGATTCGAATTTGTTGTGGAAAATCCACAAGGTTTGAAATTCGAATTTGAGTTGGATTTGGAGAGGATAATCTTGTTAGAATCCTACTTGAATTTTGAATCCAAATCCCAACAAAAGTGGGCGAATTTTTTGAGGATAATCCTCAATGAAAAAATTCGGTTTTTGTGGATAAGATTCAAGGGAAAATTCAAGTTTCAATCCTAGTTGAATTTGGATTCTCTCCTTCCCTAAAAGTGGCCGAAATTTTGGAGCCTTTATCCAAGGAAAATTCGGTTATTTTTGGATAAGATTGAGATAAGATTCAAGCTTGAAAATCCTAGTGGAATTTTTGATTCTCCCTTATCCATAATGGCCGAAATCTTTTGGAGGATTTTCTCCTTGTGAATTTCGGATTTTTTGGTTAAAAAAGGGAGATAAAATTCTAGTTAAAATCTTGTTAAGATTTGGATTGGATTTATCTTAGGAAAAACCGAATTTATTGTTAGGATTATCATATGGAAAAAATTCAGATTTTTTGGATAAAGATAAGGAAGAAAATCTTTTCCTAGTCCAATTCGAATTCAGAGAATCACCTCATGCAGGTCTATAAATAGAGGTCCTGCCACTCCAGTTCTCTCAGACCACAGACTCTCAGGTGAGCAGGCTTATTGTTGCACATCTCATCGTGACAATAAAGTTCTTTAGAGATCTGGGTGGTCGGAAGAAGACTAGCAGTACTAGCATACCGATCGAGGTTCAGAGTGCCCACACACTCAGCCATTCGGGAATTGGAGAATAGTAGAGAAGGCTAGTTGGTTGAAGCCTCCGGTCACTCTCCTCCTGTTCATTGGCGTCCTTGAGGTATGAGTTTTAATTGTTGTTGATTTATTGTATATGGCATCATGAGATATTTAACGATCTAAAAATTTTTATTGTTCCGCTGCGCCACTCTGATACGTTTTTACCGATTTATTTTCCTACAATTGGTATCAGAGCCATCTCATGACTATGCCATGCACATAAATTAGACAATTACTTAGTCTTTTTATTTATGTATGGATTTGATATTTAGAGAGTGGCATTCTAGGGTTCCTTTATGTTGTTATCATGTATTATGTATAAAGTATGTGGTTATTTTAATTTTTTGAATTATTATGAGCATGCTTGTTTATACCGGTTATGGTTCCTTAGAATTTAGAAAAATTGTATCTAGGAATTTTTATGTAACCATGGGAGCAATTTATTAACACTGTAATTTTCCCATGGATTTTAATTCTTATCTCTTAGATTTTTTATGGTTAGAATTTTTGTACACCGGAATCGGTTTAGGAATTTTTTATGTAATTATTCTTGGAGGAGATTGAAGATTGAAGACCGTAATTTATTTTTCCCAAAAGTTAAATTTAATTTAAAGATTGAAATTTTGATTGTGTGAAAAATTTCAATTTAATTGGGATTCAAATTAATTTTTGGAGATCCTAATAGGTAAATTGGAATATGGCATGAAAATCGAGACACGACCCCTCGGAATAGGCCGACAGGCCTTGGTGGGGCTGCAGCCCCTGCCCTCGGGCAGGATGGGGCTGCGGCAGCCCCTATGCAGGCAAACATCACCCACGGCCGCAGGCTTGGCCTGCAGCCGAGGGTGGCGCAGCCTGCCCAAGGCCGGCCGCAGCCTGGGCATGCAGCCACTGGCTGCAGGCGCTGCCTGCAGCCTGTCGGCTGCTGCGCCCAGCCTGGGCATGCAGCTTGGCGCTGCAGGCTTAGCCTGCAGCCCGGCAGGCTGCACAAGGGGCAACCGTGGGTTGCCAGCCCCTCCGGGGTTGGTGGCTGTCCACGGCGGCTGCCGCCTTCACGGGCGGCGATGCGGCGGTCCAAAATTTGAAAATTTTGATTTTTAAATTTGAGATTTAATTTTAAATCATGTTTAAAAATATGTAATTGAAAATTTGAAATTTTTAAAATTACATATTATTACACATGATGTTTAAAATTGTTTAAAATTTGAATTAGAACTTTAAATTTGAAATTCGAATTTGGAGTTTGAATTTGAAATTTAAATTTTTTGGAAATTTAAATTTTAAATAATTCTTGGGATGAGAAATAAATGGAGAGGCTACATAAAGATGGATACAAGAAGACGGAACAAAATTCAAGACCCAAAGAATGTTTTGGATGGAATTTTGTAATCTTTATTTTCTTTGTTCTAGGATGGAATCATGGCTTGGTTATTCTGTCAATTATTTTTCTGTGATATGTCATGGATGTATAAATATGTATTGATGGATGTTTTGTATGCATATTTGATAACATGTCATATAGGATAGGTGAGTGCCGCTCATACTATATTGATCATACATAATTTGTCAAAACTTGCATGTTTTTCAAAATATTGAGTGGGAGAGGGTTTCAAACAAAACCCACGGCCTCCATTGTTGATCCATATGTGAAAGCATGGTAACGCCTCGCGTCAGTTCTGACCTGACCACACCCCTCGGTAGGTGTTTACCGCCGCCGGTATACTAGATTGGATCTCCTATGTGGAAAACGTGTTTGGGTGCGATCCTATTCATGACCACCCCTCGGTGGCTTGGTAGGACGTGGATCGGGCTACATAAACAATGGTTATACACTCAAGACTCGTTTAGTTATTAACCTTCCCTAGAAACTCTGTTAACTAAACTGGTGGCCAAATAAGCGGTTATTAATATATGTCTTAACGTTGGAGGATTTAAGGTAACATATATTAATTGGACGGGGTCCATGTTTCGGCTATTTGTTCTCATGACCACCCCTCGGTGGCTTGGGGCAATAGGTGCTGAGAATTACCGTTGCAATGCTACATGTTTTTTTCAAGTTTCATGTAGGAACATACTTGTATGTTTTTTTATTTGCTAAATTATCTGTATATTTGCTTGGGCTTTGTAATGATGTCTAGTATAATTTTATTTCAGTTCAAAATGTCACCGACACCCCTCATTTCAATACTTACTGAAAATAAGTTGAATGGCGACAATTATAAAGATTGGAAAAGAAATCTATTAATAGTTCTCAGCTGTGAGAGACACAAGTTCGTACTGGACGAACCATGCCCACCTGGGCCCACACCTGACACACCACTTGAGGAGGTCCCGGTTGCCTATAATCGTTGGAGAGAATCCAATGAAATAGCTCGATGCTACATCCTTGCTAGCATGACGAGTGCTTTACAAAAGCAGAATGAGACTTATCAAGTTGCTGGGGAGATCATGGATAATCTGGAGGACATGTTCGGAGGCCAAGAAAAATTGGCTCGACAGTCCGCTATCACCAGCATTATGAACTCCAAGTAAAAGGCGGGTACTCCGGTGAAGGACCATATGATCACTCTAATGGGATTCTTCGCTGAGGCTGCTGAGAATGGTGCTGAGTTGGACTATAACACCCAGATCGAGATGGTGTTCAAGACTCTGTCTAAAGATTTTGTGGGGTTTAAGGCCGCATACAATCTGGCAACAAAGGAGTTAGGACTTACCGAGCTCATGAAGCAACTACAGGCTTATGAGCGGATGATCAGGGATGAGGATACGATCCGACCTAAAGGAGAGGCCAATTTGGCGGAATCTTCCAATCCCTCACGGAAGAGGAAGAGGCCAAATAAGAAGCAAGTGGCTTCCAGTTCTTCTAATCCTCCTGTCTCGGACGGGAAGAAGAAGAAGAAGAACAAGAAGCCGAAGGACCCTAAAAAGTCCAAATGCTTCCACTGTGGGAAGGTAGGTCACTTCAAGAAGGCTTGCCGGGAATTCCTAGCCTCCAAGGGCAAGGAAGGTAAGGAACTTCATTACTTAGAAGCGTGTTTGGTGGAAGAATCGAAAGACACATGGGTCATTGATTCGGGCGCCACTAATCATGTTTGTGTTTCTACGCAGGGGTTCGTGGAAACGAGAAGTCTACATGATAGGAGCCTCTCGTTGCGGACTACAGATGGTAGCTTTGTGGTGGCTGAGGCAGTGAGAGACGTTCATCTTTATTTTGATCAATTTAGGTTTATTTTATTGAAAGACTGTTTTTATGTTCCTAATTTTAGGAGGAACCTTATATCGGTAGCTTGTTTAATAAAGGATTCTTATTCAGTTTCTTTTAGTAAAAGAGTTGATATTCGTAGAAATAAGCTTTTTATCTGTTCTGGATGGATGGATGGAAACCTATATTTGATCAGACCAAAGATGTACTCACTGCTTGACACTGAATTAATTGATAACTCTAAAAGGTTGAAAGTTTCTCACTCTAACAAGGCGTATCTTTGGCATTTAAGACTTGGTCATATTAATCAGGATAGGATTAGAAGATTGGTGAAAGACGGTCCTCTGGAATCTCTGGAGGAGGTACGACTTCCCCAATGTGAGTCTTGTCTAGAGGGTAAGATGACTAAGAGGTCTTTTGGAGCTAAGGGTACAAGGGCACAGGAGCTCTTAGAAATTGTGCACACTGACGTATGTGGCCCCATGAACGTCACAGCACGAGTAGGGTTCGAGTACTATGTCTCTTTCATAGATGATTACTCGAGGTATGGATATGTGTATCTGATGCACCGCAAGAGCGAAACCTTTGATAAATTCAAAGAGTATCGTGCGGAAATGGAAAAGTAATTGGATAAATCCATAAAGACACTTCGATCTGATCGAGGTGGCGAATACCTCTCCGATGAATTTCTAGGACATCTTGTAGAGAATGGGATATTATCCCAATTGACTGCACCTGGTACTCCACAACAGAATGGTGTAGCCGAAAGGAGAAACAGGACCTTATTGGATATGGTACGGTCTATGATGAGTTACTCAGTGCTGCCATTATCATTTTGGGGACATGCTTTACAAACGGCGTGCTATATTCTGAACCAGGTTCCGAGCAAATCAATTCCTAGAACTCCGTATGAATTGTGGCGTGGCAGGAAGCCCTCCCTTGGACATATGAGAATATGGGGCTGCCCAGCACATGTACTGGATGGGGATGTGAAGAAGTTGGAACCAAGATCAGAATTGTGCATGTTTGTAGGGTATCCAAAGGGAACTAAAGGAGGTTTGTTCGATAACCCGAAGGAACAAAAGATCATTGTCTCAACCCATGCGACATTCTTGGAGGAAAGTCACATGAATGACTTTAAGCCTCGAAGCAAAGTGGTGCTAGAGGAGTTATTGGGTGAAAGAACTGCTCCACAGATTTCGGTCTTGGACGCAAGTCCGAGTTCCTGTGAAAGACCTGCAGACGATCAACAATTTAGGGTGCCTCGTCGTAGTGGGAGGGTTTCTAAGAAACCTAATTTCTTTATGTATGATGCTGAGGTATACCAGGCCGAGGCTCATGAGCATGAGGAAGATCCGGTCACATATGATGAAGCTATAAAGGATGTTGATTCTAGATCTTGGAAACAGGCTATGAACAATGAGATGGATTCTATGAAATCCAACTCTGTTTGGGAACTTGTAGATTTGCCGGATGGGATAAAACCCATTGGATGCAAATGGGTCTACAAAAGAAAGAAGGCTGCAGAAGGGAGAGTGGAAACTTTCAAAGCTAGACTGGTTGCAAAGGGATACACGCAAAAGGCTGGAATCGATTACGAGGAAACCTTTTCGCCTGTTGCTATGCTGAAGTCTATCCGTATTCTTCTGTCCATTGCAGCGGCTCTCGATTACGAGATCTGGCAAATGGATGTCAAGACGGCATTCTTGAATGGCCATCTTGAAGAGTGTATCTATATGATACAGCCCGAAGGGTTCGTAGCAAAAGGCCAAGATAGGAAAGTCTGCAAGTTGCTTAGATCCATTTATGGATTAAAGCAGGCATCCCGCTCATGGAACCAGAGGTTTGATCAAGCGATTAAGACATTTGGTTTTGAGCAGAACGTTGATGAACCTTGTGTTTATAAACGTATTAAGGATGGAAAAGTGGCCTTTCTGATACTCTATGTCGATGATATACTACTCATTGGGAATGATGTAGGGAATTTATCATCGGTCAAGCTTTGGTTACACCAACAGTTTGACATGAAGGACTTGGGAGAAGCTAATTATGTTCTAGGCATTCGTCTCTTCAGAGATCGAAAGAACAAAATGATAGCATTATCCCAAGCTTCATACATAGATAAAATAATTGACAAATATGCAATGCTAGAGGCAAAGAAAGGTTCACAACCTTCTATTGCCGGTTTAACTCTTTCATTGGATGACTATCCCAAGACATCGGAAGAAAGAGAGCGTATGAGTAAGGTCCCTTATGCATCCGCTGTGGGTAGCCTTATGTACGCTATGCTTTGCACTCACCCGGACATATGTTTTGCAGTAGGTATGGTGAGTCGATATCAAGCGAATCCTGGAACCAAGCACTGGCAAGCAGTAAAGCATATACTCAAGTATCTTAAGAGAACGAGGGATTATATGCTAGTGTATTCTGGAGGGGACCTAACACCCGTAGGATACACGGACTCAGACTTCCAGACTTGTAAGGATTCGAGGAAATCGACATCTGGATCAGTGTTTTTACTCGGAGGAGGCGCCATTGTGTGGAGGAGCGTGAAGCAGGGCTGCACAGCTGACTCTACTATGGAGGCTGAGTATGTGGCTGCGGCTGAGGCATCTAAAGAAGCGGTTTGGCTCCGCAAGTTCTTTAGAGACCTTGAGGTCATTCCGGGTGTTGACAAGCCTATCACACTTTACTGTGATAATACAGGGGCTATTGCCCACACAAGGGAATCTCGGCAACACAAGAGGACAAAGCACATAGATCGGAGGTATCACATTATTAGAGGGCATGTGGAGACAGGACAAGTGGATGTATGTAAGATCGCGTCCGAGGACAACATCGCTGATCCCTTTACTAAGACTTTGGTAGCTAGAAGCTTTGAGAGGCATGTAGAGGCGATGGGGATGCGTAACATGGCACATCTGCTTTTGACGTTCATTGTGCAATATTAGACCGGGACTAAAGCGTGATTGATCTACGTAGTCCGCTATGAGTGGATCAATCTGCTTTTGACGTTCATTGTGCAATAACCTTAATCCTGAGTAAATGAACTACTTCATGTATATGACTTGTTTACTTTGATGTTCCAATGGCTAAAGCGTCTCAGAGGTAGTAAGCTTATAGACCGGTTCGTTGGGTACATGACTCGTATACGATGAAGGGTTTGTTTGCAGATATCGGAATCATAGCTCTGAGGAGTTAAAGGTATCCTCTTAAAGGCATTATACTGAATGTGAAAATGGACAAGGCCTTGGGTCGTCTGCTGGGCGGATGACTTCTTATTCACATATGGTGAATAATCATTTTCTTGATTCGGTAGTATAATGGAACTTTAAGATAGCCTGATCAGTAGGATTAAACGGACTTTGACCTAAGGCTGATCATGGATATCATATGAGGGTTTTGCATATATGACAAGGTCATTGGATGGTAGCTCGTCACAGGCTTACGTAATACGGTATATAATTGGGAGTTCAATTTCAGGTTTATAGTGGTGTGACTCTGAAATTAGTGATCATATGATTGAGTTGTTCGGTACAGAATGATGATCATATGGAATCACGGGAGCCCGATTATATATGTCCAATCAGTCCCTCTACTAGCTCCACATAATTCCTTAACGTTTGGCAAATTGATTTGTGTATGCTATTGGCTAGTTTATTATGCATGGATGGTGATGACACAGGATTAGGATGATAGACAAGATTCTCTCCGGTTGGATTCGGATTTTGTTTTTGGATAATAGAGTACACAATTATTCGAACTCCAAATAAAGTTGCCATGATTTTATTTGAGATTGGATTGGAGTTGTAGAAAATTATCCATGAGAACAAGAATATGAAACACAACCGTTTTGTGGAATTTGAAATTTGAATTTTGAAATTTGAAATTTGAATTTTGAAATTTGAAATTTGAATTTTGAATTTGAAATTCGAATTTGAAATTCGAATTTGAAATTTGAATTTGAAATTTAAATTTGAAATTTGAAATTTGTGTTTGAAATTTGAATTTGAAATTTGAAATTCAAATTTTGAATCACAGTCCAAGTAGGATTCGAATTTGTTGTGGAAAATCCACAAGGTTTGAAATTCGAATTTGAGTTAGATTTGGAGAGGATAATCTTGTTAGAATCCTACTTGAATTTTGAATCCAAATCCCAACAAAAGTGGGCGAATTTTTTGAGGATAATCCTCAATGAAAAAATTCGGTTTTTGTGGATAAGATTCAAGGAAAAATTCAAGTTTCAATCCTAGTTGAATTTGGATTCTCTCCTTCCCTAAAAGTGGCCGAAATTTTGGAGCCTTTATCCAAGGAAAATTCGGTTATTTTTGGATAAGGTTGAGATAAGATTCAAGCTTGAAAATCCTAGTGGAATTTTTGATTCTCCCTTATCCATAATGGCCGAAATCTTTTGGAGGATTTTCTCCTTGTGAATTTCAGATTTTTTGGTTGAAAAAGGGAGATAAAATTCTAGTTAAAATCTTGTTAAGATTTGGATTGGATTTATCTTAGGAAAAACCGAATTTATTGTTAGGATTATCCTATGGAAAAAATTCGGATTTTTTGGTTAAAGATAAGGAAGAAAATCTTTTCCTAGTCCAATTCGAATTCAGAGAATCACCTCATGCAGGTCTATAAATAGAGGTCCTGCCACTCCAGTTCTCTCAGACCACAGACTCTCAGGTGAGCAGGCTTATTGTTGCACAGCTCATCGTGACAATAAAGTTCTTTAGAGATCTGGGTGGTCGGAAGAAGACTAGCAGTGCTAGCATACCGATCGAGGTTCAGAGTGCCCACACACTCAGCCATTCGGGAATTGGAGAATAGTAGAGAAGGCTAGTTGGTTGAAGCCTCCGGTCACTCTCCTCCTGTTCATTGGCGTCCTTGAGGTATGAGTTTTAATTGTTGTTGATTTATTGTATATGGCATCATGAGATATTTAACAATCTAAAAATTTTTATTGTTCCGCTACGCCACTCTGATACGTTTTTATCGATTTATTTTCCTACAGATCGGAGATACCACATAATTAGAGGGCATGTGAAGACAGGATAATGTATGTAAGGTCGCGTCTGAGTACAACATTGCTGACCCCTACTAACACTTTAGTGGCTAGAAGCTTTGAAAGGCATGTTGAGGTGATGGGGATACGGAACATGGCACATCTACTAGCTTAGGGCAAGTGGGAGATTGTTAGGAAATGCCCTAAGCATGAAAGATATTTTGATGTATTTCCTTTATTTTGAACTGGATAATAAAATTATATTTAGAGATCATTCATTACATTGCTGTTTGTCCTTATTTTATTTACGTATTAAAGTAAATGTAAGCAAATATGGTTCACTGACTATTTATGTTAAACTATTAAAATATTGCATGCAATGGACTTTTGTATGCGAGAAGACAATATTCTAAAGTAAGTAGTCTAAATTATGGTCCGTAATCTATGAGGTTAGACTGAGCATCTAACTCATGTTAAGACTATTATGTTGTCTAAAGTCATGGTGGGGATGGTTTGTCTTAATTGTCCGGAGCATAGACTCTCGAGTAGAGACATAAATTCGTTGCTTGGTGGTGACATATTGGACCAAGACTAAAATGTGATTGATCTGCGTAGTCTACTATGAGTGGATCAATCTACTTTTGATGTTCATTATACAATAACCTTAATCCTGAGTAGATGAACTACTTCTTGTATATGACTTATGTACTTTGATGTTAAAATGGCTAAAGCGCCTCAGAGGTAGTAAGCTTATAGACCGGTTCGTTGGGTGCATTACTTATATACGATGAAGGGTTTGTTTATAGATATTGAAATCATAGCTCTAATAAGGAGTTAAGGGTATCCTCTTAAAGGCATTATACTAGATGTGAAAATGGATAAGATCTTGGGTCGTCTGCTAGGCGGATGACTTCTTATTCACATATGGTGAATAATCATTTTCTTATTTGGTAGTATAATGGAACTTTAAAACAGCTTGATCAGTAGGTTGAACGAACTTTGACCTCGGGCTGATCATGTATATCATATGAGGGTTTTGCATACATGACAAGGTCATTGGATAATAGCTTGTCATAGGCTTTTGTAATACAATACATAATTAGGAGTTCAGTTTCAGGTTTATAGTGGTGTGACTCTAAAATTAGTGATCATATAATTGAGTTGTTTGGTACAGAATGATGATCATATGGAATCACGGGAGCCTGATTATATATATATCCAATTGGTTCCTCTACTAGCTCCATATAATTCCTTAATAGATGGCAAATTGATCAGGATATACTTGTTGGCTGGTTGTCTTGCATGAAAGATGGATGGTGTCCACATAAGATTAGGATAGAAGATAAGATTCTCTCCCGTTGAATTCCAATTTTGTTTTGGATAAAAGATTACATAATTATTCGAATTCCAAATAAATTTATCATGATTTTATTTGAAGTTGAATTGGAGTTGTGGAAAATTATCCATGAGGACAAAATTTGACATACAAGTTTTTTGTGGAGTTTGAAATTTGAAATTTAAAATTTGAAATTTAAATTTTTAATTTGAAATTTAAATTTGAAATTTGAATTTGATATTTGAATTCGAAATTTAAATTTGAAATTTGAATTTAAAGTTTGAATTTTAAAATTTGAACTTTGAAATTTGAATTCAAATTTTGAATCAAAAAATCATGTTGTAATCGAATTTGTTAAGGGAAATCTATCCTAAAAGAATTCGATTTTATTATGGATAAGGGAGATGAAGATCTTGTTTAAATCCTACTTGAATTTTGAATCTTAAATCTATCAAAGGTGGCCGAATTTGTTAAGGGAAATCTATCTTAGGATGATTCGATTTTTATGGATAAGGATGAAGGGAAATTCAAGTTAGAAAATCCTATTTGAATTTTGAATTTCTCCCTCACAATAGTGGCCGAAATTTCTATAGATAAGCCTAAGGAAAATTTAGATTTTTTTGTGGATAATGATGAGATGAAATTCGAGTTAGAAAATCCTATTTAAATTTTGATTCTCCTCATACTTGGATGGCCGAATCTAGACATGCCTCTTGGCACGAGGGAGAATCGGTTTTTAGTGGATAAATAAGGAGATAAAATTTAAGTTAAAATCCTGTTTGAATTTTGAATGCAAAATCTCCTAGGGTGGCCGAATCTTCCCTTGATTTTGACCTATGGTGAATTCAGATTTTGTGTGGAAGGAAGGGAGAAAATCTTCTCTTGGTCTGATTCAAATTTAAGGGATCACCTCATGCAAGTCTATAAATAGGGGTCCTATCACTCTAATTCTCTCAGACCACAGATTCACAAGTGAGTAGGTTTGTTGTTGCACAACTCACTGTGACAAAAAGTTATTTAGAGATCTGGGTGGTCAAAAGGAGACTAGCAGTGCTAGTATACCGATCGAGGATTCGAGTGCCTACACACTCTAACATCCGAGAATTGGAGAATAGTAAAGAAGGCTAGTTGGTTGAAACCCTCCAGTCATTCTCCTCCTGTAGCTTTGGCATCTTCTGAAGGTATAAAGTTTTTATTGTTGATTTATTGTATATGACATCACGAGATATTTAAAGATCTTGAAAAATTTTTGTAATTCCACTGTGCCACTTTAATGCATTTTTACCGATTTTTCCTACACTCATTACAATTATTAGTTTCAGAGTCATACCACTATAAACCTGAAACTACATTTTCAATTATGTACCGTATTATATAAGCCAATAATAAGCTACCACCTAATGACCTTTTCATATATGCAAAACCTCTTATATGATATCTATGATCAGCCTTAGGTTAAAGTCCGCTAAACCTACTGATCAAGCTATTTTAAAGTTTCATTATACTATCGATTAAGAAAATGATTGTTCACTATATGTGAATAAGAAGTCATCTGCCTAGCAAACAACCCAAGGCCTTGTCCATTTTCACCTCTAGTATAATGCCTTTAAGAGGATGCCCTTTGCTCCTGATTAGAGCTATAATTCCAATATCTGTAAACAAAACCTCCATTGTATACAAGTCATGTACCTAACGAACAAGTTTATAAGCTTATTACTTATGAGATGCTTTAGCCATTGGAATATCAAAGTACACAAGTCACATACATGAAGCAATTTATTTACTCAGAATTAAGATTATTGCATAATGAACATCAAAACTGACATGATCCACTCAAGCAGACTACGCAGATCAATTACACTTTGGTCTCAGTCCAAAATGTCACCACCAAGTAATACATCTATACCTTTACTTGGAAGCCAAAGCTCCGGATAGTCAAGACGAACCATCCCTTCAATTGACTTTAGACAACATAATAGTCTTAACATAAGTTAGATGTTTGGTCTAAACCCATAGACTATGGACCATAGTTTAGATTGTTTATTTTAGAACATTGTCTTGTCGTATATAAAAGTCTATTATATGCAACATTTCAATAGTTTAACACAAGTAGTCAGTGAGCTATATTTGCTTATGTTTACTTTAACATGTAAATAAATTAAAGGCATATAGCAATATAATAAATGACCTCTAAATATAATTTTATTATCTAATTCAAAATAAATGAAATATATTCCAAAATGTCTTTCCCGCTTAGGGCATTCTTAACAACATGGGAAAGAATTGGAGAAATATTTGAGGCTAAATATTTTTACTACAGCTACTTTAAAAGAAAATTAAAAAGAGTTCATAAATTTTAAATAGAGAAATATATTTGTTGATGAACATATCAAAAAAAAAAATCGAAGAACTATCTCATTATGCCCCACAATTAGTGAGTTCCGATGAATTGAAAGTAGAACAATCTTTTGAAGGGTTTAAAGTTAGAATTATACGTAGACGTAACAATGATTGAAATGGTTGATGTAACTTAGTGCATAATAACTGAAAGAGCCTTGATGATGAAGAGCATGTTGAGAATAACATTCAAGATAAAAATGCAAAGACGAAGGAAAAGGAAGAGAGAAAAAGAGGCTAAAGAACAGGAAACAAGAGACCATCAAGCCCAATTATTAGAACAATCAAGGAAACAACAATAGAACAACGTAAATAAGAAGCGAAGTCCGTAAAATCACAATCAAGGTAAACGACTTGATCTTGCAAGGCGTCTTATTAAGATATACAAATTCATTCTTTTAAAAAATAATTATAAATTATTTATTAAATACAATAAATCATAAATTTATTACGTATTTTAAGGTAAATTGTAGCAAATGGCATATTTTATATATATATATATTTTGAAGTTTATAGCAAATTTTTTAATAAATGATAAATTATAGCATATATTTTGGGTAAATCCTTAGATTTTCTTGAAAATCCTTTGTATCTTTTGATAAATCCTTGGATTTTCTTAAAAATAATGGATTTATGGTTATTTTTTAATAAGAAATTTATGTGCATTGTTTCATGTTAGAGAAAGAAAAAGAGAAGAGTGAGGAGAAAGAGAGACGAGAAGAAGGATGATGGGTTTTCTTGGTATTATATGATCATAAATTTGATTATGTTGTTTATTCCTACATTTAAAATTTTATGCTATAATTTATAATTACTCTGTTCATAAATGCTATTTTGTTCTTTCTCTCTATTTTTTTATCATTGTATTAGTTTTTAGAATTTCTAATTTTTTTAGAAGTTTATTATTGTAATTGCAACAATAGCATATTTGACTTGTGAGAATCATGTATAATATTTTATTAAATATGAAGAATAGTACTAAAATATTTTATTAAGTAAAAATAAAGTAGATATACTTTAGTCATTATAGGTTTTCACAACAATTTTATTCATAATTGTGGCGACCCCCCCACGTAAGTTACCATACCAACCAGCCAAACTCTGACGCCGACCGCGATGGTTGGCAACCTCGTGGGTCATCATCCTCTTACTTAACATACTTAACTTTCCATTCTTAACGTTTTCATCTTATAGCGGAAGCAATTTCTATAGCAAAATTTTTATTTTTTTTTTACTTACATACTATACCTATCTCTATCATACTCTTATAACACATATATCATAACTTTCTTTCTTTCATCTTCCTTTTTGAACGCTCAGCGAAAGACTCATGGTAGTACCATACCCTCGCCCAGTCCCTTGGCACGTGCAGATCCTTCCATTGTTCATCATATTACTTTAAACTAATAAGTTGCTTACCTACAACATATAAACAACTAATGAGCTAGATGCTCAGTAAGTTCAAACATACATTCATTAACTTATAAATACTAGTAATATATATTATTACTAGAATATATGACATCATATATATACACATCATATACATCATTTATACATATCCTCAAAACATAACATAAAATATGAGATTCTTCATGCTCATTTATCTCTTCGTTCATCGTTCTTATCATTTTATCGATCATCTCTTATCATTCTAATCCAATCTTTTCATTTCTTTGCTTTTCATTCCTATTATTTCTTAACTTTCTATTCTAAACCTTTATAACTTTTCTATCGCTTCATCATCATCTCTTAACATTTCATATCTTAAAGCTAGTAACATATACACTAGCACAACATCACGTAAAAACGTGTCATTCCATACATATAACATCAAACACATCACATCACATATATAATTCTATCATGTTCTTTTAACTTCGTTTTATTATTTTTCATTGATTTCATTGTGTTGTTCTTTCATATCGTTCGTTTCTTTTCTTTTCTTTTCGTATCATTTTTTTTTTCTTTTCTTTCCACTCTCTTTTTCCTTGTTTTTTTTTTTTTTCTCACGCACTCTCTTTTCTTTTCTTTTCTTTTCACACTCTTTTCTTTTCTTTTCTTTTCACGCACTCTCTTTTCTTTTCTTTTCATGCTCTTTTCCTTTCTTTTCTTTTCACGCTCTTTTCCTTTCTTTTCTTTTCTTTTCTTATCTTTCACTGGTGGGCCCCGTCGTTGAACGTACCTAGTGCGCGCTGACAGTGGGAGGAGGGGGACCTACCTACCAACCTACCTCACAGTCACATAAAACCTCACCTTCGGGGTTGGTCCATCCTATAATCTACCACACCTTCGGGGTAGCACCACATCTGCGCGGAGGATATAGACCGGAAGTCTCAACCATATAGGGAGACCGGTACGCCAACCATTAACTTTTCAGTTTTATTATCTTGCATTCTTTTCGCTTTTCTTATATTGATTTTTCGTTGTACATCTTTTTCATGACATTCATAGTCTTTCATTTCTCATTTTTCATAAAACATTTTATGGAACATATGTTCTTTCGTTGTTTTTCTTTTCTTAATTCTTTACTTTATTTGTGTGAATTATATTAATCACACTTTAACATATATAACACATATTATTTATATATATCACATCACATCACATCACATCATAACAAATAAAACATGTTTTGTTACGTGTAGATAATTATTCTCTGTTCATCTTATCATTTGCATCCTCCTATCTACCATATCTTATCATCATCCTCCTATTGATCATAGCCTATCGTTCTATTCAATCGATCACATCTTATCGTTATGTTCTAATCCTTTCATCATACCTTTTATCATAACCTATCATTGTTTTTTTCTTTCTTGTCTAACTCTTTGCTTTCATATCATTTTTCATAAAACATTCATCATACTTTTTATCATAACATATCATTGTTTTTCTTTCTTGTCTGACTCTTTACTTTCATATCATTTTTCATAAAACATCTATCCTTTCGTCCTCATAAAACATCCCTTTCTTAATTCTTTTCATCACCGATCATCATTGCTCTATCAATCATAACTTAATTTCCATAAAACTTTTCATAAACACCTATTCTTTCCTTTTATATCTCATCTCTTTCTTATGCATTCTATCATAACATTCTTGTTCTTACTCTTTCCATTCTTCTATCTCTCTTACTCACATCTTTATTCTCATAAAACTTTTATAATACCTTTCTTTCGTAATTCAATATATACATATATATATACATATATATATTTTTATAAATTATTTATTAAAACATATCTTTTAATATCATCATAACATTGCTATAGCATTTCTATAGCATCATCATAAATCACATCATGACATTTGCATACCAAACATATAAAAACAATAAGCTTGTTCATAGTTGCAGACGGGTAAATGTCTGAACTTACTCATAGCGTGCTTATCCTTTCTTTGAGATCCATCGACGTCCTTTGTCGCTTCTGGATTAGGTTCCTACAGACAAACTTTATCTGTTAATCACATTTTCAGTTATAGCTTTTATTTTATTAAAAAGCTTGATTCTGATCTTATAACCCTTAATTATAGCCTTAGGACTACTTTTTAAACCTTAATGGCCCTTTTCGAATTTTTCTCCAACTTTTTGAAAAATTATGATTTTACCCCTAACTTTTGACAAAATTACAATTTTGCCCTTGACATGATTTTTCATAACTTAAACCTCAATTTTGGCTTTTACAAACTCCATTAACTTATTCCAGGGTCATTGGGGCTCTTTTCCCATAATTTGAGTATCTTTGGGCAAAATGACCATTTTGCCCCTGATGGGTCGTTTAACCATAACATTTTCATTTTCATACTTAGGCTGGATTTTCTAAACCCAAAATCATTTAATTAACTTTCTAAATCTTATCGGACCTTTTCCGGATCAATTCTTATCATTTTACCAATTTTCACATTCCCGACCCTCGAGAAGTACTATTCCGACCTAAGAATCGGTTTCATGTTTTTCTTGCGTTCTAGGGTTTCGAAGGGTCGGTTTACTAATTGTAACTTGTCCATTCCTTTTTCCATGCTCTAATTCCTTGACGGGGCTCGGGTTCCCTTCCCGATCATATTTTTACCCCTCGTTTCCCATATTACCCCTGGTGCCATTCTTAGAAATTTCGGCAGAGTTTCCCCTTAATTTTTTGAGGTTCCAGCGTTTAGGAAACGCCTGAAAACCATCTATCTTAATCTAATTCTATCACGTACTATACCAGAGGCCTAGATTTTACGTAAAACTCATACAGTTTACGTAAAATCATTACATTATCACATATTTTTCTTTTTCTCCATTACAGTCATTTTCTTCTTTTTACATACATTCTTTTCCACATTTTCATACCAACAATTATAAAATCATATAACAGTCCCAAACAATTAAATTGCGGAACGTAACGGGGTCGGAATTTATACCGAATTGCAGTCCGGTCTCGACGGCATAAACCCTAATTCCTCGTTCTTCATGTTTGAGGTCCCGTCTTGCAAATCCGACTCCGCGGATGCGTCCGGAACGTCGAAAATAGGCTAACGGGCCAATCTTCCATTTTCGGTCAACGGTCGCCGTTGACCGGCGTTGACCGGCGGCGACGGCGGCGGCGGTGGCAAGTTGGTAGTCCATTTTGAAGATCTCGACGAGAGGAATCCATTGGTAGCCTCAATTTCACATTTGGAGGCCCCAATCGCCGGAAAATGCCCTCGAAAGTCTCGGCCACGGCGGCGACGGTGGAGCTCCACCGTGCCGGACTTTTTTCCCGAAATTGATTGAGGGCTTTTGCTCCCCTCTTCACGGCGACCATTTCTGCACCGGTGGTGCAGCTCAACATCGCCGGAAACGACAGGTTTCACGGCGGCGACGGCGATGGCGACGGGCGGAGTTGGGCGGCGCGATCTGGCGGTCGTTGAGGCGATCCACCACATGGGTTTTGTAGTACTCTTCACCACGAGTCTTTTGGGACCGGTTTCAGCTTGATCGGACGGCGAAGATACGGCGTCGCGAAATTTCCGGTGGCCGGCGGCTTCGGGCGGCGCGTGCGCTCTCCTCCGGCGTCGGTTCCGTCGACTCGGCACACCGTTGAACTCAGCTCGTCGAGAGCTTTCCAACGGTGCCGGCGGTGTCGAAAACGGACACCGTTTCCGGTGGTCGGTTACTATTCATCAATGGGGGTAGAGAGAGAAAGAGAAGTGATGAGAGAGAGAGGGCATGTGGACAAATGAGGAAATTCCACTTTTTCCCCGCTCTTTATATACTTTTTCACCCAAAATTTCAACACGGGCTATCTTGACTAATTTGGGAGTCCTGAATCCAAATATATCAGTTTTATTTTCATCTGAGGTCATTTCGACCAATTTCCAATACTGTGAATTTTCGATCAAAAATTTCCCTTGTGCTCAATTATCAAATTTGAGCGTGCTGATAGGCTATCCTGACTAATTTGGGTGTGCTGAACCCAAATTTATCAGTTTTATGTCAAGATAATATCATCTTGACCTACTTCCTGATACTGTGAGTGGCACACACGTGCACACACATAATATCACTATTACTCATTTTTCATCTTTTAATATTGTTAGAACATTTTATTTTAGTTCTAAATAATATTAAATCACTTAATTTCACATTTTAATGCTTAAATTCATTGTGTATTTATTTTTCGAAAAAATGTGAATTTTCTCGGTTGTTACAATAATACATCAAATACTTAAAATTCTGTTACTAATATTCACAGTAATTTTGAGAAAAAATTTACCAAACGTCTGTACGCTTTTTAACATAATAATTTTGGGCTCGTGAACAGCTACAACAAAGATTTTGGGAGAAAGAAGTAAGTAACAATTTTTAGAAAATAATTGAAAGAAATAGCATGTTTTTAAAATGTTTATTACGAGTATTGGGTGATTTTCTTCACTTAGAAGTTCCAACAACATAGCATAAGAATATCATCACAATTCTTTATAGAAATTCTGCTCTCTCTTTAGATCCAAAGTACAAATTTAGAATTTTTCTCTCTACCAATTTCTCTTACTAGAATCTAAAGAAGAATCTCTATAATGAATCTTAGATGCTCAAATCATAAGACCTCATATCCATTTATAGGCTTCAAGATCTTTTTAATGTCATTGGTAGATCGTCACTCTTGTTTTCGCTATGTTAGCTTCCGACTCTTTAATCTTCTTCAGTTTGATACTTTACTTGTGTCTCTTTGATCTGGCCTTGATTCTTTTTCAGATCTCTTATATCTATTAATCGGTATCGTTTTTCTTTTCTTCTTTAAAGACTTGTCATTTCGTCTTCAATGTGCGACATTATTTTCTTTATGAAAAGATTCATCTCCCATATTAGTCCTCTTTTTTCTTATAAATCTAAAGCGTTCATTTTTTTGAATTAAAAAAAATTTTCTCTTTTATTTCATTCAGTTTCACACTCTCTTGCTCAACTCTTTCTTGATTATTTATTCTCTTTGAATCATACCTTTTGAGAAATCTATTTCCTCGTATTTCAACAATATCTGTCACTTTTCTGGAATTCCATAAGGTATTATTTTATCCCCTATTCTTGTGGAATTCCGTGATGTTGATATTTACACTAGAGAAAATACTGAACCCAGGAGTGCTGTTTTCACTCTAGAATACCTTAGAAATCTCAAATTTCCTCTACACCCCCTTATTCTTGGATTTTTCCGTAACTGTTGCCTTTCCCCTTTTCAAGTTGTGCCTTCTTTTCTATGTCTTCTTGCCGGTTACATTTCAGCCATTGAAAAGAAGGCTTCTTGTTTATTATTTCTGATACCTTATCTTATTTTGATTTGAACACTTCGAGGACTACTTCTACAAACTTTTGCCTAAAGAAGGTATTCCCATCATTTTTGGTGGCTTTACTTCTTACAGTGATCCTTCTTAGGACCTTTACCCTGTTTTGGTAAAAGAAAATTGGTGATTTGATACCTTCTTTTCAAATCTTCACTCAATTTAATATTGTTGAAGATGAGAAGGTCCTGAAAGTTTCTCAAATTTTGTTAGATCGCAGAGCTTATTTACGTTCCATTACTCATTCTACAGACCTTCTCTTTGGTGATCTGCTTTCTGCTCTGCCTCTGGTATTTGCGGCAAACCCAATATCAGTAAATTGTATTATTGTCAAGCTCTGAAGGCTCACCATAATTCTGATTGCTCAGCTCGGCTCAGACTTCGGGAATATAAATTTTTGTATCTGAAACTAAACTTACGGAAATGGAAGATTTGTATCCAGAGAATATGGTGAACAATTTGATTCATCTAGGCATAAATGTCGCTGAGAAGACTCCATTTTGCAAGCCTATCTTGAGGTTTTTGATGAGTATGTTCCATAAGCCAATTCTACTTCTCATTCTCTACACGTTAATCTTTTCCCTTATCAGGGTCACAATGGTCTGACATCTGGAGTCAATGCTCTCTTTGCCCTGATGGAACTTCAGTATGGACTAATCTTGGAATCCTACTATTGGTAGAGCTATTATGCAAGCCCTCGATACCCCAGTCAATATTCAGAGTCAACTCCATTATTCTTATAACGAATTAAAAGGTATGAGTAATGCTATTGTCATTTTGTACACGGAAGCTCATCATGGTGCTTTCAGCCAACTTCTCCTTGCCATACAAGAATGTGGAAAATACAAGAAGCTATACAACAAAGCTTTTGAAGAGCATGAGAAAGAGGGAAGAATGAAGCAAAAATTCTCTAACTCGTTGGAAGCCCTCAAATCTGATCTTCATGCAAGCCCTCAAATCAATTGTACAGCGACTGAATTACCTTCCAAAATTGACTAATTGAACAAACGACGTCGGAAGGATGCTGAAGAGATCTCTCAGCTCTAAAACTATCATTAGAAAGATTTAATGGAAATTAATAGTTTGCAAAATCGGGTCTGCAGCATTTCCTTGTCTTCTTCAGAGAGATCAAAATTTGAAAATACAGTCGCTGCCCTTCAGAACGAGCTTTTTAATTTGCATGCTAAATTTCAGTCCCATGATCAGCTTAAACCATCCTCCTCTAATTCATTGTCTTCGTCCTACATCGACTGAATAAAAAATGAAAATAACACTTTGAAGGAGGAGAATGAAGCGTTGAAGGCTAAGATTCAAGAATTTGAAGCTTCTATTCAGGAGTTGGCCGATGAAAAGAACAAGGCAGCAAATTCTCCTGGTTAAGATATCATCTTGATCCCAGAATGTTCTCCCAAAAATCAAACTTCCCAATCCTCTCACCACATGAAACTTCTAGAGGAGAAATTGAATGGCTTTGAGAGATTTGCAACTTCCTTGATGCAAGATAATGAAAAGCCGAAGCGAAGATGCAAGAATAATGTTTGATCTTCTAAATAACATTTCGTAAGAAATATCTCAGACTGGCTTCGCTCATTGGTTGCAATGGTTTCGAGCTGGGCCGGACTACAGCTCTAGAGATCCTTCAAAATGAAAGTTTAAAAGTATTGTAGACTTCTACGAGAGCTATGGATGCAACTTTGAAACTGATAATTTTCAAGCCACTAGTAATAGATAAGTTGACTCTTTTAATTCTGACCTCAGTTCTAGCTTTGACTATTTGGACGGTGACTCTCCGGATGTTGAATCTCCCATTCCATTGGATTTTGCATTTTAATTCATTTTTATAGTGTTTTGTGACTTTTATAATCCACTCTCATCGTTAACGAATCATATATATTTTTTATTCCATCATTATTTTATTTTCTTTTTGCCTATCTCTGTCTTCTACTTTTACATTTTGTATTATTGTTCGGTCCTAAAGTTGACCCTTATCTTTCACGATGAAGTTTGAATCATAACTCAATTTGAATATAATCTCTCTTACAATAATTTTTTATTCTGATTGATCTGCCAGTTTAGTCATTAATCTAATTATCATCATTCTGGCTTTAAAGTCCTTTCTTTGGATAAGAATGAGCAACTCGACCATATATTAAGGCCCCGTTTGGGGAGGGTCTCCAGACCAAAATTTTTACTTTTTTTTCAAAATTTTATCACTTTTTACTATTTATATCTTCAAAACACTACAGTATATTTAAAATTTTAAAAATTCATAACTTTGTATATACAAGTCTAAATGAGATGATTTTTTTTTTAAATTGCATAGAATTTCGAGAGGAACAAAACAAGATCCATATTGATATTTTTTTTCTAAAAAAATTTTTAAAATTTTTAATTTTTTCACCCCAAACAGTTTTTTTTCCCAAACACATTCTCCAAAACCAACTTTTTTCCAAACCCCAAAACCACATCTCCAAAACCTCCCCCAAACTCCTCCTAAGTTACTCTAACAATCTGGGCAGTCTTTTTTCTTATTGTAATAAAAACATTATGAAATTTTAGGGAAATAAAAATAGCATTTTTTTTTAATTTTCTGCCATGATATTACCTAATAATAATTCAAAACTTTCCTGTTTCTCGAGGCAGTAACTTTATCAAATTCAAATTTCTCTATTAAAGTTTCTGTACTCTTTCAAATTTTTTGTTTTCATCATCATTCAAAAATCTTCTGCTTTAAATATCTCTCTTTTTCCTCCTCTTTATCTGTCTCCTAACATATTCTTTTATTTTTTAACATCAATTTTTCATCATGCCTCAAAATATCTCTACCCTTCCTATTAAGGTTATCTGAAAAATCTATCGCATCCCCAAAGATGTTAACAGCGATCGCTTCGATACTGCAAATAAACAAGCTAAACCGGGTAATTTGATCATTACCTTCAAACAACTCTTATGCCTTCAATTTCCTCTTCGCTTACTCTTCAACTAATTCTTCTCTTCCTTGTAGCTTCCCACAAATCGATGTAACCCTAACACATTTCGCATTTTGAGTGGTTTCTATCTACTCAATGCTATTGAAACTAATTTACTTAGGAAATCACCTTTGGGTTTGAATGATCTCTAGGCGATTTACTCAGTAGTCTATACAAAGAAGTGTTGGTTTTGAAAACTATATTTAAAAAAATTTTAGTAGAAGTAGGAGACAGGAATAACAAAAATTTCACAAATGTTCATTATTACTTTATAATTATATTAATTTAATATATGAGAAAGAAAAAAATAGAATTATACCGATATTTGATTAGGTCAATAATTCTGAAAATACCTTTATAAACAATTACAAGAACCCATGAACGACACCTTTCCTTCGATACCATGTTCTTCCATACCTAATTTTCGTCTTTTAATTGAATGAAACAAGTGGGCATTCTCTATTGATTGAAAGATTTACACACTTTCAATTTAAGTATCTTTATTTTGACCTTAATACACGAGAAAACAAATAATGCAAAAAGAATGTCGCTCTTTAGAGTTCTTGAAAATCCAAAAGTCTTTTTTACTTTGATATAAAATCATATTTATAAAGTAAAATAGGTAACCCTTATATTTCATCGTGAATGTAGAATATTCCAAATATTCAAATTTATCATCAATTTAAAATTAGAAATTATATTATATTATAATATCAATATAATACAATATACATTATAATATAAATATATGTCAAGTATATATTGCAACATTGTTTCCTTAGCGTGTTTCCCTCTTTTTTATTTTTTATATTTATTTTTTAATTTTATTTTATAAATATTTAATTTTAAAATCTAATTTTAAATATAAATATTTATAATTTTAATAACAGGAAACTAGCATATATTAATTTTTATACTAGTAGGTCCCACCCATAGGTAGTAAATATAGACATAGTGGGTCCAACTAACTATGTCATCCAATTTTAATATTTATATAATCTCCATTATTTAAATTATACAATTAATTGCTTGGGTAACAAATAAATATTTGTGATAAGATAAGTAGACACATTTTTATATTTTATATCACATAATAAATATAATTCATCAAATATAGTTGTTCAATTACTAATGTAGACGATGAGGAAAACTATAAATCTATAATTTCAAGCTCCAATAAATTTAATAATTAATAAACTTTTTGATTAATTTAATATCTTTATTAGTTCCAATGTTGTTCTACTAAAAACTTGAAACTACACTCTTGAAATTATAGATCTAAAATTACTTAAAGAATAGAGTTGTCCATTTGACATAGCAATTACGTATAGATTGATCCTCTATAAATAATTCATAATTAGAGTTAGGTAAAATCTACTAACCTCTTTAATTACTTCTTATCCTTAATTACCATTGATTCTATAATGAATAATAAATTCGTAAAATTAATCACGAATTGAGCACTCATACTATTTAAGTCCTAAATCAACACACAAGAGAATTATTTATTTACTTCTTAAATAAGAAGAAATAGATTCTATTTTGCAACATTAACATTGCCAACTACTTATTTCATCATATCTCTAATAGTATAAAGAATAAGATTAGATACTCAAATCCGTACCGAATAAATTAAAAGACATGATTGCATAAATAGGAATTTGCTAATAACTCAGAATTAAGATTATTCTATATATGACTATTAGTTGACGTAATTAGAATTCACTATACTTAATAGAAATTATTAACGTTCATATCTCATCATGTCTCCATCTTACTTAATCATATTATGTATAGTGCATTCTTTAAATATCTCACCACATTAATGATTCAAACAAGACCATTCTATTTTTAATGATAATGACATGCACTAATGATATTCAATTAAAGATTACATACTTTAATTGATTAATCAATTAAATTATTGATTAAATATAACAAATTATTTTAATTATCATCTTTAAATTTTATCTTTTAGTATATAATATTTATATACAATATTTAAAGTTATAAAAGATAATTATAAAATTTTAATGATATTCATAAAATATTTAAAATATATATACATAATTATAATAAAAAATTAAATTTAATTATTCTAAAATAAATAATATTTAATATGTCACAGGTTTTGGGAATCAAACCCAACAAGAAGGCGAAAGGGCATGTTCATCTTCAGACTCGCAAAAGCTCCGGTTTTACTAACTTCTTTTCCAATCTTGTGGAGACTCAGAAAGATTGGTCGGACAACCTTTTGGCTCTTTGGGGAAATTGGTGCTGGTGTTTAAGGTTGCAATCCTGTCCTCTAATTCCATATGTGGAACATTCCAGAGTATAAATTTCCAACCCTAAACTTTCTTATACAAGTATGCTAATTTGTCTTGAGTATAATCTTCAAAAAATAATTATGAGAGAAATAGAGAAATAAGTCAAAATTAAAATTGAATAAAAATAAATAGTAAAAAAGTTTTCGATCTTTAATAAATAACATATTTTTAGTAAATAATGATTTACTATAACTAAAATTTCAAAAATACCCCTTATGTGTGAATCTTGATAAATTTATTTGAAAATCATTTTTTACTTGATAAATCATTTATTTATGTGTGTAAATCATTGATATACCAATTCTGCACTCAGAATTATCTCAAGAAACAAGCAAATAATTTTAAAATTTTACTTGTAAATTATTTATTTACGTGTGTAAATCATTGATTACCAATTTTTCACCTAAAATTTTCTCTAGAAACAAGCAGATAATTCCTTAGAAAAATAAAAACGAGAAGTCTAGCCTCCCAACAAAAGTTCGCAGGAAAAAAAGAAAGGGAAAGGGAAAGAGAAAAAAATAAAATCTAAAAAGAAATATAAGTATAATTGTAAAATTACATGACTCTTAAATCAAAATTGCTATTTATTTTCTAAGTTAAGTAAATATACTATTTACTTTTATTGACTAAAACAATTGACCTATTTATTACAATTTCTCAATAATTATTTTTTTATAATACTTACTTTTATCGAAAATTTCACAGTTGCTATCAATTCTCCAACTTCCATAATTTCAGAGGCAAGATCTGAAGTTTTGAGGTAAGTGATGCAATCAACTCTCAAAGATATCAGAGCAATTAGTCGCACCGAAGGTTTTACTATGCTCAAGCGTAGTCAGCCAACCCATTGCTCTAATTTCTACGTAAATACTCAGTGGGTAGAAAAATTCAAAATATAGATTTCCACAATTTTTATCGCTTCTACAGAAATCCAAAGCTTACTCCCCCGTCTTTCTGCCTCTATCTTCATAGTCTTCTCCCACAAAGTATCCATATGCCAACCCCACTGATCGTCCAATCCTTAAAATGAAGTCCACTGCAAACAAAAGTAAATATAATACAATTTATTTGTGATGTTTAATTTGAGGATATAGTTCTTATATGTGTATAATTATTTTTTTATTAAATTCAACGAAGTTCATTGCCAGAAAACGTAAGTCCCCTAATGTTCCGATCAAGACTTCTGCCTCGATTCAATTTTCACTTTTCGTGTTAAACAGGAAAAAGAAAGTTTGATCCGGTTTCAATTTACGAACGATGCATTGATGATGATGAAACTGATGTCCCTAAGGTTCGCCCTGCTAAGAGATTACGTTCTAAACTATCTAAGAAATCTGAATTTATTGCAAAGTCATCCCTCGGTGCTCAATCTAAATTAGTTGAAGTCTTAGGATCTCAGATCGTTAAATCAGAGCCTTCTGTGCATAATGTGTCAGATCCTTATGGTCAGGCATCAGCTCAAGTGTCTGAACCCATCCCTGTGAGTAAAGACCGAAGAATGTGAAGCTCAAGTTTCATCTTTTCAGGATTCTCAATCAGAAATTTCCAAACTCAAGGAGGAGGGTTCGATACGAGAGATTGAAATGAAGAACTTAGCTGATAAGTACGCCTAGTTTAAAGAGAAGAGTTTAAAGTTAGAAGAAGATCTGTTACCGGTTTCTAGAGTTCTTGCTGCAAAGAAAAAGAGTGGATTCTCAAGGAAGACCGATACAAGAAAAAGCTCTCATTAAGTATCAAATCTAGTAAGGAGTTAATGGATAGTCTTACTAAGAGAAACCAGGAACTGCTCTGCTAAACAGAATCCGATCCGGTTTGTATTAAAAAATTGAAGGATCAAATCATGTATTTGGAGAGCGATGACGTACCTTCTTCTCTTACTGTGAAAATGGCCAGCTGGGAATCCAAGCTTGAAGTTTTAAGGATGGAAAACAAGAAGATCGCAAGTCTCGAGCCTGAATTGAAGGCTCTGAAGGAAGAGAAGAGCTTGTTGGCTCCACCTTTTTCCTCTGTTTAGGATATCATGTATTTTCACTTTATGTTTTTTCCAAATATTTTGTACTTTCCCATTGCACGAATATAATATCGTTTTACTTTACTACAAACATATATTTCTTCATGCTTATTAATGGTCTGCTTCGACTTTTATATCGCTTTGCTTTAACTATTTTTTCTTTTTTTCATTTTTCGCTTCCAAATTATAACTTGAATAACATCTATGAATCAAAATATCAATAATAACTTTCAGTGATGGTTTCATCAACATTCTGACTTCTTGTACCTAATTCTTTTCTTAACACATTTTCTATTAAATCTGAACAATACTCTCCTCACCAACTAAGGTCTTCAAATCATCATGTACATCTTTAACTAATCATCATGTAAATCTAATGCTTGGTTTTACTCAGTTCTAATGCTAATCAGGTTTTACTTAGTTCTAACCTGATTTGCATTGATACATATCTTCTCTACAAGGTTCGTATCAATTTTTAATCTTTAATCTCGGGTTTTACTCAATTCTAACTATTGATCAGGTCTTATTTAATTTTGGCCTGATTTGCATTGATACAGATCTTCTCAAAGTTAGTATTAATTTTGTAATCTAAGGTTTTGCTCAATTCTATTTTATCTTATTCAGTTCTGACCTGATTCACAGATCTTTTTATGAGGCCTGTATCAATTTTAAATCATGGGTTTTACTCAGTTCTAATAATTGATTAAGTTTTATTCAGTTTTGATATGATTTATATTGACACAGATCTTTTTAATGCGGTTTATATCAATTTATTATCAAGTTTTATTCAGTTTTAACCCTTGATTAGGTATTATTATATTCCAACTTGATTCATAATGATATAGATTTTCTTTATAATGTCTACATCAATTTTTAATTATAAATTTTATTCAATTCTAACTGTTAATCAAGTTTTATTCAGTTTTAATAAAATTCACATTCACATTGATATTGATCTTCTTTACGAGATTTGTATCAATTTTTTGTCGCAGGTATTACTTAGTTCTAATAGTTAATTGGGTCTTACTCAATAAACATGATTCTGTAATTAAAATGAATCAAATCCATTCATTGCACCAGATTTGTTTTGATTACTCTCTATTATTTTTCCATTTAGTTTTCTTTAAATTTCCTTTTTTTTTTTGGTCTCTATTAGTCTTATCACTTTCATATCTCACCATCAACACCGATTTGACCGTTTATTTCATCAACTTCGGACACAATATTCTGATTTTTCGACGACTTTTCAGCTTCTGTCATTATTAATACACACAATTAACGTCAATTTGAATTCCGGGTTTATTCCTGATTTTTCAAATACTCGTTATTTTCCAAATTTAATTTTCATTTTTTTTTTTTTGCAAATTTCTCTATAAATAGTTTTCTTTGCTCGTTTCGCTTGATATCTCACTTCCTTTCATTTTCTCTACTTCCTTGGGTTTGTTGCGCAAAAGGTTGGGAGCTTGGGGAATGCGAGAAATTCTTAAACATATACTTTATGCTCTATTTAGTGAACGTATTACGTTTGTGTTTCATTTGAATGCAATGCTTTAAATGTAATTTACATTTGGAGAAAAAATATTTACATTACATTTGACTGCAATGTGTATTTAGATGTAAAGAATATGAATCGTATTTAAATAATTATTTTGTGATGTGATTGGTAAAAGTTACGTGAAATAAAGAGAAAGATATAATGAGTGATGTGATTGAAAAAAATTGATAAAAAAATGAATATATAAATTATGAGGTGAAATGAATAGTATATAATAGATAATATATTAATTTACTAAATGTACGTGAACTAGCTAAAAAAAAAAAACGTTGGGGTGTATTCCATGTGTTTTAACTATAAAACATGCTGACAATTTGTTACAATGGTGTGCGTAAGTAATTGGAAATTAAATATTTTTTGTAATAATATTATAAAATAATAATATAATATAATATAATAATTATAATATAATATAATAATAAATATATGTGTGCATGTGTAAGAGACAAAAAATCAGAGTATAGCATGAGTTAGATTATTTGTGGATTTTACGCAAGTTTTTCTAACATGTTGGATGTGATAACCAGGAATTTTGGATTCTCGAATTATGTTAAAATTGTATGTGTATAACAATTTTAATGAATAAAATGTGAAAAAGTTGTATTCCAACACTGTTGTGAATAGTGTAAAAATGTTCTTGTAGCGATTAAAGTGTGTGAGTTCGGGGATGGAAAATCTTACCGGACATAATTGGATGAGAAGGTTCGAAATCAGAGCCGAAAACCCTAGAGAGTGCATTGAAATGTACTAAAACAATAAAAATTTACGGTAGAGAATTCTGATCAAACGGAAGCAAAATAAGATAAACCGATCGCACTGGAGGAGCTGAGAACTCGCCTACGCGATTTCGGTAAAGTTCCGTTCGGATCGGACAACAGTCAAAAATTGACCACGAATTAATTAATGAATTAATATGAATAGTTGATGACATCACTATGATGATGTCATAAAGCCAATTGATTTTCATTAACTTGGAAAGTATTTTGAAAGGTGTATGGCTAGGATTGCTTTGCTTTTTGATCAAAGGTCAAGATCATGCCAAAATTCACCTTGAAAAAAATTAAAAAAATTTGGGAAATTTTGTTGAAAGGCCATACGGCCATGTGGAAAGGAAGAAAAAAAATTGTATTTTTTACCCCAAAATCTTTACTTTTTAGTCCTTGAACAATTAGGAAATTATTGGAAAAAAATTGTAAAAAAGCCCTTGGTTTTTGCCTATAAATAGACATCAAAATTCAAGCAAAAAAATGAAAAAATCAACTAAACTCTTGCTCTTTTTCTTCAGCCCAAAACCGTGAGTTTAACCCCCCTTAAACCAAAAATTTTGTTTTCAATTTCACATCAAACCTACCTTGAATTGCATTTTCAATCTCAAGGCAACAACTAATCAAGGTAAGCTTCAAATTTGAAGCATTTTTTCCTTGAATTTTCATAGAAAAACCATGGGTTTGGAGGGTTGAAAAACAATGAAAAAAATTGTTGATTTGTTGATTCTATGATTGGTTTGATGTTGTAATATTTAAAGCATGAATTAGGATTGAAAAACAAGCAAAAATTTTGCATGTTTCCTTGAAAATCTGTGGCTTCAATGGTGTGAAAATTTTATAAGTTTTGTTGTTTTGATTTAGTGTTAATGTTCATTCAATTATGTGTTGAATAAAGCATGAATTGGAATAAAGAAACAAGAAAAGTTTGATGTAAATTTCTTGCTAAAACCGTGGACATGGTCTTACCATAAGTTTTCCGCTGAGCTTTTTGAGTAAAGAAAATGCGTTTGAAGACAAAATATACAGTACATATAAATATTATATATGTTACCAAATAGGTTGTACTTATTTCAGACATGAAAATGCCAGTGTTATATTTTACATCGCTTTCATACTTGATAATCATAAGAAAAAGTATGTATTAAAGAAAAAATTTGTGGGGCGAAATTTTAGGCCCTTGTGTTTAAGAAGTATGAGTAAAAGAGTTTAAAACTGACGACTCAGATTCAGCACACGAACGGTCTTGGTCGGCCGTAGAGCCGATTCATGACGGTTGCGAGTGGTTGGAATCAGGGGACGTCACAGGTTGGTATCAGAGCGGTTGACAATATCCCTATTGACACGAAGCGCGATCTGCTCGTCAATCCAAGTAAGTTAGCTTCTTTAAGATTAGTTAATTTTCATTTATTTGAAATTATATATTTTTGTAGGACTTAAGATGACTAGACCACCGTATGTGAGACCTCATCCATACCGACCTAGAGGACCGATCCGGGTATGGACTAGGCCCGTGATCAAACCGTCCATGATGAGACGAGAGATGCAACGACCGCCTGTGCCTGAGCCACTAGCACCAAGGATAGTAGCGCCAACACCAGTGCAAGCACCACCTCCGCGGCCGATAGTAAACCCTCCCGTGGCAGTAGATATTCCAGTGGTGGGAGATCGAGGCCGTATAGGGGCCAGAGGATCAGTACAAGCTGTACATGCATTTAGAGGCAGTCATCCACCGGCATTCGAGGGAGGTCAACAGGGGATTTCTACGAGAGACTGGCTACACGACATTGAGGTCATCATGCGCCAGTGCGATATCGATCAGGATTGTTGGGTTCTGATGGCTATTGGCACATTCCGTGAGGATGCACGGTTGTATTGGGAATATTGCGATCAGGAGATGCTGCTAGCAATGGATTGGGTTGAGTTTCGCCAAGTCATGCTGGAACAGTTCCCACAAAAGAGCTCTGCACCAGTGGTAGGCCCTCCTGAGAGTAGGACAGTATCACCACCACTAGCCATGCCTAGTTATGCGGATGTCAGAGATTTTGTTCTAAAGGCAGAGAGGCAGCAGATGATGTTGAGTGACACTGTATTTTCGTATGCAGTTAGATTTCAAGATAGTATCGTAAGGGTGTGTCCTCTAACCAATATCACAAATGATAACTTTTGTGATATATTTTGGAAGGGACTCACCCTAGACCTACGACAGAGAGTAACCCCTCTATATCCTACTACTTTACGCGAGTTTATTATTGATGTAGCTAAAGTAGAGGAAGAAATGATGATGGAGCGCATGGTGCGCAAGAGGTGTGAACAGTTGCTACAAGAAGTAATGTTAGACCGCCTATACGGATCGGTCCGATGGCAAACGATCACGAGGCAGGTCCGTCGAGACAACCAGAGGGAGTAGATCCAGCTAAAGGTTCAACGCCGACTGAGGCCGGAAACGGAACAGACAATGAAGAAATGGATCCAATCGAGTTTTTGGCAATTCCAGAGGAACCTCAGCCAGGAGATTAGTAGTAGAAATACATGCGTTGTATAAGTATGTATATATATAACTGTATATGTGTATATATGACAATGTTGAAAGGCTATTTTGAGGAAAGCCTTCAAACTAATGTACTTTTGAAATAAAAAGAAATGATAACCATATTTTGACATATGCAATGTGTGAAATGTTAAAATTATGTGATGATTAAAATTATTTGTACTTATATTGTAGAAATATGATTGTGAAAAACCTAATGATTGATTCTTATGCGATTTTAGGAAATAGGATAAGATGGTGAACCCAAGAAATTTACGGAATATGCGAGGACATCCAGTGCTATCAGAAAGAGTGAACGAACTAGAAGATTTAATAGAAGCTCAAATGAGAGAAAATGCTGAGTTAAGACAAAGACTAGAGCAAATGGAGCAGAGACGGGAACAGAAAGAAGACCAAGCCCCTCAAATGGCTGTACCAGAACCAGAAGTACCTCCAGCGGCACAAGAAGAAGTGGTACAACCCCAACCACAACCCAGGAACAATATCGAGCCATTGTATGAAAGATTCCGACGCATGAGGCCACCAGAGTTTGAGGGCTCCACAAACCCTCTGGATGCTGAGGAGTGGTTGTCTTCACTCCATACGATATTGGAGTTTATGGAGTTGAATAACCAAGAGAGGATTCTGTGTGCGTCCTTTGTTCTAAAAAGGGATGCAAGGTTTTGGTGGGAGTCGGTTAAGTTGAGAAGAAACATGTATACCATGTCCTGGTTGGATTTCCTGGAGGAATTTAATCAGAAGTATTATAATCCAGCACTGTTGCAACCACAACAAAGAGAGTTCGCAGAGCTAAAGCAAGGTGACATGACAGTAATAGAAGTCTGTAATAAGTTTGATCAGTTATCTAGACTATGCCCATACACTGTCACCACTGAGAGGGAGAAAATCCAGAAGATGTTAGGGATGTTTCGTCCCGAGATCTTAGCATTGGTGGATAGTGGGTTGACGTCGCCTGACACCATATCTGATTGTGTTAGCCGTGCGTTAAGGGCAGAGTATTATCTGATCCGATAAAAGGAAGAAAGATAGAAGGTCTGGGATGCGAGGATGAAGGAAAAGATCTTGACTAAAGCCGTACAAGCTGGACATCAAACTGGACAAAGCAGCAAGCAAAGTTCGATTGTCAAGGCTGGACAGCCGAGCACTTCTGGCCAGCAGTCCCAGGGAAAGAGAAAAGCAAATAATCCCGGGAACCGGAACCAACAGAGAAGAACAAACAATAATGCTAGTCCTATGGTTCGAGACTATGTGAGCTGTGGGAAAAGACATTCAGGTCTATGCAGATTGGCCCCAAATGCCTGTTTTTAGTGTGGGAAGGACGGTCACTTCGCCAAAAACTGCCAGAAAATAGGCAGAATGTGCAAAGTTCATCTCAAACACAACAACGTCCCCAGGCACATGCATTACAGGTCAAAGCTGAAGGGTCATCCCATTCTGAGAGGCAGGAAAGACCAGAACGCTTGCCTCGAGCAGATGCAAGAATTATGGTCTATACAAAGGAAGAAGCAGAAGCGGGAACGTCAAATGTAGTGACAGGTCAGCTTTCTGTCGCTAATAATTTGGCGTCTGTTTTATTTAACTCTGGAGCTACGCATTCTTTCATTTCACACCAATTTGCTAATAGGATAGGATTCTTAAGGACAACATGGGTATGACATTTAAAACTGCATTATCCTCGGGGGAAGTCCTGATGTCCAATTACTGGTTACCACATGTGCCAATAATTGTGGCAAATAGGGAGTTATTTACAGAATTGATCGCGATGGAGCTTGCCGACTACGATGTAATACTAGGAATGGATTTCCTAGGAAAGTATCGAGCTACGATCGATTATCAGAAATGGATGATAAGGTTTCAACCTGATGAAGAAGAGGGATTTGAATACATCGATACGTCACGAAGATCACAGAAGATAATGATCAACTCAATGGAAGTAAAAAGGATGATGTCTAGCGGTTGTGCTGCATACCTAGCATGTGTTTTAGACATGACGAAGGAACGGAAGCTCCAACCGAAGACGTTCCTATTGTAAAGGAATTCATTGATGTCTTTCCAGAAGAATTACCAGGACTGCCACCTGAACGAGAAATTTCCTTCGAGATCGAGTTGATGCCAGGAACTGCACCAATCTCAAAGGCATCATACCGGATGGCACCGGCAGAATTAAAAGAATTACAGGAGCAGCTGAAGGAACTTCTTGACAAAGGATTTATATGCTCGAGCTATTCCCCATGGGGTGCTCCAGTGCTATTTGTTAAGAAGAAAGATGGCTCATTCAGGATGTGTATCGATTATCGGGAACTGAACAAGGTTACTATCAAGAATAGGTATCCGCTACTTAGGATTGATGACCTGTTCAATCAACTCACAAGTGCAACCGTATTCTCCAAGATTGATTTGCGATCAGGATATCATCAACTGAAGATCAAGGAGAGTGACATCCATAAGACCGCATTTCGAACCTGTTACGGTCATTACAAATTTCTGGTAATGCCGTTTGGGTTAACAAATGCGCCAGCAGCTTTTATGGATCTGATGAATCGAGTCTTTAAGGAATATTTAGATAAGTTTGTTATTGTGTTCATCGATGACATTCTTATATATTCAAAGACTCGAGAGGAGCACGAAGAGCATTTGAGAATTGTTCTGCAAACGATAAGGGAACATCAACTCTATGCCAGGTTCTCTAAATGGGAATTCTGGCTAAATAGAGTACATTTCCTCGGACATGTGGTTTCCAAGGAAGGAATCGCGGTGGATCCTGCTAAAGTGGAGGCAATCAACGAGTGGCCCGTACCTAAGAGCGTGACAGAAATACGAAGTTTTTTAGGTCTGGCTGGATATTATAGAAGATTCGTTGAAGGATTTGCATGACTTGCTGCTCCTATCACAGCTCTTACATGCAAGGAAAGGAAATATGAATGGACTGAACAGTGCGAGAAAAGTTTCCGAGAGCTAAAGAAACGACTAACGAGTGTGCCAATACTTACACTTCCGATGAAAGGGGAGATGTTCGTGATATACAGCGACGCTTCAAAAATGGGATTAGGAGTTGTCCTGATGCAAGGTGATAAGGTGATTGCCTATGCCTTGTGTCAATTAAAGGACTATGAGAAGAATTATCCCATGCACGATCTGGAGCTTGCCGCAGTAGTGTTCACGTTAAAGATCTGGCATCACTATTTATATGGAGCTCAGTGTCAGATTTATACGGACCACCAGAGTCTGAAATATTTCTTCACACAGAAGGAGTTAAATATGCGGCAAAGGCGATGGCTGGAGCTGGTAAAGGATTATGATTGTGAAATTCTCTATCACCCAGGAAAGGCCAATCGCATTGCAGATGCGTTAAGTAGAAAATCTACTGTTCCACAGCAACTGCCAATTGAAAAATTTCCAAAGCCATTACAGTAGGAAATCAACATGTTAGGGATGGAGCTGATAACCGGAAAGTTAGCCGAGATACAACTGGAGTCAACATTGTATAAAGACATCAGAGAAGCTCAGAAGCGAGATCCGACACTAGGAAGCCCGCAAGAAGAAGCATCTGAAGATGGATTAATCCTACATCAAGGGAGAATTCAAGTTCCAGATGATGAAGGATTAAGAAAGCAAATCATGGCTGAAGCTCATAAAACGCTTTATTCAATACATCCCAGAGTCAGTAAGATGTACCAGGATCTGAAGTTGCAATTCTGGTGGAAAGGGATGAAGAAGGATATAGCAGAGTTTGTAAGCAAGTGTATGACGTGCCAGAAAGTTAAGGCTGAACATCGTTATCCAGGTGGGAAGCTAGAGCCGTTAGAGATTCCTGAGTGGAAGTGGGAGCATATTACGATGAACTTTGTGATGGGACTACCAAAGACCCGAGAAGGCTATGATGCCATATGGGTTATTGTAGATAGACTGACAAAAACGGCGAAGTTCATCGCAGTAAAGATGACCTTCTCGTTGGAAAGGTTGGCAAACTTATATGTTAACCACATAGTCAGGCTACATGGAGTTCCTGAATCCATTGTGTCAGATCATGATCCAAGATTCACTTCAAACTTCTGGACATGCGTACAAGAGGCTATAGGAACAGAAGTATGACTGAGCACAGCATTTCATCCGCAGACAGTCGGGCAATCTGAGTGAACCATTCAAACTTTAGAAGACATGCTGCATGTGTGTACAATAGACTTCCCAGGGAACTGGAATGAGAAACTTCCATTGGTAGAATTTTCATATAACAACATCCACCAAGCTTCAATAGGTATGGCACCTTATGAAGCCTTGTACTGAAGGAAATATAGATCACCGGTTCACTGGTATGACCTACACGAGAAACAACTGTACAAGACTGATTTCGTCTAAGAACAGTGGATGCAGTTACAAAAATACAGTAGAGGATGAAGACAGCCCAGAGTCGACAGAAAAGTTACGCGGATAAAAGACGAATATTCCTGGAATTCAATGAAGGGGATTTTGTATTCCTAAGAGTTTCCCCGATAAAAGGGATAATGCGGTTCAGAAAGAAGGGAAAGTTAAGTCCAAGATATATTGGACCATACGAGATCATAGAACGCATTGGCAAAGTCACCTATAGATTAGCATTACCTCCAGAAATGTCGGCAGTACATAATATGTTTCACGTGTCGATACTACGGAAGTACATATCGGATCCATCTCACGTGCTGAAACATGAACCGATCCGGATTCAGGAAGATCTGACCTATGAGGAGAGACCTGTTCAAGTACTGGCACGCGAAGATAAAGTTTTGAGGAATAAAACAATCCCATTAGTCAAAGTGCTGTGGAGAAATCACAATATTGAAAAGGCTACATGGGAACGTGAAGACGAAATGAAGAACTTGTACCCCTACTTGTTCTAAATTTTCGAGGACGAAAATTCTATAAGGAGGGGTGAATGTGATAACCGGAAATTTTGGATTCTCGAATTATGTTAAAATTGTATGTGTATAACAATTTTAATGAATAAAATGTGAAAAATTTGTATTCCAACACTGTTGTGAATAGTGTAAAAATATTCTAGTAGCGTTAAAGTATGTGAGTTCGAGGATGGAAAATCTTACCGGACATAATTGGGTGAGACGGTTCGAAATCAGAGCCGAAAACCCTAGAGAGTGCATTGAAATGTACTAAAACAATAAAAATTTACGGTAGAGAATTCTGATCAAACGGAAGCAAAATAAGACAAACCGATCGCACTGGAGGCGCTGAGAATCGCCTACGCGATTTCGATAAATTTCCGTTCGGATCGGACAACAGTCAAAAATTAACCACGAATTAATTAATGAATTAATATGAATAGTTGATGATATCACTATGATGATGTCATAAAGCCAATTGATTTTCATTAACTTGGAAAGTATTTTGAAAGGTGTATGGCTAGGATTGCTTTGCTTTTTGATCAAAGGCCAAGATCATGCCAAAATTCACCTTGAAAAAATTAAAAAATTTTGGAAAATTTTGTTGAAAGGCCATACGGCCAAGTGGAAAGGAAGAAAAAAAAATTCTATTTTTGACACCAAAATCTTTACTTTTTAGTCTTTGAACAATTAGGAAAATATTGGAAAAAAAATTGCAAAAAAGCCCTTGGTTTTTGCCTATAAATAGGCATCAAAATTCAAGCAAAAAAATGGAAAAATCAACTAAACTCTTGCTCTTTTTCTTCAGCCTAAAACCGTGAGTTTAACCCCCCTTAAACCAAAAATTTTGTTTTCAATTTCACATCAAACCTACCTTGAATTGCATTTTCAATCTCAAGGCAACAACTAATCAAGGTAAGCTTCAAATTTGAAGCATTTTTTCCTTGAATTTTCATAGAAAAACCGTGGGTTTGGAGGGTTGAAAAACAATGAAAAAAAATTGTTGATTTGTTGATTCTATGATTGGTTTGATATTGTAATATTTAAAGCATGAATTAGGATTGAAAAACAAGTAAAAATTTTGCATGTTTTCCTTGAAAATCCGTGGCTTCAATGGTGTGAAAATTTTATGAATTTTGTTGTTTTGATTTAGTATTAATGTTCATTCAATTATGTGTTGAATAAAGCATGAATTGGAATAAAGAAACAAGAAAAGTTTGATGTAAATTTCTTACTAAAACCGTGGACATGGTCTTGCCATAAGTTTTCCACTGAGCTTTTTGATTAAAGAAAATGCGTTTGAAGACAAAATATACAGTACATATAAATATTATATATGTTACCAAATAGGTTGTACTTATTTCAGACATGAAAATGCCAGTGTTATATTTTACATCGCTTTCATACTTGATAATCATAAGAAAAAGTATGTATTAAAGACAAAAATTTTGGGGCGAAATTTTAGGCCCTTGTGTTTAAGAAGTATGAGTAAAAGAGTTTAAAACTGACGGCTCGGATTCAGCACACAAATGGTCTTGGTCGGCCGTAGAGCCGATTCATGACGGTTGCGAGTGGTTGGAATTAGGGGACGTCACATTGGATATTTCCAGGAAAATTGACAGATGACATTGGTGGAGAATATTTTGATGGATAAAAAACTAGAAAATAGTAAAAAGAGAAGAGTAAGTGGGAGACAGAAAGATTGTGATGGTTAGAAAAATATGAAAAGTATTGAGAAATATGACAAAAAAAATTTAAAAATACTAAGAAAAAAAATTTAAAAGTAAAGAGGGTCCTAGAATAGATTGGGAGGAAGAGATAAGAACGAAAATAAAGTTAAAAGTGAAAAAGAAAAAAAAGAAACTTGAGCTAGTTAGGAAAATAAGAAAGAAAAAAAACAGAAAAAAAAGGTAAGTAGGGTCTTGGAATAGATTGGGAGGAAGAGATAAGAAGGGAAATAAAGTCAAAAGTGATGAAAAAGAAGGTTGGAGTGATTAGGAAAATAAGGTGGGGAAAAAATTTTAAAAAGTAAGTAAGATCTTAGAATAGATTGGAAGGAAAAGATGAGAACATAAATAAAGTCAAAAATTAGAGGAAAAAAAAAACAAATAAATGTGAGATAGGGATGGTCAAGGGTAGAAAAATGATGAAGAACAGAAATAAAGTAAAAAATGAGCAAAAAAACACAAAAGTAAGTGGAGACAAGAAAGGTTAGGGCGGTTAGAAAAATAAGAAATTTATATCCACATATATAAAAACAACAACAACAACATCACAATGGGTGTGCAAGATTGATATATTACATAAAGCTAGTTTCTTTTCTTGATAATTTATATCCACATATATATATTGTTGAGAGTTGGTAAGAACTATCATGAAATCAATTTACTGAATGACGAATCCACGACTTCACTAATGAGTAATCTCGCCTGTTGAACAATAATTATATTATGAGTATTCACCAAAAAAATTAAATTTTTAAAATTAATGAACACAAAAATTATAAAGTTCACAGTCGATTCAAAAATTGACTTCCTCTAAGGTATTTGAGAGTTCTTTCATTATGCAGCAAGAGAGGATTACTAAATGTTAATTTGCCTTCCAAACACAAATTGTGATTAGGACCAGATTATGGGACCAATCCTTCCTTCTACTAACTTTTGATAAGAGGTTTTGAAAAAATAAAATATCTTTAAGAGGTTACAACTACTTTCAAGATACTTAATTGAAAATACGAAAAATTTTTTGTTGGGTTCATGTGTACATGATAATGAATCATAAAATGATTTCTCCAAAAAAAAAAAGGACAATAAAATTAAAATACAAACGAATTGTTGCTCAAAAATTTATATTAAAAAAAAAACACTTTTTCACCACCCAACACCCTTGCTACCAAGCATGCAGCATGTGAAAACAGAACATTGTCTCTACACTAACACCGATGTCCCTACCTTCCTCTTTATTCCCCTCTTTACATTAAATGATACACATAGTAGCCTTCGAAAATTGTTTCCCTTTTGATGTGAAATTATAATAAAACAATAATGGCGTTTTTTGCGTTCAATATTTTCATGTCCATTCCCAATACAATAACCCCAATGTGCATGTTTTTGTTTTGCCCAAAAAAAAATAAATTAATTAAAGGTCCAGCTCAGGCTCTATTTGGCTCTCTAATGCAAACTGGATTTGTTAACTTTATTTTTATTTTTACATCAATAAAATTTTTAAATATTTGTTAAAACATCAAATAATTTCAACTTAATAAACGCCACCTGAATACCCAAACAGCCCCACGCTAGCACGTTTGACCACATCCAAAATATAAAAACAAACTTTTTTTACATTTTATCAACATGTCAGTCATTCTATTAGTCGTACTACCTATACCATGGATATATATGGTACCTTTGCCACATTTGATTAGTCAAGTAATCTCTAAATTGATTCATTTGATTATGATTGTTGTTGTCATCTGAAACTTCAGGACCTTTAGGCATGTCATCGTCAACATCATCTTGACCGGTGTTACGCGGTTGTGCAATTTCGTTTATTAGTGCACCGTCAATATCATATCGTCGAAGAAGCTTATCCCGCTCCCTAACTATTATGATAAAATTATGCACTATTGCGCACGTCACTGGTATAAGAACCTGCTTCTGTATCGGGTAGTTATTAATGCTCTTTAATATTTTGAACCTCACTTTTCATACGCCGAATGTCCTCTCGATGCAATTTCGTAATGACAAATGAGTATAGTTGAAAACTTCTTTAGGTGATCCTAAACCTTGACGTTGACGCCTATATTCAGACAAATGATAAGTGTCACCTCTAAACGGCGTTAAGAACCTGTTATTGTTAGAGTATCCGGTATTACCTAAGTAAAATTTTCCTAAGTATCAAAAGTAACAACTTCTCATCAGAATATATATTTGTGGTGTAGGTGTATAACATAAAAGGAAGGAAATCTTAAAAGACAGCTGTCAAACCTACTAGAGGTATTTGAAAATCGTAACGGTTAATTGCAGTTTCCAGCACACATGCGTCATGTACCAAACCCTCACACCCTAAACATATATACATGAACTTCATATCAAATGAACATACTGCTAATATATTTTGAGAGTACGTTCCTTTCCTATTTCTTCACGCTTCAACGTTAGGCGATGGTGGAACACAAGGCACATGAGTGCCATCAATTGCACCGATACAATTCTGTAATAACAAAGTAGGAGTCATTAGTAAATTTGTAATAACTACAGATTTGCAGTGTCTTTAGTAGGAAATGATTATGAGTTATTTACATCAAACCACGGCCTATATTTGTAATGATTTTCAACAATGAATGGTTCACTCTATTAAAATCTAGAGTTATTATTTCGTCCTTGAGGCTACATATAGCTAGTAGCACAATGAAAAACCACCTTGATATTGTTTCTCCAGAGTGGTTCTAATGATCAGCTGACTCGGCATTAGTTGTCTCCTGACATATGATGTACAAAAATATAAACAGTTGCTCATCTACATTTATATGAATTATTGGTTGAAGTAGTTGTCAGCTTTCTAACAAATTTGATAAATTCTTAAACATTCTTTTGTCCATCCGAATCTTCTGCTTGATTTTGTTAGGATTTCCATTAATAATTTCGTCAACTCTCATCAATCCTGACAACATTGAATCATGCAATGGTTGTCTATAACTGATATTCATCCTGTAAGCAGCAACAAGTAGACATGTCGCAAAGGCCAAAGTCTCCTCCTCGTCACTATCACTTTCACTACCACTATCCACGTTTGTATTTAAGGTTGAATTTTCAACAGGGTATGACATGTCGTCAACCTACATTTTCATAAACATTTTTATACCAACTAATGAAAAAAAAAGTAAGCAACTTAATAATTTTTGAAATAACATTAGTTCAATTGCAATAAAATGTCATAACTACTGAATAATGCCAATGAAAATGATATGCTCATCTACCAAAGTTTATGATACACATATAACTGAACAACATAAAGCGATCAATAAAATTGTTGAAATGCAATGGGACAATATTCTAGTTATTAGGATCTTATGGTGGGAGGGTAGGGGAGGGTCGTTGGGTTGTAGCAGTTGATTTATACAGCCTAATGTGTCATTTACAAATGCCAATCTTGTTGCATCAGTACAATCGAGGAAGGTCGGTATCCAAGCACGGTTGTGGTAGAAATAACGCATCATTTTGACTACATCCCTGACATTAACTCCCAGTTGTAACATAGCTTTTTTGCATCGAGAACCTCCGTAGTCTCCCGAATCCGTTCATGACCGTTTCGCAGCACGCTCAACTAGATGGGTGGATATCAGCTAGATTGCTTGCGCCATAATAGTATCATTTCGTAACTTTTGCTTTTGAATTGAATGCCGCTCCTTATGTTTAGAAGAACTTCCTATATGCCCCTTTGTATCATTAAAAGTCTCTTCATTATTACCTGAACCATGGTCTAGTGACTGTAGGAAAATAAATCGATAAATACATATCAGAGTGGCGCAGCGGAACAATAAAAAATTTTTTTAGATCGTTAAATATCTCATGATGCCATATACAATAAACTAACAACAATTAAAACTCATATCTCAAGGATGCCAATCTGCAGGAGGAGAATGACCGGAGGGCTTCAACCAACTAGCCTTCTCTACTATTCTCCAATTCCCGAATAGCTGAGTGTGCGGGCACTCTGAACCTCGATCGGTATGCTAGCACTGCTAGTCTTCTTCCGACCAACCAGATCGCTAAAGAACTTATTGTCATGGTGGGTTGTGCAACAATAAGCCTGCTCACCTGAGAGTCTGTGGTCTGAGAGAACTGGAGTAGCAGGACCTCTATTTATAAACCTGCATGAGGTGATTCTTTGAATTCGAATTGGATTAGGAGAAGATATTCTCCCTTATCCACAGGCACAAAATCTGAATTTTCCAAGGGAAAAATCCCAACAATAAATTCGGCCACTTTAGGATAAATCCAATCCAAATCTAAATAAGATTTTAACTAGAATTTTATCTCCCTTTTTTCAACCAAAAAATCTGAAAATTCAAGGGGAAAATCCCCACAAAAAATTCGGCCACTTTTGGATAAGGGAGAATCAAAATTCCACTAGGATTTTCAAGATTGAATCTTATCTCATCCTTATCCAAAATAATCGAAAATCTCCTAGGAGATTTACTCCAAAATTTCGACCATTATCTGGGAGGAGAGAATCCAAATTCAACTGGAATTGAAACTTGAATTTTTACTTGAACCTTATCCACAAAAATCCGAAAATCCATTGAGCATAATCCTCAAATTTTCATCCATCTTTAGTTAGGATTTAGATTTAAAATTCAAGTAGGATTCTAATAAGATTTTCCTCTCCATATCCAACTCAAATTCGAATTTCATTCATTGTGGATTTACCACAACAAATTCGAATCCCACTTGGACTGTGATTCAAAATTTTAATTTCAAATTTCAAATTCAAAATTCAAATTTCAAATTTCAAATTTCAAATTCGAATTTCAAATTCAAATTTCAAATTCAAATTTCAAATTTCAAATTCAAAATTCAAATTTCAAAATTCAAATTTCAAAATTCAAAATTCAAATTTCAAAATCCACAAAACAGTTGTATTTCAAATTCTTGTTCTCACGGATAATTTTCTACAACTCAAATCCAATCTCAAATAAAATCATGGCAACTTTATTTGGAGTTCGAATAATTGTGTACTCTATTATCCAAAACAAAATCTGAATCCAACCGGAGAGAATCTTGTCGACCATCCTAATCCTATGTTAACACCATCCATGCATAATAAACTAGCCAATAGCATACATAAATCAATTTGCCAAACGTTAAGGAATTATGTGGAGCTAGTAGAGGGACTGATTGGACATTTATAATGGGGCTCCCGTAAATCCATATGATCATCATTATTTATCGAACAACTCAATCATATGATCACTAATTTCAGAGTCACACCACTATAAACCTGAAACTGAACTCCCAATTATATACCGTATTATGTAAGCCTGTGACAAGCTATCGTCCAATGACCTTGTCATATATGTAGAACCCTCATATGATATCCATGATCAGCCTTAGGCCAAAGTCCGTTTAATCGTACTGATTAGGCTATCATAAAGTTCCATTATACTATCGAATTAAGAAAATGATTATTCACCATATGTGAATAAGAAGTCATCCGCCCAGCAGACGACCCAAGGCCTTGTTCATTTTCACATTCAGTATAATGCCTTTAAGAGGATACCCTTAACTCTTTATTAGAGCTATGATTCCGATATCTGTAAACGAACCCTTCATCGTATACAAGTCATGCACCCAATGAACCAGTCTATAAGCTTACTACCTCTGACACGCTTTAGCCATTGGAACATCAAAGTACACAAGTCATATACATGAAGCTGTCCTTTTACTCAGGATTAAGGTTACTGTACAATGAACGTCAAAAGCAGATCGATCCACTCAAAGCGGACTTCGTAGATCAATCACGCTTTAGTCCCGGTCTAATATGTCACCACCAAGCAACATATCTAAGTCTCTACTTGGGAGTCCAGCTCCAGACAGTCAAGACAAACCGTCCCCTCCAAGGCTTTAGACAACATAATAGTCTTAACATGAGTTAGATGCTCAGTCTAACCCCATAGACTACAGACCATAGTTTAGACCGCTAACTTTAGAACATTGTCTTCTCGCATACAAAAGTCCATTGCATGCAACTTTCTAATAGTTTAACACAAGCAGTCCGGGAGCCATATTTGCTTACATTTACTTTAACATGTAAATCAAATGAGGACAGATAGCAAAATGAATAACCTTTATATATAATTTTATTATCCAGTTCAAAATAAATACATCAAAATGTCTCTAATGCTTAGGGCATTTCCTAACAATCTCCCACTTGCCCTAAGCCAGCAGATGTGCCATGTTACGCATCCCCATAGCCTCTACGTGCCTCTCAAAGCTTCTAGCCACCAAAGTCTTAGTAAAGGGATCGGTAATGTTGTCCTCGGACGCGATCTTACATACATCTACTTGTCCTGTCTCCACGTACCCTCTAATAATATGATATCTCCGATCTATGTGCTTGGTCCTCTTGTGGTGCCGAGATTCCCTTGTGTTGGCAATAGCCCCAGTGTTATCACAGTAAAGTGTGATAGGCTTGTCAACACCCGGAATGACCTCAAGGTCTCTAAAGAGCTTGCGGAGCCAAACCACTTCTTTAGATGCCTCAGCCATAACCACATATTCAGCCTCCATAGTAGAGTCAGCTGTGCGGCCCTTCCTCACACTCCTCCACATAATGGCGCCTTCTCTGAGCAAAAATACTGATCCAGATGTCGATTTCCTCGAATCCTTACAAGTCTGGAAGTCTGAGTCCGTGTATCCTACGGGTGTTAGGTCCTCTCCAGAATACACCAGCATATAATCCCTCGTTCTCTTAAGATACTTGAGTATATGCTTTACTGCTTACCAGTGGTTGGTTCTAGGATTTGCTTAATATCGACTCACCATACCTACTGCAAAACATATATCCGGGCGAGTGCAAAGAATAGCGTACATAAGGCTACCCATAGCGGATGCATAAGGGACCTTACTCATATGCTCTCTTTCTTTCGATGTCTTGGGACAGTCATCCAATGAAAGAGTTTGACCGGCAATAGAAGATTGTGAACCTTTCTTTACCTCTTGCATTGCATATTTGTCAATTATTTTATCTATGTATGAAGCTTGGGATAACGCTATCATTTTGTTCTTTCGATCTCTGAAGAGACGAATGCCTAGAACATAATTAGCTTCTCCCAAGTCTTTCATGTCAAACTGTTGGTGTAACCAAAACTTAACCGATGATAAGTTCCCTACATCATTCCTAATGAGTAATATATCATCGACATAGAGTATTAGAAAGACCACTTTTCCATTCTTAATATGTTTATAAACACAGGGTTCATCAACGTTCTGCTCAAAACCAAATGTCTTAATCACTTAATCAAACCGCTGGTTCCATGAGTGGGATGCTTGCTTTAATCCATAAATAGATCTAAGCAACTTGTAGACTTTCCTTTCTTGGCCTTTCGCTACGAACCCTTCGAGCTGTATCATATAGATACACTTTTCAAGACAAGATGGCCATTCAAGAATGCCGTCTTGACATCCATTTGCCAGATCTCATAATTGAGAGCCGCAGCAATGGACAGAAGAATACGGATAGATTTCAACATAGCAACAGGCGAAAATGTTTCATCATAATCGATTCCAGCCTTTTACGTGTACCCCTTTGCAACCAATCTAGCTTTGAAAGTTTCCACTCTCCTTTCTGCATCCTTCTTTCTTTTGTAGACCCATTTGCATCCAATGGGTTTTATCCCATCCGGCAAATCTATAAATTCCCAAACAGAGTTGGATTTCATAGAATCCATCTCATTGTTCATAGTCTGTTTCCAAGATTTAGAATCAACATCATTTATAGCTTCATCATAGGTGATCGGATCATCCTCATGCTCATGAGCCTCGGCTTGGTATACCTCAGCATCATACATGAAGAAATTGGGTTTCTTTGAAACCCTCCCACTATGACGAGGCACCCTAAATTGTTGATCGTCTGCAGGTCTTTCACCGAAACACGGACTTGCATCCAAGACTGAAATCTGTGGAGCAGTTCTTTCACCTGATAACTCCTCTAGCACCACTTTGCTTCGAGGCTTAAAGTCATTCATGTGACTTTCCTCCAAGAATGTCACATGGGTTGAGACAATGACTTTCTGTTCCTTCGGGTTATAGAATAGACCTCCTTTAGTTCCCTTTGGATACCCTACAAACATGCACAATTTTGATCTTGGTTCCAACTTCTTCGCATCCCCGTCCAGTACATGCGCCAGGCAGCCCCATATTCTCATATGTCCAAGGGAGGGCTTCTTGCCACGCCACAATTCATACGGAGTTCTAGGAATTGATTTGCTTGGAACCTAGTTCAGAATATAGCATACTTTTTGTAAAGCATATCCCTAAAATGATAATGGCAGTGTTGAATAACTCATCATGGACCGTACCATATCCAACAAGGTCCTGTTTCTCCTTTCGGCTACACCATTCTGTTGTAGAGTACCAGGTGCAGTCAATTGGGATAATATCCCGTTCTCTACAAGATGTCCTAGAAATTCATCAGAGAGGTATTCGCCACCTCGATCAGATCGAAGTGTCTTTATGGATTTATCCAATTGCTTTTCCACTTCCGCACGATACTCTTTGAACTTGTCAAAGGTTTCGCTCTTGCGGTGCATCAGATACACATATCCATACCTCGAGTAATCATCTATAAAAGAGACATAATACTCGAACCCTCCTCGTACTGTGACGTTCATGGGGCCACATACATCAGTGTGCACAATTTCTAAGAGCTCTTGAGCCCTTGTACCCTTAGCTCCAAAAGACCTCTTGGTCATCTTACCCTCTAGACAAGACTCACATTGGGGAAGACGTACCTCCTCCAGAGATTCCAGAGGACCGTCTTTTACCAATCTTTGAATCCTATCCTGATTAATATGACCAAGTCTTAAATGCCAAAGATACGCCTTATTAGAGTGAGAAACTTTCAACCTTTTAGAGTTATCTATCAATTCAGTGTCAAGCAGTGAGTACATCTTTGGTTTGATCAAATATAGGTTTCCATCCATCCATCCAGAACAGATAAAAGACTTATTTTTACGAATATCAACTCTTTTACTAAAAGAAACTAAATAAGAATCCTTTATTAAACAAGCTACCGATATAAGGTTCCTCCTAAAATTAGGAATATAAAAACAGTCTTTCAATAAAATAAACCTAAATTAATCAAAGTAAAGGTAAATATCTCCCACTACCTCAGCCACCACCAAACTGCCATCTAAAGTTCGCAACTAGAGGCTCCTATCATGTAGACTTATCGTTTCCACGAACCCCTGCATAGAAACACAAACATGAGTAGTGGCGTCCGAATCAATGACCCAAGTGTCTTTCAATTCTTCCACCAAACACGCTTCTAAATAGTGAAGTTCCTTACCTTCCTTGCCCTTGGCAGCTAGGAATTCCCGGCAAGCCTTCTTAAAGTGACCTACCTTCCCACAGCGGAAGCACTTGGACTTTTTAGGGTCCCTTGGCTTCTTGTTCTTCTTCTTCTTCTTCCCATCCGAGACAGGAGGATTAGAAGAACTGGAAGCTGCTTGCTTCTTATTTGGCCTCTTCCTCTTTCGTGAGGATTTGGAAGATTCCGCCAAATTGGCCTCTCCTTTGGGTTGGACCACATCCCCATCCCTGATCATCCGCTCATAAGCTTGGAGTTGCTTCATAAGCTCGGTTAGTCCTAACTCCCTTGTTGCCAAATTGTATGCGGCCTTAAACCCCACAAAATCTTTAGATAGAGTTTTGAACACCATCTCGATCTGGGTGTTGTAGTCCAACTCAGCACCGTTTTTGGCAGCCTCAGTGAAGAATCCCATTAGAGTGATCATATGGTCCTTCACCGGAGTACCCAGCTTTTGCTTAGAGTTCATAATGCTGGTTATAGCGGACTGTCGAGCCAACTTTTCTTGGCCTCCGAACATGTCATCCAGATTGTCCATGATCTCCCTAGCAACCTGATAAGTCTCATGCTATTTTTGTAAAGCACTCATCATGCTAGCAAGCATGTAGCATCGAGCTATATCATTGGATTCTCTCCAACAAGTATAGGCAACCGGGGCCTCCTCAAGCGGTGTGTCAGGTTTGGGCCTTGGTGCGCATGGTTCGTCCAGTACGAACTTGTGTCTCTCGCAGCTGAGAACCATCAACAAATTTCTTTTCCAATCTTTATAATTATCGCCATTCAGTTTATTCTCAGTAAGTATTGAAATGAAGGGTGTCGGTGATATTTTGAACTGAAATAAAATTATACTAGACATCATTACAAAACCCAAGCAAATATACAGATAATTTAGCAAATAAAACATACAAGTATGTTCCTACATGAAACTTGAAAAACATGTAGCATTGCAACAGTAATTCTCAGCACCTATTACCCCAAGCTACCAAGGGGTGGTCTGAAAACAAATAGCCAGAACATGGACCCCGTCCAATTAATATATGTTGCCTTAAATCCTCCAAGGTTAAGACATATATTAATAACCGCTTATTTGGCCACCAATTTAGTTAACAGAGCTTCTAGGGAAGGTTAATAACTAAACGAGTCTTGAATGTATAACCATTGTTTACGTAGCCCGATCTACATCCTACCAAGCCACCGAGGGGTGGTCATGAATAGGATCGTACCCGAACACGTTTTCCACATAGGAGATCCAATCTAGTATACAGGTGGTGGTAAACACCTACCGAGAGGTGTGGTCAGGGCAGAACTGACGCAAGGCGTTACCATGCTTTCACATATGGATCAACAATGGAGGCCGTGGGTTTTGTTTAAAACCCTCTCCCACTCAATATTTTGAAAAACATGCAAGTTTTGACAAATTATGTATGATCAATATAGTATGAGTGGCACTCATCTATCCTATATGACATGTTATCAAATATGCATATAAAACATCCATCAATACATATTTATACATCCATGACATATCATAGAAAAAATAATTGACAGAATAACCAAGCCATGGTTCCATTCTAGAATAAAGAAAATAAAGATTACAAAATTTCATCCAAATCATTCTTTGGGTCTTGAATTTTATTCCGTCTTCTTGTATCCATCTTTATGTAGTCTCTCCATTTATTTCTCATCCCAAGAATCATTTAAAATTTAAATCTCCAAAAATTTAAATTTCAAATTCAAATTCCAAATTCGAATTTCAAATTTAAATTTCAAATTCAAATTTTAAACAATTTTAAATATCATGTGTAATAATATGTAATTTCAAATTTTCAATTACATATTTTTAAACATGATTTAAAATTAAATCTCAAATTTAAAAATCAAAATTTTTTTCGATTTTTTTGAATCGTCGCACCACCGCCCCAGGAGGCAGCAGCCGCCGTGGGTAGCCCCCAGCCCCAGGGGGGCTGGCAGCCCACGGCCGCCCCATGTGCAGCCTTGTTGGGCTGCAGGCCAAGCCTACAGCGCTAGGCTGCACGCCCAGGCTACGGCCAGCCTTGGGGAGGCCACGGCCACCCTCGGTTGCAGGCCAAGCCTGCGGCCGTGGGTGGTTATGGCCTGCACAGGGGCTGCCGCAGCCCATCCTGCCCGAGGGCAGAGGCTGCAGCCCCACCAAGGCCCGACGGCCTATCCCGAGGGGTCGTGTTTGAATCCCATATTTCAATTTACCTATTAGGATCTCCAAAAATTAATTTGAATCCCAATTAAATTGAAACTTTCCACACAATCAAAATTTCAACCTTTAAATTAAATTTAACTTTTGGGAAAAATAAATTACAATCTTCAGTCTTCAATCTCCTCTAAGAATAATTACATAAAATTTCCTAAACCGTTTCCGGTGTACAAAAATTCTAACCATAATAATTCTAAGAGACAAAAATTAAAATCCATGGGAAAATTACAGTGCTAATAAACTGCTCCATGGTTACATAAAAATTCCTAGATACAATTTTTTTTTTTAATTCTAAGAAACCATAACCGACATAAACAAGCATGCTTATAATAATTTAAAAAATTAAAATAACCACATACTTTATACATAATACATGATAACAACATAAAGGAATCCTAGAATGCCACTCTCTAAATATCAAATCCATACATAAATAAAAAGATTAAGTAATTGTCTAATTTATGTACATAACATAGTCATGAGATGACTCTGATACCAATTGTAGGAAAATAAATCGATAAATATATATCAGAGTGGCGCAGCGAAACAATAAAAATTTTTTTAAGATCGTTAAATATCTCATGATGTCATATACAATAAACCAACAACAATTAAAACTCATACCCAAATGACGTCAATCTGCAGGAGGAGAATGACCGGAGAGCTTCAACCAACTAGCCTTCTCTATTATTCTCCAATTCCTGAATGGCTGAGTGTGTGGGCACTCTGAACCTCGATCTGTATGCTAGCACTGCTAGTCTTCTTCCGACCACCCAGATCTCTAAAGAACTTATTGTCACGGTGGGCTGTGCAATAATAAGCCTGCTCACCTGAGAGTCTGTAGTCTTAGAGAACTGGAGTGGCAGGACCTCTATTTATAGACCTGCATGAGGTGATTCTTTGAATTCGAATTGGATTAGGAGAAGATATTCTCCCTTATCCACAAGCACAAAATCTGAATTTTCCAAGGGAAAAATCCCAACAATAAATTCAGCAACTTTAGGATAAATCCAATCCAAATCTAAACAAGATTTTAACTAAAATTTTATCTCCCTTTTTTCAACCAAAAAATCTGAAAATTCAAAGGGAAAATCCCCACAAAAAATTCGGCCACTTTTGGATAAGGGAGAATCAAAATTCCACTAGGATTTTTAAGATTGAATCTTATCTCATCCTTATCCAAAATAACCGAAAATCTCCTAGGAGATTTACTCCAAAATTTCGGCCATTATCTGGGAGGAGAGAATCCAAATTCAACTGGGATTGAAACTTGAATTTTTCCTTGAACCATACCCACAAAAATCCGAAAATCCATTGAGGATAATCCTCAAAATTTTCGTCCATCTTTAGTTAGGATTTAGATTCAAAATTCAAGTAGGATTCTAACAAGATTTTCCTCTCCATATCCAACTCAAATTCGAATTTCATTCCTTGTGGATTTACCACAACAAATTCAAATCCCACTTGGACTGTGATTCAAAATTTGAAATTCAAATTTGAAATTCGAATTTCAATTTCAAATTTCAAATTTCAAATTTCAAATTTCAAATTGAAATTTCAAATTCAAATTTCAAATTCGAATTTCAATTTCAAATTTCAAATTCAAATTTCAAATTAAAAATTCAAATTTCAAATTTCAAAATTCAAATTTCAAATTAAAAATTCAAATTTCAAATTTCAAAATTCAAATTTCAAAATCCACAAAGCAGTTGTATTTCAAATTCTTGTTCTCATGGATAATTTTCTACAACTCCAATCCAATCTCAAATAAAATCATGACAACTTTATTTGGAGTTCGAATAATTGTGTACTCTATTATCCAAAACAAAATATGAATCCAACCGGAGAGAATCTTGTCGACCATCCTAATCCTATGTTAACACCATCCATGCATAATAAACTAGCCAATAGCATACACAAATCAATTTGCCAAACGTTAAGGAATTATGTGGAGCTAGTAGAGGGACTGATTGGACATATATAATCGGGATCCCACAAATCCATATGATCATCATTCTTTACCGAACAACTCAATCATATGATCACTAATTTCAGAGTCACACCACTTTAAACCTGAAACTGAACTCCCAATTATATACTGTATTACGTAAGCCTGTGACAAGCTATCATCCAATGACCTTGTCATGTATGCAGAACCCTCATATGATATACATGATCAGCCATAGGCCAAAGTCCGTTTAATCCAACTGCTCAGGCTATCTTAAAGTTCCATTATACTACCGAATTAAGAAAATGATTATTTACCATATGTGAATAAGAAGTCATCCGCCCAGCAGACGACCCAAGGCCTTGTCCATTTTCACATTCAGTATAATGCCTTTAAGAGGATACCCTTAACTCCTTATTAGAACTATGATTCCGATATCTGTAAACCCTTTGTCGTATACAAGTCATGCACCCAACGAACCAGTCTATAAGCTTACTACCTCTGACACGCTTTAGCCATTGTAACATCAAAGTACACAAGTCATATATATGAAGCTGTCCTTTTACTCAGGATTAAGGTTACTGCACAATGACCGTCAAAAGTAGATCGATCCACTCAAAGCGGACTTTGTAGATCAATCATACTTTAGTCCCCGTCTAATATGTCACCACCAAGCAACATATCTATGTCTCTACTTAGGAGTCCAGCTCCAGACAGTCAAGACAAACCGTCCCCTCCAAGGCTTTAGACAATATAATAGTCTTAACATGAGTTAGATGCTCGGTCTAACCCCATAGACTACAAACCATTGTTTAGACCGCTAACTTTAGAATATTGTCTTCTCGCATACAAAAGTCCATTGCATGCAACGGTCTAACAGTTTAACACAAGCAGTCAGGGAGCCATATTTGCTTACATTTACTTTAACATGTAAATAAAATGAGGACAGATAGTAATGTAATGAATAACCTCTATATATAATTTTATTATCCAGTTCAAAATAAATACATCAAAATGTCTCTAATGCTTAGGGCATTTCCTAACAGTGACAACTCTCTAGCGAGGTCTACGTTAGTCCCCACACCAACCATGTATTCATTAGTTGGTACGTGGTTGTCGAAGATATTGTAGTACAATTCCTCAAACTTTAGACCCTCATAGCGTAACTCACAAGCATCTGAGCCATATTGCTGCATAAATTTTGTACCACAATATTATGCTTACCTAACCAATGCTTACACACCACATATTTGAAATACAAAATAATTGTGTGCATGTCTGCATCATACAACTCATATATACTTACTGCTAAGAAGCTCTACCAAATGTTGTTAGAACAGCTAATCGACTTCGTCTGTAGATCATAGCTAAGTCCAGTATGTGCCTTTAATGCCTTCCAACATCTATATGTCTTAGCCATTCTTTCTTTTTTGGATTTGAGTTGTTTGTATGTGCAAGGGCAAATAAATTCAGTTCCCCATTCCTCTAGTGTTTTAGGTGGAGGAAATCTACCACCATGCGTGTTCTTGTACGTACTCAAATGGGAAAGTAGTAGGAACTCATTCTCTTCAGTCCATTTATAACTATTTTTTTGTCGCTGCATCTACGTAACAGTGAATATTTTGTAAGTAATATGACAATAATCATAGCCACATACATTCTTAAGATGTCATTCCATGAACCATCATCATGTATTTATGAAAATAAGCTACTTGATTATCGTGTTCGAACCGACTGCAGACTCGGCTTCAGTACAACCAACTTGTGAGGCGGCTCACAACGCAGACCGAAGTATTTTTCGTTGACGTAAGTCTTTAATGTGATGGGAATGTCTTTTTTTCAAATTGCGAGTAGATCGCCGACTTGGTTGAATACTACATGGTTTGCCACAATAGGAAAGAGCATCCAACTGTGTACCCGTGGTTACAGATTTGTTGTATAGCTTATAAAAATTGGGAACTGGTTTAGGAACACAGTTTCGTCGAGAATTGTGCAAGCAAAAGTAAGAGCTACTACTTTAGCGAATGAAAGAGAGCTCAAGTCCAAAAATTGGTAAATGTAAACTCCCATAAACTGGATATACAATCGGTGCTGAACGTGATTCGGCCACAAAAAGGGTTAAAAAGTCAATCACACAACATGCACGTGCTATCCATAAATAGGGAGTGCCACATTGGTCGAATTTATAAGTTAAGCAACTGGCTACAATGGAAATAATGCGAATAATAACAAATCAAAATGACAAGAGATAGCAATATAGCATGGTTTAGAGCATACCACTTCTAATGATGGAATTTGCAAGCTACGCCTTTCTCTTTGAACGAGTGATGGAAGTGAATGATCTTTACATAAGTTGCGTTTAGCAAATACAAGTGCAATTGCAATAAAATGACCATTTCTATCCATAAAAAACTCTATGTTAGTAGATGTAAGAATGTTTGCAATAAAAAATAAAACATTTACATCATTACACTCTTTAACCAATAATATACAACATCTCCTAATATCATCATAAATGTATATAAACAAAGTGTAACATAATACACAATATTAGCCTTTAAACCAAACATAGTTATAGATTAGCCTTTACACTGGCCACATTTACAAATAAAGGTACTAACAAAAACATCTCAGCTCAGGTGTTATAATTTGTATATATCCACACAAATTTCAACTTCCTTGTCAAATTTGGCCAAAATTAGTACTGCAAAAATGTTGACTTCCCTACATAAAAAAATGAAAGTTTTTCAAATATATGTATATATGTTAGGATACTAAAATCACGTTTGTATCTGTTAGCCATGTTAAGAATCTGTGAACATGGTGTAGGTAGTTGAAGATTTAAGCTACTTTCCTCTATTATTCTAGTAAGATGCTCTATCTATTGTAAATATTAATATAATTTCTAACAACTAAGTGGAATTTAACAAAATTTTGGAAAAATGATGTTTTTTTCCTAGTTGTTGTCAGTTCTACGGAAAATGTTGCACATGGAGTGACAAACGTAAGACTTTACAGATTCATTACCACACCTCTATCAACATCATAGTAGTGACAAAAACAATTTAGACCCGTTCAACTAACAGCTTCTCCCTCTCCCTATTGAACATTATAAATCACTGTTAAATTCATCACGAACTTGTTGTATCCCCTTTTATATTTTCATAATGTTATATCAACAGTAGTTTCAAATTACATAAAACCACATATACGCAACAACTACATAAACTGATAGCAACAACTACAAATCAACTGATATGGCTACATAAACTGCATTCCAAGTCCAATATTCATTCCCAAGCACACACAACAAAGAAATTGATTTTCGATCTTCAGCTAAGATGCAAAAATCGAAAAACCACATCCAACACTCAAAATCTGGGATGCTCTGTGAAGTACTATGGGTTAGGGATTCAGACGCAAATCAATTGAAAAAAATTTTCAATCATGCACATTGCTGTTAAACAACTGGGATTGTAACAGAGGTCCAAATAGCCCGGGGAAAAATCTTAATTGATGCCAAAGACACGACTTCAAACCACATGAAAACCATGGAAAGACAGACATTAGACAAGAACGCACATACTTGTTTTTGTCGGGCAGCCCAAAACACCGACCAACACAACCTCAAGATAGAGACAAAAAGGGACGGCTAATTGCTATGCTCGGAGGCCGAATCGATGGAGAGCATTAACTTCACGATGGTGGAATGCTTCTTCTCACTGCGAAAAGAGTCTAGATTGCTTGCTGTGGGCAGGTGATTTCGTAGTTTTGAAGGCACGGTTATTCAAAGGCTTTTTGAGAGGTTAAGGGCAGGTAGGTTTGGGTGTGCAGTGAATGCAGCATTGAAGTGAAAAAAAAAAAAAGTAAGGTAATTGCGGAAAGAGTCTGGATTGTTTACTGTGGGAGGGTGATTTCGCAGTTTTGAAGGTACAGTTATTCAAAGGCTTTTAGAGGTTAGGGGTAGGTGGGTTTGGGTGTGCAATGAATGCAGCATTGAAGTGAGAAAAAAAAAAAAGGCAAAGTAATTGAACGTTGGCTGCAGACACACAAACGGCAGGGAATATATTCCCTGAACGATTGGTCAACTCTGTGAACAGGAACACAAGGCAAATGTCAGCTTATTAGTTTTAAAAATTAAGGTTAATACTTGATGAACAGTAAGCGCATTTGTGTTAACTGTTGAAAAGTTTTGCATTCAAATGTAATTTTTTTTGCGTTTGGGGCAAATGGCATTGCGTTTAAATGCAATGCTTTTGAAAAGCATGTCCCAAACGAATGCTAAATATATCAGTTTCGGGTAGAGGAAATGCCGTCTTGACCCCTTTCCTGATACTGCACATGTCTCATACATGACTTCACCTTTTTTTGTGCCCATTTTACTAAATTGAGCATGTTGATTATAAATATATCAGTTTGGTGTCAAGAAAACATAATTTCGACCATTTTCTTGGTATTGTATATTTATCATTCAAAATTTTACTGTTGTGCTCAGATAACTAGTTTGAGTATACTGATGACTAGCTTATCAGTTTTGTGTTAAGAAATGGTCGTCTTGACCAGTTTCTTGATACTGTATGCCACTTATGCGCACTCACACGTAATAAAGTGAACGATTTCACTCTCGGTTGCCCCTTTCGCTGTATGAATATAAATTAAATGTTTCTTTACTCGTTTAATTCATTCAAACTAGAAAATTATACCGTACTCATAGACTTAATTTCTTATTACATAGTAATTATGTCCCATGAACAAGGGCGTTATTACAGTTTTATGCCCATCTAAGGTCGTCTCGACCAGTTTCTGGATACTACGTTATCCGTACTCGGAAATCACTTTTTGTGCTCAATCAACTGTAGGAAATAAATCGGCAAAAACGTATCAGAGTGGCACAGTGGAACAATAAAAATTTTTCAAGATCGTTAAATATCTCATGATGCCATATACAATAAACCAACAACAATTTAAACTCATACCTCAAGGACGCCAATCTTGCAGGAGGAGAATGACCGGAGGGCTTCAACCAACTAGCCTTCTCTACTATTCTCCAATTCCCGAATAGCTGAGTGTGTGGGCACTCTGAACCTCGATCGGTATGCTAACACTGCTAGTCTTCTTCCGACCACCCAAATCTCTAAAGAACTTATTGTCACAATGAGTTATGCAACAATAAGCCTGCTCACCTGAGAGTCTGTGGTCTAAGAGAACTGGAATGGCAAGACCTCTATTTATAAACTTGCATGAGGTGATTCTCTGAATTCGAATTGGATTAGGAGAAGATATTCTCCCTTATCCACAAGCATAAAATCCAAATTTTCCAAGGGGAAAATCCCAACAATAAATTCGGCCACTTTAGGATAATTCCAATCCAAATTCAAATAAGATTTTAACTAGAATTTTATCTCCCTTTTTTCAACCAAAAAAATCCGAAAATCCTTAAGGATATTCACCAAATAATTTCGATCACTTTTGGATAAGGGAAGAATCAAAATTCCACTAGGATTTTCAAGCTTGAATCTTATTTCATCCTTATCCAAAATAATCGAAAATCCTCTAGGAGATTCATTCAAAAAATTTCAGTCATAATCAGGGAGGAGAGAATCCAAATTCAACTGGGATTGAAACTTGAATTTTTCTTGAACCTTATCCACAAAAAATCCGAAAATTCCATGAGGATAATCCTCAAAATTTTCGTCCATTATTGTTAGGATTTGGATTCAAAATTCATTTAGGATTCTAACAAGATTTTCCTCTCCATATCCAATTCAAATTCGAATTTCATTCCTTGTGGATTTACCACAAGAAATTCGAATCCCACTTGGACTGTGATTCAAAATTTGAATTTCAAATTTCAAATTCAAATTTCAAATTTCAAATTCAAATTTCAAATTTCAAAATTCAAATTCGAATTTCAAATTCAAAATTCAAATTTCAAATTTCAAAATTCAAAATTCAAAATTCAAATTTAAAAATTCAAATTTCAAAATCCACAAAACAGTTGTATTTCAAATTCTTGTTCTCATGGATAATTTTCTACAACTCCAATCCAATCTCAAATAAAATCATGACAACTTTATTTGGAGTTCGAATAATTGTGTACTCTATTATCCAAAACAAAATCTGAATCCAACCGGAGAGAATCTTGTCCACCATCCTAATCCTATGTCAACACCATCCGTGCGTAATCAACTAGCCAATAGCATACTCAAATCAATTTGCCAAACGTTAAGGAATTATGTGGAGCTAGTAGAGAGACCAATTGGACATATATAATCGGGCTCTCGCAAATCCATGTGATCATCATTCTTTACCGAATAACTCAATCATATGATCACTAATTTTAGAGTCACACCACTATAAACCTGAAACTGAACTCCCAATTATATACCGTATTACGTAAGCCTGTGATAAGTGATCGTCCAATGACCTTGTTATGTATGCAGAACCCTCATATGATATCCATGATCAGCCTTAGGCCAAAGTCCGTTTAATCCTACTGCTCAGGCTATCTTAAAGTTCCATTATACTACCGAATAAAGAAAATGATTATTCACCATATGTGAATAAGAAGTCATCCGGCCAGCAGACGACCCAAGGCCTTGTCCATTTTCACATTCAGTATAATGCCTTTAAGAGGATACCATTAACTCCTCATTAGAGCTATGATTCCGATATCTGTAAACGAACCCTTCATCGTATACAAGTCATGCACCCAACGAACCGGTCTAGAAGCTTACTACCTCTGACACGCTTTAGCTATTGGAACATCAAAGTACACAAGTCATATATATAAAGCTGTCAATCTACTCAGGATTAAGGTTACTGCACAATGAACGTCAAAAGGAGATCGATCCACTCAAAGCAGGCTTCGTAGATCAACCACGTTTTAGTCCCAGTCTAATATGTCACCACCAAGCAACATATCTATGTCTCTACTTGAGAGTCCAGCTCCAGACAGTCAAGACAAACCGTCCCCTCCAAGGCTTTAGACAACATAATAGTCTTAACATGAGTTAGATGCTTGGTCTAACCCCATAAACTACAGACCATAGTTTAGACCGCTTACTTTAGAACATTGTCTTCTTGCATACAAAAGTCTATTGCATGCAACGTTCTAACAGTTTAACACAAGCAGTCAGGGAGCTATATTTGCTTACATTTACTTTAACATGTAAATAAAACGAGGACAGATAGTAATGTAATGAATAACCTCTATATATATAATTTTATTATCCAGTTCAAAATAAATACATCAAAATGTCTCTAATGCTTAGGGCATTTCCTAACATCAACTAGTTTGAGCGTATTGAATCTAAATATATCAGTTTCAGGTTGAGAAAATGTCGTCTGGACCCTTTTCTTGATACTATGTATATCTTGTTCATAACTTCGTGTTTTGTGCTCAATTGACTAATTTAAGCATATTAATCATAAATATACCAGTTTGGTGTCAAGAAAATGTCATCTCGAACATTTTCTCGATAATGCATTTTATCATTCAAAATTCACTTTTGTACTCAGATAACTAATGTGAGTGTACTGATTATAAGTACATCAGTTTCGTATCAAGAAAATGTCGTCTTGACCAATTTCTTGATACTACGTGTCACACACACACATTCACATGAACTATCATATCCCTCAGTCTATATATATATATACACACATAAGCATGAATATATATATTCAGTTTTCTTAATATGCGTGTCACCTACACGGACACACAGATACACATATAGCATCATACTACTCATATAGGCATATATATATATATTGCTCAATAGTAAATGGGGTGTACCGATTTACCCTCAGTTGCCCCTTTCATTGTAGGATTAGAAATTACACGTTTCTTTAATCGTTTAATTTATTTAAATGGGTAATTTAAACAGTATTCATAGACTTAATTACTTGTCTCAAAGTAAATTATGTCTATCATCATGGTGGATATTACATACTCAAACTTAAAGGTCTCAATTCTCATTTTGGACTAAATAGCTAAATACAAATATTTTAACAAGATAAATGCTATATTTCAATTTGTGTTGCTAAATACCAATTAAAATTTTCAATTCCAATAAGGTCTTGTTGTAAAATAATTATCCCAAAGGCTACCTTAAAAGGGAATAAGGAGAAACAATTCAGAGATTGTCCAAGACATCCCTTTAAAATTTAAGACCTACTCTAACTCAATGTTCAAATTTAAAAAAATTCTCCTTGATTTTGAAAACGTGGCCAAGTATTAATAATGCATTTGGAAGCAGCATTCATTGAGAATGTCATTCAAATGTAATGCACTGAGTACAGTATGTGTTTAGATTTTTTTATATTTACATTTCATTCAAATACAATGTATATTTGGTTTGTTGGTGAGAAAAAAAATAGTATATGATATGATTAATAAATATAAATTAAAAAAATAATAAATAATAATTTATTGATTTTAAAATTTAAAAATATTTATATTTAAATGCAATATATGATAGACCAAGCATTGTTTTGCCCTTTATGATCATCGCTCTCCAATTTTTTTTTTTTTTCCACTTTTTCGTTTGCTTTCCCCTTATCTCAACTGCTTTCCCTCCCTTCTCTCCTGCTTCTTCTTCCCTCTCCATCTATGGCATCTCCATTACGACGATTTCTGGTTAATTGCTTCAAATTTGAACCAATTCTTACACAACAAGTCAGCCCGCTTATAAAAATAAATGATAATTTTGGACATCATTAGCAATTCATGTGTTTTTCAAGCCTCTTAAGTTCATGGTTTAACACAACCTCTACATTCATATAAGAAACCAAAAGGGGAAAAAATGAGAGCAAAGAAACAAACAACCATATGGAGGCATGTAAGCAAAGTTCAAAAGTTATAATCCTACCCTTGAACATAATATGGGAAAATTCATACATGTCTAAAACCAGTATAATCATATGGTTGACGCTCTCCTTTTGTTGACAATAAGCCCCTCTCAATAGTAAACAAGAGTTGAAATTGTATATGGTAGGTCATTTCTGCCTCTAAACCCAAATTGTTTGACCAAGTTACTCAATGGGACATCAAAAAGGGCCTTGCAAAATTTTTATCGTCCAATCACCGGCAACAGACAAATTAGGCTTGCGGATTGTAAGAAAGTCGTGGCCTCGTCTTGATTTAAGGAAAAGTGGCCCGAGTTCAATGTCTGTGGTTTTGTCCTCTGGTTCAATAAGAGCTCTTTTCGGAACAGCAGAGTATCCCAATAGTATGATCCTCTCAATAACACATTCTGAAGAAAACTTTGCTGCTCCTGAGGCAGCAGTGGCAATATTTAGTGACAAAAGCTTGTCATCTGCAAATACGAAACGGCGATGGATGTAGGCCCCTTTTGTAAAGGTGAAACTTTTGCCGTCATCAATATAGAGCTCTCCTTCAGCCTTTTCTGAACTATTCAGAGCAATTACCTACACAAATGATCCAACATCTGCTCATTAAGCTACCAAAACAGGAAGGAGTAAAAAAATCAAGTCTAACAAATAGACATAATATCATGATTTTACTGTAAAACGTTTATGCCAATAAGCTTCAGGTTGGGCCATCCAATCTTCTCATACTTCATGCCAAAACTTCATATATGATTTTTAGAATCCGAACTTCATACTTCAAATATCAACTAATGCAAAGTAAAACTTTTTGAGCAAAAATACTTTTAACTTTGAAAAGAATATGAATATAACCAAAATGGCCTGCAGCAAAAAGAAAATCAGAATAACAAATGGTCCTTGCATATGATAAGAAGTGCGGAGACACAATCTAGAAGTGACTAGTGAGGCAACAACTCATCTGGGGCAGATCAAGTTAGCAATTAAAAGCTCACTAGCATATCTGTTTCTTCCTTTAAACCCATAGGCTCTGATATCTTTAGCAAAAAATATAAAAACTTGAATGTAAAAATGATCAACACAAAAGATAGTAGGAATTTCACACACAAACATAAAATTAAATAAAATATTTACTCGAAGGCTTCAATGCTATGTCTGTCCTCGGACAATAATTTTGAGGGAATATACCAACATTGGCAATAAAACTACAAACAGCGACATATTTCTTTGTTGCTCATTGCTGCCTCCTCTGAATAATAGGAATTTCAGATGACTTTTGAATTAGGAGTCATAACTAGTATATTATTTTAGGACTTGTTTCTTTTAGACTTCTTGCATATGAACCTTGTATATTTTATATTTTTTATAATGTTAAATTATAATTTATATTTTCTAGTCCGCTACTTGATTTTTCAAATAGATAATTTTTTAATGATTTTATAAGTTTACATTGAGGCTTACGCTTCAACTCACAAACGGAAAACACCCAAATACTTCCACTCTGTTGTTCTCTTTTCTTCTCCCTCAATTCTCCTCTACTTCTCTATTCCTTTCTCTCTCTTTCTTTAATCCATCCCAGTCCTGCAGCAACATCTCTATGTACAGGCACATGAATTTTCATTTCTATGAAGTAAATCTACTTGCAGCAGCCTGGGAATCAAGAAAAACATGAACAGGAAAGTAGCAAGTTCAAAAGCATGTCTACCTGTATATACATATATATCTGGAAAATAATATTCGAGTATTGCTGGTACTAGTCCATGTCAACTTTTCTGCTTGGTGTATGAGAAGATTAAGATGTCCCTAAACTTAATGACGGAGTCTTACCAGAGTGTATGGATCATTCACCATCTGTGTGGAGCTTCGACGAAACCTGTCTTTCCTAGGTATAATGGTTCCAGCTCTTTGGAAAGCAGGAACGGTTTCATCAGTGACCTCCAATTTATGGGTCATACCTCCCTTGTATACCTCTCCAGTTCTCAAATCATACCAAGATTCTTTCCCAGGCAAGTGAACAGATACATGCTTTGCTCGCTGATAGAAAAGGACAGTAAACAACAAAATTTAACATCAGAAGAATTATCACCATTGGTCTAGAAAGTGGGAAAAGTGCATCAAAATTCGTTTTTGACAAAAAAAAGAAATGCAACACGCAACACACAATAAAAGCAAATAAACAAACCCATTCCTTGCTAGCTAGTAAAGTGCATTGAAAACATAATATGTTCAAACCAGAACAAAGTCAGTGATGAAAGAAGAGAAAAAACGAAGTGAACTACATAGATCTATGCAGTAAAAGACTAGGTGTCAATATACCTCCGTGTAAATTCCTTGCACCAAGAGACTGTTTCCGACCATAAAAGCTTCATCATTGCTGAAAGTTGCTTCATCAGAAGGAAATTCCATCCATAATGGACGAGCAACTGGCACGCCGCTAGTGTTTGCCTCTCTAAATAATGTGTAAAAATATGGTAGCAACATGTAACGCATGCGTATGGCGTCTCTAATAATATCTGTAATCCTTTCTCTGTAATAATTGCAAAAACAAAAATTAAAATGGTGGCCAAAAGTAACAGCGCAATTGAAGCAAATGCAAACAATAGTGACCATTCTCAAGTTACTTTAATGTTTATGAAATTCGTACCCAAACAACCAAGGTTCTCGTCTTTTTGTGTCATGATGAGCATGAGCTCGAAAGAATGGATAGAAGGCGCCTATTTGATACCAGCGAACTAACAACTCGGTCTCGGGATTCCCAAAAAACCCACCAACATCAGCACCTGAATTAACATTATAACACCACCATGTCAATAACAAAACTTGATTGCCCTTAAAAACCTATTTAAATGACAATTTCTGACCTGAGAATGTCATTCCAGTAAGACCAAGAGTCAAAATCATAGGAACGGAAACCCGGAGGTGTTCCCACTCAGCTATATTGTCTCCAGTCCAAACCGCTCCAAATCTTTGGCTTCCAGCAAAAAAAGCTCTTGACAACACAAAAGGCCTATCATTCCCATTACCTCTCTTTACAAGCCCATCAGATGTGGCCATGTGAATGTAGTATCCATACGCATTATGTACCTCCCGATGCTCAACACCTCCTAGGTGTAAAGCATCTCTAGGCATCGTAACCTAATACATCAACGATTTTATTAGAATGTGTATGACAGAAATTTCAATGAGATTGGCAATTTTACACTTCACTATCAATATCTTTTACGATGAAGTATGTGTCAGAAATATATACAACATAACCAAAAAGAGGGAAATCTCTCTTACCTTAGTAAGTTAATTCTCAATTTACAGATAATTAGATCATTTTAGTCAAGAGGGCAAAAGCATAGTACCTTGTGTCAAACCACATAATTCAAAGAAACAATCATCAAGGGGCATAGATGCAAAACTTTTAACTAGACATGTTGAACGTTTTAATGCCTCAACGAAACCATATTATAAATGTTTATTTTGTCAAGATCCAGCTATATTGTAATTGAAATTAATACCATCCAGTTGTCATAATCACTCTTAGCATTTTTGGCCATAATCAAAAAAACTTTTCTTTAAATGTTATATGATTATATGGATCCCAAACTACAACATAGCAATTCGTCATCAGACAGAGACCAATCATCAAAATGGAATTGATTAAATTCATTTTAGAACAGAACTGCATTTTGTACTGTATTATCAGGTGATAAAGTATGTTTTTCCCTTTTCACCAAAAAATAAAAAGTATGTTTAATACAGAAAACCCACACAGTCCTAGACTTCACAGCTACTGATGACCAAAAATATATATATACATATAGATGAGGAAAATAAAGAGCCAAAAGAAAACACCATGATGACTATAAACCATTTTCTTTATTCACAATAGATCTATGTAAAAGAAATCTTGTTTTAACTAATGAATGAAGAACATATGAGCAAACAAGCTGACTTACTTCTGGACCATTGAAAACAGATGGCTCATTCATGTCATTCCAGATATACAGAGAAGGAGTGGAGCCAATGTAATTCTCGAAAGAGAACTTCTTGGCCCACCAAGACCTAATCTCAGGATTCAACATATCCGGGTAGGAAGACGAACCAGGCCAACACCACCCATCGAAAACATTGCCATTGGCATCCTTAACATAATAACCCTTCTGAGACGCCTCCTTGTGCAAAAAATACGAGTCATCCCGCTTGATATGTGGATCGACAATAGTAACCATATGCCTACCCTTAGCAGACAACTTCCTTTGCATCTCCTCAGGATGCGGGAAAAGAACTCTATCCCACGTGAAGTACCTCTTCCCATCAGTATGTTCGATATCGAGCCACAATACATCATATGGAATATCATGCTCATCGAACTTGGAATCAACATTCTCCACATCCTCCTCATCCCGATAATTCCACCTACATTGGTGATAAGCAGTGGAAAAGAGCTGCGGCATCGAAGGCCTACCAGTCACACTAGTATACTGCCTAGCAACATCTTTAGGCCCAGGGCCAACGAAGAAAAAAGCATCAACAACACCTGCCTCGCTCATCCAAAACGTATCGATCCTTCCCTGGGTGGAAGGTAGGGAAATGCCGGACTCGGCATCCCATCCGGCTCCAAGAACATCAATCTGCATCTCGGCAGCGTTTAACCAGAAGAACCCAGAAGTTCCCCGCGACTTCCCGTGGGAAATCATGAACGGAATCGACCCGTAAAGGCCAAAAGGCGATTCGTGCATATACTCAAACACATCCAAATTAAACAACCTATAAGGTTCCGAATCCTCAACCATGGGTCCCCTAGTGGGCTTAAGACCAAAACTAGTAGCATGTTCAGGAATTCCATAAACAAAATCAGCTCCATAAAAGGACACATCAAAGCTAATAGATTGAGACCCAAATGGCCTAGTATCAGTATGACCTCTAAACCTCTCTTCCCAATCCTCTTCACCACCAGTATTTTTCACCTTCAATTGCTCAAATTCAAACAGCCCATGAGAGTTCAGAGAAATCACAGGCTTGTTACCTCCTTTTTCCCGGACGTAAACCTCGAACGGATCGTGCCGGAGAACGGCTTCGTAGCCGTCGGATAAGAATACCACCGAAGATGTTGACGACGATGACGATGACGAATCCTCCTCCGTCGAAAGCCTCTGAAGCCAGAGCTTCCTCTGATCAAAATCCTCCACAACCACGTCAGGGACTTCGAAGCGCGTCTTGGGTGGGTCCGAATTCGGGTCCTCGTCGATCTTCAGCCGCAGGATTCCGTCGGCATAGACGGAGAGGCTCAGAATCAACGGCTTGGAGTGATCTTGATCCGGGTTTTCGTGATCTTCTTTGGGAACGAGCTTGGCTTCGAGGTCGCCATTTTCGATGCGGACGGCGCGAGCCGAGAGAGAGCAAGAACCGGGTTTGCGGGCTCGGGCTCGCTTGCAGAAAGGGGTCTGGTTGCAGTTCCTGAACTCTTCCTTCTTCCATGAGAGGACTGAAGAGCAGAGGAGGAAGAGAAGAAGGAGGAGAGTAAGGTTTCTCATCCGGGTCTTCATGGATGCCTGAACATGTCACTGCTATTGCTGAGGAAATGGAGACTCTTGATTTCGACTCGGCTTCGACGTAAGTGTGGTGATTAATTGTCAACATTAATGACCTTCTTATAAAAAAAAAAAATTATTCATTTACTTCCCAATTTTTAAGGAAATTATATTTTAACTACTGTTTATTCTCAGAATTATATATATATTATATTTAAATATTATATAATTTTTATTAAAATATAAAAATATTTTATTTAAATACCAATCATATCACATTTTTAAATTTAATATAATAATTATTTTTTTACTTAATTTATTATTTTTATTAATCACATCATATATTCTCTTTCTTTTTCTTTTTTTCTCACTACTTTTATCCATCGTATCACATATTTATTATTTAAATATAATTTAAATATTTTTCATTCAAATATATATTATATTCAAATCCAATGCAAATACTTTTTTTTTTCAAATGAAATTACATTCAATACATCAAATTTAAATATAAGACAAACACAATACATTTACCAAAACCTTAATTTTTAATTTCTTCATTTTAACAAAAGCTTCTTAAATTCTTTAAAATGGTACAAACTAATGTTTAAAAACTCAGGATTTGAGAACAAGAGAGCATTACGTGGAGAAATTGTTGCACGATTTGGTTATTTCGGGGGCGTTTGGTTTTTTTCTTAGAATGATTTTCCATTTTCAAAAATACAAAAAATAACGTTTATTTATTTAATATTTTTAAAATCATTTTAAAAATATCGTTTCAATTATATTTATATTTTAGTTTTTTTAAAAACGAAAAAAAAATTGTTTTCACTTTTTGATTTTCATTTTCTCCCTCCATCTCCTCTCTCTCTCTCTCTCTCTCTGCGCTTGTGCGGTATCGATGACGACAATTATGTCTGACGATTGCCTCCATCTATTACGAAGGGCGATAACCACGGACTGGCGACGACGACGACGACTCCCTCGCCACAATGACTATTGATTCACACCGATGACCATCAACTCGCGACTTAAATCTCATCGTTGCCACCACTTAGGGTTCAGACCATTAATATCTTTCACCCGTGCTCTTCATTACAAAATCCACCACCAAAGCGGTTTTTTTTAATTATGACTAATAATTTTTTTTAAGTTACACATTAATATGTTTTTATAAAATACTCTCTAATAAAATGAATTTTCAAAAATATAATCAAACAAAATTTCATTTTTATGTTTCTCAGAATATGTACTCAGAAAATAAAATCAAATACAATTTTAAAAATAATCTCAATACAGTTTTCAAACTATTCTCATTTTCAGTTTTTTTTTTAAATAAAAAATATTACAAAAATAATATCATCCGCTTTCATTCTTCATTTTTCTCTAGTTTCCCTATGCACAGAGAGGAACGAATTTTTTTTTTTTTCTTGGGGTGATTGGTTTTGTTCTCCATTATTTGGATGCTCAAATCAAGCGCTGATTTCTTTTTCCGCCGAGTGAACAACGCAACTTGGGATTTTTTTTTTTTTTGGTTGGGAGGGTGGGGTGGTGGTTTTGTTCTCCATTTTTTGGGATACTCAAATCAAGCGATGATTTCACTTTCTTTTGAGTAAACGACACCTCTTGGAAATAAATTTGTTTATATATATACATATATATATATATATATATATAGGGTGGTGGTTTTGTTCTCTATTTTCTGGGTAGTCAACCAAAACAAATCAAATAGGCAGTCACTTTCCCACCTAGAATAATACATGGTACCAAAATGGGTCCGATTCCCCAGAAGATTCTGCAACTCAACCAACTGGTTCCCAGAAGATTTTTCGTCAGACAATGAGTTTCAAAATTGCTTCAAAATCGAAACTTCATACAAAATCCCAAAACTGACTTATGCATTTCACACATAAAAATCGATGCCCATGACCTGAATCCCTCCATGCAATGTGGTGAAGGCTCACCATTGATGTCTTCCAAACGATTGCTAATTTTTTTCTCCAAATGTAAACCCTAGTTTTATTTCTCATGATCCATTCGGAGGGAGTTTTAAAGACTTTTTTTTCAGGAAAAAGAAAAACAAATTTTAAAAAATATGTTTGACGAAAAAAACTGTTTGGAGTAAAAAATATGTAAAATCTTAAAAAATTTATTTAAAAAAAAATATCAATATGGATCTTGTTTAGTTTTTTTAGAAATTCTATATAATTTTAAAAAAATCATCTCATTTGAGTTTATATACATAAAATTATAGACTTTTAAAATTTGAAACTTATTGTAGAGTTTCAAAGATATAAAAGTAAAAAGTGTTAGTAAAGTTAAAAAAAGGTACCAAAAAATTAAAAATTTTGGTTTGTAAACTGTTATCCCTATTTGGTTCCCTCTAAAAGGCATGCTCATCTGTTGTTTTACCAAAACACCCCTAGAGCGACATCACATGAGGCTCAAGTGGTCCCAAACCATGAGTTTTTAAACGATGAATGACAGAATGGATTAGTTTGCACCTTTTAAAGAGTTTAAGGAGGCTTTCACTAAAATTAAAAGGCTAAGTACTAAAACACAACTTCAATAAAAGGTTAAGGATGAAATGAGTAATTTACCCTTACAAATATTGTACTAAGCCTATGTTTGGATAAAAAGTCTACTTTTAAAAAGTGGATTTTTTTTTTTTTTGTAGAAAGGTTGTTTAGTTTTTTTCATGATTTTTTGTAGGGCTATTCTAGGAAACTGAATTACCAACATTGACCAAACAATTGACCGATTCCACCAATAATCCATAATTGAACCTTGATATGGGCACTCGGTTACTTGATCGATATTCGCGCGATTTGTCTCATTTCAACTACCTAGATCTCTAAGAATTTATTATTATTAGTGAGAATTATAATAATAAATTTACTCACCTGAGAGTCTGTGGTCTAAGAAAAATAGAAACCCAAAGAGTTCTATTTATAGTGAATGCACTGGGTGGTTTTTAAAATTTAAACTGAATACCTAAAAATATTTTTTTCTCTCTCCTTCCTTATTGTTGGTGATTTTTCTCCCAAGTAAGCCCACAAAAAATATGCCCACTTAGGTCCAGGGAGATCCAAAATTTGATTCAAATTTCAATCTTCACAAATCTTATGGTTTTAATTGCATGGATAATATTCCATAAATCTAATTTAAATTTAAAATAAAATTATGATAATTTTATTTGAATTTAACAATTACATAATATTCATCCAAAATAAAATCAAATAAGAATAAAATCTATTATTCATCATCCTCATAGTATACACCAATATTGATGCACTAAAGAACAAGATTTTATTCTATTCAAATTTAAATAAGATAATCTAAATATTCAATATAAAATATTTATTCAAATAAGATTCTCAATATATTTAAACTAATTATTCAAATAATTAACTTATCTATATCTTTTCAAAATTCAAATCAATCTCATATTTATCTTAAAAGACAAACACAATTAATTTAAATTTCAAATTTTATCTACCAAATAAATATTTATACAAATTAAAAATTTATTCCATTAATTAAATACAAACAAAATTTTCATTCTACCTTTAGTCTAAAAAAAAAACGCCTACACCTTGTTGTAGATGATCCATATTTTTTTTTACACTAAGTCTAAAAATACAAGCCATAAAAAATATCCCTGATCAATTGCTATCTATTAAGGAATTATGTAGAGCTAGTAAATGAACTAATTGGACATATATAATGTGGGTTCTAATAATCCATATAATTATTATTGTATATTGAATAAATCAATTACATAATTATTAGTTTTAGAGTCACACCACTATAAACCTGAAACTATATTTCTAATTATATACCGTATCACATAAGCCAATATCAGGTTTATACTACACTCATATAATATTCATGATCAATTTAAAGTCAAAGTCTGTCCAACCTTTTAATCACACTATCTTAAAAATCCATTATAAACCTAATTAAAAAAATATTTATTCGCTATATGTGAATAATAAATTATTTGTCAATTAAATGACTGAAGGTTTTGTCTATTTTCACATCTAATAAAATGCCATTAAGAGATAACCTTTACTCCTTATTAGAGTTATGATTCCAATATTTGTAAACAAATCCTCCATCTTAAGCAAGTCATGTACCCAATGAACCGGTCTATAAGCTTACTAACTCTAAGACGCTTTAACTTTTGGAACATCAAAATACATAAATCATACACATTAAGCAAAAAACCTACTCAAAATTAAGGATATTGCATAATGAATATCAAAAGTAAACTAATCCACTCAAGTAGCTATACAAATCAATTGCACTTTGATCCAAGTCTAATACGTCACCAACAAGCAATATAACTATGTCTCTACTCGAGAATTAAATACCCCAAACAGTTAAAACAAACCGTCTCTCTAATTGGTTTTAGATAACATAATAGTCTTAATATGAGTTAGATGCTCACTGTAATCTCATAGACTATGGACTATAGATTTAGAATGCTTATTTTAGAATATTGTCTTCTCACATACAAAAGTCTATTGTATGCAATATTCTAACAGTTTAACAATAAGTAGTTAGTGAGTCGTATTTGCTTTCATTTACTTTAACATGTAAATAGGATAAAGACATATAGCAACGTAATGACTAACCTCAATTATATTATTAATCAGTTCAAAATAAATGAAATACATAAAAATATCTTTCTCGCTTAGGGCATTCCCTTAGACATATGAAAATATAGCCCTGCCCGGCACATATATTGAATGGAGATGTAAAGATGTTAAAACCACATTTCAAATTTTGCATGTTTGTAGGGTATCCTAAGGAAGTAAGGGAGGTCTGTTCTACAACTCAAAGGAATAAAAAGTTATTGTTTCAACCCATACAACATTCCTTGACGAAAGTTACATGAATAACTTTAAGCCTCAAAGTAAAGTGATACTAAAGGAGTGATCAGGTGATAAAATTGCTCCATGAGTTTTGGTATTGGACGTATAATATCCGCCATGATCATGGACATAATTTACTTTGAGATAAGTAATTAAGTCTGTGAATACTGTTTAAATTACCCAATTGAATAAATTAAACAGGTTAAGGAACGTTTAATTTCAATTCATACAATGAAAGGAACAACTGAAAATAAATTGGTACACCCTATTTACTATTGAGCAATATATATATATGCCTATATATATATTAAGTGGTATGATGCTATACGTGTATGTGTGCATCCGTGTAGGTGACACGCATATCAAGAAAACTAAATATATATTCATGCTTACATATATATATATATAGACTGAGAGATATGATAGTACATGTGAGTGCGTGTGCATGACATGCAGCGTAGCGCCCTCGAATCCAACCATGCGAAACTATCAGGATCCGACTCCATTGTCATCCAAGACAGACCGTGCGCCGAATCCGGATCGCCATTTTAAAACTCCTTTTCTTAAACTCTAATTTTTCAGGGCCTGAAAATTTCACCCATAATTTTTTTTTCTTTTTGCATACATACTTTCTTTTTAAGAAAGCCAAGAATGAAAGCCATATAAGATATCATACTAATTTTTAGTTGTCATTTTAAGTACAACTTACTGTACAACATACAATATATTTATACTGTATTTATCAAAACACATTCTCTTCAATTCATTATCACTCAAATCCCTATCCCCTTGACACGCACACATCTTTTCGCCATCCATTAATCTACTGGACAGGTTTCTTACCTGGAACATGAATAAACTGGTGAGCTAACAGGCTCAGTAAGTTCAAACATACTTGGTAAGAATCACATGGATTCAAAAACATTAAAAACACAATTTCCTATGAATAATACTATTTATCATGAATAGTGATTTTGACCTTTGATCGATGAATAGTAACTATTACTATAACTGATTACTATTCACATTACTCTAACTGGGTGCTATTCACATGACCTTAACCGATTACTATTCACATAACCTAATCGATTACTATTCACATTGTTAGGAAATGCCCTAAGCATTAGAGACATTTTGATGTATTTATTTTGAACTAGATAATAAAATTATATATATAGAGATTATTCATTACATTGCTATCTGTCCTCGTTCTATTTACATGTTAAAGTAAATGTAAGCAAATATGGCTCCCTGACTGCTCGTGTTAAACTGTTAGAACGTTGCATGTAATGGACTTTTGTATGCGAGAAGACAATGTTCTAAAGTTAGCAGTCTAAACTATGGTCTGTAGTCTATGGGGCTAAATTGAGCATCTAACCCATGTTAAGACTATTATGTTGTCTAAAATCTTGGAGGGGATGGTTTGTCTTGACTGTCTGGAGCTGGACTCCCAAGTAGAGACATAAATATGTTGCTTGGTGGTGACATATTAGACCGGGACTAAAGCGTGATTGATCTACGAAGTTCGCTTTGAGTGGATCGATATGCTTTTGACGTTCATTGTGTAGTAACCTTAATCCTGAGTAAAAGGACAGCTTCATGTATATAACTTGTGTACTTTGATGTTCCAATGGCTAAAGCGTCTCAGAGGTAGTAAGCTTATAGACCGGTTCGTTGGGTGCATGACTTGTATCGATGAAGGGTTCGTTTACAGATATCGGAATCATAGCTCTAATGAGGAGTTAAGGGTATCCTCTTAAAGGCATTATACTGAATGTGAAAATGGACAAAGTCTTGGGTCGTCTGCTGGGTGGATGATTTCTTATTCACATATAGTGAATAATCATTTTCTTTATTCGGTAGTATAATGGAACTTTAAGATAGCCTGATCAGTAGGATTAAACGGACTTTGGTCTAAGGCTGATCATGGATATCATATGAGGGTTCTGCATACATGACAAGGTCATTGGACAATAGCTTGTCACAGGCTTATGTAATACGGTATATAATTGGGAGTTCAGTTTCAGGTTTATAGTGGTGTGACTCTGAAATTAGTGATCATATGATTGAGTTATTCGGTAAAGAATGATGATCATATGGATTTGTAGGAGCCTGATTATATATGTCTAATTAGTCCCTCTACTAGCTCCACATAATTCCTTAACGTTTGGCAAAATTGATCTGTGTATGCTATTGGCTAGTTTATTATGCATGGATGGTGTTGACATAGGATTAGGATAGTCGACAAGATTCTCTCCGGTTGAATTCTGATTTTGTTTTGGATAATAGAGTACACAATTATTCGAACTCCAAATAAAGTTGCCATGATTTTATTTGAGATTGGATTGGAGTTGTAGAAAATTATCCATGAGAACAAGAATTAGAAATACAATTGTTTTGTGGATTTTGAAATTTGAATTTGAAATTTGAAATTCAAATTTTGAATCACAGTCTAAGTGGGATTTGAATTTGTTGTGGTAAATCCACAAGGAATGAAATTCGAATTTGAGTTAGATATAGAGAGGAAAATCTTGTTTGAATCTTACTTGAATTTTGAATTCAAATCCTAACCAAATATGGACCAAAATTTTGAGGATTATCCTCAATGAATTTTTGGATTTTTGTGGATAGGGTTCAAGGAAAAATTCAGGGTTTAATCTCAGTTGAATTTAGATTCTCTCCTCCCTGATAATGGCCGAATTTTTGGAGTAAATCTCCTAGGAGATTTTCAGTTATTTTGGATAAGGATGAGATAAGATTCAAGCTTGAAAATCCTAGTGAAATTTTGATTCTCCCTTATCCAAAAGTGATCGAATTTTTTGTGAAGATTTCTCCTTTGAATTTTCAGATTTTTTGGTTGAAAAAGGGAGATAAAATTCTAGTTAAAATCTTGTTTAGATTTGGATTGGAATTATCCTATAATGGCCAAAATTTGTTGGGATTTTCCCTTGGATAATTTTGGATTTTATGATTGTGGATAAGGGAGAATATCTTCTCCTAATCCAATTCGAATTCAGAGAATCACCTCATACAGGTCTATAAATAGAGGTCCTGCCACTCCAGTTCTCTAAGACCACAGACTCTCAGGTGAGCAGGCTTATTGTTGTACAGTCTACCGTGACAATAAGTTCTTTAGAGATCTGGGTGGTCAGAAGAAGACTAATAGTGCTAGCATACCGATCGAGGTTCAGAGTGCCCACACACTTAGCCATTCGGGAATTGGAGAATAGTAGAGAAGGCTAGTTGGTTGAAGCCCTCCGGTCATTCTCCTCCTGTAAGATTGGCGTGCTTGAGGTATAAGTTTTAATTGTTGTTGATTTATTGTATATGGTATCATGAGATATTTAACGATCTTGAAAAATTTTTATTGTTCCGCTGCGCCACTCTGATACGTTTTTATCGATTTATTATCCTACAATTGGTATCAGAGCCATCTCATGACTATGCCATGTATATAAATTAGACAATTACTTAGTCTTTTCATTTATGTATGGATTTGATATTTAGAGAGTGGCATTCTAGGTTTCCTTTATGTTGTTATCATGTATTATGTATAAAGTATGTGATTATTTTATTTTTTTAAATTATTATAAGCATGCTTGTTTTTGCCGGTTATGATTCCTTAGAATTTAGAAAAATTGTATATAGGAATTTTTATGTAACCATGGGAACAGTTTATTAACACTGTAATTTTCCCATGGATTTTAATTTTGTCTCTTAGAATTATTATGATTAGAATTTTTGTACACCGGAAACGGTTTAGATTTTTTATGTAATTATTCTTGGAGGAGATTGAAGACTGAAGACTGTAATTTATTTTTCCCAAAAGTTAAATTTAATTTAAAGGTTGAAATTTTGATTGTGTGGAAAATTCCAATTTAATTGGGATTCAAATTAATTTTTGAAGATCCTAATAGGTAAACTGGAATATGGCATGAAAATCGAGACACGACCCCTCGGGATAGGCCGTCTGGCCTTGGTGGGGCTGTAGCCCCTGGCCTCGGGTAGGATAGGGCTGCGGCAGCCCTTGTGTAGGCCATAACCACCCACGGCCGTAGGCTTGGCCTGTAGCCGAGGGTGGCTGTGGCCTCCCAAAGGCTGGCTACAGCCTGGGCGTGCAACCTGCCGACTACTGCGCCCAGCCTGGGCGTGCAGCCTGGCACTGCAGGCTTGGCCTGTAGCCCGGCAAGGCTGCACATGGGGCTGCCGTGAGCTGCCAAACCCCCCCCCCCCCGGGGCTGTGGGCTGCCCACGACGGCTGCCGCCTCCGGGGGCGATGGTATGATGGTTCAAAAATCGAAAAATTTTGATTTTTAAATTTGAGATTTAATTTTTAAATCATGTTTAAAAATATGTAATTGAAAATTTGAAATTACATATTATTATACATAATGTTTAAAATGGTTTAAAATTTGAATTTGAAATTTAAATTTGAAATTCGAATTTGGAATTTGAATTTGAAATTTAAATTTTTGGAGATTTAAATTTTAAATGATTCTTGGGATGAGAAATAAATGGAGAGGCTACATAAAGATCGATACAAGAAGACGGAACAAAATTAAAGACCCAAAGAATGCTTTGGATGAAATTTTGTAATCTTTATTTTCTTTGTTCTAGGATGGAACTATGGCTTAGTTATTCTGTCAATTATTTTTTCTGTGATATGTCATGGATGTATAAATATGTATTGATGGATGCTTTGTATGCATATTTGATAACATGTCATATAGGATAGGTGAGTGCCACTCATACTATATTGATTATACATATTTGTCAAAACTTGCATATATTTTTTTAAAATATTGAGTGGGAGAGTGTTTCAAACAAAACCTACAGCCTCCATTGTTGATCTATATGTGAAAGCATGGTAACGCCTCGCGTTAGTTCTGCCCTGATCACACCCCTCGGTAGGTGTTTACCGCCGTCGGTATACTAGATTGGATCTCCTATGTGGATAATGTGTTCAGGTACGATCCTATTCATGACCACCCCAAGGTGGCTTGGTAGGACATGGATCGGGCTACGTAAACAATGGTTATACACTCAAGACTCGTTTAGTTATTAACCTTCCTAGAAGCTCTGTTAACTAAACTGGTGGCCAAATAAGCGGTTATTAATATATGTCTTAACCTTGGAGGATTTAAGGCAACATATATTAATTGGACAGGGTCCATGTTCCGGCTATTTGTTTTCATGACCACCCCTTGGTGGCTTGGGGCAATAGGTGTTGAGAATTAGCGTTGCAATGCTACATGTTTTTCAAGTTTCATGTAGGAACATACTTGTATGTTTTATTTGCTAAATTATCTGTATAGTTGCTTGAGCTTTGTAATGATGTCTAGTATAATTTTATTTCAGTTCAAAATGTCATCGACACCCCTCATTTCAATACTTACTGAGAATAAACTGAATGACGATAATTATAAGGATTGGAAAAGAAATCTGTTGATAGTTCTTAGCTGCGAGAGACACAAGTTCGTACTGGACGAACCATGCCCACCAAGGCCAAAACCTGACACACCGCTTGAGGAGGTCCCGGTTGCCTATACTTATTGGAGAGAATCCAATGATATAGCTCGATGCTACATGCTTGCTAGTATGACGAGTGCTTTACAAAGCAGCATGAGACTTATCAGGTTGCTAGGGAGATCATGGACAATCTAGAGGACATGTTCGAAGGCCAAGAAAAATTGGCTCGACAGTCCGCTATAACCAGCATTATGAACTCTAAGCGAGAGGCGAGTACTCCGGTGAAGGACCATATGATCACTCTAATGGGATTCTTCGTTGAGGCTACCGAGAACAGTGCTGAGTTGGATTACAACACCCAGATCGAGATGGTGTTCAAAACTCTATCTAAAGATTTTGTGGGGTTTAAGGCCACATACAATCTGGCGATAAGGGAGTTAGGATTAACCAAGCTTATGAGCAAATGATCAGGGATGGGGATGCGGTCCAACCCAAAGGAGAGGCTAATTTGGCGGAATCTTCCAAACCCTCTCGGAAGAAGAAGAGGCCAAACCAGAAGCAAGGGGCTTCTAGTTCTTCTAATCCTTCTGTCTCGGATGGGAAGAAGAAGAAGAAGAACAAGAAGCCCAAGGACCCTGAAAAGTCCAAATGCTTTCGTTGTGGGAAGGTAGGTCACTTTAAGAAGGCTTGCCGGGAATTCCTAGCCGCCAAGGGCAAGGAAGGTAAGGAACTTCATTACTTAGAAGCGTGTTTCGTGGAAGAATCGAAAGACACTTGGGTCATTGATTCGGGCACCACTAATCATGTTTGTGTTTCTTGTTAGGAAATGCCCTAAGTATTAGAGACTTTTTGATGTATTCATTTTGAACTGGATAATAAAATTATACATAGAGGTTATTCATTACATTGCTATCTGTCCTCGTCTTATTTACATGTTAAAGTAAATGTAAGCAAATATGGCTCACTGACTGCTTGTGTTAAAACTGTTAGAACGTTGCATGCAATGGACTTTTGTATGCGAGAAGACAATGTTCTAAAGTTAGCAGTCTAAACTATGGTCTGTAGTCTATGGGGTTAGACCGAGCATCTAACTCATGTTAAGACTATTATGTTGTCTAAAGCCTTGGAGGGGACGGTCTGTCTTGACTGTCTGGAGCTGGACTCCCAAGTAGAGACATGGATATGTTGTTTGGTGGTGACATATTAGACCGGGACTAAAGCGTGATTGATCTACGTAGTCCGCTATGAGTGGATCAATCTGCTTTTGACGTTCATTGTGCAATAACCTTAATCCTGAGTAAATGAACTACTTCATGTATATGACTTGTGTACTTTGATGTTCCAATGGCTAAAGTGTCTCAGAGGTAGTAAGCTTATAGACCGGTTCGTTGGGTGCATGACTTGTATACGATGAAGGGTTTGTTTGCAGATATCGGAATCATAGCTCTGAGGAGTTAAAGGTATCCTCTTAAAGGCATTATACTGAATGTGAAAATGGACAAGGCCTTGGGTCGTCTGCTGGGCGGATGACTTCTTATTCACATATGGTGAATAATCATTTTCTTGATTCGGTAGTATAATGGAACTTTAAGATAGCCTGATCAGTAGGATTAAACGGACTTTGACCTAAGGCTGATCATGGATATCATATGAGGGTTTTGCATATATGACAAGGTCATTGGATGGTAGCTCGTCACAGGCTTACGTAATACGATATATAATTGGGAGTTCAGTTTCAGGTTTATAGTGGTGTGACTCTGAAATTAGTGATCATATGATTGAGTTGTTCGGTACAGAATGATGATCATATGGAATCACGGGAGCCCGATTATATATGTCCAATCAGTCCCTCTACTAGCTCCACATAATTCCTTAACGTTTGGCAAATTGATTTGTGTATGCTATAGGCTAGTTTATTATGCATGGATGGTGATGACACAGGATTAGGATGGTAGACAAGATTCTCTCCGGTTGGATTCAGATTTTGTTTTGGATAATAGAGTACACAATTATTCGAACTCCAAATAAAGTTGCCATGATTTTATTTGAGATTGGATTGGAGTTGTAGAAAATTATCCATGAGAACAAGAATATGAAACACAACCGTTTTGTGGAATTTGAAATTTGATTTTTGAAATTTGAAATTTGAATTTTGAAATTTGAATTTTGAATTTTGAATTTGAAATTTGAATTTGAAATTTGAATTTGAAATTCGAATTTGAAATTTGAATTTGAAATTTAAATTTGAAATTTGAAATTTGAAATTTGAAATTTGAATTTGAAATTTGAATTTGAAATTTGAAATTCAAATTTTGAATCACAGTCCAAGTAGGATTCGAATTTGTTGTGGAAAATCCACAAGGTTTGAAATTCGAATTTGAGTTGGATTTGGAGAGGATAATCTTGTTAGAATCCTACTTGAATTTTGAATCAAAATCTCCCTAAAAGTGGCCAAAATTTTGGAGGCTTTATCCTAGGAAATTCGGTTATTTTTGGATAAGGTTGAGATGAGATTTAGCTTGAAAAATCCTAGTGGAATTTTGATTCTTCCTTATCCTAAAAGTGGCCGAAAATTTGGAGAAGATTTTCTCCTAAAGATTTCGGATTTTTTGGTTGAAAAAGGGAGATAAAATTCTAGTTAAAATCTTGTTTAGATTTGGATTGGATTTATCCTTAGAAAACCGAATTTAATTGTGGAGATTCTCCCTTGGAAAATTCAGATTTTTTGGTTTTGGATAAGGGAAAATATCTTTTCCTAGTCCAATTCGAATTCAGAGAATCACCTCATGCAGGTCTATAAATAGAGGTCCTGCCACTCCAGTTCTCTCAGACCACAGACTCTCAGGTGAGCAGGCTTATTGTTGCACAGCTCATCGTGACAATAAAGTTCTTTAGAGATCTGGGTGGTCGGAAGAAGACTAGCAGTGCTAGCATACCGATCGAGGTTCAGAGTGCCCACACACTCAGCCATTCGGGAATTGGAGAATAGTAGAGAAGGCTAGTTGGTTGAAGCCTCCGGTCATTCTCCTCCTGCATATTGGCGTCCTTGAGGTATGAGTTTTAATTGTTATTGATTTATTGTATATGGCATCATGAGATATTTAACGATCTAAAAATTTTTATTGTTCCGCTGCGCCACTCTGATATGTTTTTACCGGTTTATTTTCCTACATTTCTATGCAGGGGTTCGTGGAAACGAGAAGTCTACATGATAGGAGCCTTTCGTTGCGAACTGGAGACGGTAGCTTGGTGGTAATTGAGGCAGTGGGAGATATTTATCTTTACTTTGATGAATTTAGGTTTATTTTATTGAAAGACTGTTTTTATGTTCCTAATTTTAGGAGGAACCTTATATCGGTAGCTTGTTTAATAAAGGATTCTTATTTAGTTTCTTTTAGTAAAAGAGTTGATATTCATAGAAATAAGTCTTTTATCTGTTCTGGATGGATGGATGGAAACCTATATTTGATCAAACCAAAGATGTACTCACTGCTTGACACCGAATTAATAGATAACTATAAAAGGTTAAAAGTTTCTCACTCTAACAAGGCGTATCTTTGGCATTTAAGACTTGGTCATATTAATCAGGATAGGATTCAAAGATTGGTGAAAGACGGTGCTCTGAAATCTCTGGAGGAGGTACGTCTTTGTCAATGTGAGTCTTGTCTAAAGGGTAAAATGACTAAGAGGTCTTTTGGAGCTAAGGGTACAAGAGCTCAGGAGCTCTTAGAAATTGTGCACATTGACGTATGTGGCCCCATAAACGTCACAGCACGAGGAGAGTTCGAGTATTATGTCTCCTTTATAGATGATTACTCGATGTATGGATATGTGTATCTGATGCACCGCAAGAGTGAAACCTTTGACAAGTTCAAAGAGTATCGTGCAGAAATGGAAAAGCAATTGGATAAATCCCTAAAGAAACTTTGATCTGATTGAGGTGGTGAATACCTCTCTGATGAATTTCTAGGACATTTTGTAGAGAATGAGATATTATCCCAATTGACTGCACCTGGTACTCCACAACACAATGGCGTAGCCGAAAGGAGAAACAGGACCTTGTTGGATATGGTACGATCCATGATGAGTTATTCAACGCTGCCATTATCATTTTGGGGATATGCTTTATAAACGACGTGCTATATTCTGAATCAGGTTCCAAGCAAATAAATTCCCAGAACTCCGTATGAATTGTGGTGTTACAGGAAGCCCTCCCTTGGACATATGAGAACATGGGGCTACCCGACGCATGTACTGGATGGGGATGCGAAGAAGTTGGAACCAAGATCAGAATTATGCATGTTTGTAGGATATCCAAAGGGAACTAAAGGAGGTCTGTTCTATAACCCGAAGGAACAAAAAGTCATTGTCTCAACCCATGCGACATTCTTAGAGGAAAGTCACATGAATGAATTTAAGCCTTGAAGCAAAGTGGTGCTAGAGGAGTTATCAGGTGAAAGAACTGCTCCACAGATTTCGGTCTTGGACGCAAGTCCGAGTTTCGGTGACAGACCTGCAAACGATCAACAATTTAGGGTGCCTTGTCGTAGTGGGAGGGTTTCGAAGAAACCTAATTTCTTCATGTATGATGCTGAGGTATGCCAGGCTGAGGCTCATGAACATAAGGATGATCCAGTCACCTATGATGAAGCTATAAATGATGTTGATTCTAAATCTTGGAAACAGGCTATGAACAATGAGATGAATTCTATGAAATCCAACTCTGTTTGGGAACTTGTAGATTTGCCGGATGGGATAAAACCCATTGGATGCAAATGGGTCTACAAAAGAAAGAAGGATGCGGAAGGGAGAGTGGAAACTTTCAAAGCTAGACTGGTTGCAAAGGGTACACGCAAAAGGCTGGAATCGATTACGATGAAACCTTTTCGCCTGTAGCTATGCTGAAGTCTATCCGTATTCTTTTGTCCGTTGCTGCGGCTCTCGATTACGAGATCTGGTAAATGGATGTCAAGATGGCATTCTTGAATGGCCATCTTGAAGAGTGTATCTATATGATACAGCCCGAAGGGTTCGTAGCGAAAGGTCAAGAAAGGAAAGTCTGTAAGTTACTTAGATCCATTTATGGATTAAAGCAAGCATCCGGCTCATGGAACCAGAGGTTTGATCAAGCGATTAAGACATTTGGTTTTGAGCAGAACGTTGATGAACCCTGTGTTTATAAACTTATTAAGGATAGAAAAGTGGTCTTCCTGATATTCTATATCGATGATATACTACTCATTGGGAATGATGTGGGGAACTTATCATCAGTCAAGCTTTGGTTACACCAACAGTTTGACATGAAGAACTTGGGAGAAGCTAATTATGTTCTAGGCATTCGTCTCCTCAGAGATCGAAAGAACAAAATGATAGCGTTATCCCAATCTTCATACATAGATACAATAATTGACAAATATGCAATGCAAGAGGCAAAGAAAGGTACACAACCTTCTATTGCTGGTCTAACTCTTTCATTGGATGACAGTCCCAAGACATCGAAAGAAAGAGAGCGTATGAGTAAGGTCCCTTATGCATCCGCTGTGGGTAGCCTTATGTATGCTATGCTTTGCACTCGCCCAGACATATGTTTTGCAGTAGGTATGGTGAGTCGATATCAAGCAAATCCTGGAATCAAGCACTGGCAAGCTATAAAGCATATACTCAAGTATCTTAAGAGAACGAGGGATTATATGCTGGTGTATTTTGGAGGGGACCTAACACCCGTAGGATACACGGACTGAGTCTTCCAGACTTGCAAGGATTCGAGAAAATCGACATCAGGATCAGTGTTCGTGATCGGAGAGGGCACGTGGAGACAGGATTAGTGGATGTATGTAAGATCGCGTCCGAGGACAACATTGTCGATCCCTTTACTAAGACTTTGGTGGCTAGAAGCTTTGAGAGGCATGTAGAGGTGATGGGGATGCATAACATGGCACATCTACTAGCTTAGGGCAAGTGGGAGATTGTTAGGAGTGCCCTAAGCATTAGAGACATTTTGATGCCTTTATTTTGAACTGGATAATAAAATTATTTATAAAGGTTATTTATTACATTGATGTTTGTCCTCATTCTATTTATATGTTAAAGTAAATGTAAACAAATATGGCTCCCTGACTGCTTGTGTTAAAACTGTTAGAACGTTGTATACAATGGACTTTTGTATGCGAGAAAACAATGTTCTAAAGTAAGTGGTCTAAACTAAGGTCTGTAGTCTGTGGGGTTAGACCGAGCATCTAACTCATGTTAAGACTATTATGTTGTCTAAAGCCATGGTAGGGACGGTTTGTCTTGACTGTCTGGAGCATAGACTCCCTAGTAGAGACATAGATATGTTGCTTGGTGGTGACATATTAGACTGGGACTAAAGCGTGATTGATCTACGTAGTCCACTATGAGTGGATCAATCTGTTTTGGCGTTCATTGTGTAGTAACCTTAATCCTGAGTGAATGAACTACATCATGTATATGACTTGTGTACTTTGATGCTCCAATGGCTAAAGCGTCTCAGAGGTAGTAAGCTTATAGACCGGTTTGTTAGGTGCATGACTTGTATACGATGAAGGGTTTGTTTACAGATATCAGAATCATAACTCTAATAAGGAGTTAAGGGTATCCTCTTAAAGGCACTATACTGGATGTGAAAATAGACAAGGCCTTGGGTTGTCTGCTGGGCGGATGACTTCTTATTCACATATGGTGAATAATCATTTTCTTATTCGATAGTATAATGGAACTTTAAGATAGCCTAATCAGTAGGATTGAACGAACTTTGACCTAAGGCTGATCATGGATATCATATGAGGGTTCTGCATACATGACAAGGTCATTGGTCAATAGCTTGTCACAGGCTTACGTAATACGGTATATAATTGGGAGTTCAATTTCAGGTTTATAGTGATGTGACTCTGAAATTAGTGATCATGCGATTGAGCTGTTCAGTAAAGAATGATGATCATATGGATTCATGGGAGCCCGATTATATATGTCCAATTGGTCCCTCTACTAGCTCCACATAATTCCTTAACGATTGGCAAAATTAATTTGAGTATGCTATTGGCTAGTTTATTATGCATGGATGGTGTTGACATAGGATTAAGATGGTGGACAAGATTCTCCTTGGTTGAATTCAGATTTTGTTTTGGATAATAGAGTACACAATTATTTGAACTCCAAATAAAGTTGCCATGATTTTATTTGAGATTGGATTGGAGTTGTAGAAAATTATCCATGAGAACAAGAATTTGAAATACAACTGTTAGTGGATTTTGAAAATTGAATTTGAAAATTGAATTTGAATTTGAAATTTAAATTTTGAAATTTAAAATTTAAATTTTGAATCACAGTCCAAGTGGAATTCAAATTCTTTGTGGATAATTCCACTAGGCTAGAATTCGAATTTGAGTTGGATTATGAAGAGGAAAATCTTGTTTAAATCCTACTTGAATTTTGAATCCCAATCCTAACTAACTTGGTCGAATTTTGTTGAGGAAAATCCTCCAAGATATTTCAGTTTTTGTGGATAAGGATTCAGGGAAAAATTCAAGTTTCAATTCCAGTTGAATTTGGATTCTCTCTTCCTAAAAGTGGCCAAAATTTTGAGGGCAAATCTCAAGGAGATTTTCGGTTTTATTTGGATAAGGATGAGATAAAATTCAAGCTAGAAAATCCTATTAGGATATTGATTCTCCTCACACTTTAATGACCGAATCTAGTCATGTTTTTGGCACAAAGGGGAATCGGTTTTTATGAGGGAATGAGGAGATAAAATTCTAGTTAAAATACTGTTTGAATTTTGAATGAAAAATCCATAAAGTGGCCGAATCTTTTTTGGTTGGATAAGGCTTGAAAAATTCAGATTTTTTTATTATGGATAAGGGAGAAAATCTTCTCCTAATCCAATTCGAATTCAGAGGATCACCTCATGCAAGTTTATAAATAGAGGTCCTGCCACTCTAGTTCTCTTAGACCACAGACTCTCAGGTGAGCAGGTTTATTGTTGCATAACTTACCATGATAATAAGTTCTTAAGAGATCTGGGTGGTTGGAAGAAGACTAGCAGTGCTAGCATACCGATCGAGGTTCAGAGTGCCCACACACTCAGCCATTAGGGAATTGGAGAATAGTAGAGAAGGCTAGTTAGTTGAAGCCCTCCGATCATTCTCCTCCTACAGATTGGTGTCCTTGAAGTATGAGTTTAAATTGTTGTTGGTTTGTTGTATATGGCATCATGAGATATTTAACGATCTTGAAAAATTTTTATTGTTCTGCTGCGCCACTCTGATATGTTTTTACCGATTTATTTCCTACATATCCTATCCTATTCGCAAATTGGTATGGAATGAACGAATGTGTAGCTCCAGAGTCAAATAAAACAGATGCCAAATTATGAGCGACAGAAAACTGACCTATCACTACATTTGATGTTCCGGCTTCTGCATCTTCCTTTGTGTATACCATAACCCGAGCATCCACACGAGGCATGTGTTCTAATCTCTCCTGCCTTTTAGAATGGGAAGAACCTTCAGCCTTGGCTTGTAATGAATGTGCCTGGGGACGTGGCTGCTGTGTCTGAGATGAACCTTCACATTTTGCCTATTTTCAGGACAGTTTTTGGCAAAATGACCATCTTTTCCACATTGAAAACAAGCATTTGGGGCCAGTCTGCATCTGCCTGCATGTCTTTTCCCACAGACTACGCAGTCCCGAACAATAGGTCTAGCATTGTTGTTCAATCTCCTCTGCTGATTCCTATTTTCAGAATTATTTCCTTTTTTCTTCCCCTGGGACTGCTGACTAGAAGTACTTGGTTGCCCGGCCTTAGTATTCTGATTCTGCTTACTGCTCTGTCCGACCTGGGACCCAACTTGTACAGCTTTGGCCAACACCTTCTCCTTCTTTTTAGCGTCCCAAATCTTTTCTTTTTCCTCCTTATGTCTGACCAAATAATATTTAGTCCTCAATGCACAGCTAACACAATCAGATACGGTTGTGGGCGATGTGAACCCACTATCTACCAATGCTGAGATTTCTGGGCGGAACATTCCCAGCATCTTCTGAATTTTCTCCCTCTCTATGGTGACAGCGTATGGGCACAGTCGGGACAACTAGTTGAACCTACTACATACTTCTATTACTGACATGTCCCTCTACTTTAATTCCGTAAACTCTCTTTGTTGTGGTCGCAGTAGTGCGGGATTATAATACTTCTGATTAAATTCTTCCAGGAAGTCTATCCATGACATTGTGTACATGTTTCTTCTCATCTTGACTGACTCCCACCAAAACCTTGCATCCTTTTTCAAAACAAAGGATGCACACAAAATCCTTTCTTGATCATTCAACTTCATAAATTCCAATATCATATGGAGTGAAGACAACCACTCCTCTGCTTTTAACGGGTTTGTGGAGCCCTCAAACTCTGGCGGCTTCATTCGTCAAAATCTTTCATACAGTGGCTCTTGGTTAACTTGGGGTTGCAGTTGTGGCTCTACTTCTTCTATCTCAGGTCCAATTGGCGGCAATTCCTGTTCAGGTGCGGCCATTTGTGGGTTTTGGCCCTCTTCTTGGCCTTCTTTTTGCTCCATTTGCTCCAGTCTTTGCCTTAGCTCAGCATTTTCTCTCATTTGAGCCTAAATCAGAGGTTGTAACTCGTCTACTCTTTCTGACAGGACTGGACACCCTCTCATGTTCCTCAAGTTTCGAGGATTCACCATCTTTTCTATTTCCTATAATCGCATGAAAATCAATCGTTAGATTTTCACAAGTATATTTTTACAATATAAGTAAAAATAGTTTTAATCATCACATAATTTCAACATCTCATTCATTGAACATGTCAAAATATGATTGTCATTTCTTTTCATTTCAAAATTTTCAAATATACATCAGTTCGAAGGCTTTTCTCAAAATAGCCTTTTGATGCAGTCATATATACACATATATAGACATATATATAGTTATATATCACATGTGTTTCTACACCTAATCTCCTGGCTGAGATTGCTCTGGAATTGTCAAAAATTCAATTGGATCCATTTCCTCCTCATCTGTACCATTTTCGGCCTCGAATGGCTTCGATCCTTCAACAAGATCTACATCCTCTTATTGTCTCAATGGACCAGCCTCATGGTCGTTTGCCATCGGTCCAAATCTGTACAGGCGATCTAACATTACTTCCTATAGCAACTGTTCACACCTCTTGCACTCCATGCGCTCCATCATCATCTCTTCCTCTACTTTGGCTACAGTAACTATAAACTCACATAAGGTAGTAGGGTATAAAGGAGTTACCCTCTGTCGTAGATCCATAGCGAGCCCCTTCCAAAATATGTCATAAAAATCCTCGTCTGTGAGGTTGGACATAGGACATGTCCTCACAACATTATCCTGGAACCTGACTGCATAAGTGAATACAGTATCACTTAGCATTATCTGCTGTCTCTCTGCCCGAAGAACAAAATCTCTGACATCTGCATACTTAGGCATAGTTGGTGGTGGCATCTCTATCCTGCTCTCAGGAGGGTCTGAAATCGGTACTGAACTCTTCTGCAGGAATTGCTGCAGCATGACTTGGTGAAACTCGGCCTAATCTAGTGCTAACAGCATCTCCTAATCATAATACTCCCAATATAATCGTGTATCCTCTCGGAATATGCCAATGGCCATCAATACCCAGTAATCTTCATCTATGTCGCACTGGTGCATGATCGCCTCTACGTCATGTAGCCAGTCCCGAGTAGAGATCCCCTGTTGACCTCCCTCGAACGCAGGTGGATGATTGCCTCTAAAAGCATGTACTATTCGCACTGATACTCTAGCTCCTATACGAGCTCGATCTCCTACCACTGGATTATCTACTGCTACCGGTGGGTTTACAACCGGTTGAGGGGGTGGTGCTTGTACCGGTGCCAGTGCTACAATCCTGGGCGCTAGCGGTTCAGGTACTGGTGGTCGTTGTACTACTTGCCAGATCATAGATTGATCACAGGCCTAGTCCATACCCGGATCGATCCTCTGGGTCGGTATGGGTGAGGTCTCGCATACAGGGGTCTAGTCATCGTATGGCCAACAAGATTATATAACCTCGAATAAATAAAAAGTTAACTAACTTAACGAAAACTAACTTACTTGGATTGACGAGCAGATCGCGTTCATGCCAATAGGGATATGGTCAACCACTCTGATACCAACCTGTGGCGCCCTCGAATCTAACCACGCGAAACTGTCAGGATCTAACTCCATTATCGTCCAAGACAGACTGTGCGCCGAATCCGAATTGCCATTTTAAAACTCTTTTTCTTAAACTCTCATTTTTCAGGGCCCAAAAATTTCGCCCATAATTTTTTTTTCTTTTTGCATACATACTTTTTTTTTAAAGAAAGCCAAGTACGAAAGCCATATAAGATATCATACTAATTTTTAGTTGTCATTTTGAGTACAACATACTGTACAACATACAATATATTTATACTGTATTTATCAAAACACATTTTCTTCAATTCACTATCACTCAATGCCCAGCGGAAGTCTTATAGCAGGACCAGATCCACGGTGAAATCCCTAGCTCCTTGACACGCGCACATCCTGCCGCCATCCATTAATCTACTGGACAGGTTTCTTACCTGCAACATGAATAAACTGGTGAGCTAACAGGCTCAGTAAGCTCAAACATACTTGGTAAGAATCACATGGATTCAAAAACATTAAAAACACAACTTCTTATGAATAGTACTATTCATCATAAATAGTAACTTTGATCTTTGACTGATGAATAGTAATTATTACCATAACTGATTACTATTCACATTACCTTAACCTATTACTATTCACATAACCTTACCAAGTTCACTGCACTTAGTGTAAGCTTCGGTTATGCTGAATTATGACTTTCATTATATTATTAATTATTCTTCCTCTATTTATATTCTGGTGTTGAGCTCTTTTATGACAGTACCGTTAATTTATTTTGCACGCTGACTGGGAGGGCCTAGGGAGCTACCCTAGAGTTTCTACCTCCACAGCCCTTATTATATCCTCATAGGATCTGAAAAACCTCTATCACAATGTTGGAGGGGCGGTACGCCTTAAATGGTTTTATTACCATTTTTCAATTATAATTCTGACGAAGTGACATTAATTGTCACCTCAAGGTCACTGACCTCCATCGCCCGTAGGCCTTAGATATTCCTTTCCTTTTATTATGTGAGACCTGTTATACTAACTAATCCCCAAATGTCCATAGGACTTGATACCTAATGTACAACTAGTACATAACAAAGTAATACAGTATTTCAGGTTGCAGATATGAAAGTGCTTGAACTTACCAATACTGTGATAATGTCCACTTCTAGAACTCCTCCACAGTTCAATCTCTAATTTGGGTCCCTACAGACATATTATTGTCTATTAATATCCTTTATTAATTATCATTTTAAATATATTTATTTTGTGATAAATTTTACAAAACATTTCAATTCTTTATGTGGTACACGATCTGCAACACGCCCATGTCCCTGACCGTGTACCTTTCGATTTTATTTTACACGACCATGTTCCACTGTTCACGCCCGTGTACTAATTAAACTCTAGATTTTTAACTCTAAAATCTCTATTTTGGGTCCTAGTGTGACAACCGGGAAATTCAGGCATTCTCGGAAGAAAATGTACAAATATATGTGTATAACAATTTGTACTATTTAAAGAGTGAAATAAATGTATTTATATTGTTCAGAATGTATTAAAATGTTCTAACAATACTGACGAGTAAGAATTCAGTGTTGATAAAATTCGCTGAGTTGAAACGGGTGGAACGGTGCCAAAAACGGTATTGAAAACCCTAACCGGTGCACTAAAAGATGAAAAACTTCTGGGATTTATTTTGATTAAACGAAAGCAGTATAAATTGATCCGACTGCACAGGAGACCTCAGGAACTCGCCGGGACAATTTCAGGAAAATTTCGGCTCGAACCGATACCGGTCAAAAAGTAGTCGAATTAATGTGAATAGTTAAGTCAAAGTCAACACTTTACTTTACATTTATGACATCATAAAGCTAAAATATTAAATGTGAAAATTAAGGTGGTTGGTGGCATTAATGGCCAAGATTAAATCACTTTTTGATCTAAAGGCCAAGATTTGGCCAAAATTCCATCCTTTTATTTTTTGAAAAATTTGGAAAGAAATGGATGGAAAAGTGTTGCATTTTGATTGGTTGAAAGCCAAATTAATTGGCTTTCTTTGTGCTTAAGTGTTTTTCCTAGTGTACCCGTGAGCCACCAAGGAGAACCAAGCAAATATTCCAAGTTTCCTTCACAAAATGGTGTCAAACCCTTCCTTGAAGACAAGGGAAGCAAGAAAGCAAGATAACCTTCTTTGGTTTGCATTTTTTTCTTGATTTTTCTCCCTAAAATCTGTGGGATGAATAGTGTGAAGATGAGAAAATTTATGGCTTGTTTTGGTTGATTTGGTGCTTGGGTTTTGTTAAGGGTATGATTAGAAGAAAAACCATGCATTTTGTTTAAAGAAAATCAAAATTTTGGTTGGTTTTCCAAGGGTAAAACCGTGGGTTACCATGTGTAATTGATGAGGAATTGTTCTTATTTAAGTATGGAAATGCTTTAAATCATGTTTTGGTTAAATGTAAAGCATGATTTGTGTGGTTATAAAGCTTGGAAAAATTTTGGTGTCAAATTTCCCTAAAGTGGCCGTGGCTTGCAATTAGGGTTTAGTGAACATTTTTGCATGATTTACTTGATGTTTAGATGATTTAAATCATGCATTTAATTATGAAAATGATGGTTATGTGGTTGAAAACATGAAACAAGAAATTTGGTGCATGTTTCTCTTAAATGGCCGTGGGTTATAATGGTGGAAAAACCCTAGAATTTGTGTTGAAAAATGCATGAAAATTGGCTTGAAAATGTGCTAGGTAATGACATTGGAATAGCTAAAATTTGGTTGAAAAATTGAAAAGTTTTGGTTAGGTTTTGGATGTGAAAATCGTGGCTAAAACTAAGGGTAAAATTGAAAGAATTTTGTGGAATGTGGTTCAAAATGTGAATTGGAAATGTTGTGAGCTTTTATGTAAAAGTTTGGAAAACTTTTACATAAAATAGGCTTGTGGTATAGTACGTGGCAGGTATATATGGTTCGAGGCGTACCTAATGCCGGTAGCCTTAAATTTACGCCGAAATGTTATCGAAATTTCGAAAACGGCATTTGGGGTAGAAAGAGAATTAAAAATAAAAGTTTAGGGTCAGTTCGGGAACCCGAGTCCCTAAAGGGAAATTGAATAAGGAAAACCTAAGGGGTGGGTCGTGAATAGTAACCCGTCCCCTTAAAAATGTAAAACGCTAGTGAAACTGAAAAACCGAACCCGAGGGGTGGCGTTTTTGGGAAACAAAGAAAAGGTCCGAGTCGGATATGGAAAATCCGAGCCTCGGAGACCTAGATCGGGAACGTCTAGATGAACGTTTTAAATATTAGTAAAACGTCCATTTGAGACTCCGAAACGATAGAAAATCACTAAACCGACGTAAGGGTCAGAATAGTACTTCCCGAGGGTCGGGAAAGTGAAAAATGAAAATAAAATAGAAACGAATCTGGTAATGATTAGAAAAGAGTCAGAAAAATTCCTGAGAGCCAAAAATGCAGTCTGGATCGAGAAAATTCCGTCAGGGGCATAATTGTAGTTTTGCCAAAATATAGGGGTAAAATCGTAATTTTGTAAAAGTTGAGAAAAATGGGGAAAATGATAAATAAAGCCTAAAAAGTTATAAATAGGTTTTATTTAAGCTTTTTAATGAAAAATAAAAGCTATAAATGGAAATGAAATTAATAGACAAAGTTTTATCTGTAGGATCCCAAAATCGACCTACAAGGAGGGCGATCAAAGATCCAAGAAAGAAAAGGGGAAGAAACCGATAAGGTAAGTTCAGACATTTACCTGTCTGCAACATATAGCATTATTATTGCTAACTTTGATGTACTAACTATAAGTTAGGTACATATGTGCTACGGGCACTATTATAGAGTAGAGAGAGAGACGAAATGTGCTACGGGCACTACTAAGAATAGAACACATAGTAAATTGTGCTTCGGGCACTAGAGCGAGGTTAATGAAACTCACTCACCTAAAATTAAAATATGAACCATTCCTAACCACGGGGCAATATGAAGTCACCGAGTTAGAACTTTAAAAAGTCGGTAATGAAACTACTTTTGGCGTACCAGCCTTCCGTACAGGGAGGTAAATTTTGCCTTCAGGGCTATGATAAGATTAAGGCTGTGGAGGTCAGCACTAATGTACCGCTCCCAGTCATGCGCACTTAAATGGTACTGCCAACCTGAGCTCAAAACCAGAACATAATCAATGATAATTACCTAAAACTGAAACTATGTCATAATTGAGCATAAGACAGTTTCGTGAGAGTACTAACATCGCGGTAGATGTATTGCTGATATACTGTTTTGTGGTCAAACTTACTATTCATAATGAATAGTGATCAAAGTTACTATTTACATATGAATAGTGGTCAACATTACTATTCATGATAAATAGTACTATTCATAGAAATTTTATTTCTTGCATGTTTGAACTTACTGAGCCTGTAGCTCACCATTTTTGCTTATGTTGCAGGTAAGTGAGCAGCTCAGTAGCTTTGTATTACTGGATGGCGGACGGGATGGCGTGTGTCAAATGGGATAGGAGGCGAGGGATATGGTCCTGTCAGAGTCTTTCCGCTGAGCGATAAAAGAAAGGGAAAAAGAAATAGTCCTTTTGTAAATATATATTTTGCGAAAATACTGTATTATGTAAATTACTTTGTACTTGCAAACAAAGTGATTAGTGGATAATATTTTACATGATGTTTAAAAAAAAAAAATTTCCTCAAAAAACGTCATGTTTTAAAAGAGAGATAGATTAGCCAGCGACCCATGAGAGTACAATCTATCGCAGTTAGCGATAAAGCTTAACTGTAATAGTATTGTATGATCTCTACGAGGGGCTGGCCGCCACACCTAGAATTTTATTTAAGTTATTCTAGATCCTTTACAGTCATTTCCGAGCCTTTCGGAAATTTTTGGTCAAAATGACCATTTTGCACCTGACGGGTCTCGGGAACATAACTATTCCGTTCTATCATTTTTCTCAAATTTTCTAAGCCCAAATATCTTAAAATAATACTCCTTAGACTTCTGTATCATTTTACAGCTTTTTGTGCTATAAAAACCTAATTATTTACTTTCCGGCCCTCGATTACTATTCATTCGTCACCTAGGGTCGTTTCTTATTTTTCGAGCGTTTCGGAACCTCAAATGGCCATTTCACTACTCATGAAATGTTTTTCAACCCGTCCCCAGCCCTCAGTCCCTGAGGGGCTCGGGTTTCCTTCCCCGAGGGGCTCGGGTTTCCTTCCCAAGATACCCCTAACATGAATTTTTTTTTCTGTGTTAGGCATTTTAGTCATTAAGGGTCGGTTTACTATTCCTCTTGGATTGGTTTTCTATTTTCAATCTTAATCCATTGAGGGGTCCTGGTTTCCTTCCCGAGTGTAATATTTTAACCCCTCATTTCCCGAAATGCCCTTATGCTGTTTTGGAAATTTTGGCAGCATTTCCGCTTGTAATTTAAGGTTTTCCCGGCGTTAGGTACGCCTCAGAACCTTTGTACCTATCACGTACTATACTAGAGGCCTATTTTATACAAAGTCACCAAACTTTGTTTTAAAAAAATTTTCCACATTAACAAGTATTCAAAATCAATACATAACATCAAATTCTTTCCAAACCTAGCCTTGGTTTATCATGTTAACCATCACCAAATGTTTTTCATCACCTTCAACAATTATCACATTTTATTCTTAGGTTTTCAAATGTGCAAATCAACATTAAAACCTAACCAAATTTTCATTCCAACCATAGCATTAGCCACAGATTTTTATGTTAAAGCGCCCTAGAAAATTTGTTTTCTTTCCAAAGGTTTTATCCAAATTACACATCCTTGTTCAACACTAAAAATTTCCCATTTTCTAGTGTTTATCACCCACAGATTTTAGCATGAAAATGTATCAAATTTTCTTATTTCTTAATTCTAATTCATGCTTGATTCAACGTGTTACCAAATGAACACAAACACTAAACCAAATCACCAAATTTCCAATCATTTTTCATACCAATAGTGCCACGGTTTTCATGGAAACCAAGCATAAATTTTTGCTTGTTTCTTAAAACTAAATCATGCTTTAATATCTAAAACACCAAACTAATCATATCATTAACAAAACATCAATTTTTATCAATGTTTTTCCACATCAAAGACCCACGGATTTTCTAAATAAAATCAAGAAAAATTGCTTCAAATTGGAAGCTTACCTTATCTATTCGATTCTTTGATGCTAGAAGTGAATTGGAAGCTAATTTTTGTATGAAATTTTGGACAAATTTTGGCTTACATAGGGGGGGGGGGATCCCATGGATTTTGGCTGCAAATTTTTGGCAAGAGTTTGGCCAAAAGTTTCCATTTTTTTGAATGAATTTTGAAGCCTTTTTATAGGCAAAAGCTAGGGACCTTTGTGTAATTTTTTTCCAATAATTTCCTAATTATTTAAGGACTAAAATGCAATATTTTTGGGCCAAAATTAAAAATTTTGGTTGTTCCCTTTCCAAGTGGCCGAATGGCCTTTTAAAAATTTTCTAAAATTTTTTTCAAAATGTTATTTTGGCAAGATCATGGCCATTGATCAAAAAGGTATCAAATCCTAACCTTACACCTTTCCTTAATACTTTCCAAGCCTAAAAAAAATGCATTTATGATATCAACATGGTTATGTCATCCTATTATATTAAGGGATTAATTCCCTAATTAATTTGTGGTTAAATTTTGATCGAATGTCAAATCGAATGAAACTCTACCGAAATCACATAGGAGGGTTCTGGGTGCCTCCGGTGCAATCGGTTTGTTTAATTTTGCTTCCGTTTGGTCAGAATTCTCCATCGTAAATTGCTATCTTTTATTGTGTTTCAATGTACTCTCTAGGGTTTTTGGCTCTGATTTCGAACCGTCTCACCTGAATATGTTCGTTAAGATTTCCATATCCGAACTCACTCACTTTAACACTGTCAAAAGATTTTTATAGTATTCTTAACAGTATTAAAACACAACTTTTTCATAATTTATTCATTAAAATTTATACATACATATAATTTTAATCTACTATGAGAATCTAAAATTCCCGGTTATCACATGTAGTATCAAGAAATTAGTCAATACGACCTTTTCTTGACATGAAGCTGATGTACTTATAATCAGTACGCTCAAATTAGTTATCTGTGTTAGGAAATGCCCTAAGCATGAAAGACATATTGATGTATTTCATTTATTTTGAACTGGATAATAAAATTAATAATAGAGGTTATTCATTACATTAATATTTGTCCTCATTCTATTTACATGTTAAAGTAAATGAAAGCAAAAATGGCTCACTGACTGCTTGTGTTAAAACTGTTAGAACGTTGCATGTAATGGATTTTTGTATGCGAGAAGACAATATTCTAAAGTAAGTGATCTAAACTAAGGTCCGTATTCTATGGGGTTAGATTGAGCATCTAACTTATGTTAAAACTATTATGTTGTCTAAAGCCATGGTGGGGACGGTTTGTCTAGACTATCCGGAGCATAGACTCCTGAGTAGAGACATAGATATGTTACTTGGTGGTGACATATTGAATCAGGACCAAAGTGTGATTGATCTACGTAGTCTGCTATGAGTAGATCAATCTGCTTTTGACGATCATTATGTAATAATCTCAATCCTGAGTAAATGAACTACTTCATGTTTATGACTTGTGTACTTTGAAGTTCTAATGGCGAAAGCATCTCAAAGGTAGTAAGCTTATAGACCGGTTTGTTGGGTGCATAACTTGTATACGATGAAGGGTTTATTTGCAGATATCGGAATCATAGCTCTAATAAGGAGTTAGGGGTATCCCCTTAAAGGCATTATACTGGATGTGAAAATGGATAAGGCTTTAGGTTGTCTGCTGGGTAGATGACTTCTTATTCACATATGGTGAATAATCATTTTCTTATTCGGTAGTATAATGGAATTTTGAGATAGCCTGATCAGTAAGTTGAACAGACTTTGACCTAAGGCTGATCATAGATATCATATGAGGGTTTTGCATACATGACAAGGTCATTGGACAATAGCTTATCATAGGCTTTCGTAATACTGTATATAATTGGGAGTTCAGTTTCAGGTTTATAGTAGTGTGACTCTGAAATTAGTGATCATATGATTGAGTTGTTCGGTACAGAATGATGACCATATGGATTCACGGGAGCCCAATTATATATGTCTAATTGATACCTCTATTAGCTCCACATAATTCCTTAATGAATGGCAAATTGATATGTGTATGCTTATTAGCTAGTTGACTTAGCATGGATGGTGTTGACATAGGATCAGGATGGTGGACAAGATTCTCTCCGGTTGAATTCGGATTTTGTTTTGGATAATAGAGTACACAATTATTCAAACTCTAAATAAAGTTGCTATGATTTTATTTGAGATTGAATTGGAGTTGTAGAAAATTATCCATGAGAACAAATTTTGAAATACAACTTTTTGTGGAGTTTGAAATTTGAATTTGAAATTTGAAATTTGAAATTTGAAATTTGAAATTTGAAATTTAAATTTTGAATTTGAAATTTGAATTTGAAATTTAATATGAAATTTGAATTTGACATTTGAATTTGAAATTTAAATTTGAAATTTGAATTCAAAATTTAAATTTGAAATTTGAATTCAAAATTTAAATTTGAATTTTGAATTTAAAGTTTGAATTTTGAAATTTGAACTTTGAAATTTGAATTCAAAATCACAATCCATGTAGAATTCGAATTTTTAATGGATAAATCCACATGGTTAATTTTGAATTTGATATGGATAAAAGAGAGGAAAATCTTGTTTGAATCCTACTTAAATTTTAAATCCTAATCCTAACCGAAAGTGGCCGAAATTTGTTAAGGAAAATCCTCCTAGATATTTTCGATTTTTGTGGATAAGGAGGGAAATTCAAGCAAGAAAATCCTAGTTGAATTTTGATTCTCTCCCTCTCTAAAGTGGACGAAAATTATTGGATAAATCCAAGGGAGATTTTCGGTTTTTATGGATAAGGATGAGATAAAATTCAAGCTAGAAAATCCTATTTGGATTTTGATTCTACTCACACTCTAATAGCTGAATCTAGTCATGTTTTTGGCACTAGGGGAAATCGGTTTTTTATGGATAGATGAGGAGATAAAATTCAAATTAAAATACTGTTTGAATTTGGATTACAAAATCCCTAGAGTAGGCCGAATCTACCCTTGTTTTTGGCCTATGTAAATTTCAGATTTTGTGAGTGGATAAGGGAGAAAATCTTCTCCTATTCCAATTCGAATTCAAGGGATCACCTCATGCCAGTCTATAAATAGGGGTCTTGCCACTCTAGTTCTCTCAGACCATAGACTCTCAGGTGAGTAGGCTTATTGTTATATAACTCACCATGATTATAAGTTCTTTAGAGATCTGGGTGGTTGAAAGGAGACTAGTAGTGCTAGCATACTGGTCGAGGAACTGAGTGCCCACACACTCTGCCATTCGGGAATTGGAGAATAGTAGAGAAGGCTAGTTGGTTGAAGCCCTCCAGTCATTCTCCTCTTGCAATTGGCGTCCTCTGAGGTATGAATTTATATTATTATTAGTTTATTGTATATGACATCACGAGATATTTAACGATTTTGAAAAATGTTTGTAATTCTGCTGCATCACTCTGATGCATTTTTTACCAATTTATTCTTACAATCTGAGCACAAAAGCGAATTTTGAATGATAAATATGCAGTATCGAGAAAATGGTCGAGATGATATTTTCTTGACACCAAACTGATATATTTATGGTCAGTATGCTCAAAGTAGTCCATTGAGCACAAAATGTGAAATTATGTACGAGATATAAGCAGTATCGGGAAAGGGGTCAAGGCAACATTTTCTCAACTTGAAATTGATATATTTAGAGTCAGTACACTCAAACTAATCGATTGAGTACACAAAGTGATTTCCGATTAGGGATCACGCCGTATCCAAAAACTGGTCAAGATGATCTCAGATGGGTATAAAATTGATAAATTCATGATCAGCATGCCTAAATTAGTTAAGATAGCCCATGTCAAAATTTTTAGTACAGAAAGTATACTATGTGTGCACAGTGTCAGCACAGTTTAGAACATAGCTACAGAACCGAAGAGGACATTTTCTCAACCCGAAACTGATATATTTAGAGTCAGTATGCTCAAACTAGTCGATTGAGCACAAAAAGTGATTTCCGAGTAGGGATCACGCAGTATCCAAAAATTGGTCAAGACGGCCTCAGATGGGCATAAAACTGATAATTCATGATCAGCACGCCCAAATTAGCTAAGATAGCCTATGTTGAAATTTTTAGTACTGAAAGTATACATACGTGCGCGGTGTCAGCATAGTTTAGAACACATCCACAGAACCGAAGAGGAATAGTAAATGGACACAGAGGAAGCTCATAAGCACTTACAACCCATTAGAAACAATTAGAGTAAGAATCGGATCAAGAAAACCCATTTCTCGGTAAAGGTTTGTGTGACGCCCCTGATCTCGGCCACGCGAACCCGTCACGATTTGACTCCGTAGTTGATCGAGACAGCCCATGTACCTCATCGGGTCCCCACTAAAAAACACTTTTACTTTGAAATTCTCACTTTACAGGGCCTAAAACTTTCACCCATATATTTTTTTTCAAAATACTTTCCTCACATGAAAACCAAGTGTGAAAGCCATATAAAATTTAAAACTAAACTTTTAGTTGTCTTTTTGCAATACAATACAGTATTTACAAAAATACATAATCTCATCTTTGTTTCTCGAAAATACATTTTCTTCGTCTCTCTCTATTTTGACGCTCAACAGAAGACTGATAGCAGGACCATAATCCACAGTGGATTCCCTATCCCATTGGCATTGCGTATCCTGTCGCCATCTAGGTTGTCTACTGACAGGTTTCTTACCTGCAACATGAACAAACCAGTGAGCTAACAGACGCAGTAAGTTCAAACATGCGTACTATGAATCACATAGATTCAAAAATATCCAAAATGAAATTTCTTATGAATAATACTATTCATCCATGAATAGTACTATTCATCCATGAACAATACTTTGACTTTTGATCGATGAATACGGTTACTATTCACGTCACCCTAACTGAGTCCACTACACTTAATGTTAGTGTCGGTTATGCTCAATTATAGCTTTCATCACATTTTGGTTATTATCTTTGATTATGTTATGGATTCGAGCTCAATTTAGCCTTGTACCATTCCATGTGTGCACTGACTGTAAGGGACCTTGGGAGTGACCCTAAGGCTAATCCTCCCCAGTCCATCATCGCCTCAAGTGGTCACTGCGTCCCTAAAGGACTTATAAACCTCCACCTTATTATTGGAGGCTGGTACGCCAAACATGGTTTCATTACCGTCTTTCAATTACAATTCCAGCCGAGTGGCATTAATCATTACCTCAAAGTCAGGAACCTTTGTTGTCCGTGGGTCTTACACATTCTTTCTTTTAAGGGTGTGTCTTAAATTTAGTCACACTCTTTTTGTAGTGTATCCTCAGTACATCTCTCAATTTATCATTTCTCTGTGTGTATTAGTCTATCTATACCCTAGTGCCCATAGGACTTAACATCTAATGTACAATTAGTACATAATCAAATATCACAGTATTTCAAGTTGCAGACTTGAAAATGCTTGAACTTACCGCAATAGTGATAATGTCCACCTTCGGAAATCCTTCTCTAGTTTTGTTACCTTCTCTAGTTTGGGTCCCTACAAACAGAGTATTGCCTGTTAATACCCATCATCAATTATCACTTTGGATATATTCATTTTGTTATTAACTTTACAACACATTTCATCTCTTTATATGGTACACGGCTTGCAACATACCTGTGTCCAAGCCTGTGTACCTCTCGGGTTTCTACCACGCGGCTGTATCCCATAGTACATGCCTGTGTACTTTATAAATTTTTGATTTTTAACATTAAAATCTTAGTTATGGTCACTAGAATCTTATTTAAAGCATTCTAGATCTTTTACGGTCCTTTCCGAGCCTTTTAGAAATTTTTGGTGAAAATGATCATTTACCCTTGACGGGTCTCGGGATCGTAACAATTCGTTCTATTATTTTTTCAGGATTTTCTAAGCCTAAATATCATAAAATAATATTTCTTAGGCTTCGATATATTTTTACAGCATTATTTGCTGTAAAATCCGTAATTGTTCCTCACTCGACCCTTAGGTACTATTCATCTGATACCTAGGGTTATTTCTCATTTTTTTAGCGTTTTGGAGTCTCAAATGGGTATTTCATTACTCCTAAAACATTTCTCATCCCGTTCCTGAGCCTTAGTTCCCGAGGGGCACGAGTTTTCTATCCCGTCCATAAATTTTCCCCCTTGTTTCCAAAAATACCCCTAACATCAATTTTTCCCGTTCTCGGCATTTTAGACATTGGAGGTTCGTTTTGCTATTCCTTTTTGGGTTTAGTTTCCATTACCGGTTCTAACATATCGTGGGGTCTTGGTTTTATTTTCGAGCCTATATTTTTACCCTTCGTTTCCCGAAATGCCCTTATGTCGTTTCAGAAATTTCGACAACATTTCCGCTTAAATTTCTAGGTTTCCCTGGTGTTAGGTGCGCCTCAGAACCTTGGTACCTGCCATGTACTATACCAGAGACCTATTTTACGTAAAGTTACCAAACTTTACGTAAAAATTTTCACATTATCCATCATTCAATTTACAACACAAAATTCATCAATTTTTTTCAATTATGCCTACGGTTTTTCATGGTAATCAACACCAAGAAAATTTTCATTACAAGTCTTATTTATCACCATTCATTCTTAGGATTTCTAATGTACATATCAACATCAAAAACCTAAGAAACTTTCATTCCATTCTAGCCATATGCCACGGTTTCATGTTCCAAAACCATAGGAAAATTTTTCTTATTCCTGAGGTTCTTTTATCAACATTTTCTCATCATTTTTCATCCCCAAAAATTTCCCATTTTCTTCACACCTAAGCCATGGTTTTGCAAAGAAACATGCATCAATATTGCTTGTTTCAAATTTCTAAAACTTGCTTTATTCAACATAACACCAAACCAACATCAAAACCAAAACAAAAGCATCAAACTTTTATCATTTTTCAACACCAACAATGCCACGGTTTTCTTGAAGAAATTCAATGAAAAATGCTTCAAACTGGTGGCTTACCTTATTAATTTGATCTCTTGATGCTTGGACTAGGATTGGAGGCTAATTTCGTGAAGAAATTTTGTCAAAATTTTGGCTTAAGGGGGAGGATGGCTTACGGATTCAAGGAGGCAGAATTTTGGCTGCTTTTCTTCATTTTTCCAAATGAATTTTCTTCACCTATTTATAGGCAAATGGTGGAGGACTACTTAGCAAATTTTCCCAACAATTTGGTAATTGTTTAGGGACTTTTTAGCAATATTTTTGGGGTCAAAATAAAATTTTTTAGCTGATTTTTTCTCCCTTTGGCCAACTCCCCTTTTTTCAATTTTCTTAAATTTTTTCAAGCCATTTTGGCTTAATCTTGGCCACTGATCCAAGATTCCACTAATCTTAGCCATTAATGCTACCTAATTTCTTTAATAAGCCTTAATTTCTCATTTAATACATCATAATTTTGATGTCAACATGACATCGCCCAATTTATTTATATATATTAATTCGTGGTCAATATTTGACCGAAAGTCAAACCGAACGGAAATTTACTAAAATCGCGTAGGCGGGTTTCTGATGCCTCCGGTGCGATCGGTCTGCTTTATTTTGCTTCCATTTGACCAAAATTCATTACTGTAAAATTTCGTCTTTTACTGCACTATGGTGCACTCTTCAGGGTTTTTGGCTCTGTTTTAGGGCTGTCTCGCCCGTTTCGGTTCGGGTAGATTTTCCATCTCCGAACTCACTCTCTTTAACACTGTTAGAACATTTTTATTGCATTCTCAATAGTATTAAAACACAACTTTTTCGCATTTTATATATTAAAATTGTCATATACATACAGTTTTAAATTTCTTCGAGAATCTCAAAATTCCCGATTATTATATTCACCCCTCCTTATAAAATTTTTGTCCTCAAAAATTTAGAACAAGTGGGGGTACAATTTTCTAATTTCTTCCTCACGTTCCCATGTAGCCTCTTCGATGTTGTGATTTTTTCACAGCACTTTGACTAATGGCATCATCTTGTTTCGTAAGACTTTGTCTTCTCGTGCTAAAATTTTTATGGGCTGTTCTTTATACATCAGATCTTCCTAAATCTAGATTGGTTCATGTTTCAGTACATGGGACGAATCTGATATGTACTTCTGCAGCTTAGACACATGGAAAACATTATGCACTATCAACATTTCTCGAGGTAATGCCAATTTATAGGCAACCTTCCCAATGCGTTCGATAATTTCAAATAGTCAAATATATCTTAGACTCAATTTCCCTCTCTTACCGAAACACATTATTCCTTTCATCAGTAAAACTCTTAGAAATACGAAATTCCCTTTGTTAAACTCTAGGGATCTTCGTCATTTATCCGCATAGCTCTTTTGTCGACTCTGCGCAATCTTCATTCGTCACTGTATCTTTGCAACTACATCAGTTGTTTCTTACACAAAATCTAACTTGTACATCTGCCTTTCTTATAGATCATACCAGTGGACAGTTGATCTATACTTCTTTCCATATAAAGCTTCATAGAGTGCCATACCTATGGAAGTTTTGTAGCTATTATTATATGAAAATTCTACCAATGGAAGTTTTTCATTCTAGCTTCCTGGGAAATCTATTGTACATGCACGAAGCATGTCTTCTAGTGTTTAGATTGTTCATTCAGATTGCCCATCTGTTTACAGATGAAATACCGTACTCAAATGTACTTCTGTTCTCATGGCTTCTTGCACGCACTTCCAAAAATTTGAAGTGAATCGCACATCACGATCTGATACAATGGACTTAGGAACACCATATAACCGAACGACATGGGTTATATATAGGTTTGTCAACTTTTCCAGTGAAAAAGTTATTTTCACTGCTATGAACCTTGCTGTCTTTGTTAATCTATCAACAATAAGCCAAATGGCATCAAAGCCTTCTCGAGTTTTCGGCAGTCCTACTACAAAGTCCATCGTAATATGTTCTCATTTCCATTTGGGAATTTCTAACGGTTCCAACTTTTCGCTTGGATGTCGGTGTTCAGCCTTAACTTTTTGGCATGTCATACATCAGCTCACAAATTCTATAATATCCTTCTTCATCCTTTCCACCAGAATTGTAGTTTCAAATCCTGGTACATCTTGCTGGCTTTGGGATGCACTGAATATGGCGTTTCATGGGCTTCTGCCATAATTCACCTTCTTAATCTTTCATCATCGGGAACATCAATTCTTCCCTGATGCAGGATCAATCCATCTTTTGAAATTCCTTCCTGAGGACTGGCTAGATTTAGATATTGTTTTTGAGCCTCTCTAATGTCCTTAAATAGTGATGGTTCAAATTAAAGTGCAGCCAATCTTCTAGATATCAGCTCTAACTTCAATATGTTGATCTCCTGCTATAATGGTCTTGGCAGCTTTTCAATTGGCAGTTGCTACGAAACAGCAGATTTTTGACTTAACGCATCTGCCAAATGATTTGCTTTTCTGGGATGGTAGAGGATCTCGCAATCGTAATTCTTTACCAGCTTCAACCATCTCCTTTATCGCATATTCAACTCCTTCTCTGTGAAGAAGTACTTTAAACTCTGGTGGTCAGTATAAATTTGACACTGAGCTCCATATAAATAGTGTCACCAGATCTTAAGCGCGAACACTACTATGGTAAGTTCCAGATCAAGTGTGGGATAATTTCTCTCATGGTCCTTTAATTGACACGAGGCATATGCTATCACCTTATTGCCTTGCATCAGGATAGCTCCTAATCCCATCTTTGACGCGTCACTTTAAATTACGAACATCTCCCCTTCAGTAGGAAGTGTAAGGATTGGTGCACTCGTTAGTCATTTCTTCAGCTCTCAGAAACTTCTTTCGCACTCATTAGTCCACTCGTACCTCCTCTCCTTGCATGTTAAGGCCATGAGAGGTGCAGTGAGTCGTGTGAATCCTTCTACAAATCTTCTATAATAGCCAGCTAAACCCAAGAAACTTTATATTTCGGTCACGTTTCTAGGTGCAGGCCATTCATTGATTGCCTCTACTTTGACAGGATCCATGGTGATTCCTTCCTTGGAAACCACGTGTCCGAGGAAATATACTCTATCTAGTGAAAATTCGCATTTAGAGAATTTTGCATGGAGTTGGTGCTTCCTTATCGTCTGTAGAACGATTCTCAGGTGTTCTTCATGGTCTTCATGTGTCTTTGTATATATAAGTATGTTATCGATAAACACAATAACAAATTTATTTAGAAACTCCTTAAAGACTCGATTCATCAGATCCATGAATGCAATTGGCACATTTGTCAACTCAAACGGCATCACCGGAAATTCATATTGGCCGTAACGGTTCCTAAATGCAGTCTTTAGAATGTCGCTCTCCTTGATCTGTAGTTGATGATATCCTGATCACAGATCGATCTTAGAGAATACTGCTGCGCCTTTGAGTTGATCGAACAAGTCGTCAATTCTAGGTAACAAATACCTATTCTTAACAGTGACCTTGTTCAACTTCCAGTAGTCGATACACATATGAAATGTTCCATCCTTCTTCTTGACAAATAGTACTGGAGCACCCCATGGGGAATAGCTCGGACGTATGAATCCCTTATCAAGAAGCTCTTTCAATTGCTCTTGCAATTCCTTTAGCTCTGTCGGTGTCATTCGATATGGCGCCTTTGAGATAGGTGTAATTCCTGGCATCAATTCGGTCTCAAAAGAGATCTCTTGTTCTAGTGGCAATCGAGGTAATTCTTCTGGGAAGACATCGAGGAACTCGTTCACAATAGAAACATCTTCAGGTTTAAGCTTCTGCTCCTCCGTCACATCCATTATGTACATTAAGTATCTAGCGTAGCCGCTAGATATTAGCTTTCTTGCTTTTATCGAGTTGATCATCATATTTGGTGTTTTGCGTGACAATCTGACATACTCAAAACCATTTTCCTGGTCAGGTTGGAACATTATCTTATACTTTCGACAATCGATTGTGACTTGATACTTCCCTAGTAAATCTATTCCTAGTATTATATCGTAATCTGCCAACTCCATCATGATCAATTCTGCATATAACTCCCTATTTATCACAATTATTGGTACATGAGGTAACCAATAATTAGACATCAATACTTCTCCTGAGGGTAGAGCCATTCTAAAGGTCATATCCATGTTGTCTTTAGGATATCCTATCTTGTTCGTAAATTTGTATGAAATAAATGAATACGTAGCTCCAGAATCAAATAAAATAGACACCAAATGATTAGCAACAGAAAGCTGACTTGTTACTACATTGGACGTCCCGGCTTCCGTATCCTCTTTGGTGTAGACCATGACTCGAGCATCTGCACGAGGTAAGAGTGCTGGTCTTTCTTGTGTCTCAAAAGATGAAGGACCTTCAATCTTTGCCTGTAGGGCATGAGCCTGGGGATGTTGCTATTGTAATTAAAACATTCCCTACGCATTTTACCGATTCTTAGGACAATTCTTGGCAAAATGGCCTTCCTTTTTACACTGAAAGCAGGCATTCGGAGCAAGTCTGCATATGCCTGAGTGCCTTCTTCCGCACATAACACGGTTGTGAACAATAGCTAAGGCATTATTGTTCAACTTTCGCTATTGATTCCTATTCCTGAAATTATTCCCTTTCCTCTTTCCTTGAGGCTGTTGGCTAGAAGTACTTGGTTGTCTAACCTTAGTGTTCTGATTCGGTTTGCTTCCCTGTCCAACTTGGGATCCAGCTTGTACAGCTTTGGCCCAGACTTTTTCCTTCTTCTTGGCATCCCAAATCATCTCCTTTTCTTCCCTCTATCAAGCTAGGTGATATTCGGCTCTCAAAGCTCGACTCACACAGTCAGCTACAGTAGTGGGTGGTGTTAACCCACTATCTACCAGAGCTGAGATGTTAGGTTTGAACATCCCGAGCATTTTTTGAACTTTCTCCCTCTCAGTAGGGACAATGTAAGGACATAGTCTAGATAGTTGATCAAACTTTTGATAAACCTCACTCACTGTCATATTTCCCTGTTTCAATTCCGCAAACTCCCTCTGTTGGGGTCGCAGCAACACAGGGTTGTAGTACTTTTGATTAAATTCCTCTAAGAAGTTTACCTATGACATCGTAGCCACATTCCTTCTTAGTTTGACAGTATCTCACCAAAATCTCGCATCTTTCTTCAATACAAAAGATACATACATTATCCTTTCTTGATCATTCAGATCCATAAATTCCAAGATCATGTGGAGTGAAGACAGACACTCCTCTACTTCTAGCAGGTTTGTAGAACCCTCGAATTCCAATGGGTTCATCCATCAAAATCATCATATAGTGGTTCCTGATTGACTCGAGGTTGCGGTGGGGGTTCTACTACTATTTCAGGTACAACAGGCAGCACTTCTTGTTCAGGTGCAGCCATCTGAGAGGTTTGGCCTTCATCTTGGCCTTGCCTCTGTTCCATTTACTCTAATCTCTACCTTAGCTCAGCATTTTCTTTCATTAGACTTCTATCAGAGCTTGTAATTCATCTACCCTTTTTGAAAGGATAAGGCGCCCTCTCATATTTTGCAGGTTTCGCGGGTTCACCATCTTTTTCTACTTCCTATAATCGCATGAAAATCAATTGTTAGATTTTCAACAAACATATTTTTACAATATAAGTAAAAATAGTTTCGATCATCATATAATTTCAGACATCTCATCATTTTGACATATCAAAATTTCATGTCATTTCATTTCAAAATTTTCATATACATATCAACTCAAAGGCTTTTTCTCTAAACAGCCTTTCGATATAGTCATATATGTACATATACATATATATACATATATACATCTTATATGTTTTTACATCTAGTCCCCTGGTTGAGGTAGGTTCGGAACTAAAGGAACTTACTCTGGATCCTCTTCATCCTCATCTGTACCATTTTTGGTCCTGGATGGCGTCGATCCTTCAGTGGGACTCGTCCCCTCTCGTCGTCTTAAGGGGCCAGCCTCATGGTCGTTTTCCATGGGTCGCGCTCCATACAGATGATCTAGCATTGCATCTTGTAATAACTGTTCATGTCTCTTGCACACCATGCACTCCATCATTAGCTCTTCCTCTACTTTAGCTACTGTAACTATAAACTCGCCTAGCGTAGTAGGATATAGAGGGGTTACCCTTTGTAGTAGATTTATAGTAAGCCCCTTCAAGAATATGTCGTAAAAATCCTCATCAGTGAGGTTGGACATAGGATATCTTGTCACAATGTTCTCCTCAAATCGTACTGCATAAGTGAAGACAGTATCACTTAGCAACATTTACAGTCTCTCTGCCCGGAGAAAAAACTCTCTAACATCTATGTATCTGGGTATAGCAAGTGGTGGTATCACTACCGTGCTCTCTGGAGGGTCTGGAACTGATACTGGACTCTTTTGCGGGAACTGCTGTATCATGATATGTCTGAACTCGGCCCAATCAAGCCCTAATAGCATGTCCTAGCCATAATACTCCCAAAACATCCGAGCATACTCATGAAATGTACCCTGCTAATAGGACCTAACAGTCCTCATCAATGTCGCATTGGCGCATAATCGTCTCCACATCATGCAGCCAATCTCTGGTAGAGATCCACTGTTGACCTCCCTCAAAGGTGGGTGGATGACTACCTCGGAAAGCGTGTACCGCTCGTACTGACACTCTGGCTCTTACATAGGCTCGTCCACCAAAAACTGGAATATCTATGGTGACTGGTGGATTAACTATCGGTCAAGGAGGCGGCGCTTGGATCGGTGCCAGTGCTCTAACCTGTAGCGCTGGTGGCTCTAGCATTGGTGGTCGATGTACCAATCACTGAGACATGGACGGCCTAATCACAGACCTGGTCCATACCTTAATAGGTCTTTTCGGTCTGTATGGATGAGGTCGCACGTATGGTGGCCTAGTCATCATATATCTACAAAATACATAACCTCGTATAAACGAAAAGTTAACAAACTTAAAGAAAGCTAACTTACTTGGATTGACGAGCAGGCTGTATTTTGAGCCAATAAGGATATGGTCAAGTGCTCTGGTACCAACCTATGATGCCCCTGACCTCAGCCATGCAAACCCGTCACGATCCGACTTCGTAGTCGATCGAGACAGCCCGTGCACCTCATCGGGTCGCCACTAAAAAACACTTTTACTTTGAAATTCTCATTTTACAAGGCCCAAAATTTTCACCCATATTTTTTTTTCAAAATACTTTCCTCACATGAAAGCCAAGTATGAAAGCAATATAAAATTTAAAACTAAACTTTTAGTTGTCTTTTTGCAATATAATACAGTATTTACAAAAATACATAATCTCAACTTTGTTTCTCGAAAATACATTTTCTTCATCTCTCTCTCTTTTGACGCTCAGCGAAAGACTGGTAGTAGGACCATAATCCACAGTGGATTCTCTATCCCATTGGCACTGCGTATCCTGCCGCCATCCAGGTTGTCTACTAGATAGGTTTCTTACCTGCAACATGAACAAACCAGTGGGCTAATAGTCTCAGTAAATTCAAACATACGTACTATGAATTACATAGATTCAAAAACATCAAAAATAAAATTTCTTATGAACAGTACTTTGACTTTTGATTGATGAATAGTAACTTTGACTCTAACATGTTACTATTCATGTCACCCTAATCGAGTCCACTACACTAAACGTTAGTGTCAGTTATGCTCAATTATGGCTTTTATCACATTTTGGTCATTATCTTTGATTATGTTCTGGATTCGAGCTCATTTTGGCCTTGTACCGTTTCATGTGAGCATTGACTGTGAGGGGCCTTGGGAGTGACCCTGAGGCTAATTCTCCCCAATCCATCATCGCTCGAAGCGGTCACTGTGTCCCTGAAGGACTTATAAACCTCCACCTTATTATTGGAGGCCGGTACGTCAAACATGGTTTCATTACCGACTTTCAATTACAGTTCCGACCAGGTGGCATTAATTATTATTTCAAAGTCAGGAACCTTTGTTGCCCGTGGGTCTTACACATTCTTTCTTTTAAAGGTGTGTCTTAAATTTAGTCACACTCTTTCTATAGTATATCCACAGTACACCTCTCAATTTATCATTTCTCTGGGTATATTAGTCTATCTACACCCTAGTTCCCGTAGGACTTAACATCTAATGTATAATTAGTATATAATAAAATATCATAGTATTTCACGTTGCAGACATGAAAATGCTTGAACTTACCACAACTGCGATAATGTCTACCTTCGGAAATCCTCTGCAGTTTTGTTACCTTCTCTAGTTTGGGTCCCTACAGACACAGTATTGTCTATTAATACCCATAATCAATTATCACTTTGGATATATTCATTTTGTTATTAACTTTACAACACATTTCATCTCTTTATGTGGTACACGGCTTGCAACACACCCATGTCCAAGCCCTTGTACCCCTTGGGTTTCTACCACATGGCCGTGTCCCATAGTACATGCCCATGTACTTTATAAATTTTTGATTTTTAACTTTAAAATCTTAGTTATGGCCTCTAGAATCTTATTTAAAACATTCTAATCCTTTATGGTCCTTTCTGAGCCTTTCGCAAATTTTTGGTTAAAATGACCATTTTACCTCTGACGGTCCTTGGACCGTAACAATTCCGTTCTATTATTTTTTCGGGATTTTCTAAGCCCAAATATCATAAAATAATATTTCTTAGGCTTCGATATATTTTCACAGCATTATTTGCGGTAAAATCGGTAAATGTTCCTCACCCGACTCTCAGGTACTATTCATCCGATACCTAGGGTCATTTCTCATTTTTCTAGCGTTTCGGAGTCTTAAATGGGTATTTCACTACTCCTAAAACGTTTCTCATCCCGTTCTTGAGCCTTGGTTCCCCAGGGGCTCGGGTTTTCTATCTCGTCCATAAACTTTTCCCCTCATTTCCAAAAATACCCCTAACGGCAATTTTTCCCGTTCTTGGCATTTTAGACATTGGAGGTTCGTTTTACAATTCCTTTTTGGGTTTAGTTTCCATTATCGGTTCAAACATATCGAGGGGTCTTGGTTTTATTTCCAGGCCTATATTTTTGCCCCTCGTTTCCTGAAATGCCCTTATGCCATTTCAGAAATTTCAGTAGTATTTCCGCTTAAATTTCTAGGTTTCCCTGGCGTTAGGTATATGCCTCAGAATCTTGGTACCTGCCATATACTATACCAGAGACCTATTTTATGTAAAGTTACAAAACTTTACGTAAAAATTTTCACATTATCCATTATTCAATTTACAACACAAAATTCATTAATTTTCTTTAATTATGCCCACGGTCTTTCATGGTAATCAACACCAAGAAAATTTTCGTCACAAGTCTTATTTATCACCATTCACTCTTAAGATTTCTAATGTACATATCAACATCAAAAAGCTAAGAAACTATCATTCCATTTTAGCCATATGCCACGTTTTTCATGTTCCAAAACCATAGGAAAATTTTTCTTATTCCTAAGGTTTTTTTATCAACATTTTCTCATCATTTTTCATCACCAAAAATTTCCCATTTTCTTCACACTAAGCCACGGTTTTGTAAAGAAACATGCATCAATATTGCTTGTTTCAAATTTCTACAACATGCTTTATTCAACCTAACACCAATCCAACATCAAAACCAAAACAAAGCATCAGAATTTTATCATTTTTCAACACCAACAACGCCACGGTTTCCTTGAAGAAATTCAATGAAAAATGCTTCAAAGTGGTGGCTCACCTTATCAATTTGATCTCTTGATGCTTGGACTAGGATTGGAGGCTAATTTTGTGAAGAAATTTTGTCAAAATTTTGGCTTAAGGGGGAGGATGGCTTACGGATTCAAGGAGGTAGAATTTTGGCTGCTTTTCTTTATTTTTCTAAATGAATTTTCTTCACCTATTTATAGGCAAATGGTGGAGGACTACTTAGCAAATTTTCCCAACAATTTGGTAATTGTTTAGGGAATTTTTAGCAATATTTTTGGGATCAAAATAAAACTTTTTGGCTGATTTTTTTTCTTCCTTTGGCCGACTCCCCTTTTTCCAATTTTTTAAAATTTTTTTCAAGCCATTTTGGCTTAATCTTGGCCATTGATCCAAGATTCCACTAATCTTAGCCATTAATGCTACCTAACTTCTTTAATAAGCCTTAATTTCTCATTTAATACATCATAATTTTGATGTCATCATGACATCACCTAATTAATTCAGATATATTAATTCGTGGTCAATATTTGACCGAAAGTCAAACCGAACATAAATTTACCGAAATCACGTAGGCGGGTTTCTAACGCCTCTGGTGCAATCGGTCTGTCTTATTTTGCTTCCATTTGACCAAAATTCATTACCGTAAAATTTCATCTTTTAGTGCACTTCGGTGTACTCTTAAGGGTTTTTGACCTGTTTTAGGGCCGTCTCACCTGTTTTGATTCGAGTAGATTTTCCATCTCCGAACTCACTCTCTTTAACACTGTTAGAACATTTTTATTGCATTCTTAACAGTATTAAAGCACAACATTTTCACATTTTATACATTAAAATTGTTATATACATATAATTTTAAATTTCTTCGAGGATCTCAAAATTCTCGGTCATCACAGTTTGGAATACAGACAGACAATTACCAAACACCGTTGTTGGAAATTAGACTGATAAAAGAAGCTTTTATAGATAAATTTTGCACCTCAAAATTCGGTCTTAGCAGCCAAAAGATAAGCTGAAAAGTTTCCTTGAAACCAGGAAACATGTTTGGATTTGTTGAATAAAATAAAGGGGTTTTTAGGAGACAAACACTATTGGTTTTGCAACTCATTAATGCAATGTTGGCTTTATTACTTTCCATGCTCCACCGGATCTACATGGGCAGCAGCTAAAAAAATTTGTCTCCCTAAACTTAGCCAAGTTTAGCTAAATTAAGATGCTTAGGATTAGCTAAACATGCTTAAGAATTGTCTATATATAGGTGTGCTTGGCCATTAGGGCTACTTTCTTTCTTTCTTTCCAAAAGCCACCCAAAAAGCTCCATTTTCTCTCTTCCTTTTAGCAAACAGCCGACCCCCCCTCTTAGCCAAAAACACACAAATTTTAACCTCAAAACCTTGCTTGGATTGAGCCATTCTTCGGGTCACACAAAGGTAATCGCTAGGACCCTTTTCTTTGTGGCTATTACCTTTAGTTAAGCTTCGATCTCAAAGAAATTTATTATGTATTTGAGCACATGGGTTGTAATAAGTTTATTTTGAGCTTTAAGCATGTGATATGTGATTATGTGGTTATGTGGTTAAGGTTTTCATTTTTGGTGGCTTGTGGTATGCATGAATGTTTAGAGTTAGTATGGTAAGCCAAACTGCCCTTATTTTTTAGCCATGGATTTTGATAGTTTCGAGGATGATATGAATGGATTTTGAGAATATGTGAAACACGAAAGTTTTAGGAAATTTCGTAACGGATGTTTCCGCATGAAATGGACCTAGGGTAAAAATGATGTTAAGATAGGCTTTTGGATGGTTATCTGACTAGAGGTCAAAACTGGGACTGTAATCTTGGAGGCAGGGATATTTTTGGATTTTTGTAAAAACGGATAACTTCGAGTCTGAATCGGTTTCCGGGCTCAACATGAAAAACGTAGATCATGTCGAAAACTTAAAAATGGGTCATGCGAGTATCAAAAACTCGACCATTTTAGGGCCAAACAGAGTGGTTTTCCTAAACCTAAAAACTGGGAAATTTTCTAAAACTGGGCCAAAGCAAACTTATGAGTTTAAGATGTTTAGGAGAGGCTAGAGTTTGTGTTAGGAAATGTCCTAAGCATGAAAGACATTTTGATGTATTTCATTTATTTTGATTGGATAATAAAATTATATATAGAGGTTATTCAATACATTGCTGTTTGTCCTCATTTTAATTACATTTAAAGCAAATGTAAGCAAATATGACTTAATGATTGCTTGTGTTAAAACTGTTAGAACATTGCATGCAATGAACTTTTGTATGTGAGAAGACAATGTTCTAAAGTAAGCGTCTAAACTAAGGTTCGTAGTTTATGGGGTTAGACCGAGCATCTAATTCATGTTAAGACTATTATATTGTCTAAAGCCATGGTGGGGACGGTTTGTCTTGACTGTCCAGAGCATAGACTCCTGAGTAGAGATATAGATATATTGCTTGGTGGTGACATATTGGACCAGGATCAAAGTGTGATTGATCTACGTAGTCCGCTATGAGTAGATCAATCTGCTTTCGACGTTCATTATTCAATAACCTTAATCCTGAGTAAATGAACTACTTCATGTTTATGACTTGTGTACTTTGATGTTCTAATGGCTAAAGCGTCTTAGAGGTAGTAAGCTTATAGACCGGTTCGTTGGGTGCATGACTTGTATACGATAAAGGGTTTGTTTACTGATATTGGAATCATAGCTCTAATAAGGAGTTAAGGGTATCCTCTTAAAGACATTATACTGGATGTGAAAATGGATAAGGCCTTGGGTCGTCTGCTGGGCGGATGACTTCTTATTCACAAATGGTGAATAATCATTTTCTTATTCAGTAGTATAATGGAACTTTAAGATAGCCTGATCAGTAGGTTGAATGGACTTTGACCTAAGGCTGATCATGGATATCATATGAGGGTTTTGCATACATGACAAGGTCATTGGACATTAGCTTGTCGGCAGATTCTCAGGTGAGCAGGCTTATTGTTGCATAACTCACCGTGACAATAAGTTCTTTAGAGATCTGGGTGGTCGGAAGAAGATTAGCAGTGCTAGCATACCGGTTGAGGAATCGAGTGCCTACACACTCTGCCATCCGAGAATTGGAGAATAGTAGATAAGGCTAGTTGGTTGAAGCCCTCTAGTCATTCTCTTCCTATAGTTTGGCGTCCTCTGAGGTATGAGTTTATATTGTTATTAGTTTATTGTATATGGCATCACGAGATATTTAACGATCTTGAAAAATTTTTGTAATTCCGCTACGCCGTTCTGATACGTTTTTACTAATTTTTTCCTACAATTGATATCAGAGCCATCTCGTAATTATGCCATGTACATAAATTAGATAATTAGTTAGTCTTTTTATTTATGTATGGATTTGATGTTTAGAGAGTGGTATTCTAGGATTCCTTTATGTTGTTATCATGAATTATGTATATAGTATGTGGTTATTTTAATTTTTTAAATTATTATAAGCATGCTTGTTTATGCCAGTTATAGTTTCTTAGAATTTAGAAAAATTGTATTTAAGATTTTTTATGTAAACATGGGAGCGGTTTATAATCACCATAATTTTCCCATGGATTTTAATTTTATATCTCTTAGAATTATCATGATTATAATTTTGTACACTGAAAATGGTTTAGGAAATTTTATGTAATTATTCTTGGAGGAGATTATAGTTTGAAGATTGTAATTTATTTTTTCCAAAAGTTAAATTTAATTTAAAGATTGAAATTTTGTTTGTGTGGAAAATTCCTATGTGGAAAATGTGTTCAGGCATGATTCTATTCATGATCACCCCTCGGTGGCTTGGTAGGATATAGATCGAACTACGTAAGCAATAGTTATACACTCAAGACTCGTTTAGTTATTAACCTTCCCTAGAAACTCTGTTAACTAAACTGGTGGCCAAAATAAGTGGTTATTAATATATGTCTTAACCTTGGAGGATTTAAGGCAACATATATTAATTAGATGGGGTCCATGTTCTGGCTATTTGTCTCATGACCATCCCTCGATGGCTTGGGGCAATAGGTGTTGAGAATTACCGTTGCAATGCTACATGTTTTTCAAGTTTCATGTAGGAACATACTTGTATGTTGTATTTGCTAAATTCTCTCTATATTTGCTTAGGCTCTGTAATGATGTCTAGTATAATTTTATTTCAGTTCAAAATATCATTGACACCCCTCATTTCAATACTTACTGAGAATAAACTAAATGGCGATAATTATAAAGATTGGAAAAGAAATCTGCTAATAGTTCTTAGCTGCAAAAGACACAAGTTCGTACTGGATGAACCATGCCCACCTGGGCCCAAACCTGACACACTGCTTAAAGAGACCCTGGTTGCCTATACTCGTTGGAGAGAATCCAATGAGATAGCTTGGTGCTACATTCTTGCTAGCATGATGAGTGCTTTACAAAAGCAGCATGAAACTTATCAAGTTGCTAGGGAGATCATGGAAAAATTGGAGGACATGTTCGGAGGCCAGGAAAAATTGGCTCGACAGTCTACCATCACAAGTATCATTAACTCTAAGTAGAAGGTAGGTACTCTGGTGAAGGACTATATGATCACTTTTATGGGATTTTTTGCTAAGGCTATCGAGAATGATGTTGAGCTAGACTACAACACCCAGAACGAAATGGTGTTTAAAACTCTATCTAAGGATTTTGTGGGGTAGCGATAAGGGAGTTAGGACTCACCAAGCTCATGAAGCAACTATAAGCTTATGAGTGGATGATCAGGGATGGGGATGCGGTCCAACTTAAAGGAGAGGCCAATTTGGCCAAATCTTCTAAACCCTCACAGAAGAAGAAGAGGCCAAACAAGAAGTAAGCGACTTCCAGTTCTTCTAATCTTCTTGTCTCGGATGGGAAGAAGAACAAGAAGAATAAGAAGCCTAAGGATCCTAAAAAGTCCAAGTGCTTCGACTGTGGGAAGGTAGGTCACTTCAAGAAGGCTTTCCGGGAATTCCTAACCGCCAAGGGAAAGGGAGGTAAGGAACTTCTATATCTAGAAGCGTGTTTGGTGGAAGAATCAAAAGACACTTGAGTCATAGATTTGGGAGCCACTAATCATGTTTGTGTTTCTATACAGGGGTTCGTGGAAACAATAAGTCTACATGATAGGAGCATCTTGTTTCGGACCAGAGATGGTAGCTTAGTGGTGGCCGAAATAATGGGAGGCGTTTATCTTTATTTTGATAAATTTAGGTTTATATTATTGAAAGACTGTTTTTATGTTCCTAATTTTATGAGGAACCTTATATTGGTAGCTTATTTAATAAAAGATTCTTATTCAGTTTCTTTTACTAAAAGAGTTGATATTCGTAAAAATAAGTCTTTTATCTGTTCTGGATGGATGGATGGAAACCTATATTTAATCAAACCAAAGATGTACTCATTGCTTGACATTGAATTAACTAATAACTCTAAAAGGTTGAAAGTTTCTCACTCTAACAACGCGTATCTTTGGCATTTAAGACTTGGTCATATTAATCAATGTGAGTCTTGTCTTGAGGGTAAGATGATTAAGAGGTCTTTTGGAGCTAAGGGTACTAGGGCTCAGGAACTCTTAGAAATTGTACACACCTACATATGTGGCCCCATGAATGTCGCAGCATGAGGAGGGTACGAGTATTATGTCTCCTTTGTAGACGATTACTCGAGGTATGGATATGTGTACCTGATGCACCGCAAGAGTGAAACCTTTGACAAGTTCAAAGAGTATCATGCAGAAGTGGAAAAGCAATTGGGTAAATCCATAAAGACACTTCGATCTGATCGAGGTGGTGAATACCTCTCCGATCAAGTTCTAGGATATCTTGTAGAGAACGGGATATTATCCCAATTGACTGCACCTGGTACTCCACAACAGAATGGTGTAGCTGAAAGGAGAAACAGGACCTTAATGGATATGGTACGGTCCATGATGAGTCATTCAACGCTACTGTTATCATTCTGGGGATATCAATTATAAACAGCATGCTATATTCTAAACCAAGTTCCAAGTAAGTCAATTCCCAAGACTCCGTATGAATTGTGGCGTGGCAGGAAGCCCTCCCTTAGACATATGAGAATATGGGACTGCCCGGCACATGTACTAGATGGGGATGCGAAGAAGTTGGAATCAAGATCAGAATTGTGCATATTTGTAGGGCATCCTAAGGGAACTAAAGGAGGTTTGTCTTATCACCCGAAGGAACAAAAAGTCCTTGTATCAACCTATGCGACATTCTTGGAAGAAAGTCACATGAGTGACTTTAAACCTCAAAGAAAAGTGGTGCTAGAAGAGTTATCGGGTGATAGAACTACTCCACAGGTTTTGATCTTAGAAGTAAGTCTGAGTTATAGTAAAAGACCTACAGACGATCAACAATTTTGGGTGCTTCGTCGTAGTGGAAAGGTTTCAAGAAAGCCTAATTTCTTCATGTATGATGCTGAGGTATATCAGGCCGAGGCTCATTACCATGAAGATGATCCGGTCACTTATGATGAAGTTATAAATGATGTTGATTCTAAATCTTGGAAACAGGCCATAAACAATGAGATGGATTCAATGAAATCCAACTCTGTTTGGGAACATGTAGATCTACCAGATGGAATAAAACCCATTGGATGTAAGTGGGTCTACAAAAGAAAGAAGGATGTGGAAGGGAGAGTAGAAACTTTCAAGGCTAGACTTGTTGCAAAAGGGTACACGTAAAAGGTTAGAATCGATTACGACGAAACCTTTTCATCAGTTGTTATGCTGAAGTCTATCCGTATTCTTCTGTCTGTTGTTGCGACTTTCGATTATGAGATCTGGCAAATGGATGTCAAGACAGCATTCTTAAATGGCCATCTTGAGGAAAGTATCTATATGATATAGCCCAAAGGGTTCGTGGTAAAAGGCCACGAAAGGAAAGTCTACAAGTTACTTAGATTTATATATGGATTAAAGCAAGCATCCCACTCATGGAACCAAAGGTTCGATCAAGCAATTAAAACATTTAGTTTTGAGCAAAACATTGATAAACCCTGTGTTTATAAACGTATTAGGGATAGTAAAGTGGTCTTTCTAGTACTCCATGTCGATGATATACTGCTCATTGGGAATGATGTAGGGAATTTATCATCGGTCAAACTTTAACTACGCCAACAGTTTGAGATGAAGGACTTGGGAGAAGCTAATTATATTCTAGGCATTCGTCTCTTTAAAGATCGAAAGAACAAAATGATAGCATTATCCCAAACTTCATACATAGATAAAATAATTGACAAATATGTAATGCAAGAGGCAAAGAAAGGTTCACAACCTTCCATTGTCTGTCTAACTCTTTCATTGGATGACTGTCCTAAGACATCGGAAGAAAGAGAGCGTATGAGTAAGGTTCCTTATGCATCCACTATAGGTAGCCTTATGTACGCTATGTTTTACACTCGCCTAGATATATGTTTTGTAGTAGGTATGGTGAGTCGATATCAAGCAAATCCTAGAATCAAGCACTGGCAAGCAGTAAAACATATACTCAAGTATCTTAAGAGAACGAGGGATTATATATTAGTGTATTTTGGAGGGGACCTAACACCTGTAGGATACATAAATTCAGACTTTCAGACTTGCAAGAATTCAAGGAAATCGACATCAAGATTAGTGTTCTTGCTCGGAGGAGGCGCCATTGTGTCGACGAGTGTGAAACAGGGTTGCACAGCTGACTTTATGATGGAGGCTGAGTATGTGGCTGCGGCTGAGGCATTTAAAGAAGTGGTTTGGCTCCGCAAGTTCCTTAGAGACCTTGAGGTCATTTCGAGTGTTGATAAGCCTATCACACTCTACTGTGATAACAGCGGGGCTATTGCCAACACTAAGGAATCTCGGCACCACAAGAGGACCAAGCATATAGATCAGAGGTACCACATCATAAGAGGGCACATGGAGATAAGACAAGTGGATGTATCTAAAATAGCGTCCGAGGACAACATTGTCGATCCTTTTACTAAGACTTTGGTGGCTAGAAACTTTAAAAGGCATGTTGAGGTGATGGGGATGCGTAACATGGCACATCTATTGGCTTAGGGTAAGTGGGAGATTGTTAGGAAATGCCTTAAGCATGAAAGACATTTTAATGTATTTCATTTATTTTGAACTGGATAATAAAATTATATATAGAAGTTATTCATTATATTGCTGTTTGTCCTCATTCTATTTACATGTTAAGGTAAATGCAAGCAAATATGGCTCACTGACTGCTTGTGTTAAAACTATTAGAACGTTGCATGCAATGGACTTTTGTATGCGAGAAGACAATGTTCTAAAGTAAGCGGTCTAAACTAAGGTCTATAGTTTATGGGGTTAGACCGAGCATCTAACTCATGTTAAGACTATTATGTTGTCTAAAGCCATGGTGGTGATGGTTTGTCTTGACTGTTCAGACCATAGACTCCCGAGTAGAGACATAGACATGTTGTTTGGTGGTGACATATTGGATCAGGACCAAAGCTTTATTGATCTACGTAGTTCGCTATGAGTAGATCAATCTACTTTTGACGTTCATTATTCAATAACCTTAATCCTGAGTAAATGAACTACTTCATATATATAACTTGTGTACTTTGATGTTCTAATGGCTAAAGCGTCTTAGAGGTAGTAAGCTTATAGACCGGTTCGTTAGGTGCATGAATTGTATACGATAAAGGGTTTGTTTACTGATATTGGAATCATAGCTCTGATAAGGAGTTAAGGGTATCCTCTTAAAGACATTATACTAGACGTGAAAATGGATAAGGCCTTGGGTCGTCTACTGGGCGGATGACTTCTTATTCACAAATGGTGAATAATCATTTTCTTATTCGGTAGTATAATGGAACTTTAAGATAGCCTGATCAGTAGGTTGAACGGACTTTGACCTAAGGCTGATCATGGATATCATATGAGGGTTTTGCATACATGACAAGGTCATTAGACATTAGCTTGTCACATGCTTTCGTAATACGGTATATAATTGGGAGTTCAGTTTCAGGTTTATAGTGGTGTGACTCTGAAATTAGTGATCACATGATTGAGTTGTTCGGTACAGAATGATGATCATATGGAATCACGGTAGCCCGATTATATATGTCCAATTGGTCCCTCTACTAGCTCCATATAATTCCTTAACGAATGGAAAATTGATCTGTGTATGCTTATTGGCTAGTTGATTATGCATGGATGGTGTAGATATAGGATCAGGATGGAAGACAAGATTTTCTCCTGTTGGATTCAGATTTTGTTTTGGATAATAGAGTACACAATTATTCGAACTCCAAATAAAGTTGTCATGATTTTATTTGAGATTGAATTGGAGTTGTAGAAAATTATCCATGAGAACAAAATTTGAAATACAAATTTTTGTGGAATTTGAAATTTGAAATTTGAAATTTGAATTCGAAATTTAAATTTGAAATTTGAATTTGAAGTTTGAATTTTGAAATTTGAACTTTGAAATTCAAATTCAAATTTTAAATCACAATCCATGTAAAATTCGAATTAGATGTAAATAAATCCATATGGTGAATTTTGGATTTGATCTGGATAATGGAGAGGAAAATCTTGTTTGAATCCTACTTGAATTTTGAATCCTAAATCTAACTAAATGGCCGAATTTGTTAGGATAATTTTACCCTAGGAGGATTCGGATTTTTAATGGATAAGGATGCAGGAAAAATTCAAGTTTCAATCCTAGTTGAATTTTGATTCTCTTCCTCACAAAGTGGCCGAAAATTTGTAGATAATTCCAAGGGAGATTTTTGGTTTTATGTGGATAAGGGTGAGATGCAGTTCGAGCTAGAAAATCCTATTTGAATTTTGATTCTCCTCACACTAGGGTGGCCAAATCTAGCCTTGTTTTTGGGCTAGGGAAAATTCGGTTATAGTGGGTAATGATGAGATAAATTCTAGTTAAAATCCTGTATGAATTTGGATTACAAAATCCCTATGTTTGGCTGAATCTTCCCTCACTTTTGGTCTATGGAATTTAGGATTTTATGTAGTGGATGAGGGAGAAAATCTTCTCCTAATCCAATTCGAATTCAAGGGATCACCTCATGCTAGTCTATAAATTGGGGTCCTACCACTCTAGTTCTCTCAGACCACAGACTCTCAGGTGAGCAGGCTTATTGTTGCATAACTCACCGTGACAATAAGTTCTTTAGAGATCTAGGTGGTCAGAAGAAGATTAGCAGTGCTAACATACCGATCAAGAAACCGAGTGCCCACACACTCTACCATTCGGGAATTAAAGAATAGTAAAGAAACCTAGTTGGTTGAAGCCCTATAGTCATTCTCCTCCTGTAGTTTAGCGTCCTCTGAGGTACGAGTTTATATTATTGTTCGTTTATTGTATATGGCATCACAAGATATTTAATTATCTTGAAAAATTTTTGTAATTCCACTGCACTGCTCTGATGCGTTTTTATTGATTTTTTCCTACAGGCTGAACCAAGCTCTAAGATGAACATGAAAGTTGTCCATCTCATTGAGGCCTTGAAATATCATTTTCACCAATTTTACAAATTTGACCTTTCTAAGCAAGTTGTGATCAGTATTTCAAAAGAGATTCAAAAACCACATTTTTGACTTAACACCAAAGAGTGTTCTTTCAAAATGAGACAAAGGATTTAAGACAATGACCATACCTTCCAACAGGGTGTTAAGAGAATTGTTTTTAAAGAGAATGTGTTTCTTAAAATGAAAATACGCTTGCAAACAATTTTCAAAATTGGTCAGATGATAAAGGTACCTCGATTACCTTAAATGGCCGATTAGTTAACTAGCCGATTAGCTAGTATTACCAAGAGAGAGAGAGAGAGAAAGAGAGACATGTTAATTGATTTATTAAGCAAATAAATCAATTAACCACGATTAGAAGATAGTTAAAGGAACTCTCCAAAAAGAGGGCAGTTTAGTACCGATGGTAATCGGTAACATATGTTGATGCATGTTTTAGTCACTAATGATATTAGTGACTCAAAAATAAGTGTTAATGAAACATGTTATGATGACAGGTAGATACCTATATTACGACAAGATGAAGTACAAATTGCCTACAGATCAGGTAAGTACAACTCCGCCTATAGCATGAATGAAAATGATTTTAAACAGTTATTTTTATGATGAGAATGTTTTTTTTTTATCACGTATGATTGATAAATAACATGATAAAGATGTATCAGTTAGCTGTTACGATAAGCATGCTTTATTTTTTAATTGCATATGATTATTGAATAACAAGATAGAGTTCGTGACATGATGATAGTAATTCATGATCTTAACAATTGGGTAATTAAGAAGTGAGTCAAGACTCGTTAAGCGTGTTGTACCGGCCTCTTAAGCTAGAAGAGGTTTTTTAGTTTAAGTATGACAAGCCAAGGCTCAAAAGAAAGTTTGTGGTTTCGGTGAATCTGTAGATCCACATGTATTCGGTACTGACACACGTGCCCTCAGATAAGTAAAGAAAGATAAAGCATGATGAAGCATAATTGAGTATAATTGGTTCATACATGATATACGATATGCATTAAAGTTGTATGATACATGTTATGCTTCTAAGTTATGATATATTTTTCAAAGTATGATATGTGTTTTTGAGTTATGATATATGCTTTGAGATATGGTATATGTTGTCAAGTTAGTGGATATGCCTTCAAGTTATGGCATATGTTTTTAAATGATAATTTTACGGGTTAAGTGTTGTACTTACTGAGAGTAAAGATCATCATGTGTGTTTATGCTATAGGTAACAAACCAATGGGCTAGACTCCGATGGACGATAATGGCGGCAGGGCTGAAGTGTGAAGGAAAATTAATCGGTAAAAACGTATCAGAGTGGCACAGCGGAACAATAAAAATTTTAGGATCGTTAAATGTCTCATGATGCCATATACAATAAACCAACAACAATTAAAACTCATACCTCAAGGACGCCAATCTGCAGGAGGAGAATGATCGGAGGGCTTCAACCAACTAGCCTTCTCTACTATTCTCCAATTCCCGAATGGCTGAGTGTGTGGGCACTCTGAACCTCGATCGGTATGCTAGCACTGCTAGTCTTCTTCCGATCACCCAGATCTCTAAAGAACTTATTGTCACAGTGAGTTGTGCAACAATAATCCTGCTCACCTGAAAGTCTGTGGTCTGAGAGAACTGGAGTGGCAGGACCTCAATTTATAGACCTGCATGAGGTGATTCTCTGAATTCGAATTGGATTAGGAGAAGATATTCTCCCTTATCCACAAGCATAAAATCTGAATTTTCCAAAGGGAAAATCCCGACAATAAATTCGGCCACTTTAGGATAATTCCAATCCAAATCTAAACAAGATTTTAACATGAATCTTATCTCCCTTTTACAACCAAAAAATCCGAAAATCCAAGGGATAAATCCCAACCAAAATTTCGGCCACTTTTGGATAAAGAAGAATCAAAATTCCACTAGGATTTTCAAGCTTGAATCTTATCTCATCCTTATCCAATATAATCGAATTTTCCCTAGAAGATATGCTCCAAATTTCGGCCACTTTTCTGGGAGGAGAGAATCCAAATTCAACTGGGATTGAAACTTGAATTTTTTTTCTTGAACCTTATCCACAAACACCGAAAATCCATTGAGGATAATCCTCAAAATTTTCATCCATATTTGGTTAGGAATTGGATTCAAAATTCAAGTAGGATTCAAACAAGATTTCCTCTCTATATCCAACTCAAATTCAAATTTCATTCCTTGTGAATTTACCACAACAAATTCGAATCCCACTTGGATTGTGATTCAAAATTTGAATTTCAAATTTCAAATTCAAATTTCAAATTTCAAATTTCAAATTGCAAATTGCAAATTTAAATTTCAAATTTGAATTTCAGATTCAAATTTCAAATTCGAATTTCAAATTCAAAATTCAAATTCAAAATTAAAATTTCAAATTTCAAAATCCACAAAACAGTTGTATTTCAAATTCAAATTCACATTTCAAATTCAAAATTCAAAATTCAAATTTCAAAATCGACAAAACAGTTGTATTTCAAATTCTTGTTCTTATGGATAATTTTCTACAACGCCAATCTAATATCAAATAAAATCATGGCAACTTTATTTGGAGTTCGAATAATCGTGTACTTTATTATCCAAAACAAAATCTGAATCCAACCGGAGAGAATCTTGTCGACCATTCTAATCCTATGTCAACACCATCCATGCATAATAAACTAGCCAATAGCATACACAAATCAATTTGCCAAACGTTAAGGAATTATGTGGAGCTAGTAGAGGGACTGATTGGACATTTATAATCGGGCTCCCGCAAATCCATATGATCATCATTCTTTACCGAACAACTCAATCATACGATCATTAATTTCAGAGTCACACCGCTATAAACTTAAAACTAAACTCCCAATTATATATCGTATTACGTAAGCCTGTGACAAGCTATCATCCAATGACCTTGTCATCTATGCAGAACCCTCATATGAAATCCATGATCAGCCTTAGGCCAAAGTCTATTTAATCCTACTAATCAGGCTATCTTAAAGTTCCATTATACTACCGAATAAAGAAAATGATTATTCACCATATATGAATAAGAAGTCATCCACCCAGCAGACGACCCAAGGCCTTGTCCATTTTCACATTCAGTATAATGCCTTTAAGAGGATACCCTTAACTCCTCATTAGAGCTATGATTCCGATATCTGTAAACAAACCCTTCATCGTATACAAGTCATGCACCCAATGAACCATTCTATAAGCTTACTACCTCTGAGACGCTTTAGCCATTGAAACATCAAAGTACACAAGTCATATACACGAAGCTGTCCATCTACTCAGGATTAAGGTTACTGCACAATGAACGTCAAAAGCAGATCGATCCACTCAAAGTGGACTTTGTAGATCAATCACGTTTTAGTCCCGGTCTAATATGTCACCACCAAGGAACATATCTATGTCTCTACTTGGGAGTCTATGCTCCAGACAGTCAAGACAAACCGTCCCCTCCAAGGCTTTAGACGACATAATAGTCTTAACATGAGTTAGATGCTCGGTCTATCCCCATAGACTACAGACCATAGTTTAGACCGCTAACTTTAAAACATTGTCTTTTTGTGTAAGAAAAAAAATCGGTAAAAACGTATCAGAGTGACGCAGCGGAACAATAAAAAATTTTTAGATCGTTAAATATCTCATGATACCATATACAATAAACCAGCAACAATTAAAACTCATACCTTAAGGATGCCAATCTGTAGGAGGAGAATGATCGGAGGGCTTCAACCAACTAGCCTTCTCTACTATTCTCTAATTTCTGAATGGCTGAGTGTGTGGGCACTCTGAACCTCGATCGGTATGCTAACACTGCTAGTCTTCTTCCGATCACCCAGATATCTAAAGAACTTATTGTCACGGTGAGTTGTGGAACAATAATTTTGCTCACCTGAGAGTCTGTGGTCTGAGAGAACTGGAGTGGCAGGACCTTTATTTATAGACCTGCATGAGGTGATTCTCTGAATTCGAATTGGATTAGGAGAAGATATTCTCCCTTATCCACAAGCATAAAATCTGAATTTTCCAAAGGGAAAATCACGACAATAAATTCGGCCACTTTAGGATAATTCCAATCCAAATCTAAACAAGATTTTAACATGAATCTTATCTCCCTTTTTCAACCAAAAAATCCGAAAATCCAAGGGATAAATCTCAACCAAAATTTCGGCCACTTTTGGATAAAGAAGAATCAAAATTCCACTAGGATTTTCAAGCTTGAATCTTATCTCATCCTTATCCAAAATAACTGAAAATCTCCTAGGAGATCTCCCTTAAATTTTCGACCATAATTAGGGAGGAGAGAATCCAAATTCAACTGGGATTGAAACTTGAATTTTTCCTTGAACCTTATCCACAAAAATTTGAAAATTCATTGAGGATAATCCTCAAAATTTTCATCCATGTTTGGTTAGGAATTGGATTCAAAATTCGAGTAGGATTCAAACAAGATTTCCTCTCTATATCCAACTCAAATTCAAATTTCATTTGTTGTGGATTTACCACAACAAATTCGAATCCCACTTGGATTGTGATTCAAAATTTGAATTTCAAATTTCAAATTCAAATTTCAAATTTCAAATTGCAAATTGTAAATTTAAATTTCAAATTTGAATTTCAGATTCAAATTTCAAATTCGAATTTCAAATTCAAAATTCAAATTCAAAATTAAAATTTCAAATTTCAAAATCCACAAAACAGTTGTATTTCAAATTCAAATTCAAATTTCAAACTCAAAATTCAAATTTCAAATTTCAAAATCTACAAAATAATTGTATTTCAAATTCTTGTTCTCATGGATAATTTTCTACAACTCCAATCTAATCTCAAATAAAATCATGGCAACTTTATTTGGAGTTCGAATAATCGTGTACTTTATTATCCAAAACAAAATCTGAATCCAACCGGAGAGAATCTTGTCGACCATTCTAATCCTATGTCAACACCATCCATGCATAATAAACTAGCCAATAGCATACACAAATCAATTTGCCAAACGTTAAAGAATTATGTGGAGCTAGTAGAGGGACTGATTGGAAATTTATAATCGAGCTCCCACAAATCCATATAATCATCATTCTTTACCGAACAACTCAATCATACGATCACTAATTTCAGAGTCACACCACTATAAACCTAAAACTAAACTCCCAATTATATATCGTATTACGTAAGCCTGTGACAAGCTATCATGCAATGACCTTGTCATGTATGCAGAACCCTCATATGAAATCCATGATCAGCCTTAGGCCAAAGTCCATTTAATCCTACTAATCAGGCTATCTTAAAGTTCCATTATACTACCGAATAAAGAAAATGATTATTCACCATATATGAATAAGAAGTCATCCACCCAGCAGACGACCCAAGGCCTTGTCCATTTTCACATTCAGTATAATGCCTTTAAGAGGATACCCTTAACTCATTAGAGCTATGATTCCGATATCTGTAAACAAACCCTTCATCGTATACAAGTCATGCACCTAATGAACCATTCTATAAGCTTACTACCTCTGAGACGCTTTAGCCATTGAAACATCAAAGTACACAAGTCATATACACGAAGCTGTCCATCTACTCAGGATTAAGGTTACTGCACAATGAACGTCGAAAGCAGATCGATCCACTCAAAGTGGACTTTATAGATCAATCACGCTTTAGTCCCGGTCTAATATGTCACCACCAAGCAACATATCTATGTCTCTACTTGAGAGTCTATGCTCCAGACAGTCAAGACAAACCGTCCCCTCCAAGGCTTTAGACAACATAATAGTCTTAACATGAGTTAGATGCTCGGTCTATCCCCATAGACTACAGACCATAGTTTAGACCGCTAACTTTAGAACATTGTCTTTTTGTGTAGGAAAATAAATCGATAAAAACGTATCAGAGTGATGCAGCGGAACAATAAAAAATTTTTAGATCGTTAAATATCTCATGATACCATATACAATAAACCAACAACAATTAAAACTCATACCTCAAGGATGCCAATCTACAGGAGGAGAATGATCGGAGGGCTTCAACCAACTAGCCTTCTCTACTATTCTCCAATTCCCGAATGGCTGAGTGTGTGGGCACTCTGAACCTCGATCGGTATGCTAGCACTGCTAGTCTTCTTCCGATCACCCAGATCTCTAAAGAACTTATTGTCACGGTGAGTTGTGCAACAATAATCCTGCGCACCTGAGAGTCTGTGGTCTGAGAGAACTGGAGTGGCAGGACCTCTATTTATAGACCTGCATGAGGTGATTCTCTGAATTCAAATTGGATTAGGAGAAGATATTCTCCCTTATCCACAAGCATAAAATCTGAATTTTCCAAAGGGAAAATCCCGACAATAAATTCGGCCACTTTAGGATAATTCCAATCCAAATCTAAACAAGATTTTAACATGAATCTTATCTCCCTTATTCAACCAAAAAATCCAAAAATCCAAGGGATAAATCCCAACCAAAATTTCGGCCACTTTTGGATAAAGAAGAATCAAAATTCCACTAGGATTTTCAAGCTTGAATCTTATCTCATCCTTATCCAAAATAACTGAAAATCTCCTAGGAGATCTCCCTTAAATTTTCGACCATAATCAGGGAGGAGAGAATCCAAATTCAACTTGGATTGAAACTTGAATTTTTCCTTGAACCTTATCCACAAAAATTCGAAAATTCATTGAGGATAATCCTCAAAATTTTCATCCATATTTGGTTAGGAATTGGATTTAAAATTCAAGTAGGATTCAAACAAGATTTCCTCTCTATATCCAACTCAAATTCAAATTTCATTCCTTGTGGATTTACCACAACAAATTCGAATCCCACTTGGATTATGATTCAAAATTTGAATTTCAAATTTCAAATTAAAATTTCAAATTTTAAATTTCAAATTGCAAATTTAAATTTCAAATTTGAATTTCAAATTCAAATTTCAAAATCGAATTTCAAATTCAAAATTCAAATTCAAAATTAAAATTTCAAATTTCAAAATCCACAAAACAGTTGTATGTCAAATTCAAATTCAAATTTCAAATTCAAAATTCAAATTTCAAATTTCAAAATCTACAAAACTGTTGTATTTCAAATTCTTGTTCTCATGGATAATTTTCTACAACTCCAATCCAATCTCAAATAAAATCATGGCAACTTTATTTGGAGTTCGAATAATCGTGTACTTTATTATCCAAAACAAAATCTGAATCCAACCGGAGAGAATCTTGTCGACCATTCTAATCCTATGTCAACACCATCCATGCATAATAAACTAGCCAATAGCATACACAAATCAATTTGCCAAACATTAAGGAATTATGTGGAGCTAGTAGAGGGACTGATTGGACATTTATAATCGGGCTCCCGCAAATCCATATGATCATCATTCTTTACCGAACAACTCAATCATACGATCATTAATTTCAGAGTCACACCACTATAAACCTAAAACTAAACTCCCAATTATATATCGTATTACGTAAGCCTGTGACAAGCTATCATCCAATGACCTTGTCATGTATGCAGAACCCTCATATGAAATCCATGATCAGCCTTAGGCCAAAGTCCATTTAATCCTACTAATCAGGCTATCTTAAAGTTCCATTATACTACCGAATAAAGAAAATGATTATTCACAATATATGAATAAGAAGTCATCCACCCAGCAGACGACCCAAGGCCTTGTCCATTTTCACATTCAGTATAATGCCTTTAAGAGGATACCCTTAACTCCTCATTAGAGCTATGATTCCGATATCTGTAAACAAACCCTTCATTGTATACAAGTCATGCACCCAATGAACCATTCTACAAGCTTACTACCTCTGAGACGTTTTAGCCATTGAAACATCAAAGTACACAAGTCATATACACGAAGCTATCCATCTACTCAGGATTAAGGTTACTGCACAATGAACATCAAAAGCAGATCGATCCACTCAAAGTGGACTTTGTAGATCAATCATGCTTTAGTCCCGGTCTAATATGTCACCACCAAGCAACATATCTATGTCTCTACTTGAGAGTCTATGCTCCAGACAGTCAAGACAAACCGTCCCCTCCAAGGCTTTAGACAACATAATAGTCTTAACATTAGTTAGATGCTCGGTCTATTCCCATAGACTACAGACCATAGTTTAGACCGCTAACTTTAGAACATTGTCTTTTTGTGTAGGAAAATAAATCGGTAAATACCTATCAGAGTGACACAGCGGAACGATAAAAAATTTTTAGATCGTTAAATATCTCATGATACCATATACAATAAACTAACAACAATTAAAACTCATACCTCAAGGATGCCAATCTTGCAGGAGGAGAATGAACGGAGGGCTTCAACCAACTAGCCTTCTCTACTATTCTCCAATTCCCGAATGGCTGAGTGTGTTGGCACTCTGAACCTCGATCGGTATGCTAGCACTGCTAGTCTTCTTCCGACCACCTAGATCTCTAAAGAACTTATTGTCACGGTGGGCTGTGCAATAATAAGCCTACTTACCTGAGAGTCTGTGGTCTAAGAGAACTGGAGTGGTAGGACCTCTATTTATAGACCTGCATGAGGTGATTCTCTAAATTCGAATTGGACTAGGAAAAGATATTCTCCCTTATCCACAAGCACAAAATCTGAATTTTCTAAGGGGAAATCCCAACAATAAAATTCAGCCACTTTAGGATAAATCCAATCCAAATCTAAACAAGATTTTAACTAGAATTTTATCTCCCTTTTTCAACCAAAAAATTTAAAAATTCCAAGGAGAAAATCTCCTCAAAATTTCGGCCACTTTTAGGATAAGGGAGAATCAAAATTCCACTAGGATTTTCAAGCTTGAATCTTATCTCATCCTTATCCAATATAATCGAATTTTCCCTAGAAGATATGCTCCAAATTTCGGCCACTTTTCTGGGAGGAGAGAATCCAAATTCAACTGGGATTGAAACTTGAATTTTTTTTCTTGAACCTTATCCACAAACACCGAAAATCCATTGAGGATAATCCTCAAAATTTCATCTATCATTAGTTAGGATTTGGATTCAAAATTCAAGTAGGATTCTAACAAGATTATCCTCTCCATATCTAACTCAAATTTGAATTTTAAACCTTGTGGATTTACCACAACAAATTCGAATCCCTCTTGGACTGTGATTCAAAATTTGAATTTCAAATTTCAAATTCGAATTTCAAATTCAAATTTCAAATTTCAAATTTAAATTTCAAATTCGAATTTCAAATTCGAATTTCAAATTCAAATTTCAAATTTCAAAATCCACAAAATAGTTGTGTTTCAAATTCTTGTTCTTATAGATAATTTTCTACATCTCCAATCCAATCTCAAATAAAATCATGGCAACTTTATTTGGAGTTCGAATAATTGTGTACTCTATTATCTAAAACAAAATCTGAATCCAACCGGAGAGAATCTTGTCTATCATCCTAATCCTATGTCATCACCATCCATGCATAATAAACCAGCCAAGAGCATACACAAATCAATTTGCCAAACGTTAAGGAATTATGTGGAGCTAGTAGAGGGACTGATTGGACATATATAATCGGGCTCCTGCAAATCCATATGATCATCATTCTTTACCGAACAACTCAATCATATGATCACTAATTGCAGAGTCACACCACTATAAACCTGAAACTGAACTCCCAATTATATACCGTATTACGTAAGCCTGTGACAAGCTATCGTCCAATGACCTTGTCATGTATGCAGAACTCTCATATGATATCCGTGATCAGCCTTAGGCTAAAGTCCGTTTAATCCTACTGATCAGGTTATCTTAAAGTTCTATTATACTACCGAATTAAGAAAATGATTATTCACCATATGTGAATAAGAAGTCATCTGCCCAACAGACGACCCAAGGCCTTGTCCATTTTCACATCCAGTATAATGCCTTTAAGAGGATACCTTTAACTCCTTAGAGCTATGATTCCGATATCCGTAAACAAACCCTTCATCGTATACAAGTCATGCACCCAACGAACCGGTCTATAAGCTTACTACCTCTGAGACGCTTTAGCTATTGGAACATCAAAGTACACAAGTCATATACATGAAGTAGTTCATTTACTCAGGATTAAGGTTATTGCACAATGAACGTCAAAAACAGATTGATCCACTCATAGCGGACTATGTAGATCAATCACGCTTTAGTCCCGGTCTAATATGTCACCACTAAGCAACATATCTATGTCTTTATTTGGGAGTCCAGCTCTAGACAGTCAAGACAAACCATCCCCTCTAAGGCTTTAGACAACATAATAGTCTTAACATGAGTTAAGTGCTCAATCTAACACCATAGACTACAGACCATAGTTTAGACCGCTAACTTTAGAACATTGTCTTCTCGCATACAAAAGTCCATTGCATGCAATGTTCTAATAGTTTAATACAAACAGTCAGGGAGCAATATTTGCTTACATTTACTTTAACATGTAAATAGAACCAGTACAGATAGCAATGTAATGAATAACCTCTATATATAATTTTATTATCCAGTTCAAAATAAATACATCAAAATGTCTCTAATACTTAGGGCATTTCCTAACAATCTCCCACTTGCCCTAAGCCAGTAGATGTGCCATGTTACGCATCCCCATCGCCTCTACATGCCTCTCAAAGCTTCTAGCTACCAAAGTCTTAGTAAAGGGATCGGCAATGTTGTCCTCAGACGCGATCTTACATACATCCACTTGTCCTGTCTCCACGTGCCCTCTAATAATGTGATACCTCCAATCTATGTGCTTGGTCCTCTTGGGGTGCCGAGATTCCCTTGTGTTGGGAATAGCCCTAGTGTTATCACAGTAAAGTGTGATAGGCTTGTCAATACCCGGAATGACCTCAAGGTCTCTAAAGAACTTGCGGAGCCAAACTGCTTCTTTAGATGCCTCAATCGTAGCCACATACTCAGCCTCCATAGTAGAGTCAGCTGTGCAGCCCTGCTTCACGCTCCTCCATACAATGGCACCCCCTCCGAGCAAAAACACTGATCCAGATGTCGATTTCCTTGAATCCTAACAAGTCTGGAAGTCTGAGTCCGTGTATCCTATGGGTGTTAGGTCCCCTCCAGAATACACCAGCATATAGTCCCTCGTTCTATTAAGATACTTGAGTATGTGCTTTACTGCTTGCCAGTGCTTGGTTCCAGGATTCGCTTGATATCGACTCACCATACCTACTGTAAAACATATGTCTGGGCGGGTGCAAAGCATAGCATACATAAGGCTACCCACAGCGGATGCATAAGGGACCTTACTCATACACTCTCTTTCTTCTGATGTCTTAGGACAGGCATCCAATGAAAGAGTTAGACCGGCAATGGAAGGTTGTGAGCCTTTCTTTGCCTCTTGCATTGCATATTTGTCAATTATTTTATCTATGTATGAAGCTTGGGATAATGCTATCATTTTGTTCTTTCGATCTCTGAAGAGACGAATGCCTAGAACATAATTAACTTCTCCCAAGTCCTTCATGTCAAACTGTTGGTGTAACCAAAACTTGACCAATGATAAGTTTCCTACATCATTCCCAATGAGTAGTATATCATCGACATAGAGTATCAGAAAGACCACTTTTCCATCCTTAATACGTTTATAAACATAAGATTCATCAACGTTCTGATCAAAACCAAATGTCTTAATCGCTTGATCAAACCTCTGGTTCCATGAGCAGGATGCTTACTTTAGTCCATAAATGGATCTAAGCAACTTGCAGACTTTCCTTTCTTGGCCTTTCGCTACGAACCCTTCGGGCTGTATCATATAGATACACTCTTCAAGATGGCCATTTAAGAATGCCGTCTTGACATCCATTTGCCAGATCTCGTAATCGAGAGCCGCAGCAATGGACAGAAGAATACGGATAGACTTCAGCATAGCAACAGGTGAAAAGGTTTAATCGTAATCGATTCCAGCCTTTTGCGTGTACCCCTTTGCAACCAGTCTAGCTTTGAAAGTTTCCACTCTCCCTTCTGCATCCTTCTTTCTTTTGTAGACCCATTTGCATCCAATGGATTTTATACCATCCGGCAAATCTACAAGTTCCCAAATAGAGTTGGATTTCATAGAATCCATCTCATTGTTCATAACCTGTTTCCAAGATTTAGAATCAACATCATTTATAGCTTCATCATAGGTGACCGAATCATCCTCATGCTCATGAGCTTTGGCTTGGTATATCTCAGCATCATACATGAAGAAATTAGGTTTCTTTGAAACCCTCCCACTACGACGAGGCACCCTAAATTGTTGATCGTCTGCAGGTCCTTCACCGGAACTCGGACTTGCGTCGAAAACCGAAATCTGTGGAGCAGTTCTTTCACCCGATAACTCCTCTAGCACTACTTTGCTTCGAGGCTTAAAGTCCTTCATGTGACTTTCCTCCAAGAATGTCGCATGGGTTGAGACAATGACTTTTTATTCCTTCGGGTTATAGAACAGACCTCCTTTAGTTCCTTTTGGATACCCTACAAACATGCACAATTTTGATCTTGGTTCTAACCTTTTCGCATCCCCATCCAGTACATGCGCCGGGCAGCCCCATATTCTCATATGTCCAAGGGAGGGCTTCCTGCCACGCCACAATTCATACGGAGTTCTGGGAATTGATTTGCTTGGAACCTGATTCAGAATATAGCATGTCGTTTATAAAGCATATCCCCAAAATGATAATGACAGCGTTGAATAACTCATCATGGACCGTACCATATCCAACAAGGTCCTGTTTCTCCTTTCGGCTACACCATTCTGTTGTGGAGTACCAGGTGCAGTCAATTGGGACAATATCCCGTTCTCTACAAGATGTCCTAGAAATTCATTGGAGAGGTATTCACCACCTCGATCAGATCGAAGTGTCTTTATGGATTTATCCAATTGCTTTACCACTTCCGCACGATACTCTTTGAACTTGTCAAAGGTTTCGCTCTTGCGGTGCATCAGATACATATATCCATACCTCGAGTAATCATCTATAAAGGAGACATAATACTCAAACCCTCCTCGTGTTGTGACGTTCATGGGGCCACATACGTCAGTGTGCACAATTTCTAAGAGCTCCTAAGCCCTTGTACCCTTAGCTCCAAAAGACCTCTTAGTCATTTTACCCTCTAGACAAGACTCACATTGGGGAAGACGTACCTCCTTCAGAGATTCCAGAGGACCGTCTTCCACCAATCTTTGAATCCTATCCTGATTAATCTGACCAAGTCTTAAATGCAAAAGATACGCCTTGTTAGAGTGAGAAACTTTCAACCTTTTAGAGTTATCAATTAATTCAGTGTCAAGCAGTGAGTACATCTTTGGTTTGATCAAATATAGGTTTCCATCCATCCATCCAGAACAGATAAAAGACTTATTTCTACGAATATCAACTCTTTTACTAAAAGAAACTGAATAAGAATCCTTTATTAAACAAGCTACCGATATAAGGTTCCTCCCAAAATTAGGAACATAAAAACAGTCTTTCAATAAAATAAACCTAAATTGATCAAAGTAAAGATAAACATCTCCCACTGCCTCAGCCACTACAATGCTACCATCTCCAGTCCGCAACGAGAGGCTCCTATCATGTAGACTTCTCGTTTCCACGAACCCCTACATAGAAACACAAACATGATTAGTGGCACCCGAATCAATGACCCAAGTGTCTTTCTATTCTTCCACCAAACATGCTTCTAAGTAGTGAAGTTCCTTACCTTCCTTGCCCTTGGTGGCTAGGAATTCCCGGTAAGCCTTCTTAAAGTGACCTACCTTCCCACAATGGAAGCATTTGGACTTTTTAGGGTCCTTAGGCTTCTTGTTCTTCTTCTTCTTCTTCCCGTCCGAGACAGGAGGATCAGAAGAACTAGAAGCTACTTGCTTCTTATTTGGCCTCTTCCTCTTCCGTGAGGGATTGGTAGATTCCGTCAAATTGGCCTCTCCTTTGGGTTGGACGTCATCTCCATCCCTGATCATCCGCTCATAAGCCTGTAGTTGCTTCATGAGCTCGGTTAGTCCTAACTCCCTCGTCACCAGATTGTATGTGGCCTTAAACCCCACAAAATTTTTAGACAGAGTTTTGAACACCATCTCGATCTGGGTGTTGTAGTCCAACTGAGCAATGTTCTCGGCAGCCTCAGTAAAGAATCCCATTAGAGTGATCATATGGTCCTTCACCGGAGTACCCGCCTTTTGCTTAGAGTTCATAATGCTGGTTATAGCGGACTGTTGAGCCAGCTTTTCTTGGCCTCCAAACATGTCCTCTAGATTTTCCATGATCTCCCCAGCAACTTGATAAGTCTCATGCTACTTTTGTAAAGCACTCGTCATGCTAGCAAGCATGTAGCATCGGGCTATATCATTGGATTCTCTCCAACGAGTATAGGCAACCGGGACCTCCTCAAGCGGTGTGTCAGGTTTGGGCCCTGGTGGGCATGGTTCGTCCAGTACGAACTTGTGTCTCTCGCAGCTGAGAACTATCAACAGATTTCTTTTCCAATCCTTATAATTATCACCATTCAATTTATTCTCAGTAAGAATTGAAATGAGGGGTGTCGGTGACATTTTGAACTGAAATAAAATTATACTAGACATCATTACAAAGCCCAAGCAAATATACAGATAATTTAGCAAATAAAACATACAAGTATGTTCCTACATGAAACTTAAAAAACATGTAGCATTACAACGGTAATTCTCAGCACCTATTGGCCCAAGCCACCGAGGGGTGGTCATGAAAACAAATAGCCGGAATATGGACCCCATCCAATTAATATATGTTGCCTTAAATCCTCTAAGGTTAAGACATATATTAATAACCGCTTATTTGGCCACCAGTTTAGTTAACAGAGCTTCTAGGGAAGGTTAATAACTAAACAAGTCTTGAGTATATAACCATTGTTTACGTAGCCTGATCCACGTCCTACCAAGCTACCAAGGGGTGGTCATGAATAGGATCATACCCAAACACGTTTTCCACATAGGAGATCCAATCTAGTATACCGGCGGTGGTAAACACCTACCGAGGAGTGTGGTTAGGGCAGAACTGACGCAAGGTGTTACCATGCTTTCACATATGGATCAACAATGGAGGCCGTGGGTTTTGTTTGAAACCCTCTCCCACTCAATATTTTGGAAAACATGCAAGTTTTGACAAATATGTATGATCAATATAGTATGAGCGGCACTCACCTATCCTATATTGTGGGCGCGACCCATCTAGCTTGGGTCGTCCACCTTATCTTGCTTGCTTTCTTTATTCTTTGCTTATTCTTACTTAACTTACTTGTCTTTATAACTTTCTTCTTCTTTAGGGGTTTAAAAGATTTGTACTTAAAAAACTAGGAATATATATTTTTTTTAAACTTGACTGAATGAAACTATTAGTTCTTTGAAATCGTGTATACATAAATATATACGTACTACTTAATATATTTTTTTTCCCAAAATATATTTTGCGGTCTTGTTACTTTAAAGTACGTAAAAATAAAAACATACTTTTAAGCTTGTTTCACTACTTTACATACTACACTCTTGTCTTATCTTTATACATATACATCACTATTACACTTTCTTTCTTTTACACTTTGATTACAGTGGAACTCTGCGAAACGGAACCATAACCCATCCATGACATCGCTGGGATCTGCCTGCCAGTCCGCTACTCTTGTTTCATATTGCTGGTTGCTTACCTTTATTACCTACATCACGAATAGACTAATGAGCTAAAGCTCAGCAAGTACAAACATACAAGTAAATAAGCTGAATACACCACACTTAGGGTTAGTCAACTTATGACCAATTATTTTCTTACTCCTATGCTTTACTTATTCTTTCTATTCTATTTCTTTCTTTTCTTTGCTTTACTTTATCTTGCTTAATCTTTCACTTGTGGGCCCGTGGTTGGACGTACCTAATGCGTGCAGACCAATAGAGGATCAGAGGAGCGACCCACCAATCAACCCTAAGGTCATCTCTGGACTACTACCTATAGGTAGCAAGTCAAGCCATCAACTACCTCATTATTAACGAGGCAGCGCCACACAATTGGGGTGGAGGCTATCTTTAAACCTCAAAACTGGAGAGGCCGGTACGCTAACCTTAACTTTTAAGTCTTATTATTTGACTTATCTTATTCCTCTTTTCTTTATCTGATATTGCTTAACTATTCTTGTGAACATGTTAGTATCATGTCACAAACTGAATAACTTAAATGTGTGTATATATATAATACAACTCCATGGCAAGTCAATTCGTGAGTAGACAATTAAATGTCTGTACTTACAGCACTTGTGCTATTGTAAACTTCTGTGGTCCGTCGAGCTCCTTTGCCCGTCTCTAATTGAGTTTCCTAAAGACACAATGTCATCAGTTAATACATTTTCATTAACTGACTTTATTATACTAAAATCTGAACTTTAGCTTTTTAAAATCTTAATTAAAATCTTATAACGACATTTAAAGTCCTAATGACTCTGTTTAGACTTTTCTAGTGCTCTAGCAACCATTTCCGAGCATTTCAGAAATTTTAGTAAACTGGGTGAATAGTAATTTTGACCGTGAATAGTACTATTCATGTGAATAGTGCCATGCACGTGAATAGTAACTGGGCCAGGGGATGTTTCTGTCTTTCTATTTAGACTGGGTTCCCTAAGTCCGAGAGCCATAAAATAGCTAATTGGAGGGTGGGTTTAACGCCCCTTTCTTGACTTTTATAGACTTTTTGGTCGAAATGACCATTTTGCCCTTAACGGTTCTTGGGGTCGTAACATTCTCATTTTGATGCTTAAACGGGATTTTCTGAGTCCCTAAAATCTTAAAATAATCTTTTCTAGGTCTCGGTAAATTTTTACAACTTAATTGTTGCGATTACACTATTTACTTATTACCCGTCCCTCGGGTGGTACTATTCCGACCCTTGGGGTTGTGGCTCGTTTTTCTAGCATTTCAGAGCTTCAAACGAGCTTTTCACTAATCTTAAAAACATTTCTTATTCTCTTCTCGACCTAGGTCTCCGAGGGGCTCGGGTTTTTCCATCCCAACCCTAAACTTTACCCTTGTTACCCAAAACGCCCTTGACGTTATTTTTTTCCCGTCCTCTCGGCATTTTAGATTTTTAGGGGTCGGTTTACTATTCTGCGAGACTTGCTTTCTTACTTCAAACTTTAAGGTACCAAGGGATCTCGGTTTTCATTTCGGAGCATATTTTTATCGCTCGTTTCCTGAAATACCCTTAATGCTGCTTTAAAAATTTCGGCAGCATTTCTGCTTAAATTTTAGGTTCCCGACGTTTAGTAAATGCCTCAAACCATCTATCCTAATCTAAACCTACCATGTACTATACCAGAGGCCTATTTTATGCAAAAGTTTCTAAACTTTTACGTAAAAACCTTCCACATTCTCAATGTATAAATCACACACAAAGTCTTTATTTTTCACTCACATTAACCACGGTTTTAGTTTAGGTTTCCAACACCAAAACTTTCTTTCTTTCAACATTCTTTCTCTTACTTTTCTTCTTGGTTTTTAAGGCATATTCAACACCAAAACCAAATAAAATTCTTATTGAAATCTCACTTGGATGCCATGGGTTTTATGCTAAATCCTAACCTAACTTTGGCTTTCAATTCAACCACTTACACAAGATTATATTCTACATCATTCTAACTTCCCACAACACTAAATCGCATGATTTTTTTACATGTTCTTCACACTAGGTATACATGGTTCCTTTTTAGAAAACTTTTACAAAATTTTGTTTCAAACTTTTTAACTTTTCTTTCTAAACATTTTACACATCAAAACACATGTTTAAATCAACCAAAACCAACTCAAAATTCTTTCCAAACCCTAGTAACATACATGGTTTTTCTTGAAACAAAGCGAATCCCACTTTGGTTTTAAGCTTTCAAATTTTCTTTCTAGTTGTTTTACATATCAAAGCACACTTTAAAACAACAATTTAATTAAATCAAACTTGAAATTCTTTGAACCCATACACTTAGCCACGGGTTCCTCACAAAACTAACATGAAAAATTCTTGTTTCAAGCTTCTAAATTACTCTTTAACTATCATGCAAACTAATTAACCTTAAACAACAAGGTTTAAACTAAAATTTTCTCATTCTTTTCCACTCAACATAGCCACGGATTTTTGTTTCAAAATACCAAAGAAAAGCTTGAAATTTCAAGCTTACTTTGCTATGTTACTCAACACGTGCTTAGGAAGAACTTTACGTAAGATTTTGACACCAAACTTTGAAGAAACTCAAGCTCAATGGAGGGGAAGAGTCATGGATTCAAAGGGCAGCAAAGGGGCTGTAATTTCAGAAAAAAATTCTGATTTCATGAAGCCAAAAACGTTTTTATAAAGGGAGGCCAAAAAGGAGGGCTTTTTAGTAATTTTCTTTAGGGACTTTTTAGCAACTTTTTAAGGGTTTATTTGTAAACTTTTTGGGGTCAAAATATAATTATTTTGGCTGTCTTTCCAGCTGTAAAACTGACCTACTCAGCCCTCATCCACAAAAATTTTTTTAAAAAAATCAACTTTGCATTTTTGGCTTAATCTTAGCCCTTGATCTTACCTGCCTTTAATCTTAGCCATTCATCCTACCTACCATCCTTTTTCTTCTAATTTCTTATTCCTAATTATGACATCATCCATGATGTCATCTAATTAATCCATAGGCCAAAGTTTGACCAAAAGTCAAACCGAACCAAACTTTACCGAAATCGCGTAGGCGGGTTTCTGACGCCTCTTGTGCGATCGGTTTACCTTATTCTACTGTCGTTGGGCTAAAAATCAATGATGAAGTTTTTCGTCCTTTAGTAACCTTAGGTTTTACCTAGGGTAATCTCTTGGTTTCTTTGGCCCCAAAATGCTTCATCATTTTACCGAAGATGACGAAATTTCTAGGGTGACATACCGGAGGACTTGTCTAGCCATCCGTACTGTCAAATTATTCTAATATGTCTTAAAACTCTTACAAACCCTAAATTACTTTTCTTACTGTGCTCTTACTTTGACTTACCATATTCTTATCTTTACACTATTCGGATACCGAAACTACTCTTTTTTGAGCGTTTTGGCCTGAAATCACTTTCTTATTCATATACTTTATTCTCTACTTATTTTTGGAGATTTTAATTCCTCTAAAACATCTATTTATTACTATCAACACTATAATTTGTCTAATTACAAACATATTATTTCTTTACATTCTTGTTTATAGAACTCATAGAAAACCCTAGATTAAACTAAGTTACACTGCTAGAATTCTCTGGTCATCACATAGATGACATGTTATCAAATATGCATACAAAACATCCATCAACATATTTATACATCCATGACATATCACAGAAAAAATAATTGACAGATAAATAACCAAACCATGGTTCCATCCTAGAACAAAGAAAATAAAGATTACAAAATTCCATCCAAAGCATTCTTTGGGTCTTGAATTTTGTTCCGTCTTCTTGTATCCATCTTTATGTAGCCTCTCCATTTATTTCTTATCCCATGAACCATTTAAAATTTAAATTCCAAAAATTTAAATTTCAAATTCAAATTCCAAATTCAAATTTCAAATTTAAATTTCAAATTCAAATTTTTAAACAATTTTAAACATCATCTATAATAATATGTAATTTCAAAAATTTCAAATTTTCAATTACATATATTTAAACATGATTTAAAATTAAATCTCAAATTTAAAAATAAAAAAATTTTGATTTTTGAACAGTCGCAGCACCGCCCCCGGAGGCAGCAGCCGCCGTGGGCAGCCCCCTGCCGTCGGGGGGCTGGCAGCCCACGGCCACCCCTTGTGCAGCCCTGTCGGGCTGCAGGCCAAGTCTACAGCGCCAGGTTGCACGCCTAGGCTGGGCGCAGCAGCCGACAGGCTACACGCCCAGGTTGCGGCCAGCCTTGGGGAGGCCACGGCCACCCTCGGCTACAGGCCAAGCCTGAGGCCGTGGGTGGTCATGGCCTGTCAAGGGGTTGCCGCAGCCCCATCAAGGCCTGATGGCCTATCCCGAGGGGTCGTGTCTCGATTTTCATGCTGGCCTAAGTATTAGAGACATTTTGATGTATTTATTTTGAACTGGATAATAAAATTATATATATAGAGGTTATTTATTACATTGCTATATGTCCTCGTTTTATTTACTTGTTAAAGTAAATGTAAGCAAATATGGCTCCCTGACTGCTTGTGTTAAACTGTTAGAACGTTGCATGCAATGGACTTTTGTATGCGAGAAGACAATGTTCTAAAGTTAGCGGTCTAAACTATGGTCTGTAGTCTATGGGGTTAGACCGAGCATCTAACTCATGTTAAGACTATTATGTTGTCTAAAGCCTTAGAAGGGACGGTTTGTCTTGACTGTCTAGAGCATTGACTCCCAAGTAGAGACATAGATATGTTGCTTGGTGGTGACATATTAGACCGAGACTAAAGTGTGATTCATCTACGAAGTCCGCTTTGAGTGGATCGATCTACTTTTGACGTTCATTATATAGTGACCTTAATCCTGAGTAAATGGACAGCTTCATGTATATGACTTGTGTACTTTGATGTTCCAATGGCTAAAGCGTCTCAAAGGTGGTAAGCTTATAGACCGGTTCGTTGGATGCATGACTTGTATACGATGAAGGGTTCGTTTACAGATATCAGAATCGTAACTCTAATGAGGAGTTAAGGGTATCCTCTTAAAGGCATTATACTGAATGTGAAAATGGACAAGGCCTTGGGTCGTCTGCTCGGTGGATGACTTCTTATTCACATATGGTGAATAATCATTTTCTTTATTCGGCAGTATAATGGAACTTTAAGATAGCCTGATCACTAGGATTAAATGGACTTTGACCTAAGGCTAATCATGGATATCATATAAGGGTTCTGCATACATGACAAGGTCATTGGATGATAGCTTGTCGCAGGCTTACGTAATACGGTATATAATTGGGAGTTCAGTTTCAAGTTTATAGTGGTGTGACTCTGAAATTAGTGATCATATGATTGAGTTGTTCAGTAAAGAATGAAGATCATATGGATTTGCAGGAGCCCGATTATATATGTCTAATTAGTCCCTCTACTAGCTCCACATAATTCCTTAACATTTGGCAAACTTGATCTATGTATGCTATTGGCTAGTTTATTATGCATGGATGGTGTTGACATAGGATTAGGATGGTCGACAAGATTCTCTCCAGTTGGATTCAGATTTTGTTTTGGATAATAGAGTACACAATTATTTGAACTCCAAATAAAGTTGCCATGATTTTATTTGAGATTGGATTGGAGTTGTAGAAAATTATCCATGAGAACAAGAATTTAAAATACAACTGTTTTGTGGATTTTGAAATTTGAATTTTGAATTTGAAATTTGAATTTGAAATTTGAATTTAAAATTTGAATTTGAAATTTAAATTTGAAATTTGAAACTTGAAATTTAAAATTTGAAATTTGAAATTGAAATTTGAAATTCAAATTTTGAATCACAGTCCAAGTGGGATTCGAATTTGTTGTGGTAAATCCACAAGGAATGAAATTCGAATTTGAGTTGGATATGGAGAGGAAATCTTGTTTGAATCCTACTTGAATTTTGAATCCAAATCCTAACCAAATATGGACGAAAATTTTGAGGATTATCCTCAATGAATTTTTGGATTTTTGTGGATAAGGTTCAAGGAAAAGTTCAAGTTTCAATCCCAGTTTAATTTGGATTCTCTCCTCCCTGATTATGGCCGAAAATTTGAGGAAGATCTCCTAGGAGATTTTTGATTATTTTGGATAAGGATGAGATAAGATTCAAGCTTGAAAATCCTAGTGGAATTTTGATTCTTCCTTATCCAAAAGTGGCCGAAATTTTGGTTGGGATTTATCCCTTGGATTTTCAGATTTTTTGGTTGAAAAAGGGAGATAAGATTCATGTTAAAATCTTGTTTAGATTGGATTGGAATTATCCTAAAGTGACCGAATTTATTGTTGGGATTTTCCCCTTGGAAAATTCAGATTTTATGATTGTGGATAAGCGAGAATATCTTTTCTTAATAAATTCAGAGAATCACCTCATGCAGGTCTATAAATAGAGATCCTGCCACTCCAGTTCTCTTAGACCACAGACTCTCAGGTGAGCAGGCTTATTGTTGCACAACTCACCGTGACAATAAGTTCTTTAGATGTGTGGGTGGTCGGAAGAAGACTATCAGTGCTAGCATACCGATCAAGGTTCACAGTGCCCACACACTCAGCCATTCGGGAATCGGAGAATAGTAGAGAAGGCTAGTTGGTTGAAGCCCTCCGGTCATTCTCCTCCTACAGATTGGCGTCCTTGAGGTATGAGTTTTAATTGTTGTTGGTTTATTGTATATGGCATCATGGGATATTTAATGATCTTGAAAAATTTTATTGTTCCACTACGCCACTCGGATACGTTTTTACCGATTATTTTCCTACAATTGGTATCAGAGCCATCTCATGACTATTCCATGTACATAAATTAGACAATTACTTAGTCTTTTATTTATGTATGGATTTGATATTTAGAGAGTGACATTCTAGGATTCCTTTATGTTGTTATCATGGATTATGTATGTAGTATGTGGTTATTTTAATTTTTTAAATTATTATAAGCATGCTTGTTTTTTCCGGTTATGGTTCCTTAGAATTTAGAAAAATTATATCTAGGATGTTTTATGTAACCATGGGAGCAGTTTATTAACACTGTAATTTTCCCATGGATTTTATTTTTGTCTCTTAGAATTATTATGGTTAGAATTTTTGTACACCGGAAACGGTTTAGGAAATTTTATGTAATTATTCTTAGAGGAGATTGAAGATTGAAGATTGTAATTTATTTTTCCCAAAAGTTAAATTTGATTTAAGGTTGAAATTTTATTGTGTGGAAAATTTCAATTTAATTTGGATTCAAATTAATTTTTGGAGATCCTAATAGGTAAATTGGAATATGGCATGAAAATCGAGACACGACCCCTCGGGATAGGCCGTCGAGCCTTGGTGGGGCTGCAGCCCCTGCCCTCGGGCAAGATGGGGCTGCGGCAGCCCCTTGACAGGCCATAAACACCCACGACTGCAGGCTTGGCCTGCAGCCGAGGGTGGCCGTGGTATCCCCAAGGTTGGCCGCAGCCTGGGTGTGTAGCCTGTGGCTGCAGGCGCTGCCTGTAGCCTACCGGCTGCTGCGCCTAGCCTAGGCGTGCAGCCTGGCACTACAGGCTTGGCTTGTAGCCCAGCAGGGTTGCACAAGGGGCGGCCGTGGGCTACCAGCCCCTGCGGGGGTTGGGGGCTACCCACGGTGGCTGCCGCCTCTGGGGGCAGTGGTGCGATGGTTCAAAAATCGAAAAATTTTGATTTTTAAATTTGAGACTTAATTTTAAATCATGTTTAAAAATATGTAATTAAAAATTTGAAAATTTGAAATTACATATTATTATACATGATGTTTAAAATTGTTTAAAATTTGAATTTGAAATTTAAATTTGAAATTCAAATTTGGAATTTGAATTTGAAATTTAAATTTTTGGAGATTTAAATTTTAAATAATTCATGGGATGAGAAATAAATGGAGAGGCTACATAAAGATGGATACAAGAAGTCGGAACAAAATTCAAGACCCAAAGAATGCTTTGGATGGAATTTTGTAATCTTTATTTTCTTTGTTCTGGATGGAACCATGGCTTGGTTATTCTGTCAATTATTTTTTCCGTGATAGGTCATGGATGTATAAATATGTATTGATGGATGTTTTATATGCATATTTGATAACATGTCATATAGGATAGGTGAGTGCCGCTCATACTATATTAATCATACATATTTGTCAAAACTTGCATGTTTTTCAAAATATTGAGTGGGAGAGGATTTCAAACAAAACCCACAGCTTCCATTGTTGATCCATATGTGAAAGCATGGTAACGCCTCACGTCAGTTCTGCCCTGACCACACCCCTTGGTAGGTGTTTACTGCCACCGGTATTCTAGATTGGATTTCCTATGTGGAAACCGTGTTCGAGTATGATCTTATTCATGACCACCCCTCGGTGGCTTGGTAGGACGTGGATCGAGCTATGTAAACAATGGTTATACACTCAAGACTCGTTTAGTTATTAACCTTCCCTAGAAGCTCTGTTAACTAAACTGGTGGCCAAACAAGTGATTATTAATATATGTCTTAACCTTGGAGGATTTAAGGCAACATATATTAATTGGACAGGGTCCATATTCCAGCTATTTGTTTTCATGACCACCCCTCGGTGCTGAGAATTACCGTTGCAATGCTACATGTTTTTCAAGTTTCATGTAGGAACATATTTGTATGTTTTATTTGCTAAATTATCTGTATATTTGCTTGGGCTTTGTAATGATGTCTAGTATAACTTTATTTCAGTTCAAAATGTCACCGACACCCCTCATTTCAATACTTACTGAGAATAAACTGAATGGCGATAATTATAAAGATTGGAAAAGAAATCTGTTGATAGTTCTTAGCTGTGAGAGACACAAGTTCGTATTGGACGAACCATGCCCACCAGGGCCCAAACCTGACATACTGCTTAAGAAGGTCCTGGTTGCCTTTACTCGTTAGAGAGAATCCAATGATATAGCTCGATGCTACATGCTTGCTAGTATGACGAGTGCTTTACAAAAGCAGCATGAGACTTATCAAGTTACTGGGGAGATCATGAAAAATCTGGAGGACATGTTCGGAGGCCAAGAAAAGTTAGCTCGACAGTCTGCTATAACCAGTATTATGAACTCTAAGCAAAAGGTGGGTACTCCGGTGAAGGACCATATGATCACTTCAATGGGATTCTTCACTGAGGCTATCGAGAACGGTGCTGAGTTGGACTACAACACCCAGATCGAGACGGTGTTCAAAACTCTGTCTAAAGATTTTATGGGGTTTAAGGTCGCATATAATCTGGCGACAAGGGAGTTAGGACTAACCGAGCTCATGAAGCAACTCCAACCTTATGAGCGGATGATTAGGGATGGAGATGTGGTCCAACCCAAAGGAGAGGCCAATTTGGTGGAATCTTCCAAACCCTCTCGGAAGAGGAAGATGCCAAATTAGAAGCAAGCGGCTTCTAGTTCTTCTAATCCTCCTGTCTCGGATGGGAAGAAGAAGAAGAAGAACAAGAAGCTCAGGGACCCTAAAAAGTCTAAATGCTTTCGTTGTGGGAAGGTAGGTTACTTCAAGAAGTCATGCCGGGAAATCCTAGCCGCCAAGGGCAAGGAAGGTAAGGAACTTCACTACTTAGAAGCGTGTTAGGTGGAAGAATCAAAAGACACTTAGGTCATTGATTTAGGCGCCACTAATCATGTTTGTGTTTCTATGTAGGGGTTCGTGGAAACGAGAAGTCTACATGATAGGAGCCTCTCGTTGCGGACTGGAGACGGTAGCTTTATGGTGGCTAAGGCAGTGGGAGATATTTACCTTTACTTTGATGAATTTAGGTTTATTTTATTGAAAGACTATTTTTATGTTCCTAATTTTAGGAGGAACCTTATATCGGTAGCTTGTTTAATAAAGGATTCTTATTCAGTTTCTTTTAGTAAAAGAGTTGATATTCGTAGAAATAAGTCTTTTATCTATTCTGGATGGATGGATGGAAACCTATATTTGATCAAACCAAAGATGTACTCACTGCTTGACACCGAATTAATAGATAACTCTGAAAGGTCGAAAGTTTCTCACTCTAACAAGGCATATCTTTGGCATTTAAGACTTGGTTATATTAATCAGGATAGGATTCAAAGATTGGTGAAAGACGGTCCTATAGAATCTCTAGAGGAGGTATATCTTCCTCAATATGAGTCTTGTCTAGAGGGTAAAATGATTAAGAGGTCTTTTGGAGCTAAGGGTACAAGGGCTCAGGAGCTCTTAGAAATTGTGCACACTGATGTATGTGGCCCCATGAACGTCACAATACGAGGAGGGTTGGAGTATTCTGTCTCCTTTATAGACGATTACTCGAGGTATGGATATGTGTATCTGATGCATCGCAAGAGTGAAACCTTTGACAAGTTCAAAGAGTATCATGCGGAGGTAGAAAAGTAATTGGATAAATCCATAAAAACACTTCGATCTGATCGAGGTGGCGAATACCTCTCTAATAAATTTCTAAGACATCTTGTAGAGAACGGGATATTATCCTAATAGACTGTACCTGGTACTCCACAACAGAATGGTATAGCCGAAAGGAGAAACAGGATCTTGTTGGATATGGTACGATCCATGATGAGTTATTCAACACTGCCGTTATCATTTTGGGGATATGCTTTAAAAACGGCGTGCTATATTCTGAACCAGGTTCCAAGCAAATCAATTCCCAGAACTCCGTATGAATTGTGGCGTGATAGGAAGCCCTCCCTTGGACATATGAGAATATGGGGCTGCCAGTCACATGTACTGGATGGGGATGCAAAGAAGTTAGAACCAAGATCAGAATTATGCATGTTTGTAGGGTATCCAAAGGGAACTAAAAGAGGTCTGTTCTATAACCCGAAGGAACAAAAAGTCATTGTTTCAACCCATGCGATATTCTTGGAGGAAAGTCACATGAATGACTTTAAGTCTTGAAGCAAAGTGGTGCTAGAGGAATTATCGGGTGAAAGAACTGCTCCACAGATTTCGATCTTGGACGCAAGTCCGAGTTCTAGTGAAGGACCTACAGACGATTAACAATTTAGGGTGCCTCGTCATAGTGGGAGGGTTTCGAAGAAACCTAATTTCTTCATGTATGATGCTGAGGTATACTAGGCCGAGGCTCATGAGCATGAGGATGATCCGGTCACCTATGATGAAGCTATAAATGATGTTGATTCTAAATCTTGGAAATAGGCTATGAACAATGAGATGAATTCTATGGAATCCAACTCTGTTTGGGAACTTGTAGATTTGCTGGATGGGATAAAACCCATTAGATGCAAATGGGTCTACAAAAGAAAGAACGATGCGTAAGGGAGAGTGGAAACTTTTAAAGCTAGAATGGTTGCAAAGGGGTACACGCAAAACGTTGGAATCGATTACAATGAAACCTTTTTGCCTGTTGCTATGCTGAAGTCTATCCGTATTCTTCTGTCCATTGTTGTGGATCTCGATTACGAGATCTGGCAAATGGATGTCAAGATGGCATTTTTGAATGGCCATCTTAAAGAGTGTATCTATATGATACAGCCCGAAGGATTCGTAGCAAAAGGCCAAGTAAGGAAAGTCTGCAAGTTGCTTAGATCCAATTATGGATTAAAGCAAGCATCTCACTCATGGAACCAGAGGTTTGATCAAGCGATTAAGACATTTGGTTTTGAGCAGAACGTTGATGAACCCTGTGTTTGTAAACATATTAAGGATGGAAAAGTGGTCTTTCTGATACTCTATGTCGATGATATACTACTTATTGGGAATAATATAGGGAATTTATCATCGGTCAAGCTTTGGTTACATCAACAGTTTGACATGAAGGACTTGGGAGAAGCTAATTATGTTCCAGGCATTCGTCTCTTCAGAGATCGAAAGAACAAAACGATAGCATTATCCCAAGCTTCATACATAGATAAAATAATTGACAAATATGCAATGCAAGAGGCAAAGAAAGGTACATAACCTTCTATTACTGGTCTAACTCTTTCATTGGATGACTGCCCCAAGACATCGGAAGAAAGAGAGCATATGAGTAAGGTCCTTTATGCATCCGTTGTAGGTAGCCTTATGTATGTTATGCTTTGCACTCGCCGGGACATATGTTTTGCAGTAGGTATGGTGAGTCGATATCAAGCGAATCCTGGAACCAAGCACTGGCAAGCAGTAAAGCATATACTCAAGTATCTTAAGAGAATGAGGGATTATATGCTGGTGTATTCTAGAGGGGACCTAACACCCGTAGGAAACACGAACTCAGACTTCCAGACTTGTAAGGATTCGAGGAAATCGACATCTGGATCAGTGTTTTTGCTCGAAAGAGGCACCATTATGTGGAGGAGCATGAAGCAGGGCTGCACAGCTGACTCTACTATGGAGGTTGAGAATGTGGCTGCGGCTAAGGCATCTGAAGAAGAGGTTTAGCTCTGCAAGTTCTTTAGAGACCTTGAGGTTATTCCGGGTGTTGACAAGCCTATCACACTTTACTGTGATAACACTGGGGCTATTGCCAACACAAGGGAATCTCGACACCACAAGTGGACCAAGCACATAGATCGGAGATATCATATTATTAGAAGGCAAGTGGAGACAGGACAAGTAGATGTATGTAAGACCGTGTCCAAGGACAATATTGCCGATCCCTTTACTAAGACTTTGGTGGCTAGAAACTTTGAGAGGCACGTAGAGGCGATAGGGATGTGTAACATGGCACATCTGCTGGCTTAGGATAAGTGGGAGATTGTTAGGAAATGCCTTAAGTATTAGAGACATTTTGATGTATTTATTTTGAACTGGATAATAAAATTATATATATAGAGGTTATTTATTACATTACTATCCGTCCTCGTTTTATTTACATGTTAAAGTAAATGTAAGCAAATATGGCTCCCTGACTGCTTGTGCTAAGCTATTAGAACGTTGCATGCAATGGACTTTTGTATGCGAGAAGACAATGTTCTAAAGTTAACGGCCTAAACTATGGTCTGTAGTCTATGGGGTTAGACCGAGCATCTAACTCATGTTAAGACTATTATGTTGTTTAAAGCCTTGGAGGGGATGGTTTGTCTTGACTGTCTGGAGCATTGACTCCCAAGTAGAGACATAGATATGTTGCTTGGTGGTGACATATTAGACCGGGACTAAAGCGTGATTGATCTACGAAGTCCGCTTTGAGTGGATCGATCTGCTTTTGACGTTCATTGTGCAGTAACCTTAATCCTAAGTAAATGGACAGGTTCATGTATATGACTTGTGTACTTTGATGTTCCAATGGCTAAAGTGTCTCAGAGGTAGTAAGCTTATAGACCAGTTCGTTTGGTGCATGACTTGTATACGATGAAGGGTTTGTTTACAGATATCGGAATCATAGCTCTAATGAGGAGTTAAGGGTATCCTCTTAAAGGCATTATACTGAATGTGAAAATAGACAAGGCCTTGGGTCGTCTGTTGGGCGGATGACTTCTTATTCACATATGGTGGGTCATCCAAATATGGACGAAAATTTTGAGGATTATCCTCAGTGAATTTTCGGATTTTTGTGGATAAGGTTCAAGGAAAAATTCAAGTTTCAATCCCAGTTGAATTTGAATTCTCTCCTCCCTGATTATGGCCGAAAATTTGAGGAAGGATGAGATAAGATTCAAGCTTAAAAATCCTAGTAGAATTTTGATTCTTCCTTATCCAAAAGTGGCCGAAATTTTGGTTGGGATTTATCCCTTGGATTTTCAGATTTTTTGGTTGAAAAAGGGAGATAAGATTCATGTTAAAATCTTATTTAGATTTGGATTGGAATTATCCTAAAGTGGTCGAATTTATTGTTGGGATTTTCCCTTTGCAAAATTCAGATTTTATGCTTGTGGATAAGGGAGAATATCTTCTCCTAATCCAATTCTAATTCAGAGAATCACCTCATGCAGGTCTATAAATAGAGGTCCTACCACTCCAGTTCTCTTAGACCACAGACTCTCAGGTGAGCAGGCTTATTGTTGCACAACTCACCGTGACAATAAATTCTTTAGAGATCTGGGTGGTCGGAAGAAGACTAGCAGTGCTAGCATACCGATCGAGGTTCAAAGTGCCCACACACTCAGCCATTCAGGAATTGGAGAATAGTAGATAAGGCTAGTTGGTTGAAGCCCTTCGGTCATTCTCCTCCTACAGATTGGCGTCCTTGAGGTATGAGTTTTAATTGTTGTTGGTTTATTATATATGGCATCATGAGATATTTAATGATTTTGAAAAATTTTTATTGTTCCGCTGCGCCACTCTGATATGTTTTTATCGATTATTTTCCTACATTAAGACTTATATGTGTTCATAAAGTATATTTAAGTAAGTATGGCTATAGTAAAACCTATTGAAAAAATTAAATCCCGTGGAAATTATGATGTTGAAGTATGATTATTTTAAGCATGTGTTCAAGTAAGTTTAAGTAAAGTAAGTTAAGTTAGTGGCGATGATCGTGCCACTAGGGTGGGTTAAAGTTAGGGTTGCCACAGTTGGTATCAGAGCGGTATCCTGCCACCTGACCTCACATCGCTGCATGCCCGCTTCATTTGTCCAAGTAAGTTAGTTTGTATTTTATGTTGTTAGTATGTAGGTTAACGTTTAAGTTATAATATGTAGCCATGGCTACAGCAGTAGAACCCCGTTAGGGAGAAGAAGATCATGAGGTGAGTTTTGATTTCACTAATACGGATCCCGATAGATACGACAGACGCTAGTCTCACTAGCTCGTAGGATGGATACACCATATGGAGGTCATATTCCGTACTTACCATATCCCGCCCCACCTACAGGTGGATCTGGCAAGTAGGAGGCTAGATAGACTAGCGATAGCTTGGTGGGATAGACAACGTAAGAACAGAGACCCTATGGTGCACTGGGCCGATTTTTGCCAAAACCTCCACAATACCTTCGGACCACCTCCTTTTGAGGAAGTCTACAGGCCAGGTAGAGACATGGCTATCTGGAGAGACATAAATGAGAGATGGTATGACATCCTCTCTAGCATCTGGGATGTGTACGAAGGGAGACTATAGTTCACTACTGTCAGAGATTTTAGGATGCTATGTGGCCTCACATACCCTTTAGCGAGATAGTAGAGCTTCTATGGAGAGGAGTGCCATGGGACGTAAGGGAGCTCGTCCTATGGCTTCCTCAACTCTAGTTAGATGAAACTATTGCAATCAAGCTCTTTAGCTGATTGAAATAGTCCGTGAACCCTATTGGGTCGCGAAAACTCACTTTCGATTTTAAACTTCCTTCTTTAAGGGCACAAATTTTGAGCCTTTTTTTTAACTTCATTCTCAAAATAATTTTTTTGTTAAACTGTGTAGTAAATAAAACTTTACTACGATAGTCATTTTGTAAATAAGGAACATAATTTACAAAAATACATAATTCAACCCTTTTTAAAATATACATCTTTTCCTTGCTCAAGTCTCCACTTCAAAACACTCAGCGAAAGACTGGTAGTGAGATCATATCCACAGTGGATTCCCTACCCCCTTTGGCTCATGGCTCTCACTATCATCCATAGCCAACCTACTACTGAACAGGTTTCTTATTTGTAAGATAAACATACTAGTGAGCTACAGGCTCAGTAAGTTCAAATATAAATACTAGAATTAATAGAGATTCTAAATCATGAATAATAATTTTTATCGTGAATAGTACTATTTATTATGAATAGTAATTTTAACTTTGATCGTGAATAGTACTTTGACTTTGACTCGATACTATTAACATTAGCTTTGACCAAGAACACTATATGTAAAGTTAGTGCCTATTATGCTCGGTTATGCTCTCTTATGGTTTTCATTTCAATTTTTGGTCATTATCTTCTTTATGTTCTGGTGTTGGACCCCATCATTGGTCGTATCATTATGCGTGCTGACTGGGAGGGACTCTAGGGAGCTACCCATTGGCCATTCCTTCGCAGGCTATCATGGCCCGAAGCCATTATCCTTATATGAAACAAAACCCCTACCATACTAGAGGCTAGTACACCAACTTTGGTTTTATTACCATCTTTCTTATGGTTCCAACCAGGTGACATTATCATCACCTAATGGTTAAGAACACTTTAGTACCAGTAGTACATTCATTTTCTTTCGTTTATGGTGTGTATTAAATTATTCACACTTTAGCGTTCGTAGCACATTTTTTCATAGTGTACTTATAATACACAACTTAGACTTATTAAGTCAGTTATGTGTGTGTTAGGTTAACCACAGTATAGTGCCCGCAGCACAGCCTCAAATAATATATGTATAGTACATAAATATAACAAGTAGGTTCATATTACAGACAAAAAGATGTCTAAACTTACCAAAATTGCGCTAACGTCCACTTCTGGGAATCTATCGACGGTTCTTCATCGCTCTTTGGTTTAATTCCTATAACAGAAATAATCCACGATTATTTCCCCATATTTATTTTACGCTTAAAAGCATAGGAAAAATATAAAAATTCTAAGTCCAGACCTCTAATGATGGACTTTAAGGTCTAACATCTCGGTTTTGACTTTTCTGCCAACTTTGGTAAAATTACCATTTTACCTCTAGTAGTAATTTTCTCATTTTTCTCTTTCTTAAATCTTGAACCGGGCCTTAAAACTCTCAATTATGGCCTCAGAATACCATTTCTAGCCTTAACAGCCCTTTTTCAACTTTTGACAAAATAACCATTTTGTCCCCAACTTTTGACAAAATGACCGTTTTGCCCCTAGTTCACTTTTTCACCGTAAACCTACTTTCCGTTGGTTTAAAATTTAGATTTAGCTCTTAGAATTTTATTTTAACTATACTAAGGCACTCATGGTCCTTTTCGACCATTTCGGAAATTTTTTGTCAAAATGACCATTTTGCCCCTAGCGGGTCAATGGACTGTAAAAATTCCGTTTCAGTGTTTTGGCTGAACTTTCTAAGCCCAAAAATCATAGAATAATTTTCATTAGGCCTCGATATATTTTTACAGGATTAGTTTCTGCAAAGTCAGTTACTATTCCTCACCTGACCCTCGGATGGTACTATTCGACACCTAGAATCGTTTCTTGTTTTTCTCACATTACGAAGCCTTAAATAAGCATTTCACTACTCTTAAAAATGCTTATTGTCCTTTCTCGAGCCTTGGTCACTGAGGGGGCTCGAGTTTCCAATCCCATCCACAAACTTACCCCTCATTTCCTAAAATACCCTTAACACCATTTTTTTTCCCATTCTTTCAACATTTTAGAACTTTAGAAAGATACGTTTACTATTCCTCAAATATTCACTCTCTTAATTCTGAACCTAATTTATCGAGGGGTCTCGATTTTCATTTCTGAGCACAATTTTATCCTTCGTTTCTTGAAATGCCCCTAATGCCGTTTTAAATTTTTGGCAGTATTTCCGCTTAAATTTTAGGTTTCTTGGCGTTTAGGTATGCGTTAAAACCTTAGTACCTGCCACATACTATACCAAAGACCTATTTTACGTAAAAGTACCAACTTTTATGTAAAATTTTTCCACATTACTAACCTTTCAATTCAACACATCAATTCATTATTTTTCTTCAATTTTGGCCACGGTTTTCATATATATATCAACACCAAAAATTTTCACCACAAAACTAATTTTATTACACTTCAAGATCAAGGTTTTTAATGCACATTTTGTGACGCCCCAAGCCCTTAATGGCCTGGACCGTCACTTAAAACTACTTCTTCTTTAAACGATACTTATACTTTCTTGCAATTGAATACTACAATTTTAGGGGATATATTTTATACATCGTACGTATTCACTATTTATGTACGTATACTTTAACTATTTACTTTTTCAAAAGTACTGCTTAACAGTTACTATTTAAAAATACCGTATAATGATTACTATTCAAAAATACTATTTAATAGTTACTATTCAACAATACTACATACTGTTCCAAAACATACTGTTATTCAAACAATGCGGAAGATTAACTTGTGGTGGTATCCGTAACCGTGCCCTCATACCCACCTCCGCCGTCGCCAATGGTCATTAGGGTTTACGCCATAGGACGCTTACCTACAGCATGAACACACTCCGTGAGCTTTACGCCCAGTAAGTATAACATGTTTTTTCACAAAACATGTTTAAACATAGTACATACTTGAAAACATATATATACATAACATGACCAACACGTACCGCATATCACATATCACATATCACAACATCTCATCCCATCACATAACATAACATTGAATATAAAACTTTACTTCTTATATGTATAGCTGATACTATCGTATATAGAATGCATCTAACTGTGACTAGAAGCATAGTGAACTAATGTGTATGCATGATCCGGTTATGTTCATTTATGCTTCAATACTCTCTTTTCTTTTTCTTGTCTATTTAGGGCCCATGTGTTAGTACCATGTGTGCACAGACCATCGGTAATGCCTGTGGTTAAAAAGCTAGAGAGCAATCAAAGGATGCTCAACTTTCTACTTTAACTTAACCTAAAAACCTCTTCCACTGAAAAGGCCAGTATGACACGCCTATTAAATTCCATCTTGTTTATCTATTCTAGCCATATGCTTTTCTAAGCTGTCCCAAATCCTACGCGGTAGGGACGTATGGCATCTAATTTGTTCTTTGATTAATCTACTTGATTATGAAACTATATGCTCTTAAATATGCTGTGCATCAATGTGTGCATGGCATACATATTTAACATACTGTAAAAACTTCATTTTAAAGACATTTTATTCATGCCGTAGGTGGAGTTGTACTTACCTAGTTGTAAGCAATTGCGTACTCGCGTCTTTAACAAATTACAAGTGACCACCTGCCATCAATAACGTTCCTCATTAATACTCTCGTTGAGTCACCATCACTATCAGTGACTAAAGCAGATAATTCATTTGGTATCGATTGCCGTCGGTACTAATTCGCGCTTTATATAGAGTTTGCTTCTCTATACTCGGTAAATTAATTTATTGCCCATAAATTAATTACTGTCGTTCCTAGGTCACTATTACTGTTTGTGACCATAACTTGTGTTTTTATGTGGTACCGTGGTCTATCGGTACCCTATTGGCCTACTTTGGGGATTTGGTGTCTAACTTGTATCGTGTTTGATTGATTGTCTACTTGATAGATTAATCATCGTTCCTTGCAGTGTCATTCAAAACATGGCCCTTGACTGGTTGCCGACCAGTCAACTGACCGGTTACCTCGCTCGTCATTAGCAAAGTAATCTACCAGGTTACTAGCGCTTGTTTGGTGTGGTAGCCTTCCGGGCTACCAACACTATTTAAGTTATTTCTGAAAAATCGTTTTGGTTACCTTATAAAATTCTTGGTAAAATTATATGTTTAGAACCCGTCCCCTTATCATCCCATTAGAAGGTGAGGGATGTTTTTATGAAAACCATTTTTATATTTTAACAAGTTTAAAACACATTTTTTTGTGTTACATTTTAGGGGGGGTTTTTGAACCACTTTCAAAAAGTATTTTGAAACTCGATTGAAACGACTTTATTTGCAAATTTGGTAAACATGAAAGTTTTCATGCTTGACGAGATGAACAAATCTCATGTTCACCTCAGAGCCTAAGTCTAACTCTAATGGCTCCTAAACTTACTAAACCCGTGGCTTGTTTTATGTCCAGTTTGACAAAAATTCCCAGTTTTACGTCTCTTTAAAAACGGCTGTATTTGAAGCTCGAAACGGCCACATTTTTAAAACACGCATAGGTCATCTCAAAGGTTTTGGTGTTGAGCCCGAAATCCGATTCGGACTCTAAGGGGTCTATTTTTACTAAAACCCGAGACTAATTTCTGGATTCGGATTTTGTTCCCAATTTTGGGCACCGAGTGAAAATCACTCGAAAAACCTATCGTAGTGTCATTTTTGGCCAAAGGATATACAAAAACAACCATAACGAAATTTTCTTAAAATACTGTGTTTTACCAAATCCCAAATTCAGAACCTAAGGGGGTCAAAATAACCAAAATCTGTGGCCTTTCCTTGAGGACAGATTATGTCCACTCACTAAAAATGTTCATGCTCTCATTCATGCACAACCATTCAAAAAATAATGTAAACACAACCATAACCACATACACTTAAAAATGAAAAGCTAAGGGTTCAAAATAAACTTATTACAAACTATTTGCATAAACAAATATACATAAATGGCCTCGATCAAACTTAAAAATAAGTAGCCACTACAAGGGTTCAGTTTTTACCTCTTATGCTATAAACCAAACATAAATCCAAACTAGGGGCTTAAGGAAACAAAGTGGCCATGTGTTTCTTGGGGGAAAAAGTGTCAGTTTTTGTGCTAGCAAAAATACCAAAATAATTTTTTCTCAATACCAAACCAAAACAAAACTAAAACCACATAGATTGATTAGAACCTTACCCTTGAAGGAACTTGGAAAAGGCTTGGAAATGAAACCACCTACATGAACTTGAAGAGGCTAGATTTTTTGTAAGCTTTTGGTATGATTTAAGGCATGAAAAATGGGGGTTTGGGTGCCTTGGGGAGTTTGGCTATAGCTACAAAGAAAGGAAGAAAATGAAATATGTTTTGGGTGCCAAAGTAAGGAAAGCAAAACCCTTGTGCAAAGTGTGCCTTTTATAGGCAAACTTAATCAAGCTTGTTTAAGCCTAAACCAAATTAATTGTCCACCACTTTAGCCTAATCATGGGACAAATTTCTACTCTTTTTCAGTCTATTAATGGGCGTGGGCTGCTACACGGAAGGGAGAGAATAAACAAACATTTTCTTTGACAAGTGCTTGAAAACCCCTTGAATTTTTAAATCAAAAGTTGTCATAGCTAATGGATTATTTTATTTCTCACTTTTGGGCTATGTAGTAGCCATTTTCAGCTGCCTTTTGCAGCTAGGGGCATAATTTCTAAGGGCTAAATTTTATCTATGTTGGCTTCTCTTCACAATCTAATTTTATACTGTGGTGTTCGGTCCTTTCTCGGCAGTGTTCCAATTTTCACCTGAAAATTGGATTTTTGAATCCGATTATTGTACTATCAATTCTTGGTTGTTTTATACTGTTTAAGAGCCCATTATCAGTCTATTTTACTGTTTATTTCCTATACTGTGATTGTGTCTACACTGTATTGTCCTTTTACATGTAAATCGAGGCGTTCCCGGGTAAAATTTCAGACACAGTCTCTCTTGACAAATTTGGAGGTGCTGGTTCAATTTTTATCAATTTTACGTCCATCAGAGTTCGTCTGGACTAGTTTTTTGGATCTGTGTGACCCTACCTCGAAAGACGTGTCAGGTGTCGTTTTACTAATTTGGGCGTCCTGAATCTAAATATATCAGTTTTAAGTCAAATTAAGGTCATCTTAGCCAATAACTTGATACTGCGTTTCTCACTATTCACTATTTACCGTTTTCTACTTAACTGACTAGTCTGAGTACTCTAACTCCGATTTTGTCAGTCTCTAGGTGAGATGAGGTCATTCGGACCATGTCCTCGATATCGTGGTTATCTCTCACTATTGTGCTCAGATGTTTGGTCCGAGTGCTCTGGTGATCTACTCACCCATTTTGTGTCAAGAAATGGTCGTCCGAACCAGTTTCCTGACACTGCGTGTCTCATACATTTATGCACATAATAGGGTGGACCAGGTTCACTGTCGGTCACGCTTTTCACTACATGAATAGTATTTAAACAGTACAGTATCTGTTTTGTCTATTCAGCTGAAAAATATACTGTATTTTTCAACCTAATTACTTATTACATAGTAATTAAGCTTCATAAATTATGAGAGTCATTTCAGTAGCTCTTTACTCCATACACAGCCTTCTACACGGGCGTGTACCAGTTGAGCTTGCTCAACACAGCCGTGTCTTGGAACAAATTCATTATACTGAATGGTGCACAGCCTCTTACACGGTCGTGTACCTAGCCGTGTCACACTACACGACCATGTACTCCTACACGGCCTCTAATATTTCAACAACCTGATCAGTACACGGTTACTTACATGGCCGTGTACCTGACCGTGTCCACCTACACAGCCATGTTTACTCACACGGCCTCATGCACGTGTACAGTACCAATGATACACAACCACATACATGGCTGTGTACCTGACTGTGTTCGCTTACATGGCCATGTACAGTTACATGGCTTTTCTCATGTGCACAATCCGAACAGTACACGGCCATGTAAGTGGCCGTGTACATGCCTGTATTCTTTAAATTTGCACTAAAATGCATCAATTATTCCTTAACTTCTCATTAATGAAAATCAAGTTACAAGAACGGGCGGTCCTTACAACCTACCCCTCTTACAAAATTTTCGTTTTCGAAAATTAGAATAAATCCGGGAAGTCTCTTTTCATATCCTCTTCCCATTCCCATGTCACTTCTTTTAAGTTGTGGTTCCACCATAACACTTTTACAAGTAGGATTACTTTATTCCTGAGAACCTTATTTTCCCTGGCTAAAATATGCACGGGCTTCTCTTCGTATGAAAGATCAGCATGGACTTCAATTGGTTCTTGGCTTAAAATGTGGGAGCTGTCCAGCACGTACTTCTTCAACATAGAGACATGAAAGACGTTATGCACCGAACCCAATTCGGGAGGAAGGGCTAACCTGTAAGCCACCTTCCCAACTCGCTAGATGATCTTGAAGGGTCCTACATACCTAGGACTCAGCTTTCCTTTCTTCCCAAAGTGCATCACCCCCTTCATGGGTGCCACCTTGAGAAAAATGGAGTCTCCTTCTTAGAACTCAAGGGGTCTGTGGTGTTTATCGGTGTAGCTCTTCTGGCGACTATGTGCCATCTCCAGCCTTTCTCTTATGATCTTCACGTCTGCCGTGGTATCCTTGACGAAGTCGGTGCTCGTAAGCTGTTTCTCTCTGGTCTCATGCCAGTGCACCAGAGATCGGCATTTCCTTCCGTAGAGTACCTCTTACGGAGCCATCCTAATCAAGGAGTGACAGCTATTATTGTATGAGAACTCTATCAATGGTAACTTTTGGTCCTAATTCCCCTTGAAGCCTAAAACACAAGCTTTCAGCATATCTTCTAGTGTCTGAATAGTTCTCTCAGACTGGTCGTCAGTGTGAGGATGAAAAACTGTGTTGAATTTCAACTTGGTTCCCAAAGAAGCTTGAACGCTTTACCAAAATCTTGAAGTGAAGTGTCCATCGCGATCTGAAATATCGATTTGGGTACACCATGCAACCTTACTATCTAAGCTACATATATTTCGGCTAACCTTTCCACCGAGTAGCTCAACTTCATCGCTAAAAATCGAGCTGATTTCATCAATCAGTCCACGATTACCCAGATTATGTCATTGTTGCTTGATATTCTGGGCAATCTGACCACGAAATCCATCGTAATTTGCTCCCATTTCTACTCTAGTACTTGATCTTCTCTAGTTCTCTTCCTGGTCGCTGATGTTCTACTTTGATTTTCTGGCATGTGAGGCACTTTGCTACGAACTTGATGACATCATTTTTCATTCCTGGCCACCAAAAGCTCTCTTTTAAGTCTTGGTACATCTTATTTGCCCCTAGATGTACTAAGTATGGCATGTCGTGGGCTTCCGAAAGGATCCTTCTCCTGAGTTCTTCATCCTTCAAAACACATACCCTATCTCTGAAATAGAGTATGCCATCCCTAGAGACTTGAAACTCTAAACTCTAGCCTTCTGTTGCCTTCTTTTTAGCTTGATTAGGGTTGAATCGAGGTCTTGGTTGGCTTTAATTTCTTCTAGGAGCGTTGACTGAAGGGTCATTTTGGAAAACCTCCCTATCAAAATTTCAATCTCGTTACTCTATAGCTCCTGTTATAGTGCTTCTAGCAAGGCATAAATAGCCATAAGCGACGAGTTATGCTTTCTACTTAGCACATCAGCCACCTTGTTGGCTTTCCTTGGATGGTAAAGGATTTCGCAGTCGTAATCCTTAACCAGTTCCAGCCATCTTTGTTACCTCATGTTGAGGTCCTTTTGAGTGAAGATGTATTTGAGGCTCTGGTGGTCCATATATATCTTGCACTTAACGCCATATAAGTAGTGCCTCCATATTTTGAGCACAAAGATGACCGTGGCTAGCTCTAGGTCATGCATCGGGTAGTTCCTTTCGTGGTTCTTAAGTTGTCGCAAAGCATATGTGACCACTTTACCACACAACATTAATACAGCTCCTAACCCGGTCTTGGAGTATACAAGTATGTCATCGATGAGCACAATGACAAACTTGTCTAGGAAGTCTTTGAACACGCGTTTCATTAAGTCCATAAAAGCTGTAAGGGCATTCGTCAATCTGAATGACATGACTAAGAACTCGTAATGCCCATAGCGTATTTGAAAAGCCATCTTGGGTATGTCTTCATCTCGAATTCATAACTGATGATATCCACAATGTAGGTCGATCTTTGAAAATACGATAGCACCTCGGAGCTGGTCGAATAGATCGTCGATCCGTGGCAACGGGTACTTGTTCTTGATCATGAGCTTGTTCAGCTCCCAGTAATCTATGCACATCCTTAACGTTCTATCCTTCTTCTTCACAAATAAGACCGGCGTTCCCACGGTGAGCAGCTTTGTCGGATGAAGCCTTTGTCCATTAGATCCTTCAGCTGAGTCTGTAGCTCCTTTAGCTCCGTCGGGGCCATTCTATAGGGGGCCTTAGAGATAGGGGCTGATCTTGGTAATAGCTTGATCTTAAATGCTATCTCGTGCTCTAGCAGAAGTCCTGGGAAATCCTCGAGGAATACTCCATAAAATCTCGAACCACTGGTATGCTATCTAGTCCGATTTCTGCTTCTTGGGTCTTGTCCATTATGTATGCCAAGAAGCCAGTACATTCGCTGGTTAGTAGCTTGTGGGCCTATATAGCTGATATCATCATCTTAGGTTACTTTGGTGATACGGCCTTATAGATAAATTCTCGTGCCCAATTGGTTCGAATGTAACTTCCCGTCTTCGATAGTCTATGACAGCGTGGTACTTGGTGAGGAAATCCATTCCCATAATCATGTCGTAGTCACACATATCAATGATGATTATATCCATGCTCAAGTCGTGCCCAATGATAACTATTGACACGTGCCGTATCCAATAGCTAGAAAACAAAACTTCCCCAGATGGAAGGGCAGTTCGAAAAGTTTGATTCATCTTATCTAGGTTCTTGTCTAATTTCCTAGCAAACTCTGAGGATGCAAATGAGTGCGTGGCTCCAGAATCAAACAATACTAATGCAGTGAAGTTGGCGATAGAAAGTTGACCTGTCACCACCGTCAAGGTTCCGGCTTTAGCGTCTTCTCTGGTGAAGGCATAGATCCTCCCTTACGTCTCTGGAGCCTTTAGTCTACCTTGGGCAATTGACGGACCCTCAATCCTGGTTTGCATGGCATTTAGTTGATCGCTGGTGGCACGAGCTTGGCCTTGTTGATTTTAGGGGTTGAAGAGGCATTACTTGGCGAAGTGGCCTTCCTTACCATAGATATAACAACCAGTAGTCCCCAGGTGACACTCTCCTGGGTGATTCTTCCTGCACTTTAGGCATGGTGGGTGCTAACTACCATTTCCCCGTGGTTGTTCTTTTTCTAGGGAAAATTTCTCTGCTGCCCTTGGTTGCTTGGGTTCCCTTTCCTTTTGTTGTTGTTGTGGTTGGACTGTTTGTGGTGTTGGCTGGCCCCCGTGTTTTGCCCCTTATGTTGTGAGTTAGAATTCAGCCTTCCCTTGATATGTTTTGGCTACATCTTCTCTTCATGCTTTGCCTTGAAAATTTGGGCCCTTCTCTCCTTGTCTTGGGCCAACCAGTATTCCGCTCGAATGGCCCTACTGACATATTCAGCTACCGTTATGGGCCCATGGTTGCCGCTGCAGACTTGGACTGCAATGTCTGTCTAGAACATTTCAGCATCCTCTGGACCTTTTCCTTCTCAATCAGCACTAAGTCGGGGGTAAAGTCGAGCCAATTGCTTGAACTTCCTTACAGCCTCCATGATCGTTATGTTGCCTTGGCGCAGATTATTGAATTTGTCCTGCTGGACTACTAGGGCTTCATTGTTAAAGTACATTTCCCTAAACTCGATAATGAAGTCTGCCCAGTTCATTGCATTGACATCCATTCTGATTGCCATAGTTTTCCACCACTAGCGCACTCCCTTGCGTAGGGCTAGGGAGGCATATAGTACTTTCTCCTTCTTTGCTAGCCCTACAAGGTCTAGGATGACTGGAACATCAGTCAACCAGTCATCTGCTTCAATAGGGTTCATCGTCCCTTCAAACTCGGGTACCTTCATACGCCTAAACCACTCGTATAAGTCGTCTTCTCTGTGGACCAGTACTAGAACATTGGCTGCTGTCGGAGCAACCATAGCCGGTGGTGCTGGTAATGTCTGGACTGGTGGGACAACTTACTCTCCGGGGGTATCGGGGGCTACTGGAGCTGCTTGAGCTGGCACCTCCACTAGTTATGGTTCTTGCTGCTGTCAGTTCATTTGCTCCCTAAACTGAACGAGCTCTTGTTGTTGATTCAACATCATTTCTTGCATAGTCGCAAGCCGTGCCATTAGTGCGTCCTCTCTGGTAACTTAATTAGTTTGTGCCCTTATTCTCACCATCGTTCCTAGGTAACCCTATCGTATAGCGGGAACAAAGAACATAAGTCCTTTAAACTTTGTACTTAGGATTCGTATTATATATCATTTTCTTTCTTACTTAACAATTTCATTTAAACATTATAGATATAAATATATATATTATATCTTCCTTTCCTTCTCTCATTCTATGATGTTCAATACAATTACCGTATTGTGTTAGAATACCCTTCGAGTGCTAGGAACCATCCTGCACTTATCTTATACTTTAATCATGCTTATGGAAAAATCATCCTTAGGCCCTCAGGGCAATGATACTGCTTTTCATAAATATATATCACAAAACATATATATGCATCCAAAAATACGTACAAACTTCTAGTTTGGTGGGAGTGATACACATTTCCCAAAATACGATCCCATAAGTACATTAAGTCAAGTCTGGTGAGGAAAGCTACAGCTCCCTTTATATATACACAAAATCAATAATTTCCGCTATAAGGGTAACTACTACTCGGAAGACACCCCTAACTTGACGTCGAACATCATCTCGTCCTGACTGTCGCTAAGTGGGAACTCCTCGGGGTCTTCCTTTTCCTCTCCCCAAGCAAAATCAATTTCGTCGTCACTGATGATGATGACTTGGGCCTCGTATATCCTCATCCACTCATCGTCACTAAAATGATCGGGGAGCTCCTCCTCATCGTCAGGTTGGGCACCAGGGAGAGCCTGGTCATGGTTTTCCTCCTCGTGGTGCTCGGGAGACTGAGGGGTTGGTTAGGGTCCTCCATCAGGTCCCCATGGTCTTCGGGTACTGCTGGCTGCGGTTCGACCACAAACTCTTTGTCGACCGGTTGTGATGCTGCCTCTACCAGGTCAGGGTTGAGTGCCACTCGCTCGGCTTCCACTATGTCTCATACAAGGCACCTCAGGTTCTCATGTGACAGAGGATAGTGGACGAGGTCCTTTACGTACCATGGGATCCCTCTCCAAAACAGGTCGATTACCTCTACGAATGGCTTGTCTAAGCGGATGCATGGTAACATAGCATCCAAAAAGTGCTGACAATAGTGTACCATGGTTTCTCCCTCATAAATGTCCCAAATGTTAGAGAGCACCTGATATCGCCTCTCTTCCATGTCATCCTAAATAGCTACATCCTTAGCTGGGCCGTCGGAGTTGCGGAGGTCTTGGCAGAAGTTAGCCCACTACATCGCTGGATCTCTGATCCTGCATCGTTCGTTCCACCGTATCATTGCTGGTCCTCACAGTTGGCTACTGGCCATTACCACTTATAGGCGGGGTAGAATATGGCACGCTTTGAAGATCACCTCTATATGATGAATCCAATACGGGAGTTCGTGTGGGTTGCTACTGTTATATGTGTGTGGTTGCATGGCGGTGAAAGTTGTACTCGCTTCTCAATCCTCTTGCACTTTGTGGTGTATTATTGGTGCAGTCATAATCTCCAATTATAAATTAATCGTCAACTTATGTACTAAGCATTGAAAACAAAAGCTAACTTACTTGGACAGATGAAGTAAGTATACAGCGATGTGAGGTAGGGTGGTAGGATTCTGGTCTGATACCAACTGTGACACCCCAAGCCCTTAGTGGCCCGGACCGTCACTTAAAACTACTTCTCCTTTAAATGATACTTATACTTTCTTACAACTGAATACTACAATTTCAGGGGATTGTTTTTATACATCGTACGTATTCACTATTCATGTACATATACTTTAACTATTTACTTTTTCAAAAATACTGTTTAACGGTTACTATTTAAAATTACTATTTAATGATTACTATTCATAAGTACTATATAACAGTTACTATTCAAAAATACTGTATAACAGTTACTATTTAAAAATACTATTTAACAGTTACTATTCAAAAATAATGTGTACTGTTTTAAAACATACTGTTACTCAAGCTATGTGGAAGATTAATTTGTGGTGGTATCCGTAACTGCGCCCTCACACTTGCCTCTGCTGTCGTCATTGACCATTAGGGTTTACGCCATAGAATGCTTACCTACAGCATGAATACACTCCGTGAGCTTTACGCCCAGTAAGTACAACATGTTTTACCGCAAAACATATTTAAACATAGTACATACTTGAAAATATATATATACAAAACATGACCAACACGTACCACATATCACATATCACATATCACAGCATCTCATCCCATCACATAATATGACATTGAATATAAAACTTTACATATTATATGCATAGCAGATACCATATTATACAGAATACATCTTACTACGACTAGAAGCATAGTGAACTAATGCGTATGCATGACCTGATTATGTTCATTTATGCTTTAATACTCTCTTTTCTTTCTCTTGTCTATTTAGGGCCCATGTGTCAGTACCATGTGTGCACAGACCATCGATAATGCCCGTGGTTAAAAAGCCAGAGAGCCATCAACGGATGCTCAACTTTCTGCTTTAACTTAACTTAAAAACCTCTTCCACTGAAAAGGTCGGTACGACACGCTTATTAAATTCCATCTTGTTTATTTGTTCTAGCCATATGCTTCTCTAAGCTGTCTCAAATCCTACATGGAAGGGACGTATGGCATTTAATTTGTTCTTTCATCAATCTACTTGATTGTGAAACTATATGCTCTTAAATATGCTGTGCATCAACGTATGCATGGCATACATACTTAACATACTGTAAAAACATCATTTTAAAGACATTTTATTCATGCCATAGGCGGAGTTATACTTACCTAATTGCAAGCAATTGTGTACTCGCGTCTTTAACAAATTATAGATGACAACTTGCCATTAATAACGTTCCTCATTAATACTCTCGTTAAGTTACCATCACTATTAGTGACTAAAGCAGATAATTCATTTGCTACCGATTATCGTCGATATTAATTCACTTTTTATATAGAGTGTACTTCTCTATACTCGGTAAATGAATTTATTGCCCATAAATTAATTACTGTCGTTCCTAAGTCACTATTACCATTAGTGACCATAACTTGTGATTTTATGTGGTACCGAGGCCCATCGGTACCCTATTGGCCTACTTTGGGGATTTGGTGTCTAACTTGTATCATGTTTAATTAATTGTCTACTTGACTGGTTATCGACTAATCAACTGATCGGTTACCTCACGCATCATTAGCTAAGTAATCTACTGGGTTACTAGTGCTTGTTTAGTGTGGTAGCCTACCGGGTTACCCACACTATTTAAGTTATTTCTGAAAAATCGTTTTGGTTACCTTATAAAATTCTTGGTAAAATTATATGTTTGGAACCCATCCCTTTATCACCCCGTTGGAAGGTGGGGGACGTTTTTATGAAAAGCTTTTTATATTTTAACAAGTTTAAAACACATTTTTTGGTGTTACATTTTAAAGGTGGTTTTTGAACCACTTTCAAAAACTATTTTGAAACTCGATCAAAACGACCTTGTTTGCAAATTTGGCAACATGAAAGTTTTCATTCTTGACGAGATGAACAAATCGCATGTTCACCTCAAAGCCTAAATCTAACTCTAATAGCTCCTAAACTCACTAAACCTATGGCTTGTTTTATGTCCAATTTTACAAAAATTCCCAGTTTTATGTCTCTTTAAAAGTGGCTCTATTTGAGACCTGAATAGGCCAAATTTTTAAAACATGAATAGGTCATCTCAAAGATTTCGATGAGATCTACAACTTTTGTGTTGAGCCCGAAGTTTGGTTCAGGCTCTAAGGGTTCCTTTTTTACTAAATCCCGAGACTAATTTCTGGGTTCGGATTTTGATCCTAGTTTTGGGTATTGAGTGAACATCACTCGAAAAACCTATTGTACTATCATTTTTGGCCAAAGGCTATTTGATGTAAAAACGACCGTAAGAAATTTCCTTAAAACATTATGTTTTACCAAATCCCAAATTTAGAACAAATTATGTGGCCTTTCCTTGAGGACAGATTATGTTCACTCACTAAAAACGTTCATGGTGTGACAACCGGGAAATTCAGGCAGTTCTCGGATGAAAATGTACAATTGTATGTATATAACAATTTGTACTATTTAAAGAGTGAAATAAATGTATTTATATTGTTCAGAATATATGAAAATGTTCTAACAATACTGACGAGTAAGAATTCAGTGTTGGAAAAATTCACTGAGTTGAAACGGGTGAAACGGTGCCAAAATCGGCATTGAAAACCCTAACTGAGTCAGTAAAAGACGGTAAACTTCCGGGATTGATTTTGATCAAACGGAAGCAGATTAAATTGATCCGACTGCACAGGAGACCTCAGGAACACGCCGGGACGATTTCGGGAAAATTTCGGCTCGAACCGGCATCGGTCAAAAAGTAATCGAATTAATGTGAATAGTAAAAGTCAAAGTCAACTTTCACTTTTGCATTTATGACATCATAAATCAAGATTAATAAATGAAATAAATAAGGTGGTTGGTGGCATTAATGGCTAGGATTTAATCACCTTTTGATCTAAAGGCCAAGATTTGGCCAAAAATTACCATTTTTAATTTTTGAAAAATGGAGAAAGAATTAGGCATGAAAGGTGTTGAAATTTGATTGGTTTAGAGCCAAATTAATTGGCTTTCTTTCATGCATAAGTCGGCAAAATGTGAACAAAAGTGGCCGAAGTCCATTTTCACGCAAAAACCAAAGAAAATTTCTAAGTGTTTCTTCCATGGTGTCTACGTGAGGGACCAAAGGAGAACCAAGCTTTCTCTTCAACTTTTCTTCACAAAAAAGAGTGTCAAAGTGTTCCTTGAAGACAAAGGAAGCATTAGACCAAGGTAACTCCCTTTTTCACAAAATTTTTCATGGGTTTTCTTCACAAAATCTGTGGGTGAATAGTGATAGAAAGATGGAAAATTTTTGGTTGTTTTCCATGGATTTGATGTTGGGTTTTGTTAAGGATGAAATAAGTAAGAAAACCATGCAAATTGTGTAAAGAAAAACCGAAATTTTGTTGGTTTTTCAAGGGAAAATCCGTGGGTTACCTTGGGTAACCAATGAGAAAAGTTTGTGGTTTAATTTCTAACTTGCTTCCAAGTTTAATTTTGTGAAGAATAAAGCTTGTATTTCATTATGAAAAGCTTGAAAAAAAATTTTGGTATGAATTACATAATGTGGCCGTGAGTTCCCTAAGGGTTTGGAAGAAAAATTTGCATGCTTTTATGTGATGTTTGGTTAATTTAAATCATGCAAATTAATGTGTAAATGGTGGCAATGTGATTGAAAGAATGAAACAAAAATGTTGGCATGTGTTTCATTAAATGGCCGTGGGTTGTACAAGGGTAAAAACCCTAGGAAGTTTGGTTGAAAATGCAAAGAAAATGGGCTTGAAAATGTGTTAAAAATGTGACATTTGAATGGCCTAAAGTGTGGTGAAAGTTTGACAAAATTTGATTCGGTTTGGTTGTGAAAACCGAAACCAAATTAAGGGTAAATTGTGAAAAAAATTTTGTTATGTGGGTGATAATGTGAAATTGGGAAATTGTGGGCTTTTATGTAAAAGTTTGGAAAACTTTTACATAAAATAGGCTTGTGGTATAGTACGTGGCAGGTACATACGGTTCGAGGCGTACCTAACGCCGGAAGCCTTAAAATTACGCCGAAATGCTGCCGAAATTTCGAAAACGGCATTCGGGTTAAATAGGAATTTAAAATAAAAGTTAGGGCCGGGACGGAAACCCGAGTCCCTAACGGAAAAATTGAATAAGGAAAAATTTAAGGGGTGTTCGTGAATAGTAATCCGTCCCCTTGAAAATGAAAAACGTGAGTGAAATTGAAAAAAAAAACCGACCCCGAGGGGGGGGCGTTTTTGGAAATGAAATAAAGGTCCGAGTCGGGAACGGAAAACCCGAGCCTCGGAGACCTAGGTCGGGAAAGTCTAGATGAACGTTTTAAATACTAGTGAAACGTCCATTTGAGGCTCCGAAATGATAGAAAATCACTAAACCGACGTAAGGGTCGGAATAGTGCTTCCCGAGGGCCGGGAAAGCAAAAAGTGGAAATAAAATAGAAACGAACCCGGTAATGATTAGAAAAGAGTCAGAAAAGTTCCTGAGAGCCAAAAATGCAGTCTGGATCAATAAAATTCCGTCAGGGGCAAAACTGTAATTTTGCCAAAATATTGGGGCAAAATCGTAATTTTACAAAAGTTGGGGAAAATGGTGAAAATAATAAATAAAACCTAAAAAGTTATAAATAGGTTTTGTTTAAGTTTTTTAATGAAAAATAAAAGCTATAAATGGGAAAGAAATTAACAGACATAGTTTTGTCTGTAAGATTCCAAAATCGGCCTACAAGGAAGGCGATTCAAGATCCAAGAGAGAGAAAGGAAACCGTCTGATAAGGTAAGTTCAGACATTTACCTGTCTGCAACATATAGCAATATTGTGCTAACTTTAATGTACTAACTATAAGTTAGGTACATATGTGCTACGGGCACTATGATAGAATAGAGAGAGAGACGAAATGTGCTACGGGCACTATAAGAATGGGACACATGGTTAATTGTGCTTCGGGCACTAGAGCGAGGTTAATAAAACTCACTCACCTAAAATTAAAATGTGAACCATTCCTAACCACGGGACAATGTGAAGTCACCGGGTTAGAAGGTTAAAAAGTCGGTAATGAAACCACTTTCTGGCGTACCAGCCTTCCGTATAGGGAGGTACTTTTGCCTTCGGGGCTATGAGATAAGGCTGTGGAGGTCAGCACTGATGTACCACTCCCAGTTATGTACTATTTTGCCTTCGGGGCTATGAGATTAAGGCTGTGGAGGTCAGCACTAATGTACCGCTCCCAGTCATGCGCACTTAAATGGTACTGCCAACCTGAGCTCAAAACCAGAACGTAAATAAAGATGATGACCTAAAATTGAAACTGTGCCATAATTGAGCATAAGACAGTTTAGTGAGAGCACTAACATCGCGGTAGATGTACTAGTGTGATACAGTGGTGTGGTCAACTTTACTATTCACGTATGAATAGTGGTCAAAGTTACTATTCACATATGAATAATGGTCAAAGTTACTATTCATGTATGAATAGTGGTCAACGGTACTATTCATGATGAATAGTATTATTCATAGAAATTTTATTTCTTGCATGTTTGAACTTAGTGAGTCTGTAGCTCACCATTTTTGCTAATGTTGCAGGTAAGCGACCAGCTCAGTAGCTTGTTTGACTGGATGGCGTACGGGATGGCGCGTGTCAAATGGGATAACTGGGCGAGGGATATGGTACTGCCAGAGTCTTCCCGCTGAGCGTTAAAGTGAAGGAAAAAAAAAAAGGGGAAACAGTTCTTTTGTAATTATATATATATTTTACAAAAGTACTGTATTATTTATATTACTTTGTACTTATCAACAAAGTAAATAGTGGAAGAAGATTTTATATGATGTTTAAGGAAAAAAAAAATTTCCCAAAAACGACATGATTTTAAAAGAGAATGAGATAAGCCGGCGACCCACGAGAGTACAATCTATCGCAGTTAGCGATAAGCTCAACTGTAATAGTATTGTATGATCTCTACGAGGGGCGGGCCGCCACACATGGTCTCATTCAAGCAAAACCATTCCAAAAAAATAATGTAAACACAACCACAACCACAACCACATAAACTTAAAAATGAAAGGCTAAAAGCTCAAAATAAACTTATTACAAACCATTTGCATAAACAAATACACATAAATGGCCTTGATCAAACTTAAAAATAACTAGTCACTAGAAGCGTTTGGTTTTTACCTCTTATGCTATGAACCAAGCACAAATCCAAACTAGAGGGTTGAGGAACCAAAGTGGTCATGTGTTTCTTGGAGGAAAAAGGGTCGGTTTTTATGCTAGCAAAAATACCAAAATAATTTTTTCTCAATATCAAACCAAAACAAAACTAAAATCACAAGGATTAATCAGAACCTTACCCTTGAAGGAACTTGGAAAAGGCTTGGAAATGAAACTCCCTACACGAACTTGAAGAAGCTAGATTTTTGGTAAGCTTTTAGTATGATTTAAGGCTTGAAAAATTGGGGTTTGGGTGCCTTGGGGAGTTCAGCTGCGACTAGAGAGAAAGGAAGAAATGAAATATGTTTTAGGTGCCAATGTAAGGAAAGCAAAACTCTTGTGCAAAGTGTGCCTTTTATAGGAAAACTTAATCAAGCATGCTTATGCCTAAACCAAATTAATTGTCCACCATTTTAGCCTATTCAAGGGAAAAATTTCTACCTTTTTTCAGTCCATTAATGGGCGTGGACTGCTGCATGGAAGGGAGAGACTAAACAAACAGTTTCTTTGACAAATGCTTGAAAACCCCTTGAATTTTTAAATCAAAAGTTGTCATAGCTAATGGATTATTTTATTTTCACTTTTGGGCTATGTAGCAGCCATTTTGAGCTGCCTTTTGTAGCTAGGGGCATGATTTCTAAGGGCCAAATTTTATCTATGTTGACTTCTCTTCACAGTCTAATTTTATACTGCGGTGTTCGGTCCTTTCTCAGCAATGTTCCAATTTTCACCTGAACATTAGATTTCTGAATCTGATTTTTGCACTGTCAATTCCTGGTTGTTTTATACTGTCTAAGAGCCCGTTATCAGTCTATTTTACTGTTCATTTCCTATACTGTGTTGTGTCTATACTGTGTTGTCCTTTTGCACACAAACGGAGGTATTCTCGGGTGAAATTTCAGACACAGTCTTTCTTGACAAATTTCGACGTGCTGATTCTATTTTTATTAATTTTATGTCTATTAAAGGTCGTCTGGACCAGTTTTGGAGATCTGTGTGACCTCACCTCGAAAAACGCATCAGGTGCCCGTTTGACTAATCTAGGCGTCCTGAGTCTAAATATATCAGTTTTAAGTCAAATTAAGGCCATCTTGGCCAATAACTTGACATTGCATTTCTTACTATTCACTATTTATCGTTTTCTACTTAACTGACTAGTCTGAGTGCTCTGACTCCAATTTTGTCAGTCTCTAGGTGAGAAGAGGTCATTTAGACCATGTTCTCAATATCGTTCCCTTTCTAGGGATATCTCTCGCTATTGTGCTCAGATGTTCGGTTCGAGCATTCTCGTGATCTATTCACCCGTCTTGTGTCAGGAAATGGTCGTCCGGACCAGTTTCCTGACACTGCGTGCCTCGTACATTTATACACATAATTGGGTGGACCGTGTTCACTGTCGATTGCCCTTTTTACTACATGAATAGTACTTAAACAGTACTGTTTCTGTTTAGTCTATTTAGCTAGAAAATATACTGTATTTTCAACTTAATTACTTATTACATAGTAATTAAGCTTCATAAATTGTGAGAGTCATTTTAGTGGCTCCCTACTCCATATACGGCCTCCTACACGGGCGTGTACAAGGCTACACGGGTGTGTACCAGTTGAGCTTGCTCAACATGGCCATGTCTTGGAACAAATTCATTTTACCGAATAGTACACGGCCTCTTACATGGCTGTGTCACACTAAATGGCCATGTACACCTACACGGCCTCTAACATTTCAACAACCCGATCAGTACACGGTTACGTACACGGCCGTGTACCTGACCATGTCCACCTACACGGCCTCATGCACGTGCATAGTACCAAGGTACACGACCACTTAAACGTTCGTGTACCCGACCGTGTTTGCCTATATAGCCATGTACAGTTACACGACCTTTCTCACATGCACAATCCGAACAGTACACGGCCACTTACACGGCCGTGTGCATGCTCGTGTTCTTTAAATTTGCACTAAAATACATCAAATTATTCCTTAATTTCTCATTAATGAAAATCAAGTTATAGGAATGGGGTGGTCCTTATACATTTCTACACCAAAAATGTAATTAATTTCCTCACACAATTTTTTTCCACATAGGCCATGGGTTTCTTAAGTAAACCTAAGCCAAATTTGGTTTTCAATTCCACCAATTGCACAAGTTTGTTTTCCACATTAGTCTTAGCCTAGCATAGCACAAAACTCATAAAATTTTCCACAATCAAGCATTGTTCCTCTAACCATATTAATCCACAGCACCAAAATTTTGTCTCAAAATACATCTTATTCACAACACAATCAACCAACTACAACAACAAAGTTTGAATCAAATTTTTCACAATCTTTTCCCCACAAACATACCACTGTTTTGAAGCATAAAATGATAAGGTAAGAGTACAAAATGGAGGCTCACCTTGATAGCTTGAACACTTGAAGCTTAGAAGGTGTTTTGGAGTAAATTTGGTGACAAATTTGCAAACTTTTTGACTTGAAAATAAAGGGAGGGTCATGGCTGGGAAAGGGCAGCAAGAAGGCAAATTTTTTGCTTTGTTTTGGCTGAATTTTCCAGCCCTCAACCGGTTATTATAAAGGCAGCCAAACAAGGGAAGGATTTCTTTGTAAAATTTTTAGGCAATTTGGCTTGTTTCAAGGGACTTTTTAGCAACTTTTTGGGGGATTAAGTTGCAAAATTTTGGCTGATTTTTTTTTTGCCTTTCCACCTCCTAAAAACAGTCCATTTTATCCAAAAATTTGCCAAAATTTTCTTTGCATTTTGGCTTGATCCTAACCTTCCATTTAAGATTATTTTAAACCATAGCCTTTGGATCCAACTAACACCTTTTCCCTTATTATTATCACATTTATTACATCATTTGATGAGATCATGGGTGACATCACCTAAAAGTCAAACTGAACAGAAATTTGCCGAAATCGCGTAGGGGGGTTTTTGGCACCTCCTGTGTAATCAATTTGGCTTATTTTGCTTTTGTTTGACCAAAAATCATTACCAAAAAATTGTCTTTTAGTGCATGCGGCACACCATCTAGGGTTTTTGGTTCCGATTTGGGACTGTTTCACCCATTTCGATTTAGGAAAATTTTTCATCTTCGAATTTACACCCTTTAACACTGTTAGAACATTTTATCACGTTCTAACAATATTAAAACATAACTTTTTCATATTTCATACATTAAAATGTCATATACGTACAATTTACATTTCTTCTGAGAACCTTAGAATTTCTTGGTTATCACATTCACCCCTCCTTATAAAATTTTCATCCTTGAAAATTTAGAATAAGTGGGGGTACAACATCTTCATTTCTTTTTTATGTTCCCGTGTAGCCTCTTCAATATTGTGATTTTTCCATAAGACTTTGACTAGCAGAATCGTCTTATTCCTCAATACTTTTTCCTCACGTGCTAGAATTCGAGTGGGTTGTTCTTCATACATCAGATCCTCTTGTACCTGAATAGGTTCATGCTTTAATACATGTGATGGATCTGGTACATATTTCCTCAGCATCGATACATGAAAAACATTATGTACCGTTGATAGTTCGGGAGGTAATGCCAACTTATAGGAAACCTTTCCAATGCATTCAATAATCTCAAATGGTCCAATGTATCTTGGACTTAATTTTCCTTTCTACCGAAACGCATTATCCCTTTCATTGGCAATACTTTAAGAAATACGAAATCCCTTTTGTTGAACTCAAGGGATCTTCGTCGCTTATCCGTACAGCTTTTCTGTTGACTTTGTGCAATCTTCATTCACCTCTGCATTTTCGCAACTGTATCTGTTGTTTCCTGCACAAAATCTGTCTTGTGCATTTGTTTTTCTCATAGATCATACCAGTGAATGGGTGATTTAACTTCGCCTATATAAAGGTTCATAAGGTGCCATTCGTATGGAAGCTTGGTAGCTATTGTTATATGACAATTCTACTAACGGTAACTTCTTGTTCCAAACTCCTGGAAAATCCATGATATAGGCACAAAGCATGTCTTCCAATGTCTGAATAGTTCACTCAGACTACTCGTCCGTCTGATTATGAAAAGTCGTACTGAGACGCAATTCTGTTCCCATGGCTTCGTGCACGTACTTCCAAAAATTTGAAGTAAATCGTGCATCTTGATCCGACATGATAGATTTAGGAACGCCATGTAGTCTGATGACACGGGCCACATAGAGATTGGCTAACTTTTCTAGTGAAAAAGTCATTTTCGCTACTATAAATCATGCTGCTTTTGTTAGTCTATCAATAATAATCCAAATGGCGTCATAACCCTCTCGGGTCCTTGGTAATCCCACTACAAAGTCCATTATGATATGTTCCTACTTCCATTCGAGAGTTTCCAAAGGTTCTAATTTACCTCCTAGATGTTGATGTTCGGCCTAAACTTTTTGGCAAGTCAAGCATCGACTCACAAATTTCGCAATATCGTTTTTCATCCTTTTCCACCAAAATTGTAACTTTAAATCCTAGTACATCTTGCTGGCTCCGGGATGAACTGAATATGGCATTACATAAGCTTCTGATATGATTCGCCTTCTTAATCCTTCATCAGTTGGAAAATGAATTCTTCCTTGATATAGGATTAATCCATTCTTTGGAACTCCCTTCTCGAGGACTTGCTAGATTTGGATTTCATTTTTGAGCCTCTCTAATGTCCTCGAATAATGATGACTCTAGTTGGAGTGCAGTCAATTTTCCAGATATCAGCTCCAACTTTAACGAGTTGATCTCTTACTATAATGGCCTTAAGAGCTTTTCATCGACAATTACTGTAGAATAGTAGATTTTCTACTCAAAGCATCTGCTAAACGATTAGCCTTTATAAGATGGTAGAAGATCTCATAATCGTAATCCTTTACCAACTCCAACCATCTTTTCTACCGCATATTTAGCTCCTTTTGCATAAAGAAGTACTTCAAGCTCTAATGATCAGTGTAAATCTGACACTAAGCTCTTTATAAATAGTGTCGCCAAATCTTAAGTCCAAACACTACTGCAGTAAGTTCCAAGTCATGCGTGGGATAATTTTTTTCGTGATCCTTCAATTGGTGTGAAGCATAGGCTATCACATTGTCGCTTTGCATCAGGATGGCTCGTAAGCTCGTTTTCGATGCATCACTGTATATCATGAATTTCTCCCCTTCAGTAGGAAGAGTGAGAATCAGCGTGCTTGTTAGTCACTTCTTTAGCTCTCAGAAGCTTCTTTCACACTCATCAGTCCACTCGTACTTCCTTTCTTTGTGCATAAGAGCTATGAGAGGTGTAGTGAGTTGTGCGAATCCCTCTACAAATCTCCTCTAATAGCCAGCTAAACCTAAGTGATAAGCATTAGAATGTATATATTTTTTAGCACAATATTTAGGCTATTATCACTTAGTTTAGGGATTTCTTCATGGATTTTTGCACTTGATCGTTTTATATTTTGTTTTTAAGTCCTAACTCAAGTAATGGGAGCATAAGGAGCTAATTTGGAGCAGTTTGACGCCTTTTTGTACAAAGTATGACGAACATAGTCAGGTACACGGTCGTGTGTGTGGCCATGTACCGATCGGGTCCTCGAGCATGTAAAAGGCCGTGTCTTTGGGAAGCTGGGCATGTTAGACCATTTTGACTTGAACATGCCCGTGTCTGACGAACACACGCCCGTGTGATCATGTACACGGTCGTGTGTGTGGCCGTATACCGATCAGGTCCTCGAATGTGTAAAAGGCCGTGTTGTGGGAACATGGGCGTGTTAGACAATTCTGACTTGAACATGCCCGTGTCTGAGGTGAACACACCCGTGTTTATGGAACACGCCCGTGTAATATTACCCTGAGACCGTGTCGAAGGCTGTGTGTGACGTAGCAATCAGGATTTTGAACTATAAAAAGGGCAGGATCTGTTATGTTGAGGGAAGAGCGCTGAGCTGCAAAAGAAAACCCTAAAATAGTAAAGAGGAGGCAGATTAGAGGGAGAATCATTCCTACAAGCAACAATCTATCCATTCGAAGTGGATTTCATTAGAGTAAAAAGGGATTTTTCATGGATTCATATACTTTTTGTGTTCATTTGAATTATAGTACTACTATTTCATTGATTATGAACTGATTTGTTTAATACCTAGATAAGATGAACCCTATAATGAATATTGTGATTTGATCTTTTCATTTCAATTTATCTGTATATTTCATTGAGATTCAATTATGTGTTCCTCATTGTATTGAATTAATATTTACCGGTGTGTTGATTCATGTTTGTTATCATGCATTTGTGATTGAGAAATCCTTTGTATGATTTGATCTAGCATAATTGAAAGGAGTTGCACATAATTCTAGAAATAGAACAACGTAAATCTTCTGGATTAGGGTCAAACCTAATAGAGGAATTCATTGATTAATTAATGCAATTCTGGGGGTTTTAATTAGAAAGAGATTTCAATTAATCAACCTAGGATTAGTTGCTAATACTCTTGAGAAAGATATTAACATAACTAAGGAATTTCCATGGTCCAATAAAGTGCAGATATTTTGGTGTTTTGATGGGTTAACCATAATAGACATTCTAGGGGGATTCATTATCTAGGTATTACTTGTTTGAACTGATTTCTTCTTGATTTAATTACTGTTTAATTTTGATTTGCATTGGTGAGTTTTATCTTTATTTTGTTTTTTTTAGTTAACCTGTATCAACCGAAATTCAAAGGGTAGATAATAAGAAAAGAGTTAGTACTAGTAATCAATAGTCCCTGTGAGATCGACACTCGATATATTTATCCACTATGCTATAGAACTCGATAGGTGTACTTGCCTAAAAGATCTGTAGGGTAGGAGATCGTTATAAATAGTACATAATTAAAATCGAACAAAGCCTAGCAGACCAGCAGGAGTTTATGAGATTGATGCAGTCTCAGCTCTAGTTAGTCAAGTTGAAAACTTGAGTAAGAAAATTGATGGATTATCTTTGGGCCATCAACCAGCTCAAGTCTTACAATGTGAGATGTGTGGGGAAGGACATGTAACTGATGAGTGCCAAAGTTTACAAGCCATACCTAAATAGACGCCAGAGTATGTTGACTATATGGGTAATGTACCATGACCCCAAAACAATCCCTATAGCAACACCTACAATCCAGGCTGGAGAAACCACCCAAATTTTTCTTGGGGAAATCAAAGGCAGTAGAGAAATAACCCTCCTCCAGATTGATGTCTAAATTCATTTGGACACCTAAATTGATGTCTAAATTCATTCAGACATCTGAAGCGCAATTCCAAGCTACTAAAACATCATTGAGGAATCAAGCGGCTTCTATTCACAACCTTGAGAACTAGATTGGTCAGCTTGCAAAGCTCGTTTCAGAAAGACAACAAGGGAGCTTGCCTAGTAACACGGAGAAAAATCCTAAAGAACATGTCAAGGCAGTTACCTTGAGGAGTGGTAAGGAGCTAAAAGCTGAGAAAGCGACACAAGGTGAAGAAGAGAAGAATAAGCGATCTGAGGTTAAAGAGAAAGGGAATGATCATCCTAAAATTGTGCAGGGTTTTCAACCTGCTATCCCATATCATGCCAAACTGAAAAAGGACAAAATGGATGAGCAATTCGGTAAGTTCCTTGAACATTTTAAGCAACTCCATATCAACTTACCTTTTGTTGAAGCTCTTTCACAGATGCCAAAGTATGCAAACTTTTTGAAGGAATTGCTTTCTAATAAGAGGAAGCTAGAGGAGCTATCGATAGTAACATTAAGCGAAGAATGTTTAGCCATCTTACAAGACAAACTACCCAAGAAATTAAAGGATCCAGGGAGTTTTACTATCCCTTGTCTTATTGGTAGTTTGACAGTTGATAAGGCATTAGCAGATTTGGGTGCTAGTATTAATTTTATGCCTTACAAGTTATTTAAGAAACTGGGGTTGGGATAACCTAAACCAACTAGGATGAGTATGCAATTAGCCGATAGGTCAGTTAAATACCCTAAAGGCATTATTGAGGATGTGTTGGTTAAGGTAGATAAGTTCATCTTTCTTGTGGATTTTGTTATTCTTGGCATGGATGAAGACATTGAGGTACCTATAATCTTAGGTCGACCCTTTTTAGCTACCGCCAGAGCCATTATAGATGTAAGTGACGGTAAGTTAATCCTTAGGGTTGGGGATGAAGAGGTAACTTTTAAATTACCTAAGGCCATGAGACATTCCAGTGAGCAGGACGATACTTGTTACTTTCTTGATTTTACTGACATTGACATTTCTGATTTGTTGCAGGTATTATGTCATGATGACCCATTAGAGCTATGCCTTGTAAAAGGGGAGGAAGAGAACGAAAATGGTCCTTACATTAAGGAACAAGTAGCTCATTTGGAAGCAAGTGAACCTATGGTATGAAAGAAAGAATTCAAGGAGATTGAACAAGAGAGAGAAAAGTGGTTGAAACCCTCCATCGAGGATCCACCGATTCTAGAATTGAAAGCATTACCAGATCACCTCGAATATGCCTTCTTGGAAGAGAATTCAAAGTTACCGATCATAATTGCCTCGGGATTGACGGCTGCCCAGAAAGAAAAGTTATTGATAGCACTGAAAAAGCATAAAAGGGCCATCGCATGGAAAATTTTCGACATTCGGGGAATTAGCCCTTCATTTTGCACCCACAAAATCCTAATGGAGGATGAGTTCAAATCGTCGGTGCAACCCCAGAGGTGGCTTAATCCCAAAATGAAGGAAGTGGTCAAAGTAGAGGTGATTAAGCTTCTCGATGTAGGTATGATTTATCCGATTTCTGATGGTGCTTGGGCGAGTCCTGTGTAGGTAGTCCCAAAGAAAGGAGGAATGACGGTGGTGCCTAATGAGAAGAATGAGCTGATTCCCATGAGAACCGTCACTAGGTGGAGAGTGTACATCGACTATAGAAAGCTCAACGATACAACACGAAAAGATCAATTCCTGTTACCTTTCATGGACCAAATGCTAGAGAGATTGGTGGGGCACATGTATTATTGCTTCTTAGATGGTCTATCTGGTTAATTTCAGATTCCCATAGCACCGGAGGACCAAGAGAAGACAACCTTCACATGCCCTTATGATACATTTGCATACAGACGAATGCCTTTTGGATTGTGCAGTGCACTTACCACTTTTCAGGGGTGTATGACGGCCATCTTTGATGACTTGATAGAAGATGTCATGGAGGTTTTTATGGATGATTTTTCTGTTTTTGGTGACTCCTTTGATTCATGCCTCCATAACCTTGAAAGAGTACTTAAAAGATGTGAGGAAACCAATTTGGTGTTGAATTGGGAAAATTTCCATTTTATGGTGCAAGAGGGCATAGTCTTAGGCCATAAAATCTCACATAGGGGGATAGAGGTAGACAGAGCAAAAATTGAGACAATTGAAAAACTACCGCCCCCTACTATAGTTAAGGTTGTAAGGAGTTTTCTAGGGCATGCTGGTTTTTATAGGAGATTTATTAAAGATTTCTCTAAGATTGCTAGACCCTTAACCCAACTACTGGAGAAAGATGTGCCATTTAAAGAGTGTTTAGAAGCCTTTAATACTCTTAAGGAAAAACTAACTAATGCCTCGATTATGGTTACACCCGATTGGAATCTTCCTTTTGAGCTAATGTGTGATGCTAGTGACTTTGCAATGGGTGCAGTCCTTGGACAGCAGAGGGACAAGCATTTTCAGCCCATCTACTACACTAGCAAGACCTTGACAGATGCTCAAGAGAATTACACAACCACGGAGAAAGAATTGCTAGTTGTCATCTTTGCTTTTGATAAATTTAGATCATATCTAATTTTATCTAAAGTCATTGTCTATACTGATCATTCTGCATTGCATTATTTATTAAATAAGTCAAATGCTAAACCCAGATTAATCAGGTGGATTCTATTGTTGCAGGAGTTTGACTTAGAAATAAGAGGTAAGAAGGGAGCTGAAAACCTAGCGACAGACCACCTTTTATGCTTAGAAAACCCAAACTTAGAGAAGCTGGTAGAAGATGACATAGACAATGCATTCCCTGAAGAACGTCTATACAATCTTAGAGACGTAAGTGACACTGAAGTTCCCTGGTTTGCTGATTTTGCTAATTACTTAACAGCAAACATTCTTCCTAAGGGACTTTCTTATCAGAAAAAGAAGAAATTCTTTTCTGATTTGAAAAATTATTTCTGGGAGGACCCCTGCCTGTTTAAGATTTGTGCAGACCAACTCATTAGGCAATGTGTTTCACAATTGGAAGGATGGAAGATTCTACAGCACTACCATGCTGGGCCAATAGGAGGACATCACCATGCAAATAGGATAGCCCAGAAGGTGCTTGAGGTTGGTTTTTATTGGCCCACTCTATTTAAAGATGCCCAAAGGTATGTGGCATTGTGCAGTAATTGTCAGCGAGCTGGTAACATATCCCGTCTAGATGAAATGCCTCAAAACTTCATCCTTGTTTGTGAAATTTTTGATGTGTAGGGTATTGATTTTATGGGGCCATTCCCAATTTCATTTGTGAACAAATACATCCTAGTTGTAGTAGACTATGTGTCTAAGTGGGTGGAAGCTCAAGCCCTACCAACCGATGATGCTAGAGTGGTGGTAAAGTTCCTTAAGAAGCTATTTTCATGATTTGGCACACCTAGAGCAATCATTAGTGATAGGGGTACACACTTTCGTAACACCCAGTTTGACAAGGTCTTGAAAAAATATGATGTTACACATAGAACTGCAACCCCTTACCATCCGCAGACCAGTGGCCAAGTCAAAGTTTCCAATAGGGAACTGAAACAAATCCTGGAGAAAACTGTAGAGCACCACAGAAGGGATTGGTCTATTAAGCTAGATGATGATCTTTGGGCTTATAGGACAGCGTACAAAATGCCGATAGGTACTACACTGTACAGGTTAGTATACGGAAAAGCATGCCATCTACCTATTGAACTTGAGCACAAAGCATATTGGGCCATTAAGTTCCTCAATTTTAACTTGGGCATTGCGGGAGAAAAGAGGAAACTTTAGTTGAACGAGTTAAAAGAATGGCGCTTGCTAGCCTACGAGAACTCGAAACTATACAAGGAGCGGACCAAGTTATATCATGATAAGAGAATCAAACAGGTCAAGGAGTTCACAGAAGGAGATCAAGTGCTATTGTACAACTCTCAGCTCAGATTATTCCCAGGAAAGCTCAAGTCTAGATGTCCAGGACCCTTCACAGTTAAACAGGTTTTCCCATACGACACCATTGAGGTAACACATCCTGAGAAGGGCACATTCAAGGTGAACGATCATCTATTGAAGTTGTTTCATGGAGGAGAGTTTGATAACTCTCAAAGGGAGGAATTCAATCTCCACACTGAATCATGAATGGGAGTAAAATTGTCAAGCTAAGGACGTAAAACAAGCACTTCTTTGGAGGCAACCTAAGCATTTATTTTCTTTGTTACTTTGATTTTTATTAGTGTTCTTTTTCAAAAAATATATATATATATTTATTTATATGTCTGAGTGGTTGAATTGTTTATTTCTGGTTCTGTATGTCAGGCTGAGTCCAAGGAAATTCGAGTTTAAGGATTTGGCCATTTGCTAAGTTTCTGAACAAGAGATGAATTGAATTCCAAAGGAGTACATGCCCTTAAACACGCCCGTGTTAATGGGCGTGTCTCTTACCGTGTGCAGCAACTTTCATCCAACACGACCGTGTTCACTAGAGAGAACAAAGGAAAAAAGAGTTTCAGAGAGGTACACGGTCAGTAACACGGCTATGTTCATAACCGTGTAAATGAACACGCTCATCTACACGACCGTGTTGAGGCCCATGTTTGATATTAAAAAAAAAATCTTTTCTTTGCTCTTCTTTTATTTTCTTTGTGAATTTATTCTCTATTTTATTTCACATTTCTTTTTATTGTCTTAGTTATAAAAGAAAAAAAAAAGAGAAAAGATTTGCTCCATCAAGGCTCGAGATACGTGAAGCTGAACGGGAGTACTGCACTCTTAGGAATCTGACGAGAAAAGAGCCTGTTTGCCAGTTTATAAGAAAACTGGATGGGAAGCATATCTTCAACACATAGATATCGTTTAAGCCGTTACTGAACATAAAATCAGAGGAAAATGTGAGCCATAATCATAACTACTGTATAAAATCTTGATTTCTTCTTGTTGCAGATTTTTTGTTTTGTTTCACCGTTCCCATTTTTAACTTTTTATTGCATCGAGTGTTTATTGTTGACTTTTTGTTTTTGCATCGAGTGTCTATTTTTGACTTTGGCTTTTGTTTCTCTAACGAAAACTAATCTCTCCTCTGATACACATAACTCAGCATCCTACTTTTTCACCTTATAAATACACATGCATTCTCACATTATCATCACACACATCTCCATTTGTAAGGTTAAAAAAAAAAAAAGAAGTGAGTTGAGATGGAAGGTCCTTCAATTCGTAAGTTTAAAACTATCTGTGTTTTCGGGGGATCTAGTTTGGGAAAAGATAAAGAGTTTTTGAAAGCAGCAAAAAACCTTGGTAGGGTGTTAGCTGCTAGACAAATTAATCTAGTGTATGGGGGAGGAAGTCTGGGGTTAATGGGTTGTGTGTCATCCAGTGCATTTGTGGGGGTTAGCAAAGTCTTGGGTATCATTCCTAGTGCTTTAGCTAACAAAAAAAATCACCGGTTGCACTTTGGGTAATGAGTTAAAGGGCCTCATCTATGCATGAGAGAATGGGTAACATGATGTGTAATGCAGATGCATTTATCGCTTTACCTGGTGGTTTAGGAACCCTGGAAGAAATTTTCAACGTTGCCTCTTGGACCTAACCTAATCTTCATCAAAACCATTAGGATTGTTAAATGTTAATGGTTTTTATGGTGGTTTGTTACCTTTTCTTGATTATGCTGTGGAAAAAGGATTCATTACCCTAGCATCTCGAAAAATCTTAATCTCCGCTCCAATAGCCGATTACTTCATTAACAAACTACAGATTTTTGTGATTAAACTTGACCCATTAATGTCACAGATAGTATGGTCAACTAAGGACAACAAAAGTAGTAAGAAGCGGGGATTGGATCTGACGCTCCGGCTGTGACATTCCTTAACTCGTTAAATTTATGATTTTCTGTTTTAGTTTTCGCTTGTTAGATTTTTCTTTTTGAATGTTAGTTCGGTTGGTTGCGTTTATTTTATTTTATTTTATTTTATTTTTAGTAAAATTTCCAGTTTCGTTATTTATAATATAGTTGAGTAAAGATTTACTATTGTACTCTTGATGCACATCTTATAATAATGAATGTTTTTCTTGTGTCATTGTCTTTTTTTAAAATAATAATAATAATAAAATAAAATAAAAATTATATATAAAAATGTGTTGAAGTGAATATAACACGTGGTACACGCCCTCCAACACGCCCGTGTTAATGGGCGTGTACAGGGTCGTGTGTATAATGTTTGGTAGGTACACGGCCATGTTCGTGAGAGAAAACTGAAGAGCCAAATTTCCAGAGGAGTACACAGGAACAAACATGGCCATGTAATAAACACACGCTTGGACACACCCATATTTGTGCCGTGTTTATGCCCATGTTCAGAGATGGGGATTTTAAACAAATTCAAACCAAGAGGTACACGGTTACCAACACGCCCGTGTTTGAGACTGTGTTCTACAACAATTAAGCAACACGTCTATCCACACGGCCAGGTAAGTCAACCGTGTTCTTTTACCCTAAGGGTATGTGTCGAACACGGCCCAATACATGGCCGGTGTCGACATCAGTATTTAAAACATTGATTGAACACATTGCCGTTTCAATTTCACATGCTCTCCCCTCCCGAAACTCAGAGATTCAAGGAAAATCGTGCCATTTTACACCAAATAGACTGGGTAATCTTAATTTTATTCAATTAATTCACAAACACTCTCTAGAATCTAGGAATTTTCGGAAGTTTTTGGTCATTCTGAGCAGATTTCCTTCTCCTTTCCCTTTGGGTTCATGAACGTTTAGGTATGCGGTTTTCTTCCGTTTTTCTCTTGATTATTCATGGGCATTTGAACTACAAGGGATTTTTGATTCTTGTTGAGTCTTGATAGACAGATTTTTACTGTTACACATGAATCCATCATTTATAATCCATTGATTTATCACTTTTCATCATGAATATAAGTTAAACCGTGTACTTTTCATCATTCTGCCATGAAAATCCACATTTTGCCATGTTATTTCTGATTTTTAGATGATTTGTTGCTAGTCTAATGATTTTATTCTGAAAAAAAAAAATCAGTGAAGTACACAGGCACTCACGCCCATGTTTGTGACCGTGTCTGAAGTTATAGATATAAAAAAAAAAAGTTTTCTTTTGTCAATTATTCAGGTAGCATAGCTTACTCTGTTGTCAATTATTCTGATTACTCTGTTGTCAGATAGAATATTCTCTGATTGTTCTGTTGTTAATTGCTCCCATTCCACATTGTACAAGGCTAGTGCTAGGGTTTTAGGGTGTAAAAACAGAATTTCTCACGTTACTTGCATTTGAACAATCTTTAAATATCTATATTTTTTTTATTCTGTTGCAGGATCCCTACTACCATAATGATGAGACGTAAAAAGGAACTTCAGCGGAGACAGAAAGAGGTCCCAAGGAAGAGGCATAGGGGAGAGAGTTCATCCCAAGCACAGCCTCCCGAGCAACTTGCTGCACACCTACTGCTACAATTCATGGCTCTAGCATTCATTTCGAGATTCGAGAGGCTGATGGAAAAGCCTTTCGAGCAAAGCCGATACATAGATTGGCCGGTATTGTAGCAGTTGGGACTGGATCAACAAGTAAGGGAGCTGGTCACATTTGGGGATTGGAATCGATTTTTTGAAATTAAGGAACCTGCATATAGAGAGTTAACCTTATAGTTCCTCACCACATTCTCCCTCAACAAGAAATCATTGGGTTGGTCCACATCCATTATGGAATTCCAGATTGGCAACCATAGATTTCAGAAGAGCTATACGCAGTTCTCCATTGATTGCGGGTTCTACACTAAGGAGTTCACCAATACCAATGCCTATCGAGAATTGCAGGTGGATTGGCCTACCTACTTAAATGACCAACAATATTGGAGATTCATTAGTAGGGAGAATGAGCACTGACAAGATCTAAAGCCTCCCGTCTTAATCACCTTAAGCTACGATATGTGCACAAACTGCTAGTGCACACTTTTAGTGGACGGAGAGACAGCACCAGTGTGGTCTCCCGATGGGATCTTTTCTACATTTACAGTATGAGGGAGAAAGTAGCAATTCATCTGGGGCATGCATGGCCATGGTACTTAAACAGCCAGGCGAGCAGGCCAAAAGCAGGAGTAGTATGTTGTGGGCCATACATCATGAGATTGGCCCGTAACTTGGGGTTATTCAATCAATTACCCCCCTTAACCATTGCCTACCACATGGTACCGATCAATATGGATACGCTACGATCCATGGGAATGGTGGAGAAATGACGAGGGCTAAGCGGCCCTACATATACTCTAATTGGTGCTCCACTACAGGTAACTAAACCCGGTGGTGAGAGGGATCACTCCCACGTACCCCCACCAAAGGAACAACAACCGGATATCCCTTCACGCTCCCTGGTCAGCCCAGACGCTCAGGCAGAATCATCCCATCATCACTCTAGGCCATCCGTCATAAACATCGGAAGACTCTACAGCCAAATGCTACCCTTACTAAAGAAAACTATTGCTATTCAGTGTAACCAATCAATTCGATTAAGGAGATTAGAGTAACAGTCTAAGAACATGGACACACGATTAGCATGGATAGAAGATACACTGTCTTGCCTATATGCCTACCTACAAGTGCCAACCTTATCTGACCCCTTTTTAGGAAAATACGCGTTGACTTACTCTTTTACTATTTTGTTTCTGCTTGACTTGTTTGTTTTCCACTGTTTTTATTGTGTACATTGAGGACAATGTACATCTTTAAGTGTGGGGACGGGGTAGTGTTAGTGGAATCAATTTGTTGGGAATCAAGCATAATGTAGTCTTTTTCATTGAGTAGTCATTGTTCATTGATTCTTCTGTTTGGAATTCTTAATCTTATTGAAACTCGCTTTAACATGCTCTTAATGACTATGATTGTTGAATTATGACACAAGTAGAAAACGACATGAATAGCTAGACTGTTATGAGCTTCATTATAAGTGGTTGTTAAGACAGTTATTTTTGATGAGAATTGCATAGGATTCACACACACAAGCCTACAAATTGTCAGCATTTGGGCCTATGAGCATTCATTCATATTTTATATGCTCTAATCAGTTTCTTTGTTGTGTGTTTTTATCATGCATAATTGGAGGATTCTAGAACTTGCTTTATTATGCACATTTTCATAAGAGATGCATTGAAACAAAAGGGTTTTTGTCGATGATATACTTATATACTCCAAGGCAAAGGAGGAACATGAAGAGCACTTAAGAATCATCTTATGCATGTTAAAGGGTCACCAACTGTATGCCAAATTCTCCAAGTATGAGTTTTGGCTAGAGAAGGTTCATTTCTTAGGTTATGTAGTCTCTAAAGAAGGAGTATCCGTAGACCCCAAGAACATTAAAGCGGTTAATGTGTGGCCAGCTCTGAAGAATGTGATAGAAATATGTAGTTTTCTTGGCTTAACAGGATATTACCGATGCTTTGTCGAAGGTTTTTCTAAGTTAGCCGCACCACTCACAGCTCTTACCAGAAAGGAAAAAAAGTTTGAGTAGACGGACAAGTGTAAGGAAGGTTTTTAAGAGCTAAAACGGTGACTCACAAGTGCTCCAGTACTAACCACTTTAGATGCTAGTCAAGGAAGTTTTGTAATTTTTAGCAAAGCATCTAAGATGGGATTAGGGGCCGTTTTGATGTAGAATGGCAAAGTAGTCACATATGCCTCATGATAGCTTAAGGACTATGAGAAAAACTACCCAACGCATGATCTGGAACTCACAGCGGTAGTTTTTGCACTAAAGATTTGGAGGAACTACCTTTATAGAGTCAAGTGTGAGATCTATACTGACCACCAGAGCCTCAAATATATCTTCACACAGAAAGAGCTCAACATGAGGCAACAAAGATGGCTAGAGTTGGTCAAGGATTACGACTGTGAAATCCTTTACCATCTGGGAAAAAACAACAAGATGGTCGATGCATTAAGTTGAAAGTATTCTACTTCGCTTATGACTATCAGCGCCCTGCTAAGGGCTCTATAGAGGGAGCTATACAGCAATGAGATCAAGATTCTGATAAGAAGATTGTCTGACCTGACTTTCCAATTGACACTTTTGGATGAGATCAAGGTTAGCCAAGAACTCAATTCATCCTTGATTAAGTCAAGAAAGGAAGCTATAGAGGATAAAGGTTCAGAATTTAGAGTCTCTAAAGATGACATACTCTATTACAAGGATAGAGTATGTGTTCTAAAAGATGAAGAAATCAAGAAGGGAATCCTTTGAGAGAGCTCATGAGGTGCCATATTCTGTACATTTGAGAGTGAACAAGATATACAAAGACCTGAAAGGAAACTTTTGGTGGCTTGGAATGAAGAACGACATCACTGAGTTTGTAGCCAAATGCCTTACTCGTCAGAAGGTTAAGGTAGAACACCAATGACCAGCAGGAGTGTTTTAGAAAATAGAGCTAATAGAATGGAAATTGGACCAGATCATGACGGACTTTGTAGTCGGATTGCCGAGGATGTCAAACGACAGCGACACAGACACAATCTGGGTGATTGTAAACAGACTGATGAAATCAAATAGATTTTTAGCCATAAAGGATAGCTATTCGGTGGAACAATTAGCGGAGATCTATGTGGCTCAAATCGTAAGATTGCATGGAGTGCCAAAGTCGATAATTTCAGATCGTGATGGTCATTTCACATCTAGGTTTTGGCAAAGCGTTCAGGCTACATTAGGATCCAAGTTGAAGTTCAGCATAGCCTTCCACCCTCAAATCGATGGACAGTCTGAAAGGACCATACAGAGATTGGAGGACATGTTGAGAGCTTGCATCCTAGACTTTAAGGGAAACTGGGACAAGAAGCTACCTTGATTGAGTTCTTGTATAACAACAGCTATCACTCCTTAATAGGAATGGTACCGTATGAGGCACTTTATGGAAGGAAATGCAGGTTTTTAGTTCATTAGTATGAGACTGGAGAGAACTAGTTAGCACGAACTTCATCAATAATACCACGGTAGATGTGAAGCTGATACGATAAAGGGTAGATACAGTGCATAGTCGTCAAAAGAGTTTTGCCGATAAGCGCCATAGACCCTTAAAGTTTCAAGTAGGAGACTCAATCTTTCTCAAGGTAGCACCTATGAAAGGGGTAATGTGCTTTGGAAAGAAAGGGAAGCTCAACCCTAGGTACATAGGACCTTTTGAGATAATTGAGAAAGTTGAGAACATAACATATAGATTAACGCTTCCTCTCGACTTAGCTTCATTACACAATGTCTTTCACATTTCTATGTTGAAGAAGTATGTGCCAGATAGCTCTCATGTTCTGAGTCAAAAACCCATTGAGGTGCATGTTGATCTAACCTACGAGGAGAAACCTGTGTAGATCCTGACCAGAGAAGAAAAAGTGCTAAGGAATAAAGTCATACCCCTAGTGAAAGTCTTGTGGCGAAATCACAACATTGAGGATGCCACATGGGAACGCGAAGAGGACATGAAAAGAGGCTTCCCAGAGTTATTCTAATTTTCGAGGATGAAAATTTTTAAGGAGGGTAGATTGTAATATCCGCCGTGATCATGGACATAATTTACTTTGAGACAAGTAATTGAGTTTATGAATACTGTTTAAATTATCTAATTGATTAAATTAAACGGGGTAAGAAACTTTTAATTTTAATTCATAAAATGAAAGGGACAACCAAAAATAAATCAGTACGCCCCATTTACTATTGAGCAATATATATATGCCTATATATATATTGAGTGGTATGATGCTATATGTGTATGTGTGTATCTGTGTAGGTGACACACATATCAAGAAAACTGAATATGTATATATATTCACGGTTACGTATATATATAGACTGAGAGATATGATAGTACATGTGAATGCACGTGTGTGACACGCAGTATCAAGAAATTGGTCAAGACAACCTTTTCTAGACACGAAACTGATGTACTTATAATCAGTATGCTCAAATTAGTTATCTGAGCACAAAGGTGAATTTTGAATGATAAATATGTAGTATCGAGAAAATGGTCGAGACGACATTTTCTTGACACCAAACTGATATATTTATGGTCAATATACTCAAAGTAGTCAATTGAGCATAAAATGTGAAATTATGAACGAGATATATGTAGTATCGGGAAAGGGGTCAAGACGATATTTTCTTAATTCAAAACTGATATATTTAGAGTCAGTACGCTCAAACTAGTCGATTGAGCACAAAAAGTGATTTCCGAGTAGGGATCACACATTATCTAGAAAATGGTCAAGACGACCTCAGATTGGCATAAAACTGATAAATTCATGATCAGCATGCATAAATTAGCTAAGATAGCCTATGTCAAAATTTTCAGTACAGAAAGTGTACTATGCATACGTAATGTCAGCACAGTTTAGAACACAACGACAGAATCGAAGAGGACATTTTCTCAACCTGAAACTGATATATTTAGAGTTAGTACGCTCAAACTAGTCGATTGAGCACAAAAAGTGATTTCCGAGTAGAGATCACGCAGTATCCAGAAACTGGTTAAGACGACCTCAGATGGGCATAAAACTGATAAATTCATGATCAACACGCCCAAATTAGCTAAGATAACCTACGCCAAAATTTTCAGTATAGAAAGTGTACTATGCATGTGCAGTGTCAGCATAGTTTAGAACATAGCCACAGAACCGAAGAGGAATAGTAAACGGACACAGATTAAGCTCATAAGTACTTACAACCCATTAGAAACTATTAGAATAAGAATCGGATCAAGAAAACCCATTTTTTAGTAGAGGTTTGGAATACAGCCGGACAATTACCAAACACTATCATGGGAAATTAGACTGATAAGAGAAGCTTTTGCAGATAAATTTTCCACCTCAAAATCAGGCCCTAGCACCAAGAGACAAGCTGAAAGTTTCCCTTGAAACAAGGAAACATGCTTGGATTTGTTGAACAAAATAAAGTGGTTTTTAGGAGATAAGCTGTGACAACCCGCCCATCGTGGAGGCCATACGCGGTCGAGCTCTGAAGCCGACTGTGATAGACCGTTGCTTTATAGGTCATCTGCAACTTACTTTAACTTACTTTTACATTGCTTTGATAGCACCATGTGATGGCTGGTATCTTAGTTTTAACATAATTTCTTAAACATACTTACTTTAACTTCTCATTTGAACGTGAAAATAGGGAATAAATTTTATTTTTCTCTTAAACTTGAAACTTGAAAACTGTATTATCGTGAAACATTTACTAAAGTAAATCTTTTACATTATCATACTTAATTTACATCATAAAATATCATTTCAATCTCTTTTAAAACAGCTCAGCGAAAGACTCATATAGTACCATAACCCTCGCCCAGTCCCTTGGCAGACTCAGTAAGTTCAAACATACATGCATGACATACAAAAACTCATACCATATAGGAAATAACATATCTAATACCAACTATGGTATTAGAACATTCACATAATATATATCATACATTACTTCACATTCATACTTAACCTTATAAACATACTTGTACATACTTGAACATACTTTACATTGCGAACATACTTTCATACTTAGCATACTTTGCACCCTAAACATATCATATTTTAAACATAGCATACTTAAAGTATGGTTAAACATCGTAAACATAACATACTTATCATCGTGAACCTACTTATCATACTTGAATATACTTTAACGTCGTAAACATACTTAACATACTTAGCATCATGAACATGCTTTCATACTTAACATGCTTGAACATAACATCTTGAACATACTTCATACTTAATATACTTTAAACATCATAGTCATACTTACATATACTTGAACATTGTAAACATAGCATACTTAACATATGCTAAACATCATAAACATAGCACACTTGAAATGTAACATACTTAACATCCTTGACATCATGAACATACATTCACATTTAGCATCATGAATACACTTGTCATACTTGAATATGTAAAACATCATAAATATACTTAAGCATCGTAAATACACTTACGTATGCTCAAACATCCTTAACATCAAACATAGTATGGATCATTAACATAACAAATAACATGCATTACTTATGCATTACTATTTATTATGAATAATAACTTTGATCATGAACAGTACTGTTGACTAGGAACAGTATCGCTGACAGTGAACAGTAACCTTGACTGCAACAGTACTTGTAATGTTAGTATATCTTATGCTCGTTTATGGGCTTCATTTTTAGTCTTAGGTCTTTATCTTTCATTACGTTATGGTTTTGGGCCCCATGATTGGTCGTATTATAATACGCACATGACTGAGAGGGACTTTGGGGAGCGACCCACTGGCCAATCCTATGCAGTCTACTTAACATGATAGAACATAACATAACATGAGAAAACTCCACCTGTGTGGGAGGCCGATATGCCAATGGTGACTCATTATCATCTTTCGTGTGGTTCCTAACCGGTGGCATTATTATTGCCTCCTTGGTCTGGAACACTTTACATATCTTTCTTTATATGTGTGTATTTTATTTACACATTAGTGTGCATATAGCACCTTGGTACATACTTTACATGTCATACATAGAATGTAAACATGTTACTTAAATTCATGTTATTGACATTTAAAATGTCTGAACTTACAAATACAACCCATAAACATAAACATGTCAAGTCAATTTATATTTGACTTAGACATAACACATAGTTCATAACATAGCTTTCGTAACATTCATATCATGGCATCTTATCATTTAACAAACATATGGCAGTCAGTTCATACTATAGACAGTGCAATACTTGAACTTACAATACATAACATATAGACATAGCACATAGACATGCACATTCATGAAACACTTAGACATATTAATCAGTTCATGTTACAGACAGGATGTAAGGACCACCCCGTTCTTGTAACTCAGTAAATTATTCAATGAGAAGCTAAAGAATAATTTAATGCGTTTTTAGTCCAAATACATCGAACACGGTCAGGTACATGGTCGTGTAAGAAACCGTGTACTGATCGGATTGTTTTATGAGAGAGGCCGTGTGAGTTAACATGGCTGTGTAGTTTTATATGGTCAGGTACACGGCTGTGTAAGTGGCCGTGTACCACTCGGGTAAGTGACCATGGTCCAAGACACGGTCGTGTTGAGAAAGCCTAGCTAGTACACGCCCGTGCTCAAGCCATACACACCCGTGTTAGAACCCTTGTAGAAGGCCGTGTACTGAATAGAGAGCCAATTTGAAGACTCTCGTAATGCGTGAAACCTAATTACTATGAAATGAGTAATTAAGTTGATAAATGTAGCATAAATTCCAGTTGAATAGACTAAACAGGTGCAGTACTGTTTATTACTATTCATACAGTGAAAAGGGGTAACCGACAGAGAACCCGGTCTACCCTGTTATGTGTATAAGTGTATAAGATACACAGTGTCATGAAACTAGTCCGGATGACCATTTCCTAACACAAGACTGGTGAGCAGATCACTGAAATACTCGGACCAAACGTCTGAGCACAATAACGAGAATCTCCCTAATAGGGTACAGTATCGAGAAAATGGTCTGGATGACCTCTTCTCACCCAGAGACTGACAAAATCGGAGTTAGAACACTCGGACTAGTCAGTTAGAACAGAGAACAGTGAACCATGAATAATGAATAGTGAATAGTAAATAGTGCAAGATGCAGTGTCAAGTAACTGGCCAAGACGGCCTTAGTTTGACTTAAAACTGATATATCTAGACTCAGGACGCCCAAATTAGTCAAACGGACACCTAACACGTTTTTCGAGGTGGGACCCCGCAGATCCTGAAAACTGGTCTAGACGACCTCAGACGGACATATGACTGATAAAATTGAAATCAGAACGTCCGAATTAGTCAAGAGAGACTGTGTCTGAAATTTCGCATAGGAACGCCTCGGTTTGCGTGCGAAAGGACAACACAGTGTAGACACTACCGCAGTATAGGAATGAACAGTGATTTGGTATAGAATGGGCTCTTAGATAGTATAAAACAATTAGAAATCATCAGTACAAAAATCAGATTCAGAAAATCCAATTTTTGGGTGAAAATTAGAACACTGCCGAGAAAGGGCTGAAAAACACAGTAGAAAACTAGACTGCACAGAACCGATTCGGTTGGACTTTTACTCCAACCAAACCATGCCCCCTTTGGTTAGGAAACCAGCTAAAAGTGATCCCTTAAATCAAGGGATGTGTTGGAGTTTTTAGATTAAAAAAATGGGGTTTTAAGGACAAGAGGACCATGACCATTTAATGCAAACTTGCTCCCTTTCACCCTCCATCATGGCTCCGAAATTTCAAGGGCTGCAGCACAGATTTTTGTTCCCCAATTGAGCTAAATTATGGCTTAATTAAGAGGGCTTAGAGTTAAGCAAAGTTGCTTTGAGTTGCCTATAAAAAGGTGCAACCACCCTTAGGTTTCACTTTTTCCATTTGCTCACAAAAACACTCAAGAAAAATACAGCTTTCTCTCCCCTTTCTCTTCAGAAATCTGACCCCTCTTTAGCCCCTAAACCACCCATATTTTCACATAACTTTCACACAAAAGCTTGGCCACACAAGTTGTTAGAGGTGCACTCTTCCAAGGTAGTTTCGGTAAGACCCTAAAACCGAAATTTTTTCTATGGTGTAATTTTTCATCTTGGCTGGATATTAAGAGAAACTTTTTGTTTTCCTTGTGTTCTCATTCTAACACAAATGATCCCTCAACCCTCTTTGTTTTCTATGGAGCCTTGATAGCCACCCTTGGCCCGGTTGTGCTTGGATCAAAGCACTCTAAGGTATAAACCGAAAAACCCCCATCTTTTGTGGTTAGTTGTTTTTAAGTTTTTGATCAAAGGAGATTTATATGTATTTGGTTATGCACATGGGTTGTAATAATTTATTTGAGCACTTAGCTTTTAGTTTTTAAAGATTTTGTGGTTGTGGTTGTGTTTACTTTAGTTTACAAGTGGTTTGAGATATGTGTGTGCATGAGTGTGTAGAGAGTGGCTGGACACAAAATCTGTCCCTAGGATCAGCCACGGATTTTGGCCAGTTTGACCCACTTAGGGTCTGAATCTGGGATTTGGTAAAACATAAAGTTTTAAGAAAATTTTGATACGGTCGTTTTTAAGCCATTGGCAAAAAATGAACCTACGATAGGCTTTTTGGCTAGTTTTGGTTCGGTGTCCAAAACTGGGAGTAACAAATCCGGACCAAATGAACAGTCTCAGATTTTTATTAAAATGACCCTTTTAGAGGCCGAACCAGAATTTGGTCAAAACACAAAAGTTTTAGATCTCGACGAAGCCTTGAAACTGACTTGCGCGGGTTTCAAAAATTCGGCCGTTTCGGGCCCCAAACAGACCTATTTTCAAAAGTACGTAAAACTGGAACTTTTATAAAAACTGGGCACAAAGGCCACGGGTTTGATGAATTTAGGAGCCATTAGAGTTAGAATTAGGCTCCGAAATGAACACAAGAATTGTTCATTTTGTCGAGGACGAAAAGTTTCATGAACGCCGATTTCTCAAACAAAGTCATTTCGAACAAGTTTCAAATTATTTTCAAAAGTGGTCCAACACCACATTTTTTAGCACATTTACAATGTGTTCCCTTTAAATCACTTAGAAATGATTTCAACAAAAACACCCTCATCCTCCAACGGGGCGAGGTGAGACTCGTTTTCAAAAATGTGGGGACACCATACCCCTTTCAAACCATTTCAAACACTTTGCTTTCAAAAAAAAAATGTGGGGACACCATACCCCTTTCAAAAATGAAAAATCCTTTTGTAAGAATTGCTAGATTTGAACAAAGTTTTCAAAGGAATTTCACAAAGAACAAGGGACGTTTTTAGTAAGATATGGTAGAGGTAGCCTAATCGGCTACGACACCATAATGCAAGGTAGCCTGATAGGCTACCACACCCAAACAAGCCTAGTAATCCAAACGGTTACTATACCAAGCCTACACATAGTAGCCTGATAGGCTACCTAGTTGCCAAAAACGTGAGGTAATCAGTCAGTTGACTGATCGGTAAATTAGTCAAGCACCGTGTTCAGAGCAACATTGTGAGGAATGTTGATTTAACTGTCAAGAAGACAGTTAATCAAACGTGACGGAAATTAGACACCAAATTCCCAGATAGGCCAATAGGGTACCGAGGGACCCCGGTACCACATGAAAGACGAGTATAGGCAAAAGTAGCCTAAGGACGTGGTAGTTAATTTATAGGGCCATAAGTTAATTAACCATATACGAATAAGTTAACTCTTGAGATAGAGAGTAAGTAGTGCCCACGGCAATCGGTATCAAGTAATTATCTACTTTAGTCACTAACAGTATTGGTGACTTAGAGAGGGTATTAACGAGAGACGTTATTGATGACAGGTAGTAACTTGCAAATTTCTAAAGGTGCGAATACAAGTGCTTGCAATTAGGTAAGTATAACTCCGCCTGCAGCATGAATAAAATGATGTTAAAATGATGGTTTTACAGTATGTTAAGTATGCGTTACATGCACACGATGTTGCACAGCATACATAAGAGCATATAGTTTCACAATCGAGTAGATTGATGAAAGAACAAGTTAGAAGCCATAGATCCCTACCGTATAGGATTGGGGATAGCTTAGAGAAGCATATGGCTAGAATAGTTAAACCAGATGGATATAAATAGGTGTGCCATACTGGCTCCTTCAGTTGAAGGGGTTTCCAGTTAAAGAAAGTTAAGGCCAAAAGTTGAGCGTCAGTTGATGGCTCTTCGGCATTAGTTGACCTCGGGCGTTACCGTTGGTCTGCGCGCACACGGTACTGACACATGGGCCCTAAATAGACAAGAGAAAGAAAAGAGTGCTAAAGCATAACTGAACATAACCGGATCATGCATAGTTCACTATCCGCATTAGTTCGCTATGCTTTTAGCTACAGTAAGATACATGCTTTTACATGAAGTAATCTGTATGCATATGGTATATAAAGTTTGTATGCTATGACATGATATGTGATAATATGGTATATGCTAAGTGTTATATGTGACTATCTTGCATGCTTATGCGTTTTAAGTATGTATTATGTTTAAACATGTTTTGCGGTTAACATGTTGTACTTACTGGGCTTAAAGCTCACGGAGTGTGTTCATGCTGTAGGTAAGCGTCCTATGGCATAAGCCACGATGGGCAATGACGGCGGCGGAGGCGGATGTGAGGTGAGGTTATGGACACCATATGAGTTTAACTTCCGCACGGTTTAAGTAAACAGTATTTTGAACAGTAACAGTACAGTACCAGTAGATGGTACTTTTAAATAGTAATCGTTAATTGGTATTTCTGAATAGTAATGCTTACACAATATTTTTGAGTAGTAATAGTTGAATAGTATTTTCGAATAGCAGCTGATTGATACTATTCAAAAATACTATTCCATAAAATGAACAGTATAAGTATGTTTGCAAGATTATTATTATGTTTCCAATTCTGCTTTTAATAGTGCATGTACATGAATAGTAAATACGTGTGCTAAAAAAAAATTTTCTTCTAAAATTAGGGTAACCTATTAAAGATATTTTAAGTAAGCAATATTCAATTACAAGAAAGTATAAGTAAAAGTAAAGAAACAGTAGTTTTACAGTGATGGTCCGGGCTGCCTAGGGCACGGGGCGTCACAGTTGGTATCAGAGCGGTTTCCTGCCACCCTACCTCACATCGCTGCACGCCTGCCTCATCTGTCCAAGTAAGTTAGTTTAATTATCCTTCAGTATCAGTATATAAGTTAACATCCATATTGTAATAGGAGATATGGCTGCACCGGTAGACCCTCAACACCAAGACGACGATAGGGCAGTAAGTGATGCCTTCGCCGAAATGGACTTAGATATGTTCGATGGTCAGCATAGGCCTTACAATCTGTTGAGATGGGTTCAGCAGGTGGAGGTAGCCTTTCGTACCTGCCATGCCCTACCTCACCTGCAAGTGGAGCTAGCAAGCAGCAAGTTAGATGGACTAGCGTTGGCTTGGTGGCTGGACCAGCGAAGGGATGGAAAACCAGTGCCAGATTGGGCCACTTTCTGCCAGGAACTCCATGCCATGTTTGCACCACCCGCATTCGAGAAACTCTATGGTCCAAATAGGAATTTCGGCACATGGAGAGACATGCACGAGAGGAGGTACGACGTCCTCTCAGGTATGTGGGATGTCGATGAAGGAGAGACCATGGCGCATTATTGTCGGAGGTTTAAGGATGCGATGCTACCCTACATTCCCTTCGACCGCTCTTTTCGAGAAGTAGCTGAGCTAGTTTGGAGAGGGGTAGCCAGGGACGTTAGGGAACTTGTCCCCTACCCTCCACCACATCAAGATTTAAGGCGTTTCCTTCAAGAGATAGAGTATGCTGAAGTCGATGCGGTCAACGTTAGGAACTACGAGCGGGCACATAATGCTGCTAATCTTGCCGCTCATGAGGAGGACCCTATTCCAGCTATACCATTGGCTGAGTACCGCTTTGAGGAACCGGAGGACGATGATGACATCCCCTATTTCTCCAATGATGACGAGGAGATGGAGGAGTATGAGCCGGAACCTCAAGTCATTATCGCTAGTGATGATGAGGTCAGTTCAGACTCAGAGGACGAGGAGGATCCAGACGAATTCCCCCTCGATGAAAGTGACGGCGAAGAGATGTCCGATCCAGAATCAGTGATCACGTCAGAGTAACTGCACTCTACCTCGGTAGTTTTGTCTAAGCTATGTATATGTGTATAGAAGGAAGCAGTAGCTTTCCTCGCTAGACCTAAGTTAATGTACTTGTTGAGACCGTATCTTGGGAAGTGTGTATCTCTCCCAACAACCCAAAGTTATGTACTTTCTTATGATATATGAAAAGCAACACCATTGTCCAAGGGCTCAGATATGTTTTTTTTCACACATGAGTATAGTGTGACAGTATGTGCGAGATAGGTCCTAGCACTTAGAAGATGTTTCAATACGATAAGTTAAGATACAAATCGTAGTGAACATCACAGTAAAGAAAAAGAAAGGAAAGATATAATATGTATACTTATATTCATGATGATTGAATAAAATCATTAAGATGATATGTGATACGATTCCCAAGTACAAAGTGTGATAAAAGCAAAACTTATAGTTCTTTTTCCCGTTGTGTGATAGGGTTACATCAGAAGAAATGACAAGAACAAGAGCTCAGACTAATCAAGCCACTCGAGAAGATGAGTTAATGGCACGGCTCACAGCTATGCAGGAGATGATGATGAACCAACAACAAGAGCTTGCTCAGCTCAAGGAGCAAGTCAACCAACAATCTCATACACCACAACCCGTAGAGGTGCCAGCCCAAGCCGACCCAGTAGCCCCATCAGTCCAGGCAGCTCTAGCACCAGCAGTTGTGGTTGCTCCTGCAGTAGCAGATGTTCCCTTACCAGTCTCAAGAGATGGTGACTTATACGAGCGATTTCGACGTCTGAAGGCGCCAGAGTTTGAGGGGACAACTAACCCTATCGAGGCAGATGACTAGCTAACTGACATCCAAGTCATCCTAGACCTTGTAGGGCTAACTGAGAGGGAAAAGGTACTGTGTGCATCCCTTGCCCTACGGAAAGGAGCACGACAGTGGTGGAAAACAGTGGCTATTAGGAGAGACATTAATGCAATGAACTGGGCAGACTTCATTATGGAGTTCAGAGAAATGTATTTCAATGATGAAGCCTTAGCAGCACAACAAGATGAGTTCAATAATCTACGCCAAGGTAGTATGACTGTAATAGAAGCTGTCCGCAAGTTTGAGCAGCTAGCTCCACTATGCCCCGACCTGGTGCCAACCGAAAAGGAAAGGGTCAGAAGGATGCTAAAGATGTTTAGAACCGACATTGCCGTCCAAGTATGTGGTGGAAGCCACGGACCAACAACGGTAGCTGAGTGTGTTAGTCGAGCCATCGGGGCCGAATACTGGTTAGCCCAAGATAGGGAGAGGAAAGCACAGATCTTCAAGGCCAAGAGAGAGGAGAAGACACTGGCCAGACCCAACAGGGGAAGACCGAACCCCGATTCACAACATAAGGGTCAGAATATGGGAAACAGTCAGAGTAACCGACAGTCCCATAACAACAAGAGGAGAGGAAGCTAGAATAACCAAGGGCAACAGAGGAATTTTCCCCAGAAGAAGAACAATCGGGGAGGAAATGGCAGTCAGCACCCTCCTTGCCTGAAGTGCGGGAAGAACCACCTAGGGGAGTGCCGCTTAGGCACTAACGGTTGCTACATCTGTGGTAAGGAAGGCCACTTCGCTAAGCAATGCCGCTCAAACCCTCAGAATCAGCAGGGCCAAGCCCGTGCCAGTAGCGGCCAACTACATACCGCCCAAGCCAGAATTGATGGTACACCCATCACCCAAGGTAGACTGGAAGCTCCAGAGATGCAGGGGAGAATTTATGCCTTTACAAGGGAGGATGCAGAAGCTGGGACCTCAACTGTGGTGACAGGTCAGCTTTCTGTTGCCAACTCCACTGCATTAGTATTATTTGATTCTGGAGCTATGCATTCCTTTATGTCATCAAAGTTCGCTAGAGAACTAGGTCAGAACATAGACAAGATGAACCAAACTTTCCGAACTGCCCTTCCCTCCGGGGAAGTTTTATTGTTTAGCTATTGGGCAAGACATGTACCAGTAGTTATCAGTGGGTACGAGCTAAGTATAGATCTAATCGTCATCGACATGTGCGACTACGACGTAATCGTGGGAATGGACTTCCTCGCTAAGTACAGTGCCATAATAGACTGTCGAAGACGAGAGGTTACCTTCAAACTGAACGGGAACAAGAAGTTTATCTACAAAGGGCTATCGTTAAAGCAGCCGAAGATAATAATATCCACTATAAGGGCTCACAAACTTCTATCAAGTGGATGCGTCGGTTTCCTAGCACACATGGTAGACAGCAACCATAAAGCGGAGATAAGGCCTGAAGATGTCCCAATGGTCAGAGAATTCATAGAAGTATTCCCAGAGGATCTGCCAGGACTTCCGCCAGAAAGGGAGATATCATTCGAGATCGAGCTGTTACCAGGATCAGCCCCCATCTCCAAGGCCCCATATAGAATGGCCCCGGTAGAGTTAAAGGAACTCCAGGCCCAGTTGAAGGATCTAATGGACAAGGGCTTCATTCGACAGAGCTGTTCACCGTGGGGAGCACCAGTTTTATTCGTGAAGAAGAAGGATGGAACATTAAGGATGTGCATCGATTACAGGGAGCTGAACAAGGTCACTATAAAGAACAAGTATCCGTTGCCACGAATCAACGATCTGTTTGACCAGCTCCGAGACGCTGCAGTGTTCTCAAAAATTGACCTACGTTCCGGGTATCACCAACTACGGATTAGAGGTGTAGACATACCCAAGACAGCCTTTCGTACACGATATGGACACTACGAGTTCCTCGTTATGTCATTCGGACTAACGAATGCCCTTGCAGCCTTCATGGATCTGATGAATAGAGTGTTCAAGGAGTTCTTAGACAAGTTTGTCATTGTGTTTATCGATGACATACTTGTGTATTCTAAGACAAGGGAGGAACACGAGGAGCATCTGAAAGCTATTCTACTCAAGCTAAAGGAGCACCAGCTATATGCCAAATTCTCCAAGTGCGAGTTTTGGCTGGAAAAGGTCCATTTTCTTGGTCACGTGGTCTCCAAGGACGGAGTATCAGTAGACCCAGTGAAAGTCGAAGCAGTCAGCGAATGGCCGACTCCGAAGAGAGTAACGGAGATCCGCAGTTTCCTAGGCCTAGCAGGCTATTACAGACGTTTCGTAGAAGGGTTCTCGAAGTTAGCCGCACCACTCACAGCACTCACTAAGAAGGAGAAGAAGTATGAGTGGACGGATAGATGCGAGAAAAGCTTCCAGGAGCTAAAACACAGACTCACGAGCGCTCCGATCCTGACTATACCAGACGCTGGACAGGGGAATTTTGTAATCTACAGTGATGCATCTAAGACTGGACTAGGAGCCGTACTGATGCAGAATGGGAAAGTAGTCGCTTATGCCTCGCGACAACTTAAGAACCACGAGAGGAATTATCCGACTCATGACCTAGAGCTAGCAGCGGTCGTGTTTGCACTGAAAATATGGAGGCATTATCTATATGGCGTCAAGTGTGAGATTTATACGGACCACCAAAGCCTCAAATACATCTTCACGCAGAAGGAGCTCAACATGAGGCAGCGAAGATGGCTAGCATTGGTGAAGGATTATGACTGCGAGATCCTGTATCACCCAGGGAAAGCCAACAAGGTGGCCGATGCACTCAGTAGGAAGTACTCTTCATCGCTTATGGCTATCAATGCCTTGCCAAAAGCCCTATAGAAGGAACTATGTAACGGCGAAATCGAGATTCTAATAGGGAAGTTGTCTGAAATGACCCTCCAATCAACACTCCTAGAAGAAATCAAGGCCGGCCAAGACCTCCATTTAACCCTGAACAAGCACAAGAAGGAGGCTATGGAGGATCGGAAGTTAGAATTCCAAGTCTCTAAGGAGGGCATACTCTATTTTAGAGGTAGAGTGTGCGTTCCAAAAGATGAAGAACTCAGGAAAATGATCCTTTCAGAAGCCCATGACACACCGTACTCAGTTCATCCAGGGGAAAACAAGCTATACAAAGACTTGAAAGACATTTTTTGGTGGCCTAAGATGAAGGGTGATGTCGCTGAATTTGTCGCAAAGTGCCTTACATGTCAAAAAATTAAAGTAGAATATCAACGACCTGGAGGAGAACTGCAGAAAATCGAGCTTCCTGAGTGGAAATGGGAACAAATTACAATGGACTTCGTGGTCGGACTGCCCAGAACATCCAGTGGAAACGACGCCATCTGGGTAATTGTGGACCGACTAACGAAATCAGCTCGATTCTTAGCCATGAAGTTGAGCTACTCAGTGGAGAGGCTAGCAGAAATGTACGTGGCCCAGATAGTAAGACTGCACGGTGTACCTAAGTCAATAATTTCAGATCGTGATGGGCGCTTCACTTCAAGGTTTTGGCAGAGCGTCCAAGCTTCAATGGGGACTAAGTTGAAGTTCAGCACAGCTTTCCACCCTCAAACCCACGGTCAGTCAGAAAGGACAATACAAACGTTGGAAGATATGTTGAGAGCGTGTGCCCTAGACTTCAAGGGGAATTGGGACCAAAAGCTGCCGCTAATAGAGTTCTCGTACAACAACAGCTACCATTCCTCGATCGGAATGGCACCATACGAGGCACTCTATGGAAGGAAATGTAGATCTCCGGTCCACTGGCATGAGACTGGAGAGAAACAGCTCACTAGCACGGACTTCATCAAAAGTACAACAGAAGACGTGAAGATTATATGGGAGAGACTGGAGATAGCTCATAGTCGTCAGAAGAGTTACGCTGATAAACGACGCAGACCTCTCGAGTTTCAGGAAGGAGATTCAGTTTTCCTCAAGGTAGCACCCATGAAAGGGGTGATGCGCTTTGGGAAGAAAGGGAAGCTCAGCCCTCGATATATAGGACCCTTCGAGATCCTCGAAAGAATTGGGAAGGTAGCCTACAGGTTAGCGCTCCCTCCCGAGTTAGCATTTGTGCATAACGTTTTCCACATGCTGAGTCAAGAGCCTGTTGAAGTACACGCCGACCTGACATATGAGGAAAGACCAGTGCAGATTTTAGCTAAGGAGAGCAAAGTCCTCAGGAATAAAGTGATCCCGCTTGTGAAAGTGCTGTGGCGGAATCACAACATAGAAGAAGCTACATGGGAAAGGGAAGAGGACATGAAGAGAGACTTCCTGGATTTATTCTAATTTTTGAGGACAAAAATTTTGTAAGGGGGGTAGGTTGTAAGGACCACCCCGTTCTTGTAACTCAGTAAATTATTCAATGAGAAGCTAAAGAATAATTTGATCCGTTTTTAGTCCAAATATATCGAACACGGTCAGGTACATGGTCGTGTAAGAAACTGTGTACTGATCGGATTGTTTTATGAGAGAGGCCGTGTGAGTTAACATGGCCGTGTAGTTTTATATGGTCAGGTACACGGCTGTGTAAGTGGCCGTGTACCACTCGGGTAAGTGAGCATGGCCCAAGACACGGTCGTGTTGAGAAAGCCTAGCTAGTACACGCCCGTGCTCAAGCCATACACACCCGTGTTAGAACCCTTGTAGAAGGCCGTGTACTGAACAGAGAGCCAATTTGAAGACTCTCGTAATGCGTGAAACCTAATTACTATGAAATGAGTAATTAAGTTGATAAATGTAGCATAAATTCCAGTTGAATAGACTAAACAGGTGCAGTACTGTTTATTACTATTCATACAGTGAAAAGGGGTAATCGACAGAGAACCCGGTCTACCCTGTTATGTGTATAAGTGTATAAGATACACAGTGTCATGAAACTAGTCCGGATGACCATTTCCTAACACAAGACTGGTGAGCAGATCACTGAAATACTCGGACCAAACGTCTGAGCACAATAACGAGAATCTCCCTAATAGGGTACAGTATCGAGAAAATGGTCTGGATGACCTCTTCTCACCCAGAGACTGACAAAATCGGAGTTAGAACACTCGGACTAGTCAGTTAGAACAGAGAACAGTGAACCATGAATAGTGAATAGTGAATAGTAAATAGTGCAAGATGCAGTGTCAAGTAACTGGCCAAGACGGCCTTAGTTTGACTTAAAACTGATATATCTAGACTCAGGACGCCCAAATTAGTCAAACGGACACCTAACACGTTTTTCGAGGTGGGACCCCGCAGATCCTGAAAACTGGTCTAGACGACCTCAGATGGACATATGACTGATAAAATTGAAATCAGAACGTCCGAATTAGTCAAGAGAGACTGTGTCTGAAATTTCGCATAGGAACGCCTCGGTTTACGTGCGAAAGGACAACACAGTGTAGACACTACCGCAGTATAGGAATGAATAGTGATTTGGTATAGAATGGGCTCTTAGATAGTATAAAACAATTAGAAATCATCAGTACAAAAATCAGATTCAGAAAATCCAATTTTTGGGTGAAAATTAGAACACTGCCGAGAAAGGGCTGAAAAACGCAGTAGAAAACTAGACTGCACAGAACCGATTCGGTTGAACTTTTACTCCAACCAAACCATGCCCCCTTTGGTTAGGAAACCAGCTGCAAAACCAGCTGAAAGTGATCCCTTAAATCAAGGGATGTGTTGGAGTTTTTAGATTAAAAAAATGGGGTTTTAAGGACAAGAGGACCATGACCATTTAATGCAAACTTGCTCCCTTTCACCCTCCATCATGGCTCCGAAATTTCAAGGGCTGCAGCACAGATTTTTGTTCCCCAATTGAGCTAAATTATGGCTTAATTAAGAGGGCTTAGAGTTAAGCAAAGTTGCTTTGAGTTGCCTATAAAAAGGTGCAACCACCCTTAGGTTTCACTTTTTCCATTTGCTCACAAAAACACTCAAGAAAAATATAGCTTTCTCTCCCCTTTCTCTTCAGAAAATCCGACCCCTCTTCAGCCCCTAAACCACCCATATTTTCACATAACTTTCACACAAAAGCTTGGCCACACAAGTTGTTAGAGGTGCACTCTTCCAAGGTAGTTTCGGTAAGACCCTAAAACCGAAATTTTTTCTATGGTGTAATTTTTCATCTTGGCTGGATATTAAGAGAAACTTTTTGTTTTCCTTGTGTTCTCATTCTAACACAAATGATCCCTCAACCCTCTTTGTTTTCTATGGAGCCTTGACAGCCACCCTTGGCCCGGTTGTGCTTGGATCAAAGCACTCTAAGGTATAAACCGAAAAACCCCCATCTTTTGTGGTTAGTTGTTTTTAAGTTTTTGATCAAAGGAGATTTATATGTATTTGGTTATGCATATGGGTTGTAATAATTTATTTGAGCACTTAGCTTTTAGTTTTTAAAGTTTTTGTGGTTGTGGTTGTGTTTACTTTAGTTTACAAGTGGTTTGAGATATGTGTGTGCATGAATGTGTAGAGAGTGGCTGGACACAAAATCTGTCCCCAGGATCAGCCACGGATTTTGGCCAGTTTGACCCACTTAGGGTCTGAATCTGGGATTTGGTAAAACATAAAGTTTTAAGAAAATTTTGATACGGTCGTTTTTAAGCAATTGGCAAAAAATGAACCTACGATAGGCTTTTTGGCTAGTTTTGGTTCGGTGTCCAAAACTGGGAGTAACAAATCCGGACCAAATGAACAGTCTCAGATTTTTATTAAAATGACCCTTTTAGAGGCCGAACCAGAATTTGGTCAAAACACAAAAGTTTTAGATCTCGACGAAACCTTGAAACTGACTTGCGCGGGTTTCAAAAGTTCGGCCGTTTCGGGCCCCAAACAGACCTATTTTCAAAAGTACGTAAAACTGGAACTTTTATAAAAACTGGGCACAAAGGCCACGGGTTTGATGAATTTAGGAGCCATTAGAGTTAGAATTAGGCTCCGAAATGAACACAAGAATTGTTCATTTTGTCGAGGACGAAAAGTTTCATGAACGCCGATTTCTCAAACAAAGTCATTTCGAACAAGTTTCAAATTATTTTCAAAAGTGGTCCAACACCACATTTTTTAGCACATTTACAATGTGTTCCCTTTAAATCACTTAGAAATGATTTCAACAAAAACACCCTCATCCTCCAACGGGGCGAGGTGAGACTCGTTTTCAAAAATGTGGGGACACCATACCCCTTTCAAACCATTTCAAACACTTTGCTTTCAAAAAAAAAATGTGGGGACACCATACCCCTTTCAAAAATGAAAAATCCTTTTGTAAGAATTTCTAGATTTGAACAAAGTTTTCAAAGGAATTTCACAAAGAACAAGGGACGTTTTTAGTAAGATATGGTAGAGGTAGCCTAGTCGGCTACGACACCATAATGCAAGGTAGCCTGATAGGCTACCACACCCAAACAAGCCTAGTAACCCAAACGGTTACTATACCAAGCCTACACATAGTAGCCTGATAGGCTACCTAGTTGCCAAAAACGTGAGGTAATCAGTCAGTTGACTGATCGGTAAATTAGTCAAGCACCGTATTCAGAGCAACATTGTGAGGAATGTTGATTTAACTGTCAAGAAGACAGTTAGTCAAACGTGACGGAAATTAGACACCAAATTCCCAGATAGGCCAATAGGGTACCGAGGGACCCCGGTACCACATGAAAGACGAGTATAGGCAAAAGTAGCCTAAGGACGTGGTAGTTAATTTATAGGGCCATAAGTTAATTAACCATATAGGAATAAGTTAACTCTTGAGATAGAGAGTAAGTAGTGCCCACGGCAATCGGTGTCAAGTAATTATCTACTTTAGTCACTAACAGTATTGGTGACTTAGAGAGGGTATTAACGAGAGACGTTATTGATGACAGGTAGTAACTTGCAAATTTCTAAAGGTGCGAATACAAGTGCGTGCAATTAGGTAAGTATAACTCCGCCTGCAGCATGAATAAAATGATGTTAAAATGATGGTTTTACAGTATGTTAAGTATGCGTTACATGCACACGATGTTGCACAGCATACATAAGAGCATATAGTTTCACAATCGAGTAGATTGATGAAAGAACAAGTTAGAAGCCATAGATCCCTACCGTATAGGATTGGGGATAGCTTAGAGAAGCATATGGCTAGAATAGTTAAACAAGATGGAAATAAATAGGTGTGCCATACCGGCTCCTTCAGTTGAAGGGGTTTCTAGTTAAAGAAAGTTAAGGCCAAAAGTTGAGCGTCAGTTGATGGCTCTTCGGCATTAGTTGACCTCGGGCGTTACCGTTGGTCTGCGCGCACACGGTACTGACACATGGGCCCTAAATAGACAAGAGAAAGAAAAGAGTGCTAAAGCATAACTGAACATAACCGGATCATGCATTGTTCACTATTCGCATTAGTTCGCTATGCTTTTAGCTACAGTAAGATACATGCTTTTACATGAAGTAATCTGTATGCATATGGTATATAAAGTTTGTATGCTATGACATGATATGTGATGATATGGTATATGCTAAGTGTTATATGTGACTATCTTGCATGCTTATGCGTTTTAAGTATGTATTATGTTTAAATATGTTTTGCGGTTAACATGTTGTACTTACTGGGCTTAAAGCTCACGGAGTGTGTTCATGCTGTAGGTAAGCGTCCTATGGCATAAGCCACGATGGGCAATGACGGCGGCGGAGGCGGATGTGAGGCGAGGTTATGGACACCATACGAGTTTAACTTCCGCACGGTTTAAGTAAACAGTATTTTGAACAGTAACAGTACAGTACCAGTAGATGGTACTTTTAAATAGTAATCGTTAAATGGTATTTCTGAATAGTAATGCTTACACAATATTTTTGAGTAGTAATAGTTGAATAGTATTTTCGAATAGCAGCTGATTGATACTATTCAAAAATACTAGTCCATAAAATGAACAGTATAAGTATGTTTGCAAGATTATTATTATGTTTCAAATTCTGCTTTTAATAGTACATGTACATGAATAGTAAATATGTGTGCTAAAAAAAAATTTCTTCTAAAATTAGGGTAACCTATTAAAGATATTTTAAGTAAGCAATATTCAATTACAAGAAAGTATAAGTAAAAGTAAAGAAACAGTAGTTTTACAGTGATGGTCCGGGCCGCCTAGGGCACGGGGCGTCACACAGGAAAATGTCTGAACTTACCACACATGACATATAGGCATAACATAACATGTCAGTTCATGTTGCAGACAAATCACATGTTTAAACTTACTACATAGAACACATAACACATAACATGACCAGCCCATTCATGTTGTAGTCAATTAAATGCTTGGACTTACAACATATAACACATAAAAGTCCATACATATTGTAGACATAGAAATATTTGAAACTTACCACATATGACACTTAGACATAATAGTCTATTCATGTTATGGACATGAAAATATTTGAACTTACATGCTGCACATAGATCACATAGACATAGAAGTCAACTCATGTTGTAGTCAATTAAATATTCGAACTTACCATACATGATATATAGGCATAACATAACATGTCAATTCATGTTGCAGACAAATCACATGCTTGAACTTACAAATACTTTGCTCACATATCCTTTCCTGTTTTCTTGGTCCGCAGACGTTCCTTTATTGCGTCTAGAGTGGATTCCTATAACCGAAATAATCACGGTTATTTTCAATTCTCGTTTCATACATAAAGCTTAATAAAACATAAAAATTCTATGTTTCATTTCCCAATCATGAATTAGGGGTCTAATATCCCATTTATTACTTTTCTGCTAAATTTTGGAAAAATTACCATTTTGTCCCAAACTTTTGGCAAAATTACCATTTTGCCCCTGACGGGATTTTTCATCATAATCTTACTTTTCTTTGATTTGCAACTTGGTTCTAGCCCTTAGAATCTTAATTAATCCATTCTAAGTCCATTAGGGCCTTTTCTATCATTCCTGAAATTTTTTGGTCAAAATGACCGTTTTGCCCCAGACGGGTTTTTGGGCGGTATCATTTTCATTTTAACATTCTATCATGCTATTCTATACCCAAAAATTATAAAATAAATCTTCTTAGGCTTGATTGAGCTTTTTCAGTAACAATTACTGAAATTCTTGGTTTATTATTTACCGACCCTCGTGTGGTACTATTCCAACCCTAGGTCATCGAGGGGGCTTGGGTTTCCATCCCAATCACATTTTTACTCCTCGTTTCCTAAAATGCCCCTTTGTGCCTTTTTTGAAATTTTGACAGCATTTTTGCTTAATTTTTAGGGTCCTGGCGTTTAGGAAATGCCTCAAAACCATCTAACTTATTTTAATTTACCACGTACTATACCAGAAGCCTATAGTTTTACGTAAAGCTCAACTTTTTACGTAAAAATCTTCACATTTCCATACATTTTCTTATCCGACCATTTTTCATATAAATAGTTCGTAATTAACATTTAATCATCTTAATTAATAAATTAAGGAATTAAAATAGTTGAAATCACTACTGGAGTCGTTCAACGACGTCCATCGGGTAGGTTGACTCCAATCGGTGATCGGTGAAGCTGTTCGATCTCATGCGTACAAACTTTGATTCACTGTTCTTTATGTTTGAAATTCTGTCTTACAATTCCGACGCCGCGGATGTGTCCAGAATGTCAAAAATAGGCCAATGGACCATTATTCAATTTTTGATCATTGGTCGCTGTTGACTAGCCTTGACCGTCGTTGACCGGCGTTGACTGCGGTGGCGATGAAAAGGCGGCCACCATCTTGAAGAGCTCGACAAGAGGAACCCATTAGTGGTGTCAATTTCACCAATCGAGCTTCCTATCATCGGATTCGAACCCTCAAAAATTGGACCGTAGCGGCGATGTTTAATCTCCGCTGCGCCAGCGTTGTTTTGTGAAATTGAGTTGGGGCTTTTGTTCCCCGTAAAATTCTGAGCATTTTGGTACCGGTGGTATGGCTCAACTTCGCTGGAATCGACGGTGACATGGTGGTGACGTGAGGCCTTAGGTGGCTTGATCTGGTGGCTGTTAAGGTGAAACAAGGGCTGGGTTTTGTTCTCCTCTTCACCATGGAAATTTTGGGACCAGAATCACCTTTGATCGGAGGTCAGACGGTGGAGATCTAACGTCATGAATTTCTCGGCCTCGGGTGACATTAGGGTGGTACGTGTGGCTTCCTCCAGCGGTCATCCGTCGACTCAACCCACCATTGGACTCAACTTGACGAGAGCTTTCCAATGGTGCCGGCAATGTCGAAAACGGACACCATTTCCAATGGTCGGTTACTGTTCATTTTCGGCGTAGGGGGAGAAAGGAGAAGAGAGGAAAAATTATGGGGGCCTTTTTTCAAATTTCTGATTTTTAGCCCTTATATATAATTTTTGTGTCCAAAATTTCAACATGAGCTATCTTGACTAATTTGGGGGTGTTGAACCCAAATATATCAGTTTTATTTTCATTGGAGGTCATCTTGACCAATTTTCCGTTACTGCATGTTTCCCGATCAAAATTTATATTTTGTGCTCAATTGACTAATTTAAGCATGCTGATTCCAAATAAATCAGTTTTATTTCAAGAAAAAGTCATCTTGACCAATTTCTTGATATTGCATATTCCTCGGTTAAAATTCATATTTTATGCTCAATTGACTAAATTGAGCATACTGAATTTAAATATACCACTTTTGTATCAAGAAAAGGTCATCTTGACCCATTTCTTGATACTGTGTGTGACATACACGCGTACACACATAAAATCACTACATTTCACATTTTAAACTTGATATTCATCATGTATATTCGATGTATTGATTTTCTAAGAATGATGAAATTTCTCGGTTGTCACATTCACCCTTCCTCATAAAATTTTCGTCCTCGAAAATTGAGACAAGTCAGGGTACAAGGATTTCATTTCATCTTTGTTTATCACATATACATGTCGTTTCAAAACATTTACATGTCATTTCAAACATATCAACATAACATGAAGGCTACATATATCATAGCCTTGTACATCTAATTTTCCTGTATAATCACAACTCTAAGGAACATAGGTGGTGTTGGAAATTTTAAGTCGGGTGGTGTCATTTCCCCGCTTGCCCATGAGGAAACTAGGGCTAATGCTGGACTCCTCTAAGAGAATCACTCAACCATGGTATGACGAAACTCAGTCCAGTTAAGCGCTCATCCAGGTCATAAGAATCCAGTACGCATGGGAGCATTTCCCTGAAAGATGCTAACAGCCAAAAGGACCCAGTTATCCTAATCAATGAAGCACAATCGAAAATTCATCTCGATGATATAAAACTAGTCTTGCATTCCCATGGACTGCTGTTGGTTGGGTTCTGTTGGCTGGAGTACATGATATCAGACGTTAGGACAAAAATAGCCTAACAATTGATCTAGTTCATACTTGGAACTCGTACAAGGGACTAACACCTGTAACGTGATCTTGTCATCTCGTCATCTAATCCTTACAAAATGTTTATGTTCAATAAACAAACATTTACTAATTCAAAATAAAACTAACTTAATTAGATGGCGAACAGGATGTGCATCGTGCTAGGAGGGATATGGTCAAACTGCTCTGATACCATCAGTGCCGACCCACCCATCATGGATGTAATGACCGCCATTTTCGTGGCACCTACTTACCTGTAATAAGTCGTTAAGGAATCAAATGGATATAATTTAATGCCTTTTAGTGCAAATTTAAGTAACACGGTCAGGTACACGGCCGTGTGAGTGACCGTGTGCCATTCAGATTGTGTATCTGTTAGTAGCCATGTGAGTGTACATGGCCGTGTAGTGTAACATGGCCGTGTGAGGGTCGTGTAAGAGGCCGTTTACCGCTCGGATAGATGAATGTGTTTCAAAGACATGGCCGTGTTGAGTAGTCTCAACTAGTACATGCCCGTGTCCGAAATGTACACACCCGTGTTGCCTTGCACACGCCCGTGTAAGAGTCCGTGTAGAAGGCTGTGTAATGAGGCGAGAGCCGCTATAATGACTCTCATGAATTATGAAACTTAATTACTATGTGATGATGTAATTAAGTTAATAAACACAGTGTGCTTTCCAGTTGAATGAATTAAACGGGAATAGTAACGTTTAATTACTATTCATGCAGTGAAAGGGGCAGCCTACAGTGAAATCGGTCCACACTATTATGTGAGTATGCGTTGAGACATGCAATATCAAGAAACAGTCCAAACGACCATTTTATGATACAGAACTGATGAGCTAGTCATCAATACACTCAGACTAGTCATCTGAGCACAGCAACGATAATTGCCCTAATAGATGTACAGTATCGAGAAAAGTGGTCTAGATGCCCTTTTCTCGCCCAGAGACTGACAAAATCTGAGTCAGAGCGCTCAGACTAATTTGTCAGATAGAAAACAGTGAATAATTAATAGTAATAGTGAATAGTGAAAAGTAGATACGTAGTGTCAGGTTAACAGCCAAGACGGCCTTAATTTGACGTAAAACTGATATATTAATAGTCAGCAGGCTCAATCTGGTCAATTAAGCACAAAATGTAGATTTTGTTTGAGAGATACGCAGTATCGGGATAAAGGTCAAAATGACCTTTTCTCATCCCGAAACTGATATATTTAGATTCAGGACGCCCAAATTAGTTAATCGGACACTTAACATGTTTTTCGAAACGGGGTACACAGATCCCAAAAACTGGTCCAGAGGACTTCAGATGGACATAAAACTGATAAATTTGAAATCAGCACGTCAAAATTAGTCAGGAGAGACTATGTCTGAAATTTCACGCGAAAACACCTCGTTATGCGTGCGCAGTATCAACACAGTATAGGCTTAACCACAGTATCAAGAAATTGGTCAAGATGACCTCTTCTTGATATAAAACTGATATATTTGGAATCAGAATACTCAAATTAGTCATTTGAGCACAAAAAGTAATTTTTAACTAAGAGTCATGAAATATCGGAAAACTGGTCGAGACGACTTCGGATGAAGATAAAACTGACATATTTGGGTTCAGCATGCCCAAATTAGTCAGTATAGCCTATCTTAAAATTTTTAAAAAAATTAGTATAAAAGGATAAAATTTTGGATCCTTTGTAAAATGGCCCCCATAAGTTTTTTTTTTTATCTCATTTTCCCCCCTACACCTCACGAACATGAACAGTAACCCCCCGATCGAATCCGACCTCTATTTTCAACACCGCTGACACCATTGGTAAGCTCTCAACGAGCTGAGTCCAAGGGTGGGCCGAGTCGACCGAACTGACGCCGGAGCACACCGCACGCGCCGCCCGAAGCCCTCGGTGGCCGAAATTTTCAAACTGCTGTATCTCCGCCGTCCGACATCCAAATGCCACGATTTTGGTCCCAATGGATTCGTAGTGAAGAGTAGAACAAAACCCAGACTTCATTTCACGTCAATAGCCACCGGATCGCGCTACCCAAACTCGCGTCATCGCCGTCATGTCGCCGTCGTGGAATCCATAGATTCTAGCAGAGTTGAGTTGTAAGGTCGGTATCAAAATGCTCAGAACAACACGTAGATCAAAAGCCCCAAATCAATTTTGGGCAACAACACTGGAAAATGGAGATCCAACCACCGCCGTCATTGCTGATCTTCGAAGCTTGATTTCCGGTGATAGGAGTCCCGATTGGTGAAATTGACACCACCAATGGGTTCCTCTCGTTGAGCTCTTCAAGATGGTGGTCATCACTTCCATCGCCGCTGTGGTCAACACCGGTCAACGACTGATCAACGGCAGTCAACACCGGTCAACGGCGACCCGGAGACCGAAAATTGAAGAATGGCCCGTTGGCCTATTTCCGACGTTCCGGACACATCTGCGGCAGCGGATTTGCAAACTGGAGTTTCAAAAATGAAGAATGACAATTCAAAGATTGTGTGGTTGAGACTGAATGGTTCATTCGACCGCCGACGGGAACAATTGTGGTAGTGGTTTTGATCCCTTGATTTCCTGAATTTATTATTAGAAATAATTATGTATTAATTATGGTTTACTAACTTGAGGAATTGTAAGAACAAGGGATGAAATGTCGAAAAAGAGAATGTGAAGAAATGTGAATATTTTTACGTAAAAAGCTGATCTTTTACGTAAAAATTAGGCCTCTAGTTTAGTATGTGGCATGTTAGAATATGTTAGATGATTTTGAGGCGTTTCCTAAACGTCGGAAACCCAAAAATTAAGCGGAAATGCTGCCGAAATTTCTAAAACTGCACAAATGGTATTTTAGGAAATGAGGGGTGAAAATGTGATCGGGATGGAAACCCGAGCCCCCTCGATGACTTAGGTTTGGGAAAGAAGGATGGACTTTTTGAGGATTAGTGAACCGCCCAATTAGAAATCTCGAAATGTAAGAAAACGACCCCTATGTCAGAATAGTACCACCCGAGGGACGGGTGCGATCTAAGTATAAAATTTGGGGTGATTAAATCAGTAAAGGTAACCCGACAGGCTAAATGGTCAATATGCGAGGTATTCAGTCAGTTGACTGGTCGGTTAGCCAGTCAAGGACAAGTCTGAATGGGATAGTGAGAGATAGTGATTAATTTGTCAAGTAGACAAATTAATCAAGCACGGTTGGGAATTAGATATCAAAGTCCCAAGTAAAGCCGTTGAGTACCAATAGGTATCGGTACCACACAACAATAGGTATATTAGTCACCAATGATAGAGTGACCTAAGAGCAATGTTAATTAATTTATTAGGTAAATAAATTAATTAACCATCATTAGAAAACCAAATTCTTAAGAAGAGGGCAATTAGTAACGATAAGGGTCGATATCACTTAACGATAGAGTTTTTATTTGTCACTAATGACCATAGTGACCTAAGAGTGAATGTTAATGTAATGTATTATGATTACAGGGAGGTATCTGTATTGTGACGAAAGCGAGAGTATAAACTGTCCAATGACAGGTAAGTACAACTCTGCCTACAACATGGATAAAATGAGTTTAAATGATGATTTTCCAGTATTTTAAGTATGTATCATGCACACGATGCTGCACAATATACATAAGAGCATACAGTTTCACAATCGAGTAGATTGATGAAAGAACAAGATAGAAGCCATATGTCCCTACCGTGTAGGATTTTGGGATAGCTTAGAGAAGCATATGGCCAGAAAAGATAAACAAGACGGAAATTAGTAAGCGCGTCGTACCGGCCTTTTCAAATGAAGAGGTTCTAAGTTAAAGCAGAAAGTTGAGTATCCGTTGATGGCTCTCCGACTATTTACCACGGGTGTTACCGATGGTCTGTGCACGCACGGTACTGACACATGGGCCCTAAAAAGACAAGAAAAGAAAAGAAAAGTTTGAAGCATAAATAAACATAACTGGATCATGCATTGGTTATAGTTCACCATGCTTCTAGATGCATTCAGTACACGATGTTTCTGTGATGCACATGTTATGTGAAGTTTTATAATTATTGATATGATATATGATATGTTATGTTATGCATTCAGTATGATGCGATGATGTATTCTAAGATGTGATACATGATGTTGTGATATATGATATGTTATATGGTATTTGTGATGATTGGTGTGCTCACATGATTTTAAGTATGCGTATGTTTAAACATGTTTTGTGGTAAACATGTTGTACTTACTGAGTGTAAAGTTCACGAAGTGTGTTCATGCTATAGGTAAGCATCCTATAGCGTAAACATCAAGGGGCGATGATGGCGGCGAAGGTGGATGTGAGGATGAGGTTATGGAAACACTGCGAGTATTCTTCCGCATAGCATGAGTAAATAATATTTTGAATGGTGATAGTTAAATAGTATTTTGAATAGTAAAGGTTAAACGGTATTTTGGAACAGTAAACAGTATATGTAAGAATAGTATATTTAAATAGTATCTGATGAATAGTAATCAGATAAACAAGTATATAAGTGTGTATATATAATTGAAATCCTTATGTTTTTCAAATTCCGCATTTTAATAGTATACGTACATGAATAGTAAATACGTACGCGTAAAAAATTTTTTTTTTTCCTCTAAATTTATAGTATCAAATTCAGCAAGTTTAAGTATCGGTTTTAAAGAAGAAGTATAAGTAAAAGTTAAAGAAGCAAGTAATAGTTTTCAGTGACGGTCCAGGTCGCTGAGGGCACGGGGCATCACAATGGAGGCCATACGCGGTTGAGCTCTGAAGCAGATTGCGATATACCATTGCCTTATGCGTCGTCGGTAACTTACTTTAACTTACTTTTAACTTGCTGTGATACCACCATGTGATGGCTGCTATCTTAGTTTTAACATACTTTCTTTAACATACTTATTCTAACTTCCCATTTGAACATGAAAATAGGGAATCAATTTTATTTTTTTCTTAAACTTTAAACTTGAAAACTGTATTATCGTGAAACATTTACTAAAGTAAATCATTTACATTGTCATACTTAATTTACATCATAAAACATCATTTCAATATCTTTTAAAATAGCTCAGCAGAAGACTCATAGTAGTACCATAAGCCTCGCCCAGTCCCTTGGCACATGCAAATCTCATTCGTCATCCATCACTTGTCTTATCATTGTGCAAGTTGCTTATCTGCAATATAAACAAACTTGTGAGCGACAAGTTCAGTAAGTTCAAACATAATTGCATGACATATAAAATCTCATACCATATAGGAAATAACATATTTGATGCCAACTGTGGTATCAGAATATTCACATAACATATATCATACATTACTTTACAGTCATACTTAACCTTATAAACATACTTGTACATACTTGAACATACTTTACATTGTGAACATACTTTCATACTTAACACACTTCGCATCGTAAACATATCATATTTTAAACGTAGCATACTTAGAGTATGGTTAAACATCGTAAACATAACATACTTAACATACTTATCATCATGAACCTACTTATCATACTTGAACATACTTTAACGTCATAAAAATACTTAACATACTTAGCATCATGAACATGCTTTCATACTTAACATGCTTTAACATAACATCTTGAAGATACTTCATACTTAACATACTTTAAACATCATAGTCATACTTACATATACTTGAACATCGTAAACATAGCGTACTTAACGTATGCTAAATATCATAATCATAGCATACTTGAAACGTAACATACTTAACATCCTTGATATCATGAACATACATTCACATTCAACATCATGAATACACTTGTCATACTAAAATACATAAAACATCATAAATATACTTAAGCATCGTAAATACGCTTATGTATGCTCAAACATCCTTAACATCGAACATAGCATGGATCATTAACATAACAAATAACATGCATTATTTATGCATTACTATTCGCTATGAATAGTAACTCTGATCATGAACAGTGCTGTTGATTGTGAACAATATTGTTGACCGTGAACAGTAACCTTGACTGCAACGGTACTTGTAGTGTTATGCTTGTTTATGGGCTTTATTTTTAGTCTTGGGTCTTTATCTTTCATTACGTTCTGGTTTTGGGCCCCATGATTGGTCGTACCGTAATGCACGCATGATTGAGAGGGACTCTGGGGAGCGACCCACTGGCCAATACTCTACAGTCTACTTAACATGACATAACATAACATGAGAAACCTCTACCTGTGTGGGAGGTTGGTACGCCAATGGTGGTTCATTACCATCTTTCATATGGTTCCTAACCAGTGGCATTATCATTGCCTCCTTGGTCTGGAATACTTTATATATCTTTCTTTATTTATGTGTATTTTATTTACACATTAGTGTGCATATAGCACCTTGGTACATACTTTACATGTCATACATAGCATATAAACATGTTACTTAAATTCATGTTACAGACATTTAAAATGTCTGAACTTACAAATATAACACATAAACATAAACATGTCAAGTCAATTTATATTTGACTTAGACATAACACATAGTTCATAACATAGCTTTCGTAACATTCGTATCACGGCATCTTATCATTTAACAAACATATGGCAGTCAGTTCATGCTGCAGACAGTGCAATACTTGAACTTACCATGCATAACATATAGACATAGCACATAGACATGCACATTCATGTAACACTTAGACATATCAGTCAGTTCATGTTACAGACAGGAAAATGTCCGAACTTACCACACATGACATATAGGCATAACATAACATGTCAGTTCATGTTGCAGACAAATCACATGTTTAAACTTACTACATAGAACACATAACACATAACATGACCAGTCCATTCATGTTGCAGTCAATTAAATGCTTGAACTTACAACATATAACACATAAAAGTCCATACATATTACAGACATAGAAATATATGAAACTTACCACATATGACACTTAGACATAATAGTGTATTCATGTTGCTGACATGAAAATATTTGAACTTACATGATGCACATAGATCACATAGATATTGAAGTCAATTCATGTTGCAGTTAATTAAATATTCGAACTTACCACACATGACATATTGGCATAACATAACATATCAGTTCATGTTGCAGACAAATCAAATGTTTGAACTTACAGATACTTTGCTAGTATCTCCTTTCCTACTTTCTTGGTCCGCAGACGTCCCTTTATCGCGTCTAGGGTAGATTCTTCTAACCGAAATAATCACGGTTATTTTCAATTCTCATTCCATATATAAAGCTTAATAAAATGTAAAAATTTTATGTTTCATTTCCCAATCATGAATTAGGGGTCTAATATCCCATTTATAACTTTTTTGCTAACTTTTGGAAAAATTACCATTTTGTCCTGAATTTTTGGTAAAATTACCATTTTGCCCCTGATGGGATTTTTCATCATAATCTTACTTTTCTTTGATTTACAACTTGGTTCTAGCCCTTAGAATCTTAATTAAACCATTCTAAGTCCATTAGGGCCTTTTCTATCATTCTTGAAAATTTTTGGTCAAAATAAATGTTTTGCCCCCGACGGGTCTTTTAGCCGTATCATTTTCATTTTAACATTCTATGGGCTATTCTATATGCAAAAATCATAAAATAATTCTTTTAGGCCTGATCGAGCTTTTGCAGCATTAATTACTGAAATTCTTGATTTACTATGTACTGACCCTCGGGTGGCACTATTCCAACCCTAGGTCATCGAGGGGGCTTAGGTTTCCATCTCGACCACATTTTTGCCCCTCGTTTCCTAAAATGCCCCTTTGTGCCGTTTTTGAAATTTGAGCAGCATTTTCGCTTAATTTTTAGGGTCCTGGTGTTTAGGAAACGCCCCAAAACCATCTAACCTATTTTAATTTACCACGTACTATGCTAGAAGCCTATATTTTTACATAAAGCTTAACTTTTTACGTAAAAATCTTCACATTTCCATACATTTTCTTATCTGACCATTTTTCATATAAATAATCCATAATTAACATTTAATCATCTCAATTAATAAATTGAAGAATTAAAATAGTTGAAATCACAACCGTGTTAGGAAATGCCCTAAGTATTAGAGACATTTTGACGTATTCATTTTGAACTGGATAATAAAATTATACATAGAGGTTATTCATTACATTGCTATCTGTCCTCGTCTTATTTACATGTTAAAGTAAATGTAAGCAAATATGGCTCACTGACTGCTTGTGTTAAAACTGTTAGAACGTTGCATGCAATGGACTTTTGTATGCGAGAAGACAATGTTCTAAAGTTAGCGGTATAAACTATGGTCTGTAGTCTATGGGGTTAGACCGAGCATCTAACTCATGTTAAGACTATTATGTTGTCTAAAGCCTTAGAGGGGACGGTTTGTCTTGACTGTCTGGAGCTGGACTCCCAAGTAGAGACATGGATATGTTGCTTGGTGGTGACATATTAGACCGGGACTAAAGCGTGATTGATCTACGTAGTCCGCTATGAATGGATCAATCTGCTTTTGACGTTCATTGTGCAATAACCTTAATCCTGAGTAAATGAACTTCTTCATGTATATGACTTGCGTACTTTGATGTTCCAATGGCTAAAGCGTCTCAGAGGTAGTAAGCTTATAGACCGGTTCGTTGGGTGCATGACTTGTATACGATGAAGGGTTTGTTTGCAGATATCGGAATCATAGCTCTGAGGAGTTAAAGGTATCCTCTTAAAGGCATTATACTGAATGTGAAAATGGACAAGGCCTTGGGTCGTCTGTTGGGCGGATGACTTCTTATTGACATATGGTGAATAATCATTTTCTTGATTCGGTAGTATAATGGAACTTTAAGATAGCCTGATCAGTAGGATTAAACGGACTTTGACCTAAGGCTGATCATGGATATCATATGAGGGTTTTGCATATATGACAAGGTCATTGGATAGTAGCTCGTCACAGGCTTACGTAATACGGTATATAATTGGGAGTTCAGTTTCAGGTTTATAGTGGTGTGACTCTGAAATTAGTGATCATATGATTGAGTTGTTCGGTACAGAATGATGATCATATGGAATCACGAGAGCCCGATTATATATGTCCAATCAGTCCCTCTACTAGCTCCACATAATTCCTTAACGTTTGGCAAATTGATTTGTGTATGCTATTGGCTAGTTTATTATGCATGGATGGTGATGACACAAGATTAGAATGGTAGATAAGATTCACTCCGGTTGGATTCAGATTTTGTTTTGGATAATAGAGTACACAATTATTCGAACTCCAAATAAAGTTGCCATGATTTATTTGAGATTGGATTGGAGTTGTAGAAAATTATCCATGAGAACAAGAATATGAAACACAACTGTTTTGTGGAATTTGAAATTTGAATTTTGAAATTTGAAATTTGAATTTTGAATTTGAAATTTGAATTTGAAATTTGAATTTGAAATTCAAATTTGAAATTTGAATTTGAAATTTAAATTTGAAATTTGAAATTTGAAATTTGAAATTTGAATTTGAAATTTGAATTTGAAATTTGAAATTCAAATTTTGAATCACAGTCCAAGTAGGATTCGAATTTGTTGTGGAAAATCCACAAGGTTTGAAATTCGAATTTGAGTTGGATTTGGAGAGGATAATCTTGTTAGAATCCTACTTGAATTTTGAATCCAAATCCCAATAAAAGTGGACGAAATTTTTGAGGATAATCCTCAGGGAAATTTCGGATTTTTTTGTGGATAAGATTCAAGGGAAAATTCAAGTTTCAATCCTAGTTGAATTTGGATTCTCTCCTTCCCTGAAAAGTGGCCGAAATTAGGGAGAAAATCTCCTAGGAAATTCGGTCATTTTTGGATAAGGTTGAGATAAGATTCAAGCTTGAAAATCCTAGTGGAATTTTATATTCTCTCTTATCCATAATGGCCGAAATCTTTAGGAGAGATTCTCCTTGAAATTTTCAGATTTTTTGGGTTGAAAAAGGGAGATAAAATTCTAGTTAAAATCTTGTTTAGATTTGGATTGGATTTATCCTAAGAAAACCGAATTTTATTGTGGAGATTCTCCCTTGGAAAAATTCAGATTTTATGGATATGGATAAGGGAAAATATCTTTTCCTAATCCAATTCAAGTTCATAGAATCACCTCATGCAGGTCTACAAATAGAGGTCCTACCACTCCAGTTCTCTTAGACCACAGACTCTCAGGTGAGCAGGCTTATTGTTGCACAGCTCATCGTGACAATAAAGTTCTTTAGAGATCTGGGTGGTCGGAAGAAGACTAGCAGTGCTAGCATACCGATCGAGGTTCAGAGTGCCCACACACTCAGCCATTCAGGAATTGGAGAATAGTAGAGAAGGCTAGTTGGTTGAAGCCTCCGGTCATTCTCCTCCTGCAAGATTGGCGTCCTTGAGGTATGAGTTTTAGTTGTTGTTGATTTATTGTATATGGCATCATGAGATATTTAACGATCTAAAAATTTTTATTGTTCTGCTGCGCCGCTCTGATACGTGCGCCCAACCTGGGCGTGCAGCCTAGCGCTGCAGGCTTGGCCTGCAGCCCGGCAGGGCTGCACAGGAGGGCGGCCGTGGGCTGCCAGCCCCTTCGGGGCTGGTGGCTGCCCACGGTGGCTGCCGCCTATGGGGGCGGTGGTCCGACGGTCCAAAAATCAGAAAATTTTGATTTTTAAATTTGAAGATTTAATCATGTTTAAAAATATGTAATTAAAAAATTTGAAATTTTTTGAAATTACATATTATTACACATGATGTTTAAAATTGTTTAAAATTTAAATTTGAAATTTAAATTTGAAATTCGAATTTGGAATTTGAATTTGAAATTTAAATTTTTGGATATTTAAATTTTAAATAATTCTTGGGATCATAAATAAATGGAGAGGCTACATAAAGATGGATACAAGAAGACGGAACAAAATTCAAGACCCAAAGAATGCTTTGGATGGAATTTTGTAATCTTTATTTTCTTTATTCTAGGATGGAACCATAGCTTGGTTATTCTGTCAATTATTTTTTCTATGATATGTCATAGATGTATAAATATGTATTGATGGATGTTTTATATGCATATTTGATAACATGTCATATATGATAGGTGAGTGCCGCTCATACTATATTGATCATACATAATTTGTCAAAACTTGCATGTTTTTCAAAATATTGAGTGGGAGAGGGTTTCAAAGAAAACCCACGGCCTCCATTGTTGATCCATATGTGAAAGCATGGTAACGCCTCGCGTCAGTTCTGCCTTGACCATAACCCTCGGTAGGTGTTTACAGCCGCCGGTATACTAGATTGGATCTCCTATGTGGAAAACGTGTTCGGGTACGATCCTATTCATGACCACCCCTCGGTGGCTTGGTAGGACGTGGATCAGGCTACGTAAACAATGGTTATACACTCAAGACTCGTTTAGTTATTAACCTTCCCTAGAAGCTCTGTTAACTAAACTGGTGGCCAAATAAGCGGTTATTAATATATGTCTTAACCTTAGTGGATTTAAGGCAACATATATTAATTGGATGGGGTCCATGTTCCAGCTATTTGTTCTCATGACCACCCCTCGGTGGCTTGGGGCAATAGGTGCTGAGAATTACCGTTGCAATGCTACATGTTTTTTCAAGTTTCATGTAGGAACATACTTGTATGTTTTATTTGCTAAATTATCTGTATATTTGCTTGGGCTTTGTAATGATGTCTAGTACAATTTTATTTCAGTTCAAAATGTCACCGACACCCCTCATTTCAGTACTTACTGAAAATAAGTTGAATGGCGACAATTATAAAGATTGGAAAAGAAATCTATTAATAGTTCTCAGCTGCGAGAGACACAAGTTCGTGCTGGACGAACCATGCCAACCTAGGCCCAAACCTGATACACCACTTGAGGAGGTCCCGGTTGCCTATAATCGTTGGACAGAATCCAATGACATAGCTCGATGCTACATCCTTGCTAGCATGACGAGTGCTTTACAAAAGCAGCATGAGACTTATCAAGTTGCTGGGGAGATCATGGAAAATCTGGAGGACATGTTCGGAGGCCAAGAAAAATTGGCTCGACAGTCCGCTATCACCAGCATTATGAACTCTAAGCAAAAGGCGGGTACTCCGGTGAAGGACCATATGATTACTCTAATGGGATTCTTTGCTGAGGCTGTCGAGAATGGTGCTGAGTTAGACTATAACACCCAGATCGAGATGGTGTTCAAGAATCTGTCTAAAGATTTTGTGGGGTTTAAGGCCACATACAATCTGGCGACAAAGGAGTTAGGACTAACCAAGCTCATGAAGCAACTACAGGCTTATGAGCGGATGATCAGGGATGAGGATACGGTCCGACCTAAAGGAGAGGCCAATTTGGCGGAATCTTCCAATCCCTCACGGAAAAGGAAGAGGCCAAATAAGAAGCAAGTGGCTTCTAGTTCTTCTAATCCTCCTGTCTCAGACGGGAAGAAGAAGAAGAAGAACAAGAAGCCGAAGGACCCTAAAAAGACCAAATGCTTCCATTGTGGGAAGGTAGGTCACTTCAAGAAGGCTTTCCGGGAATTCCTAGCCGCCAAGGGCAAGGAAGTAAGGAACTTCATTACTTAGAAGCGTGTTTGGTGGAAGAATCGAAAGACACTTAGGTCATTGATTCGGGCGCCGCTAATCATGTTTGTGTTTCTATGCAGGGGTTCGTGGAAACGAGAAGTCTACATGATAGGAGCCTCTCGTTGCGGACTGGAGATGGTAGCTTTGTGGTGGCTGAAGTAGTGGGAGACGTTCACCTTTATTTTGATCAATTTAGGTTTATTTTATTGAAAGACTATTTTTATGTTCCTAATTTTAGGAGGAACCTTATATCGGTAGCTTGTTTAATAAAGGATTCTTATTCAGTTTCTTTTAGTAAAAGAGTTGATATTCGTAGAAATAATTCTTTTATCTGTTCTGGATGGATGGATGGAAACCTATATTTGATCAGACCAAAGATGTACTCACTGCTTGACACTGAATTGATTGATAACTCTAAAAGGTTGAAAGTTTCTCACTCTAACAAGGCGTATCTTTGGCATTTAAGACTTGGTCATATTAATCAGGATAGGATTCAAAGATTGGTGAAAGATGGTCCTCTGGAATCTCTAGAGGAGGTACGTTTTCCCCAATGTGAGTCTTGTCTAGAGGGTAAGATGACTAAGAGGTCTTTTGGAGCTAAGGGTACAAGGGCTCAGGAGCTCTTAGAAATTTGTGCATACTGACGTATGTGGCCCCATAAACGTCACAGCATGAGGAGGGTTCGAGTATTATGTCTCTTTTATAGACGATTACTCGAGGTATGGATTTGTGTATCTGATGCACCGCAAGAGCGAAACCTTTGACAAGTTCAAAGAGTATCGTGCGGAAGTGGAAAAGCAATTAGATAAATCCATAAAGACACTTCGATCTGATCGAGGTGGCGAATATCTCTCCGATGAATTTCTAGGACATCTTGTAGAGAACGGGATTTTATCCCAATTGACTGCACCTGGTACTCCACAACAGAATGGTGTAGCCGAAAGGAGAAACAGGACTTTATTGGATATGGTACGGTCCATGATGAGTTATTCAACGCTGCCATTATCATTTTGGGGATATGCTTTACAAACGGCATGCTATATTCTGAACCAGGTTCCGAGCAAATCAATTCCTAGAACTCCGTATGAATTGTGGCGTGGCAGGAAGCCCTCCCTTGGACATATGAGAATATGGGGCGGCCCAGCACATGTACTGGATGGGGATGCGAAAAAGTTGGAACCAAGATCAGAATTATGCATGTTTGTAGGGTATCCAAAAGGAACAAAAGGAGGTCTGTTCTATAACCCGAAGGAACAAAAAGTCATTGTCTCAACCCATGCGACATTCTTGGAGGAAAGTCACATAAATGACTTTAAGCCTCGAAGCAAAGTGGTGCTAGAGGAGTTATCGGGTGAAAGAACTGCTTCACAGATTTCAGTCTTGGACGCAAGTCCGAGTTCCAGTGAAAGACCTGCAGACGATCAACAATTTAGGGTGCCTCGTCGTAGTGGGAGGGTTTCGAAGAAACCTAATTTCTTCATGTATGATGCTGAGGTATACCAAGCCGAGGCTCATGAACATGTGGAAGATCCGGTCACATATGATGAAGCTACAAATGATGTTGATTCCAAATCTTGGAAACAGGCTATGAACAATGAGATGAATTCTATGAAATCCAACTCTGTTTGGGAACTTGTAGATTTGCCGTATGGGATAAAACCCATTGGATGCAAATGAGTCTACAAAAGAAAGAAGGATGCGGAAGGGAGAGTGGAAACTTTCAAAGCTAGACTGGTTGCAAAGGGATACACGCAAAAGGCTAGAATCGATTACGAGGAAACCTTTTCACCTGTTGCTATGCTGAAGTCTATCCGTATTCTTCTGTCCATTGCTGCGGCTCCCGATTACAAGATCTGGCAAATGGATGTCAAAACGGCATTCTTGAATGGCCATCTTGAAGAGTGTATCTATATGATACAGCCCGAAGGGTTCGTAGCGAAAGGCTAAGAAAGGAAAGTCTACAAGTTGCTTAGATCCATTTATGGATTAAAGCAGGCATCCCGCTCATGGAACCAGAGGTTTGATCAAGTGATTAAGACATTTGGTTTTTGAGCAGAACGTTGATGAACCTTGTGTTTATAAACACATTAAGGATGGAAAAGTGGTCTTTCTGATACTCTATGTCGATGATATACTACTCATTGGGAATGATGTAGGGAACTTATCATCGGTCAAGCTTTGGTTACACCAACAGTTTGACATGAAGGACTTGGGAGAAGCTAATTATGTTCTAGGCATTCGTCTCTTCAGAGATAGAAAGAACAAAATTATAGCATTATCCCAAGCTTTATACATAGATAAAATAATTGACAAATATGCAATGCTAGAGGCAAAGAAAGGTTCAGAACATTCTATTGCCGGTCTAACTCTTTCATTGGATGACTGTCCTAAGACATCAGAAGAAAGAGAGCATATGAGTAAGGTCCCTTATGCATCCGCTGTGGGTAGCCTTGTTAGGAAATGCCCTAAGTATTAGAGACATTTTGATGTATTCATTTTGAACTGGATAATAAAATTATACATTGAGGTTATTCATTACATTACTATCTATCCTCGTCTTATTTACATGTTAAAGTAAATGTAAGCAAATATGGCTCACTGACTGCTTATGTTAAAACTGTTAGAACGATGCATGCAATGGACTTTTGTATGCGAGAAGACAATGTTCTAAAGTTAGCAGTCTAAACTATGGTCTGTAGTCTATAGGGTTAGACCGAGCATCTAACTCATGTTAAGATTATTATGTTGTCTAAAGCCTTAGAGGGGACGGTTTGTCTTGACTGTCTGGAGCTGGACTCCCAAGTAGAGACATGTATATGTTGCTTGGTGGTGACATATTAGACCGGGACTAAAGCGTGATTGATCTACGTAGTCCGCTATGAGTGGATCAATCTGCTTTTGACGTTCATTGTGCAATAACCTTAATCCTGAGTAAATGAACTTCTTCATGTATATGACTTGCGTACTTTGATGTTCCAATGGCTAAAGCGTCTCAGAGGTAGTAAACTTATAGACCGGTTCGTTGGGTGCATGACTTGTATACGATGAAGGGTTTGTTTGCAGATATCGGAATCATAGCTCTGAGGAGTTAAAGGTATCCTCTTAAAGGCATTATACTGAATGTGAAAATGGACAAGGCCTTGGGTCGTCTGCTGGGCGGATGACTTCTTATTGACATATGGTGAATAATCATTTTCTTGATTCGGTAGTATAATGGAACTTTAAGATAGCCTGATCAGTAGGATTAAACGGACTTTGACCTAAGGCTGATCATGGATATCATATGAGGGTTTTGCATATATGACAAGGTCATTGGATAGTAGCTCGTCACAGGCTTACGTAATACGGTATATAATTGGGAGTTCAGTTTCAGGTTTATAGTGGTGTGACTCTGAAATTAGTGATCATATGATTGAGTTGTTCGGTACAGAATGATGATCATATGGAATCACGAGAGCCCGATTATATATGTCCAATCAGTCCCTCTACTAGCTCCACATAATTCCTTAACGTTTGGCAAATTGATTTGTGTATGCTATTGGCTAGTTTATTATGCATGGATGGTGATGACACAGGATTAGGATGGTAGACAAGATTCTCTCCGGTTGGATTCAGATTTTGTTTTGGATAATAGAGTACACAATTATTCGAACTCCAAATAAAGTTGCCATGATTTATTTGAGATTGGATTGGAGTTGTAGAAAATTATCCATGAGAACAAGAATATGAAACACAACCGTTTTGTGGAATTTGAAATTTGAGTTTTGAAATTTGAAATTTGAATTTTGAATTTGAAATTTGAATTTGAAATTTGAATTTGAAATTCAAATTTGAAATTTGAATTTGAAATTTAAATTTGAAATTTGAAATTTGAAATTTGAAATTTGAATTTGAAATTTGAAATTCAAATTTTGAATCACAGTCCAAGTAGGATTCGAATTTGTTGTGGAAAATCCACAAGGTTTGAAATTCGAATTTGAGTTGGATTTGGAGAGGATAATCTTGTTAGAATCCTACTTGAATTTTGAATCCAAATCCCAACAAAAGTGGACGAAATTTTTGAGGATAATCCTCAAGGAAATTTCAGATTTTTTTGTGGATAAGATTCAAGGGAAAATTCAAGTTTCAATCCTAGTTGAATTTGGATTCTCTCCTTCCCTGAAAAGTGGCCGAAATTAGGGAGAAAATCTCCTAGGAAATTCGGTCATTTTTGGATAAGGTTGAGATAAGATTCAAGTTTGAAAATCCTAGTGGAATTTTATATTCTCTCTTATCCATAATGGCCGAAATCTTTAGGAGAGATTCTCCTTGAAATTTTCAGATTTTTTGGGTTGAAAAAGGGAGATAAAATTCTAGTTAAAATCTTGTTTAGATTTGGATTGGATTTATCCTAAGAAAATCGAATTTTGTTGTGGAGATTCTCCCTTGGAAAAATTCAGATTTTATGGATATGGATAAGGGAAAATATCTTTTCCTAATCCAATTCAAATTCAGAGAATCACCTCATGCAGGTCTACAAATAGAGGTCCTACCACTCCAGTTCTCTTAGACCACAGACTCTCAGGTGAGCAGGCTTATTGTTGCACAGCTCATCGTGACAATAAAGTTCTTTAGAGATCTGGGTGGTCGGAAGAAGACTAGCAGTGCTAGCATACCGATCGAGGTTCAGAGTGCCCACACACTCAGCCATTCAGGAATTGGAGAATAGTAGAGAAGGCTAGTTGGTTGAAGCCTCCGGTCAATCTCCTCCTGCAAGATTGGTGTCCTTGAGGTATGAGTTTTAATTGTTGTTGATTTATTGTATATGGCATCATGAGATATTTAACGATCTAAAAATTTTTATTGTTCCGCTGCGCCGCTCTGATACGTGTGTCCAACCTGGGCGTGCAGCCTAGCGCTGCAGGCTTGGCCTGCAGCCCGGCAGGGCTGCACAGGAGGGCGGCCGTGGGCTGCCAGCCCCTTCGGGGCTGGTGGCTACCCACGGTGGCTGCCGCCTACGGGGGCGGCGGTCCGACGGTCCAAAAATCAGAAAATTTTGATTTTTAAATTTGAAGATTTAATCATGTTTAAAAATATGTAATTAAAAAATTTGAAATTTTTTGAAATTACATATTATTACACATGATGTTTAAAATTGTTTAAAATTTAAATTTGAAATTTAAATTTGAAATTCGAATTTGGAATTTGAATTTGAAATTTAAATTTTTGGATATTTAAATTTTAAATAATTCTTGGGATCATAAATAAATGGAGAGGCTACATAAAGATGGATACAAGAAGACGGAACAAAATTCAAGACCCAAAGAATGCTTTGGATGGAATTTTGTAATCTTTATTTTCTTTATTCTAGGATGGAACCATAGCTTGGTTATTCTGTCAATTATTTTTTCTGTGATATGTCATAGATGTATAAATATGTATTGATGGATGTTTTACATGCATATTTGATAACATGTCATATATGATAGGTGAGTGCCGCTCATACTATATTGATCATACATAATTTGTCAACACTTGCATGTTTTTCAAAATATTGAGTGGGAGAGGGTTTCAAAGAAAGCCCACGGCCTCCATTGTTGATCCATATGTGAAAGCATGGTAACGCCTCGCGTCAGTTCTGCCTTGACCATACCCCTCGGTAGGTGTTTACCGCCGCCGGTATACTAGATTGTATCTCCTATGTGGAAAACATGTTCGGGTACGATCCTATTCATGACCACCCCTCGGTGGCTTGGTAGGACGTGGATCGGGCTACCTAAACAATGGTTATACACTCAAGACTCGTTTAGTTATTAACCTTCCCTAGAAGCTCTGTTAACTAAACTGGTGGCCAAATAAGCGGTTATTAATATATGTCTTAACCTTAGTGGATTTAAGGCAACATATATTAATTGGATGGGGTCCATGTTCCGGCTATTTGTTCTCATGACCACCCCTCAGTGGCTTGGGGCAATAGGTGCTGAGAATTACCGTTGCAATGCTACATGTTTTTTCAAGTTTCATGTAGGAACATACTTGTATGTTTTATTTGCTAAATTATCTGTATATTTGCTTGGGCTTTGTAATGATGTCTAATACAATTTTATTTCAGTTCAAAATGTCACCGACACCCCTCATTTCAATACTTACTGAAAATAAGTTGAATGGCGACAATTATAAAGATTGGAAAAGAAATCTATTAATAGTTCTCAGCTGCGAGAGACACAAGTTCGTGCTGGACGAACCATGCCCACCTGGGCCCAAACCTGATACACCACTTGAGGAGGTCCCGGTTGCCTATAATCGTTGGACAGAATCCAATGACATAGCTCGATGCTACATCCTTGCTAGCATGACGAGTGCTTTACAAAAGCAGCATGAGACTTATCAAGTTGCTGGGGAGATCATGGAAAATCTGGAGGACATGTTCGGAGGCCAAGAAAAATTGGCTCGACAGTCCGCTATCACCAGCATTATGAACTCTAAGCAAAAGGCGGGTACTCCGGTGAAGGACCATATGATTACTCTAATGGGATTCTTTGCTGAGGCTGTCGAGAATGGTGCTGAGTTAGACTATAACACCCAGATCGAGATGGTGTTCAAGAATCTGTTTAAAGATTTTGTGGGGTTTAAGGCCACATACAATCTGGCGACAAAGGAGTTAGGACTAACCAAGCTCATGAAGCAACTACAGGCTTATGAGCGGATGATCAGGGATGAGGATACGGTCCGACCTAAAGGAGAGGCCAATTTGGCGGAATCTTCCAATCCCTCACGGAAAAGGAAGAGGCCAAATAAGAAGCAAGTGGCTTCTAGTTCTTCTAATCCTCCTGTCTCGGACGGGAAGAAGAAGAAGAAGAACAAGAAGCCGAAGGACCCTAAAAAGACCAATGCTTCCATTGTGGGAAGGTAGGTCACTTCAAGAAGGCTTTCCGGGAATTCCTAGCCGCCAAGGGCAAGGAAGTAAGGAACTTCATTACTTAGAAGCGTGTTTGGTGGAAGAATCGAAAGACAATTAGGTCATTGATTCGGGCGCTGCTAATCATGTTTGTGTTTCTATGCAGGGGTTCGTGGAAACGAGAAGTCTACATGATAGGAGCCTCTCGTTGCAGACTGGAGATGGTAGCTTTGTGGTGGCTGAAGTAGTGGGAGACATTCACCTTTATTTTGATCAATTTAGGTTTATTTTATTGAAAGACTGTTTTTATGTTCCTAATTTTAGGAGGAACCTTATATCGGTAGCTTGTTTAATAAAGGATTCTTATTCAGTTTCTTTTAGTAAAAGAGTTGATATTCGTAGAAATAATTCTTTTATCTGTTCTGGATGGATGGATGGAAACCTATATTTGATCAGACCAAAGATGTACTCACTGCTTGACACTGAATTGATTGATAACTCTAAAAGGTTGAAAGTTTCTCACTCTAACAAGGCGTATCTTTGGCATTTAAGACTTGGTCATATTAATCAGGATAGGATTCAAAGATTGGTGAAAGATGGTCCTCTGGAATCTCTAGAGGAGGTACGTTTTCCCCAATGTGAGTCTTGTCTAGAGGGTAAGATGACTAAGAGGTCTTTTGGAGCTAAGGGTACAAGGGCTCAGGAGCTCTTAGAAATTGTGCATACTGACGTATGTGGCACCATAAACGTCACAGCACGAGGAGGGTTCGAGTATTATGTCTCTTTTATAGATGATTACTCGAGGTATGGATTTGTGTATCTGATGCACCGTAAGAGCGAAACCTTTGACAAGTTCAAAGAGTATCGTGCGGAAGTGGAAAAGCAATTAGATAAATCCATAAAGACACTTCGATCTGATCGAGGTGGCGAATATCTCTCCGATGAATTTCTAGGACATCTTGTAGAGAACGGGATTTTATCCCAATTGACTGCACCTGGTACTCCACAACAGAATGGTGTAGCCGAAAGGAGAAACAGGACTTTATTGGATATGGTACGGTCCATGATGAGTTATTCAACACTGCCATTATCATTTTGGGGATATGCTTTACAAACGGCATGCTATATTCTGAACCAGGTTCCGAGCAAATCAATTCCTAGAACTCCATATGAATTGTGGCGTGGCAGGAAGCCCTCCCTTGGACATATGAGAATATGGAGCTGCCCAGCACATGTACTGGATGGGGATGCGAAAAAGTTGGAACCAAGATCAGAATTATGCATGTTTGTAGGGTATCCAAAAGGAACAAAAGGAGGTCTGTTCTATAACCCGAAGGAACAAAAAGTCATTGTCTCAACCCATGCGACATTCTTGGAGGAAAGTCACATAAATGACTTTAAGCCTCGAAGCAAAGTGGTGCTAGAGGAGTTATCGGGTGAAAGAACTGCTTCACAGATTTCAGTCTTGGACGCAAGTCCGAGTTCCAATGAAAGACCTGCAGACGATCAACAATTTAGGGTGCCTCATCGTAGTGGGAGGGTTTCGAAGAAACCTAATTTCTTCATGTATGATGCTGAGGTATACCAGGCCGAGGCTCATGAACATGTGGAAGATCCGGTCACATATGATGAAGCTATAAATGATGTTGATTCTAAATCTTGGAAACAGGCTATGAACAATGAGATGGATTCTATGAAATCCAACTCTGTTTGGGAACTTGTTGATTTGCAGGATGGGATAAAACCCATTGGATGCAAATGAGTCTACAAAAGAAAGAAGGATGCGGAAGGGAGAGTGGAAACTTTCAAAGCTAGACTGGTTGCAAAGGGATACACGCAAAAGGCTAGAATCGATTACGAGGAAACCTTTTCACCTGTTGCTATGCTGAAGTCTATCCGTATTCTTCTGTCCATTGCTGCGGCTCTCGATTACAAGATCTGGCAAATGGATGTCAAAACGGCATTCTTGAATGGCCATCTTGAAGAGTGTATCTATATGATACAGCCCGAAGGGTTCGTAGCGAAAGGCTAAGAAAGGAAAGTCTGCAAGTTGCTTAGATCCATTTATGGATTAAAGCAGGCATCCCGCTCATGGAACCAGAGGTTTGATCAAGTGATTAAGACATTTGGTTTTGAGCAGAACGTTGATGAACCCTGTGTTTATAAACACATTAAGGATGGAAAAGTGGTCTTTCTGATACTCTATGTCGATGATATACTACTCATTGGGAATGATGTAGGGAACTTATCATCGGTCAAGCTTTGGTTACACCAACAGTTTGACATGAAGGACTTGGGAGAAGCTAATTATGTTCTAGGCATTCGTCTGTTCAGAGATAGAAAGAACAAAATTATAGCATTATCCCAAGCTTTATACATAGATAAAATAATTGACAAATATGCAATGCTAGAGGCAAAGAAAGGTTCAGAACCTTCTATTGCCCGTCTAACTCTTTCATTGGATGACTGTCCTAAGACATCAGAAGAAAGAGTGCATATGAGTAAGGTCCCTTATGCATCCGCTGTGGGTAGCCTTGTTAGGAAATGCCCTAAGTATTAGAGACATTTTGATGTATTCATTTTGAACTGGATAATAAAATTATACATAGAGGTTATTCATTACATTACTATCTGTCCTCGTCTTATTTACATGTTAAAGTAAACGTAAGCAAATATGGCTCACTGACTGCTTATGTTAGAACTGTTAGAACGATGCATGCAATGGACTTTTGTATGCGAGAAGACAATGTTCTAAAGTTAGCAGTCTAAACTATGGTCTGTAGTCTATAGGGTTAGACCGAGCATCTAACTCATGTTAAGACTATTATGTTGTCTAAAGCCTTAGAGGGGATGGTTTGTCTTGACTGTCTGGAGCTGGACTCCCAAGTAAAGACATGGATATGTTGCTTGGTGGTGACATATTAGACCGGGACTAAAGCGTGATTGATCTACGTAGTCCGCTATGAGTGGATCAATCTGCTTTTGACGTTCATTGTGCAATAACCTTAATCCTGAGTAAATGAACTTCTTCATGTATATGACTTGCGTACTTTGATGTTCCAATGGCTAAAGCGTCTCAGAGGTAGTAAGCTTATAGACCGGTTCGTTGGGTGCATGACTTGTATACGATGAAGGGTTTGTTTGCAGATATCGGAATCATAGCTCTGAGGAGTTAAAGGTATCCTCTTAAAGGCATTATACTGAATGTGAAAATGGACAAGGCCTTGGGTCGTCTGCTGGGCGGATGACTTCTTATTGACATATGGTGAATAATCATTTTCTTGATTCGGTAGTATAATGGAACTTTAAGATAGCCTGATCAGTAGGATTAAACGGACTTTGACCTAAGGCTGATCATGGATATCATATGAGGGTTTTGCATATATGACAAGGTCATTGGATAGTAGCTCGTCACAGGCTTATGTAATACGGTATATAATTGGGAGTTCAGTTTCAGGTTTATAGTGGTGTGACTCTGAAATTAGTGATCATATGATTGAGTTGTTCGGTACAGAATGATGATCATATGGAATCACGAGAGCCCGATTATATATGTCCAATCAGTCCCTCTACTAGCTCCACATAATTCCTTAACGTTTGGCAAATTGATTTGTGTATGCTATTGGCTAGTTTATTATGCATGGATGGTGATGACACAGGATTAGGATGGTAGACAAGATTCACTCCGGTTAGATTCAGATTTTGTTTTGGATAATAGAGTACACAATTATTCGAACTCCAAATAAAGTTGCCATGATTTTATTTGAGATTGGATTGGAGTTGTAGAAAATTATCCATGAGAACAAGAATATGAAACACAACCGTTTTGTGGAATTTGAAATTTGAATTTTGAAATTTGAAATTTGAATTTTGAATTTGAAATTTGAATTTGAAATTTGAATTTGAAATTCAAATTTGAAATTTGAATTTGAAATTTAAATTTGAAATTTGAAATTTGAAATTTGAATTTTGAATTTGAAATTTGAATTTGAAATTTGAAATTCAAATTTTGAATCACAGTCCAAGTAGGATTCGAATTTGTTGTGGAAAATCCACAAGGTTTGAAATTCGAATTTGAGTTGGATTTGGAGAGGATAATCTTGTTAGAATCCTACTTGAATTTTGAATCCAAATTCCAACAAAAGTGGACGAAATTTTTGAGGATAATCCTCAAGGAAATTTCGGATTTTTTTGTGGATAAGATTCAAGGGAAAATTCAAGTTTCAATCCTAGTTGAATTTGGATTCTCTCCTTCCCTGAAAAGTGGCCGAAATTAGGGAGAAAATCTCCTAGGAAATTCAGTTATTTTTGGATAAGGTTGAGATAAGATTCAAGCTTGAAAATCCTAGTGGAATTTTAGATTCTCCCTTATCCATAATGGCCGAAATCTTTAGGAGAGATTCTCCTTGAAATTTTCAGATTTTTTGGGTTGAAAAAGGGAGATAAAATTCTAGTTAAAATCTTGTTTAGATTTGGATTGGATTTATCCTAAGAAAACCGAATTTTATTGTGGAGATTCTCCCTTGGAAAAATTCGGATTTTATGGATATGGATAAGGGAAAATATCTTTTCCTAATCCAATTCAAATTCAGAGAATCACCTCATGCAGGTCTATAAATAGAGGTCCTGCCACTCCAGTTCTCTTAGACCACAGACTCTCAGGTGAGCAGGCTTATTGTTGCACAGCTTATCATGACAATAAAGTTCTTTACAGATCTGGGTGGTCGGAAGAAGACTAGCAGTGCTAGCATACCGATCGAGGTTCAGAGTGCCCACACACTCAGCCATTCAGGAATTGGAGAATAGTAGAGAAGGCTAGTTGGTTGAAGCCTCCGGTCATTCTCCTTCTGCAAGATTGGCGTCCTTGAGGTATGAGTTTTAATTGTTGTTGATTTATTGTATATGGCATCATGAGATATTTAATGATCTAAAAATTTTTATTGTTCCGCTGCGCCACTCTGATACGTTTTTACCGATTTATTTTCCTACAAACCGGAGTCGTTCAATGGCGTCCATCGGTTAGGTTGACTCCAATCGGTGATCGACGGAGTCGTTCGATCTCATGCATACAAACTTTTATTCACCGTTCTTTATGTTTGAAATTCTGCCTTGTAATTCCGACACTGCAGATGTGTCCGTAACATTGAAAATAGGCCAACGGGCCATTCTTCAATTTTTGGTCACTGGTCACCATTGACTAGCATCAAAGCAGTGCCGCGAAACAACAAAAATTTTTCAAGATCGTTAAATATCTCATGATGTCACATACAATAAACTAACAACAATTTAAACTCATACCTCAGAGGATGCCAATCTGTAGGAGGAGAATGATCGGAGGGTTTCAACCAACTAGCCTTCTCTACATTTCTCTAATTCCTGAATGGCTGAGTGTGTGGGCACTTTGAATCTCGATAGGTATGCTTGTCACGGCCCAAAATTTAGACACGTAACACGGCCGCCAAATCATAATATCAACCCGAGATTTAAGGAAAAACATTTATTACGAAAAGCGGGTCAACATTGTAATTTAGCTAAGCCTAATTATTTATAATGTAGCATCATAACCACATAATAAAATAAAGTAGAAAATAAATACTTTTTAATGCGGAAATCAAACACAAAATCGGTCTTTAAAAGAGATTACCAATCATAAAATATTCCGAAGCATGAAATTTAAATAACGTGAAATAAAGTCCAAACTTAATATCTCATTACATCAGAACAAGAAACAGAATGAAGAAGATGGAGAAAACGGATAGCATCATCTTCGTTAGAAACGGATAGCTCAACGATTTTCAGAATTGCTACCTCCCGCACCTGGAAGTAGTCATTTCAAAATCATAAAGAAAAGGGACGTGAATGCTGGCTCAGTAGGACAGAAACAAAGGTGGGTTAAACAGGTAACATTTAGAAGTATGACATAATATTCGTTTCCAAAAATAATCAACAATTTAAAAAAAATACATGGCATAATAATCATAAAAAAAAATAATCAACAATTTCGTGAAAATATTTTTAATACAAGTTTTATTCTGCTGAGGACTTAGCGTAGCTGCAATATACATACCCCAATATTAAAATAATAAATCATTAAAATAAACCATCATATTTTGAGTGAGGACTTGTCATAGCTATAATATACGTGCCTCGAATTGAATTATCCTAGATCATCTCGTTACAGTCTAAATAGGCCGAACGACCCTGTGCAGGTTTAGGGACCTTCCCCCATGGTGTCAACTTTGGGACGCACGCATCATTTATAATGATAGTGAACTAGAGCTCAATTATGTTCACCGGATTATTCAAAAGATGGTATTTACCAAGTTATATTATGCCATTTATCAAAACACGCTTTAAAATACACATTTATTACAAAACACTTTGCATGCGTTTTATTTCATAAAAAACAGTATAATAATTTTATAAACTGAAAACAGCATGCCATCGATAAAACAGAGAAATTTAAAACACTTGACTACTCCCAGAAAAGGCTAGAAAGTCCTACCTCGATTATCGCACAAGCCTTGCGATGACGTGATCCACAAATCAAGCAAGAACGCCAAATAAATCCTATAATCACAACATATGATTAGTCTAGGTCTAGACATAATCATCCAATCATTTTAGTCTGCCACAAAAGGATTTTAAAAAGTTTAATAAACATTTGGGATTTAAAATTTGTGAAAGCCCCTAAGTTAGGATATTACTGGACATGGGCAGACTGACCTAGGCTGACTGTAAAATCAATATTAATTCATTTTTAATCCCAAAAATTCTAAATTTTTAATATGTTAAACTAGACATCCGTAGCTTTAATTCCATATAATTTTTATAATTTTTAGACATCGTTTGCTTACTCAACTAGGCCAAAAACCGAGGGGTTGTTTTCAGGCATAAAATCAGGGTTTCAGTTTCAGTTCAAAAACTGGCAGTTCTGTCCACCTATCTTAGAAAAATATTTTGTCTAGGCCAACGGATGAGTTTGGTTCTGAAATTTTTCAGGCATTTAGGGGACATCTCGAATTTAATTTTAGGCTTAAGATTCACTCAAAAATCATTTTTAAAACTCAAGTTATGGCTGACACAAGTTTACCGTTCATATGGTAATTTTCCAGATTTCCGTTTTTCCTGCCCGAATTTCAATTAGCCTCAAACCAATTCAATTTTCATCCAATGATCATGAAATTTCGTGGAGAACCTTATTTATATGTCATTAACACAACACAAGAATCAAATTGGCAAAAATCATAAAATTTTCACATGTGATAATAGGGTATTTGAAAGAGGATCAATGAGGCAAAATTTTTAGGGTTTTAGAGAGAGAAATCACACCTTGTTTGTGCTGCACTATTTTTGATGCTTGATCTCCTTTTTGGCTGAATTTGTGTGAGTGTTGGAGTCTTCAAAACAGTAGGGAAAACAGTAGAGAAAAACCATAAAAATTTCAGATTTAAAATCGAAAGGAGAAGGAAGGAAAAAGTTGATTTCTCACCTTGTTTTTGTCTTAAAAGTTGTTGAATCTTTGAGCTACCTTTAGGTAGGTTTTTGCTTGCTGTTTTGATGTGTTTTGGGAGAGAAAAATTCAGAGAGGAAAGAAGGGAAAGCTGGCCGAATTTTTGAGAGTGAAAGGAAGGGTGAATGAGAGTTGAAAGAGAGTTTTTATACTAGGTTTTTCTTTCCTTTTTGCTTCCTTGCTTGGCCGAATCTTTTGAGGGGCAAAAGGGAAAGTTTTTGTGCTGTTTTGAGGCTAGGGTTTTTCTCTCTTATTTCTCCTTAAGTGGCCAAAATTATCCATTAGTTTTTAAGGAAAAAAAATAATTTGAATTTTGATTGAGTTTTGACCTAGCTTTTAATTCAAATAAAATCTCCTTTATTTCCTACACTTTATGGCCGAATTTCTTCTTTATATTTAAGGGATGAAATTTAAGTTTGAATCCTCCTTAGATTTGTGGAATTTAAATTTTTAATTAAAATCCCAAGTAATAGCCGAATATTTTAGGTTTTTTTTGAAGCCAAAATTGTTGACTTTTTGAGTGGAATTTGACTAGGAAACCAACCTAGGGTTTTCAAAAGATTTTTAATTAATTTTTGGCACACTAATTTTATTTAAATTATATATTGACCCTTAAATAAAATTTAAGGCGTCACAATGCTAGCATTGCTAGTCTTCTTTTGACCACCCAGATCTCTAAAGAACTTATTGTCACGGTGAGTTATGCAACAATAAGCCTGCTCTACTGAGAGTCTGTGGTCTGAGAGAACTGGAGTGTCAGGACCTCTATTTATAGACTTGCATGAGGTGATTCTTTGAATTTGAATTGGATTAGGAGAAGATTTTCTCCCTAATCCACAACAAATCCGAATTTTCTAGGCCTTATCCAACAAAAAAATTTCAGCCATTTTTAGGGATTTTCAATCCAAATTCAAACAGGATTTTAACTTGAATTTTATCTCACCATTAACCAAAAAAAAATCCAAAAACTCACTAGGATTTATCCACAAAATTTGCGGCCATAATGTGATGGAAAGAATCAAAATTTAAATAGGATTTTCTAACTTGAATTTTATCTCACCCTTATCCATAAAAAAAACCAAAAATCCCATTCGATTTATCCTCAAAATTTTTGGCCACTTTTAGGGAGGAGAGAATCCAAATTCAACTGGGATTGAAACTTGAATTTTTCCCTGAATCTTATCCACAAAAAATTCAAAATTCCTAGGAGGATTTTCCTCAACAAATTGCGGCCACTTTTGTTCGAATTAGGATTCAAAATTCAAGTAGGATTCAAACAAGATTTTCCTTTCCATAATCCAACTCAAATTCGAATTTCTCCATAATGGAATTATCCACAAAAGATTCAAATCCTTCATGGATTGTGATTCAAAATTTGAATTCAAATTTCAAAGTTCAAATTTTAAAATTCAAACTTCAAATTCAAAATTCAAATTTCAAATTCAAATGTCAAATTCAAATTTCAAATTTAAATTTCAGCTTCAAATTTCAAATTCAAAATTTAAATTTCGAATTTCAAATTTCAAATTTCAAAATTCAAATTTCAAAATCCATAAAAAAGTTTATTTCAAATTTTGTTCTTATGGATAATTTTCTACAACTCCAATTTAATCTCAAATAAAACCATGGTAACTTTAGTTGGAGTTCGAATAATCATGTACTCTATTATCCAAAACAAAATCTAAATTCAACCGGAGAGAATCTTGTCTACCATCCTAATCCTATATCAATACCATCCATGCATAATCAACTAGCCACTAAGCATACACTAATCAATTTGCCAACCGTTAAGAAATTATGTGGAGTTAGTAGAGGGACCAATTGGATATATATAATCGAGCTCCCGTGAATCCATATGATTATCATTCTGTACCGAACAACTCAATCATATGATCACTAATTTCAGAGTCACACCACTATAAACCTAAAACTAAACTCCTAATTATATACCGTATTATGAAAGCCTTTGACAAGCTAATGTCCATTGAACTTGTCACGTATGCAAAACCCTCATATGATATCCATGATCAGCCTTAGGTCAAAGTCTGTTCAATCCTACTGATCAGGTTATCTTAAAGTTCCATTATACTACCAAATAAGAAAATGATTATTCACCATATGTGAATAAGAAGACAACCGCCCAGCAGACGACCTAAGGTCTTGTTCATTTTCACATCCAGTATAATACCTTTAAGAGGATACCTTTAACTCCTTAGAGTTATGATTCTGATATCTGTAAACAAACCCTTCATCGTATACAAGTCATGCACCTAATGAACTGACATATAAGCTTACTACCTCTAAGATGCTTTAGCCATTGGAACATTAAAGTACACAAGTCATATACATGAAGTAGTTCATTTACTCAGGATTAAGGTTATTGCATAATGAACGTCAAAAGCAGATTGATCCACTCATAGCGGACTACGTGAATCAGTCATGCTTTAGTCCCGGTGTAATATGTCACCACCAAGCAACATATCTATGTCTCTACATGGGAGTTTATGCTCTGAACAGTCAAGACAAACCATCCCCATCATGACTTTAGATAACATGATAGACTTAACATGAGTTAGATGTTTGGTCTAATCCTATAGACTACAGACCTTAGTTTAGATTGCTTACTTTAGAATATTGTCTTTTCGCATACAAAAGTCCATTGTATGCAATGTTCTAACTGTTTTAACACAAGCAGTCAGTGAGACATATTTGATTACATTTACTTTAATATGTAAATAGAATAAGGACAAATAGCAATGTAATGAATAACCTCTATATTATAATTTTATTATCCAGTTCAAAATAAATATATCAAAATGTCTCTCATGCTTAGGGCATTTCCTAACAATCTCCCACTTGCCCTAAGCCAGTAGATGTGCCATGTTACATATCTCTATCGCTTCTACATGCCTTTCAAAGCTTCTAACCACCAAAGTCTTAGTAAAGGGATCAGCAATGTTGTCCTTAGACGTGATCTTACATACATTCACTTGTCCTGTCTCCACGTGCCCTCTTATAATGTGATATCTCTGATCTATGTGCTTAGTCCTCTTGTGGTGCTGAGATTCCCTTGTGTTGGCAATAGCACCAGTCTTATCACAGTAAAGTGTGATAGGCTTGTCAACACTCGAAATGACCTCAAGGTCTCAAAAGAACTTACAGAGCCAAACCGCTTCTTTAGATGCCTCAGCCGCAGTTGCATACTCAGCCTCCATCGTACAGTCAGTCGTGCAACCCTGCTTCACCCTCCTCCACACAATGGTGCCTCATTCGAGCAAGAACATTGATCTTGATGTCTATTTCCTCCAATTCTTGTAAGTCTGGAAGTCTGAGTCTGTGTATCCTACGGGTGTTATTTCCCCTCTAGAATACACTAGCATATAATCCTTCGTTCTCTTAAGATACTTGAGTATATCCTTTACTGCTTGCCAGTGCTTGGTTCCAGGATTTGCTTGATATCGACTCACCATACCTACTGTAAAACATATGTCCGGGCGAGTGCAAAGCATAGCATACATAAGGCTACCCACAGCGGATGCATAAAGGACCTTACTTATATGCTCTCTTTCTTCTAATGTCTTGTGACAGTCATCCAATGAAAGAATTAGATCGGCAATGGAAGGTTGTGAACCTTTCTTTGCCTCTTGCATTACATACTTGTCAATTATTTTATCTATGTACGAAGCCTGGGATAATGCTATCATTTTGTTCTTTCGATCTCTAAAAAGATGAATGCCTAGAATATAATTAGCTTATCCCAAGTCCTTCATGTCGAACTGTTAGTACAGCCAAAGCTTGACCAATGATAAGTTCCTTACATCATTCTCAATGAGCAGTATATCATCGACATAGAGTACCAGAAAAACCACTTTTCCATCCTTAATACATTTATAAACACAGGGTTCATCAACGTTCTGCTCAAAACTGAATGTTTTGATCACTAGATCAAACCTTTGGTTCTATGAGCGAGATGCTTGCTTTAATCTGTAAATGAATCTAAGCAACTTGCAGACTTTTCTCTCTTGGCCTTTTACCACGAACCCTTCAAGCTGTATCATGTAGATACTTTACTCAAGATGGTCATTCAAGAATGTCGTCTTGATGTCCATTTGCCAGATCTCGTAATCGATAGCCATAACAATAGATAGAAGAATATGGATAGACTTTAGTATAGCAACAGGTGAAAAGATTTTATTGTAATTGATTCCAGCCTTTGCCGTGTACCCCTTTACCACAAGTCTAGCTTTGAAAGTTTCCACTCTCCCTTCCGCATCCTTCTTTCTTTTGTAGACCCATTTGCATCCAATGGGTTTTATCCCATCCTGCAGATCTACAACTTCTCAAACTGAGTTAGATTTCATAGAATCCATCTCATTGGTCATGGCCTGTTTTCAACATTTAGAATCAACATCATTTATAGTTTCATCATAAGTGACCGGATCATCTTCATGCTCATGAGCTTCGGCCTGATATACCTCAGCATCATACATGATGAAATCAGGCTTCCTTGAAACCCTCCCACTACGACAAGGTTCCATAAATTATTGATCATCTGCAGGTCTTTCACTAGAACTCGGACTTGTGTCCAAGACCGAAACCTGTGGAGCAATTCTTTCACCTGATAACTCTTCTAGCACTACTTTGCTTCGAGGCTTAAAGTCATTCATGTGACTTTCCTCCAAGAATGTTGCATGGGTTGATACAATGAGTTTTTGTTCTGTCGGATTATAGAACAGACCTCCCTTAGTTCCCTTAGGATATCCTACAGACATGCATAACTCTGATCTTGGCTCCAACTTCTTCGCATCCCTATCCAGTACATGTGTCGGGCAACCCCATATTCTCATATATCTAAATGAGGGCTTCCTGCCATGTCATAATTTATACAGAGTCTTGGGAATTGACTTGCTTGGAACCTGATTCAGAATATAGCACGCTGTTAGTAATGCATATCCCTAAAATGATAATGGCAGTGTTGAATAACTCATCATAGACCATACCATATCCAATAAGATCCTGTTTCTCCTTTTGGCTACACCATTCTGTTGTGGAGTACCAGGTGCAGTAATTGGGATAATATCCCATTCTCTACAAGATGTCTTAGAAATTCATCAAAGAGGTATTCGCCATCTCAATCAGATTGAAGTATTTTTATGGATTTATCCAATTGCTTTTCCACTTCCGCACGATACTCTTTGAATTTATCAAAGGTTATGTTCTTGCGGTGCATCAGGTACACATATCCATACCTTGAGTAATCGTCTATAAAGGAGACATAATACTTGAACCCTCCTCGTGCTGTGACGTTTATGGGGCCACATACGTCAGTGTGCACAATTTCTAAGAGTTACTGAGCCCTAGTACCCTTAGCTCCAAAAGACCTCTTAGTCATCTTACCCTTAAGACAAGACTCACATTGAGGAAGACATACCACCTCCCGAGATTCTAGAGGACTATCTTTTACCAACCTTTGGATCCTATCCTAATTAATATGACCAAGTCTTAAATGCCAAAGATATGCCTTGTTAGAGTGAGAAACTTTTAACCTTTTAGAGTTATCAGTTAATTCGGTGTCAAGCAATGAGTACATATTTAGTTTGATTAAATATAGGTTTCCATCCATCCATCTAGAACAGATAAAAGACTTATTTTTACGAATATCAACTCTTTTACTAAAAGAAACTGAATAAGAATCCTTTATCAAACAAGCTACCAATATAAGGTTCCTCCTAAAATTAGGAATACAAAAATAGTCTTTCAATAATATAAACCTAAATTCATCAAAGTAAAGATAGACGTCTCCCACTTCCTCAGCCACCACCAAGCTACCGTCTCTGGTCTGCAACGAGAGGCTCATATCATGTAGACTTCTTGTTTCCACGAACCCCCACGTAGAAACACAAACATGATTAGTGGTGCCCGAATCAATGACCCATGTGTCTTTCAATTCTTCCACCAAACACGCTTCTAAATAATGAAGTTTCTTACCTTCCTTGCCCTTGGCGGCTAGGAATTCCCAGCAAGCCTTCTTAAATTGACCTACCTTCCCACAGTGGAAGCACTTGGACTTTTTAGGGTCCTTAGGCTTCTTGTTCTTCTTTTTCTTCCTTCCATCCGAGATAGAAGGATTAGAAGAACTGGAAGCTACTTGCTTCTTATTTGGCTACTTCCTCTTCTGTGAGGGTTTGGAAGATTCCGTCAAATTAGCCTCTGTTAGGAAATGCCCTAAGCGTTAGAGACATTTTGATGTATTTATTTTGAACTGGATAATAAAATTATATATAGAGGTTATTCATTACATTGCTATCTGTCCTCGTCTTATTTACACGTTAAAGTAAATGTAAGCAAATATGGCTCCCTGACTGCTTGTGTTAAACTGTTAGAACGTTGCATGCAACGGATTTTTGTATGTGAGAAGACAATGTTCTAAAGTTAGCAGTCTAAACTATAGCCTATAGTCTATGGGGTTAGACCGAGCATCTAACTCATGTTAAGACTATTATGTTATCTAAAGTCTTGGAGGGGACGGTTTGTCTTGACTGTCTAGAGCTGGACTCCCAAGTAGAGACATGGATATGATGCTTGTTGGTGACATATTAGACCGGGACTAAAGCGTGATTGATCTACGAAGTCCGCTTTGAGTGGATCAATCTGCTTTTGATGTTCATTATGCAGTAATCTTAATCCTGAGTAAAAGGACAGCTTCATGTATATGACTTGTGTACTTTGATGTTCCAATGGCTAAAGCGTCTCAGAGGTAGTAAGCTTATAGACCGGTTTGTTGGGTGCATGACTTGTATACGATGAAGGGTTCGTTTACAGATATTGGAATCATAGCTCTAATGAGGAGTTAAGGGTATCCTCTTAAAGGCATTATACTGAATGTGAAAATGGACAAGGCCTTGGGTCGTCTACTGGGCGGATGACTTCTTATTCACATATGGTGAATAATCATTTTCTTTATTCGGTAGTATAATGGAACTTTAAGATAGCCTGATCAGTAGGATTAAATGGACTTTGGCCTAAGGCTGATCATGGATATCATATGAGGGTTCTGCATACATGACAAGGTCATTGGATGATAGCTTGTCACAGGCTTACGTAATACGGTATATAATTGGGAGTTCAGTTTCAGGTTTATAGTGGTGTGACTCTGAAACTAGTGATCATATGATTGAGTTGTTCGGTAAAAGAATGATGATCATATGGATTTGCGGGAGCCCGATTATATATGTCCAATCAGTCCCTCTACTAGCTCCACATAATTCCTTAACGTTTGGCAAATTGATTTGTGTATGCTATTGGCTAGTTTATTATACATGGATGGTGATGACACAGGATTAGGATGGAAGATAAGATTCTCTCCGGTTGGATTCAGATTTTGTTTTGGATAATAGAGTACACAATTATTCGAACTCCAAATAAAGTTGCCATGATTTTATTTGAGATTGGATTGGAGTTGTAGAAAATTATCCATGAGAACAAGAATTTGAAACACAACCGTTTTGTGGATTTTGAAATTTGAATTTTGAAATTTGAAATTTGAAATTTGAATTTGAAATTTGAATTTGAAATTCGAATTTGAAATTTGAATTTGAAATTTAAATTTGAAATTTGAAATTTGAAATTTGAAATTTGAAATTTGAATTTGAAATTCGAATTTGAAATTTGAAATTCAAATTTTGAATCACAGTCCAAGTGGGATTCGAATTTGTTGTGGAAAATCCACAAGGTTTGAAATTCGAATTTGAGTTGGATTTGGAGAGGATAATCTTGTTAGAATCCTACTTGAATTTTGAATCTAAATCCTAACAAAAGGTGGATGAAATTTTGAGGATAATCCTCACTGGAATTTCAGTTTTTGTGGATAAGGTTCAAAGGGAAAAATTCAAGTTTCAATCCCAGTTGAATTTGGATTCTCTCCTCCCTGAAAAGTGGCCGAAATTTTGGAGTGTATCTCCTAGGAAAATTCGGTTATTTTGGATAAGGTTGAGATAAGATTCAAGCTTGAAAATCCTAGTAGAATTTTGATTCTCCCTTTTCCTAAAAGTGGTCGAATTTTATGAGGAGATTTTCTCCTAGGAATTTCAGATTTTTTGGTTGAAAAAGGGGAGATAAAATTCTAGTTAAAATCTTATTTAGATTTGGATTGGATTTATCCATAATGGCTGAATTTTATTGTTGAGAATCTCCCATAGAAAATTCAGATTTTTATTGTTATGGATAAGGGAGAATATCTTTTCCTATTCCAATTCAAATTCAGAGAATCACCTCATGCAGGTCTATAAATAGAGGTCCTGCCACTCTAGTTCTCTCAGACCACAGACTCTCAGATGAGCAGGCTTATTGTTGCACAGCTCATCGTGATAATAAGTTCTTTAGAGATCTGGGTGGTCGAAAGAAGACTAGCAGTGCTAGCATACCGATCGAGGTGCAGAGTGCCCACACACTCAGCCATTCGGGAATTGGAGAATAGTAGAGAAGGCTAGTTGGTTGAAGCCTCCGGTCATTCTCCTCCTACAAGATTGGCGTCCTTGAGGTATCAGTTTTAATTGTTGTTGGTTTATTGTATATGGCATCATGAGATATTTAACGATCTAAAAATTTTTATTATTCCGCTGCGCCACTCTGATACGTTTTTACCGATTTATTATCCTACAATTGGTCTCAGAGCCATCTCATGACTATGCCATGTACATAAATTAGACAATTACTTAGTCTTTTTATTTATGTATGGATTTGATATTTAGAGAGTGGCATTCTAGGGTTCCTTTATGTTGTTATCATGGATTATGTATAAAGTATGTGGTTATTTTAATTTTTTGAATTATTATAAGCATGCTTGTTTATATCGGTTATGGTTCCTTAGAATTTAGAAAAATTGTATCTAGAAATTTTTATGTAACCATGGGAGCAGTTTATTAACACTGTAATTTTCCCATGGATTTTAATTTTTGTCTCTTAGAATTTTTATGGTTAGAATTTTTGTACACCGGAAACGGTTTAGGAAATTTTATGTAATTATTCTCGGAGGAGATTGAAGATTGAAGACCGTAATTTATTTTTTCCCAAAAGTTAAATTTGATTTAAAGGTTGAAATTTTGATTGTGTGGAAAATTTCAATTTAATTGGGATTCAAATTAATTTTTGGATATCCTAATAGGTAAATTGGAATATGACACGAAAATCGAGACACGACCCCATGGGATAGGCCGACGGGCCTTGGTGGGGCTGCAGCCCCTGCCCTCGGGCAGGATGGGGCTGCAACAGCCCCTGTGCAGGCCAACACCACCCACGGCAGTAGGCTTGGCCTGTAACCAAGGGTGGCCGTGGCCTGCCCAAGGCTGGCCGCAGCCTGGGCTTGCAGCCTCTGGCTGCAGGCGCTGCCTGCAGCCTGCCGGCTGCTGCGCCCTGCCTGGGCGTGCAGCCTGGCACTGCAGGCTCGGCCTGCAGCCCGGCAAGGTTGCACATAGGGGGCAGCCGTGGGCAGCCAGCCCCTTTGGGGCTGGTGGCTGGCCACGGCGGCTGCCGCCTTCGGGGGCGGCGGTGCGATGGTCCAAAATTTGAAAAATTTTGATTTTTAAATTTGAGATTTAATTTTAAATCATGTTTAAAATTATGTAATTGAAAATTTGAAATTTTTGAAATTACATATTGTTACACATGATGTTTAAAATTGTTTAAAATTTAAATTTGAAATTTAAATTTGAAATTCGAATTTGGAATTTGAATTTGAAATTTAAATTTTTGGAGATTTAAATTTTAAATGATTCTTGGGATCAGAAATAAATGGAGAGGCTACATAAAGATAGATACAAGAAGACGGAACGAAATTCAAGACCCAAAGAATGGTTTGGATGGAATTTTGTAATTTTTATTTTCTTTGTTCTAGGATGGAACCATGACTTGGTTATTCTGTCAATTATTTTTTCTGTGATATGTCATGGATATATAAATATGTATTGATGGATGTTTTATATGCATATTTGATAACATGTCATATAGGATAAGTGAGTGCCGCTCATACTATATTGATCATACATAATTTGTCAAAACTTGCATGTTTTTTCAAAATATTGAGTGGGAGAGGGTTTCAAATAAAACCCACGGCCTCCATTGTTGATCCATATGTGAAAGTATGGTAACGCCTCGCGTCAGTTCTACCCTGACCACACCCCTCGGTAGGTGTTTACCGCCGCCGGTATACTAGATTGGATCTCCTATGTGGAAAACGTGTTCGGGTACGATCCTATTCATGACCACCCCTCGGTGGCTTGGTAGGACGTGGATCGGGCTACGTAAACAATGGTTATACACTCAAAACTCGTTTAGTTATTAACCTTCCCTAGAAGCTCTGTTAACTAAACTGGTGGCCAAATAAGCGGTTATTAATATATGTCTTAACCTTAGAGGATTTAAGGCAACATATATTAATTGGATGGGGTTCATGTTCCGGCTATTTGTTTTCATGACCACCCCTCGGTGGTTTGGGGCAATAGGTGCTGAGAATTACCGTTGCAATGCTACATGTTTTTCAAGTTTCATGTAGGAACATACTTGTATGTTTTATTTGCTAAATTATCTGTATATTTGCTTGGGCTTTGTAATGATGTCTAGTATAATTTTATTTCAGTTCAAAATGTCACCAACACCCCTTATTTCAATACTTACTGAGAATAAACTGAATGACGACAATTATAAGGATTGGAAAAGAAATCTGTTAATAGTTCTCAGCTGCGAGAGACACAAGTTCATACTGGACGAACCATGCCCACCAGGGCCAAAACCTGACACACCAAAAGAAGAGGTCCCAGTTGCCTGTACTCGTTGGAGAGAATCCAATGATATAGCTCGATGCTACATACTTGCTAGCATGACGAGTGCTTTACAAAAGCAGCATGAGACTTATCAAATTGCTGGGGAGATCATGAAAAATCTGGAGGACATGTTCGGAGGCCAAGAAAAATTGGCTTGACAATCCGCTATCACCAGTACTATGAACTCTAAGCAGAAGGCGGGTACTCCGGTGAAGGACCATATGATCACTCTAATGGGATTCTTCGCTGAGGCTACCGAAAATGGTGCTGAGTTGGACTACAACACCCAGATCGAGATGGTGTTCAAAACTCTGTCTAAAGATTTTGTGGGGTTTAAGGCCGCATATAATCTGGCGACAAGGGAGTTAGGACTAACCGAGCTCATGAAGCAACTCCAAGCTTATGAGCGGATGATCCGGGATGGGGATGCTGTCTAACCCAAAGGTGAGGCCAATTTGGCGGAATCTTCCAAACCCTCACGGAAGAGGAAGAGGCCAAATCAGAAGTAAGCGGCTTCCAGTTCTTCTAATCCTCCTGTCTCGGATGGGAAGAAGAAGAAGAAGAACAAGAAGTCCAGGGACCCTAAAAAGTCCAAGTGCTTCTGCTGTGGGAAGGTAGGTCACTTCAAGAAGGCTTGCCGGGAAATCCTAGTCGCCAAGGGCAAGGAAGGTAAGGAACTTCTTTACTTAGAAGCGTGTTTGGTGGAAGAATCGAAAGACACTTAGGTCATTGATTCGGGCACCACTAATCATGTTTGTGTTTCTATGCAAGGGTTCGTGGAAACGAGAAGTCTACATGATAGGAACCTCTCGTTGCGAACTGGGGACGGTAGCTTTGTGGTGGCTGAGGCAGTGGGAGATGTTTACCTTTATTTTGATCAATTTAGGTTTATTTTATTAAAAGACTGTTTTTATGTTCCTAATTTTAGGAGGAACCTTGTATCGGTAGCTTATTTAATAAAGGATTCTTATTCAGTTTCTTTTAGTAAAAGAGTTGATATTCTTAGAAATAAGTCTTTTATCTGTTCTGGATGGATGGATGGAAACCTATATTTAATCAAACCAAAGATGTACTCACTGCTTGACACTGAATTAATTGATAACTCCAAAAGGTTGAAAGTTTCTCACTCTAACAAGGCGTATCTTTGGCATTTAAGACTTGGTCATATTAATCAGGATAGGATTCAAAGATTGGTGAAAGACGGTCCTCTAGAATCTCTGGAGGAGGTACGACTTCCCCAATGTGAGTCTTGTCTAAAGGGTAAAATGACTAAGAGGTCTTTCGGAGCCAAGGGTATAAGGGCTCAGGAGCTCTTAGAAATTGTGCACACTGACGTATGTGGCCCCATGAACATCACAGCACGAGGAGGGTTCGAGTATTACGTCTCTTTTATAGATGATTACTGGAGGTATGGATATGTGTATCTGATGCACCGCAAGAGCTAAACCTTTGACAAGTTCAAAGAATATCGTGCGGAAGTGGAAAAGCAATTGGATAAATCCATAAAGACACTTCGATCTGATCGAGGTGGCGAATACCTCTCCGATGAATTTCTAGGACATCTTGTAGAGAACGGGATATTATCCCAATTGACTGCACCTGGTACTCCACAACAGAATGGTGTAGCCGAAAGGAGAAACAGAACCTTATTGGATATGGCACGGTCCATGATGAGTTATTCAACGCTGCCATTATCATTTTGGGGATATGCTTTACAAACGGCGTGCTATATTCTGAACCAGGTTCCGAGCAAATCAATTCCCAGAACTCCGTATGAATTATGGCGTGGCAGGAAGCCCTCCCTTGGACATATGAGAATATGGGGCTGTCCGGCGCATGTACTGGATGGGGATGCGAAAAAGTTGGAACCAAGATCAGAATTGTACATGTTTGTAGGGTATCTAAAAGGAACTAAAGGAGGTCTGTTCTATAACCCGAAGGAACAAAAGGTCATTGTCTCAACCCATGCGACATTCTTGGAGGAAAGTCACATGAATGACTTTAAGCCTCGAAGCAAAGTGGTGCTAGAGGAGTTATTGGGTGAAAGAACTGCTCCACAGATTTTGGTCTTGGACGCAAGTCCGAGTTCCAGTGAAAGACCTGCAGACGATCAACAATTTAGGGTGCCTCGTCGTAGTGGGAGGGTTTCAAAGAAACCTAATTTCTTCATGTATGATGCTGAGGTATACCAGGCCGAGGCTCATGAGCATGAGGATGATCCGGTCACTTATGATGAAGCTGTAAATGATGTTGATTCTAAATCTTGGAAACAGGCTATGAACAATGAGATGGATTCTATGAAATCCAACTCAGTTTGGGAACTTGTAGATTTGCCGAATTAGATAAAACCCATTGGATGCGAATGGGTCTACAAAAGAAAGAAGGATGCGGAAGGGAGAGTGGAAACTTTCAAAGCTAGACTAGTTGCAAAGGGGTACACGCAAAAGGCTGGAATCGATTACGATGAAACCTTTTCGCCTGTTGCTATGCTGAAGTCTATCCGTATTCTTCTGTCCATTGCTGCGGCTCTCGATTACGAGATCTGGCAAATGGATGTCAAGACGGCATTCTTGAATGGCCATCTTGAAGAGTGTATCTATATGATACAGTCCGAAGGGTTCGTAGCGAAAGGCCAAGAAAGGAAAGTCCACAAGTTGCTTAGATCCATTTATGGATTAAAGCAAGCATCCCGCTCATGGAACCAGAGGTTTGATCAAGCGATTAAGACATTTGGTTTTGAGCAGAACATTGATGAACCTTGTGTTTATAAACGTATTAAGGATGGAAAAGTGGTCATTCTGATACTCTATGTCGATGATATACTACTCATTGGGAATGATGTAGGGAACTTATCATCGGTCAAGCTTTAGTTACACCAACAGTTTGACATGAAGGACTTGGGAGAAGCTAATTATATTCTAGGCATTCGTCTCTTCAGAGATCGAAAGAACAAAATGATAGCGTTATCCCCAGCTTCATACATAGATAAAATATTTGACAAATATGCAATGCAAGAGGCAAAGAAAGGCTCACAACCTTCTATTGCCAGTCTAACTCTTTAATTGGATGACTGTCCCAAGACATCGGAAGAAAGAGAGCGTATGAGTAAGGTCCCTTATGCATCCGCTGTGAGTAGCCTTATGTACGCTATGCTTTGCACTCTCCCGGATATATGTTTTGCAGTAGATATGGTGAGTCGATATCAAGCAAATCCTGGAACCAAGCACTGGCAAGCTGTAAAGCATATACTCAAGTATCTTAAGAGAGCGAGAGATTATATACTGGTGTATTCTGGAGGGGACCTAACACCTGTAGGATACACGGACTCAGACTTCCAGACTTGTAAGGATTCGAGGAAATCGACATCTGGATCAGTGTTTTTACTCAGAGGAGGCGCCATTGTGTGGAGGAGCGTGAAGCAAGGCTGCACAGCTGACTCTACTATAGAGGCGGAGTATGTGGTTGTGGCTGAGGCATCTAAAGAAGCGGTTTGGCTCCGCAAGTTCTTTAGAGACCTTGAGGTCATTCCGGGTGTTGACAAGCCTATCACACTTTACTGTGATAATACAGGGGCTATTGCCAACACAAGGGAATCTCGGCATCACAAGAGGACCAAGCACATTGATCGGAGATATCATATTATTAGAGGGCACGTGGAGACAGGACAAGTGGATGTATGTAAGATCGCGTCCGAGGTCAACATCGCCCTTCCCTTTACTAAGACTTTGGTGGCTAGAAGTTTTGAGAGGCACGTAGAGGCGATGGGGATGCGTAACATGGCACATCTGCTGGCTTAGGGCAAGTGGGAGATTGTTAGGAAATGCCCTAAGCGTTAGAGACATTTTGATGTATTTATTTTGAACTGGATAATAAAATTATATAGAGAGGTTATTCATTACATTGCTATCTGTCCTCGTCTTACTTACATGTTAAAGTAAATGTAAGCAAATATGCTCCCTGACTGCTTGTGTTAAAATGTTAGAACGTTGCATGCAATGGATTTTTGTATGCGAGAAGACAATGTTCTAAAGTTAGCAGTCTAAACTATGGTCTGTAGTCTATGGGGTTAGACCGAGCATCTAACTCATGTTAAGACTATTATGTTGTCTAAAGCCTTGGAGGGGACGATTTGTCTTGACTGTCTAGAGCTGGACTCCCAAGTAGAGACATGGATATGTTGCTTGGTGATGACATATTAGACCAGGACTAAAGCGTGATTGATCTACGAAGTCCGCTTTGAGTGGATCAATCTGCTTTTGATGTTCATTATGCAGTAACCTTAATCCTGAGTAAAAGGACAGCTTCATGTATATGACTTGTGTACTTTGATGTTCCAATGGCTAAAGCGTCTCAGACGTAGTAAGCTTATAGACCGGTTCGTTGGGTGCATGACTTGTATACGATGAAGGGTTCGTTTACAGATATTGGAATCATAGCTCTAATGAGGAGTTAAGGGTATCCTCTTAAAGGCATTATACTGAATGTAAAAATGGACAAGGCCTTGGGTCGTCTGCTGGGCGGATGACTTCTTATTCACATGTGGTGAATAATCATTTTCTTTATTCGGTAGTATAATGGAACTTTAAGATAGCCTGATCAGTAGGATTAAATGGACTTTGGCCTAAGGCTGATCATGGATATCATATGAGGGTTTTGCATACACGACAAGGTCATTGGACATTATCTTGTCACAGGCTTTCATAATATAGTATATAATTAGGAGTTCAGTTTCAGGTTTATAGTGGTGTGACTCTGAAATTAGTGATCATGTGATTGAGTTATTATTCAGTATAGAATAATGATCATATGGATTCATGGGAGCCCGATTATATATGTCCAATTGGTCTCTCTGCTAGCTCCCCATAATTTCTTAATGGTTGGCAAATTGATTTGTGTATGCTTATTGGCTAGTTGATTATGCATGGATGGTGTTGACATAGGATTAGGATGGTGGACAAGATTTTCTCCTGTTGAATTCATATTTTGTTTTGGATAATAAAGTACACAATTATTCAAATTCCAAATAAAGTTATCATGACTTTATTTGAGATTGAAAATCTTCTCCTAATCCAATTCGAATTCAAGGGATTACCTCATGTAAGTCTATAAATAGAGGTCCTGGCACTCCAGTTCTCTTAGACCACAGACTCTCAGGTGAGCAGGCTTATTATTGCACAACTCACCGTTATAATAAGTTCTTTAGAGATCTGGGTGGTCGGAAGATGTAACGTCCCGTACATTACCATACCATCCAGCCGAGTTCTGATGCCAACCGTGATGACTGGTAACCTCGTGGGTCGTCATCTTCTTATTTAACATACTTAACTTTCCATTTTTAATGTTCTCTTTTTAAAGGGGAAGAAATTTCTATAGCAAATTTTTTTTTTAACTTACATATTATACCTATATCTCTATCATACTCTTATAACATTTAATTCACAAATTTCTTTCTTTCAACTTCCTTTTTGAACACTCAGCGAAAGACTCATAGTAGTACCATACCCTCGCCCAGTCCCTTGGCACGTGCAGATCCGTCCGTTGTCCATCATATTACTTTAAACTAACAGGTTACTTACCTGCAATATATGAACAACTAATGAGCTAGATGCTCAGTAAGTTCAAACATACATTCATTAACTTATAAATACTAGTAATATATATTATTACTAGAATACATGACATCACGTATAGACACATCATACACATCATCAAAACATAACATCGAAACATAACATAATATGTTAGCCTCTTCATGCTCATTTATCTCTTCGCTCATTGTTCTCATCATTCTATCGATCATATCTTATCATTCTATTCTAATCTTTTCATTTCTTTTCTTTTCATTCCTATCATTTCTTAATTTTCCGTTCTAAACCTTCTTATCTTTTCTATCGTTTTATCATCATTTCTTAACCTTTCGTATCTTAAAAGCCAGTAACATATACATTAGCATAACATCACGTAAAAACATGTCATTCACATCATACATATAACATCAAATACATCACATCACATATATTAATTCTATTATGTTCTTTTAAACTTTGTTTTATTGTTTATTTATTTTTCATCGATTTCATTATGTCATTCTTTCATGTCGTTCATTTCTTTTCTTATCGTTCTTTACTTTTCTTTTCTTTTCGTATCATTTCTTTTCTTTTCTTTTCTTTTCTTTTCACTTTCCTTTGGTGGGCCCATTGCTGGTCGCACCTTAAAGACTACCGCTTCCTTCTTTGAGGGGGTGATCTTTAACTACCGCATCTTCAGGGCAGCACCACATCTGCGTGGAGGATATAGACATTAACCCCACCTACGGGAGGCCGGTATGCCAACAACTTAAGTTTTCAGTCTTATTATCTTGTATACTTTTATTTTTCTTATATTAATTTTTTGTTGTACATCTTTTTCATGACATTCATAATCTTTCCTTTCTCATTTTTCATAGAATATTTCATGGGACATTTTTTCTTTCGTTATTCTATCTTTCTTTCGTAATTCTTTCTCATTGACATCTCATTCTTTCATTCTCATTTCGTAAGACATATATCGTTGTTTCATGTTGTTGTTTTTCTTTTCTTAATTCTTTACTTTACTTGTGTGAATTATGTCAGTCACACTTTAGCATGTATAGCACTTATTACTTATATATCATCATATCACATCATAACAAACAAAAATACGTTTAGTTATGTGCAGACAATTATTCTCTATTTATCATTTGCGTCATTTTATCTATCGTATCTTATCATCATACTCCTATTGATCATAGCCTATCATTGCTTCTCTTTCTTGTCTAACTCTTCACTTTCATATCACTTTTCATAAAACATCTATCCTTTCGTTCTCATAAAACACACCCTTTCTTAATTTCTTTCATTACCGATCATCGTTGCTCTATCAATCATAACTTAACTTCCATAAAAATTTTCATAAACATCTATTCTTTCCTTTCATATCTCTTCTCTTTTTTATGCATTCTATCATAACATTCTCATACTTACTCTTTCCATTCTTCTATCTCTCTTTCTCACATCTTCACTATCATAAAGCTTTTATAATACATTTCCTTCGTAATTCAATATATATACATATATATATTTTTTATAAATTATTTATTAAAACCTATCTTTTAACATCGTCATAGTATTGCTATAGCGTTACTATAGCATCATCATAAATCACATCATGACATTTACATACAAAACATATAAATACAATAAGCTTGTTCATAGTTGTAGATGGGTAAATGTCTGAACTTACACATAGCGTGCTTATCCTCTTATTGGAATCCATCGACGTCCTTTATCGTGTCTGGATCGGGTTCCTACAGACAAACTTTGTCCGTTAATCACATTTTCATTTATAACTTTTATTTTATTAAAAAGCTTGATTCTGATCTTATAACCCTTAATTATAGCCTTAGGACAACTTTTTAAACCTTTATGGCCATTTTCGAATTTTTCTCTAACTTTTTGAAAAATTACGATTTTACCTTTAACTTTGGACAAAATTATAATTTTACTCTATGCGTGATTTTTCATAACTTAAACCTCAATTTTGGCTTTTACAAACTTCATTACCGTATTCTGGGGTCATTGGGCTCTTTTCCCATAATTTGAGAATCTTTCATTTTGCTCCTGGTAGGTCGTTTAACCATAACATTTTCATTTTCATACTTAGGCTGGATTTACTAAACCCAAAATCATCTAATTAACTTTTTAAATCTTATTGGACCTTTTCCGGATCAATTCTTATCATTTTGCCAATTTTTCACATTCCCAGCCCTCGAGAAGTATTATTCCGACCTAAGAGTCGGTTTACTAATCGTAACTTGTCCATTCCTTTTTCCATGCCCTAATTCCTCGAGTGGGCTCGGTTTACCTTCCGGATCATATTTTTACCCCTTGATTCCCATATTACCCCTAGTGCCATTTTTAGAAATTTCAACAGTATTTCTGCTTAATTTTTGAGGTTCCAGCGTTTAGGAAACGCCTGAAAACCATCTATCCTGATCTAATTCTATCATGTACTATACCAGAGGCCTAGATTTTATGTAAAAAACTCATACTATTTACGTAAAATTGTTATATTATCACATATTTTCTTTTCCTCGATTACAGCCATTTTCTTCTTAATACATACATTCTTTTCCATAATTTTCATACCAATAATTATAAAACCATACAATAGTCCCAAACAATTAAATTGCAGAACGTAAAAAGGTTGGGATTTATACCGAATTGCAGTTCGGTCTCGACGGCATAAACCCTAATTCTTCGTTCTTCATATATGAGGTCTTGTCTTGCAAATCCAACTCCACGGATGCGTCCGGAACGTTGAAAATAGGCCAATAGGCCAAACTTCAAGTATTGGTCAACGGTCGCCATTGACCGTCCGTTGACCGGTGCGATGGTGGAAGGTGGATAGTCCATCTTGAAGATCTCGATGAGAGGAATCCATTGGTGGTCTCAATTTCATGTTTGGAGGCCCTTATCGCTAGAAAATCCCCCTCGAAAGATCGGTGATGGCGGCGGCTTTGGAACTTCGCTGTGCCATGGTGGTTTTCCAAAATTACCTTGGGGCTTTTCTTCCCTATGCCGAGGCATCCCTTTTTGCACCAGTGGCGCACCTCAACATCGCTGGAAACGGTAAGTCTCGCGGCAGCGATGCGATGGTGATGGCGCGAGCTACAGTAGCATAATCCAGCCGTCGTTGGGCAGATAGAAGGCTTGGGTTTTGTAGTACTCTTCACCACGAATCTTTTGGGACCGGAATCGTGGCAATCAGAGCTCGGATGGTGAAGAAATCTCATCGGAAAGATTTCAGCTCTGACGGCCTTCAGGCAGCACGTGCGGCGGCGTGCGGCGTGCGGTGGCCGTTCCATCGCATCGACCCACCGTTGAAGTCAGCTCAGCGAGAGCTTTCCAACAGTGCTGGCGGTGTCGTGAACGGAGGCCGTACGTGAAAGTTGGTTACTGTTCATATTTGAGAGAATTTTGGGGTGAAAATCTGATTTTTTTGAAATTATGGGGATTTTCTGAATTTAACCCCCAAGATTTCCTATTTATACTCTCCTCCCCAAAATTTTTAACTTGGGCTATCCTAACTAATTTGGACGTGCTGAATCCAATTTTATCAGTTTTATCTTAATCCGAGGTCATCTTGACCAGTTTTCGGTACTGCGTATTTTTCGCATTCCCAGTAGAAATTTCTGTTTTGTACTCCATTAACTAATTTGAGCGTCCTGATCCCAAATATATCAATTTTGGGTTGAAAAAATATCGTTTTGATCCTTTTCCCGATACTGTATATTTCTGGGTCAAAATTCCTTTTTTGTGTTCCATAGCCTAATTTGAGCATACTGATTCAAATATATCAGTTTTATATCAAGATAATATCATCTTGACCTACTTCTTGATACTGTGAGTGGCACACACGTACTCACACCTAAAATCACTGTCAATCATTTTTTCATCTTTTAACATTGTTAGAACATTTTATTTAGTTCTAAACAATAATAATTTTGTGGTAAAGTAAAGAGAGAAAAACTCCTTCTTTCTCTTCTATAGCTAACGGAGGCGTGAACAAGAGCTTATTTCAAAGCTTCTTCGAATGCCTCTACTCGCAATGGCTAATTACTTCAAGTAAGGGTCCGTTAAATCACTTAATTTCACATTTTAACACTTAAATTCATTGTGTATTTATTCTCCGAGAAATATAAATTTTCCCGGTTATTATAGAAGAAGACTAGCAGTGCTAGCAAACTGATCGAGGTTCAGAGTGCCCATACATTCAGCCATTCGGGAATTAGAGAATAGTAGAGAAGGCTAGTTGGTTGAAGCCCTCCAGCCATTCTCCTCCTACAATTGGCGTCCTCTTGAGGTATGAGTTTTATTGTTGTTAATTTATTGTATATGGCATCACGAGATATTTAACGATCTTAAAAAATTTTTATTGTTCCGCTACACCACTCTGATGTGTTTTTACCGATTTTATTTCCTACAATTGGTATCAGAGCCAGGTTGTGACTTTGCCATGTACATAAATTAGACAATTAGTTAGTCTTTTATTTATGTATGGATTTGATATTTAGAGAGTGGCATTCTAGGATTCCTTAATGTTGTTATCATGTATTATGTAGTATGTGGTTATTTTAATTTTTTAAATTATTATAAGCATGCTTGTTTTATGCTGGTTATGGTTCTTTAGAATTTAGAAAATTATATCTAGGATTTTTTATGTAATCATGGGAGTGGTTTATCATCACCGTAATTTTCTCATGGATTTTATATTTTTTTTTGTCTCTTAGAATTATTATGATTAGAATTTTTGTACACCGGAAATGGTTTAAGAAATTTTATGTAATTATTCTTGGAGGAGATTGAAGTTTGAAGACCATAATTTATTTTTCCCAAAAGTTAAATTTAATTTAAAGGTTGAAATTTTATGTGTAGAAAATTCCAATATAATTAGGATTCAAATTAAGTTTTGGAGATCCTAATAGGAAAATTGGAATATGGCATGACTCGAGATAGGCCATCAGCCTTGGTAGGGCTGCAGCCTTGCCCTCGGGCAGGATAGGGCTGCGGCAGCCCTTGTCTAGGCCAAGACCACCCACGGCCGCAGGCTTTGCCTGTAGCCAAGGGTGGCCGTGGCCAACCCAAGGGCCGGCCAGCCCCTGGGCGTGCAGCCTATGGCTACAGGCGCTGCCTACAGCTTAACAGGCTGTTGCGCCGACTCGGGCGTGCAGCCCATGGCTGCAGGCGCTGCTTGCACCCGGCCAGTGGCTGTGGGCTGCAAGCCCCCCTGGGGGGCTAGGGGCTGTCCACGGTGGCTATGGGCCTTCGGGGCCCGTGGGCCGACAAGCCCAAAAATGAAAATTTTGATTTTTAAATATGAGATTTAATTTTAAAATCATGTTTAAAAATATGTAATTAAAAATTTAAATTTTTTTAAATTACATATTATTACACATGATATTTAAATTGTTTAAAATTTGAATTTGAAATTTAAATTTAAAATTCGAATTTGAGATTTGAATTTGAAATTTAAATTTTAGGAATTTATATTTTAAATGATTCTTGAGATGAGAAATAAATTGAGAGGCTACATAAAGATGGATACAAGAAGACGGAACAAAATTCAAGACCCAAAGAAGTCTTTAGATGGAATTTTGTAATCTTTATTTTCTTTGTTCTAGGATGGAACCATGGCTTGGTTATTTTTCTGTCAATTATTTTTTCTATGATATGTCATGGATGTATAAATATGTATTGATGGATGTTATGTATGCATTGTGACAACCGGGAATTCTGGCATTCTCGGAAGAAAATGTACAAATGCATGTATATAAAAATTTATACTACTTAAATAGTGAAATGAATGTATTTATATTGTTTAGAATGTATTAAAATGTTCTAACAATACTGACGAGTAAGAATTCAGTGTTGGAAAAATTCACTGAGTTGAAATAGGTGAAACGGTGCCAAAAACGGCATTGAAAACCCTAATCGGTGCACTAAAAGATGAAAAACTTCCGAGATTGATTTTGATCAAACGGAAGTAGTATAAATTGATCTGACTGCACAGGAGACCTCAGGAACTCGCTGGGACGATTTCAAGAAAATTTCGGCTCGAACCGATACCGGTCAAAAAGTAGTCGAATTAATGTGAATAGTAAAGTCAAAGTCAACACTTTACTTTACATTTATGACATCATAAAGCTAAAATATTAAATGTGAAAATTAAGGTGGTTGGTGGCATTAATGGCCAAGATTAAATCACTTTTTGATCTAAAGGCCAAGATTCGGCCAAAATTCCATCCTTTGATTTTTTGAAAAATTTGGAAAGAATTGGATGGAAAAGTGTTGCATTTTGATTGGTTGAAAGCCAAATTAATTGGCTTTCTTTGTGTTTAAGTCGGCAAAGTCTTGAACAAAAGTGGCCGAGAAAATTTCCAAGCCAAAACAAAGAACAAAAATTTTCTCTAAGTGTTGCCCATTGTGTATCGTGAGCCACCAAGGAAAACCAAGCCAAATACCCAAGTTTTCTTCAAAAAAGTGGTGTTAAACACTTCATTGAAGTCCAAGGAAGCAAGAAAGTAAGGTAACCTTCTTTGGTTTGCAAATTTTCTTGATTTTTCTCCCTAAAATCCGTGGAATGAATAGTGTGAAGGATGAAAAATTTTTGGTTTGTTTTGGTTGATTTGATGCTTGGGTTTTGTTAAAGGTGTGATTAGAAGAAAAACCATGCATTTTGTTTAAAGAAAAACAAAATTTTGGTTGGTTTTCTAAGGGTAAAACCGTGGGTTACCATGAGTAATTGAGGTTGAATTGTTGTTGTTTCAGTGTTAAAATGCTTTAAATCATATTTTGGTCAAATGTAAAGCATGATTTATATGGTTGAAAGCTTGGAAAAATTTTCGTGTCAAATAACCCTAATATGGCCGTGGGTTTAATTAGGGTTTGGTGAATAATTTTTTTGCATGATTTACTTGATGTTTGGATAGTTAATTCATGCATTGAATTAAGGAAATGATGGATTTGTGATTGAAAGCATGAAACAAAAAAAATTTGGTGCATGTTTCTCTTAAATGGCCGTGGGTTATAATGGTGAAAACCCTAAGAATTTGTGTTGAAAAATGCATGGAAATTGGCTTGAAAATGTGCTAGATAATGACATTGGAATAGCCTAAAATTTGGTAGAAAAATTGAAAAGTTTTGGTTAGGTTTTGAGTGTGAAAACCGTGGCCAAAACCAAGGGTAAAAATTGAAAGAAATTTTGTGTAATGTGGTTCAAAATGTGAATTGAAATTTTGCGAGCTTTTATGTAAAAGTTTGGAAAACTTTTATATAATATAGGTTTGTGGTATAGTACGTGGTAGGTACATATGGTTCGAGGCGTACCTAACGCCGGTAGCCTTAAATTTACACCGAAATGCTGTCGAAATTTCGAAAACGGCATTTGGGGTAAAAAAGAAATTAAAAATAAAAGTTTAGAGTCGGGTCGGAAACCCGAGTCCCTGAAGGAAAATTGTATAAGGAAAACCTAAGGGGTGGTTTGTGAATAGTAACCTATCCCCTTAAAAATGTAAAACGCGAATGAAACTGAAAAACCGACCCCGAAGGGGGGGTGTTTTTGAGAAACAAAATAAAGGTCCGAGTCGGGTACGGAAAATCCGAGCCTCGGAGACCTAGATCGGGAACGTCTAGATGAACGTTTTAAATACTAGTAAAACGTCCATTTGAGACTCCAAAACGATAGAAAATCACTAAACCAACGTAAGGGTCGGAATAGTGCTTCCCGAGGGTCGGGAAAGTGAAAAATGGAAATAAAGTAGAAACGAACCCGGTAATGAATAGAAAAGAGTTAGAAAAGTTCCTGAGAGCCAAAAATGCAGTCTGGATCGAGAAAATTCCGTCAGGGGCAAAATTGTAATTTTGCCAAAATATAGGGGTAAAATCGTAATTTTATAAAAGTTGAGAAAAATGGGGAAAATGATAAATAAAGCTTAAAAAGTTATAAATTGGTTTTATTTAAGCTTTTTAATAAAAAATAAAAGCTATAAATGGAAATGAAATTAACAGACAAAGTTTTGTCTGTAGGATCCCAAAATCGACCTACAAGGAGGGCGATCAAAGATCCAAGAGAGAAAAGGGGAAGAAACTGATAAGGTAAGTTCAGACATTTACCTGTCTACAACATATAACATTATTATTGCTAACTTTGATACACTAACTATAAGTTAGATACATATGTGCTACGGGCACTATTATAGAGTAGAGAGAGAGACCAAATGTGCTACGGGCACTATTAAGAATGGGACACATAATAAATCGTGCTTTGGGCACTAGAGCGAGGTTAATGAAACTCACTCACCTAAAATTAAAATGTGAACCATTCCTAACCATGGGGCAATATGAAGTCACCGGGTTAGAATGTTAAAAAGTCGGTAATAAACCCACTTTTGGCGTACCAGCCTTTCGTACAGGGAGGTAACTTTGCCTTCGGGGCTATGAGATTAAGGCTGTGGAGGTCAGCACTAATGTACCGCTCCCAGTCATGTATAATTATGCCTTCGGGGCTATGAGATTAAGGCTGTGGAGGTCAGCACTAATGTACCACTCCTAGTCATGCGCACTTAAATGGTACTGCCAACCTGAGCTCAAAACTAGAACGTAATCAAAGATAATTATCTAAAACTGAAACTATGCCATAATTGAGCATAAGACAGTTTCGTGATAGTACTAACATCGCGGTAGATGTACTGTTGATATACTGTGTTGTGGTCAAGCTTACTATTCATAATGAATAGTGGTCAAAGTTACTATTTATGTGGGAATAGTGGTTAATGTTACTATTTATGATGAATAGTACTATTCATAGAAATTTTATTTCTTGCATATTTGAACTTACTGAGCCTGTAGCTCACCATTTTTGCTTATGTTGTAGGTAAGCAACCAGCTTAGTAGCTTTGTATGACTGGATGGCGGACGGGATGGTGCGTGTCAAATGGGATAAGAGACAAGGGATATGGTCCTGCTAGAGTCTTTCCGCTGAGCGTTAACAGAGAAAGGAAAAAGAAAACAGTTCTTTTGTAATTATATATGTTGCGAAAGTACTGTATTATGTAAATTACTTTGTACTTGCAAACAAAGTAAATAGTGGATAATGTTTTACATGATGTTTAAAAAAAAAATTTCCCCAAAAACGTCATGATTTGAAGAGAGATAGACTAGCCGGCAACCCACGAGAGTACAATCTATCGCAGTTTAACGCTCAACTGTAATAGTGTTGTATGATCTCTACTAAGGGTGGGCCGCCACATGCATATTTGATAACATTGTAGGAAATAAATCGGTAAAAACGTATCAGAGTAGCGTAGCGGAACAATAAAAATTTTTCAAGATCGTTAAATATCTCATGATGCCATATACAATAAACCAACAACAATTTAAACTCATACCTGAAGGACGCCAATCTTGCAAGAAGAGAATGATCAGAGGGCTTCAACCAACTAGCCTTCTCTACTATTCTCCAATTCCCGAATGGCTGAGTGTGTGGACACTCTGAACCTCGATCGGTATGCTAGCACTGCTAGTCTTCTTCCGACCACCCAGATCTCTAAAAAACTTATTGTCATGGTGAGTTGTGCAACAATAAGCCTACTCACCTGAGAGTCTGTGGTCTGAGAAAACTGGAGTGGCAGGACCTCTATTTATAGACTTGCATGAGGTGATCATCTGAATTCGAATTGGATTAAGAGAAGATTTTCTCCCTTATCCACTCACAAAATCCGAAATTTTCAAGGTCAAATCCCAACTAAAAAATTCATCCATTTTCTAGATTTTGTGTTCAAAATTCAAACAGAATTTTAACTTGAATCTTATCTCCCATTAACCAACCAAAAAATCTGAAAATCTCTTTAGGATTTCCTCAAATATTTTCTGCCACAAAAAGTAGGGGAAGAATCAAAATTCAACTAGGATTTTCAAGCTTGAATTTTATCTCATCCTTATCCAAAATAATCGAAAATCCTCATGAGATCTACCTCAAAAATTTTGGCCATTCTCTAGGGAGGAAAGAATCCAAATTCAACTGGGATTGAAACTTGAATTTTTTCCCTAAACCTTATCCACAAAAAATTCGAAAATTCCATGAGGATAATCCTCAAAATTTTCGACCAAAACTAGTTAGGATTGTGATTCAAAATTCAAGTAGGATTCAAACAAGATTTTCCTCTTCGTAATCCAACTCAAATTCGAATTCTAGCCTTGTGGATTTATCCACAAAGAATTCGAATTCCACTTGGACTGTGATTCAAAATTTGAATTTCACATATCAAATTTCAAATTTCAAATTCAAATTTCAAACTTTAAATTTCAAATTTCAAATTTCAAATTTGAATTTCAAATTTCAAATTTCAAATTCAAATTTCAAATTTCAAAATCCACAAAACAGTTGTATTTCAAATTCTTGTTCTCATGGATAATTTTCTACAACTCCAATCCAATCTCAAATAAAATCATAGCAACTTTATTTGGAGTTCGAATAATTATGTACTCTATTATCCAAAACAAAATCTGAATTCAACTGGAGAGAATCTTGTCCACCATCCTAATCCTATGTCAACACCATGCATAATCAACTAGCCAATAGCATACACAAATCAATTTGCCAAATGTTAAGGAATTATGTGGAGCTAGTAGAGGGACTAATTGGACATATATAATCGGGCTCCCGTAAATCCATATGATCATCATTCTTTACCGAACAACTCAATCATATGATCACTAATTTCAGAGTCACACCACTATAAACATGAAACTGAACTCCCAATTATATACCGTATTACGTAAGCCTGTGATAAGCTATCGTCCAGTGACCTTTTCATGTATGCAAAACCCTCATATGATATCCATGATCAGCCTTAGGTCAAAGTCTGTTTAATCCTACTGATCAGGCTATCTTAAAGTTCCATTATACTATCGAATTAAGAAAATGATTATTCACCATAAGTGAATAAGAAGTCATCCACCCAGCAGATGACCCAAGGCCTTGTCCATTTTCACATCCAGTATAATGCCTTTAAGAGGATACCCTTAACTCCTTATTAGAGCTATGATTCCGATATCTGCGAACAAACTCTTCATTGTATACAAGTCATGTACCCAATGAACCGGCCTATAAGCTTACTACCTCTGAGACACTTTAGCCTTTGGAACATCAAAGTATACAAGTCATGTACATGAAGTAGTTCATTCACTCAGGATTAAGGTTACTGCACAATGAACGTCAAAAGCAGATTGATCCACTCATAGTGGACTACGTAGATCAATCACGCTTTAGTCCCGATCTAATATATCACCACCAAGCAACATATCTATGTCTCTAGTTGGGAGTCTATGCTCCAAACAGTCAAGACAAACCATCCCCACCATGGCTTTAAACAACATAATAGTCTTAACATGAGTTAGATGCTCGGTCTAACCCCATAGACTACAGACCTTAGTTTAGACAGCTTAGTTTAGAACATTGTCTTCTCGCATACAAAAGTTCATTGCATGCAACGTTCTAACAGTTTTAACATAAGTAGTTAGGGAGCCATATTTGCTTACATTTACTTAACATGTAAATAGAATGAGGACAAACAGCAATGTAATGAATAACCTCTATATATAATTTTATTATCCAGTTCAAAATATATACATCAAAATGTCTTTAATGCTTAGGGCATTTCCTAACAATCTCCACTTGTACTAAGCCAATAGATGTGCCATGTTACGCATCCCCATCGCCTCTACATGCCTCTCGAAGCTTCTAGCTGCCAAAGTCTTAGTAAAGGGATCGGTAATGTTGTCCTCAGACATGATATTACATACATCTACTCGTCTTGTCTCTACGTGCCCTCTAATATCGACTTCCTCAAATCCTTGCAAGTCTAGAAGACTCAGTCTGTGTATCCTATGGGTGTTAGGTCCCCTCCAGAATATACCAGCATATAATCCCTCGTTCTCTTAAGATACTTGAGTATATACTTTATTGCTTGCCAGTGCTTGGTTCTAGGATTCGCTTGATATCGACTTACCATACCTACTTCAAAACATATGTCCGGGCGTGTGTAAAGCATAGCGTACATAAGGCTACCCACAGTGGATGCATAAGGGACCTTACTCATACGCTCTCTTTCTTCTAATGTCTTTGAACAGTCATCTAATGAAAGAGTTAGACCAGCAATAGAAGGTTGTGTATCTTTCTTTGCCTCTTGCATTGCATATTTATCAATTATTTTATATATGTACAAAGCTTGGGATAACGCTATCATTTTGTTCTTTTAATCTCTGAAGAGACGAATGCCTAGAACATAATTAACTTCTCCCAAGTCCTTCATGTCAAACTGTTGGTATAGTCAAAGCTTGATCGATGATAAGTTCCCTACATCATTCCCAATGAGTAGTATATCATTGACATAGAGTATCAGAAAGACCACTTTTCCATCCTTAATACATTTATAAACACAGGGTTCATCAACATTCTGCTCAAAACTAAATGTCTTGATCGCTTGATCAAATCTCTAATTCCATGAGCGGGATGCTTACTTTAATCCATAAATGGATCTAAGCAACTTGCAGACTTTTCTTTCTTGGCCTTTTGCCATGAACCCTTTGGGTTGTATCATGTAGATACATTTCTCAAGATGGCCATTCAAGAATGCCATCTTGACATCCATTAGCCAGATCTCGTAATCGAGAGCGCAGCAATGGATAGAAGAATACAGATAGACTTCAGCATAGCAACAGGTGAAAAAGGTTTCATCGTAATTGATTCTAGCCTTTTGCGTGTACCCCTTTGTAACTAGTCGAGCTTTGAAAGTTTCCGCTCTCCCTTTCGCATCCTTCTTTCTTTTGTAGACTCATTCGCATCCAATGGGTTTTATCCCATCCGGTGAATCTACAAGTTCCCAAACAGAGTTGGATTTTATAGAATCCATCTCATTGTTCATAGCCTGTTTTCAAGATTTAGAATCAACATCATTTATAGCTTCATCATAAGTGACTGGATCATCCTCATGCTCATGAGCCTTGGCTTGGTATACCTCAGCATCATACATGAAGAAATTAGGCTTCTTCGAAACCCTCCCACTACGACGACACACCCTAAATTGTTGATCGTCTGCAGGTCTTTTACCAGAACTCAGACTTACATCCAAGACCAAAACTAGTGGAGTAGTTCTTTCACCCGATAACTCCTCTAGCACCACTTTGCTTCGAGGCTTAAAGTCATTCATGTGACTTTCCTCCAAGAATGACGCATGGGTTGAAACAATGACTTTTTGTTCCTTTTGGTTATAAAACAGACCTCCCTTAGTTCCCTTTGGATACCCTACAAACATGCACAATTCTGATCTTGGTTCAACTTCTTTGCATCCCCATCCAGTACATGCGTCGGGCAGCCCCATATTCTCATATGTCCAAGGGAGGGCTTCCTGCCACGCCACAACTCATACGGAGCCTTGGGAATTGACTTGCTTAGAACCTGGTTCAGAATATAGCACGCCGTTCGTAAAGTATATCCCCAAAATGATAACGGCAATGTTGAATAACTCATCATGGACCGTGCCATATCCAACAAGGTCCTGTTTCTCCTTTCAGCTACACCATTCTACTGTGGAGCACCAGGTGCAGTTAATTGGGATAATATCCCATTCTCTACAAGATGTCCTAGAAATTCGTCGGAGAGATATTCACCACCTCGATCAGATCGAAGTGTCTTTATGGATTTATCCAATTGCTTTTCCACTTCCGCACGATACTCTTTGAACTTGTTAAAGGTTTTGCTCTTGCAGTGCATCAGATACACATATCCATACCTCGAGTAATCGTCTATAAAGGAGACACAATACTCGAACCCTCCTCATGCTGTGACGTTCATGGGGCCACATATGTCAGTGTGCACAATTTCTAAGAGCTCCTGTGCCCTAGTACCCTTAGCTTCAAAAGATCTCTTAGTCATCTTTCCCTCTAGACAAGACTCACATTGAGGAAGACATACTTCCTCCAGAGATTCTAGAGGATCGTCTTTCACCAACCTTTGAATCCTATCCTGATTAATATGACCAAGTCTTAAATGCCAAAGATACACCTTGTTAGAGTGAGAAACTTTCAACTTTTTAGAGTTATCTATTAATTCGATGTCAAGCAGAGTACATCTTTGGTTTTATCAAATACAAGTTTCCATCCATCCATCCAGAACAGATAAAAGACTTATTTCTACGAATATAAACTCTTTTACTAAAAGAAACTGAATAAGAATCCTTCATTAAACAAGCTACCAATATAAGGTTCCTCCTAAAATTAGGAACATAAAAACAGTCTTTCAATAAAATAAACCTAAATTCATCAAAGTAAAGATAAATATCTCCCACTGCCTCAGCCACCACCAAGCTACCGTCTCCAGTCCACAACGAGAGGCTCCTATCATGTAGACTTCTTGTTTCCACAAACCCCTGCAAAGAAACACAAACATGATTAGTGGTGCCCGAATCAATGACCCAAGTGTCTTTCGATTCTTCCACCAAACACGCTTCTAAGTAGTGAAGTTCCTCACCTTCCTTGCCCTTGATGGCTAGAAACTCCCAGTAAGCCTTCTTGAAGTGACCTACCTTCCCACAGCGGAAGCACTTGGACTTTTTAGGGTCCCTGGGCTTCTTTGTAGGAAATTAAATCGATAAAAACATATTAGCGTGGCACAGCGGAACAATAAAAATTTTTCAAGGTCGTTAAATATCTCATGATGTCATATACAATAAATCAACAACAATTTAAACTCATACCTTAAGGATGCCAATCTTGCAAGAGGAGAATGACCGGAGGGCTTCAACCAACTAGCCTTCTCTGCTATTCTCCAATTCCCGAATGGATGAGTGTATGGGCACTCTAAACCTTGATCAATATGCTAGCACTACTAGTCTTCTTCTGACCACCCAGATCTCTAAAGAACTTATTGTCACGGTAAGTTATGCAACAATAAGCCTGCTTACCTGAGAGTCTGTGGTCTGAGAGAACTGGAGTGGCAAGACCTATATTTATAGACTTGCATTAGGTGATCCTCTGAATTTGAATTGGATTAGGAGAAGATTTTCTCGCTTATCCACTCACAAAATCCGAAATTATCAAGGCTAAATCCCACTAAAAAATTCGGCCACTTTATCTAGATTTTGTGTTCAAAATTCAAATAGGATTTTAACTGGAATTTTATCTCCTCTCAACCAACCAAAAATCCGAATATCCTTTAGGATTTTTCTCAAATATTTTCGGCCACAAAAAGTAAGGGAAGAATCAAAATTCCACTAGGATTTTCAAGCTTGAATCTTATCTCATTCTTATCCAAAATAACTGAAAATATCCTAGGATAATCCTTCAAAAATTTCAGCCATAATCAGGGGGAAGAGAATCTAAATTCAACTGGGATTGAAACTTGAAATTTTCCCTGAACCTTATCCATAAAAAATCTGAAAATTCCATAAGGATAATCCTCAAAATTTTCGTCCATTATTGTTAGGATCTGGATTCAAAATTCAAGTAGGATTCTAACTAGATTTTCCTTTCCATATCCAACTCAAATTCGAATTTCATTCCTTGTGGATTTACCACAAGAAATTCGAATCCTACTTGGACTGTGATTCAAAATTTGAATTTCAAATTTCAAATTTAAATTTCAAATTCAAATTTCAAATTTCAAATTTCAAATTCAAATTTCAAATTTCAAATTTCAAAATCCACAAAACAGTTGTATTTCAAATTCTTGTTCTCATGGATAATTTTCTACAACTCCAATCTAATCTCAAATAAAATTATGGCAACTTTATTTGGAGTTCGAATAATTGTGTACTCTATTATCCAAAACAAAATCTGAATCGAACCGGAAAGAATCTTGTCCACCATCCTAATCCTATGTCAACACCATCCATGCATAATCAATTAGCCAATAGCATACACAAATCAATTTTTCCAAACGTTAAAGAATTATGTGGATCTAGTAGAGGGAGCAATTGGACATATATAATCGGGCTCCTGCGAATCCATATGATCATCATTCTTTACCGAGCAACTCAATCATATGGTCACTAATTTCAGAGTCACACCACTATAAACCTGAAACTGAACTCCCAATTACATACCGTATTACGTAAGCCTGTGACAAGCTATCTTCCAATGATGTTGTCATGTATGCAGAACCCTCATATGATATCCATGATCAGCCTTAGGTCAAAGTCCATTTGATCCTACTGATCAAGCTATCTTAAAGTTCCATTATACTATTGAATTAAGAAAATGATTATTCACGATAAGTGAATAAGAAGTCATCCGCCCAGCAGACGACCCAAGGCCTTATCCATTTTCACATCCAGTATAATGCCTTTAAGAGGATACCCTTAACTCCTTATTAGAGCTATGATTTCGATACCTATAAACAAACCCTTCATCGTATACAAGTCATGCACCTAATGAACCGGTCTATAAGCTTACTACCTCTGAGACGCTTTAGCCATTGGAACATCAAAGTACACAAGTCATATACATGAAGTAGTTCATTCACTCAGGATTAAGGTTACTGCACAATGAACGTCAAAAGCAGATTGATCCACTCATAGCGGACTAAGTAGATCAATCACGCTTTAGTCCCGGTCTAATATGTCACCACCAAGCAACATATCTATGTCTCTACTTAGGAGTCTATGCTCCAGACAATCAAGACAAACCATCCCTACCATGGCTTTAGACAACATAATAGTCTTAACATGAGTTAGATGCTCGGTCTAACCCCATAGACTACAGACCTTAGTTTAGACTGCTTACTTTAGAACATTGTCTTCTCGCATACAAAAGTCCATTGCATGCAACGTTCTAACAGTTTTAACACAAGCAGTCAGGGAGCCATATTTGCTTACATTTACTTTAACATGTAAATAAAATAAAAACAAACAGCAATGTAATGAATAACCTCTATATATAATATTATTATCCAGTTCAAAATAAATACATCAAAATGTCTCTAATGCTTAGGGCATTTCCTAACAAACATGTCATATAGGATAGATGAATGTCGCTCATACTATATTGATTATACATATTTGTCAAAACTTGCATGTTTTTCAAAATATTGAGTAGGAGAGGGTTTCAAACAAAACCCATGGCCTCCATTGTTGATCCATATGTGAAAGCATGGTAACACCTCGCGTTAGTTCTACCTTGACCATACCCCTCGGTAGGTGTTTACCGCCACCAGTATACTAGGTTGGATCTCCTATGTGGAAAACACGTTCGAGCACAATCCTATTTATGACTACCCCTCGGTAACTTGGTAGGACATGGATCGGGCTGCATAAACAATTGTTATACACTCAACACTTGTTTAGTTATTAACCTTCCCTAGAAGATCTGTTAACTAAACTGGTGGCCAAAATAAGCGGTTATTAATATATGTCTTAACCTTGGAGGATTTAAGGTAACATATATTAATTGGACGGGTCCATGTTCCCGCTATTTGTCTCATGACCACCCCTCGGTGGCTTGGGGCAATAGGTGCTAAGAATTACCGTTGCAATGCTACATGTTTTTCAAGTTTCATGTAGGAACATAGTTGTATGTTTTATTTGCTAAATTATCTATATATTTGCTTGGGCTTTGTAATGATGTCCAGTGTAATTTTATTTTAGTTTAAAATGTCATCGACACCCCTCATTTCAATACTTATTGAAAATAAGCTGAATGACGATAATTATAAAGACTGGAAAAGAAATCTACTGATAGTTCTCAACTGCGAGAGACACAAGTTCGTGCTGAATGAACCATGCCCACCTGGGCCTAAACCTGACACACTGCTTGAGGAGGTCTTGGTTGCCTATACTCGTTGGAGAGAATCCAATGAGATAGCTCGGTGCTACATTCTAGCTAGTATGATGAGTGCTCTACAAAAGCAGCATGAGACTTATCAAGTTGCTAGGGAGATCATGGAAAATCTGGAGGACATATTCGGAGGCCAAGAAAAATTAGCTCGACAATCTGCAATCACCAGTATTATGAACTCTAAGCAAAAGGTAGGTACTCCGGTAAAGGACCATGTGATCACTCTAATAGGATTCATTGCTGAGACTACCGAGAACGGTGCTGAACTGGACTACAACACCCAGATCGTGATGGTGTTCAAAACTCTATTAAAAGATTTTGTAGGGTTTAAGGCCATATATAATCTAGCGACAAGGGAGCTAGAACTAACCGAGCTCATGAAGCAACTCCAAGCTTATGAGTGGATGATCAGGAATATGGATGCGATCCAACCAAAAGGAGAGGGCAATTTGGTGGAATCTTCCAGACCCTCACGGAAGAGGAAAAGGCCAAATAAGAAGCAAGTGGCTTCCAGTTCTTATAATCCTCCTGTCTCGGATGGGAAGAAAAAGAAGAAGAACAAGAAGCCCAGGGACCCTAAAAAGTCCAAGTGCTTCCACTGTAGGAAGGTAAGTCATTTCAAGAAGGCTTGCCGCGAATTCCTAGCCGCCAAGGGTAAAGAAGGTAAGGAACTTCACTATTTAGAAGCAAGTTTGGTGGAAGAATCGAAAGACACTTAGGTCATCGATTCGGGCGCCACTAATCATGTTTGTGTTTCTATGCAGGGGTTCGTGGAAACGAGAAGTCTACATGATAGGAGGCTCTCGTTACGGACTGGAGACGGTAGCTTGGTGGTGGCTGAGATAGTGGGAGACGTTTACCTTTACTTTGATGAATTTAGGTTTATTTTATTGAAAGATTGTTTTTATGTTCCTAATTTTAGGAGGAACCTTATATCGGTAGCTTGTTTAATAAACGATTCTTATTTAGTTTCTTTTAGTAAAAGAGTTGATATTCATACAAATAAGTCTTTTACCTGTTCTAGATGGATGGATGGAAACCTATATTTGATCAAACCAAAGATATACTCACTGCTTAACACCGAATTAATAGATAACTCTAAAAAGTTGAAAGTTTCTCACTCTAACAAGGCGTATATTTGGCATTTAAGACTTGGTCATATTAATCAAGATAGGATTCAAAGGTTGGTGAAAGACGGTCCTCTAGAATCTCTGGAGGAGGTACGTCTTCCTTAATGTGAGTCTTGTCTTGTGGGTAAGATGACTAAGAGGTCTTTTGGAGTTTAAGATACTAAGGCTCAGGAGCTCTTAGAAATTGTGCACACCGACGTATGTGGCCCTTTGAACATCGTAGCACAAGGAGGGTTTGAGTATTATGTCTCCTTTATAAACGATTACTCGAGGTATGGATATATGTACCTAATGCACCATAAGAGCGAAACCTTTGATAAGCTCAAAGTGTATCGTGCGGAAGTGGAAAAGTAATTGGGTAAATCCATAAAGACAATTTGATCTGATCGAGGGGGCGAATACCTCTCTGATGAATTTCTAGGACATCTTGTAGAGAATGGGATATTATCCCAATTGACTGCACCTGATACTCCACAATAGAATGGTGTAGCTGAAAGGAGAAACATGACCTTATTGGATGTGGTATGGTCCATGATGAGTTATTCAATGCCGCCATTACCATTTTGGGGATATGCATTACAAACGGCATGCTATATTGTGAACCAGGTTCCAAGCAAATCAATTCCCCAGACTCTGTATGAATTGTGGTGTGGCAGGAAGCCTTCACTTGGACATATGAGAATATGGGGCTGCCTGGCATATGTACTAGATGGGGATGCGAAGAAGTTGGAACCAAGAACAGAATTGTGCATGTTTGTAGGTATCCTAAGGGAACTAAGGGAGGTCTGTTCTATAACCCGAAGGAACAAAAAGTCATTGTTTCAACCCATGCGACATTCTTGGAGGAAAGTCACATGAATAACTTTAAGTCTCGAAGTAAAGTGGTGCTAGAAGAGTTATCGGGTGAAAGAATTGTTCCACAGGTTTCGGTCTTGGACACAAGTCTGAGTTTCGGGAAAAGACCTGCAGACGATCAACAATTTAGGATGCCTCGTCATAGTGGGAGGGTTTCGAAGAAGCCTAATTTCTTCATGTATGATGTTGAGGTATATCAGGCTGAGGCTTATGAGCATGAGGATGATCCGGCCACCTATGATGAAGTTACAAATAATGTTGATTCTAAATCTAGGAAACAAGCTATGAACAATGAGATGGATTCTATGAAATCTAACTCTATTTAGGAGCTTGTAGATCTGCCAGATGGGATAAAACCAATTGGATGCAAGTGGGTCTACAAAAGAAAGAAGGATGCAGAAGGGAGAGTGGAAACTTTCAAAGCTAGACTGGTTGCAAAGAGATACACGCAAAAGGCTGGAATCGATTACGATGAAACCATTTCGCCTATTGCTATGCTGAAATCTATCCGTATTCTTCTGTCTGTTGCTACGGCTCTCAATTACGAGATCTGGCAAATAGACGTCAAGACGGCATTCTTGAATGGCCATCTTAAGAAATGTATCTGCATGATACAGCCCAAGGGTTCGTAGCAAAAGGCCAAGAATGAAAAGTCTGCAAGTTGCTTAGATCCATTTATGGATTAAAGCAAGCATCCCGTTCATGGAACTAGAGATTTGATCAAGCGATCAAGACATTTGGTTTTAAGCAGAACGTTGATGAACTCTGTGTTTATAAACGTATTAATGATGGAAAAGTGGTCTTTCGGGTATTCTATGTCGATGATATACTGCTCATTGGGAATGATGTAGGGAATTTATCATTGGTCAAGCGTTAGCTACACCAACAATTTGACATGAAGGACTTAGGAGAAGCTAATTATGTTCTAGGCATTCGTCTCTTCAGAGATCGAAAGAATAAAATGATAGCGTTATCCCAAGCTTCATACATAGATAAAATAATTGACAACTATGCAATGCAAGAGGCAAAGAAAGGTTCACAACCTTCCATTGCCAGTCTAACTCTTTCATTGGATGACTATCCCAAGACATCGGAAGAAAAAGAGCATATGAGTAAGATCCTTTATGCATCCGCTGTGGGTAGCCTTATGTATGCTATGTTTTGCACACGCCTGGACATATGTTTTGCAGTAGGTATGGTGAGTCCATATCAAGCAAATCCTAGAACCAAGCATTGGCAAGCAGTAAAGCATATACTTAAGTATCTTAAGAGAACGAGCGATTATATGCTAGTGTATTCTGGAGGGGACCTAACACCTGTAGGATACACAGACTCAGACTTCTAGACTTACAAGGATTTGAGGAAATCGACATCAGGATCAGTGTTCTTACTCGGAGGAGGTGCCATTATGTGGAGTAGCGTGAAGCAGGGTTGCACAGTTGACTCTACAATGGAGGCTGAGTATGTGGTTGCAGTTGAGGCATCTAAAGAAGCGGTTTGTGTGATGCCCCCTGATTCCGACCACCCGCAACTGTCATGAATCGCCTCTAAGGCCAACCAAGATGGCTCGTATGCCGAATCTAGTGTAGGAAAAATAAACCGGTAAAAACGTATCAGAGTGGCGCAGCGGAACAATAAAAATTTTAGATCGTTAAATATCTCATGATGCCATATACAATAAATCAACAACAATTAAAACTCATACCTCAAGGACGCCAATGAACAGGAGGAGAGTGACCGGAGGCTTCAACCAACTAGCCTTCTCTACTATTCTCCAATTCCCGAATGGCTGAGTGTGTGGGCACTCTGAACCTCGATCGGTATGCTAGCACTGCTAGTCTTCTTCCGACCACCCAGATCTCTAAAGAGCTTTATTGTCACGATGAGCTGTGCAACAATAAGCCTGCTCACCTGAGAGTCTGTGGTCTAAGAGAACTGGAGTGGCAGGACCTCTATTTATAGACCTGCATGAGGTGAATCTCTGAATTTGAATTGGATTAGGAAAAGATATTTTCCCTTATCCAAACCCATAAAATCCGAATTTTTCCAAGGGAGAATCTCCACTAAAAATTCGGTTTTCTTAGGATAGATCCAATCCAAATCTCAACAAGATTTTAACTAAAATTTTATCTCCCTTTTTCAACCAAAAAATCCGAAATCTTTAGGAGAAAATCTTCTCCAAATTTTCGGCCACTTTTAGGATAAGGAAGAATCAAAATTCCACTAGGATTTTTCAAGCTAAATCTCATCTCAACCTTATCCAAAAATAACCGAATTTCCTAGGATTTAGGCTCCAAAATTTCGGCCACTTTTAGGGAGGAGAGAATCCAAATCTAACTAGGATTGAAGCTTGAATTTACTCTTGAATCTTATCCACAAAATCCGAAATCTTTCATGAGGATTATCCTCAAAAATTTTGTCCCTTATTTGTTGGGATTTGGATTCAAAATTCAAGTAGGATTCTAACAAGATTATCCTCTCCAAATCCAATCCAAATTCGAATTTCAAACCTTGTGGATTTTCCACAAAAAATTCGAATCCTACTTGGACTGTGATTCAAAATTTGAATTTCAAATTTCAAATTCAAATTTCAAATTCAAATTTCAAATTTCAAATTTCAAATTTCAAATTTAAATTTCAAATTCAAATTTCAAATTCGAATTTCAAATTCGAATTTCAAATTCAAATTTCAAATTCAAAATTCAAATTTCAAATTTCAAAATTCAAATTTCAAATTTCAAAATTCAAATTTCAAATTCCACAAAACGGTTGTATTTCATATTCTTGTTCTCATGGATAATTTTCTACAACTCCAATCCGATCTCAAATAAAATCATGGCAACTTTATTTGGAGTTCGAATAATTGTGTACTCTATTATCCAAAACAAAATCTGAATCCAACCGGAGAGAATCTTGTCTACCATCCTAATCCTGTGTCATCATCATCCATGCATAATAAACTAGCCAATAGCATACACAAATCAATTTGCCAAACGTTAAGGAATTATGTGGAGCTAGTAGAGGGACTGATTGGACATATATAATCGGGCTCCCGTGATTCCATATGATCATCATTCTGTACCGAACAACTCAATCATATGATCACTAATTTCAGAGTCACACCACTATAAACCTGAAACTGAACTCCCAATTATATACCGTATTACGTAAGCCTGTGACGAGCTACCATCCAATGACCTTGTTATATATGTAAAACCCTCATATGATATCCATGATCAGCCTTAGGTCAAAGTCCGTTTAATCCTACTGATCAGGCTATCTTAAAGTTCCATTATACTACCGAATCTAGAAAATGATTATTCACCATATGTGAATAAGAAGTCATCCGCCCAGCAGACGACCCAAGGCCTTGTCCATTCTCACATTCAGTATAATGCCTTTAAGAGGATACCTTTAACTCCTCAGAGCTATGATTCCGATATCTGCAAACAAACCCTTCATCGTATACAAGTCATGCACCCAATGAACCGGTCTATAAGCTTACTACCTCTGAGACGCTTTAGCCATTGGAACATCAAAGTACACAAGTCATATACATGAAGTAGTTCATTTACTCAGGATTAAGGTTATTGCACAATGAACGTCAAAAGCAGATTGATCCACTCATAGCGGACTACGTAGATCAATCACGCTTTAGTCCCGGTCTAATATGTCACCACCAAGCAACATATCCATGTCTCTACTTGGGAGTCCAGCTCCAGACAGTCAAGACAGACCGTCCCCTCCAAGGCTTTAGACAACATAATAGTCTTAACATGAGTTAGATGCTCGGTCTAACCCCATAGTCTACAGACCATAGTTTAGACTGCTAACTTTAGAACATTGTCTTCTCGTATACAAAAGTCCATTGCATGCAACGTTCTAACAGTTTTAACACAAGCAGTCAGTGAGCCATATTTGCTTACATTTACTTTAACATGTAAATAAGACGAGGACAGATAGCAATGTAATGAATAACCTCTATGTATAATTTTATTATCCAGTTCAAAATGAATACATCAAAATGTCTCTAATACTTAGGGCATTTCCTAACAATCTCCCACTTGCCCTAAGCAAGCAGATGTGCCATGTTACGCATCCCCATCGCCTCTACATGCCTCTCAAAGCTTCTAGCTACCAAAGTCTTAGTAAAGGGATCAGCGATGTTGTCCTCGGACGCGATCTTACATACATCCACTTGTCCTGTCTCCACATGCCCTCTAATTATGTGATACCTCCGATCGATGTGCTTGGTCCTCTTGTGGTGCCGAGATTCCCTTGTGTTGGCAATAGCCCCTGTATTATCACAGTAAAGTGTGATAGGCTTGTCAACACCCGGAATGACCTCAAGGTCTCTAAAGAACTTGCGGAGCCAAACCGCTTCTTTAGATGCCTCAGCCGCAGCCACATACTCAGCCTCCATAGTAGAGTCAGCTGTGCAGCCCTGCTTCACGCTCCTCCACACAATGGCGCCTCCTCCGAGTAAAAACACTGATCCAGATGTCAATTTCCTCGAATCCTTACAAGTCTGGAAGTCTTAGTCCGTGTATCCTACGGGTGTTAGGTCCCCTCTAGAATACACTAGCATATAATCCCTCGTTCTCTTAAGATACTTGAGTATATGCTTTACTGCTTGCCAGTGCTTGGTTCCAGGATTCGCTTGATATCGACTCACCATACCTACTACAAAACATATGTCCGGGCGAGTGCAAAGCATAGCGTACATAAGGCTACCCACAACGGATGTATAAGGGACCTTACTCATACGCTCTCTTTCTCCCGATGTCTTGGGACAGTCATCCAATGAAAGAGTTAAACTGGCAATAGAAGGTTGTGAGCCTTTCTTTGCCTCTAGCATTGCATATTTGTCAATTATTTTATCTATGTATGAAGCTTGAGATAATGCTATCATTTTGTTCTTTCGATCTCTGAAGAGACGAATGCCTAGAACATAATTAGCTTCTCCCAAGTCCTTCATGTCAAACTGCTGGTGTAACCAAAGCTTGACCGATGATAAATTCCCTACATCATTCCCAATGAGTAGTATATCATCGACATAGAGTATCAGAAAGACCACTTTTCCATCCTTAATACGTTTATAAACACAAGGTTCATCAACGTTCTGCTCAAAACCAAATGTCTTAATCGCTTGATCAAACCTCTGGTTCCATGAGCGGGATGCCTGCTTTAATCCATAAATGGATCTAAGCAACTTGCAGACTTTCCTATCTTGGCCTTTTGCTACGAACCCTTCGGGCTGTATCATATAGATACACTCTTCAAGATGGCCATTCAAGAATGCCGTCTTGACATCCATTTGCCAGATCTCGTAATCGAGAGCCGCAGCAATGGACAGAAGAATACGGATAGACTTCAGCATAGCAACAGGCGAAAAGGTTTCCTCGTAATCGATTCCAGCCTTTTGCGTGTATCCCTTTGCAACCAGTCTAGCTTTGAAAGTTTCCACTCTCCCTTCCGCATCCTTCTTTCTTTTGTAGACCCATTTGCATCCAATGGGTTTTATCCCATCCGGCAAATCTACAAGTTCCCAAACAGAGTTGGATTTCATAGAATCCATCTCATTGTTCATAGCCTGTTTCCAAGATCTAGTATCAACATCCTTTATAGCTTCATCATATGTGACCGGATCTTCCTCATGCTCATGAGCCTCGGCCTGGTATACCTCAGCATCATACATAAAGAAATTAGGTTTCTTAGAAACCCTCCCACTACGACGAGGCACCCTAAATTGTTGATCGTCTGCAGGTCTTTCACTGGAACTTGGACTTGCGTCCAAGACCGAAATCTGTGGAGCAGTTCTTTCACCCGATAACTCCTCTAGCACCACTTTGCTTCGAGGTTTAAAGTCATTCATGTGACTTTCCTCCAAGAATGTCGCATGGGTTGAGACAATGACCTTTTGTTCCTTCGGGTTATAGAACAGACCTCCTTTAGTTCCCTTTGGATACCCTACAAACATGCACAATTCTGATCTTGGTTCCAACTTCTTCGCATCCCCATCCAGTACATGTGCCGGGCAGCCCCATATTCTCATATGTCCAAGGGAGGGCTTCCTGCCACGCCACAATTCATACGGAGTTCTAGGAATTGATTTGCTCGGAACCTGGTTCAGAATATAGCACGCCGTTTGTAAAGCATGTCCCCAAAATGATAATGGCAGCATTGAGTAACTCATCATGGACCGTACCATATCCAATAAGGTCCTGTTTCTCCTTTCGGCTACACCATTCTGTTGTGGAGTACCAGGTGCAGTCAATTGGGATAATATCCCATTCTCTACAAGATGTCCTAGAAATTCATCGGAGAGGTATTCGCCACCTCGATCAGATCGAAGTGTCTTTATGGATTTATCCAATTGCTTTTCCACTTCCGCACGATACTCTCTGAATTTATCAAAGGTTTCGCTCTTGCGGTGCATCAGATACACATATCCATACCTCGAGTAATCATCTATGAAAGAGACATAGTACTCGAACCCTCCTCCTGCTGTGACGTTCATGGGGCCACATACGTCAGTGTGCACAATTTCTAAGAGCTTCTGAGCCCTTGTACCCTTAGCTCCAAAAGACCTCTTAGTCATCTTACCCTCTAGACAAGACTCACATTGGGGAAGTCGTACCTCCTCCAGAGATTCCAGAGGACCGTCTTTCACCAATCTTTGAATCCTATCCTGATTAATATGACCAAGTCTTAAATGCCAAAGATACGCCTTGTTAGAGTGAGAAACTTTCAACCTTTTAGAGTTATCAATTAATTCAGTGTCAAGCAGTGAGTACATCTTTGGTCGGATCAAATATAGGTTTCCATCCATCCATCCAGAACAGATAAAAGACTTATTTCTACGAATATCAACTCTTTTACTAAAAGAAACTGAATAAGAATCCTTTATTAAACAAGCTACCGATATAAGGTTCCTCCTAAAATTAGGAACATAAAAACAGTCTTTCAATAAAATAAACCTAAATTGATCAAAATAAAGATGAACGTCTCCCACTGCCTCAGCCACTACAAAGCTACCATCTCCAGTCCGCAACGAGAGGCTCCTATCATGTAGACTTCTCGTTTCCACGAACCCCTGCATAGAAACACAAACATGATTAGTGGCGCCCGAATCAATGACCCATGTGTCTTTCGATTCTTCCACCAAACACGCTTCTAAGTAATGAAGCTCCTTACCTTCCTTGCCCTTGGAGGCTAGGAATTCCCGGCAAGCCTTCTTGAAGTGACCTACCTTCCCACAGTGGAAGCATTTGGACTTTTTAGGGTCCTTCGGCTTCTTGTTCTTCTTCTTCTTCTTCCCGTCCGAGACAGGAGGATTAGAAGAACTGGAAGCCACTTGCTTCTTATTTGGCCTCTTCCTCTTCCGTGAGGGATTGGAAGATTCCGCCAAATTGGCCTCTCCTTTAGGTCGGACCGTATCCTCATCCCTGATCATCCGCTCATAAGCCTGTAGTTGCTTCATGAGCTCGGTAAGTCCTAACTCCTTTGTCGCCAGATTGTATGCGGCCTTAAACCCCACAAAATCTTTAGACAGAGTCTTGAACACCATCTCGATCTGGGTGTTATAGTCCAACTCAGCACCATTCTCGGCAGCCTCAGCGAAGAATCCCATTAGAGTGATCATATGGTCCTTCACCGGAGCACCCGCCTTTTGCTTGGAGTTCATAATGCTGGTGATAGCGGACTGTCGAGCCAATTTTTCTTGGCCTCCGAACATGTCCTCCAGATTTTCCATGATCTCCCCAGCAACTTGATAAGTCTCATGCTGCTTTTGTAAAGCACTCGTCATGCTAGCAAGGATGTAGCATCGAGCTATTTCATTGGATTCTCTCCAACGATTATAAGCAACCGGGACCTCCTCAAGTGGTGTGTCAGGTTTGGGCCCAGGTGGGCATGGTTCGTCCAGTACGAACTTGTGTCTCTCGCAGCTGAGAACTATTAATAGATTTCTTTTCCAATCCTTATAATTGTCGCCATTCAACTTATTTTCAGTAAGTATTGAAATGAGGGGTGTCGGTGACATTTTGAACTGAAATAAAATTATACTAGACATCATTACAAAGCCCAAGCAAATATACAGATAATTTAGCAAATAAAACATACAAGTATATTCCTACATGAAACTTGAAAAACATGTAGCATTGCAACGGTAATTCTCAGCACCCATTGCCCCAAGCCACCGAGGGGTGGTCATGAGAACAAATAGCCAGAACATGGACCCCGTCCAATTAATATATGTTACCTTAAATCCTCCAAGGTTAAGACATATATTAATAACCGCTTATTTGGCCACCAGTTTAGTTAACAGAGCTTCTAGGGAAGGTTAATAACTAAACGAGTCTTGAGTGTATAACCATTGTTTACGTAGCCCGATCCACGTCCTACCAAGCCACCGAGGGGTGGTCATGAATAGGATCGCACCCGAACACGTTTTCCACATAGGAGATCCAATCTAGTATACCGGCGGCGGTAAACACCTACCGAGGGGTGTGGTCAGGTCGGAACTGACGCGAGGCGTTACCATGCTTTCACATATGGATCAACAATGGAGGCCGTGGGTTTTGTTTGAAACCCTCTCCCACTCAATATTTTGAAAAACATGCAAGTTTTGACAAATTATGCATGATCAATATAGTATGAGCGGCACTCACCTATCCTATATGACATGTTATCAAATATGCATACAAAACATCCATCAATACATATTTATACATCCATGACATATCACAGAAAAAAATAATTGACAGACTAACAAGCTATGGTTCCATCCTAGAACAAAGAAAATAAAGATTACAAAATTCCATCCAAAGCATTCTTTGGGTCTTGAATTTTGTTCCGTCTTCTTGTATCCATCTTTATGTAGCCTCTCCATTTATTTCTCATCCCAAGAATTATTTAAAATTTAAATTTCCAAAAAATTTAAATTTCAAATTCAAACTCCAAATTCGAATTTCAAATTTAAATTTCTAATTCAAATTTTAAACAATTTTAATCATCATGTGTAATAATATGTAATTTCAAAAATTTCAAATTTTTAATTACATATTTTTAAACATGATTTAAAATTAAATCTCAAATTTAAAAATCAAAATTTTCAAATTTTGGACCGCCGCACCGCCGCCCGTGAAGGCGGCAACCGCCGTAGGCAGCCACCAACCCCGGAGGGGCTGGCAGCCCACGGTTGCCCCTTGTGCAGCCTGCCAGGCTGCAGGCCAAGCCTGCAGCACCAGGCTGCACGCCCAGGCTGCGGCCAGCCTTGGGCAGGCCACGGCCACCCCTGGCTGCAGGCAGAGCCTGTGGCCGTGGGTGGTGTGGGCCTGTACAGGGGCTGCCGCAGCCCCATCTTGCCCGAGGGCAGGGGCTGCAGGCCCACCAAGGTTTGTTGGCCTATCCCGAGGGGTTGTGTCTCGATTTTCGTGCCATATTCCAATTTACCTATTAGGATCTCCAAAAAATTAATTTGAATCCTAATTAAATTGAAATTTTCCACACAATCAAAATTTCAATCTTTAAATTAAATTTAACTTTTGGGAAAAATAAATTATGGTCTTCAATCTTCAATCTCCTCCAAGAATAATTATAAAATTTCCTAAACCGTTTCCGATGTACAAAAATTCTAACCATAAAAAATCTAAGAGATAAGAATTAAAATCCATGGGAAAAACACAGTGTTAATAAACTGCTCCCATGGTTACATAAAAAATTCCTAGATACAATTTTTCTAAATTCTAAGGAACCATAACCGGTATAAACAAGCATGCTTATAATAATTCAAAAAATTAAAATAACCACATACTTTATACATAATACATGATAACAACATAAAGGAACCCTAGAATGCCACTCTCTAAATATCAAATCCATACATAAATAAAAAGACTAAGTAATTGTCTAATTTATGTACATGGCATAGTCATGAGATGGCTCTGATACCAATTGTAGGAAAAATAAACCGGTAAAAACGTATCAGAGTGGCGCAGCGGAACAATAAAAATTTTAGATCGTTAAATATCTCATGATGCCATATACAATAAATCAACAACAATTAAAAGTCATACCTCAAGGACGCCAATGAACAGGAGGAGAGTGACCGGAGGCTTCAACCAACTAGCCTTCTCTACTATTCTCCAATTCCCGAATGGCTGAGTGTGTGGGCACTCTGAACCTCGATCGGTATGCTAGCACTGCTAGTCTTCTTCCGACCACCCAGATCTCTAAAGAGCTTTATTGTCACGATAAGCTGTGCAACAATAAGCCTGCTCACCTGAGAGTCTGTGGTCTAAGAGAACCGGAGTGGCAGGACCTCTATTTATAGACCTGCATGAGGTGAATCTCTGAATTTGAATTGGATTAGGAAAAGATATTTTCCCTTATCCAAACCCATAAAATCTGAATTTTTCCAAGGGAGAATCTCCACTAAAAATTCGGTTTTCTTAGGATAGATCCAATCCAAATCTCAACAAGATTTTAACTAAAATTTTATCTCCCTTTTTCAACCAAAAAATCCGAAATCTTTAGGAGAAAATCTTCTCCAAATTTTCGGCCACTTTTAGGATAAGGAAGAATCAAAATTCCACTAGGATTTTTCAAGCTAAATCTCATCTCAACCTTATCCAAAAATAACCGAATTTCCTAGGATTTAGGCTCCAAAATTTCGGCCACTTTTAGGGAGGAGAGAATCCAAATCTAACTAGGATTGAAGCTTGAATTTACTCTTGAATCTTATCCACAAAATCCGAAATCTTTCATGAGGATTATCCTCAAAAATTTCGTCCCTTATTTGTTGGGATTTGGATTCAAAATTCAAGTAGGATTCTAGCAAGATTATCCTCTCCAAATCCAATCCAAATTCGAATTTCAAACCTTGTGGATTTTCCACAAAAAATTCGAATCCTACTTGGACTGTGATTCAAAATTTGAATTTCAAATTTCAAATTCAAATTTCAAATTTCAAATTTCAAATTTCAAATTTAAATTTCAAATTCAAATTTCAAATTCGAATTTCAAATTCGAATTTCAAATTCAAATTTCAAATTCAAAATTCAAATTTCAAATTTCAAAATTCAAAATTCAAATTTCAAAATTCAAAATTCAAATTCCACAAAACGGTTGTATTTCATATTCTTGTTCTCATGGATAATTTTCTACAACTCCAATCCGATCTCAAATAAAATCATGGCAACTTTATTTGGAGTTCGAATAATTGTGTACTCTATTATCCAAAACAAAATCTGAATCCAACCGGAGAGAATCTTGTCTGCCATCCTAATCCTGTGTCATCACCATCCATGCATAATAAACTAGCCAATAGCATACACAAATCAATTTGCCAAACGTTAAGGAATTATGTGGAGCTAGTAGAGGGACTGATTGGACATATATAATCGGGCTCCCGTGATTCCATATGATCATCATTCTGTACCGAACAACTCAATCATATGATCACTAATTTCAGAGTCACACCACTATAAACCTGAAACTGAACTCCCAATTATATACCGTATTACGTAAGCCTGTGACGAGCTACCATCCAATGACCTTGTCATATATGCAAAACCCTCATATGATATCCATGATCAGCCTTAGGTCAAAGTCCGTTTAATCCTACTGATCAGGCAATCTTAAAGTTCCATTATACTACCGAATCTAGAAAATGATTATTCACCATATGTGAATAAGAAGTCATCCGCCCAGCAGACGACCCAAGGCCTTGTCCATTCTCACATTCAGTATAATGCCTTTAAGAGGATACCTTTAACTCCTCAGAGCTATGATTCCGATATCTGCAAACAAACCCTTCATCGTATACAAGTCATGCACCCAACGAACCGGTCTATAAGCTTACTACCTCTGAGACGCTTTAGCCATTGGAACATCAAAGTACACAAGTCATATACATGAAGTAGTTCATTTACTCAGGATTAAGGTTATTGCACAATGAACGTCAAAAGCAGATTGATCCACTCATAGCGGACTACGTAGATCAATCACGCTTTAGTCCCGGTCTAATATGTCACCACCAAGCAACATATCCATGTCTCTACTTGGGAGTACAGCTCTAGACAGTCAAGACAGACCGTCCCCTCCAAGGCTTTAGACAACATAATAGTCTTAACATGAGTTAGATGCTCGGTCTAACCCCATAGACTACAGACCATAGTTTAGACTGCTAACTTTAGAACATTGTCTTCTCGCATACAAAAGTCCATTGCATGCAACGTTCTAACAGTTTTAACACAAGCAGTCAGTGAGCCATATTTGCTTACATTTACTTTAACATGTAAATAAGACGAGGACAGATAGCAATGTAATGAATAACCTCTATGTATAATTTTATTATCCAATTCAAAATGAATACATCAAAATGTCTCTAATACTTAGGGCATTTCCTAACATCTAGGTCGTCAGTTTTAAACTCTTTTTCTCACAATACTTAATTATCAGCGCCTAAAATTTCGTCCATAATTTTTTTTCCTTTAATACATACTTTCTCTTAAGAAAACTAAGTAAGAAAGCCATGTAATATGCTAACTTTTATATGTCTTAATAAAGTACAACATAATATATAACATATAATAGATATATATGTACTGTATATTTTGTTTCCAAACACATTCTCTTTAATTCTTTAACTTAAAAAGCTCAGTGGAAAACTTATGGTAGGACCAAGTCCACGGTGAGTTCCCTATCCCCTTGACACGTTCGCATCCTGCCATAATCTAGAAATTTACTGGACAGGTTTCTTACCTGCAACATGAACAAACTGGTGAGCTAACAGGCTCAGTAAGTTCAAACATACTTAGTAAGAATCATACGGATTCAAAAACATTGAAAACTCAATTTTCTATGAATAGTATTATCTATCGTGATGATTCATCATGAATAGTAATAGTGACCTTTGATCGATGAATAGTAATAGTTACCCTAACTAGTTACTATTCACTTTACCCTAACTAATTACTATTCACTTTACTATAATCGGATACTATTCCCATCAGCCTAACCGGTTACTATTCATAAACCCTAACCAAAATCACTATACTTAGCGTACTTCAGTTATGCTCAATTATGATTTTTATCATTTTATTGATTGTCCATTCTCTATTTGATTTCTAATTTAGAGCTCTATTTATGGCAGTACCGATAATTATTAGCACGCTAACTGGGAGGGTCTAAAGAGCGATCTTAGAACATCGGCCTCCATAGCCCTGATATCCTCGTAGGATCTAAGAAAAACCTCAACCACTATGTTGGAAGGGCGGTACGCCTTAACGGTTTCATTACCATCTTTCAATTTATAGTCTTGACTAAGTGATATTAATAATCACCCCAAGGTCACTATCCTCCATTGCCCGTAGGTCTTACTCATTCTCATTAACTGGGATATGTTATTCTAACTAATCCCCAAATGTCTATAAGATTTTATATCTAGTGTACATCTAGTACAGAATAAATCAACACAGTATTTCATATTGCAGACACGAACATGCTTAAACTTACCAATACTACGATAACGTCCACTTCCGGAACTCTTCCCTAGTTTTATCTTTAAATTGGGTTCCTACAGACATAATATCATCTGTTAATATCCTTAATTGATTATCACTCTAAATATATTTATTATGTGATAAATTTTACACAACATTCAAATCTTTATGTGACACATGGTTTGCAACACGTCCGTGTCCCTAATCGTGTTTCTCTCGGTTCTATTCTACACGGCCGTGTTTCACTGTACATGCCCGTGTACTATCTAAACTCTAGATTTTAACTTTAAAATCTCTATTTTGGATCCTAGAATTTTATCTAAGTTATTCTAGGTCTTTTAGGGTCATTTTTTGAGCCTTTCGGAAATTTTTGATCAAAATGACCATTTTACCCCTAACGGGTCTCGGAACCATAACTATTCCGTTCCATCATTTTTCTCAAAATTTCTAAGCCCAAATATTTCAAAATAATATTCCCTAGGCTTCAGTATCATTTTATAGCTTAAATTGCTGCAAAATCTCAATTTCATTTTTCCCACCCCTCGATTACTATTCATCCGTCACCTAGGGTCGTTTTTTCGTTTTTCGAGCGTTTCGGAGCCTCAAATGGCCATTTCACTATTCTTAAAACGTTTTTCATCCCGTTCCCGGCTCTCGGTCCTCGAGAGGCTCGGGTTTCCTATCCCGACTTATATTTTTCCCTCGTTTTCCAAAATACCTTTAACATGAATTTTTTTTTTCCGGTTTTAGGCATTTTAGTCTTTTAGGGTCGGTTTACTATTCCTTTTGGGTTGGTTTTCCATTTCTAACCCTAATCCACCGAGGGGTCCCGGTTTCCTCCCCGAGTCCAATATTCTTACCCCTCGTTTACCGAAATGCCCTTATGCCATTTTAGAAATTTCAACAGCATTTCCGCTTATTTTTTTAAGGTTTCCCGGCGTTAGGTACGCCTCAGAACCTTTGTACATGCCACGTACTATACCAGAGGCCTATTTTATACAAAGTTTAGTAGGCCTATTTTATACAAAGTTTCCAAACTTTGTATAAAAATTTTCCACATAAATCAATATTCTGGAATCAACACAAACAATAGTATTTTTTTTCCCAAACTAGCCTCGGTTTACATGTTAATCAACACCAAATAATTTTTCATCACTACATATCACTGTTAGGTTTTCTAATGTATAAAACAACATCAAAACCTAACAAAACATGCATTCTAACCATAGCATAGCCACGGATTTTCATGCATAAACACATAGAAAATCTTGTTTTCTTTCCTAGGGTTTTTATCAACACTTTTCAACATTAAAAATTTTCCATTTCTTAGTGTTCATACCCATGGTTTTAGCAAGAAAATTACATCAAAATTTTCTTGCTTCCCTATTCCAAATCATGCTTAGTTCAACACATAATTAGATAAACTTAAACACTAAACCAAAACATCAATACTCATGCATTTTTCACACCCCCAATGCCACGGATTTTCAAGAAAAACATGCAAAATTTTTGCTTGTTTCTAAACCCTAATTCATGCTTTTAATCTCTACAACACCAAACTAATCACAACATCATCACATCATCAACTAAATAACAAATTTTTTTTCATTATTTTCACACTCTCATACCCACGGATTTTCTAAGGAAAATCAAAGAGAAAAGCTTCAATTTTGAAGCTTACCTTAACCAGTTGATGACTTAATGTTGGAATACTATTACAGTTAAGCTTTATCGCTAACTGCGATAGATTTACTGTCATGGGTCGCCGGCTAATCTATCTCTCTTTTAAATCATGACGTTTTTTGGGGAAATTTTTTTTTAAAACATCATGTAAAACATTATCCACTAATTACTTTGTTTACAAGTACAAAGTAATTTACATAATACAGTACTTTCGTAACATATATATTATTACAAAAGAACTGTTTCTTTTTCCCTTTCTCTGTTATCGCTCAGCGGAAAGACTCTGACAAGACCATATCCCTCGCCCCCTATCCCATTTGACACGCACCATCGCGTCTGCCATCCAGTCATACAAAGCTACTGAGCTGGTCGCTTACCTGCAACATAAGCAAAAATGGTGAGCTACAGGCTCAGTAAGTTCAAACATGCAAAATAAAATTTCTATAAATAGACTATTCATCATGAATAGTAACATTGACTATTATTCATATGTGAATAGTAACTTTGACCACTATTCATTGTGACTAGTAAGTTTGACCACAACACAGTATATCAACAGTACATTTACCGCAATGTTAGTACCCTCAAGAAACTATTTTATGCTCAATTATGGCATAGTTTCAGTTTTAGGTAATTATCTTTGATTACGTTCTGGTTTTGAGCTCAGGTTGGCAGTACCATTTAAGTGCGCATGACTGGGAGCGGTACATTAGTGCTGACCTCCACAGCCTTAATCTCATAGCCCCGAAGGCAAAATTTGTACATGACTGGGAGCGGTACATTAGTACTGACCTCCACAGCCTTAATCTCATAGCCCCGAAAGCAAAATTTACCTCCCTGTACGGAAGGTTGGTACGCCAAAAGTGGTTTCATTACCGACTTTTTAAAGTTCTAACCCGGTGACTTCATATTGCTCCGTGGTTAGGAATGGTTCACATTTTAATTTTAGGTGAGTGAGTTTCATTAACCTCGCTCTAGTGCCCGAAGCACAATTTACTATGTGTCCCATTCTTAATAGTGTCCGTAGCACATTTCGTCTCTCTCTCTACTCTATAATAGTGCCCGTAGCACATTTTGTCTCCCTCTCTACTCTATAATAGTGCCCGTAGCGCCTATGTACCTAACTTATAGTTAGTACATCAAAGTTAGTAATAATAATGCTATATGTTGCAGATAGGTAAATGTCTGAACTTACCGTATCTGTTTCTTCCCTTTTTCCTTTCTGGATCTTTAACCGCTCTCCTTGTTGATCGATTTTGGGATCCTACAGACAAAACCTTGTCTGTTAATTTCATTTCCATTTATAACTTTTATTTTTCATTAAAAAGCTTAAATAAAACCTATTTATAACTTTTTAGGCTTTATTCATCATTTTCCCCATATTTCTCAACTTTTGCAAAATTACGATTTTCCCCCTATATTTTGGCAAAATTGCAATTATGCCCCTAACGGAATTTTCTCGATCTAGACTGCATTTTTGGCTCTCAGGAACCTTTCTGACTCTTTTCTATTAATTACCGGGTTCGTTTTTATTTTATTTCCAATTTTCACCTTCCCGACTCTCGGGAAGCACTATTCCGATCCTTACGTCAGTTTAGTGATTTTCTATCGTTTCGGAGCCTCAAATGGACGTTTTACTAGTATTTAAAACGTTTATCTAGACATTCTCGATCTAGGTCTCCGAGGCTCGGATTTTCCGTACCCGACTCGGACCTCTACTTAGTTTCCCAAAAACGCCCCGCTTGGGGTCGGTTTTTCAGTTTCACTCGCGTTTTACATTTTTAAGGGGATGGGTTACTATTCACGAACCACCCCTTAGGTTTCCTTATTTAATTTTCTTTTAGGGACTCAGGTTTCCGACCCGACCCTAAACTTTTATTTTTAATTTCCTTTTTACCCCAAATGCCGTTTTCGAAATTTCGGCAGTATTTCGGCGTAAATTTAAGGCTACCAGCGTTAAGTACGCCTTGAACCATATGTACCTACCACATACTATACCACAAGCCTATTTTATGTAAAAGTTTCCCAAATTTTAACATAAAAGCTCACAACATTTCAATTCACATTTTGAACCACATTCCACAAAATTTCTTTCAATTTGGTCCTTAGTTTTAGCCACGGTTTTCACACTCAAAACCTAACCAAAGCTTCTAAATTTTTCAACCAAATTTTAGGCTATTCCAATGTCATTACCTAGCACATTTTCAAGCCAATTTCCATGCCTTTTACAACACAATTCTTAGGGTTTTTTCACCATTATAACCCACGGCCATTTTAGGAAAACATGCACCCAATTTCTTGTTTCATGTTTTCAATCACATAACCATCATTTTCATAATTAAATGCATGATTTAAACTATCCAAATATCAAGTGAATCATGCAAAAATTATTCACCAAACCCTAGTTAAAACCCACAGCCATTTTAGGGTTTTTAATTTCCAAAATTTTTCCAAGCTTACAACCATACAAATCATGCTTTACATTCAACCAAAACATGATTTAAAGTATTTCCACACTTAAACCACAACAATTGATCAACAACTACACATGGTAACCCACTGTTTTACCCTTGGAAAACCAACCAAAATTTTGTTTTTCTTTAAACAAAATGCATGGTTTTTCTTTTAATCATACCCTTAATAAAACCCAAGCACCAAATCAACCAAAACAAACCATAAATTTTCTCATCTTCACACTATTCATCCCACGGATTTTAGGGAGAAAAAACAAGAAAAAAAATGCAAACCAAAGAAGGTTACCTTGCTTTCTTGCTTCTTTTGTCTTCAAGGAAGGGTTTGACACCACTTTTGTGAAAGAAACTTGGAAGATTTGCTTGGTTCCTCTTGGTTGCTCACGTATTCACCATGGAGAACACTTAGAAAATTTTTTTCTCTTATGTTTTGGCTTTGTAAATGTTTCGGCCCTTTTTGTTCCAACTTTGCCGACTTAAACAACCAAGGAAGCCAATTAATTTAGCTTCCAACCAATGAGAAATCAACACTTTTCAAGCCATTTCTTTCCAAATTTTTCAAAAATTCAATGGGTGGAATTTTGACCAAATCTTGGCCTTTAGATCAAAAAGTGAATCAATCTTGGCCATTAATACCACCAACCACCATAATTTTTACATTTAATAAATTTTCTTTGTGATGTCATAAATGCAAAGTAAAGTGTTGACTTTGACATTACTATTCACATTAATTCGACTACTTTTTGACCGATGTCGGTTTGAGCCGAAATTTTCCTGAAATCGTCCCGGCGGGTTCCTGAGGTCTCTTGTGCAGTCGGATCAATTTATACTGCTTCCGTTTGATCAAAATCAATCCCGGAAGTTTTTCATCTTTTAGTACACCATAATGCACCGGTTAGGGTTTTTAATGCCGTTTTTGGCATCGTTCCACCCGTTTCAACTCAGTGAATTTTATCAATACTGAATTCTTACTCGTCAGTATTGTTAGAACATTTTAATATATTCTAAACAATATAAATACATTTATTTCACTCTTTAAATAGTACAAATTGTTATATACATATATTTGTACATTTTCTTCCGAGAATGCCTGAATTTCCCGGTTGTCACATTCACCCCTCCTTATAAAATTTTCGTCCTCGAAAATTAGAACAAGTGGGGTATAAACTCCTCATCTCGTCTTCTCGTTCCCACGTAGCTTCTTCAATGTTGTGATTTTTCCACAAAATCTTCACTAGTGGGATTGTCTTATTCCTCAGTACTTTCTCTTCATGAGCTAGTACTCGAATAGGTTGTTCTTCGTATGTCAAATCCTCATGGATTTGAATAGGTTCACGCTTCAATACATAGGATGGATCTGGGATATACTTTCTCAACATCGACACATGAAATACATTATGCATTGCCGACAATTCAGGAGGTAATGCTAATCTGTAAGCGACCCTTCTAATGCATTCGATAATTTCATAAGGTCCAATATATCTTGGACTCAGTTTCCCCTTCTTACCGAAACGCATAATCCCCTTCATAGGCGATATCTTGAGAAACACGAAGTCTCCTTCATCAAACTCCAAGGATCTCCGCCTCTTGTCCTCATAACTTTTTTGTTGACTTTGCGCAATTTTCATTTGATGCTGAATTCTAGCGACTGCATCGGAAGTCTCTTGTATGACATCCATCTTATGCAACTGCTTCTCTCGCAAATCATACCAATGCAGTGGTGATCTGCATTTCCGTCCATACAAAGCCTTATAAGGTGCCATACCTATGGAAGCTTGGTAACTATTATTGTAGAGAATTCAATTAATGATAACTTCTCGTTCCAATTTCCTGCAAAATCTATTACACAAGCTCGAAGCATGTCCTCTAATGTTTGAATAGTCCGCTCTGACTGTCCGTCTGTTTGTGGATGGAATGCTGTACTGAGTCTTAATTCAGTATCTATGGCTTCTTGCACACACTTCCAGAAATTCGAAGTGAATCGTGCATCTCGATCTGATACAATGGATTTTGGTACTCCATGTAATCTGATGACATGAGTTACGTACAATTGAGCAAACTTTTCTAACAAAAAAGTCATCTTAACAGCTATAAACCGTGCCGTCTTGGTCAGTCTGTCCACAATAATCCAGATGGCATAATAACCTTCTCGGGTTTTGGGAGTCCCACTACAAAATCCATTGTAATGTGTTCCCATTTCCATTCAGGAATCTCCAAAGGTTCCAATCTTCCTACTGGATGTTTATGTTCTGCTTTGATTCTCTAACAGGTCATGCATCTGCTCACGAATTCTGCTATATCGTTCTTCATCCCTTTCCACCAGAACTGTAATTTCAAGTCCTGATACATCTTACTAGCTCTAGGATGAACCGAATTGGTGTCTTATGGGCTTCTGACATGATCCGTCTTCTAAGTTCCTCATCAGCTAGAACATTTATTCTTCCTTGATAAAGGATCATTCCATCCTTGGAAATTCCTTCTTGAGAACTTGTCATTTTTGGATCTCGTCTTTGAGCTTCTTTTATATCCTCAAACAATGATGATTCCACTTGGAGTGTAGCCAATCTTCCGGATATCAGCTCTAAGTTCAAAGAATTTATCTCTTGCTGCAATGGCTTCGGAAGCTTTTTTATCGGTAGCTGGTGCGATATGGTAGACTTTTTACTTAAAGCATCTGCTACATGGTTGGCCTTCCCTGGATGATATAGGATTTCACAATCATAATCCTTTACCAGTTCCAACCATCGTCTTTGTCGCATATTGAGCTCCTTTTGTGTGAAGAAATACTTTAGGCTTTGGTGATCAGTAAAAATCTGACACTGAGCTCCATAGAGATAGTGTCGCCAAATTTTAAGTGTAAACACTACTGCAGCAAGTTTAAGGTCATGCATAGGGTAATTCCTTTCATGATCCTTTAATTGACGCGAAGCGTAAGCAATCACCTTGTCGCCAAGCATCAGGACTGCTCCCAATCCTATTTTGGATGCATCACTGTAGATCACAAACTTTTCCCCTTCAGTGGGAAGCGTAAGGATTGGTGCGCTTGTCAACCGTCTCTTTAACTCTTGGAAGCTTCTTTCGCATTCCATAGTCCACTCATACTTTCGTTCCTTCCATGTAAGAGCGGTAAGAGGTGCAGCTAATCGCGCAAATCCCTCTACAAACCTCCGATAATAACCAGCTAACCCTAAGAAACTACGTATTTCCGTCACACTCCTGAATGCAAGCCATTGGTTAATTGCATCTACCTTCGTCGGATCTACAGCAATATCTTCCTGGGATACAACATGTTCGAGGAAATGTACTCTATCTAGTCAAAACTCACATTTTGAGAATTTCACATACAGTTGATGCTTCCTTATCATATGCAACACAATCCTCAGATGCTCCTTGTGCTCCTCATGAGTCTTTGAGTATATAAGAATGTCATCAATGAATACAATGACAAACTTATCTAAATATTCTTTAAAAATTCTGTTCATCAAATCCATGAACACTGCCGGTGTATTTGTTAATCCAAATGGCATTACAAGGAACTCATAATGACCATAACGAGTCCTAAACGCCGTCTTAGGAATATCACTTTCTTTAATTCTCAGCTGGTGATATCCTGATCATAAGTCGATCTTGGAAAATACCGCTGCGCCTTTTAACTGATCGAATAAGTCATCAATTCTAGTTAATGGATACCTATTTTTGATCGTAACCTTATTCAACTCCCGATAATCAATGCACAAACAGAACGTTCCATCCTTTTTCTTGACGAACCAATAGGTGCACCCCACGGAGAATAACTCAGTCTGATAAATCCCTATCCAAAAGCTCCTTTAATTGTTCCTGCAGCTCCTTTAACTCCACTGGAGCCATGCAGTATGATGCTTTGGAAATAGGTGCCGTTCCAAGCATCAACTCAATTTCGAACGAGATTTCTCTCTATGGAGGTATCCCTGGTAACTCTTCCAGAAATACATCAAGAAATTCACTAACAATAGGAACATCTTCAGGTTGAAGCTTTTGTTTCTCTGTAGTGTCTACCACATATGCCAGATATCCCATGCAACCACTGACCATCAACTTGCTTGCTTTCAGCGAACTGATCATCATCTTCCCGGTTTTCGAGAAGCATCGACGTACTTGAAACTCTCTTTTTCCTCAGGTTGGAATACTATTTTTTGATTTTGATAGTCGATCGTAGCTTGATATTTCCCTAGGAAGTCCATGCCTAGAATCACATCGTAATCCATGATCTTCATTACGATCAACTCCGCATATAGCTCCCTATTTGCCATATATACTGGTACATGATGTAGCCAGTAATTGGACAACAATACTTCCCCATAGGGTAAAGCTGTCTTAAATACTCTTCCCATATAGTCCCTAGGAAGTCCTATCTTGTCAACAAATTCATAGAAAACAAAAGAATGCGTAGCACTGGAATCAAATAGTACAGAGGCTACATGACTAGCGACAGGAAGCTGACCTGTCACCACATTTGATGTTCCTGCCTCTGCATCCTCTTTGCTGTAGGCCATCACACGAGCATCAGCACGTGGCACACGCTCCTGGCATTGTGGCCTTACTAGAGACTCTTCAACTCTGGCCTGAAGGGAATGACCTTGTAGGCATGTTTGGTGCGGTTCGGAAGTGCCTTGTACAGCCTGCCTGTTGCTTAGACAGTTCCTGGCGTAATGACCTTCCTTTCCACATTCATAACAAATAAGTGACCCATATCTGCATTGCCTAGAATGTCTCTTCCTGTATGTAGGATAATTTTGTACGTTGGATTCTGCATTACCAGCTGTTCTTCGCTGCAGGTTTCGATTATTGCCCTGGCGATTTCCGGTAAAATTGTCTTTCCTCTTGTTTTGCTGGGATCCTTGATTATTGCCCTGATTTAGTTTAGCATTCTGATTAGGCTTGCTCGATTGACCAGCTTGTGTAGACTTAGCCAAAGCCCTCTCCTTCTTCTTGGCCTCCCAGTGCTTCTCTCTTTCCTCTTTCTATCGGCTACGTGAAACTCAGCTCTGATGGCCCGACTAACATAATCTGCTACTGAAGTAGGCGGTACCTGTCCAGTATCTACCAATGCAGCAATTTTTGGCCTGAACATCCCGATCATTTTCTGTATTTTCTCCCTCTCAGTAGGGACTATATAGGGACATAAGCGGGATAATTGATCGAACTTTCGGCAAACTTCACTCACCGACATATTTCCTTGCATCAATTCTGAGAACTCTTTCTGCTGTTGTCTCAGAGATGCAGGGTCATAATATTTCTAGTTAAATTCTTCCAGAAATTCTGCCTAACTCATGGTAGACACATTTCTTCTCATTCGCATAGTGTCCCACCAAAAACGAGCATCTTTCCTCAGCATAAAAGACGCATATGTGACCTTCTCCTGGTCAGTTAGGTTCATGAATTCCATGATCACTTGCAAAGATGACAACCAGTCTTCAGCCTCTAGAGGATTAGTAGAACCTTTAAATTCTGGTGGCCTCATACCCTTGAATCTTTTATAGAGGGGTTCCAAATTTAATACCGGTTGCGGTTCAGGAGCTCTCTCATGTACAGCAGCTGGAGGGATAACCGGATCTACCTCAGCTTTCTATTCTACTTGGGTACCTTCAGAACCTTGCCTCTATTCTAACTCCTCTACTCGTTGTCTCAGATTAGCATTTTATTGCATCTGAGCTTCTAGTAAGGTTTGTATCTGCTCTAATCTCTCCATGATATTAGGACATCATTCTCGTCCCTCTGGTCGATTTCACAAATCCACCATCTTGCCTATTATCCTATTATGGCACAACAATTCACCGTTAGCTTTTCCATGACCACATTCGTAAAATCATATAAATTTATGGAATTCAAGATAATCATTTTGATATTTCATTCATAGCAAAACGTTATATACCATACATAACCATCACCAGTCATATATACATCGGCCATTATATACATCCTGGCCACAAGTCTATACAAAAGAGCTTTTCTCTCTAAGCTACTTATGTACATGCATACATCTACTGGTCACACATCCCCTGTGTCTGGGATTAGAGGATATTCTTCTGGATCCTCATCGTCATCTGTATAGCTCAACTTCATGGTCCTCTCTAGAAAAGCTCACAACAGTTTGCTTTAGTGAGGTTGGGCAACGGGCATCTCCTCCTAATAGTCTCCTCAAATCGTGCTACGTAAGACATAACTGTCTCACCAGACAGCATGACCATCCTCTCAGTCTGGAGAATATAATCCCTAACCTCATCAAATCCAGGGTACGCGGGTGTATCTACCTCTCGTCTCTCTGGAGGTGCAGGAGTCGGTGTCGGATCCTTAGGTGGAAACTGATCAGCCAATCGCTGACAGAACTCAGCCCAACTAAATCCAACAGAATCTCCTGATCACAATAATCCCAGAATACTCGAGCATCTCCCTGAAACATACTTATGGCCAACTAAATCCACATCTCTCGATCTGTGACAACCGGGAAAATTCATATTTCTCGGAAAATAATTACACAATGAATTTAAGCGTTAAAATGTGAAATTAAGTGATTTAATATTGTTTAGAACTAAATAAAATGTTCTAACAATGTTAAAGGATGAAAAATGATTAATAGTGATGTTATGTGTGTACACATGTGTGCCACTCACAGTATCAAGAAGTAGGTCAAGATGATATTATCTTGATATAAAACTGATAAATTTGGGTTCAGCACTCCCAAATTAGTTAGGATAGCCTATCAGCACGCTCAAATTTGATAATTGAGCACAAGGGTAATTTTTGACCGAAAATTCACAGTATCGGAAATTAGTCAAAATGACCTCAGATGAAAATAAAACTGATATGTTTGGATTCAGGATGCCCAAATTAGTCAGGATAGCCCATGTTGAAATTTTGGGCGAAAAAGTATATAAAGAGGGAAAAAAAGTGGAATTTCCTCATTTGTCCACAAATTCTCTCTCTCCTCATTTCTCTTTCTCTCTCTACCCGAATATGTACAGTAACTGACCATCGGAAATGGTGTCCATTTTTTACACTGCCGGTGTCATCGGAAAGCTCTCGTCGAGCTGAGTTCAACGGTGTGTCGAGTCGACGGAATCGACGCCGGAGGAGCCCGCACGCGCCGCTTGAAGCCGCCGGCCATCGAAAACTTCGCGACGCCGTATCTCCACCGTACGACGTCCGATCAAGGTGATTCCGGTCCCAAAAGACTCGTGGTGAAGAGTAGAACAAAACCCAGGTGGTGTTTCAGCTCAACGGCCGCCGGATCGCACCGTCTGAAGCCGCGCCGTCACCGCCGTGGAATCCGACGATTCCGGCAGAGTTGAGTTGCAAGGTTGGTATCAAAATGCTCAGAACAACACGTAGATCAAAAGCCCCAAATCAATTTTGGGCAACAATCACCGGAAAATGGAGATCCACCACCGCCACCGTTGTCGGTTTTTCGAGGGTCGATTTTCGGCTATAGAAGTTTCAATTGGTGAAATTGAGACCACCAACGAGTTCCTCACGTCGAGATCTTCAAGATGGGCTACTCATTTTCCACCGTCGCCGCCGTCAACCGTCAGTCAACGGTGAGTCAACGCCGGTCAACGGCGATAGTTGACCAAATTTTGGAAGTTTGGCCCGTTAGCCTATTTTCGACATTCCGGACGCATCCGCGGAGTCGGAATTGCAAGACGGGACCTCAAATATGAAGAACAAAGAATTAGGGTTTATGCCGTCGAGACCGGACTGCAATTCGGTATAAATCCCGACCTTTTTACGTTCCGCAATTTAATTGTTTGGGACTATTATATGATTTTATAATTATTGGTATGAAAATTATAGAAAAGAATGTATGTAAAAAGAAGAAAATGGCTGTAATGGAGAAAAAGAAAAATATGTGATAATGTAACGATTTTACGTAAACAGTATGAGTTTTACGTAAAATCTAAGCCTCTGGTATAGTACGTGATAGAATTAGATCAGGGTAGATGGTTTTCAGGCGTATCCTAAACGCTGGAACCTCAAAAATTAAGGGGAAATTCTGTCGAAATTTCTAAAAATGACACCAGGGGTAATATGGGAAAACGAGGGGTAAAATATGATCGGGAAGGGAACCCGAGCCCCCTCGAGGAATTAGGGCATGGAAAAAGGAAGGGGCAAGTTATAATTAGTAAACCGACCCTTCGAAACCCTAGAACACAAGAAAAATATGAAACCGACACTTAGGTCAGAATAGTACTTCCCGAGAGCCGGGAATGTGAAAATTGGTAAAATGATAAGAATTGATCCGAAAAAGGTCTGATAAGATTTAGAAAGTTAATTAGATGATTTTGAGTTTAGAAAATCCAGCCTAAGCATGAAAATGAAAATGTTATGATTAAACGACCCATTAGGGGCAAAACGGTCATTTTGCCCAAAGATTCTCAAACTATGGGAAAAGAGCCCTAATGATCCCAGAATAGGGTAATGAAGTTTGTAAAAGCCAAAATTGAGGTTTAAGTCATGAAAAATCACATCAAGGGCAAAATTGTAATTTTGTAAAAAGTTAGGGGTAAAATCGTAATTTTTCAAAAAGTTGGAGAAAAATTCGAAAAGGGCCATTAAGGTTTAAAAAGTTGTCCTAAGGCTATAATTGAGGGTTATAAGATTAGAATCAAGCATTTTAATAAAATAAAAGTTATAAATGAAAATGTGATTAACGGACAAAGCTTGTCTGTAGGAACCCAATCCAGAAGCGACAAAGGACGTCTATGGATTCCAAAAAGATGATAAGCATGCTATGAGTAAGTTCAGACATTTACCCGTCTGTAACTATGAACAAGTTTATCGTGTTTATATGTTTTGTATGCAAATGTCATGATGTGATTTATGATAATGCTATAGTATTACTATAGCAATATTATGATGATGTTAAAAGTTATGTTTTAACAAACAATTTATAAAAAATATATATATAAATATATGTATATATTGAATTATGAAGGAAAGGTATTATAAAAGCTTTATGAGAGTAACGATGTGATAAAGAGGGATAGAAGAATGGAAAGAGTAAGAACGAGAATGTTACTATAGAATGCATAAGAAAGAGATGAGATATGAAAGGAAAGAATAGATGTTTATGAAAAGTTTTATGGAAGTTAAGTTATGATTGATAGAGCAACGATGATCGGTGATGAAAGGAATTAAGAAATGTATGTTTTATGATAACGAAAGGATAGGTGTTTTATGAAAAATGATATGAAAGCAAAGAGTTAGACAAGAAAGAGAAACAATGATAGGTCATGATAAAAGGTATGATAAAAGGATTAGAACATAACGATAAGATGTGATTGACAGAATAGAACGATAGGCTATGATTGATAGGAGTATGATGATAAGATACGATAGATAAAATGATGCAAAGGATAAACAGAGAATAATTGGCTGTACTTAATTAAACGTGTTCTTGTTTGTTGTGATGTGATGCAACGTGATGTGATGATATATAAGTAATATGTGCTATATATGCTAAAGTGTGATTAACCTAATTCACACAAGTTAAAGTAAAGAATTAAGAAAAGAAAAACAACGAAAGAACAAATGTTCCATGAAATGTTTTATGAAAAATGAGAAATGAAAGATGATGAATGTCATGAAAAAGATGTACAATAAAAAAAAATCAATATAAGAAAAATAAAAGCCTACAAGATAATAAGACTGAAAACTTAAGTTGTTGGCGTACCGGTCTCCCTACAAGGTCGAGACTTCCGGTCTATATCCTCCGCGTAGATGTGGTGCTACCCCGAAGGTGCGGTTTTTATGTGACTGTGAGGTAGGTCGGTGGGTCGCTCCCCCTCCTCCCACTGTCCGCGCGCAAATAGGTACGTCCAACAACGGGCCCAACCAAAGGAAAGTGGAAAGAAAACAAACGAAAGGAGAGTGGAAAGAAAACAAACGAAAGGAGAGTGAAAAGAAAAGAAAGGAAAAGAAAAGAGCATAAAAAGAAAAGAAAGGAAAGGAAAGCGAAAAGAAATGATACGAAAAGAAAAGAAAAGAAAGAGAACGATAAGAAAAGAGACGAACGATATGAAAGAATGACATAATGAAATCGATGAAAAATAAATAAATAATAAAACGAAGTTAAAAGAACATAATGGAATTAATATATTTGATGTGATGTATTTGATGTTATATGTATGGAATGACACGTTTTCACGTGATGTTATGCTAGTGTATATGTTACTAACTTTTAAGATATGAAATGTTAAGAGATGATGATAAAGCGATAGAAAAATTATAAAGGTTTAGAACAGAAAGTTAAGAAATGATAGGAATGAAAAGCAAAGAAATGAAGAGATTAGATTAGAATGATAAGAACGATGAATGAAGAGATAAACGAGCATGATGAAGCTCATATTCTATGTTATGTTTTGAGGATATGTATAGGCGATGTGTATGATGTGTATATATATGATGTTATATATTCTAGTAATAACATATATTACTAGTATTTATAAGTTAATGAATGCATGTTTGAACTTACTGAGCATCTAGCTCATTAGTTGTTTATATGTTACAGGTAAGCAACCTGTTAGTTTAAAGTAATATGATGGACAACGGACGGATCTGCACGTGCTAAGGGACTGGGCGAGGGTATGGTATTACCTGTTAGGAAATGCCCTAAGTATTAGAGACATTTTGATGTATTCATTTTGAACTGGATAATAAAATTATACATAGAGGTTATTCATTACATTGCTATCTGTCCTCGTCTTATTTACATGTTAAAGTAAATGTAAGCAAATATGGCTCACTGACTGCTTGTGTTAAAACTGTTAGAACGTTGCATGCAATGGACTTTTGTATGCGAGAAGACAATGTTCTAAAGTTAGCAGTCTAAACTATGGTCTATAGTCTATGGGGTTAGACTGAGCATCTAACTCATGTTAAGACTATTATGTTGTCTAAAGCCTTAGAGGGGACGGTTTGTCTTGACTGTCTGGAGCTGGACTCCCAAGTAGAGACATGGATATGTTGCTCGGTGGTGACATATTAGACCGGGACTAAAGCGTGATTGATCTATGTAGTTCGCTATGAGTGGATCAATCTGCTTTTGACGTTCATTATGCAATAACCTTAATCCTGAGTAAATGAACTTCTTCATGTATATGACTTGTGTACTTTGATGTTCCAATGGCTAAAGCGTCTCAGAGGTAGTAAGCTTATAGACCGGTTCGTTGGGTGCATGACTTGTATACGATGAAGGGTTTGTTTGCAGATATCGGAATCATAGCTCTGAGGAGTTAAAGGTATCCTCTTAAAGGCATTATACTGAATGTGAAAATGGACAAGGCCTTGGGTCGTCTGCTGGGCGGATGACTTCTTATTCACATATGGTGAATAATCATTTTCTTAATTCGGTAGTATAATGGAACTTTAAGATAGCCTGATCAGTAGGATTAAACGGACTTTGACCTAAGGCTGATCATGGATATCATATAAGGGTTTTGCATATATGACAAGGTCATTGGATAGTAGCTCGTCACAGGCTTACGTAATACGGTATATAATTGGGAGTTCAGTTTCAGGTTTATAGTGGTGTGACTCTGAAATTAGTGATCATATGATTGAGTTGTTCGGTACAGAATGATGATCATATGGAATCACGGGAGCCCGATTATATATGTCCAATCAGTCCCTCTACTAGCTCCACATAATTCCTTAACGTTTGGCAAATTGATTTGTGTATGCTATTGGCTAGTTTATTATGCATGGATGGTGATGACACAGGATTAGGATGGTAGATAAGATTCTCTCCGGTTGGATTCAGATTTTGTTTTAGATAATAGAGTACACAATTATTCGAACTCCAAATAAAGTTGCCATGATTTTATTTGAGATTGGATTGGAGTTGTAGAAAACTATCCATGAGAACAAGAATATGAAACACAACCGTTTTGTGGAATTTGAAATTTGAATTTTGAAATTTGAAATTTGAATTTTGAAATTTGAAATTTGAATTTTGAATTTGAAATTTGAATTTGAAATTTGAATTTGAAATTCGAATTTGAAATTTGAATTCGAAATTTAAATTTGAAATTTGAAATTTGAAATTTGAAATTTGAAATTTGAATTTGAAATTTGAAATTCAAATTTTGAATCACAGTCCAAGTAGGATTCGAATTTGTCGTGGAAAATCCACAAGGTTTGAAATTCGAATTTGAGTTGGATTTGGAGAGGATAATCTTGTTAGAATCCTACTTGAATTTTGAATTCAAATCCCAATAAAAGTGGACGAAAATTTTGAGGATAATCCTCAAGGAAATTTCGGATTTTTGTGGATAAGATTCAAGGGAATAATTCAAGTTTCAATCCCAGTTGAATTTGGATTCTCTCCTCCCTGAAAAGTGGCTGAAAATTTGGAGAATCTCTCCTAGGAAATTCGGTTATTTTTGGATAAGGTTGAGATAAGATTTAAGCTTGAAAATCCTAGTGGAATTTTAGATTCTCCCTTATCCATAATGGCCGAAATTTATGAGGAGATTTTCTCCAAGAAAAATTCGGATTTTTGGTTAAAAAAAGGGAGATAAAATTCTAGTTAAAATCTTGTTTAGATTTGGATTGGATTTATCCTAAGAAAACCGAATTTTATTGTTGGATTTATCCATGGAAAAATTCAGATTTTTTGGTTAAGGATAAGGGAAAATATCTTTTCCTAATCCAATTCAAATTCAGAGAATCACCTCATGCAGGTCTATAAATAGAGATCCTGCCACTCCAGTTCTCTCAGACCACAGACTCTCAGGTGAGCAGGCTTATTGTTGCACAGCTCATCGTGACAATAAAGTTCTTTAGAGATCTGGGTGGTTGGAAGAAGACTAGCAGTGCTAGCATACCGATTGAGGTTCAGAGTGCCCACACACTCAGCCATTCGGGAATTGGAGAATAGTAGAGAAGGCTAGTTGGTTGAAGCCTCCGGTCATTCTCCTCCTGCAAGATTGGCGTCCTTGAGGTATGAGTTTTAATTGTTGTTGATTTATTGTATATGGCATCATGAGATATTTAACGATCTAAAAATTTTTATTGTTCCGCTGCGCCACTCTGATACGTTTTTACCGATTTATTATCCTACACTGCCATGAGTCTTTCGCTGAGTGTTAAAAAAGAAAGTTGAAAGAAAAAAATTTATGAATTATATGTTATAAGAGTATGATAGAGACATAGGTATAATATGTAAGTTAAAAGAAAAAAAAATTTTGCTATAGAAATTGCTTCCGCTTTTAAAATGAGAACGTTAAGAATGGAAAGTTAAGTATGTTAAGTAAGAGGATGACGACCCATGAGGTTGCCAGTCATCGCGGTCGGCGTCAGAGCTCGGCTGGTTGGTATGGTAACGTACGTGGGGGGGGGGCGTCACAGGTGGTATCAGAGGGAAAGGTTGACCATATCCCTCCTGGCACACTACACATCCTGCCGTCATTCCAAGTAAGTTAGATTTGTTTTATGATTAGTAATTGTTTATTATATAAAATAAACAAATTTTTTTTAAAGGACAAGATGACGAACTCATGGTACGATCGTGGGTGGTATGGTATGAGTACGATGTTAGAGGACTGAGTAGAAGATGGATGAGATCAGTTGTCCACCAAGTTTCGAGGGTGGACAGTACTCCATGGGAATACAAGACTGGGTTCATGATATCAAGATGATTCTCTGACTGTGCACTATTGATCAGGATAATTGGGTCATGATAGCTGTGACATGTATGCAACTTTCAGGAAGATGCTCTCATGTGTATTGGGATTCTTGTAACCAGGATGAGCTCTAACTGGACCGAGTTTCGCCATATCATGATTGAGTGACTCCCTCAGAGGAGCCCAGTATCAGTCCCAATTTCCTCATGGGCACGGGGGACGTGACACCGCCTATATTCCCTAGAGTTGCGGATATGTGAGAATTTGTTCATCGGACTGAGAAACTGCAGTGGACGTCCGGTGATATAGTTCTAACATATGCTGTGCGTTACGAGGAACTGATGAGGAATTCTGCAACATAGGTTGGAGAGGACTCACAGTGGAACTAAGTCAAGGTAAATGTAGATCAAGAAAAGTCCGCCGAGATTAGAAATGATCGAGATGATATAGGAGAAAGCCAAGATCTGGAGAAACTTCTTATTGATCCGGATGGAAAAAGATGAATAATGTATAAATGTATATATATGTATATAAGTATATTTGAAATGAAAGGCTACATATAAAGCCTTGTTGATGAAATGTATATGATTATATGTGTATGATATGTAAATGTTATGAAATGTTAAAATGATGAAATGATATTAAGTAATGTCCTATAATGGTATGACGTTACTTAATGTGAATTTCATAGAAATTTTATTAGATATGTTTATGAAAGGAAACGTTGGACTACGACAGCGTAATTCATGGTAATGATGCACGAAAGTACAGAAATGCACGGATACGTAGAGATGCATGGTTCATCCCAAATTTTTGGAGGTATATGCAAGAAGATTCCAATTCTGGGAAGATCTAGTTTATGAAGATGTCATAGAAGAAGAAAATCACGATATTGAAAAGTTACATAAGATGTGAAGAAGGAATGAAGGCATTGAAACCCTACTTGTCTTAATTTTTTAGGACGAAAATTTTATGAGGAGGGGTGAATGTGACAACCAGGAAAATTCATATTTCTCGGAAAATAATTACACAATGAATTTAAGCGTTAAAATATGAAATTAAGTGATTTAATATTGTTTAGAACTAAATAAAATGTTCTAACAATGTTAAGGATGAAAAATGATTAATAGTAATGTTATGTGTGTACACATGTGTGCCACTCACAGTATCAAGAAGTAGGTCAAGATGATATTATCTTGATATAAAACTAATAAATTTGGGTTCAGCACTCTTAAATTAGTCAGGATAGCCTATCAGCATACTCAAATTTGATAATTGAGCACAAGGGTAATTTTTGACCGAAAATTCACAGTATCGAAAATTGGTCAAAATGACCTCAGATGAAAATAAAACTGATATATTTGGATTCAGGGCGCCCAAATTAGTCAGGATAGCCCATGTTGAAATTTTGGGCAAAAAAGTATATAAAGAGCGGAAAAAAGTGGAATTTCCTCATTTGTCAACAAATTCTCTCTCTCCTCATTTCTCTTTCTCTCTCTACCCGAATATGTACAGTAACTGACCATCGGAAACGGTGTCCATTTTCAACACCGCCGGTGTCATCGGAAAGCTCTCGTCGAGCTGAGTTCAACGGTGTGCCGAGTTGACGGAATCGACGCCGGAGGAGCCCGCACGCGCCGCTTGAAGCCGCCGGCCACCGGAAACTTCGCAACGCTGTATCTCCGCCGTCCGACGTCCGATCAAGGTGATTCTGGTCCCAAAAGACTCATGGTGAAGAGTAGAACAAAACCCAGGTGGTGTTTCATCTCAACGGCCGCCGGATCGCACCGCCCGAAGCTACGCCGTCGCCGCCGTGGAATCCGACGATTCCGGCGGAGTTGAGTTGCAAGGTTGGTATCAAAATGCTCAGAACAACACGTAGATCAAAAGCCCCAAATCAATTTTGGGCAACAATCACCGAAAAATAGAGATCCACCACCGCCGCCATCGTCGGTTTTTCGAGGGTCGATTTCCGGCCATAGAAGTTTGAATTGGTGAAATTGAGAGCACCAATGAGTTCCTCACGTCGAGATCTTCAAGATGGGCTACTCATTTGCCACCATCGCCGCCATCAACCGCCGGTCAACGGCGAGTCAACGCCGGTCAACAGTCGGTCAACACCGGTCAACAGCGACCGTTGACCAAATTTTAGAAGTTTGGCCTGTTAGCCTACTTTCGACATTCTGGACGCATCCGCGGAGTCGGAATTGCAAGACGGGACCTCAAATATGAAGAACGAAGAATTAGGGTTTATGCCGTCTAGACCGGACTGTAATTCGGTATAAATCCCGACCTCTTTACGTTCCGCAATTTAATTGTTTGGGACTATTATATGATTTTATAATTATTGGTATGAAAATTATGGAAACGAATGTATGTAAAAAGAAGAAAATGACTATAATGGAGAAAAAGAAAAATATGTGATAATGTAACGATTTTACGTAAACAGTATGAGTTTTACGTAAAATCTAGGCCTCTGGTATAGTACGTGATAGAATTAGATCAGGGTAGATGGTTTTCAGGCGTATCCTAAATGCTGGAACCTCAAAAATTAAGGGGAAACTCTGTCGAAATTTCCAAAAATGACACCAGGGGTAATATGGGAAAACGAGGGGTAAAATATGATCGGGAAGGGAACCCGAGCCCCCTCGAGGAATTAGTGTGACAACCGGGAAATTTAGGCAATTCTCAGAAGAAAATGTATAAATGTATGTATATAACAATTTGTACTATTTAAAGAGTGAAATAAATGTATTTATATTGTTTAGAATACATCAAAATGTTCTAACAATACTGACGAGTAAGAATTTAGTGTTGGAAAAATTCACTGAGTTGAAACGGGTGAAATAGTGCCAAAACCGGCATTGAAAACCCTAACCGGAGTGCTAAAAGACGGAAAACTTCCGGGATTGATTTTGATCAAATGGAAGCAGTTTAAATTGATCCGACTGCACAGGAGACCTCAGGAACCCGCCGGGACAATTTTAGGAAAATTTCGGCTCGAACCGGTATCGGTCAAAAAGTAGTCGAATTAATGTGAATAGTAAAAGTCAAAGTCAACATATGCTTTTGCATTTATGACATCATAAATCCATTTAATAAATGGAAAGAAAATGGTGGTTGCTAGCATTAATGGCCATGATTAAGTTGCTTTTTGATCTAAAGGCCAAGATTTGGCCAAAAATCCACCATTTTAATTTTTGAAAAATATGGAAAGAATTAGGCTTGAAATGTGGTGATTTTTGATTGGTTGAAAGCCAAATTAATTGGCTTATTTGTTGCATAAGTCGGCAACTTTTGGGAACAAATTGGCCGAGACAATTTTGAAGCCAAAACCAAGAACAAAAATTTTTCTAAGTGTTCCATGGTGAGTACGTGAGCAACCAAAGAGAAACCAAGTGATTTCTTCAAGCTTTCTTCACAAAATTGGTGTCAAACCTTTCATTGAAGCCTAAGGAAGCAAGTGAACAAGGTAACTCTCCTTGGTTTGAAATTTTCTTGATTTTTCTTCAAGAAATCCGTGTAATGAATAGTGGAAAGGATGGAAAAATTTTTGGTTGTTTTGATTGATTTGGTGCTTGGGTTTTGTTAAGGGTGTAATTAGGAGAAAAACCATGTATTTGGTTTAAGGAAAAACCAAATTTTGGTTGGTTTTCCAAGGGTAAAACCGTGGGTTACCAAGAGTAATCAATGAGAAATTTTTATGGTTTAAGTGTTAACATGCTTTAAATCATAATTTGGTCTAATATAAAGCATGATTTGCATGAGGGAAAGCTTGGAAAAAAATTTGGTGTGAACTTACCCTAGTATGGCCGTGGGTTAATTAGGGTTTGGTGAAAAATTTTGTATGGTTTACTTGATGTTTGGATGATTTAAATCATGCATTTTATTATGTAAAGGATGGAATTGTGATTGAAAGCAAGAAAAGAAAATTTGGGGTATGTTTTTCTTAATGTGGCCGTGGGTTGTAATGATGAAAAAAACCCTAGGAATTGTGTTGAAAAATGCAATGAAATTGGCTTGAAAATGTGTTAGAAAATGACATTGGAATAGCCTAAAATTTGGTGGAAAATTTGAGAAGTTTTGGCTAGGTTTTGAGTGTAAAAACCGAGACCAAAACTAAGGGCAAAATTGAAAAAAATTTTGTGTAATGTGGTTCAAAATGAGAATTGAATTTTGTGAGCTTTTATGTAAAAGTTTGGAAAACTTTTACATAAAATAGGCTTGTGGTATAGTACGTGGCAGGTACATATGGTTCGAGGCGTACCTAACGCTGGTAGCCTTAAAATTACGCCGAAATGCTGTCGAAATTTCGAAAACGGTATTTGGCGTAAAATGAAAATTAAAAATAAAAGTTTCGGGTCAGGTCGGAAACCAGAGTTCCTAACGGAAAATTGAATAAGGGAACCTAAGGGGTGGTTCATGAATAGTAACCCGTCCCCTTGAAAATGTAAAACGTGAGTGAAACTGAAAAACCGACCCCGAGGGGGGGCGTTTTTGGAAATGAAATAAAGTGTTAGGAAATGCCCTAAGTATTAGAGACATTTTGATGTATTCATTTTGAACTGGATAATAAAATTATACATAGAGGTTATTCATTACATTGCTATCTGTCCTCGTCTTATTTACATGTTAAAGTAAATGTAAGCAAATATGGCTCACTGACTGCTTGTGTTAAAACTGTTAGAACGTTGCATGCAATGGACTTTTTGTATGCGAGAAGACAATGTTCTAAAGTTAGCAGTCTAAACTATGGTCTGTAGTCTATGGGGTTAGACCGAGCATCTAACTCATGTTAAGACTATTATGTTGTCTAAAGCCTTAGAGGGGACGGTCTGTCTTGACTGTCTGGAGCTGGACTCCCAAGTAGAGACATGGATATGTTGCACGGTGGTGACATATTAGACTGGGACTAAAGCGTGATTGATCTACGTAGTCCGCTATGAGTGGATCAATCTGCTTTTGACGTTCATTGTGCAATAACCTTAATCCTGAGTAAATGAACTACTTCATGTATATGACTTGTGTACTTTGATGTTCCAATGGCTAAAGCGTCTCAGAGGTAGTAAGCTTATAGACCGGTTCGTTGGGTGCATGACTTGTATACGATGAAGGGTTTGTTTGCAGATATCGGAATCATAGCTCTGAGGAGTTAAAGGTATCCTCTTAAAGGTATTATACTGAATGTGAAAATGGACAAGGCCTTGGGTCGTCTGCTAGGCGGATGACTTCTTATTCACATATGGTGAATAATCATTTTCTTAATTCGGTAGTATAATGGAACTTTAAGATAGCCTGATCAGTAGGATTAAACGGACTTTGACCTAAGGCTGATCATGGATATCATATGAGGGTTTTGCATATATGACAAGGTCATTGGATGGTAGCTCGTCACAGGCTTACGTAATACGGTATATAATTGGGAGTTCAGTTTCAGGTTTATAGTGGTGTGACTCTGAAATTAGTGATCATATGATTGAGTTGTTCGGTACAGAATGATGATCATATGGAATCACGGGAGCCCGATTATATATGTCCAATCAGTCCCTCTACTAGCTCCACATAATTCCTTAACGTTTGGCAAATTGATTTGTGTATGCTATTGGCTAGTTTATTATGCATGGATGGTGATGACACAGGATTAGGATGGTAGACAAGATTCTCTCCGGTTGGATTCAGATTTTGTTTTGGATAATAGAGTACACAATTATTCGAACTCCAAATAAAGTTGCCATGATTTTATTTGAGATTGGATTGGAGTTGTAGAAAATTATCCATGAGAACAAGAATATGAAATACAACCGTTTTGTGGAATTTGAAATTTGAATTTTGAAATTTGAATTTTGAATTTTGAATTTGAAATTTGAATTTGAAATTTGAATTTGAAATTCGAATTTGAAATTTGAATTTGAAATTTAAATTTGAAATTTGAAATTTGAAATTTGAATTTGAAATTTGAAATTCAAATTTTGAATCACAGTCCAAGTAGGATTCGAATTTGTTGTGGAAAATCCACAAGGTTTGAAATTCGAATTTGAGTTGGATTTGGAGAGGATAATCTTGTTAGAATCCTACTTGAATTTTGAATCCAAATCCCAACAAAAGTGGGCGAATTTTTTGAGGATAATCCTCAATGGAAAATTCGGTTTTTGTAGATAAGATTCAAGGGAAAATTCAAGTTTCAATCCTAGTTGAATTTGGATTCTCTCCCTCCCTAAAAGTGGCCGAAATTTTGGAGCCTTAATCCTAGGAAATTCGGTTATTTTTGGATAAGGTTGAGATGAGATTTAGCTTGAAAAATCCTAGTGGAATTTTGATTCTTCCTTATCCTAAAAGTGGCCGAAAATTTGGAGAAGATTTTCTCCTAAAGATTTCAGATTTTTTGGTTGAAAAAGGGAGATAAAATTCTAGTTAAAATCTTGTTGAGATTTGGATTGGATCTATCCTAAGAAAACCGAATTTTTAGTGGAGATTCTCCCTTGGAAAAATTCGGATTTTATGGGTTTGGATAAGGGAAAATATCTTTTCCTAATCCAATTCAAATTCAGAGATTCACCTCATGCAGGTCTATAAATAGAGGTCTTGCCACTCCAGTTCTCTTAGACCACAGACTCTCAGGTGAGCAGGCTTATTGTTGCTCAGCTCATCGTGACAATAAAGTTCTTTAGAGATCTGGGTGGTCGGAAGAAGACTAGCAGTGCTAGCATACCGATCGAGGTTCAGAGTGCCCACACACTCAGCCATTCGGGAATTGGAGAATAGTAGAGAAGGCTAGTTGGTTGAAGCCTCCGGTCATTCTCCTCCTGCATATTGGCGTCCTTGAGGTATGAGTTTTAATTGTTGTTGATTTATTGTATATGGCATCATGAGATATTTAACGATCTAAAAATTTTTTTTGTTCCGCTGCGCCACTCTGATACGTTTTTACCGGTTTATTTTCCTACAATTGGTATCAGAGCCATCTCATGACTATGCCATGCACATAAATTAGACAATTACTTAGTCTTTTTATTTATTTATGGATTTGATATTTAGAGAGTGGCATTCTAGGGTTCCTTTATGTTGTTATCATGTATTATGTATAAAGTATGTGGTTATTTTAATTTTTTGAATTATTATAAGCATGCTTGTTTATACCGGTTATGGTTCCTTAGAATTTAGAAGAATTGTATCTAGGATTTTTTTATGTAACCATGGGAGCAGTTTATTAACACTGTAATTTTCCCATGGAATTTAATTTCTGTCTCTTAGAATTTTTATGGTTAGAATTTTTTTTTGTACACCGGAAACGGTTTAGGAAATTTTATGTAATTATTCTTGGAGGAGATTGAAGATTGAAGACCGTAATTTATTTTTCCCAAAAGTTAAATTTGATTTAAAGGTTGAAATTTTGATTGTGTGGAAAAATTTCAATTTAATTGGGATTCAAATTAATTTTTGGAGATCCTAATAGGTAAATTGGAATATGGCACGAAAATCGAGACACGACCCCTCGGGATAGGCCGACGAGCCTTGGTGGGGCTGCAGCCCCTGCCCTCGGGCAGGATGGGGCTGCGGCAGCCCCTGTGCAGGCCCACACCACCCACGGCCGCAGGCTCTGCCTGAAGCCGAGGGTGGCGCAGCCTGCCCAAGGCCGGCCGCAGCCTGGGCATGCAGCCACTGGCTGCAGGCGCTGCCTGCAGCCTGCCGGCTGCTGCGCCCAGCCTGGGCAAGCAGCCTGGAGCTGCAGGCTTGGCCTGCAGCCCGGCAGGCTGCACAAGGGGCGGCCGTGGGCTGCCAGCCCCTCCGGGGTTGGTGGCTGCCCACGGCGGCTGCTGCCTTCACGGGCGGCGGTGTGGCGGTCCAAAATTTAAAAATTTTGATTTTTAAATTTGAGATTTAATTTTAAATCATGTTTAAAAATATGTAATTGAAAATTTGAAAATTTTTTGAAATTACATATTATTACACATGATGATTAAAATTGTTTAAAATTTGAATTAGAAATTTAAATTTGAAATTCGAATTTGGAGTTTGAATTTGAAATTTAAATTTTTGGAAATTTAAATTTTAAATAATTCTTGGGATGAGAAATAAATGGAGAGGCTACATAAAGATGGATACAAGAAGACGGAACAAAATTCAAGACCCAAAGAATGCTTTGGATGGAATTTTGTAATCTTTATTTTCTTTGTTCTAGGATGGAACCATGGCTTGGTTATTCTGTCAATTATTTTTCTGTGATATGTCATGGATGTATAAATATGTATTAATGGATGTTTTGTATGCATATTTGATAACATGTCATATAGGATAGGTGAGTGCCGCTCATACTATATTGATCATACATAATTTGTCAAAACTTGCATGTTTTTCAAAATATTGAGTGGGAGAGGGTTTCAAACAAAACCCACGGCCTCCATTATTGATCCATATGTGAAAGCATGGTAACGCCTCGCGTCAGTTCTGACCTGACCACACCTCTCGGTAGGTGTTTATCACCGCCGGTATACTAGATTGGATCTCCTATGTGGAAAACGTGTTCGGGTGCGATCCTATTCATGACCACCCCTCGGTGGCTTGGTAGGACGTGGATCGGGCTACGTAAACAATGGTTATATACTCAAGACTCGTTTAGTTATTAACCTTCCCTAGAAGCTCTGTTAACTAAACTGGTGGCCAAATAAGCGGTTATTAATATATGTCTTAACCTTGGAGGATTTAAGGTAACATATATTAATTGGACGGGGTCCATGTTCCGGCTATTTGTTCTCATGACCACCCCTCGGTGGCTTGGGGCAATAGGTGCTGAGAATTACCGTTGCAATGCTACATGTTTTTTCAAGTTTCATGTAGGAACATACTTGTATGTTTTTATTTGCTAAATTATCTGTATATTTGCTTGGGCTTTGTAATGATGTCTAGTATAATTTTATTTCAGTTCAAAATGTCACCGACACCCTTCATTTCAATACTTACTGAAAATAAGTTGAATGGCGACAATTATAAGGATTGGAAAAGAAATCTATTAATAGTTCTCAGCTACGAGAGACACAAGTTCGTACTGGACGAACCATGCCCACCTGGGCCCAAACCTGACACACCACTTGAGGAGGTCCCGGTTGCCTATAATCGTTGGAGAGAATCCAATGAAATAGCTCGATGCTACATCCTTGCTAGCATGACGAGTGCTTTACAAAAGCAGCATGAGACTTATCAAGTTGCTGGGGAGATCATGGAAAATCTGGAGGACATGTTCGGAGGCCAAGAAAAATTGGCTCGACAGTCCGCTATCACCAGCATTATGAACTCTAAGCAAAAGGCGGGTGCTCTGGTGAAGGACCATATGATCACTCTAATGGGATTCTTCGCTGAGGCTGCCGAGAATGGTGCTGAGTTAGACTACAACACCCAGATCGAGATGGTGTTCAAGACTCTGTCTAAAGATTTTGTGGGGTTTAAGGCCGCATACAATCTGGCGACAAAGGAGTTAGGACTTACCGAGCTCATGAAGCAACTACAAGCTTATGAGCGGATGATCAGGGATGAGGATGTGGTCCGACCTAAAGGAGAGGCCAATTTGGCGGAATCTTCCAATCCCTCACGGAAGAGGAAGAGGCCAAATAAGAAGCAAGTGGCTTCCAGTTCTCTAATCCTCTTGTCTCGGACGGGAAGAAGAAGAAGAAGAACAAGAAGCCAAAGGACCCTAAAAAGTCCAAATGCTTCCACTGTGGGAAGGTAGGTTACTTCAAGAAGGCTTGCCGGGAATTCCTAGCGTCCAAGGGCAAGGAAGGTAAGGAACTTCATTACTTAGAAGCGTGTTTGGTGGAAGAATCGAAAGACACATGGGTCATTGATTCGGGCGCCACTAATCATGTTTGTGTTTCTATGCAGGGGTTCGTGGAAACGAGAAGTCTACATGATAGGAGCCTCTCGTTGCGGACTGGAGATGGTAGCTTTATGGTGGCTGAGGCAGTGGGAGACATTCATCTTTATTTTGATCAATTTAGGTTTATTTTATTGAAAGACTGTTTTTATGTTCCTAATTTTAGGAGGAACCTTATATCGGTAGCTTGTTTAATAAAGGATTCTTATTCAGTTTCTTTTAGTAAAAGAGTTGATATTCGTAGAAATAAGTCTTTTATCTGTTCTGGATGGATGGATGGAAACCTATATTTGATCAGACCAAAGATGTACTCACTGCTTGACACTGAATTAATTGATAACTCTAAAAGGTTGAAAGTTTCTCACTCTAACAAGGCGTATCTTTGGCATTTAAGACTTGGTCATATTAATCAGGATAGGATTCAAAGATTGGTGAAAGACGGTCCTCTGGAATCTCTGGAGGAGGTACGACTTCCCCAATGTGAGTCTTGTCTAGAGGGTAAGATGACTAAGAGGTCTTTTGGAGCTAAGGGTACAAGGGCACAGGAGCTCTTAGAAATTGTGCACACTGACGTATGTGGCCCCATGAATGTCACAGCACGAGGAGGGTTCGAGTACTATGTCTCTTTCATAGATGATTACTCGAGGTATGGATATGTGTATCTGATGCACCGCAAGAGCGAAACCTTTGACAAGTTCAAAGAGTATCGTGCGGAAGTGGAAAAGCAATTGGATAAATCCATAAAGACACTTTGATCTGATCGAGGTGGCGAATACCTTTCTGATGAATTTCTAGGACATCTTGTAGAGAACGGGATTTTATCCCAATTGACTGCACCTGGTACTCCACAACAGAATGGTGTAGCCGAAAGGAGAAACAGGACCTTATTGGATATGGTACGGTCCATGATGAGTTACTCAATGCTGCCATTATCATTTTGGGGACATGCTTTACAAACGGCGTGCTATATTCTGAACCAGGTTCCGACCAAAATCAATTCCTAGAACTCCGTATGAATTGTGGCGTGGCAGGAAGCCCTCCCTTGGACATATGAGAATATGGGGCTGCCCGGCACATGTACTGGATGGGGATGCGAAGAAGTTGGAACCAAGATCGGAATTGTGCATGTTTGTAGGGTATCCAAAGGGAACTAAAGGAGGTCTGTTCTATAACCCGAAGGAACAAAAGGTCATTGTCTCAACCCATGCGACATTCTCGGAGGAAAGTCACATGAATGACTTTAAACCTCGAAGCAAAGTGGTGCTAGAGGAGTTATCGGGTGAAAGAACTACTCCACAAATTTCGGTCTTGGACGCAAGTCCAAGTTCCAGTGAAAGACCTGCAGACGATCAACAATTTAGGGTGCCTCGTCGTAGTGGGAGGGTTTCTAAGAAACCTAATTTCTTTATGTATGATGCTGAGGTATACCAGGCCGAGGCTCATGAGCATGAGGAAGATCCGGTCACATATGATGAAGCTATAAAGGATGTTGATTCTAGATCTTGGAAACAGGCTATGAACAATGAGATGGATTCTATGAAATCCAACTCTGTTTGGGAACTTGTAGATTTGCCGGATGAGATAAAACCCATTGGATGCAAATGGGTCTACAAAAGAAAGAAGGATGCGGAAGGGAGAGTGGAAACTTTCAAAGCTAGACTGGTTGCAAAGGGATACACGCAAAAGGCTGGAATCGATTACGAGGAAACCTTTTCGCCTATTGCTATGCTGAAGTCTATCCATATTCTTCTGTCCATTGCTGCGGCTCTCGATTACGAGATCTGGCAAATGGATGTCAAGACGGCATTCTTGAATGGCCATCTTGAAGAGTGTATCTATATGATACAGCCCGAAGGGTTCATAGCAAAAGGCCAAGATAGGAAAGTCTGCAAGTTGCTTAGATCCATTTATGGATTAAAGCAGGCATCCCGCTCATGGAACCAGAGGTTTGATCAAGCGATTAAGACATTTGGTTTTGAGCAGAACGTTGATGAACCTTGTGTTTATAAACGTATTAAGGATGGAAAAGTGGTCTTTCTGATACTCTATGTCGATGATATACTACTCATTGGGAATGATGTAGGGAACTTATCATCGGTCAAGCTTTGGTTACACCAACAGTTTGACATGAAGGACTTGGGAGAAGCTAATTATGTTCTAGGCATTCGTCTCATCAGAGATCGAAAGAACAAAATGATAGCGTTATCCCAAGCTTCATACATAGATAAAATAATTGACAAATATGCAATGCTAGAGGCAAAGAAAGGCTCACAACCTTCTATTGCCGGTTTAACTCTTTCATTGGATGATTGTCCCAAGACATCGGAAGAAAGAGAGCGTATGAGTAAGGTCCCTTATGCATCCGCTGTGGGTAGCCTTATGTATGCTATGCTTTGCACTCGCCCAGACATATGTTTTGCAGTAGGTATGGTGAGTCGATATTAAGCGAATCCTGGAACCAAGCACTGGCAAGCAGTAAAGCATATACTCAAGTATCTTAAGAGAACAAGGGATTATATGCTAGTGTATTCTGGAGGGGACCTAACACCCGTAGGATACACGGACTCAGACTTCCAGACTTGTAAGGATTCGAGGAAATCGACATCTGGATCAGTGTTTTTACTCGGAGGAGGCGCCATTGTGTGGAGGAGCGTGAAGCAGGGTTGCACAGCTGACTCTACTATGGAGGCTGAGTATGTGGCTGCGGCTGAGGCATCTAAAGAAGCGGTTTGGCTCCGCAAGTTCTTTAGAGACCTTGAGGTCATTCCGGGTGTTGACAAGCCTATCACACTTTACTGTGATAATACAGGGGCTATTGCCAACATAAGGGAATCTCGGCACCACAAGAGGACCAAGCACATCGATCGGAGATATCATATTATTAGAGGGCATGTGGAGACAGGACAAGTGGATGTATGTAAGATCGCGTCCGAGGACAACATCGCTGATCCCTTTACTAAGACTTTGGTAACTAAAAGCTTTGAGAGGCATGTAGAGGCGATGGGGATGCGTAACATGGCACATCTACTGGCTTAGGGCAAGTGGGAGATTGTTAGGAAATGCCCTAAGTATTAGAGACATTTTGATGTATTCATTTTGAACTGGATAATAAAATTATACATAGAGGTTATTCATTACATTGCTATCTGTCCTCGTCTTATTTACATGTTAAAGTAAATGTAAGCAAATATGGCTCACTGACTGCTTGTGTTAAAACTGTTAAAACATTGCATGCAATGGACTTTTTGTAAGCGAGAAGACAATGTTCTAAAGTTAGCAGTCTAAACTATGGTCTGTATTCTATGGGGTTAGACCGAGCATCTAACTCATGTTAAGACTATTATGTTGTCTAAAGCCTTAGAGGGGACGGTCTGTCTTGACTGTCTGGAGCTGGACTCCCAAGTAGAGACATGGATATGTTACACGGTGGTGACATATTAGACCGGGACTAAAGCGTGATTGATCTACGTAGTCCGCTATGAGTGGATCAATCTGCTTTTGACGTTCATTGTGCAATAACCTTAATCCTGAGTAAATGAACTACTTCATGTATATGACTTGTGTACTTTGATGTTCCAATGGCTAAAGCGTCTCAGAGGTAGTAAGCTTATAGACCGGTTCGTTGGGTGCATGACTTGTATACGATGAAGGGTTTGTTTGCAGATATCGGAATCATAGCTCTGAGGAGTTAAAGGTATCCTCTTAAAGGCATTATACTGAATGTGAAAATGGACAAGGCCTTGGGTCGTCTGCTGGGCGGATGACTTCTTATTCACATATGGTGAATAATCATTTTCTTGATTCGGTAGTATAATGGAACTTTAAGATAGCCTGATCAGTAGGATTAAACGGACTTTGACCTAAGGCTGATCATGGATATCATATGAGGGTTTTGCATATATGACAAGGTCATTGGATGGTAGCTCGTCACAGGCTTACGTAATACGGTATATAATTGGGAGTTCAGTTTCAGGTTTATTGTGGTGTGACTCTGAAATTAGTGATCATATGATTGAGTTGTTCGGTACAGAATGATGATCATATGGAATCACGGGAGCCCGATTATATATGTCCAATCAGTCCCTCTACTAGCTCCACATAATTCCTTAACGTTTGGCAAATTGATTTGTGTATGCTATTGGCTAGTTTATTATGCATGGATGGTGATGACACAGGATTAGGATGGTAGACAAGATTCTCTCCGGTTGGATTCAGATTTTGTTTTGGATAATAGAGTACACAATTATTCGAACTCCAAATAAAGTTGCCATGATTTTATTTGAGATTGGATTGGAGTTGTAGAAAATTATCCATGAGAACAAGAATATGAAATACAACCGTTTTGTGGAATTTGAAATTTGAATTTTGAAATTTGAAATTTGAATTTTGAATTTGAAATTTGAATTTGAAATTTGAATTTGAAATTCGAATTTGAAATTTGAATTTGAAATTCGAATTTGAAATTCGAATTTGTAATTTGAATTTGAAATTTAAATTTGAAATTTGAAATTTGAAATTTGAATTTGAAATTTGAATTTGAAATTTGAAATTCAAATTTTGAATCACAGTCCAAGTAGGATTCGAATTTGTTGTGGAAAATCCACAAGGTTTGAAATTCGAATTTGAGTTGGATTTGGAGAGGATAATCTTGTTAGAATCCTACTTGAATTTTGAATCCAAATCCCAACAAAAGTGGGCGAATTTTTTGAGGATAATCCTCAATGGAAAATTCGGTTTTTGTAGATAAGATTCAAGGGAAAATTCAAGTTTCAATCCTAGTTGAATTTGGATTCTCTCCCTCCCTAAAAGTGGCCGAAATTTTGGAGTCTTAATCCTAGGAAATTCGGTTATTTTTGGATAAGGTTGAGATGAGATTTAGCTTGAAAAATCCTAGTGGAATTTTGATTCTTCCTTATCCTAAAAGTGGCCGAAAATTTGGAGAAGATTTTCTCCTAAAGATTTCGGATTTTTTGGTTGAAAAAGGGAGATAAAATTCTAGTTAAAATCTTGTTCAGATTTGGATTGGATCTATCCTAAGAAAACCGAATTTTTAGTGGAGATTCTCCCTTGGAAAAATTCAGATTTTATGGGTTTGGATAAGGGAAAATATCTTTTCCTAATCCAATTCAAATTCAGAGATTCACCTCATGCAGGTCTATAAATAGAGGTCCTGCCACTCCAGTTCTCTTAGACCACAGACTCTCAGGTGAGCAGGCTTATTGTTGCATAGCTCATCGTGACAATAAAGTTCTTTAGAGATCTGGGTGGTCGGAAGAAGACTAGCAGTGCTAGCATACCGATCGAGGTTCAGAGTGCCCACACACTCAGCCATTCGGGAATTGGAGAATAGTAAAGAAGGCTAGTTGGTTGAAGCCTCCGGTCATTCTCCTCCTGCATATTGGCGTCCTTGAGGTATGAGTTTTAATTGTTGTTGATTTATTGTATATGGTATCATGAGATATTTAACGATCTAAAAATTTTTTTTGTTCCGCTGCGCCACTCTGATACGTTTTTACCGGTTTATTTTCCTACATAAAGGTCCAAGTCGGGAGCGGAAAATCCGAGCCTTGGAGACCTAGATCGGGAATGTCTAAATGAACGTTTTAAATACTAGTGAAACGTCCATTTGAGTCTCCGAAACGATAGAAAATCACTAAACCGACATAAGGGTCGGAATAGTGCTTCCCGAGGGTCAGGAAAGTGAAAAACGGAAATAAACTAGAAACGAACCCGGTAATGATTAGAAAAGAGTCAGAAAAGTTCCTGAGAGCCAAAAATGCAGTCTAGATCGAGAAAATTCCGTCATGGGCATAATTGTAATTTTGCCAAAATATAGGGGTAAAATCGTAATTTTACAAAAGTTGAGAAAAATGGGGAAAATGATAAATAAAGCCTAAAAAGTTATAAATAGGTTTTATTTAAGCTTTTTAATGAAAAATAAAAGTTATAAATGGAAATAAAATTAACAGACAAGGTTTTGTCTGTAGGATCCAAAAATCGACCTACAAGGAAGGCGATCAAAGATCCAAGAGAGAAAAAGGGAAGAGACTGATAAGGTAAGTTCAGACATTTACCTGTCTGCAACATATAGCACTATTGTTGCTAACTTTAATGTACTAACTATAAGTTAGGTACATATGTGCTACGGGCACTATTATAGAATAGAGAGAGAGACGTAATGTGCTACGGGCACTATTGAGAATGGACACATTGGTAATTGTGCTTCGGGCACTAGAACGAGGTTAATGAAACTCACTCACCTAAAATTAAAATGTGAATCATTCCTAACCACGGGACAATGTGAAGTCACCGGGTTAGAATTTTAAAAAGTCGGTAATGAAACCACTTTCTGGCGTACCAGCCTTCCGTACGGGGAGGTAACTTTTGCCTTCGGGGCTATGAGATTAAGGTTGTGGAGGTCAGCACTGATGTACCACTCCCAGTCATGTACTATTTGCCTTCGGGGCTATGAGATTAAGGCTATGGAGGTTAGCACTAATGTACCGCTCCCAGTCATGCGCACTTAAATGGTACTGCCAACCTGAGCTCAAAACCAGAACATAAGCAAAGATAATTACCTAATACTGAAACTATGTCATAATTGAGCATAAGACAGTTTCGTGAGAGTACTAACATCACGGTAGATGTACTGTTGATATACTGTGTTGTGGTCAAACTTACTATTCATAATGAATAGTAGTCAAAGTTACTACTCACTATGAATAATAGTCAACGATACTATTCATAATGAATAGTCTATTCATGATGAATAGTACTATTCATAGAAATTTTATTTCTTGCATGTTTGAACTTACTGAGCCTGTAGCTCACCATTTTTGCTTATGTTGCAGGTAAGCGACCAGCTCAGTAGCTTTGATTGGCTGGATGGCGTACGGGATAGCGTGTGTCAAATGGGATAAGTGGGCGAGAGATATGGTCCTGTTAGAGTGTTTCCGCTGAGCGATAAAAAGGGAAGGGAAAAAGAAACAGTCTTTTGTAATATTATATATTTTACGAAAGTACTGTAATATGTAAATTACTTAGTACTTGCCAACAAAGTAAATAGTGGAAAATGTTTTACATGATGTTTAAGGAAAAAAAAAATTTTCCCCAAAAAAAAACGTCATGATGGAAAGAGAGAGAGATTAGCCGGCGACCCATGAGAGTACAATCTATCGCAGTTAGCGATAAAGCTTAACTGTAATAGTCTTGTATGATCTCTACGAGGGGCGGGCCGCCACAGTTGGTATCAGAGCAAGGTTTACGATTGGTTTAGTTTATAATACCAACTGCTACCACAATTGGTATCAAAGCGGAATTACGATGGATCTAGTTTGGATTACCAACTGCCGTCACAGTTGGTATATCAGAGCAGTATTGACCAAATCCTGATTTGACACTTCGCGCATCCTGCACCGCTATCCAAGTAAGTAGTTTACTTAAGTTTAGTTAATTATTTTCTTATGTGAAAATAATTATCTTATAGGTAGCAAGATGACCAGACCTCCTTATGTGAGACCGCCGCTACCACGACCGAGAGGGGTATTACGGGTATGGACAAGACCTGTTGTGAGGCCGTCTATTGCCCAACTGTAGGAAAATAAATCGGTAAAAACGTATTAGAGTGGCGCAGCGGAATAATAAAAATTTTTAGATCGTTAAATATCTCATGATGCCATATACAATAAACCAACAACAATTAAAACTCATACCTCAAGGACGCCAATCTGTAGGAGGAGAATGATCGGAGGCTTCAACCAACTAGCCTTCTCTACTATTCTCCAATTCCCGAATGGCTGAGTGTGTGGGCACTCTGAACCTCGATCGATATGCTAGCACTGCTAGTCTTCTTCCGACCACCCAGATCTCTAAAGAACTTTATTGTCACGATGAGCTGTGCAACAATAAGCCTGCTCACCTGAGAGTCTGTGGTCTTAGAGAACTGGAGTGGCAAGACCTCTATTTATAGACCTGCATGAGGTGATTCTCTGAATTCGAATTGGACTAGGAAAAGATATTCTCCCTTATCCATAACCAAAAAATCCAAATTTCTCCATGGGAAAATCCAACAATAAAATTCGGTTTTCTTAGGATAAATCCAATCCAAATCTAAACAAGATTTTAACTAGAATTTTATCTCCCTTTTTCAACCAAAAAATCTGAAATTTCCTAGGAGAAAATCTTCTCCACAAATTCGGCCATTTTGGATAAGGGAGAATCAAAAATTGCACTAGGATTTTCAAGCTTGAATCTTATCTCAACCTTATCCAAAATAACTGAATTTCCTAGGAGATTATCTCCAAAATTTCGGCCATTTTTCAGGGAGGAGAGAATCCAAATTCAACTGGGATTGAAACTTGAATTTTTCCCTTGAATCTTATCCACAAAAACTGAAATTCCATTGAGGATTATCCTCAAAATTTCGTCCATAGTTTGTTGGGATTTGGATTCAAATTTCAAGCAGGATTCTAACAAGATTATCCTCTTCAAATCCAACTCAAATTCGAATTTCAAACCTTGTGGATTTTACACAACAAATTCAAATCCTACTTGGACTGTGATTCAAAATTTAAATTTTAAATTTCAAATTCAAATTTCAAATTCAAATTTCAAATTTCAAATTTCAAATTTCAAATTTCAAATTTAAATTTCAAATTCAAATTTCAAATTCGAATTTCAAATTCAAATTTCAAATTCAAATTTCAAATTCAAAATTCAAATTTCAAATTTCAAAATTCAAAATTCAAATTCCACAAAACGGTTGTGTTTCAAATTCTTCTTGTCATGGATAATTTTCTACAACTCCAATCCAATCTCAAATAAAATCATGGCAACTTTATTTGGAGTTCGAATAATTATGTACTCTATTATCCAAAACAAAATCTGAATCCAACTGGAGAGAATCTTTTCTACCATCTTAATCCTGTGTCATCACCATCCATGCATAATAAACTAGCCAATAGCATACACAAATCAATTTGCCAAATGTTAAGGAATTATGTGGAGCTAGTAGAGGGACTGATTGGACATATATAATCGGGATCCCGTGATTCCATATGATCATCATTCTTTACCGAACAACTCAATCATATGATCACTAGTTTCAGAGTCACCCCACTATAAACCTGAAACTGAACTCCCAATTATATACCGTATTACGTAAGCCTGTGACGAGCTACTATCCAATGACCTTGTCATATATGCAAAACCCTCAAATGATATCCATGATCAGCCTTAGGTCAAAGTCCGTTTAATCCTACTGATCAGGCTATCTTAAAGTTCCATTATACTACCGAATCAAGAAAATGATTATTCACCATATGTGAATAAGAAGTCATCCGCCCAGCAGACGACCCAAGGCCTTGTCCATTTTCACATTCAGTATAATGCCTTTAAGAGGATACCTTTAACTCCTTAGAGCTATGATTCCGATATCTGCAAACAAACCCTTCATCGTATACAAGTCATGCACCCAACGAATCGGTCTATAAGCTTACTACCTCTGAGACATTTTAGCCATTGGAACATCAAAGTACACAAGTCATATACATGAAGTATTTCATTTACTCAGGATTAAGGTTATTACACAATGAACGTCAAAAGCAGATTAGTCAACTCATAGCGGACTACGTAGATCAATCACGCTTTAGTCCCGGTCTAATATGTCACCACCAAGTAACATATCTATGTCTCTACTTGGGAGTCCAGCTTCAGACAGTCAAGACAAACTGTCCCCTCTAAGGCTTTAGACAACATAATAGTCTTAACATGAGTTAGATGCTCGGTCTAACCCCATAGACTATAGACCATAGTTTAGACCGCTAACTTTAGAACATTGTCTTCTCGCATACAAAAATCCATTACATGCAACGTTCTAACAGTTTTAACACAAGCAGTCAGTGAGCCATATCTGCTTACATTTACTTTAACATGTAAATAAGACGAGGACAGATAGCAATGTAATGAATAACCTCTATATATAATTTTATTATCCAGTTCAAAATGAATACATCAAAATGTCTCTGATACTTAGGGCATTTTCTAACACCAACGACCGGTAATCAGACCCCCAGTGCCCGAGAGACCTCCAGTACCAGTACCAACACCAGTACCAGCGCCAATAGATGTTGTACAGCCACGACCGATAGTTCATCCACTTGTAGTAGTGGACATTCCAGTTGTTGGTGGACGCCAACACATTGGAGTGAGAGTTTCGACTCAGGCAGTACAGGCATTTCGAGCTAGTAGTCCCCCGATGTTAGATGGTGGACGACAGTCGATGGAGGCGAAGGACTGGCTCCATGCCATAGAGAGGATTATGGTGATATGCGATATTGATCGAGATATGTGGATCCAGTTAGCCATTAGTATGTTTCAGGGAGATGCTCGAGTATTTTAGGAGTATTGTGACCAGGAGATTTTATTAGGATTCAGTTGGGCTGAGTTCTGTCAGCGATTAGCTGATCAGTTTCCGCCTAGGGATCCGGCACCTGCTCCAGCACCTCCAGAGAGACGAAAGGCTGATACACCTACGTACCCTGGATTCGATGAGGTTAGGGACTATATTCTCCAGACTGAGAGGATGGTCATGTTGTCTGGTGAGACAGTTATGTCTTACGCAGCACGATTTGAGGAGACCATTAGGAGGAGATGTCCGTTGCCCAACCTCACTGAAGCAAACTGTTGTGAGCTGTTTTTGAGAGGTTTATCCATGGAGTTGAGACAGAGGGTGATTAAGCTGTTTCCTCCGATACTCCAAGAGTTTGTAGTGACGATCAGGACTTGAAGTTACAGTTCTGGTGGAAAGGGATGAAGAATGATATAGCAAAATTCGTGAGCAGATGCATGACCTGTCAAAGAATCAAAGCGGAACATAAACATCCAACAGGAAGATTGGAACCTCTGGAGATTCCTGAATGGAAATGGGAACACATTACGATGGATTTTGTAATGAGACTCCCAAAAACCCGAGAAGGTTATGATGCCATCTGGGTTATTGTGGACAGACTGACCAAGACAGCACGGTTTATAGCTGTTAAGATGACTTTTTCGTTGGAAAAGTTTGCTCAGTTGTACGTAACTCATGTCGTTAGATTACATGGAGTACCAAAATCCATTGTATCAGATCGAGATGCACGGTTCACTTCGAATTTCTAGAAGTGTGTGCAAGAGGCCATGGGTACTGAATTGAGACTCAGTACGGCATTTCATCCGCAAACAGACGGACAGTCGGAGCGGACAATCCAGACGTTAGAGGACATGCTTCGAGCTTGTGTAATGGATTTTACGGGAAATAGGAACGAGAAGTTATCATTAATTGAATTCTCGTACAATAATAATTACCAAGCTTCTATAGGCATGGCACCTTACAAGGCTTTGTATGGACGGAAATGCAGATCACCATTACACTGGTATGATTTGCGAAAGAAGCAGTTGCATAAGACGGATTTCATACAAGAGACTTCCGATGCAGTTGCTAAAATTCAGCGTCAAATGAAAATTGCGCAAAGTCGACAAAAGAGTTATGCAGACAAGAGGCGAAGATCCTTGGAGTTTGATGAAGGAGACTTCGTGTTTCTCAAGGTATCACCTATGAAGGGGATTATGCGTTTCGGTAAGAAAGGGAAACTGAGTCCAAGATATATTGGACCTTATGAAATTATCGAACGCATTGGAAAGGTCGCTTACAGATTAGCGTTACCTCCTGAATTGTCGGCAGTGCATAATGTATTTCATGTGTCGATGCTGAGAAAGTATATACCAGATCCGTCCCATGTGTTGAAGCATGAGCCTATTCAAATCTACGAGAATTTGACATATGAGGAACAACCTATTCGAGTACTGACTCGTGAAGAGAAAGTGCTGAGGAATAAGACGATCCCACTAGTAAAGATTTTGTGGAAAAATCACAACATTGAAGAAGCTACATGGGAACGAGAAGGCGAGATGAGGAGTTTATACCCCCACTTGTTCTAATTTTCGAGGACGAAAATTTTATAAGGAGGGGTGAATGTGACAACCGAGAAATTTAGGCAATTCTCGGAAGAAAATGTACAAATGTGTGTATATAACAATTTGTACTATTTAAAGAGTGAAATAAATGTATTTATATTGTTTATAATACATTAAAATGTTCTAACAATACTGACGAGTAAGAATTCAGTGTTGGAAAAATTCACTGAGTTGAAACGGGTGAAACGGTGCCAAAACTGGCATTGAAAACCCTAACCGGAGCACTAAAAGACGGAAAACTTTCGGGATTGATTTTGATCAAACGGAAGTAGTTTAAATTGATTCGACTGCACAGGAGACCTCAGGAACCCGCCGGGACAATTTTAGGAAAATTTCGGCTCGAACCGGTATTGGTTAAAAAGTAGTCAAATTAATATGAATAGTCAAAGTCAAAGTCAACATATGCTTTTGCCTTTATGACATCATAAATCTATTTAATAAATGGAAGGAAAATGGTGGTTGGTAGCATTAATGGCCATGATTAAGTTGCTTTTTGATCTAAAGGCCAAGATTTGGCCAAAAATCCACCATTTTAATTTTTGAAAAATATGGAAAGAATTAGGCTTGAAATGTGGTGATTTTTGATTGGTTGAAAGCCAAATTAATTGGCTTATTTGTTGCATAAGTCGGCAACTTTTGGGAACAAATTGGTCGAGACAATTTTGAAGCCAAAGCCAAGAACAAAAATTTTTCTAAGTGTTCCATGGTGAGTACGTGAGCAACCAAAGAGAAACCAAGTGATTTCTTCAAGCTTTCTTCACAAAATTAGTGTCAAACCTTTCATTGAAGCCTAAGGAAGCAAGTGAACAAGGTAACTCTCCTTGGTTTGAAATTTTCCTTGATTTTTCTTCAAGAAATCCGTGTAATGAATAGTGGAAAGGATGGAAAAATTTTTGGTTGTTTTGATTAATTTGGTGCTTGGGTTTTTGGTTGTTTGGTGTGAACTTACCCTAATATGGCCGTGGGTTAATTAGGGTTTGGTGAAAAATTTTGCATGGTTTACTTGATGTTTGGATGATTTAAATCATGCATTTTATTATGTAAAGGATGGAATTGTGATTGAAAGCAAGAAAAGAAAATTTGGGGTATGTTTTTCTTAAGGTGGCCGTGGGTTGTAATGATGAAAAAACCCCTAGGAATTGTGTTGAAAAATGCAATGAAATTGGCTTGAAAATGTGTTAGAAAATGACATTGGAATAGCCTAAAATTTGGTGGAAATTTTGAGAACTTTTGGCTAGGTTTTGAGTGTAAAGATCGAGACCAAAACTAAGGGCAAAATTGAAAAAAATTTTGTGTAATGTGGTTCAAAATGAGAATTGAATTTTGTGAGCTTTTATATAAAAGTTTGGAAAACTTTTACATAAAATAGGCTTGTGGTATAGTACGTGGCAGGTACATATGGTTCGAGGCATACCTAACGCCGGTAGCCTTAAAATTACGTCGAAATGCTGTCGAAATTTCGAAAACGGCATTTGGGGTAAAATGGAAATTAAAAATAAAAGTTTGGGGTCGGGTCGGAAACCCGAGTCCCTAACGGAAAATTGAATAAGGGAACCTAAGGGGTGGTTCGTGAATAGTAACCCATCCCCTTGAAAATGTAAAACGTGAGTGAAACTGAAAAACCGACCCCGAGGGGGGGGGCGTTTTTGGAAACGAAATAAAGGTCCGAGTTGGGAGCGGAAAATCAGAGCCTCGGAGACCTACATCGGGAATGTCTAGATGAACGTTTTAAATAGTAGTGAAACGTCCATTTGAAGCTCCGAAACAATAGAAAATCACTAAACCGACGTAAGGGTCGGAATAGTGTTTCCCGAGGGTCGGGAAAGTGAAAAATGGAAATAAAATAGAAACGAACCCGATAATGATTAGAAAAGAGTCAAAAAAGTTCCTGAGAGCCAAAAATGCAGTCTGGATCAAGAAAATTCCGTCAGGGGCATAATTGTAATTTTGCCAAAATATAGGGGTAAAATCGTAATTTTGTAAAAGTTGAGAAAAATGGGGAAAATGATAAATAAAGCCTAAAAAGTTATAAATAGGTTTTATTTAAGCTTTTTAATGAAAAATAAAAGCTATAAATGGAAATAAAATTAACAGACAAGATTTTGTTTGTAGGATCCAAAAATCGACCTACAAGGAAGGCGATCAAAGATCCAAGAGAGAAAAAGGGAAGAGACTGATAAGGTAAGTTCAGACATTTACCTGTCTGCAACATATAGCACTATTGTTGCTAACTTTAATGTACTAACTATAAGTTAGGTACATATGTGCTACGGGCACTATTATAGAATAGAGAGAGAGACGTAATGTGTTACGGGCACTATTGAGAATGGACACATTGGTAATTGTGCTTCGGGCACTAGAGCAAGGTTAATGAAACTCACTCACCTAAAATTAAAATGTGAACCATTCCTAACCACGGGACAATGTGAAGTCACCGGGTTAGAATTTTAAAAAGTCGGTAATGAAACCACTTTCTGGCGTACCAGCCTTCCGTACAGGGAGGTAACTTTTGCCTTCGGGGCTATGAGATTAAGGCTGTGGAAGAAAAGAAAAATATGTGATAATGTAAAGATTTTACGTAAACAATATGAGTTTTACGTAAAATCTAGGCCTCTGGTATAGTACATGATAGAATTAGATCAGGGTAGATGGTTTTCAGGCGTATCCTAAACGCTGGAACCTCAAAAATTAAGAGGAAATTCTGCCGAAATTTCTAAAAATGACACCAGGGGTAATATGGGAAAACGAGGGGTAAAATATGATCGGGAAGGGAACCCGAGCCCCCTCGAGGAATTAGGGCATGGAAAAAGGAAGGGGCAAGTTATAATTAGTAAACCGACCCTTCGAAACCCTAGAACGCAAGAAAAATATGAAACCGACACTTAGGTCAGAATAGTACTTCCCGAGGGCCGGGAATGTGAAAATTGGTAAAATGATAAGAATTGATCCGAAAAAGGTCCGATAAGATTTAGAAAGTTAATTAGATGATTTTGAGTTTAGAAAATCCAGCCTAAGCATGAAAATGAAAATGTTATGATTAAACGACCCATTAGGGGCAAAACGATCATTTTGCCCAAAGATTCTCAAATTATGGGAAAAGAGCCCCAATGATCCCAGAATAGGGTAATGAAGTTTGTAAAAGCCAAAATTGAGGTTTAAGTCATGAAAAATCACGTCAAGGGCAAAATTGTAATTTTGTAAAAAGTTAGGGGTAAAATCATAATTTTTCAAAAAATTGGAGAAAAATTCGAAAAGGGCCATTAAGGTTTAAAAAGTTGTCCTAAGGCTATAATTGAGGGTTATAAGATCAGAATCAAGCTTTTTAATAAAATAAAAGCTATAAATGAAAATGTGATTAACGGACAAAGCTTGTCTGTAAGAACCCAATTCAGAAGCGACAAAGGACGTCTATGGATTCCAAGAAGAGGATAAGCACGCTATGAGTAAGTTCAGACATTTACCCGTCTGCAACTATGAACAAGTTTATCGTGTTTATATGTTTTGTATGCAAATGTCATGATGTGATTTATGATGATGCTATAGTAATACTATAGCAATATTATGATGATGTTAAAAGTTATGTTTTAATAAACAATTTATAAAAAATATATATAAATATATGTATATATTGAATTATGAAGGAAAGGTATTATAAAAGTTTTATGAGAGTAACGATGTGATAAAGAGGGATAGAAGAATGGAAAGAGTAAGAACGAGAATGTTACTATAGAATGCATAAGAAAGAGATGAGATATGAAAGGAAAGAATAGATGTTTATGAAAAGTTTATGGAAGTTAAGTTATGATTGATAGAGCAACGATGATCGGTGATGAAAGGAATTAAGAAATGTATGTTTTATGATAACGAAAGGATAGGTGTTTTATGAAAAATAATATGAAAGCAAAGAGTTAGACAAGAAAGAGAAACAATGATAGGTCATGATGAAAGGTATGAAAGGATTAGAACATAACGATAAGATGTGATTGACAGAATAGAACGATAGGCTATGATTGATAGGAGTATGATGAGAAGATACGATAGATAAAATGATGCAAAGGATAAACAGAGAATAATTGTCTGTACTTAATTAAACGTGTTTTTGTTTGTTGTGATGTGATGCGACGTGATGTGATGATATATAAGTAATATGTGCTATATATGCTAAAGTGTGATTAACCTAATTCACACAAGTTAAAGTAAAGAATTAAGAAAAGAAAAACAACGAAAGAACAAATGTTCCATGAAATGTTTTATGAAAAATGAGAAATGAAAGATGATGAATGTCATGAAAAAGATGTACAATAAAAAAAAATCAATATAAGAAAAATAAAAGCCTACAAGATAATAAGACTGAAAACTTAAGTTGTTGGCATACCGGTCTCCCTACAAGGTTGAGACTTCCAGTCTATATCCTCCGCGTAGATGTGGTGCTACCCCGAAGGTGCGGTAGATTATAGGATGGACCAACCCTGAAGGTGCGGTTTTTATGTGACTGTGAGGTAGGTCGGTGGGTCGCTCCCCCTCTTCCCACTGTCCGCACGTAAATAGGTACGTCCAACAACGGGCCCAACCAAAGGAAAGTGGAAAGAAAACAAATGAAAGGAGAGTGAAAAGAAAAGAAAGGAAAAGAAAAGAGCATAAAAAGAAAAGAAAGGAAAGGAGAGCGAAAAGAAAAGAAAAGAAAGAGAACAATAAGAAAAGAGACGAATGATATGAAAGAATGACATAATGAAATCGATGAAAAATAAATAAATAATAAAATGAAGTTAAAAGAATATAATGGAATTAATATATTTGATGTGATGTATTTGATGTTATATGTATGGAATGACACGTTTTCACGTGATGTTATGCTAATGTATATGTTACTAGCTTTTAAGATATGAAATGTTAAGAGATGATGATAAAGTGATCGAAAAATTATAAAGGTTTAGAACAGAAAGTTAAGAAATGATAGGAATGAAAAGCAAAGAAATGAAGAGATTAGATTAGAATGATAAGAGTTAATCGATAGAATGATAAGAACGATGAACGAAGAGATAAACGAGCATGATGAAGCTCATATTCTATGTTATGTTTTGAGGATATGTATAGACGATGTGTATGATGTGTATATATATGATGTTATATATTCTAGTAATAACATATATTACTAGTATTTATAAGTTAATGAATGTATGTTTGAACTTACTAAGCATCTAGCTCATTAGTTGTTTATATGTTACAGGTAAGCAACCTATTAGTTTAAAGTAATATGATGGACAACGGATGGATCTGCACGTGCCAAGGGACTGGGCGAGGGTATGGTACTACCATGAGTCTTTCGCTGAGCATTCAAAAAGAAAGTTGAAAGAAAAAAATTTTTGAATTATATGTTATAAGAGTATGATAGAGATATAGGTATAATATGTAAGTTAAAAGAAAAAAAAATTTTGCTATAGAAATTGCTTCTGCTTTTAAAATGAGAACGTTAAGAATGAAAAGTTAAGTATGTTAAGTAAGAGGATGACGACCCACGAGGTTGCCAGTCATCGCGGTCGGTGTCAGAGCTAGGCTAGTTAGTATGGTAACGTACGTGGGGGGGGGGGGGGGGGGGGGCGTCACACGATCAATATCACACATCACCATAATCTTCTCGATGGCATGGAGCCAATTCTTTGTCTCCATTGACTGTCTTCCACCATCAAACATAGGGGGACTGCTGGCTCTAAATGCCTGTACTGCCCGAGCTGAAACTCTCACTCCAATATGTTGGCGTCCACCAACAACTGGAATGTCCACTACTACAGGTGGATGAAGTATCGGTTGAGGCGGTACTGCATCTACTGGAGCTGGTGCTGGTGCTGGAGGTCTCTCTGGCACCAGGGGTCTAACTACTAGTCGTTGGGAAATAGATGGCCTCACAATAGGTCTCATCTATACCCGTAACACCCCTCTCGGTCGTGGTAGTGGTGGTCTCACATAAGGAGGTCTGGTCATCTTACTACCTATAAGATAATTATTTTCATATAAGAAAACAATTCACTAAACTTAAATAACTACTTACTTGGATTGCGGTGTAGGATGCGCAAAGTGTCAAATTAGGATATGGTCAAAATTGCTCTGATATACTAACTATGCCGACAGTCGGTAATCTAAACTAGACCAATCGTAAATCTGCTCTGATACCAACTGTGGCAGCAGTTGGTAATCTAAACTAAACCAATCGCAAACCCGCTCTGATACCAACTATGGCGGCCCGCCCTTCATAGAGATCATACAATACTATTACAGTTAAGCTTTATCGCTAACTGCGATAGATTGTACTGTCATGGGTCGCCGGCTAATCTATCTCTCTTTTAAAACACGATGTTTTTTGGGGAATTTTTTATTAAAACATCATGTAAAACATTATCTACTAATTACTTTGTTTACAAGTACAAAGTAATTTACATAATGCAGTACTTTCGTAACATATATATTATTACAAAAGAACTGGTTCTTTTTTCCTTTCTCTGTTATCGCTTAGCGGAAAGACTCTGGCAGGACCATATCCCTCGTCCCCTATCCCATTTGACATGCGCCATCCTGTCCGCCATCCAGTCATACAAAGCTACTGAGCTAGTCACTTACCTGCAACATAAGCAAAAATGGTGAGCTACAGGCTCAGTAAGTTCAAACATGCAAGAAATAAAATTTCTATGAATAGTACTATTCATCATGAATAGTAACATTGACCATTATTCATACGTGAATAATAACTTTGACCACTATTCATTATGAATAGTAAGTTTGACCACAACACAGTATATCAACAGTACATCTACCGCGATGTTACCTCACGAAACTGTCTTATGCTCAATTATGGCATAGTTTCAGTTTTAGGTAATTATTTTTGATTACGTTCTGGTTTTGAGCTCAGGTTGGCAGTACCATTTAAGTGCGCATGACTGGGAGCGGTACATTAGTGCTGACCTCCACAGCCTTAATCTCATAGCCCTGAAGGCAAAATTTACCTCCTTGTACGGAAGGCTGGTACGCCAAAAGTGGTTTCATTACCAACTTTTTAAAGTTTTAACCCGGTGACTTCATATTGCCCCGTCGTTAAGAATGGTTCACATTTTAATTTTAGGTGAGTGAGTTTCATTAACCCCGCTCTAGTGCCCGAAGCATAATTTACTATGTGTCCCATTCTCAATAGTACCCGTAGCACATTTCGTCTCTCTCTCTACTCTATAATAGTGCCCGTAGCACCTATGTACCTAACTTATACTTAGTACATCAAAGTTAGCAATAATAATGCTATATGTTACAGACAGGTAAATGTCTGAACTTACCGTATTCGTTTCTTCCCTTTTTCCTTTCTGGATCTTTAACCGCTCTCCTTGTAAATCGATTTTAGGATCCAACAGACAAAACCTTGTCTGTTAATTTCATTTCCATTTATAACTTTTATTTTTCATTAAAAAGCTTAAATAAAACCTATTTATAACTTTTTAGGCTTTATTCATCATTTTCCCCATTTTTCTCAACTTTTACAAAATTACGATTTTGCCCCTATATTTTGGTAAAATTACAATTATGCCCCCAATGGAATTTTCTCGATCCAGACTGTATTTTTGGCTCTCAGGAACCTTTCTGACTCTTTTCTATTCATTACTGGGTTCGTTTCTATTTTATTTCTAATTTTCACCTTCCCGACCCTCGGGAAGCACTATTCTGACCTTTACGTCGATTTAGTGATTTTCTATCGTTTTGGAGCCTCAAATGGACGTTTTGCTAGTATTTAAAACGTTTATCTAGACATTCCCGATCTAGGTCTCCGAGACTCGGATTTTCCGTACTCGACTCGGACCTTTACTTCGTTTCCCAAAAACGCCCCCCCCTCGGGGTCGGTTTTTCAGTTTCACTCGCGTTTTACATTTTTAAGGGGATGGGTTACTATTCACGAACCACCTCTTAGGTTTTCCTTATTTAATTTTCTTTTAGGGACTCAGGTTTCCGACCCGACCCCAAACTTTTATTTTTAATTTCCTTTTTACCCCAAATGTCGTTTTCGAAATTTCGGTAGTATTTTGGCGTAAATTTAAGGCTACTGGCGTTAGGTACGCCTCGAACCATATGTACCTGCCACTACTATACCAGAAGCCTATTTTATGTAAAAGTTTCCCAAACTTTTACATAAAAGCTTACAACATTTCAATTTACATTTTGAACCACATTCCATAAAATTTCTCTCAATTTTGCCCTTAGTTTTAGCCACGGTTTTCACACTCAAAACCTAACCAAAGCTTCTAAATTTTTCAACCAAATTTTAGGCTATTCCAATGTCATTACCTAGCACATTTTCAAGCCAATTTCCATGCCTTTTACAACACAATTCTTAGGGGTTTTTCACCATTATAACCCACGGCCATTTTAGGAAAACATGCACCTAATTTCTTGTTTTATGTTTTGAATCATATAACCATAATTTTCATAATTAAATGCATGATTTAAACTATCCAAATATCAAGTGAATCATGCAAAAATTATTCACCAAACCCTAGTTAAAACCCACGGCCATTTTAGGGTTTTTAATTTCCAAAATTTTTCCAAGCTTACAACCATACAAATCATGCTTTACATTCAACCAAAACATGATTTAAAGCATTTCCACACTTAAACCACAACAATTCATCAACAACTACACATGGTAACCCACGGTTTTACCCTTGGAAAACCAACCAAAATTTTGTTTTTCTTTAAACAAAATGCATGGTTTTTCTTCTAATCATACCCTTAACAAAACCCAAGCACCAAATCAACCAAAACAAACCATAAATTTTCTCATCTTCACACTATTCATCCCACGGATTTTAGGGAGAAAAAACAAGAAAAAAAATGCAAACCAAAGAAGGTCACCTTGCTTTCTTGCTTCCTTTGTCTTCAAGGAAGTGTTTGACACCACTTTTGTGAAGGAAACTTGGAAGATTTGCTTAGTTCCTCTTGGTTGCCCACATATTCACCATGGAGAACACTTAGAAAAAATTTTTCTCTTATGTTTTGGCCTTGTAAATGTTTCGGCCCTTTTTGTTCCAACTTTGCCGACTTAAACAACCAAGAAAGCCAATTAATTTAGCTTCTAACCAATGAGAAATCAACACTTTTCAAGCCATTTCTTTCCAAAATTTTAAAAAATTCAATGGGTGGAATTTTGGCTAAATCTTGGCCTTTAGATCAAAAAGTGAATCAATCTTGGCCATTAATGCCAGCAGCCACCATAATTTTTGCATTTAATAAATTTTCTTTATGATGTCATAAATGCAAAGTAAAGTGTTGACTTTGACTTTACTATTCACATTAATTTGACTACTTTTTGACCGATGTCGGTTCGAGCCGAAATTTTCCTGAAATCGTCCCGGCGGGTTCCTGAGGTCTCTTGTGCAGTCGGATCAATTTATACTGCTTCCGTTTGATTAAAATGAATCCTGGAAGTTTTTCATCTTTTAGTACCCCATAATGCACCGGTTAGGGTTTTTAATGCCGTTTTTGGCACCGTTCCACCCATTTCAACTCAGTGAATTTTATCAGCACTGAATTCTTACTCGTCAGTATTGTTAGAACATTTTAATATATTCTAAACAATATACATACATTTATTTCGCTCTTTAAATAGTACAAATTGTTATATACATACATTTGTACATTTTCTTCCGAGAATGCCTGAATTTCCCGGTTGTCACAGAAGGCCACGGATTTGGGCTGAAGAAAAGAGGCAAGAGTTTGGCTAATTTTTCCATTTTTTTGAATGGATTTTGACGCCTATTTATAGGCCAAACTCAAGGACTTTTTTGTAATTTTTTCCAACAATTGGCTAATTGTTCAAGGACTAAAAAGTAAGGATTTTGGGGCAAAATCAAAATTTTTTCTTCTTCCTTTCCAAGTGGCTGAATGGCCTTTTTCAAAAAAATTTTAAAATTTTTCAATGGCTTTTTGGCATGATCTTGGCCATTGATCATAAAGTAACCTAATATAAACCATACACCTTTCAAAATTACTTTCCTAATTAAAGAAAATAATTTTGGTTTATGACATAATCATGGTGATGTCATCCTACTATTTATATTAATTCACTAATTAATTCGTGGTCAATTTTTGACTGAAATCCGATCCGAACGGAACTTCTCCGAAATTGCGTAGGCGGATTCCCGGCACCTCTCGTGCGATCGGTTTGTCTTATTTTGCTTTCTTTTGATCAGAATTCTTTACCGTAAATTTCTATCATTTTCGTGCATCTCAATGCATTTTCTAGGGTTTTCGACTCTGTTTTCGAACCGTCTTACCCAATAATGTCTGCTAAGATTTTTCATTCCCGAACTCACACATTTTAACACTGCCAGAACATTTTTACACTATTTATAATAGTATTAAAACACAATTTTATCATATTTTATTCATTAAAATTGTTATATACATACAATTTTAACCTACTCCGAGAATCTAAAATTCCCGGTTATCACAGTTTGGCTCTGCAAGTTCTTTAAAGACCTTGAGGTCATTCCGGGTGTTGACAAGCCTATCACACTTTACTGTGCTAACACTAGGGCTATTACCAACACAACGGAATCTCAGCACCACAAGAGGACCAAGCACATAGATCGAAGGTATCGCATTATTAGAGGGCATGTGGAGATAGGACAAGTAGATGTATGTAAGATCGCGTCTGATGACAACATTGCTGATCCCTTTACTAAGACTTTGGTGGCTAGAAGCTTTGAGAGGAATGTAGAGGTGATGAGGATGTGTAACATGGCACATCTACTGGCTTAGGGCAAGTAGGAGATTGTTAGGAAATGCCCTAAGTATTAGAGACTTTTTTGATGTATTTATTTTTGAACTGGATAATAAAATTATATATAGAGGTTATTCATTACATTGTTGTTTGTCATCATTCTATTTACATGTTAAAGTAAATGTAAGCAAATATGGCTCATTAACTGCTTGTGTTAAAACTGTTAGAACGTTGCATGCAATGGACTTTTGTATGCGAGAAGACAATGTTCTAAAGTAAGCGGTCTAAACTAAGGTCTGTTATCTATGGGGTTAGACAGAGCATCTAACTCATATTAAGACTATTATGTTGTCTAAAGCCATGGTGGGGATGGTTTGCCTTGACTGTCTAGAGCATAGACTCCCACGTAGAGACATAGATATGTTGCTTGGTGGTGACATATTAGATTGGGACTAAAGCGTGATTGATCTACGTAGTCCGCTATGAGTGGATCAATCTACTTTTGACGTTCATTGTGTAGTAACCTTAATCTTGAGTAAATGAACTACTTTATGTATATGACTTGTGTACTTTGATGTTCTAATGGCTAAAGCGTCTAAGAGGTAGTAAGCTTGTAGACCGATTCGTTAGGTGCATGACTTGTATACGATGAAGGGTTTGTTTACAGATATCGAAATAATAGCTCCAAGGAGTTAAGGGTATCCTTTTAAAGGCATTATACTGGATGTGAAAATGGACAAGGCCTTGGGTTGTCTGCTGGGCGGATGACTTCTTATTCACATATAGTGAATAATCATTTTCTTATTCGGTAGTATACTAGAACTTTAAGATAGCCTAATCAATAGGATTAAACAGACTTTGACTTAAGGCTGATTGTGGATATCATATGAGGGTTCTGCTTATATGACAAGGTCATTGGACAGTAGCTCATCACAGGCTTACGAAATACAGTATATAATTGGGAGTTCATTTTCAGGTTTATAGTGGTGTGACTCTGAAATTAGTGATCATATGATTGAGTTGTTCGGTACAGAATAATGATCATATGGATTTACGGGAGCCTGATTATATATGTCCAATTGGTCCCTCTACTAGCTCCACATAATTCCTTAATGATTGGCAAATTGATTTGTATATGCTTATTAGCTAGTTGATTATGCATGGATGGTGTTGACATAGGATTAGGATGGTGGACAAGATTCTCTCTAGTTGAATTCATAATTTGTTTTGGATAATAGAGTACACAATTATTCAAACTCCAAATAAAGTTGCTATGATTTTATTTGAGATTGGATTGGAGTTGTAGAAAATTATCCACGAGGGCAAAATTTGAAATACAACTTTTTGTGGATTTTGAAATTTGAATTTTAAATTTTGAATTTGAAATTTGAATTTGAAATTTGAATTTGAAATTTAAATTTGAAATTTGAAATTTGAAATTTGAATTTTGAATTTTGAAATTTGAAATTTGAAGTTCAAATCTTGAATCACAGTCCAAGTGCAATTCGAATTCTTTGTGGATAATTCCACAAGGTTAGAATTCGAATTTGAGTTGGATTATGGAGAGGAAAATCTTGTTTGAATCCTACTTGAATTTTGAATCCCAATCCTAACTAACTTGCATGAAAATATTGAGGAATATCCTTATTGATTTTTCGGTTTTTGTATCGATAAGGTTCAAGGAAAAATTTAAGTTTCAATCCCAGTTGAATTTGGATTCTTTCCTCCCTAAAAGTGGCCGAAATTTTGAGGAAGATCTCATGTAGATTTTTGATATTTTATGGATAAGGATGAGGTAAAATTCAAGCTTGAAAATCCTAGTTGAATTTTGATTCTCCCCCTACTTTTTGTGGCCGAAAATTTTGAGGAAATCTTAAGGGAGATTTTTGGTTTTAATTAGTTAATGGTGAGATAAATTTCAAGTTAAAATCCTATTTGAATTTTGAATACAAAATCCTAAAGATTGGCTGAATTTTTTAGTTGGGATAAGGCTAGGATTTTCGGATTTTGTGTTATGGATAAGGGAGAAAATCTTCTCCTAATCCAATTCAAATTCAGAGAATCACCTCATGCAAGTCTATAAATAGAGGTCCTACCACTCCAGTTCTCTTAGATCACAGAATCTCAGGTGAGCAGGCTTATTGTTGCATAACTCACTGTGACAATAAGTTCTTTAGAAATCTGAGTGATCAGAAGAAGACTAGTAGTGCTAGTATAACGATTGAGGTTCAGAGTGCCCACACACTCAGTCATTCAGGAATTGGAGAATAGTAGAGAAGGCTAGGTAGTTGAAGCACTCTAATCATTCTCCTCCTGCAGATTGACGTCCTTTGAGGTATGAGTTTAAATTGTTGTTGGTTTATTGTATATGACATCACGAGATATTTAACGATCTTGAAAAATTTTTATTGTTCCGCTGTGCCACTCTGATACGTTTTTATCGATTTATTTCCTACATGCATGGCATAAAACTTAACATACTGTAAAAATACCATTTTAACATCATTTTCATTCATAGTATAGGCGGAGTTGTACTTACCTATATGCAAGCAAATGCATACTCGTACTCATGCCTCTATCAGCTTATAGGTTACCACCTGTCATCAATAACAAATCTTGTCAGCATCTTCACTGAGTCACTAATACTGCTAGAGACTATTACTTGTGTTTCTATGTAGTACCGAGGCCCGTCGGTACCCTATTGGCCTACTTCGGGGATTTGGTATCTTACTCCTATCGTTGTTTGATTAACTGTCTTCTTGACAGATTAATCATTATTTCCTCATAGTGTTGTTCAAAACTCGATCCTTGACTGGTTGCTGACCAATCAACTAACCGATTACTTTGTGTGTTGGTAAGTAGGTGGCCTACCTGGTTACTATGCATAAACTTGGTGTAGTAACTGACCGGGTTACTTGCCTGTTCAGGTGTGGTAGCCTACCGAGTTACTATTCCTTATTTGGTGTGGTGGCCCATCAGGCCACTATAGCTTGTTTGATGTAGTAGCCTACTGGGCTACTAAGGCTTGTTTGGTTTGGTAGCCTATCGGGCTACACACACGATTTTGTTTATTTAAGAAAAATCATATTTGTTTACTTATAAAAATTCTAGGAAAAATTACGTGTTTGGAACCCGTCCCCTTATCACCCCTTTGGAAAGTGGGGGGAACGTTTTTATGAAAACCGTGTTTATATTTTAAAGTGTTAAAAATACATTTTTGTTTGAAGTACACATTTTTTTATGTTTGCATTTTAAAGGTGGTTTTGAACCACTTTTGAAAACGGCTTTGAAACTTGACTGAAACGACTTTTTTGTGATTTTGATGAACATGAAAGTTTTTGTCCTCAACAAGATGAACAAATCTTGTGTTCATCTCGGAGCTCAATTCTATCGCTAACCGGCCCTAATCTTACTAAACATGTGGCCTATGTGCCCAGTTTTTACAAAAATCCCAGTTTTGCATTGTTTTGAAAATGGCTCTGTTTAAGGCCTGAAACAGCCAAATTTTTAAAAACACGCGTTAGTCGTTTCAAGATTTTGATGAGATTTACAACTTTTGTGTTGATCCCAAAGTCCAATTCAAAATCTAAGTGGTCCATTTTTAGTAAAAACAGAGACTACTTTTCTTGGTTTGGATTTGGTTCCCAGTTTTTAGGCACTGAGTGAAAACTACTCTAAAAACCTATCGTATCATCATTTTTGGCCAAGGGCTATTTGAAGCAAAAATGACCGTATCTAAATTTTCTTAAAACATCATGTTTTACTAAATCCCAAATTTGGACCCTAAATGGATCAAAATAGCCAAAATCTGTGGCCTTTCCTAGGGATAGATTTATGTCCAGCCATATTCCTAAACATTTGTAGCATCACACATACAATAGCCATACGTAAAAATTGTAAACACAACCATAACCACATAAACTTAAAAATAGAAAGCTAAGGGCTCAAAATAAAATTATTACAAACCATTTGCATGAATAAATACACATAAATGGTCTTGATCAAAAACTTAAAATCACTAAATCACCAAAAGGGAGGGTTTGGGTTTTTACCTCTTGTGCTTTGAACCGAGCACAACTTGAACTAAGGCTTGAATGGCAAAGTGGCCATTGGAAATCAAGAAGAATGAGGGTTGGTTTTATGCTATCAACACCAAAAATATTTCTCTTAGCATCAACTTAAAACAAAGGAACTAAAACCATAATGATCGGTCTATAACCTTACCCTTGCTTGGACTTGAAATGGCTTGGAATCAAAGACCTCTAACACAAGCTTGAAGAGGTTGGCTTTTGGTAAATTTTGGCTCTATTTTGAACTTGAAAAATGAGGGGTTCTAGGGTTGGAAATGGTCAGCTATAGCAAGGGGGATGAGAGGGAATGAGCTGAAATTTTGGAGTGTGAAAATGAAGAAACTAAAGTCCAAGGTATGGCCATCCTTTTATAGGCAAACTTAAGCAAGTCTTAACCAAACCTAAGCTCACTTAATCAAGCTTTTAATAAGCTAATTTGGGGACAAAAACCTGCCCATTTCAGTCCCAAAATCAGATAGGCATGCATCCATTTAAGGGAGAGGGTGAGAAAGGAATGGTGATGGTAAGGTGATGTGAGATTTGGCAATTGTTTATACAATGTGTCATAACCTAACGCAATATTTTATTTCTTTCTTTTTGGGGTTTTTAGCTGCCAAAACCAGCTGGTTTTCTAGCTAGGGAGCATGGTTTTGGTGTCAAGAAAATTCATCTGTGTTGCTCTCTTCGTAGTCCAGTCTTATACTGCGGTTTTCGGTCCTTTCTCGTCAGTGTTTTAATTTTCATCTGGAAATCAGATTTTATAGAATTTGATTTTTATACCGATGATTTCTACTTGGTTTATATTGTCTAAGAGCCCATTCTACACTAATTTACTATTCATTTTCTATACTATGGTTGTGTCTACACAATGTTATCCTTTCACATGCTAACCGAGGCGTTTCTGGGTGAAATTTCAGACACAGTCTCTCTTGACTAATTTGGACGTGGTGATTTCACTTTTATCAATCTTATGTCCATCCAAGGTCATTTGGACCATTTTTTGGGAGCTGTGTAACCCCCCCTCAAAAATCGTGTCAGGTGGCCGATTGACTAACTTGGGCGTCTTGAGTCTAAATATATCAGTTTCGAGATGAGTAAGGATCGTCTTGACCCTCTTCTCGATACTACGTATCTCTCAAACTAAAATTCTTATTTTATGCTCAATGGACTAGATGGAGCCTACTGACTATTAATATATATAATTTTAAGTCAAATTAAGGCCGTTTTGGCCAGTAACTTGACACTACATTTTTCACTATTCACTATTCACTTGGAAATTATATTATATTATTCAACTTAATTACTCATTGCATAGTAATTAGGTTTCATGTATTTTAAGAGTCTGCACAGCAACTTTTTGCTCATTACACGGCCTCTTACACAGCCACCTACATGGGCGTGTACAGGACTACACGGTGTGTACTAGTTGAGCCTTGCTCAACATGGCCATGTCTTGGAACAGACTCATTTTACCAATTGGTACACGGCCTCTTACACAGGCGTGTACCTGAACGTGTCACACTACATGGCCATGTACACCTACACGGCCTCTAACATTCCATCAATCTGATCAGTACACGGTCACTTACACGGCCGTGTACTTGACCGTGTTCACCTACACGGCCATGTTTACTCACACGACCTCATGCGCATGTATAGTACCAATGGTACACGACCACTTACATGATCGTATACATGACCGTGTTCACTTACGTGGCCATGTACAGTTGCATGGCCATTTTCATACGCACAGTCTGGGCAGTACACGGCCACCTACACGGCCGTGTACATGCCTGTGGTCTTCAATTTTGCACTAAAATGCATCAAATTATTCCTCAATTTCTCATTAAATGAAAATTAAGTTACAGGAATGGGGCGGTCCTTACAACTTACCCCCCTTACAAAATTTTTGTCCTAAAAAATTAGAATAAGTTCGGGAAGTCTCTTCTCATATCCTCTTCCCGTTCCTATGTAGCTTCTTCTAGGTTGTGGTTCCGCCACAACACCTTTACAAGTGGGATAACTTTATTCCTGAGGACTTTATCTTCCTTAGCTAGAATTCGCACGGGTCTTTCTTTATAGGTCAGATCAGCGTGTACTTCCACCGATTCTTGGCTTAAAATGTAGGAGCTGTCAGGTACATATTTCTTCAACATCGAGACCTGGAACACATTATGCACTGATGCTAGTTCGAGAAGAAGTGCTAATCTGTAGGCTACCTTCCCTACTCTCTCGAGAATCTTGAAGGGTACTATACATCTAGGATTGAGCTTTCCTTTCTTCCCAAAGCGCACCACCCCCTTCTATAGGAAATAAATCAATAAAAATGCATCAGAACGGTGCAGTGGAACAATAAAAATTTTTCATGATCGTTAAATATCTCATGATGCCATATACAATAAACCAACAACAATTTAAACTCATACCTCAAGGACGCCAATCTTGTAGGAAGAAAATGATCAGAGGGCTTCAACCAACTAGCCTTCTCTACTATTCTCCAATTCCTGAATGGCTGAGTGTGTGGGCACTCTAAACCTCAATCGGTATGCTAGCACTGCTAGTCTTCTTCTGATCACCCAAATCTCTAAAGAACTTATTGCCATGGTGACTTGTGCAACAATAAGCCTGCTCACCTGAGAGTTTGTGGTTTGAGAAAACTAGAGTGGCAGGACCTCTATTTATAGACTTGCATGAGGTGATCATCGGAATTCAAATTAGATTAGGAGAATATTTTCTCCCTTATCCACAACCAAAAATTTGAATTTTCTAGGGCCAATAACCATCAAAAGATTTTGGCCATTTTAAGATCTTTGCTTTCTAAATTCAAATAGGTTTTTTACTTGAATGTTATCTCCTCACTCATTAACAAAAACCGAATTTCCTAAGGCCATAAACCTATCCAGATTCATCCATTAAAGTGTGAGGAGAATCAAAATCCAAATAGGATTTTTTAGCTTGAATTTTATCTCATCCTTATCCAATTAAAAAACTGAAAATCCCCTTGAGATTTTCCTCAAAATTTCGGCCAATCTGGGGAGGAGAGAATCCAAATACAACTGGGATTGAAACTTGAATTTTTCCCTGCATCCTTATCCATAAAAACCGAAAATATCTAGGAGGATTTTCCTCAACTAATTTTCGGCCACTTTTGTTAGAATTAGGATTCAAAATTCAACTAGGATTCAAACAAGATTTTCCTCTCCTTTATCCAAATCAAAACCGAATTTTCTCTTGTGGATAATCCACAAAAAATTCAAACCCTCTATGGATTATGACTCAAACTTTTAATTTCAGATTTCAAAGTTCAAATTTCAAAATTCAAACTTCAAATTCAAATTTCAAATTTAAATTTTGAATTCAAATTTTAAATTCAAATTTCAAATTCAAATGTCAATTTTGAATTTCAAATTTAAATTTCAAATTCAAATGTCAATTTTGAATTTCAAATTTAAATTTCAAGCTCAAATTTCAAATTCAAAATTTAAATATCAAATTTCAAAATTCACAAAAAGTTGTATTTCAAATTTTTGTTCTCATGGATAATTTTCTACAACTCCAATCTGATCTCAAATAAAATCATGGCAACTTTATTTGGAGTTCGAATAATTATGTACTCTATTATCCAAAACAAAATATGAATTCAACAGGAGAGAATCTTGTCCACCATCCTAATCCTATGTCAACACCATCCATGCATAATCAACTAGCCAACAAGCATACAAAAATCATTTTTGCCAACCATTAAGGAATTATGTGGAGCTAGTAGAGGGATCAATTGGACATATATAATCAGGCTCCCGTGAATCCATATGATCATCATTTTGTACCGAACAACTCAATCATATGAGCACTAATTTTAGAGTCACACCATTATAAACCTGAAACTGAACTCCCAATTACATACCGTATTACGTAAGCCTGTGACGAGCTACTGTCTAATGACCTTGTCATATATGCAAAACCCTCATATGATATCCATGATCAGCCTTAGGTCAAAGTCCGTTTAATCCTACTGATCAGGCTATCTTAAAGTTCCATTATACCACCGAATAAGAAAATGATTATTCACTATATGTGAATAAGAAGTCATTTGCCCAGCAGATGACCCAAGGTCTTGTCCATTTTCACATCCAGTATAATGCCTTTAAGATGATACCTTTAACTCCTTAGAGCTATAATTCTGATATCTATAAATAAACCCTTCATCGTATACAAGTCATGCACCCAACAAACCGGTCTATAAGCTTACTACCTCTGAGACGCTTTAGCCATTGGAACATTAAAGTACACAAGTCATATACATGAAGTAGTTCATTCACTCAGGATTAAGGTTATTGGATAATGAATGTCAAAAGCAGATTGATCCACTCATAGCAGACTATGTAGATCAATCACGCTTTAGTCCCGGTCTAATATGTCACCACCAAGCAACATATCTATGTCTCTACTTGGGAGTCTATGCTCCGGACAGTCAGGACAAACCGTCCCCACCATGGCTTTAGACAACATAATAGTCTTAACATGAGTTAGATGCTCGGCCTAACCCCATAGAATACAGACCTTAGTTTAGACCGCTTACTTTAGAATATTGTCTTCTCGCATACAAAAGTCCATTGCATGCAACGTTCTAGCAGTTTTAACACAAGCAGTCAGGGAGCCATATTTGTTTACATTTACTTTAACATATAAATAGAATAAGGACAAATAGCAATGTAATAAATAACCTCTATATATAATTTTATTATCCAGTTTAAAATAAATACATCAATATGTCTCTCATGCTTAGGGCATTTCCTAACACCTTCATGGGTGCCACCTTGAGAAAAACTGAATCTCCCTCCTAAAATTCGAGAGGCCTCCATTGTTTATCCTCATAACTCTTCTAGCAACTATGAGCTATATCCAGTCTTGCTCGTATAAGCTTCACATCTTCTGTTGTGCTCTTGCCGAAGTCCGTGCTGGTGAGCTGTTTCTCTTCAGTTTCATGCCAATGTACTGGAGATCTGCATTTCCTTCCGTAGAGTGCCTCGTATGGTGCATTTTCGATCAACGAATGGTAGCTATTATTGTACGAGAATTCTATCAATGGTAGCTTCTGATTCCAATTTCCTTTGAAATCTAGGGCACACGCTCTCAGCATATCTTCTAGCATCTAAATGGTTCTCTCAGACTAGCCATCAGTTTGAGGATGGAAGGCTGTGTTGAGCTTCAACTTGGTTCCCATTGAAGCTTGAACGCTCTGCCAAAACCTTGAAGTGAAGTGTCCATCGCGATCTGAGATGATCGATTTTGACATACTGTGCAGTCTTACTATTTAGGCCACGTACATTTTTGCCAGTTTCTCTACTGAATAGTTCAGTTTAATGACTAAAAATCAAGCTGATTTCGTTAGTCAATCTACAATTACCCATATTACATCGTTTCCACTTGATGTCTTGGGCAATTTGACCACGAAATCCATGGTCATCTGTTACTATTTTCACTCGGGTAGCTCGATCTTCTGTAGTTCTCCTCCTGGTCGCTGATGCTCTACTTTGATTTTCTGGCATGTGAGGCACTTTGCTACAAATTCGGCAACGTTGTTCTTCATTCTTGGCTACCAAAAGCTTGCTTTTAGGTCCTGGTATATCTTATTTGCTCCTGGATGTACCGAGTATGGCGTGTCATGAGCTTCGGATAGGATCTGTTTCCTGAGTTCTTTATTATTTGGAATACACACTCTATCTCTGAAATAGAGCGTGCCATCCTTGGAGACTTGAAACTCTAAACTCTGTCCCTTTATTGCCTCCTTTTTGAGCTTGTGTAGGGTTAAATCGAGGCCTTGGCTGGCCTTGATTTCCTCTAAGAGCGTTGATTGGAGGGTTATTTTAGACAACCTCCCTGTCAAAACTTCAATCTCACTGCTCCGTAACTCCTGTTGTAGTGCTTCTAATAAGGCATGGATAGTCATAAGTGACGAGGTATGCTTTCTGCTCAGTGCATCAGCCACCTTATTAGCTTTCCCTAAATGATAAAGGATTTCACAGTCGTAATCCTTTACCAGTTCCAGCCATCTTCTTTGCCTCATGTTGAGCTCTTTCTGTGTGAAGATATACTTGAGGCTCTAATGGTCTGTGTAGATCTCGCACTTGACGCCATATAGATAGTGCCTCTATATTTTGAGAACAAAGATGACTGCTGCAAGCTCCAGGTCGTGCATCGGGTAATTCCATTCGTGGTTCTTGAGTTGTCGTGAAGCATATGCAACCACTTTACCACTCTGCATTAGTATGGCTCCTAACCCAGTCTTGGACACGTCGCTATAAATCACAAAATTTCCTTGTCCAGCATCTGGGATGGTCAAAATCGACGCACTTGTGAGTCTTCACTTTAGCTCCTGGAAGCTTTTCTCACACTTGTCGGTCCACTCATACTTCTTCTCTTTCTTGGTTAGAGCTGTGAGTGGTGCGGCTAGCTTTGAGAATCCTTCAACGAAACGTTGGTAATATCCCGCTAATCCTAAGAAGCTGCAGATTTCTATTACATTCCTTGGAGTCAGCCAGTCACTAACTGCTTCAACCTTTGCTAGGTCTACTGATACCCCTTCCCTAAAGACCACATGACCAAGAAAATGGACCTTCTCCAACCAAAATTTGCATTTGGAAAATTTGGATACAGCTGATACTCCTTTAACTTGAGTAGAATGGCTCGCAGATGCTCCTCGTGCTCCTCATTTGTCTTAGAATATACAAGTATGTTATCGATGAATACAATGATAAACTTGTCTAAGAACTCCTTGACAATACGGTTCATTAGGTCTATGAAAACTGTAGGTGCATTGGTCAGCCCGAACGACATAACGAGGAACTTGTAATGTCCATATCATGTTTGGAATGCTGTCTTAGGTATGTCTGTATCTTTGATCCATAATTGGGGATACCTGAAACGTAGGTCAATTTTTTAAAATACTGTAGCACCTCAGAGCTGGTCAAATAGATCGTCAATCCATGGCAATGGATACTTGTTCTTTATGGTGATCTTGTTCTATTCCTAGTAGTCTATACAAATTCACAACGTTCCATCCTTCTTCTTTACGAATAATACAGGCGCTCTCTATAGTGAGCAGCTTTGTTGGATGAAGCCTTTGTCCATCAGATCCTTCAATTGAGTCTGTAGCTCCTTTGGCTCTGCCGGGGCCATTCTATACGTGGGCTTGGATATAGGGGTTGATCCTAGTAACAGCTCGATCTTAAATGAAATCTCTCACTTCGGTGGAAGTCCTGGAAAATCTTCGAGGAACACTTCTAGAAACTCTCAAACTGTTGGTACATTGTCTGGTCCTATCTCTACCTCCTAAGGCTTGTCTATGATGTGTGCGAGGAGTTCAGTGCACCCACTGGATAGAAGCTTGTGAGCCTTCATGGCCGATATCATCATCTTGGGTTGTTTTAGCAAAAAACCCTCATAGACAAACTTTTCATGTCTGACCAGCTCGAAGGTAACCTCTCATCCCCAACAGTATATGATGGCGTGGTACTTGGCGAGGAAATCCATACCTACTATCACGTCATAACCGTGCATGTCGAGGATGATTAGGTTAATGCTTAGCTCCCATCCGCAGATAATTACTAGTACTTGGCGTAGCCAGTAATTAGACAACAAAACTTCCCCAGAGGGAAGAGCAGTTTGAAAAGTTTGGTTCATTCTATCTACGTTCTAGCCTATCTTCCTAGCAAACTCTGACGATGCAAATGAATGTGTTGCTCCAGAATCAAATAAAACCAGTACAGTAGAGTTGGCCACAGAAAGTTGACCTGTCACCATGGTCGAGGTTCTGGCTTCTGCATCCTCTTTAGTGAAAGCATATATCCTCCCCTGCATCTCTGGAGCTTCCAATCTACCCTAGTTGATTGATGGGCCTTCAATTCTTCCTTGAGCAGCATGCAGTTGACCTCCTATGGCATGGACTTGGCCCTGTTGATTTTGCGGGTTAGATCGACAATGCTTGGTGAATTGGCCCTCCTTGCCACAGATGTAGCAACTTCTAGTCCCTAGGTGACATTCTCTTGGATGATTCCTCCCACACTTTGGGCATGGTGGTTGCTGACTACCATTTCCCCTGTGATTGTTCTTCTTCTAGGGAAAATTTCTCTGTTGCCCTTGGTTATTCCAATTCCCTTTCCTCTTATTATTATGATTGGATTGTCTGTAGTGGTGGCTGGCCCCTGTGTTCTGTTCCTTGTGCTGTGAGTCAGGATTCGGCCTTCCCTTGATCTGCTTTGGCTAATTCTTCTCTTCTCTCCTTGCCTTGAAGATTTTGGCCCTTCTCTCCTTGTCTTGGCCTAGCCAATATTCAGCCCGGATGGCCCTACTGACACATTTGGCCATGATCGCAGGACTATGGCCGCAGCTATAGACTTGGACTACAATGTTTGTCCGGAACATTTTTAGCGTCCTCTAGACCTTCTCCTTTTCGATAGGTACTAGGTCTAGGCAAAGTCGAGCCAATTGCTCAAACTTTCTTATGGCCTCTATGACCGTCATGCTGCCTTGGCATAGATTGTTGAATTCATCATGTTGGACTGCTAGGGCTTCATCATTAAAGTACATTTATCAGACCTCGACAATGAAGTCTACCTAGTTCATTGCATTGACATCCCTCCTAATTGCCATGGTCTTCCACCACTGGCGCACTCCTTTGCGCAAGGTAAGGGATGCACATAGCACTTTTTCCTTCTCCGTGAGCCCTATAAGGTCAGGATGACCTAGATGTCGGTCAACTAGTCGTCAGCCTCAACAGGGTTTGTCGTCCCTTCAAATTCAATACCTTTATGCACCTAAAATGCTCCTATAGGTCACCTTCTCTGTGGGCTGGTGCTAGTACGTTGGCTACTGCGGGAGCAGCCACAACTGACGGTGCTGGTGGGGTCTGGACTGGTAAGACTACCTGCTCTCCAGGTGTGTTAGGGGTTATTGGAGCTGCTTGGGCCGGTACCTTCATCGGTTGTGGTGCCTGTTGTTGTCGGTTCATTTGTTCTCTGAACTGGTTAAGCTCCCGTTGTAGATTTACCATCATTTCCTACATCATTACGAGACGTGCCAGGAGCTCGTCGCTTCGCGTAGCTTGGTTGGTTTAGGCTCTTGTTCTTGCCATTGTCACCTATGTAACCCTATCACATAGCAGGAAACGAGAACATAAGTCTTTTAACTTGGTACTTGGGTCTCGTATTACATATCATATTCTTTCTTACTTAACAATTCTATTTAAACATCATGGATATAATTATACATATTACATCTTTCCTCTCTCCTCTTACTCTTGTGATGTTTAATACGATTACCACATCGTATTGGGACATCATTTGAGTGCCAGAGACCGTCCTGCACTCTTATTATACTTGATCATTCTTGTAAAAATCATATTTAGGCCCTTAAGGCAAAATTACACTTCTTTTCATAAAATATTTCACAAATATATATAAATATCAGAAAGATACGTATAAACTTCTAGTTTGGTGGGAGTGGTACACACTTTCTAAAATACAATCCCAAAAGTACAATTACTATGTTAGACGGGGGAGCTACTGCTCCCCTCTACATTTACAAAACAAGGTTTCTATAAAAAGGGTTACTACTGTACAGAAGATATCCCAGACTCGGCATCAGACATTATCTCGTCCTCATGGTCATCAAGCGGAAACTCCTCGGGGTCTTCATCTTTGTCACCCTAGACGATACTGCCCTCGTCGTCACTAGCAATGATAATCTGGGGTTTATGCATCCCCATCCACTCATCGTCACTAAAATGATCAGGGAGTTCATCCCCCTCATCATTTGGTTAGGCATCAAGGATAGCCTCGTCATCATCTGCCTCCTTGTGATGCTCGGGAGACTGAAGGACTGGCTCGGGTTCTTCCATCAGATTCTCGTGGTCCTCGGGTGCTTTAGGAACTGCCGACTGAAGTTCGGTCATAAACTCCTCGTCAATCGATTGGGGTATTACATCTACTGGGTCACGGTTGAGGACTACTCACTCGGCGTCCATTATGTCTTGAATAAGGCACCTCAAGTCTTCATGCAGTGGAGGGTAGGGAATGAGGTTCCTCACATACCCTGGTATCTCCTCCCATAACAGATCAGCTATCTCTGAAAAAGGTCTATCCTAAGGGATATGAGGTAACATGGCGTCCAGAAACCTCTGGCAATAGTTCACCATGGTCTCTCCCTCGTAGATCTCCCAAATGTCGGAGAGGATCTGGTATCATCGCTCGTGCATATACTCCCATATGTCTATGTCTCGGGCTGGTGGAGTATTATTACGGAGGTCGCTATAGAATTCAGCCCACTGCATTGGGTGTCCGATCCTGTGCCGTCTGTTCCACTAGGTCAACGCTGGTCCTTCCAATCTGCTACTGGCCAGAATCACCTGTAGGTGTGGTGGAATATGGCACGCTTCGAAGATAACCCCCACATGATGGATCCAGTATGGGAGTTCGTGTGGGTGGTTGTCGTCATAGATGTCTGGCCGCATGGTGGTGAAAGCTAGACTCGTCTGTCAGTCCTCTTGCACTTGTTGAGGGTCTCGTGGTGCAGCCATAATCTCCTATTATAAATTAAAAGTCAACTTATGTACTAAACTTTGAAAAACAAAAGCTAGCTTACTTGGACGGATGAGGCAAGCATCCGGTGATGTGAGGTAGAGTGGCAGGAAACCGCTCTGATACCAACTGTGATGCATGTGCTCTCAGTGGGCCGGACCGTCACTTAAAAACTTGCTACTTTAAGTAATACTTATAGTTTCTTGCAATTGATACTTAAATTTACTTAATTGGATACCATAAATTTTAGGGATTTTTTTTTTGATAGCGTATGTATTTACTATTCACATACAGGTACTATTAACGGTTACTATTCAAAAATACCGCTTAACAATTACTATTCAAAAATACCGTTTAATGATTACAATTCATACATACTGTTTAATGGTTACTGTTCAAAAATACCATTTATCGTTTACTATTCCAAAATACCAGTTTATGATTACTATTCATAAATACTATTTAACCACACTATTCAAAATACTACTTAACGATTACTATTCATAAATACTATTTACTCAAAAATTATACGGAAGAATACTCGCGGTGTGTCCACAACCTCCCCTCACATCTGCCTCCGCCGCCATCATCGCCCATAGTTGATTAAGCTATGGGACGCTTACCTACAGCATGAACACACTCTATGTACCCCATGAGTACAACATGTTTACCGCAAAATATGTTTAAAACATAATACATACTTAAAATCATATAAACATGTCATATACCATGTTATAAACCATATATCACCACATAACATATCATTGAATACAAACATTACATACTTTGTGCATAGCAGAGTATATCTTATACTGAATGCATCTTATGATAGCTAGAAGCATAGTGAACTAATGCATACTATGATCAATGCATGATCCGATTATGTTCGTTTATGCTTCAGATTTCTCTTTTCTTTTCTTCTTGTCTATTTAGGCCCCATGTGTCAGTACCGTGTGCATGGAGACCAACGGTAACTCCCGAGGTCACTCAAAAAGCTGGAGAGCCATCAACGGATGCTCAACTTTCCACTTTAACTTAACTTAAGAACCTTTTCAATTGAAAAGGCTACTACGACACTCCTATTTAATTTCATCTTGCTTATTTGTTCTAGCCATGTGCTTCTTTAAGCTGTCCCTAGTCCTACGTGGCAGGGACTTACGGCTTCTAACATGATCTTTCACTAATTTACTTGATTAGGAAACTATATGCTCTTAAATATGCTGTGCATCAACGTGTGCATGGCATAAATACTTAACATACTGTAAAAATACTATTTTAACATCATTTTCGTTCATACTATAGGCGGAGTTGTACTTACCTAAATGTAAGCAAATGCGTACTCGTACTCACATCTCTATTAGCTTATAGGTTACCACCTGTCATCAATAACATATTTTTTCAGTACCTTCACTGAGTCACTAATATTATTAGTGACTATTACTTGTGTTTTTATGTGGTACCGAGGCCCATCGGTACCCTATTGTCCTACTTTGGGGATTTGACATCTTACTCCTATTGTTCTTTGATTAATTGTCTTCTTGACAGATTAATCATTGTTTCCTCATAGTGTTGTTCAAAACTCGGTCCTTGACTGATTGCCGACCAGTCAACTAACCAGTTACCTTGCGCGTTGGTAACTAGGTGGCGTACCGGGTTACTATGCATAAACTTGGTGTAGTAACTGATCGGGTTACTTGCCTGTTCAAGTGTGGTAGCCTACTGGGATACTATTCCTTGTTTGATGTGGTGGCTCATCAGGCCACTACGGCTTGTTCGGTGTAGTAGCCTACCGGGCTACTAAGGCTTGTTTGGTTTGATAGCCTACTAGGCTACACACATGATTTTGTTTATTTAAGAAAAATCATTTTGGTTACTTATAAAAATTCTTGAAAAACTTACGTGTTTGGAACCTGTCCCTTTATCACCCTTTTGGAAGGTGGGGGGAACATTTTTATGAAACCATGTTTATATTTTAAAGTGTTAAAAATACATTTTTATTTGAAGTATGTAAAACACATTTTTGATGTTTGCATTTTAAAGGTGGTTTTGAACCACTTTTGAAAATGGTTTTCAAACTTGACCGAAGCGACTTTGTTTGTGATTTTGGTAAACATGAAATTTTTTGTTCTTGAGTTGATGAACAAATCTCATGTTCATCTCGGAGCTCAATTCTATCTCAAACCGACCCTAATCTTACTAAACCTGTGGCCTATATGCCTAGTTTTTATAAAAATCCCAGTTTTGTGTTGTTTTGAATACGGCTCCGTTTAAGACCTAAAACGGCCAAATTTTTAAAACATGCATGGTCATTCTCAAAATTTTGACTAGATCTACAACTTTTGTGTGAGCCCAAAGTCCGATTCGGAGTCTAAGTGGTCTATTTTTAATAAAACTCGAGACTCTTTTCTGGGTTCGGATTTTGTTCCCAGTTTTGGGCACCGAGTGAAGACCACTCTAAAAACCTATCGTATCGTCGTTTTTGGCAAGGGCTATTGACGTAAAAACAACCGTATCAAATTTCCTTAAAACATCATATTTTACCAAATCCCAAATTTGGACCCAAAATGGGTCAAAATGGCTAAAATCCATGGCCTTTCCTTGGGATAGATTTATGTCCAGCCATATTCCTAAACGTTTGTAGCATTACGCATACAATAGCCATTCACAAAAATTGTAAACACAACCACAACCATATAAACATAAAAATGGAAAGCTAATGGCTCAAAATAAAATTATTACAAACCATTTGCATGAATAAATACACATAAGTTATCTTGATCAAAAACTTAAAATCACTAAATCACCAAAAGGGAGGGTTTCGGTTTTTACTTCTTGTGCTTTGAACCAAGCATAACTTGAACTAAGGCTTGAATGGCAAAGTGGCCATTGGTAATCAAGAAGAATGAGGGTTGGTTTTATGCTATCAGCACCAAAATATTTCTCTTAGCATTAACTTAAAACAAAGGAACTAAAACCACAAAGATTGGTCAAGAACCTTACCCTTGGTTGGACTTGAAATGGCTTGGAATCAAAGACCTCTAACACAAGCTTGAAGAGGTTGGCTTTTGGTAAATTTTAGCTCTGTTTTGAACTTGAAAAATGAGGGGTTTTGGGTTTGGAAATGGTGGGCTGCCGTAAGGGGGATGAGAGGGAATGAGCTGAAATTTTGGAGTGTGAAAATGAAGAAACTAAAGTCCAAGGTATGGCCATCCTTTTATAGGCAAACTTAAACAAGTCTTAACCAAACCTAAGCTCACTTAATCAAGCTTTTCTTAAGCTAATTTGGGGACAAAAACCTGCCTATTTTAGTCCTAAAATCAGATAGGCATGCGTCCATTTAAGGGAGAGGGTGAGAAAGGAATGGTGATGGTAAGGTGATGTGAGATTTGGCAATTGTTTATACAATGTACCATAACCTAACACAATATTTTATTCTTTCTTGTTGAGGTTTTTAGCTACCAAAACCAGCTAGTTTTCCAGCTAGAGAACATGGTTTTTGGGTCAAGAAAATTCATCTATGTTGCTCGCTTCGCAGTCTAGTCTTATACTATGGTTTTCGATCCTTTCGCATCAGTGTTCTAATTTTCATCCCGAAATCAGATTTTCTGAATTTGATTTTTATACCGATGATTTCTAGTTGGTTTATGTTATCTAAGAGCCCATTCTATACTAATTTACTATTTATTTTCTATACTATGGTTGTGTCTACATTGTATTGTCCTTTCACATGCTAATCGAGGCGTTTCCGGGTGAAATTTCTGACACAGTCTCTCTTGACTAATTTTGACATGCTAATTTCATTTTTATCAGTCTTATGTCTGTCCGAGGTCGTCTGGATCATTTTTTTAGGATCTGTGTGACCCTGCCTCAAAAAACATATCAGGTGCTCGGTTGACTAACTTGGACGTCTTGATCCTCTTCCCGATACTGCGTATCTCTCAAACTAAAATTCTTATTTTGTACTCAATCGACCAGATTGAGCCTATTGACCATTAATATATCAGTTTTAAGTCAAATTAAGGTCGTTTTGGCCAGTAACTTGACACTACGTTTTTCACTATTCACTATTCGCATGAAAATTATATTGTATTTTTCAACTTAATTACTCATTGCATAGTAATTAGGTTTCATGCATTTTAAGGATCTGCACAGTAACTTTTTGCTCATTACATGGCCTCTTACACAGCCACCTACATGGGCATGTATAGGACTACACAAGCGTGTACTAGTTGAGCCTTGCTCAACATGTCCGTGTCTTGGAATAGACTCATTTTATCAGTTGGTACACGGCCTCTTACACAGGCGTGTACCTGGGCGTGTCACACTACATGGCCATATACAGCTACACGGCCTCTAACATTCCATCAACCCGATCAGTACACAGTCGCTTACACAGAGGTGTACTTGACCGTGTTCACCTACACGGCCATATTTACTCACACGGCCTCATGCACGTGTACAGTACCAATGGTACACAGTCGTGTACATTACCGTGTTCACCTATGCGGCCATGTACAATTGCACGGCCATTTTCATGCACATAGTCTGGGCAGTACACAGCCACCTACACGACCGTGTACATGCCTGTGTTCTTCAATTTTGCACTAAAATGCATCAAATTATTCCTTAATTTCTCATTAAATGAAAATTAAGTTATAGGAATGGGGCGGTCCTTACAGTTACTATTGCTTGTTTGGTGTGGTAGCCTATCGGGCTACCCACACTATTTTAGTTATTTTTGAAAATCGTTTTGGTTGCCTTTATGATAACCGAGAATTTTCAGATTCTTGTAAAGAATCAAAATTGTATATATATAACAATTTTAATGTATAAAATGTGAAAAAGTTGTGTTTTAACACTGTTGAAAATACTGTGAAAATGTTCTAACAGTGTTAAAAAGTGTAAGTTTGGAGATGAAAAATCTTCCAGAATAGAAACGGGTGAGACGGCCCTAAAACGGAGCCAAAAACCCTGAAGAGTGCACGGAAGTGCACTAAAAGGCGAAATTTTACGGTAATGAATTTTGGTCAAATGAAAGCAAAATAAGGCAAACCGATCACAGCGGAGACGTAAAAAACCCACCTATGTGATTTCAGTAAATTTCCGTTCGGTTTGACTTTCGATCAAACGTTGACCACGAATTAATTCATGAACTAATTCGATGATGTCATATGTGACATCATAATTATGATGTAATTAATGGATAATTAAAGCTTATTAAGGAAGGTTGGTGGCATTAATGGCTAGGCTTAAAGGAATCTTGGATCAATGGCCACGATTAAGCTAAAATGGCTTGAAAAAAATTTAAGAAAATTGGGAAAAAGGGGCTCGGCCAAAGGAGGAAAAAATCAGCATAAAATTTTCATTTTGACCCCAAAAAGTTTACAAAAAAGTCCTTAAACAATTTCCTAATTGTTGGGAAATTTTGCTAAGTAGTCCTCCACTTTTTGCCTATAAATAGGTGATGAAAAATCACTTAGAAAAATCACAAAATGGAGTCAAAATTCTGCCCATAGAATCCATGAGCTTCCCTCCCATTCCAAGCCAAAATTTGACTAAATTTTCACACCAAATTAGCTTCCAAACTCATACCAAGGATAAGAAGACAAATTGATAAGGTCAGCCATAAGTTTAAAGCATTTTCCTTGAATTTCTTCAAGAAAATCCGTGCATGTTGGGTGTGGAAAAAAATGTTGAAAAATTTGATGTATTGTTTTAGTGTTTTGTTGGTTTGGTGATGTAGCAATGAAAGCATGAATTAGAATCATAAAACAAGCAAAAATTGTTCATGTTTCCTTATAAAATCCGTGGGCTTTGATGTGATGAAAGTGGGAAATTTTTGTGATGAATTTGATGAGGAAATGAGTAATAAGAACCTTAGGAATGAGGAAAAATTTTCCTATGATTTTAGAGCATGAAAACCGTGGCACAAAGCAATGTTAGAGTGAAAAATTCTTAGGGTTTTAATGATTGAAATGTGCATTAGAAACCTTAAGAATGGGATATGAAAATTGAACATTGTGATGAAAATTTCTTGGTGGTGAATACCATGAGAAATAGTGGCCATAATTGGGAAAAATTGATGAATTTTGTGTTGTGATTGAATGATGGATAATGTGGAAATTTTTTACGTAAAGTTTGGTAACTTTGTGTAAAATTGGCCTCTGGTATAGTACGTGGCAGGTACCAAGGTTCTGAGGTGTGCCTAACACCAGGGAAACCTAAAAATATAAGCGGAAATGCTGTCAAAATTTCTAAAATGCCATAAGGGCATTTCGGTAAACGAGGGGTAAAAATATAGGCTCAGAAATGAACCGAGGCCCTAGGTATGTTAGAACCGGTAATGAAGATTAAACCCAAAAAGGAATAGTAAAATGATCTTTCATGTCTAAAATACCGATAACGGGAAAAATTGACATTAGAGGTATTTTAGGAAACGAGGGGGAAAATTTATGGACGGGATAGAAAACTCGAGCCCCTCAGGAACCAAGGCTCGGGAATGGGATGAGAAACTTTTTAAGAATAGTGAAATACCCATTTGAGGCTCCGAAACGCTAGAAAAACTAGAAACGACCCTAGGTGTCGGATGAATAATATCTGAGGGTCGGGAAAGGAATAATTATCGATTTTGCAGCAAATAATGCTGTAAAAATATATTGAAGCCTAAGAAATATTATTTTATGATATTTGGGCTTAGAAAATCCCAAAAAAATGGTAGAACGGAATTGTTATGATCCCGAGACCCGTTAGGGATAAAATGGTCATTTGGATTAAAAATTTCCGAGAGGCTCAGAAAGGGCCGTAAAGGATCTAGAATACTTAAAATAAGATTCTAGAGGCCAGAATTAAGATTTCAAAGTTAAAAATCTAAAATTTATAAAGTACACGAGCATGTACTATGGGACACGGGCCTGTAGTGTAAACCTGAGAGGTATACGGTCTTAAACACGGGCGTGTTGCAAGCTGTGTACCACATAAAGAGATGAAATGTGTCGTAAAATTTATAACAAAATGAATGTATCCAAAGTGAAAAATTATGATGGGTATTAACAGACAATACTCTGTCTGTAAGGACCCCAACTAGAGACAAAATTGGAGAGGATTTCCGAAGGTGGACATTATCGTAGTTTTGGTAAGTTCAAACATTTTCATGTCTACAACATGAAATACTATGATATTTAATTATGTACTAATTGTACATTAGAAGTTAATTCCTACAGGCACTAGGGTGCAGTTAGACTAATACATCCCGAGAAATGATAAATTGAGAAGTGTACTGTGGGTATACTACAGAAAGAGTGTGACTAAAATTACGACACACTCTTTAAGAAAGAATGCGTGAGACCTACGGGAAATAAAGGTTCTTGACTTTTAGATGATGATTACTGCCACCCAGTCGAAACTATAATTAAAAGATGGTAATGAAATCATATTTGGCATACTGGCCTCTAATGATAAGGTGGAGGTTTATAAGTCCTTCAGGGACACCAGAACTGCTTCAGGCGATGATGGACTGGTGAGGATTAGCCATCAAGGTCGCTCTCAAGGCCTTTCACAGTCAGTGCACATAAGAAAACGGTACAAAGTCAAATTGAGCTCAACACCAGAACATAAACAAAGATAATGATAAAAAATGTGATGAAAGCCATAATTGAGCATAATTGAGTATAACCGACACTAACGTTAAGTGTAGTGGACTCGGTTAGGGTGACATGAATAGTAACCGGTTAGAGTCAAAGTTACTACTCATCGATCAAAAGTCAAAGTACTGTTCATGATGAATAGTAGTATTCACTGATGAATAGTAGTATTCATAGGAAATTTTATTTTTGATGTTTTTGAATCTATGTGATTCATAGTACGTATGTTTGAACTTACTGAGCCTGTTAGCTCACCGGTTTATTTATGTTGTAGGTAAGAAACCTGTTTAGTAGACTACTTGGATGGCGACAGGATATGCGGTGCCAATTGTGACGCCCCGTGCCCTCAGCGGCTCGAACCGTCACTCAAAAGCTTGCTTCTTACTTTAAATAATACTTATACTTTCTTGCAATTAATACTTAAAGTTGTTTAACTAGACATCATAAATTTAGAGATTTTTTTTGATTGCGTACGTATTTAATGGTTACTATTCCAAAATACTATTCAACGATTATTATTTAAAAATATTATTTACGGTTATTGTTCAAAAGTACTGTTTATGGTTACTATTCAAAAATACTATATAACGATTACCATTCACAAATACTATTTAAGGATCACTATTTAAAAACACTGATACTTAAACTTTGTGGAAGATAAGCTCACGGTATCTCCATAACCTCACCCTCACATCCGCCTCTGCCGCCACCATCGCCCATTGGGGTTTAAGCCTTAGGATGCTTACCTACAGCATGAACACACTTCGTAAGCTTTACACGCAGTAAGTACAACATGTTTACTGCAAAACATGTTTAAACATGGTATATACTTAAAATCGTATGAGCATGCCAGATACATATATCACTTCAACACATCCCATATTTAGTCATCAGATAACATATTAGTGAATATGAAACTTTATATACTTTATGCAAAACAGAAATATCATGATATGAATGCATCTAGAAGCATGGTGAACTAATGTACACCGTGAACTAAGCATGATCCAGTTATGTTCATTTATGTTTCATTATTCTCTTTTCTTTCTCTTGTCTACTTAGGGCCTATGTGTCAGTACCGTATGTGCATAGACCATCGATAATGCTCGTGGTTAAAAAAAAAGCCAGAGAGCCATCAACGGATGTTCAACTTTCTGCTTCAACTTACTTTAAAACCCTTTCAACTGAAAAAACCGGTACGACATGCCTATACATTTCCATCTTGTTAATCTTTTTTAGCCACATTCTTTTCTAAGCTGTCCCTAATCCTACGCGGTCGGGATGTATGGCACCTATCTTGCTGGTTCATCAATCTACTTGATTGTGAAACTATATGCTCGTAAATATGTGGTGCAATATCATGCACATGGCATACATATTTAAACATACTGCAAACCATTATTTTAACATCATTTTATTCATGTCGTAGGTGGAGTTATACTTACCTAATTTGCAAGCAAAAATGCATACTCGTGCCTTTACCAATTTACGGTAACCACCTGTCATAAATAATGCATCTTATTAATACTCCCATTGAGTCACCATTAATGTTAGGGACTATGACTTGCATTTTTATATGATACAGAGGCCTATCGGTACCCTATTGGCCTACTATGGAGATTTGGCGTCTAACTTGTATCGTGTTTGATTAATTGTCTACTTGATAGATTAATCATCGTTCCTCACAGTGTTGTTCGAAACACGGTCCTTGACTAGTTGCCGACCAGTCAACTGATCGGTTACCTCGCGCGTTGGTGACTAGGTAGCCTATCGGGTTACTATGCGTGAATTTAGTGTAGTAACCGACCATGTTACTTCGCTTGTTGGGGTGTGGTAGCCTACCAGGCTACTATTCCTTGTTTAGTGTAATGGCCCACCAAGCCACTATAGCTTGTTTGGGGTAGTAGCCTATCGGGCTACTAAGGCTTGTTTGGTGTGGTAGCCTACCGGGCTACACACACCATTTTCCTTTGAAAAAATTGTATAGGTTGACTTATAAAATTCTTGGGAAAAATACTTTATTTTGAAACCGTCCCCTTATCACCCTGTTGGAAGGTGGGGGATGTTTTTATGAGAACCATGTTTGTATTTTAAAGTGTTAGAAATACATTTTTATTTTGAAGTGTTTAAATCACATTTTTTATGCTTGCATTTTAAAGGTGGTTTTGAACCACTTTTGAAAACTGTTTTGAAACTTAGTCGAAATGACTTTGTTTTGATTTTGGCGAACATGAAAGTTTTCGTTCTCGATGAGATGAATAATTCTCGTGTTCACCGCAGAAACCAAATCTAATTTTAACGGCTCTTAATTTCATTAAACCTGCGAGCTAAGTGCCCAGTTTTTTTTGGTAACAATCCCAGTTTTACATCACTTTGAAAACGGCTCTATTTGAGGCTCAAAACGGCCAAATTTTTAAAACACGCATAGGTCATTTTGAAGTCTTGACCAGATCTACAACTTTTGTGTTGAGCCGAAGTCCAATTTGTACTCTAAGTGGTCCATTTTTAATAAAACCTGAGACCAATTTCTAGGTTCGGATTTTATTCCCAGTTTTGGACACCGAGTGAAAAACACTCTAAAAGCCTATAGTAAAGTCATTTTTGGCCGAGGGCTATTAGACACAAAAACGACCGTATCGAAATTTTCTTAAACACTATGTCTTATCAAATCTCAAATTCGGAACCTAAGGAGGTTGAAATGGCCAAATTCCATGGCCCTTCCTAGGGACAGATGTCCAGCCACATCCCTATACATTCATCGCATCACACATACTAATAACCATTCGTAAAAATTGTAAATACAACCACAATCACATAAACTTAAAAATGGAAACTTAAGGGCTCAAAATAAAATTATTACAAACCATGTGCATAAACAAATATCCATAAATGGCCTTGATCAAAAACTTAAAATCACTAAATCACCAAAAAGGAAGGTTTTGGTTTTTACCTCTTGTGCTATGGTCTAAGCACAAATCTGAGCTAGGGCTTGAGGAACCAAATGGTCATGGGAAACCAAGGGGAATGAAGTTAGCTTTTGCTAGAAACAATACCAAAATTTTTCTCTTAAAAATCAAACCAAAACAAAAACTAAAAACTACAATGATTGGATTTTGAAAACTTACCCTTGGTGCACTTAGAATGACTTGGATTTGAATCCTCGTAACACAAGCTTGTACGGTTTGATTTTTGGTAAGCTTTTGGTGTGATTTTAACTTGAAAAAGGGAGGGTTTTGGCTAATGGGAAAGGGTCGACTGCAGCTAGATGAAAGGGGAGAAGGAGTGTTGTGTTTTTTGGGTGGCAAATGAAAGAACAAAACCCTTGTGCAAAGGGTGCCTTTTATAGGCAAACTTAATCAAACATGCTTAAGCCTAAACCTAATTAATTGTCCACCATTTTACCCTAATCAAGGGACAAATTGCTACCCATTTTCAGACCATAAATGGGCGTGCCCTGCAGCATGGAAAGGAAGAGAATAAACAACAATTTATGTGACAACTGCTTGAAAACCACTTTGATTATTTTAAACCATGTGTCATAACTTTTGTATTTTTTAATGGCTACCTTCTGGGCTATGTATGTAGCTGATTCCAATTGCTTTTGCAGCTAAGGAGCATTAAATTTTGAGGCCAAAATTCATCTGTGTTGGCTTCTCATCGCAGTCTAACTTTATACTATGGTGTTCGGTCCTTTCTTGGCAGTGTTCCAATTTTCACCCGAAAATTGGATTTCTGAATCTGATTTTTATACTGTCAATTTCTAATTATTTTATACTATCTAAGAGCCCATTATTAGTCTAATTTATTATTCACATCCTATATTGTGATTGGGTCTACACTATATTGTCCTTTCGCATATAAACCGAGGCGTTCAAGGGTAAAATTTCAGACACAGTCTCTCTTAACTAATTTGGATGTGCTGATTCAATTTTTATTAGTTTTACATCCATCAAAGGTCATTTAGATCAATTTTTGGGATCTGTGTGACCCCATCCTGAAAAACGTGTCAGGTGCTCGTTTGACTAATTTGGACGTTCTGAGCCCAAATATATCAGTTTCGGGGTAAGTAAAGGTCGTCTTGACCCTCATCTTGATACTGCGTATCTCTCAAACTTTTACTGGTTGGTACACGACCTCCTACACGGTCGTGTAACTGGCTGTGTCACACTACATCGCCATGTACACCTACACGGCCTCTAGCATTTCAATAACCCGATCAGTACACAGTCACTTACACGGCCATATACCTAACTGTGCCCACCTGCACGGTCATGTTTATTCACACGGCCTTATGCACGTGCATAGTACTACGGTACACGACCGTGTATCTGACCGTGTTCACCTACACGGCCATGTACAATTACATAGCCTTCTTATGAGCACAATCCGGACAGTATACGACCACTTACATGGCCGTGTACATGCCCGTGTTCTTCGAAATTGTACTAAAATGCATAAAATTTCCCTCAATTTCTCATTAAATGCAAATCAAGTAACAGGAATGGAGTGGTCCTTACAATCTACCCCTCTTACAAAAATTTTCGTCCTTGAAAATTAATATAAATCCGGAAAGTCTATTTTCATATCTTTTTCCCGTTCCGATGTAGCTTCTTCGAGGTTATAGTTTCGCCATAATACTTTTACAAGTGGAATCACTTTATTCCTAAGAACTTTGTTCTCCTTGGATAAAATTTGCACAAGGTTTTCTTTGTAGGTCAGATCGGCATGCACTTGAACTAGCTCTTGGCTTAGGATGTGGAAACTATCTGGCACGTACTTCTTCAACATCGAGACATGAAAGACATTATATACGAAAGCCAAATCGGGAGGGAGCGCTAACCTGTATGCTACCTTCCCAACTCTCTCGAGGATCCCGAAGGGTTCTATATATCTAGGATGGTGTTTCCCTTTCCACCCAAAGTGCATTACCCCTTTCATGGGTGCCACCTTGAGAAAAACTGAATCTCCTTCTTGAAATTTGAGAGGTCTTAATCATTTATCTGTGTAACTCTTCTAGTAGCTATGTACTGTATCTAGCCTTTCTCTTATAAGCTTCGCGTCTGCCGTGGTATCCTTCATGAAGTCAGTGTTGGTGAGCTGTTTTTCTCTGGTCTAGTGCCAGTAAACCAAAGATCGGCATCTTCTTCCATAGAGTGCCTCATACAGAGCCATCCCAATTGAGGAATGATAACTATTATTATGCGAGAACTCTATCAAAGTTAGCTTCTGAACTCAATTCCCCTTGAAATCTAAGACACACGCTCTTAAGATATCTTCTAAAGTCTAAATAGTTCTCTCGGATTGGCCGCAGTCTGTAGATGAAAGGTGGTGCTGAACTTCATTTTAGTTCCCATTGCAGCTTGAACACTCTGCCAAAACCTTGAAGTGAAGCATCCATCGTGATCTAAGATGATCGATTTGGGTACACTGTGCAATCTTATTATTTGGGCCACGTACATTTCAGCTAATCTCTCCATCGAGTAACTCAATTTCATGGCCAAAAATTGAGTTGATTTTGTTAGTTGGTCCACAATTACCCAGATGGCATCATTCTCACTTGAAGTTCTGGGCAATCTGACCACAAAATCCATCATAATTTGCTCCTATTTCTACTCTGGTAGCTCGATCTTTTGTAACTCTCCTCCCAATCACTGATGTTCTACTTTAATTCTCTGGCAGGTAAGATACTTTGCTATGAACTCGACGATGTCATTCTTCATGTTTGGCCACCGAAAAATTCCTTTTAAGTCCTGGTACATCTTATTTGCTCTTAGATGTATCGAGTATGGTGTGTCATGAGCCTCTGATAGGATCCACTTCCTGAGTTCTTCATCCTTTAGAATACACACTCTATCTCTGAAATAGAGCATGCCATCCTTAGAGACTCGAAACTCTAAACTCTGGCCATCCTTTGTCTCTTTTTTGAGTTTGTTAAGGGTTGAATCAAGGTCTTGGCAGGCTTTTAATCTCCCCTAAGAGTGTTGATTGGAGGGTCATTTCAGACAACCTCCCTGTCAAAATTTCAATCTCACTACTCCGTAGCTCCTATTGTAGTGTGTCTGGCAAGGCATGGATAGTCATAAGCGACGAGGTATGCTTTCTACTCAGTGCATCGGCCACCTTATTGGCTTTTCCTGCGTGATATAGGATTTTGCAGTCATAATCCTTCACTAACTCTAGTCATCTTCGCTGCCTCATATTGAGCTCTTTTTGCGTGAAGATATATTTAAGGCTCTGGTGGTCCATGTAGATTTCATACTTGATGCCATATAATTAATGCCTCCATATTTTGAGTGCAAAAACGACTGCTGCAAGCTCCAAGTTGTGCGTCGGGTAGTTTCTTTCGTGGTTCTTGAGTTGCCGAGAAGCGTACGCTACTACTCTACCACCTTGCGTTAATATAGCTCCTAATCCCGTCATAGACATGTCGCTGTAAATCATAAAATTTCCCTGTTCAACATCTAGTATGGTCAAGATCAAAGCGCTAGTGAGTCAGCTTTTTAACTCCTAAAAGCTCTTCTCGCACTTGTCAGTCCATTCATACTTCTTCTATTTCTTTGTGAGTGCTGTGAGTAGTGCGGCTAGCTTTGAGAATCCTTCCACAAAGCGTTGGTAGTAACCTCTAGACCTAAAAAGCTACAGATTTCTGTCACATGCTTCAGAGTTAGCCATTCACTAACTACTTCCACCTTTGCTAGGTCCACGGATACTCCCTCCTTGGAGACCATGTGACCAAGAAAATGAACCTTCTCCAACCAAAATTCACACTTGGAGAATTTGGCATACAGTTGATGCTCCTTCAGCTTGAGCAGGACTACTCTCAGATGCTCCTTGTGCTTCTCCTTTGTCTTAGAATATACAAGTATGTCATCGATAAATACAATGACAAACTGATCCAAGAACTCCTTAAATACTCGATTCATTAAATCCATGAAAGTTGCAGGTGCATTCGTCAATCTTAATGACATAACAAGGAACTCGTAATGCCCGTAGTGTGTTCAGAATGTTGTCTTGGGTATACCTTCATTTTGAATTCGTAGCTAATGGTACTCGGAACGCAAATCTATCTTTGAAAATATTGTGGTACCTCGAAGCTGGTCGAACAAATCATCGATCCGTGGCAACGAATACTTGTTCTTGATCGTGATCTTGTTCAGCTCTCAGTAGTCGATACACATCCTTAACGTCCTGTCCTTCTTCTTAACGAATAGTACAGGCACTCCCCATGGCGAACAGCTCTATCGGATAAAGCTTTTGTCCATCAGATCCTTCAACTGAGCTTGAAGCTCTTTTAACTCCATCGGGCCATTCTGTGTGATGACCACCCTATACGTGTAAACCTAATTACTGTGTAATACGTAATTTTGTTTATAATGCAGTGTAGATTGCAAATTGAATGCATTAAACGAGTACAGGATCGTTTAATTATTATTCATGCAATGAAAAGGGCTATCGACAAGTATAATCGATCCACCTCGATATACGTGAAAATACGCGTGAAACACGTCGTATCCAGAAACGGCCCAGACGTCCATTCTTGACATAGAACAGATGAATTAGTTATCTGTATGCTCAGACAGGTCGTCTGAGGACAATAGTGAAATCTTGCCTGATAAATATACCGTACCGAGGAAATAGTCGAGGTGACAATTTTCTTGACATGAAACTGGTGTATTTATGGTCAGCAAGCCCAATCGGGTCAATTGGGCATGAAATACGAGGTTTTGTCCGAGAGACATGCAGTACCAAGAAAGGAGTCAAGACGACCTATTCTTAGCCCGAAACTGATATATTTAGTTTCAAAACACCGAAATTGGTCGGTTTAGCACAAAAGGGTGATTCCCGAGTGGGAATCACGCAAATACCAAAAACTGAACCGGACGACTCCGGATGGGTGTAAAACTATTAAAAATGGATTCAGTATGTACAAATTAGTTAAGATAGCCTACGTCGGACATTTCGTGCGAAAAAGTTGTATTATGCACACGCTGTGTCTGTACAATGTAAGACGTAACCACAGTGCGGGAAATGAATAGTGAATAGTGATTGAGCAGGCTCATAGGCATTGCAACCCAACCAAAAATAGCTAGAAATAACTAGAATGAAAATCAGAAGCCAGAGGTGTAATTTCAGGTAAAAATTAGAACACTACCGAGAAAGGATCAAAAATCATAGTAGAAAACTAGACTGCGAAAAGACCAACCCAGTTAGATTGTAACCATCCCAAAACCATGTCCCATTGGATGGAAACTAGCTAGTTTGATTAGTTAGAAAACCCCAAAAAGTAAGAATAAACAATGGGGAAAAAGTACACTAAAAACCCCATAAACAACAATTTATTTTCATCACCTTACCTCATCATTTCACATCAAATTGATAAAAAATTGGCTTGTTCTTCCCAAGGTTTGCGCCATTATGGTGGGGGGGGGGGGGCGCGGGAGAGAGGGGGTTGCACACATAAGAATTTGTCTCTTGGTTAGGCAAAGTTTTGGGTTAATTTAGCTTGATTTGATGAAGCTAATTGTGCTTAAGTTTGCCTATAAATAGGTGTCACCTTCCTTGCCCTTCATTTCCTTTCTTTTAGCTCCTAAAAGCCAAGTATTCTCCCTTCTCCTTGCAGCCAAAAATCTGCCCCTTTTCCCCTTAGCCAAACACCAAAATTTTACACAAAAACTCTTACATAAGGCTTGCCTACAAGGTTGCTTAGGAGTACACATCTTGAAGCTTATTTCGGTAAGGTCCTAGAACCAAGTTCATTTGTGGTTTAGTGTCATGTTTGGTTCGATAATAAGTGTAAAATTTTTGTGTTCTCTCCTAGCTCATATTGACCCCTCAACCCTTGGATCCCACGGCCTTTTGTCACTCAAGCCTAGCTCAGATTTGTGCTCGAACCGAAGCACACAAGGTATAAACCGAAAACCTTACCTCTTTGTGGTTAGTTGTTTCTAAGTTTTCGATCAAGAAGTTTATGTGTATTTGTTTATGCAAACGGGTTGTAATAAGTTTATTTTGAGCCTTTAGCCTTCCATTTTTAGGTTTGTGTTTGTGTGGTTGTGTTTACATGTTTTACGAATGGTTTGTGGATGAATGATGCATGGACGTGTTAGGGAAAAACTAGAAACAAAATCTATCCAGTTTTAGGGCCACAGATTTGGCTATTTTAGGACACGTTGTGGTCTGTTTTTGAGAAAACGTAAAATACAAAACTTTAAGGAAATTTCGTTACGAGCATTTTTGCACCAAATAGAGCTCGGCCAAAAAGGGCTTTAAGATAGGGTTTTAAATTGTTTTTCAATCGGAGGTCAAAACTGTGCCAAAATCTTAATTCCAGGAACAGCCTCAGATTTTCATTAAAACGACCCATTTTCCAAACAGGACTTCGGTCAAAACATGAAAGTTTTAGATCTCGAGGAAACCTTAAAACTGACTCATGGTAGGTTTCAAAAATTTGGCCATTTCAGGCCCCAAACAGACACGTTTTTAAAAGTGCACAAACTGGAATTTTTGGTAAAAACTAGACATGAATTTTGCCACGGGTTTTTATGATTTCGGACCCCTTGGAGGTCAAAGTGAGCTCTGAGATGTTCATGGGAGTTGTTCATCTCGTTGAGGACAAAAACGTTTATGTTTACCAATTTCTAAAATAAAATTGTTTCGGACAAGTTTCATATGGTTTTCCGAAAAAGGGTTCAAAAACCCCCTTAACAAATGAACACCAAAATGTGTTCTCCATTTTAAAAGATGAAAAATGATTTTCGTAAAAATGCCCCCACCTTCCAATGGGGTGCTAAGGGATCGATTTTAAAGAATTATGTTGATCCAAAACTTTACAAAATTTTTAGAACGTTTTTTGTAAAACTGGTGAAGTAGCCCGGTTGGTTACCAAGCAAAACTGTGAAGTAACCAGATAAATAACTAGCCCAACTAGTCAATAGGACCAACGTGAGGAAACCGGTTAGTGGACTAACTGATTAAACAGTCCAAACTCTAGGTAACCCGATAGGTTACACGGTCCATGCGCTAGGTAACCCAATGGGTTACACAGTTCAATACACAAAGAAGCCAGGTGGGCTACACCATTGGCAAAACACGAGCTAACCGGTCAGTAGACTGGCTGATGAACCGGTCAGTAGACTGGCTGATGAACCAGTCAAAGACCAAGTTTGAATGTGAAGGTGAGATACGTCGATTAACTTGTCAAGTAGACGAATTAATCAGTCTCGTTAGATACCAATACTGTCAAAGCAGAATAGATAGGTACCGAGGGGCATCGGTAACCTATAATAGTAAGGAGTTATAGTCGCTAATGATTGAAGTTACTTAAAAATGAATATTAACGACAATGCGTTATGATTACAGGACATTACCTGTAAATGCATCGAGGCGAAGTACAAACTGTTGGCAAACAGGTAAGTATAACTCCGCCTACAGTGTGAACAAAAATGTGTTTAAATGGTTAACCTATGTTAAAGTATGTTGTATCTTATGTTGGTTGCATGACATATAGGGGTTCATAATCACGTGGATTAATGAACTTTATAAGGTGCCGATACATCCCCGTCAGGGCATGATGAGGGATAAGCCCAGTTGAGCATAGGACACATGGTTATTGGTACTCATAATCCATAATTGGGTAATCAAATTAAGGGTGTCAGTCTAACAGGCCCCGTTGTTCACAAGAAAGACAAGTATAAAAGATAACAGGCCAAGCCGAGCCTATGATCACGGTGAATCCGATGATCTGCGCATAGTAATACTGACACCAGGACCCTTCAGATAAGAAAAGATAAATAATAACGAAGCATAATTTAAGCATAACCGGTTCATACATTGTTCATGGTATGCATTAGTTTTAGACACAGTATGCTTCCCAATGCATGACATAATGTGATATGTTTCTCATGCTACATGATGTGATTGAATAACTTGCATTTTGTGAGATGCTATATGATGTGTTCCCGTGTTTTGTGTATGTTATAATCTGTGATACATGTGATATATGGTTTATGGTTTACTATGCCACTGTGTATGGCTTATGTTTTAAATATGGTTTTGCGAATGATACATTGTACTTGCTGAGCGTTAAAGCTCACGTAGTGGGTTTATACTGTAGGTAAGCAACCTGCATGCTAAACACTACTAGACGATGACAGCGGCAGGGCAGATGTGAGGGTAAGGTTGTGGATACCACCACCAGAGTCTACTTCTGCAAATTATTTTGAGAATCTATTTTATGGAGAGTAATTTAACAGTTTAGCATTTTGTGTACTGTATGTTAACTCAAATTGTACTGAGATCTTTGTATGGATTTAAGTATAAGTATTTAGTACGTAATTTGGTAAACACCCTATTCAAAAAAATCCCTAAAATTCGGCATCTATAAGAAATGGTTTTTCAAACGAGATAAGTTAAGATAAGTGTTTTCAATGGTATCAGAGCGGCACCAGGGCACCGGTTCTCACAGTGGTATCAGAGCGGCATCCTGCCACCCTACCTCACATCAGCACATGCCAGCCTCATCCGTCTAAGTTGTTAGGAAATGCCCTAAGCATTAGAGACATTTTGATGTATTTATTTTGAATTGGATAATAAAATTATATATATAGAGGTTATTTGTTACATTGCTGTCTGTCCTCAATTTATTTACATGTTAAACTAAATGTAAGCAAATATGGCTCCCTGACTGCTTGTGTTAAAACTGTTAGAACGTTACATGTAATGGACTTTTGTGTGCGAGAAGACAATGTTCTAAAGTAAGCGGCCTAAACTAAGGTCTGTAGTCTATGGGGTTAGATCGAGCATCTAACTCATGTTAAGACTATTATATTGTCTAAAGCCATGGTGGGGACAGTTTGTCTTGACTGTCTGGAGCTGGACTCCCAAGTAGAGACATAGATATGTTGCTTGGTGGTGACATATTAGACCGGGACTAAAGTGTGATTGATCTACGAAGTCCGCTTTAAATGGATCGATCTGCTTTTGACGTTCATTGTGCAGTAACCTTAATCCTGAGTAGATGAACAGGTTCATGTATATGACTTGTGTACTTTGATGTTCCAATGGCTAAAGCGTCTGAGAGGTAGTAAGCTTATAGACCGGTTCATTGGGGGCATGACTTGTATACGATGAAGGGTTTGTTTACAGATATCAAAATCATAGCTCTAATAAGGAGTTAAGGGTATCCTCTTAAAGGCATTATACTGGATGTGAAAATGGATAAGGCCATGGGTCGTCTGCTGGGCGGATGACTTCTTATTCATATATGGTGAATAATTATTTTCTTTATTCGGTAGTATAATGGAACTTTAAGATAGCCTGATCCGTAGGATTAAACGGACTTTGACCTAAGGCTGATCGTGGATATCATATGAGGGTTCTGCATACATGACAAGGTCATTGGACGATAGCTTGTCACAGGCTTACGTAATACGATATATAATTGGGAGTTTAGTTTCAGGTCTATAGTGGTATGACTCTAAAATTAGTGATCATATGATTGAGTTGTTCAGTAAAGAATGATGATCATATGGATTCGCGGGAGCCGATTATATATGTCCAATTGGTCCCTCTACTAGCTCCACATAATTCCTTAAAGTTTGGCAAATTGATTTGTGTATGCTATTGGCTAGCTGATTATGCATGGATGGTATTGACATAGGATTAGAATGGTGGACAAGACTCTCTCTGGTTATATTAAGATTTTGTTTTGGATAATAGAGTACACAATTATTCGAACTCCAAACAAAGTTGCCATGATTTTATTTGAGATTGGATTGGAGTTGTAGAAAATTATCTATGAGAACAAGAATTTGAAATACAACTGTTTTGTGGATTTTGAAATTTGAATTTTGAAATTTGAATTTTGAATTTTGAATTTTGAATTTTGAATTTTGAATTTTGAATTTTGAATTTGAAATTTGAAATTGAAATTGAAATTTGAAATTTAAATTTGAAATTTGAAATTTGAAATTTGAAATTTGAAATTCAAATTTTGAATCACAGTCCAAGTAGGATTCGAATTTCTTGTGGTAAATCCACAAGGAAGAAAATTTGAATTTGAGTAGGATATGGAGAGGAAAATCTTGTTAGAATCCTAATTGAATTTTGAATCCAAATCCTAACAATAATGGATGAAAATTTTGAAGATTATCCTCATGGAATTTTCAGATTTTTTGTGGATAAAGTTCAGGGAAAATTAAAGTTTCAATCCTAGTTGAATTTGGATTCTCTCCTCCCTGATTATGGCCGAATTTTTTTAGGATAAATCCTAGGAGATTTTCGATTATTTTGGATAAGAATGAGATAAGATTCAAGCTTGAAAATCCTAGTGTAATTTTGATTCTTCCCTTATCTTTTGTGGCTGAAAAGATTTAGTGAAAATCCTTAAGGATTTTCGGATTTTTTGGTTGAAAAAAGGGGGATAAAATTCAAGTTAAAATCTTGTTTAGATTTAAATTGGATAATCCTAAAGAGGGCCAAAATTTTGTTGGGATTTTCCCCTTGGAAAATTTAGATTTTTTGGTTATGGATAAGGGATTATATCTTCTCCTAATCCAATTCGAATTCAGATGATCACCTCATGCAAGTCTATAAATAGAGGTCCTACCACTCTAGTTCTCTCAAACCACAGACTCTCAGGTGAGCAGGCTTATTGTTGCATAACTCACCGTGACAATAAGTTCTTTAGAGATCTGGGTGGTCAGAAGAAGACTAGCAGTGCTAGCATATCGATCCAGGTTCAGAGTGCCCACACACTCAGCCATTCGGGAATTGGAGAATAGTAGAGAAGGCTAGTTGGTTGAAGCCCCCTGGTCATTCTCCTCCTGCAGATTGGCATCCTAGAGGTATGAGTTTAAATTGTTGTTGGTTTGTTGTATATGGCATCATGAGATATTTAACGATCTTGAAAAATTTTTATTGTTTCGCTGCGCCACTCTGATACGTTTTTACCAATTTATTTCCTACAATTGGTATCAGAGCCATCTCATGACTATGCCATGTACATAAATTAGATAATTAATTAGTCTTTTTATTTATGTGTGGATTTGATATTTAGAGAGTGGCATTCTAGGATTCGTTTATGTTGTTATCATGGATTATATATGTAGTATGTGGTTATTTTAATATTTTAAATTATTATAAGCATGCTTGTTTTTTGCCGGTTATGGTTCCTTAGAATTTAGGAAATTTGTATCTAGGATTTTTTTGTAACAATGGGAGCAGTTTATTAACACTGTAATTTTTCCCATGGATTTTAATTTTTTGTCTCTTAAAATTATTATGATTAAAATTTTTGTACATCGGAAATGGTTTAGGATTTTTTTTGTAATTATTCTTGGAGGAGCTTGAAGTTTGAAGATCGTAATTTATTTTTTCCCCAAAGTTAAATTTAATTTAAAAGGTTGAAATTTTGATTGTGTGGAAAATTTCAATTTAATTGGGATTCAAATTAATTTTTGGAGATCTTAATGGGTAAATTGGAATATGGCACGAAAATTGAGACACGACCCCTTGAGATAGGCCATCCGGCCTTGATGGGGCTGCAGCCCCTGCCCTCGGGCAGGATGGGACTGCGGCAGCCCCTGTACAAGCCATGACTACCCACGGCCGCAGGCTTGGCCTGCAGTCGAGGGTGGCCGTGGTCCTCCCAAGGCTGGCCACAGCTTGGGTGTGTAGCTTGCCAGCTACTGCACCCAGCCTAGGCATGTAGCCTGGGGCTGCAAACTTGGCCTGTGTCCTGGCAGGGCTGTACATGGGGCGACCATGAGCTGCCAGCCCCTCGGGGGCTAGGGGCTGTCCACGGCGGCTGACGGCTTCTGGGGCGGTGGGGCGACGATTCAAAAATCGAAAATTTTGATTTTCAAATTGGAGATTTAATTTTTAAATCATGTTTAAAAATATGTAATTGAAAATTTGAAAATTTGAAATTATATATTATTACACATGATGTTTAAAAATTGTTTAAAAATTTGAATTTGAAATTTAAATTTGAAATTTGAGTTTGGAATTTGAATTTGAAATTTAAATTTTTGGAATTTAAATTTTAAATGATTCTTGGGATGAAAAATAAATGGAGAGGCTACATAAAGATGGGTATAAGAAGACAGAACAAAATTTAAGACCCAAAGAATGCTTTGGATGGAGTTTTGTAATCTTTAATTTTCTTTGTTCTAGGATGGAACCATGGCTTGATTATTCTGTTAATTATTTTTTCTGTGATATGTCATGGATGTATAAATATGTATTGATGGATGTTTTGTATGCATATTTGATAACATGTCATATAGGATAGGTGAGTGCTGCTCATACTATATTGATCATACATATTTGTCAAAACTTGCATGTTTTTCAAAATATTGAGTGGGACAGGGTTTCAAACAAAACCCACCGCCTCCATTGTTGATCCATATGTGAAAGCATGGTAACACCTCGCGCCAGTTCTGTCATAACCACACCCCTCGGTTGGTGTTTACCGCGGCCTGTATACTAGATTGGATCTCCTATATGGAAAACGTGTTCGGGTACGATCCTATTCATGACCACCCCTCGGTGGCTTGGTAGGACGTGGATCGGGCTACATAAACAATAGTTATACACTCAAGACTCGTTTAGTTATTAACATTCCTTAGAAGCTCTGTTAACTAAACTGGTGACTAAAATAAGTGGTTATTAATATATGTCTTAACCTTGGAGGATTTAAGACAACATATATTAATTGGACGGGGTCCATGTTCTGGCTATTTGTTTCATGACCACCCCTCGGTGGCTTGGGGCAATAGGTGCTGAGAATTACCGTTGTAATGCTACATGTTTTTTCAAGTTTCATGTAGGAACATACTTGTATGTTTTATTTGCTAAATTATCTGTATATTTGCTTGGGCTTTGTAATGATGTCTAGTATAATTTTATTTCAATTCAAAATGTCACCGACACCCCTCATTTCAATACTTACTGAGAATAAACTGAATGGTGATAATTATAAAGACTGGAAAAGAAATTTATTGATAGTTCTCAGCTGCGAGAGACACAAGTTCGTACTGGACGAACCATGCCCACTAGGGCCCAAACCTGACACACTACTTGAGGAGGTCCTAGTTACCTATACTCGTTGGAGAGAATCTAATGAGGTAGCTCGATACTATATTCTGGTTAGCATGACGAGTGCTTTACAAAAGCAGCATGAGACATATCAAGTTGCTGGGGAGACTATGGAAAATCTGGAGGACATGTTCGGAGGCCAAGAAAAATTAGCTCGACAGTCTGCTATAACCAGCATTATGAACTCTAAGCAAAAGGTGAGTACTCCGATGACAGACCATATGATCACTCTAATGGGATTCTTCGCTGAGGCTGCCGAGAATGTTGCTGAGTTGGACTACAACACCCAGATCGAGATGGTGTTCAAAACTCTGTCTAAAGATTTTGTGGGGTTTAAGGCCGCATACAATCTGGTGACAAGGGAGTTAGGACTAACCGAGCTCATGAAGCAACTCTAAACTTATGAGCGGATGATCAGGGATGGGGATGTGGTCCAACCCAAAGGAGAGGCCAATTTGGCAGAATCTTCCAAACCCTCATGGAAGAGGAAGAGGCCAAATCAGAAGCAAGCGGCTTCTAGTTCTTCTAATCCTCCTGTCTCGGATAGGAATAACAAAAACAAGAACAAGAAGCCTAGGGACCCTGGAAAGTCCAAATGCTTCCGCTGTGGGAACGTAGGTCACTTCAAGAAGGCTTGCCGGGAAATCCTAGCCGCCAAGGGCAAGGAAGGTAAGGAACTTCACAATTTGGAAGTGTGTTTGGTGGAAGAATTGAAAGACACTTGGGTCATTAATTCGGGCACCACAAATCATATTTGTGTATTTCTATGTAGGGGTTCATGGAAACAAGAAGTCTACATGATAGGAGCCTCTCGTTGCGGACTTGAGATGGCAGTTTGGTGGTGGCTGAGGCAGTTTGGTGGAGGTACGTCTTCCTCAATATGAGTCTTGTTTAGAGGGAAAGATGACTAAGAGGTCTTTTAGAGCTAAGGATACTAGGGCACAGGAGCTCTTAGAAATTATGCACACTGACGCATGTGGCCCCATGAATGTCACAGCACGAGGAGGGTTCGAGTATTATGTCTCCTTTATAGACGATTACTCGAGGTATGAATATATGTATCTGATGCACTGCAAGAGCGAAACCTTTGACAAGTTCAAAAAGTATCGTGCGGAAGTGAAAAAGCAATTGGATAAATTCATAAAGACACTTTGATCTGATCAAGGTAGTGAATACCTCTCCGACAAATTTCTAGGATATCTTGTAGAGAATGGGATATTATCCCAATTGACTACACCTGGTACTCCATAATAGAATGGTGTAGCCGAAAGGAGAAACAGGACCTTGTTGGATATGGTACAGTCCATGATGAGTTATTCAATGCTGCCATTATCATTTTGGGGATATGCTTTACAAACGGCGTGCTATATTCTGAACCAGGTTCCAAGCAACTCAATTCCCAGGACTCCATATGAATTGTGGCATGACAGAAAGCCCTCCTTTGGACATATGAGAATATGGGGCTGCCCGGCACATGTACTGGATGGGGATGTGAAGAAGTTGGAACCAAGATCAGAATTGTGCATGTTTGTAGGGTATCCAAAGGGAACTAAGGGAGGTCTGTTATATAACCCGAAGGAACAAAAAGTCATTGTTTTAACCCATGCGACATTCTTGGAGGAAAGTCATATGAATGACTTTAAGCCTTGAAGCAAAGTGGTGCTAGAGGAGTTATCTGGTGAAAGAACTGCTCCACAGTTTTCAGTCTTGGACGCAAGTCCGAGTTCCGGTGAAAGACCTACAGATGATCAACAATTTAGGGTGCCTCGTCTAGTGGGAGGGTTTCGAAGAAACCTAATTTCTTCATGTATGATGCTGAGGTATACCAGGTCGAGGCTCATGAGCATGAGGATGATCTAGTCACCTATGATGAAGCTATAAATGATGTTGATTCTAAATCTTGGAAACAGGCTATGAACAATGAGATAGATTCTATGAAATCCAACTCTATTTGGGAACTTGTAGATTTGTCGGATGGGATAAAACCCATTGGATGCAAATGGGTCTACAAAAGAAAGAAGGATGCGGAAGGGAGAGTGGAAACTTTCAAAGCTAGACTGGTTGCAAAGCGATACATGTAAAAGGCTGGAATCGATTACGATGAAAACTTTTCGCCTATTGCTATGCTGAAGTCTATCCGTATTCTTCTGTCCGTTGCTACAGCTTTCGATTACGAGATCTGGCAAATGGATGTCAAGACAGCATTCTTGAATAGCCATCATGAGGAAAGTATCTACATGATACAACCTGAAGGGTTCGTAGCAAAAGGCCAAGAAAGGAAAGTCTGCAAGTTGCTTAGATCCATTTATGGATTAAAGCAAGCATCATACTCATGGAACCAGAGATTTGATCAATCGATCAAGACTTTCAATTTTGAGCAGAACGTTGATGAATCCTGTGTTTATAAACCTATTAAGAATGGAAAAGTGGTCTTTCTGATACTCTATGTCGATGATATACTACTCATTGGGAATGATGTAGGTAACTTATCATCGGTCAAGCTTTAGTTGCACCAACAATTTGACATGAAGGACTTGGGAGAAGCTAATTATGTTCTAGGCATTCGTCTCTTCAGAGATCAAAAGAACAAAATGATAGTGTTATCCCAAGCTTCATACATAGATAAAATAATTGACAAATATGCAATGCAAGAGGCAAAAAAAGATACATAACCTTCTATTGCCGGTCTAACTCTTTGATTGGATGACTGTCTAAAGACATCAGAAGAAAGAGAGCGTATGAGTAAGGTCCCTTATGCATCCGCTGTAGATAGCCTTATGTATGCTATGCTTTGCACTCGCCCGGACATATGTTTTGCAGTAGGTATGGTGAGTCGATATCAAGCGAATCCAAGAACCAAGCACTAGCAAGCAGTAAAGCATATACTCAAGTATCTTAAGAGAATGAGGGATTATATGCTGGTGTATTCTGGAAGGGGCCTAACACCCGTCGGATACACAGACTCAGACTTCCAGACTTGTAAGGATTCGAGGAAATCGACATCTAGATCAGTGTTCTTGCTCAGAGGAGGCGCCATTGTATGGAGGAGCGTGAAGCAGGGCTATACAGCTGACTCTACTATGGAGGCTGAGTATGTGGCTGCGGCTGAGGCATCTAAAGAAGCGATTTGGCTCCGCAAGTTCTTTAGAGACCTTGAGGTCATTACGGGTGTTGACAAGCCTATTACACTTTACTGTGATAACACTGGGGCTATTGCCAACACAAGGGAATCTCGGCACCATAAGAAGACCAAGCACATAGATCGGAGATATCATATTATTAGAGGGCATGTGGAGACAGGCCAAGTAGATGTATGTAAGATCGCGTCCGAGGACAACATTGCCGATCCCTTTACTAAGACTTTGGGGGCTAGAAGCTTTGAGAGGCATGTAGAGGTGATGGGATGCGTAACATGGCACATCTGCTAGCTTAAGGCAAGTGAGAAATTGTTAGGAAATGCCCTAAGCATTAGAGACATTTTGATGTATTTATTTTGAACTGGATAATAAAATTATATATATAGAGGTTATTCATTACATTACTGTCTGTCCTCAATTTATTTACATGTTAAACTAAATATAAGCAAATATGGCTCCCTGACTGCTTGTGTTAAAACTGTTAGAACGTTACATGCAATGGACCTTTGTATGCGAGAAGACAATGTTCTAAAGTAAGCGGTCTAAACTAACGTCTGTAGTCTATGGGGTTAGATCGAGCATCTAACTCATGTTAAGACTATTATATTGTCTAAAGCCATGGTGGGACGGTTTGTCTTGACTGTCTGGAGCTGGACTCCCAAGTAGAGACATAGATATGTTGCTTGGTGGTGACATATTAAACCGGGACTAAAGCGTGATTGATCTACGAAGTCCACTTTGAGTGGATCGATCTGCTTGTGACGTTCATTGTGCAGTAACTTTAATCCTGAGTAGATGAACAGGTTCATGTATATGACTTGTGTACTTTGATATTCCAATGGCTAAAGTATCTCAGAGGTAGTAAGCTTATAGATCGATTCATTGGGTGCATGACTTGTATACGATGAAGGGTTTGTTTACAGATATCGGAATCATAGCTTTAATAAGAAGTTAAGGGTATCCTCTTAAAGGCATTATACTGGATGTGAAAATGGATAAGGCCTTGGGTCATCTGCTGGGCGGATGACTTCTTATTCACATATGGTGAATAATCATTTTCTTTATTCGGCAGTATAATGGAACTTTAAGATAGCCTGATCAGTAGGATTAAACAGACTTTGACCTAAGGCTGATCATGGATATCATATGAGGGTTCTGCATACATGACAAGGTCATTGGACGATAGCTTGTCACAGGCTTACATAATACGGTATATAATTGGGAGTTCAGTTTCAGGTTTATAGTCGTGTGACTCTGAAATTAGTGATCATATGATTGAGTTGTTCGTTAAAGAATGATGATCATATGGATTCGTGGGAGCTCGATTATATATGTCCAATTGGTCCCTCTACTAGCTTCACATAATTCCTTAAGGTTTAGCAAATTGATTTGTATATGCTATTGGCTAGTTAATTATGCATGGATGGTATTGACATAGGATTAGGATGGTGGACAAGATTCTCTCCGGCTGGATTCAGATTTTGTTTTGGATAATAGAGTACACAATTATTCGAACTCCAAATAAAGTTGCCATGATTTTATTTGAGATTGAATTGGAGTTGTAGAAAATTATCCATAAGAACAAGAATTTGAAATACAACTGTTTTGTGGATTTTGAAATTTGAATTTTGAAATTTGAAATTTGAAATTTGAATTTGAAATTTAAATTTGAAATTTGAAATTTGAAATTTGAAATTTGAAATTTGAAATTTGAAATTTGAAATTTGAAATTTGAAATTTGAATTTGAAATTTGAAATTCAAATTTTGAATCACAGTCCAAGTAGGATTCGAATTTCTTGTGGTAAATCCACAAGGAATGAAATTCAAATTTGAGTTGGATATGGAGAGGAAAATCTTGTTGGAATCCTACTTGAATTTTGAATCCAAATCCTAACAATAATGGACGAAAATTTTGAGGATTATCCTCATGGAATTTTTAGATTTTTTGTGGATAAGGTTCAGGGAAAAATTAAAGTTTCTATCCCAGTTGAATTTGGATTTTCTCATCCCTGATTATGGCCGAATTTTTTGAGGATAAATCCTAGGAAATTTTCGGTTATTTTGGATAAGAATGAGATAAGATTCAAGCTTGAAAATCCTAGTGGAATTTTGATTCTTCCCTTATCTTTTGTGGCAGAAAATATTTGGTGAAAATCCTCAAGGATTTTCAGATTTTTTGGTTGAAAAAAGGGAGATAAAATTCAAGTTAAAATCATGTTTAGATTTGAATTGGATAATCCTAAAGAGGGCCGAAATTTTGTTGGGATTTTCCCCTTGGAAAATTCAGATTTTTTGGTTATGGATAAGGGAGAATATCTTCTCCTGATCTAATTCGAATTCAGAGGATCACCTCATGCAAGTCTATAAATAGAGGTCCTACCACTCCAGTTCTCTCAGAGCATAGACTCTCAAGTGAGCAAGCTTGTTGTTGCATAACTCGCCGTGATAATAAGTTCTTTAGAGATCTGGGTGGTTGGAAGAAGACTAGCAGTGCTAGCATACCAATCGAGGTTCAAAGTGCCCACACACTTAGCCATTCGGGAATTGGAGAATATTAGAGAAGGCTAGTTGGTTGAAGCCCTTCGGTCATTCTCCTCTTGCAGATTGGCATCATTGAGGTATGAGTTTAAATTGTTGTTGATTTATTGTATATGGCATCATGAGATATTTAACGATCTTGAAAAATTTTTATTGTTCCGCTGCGCCATTCTGATACGTTTTTACAGATTTTTTTCCTACACAAGTAAGTTAGATTCTGTTTTAGTATTAGTATATAAGTTAATATTACACGTTCTACATTGTAGCAATGGCCGCTCCGGTGGACCCCCACTAGATACATGAAGCCGACAGGCGAGCCAAGCTTTCGTCGCTGCACGGCTAGATCGGTTTGATGGTTGATGCCGACCCTATGAGTTAATGAGATGGATCCGTGATATGGAAGTTATGTTCCAAACCGGCTACATTCCACCTCGCCTATAGGTGGATCTAGTGAGCAGTAGGCTACATGGCCCAACGAGGATGTGGTGGGAAGATTGACAAAAGATCGTCGGCCCCATAGAAGACTGGGTGCACCTTTGCCATGAGCTTCGCGTCGCATTTGCACTAGCCCCATTCAACGAAGCTCGCAGGGGGGGCCGAGATGTAGAGATCTGGACGGATATGCACGAGAGGCGTTATGACGTCCTTTCTGGTATTTGGGATGTTTACGAAGGAGAAACTATGGCACACTACTACCAGAGGTTTATGGATGGGTTGCTACCCTACATCCCTTTGGACAGGCCTTTTAGAGAGGTGGTTGAACTTCTATGGAGGGGAGTTCCCCGGTACATAAGGGACCTTATCCACTACCCTCTGCAGCATGAGCGTTTAGGGCGCTTCATCCGAGACATATTAGACATCAAAGCGGTAGTGATCGTGTGGCGCCCCTGAATCCAACCACGTGAAATTGTCATGAACCGACTCTGTTGTCGATCAAGACAGCCCTTGTGTCGAATCCAGATCGCCATTTAAAACTCTTTTTCTTAACTTTCATTTTTCAGGGTCCAAAAATTTCATCCATAATTTTTTTTTTTCCTTTTAGTACATACTTTCTCGAAAAAAAAAGCTAAGTATAAAAGCCATGTAAAATAAATACTAACTTTTAGTTGTCTTTTTGAGTACAGTATAATGTATAATATACAAAATATTCATACTGCATTTTCTTTTTTGACACATTCTCTTCAATTCACTAACTTTCAAAACTCAGCGGAAGACTTATGGCAGGACCAAGTCCACGGTGAATTCCCTATCCCTTGACACACGCACATCCTGCCACCATCCATATAGTCTACTGGACAGGTTTCTTACCTGCAGCATGACCAAACTGATGAGCTAACAGGCTCAGTAAGTTCAAACCTTTTAGTAAGAATCACATGGATTCAAAAACATTAAAAATTCAATTTCCTATGAATAGTACTATTCATCATAAATGGACTATTCATCATGAATAGTGACTTGATCTTTGATCGATGAATAGTAACTATTACCCCAACAGGTTACTATTCACGTTAGCCTAACTGATTACTATTCACATTAGCCTAACTGATTACTATTCACATTAGCCTAATCGGTTACTATTCACATTTTTCTAACCGAATTAGCTATACTTAGTGTAAGCTTCGATTATGCTCAATTATGACTTTTATTATATTATTGATTATTCCTTCTCTATTTGTACTCTGGTATTGAGCTCTTTTATGATAGTACCGATAATTTATCTTACGCGCTGACTGAGAGGGCCTAGGGAGCGACCCTAGAGCTTCTTCCTCCACAGCCCTTATTATATCCCCGTAGGACCTGAAAAAAAACCTCCATCACAACGTTGGAGGGGTGGTATGCCTTAAATGGTTTTATTACCATCTTTCAATTATAGTTTTGACTGAGTGACATTAATCGTCACCTTAAGGTCACTAACCTCCATCGTCCGTAGGCCTTAGATATTTTGTTTCTTTTATTATGTGGGACCTGTTATACTAACTAATCCCCAAATGTCCATAGGGCTTGATACCTAGTGGACAACTAGTACATAACAGAGTAATATAGTATTTCATGTTGCAGACATGAAAATGCTTGAACTTACCAATACTGCGATAATGTCCACTTCCGGAACTCCTCCGTAGTTCTATCTCTAGTTTGGGTTCCTATAGACATAATATTGTCTGTTAATACCTTATATTAATTATCACTTTAAATATATTTATTTTGTGATAAATTTTACAAAACATTTCAATTCTTTATATGGTATACGGTTTGCAACACGCCCGTGTCCCTGACCGTGTACCTCTCGGTCTTATTTTACACGGTCGTGTTCTACTATACACGCCCGTGTACTGATTAAACTCTAGATTTTCAACTCTAAAATCTTCATTTTAGGTTCTATAATTTTATTTAAGTCATTCTAGGTCCTTTAGGGTCCTTTTCGGGCCTTTCATAAATTTTTGGTCAAAATGACCATTTTACCCCTAACAGGTCTCGGGACCATAACTATTTCATTCTATCATTTTCTCAAATTCTAAGCCCAAATATCTTAAAATAATATTCCCTAGACTTCTGTATCATTTTACAGCTTAATTTGCTGCAAAATCTCAATTATCCATTTTCTTGACCCTCAGTTACTATTCATTCATCACCTAGGGTCGTTTCTCGTTTTTCGAGCGTTTTGGAACCTCAAATGGCCATTTCACTACTCCTGAAATGTTTTTCATTCCATCCCCAGCCCTCGGTCCTCGAAAGGCTCAGGTTTCCTATCCTAACCTAATTTTTCCTTGTTTCCCAAAATACCCCTAACATGAAATTTTTTCCTGTTTAGGTATTTTAGTTATTAAGGGTCAGTTTACTATTCCTCTTGGGTTGGTTTTCCATTTTCAATCCTAATCCACCGAGGGGTCCCGGTTTCCTTCCTAAGTATAATATTTTACCCCTCGTTTCCTAAAATGCCCTTATGCCATTTTAGAAATTTCGACAGCATTTTCGCTTGTATTTTAAGGTTTTCCGGGTATTTGGTATGCTTAGAACCTTTATACCTGCCACGTACTATACCAGAGGCCTATTTTATACAAAGTTTCCAAACTTTATATAAAAATTTTCCACATTAACCAGTATTCAAAATCAATACACAACATCAAATTCTTTCCAAACCTAGCCTTGGTTTATCATGTTAATCATCACCAAATGTTTTTTTTTTTCATCACAACATTCTAATTTCACATATCACTCTTAGGTTTTCTAATGTGTAAAATAACATTAAAACCTAACAAAATTTCATTTTAACCATAGCATTGGCCACTGATTTTTCATGCAAATCACATAGAAAATCTTATTTTCTTTCCTAGGGTTTTATTAACATTATTCAACACTAAAATTTTCCATTTTCTAGTGTTCATCACCCATGGATTTTAGCATGAAAATGCATCAAATTTTCTTGTTTTCTTGATTCTAATTCATGCTAAATTCAATATGTTACCAAATGAACATAAACACTAAACCAAAACACCAATTTTTGATTCATTTTTCATACCAATAATGCCACGGTTTTTTCATGGAAACATGCAAAATTTTTGCTTGTTTCTTAACCCTAAATCATGCTTCAAATTCTAAAACACTAAACTAATTATAACATCAACAAAACATCAATTTTTATCAATGGTTCTACACCTTCGTACCCATGGATTTTCACTTAGAAAATCAAGTAAAATTGCTTCAATTTGGAAGCTTACCTTATTTATTTGAATCCTTGATGCTAGAAATGAAATGGAAGCTAATTTTAGTGTGAAGTTTTGGAAAAAATTTGGCTTAGAATGCACTTAAGGGGCACGGATTTTTGGCTGCAAAAATGGCAAGAGTTTGGCCACTTTTCTTCATTTTTTTGAATGGATTTTGAAGCCTATTTATAGGTAAAAGCTAAGGACCATTTGGCAAATTTTACCCAACAATTTGCTAGTTGTTCAAGGACTAAAGTGAAATAAATTTGGGCCAAAAATCAAAAAATTTTTTCTTTCCTTTCCAAGTGGCCGAATGGCCTTTTTAATATATTTCCAAAATTTTTTTTCAAGGTTATTTTGGCATGATCTTAACCCTTGATCAAAAAAGAAAATGATCTTAGCCATACACCTTTTATAATACTTTCCAACCCTAAAAAAAGTTTTAATGTGATGTCATCCATATATATATATATTAATTCACTAATTAATTTGTGGTCAAATTTTGACCGAATGTCAAACCGAACGGAACGTTACCAAAATCGAGTAGGCGGGTTCCAGGCGTCTCCGGTGCAATCGGTTTGTTTTATTTTGCTTCCGTTTGGTCAAAATTCTCTACCGTAAATTTCTATCTTTTTAGTGTATTTCAGTGCACTCCCTAGGGTTTTCGGCTCTGTTTTCGAACCGTATCACCTGATTCTGTTCGGTAAGATTTTTCATCCCTGAACTCACACACTTTAACACTGCCAGAACATTTATTTACAATATTCTCAACAGTATTAAAACACAACTTTTTCATATTTTATTTATTAAAATTGGTACATACATATAATTTTAATCTACTCTTAGAATCTAAAATCCCCGGTTATCACAGATCGGCCCCGGGAACCCTGGCCCAGCTCATGATGAAGCAGGTCCCACCAACGCTGAAGATGACCTAGTAGAACCAAACCCCCAACCGGCCGGTGAGGACCCCATGGCTGAGCTTCCACCAGAGGCACCAGAAAATGCCGAAGAACCTATGGAAAAGGATCCTATCCCCGCAATACACCTAGTTGTATATTATCCCGAGGAGGATGACGACGACTATCTTGGTGAAGATGAATGGGAAGAACCCGAACCTGAGCCTCAAATCATCATAGCCAGTGATGACGAGGATAGCTCCTATTCAGAGGTTGAGGAAGAGGACCTAGAGGAGTTCTTTTTTGACAAGATTGACGACGAGGATGTCTCTGACGCAGAGTCCGTTTTGACCTCGGAGTAGCTAGGATGTACTTTAGTACATCCCATTTTGACTATATGTATGCATGTATGAGGGAAGGCCATAGCCTTTTCTCGCTTGATTTAGCCAGTCTGTTCTTTTGAGTATATGTACTAGGAAGTGTGTGCACTCACCACTCCTAACGGACTAATGTTATGTACTATTATTATGATATATGAAAAGTAATCTAGTTTTGTCTAAAGGCTCAAGATATGATCTCCCACACGTAAGCATAGTGCGATAGAATGTGCAAGATGGATCCTAGCACCTAACGATGCTCCCATGCGATGCGGTAGTCACGTTGGGACATCACATTACTAAGCAAGTGAAAGTTATGGAATATATATGTATCTTTATAATTAAATAAGAAAGGAGATTGATGTGTGATCTGATTCCTGAATACGAGACCCAATCTTTACCTTCTTTTCTTGCTGCATGGTAGGATCCTAAGGAAAAAAATGGCGAGGACACGAAGTTAGACGACGCAACCCTCCCGAGAGGAGGAATTGGCAGCACATCTAGCAGCCTTATGAGAAATGGTGGAGGACCAACAATGAGAGTTGGCCTAACTTAGAGCCCAACAGGGCCAATAGAACCAAGCACTTGTGACGCCCCGTGCCCTCAGTGGCCTAGACCGTCAATTAAAACTGACTTACTTGCTTTTGTTATACTTTCTAGTAATTTATTCCTAACTAGATATCATAAAATTAGGGATTTTTTTTACATGTACGTATTTACTATATACGTACATATACCGATTATTATTCAAAAATAATATTTAACGATTACTATTTAAAAATACTATTTAACAATTACTGTTCAAAAATACGATTTACGATTACTATTCAAAAATACTATTTAATGACTACTATTCAAAAATACGATTTATGATTACTATTCAAAAATACCATTTAACGATTATTATTCAAACATACCGTCTGACAATTTCTATTTAAAGTACTATTTAACCATTACTATTCAAAATACTGATACTCAAATTTTGCGAAATAAACTCACGGTGTCTCCATAACCTCGCCCTCACATCCCTCTTCGCCGCCACCATCGCCCATTGGGATTTAAGCCGTAGGACGCTTACGTACAGCATAAACACACTACGTGAGCTTTACGCCCAGTAAGTACAACATGTTTACCGTGTTTAAACATAGTACATACTTAAAAATATATAAGCAGTCATATATCGCATATACCACTTTAATATATCACATATCATATCAATGATTATAAAACTTCACATAACATGTGCATCACAGAAATATCGTGTACTGAATGCATCTAGAAGTATGGTGAACTATAACTAATGCATTATCCGGTTATGTTCATTTATGCTTCAAACTTTTCTTTTCTTTTCTTGTCTATTTAGGGCCCATGTGTCAATACCGTGCGTGCACAGACTATCGGTAACGCCCATGGTAAAATAGCCAGAGAGCCATCAACGGATGCTCAACTTTTTACTTTAACTTAAAACCCCTTCATTTGAAAGGGCCGGTGCGACACGCTTACGACTTTCCGTCTTGTTTATCTTTTCTAGCCATATGCTTCTCTAAGCTGTCCCAAATCCTACATGGTAGGGACGTATGGCATCTAACTTGCTTTTTTGTCAATCTACTTGATTGTGAAACTACATGCTCTTACACATGCGGTGCAACATCGTGTGCATGGTATACATATTTTAACATACTGTAAAACATCATTTAAAAGTATTTTCGTTCATGCCATAGGCGGAGTTGTACTTACCTAATTGCAAGCAACTTGAAATCATGCCTTTATCAATTCACAGGTTACCACCTGTATCAATAACGTTTCTCATTAATACTCTCGTTAAGTCACTATTATCGTTAGTGACTATAACTTGTGTTTCTATGAGGTATCGAGACCCGTCGGTATCCTATTGGCCTATTATGGGGATTTGGTGTCTAACTCGTATCGTGTTCGATCAATCATCTATTTGACAGATTAATCATCATTCCTCACTGTGTTGTTCGAAATGCGGCCCTTGACTGGTTTACCGCTCAGTCAACTGACTGGTTAAGTTGCGTGTTGGTAACTAAGTAGTCTATCGAGTTACTATACGTGAACTTAGTGTAGTAACCGACGGGGTTACTTCGCTTGTTGGGGTGTGGTAGCCTACCAGGCTACTAAGGCTTGTTTGGTATAATGGCCCACCAGGCCACTATAGCTTGTTTCGGGTAGCAGCCTACTGGGCTACTAAGGCTTGTTTGGTGTGGTAGCCTACCGGGCGATACACACTATTTTATTTTGAAAAATTATTTGGGTTGACTTGTAAAAACCTTGGTAAAATTCTTTATTTTGAAACCGTCCCCTTATCACCCCATTGGAAGGTGGGCGACGTTTTTATGAAAACCTTGTTCATATTTTAAAGTGTTAAAAACACATTTTTATTTTGAAGTGTATAAATTACATTTTTAAAGCTTGCATTTTAAAGGTAGTTTTTGAACCACTTTTGAAAACTGTTTTGAAACTTGGTCTAAATGACTTTGTTTGAAATTTTGTCAAACATGAAAGTTTTCATCCTCGACAAGATGAACAAATCTCATGTTCATCTTGGAGCCCAAATCTAACTCTAACGGCTCCTAATTTCATTAAACCCGTGGGCTTGGTGCCCAGTTTTTTTGTAAAAATCCTAGTTTTACATCTCTGTAAAAACGGCTCGGTTTGAGGCCCGAAACGGCCAAATTTTTGACACACGCGAGTGGTTCTCAAGGCATCAATGAGATCTACAACTTTCATGTTGAGTCCAACAATCGGTTCAGACTCTAAGTGGGTCATTTCTAGCAAAACCCGAGACTAACCCTCCGTCTGTTTGACACGTTTAAATTTGGAAAATGAAAAATTTTTCATTTTAAGAAAAATGAACATTCCTAAATTTCCGTATCTGAACATCCAACATTTTTCATTTTTGAAAAATGAAAAAAGAACTTTCTAAAAACAAATAGTTTTCATCCATCCAAACAACTTTTCATTTTTTAAAAAAATTCCAAACAACTTTTTATTTTTCATGTCTAAAAATTTTTCATTTTCCAAAAACAAACACCCCATCCAAACGGACCCTAAAGACTGGGTTCGGATTTTGTTCCCAGTTTTGGACACCGAGATAAAAACACTGTAAAAACCTATCTTAAGCTCATTTTTGGCCGAGGCCTATTCGACGTAAAAACGACCGTATCGAAATTTCTAAGGATAGATTTGTGTCCAGCTACCATAATACACATCCATGCATTTACATCCACAAACCATATGCAACTTAAAGTAAACACAACCACAACCATACTAACTTTAAGAAATGAAAGCTAAGGGCTCAAATAACTTAATACAACCTTGTGCATAAACAAATACACATAAAACCCTTAGATTGAAAACTAAAATTTTCAACCAATCACCATGAGAAGGGTTTTGATTTTTACCTTTGGTGCTTTGGACTCAAGCACACTTTTGGCTAGGCTTGGGGGGTCAAAATGTCATGGAAACTCAAGGGCTTGGAGTTGGTTTTATGCTAGCCAAGTTACAAAAAAAAAAAAATTCATTCAAACAACAACTCAAAACCAAGAATCAAAACACAAGGAAAATCAGTTTTGCACTTACCCTTGGTGCACCCGAAAAGCTTGGTTCGGTCTCCCTTTGCTTAAGCTTGGAAGAGGTTGGTTTTTTGTGAGTTTTGGTCAAGGTTTTGGCTTGCAAAATGTTGGCTTTTGGGGCTGAGAAGATTCGACAGGAAGTAAGGAAAAGAAGAAGAAAATGACTTGTGGTTTTAGGTGCGTGGTAGCAAAAGTCCATGTCTTATGTCAAGGGTGCCTTTTATAGGAAAAAATTAATCAAACTACTTAGGCTTAATCCTACTTAATTGTCTACCAAATTAATCAAATCTTGGGACAAATATGCTGCCAATTTTCAGACCAAGGGGGCATGGGCTACTCATTGGAAGGAGGGAGGAATAAACAATTATTGTTGACTAATTTTTCAAAAACCCTTAAATATTATATTCCAATGTGTCATGGCTAGGGAGATTATTTTAATGGCCACCTTTTGGGCTATGTATGCTACAGATTACAACTGCTTTTGCAGCTAAGGGGCATGGAAATTTAAGGCCAGTTTTATTTGTGTTGGCTTCTCATCGCAGTCTAATTTTATACTGCGGTGTTCGGTCCTTTCTCGGCAGTGTTCCAATTTTCGCCAGAAAATTAGTTTTCTAAATCCGATTTTTGTACTATAAAATCTTGGTTGTTTTATACTGTCTAAGAGTTTTCCACCAAGCATCAAAGATAGATTGACGAAATCAGTCAGATTCCTAGTGATAAAAGTTAGCTACTCGATCGAATGACTAGCAGAAATCTATGTGGCTCAAATTGTAAGACTGCACAGAGTGCCCAAGTCAATCATATCAGATCATGACGGATGCTTCACCTCCAGATTTTGGCAAAAAGGTTTAGGCCGCATTGGGGTCTAAGCTAAAGTTCAGCATAGCATTCCACCCTCAGACCAATGGACAATCTGAAAGGACTATACAAACATTGGAAGACATGTTGAGAGCTTACACCCTAGACTTTAAAGGAAGCTAGGATTAGAAGCTACCCTTGATCGAGTTCTCATACAACAATAGCTACCATTACTCGATCGGGATGGCATCGTGCGAGGCATTTTATGGAAGAAAATGTAGATCTTCGGTTCGCTGGCATGAGACCAGAGAGAAACAACTGGTTAGCATAGACTTCATCAAGAACACAACGGTAGACGTGAAGTTGATACGAGAGAGATTAGATATAGTGCACAGTCGCCAAAAGAGTTATGTAGATAAGCACCATAGACCCCTTGAGTTTCGAGAAGGAGACTTAGTCTTTCTTAAGGTGGCACCCATGAAAGAGGTGATGTGTTTCGGAAAGAAGGGAAAGCTTAGCCCTAAGTATATAGGACCCTTCGATATAATCAAGAGAGTTGGGGAAGTGGCTTATAGACTAGCACTTCCTCCTGAGTTGGCTTCAGTGCACAATGTCTTTCACGTCTTGATGCTAAAGAAGTACGTGCCAGACAGCTCCTATATTTTGAGACAAGAACCCGTAGAAGTCCACACTGATCTAACTTACGAGGAGAAACCCATGCAGATCCTAGCCAGAGAAGAAAGGGTGCTGAGGAATAAAGTCATACCTCTTGTAAAAGTGCTGTGGCGGAATCATAATGTTGATGAAGCTATAGGAAAATAAATCGGTAAAAATGTATCAGAATGGCGCAGTGGAGCAATAAAAAAATTTTAGATCGTTAAATATCTCATGATGCCATATACAATAAACCAACAACAACTAAAACTCATACCTCAAGGATGCCAATCTTGCAGGAGGAGAATGACCGGAGGGCTTCAACCAACTAGCCTTCTCTACTATTCTCCAAATCCCGAATGGCTGAATGTGTGGGCATTCTGAACCTTGATCGGTATGCTAGCACTGCTAGTCTTCTGCCAACCACCCAGATATCTAAAGAACTTATTGTCATGGTGGGCTGTGCAATAATAAGCCTGCTTACCTGAGAGTCTGTGGTCTAAGAGAACTGGAGTGGTAGGACCTCTATTTATAGACCTACATGAGGTGATTTTCTGAATTAGAATTGGATTAGGAGAAGATATTCTCCCTTATCCACAACCATAAAATCTGAAATTGTCCAATGGAAAATCCCAACAAATTTCAGCCATTATAGGATAAATCCAATCCAAATCTAAACAAGATTTTAACTAGAATTTTATCTCCCTTTTTCAACCAAAAAATCTGAAAATTCAAGGGGAAAATCCCCACAAAAAATTTGGTCACTTTTGGATGAGGGAGAATCAAAATTCCACTAGGATTTTCAAGCTTGAATCTTATCTCATCCTTATCCAAAATAACTGAAAATCTCCTAGGAGATTTACTCCCAAAATTCGGCCATTATCAGGGAGGAGAGAATCCAAATTCAACTAGGATTGAAACTTGAATTTTTTCTTGAACCTTATCCACAAAAATATGAAAATTCATTGAGGATAATCCTCAAAATTTTCGTCCATATTTGGTTAGGATTTGGATTCAAAATTCAAGTAGGATTCTAACAAGATTTTTCTCTCCATATCCAACTCAAATTCGAATTTCATTCCTTGTGGATTTACCTTAACAAATTTGAATCCCGCTTGGACTGTAATTCAAAATTTGAATTTCAAATTTCAAATTCAAATTTCATATTCCACAAAACAGTTGTACTTCAAATTCTTGTTCTCGTGGATAATTTTCTACAACTCCAATCCAATCTCAAATCAAATCATGGCAACATTATTTGGAGTTCGAATAATTGTGTATTCTATTATCCAAAACAAAATCTGAATCTAACCGAAGAGAATCTTGTCTACCATCCTAATCATATGTCAACACCATCCATGTATAATAAACTAGCCAATAGTATACACAAATCAATTTTGCCAAACGTTAAGGAATTATGTAGAGCTAGTAGAGGGACTAATTGGACATATATAATTGGGCTCCCACAAATCCATATGATCATCATTCTTTATCGAACATCTCAATCATATGATCACTAATTTCAGAGTCACACCACTATAAACCTAAAACTGAACTCCCAATTATATACCGTATTGCGTAAACCTGTGACACGCTATCGTCCAATGACCTTGTCATGTATGCAGAACCCTCATATGATATCCATGATCTGCCTTAGGCTAAAGTCCGTTTAATCCTACTGATCAGGCTATCTTAAAGTTCCATTATACTACCGAATTAAGAAAATGATTATTCACCACATGTGAATAAGAAGTCATCCACCCTGTAGACGACCCAAGGCCTTGTCCATTTTCACATTCAGTATAATGCCTTTAAGAGGATATCCTTAACTCCTCATCAGAGCTATGATTCCGATACCTGTAAACGAACCTTTCATCGTATACAAGTCATGCACCCAACGAATCGGTCTATAAGCTTACTACCTCTGAGACGCTTTAGCCATTGGAACATCAAAGTACACAAATCATATACATGAAGCTGTCCTTTTACTCAGGATTAAGGTTATAGCATAATGAACGTCAAAAGCAGTTCGATCCACTCAAAGCAGACTTCATAGATCAATCACACTTTAGTCTCGGTCTAAATATGTCACCACCAAGCAATATATCTATGTCTCTACTTGGGAGTCCAGCTCCAGACAGTCAAGACAAATCATCCCCTCTAAGGCTTTAGACAACATAATAGTCTTAACATGAGTTAGATACTCGGTCTAACCCCATAGACTACAGACCATAGTTTAGACCGCTAACTTCAGAACATTGTCTTCTCGCATACAGAAGTCCATTGCATACAACGTTCTAACTATGTAACACAAGCGGTCAGGGAGCCATATTTGCTTACATTTACTTTAACATGTAAATAAAACGAGGACAGATAGCAATGTAATGAATAACCTCTATATATATATAATTTTGTTATCCAATTCAAAATAAATACATCAAAATGTCTCTAATACTTAGGGCATTTCCTAACAGAAGCCACATGGGAACGGGAAGAAGACATGAAAAGAGACTTCCTGGAATTATTCTAATTTTCGAGGACGAAAATTTTGTAAGGGGGGTAGGTTGTAATGATCCCCATGTTCATGGAACCTAATTACTATGTAATAAGTAATTAAGTTAATGAATAAGGTATATTTGCCAGTTTGAATGCATTAAACGGATATAAAAATGTTTAATTACTATTCATATAGTGAGAGGGGCAATTGAGAGTGAGATCGATTCACCTTAGTACATGTGAGTGTACGTGTGAGACACGTAGTATCAAGAAACCGGTCTAGACGATCATTTCTTGACACAGAATTGATGAGTTAGTCATCGGTATGCTTAGACTGGTTATCTGAGCATAGCAGTGAAATTTTGCTTGATAAATATACAGTATCGAGAAAGTGGTCGAGATGACGTTTTCTTAACATAAAACTGATATATTTATAGTCAGCATGCTCAATTTAGTCAATTGATCACAAAACATGAAATTTTGTTTGAGAGACACGCAGTATCGAGAAAGGGGTCAAGGCGACCTTTTCTCAGTCCGAAATTGATATATTCAGACTAAGTATGCTCAAATTAGTCAATTGAACGCAAAACATGTTTTTGGAGACGGGAACATACAGTACCCAAAAACTAGTCCAGATGACCTCAGATGGACTTAAAACTAATAAATTTGAAATCAACATGTCCAAATTAGTTAGGATACACTGTGTCTGAAATTTCACACGAAAAAACCTAGTTATGTGTGCGCAGTGTTAGCACAGTGTAGACACAACCACAATATCGTAAATGAATAGTAAATAAACACAGAATGGGCTCATAAGCACTACAACCTAACCAGAAATGAATAGTATAAGAAACGGATCAAGAAAAATCTAATTTCAGTAAAAAACTAGAACATCTTTCAAAAACGACTGAACACCATCAGAGGAAATTAGACTGTGAAGAGAAGACAACACAGATGAATTTTCCACCTTCAAAATTGTTTATGCTGCAGTTGGAAATCAGAAAAGTAGCTAAAAAGTTCCATTAAAATAATGTGATAGGCTTATAAGCTTTTGGATTAAAAAATGCAAAAGTATGGGACAAACACATGTAACTTTTAGCTAGCATTTAATGCAAAATTTTGGCCTCAAGATTCAGCTAGCCCCATCGGTTTTGGAGAGCAGCTAATAGTAGATATTTGTGAGGGAAAATAAATTGGTAAAAACGGATCAGAGTGGCGCAGCGGAACAATAAAATTTTTAGGTCGTTAAATATCTCATGATGCCATATACAACAAACCAACAACAATTAAAACTCATACCTCAAGGGTGCCAATCTGCAGGAGGAGAATGACCAGAGGGCTTCAACCAACTAGCCTTCTCTACTATTCTCCAATCCCCGAATGGCTGAGTGTGTGGGCACTTTGAACCTCGATCGGTATACTAGTATTGCTAGTCTTCTTCCGACCACCCAGATCTCTAAAGAACTTTATTGTCACGGTGAGTTGTGCAACAATAAGCCTGCTCACCTGAGAGTTTGTGGTCTGAGAGAACTGGAGTGGCAGGACCTCTATTTATATACCTGCATGAGGTGATTCTCTGAATTCGAATTGGATAAGGAGAAGATATTCTCCCTTATCCACAACCATAAAATCTGAAATTATCCAAGGGAAAATCCTAAAAAATTTCAGCCATTATTGAAGATTATCCAATCTAAATTCAAACAAGATTTTAACATGAATCTTATCTCCCTTTTTCAACCAAAAAATCTGAAAATCCAAGGGGAAAATCCCCACAAAAATTTCGACCACTTTTGGATAAGAAAGAATCAAAAATTCACTAGGATTTTCAAGCTTGAATCTTATCTCACCCTTATCCAAAATAACCGAAAATCTCCTAGGAGATCTTCCTCAAATTTTCGGCCATAATCAGGGAGGAGAGAATCCAAATGCAACTGGGATTGAAACTTGAATTTTTCCTTGAACCTTATCCACAAAAATCTGAAAATTCATTGAGGATAATCCTCAAAATGTCGTCCATATTTGGTTAGGATTTGGATTCAAAATTCAAGTAGGATTCAAACAAGATTTCCTCTCCATATCCAACTCAAATTTGAATTTCATTCCTTGTGAATTTACCACAACAAATTCAAATCCCGCTTGGACTGTGATTCAAAATTTGAATTTCAAATTTCAAATTCAAATTTCAAATTTCAAATTTAAACTTCAAATTCAAATTTCAAATTCAAATTTCAAATTTCAAATTTCAAAATTTAAAATTCAAATTTCAAAATTCAAATTTCAAAATCCACAGAACAGTTGTATTTCAAATTCTTGTTCTCATGGATAATTTTCTACAACTCTAATCAAATCTCAAATAAAATCATGGCAACTTTATTTAGAGTTCGAATAATTGTGTACTCTATTATCTAAAACAAAATCTAAATCCAATCGGAGAGAATCTTGTCGACCATCCTAATCCCATGTCAACACCATCCATGCATAATAAACTAGCCAATAACATACACAAATCAATTTGCCAAACATTAAGGAATTATGTGGAGCTAGTAGAGGGACTGATTGGACATATATAATCGGGCTCCCACAAATCCATATGATCATCATTCTTTACTGAACAACTCAATCATATGATCACTAATTTCAGAGTCACACCACTATAAACCTGAAACTGAACTCCCAATTATATACCGTATTACGTAAGCCTGTGGCAAGCTATCGTCCAATGACCTTGTCATGTATGCAGAACCCTCATATGATATCCATGATCAGCCTTAGGCCAAAGTCCGTTTAATCCTACTGATCAGGCTATCTTAAAGTTCTATTATACTACCGAATAAAGAAAATGATTATTCACCTTATGTGAATAAGAAGTCATCCACCCAGCAGACGACCTAAGGCCTTGTCCATTTTCACATTCAGTATAATGCCTTTAAGAGGATACCCTTAACTCCTCATTAGAGCTATGATTCCGATATCTGTAAACGAACCTTTCATCGTATACAAGTTATGCACCTAATGAACCGGTCTATAAGCTTACTACCTCTAAGACGCTTTAGCCATTGGAACATCAAAGTACACAAGTCATATGCATAAAGCTGTCCATTTACTCAGGATTAAGGTTACTACACAATGAACGTCAAAAGCATATCGATCAACTTAAAGCGGACTTCGCAGATTAATCACGCTTTAGTCTCGGTCTAATATGTCACCACCATGCACCATATCTATGTCTCTACTTGGGAGTCCAGCTCCAGACAGTCAAGACAAACCGTCCCCTCCAAGGCTTTAGACAGCATAATAGTCTTAACATGAGTTAGATGCTCGGTCTAACCCCATAGACTACAGACCATAGTTTAGATCGCTTACTTTAAAACATTGTCTTCTCGCATACAAAAGTCCATTGCACGCAACGTTCTAACAGTTTAACACAAATAGTTAGGGAGCCATATTTGCTTACATTTACTTTAACATGTAAATAAAATGAGGACAGATAGCAATGTAATGAATAACCTCTATATATAATTTTATTATCCAATTCATACGGAGTTCTGGGAATTGATTTGCTTGGATCCTGGTTCAGAATATAGCATGCCTTTTGTAAATCATATCCCCAAAATGATAATGGCAGCATTGAATAACTCATCATAGATCATACCACATCTAACAAGGTCCTGTTTCTCCTTTCGGCTACACCATTCTGTTGTGGAGTACCAGGTGCAGTCAATTGGGATAATATCCCGTTCTCTACAAGATGTCCTAGAAATTCATCAGAGAGGTATTCACCACCTCGATCAGATCGAAGTGTCTTTATGGATTTATCCAATTGCTTTTCCACTTCGACACGATACTCTTTGAACTTGTCAAAGTGTGGCGGCCCGCCCCTCGTAGAGATCATACAATACTATTACAGTTAAGCTTTATCGACTCTCATGGGTCGCCGGCTAATCTATCTCTCTTTAAATCATGATGTTTTTGGGGAAATTTTTTTTTTAACATCATGTAAAACATTATCCACTATTTACCTTGTTTACAAGTACAAGGTAATTTACATAATACAGTACTTTCGTAAAGTATATATTATTACAAAAGACTGTTTCTTTTTCCTTTCTCTTTTATCGCTCAACAGAAAGACTCTGGTAGGACCATATCTCTCGCCTCTCATCCCATTTGACACTCGCAATCTCGTACGCCATCCAGTCAAACAAAGCTACTGAGCTGGTCGCTTACCTGCAACATAAGCAAAAATGGTGAGTTACAAGCTCAGTAAGTTCAAACATGCAAGAAATCAAATTTCTATGAATAGCACTATTCATCATGAAAAGTAACGTTAATTACTATTCATACATGAATAGTACTTTGACCACTATTCATTATGAATAGTAAGTTTGACCACAACACAGTATATCAACAATACATCTACCGCAATGTTAGTACTCTCACGAAACTATCTTATGCTCAATTATGGTATAGTTTCAGTTTTAGGTAATTATCTTTGATTACGTTTTGGTTTTTAAGCTCAGGTTGGCAGTACCATTTAAGTGCGTATGACTGGGAGCGGTACATTAGTGCTGACCTCCACAGCCTTAATCTCATAGCCCTGAAGGCAAAATTGTACATGAATGGGAGCGGTACATCAGTGCTGACCTCCACAGCCTTAATCTCATAGCCCCGAAGGCAAAATTTACCTCCCTGTACGGAAGGCTGGTACGCCAAAAGTGGTTTCATTACTGACTTTTTAAAGTTCTAACCCGGTGACTTCATATTGCCCCGTGGTTAGGAATGGTTCACATTTTAATTTTAGGTGAGTGAGTTTCACTAACCTTGCTCTAGTACCCGAAGCACAACTTATTATTGTAGGAAATTAAACCGGTAAAAACGTATCAGAGTGGCGCAGCGGAACAATAAAAATTTTTTAGATCGTTAAATATCTCATGATGCCATATACAATAAATCAATAACAATTAAAACTCATACCTCAAGGACGCCAATATGCAGGAGGAGAATGACTGGAGGCTTCAACCAACTAGCCTTCTCTACTATTCTCCAATTCCCGAATGGCTGAGTGTGTGGGCACTCTGAACCTCGATCGGTATGCTAGCACTGCTAGTCTTCTTCCGACCACCTAGATCTCTAAAGAACTTTATTGTCACGATGAGCTGTGCAACAATAAGCCTGCTCACCTGAGAGTCTGTGGTCTAAGAGAACTGGAGTGGCAGGACCTCTATTTATAGACCTGCATGAGGTGATTCTCTGAATTCGAATTGGACTAGGAAAAGATATTTTCCCTTATCTTTAACCAAAAAATCCGAATTTTCCAAGGGAGAATCTCCACAATTAAATTCGGTTTTCCTAGGATAAATCCAATCCAAATCTCAACAAGATTTTAACTAGAATTTTATCTCCCTTTTTCAACCAAAAAATCTGAAATCTTTAGGAGAAAATCTTCTCCAAATTTTCGGCCACTTTTAGGATAAGGAAGAATCAAAATTCCACTAGGATTTTTCAAGCTAAATCTCATCTCAACCTTATCCAAAAATAACCGAATTTCCTAGGATTAAGGCTCCAAAATTTCGGCCACTTTTAGGGAAGAAGAGAATCCAAATTCAACTAGGATTGAAACTTGAATTTTCCCTTGAATCTTATCCACAAAAACCGAATTTTCCATTGAGGATTATCCTCAAAAAATTCGCCCACTTTTGTTGGGATTTGGATTCAAAATTCAAGTAGGATTCTAACAAGATTATCCTCTCCAAATCCAACTCAAATTCGAATTTCAAACCTTGTGGATTTTCCATAACAAATTCGAATCCTACTTGGATTGTGACTCAAAATTTGAATTTCAAATTTCAAATTCAAATTTCAAATTTCAAATTTCAAATTTCAAATTTAAATTTCAAATTCAAATTTCAAATTCGAATTTCAAATTCAAATTTCAAATTCAAATTTCAAATTCAAAATTCAAATTTCAAATTTCAAATTTCAAAATTCAAATTTCAAATTTCAAAATTCAAATTTCAAATTCCACAAAACGGTTGTGTTTCATATTCTTGTTCTCATGGATAATTTTCTACAACTCCAATCCAATCTCAAATAAAATCATGGCAACTTTATTTGGAGTTCGAATAATTGTGTACTCTATTATCCAAAACAAAATCTGAATCCAACCGGAGAGAATCTTGTCTACCATCCTAATCCTGTGTCATCACCATCCATGCATAATAAACTAGCCAATAGCATACACAAATCAATTTGCCAAACGTTAAGGAATTATGTGGAGCTAGTAGAGGGACTGATTGGACATATATAATCGGGCTCCCATGATTCCATATGATCATCATTCTGTATCGAACAACTCAATCATATGATCACTAATTTCAGAGTCACACCACTATAAACCTGAAACTGAACTCCCAATTATATACCGTATTACGTAAGCCTGTGACGAGCTACCATCCAATGACCTTGTCATATATGCAAAACCCTCATATGATATCCATGATCAGCCTTAGGTCAAAGTCCGTTTAATCCTACTGATCAGGCTATCTTAAAGTTCCATTATACTACCGAATCAAGAAAATGATTATTCACCATATGTGAATAAGAAGTCATCCGCCCAGCAGACGACTCAAGGCCTTGTCCATTTTCACATTCAGTATAATGCCTTTAAGAGGATACCTTTAACTCCTCAGAGCTATGATTCCGATATCTACAAACAAACCCTTCATCGTATACAAGTCATGCACCCAACGAACCGGTCTATAAGCTTACTACCTCTGAGACGCTTTAGCCATTGGAACATCAAAGTACACAAGTCATATACATGAAGTAGTTCATTTACTCAGGATTAAGGTTATTGCACAATGAACGTCAAAAGCAGATTGATCCACTCATAGCGGACTACGTAGATCAATCACACTTTAGTCCCGGTCTAATATGTCACCACCAAGCAACATATCCATGTCTCTACTTGGGAGTCCAGCTCCAGACAGTCAAGACAGACCGTCCCCTCTAAGGCTTTAGACAACATAATAGTCTTAACATGAGTTAGATGCTCGGTCTAACCCCATAGACTACAGACCATAGTTTAGACTGCTAACTTTAGAACATTGTCTTCTCGCATACAAAAGTCCATTGCATGCATCGTTCCAACAGTTTTAACACAAGCAGTCAGTGAGCCATATTTGCTTACATTTACTTTAACATGTAAATAAGACGAGGACAAATAGCAATGTAATGAATAACCTCTATGTATAATTTTATTATTCAGTTCAAAATGAATACATCAAAATGTCTCTAATACTTCGGGCATTTCCTAACAATTATGTGTCCCATTCTTAATAGTGCCCGTAGCATATTTCGTCTCTCTCTCTACTCTATAGTAGTGCTCGTAGCACATATGTACCTAACTTATAGTTAGGACATCAAAGTTAGCAACAATAATGCTATATGTTGCAGACAGGTAAATTTCTGAACTTACCTTAATAGTTTCTTCCCCTTTTCTCTCTTGGATCTTTGATCGCCCTCCTTGTAAGTCGATTTTGGGATCCTACAGACAAAACCTTGTCTGTTAATTTCATTTCCATTTATAACTTTTATTTTTCATTAAAAAGCTTAAATAAAACCTATTTATAACTTTTTAGGCTTTATTTATCATTTTCCCCATTTTTCTCAACTTTTACAAAATTACGATTTTACCCCTATATTTTGGTAAAATAACAATTTTACCCCTGACGGAATTTTCTCGATCCAGACTGCATTTTTGGCTCTCAGGAACTTTTCTGACTCTTTTCTATTCGTCACCAGGTTCGTTTCTATTTTATTTCTATTTTTCACTTTCCCGACCCTCGGGAAGCACTATTCTGACCCTTACGTCGGTTTAGTGATTTTCTATCGTTTCGGAGCTTCAAATGGACGTTTTACTAGTATTTAAAATGTTCATCTAGACATTCTCGATCTAGGTCTCTGAGGCTCGGATTTTCCGTACCCGACTCGGACCTTTATTTCGTTTCCCAAAAACGTCCCCCCTCGGGGTCGGTTTTTCAGTTTCACTCGCGTTTTACATTTTTAAGGGGACGGGTTACTATTCATGAACCGCCCCTTAGGTTTTCCTTATTCAATTTTCCGTTAGAGACTCAGGTTCCCGACCCGACCCTAAACTTTTATTTTTAATTCTCTTTTTACCCCAAATGCCGTTTTCAAAATTTCGGCAGCATTTCGGCGTAAATTTAAGGCTACTGGCGTTAGGTACGCCTCGAACCATATGTACTTGCCACGTACCATACCACAAACCTATTTTATGTAAAAGTTTCCCAAACTTTTACATAAAAGCTTACAACATTTCAATTCACATTTTGAACCACATTACACAAAATTTCTTTAAATTTTTCCCTTGGTTTTGGCCACGGTTTTCACACTCAAAACCTAACCAAAACTTTTCAATTTTTCCACCAAACTTTAGGCTATTCCAATGTCATTATCTAGCACATTTTCAAGCCAATTACATGCATTTTTCAACACAATTTCCTAGGGTTCTTCATCATTACAACCCACGGCCAATTAAGAGAAACATGCACCAAATTTTTTTCTTTCATGCTTTCAATCATAAATCCATCATTTCCTTAATTAAATGCATGAATTTAACTATCCAAACATCAAGTAAATCATGCAAAATTTTTTCCCCAAACCCTAATTAAACCCACGGCCATATTAGGGTTATTTCACACCAAATTTTATTCCAAGCTTTCAATCATACAAATCATGCTTTACATTAAATCAAAACATGATTTAAAACATTTTAACACTTAAACCACAACAATTCCTCATTGACTACACTTGGTAACCCAGGGTTTTACCCTTGGAAAACCAACCAAAATTTTGTTTTTCTTTAAACAAAATGCATGGTTTTTCTTCTAATCACACCTTTAACAAAACCCAAGCACCAAATCAATCAAAACAAACCAAAAATTTTTCATCCTTTACACTATTTATCCCACGGATTTTAGGGAGAAAAATCAAGAAAAAAATGCAAACTAAGGAAAGTTACCTTGCTCACTTGCTTCCTTTGTCTTCAAGGAAGGGTTTGACACCAATTTTGTGAAGAAAACTTGAAGTATTTGCTTGGTTCCTCTTTGGTTGCTCACGTACTCACCATAGACAACACTTAGAAATTTTTTTGTTATGTTTTGGCTTGGAAATAGTCTCGGCCATTTTGTTCCAAATGTTGCCGACTTAAACTAGCAAGGAAGCCAATTAATTTGGCTTTCAACCAATGAGAAATCAACACTTATCAAGCCTATTTCTTTCCAAATTTTTCAAAAAATAAAATGATGGAATTTTGGCCAAATCTTGGCCTTTAGATCAAAAAGTGATTAAATCTTGGCCATTAATGCCACCAACCACCATATTTCTTTCATTTATTAATTTTGATTTATGATGTCATAAATGCAAAAGTAAAGTGTTGACTTTGACTTTACTATTTATATTAATTCGATTACTTTTTGACCGATGTCGGTTCGAGCCGAAATTTTCCTGAAATTGTCTCGACGGGTTCCTAAGATCTCCTGTGCAGTCGGATCAATTTATACTGCTTTCGTTTGATCAAAATCAATCCTAGAAGTTTTTCATCCTTTATTGCACCAGTTACGGTTTTCAATGCCATTTTTGGCACCGTTCTACCCGTTTCAACTCAGTGAATTTTTCTAACACTGAATTCTTACTCGTCAGTATTGTTAGAACATTTTAATATATTCTAAACAATATAAATACATTTATTTCACTCTTTAAATAGTACAAATTGTTATATACATACATTTGTACATTTTCTTCCGAGAATGCCTGAATTTCCCGGTTGTCACACAAAGGTTTCACTCTTGCGGTGCATCAGACACACATATCCATACCTCGAGTAATCGTCTATAAAGGAGACATAAAACTCGAACCCTCCTTATGCTGTGACGTTCATGGGGCCACATATGTCAGTGTGCACAATTTCTAAGAGCTCCTGAGCCCTTGTACCCTTAGCTCCAAAAGACCTCTTAGTCATCTTTCCCTCTAGACAAGATTCACATTGAGGAAGACATACCTCCTTCAGAGATTCTAGAGGACCGTCTTTCACCAATCTTTGAATCCTATCCTGATTAATATGACCAAGCCTTAAATGCCAAAGATATGCCTTGTTAGAGTGAGAAACTTTCAACCTTTTAGAGTTATCTATTAATTCGGTGTCAAGCAAATGAGTACATCTTTGGTTTGATCAAATATAGGTTTCCATCCATCCATCCAGAACAGATAAAAGACTTATTTCTACGAATATCAACTCTTTTACTAAAAGAAACTGAATAAGAATCCTTTATTAAACAAGCTACTGATATAAGGTTCCTCCTAAAATTAGGAACATAAAAACAGTCTTTCGATAAAATAAACCTAAATTGATCAAAGTAAAGGTAAATATCTCCCACTGGCTTAGCCACCACCAAGCTACCGTCTCCAGTTCGCAACGAGAGGCTCCTATCATGTAGACTTCTCGTTTCCACGAACCCTTGCATAGAAACACAAACATGATTAGTGGCGCTCGAATCAATGACCCAAGTGTCTTTCGATTCTTCCACCAAACACGCTTCCAAGTAATGAAGTTCCTTACCTTCCTTGCCCTTGGTGGCTAGGAATTCCCGGCAAGCCTTCTTAAAGTGACCTACCTTCCCACAGCGGAAGCACTTGGACTTTTTAGGGTCCCTGAGCTTCTTGTTCTTCTTCTTCTTCTTCCCATCCAAGACAGGAGGATTAGAAGAACTGGAAGCCACTTGCTTCTGGTTTGGCCTCTTCCTCTTCCATGAGGGTTTGGAAGATTTCGTCAAATTGGCCTCTCCTTTAGGTTGGACCGCATCTCCATCCCTGATCATCCGCTCATAAGCTTGGAGTCGCTTCATGAGCTCGGTTAGTCCTAACTCCCTTGTCACCAGATTGTATGCGACCTTAAACCGCATAAAATCTTTAGACAGAATTTTGAACACCATCTCGATCTGGGTGTTGTAGTCTAACTCAGCACCGTTCCGGTAGTCTCAGCGAAGAATCCCATTAGAGTGATCATATGGTCCTTCACCGGAGTACCTGCCTTTTGCTTAAAGTTCATAATGCTGGTGATAGTGGACTGTCAAGCCAATTTTTCTTGGCCTCCAAACATGTCCTCCAGATTGTCCATGATCTCCTTAACAGCCTGATAAGTCTCAGGCTACTTTTGTAAAGCACTCGTTATGCTAGCAAGCTTGTAGCATCGAGCTATATCATTGGATTCTCTCCAACAAGTATAGGCGACCGGGACCTCCTCAAGTAGTGTGTCAGGTTTGGGCTCTGGTGGGCATGGTTCATCCAGTACGAACTTGTGTCTCTCGTAGCTGAGAACTATCAACAGATTTCTTTTCCAATGCTTATAATTATCGCCATTCAGTTTATTCTCAGTAAATATTGAAATGAGGGGTGTCGGTGACATTTCGAACTGAAATAAAATTATACTAGACATCATTATAAAGCCCAAGCAAATACATAGATAATTTAGCATATAAAACATGCAAGTATGTTCCTACATGAAACTTGAAAAACATGTAGCATTGCAACGGTAATTCTCAGCACCTATTGCCCCAAGCCACCAAGGGATGGTCATGAAAACAAGTAGTCAGAACATGGACCCCGTCTAATTAATATATGTTGCCTTAAATCCTCCAAGGTTAAGACATTAATAATCACTTATTTGGCCACCAGTTTAGTTAATAGAGCTTCTAGGGAAGGTTAATAACTAAACGAGTCTTGAGTGTATAACCATTGTTTATGTAGCCCGATCCAAGTCCTACCAAGCCACCGAGGGGTGGTCATGAATAGGATCGTACCCGAACACGTTTTCCACATAGGAGATCCAATCTAGTGTACTGGCAGCGGTAAACACCTACCGAGGGGTGTGGTCAGGGCAGAACTGACGCGAAGCATTACCATGCTTCCACATATTGATCAACAATGGAGGCCGTGGGTTTTGTTTGAAACCCTCTCCCACTCAATATTTTGAAAAACATGCAAGTTTTGACAAATATGTATGATCAATATAGTATGAGCGGCACTCACGTATCCTATATGACATGTTATCAAGTATGCATACAAAACATCCATCAATACATATTTATACATCCATGACATATCATAGAAAAAATAATTGACAGATAAATAACTAAGCCATGGTTCCATCCTAGAACAAAGAAAATAAAGATTACAAAATTCCATCCAAAGCATTCTTTGGGTCTTAAATTTTGTTCCGTCTTCTTGTATCCATCTTTATGTTGCCTCTCCATTTATTTCTCATCTCACGAATCATTTAAAATTTAAATTCAAAAAATTTAAATTTCAAATTCAAATTCCAAATTCGAATTTCAAATTCAAAATTTTAAACAATTTTAAACATCATGTATAATAATATGTAATTTCAAAAATTTCAAATTTTCAATTACATATTTTTAAACATGATTTAAAATTAAATCTAAAATTTAAAAATCAAAATTTTTTGATTTTGAACCATCGTACCACCGCCCCTGTAGGCGGCAATGCAGCAGGCTGGGCGCAGCAGTCGGTAGGCTACACGCCCAAGCTGCAGCCAGCCTTGGGAAGTCCACGGCAACTCTCGGCTGCAGGCCAAGCCTGTGGCCATGGGTGGTTATGGCCTGCACAGGGGCTACCACAGCCTGATCCTGCCCGAGGGCAGGGGCTGCAACCCTACCATGGCCCGACGGCCTATCCCGGGGGGTTGTGTCTTGATTTTCGTGCCATATTCCAATTTACCCATTAGGATCTCCAAAAATTAATTTGAATCCCAATTAAATTGAAATTTTCCACACAATCAAAATTTCAACCTTTAAATTAAATTTAACTTTTGGGAAAAATAAATTACGGTCTTCAATCTTCAATCTCCTCCAAGAATAATTACATAAAAAATCTAAACAGTTTTCGATGTACAAAAATTCTAATCATAATAATTCTAAGAGACAAAATTAAAATCCATGGGAAAATTACAGTGTTAATAAACTGCTCCCATGGTTACATAAAAATTCGTAGATACAATTTTTCTAAATTCTAAGAAACCATAAACGGCAAAAACAAGCATGCTTATAATAATTTAAAAAATTAAAATAACCACATACTTTATACATAATGCATGATAACAACATAAAGGAAACCTAGAATGCCACTCTCTAAATATCAAATCCATACATAAACGAAAAGACTAAGTAATTGTCCAATTTATGTACATGGTATAGTCATGAGATGGCTCTGATACCAATTGTAGGAAAATAAATCGGTAAAAACGTATCAGAATGGCGCAGCGGAGCAATAAAAAATTTTTAGATTGTTAAATATCTCATGATGCCATATACAATAAACCAACAACAACTAAAACTCATACCTCAAGGATGCCAATCTTGCAGGAGGAGAATGACTGGAGGGCTTCAACCAACTAGCCTTCTCTACTATTCTCCAAATCCCGAATGACTGAATGTGTGGGCACTCTGAATCTCGATCGGTATGCTAGCACTGCTAGTCTTCTGCTAGCACTGCTAGTCTTCTGCCAACCACCCAGATATCTAAAGAACTTATTGTCACGGAGGGCTGTGCAATAATAAGCCTGCTCACCTGAGAGTCTGTGGTCTAAGAGAACTGGAGTGGCAGGACCTCTATTTATAGGCCTGCATGAGGTGATTTTCTGAATTCAAATTGGATTAGGAGAAGATATTCTCCCTTATCCACAACCATAAAATCTGAAATTGCCCAAGGGAAAATCCCAACAAATTTCAGCCATTATAGGATAAATCCAATCCAAATCTAAACAAGATTTTAACTAGACTTTTATCTCCCTTTTTCAACCAAAAAATCCGAAAATTCAAGGGGAAAATCCCCACAAAAAATTTGGTCACTTTTGGATAAGGGAGAATCAAAATTCCACTAGGATTTTCAAGCTTGAATCTTATCTCATCCTTATCCAAAATACCAAAAATCTCCTAGGAGATTTACTCCCAAAATTCTGCCATTATCAGGGAGGAGAGAATCCAAATTCAACTAGGATTGAAATTTGAATTTTTTCTTGAACCGTATCCACAAAAATCTGAAAATTCATTAAGGATAATCCTCAAAATTTTCGTCCATATTTGGTTAGGATTTGGATTCAAAATTCAAGTAGGATTCTAACAAGATTTTCCTCTCCATATCCAACTCAAATTCTAATTTCATTCCTTGTGGATTTACCACAACAAATTTGAATCCCACTTGGATTGTAATTCAAAATTTGAATTTCAATTTTCAAATTCAAATTTCAAAATCCACAAAACAGTTGTACTTTAAATTCTTGTTCTCGTGGATAATTTTCTACAACTCCAATGCAATCTCAAATCAAATCATGGCAACTTTATTTGGAGTTCGAATAATTGTGTAATCTATTATCCAAAACAAAATCTGAATCTAACCGAAGAGAATCTTGTCTACCATCCTAATCATATGTCAACACCATCCATGCACAATAAACTAGCCAATAATATACACAAATCAATTTTGCCAAACATTAAGGAATTATGTAGAGCTAGTAGAGGGACTAATTGGACATATATAATTGGGCTCCCACAAATCCATATGATCATCATTCTTTATCGAATAACTCAATCATATGATCACTAATTTCAGAGTCACACCACTATAAACCTAAAACTGAACTCCCAATTATATACTGTATTACGTAAGCCTGTGACAAGCTATCGTCCAATGACCTTGTCATGCATGCAAAACCCTCATATGATATCCATGATCTGCCTTAGGCTAAAGTCCGTTTAATCCTACTGATCAGGCTATCTTAAAGTTCCATTATACTACCGAATTAAGAAAATGATTATTCACCACTTGTGAATAAGAAGTCATCCACCCTGTAGACGACCCAAGACCTTGTCCATTTTCACATTCAGTATAATGCCTTTAAGAGGATATCCTTAACTCCCCATCAGACCTATGATTCCAATATCTGTAAATGAACCTTTCATCGTATACAAGTCATGCACCCAACGAATCGGTCTATAAGCTTACTACCTCTGGGACGCTTTAGCCGTTGGAACATCAAAGTACACAAGTCATATACATGAAGCTGTCCTTTTACTCAGGATTAAGGTTACTGCATAATGAATGTCAAAAGCAGATCGATCCACTCAAAGCGGACTTCATAGATCAATCACGCTTTAGTCTCGGTCTAAATATGTCACCACCAAGCAATATATCTATGTCTCTACTTGGGAGTCCAGCTCCAGACAGTCAAGACAAACCGTCCCCTCTAAGGCTTTAGACAACATAATAGTCTTAACATGAGTTAGATGCTCGGTCTAACCCCATAGACTACAAACCATAGTTTAGACCGCTAACTTTAGAACATTGCCTTCTCGCATACGGAAGTCCATTGCATACAACGTTCTAACTATTTAACACAAGCAGTCAGGGAGCCATATTTGCTTACATTTACTTTAACATGTAAATAAAATGAGGACAGATAGCAATGTAATGAATAACCTCTATATATATAATTTTATTATCCAGTTCAAAATAAATACATCAAAATGTCTCTAATACTTAGGGCATTTCCTAGCAGAAGCCACATGGGAACGGAAAGAAGACATGAGAAGAGACTTCCTGGAATTATTCTAATTTTCGAGGACGAAAATTTTGTAAGGGGGGTAGGTTGTAATGATCCCCATGTTCATGGAACCTAATTACTATGTAATAAGTAATTAAGTGAATGAATACAGTATATTTGCCTGTTTGAATGCATTAAACGGATACAAAAATATTTAATTACTATTCATATAGTGAGAGGGGCAATTGAGAGTGAGATCGATTCACCTTAGTACATGTGAGTGTACGTGTGAGACACGTAGTATCAAGAAACCGGTCTAGACGATCATTTCTTGATACAGAATTGATGAGTTAGTCATCAGTATGCTTAGACTGGTTATCTACGCATAGTAGTGAAATTTTGCTTGATAAATATACAGTATCGAGAAAGTGGTCGAGATGACATTTTCTTGACATAAAACTGATATATTTATAGTTAGCATGCTCAATTTAGTCAATTGAGCACAAAACATGAAATTTTGTTTGAGAGACACGCAGCATCGAGAAAGGGGTCAAGACGACCTTTTCTCAGTCCGAAATTGATATATTCAGACTAAGTATGCTCAAATTAGTCAATTGAACGCAAAACATGTTTTTGGAGACGGGAACATACAGTACCCAAAAACTAGTCCAGATGACCTCAGATGGACTTAAAACTAATAAATTTGAAATCAGCATGTCCAAATTAGTTAGGATACACTGTGTCTGAAATTTCGCACGAAAAAACCTAGTTATGTGTGCGTAGTGTCAGCACAGTGTAGACACAACCACAATATCGTAAATGAATAGTAAATAAACACAGAATGGGCTCATAAGCACTACAACCCAACCAGAAATGAATAGTATAAGAAACAGATCAAGAAAAATCCAATTTCAGTTAAAAACTAGAACATCGTTGAAAAACGACTGAACACCATCAGAGGAAATTAGACTGTGAAGAGAAGACAACACAGATGAATTTTCCACCATCAAAATCGTTTATACTGCAGTTGGAAATCAGAAAAGCAGCTAAAAAGTTCCATTAAAATAATGTGATAGGCTTATAAGCTTTTGGATTAAAAAATGCAAAAGCATGGGACAAACACATGTAGCTTTTGGCTAGCATTTAATGCAAAATTTTGGCCTCAATATTCAACTAGCCCCATCGGTTTTGGAGAGCAGCCAATAGTAGATATTTGTGTAGGAAAATAAATCGGTAAAAACGTATCAGAGTGGCGTAGCGGAACAATAAAATTTTTGGGTCGTTAAATATCTCATGATGCCATATACAATAAACTAACAACAATTAAAACTCATACCTCAAGGATGCCAATCTGCAGGAGGAGAATGACCAGAGGGCTTCAACCAACTAGCCTTCTCTACTATTCTCCAATCCCCGAGTGGCTGAGTGTGTGGGCACTCTGAACCTCGATCGGTATACTAGCATTGCTAGTCTTCTTCCAACCACCCAGATCTCTAAAGAACTTATTATCACGGTGAGTTGTGCAACAATAAGCCTGCTCACCTGAGAGTTTGTGGTCTGAGAGAACTGGAGTGGCAGGACCTCTATTTATATACCTGGATGAGGTGATTCTCTGAATTCGAATTGGATAAGGGAGAATATAAGGAGAAGATATTCTCCCTTATCCACAACCATAAAATCTGAAATTATCCAAGGGAAAATCCTAACAAATTTCAGCCATTATTGAAGATTATCCAATCCAAATTCAAACAAGATTTTAACATGAATCTTATCTCCCTTTTTCAACCACAAAATCTAAAAATCCAAGGGGAAAATCCCCACAAAAGTTTCGACCACTTTTGGATAAGGAAGAATCAAAAATTCACTAGGATTTTCAAGCTTGAATCTTATCTCACCCTTATCCAAAATAACTGAAAATCTCCTAGGAGATCTTCCTCAAATTTTCGGCCATAATCAGGGAGGAGAGAATCCAAATTCAACTGGGATTGAAACTTGAATTTTTCCTTGAACCTTATCCACAAAAATCTAAAAATTCATTGAGGATAATCCTCAAAATTTTGTTCATATTTGGTTAGGATTTGGATTCAAAATTCAAGTGGGATTCAAACAAGATTTCCTCTCCATGTCCAACTCAAATTCGAATTTTATTCCTTGTGGATTTACCACAACAAATTCAAATACCACTTGGACTGTGATTCAAAATTTGAATTTCAAATTTCAAATTCAAATTTCAAATTTCAAATTCAAATTTCAAATTCAAATTTTAAAATTCAAATTTCAAAATCCACAAAACAGTTGTATTTCAAATTCTTGTTCTCATGGATAATTTTCTACAACTCCAATCAAATCTCAAATTAAATCATGGCAACTTTATTTGGAGTTCGTATAATTGTGTACACTATTATCCAAAACAAAATCTAAATCCAACCGGAGAGAATCTTGTCGACCATCCTAATCCTATTTCAACACCATCCATGCATAATAAACTAGCCAATAGCATACACAAATCAATTTGCCAAATGTTAACGAATTATGTGGACCTAGTAGAGGGACTGATCGGACATATATAATCGGGCTCCCGCAAATCCATATGATCATCATTCTTTACCGAACAACTCAATCATATGATCACTAATTTCAGAGTCACACCACTATAAACCTGAAACTGAACTCCCAATTATATACCGTATTACGTAAGCCTGTGACAAGCTATCGTCCAATGACCTTGTCATGTATGCAGAACCCTCATATGATATCTATGATCAGCCTTAGGCTAAAGTCCGTTTAATCTTACTGATCAGGCTATCTTAAAGTTCCATTATACTACCGAATAAAGAAAATGATTATTCACCTTATGTGAATAAGAAGTCATCCACCCAGCAGACGACCTAAGGCCTTGTCCATTTTCACATTCAGTATAATGCCTTTAAGAGGATACCCTTAACTCCTTATTAGAGCTATGATTCTGATATCTGTAAACGAACCTTTCATCCTATACAAGTTATGCACCCAATGAACCGGTCTATAAGCTTACTACCTCTAAGACGCTTTAGCCATTTTAACATCAAAGTACACAAGTCATATGCATAAAGCTGTCCATTTACTCAGGATTAAGGTTACTACACAATGAACGTCAAAAGCATATCGATCCACTCAAAGCGGACTTCGCAGATCAATCACGCTTTAGTCCCGGTCTAATATGTCACCACCAAGCACCATATCTATGTCTCTACTTGGGAGTCCAGCTCCAGACAGTCAAGACAAACCGTCCCCTCCAAGGCTTTAGACAGCATAATAGTCTTAACATGAGTTAGATGCTCGGTCTAACCCCATAGACTACAGACCATAGTTTAGATCGCTTACTTTAAAACATTGTCTTCTCGCATACAAAAGTCCATTGCATGCAACGTTCTAACAGTTTAACACAAGTAGTTAGGGAGCCATATTTGCTTACATTTACTTTAACATATAAATAAAATGAGGACAGATAGCAATGTAATGAATAACCTCTATATATAATTTTATTATCCAGTTCAAAATAAATACATCGAAATGTCTTTAATGCTTAGGGCATTTCCTAACAATCTCTCACTTGCCCTAGTCCAACAGATTGTTAGGAAATGCCCTAAGTATTAGAGACATTTTGATGTATTCATTTTGAACTGGATAATAAAATTATACTTAGAGGTTATTCAATACATTGCTATCTGTCCTCGTCTTATTTACATGTTAAAGTAAATGTAAGCAAATATGGCTCACTGACTGCTTGTGTTAAAACTGTTATAATGTTGCATGCAATGGATTTTTGTATGCGAGAAGACAATGTTCTAAAGTTAGCAGTCTAAACTATGGTCTGTAGTCTATGGGGTTAGACCGAGCATCTAACTCATGTTAAGACTATTATGTTGTCTAAAGCCTTGGAGGGGACGGTCTGTCTTGACTGTCTGGAGCTGGACTCCCAAGTAGAGACATGGATATGTTGCTCGGTGGTGACATATTAGACCGGGACTAAAGCGTGATTGATCTACGTAGTCCGCTATGAGTGGATCAATCTGCTTTTGACGTTCATTGTGCAATAACCATAATCCTGAGTAAATGAACTACTTCATGTATATGACTTGTGTACTTTGATGTTCCAATGGCTAAAGCGTCTCAGAGGTAGTAAGCTTATAGACTGGTTCGTTGGGTGCATGACTTGTATACGATGAAGGGTTTGTTTGCAGATATCGGAATCATAGCTCTGAGGAGTTAAAGGTATCCTCTTAAAGGCATTATACTGAATGTGAAAATGGACAAGGCCTTGGGTCGTCTGCTGGGCGGATGACTTCTTATTCACATATGGTGAATAATCATTTTCTTGATTCGGTAGTATAATGGAACTTTAAGATAGCCTGATCAGTAGGATTAAACGGACTTTGACCTAAGGCTGATCATGGATATCATATGAGGGTTTTGCATATATGACAAGGTCATTGGATAGTAGCTCGTCAAAGGCTTACGTAATACGGTATATAATTGGGAGTTCAGTTTCAGGTTTATAGTGGTGTGACTCTGAAACTAGTGATCATATGATTGAGTTGTTCGGTAAAGAGTGATGATCATATGGAATCACGGGAGCCCGATTATATATGTCCAATCAGTCCCTCTACTAGCTCGACATAATTCCTTAACGTTTGGCAAATTGATTTGTGTATGCTATAGGCTAGTTTATTATGCATGGATGGTGATGACACAGGATTAGGATGGTAGACAAGATTCTCTCCGGTTGGATTCAGATTTTGTTTTGGATAATAGAGTACACAATTATTCGAACTCCAAATAAAGTTGCCATGATTTTATTTGAGATTGGATTGGAGTTGTAGAAAATTATCCATGAGAACAAGAATATGAAACACAACCGTTTTGTGGAATTTGAAATTTGAATTTTGAAATTTGAAATTTGAATTTTGAAATTTGAAATTTGAAATTTGAATTTGAAATTCGAATTTGAAATTCGAATTTGAAATTTGAATTTGAAATTTAAATTTGAAATTTGAAATTTGAAATTTGAAATTTGAAATTTGAATTTGAAATTTGAAATTTGAATTTGAAATTTGAAATTCAAATTTTGAATCACAGTCCAAGTAGGATTCGAATTTGTTGTGGAAAATCCACAAGGTTTGAAATTCGAATCTGAGTTGGATTTGGAGAGGATAATCTTATTAGAATCCTACTTGAATTTTGAATCTAAGTCCCAACAAAAGTGGGAGAATTTTTTGAGGATAATCCTCAATGGAAAATTCGGTTTTTGTGAAGAAGATTCAAAGAAAAATTCAAGTTTCAATCCTAGTTGAATTTGGATTCTCTCCTTCCCTAAAAGTGGCCGAAATTTTGGAGCCTTTATCCAAGGAAAATTCGGTTATTTTTGGATAAGGTTGAGATGAGATTCAAGCTTGAAAATCCTAGTGGAATTTTTGATTCTCCCTTATCCATAATGGCCGAAATTTTTTGGAGGATTTTCTCCTTGTGAAATTCAGATTTTTTGGTTGAAAAAGGGAGATAAAAATTCTAGTTAAAATCTTGTTGATATTTGGATTGGATCTATCCTAAGAAAACCGAATTTTTAGTGGAGATTCTCCCTTGGAAAAATTTGGATTTTATGGGTTTGGATAAGGGAAAATATCTTTTCCTAATCCAATTCAAATTCAGAGATTCACCTCATGCAGGTCTATAAATAGAGGACCTACCACTCCAATTCTCTCAGACCACAGACTCTCAGGTGAGCAGGCTTATTGTTGCACAGTTCATCGTGACAATAAAGTTCTTTAGAGATCTGGGTGGTCGGAAGAAGACTAGTAGTGCTAGCATACCGATCGAGGTTCAGAGTGCCCACACACTCAGCCATTCGGGAATTGGAGAATAGTAGAGAAGGCTAGTTGGTTGAAGCCTCCGGTCATTCTCCTCCTACAGATTGGCATTCTTGAGGTATGAGTTTTAATTGTTGTTGATTTATTGTATATGGCATCATGAGATATTTAACGATCTAAAAATTTTTATTGTTCCGCTGCGCCACTCTGATATGTTTTTACCGGTTTATTCTCCTACACAGATATGCCATGTTACGCATCCCCATCACCTCTACATGCCTCTTAAAGCTTCTAGCCACCAAAGTCTTAGTAAAAGGATCAGTAATGTTGTCCTCGGACGTGATCTTACATACATCCACTAATCCTATCTCCACATGCCCTCTAATAATATGATATCTCCGATCAATGTGCTTGGTCCTCTTGTGGTGTTGAGATTCCCTTGTGTTGGCAATAGCCCCTGTATTATCACAGTAAAGTGTGATAGGCTTGTCAACACCCGGAATGACCTCAAGGTCTCTAAAGAACTTGCGGAGCCAAACCGCTTCTTTAGATGCCTCAGCCGCAGCCACATACTCAGCCTCCATAGTAGAGTCAGCTGTGCAGCCCTGCTTCACGCTCCTCCACACAATGGCGCCTCCTCCGAGTAAAAACACTGATCCAGATGTCGATTTCCTCGAATCCTTACAAGTCTGGAAGTCTAAGTCCGTGTATCCTACGGGTGTTAGGTCCCCTCCAGAATACATCAGCATATAATCCCTCATTCTCTTAAGATACTTGAGTATATGCTTTACAGCTTACCAGTACTTGGTTCCAGGATTCGCTTGATATCGACTCACCATACCTACTGCAAAACATATATCCGGGCGAGTGCAAAGCGCAGCGTACATAAGGCTACCCACAGCGGATGCATAAGGGACCTTACTCATACGCTCTCTTTCTTCCGATGTCTTGGGACAGTCATCCAATGAAAGAGTTAGACCGGCAATAGAAGGTTGTGAGCCTTTCTTTGCCTCTTGCGTTGCATATTTGTCAATTATTTTATCTATGTATGAAGCTTGGGATAACGCTATTATTTTGTTCTTTCGATCTTTAAAGAGACGAATGCCTAGAACATAATTAGCTTCTTCCAAGTCCTTCATGTCAAACTGTTGGTGTGACCAAAGCTTGACCGATGATAAGTTCCCTACATCATTCCCAATGAATTATATATCATCGACATAGAGTATCAGAAAGACCACTTTTCCATCCTTAATACGTTTATAAACACAAGGTTCATCAACGTTCTGCTCAAAACCAAATGTCTTAATCGCTTGATCAAACCTCTGGTTCCATGAGCGGGATGCTTGCTTTAATCCATAAATAGATCTAAGCAACTTGCAGACTTTCCTTTCTTGGCCTTTCGCTATGAACCCTTCGGGCTGTATCATATAGATACACTCTTCAAGATGGCCATTCAAGAATGCCGTCTTGACATCCATTTGCCAGATCTCGTAATCGAGAGCCGCAGCAATGGACAGAAGAATACGGATAGACTTTAGCATAGCAACAGGCGAAAAGGTTTCATCGTAATCGATTCCAACCTTTTGCGTGTACCCCTTTGCAACCAGTCTAGCTTTGAAAGTTTCCACTCTCCCTTCCGCATCCTTCTTTCTTTTGTAGACCCATTTGCATCCAATGGGTTTTATCCCATTCGGTAAATCTACAAGTTCCTAAACAGAGTTAGATTTCATAGAATCCATCTCATTGTTCATAGCCTATTTCCAAGATTTAGAATCAACATCATTTACAGCTTCATCATAAGTGACCGGATCATCCTCATGCTCATGAGCCTCGGCCTGGTATATCTCAGCATCATACATGAAGAAATTAGGTTTCTTAGAAACCCTCCCACTACGACAAGGCACCCTAAATTGTTGATCGTCTGCAGGTCTTTCACTGGAACTCGAACTTGCGTCCAAGTTCAAAATCTGTGGAACAGTTCTTTCACCTGATAACTCCTCTAGCACCACTTTGCTTCGAGGCTTAAAGTCATTCATGTGACTTTCCTCCAAGAATGTCGCATGGGTTGAGACAATGACCTTTTGTTCCTTCGGGTTATAGAACAGACCTCCTTTAGTTCCTTTTGGATACCCAATAAACATGCACAATTCTGATCTTGGTTCAAACTTTTTCGCATCCCCATCCAGTACATGCGCCGGACAGTCCCATATTGTCATATGTCTAAGGGAGGGCTTCCTGCCATGCCACAATTCATACGGAGTCCTGGGAATTAATTTGCTCAAACCTGGTTCAGAATATAGCACGCCGTTTGTAAAGCATATCCCCAAAATGATAATGGCAGCGTTGAATAACTCATCATGGATCGTACCATATCTAATAAGGTTCTGTTTCTCCTTTCGGCTACACCATTCTGTTGTGGAGTACCAGGTGCAGTCAATTGGGATAATATCCCGTTCTCTACAAGATGTCCTAGAAATTCATTGGAGAGGTATTCGCCACCTCGATCAGATCGAAGTGTCTTTACGGATTTATCCAATTGCTTTTCCACTTCTGCACGATATTCTTTGAACTTGTCAAAGGTTTCGCTCTTGCGGTACATCAGATACACATATCCATACCTCGAGTAATCATCTTTAAAAGAGACATAATACTCGAACCCTCCTCGTGCTGTGACGTTCATGGGGCCACATACGTCAGTGTGCACAATTTCGAAGAGCTCCTGAGCCCTTATACCCTTAGCTCCAAAAGACCTCTTAGTCATTTTACCCTCTAGACAAGACTTACATTGGGGAAGTCGTACCTCCTCTAGAGATTCCAGAGGACCGTCTTTCACCAATCTTTGAATCCTATCCTGATTAATATGACCAAGTCTTAAATGCCAAAGATACACCTTGTTAGAGTGAGAAACTTTCAACCTTTTAGAGTTCTCAATTAATTCAGTGTAAAGCAGTGAGTACATCTTTGGTTTGATCAAATATAGGTTTCCATCCATCCATCCCGAACAGATAAAAGACTTATTTCTACGAATATCAACTCTTTTACTAAAAGAAACTGAATAAGAATCCTTTATTAAACAAGCTACCGATGTAAGGTTCCTCCTAAAATTAGGAACATAAAAACAGTCTTTTAATAAAATAAACCTAAATTGATCAAAATAAAGGTAAACATCTCCCACTGCCTCAGCCACCACAAAGCTGCCATCCCCAGTTCGCAACGAGAGGTTCCTATTATGTAGACTTCTCGTTTCCACGAACCCCTGCATAGCAACACAAACATGATTAGTGGCGCCCGAATCAACGACCCAAGTGTCTTTCGATTCTTCCACCAAACACACTTCTAAGTAAAGAAGTTCCTTACCTTCCTTGCCCTTGGCGGCTAGGATTTCCGGCAAGCCTTCTTGAAGTGACCTACCTTCCCATAGTGGAAGCACTTGGACTTTTTAGGGTCCCTGGGCTTCTTGTTCTTGTTCTTCTTCTTCCCATCCGAGACAGGAGGATTAGAAGAACTGGAAGCCGCTTGCTTCTGATTTGGCCTCTTCCTCTTCCGTGAGGGTTTGGAAGATTCTGCCAAATTGGCCTCACCTTTGGGTTGGATAGCATCCCCATCCCTGATCATCCACTCATAAGCTTGGAGTTACTTCATGAGCTCGGTTAGTCCTAACTCCCTTGTCGCCAGATTGTATGCAGCCTTAAACCCCGCAAAATCTTTAGACAGAGTTTTGAACACCATCTCGATCTGGGTGTTGTAGTCCAACTCAGCACCATTTTCGACAGCCTCAGCGAAGAATCCCATTAGAGTGATCATATGGTCCTTCACCGGAGTACTCGCCTTCTGCTTAGAGTTCATAATACTGGTGATAGCGGACTGTCGAACCAATTTTTCATGGCCTCCGAACATGTCTTCCAGATTTTCCATGATCTCCCCAGTAATTTGATAAGTCTCATGCTGCTTTTGTAAAGCACTCGTCATGCTAGCAAGTATGTAGCATCGAGCTATATCATTGGATTCTCTCCTACGAGTATAGGCAACCGGGACCTCCTCAATCGGTGTGTTAGGTTTTGGCCCTGGTGGGCATGGTTCGTCCTGTACGAACTTGTGTCTCTCGCAGCTGAGAACTATTAGCAGATTTCTTTTCCAATCCTTATAATTGTCGCCATTCAGTTTATTCTCAGTAAGTATTGAAATGAGGGGTGTCGGTGACATTTTGAACTGAAATAAAATTATACTAGACATCATTACAAAGCCCAAGCAAATATACAGATAATTTAGCAAATAAAACATACAAGTATGTTCCTACATGAAACTTGAAAAACATGTAGCATTGCAATGGTAATTCTCAGCACCTATTGCCCCAAGCCACCGAGGGGTGGTCATGAAAACAAATAGCCGGAACATGGACCCCGTCCAATTAATATATGTTGCCTTAAATCCTCCAAGGTTAAGACATATATTAATAACCGCTTATTTGGCCACCAGTTTAGTTAACAGAGCTTCTAGGGAAGTTTAATAACTAAACGAGTCTTGAGTGTATAACCATTGTTTACGTAGCCCGATCCACGTCCTACCAAGCCACCGAGGGCTGGTCATAAATAGGATCGTACCCGAACACATTTTCCACATAGGAGATCCAATCTAGTATACCGGCGGCGGTAAACACCTACCGAGGGGTGTGGTCAGGGCAGAACTAACCCGAGGCGTTACCATGCTTTCACATATGGATCAACAATGGAGGCCGTGGGTTTTGTTTAAACTCTCTCCTACTCAATATTTTGAAAAACATGCAAGTTTTGACAAATTATGTATGATCAATATAGTATGAGCGGCACTCACCTATCCTATATGACATGTTATCAAATATGCATACAAAACATCCATCAATACATATTTATACATCCATGACATATCATAGAAAAAATAATTGACAGAATAACCAAGCTATGGTTCCATCCTAGAACAAAGAAAATAAAGATTACAAAATTCCATCCAAAGCATTCTTTGGGTCTTGAATTCTGTTCCGTCTTCTTGTATCCATCTTTATGTAGCCTCTCCATTTATTTCTCATCCCAAGAATTATTTAAAATTTAAATCTCCAAAAATTTAAATTCAAGTTCAAATTCCAAATTTGAATTTCAAATTTAAATTTCCAATTCAAATTTTTAAACAATTTTAAACATCATGTTTAATAATATGTAATTTCAAAAATTTCAAATTTTTAATTACATATTTTTAAACTTGATTTAAAATTAAATTTCTAATTTAAAAATCAAAATTTTTTGATTTTTAAACCGTCGTACCGCCGCGTCCGAAGGCGGCAGCCACCGGCCACAAAGGGGCTGGCAGCCCACGGCTGCCCCCTATGTGCAGCCTTGCCGGGCTGCAGGCCAAGCCTGCAGTGTGGCGGCCCGCCCCTCGTAGAGATCATACAATACTATTACAGTTAAGCTTTATTGCTAACTGCGATAGATTGTACTCTCATGGGTCGCCGGCTAATCTCTCTCTCTCAGTAAATCATGACGTTTTTGGGAAAAAAAATTTTTCTTTAAACATCATGTAAAACATTTCCCACTATTTATTTTGTTGGTAAGTACAAAGTAATTTACATATTACAGTACTTTCGTAAAATATATAATATTACAAAAGACTGTTTCTTTTTTTTTCCTTCCCTTTTTATCGCTCAGCGGAAAGACTCTGACAGGACCATATCCCTCGCCCAGTTATCCCATTTGACACGCACCATCCCGTCCGTATCCAGTCAAACAAGCTACTGAGCTGGTCGCTTACCTGCAACATTAGCAAAAATGGTGAGCTATAGGCTCAGTAAGTTCAAACATGCAAGAAATAAAATTTCTATGAATAGTACTATTCATCATAAATAGTACCATTGACCAGTATTCATACGTGAATAGTACTTTGACCACAACACAGTGTCACAACAGTACATCTACCGCGATGTTAGTACTCTCACTAAACTGTCTTATGCTCAATTATGGCATAGTTTCAGTTTTAGGTAATTATCTTTGCTTATGTTCTGGTTTTGAGCTCAGGTTGGCAGTACCATTTAAGTGCGCATGACTGGGAGCGGTACATTAGTGCTGACCTCCACAGCCTTAATCTCATAGCCCCGAAGGCAAACTGTACATGACTGGGAGCGGTACATCAGTGCTGACCTCCACAGCCTTAATCTCATAGCCCCGAAGGCAAATAGTACCTCCCTGTACGGAAGGCTGGTACGCCAGAAAGTGGTTTCATTACCGACTTTTTAAAATTCTAACCCGGTGACTTCATATTGCCCCGCGGTTAGGAATGGTTCACATTTTAATATTAGGTGAGTGAGTTTCATTAACGTCGCTCTAGTGCCCGAAGCACAATTAACAATGTGTCCATTCTCAATAGTGCCCGTAGCACATTACGTCTCTCTCTACTCTATAATAGTGCCCGTAGCACCTATGTACCTAACTTATAGTTAGTACATCAAAATTAGCAACAATAATGCTATATGTTGCAGACAGGTAAATGTCTGAACTTACCTTATCAGTCTCTTCTCTTTTTCTCTCTTGGATCTTTGATCGCCCTCCTTGTAGGTCGATTTTTGGATCCTACAGACAAAACCTTGTCTGTTAATTTCATTTCCATTTATAGCTTTTATTTTTAATTTAAAAGCTTAAATAAAACCTATTTATAACTTTTTAGGCTTTATTTATCATTTCCCCATTTTTCTCAACTTTTGTAAAATTACGATTTTACCCCTATATTTTGACAAAATTACAAGTTTACCCTTGACGGAATTTTCCCGATCCAGGCTGCATTTTTGGCTCTCAGGAACTTTTCTGACTCTTTTCTAATCGTTACCGGGTTCATTTCTATTTTATTTTCACTTTTCACTTTCCTGACCCTCGGGAAGCACTATTCCGACCCTTACGTCAGTTTAGTGATTTTCTATCGTTTCGGAACCTCAAATGGACGTTTCACTAGTATTTAAAACGTTCATCTAGACATTCTCGATCTAGGTCTCCGAGGTTCGTATTTTCCGTTCCCGACTCGGACCTTTATTTCGTTTCCAAAGACGCCCCCCCTTGGGGTCGGTTTTTCAGTTTCACTCACGTTTTACATTTTTAGGGGACGGGTTACTATTCATGAACCACCCCTTAGGTTTTCCTTATTCAATTTTCCGTTAGGGACTTGGGTTTCCGACCCGACCCCAAACTTTTTATTTTTATTTCCATTTTACCCCAAATGTTGTTTTCGAAATTTCGGCAGCATTTCGGTGAAATTTTAAGGCTACCGGCGTTAGGTACGCCTCGAACCATATGTACCTGCCACATACTATACCACCAGCCTATTTTATGTAAAAGTTTTCCAAACTTTTACATAAAAGCTCACAAAATTCATTTCTCATTTTAAACCACATTACACAAATTTCTATCATTTTTATCCTTAATTTTTGGCCGCGGTTTTGACAATCAAAACCTAACCAAAACTTCTCAAATTTTCCACCAATTTTTAGGCTATTCAAAGGCCATTTTCTAACACATTTTCAAGCCCATTTCCTTGCATTTTTCAACAAAATTCCTAGGGTTTTTATCCCCACATAACCCACGGCCACACTAAAGGAAACATACCCCAAATTTTTTTTCTTGCTTTCAATCACAATTCTATCATTTACATTATAAAATGCATGATTTAAATCATCCAAATATCCAATAAACCATGCAAAATTTTCCACCAAACCCTAAGTAACCCAAGGCCACATTAGGTAAGTCCACACCAAAATTTTTTTTCCAAGCTTTCCATAATGCAAATCATGCTTTATACTTAACAAACATGTAATTTAAAGCATGTTAACACTTAAACCATAAAAATTTCTCATTGGTTACTCTTGGTAACCCACGGTTTTACCTTTGGAAAACCAACCAAAATTTGGTTTTTCCTTAAACCAAATACATGGTTTTCTTCCTAATTACACCCTTAACAAAACCCAAGCATCAAATCAATGAAAACAACCAAAATTTTTTCCATCTTTTCCACTATTCATCACACGGATTTTTTGAAGAAAAATCAAGAAAAAATTCAATCCAAAGAGAGTTACCTTGTTCACTTGCTTCCTTAGGCTTCAATGAAAGGTTTGACACCAATTTTGTGAAGAAAGATGGAAGAAATAGCTTGGTTCGTCTTGGGTTACTCACGGCTCCACCATGAAAATGACTTAGAAATTTTTTTCTCTTTGGTTTTGGCTTGAAATGTGTTTCGGCCACTTTATTCCCTAAAGTTACCGACATAAGTTCAAAGAAAGCCAATTAATTTGGCTACCAACCAATGAGAAATCACCACCTTTCAACCTATTTCTTTCCACATTTTTCAAAAATTAAAATGGTTAATTTTTGGCCAAATCTTGGCCTTTAGATCAAAAAGACAACTTAATCATGGCCATTAATTCTACCAACCACCATTTTCCTTCCATTTATTAAATGGATTTATGATGTCATAAATGCTAAAGCATATGTTGACTTTGACTTTGACTATTCACATTAATTCGACTACTTTTTGACCGATACCGGTTCAAGTCGAAATTTTCCTGAAATCGTCCCGGCGTGTTCCTGAGGTCTCCTGTGCAGTCGGATCAATTTAAATTGCTTCCATTTGATCAAAATCAATCCCGGAAGTTTTCCGTCTTCTATTGCCCCGGTTAGGGTTTTCAATGCCGGTTTTGGCACCGTTTCACCCGTTTCAATTCAGCGAATTTTTCCAACACTGAATTCTTACTCATCAGTATTGTTAGAACATTTTCATATATTCTAAACAATATAAATACATTTATTTCACTCTTTAAATAGTACAAATTGTTATATACATACATTTGTATATTTTCTTCCGAGAATTGCCTGAATTTCCTGATTGTCACATGCAGCGCCAGGCTGCACACCCAGGCTGGGCGCAGCAGCCGGCAGGCTGTAGGCAGCGCCGGCAACCAGAGGCTGCACCTTGGGCAGGCTACAGCCACCCTTGGCTGCAGGCCAAGCCTGCGGCCGTGGGTGGTGTTGACCTGCATAGAGGCTGCCGCAGCCCCATCCTGCCCGAGGACAGGGGCTGCAGCCCCACCAAGGCCCGTTGGCCTATCCCGAGGGGTCATGTCTCGATTTTCATGCCATATTCCAATTTACCTATTAGGATCTCCAAAAATTAATTTGAATCCCAATTAAATTGAAATTTTCCACACAATCAAAATTTCAACCTTTAAATCAAATTTAACTTTGGGAAAAAATAAATTACGGTCTTCAATCTTTAATCTCCTCCAAGAATAATTACATAAAATTTCCTAAACCGTTTCCGGTGTACAAAAATTCTAACCATAAAAATTCTAAGAGACAAAAATTAATATCCATGGGAAAATTACAGTGTTAATAAATTGCTCCCATGGTTACATAAAAATTCCTAGATACAATTTTTCTAAATTCTAAGGAACCATAACCGGTATAAACAAGCATGCTTATAATAATTCTAAAAATTAAAATAACCACATACTTTATACATAATCCATGATAACAACATAAAGGAACCCTAGAATGCCACTCTCTAAATATCAAATCCATACATAAATAAAAAGACTAAGTAATTGTCTAATTTATGTACATGGCATAGTCATGAGATGGCTCTGATACCAATTGCAGGTAAATAAATCGGTAAAAACGTATCAGAGTGGCGCAGCGGAACAATAAAAATTTTTAGATCGTTAAATATCTCATGATGCCATATACAATAAACCAACAACAATTAAAACTCACACCTCAAGGACGCCAATCTTGCAGGAGGAGAATGACCGGAGGCTTCAACCAACTAGCCTTCTCTACTATTCTCCAATTCCTGAATGGCTGAGTGTGTGGGCACTCTGAACCTCGATCGGTATGCTAGCACTGCTAGTCTTCTTCCGACCACCCAGATCTCTAAAGAACTTTATTGTCACGATGAGCTGTTGTGATGCCTTAAATTCTATTTAAGGGTCAATATATAATTTAAATAAAATTAGTGTGTCAAAAATTAATTAAAAATCTTTTGGAAACCCTAGGTTGGTTTCCTAATCAAATTCCGCTCAAAAAGTCAACAATTTGAACTTCAAAAAGAAACCCTAAAATATTCGGCCATCACTTGGGTTTTTAATTAAAATTTAAATTCCACAAATCCAAGGAGGATTTAAATTCAAATTTCATCCCTTAGATATAAAGAAGAAATTTTGGCCATAAAGTATAGGAAATAAAGGAGATTTTTATTTGAATCAAAATCTAGGTCAAAACTCAACCAAAATTCAAATTATTTTTCCTTAAAAACTAAGGGATAATTTTGGCTACCTAAAGGGAAATAAGAGAGAAAACCCTAGCCTCAAAACAGCACAAAAACTTTCCCTTTTACCCTTAGAAATTTCGGCCAAACAAGGAAGAGAAAGGGAAAGAAAGAAAACCTAGTATAAAAACCCTCTTTTGACTCTCGTTCACCCTTCCTTTCACACTCAAAAATTCGGCCAGCTTTCCCTTCTCTCCTCTCTAAATTTTCTCTGCCAAAACACACCCAAAACAGCAAACAAAACCTATCAAAAGGCAGCTCAAAGATTCAACAATTTTTGAGACAAAAACAAGGTGAGAAATCAAACTTTTTCCTTCCTTCTCCTTTTGGTTTTAAATCCGAATTTTTATATGGTTTTCTCCACTGTTTTCCCTACTGTTTTGAAGACTCCAACACTCACACAAATTCAGCCAAAAAGGAGACCAAGCATCAAAAATAGTGCAACACAAATAAGGTGTGAATCTCTCTCTCAAATCCTAAAAATTTTGCCTCTTTGTTCCCTTTCAAAATCCCTATTATCACATGTGTAAATTTTATGATTTTTGCCAATTTGATTCTTGGGTTGTGTTAAGGTTTTCCAATTTGACATACAAATAAGGTTTTCCACAAAATTTCGTGATCATTGGATGAAAATAGAATTGGTTTGAGGCTAATCGAAATTCGGACACAGAAAAACGGAAATCTGGAAAATTACCATGTGAACAGTAAATTGTGTCAGCCATAACTTGAGTTTTAAAAACGATTTTTGCGTGATTCTTGAGCCTAAAATTAAATTCAAGATGTCCCCTAAATTCCTGCAAAATTTCAGAACGAAAATCATCCGTTTGCCTAGTCAAAATATTTTTCTAATATAGGCAGACAGAACTGCCAGTTTTTGAACTGAAACTGAAACCCAGATTTTATTCCTGAAAACAACCCCTCGGTTTTTGGCCTAATTGAATGAATAAATGATGTCTAAAAATTATAAAAATTATATGGAATTAAAGCTACAGATTTCTAGTTTAAAATATTAAAAATTTAGAATTTTTGGGATTAAAAATGAATTGATATTGATTTTACAATCAGCCTAGGTCAGTCTGCCCATGACCAGAAATATCCTAACTTAGAGTTTTTTACAAATTTTTGTTAGGAAATGCCCTAAGTATTAGAGACATTTTGATGTATTCATTTTGAACTGGATAATAAAATTATACTTAGAGGTTATTCATTACATTGCTATCTGTCCTCGTCTTATTTACATGTTAAAGTAAATGTAAGCAAATATGGCTCACTGACTGCTTGTGTTAAAACTGTTAGAACATTGCATGCAATGGATTTTTGTATGCGAGAAGACAATGTTCTAAAGTTAGCAGTCTAAACTATGGTCTGTAGTCTATGGGGTTAGACCGAGCATCTAACTCATGTTAAGACTATTATGTTGTCTAAAGCCTTAGAGGGGACGGTCTGTCTTGACTGTCTGGAGCTGGACTCCCAAGTAGAGACATGGATATGTTGCTTGGTGGTGACATATTAGACCAGGACTAAAGCGTGATTGATCTACGTAGTCCGCTATGAGTGGATCAATATGCTTTTGACGTTCATTATGCAATAACCTTAATCCTGAGTAAATGAACTACTTCATGTATATGACTTGTGTACTTTGATGTTCCAATGGCTAAAGCGTCTCAGAGGTAGTAAGCTTATAGACCGGTTCGTTGGGTGCATGACTTGTATACGATGAAGGGTTTGTTTGCGGATATCGGAATCATAGCTATGAGGAGTTAAAGGTATCCTCTTAAAGGCATTATACTGAATGTGAAAATGGACAAGGCCTTGGGTCGTCTGCTGGGCGGATGACTTCTTATTCACATATGGTGAATAATCATTTTCTAGATTCGGTAGTATAATGGAACTTTAAGATAGCCTGATCAGTAGGATTAAACGGACTTTGACCTAAGGCTGATCATGGATATCATATGAGGGTTTTGCATATATGACAAGGTCATTGGATGGTAGCTCGTCACAGGCTTACGTAATACGGTATATAATTGGGAGTTCAGTTTCAGGTTTATAGTGGTGTGACTCTGAAATTAGTGATCATATGATTGAGTTGTTCGGTACAGAATGATGATCATATGGAATCACGGGAGCCCGATTATATATGTCCATTCAGTCCCTCTACTAGCTCCACATAATTCCTTAACGTTTGGCAAATTGATTTGTGTATGCTATTGGCTAGTTTATTATGCATGGATGGTGATGACACAGGATTAGGATGGTAGACAAGATTCTCTCCGGTTGGATTCAGATTTTGTTTTGGATAATAGAGTACACAATTATTCGAACTCCAAATAAAGTTGCCATGATTTTATTTGAGATTGGATTGGAGTTGTAGAAAATTATCCATGAGAACAAGAATATGAAACACAACCGTTTTGTGAAATTTAAATTTTGAATTTTGAATTTGAAATTTGAATTTGAAATTTGAATTTGAAATTCGAATTTGAAATTTGAATTTGAAATTTAAATTTGAAATTTGAAATTTGAAATTTGAAATTTGAAATTTGAAATTTGAATTTGAAATTTGAATTTGAAATTTGAAATTCAAATTTTGAATCACAGTCCAAGTAGGATTCGAATTTGTTGTGGAAAATCCACAAGGTTTGAAATTCGAATTTGAGTTGGATTTGGAGAGGATAATCTTGTTAGAATCCTACTTGAATTTTGAATCCAAATCCCAACAAATAAGGGACGAAATTTTTGAGGATAATCCTCATGAAAGATTTCGGTTTTTGTAGATAAGATTCAAGGGAAAATTCAAGTTTCAATCCTAGTTGAATTTGGATTCTCTCCCTCCCTAAAAGTGGCCGAAATTTTGGAGGCTTTATCCTAGGAAATTCGGTTATTTTTGGATAAGGTTGAGATGAGATTCAAGCTTGAAAATCCTAGTAGAATTTTTGATTCTCCCTTATCCATAATGGCCGAAATTTTTTGGAGGATTTTCTCCTTGTGAAATTCAGATTTTTTGGTTGAAAAAGGGAGATAAAATTCTAGTTAAAATCTTGTTTAGATTTGGATTGGATTTGTCCTAGGGAAACCGAATTTAATTGTGGAGATTCTCCCTTGGAAAATTCGGATTTTTTGGTTTGGATAAGGGAGAAAATCTTTTCCTAGTCCAATTCGAATTCAGAGAATCACCTCATGCAGGTCTATAAATAGAGGTCCTGCCACTCTAGTTCTCTCAGACCACAGACTCTCAGGTGAGCAGGCTTATTGTTGCACAACTCATCGTGACAATAAAGTTCTTTAGAGATCTGGGTGGTCGGAAGAAGACTAGCAGTGCTAGCATACCGATCGAGGTTCAGAGTGCCCACACACTCAGCCATTCGGGAATTGGAGAATAGTAGAGAAGGCTAGTTGGTTGAAGCCTCCAGTCACTCTCCTCCTGTTCATTGGCGTCCTTGAGGTATGAGTTTTAATTGTTGTTGATTTATTGTATATGGCATCGTGAGATATTTAATGATCTAAAAATTTTTATTGTTCCGCTGCGCCACTCTGATACGTTATTACCAGTTTATTTTCCTACAATTGGTATCAGAGCCATCTCATGACTATGCCATGTACATAAATTAGACAATTACTTTGTCTTTTTATTTATGTATGGATTTGATATTTAGAGAGTGGCATTCTAGGGTTCCTTTATGTTGTTATCATGTATTATGTATAAAGTATGTGGTTATTTTAATTTTTTGAATTATTATAAGCATGCTTGTTTATACCGGTTATGGTTCCTTAGAATTTAGAAAAATTGTATCTAGGAATTTTTTATGTAACCATGGGAGCAGTTTATTAACACTGTGTTTTTCCCATGGATTTTAATTCTTATCTCTTAGATTTTTTATGGTTAGAATTTTTGTACATCGGAAATGGTTTAGGAAATTTTATAATTATTCTTGGAGGAGATTGAAGATTGAAGACCGTAATTTATTTTTCCCAAAAGTTAAATTTAATTTAAAGATTGAAATTTTGATTGTGTGGAAAATTTCTATTTAATTAGGATTCAAATTAATTTTTTGGAGATCCTAATAGGTAAATTGGAATATGGCACAAAAATCGAGACACGACCCCTCGGAATAGGCCGACGGGCCTTGGTGGGGCTACAGCCCCTGCCCTCGGGCAGGATGGGGCTGCGGCAGCCCCTATGCAGGCAAGCATCACCCACGGCCGCAGGCTTGGCCTGCAGCCGAGGGTGGCGCAGCCTGCCCAAGGCTGGCCGCAGCCTGGGCGTGCAGCCACTGGCTGCAGGCGCTGCCTGCAGCCTGCCGGCTGCTGCGCCCAGCCTGGGCGTGCAGCCTGGTGCTGCAGGCTTGGCCTGTAGCCCGGCAGGCTGCACAAGGGGCGGCCGTGGGCTGCCAGCCCCTCCGGGGTTGGTGGCTGCCCACGGCGGCTGCCGCCTACGGGGGCGGCGGTCCGACGGTCCAAAAATCAGAAAATTTTGATTTTTAAATTTGAGATTTAATTTTAAATCATGTTTAAAAATATGTAATTGAAAATTTGAAATTTTTGAAATTACATATTATTACACATGATGATTAAAATTGTTTAAAATTTGAATTAGAAATTTAAATTTGAAATTCGAATTTGGAATTTGAATTTGAAATTTAAATTTTTGGAGATTTAAATTTTAAATAATTCATGGGATGAGAAATAAATGGAGAGGCTACATAAAGATGGATACAAGAAGACGGAACAAAATTCAAGACCCAAAGAATGCTTTGGATGGAATTTTGTAATCTTTATTTTCTTTGTTCTAGGATGGAACCATGGCTTGGTTATTCTGTCAATTATTTTTTCTGTGATATGTCATGGATGTATAAATATGTATTGATGGATGTTTTGTATGCATATTTGATAACATGTCATATAGGATAGGTGAGTGCCGCTCATACTATATTGATCATACATAATTTGTCAAAACTTGCATGTTTTTCAAAATATTGAGTGGGAGAGGGTTTCAAACAAAACCCACGGCCTCCATTGTTGATCCATATGTGAAAGCATGGTAACGCCTCGAGTCAGTTCCGACCTGACCACACCCCTCGGTAGGTGTTTACTGCCGCCGGTATACTAGATTGGATCTCCTATGTGGAAAACGTGTTCGGGTGCGATCCTATTCATGACCACCCCTCGGTGGCTTGGTAGGACGTGGATCGGGCTACGTAAACAATGGTTATACACTCAAGACTCGTTTAGTTATTAACCTTCCCTAGAAGCTCTGTTAACTAAACTGGTGGCCAAATAAGCGGTTATTAATATATGTCTTAACCTTGGAGGATTTAAGGTAACATATATTAATTGGACGGGGTCCATGTTCCGGCTATTTGTTCTCATGACCACCCCTCGGTGGCTTGGGGCAATAGGTGCTGAGAATTACCGTTGCAATGCTATATTTTTTTTTTTCCAGTTTCATGTAGGAACATACTTGTATGTTTTATTTGCTAAATTATCTACATATTTGCTTGGGCTTTGTAATGATGTCTAGTATAATTTTATTTCAGTTCAAAATGTCACCGACACCCCTCATTTTGATACTTACTGAAAATAAGTTGAATGGCGACAATTATAAAGATTGGAAAAGAAATCTATTAATAGTTCTCAGCTGCGAGAGACACAAGTTCGTACTGGACGAACCATGCCCACCTGGGCCCAAACCTGACACACCACTTGAGGAGGTCCCGGTTGCCTATAATCGTTGGAGAGAATCCAATGAAATAGCTCGATGCTACATCCTTGCTAGCATGACGAGTGCTTTACAAAAGCAGCATGAGACTTATCAAGTTGCTGGGGAGATCATGGAAAATCTGGAGGACATGTTCGGAGGCCAAGAAAAATTGGCTCGATAGTCCGCTATCACCAGCATTATGAACTCCAAGCAAAAGGCTGGTGCTCCGGTGAAGGACCATATGATCACTCTAATGGGATTCTTCGCTGAGGCTGCCGAGAATGGTGCTGAGTTAGACTACAACACCCAGATCGAGATGGTGTTCAAGACTCTGTCTAAAGATTTTGTGGGGTTTAAGGCCGCATACAATCTGGCGACAAAGGAGTTAGGACTTACCGAGCTCATGAAGCAACTACTGGCTTATGAGCGGATGATCAGGGATGAAGATGTGGTCCGACCTAAAGGAGAGGCCAATTTGGCGGAATCTTCCAATCCCTCACGGAAGAGGAAGAGGCCAAATAAGAAGCAAGTGGCTTCCAGTTCTTCTAATCCTCCTGTCTCGGACGGGAAGAAGAAGAAGAAGAACAAGAAGCCAAAGGACCCTAAAAAGTCCAAATGCTTCCACTGTGGGCAGGTAGGTCACTTCAAGAAGGCTTGCCGGGAATTCCTAGCCTCCAAGGGCAAGGAAGGTAAGGAACTTCATTACTTAGAAGCGTGTTTGGTGGAAGAATCGAAAGACACATGGGTCATTGATTCGGGCGCCACTAATCATGTTTGTGTTTCTATGCAGGGGTTCGTGGAAACGAGAAGTCTACATGATAGGAGCCTCTCGTTGCGGACTGGAGATGGTAGCTTTGTGGTGGCTGAGGCAGTGGGAGACGTTCATCTTTATTTTGATCAATTTAGGTTTATTTTATTGAAAGACTGTTTTTATGTTCCTAATTTTAGGAGGAACCTTATATCGGTAGCTTGTTTAATAAAGGATTCTTATTCAGTTTCTTTTAGTAAAAGAGTTGATATTCGTAGAAATAAGTCTTTTATCTGTTCTGGATGGATGGATGGAAACCTATATTTGATCAGACCAAAGATGTACTCACTGCTTGACACTGAATTAATTGATAACTCTAAAAGGTTGAAAGTTTCTCACTCTAACAAGGCGTATCTTTGGCATTTAAGACTTGGTCATATTAATCAGGATAGGATTCAAAGATTGGTGAAAGACGGTCCTCTGGAATCTCTGGAGGAGGTACGACTTCCCCAATGTGAGTCTTGTCTAGAGGGTAAGATGACTAAGAGGTCTTTTGGAGCTAAGGGTACAAGGGCACAGGAGCTCTTAGAAATTGTGCACACTGACGTATGTGGCCCCATGAACGTCACAGCACGAGGAGGGTTCGAGTACTATGTCTCTTTCATAGATGATTACTCGAGGTATGGATATGTATATCTGATGTACCGCAAGAGCGAAACCTTTGACAAGTTCAAAGAGTATCGTGCGGAAGTGGAAAAGCAATTGGATAAATCCATAAAGACACTTCGATCTGATCGAGGTGGCGAATACCTCTCTGATGAATTTCTAGGACATCTTGTAGAGAACGGGATTTTATCCCAATTGACTGCACCTGGTACTCCACAACAGAATGGTGTAGCCGAAAGGAGAAACAGGACCTTATTGGATATGGTACGGTCCATGATGAGTTACTCAACGCTGCCATTATCATTTTGGGGACATGCTTTACAAACGGCGTGCTATATTCTGAACCAGGTTCCGAGCAAATCAATTCCTAGAACTCCGTATGAATTGTGGCGTGGCAGGAAGCCCTCCCTTGGACATATGAGAATATGGGGCTGCCCGGCACATGTACTGGATGGGGATGCGAAGAAGTTGGAACCAAGATCAGAATTGTGCATGTTTGTAGGGTATCCAAAGGGAACTAAAGGAGGTCTGTTCTATAACCCGAAGGAACAAAAGGTCATTGTCTCAACCCATGTGACATTCTTGGAGGAAAGTCACATGAATGACTTTAAGCCTCGAAGCAAAGTGGTGCTAGAGGAGTTATCGGGTGAAAGAACTGCTCCACAGATTTCGGTCTTGGACGCAAGTCCGAGTTCCAGTGAAAGACCTGCAGACGATCAACAATTTAGGGTGCCTCGTCGTAGTGGGAGGGTTTCTAAGAAACCTAATTTCTTTATGTATGATGCTGAGGTATACCAGGCCGAGGCTCATGAGCATGAGGAAGATCCGGTCACATATGATGAAGCTATAAAGGATGTTGATTCTAAATCCTGGAAACAGGCTATGAACAATGAGATGGATTCTATGAAATCCAACTCTGTTTGGGAACTTGTAGATTTGCCGGATGGGATAAAACCCATTGGATGCAAATGGGTCTACAAAAGAAAGAAGGATGCGGAAGGGAGAGTGGAAACTTTCAAAGCTAGACTGGTTGCAAAGGGATACACGCAAAAGGCTGGAATCGATTACGAGGAAACCTTTTCGCCTGTTGCTATGCTGAAGTCTATCCGTATTCTTCTGTCCATTGCTGCGGCTCTCGATTACGAGATCTGGCAAATGGATGTCAAGACGGCATTCTTGAATGGCCATCTTGAAGAGTGTATCTATATGATACAGCCCGAAGGGTTCGTAGCAAAAGGCCAAGATAAGAAAGTCTGCAAGTTGCTTAGATCCATTTATGGATTAAAGCAGGCATCCCGCTCATGGAACCAGAGGTTTGATCAAGTGATTAAGACATTTGGTTTTGAGCAGAACATTGATGAACCTTGTGTTTATAAACGTATTAAGGATGGAAAAGTGGTCTTTCTGATACTCTATGTCGATGATATACTACTCATTGGGAATGATGTAGGGAACTTATCATCGGTCAAGCTTTGGTTACACCAACAGTTTGACATGAAGGACTTGGGAGAAGCTAATTATGTTCTAGGCATTCCTCTCTTCAGAGATCGAAAGAACAAAATGATAGCATTATCCCAAGCTTCATACATAGATAAAATAATTGACAAATATGCAATGCTAGAGGCAAAGAAAGGCTCACAACCTTCTATTGTCGGTTTAACTCTTTCATTGGATGACTGTCCCAAGACATCGGAAGAAAGAGAGTGTATGAGTAAGGTCCCTTATGCATCTGCTGTGGGTAGCCTTATGTACGCTATGCTTTGCACTCGCCCGGACATATGTTTTGCAGTAGGTATGGTGAGTCGATATCAAGCGAATCCTGGAACCAAGCACTGGCAAGCAGTAAAGCATATACTCAAGTATCTTAAGAGAACGAGGGATTATATGCTAGTGTATTCTGGAGGGGACCTAACACCCGTAGGATACACGGACTCAGACTTCCAGACTTGTAAGGATTTGAGGAAATCGACATCTGGATCAGTGTTTTTGCTCGGAGGAGGCGCCATTGTGTGGAAGAGCGTGAAGCAGGGCTGCACAGTTGACTCTACTATGGAGGCTGAGCATGTGGCTGCGGCTGAGGCATCTAAAGAAGCGGTTTGGCTCCGCAAGTTCTTTAGAGACCTTGAGGTCATTCCGGGTGTTGACAAGCCTATCACACTTTACTGTGATAATACAGGGGCTATTGCCAACACAAGGGAATCTCGGCACCACAAGAGGACCAAGCACATAGATCGGAGGTATCACATTATTAGAGGGCATGTGGAGACAGGACAAGTGGATGTATGTAAGATCGCGTCCGAGGACAACATCGCTGATCCCTTTACTAAGACTTTGGTAGCTAGAAGCTTTGAGAGGCATGTAGAGGCGATGGGGATGCGTAACATGGCACATCTGCTGGCTTAGGGCAAGTGGGAGATTGTTAGGAAATGCCCTAAGTATTAGAGACATTTTGATGTATTCATTTTGAACTGGATAATAAAATTATACATAGAGGTTATTCATTACATTGCTATCTGTCCTCGTCTTATTTACATGTTAAAGTAAATGTAAGCAAATATGGCTCACTGACTGCTTGTGTTAAAACTGTTAGAACGTTGCATGCAATGGATTTTTGTATGCGAGAAGACAATGTTCTAAAGTTAGCAGTCTAAACTATGGTCTGTAGTCTATGGGGTTAGACCGAGCATCTAACTCATGTTAAGACTATTATGTTGTCTAAAGCCTTAGAGGGGACGGTCTGTCTTGACTGTCTGGAGCTGGACTCCCAAGTAGAGACATGGATATGTTGCTTAGTGGTGACATATTAGACCGGGACTAAAGCGTGATTGATCTACGTAGTCCGCTATGAGTGGATCAATCTGCTTTTGACGTTCATTATGCAATAACCTTAATCCTGAGTAAATGAACTACTTCATGTATATGACTTGTGTACTTTGATGTTCCAATGGCTAAAGCGTCTCAGAGGTAGTAAGCTTATAGACCGGTTCGTTGGGTGCATGACTTGTATACGATGAAGGGTTTGTTTGCGGATATCGGAATCATAGCTATGAGGAGTTAAAGGTATCCTCTTAAAGGCATTATACTGAATGTGAAAATGGACAAGGCCTTGGGTCGTCTGCTGGGCGGATGACTTCTTATTCACATATGGTGAATAATCATTTTCTAGATTCGGTAGTATAATGGAACTTTAAGATAGCCTGATCAGTAGGATTAAACGGACTTTGACCTAAGGCTGATCATGGATATCATATGAGGGTTTTGCATATATGACAAGGTCATTGGATGGTAGCTCGTCACAGGCTTACGTAATACGGTATATAATTGGGAGTTCAGTTTCAGGTTTATAGTGGTGTGACTCTGAAATTAGTGATCATATGATTGAGTTGTTCGGTACAGAATGATGATCATATGGAATCACGGGAGCCCGATTATATATGTCCAATCAGTCCCTCTGCTAGCTCCACATAATTCCTTAACGTTTGGCAAATTGATTTGTGTATGCTATTGGCTAGTTTATTATGCATGGATGGTGATGACACAGGATTAGGATGGTAGACAAGATTCTCTCCGATTGGATTCAGATTTTGTTTTGGATAATAGAGTACACAATTATTCGAACTCCAAATAAAGTTGCCATGATTTTATTTGAGATTGGATTGGAGTTGTAGAAAATTATCCATGAGAACAAGAATATGAAATACAACCGTTTTGTGGAATTTGAAATTTGAATTTTGAAATTTGCATTTTGAATTTTGAAATTTGAAATTTGAATTTTGAATTTGAAATTTGAATTTGAAATTTGAATTTGAAATTCGAATTTGAAATTTGAATTTGAAATTTAAATTTGAAATTTGAAATTTGAAATTTGAAATTTGAAATTTGAAATTTGAATTTGAAATTTGAATTTGAAATTTGAAATTCAAATTTTGAATCACAGTCCAAGTAGGATTCGAATTTGTTGTGGAAAATCCACAAGGTTTGAAATTCGAATTTGAGTTGGATTTGGAGAGGATAATCTTGTTAGAATCCTACTTGAATTTTGAATCCAAATCCCAACAAATAAGGGACGAAATTTTTGAGGATAATCCTCATGAAAGATTTCGGTTTTTGTAGATAAGATTCAAGGGAAAATTCAAGTTTCAATCCTAGTTGAATTTGGATTCTCTCCCTCCCTAAAAGTGGCCGAAATATTGGAGGCTTTATCCTAGGAAATTCGGTTATTTTTGGATAAGGTTGAGATGAGATTTAGCTTGAAAAATCCTAGTGGAATTTTGATTCTTCCTTATCCTAAAAGTGGCCGAAAATTTGGAGAAGATTTCTCCTAAAGATTTCGGATTTTTTGGTTGAAAAAGGGAGATAAAATTCTAGTTAAAATCTTGTTTCGATTTGGATTGGATTTGTCCTAGGAAAACCGAATTTAATTGTGGAGATTCTCCCTTGGAAAATTCGGATTTTTTGGTTTGGATAAGGAAGAAAATCTTTTCCTAGTCCAATTCGAATTCAGAGAATCACCTCATGCAGGTCTATAAATAGAGGTCCTGCCACTCCAGTTCTCTCAGACCACAGACTCTCAGGTGAGCAGGCTTATTGTTGCACAGCTCATCGTGACAATAAAGTTCTTTAGAGATCTGGGTGGTCGGAAGAAGACTAGCAGTGCTAGCATACCGATCGAGGTTCAGAGTGCCCACACACTCAGCCATTCGGGAATTGGAGAATAGTAGAGAAGGCTAGTTGGTTGAAGCCTCCAGTCACTCTCCTCCTGTTCATTGGTGTCCTTGAGGTATGAGTTTTAATTGTTGTTGACTTATTGTATATGGCATCATGAGATATTTAACGATCTAAAAATTTTTATTGTTCCACTGCGCCACTCTGATACGTTTTTACCGGTTTATGTTCCTACAATTTTAAATCCCAAATGTTTATTAAACGTTTTAAAATCTTTTGTGGCACACTAAAATGATTGGATGATTATGTCTAGACCTAGACTAATCATATGTTGTGATTATAGGACTTATTTGACGTTCTTGCTGGATTTGTGGATCACGTTATCGTAACGCTTGTGCGATAATCGAGATAGGACGTTCAAGCCTTTTCTAAGAGTAGTCAAGTGTTTTAAATTCCCCTATTTTATCGATGGCATGCTGTTTTCAGTTTATGAAATTATTATACTGTTTTTGGATGAAATAAACGCATGCAAAGTGTTTTGTATTAAATGTGTATCTTAAAGCGTGTTTTGATTAATGGCATAATATAACTTGGTAAATACCATCTTTTGAATAATCCGGTGAACATAATTGAGCTCTAGTTCATGATCATTGTAAATGATGCGTGCGTCCCAGAGTTGACGCCATGGGGGAAGGTCTCTAAACTTGCGCAGGGCCGTTCGGCTTATTTAGACCGTAACGAGATGATCTAGAATAATTCAAATTCGAGGCACGTATATTATAGCTACGACAAGTCCTCACTCATAATAAGATGGTTGTTTTAATGATTTATTATTTTAATATTGGGGCACGTATATTGCAGCTACGCTAAGTCCTCAGTAGAATAAAACTTATATTAAAAATATTTTCATGAAATTGTTGATTATTTGTTTTAAATGATTATTATGCCATGTATTCTTAAATTGTTGATTTTATTTTTGGAAACGAATATTATGCCATACATTTAAATGCTACCTATTTAATCCACATTTGTTTCTGTCCTACTGAGCCAGCGCTCACGTCCCTTTTCTTTGTGATTTCGAAATGACTACTTCCAGGTACGGGAGGTAGCAGTTCCGAAATTTGTTGAGATATCCGTTACTACCGAAGATGATGCTATCCGTTTTCTCCATCTTCTTCTTTCTGTTTCTCGTTCTGATGTAATGAGACTTTAAGTTTGTACTTTATTTCACGTTATTCAAATTTCATGCTTGGGAATATTTTATGGTTGGTCATTTCTTTTGAAAACCGATTTTGTGTTTGACTTCCGCATTAAAAAAGCATTTATTTTCTTCTTTATTTTATTTTGTGGTTATGATGCTACTTTATAATTAGGCTTAGCTAAATTATAATGTTGACCCGTTGTTTTTGTAATAAATGTTTTCCTTAAACCTCGGGTTGATATTATGATTTGGCTGCCGTGTCACGTGTCTAAATTTTGGGCCGTGACAGCTGTGCAACAATAAGCCTGCTTACCTGAGAGTCTGTGGTCTGAGAGAACTGGAGTGGCAGGACCTCTATTTATAGACCTACATGAGGTGATTCTCTGAATTTGAATTGGACTAGGAAAAGATATTCTCCCTTATCCATAACCATAAAATCCGAATTTTTCCATGGGAAAATCCCAATAATAAATTCGGTTTTTTAAGGATAAAACCAATCCAAATCTAAACAAGATTTTAACTAGAATTTTATCTCCCTTTTTCAACCAAAAAATCTGAAATTTCCTAGGAGAAAATCTCCTCATAAAATTCGGCCACTTTTAGGATAAGGGGGAATCAAAATTCCACTAGGATTTTCAAGCTTGAATCTTATCTCAACCTTATCCAAAATAACCGAATTTTCCTAGGAGATACACTCCAAATTTTCGGCCACTTTTCAGGGAGGAGAGAATCCAAATTTAACTAGGATTGAAACTTGAATTTTTCCCTTTGAACCTTATCCACAAAAACCGAAATTCCATTGAGGATTATCATCAAAATTTCGTCCACCTTTTGTTAGGATTTAGATTCAAAATTCAAGTAGGATTCTAACAAGATTATCCTCTCCAAATCCAACTCAAATTCGAATTTCAAACCTTGTGGATTTTCCACAACAAATTCGAATCCCACTTGGACTGTGATTCAAAATTTGAATTTCGAATTTCAAATTCAAATTTCAAATTTCAAAATCCATAAAACGGTTGTGTTTCAAATTCTTGTTCTCATGGATAATTTTCTACAACTCGAATTCAATCTCAAATAAAATCATGGCAACTTTATTTGGAGTTCGAGTAATTGTATACTCTATTATCCAAAACAAAATCTAAATCCAACCGGAGAGAATCTTGTATACCATCCTAATCCTGCATCATCACCATCCATGCATAATAAACCAGCCAATAGCATACACAAATCAATTTGCCAAACGTTAAGGAATTATGTGGAGCTAGTAGAGGGACTGATTGGACATATATAATCGGGCTCTCGCAAATCCATATGATCATCATTCTTTTACCGAACAACTCAATTATATGATCACTAGTTTCAAAGTCACACCACTATAAACCTGAAACTGAACTCCCAATTATATACCGTATTACGTAAGCCTGTGACAAGCTATCGTCCAATGACCTTGTCATGTATGCAGAACCCTCATACGATATCCATGATCAGCCTTAGGCCAAAGTCTGTTTAATCCTACTAATTAGGCTATCTTAAAGTTCCATTATACTACCGAATAAAGAAAATGATTATTCACCATATGTGAATAAGAAGTCATCCGCCCAGCAGACGACCCAAGGCCTTATCCATTTTCACATTCAGTATAATGCCTTTAAGAGGATACCCTTAACTCCTCATTAGAGCTATGATTCCAATATCTATAAACGAACCCTTCATCGTATACAAGTCATGCACCCAACGAACCGGTCTATAAGCTTACTACCTCTGAGACGCTTTAGCCATTGGAACATCAAAGTACACAAGTCATATACATGAAGCTGTCCTTTTACTCAGGATTAAGGTTACTGCATAATGAACGTCAAAAGCAGATTGATCCACTCAAAGCGGACTTCGTAGATCAATCACGCTTTAGTCCCAGTCTAATATGTCACCACCAAGTAACATATCCATGTCTCTACTTAGGAGTCCAGCTCCAGACAGTCAAGACAAACCGTCCCCTCCAAGGCTTTAGACAACATAATAGTCTTAACATGAGTTAGATGCTCGGTCTAACCCCATAGACTACAGACCATAGTTTAGACTGCTAACTTTAGAACATTGTCTTCTCGCATAAAAAAATCCATTGCATGCAACGTTCTAACAGTTTAACACAAGCAATCAGGGAGCCATATTTGCTTACATTTACTTTAACATGTAAATAAGACGAGGAAAAATAACAATGTAATGAATAACCTCTATATATAATTTTATTATCTAGTTCAAAATAAATACATCAAAATGTCTCTAACGCTTAGGGCATTTCCTAACATATTTTCCAGTTGAATAGATTAAATAGGTATGGTATTGTTTAAGTGCCATTCATGCAGTGAAAGGGGCGACCGACAGTGAACCCGGTCCGCCCTATTATGTCGATAAGTGTAGGAGACACACAGTGTCAGGAGACTAGTCCGAATGACCATTTCTTGACCCTAAACTGGTGAACAGATCACCAGAACGCTAGGACCGGTCGTCTAAGCACAACAACGATGAAAAACCCTAGCAAGTGTACAATATCGAGAAAAGGGTCCGAAATACCTTTTCTCACCTAGAGACTGACAAAATCGGAGTCAGAGCACTCAGACTAGTGAGTTAAGTTAAAAGTAATGAATAGTAAATAGTGAAAAACGTAGTGTCAAGTTACTGGCTAAGACAGCCTTAATTTGACCTAAAATTGATATATGAACGGTTAGTAGGCTCAATCTGGTCAATTAAGCATAAAATTAGATTTTTAGTTTGAGAGATACATAGCATCAAGATAAGGGTCAAGATGACCTTTACTTGCCCCGAAACTGATATATTTGGGCTCAGAACGCCCGAATTAGTTAAATAGGCACCTGACATGTTTTTTGAGGTGGGGCCACACAGATCCTGAAAATTAGTCCAGATGACCTCTGATGGACGTAAAACTAATAAAATGAAATTAGCACATCCAAATTAGTCAAGAGAGACTGTGTCTGAAATTTTGCCCAGGAACACCTCGGTTTATGTATGAAAGAACAACACAGTGTAGACACAACCATAGTATAGGATGTGAATAGTAAATTAGACTGATAATGGGCTCTTAGATAGTATAAAACAATCAAGAATTGACAGTGTCAAAATTGGATTCGAAAAACCCAATTTCGGGTGAAAATTAGAACACTGCCAAAAAAGGGTCGGATACCGAACGGTGGGAATTAGACTGCGAAGAGAAGCCAACACAGATGAATTTTGGCCTTAAAATTTCATGTCCCCTTGTTGCAAAGGTAGTTGAAAATGGCTGATTACATAGCCCTAAAGTGAGATTAAAAAATTACAAAAGTTATGACAACTTTTGTATAAAATATTCAAGGGGTTTTAAAGCTTGGTCAACAAGTTTTGCTTTATCTCTTCTCCTTCCCATGCAGTAGACCACACCCATTTATGAAAAAGGGTAGAAATTTGTCCCTTGATTAGGCTAAAATGGTGGACAATTAATTAGGTTTAAGCTTAAGCAAGTTGATTAGTTTTGCCTATAAAAGGCACACATGACTTAGTGATACCATTTCTTCACTTTGGCACCCCAAAAACACAACAATCATTCTCTCCCTTTCAAGCTACAGTTAACCCCCTCAAAGTCACCAAAAGCCTCCATTTTCAAGCCTTAAATCATACCAAAAACTTACTAAAAATCAAACCTCACAAGCTTGTGTTAGGAGGATTCAAATCCGAGCCTTTTCCAAAGTGATCAACGGTAAGTTTTGTAATCTAATCTTTGTGGTTTTAGTTTTTATTTTGGTTTGATATTAAGAGAAATTATTTTGGTGTCTTACTAGCATAAAACTAGCCTTCAAACCCTTGATTCCACGTCGCCATTTTGGTTCCTCAAGCCCTAGTTCAAAAACATGCTTGGTTCAAAGCACAAAGATAAAAATTGAAACCTTCCCTTTTGGGGATTTAGTGATTTTAAGCTTTTGATCAATGCCATTTATGTGTATATGTTTATGCACATGGTTTATAATAATTTATTTTGAGCCCTTAAGTTTCCATTTCTAAGTTTATGTAGTTGTGGTTGTGTTTACAATTTTTATGAATGGCTATTGTATGTGCGATGCTATGAACGTTTAGGAACGTGGCTGAACATAAATCTATCCCTAGGAAAGGCCACGGATTTTGGCCATTTGGACCCACTTAGGTTCCAAATTTAGGATTTAGTAAACCATGGTGTTTTAAGGAAATTTTGATATGATCGTTTTTGTGTAACACCCCTTGGTCAAAAAATGACACTAAGATAGGTTTTTAGAGTGTTTTTCACTCGGTGTCCAAAACTGCAAACAAAATCCGAACCCAAAAATTTGTCTCGGATTTTATTAAAAATGGACAACTTAGAGTCTGAACCGGTTCTCAGGCTCAACCCGAGAATTGTAGATCTCGTCAAGAATTGAAAATAACCCACATATGTTTTAAATTTTTGGCCATTTCAGGCCTCAAATAGAGTTGTTTTTACAGAGACGTAAAACTGGGAATTTTTCAAAAAACTGGGCATAAACCCATTAATGGAATTAGGAGCTGTTAGAGTTAGATTTAAGCTCCAAGGTGAACATGAGATTTGTTCATCTTGTCGAGGGAAAAAACTTTCATGTTCACCAAAATCGTAAACAAAGTCGTTTCGATCAAGTTTCAAAATGGTTTTCAAAAATGGTTCAAAAATCACCTTTAAAATGTAACTTTAAAAATGTGATCTATACTCTTCAAAATAAAAATGTGTTTTTAACACTTTAAAATATGAACAAGGTTTTCATAAAAACATCCCCCACCTTCCAATGGGGTGATAAGGATACGGTTTCAAGACAAGGAATTTTTCCAACATTTTACAAGCCAACCTAAATAATTTTTCAAAGTAAAATAGTGTGTGTAGCCCGGTAGGCTACCACACCAAACAAGCCTTAGTAGCCCGGTAGGCTACTATCCCAAGCAAGCCATAGTGGCCTGGTGGGCCATTACACCAAACAAGGAATAGTGGCATGGTAGGCTACCACACCCCAACAAGCGAAGTAACCCGATCGGTTACTACACTAAGTTTACGCGTAGTAACCCGATAGGCTACTTAGTTACCAACGCGCAAAGTAACCGGTCAGTTGACTGGTTGGCAACTAGTCAAGGACCGTGTTATGAATGAAATGGTAAGGAATGATGATTAACTTGTCAAAGAGACACTTAATCATGTACAATAGAAAATAGACACCAAATCCCTAAAGTAGGCCAATAGGGTACCGATGGGCCTCGGCCCCACATAGAAATGTGAGTTATAGTCACTAACGAAAATAGTGACCTAAGAACGATGTTGATTAATTTATGAGGTGATAAATTAATTAACCACATATAGAGAAACAAACTCTTGAGATAGAGAGCGAGTTAGTATCGATGGCAATCGATACCAAGCGATTTATCTGCTTTAGTCACTAACAGTATTAGTGACTTAGCAAGAGAATTAATAAGATACATTATTGATGATAGGTAATAACCTGTAAGTTGATAGAGGTGAGAATAAAAGTTTGCATGCAAACTAGGTGAGTACAACTCCGCCTACGACATGAATAAATTGAGTTTAAAGTGATTTTTTTACAATATGTTTAAGTATGCATAGCATGCACATGTTGTTGCATAGCATGTTAGAAGAGCATATAGTTTCATAATCGCATAGATTTATGAAAACATAAGTGGGATGCCATAGATCCCTATCATGTAAGATTGAGGATAAGCCTAGTAGAGCATATGGCATAATCAAATACAGAATTGGGTAATAAAGTTAAAGTGTCAGTATGACGGGTCCAAGTCGAGGCCTATAATCTGTAACAAGTCCAAACCGAGGCTCACAACATATAACAAGTCTAAGTTGAGGCTCACAATATACATAACTGCTCAAAGTCGAGACTAATAACATGTAACGAGTCCAAGTCGAGGCTCATAAAGAAAGAATAATCTAGGTTCAGATTATATAACGAGCCCAAGTCAAGGTTCATAATGAAAGGTAATGAATAATGAAGCATAAGCTGAGCATAAACGGTTCATGTAGTGTACACGTTATGCCCCAGATACAGTTAGAGTGAGCTTCCTAGTTGAATGATGGGACATGCCCACATGATATGCATTCTAAGATGCTAGATGATATGTTTCCATGTTCTGTGTGAACGTGTGATATGATTTCCAGTTTGTATATGATTTGAAGTATGTACTATATTTTAAACATGTTGTACTTACTGGGCGTAAAGCTCACGGAGTGTGTTCATGCTGTAGGTAAGCTTCCTATGGCCAGATCATTAATGAGCGATGACGGCGGCAGAGGCGGATGTGAGGCGAGGTTATGGATACACCACGAGTATTCTTCCGCATAATATGTTGAGTAAGAGTATTTTTGAATAGTAACCGTTGAACAGTATTTTTGAATAGTAACTATTGAACAAGTATTTATAAATAGTAACCGTTAAACAGTATTTTTGAATAGTAACTGATAAATAGTATTTTTGAGTAGTAATCGATATATGTACGTGTATAGTAAATACGTACGCAAAAAAAAAAATCCCTAAATTTATGATACCTAGTTAAGTAACTTTGAGTATCAATTACAAGAAAGTATAAGTATCATTTATGTAAGCAAGTCTTTAAGTGACAGTCTGGGCCACTGAGGGCACGAGGTGTCACATTTGTGGATGGATGATTTTATGGACATTTTAGGGTTGGTTGGAAACCTAACCTATCCCAAACTTTAGCCACGGTTTTTCAGATTTTTGAGCAAGTTACAGACTGATTTTGAGGTTTTATAAAACATGAAAGTTTTAAGAAATTTTGTTACGGTCGTTTTTGTGTCTTTGGCCAAAAATGATATCAAGATAGGTTTTCAGAGCAGTTTGTAACTAGAGTTCAAAAACTGGGATTGAAACCTGGGGAAAGGGGATAGTCTCAGATTTTTATAAAAATGAGCAACTTAGAGTTCGAACCGGATCTCAGGCTCAACATGAAAGTTTTAGATCTTGTCGAAACCTAAAACTTGGCTCACTTGAGTTTTAAAAATTTGGCCGTTTAAGGCCCCAAATAGAGCAGCATTTATGAAAGTGTGAAACTGGTAATTTTCTAAAAATAGGCATAGTTTTAGCCACAGGTTTGCAAGGTTTAGGACTTGTTAGAATTTGAATCAAGCTCCAAGGTGAACATGGAAGTTGTTCATCTCGTCGAGAACTAAAAATATCATGTTTGTCAAGTTCACTAATTCGATCGTTTTGGATAAGTTATAAACAGTTTTCAGAAAATGGTTCAATAACCACCTTTGCACATGAACACCAAAATGTGTTCTTTTTAAACAAGAAAATGGATTTAAGAAAAACACCCTCACCTTCCAATGGGGTGTAAGGGAAACTGTGTTCGGAACCTAAGGAAAGGATTTCAAAATCAAAGGATGTTTTTCAGTAATAAGTTTTAATCGGTAGAGATAACCCAGTAGGTTACATAGTTAATATACAAGGTAACTAACTAAATAATTAGCACAACTAGCTAGATGGCTCATACGCAAGGTAACCGATTAGTTGACAAGTCAGTTAACTCGTCAAAAATGGTGGACGAGAGAGAGACATTGATTAATTCATCAAGTTGACAAATTTATCAAACACGATTAGAAGTTAGATACTGAACGCACAAGAGGAGAGCAGTTAGTACTGATAAGTATCGATACCACACAACAACAGATTTATTATTCACTAACGATAATAGTGACCTAAGAGTGAATATTAATGTAATGCATTATGATTACAGGAAGACACCTATATCGTGACAAAGGCGAGAGTACAAACTATCTACTGATAGGTAAGTACAATTCTGCTTACAGCATGAATGAAATGAGTTTAAAACTGTTATTTTACTCTATGTTAAGTATGCAAATTGTGTATGATGGTTGCATAACATAGCATGTTTCATAATCGCATTAGATTAATGAACAATACAAGTTAGATGCCATTATATCTCTATTGCATAAGATTAGTAGATAGCCTAGTAGAGCTCATGGCATATCAGACATGATTCCAGAATTGGGTAATAGTTAAGCGTGTCGTACCAGCCTCTCAAGCTAGAAAGGTTTTTCAATTTAAGTAAAACAAGCCCAAGCCGAGGCTCATAATATATATATAATGTGCCTAAGCCGTGGCTCATAAAGCAAGTATAATCATAGTGAATCCGCTGCTCCACGCGTATTTGGTACTGACACATGGGCTCTCAGACAAGTAAAGAAAGATAATGCATAATGAAGCATAATTGACCATAATCGATTCATGTATTGTTCACGTTATGCCGTAAATACAATTGTAGCATGCTTCTCAGTGACATGATAGAATATGTCCACATGATATGCATTCTGAGTTATGCTACATGATATGTTTCCATGTTCTGTGTGAATGTGTAACATGATTGTAGTTTTTAAATATGCCTAATAGTATGGCTTATGTTTTAAACATGTTTTGCAGATGACATGTTGTACTTACTGAGCATAAAGCTCACAGTGTGTGTTCATGCTATAAGTAAGAGACCTGCAAGCTAGACACTGATGGATGATGACGACGGCAAAGGCAAGTGTAAGGATTCAGGTTGTGGATACCATCACCAGTGTTAACTTCTGCACAATATTGAAAAATAAATCTCATGTTTTGAGCAGTTTAATAGTTTTATGTATGTGTATGTTGACCCCAGTTGCACTCAGACCTTCATATGTTTGTAAGTATATGTACACACGTAAATAGTGAAACGTACTATAAAAAAAATTCCCCTAAATTTATAATATTAAAGTAAGTAAGCTTGAGTAATAGTTTTCAAGTAAGTTAAATAACAACAGTTTTAAGTGATGGTTCAGGGCCACCAAGGCTTTGGGCTATCACAGCATGTGCCAAGAGACTGTGCAAGGGTTATGGTACTACTATGAGTCTTCCGCTAAGCTGTTTAAAAGAAGTATTGAAATAGATTTTGAAATGATATTTTAGGATGCAAATTAAGTTACGATAATGTAAAATGTTTACTCCAGTAAATGTTTTACGATGACACAGTTTTCAATTTTAAAGTTAAAAAAAAAAATATTCCCTATTTTCACGTTAAAATGGTAAGTTAAAATAAGTATGTAAAAGAAAGTATGTTAAAAGTAAGATACCAGCTGTCATAGGTGGTATCAAAGCAAGTTAAAAGTAAGTTGCTAACAACCCATGAGGCGACAGTCAATCGCAGCTGGCTTTAGAGCTCGAACATGATGGTGCCGTCTGGCCTTTATGAAGGGCGGGCCGTCACAAAAGTTAAGCCTATCGTACCAGCCTTTCAAGCTTGAAGAGGTTTTTTAGTTTTAGTATGACGAGCCTAAGCTGAGGCTCATAATATATAACGGGCCAAGGTCTGTAAACAAAGTATGATCGTGGTGAATTCGTTGATCTGCACGCATTCGGTACTGACACACGGACCCTCAGACAAGTAAAGAAAAATAATGCATAATGAAGCATAATTGAGTATAATCGGATCATGCATAGTTCACGATATGCTTTAAGTTATACTTATGATATGCTTTTAAGTTATGTGATATGTTATGTTTTCAGTTATATGACACATGATATGTATTCATGATGTGCTTTGAAGTTATGATGTGTTTATCAGTATGATATGCCCTTAAGTTATGGCATATGTTTTTAAATGATAGTTTTGCAGATTCAGTGTTGTACTTATTGAGCGTAAAGCTCATCATGTATGTTCATACTATAGGTAAAAAACCTACGGGCTGGACTTCGATAGATGGCGATGGCGACAGGGCTGATGTGAGGGTTGAGGTTATGGATACCATCACGAGTTTATCTTCTGCACTATGTTGAGTAACCCTTGTTATTTTGAGAACCAAACTTATGTTAAGTAATAACCAATTTAATATTTCTTAAGTATGTATGTATGTTTGACCTCAAGTTGTATTAAGATCTATATGACTTGTGAAATATAATTAAGTATGTATGGCTATAGTAAAGCCTATAAAAAAAATCCCCTAAAATTATGCTACAAAGAATATTAGTTTTAAGCAAGTTAAGTGTGATCAAGTTTAAGTAACAATAGTTTTAAGTGACGTTCCAAGGCTTCTAGGGCTTTAGGACGCCACAGTTGGTATCAGAGTGGTATCCTGCCACCCAACCTCACATCATCGCATGCCTGCTTCATCTATCTAAGTAAGTTAGTTCGTATTTTATGTCGATAGGATGTAGGTTAACATTTAAGTTATAATATGTGGCCATGGTTACACCAGTAAAACCCACACCAGTAGAGCCTTAGTAGAGGAATGAGGGTTTCGAAGGACAACATGGTTCGAACGCGAACATAAGCAATCTCTAACGGATATCCTCTAGGGTAAAAAGAGAATCGAGAGTAAAAGTTTAGGGTAGGGTCAGAAACCCAAGTCCCTTGAGGAAAATTGAATAAGGGAAACCTAAGGGGTGGTTTGTGAATAGTAACCCATCCCCTTAAAAATGTAAAACGTGAGTGAAACTAAAAAACCGACCCCAAGGGTGGGCGTTTTTGGGAAACGAAGTAAAGGTCCAAGTCGGGTACGAAAAATCCAAGCCTTGGAGACCTAAATCGAGAGAGTCTAGATGAATGTTTTAAAAACTAATAAAACGTCCATTTGAGACTTCGAAACGATAGAAAATCACTAAACCGACGTAAGGGTCGGAATAGTGCTTCCCGAGGGTCAGGAAGGTGAAAAATGGAAATAAAATAGCAACGAACCCAGTAATGAATAAGAAAAGAGTCAGAAAAGTTCCTGAGAGCCAAAAGTACAGTCTAGATAGAGAAAATCCTGTCAGGGGCATAATTGTAATTTTACCAAAATACAGGGGCAAAATCGTAATTTTTCAAAAGTTGAGAAAAATGGGAAAAATGATAAATAAAGCCTAAAACGTTATAAATAGGTTTTATTTAAGCTTTTAATAAAAAAAAAAAGCTATAAATGGAAATGAAATTAACAGACAAGGTTTTGTCTATAGGATCCCAAAATCGACCCACAAGGAAAGCGATTAAAGATCCAAGAAGGAAAAGGAGAAGAAACGGATAAGGTAAGTTCAGACATTTACTTGTTTGCAACATGTAGCATTATTATTGCTAACTTTGGTGTACTAATTATAAGTTAGGTACATATGTGCTACGGGCACTATTATAGAATAGAGAGAGAGACGCAATGTGCTATGGGCACTATTGAAATGGGACACATAATAAATTGTGCTTCGGGTACTAGAGCGAGGTTAATGAAACTCACTCACGTAAAATTAAAATGTGAACCATTCCTAACCACGAGGCAATATGAAGTCATCGAGTTAGAACTTTAAAAAGTCGATAATGAAACCACTTTTGACGTACCAGCCTTCCGTACAGGGAGGTAAACTTTGCCTTCGGGGCTATGATGAAGATTAAGGCTGTGGAGGTCAGTACTAATGTACCGCTCCCAGTCATGTACAACTTTGCCTTTGGGGCTATGATGATGAGATTAAGGCTGTGGAGGTCAGCACTAATGTACCGCTCCCAGTCATGCGCACTAAAATGGTACTGCCAACATGAGCTTAAAACCAGAACATAAATAAAGATAATTACCTAAAACTGAAACTATGCCATAATTGAGCATAAGATAGTTTCGTGAGAGTACTAACACCGTGGTTGATGTACTGCTGATATACTGTGTTGTGGTCAAAGTTACTATTTATGATGAATAGTAGTCAAAGTTACTATTCATGATGAATAGTACTATTCATAGAAATTCTATTTCTTGTATGTTTGAACTTACTGAGCCTGTAACTCACCATTTTTGCTTATGTTGTGGGTAAGCAACCAGCTCACTAGCTTTGTATGGCTGGATGGCGGACGAGGTAGCGAGTGTCAAATGGGATGGGAAGCCAAGGGATATGGTTCTGCCAGAGTTTTTTCGCTGAGCATTAACAAAGAAAGGAAAGAGAAACAGTCTTTTGTAGTAATATATATTTTACAAAAGTACTGTATTATGTAAATTACTTTGTACTTGTAAACAAAGTGATTAGTGGATAATGTTTTACATGATGTTTTAAAAAAAAATCCCCCAAAAATGTCATGTTTTACAAGAGAGATAGATTAGCCAGAGACCTATGAGAGTACAATCTATGATAGTTAGCTATGAAGCTTAACTGTAATGGTATTGTATGATCTCTATGAAGGTCGGGCCACCACAATTACGATTAAGAATAAGTATCCCCTGCCACAGATTGACAATTTGTTTGATCAACTCCAAGACGCGGTAGTATTTTCAAAGGTCGATCTGCATTCAAGGTACCATCAACTGCAAATCAGGGATGAGGATGTGCCCAAGACAGCCTTTCAAACGTGATATGGACACTATGAGTTTCTTGTTATGTCCTTCGGACTAACAAATCCTCCAACCGCCTTCATGAATTTGATGAATCGCTTATTTAAGGACTATTTGGATAAGTTCGTTATTGTGTTCATCGATGGCATACTTATATACTCCAGGACAAAGGAGAAGCATGCAGAGCACTTGAGGATCATATTATGTGTGTTAAGAGAACACCAGCTGTATGCCAAGTTCTCCAAGTACAAGTTTTAGCTAGAGAAGGTTCATTTCCTAGGTCACGTAGTCTCCAAGGAGGGAGTATCTGTAGACCCAGCAAGGATTGATGCGATTAGTGCTTGGCTAGCTCCGAGAAATGTGACAGAAATATGCAGTTTACTAGGTTTAGTAGGATATTACTGATGCTTTGTCGAGGGATTTTCAAAGTTAGCCACACTACTCATAGCACTTACCAGGAAGGGAAAGAAGTTCGAGTGGACTAACAAATGTAAGGAGAGTTTTCAAGAGCTAAAACGAAGACTCACTAGCACTTTAGTGCTGACCATTCTAGATGCTAGCCAAGGGAGCTTTGTGTTAGGAAATTCCCTAAGCATGAAAGACATTTTAGTGTATTGCATTTATTTTGAACTGGATAATAAAATTATATAGAGGTTATTCATTACATTACTGTTTGTCCTTATTCTATTTACATGTTAAAGTAAATGTAAGCAAATATGGCTCACTGACTGCTTGTGTTAAATGTAAGGACCGCCATTTTCATGGCACCTACTTACCTTGTAATGAGACATTAAATAATAAAATTAGAGTATTTTGAGAGCTTCCAGATGCACATTAGAGAACACGGTCAGCTGCACAGCTGTGTAAGTGGTCGTGTACCATTCAAACTGTGTACGCGTGAGAGAAGCCATGTAAGTGTACATGGCCGTGTGGTGTGACACGGTCAGGTACACGACCGTCTAAGTGGCCGTGTATTGCTTAGGTAAACAAACGTGTTCCAAGACATGGCCATGTTGAACAAACTCAACTAGTACACGCCTGTGTCCGGACAATACACGCCCATGTCAGAACCTGTGTAGAAGACTGTATAATGAGCAAAGAGCTACTACACAGACTCTCAAAATGTATGAAACCTAATTGCTATGTAATGAGCGATTAAGTTGAAAAATATAGAGTATTTTCCAGTTGAATAGATTAAACAGGTACGGTGCTGTTTAAGTACTATTCATGTAGTGAAAGGGACGACCGACAATGAACCCGGTCCACCCTATTAAGTGTATGAGTGTACGAGACATGCAGTGTCAGGAAACTAGTCCGGACGACTATTTCTTGACACAAGACTAGTGAATAGATCACTAAAATGCTCAGACCGAACGTCTGAGTACAGCAACGGTGGATAACCCTAGCAAGGGTACGATATCGAGAAAATGGTTCGGATGACTGCTTCTCATCTAGCGACTGACAAAATCAGAATCAGAGCACTCAGACTAGTCAGTTAAGTAGAAAATAGTGAATAGTGAGAGACGTAGTGTCAAGGTATTGGCCAATACGGCCTTAATTTGACCTAAAACTGATATATGAACGGTTAGTAAACTCAATCTGGTTGATTGAGCACAAAATGAGAATTTTAGTGTGAGAAATATGTAGTATCAGGATGAGGGTCAAGACGACCTTTACTTGTCCCAAAACTGATATATTTGGACTCTGAGCATCCTAATTAGTCAATTAGGCAACTGACACATTTTTCAAGATGGGATCACAAAGATCCTGAAAATTGGTCCAAATGACCTCTGATGGACATAAGACTGATAAAAATGGAATCAGCACATCCAAATTAGCCAAAAAAGACTGTGTCTAAAATTTCGTCCGAGAACGCCTTGGTTTGCATGCAAAAGGACAACAGAATGTAGACACAACCGCAGTATAGGATGTGAATAGTAAATTAGACTGATAATGGGCTCTTAGACAGTATAAAACAATTAGGAATTGATAATGTCAAAATCAGTTACAGAAAACCGAATTTAGGGTGAAAACTAAAACACTACCGAAAAAAGGTCGGATACCGAACGGTGGGAATTAGACTACGAAGAGAAGACTTTGCAGATGAATTCTCCCCCTAGAAAACATGCCATCAGCTAGAAAGCCCCCAAACGCAGCCCTAATAAGTGGGAAAATTTTTCCCTAAAGTTAGGGATGTGTTGGACCATTTGTTGAATAAAATACTCAAACTTTTCGGCTAAGGAAATTTTTTTTTAATTTCCCCCCTTAAATGGCCGCAGCCCTTGCCTGCTGTGCAACTGAAAATGGGCAGCAATTTTGTCCCATGATTAGGCTAAAATGGTGGACAATTAATTAGGATTAAGCTTAAGCAAGTTTGGTAAGCTTTACCTATAAAAGGCACACATGACTTAGGTCTACCATTTCTCTCTTTTGGCTTCCAAAATACCACAACCATTTCTCCCTTTCTTCTAGCTACAGCCAGCTTTTTCAAGCAAAAATCACACCAAAAACTCACCAAAAATCTAGCCTCTTCAAGTTCGTGTAGGTGATTTCATTTCCAAGCCTTTTCCAAAGGGATCAAGGGTAAGTTCTATAATCCAACCTTTGTGGTTTTAGTTCTTGTTTTGGTTTGATCTTAAGCAAAATTATTTTGGTGTTTTTCTAGCACAAAAATTGACCCCTCTCCTCTTGAATCCACAAGGCCACTTTGGTCATTAATCCTTGGTTCAAAATCGTGCTTAGTTCTAAGCACAAAGGTAATAACCAAAAACCTTACCTTTGGTCATTTAGTGATTTTAAGATCTTTATCAAGGCTATTTATGTGTATTTGTTTATACACTAAGTTCATGCATAGTAACCCGATAGGCTACCTAGTTTTCAACGCGCGAGGTAACCGGTCAGTTGACTAGTCGGCAACCAGTCAAGGACTGTATTTTGAACAACACTATGAGGAACGATAATTAATCCCTCAAGAAGATAATTAATCAAACAGCAATAGAAGTAGATACCAAATCCCCAAAGTAGGCCAATGGGGTACCGAGGGGCCTCGATACTACATAGAAACACAATTAATAGTCACTAATAGTAATGGTGACTCAACGAGAGTACTAACGAGGAACGTTAATAATGATAGGTAATTACCTATAATTTGATAAAGGTATGAGTATGCAATTGCTTGCAAATTAGGTAAGTAAAACTCCATCTACGACATGAATAAAATGAATTTAAGGTGATGGTTTTTACAGTATGTTAAGTATGCACATCATGCACACTCTGTTGCACAACATATATAGGAGCATATAGTTTCACAATCGCGTAGATTGTTGAACAAACAAATTAGAGGCCAGGCATCCCCATCACGTAAGATTAGGGGATAACCTAGTAGAGTATGTGGCACGATGAAATAAAGAATTAGGAAAGATGAGAATAAGGTGTTAGTGTAACGGGCCAAGGCCCACAAAATTTAACGAGTCAAGGCTCATAATGTATAATAGGCCAAGGCCCACAAAATCTAACGAGCTGAGGCTCATAATGTATAACAGGACAAGGCCATAAAATATATCCATAACGGGCCCTAAGTAGACATAAGAAAGAAAAGAGAATAACGAAGCATAAATGAGCATAACCAGACCATGTATTGTACACGGTATGCAATAGTTATAGTTTACTATGCTTCCATTCATAGTAAAAGGCATTCAGTATTCGTTGTCTATGCTATGCATATAGTATATGAAGTTTTGAGATGTGATGCTGCGATATATGATATGTGATATACGGTACATGATGATATCTGGTATGACATGTTTGTATGGTTTTTAAGTATGTACTATGCTTTTAAACATGTTTTGCATTAAACATGTTGTACTTACTAGGCGTAAAGCTCACGGAGTGTGTTCATGCTGTAGGTAAGCTTCCTATGGCTTGATCACTAATGGGCGACGACGGCGACAGATGCAGATGTGAGATGAGATTATCGAGACATCGCAAGTTTAACTTCCGCAAAAGTTGAGTAAATAGTATTTTTAAGTAGTAACAGTTAAATAGCATATATAAATAGTAACCGTTGAACAGTATTTTTGAATCGTAACTATTAAACAGTATTTCTAAATAGTATCCATTAAATAGTAGCTGTCAATCAATATTTTTGAATAGTAATTGGTAAATAGTATTTTTGAAAAGTAATCGGTATACATATGTGCACAGTAAATATGTACGCAATCAAAAAATTTTTCCTAAATTTATGATATTTAGTTAAGTTACTTTATGTATCAATTGTAAGAAAGTATAAGTATTATTTAAAGAAGCAGTTTTTAAGTGACGGTCCGGGCCACTAAGGGCATAGGGCGTCACAGTTGGTATCTGAGAGGTTTCCTGCCACCCTACCTCACATCGCCGCATGCCTGCCTTATTTGTCCAAGTAAGTTAGTTTTATTTTTTTCGGTGTAAGTATGAAGGTTAACATTTAAGTTATGATGTGTGACTATAGTTACACCGGTAGGGCCAGCACCAGTTGAGCTCACTAGAGGACAAGGGTTTCGAGGACACCATGGTTCGAACAAGTACACAGACAAACCAAGCGACTCTGGCACCATCAGCTGTGGCTGCTCCCCCGACAGCCAATGTTCTTGTGCCAACTCCCAGAGAAGGCGATTTGTATGAGCGATTTTGATGCCTAAAAGTGCTAGAGTTCGAAGGAACCAGAAACCCTATAAAGGCCGACGACTAGTTGACTGACATCCAAGTCATCCTGGACCTCGTAGAACTGATGGAGAGGGAGAATGTATTGTGTGCATCTCTCGCCCTACGTAAAGGTGTATGACAATGGTGGAAGACCGTGTCCATCAAAAGAAATGTTAACAAAATGAGTTGGGCAGACTTCATCAATGAATTTAAAGAGATGTACTTTAACGATGAGGCCCTGGCAGCACAACAAGACGAGTTTAATAATCTATGCCAAGGAAGTATGACCGTGATAGAAGCAGTCTGAAAATTCAATCAGCTGGCTCGACTTTGTCCAGACTTAGTACCGAATAAGAAGGAGAAGGTGAGAAGAATGCTAAAGATGTTCAGGACAGACATCACTGTCCAAGTCTACAATGGTAGCCATGGGCCTACAACAATGGCAAAATGTGTCAGCCGAGCCATCCGAGTTGAGTATTTGTTGGCTCAGGATAAAGAGAGAAGGGCTCAGATCTACAAAGCCCGAAGGGAGGAAAGGACTCCAAACAAGCTGGCACAAGGGAAGCAGAACCTGAAATCTCAAGAAAGAAGGTAGAACGTGGGGTCCAGTTAAAACAGCAGGCAGTCCCATAACAACAACAAGAGGAAAGGGAATCAGTGCAACCAAGGTTCACAAAATGACTTCCCCCAGAAGAGAAATGACCAGGGAGAAGACGACAACAAACACCCGACGTGCCCGAAATGCAGAAGGAGGCACCCAGGTGAATGCCGCCAAGGAACAAGTCGTTGTTTCAAGGAAGGCCACTATGTGAGGGACTGTTATTCCAACCTACAAAATCAACAGCACCCAGCTCGTCCCACAAATAATCAACTCCATGCTATTCAAACCAGAATTAAAGGCCCTTCAATCACTCAAGGCAAACTAGAAGCCACAAACCAATAAGGCATAATCTTTTCTTAGGCACGTATATATATATATGTGTAATGGAAAGCAGTAGCTTACCCCTGCTAGATCTAACCTAGCACGTCCTTTTGAGACTATGTACCTAGAAGTGTTTACGACTCCCAATAGACTAAAATTATGTACTTTTAAAATAGTATGAAAAGCAGTGCAATTTTGCCCAAAGGCTTAGATATAATATTTTCACACATAACTAGAGTGCGACTGAAAAAGAAAGAGTAAGAAGAGATGTTGAGATCACTACACGTAAATTTACGACTGTGTAATGCTAAAGAACCACTCAGGGTAGGAGCATGGATTGCTGCCAAGTGGTACTGATCTTCAGCGCTAGTTGTCCACTAAGTTTCGACTGGCAAACAGTACTCCTATACTCCATGGGAATATCAGGACTGGTTTTGCACTATCAAGACGATTCCAAGATTATACGTGCGGGCGCGACCCCTCTAGCTTGGGTCGTCCACCTTATCTTGCTTGCTTTCTTTATTCTTTGCTTATTCTTACTTAGCTTGCTTATCTTTATAACTTTCTTCTGCTTTAGGGGTTTAAAAGATTTGTACTTGAAAAATCAGGAATATTTTTTTTTTCTTTTTAAACTTGACTGAATGAAACTATTAGTTCTTTGAAGTCGTGTATACATAAATATATACGTACTACTTAATAATTTTTTTTAAATATAATTTGCGGTCGTGTTACTTTAAAGTACGTAAAAATAAAAACATACTTTTAAGCTTGTTTCACTACTTTACATACTACACTCTTGTCTTATCTTTATACATATACATCACTATTACACTTTCTTTCTTTTACACTTTGATTACAGCGGAACTCTGCGAAACGGAACTATAACCCGTCCACGACATTGCTGGGATCTGCCTGCCAGTCCGCTGCTCTTGTTTCATATTGCTGGTTACTTACATAGGGTAATCTCTTGGTTTCTTTGACCCCAAAATACTTCATCATTTTACTGAAGATGACGAAATTTCAGGGGTGACATACCGGAGGAATTGTCTAGCCATTCGTACTGTCAAATTATTCTAATACTGTCTTAAAACTCTTAAAAACCCTAAATTACTTTTCTTATGGTGCTCTTACTTTGACTTACCATATTCTTATCTTTACACTGTTCGGATACTAAACTACTCCTTTTTGAGTGTTTTGACCTGAAATCACTTTCTTACTCATATACTTTATTCTCTACTTATTTTTGGAGATTTTAATTCCTCCAAAACATCTAGTTATTACTATCAACACTATAATTTGTCTAATTACAAACATAGTGTTTCTTTATATTCTTGCTTATAGAACTCATAGAAACCCCTAGATTAAACTAAGTTACACTGCTAGAATTCTCTGGTCATCACAATACGCCATTGATCAGGATAACTGAGTCCTGTTGGCTGTTGATATCTTTCAAGAAGATAGTTTTGTATGCATTGGGATTCTTGTGACCAGGATGAGCTCTTAACTGGGTCGATTTTTGCCATACCACAATCGAGCAAATCTCTAAGAGGAGTCCAGCATCAACCCCAATTTTTCTTTATGGGCAAGCGAAGGAGTGAAACCACGTAAGTTCCCTAGAGCAGCGGATATATGAGGATGTGCTCATCAGACTGAGAGATTGTAGCCGATGTCTGATGATGCAATTCTAAAGTATGTTGTGCACCACGAGGAAACTGATATGGACTTCTATAACACATGTTGAAGAAGACTCATGATGATACCAAGGCCGAGCACCAGCCAAAAGCGCTTGAGGATGCCAGGGGAACCCATGGAAGAACCCGAACCAGCCCCTTCGTCGCCCGAACACCTTCTAGAGATGGAGGTTAACAACGATGATGACAAGGACCTTCCTTATGCTCATCTCGAGGATGAGGAGATGGGTGATGATGAAGAGGAGGAGACCCCCGACTACTACGACAAAGGTGAATAGATGAAGATGTATAAGCCTTGAGTCATTATAGTCAATAATGATGAGGTTCATACTGACAAACACTCCAGCTATTAGGAAATGCCCTAAGTATTAGAGACATTTTGATATATTTATTTTGAACTGGATAATAAAATTATACTTAGAGGTTATTCATTACATTGCTATCTGTTCTCGTTTTATTTACATGTTAAAGAATATGTAAGCAAATATGGCTCCATGATTGCTTGTGTTAAACTGTTAGAATGTTGCATGCAATGGACTTTTGTATGCGAGAAGACAATGTTCTAAAGTTAGCGGTCTAAACTATGGTCTGTAGTCTATGGGGTTAGATCGAGCATCTAACTCATGTTAAGACTATTATATTGTCTAAAGCCTTGGAGAGGACGGTTTGTCTTGACTATCTGGAGCTGGACTCCCAAGTAGAGACATAGATATGTTGCTTGGTGGTGACATATCAAACTGGAACTAAAGCGTGATTGATCTACGAAGTCCGCTTTGAGTGGATCGATATGCTTTTGACGTTCATTGTGTAGTAACCTTAATCCTGAGTAAAAGGACAGCTTCATGTATATGACTTGTGTACTTTGATGTTCCAATGGCTAAAGCGTCTCAGAGGTAGTAAGCTTATAGACTGGTTCGTTGGGTGCACAACTTGTATATGATGAAGGGTTCATTTACAGATATCGGAATCATAGCTCTAATAAGGAGTTAAGGGTATCCTCTTAAAGGCATTATACTGAATGTGAAAATGGACAAGGCCATAGGTCGTCTGCTAGGCAGATGACTTCTTATTCACATATGGTGAATAATCATTTTCTTAATTCGGTAGTATAATGGAACTTTAAGATAGCCTGATCAGTAGGATTAAACGGACTTTGGCCTAAGACTGATCATGGATATCATATGAGGGTTCTGTATACATGACAAGGTCATTGGACGATAGCTTGTCACAGGCTTACGTAATACGGTATATAATTGGGAGTTCAGTTTCAGGTTTATAGTGGTGTGACTCTGAAATTAGTGATCATATGATTGAGTTGTTCGGTAAAGAATGATGATCGTATGGATTTACAGGAGCTCGATTATATATGTCCAATTAGTCCTTATACTAGCTCCACATAATTCCTTAACGTTTGGCAAAATTGATCTGTGTATGCTATTGGCTAGTTTATTATGCATGGATGGTGTTGACATAGGATTAGGATGGTAGACAAGATTCTCTCCGGTTGGATTTAGATTTTGTTTTGGATAATAGAGTACACAATTATTCGAATTCCAAATAAAGTTGCCATGATTTTATTTGAGATTGGATTGGAGTTGTAGAAAATTATCCATGAGAACAAGAATTTGAAATACAACTGTTTTGTGGATTTTGAAATTTGAATTTTAAAATTTGAAATTTGAATTTTGAAATTTGAAATTTGAATTTTGAATTTGAAATTTGAATTTGAAATTCGAATTTGAAATTTGAATTTGAAATTTAAATTTGAAATTTGAAATTTGAAATTTGAAATTCAAATTTTGAATCATAGTCCAAGTGGGATTCAAATTTGTTGTGGTAAATCCACACGGAATGAAATTCAAATTTGAGTTGGATATGGAGAGGAAAATCTTGTTAGAATCCTACTTGAATTTTGAATCCAAATCCTAACCAAATATGGATGAAAATTTTGAGGATTATCCTTAATGAATTTTTGGATTTTTTGTGGATAATGTTCAAGGAAAAATTTAAGTTTCAATCCCAGTTGAATTTGGATTCTGTCCTCCCTGATAATGGCCTAATTTTTGGAGTAAATCTCCTAAGAGATTTTTGGTTATTTTGGATAAGGATGAGATAAGATTTAAGCTTGAAAATCCTAGTTGAATTTTGATTCTCCCTTATCCAAAAGTGGTCGAATTTTTTGTGGGGATTTTCCCCTTAAATTTTCAGATTTTTTGGTTGAAAAAGGGAGATAAAATTCTAGTTAAAATCTTGTTTAGATTTGGATTGGATTTATCCTAAAGTGGCCAAATTTATTGTTGGGATTTTCCCCTTGGAAAATTCAGATTTTGTGCTTGTGGATAAGGGAGAATATCTTCTCTTAATCCAATTCGAATTCAGAGAATCATCTCATGCAGGTCTATAAATAGAGGTCCTGTCACTCCAGTTCTCTTAGACCACAGACTCTCAGGTGAGCAGGCCTATTGTTGCACAGCCCACCGTGACAATAAGTTCTTTAGAGATCTGGATGGTCAGAAGAAGACTAGCAGTGCTAGCATACCGATCGAGGTTCAGAGTGCCCACACACTCAACCATTTGGGAATTGGAGAATAGTAGAGAAGGCTAGTTGTTTGAAGCCCTCTGGTCATTCTCCTCCTGCAAATTGGCATCCTTGAGGTATGAGTTTTAATTGTTGTTGGTTTATTATATATGGCATCATAAGATATTTAACGATCTAAAAATTTTTATTGTTCCGCTGCGCCACTCTGATACATTTTTACCGATTTATTATCCTACACCAGCAACCTTCATGAACCGGGTGTTCAAGGACCTTGGGATGTAGTCATCGTGTTCATTGATGACATACTATTATACTCCAAGACGAAAGAAGGAGCAAGAAGAACCATTGAGGATAGTATTGCGCATATTAAAGGACCATAAGCGGTATGCCAAGCTCTCCAAGTGTGAGTTTTGGCTGGAAGAAGTCTATTTTCTAGGCCACATGGTCTCTAAGGAGGGAGTATTCGTCGACCGATGAAAATTAAGGTAGATAGCGCATGGCCAACTCCAAGAAAACGTGGTGGGGATCCACAGTTTCCTAGACATAGCAGGATATTATCAGCGCTTCGTTGAAGCTTTTCGAACCTAGCCGTTCCATTTTCAGCGCTTACCAAGAAAGGAAAGAGGTATAAGTGGATCGATAAGTACGAGGAGAAGTTTCAGGAGCTGAACGGAGGGTGAGAGTTCTGAATTTAAGGTCTCTAAGGGCGGCATACTCTATTACAAAGATAGAGTGTGCGTTCCAAAGGATGAAAAACTCAAGAAGTGAATCCTTTCAGAAGCCACGAAACGCCATACTCTGGACTTCCAGGAGAAAATAAGATATACAAGTACTTAAAAGAGAGTTTTTGGTGGTTGGGAATGGAAAACGACATCACCGAGTTCGTAGCAAGATGTCCCACATGCCAAAGAATTAAGGTAGGAAATCAAAGACCGACTGAAGAACTGCAGAAAAATCGAGCTATCAAGCGGAAATGGGAGTAGGTTACAATGGATTTCGTAGATAGATTGCCAAGAATGTTAAGTGGCAACGGCATAATTTGGAAGATTGTGGACCGATTGACAAAATCCGCTTGATTTTTAACCATGAAAGTGAGCTACTCGATAGGAAGACTAGTAGAAATTTATGGAGCTCAGCTAGTGAGACTACACGGAGTATGTGCTGATCTAACATACGAGGAGAAACCATGCGAATCCTAGCCAAAGAAGACAGAGTACTTAGGAATAAGGTTATACCACTTGTAAAGGTGTTGTGGTGAAATCACAACATAGAAGAAGCCATATGGGAACGGGAAGAGTATATTAAAAGAAGCTTCCCGAAACTATTCTAATTTTCGAGGACGAAAATTTTGTAAAGGGGGTAGGTTGTAAGGACCGCTATTTTCATGGCACTAACTTACCAAATAATGAGACATTAAGGAATAAAATTAGAGTATTTTGAGAGCGTCCGGATGCTCATTGGAGAACACGGTCAGGTGCACGACCATGTAAGTGGTCGTGTACTGTTCAAATTGTGTACACGTGAGAGAAGCCGTTTAAGTTTACAAGGTCGTGTAGTGTGACACAGTCAGGTACACAGTCGTGTAAGTGGCTGTGTGCCGCTCGGGTAAACAAACACATTCCAAGACATGGCCGTGTTGAGCAAGCTCAACTAGTACACGCCCTTGTCCAGACAATACATGCCCATGTCAGAATCCGTGTAGAAGGCCGTATAATGAGCAGAGAGCCGTTACATAGACGTTCAAAATGTATGAAACCTAATTGCTATGTAATAAGTGATTAAGTTGGAAAATACAGAATATTTTCTAGTTGAATAGATTAAACAAGTACGGTGCTGTTTAAGTACTATTCATGCAGTGAAAGGGACGATCGATAATGAACCCGGTCCACCCTATTAAGTGTATGAGTGTACAAGACACATAGTGTTAGGAAACTAGTCCAGACAACCATTTCTTAACACAAGACTGGTGAATAGATCACTAAAACGCTCGGACTGAACGTCTGAGCACAACAATGGTGGATAACCCTAGCAAAGGTACGATTTCGAGAAAATGGTCTGGATGACCCCTTCTCACCTAGAGACTGACAAAATCAGAGTTAGAGCACTCAGACTAGTCAGTTAAGTATAAAACAATGAATAGTGAGAGACACAGTGTCAAGTTATTGGCCAAGATGGCCTTAATTTGACCTAAAACTGATATATGAACAGTTAGTAGGCTCAATCTAGTCGATTGAGCACAAAACGAGAATTTTAGTGTGAGAGATATGCAATATTAGGATGAGGGTCAAGATGACCTTTACTCGCCCCAAAACTGATATATTTGGACTTAGAACGCCCAAATTAGTCAATCGAGCACCTGACATGTTTTTCAAGGTGGGGTCACATAGATCTCAAAAACTGGTCTAGATGACCTCCGATGGATGTAAAACTGATAAAAATGGAATCAGCACATCCAAATTAGCCAAGAGAGACTATGTTTGAAATTTCACCCAGGAACACCTCAGTTTGCGTGTGAAAGGACAACACAGTGTAGACACAACCACAGTATAAGATGTGAATAGTAAATTAGACTGATAATGGGCTCTTTGATAGTATAAAACAATCAACAATTGACAGTGTCAAAATCGGATTCAGAAAACCCAATTTCGGGTGAAAACTAGAACACTGTCAAAAAAGGGTCGGATACTGGGTGGTAGGAATTAGACTGCGAAGAGAAGACTTTCCAGATGAATTCTCCTCCTAGAAAACCATGTGCCATCAGCTAGAAAGCCCCTAAATACAGCCCTAACAAGTGGTAAAAGTTTTCCCTAAAGTTAGGGATGTGTTGGACCATTTGTTGAATAAAATACTCAAACTTTTCAACACATGACCAAGGAAATTTTTTTTAATTTCCCCCCTTAGATGGCTGTAACCCTTGGCTATTGTGCAGCTGAAAATGGGCAGCAATTTTGTCCCATGATTAGGCTAAAATGGTGGACAATTAATTAAGATTAAGGTTAAGCAAGTTTGGTTAGTTTTGCTTATAAAAGGCATACATGACTTAGGGCTACCATTTCTCTCTTTTGGCTCCCAAAACACCACAATCATTTCTCCCCTTCTTCTAGCTATAGTCGACTGCCTTTGAGTCCCCAAACCCTCACATTTTCAAGCTAAAATCACACCAAAAGCTCACCAAAAATCTAGCCTCTTCAAGTTCAGGTAGGTGATCTCATTACCAAGCCTTTTCCAAAGTGATCAAGGGTAAGTTTTGTTATCCAACCTTTGTGGTTTTAGTTTTTGTTTTGGTTTGATCTTAAGAAAAATTATTATGGTGTTTTGCTAGCACAAAAACCGACCCCTATCCTCTTGAATCCATACGGCCACTTTGGCCATCAAGCCTTTGTGATAATCAGGGATTTTAGATTCTTGGAGTAGATTAAAATTGTATGTATGTATGAATTTTAATGAATAAATTATGAAAAAGTTGTGTTTTTATACTGTTGTGAATACTGTAAAAATGTTCTGACAGTGTTAAAGTATGTGAGTTCGTGATGGAAAATCTTACTGAACAGAATTGGATGAGATAGTTCGAAAACGGAGTCAAAAACCCTAGGGAGTACACGGAAATACACTAAAAAGATAGAAATTTATGGTAGAGAAATCTGACCAAACGGAAGCAAAATAAAATAAACCGATCACACCGGAGGCGCCCGAAACCCGCCTACGCGATTTCGGTAAAGTTCCGTTCGTTTGACTTTTGGTCAAAATTTTACCACAAATTAATTAGGGAATTAATTCCTTAATATAATAGGATGACATCACCATGTTGATGTCATAAATGTATTTTTTTTAAGGATGGAAAGTAATATGGAAAGGTGTAAGACTGGGATCAGTCTCCTTTTTGATCAATGGCCATGATCATGCCAAAATGATATTAAAAAAATTTTAGAAAAAATTTTAAAAGGCCATTCGGCCACTTGGAAAGGGAGAAAAAAAATTCTATTTTTAGACTAAAAATATTATACTTTAGTCCTTAAACAATTAGCAAATTGTTGGAAAAAATTTACTAAGAGGTCCTTGGTTTTTGCCTATAAATAGGCTTCAAAATTCATTAGAAAAAAACGGAAAAATTGGCCAAACTCTTGCCATTTTTATAGCCAAAAATCCGTGCCCCTTTAGTGCATTTCAAGCCAAATTTTGTCCAAAATTTCACACCAAAATTAGCTTCCATTTCATTTCAGCATTAAGGAATCAAATAGATAAGGTAAGCTTCCAAATTGAAGCAATTTTACTTGATTTTCTTCGTGAAAATCCGTGGGTATGAAGGTGTAGAAACATTGATAAAAATTGATGTTTTAGAATTTGAAGCATGAATTAGGTTTAAGAAACAAGCAAAAATTTTGCATGTTTCCATGAAAAATCCGTGGCCTTGTAAGGTGGAAAAATTGATGATTTGCTTAATAGTTTATATTCATTTAGTAACATATTGAATTAAGCATGATTTAGAATCAAGAAACAAGCAAATTTGATGCGTTTTCATGCTAAAATCTATGGGTTATAAACATTAGAAAATGGGAAATTTTTAGTGTTGAATAAGAATGTGTAATGTTGATAAAAAAACCTAGGAAAAAAAACAAGATTTTCTATGTGATTTTGCATGAAAAATCCGTGGCTAATGCTAGGGTTAAAATGAAAATTTGGTTAGGTTTTAAGTTGATTTGCACATTAGAAAACCTAAGAGTGATATTTGATATTGGAAGGTTATGATGAAAAACAATTGGTGATGATTAACATGATAAACCAAGGCTAGGTTTGGAAAGAATTGATGTTGTGTATTGATTTTTGAATATTGGTTAATGTGGAAAATTTTTATACAAAGTTTGAAAATTTTGTGTAAAATAGGCTTCTGGTATAGTACGTGACAGGTACAAAGGTTCTAAGGCGTACCTAACGCCGATAAAACCTTAAAATACAAGCGGAAATGGTGTCGAAATTTCCAAAACGGCATAAGGGCATTTTGGGAAACAAGGGTTAAAATATTGGACTCGGGAAGGAAACCGGGACCTCTCAGTGGATTAGGATTGAAAATGGAAAACCAACCCAAGAGAAATAGTAAACCGACCCTTAATGACTAAAATACCTAAAACACGAAAAAAAATATTCATGTTAGGGGTATTTTGGGAAACGAGCAAAAAATTAGGTCGGGATAGGAAACCCGAGCCTCTCGGGGACCGAGGGCCGGGGACGGGATGCAAAACATTTCAGAAGTAGTGAAATGGCCATTTGAGGCTCCGAAATGCTCGAAAAATGAGAAACAACCCTAGGTGACGGATGAATAGTAATCGAGGACCGGGAAAATAGATAATTAAGATTTTACTGCAAATTAAGTTGTAAAATGATACAGAAGCCTATGGAATATTATTCTAAGATATTTGGGCTTAGAAAATTTGAGAAAAATGATAGAACAAAATAGTTACGGTCCCGAAACCCGTTAGGGGCAAAATGGTCATTTTAATCAAAAATTTCCGAAAGGCTCGGAAAGGACCCTAAAAGACCTAGAATGACTTATAAAAAATTCTAGGACCCAAAATAGAGATTTTAGAGTTAAAAATCTAGAGTTTAATTAGTACACGGGCGTGTACAGTGGAACACGGTTGTGTAAAATAAAACTGAGAGGTACACGGTTAGGGACACGGGCGTGTTGCAAACTGTGTACCATATAAAGAATTGAAATGTTTTGTAAAATTTATTACAAAATAAATATATTTAAAGTGATAATTAATAAAGGATATTAACAGGCAATATTATTTCTGTAGGAACCCAAATTAGAGATAAATCTGAGGAAGAGTTTCGAAAGTGGACATTATCGCAGTATTAATAAGTTCAAGCATTTTTATGTCTGCAACATTAAATACTATCTTACTCTGTTATGTACTAGTTGTACACTAGGTATCAAGTCTTATGGATATTTGGGGATCAGTTAGTATAACAGGTCCCATATAATAAAAGGAAAAGAATATCTAAGGCCTACGGGAGATTGAGGTTAGTGACCTTGAGGTGACGATTAATGTCACTTGGTCAAAACTATAATTGAAAGATGGTAATAAAACCATTTAAGACGTACCGCCCCTCCAACGTTGTGATGGAGGTTTTTCAGGTCCTACGGGGATATAATAAAGGCTGTGGAGGCCGAAGCTCTAGGGTCGCTCCCTAGGCCCTCCCAGTTAGCGTGCAAGATAAATTATCGGTACTGCCATAAAAGAGGTCAATACCAAAGTACAAATAGAGAAGAAATAATCAATAATATGATAAAAGTCATAATTGAGCATAACCGAAGCTTACATTAAGTATAGCGAACTCGGTTAGAAAAATATGAATAGTAATCGTTTAGGCTAATGTGAAAAGTAATCGATTAGGCTAATGTGAATAGTATCTGGTTAATGTAATGTGAATAGTAACATGTTAAAGTAACAGTTACTCTTCATTGATCAAAGGTCAAAGTCACTATTTATAGGAAATTGAGTTTTTATTGTTTTTGTATCCATGTGATTCTTACTAAGTATGGTTGAACTTACTGAGCCTGTTAGCTCACCAGTTTGTTCATGTTGCAGGTAAGAAACCTGTCCAGTAGACCATATGGATGGCAGCAAGATGTACGCGTGTGAAGGAATAGGGAATTCACCGTAAACTTGGTCCTACCATAAGTCTTCCACTGAGCTTTGAAAGTTAGTGAATTGAAGAGAATGTGTCAAAAAAAATGTAGTATGAATATTTTGTATATTGTACATTATATTGTACTTAAAAGGACAACTAAAAGTTAGTATTGTATTTTACATAGCTTTTATACTTAGCTTTCTTTTCAAGAAAGTATGTATTAAAAAGAAAAAAAATTATGGGCGAAATTTTCGGGCCTTGAAAAATGAGAGTTTAAGAAAAAGAGTTTTAAATAGCGATCCGGATTTGACACAAGGGCTGTCTTGATCAGCAACAGAGTCGGTTCATGACAGTTTCGCGTGGTTGGATTCAGGGGTGCCCCAGTTCGTATCAGAGTGGTTGACCATATCCCTATTGGCACGAAGCGCGATCTGCTTGTCAATCCAAGTAAGTTAGTTTTCTTTAAGTTAGTTAACTTTCTGTTTATTCGAGGTTATTTGTAGGCCATACGATGACTAGACCAGTTTAAGTGAGACCTCACCCATACCGACTGAGAGGACTGATCCAGGTATGGACTAGACTTGTGATCAGACCATCCATGATTTGGCGAGCAGCACAACGACCACCGGTACCTGAGCTGCTAGCGTTGAGGATTGTAGCGTCGGCACCGATATAAGTACCACCCCCTCGACCTGTTGTAAACCCACCGGTAGTAGTAGATATTCCAGTGGTGGGAGATCGAGCTCATATAGGAGCTAGAATATCAGTGCGGGTAGTACATGCTTTTAGAGGCAGTCATCCACCTACATTAGAGGGAGGTCAGCAAGGATTTCTACTCGGGACTGGCTACATGATGTAGAGACGATCATGCGCCAGTGTGACATAGATGAGGATTATTGGGTTTTGATGGCCATTGGCACATTCCGCGAGGATGCATGGTTATATTGGGAGTATAGTGACCAGGAGATACTGTTAGCATTGGATTGGGCTGAGTTTCACCAAATCATGATGCAGCAGTTTCCACAGAGGTGTTCAGCACCAGTTTTAGACCCTCCTGAGAGTAGGGTAGTAGCGCCACCACCGACTATGCCTAAGTATGCAGATGTCAGAGATTTTGTTCTTCGGGTAGAGAGACAGCAGATGATGCTGAGCGATATGGTGTTCACGTATGCAGTCCGATTTTAGGATAGCGTCGTAAGGACATGTCCTTTGTCCAACCTCACGGAGGAGGATTTTTGTGATATATTTTGGAAGGGACTCACTATCGACATACGATAGAGGGTAACCCCTTTATATCCTACTAATTTGCATGAGTTTATTGTCACTGTAGCTAAAGTAGAGGAGGAGATGATGATAGAGCACATGGTGCATAAGAGGCATGAACAGTTACTACAGGAAGCAATGTTAGATCACCTACGGATCTGGACCGATGGCAAACGACCATGAGGCTGGTCCATCGAGACAACCAGAGGGTACGGGTCTAGCTGAAGGATCAATGCCATCCGAGGCTGAAAACAAAACGGATGAGGAGGAAATGGATCCAGTAGAATTTTTGACAATCCCGGAACAACCTCAATTAGGAGATTAGGTGTAGAAATACATGCGTTGTATAAATGTATATATATGCCCATATATGTGCATATATGACTGTATCGAAAGGCAATTTTGAGAAAAGCCTTCGAACTAATGTACTTTTGAAATATTTTGAAATGAAAAGAAATGAAAATCACATTTTGACATGTTCAATGGATGAAATATTGAAATTATATGATGATTAAAACTATTTTTACTTATATTGTAAAAGTATGTTTGTGAAAATCTAACAATCGACTCTCATGCGATTATAGGAAGTAGAAAAGATGGTGAATCCATGAAACTTGAGGAACATGAGAGGGCGTCCAGTCCTGTCAGAAAAAGTAGACGAGTTACAAGCTCTAATTGAGGCTCAAATGAGAGAAAATGCTGAACTAAGGCAAAGACTGGAGCAAATGGAGCAAAGACAAGGCCAAGAAGAGGGCCAGAACCCACAAATGGCCGCACTTAAACCAGAAGTGCCACCAATAGTACTAGAAGAAGAAATAGAACCCCAACCACAACCCCGAGTCAACCACGAGCCACTATATGAGAGATTTCGATGAATGAATCCACTGGAGTTTGAGGGTTCCACAAACCCTCTAGAAGCGGAGGAGTGGTTGTCTTCACTCCATATGATATTGGAATTTATGGAGCTGAACGATCAGGAAAAGATTATGTGTGCGTCCTTTGTTCTGAAGAAGGATGTAAGATTTTGGTGGGAATCAGTCAAGTTGAGAAGAAATATGTATACGATGTCTTGGTTGGAGTTCCTGGAAGAATTCAATCAGAAGTACTACAATCCTGCATTACTGTGACCACGACAAAGAGAGTTTGCAGAATTAAAGTGGGGGGACATGTTAGTAATTAAAGTCAATAGCAAGTTTGACCAGTTGTCCTGACTATGCCCATACACTATCACCACTGAGAAGGAGAAAATCCAAAAGATGTTGGGAATGTTCCATCCCGAAATCTCAGCATTGGTGGACAGTGGATTGACACCGTCCACTACTATATCTGATTGTGGAACCAGGGCGTTAAGGGCTGAATATTACTTAGTTTGACAAAAGGAGGAAAGGGAAAGGATTTGGGATGCTAGAAAGAAGGAGAAGGTCTTGGCCAAAGCTGTACAAGTTGGATCCCAAGTTGGACAAAGCAGCAAAGCGAATCAGAACACTAAGGCCGGGCAGCCAAGTACTTCTGGTCAGCAGTCCCAGGGGAAGAGAAAAGGAAATAATTCTGGAAATAGGAACCAGCAAGAGGAGAACGAACAATAATGCTGGCCCTATTATTTGTGACTGTGTAGTTTGCGAGAAGAGACATGCAAGCCGATGTAGACTTGCCCCAAATGCCTGTTTTCAATGTGGGAAGGATGGTCACTTTGCTAGAAACTGTCTAGAAAATAGGCAAAATGTGCAAGGTTCGTCTTAGTCACAACAGTAACGTTCCTAGGCACATTCACTGCAGGCTAAGGCTAAAGGTTCATCCTATTCCGAGAGGCAGGAAAGACCAAAATTCTTACCCTGTGCAGATGCTAGAGTCATGGTCTATACCAAGGAAGATGTGGAAGTTGGAACGTCAAATGTAGTGATAGGTCAGCTTTCTATTACTAATAATTTGGCGTCTATTTTATTTGATTCTGGAGCTATGCATTCTTTCATTTCACACCAATTTGCGAATAGGATAGGATATCCTAAAGATAATATGGGTATGACATTTAGAACCACACTACCCTCGATTGTCGAAAGCGGAAGATAAGGTTCTAACCCGACCAAGAAGATGGATTTGAGTACGTTGATACGTCATGTAAATCGAAGAAGATAATGATCAACTCGATGAAGGCAAAAAGGCCAATGTCGAGTGGTTGTGCTGGATAGTTAGCATGTATATTGGACGTGATGAACAAACGAAAGCTTCCACCTAAAGATGTTCCTATTGTAAAGGAATTCATTGATGTCTTCCCAAAGGAATTACCAGGATTGCCGCATGAACGAGAAATCTCCTTTGAGATCGAGCTGATGCCAGGACCTGTACTTATCTCAAAGGCACCATACCAAATAGCACCGGTCGAATTAAAAGAATTACAGGAGCAGCTGAAGGAGCTTCTTGACAAAGGGTTTATATGCCCGAGCTAATCCCCATGGGGTGCTCCAATGTTGTTTGTCAAGAAAAAGGTTGGATCATTTCGCATGTGCATTGATTACCAGGATTTGAACAAGGTCACGGTTAAGAATAGGTATCCATTACCTAGAATTGATGACTTGTTCGATCAACTAAAAGGTGCAGTAGTATTTTCTAAGATTGATCTATGATTAGGATACCATCAACTGAGGATCAAGGAGGGTGACATCCACAAGACCGCATTTCAGACCCGCTACGGTCATTACAAATTTCTCGTGATGCCGTTTGGATTAACAAATGTGCTAGCAACTTTTATGGACTTGATGAATCGAGTCTTTAAGGAATACTTGGATAAGTTTGTCATTGTGTTTATCGATGACATACTCATATATTGAAAGACTCGCAAGGAGCATGAGGAGCATCTGAAGATTGTCCTGCAGACGATAAGGAAGCATCAACTCTATGCCAAGTTCTCCAAATGTGAATTCTGGCTGGATAGAGTACATTTTCTTGGACATGTGGTTTCCAAGGAAGGAATCACTGTGGATCCTGCAAAAGTAGAGGCAATCAACAAATGGCCAGGACCTAAGAGCGTGATGGAAATACAGAGTTTCTTAGGTCTAGCCGGCTATTATAGAAATTTGTAGAGGGATTCGCACGACTCACTACACCTCTTACAGCTTTGACATGCAAGGAGAGGAAGTACGAGTGGACGGAGGTGTGCAAAAGAAGCTTCCAAGAGTTGAAGAAACAACTAACGAGCATGCCGATACTTACACTTCCTACTGAAGGGGAGATGTTCATGATATATAGTGATGCCTCGAAGATGGGATTAGAAGCTGTCTTGACGCAAGGCGACAAGGTGATTGCGTATACCTCACATTAATTAAAGGACCATGAGAAGAATTATCCCACGCATGACTTGGAACTTGCCGCAGTAATATTCACATTAAAGATCTGGTGACACTATCTATATGGAGCTCAGTGTCAGATTCAAACCGACCACCAAAGTCTAAAGTATTTTTTCATGCCAAAATAGCTAAATATCCGACAACGGAGATGGTTGAAGCGGTAAAATACTATGATTATGAAATTCTCTATCATCCTGGAAATGCCAATCACGTTACAAATGCGTTAAGTAGAAAATCTACTGTTTCACAACAACTGCCAATTGGAAAACTTCCAAAGCCATTACAGCAAGAAATTGATATGCTGAAAGTGGAGCTGATAATTGGAAAATTAGCTTCACTGCAACTAGAATTTACGTTGTATGAGGATATCAGAAAGGCTTAGAAACGAGACCCGAAGCTAGCAAGTCCTCAGGAGGAAGTGTCTAAAGATGGATTAATCCTACATCAGGGAAGAATTCAAGTTCCAGACGATGAAGGATTATGAAGGTGAATTATGGCAGAAGCCCATCAAACACCATATTCAGTACATCCTGGAGCCAGTAAGATGTACCAGGAATTGAAGCTACAATTATGGTGGAAAGGGATAAAGAAAGACATTGCTGAGTTTGTAGGCAGATGTATGACGTGCCAAAAGGTTAAGGCTGAACATCGTCATCCAGGCAGAAAATTAGAGCCATTGGAGATTCCTGAATGAAAACAGGAACATATCACAATGGATTTTATGGTAAGGCTACCAAAGACCTGAGAAGGTTATGATGCCATTTGGGTTATTGTAGACAGATTGACAAAGACGGCCAGGTTCATTGCTATAAAAATAACCTTTTCATTGGAAAAGTTATCGAGCTTGCATGTTAACCACATAGTCAAGTTACATGGAGTTCCTAAATCCATTGTGTCAGATCGTGATCCACGATTCACTTCGAACTTCTGGACATGTGTGCAAGAAGCTATAGGAACAGAAGTGCGTCTGAACACAGCATTTCATCCTCAGACAGACGAGCAATCTGAGTGAACCATTCAAACGTTAGAAGACATGCTGTGTGCATGTACAATAGATTTCCCGAGGAGCTGGAATGAGAAACTTCCATTGGTAGAGTTTTCATATAATAACAACTACCAAGCTTCGATAGGTATGGCACCCTATGAAGCTCTATATGGAAAGAAGTATAGATCACCGATTCATTGGTATGATTTACAAGAAAAACGATTGCATAAGATAGATTTCATACAAGAGACAGTGGATGCAGTTACAAAAACACAGCAACAGATGAAAATAGCCCAGAGTTGATATAAGAGCTATGCGGATAAAAGATGAACGTCCTTGGAATTCAACGAAGGGGATTTTGTATTCGTAAGAGTTTCGCCAATGAAAGAAATAACGCGGTTCAGAAAGAAAGTGAAATTGAGTCCAAGATATATTGGACCATATGAGATTATCGAATGCATTAGTAAAGTCGCTTATAGATTGGCGTTACCTCCAGAGATGTCATCAGTGCATAATGTGTTTCACGTGTCGATGCTACGGAAGTATATATCAGATCTGTCCCATGTATTGAAACATGAACCAATCCAGATTCAGGAAGATCTGACTTACGAGGAGAGACCTGTTCAAATTCTGGCACAAGAAAATAAGGTCTTAAGGAATTAAACAATCCCATTAGCCAAAGTGCTGTGGAGAAATCACAACATGGAAGAGGCTACACGGGAGCAAGAAGATGAAATTAGGAATTTGTACCCCCACTTGTTCTAAATTTTCGGGGATGAAAATTTTATAAGGAGGGGTGAATGTGATAACTGGGGATTTTAGATTCTCGAAGTAGATTAAAATTGTATGTATGTATGAATTTTAATGAATAAATTATAAAAAAGTTATGTTTTAATACTGTTATGAATATTGTGACAATGTTAAAGTATATGAGTCTGGGGATGGAAAATCTTACCGAATAGAATCGGGTGAGACGGTTCAAAAACGGAGCCGAAAACCCTAGGGAGTGCATGGAAATATACTAAAAAGATAGAAATTTGCGATAGAGAATTCTGACCAAATGGAAGCAAAATAAAATAAACTGATTACACTGAAGGCACTCAGAACCCGCCTACGTGATTTCGATAAAGTTTTGTTCGGTTTGACTTTCGGTTAAAATTTGACCACAAATTAATTAGGGAATTAATCCCATAATATAATAGGATGACATCACCATGTTGATGTCATAAATGTATTTTTTTTTAGGATGGAAAGTAATATTGAAAGGTAAGGCTAGGATTAATCTCCTTTTCGATCAATGGCCATGATCATGCCAAAATGATATTAAAAAAAATTTAGAAAAAATTTTAAAAGACCATTCGGCCACTTGGAAAGGAAGAAAAAAAAATTCTATTTTTGGCCCAAAAATATTACACTTCAGTTTTTGAACAATTAGCAAATTGTTGTAAAAAATTTGCTAAGAGGTCATTGGTTTTTGCCTATAAATAAGCTTCAAATTTCATTGGAAAAAAATGGAAAAATTGGCCAAACTCTTGCCATTTTTGCAGCCAAAAATCCGTGCCCCTTTAATGCATTTCAAGCCAAATTTTGTCTAAAATTTCACACCAAAATTAGCTTCCATTTCATTTCTAGCATCAAGGAATCAAATAGATAAGGTAAGCTTCCAAATTGAAGCAATTTTACTTGATTTTCTTAGTGAAAATCCAGGGTATGAAGGTGTAGAAACATTGATAAAAATTGATGTTTTGTTAATGTTATGATTTGTTTGGTGTTTTAGAATTTGAAGCATGAATTAGGTTTAAGAAACAAGCAAAAATTTTGCATGTTTCCATGAAAAACCTGTGGCGACCCGCCCCTCGTAGAGATCATACAATACTATTACAGTTGAGCTTATCGCTAACTGCGATAGATTGTACTCTCATGGGTCGCCGGCTTATCTCTCTCTCTCTCAAAATCATGTCGTTTTTGGGGAAAAATTTTTTGTTTTTGTTTTTTTTTTTTTTTTTTTTAAACATCATGTAAAACATTTCCCACTATTTACTTTGTTGGCAAGTGCAAAGTAATTTACATATTACAGTACTTTCGTAAAATATATAATATTACAAACGACTGTTTCTTTCTTCTTTTTTTTTTCCTTTTTATTGCTCAGCGGAAAGACTCTGGCAGTACCATATCTCTCGCCCAGTTATCCTATTTGACACGCGTCATCCCGTCCGTATCCAGTCAAACAAGCTACTGAGCTGGTCGCTTACCTGCAACATTAGCAAAAATGGTGAGCTACAGGCTCAGTAAGTTCAAACATGCAAGAAATGAAATTTCTATAAATAGTACTATTCATCGTGAATAGTACCGTCGACTACTATTCATACGTGAATAGTAACTTTGACCACTATTCTTATGTGAATAGTAAGGTTGACCACAACACTGTATCACACTAGTACATCTACCGCGATGTTAGTGCTCACACTAAACTGTATTATGCTCAATTATGGCATAGTTTCAGTTTTAGATAATTATCTTTAATTATATTATGATTTTGAGCTCAGGTTGGCAGTACCATTTAAGTGCGCATGACTGGGAGCGGTACATTAGTACTGACCTCCACAGCCTTAATCTCATAGCCCCGAAGGCAAAATAGTACATGACTGGGAGCGGTACATTAGTGCTGACCTCCACAGCCTTATTTTCATAGCCCCAAAGGCAAAAATACCTCCCTATACGGAAGGCTGGTACGCCAGAAAGTGGTTTCATTACTGACTTTTTAACATTCTAACCCGGTGACTTCACATTGTCCCGTGGTTAGGAATGGTTCACATTTTAATTTTAGTTGAGTGAGTTTTATTAACCTTGCTCTAGTGCCCGAAGCACAATTAACAATGTGTCCATTCTTAATAGTGCCCGTAGCACATTACGTCTCTCTCTTTACTCTATAATAGTGCCCGTAGCACATATGTACCTAACTTATAGTTAGTACATTAAAGTTAGCACAATATTGCTATATGTTGCAGACAGGTAAATGTCTGAACTTACCTTATCAGACTGTTCCCTTTCTCTCTCTTGGATCTTGAATCGCCTTCCTCGTAGGTCGATTTTGGGATCCTACAGACAAAACCTTGTCTGTTAATTTCATTTCCATTTATAGCTTTTATTTTTCATTAAAAAGCTTAAATAAAACCTATTTATAACTTTTTAGGCTTTATTTATTATTTTCACCATTTTCCCCCAACTTTTACAAAATTACGATTTTACCCTTGACAGAATTTTTTCTCGATCCAGACTGCATTTTTGGCTCTCAGGAATATTTCTGACTCTTTTCTAATCATTACCGGGTTCGTTTTTATTTTATTTCCACTTTTTGCTTTCCCGGCCCTCGGGAAGCACTATTCTGACCCTTACGTCGGTTTAGCGATTTTTCTATCGTTTCGGAGCCTCAAATGGACGTTTCACTAGTATTTAAAACATTCATCTAGACTTTCCCGACCTAGGTCTCCGAGGCTCGGGTTTTCCGTTCCCGACTCGGACCTTTATTTCGTTTCCAAAAATGCCCCCCTCGGGGTCGGTTTTTTTTTCAATTTCACTCACGTTTTTCATTTTCAAGGGGACGGGTTACTATTCATGACCCACCCCTTAAAATTTTTTTTATTCAAAATTTTTCGTTAGGGACTCGGGTTTCCGCCCCGGCCCTAACTTTTATTTTTAATTTCCATTTTACCCCGAATGCCATTTTCGAAATTTTGGCAGCATTTCGGCGTAATTTTAAGGCTTCCGGCGTTAGGTACGCCTCGAACCGTATGTACCTGCCACGTACTATACCACAAGCCTATTTTATGTAAAAGTTTTCCAAACTTTTACATAAAAACCCGCAATTTCCAATTTCACATTTTAACCCACATCACAAAATTTTTTCCACAATTTTGCCCTTAATTTGGTTTCGGTTTTCACAACCAAACCGAACCAAAAATTTGTCAAACTTTCACCACACTTTAGGCCATTTAATGTCATGTTCTTACCACATTTTCAAGCCCATTTTCTTGGCATTTTTAACCAATTTTCCTAGGGTTTTTACACACTTGTACCCCACGGCCAAAGAATGAAAACATGCCAAACAATTTTGTTTCATTCTTTCCATTATAAATTCATCATTTGCATATTAAATTGCATAATTCCAATCAACCAAATACCACATAAACCATGCAAAAATTTTCTTCCAAATCATTATTAAACCCCACGGCCATTTAATGTAATTCACACCAAGAATTTTTTTTAAGCTTTTCACCATGACATACAAGCTTTATTCTTCACCAATTTCAACTTTGAAAGCATGTTAGCAATTAACCACAAAGTTTTCTCATTGGTTACCTAAGGTAACCCACGGATTTACCCTTGAAAAACCAACCAAAATTTGGTTTTTCTTTAAACAAATTACATGGTTTTCCTACTAATTACACCCTTAACAAAACCCAAGCATCAAATCATTGAAAACCACCAAAAAATTTTCCATCTTTTTCACTATTCATCCCATAGTTTTCTTGAAGAAAAAACCAAGAAAAAATGCAAACCAAAGAAGGTTACCTTGCTTTCTTGCTTCCTTTGCCTTCAATGAAGTGTTTGATACCACTTTTGTGAAGAAATTTTGGAAGATTTGCTTGGTTCTCCTTGGTGGCTCACGTATTCTCCATGAACAATTAGAAGAAATTTTCTTTCTTTTGGTTTTGGCTTTGAAACAAGTTTCGGCCACTTTATCACAATGTTGCCGACTTAATGAAACCAAAGGCCAATTAATTTAGCCTTCCACCAATGAGAATTAGACATCTTTCAACCTAATTCTTTCCATAATTTTCAAAAATTAAAAAGGTGTATTTTTGGCCAAATCTTGGCCTTTAGATCAAAAAGGCAAATGAATCATGGCCATTAATTCTACCAATCATCATCTTCTTTTTATTTATTAAATGAATTTATGATGTCATAAATGCTAAAGCAAAAGTTGACTTTGACTTTCACTATTCACATTAATTCGACTACTTTTTGACCGATACCGGTTCGAGCCGAAATTTTCCTGAAATCGTCCCGGCGTGTTCCTGAGGTCTCCTGTGCAGTCGGATCAATTTAAACTGCTTCCGTTTGATCAAAATCAATCCCGGAAGTTTTCCGTCTTTTATTGCTCCGGTTAGGGTTTTCAATGCCGATTTTGCACCGTTTCACCCGTTTCAACTCAGTGAATTTTTCCAACACTGAATTCTTACTCGTCAGTATTGTTAGAACATTTTCATATATTCTAAACAATATAAATACATTTATTTCACTATTTAAATAGTACAAATTGTTATATACATACATTTGTACATTTTCATCCGAGAATTGCCTGAATTTCCCGGTTGTCACAAAACCCACGGCCTTGTAAGGTGGAAAAACTGATGATTTGCTTAATAGTTTATGTTCATTTAGTAACATATTGAATTAAACATGAATTAGAATCAAGAAACAAGCAAATTTGACGCGTTTTCATGCTAAAATCCGTGGGTAATAAACACTAGAAAATGGGAAATTTTTAGTGTTGAATAAGAATATGTAATGTTGATAAAAACCCTAGGAAAGAAAACAAGATTTTCTATGTGATTTTGCATGAAAAATCTGTGGCTAACGCTAGGGTTGAAATGAAAATTTGGTTAGATTTTATTGTTGATTTACACATTAGAAAACCTAAGAGTGATATTTGATATTGGAAGGTTGTGATGAAAAACAATTTGTGATGATTAACATGATAAACCAAGGCTAGGTTTGGAAAGAATTGATGTTGTGTATTGATTTTCGAATATTGGTTAATGTGGAAAATTTTTATCCAAAAAACTTTGTATAAAATAGGCCTCTAATATAGTGTGATGACCCTCTCTACGTAGGAATTTTCTAGAGTTATTATAGCCAACTTTAAGGTAAGTTGTAATAATCTGTGTTCTTATGAGTCGTCAATTCCCTAATTGATTTTTTTTATTTTAAAACTTTCTTTTTAACTTGATAAAACTCTTACCGCTTAATATATATATATATTTTTGTGAAAGTTAATTAGCAGTATAAAAGTCATAATACCATGTTACGAGTACTATAGTAGTTGTTGTACATAATACAAACTTATTTTACATTATATTACAATACATCAAAACTTTGCATAATGCTGTTCAGGGGAAGTCGTGTAGTTGGACCATTTCCCTCACCCAGTCCTCTGACTCATGCATCTCCATCTCAGCATCCATCAGAGATCTAATGGTATACAGGCTTTTTACCTACAACATGAACAACTTGGTGAGCGACAGGCTCAACAAGTTCAAACATAACAATCAATAATATAAACCATAGTGAGTCAAAAAGAATAGCAACCTTAACCTAAACCCTAAGACATGTTAGTTTCACCTACACTATAAAACATATTATGCTAGCTTATGCTTGGTTATGAGAACAATTTAAATCTTAGGTCATTATCTTATTTTAGGTTCTAGTTTTGGGCCTTAATGTTGGTCGTACCGTTCTACACGCTTGACTGAGAGGGACACTGGGGTGCGACCCACTGGCCACTCCTCTACAGTCTGAAACAACTTAGGAAACCTTCCCTAGGTCGGAAGGCTGATACGCCAGTAAATGGTGTTGTTACCTTCTTTCATACAGTTAATGTCTTGTGAAATTTTCAATATCACTCGATCCGAAACCCTTATATTGCATGTCTTAATTTTACTTAGTAAGTGTAGTTTCAATTATTACTCTTAGTGCATTCTACACTGATTTTGTGTGTCATGCATTAATTTATATAACTACACATTTTATAATTTAAAATAAATAAATATATTATAATTGTTCATGTTGCAGACAATTAAATTTCTGAATTTACAGAAAATTTGCTAACGTCTTCGCTTTGATTTCCACCAACGGTCTCTTGTCGCCTCTCCATTGAGTTCTTATAACTGAGGTATACACCGGTTATTCATACTAACATTTTAGATATTTAAATTTAATAAAATATCTAAAATTTACTTTTTGTACCCTAATCCATATTTTTACACTTTAATATTTCATTTTAAACTTTTTCTAAAATTTTGGGGTAAAATTACTATTTTACCCCCAACTGTGGTTTCCCCTTTTTAAACTGTATTTTTGCCCTTAAAAATCTTAATTCTATCTGTATTGGATCATTTCGGGTCCTAACGGCTCTTTCCCTAAATTTTTGTCAGGATCATAAATAGTAACTTTGACTAGAATAGTAACTTTGACTTTTCCGGCCCTAGCGGGTTTTTGTTGTAAATCTTGATTTTCTTCGACCCTCAACTTAGTTTTGACTTCTAATTTTTTTAATTCTATGATTCTAGGGTTTTAATGGTTCGTTTTGACCAATTTGCACATTTTTGGTCAAAATGACCACTTTACCCCTATCGGGTCCTTGAGCTGTAACTATTTTATTTTACCGTTCTAATGGAATTTTCTGAACTTAGAAATCTTAAAATAATTTTCCTAAGCTTTGGTAAATTTTTACAACCCTAATTATTATAAAATTGCTAAATTTTTATCACCCGACCCTCAGGTGGTACTATTCTGACCTATGGGACGTTTTCTCATTTTTCTATCATTTCTGAGCTCTGGATGGACGTTTTAGTAGTTCTTTAGTAGTTCTATCATCAACTCTTGTCGTTCAACTATTTCAGATGGCATTGCCGAAGTCCCTTCATTCTTGATCTGCAAAGCATGCATTTGCTAAGGCTATTGCCATGGAGGGAATTGTTGCCTTGGTTGGAAAGACCTTTGAGTATTGGGCTGATTGGTAGGACAATTCTTCACGAAATGACCTTCCTTCCCACACAGGTAACAAGCATTTGTACCATACTGGCGTTGACCCCGATGTTTCTTCCCACAAGTTGCACAGGTGGGGTAGGTCGTTCCAGTATTCGCATTAGGCTTCTTTAATTGATTTCGCTGATTATTAGAGAAGTTGCCCTTCCATTTTTGTTGTTGAGATAAACCTTGACTACCTGTCTGACCTGATTTACCAGCTTGGGCAACCTGATTACCCTGGCCAGTCTGACCCCTAGCCTGAGCAGATTTAATTAACAGCTTTTCCTTTTTCTTCGCTTACCAAACTTTCTCTTTTTCTTATCTTTGCCTAGCCAGATGAAACTCTGCTCTGAGAGCCCGGCTAATGCAGCCAACCACTGTGGTTGGAGGTATCTATCCGCTATCAACCATCATTGAGATTTCTGGTTTGAAAGTGCTGATCAGCTTTTGGATCTTTTCTCGCTCTGTCGGTACCATATAAGGGCACAATTGAGAAAGCTGGTTGAATCTTCGACATACTTCACTAACTGTCATACTTCCCTGCTTTAATTCTATAAATTCCTTCTACTGTGGTCTCAGAGAAGTAGGATCACAGTATTTTTGGTTAAATTCCTCCAGGAAATCATCCCAGGTCATAGTGGTAACGTCCCTTCTTAATTGGACTGTGTCCCACCAAAACCAAGCGTCCTTCCTCAAAACAAATGATGTACAAGGTACTTTTTCCTGTTCTATTAAGTTCATAAAACCCATTATCATCTGTAGCAAAGAAAGCCATGCCTCTGCTTCAAGAGGGTCTATCGTGCCTTCGAACTCCAGTGGCTTCATACGATGGAATCGTTCATATATTGGTTCTGGATTGATAATCTGTTGAGGTACTTGAACTACTGGAGCAACAGGTGGTGGCATAACTGGCTCTATGGCAGCCACCTGTAGCGCCTAAACTTCTTCTGCATGAGCTTGCCTTTGCTCCAAGGTAATTAGTCGCTGTCGTAATTCCGCGTTTTCTTTCCTTTGCAGTTCCAAAAGAGTTCGTATCTCTTCCATTGGGTCAGGTTGGGGAGCATGTCTTCCTCTTCGAGTATTCATATTGTATCTTCTTATCCTAAATAACATAAAAGTCAATTATTAAAATGCTTTTTCACAACGCATTTATATAATTTCAACAAATTTGTGAAATCTCATATAAAGCGAGGTGAAACAAAAGTCAGATCATCATTGCCATATTTCATTCATTCATATCTTTACATATCATACATAAATATTTACATACATAAGTCACTACTTTACATATTATCATAAAGTCACATATATACATATATACATATCATATATCCATTCCCTATTCACTCTAATCAGCAGGGAACTCCTCTGGATCTTCTTCATTCGCATCTGAAATGTCCCTGTCTCTAGACGGGTTTCCTTACTCTGCACTACCCTCTTCACGTCTTTGTGAAGGACCTGCCTCGTGATCATTCATCATCATCCTTGGTTTAAAAAAACGATGTAGTAAACATTCCCGTTGTCCTTTCTCACTCATCGTTCTGTCGACACGCTCTTCTAACAGCTTTTCTTCAACCTCAATAGCCATCTCCATGAACTCCCGAACTGTACCGGCTTGCAGCAAGTTTACCCTCTGTCTGATCTCTATAAGAAGTCCTCTCCAGAACAGCTCACAAAACTCCTCTGTTGTGACATTAGGTATAGGACATCTCTCTATTATATTCTTCTCGAACCTCCTAGCATATGTGAGTACGGTGTCTCCAGATGACATCTGCAATGCATCTGCCCGTTGGATAAACTCTCGAATCTCAGCAAGCCGGGGCATGTGAGATGGTGGAGTACTCCCTTTAGGTCTCTGCACGGTGGGAGAAGTAACTGGACTGATCCGAGCAAACTAAACTAACATTTCTTGTGCAAAGTCGACCCAGTTAAGCCCTAACAGCTCATCATGGTCGCTATAATCCCAATAAATCCTAGCGCTTCCTTGGAATTTACTCACTGCTAGTATCACCCAGTGGTCTTCATCAATATCACATATTTACAGTATCATCTCTATCTCGTGGAGCCAATCCTGCACTCTCATAGACTATGGACTCCCCTTGAAATACGGAGGCTGACTAGTTCTAAATGCACGTACAGCTCGTGAGGAAACCCTCGTCCCTATCGGATGATGTCCACCTACCATTGGTATGTCAATCACTACTTGTGGCGGAGGTACTGGTGGTAGAATCGGAGCTCTAGGGGTGGTCGATGCAACTACCCGTGGAGCAAGCCTCTCGGGTACTGGAGGTCTTATCACCGTCCGATGGGCTGGTGGTGGCCTGATGATAGGCCTGGTCCATATCCATGGTGGCCCTCTGGTACTATATGGTCGCGGGTGCGTATAGGGGGGTCTAGTCATCTCGTTCCCTACAAAATGTTTAATTCCTAATGAATAAACATTTATTAACCTAAAAAGAAAATTAACTTACTTGGATGAGCAAGTTGGATGTGCATGATGCCAGGCGGGATATGGTCAACCATGCTCCGATACCAAATGTGACGACCCTCTCTACGTAGGGATTTTCCAGAGTTATTACAGCCAACTTTAAGGTAAGTTGTAATAATCTGTGTTCTTATGAGTCATCAATCCCTTGATTGATTTTTTTTATTTTAAAACTTTCTTTTTAACTTGATAAAACTCTTACCGTTTAATATATATATATATTTGTGAAAGTTAACTAGTAGTATAAAAAGTCATAATACCATGTTACGAGTACTATAGTAGATGTCATACATAATAAAAACTTATTTTATATTATATTACAATACTTCAAAACTTTACATAATGCTGCTTAGGGGAAGTCATGTAGTTGGACCATTTCCCTCGCCCAGTCCTCTGGCTCATGCATCTCCATCTCGGCATCCATCAGAGATCTAATGGTATACAAGCTTTTTACCTACAACATGAACAACTTGGTGAGCAACAGGCTTAGTAAGTTCAAACATAACAATCAATAATATAAACCATAGTGAGTCAAAGAGAATAGCAACCTTAACCTAAACCCTAAGACATGTTAGTTTCACCTACACTGTAAAACATATTATGCTAGCTTATGCTTGGTTATGAGAACAATTTAAATCTTAGGTCATTATCTTGTTTTAGGTTCTAGTTTTGGGCCCTAATGTTGCTCATACCGTTTTACGCGCTTGACTGAGAGGGACGCTGAGGTGTGACCCACTGGCCACTCCTCTACAGTCTAAAACAACTTAAGAAACCTTCCCTAGGTTGGAAGGCTGGTACACCAATAAATGGTGTTGTTACCTTCTTTCATACAGTTAATGTCCTGTGAAATTTTCAATATCACTCGATCTGAAACCCTTATATTACATGTCTTAATTTTACTTAGTAAGTGTAGTTTCAATTATTACTCTTAGTGCATTCTACACTGATTTAGTGTGTCATGCATTAATTTATATAACTACACATTTTATAATTTAAAATAAATAAATATATTATAATTGTTCATGTTGCAGACAATTAAGTGTCTGAACTTATAGAAAATTTGCTAATGTTTTCGCTTTGATTTCCACCAACGGTCTCTTGTCGCCCCTCCGTTGAGTTCTTATAACCGAGGTATACACCGGTTATTCATACTGACATTTTAGATATTTAAATTTAATAAAATATCTAAAATTTACTTTTTGTACCCTAATCCATATTTTTACACTTTAATATTTCATTTTAAACTTTTTCTAAAATTTTGGGGTAAAATTACTATTTTACCCCTGACTATGGTTGCCCCTTTTTAAACTGTATTTTTGGCCTTAAAAATCTTAATTCTATCTGTATTGGATCATTTCGGGTCCTAAAGGCTCTTTCCCTAAATTTTTGTCGGGGTCATAAATAGTAACTTTGATCAGAATAGTAACTTTGACTTTCCCGGCCCTAGTGGGTTTTCATTGTAAAACTTGATTTTCTTCGACCCTGAACTTAGTTTTGACTTCTAATTTTTTTAATTCTATGATTCTAGGGTTTTAATGGTTCATTTTGACCAATTTGCACATTTTTGGTCAAAATGACCACTTTACCCCTATCGGGTCCTTAAGCTGTAACTATTTTATTTTACCGTTCTAACTGAATTTTCTGAACTTAGAAATCTTAAAATAATTTTCCTAAACTTTGGTAAATTTTTACAACCCTAATTATTATAAAGTTGCTAAATTTTTATCACCCGACCCTCGGGTGGTACTATTCCGACCTAGGGGACGTTTTCTCATTTTTCTATCGTTTCTGAGCTCTGGATGGACCTTTTAGTAGTTCTTAAAACGTTCATCTTTCCCCTTTCCCTTGGTCTAGGTCATCGAGGGAGCTCGGGTTTTCTTTCCCTACCCTAATTTACCCCTCGTTTCCTAAAATACCCCTCGAGTGGTCTAAAAAATTTCGGCAGCATTTCCGCTGAAATTTAAGGCTTCCGGCATTTAGGAAATGCCTTGAAACCATCTATCGTAACTAATCTACCAAGTACTATACCAGAGGCCTAATTTTTATGCAAAAGTACTAACTTTTTGCACAAAAATTTCAACATAATATTCATTGACAAAAACTTGAATTTTAAAACCAATTTGCATTACATTTAGCCTTATATTTCATTTTAACCCCACAGTTTCAACATATAGGTTAACCAATAAATTTTAATCCCATTATCAACCCTTGACAACCTTAGGTTTAACATATAGGATTTTAGTAAAAATTAGGTGCCCTTAAGAATGATTCTTTTTAATCTTTCACATACAAGTTTTTAAATAAAACTTATACAATTCCTATGCTTTCAAACCATAAAACAACAACATATTCTCATAAAAATTTTTCTATCTTTCGCGTATACCCCACGGCCTCACCATAACACATGTATAAAATTTTTTTCCCAAATTTCTAATTACACCATAAACTATTCTAATTACCACAACATGTTTTCATACACAAAACACCAAATTTTCATGCAAATCTTTCACTAAAACCTAACCCTAAACTCATGGAATTTTCTTTGAAAAATTCAACCAAAATTTTTGTTTACAAATTCAACTTACATAGATTACATTTAAAATCAATTCACCCATATCACAACAACTTTTTTTTTTCACTCCTAGCCCTTTATACATGCTGCGGTTTTACACTAAGAAAACAAAGGAAAAATTCAAGTTTTTACATTCCAAACTCATCCAATTCATCACCAAAACTTGTTCCAATCATAACCATACTCTAATACATAAACAACAACATAAAACTCAAACTTTTTCATCAATAAATTTACTATTCTAGCCACTGTTTTTAAGCCAAAAAGTAGCAAAAAAACAGAAATTTTTTTGAAGGTTACCTTGCTACAAATACTTCTTGCCACTTAAAGATGAACTTGAACACTAAAACTTGAAGATTTTTGGCTTGTAAATGGATGGGGATCTCACGGTTTTAATGGGGAACAAGGGCTACTTGTTTTCTGAAATTTTTTGGCTGTTTCCACGTGAATTTTTAGCAGCAAAATGGTTTATATAGCAGCCCATAAATGTTAGGAAATGCCCTAAGCATTAGAGACATTTTGATGTATTCATTTTGAACTGGATAATAAAATTATACATAGAGATTATTCATTACATTGCTATCTGTCCTCGTCTTATTTACATGTTAAAGTAAATGTAAGCAAATATGGCTCACTGACTGCTTGTGTTAAAACTGTTAGAACATTGCATGCAATGGACTTTTGTATACGAGAAGACAATGTTCTAAAGTTAGCGGTCTAAACTGTGGTCTGTAGTCTATGGGGTTAGACCGAGCATCTAACTCATGTTAAGACTATTATGTTGTCTAAAGCCTTGGAGGGGACGGTCTGTCTTGACTGTCTGGAGCTGGACTCCCAAGTAGAGACATAGATATGTTACTCGGTGGTGACATATTAGACCGGGACTAAAGCGTGATGGATCTACGTAGTCCGCTATGAGTGGATCAATCTGCTTTTGACGTTCATTGTGCAATAATCTTAATCCTAAGTAAATGAACTACTTCATGTATATGACTTGTGTACTTTGATGTTCCAATGGCTAAAGCGTCTCAGAGGTAGTAAGCTTATAGACCGGTTCATTAGGTGCATGACTTGTATACGATGAAGGGTTTGTTTGCAGATATCGGAATCATAGCTTTAAGGAGTTAAAGGTATCCTCTTAAAGGCATTATACTGAATGTGAAAATGGACAAGGCCTTGGGTCGTCTGCTGGGCGGATGACTTCCTATTCATATATGGTGAATAATCATTTTCTTAATTCGGTAGTATAATGGAACTTTAAGATAGTCTGATCAGTAGGATTAAACAGACTTTGACCTAAGGCTTATCATGGATATCATATGAGGGTTTTACATATATGACAAGGTCATTGGATAGTAGCTCGTCACAGGCTTACGTAATACGGTATATAATTGGGAGTTCAGTTTCAGGTTTATAGTGGTGTGACTCTGAAATTAGTGATCATATGATTGAGTTGTTCGGTACAGAATGATGATCATATGGAATCACGGGAGCCCGATTATATATGTCCAATCAGTCCCTCTACTAGCTTCACATAATTCCTTAACATTTGGCAAATTGATTTGTGTATGCTATTGGTTAGTTTATTATGCATGGATGGTGATGACACAGGATTAGGATGGTAGACAAGATTCTCTCCGGTTGGATTCAGATTTTGTTTTGGATAATAGAGTACACAATTATTCAAACTCCAAATAAAGTTGCCATGATTTTATTTGAGATTGGATTGGAGTTGTAGAAAATTATCCACAAGAATAAGAATTTGAAACACAACCGTTTTGTGGACTTTGAAATTTGAATTTTGAAATTTGAATTTTGAATTTGAAATTCGAATTTGAAATTTAAATTTGAAATTTGAAATTTGAAATTTGAAATTTGAAATTTGAATTTGAAATTCGAATTTGAAATTTGAAATTCAAATTTTATTCTGGGTCTTAATTTAAGGTTGAAATTTGAATTTTGGATAAGGTTGAAATTTGAATTTTGAAATTTGAAATTTGAAATTTGAATTTGAAATTTGAATTTGAAATTCGAATTTGAAATTTGAAATTTGAATTTGAAATTTGAATTTGAAATTCGAACTTGAAATTTGAATTTGAAATTTAAATTTGAAATTTGAAATTTGAAATTTGAAATTTGAATTTGAAATTCGAATTTGAAATTTGAAATTCAAATTTGGAATCATAGTCCAAGTGGGATTCGAATTTGTTGTGGAAAATCCACAAGGTTTGAAATTCGAATTTGAGTTGGATTTGGAGAGGATAATCTTGTTAGAATCCTACTTGAATTTTGAATCTAAATCCTAACAAAAGTGGATGAAATTTTTGAGGATAACCTCAATGGAATTTCGGTTTTTGTGGATAAGGTTCAAGGGAAGATTCAAGTTTCAATCCTAGTTGAATTTGGATTCTCTCCTTCCTTGAAAAGTGGCCGAAATTATGGAGGAAATCTCCTAGGAAAATTCGGTTATTTTGGATAAGGTTGAGATAAGATTCAAGCTTGAAAATCCTAGTGGAATTTTGATTCTCCCTTATCCTAAATGTGGCCGAATATTTGGAGAAAAAAATCTTCTAGGAAATTTCAGATTTTTTGGTTGAAAAAGGGAGATAAAATTCTAGTTAAAATCTTGTTTAGATTTGGATTGGTTTTATCCTTAAAAAACCGAATTTATTGTTGGGATTTTCCCATGGAAAAATTTGGATTTTATGGTTATGGATAAGGGAGAATATCTTTTTCTAGTCCAATTCAAATTCAGAGAATCACCTCATGCAGGTCTATAAATAGAGGTCCTGCCACTCCAGTTCTCTCAGACCACAGACTCTCAGGTGAGCAGGCTTATTGTTGCACAGCTCATCGTGACAATAAAGTTCTTTAGAGATCTGGGTGGTCGGAAGAAGACTAGTAGTGCTAGCATACCGATCGAGGTTCAGAGTGCCCACACACTCAGCCATTCGGGAATTGGAGAATAGTAGAGAAGGCTAGTTGGTTGAAGCCTCCGGTCATTCTCCTCCTGCAAGATTGGTGTCCTTGAGGTATGAGTTTTAATTGTTGTTGGTTTATTGTATATGGCATCATGAGATATTTAACGATCTAAAAATTTTTATTGTTCCGCTGCGCCACTTTGATACGTTTTTACCGATTTATTTTCCTACAATAAAGTGAGGGATTCAATTGCAAACTAGTTGGCAATTTGGCAAAACTTTGGGGACTTAATTGCAACTTTTGAAGGGTCTTTTTGTAACTTTTTCTTGCTGTTCTCCAGCTGTCTAAACAGCTCATTTTGCTTGGATTTATCCAAGAAATTTAAATAAAATCTTTGGCATTTTGGCTTAATCTCAACCTTTGGATCGAAAAGTGTTAAATCCTAGCCATTAAAGCTTGGATTTCTTTCCACCATTAACATAATTAATTTAATTATGACATTATGCTAATGAGGTCATCCCATTAGAATCTAGTTTACTTCTAGTTGGTTTTCGGTTCCAATCCAGTCGAAAATTACCCCGGACCAAATTTTACCGAAATCGCACCGGAAGTTTTCTGAGGCCATCCGCACGCTCGGTTTGCCCTAATATACTGTCATTTGGCCAAAAAAAACAGTCTAAAATTTTTCATCTTTTAGTGAACACATACTTTTGTTAGGGTTTTCAGTTCCAACTTGGTACCATTTTCCCCCATTTCAACTAGATAAAATTTTCTACAGTCGAATTCATGATTCTTGACCTTGCTAAACATTTTATCGCATTCTAAATAGTATTAAATCATTTATTTTATAGTTTAAAACTTAAAAATCACTATTCACATACATTGTACATAGTTTCTGAGAATGATTAAATTTTTCAGTTGTCACATTCACCCCTCCTTATAGAATTTTCGTCGCTGAAAATTAAAACATGTAGGGGTATAAAACTTTCATATTGTCTTCTCGTTCCCACGTAGCCTCTTCAACACTATGATTTCTCCAGAGTACTTTGACTAGCGGGATTATCTTGTTCTTCAGTACTTTCTCCTCGTGCTCTAAAATCTACACAGGTTGTTCTTCATATGTCACATTATCTTGAATTTGCACTGGTTCATGCTTCAGTACATGCGATGGATCTGATACATATTTTCTCAGCATGGACACATGAAAAACATTGTGCACAGCCGATAAATCTGGAGGTAATGCCAACTTGTAGGCCACTTTTCCAGTACGTTTGATAATTTCAAAAGGTCCAATATACCTTGGACTCAATTTTCCCGTCTTACTGAAACGCATTACGCCTTTCATTGGCGATACCTTAAGGAATATGAAATCTCCTTCATTAAACTCTAGAGATTTTCGTCGCTTGTCTGCATAACTCTTCTACCAGCTTTGTGCCATCTTCATTCGTTGTTGAATCTACATGATTGCATCTGAAGTTTCCGCTAAAATTATAGGTTCCCGATGTTTAGGTAATGCCTCAAAACCGTCTATCCTATTCTAACCTGTCATGTATTATACCATAAACCTAATTTTATGTAAAAGTTACAAACTTTTTATGTAAAGTTTTCCATCAAAACACAATCGTTTCTAACGGGATTTCAACCCGTTCTTTCTCATTTTAAGGCTTGGTTTAAAACACCAATTCCACTTCATTTCATTCCTTAACATATCACATCAATAAAATCTTTTTACCCCTTAACTCATACATGGTTTCTTTGAGAAAACCTAAACAAAAGTTTTGTTTCAAAACTTCATTTTTCATCATTCAATTTTCCACATCAATACATGCTTATTACAATACAAAAACTAACCTAATCCATCAAAATTTCATGCATTTTCTTCTTGGAATGCCACGGCTCCCTCTTAGGTATCAAACACAAAATTTTTCTTTCATGTTCTCTTTCTTTTCTCATCAATTTCCCCCATTAAACTTCATTGTCAAACCACTAGAAATCAAAGCTTGACATAAATTTTTCATTCACCAACACACACATACGCATACATGGTTTCATATCACCTTATGACCAAACTTTTTATTCTTGCTTCCAATGCTAACCAAACTTCATTTCCATACTTTTCTTTGTCTCAAAAACATATTAACACATAAGCACAATAATTTGATGCAACCATTTTTCACTTTCCAACCATGGTAACCCACGGATTTCACTTGAAAAATAAGCACTAAAGTTGATGTTTTTCAACTCTATTTCATCACTTTCCTTTATCTCTTCTTTTCACATGATTTACAGCACCAAAACAACCAAATAAAATCTGAAATTTTAACTTCAAAACAGCCCAGATGCCACACGGTTTTTGCATGGAAAAAGAAGTGAAAATCATGCAAAAATGAAAGCTTACCTTGCCTTCTTGATTTCTTGATGCTAGGGAGGGATTTTGCACTCTTTCTTTGAAGAAAATTTCTTACTTCAATGGAGGAAAGCTCACGGCTGCTTGGAGGCTGAAAGAACACAATTTTTTCTGGTTTCTTTCATGTCAAAACCGTGTGGATTTAAAGCCAAAAAGGAGGGACTAACTTGCAATACTTTTAGGGACCCTTTTGCAAGCTTTTTGTGTAATTTTCCAAACCTGTAGGGGCTGTTTTGTAATTAATGAAAACTTGGCAGATTTTTTTCTGATTTTCCATTGAAAAACCGCCACTTAACATGCCCTAGAATTCTCTTGAAAATTTGCTAAGTTTTCCTTGACTTTTTATGTTGACTTTGCATCCTATCCATTGAATCAAAGTGACTTTAAACCCTAGTCCTTGGATCTTGATGTATCCATACCTCCATTCAAAGTTTCACACTCAATCTTTGACTCCACATAATTATCTTGGTCAAAATTTAACAACTTTGCACCGAAATCGCGTAGACGAGTTTCTAAGACTGTCCGTGCGATCGGTTTTTCTTAATTCATTCTGGTTTGCCTAAAAATTCATACTGTAAGTATTTCATCCTTTAGTGCCATGCAGTATATTTCTAAAATTTTTGAAACCAGAAAGGCATCTTTTGTCCAATTTTGGTTCGGTAAAATTTTCCATTCTTACTCACACTCGCTTTGGCATGATTAGAACATTTCGTTGCGTTCTAAATAGTATTAAAACATATGTTTTACGATTATACACATAAAAATTATTGTGTACACATATTATACAAAATTTCTGAAGACAGTAAAATTTCTCAATTGTGACATTCACCCCTCCTTAAAAATTTTTGTCCTCAAAAATTAGAATAAATAGGGGTACTTTTCTCTCATTTCTTCTTCTCTTTCCCACGTGGCCTCTTCTACACTATGATTTTTCCATAGAACTTTGACCAGTGGAATACTTCTGTTTCTCAACATTTTCTCTTCTCGAGCAAGTATTTGTACAGGTTGCTCCTCATAGGATAAGTATTCTCGAGCTCGAATCGGCTCATAGTCGAGAACATGTGAAGGGTTTGATATGTACTTTCTCACCATTGATACATAAAAGACATTGTGTACTGAGGATAATTCTGGTGGCAGTGCTATCTTATAGGCTACCTTTCCAATTCGGCTAATAATCAAAAAAGGCCCTATATATCTTGGACTCATCTTCCCTTTCTTTCCAAATCACATACACCTTTCATTGGTGCTATCTTTAGGAATATGAAGTCCCCTTCATTGAATTCTAGGAATCTTCGTCTTTTGTCTACATAACTCTTCTAACGACTCTGTGCAGTTTTCATCCTGTGTTGGATCTTCTTGACTGCATCAATCGTCTCCTAAATGAACTCGGTCTTATGTAGTTCTTTCTCCCTCAGATCGTACCAATGGATAGGAGATCTGCATTTCCTACCATATAATGCTTCGTAAGGAGCCATTCCAATGGAGGCTTGATAACTATTGTTGTAGGAGAATTCAATCAATGGTAGTTTCTTGTTCTATGCTCCCTTAAAATCTAGTATGCATGCTCGAAGCATATCTTCCAGCGTTTAGATTGTGCGCTCAGACTATCCATCAGTCTGAGGGTGAAATGCAGTGCTGAATCTTATTTTTGAGCCCATCGCTTCTTGTACGCTTTTCCAGAAATTAGATGTGAATCGACCGTCACGATCTGACACTATCCTTGTCGGTATTCCATGTAATCTCACAATGCTGGCAATATACAATTTTGCCAATTTCTCCAATGTGTACGTCATCTTTACGGGTATAAAGTGGGCGTACTTGGTCAATCGATCCACCACTACCCATATCGCATCAAATCCTTCACTTATCTTAGGCAATCCCATCATGAAATCCATAGTCACATGCTCCTATTTCCATTCTAGGATCTCCAACGGCTGTAACTCGCCTGCTGGCCGTTGATGCTCGGCTTTAATTCTCTGACATGTTAAACAACTACTGACATATTTAACAATGTCATTCTTCATCTTTCTCCACCAAAAGTGTTGCTTCAGGTCTTGGTACATTTTTGTACTACCCGGATGCACTGAATAAGCCATATCATGTGCTTCTGTTAGAATTTTTTTCTTTAAATCCTCCTTGTCTGGTACACAAATTCGTCCTTAAAAGAGTTGTTAGGAAATACCCTAAGTATTAGAGACATTTTTATGTATTTATTTTGAACTGGATAATAAAATTATATATAGAGATTATTCATTACATTGCTATCTGTCCTCATTTTATTTACATGTTAAAGTAAATGTAAGCAAATATGGCTCCCTGACTACTTGTGTTAAAACTGTTAGAACGTTGCATACAATGGACTTTTGTATGCGAGAAGACAATGTTCTAAAGTAAGCGGTCTAAACTAAGGTCTGTAGTCTATGGGGTTAGACCGAGCATCTAACTCATGTTAAGACTATTATGCTGTCTAAAGCCTTCGAGGGGACGGTTTGTCTTGACTGTCTGGAGCATAGACTCCCAAGTAGAGACATAGATATGTTGCTTGGTGGTGACATATTAGACCGGGACTAAAGCATGATTAATCTACGAAGTCCGCTTTGAGTGGATCGATTTGCTTTTGACGTTCATTGTGCAGTAACCTTAATCCTGAGCAGATGAACAGCTTCATGTATATGACTTGTGTACTTTGATGTTCCAATGGCTAAAGCATCTCAGAGATAGTAAACTTATAGACCGGTTCGTTAGGTGCATGATTTGTATACGAAGAAGGGTTCGTTTACATATATCGGAATCATAGCTCTAATGAGGAGTTAAGGGTATCCTCTTAACGGCATTATACTGAATGTGAAAATAGACAAGGCCTTGGGTTGTCTGCTGGGTGGATGACTTCTCATTCACATATGGTGAATAATCATTTTCTTTATTCGGTAGTATAATGGAACTTTAAGATAGCCTGATCAGTAGGATTAAACAGACTTTGACCTAAGGCTAATCATGGATATCATATGAGGGTTCTGCATACATGACAAGGTCATTGGACGATAGCTTATCACAGGCTTACGTAATACGGTATATAATTGGGAGTTCAGTTTCAGGTTTATAGTCGTGTGACTCTGAAATTAGTGATCATATGATTGAGTTGTTCGGTAAAGAATGATGATCATATGGATTTGTGGGAGCCCGATTATATATGTCCAATTGGTCCCTCTACTAGCTCCACATAGTTCCTTAACGTTTGGCAAAGTTGATTTGTGTATGCTATTGGCTAGTTTATTATGCATGCATGGTGTTGACATAGGATTAGGATGGTGGACAAGATTCTCTTCGGTTGAATTCAGATTTTGTTTTGGATAATAGAATACACAATAATTCGAACTCCAACTAAAGTTGCCATGATTTTATTTGAGATTGGATTGGAGTTGTAGAAAATTATCCATGAGAACAACAATTTGAAATACAACTGTTTTGTGGATTTTGAAATTTGAATTTTGAAATTTGAATTTTGAATTTTGAATTTTGAATTTTGAATTTTGAATTTTGAATTTTGAATTTTGAATTTGAAATTCGAATTTGAAATTCGAATTTGAAATTTGAAATTTGAAATTTGAAATTTGAATTTGAAATTTGAATTTGAAATTTGAAATTCAAATCTTGAATCACAGTTCAAGTAGGATTCGAATTTCTTGTGGTAAATCCACAAGGAATGAAATTCGAATTTAAGTTGGATATGGAGAGGAAAATCTTTTTAGAATCCTACTTGAATTTTGAATCCAAATCCTAACAATAATGGATGAAAATTTTGAGGATTATCCTCATGGAATTTTTGGATTTTTTGTGGATAAGGTTCAGGAAAAAATTCAAGTTCAATCCTAGTTGAATTTGGATTCTCTCCTCCCTGATTATGGCTGAAATTATTGAGTGAATCTCATAGAAGATTTTTGGTTATTTTGGATAAGGATGAGATAAGATTCAAGCTTGAAAATCCTAGTGAAATTTTGATTCTTCCCCTATTCTAAATTGGCCGAAGTTTTGTTGGGATTTTTCCCTTGGATTTTCAGATTTTTTGGTTGAAAAAAGGGAGATAAAATTCAAGTTAAAATCTTGTTTAGATTTGAATTGGATAATCCTAAAGATGGCCGAAATTTAATTGGGATCTTCCCCTTGGATAATTTCGGATTTTTTATGTTGTGGATAAGGGAGAATATCTTCTCCTAATCCAATTCGAATTCAAAGAATCACCTCATGCAAGTCTATAAATAGAGGTCCTGCCACTTTAGTTCTCTCAGACCACAGACTCTCAGGTGAGCAGGCTTATTGTTGCATAACTCACCGTGACAATAAGTTCTTTAAAGATCTGGGTGGTTGGGAAAAGACTAGCAGTGCTAGCATACCGATCGAGGTTCAGAGTGCCCACACACTCAGCCATTCGGGAATTGGAGAATATTAGAGAAGGTTAATTGGTTGAAGCCCTCCTGTCATTCTCCTCCTGCAGATTGGCATCCTTGAGGTATGAGTTTTAATTGTTGTTGGTTTACTGTATATGGCATCATGAGATATTTAACGATTTTAAAATTTTTTTATTATTCCACTGCGCCACTCTGATACGTTTTTATCGATTTAATTTCCTACAATTAGTATCAGAGCCATCTCATGACTATGCCATGTACATATATTAGACAATTACTTAGTCTTTTTATTTATGTATGGATTTGATATTTAGAGAGTTTCATTCTAGGTTTCCTTTATGTTGTTATCATGTATTATGTATAAAGTATGTGGTTATTTTAATTTTTTCAATTATTATAAGCATGCTTGTTTTTGCCGGTTATGGTTCCTTAGAATTTAGAAAAATTGTATCTAGGAATTTTTATGTAACCATGGGAGCAGTTTATTAACACTGTAATTTTCCCATGGATTTTAATTTTGTATCTTAGAATTATTATGATTAGAATTTTTATACACCGAAAACGGTTTAGGAATTTTTATGTAATTATTCTTGGAGGAGATTGAAGATTAAAGACCGTAATTTATTTTTCCCAAAAGTTAAATTTAATTTAAAGGTTGAAATTTTTGATTGTGTGGAAAATTTCAATTTAATTGGGATTCAAATTTCAATTTAAGACGGTCCTCTAGAATCTCTGGAGGAGGTACATCTTCCTCAATGTAAGTCTTGTCTAGAGGGAAAGATGACTAAGAGGTCTTTTGGAGTTAAGGGTACAAGGGCTCAGGAGCTTTTAGAAATTGTGCACACTGACGTATGTGGCCCTATGAACATCACAGCACGAGGAGGGTTCAAGTATTATGTCTCCTTTATAGACGATTACTCGAGGTATGAATATATGTATCTGATACACCGTAAGAGCGAAACCTTTGACAAGTTCAAAGAGTATCGTGCGGAAGTGGAAAAACAATTGGATAAATCCATAAAGACACTTCGATCTGATCGAGGTGGTGAATATCTCTCCGATGAATTTCTAGGACATCTTGTAAAGAACGGGATATTATCCCAATTAACTGCACCTGGTACTCTATAATAGAACGGTGCAGCCGAAAGGAAAAACAGGACCTTGTTGGATATGGTACGATCCATGATGAGTTATTCAACGCTACCACTATCATTTTGGGGAAATGTCAGACATAGGCTATCCTTCCTAATTTGGATGTGCTGAATCCATTTTTAATAGTTTTACATCCATCTGAGGTCGTCTGGACCAATTTTCGGTATCTGTGTGATTCCGATCCGGAAGTCACCTTTTATGCTAGATTGACCAGTTTTGGCGTTCTGAGTCCAAATATATCAGTTTTAGGCTAAGAATAGGTCATCTTAACTCCTTTCCTGACACTGCATATCTCTCTGACGAAACCTCGTATTTCATGTCCAATTGACTAGTTTGGGCCCACTGACTATATATATAAACCAGTTTTAGGTCAAGAAAATGTCATCTTAACTATTTCCTCAATACGGTATATTTATCATGTGGAATTTTCACTATTTCACTCAGATGGCCGGTCTGAGCGTGCTGACGACTATTTCATCAGTTTTGTGTCAAGATATGGCCCTAGGCCGTTTTCTCGATACTGCGTGTCTCACATGCGTATTTCATGTATTACAAGGCAGACTAATTGTACTTGTCGGTAGCCCCTTCCACTTCATAAATAGTGATTAAACGATTCCGTACTTGTCTAATTCATTCAATTGGCAATTCACACTGCATTTATTAATTTAATTACCCATTACATGGTAATTGAGTTTACATGTATAGGGCGGTCATCACAACCTACCCCCTTGCAAAATTTTCATCCTCAAAAATTAGAAAAAGTCTGTGAAGCCTCACTTCATGTCCTCTTCCCGTTCCCACGTAGCCTTTTCTATGTTGTGGTTCCACCACAAAAATTTTACTAACGATATAACCTTATTTCTAAGCACCTTCTCTTCTCTGGCTAGGATTTGTATGGGCTTCTCCTCATAGGTCAGATCGGCATGAACTTCAATAGGTTCCTGGCTTAGGATAGGTGAGCTATCTAGCACGTACTTTTTCAACATCGATACGTGAAAGACATTATGCACTGAAGCTAATTCGGGAGGAAGCGTTAATCTGTATGCTACGTTCTCGACTTTCTCGATTATCTCGAAGGGTCATATGTACCTAGGACTGAGTTTCCCTTTCTTTCCAAAGTGCATCACTCCTTTCATGGGTGCCATCTTGAGAAAGACTGAGTCTCCCACTTGAAACTTGAGGGTTCTATGGCGTTTGTTTGTATAGCTCTTCTGGCGACTGTGTGCTGTATCCAATCTTTCTCTGATCAGCTTCACATCAGCCGTTGTATCCTTGATGAAGTCTGTGCTGGCTAGATGTTTCTCTCTGGTCTCGTGCCAATGAACCAGGGATCTACACTTTCTTCCGTAGAGTGCCTTGTATGGTGCCATCCCTATCAAGGAATGGTAGCTGTTGTTGTACAAGAACTCGATCAGTGGTAGTTTCTGATCCCAGTTTCCCTTAAAGTATAAGACAAATGCTCTCAGCATGTCCTCTAGTGTCTGTATGGTCCTCTCAGACTGACTATCAGTCTAAGGGTGGAAGGCCGTGCTAAACTTTAACTTGGATCCTAACACGACCTGTACGCTCTACCAAAATCTGGAGGTGAAGCGTCTGTCACGAACTGAGATATTCAATTTCGACACTCTGTGCAACCTTACGATCTGAGCCACGTAAATTTCTGCTAGTCGTTCCACCAAGTAGCTAATCTTTATGCCTAGGAATCTGGCAGATTTTGTCAATCGATCTACAATTACCTAGATTGTGTCATTACCACTGGATGTCCTTAGTAGTCCGACAACGAAATCCATTGTAATCTAATCCCATTTCTACTTGGGTAGCTCAATTTTCTGTAATTCTCCTGCTGGACACTGATGTTCGGCCTTAACTTTCTGACACCTAAGGCATCTGGCAATGAATTTTGCTACGTCATTCTTCATTCCAGGCCACCGAAAGCTTCCCTTCAGATCCTTATACAACTTATTAGCTCTTGGATGTAAGGAATACGGCGTCTCATGAGACTCTGAGAGGATTCGTTTTCTGAGCTCTTCCTCCTTCAGCACACACACCCTGCCCATGTAATAGTGTATGTCGTCCTCTGAGACCTTAAAATCTGAGGTTTTACTCTCCTTAACCTCATTCCTTGGCTTGACTAGGGACAAATCAAGCTCTTGGCTAGCCTTGATCTCGTCTAGGAGTGTCAACTGGAGAGTCATTTTGGATAATTTCCCTTACAGAATTTCTATCTCACTGCTGCACAGATCCTTCTGTAAAGCTCTCGACAAGACGCTGATGGCCATAAGTGATGTGGAGTGCCTCTGACTCAGCACATCGGCCACTTTATTGGCCTTTCCTGGGTGATATAAGATCTCACAATCATAGTCTTTTACCAGCTCGAGCCATCTACGTTGCCTCATGTTTAACTCTTTCTGCGTGAAAATGTATTTAAGGCTCTTGTGGTCTATGTAGATTTCACACTTGACTCCATAGAAGTAGTGTCTCCATATCTTCAGCGCAAAAACTACTGCGGCTAGCTCTAAGTCGTGCATAGGGTAGTTCCTTTCGTGCTCCTTTAGCTGTCGCGAGGCATACGTAACTACCTTACCGTTCTACATCAACACAGCTCCTAATCAAGTCTTGGATGCATCACCCAAAATTACAAAGTTTCCCTGACTGGCATCCTGGATGGTTAGCACTGGAGCACTCGTGAGTCTCTGTTTTAGCTCTTGGAAGCTCTGCTTACATTTGTCAGTCTACTCGAACTTCTTTTCTTTCTTGGTAAGAGCTGTGAGTGGGGCGGCTAGCTTTGAAAAGCCTTTGACAAAGCGCCGGTAATACCCTACTAATCCCAAGAAGCTGCGTATCTCAGTTACGTTCTTCGAAGCTGACCATGCACTTACCGCCTCAATCGTTGCTGGGTCCATGGATACTCCTTCCTTGGAGACTACATGTCCTAGAAAATGCACCTTTTCCGGCCAAAACTCGCACTTAGAGAACTTGGCGTATAGCTGATGCTCTTTTAACACTTGTAATACTATTCTCAGATGCTCTACATGCTCTTCCTTTGTCTTGGAGTATATTAGTATGTCATCGATAAATACAATGATAAACTTATCTAAATACTCCTTGAATACTCGGTTCATCAAGTCCATGAAGGCTACTGGCGCGTTAGTGAGTCTAAATGATGTAACGAGGAACTCATAATGTCCGTATCGCGTTCGGAAGGCTATCTTAGGTATATCCTCAGTCCTGATTCGCATTTGGTGGTACCCTGAATTTAGGTCAATCTTCGAGAACACTGCTGCATCTCAAAGCTGATCAAACAAATCGTCAATGCATGGCAATGGATGCTTATTCTTGATTGTAATCTTGTTTAGCTCCCGGTAGTCGATGCACATCCTTAGCATTCCATCTTTCTTCTTTACAAATAATATAGGTGCTCCTTAAGGTGAAAAACTTTGTTAAATGATAACCTTATTCAACAAGTCCTTTAGTTGGGCCTGGAGTTCCTGAAGCTCTGCTGAGGCCATTCTATAAGGAGCCTTGGATACAGGAGCTGATCCTAATAATGGCTCAATCTCGAATGAAATCTCGTGCTCTGGTGGAAGTCCTGGAAGATCCTCTAGAAATACCTCTACAAATTCCTTGACTACCAGTACATTCTCGGGCCCTATTCCTGTCTCTTGAGTCTTGTCCACCATGTGTGCTAAGTAAGCCACGCACCCACCGAATATCAGCTTGTAAGCTTTCATTGCTGAGATCATCGTTTGTGGTTGCTTCAGCGATATACCCATATAAGTGAACTTCTCGCATCCCACTATTCAAAGGTAACTTTCTGCCTCCTGCAGTCGATGATAGCATTGTATTTCGTAAGAAAGTCCATTCCCAAGATCACATCATAGTCATACGTGTCGATAATGATTAGGTTGACGCTTAGTTCTCGACCATAGATAATTACCGGCACATGCCATATCCAGTAATTAGACAGTAAAACTTCCCCTGAGGGAAGTGAAATCCTGAAAGTTTGATTCATCTTATCTAAGCCCGTATCTAACCTCCTAGCAAACTCTGATGATATGAAGGAGTGTGTGGCTCCAGAATCAAATAGCATTAATGCACTTGAGTTGGCGACAAAAAGCTGACCTGTCACCACTACGGATGTTCCAGCCTCGGCATCATTTCTTGTGTAAGCATAGATCCTCCCTTGAGTGTCTGGAGCTTCAAGCCTGCCTTGCGCGATTGATGGCCCTTCAATCCTAGTCTGGGCGGCGTGGAGTTGGCTATTCGCTGAGCGAGGTGGATTCTACTGATTCTGGGGGTTAGAGTAGCAATTCTTGGCATAGTGGTCTTCCTTGCCACAAATAAAACAACCACTCGCCCCTTGCCTGCATTCACCTGGATGATTCTTCCCACATTTTGACCACTTAGGGTTCTAGTTGTTATTCCCTCCCCCGTTGTTTCTTTTCTGAGGAAAATTTCTCGGTGGCCCTTGATTGCCCGTATTCCCCTTTCTCTTGTTATTGTGGTGGGGTTGTCGATTGTTCGGGCCATTCCCCATGTTCTGTCCCCTTTGATGGGACTCTAGGTGTTACCTCCCCTAAGTCTGCTTTGCTTGAGCCTTCTCCTCATTTTATGCCCTGAAAGTCTAAGCTTCCGCTCCTTGTCCTGTGCCAGCCAGTACTCAACCCGGATGGCCCTACTGACACATTCTACTATCGTAGCTGACCCATAGCTACCATTGCAAACTTGTATAGCAATATCAGTCCTGAACATCTTCAACATCCGCTGACCTTCTCTTTTTCGGTGGGGACTAAATTCGGACAAAGTCAAGCCAGCTATTCGAACTTCCTAACTGCTTCCATGACAGTCATACTTCCCTGTCGTAGTTTGTTGAACTCATCCTGTTGTACCGCTAAGGCTTCCTCATTGAAATACATTTGCCTAAACTCCTGAGTGAATTGATTCCAGGTCCTCTCCTAGATGTTCCTCTTGATTGATACTGTTTTCCACCACTACAGCGCCTCCTTGTGTAAGATGAAAGATGCACATAGTACTTTTTCCCTATCTGTCAGGCCCATAAGGTCTAGGACCACCTGAATTTCGATCAACCAATCATCCGCCTCTATCAGGTTAACGGTTCCCTCAAACTCTGGCGTCGTTATGCACCTGAACCTTTCATATAAATCGTCTTCCCTATAAACTAGTGGAAGAACACTTGCTGTTGCATGGATGGTTGTCGTCACTGGGGGTACTGGTGGCGGTTCGGGGATCTCGCGCCCATGCAAGATTCCCTGAGTTGGGGGAGCCACGTACTCCCATGGAGTTTCAGATGTCGACGGGGTTTCTTGAGTTGGTACCCCCATCGTGGGCTGTGCTTGTTTTTGTTGGCCCAGTTGGGCTTTAAGTTAGACCAGTTCTCGTTGTTGGTTCTCCATCATTTCCCTCATGGCTGCGAGCTGCGCTGCTAATTCCTCCTCTCAGGAGGGTTGCGTCGTTTGACTTTGTGTCCTCACAATTTTGTTCCTTGGGATCCTACCTTGCGTCAGAAAAGAAGGTAAAGATTTGGTCTTGTATTCGGGAATCAGATCACATATCAATTTCTTTTCTTATTTAACTATCATAAGCATACTTATATGTAACTTTCATTATTTTTTGTTACATTGTGCTTATGTGTGTAAGGTCATATCTAGAGCCTTCGGGCAAAACTAGACTACTTTTCATATATCATAAATAATAGTACATAACGTTAGTCTGTTGGGATTGGTAAACAAACACTTCCTAGTACATATGCTCAAAAGAATGGACTGGGCTAAATCAAGCGAGAGTAGGCTACGGCCTTCCCTCATACATGCATACATATAGTCAAAATGGGATATACTACAATAAATTCTAGCTACTCCGAGGTCAAAATGAACTCCGTGTCAAAGACATCCTCGTCGTCAATCTCATTGAAAAAGAACTCCTCTGGGTCCTCCTCCTCGACCTCTGAACCAGAGGTGTCCTCGTCATCACTAGTTATGATGATTTGAGGCTCAGGTTCGGGTTCTACACATTCATCTCCACCAAGATAGTCATCGTCATCCTCCTCAAGATAATATATAGCTAGGGGTATTGCGGGGATAGGATCCTCTTCCATAGGTTCTTTTGCATTTTCTGGTGCCTCTGGCAGAAGCTCAACCACGAGGCCCTCGCCGGCCGGTTGGGGGTTTGGTTCCACTGGGTCATCTTCAACGTTGGTAGGACCTGCTTCATCATGAGCTAGGGCAGGGCTCCTGGGGTAGATCACTGCCACTTTGGCGTCTAATATGTCTCTGATGAAGCGCCCCAAATGCTCGTGTTGCGGAGGGTAGCGAATAAGGTCCCTCACATACCAAGGAACTCCCCTCCGTAGGAGCTCAACTACTTCTCTGAAAGGCCTGTCCAAAGGGATGTACGGTAGCATCCCATCTATAAACCTCTGTCAATAGTGTGCCATGGTTTCCCCTTCATAAACATCCTAAATACCAGAAAGGACATCATAATGCCTTTCATGCATGTAAGTCCAAATCTCTACATCTCGACCTCTCATACGAACTTCATCAAATGAGGTTAGTGCAAATACGACGCGGAGCTCGTGGCAAAGGTGCACCCATTCCTCTATGGGGCCTACTATCCTTCGTCGATCTTCCTACCACGTCCTTGTTGGGCCATCTAGCCTACTGATTGCCAGAGTCACCTGTAGGCGAGGTGAAATGTGGTAGGTTTGGAACATAACTTCCATATCATGGATCCATCTCGTCAACTCATAGGGTCAGAGTCGACCATCAAACCGATCTGGCCGTGCAGCAGTGAAAGCTAGGCTCACCTGTCGATCTTCATGTATCTGGTTAGGGTCTATTGGGGCGGCCATCGCTACAATGTACAACATATCATATTAACTCAGGTACTGGGATCATAAAACATAATCTACTTACTTGGACAGACGAGACTGGCATGCGGTGATGTGAGATAGGGTGGCAGGATACCGCTCTAATACCAACAGTGAGGACCCGTGCCCTGATGGCACCGACCTCAACAAAAAGACTACTTATCTTGACTTATCTTGTTGGAAAACTATTACTTATAGATGCCCAAAATTTAGGATTTTTTTTTTGAAAGGAATGTTTACAAATTACATACTACTTACTTATACTTATAACCATACAAAGGTCTTGGTACAATTTGAGTTAACATATACATGCACAAAATGCCAAACTGTTAAATTACTATTCATAGAATAAACTCTCAAAATAACTTACAGAAGTATACTCTGGTGGTGGTATCCACAACCTCACCCTCACATCCGCCCGACCGCCGTCACCTCCCAGTAGTGTTTAGCTTGTAGGATTCTTACCTACTGTATGAACACACATGGTGAGCTTTATGCTTAGCAAGTACAACATATTCGTCTACAAAACATGCTTTAAACATACATGCCAAACTCAGGGAATAATTAAAACTAACAATTATATCACAACCTCACAGGAATACTTATTATATAACATATAACAAAAAGCATCCCATTCAGTCACATCATGTATCATAACATCAACAAAGAACATACAATACAGAGATTAGGGCATAACGTGATCAATGCATGAACTGATTATGCTCAAATTATGCATCATTTATTCTTAATCTTGTCTTATCTAAAGGGCCCTGGTGTCAGTACTATTACGCATAGATCATCGAATTCACCATGATTATGGGCTCGGCTTGATCCGTTATCTTTATACTTGTCTTCCTTACTGACCCAACGGGGCCCGTTAGACTGACACCTTTAATCTAATTACCTAATTGTGAATTATGAGTACTAGTAACCATGTGCCCTTTGCTCAACTGGGCTTATCCCTCATTATGCCCTGATGGGGATGTATTGGCACCTAAGTTATAATGTTCACTAATCTACATAATTATGAACCCCTATATGTCATGCAACCAATATATAATACGACATACTTTAACATAGGTTAAACAACCATTTAAACTCATTTTTGTTCATACTGTAGGTGGAGTTGTACTTGCTTATTCACCAACAATTCACACTTTGCCTCGATGTAAATTATAGGTGACGATCTATAACCATAATACATTACCGTTAATATTTGCTCTTAAGTCACTGTGGTCATTTGTGACTATGAATCGTTATATGGTACTGATGCCCTATCGGTACTAAACTATTCTACTTGGGAATTTGGGGACAGAATTCTAATCGTGTCTAATTAATTTGCCTATTTGATAAATTAGTCACCGTTTCTTAGCATCTTGTTCAAACTCGGTCTTTGATTAGCTAACCAACTAGTCTACCGATCGGTTACCTCGCCTGCCATTAATTGTGTAACCTACTAGGCTACATTGCGTATTGGACTGTGTAACCTATCGGGTTACCTTGTGTATGGTCTGTGTAACCTATCAGGTTACCTAGCATATCAAATTGGTTAATCGGTTAATCCACTAACCGGTTACCTCGTGTTGGGCCTTAGGACTAGTTGGGCTAGTCATCTAACCGGTTACTTGGTGCATTGGTGTAGTAGCCAATCGGGCTACCACTGTCATTTTTAAGAAAACGTTCTAAAACCTTTGTAAAATTTTAGGATAATAAATGTCCTTTAAAATCATCCCCATACCACCCCGTTGGAAGTGGGAGCATTTTTATGAAAATCGTTTTTCATTTTAAAATGGAGAACACATATGGTGTTCATTTGTTAAGGGGGTTTTTGAACCCTTTTTTTTTTTTTTTTTGGAAAACCATTTAAAACTCGCCTAAAAAGATCTAATTTGTGAAATTGGTGAACATGAAAATTTTTGTCCTTGATGAGATGAACAACTTCTGTGAACATCTTGGAGCTTGGTTTGCACTCTAAGGGGTCCGACATCCCTAAAACCCGTGGCTAATTTTCGTGTCCAGTTTTTTTACAAAAATTCCTAGTTTGCGCACTTTTAAAAATGTGTCTATTTGAGGCTCGAAATGACCAAATTTTTGAAGCCTGCATAGGTCATTCTCAAGGTTTTGACGTGATCTAAAACTTTTGTGCTTTGACCGAAGTCCAGTTCCGCCTCTAAAAGAGTCAGTTTTACAAAAGCCCAAGGCTATCCTTGTAAATCAGGATTTTGGCCCCAGTTTTGACCTCCGTTAGAAAAATGTTCCAAAACCCTATCTTAGAGTCATTTTAGGCCAAAGTTTATTTGACGCAAAAACGCTCGTAATGAAATTTCCTTAAAGTTCTGTGTTTTACAAATCCTTAAAAACAGATTGTATCCCATCGAAAACTGACCAAAACTGTTTCCCTAAAACTAGACAGATTTGGTGTCCAGTCATCCTAAAAACGTCCAAGTTCACACACATTCACAAACCATTCGTAAAAATATGTGAACATAACCACACAACCACAAACATAAAAATGGAAAACTAAGGGCTCAAAATAAACTTATTACAATCCATTTGCATAAACAAATACACATACATCTCTTGATCGTAACTTAGAAACAACTCACCGTAAAAGGTAAGGTTTTTCAGTTTATAACTTAGTGTGCTTGGAACTAGCACAAACCAAACCAAGTGAGGGGTTGATGATCACGACCAACCCGTGGGGACCAAGAGAAGGAGGGGACAACTTGTGCTAGGAAGGAAAACATAAGGCTTTTCTTATTATTAAGTCATAACAAAACTAAAATCACCAAAAATTTTGGTTCGAGGACCTTACTGAAATGAGCCTTGAGATATGTAACCATAAGCACCTTTGTGAGCAAGCCTTGGTGTGGATTTTTTATGAAGAAATTTTTTGTGTTTGAGAGGCTAGAAGTGGCAGATTTTTGGCTGGTGAAAGAAGGAAAGAAATGCTTTGGTTGGGAGCTTTTTGGTGCTAAAAAAAAGAAGAAGTGGAAGGCAAGGGTGTGTGCACATATTTATAGGAAAAATTTAAGTAAGGTTAACTAACTTTAAGCCAACTTAATTAAACCAAAACTTGGCTAAATTGGGGACCAAAATCTATGTGTGTGCAGCCCATCAAGTGTTCGAACACCATAGGGAAAAGGGAGCCATAAGTTACATTAAATGAGTTGATAAAGTACTAGTCCTTAGTCCTTACTTTGGCAATTTTTTATTCACCCTACCCCAGCCTTCATTGCCCATCTTGGGACAAGTTTTTGTCTGCGTTTGGGGGCTAGAAAAACTGTGGGTTTCAGCTAGGAAAATCAGAAAAAAAAAAAAAAGATTGGCCAAGGTTGCATTTAATGGAGTGCATTAAATAGCATGAGAAAGGAATAGTGTTGTGCCATAACTTTTGCTTATTTTAATTCCATTTGTCATAAGCATGTGAGCTTAATTCAAGGGCTATGTTTGGCTGAAAATTGGCTGCATGTGCACGGTTTACTAAGGCCAAAATTCATCTGTGAAAGCCTCTTGTTGTAGTCTTTCCTTTTCGGTATTCGCTGTTTTTCGGTAGTTTTCTAGATTTCAACCGAAATTGTGACTACAGGTTCTGATTTTCATTCTAGACATTTCTAAACATTCTTGGTTGGGTTGAAAAGCCTGTGAGCCTACTCAGTCACTATTCACTATTTATTTTCTAAACTGTGGTTGTGTCTTACACTGTACCGACACTGCGTGGGCATAGTACAACTTTTTTGCACGAAATGTCAAACACAGGCTATCCTTCCTAATTTGGACATGCTGAATCCATTTTTAGTTGTTTTACATCTATCTGAGGTCATCTGGACCGATTTTCGATATCTGTGTGATTTTGATCAGGAAGTCACCTTTTATGCTAGACCGACCAGTTTTGGTATTTTGAATCTAAATATATCAGTTTTGGGCTAAGAATTGGTCATCTTGACCCCTTTCTCGACACTGTGTATCTCTCTAAAGAAACCTCGTATTTCTTGCCCAATTGACTAGTTTAGGCCCACTGACTATAAATTTACCAATTTTAGGTCCAGAAAATGTCATCTCGACTATTTCCTCGATATGGTATATTTATCACGTGGAATTTCATTATTTCACTCAGATGACCGATCTGAGCATGCTGACGACTATTTCATCAGTTTTGTGTCAAGATATGGCCCTGGGCCATTTTCTCAATACTACGTGTCTCCTACGCGTACTTCACGTATTACGAGGCAGACCGATTGTACTTGTCAGTAGCCCCTTCCACTGCATAAATAGTGATTAAACGATTCCGTACTCGTCTAATTCATTCAACTGGCAATTCACACTGTATTTATTAACTGAATTACTTACTACATGGTAATTGAGTTTACACGTACAGGGCGGTCGTCACAGGCAGCCCCTATCCAGGCCTATACCACCTACGGTTGTAGGCTCTGCCTACAGCCAGGGGTGGCCGTGGCCCCCCTAAGGGTTGGCCGAAGCCATGGGCTACAGCCTGGTGGGCTGCTGCGCCTACCCGGTGTACAGCCTATGCGCCTACAGCCTAGCGGTTGCTGCACCCACCCGGACGTGCAACCTAAGGCTGCAGACTCTACCTATAGCCCGACAGGGCTGTACCTGGCCTGGCGTGGGCTACCAGCCACCCCCCCCCCCCCCGGGGGCTGGGGGCTGCCCATGGTGGCTGTAGGCCTCAGGGGCTCGTGGGTCGACGGGCTGAAAAAATGAAAAACTTTGATTTTTATATTTGAGATTTAATTTTAAATCATATTTAAAAATATGCGATTGAAAATTTGAAATTTTTGAAATTACATATTATTATACATGAAATTTAAATTGTTTAAAATTTGAATTTGAAATTTAAATATTTGGAATTTAAATTTTAAATGATTCTTGGGATGAGAAATAACCGGAGAGGCTACATAAAGATGGATACAAGAAGATGGAACAAAATTCAAGACCAAAAGAATGCTTTGGATGGAATTTTGTAATCTTTATTTTCTTTGTTCTAGGATGGAACCATGGCTTGATTATTTTTCTGTCAATTATTTTTTCTGTGATATGTCATGGATGGATGAATTTGTATTGATGGATGAATTGTATGCATATTTGATAACATGTCATATATGATAGGTGAATGCTGCTCAAACTATATTGGTCATACGTATTTGTCAAAACTAGCATGTTTTTCAAAATATTGAGTGGGAAAAGGTTTCAAACAAGACCCACGACCTCCATTGTTGATCCATATGTGAAAGCATGGTAACACCTCGCGTCAGTTCTGCCCTGACCATACACCTCGGTAGGTGTTTATCGCCGCCGGTATACTAGGTTGGATCTCCTATGTGGAAAACGTGTTGAGGCATGATTCTATTCATGACCACCCTTTGGTGGCTTGGTGAATACCTCTCCGATGAATTTCTAGGATATCTTATAGAGAATGGGATATTATCTCAATTGACTATTCCTAGTACTCCATAACAGAATAGTATAGCCGAAAAGAGAAACAGGACCTTAATAGATATGGTACGGTCCATGATGAGTTATTCAACACTGTCGTTATCATTCTGAGGATATGCATTATAAATGGTGTGCTATATTCTAAACCAGGTTCCATGTAAGTCAATTTCCAAGACTCCGTATGAATTGTAGCATTGCAAAAAGCCCTCCCTTGGACATATGAGAATATGGGGCTACCCGACATATGTACTGGATGGGGATGCAAAGAAGTTGGAACCAATATCAGAATTATGCATGTTTGTAGGGTATCCTAAGGGAACTAAGGGAGGTCTGCTCTATAACTCAAATGAACAAAAGGTCATTGTATCAACCCATGTGACATTCTTAGAGGAAAGTCATATGAATGACTTTAAGCCTTGAAGCAAAGTGGTGCTAGAGGAATTATCGGGTAATAGAACTACTCCACAGGTTTCAGTCTTGGACACAAGTCCGAGTTCTAGTGAAATACCTATAGATGATCAACAATTTAGGATGCTTCGTCGTAGTAGGAGGGTTTCGAGGAAGCCTAATTTCTTCATATATGATGCTGAGGTATACCAGGCCAAGGCTCATGAGCTTGAGGATGATCCGGTCACTTATGATGAAGTTATAAATGATTTTGATTCTAAATCCAAGAAATAGGTCATGAACAATGAGGTGGATTCTATGAAATCCAACTCTATTTGGGAACTTGTAGATCTACCGGATAGGATAAAACCCATTGGATGCAAGTGGGTCTACAAAAAAAAGAAAGATGTGAAAGGGAGAGTAGAAACTTTAAAAGCTAGACTGGTTGCAAAGGGGTACGCGCAAAAGGCTGAAATCGATTAGGATGAAACCTTTTTGCCTGTTACTATGCTGAAGTCTATCCGTATTCTTCTGTCCATTGCTGCGGCTCTCGATTACGAGATCTAGCAAATGGACGTCAAGATGGCATTCTTAAATGGCCATATTTAGGAAAGTATCTATATGATATAGCCCGAAGGGTTCGTGGTAGAAGGCCAAGAGAGAAAAGTCTGCAGTTGTTTACATCCATTTATGGATTAAAGTAAGCATCCCACTCATGGAACCAAAGGTTTGATCAAGTAATCAAAACATTCGATTTTAAGTAGAACGTTGATGAACCTTATGTTTATAAAAGTATTAAGGATGAAAAAGTGGTCTTTCTGGTACTCTATATCGATGATATACTACTCATTGGGAATGATGTAGGGAATTTATCATCGGTCAAGCTTTGGTTGCACCAACAGTTTGGCATGAAGGACTTAGGAGTAACTAATTATGTTCTAGACATTCATCTCCTTAGAGATCGAAAGAATAAAATGATAGCATTATCCCAGGTTTCATACATAGATAAAATAATTGACAAGTATGCAATGTAAGAAGTAAAGAAAGGTTCATAACCGTCCATTGCTAGTCTAACTCTTTCATTGGATGACTGTCCTCAGACATCAGAAAAAAGAGAGCGCATGAGTAAGGTCCCTTATGCATCCGCTGTGGGTAGCCTTATGTATGCTATGCTTTGCACTCGCTCAGATATATGTTTTGCAATAGGTATGGTGAGTCAATACCAAGCGAATCTTGGAATCAAGTATTGGTAAGCAGTAAAGCATATACTCAAGTATCTTAAGAGAACGAGGGATTATATACTAGTGTATTCTGGAGGGGACCTAACACCCACAAGATACACAGACTCAGACTTGTAGACTTGCAAGGATTCGAGGAAATCGACATCAGGATCAGCATTCTTTGTGACAACCGGGAAATTCAGGCAATTCTCGGATGAAAATGTACAAATGTATGTATATAACAATTTGTACAAATGTATGTATATAACAATTTGTACAAATGTATGTATGTATATAACAATTCAGCATTCTTTGTGACCCGTTTCACTGAGTTGAAACGGGTGAAACGGTGCAAAACCGGCATTGAAAACCCTAACCGAGGCAATAAAAGACGGAAAACTTCTGGGATTAATTTTGATCAAACGGAAGCAATTTAAATTGATCCGACTGCACAGGAGACCTCAGGAACACGCCGGGGCGATTTCAGGAAAATTTCAGCTCGAACCGGTATCGGTCAAAAAGTAGTCGAATTAATGTGAATAGTGAAAGTCAAAGTCAACTTTTACTTTAGCATTTATGACATCATTAATCCATTTAATAAATGGAAAGAAAATGGTGGTTGGTAGCATTAATGGCCATGATCCATTTACTTTTTGATCTAAAGGCCAAGATTTGGCCAAAATTCACCATTTTTAATTTTTGAAAATTATGGAAAGAAATGGTGTTGAAAGATGTTTAATTCTTATTGGTTAATGGCCAAATTAATTGGCTTTTAGTTGCTTAAGTCGGCAACTTTAGTGACAAAGAGGCCGAGACACATTTTTATGCCAAAAACCAAGAGAAAAAAATGCTAAGTGTTCTTCCATGGTGTACGTGAGCAACCCAAAGAGAAACCAAGATATCTCTTCAATTTTTCTTCACAAAAAGTGTGCCAAAGCATTCCTTGAAGGCAAAGGAAGCAATTGACTAAGGTAACTCCCTTTGCACTTAACTTTTTCATGGTTTTTCTTCAAGAAAACCGTGGGTGAATAGTGGGAAAAAGATGGAAAATTTTTGGTTGTTTTTCCATGGTTTGATGCTTGGGTTTTGTTAAGGATGTAATAAGGAAGAAAACCATGTAATTGGTTTAAAGAGAAACCGAAATTTTGTTGGTTTTTCAAGGGTAAATCCGTGGGTTACCTTAAGTAAACAATGAGAAAATTTTGTGATTTAATTGTTAACTTGCTTCCAAGTTAAATTTTGTGAAGAATAAAGCTTGAATTGCATTGTGAAAAGCTTGAAAAAAAATTGTTGGTGTGAATTACCTAGTGTGGCCGTGGGGTTAACAAGGGTTGGTGGAAAAATTTGCATGGTTTTATGTGATGTTTGATTGATTGAAGTCATGCATTTTACAATGTAAATAAAGGAATTGTGATTGAAAGAATGAAACAAAAATATTTGGCATGTGTTTTCTAAAGATGGCCGTGGGTTATATAAGGATAAAAACCCTAAGAATTTGGTTGAAAATGCATTGAAAATGGGCTTAAAAATGTGTTAAAAACGTGACATTGAATAGCCTAAAGTGTGGTGAAAATTTGAGAAATTTTGGTTCGGTTTGGTTGTAAAAACCGAAACCAAACTATGGACAAAATGGTGAAAAAATTTTGTAATGTGGGTCAAAATGTGAATTTGGAATTTTGTGAGATTTTATGTAAAAGTTTGGAAAACTTTTATATAAAATAGGCTTGTGGTATAGTACGTGGCAGGTACATACGGTTCGAGGCGTACCTAACGCCGGAAGCCTTAAAATTACGCCGAAATGCTGCCGAAATTTCGAAAACGGCATTCGGGGTAAAATGGGAATTTAAAATAAAAGTTTAGGGTCGGGTCGGAAACCCGAGTCCCTAACGGAAAATTTAATAACGAAAACCTAAGGGGTGATTCATGAATAGTAACCCGTCCCTTTAAAAATTTAAAACGCGAGTGAAATTGAAAAAAAAACCAACCCCGAGGGGGGGGCGTTTTTGGAAATGAAATAAAGGTCCGAGTCGGGAACAGAAAATCCGAACCTCGGAGACCTAGATCGGGAATGTCTAGATGAATGTTTTAAATACTAGTGAAACGTCCATTTGAGGCTCCGAAACGATAGAAAATCTCTAAACCGACGTAAGGGTCAGAATAGTGCTTCCCGAGGGTCGGGAAAGTGAAAAGTGGAAGTAAAATAAAAATGAACCCGGTAATGATTAGAAAAGAGTCAGAAAAGTTCCTGAGAGCCAAAAATGCAGTCTGGATGGGGAAAATTTTCGTCAGGGATTTTACCAAAATATAGGGGCAAAATCGTAATTTTGTCAAAATACAGAGGCAAAATTGTAATTTTGTAAAAGTTGAGAAAAAAATGGGGAGAATGATAAATAAAGCCTAAAAAGTTATAAATAGGTTTTATTTAAGCTTTTAAATGAAAAATAAAAGCTATAAATGGGAATGAAATTAACAGACAAGGTTTTGTCTGTAGGATCCAAAAATCGACCTACAAGGAGGGCGATCAAAGATTCACGAGAGGAAAAGAGAAGAGACTGATAAGGTAAGTTCAGGCATTTACCTGTCCGCAACATATAGCATTATTGTTGCTAACTTTAATGTACTAACTATAAGTTAGGTACATATGTGCTACGGGCACTATTATAGAGTAGAGAGAGAGACGTAATGTGCTACGGGCACTATAAGAATGGGACACATGGTTAATTGTGCTTCGGGCACTAGAGCGAGGTTAATGAAACTCACTCCCCTAAAATTAAAATGTGAACCATTCCTAACCACGGGACGATGGGAAGTCACCGGGTTAGAATGCTAAAAAGTCGGTAATGAAACCACTTTCTGGCGTACTAGCCTTCCGTACAGGGAGGTAAATTTTGCCTTCAGGGCTATGAGATTAAGGCTGTGGAGGTCAGCACTAATGTACCGCTCCCAGTCATGTACTATTTGCCTTCGGGGCTATGAGATTAAGGCTGTGGAGGTCAGCACTAATGTACCACTCCCAGTCATGCGCACTTAAATGGTACTGCCAACCTGAGCTCAAAACCAGAACATAAGCAAAGATAATTACCTAAAACTGAAACTATGCCATAATTGAGCATAAGACAGTTTAGTGAGAGTACTAACATCGTGGTAGATGTACTGTTGTGACACGGTGTTGTGGTCAAAGTACTATTCATGTATGAATAGTGGTCAATGTTACTATTCATATATGAATAGTGGTCAAATGTACTATTCATGATGAATAGTACTATTCATAGTAATTTTATTTCTTGCATGTTTGAACTTACTAAGCCTGTAGCTCACCGTTTTTGCTAATGTTGCAGGTAAGCGACCAGCTCAGTAGCTTATTTGACTGGATGCGGACGGGATGGCGCGTGTCAAATGGGATAACTGGGCGAGGGATATGGTCCTGCCAGAGTCTTTCCGCTGAGCGACAAAAAGGAAAAAAAAGAAAGAAGCAGTCTTTTGTAATATAATATATATATTTACGAAAGTACTGTAATATGTAAATTACTTTGTACTTGCCAACAAAGTAAATAGTGGGAAATGTTTTACACGATGTCTAAAAGAAAAGAGAAAAAAAAATTTCCCCGAAAACATCATGATTTAAAAAGAGAGAGAGATAAGCCGGCGACCCATGAGAGTACAATCTATCGCAGTTAGTGATAAAGCTCAACTGTAATAGTATTGTATGATCTCTACGAGGGGCGGGCCGCCACAGTTGGTATCAGAGCAAGGTTTACGGTTGGTGTAGTTTATAATACCAACTGCCGTCACAGTTGATATTAGAGCGGAATTACGATGGATCTAGTTTGGATTACCAACTGCAGTCATAGTTGGTATATCAGAGCAGTGTGACCATATCCAGATTTGACACTTCGCGCATCCTGCACCGCTATCCAAGTAAGTAGTTTACTTAAGTTTAGTTAATTATTTTCTTATGTGAAAGTAATTATCTTATAGGTAGCAAGATGACCAGACCTCCATATGTGAGACCACCACTACCTCGACCGAGAGGAGTATTACGGGTATGGACGAGACCTGTTGTGAGGCCGTCTATTTCCCAAAGACCGTTAATTAGACCTCCGGTGCCCGAGAGACCTCCGGTACCAGTACCAGCATCAGTACCAGCGCCAGTAGATGTTGTACAGCCACGACCGATAGTTCATCCACCTGTAGTAGTGGACATTCCAGTTGTTGGTGGACGCCAACATATTGGAGTGAGAGTTTCGGCTCGGGCAGTACAGGCATTTAGAGCTAGCAGTCCTCCTATGTTTGATGGTGGATGACAATCGATGGAGACGAAGGACTGGCTCCATGCTATCGAGAGGATTATGGTGATATGTGACATCGATCAAGATATGTGGATCCAGTTGGCCGTCAGTATGTTTCAGGGAGATGCTCGAGTATTCTGGCAGTATTGCGATCAGGAGATTTTATTAGGATTCAGTTGGGCTGAGTTCTATCAGTGATTGGCTGATCAGTTTCCACCTAGGGCTCCAGCACCTCCAGAGAGACGAGAGGCTGATACACTCGCGTATCCCGGATTCGATGAGGTTAGGGACTATATTCTCTAGACAGAGAGGATGGTCATGTTGTCTGGTGAGACAGTTATGTCTTACGCAGCACGATTTGAGCAGACCATTAGGAGGAGATGTCCATTATCCAACCTTACTGAAGCAAACTGCTATGAGCTGTTTTGGAGAGGTTTACCCATGGAGTTGAGACAGAGGGTGATTAAGTTGTTTCCTCCTACGCTCCAAGAGTTTGTGGTGATGATCAGGACGATCGAGAGAGAGATTCTGATCGAGCATCTGACGCAGAGTCGACGAGAGACACTGGGTCAAGATGAGATGTTTGCACGCATCTTCGGACTGAGAAGAATGATGAATGATCATGAAGCTGGACCGTCTAGACCACGAAGAGGTGATGACTCAGGACAAGGAGCATTGCCTAGGGGCGGTGACGATTCAGATGATACCGGTGACGATGAGGATCCAGAAGAATATCCTCTAGTCCCAGACACAGGGGATGCGTGACTAGTAGATATGTATACATGTACATAAGTAGCTTAGAGAGAAAAGCTCTTTTGTATAGACTTGTGGCCAAGATGTATAAAATGGCCGATGTATATATGACTGGTGATGATTATGTATGACATATAAATGTTTTGCTATGAATGAAATATCAAAATGATTATATGTTATACGATGATGTGTTACAATGATGTGGCTTTACAGTACCCTAAATTTCGTAAATTGATATGATTTTACGAATGTGGTTATGGAAAAGCTAATGGTGAATTATTGTGCCATAATAGGACAATAGGCAAGATGGTGGATTTGCGTAATCAACCAGAAGGACGAGAGCGACGTCCTGATGTTGTGGAGAGACTGGATCAGATACAAGCCCTACTAGAAGCTCAGATGCAAGAAAATGCTAATCTGAGGCGACGGGTAGAGGAGCTAGAGTAGAGACAAGGCTCTGAGGGTACCCAAGTAGAACAACAAGCTGAGGTAGATCCAGTTATTCCTCCAGCTGCTGTGAATGAGAGAGTTCCTGAATCTCAACCAGTATTGAATCTGGAACCCCTCTATGAAAGATTCAAGCGTATGAGGCCGCCAGAATTTGAAGGGTCTACAAATCCTCTAGAGGCTGAAGACTGGTTGTCGTCATTACAAGTGATTATGGAATTCATGAACCTAACCGACCGGGAGAAGGTTGCATGTGCGTCTTTTGTGCTGAGAAAAGATGCTCGTTTTTGGTGGGACACTATACGAATGAGAAGAGACGTGTCTACCATGAGTTGGGCGGAATTTCTGAAAGAATTTAACCAGAAATATTACGACCCTGCATCTCTGAGACAACAGCAGAAAGAGTTCTCAGAATTGACGCAAGGAAACATGTTGGTAAGCGATGTCTGCCGAAAGTTCGACCAGTTATCCCGTCTATGTCCCTATGTAGTCCCTACTGAGAGGGAGAAAATACAGAAAATGATCGGGATGTTCAGGCCGGAAATTGCTGCATTGGTAGATACTGGACAAGTGCTACCTACTTCTGGAGCAGATTGTGTGAGTCGGGCCATCAGGGCTGAGTTTCATGTAGCCCGACAGAAAGAGGAAAGAGAAAAACACTGGGAGGCCAAGAAGAAGGAGAGGGCTTTGGCGAAGTCTACGCAAGTTGGTCAATCGAGCAAGCCTAGTCAGAATGCTAAACCAAGCCAGGGCAATAGTCAAGGATCCCAGCAAAATAAGAGAAAAGGCAATTTTTCTGGGAATCGCCAGGGCAATAATCGAAACCAGCAGCGGAGAACAGCTGGTAATGCGGAATCCAACGTGCAAAATTGTCCTACATGCGGGAAGAGACATTCTGGGCAATGCAGATTTGGGCCACTTGTTTGCTATGAATGTGGAAAGGAAGGCCATTATGCTAGGAACTGTCCAAATAGGCAGGGTGGACAAGGCACTTCCCAACCGCACCAGACACGCCCACAAGCTCATTCCCTTCAGGCCAGAGTGGAAGAGTCCCCAGTAAGGCCGCAACGCCAAGAACGTATATCACGTGTTGATGCTCGTGTGATGGCCTACAGCAAAAAGGATGCAGAGGCAGGAACATCGAACGTGGTGACAGGTTAGCTTCCTGTCGCTAGTCATGTAGCCTCTGTACTATTCGATTCCGGTGCTACGCATTCTTTTGTTTCCTATGCATTTGCTGACAAGATAGGACTTCCTAAGGACAATATGGGAAGGGTATTTAAGACAGCTTTACCCTCTGGGGAAGTATTGTTGTCCAAATACTGGCTACCTCATGTACCAGTATATGTGGCAAATAGGGAACTATATGCGGAGTTGATCGTAATGAAGATCACGGATTACGATGTGATTCTAGGCATGGATTTCCTAGGGAAATACCAAGCTACGATCGAGTGCCGAAATCGAAAGATAGTATTCCAACCCGAGGAAGAAGAGAGTTTCGAGTATGTCGATACTTCTCGAAAACCCGGGAAGATGATGATCAGTTCACTGAGAGCAAGCAAGCTGATAGCCAGTGGTTGCATGGGATATCTGGCATATGTGGTGGACACTACAGAGGAACAGAAGCTTCAACCAGAAGATGTTCCTGTGGTTAATGAATTTCTTGACGTATTTCCGGAAGAGTTACCAGGGATACCTCCAGAGAGAGAAATCTCGTTCGAAATTGAGTTGATGCCTGGAACAGCACCTATTTCCAAAGCACCATACCGCATGGCTCCAGTGGAGTTAAAGGAGCTACAGGTACAATTAAAGGAGCTTTTGGATAAAGGATTCATCAGGCCAAGTTTTTCTCCATGGGGTGCACCTGTGTTATTTGTCAAGAAAAAGGATGGAACATTCCGGTTGTGCATTGATTATCGGGAGTTGAATAAGGTTACGATCAAAAATAGGTATCCATTACCTAGAATTGATGACCTATTCGACCAGTTAAAAGGCGCAGCGGTATTTTCCAAGATCGACTTACGATCAGGATATCACCAGCTGAGAATTAAAGAAAGTGATATTCCTAAGACGGCGTTTAGGACTCGTTATGGTCACTACGAGTTTCTTGTGATGCCATTTGGATTAACAAATGCGCCGGCAGCGTTCATGGACTTGATGAACAGAATTTTTAAAGAATATTTGGATAAGTTTGTCATTGTATTCATTGATGACATTCTTATATACTCGAAGAGTCATGAGGAGCACAAAGAACATCTGAGGATCGTGCTGAATACGATAAGGAAGCATCAACTGTATGCCAAATTCTCAAAATGCGAATTTTGGCTGGACAAAGTACATTTCCTCAGACATGTTGTATCCCAGGAAGGTATTGCTGTAGATCCGACAAAGGTGGATGCAATTAACCAGTGGCCTACACCCAAGAGTGTGACGGAAATACGCAGTTTCTTGGGGTTAGCTGGTTATTATCGGTGATTTGTAGAGAGATTCGCGCGATTAGCTGCACCTCTTACTGCTCTTACACGCAAGGAAAGGAAGTACGAGTGGACTACGGAATGCGAAAGAAGCTTCCAGGAGTTAAAGAGGCGACTGACAAGTGCACCAATCCTTACACTTCCCACTGAAGGGGAGAAGTTTGTGATCTACAGTGATGCATCGAAAATAGGATTGGGAGCAGTCCTGATGCAAGGCGGTAAGGTGATTGCCTATGCTTCCCGTCAATTAAAGGAGCATGAAAGGAATTACCCTACGCATGACCTTGAACTTGCTGCAGTAGTGTTCGCACTTAAAATTTAGCGGCACTATCTTTATGGAGCTCAATGTCAGATTTTCACTGATCACCAAAGCCTGAAGTATTTCTTCACGCAAAAAGAGCTCAATATGCGACAAAGAGGATGGTTGGAACTGGTGAAGGATTATGATTGTGAAATCCTATACCATCCAGGGAAGGCCAACCGTGTAGCGGATGCTCTAAGTAGAAAGTCTACCATATCGCACCAGCTACCAATAAACAGGCTTCCGAAGCCATTACCGCAAGAGATAAATTCTTTGAACTTGGAGCTGATATCTGGAAGATTAGCTGCACTCCAAGTGGAATCATCGCTATTTGAGGATATAAAGGAAGCTCAGAGGCGAGATCTAACAATGACAAGTTCTCAAGAAGGAATTTCCAAGGATGGAATGATCCTTTATCAAGGAAGGATAAATGTTCCAGCTGATAAGGAACTTAGAAGACGGATCATGTCAGAAGCCCACGAGACACCATATTTGGTTCATCCCGGAGCTAGCAAGATGTATCAGGACTTGAAGTTATAGTTCTGGTGGAAAGGGATGAAGAACGATATAGCGAAATTCGTGAGCAGATGCATGACCTGTCAGAGAATCAAAGCGGAACATAAACATCCAGCAGGAAGATTGGAACCGTTGGAGATTCCTGAATGGAAATGGGAACACATTACGATGGATTTTGTAGTGGGACTCCCAAAAACCCAAGAAGGTTATGATGCCATCTGGGTTATTGTGGACAGACTGACCAAGATGGCACGGTTTATAGCTGTCAAGATGACCTTTTCATTGGAAAAGTTTGGTCAGCTATACGTAACTCATGTCGTCAGACTACATGGAGTACCAAAATCCATTGTATCAGATCGAGATGCACGGTTCACTTCGAATTTCTAGAAGTGTGTGCAAGAGGCCATGGGTACTGAACTGAGACTCAGTACGGCTTTTCATCCACAAACAGACGGACAGTCGGAGCGGACAATTCAGATGTTAGAGGACATGCTTCGAGCTTGTGTTATGGATTTTGCGGGAAATTGGAACGAGAAGTTACCATTGATTGAATTCTCGTACAATAATAGTTACCAAGCTTCTATAGGCATGGCACCTTATGAGGCTTTGTATGGACGAAAATGCAGATCACCATTACACTGGTATGATTTGCGAGAGAAGCAGTTGCATAAGACGGATTTCATAAAAGAGACTTCCGATGCACTTGCTAGAATTCAGCGTCAAATGAAAATTGCGCAAAGCCGACAAAAGAGTTATACGGACAAGAGGCGGAGATCCTTAGAGTTCGATGAAGGAGACTTCGTGTTCCTCAAGGTATCGCCTATGAAGGGGATTATGCGTTTCGGTAAGAAGGGGAAATTGAGTCCAAGATATATTGGACCTTATGAAATCATCGAGCGCATTGGAAAGGTCGCTTACAAATTAGCGTTACCTCCAGAATTGTCGGTAGTGCATAATGTGTTTCATGTGTCGATGCTGAGAAAATATATCCCAGATCTGTCCCATGTGTTGAAGCATGAGCCCATTCAAATCCACGAGTATTTGACATATGAGGAACAACCTATTCGAGTACTGGCTCACGAAGAGAAAGTACTGAGGAATAAGACAATCCCACTAGTGAAGATTCTGCGGAAAAATCAGAACATTGAAGAAGCTACGTGGGAACGAGAAGACGAGATGAGGAGTTTATACCCCCATTTGTTCTAATTTTCGAGGACGAAAATTTTATAAGGAGGGGTGAATGTGACAACCGAGAAATTCAGGCAATTCTCGGATGAAAATGTACAAATGTATGTATATAACAATTTGTACTATTTAAAGAGTGAAATAAATGTATTTATATTGTTTAGAATATATGAAAATGTTCTAACAATACTGACGAGTAAGAATTCAGTGTTGGAAAAATTCACTGAGTTGAAACGGGTGAAACGGTGCAAAACCGGCATTGAAAACCCTAACCGAGGCAATAAAAGACGGAAAACTTCCAGGATTAATTTTGATCAAACGGAAGCAGTTTAAATTAATCCGACTACACAGGAGACCTCAGGAACACGCCGGGGCGATTTCAGGAAAATTTCAGCTCGAACCGGTATCGGTCAAAAAGTAGTCGAATTAATGTGAATAGTGAAAGTCAAAGTCAACTTTTACTTTAGCATTTATGACATCATTAATCCATTTAATAAATGGAAAGAAAATGGTGGTTGGTAGCATTAATGGCCATGATCCATTTACTTTTTGATCTAAAGGCCAAGATTTGGCCAAAATTCACCATTTTTAATTTTTGGAAATTATGGAAAGAAATGGTGTTGAAAGATGTTTAATTCTTTTTGGTTAATGGCCAAATTAATTGGCTTTTAGTTGCTTAAGTCGGCAACTTTAGTGACAAAGAGGCCGAGACACATTTTCATGCCAAAAACCAAGAGAAAAAAATGCTAAGTGTTCTTCCATGGTATACGTGAGCAACCTAAAGAGAAACCAAGATATCTCTTCAATATTTCTTCACAAAAAGTGTGCCAAAGCATTCCTTGAAGGCAAAGGAAGCAATTGACTAAGGTAACTCCCTTTGCACTTAACTTTTTCATGGTTTTTCTTCAAGAAAACCGTGGGTGAATAGTGGGAAAAAGATGGAAAATTTTTGGTTGTTTTTCCATGGTTTGATGCTTGGGTTTTGTTAAGGATGTAATAAGGAAGAAAACCATGTAATTGGTTTAAAGAGAAACCGAAATTTTGTTGGTTTTTCAAGGGTAAATCCGTGGGTTACCTTAAGTAAACAATGAGAAAATTTTGTGATTTAATTGTTAACTTGCTTCCAAGTTAAATTTTGTGAAGAATAAAGCTTGAATTGCATTGTGAAAAGCTTGAAAAAAAATTGTTGGTGTGAATTACCTAATGTGGCCGTGGGGTTAACAAGGGTTGGTGGAAAAATTTGCATGGTTTTATGTGATGTTTGATTGATTGAAGTCATGCATTTTACAATGTAAATAAAGGAATTGTGATTGAAAGAATGAAACAAAAATATTTGGCATGTGTTTTCTAAAGATGGCCGTGGGTTATATAAGGATAAAAACCCTAAGAATTTGGTTGAAAATGGGCTTAAAAATGTGTTAAAAACGTGACATTGAATAGCCTAAAGTGTGGTGAAAATTTGAGAAATTTTGGTTGGGTTTGGTTGTAAAACCCGAAACCAAACTATGGACAAAATGGTGAAAAAATTTTGTAATGTGGGTCAAAATGTGAATTTGGAATTTTGTGAGCTTTTATGTAAAAGTTTGGAAAACTTTTACATAAAATAGGCTTGTGGTATAGTACGTGGCAGGTACATACGGTTTGAGGCGTACCTAACGCCGGAAGCGTTAAAATTACGCCGAAATGCTGCCGAAATTTCGAAAACGGCATTCGGGGTAAAATGGGAATTTAAAATAAAAGTTTAGGGTCGGGTCGGAAACCCGAGTCCCTAACGGAAAATTTAATAAGGAAAACCTAAGGGGTGGTTCGTGAATAGTAACCCGTCCCCTTAAAAATTTAAAACGCGAGTGAAATTGAAAAAAAAACCAACCCCGAGGGGGGGGGCGTTTTTGGAAATGAAATAAAGGTCCGAGTCGGGAACAGAAAATCCGAACCTCGGAGACCTAGATCGGGAATGTCTAGATGAACGTTTTAAATACTAGTGAAACGTCCATTTGAGGCTCCGAAACGATAGAAAATCGCTAAACCGACGTAAGGGTCGGAATAGTGCTTCCCGAGGGTCGGGAAAGTGAAAAGTGGAAGTAAAATAAAAATGAACCCGGTAATGATTAGAAAAGAGTCAGAAAAGTTCCTGAGAGCCAAAAATGCAGTCTGGATCAGGAAAATTTCCGTCAAGGGCAAAATCGTAATTTTACCAAAATACAGGGGTAAAATCGTAATTTTGTCAAAATACAGGGGTAAAATTGTAATTTTGTAAAAGTAGAGAAAAAAATGGGGAAAATGATAAATAAAGCCTAAAAAGTTATAAATAGGTTTTATTTAAGCTTTTAAATGAAAAATAAAAGCTATAAATGGGAATGAAATTAACAGACAAGGTTTTGTCTGTAGGATCCAAAAATCGACCTACAAGGAGGGCGATCAAAGATCCACGAGAGGAAAAGAGAAGAGACTGATAAGGTAAGTTCAGACATTTACCTGTCTGCAACATATAGCATTATTGTTGCTAACTTTAATGTACTAACTATAAGTTAGGTACATATGTGCTACGGGCACTATTATAGAGTAGAGAGAGAGACGTAATGTGCTACGGGCACTATAAGAATGGGACACATGGTTAATTGTGCTTCGGGCACTAGAGCGAGGTTAATGAAACTCACTCCCCTAAAATTAAAATGTGAACCATTCCTAACCACGGGACGATGGGAAGTCACCGGGTTAGAATGTTAAAAAGTCGGTAATGAAACCACTTTCTGGCGTACCAGCCTTCCGTACAGGGAGATAAATTTTGCCTTCGGGGCTATGAGATTAAGGCTGTGGAGGTCAGCACTGATGTACCGCTCCCAGTCATGTACTATTTGCCTTCGGGGCTATGAAATTAAGGCTGTGGAGGTCAGCACTAATGTACCACTCCCAGTCATGCGCACTTAAATGGTACTGCCAACCTGAGCTCAAAACCAGAACATAAGCAAAGATAATTACCTAAAACTGAAACTATGCCATAATTGAGCATAAGACAGTTTAGTGAGAGTACTAACATCGCGGTAGATGTACTGTTATGACACAGTGTTATGGTCAAAGTTACTATTTACGTATGAATAGTGGTCAAAGTTACTATTCACGTATGAATAGTAGTCAATGATACTATTCATGATGAATAGTACTATTCATAGAAATTTTATTTCTTGCATGTTTGAACTTACTGAGCCTGTAGCTCACCATTTTTGCTAATGTTGCAGGTAAGCGACCAGCTCAGTAGCTTATTTGACTGGATGCGGACGGGATGGCGCGTGTCAAATGGGATAACTGGGCGAGGGATATGGTCCTGCCAGAATCTTTCCGCTGAGTGACAAAAAGGGAAAAAAAAAAAGAAACAGTCTTTTGTAATATAATATATATATTTACGAAAGTACTGTAATATGTAAATTACTTTGTACTTGCCAACAAAGTAAATAGTGGGAAATGTTTTACATGATGTCTAAAAGAAAAGAGAAAAAAAATTTCCCCGAAAACGTCATGATTTAAAAAGAGAGAGAGATAAGCCGGCGACCCATGAGAGTACAATCTATCGCAGTTAGCGATAAAGCTCAACTGTAATAGTATTGTATGATCTCTACGAGGGGCGGGCCGCCACATTCTTGCTCGAAGGAGACGTCATTCTGTAGAGGAGCGTGAAACAGAGTTGCACGACTGACTCTACGATGGAGGCTGAGTATGTGGCTGTGGCTGAGGCATCTAAAGAAGTGGTTGGGCTCCGCAATTTCTTTAGAGATCTTGAGGTCATTTCGGGTGTTGACAAGCCTATCACACTCTACTGTGATAACAGTAGGGCTATTTCCAACACAAAGGAATCTCGGCACCACAAGAGGACTAAGCACATAAATCGATTAGAGGGCACATGGAGACAGGACAAGTGGATGTATGTAAAATCGTGTCCAAGGACAACATTGTCGATCCCTTTACTACGAATTTGGCAACTAGAAGCTTTGAAAGGCAATGGGGATGCGTAACATGGCACATATACTAGCTTAGGACAAGTGGGAGATTGTTAGAAATGCCCTAAGCATGAAAGATATTTTAATGTATTTTATTTATTTTGAACTGGATAATAAAATTATATATAGAGGTTATTCATTACATTGCTATTTATCCTTATTCTATTTACATGTTAAAGTAAATGTAAGCAAATATGGCTCACTGACTGCTTGTGTTAAAATTATTAGAACATTGCATACAATGGACTTTTGTATGCGAGAAGACAATGTTCTAAAGTAAGTAGTCTAAATTAAGGTTTGTAGTCTATAGGGTTAGACCGAGCATCTAACTTATGTTAAGACTATTATGTTGTCTAAAGCCATGGTGGGGATGGTTTGTCTTGACTGTCCAGAGCGTAGATTCTCGAGTAGAGACATAGATATGTTGCTTGATGGTAACATATTGGACCGGGATCAAAGCGTGATTGATCTACGTAGTTAACTACGAGTAGATCAATCTACTTTTGACGTTCATTATGCAATAACCTTAATCCTGAGTAAATGAACTACTTCGTGTATATGACTTATGTACTTGGATGTTCCAATGGCTAAAGTATCTCAGGGTTTGTTTACAAATATCGGAGTCATAGCTTTAATAAGGAGTTAAGGGTATCCTCTTAAAGGCATTATACTGGATGTGAAATGGACAAGGCCTTGGATCGTCTACTAGGTGGATGACTTCTTATTCACATATGGTGAATAATCATTTTCTTATTCGGTAATATAATGGAACTTTAAGATAGTCTGACCAGTAGGTTAAACGGACTTTGACCTAAGACTGAACATGGATATCATATGAGGGTTTTGCATATATGACAAGGTCATTAGACATTAGTTTGTCACAGGCTTTTGTAATACGGTATATAACTAGGAGTTCAGTTTTAGGTTTATAGTAGTGTGACTTTGAAATTAGTGATCATATGATTGAGTTGTTTGGTATAGAATAACGATCATATTGAATCATGAGAGCCCAGTTATATATGTCCAATTGGTCCCTCTACTAGCTCCACATAATTCCTTAATGAATGGCAAATTGATCTGTTTATGCTTGTTGGCTTGTTGACTATGCATGGATGGTGTAGACATAGGATAAGGATGAAAGACAAGATTCTCTTTGGTTGAGTTCAGATTTTGTTTTAGATAATAGAGTACACGATTATTCAAACTCCAAATAAAGTTGCCATGATTTTATTTGAGATTGAATTAAAGTTGTAGAAAATTATCTATGAGGACAAAATTTCAAATACAACTTTTTGTGGAGTTTGAAATTTGAATTTTGAAATTTGAAATTTGAAATTTAAATTTTGAATTTGAAATTTGAATTTGAAATTTAAATTTGAAATTCGAATTTGGAATTTAAATTTGAAATTTGAAAGTTGAATTCGAAATTTAAATTTTAATTTGAAGTTTGAATTTTGAAATTTGAACTTTGAAATTGGAATTCAAATTTTGAATCACAATCCATGTGAGATTCGAATTTTTGTGGATAATCCCACATGATAAAATTCGGTTTTGATATGGATAATGAAGAGGAAAATCTTGTTTGAATCCTACTTAAATTTTGAATCCTAAACCTAACCAAAAGTGGCCGAATTTGTTAAGGCATAACTATTGAAATCCTCAATTAATTAGGGGACTTGACAGCTATTGATTGACAACTGATTTGTACAGCTAATTTGTAATTAGTTTGACTTTGTATTTTAGGTAGGAAAGTTGGCAGATTAATGATTAATTGATAGGTGCATTTTTTAAGGATTCTCTTTCCTTTTTTGGCTATATTTGAAGTGTATAAGTGGAAGCCTTGTAAACATTTTTCATATCAATAAAATATAGAATTCCTCATCTGCTTACATGGTATCAGAGAAGGAAAACCCTAGCCTCTGAAAACTGTGAGAAAAATGTTGAAGGAAACTAAAGGCAATCAGCCTTTAGAAATTCCAGAAAATAAACCTGAAGAAATTTCTAAAGGAGGTTCGAATGGGCTTGAAATCTCAAGTTTTCCGTTCACCATAGAGAAGCTTGATGGAAAAAACTATTAAGAATGGGCTCAATCACTCAAACTTATCATTGAAGGGAAAGGAAAAATGGGGTACCTGACTGGAGACGCCAAGAAACCAGCCTCAACCAACGCTGCAACTCTACAAAAATGGAAATCAGAGAACTCATTGGTGACTGCTTGGATCATTAATTCAATGAAATCTTCAATTGGGAAGACCTATCTCTTCTTACCCACAGCAAAAGACGTTTAGGAGGCAGTAAAGGAGACGTATTCCGATGCCAAAAACACTGCCCAGATTTTTGAAATTGAAACACGGCTGTGGCAAATGAAGCAAGGAGAGAAGAAGGTCACAGAACATTTCATGGAGATGACCGCCCTTTGGCAGGAACTCGATCAAAGCATTGAGGAAGAGTGGGAATCACCTAAAGACAATGTAAGGTATAAAAGGAAACTTGAAAATGAAAGAGTATTTGAGTTTCTTGCAGGGCTCAATCAAGAATTCGATGGAATTAAAGGCAGAATACTTAGCCAAAGACCCCTGGCATCTACTCGAGAAGCCTTTGTAGAAGTTAGAAGAGAGGAAAGTAGATGCCGAGTGATAATGAAGGAGACCTCGTCATTTGGAATGGAGATGTCAGCTCTCCTCACCCAAAAGGGTGAGGGTATTTCAAGCCAAACTCAACAAAGGAAACGACCATGGTATGAACACTGTCGCAAGTCTGGGCACACGAAGGAAACCTGTTGGGATATACACGCTAAACCAGTAGATTTCAAGCCCAAACAAAAGAACCGTGGTTATCAAGCCATGGCTGATGACAAGCAAGAGAAGAAGAAAGAATAAGAAAATGTAGGGAGCAATGCCTTTAACCGAGAACAGATAGAGCAACTGTACAAGCTATTTACTAGCTTCTAAACCTCTTCCGGTCAGCCCGCTACCAACATGCCTATAGGATCGTTGGCTCACAAAGGTACCTTTATGATTGCCCTCAACCCTATATCTCGAGTCGAAATTCCTTGGATCATTGATTCAGGGGCTTCTGACCATATGACAAGTTCTTATTATCTGTTCAATTCTTATCTTCCTTGTTCAGGAAATCTTAAAGTCAAAATTGCAGATGGTTCTCTTTCATCAGTTGCAGGAAAAGGAAGCATTCGAATATCTAACTCTATAGTACTAGAGTCTATTCTTCATGTCCCAAAATTATCCTGTAACTTATTGTCTGTTAGTCAATTGACAAAAGATTCTAATTGTTCTGCTATTTTTTCACCTAATCGGTGTATCATTCAGGACCTATCATCGGGGAAGACGATTGGCAGTGCTAAGGCGTGTGAGGGACTCTACTACTTTGACGAGGTCACTGCGGGTAAACAGAGTGCTATTTGTTCCTCAGTAATGACTGAAGGAAATTAAATCGATAAAAACATATCAGAGTGGCACAGCGGAACAATTAAATTTTTTTAAGATCGTTAAATTGTTAGGAAATGCCCTAAGCATTAGAGACACTTTGATGTATTTATTTTGAACTGGATAATAAAATTATATATAGAGGTTATTCATTACATTGCTATATGTCCTCGTTTTATTTACATGTTAAAGTAAATGTAAGCAAATATGGCTCCCTGACTACTTGTGTTAAACTGTTAGAACGTTGCATGCAATGGACTTTTGTATGCGAGAAGACAATGTTCTAAAGTTAGCGGTCTAAACTATGGTCTGTAGTCTATGGGGTTAGACCGAGCATCTAACTCATGTTAAGACTATTATGTTATCTAAAGCCTTGGAGGGGACGGTTTGTCTTGACTGTCTGGAGCTGGACTCCCAAGTAGAGACATAGATATGTTGCTTGGTGGTGACATATTAGACCGGGACTAAAGCGTGATTGATCTACGAAGTCCGCTTTGAGTGGATCGATCTGCTTTTGATGTTCATTGTGCAGTAACCTTAATCCTGAGTAAAAGGACAGCTTCATGTATATGACTTGTGTACTTTGATGTTCCAATGGCTAAAGCGTCTCAGAGGTAGTAAGCTTATAGACCGGTTCGTTGGGTGCATGACTTGTATACGATGAAGGGTTCGTTTACAGATATCGGAATCATAGCTCTAATGAGGAATTAAGGGTATCCTCTTAAAGGCATTATACTGAATGTGAAAATGGACAAGGCCTTGGGTCGTCTACTGGGCAGATGACTTCTTATTCACATATGATGAATAATCATTTTCTTTATTCGGTAGTATAATGGAACTTTAAGATAGCCTGATCAGTAGGATTAAATGGACTTTGGCCTAAGGCTGATTATGGATATCATATGAGGGTTCTGCATACATGACAAGGTCATTGGACGATAGCTTGTCACAGGCTTACGTAATACGGTATATAATTGGGAGTTCAGTTTCAGGTTTATAGTGGTATGACTCTAAAATTAGTGATCATATGATTGAGTTGTTCGGTAAAGAATGATGATCATATGGATTTACGGGAGCCCGATTATATATATCCAATCAGTTCCTCTACTAGCTCCACATAATTTCTTAACGTTTGGCAAATTGATTTCTGTATGCTCTTGGCTGGTTTATTATGCATGGATGGTGTTGACACAGGATTAGGATGGTAGACAAGATTCTCTCCGGTTGATTCAGATTTTGTTTTGGATAATAGAGTACATAATTATTCGAACTCCAAATAAAGTTGCCATGATTTTATTTGAGATTGGATTGGAGTTGTAGAAAATTATCCATGAGAACAAGAGTTTGAAATACAACTATTTTGTGGATTTTGAAATTTGAATTTTGAAATTTGAATTTTGAATTTTGAATTTGAAATTTGAATTTGAAATTCGAATTTGAAATTTGAATTTGAAATTTGAAATTTGAAATTTGAAATTTGAATTTGAAATTCGAATTTGAAATTTGAAATTCAAATTTTGAATCACAGTCCAAGTGGGATTCGAATTTGTTGTGGTAAATCCACAAGGAATGAAATTCGAATTTGAGTTGGATATGGAGAGGATAATCTTGTTAGAATCCTACTTGAATTTTGAATCCAAATCCTAACTAAAGTTGGATGAAAATTTTCAGGATTATCCTCAATGATTTTCAGATTTTTTGTGGATAAGGTTCAAGGAAAAATTCAAGTTTCAATCCCAGTTGAATTTGGATTCTCTCCTCGCAGATAATGGACGAAATTTTGGAGTGAATCTCCTTGGAGATTTTCGGTTATTTTGGATAAGGATGAGATAAGATTCAAGCTTGAAAATCCTAGTGGAATTTTGATTCTCCCTTATCCAAAAGTGGCCGAATTTTTGTGGAGATTTTCTCCTTAGAATTTTCGGATTTTTTGGTTGAAAAAGGGAGATAAAATTCTAGTTAAAATCTTGTTTATATTTGAATTGGATTTATCCTAAAGTGGCCCAATTTTATTGTTGGGATTTTCCCTTGGAAAATTCAGATTTTGTGCTTGCGGATAAGGGAGAATATCTTCTCCTAATCCAATTCGAATTCAGAGAATCACCTCATGCAGATCTATAAATAGAGGTCCTGCCACTCCAGTTCTCTCAAACCACAGACTCTCAGGTGAGCAGGCTTATTGTTGCACAGCCCATCGTGACAATAAGTTCTTTAGAGATCTAGGTGGTCGGAAGAAGACTAGCAGTGCTAGCATACCGATCGAGGTTCAGAGTGCCCACACACTCAGCCGTTCGGGAATTGGAGAATAGTAGAGAAGGCTAGTTGGTTGAAGCCCTCCGGTCATTCTCCTCCTGCAAGATTGGCGTCCTTGAGGTATGAGTTTTAATTGTTGTTGGTTTATTGTATATGACATCATGAGATATTTAACTATCCTAAAAAAATTTTATTGTTCCGCTGCGCCACTCTGATACGTTTTTACCGAATTAATTTTCCTACATAAATATCTCATGATACCATATACAATAAACCAGCAACAATTTAAACTCATACCTCAAGGATGCCAATCTTGCACGAGGAGAATGATCGGAGGGCTTCAACCAACTAGCCTTCTCTACTATTTTCCAATTCCCGAATGGCTGAGTGTGTGGGCACTCTTAACCTCGATCGGTATACTAGCACTACTAGTCTTCTTCCGACCACCCAGATCTCTAAAGAACTTATTGTCACGGTGAGTTATGCAACAATAAGCCTGCTCACCTGAGAGTCTGTGGTCTAAGAGAACTGGAGTGGCAGGACCTCTATTTATAGACTTGCATGAGGTGATTCTCTGAATTCGAATTGGATTAGGAAAAGATTTTCTCCCTTATCCACACACAAAATCTGAAATTATTCAAGCTAAATCCAACTAAAAAATTCGGCCACATTCTCTAGATTCTGTGTTCAAAAATCAAACAAGATTTTAACTAGAATTTTATCTCATCATTATCCAACCAAAAAATCTGAAAATCTATCTTGAGATTTCCTCCAAATTTTCGGCCACAAACAATAGGGAGAGAATCAAAATTCCAATGGGATTTTCAAGCTTGAATTTTATCTCATCCTTATCCAAAATAACCGAAAATCTCCTAGGATATTCTTCAAAAATTTCGGCCATAATCAGGGAAGAAAGAATCCAAATTCAACTGGGATTGAAACTTGAATTTTTCCCTGAACCTTATCCACAAAAAATTTGAAAATTCCATGAGGATTTTCCTCAAAACTTTCGACCGAGTTTGTTAGGATTTGGATTCAAAATTCAAGTAGGATTCAAACAATATTTTCCTCTCCATATCTAACTCAAATTTGAATTTCATTCCTTGTGGATTTACCACAAGAAATTCGAATCCTATTTAGACTGTGATTCAAAATTTGAATTTCAAATTTCAAATTTAAATTTCAAATTTCAAATTTCAAATTTCAAATTTCAAATTTAAATTTCAAATTCAAATTCAAAATTCGAATTTCAAATTTAAATTTCAAATTCAAATTTCAAATTCAAATTTCAAATTTCAAATTTCAAAATTCAAATTTCAAAATCCACAAAACAGTTGTATTTCAAATTCTTGTTCTCATGGATAATTTTCTACACCTCCAATCCAATCTCAAATAAAATCATGGCAATTTTATTTGGAGTTTGAATAATTGTGTACTCTATTATCCAAAACAAAATCTGAATCCAACCAGGGAGAATCTTGTCCCCCATCCTTATCCTATGTCAACACCATCCATGCATAATCAACTAGCCAATAGCATACACAAATCAATTTGCCAAACGTTAAGGAATTATGTGGAGCTAGTAGAGGGACCAATTGGACATATATAATCGGGCTCCCATAAATCCATATGATCATCATTCTTTACCGAATAACTCAATCATATGATCACTAATTTTAGAGTCACACCACTATAAACCTGAAACTAAACTCCCAATTATTATGTAAGCTGTGATAAGCTATCGTCCAATGACCTTGTCATGTATGCAGAACCCTCATATGATATCCATGATTAGCCTTAGGTCAAAGTCCATTCAATCCTACTGATTAGGCTATCTTAAAGTTCCATTATACTACCGAATAAAGAAAATGATTATTCACCATATATGAATAAGAAGTCATTCGCCCAGCAGACGACCCAAGGCCTTGTCCATTTTCACATCCAATATAATGCCTTTAAGAGGATACCCTTAACTCCTTATTAGGACTATGATTCCGATATCTGTAAACAAACCCTTAATCGTATACAAGTCATGCACCCAACGAACCAGTCATAAGCTTACTACTTCTGAGACGCTTTAGCCATTGGAACATCAAAGTACACAAGTCATATACATGAAATAGTCTGCTCACTCAGGATTAAGGTTATTACACAATGAACATCAAAAGCAGATTGATCCACTCAAAGCGGACTTCGTAGATCAATCACACTTTAGTCCTGATCTAATATGTCACCACCAAGCAACATATCTATGTCTCTACTTGGGAGTCTATGCTCCAGATAGTCAAGACAAACCGTCCCCACCATAGCTTTAGACAACATAATAGTCTTAACATAAGTTAGATGCTTCGGTCTAACCCCATAGACTACAGACTTTAGTTTAGACCGCTTACTTTAGAACATTGTCTTCTCGCATACAAAAAGTCCATTACATGCAACGTTCTAACAGTTTTAACACAAGCAGTCAGGGAGCCATGTTTACTTATATTTACTTTAACATGTAAATAAAATGAGGACACACAGCAATGTAATGAATAACCTTTATATATAATTTTATTATCTAGTTCAAAATAAATACATCAAAATGTCTCTAATACTTAGGGCATTTCTTGACAACGACCTCTAGTGATAGTGAAATTCTATTATGGCATTATAGGATCGGCCGTCCAAATTTTCAATATCTTAAACAGTTGTTTCCATTCATTTATATGAATAAAAAATATTGTGATCTTCAGTGTGAGGTTTGTGAACTTGCAAAACATCAACGGAATCCTTTTCCAAAATCTGTATATAGATCAACCAAACCATTTGCATTAATACATAGTGACCTATGGGGACCTTATCGGACTCCTAATAGGAATCCTACAAAATGGTTTGTAACCTTCATCGATGACCACACGCGTGTCTGTTGGATTTATTTGTTGAAAGAAAAAAATGAAGTCTGATCTATTTTTATAAACTTTCACTTGATGATCCAAACACAATTCCAGACACAAATACAAATTCTACGTTCAAATAATGGCACCAAGTATTTTAACAATATCTTAGGTGATTACTTGCAAAAACATGGGATTATCTATTAGAGATCATGCACTGACACACCTCAACAAAATGGGGTTGCAGAATGCAAAAATAAGCACCTATTAGAAGTTGCTCGTGCCTTGATGTTCACCACAAATATGCCCAAAAAATCCAAGGGGGATTCCATTCTTACATCAACTTATCTTATTAATAGAATTCCCAGCCGTGTCATTGGATTCGAAACACCTCTCCAAAAACTCCAAAAATCCTTTTGTCACGGCCCAAAATTTAGACACGTGACACGGCAGCCAAATCATAATATCAACCCGAGATTTAAGGAAAATATTTATTACAAAAACAACGGGTCAACATTATAATTTAGCTAAGCCTAATTATAAAGTAGCATCATAACCACAAAATAAAATAAAGGGGAAAATAAATGCTTTTTAATGCGGAAGTCAAACACAAAATCGGTTTTCAAAAGAAATTACCAACCATAAAATATTCCCAAGCATAAAATTTGAATAACGTGAAATAAAGTACAAACTTAAAGTCTCATTACATCAGAACGAGAAACAGAAAGAAGAAGATGGAGAAAACGGATAGCATCATCTTCGGTAGTAACGGATATCTCAACGAATTTCGGAACTGCTACCTCCCGTACCTGGAAGTAATCATTTCGAAATCACAAAGAAAAAGGGACGTGAGCACTGGCTCAGTAGGACAGAAACAAAAGTGGGTTAACAGATAACATTTAAAAGTATGGCATAATATTTATTTCCAAAAATAATCAACAATTTAAAAAAAATACATGACATAATAATCATAAAAAAAAATAATCAACAATTTTGTGAAAAACATTTTTAATACAAGTTTTATTCTGCTGAGGACTTAGCGTAGCTGCAATATACGTGCCCCAATATTAAAATAATAAATCATTAAAACAACCCATCATATTATGAGTGAGGACTTGTTGTAGCTATAATATACGTGCCTCGAATTTGAATTATCCTAGATCATCTCGTTACGGTCTAAATAGGCCGAACGGCCCTGCGCAGGTTTAGGGACCTTCCCCCATGGCGTCATCTCTGGGACGTACACATCATTTACAATGATCGTGAACTAGAGCTCAATTATGTTCACCGGATTATTCAAAAGATGGTATTTACCAAGTTATATTATGCCATTAATCAAAACACGCTTTAAAATACACATTTAATACAAAACACTTTGCATGCGTTTATTTCATCCAAAAACAATATAATAATTTCATAAACTGAAAACAGCATGCCACCGATAAAACAGGGGAATTTAAAACACTTGACTACTCCCAGAAAAGGCTAGAACGTCCTACCTCGATTATCGCATAAGCGTTACAATAACGTGATCCACAAATCCAACAAGAACGTCAAATAAGTCCTATAATCACGACATATGATTAGTCTAGGTCTAGACATAATCATCCAATTATTTTAGTGTGCCACAAAAGATTTTAAAACGTTTAATAAACATTTGGGATTTAAAATTTGTGAAAAACTCTAATTTAGGATATTTCTGGTCATGGGCAGACCGACCTAGGCTGATTGTAAAATCAATATCAATTCATTTTTAATCCCAAAAATTCTAAATTTTTAATATGTTAAACTAGACATCCGTAGCTTTAATTCCATATAATTTTTATAATTTTTGGACATCGTTTGGTCATTCAATTAGGCCAAAATCCGAGGGATTGTTTTCAGACATAAAATCTGGGTTTCAGTTTCGGTTCAAAACCTGGCAGTTCTGTCCGCCTATCTTAGAAAAATATTTTGACTAGGCAAACGGATGAGTTTGGTTCTAAAATTTTGTAGGAATTTAGGGGACATCTTGAATTTAATTTTAGGCTCAAGAATCACTCAAAAATCGTTTTTAAAACTCAAGTTATGGCTGACACAAATTTACTATTTATATGATAATTTTCCAGATTTCCGTTTTTCTGTGTCCGGATTTTGATTAGCCTCAAACCAATTCAATTTTCATCCAATGATTACGAAATTTTGTGGAAAACCTTATTTATATGTCATTAACACAACCCAAGAATCAAATTGGCAAAAATCATAAAATTTACACATGTGATAATAGGGTTTTTGAAAGGGAACAAAGAGGCAAAATTTTTAGGGTTTGAGAGAGAGATTCACACCTTGTTTGTGCTGCACTATTTTTGATGCTTGGTCTCCTTTTTGGCTGAATTTGTGTGAGTGTTGGAGTCTTCAAAACAGTAGGGAAAACAGTGGAGAAAACCATATAAAAATTCAGATTTAAAACCGAAAGGAGAAGGAAGGAAAATTTTTGATTTCTCACCTTGTTTTTGTCTCAAAAATTGTTGAATCTTTGAGCTGCCTTTTGATAGGTTTTGTTTGCTGTTTTGGGTGTGTTTTGGGAGAGAAAATTCAGAGAGGAGAGAAGGGAAAGCTGGCCGAATTTTTTAGTGTGAAATGAAGGGTGAATAAGAGTCAAAAGAGGGTTTTTATACTAGGTTTTCTTTCTTTCCCTTTCTCTTCCTTGTTTGGCCGAAATTTCTAAGGGTAAAAGGGAAAGTTTTTGTGCTGTTTTGAGGCTAGGGTTTTCTCTCTTATTTCCCTTTAGGTGGCCAAAATTATCCCTTAGTTTTTAAGGAAAAATAATTTGAATTTTGATTGAGTTTTGACCTAGCTTTTGATTCAAATAAAAATCTCCTTTATTTCCTATACTTTATGGCCGAAATTTCTTCTTTATATCTAAAGGATGAAATTTGAATTTAAATCCTCCTTGGATTTGTGGAATTTAAATTTTAATTAAAAACCCAAGTGATGGCCGAATATTTTAGGGTTTCTTTTTTAAGTTCAAATTGTTGACTTTTTGAGCGCAATTTTACTAGGAAACCAACATAGGGTTTCCAAAAGATTTTTAATTAATTTTTGACACACTAATTTTATTTAAATTATATATTGACCCTTAAATAGAATTTAAGGCATCACACCTTTCCATCATACCGCCTTGGGGTCCGCCTTACCTCTTAAAGTATTTGGTTGCACAGCCTTTGTACGCATCCATCCTCACAGTTGAAGCAAGTTTGATCCAAGAGCTCGTAAATGTGTGTTCATTGGGTATGCTCCCACACAAAAAGGCTACAAGTGCTATGATCCAGTAACAAAAAAGGTACTTGTTAGGTGAGATGTTACTTTTTTTGAAAACACACCGTTTTTCAAGAAACCTTCACTTCAGGGGGAGAACATGGCAGATGAAGATCGCTTCCTGGACTATGATCTTGCTCCTGAACCCAAGCCTAGTTCTATTCCTGAGTTGTCCACCCCTGAATCCGAGCCTACTTCTATTTTTGAATATGAGATGTCCATACCCCATAATCCAAGGGGAGTTATAAGGGAACAAATAATCAGGAAGACACCACTTGTTTACTCCAGAAGACGAAAGACAGGGTACAAAGAGCACCTCACACCCGTAGCACCAAGAGAATCTGAACCTGTGGTAGGTCCAAGTGCTCCTAAATCGTCAGAGTCTTCTGACATCAATCTTCCAATTGTTCTCAAAAAACAAACACGGTCTTGTACCCTTCATCCTATCTCAATGTTTATTTCCTATAAAGCTCTCTCTACTAGATTTCGTGCTTTTACTACTAACCTTGATAATACAAAAATTCCAAGAAATATTCAAGATGCTCTAAGGACTCCTAAGTGGAGGGAGGCTGTCATGGAAGAAATGAGAGCTTTAGAGAAAAACAAGACTTGGAAGATAATGGAGTTGCCTAAAGGGAAGAAGCCAGTCAGGTGCAAGTGGGTCTTCACTGTAAAGTACTCAGCAGATGGGAAGATAGAACGTTACAAAGCTCATTTGGTTGCAAAGGGGTTCACTCAAACCTACGGCATTGACTACACAAAAATGTTTGCACCGATGGCAAAGTTGAACACTGTTCGAATTCTTATTTCCCTAGCAGCCAATCTAGATTGGCCTCTTCAACAACTAGATATCAATAATGCATTCTTGAATGGCAGTTTAGAAGAATAAGTGTATATGACAGTGCCTCTAGGCTTTGGGAAGGAAGAAGATAATCTAGTATGCAAATTGGAAAAATCACTATACGGCCTTAAGCAATCTCCCAGAGCTTGGTTTGACAGGTTCACAAAAGTCTTGAAAGAGTAGGGATTCAAACAGGGACAATCAGATCATACCATGTTCTTTCACATAAAAAAAGAGGTCTAAAGACTATCCTAATTGTTTATGTCGATGATATAATTCTGACTGGAGATAACTATGAGGAAATGCAATGACTTAAGAAGACTCTAGCTGCAGAATTTGAGGTTAAGGATCTGGGACAAATGCAGTATTTCTTAGGAATGGAGGTTGCAAGGTCCAGCAACAGAATATGTGTGTCTTAACATAAGTATATTCTCGATCTTTTGATAGAAACTGGAATGCTTGGGTGTAAACCAAGCAACACTCCAGTTGAAGCAAGAAAAAGGACAGATGACATAGGAAATCCACTGGATAAAGACCAATGTCAGAGATTAGTCAGAAAGCTAATTTATCTATCCCATACTAGACTTGATATTGCCTTTGCTGTCAGTCTAGTAAGTCAACACATGCATTCACCAAGAGAGGCACATCTCGAAGCTGCATACAAGATCCTCAGGTATCTTAAGGGATCTCCAGGGAAAGGCCTCTTTTTCAGAAAGAATGATAGCAAAAGCGTGGAAATATTTATTGACGCTGACTGGGCTAGTTCTATTGAAGATAGGAGATCTACTACTAGATACTGTACCTATGTGTAGGGCAATCTGGTAACTTGAAGGAGCAAAAAATAGAATGTCGTGGCTCGTAGCACTGCAGAAGCCGAGTTTAGGGCAGTAACGCAAGGAATGTGTGAAGGACTGTGGCTAAAGAAACTCTTAGAAGAACTGTGTGTCACAATAAAGTTCCCAATAAAACTATATTATGATAACAAGGTAGCAATCAACATATCCCTTAATCTTGTGCAGCATGACCGAACCAAGCACATAGAAGTTGATCGACATTTCATCAAAGAAAAGGTTGAAGATGGAACTATATGTATGACATATGTTCCAACTAAGGAGCAAATTGCAGATATCTTCACAAAAGGGTTATCAAGACATGATTTTGAAGAGTTGGTTTGCAAGTTAGACATGATAAATATCTATGATCCAACTTGAGGGGGAGTATTAAAATCCTTAGTTAATTAGGGGACTTGACAGCTATTGATTGACAGCTGATTTGTACAACTAATTTGTAATTAGTTTGACTTTGTATTTTAGGTAGGAAAGTTGGTAGATTAGTGACTAATTGATAGGTGCATTTTTTAAGGACTCTCTTTCCTTTTTTAGCTATATTCGAAGTATATAAGTGGAAGCCTTGTAAACGTTTTTCATATCAATAAAATATAGAATTCCTCATCTGCTTACAATAACAACCCTAGGAGATTTCGATTTTTATGGATAAGGATGAAGGGTAATTCAAGCTAAAAAATCCTACTTGGATTTTGATTCCCCTCCCTCACAATGGTGGCCAAAATTCTATGGATAGGGCTTAATGAAATTTCAGTTTTTGGCAGATAAGGTTCAAGGGAAATTCAAGTTAGAAAATCCTATTTAAATTTTGATTCTCTCCCTCACAAAAGTGGTCAAAAATTTCTTGGATAAACCTAAGGGAATTTCAGTTTTTATGTGGACAAGGGTAAGATAAAATTCAAGCTAGAAAATCCTATTTGAATTTTGATTCTCCTCACACTAGGGTGGCCGAATCTAGCCTTGTTCTTAGGCTAGGGAAAATTCAGTTAAAGTGGATAATGATGAGATAAAATTCTAGTTAAAATCCTGTTTGAATTTGGAAAGCAAAATCCATCCAAGGTGGCCGAATGTTCCCTTGTTTTTGGCCTATGGAAAATTCAGATTTTGTGAAGAAGATAAGGGAGAAAATCTTCTCCTAGTCTAATTCGAATTCAACGGATCACCTCATGCCAGTCTATAAATAGGGATTCTGCCACTCTAGTTCTCTCAGACTACAGACTCTTAGGTGAGCAGACTTATTGTTGCATAACTCACCGTGATAATAAGTTCTATAGAGATCTGGGTGGTTGGAAGAAGACTAGCAGTGCTAGCATACTGGTCGAGGAACCGAGTGCTCACACACTCTGCCATCTAGGAATTGGAGAATAGTAGAGAAGGCTAGTTGGTTGACGCCCTCCAGTCATTCTCCTCCAACAGTTTGGCGTCCTCTGAGGTATGAGTTTATATTGTTGTTAGTTTATTGTATATGGCATCACGACATATTTAATGATCTTGAAAAAATTTTTGTAATTCCACTGTGCCACTCTGATGCATTTTTACCGATTTATTCCTACAACTTTCAAGGCTAGACTTGTAACAAAGGGGTACACGCAAAAGGCTGGAATTGATTACGATGAAACCTTTTCACCTATTGCTATGCTGAAGTCTATCCATATTCTTTTGTCCATTGCTGCAGCTCTCGATTATGAGATCTAGCAAATGGACGTCAAGATGGTATTCTTAAATGGTCATAACATTGATAAACCTTATGTTTATAAACATATTAAGGATGGAAAAGTGGTCTTTCTGGTACTTTATGTCGATGATATACTGCTCATTAGGAATGATGTAGGGAATTTATTATTGGTCAAACTTTGACTACACCAATAGTTTAATATGAAGGACTTGGGAGAAGCTAATTATGTTCTAGGTATTCGTCTCTTTAGAGATCGAAAGAATAAAATGATAACATTATCCCAAGCTTCATACATAGACAAAATAATTGATAAGTATGCAATGCAAGAGGCAAAGAAAGATTCACAATTTTCCGTTACCGGTCTAACTCGTTCATTAGATGACTGTCCTAAGACATCAGAAGAAAGAAAGTGTATGAGGAAGGTCCCTTATACATCCGCTGTGGGTAGCCTTATGTATGCTATGCATTACACTCGCCTGGATATATATTTTACAGTAGGTATGGTGAGTCGATATCAAGCGAATCCTGGAATCAAGCACTGGTAAGCAGTAAAGCATATACTCAAGTATCTTAAGAGAATAAGAGATTATATGCTGGTGTATTCTAGAGGGGACCTAACACCGATAGGATACACGGACTTAGAATTCCAGACTTGCAAAGATTTAAGGAAGTCGACATCAGGATCAGTGTTCTTACGCAGAAGAGGCACCATTATGTGGAAGAGCATGAAATAGGATTGACAGCTAACTCTACAATGATGGCTGAGTATGTGGCTGCAGCTGAGGCATCTAAAGAAGCAGTTTGACTCCACAAGTTCTTTAGAGACCGTGAGGTCATTCCGAGTGTTAACAAGCCTATCACACTCTATTGTGATAATAACACGGCTATTGCGAACACAAGGGAATCTAGGCACCACAATAGGACAAAGCACATAGATTAGAGGTACCATACAATTAGAGGGTATGTGGAGACAGGACTAGTGGATGTATGTAAAGTGGCATCCGAGGACAACATTACCTACCCCTTTATTAAGACTTTGGTGGCTAGAAGCTTTGAAAGGCATGTTGAGGCAATGGGGATGCGAAACATGGCACATCTACTAGCTTAGGGCAAGTGGGAAATTATTAGGAAATTCCTTAAGCATGAAAGACATTTTGATGTATTTCATTTATTTTGAACTGGATAATAAAATTATATTTAGAGGTTATTTATTATATTGCTATTTGTCCCTATTATACTTACATGTTAAAGTAAATATAAGCAAATATGACTCACTGACTGCTTATGTTAAACTATTAGAATGTTGCATGCAGTGGACTTTTGTATGCGAAAAGATAATATTCTGAAGTAAGCAGTCTAAATTATGGTCCGTAGTCTATAGGGTTGGACTGAGCGTCTAACTAATATTAAGACTATTGTGTTGTCTAAAGTCATGGTAGGGACGGTTTGTCTTAATTGTCTGGAGCATAGACTTCCAAATAGAGATATAAATATGTTGCTTGGTGGTGACATATTGGACTGAGACTAAAGTGTGATTAATCTACATAGTCCACTATGAGTGGATCAATCTGCTTTTGACGTTAATTGTGCAGTAACCTTAATCCTGAGTGAATGAACTACTTCATGTATATGACTTGTGTACTTTGATGTTCCAATGGCTAAAATGTCTCAGATGTAGTAAGCTTATAGACCGATTCATTGAGTATATGACTTGTATACGGTAGACGGTTGGTTTACAGATATTGGAATTATAGTTCTAATAAGGAGTTAATGGTATCCTCTTAAAGGCATTATACTAGATGTGAAAATGGACAAGGTCTTAGGTCGTCTACTAGGTGGATGATTTCTTATTCACATATGGTGAATAATCATTTTCTTATTCGATAGTATAATGGAACTTTAAGATAGCTTGATCAGTAGGCTGAACAGACTTTGATCTAAGGCTGATCATGGATATCATATGAGTGTTTTGCATACATGACAAGGTCATTAGACAATAGCTTATCATAGGCTTTCGTAATACAGTATATAATTGGGAGTTCAGTTTCAAGTTTATAGTGGTGTGACTTTGAAATTAGTGATCATATGATTGAGTTGTTAAGTATAGAATGATGATCATATGGATTCACGAAAGCCCGATTATATATGTCCAAGTGGTCCCTCTACTAGCTCCATATAATTCCTTAATGGATGGCCAATTGATCAGGGTATACTTATTGGCTGGTTGTCTTACATGGAAATATGGATAGTGTCTACATAGGATAAGGATGGTAGACAAGATTCTCTTCTATTGAGTTCGAATTTGTTTTGGATAAGAGAATACACAATTATTCAAATTTCAAATAACGTTGCCATAATTTTATTTGAGTTTGAATTGGAGTTGTGAAAAATTATCCATGAAAACAAAATTTGAAATTTAAATTTGAAATTTGTATTTGAAGTTTGAATTTTGAAATTTGAACTTTGAAATTTGAATTCAAATTTTGAATCACAAAATCTTGTGATAACCAAATTTTTTATGGATAATGGCACAAGGACAATCAGTTTTCTTATGGATAAGGGAGAGGAAGATCTTGTTTGAATCCTACTTGAATTTTGAATCCTAATCCCTCACATGTGGCCAAATTTGTTGAAAGGATATCTCCCCTTGATAAGTTCGGATTTTATGTGGATAAGGATGAGTGAAAAATTAGTTTCAATCGTATTTGAATTTTGAATCTCTTCCTTACATTATGGCTAAAATCTTTATGGATAAACCTAGGAAGTTCCGATTTTTTGTGAATAAGGGTGAGATGAAATTCAAGTTAGAAAATCCTATTTAAATTTTGATTCTCCTTACACTTGGATGGCCGAATCTAGACATGCTTTTGGCCTAGGGAAAATTTGGTTTTAATAGATAAATAAGGAGATAAAATTCAAGTTAAAATCCTGTTTGAATTTTGAATACAAAATCTCCTAGGATGGCCGAATCTTCCCTTGATTTTGGTCTATGGTGAATTCAGATTTTGTATGGAAGGAAGGGGAGAAAATCTTTTCTTGGTTCAATTCAAATTCAAGGGATCACCTCATGCAAGTCTATAAATAAGGGTCTTACCACTTCAGTTCTCTTAGACCACAGACTCTCAGGTGAGCAGGCTTATTGTTACACAACTCACCATAACAATAAGTTCTTTAGAGATCTAGACGGTCAGAAGGAGACTAGCTATGCTAGCATACCGATCGAGGATCCGAGTACCCATACACTCTACCATCCGGGAATTGAAGAATAGTAGAGAAGGCCAGTTGGTTGAAGCCCTCCGGTTATTCTCCTTCTGCAGCTTTGGCATCCTCTGAAGGTATAAAGTTATTGTTATTGATTTATTGTATATGACATCACAAGATATTTAACGATCTTGAAAAATTTTTGTAATTCCGCTATGCATTTTTATCGATTTTTCCCTACAGTCTTCCACCCTTATCCAAAGTGGACGCCACCCCTTGTTGTGCTAGGGCAAGATTTTATTCAATCCAAATTCAAATGGGATAAAAATTTAAATTTTAAACATTTATCTTAAGACAAGATTTTCAAAATTCAAATTCATCATATATTTAAATTTAAAAGTCAAGTACAATTAATATAAATTTCAAATCTTATCTTCTAAAATAAATGTAAATTAAATATTTATCCCATTTATTGAATTATATAAAATTATAATTTTGAAAATCCAGCACACAGAGAAAAACGCCTACACCTTGTGGAAAGGTGATCTGATTTTTCTCTTCACTAAATGCAAGACAACAAGCCAACAAATATGCCCTGACCAATTACCATCCATTAAGAAATTATGTGAAGCTAGTAGAGGGATCAATTGGATATATATAATCGAGCTCTTGTGAATCGATGTAATCATTATTCGATCCTAAACAACTCAATCACATGATCACTAATTTCAGAGTCACACCACTATAAATCTAAAACTGAACTCCTAATTATGTACCATATTATGCAAGCTAGTGATAAGCTATCATCCAATGAACTTGTCATATATGCAAAACCCTCGTATAATATCCATTATCAAGCTTAGATCAAAGTCTGTTTAACTTGTTGATCACACTATCTTAAAGATACATTATACACCTAATTAAGAAATTGATTATTCATCATATGTGAATAAGAAGTCATTTGCCAAGCAAACGACACCCAAGGCCTTATCTATTTTCACATACAGTATAACGCCTTTAAGAGGATGACCTGTACTCCTTATTAGAGTTATGATTCTAATAACTGTAAACAAACCCTCTATCGTATACAAGTAATGTACCCAACGAACTAGTCTATAAGCTTACTACCTTTGAGATGCTTTAGTTTTTGGATATCAAATTACACAAGTTATACACATGAAGTGATTAACTTATTCAAGATTAAGGTTATTGCATAATAAACATCAAAAGTGACATATTCCAGTCAAGTGGACTACACAGATCAATTACACTTCGGTCATGGTCCAATATGTCACCACTAAGTAATATATCTATATCTCTACTCGGAAGTCAAAGCTTCGAACAGTCAAGACAAACCATCCCCCAATTGGCTTTAGACAATATAATAGTCTTAACATGAGTTAGAATCTCGTTCTAACCCCATACACTATATACCCTAGTTTAGATTGCTTACTTTAGAACATTGTCTTATACGAAAGTCCATTGCATACAACATTCTAACATTTAGCACAAGCAGTCAGTAAGCCATATTTGCTTATATTTATTTTAACATGTAAATAGAATGAGAACATATTGTAATATATTGAATAACCTCTAAATATAATTTTATTATCCAATTCAAAATAAATGAAATATATTAAAAATGTCTTTCCACTTAAAGCACTCCTAACATTTAGGACTAAGAACAAAATGTTGAAATAAAAGATGAACTTAAACGAAGCAAATGAGTAAGGGTAGGAGAAATTTTTGGTTCGGATTTTCTAACCTATTTGCTAGAATGTGAACCTCAAAGCTTTAAAGAGGCTGTGAACTCTTCAGGTCTTGATTACTTTGACACATTTCTCCTGTGACAAGATACTTGCAATTGCCACTTTATGGAATATTAAAGTGCATTGAATGGATGACAAAACAACTTTCTTCCATGGAGATTTAGATGAAAAAACCTATATAGAACAACCCAAGGGTTTCTCTACACTTGGACAAGAAGGTAAAGTCTATAAATTAGTGAAGTCTTTGTATGGCTTGTAACAAGCACCGCAACAATAGCATGAAAAATCTGATAGTGCTATGTCAAGCCAACGGAATTAAGATTAATGAGCATGACAAATGTGTATATGTCAAAAATACTGAAAATGGCTATGTCATTTAATGTCTTTATGTGGATGACATTCTCATTGTTGATAGCGATGACAGGATAATCAAATCTACCAAGGGCATGTTGAAATTAATGTTTGACATAAAAGATGTGGGTCTAGCTAATATGATATTGGGAATTAAAATCTCAAGAACATTAGATGGACTTGCTCTAAGTCAATCACACTATGTGGACGAGTTTTTTGAGAAATTCAACAAGGATGATTTTGGTATGACAAGAACACCATTGGATATAAGTCTTCACCTATCCAAGAACAAAGGTGAGAGTGTCACTCATGTAGAATACTCAAGAATAATTGGAATTCTAATGTACTTGATGAGTTGTACAAGACTAGATATTATCTACACAGTTAGTAAATTGAGTAGATACATGAGTAATCAAGGAGTTGATCATTAGAAAGCTATTATAAGAGTATTGAAGTGTTAGGAATACCCTAAGCAAAAAGATATTTTTATGTATTTTATTTATTTTGAACTAATTTATAACATAATAGAGATAATTTATTACATTGTTACATGTCCTCATCTGATTTAGATGTTAAAGTAAATGTAAGCAAATATGGCTCACTGATTACTTGTTGTTAAACTATTAGAATGTTGCATAAAATGGACTTTTGTATGTGAGAAGGCAATCTTCTAAAGTAAGCAGTCTAAATCTATAGTCCATAGTCTATAGGATTAGAGTGAGTATCTAATTCATGTTAAGACTATTATGTTGTCTAAAGCCAATTAGGAAGACAATTTGCCTTGACTGTCTAGAGCATCGACTCCTAAGTAGAGATATAGATATGTTACTTGGTGGTCATATATTGGAATGGGACCAAAGTACAATTAATCTACATAGTCTGCTTAAGTGGATTAATTTACTTTCAATGTTCATTATGCAATAAACTTAATCCTGAGTAAGTGAATCGCTTTATATGTATGACTTGTGTACTTTGATGTTCTAAAAACTAAAGCATCTCAAAGGTAGTAAGCTTATAAACTTGTTCGTTAGATACATGACTTGTATATGATGGAGGGTTTGTTTATAGATATTAGAATATATGACTAATAAGGAGTAAAGATTATCCTCTTAAAGGCATTATACTAGATGTGAAAATGGACAAGGCCTGGGGTCGTTTGCTTTGTAAATGACTTCTTATTCACATATGATGAATAATCATTTTCTTAATTGGGTGTATAATATATCTTTAAGATAGCGTAATCAACAGGTCAAATAAACTTTGATCCAAGCTTAATCATGGATGTCATATGAAGTTATTGCTATTGGAAAAAACAAAAAAAATATGCACAGCGGAAATTTAAAAATTTTTCAAAAAACGTTAGAACTCATGTTGCCATATACAATAAATTATTAACAATCAAAATATAGCCTTCAAAGAAAACACCAGGATATTGGAAGAAACGTCAGAAACACCACAGGATATCACCAGGAAAGGCTTTAACCAACTAGCCTTCTCTTCTATTCTCTAATTCCTAAATGACTAAGTATGTGGGCACTCTTTTCCTCGATCAGTATACTACACAGCTTGTCTCCTTTCGATGACCCAGATCTCTTTTAGAACTTATTGCTACGGTGATTTATGCAACAATAAGCCTACTTACCTGAGAGTTTATGGTCTAAAGAGAACTGGAGTGAAGGGCCCCTATTTATAGTATTGCATAAGGTGACCTTTTGAATTTTGAATTGAACCAAAAAAAGATTTTTCTCTCACCAATTCCCTCAAAAATCTAATTCTACCAAGGGGAGAAACACCCCTGGAGAATTCGGCTACAACTAGGGAAGAAAGATTCAAAATTCAAACAAGATTTAACCTTGAATTTTGTCTCCTCCATGAACTAAAAAATCTACTCCCCTTAGGCCATAAACCATGGCTAGATTTGGCCACACCAAGGGAAAGAGGATTCAAAATTCAAACAGAATTCAAAGTTGAATATTCTCTCCTCCTTATCCACATAAAAATTGATTCTCTCCCAAGGTATAACCCTGCAAAATTCAGCTGCCTTTTTGTAAGAGAATGATTCAAAATTCAAGTAGGATTCAAACAAGATTTTCCTCTACCTTATCCATAAGAAAACCAAATTTCTCCTCTAGGTCTAATCCCAAAAGAATTTAGCTTTCACGAGAATTTGTGATTCAAATTTTGATTTAAATTTCAAACTCCACAAATATTTAAATTTTGAATTTTATCCACATGGATAATTTTTCATAACTCCAATTCAAATTCAAATAAAATTATAACAACTTTATTTGAAATTCAAATAATTGTGTAATCCCTTATCCAAAACAAAATTTAAATTCAAATGGGAGAGAATCTTGTCTTCCACCCTTATCCAATGTGGATGCCACCTTTGTCTGTGCAAGGATAAGATTTTGTTCAATTCAAATTCAAATATAATTCAAATTTCAAATATTTATTTTTAGATAAGATTTTCAAAATTCAAATTAATCACATATTTGAACTTCAAATTCAAACACAATTAATTTAAATTTCAAATCTTATCATCCAAAAATAAATAAATATTTTTTTATTTATTGAATAAATACAAAATTATAATTTTGCCCCTCCAACACATAAAGAAAACACCTACACCCTTATGGAGGGTGATCTGGATTTTTCTCATCACTAAATGCAAGACAACAAGCCATGTAAGAATACCTTGATCAACTACCATCTTTAAGGAACTATAGGAGCAAACAAAGAGACTGATTAGACATATATAATCAAGCTCCTATGAATCCATGTAATCATTGTTCTACACCAAACAACTCAATCACATAATCACTAGTTTCAAGATAATTCCACAATAGACCTAAAACTGAACTCTCAATTATACTGCAAATAATGCAAGCCTCAGAAAAGACAACGTACCTTATCATTAATGTAAACCCTCATATGATATCTATGATCAACCTAGGTCAAAGTCCGTTTAACTTTTTGATCACGCTATCTTAAATATCCATTATGCACCTGATAAGAGAATGATTATCCACCATATGCAGATAATAAGTCGTATGTTAAGCAAATGACCCAAGACCTTGTCCATTCTCACCAATCTAGCATAGTTGCTTTAAGAGAATAACCTTAACTCTTCATAAGAGTTATGATTCTTTATCTATAAGCAATCCCTCCATCATATGTATATTGTGTACCCAATGAACTAGTCCATTAACTTACTACCTCTGAGATGCCCTGGCCTTTGGAACATCAAAGCACACTAGCCACATACATAGAGTTCTTCACTTACTTAGGATTAAAGTTGTTCCACAATGAACGTCAAAAGCATATCGATCCACTCATAGCAGACTATGCAGATCAATAACATTTTTAGTCCCAGTCCAATATATCACCACCAAGTAACATATGTATGTTTCTACTTGGGAGTCAAAGCTTCGGATGGTCAAGACAAATCATCCCACAATTGGCTTTAGACAACATAATAGCCTTAACTTGAGTTAGTTGCTCATTCTAACCCCATAGACTACGAACCATGGATTTAGACTACTTACTCTAGAAAGTTGTCTTCTCACATACAAAAGATCATTACATGCAATATCCTAGCAGTTTAACACAAGTGGTCAATGAGCCATATTTACTTACATTTACTTTAACATGTAAATACTTTGAGAACTAATAGCAATGTAATGAATAACCTCTAAATTATTTTATTAATCAGTTCAAAAATTCAATGAAAAATACATTACTACTTAAGGCACACCTAACAATTGCATACATGATATGGTCATTAGACGAGAGCTAATCGCTGACTTGCATAATATAGTATATAATTGGGAGTGCAGTTTCAGGTTTATAGTGGTGTGACTATGAAACTAATAGTTGTGTGATGGGTTTATTTAGTATGGAATAATAGTTACAAAAATTATTAGAGCCCACATTATATATGTCCAATTGGTCTCTTTATTAGCTCTGCATAATATCTTAGTGGATGGTAATTGATTGGAATATTCTTTATTGCTTGTATTTTGATATTTAATGAAGAGAAAAATCCGGATCACCTATTCTAAGGTGTAGGCATTTTTCTCTTAGAGCCAAGGGCAAAATTGTAATATTGTTTTATTCAATAAATAGGATAAATATTTAATTTGTATGAATATTTATTTTTGAATATAAGATTTAAAATTTAAATTAATTTTATTTGTCTTTCAAAAATAAATATGAGATTGATTTAAATTTTGAAAATCTTATTTGAATTTGAATTAAACAAAATCTTATCCTAGCACAATTGTAGGTGGCAGATTTTGTTGAATTTGAAAGACAAGATATTCTCCTAATTTGATTTTGTTTTAGATAAGAGATTACACAATTGTTTGAATTCAAATAAAGTTGCCATGATTTTGGTTTAAATTTAAATTGGAGTTGTGAAAAATTATCCATGTAGACAAAATTACAAGATTTGTGGAGTTTGAAATTTGAATCAAATTTTGAATCACAAATCCTATAGTGGCCAAATTTTTTAAAGCAAATTTAGGGATGAAATTTGGTTTTTGGAATAGGAAGGAGCAAGAAAAATCTTGTCTGGAATCCTATTTGAATTTTAAATCCCTCTTCGTTGTGGTAGTTGAATTTTTCAAGTGTTTTCCTAAGGGAAGAATCAATCTTTGGGGTAAGGTGGGGAGAGAAAAATCTTTTCTTGAGTCCGATTCAAATTCTAAAAGCCACCTAATGCAATTTTATGAATAGGGCTCTAGGAACTCCTATTTTCTTTAGGTTACAAACTCTTAGGTAAATGAATTTATTATCATACTTCTCATTCATAATAATAAATTCTTACAGATCTAGGTAAGTAGAAAGAGACAAGCCGTGCTAGAATACCAATAGAGGAACCGATTTCCCACACATTCCATTGTCCAAAAATTGGAGAATAGTAAAGAAGGCTAGTTAGTTTAAGTCTCTTGATCACATTTTTTGGTGTTCCTGGTGATCTCTTCTAAAGGTATAATAATTGTTGAATAATTTATTGTATATGATAATGTGAGTTTTCAACGATCTTAAAAAATTTTTAAATTTCACTGTGCGTGTTTTACTATTTTTCCTACATGGGGAACATGTGGTATACTCATAATTGTGAGCTGCATTATACCAGAAATCCAGTAGTAACATAGTGATGCAAATAGACTCTAAGTGGATATGTGTTCACACTAGTAGGAGCAACAATGTCATGTAAATCCTTAAAATAAAAGGTTTCACAATAGAGTCTGAGTTTATTGCATTAAACAAATATGGAGAAGAGACTAAATGGCTATACCAATTTTTAGAGGATATTCCAACGTGGATGAAGCCTATGCCAATAATATGCATACACTGTGATGGTCAGTTAGCTATTGGAAGGGCACAAAGCAATATGTATAATGGTAAGTCCAGACATATACTTTGTAGAAACAATACCATTAGACAACTACTCTCAACTTAAGTTAATTCTGTTGACTATGTGAAGTCAAAGGATAACATTATGGATCCGCTAACCAAAAGATTATATAGAGAGTTAGTTGGTAAGTCATCAAGGGGAATAAGACTAAAGCCCATGAAAGATTAGGTCAATACAATAGAAACCAAGTTGTAAAGACCAAGTTGGATCACTGTGGGATTATCCTTTGTTCCATTCCTATTATAAAAAACAGTGATACCCATAAGGAAAGACTAAATGATTTGCTTTTAATGATTCTTGTGTGTCAGATATGTCAGGAATCTGAACAGAATAATGTAGGTTACTCTTAAGTAAGAAATCAACTATGTGATAGAAAAGTGGGGCAGCTTCAAAGGAGAATTGTTAGGGATTAATTCTTTAGAAACTTTGGCAAAATCAAAAAGATGTTCAAGGCCAAAATAAACATAAACATGAGAATAGAAATTGTTTCAGGAAAATATCTGTGTGAGGTATGTTATCATTTACAAAAATGACAGAATAGTTTAAGGACATCACGTTTATTGATTAGCTAGTAAACATACTTTCACAAAGAAAGGTTCAAGGGTTAACGTCTACCTATCCTATGCAAGTAATAACTATAGAACTCTATCAAAATTTCCTCTTGTCATCGATCAATTTCGTTCATGTGGGGGATTGTTGAAAAAAAAAAAGGTTTTTAAATCATTTTGAGGAGCCATTTTAAGGCCCAAATTTGAGTGAGACTCACTTTGTAAAAGTGACAAGTCTTAGTAAATTTGCATAGATCATATATTTAAATGCTCAAAATGGTAATTGAATGAATAAGAAATTGATGTTCAAAGTGCATCCATGAAGTTGGTGAGAAATCACTAAGTCTCACATCGAAAATGAATGCAGACTTCTACTCCTTCTTAATTCTATAAAAGGAGTCTCATGTTCTCATCTAAAGACACAAAAAAAAACAAAAAATTCTCTTGTGTTTTTCTCCGTTTTTAGGCTAAGGTTCTCTACTAGAGTTTTTAGATGTTTTTGGTGATTGAGGGAAGACAAAAGTTTAAGTTCACTAAGAGCGGTATTCTATTGTGCTAAGTTTACTGTTGCTAGTTGTTGTATCCTGAGAAACAGACGTCCATTGAAACCTCAAGCATCTATTAGAAGGGATGAATCTGTTTTGAGAAAAATATATACTACATGTGCCTTGATTTCTCGTCTACATTTTCAATTCAACTACTTGTATTGCTTACAATTTCTGTTTTATTACAGTTTATTTTCTTGTTATTTCGTTATTATAATTTCTTTTATAATTTTGATATAGTATTAAACAAAACTAAGGGGATAATTGTAGATTTTTTTTTCTTCCAAGAAAAGCAATCCTTTTCTTTTCTTTCTTTCTTTTTTTTTTTTTCTTTTTTCCTTTTAATTTATTTTTGGAATAAACGTGAAGCAAAGTGTGGAATATGGGATTGTATTTGGGTTGGTGGGTGGTGGGTGATCCTGTGAGATGAAGCAAATAAGGGGGTTGGGGAAATTAAGTGAACACGGAGAATATGGGAGCGAGTGTATGGTCTAGGATTTTAATGCTCTCCTACCATATAGAAATTAAGTAATAAAAAAAAAGAGAAAAAAATATATATTCAACTTGTATGTGTTTATATTCACATACTAAGAGCAAATGGTTAGTAGGAGCACTATGAATATGCTACATATAAATATAAATTTACAATATACAAGATCAAATAAATTATCTAATACTAACAAATCTCTTGAAATAAAAAAAATTTTCTAAATTACAAAATTACAATTCCTAAGGAAGATAAATATATATAATAAGAATAATTTTCCTAAATATTAAATAATAATTTTCCTAATAGTTTTCTTGTTAAAATGAAAAATAATTAAAGATTTGATGCTTTATAACATTGAGAAGGATGATGTTATCTTTTGAATTTAGGAGGAACAATACTATAATCGAACAGACTTTTGGAATTAATCATTAATTAAGAGACGGAATTTGAAATTATTTTTTCTTAACTTCTAACCGATAGATAAAACCTGGTAACACCCTCATCATTTAAGGAATTGATCTCAAATAAATAGATTTTGCCTTTCACTAACATAATCTTCATGGATTAAACACTTGTCACATCAAAAAGAAAAAGAGAAAAAATTTGTGTTTTTCCTTTCTTTTTTGCTTTCTCATCCAATCCTCTCTTCCCATCATGACCCACCCATTCATAATCTGTCCTTTATTGTCGTTTCACCCCTTTTTCCTATCTTTTCTTATTTTTTTTCTTTTCATTTTCCTTTTCTCAAATATTTTCCTTTCATATTCTTTACACATGAACAAAATGTGTGCTTTCAATGCAAAATGAAAAGAAGGAAAAGAAAGAAAAGGATCATATTATTAGCTCACATGATTTTTTACTGAAAGTCACCCTCTTGTTGGGCTATTAAGGGCTGGTAGAAGATATTGTCATTGTGTTGATGTTGATGCTAAACGCCCTTCTCCATTGGGACCTGCTTTATTTGGGTTTTCCATATGGACTCACTACAACATTATACTTAACATTCAATATTGTACAGTAACTTTTATATTAATAAAACATTGTACTTATCATTATAATAACATAATCAGTGTAGATATAAATCACCACCAGACTTCAATCATTATATGATTAAAAAAAACCTACTTAGAACTTTCATTTTTATATAATTTCAAGTTCTAACCGTGATGTAAATAAGAGCTTTAACTTTTGATAAAAAAATATGTGATGCCTATTCTCCAAGGCTAAATTTTACTAATTATGACAACTTAAGAGTCCAATTATTTATCATCTTACAAATACGACGTGTACCCGCCCATCAAGACACTATTGATTCCTTTATATTTTTAAAAGAAAAAAATCACTGCAAGATCAATGCTTTCCTTAAAAAAAAAAAAAAAAAAAAGGCTTCACTACAGGAATTTGAGGAAGGCAACATAAACGTTGAGAAGTGAAAGGTAAAATTAATAAATAAATAGTCACCCCAAGAAGGGTGATTATGAAAATTAAACTGCCACTGCAATATGAATGTACACTGGGATTCTCTGTACAGTTAAATTTACGTAGTGGTCTTATCACATGAAAAAATATATAAATGAAAGAAAAGAAAAACGAGACAAAAGAGCCGCGGTAGCTACCTAACAAAGCTACATTGGTTTATCTTTTCAGGGCTGATTTTTGACAATCTTGACACTGCTGTAGAAGCGCTTGAGGTCCTTTATAGCCTCCTCCTCTATCTGAATTGAACGTATTGACGATGGAGCCACATCTGGTTTGAACCAGCGGTTCATTCCGGTAGAATCTGATGGCGAACTCTGACCAGAACTAACCGCAAATCCGGATACTCTTATCTTTGGACTCTGGTAATGACTTTGACGTTGTTGTCCCTGCTTGAGATGAACAAACAGGAATAAGGACTTTGAATTCGTAGGATCCAAAAAATTTTGGAATGTAGAAAGCACACTCTAATTTGACATTATTCTATGTGATATATTGTTTTCAACTTCGAAATCAAGAGATAAAAGGATACAAATTTTGTACTTGCTGCTGCATTTGGATGTCCCTAAAAGAAGGTCGAGAAAGAAGTGGAGTTCCTGAGGATTGCCACGGAGGTGTGCTTCTCTCTCCATCATGTGACTGTGATGCTCGAGTTGAGACCATTGGTATTGGCTTGGAAGGCAAAAATGAACTCAATCGAATTTTCCCATCACTTTTTCCATCACCTTTTCCATCACCAAGATCTTCCTCACCATCCCCGCTGCTCATTTTCCAGCTCTGCCTGGTTTTGCTTTGCTCGTTCTGGATTTCCCGAAGAGATGCAGGTCCCTTCAAAATTCTTACTCCACCCCATGCAGGACCCTCACTTCTGGGTGTTGCTGGAGGAGGAGCAACATCTTTGGGTGTGTCATCAAGAGCGCCACTCAAGAACATGGAAAGCCCTCCCTTCCTATTCTTCTTGGAAACTGTGGGCGACAGACTCTTGTTCTTTGCCAAATTTGAAGTCTCCTGAATGCTGAAACCTGATTCTTTTGTGGATTCGTTGGTCAGAGACATTTCAAACAAGGCGTTCATATCTTCCTCCTATCAGAAGTTACAATGCACAAAACACAATAAAAATAAATCAAATGTAATACAAATTATTAAAAATCGATACTAAAGCAATAAAGGAATCTGAAAGAATTGCACCTCATGTTTTGGGACCTGGGAGACTTCAACTTCCGAGGAGTCTTTTGCGGGTTCTGATCCTAGTTCAGTTTTATAAATACTAGAGTCTATCTCTATTTCTTCTGCCCTTTGTTTGCTCTTTCTCCTCTGTTTTTTCAATAGCTGGGCTTTCTTGTTTCCTTTTCCATCAGTACAAACCGAAGAAGATGCGCTCACCTGCTGTGTTACAACTGGAATACCAAGCTCAATAAGGGAGCTCTCAAGAGCCGATCTTGTTTGAAGCTTTGCAATTTGCTGGTCATCAAGAAGATGACCACTAGATTGTTTTGCTTCGAGCATTTCAATCTGTTGCAACTTTTTCCGTAATGCTCGGATTTGTTTGCAAATATCTCGACCAGGATCATCTTTAGGCTTCAGAAAGGAGTCCAATCTCTGGCTTATTTCGTTTTTTGACGTGAGGTTCTTCATATGGTGGTCACGAGTCCTCTGTGTCTCATTTTCACTATTTTCCTCTTCACTATTTATAATGGCTGGGAAAGTAGCTGTGGGAGTCGGTAGACGGCGATAACTCCAGGGTTCCAATGATCTTAAATCCATAGCGCTTTCGAGGCTAGCTAGAATTTCGAGTGAAGCACTCGCAATAGCATGTGATGACAATGTGAAAACGTAGTCAAGGTTGCGAATAACAATTTCCTGAAGAAACGATCAAAAATAGATTTAATAAGGTACACAGAAATTACACAAGATCAAAAAGTAACAGATATTTTTTACCTCACAATACTTCCTCAAATCATCACCTCCGAGACACTCAGCGATTTCAAGTAGTTGCAAAGCATTTCGTGGCTCCACTAAATTTTCCGCAGCCACTTTTTCACAGAGACTTTTCAAGCTTGGTGTGGGCCTTTTTCCAGAGTCCTCATCTGCAGCAGGTTGCTGGTCACAGGAATCCAAGTCATTAGGCATAAGATATTCATTAAGCTCTTCTAGCTCATTGCTAACATTGGATTTCTGCTTCTGTGGATTCTTGGCCACACTGGGAGGATAAATGGGATGATAAAGAGAGACCAAAACCAATAAATGTGTTTCACCAACAGAAACTGAACTAGCCTGCTTGACACCATGTAAGCGGGTCTTAACAGGTGGCTTATCCTTGCCCTTTTTCGCATCCCACATGTAAACATCACCTGTTACTGTAACTGCAGCAGTCCAGTATTTCCCCGCAGAAATGTTTACGATTTTTTGTCCACATAAGGAATATAACTGCATGGGAAAAACAAGTTGGCATCTAATGCTGTGATTTGCTTCTAATGGCAAAACAAATCCGACAGAGACCATTAGTAAAGTCGATGAAAAACCTGTTGGCATCTAAGATCAGGATCTGAGGAGACCCAATAAAATAATGTACCATCTTCTGTTAGAGCTAAACTGTGTACCATCCCAGCAGCCACAGAAACCACATGAAGGTGTTCCATGCGATGAAACTTCAGAGTGGTACCCCCACTCTTCTTCAAGTTTCTAGCGATTACTACGCGTTTTGGGGTAACAAGTCGATGACCCCAAGTATAAACCTGTACAAATCCCCAATAGTGATTTAGTGCTAGTGAAAGCTCGATAATAATCATACAAAAACATGAGCACACATAAAAGAGCCTAAATTATGTTGAGCTCCAGCTTCTATATAAATGCTTATCTACCTAAAGTTACCTCTCCGTCACCTCCTAACACAAGAGTGTGATATTTTGCAGCAGCAACGCCCGTGAAAACCTTGCCTTTCAAGCATTCAACCAATCTTGGTGTGTAATTTGATGCTGATTTAGATGTACCATAGCCAAGCTGACCTTCTTTATTACAGCCCCATGTGAAAACTTCACCAGTCTTGGAAACAACAGCAGTGTGTTTATTTGCTGCAGCAACGGCCACAATTCTTGACCGAAGGGAACTCACTCTACGAGGCGTGGATTGCGTATCCACATATGTGTAGCCGAGCTGACCCTCTGCATAACATGATATGAGACTAACCAATGATCTTAGCAGACCATTTATGATTTCAAACACTGCATTCTACACATTCATTAATTGTCATGAACAATGATACGAAATCATATCCACATTACTTTACCTAATCAATAAATATTAAAATGACAGTGATATATGTATATTCTAGCCCCCCTATAATTACCTCTGTTGGATCCCCAGGTGAACACTTCACCACCTTCGGTAGCAACAACAGTGTGATGTTTAGCAGCTGCAATAGCCCTCACCCGGAAGGATCCTAAACCAGAAATCACTTGGCGGGGTGTGATGACTGCAGCTTGACCACTGCAAAGATCATTACAAGACGTGTCTAATTGATGGCAAAAAAATACAATTATTTTTTGAAGATTTTTTTTCCCCTTGATCCTCAACTGCAGAAACAGTTCAAATCATTACCAGACGGTATGTATTGCAAAACTGAATTTGCTTTGTTTGAAAACTCAGAATGCTGCGCTAATAAATTAATTAAAAAAATTAAAAAAGTAAACAAACAGAAATCATCCATCTCTGCATCAATATATCGTGTGTAAGCATGACTTTGAGAAGGTTTGGTTTCATTTTGTCATTGTACATAACCAAAAAACAGATAGAAAGGCAAGTCCCACAGTTCGTAGTACCTTCAGTATACTAGCGTAGAAAAATGTAACAATGTTACACGACCAAGGTTAACATCTACCCTTTTTTCTTTTAGCAAGAAACAAAATTTTCTTGAGGAAGAATAAAAGTATAAAGCAGAACTAGACGTAATAATAACTAAAAATATATATATATATTTCGTGAATTTCTAATGAATGTATAAGTAGGAAGTCATTAAACACACAATCAGAACAATTAAGAAGAAAAAAAATTCTGGAATAACAAGGAACCAAAAGAAAGATTAAACAATTAGAAAACCTTAATCCATATTTACATTCCACAGACAAGAAGTCATCAATATTCTTACCTGTGTATATCAAAATCGGGATGTCCAAGTCGGCCCCCCCTTCCAAAACCCCAAGTGAAGACTTCTCCTCTAGCAGTTACAGCTACACTGTGGAACTTGGCAGCAGAAACCAACTTGATCAGCAAGCCATGAAGCGAGTCAACCTTGCAGGGCAACTTCTGTATATGCGCATTTCCAGTTCCAAGTTGATAGTTTGCACCACTTCCCCAACTGTGGACCTCTGTCACTACTAAAGACATGACAAACAACGACTCAGTTATTCACCATTCTGTTTCATTTCAAAAACTAAAAATTAAAATACAATTACTGCATACCCGAATTACATCCGATACCAACAACCAGCGGTAAAGGCCCAGATAAAAGATCGATAGGTGTTCGCGACTTGGAGTCCTCCAACGTTATAGAAGCACCCGATTGCAGAAGGATGCTTGCCACGGCAAGATGACCGAAATGCAGTGCCCGATGAAGGCTACTCCATCCAGATTCCCCATCCTGAATGAAACATGTGGTAATTGGAGTCAGGCAAGGCGGAAATAAAAACTTGAACGTCAAAAATCCAAGTCAAAAAATACTCGAACTGAAAATTGTCATCTTGATCTTCCTCAACTATTTTCTTCTCAAATCTAAATCTCTCCTATCAATAAGTAAATTCACCACTCCCCCGTCTGTTAAGTTTTTTGGAATTACTTGACATCTATCATATACAATACAAATATTTGAAAACAGTTATCCCAAATTGCAAATTATACCATAATTGAATGCAATACATGATATGCACGAAACATGAAATCGTGTCATAGAAGTTTCAGGCAAAAATCAACTTTTCAAACCTCATCATAGTCCAATAGATTTATTACTTAATCAAAGCTCAAATATCTGATTAAGAACGATCTAAGTGTCAAACTTTACACAAGTATCACTTTAAATTTTTCAGTTATCTTCTTCAATAACATTAAATATGACCAGGACATTCCATTATGAATAGATTTTGTTCTCTGTTTTCTTTTTAAAATATTTCCAAACAATAATAGTAGCTATAGTAAAGACAACAAAAGCAACATTTCATTTGTTCTCAAGACATACTTTTTCCTCCTTTTTATCAAAGCATATACTTCACTTCGCCAACACAAGACATACTTTAAATCAAATGTACAAAACAAGGCCAATTACCATATTCTCTATTGAACACAAAGTAACAATGCAATCAGAGGGTGAAAAAGCGACAAACCCTGGCATCGGGGTCGGCACCGGCCGCAAGAAGCCTCCTAACAATGGGAACATGGTTTCTCCAAGTCGCAATATGGAGAGGGGTAAGCCCAAACCCATTTCTCGAGTTCATGTTACCCCCATTCTTCTTCAAAACCGCCAATGCCAAATCCACATCTGCCAAGGAACCCTCTTGCACCGCGAGCCATAGATCTTTGTAGGATGCACTTGAGACCATTTTGCAACCTGAGGTCTGCAAGTGTTGCTTATGTCCTTGAGGAGAGGCTAGCATATCCATAAACTTTAATACAACAAGGCCTAATTCTACTACTTAATAACTATAAATACGCTAGCAATCGAATAATTCCGAGACCAGAATTACGAAAATCGTTGTTATTTCCTAACCGCTATAGCCTTTGAAGGAGTTCAATCTAATATCTAGTCCATATTAGAGTTTATGCTTAATTAAATAAACAATTTAAACTAGAGTAACAACACCATCATGATCATCATCACCATCTTCAAATCACAAGTGAAGCAAGCAACAAGCTGCATTTTGTAGTAAATCAACCGTTAGAAACAATGTTTTAGAAAACTTGATTCAAAGTGAATAAATTATGATAACCAAAAATAAAGTAACAAATAAACAAAGTTAATTGCAATGATTCATGACAATTCATAATCTCAACAATTTTTGTACAAATCAATCTATACAGCATACAAAAGCCCCAAAAAATAATTTACAAAAATATATATATATTCTGTCTCTTATGAATGAATGTAGATATTAATTTTCTACAATTCAAACCTACACACACACAAAACCTTCCTCCCCACCACCCCCAACAACACCACCACCCCCCAAAATAAACAAATCGAATGAAAAATGAAAAATTCAACACAAATTTACGACAATTGAAAAACAAGAGTCAACTTCTCATTTCGAAAATCCAAACTTTGGGACCCATTGGTTGTACCGAAAACCAAACTAAGAACAAACCAAAACACATGTTTAAAAATTCCTTTAAAAAAAATTTTGCTTACCATCCCACGAATTCACTTCTCAATGAACAGAAATTCACCCAAAAAAAAAAAACAAAAAACAAATAAGAGGCCAATTCATTGGATGTACCAAACCATCAACCTCAACAAAAATTAAAAATTAAAAAAAAAAGCATGTTGAAAAAGTAATAAAAAAACAGGAATAATTGCTTTATAATTTCACGAATTCATCTCCCAATGCACAACTTCAAAAAGAAATAAGTTAAAAAAAAAAAAAAACACACAAACAAAAATGTCAACCCACCTTATGAGAGTTTTCTCGAGAAAGAGAGAGAGAGAAAAAGAAGAGACGAAAGAGGTTAAAAAAAAGAAAAAATCGAAGGGCTTAATGGTAATATACTTACCGAGCAGTTGGGAAGTTCTCAGACGCAGAGAATCGAACCCAAAGAGGAGCATATACCAATTTAACGAAGACCCAAACGGCGCAGCAGCCTCTTTGGGATGTATAGAGATTTTTCTTTTTTTTTTTAGGTTATTTTAGAAAATTTTTTTTAAAAAGTTATTTTAGAAAATATGTTTGATGAGAAAAATTATTTAAAGTCAAAAAATATAAAATTTTAAAAATTATTTTAGAAAAAAATATTAATATAATATTGTTTTAATCCTTTCGAAATTTTATATAATTTTTTAAAAATATCTTATTTGGATTTGTATACACAAAATTATGAACTTTTAAAATTTGAAATTTATTGTAACATTTTAAATATATAAATAGTGAAAAGTGATTAAGTATTAAAAAAAAAATTGTTTTAGAGACTCTAAAACAAAGACCCAAACGTGCATTTATTCTTTTTTCAAGTGAAAGAACGATAGTTTGGGGATTTTGGTCCTCAGCTTGCCGCTTGTGATGTTTGCAAAGACAAAGTTGGGGCAATTTAAGTACAGTTTACACATGCTTACGTGTTGCTTATGTAGACAGACATGGTGGTTGGAAAATCTAGGGCAAAGTCATGGTAGTAATACATGGTTTTTTTTTTTAATTAAATTGAGAGAGGAGATCACTGATATTAAGAAATTCAAGTACATCTCAATTAGATTGACACCTATTTAAAGTTCCGATCTTCTATTAAATCTCCAACTCAATATTATTAATAAAAGACTACAAAAATGTAAACCAAGAAGTGAAAATGAAACTGTCTTAAAAAAGCAACAAAAATTGAAAAAAAAAAAAAAAACATAAGCTGGAAGCTAGTGTAATGACCCCCATGTTCCTGAAACCTAATTACTATGTAATAAATAATTAAGTTAATGAATACAATATATTTTCCAGTTTAAATAAATTAAACGAGTGCAGAAATGTTTAATTACTATTTATACAGTGAAAAAGGCAATCGAGAGTTAGATCGGTTCACCTTAGTACATGTGAATATGCGTGTAAGACGTGCAGTATCAAGAAACAGGTCCAGATGACCATTTCTTGACACAGAACTGATGAGTTAGTCATCAGTACGTTCAGACTGGTTATCTGACCACAGCAGTGATATTTGGCCTGATCAATATACAGTATCATGAAAAGTGGTCAATATGACCTCATTTCACCAAGAAACTGACAAAGTCAAGTCAGAACGCTCAGACTAGTCGGTTAAGCCTAGAATAGTGAATTGAGAATAGTAGATACGCAGTGTCAGGTTAATGGTCAAGACGGTCTTTATTTGACATAAAACTGATATATTTATAATCAGTAGGCTCAATTTAGTCAATTGAGCACAAAATGTGAAATCTTGTTTGAGAGATACACAGTATCGAGAAAGTGGTCAAGACGACCTTTTTTATCCTAAAACTGATATATTTAGACTCAGCAAGCTCAAATTAGTCAATTGAGAGTAAAACACATTTTTTGAGACGAGATCACACAGATCTCGAAAACTGGTCCAGACGACCTCAGATGGATGTAAAACTGATAAATTTAAAATCAGCACGTCCAAATTAGTCAGGATAGACTGTGTTTGAAATTTCGCACAAAAAAAAAGCTTGTTAGGCGTGCGCAGTGTCAACACAATGTAAACACCACCACAGTACCATAAATAAATAGTAAAATAGACATAAAATGGACTCATAGGCACTACAACCCAACCAGGAATGAATGGTTTAAAAATCGGATCAAGAAAATGTTAGGAAATGCCCCAAGCATTAGAGACATTTTGATGTATTTATTTTGAACTGGATAATAAAATTATATATAGAGGTTATTCATTACATTGCTATCTGTCCTCCTTTTATTTACATGTTAAAGTAAATGTAAGCAAATATGGCTCGCTGACTGCTTGTGTTAAACTATTAGAACGTTGCATGCAATGGACTTTTGTATGCGAGAAGACAATGTTCTAAAGTTAGCGGTCTAAACTATGGTCTGTAGTCTATGGGGTTAGACCGAACATCTAACTCATGTTAAGACTATTATGTTGTCTAAAGCCTTGGAGGGGACGGTTTGTCTTGACTGTCTGGAGCTGGATTCCCAAGTAGAGACATATATATGTTGCTTGGTGGTGACATATTAGACCAGGACTAAAGCGTGATTGATCTACGAAGTCCGCTTTGAGTGGATCGATCTGCTTTTGACGTTCATTGTGCAGTAACCTTAATCCTGAGTAAAAGGACAGCTTCATGTATATGACTTGTGTACTTTGATGTTCCAATGGCTAAAGCGTCTCAGAGGTAATAAGCTTATAGACCGGTTCGTTGGGTGCATAACTTGCATACGATGAAGGGTTCGTTTACAGATATCGGAATCATAGCTCTAATGAAGAGTTAAGGGTATCCTCTTAAAGGCATTATACTGAATGTGAAAATGGACAAGGCCTTGGGTCGTCTACTGGGCGGATGACTTCTTATTCACATATGGTGAATAATCATTTTCTTTATTCGGTAGTATAATAGAACTTTAAGATAGCCTGATCAGTAGGATTAAACGGACTTTGGCCTAAGGCTGATCATGGATATCATATGAGGGTTCTGCATACATGACAAGGTCATTAGACGATAGCTTGTCACAGGCTTACGTAATACGGTATATAATTAGGAGTTCAGTTTCAGGTTTATAGTGGTGTGACTCTGAAATTAGTGATCATATGATTGAGTTGTTCGGTAAAGAATGATGATCATATGGATTTGCGGGAGCCCGATTATATATGTCCAATCAGTCCCTCTACTAACTCCACATAATTCTTTAACGTTTGGCAAATTGATTTGTGTATGCTATTGGTTAGTTTATTATGCATGGATGGTGTTGACATAAGATTAAGATGGTCGACAAGATTCTCTCCGGTTGGATTCAGATTTTGTTTTGGATAATAGAGTATACAATTATTCGAACTCTAAATAAAGTTGCCATGATTTTATTTGAGATTGGATTGGAGTTGTAGAAAATTATCCATGAGAACAAGAATTTGAAATACAACTGTTTTGTGGATTTTGAAATTTGACTTTTGAAATTTGAAATTTGAAATTTGAATTTGAAATTTGAATTTGAAATTCGAATTTGAAATTTGAAATTCAAAGTTTGAATCACAGTCCAAGTGGGATTTGAATTTGTTGTGGTATATCCACAAGGAATGAAATTCGAATTTGAGTTGGATATGGAGAGGATAATCTTGTTAGAATCCTACTTGAATTTTGAATCCAAATCCTAACTAAAGATAGACGAAAATTTAGAGGATTATCCTCAATGGATTTTCGGATTTTTTGTGGATAAGGTTCAAGGAAAAATTCAAGTTTCAATCCCAGTTGAATTTGGATTCTCTCCTCCCAGATAATGGTCGAATTTTTGGAGTGACTCTCCTAGGAGATTTTTGGTTATTTTGGATAAGGATGAGATAAGATTCAAACTTGAAAATCCGAGTAGAATTTTGATTCTCACTTATCCAAAAGTGGCAGAATTTTTTGTGGGGATTTTCCCCTTGAATTTTTGGATTTTTTTGGTTAAAAATAGAGAGATAAAATTCTAGTTAAATTCTTGTTTAGATTTGGATTGGATTTATCCAAAAGTGGCCGAATTTATTGTTGGGATTTTTCCCTTGGAAAATTCAGATTTGTGCTTGTGGATAAGCGAGAATATCTTATCCTAATCCAATTCGAATTCAGAGAATCACCTCATGCAGGTCTATAAATAGAGGTCCTGCCACTCCAGTTCTCTCAGGCCACAGACTCTCAGGTGAGCAGGCTTATTGTTGCACAGCCCACCGTGACAATAAGTTCTTTAGAGATCTGGGTGGTCGGAAGAAGACTAGCCGTGCTAGCATACCGATCGAGGTTCAGAGTGCCCACACATTCAGCCATTCGGGAATTGGAGAATAGTAGAGAAGGCTAGTTGGTTGAAGCTCTCCGGTCATTCTCCTCCTGCAAGCTTGGCGTCCTTGAGGTATGAGTTTTAATTGTTGTTGGTTTATTGTATATGGCATCATGAGATATTTAACGATCTAAAATTTTTATTGTTCTGCTGCGCCACTCTGATACGTTTTTACCGATTTATTTTCCTATAGAAAATCTAATTTCGGTTGAAACCTAGAACACCATCAAAAAAGGACTAAACACCGTTAGAGGAAATTAGACTGCTAAGAAAAGTTTTTGCAGATGAATTTCCCTCATTAAAAACCGTGTATGCAGCCCCAAATGTAGCCCTAGAAACAAGGAAAAGATTTCCCTAAATCAAGGGATGTGTTGGTAGCTTTTGGATCAATATGGGATTAAGAGCAAAAAGGCCCCATTTTTCCTCTCACTCACTCTCTCTCTTTTTTTCTCTCTCTCTCCTCCCCCACGACACCGTGCATGCATAGTAACTGACCACACTGTTGGTATCATTGGAAGGCTCTTGCCGAGCTGAGTCCAACGGTGTGCCGACTCGACAGAACTGCCACCGGAGGAACGTGCATGTGCTGTAGGAAAATAAACTGGTAAAAACGTATCAGAGTGGCGTAGCGGAACAATAAAAAATTTTTTAGATCGTTAAATATCTCATGATGCCATATACAATAAACCAACAACAATTAAAACTCATACCTCAAGGACGCCAATGTGCAGGAGGAGAATGACCGGAGGCTTCAACCAACTAGCCTTCTCTACTATTCTCCAATTCCCGAATGGCTGAGTGTGTGGGCACTCTGAACCTCGATCGGTATGCTAGCACTGCTAGTCTTCTTCCGACCACCCAGATCTCTAAAGAACTTTATTGTCACGATGAGCTGTGCAACAATAAGCCTGCTCACCTGAGAGTCTGTGGTCTGAGAGAACTGGAGTGGCAGGACCTCTGTTTATAGACCTACATGAGGTGAATCTCTGAATTTGAATTGGATTAGAAAAAGATATTTTCCCTTATCCAAACCCATAAAATCTGAATTTTTCCAAGGGAGAATCTCCACAAAAAATTCGGTTTTCTTAGGATAAATCCAATCCAAATCTCAACAAGATTTTAACTAGAATTTTATCTCCCTTTTTCAACCCAAAAAATCCGAAAATTTCAAGGTGAATCTTCCCGAAAGATTTCGGCCATTATGGATAAGGGAGAATCAAAAATTCCACTAGGATTTTCAAGCTTGAATCTCATCTCAACCTTATCCAAAATAACCGAATTTCCTAGGAGAGATACTCCCTAATTTCGGCCACTTTTCAGGGAAGGAGAGAATCCAAATTCAACTAGGATTGAAACTTGAATTTACCCTTGAATCTCATCCACAAAATCCGAAATTTCCTTGAGGATTATCTTCAAAATTTCGTCCCTTATTTGTTGGGATTTGGATTCAAAATTCAAGTAGGATTCTAACAAGATTATCCTCTCCAAATCCAACTCAAATTCAAATTTCAAACCTTGTGGATTTTCCACAACAAATTCGAATCCTACTTGGACTGTGATTCAAAATTTGAATTTCAAATTTCAAATTCAAATTTCAAATTCAAATTTCAAATTTCAAATTTCAAATTTCAAATTTCAAATTCGAATTTCAAATTCGAATTTCAAATTCGAATTTCAAATTCAAATTTCAAATTCAAAATTCAAATTTCAAATTCAAATTTCAAAATTCAAAATTTAAAATTCAAAATTCAAATTTCAAATTCCACAAAACGGTTGTGTTTCATATTCTTGTTCTCATGGATAATTTTCTACAACTCCAATCCAATCTCAAATAAAATCATGACAACTTTATTTGGAGTTCGAATAATTGTGTACTCTATTATCCAAAACAAAATCTGAATACAACCGGAGAGAATCTTGTCTACCATCCTAATCCTGTGTCATCACCATCCATGCATAATAAACTAGCCAATAGCATACACAAATCAATTTGCCAAACGTTAAGGAATTATGTGGAGCTAGTAGAGGGACTGATTGGACATATATAATCGAGCTCTCGTGATTCCATAAGATCATCACTCTGTACCGAACAACTCAATCATATGATCACTAATTTCAGAGTCACACCACTATAAACCTGAAACTGAACTCCCAATTATATACCGTATTACGTAAGCCTGTGACGAGCTACCATCCAATGACCTTGTCATATATGCAAAACCCTCATATGATATCCATGATCAGCCTTAGGTCAAAGTCCGTTTAATCCTACTGATCAGGCTATCTTAAAGTTCCATTATACTACCGAATCAAAAAAATGATTATTCACCATATGTGAATAAGAAGTCATCCGCCCAGCAGACGACCCAAGGCCTTGTCCATTTTCACATTCAGTATAATGCCTTTAAGAGGATACCTTTAACTCCTCAGAGCTATGATTCCGATATCTGCAAAAAAACCCTTCATTGTATACAAGTCATGCACCCAACGAACCGATCTATAAGCTTACTACCTCTGAGACGCTTTAGCCATTGGAACATCAAATTACACAAGTCATATACATGAAGTAGTTCATTTACTCAGGATTAAGGTTATTGCACAATGAATGTTAAAAGCAGATTGATCCACTCATAGCGGACTACGTAGATCAATCACGCTTTAGTCCCGGTCTAATATGTCACCACCGAGCAACATATCCATGTCTCTACTTGGGAGTCCAGCTCCAGACAGTCAAGACAAACCGTCCCCTCTAAGGCTTTAGACAACATAATAGTCCTAACATGAGTTAGATGCTCGGTCTAACCCCATAGACTACAGACCATAGTTTAGACTGCTAACTTTAGAACATTGTCTTCTCGCATACAAAAGTCCATTGCATGCAACGTTCTAACAGTTTTAACACAAGCAGTCAGTGAGCCATATTTGCTTACATTTACTTTAACATGTAAATAAGACGAGGACAGATAGCAATGTAATGAATAACCTCTATGTATAATTTTATTATCCAGCTCAAAATGAATACATCAAAATGTCTCTAATACTTAGGGCATTTCCTAACAATCTCCCACTTGCCCTAAGCCAGCAGATGTGCCATGTTACGCATCCCCATCGCCTCTACATGCCTCTCAAAGCTTCTAACCACCAAAGTCTTAGTAAATGGATCAGCGATGTTGTCCTCGGACGCGATCTTACATACATCCACTTGTCCTGTCTCCACATGCCCTCTAATAATATGATATCTCCGATCGATGTGCTTGGTCCTCTTGTGGTGCCGAGATTCCCTTGTGTTGGCAATAGCCCCTGCATTATCACAGTAAAGTGTGATAGGCTTGTCAACACCCTGAACGACCTCAAGGTCTCTAAAGAACTTGCGGAGCCAAACCGCTTCTTTAGATGCCTCAGCCGCAACCACATACTCAGCCTCCATAGTAGAGTCAGCTGTGCAGCCCTACTTCACGCTCCTCCACACAATGGCGCCTCCTCCGAGCAAAAACACTGATCCAGATGTCGATTTCCTCGAATCCTTACAAGTCTGGAAGTCTGAGTCCATGTATCCTACAGGTGTTAGGTCCCCTCCAGAATACACTAGCATATAATCCCTCGTTCTCTTAAGATACTTGAGTATATGCTTTACTGCTTGCCAGTGCTTGGTTCCAGGATTCGCTTGATATCGACTCACCATACCTACTGCAAAACATATGTCCGGGCGAGTACAAAGCATAGCGTACATAAGGCTACCCACAGCGGATGCATAAGGGACCTTACTTATACGCTCTCTTTCTTCCGATGTCTTGGGACAGTCATCCAATGAAAGAGTTAAACAGGCAATAGAAGGTTGTGAGCCTTTCTTTGCCTCTAGCATTGCATATTTGTCAATTATTTTATCTATGTATGAAGCTTGGGATAATGCTATCATTTTGTTCTTTCGATCTCTGAAGAGACAAATGCCTAGAACATAATTAGCTTTTCCCAAGTCCTTCATGTCAAACTGTTGGTGTAACCAAAGCTTGACCGATGATAAGTTCCCTACATCATTCCCAATGAGTAGTATATCATCGACATAGAGTATCAGAAAGACCACTTTTCCATCCTTAATACGTTTATAAACACAAGGTTCATCAACGTTCTGCTCAAAACCAAATGTCTTAATCGCTTGATCAAACCTCTGGTTCCATGAGCGGGATGCTTGCTTTAATCCATAAATGGATCTAAGCAACTTGCAGACTTTCCTTTCTTGGCCTTTCGCTACGAACCCTTCGGGCTGTATCATATAGATACACTCTTCAAGATGGCCATTCAAGAATGCCGTCTTGACGTCCATTTGCCAGATCTCGTAATCGAGAGCCGCAGCAATGGACAGAAGAATATGGATAGACTTCAGCATAGCAACAGGCGAAAAGGTTTCCTCGTAATCGATTCCAGCCTTTTGTGTGTATCCCTTTGCAACCAGTCTAGCTTTGAAAGTTTCCACTCTCCCTTCCGCATCCTTCTTTCTTTTGTAGACCCATTTGCATCCAATGGGTTTTATCCCATCTGGCAAATCTACAAGTTCCCAAACAGAGTTGGATTTCATAGAATCCATCTCATTGTTCATAGCCTGTTTCCAAGATTTAGAATCAACATCATTTATAGCTTCATTGTAGGTGACCGGATCATCCTCATGCTCATGAGCCTCGGCCTGGTATACCTCAGCATCATACATGAAGAAGTTAGGTTTCTTTGAAACCCTCCCACTACGACGAGGCACCCTAAATTGTTGATCGTCTGCTGGTCTTTCACTGGAACTCGGACTTGTGTCCAAGACCGAAATCTATGGAGCAGTTCTTTCACCCGATAACTCCTCTAGCACCACTTTGCTTCGAGGCTTGAAGTTATTCATGTGACTTTCCTCCAAGAATGTCGCATGGGTTGAGACAATGACCTTTTGTTCCTTCGGGTTATAGAACAGACCTCCTTTAGTTCCTTTTGGATACCCTACAAATATGCATAATTCTGATCTTGGTTCCAACTTCTTCGCATCCCCATCCAGTACATGTGCCGGGCAGCCTCATATTCTCATATGTCCAAGGGAGGGCTTCCTGCCACGCCACAATTCATACGGAGTTCTAGGAATTGATTTGCTCGGAACCTGGTTCAGAATATAGCACGCCGTTTGTAAAGCATACCCCCAAAATGATAATGGCAGTGTTGAGTAACTCATCATGGACCGTACCATATCCAATAAGGTCATGTTTCTCCTTTCGGCTACACCATTCTGTTGTGGAGTACCAGGTGCAGTCAATTGGGATAAAATCCCGTTCTCTACAAGATGTCCTAGAAATTCATCGGAGAGGTATTCGCCACCTCGATCAGATCGAAGTGTCTTTATGGAATTATCCAATTGCTTTTCCACTTCCGCACGATACTCTTTGAACTTGTCAAAGGTTTCGCTCTTGCGGTGCATCAGATACACATATCCATACCTCGAGTAATCATCTATGAAAGAGACATAATACTCGAACCCTCCTCGTGCTGTGACGTTCATGGGACCACATACGTCAGTGTGCACAATTTCTAAGAGCTCCTTAGCCCTTGTACCCTTAGTTCCAAAAGACCTCTTAGTCATCTTACCCTCTAAACAAGACTCACATTGGGGAAGACGTACCTCCTCCAGAGATTCCAGAGGACCGTCTTTCACCAATCTTTGAATCCTATCCTGATTAATATGACCAAGTCTTAAATGCCAAAGATATGCCTTGTTAGAGTGAGAAACTTTCAACCTTTTAGAGTTATCAATTAATTCAGTGTCAAGCAGTGAGTACATCTTTGGTTTGATCAAATATAGGTTTCCATCCATCCATCCAGAACAGATAAAAGACTTATTTCTACGAATATCAACTCTTTTACTAAAAGAAACTGAATAAGAATCCTTTATTAAACAAGCTACCGATATAAGGTTCCTCCTAAAATTAGGAACATAAAAACAGTCTTCCAATAAAATAAACCTAAATTGATCAAAATAAAGATAAACGTCTCCCACTGCTTCAGCCACCACAAAGCTACCATCTCTAGTCCGCAACGAGAGGCTCCTATCATGTAGACTTCTCGTTTCCACGAACCCCTGCATAGAAACACAAACATGATTAGTGGCACCTGAATCAATGACCCAAGTGTCTTTCGATTTTTCCACCAAACACGCTTCTAAGTAATGAAGTTCCTTACCTTCCTTGCCCTTGGCGGCTAGGAATTCCTGGCAAGCCTTCTTAAAGTGACCTACCTTCCCACAGTGGAAGCATTTGGACTTTTTAGGGTCCTTTGGCTTCTTATTCTTCTTCTTCTTCTTCCCGTCCGAGACAGGAGGATTAGAAGAACTGGAAGCCACTTGCTTCTCATTTGGCCTCTTCCTCTTCTGTGAGGGATTGGAAGATTCCGCCAAATTGGCCTCTCCTTTAGGTCGGACCGTATCCTCATCCCTGATCATCCGCTCATAAGCCTGTAGTTGCTTCATGAGCTCGGTAAGTCCTAACTCCTTTGTCGCCAGATTGTATGCGGCCTTAAACCCCACAAAATCTTTAGACAGAGTCTTGAACACCATCTCGATCTGGGTGTTATAGTCCAACTCAGCACCATTCTCAGCAGCCTCAGCGAAGAATCCCATTAGAGTGATCATATGGTCCTTCACCGGAGTACTCGCCTTTTGCTTGGAGTTCATAATGCTGGTGATAGCGGACTGTCGAGCCAATTTTTCTTGGCCTCTGAACATGTCCTCCAGATTGTCCATGATCTCCCCAGCAACTTGATAAGTCTCATGCTGCTTTTATAAAGCACTCGTCATGCTAGCAAGGATGTAGCATCGAGCTATTTCATTGGATTCTCTCCAACGATTATAGGCAACCGGGACCTCCTCAAGTGGTGTGTCAGGTTTGGGCCCAGGTGGGCATGGTTCGTCCAGTACGAACTTGTGTCTCTCGCAGCTGAGAACTATCAATAGATTTCTTTTCCAATCTTTATAATTGTCGCCATTCAACTTATTTTCAGTAAGTATTGAAATGAGGGGTGTCGGTGACATTTTGAACTGAAATAAAATTATACTAGACATCATTACAAAGCCCAAGCAAATATGCAGATAATTTAACAAATAAAACATACAAGTATGTTCCTACATGAAACTTGAAAAACATGTAGCATTGCAACGGTAATTCTCAGCACCTATTGCCCCAAGCCACCGAGGGGTGGTCATGAAAACAAATAGCCGGAACATGGACCCCGTCCAATTAATATATGTTGCCTTAAATCCTCCAAGGTTAAGACATATATTAATAACCTCTTATTTGGCCACCAGTTTAGTTAACAGAGCTTCTAAGGAAGGTTAATAACTAGACGAGTCTTGAGTGTATAACCATTGTTTACGTAGCCCGATCCACGTCCTACCAAGCCACCGAGGGGTGGTCATGAATAGGATCGCACCCGAACACGTTTTCCACATAGGAGATCCAATCTAGTATACCGGCGGCGGTAAACACCTACCGAGGGGTGTGGTCAGGGCAGAACTGACGCGAGGTGTCACCATGCTTTTACATATGGATCAACAATGGAGGCCGTGGGTTTTGTTTGAAACCCTCTCCCACTCAATATTTTGAAATACATGCAAGTTTTGACAAATTATGTATGATCAATATAGTATGAGCGGCACTCACCTATCCTATATGACATGTTATCAAATATGCATACAAAACATCCATCAATACATATTTATACATCCATGACATATCACAGAAAAAATAATTGACAGAATAACCAAGCCATGGCTCCATCCTAGAACAAAGAAAATAAAGATTACAAAATTCCATCCAAAACATTCTTTGGGTCTTGAATTTTGTTCCGTCTTCTTGTATCCTTCTTTATGTAGCCTCTCCATTTATTTCTCATCCCAAGAATTATTTAAAATTTAAATCTCCCAAAAATTTAAATTTCAAATTCAAATTCCAAATTCGAATTTCAAATTTAAATTTCAAATTTAAATTTTAAACAATTTTAAACATCATGTGTAATAATATGTAATTTCAAAATTTTCAAATTTTTAATTACATATTTTTTTAAACATGATTTAAAATTAAATCTCAAACTTAAAAATCAAAATTTTCTGATTTTTGGACCGTTGGACCGCCGCCCCCGTGGGTGGCAGCCGCCGTGGGCAGCCACCAGCCCCGGAGGGGCTGGCAGCCCACGTCCGCCCTCCTGTGCAGCCCTGCCGGGCTGCAGGCCAAGCCTGCAGCGCCAGGCTGCACGCCTAGGCTGGGCGCAGCAGCCGGCAGGCTGCAGGCAGCGCCTGCAGCCAGAGGCTGCACGCCCAGGCTGCAGCCAGCCTTGGGCAGGCCACGGCCACCCCTGGCTGCAGGCAGAGCCTGCGGCCGTGGGTGGTGTGGGCCTGCACAGGGGCTGCCGCAGCCCCATCCTGCCCGAGGGCAGGGGCTGCAGCCCCACCAAGGTTTGTCGGCCTATCCCAAGGGGTCGTGTCTCGATTTTCGTGCCATATTCCAATTTACCTATTAGGATCTCCAAATTAATTTAAATCCCAATTAAATTGAAATTTTCCACACAATCAAAATTTCAATCTTTAAATCAAATTTAACTTTTGGGAAAAATAAATTACGGTCTTCAATCTTCAATCTCCTCCAAGAATAATTACATAAAAAATTCTAAACCGTTTCCGGTGTACAAAAAATCTAACCATAAAAATTCTAAGAGACAAAAATTAAAATCCATGGGAAAATTACAGTGTTAATAAACTGCTCCCATAGTTACATAAAAATTCCTAAATACAATTTTTCTAAATTCTAAGGAACCATAACCGGTATAAACAAGCATGCTTATAATAATTCAAAAAATTAAAATAACCACATACTTTATACATAATCCATGATAACAACATAAAGGAACCCTAGAATGCCACTCTCTAAATATCAAATCCATACATAAATAAAAAGACTAAGTAATTGTCTAATTTATGTACATGGCATAGTCATGAGATGGCTCTGATACCAATTGTAGGAAAATAAACCGGTAAAAACGTATCAGAGTGGCGTAGCGGAACAATAAAAAAAATTTTAGATCGTTAAATATCTCATGATGCCATATACAATAAACCAACAACAATTAAAACTCATACCTCAAGGACGCCAATGTGCAGGAGGAGAATGATCGGAGGCTTCAACCAACTAGCCTTCTCTACTATTCTCCAATTCCCGAATGGCTGAGTGTGTGGGCACTCTGAACCTCGATCGGTATGCTAGCACTGCTAGTCTTCTTCCAACCACTCAGATCTCTAAAGAACTTTATTGTCACGATGAGCTGTGCAACAATAAGCTTGCTCACCTGAGAGTCTGTGGTCTGAGAGAACTGGAGTGGCAGGACCTCTATTTATAGACCTGCATGAGGTGAATCTCTGAATTTGAATTGGATTAGGAAAAGATATTTTCCCTTATCCAAACCCATAAAATCTGAATTTTTCCAAGGGAGAATCTCCACAAAAAATTCGGTTTTCTTAGGATAAATCCAATCCAAATCTCAACAAGATTTTAACTAGAATTTTATCTCCCTTTTTCAACCCAAAAAATCCGAAAATTTCAAGGTGAATCTTCCCTAAAGATTTCGGCCATTATGGATAAGGGAGAATCAAAAATTCCACTAGGATTTTCAAGCTTGAATCTCATCTCAACCTTATCCAAAATAACCAAATTTCCTAGGAGTGATACTCCCTAATTTCGGCCACTTTTCAGGGAAGGAGAGAATCCAAATTCAACTAGGATTGAAGCTTGAATTTACCCTTGAATCTCATCCACAAAATCCGAAATTTCCTTGAGGATTATCTTCAAAATTTCGTCCCTTATTTGTTGGGATTTGGATTCAAAATTCAAGTAGGATTCTAACAAGATTATCCTCTCCAAATCCAACTCAAATTCGAATTTCAAACCTTGTGGATTTTCCACAACAAATTCGAATCCTACTTGGACTGTGATTCAAAATTTGAATTTCAAATTTCAAATTCAAATTTTAAATTCAAATTTCAAATTTCAAATTTCAAATTTAAATTTCAAATTCAAATTTCAAATTCGAAATTCAAATTTCAAATTCAAATTTCAAATTTCAAATTTCATATTTAAATTTCAAATTCAAATTTCAAATTCGAATTTCTAATTTCAAATTCAAATTTCAAATTCGAATTTCTAATTTCAAATTTAAATTTCAAATTCATATTTCAAATTCAAAATTCAAATTTCAAATTTCAAAATTCAAAATTCAAATTTCAAAATTCAAATTTCAAATTCCACAAAACGGTTGTGTTTCATATTCTTGTTCTCATGGATAATTTTCTACAACTCCAATCCAATCTCAAATAAAATCATGGCAACTTTATTTGGAGTTTGAATAATTGTGTACTCTATTATCCAAAACAAAATCTGAATACAACCGGAGAGAATCTTGTCTACCATCCTAATCCTGTGTCATCACCATCCATGCATAATAAACTAGCCAATAGCATACACAAATCAATTTGCCAAACGTTAAGGAATTATGTGGAGCTAGTAGAGGGACTGATTGGACATATATAATCGGGCTCTCATGATTCCATATGATCATCACTCTGTACTGAACAACTCAATCATATGATCACTAATTTCAGAGTTACACCACTATAAACCTGAAACTGAACTCCTAATTATATACCGTATTACGTAAGCCTGTGACGAGCTACCATCCAATGACCTTGTCATATATGCAAAACCCTTATATGATATCCATGATCAGCCTTAGGTCAAAGTCCGTTTAATCCTACTGATCAGGCTATCTTAAAGTTCCATTATACTACCGAATCAAGAAAATGATTATTCACCATATGTGAATAAGAAGTCATCCGCCCAGCAGACGACCCAAGGCCTTGTCCATTTTCACATTCAGTATAATGCCTTTAAGAGGATACCTTTAACTCCTCAGAGCTATGATTCCGATATCTGCAAACAAACCCTTCATCGTATACAAGTCATGCACCCAACGAACTGGTCTATAAGCTTACTACCTCTGAGACGCTTTAGCCATTGGAACATCAAAGTACACAAGTCATATACATGAAGTAGTTCATTTACTCAGGATTAAGGTTATTGCACAATGAACGTCAAAAGCAGATTGATCCACTCATAGCGGACTACGTAGATCAATCACGCTTTAGTCCCGGTCTAATATGTCACCACCGAGCAACATATCCATGTCTCTACTTGGGAGTCCAGCTCCAGACAGTCAAGACAAACCGTCCCCTTTAAGGCTTTAGACAACATAATAGTCCTAACATGAGTTAGATGCTCGGTCTAACCCCATAGACTACAGACCATAGTTTAGACTACTAACTTTAGAACATTGTCTTCTCGTATACAAAAGTCCATTGCATGCAACGTTCTAACAGTTTTAACACAAGCAGTCAGTGAGCCATATTTGCTTACATTTACTTTAACATGTAAATAAGACGAGGACAGATAGCAATGTAATGAATAACCTCTATGTATAATTTTATTATCCAGCTCAAAATGAATACATCAAAATGTCTCTAATACTTAGGGCATTTCCTAACATGTGCTGCCCAAAGTCGCCAAAAAGCTCAAAAATTCCCGCCATCGTATCTCTGCCGTTCGACGTCCGATCAACATGATTCCGGTCCCAATAGATTCGAGGTGAAGAGTAGAACAAAACCTAGGCCTCATTTCACCTCAACGGCCACCGGATCGTACTGCCCAAGTCTGCCGTGTTGTCGACATGAAAGTCACTATTTTCGGTGGAGGTGAGTCACATCGCCTGTCTCAAAATGTTCAGAATAGGGCGAAAAACAAAAGCCCTATGCTAATTGCATGAAACAATGCTGGGACGATAGAGATCAGAGCTTCACCACTATCAACCACAGTAGGAGGGGTTGTTTTCGATGATTCGAGCCTCGAATCGAGCAATTGACATCGGATTTTGGTTCCTCTTGTCGAGCTCTTCAAGATGGTGTCCACCTTCACCCTCGCCGCCGCACGGTCAATGCCGATCAACGATGACCCGGACCCTGAAATTTGATGAATGGCTCTCTGGCCTCTTTTCAACGTTCCGAACACATCCGCGACATCGGATTTGCAAACCAAAATTTCAAAAGTGAAGAACGATGATTCAAAGATTGTGCAGTCGAGACCAAAAGACTCTTTTGATCATCAATAGGAACAACTTTGGTAGTGATTTTGATCCCTTCATTCCTTATTTTATTATTGGAATGACTATGTATTAATTGTGGATTATTGGTTTGAGAAATTATAAGAAAAAATGGATGAAATATCAAAAAAGAAAATGTGTGGAAATGTGAATATTTTTACGTAAAAAGTTGAGTTTTTACGTAAAAATTAGGCCTCTGGTTTAGTACATGGTAGATTAGAATTTAGTTAGATGGTTTTGAGGCGTTTCCTAAATACCGGGAACTCAAAAATTAAGCGAAAATACTGTCGAATTTTATAAAACAGTACAAATGGGTATTTTAGGAAACAAGATGTAAAAAAATATGATCGAGATGGAAACCCGAGCCCTCTCAGTGACCTAGGCCTGGGAAAAAAGGATGGACGTTTTGAGGATTAGCAAACCACCCATTCGAAATCTCTAAATGCAAGAAAACGAAAAAAAAAAAAAGGATGACCTCTATGTCAAAATAGTACCACCCGAGGGACGGGTGTGAGCTAAGTATAAAATTTAGGGGGATTAAAAATGGTAGAGGTAGTCCGGTTGGCTACTACACCAAACACGCAAAGTAACTCGATAGGCTACATAGTCAACGATGCGTGAGGTAACCGGTCAGTTGACTGGTCGGTTAACCAGTCAAGGACCGAGTTTGAACGGGATAGTGAGAGATGGTGATTAATTTGTCAAGTAGACAAATTAATCAAGCACGATTAGAAATTAGATACAAAATTCCTAAAGTAGAACAGTTGGGTATCGATAGGCATCGATACCACACAACGATAGATTTATTAGTCACTAACGATAGTAGTGACCTCAGAACGACGTTAATTAATTTATTGGTTAAATAAATTAATTAACCACGATTAGAAAATCAAACTCTTAAGAGGAGAGCAGTTAGTACAGATAAGGATCGGTACCACACAACGATAGAATTTTTATTAGTCACTAACGACCATAGTGACCTAAAAGCGAGTTTTAACGGAAATGCATTATGATTTCAGGTAGAGACCTGTAAATTGATGATGCAAGGTACAAATTTGCCTACAGATCAGGTAAGTACAACTCCGCCTACAGCATGAATGAAATGAGATTAAAACAGTGTTTTCAATCTATGGTATGTATGCAAATGGTGTTGATGATTGCATAATACAGTATGTTTCATAATCACGTTAAATTTATGAATAGTATAAGTTAGATGTCATTACATCCCGATTGCGTAAGATTAGGGGATAGCTTAGAAGAGCTCATGGCATATCAGACATAATTTCATAATTGGGTAATAAAATAAAAGTATTGGTATAATGGGCCAAGGCCCACAGTTTATATAGGGCCAAAGGCCCATAGTTTATATCGGGCCAAGACCCACAGTTTATATAAAGACAGAGGCCCACAGTCTATATAGGGCCAGAGGCCCACAGTTTTATATCAAGCCAAGGCCCATAGTTTATAACGGGCCAAGGCTTACTATGATCACGGGCGTTCCCGATGAGTTGTGCGCAGTTTGGTACTGACACCAGTGCCCTTCAGATAAGAAAAGATGATGAATAATGAAGCATAAATTAAGCATAATCAGTTCATGCATTGTACACAATATGCCCTAGAGATAGTTATAGTATGCTTTTTAGTTACATGACATGATATGTCCCCATGATATGCATTCTGTGATATGCTTATGTTTCCATGACCTGTGTGAATGTGTGATATGCTTGACAGTTTTGTATATGCCTTATAGTATGTCCTATGTTTTAATCCATGTTTTGCGGATGATATGTTATACTTACTGGGTATAAAGCTCACAGTGTGTGTTCATACTGTAGGTAAGCTACCTATGGCTTAGACCTCGATGGACGATGTGAAGGAAAATAAATCGTTAAAAATGTATCAGAGTGGCGCAGCGGAACAATAAAAATTTTTAGATCATTAAATATCTCATGATGCCATATACAATAAACCAACAACAATTAAAACTCATACCTCAAGGACGCCAATCTTGCAGGAGGAGAATGACCGGAGGCTTCAACCAACTAGTCTTCTCTACTATTCTCTAATTCCCGAATGGCTGAGTGTGTGGGCACTCTGAACCTCGATCGGTATGCTAGCACTGCTAGTCTTCTTCCGACCACCCAGATCTCTAAAGAACTTTATTGTCACGATGAGCTGTGCAACAATAAGCCTGCTCACCTGAGAGTCTGTGGTCTAAGAGAACTGGAGTGGCAGGACCCCTATTTATAGACCTGCATGAGGTGATTCTCTGAATTCGAATTGGATTAGGAAAAGATGTTCTCCCTTATCCATATCCATAAAATCCGAATTTTCCATGGGAAAATCCCAACAATAAAATTCAGTTTATTTAGGATAAATCCAATCCAAATCTAAACAATATTTTAACTAGAATTTTATCTCCCTTTTTAACCAAAAAATCTGAAATTTCCTAGGAGATTTTTCCTCCAAAAATTCGGCCACATTTAGGCTAAGGGAGAATCAAAATTCCACTAGGATTTTCAAGCTTGAATCTTATCTCAACCTTATCCAAAATAACCGAATTTTCCTAGGAGATTTCCTCCATAATTTCGGCCACTTTTTAGGGAAGGAGAGAATCCAAATTCAACTAGGATTGAAACTTGAATTTTCCGTTGAACCTTATCCACAAAAACTGAAATTCCATTGAGGATTATCCTCAAAAATTTTGTCCACTTTTGTTAGGATTTAGATTCAAAATTCAAGTAGGATTCTAACAAGATTATCCTCTCCAAATCCAACTCAAATTTGAATTTCAAACCTTGTGGATTTTCCACAACAAATTCGAATCCCACTTGGACTGTGATTCAAAATTTGAATTTCAAATTTTAAATTCGAATTTCAAATTCAAATTTCAAATTTCAAATTTCAAATTTCAAATTTAAATTTCAAATTCAAATTTCAAATTCGAATTTCAAATTCAAATTTCAAATTCAAATTTCAAATTCAAAATTCAAAATTCAAATTTCAAAATTCAAATTTCAAAATCCACAAAAACGGTTGTGTTTCAAATTCTTGTTCTCATGGATAATTTTCTACAACTCCAATCCAATCTCAAATAAAATCATGGCAACTTTATTTGGAGTTCGAATAATTGTGTACTCTATTATCCAAAACAAAATTTGAATCCAACCGGAGAGAATCTTGTCTACCATCCTAATCCTGTGTCATCACCATCCATGCATAATAAACTAGCCAATAGCATACACAAATCAATTTGCCAAACGTTAAGGAATTATGTGGAGCTAGTAGAGGGACTGATTGGACATATATAATCGGGCTCCCGTGATTCCATATGATCATCATTCTGTACCGAACAACTTAATCATATGATCACTAATTTCAGAGTCACACCACTATAAACCTGAAACTGAACTCCCAATTATATACCGTATTACGTAAGCCTGTGACGAGCTACTATCCAATGACCTTGTCATATATGCAAAACCCTCATATGATATCCATGATCAGCCTTAGGTCAAAGTCCGTTTAATCCTACTGATCAGGCTATCTTAAAGTTCCATTATACTACCGAATTAAGAAAATGATTATTCACCATATGTGAATAAAAAGTTATCCGCCCAGCAGACGACCCAAGGCCTTGTCCATTTTCACATTCAGTATAATGCCTTTAAGAGGATACCTTTAACTCCTTAGAGCTATGATTCCGATATCTGCAAACAAACCCTTCATCGTATACAAGTCATGCACCCAACGAACCGGTCTATAAGCTTACTACCTCTGAGACGCTTTAGCCATTGGAACATCAAAGTACAAAAGTCATATACATGAAGTAGTTCATTTACTCAGGATTAAGGTTATTGCACAATGAACGTCAAAAGTAGATTGATCCACTCATAGCGGACTATGTAGATCAATCACGCTTTAGTTCCGGTCTAATATGTCACCACCAAGTAACATATCTATGTCTCTACTTGGGAGTCTAGCTCCAGACAGTCAAGATAAACTATCCCCTCCAAGGCTTTAGACAACATAATAGTCTTAACATGAGTTAGATGCTCGGTCTAACCCCATAGACTACAGACCATAGTTTAGACCGCTAACTTTAGAACATTGTCTTCTCGCATACAAAAGTCCATTGCATGCAACGTTCTAACAGTTTTAACACAAGCAGTCAGTGAGCCATATTTGCTTACATTTACTTTAACATATAAATAAGACGAGGACAGATAGCAATGTAATGAATAACCTCTATATATAATTTTATTATCCAGTTCAAAATGAATACATCAAAATGTCTCTAATACTTAGGGCATTTCCTAACACGATGATGGCAGCAGAGGCAGATGTGAGGGTGAGGTTGTGGATACCATCACGAGTTTGTCTTCTGCAGTATGTTGAGTAATTCTTTATATTTTGAGGATCGAGTTATGTTAAGTAATGAACAGTTCAGTATCTTTTGAGTATATATGTGTATTTGACCTTAAATTGTATTAAGACCCTTAAGTACTTTTAAAGTATTTTTAAGTACATATGTCTATAGTAAAGCATACGTATTCAAAAAAAAATCTCTAAATTATAGTATTAAAATAAGTAAGTTTGAGTAATAGATTTCAAGTAAGCTAAGTATAAGTAGTTTTAAGTGATGGTCTGGGGCCGCTAGGGTTCCAAGTTGTCACAGCTAGTCTAAAAAACACAAGCCTTAACTTTCATCTTGAGAGTAAGCTTTAATTATGTCTCATTAAAAACCCTCTAACCACAACTCAGTGGGAAAAAGACTGAACTGGAAAATGAGTATATAATTACCATAGACAGTTGGCTTGTATATCACGACCAATAGTATTTGACCAAAAATCTAGAGGATCAAATCATCATATGTCTTTAGACATGTGCACCACATAAGAAACTGTTAGGCAAAATATGGAAAATACAAAGAAGAATAATTTATCTAATTAACTTGTTACAATAAGGGAAATATTACAACATGAATTTAACATTCAACCGAACTTAAATGGAATCAAAGATGATGTTGAGGCACGTGAAGCATGTTTTCCTTAAAACAAATTCCTCCCCTCCAAGAGTGCTTGAGGATACGTAGGACGTCCATTTCTCAGGATACAATGACAACCACAGAATCACATAACACTATCAGAACCATCACATCGAACTCAAACTTGCACCTTTCCTCTATCACCAAAACCAACTACAAAGCTGGCAAAAGAACTAAAGAACAAAAGAAAGAAAGAAAGCTAGTGTTTTGTATGTTTGTGTTGTGTTTTTTTTTTTCATATAAGAAATGGCCTTTATATAGGCACATAAAATGAGATGTTACATGCATGGATTAATGGGATTAATCATCCATTAAACCAAAATTTAACCCTTAAATTCATGAGTTTCATTTTATGCATTGCACTTGGCCATTTCTATGTCTAAGTTTGGATTTTCCATGGTGGAAACTGAAAATCCTTTTGCATTCTTAAGGAAAAAAACTCCCACATTCATGTATATTCATGGTGATCTCCATTAAACTCCATTAGTCCTCCTATTAAGCTCTTTAACCAAGCCAATTAACTCCTTAACCAAGAAAATTTGGTTTTGAGGAGAATATGGATGGTCTTGGCTTTTCTTGGGTCGAAAAAAAATAAAGAAAATTACAAAACAAAGCCCACACGAGGTGGGCTTTTTTGGTCTAACATTCATGTTCGCAGGTCGCGGGCGCACACGATGGGCCCTTAACCCGCCATGTTCGGGATTTGCACCCCCCTTGCACGTGAGAGAGCCTTTTAGGTGTAGATGCTTACCTAGGCCTTGAAATGCAATCCCTTATATACACCACCATGGCTTCACTCCTAGCCGATGTGGGATTTTTACAATTTCCCTTTTAAGCTACTATTTCAAGTGGCACATTTGGAGCATCAATTTCTCATTCACCCGATTATCATTTTGAGCGTGTAAATATCCGATTTTGATCTCCTCGCAATGAAGAGCGCAAATCCATCGAGACTTAGCCCAAACTCTAATTGGGCCTCATTCAAAATCGGGCCTCAAACTAAGCCTTTATCATGGCTTAAATAAGCCATTTTCCAACAATCCCCCACATGAATGAAAATTGACTGACAACGAGAAAACACAGACTCGACTGGTGATAGAGTTTTGCAATCGATATCTACATAGGATAGGTAGGCATTAACCCTTGAATCTTCCCTTGTGAGATTATATTTACTTTACTGACTGATCAATAGATGTGATGTCCTTGAACTGTTCTGCCATTTGTGTAAACGATAATATAACTCACATAGATATCTTCCTGACAGAGTTTAGTTTTCATGGTTATGTTTGTTTTGGCCATGTACATCTGCCTGGTTCTGCAAGAGTTTTGAAGAATTAAGCCTGCATAATTCTCCTTTGAAGCGGCCCTACTTCTTTCTCACATAGGTATTTCTTATTCGAGAGTAACCCATATTACTCCGCTCGGATTCTCAATGTATCTGATGTATAATAATCATTAAAAACAAATGTTTAACCTTTTCTCGAATGGATTTCACTTTTTATCATAAGAATGGGCTGGGGTAACCCCTACAGTGAATTGAGCTAGTCTACACAATTTAGTTGTCCTATTGAACCTAAATCTTGGGATCTCCAGTCAACTAGGATGGGTTTCCATTACTTCGACCAATTTTTTCATGGGCTTTAGTTCCATTCCTTTCGATGTTTTCTCAACTTGATCTTTATTCAAACCTTTGCTCAACGGATCTGCAATATTATCTTTTTACCTTATATAGTCAATGGCCATGACTCCGGTTAAGATTAGTTATCTAATGGTATTATGTCGGTGATGTATATGTATTGACTTACCATTGTACATCGTGTTATGCACTCTACCAATGACTGATTGGCTATCACTATGTACGCCTGTTACAGGTACAGGCTTTGGCTAATTCGGAATGTCCTCCAAGAAATGTCTAAGCCATTCAGCTTCCTCGCCATATTTATCCAAGGCAACAAATTCAGCTTCCATTATGGATATGGTTATTACCATTTGCTTAGAGGATTTTCATGAAATAGCTACACCACCCAAGGTAAATATATATCCATTGGTAACTTTAGAATTCTGTGTATCGGATATCCAACTTGCATTAGAGTATCCTTCCAATACAGCAGGTTCTCTTGAGTAATTTAGTCCATAATCACGAGTATATCTTAAGTACCTCAATACTCTCATAATTGCTTTCCAGTGGTCATCCCTTGGATTACTTGTGAATCTGCTTAATTTACTCATAGTGAATGTAATGTTTGGTCTTGTATAGCTCATTTGGTACATCAGACTGCCAATTGTTAGGAAATGCCCTAAGCATGAAAGATATTTTGATGTGTTTCATTTATTTTGAACTGGATCATAAAATTATATAGAGGTTATTTATTATATTACTGTTTGTCCTTATACTATTTACATGTTAAAGTAAATGTAAGTAAATATGGCTCACTAACTGCTTGTGTTAAAACTATTAGAACATTGTATGCAATGGACTTTTGTATGTAAGAAGACAATTTCCAAAGTAAGCGGTCTAAATTAAGGTCTGTAATCTATGGGGTTAGATTGAGTATCTAACTCATGTTAAGACTATTATGTTATCTAAAACCATAGTAGGGATGGTTTGTCTTGACTATCCGGAGCATAGACTGCTGAGTAGAGACATAGATATGTTGCTAAGTGGTGACATATTGGACCGGGACTAAAGCATGATTGATCTACGTAGTTTGTTATGAGTGGATCAATCTACTTTTGACGTTCATTATGCAATAACCTTAAACCTAAGTGAATGAACTACTTCATGTATATGACTTGTGTACTTTGATGTTCCAATGGCTAAAGCATCTCAGAGGTAGTAAGCTTATAGACCGATTCGTTGGGTGCATGACTTGTATATGATAGAGGGTTTATTTGCAGATATTGGAATCATAACTCTAATAAGGAGTTAAGGGTGTCCTCTTAAAGGCATTATATTAGATGTGAAAATGGACAAGACTTTGGGTCATCTACTAGGCAGATGACTTTTTATTCACATATGGTGAATAATCATTTTCTTATTCAGTAGTATAGTGGAACTTTAAGATAACTTGATCAGTAGGATTAAACAGATTTTGACCTAAGGCTGATTATGGATATCATATGAGGGTTTTACATACATGACGAGGTCATTGGACATTAGCTTGTCCCAGGCTTTCGTAATACGGTATATAATTGGGAGTTCAGTTTCAGGTTTATAGTGGTATGACTCTGAAATTAGTGATCATATGATTGAGTTGGTCAGTATAGAATTATAATTATATGGATTCACAGGAGCCCAATTATATATGTCCAATTAGTCCCTCTACTAGCTCTACATAATTCCTTAACGAATGCCAAATTGATCAGGGTATACTTATTGGCTAGTTGACTATGCATGGAAGGTGTAGACATAGGATAAAGGTTGGAAGACAAGATTCTCTCTAGTTGAATTCGGATTTTGTTTTAGATAATAGAGTACACAATTATCCGAACTCCAAATAAAGTTGCCATGATTTTGTTTGAGTTTGAATTGGAGCTGCAGAAAATTATCCATGAGGACAAAATTTGAAATACAACTTTTTGTGGAGTTTGAAATTTGAAATTTGAAATTTAAATTTTGAATTGGAAATTTATATTTGAAATTTCAATTTGAAATTCGAATTTAACATTTGAATTTGAAATTTAAATTTGAAATTTGAATTCGAAATTGAAATTTGAATTTTGAATTTGAAGTTTGAATTTTGAAATTTGAACTTTGAAATTAGAATTCAAATTTTGAATCAAATCCATGTGAGATTCGAATTTTTGTGGATAATCCGACATGATAGAATTCAGTTTTGATATGAATAATGGAGAGGAAAATCTTGTTTGAATCCTACTTGAATTTTGAATCCTAAACCTAAGCAAAAGTGGTCGAATTTGTTAAGGCATAATAACCCTAGGAGATTTCGATTTTTGTGGATAAGGATGAAAGGGAATCAAGCTAGAAAATCCTACTTGGATTTTGATTCCTCTCCTTCACAATGGTGGTCGAAATTCAATGGATAGGGCCTAATGACATTTCAGTTTTTGGTGGATAAGGTTCAAGGGAAATTCAAGCAAGAAAATCCTACTTGAATTTTGATTCTCTCCCTCATAAAGTGGTCGAAATTTTTATGGATAAACCTAATAGGATTTTCGATTTTGTGTGATAAGGGTGAGATAAAATTCAAGCTAGAAAATTCTATTTGAATTTTGATTCTCCTCACACTAGGGTGGCCGAATCTAGCCTTGTTCTTAGGCTAGGGAAAATTCAGTTATAGTGGATAATGATGAGATAAAATTATAGTTGAAATCCTATTTGAATTTGGAATATAAAATCTACACTAAGGTGGTTGAATCTTCCCATGATTGTGGCCTATAGGGAATTCAGATTTTGCGAGGAAAGGAAGGGAGAAAATCTTCTCCTAGTCCAATTCGAATTCAAGAGATCACCTCATGCCAGCCTATAAATAGGGGTCTTGCAACTCCAGTTCTCTTAGACCACAGACTCTTAGGTGAGCAGGCTTATTGTTGCATAACTCACCGCGACAATAAGTTCTTTAGAGATCAGGGTGGTTAGAAGAAGACTAGCAGTGCTAGCATATCGATCGAGGAACCGAGTGCCTACACACTCTACCATCCGGGAATTGGAGAATAGTAGAGAAGGTTAGCTGGTTGAAACCCTCTGGTCATTCTCCTCCTGCAGTTTGGTGCCCTCTGAGGTTTGAGTTTATATTGTTATTAGTTTATTGTATATGGCATCACGAGATATTTAACGATCTTGAAAAATTTTTGTAATTCTACTGTGCCACTCTAATACGTTTTTTACCAATTTTATCCTACAATTGGTATTAGAGCCATCTCGTGATTATGCCATGTACATAAATTAGGCAATTAGTTAGTCTTTTTATTTGTGTATAGATTTGATATTTAGTGAGTGGCATTCTAGGTTTTCTTTATGTTGTTATCATGGATTATGTGTATAGTATGTGGTTATTTTAATTTTTTAAATTATTATAAGCATGCTTGTTTATGCCGGTTATGGTTCCTTAGAATTTAGAAAATTATATCTAGGAATTTTTTTGTAACCATGGGAGCGGTTTATCATCACCGTAATTTTGCCATGGATTTTAATTTTTTGTCTTTTAGAATTATTATGATTAGAATTTTGATACACCGGAAAGGGTTTAGGAAATTTTATGTAATTATTCTTGGAGGAGATTGAAGTTTGAAGACCATAATTTATTTTTTCCCAAAAGTTAAATTTAATTTAAAGATTGAAATTTTGTTTGTGTGGAAAATTCCAATTTAATTAGGATTTAAGTTAATTTTTGGAGATCCAAATGTATAAATTGGAATAAGGAACGGAAATTAGGGACCGACCCCTCGGGATGGGCAACCAGCTTGGTGGGGCTGCAGCCCCTGCCCTCGGGCAGGATGGGGCTGCAGCAGCCCCTGTCCAGGACTAGACCACCCACGGTCGTAGGCTTTGCTTGCAGCCAGGGGTGGCCGTGCCCCCACCCCCCCCAGGCGCTGGCTGAGGCCCTAGGCTGCAGGCGCTGCCGTAGCCTGGTGGGTTACTGCACCCACCCAAGTGTGCAGCCCATGGCTACAAGCGCTACTTGTAGCCTGGTGGCTACTGCGCCCACCGGGGCGTGCAGTCTGAGGCTGCAGCCCTACCTGTAGCCCGGCACGCTGCACCCGGCCTGGTGTAGGCTTCCAACCCCCCGGGGGCTGGGGCCTGGGGGCTACCCACGATGATTGCGGGTCTTCGGGGCCCGTGGGCCAACATGCTGAAAAACGAAAAATTTTGATTTTTAAATTTAAGATTTAATTTTTAACCATGTTTAAAAATATGTAATTGAAAATTTAAAATTTTTTAAATTACATATTATTACACATGAAATTTAAATTATTTAAAATTTTGAATTTGAAATTTAAATTTGAAATTTGAATTTGAAATTTAAATTTTTAAAATTTAAAATTTAAATGATTCTTGGGATGAGAAATAAATGGAGAGGCTACATAAAGATTGATACAAGAAAACGAAACAATTCAAGATCCAAAGAATGCTTTGTGTGACGTCCCCGAACTTCGGTCACACGAAACTGTCACAATCTGGCTTCGTTGTCGATCGAGACAGCCCGTGGACCTCATCGGGTCGCCACTAAAATACTTTTACTTTGCAACTCTCATTTTACAGGGCCCAAAATTTACGCCCATTTTTTTTTATATACTTTTCTCGCATGAAAGTCATGTATGAAAGCCATATAAACTTTAAAACTAAACTTTTAGTTATCTTTTATACAATATAACATAATTTACAAAGATATTTTTTTTTTCAACTTTGTTTCTCAAAATACATTTTTTTTAATCTCTCTCTTCGACGCTCAACAGAAGACTAGTGGTAGGACCATAATCCACAATGGATTCCCTATCCCATTGGCACTGCGTATCCTGTCGCCATCCAGGTAATCTATTGGATAGGTTTCTTACCTGCAACATGAATAAACCGGTGAGCTAACAGGCTCAGTAAGTTCAAACATACATAATATGAATCACATAGATTCAAAAATATTAATAATAAAATTTCCTATAAATAGTACTATTCATCTATGAATAGTACTATTCATCATAACAGTAACTTTGACTTTTGAACGGTAAATAGTAACTTTGACTTTAACTGATTACTATTCACATCACCCTAACCGAGTCCATTACACTTAACGTTAGTGTCGGTTATGCTCAATTATGCTTAATTATGGCTTTCATCACATTTTTGGTCATTATCTTTGTTTATGTTTTGGATATGACTCATTTTGGCCTTGTACTATAATATGTGCACTGACTGTAAGGAGTCTTGGGAGTGACCCTGAGGCTAATTCTCCCCAGTCCATCATCGCCTGAAGCGGTCATTGTGTCCCCGAAGGACCTATAAACCTCCACCTTATCATTGGAGGCTGGTACGCCAAATATAGTTTCATTACCGTCTTTCAATTACAGTTCCGACCAGGTTGCATTAATCATCATCTCAAAGTCAGGAACCTTTCATGCCCATAGGTCTTAACACATTCTTCCTTAAAGGGTGTGTCTTAAATTTAGTCACACTCTTTCTGTAGTATACCCACAGTACACCTCTCAATTTATCATTTCTCTGGGTGTGTTCGTCTAACTACACCCTAATGCCCATAGGACTTAACATCTAATGTACAATTTATACATAATTAAATATCACAATATTTCATGTTGCGGACATGAAAATGCTTGAACTTACCACAACTGCGATAATGTCCACCTTCAGAAATCCTCCGTAGTTTTGTTATCTTCTTTAGTTTGTGTCCCTACAAACAGAGTATTGTCTGTTAATACCCATCATCATTTATCACATTGGATATATTCATTTTGTGACTAACTTTACAACACATTTCATCTCTTTATATGGTACATGGCTTGATACACGCCCGTGTTTAAATGTACACACTCGTGTACTTATAAATTTTAGATTTTTAACTTTAAAATCTTAATTATAGCCTCTAGAATCTTATTTAAAGCATTCTAGAACCTTAACGGTCCTTTCCGAGCCTTTCAGAAATTTTTGGTCAAAATGACCATTTTACCCCTAATGGGTCTCGGGATCATAACAATTTCATTCTATCATTTTTCTGGGATTTTCTAAGTCCAAATATCATAAAATAATATTTCTTAAGCTTTCATATATTTTTACAGCATTATTTACTGAAATTTGATAACTATTCCTCACCCGACCCCTAGGGTACTATTAATCCGACAACTAGGGTTGTTTCTTGTTTTTCTAGCATTTCGGAGCCTCAAATTGGTATTTCACTACTCCTGAAATGTTTCTCATCCCGTTCTCGAGTCTTGGTTCCTAAGGGGTTCAGGTTTTCTATCTCGTCCATAAATTTTCCCCCTTATTTCCTAAACTACCCCTAACATGAATTTTTCCTGTTCTCGACATTTTAGACATTGGAGGTTCATTTTACTATTCCTCTTAGGTTTGGTTTTCCATTACCAACTCTAACATACTGAGGGGTCTTGGTTTCCTTTTGCGAGCCTACATTTTTACCCCTCATTTCCCAAAATGCCCTTATGTTATTTTAGAAATTTTGGCAGTATTTCTGCTTATATTTTTAGGTTTCCCCAGCATTAGGTATGCCTTAGAACCTTGGTACCCACCACATACTATACTAGAGATCTATTTTATGCAAAGTTACCAAACTTTACGTAAAACTTTTCTACATTAACATCATTCAAATCACAACATATCAATTCACCATTTTTTTCATCATAACCCACGGTTTTTCTCATGGTATTCAACACTAAAAATTTTTATCACACAACTTAATTATTATATTTCATTCTTAAGGTTTCTAATGCACATTTCAACATCAAAACCTTAAGAAAATTTTCATTCCAACCCTAGCCTTATGCCATGGTTTTTATGTCCAAAGCCATAAGAAAATTTTCTCCTATTCCTATGGTCTTCCATTACATTTCTTCATCAATTTTTCCTCACAAAAATGTCCATTTTCTCATGTATATAGGCCACGGATTTTACAAAGAAACATGCATTAATTTTGCTTGTTTCAAGTTTCTAAATCATGCTTTCATCACTACATCACCAAATCAACATAAACACTACAACAATTCATCAAATTTTCAACATTTTTCCACACCAATACGCCACGGTTTTCATGAAGAAAATCAACAAGAAATGCTTCAAAATTATGGCTCACCTTGTAAATTTGATCCCTTGATATTTGGACTAGGATTGAAGGCTAATTTTTTGAAGAAAATTTGTCAAAATTTTGGCATAAAAGGGGAAGGAAGCTCACGGCCACAAGGGAGTAGAATTTGGCTGCATTTTTCTGATTTTCAAAGTGGATTTTCCTCACCTATTTATAGGCAGTGGTGGACCATTTGGCAATTTTTCCTAATAATTTAGAAATTATTTAGGGACTTTTCAGCAAACTTTTAGGGGTCAAAATAAAAATTTTTGGCTAATTTTTGTTGCTTTTGGCCGAACCCCTTTTTCCCATATTTATCAATTTTTTTTCCAAGTCATTCAGCTAAATCTTGGCCCTTAATCCAAGATTCCCATTAATCTTAGCCATTAATGCTACCTACCTTCCTTTATAAGCCTTAAATTCCATTTATTACATCACATTTATGATGTCACCATGACATCATCTAATTAATTCCTATATATTAATTCGTGGTCAACGTTTGATCGAAAGTCAAATCGAACGAAAATTTACCAAAATCACGTAGGTGGGTTTCTGACGCATTTGGTGCGATCGGTCTGCCTTATTTTGCTTCCGTTTGACCAAAATTCATTACCATAGATTTTCTTCTTTTAGTGCACTTCAGTTTACTCTCCAAGGTTTTTGGCTCCGTTTTAGGGCCAACTTACCCGTTTCGGTTCGGGTAGATTTTTTATCACCGAACTTGCACACTTTAATGCTGTTAGAACATTTTCATTGCATTCTAACTGTTAGGAAATGCCCTAAGCATTAGAGACATTTTGATGTATTTATTTTGAACTGGATATAAAATTATATATAGAGGTTATTCATTACCTTGCTATCTGTCCTCGTTTTATCTACATGTTAAAGTAAATGTAAGCAAATATAGCTCACTGACTGCTTGTGTTAAAACTATTAGAACATTGCATGCAATGAACTTTGGTATGCGAGAAGGTAATGTTCCAAAGTAAGCGGTCTAAACTAAGGTCTGTAGTCTATGGGGTTAGACCGAGCATCTAACTCATGTTAAGACTATTATGTTATCTAAAGCCATGGAGGGGACAGTTTGTCTTGACTGTCTGGAGCATAGACTCCCAAGTAGAGACATAGATATGTTGCTTGGTGGTGACATATTAGACCGGGACTAAAGCATGATTGATCTACGTAGTCCGCTATGAGTGGATCAATCTGTTTTTGACGTTCATTGTGCAATAACCTTAATCCTGAGTAAATGAACTATTCCATGTATATGACTTGTGTACTTTGATGTTCCAATGGCTAAAGCATCTGAGAGGTAGTAAGCTTATAGACCGGTTCGTTGGGTGTATGACTTGTATACGATGAAGGGTTTGTTTGCAGATATCGGAATCATAGCTCTAAGGAGTTAAAGGTATCCTCTTATGAACTTTAAGCAAAAGGCAGGTACTCCGGTGAAGGACTATATGATCACTCTAATGAGATTCTTCGCTGAGGCTGCCGAGAATGGTGCTGAGTTGGACTACAACACCCAGATCGAGATGGTGTTCAAAACTCTGTCTAAAGATTTTGTGGGGTTTAAGGCCGCATACAATCTGGCGACAAAGGAGTTAGGACTAACCGAGCTCATGAAGCAACTATAGGCTTATGAGCGGATGATCAGGGATGAGGATGCGGTCCGACCTAAAGGAGAGGCCAATTTGGCAGAATCTTCCAATCCCTCATGGAAGAGGAAGAGGCCAAATAAGAAGCAAGTGGCTTCTAGTTCTTCTAATCCTCCTGTCTCGGACGGGAAGAAGAAGAAGAAGAACAAGAAGCCCAAGGACCCTAAAAAGTCCAAATGCTTCCATTGTGGGAAGGTAGGTCATTTTAAGAAGGCTTGCCGAGAATTCCTAGCCACCAAGGGCAAGGAAGGTAAGGAACTTCATTACTTGGAAGCGTGTTTGGTGGAAGAATTGAAAGACACTTGAGTCATTGATTCAGGCGCCACTAATCATGTTTGTGTTTCTATGCAGGGGTTCGTGGAAACGAGAAGTCTACATAATAGGAGCATCTCGTTGCGGACTGGAGATGGTAGCTTGGTGGTGGCTGAGGCAGTGAGAGATGTTTACCTTTACTTTGATCAATTTAGGTTTATTTTATTGAAAGACTGTTTTTATGTTCCTAATTTTAGGAGGAACCTTATATTGGTAGCTTGTTTAATAAAGGATTCTTATTCAGTTTCTTTTAGTAAAAGAGTTTATATTCGTAGAAATAAGTCTTTTATCTGTTCTGGATGGATGGATGGAAACCTATATTTGATCAAACTAAAGATGTATTCACTGCTTGACACTGAATTAATTGATAACTCTAAAAGGTTGAAAGTTTCTCACTTAAACAAGGTGTATCTTTGGTATTTAAGACTTGGTCATATTAATCAGGATAGGATTCAAAGATTGGTGAAAGACGGTCCTCTGGAATCTTTGGAGGAGGTACGTCTTCCCCAATGTGAGTCTTGTCTAGAGGGTAAAATGACTAAGAGGTCTTTTGGAGCTAAGGGTACAAGGGCTCAGGAGCTCTTAGAAATTGTACACACTGACGTATGTGGCCCCATGAACGTCACAGCACGAGGAGGGTTCGAGTATTATGTCTCTTTCATAGATGATTACTTGAGGTATGGATATGTGTATCTGATGCATCGCAAGAGCGAAACCTTTGACAAGTTCAAAGAGTATCGTGCGGAAGTGGAAAAGCAATTGGATAAATCCATAAAGACACTTCGATCTGATCGAGGTGGCGAATATCTCTCCGATGAATTTCTAGTACATCTTGTAGAGAACGGGATATTATCCCAATTGACTGCACCTGGTACTCCACAACAGAATGGTGTAGCCGAAAGGAGAAACAGGACCTTGTTGGATATGGTACGGTCCATGATGAGTTATTCAACGCTGCCATTATCATTTTGGGGATATGCTTTACAAACGGCATGCTATATTCTGAACCAGGTTCCAAGCAAATCAATTCCTAGAATTCCGTATGAATTGTGGCGTGGCAGGAAGCCCTCCCTTGGACATATGAGAATATGGGGCTGCCCGACGCATGTACTGGATGGGAATGCGAAGAAGTTGGAACCAAGATTAGAATTGTGCATGTTTGTAGGATATCCAAAAGGAACTAAAGGAGGTCTGTTCTATAACCCGAAGGAACAAAAAGTCATTGTCTCAACCCATGTGACATTCTTGGAGGAAAGTCACATGAATGACTTTAAACCTCGAAGCAAAGTGGTGCTAGAGGAGTTATCGGGTGAAAGAACTGCTCCATAGATTTCGGTCTTGGACGCAAGTCTGAGTTCCGGTGAAAGACCTGTAGACGATCAACAATTTAGGGTGCCTCGTTATAGTGGGAGGGTTTCTAAGAAACCTAATTTCTTCATATATGATGCTGAGGTATACCAGGCCGAGGCTCATGAGCAAGAGGATGATCCGGTCACCTATGATGAACATATAAATGATGTTGATTCTAAATCTTTGAAACAGGTTATGAACAATGAGATGGATTCTATGAAATCCAACTCTGTTTGGAAACTTGCAGATTTGCCAGATGGGATAAAACCCATTGGATGCAAATGGGTCTACAAAAGAAAGAAGGATGCAGAAGGGAGAGTGGAAACTTTCAAAGCTAGACTGGTTGCAAAGGGGTACACGCAAAAGGCTGGAATCAATTATAATGAAACCATTTCGCCTGTTGCTATGCTGAAGTCTATCCGTATTCTTCTGTCCATTGCTGCGGCTCTCGATTACGAGATCTGGCAAATGGATGTCAAGACAGCATTCTTGAATGGCCATCTTGAAGAGTGTATCTATATGATACAGCCTGAAGGGTTCGTAGCGAAAGGCCAAGAAAGAAAAAAAGTCTTTAAGTTGCTTAGATCCATTTATGGATTAAAGCAAGCATCTCGCTCATGGAACCAAAGGTTTGATCAGCGATTAAGACATTTGGTTTTGAGCAGAACGTTGATGAACCTTGTGTTTATAAATGTATTAAGGATGGAAAAGTGGTCTTTTTGATACTCTATGTCGATGATATACTACTCATTGGGAATGATGTAGGGAACTCATCATCGGTCAAGCTTTGGTTACACCAACAGTTTGACATGAAGGACTTGGGAGAAGCTAATTATGTTCTATGCATTCGTCTCTTCAGAGATCAAAAGAACAAAATAATAGCGTTATCCCAAGCTTCATACATAGACAAAATAATTGACAAATATACAATGCAAGAGGCAAAGAAAGGCTCACAACCTACCATTGCCGGTCTAACTCTTTCAATAGATGACTGTCCCAAGACATCGAAAGAAAGAGAGCATATGAGTAAGGTCCCTTATGCATCCACTGTAGGTAGCCTTATGTATGCTATGCTTTGTACTCGCCCAGACATATGTTTTGCAGTAGGTATGGTGAGTTGATATCAAGCGAATCCTGGAACCAAACACTGGCAAGCAGTAAAGCATATGCTCAAGTATCTTAAGAGAACGAGGGATTATATGCTAGTGTATTCTGGAGGGGACCTAACACCCGTAGGATACACGGACTCAGACTTCTAAACTTGCAAGGATTCGAGGAAATCGACATCTGGATCAGTGTTCTTGCTCGGAGGAGGCGCCATTGTGTGGACGAGTGTGAAGCAGGGCTGCACAGCTGACTCTACTATGGAGGCTGAATATGTGGCTACGACTGAGGCATCTAAAGAAGCGATTTGGCTCCGCAAGTTCTTTAGAGACCTTGAGGTCATTCCGGGTGTTGACAAGCCTATCACACTTTACTGTGATAACACTGGGGCTATTGCCAACACAAGGGAATCTAGGCACCACAAGAGAACCAAACACGTAGATCAGAGGTATCACATTATTAGAGGGCACGTGGAGACAGGACAAGTGGATGTATGTAAGATCGCGTCCGAGGACAACATTGCCGATCCCTTTACTAAGACTTTGGTAGCTAGAAGCTTTGAGAGGCATGTAGAGGCAATGGGGATGCGTAACATGGCACATCTACTGGCTTAGGGCAAGTGGGAGATTGTTAGGAAATGCCCTAAGCATTAGAAACATTTTGATGTATTTATTTTGAACTGGATAATAAAATTATATATAGAGGTTATTCATTACATTGCTATCTGTCCTCGTTTTATTTACATGTTAAAGTAAATGTAAGCAAATATGACTCACTGACTGCTTGTGTTAAAACTGTTAGAACATTGCATGCAATGGACTTTTGTATGCGAGAAGATAATGTTCTAAAGTAAGCGGTCTAAACTAAGGTCTATAGTCTATGGGGTTAGACCGAGCATCTAACTCATGTTAAGACTATTATGTTGTCTAAAGTCATGGTGGGGACAGTTTGTCTTGACTGTCTGGAGTATAGACTCCTAAGTAGAGACATAGATATGTTGCTTGGTGGTGACATATTAGACCGGGACTAAAGCGTGATTGATCTACGTAGTCTGCTATGAGTGGATCAATCTGCTTTTGACGTTCATAGTGCAATAACCTTAATCCTGAGTAAATGAACTACTTCATGTATATGACTTGTGTACTTTGATGTTCCAATGGCTAAAGCGTCTCAGAGGTAGTAAGTTTATAGACCGGTTCGTTGGGTGCATGACTTGTATATGATGAAGGGTTTGTTTGCAGATATCGGAATCATAGCTCTAAGGAGTTAAAGGTATCCTCTTAAAGGCATTATACTGGATCTGAAAATGGACAAGGCCTTGGGTCGTCTGCTGGGCGGATGACTTTTTATTCACGTATGGTGAATAATCATTTTCTTAATTCGGTAGTATAATGGAACTTTAAGATAGCTTGATCAGTAGGATTAAACGAACTTTGACCTAAGGCTGATCATGAATATTATATAAGGGTTTTGCATATATGACAAGGTCATTGGATAGTAGCTCGTCACAGGCTTATGTAATACGGTATATAATTGGGAGTTCAGTTTTAGGTTTATAGTGGTGTGACTATGAAATTAGTGATCATATAATTGAGTTGTTCGGTACAGAATGATGATCATATGGAATCACGAGAGCCCAATTATATATGCCCAATCAGTCCCTCTACTAGCTCCACATAATTCCTTAATGTTTGGCAAATTGATTTGTGTATGCTATTGGCTAGTTTATTATGCATGGATGGTTATGACATAGGATTAGGATGGTAGACAAGATTCTCTCCGGTTGGATTCAGATTTTGTTTTGGATAATATAGTACACAATTATTCGAACTCTAAATAAAGTTGCCATGATTTTATTTGAGATTGGATTGGAGTTGTAGAAAATTATCCATGAGAATAAGAATTTGAAACACAACCTTTTTTGTTGATTTTGAAATTTGAATTTTGAAATTTGAAATTCGAATTTGAAATTCGAATTTGAAATTCGAATTTGAAATTCGAATTTGAAATTCGAATTTGAAATTTGAAATTTGAAATTTGAAATTTGAAATTTGAATTTGAAATTCAAATTTTGAATCATAGTCCAAGTGGGATTCGAGTTTGTTGTGGAAAATCCACAAGGAATGAAATTCGAATTTGAGTTGGATAAGGAGAGGATAATCTTGTTAGAATCCTACTTGAATTTTGAATTCAAATCCTAACTAATTATGGATCAAATTTTGAGGATTATCCTCAATGGATTTTCGGTTTTTGTGGATAAGGTTCAAAGAAAAAATTCAAGTTTCAATCCCAGTTGAATTTGGATTCTCTCCTCCCCAGAAAGTAGCCGAAATTTTGGAGCATATCTCTTTAGAAAAATTCGGTTATTTTGGATAAGGATGAGATAAGATTCAAGCTTGAAAATCCTAGTGGAATTTTGATTCTCCCTTATCCTAAAAGTGGCCGAAATTTTGAGGAGATTTTCTCCTTGGAATTTTTAGATTTTTTGGTTGAAAAAGGGAGATAAAATTCTAGTTAAAATCTTGTTTAGATTTGGATTGGATTTATCCTAAATGGCCGAATTTAATTGTTGGGATTTTCCCATGAAAAATTCAGATTTTATGGTTGTGGATAAGGGAGCATATCTTCTCCTAATCCAATTCGAATTCAGAGAATCACCTCATGCAGGTCTATAAATAGAGGTCCTGCCACTCCAGTTCTCTCAGACCACAGACTCTCAGGTGAGTAGGCTTATTGTTGCATAGCCCACCGTGACAATAAGTTCTTTAAAGATTTGGGTGGTTGGAATAAGACTAGCAGTGCTAGTATACTGATCAAGGTTCAGAGTGCCCACACACTCAGCCATTCGGGAATTGGAGAATAATAGAGAAGGCTAATTGGTTGAAGCCCTCCGGTCATTCTCCTCATGCAAGATTGGTGTCCTTGAGGTATGAGTTTTAATTGTTGTTGGTTTATTGTATATGGCATCATGAGCTATTTAACGATCTAAAAATTTTTATTGTTCCGCTGCACTACTCTGATACGTTTTTACCGATTTATTGGCCTATACTAACCAGTATTAAAACACAACTTTTTCACATTTTATACATTAAAATTGTTATATACATACAATCTTAAATTTCTCCGAGAATCTCAAAATTCTCTGTTATCACACTTTGGATAGAATTTTGTAATCTTTATTTTCTTTGTTCTAGGTTGGAACCATGGCTTTGTTAGGAAATACCCTAAGCACGAAAGACATTTTAATGTATTACATTTATTTTGAATTGGATAATAAAATTAAATATAGAGGTTATTCATTACATTTCTGTTTGTCCTTATTCTATTTACATGTTAAAGTAAATGTAAGCAAATATGGCTCACTGGCTGCTTGTGTTAAAACTGTTAGAACATTGCATGCAATGGACTTTGCATGCGAGAAGACAACGTTTTAAAGTAAGCAGTCTAAATTAAGGTCCGTAGTCTATGGGGTTAGACTGAGCATCTAATTCATGTTAAGAATATTATGTTGTCTAAAGCCATAGTGGGGATGGTTTTTCTTGATTGTCCGGAGCATAGACTCCTGAGTAGTGACATAAATATGTTTCTTGGTGGTGATATATTAGATCGGGACTAAAGCGTGATTGATCTACGTAGTCCGCTATGAGTAGATCAATCTGCTTTTGACGTTCATTATGCAATAACCTTAATCCTGAGTAAATGAACTACTTCATGTATATGACTTGTGTACTTTGATGTTCTAATGGCTAAAGCGTCTCAAAGATAGTAAGCTTATAAACCGGTCCGTTGGGTGCATGACTTGTATACGATGAAAGGTTTGTCTACAGATATCGGAATCATAGCTCTAATAAGGAGTTAAGGGTATCCTCTTAAAGGCATTATACTGAATATGAAAATGGACAAGGCCTTGGGTCGTTTGCTGGGCGGATGACTTCTTATTCACATATGGTGAATAATTATTTTCTTATTCGGTAGTATAATGGAACTTTAAGATAGCATGATCAGTAGGTTGAACAGATTTTGACATAAGACTGATCATAGATATCATATGAGGGTTTTGTATACATGACAAGTTCATTGGACATTAGCTTGTCACAGGCTTTCGTAATACGGTATATAATTGGGAGTTCCGTTTCAAGTTTATAGCGGTGTGACTCTGAAATTAGTAATCACATGATTGAGTTGTTCGGTACACAATGATGATCATATGGAATCACGGGAGCCCGGTTATATATGTCCAATTGGTCCCTCTACTATCTTCACATAATTTCTTAATGAATGGCAAATTTATCTATGTATGCTTATTGGCTAGTTGACTATACATGGATGGTGTAGACATAGGATAAGGATGGAAGACAAGATTCTCTCCGGTTGAATTCAGATTTTGTTTTGGATAATAAAGCACACAATTATTCAAACTCTAAATAAAGTTACTATGATTTTATTTGAGATTGAATTGGAGTTGTAAAAAATTATCCATGAGGACAAAATTTGAAATACAACATTTTGTGGAGTTTGAAATTTGAAATTTGAAATTTAAATTTTGAATTTGAAATTTGAATTTGAATTTGAATTTTGAATTTGAAATTTGAATTTGAATTTGAATTTGAAATTTGAATTTGAAATTTAAATTTGAAATTTGAAATTTAAAATTTGAATTCAAAATTTAAGTTTTGAATTTAAAGTTTGAATTTTGAAATTTTAACTTTGAAATTGGAATTCAAATTTTGAGTCACAATTCATGTGAGATTCGAATTTTTGTGGATAATCCCACATGATAGAATTCGGTTTTGATATGGATAATGGAGAGGAAAATCTTATTTAAATCCTACTTGAATTTTGAATCCTAAACCTAACCAAAAGTTACCGAATTTGTTAAGGCATAACAACCTTAGGCGATTTCGGTTTTTGTGGATAAGAATGAAGGGGAATTCAAGCTAGAAAATCCTATTTAGATTTTGATTCCTCTCCCTCACAATGGTGGCCGAAATTCTATGGATAAGGCTTAATGAAATTTCGATTTTTGGTGGATAAGGTTCAAGGGAAATTTATGCTAGAAAATCCAATTTGAATTTTGATTCTCTTCGTCACAAAAGTGGCCGAAAATTGCTTGGATAAACCTAAGGGAATTTCGATTTCTATGTGGATAAGGATAAGATAAAATTCAGGTTAGAAAATCCTATTTGAATTTTGATTCTCCTCATACTAGGGTGGCCGAATCTAGCCTTGTTCTTGGGCTAGGGAAAATTCAATTATAGTGGATAATGATAAGATAAAATTCTAGTTAAAATCCTCTTTAAATTTAGAAAGCAAAATCCATCCAAGGTGGCCGAATCTTCCCTTGTTTTTGGCCTATGGAAAATTCAGATTTTGTGAGGAAGATAAGGGAGAAAATCTTCTTCTAGTCCAATTTGAATTCAAGAGATCACCTCATGTCAGTCTATAAATAGGGGTCCTACCACTCCAGTTCTCTCAGACCGTTGACTCTTTGGTGGACAGGTTTATTGTTGCATAACTCACTGTGATAATAAGTTCTTTAGGGAACTGAGTGGTCGGAAGAAGACTAGCAGTGCTAGCATACTGGTCGAGTAACCGAGTACCCATACACTCTGCCATCAGGGAATTGTAAAATAGTAGAGAAGACTAGTTGGTTAAAGTCCTCTGATCATTCTCCTCTTGCAGTTTGGCATCCTCTGAGGTATGAGTTTATATTATTGTTAGTTTATTGTATATGACATCACGAGATATTTAACAATCTTGAAAAAATTTTTGTAATTCCACTGCGTCACTCTGATGTGTTTTTACCGATTTATTCCTACAATTAGTATCAGAGCCATCTCGTGACTATGTGATGTACATAAATTAGACAATTAGTTAGTTTTTATATTCATGTATGAATTTGATATTTAGAGAGTGGCATTCTAGGATTCCTTTCTATTGTTATCATGAATTATGTATGCAGTATGTGGTTATTTTAATTTTTTAAATTATTATAAGCATGCTTGTTTATACTAGTTATGGTTACTTAGAATTTATAAAAATTGTATCTAGGAATTTTTATATAACCATGGGAGTGGTTTATCATCACCGTAATTTTCCCATGGATTTTAATTTTTTATCTCTTAGAATTATTATGATTAGAATTTTGTACACCAGAAACAGTTTAGGAAATTTTATGTAATTATTCTTGGAGAAGATTGAAATTTGAAGGCCGTAATTTATTTTTTCCAAAAGTTAAATTTAATTTAAAGATTGAAATTTTGTTTGTATGGAAAATTCCAATTTAATTAGGATTCAAATTAATTTTTGGAGATCCTAATGGGTAAATTAGAATAAGGCATGAAAATCGAGTACCAAACCCTCAGGACAGGCCACCGGCCTTGGTGGGGCTGCAGCCCCTACCCTCGGGCAGGATAGGGCTACGTAGCCCCTATCCAGGGCTGGACCACCCACGGCTGTAGGCTGTGCCTACAGCCAGGGGTGGCCGGGGTCCCCCAAATGGCTGGCCAAAGCCCAGGGCCGTAGCCCATGGCTGCAGGCGTTACTTGCAGCATGGCAGGTTGCTGTGCCTACCTGGGTATATAGCCCATGGCTGCAGGTGCTGCCTGTAGCCTGGCAGCTGCTGCACCCACCCAGGTGTGACAACCTGAGCCCTGAGTGGCCCGGATCGTCACTTAAAGCTACTGATACTTAAACTTACTTGAAATCTATTACTTGATCTTACTTACTTAGTTACTATAATTTTAGGGATATTTTTTTTGAATGCGTAAGTTATTACTATTCACGTACATATACTTTACAATTACTAGGTCTAAATCATTAGGAGTTTAATCATACATACATACTTATGACATTGTTTAACTGATTACTACTCAAAATATAATGTTTGCTTAATTCTGTGTGGAAGTCAAAACTTGCAGTGGTATCCATAACCTCGCCCTCACATTCGCCTCTGCCGCCATCACCGTCCAACATGTTCTAAGCCATAGGTCCCTTACCTACAGCATGAATACATACTATGAGCTTTATACCCAGTAAGTACAACATGTCGTCCACAAAACATGTTTAAATCATGATACATATTTAAAACATATAAGCATGCCATGTACCAACATGTACTATACACTGAATCATACCACATATTGGATGCAAAACCAAAGCATCGCAAATAATTGAATACATAACTGGAACATAACTGGATGCATAATAAAAAACATCATGTAATTGAATACATATCTACTATAGCTGGAAGCATGCTGTGACTATAGCTAAGGCATATCGTGAACAATGTATGAATCGATTATGCTCATATTATGCTTCAATATTCATTATCTTTCCCATGTCTAGCTGAGGGCGCGTGTATTAGTACCAAACGCGCGTGGATAATCGGAAACGTCTGTGATCAAAAACTTAAGAGCCGTCAATGGAGGCTCATCATACTTAAACTGAAAAACCTCTTCAAGCGTGAGAGGCCTGCATGACATGCTTAATAATTACCTAATTGTTGAATCGTTTCTGATATCTTTATGCCATAAGCTCTATTAGGCTATCCCCTAATCATACGTGGTAGGGATGTATGGCGTCTAACTCATGCTTTCATAAATCTACACGATTATGAAGCTATATATTTTTATAACATGCTATGCAACTACTGTGCATGATTTGCATACTTAACATAGTGTAAAAACAACACTTTAAACTCATTTTTGCTCATGCTGTAGGCGGAGTTGTACTTACCTAATCTACAGGCAAAACTTGTACTCTCGCCCTTGTCAAATTACAGGTATTTACCTGTCATCATAACATATTCCATCAATACTCATCGCTGAGTCACTAATATCGTTAGTGACTAAAGCAGCTTTTGTCGTATGTTATCAATTGCCATCGGTACTAACTTACTCTCTTTTTGGAGAGTTTTGATTCTCTAATCATGGTTAATTAATTTATTACCCAATAAATTAATTGTAAGGACCCGTGCCCTAAGTGGCCTGGACCGTCACTTAAAACTACTACTGATACTTAACTTACTTGAAAACTATTACTATTTACTTAAGAAGAGTTACTTAATTTATCTGGCTTGAAAACTATTACTCAAACTTATTTACTTAATACTATAATTTTTAGGGATTTTTATATATATATACGTACGTTCTACTATTCACGTACATACATATACTTTACAAATATAAGGGTCTAAAACATCTGGAGTTCAACCATACATACATACTTATGAAATTGTTTAACTGGTTACTACTTAAATTATAATATTTACTTAATACTGTGTGGAAGTCAAAACTTACGGTGGTATCTACAACCTTACCCTCGCATCCACCTCTGCCACCATCACCGTCTAGCGTGGTCTAAGCCATAGGTCACCTACCTACAGCATGAACACACACTGTGAGCTTTATGCCTAGTAAGTACAGCATGTCATCCGCAAAACATATTTAAATCATAATATATACTTAGAACATATAAGCATGTCATAAACTGAATCATCCCACATATTAGATGCAAAACCAAAGCATCACGCATAACTGAATACATAACTGAAACATCATATACTGAATGTATAATAGAAAACATCATGTAATTGAATGCATATCTACTATAGCTGGAAACATGTTGTAACTATAACTAAGGCATATCATGAATAATGCATGAACTGATTATGCTCATATTATGCTTCAATATTCATTATCTTTCCTATGTCTAGCTGAGGGCCCGGGTATTAGTATCGAATGCGCGCGGATCATCGGAAACTTTCGTGATCACAAACTTAAGAGCCATCAATGGAGGCTCATCATACTTAAACTAAAAAAAAAAACCTCTTCAAGCGGGAGAGGTTGGTATGATACGCTTAATGATTACCTAATTGTTGAATCGTATCTGATATCCTTATGCCGTAAGCCCCACTAGGCTTTTCCCTAATCTTATGTGATAGGGATCTAATGGCATCTAACTCATGCTTTCGTTAATAATACAATTATGAAGCTATATGCTCTTATAACATGCTATGCAATGACTGTGTATGGTTTGCATACTTAACATAGTGTAAAAAAAAACTTTAAATTCATTTTGCTCATACTATAGGCGGAGTTGTACTTACCTGATCTGCAAGCAAAACTTGTACTCTCGCCCTTGTTACATTACAAGTATCTACCTGTCATCATACGTATTCTATCAATACTCATTGCTGAGTCACTAATACCGTTAGTGACTAAGGCAGCTATTCACATATGTTACCGATTGTCGTTGATACTAACTTGCTCTCCTTTTTGGTGAATTTTGATTTCTTTAATTGTGGTTAATTAATTTATTTTCTCAATAAATTAATTAATGTCGCTCTTATGTCACTACTACCATTAGTGACTATAAATTTTATTATTGTATGGTACCGATGCCCATCGGTATCCAACCGCTCTACTTTAGGAATTTGGTATCTAATTCTAATCGTGCTTGATTAATTTATTTACTTGACAAACCAATCACCATTCCTTACTATATCATTCAAACTCGGTCCTTGACTGGTTAACCGACTAGTCAGCTGACCAGTTACCTCGCACATCGTTGACTAGGTAGCTTACCGGGTTACTTTGCTTATTCGGTGTGATAGCCTACCGGGTTACCTCTACTGTTTTATTTATTTTAAAAATTATTTTAGAAATCTTATAAAATTTTTGAAAAAATTTATGTTCTTTGAAATCGTCCCCATATCACCCCGTTGGAAGGTGGGGACGTTTTATCAAAACCATATTTTCATTTTAAAAAGGGAAGAACACATTTTGGTGTTAGTTTTTAAAAGTGGTTCTTGAACCATTTTACCGAAACTATTTTAAAACTTGTTTGAAACGATTTAATTTGTGAATTTGGCGAACATAAAACTTTTAGTCCTCAACTAGATGAATAACTTCATGTTCATCTTAGAGCTCAAGTCAAACTCTAATGGGTGCTAAACTCATCAAACCCATGGCTAAACTTGTGTCCAATTTTAGAAAAATTTCTAGTTTTACGCTTGTTTAAAAATGGCTCTGTTTGAGGCCTGAAACGGCCAAATTTTTAAAACTCGCATAGGTCATCTCTAAGATTTCGACGAGATCTAAAACTTTCATGTTGAGTCTGAGATCCGGTTCAGAATCTAAATTGGTCATTTTTACAAAAACCTGAGATTGTTCCTATGACTCAGGATTTTAGTCTCAGTTTTGAGCTTTGGTTAAATACTGCCTCAGAGACCTATCTTAGATTCATTTTTGGCCAAAAGCTATTTGACACAAAAATGACTGTAACGAAATTTTCTTAAAACTTCATATTTTACAAATCCCAAAAGCGGACCATATCATGGTCAAAGGTGGCCAAAACCATGGCCTAAAAACTGAGGACAGGTTGGTTTCCAGCCAACCCTAAAAACGTCCATTCACACATCCATCGCAAAAACATAAACCATAATCACACAACTACATAAACTTAAAAATAAAATGCTAAGGGCTCCAAATAAACTTATTACAACCCACTGCACAAATAAATACACATAAATTTCCTTGATCAAAACTTAAAAGCTATGAACCAAGCACAATCTGAATCAAGGCTTGGGTGACCAAAAATTGCCATTTGAACCAAGGGGAAATGGGGTTAGCTTGTGCTAGAAGGGAACACTAAAAATTTTCTTTTATTATCAAGCCAAAATAACAACTAAAACCACAAAGAAAAAGCCCTAGCAATTTACCTTAAAGTGACCTTGAAATGAGCTTGAGTGCAAGCCTTCAACACAACTACAATGTGGCTGATTTTTGGTAAACTTTGGCTGGATTTCTTAGCTTGAAAATGATCAGTTTTAGGGGATAGAAGGGTTCAGATTTTCTAAAGCAAAAAGGGAGAGAAAAGGCTTGGTTTTTTTGGGAGAAAAAAGAAGAAATGGTACCCTAAATCAGGCTCAACCTTTTATAGACAAATCTAACCAAAAATTAATCAACCTAAACTCACTTAATTAAGCCAAAATTTAGCCAAATTGGTGAACAAATCTCCTGCCATCTGTCCACACCAAAACCGAAGGGGGGCTGCACCCAAAAGGAGGCCAAAAGGCCTTAAATGCATTGTTGGCCATGTGTTAAAACTATTGCATATTTTATTCAAAAAGTACCCAACACATCCCATGCTTTAGGGAAAACTTTTCCCTATTATTAAGGCTACATTTGGCCTTGTTTGTGCTATATGTGCATGGTTTTCTAGGGAAAAAATTCATCTGCAAAGTCTCCTATTTGTAGTCTAATTTCTTCCTTTCGGTATTCAACCCTTTTTCGACAGTGTTCTAGATTTTCACCGAAATTGAATTTTCTTGATCTGATTCTTATACTGATAATTCCTAGTCGGGTTGTAATGCCTATGAGCCCATTCTGTGTCCATTTTATGGTTCACTTTCTATATTGTAGTTGTGTCTATACTGTGTTATCCTTGCACACGCATAACGAGGGGTTTTCGCATGAAATTTCAAACACCGTCTCTCCTAACTAATTTGGACATGTTGATTTCAAATTTATCAGTTTTACATCCATATGAGGTCGTCTGGACCAGTTTTCGAGATCTATGTGACCCTACCTCAAAAAAACGTGTTTTGCACTCAATTGACTAATTTGAGCATTCTGAGTCTAAATATATCAGTTTCGAGCTGAGAAAAGGTCTTCTTAACCCCTTTCCCGATACTACGTATCTCTCAAACAAAAATTTACATTTTGTGCTCAATTGACCAAATTGAGCCTATTGACTGTAAATATACCAGTTTTATGCCAAATGAAGGCCGTCTTGGCTATTAACTTGACACTACGTATCTACTATTCACTATTCATTGTTTTCTGCTTAACCGACTAGTCTGAGCATTCTGACTCTAATTTTATCAGTTTCTAGGTGAGAAGAGGTCATCTGGACCATTTTTCTCGATACTGTACCTCTGTTAGGATAATTATCGCTGTTGTGCTCAGATAACCAGTCTGAGTGTACTGATGATTTACTCACCAATTTTGTGTCAAGTAATGGTCATCTGGACCGGTTTCTTGATACTGTGTCTCTTATATGCATATACACATATACTAAGGTGAACCGATTTCACTGTCGGTTACCCCTTTCACTGCAAGAATAGTAATTAAACGTTAATGTACCTATTTAATTCATTCATCTAGAAAACATACTGTATTTATTAACTTAATTACTCTTTACATAGTAATTTGGTTTCATGAATCATGAGAGTCATTACAGTCGCTCTTTACTCAATACACGGCCTCTTACACGGGCTCTTACACGGGTGTGTATCATGCAACATGGGTGTGTGTACTCCAAACACGGGCGTGTACTAATTGGGATTACTCAACACGCCCAGTCCCTGGAACATGGCCTCTCACACATTTAATAATCAAGGCAGGTACACGGCTACTTACATGGCCGTATATCTGACCGTGTTACACTTACACGACCACTTACACTTATACGGTCTCTCACACTTACACAGTCCAAACGATACATAGCCACTTACACGGTCGTGTACCTGACCGTGTTCTTCAAATGTGCACTAAAAGGCATCAAATTATTCTAAATACATTCGTTAATGACTTATTACATGGCAAGCCGGTTCCATGAATATGGGGGTCATTACAACCTACCCCCCTTACAAAATTTTCATCCTCAAAAATTAAAATAATTCTGAGAAGTCTCTTTTCATACCTTCTTTCCATTGCCAACTAGCTTCCTCCATACTATGGTTCTGGCAAAACACTTTTACCAGGGGTATAACTTTATTTCTAAGTGCCTTCTCTTCCCTGGCTAAGATCTGCACAGGTTTCTCCTCATATATCAGATCGACGTAGACTTCTATGAGTTCTTAGCTCAAAACATGAGAGTTGTCTGGCACGTACTTCTTCAGCATCGAGACGTGGAAGACATTGTGCACTGAAGCCAACTTGGGAGGAAGCGCTAATCTGTAAGCCACCTTCCTGACTCTCTCGATTATCTAGAAGGGTCCTATATACCTAGAACTAAGCTTTCCCTTCTTTCCAAAGTGCATCACCCCTTTCATAGGTGCCACTTTGAGAAAAACTAAGTCTCCCTCTCGAAACTCGAGGGGTCTGTGGTGCTTATTGTTAGGAAATACCCTAAGTATTAGAGACATTTTGATGTATTCATTTTGAACTGGATAATAAAATTATATATAGAGGTACATTGCTATCTGTCCTCGTCTTATTTACATGTTAAAGCAAATGTAAGCAAATATGGCTCACTGACTGCTTGTGTTAAAACTGTTAGAACGTTGCATGCAATGGACTTTTGTATGCGAGAAGACAATGTTCTAAAGTTAGCGGTCTAAACTATGGTCTGTAGTCTATGGGGTTAGACCGAGCATCTAACTCATGTTAAGACTATTATGTTGTCTAAAGCCTTGGAGGGGACGGTTTGTCTTGACTGTCTGGAGCTGGACTCTCAAGTAGAGACATAGATATGTTACTTGGTGGTGACATATTAGACCAGGACTAAAGCGTGATTGATCTACGTAGTCCGCTATGAGTGGATCAATCTGCTTTTGACGTTCATTGTGCAATAACCTTAATCCTGAGTAAATGAACTACTTCATGTATATGACTTGTGTACTTTGATGTTCCAATGGCTAAAGCATCTCAGAGGTAGTAAGCTTATAGACCGGTTCGTTGGGGGCATGACTTGTATACGATGAAGGGTTTGTTTGCAGATATCGGAATCATAGCTCTAAGGAGTTAAAGGTATCCTCTTAAAGGCATTATACTGAATGTGAAAATGGACAAGGCCTTGGGTCGTCTGCTGGGCGGATGACTTCTTATTCACATATGGTGAATAATCATTTTCTTAATTCGGCAGTATAATGGAACTTTAAGCTAGCCTGATCAGTAGGATTAAACGGACTTCGACCTAAGGCTGATCATGGATATCATATGAGGGTTTTGCATATATGATAAGGTCATTGGATAGTAGCTCATCACAGGCTTACGTAATACGGTATATAATTGGAAGTTCAGTTTCAGGTTTATAGTGATGTGGCTCTGAAATTAGTGATCATATGATTGAGTTGTTTGGTACAGAATGATGATCATATAGAATTACGGGAGCCCAATTATATATGTCCAATCAGTCCCTCTACTAGCTCCATACAATTCCTTAACGTTTGGCAAATTGATTTGTGTATGCTATTGGCTAGTTTATTATGCATGGATGGTGATGACACAGGATTAGGATGGTAGACAAGATTCTCTCCGGTTGGATTCAGATTTTGTTTTGGATAATAGAGTACATAATTATTCGAACTCCAAATAAAGTTGCCATGATTTTATTTGAGATTGGATTGGAGTTGTAGAAAATTATCCATGAGAATAAGAATTTGAAACACAACCGTTTTGTGGATTTTGAAATTTGAATTTTGAAATTTGAAATTTGAGATTTGAATTTGAAATTTGAATTTGAAATTTGAATTTGAAATTTAAATTTGAAATTTGAAATTTAAAATTTGAAATTTGAATTTGAAATTCGAATTTAAAATTTGAAATTCAAATTTGAAATTTGAAATTCGAATTTGAAATTTGAAATTCAAATTTTGAATCACAGTCCAAGTGGGATTCGAATTTGTTGTGGAAAATCCACAAGGTTTGAAATTCGAATTTGAGTTGGATTTAGAAAGGATAATCTTGTTAGAATCCTACTTGAATTTTGAATCTAAATCCTAACAAAAGTGGACGAAATTTTTGAGGATAATCCTCAATGGAATTTCGGTTTTTGTGGATAAGGTTCAAGGGAAAATTCAAGTTTCAATCCTAGTTGAATTTGGATTCTCTCCTTCCCTGAAAAGTGGCCGAAATTATGGAGGAAATCTCCTAGGAAAATTCGGTTATTTTGGATAAGGTTGAGATAAGATTCAAGCTTGAAAATCCTTGTGGAATTTTGATTCTCCTTTATCCTAAATGTGGCCGAATATTTGGAGAAAAATCTCCAAGGAAATTTCGGATTTTTTGGTTGAAAAACGGAGATAAAATTCTAATTAAAATCTTGTTTAGATTTAGATTGGTTTTATCCTTAAAAAACCGAATTTTATTGTTGGGATTTTCCCATGAAAAATTTGGATTTTTATGGTTATGGATAAGGGAGAATATCTTTTCCTAGTCCAATTCAAATTCAGAGAATCACCTTATGCAGGTCTATAAATAGAGGTCCTGCCACTCCAGTTCTCTCAGACCACAGACTCTCAGGTGAGCAGGCTTATTATTGCACACCTCATCGTGACAATAAAGTTCTTTAGAGATCTGGGTGGTCGGAAGAAGACTAGCAGTGCTAGCATACCGATCGAGGTTTAGAGTGCCCACACACTCAGCCATTCGGGAATTGGAGAATAGTAGAGAAGGCTAGTTGGTTGAAGCCTCCGGTCATTCTCCTCCTGCAGATTGGCGTCCTTGAGGTATGAGTTTTAATTGTTGTTGATTTATTGTATATGGCATCATGAGATATTTAACGATCTAAAAATTTTTATTGTTCCGTCGCGCCACTCTGATACGTTTTTACCGATTTATTTTCCTACAATTGGTATCAGAGCCATCTCATGACTATGTCATGTACATAAATTAGACAATTACTTAGTCTTTTTATTTATGTATGGATTTGATATTTAGAGAGTGGCATTCTAGGGTTCCTTTATGTTGTTATCATGGATTACGTATAAAGTATGTGGTTATTTTAATTTTTTGAATTATTATAAGCATGCTTGTTTATACCGGTTATGGTTCCTTAGAATTTAGAAAAATTGTATTTAGGATTTTTTATGTAACCATGAGAGCAGTTTATTAACACTGTAATTTTCCCATGGATTTTAATTTTTGTCTCTTAGAATTTTTATGGTTAGAATTTTTGTACACCAGTAACGGTTTAGTAAATTTTATGTAATTATTCTTGGAGGAGATTGAAGATTGAAGACCGTAATTTATTATTTCCCAAAAGTTAAATTTGATTTAAAGGTTGAAATTTTGATTGTGTGGAAAATTTCAATTTAATTGGGATTCAAATTAATTTTTGGAGATCCTAATAGGTAAATTGGAATATGACACAAAAATCGAGACACGACCCCTCGGGATAGGTCGGCGGGCCTTGGTAGGGCTGCAGCCCCTGCCCTCGGGCAGGATGGGGCTGCGGCAGCCCCTGTGTAGGCCAACACCACCCACGGCCGCAGGCTTGGCCTGCAGCCAAGGGTGGCCTGTTAGGAAATGCCCTAAGTATTAGAGACATTTTGATGTATTCATTTTGAACTGGATAATAAAATTATATATAGAGGTTATTCATTACATTGATATCTGTCTTCGTCTTATTTACATGTTAAAGTAAATGTAAGCAAATATGGCTCACTGACTGCTAGTGTTAAAACTGTTAGAACGTTGCATGCAATGGACTTTTGTATGCGAGAAGACAATGTTCTAAAGTTAGCAGTCTAAACTATGGTCTGTAGTCTATGGGGTTAGACCGAGCATCTAACCCATGCTAAGACTATTATGTTGCCTAAAGCCTTAGAGGGGACGTTTTGTCTTGACTGTCTGGAGCTGGACTCCCAAGTAGAGACATGGATATGTTGCTTGGTGGTGACATATTAGACCGGGACTAAAGCGTGATTGATCTACGTAGTCCGCTATGAGTGGATCAATCTGCTTTTGACGTTCATTGTACAATAACCTTAATCCTGAGTAAACGAACTTCTTCATGTATATGACTTGTGTACTTTGATGTTCCAATGGCTAAAGCGTCTCAGAGGTAGTAAGCTTATAGACCGGTTCGTTGGGTGCATGACTTGTATACGATGAAGGGTTTGTTTGCAGATATCGGAATCATAGCTCTGAGGAGTTAAAGGTATCCTCTTAAAGGCATTATACTGAATGTGAAAATGGACAAGGCCTTGGGTCGTCTGCTGGGCGGATGACTTCTTATTCACATATGGTGAATAAACATTTTCTTGATTCGGTAGTATAATGGAACTTTAAGATAGCCTGATCAGTAGGATTAAACGGACTTTGACCTAAGGCTGATCATGGATATCATATGAGGGTTTTGCATATATGACAAGGTCATTGGATAGTAGCTCGTCACAGGCTTACGTAATACAGTGTATAATTGGAAGTTCAGTTTCAGGTTTATAGTGGTGTGACTCTGAAACTAGTGATCATATGATTGAGTTGTTCGGTAAAGAATGATGATCATATGGATTTGCGGGAGCCCGATTATATATGTCCAATCAGTCCCTCTACTAGCTCCACATAATTCCTTAACGTTTGGCAAATTGATTTGTGTATGCTATTGGCTAGTTTATTATGCATGGATGGTGATGACACAGGATTAGGATGATAGACAAGATTCTCTCCGGTTGGATTCAGATTTTGTTTTGGATAATAGAGTACACAATTATTCGAACTCCAAATAAAGTTGCCATGATTTTATTTGAGATTGGATTGGAGTTATAGAAAATTATCCATGAGAACAAGAATATGAAACACAACCGTATTATGGAATTTGAAATTTGAATTTTGAAATTTGAAATTTGAATTTTGAATTTGAAATTTGAATTTGAAATTTGAAATTTGAAATTCGAATTTGAAATTTGAATTTGAAATTTAAATTTGAAATTTGAAATTTGAATTTGAAATTTGAAATTCAAATTTTGAAGCACAGTCCAAGGAGGATTCGAATTTGTTGTGGAAAATCCACAAGGTTTGAAATTCGAATTTGAGTTGGATTTGGAGAGGATAATCTTGTTAGAATCCTACTTGAATTTCGAATCCAAATTCCAACAAAAGTGGACGAAATTTTTGAGGATAATCCTCATGGAAAAATTCAGATTTTGTGGATAAGGTTCAAGGGAAAATTCAAGCTTCAATCCTAGTTGAATTTGGATTCTCTCCTTCCCTGAAAAGTGGCCGAAATTAGGGAGAATATCTCCTAGAAAATTCAGTTATTTTGGATAAGGTTGAGATAAGATTCAAGCTTGAAAATCCTAGTAGAATTTTTGATTCTCCCTTATCCATAATGGCCGAAATTTATGAGGAGATTTTCTCCAAGAAAAATTCGGATTTTTTGGTTGAAAAAGGGAGATAAAATTCTAGTTAAAATCTTGTTTAGATTTGGATTGGATTTATCCTACGAAAAACAGAATTTAATTGTGGAGATTCTCCCTTGGAAAATTCAGATTTTTTGGTTATGGATAAGGGAGAAAATCTTTTCCTAGTCCAATTCGAATTCAGAGAATCACCTCATGCAGGTCTATAAATAGAGGTCCTGCCACTCCGGTTCTCTTAGACCACAGACTCTCAGGTGAGCAGGCTTATTGTTGCACAGCTCATCGTGACAATAAAGTTCTTTAGAGATCTGGGTGGTTGGAAGAAGACTAGCAGTGCTAGCATACCGATCGAGGTTCAGAGTGCCCACACACTCAGCCATTTGGGAATTAGAGAATAGTAGAGAAAGCTAGTTGGTTGAAGCCTCCGGTCATTCTCCTCCTGCAAGATTGGCGTCCTTGAGGTATGAGTTTTAATTGTTGTTGGTTTATTGTATATGGCATCATGAGATATTTAACGATCTAAAAATTTTTATTGTTCCGCTGCACTACTCTGATACGTATTTACCGAATTATTTTCCTACATGGCCGTGGCCTGCCCAAGGCTGGCCGCAGCCTGGGCGTGCAGCCTCTGGCTGCAGGCGCTGCTGCCTGCTGCCTGCCGGCTGCTGCGCCCAGCCCGGGCGTGCAGCCTGGCGCTGCAGGCTTGGCCTGCAGCCCGGTAAGGCTGCACATAGGGGGCAGCCGTGGGCTGCCAGCCCCTTTGGGGCTGGTGGCTGCCCACGGCGGCTGCTGTCTTCGGGGGTGGCAGTGCGATGGTCCAAAAATCGAAAAAAAATTTGATTTTTAATTTTGAGATTTAATTTTAAATCATGTTTAAAAATATGTAATTGAAAATTTGAAATTTTTGAAATTACATATTATTATACATGATGTTTAAAATTGTTTAAAATTTGAATTGGAAATTTAAATTTGAAATTCGAATTTGGAATTTGAATTTGAAATTTAAATTTTTGGAGATTTAAATTTTAAATAATTCTTGGGATGAGAAATAAATGGAGAGGCTACATAAAGATAGATACAAGAAGACAGAACAGAATTCAAGACCCAAAGAATGCTTTGGATGGAATTTTGTAATCTTTATTTTCTTTATTCTAGGATGGAACCATAGCTTGGTTATTCTGTCAATTATTTTTTTTGTGATATGTCATGGATGTATAAATATGTATTGATGGATGTTTTGTATGCATATTTGATAACATGTCATATAAGATAGGTGAGTGCCGCTCATACTATATTGATCATACATAATTTGTCAAAACTTGCATGTTTTTCAAAATATTGAGTGGGAGAGGGTTTCAAACAAAACCCACGGCCTCCATTGTTGATCCATATATGAAAGCATGGTAGCGCCTCGCGTCAGTTCTGCCCTGACCACACCCCTCGGTAGGTGTTTACCGCCGCCGGTATACTAGATTGGATCTCCTATGTGGAAAACGTGTTCGGGTACGATCCTATTCATGACCACCCCTCGGTGGCTTGGTAGGACGTGGATCGGGCTACGTAAACAATGGTTATACACTCAAGACTCGTTTAGTTATTAACCTTCCCTAGAAGCTCTGTTAACTAAACTGGTGGCCAAATAAGCAGTTATTAATATATGTCTTAACCTTGGAGGATTTAAGGTAACATATATTAATTGGACCGGGTCCATGTTCCGGCTATTTGTTTTCATGACCACCCCTCGGTGGCTTGGGGCAATAGGTGCTGAGAATTACCGTTGCAATGCTACATGTTTTTTCAAGTTTCATGTAGGAACATACTTGTATGTTTTATTTGCTAAATTATCTGTATATTTGCTTGGGCTTTGTAATGATGTTTAGTATAATTTTATTTCAGTTCAAAATGTAACCGACACCCCTCATTTCAATACTTACTGAAAATAAGCTGAATGGCGATAATTATAAAGATTGGAAATGAAATCTATTAATAGTTCTCAACTGCGAGAGACACAAGTTCGTACTGGACGAACCATGCCCACTTGGGCCCAAACCTGACACACCACTTGAGAAGGTCCCGGTTGCCTATAATCGTTGGAGAGAATCCAATGAGATAGCTCGATGCTACATCCTTGCTAGCATGACGAGTGCTTTACAAAAGCAGCATGAGACTTATCAAGTTGCTGGGGAGATCATGGAAAATCTAGAGGACATGTTCGGAGGCCAAGAAAAATTGGCTCGACAGTCCGCTATCACCAGCATTATGAACTCTAAGCAAAAGGTGGGTACTCCGGTGAAGGACCATATGATCACTCTAATGGGATTCTTCGCTGAGGTTGCCAAGAATGGTGCTGAGTTGGACTACAACACCCAGATCGAGATGGTGTTCAAGACTCTGTCTAAACATTTTGTGGGGTTTAAGGCCGCATACAATCTGGCGACAAACGAGTTAGGACTAACCAAGCTCATGAAGCAACTGCAGGCTTATGAGCGGATGATCAGGGATGAGGATGTGGTCTGACCTAAAGGAGAGGCCAATTTGGTGAAATCTTCTAATCCCTCACGGAAGAGGAAGAGGCCAAATAAGAACCAAGTGGCTTCTAGTTCTTCTAATCCTCCTGTCTCGGACGGGAAGAAGAAAAAGAAGAACAAGAAGCCGAAGGACCCTAAAAAGTCCAAATGCTTCCATTGTAGGAAGGTAGGTCACTTCAAGAAGGCTTTTCGGGAATTCCTAGCCGCCAAGGGCAAGGAAAGTAAGGAACTTCATTACTTGGAAGCGTGTTTGGTAGAAGAATCGAAAGACACTTGGGTCATTGATTCGGGCACCACTAATTATGTTTGTGTTTCTATGCAGGGGTTCGTGGAAACGAGAAGTTTACATGATAGGAGCCTCTCGTTGCGGACTGGAGATGGTAGCTTTGTGGTGGCTGAGGCAGTGGGAGATGTTTACCTTTATTTTGATCAATTTAGGTTTATTTTATTGAAAGACTGTTTTTATGTTCCTAATTTTAGGAGGAACCTTATATCGGTAGCTTGTTTAATAAAGGATTCTTATTCAGTTTCTTTTAGTAAAAGAGTTGATATTCGTAGAAATAAGTCTTTTATCTGTTCTGGATGGATGGATGGAAACCTATATTTGATCAAACCAAAGATGTACTCACTGGTTGACACTGAATTAATTGATAACTCTAAAAGGTTGAAAGTTTCTCACTCTAACAAGGCGTATCTTTGGCATTTAAGACTTGGTTATATTAATCAGGATAGGAGTCAAAGATTTGTGAAAGACGATCCTCTGGAATCTCTGGAGGAGGTGCGACTTCCCCAATGTGAGTCTTGTCTAGAGGGTAAAATGACTAAGAGGTCTTTTGGAGCTAAAGGTACAAGGGCTCAGGAGCTCTTAAAAATTGTGCACACTGACGTATGTGGCCCCATGAACGTCACAGCACGAGGAGGGTTCGAGTATTATGTCTCTTTTATAGATGATTACTCGAGGTATGGATATGTGTATCTGATGCACCGCAAGAGCGAAACCTTTGACAAGTTCAAAGAGTATCGTGCAGAAGTGGAAAAGCAATTAGATAAATCCATAAAGACACTTCGATCTGATCGAGGTGGCGAATACCTCTCCGATGAATTTCTAGGACATCTTGTAGAGAACGGTATATTATCCAAATTGACTGCACCTGGTACTCCACAACAGAATGGTGTAGCTGAAAGGAAAAGCAGGACCTTATTGGATATGGTACGGTCCATGATGAGTTATTCAACGTTGCCATTATCATTTTGGGGATATGCTTTACAAACGGCATGCTATATTCTGAACCAGGTTCCAAGCAAATCAATTCCCAGAACTCCGTATGAATTGTGGCGTAGCAGGAAGCCCTCCCTTGGACATATGAGAATATGGGACTGCCCGGCACATGTACTAGATAGGGATGCGAAAAAGTTGGAATCAAGATCAGAATTGTGCATGTTTGTAGGGTATCCAAAAGGAACTAAAGGAGGTCTGTTCTATAACCCGAAGGAACAAAAAGTCGTTGTCTCAACCCATGCGACATTCTTGGAGGAAAGTCACATGAATGACTTTAAACCTCGAAGCAAAGTGGTGCTAGAGGAGTTATCGGGTGAAAGAATTGCTCCATAGATTTCGGCCTTGGACGCAAGTCTGAGCTCCAGTAAAAGACCTGTAGACGATCAACAATTTAGGGTGCCTCGTCTTAGTGGAAGGGTTTTTAAGAAACCTAATTTCTTCATGTATGATGCTGAGGTATACCAGGCTGAGGCTCATGAGCATGAGGATGATCCGGTCACTTATGATGAAGCTGTAAATGATGTTGATTCTAAATCTTGGAAACAGGCTATGAACAATGAGATGGATTCTATGAAATCTAACTCTGTTTGGGAACTTGTAGATTTGCCGGATGGGATAAAACCCATTGGATGCAAATGGGTCTACAAAAGAAAGAAGGATGCGGAAGGGAGAGTGGAAACTTTCAAAGTTAGACTGGTTGCAAAGGGGTATACCCAAAAGGCTGGAATCGATTACGATGAAACCTTTTCACCTGTTGCTATGCTGAAATCTATCCGTATTCTTCTATCCATTGCTGCGGCTCTCGATTACGAGATCTGGCAAATGGATGTCAAGACGGCATTCTTGAATGGCCATCTTGAAGAGTGTATCTATATGATACAGCCCGAAGGGTTCGTAGCGAAAGGCCAAGAAAGGAAAGTCTGCAAGTTGCTTAGATCCATTTATGGATTAAAGCAAGCATCCCGCTCATGGAACTAGAGGTTTGATCAAGCGATTAAGACATTTGGTTTTGAGCAGAACGTTGATGAACCTTGTGTTTATAAACGTATTAAGGATGGAAAAGTGGTCTTTCTGATACTCTATGTCGATGATATACTACTCATTGGGAATGATATAGGGAACTTATCATCGGTCAAGCTTTGGTTACACCAACAGTTGGACATGAAGGACTTGGGAGAAGCTAATTACATTCTAGGCATTCGTCTCTTCAGAGATCGAAAGAACAAAATGATAGCGTTATCCCAAGCTTCATACATAGATAAAATAATTGACAAATATGCAATGCAAGAGGCAAAGAAAGGCTCACAACCTTCTATTGCCGGTCTAACTCTTTCATTGGATGATTGTCCCAAGACATCGGAAGAAAGAGAGCGTATGAGTAAGGTCCCTTATGCATCCGCTGTGGGTAGCCTTATGTACGCTATGCTTTGCACTCGCCCAGACATATGTTTTGCAGTAGATATGGTGAGTCGATATCAAGCAAATCCTGGAACAAAGCACTGGCAAGCTGTAAAGCATATACTCAAGTATCTTAAGAGAACGAGAGATTATATGCTAGTGTATTCTGGAGGGGACCCAACACCCATAGGATACACGGACTCAGACTTCCAGACTTGTAAGGATTCGAGGAAATTGACATCTGGATCAGTGTTTTTACTCGGAGGAGGCACCATTGTGTGGAGGAGCGTGAAGCAGGGCTGCACAGCTGACTCTACTATGGAGGCTGAGTATGTGGCTGCGGCTGCGGCATCTAAAGAAGCGGGTTGGCTCCGTAAGTTCTTTAGAGACCTTGAGGTCATTCCGGGTGTTGACAAGCCTATCACACTTTACTGTGATAATACAGGGGCTATTGCCAACACAAGGGAATCTCGGCACCACAAGAGGACCAAGCACATCGATCGGAGATATCACATTATTAGAGGGCATGTGGAGACAGGACAAGTGGATGTATGTAAGATCGCGTCCGAGGACAACATCGCTGATCCCTTTACTAAGACTTTGGTGGCTAGAAGCTTTGAGAGGCATGTAGAGGCGATGGGGATGCGTAACATGGCACATCTACTGGCTTAGGGCAAGTGGGAGATTGTTCGGAAATGCCCTAAGTATTAGAGACATTTTGATGTATTCATTTTGAACTGGATAATAAAATTATATATAGAGGTACATTGCTATCTGTCCTCGTCTTATTTACATGTTAAAGTAAATGTAAGCAAATATGACTCACTGACTGCTTGTGTTAAAACTGTTAGAACGTTGCATGCAATGGACTTTTGTATGCGAGAAGACAATGTTCTAAAGTTAACGGTCTAAACTATGGTCTGTAGTCTATGGGGTTAGACCGAGCATCTAACTCATGTTAAGACTATTATGTTGTCTAAAACCTTGGAGGGGACGGTTTGTCTTGGCTGTTTGGAGCTGGACTCCCAAGTAGAGACATAGATATGTTACTTGGTGGTGACATATTAGACCGGGACTAAAGCGTGATTGATCTACATAGTCCGCTATGAGTGGATCAATCTGCTTTTGACGTTCATTGTGCAATAACCTTAATCCTGAGTAAATGAACTACTTCATGTATATGACTTGTGTACTTTGATGTTCAATTGGCTAAAGCGTCTCAGAGGTAGTAAGCTTATAGACCGGTTCGTTGGGTGCATGACTTGTATACGATGAAGGGTTTATTTGCAGATATCAGAATCATAGCTCTAAGGAGTTAAAGGTATCCTCTTAAAGGCATTATACTGAATGTGAAAATGGACAAGGCCTTGGGTCGTCTGCTGGGCGGATGACTTCTTATTCACATATGGTGAATAATCATTTTCTTAAATCGGTAGTATAATGAAACTTTAAGCTAGCCTGATCAGTAGGATTAAACGGACTTTGACCTAAGGCTGATCATGGATATCATATGAGGGTTTTGCATATATGACAAGGTCATTGGATAGTAGCTCATCACAGGCTTACGTAATACGGTATATAATTGGGAGTTCAGTTTCAGGTTTATAATGGTGTGACTCTGAAATTAGTGATCATATGATTGAGTTGTTCGGTACAAAATGATGATCATATGGAATCACGGGAGCCCGATTATATATCTCTAATCAGTCCCTCTACTAGCTCCATATAATTCCTTAACGTTTGGCAAATTGATTTGTGTATGCTATTGGCTAGTTTATTATGCATGGATGGTGATGACACACGATTAGGATGGTAGACAAGATTCTCTCCGGTTGGATTCAGATTTTGTTTTGGATAATAGAGTACACAATTATTCGAACTCCAAATAAAGTTGCCATGATTTTATTTGAGATTGGATTGGAGTTCTAGAAAATTATCCATGAGAACAAGAATTTGAAACACAACCGTTTTGTGGATTTTGAAATTTGAATTTTGAAATTTGAAATTTGAATTTTGAATTTGAAATTTGAATTTGAAATTTGAATTTGAAATTCGGATTTGAAATTTGAATTTGAAATTTAAATTTGAAATTTGAAATTTGAAATTCAAATTTTGAATCACAGTCCAAGTGGGATTCGAATTTGTTGTGGAAAATCCACAAGGTTTGAAATTTGAATTTGAGTTGGATTTGGAGAGGATAATCTTGTTAGAATCCTACTTGAATTTTGAATCTAAATCCTAACAAAAGTGGACGAAATTTTTGAGGATAATCCTTAATGGAATTTCGGTTTTGTGGATAAGGTTCAAGGGAAAATTCAAGTTTCAATCCTAGTTGAATTTGGATTCTCTCCTTCCCTGAAAAGTGACTGAAATTATGGAGGAAATCTCCTAGGAAAATTTGGTTATTTTGGATAAGGTTGAGATAAGATTCAAGCTTGAAAATCCTTGTGGAATTTTGATTCTCCCTTATCCTAAATGTGGCCGAATATTTGGAGAAAAATCTCCTAGGAAATTTCGGATTTTTTGGTTGAAAAAGGGAGATAAAATTCTAGTTAAAATCTTGTTTAGATTTGGATTGGTTTTATCCTTAAAAAATTGAATTTTATTGTTGGGATTTTCCCATGAAAAATTCAGATTTTTATGGTTATGGATAAGGGAGAATATCTTTTCATAGTCCAATTCAAATTCAGAGAATCACCTCATGCAGGTCTATAAATAGAGGTCCTGCCACTCCAGTTCTCTCAGACCACAGACTCTCAGGTGAGCAGGCTTATTGTTGCACAGCTCATCATGACAATAAAGTTCTTTAGAGATCTGGGTGGTCAGAAGAAGACTAGCAGTGCTAGCATACCAATCGAGGTTCAGAGTGCCCACACACTCAGCCATTCGGGAATTAGAGAATAGTAGAGAAGGCTAGTTGGTTGAAGTCTCAGGTCATTCTCCTCCTGCAGATTGGCGTCCTTGAGGTATGAGTTTTAATTGTTGTTGATTTGTTGTATATGGCATCATGAGATATTTAACGATCTAAAAATTTTTATTGTTCCGCTGCGCCACTCTGATACGTTTTTACCGATTTATTTTCCTACACTTATCTGTGTAACTCTTTTAGTAACTGTGCGCTGTATCTAGCCTCTCTCGTATCAGCTTCACGTCTGCCATTGTATTTCTAATGAAGCCTGTGCTGGTAAGCTGTTTCTCTCTGGTCTCATGCCAATAAATCAGAGATCTGTACTTTCTCCCATAAAGCGCCTCTACGGTGCCATCCCGATCAAGGAATGGTAGCTGCTATTATATAAAAACTCAATCAACGGTAGCTTCTATTCCCAGTTTCCTTTTAAGTCTAGGACACAAGCTCTCAACATATCCTTTAATGTCTATATGGTCCTCTCGGACTAACCGTCGGTCTGAGGATGGAATGCTGTGTTAAACTCCAATCTGGTCCCCAATGCGGCTTGGACACTGCCAAAAATCTAGAGGTAAAGCGTCCGTCGTGATTTGAGATAATAGATTTTGACACTCCGTGCAGTCTTACTATTTGAGCTACATACATTTCTACTAGTCGTTCCACCGAGTAGCTAACTTTCATGGTTAGAAATCGAGCTGATTTCGTCAATCGGTCCACAATCCCCCAGATTACGTGGTTGCTGCTTGACGTTTCAGCAATCCAACTACAAAATCCATCTTAACCTAGGCCCATTTCTATTCAGGCAGCTTGATCTTCTGTAGTTCTCTTGCCGGCTGTTGATGTTCCACTTTAACCTTCTGATATGCACGGCATCTGGCAACGAACTCCGCAACGTCATTCTTCATTCCTGGCCACCAAAAACTTTCCTTTAAGTACTTGTACATCTTGTTTGCCCCTGGATGTACAGAGTATGGTGTCTCGTGAACCTCTGAAAGGATTCGTTTCTTGAGTTCTTCATCCTTCAGGACACGCACTCTATTTCTATAATAGAGTATGCCATCCTTAGAGACTCTAAACTCTAAACTCTCATCCTTTGTAGCTTCCTTTTTGAGCTTGTTTAGGGACGAATTGAGGTCTTGACTGGTCTTGATTTCTTCTAGGAGCATTGATTAGAGCGTCATTTCAGATAACCTCCCTGTCAAAATCTCTATCTCGCTGCTGAATAGCTCTCTTTGTAGCGCTTCCGACAAGGTATTGATAGCCATAAGTGACAAAGAATGCTTTTGACTCAGCGCTCGGTCACATTGTTGGCCTTTCTTGGATGGTATAGGATCTCTTAGTCGTAATCCTTTACCAATTCTAGCCATCTTCGCTACCTCATGTTAAGCTCTTTCTGCGCGAAGATGTACTTGAGGCTCTGGTGGTCTGTGTAGATTTCGCACTTAACCCCATATAGGTAGTGCTCCATATCTTGAGCACAAAAACTACTGTTGCTAGCTCTAGATCATGCATAGGGTAGTTCTTCTCGTGGTCCTTGAGTTATCGTGAAGCGTACGCAACCACTCTACCATTTTGAATCAACACGGCTCATAATCTGGTCTTGGATGTGTCACTATAAATCACGAAGTTTCCCTTACCAACATCTAAAATGGTCAGTATTAGAGCACTTATAAGTCTCTGTTTCAGCTCCTGAAAGCTCTCCTCATACTTGTCGGTCCACTCATATTTCTTTCCTTTATTAGTAAGTGCTGTAAGTGGAGCGGCTGGCTTCGAAAAGCCTTCAACGAAGCACAGATAATAACTTGCTAGGCCTAAAATACTACGTATCTCCGTCACGTTCCTCGGAGCTGGCCATGTGCTAACTGCATCAACCTTTGCTGGGTCTACTGATACTCCCTCCTCGGAGACTACGTGACCAAGAAAATGAACCTTTTCCAGCCAAAACTCTACTTAGAGAACTTGGCATATAGCTGATGGTCCCGTAACATGTGCAAGGTGGTCCTTAAGTGCTCTTTATGCTCTTCCTTCGTCTTAGAGTATATAAGTATGTCATAGATGAATACGATGACAAACTTATCCAAAAAGTCTTTGAACACGCGGTGCATTAGGTCCATAAAAGCTGTTGGGGCATTCGTCAGTCCAAATGACATGACAAGGAACTCGTAATGTCCGTACCGCATTTGAAAAGCTATTTTGGGTACGTCCTCATCCCTGATGTACAGTTGGTGGTACCCTGAGTGCAAGTCGATTTTTGAGAATACTGCAGTGTCTAGGAGCTGATCAAACAGATCGTCGATCCGTAGTAACAGATACTTGTTCTTGATTGTAGTCCTATTCAACTTTCTGTAGTTAATACACATTCTCAGTGTTCCGTCTCTCTTCTTCACGAATAGTACGGGTGCTCCCCAGGGTGAACAGCTCGGTCAAATGAATCCCTTGTCCATTAAGTCCTTCAGCTGGCTTGGAACTCCTTTAGCTCTGCAGGGCCTAGTCAGTATGGGGCCTTGGAGATGGGGGTTGATCCTGGTAGATGTTCAGTCTCGAACGATATCTCACACTCTGGCGAGAGTCTTGAAAGATCTTCTGGGAATACTTCCACGATTTCCCTGACTCTCGGCACGTTCTTGGGTCCTATCTCTATTCCTCGAGTCTTATCTACTACAAGTGCTAGGAAGCCCGCGCATCTACTAGATGACATCATGTGTGCCTTCACTGCTGAGATCATCGTCTTTGGTTGCTCCGGCAACATACCCCTGTAGACGAACTTTTCACACTCGATCAGTCCAAAAGCAACTTTCCGCCTTCGACAGTCTATGATGGCTTTGTATTTTATGAGGAATTCTATTCTTAAGATTACATCCTGATCGATCATATCAATGATGATCAGATTAACGCTCAGCTTTCTCCCACAAATAATTACAGGTACATAACGCATCTAGTAATTAGATGATAAAACTTCCCCTAAGGGAAGTGCTGTTCTTATTTCATCATATCTAAGCCCCTATCTAGCTTTCTGGCGAAGTCTGATGATGCAAATGAATGGGTGGCCTGCTACTCTTTCTGCTTGATTGCTCTTCTAATTCTGTTTGGTAAGGTTTCTTTCTCTCTTTTAGTCTTCTCCTGCCTTGATCCACCTTTGCCTCGGCCTTGGTTTCGTCATAAGCCTATTTCAACATGTGTTATAGAAGTCCATATTAGTTCCTCATAGCGCACAACATATGTTAGAACTGTGTCATCAGACATCGGGTACAGTCTTTCAGTCTGATGAACAAATTCTCGTATATCCGCCACTCTAGGGAACTTAGGCAGTTTCATTCCCTACTTGCCCATAAAGAATAACTGGAGCTGATGCTGGACTCCCCTCGGAGATTTGCTCGATCATGGTATGGCGAAACTCGACCCAATTAAGAGCTCATCCTGGTCACAAGAACCCCAATACACACGAGAGTATCTTCCTGAGAGATATCAACAGCCCACAGGACTCAGTTATCTTGATCAACAGTGTACAATCGGGTAATCACTTTGATAGCATGAAACCAGTCCTGACATTCTCATAGAGTGCAGGAGCACTGCTTACCACTTGTGTAATGACCCCCATATTCACGGAACCTACTTACCATGTAATAAGTAATTAAGGAATGAATTTGGAGTATTTTGAAGCTTTTTGGTGCACATTTGAAGAACATGGTCAGGTACACGGCCGTGTAAGTGACCATGTACCGATTGGACTGTTGAAGTGTAAGAAGCCGTGTAAGAGTACATGGCGGTGTAGTGTAACATGATGAGGTACACGACCGTGTAAGTGACCGTGTACCACTCGGGTTGGTGAACATGTTTCAAAACATGGGCATGTTGAGCAATCTCAACTAGTACACGCCCGTGTTTGAAATGTACACGCTCGTGTTGCCTTGCACACTCACGTGTAAGAACTTGTGTAGAAGGCTGTGTAATGAGCAGAGAGCCGCTGTAATGACTCTCATGAATTATGAAACTTAATTACTATGTAATGAGTAAGTAAGTTAATTAATACAGTATACTTTTTAGTTGAATGAATTAATCGGGTACAATAATGTTTGATTACTATTCATGCAGTGACAGGGGTAACTGATAGTGAAATCGGTCCACCCTATTATGTGAGTGTGCATGTGAGACACACAGTATCAAGAAACCGGTCCAGACGATCATTTCTTAACACAGAATTGATGAGCTAGTCATGAGTACGCTCAGACTGGTCATCTAAGCAAAGCAGCAATAATTGCCCTAATAAATGTACAGTACGAGAAAAGTAGTCTAGATGACCTCTTCTCGCCCATAAACCGACAAAATCGGAGTTAGAATACTCAGACTAGTCAGTTAAGTATAAAAAAATGAATAGTGAAAAGTAGATCACAGTGCCAGGTTAATGGCCAAGACGGCCTTAATCTGGCATAAAACTGATATATTAATAGTCAACAGGCTCAATTTAGTCAATTGAGCACAAAATGTAGATTTTGTTTAAGAGATATGCAGTATCGGGATGAGGGTCAAGATGACTTTTTCGCGTCCCGAAACTGATATATTTAGACTTAGAATGCCCAAATTAGTCAATCGGGCACCTGACATGTTTTTCGAGATGGGGTCACACAGATCCCGAAAACTAGTCCAAACGACCTCAGATGGATGTAAAACTAATAAAATTGGAATCAGCACGTCCAAATTAGTCAGGATAGATTGTGTTTGAAATTTCTTATGAAAACACCTCGTTATGCGTGCGCAGTGTCAACACAATATAGGCACAACCACAGTATCAAAAAATTGATCAAGATGACATTTTCTTGAAATAAAACTGATAGATTTGGAATCAGCATGCTCAAATTAGTCATTTAAGTACAAAACGAAATTTTTGACCGGGAAATCACAATATCAAAAAACTGGTCGAGATGACCTCAGATGAAAAAAAAACTGATATATTTGGGTTCAGTACGCCCAAATTAGTCAGTATAGCCTATGTTAAAATTTTTCAAAAATTAGTATAAAGGGATGGAAATTTTTGATTTTTTGTAAAAAGGCCCCATTATTTATCCTTACCTCTTTTTCTCCCTCACACCACACAAATATGAATAGTAACCATCAATCGAAATCGACTTCCGTTTTTGACATCGCTAGCACCATTGGAAAGCTCTCGACGAGTTGATTCCAACGGTGGGCTGAGTCGACAGAATGGCCGCCGGAGGAAGGCGCACGCGTCGCTCGAAACCGCCGGTGATGCAAAATTTCAAGCTGCTGTATCTCCGCCATTCGACGTCCAAATGCCACGATTCTGATCCCAATATATTCGTGGTGAAGAGTAGAACAAAACCCAGGCTTTATTTCATGTCAACAACCCCTAGATCGCACCGCCCAAGCTTCACCGTTGCTGCCATCATTACTGACGTGGAATCCGTCAATTTCGGCGGAGTTGAGTTACACGGTGGGCACCAAAATGCTCAAAACAACATAGGGAACAAAAGCCCTAAATTAATTTTGGGCAACAATGCCCGGAAGATGGAGAATTAACCACCGCTATCGTCACCGATTTTCGAGGCCCGTTTTCCGACGATAGGGGCCTCGATTGGTGAAATTGACACCACCAATGGATTCCTCTCGTCGAGCTCTTCAAGATGGTGGTCGCCTTTTCCCTCACTACTGCAGTCAACACTGGTCAACGTGGGTCAATGGCGACCCGGTGACCAAAAATTGAAGAATGCCCTGCTGGCCTATTTTCGACGTTTCAGACACATCTGCAGCAGCGGATTTGCAAACCGGAATTTCAAAAGTGAAGAACGATGATTCAAAGATTATGTGGTCGAGATCGAATGGCTCTTCTGATCATCGATGAGAATGATTTTGGTAGTGGTTTTGATTCCTTTATTCCTCATTTTATTTTTGGAATAATTGTATATTAATTATGGATTATTGACTTGAGGAATTGTAAGAAAAAGGGATGAAATGTCGAAAAATAAAATGTGAGAAAATGTGAATATTCTTACGTAAAAAGTTAAGTTTTACGTAAAAATTAGGCCTCTAGTATAGTACGTGGTAAATTAGAATAGGTTAGATAGTTTTGAGCGTTTCCTAAACATCGGGAGCCCAAAAATAAAGCAAAAATATAGATAAAATTTCTAAAATGACACAAAAGGGTATTTTAGGAAATGAAGGGTAAAAATGTGACCGAGATGGAAACTCGAGCCACCCCTCAATGACCTAAACCCGAGAAAGAAGGATGGATGTTTTGAGGATTAGTAAACCGCCTATTAGAAATCTCGAAATGTAAGAAAACGGCCCCTATGTCAGAATAGTACCACCCAAGGAATGGGTGCTAGCTAAGTATAAAATTTGGGGTGATTAAATCAGTAAAGGTAACTCGATAGGCTAAACAGTGAATACGCGAGGTATTTGATCAGTTGACTGGTTGGTTAATCAGTTAAGGACCGAGTTTGAACAGGATAATGAGAGACAGTAATTAATTTGTCAAGTAGACAAATTAATTAAGCACGATTAGAAATTAGAAAAAAATATATATATCAAACTCTCAAGAGAAGGGCAATTAGTACCGATAAGGATCGGTATCATCTAACGATAGAGTTTTTATTAGTCATTAATGACCAAAGTAACCTAAGACCGAAAGTTAACAAAATGCATTATGATTACAGGGAGGTACCTGTATTGTAACGAAGGCGAGAGTATGAACTATTCACTGACAAGTAAGTACAACTTCGCCTATAGTATGAATAAAATGAATTTGCAATGATGATTTTTATAGTATGTTAAGTATACCTATCATGCACATGTTGTTGCACAGCATACATAAGAGCATATAGTTTCACAATCGAGTAGATTGATGAAAGAACAAGATAGATGCTATATATCCCTAATGCGTAGGATTAGGGACAGCTTAAAGAAGCATATGGCTAGAAAAGATAAACAAGATGGAAATTTAGTAAGCGTGTCATACCGACCTTTTCAGTTGAAGAAGTTTTCAAGTTAAAGTAATTTAAAGCAGAAAGTTAAGCATCCGTTGATGACTTTCCAGCTTTTTGACCACGGGTGTTACCGATGGTCTACGTGTACACAGTACTGACACACAGGCCCTCAACAGAGTAAAGAATAGATAATAAATAATAAAGCATAATATGAGCATAATCGGATTATGCATTGTTACGATATGCCTTAGCTACAGTTCAGCATGCTTTTAGTTACAGTAGATATGCATCAGTACACGATGTATTCTGTTATGCATATAGTATGAAAAGTTTTATATTCAATGACATGATATGTGATGACATGATATGTGATATGTGGTATATGTTGATACCTGACATGCTTATATGATTTTAAGTATGTACTATATTTTAAACATGTTTTGTGGTTAACATATTGTACTTATTGGGCATAAAGCTCACAGTGTGTATTCATGCTGCAGGTAAGCGTCCATGGCGTAAACAGCAATGGGCGATGACGGCAGCGGAGGCGGATGTGAGGGTGAGGTTATGGATACACCACGAGTATTCTTCCCCACAGTTTATGTTAGGAAATGCCCTAAGTATTAGAGACATTTTTGATGTATTCATTTTGAACTGGATAATAAAATTATACATAGAGGTTATTCATTACATTGCTATCTGTCCTCGTCTTATTTACATGTTAAAGTAAATGTAAGCAAATATGGCTCACTGACTGCTTGTGTTAAAACTGTTAGAACGTTGCATGCAATGGATTTTTGTATGCGAAAAGACAATGTTCTAAAGTTAGCAGTCTAAACTATGGTCTGTAGTCTATGGGGTTAGACCGAGCATCTAACTCATGTTAAGACTATTATGTTGTCTAAAGCCTTAGAGGGGACGGTCTGTCTTGACTGTCTGGAGCTGGACTCCCAAGTAGAGACATGGATATGTTGCTCGGTGGTGACATATTAGACCGGGACTAAAGCGTGATTGATCTACGTAGTCCGCTATGAGTGGATCAATCTGCTTTTGACGTTCATTGTGCAATAACCTTAATCCTGAGTAAATGAACTACTTCATGTATATGACTTGTGTACTTTGATGTTCCAATGGCTAAAGCGTCTCAGAGGTAGTAAGCTTATAGACCGGTTCGTTGGGTGCATGACTTGTATACGATGAAGGGTTTGTTTGCAGATATCGGAATCATAGCTCTGAGGAGTTAAAGGTATCCTCTTAAAGGCATTATACTGAATGTGAAAATGGACAAGGCCTTGGGTCGTCTGCTGGGCGGATGACTTCTTATTCATATATGGTGAATAATCATTTTCTTGATTCGGTAGTATAATGGAACTTTAAGATAGCCTGATCAGTAGGATTAAACGGACTTTGACCTAAGGCTGATCATGGATATCATATGAGGGTTTTACATACATGACAAGGTCATTGGATGGTAGCTCGTCACAGGCTTACGTAATACGGTATATAATTGGGAGTTCAGTTTCAGGTTTATAGTGGTGTGACTCTGAAATTAGTGATCATATGATTGAGTTGTTCGGTACAGAATGATGATCATATGGAATCACGGGAGCCCGATTATATATGTCCAATCAGTCCCTCTACTAGCTCCACATAATTCCTTTAACGTTTGGCAAATTGATTTGTGTATGCTATTGGCTAGTTTATTATGCATGGATGGTAATGACACAGGATTAGGATGGTAGACAAGATTCTCTCCGGTTGAATTCAGATTTTGTTTTGGATAATAGAGTACACAATTATTCGAACTCCAAATAAAGTTGCCATGATTTTATTTGAGATTGGATTGGAGTTGTAGAAAATTATCCATGAGAACAAGAATATGAAACACAACCGTTTTGTGGAATTTGAAATTTGAATTTGAAATTTGAAATTTGAATTTTGAAATTTGAAATTTGAATTTAAAATTTGAATTTGAAATTTGAATTTGAAATTCGAATTTGAAATTTGAATTTGAAATTTGAATTTGAAATTTGAAATTTGAAATTTGAAATTTGAATTTGAAATTTGAATTTGAAATTTGAAATTCAAATTTTGAATCACAGTCCAAGTAGGATTCGAATTTGTTGTGGAAAATCCACAAGGTTTGAAATTCGAATTTGAGTTGGATTTGGAGAGGATAATCTTGTTAGAATCCTACTTGAATTTTGAATCCAAATCCCAACAAAAGTGGGCGAATTTTTTGAGGATAATCCTCAATGGAAAATTCGGTTTTTGTAGATAAGATTCAAGGGAAAATTCAAGTTTCAATCCTAGTTGAATTTGGATTCTCTCCCTCCTTAAAAGTGGCCGAAATTTTGGAGGCTTTACCCTAGGAAATTCGGTTATTTTTGGATAAGGTTGAGATGAGATTTAGCTTGAAAAATCCTAGTGGAATTTTGATTCTTCCTTATCCTAAAAGTGGCCGAAAATTTGGAGAAGATTTTCTCCTAAAGATTTCGGATTTTTTGGTTGAAAAAGGGAGATAAAATTCTAGTTAAAATCTTGTTTAGATTTGGATTGGATTTGTCCTAGGAAAACCGAATTTAATTGTGGAGATTCTCCCTTTGAAAATTCGGATTTTTTGGTTTGGATAAGGGAGAAAATCTTTTCCTAGTCCAATTCGAATTTAGAGAATCACCTCATGTAGGTCTATAAATAGAGGTCCTGCCACTCTAGTTCTCTCAGACCACAGACTCTCAGGTGAGCAGGCTTATTGTTGCACAGCTCATCGTGACAATAAAGTTCTTTAGAGATCTGGGTGGTCGGAAGAAGACTAGCAGTGCTAGCATACCGATCGAGGTTCAGAGTGCCCACACACTCAGACATTCGGGAATTGGAGAATAGTAGAGAAGGCTTGTTGGTTGAAGCCTCCGGTCACTCTCCTCCTGTTCATTGGCGTCCTTGAGGTATGAGTTTTAATTGTTGTTGATTTATTGTATATGGCATCATGAGATATTTAACGATCTAAAAATTTTTATTGTTCCGCTGCGCCACTCTGATACGTTTTTACCGGTTTATTTTCCTACAGTTTACGTAATAAGTATTTTTAAATAGTAATCATTAAATAGTATCTTTGAATAGTAACGATTAAATAGTATTTTTGAATAGTAATAGTTAAATAGTATTTTTAAATAGTAACTGTTAAATACCATATTTGGAATAATATTTAATTAAACAGTCAGTATAAGTATGTATGTATAATTAAAATCCCTATGTGTTTAGATTCTGTATTTTAATAGTATATGTATATGAATAGTAAATACATACGCGTATAAAAAAAAATCCCTAAAATTCTGAAATCTAAACAAGTAAGTTTAAATATCAGTTTTAAAGCAAAAGTAAAGTAGTAGTTTTTAGTGACGGTCCGGGCCACTAAGGGCACAGGACGTCACAACTCGAACTTAGTGGACAACTAGCCCTAAAGATCGATACAACTCGGGTAGCAATCCATGTTCCTACTCTGACCAGTTCTTTAGCACTGCATGGTTGTGATTTTATATATAGTGATCTAAGCATCTCTTCTAACTCTTTGTTTTTTAGTCAGTACCAAATCTGGATAAGGTCGAGCTAGCTGCTCAATCTTCCTGACAGCCTCCATGACAATCATGCTACCATGGTACTAGTTGTTGAATTCGTCTTGCTGCGCTACTAGTGCTTCTTCATTGAAGTGTAGGAATAAAATCGAGAAAAACGTATTAGAGTGGCGTAGCGGAACAATAAAATTTTTTCAAGATCGTTAAATATCTCATGATGACTATACAATAAACCAACAACAATTTAAACTCATACCTCAAGGATGCCAATCTTGCAGGAGGAGAATGACCGGAGGGCTTCAACCAACTAGCCTTCTCTACTATTCTCCAATTCCCGAATGGCTGAGTGTGTGAACACTCTGAACCTCGATCAGTATGCTAGCACTGCTAGTCTTCTTTCGACCACCCAGATCACTAAAGAACTTATTGTCACGGTGAGTTATGCAACAATAAGCCTGCTCATCTGAGAGTCTGTGGTCTAAGAGAACTGGAGTGGCAGGACCTCTATTTATAGACTTGCATGAGGTGATTCTCTGAATTCGAATTGGATTAGGAGAAGATATTCTCCCATATCCACAACCAAAAAATCTAAATTTTCTAAGGGGAAAATCTCAACAAATTTTCGGCTAACTTAGGATTATCCAATTCAAATCTAAATAAGATTTTAACTAGAATTTTATCTCCCCTTTTTCAACCAAAAAATCTGAAAATCCTTAAGGATATTCACCAAATAATTTCGGCCACTTTTGCATAAGGGAAGAATCAAAATTCCACTAGGATTTTCAAGCTTGAATCTTATCTCATCCTTATCCAAAATAACCGAAAATCTCCTAGGAGATCTTCCTCAAATTTTCGGCCATAATCAGGGAGGAGAGAATCCAAATTCAATTGGGATTGAAACTTGAACTTTTCCCTGAACCTTATCCACAAAAAATCTGAAAATTCGATGAGGATAATCCTCAAAATTTTTGTCCATTATTGTTAGGATTTGGATTCAAAATTCAAGCAAGATTCTAACAAGATTTTCCTCTCCATATCCAACTCAAATTCGAATTTCATTCTTTGTGGATTTACCACAAGAAATTCGAATCCCACTTGGACTGTGATTCAAAATTTGAATTTCAAATTTCAAATTCAAATTCAAATTTCAAATTTATTCAAATTTCAAATTCGAATTTCAAATTCAAAATTCAAAATTCAAAATTCAAATTTCAAAATTCAAATTTTAAAATCCACAAAACAGTTGTATTTCAAATTCTTGTTCTCATGGATAATTTTCTACAACTCCAATCCAATCTCAAATAAAATCATTGCAACTTTATTTAGAGTTTGAATAATTATGTACTTTATTATTCAAAACAAAAATTGAATTCAACCGGAGAGAATCTTGTCCACCATCCTAATCCTATGTCAACACCATCCATGCATAATAAACTAGCCAATAGCATACACAAATCAATTTTGCCAAACGTTAAGGAATTATATGGAGCTAGTAGAGGGACCAATTGGATATATATTATCGGCTCTTGTAAATCCATATGATCATCGTTCTTTACTGAACAACTCAATCATATGATCACTAATTTCAAAGTCACACCACTATAAACCTGAAACTAAACTCCCAATTATATAGCGTATTACGTAAGCCTGTGACAAGCTATCATCCAATGACCTTATCATGTATGCAGAACCCTCATATGATATCCATGATCAGCCTTAGGTCAAAGTCCGTTTAATCCTACTGATCAGGCTACCTTAAAGTTCCATTATACTACCAAATAAAGAAAATGATTATTCACCATATTTGAATAAGAAGTCAACCGCCCAGCAGACGACCCAAGGCCTTGTCCATTTTCACATTCAGTATAATGCCTTTAAGAGGATACCCTTAACTCCTCATTAGAGCTATGATTCTAATATCTGTAAACGAACCCTTCATCGTATACAAGTCATGCACCCAACGAATTGGTTTATAAGCTTACTACCTCTGAGACGCTTTAGCCATTGGAACATCAAAGTACACAAGTCAAATACATGAAGCTGTCCATCGACTCAGGATTAAGGTTACTGCACAATGAACGTCAAAAGCAGATCGATCCACTCAAAGCGGACTTCGTAGATCAATCATGCTTTAGTCCCGGTCTAATATGTCACCACCAAGCAACATATCTATGTCTCTACTTGGGAGTCTATGCTCCAGACAGTCAAGACAAACCGTCCACTCCAAGGCTTTAGACAACTTAACAGTTTTAACATGAGTTAGATGCTCGGTCTAACCCCATAGACTACAGATCATAGTTTAGACCGCTTACTTTAGAACATAGTCTTCTTGCATACAAAAGTTCATTGCATGCAACGTTCTAACGATTTAACACAAGTAGTCAAGGAGTCATATTTGCTTACATTTACTTTAACATGTAAATAAAATGTGGACAGTTAGCAATGTAATAAATAACCTCTATATATAATTTTATTATCCAGTTCAAAATAAATACATCAAAATGTCTCTAATGCTTAGGGCATTTCCTTACAATCTCCCGCTTGCCCTAAGCCAGCAGATGTGCCATGTTACGCATCCCCATCGCCTCTACATGCCTCTCGAAGCTTCTAGCCACCAAAGTCTTAGTAGAGGGATCAGCAATGTTGTCCTCGGACGCGGTCTTACATACATCTATTTATCCTGTCTCCACGTGCCCTCTAATGTCGACTTCCTCGAATCCTTGCAAGTCTGGAAGACTTAGTCTGTGTATCCTACGGGTGTTAGGCCCCCTCCAGAATACACCAGCATGTAATCTCTCGTTCTCTTAAGATACTTGAGTATATGCTTTACTACTTGCCAGTGCTTGGTTCCAGGATTCGCTTGATATCGACTCACCATACCTACTGCAAAACATATGTCCGGGTGAGTGCAAAGCATAGCATACATAAGGCTACCCACAACGGATGCATTAGGGACCTTACTCATACGCTGTCTTTCTTCCAATGTCTTTGGACAGTCATCCAGTGAAAGAGTTAGACCGGCAATAAAAGGTTGTGTACCTTTCTTTGCCTCTTACATTGCATATTTGTCAATTATTTTATCTATGTATGAAGCTTAGGATAACGCTATCATTTTGTTCCTTCGATCTCTAAAGAGACGAATGCCTAGAACATAATTAGCTTCTCCTAAGTCCTTCATGTCAAACTGTTGGTGTAACCAAAGCTTGACCGATGATAAGTTCCCTAAATCATTCCCAATGAGTAGTATATCATCGACATAGAGTATCAGAAATACCACTTTTCCATCCTTAATGCGTTTATAAACACAGGGTTCATCAACGTTCTACTCAAAACTAAAATTCTTTATTGCTTGATCAAATCTCTGGTTCCATGAGCAGGATGCTTGCTTTAATCCATAAATGGATCTAAGCAACTTGTAGACTTTCCTTTCTTGGCCTTTTGCTACGAACCCTTCGGGCTGTATCATATAGATACACTCCTCAAGATGGCCATTCAAGAATGCCATCTTGACATCCGTTTGCCAGATCTCATAATCAAGAGCCGCAGCAGTGGATAGAAGAATACAGATAGACTTCAGCATAGCAACAGGTGAAAAGGTTTCATCGTAATCGATTCCAGCCTTTTATGTATAACCCTTTGCAACCAATCTAGCTTTGAAAGTTTCCACTCTCCCTTCCGTATCCTTCTTTCTTTTATAGACCCATTTGCATCCAATGGGTTTTATCCCATCCGGCAAATCTACAAGTTCCCAAACAGAGTTGGATTTCATAGAATCCATCTCATTGTTCATAGCCTATTTCCAAGATTTAGAATCAACATCATTTATAGCTTCATCATACGTGACCGGATCATCCTCATGCTCATGAGCCTTGGCCTGGTATACCTCAGCATTATACATGAAGAAATTAGGTTTCTTTGAAACCCTCCCACTGCGACGAGGTACCCTAAATTGTTGATCGTTTGCAGGTCCTTCACTGGAACTCGGACTTGCGTCCAAGACCGAAACCTGTGGAGTAGTTCTTTCACCTGATAACTCCTCTAGCACCACTTTGCTTCGAGGCTTAAAGTCATTCATGTGACTTTCCTCCAAGAATGTCACATGGGTTGAAACAATGACTTTTTGTTCCTTCGGGTTATAGAACAGACCTCCTTTAGTTCCCTTTGGATACCCTACAAACATGCACAATTCTGATCTTGGTTCCAACTTCTTCGCATCCCCATCCAGTACATGTGCCGGGCAGCCCCATATTCTCATATGTCCAAGGGAGGGCTTCCTGCCACGCCACAATTCATACGGAGTTCTGGGAATTGATTTGCTTAGAACTTGATTTAGAATATAGCACATCATTTGTAAAGCATATCCCCAAAATGATAATGGCAGTGTTGAATAACTCATCATGGACTGTACCATATCCAATAAGGTCCTGTTTCTCCTTTCGGCTACACCATTCTATTATGGAGTACCAGGTGCAGTCAATTGGGATAATATCCTGTTCTCTACAAGATGTCTTAGAAATTCGTCGGAGAGGTATTCGCCACTTTGATTAGATCGAAGTGTCTTTATGGAATTATCCAATTGCTTTTCCACTTCCGCACGATACTCTTTGAACTTATCAAAGGTTTCGCTCTTGCAGTGCATCAGATACACATATCCATACCTCGAGTAATTGTCTATAAAGGAGACATAATACTCGAACCCTCCTTGTGCTATGACGTTCATGGGGCCACATACGTCAGTGTGCACAATTTCTAAGAGCTCCTGAGCCCTTGTACCCTTTGTTAGGAAATGCCCTAAGTATTAGAGACATTTTGATGTATTCATTTTGAACTGGATAATAAAATTATACATAGAGGTTATTCATTACATTGCTATCTGTCCTCGTCTTATTTACATGTTAAAGTAAATGTAAGCAAATATGGCTCACTGACTGCTTGTGTTTAAACTGTTAGAATATTGCATGCAATGGACTTTTGTATGCGAGAAGACAATGTTCTAAAGTTAGCAGTCTAAATTAGGGTCTGTAGTCTATGGGGTTAGACCGAGCATCTAACTCATGTTAAGACTATTATGTTGTCTAAAGCCTTAGAGGGGACGGTTTGTCTTGACTGTCTGGAGCTGGACTCCCAAGTAGAGACATAGATATGTTGCTTGGTGGTGACATATTAGACCGGGACTAAAGCGTGATTAATCTACGTAGTCCGCTATGAGTGGATCAATCTGCTTTTGACGTTCATTGTGCAATAACCTTAATCATGAGTAAATGAACTACTTCATGTATATGACTTGTGTACTTTGATGTTCCAATGGCTAAAGCGTCTCAGAGGTAGTAAGCTTATAGACCGGTTCGTTGGGTGCATGACTTGTATACGATGAAGGGTTTGTTTGCAGATATCAGAATCATAGCTCTGAGGAGTTAAAGGTATCTTCTTAAAGGCATTATACTGAATGTGAAAATGGACAAGGCCTTGGGTCGTCTGCTCGGCGGATGATTTCTTATTCACATATGGTGAATAAACATTTTCTTGATTTGGTAGTATAATGGAACTTTAAGATAGCCTGATCAGTAGGATTAAACGGACTTTGACCTAAGGCTGATCATAGATATCATATGAGGGTTTTGCATATATGACAAGGTCATTGGATGGTAGCTCGTCACAGGCTTACGTAATACGGTATATAATTGGGAGTTCAGTTTCAGGTTTATAGTGGTGTGACTCTGAAATTAGTGATTATATGATTGAGTTGTTCGGTACAGAATGATGATCATATGGAATCACGGGAGCCCGATTATATATGTCCAATCAGTCCCTCTACTAGCTCCACATAATTCCTTAACGTTTGGCAAATTGATTTGTGTATGCTATTGGCTAGTTTATTATGCATGGATGGTGATGACACAGGATTAGGATGGTAGACAAGATTCTCTCCGGTTGGATTCAGATTTTGTTTTGGATAATAGAGTACACAATTATTCGAACTCCAAATAAAGTTGCCATGATTTTATTTGAGATTGGATTGGAGTTGTAGAAAATTATCCATGAGAACAAGAATATGAAACACAACCGTTTTGTGGAATTTGAAATTTGAATTTTGAAATTTGAAATTTGAATTTGAATTTTGAATTTGAAATTTGAATTTGAAATTTGAATTTGAAATTCGAATTTGAAATTTGAATTTGAAATTTAAATTTGAAATTTGAAATTTGAAATTTGAATTTGAAATTTGAATTTTAAATTTGAAATTCAAATTTTGAATCACAGTCCAAGTAGGATTCGAATTTGTTGTGGAAAATCCACAATGTTTGAAATTCGAATTTGAGTTGGATTTGGAGAGGATAATCTTGTTAGAATCCTACTTGAATTTTGAATCCAAATCCTAACAAAAGTGGGCGAATTTTTTGAGGATAATCCTCAATGGAAAATTCGGTTTTGTGGATAAGATTCAAGGGAAAATTCAAGTTTCAATCCCAGTTGAATTAGGATTCTCTCCCTCCCTAAAAGTGGCCGAAATTGTTGGATTTATCTAAGGAATAATTCGGTTATTTTTGGATAAGGTTGAGAGAAGATTCAAGCTTGAAAATCCTAGTGGAATTTTTGATTCTCCCTTATCCATAATGGCCGAAATCTTTAGGGAAGATACACCAAGAAAAATTCGGATTTTTTGGTTGAAAAAGGGAGATAAAATTCTAGTTAAAATCTTGTTGAGATTTGGATTGGATTTATCCTAAGAAAAACCGAATTTTTTGTGGAGATTCTCCCTTGGAAAAATTCAGATTTTATGGGTTTGGATAAGGGAGAAAATCTTTTCCTAGTCCAATTCGAATTCAGAGAATCACCTCATGCAGGTCTATAAATAGAGGTCCTGCCACTCCAGTTCTCTCAGACCACAGACTCTCAGGTGAGCAGGCTTATTGTTGCACAGCTCATCGTGACAATAAAGTTCTTTAGAGATCTGGGTGGTCGGAAGAAGACTAGCAGTGCTAGCATACCGATCGAGGTTCAGAGTGCCCACACACTCAGCCATTCAGGAATTGGAGAATAGTAGAGAAGGCTAGTTGGTTGAAGCCTCCGGTCATTCTCCTCCTGCAAGATTGGCGTCCTTAAGGTATGAGTTTTAATTGTTGTTGGTTTATTGTATATGGCATCATGAGATATTTAACGATCTAAAAATTTTTATTGTTCCGCTGCGCCACTCTGATACGTTTTTACCGAATTATTTTCCTACAATTGGTATCAGAGCCATCTCATGACTATGCCATGTACATAAATTAGACAATTACTTAGTCTTTTTATTTATGTATGGATTTGATATTTAGAGAGTGGCATTCTAGGGTTCCTTTATGTTGTTATCATGGATTATGTATAAAGTATGTGTTTATTTTAACTTTTTGAATTATTATAAGCATGCTTGTTTATACCGTTTATGGTTCTTTAGAATTTAGAAAAATTGTATCTAGGAATTTTTATGTAACCATGGGAGCAGTTTATTAACACTGTAATTTTCCCATGGATTTTAATTTCTGTTTCTTAGAATTTTTATGGTTAGAATTTTTTTGTACACCGGAAACGGTTTAGGAAATTTTATGTAATTATTCTTGGAGGAGATTGAAGAATGAAGACCATAATTTATTTTTCCCAAAAGTTAAATTTAATTTAAAGATTGAAATTTTGATTGTGTGGAAAATTTCAATTTAATTGGGATTCAAATTAGTTTTTGGAGATCCTAATAGGTAAATTGGAATATGGCACGAAAATCGAGACACGACCCCTCGGGATAGGCCGACAAACCTTGGTAGGGCTGCAGCCCCTGCCCTTGGGCAGGATGGGGCTGCGGCAGCCCCTGTGCAGGCCCACACCACCCACGGCCACAGGCTCTGCCTGCAGCCAGGGGTGGTCGTGGCCTGCCCAAGGCTGGCCGCAGCCTGGCCTTGCAGCCTCTGGCTGCAGGCGCTGCCTGCAGCCTGCCGGCTGCTGTGCCCAGTCTGGGCGTGCAGCCTGGCGCTGCAGGCTTGGCCTGCAGCCCGGCAGGGCTGCACAAGGGGCGGCCGTGGGCTGCCAGAGGCTAAATAAATGGAGAGGCTAAATAAATGGGAGATTTAAATTTCTTTTGGGAGATTTAAATTTTAGATAATTCTTGGGATGAGAAATAAATGGAGAGGCTAAATAAAGAAGGATACAAGAAGACGGAACAGAATTCAAGACCCAAAGAATGCTTTGGAAGGAATTTTGTAATCTTTATTTTCTTTGTTCTAGGATGGAACCATAGCTTGATTATTCTGTCAATTATTTTTTCTATGATATGTCATGGATGTATAAATATGTATTGATGGATGTTTTGTATGCATATTTGATAACATGTCATATAGGATAGGTGAGTGCCGCTCATACTATATTGATCATACATAATTTGTCAAAACTTGCATGTTTTTCAAAATATTGAGTGGGAGAGGGTTTCAAACAAAACCCACGGCCTCCATTGTTGATCCATATGTGAAAGCATGGTAACGCCTCGCGTCAGTTCTGACCTGACCACACCCCTCGGTAGGTGTTTACCGCCGCCGGTATACTAGATTGGATCTCCTATGTGGAAAACGTGTTCGGGTGCGATCCTATTCATGACCACCCCTCGGTGGCTTGGTAGGACGTGGATCGGGCTACGTAAACAATGGTTAAACACTCAAGACTCGTTTAGTTATTAACCTTCCCTAGAAGCTCTGTTAACTAGACTGGTGGCCAAATAAGCGGTTATTAATATGTGTCTTAACCTTGGAGGATTTAAGGTAACATATATTAATTGGACGGGGTCCATGTTCCGGCTATTTGTTCTCATGACCACCCCTCAGTGGCTTGGGGCAATGGGTGCTGAGAATTACCGTTGCAATGCTACATGTTTTTCAAGTTTCATGTAGGAACATACTTGTATGTTTTATTTGCTAAATTATCTGCATATTTGCTTGGGCTTTGTAATGATGTCTAGTATAATTTTATTTCAGTTCAAAATGTCACCGACACCCCTCATTTCAATACTTACTGAAAATAAGTTGAATGGCGACAATTATAAAGACTGGAAAAGAAATCTATTAATAGTTCTCAGCTGCGAGAGACACAAGTTCGTACTGGACGAACCATGCCCACCTGGGCCCAAACCTGACACACCACTTGAGGAGGTCCCGGTTGCCTATAATCGTTGGAGAGAATCCAATGAGATAGCTCGATGCTACATCCTTGCTAGCATGACGAGTGCTTTACAAAAGCAGCATGAGACTTATCAAGTTGCTGGGGAGATCATAGAAAATCTGGAGGACATGTTCGGAGGCCAAGAAAAATTGGCTCGACAGTCTGCAATCACCAGCATTATGAACTCCAAGCAAAAGGCGGGTGCTCCGGTGAAGGACCATATGATCACTCTAATGGGATTCTTCGCTGAGGCTGCAGAGAATGGTGCTGAGTTAGACTACAACACCCAGATCGAGATGGTGTTCAAGACTCTGTCTAATGATTTTGTGGGGTTTAAGGCCACATACAATCTGGCGACAAAGGAGTTAGGACTTACCGAGCTCATGAAGCAACTACAGGCTTATGAGCGGATGATCAGGGATGAGGATGTGGTCCGACCTAAAGGAGAGGCCAATTTGGCGGAATCTTCCAATCCCTCACGGAAGAGGAAGAGGCCAAATAAGAAGCAAGTGGCTTCCAGTTCTTCTAATCCTCCTGTCTCGGATGGGAAGAAGAAGAAGAAGAACAAGAAGCCAAAGGACCCTAAAAAGTCCAAATGCTTCCACTGTGGGAAGGTAGGTCACTTCAAGAAGGCTTGCTGGGAATTCCTAGCCTCCAAGGGCAAGGAAGGTAAGGAACTTCATTACTTAGAAGCGTGTTTGGTGGAAGAATCGAAAGACACATGGGTCATTGATTCGGGCGCCACTAATCATGTTTGTGTTTCTATGCAGGGGTTCGTGGAAATGAGAAGTCTACATGATAGGAGCCTCTCGTTGCGGACTGGAGATGGTAGCTTTGTGGTGGCTGAGGCAGTGGGAGACGTTCATCTTTATTTTGATCAATTTAGGTTTATTTTATTGAAAGACTGTTTTCATGTTCCTAATTTTAGGAGGAACCTTATATTGGTAGCTTGTTTAACAAAGGATTCTTATTCAGTTTCTTTTAGTAAAAGAGTTGATATTCGTAGAAATAAGTCTTTTATCTGTTCTGGATGGATGGATGGAAACCTATATTTGATCAGACCAAAGATGTACTCACTGCTTGACACTGAATTAATTGATAACCCTAAAAGGTTGAAAGTTTCTCACTCTAACAAGGCGTATCTTTGGCATTTAAGACTTGGTCATATTAATCAGGATAGGATTCAAAGATTGGTGAAAGACGGTCCTCTGGAATCTCTGGAGGAGGTACGACTTCCCCAATGTGAGTCTTGTCTAGAGGGTAAGATGACTAAGAGGTCTTTTGGAGCTAAGGGTACAAGGGCACAGGAGCTCTTAGAAATTGTGCACACTGACGTATGTGGCCCCATGAACGTCACAGCACGAGGAGGGTTCGAGTACTATGTCTCTTTCATAGATGATTACTCGAGGTATGGATATGTGTATCAGATGCACCGCAAGAGCGAAACCTTTGATAAGTTCAAAGAGTATCGTGCGGAAGTGGAAAAGCAATTGGATAAATCCATAAAGACACTTCGATCTGATCGAGGTGGCGAATACCTCTCCGATGAATTTCTAGGACATCTTGTAGAGAATGGGATATTATCCCAATTGACTGCACCTGGTACTCCACAACAGAATGGTGTAGCCGAAAGGAGAAACAGGACCTTATTGGATATGGTACGATCCATGATGAGTTACTCAACGCTGCCATTATCATTTTGGGGACATGCTTTACAAACGGCGTGCTATATCCTGAACCAGGTTCCGAGTAAATCAATTCCTAGAACTCCGTATGAATTGTGGCGTGGCAGGAAGCCCTCCCTTGGACATATGAGAATATGGGGCTGCCCGGCACATGTACTGGATGGGGATGCGAAGAAGTTGGAACCAAGATCAAAATTGTGTATGTTTGTAGGGTATCCAAAGGGAACTAAAGGAGGTCTGTTCTATAACCCGAAGGAACAAAAGGTCATTGTCTCAACCTATGCGACATTCTTGGAGGAAAGTCACATGAATGACTTTAAGCCTCGAAGCAAAGTGGTGCTAGAGGAGTTATCGGGTGAAAGAACTGCTCCACAGATTTCGATCTTGGACACAAGTCCGAGTTCCAGTGAAAGACCTGCAGACGATCAACAATTTAGGGTGCCTCGTCGTAGTGGGAGGGTTTCGAAGAAACCTAATTTTTTCATGTATGATGCTGAGGTATACCAGGCCGAGGCTCATGAGCATGAGGAAGATCCGGTCACATATGATGAAGCTATAAAGGATGTTGATTCTAGATCTTGGAAACAGGCTATGAACAATGAGATGGATTCTATGAAATCCAACTCTGTTTGGGAACTTGTAGATTTGCCGGATGGGATAAAACCCATTGGATGCAAATGGGTCTACAAAAGAAAGAAGGATGCGGAAGGGAGAGTGGAAACTTTCAAAGCTAGACTGGTTGCAAAGGGATACACACAAAAGGCTGGAATCGATTACGAGGAAACCTTTTCGCCTGTTGCTATGCTGAAGTCTATCTGTATTCTTCTGTCCATTGCTGCGGCTCTCGATTACGAGATCTGGCAAATGGATGTCAAGACGGCGTTCTTGAATGGCCTTCTTGAAGAGTGTATCTATATGATACAGCCCGAAGGGTTCGTAGCGAAAGGCCAAGAAAGGAAAGTCTGCAAGTTGCTTAGATCCATTTATGGATTAAAGCAAGCATCCAGCTAAAGGAACCAGAGGTTTGATCAAGTGATTAAGACATTTGGTTTTGAGCAGAACGTTGATGAACCTTGTGTTTATAAACGTATTAAGGATGAAAAAGTGATCTTTCTGATACTCTATGTCGATGATATACTACCCATTGGGAATGATGTAGGGAACTTATCATCGGTCAAGCTTTGGTTACACCAACAGTTTGACATGAAGGACTTGGGAGAAGCTAATTATGTTCTAGGCATTCGTCTCTTCAGAGATCGAAAGAACAAAATGATAGCATTATCCCAAGCTTCATACATAGATAAAATAATTGACAAATATGCAATGCTAGAGGCAAAGAAAGGCTCACAACCTTCTATTGCCGGTTTAACTTTTTCATTGGATGACTGTCCCAAGACATCGAAAGAAAGAGAGTGTATGAGTAAGGTCCCTTATGCATCCGCTGTGGGTAGCCTTATGTACGCTATGCTTTGCACTCGCCCGGACATATGTTTTGCAGTAGGTATGGTGAGTCGATATCAAGCGAATCCTGGAACCAAGCACTGGCAAGCAGTAAAGCATATACTCAAGTATCTTAAGAGAACGAGGGATTATATGCTAGTGTATTCTGGAGGGGACCTAATACCCGTAGGATACACGGACTCAGACTTCCAGACTTGTAAGGATTCGAGGAAATCGACATCTAGATCAGTGTTTTTACTCGGAGGAGGCGCCATTGTGTGGAGGAGCGTGAAGCAGGGCTGCACAGCTGACTCTACTATGGAGGCTGAGTATGTGGCTGCGGCTGAGGCATCTAAAGAAGCGGTTTGGCTCCGCAAGTTCTTTAGAGACCTTGAGGTCATTCCGGGTGTTGACAAGCCTATCACACTTTACTGTGATAATACAGGGGCTATTGCCAACACAAGGGAATCTCGGCACCACAAGAGGACCAAGCACATCGATCGGAGATATCATATTATTAGAGGGCATGTGGAGACAGGACAAGTGGATGTATGTAAGATCGCGTCCGAGGACAACATCGCTGATCCCTTTACTAAGACTTTGGTGGCTAGAAGCTTTGAGAGGCATGTAGAGGCGATGGGGATGCGTAACATGGCACATCTGCTGGCTTAGGGCAAGTGGGAGATTGTTAGGAAATGCCCTAAGTATTAGAGACATTTTGATGTATTCATTTTGAACTGGATAATAAAATTATACTTAGAGGTTATTCATTACATTGCTATCTGTCCTCGTCTTATTTACATGTTAAAGTAAATGTAAGCAAATATGGCTCACTGACTGCTTGTGTTTAAACTGTTAGAATATTGCATGCAATGGACTTTTGTATGCGAGAAGACAATGTTCTAAAGTTAGCAGTCTAAATTAGGGTCTGTAGTCTATGGGGTTAGACCGAGCATCTAACTCATGTTAAGACTATTATGTTGTCTAAAGCCTTAGAGGGGACGGCTTGTCTTGACTGTCTGGAGCTGGACTCCCAAGTAGAGACATAGATATGTTGCTTGGTGGTGACATATTAGACCGGGACTAAAGCGTGATTAATCTACATAGTCCGCTATGAGTCGATCAATCTGCTTTTGACGTTCATTGTGCAATAACCTTAATCCTGAGTAAATGAACTACTTCATCTATATGACTTGTGTACTTTGATGTTCCAATGGCTAAAGCATCTCAGAGGTAGTAAGCTTATAGACCGGTTCGTTGGGTGCATGACTTGTATACGATGAAGGGTTTGTTTGCAGATATCGGAATCATAGCTCTGAGGAGTTAAAGGTATCTTCTTAAAGGCATTATACTGAATGTGAAAATGGACAAGGCCTTGGGTCGTCTGCTCGGCGGATGATTTCTTATTCACATATGGTGAATAAACATTTTCTTGATTCGGTAGTATAATGGAACTTTAAGATAGCCTGATCAGTAGGATTAAACGGACTTTGACCTAAGGCTGATCATAGATATCATATGAGGGTTTTGCATATATGACAAGGTCATTGGATGGTAGCTCGTCACAGGCTTATGTAATACGGTATATAATTGGGAGTTCAGTTTCAGGTTTATAGTGGTGTGACTCTGAAATTAGTGATTATATGATTGAGTTGTTCGGTATGGAATGATGATCATATGGAATCACGGGAGCCCGATTATATATGTCCAATCAGTCCCTCTACTAGCTCCACATAATTCCTTAACGTTTGGCAAATTGATTTGTGTATGCTATTGGCTAGTTTATTATGCATGGATGGTGATGACACAGGATTAGGATGGTAGACAAGATTCTCTCCGGTTGGATTCAGATTTTGTTTTGGATAATAGAGTACATAATTATTCGAACTCCAAATAAAGTTGCCATGATTTTATTTGAGATTGGATTGGAGTTGTAGAAAATTATCCATGAGAACAAGAATATGAAACACAACCGTTTTGTGGAATTTGAAATTTGAATTTTGAAATTTGAAATTTGAATTTGAATTTTGAATTTGAAATTTGAATTTGAAATTCGAATTTGAAATTTGAATTTGAAATTTAAATTTGAAATTTGAAATTTGAATTTTAAATTTGAAATTCAAATTTTGAATCACAGTCCAAGTAGGATTCGAATTTGTTGTGGAAAATCCACAAGGTTTGAAATTCGAATTTGAGTTGGATTTGGAGAGGATAATCTTGTTAGAATCCTACTTGAATTTTGAATCCAAATCCTAACAAAAGTGGGCGAATTTTTTGAGGATAATCCTCAATGGAAAATTCGGTTTTGTGGATAAGATTCAAGGGAAAATTCAAGTTTCAATCCCAGTTGAATTAGGATTCTCTCCCTCCCTAAAAGTGGCCGAAATTGTTGGATTTATCTAAGGAATAATTCGGTTATTTTTGGATAAGGTTGAGAGAAGATTCAAGCTTGAAAATCCTAGTGGAATTTTTGATTCTCCCTTATCCATAATGGCCGAAATCTTTAGGGAAGATACACCAAGAAAAATTCGGATTTTTTGGTTGAAAAAGGGAGATAAAATTCTAGTTAAAATCTTGTTGAGATTTGGATTGGATTTATCCTAAGAAAAACCGAATTTTTTGTGGAGATTCTCCCTTGGAAAAATTCAGATTTTATGGGTTTGGATAAGGGAGAAAATCTTTTCCTAGTCCAATTCGAATTCAGAGAATCACCTCATGCAGGTCTATAAATAGAGGTCCTGCCACTCCAGTTCTCTCAGACCACAGACTCTCAGGTGAGCAGGCTTATTGTTGCACAGCTCATCGTGACAATAAAGTTCTTTAGAGATCTGGGTGGTCGGAAGAAGACTAGCAGTGCTAGCATACCGATCGAGGTTCAGAGTGCCCACACACTCAGCCATTCAGGAATTGGAGAATAGTAGAGAAGGTTAGTTGGTTGAAGCCTCCGGTCATTCTCCTCCTGCAAGATTGGCGTCCTTGAGGTATGAGTTTTAATTGTTGTTGGTTTATTGTATATGGCATCATGAGATATTTAACGATCTAAAAATTTTTATTGTTCCGCTGCGCCACTCTGATACGTTTTTACCGAATTATTTTCCTACAATTGGTATCAGAGCCATCTCATGACTATGCCATGTACATAAATTAGACAATTACTTAGTCTTTTTATTTATGTATGGATTTGATATTTAGAGAGTGGCATTCTAGGGTTCCTTTATGTTGTTATCATGGATTATGTATAAAGTATGTGTTTATTTTAACTTTTTGAATTATTATAAGCATGCTTGTTTATACCGTTTATGGTTCTTTAGAATTTAGAAAAATTGTATCTAGGAATTTTTATGTAACCATGGGAGCAGTTTATTAACACTGTAATTTTCCCATGGATTTTAATTTCTGTTTCTTAGAATTTTTATGGTTAGAATTTTTTTGTACACCGGAAACGGTTTAGGAAATTTTATGTAATTATTCTTGGAGGAGATTGAAGAATGAAGACCATAATTTATTTTTCCCAAAAGTTAAATTTAATTTAAAGATTGAAATTTTGATTGTGTGGAAAATTTCAATTTAATTGGGATTCAAATTAGTTTTTGGAGATCCTAATAGGTAAATTGGAATATGGCACGAAAATCGAGACACGACCCCTCGGGATAGGCCGACAAACCTTGGTAGGGCTGCAGCCCCTGCCCTTGGGCAGGATGGGGCTGCGGCAGCCCCTGTGCAGGCCCACACCACCCACGGCCACAGGCTCTGCCTGCAGCCAGGGGTGGTCGTGGCCTGCCCAAGGCTGGCCGCAGCCTGGCCTTGCAGCCTCTGGCTGCAGGCGCTGCCTGCAGCCTGCCGGCTGCTATGCCCAGTCTGGGCGTGCAGCCTGGCGCTGCAGGCTTGGCCTGCAGCCCGGCAGGGCTGCACAAGGGGCGGCCGTGGGCTGCCAGAGGCTAAATAAATGGAGAGGCTAAATAAATGGGAGATTTAAATTTCTTTTGGGAGATTTAAATTTTAGATAATTCTTGGGATGAGAAATAAATGGAGAGGCTAAATAAAGAAGGATACAAGAAGACGGAACAGAATTCAAGACCCAAAGAATGCTTTGGAAGGAATTTTGTAATCTTTATTTTCTTTGTTCTAGGATGGAACCATAGCTTGATTATTCTGTCAATTATTTTTTCTATGATATGTCATGGATGTATAAATATGTATTGATGGATGTTTTGTATGCATATTTGATAACATGTCATATAGGATAGGTGAGTGCCGCTCATACTATATTGATCATACATAATTTGTCAAAACTTGCATGTTTTTCAAAATATTGAGTGGGAGAGGGTTTCAAACAAAACCCACGGCCTCCATTGTTGATCCATATGTGAAAGCATGGTAACGCCTCGCGTCAGTTCTGACCTGACCACACCCCTCGGTAGGTGTTTACCGCCGCCGGTATACTAGATTGGATCTCCTATGTGGAAAACGTGTTCGGGTGCGATCCTATTCATGACCACCCCTCGGTGGCTTGGTAGGACGTGGATCGGGCTACGTAAACAATGGTTAAACACTCAAGACTCGTTTAGTTATTAACCTTCCCTAGAAGCTCTGTTAACTAGACTGGTGGCCAAATAAGCGGTTATTAATATGTGTCTTAACCTTGGAGGATTTAAGGTAACATATATTAATTGGACGGGGTCCATGTTCCGGCTATTTGTTCTCATGACCACCCCTCAGTGGCTTGGGGCAATGGGTGCTGAGAATTACCGTTGCAATGCTACATGTTTTTCAAGTTTCATGTAGGAACATACTTGTATGTTTTATTTGCTAAATTATCTGCATATTTGCTTGGGCTTTGTAATGATGTCTAGTATAATTTTATTTCAGTTCAAAATGTCACCGACACCCCTCATTTCAATACTTACTGAAAATAAGTTGAATGGCGACAATTATAAAGACTGGAAAAGAAATCTATTAATAGTTCTCAGCTGCGAGAGACACAAGTTCGTACTGGACGAACCATGCCCACCTGGGCCCAAACCTGACACACCACTTGAGGAGGTCCCGGTTGCCTATAATCGTTGGAGAGAATCCAATGAGATAGCTCGATGCTACATCCTTGCTAGCATGACGAGTGCTTTACAAAAGCAGCATGAGACTTATCAAGTTGCTGGGGAGATCATAGAAAATCTGGAGGACATGTTCGGAGGCCAAGAAAAATTGGCTCGACAGTCTGCAATCACCAGCATTATGAACTCCAAGCAAAAGGCGGGTGCTCCGGTGAAGGACCATATGATCACTCTAATGGGATTCTTCGCTGAGGCTGCAGAGAATGGTGCTGAGTTAGACTACAACACCCAGATCGAGATGGTGTTCAAGACTCTGTCTAATGATTTTGTGGGGTTTAAGGCCACATACAATCTGGCGACAAAGGAGTTAGGACTTACCGAGCTCATGAAGCAACTACAGGCTTATGAGCGGATGATCAGGGATGAGGATGTGGTCCGACCTAAAGGAGAGGCCAATTTGGCGGAATCTTCCAATCCCTCACGGAAGAGGAAGAGGCCAAATAAGAAGCAAGTGGCTTCCAGTTCTTCTAATCCTCCTGTCTCGGATGGGAAGAAGAAGAAGAAGAACAAAAAGCCAAAGGACCCTAAAAAGTCCAAATGCTTCCACTGTGGGAAGGTAGGTCACTTCAAGAAGGCTTGCTGGGAATTCCTAGCCTCCAAGGGCAAGGAAGGTAAGGAACTTCATTACTTAGAAGCGTGTTTGGTGGAAGAATCGAAAGACACATGGGTCATTGATTCGGGCGCCACTAATCATGTTTGTGTTTCTATGCAGGGGTTCGTGGAAATGAGAAGTCTACATGATAGGAGCCTCTCGTTGCGGACTGGAGATGGTAGCTTTGTGGTGGCTGAGGCAGTGGGAGACGTTCATCTTTATTTTGATCAATTTAGGTTTATTTTATTGAAAGACTGTTTTCATGTTCCTAATTTTAGGAGGAACCTTATATTGGTAGCTTGTTTAACAAAGGATTCTTATTCAGTTTCTTTTAGTAAAAGAGTTGATATTCGTAGAAATAAGTCTTTTATCTGTTCTGGATGGATGGATGGAAACCTATATTTGATCAGACCAAAGATGTACTCACTGCTTGACACTGAATTAATTGATAACCCTAAAAGGTTGAAAGTTTCTCACTCTAACAAGGCGTATCTTTGGCATTTAAGACTTGGTCATATTAATCAGGATAGGATTCAAAGATTGGTGAAAGACGGTCCTCTGGAATCTCTGGAGGAGGTACGACTTCCCCAATGTGAGTCTTGTCTAGAGGGTAAGATGACTAAGAGGTCTTTTGGAGCTAAGGGTACAAGGGCACAGGAGCTCTTAGAAATTGTGCACACTGACGTATGTGGCCCCATGAACGTCACAGCACGAGGAGGGTTCGAGTACTATGTCTCTTTCATAGATGATTACTCGAGGTATGGATATGTGTATCAGATGCACCGCAAGAGCGAAACCTTTGATAAGTTCAAAGAGTATCGTGCGGAAGTGGAAAAGCAATTGGATAAATCCATAAAGACACTTCGATCTGATCGAGGTGGCGAATACCTCTCCGATGAATTTCTAGGACATCTTGTAGAGAATGGGATATTATCCCAATTGACTGCACCTGGTACTCCACAACAGAATGGTGTAGCCGAAAGGAGAAACAGGACCTTATTGGATATGGTACGATCCATGATGAGTTACTCAACGCTGCCATTATCATTTTGGGGACATGCTTTACAAACGGCGTGCTATATCCTGAACCAGGTTCCGAGTAAATCAATTCCTAGAACTCCGTATGAATTGTGGCGTGGCAGGAAGCCCTCCCTTGGACATATGAGAATATGGGGCTGCCCGGCACATGTACTGGATGGGGATGCGAAGAAGTTGGAACCAAGATCAAAATTGTGTATGTTTGTAGGGTATCCAAAGGGAACTAAAGGAGGTCTGTTCTATAACCCGAAGGAACAAAAGGTCATTGTCTCAACCTATGCGACATTCTTGGAGGAAAGTCACATGAATGACTTTAAGCCTCGAAGCAAAGTGGTGCTAGAGGAGTTATCGGGTGAAAGAACTGCTCCACAGATTTCGATCTTGGACACAAGTCCGAGTTCCAGTGAAAGACCTGCAGACGATCAACAATTTAGGGTGCCTCGTCGTAGTGGGAGGGTTTCGAAGAAACCTAATTTTTTCATGTATGATGCTGAGGTATACCAGGCCGAGGCTCATGAGCATGAGGAAGATCCGGTCACATATGATGAAGCTATAAAGGATGTTGATTCTAGATCTTGGAAACAGGCTATGAACAATGAGATGGATTCTATGAAATCCAACTCTGTTTGGGAACTTGTAGATTTGCCGGATGGGATAAAACCCATTGGATGCAAATGGGTCTACAAAAGAAAGAAGGATGCGGAAGGGAGAGTGGAAACTTTCAAAGCTAGACTGGTTGCAAAGGGATACACACAAAAGGCTGGAATCGATTACGAGGAAACCTTTTCGCCTGTTGCTATGCTGAAGTCTATCTGTATTCTTCTGTCCATTGCTGCGGCTCTCGATTACGAGATCTGGCAAATGGATGTCAAGACGGCGTTCTTGAATGGCCTTCTTGAAGAGTGTATCTATATGATACAGCCCGAAGGGTTCGTAGCGAAAGGCCAAGAAAGGAAAGTCTGCAAGTTGCTTAGATCCATTTATGGATTAAAGCAAGCATCCAGCTAAAGGAACCAGAGGTTTGATCAAGTGATTAAGACATTTGGTTTTGAGCAGAACGTTGATGAACCTTGTGTTTATAAACGTATTAAGGATGAAAAAGTGATCTTTCTGATACTCTATGTCGATGATATACTACCCATTGGGAATGATGTAGGGAACTTATCATCGGTCAAGCTTTGGTTACACCAACAGTTTGACATGAAGGACTTGGGAGAAGCTAATTATGTTCTAGGCATTCGTCTCTTCAGAGATCGAAAGAACAAAATGATAGCATTATCCCAAGCTTCATACATAGATAAAATAATTGACAAATATGCAATGCTAGAGGCAAAGAAAGGCTCACAACCTTCTATTGCCGGTTTAACTTTTTCATTGGATGACTGTCCCAAGACATCGAAAGAAAGAGAGTGTATGAGTAAGGTCCCTTATGCATCCGCTGTGGGTAGCCTTATGTACGCTATGCTTTGCACTCGCCCGGACATATGTTTTGCAGTAGGTATGGTGAGTCGATATCAAGCGAATCCTGGAACCAAGCACTAGCAAGCAGTAAAGCATATACTCAAGTATCTTAAGAGAACGAGGGATTATATGCTAGTGTATTCTGGAGGGGACCTAATACCCGTAGGATACACGGACTCAGACTTCCAGACTTGTAAGGATTCGAGGAAATCGACATCTAGATCAGTGTTTTTACTCGGAGGAGGCGCCATTGTGTGGAGGAGCGTGAAGCAGGGCTGCACAGCTGACTCTACTATGGAGGCTGAGTATGTGGCTGCGGCTGAGGCATCTAAAGAAGCGGTTTGGCTCCGCAAGTTCTTTAGAGACCTTGAGGTCATTCCGGGTGTTGACAAGCCTATCACACTTTACTGTGATAATACAGGGGCTATTGCCAACACAAGGGAATCTCGGCACCACAAGAGGACCAAGCACATCGATCGGAGATATCATATTATTAGAGGGCATGTGGAGACAGGACAAGTGGATGTATGTAAGATCGCGTCCGAGGACAACATCGCTGATCCCTTTACTAAGACTTTGGTGGCTAGAAGCTTTGAGAGGCATGTAGAGGCGATGGGGATGCGTAACATGGCACATCTGCTGGCTTAGGGCAAGTGGGAGATTGTTAGGAAATGCCCTAAGTATTAGAGACATTTTGATGTATTCATTTTGAACTGGATAATAAAATTATACTTAGAGGTTATTCATTACATTGCTATCTGTCCTCGTCTTATTTACATGTTAAAGTAAATGTAAGCAAATATGGCTCACTGACTGCTTGTGTTTAAACTGTTAGAATATTGCATGCAATGGACTTTTGTATGCGAGAAGACAATGTTCTAAAGTTAGCAGTCTAAATTAGGGTCTGTAGTCTATGGGGTTAGACCGAGCATCTAACTCATGTTAAGACTATTATGTTGTCTAAAGCCTTAGAGGGGACGGCTTGTCTTGACTGTCTGGAGCTGGACTCCCAAGTAGAGACATAGATATGTTGCTTGGTGGTGACATATTAGACCGGGACTAAAGCGTGATTAATCTACATAGTCCGCTATGAGTCGATCAATCTGCTTTTGACGTTCATTGTGCAATAACCTTAATCCTGAGTAAATGAACTACTTCATCTATATGACTTGTGTACTTTGATGTTCCAATGGCTAAAGCATCTCAGAGGTAGTAAGCTTATAGACCGGTTCGTTGGGTGCATGACTTGTATACGATGAAGGGTTTGTTTGCAGATATCGGAATCATAGCTCTGAGGAGTTAAAGGTATCTTCTTAAAGGCATTATACTGAATGTGAAAATGGACAAGGCCTTGGGTCGTCTGCTCGGCGGATGATTTCTTATTCACATATGGTGAATAAACATTTTCTTGATTCGGTAGTATAATGGAACTTTAAGATAGCCTGATCAGTAGGATTAAACGGACTTTGACCTAAGGCTGATCATAGATATCATATGAGGGTTTTGCATATATGACAAGGTCATTGGATGGTAGCTCGTCACAGGCTTATGTAATACGGTATATAATTGGGAGTTCAGTTTCAGGTTTATAGTGGTGTGACTCTGAAATTAGTGATTATATGATTGAGTTGTTCGGTATGGAATGATGATCATATGGAATCACGGGAGCCCGATTATATATGTCCAATCAGTCCCTCTACTAGCTCCACATAATTCCTTAACGTTTGGCAAATTGATTTGTGTATGCTATTGGCTAGTTTATTATGCATGGATGGTGATGACACAGGATTAGGATGGTAGACAAGATTCTCTCCGGTTGGATTCAGATTTTGTTTTGGATAATAGAGTACATAATTATTCGAACTCCAAATAAAGTTGCCATGATTTTATTTGAGATTGGATTGGAGTTGTAGAAAATTATCCATGAGAACAAGAATATGAAACACAACCGTTTTGTGGAATTTGAAATTTGAATTTTGAAATTTGAAATTTGAATTTGAATTTTGAATTTGAAATTTGAATTTGAAATTCGAATTTGAAATTTGAATTTGAAATTTAAATTTGAAATTTGAAATTTGAAATTTGAAATTTGAATTTTAAATTTGAAATTCAAATTTTGAATCACAGTCCAAGTAGGATTCGAATTTGTTGTGGAAAATCCACAAGGTTTGAAATTCGAATTTGAGTTGGATTTGGAGAGGATAATCTTGTTAGAATCCTACTTGAATTTTGAATCCAAATCCTAACAAAAGTGGGCGAATTTTTTGAGGATAATCCTCAATGGAAAATTCGGTTTTGTGGATAAGATTCAAGGGAAAATTCAAGTTTTAATCCCAGTTGAATTAGGATTCTCTCCCTCCCTAAAAGTGGCCGAAATTGTTGGATTTATCTAAGGAATAATTCGGTTATTTTTGGATAAGGTTGAGATAAGATTCAAGCTTGAAAATCCTAGTGGAATTTTTGATTCTCCCTTATCCATAATGGCCGAAATCTTTAGGGAAGATACACCAAGAAAAATTCAGATTTTTTGGTTGAAAAAGGGAGATAAAATTCTAGTTAAAATCTTGTTGAGATTTGGATTGGATTTATCCTAAGAAAAACCGAATTTTTTGTGGAGATTCTCCCTTGGAAAAATTCAGATTTTATGGGTTTGGATAAGGGAGAAAATCTTTTCCTAGTCCAATTCGAATTCAGAGAATCACCTCATGCAGGTCTATAAATAGAGGTCCTGCCACTCCAGTTCTCTCAGACCACAGACTCTCAGGTGAGCAGGCTTATTGTTGCACAGCTCATCGTGACAATAAAGTTCTTTAGAGATCTGGGTGGTCGGAAGAAGACTAGCAGTGCTAGCATACCGATCGAGGTTCAGAGTGCCCACACACTCAGCCATTCAGGAATTGGAGAATAGTAGAGAAGGCTAGTTGGTTGAAGCCTCCGGTCATTCTCCTCCTGCAAGATTGGCGTCCTTGAGGTATGAGTTTTAATTGTTGTTGGTTTATTGTATATGGCATCATGAGATATTTAACGATCTAAAAATTTTTATTGTTCCGCTGCGCCACTCTGATACGTTTTTACCGAATTATTTTCCTACACCCTTAGCTCCAAAAGACCTCTTAGTCATCTTTCCCTCTAGACAAGATTCACATTGAGGAAGACGTACCTCCTCCAGAGATTCTAGAGGACTGTCTTTCACTAATCTTTGAATCCTACCCTGATTAATATGACCAAGCCTTAAATGCCAAAGATACGCCTTGTTAGAGTGAGAAACTTTCAACCTTTTAGAGTTATCTATTAATTCAGTGTCAAGCAGTGAGTACATCTTTGGTTTGATCAAATATAGGTTTCCATCCATCCATCCAGAATAGATAAAAGACTTATTTCTATGAATATCAACTCTTTTACTAAAAGAAACTGAATAAGAATCCTTTATTAAACAAGCTACCGATATAAGGTTCCTCCTAAAATTAGGAACATAAAAACAGTCTTTCAATAAAATAAACCTAAATTCATCAAAGTAAAGATAAATATCTCCCACTGCCTCAGCCACCACCAAGTTACCGTCTTCAGTCTGCAATGAGAGGCTCCTATAATGTAGACTTCTTGTTTCCATAAACCCCTACATAGAAACACAAACATGATTAGTGGCGCCCGAATCAATGACCTAAGTGTCTTTCGATTCTTCCACCAAACATGCTTCTAAGTGGTGAAGTTCCTTACCTTCCTTGCCCTTGGTGGCTAGGATTTCCTGGCAAGACTTCTTGTAGTGACCTACCTTCCCACAGCCGAAGCACTTGGACTTTCTAGGGTCCCTGGGCTTCTTGTTCTTCTTCTTCTTCTTCCCATCTAAGACAGGAGGATTAGAAGAATTGGAAACCGCTTGCTTCTGATTTGGCCTCTTCCTCTTTCGTGAGGGTTTGGAAGATTCTACCAAATTGGCCTCTCCTTTAGGTTAGACTGCATCCCTATTCCTGATCATTCGCTCATAAGCTTGGAGTTGCTTCATGAGCTCAGTGAGTCCTAACGTCACCAGATTGTATACGGCCTTAAACCCCACAAAATCTTTAAACAGAATTTTGAACACCATCTCGATCTAGGTGTTGTAGTCCAACTCAGTACCGTTCTCGGTAGCCTCAGTGAAGAATCCCATTAGAGTAATCATATGGTCCTTCACCGGAGTACCCGCCTTTTGCTTAAAGTTCATAATGCTGGTTATAGCGGACTGTCGAGCCAATTTTTCTTGGCCTTCGAACATTTCTCCAGATTTTCCATTATCTCCCCAGCAACTTGATAAGTCTCATGTTGCTTTTGTAAAGCACTCGTCATGCTAGCTAGTATGTAGCATCGAGCTATGTCATTGGATTCTCTCCAACGAGTATAGGCAACCGGGACCTCCTCAAGCGGTGTGTCAGGTTTGAGCCCTAGTGGGCATGGTTCGTCCAATACGAACTTGTGTCTCTTGCAGCTGAGAACTATCAATAGATTTCTATTCCAGTCTTTATAATTATCGCCATTTAGTTTATTCTCAGTAAGTATTGAAATGAGGGGTGTCGGTGACATTTTGAACTGAAATAAAATTATACTAGACATCATAACAAAGCCCAAGTAAATATACAGATATTTTAGCAAGTAAAACATATAAGTACGTTCCTACATGAAACTTGAAAAACATGTAGCATTGTAACGGTAATTCTCAGCACCTATTGCCCCAAGCCACCGAGGGGTGGTCATGAAACAAATAGCTGGAACATGGACCCCGTCCAATTAATATATGTTGCCTTAAATCCTCCAAGGTTAAGACATATATTAATAACCGCTTATTTGGCCACCAGTTTAGTTAACAGAGCTTCTAGGGAAGGTTAATAACTAAACGAGTCTTGAGTGTATAACCATTGTTTACGTAGCCCGATCCATGTCCTACCAAGCCACCGAGGGGTGGTCATGAATAGAATCATACCTGAACACATTTTCCACATAGGAGATCCAATCTAGTATACTAGCGGTGGTAAACACCTACCTAGGGGCGTGGTCAGGGTAGAACTGACGCGAGGCATTACCATGCTTTCACATATGGATCAATAATGGAGGCCGTGGGTTTTGTTTGAAACCCTCTCTCACTCAATATTTTGAAAAACATGCAAGTTTTGACAAATATGTATGATCAATATAGTATGAGCGGCACTCACCTATCTTATATGATATGTTATCAAATATGCATATAAAACATCCATCAACACATATTTATCTATCCATGACATATCACAGAAAAAATAATTGACAGAAGAACCAAGCCATGGTTCCATCCTAAAACAAAGAAAATAAAGATTACAAAATTCCATCCAAAGTATTCTTTGGGTCTTGAATTTTGTTCCGTCTTCTTGTATCCATCTTTATGTAGCCTCTCCATTTATTTCTCATCACAAGAATCATTTAAAATTTAAATTCCAAAAATTTAAATTTCAAATTCAAATTTCAAATTCGAATTTCAAACTTAAATTTCAAATTCAAATTTTAAACAATTTTAAATATCATGTGTAATAATATGTAATTTCAAAAATTTCAAATTTTCAATTACATATTTTTAAACATGATTTAAAATTAAATCTCAAATTTAAAATCAAAATTTTTGATTTTTGAACCAACGCCCCCACCGGCCCTAAAGCCAGCAGCCGCCGTAGGCAGCCCCCAGCCCCCGGGGGGTTGGCAACCCATGGCCGCCCCATGTGCAGCCATGCCAGGCTGCAGGCTTGGCCTGCAGCGCTAGGTTGCACGCCTAGGCTGGGCACAGTAGCCAACAGGTTGCAGGGAGCGCCTGCAGCCACAGGCTGCGCGCCCAGGCTGCGGCCAGCCTTGGGGAGGCCACGGCTACCCTCGGCTGCAAGCAAAACCTGCGGCCGTGGGGTGCAACCATGGGCAGGGGTTGCCGTAGCCCCATCCTGCCCGAGGGCAGGGGTTGCAGCCCCATCACGGCTGGTGGTCCGTCCCGAGGGGATCAATCCTCTATTTTCATGCCATATTTCAATTTACCCATTAGGATCTCCAAAAATTAATTTGAATCCCAATTAAATTGAAATTTTCCCCACAATTAAAATTTCAACCTTTAAATTAAATTTAACTTTTGGGAAAAATAAATTACGGCCTTCAATCTTCAATCTCCTCCAAGAATAATTACAAAAAAAATCCTAAACCGTTTCCGATATACAAAATTTCTAATCATAGTAATTCTAAGAGACAAAAATTAAAATCCATGGGAAAAATTACAGTATTAATAGACTGCTCCCATGGTTACATAAAAAATTCCTAGATACAATTTTCTAAATTCTAAGGAATCAAAACCGGTATAAACAAGCATGCTTATAATAATTCAGAAAATTAAAATAACCACATACTACATACATAATCCATGATAACAACATAAAGGAATCCTAGAATGCCACTCTCTAAATATCAAATCCATACATAAATAAAAAAGACTAATTAATTGTCTAATTTATGTACATGGCATAGTCATGAGATGGCTCTGATACCAATTGTAGGAATAAAATCGAGAAAAACGTATCAGAATGGCGTAACGGAATAATAAAAATTTTTCAAGATCGTTAAATATCTGATGATGCCATATACAATAAACCAACAATAATTTAAACTCATACCTTAAGGATGCCAATCTTGCAGGAGGAGAATGACTGGAGGGCTTCAACCAACTAGCCTTCTCTACTATTCTCCAATTCCTGAATGGCTGAGTGTGTGGACACTCTGAACCTCGATCGGTATGCTAACACTGCTAGCCTTCTTCCAACCATCCAGATCTCTAAAGAACTTATTGTCATGGTGAGTTATGCAACAATAAGCCTGTTCACCTGAGAGTCTGTGGTCTAAGAGAACTGGAGCAGCAGGACCTCTATTATAGACTTGCATGAGGTGATTCTCTGAATTCGAATTGGATTAGGAGAAGATATTCTCCCTTATCCACAACCAAAAAATATCAATTTTTCAAGGGGAAAATCTCAACAAATTTTCGGCCAACTTAGGATTACCCAATTCAAATCTAAACAAGATTTTACCTAGAATTTTATCTTCCCTTTTTCAACCAAAAAATCTGAAAATCCTTAAGGATATTCACCAAATAATTTCGACCACTTTTGGATAAGGGAAGAATCAAAATTCCACTAGGATTTTCAAGCTTGAATCTTATCTCATCCTTATCCAAAATAACCGAAAATCTCCTAGGAAATCTTCCTCAACTTTTCAGCCATAATCAGGGAGGAGAGAATCCAAATTCAACTAGGATTGAAACTTGAATTTTTCTCTAAACTTTATCCACAAAAAATCTGAAAATTCCGTGAGGATAATCCTCAAAATTTTCGTCCATTATTGTTAGGATTTGGATTCAAAATTCAAGTAGGATTCTAACAAGATTTTCCTCTCCATACCTAACTCAAATTCGAATTTCATTCCTTGTGGATTTACCACAAGAAATTCAAATCCCACTTGGACTGTGATTCAAAATTTGAATTTCAAATTACAAATTCAAATTTCAAAATTCAAAATTCAAATTTCAAAATTCAAATTTTAAAATCCACAAAACAATTGTATTTCAAATTCTTGTTCTCATGGATAATTTTCTACAACTCCAATCCAATCTCAAATAAAATCATGGCAACTTTATTTGGAGTTCGAATAATTATGTGCTCTATTATCCAAAACAAAATTTGAATTCAACCGGAGAGAATCTTATCCACCATCCTAATCCTATGTCAACACCATCCATGCATAATAAACTAGCCAATAACATACACAAATCAATTTTACCAAACGTTAAGGAATTATGTGGAGCTAGCAGAGGGACCAATTGGACATATATAATCGGGCTCCCACGAATCCATATGATCATCATTCTTTACCAAACAACTCAATTATATGATCACTAATTTCAGAGTCACACTACTATAAACCTGAAACTGAACTCCCAATTATATACCGTATTACGTAAGCCTGTGACAAGCTTTCGTCCAATGACCTTGTCATATATGCAGAACCTTCATATGATATCTATGATCAGCCTTAGGCCAAAGTCCGTTTAATCCTACTGATCAGGCTATCTTAAAGTTCCATTATACTACCGAATAGAGAAAATGATTATTCACCATATTTGAATAAGAAGTCATCCACCCAATAGACGACCTAAGGCCTTGTCCATTTTCATATTTAGTATAATGCCTTTAAGAGGACACCCTTAACTCCTCATTAGAGCTATGATTCCGATATCTGTAAACGAACCCTTCATCGTATACAAGTCATACACCCAACGAACCGGTCTATAAGCTTACTACCTCTGAGACGCTTTAGCCATTGGAACATCAAAGTACACAAGTCATATACATGAAGCTATCCATCTACTCAGGATTAAGGTTACTGCACAATGAACATCAAAAGCAGATCGATCCACTCAAAGCAAACTTCGTTGATCAATCATGCTTTAGTCCCGGTCTAATATGTCACCACCAAGCAACATATCTATGTCTCTACTTGGGAGTCTATGCTCCAAACAGTCAAGACAAACCGTCCCCTCCAAGGCTTTAGACAACATAATAGTCTTAACATGAGTTAGATGCTCGGTCTAACCCCGTAGACTACAGACCATAGTTTAGACCGCTTACTTTAGAATATTGTCTGCTTGCATACAAAAGTCCATTGCATGCAACATTCTAATAGTTTAACACAAGTAGTTAGGGAGCCATATTTGCTTACATTTACTTTAACATGTAAATAAAATGAGAACAGTTAGCAATATAATGAATAACCTCTATATATAATTTTATTATCCAGTTCAAAATAAATACATCAAAATGTCTCTAATGCTTAGGGCATTTCCTAACATGAACTACATCTCTTTGAATTCCTCAATGAAGTCGCTTCGACTCGTCTTGCTAACATTCCTTCTGATCACTGCTGTCTTCTACTATTGACACGCTTCCTTCCTTAGGGCAAAGGATGCACACATCCCCTTCTTTTGATTGACTGATCCCATAGAATCTGAGATTACTTGGATATCCATTAGCCAGTCATCGGCTTCTATGGGGTGGTGGTTCCTTTTGAACTCTAGCGCTTTCGTGTGTCAAAAACTCTTGTATAAGTCACCTTCCCTAAGAACTGACTAAGGTACATTTGCTGCTACGGGGGAAGCTGCTACTGGGTGTATTGGTGGTGGTGCAGGAAATTCCTGCCCTCGCGGAACTCCCTAGATAGGGGAAGTTGCTCACTCCTTTGAAGTCTCTAAGGTTGCTGAAGCCTCTTGGGCTGCACCGCTACTACCTGTGGTGCTCAGGGTTTGCTGGCCCAGCAGTTCCCTAAGCTGGTTTAGTTCACGCTGCTGGTTCCTTATCATTTCTCGCATAGCCGTGAGTTGTGCTGTCAACTCATCCTCTCTGGATGCCTGGGTTATTTGCATACGCATTCTAATCATGATATCTTTCGAACTCTATCATATAGTGGAAAAGAAGTTATAAGTCTTTTGTTTCCATACTAGGAGATCACGTCACCTATTATTTTCCTTCTTACTCAACTATATCTTTCTTTTTCTTATATTTTGATGTTCAATATACTTTGCCATATCGTATTGAGACATCGCCTGAGTGTCAGGACTCGTCCTGCACTTTATGTCACACTGTGGTCATGGGTGGAAAATCATATCTACGCCCTTAGGAAAAACTTACTACTTCTCATAATATATTCACAAAAATATGTACAAGCTTCTAGTCTGGTGGGAGTGACACATACTTCCTAGTATATAATCCCAAAAGGATATTTTAGACTAAGTCTAGTAGGAAAAGCTACTGCTTCCCTTTATGCATATACATGGCTAAAATGTTCAGCTAAAATAGTTGCTACTATTCCGAGGATAGTCCTGACCCTACATCAGAGATCTCCTCATCGTCGCTTTCATCAAGAGGGAAACTCCTCTGGGTCTTCTTCATTTTGGTGTAGACTCTCCCTTAGTTGTCTAGAGCTTCCTTTCTGCCTTGTGTGATCGAAGGGACTTCGATCCTAGTCTGAGCAGCATAAAGTTGGTTGTTTGCAGAACGAGCTTGGTTATGTTGATTCTGTGGGTTAGAATAACAGTTTTTAGTTAGGTGACCTTCCTTGCCACAGACGAAACAGCCACTCGTCCCTAGCTTGCATTCCCCCGGGTGCCTTCTTCTACATTTTGGGCACGTCGGGTGTTTGTTGCCATCTTCTCTCCTATTGTTTCTCTTCCTCTTCTTATTGTTGTAGGATTGCCTGTTGTTCTGGCCGGTCCCCACATTCTGCCCTTTGCATAGTGACTTGGGGTTCCGTTTCCCTTGAGCCAGTTTAGCTTGAGTTCTTTCTTCAATGGGTGACGGCTTATAGTTGTTGAGAAGGTCTAGACAGAAGTCCTCCTAGTGTACAATCGGGTCTCTACCCCTGCAATGCCGATCCCACCAAGCCATAATTGGTCCCTCTAGCCTACTACTGGCCAAATCTACCTACAGGTGAGGTGGGATATGGCAAGTTTGGAAGATGACTTCCATGCGGCGGATCTAAAATGGAAGCTTGTGTGGACGACGACCATCGTATTGATCTGGTTGCATGTTGGCAAAAGCTAAACTTGCTTGGTGATCCTCGTGTAATTGGCGAGGGTTTATTAGAGCAGGTTCTACCAATGTAGGTTCTGCTGGTACGAGTTCTCCCAGTAAAGTTCCATTGGTACGGTCATGGCTGCCTATTATAACCTAAATGTTTACTTATATCCTAACACTGAAAAACAAAAACTAACTTACTTGGACAGATGACGTAGGCATGCGGCGATGTGAGGTAGGGTGGCAGAATACCACTCTGATACTAACTGTGATGACCCGTGCCCTGAGTGGCCCAGACCGTCACTTAAAACTACTACTAATACTTAACTTATTTGAAAACTATTACTGCTTACTTAAGAACAGTTGCTTAACTTATCTGGCTGGAAAACTATTACTCAAACTTATTTACTTAATCCTATAATTTTTAGAGATTTTATATATATATACGTATGCTCTACTATTCGCGTGCGTACATATACTTTACAAATATAAGGGTCTAAAACATCTGGAGTTCAACCATACATACAAACTTATGAAACTGTTTAACTGGTTACTACTTAAATTATAATATTTACTTAATACTATGCGGAAGTCAAAATTTGCGGTGGTATCCATAACCTTGCCCTCGCATCTGCCTCTGCCACCATCACCGTCTAGCATGGTCTAAGTTATAGGTCACTTACCTACAGCATGAACACACACTGTGAGCTTTATGCCTAGCAAATACAACATGTCATTTGCAAAACATGTTTAAATCATAATACATACTTAAAACATATAAGCATGTCATATGCTGAATCATCCCACATATTAGATGCAAAACCAAAGCATCACGCATAACTGAATACATAACTAAAACATCACATACTGAATGTATAACAGAAAACATCATGTAACTGAATACATATCTATTAGAGCTGGAAACATGCTGTAACTATAACTAAGGCATATCGTGAACAATGCATGAACCGATTATGCTCATACTATACTTTAATATTCATTATCTTTCCTATGTCTAGTTGAGGGCCCGGGTGTCAGTATTGAATGTGTGCAGATCATCAGAAACATCTGTGATCACAAACTTAAGAGCCGTCAATGGAGGCTCATTATACTTAAACTAAACAAAAACCTCTTCAAGCAAGAGAGGCCGGTACGACATGCTTAATGATTACCCATTTGTTGAATCATATCTAATATCCTTATGCCATAAGCCCTACTAGGCTTTTCCCTAATCTTACGTGATAGGGATCTAATGGCATCTAACTCATGCTTTCATTAATCTAAGTGATTATGAAGCTATATGCTCTTATAACATGCTATGCAATGACTATGCATGGTTTGCATACTTAAAATAGTGTAAAACAACACTTTAAATTCATTTTTGCTCATGCTGTAGGCGGAGTTGTACGTACCTGATTTGTAGGCAAAACTTGTACTCTCGCCCTTGTCAAATTATAGGTATCTACCTGTCGTCATAATGTATTCCGTCAATAATATCGTTAGTGACTAAAGTAGCTTTTGTCTTATGTTACCGATTGCCGTCGGTACTAACTTGCTCTCTTTTTGGAGATTTTTGATTCTCAAATCATGGTTAATTAATTTATTTACCCAATAAATTAATTAATGTCACTCTTATGTCACTACTACCGTTAGTGACTATAAATTTTATTGTTGCAGGGTACCCATGCCTATCGATACCCAACTGTTCTTATTTTGGGAATTTGGTATCTAATTCTAATCATGCTTGATTAATTTGTCTACTTGACAAACCAATCACCGTTCCTCACTATATCGTTCAAACTCGGTCCTCGACTGGTTAACCGACCAATCAACTGACCGGTTACTTCGCGCATCATTGACTAGATAGCCTACTGGGTTACTTTGCTTATTCGGTGTGGTAGCCTACCGGGCTAGCTCTATTGTTTTATTTATTTTAAAAATTGTTTTAGAAGTCTTATAAAATTTTTGGGAAAATTTATGTTCTTTGAAACCGTCCCCATATCACCCATTGGAAGGTGGGGGCATTTTATCAAAACCATATTTTCATTTTAAAAAGGTAAGAATACATTTTGGTGTTCATTTTTAAAAATGGTTCTTGAACCATTTTACTGAAACTGTTTTAAAACTTATCTGAAATGATTTAATTTGCGAATTTGACAAACATAAAACTTTTAGTCATTGACTAGATGAACAATTTCGTGTTCATCTTAGAGCTCAAATCAAACTCTAACGGGTTTTTAACTCATCAAACCCGTGGCTAAACTTGTGTCTAGTTTTAGAAAAATTTTCAGTTTTATGCTTGTTTAAAAACGACTTTGTTTGAGGCCTGAAACCGCCAAATTTTTAAAACTCGTGTAGGTCATCTTTAAGGTTTCGACAACATCGAAAACTTTTGTGTTAAGTCCAAGATCCGGTTTGGAATCTAAATTGGTCATTTTTATAAAAACCTGAGACTATTCTTGTGACTCAGGATTTTATTCCCAGTTTTGAGCTTTAGTTAAATACTGCCTCAGAGACCTATCTTAGAGTCATTTTTGATCAAAAGCTATTTGACGTAAAAACGACCGTAACGAAATTTCCTTAAAACTTTAATTTATCAAATCCCAAAATTAGATCATATCATGGTTAAAAATGGCTAAAACCATAGCCTAAAAACTGAGGACAGGTTGGTTTCCAGCCAACCCTAAAAATGTCCATTCATACTTCCATCACAAAAACTTAAACCACAATCACACAACCACATAAACTTAAAAATAAAATGCTAAGGGCTCAAAATAAACTTATTACAACCCATTGCACAAATAATACACATAAAGTTCCTTGATTAAAACTTAAAAATAGCTAAACCACAAAAAGGATTTCAGTTTTTACCTTATATGCTATGAACCAAGCACAATCTGAATCAAGGCTTGGGTGACCAAAAATTGCCATGTGGACTAAGGGGAAATGGGGTCGGCTTGTGCTAGAAGGGAACATCAAAAATTTTCTCTTATTATCAAGCCAAAATAACAACTAAAACCACAAAGAAAAAGCCCTAGCAATTTACCTTAAGTTGACCTTGAAATGAGCTTAAGTGCAAGCCCCCAACATAACTAGAATGTGGCGGATTTTTGGTAAACTTTGGCTGGGTTTCTTGGCTAGAAAATGGTCAGTTTTAGGGGCTAGAATGGTTTGGATTTTCTCAAGCAAAAAGGGAGAGAAAAGGCTTGGTTTTTTTGGGAGCAAAAATAAGAAATGGTACCCTAGATCATGCTCACCCTTTTATAGACAAATTTAACCAAAAATTAATCAACTGAAACTTACTTAATTAAGCCAAAATTTAGCCAAATTAGGGAACAAATCCCTTACCATCTGCCCACACCAAAACCGAAGGGGGGCTACTGTTAGGAAATGCCCTAAGCATTAGAGACATTTTGATGTATTTGTTTTGAACTGGATAACAAAATTATATATAGAGATTATTCATTACATTGCTGTTTGTCCTCATTATATTTGCATGTTAAAGTAAATGTAAACAAATATGGCTCCCTGACTGTTTGTGTTAAAATTGTTAGAACGTTGCATGCAATGTACTTTTTGTATGCAAGAAGACAATGTTCTAAATTAAGCGGTCTAAACTAAGGTCTATAGTCTATGGGGTTAGACCGAGCATCTAACTCATGTTAAGACTATTATGTTGTCTAAAGCCATGGTGGGGACTGTTTGTCTTGATTGTCTGGAGCATAGACTCCCAAGTAGAGACATAGACATGTTGCTTGGTGGTGACATATTAGACCGGGACTAAAGTGTGATTGATCTACGTAGTCCGCTATGAGTGGATCAACCTGCTTTTGACGTTCATTGTGCAGTAACCTTAATCCTGAGTGAATGAACTACTTCATGAATGTGACTTTGTACTTTGATGTTCCAATGGCTAAAACGTCTCAGAGGTAGTAAGCTTATAGACCGGTTCATTAGGTGTAATGACTTGTATACGATGAAGTGTTTGTTTACAGATATCAGAATCATAACTTTAATAAGGAGTTAAGGGTATCCTTTTAAAGGCATATGCTGGATGTGAAAATGGACAAGACCTTGGGTCGTCTACTGGGCAGATGACTTCTTATTCACATATGGTGAATAATCATTTTCTTATTCGGTAGTATAATGGAACTTTAAGATAGCCTGATCAGTAGGATTAAACAAACTTTGACCTAAGGCTGATCATGGATATCATATGAGGGTTCTGCATACATGAAAAGGTCATTGGATAATAGCTTGTCACAGGCTTACGTAATATAGTATATAATTGGGAGTTCAGTTTCAGGTTTATAGTGGTATGACTCTGAAATTAGTGATCATATGATTGAGTTGTTCGGTAAAGAATGATGATCATATGGATTCACGAGAGCCCAATTATATATGTCCAATTGGTCCCTCTACTAGCTCCACATAATTCCTTAACGATTGGTAAATTGATTTGTGTATGCTATTGGCTGGCTGATTATGTATGGATGGTGTTGACATAGGATCAGGATGGTGGACAAGATTCTCTCCGATTGAATTCAGATTTTGCTTTGGATAATAGAGTATACAATTATTCAAACTCCAAATAAAGTTGCCATGATTTTATTTGAGATTGGATTGGAGTTGTAGAAAATTATCCATGAGAGCAAGAATTTGAAATACAACTATTTGTGGATTTTGAAATTTGAATTTTGAAATTTGAAATTTGAAATTTGAATTTGATATTTGAATTTGAAATTTAAATTTGAAATTCGAATTTGAAATTTGAATTTGAAATTCGAATTTGAAATTTGAATTTGAAATTTCAATTTGAATTTGAAATTTGAAATTCAAATTTTGAATCACAGTCCAAGTGGAATTCGAATTCTTTGTGGATAATTCCACAAGGCAAGAATTCGAATTTGAGTTGGATTATGAAGAAGAAAATCTTGTTTGAATCCTACTTGAATTTTGAATCCAAATCCTAACTAACTTGGATTCTCTCCTCCCTATTTGTGGCCGAAAATATTGAGTGTATCTCCAAGGAGATTTTCTGCTATTTTGGATAAGGATGAGATAAAATTCAAGCTTGAAAATCCTAGTTGAATTTTGACTCTCCCCCTACTTTTTGTGGCCAAAAATATTCATTGAAAATCCTTATAGATTTTCAGATTTTTGGTTGGTTAATGGTGAGATAAAATTCAAGTTAAAATCCTGTTTCAATTTTGAATACAAAATCCACATAATGGCCAAATTTTTTAGTTAGGATTTGGCTTGGTTAATTTCGGATTTTGTGAGTGGATAAGGGAGAAAATCTTCTCCTAATCCAATTTGAATTTAGAGGATCACCTCATGCAAGTCTATAAATAGAGGTCCTACCACTCCAGTTCTCTCAAACCACAGACTCTCAGGTGAGCAGGCTTATTGTTGCATAACTCACCGTGACAATAAGTTCTTTAAAGATCTGGGTGGTCTGAAGAAGACTAGCAGTGCTAGCATACCGATCGAGGTTCAAAGTACCCACACACTCAGCCATTCGGGAATTGGAGAATAGTAGAGAAGGCTAGTTGGTTGAAGCCCTCCATTCATTCTCCTCTTGTAGATTGGCGTCCTTGAGGTACGAGTTTAAATTGTTGTTGGTTTATTGTATATGACATCATGAGATATTTAACGATCTTGAACAATTTTTATTATTCCGTTGCATCACTCTGATACGTTTTTACTGATTTATTTCCTACAATTGGTATTAGAGCCATCTCATGACTATGCCATGTTCAAAAATTAGACAATTAATTAGTCTTTTTATTTATGTATGGATTTGATATTTAGAGAGTAGCATTCTAGGATTCCTTTATGTTGTTATCATGGATTATGTATATAGTATGTGGTTATTTTAATTTTTTAAATTATTATAAGCATGCTTGTTTTTATCGGTTATGGTTCCTTAGAATTTAGAAAATTGTATCTAGGAATTTTTTATGTAACCATGGGAGCAGTTTATTAATACTATAATTTTCCCATGGATTTTAATTTTTTGTCTCTTATAATTATTATGATTAGAGTTTTTGTACACCAGAAATGGTTTAGGAAATTTTATGTAATTATTCTTGGAGGAGATTGAAGTTTGATGATCGTAATTTATTTTTCTCAAAAGTTAAATTTAATTTAAAGGTTGAAATTTTGATTGTGTGGAAAATTTCAATTTAATTATGATTCAAATTAATTTTTAGAGATCCTAATGGGTAAATTGAAATATGACATGGAAATCGAGGACCGACCCCTCGGGATAGACCACCAGTCGTGATGGGGTTGCAGCCCCTGCCCTCGGGCAGGATGGGGCTGCAGCAGCCCCTGCCCATGGCTGCACCACCCACGGTCGCAGGCTCTGCCTGCAACCAAGGGTGGCCATGGCCCCCTATAGGCTGGCCGCAGACCGTGGCCATAGGCGATGCTTGCAGCTTGGCGGGCTGCTGCACCCAGCCCATGCGTGTAGCCTGGGGCTGCACATGGTGTGGCCGTGGGCTGCCAGCCCCCCTGGGGCAATGGGCTACCCATGACGACTGCCGACCTCCAGGGTCCGATGGTTCGAAAATTGAAAAATTTTGATTTTTAAATTTGAGATTTAATTTTTAAATCATGTTTAAAAATATGTAATTTTAAATTTTAAATTTTTGGAAATTACATATTATTACACATGATATTTAAAATTGTTTAAAATTTGAATTTGAAATTGAAATTTGAAATTTGAATTTGGAATTTGAATTTGAAATTTAAATTTTTTGGATTTAAATTTTAAATGATTCATGGGTTGAGAAATAAATGGAGAGGCTACATAAAGATGGATACAAGAAGACGGAACAAAATTCAAGACCCAAAGAATGCTTTGGATGGAATTTTGTAATCTTTATTTTCTTTGTTCTAGGATGGAACCATGGCTTGGTTATTATTCTGTCAATTATTTTATCTGTGATATGTCATGGATGTATAAATATATATTAATGGATGTTTTATGTGCATATTTGATAACATGTCACATAGGATAGGTGAGTGCCGCTCATACTATATTGATCATACATATTTGTCAAAACTTGCATGTTTTTCAAAATATTGAGTGGGAGAGGGTTTCAAACAAAACCCACGGCCTACATTGTTGATCCATATGTGAAAGCATGGTAACGCCTCGCGTCAGTTCTGCCCTGACCACACCCCTTGGTAGTGTTTACCGTCGCCGATATACTAGGTTGGATCTCCTATGTGGAAAACGTGTTCGCGCACGATCCTATTCATGACCACCCCTCAGTGGCTTGGTAGGATGTGGATCGGGCTACGTAAATAATGGTTATACACTCAAGACTCGTTTAGTTATTAACCTTCCCTAGAAGCTCTGTTAACTAAACAGATGGCCAAAATAAGCGGTTATTGATATATGTCTTAACCTTGGAGGATTTAAGGCAACATATATTAATTGGACGGGGTCCATGTTCCGGCTATTTGTCTCATGACCACCCCTCGGTGGCTTAGGGTAATAGGTGCTGAGAATTACCGTTGCAATACTACATGTTTTTCAAGTTTCATGTAAGAACATACTTATATGTTTTATTTGCTAAATTATCTGTATATTTGCTTAGGCTTTGTAATGATGTCTAGTATAATTTTATTTCAATTCAAAATGTCACCGACACCCCTCATTTCAATACTTATTGAAAATAGCTGAATGGCGATAATTATAAAGACTGGAAAAGAAATCTATTGATAGTTCTCAGCTATGAGAGACACAAGTTCGTACTGGACGAACCATGACCACCTGGGCCTAAACCTGACACACCGCTTGAGGAGGTCCCAGTCGCCTATACTTGTTGGAGAGAATCCAATGAGATAGCTCGATACTACATTCTGGCTTGCATGACGAGTGCTTTACAAAAGCAGCATGAGACTTATCAAGTTGCTGGGGAGATCATGGAAAATCTGGAGGACATGTTTGGTGGCCAAGAAATGTTGGCTCAATAGTCTGCTATAACTAGTATTATGAACTCCAGGCAAAAGGCAGGTACTCTGGTGAAGGACCATATGATCACTCTAAAGAGATTCTTCGCTGAGGCTACCGAAAATGGTGCTGAGTTGGTGTTTAAAACTCTGTCTAAGGATTTTGTGGGGTTTAAGGCCGCATATAATCTGGTGACAAGGGAGTTAGGACTCATTGAGCTCATGAAACAACTCCAAGCTTATGAGCGGATGATAAAGGATGGGGATGCGGTCTAACGCAAAGGAGAGGCCAATTTGGCAGAATCTTCCAAACCCTCACGGAAAAGGAAGAGGCCTAATCAGAAGCAAGCGGCTTCCAGTTCTTCTAATCCTCCTGTCTCGAATAGGAAGAAAAACAAGAAGAACAAGAAGCCCAAGGACCCTAAAAAGTCTAAGTGCTTCCACTGTGGGAAGGTAGGTCACTTCAAGAAGGCTTGCCGGGAAGTCCTAACCACCAAGGGCAAGGAAGGTAAGGAACTTCACTATTTGGAAGTGTGTTTGGTGGAATAATCGAAAGACACTTAGGTCATTGATTCGGGCGCCACTAATCATGTTTGTGTTTCTATGCAGGGGTTCGTGGAAACAAGAAGTCTACATGATAGGAGCCTCTCGTTGACGACTGGTGATGGTAGCTTGGTGGTGGCTAAGGCAGTAGGGGATGTTTACCTTTACTTTGATGAATTTAGGTTTATTCTATTGAAAGACTGTTTTTATGTTCCTAATTTTAGGAGGAACCTTATATCAGTAGCTTGTTTAATAAAGGATTCTTATTCAGTTTCTTTTAGTAAAAGAGTTGATATTCGTAGAAATAAGTCTTTTATCTATTCTGGATGGATGAATGGAAACCTATATTTAATCAAACCAAAGATGTACTCACTGCTTGACACCGAATTAATAGATAACTCTAAAAAGTTGAAAGTTTCTCACTCTAACAAGGCGAATCTTTGGCATTTAAGACTTGGTCATATTAATCAGGATAGGATTCAAAGGTTGGTGAAAGACGGTCCTCCAGAATCTCAGAAGGAGGTACGTCTTCCTCAATGTGAGTCTTGTCTTGAGGGAAAGATGACTAAGAGGTCTTTTGGAGCTAAGGGTACTAGGGCTCAGGAACTCTTAGAAATTGTGCACACTGATGTATGTGGCCCCATGAACGTCACAGCACGAGGAGGGTTCGAGTATTATGTCTCCTTTATAGATGATTACTCGAGGTATGAATATGTGTATCTGATACACAGCAAGAGTGAAACCTTTGACAAGTTCAAAGAGTATCATGCGGAAGTGAAAAAATAATTGGATAAATCCATAAAGACACTTCGATCTGATCGAGGTGGCGAATACCTCTCTGACGAATTTCTAGGACATCTTGTAGAGAATGGGATATTATCCCAATTGACTGTACCTGGTACTCCACAACAGAATGGTGTAACCGAAAGGAAAACAGGACCTTGCTGGATACGGTACAGTCCATGATGAGTTATTCAATACTGCCGTTATCATTCTGGGGATATGCTTTAAAAACGACGTGCTATATTCTGAACTAGGTTCTAAGCAAATCAATTCCTAGGACTCCTATGAATTGTGGCATGGCAGGAAGCCTTCTCTTGGACATATGAGAATATGGGACTGCTTGGCACATGTACTGGATGGGGATGCGAAGAAGTTGGAACCAAGATCAGAATTGTGCATATTTATAGGGTATCCTAAGGGAACTAAGGGAGGTTTGTTCTATAACCTGAAGGAACAAAAAGTCATTGTTTCAAAGCATACGACATTCTTGGAGGAAAGTCACATAAATGACTTTAAGCCTCGATGTGATAACCGGGAATTTTAGATTCTTGAAATATGTTAAAATTGTATGTGTATAACAATTTTAATGAATAAAATGCGAAAAAGTTGTATTCCAATACTGTTGTGAATAGTATAAAAATGTTCTGGTAATGTTAAAGTGCGTGAGTTCGGGGATAGAAAATCTTATCGGACATAATTGGGTGAGACGGTTCAAAATTAGAGCCGAAAACCCTAGAGAGTGCATTGAAATGTACTAAAACAATAGAAATTTACGGTAGAGAATTCTGATCAAACGGAAGCAAAATAAGACAAACCGATCGCACTGGAGGTACTGAGAACTCGCCTACGCGATTTCGGTAAAGTTCCATTCAGATCGGATTACAGTCAAAAATTGACCACGAATTAATTAATGAATTAATATGAATAGTTGATGACATCACCTTAATTATGTCATAATACAAACTATTTTTCTTAAAATTAGAAAGTAATTTTGAAAGGTGTATGGTGTAGATTAGCCTACTTTATGATCAATGGCTAAGATCATGCCAAAAAGCCATTAAAAAAATTTTGTAAAAATTTTTTAAAAGGCTATTCGGCCACTTGGAAAGGGAGAAGAAAAAAATTTGATTTTTGCCCTAAAATCTTTACTTTTTAGTCCTTGAACAATTAGGAAATTGTTGGAGAAAAATTGCAAAAAAGCCCTTGGTTTATGCCTATAAATAGGCATCAAAATTCAAGCAAAAAAAATGGAAAAACCAACTAAACTCTTGCCTTTTTTCTTCAGCCCAAAACCGTGAGCTTTCCCTCCCTTAAACCAAAAATTTTGTTTTCAATTTCACATCAAACCTAGCTTGAATTGCATTTCCAATCTCAAGGCATTAACTAATCAAGGTAAGCTTCAAATTTGAAGCATTTTTCCTTGATTTTCCATAGAAAATCCGTGGGTTTAGAGTGTTGAAAAACAGTGAAAAAAATTGTTGATTTGTTGATTTTATGATTGGTTTGATGTTGTAGTAATTAAAGCATGAATTAGGATTGAAAAACAAGCAAAAATTTTGCATGTTTCCCTTGAAAATCCGTGGCTTCAATGGTGTGAAAACTACATGAGTTTTGTTGTTTTGATTTAGTAATTATGTTCATTTAATTGTGTGTTGAATTAAGCATGAATTGGAATAAGGAAACAAGAAAATTTTGATGAAATTTTCTTGCTAAAACCGTGGGCATGAACATTAAAAAAATGAAAAATTTTTAATGTTGAAGAATGTTGATAAAAACCCTAGGAAAGAAAATGAAATTTTCTTTGCGTTTATGCCTAAAATCCGTGGCTATAACTAGGGTTAGAATGCATGTTTTGTTAGGTTTTTTAATGTTGTTATATACATTAGAAGGCCTAAGAATGATGTGATGTGATGAAAATTATTTAGATGTGATCAACTAGTAAATCGAGGCTAGTTTGAAAGAAAAATGTTGTGGTTTGTGTTGGTTTCTAAATGTTGAATCATGTGGAAAATTTTTATACAAATTTTGGAAACTTTGTATAAAATAGGTCTCTGGTATAGTACGTGGCAGGTACAATGGTTCTGAGACGTACCTAACGCTGGGAAACCTTAAAATATAAGCGGAAATACTGTCAAAATTTCTAAAATCGGCTAAAGGGTATTTCGGGAAACGAGGGGTAAAAATATTGAACTCGGGAAGGAAACCGAGACCCCTCAGTGAATTATGATTAGAAATAGAAAACCAACCCAAAAGGAATAATAGTAAATCGCCCCTAAAACACTAAAATGCCTAAAACAGGAAAAAAAAATTCATGTTAGGGATATTTTAGGGAACGAGGGAAAAATTTAGGTCGGGATAGGAAGCTCGAGCCTCTTGAGGACCGAGAGTAGGGGACGGGATAAATAATGTTTAATAAGTAGTAAAAGGGCCATTTGAGACTCTGAAAAGCTCAAAAAATGAAAAAACGACCCTAGGTGACGGATGAATAGTAATTGAGGGTCGGAAAAAAATGAAGTTGAGATTTTACAGCAATTTAAGCTGTAAAATAATACAAAAACCTAGAAAATATTATTTTAAAATAATTAGACTCAAAAAAATTGAAAAAAAATGATAGAACAAAACAATTACGATCTTGAGACCCGTTAGGGGTAAAATGGTCATTTTGATCAAAAATTTCCGAAAAGACTCTGAAAGAATCCTAAAAGACCTAGAATAACTTAGATAAAATTCTAAAACTCAAAATAAAGATTTTAGAGCTAAAATTCTAAAAATTTTGAGGAACACGGGCGTGTAGAGGGATACACGGCCGTGTATAGGAAAAATTTTATAACCCGAGAGGTACACGGGCTTGAACACGGGTGTGTATCGAGCCGTGTACAGTTACACAGCTAAGAAAGAAAACAACATAGCTGTGTAGAATAGACCCGAGAGGTACACGGGTTGGAACATGGGTGTGTTGCAGACCGTGTACCATAAACAAAATTTAAATGTGTAGAATTGTTAAGTAAAATAAATATATATTTAAAGCAATAATTAAAACAGGGTATTAACAGATACTATTATGTCTGTAGGAACCCAAAATAGAGATAGAACTGCGGAGGAGTTCCGGAAGTGGACACTAGCACAGTATTGGTAAGTTCAAGCATTTTCGTGTCTACAACATGAAATACTGTGTTAATCTATTCTGTTCTAGATGTACACTAGATATGTAATCCTATAAGCATTTGGGGATTAGTTAGATTAACATATCCCAAATAACGAAAATAAGTAAGACCTACGGGCAATATAGAATAGTGATCTTGAGGTGACATATAAGATCATTTGGTCAAAACTATAACTTGAAAGATGGTAATGAAACCATCAAGGCGTACCGCCCCTCCAACATAGTGGTGGAGGTTTGTTTAAATCCTACGGGATTATCAGGGCTGTGGAGGATGATGTTCTAAGGTCGCTCCTTAGACCCTCCTAGTCAGCGCGCTAATAATCATCGGTACTACCATAAACAGAGCTCGACACTAGAAATCTAATAGAAAATAAACAATCAACAAAATGATAAAAATCATAATTGAGCATAACCGAAGTTTACGTTAGAGTGATGTAAATTCGGTTAGGATATGTGAATAGTACACAGTTAGGGTAAAATGAATAGAAACCAGTTAGGGTAACTGGTACTATTCATTGGTCAAAGGTCAAAGTTACTATTTATGGTGAATAGTCTATTCATGGTAAATAGTACTATTCATAGAAAATTAAGTTTTAGTGTTTTTGAATCAATATGATTCTTACTATGAATGTTTGAACTTACTGAGCCTGTTAGCTTATCAGTTTGTTCATGTTGCAGGTAAGAAACCTGTCCAGTAGATTCCTGGATGGCGGCAGGATGCGAGCGTGTCAAGGGGATAGGGAACTCACCATGGACTTGGTCCTGCCATAAGTTTTCCGCTGAGCTTTTTGAGTTAAAGAAACTATGTTTGAAGACAAAATATACAGTACATATATATATGATATATGTTGTATAATATGTTGTACTTATTTAAGACATAGAAAATCTAGTATTATATTTTATATCATTTTCTTACTTGGTGTTCGTAGGGAAAAGTAGGTATTAAAGAAAAAAAAATTTATGGGCAAAATTTTAGGCCTTGGTATTTACAAAATATGAGCAAAAGAGTTTGAAATTGACGACTCGGATTCAGCACACGAATGGTCTTTGTTGGTTGTAGAGTCGATTCATGATGGTTGCGAGTGATTGGAATCAGGGGACGTCACAGGTTGGTATCAGAGCGGTTGACAATATCCCTATTGACATGAAGCACGATCTATTCGTCAATCCAAGTAAGTTAGCTTCTTTAAGATTAGTTAACTTTCATTTATTCAAAATTATATATTTTTGTAGGACTTCAGGTGACTAGACCACCGTATGTGAGACCTCATCCATACCGACATAGAGGACCGATCCGGGTATAGACTAGACCTGTGATTAGACCGTCCATGATGAGACGAGAGATGCAGCGACCGCCTGTGCCTGAGCCACTAGCGCCAAGTATAGTAGCGCCAGCACCAGTACAAGCACCACCTCCGCGGCCGATAGTAAACCCTCCCGTGGCAGTAGACATTCCAGTGGTGGGAGATCGAGCCCGTATAGGAGCCAGAGTATCAGTACGAGCTGTACATGCATTTAGAGGCAGTCATCCACCGACGTTCGAGGGAGGTCAACAGGGGATCTCTACGAGAGATTGGCTACATGATACTGAGGTCATCATGCGCCAATGCGACATAGATCAGGATTGCTGGGTTTTGATGGCCATTGGTACATTCCGTGAGGATGCACAGTTGTATTGGGAGTATTGTGATCAGGAGATGCTATTAGCAATGGATTGGGTCGAGTTTCGCCAAGTCATGCTAGAGCAGTTCCCACAAAAAAGCACTGCACCAGTGGTAGGCCCTCCTGAGAGTAGGACAGTACCACCACCACCGGCCATGCACAGTTATGCAGATGTCAGAGATTTTGTTCTGAAGGCAGAAAGGCAGCAGATGATGTTGAGTGACATTGTATTTTCCTATGCAATCAGATTTCAAGATAGCATCTTCAGGGCGTGTCCTCTAACCAACATCACAAATGATATCTTTTGTGATATATTTTGGAAGGGACTCACCCTAGACCTACGACAGAGAGTAACCCCTTTATACCCTGCTACCTTACATGAATTCATTATCGATGTAGCCAAGGTTAGAAGAGGAGATGATGATGGAGCGCATGGTGCGTAAGAGGCGTGAACAGTTGCTTCAAGAAGCAATGTTAGACCGCCTACACGGATCTGGGCCGATGGCAAATGATCATGAGGCAGGTCTGTCGAGACAACCAGAAGGAGCAGATCCAGCTGAAGGGTCAACACCGTCGGAGGCCAGAAACGGAACAGACAATGAGGAAATGGATCCAATCGAGTTTTTGGCAATTCCAGAGGAACCTCAGCCAGGAGATTAGTAGTAGAAATACATGTGTGGTATAAATATGTATATATATAACTGTATGTGTGTATATATGACAGCGTTGAAAGGCTATTTTGAGGAAAGCCTTCAAACTAATGTACTTTTGAAATGAAAAGAAATGATAACCATATTTTGACATATGCAATGTGTGAAATGTTAAAATTATGTGATGATCAAAATTATTTGTACTTATATTATAAAAATATGATTATGAAATACCTAATGATTGATTCTTATGCGATTTTAGGAAATAGGATAAGATGGTGAACCCAAGAAATCTACGGAATATGCAAGGACGTCTAGTGTTGTCAGAAAGAGTGGACGAGCTAGAAGCCTTAATAGAAGCTCAAATGAGAGAAAATGCTGAGTTAAGACAAAGATTAGAGCAAATGGAGCAAAGACAGGAACAAGAAGAAGACCAAGCCCCACAAATGGCCGTACCAGAACCAGAAGTACCGCCAATGGCACAAGAAGAAGTGGTACAACCCCAACCACAACCCAGGATCAATATCGAGCCATTATATGAAAGATTCCGATGCATGAGGCCACCAGAGTTTGAGGGCTCCACAAACCCTTTGGATGCTGAGGAGTGGTTATCTTCATTCCATATGATATTGGAGTTTATGGAGTTGAATGACCAAGAGAGGATTCTGTGTGCGTCCTTCGTTCTAAAAAGGGATGCAAGGTTCTGGTGGGAGTCAGTTAAGTTGAGGAGAAACATGTATACCATGTCTTAGTTAGATTTTCTGGAGGAATTCAATCAAAAGTATTATAATCTGGCACTATTGCGACCACAACAAAGAGAGTTCACAGAGCTAAAACAAGAGGACATGACAATGATAGAAGTCTGCAATAAGTTTGATCAGTTATCTAGACTATGCCCATACACTATCACCACTGAGAGGGAGAAAATCCAGAAGATGCTAGGGATGTTTTGTCCCGAGATTTTAGCACTGGTGGACAGTGGGTTGATGCCACCTGACACTGTATCTGATTGTGTTAACCGTGCATTAAGGGCAGAGTATTATCTGATCTAACAAAAGGAAGAAAGAGAGAAGGTCTGGGATGCTAAGAAGAAGGAAAAGATCTTGACCAAAGCTATACAAGCTGGACCTCAAACTGGACAAAGCAATAAGCAGAGTTCGATTGTCAAGGCTGGACAGCCAAGCACTTCTGGCCAGCAGTCCTAGAGAAAGAGAAAAGCAAACAATTCAGGGAACCGGAACCAGCAGAGAAGAACAAACAATAATGCTAGCCCGATGGTTCAAGACTACGTGAACTGTGGGAAAAGACATTCAGGCCGATGTAGACTGGCCCCAAATGCCTGTTTTCAGTGTAGGAAGGACGATCACTTTGCCAAAAACTGTCCAGAAAATAGGCAGAATGTGCAAGGTTCATCTCAGTCACAACAATGTCCCTAGGCACATGCATTACAGGTCAAAGCTGAAGGGTCATCCCATTCTGAGAGGCAGGAAAGACAAGAACGCTTGCCTCGAGCAAATGCAAGAATTATGGTCTACACAAAGGAAGAGGCAGAAGCGGGAACTTCAAATGTAGTGACAAGTTAGCTTTCTGTCGCTAATAATTTGGCGTATGTTTTATTTGACTCTGGAGCTACGCATGTGATAACCGGGAATTTTAGATTCTCGAATTATGTTAAAATTGTATGTGTATAACAATATTAATGAATAAAATGTGAAAAAGTTGTATTCCAATACTGTTATGAATAGTGTAAAAATGTTCTGGTAGTGTTAAAGTGTGTGAGTTCAAGGATGGAAAATCCTACCGGACATAATTGGGTGAGATGGTTCGAAATCAGAGTCGAAAACCCTAGAGAGTGCATTGAAATGTACTAAAACAATAAAAATTTACGGTAGAGGATTTTGATCAAACGGAAGCAAAATAAGACAAACCGACCGCACTGGAGGCGCTGAGAACTCGCCTACGCGATTTCGGTAAAGTTCCGTTCGGGTCGGATAACAGTCAAAAATTGACCACGAATTAATTAGAGAATTAATATGAATAGTTGATAATATCACTATGATGATGTCATAAAGCCAATTTATTTTCATCAAATTAAAAAGCATTTTGAAAGGTGTACGGCTAGGATTGTTTTGCTTTTTGATCAAAGGCCAAGATCATGCCAAAATTCACCTTGAAAAAAATTAAAAAAATTTTGGGATTTTGTTGAAAGGCCATTCGGACATGTGGAAAGGGAGAAAGAAAAATTTTATTTTGACCCCAAAACCTTTACTTTTTGATCCTTGAACAATTAAGAAATTATTGGAAAAAAATTACAAAAAGGCCCTTGGTTTTTGCCTATAAATAGGCATCAAAATTCAAGCAAAAAAATTGAAATAAACAACTAAACTCTTGCTCATTTTTTTTCAGCCAAAACCGTGAGTTAACCCCCCTTAAACCAAAAATTTTATTTTCAATTTCACATCAAATCTAGCTTGAATTACATTTCCAACATCAAGGCAACAACTAATCAAGGTAAGCTTCAAATTTGAAGCATTTTTCCTTGATTTTTTCATTGAAAACCGTGGGTTTGGAAGGTTGAAAAACAATGGAAAAAAATTGTTGATTTGTTGATTCTATGATTGGTTTGATGTTGTGATATTCAAAGCAAGAATTAGGATAGAAAAACAAGCAAAAATTTTGCATGTTTTCCTTGAAAATCCGTGGCTTCCATGGTGTGAAAATTTCATGAGTTTTGTTGTTTTAATTTAGTGTTAATGTTCATTCAATTATATGTTAAGTTAAGCATGAAATGGACTTAAGAAACAAGAAAATTTTGATGTAGAATTCTTGCTAAAACCGTGGGCATGAACATGATGAAATGGGAAAATTTTCAATGTTGATGAAAGTTGATAAAAACCCTAGGAAAGAAAGTGAAATTTTCTTTCTATTTATGCATAAAATTCGTGGCTATAACTAGGGTTAGAATGCATGTTTTGTTAAGTTTCTGAATGTTGTTTTATACATTGGGAAGCATAAGGATAATATGTTGTGACGAAAACTAATTAGACGTGAATACATAGTAAACCAAGGCTAGCTTGGAAAAAAAATAATAATGTGTGTTGTGACTTATGTTAATTTCTAAATGTTGAATCATATGGAAAGTTTTTATACAAAGTTTGGAAACTTTGTATAAAATAGGCCTCTGGTATAGTACGTGGTAGGTACAAAGGTTTTGAAGCGTACCTAACACCGGGAAACCTTAAAATATAAGCGGAAATGCTGCCGAAATTTCTAAAATCGGCTTAAGGGCATTTCGGGAAACGAGGGGTAAAAATATTGAACTCGGGAAGGAAACCGAGACCCCTCGATGAATTATGATTAGAAATGGAAAACCAACCCAAAAGGAATAGTAAACCGACCCTAAATCACTAAAATGCCTAAAACAGGAAAAAAATTGTTGTTAGGGGTATTTTGGGAAACGAGGGAAAATTTTAGGTCGGGATAGAAAACCCGAGCCTCTTGAGGACCGAGGGTCGGGTACGAGATAAATAACGTTTAGTAAGTAGTGAAAGGGCCATTTGAGGCTCCGAAATGCTCGAAAAATGAAAAAAACGACCCTAGGTGACGGATGAGTAGTAACCAAGGGCCGGGAAAAATGAAGTTGAGATTTTGCAGCAATTTAAGCTGTAAAATGATACGAAAGTTTAGGAAATATTATTTTAAAATAATTAAACTTTGAAAATTTGAAAAAAATGATAAAATGAAGTAAATTATGATTTTGAAACCCGTTAGGGGCAAAATGGTCATTTTGATCAAAAATTTCCGGAAAGGCTCGGAAAGAACCCTAAAATACCTAGAATAACTTAGATAAAAATTTTATAACCCGAGAGGTACACGGGCTTGAACACGGGTGTGTAGAGGGATACATGGCCGTGTATAGAAAAAATTTTATAACCCGAGAGGTACACGGGCTTGAACACGGGCGTGTATCGAGCCGTTTACAGTTACCGGCTAAGGAAGAAAATAACATGGCCGTGTAAAATAGACCCGAGAGGTACACGGCCTGGAACACGGGTGTGTTGCAGACAGTGTACCACAAATAAAATTTAAATATGTAGAATTGTTAAGTAAAATAAATATAGATTTTAGATGATAAATAAACAGGGTATTAATAGACACTATTATGTCTATAGGAACCCAAAATAAAGATAGAACTGCAGAGGAGTTCCGGAAGTGGACACTAGCGCAGTATTGGTAAGTTCAAGCATTTCTGTGTCTGCAACATGAAATACTGTGTGAACCTATTCTATACTAGCTGCTCACTAGATAGAAGTTCTTATGCACATTTGGGGATTAGTTAGTATAACATACCCCAAATAACGAGAATAAGTAAGACCTACGGGCAATAGGGGATAGTGACCTTGAGGTGATTTATATGATCACTTGGTCAAAACTATAAATTGAAAGATGGTAATGAAACCATTAAGGCGTACCGCCCCTCTAACATAGTGGTGGAGGTTTGTCTAAATCCTATGGGGTTATCAGGATTGTGGAGGACGATGTTCTAAGGTCGCTCCTTAGACCCTCCCAGTCAGCGCGCTAATAATCATCGGTACTGTCATAAATAGAGCTCTACACTAGAAATCTAATAGAAAATAAGCAATCACAAAATGGAACAAAAATCATAATTGAGCATAATCAAAATTTACGCTCGGTTAGGATATGCGAATAGTACACAGTTAGGGTAACTGGTACTATTCACCGGTCAAAGGTCAACTATACTATTCATGGTGAATAGTATTATTCATAGAAGATTGAGGTTTTCTTGTTTTTGAATCAATATGATTCTTACTATGGATGTTTGAACTTACTGAGCCTGTTAGCTCATCGGTTTGTTCATGTTGCAGGTAAGAAACCTGTCCAGTAGATTCCTGGATGGCGGCAGGATGCGAACGTGTCAAGGGATAGGGAACTCACCGTGGACATAATCCTGCCATAAGTTTTCTGCTGAGCTTTTTGAGTAAAGAAAATGTGTTTGCAGACAGAGCATACAATATATATAGATATTATATATGTTACCAAATATGTTGAACTTATTCTGACATGAAAAAGCCAGTATTATATTTTACATTGCTTTCTTACTTGACAATAAAAAAAAAAAGTATGTATTAAAAAAAAATTTTAGGGTGAAATTTTAGGCCCTAGTGTTTAAAAAGAATTAGTAAAAGAGTTTAAAACTGACGACTCAGATTCAGCACACGAACGGTCTTGGTCGACCATAGAGTCGATTCATGACGGTGGCGAGTGGTTGGAATCTGGGGATGTCACAACGCATTCTTTCATTTCACACCAATTTGCTAATAGGATAGGATATCCTAAGGACAACATGGGTATGACATTTAAAACTGTATTACCCTCGGGGGAAGTCCTAATGTCCAATTATTGGTTACCACATGTGCCAATAATTATGGCAAATATGGAGTTATTTGCAGAATTGATCGTGATGGAGCTTGCCGACTACGATGTAATACTAGGAATGGATTTCCTAGGGAAGTATCGAGCTACGATCGATTGCCGGAAACGGATGATAAGGTTTCAACTTGACGAAGAAGAGGGATTTGAGTATGTCGATACGTCACGGAGATCACAGAGGATAATGATCAACTCAATGGAAGCAAAAAGGATGATGTTTAGCGGTTGTGCTGCATACCTAGCATGTGTTTTAGACGTGACGAAGGAACCAAAGCTCCAACCCGAAGACGTTCCTATTGTAAAGGAGTTCATTGATGTCTTTCCAGAAGAATTACCAGGACTGCCACCTGAACGAGAAATTTCCTTCGAGATCGAGTTGATGCCAGGAACTGCACCAATCTCAAAGGCACCATACCGGATGGCACCGGTAGAGTTAAAAGAATTACAGGAGCAGCTGAAGAAACTTCTTGACAAAAGATTCATACGCCCGAGCTATTCCCCATGGGGTGCTCCAATGCTGTTTGTTAAGAAGAAAGATGGCTCATTCCGAATATATATCGACTATCGGGAACTAAACAAGGTTACTATCAAGAATAGGTATTTGATACCTAGAATTGATGACCTGTTCGATCAACTCATAGGTGCAGCCGTATTCTCCAAGATTGATCTGCGATCAGGATATCATCAACTTAAGATCAAGGAAAGTGACATCCACAAGACCGTATTTCAGACCCGTTACGGTCATTACGAATTTTTGGTAATGCCGTTTAGGTTAACAAATGCGCCAGCAGCCTTTATGGACCTGATGAATCGAGTCTTTAAGGAATATTTAGATAAGTTTGTTATTGTGTTCATCGATGACATTCTTATATATTCAAAGACTCGAGAGGAGCATGAAGAGCATTTGAGAATTGTTCTGCAAATGATAAGGGAACATCAACTCTATGCCAAGTTCTCTAAATGTGAATTCTGGTTTAATAGAGTACATTTCCTCGGACATGTGGTTTCCAAGGAAGGAATCACTGTGGATCCTGCTAAAGTGGAGGCAATCAACGAGTGGCCCGTACCTAAGAGCGTGACAGAAATACGAAGTTTCTTAGGTCTGGCCGGCTATTATAGAAGATTCGTTGAAGGATTTGCACGACTTGCCGCTCCTATCACAGTTCTTACACGCAAAGAAAAGAAGTATGAATGGACTGAACAGTGCGAGAAAAGTTTTCAAGAGCTGAAGAAACGACTAACGAGTGCTCCAATACTTACACTTCTGACGGAAGGGGAGATGTTCGTGATATACAGTGACGCTTCAAAAAAGGGATTAGGGGCCGTCCTGATGCAAGGCGATAAGGTGATTGCCTATGCGTCTCGTTAATTAAAGGACCATGAGAAGAATTATCCCACGCACGATCTGGAGCTTGCCGCAGTAGTATTCACATTAAAGATCTGGTGTCACTATTTATATAGAGCTCAGTGTCTGATTTATACGGACCACCGGAGTCTGAAATATTTCTTCACACAGAAGGAGCTAAATATGTGGCAAAGGCGATGGCTAGAGCTGGTAAAAGATTATGATTGTGAAATTCTCTATCACCCAAGAAAGGCCAATCACGTTGCAGATGCGTTAAGTAGGAAATTTACTGTTCCACAGCAACTGTCGATTGAAAAATTTCCAAAGCCATTACAGTAAGAAATCGACATGTTGGAGACGGAGCTAATAACCGGAAAGCTAGCTACAATACAACTGGAGTCAACATTATATAAAGACATCAGAGAAGCTCAAAAGCGAGATCCGACACTAGCAAGCCTGCAGGAGGAAGCATCTGAAGATGGATTAATCCTACATCAGGTGAGAATTCAAGTTCCAGATGATGAAGGATTAAGAAGGCAAATCATGGCTGAAGCTCATAAAACGCCTTACTCAATACATCCTGGAGTCAGCAAGATGTACCAAGATCTAAAGTTGCAATTCTGGTGGAAAGGGATAAAGAAGGATATAGCGGAGTTTGTAAGTAAGTGTATGACGTGTCAAAAAGTTAAGGTTGAACATCGTCATCCAGGTGGGAAGCTAGAGCCGTTAGAGATTCCTGAGTGGAAGTGGGAGCATGTCACGATGGACTTTGTGATGGGACTACCAAAGACCCGAGAAGGCTATGATGCCATCTGGGTTATTGTGGATAGACTTACAAAGACGGCAAGGTTCATCGCAGTAAAGATGACCTTCTCGTTGGAAAGGTTGGCAAACTTGTATGTTAACCACATAGTCAGGCTATATGGAGTTCCTAAATCCATTGTGTCAGATCGTGATCCAAGATTCACTTCGAACTTCTGGACATGTGTGCAAGAAGCTATGGGAACAGAAGTACGACTAAGCACGGCATTTCATCCACAGACAGACGGGTAATCTGAGCGAACCATTCAAACTCTAGAAGACATGCTACGTGCGTGTATAGTAGACTTTCCAGGGAGCTGGAATGAGAAACTTTCATTGGTAGAATTTTCATATAACAACAGCTACCAAGCTTCGATAGGTATGGTACCTTATGAAGCCTTGTACGGAAGGAAGTGTAGATCACCGGTTCACTGGTACGACCTATAAGAGAAACGACTGCATAAGACTGATTTCATCCAAGAAACAATAGATGCAGTTACAAAAATACAGCAGCGGATAAAGATAGCCCAGAGACGATAGAAAAGCTGCGTGGACAAAAGACGAAGATCCCTGGAGTTCAATGAAGGCGATTTCGTATTCCTAAGAGTTTCACCAATGAGAGAGATAATGCGGTTCGGAAAGAAGGGGAAGTTGAGTCCAAGATATATTGGACCATACGAAATCATCGAATGCATTTGTAAAGTCACCTATAGATTAGCGTTACCTCCAGAAATGTCGGCAGTGCATAATGTGTTTCACGTGTTGATGCTACGGAAGTACATATTGGATCCATCCCACGTACTGAAACATGAACCGATCCAGATTCAGGAAGATTTGACCTATGAGGAGAGACCTGTTCAAATGCTGGCACGCGAAGATAAAGTTTTGAGAAATAAAACGATCCCATTAGTCAAAGTGCTATTGAGAAATCACAACATTGAAGAGGCTACATGGGAGCGTGAGGACGAAATGAAGAACTTGTAGCCCCACTTGTTTTAAATTTTCGAGGACGAAAATTCTATAAGGAGGGGTTGTTAGGAAATGCCCTAAGCATTAGAGACATTTTGATATATTTATTTTGAATTGGATAATAAAATTATATATAGAGGTTATTCATTACATTGCTATCTGTCCTCGTCTTATTTACATGTTAAAGTAAATGTAAGCAAATATGGCTCCCTGACTGCTTGTGTTAAACTGTTAGAAAGTTGCATGCAATGGACTTTTGTATGCGAGAAGACAATGTTCTAAAGTTAGCGGTCTAAACTATGGTCTGTAGTCTATGGGGTTGGACCGAGAATCTAACTCATGTTAAGACTATTATGTTGTCTAAAGCCTTGGAAGGGACGGTTTGTCTTGACTATCTGGAGCTGGACTCCCAAGTAGAGACATAGATATGTTGCTTGGTGGTGACATATTAGACCAGGACTAAAGCGTGATTGATCTACGAAGTCCGCTTTGAGTGGATCGATCTGCTTTTGATGTTCATTATACAGTAACCTTAATCCTGAGTAAAAGGATAGCTTCATGTATATGACTTGTGTACTTTGATGTTCCAATGGCTAAAGCGTCTCAGAGGTAGTAAGCTTATAGACCGGTTCGTTGGGTGCATGACTTGTATACAATGAAGGGTTCGTTTATAGATATCGGAATCATAGCTCTAATGAGGAGTTAAGGGTATCCTCTTAAAGGCATTATACTGAATGTGAAAATGGACAAGGCCTTGGGTCGTCTGCTGGGCGGATGACTTCTTATTCACATATGGTGAATAATCATTTTCTTTATTAGGTAGTATAATGAAACTTTAAGATAGCCTGATCAGTAGGATTAAACGGACTTTGGCCAAAGGCTGATCATGGATATCATATGAGAGTTCTGCATACATGACAAGGTCATTGGGCGATAGCTTGTCACAGGTTTACGTAATACGGTATATAATTGGGAGTTCAGTTTCAGGTTTATAGTGGTGTGACTCTAAAATTAGTGATCATATGATTGAGTTGTTCGGTAAAAGAATGATGATCATATGGATTTACGGGAGCCCAATTATATATGTCCAATCAGTCCCTCTACTAGCTCTACATAATTCCTTAACGTTTGGCAAATTGATTTGTGTATGCTCTTGGCTGGTTTATTATGCATGGATGGTGATGACATAGGATCAGGATGGTAGATAAGATTCTCTCCGGTTGAATTCAAATTTTGTTTTGGATAATAGAGTACACAATTATTCGAACTCCAAATAAAGTTACCATGATTTTATTTGAGATTGGATTGGAGTTGTAGAAAATTATCCATGAGAACAAAAATTTGAAATACAACTGTTTTGTGGATTTTGAAATTTGAATTTTGAAATTTGAAATTTGAAATTTGAAATTTGAAATTTGAATTTGAAATTTGAATTTGAAATTTGAATTTGAAATTTGAATTTGTAATTTAAATTTGAAATTTGAAATTTGAAATTTGAATATGAAATTCGAATTTGAAATTTGAAATTCAAATTTTGAATCACAGTCCAAGTGGGATTCGAATTTGTTGTGGTAAATCCACAGGGTTTGAAATTCGAATTTGAGTTGGATATGGAGAGGATAATCTTATTAGAATCCTACTTGAATTTTGAATCCAAATCCTAACTAATGATGGATGAAATTTTGAGGATTATCCTCAATGGATTTTCAGTTTTTGTGGATAAGGTTCATGGGAAAAATTCAAGTTTCAATTCTAGTTGAATTTGGATTCTCTCCTCCCCAGAAAGTGGCCGAAATTTTGGAGCATATCTCCTTAGGAAAATTTGGTTATTTTGGATAAGGATGAGATAAGATTCAAGCTTAAAAATCCTAGTGGAATTTTGATTCGCCCTTATCCTAAAAGTGGCCGAATATTTTAGGAGATTTTCTCCTTAGATTTTTCGGATTTTTTGGTTGAAAAAGGGAGATAAAATTCTAGTTAAAATCTTATTTAGATTTGGATTGGATTTATCCTAAATAGCCAAATTTTATTGTTAGGATTTTCCCTTGGAAAATTCAGATTTTATGATTGTGGATAAGGGAGATTATCTTCTCCTAATCCAATTCCAATTCAGAGAATCACCTCATGTAGGTCTATAAATAGAGGTTCTGCCACTCCAGTTCTCTCAGACCACAGACTCTCAGGTGAGCAGGCTTATTGTTGCGTAGCTCATCGTGACAATAAGTTCTTTAGAGATCTGGGTGGTCAGAAGAAGACTAGCAGTGCTAGCATACCGATTGAGGTTTAGAGTGCCCACACACTCAGTCATTCGGGAATTAGAGAATAGTAGAGAAGGCTAGTTGGTTGAAGCCCTCCGGTCATTCTCCTCCTGTAGATTGGCATCCTTGAGGTATGAGCTTTAATTGTTATTGGTTTATTGTATATGGCATCATGAGATATTTAGCGATCTAAAAATTTTTATTGTTCCGCTGCGCCACTCTGATATGTTTTTACCGATTTATTTTCCTACAATTGGTATCAGAGCCATCTCATGATTATGCCATGTACATAAATTAGACAATTACTTAGTCTTTTTATTTATGTATGGATTCGATATTTAGAGAGTGGCATTCTAGGGTTCCTTTATGTTGTTATCATGGATTATGTATAAAGTATGTGGTTATTTTAATTTTTTGAATTATTATAAGCATGCTTGTTTATGCCGGTTATGGTTCCTTAGAGTTTAGAAAAATTATATCTAGGAATTTTTATGTAACCATGGGAGCAGTTTATTAACACTGTAATTTTCTCATGGATTTTAATTTTTGTCTCTTAGAATTTTTATGGTTAGAATTTTGTACACCGGAAACAGTATAAGAATTTTTATGTAATTATTCTTGGAGGAGATTGAAGATTGAAGACCGTAATTTATTTTTTTCCCAAAAGTTAAATTTGATTTAAAGGTTGAAATTTTGATTGTGTGGAAAATTTCTATTTAATTAGGATTCAAATTAATTTTTGGAGATTCTAATAGGTAAATTGGAATATGGCACGAAAATTAAGACACAACCCCTCAGGATAGGCCGACGGGCCTTGGTGGGGCTGCAGCCCCTGCCCTCAAGCAGGATGGGGCTACGGCAGCCCCTACGCAGGCCATAACCACCCACGGCCACAGGCTTGGCCTGCAGCCAAGGGTGGCCGTGGCCTACCCAAGGTTGGCCGCAGCCTGGGCATGCAGCCTGTGGCTGCAAGCGCTGCCTGTAGCCTGCCGGCTACTGCGCCCAGCCTAGGCGTGCAGCCTGGCGGTACAGGCTTGGCCTGCAGCCCGGCAAGGCTGCACATGGGGGTGGCCGTGGGCTGCCAGCCCCTCCGGGGCTAGTGGCTGCCCACGGCGGCTGCCGCCTTTGGGGCAGTGGTGCAACAGTTCAAAAATCGAAAAATTTTGATTTTTAAATTTGAGATTTAATTTTAAATCGCGTTTAAAAATATGTAATTGAAAATTTAAAATTTTTGAAATTACATATTATTACACATGATGTTTAAAATTGTTTAAAATTTGAATTTGAAATTTAAATTTGAAATTCGAATTTGGAATTTGAATTTGAAATTTAAATTTTTGAAGATTTAAATTTTAAATGATTCTTGGGATGAGAAATAAATTGAGAGGCTACATAAAGATGGATACAAGAAGACGGAACAAAATTCAAGACCCAAAGAATGCTTTGGATGAAATTTTGTAATCCTTATTTTCTTTGTTCTAGGATGGAACCATGGCTTGGTTTTTCTGTCAATTATTTTTTTGTGATATGTCATGGATGTATAAATATGTATTGATGGATGTTTTATATGCATATTTGATAACATGTCATATAGGATAGGTGAGTGCCGCTCATACTATATTGATCATACATAATTTGTCAAAACTTGCATGTTTTTCAAAATATTGAGTGGGAGAGGGTTTCAAACAAAACCCACAGCCTCCATTGTTGATCCATATATGAAAGCATGGTAACGCCAAGCACCAGTTCTACCCTGACCACACCCCTTGGTAGGTGTTTACCGCCGCCAGTATACAAAATTGGATCTCCTATGTGGAAAATGTGTTCGGGTATGATCCTATTCATGACCACCCCTCGATGGCTTGGTAGGACGTGGATCAGGCTACGTAAACAATGGTTATACACTCAAAACTCGTTTAGTTATTAACCTTCCCTAGAAGCTCTGTTAACTAAACTGGTGGCCAAATAAGCGGTTATTAATATATGTCTTAACCTTGGAGGATTTAAGGCAACATATATTAATTGGACGGGGTCCATGTTCCGGCTATTTGTTTTCATGACCACCCCTCGGTGGCTTATGGCAATAGGTGCTGAGAATTACCGTTGCAATGCTACATGTTTTTCAAGTTTCATGTAGGAACATACTTGTATGTTTTATTTGCTAAATTATCTGTATATTTGCTTGGGCTTTGTAATGATGTCTAGTATAATTTTATTTCAGTTCAAAATGTCACCGACACCCCTCATTTCAATACTCACTGAGAATAAACTGAATGGCGATAATTATAAGGATTGGAAAAGAAATCTGTTAATAGTTCTCAGCTGCAAGAGACACAAGTTCGTACTGGACGAACCATGCCCACTAGGGCCAAAACCTGACACACCGTTTGAGGAGGTTCCGGTTGCCTATACTCGTTGGAGAGAATCCAATGATATAGCTCGATGCTACATGCTTACTAGCATGACGAGTGCTTTACAAAAGCAGCATGAGACTTATCAGGTTGCTAGGGAGATCATGGAAAATCTGGAGGACATGTTCGGAGGCCAAGAAAAATGGGCTCGACAGTCCGCTATCACCAGTATTATGAACTCTAACCAAAAGGCAGGTACTCTGGTGAAGGACCATATGATCACTCTAATGGGATTCTTCGCTAAGGCTACCGAAAACGGTGCTGAGTTAGACTACAACACCCAGATCGAGATGGTGTTCAACACTCTGTCTAAAGATTTTATGGGGTTTAAGGTCGCATACAATCTGGCGACAAGGGAGTTAGGACTAATCGAGATCATGAAGCAACTCCAAGCTTATGAGTGGATGATCAGGGATGGGGATGTTGTCCAACCCAAAGGTGAGGCCAATTTGGCGGAATCTTTGAAACCCTCACGGAAGAGGAAGAGGCCAAATCAGAAGCAAGCGACTTCCAGGTCTTCTAATCTTCCTGTCTCGGATGGGAAGAAGAAGAAGAAGAACAAGAAGCCCAGGGACCCTAAAAAGTCCAAATGCTTTCATTGTGGGAAGGTAGGTCACTTTAAGAAGGCTTGCCGGGAAATCCTATCAGCCAAGGGCAAGGAAGGTAAGGAACTTCATTACTTTAAAGCGTGTTTGGTGGAAGAATTGAAAGACACTTGGGTCATTGATTCGGGCGCCACTAATCATGTTTGTGTTTCTATGCAGGTGGTTCGTGGAAACGAGAAGTCTACATGATAGGAGCCTCTTGTTGCGAACTGGAGACGGTAGCTTGGTGGTGGCTGAGGCAGTGGGAGATGTTTACCTTTACTTTGATCAATTTAGGTTTATTTTATTGAAAGACTGTTTTATGTTCCTAATTTTAAAAGGAACCTTATATCGGTAGCTTGTTTAATAAAGAATTCTTATTCAGTTTCTTTTAGTAAAAGAATTGATATTCATAGAAATAAGTCTTTTATTTGTTCTGGATGGATGGATGGAAACCTATATTTGATCAAACCAAAGATGTACTCACTGCTTGACACTGAATTAATAGATAACTCTAAAAAGTTGAAAGTTTCTCACTCTAACAAGGCGTATCTTTGGCATTTAAGACTTGGTCATATTAATCAGGATAGGATTCAAAGATTGGTGAAAGACGGTCCTCTGGAATCTCTGGAGAAGGTACGTCTTCCTCAATGTGAGTCTTGTCTAGAGGGTAAGATGACCAAGAGGTCTTTTGGAGCTAAGGGTACAAGGGCCCAGGAGCTCTTAGAAATTGTGCATATTGACGTATGTGGCCCCATAAACGTCACAGCACGAGGAAGGCTCGAGTATTATGTCTCTTTTATAGATGATTACTCGAGGTATGGATATGTGTATCTGATGCACCGCAAGAGCTAAACCTTTGAAAAGTTCAAAGAGTATCGTGCGGAAGTGGAAAAGCAATTGGATAAATCCATAAAAACACTTCGATCTGATCGAGGTGGCGAATACCTTTTCTATGAAAGACATCTTGTAGAGAATGGGATATTATCCCAATTGACTGCACCTGGTACTCCACAATAGAATGGTGTAGCCGAAAGGAGAAACAGGACCTTGTTGGATATGGTACGGTCCATGATGAGTTATTCAACGCTACCATTATCATTTTGGGGATATGTTTTACAAGCGGCGTGCTATATTCTGAACCAGGTTCCAAGCAAATCAATTCCTAGAACTCCATATGAATTGTGGCGTGGCAGGATGCCCTCCCTTGGACATATGAGAATATGGGGCTGCCCGGCGCATGTACTGGATGGGGATGCAAAAAAGTTGGAACCAAGATCAGAATTGTGCATGTTTGCAGGGTATCCGAAGGGAACTAAAGGAGGTCTGTTCTATAACCCGAAGGAACAAAAAGTCATTGTTTCAACCAATGCGACATTCTTGGAGGAAAGTCACATGAATAACTTTAAGCCTCGAAGCAAAGTGGTGCTAGAGGAGTTATCGGGTGAAAGAACTACTCCACAGGTTTTACTTTTGGACGCAAGTCCGAGTTCCGATGAAAGACCAGCAGACGATCAACAATTTAGGGTGCCTCGTCGTACTGAGAGGGTTTCGAAGAAGCCTAATTTCTTCATGTATGATGCTGAGGTATACCAGGCCGAGGCTCATGAGCATGAGGATGATCCGGTCACCTATGATGAAGCTGTAAATGATGTTGATTCTAAATCTTGGAAACAGGCTATGAACAATGAGATGGATTTTGTGAAATCCAACTCTGTTTGGGAACTTGTAGATTTATCGGATGGGATAAAACCTATTGGATGCAAATGGGTCTACAAAAGAAATAAGGATGCGAAAGGGAGAGTGGAAACTTTCAAAGCTAGACTGGTTGCAAAGGGGTACACGCAAAAGGCTGGAATTGATTACGATGAAACCTTTTCGCCTGTTGCTATGCTGAAGTCTATCCGTATTCTTCTGTCCATTGTTACGGCTCTCAATTACGAGATCTGGCAAATGGATGTCAAGACAGCATTCTTGAATGGCCATCTTGAAGAGTGTATCTGTATGATACAGCCCAAAGGGTTCATAGCGAAAGGCCAAGAAAGGAAAGCCTGCAAGTTGCTTAGATCCATTTATGGATTAAAGCAAGCATCCCGCTCATAGAACCAGAGGTTTGATCAAGCGATTAAGACATTTGGTTTTGAGTAGAACGTTGATGAACCCTGTGTTTATAAACGTATTAAGGATGGAAAAGTGGTCTTTCTAATACTCTATGTCGATGATATACTACTCATTGGAAATGATGTAGGGAACTTATCATCGGTCAAGCTTTGGTTACACTAACAGTTTGACATGAAGGACTTGGGAGAAGCTAATTATGTTCTAGGCATTTGTATCTTTGGAGATCGAAAGAACAAAATGATAGCGTTATCTCAAGCTTCATACATAGATAAAATAATTGACAAATATGCAATGCAAGAGGCAAAAAAAGGTTCACAACCTTCTATTACCGGTCTAACTCTTTCATTAGATGACTGTCCCAAGACATCGAAAGAAAGAGAGCGTACGAGTAAGGTCCCTTATGCATCCGCTGTGGGTAGCCTTATGTATGCTATACTTTGCACTCACCCGGATATATGTTTTACAGTAGGTATGGTGAGTCGATATCAAGCAAATCCTAGAACCAAGCACTGGCAAGCAGTAAAGCATATACTCAAGTATCTTAAGAGAACGAGGGATTATATGCTGGCGTATTCTGGAGGGGACCTAACACCCGTAGGATACATGGACTCAGACTTCCAGACTTGCAAGGATTCGAGGAAATCGACATCTAGATCAGTGTTTTTGCTCGGAGGAGGCGCCACTGTGTGGAGGAGCATGAAGCAAGGCTACACAGCTGACTCTACTATGGAGGCTGAATATGTGGCTGCGGCTGAGGCATCTAAAGAAGCGGTTTGGCTCCGCAAGTTCTTTAGAGACCTTGAGGTGATTCTGGGTGTTGACAAGCCTATCACACTTTACTGTGATAAGATAGGGGCTATTGCCAACACAAGGAAATCTCGGCACCACAAGAGGACCAAGCACATAGATCAGAGATATCATATTATTAGAGGGCACGTGGAGACAGGACAAGTGAATGTATGTAAGATCGCGTCCGAGGACAACATTGCCGATCCCTTTCCTAAGACTTTAGTGCCTAGAAGCTTTGAGAGCACATAGAGGCGATGGGGATACGTAACATAGCACATTTGCTGGCTTAGGGCAAGTGGGAGATTGTTAGGAAATGCCCTAAGCATTAGAGACATTTTGATGTATTTATTTTGAACTGGATAATAGAATTATATATAAAGGTTATTCATTACGTTGCTATCTGTCCTCGTCTTATTTACATGTTAAAGTAAATGTAAGCAAATATGGCTCCCTTACTGCTTGTGTTAAACTGTTAGAACGTTGCATGCAATGGACTTTTGTATGCGAGAAGACAATGTTCTAAAGTTAGCGGTCTAAACTATGGTCTGTAGTCTATGGGGTTAGACCGAGCATCTAACTCATGTTAAGACTATTATGTTGTCTAAAGCCTTAGAGGGGACGGTTTGTCTTGACTGTCTAGAGCTGGACTCCCAAGTAGAGACAGATATATGTTTAAGTGTCTTGATTGATCTACGAAGTCTGCTTTGAGTGGATCGATCTGCTTTTGACGTTCATTATGCAGTAACCTTAATCCTGAGTAAAAGGACAGCTTCATGTATATGACTTGTGTACTTTGATATTCCAATGGCTAAAGCGTGTCAGAGGTAGTAAGCTTATAGACTGGTTCGTTGGGTGCATGACTTGTATGTGATGAAGGGTTCGTTTACAGATATCGGAATCATAGCTCTAATGAGGAGTTAAGGGTATCCTCTTAAAGGCATTATACTGAATGTGAAAACGGACAAGGCCTTGGGTCGTCTGCTGGGCGGATGACTTCTTATTCACATATGGTGAATAATCATTTTCTTTATTTGGTAGTATAATGGAACTTTAAGATAGCCTGATCAGTAGGATTAAACAGACTTTGGCCTAAGGCTGATCATGGATATCATATGAGGGTTCTGCACATGACAAGGTCATTGGACGATAGCTTGTCACAGACTTATGTAATAGGTATATAATTTGGAGTTCAGTTTCAGGTTTATAGTGGTGTGACTTTGAAATTAGTGATCATATGATTGAGTTGTTCGGTAAAAGAATGATGATCATATGGATTTGCAGGAGCCCAATTATATATATCTAATCAGTCCCTCTACTAGCTCCACATAATTCCTTAACGCTTGGCAAAATTGATTTGTGTATGCCCTTGGCTGGTTTATTATGCATGGATGGTGATGACATAGGATTAGGATTGTAGACAAGATTCTCTCCGGTTGGATTCAGATTTTGTTTTGGATAATAGAGTACACAATTATTCGAACTCCAAATAAAGTTGCCATGATTTTATTTGAGATTTGATTAGAGTTGTAGAAAATTATCCATGAGAACAAGAATTTGAAACACAACTGTTTTGTGGATTTTGAAATTTGAATTTTGAAATTTGAATTTTGAATTTTGAAATTTGAAATTTGAAATTTGAATTTGAAATTTGAATTTGAAATTCAAATTTGAAATTCGAATTTGAAATTTGAATTTGAAATTTAAATTTGAAATTTGAAATTTGATTATGAAATTCGAATTTGAAATTTGAAATTCAAATTTTGAATCACAGTCCAAGTGGGATTCGAATTTGTTGTGGTAAATCCACAAGGAATGAAATTCGAATTTGAGTTGGATATAAAGAGGATAATCTTGTTAGAATCCTACTTGAATTTTGAATCCAAATCCTAACTAATGATGGACGAAATTTTGAGGATTATCCTCAATGGATTTTCGGTTTTTGTGGATAAGGTTCAAGGGAAAAATTCAAGTTTCAATCCCAGTTGAATTTGGATTCTCTCCTCCCCAGAAAGTAGCCGAAATTTTGGAGCATATCTCCTAAGGAAAATTCGGTTATTTTGGATAAGGATGAGATAAGATTCAAGCTTGAAAATCCTAGTGGAATTTTGATTCGCCCTTATCCTAAAAGTGGCCGAATATTTTAGGAGATTTTCTCCTTAGATTTTTCAGATTTTTTGGTTGAAAAAGGGAGATAAAATTCTAGTTAAAATCTTATTTAGATTTGGATTGGATTTATCCTAAATAGCCGAATTTTATTGTTGGGATTTTCCCTTGGAAAATTCAGATTTTATGGTTGTGGATAAGGGAGAATATCTTCTCCTAATCCAATTCCAATTCAGAGAATCACCTCATGCAGGTCTATAAATAGAGGTCCTGCCACTCCAGTTCTCTCAGACCACAGACTCTCAGGTGAGCAGGCTTATTGTTGCACAGCTCATCTTGACAATAAGTTATTTAGAGATCTGGGTGGTCGGAAGAAGACTAGCAGTGCTAGCATACCGATCGAGGTTCAGAGTGCCCACACACTCAGTCATTCGGGAATTGGAGAATAGTAGAGAAGGCTAGTTGGTTGAAGCCCTCCGGTCATTCTCCTCCTGCAGATTGGCGTCCTTAAGGTATGAGTTTTAATTGTTGTTGGTTTATTGTATATGGCATCATGAGATAATTAATGATCTAAAAATTTTTATTGTTCCACTGCGCCACTCTAATACGTTTTTACTGATTTATTTTCCTACAGGGGTGAATGTGATAACCGGGAATTTTAAATTCTCAAAATATGTTAAAATTGTATGTGTATAACAATTTTAATGAATAAAATGTGAAAAAGTTGTATTCCAATACTGTTGTGAATAGTGTAAAAATGTTCTGGTAATGTTAAAGTGCATGAGTTTGGGGATGGAAAATCTTACCGGACATAATTGGGTGAGACGGTTCGAAATCAGAGCCGAAAACCCTAGAGAGTGCATTGAAATGTACTAAAACAATAGAAATTTACGGTAGAGAATTCTGATCAAACGGAAGCAAAATAAGACAAACCGATTGCACTAGAGGCGCTGAGAACTCGCTTACGCGATTTCTGTAAAGTTCCATTCGGATCGGATTATAGTCAAAAGTTGACCACGAATTAATTAATGAATTAATATGAATAGTTGATGACATCACCTTGATTATGTCATAATACAAATTATTTTTCTTAAAATTAGAAAGTAATTTTGAAAGGTGTATGGTGTAGATTAGCCTACTTTATGATCAATGACTAAGATCATGCCAAAAAGCCATTAAAAAAATTTTGTAAAAATTTTTTAAAAGGCCATTCGGCCACTTGGAAAGGGAGAAGAAAAAAATTTGATTTTTGTCCCAAAATCTTTACTTTTTAGTCCTTGAACGATTAGGAAATTGTTGGAGAAAAATTACAAAAAAGCCTTTGGTTTATGCCTATAAATAGGCATCAAAATTCAAGCAAAAAAAAAAATGGAAAAACCAACTAAACTCTTGCCTTTTTTCTTCAGCCCAAAACCGTGAGCTTTACCTCCCTTAAACCAAAAATTTTGTTTTCAATTTCACATCAAACCTAGCTTGAATTGCATTTCCAATCTCAAGGCATCAACTAATCAAGGTAAGCTTCAAATTTGAAGCATTTTTCCTTGATATTTCATAAAAAATCCGTGGGTTTGGAATGTTGAAAAACAATGAAAAAAATTATTGATTTGTTGATTTTATGAGTGGTTTGATGTTGTAGTAATTAAAGCATGAATTAGAATTGAAAAACAAGCAAAAATTTTGCATGTTTCCCTTGAAAATCTGTGGCTTTAATGGTGTGAAAACTACATGAGTTTTGTTGTTTTGATTTAGTAATTATGTTCATTTAATTGTGTGTTGAATTAAGCATGAATTGGAATAAGGAAACAAGAAAATTTTGATGAAATTTTCTTGCTAAAACCATGGGCATGAACATTAAAAAATGAAAAAATTTTAATGTTGAAGAATGTTGACAAAAGCCCTGGGAAAGAAAATGAAATTTTCTTTGTGTTTATGCCTAAAATCTGTAGCTATAACTAGGGTTAGAAAGCATGTTTTGTTAGGTTTTTGGATGTTAGTTTATACATTGGAAGGCCTAAGAATGATGTGATGTGATGAAAATTATTTAGATGTGATTAACTAGTAAATCGAGGCTAGTTTGAAAGAAAAATGTTGTGGTTTGTGTTGGTTTCTAAATGTTGAATCATGTGAAAAATTTTTATACAAAGTTTGGAAACTTTGTATAAAGTAGGCCTCTGGTATAGTACGTGACAGGTACAAAGGTTCTGAGGCGTACCTAACACTAGGAAACCTTAAAATATAAGCGGAAATGCTGTCGAAATTTCTAAAATCGGCTTAAGGGTATTTCGGGAAACGAGGGGTAAAAATATTGAACTCAGGAAGGAAACCGAGACCCCTCGGTGAATTATGATTAGAAATGGAAAACCAACCCAAAAGGAATAGTAAACTGACCCTAAAACACTAAAATGCCTAAAACAGGAAAAAAAATTCATGTTAGGGGTATTTTGGGGAGTGAGGGAAAAATTTAGGTCGGGATAGGAAACCCGAGCCTCACGAGGACCGAGAGTTAGGGACGGGATAAATAATGTTTAATAAATAGTGAAAGGGCCATTTGAGGCTCCGAAATGCTCAAAAAATGAAAAAACGACCCTAAGTGATGGATGAATAGTACCGAGGGTGGGAAAAAATGAAGTTGAGATTTTGCAGCAATTTAAGCTGTAAAATGATAAAGAAACCTCGAAAATATTATTTTAAAATAATTAGACTCTAAAAAATTGGAAAAAATAATAGAACGAAACAATTACGATCCCGAGACTCGTTACGGGCAAAATGGTCATTTTGATCAAAAATTTCTGAAAAGGCTCGGAAAGAATCCTAAAAGACCTAGAATAACTTAGATAAAATTCTAAAACTCAAAATAAAGATTTTAGAGCTAAAATTCTAAAAATTTTGAGGAACACGGGCGTGTAAACGGATACACGGCCGTGTATAGGAAAAATTTTATAACCCGAGAGGTACACGGGCTTGAACACGGGCATGTATCGAGCAGTGTACAGTTACACGGCAAAGAAAGAAAACAACATGGTCGTGTAGAATAGACCCGAGAGGTAACGGGCTGGAACATGGGCGTGTTGCAGATCGTGTACCACAAACAAAATTTAAATGTGTAGAATTGTTAAGTAAAATAAATATATATTTAAAGTGATAATTAAAACAGGGTATTAACAGACACTATTATGTCTGTAGGAACCCAAAATAGAGATAAAACTGCGGAGGAGTTTCGTAAGTGGACACTAGCGCAATATTGGTAAGTTCAAGTATTTTCGTGTCTGCAATATGAAATACTGTGTTAATCTATTCTATTCTAGATGTACACTAAATATATAATCCTATAAGCATTTGGGGATTAGTTAGATTAACATATCCTAAATAATGAAAATAAGTAAGACCTACGGGCAATGAAGGATAGTGACCTTGAGGTGACATATAAGATCACTTGGTCAAAACTATAAATTGAAAGATGGTAATGAAACCATTAAGGCGTACCGCCCCTCCAACATAGTGGTAGAGGTTTGTTTAAATCCTACGGGATTATCAGGCTGTGGAGGATGATGTTCTAAGGTCGCTCCTTAAACCCTCCCAGTCAAGGCGCTAATAATCATCGGTACTGTCATAAACAGAGCTCTACACTAGAAATCTAATAGAAAATAAACAATCAACAAAATGATAAAAATCATAATTGAGCATAACCGAAGTTTACGTTAGAGTGATGTAAATTCGGTTAGGATATGTGAATAGTACACAGTTAGGGTAAAATGAATAGTAATCAATTAGGGTAATTGGTACTATTCATCGATCAAAGGTCAAAGTTACTATTCATGTGGAATAGTCTATTTATGGTGAATAGTACTATTCATAGGAAATTAAGTTTGAGTGTTTTTGAATCAATATGATTCTTACTATGAATGTTTGAACTTACTGAGCCTGTTAGCTTATCAGTTTGTTCATGTTGCAGGTGAGAAACCTGTCCAGTAGATTCCTGGATGGCGGCAGGATGCGAGCGTGTCAAGGGGATAGGGAACTCAACGTGGACTTGGTCCTGCCATAAGTTTTCCACTGAGTTTTTTGAGTTAAAGAAACTATGTTTAAAGGCAAAATATATAGTACATATATATGATATATGTTGTATAATATGTTGTACGTATTTAAGACATAGAAAAGCCAGTATTATATTTTATATCGTTTTCTTACTTGGTGTTCGTAGGAAAAAGTAGGTATTAAAGAAAAAAAAAATTTAGACGAAATTTTAGGCCCTGGTATTTACCAAATATGAGCAAAAGAGTTTGAAACTGACGACTCGGATTCAGCACACGAACGATCTTGGTCGGCCGTAGAGTCGATTCATGACGATTGCGAGTGATTGGAATCAGGGGACGTCACACTCGAAGCAAAGTGGTGCTAGAGGAGTTATCGGGTGAAAGAACTACTCCACAGGTTTTACTTTTGGACGCAAGTTTGAGTTCCGATGAAAGACCAGCAGACGATCAACAATTTAGGGTGCCTCGTCGTACTGAGAGGGTTTCGAAGAAGCCTAATTTCTTCATGTATGATGCTGAGGTATACCAGGCCGAGGCTCATGAGCATGAGGATGATCCGGTCACTTATGATGAAGCTATAAATGATGTTGATTCTAAATCTTGGAAATAGGCTATGAATAATGAGATGGATTCTATGAAATCCAACTCTGTTTGGGAACTTGTAGATCTACCGGATGGGATAAAACCCATTGGATGCAAGTGGGTCTACAAAAGAAAGAAGGGTACGGAAGGGAGAGTGAAAACTTTCAAAGCTAGACTGGTTGCAAAGGGGTACACGCAAAAGACTGGAATCAATTATGATGAAACCTTTTCGCCTGTTGCTATGCCGAAGTCTATCCGTATTCTTCTGTCCGTTGCTGCGGCTCTTGATTACGAGATCTGGCAAATGGATGTCAAGACGGCATTCTTGAATGGCCATCTTGAGGAATGTATCTACATGATACAGCTTGAAGGGTTCGTGGTAAAAGGCCGAGAAAGAAAATTCTGCAAGTTGCTTAGATCCATTTATGGATTAAAGCAAGCATCCCGCTCATGGAACCAGTGATTTGATCAAGCAATCAAGACATTTGGTTTTGAGTAGAACGTTGATGAACCCTGTGTTTATAAACATATTAAGGATGGAAAAGTGGTCTTTCTGGTACTCTATGTCGATGATATACTGCACATTAAGAATGATGTAGGGAACTTATCATCGGTCAAACTTTGGCTACACTAATAGTTTGACATGAAGGACTTGGGAGAAGCTAATTATGTTCTAGGCATTCGTCTCTTCAGAGATCGAAAGAACAAAATGATAGCGTAATCCCAAGCTTCATACGTAGATAAAATAATTGATAAATATGTAATACAAGAGGCAAAGAAAGGTTCACAACCTTCCATTGCCGGTCTAACTCTTTCATTGGATGACTGTCCCAAGACATCGGAAGAAAGAGAGTGTGTGAGTAAGGTCCCTTATGCATCCGTTGTGGGTAGCCTTATGTACGCTATGCTTTGCACTAGCCCGGACATATGTTTTGCAGTAGGTATGGTGAGTCGATATCAAGCGAATCCTGGAACCAAACACTGGCAAGTAGTAAAGCATATACTCAAGTATCTTAAGAGAACAAGGGATTATATGCTGGTGTATTCTGGAGGGGACCTAACATCCATAGGATACACGGACTCAGACTTCCAGACTTGCAATGATTCGAGGAAATCGACATCAGGATCAATGTTCTTGCTGGGAGGAGGCGCCATTGTATAGAGGAGCGTGAAGCAGGGTTACACAGCTGACTCTACTATGGTGGCTGAGTATGTGGCTGCGGTTGAGGCATCTAAAGAAGCGGTTTGGCTCCACAAGTTCTTTAGAGACCTTGACGTCATTTCGGGTGTTGACAAGCCTATCACACTTTACTATGATAACACTGGGGCTATTGCCAACACAAGAGAATCTCAGCACCACAAGAGGACTAAGCACATAGATCGGAGATATCACATTATTAGAGGGCACGTAGAGACAGGACAAGTAGATGTATATAAGATCGCGTCCGAGGACAACATTGCCATTCCCTTTACTAAGACTTTGGTGGCTAGAAGCTTTGAGAGGCATGTAGAGGTGATAAGGATGCATAACATGGCACATCTACTGGCTTAAGGCAAGTGGGAGATTGTTAGGAAATGCCCTAAGCATTAGAGACATTTTGATGTATTTATTTTGAACTGGATAATAAAATTATATATAGAGGTTATTCATTACATTGCTGTTTGTCCTCATTCTATTTACATGTTAAAGTAAATGTAAGCAAATATGGCACTGCCACTCCAGTTCTCTCAGATCGCAGACTCTCAGGTGAGCAGGCTTATTGTTGCACAACTCACCGTGACAATAAGTTCTTTAGAGATCTGGGTGGTTGCAAGAAGACTAGCAGTGCTAGCATACCAATCAAGGTTCAGAGTGCCTACACACTCAGCCATTCAAGAATTGGAGAATAGTAGAGAAGGCTAGTTGGTTGATGCCCTCCGATCATTCTCCTCCTGCAGATTGGCGTCCTTGAGGTATGAGTTTAAATTGTTGTTGGTTTATTGTATGTGGCATCATGAGATATTTAACAATTTTGAAAAATTTTTATTGTTTCGCTGCGCCACTCTGATGCATTTTTACTGATTTATTTCCTACAGCTGCACCCAAAAGGAGGCCGAAAGGCCTTAAATGCATTGTTGGCCATGTGTAAAAACTATTGCATATTTTATTCAAAAGTAGCCAACACATCCCATGCTTTAAGGAAAACTTTTCCCTGTTTTTAGGGCTGCATTTGGCCTTGTTTGTGCTACATGTGAATGGTTTTCTAGGGGAAAAATTCATCTCCAAAGTCTCCTATTTGCAGTCTAATTTCTTCCTTTCGATATTTGACCCTTTTTCGGCAGTGTTCTAAATTTTCATCGAAATTGAATTTTCTTGATCTGATTTTTATACTGATAATTTCTAGTCAGGTTGAAATGCCTATAAGCCCATTCTGTGTTTATTTTACGGTTCACGTCTTGTACTATAGTTGTGTCTACACTGTGTTATCCTTGCACACGCATAACGAGGGGTTTTCGCACGAAATTTCAAACACCGTCTCTCCTGACAAATTTGGACATGCTGATTTCAAATTTATCAGTTTTACATCCATATGAGGTCAACTAGAGCAGTTTTTGAGATCTGTGTGACCCTACCTCGAAAAATGTGTTTTGCACTCAATTGACTAATTTGAGCATTCTGAGTCTAAATATATCAGTTTCGGGCTAAGATTAGGTCTTCTTGACCCCTTTCCTAATACTACGTATCGCTCAAATAAAAATTTACATTTTGTGCTCAATTGACCAAATTGAGCCTGCTGACTGTAAATATATCAGTTTTATGCCAAATTAAGGTCGTCTTGGCCATTAACCTGACACTGCGTATCTAATATTCACTATTCACTATTTTCTGCTTAACCAACTAGTCTGAGCGTTCTGACTCTGATTTTGTTAGTTTCTAGGTGAGAAGAGGTCATCTAGACCATTTTTCTTGATACTATACCTTTGTTAGGGTAATTATCGCTATTGTCCTTAGATAACCAGCCTAAGCGTACTGATGACTTGCTCACCAGTTTTGTGTCAAGAAATGGTCGTCTGGGCTGGTTTCTTGATACTGTATGTCTTATACGCACATACACATATATTAAGGTGAACCGATTTCACTGTCAGTTACCCCTTTCGCTGCATGAATAGTAATTAAATGTTACTGTACCCATTTAATTCATTCAACTGGAAAATATACTGTATTTATTAACTTAATTACTCTTTACATAGTAACTAGGTTTCATGAATCATGAGAGTCATTACAGCGGCTCTCTGCTCAATACATAGCCTCTAACACGGGCGTGTATCATGCAACACAGGCGTGCGTACTCCAGACACGGGCATGTACTAGTTGGGATTGCTCAACACGCCCAGTCCCTGGAACACGGCCTCTCATAGTTCAACCATTTAAGCGGTGTATCTGACCGTGTTACACTTACACAGCCACTTACACTTACACAGTCCGAACGGTACACAGCCACTTACACGACCGTATACTTGATCGTATTCTTCAAATGTGCACTAAAAGACATCAAATTATTCCAAATACATTTCTTAATGACTTATTACACGACAAGTAGGTTCTATGAATATGGGGGTCATTACATTAATTAACATCGCTCTTATATCACTACTACCGTTAGTGACTATAAATTTTATTGTTGCAGGGTACCGATGCCTATCGGTACCCAACTGTTCTTATTTTAGGAATTTGGTATCTAATTCTAATCGTGCTTGATTAATTTGCCTACTTGACAAACCAATTACCGTTCCTCACTATATTGTTCAAACTCGGTCCTTGACTGGTTAACCAACCAGTCAACTGACCGGTTACCTCGCACATTGTTGACTATATAGCCTACTAAGTTACTCACGCATTTAGTGTTGTAACCAATCGGGCTAACTTTACTGTTTTATTTATTTTGAAAATTGTTTTAGAAGTCTTGTAAAATTTTTGGGAAAACTTATATTCTTTAAAACCGTCCCCATATCACCCCATTTGAAGGTGGGAGCATATTATCAAAACCGCTTTTCCAATTTAAAAGGGGAAGAACACATTTTAATGTTCATTTTTAAAAGTGGTTCTTGAACCATTTTACCGAAACTATTTTAAAATTTGTTTGAAACGATTTAATTTGTGAAACTTGGCGAACATAAAACTTTTAGTCCTCGATGAGATGAACAACTCTCATGTTCATCTCGGAGCTCGAATCAAAATCTAACAGGTCCTAAACTCATCAAACCCATGGCTAAACTCGTGCCCAGTTTTAGGAAAAATTCCAGTTTTATGCTTGTTTAAAAAGGCCCTGTTTGGGGCTCAAAACAGCTAAATTTTTAAAACATATGAAGGTCATCTTAAAGTTTCGACGAGGTCTAAAATTTTCATGTTGAGTCCTAGATCTGGTTCGGACTCTAAATTGGTCATTTTTACAAAAACCCGAGACTGTTCCTATGGCTCAGGATTTTAGTCCTAGTTTTGAGTTCCTATTAAAAACTACTTGGAAACCTATTTTAGAGTCATTTTTTACCAAAAGCTATTTGATGCAAAAATGATCGTAACGAATTTTCTTAAAATATGGTGTTTTATCAAATCCCAAAATCGGACTGTAACATGGTCAAAAATGACCAAAACTTGGCCTAAAAACTAAGGACAGGTTGGTTCCTAGCCAACCCTAAAAACGTATATTAACACATCCGTCACAAAAACTTAAATCATAACCACACAACCATATAAACTTAAAAAAAATGTGCTAAGAGCTCAAAATAAACTTATTACAACCCATTGCATAAATAAATACACATAAATTTTCCTTCATCAAAACATAAAAATAGCTAAACCACAAAAAGGGTTTTAGTTTTTCACCTTTTGTGCTATGAACCAAGCACAATCTGAACCAAGGGGTGGATGACTAAAACCATGGGATCCTTGGTGAAAAAGGGGTCAGCCTTGGCTAGAAAGGAAGCACAAAAATTTCTTTTTATCATCAAGCCAAAAGAAACTAACAAAACCACAAAAATTGATTCTAAAACTTTACCAAAAAACAACCTTGAAATGACTTGAAATGGTCTTGAGTGGAAGCCTCCTAAACAAGCTTGAATGGGGCTAATTTTTTGGTGAATTTTGGCTAGGTTTCTTGGTTGGAAAATGTTTAGGTTTGGGGTTGGAAGGGGTTCAGCTGCAGCTAAGAATAGAAGAGGAAAAGTGATTGTGTTTTGGGGGTGCAAAAAGAAGAAATGGTACCCTAGACCAAGCACCTCCTTTTATAGACAAATCTAACCCAAAATTAATCAACCTAAGCTCACTTAATTAAGAAAATTTTCTTGCTAATCTAGGGACAAAACCATGCTATTTTCTATCCTAAAAAACCGAGGTAGGCTGGCACACATAAAGGGGATAAATTGCCTTAAATGTCATAGCCTATCTTAATATTTTAATGCCAACTTTTGGGTTACTTTGTAGCTATTTTTTGCTGCCTTTTCAGCTGGAATACATGATTTCCTAAGGGGAAAATTCATTTTCAAAAACTTCTCTTAGCAGTCTAATTTCCCATAGCGGTATTCGGTCCTTTCTCGACAGTGTTCTAGATTTTGACTGAAATTGGATTTTCTGAATCCGATATTTATACTGACAATTCTTGGTTGGGTTGCAATCCCTATGAGCCCATTTTGTGTCTGCTTTACTATTTATTTCCTGTACTGTGGTTGTGTCTACACTGTGTTGACCTTGCACAAGCATAACGAGGCGTTTTCATGCAAAATTTCAAACACAATCTCTTTTGACTAATTTGGATGTGCTAATTTCAAATTTATCAGTTTTACATCCATCTGAGGTTGTCTGGAGTTGTTTTCGGGATCTGTGTGATCTCGCCTCGAAAAATGTGTTTTGTACTCAATTGACTAATTTGAGCGTTCTGAGTTTAAATATATCAGTTTCGGCCTGAGAAAAGGTCGTCTTAACCTCTTTCCCAAAAATGCGTATCTCTTAAACAAAATTTCATATTTTATGCTCAATTGACCAAATTGAGCCTACTGACTATAAATATATCAGTTTTATGTCAAATTAAGGCCGTCTTGACCATTAACTTAGCACTGCATATCTACTATTCATTGTTTTCTATTTAACTGACTAGTTTGAGTGTTCTGACTTTGATTTTGTCAGTTTCTGGGTGAGAAGAGGTCATTTGGAACATTTTTCTCGATACTGTACCTCTGTTCGGGTACTTATCTCTGCTGCGCTCAGATAACCAGTCCGAGTATACTGATGACTTCCTCACCAGTTCTGTGTCAAGAAATGGTCGTCTGGACCGGTTTCTTGATACTACGTGCCTTATACGCACATACACATAATACGGTGGACCAATTTCATTGTCGGTTATCCCTTTCACTGCATAAATAATAATTAAACGTTATTGTACCCGTTTAATTCATTCAACTGTAAATTATACTGTATTTATTAACTTAATTACTCAATACATAGTAATTAGATTTCATGAATCATGAAAATCATTACAGCGGCTCTCTGCTCAATACATAGCCTTCAACACGGGCTCTTACATGGGTGTGTAAAATGCAACACGGACGTGCGCACTCCAGACACGGGCGTGTACCAGTTGAGATTGCTCAACACGTCCAGTCCCTAGAACACGACTTCTCACACGTTCAACCATCCGAGTAGTACACGGCCATTTACACAGTCGTGTATCTGACCATGTTCTTCAAACTTGTACCAAAAAGCTTCAAACTACTCCCAATTCATTCTGTAATTACTTATTACATCACAATTAGGTTCCATGAATATTGGGGTCATTACAACCTACCCCTCTTACAAAATTTTCGTCCTCAAAAATTAGAATAATTCTGGGAAGTCTCTTTTCATATCTTTTTCCCATTCACATGTGGCTTCCCTTATGCTATGGTTCTGCCACAACACTTTTATAAGTGGTATAACTTTATTCCTAAGCACTCTTTCTTTTCTAGTTAGGATCTGCATGGGTTTTTCCTCATAAGTCAGATCAGCGTGGACTTCTACGGGTTCTTGGCTCTGTAGGAAAAATAATCGATAAAAACGTATCAGAGTGGCGCAGCGGAACAATAAAAATTTTTCAGATCGTTAAATATCTCATGATGCCATATACAATAAACCAACAACAATTAAAACTCATACCTCAAGGCTGCCAATCTGCAGGAGGAGAATGACCGGAGGGCTTCAACCAACTAGCCTTCTCTACTATTCTCCAATTCCCGAATGGCTGAGTGTGTGGGCACTCTGAACCTCGATCGCTATGCTAGCACTACTAGTCTTCTTCCGACCACCCAGATCTCTAAAGAACTTATTGTCACGGTGAGTTGTGCAACAATAAGCCTACTCACCTGAGAGTCTCTGGTCTGAGAGAACTGGAGTGGCAAGACCTCTATTTATAGACCTGCATGAGGTGATTCTCTGAATTAGAATTAGATTAGGAGAAGATATTCTCCCTTATCCACAACCGTAAAATCTGAAATTATCCAAGGGAAAATCCCAACAAATTTCAGCCATTTTAGGATAATTCCAATACAAATCTAAACAAGATTTTAACTAGAATTTTATCACCCTTTTTCAACCAAAAAATCCAAAAATCCAACGGGAAAATCTCCAAAAAAATTTTGGCCACTTTTGGATAAGGAAGAATCAAAATTCCATTAGGATTTTCAAGCTTGAATCTTAGCTCATCCTTATCCAAAATAACCGAAAATCTCCTAGGAGATTTACTCCAAAAATTCGGCCATTATCAGGGAGGAGAGAATCCAAATACGACTAGGATTGAAACTTGATTTTTTTTTTCTTGAACCTTATCCACAAAATTCTGAAAATTCATTAAGGATAATTCTCAAAATTTCGTCTATATTTGGTTAGGATTTGGATTTAAAATTCAAGTAGGATTCTAACAAGATTTTCCTCTCCATATCCAACTCAAATTCGAATTTCATTCCTTGTGGATTTACCACAACAAATTCGAATCCCACTTGGACTGTGATTCAAAATTTGAATTTCAAATTTCAAATTTCAAATTTCAAAATTCAAATTTCAAAATCCACAAAACAGTTGTACTTCTAATTCTTGTTCTCATGGATAATTTTCTACAACTCCAATCCAATCTCAAATAAAATCATGGTAACTTTATTTGGAGTTCGAATAATTGTGTACTCTATATCCAAAACAAATTTTGAATTCAACCGGAGAGAATCTTGTCCACCATCCTAATCCTATGTTAACACCATCCATGCATAATAAACTAGCCAATAGCATACACAGATCAATTTTGCCAAACGTTAAGGAATTATGTGGAGCTAGTAGAAGGACTAATTGGACATATATAATCGGGCTCCCGCAAATTCATATGATCATCATTCTTTACCGAACAACTCAATCATATGATCACTAATTTTAGAGTTACACCACTATAAACCTGAAACTGAACTTCCAATTATATACCGTATTACGTAAGCCTATGACAAGCTATCGTCCAATGACCTTGTCATGTATGCAGAACCCTCATATGATATCCATGATTAGCCTTAGGCCAAAGTCCGTTTAATCCTACTGATCAGGCTATCTTAAAGTTCCATTATACTACTGAATAAAGAAAATAATTATTCATCATATTTGAATAAGAAGCCATCCACCTTGTAGACGACCCAAGGCCTTGTCCATTTTCACATTCAGTATAATGCCTTTAAGAGGATACCCTTAACTCCTCATTAGAGCTATGATTCCGATATTTGTAACCCTTCATCGTATACAAGTCATGCACCCAACGAACCAGTTTATAAGCTTACTACCTCTGAGATGCTTTAGCCATTGGAACATCAAAGTACACAAGTCATATACATGAAGCTGTCCATCTGCTTAGGATTAAGGTTACTGCACAATGAATGTCAAGAGCAGATTGATCCACTCAAAGCGGACTTCATAGATCAATCATGCTTTAGTCCTGGTCTAATATGTCACCACCAAGCAACATATCTATGTCTCTACTTAGGAGTCAATGCTCCAGACAGTCAAGATAAACCGTCCCCTCCAAGGCTTTAGACAACATAATAGTCTTAACACGAGTTAGATGCTCGGTCTAACCCCCTAGACTACAGACCATAGTTTAGATCGCTTACTTTAGAACATTGTCTTCTCGCATACAAAAGTCCATTGCATGCAACGTTCTAACAGTTTAACACAAGCAGTCAGGGAGCCATATTTGCTTACATTTACTTTAACATGTAAATAAAACGAGGACAGATAGTAATGTAATGAATAACCTCTATATATAATTTTATTATCCAGTTCAAAATAAATACATCAAAATGTCTCTAATGCTTAGGGTATTGCGTAATAGGCTCAAAATGTGGGAGCTGTCTGGCACGTACCTCTTCAGCATCGAGACATAGAAGACATTGTGTACTAAAGCTAATTCGGGAGGAAGCACTAATCTGTAAGCTACCTTCCTGACTCTCTCAATTATCTCGAAAGGTCCTATATTGTGACAACCGGGAAATTCTGGCATTCTCGGAAGAAAATATACAAATGTATGTATATAACAATTTGTACTATTTAAATAGTGAAATGAATGTATATATATTGTTTAGACTGTGAAAGGATGTTCTAACAATACTGACGAGTAAGAATTCAGTGTTGATAAAGTTCACTAAATTGAAACGGTGTGGAAACGACATTAAAAACCCTAACCGGTGCATTATGGTGCACTAAAAAGATGAAAAACTTCCGGGATTGATTTTGATCAAACAGAAGCAATATAAATTGATCCGACTACACCAAAGATCTCAGGAACCCGCCGGGACAATTTCAGGAAAATTTCGACTCAATCCGACATTGGTCAAAAAGTAGTCGAATTAATATGAATAGTGAAGTCAAAGTCAAATTTTTACTTTGCATTTATGACATCATTAAAGCATTTATTAAATGGATTAGAAATGGTGGTTGGTGGCATTAATGGCCAAGATTGAATTTGCTTTTTATCTAAAGGCTTAGATTTTGTCAAAATTAGCCAAATTAATTTTAGTGAAAATGTGGAAAGAAATGGCATGAAATGTGTTGAAATTACATTGGTTGGAAGCCAAATTAATTGGTTTTCCTTGTTACATGAGTCGGCAAACCTTGGAACAAAAGGACCCGTAGCTTATTCAAAGCAAAACCAAGAGAAAAAAATTTTCTAAGTGTTCCTAGAGAGCAACCCGTGAGCGACAAAGGAGAACCAAGCCAAAACTTCAAATTTTCTTCACCAAAGTGGTAGCAAACTCATCATTGAAGTCAAGTGAAGCAAGAAATCAAGGTAGCCATCTTTGGTTTGAAATTTTTCTTGCTTTTTCATTGAAAAATCCGTGGGTTTGTTGGCTAGGAGGATGAGAAATTTTGTGGTTGATTTGGTTGATTTGGTATATGGTTTTTGCTTATGGTTTGATTAGAAGAAAACCATGTATTTTGTTTAAAGAAAAACAAAGTTTTGATTGGTTTTTTTATGGAAAATCCGTGGGTTACCTTAGTGTTTAATCATGGATTTATTGTTGGTTAAGTGTTGTAATGCTTTAAATCATGTTTTGGTTATATGGAAAGCATGGTTTGCATGGTTAGAAAGCTTGGAAAAATTTTGGTATCTAAATTCCCTAATATGGCCGTGTGGTGTAGTTAGGGTTTGGTGAACATTTTTGCATGATTAACTTGATGTTTGGATAGTTTAAATCATGCATTGAATTATGGAAATGTTGGTTATGAGGTTAAAAGCATGAAACAAAATGTTATGCATGTTTTACCTAAAATGGCCGTGCGTTATGTGTGTTGAAAAATGCTAAGAATTGTGTTGTAAAATGCATGGAAAATGGCTTGAAAATGTGCTAGGTAATAGCCTTTGAATAGCCTAAAATTTGGTTGAAAGATTGAAAAGTTTTGGCTAGGTTTTAAGTATGAAAACCGTGACTAAACCTAAGGGTAAAATTGAAAGAATTTTGTTGAATTGTGGTTCAAAATGTGAATTGTTAAATGTGTGAGCTTTTGTGTGAAAGTTTGAGTAACTTTTACATAAAATAGGACTTTGGTATAGTACGTGGCAGGTACACATGGTTCGAGGCGTACCTAACGCCGGTAGCCTTAAATTTATGCCGAAATGCTGCCGAAATTTCGAAAAACGACATTTAGGGTAAAAAGGGAATCGAGAGTAAAAGTTTATGGCCGGGTCGGAATCCTGAGTCCCTAAAGAAAAATTGAATAAGGGAAACCTAAGGGGTGGTTCATGAATAGTAACCCGTCCCCTTAAAAATGTAAAACGCGAGTGAAACTGAAAAACCAACCCCAAGGGGGGCAGCGTTTTTGGGAAAAGTAGTAAAGGTCCGAGTCGGGTACGGAAAATCCGAGCCTTGGAGACCTAAATCGGGAAAGTCTAGATGAACGTTTTAAATTAGTAAAACGTCCATTTGAGACTCCGAAACGATAGAAAATCACTAAACTGACGTAAGGGTCAGAATAGTGCTTCCTGAGGGTCGGGAAGGTGAAAAATGGAAATAAAATAGAAATGAACCCGGTAATGAATAGAAAAGAGTCAGAAAAGTTCCTGAGAGCCAAAAGTGTAGTCTAGATCGAGAAAATTCCATCAGGGGCATAATTGTAATTTTGCCAAAATGCAGGGGTAAAATCATAATTTTTCAAAAGTTGAGAAAAATGGAGAAAATGATAAATAAAGCCTAAAAAGTTATAAATAAGTTTTATTTAAGCTTTTTAATAAAAAAAATAAAAGCTATAAATGGAAATGAAATTAACAGACAAGGTTTTGTCTGTAGGATTCCAAAATCGACCCACAAGGAGAGCGATTAAAGATCCAGGAAAGAAAAGGAGAAGAAATGAATAAGGTAAGTTCAGACATTTACTTTTCTTTAACATGTAGCATTATTATTGCTAACTTTGATGTACTAACTATAAGTTAGGTACATATGTGCTACGGGCACTATTATAGAATAGAGAGAGAGACAAAATGTGCTACGGGCACTATTGAAAATGGGACACATAATAAATTGTGCTTCGGGCACTAGAGCGAGATTAATGAAACTCACTCACGTGAAATTAAAATGTGAACATTCCTAACCACGGGGTAATATGAAGTCACTAGGTTAGAACTTTAAAAAGTCGGTAATGAAACCACTTTTGGCGTACCAGCCTTCCGTACAGGGAGGTAAACTTTGCCTTCGGGGCTATGATAATGAGATTAAGGCTGTGGAGGTCAGTACTAATGTACCTCTCCTAGTCATGTGCAACTTTGCCTTTGGGGCTAAGATAATGAGATTAAGGTTGTGGAGGTTAGTACAAATGTACCGCTCCCAGTCATGCGCACTAAAATGGTACTACTAACATGAGCTCAAAACCAGAATATAAATAAAGATAATTACCTAAAACTGAAACTATGCTATAATTGAGCATAAGACAGTTTCGTGAGAGTACTAACACCGTGATTGATATACTGTGTTGTAGTCAAAGTTACTATTCATAGTGAATAGTAGTCAAAGTTACTATTTATGATGAATAGTACTATTCATAGAAATTCTATTTCTTGTATGTTTGAACTTACTGAGCCTGTAGCTCACCATTTTTGCTTATGTTGCAGGTAAGCAACTAGCTCACTAGCTTTGTATGGCTGGATGGCGGACGGGATAGTGAATGCCAAATGGGATGGGAAGCCAAGGGATATGGTTCTGCCAGAGTTTTTTCACTGAGCGTTAACAAAGAGAGGAAAAAGAAATAGTTCTTTTGTAGTAATTTATATTTTATGAAAGTACTGTACTATATAAATTACTTTGTACTTGTAAATATAGTGATTAGTGGATAATGTTTTACATGATGTTTTAAAAAAAATCCCCTAAAAATGTCATGTTTTACAAGATAGATAGATTAGCCAGCAACCCATGAGAGTACAATCTATCGCAGTTAGCTATAAAGCTTAACTGTAATAGTATTGTATGATCTCTACGAAGGGCGAGCCGCCACATATATATCTAGGACTGATCTTTCCCTTCTTTCCAAAGCGCATCACCCCTTTCATAGGTGCCACCTTGAGAAAGGCTGAGTCTCCTTCTTGAAACTCGAGGGGTCTATGGTGCTTATCTGCATAACTCTTTTGGCGACTATGCGCTGTATCCAATCTCTCTCGTATCAGCTTCATGTCTACCATTGTATTCCTAATGAAGTCCATGTTGGTAAGCTGTTTCTCTTCGATCTCGTACCAATGCACCAGAGATCTACATTTTCTCCCATATAGCACCTCGTACGGTGCCATCCCGATCGAGAAATGGTAGTTATTATTGTACGAGAACTCAATCAAGGGTAGCTTTTCGTCCTAGTTTCCTTTGAAGTCTAGGACACAAGCTCTTAACATATCCTCTAATGTCTGTATGGTCCTCTCAGATTGACCGTCGGTCTGAGGATGGAATGCTGTGCTAAACTTCAGTCTGGTCCCCAATGCGGCTTGGACACTCTACCAAAATCTGGAGGTGAAGCGTCCGTAGCGATATGAGATGATAGACTTTGACACTCCGTGCAGTCTTACTATTTGAGCTACATACATTTCTGCTAGTCATTCCACCGAGTAGCTAACTTTCATGGCTAGAAATCAAGCTGATTTCGTCAATCTGTCCACAATCACCCAGATTACATCGTTGCCACTTGACGTTCTTGGCAATCCGACTACGAAATCAATCGTAATCTGGTTCTATTTCCATTCAGGTAGCTCGATCTTCTGTAATTCTCCTGCCAACCGTTGATATTCTACCTTAACCTTTTGACATGTAAGGCATCTGGCAACAAACTAGGCGATGTCATTCTTTATTCTCGGCCATCAAAAACTTTCATTTAGGTCCTTGTACATCTCATTCGCCCTTGGATGTACAAAATACGGCATTTTATGAGCTTCCAAAAGGATTCGCTTCTTGAGTTCTTCATCCTTTGGAACACATACTCTATCTCTGTAGTAGAGTATGCCGTCCTTAGAGACTCTAAACTCTGAACTCTTATCCTCCGTAGCTTCCTTTTTGACTAGTCTTGATTTCTTCTATGAGCGTTGATTGGAGGGCCATGTTAGATAACCTCCCTGTTAAATTCTCGATTTCACTGCTACATAGCTCGTTCTGTAACACTCCCAATAGGGCACTAATAGCCATAAGTGACGAAGAATGCTTTCGACTCAGTGTATCGGCCACCTTATTAGCCTTTCTTGGATGGTATAGGATCTTGCAGTTGTAATCCTTTACCAATTTTAGCCATTTTCGCTACCTCATGTTAAGCTCTTTCTGTGTAAAGATGTACTTGAGGCTTTAGTGGTCTGCATAAATTTCACAGTTGACACCGTATAGGTAATGCCTCCATATCTTGAGTACAAAAACTACCACTGCTAGCTCTAGATCGTGTATACGGTAGTTCTTCTCGTGGTCCTTGAGTTGTCGTGAAGCGTACATGACCACTCTACCATTTTGCATTAACACGACTCCTAATTCAGTCTTAGATGCATCACTGTAAATAACAAAGTTTCCTTGACCAGCATCTAGAATGGTCAGTATTGGGGCGCTTATGAGTCTTTGTTTCAGCTCCTATAAGCCCTTTTTACACTTATCTATCGACTCATACTTCTTTTCTTTCTTAGTGAGTACTCTGAGTGGTGCAGCTAGCTTTAAAAAGCCTTCGACGAAGCACCGGTAATACCTTACTAGGCCTAGAAAACTGCGGATCTCCGTCACATTTCTCAGAGTTGGCTATGCGCTAACTGCCTCAACCTTTGTTGGGTCTATGGATACTCACTCCTTGGAGACTACGTGACTAAGAAAGTGAACCTTCTCTGGCCAAAACTCGCACTTGGAGAACTTGACATATAGCTGATGGTCCCGTAGCTTGCGTAAGATGATCCTTAAGTGCTCCTCATGCTCTTCCTTCGTCTTAGAGTATACAAGTATGTCATCGATGAACACAATGCCAAACTTGTCTAAAAAGTTTTTGAACACGTGATTCATCAGGTATATGAAGGCTGCGGGGGCATTTGTCAGTCCGAACAATATGACCAAAAACTCGTAATGCCCGTAGCACGTTAAAAAATCTGTCTTAGGTACATCTTCATCACTGATTCGCAGTTAATCATACCCTGAGCATAGATCAATTTTTCGAGAATACTGCAGCGTCTCAGAGCTGATCAAATAGATCGTCGATCCATGGCAACAGATACTTGTTCTTGATCATGATTTTATTCAGCTCTCTGTAGTCGATGCACATTCTTAGCGTTTTGTCCTTTTTCTTCATGAACAAATACAGGTGCTCCCCAAGGGGAACAGCTCTGTCGGATGAATCCCTTGTCTGCTAAGTTCTTCAGCTGGTCTTGGAGCTCCTTCAGCTCCGTAGGGGCCATTCGGTATGGGGCCTTAGATATGGGGGCTGATCCTGGTAGAAGTTCGATCTCGAATGATATTTTGGGTTCTGGCGGAAGTCTTGGAAGACCTTCTCGAAATACTTCCATGGACTCCCTAACCATTGGCACGTTATTTGGCCTTATCTCTGCTTCTTGAGTCTTGTCTACTATGTATGCTAGGAAGCTAGTGCATCCACTAGATAACAACTTGTGGGCCTTCATCATTGAGATCATCGTCTTTGGCTGCTTCAACGACAAACCCTTGCAGACAAACTTCTTGCATCTAATTGGTTCACAAGTAACCTCCCGCCTTCGACAATCTATGACAACGTTGTACTTTGTGAGGAAGTCCATCCTCACAATTACATTATAGTCATACATGTCGATGACAATCAGGTTAACATTCAATTCTCACCCGTAGATAACTACAGGCATGTGGCGTATCCAGTAATTAGATAACAAAACTTCCCCAGAGGGAAGAGTAGTTTGGAAAGTCTATTCCATTCTATCTAAGCTCCTATCTATCTTTCTAGTAAATTTTGATGATGCGAATGAATGGGTGGCTCCAGAATCAAACAAAACTAATGCAGCTGAGTTGGCGACAGAAAGCTGACCTATCACCACTGTTAAAGTTCTAGCTTCTACATTATCCCTCATGAAAGTATAGATTCTTCCCTGGGTGTCTGGAGCCTCCAGTTTGCCTGGGGCAATCGAAGGGCCTTCGATCCTAGCCTGGGTAGCATGAAGTTGGCCACTTGTTGTATGGGCTTGGCTCTATTGGTTCTGTGGGTTGGAGTGGCAGTTTTTAGTGTAGTGGCCTTCCTTGCCACAAATGAAATAGCCACTCATCCCCTGGCGACACTCTCTTGGGTGCTTTCTACCACACTTTGGGCATGACGGGTATTGGTTGCCGTTTCCTCCATTGTTGTTCTTCTTCTGGGGAAAATTCCTTTGTGAACCTTGGTTGTTTGTGTTCGCTTTCCGTTTATTGTTGTTGTTGTGGGACTGCCTGCTGTGTTGGTTGGTCCTCACATTCTGCCCCTTGTGCTGTGACTCGGTCTTCTGCTTCCCCTTAGTCTGCTTAGCTTGGGTCTTTTCCTCCCTCCGAGCTTTGGAAATCTGAGCCCTTAGTTCCTTATCTTGAGCCAGTCAGTATTTGGCTCGGATAGCTCTATTGACACACTCCGCCACTGTCGTCTGTCTGTAGCTACCGCTGCAGACCTGGATGGTGATGTTGGCTCGGAACATTTCAGCATTCTTTTAATTCTTTCTTTCTCCATAGGCACTAAATCTAGATAAAGTCGAGCTAGCTGCTCAAACTTCCTAACTGCTTCCATGACAGTCATACTGCCCCAGCGCAGGTTGTTGAACTTATCTTGTTGTGCTGTCAACGCCTCATCATTAAAATACATCTCCTTGAATTCATCTATGAATTCTATCCAGCTTATTTCACTAACATTTCTCCTGATGGCCACCATCTTCCACCACTGTCGTGCCCCTTTATGCAAGGTAAAGGATGCACACATCACTTTTTCTCCGTCAGTTAATCCCATAAAGTCCAAGATCACTTGGATGTCCGTCAGCCAATCATCAGTCTCTATAGGATTGGTGGTCCCTTCGAACTCTAGCGCCTTTATGCTCCTAAATCTCTCATACAGGTCACCTTCCTTAGGGGCTGACTGAAGAAAATTGGCTGTTTCGAGAGTAGCTGCGGCTAAGGGTGCTAGTGCCATTTGGGCTGGAGGAGCTGCTTGTTCGTTGGGAGTTTCTGGGCCTACTGGAGCCTCCTAGATTGGCATCTCTACTGTCTATGGTGCCTGGGGTTGCTGGTCCAACCGTTCCCTAAGCTGGTTAAGTTCCTATTGTTGGTTCTTCATCATTTCTCATATAGCTACAAGCTGCGTCATTAATTCATTCTCTCGTGATGCTTGGCTGGTCTGTGCTCGTGCCCTTGACATGCTTTCTTATGTAACCCTATCATATAGTGGGAAAGGAAAATATAAGTTTTTTATTTCCATACTTGGAATTCATGTCACATATCATTTTCTTTCTTACTCGACTATCATAGATATATGTATACATAATATATCTTCCTCTTTCTTATACTGTGATGCTCAATACGATTTGCTACATCACATTGAAACATCACTTAAGTGACAGGACTCGTCCTGCACTTCTGTCACACTACAGTCATGTGTGGAAATAATCGTATCTAGGCCCTTGGGCAAAATGATACTACTTTTTATAATATTTTTCAGAAAAATATATACAAGACTCTAGTCTAGTGGGAGTGACACACACTTCTCCGTATACCATCCCAAAAGGGTATATTAAGCTAAGTTTAGCGGGGAAAGCAACTGCTTCCTTTTATACATTTATGTAGTCAAGATTCCAGCGGAAAGGGTCACTGCTACTAGAAGGACAATCCTAATTTAGCATCAGACATCTCTTCATCATCACTATCGCTGAGAGGGAACTCCTCTAGGTCCTCCTCTTCGTCTCCCTAGCCGAAACTGACTTCATCATCGCTGGCTATGATGACTTAAGGCTTATACATCCCCATCCATTCATCATCGCTGAAGTGGTCAGGGATCTCCTCTCCCTTATTGTCAGGATGGGCGTCATGAAGAGCCTAGTCATCACCCTCATTACCGTCCACCTCTAAGGGGTGTTTCGGAATTAGAGGGGTTGGTTCAGGGTCTTTCATCGGTTCCTCGTCGTCCACAGGTGCTTTCAGTTGATGCTCAGCCATGGGGTCCTCGTCGGCCGGTTGGGGCGCGAGGTCTACTGGGTTACCCTCTATATTGGGAGCTGCTACATCATCTTGGGCTTGTGCACTGTTCCTGGGGTTGAGCACTTCTCTCTTGGCATCTACTATCTCCTAGGTAAGGCACCTCAAGTCCTCGTGATGCGGAGGGTAGCGAACGAGATCCCTCACGTACCACGGAACCCCTTTCCATAACAGGTCGACTATCTCTGCAAATGATCTGTTTAAAGGGATGTAAGGTAACATGGCGTCTATGAACCTTTGATAGTAGTGTGCCATGATCTCCCCCTCGTAGGCATCCCAGATATCAGAGAAGGCACCATATTACCTCTAGTTGTCTCTAGCTGATTCGACGTTATCATGAAGGTCTTGGCAGAATTCGACCTAGTGCATTATTGGGTCCACGTTCCTGCGTCATTCATCCCACCAGGCCATTGCTGGTCCCTCCAGCTGGCTACTGGCCAAATCCACCTGTAGGTGAGGTCGGATATGGTAAGTTCGAAAGATAGCCTCCATACGACGGATCCAATAGGGGAGCTTGTGTGAGTGATGTCCATCATATCAGTCTTGTTGCATGGCGGCAAAAGTCATGCTTGCCTGTTGATCTTCGTGTATCTGGTGGGGGTCTACTAGTGTAGCCATTATCGCCTATTATAGCTTAAATGTTAACTTACATACTAACACTGAAAAAAAAAACTAAAAAACTAACTTACTTGGATAGATGAGGTAGGCATGCGGCGATGTGAGGTAGGGTGGCAGGATACCGCTCTGATACCAACTGTGACAACCCAAGCCCTGGGTGGCCCAGACCGTTACTTAAAACAACTAATACTTAAACTTACTTGAAATCTATTACTCGATCTTACTTACTTAGTTACTATAATTTTAGGGATATTTTTTTTAATACTATTCACGTACGTATACTTTACAATTACTAGGTCTAAATCATCGGGAGTTCAATCATACATACATACTTATGACATTGTTTAACTGATTATTACTCAAAATATAATGTTTGCTTAATACTATACAGAAGTCAAAACTTGCAGTGGTATCCATAACCTTGCCCTCACATCTGCCTCTGCCGTCGTCACCGTCCAACGTGGTCTAAGCCATAGATTGCTTACCTACAGTACGAACACAAACTGTGAGCTTTACGCCCAGTAAGTACAACATGTCGTCCGCAAAACATGTTTAAATCATAATACATACTTAAAACATATAAGCATGTCATATACCAACATGCACCACACACTAAATCTGTGACGACTAGAGAATTCTAACTGTGTAACTTAGTTTAATCTAGGGTTTTCTATGAGTTATGTAAGAAAGAATGTAAAGAAACACTATGTTTGTAATTAGACAAATTATAGTGTTGATAGTAATAAATAGATGTTTTGGAGGAATTAAAATCTCCAAAAATAAGTAGAGAATAAAGTATATGTATAAGAAAGTGATTTCAGACCAAAACGCTCAAAAAGGAGTAGTTTTTGTATCCGAACAGTGTAAAGATAAGAATATGGCAAGTCAAAGTAAGAGCACAGTAAGAAAAGTAATTTAGGATTTTTAAGAGTTTTAAGATAGTATTAGAATAATTGACAGTACAGATAGCTAGATAAGTCCTCTGGTATGTCACCCCAGAAATTTCATCATTTTCGGTAAAATGATGAAGCATTTTTGGGCCAAAGAAACCAAGAGATTACCCTAGGTAAAACCTAAGGTTACTAAAAGACGAAAAACTTCGTCATTGATTTTTAGCCCAACGACAGTAGAATAAGGTAAACAGATCGCATAGGAGGCGTCAGAAACCCGCCTACGCGATTTCGGTAAAGTTTGGTTCGGTTTGGTTTGACTTTTGGTCAAACTTTGACCTAAGGATTAATTAGATGACATCATGGATGATGTCATAATTAGGAATAAGAAATTAGAAGAAATAGGGTGGTAGTTAGGATGAATGGTTAAGATTAGGTAGGAAAGATCAAGGGCTAAGATTAAGCCAAAAATGCAAAGTTGATTTTTTTAAAAATTCTTGTGGATAAGGGCTGAAGTAGGTCGGTTTTACAGCTGGAAAACGGCCAAAATAATTCTATTTTTACCCCTAAAAGTTTGCAAATAAACCCTTAAAAAGTTGCTAAAAAGTCCCTAAAGAAAATTGCTAAAAAGCCCTCCTTTTTGGCCTCCCTTTTTAAAAACGTTTTTGGCTTCATGAAATCAGAAAATTTTTCTGAAATTACAGCCCCTTTGCTGCCCTTTGAAGCCGTGACTCTCCCCCTCCATTGAGCTTGAGTTTCTTCAAAGTTTGGTGTCAAAATCTTAAGCAAAGTTCTTCCTAAGCAAGTGTTGAGTAACATAGCAAGGTAAGCTTGAAATTTCAAGCTTTTCTTTGGTATTTTAAAGCAAAAATCCGTGGCTATGTTGAGTAGAAAAGAATGAGAAAAGTTTAGTTCAAACCTTGTTGTTTAAGGTTAATTAGTTTGCATGATAGTTAAAAAGTAATTTAGAAGTTTGAAATAAGAATTTTCATGTTAGTTTTATGAGGAACCCATGGCTAAGTGTATGGGTTTAAGGAATTTCAAGTTTGGTTTAATTAAATTGTTGTTTTAAAGTGTGTTTTTATATGTAAAACAACTAGAAAGAAATTTTGAAAGCTTAAAACCAAAGTGGGATTCGGTTTGTTTCAAGAAAAACCATGTATGTTACTAGGGTTTGGAAAGAATTTTGAGTTAGTTTTGGTTGATTTAAACATGTGTTTTGATGTGTAAAATGTTTAGAAAGAAAAGTTAAAAAGTTTGAAAAAAATTTTTGTAAGGTTTTCTAAAGGGAAACCATGTATACCTAGTGTGAAGAACATGTAAAAATCATGTGATTTTAGTGTTGTGGTAAGTTAGAATGATGTAGAAGATAAGCTTGTGTAAGTGGTTGAATTGAAAACCAAAGTTAGGTTAGGATTTAGCATAAAAACCCGTGGCTTTATAAAGAGATTTCAATAAGAACTTTAGTTGGTTTTGGTATTGAATCTGCCTTAAAAACCATGAAGAAAAGTAAGAGAAAGAATGTTTGAATGAAAGAAAATTTTGGTGTTGGAAACCTGGACAAAACCGTGGTTAAAGTGATTGAAAAACAAAGATTTTGTGTGTGAATTGTACAATGAGAATGTGGAAAGTTTTTACGTAAAAGTTTAGAAACTTTTGTGTAAAATAGGCCTCTAGTATAGTACATGGTAGGTTTAGATTAGGATAGATGGTTTTGAGGTATTTCCTAAATGCCGGAAGCCTAAAATTTAAGCGGAAATGCTGCCGAAATTTTTAAAGCGACATTAAGGGCATTTCAGGAAACGAGTGATAAAAATATGTTCAGAAATGAAAACCGAGATCCCTCGGTCCCTTAGAGTTTGAAGTAAGAAAGCAAGTCTAGCAGAATAGTAAACTGACCCTTAAAATCTAAAATGCCGAGAGGACGGGAAAAGAATAACGTCAAGGGCGTTTTAGGTAACAAAGGTAAAGTTTAGGGTCGGGATGGAAAAACCCGAGCCCCTCGGAGACCTAGGTCGGGAATAGAATAAGGAATGTTTTTAAGATTAGTGAAAAGCTCGTTTGAAGTTTCGAAACGCTAGAAAAACGAGCCACGACCCCAAGGATTGGAATAGTACCACCCGAGGGATGGGTGATAAGTAAATAGTGTAATCACAACATTTAAGTTGTAAAAATTTACCGAGACCTAGAAAAGATTTTTTTAAGATTTTAGGGACTCAGAAAATCCCGTTTAAGCACCAAAATGAGAATGTTACGACCCCAAGACCCGTTAGGGGCAAAATGATCATTTTGACCAAAAAGTCTAGAAAAGTCAAGAAAAGGGGCGTTAAACCCTCCAGTTAGCTATTTTATGGTTCTCGAACTTAGGGAACCCGGTCTAAGTAGAAAAATAGAAACGTCCCCTGGCCCAGTTACTATTCACGTGTATGATACTATTCACGTAAATAGTACTATTCACTGTCAGAAGTTACTATTCATCAAGTTTACCAAAATTTTCAAAATGCTCGAAAATGGTTGCTAGAGCACTAGAAAAGTCTAACCAGAGTCATTAGGACTTTAAATGTTGTCATAAGACTTTAATTAAGATTTTAAAAGCTAAAGTTCAGATTTTAGTATAATAAAGTCAGTTAATGAAAATGTATTAACTGATGACATTGTGTCTTTAGGAAACTCAATTAGAGACGGGCAAAGGAGCTCGACAGACCACAAAAGTTTACACTAGCACAAGTGCTGTAAGTACAGACATTTAATTGTCTACTCACGAATTGACTTGTCATAGAGTTGTATTATATATATATACACATTTAAGTTATTTAGTTTGTGACATGATACTAACATGTTCATAAGAATAGTTAAGCAAGATCAGATAAAGAAAAGAGGAATAAGATAAGTCAGATAATAAGACTTAAAAGTTGAGGTTGGCATACTGGCCTCTCCAGTTTTGAGGTTCAAAGATAGCCTCCACCCCAATTGTGTGGCGCTGCCTCGTTAATAATGAGGTAGTTGATGGCTTGACTTGCTACCTATAGGTAGTAGTCCAGAGATGACCTTAGGGTTGATTGGTGGGTCGCTCCCCTTATCCTCTATTGGTCGCATGCATTAGGTACGTCCAACTACAGGCCCACAAGTGAAAGATTAAACAAGATAAAGTAAAGCAAAGAAAAGAAAGAGATAGAATAGAAAGAATAAGTAAAGCATAGAAATAAGCAAGTAATTGGTCATAAGTTGACTAACCCTAAGTGTGGTGTACTCAACTTGTTTATTTGTATGTTTGTACTTACTGAGCTTTAGCTCATTAGTCTATTCATGATGTAGGTAATAAAGGTAAGCAACCGGTAATATGAAACAAGAGTAGCGGACTGGCGGCAGATCCCAGCGATGTCATGGGCGGGTTATGGTTCCGTTTCGCAGAGTTCTGCTGTAATTAAAGTGTAAAAGAAAGAAAGTGTAATAGTGATGTATATGTATAAAGATAAGACAAGGTGTAGTATGTAAAGTAGTGAAATAAGCTTAAAAGTATGTTTTATTTTTACGTACTTTAAAGTAACGAGACCACAAAATATATTTCGGGAAAAAATATTAAGTAGTACGTATATATATATATGTATACATGATTTCAAAGAACTAATAGTTTCATTCAGTTAAGTTTAAAAAAAAAGTTTAAAAAGAAAAAAAAATATTCCTAGTTTTTCAAGTACAAATCTTTTAAACCCCTAAAGAAGAAGAAAGTTATAAAGACAAACAAGCTAAGAAAGAATAAGCAAAGAATAACGAAAGCTAGCAAGATAAGGTGGACGACCCAAGCTAGAGGGGTCGCGCCCACAGAATCATACCACATATTGGATGCAAAACCAAAGCATCGCACATAATTGAATACATAACTGGAATATAACTGGATGCATAACAAAAAATATCATGTAACTGAATGCATATCTATTATAGTTGGAAGCATGCTGTAACTATAGCTAAGGCATAACGTGAACAATGCATGAACCAATTATGCTCATATTATGCTTCAATATTCATTATCTTTCCTATGTCTAGCTGAGGGCCCGTGTATTAGTACCAAATGCACGTAAATCATCAGAAACGTCTGTGATCACAAACTTAAGAGCCGTCAATGGAGACTCATCATACTTAAACTGAAAAACCTCTTCCAGCGGGAAAGGCCGGTACGACACACTTCATGATTACCCAATTGTTGAATCGTTTATGATATCTTTATGCCATAAGCTCTACTAGGCTATCCCCTAATTACACATGATAGGGATGTTTGGCATCTAGCTCATGCTTTCATAAATCCACGCGATTATGAAGCCATATGTTCTTATAACACGCTATGCAACCATTATGTATAATTTGCATACTTAACATAGTGTAAAAACAACACTTTAAACTCATTTTTGCTCACGCTATCTGCAGGCAAAACTTGTACTCTTGCCCTTGTCAAATTACAAGTATCTACCTGTCATCATAACGTATTCCATCAATACTCGTCGCTGAGTCACTAATATCGTTAGTGACTAAAGCAGCTTTTTTCGTATGTTACCGATTGCCGTCTGTACTAACTTGCTCTCTTTTTGGAGAGTTTTGATTCTCTATTCATAATTAATTAATTTATTTACCAAATAAATTAATTAACGTCACTCTCATGTCACTACTACCATTAGTGACTGTAAATTTTATTGTTGTAGGGTACCGATGCCTATCGGTGCCCAACTGTTCTTATTTTGGGAATTTCGTATCTAATTCTAATCGTGCTTGATTAATTTGTCTACTTAACAAATCAATCACCATTCCTTACTATATCGTTCAAACTCGGTCCTTAACTGATTAACCGACCAGTCAACTGACCTGTTACCTTGCGCATCGTTGACTATGTAGCCTACCGGGTTGCTCGCGTATTTAGTGTGGTAACCAATTGGGCTACCTCCATTGTTTTATTTATTTTGAAAATTGTTTTGGAAGTTTTATAAAATTTTTGGGAAAAATTATGTTCTTTGAAACCGTCCCCATATCACCCCATTGGAAGGTGGGGGTGTTTTATTAAAATCGCTTTTCCATTTTAAAAGGGGAAGAACACATTTTGGTGTTCATTTTTAAAAGTAGTTCTTGAACCATTTTATCGAAACTGTTTTAAAACTTATTTGAAACGATTTAATTTGTGAACTTGGTCAACATAAAACTTTTAGTCCTCGATGAGATGAACAACTCTCATGTTCATCTCAAAGCTTGAATCAAACTCTAATGGGTCCAAAACTCATAAAAAATGTGGCTAAACTCGTGCCCAGTTTTAGGAAAAATTCCACTTTTACGCTTGTTTAAAAACGGCTCTGTTTAGGGCCTGAAACGGCCAAAATTTTAAAACTTACGTAGGTCATCTTAAAGGTTTTGACGAGACTAAAACTTTCGTGTTGAGTTTGAGATCCGGTTCAGACTCTAAATTGGTCATTTTTACAAAAACCCGAGACTGTTCCCGTGGCTTAGGATTTTAGTCTCAGTTTTGAGCTTTGGTTAAAAACTACTAAGTAACCTATCTTAGATTCATTTTTGGCCAAAAACAATTTGACACAAAAACAATCGTAACAAAATTTTCTTAAAACTTTGTGTTTTTCCAAATCCCAAAATAGGACCATAATGTGGTCAAAAATGGCCAAAACTGTGGCCTAAAAATTGAGGATAGGTTGGTTTCTAGCCAACCCTAAAAACGTCTATTCACACATCCATTACAAAAACTTAAAACACAACCATACAATCATATAAACTTAGAAAAAATAAAATGCTAATGGCTCAAAATAAACTTATTACAACCCACTGCACAAATAAATACACATAAATTTTCCTTGATCAAAACTTAAAATTAGCTAAACCACAAAAAAGGTTTCAATTTTTTACCTTTTGTGCTATGAACCAAGCACAATCTAAACCAAGGGCTGGAGAACTAAAACTGTGGGGTCCTTGGTGAAAAATGGGTCAGCCTTGGCTAGAAAAGAAGCACAAAAATTTCTTTTTATCATCAAGCCAAAAGAAACTAACAAAACCACAAAGATTGGTTCTAAAACTTTATTGAAAAACAACCTTAAAATGACTTGAAATGGTCTTGAGTGGAAGCTTCCTAAACAAGCTTGAATGGGGCTAATTTTTTGGTGAACTTTGGCTGGGTTTCTTTGCTAGAAAATGGTCAGTTTTGGGGCTAGAAGGGGTTTGGCTGCAGTTAAGAAAAGAAGAGGAAATTTGGTTGTGTTTTGAGGGTGCAAGAAGAAGAAATGGTACCCAAGACCAAGCACCTCCTTTTATAGACAAATCTAATCCAAAATTAATCAACCGAAGCTCACTTAATTAAGCAAATTCTCTTGCTAATCTAGGGACAAAACCCTGATATTTTTTGCCCTCAAAACCGAGGGAGGCTGGTGCACACAAAGGGGTCAAATTGCCTTAAATGCATGCTTGCTCATGTGACTAAACTAATGCATATTTTATTCAATGTGTCCTAGCCTATCTCAATATTTTATTGCCAGCTTTTGGGCTACTTTGCAGCTATTTTCTGCTACCTTTTTAGCTAGAATACATGGTTTCCTAAGGGGAAAATTCATCTGCAAAAACTTCTCTTAGCAATCTAATTTCTCACAGTGGTGTTCAGTCTTTTCTCGACAGTGTTCTAGATTTCCATTGAAATTAGATTTTCTGAATTTGATATTTATACTGACAATTCTTGGTTGGGTTGTAATGCCTATTAGCCCATTCTGTGTCTATTTTACTGTTCATTTCCTGTACTATAGTTGTGTTTACACTGTGTTGAACTTGCACACATATATAACAAGGCGTTTTCATGTGAAATTTCAAACACAGTCTCTCCTGATTAATTTGGACATGCTGATTTCAAATTTATCAAATTTACGTCCATCTGAGGTTGTCTAGACTAGTTTTTAGGATCTGTGTGACCCCACCTCGAAAAACATGTTTTGTTCTCAATTGACTAATTTGAACATTCTGAGTCTAAATATATTAATTTCGGGCTGATAAGAGGTCGTCTTGACCCCTTTCCCGATACTACGTATCTCTCAAACAAATTTCGCGTTTTATGCTCAATTGACCAAATTAAGCCTACTGATTGTAAATATACCAATTTTATGTCAAATTAAGGCCATCTTGGCCATTAACCTAACACTGCGTATCTACTATTCACTGTTTTCTGTTTAATTGACTAGTCTGAGCGTTCTGACTCCGATTTTGTCAGTTTCTAGGTGAGAAGAGGTCATTTGGATAATTTTTCTCGATACTGTACCTCTGTTAGGGTAATTATCACTGCTATGCTCCGATAACCAGTCTGAGCATGCTGATGACTTACTCACCAGTTATATGTTAAGAAATGGTCATTTGGACTGGTTTCTTGATACTGCGTGTCTTATACACACATACATATAATAGGGTAGACTGATTTCACTGTCTGTTACCCTTTTCACTGCATGAATAATAATTAAATGTTACTATACCCATTTAATTCATTCAATTGGAAAATATACTACATATATTAACTTAATTACTCAATACATAGTAATTAGGTTTCATGAATCATGAAAGTCATTACAATGGCTCTCTGCTCAATACACCACCTTCAACATAGGATCTTACACGGGCGTGTATCATGCAACACGGGCATGTGCACTCCAGACACAAACGTGTACCAGTTGAGATTGCTCAACATGCCCAGTCCTTAGAACACGGCCTCTCACACATTCAACCATCTGAGAGGTACATAGCCATTTACACGATCGTGTGTCTGACCGTATTCTTTAAACTTGTACCAAAAAGCTTCAAACTACTCCCAATTTACATAATTACCTATTACATCGTAATTAGGTTCCATGAATATTGGGGTCATTATGCCGGGCGTGCAGCCTGAGGCTTCAGGCTCTGCCTACAGCCCGACAGGGCTGCACCTCGCCTAGTCGTGGGCTACCAGCCCCACTGGGGCTGGGGGCTACCCACAGTGGGTGAGGGCCTCCTGGCCTCATGGGCCGATGGGCCGAAAAAACGAAAAATTTTGATTTTTAAATTTGAGATTTAATTTTAAATCATGTTTAAAAATATGTAATTGAAAATTAGAAATTTTTGAAATTATGTGTTATTACACATGAAATTTAAATTGTTTAAAATTTGAATTTGAAATTTAAATTTAAAATTCAAATTTTGAAATTTAAATTTGGAATTTAAATTTTTGGAATTTAAATTTTAAATGGTTCTTGAGAAGATAAATAAATGGAAAAGCTACATAACGATGGATACAAGAAGACTAAGCAAAATTCAAGACCTAAAGAATGCTTTGGATGGAATTTTGTAATCTTTATTTTCTTTGTTTTAGGATGAAACCATGACTTGGTTATTTTTCCATCAATTATTTTTTCTATGATATGTCATGTGTGGATGAATATGTATTGATGGATGGATTGTATGCATATTTGATAACATGTCATATAGGATAAATAAATGCCGATCAGACTATATTAGTCATACATATTTGTCAAAACTTGTATATTTTTCAAAATATTGAGTGGGAGAGGGTTTTAAACAAAATCCACGGCCTCCATTGTTGATCCATATGTGAAAGTATGGTAACGCCTCGTGTCAGTTCTGTCCTGACCATACCCCTCGATAGGTGTTTACCGCCATCAGTATACTAGGTTGGATCTCCTATGTGGAAAACATGTTCGGGCATGATTCTATTTATGACCACCGCTCAGTGGCTTGGTAGGACATAGATAGGACAATGTAAACAATGGGTATATACTCAAGACTCGTTTAGTTATTAACCTTCCCTAGAAGCTCTGTTAACTAAACTGGTGGTCAAAATAAGAGATTATTAATATATATCTTAACCTGACGGAATTAAGGTAACATATATTAATTAGACGGGGTCCATGTTCTTGTTAGGAAATGCCCTAAGTATTAGAGACATTTTTGATGTATTCATTTTGAACTGGATAATAAAATTATATATAGAGGTTATTCATTACATTGCTATCTATTCTCGTCTTATTTACATGTTAAAGTAAATGTAAGCAAATATGGCTCACTGACTGCTTGTGTTAAAACTGTTAGAACGTTGCATGCAATGGACTTTTGTATGCGAGAAGACAATGTTCTAAAGTTAGTAGTCTAAACTATGGTCTGTAGTCTATGGGGTTAGACCGAGCATCTAACTCATGTTAAGACTATTATGTTGTCTAAAGCCTTGGAGGGGACGGTCTGTCTTGACTGTCTGGAGCTGGACTCCCAAGTAGAGACATGGATATGTTGCTTAGTGGTGACATATTAGACCGGGACTAAAGCGTGATTGATCTACGTAGTCCGCTATGAGTGGATCAATCTGCTTTTGACGTTCATTGTGCAATAACCTTAATCCTGAGTAAATGAACTACTTCATGTATATGACTTGTGTACTTTGATGTTCCAATGGCTAAAGCGTCTCAGAGGTAGTAAGCTTATAGACCGGTTCGTTGGGTGCATGACTTGTATATGATGAAGGGTTTGTTTGCAGATATCGGAATCATAGCTCTGAGGAGTTAAAGGTATCCTCTTAAAGGCATTATACTGAATGTGAAAATGGACAAGGCCTTGGGTCGTCTGCTGGGCGGATGACTTCTTATTCACATATGGTGAATAATCATTTTCTTGATTCGGTAGTATAATGGAACTTTAAGATAGCCTGATCAGTAGGATTAAACGGACTTTGACCTAAGGCTGATCATGGATATCATATGAGGGTTTTGCATATATGACAAGGTCATTGGATGGTAGCTCGTCACAGGCTTACGTAATACGATATATAATTGGGAGTTCAGTTTGAGGTTTATAGTGGTGTGACTCTGAAATTAGTGATCATATGATTGAGTTGTTCGGTACAGAATGATGATCATATGGAATCACGGGAGCCCGATTATATATGTCCAATCAGTCCCTCTACTAGCTCCACATAATTCCTTAACGTTTGGCAAATTGATTTGTGTATGCTATTGGCTAGTTTATTATGCATGGATGGTGATGACACAGGATTAGGATGGTAGACAAGATTCTCTCCGGTTGGATTCAGATTTTGTTTTGGATAATAGAGTACACAATTATTCGAACTCCAAATAAAGTTGCCATGATTTTATTTGAGATTGGATTGGAGTTGTAGAAAATTATCCATGAGAACAAGAATATGAAACACAACCGTTTTGTGGAATTTGAAATTTGAATTTTGAAATTTGAAATTTGAATTTGAATTTTGAATTTGAAATTTGAATTTGAAATTTGAATTTGAAATTCGAATTTGAAATTTGAATTTGAAATTTAAATTTGAAATTTGAAATTTGAAATTTGAAATTTGAATTTGAAATTTGAATTTTAAATTTGAAATTCAAATTTTGAATCGCAGTCCAAGTAGGATTCGAATTTGTTGTGGAAAATCCACAAGGTTTGAAATTCGAATTTGAGTTGGATTTGGAGAGGATAATCTTGTTAGAATCCTACTTGAATTTTGAATCAAAATCTCCCTAAAAGTAGCCGAAATTTTGGAGGCTTTATCCTAGGAAATTCGGTTATTTTTGGATAAGGTTGAGATGAGATTTAGCTTGAAAAATCCTAGTGGAATTTTGATTCTTCCTTATCCTAAAAGTGGCTGAAAATTTGGAGAAGATTTTCTCCTAAAGATTTCGGATTTTTTGGTTGAAAGAGGGAGATAAAATTCTAGTTAAAATCTTGTTTAGATTTGGATTGGATTTGTCCTAGGAAAACCGAATTTAATTGTGGAGATTCTCCCTTGGAAAATTCAGATTTTTTGGTTTGGTTAAGGGAGAAAATCTTTTCCTAGTCCAATTCGAATTCAGAGAATCACCTCATGCAGGTCTATAAATAGAGGTCCTGCCACTCCAGTTCTCTCAGACCACAGACTCTCAGGTGAGCAGGCTTATTGTTGTACAGCTCATCGTGACAATAAAGTTCTTTAGAGATCTGGGTGGTCGGAAGAAGACTAGCAGTGCTAGCATACCGATCGAGGTTCAGAGTGCCCACACACTCAGCCATTCGGGAATTGGAGAATAGTAGAGAAGGCTAGTTGGTTGAAGCCTCCGGTCATTCTCCTCCTGCATATTGGCGTCCTTGAGGTATGAGTTTTAATTGTTGTTGATTTATTGTATATGGCATCATGAGATATTTAACGATCTAAAAATTTTTATTGTTCCGCTGCGCCACTCTGATATGTTTTTACCGGTTTATTTTCCTACAGTTCTGGCTATTTGTCTCATGACCATCCCTCAGTGGCTTGGGGCAATAGATGTTGAGAATTACCGTTGCTGCTACATGTTTTTCAAGTTTCATGTAGGAATATACTTGTACATTTTATTTGCTAAATATTCTCTATATTTGCTTCGCTCTATAATGTGTCTAGTTTAATTTTATTTCAGTTCAAAATATCACCGACACCCCTCATTTCAATACTTACCGAGAATAAACTAAATAGCGATAATTATAAAGACTGGAAGAGAAATCTACTAATAGTTCTCAACTGTGAGAGACACAAGTTCGTACTAGACGAACCATGCTCACCTGAGCCCAAGCCTGACACACCACTTGAAGAGATCCCAGTTGCCTATACTCATTGGAGAGAATCCAATGAGATACCTAGGTGATACATTCTTGCTAGCATGACGAGTGCTTTACAAAAGCAGCATAAGACTTATTAAGTTGCTAGGGAGATCATGGAAAACTTGAAGGACATGTTTGGAGGTCAAGAAAAATTGGCTCGATAGTCTGCCATCACAAGTATCATGAACTCTAAGCAGAAGGTGGGTACTCTAGTGAATGACCATATGATCACTCTTATAGGGTTCTTTGCTGAGGCTGTCAAAAACGGTGCTGAGCTGGACTACAACACCCAGATCGAAATGGTGTTTAAAACTCTGTCTAAGGATTTTGTGGGTTTTAGCCGCATATAATCTGGCGACAAGGGAGTTAAGACTCACCGAGCTCATGAAGCAACTCTAAGCTTATAAGCGGATGATCAAGGATGGGGATGTTGTCCAACCTAAAAGAGAGACTAATTTTGCAGAATCTTCCAAACCCTCACAGAAAAGGAAGAGGCCAAATAAGAAGCAAGTGGCTTCCAGTTCTTCTAATCCTCCTGTCTTAGATGGGAAGAAAAAGAAGAAGAACAAGAAGCCCAAGGACCCTAAAAAGTCCAAGTGCTTCTACTGTGGGAAGATAGGTCACTTCAAGAAGGCTTGCCGGGAATTCCTAGCTGCTAAGGGCAAGGAAAGTAAGGAATTTCTATATCTAGAAGTGTGTTTGGTGGAAGAATTGAAAGACACTTAGGTCATTGATTCGGGAGCCACTAATCATGTTTGTGTTTCTATGCAGGGGTTCTTGGAAACGAGAAGTGTACATGATAGGAGTCTCTCGTTGCAGACTGGAGATAGCAACTTAGTGGTGGTTGAAGTGGTGGGGGATGTTTATCTTTATTTTGATAAATTTAGGTTTATATTATTGAAAGACTGTTTTTATTTTCCTAATTTTAGGAGGAACCTTATATCGGTAGCTTGTTTAATAAAAGATACTTATTCAGTTTCTTTAGTAAAAGAGTTGATATTTGTAAAAATAAGTCTTTTATTTGTTTTGAATGGATGGATGGAAACCTGTATTTAATCAAACCGAAGATGTACTCACTGCTTGACACCGAATTAACTGATAACTCTAAGAGGTTGAAAGTTTCTCACTCTAACAAGGCGTATCTTTGATATTTAAGACTTGGTCATATTAATCAAGATAGGATTCAAAGGTAGGTGAAGAATGGTCCTCTAGAATATCTGAAGGACGTACGTCTTCTTCAATGTAAGTTTTGTTTTGAGGGTAAATGACTAAGAGATCTTTTGGAGCTAAGGGTACTAGGGCTCAGGAACTCTCAGAAATTGTGCACACCAACGTATGTGGCCCCATGAACGTCACAGTACGAGAGGGGTATGAGTATTGTGTCTCCTTTATAGACAATTACTCGAGGTATGGATATGTGTACCTGATGCAATGCAAGAGCGAAACCTTTGACAAGTTCAAAGAGTATCGTGTAGAAGTAGAAAAGTAGTTGGGTAAATCCATAAAGATGCTTCAATCTGATCGAGATGGTGAATACCTCTTCGATGAATTGTTAGGATATCTTGCAGAGAATGAGATGTTATCCCAATTGACTATACCTGGTACTCCACAATAGAATGGTGTTGTCGAAATGAGAAATAGGACCTTAATGGATATGGTACAGTCCACGATGAGTTATTCAATGCTGTTGTTATCATTCTGGGGATATGCATTACAAACGGCATGCTATATTCTGAATCAAGTTCCAAGTAAATCAATTCCCTAGACTCCGTATGAATTATAGTGTGGCAGGAAGCCCTCCCTTAGACATATGAGAATATGGGGTTGTCAGCCACATGTACTGGATGGGGATGCGAAGAAGTTAGAACTAAGATCAGAATTGTGCATGTTCGTAGGGTATCCTAAGGGAATTAAGGGAGGTCTATTCTACAACCCGAAAGAACAAAAGGTCATTATATCAACCCATGTGACATTCTTAGAGGAAAGTCACATGAATGACTTTAAGTCTCGAAGCAAAGTGGTGCTTGAGGAGTTATCGGGTGATAGAACTGCTCCACAGGTTTCGGTCTTGGATGCAAGTGTAAGGACCACCCCGTTCATGTAACCTAATTTCCATATAATGAGAAATTAAGGAATAATTTGATGCCTTTTAATGCAAATTTGAAGAACACGGTCAGGTAAACGACCATGTAAGTGGCCGTGTACCGCTCAGGTAGATGAACATGTTTCCAATTGGTGCTATCTTTAAGAACACAAAGTCCCCTTCATTGAATTCCAGGAATCTTCGTCTTTTGTCTGCATAACTCTTTTGACAACTCTGTGCAGTTTTCATCCTCTGTTGGATCTTCTTGACTGCATCGATCGTCTCCTAAATAAATTCAGTCTTATGTAGTTCTTTCTCCCTTAGATCATACCAATGGATAGGAGATCTACATTTTCTTCCATATAACGCTTCGAAGGAGCCATTCTAATGGAGGCTTGATAACTATTGTTCTAGGAGAATTCAATCAATGGTAGTTTCTTATTCTATGCTCCTTTGAAATCTAGTACATATGCTTAAAGCATGTCTTCCAGCGTTTGGATTGTGTGCTCAGACTGTCCATCAGTCTGGGGGTGAAATGCAGTGCTGAATCTTAATTCTGAGCCCATCGCTTCTTGTACACTTTTCCAGAAATTAGATGTGAACCGACTGTCACGATCTGACACTATTATTATCGGTATTCCATGTAATCTCACAATGTTGGCAATGTACAATTTTGCCAATTTTTCCAACGTGTATGTCATCTTTACGGGTACAAAGTGAGTGGACTTGGTCAATCGATCCACCACTACACATATCGCATCAAATTCTTCACTTGTCTTAGGCAATCCACCATGAAATCCATAGTCAAGTGCTCCCATTTTCATTCTGGGATCTCCAATGGTTGTAACTTGCCTGCTGGCCATTAATGCTCATTTTTGATTCTCTGACATTTTAAACAACTACTGACATGTTTAACAATGTCATTCTTCATCTTTCTCCACCAAAAGTGCTACTTTAGGTCTTGGTACATTTTCATACTACCCGAATGTACTGAATAAGGAGTATCATGTGCTTCTATTAGAATTCTTTTCTTTAAATCCTCCTAGTCTGGTACACAAATTCGTCCTTGAAAAAGTAGTATTCCATCATTGGAGAGCTGGAATTCTGACTTTTCGTTCTTGGAAGCTTCTTCTTTAAGCCTTCTAAGAACACCATTTAGCTCTTGAGCTTCCTTAATTTCTTCTAGGATTGTTGGCTTCAATTACATTGCTGCCAACTTTCCCGTAACTAATTCCACTCCTAATGATGAAATTTTGCACTGCAGCAGCTTGGGTAACTTGTCGATGGCTACTCGTTCCGACATGATCGACTTGCGACTCAACGCATCTGCTACTCTATTCGCCTTGCTGGGGTGATACAAAATTTCATAGTCGTAGTCTTTTACCAATTCTAGCCATCTCTTTTGTCTCATATTGAGCTCTTTCTGGGTGAAGAAATACTTTAAGCTCTAATGGTCTGTGAAGATCCTATACCAAGCTCCATATAAGTAATGCCGCCATATCTTGAGCGTAAACACAATGGCTGCTAACTCTAGATCGTGAGTTGGGTAGTTCTTCTCATGTTCTTTGAGTTGGCGAGATGCATAAGCTATCACATTTCCTTCCTGTATCAAGACAGCTCCTAATCCTGTCCTAGATGCATCACTGTAAATATCAAACTCTCTCTCATCCTTAGGTATCGTAAGAATTGGAGCACTAGTCAGTCGGTTCTTCAGTTCTTGAAAACTTTCTTTACACTTCTTTGTCCATTCAAATTTCTTCTCTTTTTAGGTGAGGGCTGTGGAAGGGGCAGCTAATCTTACAAAGCCCTTTACAAATCTACGATAGTATCCTGCCAATCCTAGGAAACTCCGAATCTCAGTCACATTTTTTGGAGGAGATCATTTACTAACTGCTTCTATCTTTGCTGGTCTATTGAAATCCCATCTTTGGAGACAACATGTCCTAAGAAATGGATTTTATCTAGCCAAAATTCACACTTCGAAAACTTGTCATACAATTGGTGCTCCTCTAGCATGCGTAGTGCAGTCCGGAGATGCTCTTCGTGTTCCTTTCAATTCTTTGAGTAAATAAGGATATCATCGATAAACATAATGACAAACTTGTCCAAATATTCCTTAAATACTCGATTCATCAGATCCATAAAAGCAGCTGGGGCGTTCGTCAATCCAAAAGGTATAATGAGGAATTCGTAGTGCCCATATCGTGTTCGAAACGCGGTCTTTGGAATATCCTCTTCCTTGATCTTTAATTGGTGATAACCAGATCGAAGGTCAATCTTTGATAAGATTACGGCTCCCTTGAGCTGATCGAATAAATTGTCGATCCTTGGCAGTGGATACTTGTTCTTGATCGTAACTTTATTGAGGTGGCGGTAATCTATACACATCCTTAAGATGCCGTCCTTTTTCTTCACAAAGAGGACTGGAGCTCCCCATGGTGAAAAACTAGGTCGAATAAAACCCTTCTCTAACAATTCCTTTAGCTGAGCTTGTAGTTCCTTAAGCTTTGCTAGAGCCATTCCATACGGGGCCTTGGAAATTGGAGACGTTCAAGGCAATCACTCAATCTCGAAGGTGATTTCTTTATCTGGGCAAAGCCCTGATAATTCTTCTAGAAACACTTCTACAAATTCGTTGATCACAGGCACATCCTTAGGTTAAAGCTTCACCTCTTTGGTTATGTCCATGAAATAAGCTAAATATCCAGTACAGCCACTAGATATTAGCTTTCTTGCCCTCATCGAACTGATTAGCATATTCGACAATTTCTGAGAATGCGCTTTAAACTCGAATTGATCTTCTCCTCTAGACTGGAACACCACTTTTCACCATTGACAGTTAATTGTTGCACCATACTTTCCGAGGAAATCCATTCCAAGGATAACATCATAGTCAACTAATTCTAGTATGACTAGATCGATATATAATTCCCTATTAGCAACAATTACTGGCACATAACGTAACCAGTAATCGAACAGCAATACCTCACCAGATGGCAAGGTTATCTTAAATACTTACCCAATTTTATCCTTAGCATGTTTAATTCTTTCTACGAAGTTATATGAGGTAAATGAATGTGATGCACCTGAGTCAAATAAAACATGTGCAGGACTTTGAGCGACGAGAACCTGACTTGTCACTATGTTGGAAGTGCCCGCTTCTACATCCTCTTTAGTGTAGGCTAGAAGGTACGTCTCTATCCTTGGTGTAATCTCTTGACATCCTGTCAAAGTGGATGATCCTTGTATGGCATGGACTTGACCAATTTGTCAAGGCTAGAAGGGTCCTGGTTGATTTTGTCGATTGGATGTACAAGTCTTGGCAAAATGGCCTTCTTTGCTGCATATGTAGCATGCAGTAGTCCCAAATTTACACTCACCCCTATGCATCTTTCCACACTTTGGACATGTTTGTCGATTTTGCACAACCTTGTGGTTTTACCTCTGTTGAGTGTTTCAGGCATTTTGACTCCAATTTTCATTTGGGTTAGACTTTTGCTTGTTGGAGTTCGTCTGATTTTGATTATTCTTCTGACCAGGCTTCATTCCTTGGTTAGACCTGCTACTCTGGCCTGCTTGGTTGTTCTTTTGAGTTTACTTCGCAAGATCTCTTTCCTTCTTTTTCTCTTCCCATGCTTTTGTTCTTTCTTCTTTTGCTCTACCCAGACGATGTTCTTTCTTCTTTTGCTCGGCCCAGACGATGTTCTGCCTTCATGGCACTGCTCATACAGTCTGCTACTATGTTTGGTGGGGTCTTACCACTCTCCACAATTATGGCTATGTCTAGTTGAAACATGTTAATCATCCTCCATACCCGTTCTCCCTCTGTGGGTACCAGGTGTGGACATAATCAGGCCAGTCGATCAAATTTGCGACAGGCCTCGGTCACTGTAATAACCGGGAAATTTTACTGTTCTCGGAATATTGTCAATTGCATGTACATGATGAATTTCATGTTTAAAATGTAAAATATATGATTAATATTGTGTAGAACCAGATAAAATGTTCTAACGATATTACAGATTAAGAATTCGGTGATGTAAAAGCATGCCGAATTGAGCTAGGGAAAAACAGTGAACTGTAAACCCTAGTACGTGACTTAGGGTAAGCTGAGTGCACAAAAAGATAAAATACTGATAGTAGTGATTTTAGACGTGAGTGCGTGTGTGTGTGTTGCACATAGTATTGAGAAGTTGGTCTAGATGACCTCTTCTTGACCTAAAATTGATATATTTAGATTCAGCATGCTCAAATTAGTCAATTGAGCATGAAAAGTAGTATTTGATCCGGAGATATGCAGTATCAAGAAATTGGTCAAGATGACATTTTCTTGATATAAAACTGATATATTTGGAATCATAATGCTCTAATTAGTCAATTAAGCACAAAACAGAAATTTTGACCGGGAAATGTACAGTATCAGAAACTGACCGAGATGACCTTGGATGACGACGAAACTGATATATTTGGATTCAGGACGTCCAAATTAGTCAGTATAGCCTATCAGAATGCTCAAATTAGTTAATTGAGCACAAAGGTAATTTTTTGACGGGGAATTTGCAGTAGCGGAAACTGGTTGAAACGATCTCGGATGAAAACGAAACTGATATATTTGGGTTCAGCACGCCCAAATTAGTCAGGATAGCTCATGTTGAAAATTTGGACAAAAAGGGTATAAAAGGGCGAAATTGCAGAAAAGGCCCTATAATTTTCATTTTCTAGATTTTCTCCCCCACACCTACACCGTCGGTGAACAGTAACCGACCATCGGAAACGGTGTCCGTTTTCAACACCCCTGGTCTCGTTGGAAAGCTCTCGATGAGCTGAGTCCAACGGTGTGTTGAATCGACGGAACCGACGCCGGAGAACGCCGCACGCGCCGCCCGAAGCCGCCGATGGACGAAAATTTCAAACGGCCATATCTCCGCCGTCCGACCTCCGATTGAGACGATTCCGGTCCCAAAAGTTTCGTGGTGAAGAGGAGAACAAAACCTATAGCTCATTTCACCTCAACAATCGCTGGATTACGCCGCCAAACATTGCGCCGTCGCTGCTATGAAGCCGCCGTGAAACTCGCCGTTTCCAGCCGAGTCGAGGGACACTGTAGGTGTCAAAATGATCAGAGTTCAATGCGAAGTAAAAGCCCTCAAACAATTTCGGGCAACAACCCCGGCACGGTGGAGATTCAACGCCGCCACCGTGGGTCGTGTCTTCGAGGCCAATTGTCGACGATCGGAGCCTCCAATGGTGAAATTGACACCACCAATGGACTCCTCTCGTCGAGATCTTCAAGGTGGGCACCTCCGTTGTTTGTGCCGTCGCCGTTCACCACCGGTCAACGCCGGAGTCAACGCCGGTCAACGCGATCAACGCCTGTCAACAGTGACCCGGGGGTGGAAAAATGAAGAATGGCCCGTTGGCCTATTTTCGACGTTATGGACACATCCGCGGCATCAGAATTGCCAACCGGGATTCCGAACGTGAAGAACAGAGACAAAAAGTTTGTGCGATCGAGACCGAATAGTTCGTCCGATCACCGACGAGACGATTTTGGTAGCGATTTCGTTTCCCTTCATTCCTTATTCATGTATTAGAATGATTTATGTGTAATTTGTATTCAAATTGTAAAAAGGAAAGAAAAAGAAAAGAGTAAAATGAATGAAATGTCAGAAAAAGAAAATGTATGGGAAATGTGAATATTTTTACGTAAAAAGTTGAGTTTTACGTAAAAATTAGGCCTCTGGTATAGTACGTGATAGAGTAGACTAAGTTAGATGGTTTTGAGGCGTTTTCTAAACGCCGAAGACCTATAAATTTAGCGAAAATGCTGTCGAAATTTTGAAAACAGCACTATGGCCATTTTGGTGAAAAACGAGAGGTAAATTGTGTTCGGTAATGGAAATCGAGACCCTTCGATGAGTTAGGCTCGGAAAATGGGAAAATAAACCTTTGAGGAATAGTAAACCGTCCCTCTGAGGTTGTGAAATGTAAAGGAACGGAAAAACCGATGTCAAGGGTATTTTAGGAAACGAAAGGTAAATTTGAGGTCAGGATGAAAACCCGAGCCCACTAGGTGTCTAAGGCTCGGGATTAGCATAACAAACATTTCAGGAGTAGTGAAATACCCATTTAAGGCTCTGAAACGTGAGAAAAACGAGAAACGACCCTAGGTGTCGGAATAGTACCACCCGAGAGTCGGATGACCAATAGTCGTCTATGGAATAGCAATGGATGCTGTAAAAGTGTGTAAAACCTTAAGAAATATTATTTTATGATATTTGGGCTTAGAAAATTCTGTTAAAAGTCATGGTAAGCATATAACGGTCTCGAGACCCGTCAGGGGCAAAATGGTCATTTTGACCAAAAATTTCTGAAAGGCTCGGAAAGGACCGTGAATGCCTAAGGATAGTTAAAATGAAATTATAAAAGTTAAATTTGGGTCTTAAACAAACAAAAAGTAGGTTTATGATGAGAAATCAAATTAGGGCAAAATGGTAATTTTGCCAAGAGTTAGTGTAAAAATGGAAAATGGGATTTTAGATTCCTAAGACCATTTACGGAAAATAAAACGTAGAATTTTTACGTTTTACTAAATTTTGAATATGAAATGAAGATTTAGAATAACCATGGTTATTCCGGTTATAGGAACCCGATCCAGACACGGTAAAGGAACGTCTGCGGAGCCGAGGAAGGAAATGCTAGCGAAAGTATCTGTAAATTCGAACATTTAATTGACTGCAACATGAATAGACTATTATGTCTAAGTGTGATATGTGTAAGTTCCAGCATTCATTTGTCTGCTCATGAACACTCTGATGTTGTTCATTATATGAATGAATTGATCTGTTATGTCTAGGTTTATGTGCTATATGAATGTTTCATAGCGCGATGCTATGATAAATGTTTTGTAAGCTCAGATATTTACATGTCTGCAGCATGAATTATTATTTGATTGATTTAAGTACTTTTCGTACAAACTTGTAAAGTCCTACAGGCAATAGGGGTGTAGTTAAACTAACTCACCTAATGAAATGAGAAATAAAAAAGTGTATAAATAATATACTATGGAGAAGTGCTAGGGCACTATAGTGTGGTTAATTAAAAACACACATAAAGAAATAAATATAAAGACCAACGGGCAATAAGGGTTCTACCATGGGATGATTCATATGAATGTCGCCGGTGGGGAACTATAAGAAAGATGATAATGAAACCATTAAGGCGTACCGCCCCTCCAACATAGTGGTGGAGGTTTTTCTCAGATCCTATAAGGATATCAGGGCTGTGGAGGCCAATGTTCTAAGGTCGCTCCTTAGACCCTCCCAGTCAGCGTGCTAATAATCATCGGTACTGCCATAAACAGAGTTCTAAACTAGAAATCAAATAGAGAATAAACAATCAATAAAATGATAAAAATCATAATTGAGCATAACCGAAGCTTATGCTAGAGTAATGTAAATTCGGTTAGGGTACGTGAATAGTATCCCGATAGAGTAAAGTGAATAGTAACCAGTTAGGGTAACTGTTACTATTCATCGATCAAAGGTCAAAATTACTATTCATTGAAAATTGAGTTTTAGTGTTTTTGAATCAATATGATTCTTACTATGTATGTTTGAACTTACTGAGCCTGTTAGCTCATCAGTTTGTTCATGTTGCAGGTAAGAAACCAGACCAGTAGATTTCCAAATGGCGACAGGATGCGAGCATGTCAAAGGGATAGGGAATCCACTGTGGATATGGTCCTGCTACAAGTTTTCCGTTGAGTATTGAAAGAAAAGACATGTATTGTAAAAAGATTTGATTTAGGTATTAATATATAAAGTATGTTTGTACTTTTAAAAAGTGACAAACATAATTCAGTTTAATTATTTTATGTTTACAAACAAGAAAAAGGATTTAAAAAAAAATGATTCCAAATTTCACAAAGGGGTTTAAACGAAAGAAAAGAATTTAGGCGACCCGACGAAGTTCACAAGCTATTGTAGTCGGCTAACAAGCTTGATTGTAATAGTTTCGGTGGACCGAGGTCTGGGGCGTCACAGTCACTGTCATCTCACCTTGCCTTAGGTCATCAAACTCCCTCTACTGAACTTTGAGAGTGTCCAGGTTGAAAAACTTCCTATTAAACTCCTCTAGGAAGTCGTTCCAGGTCATCCTCCTAGTATCTTTCTGCATTTTTACTGTCTCCCACCAGTATCGCGCATCCTTCTTTAGCATGCAGAAAGCGCATAGGACCTTTTCCTGGTTCGTAGGATTCATAAATTCGAAAATGGTCTGCAGTGACGCCAACAATTCTTCCGCCTATAATGGGTCCATAGACCCTAAAAACTCTGGTGGTTTCATTTTCCTGAACCTCTCATACAAAGGTTCCTGATTAATCACTGGTTGGGCATTCACAACTATTTCTGGTGCAGCTGGTACTGGGGGTACAACCAGTTCTATGGCTGGCTATGGTTTTGGGATTGGTACTTGAGGTGCAGGGGGATTTACTTGTTCTACGTTTCTTTGTTCTAGCAATTCTTGTAATCCCTGGTTCTGTCTCTCTTGCGCATCTAGCCAAGCTTGTATATTGGCTAGTATAGTGGCGAAATTAGTTTCTTGAGTTTGCCTAGCTCGTGTACGAACCATGTTGCTGTGTAACCTATTACAAACAATAGCGACATGGTTTAGTGCTCATAACAATGTAATAATTGTCTAAAGACAAACTTACTTGGACTGAGCAAGTGCAGATACAGGAATGTCATGGAAGGTCGGTGGAAGAACCGCTTGCTCTGATACCAACTCTTGTCGCCCACCCGACTAGTTCGAGTCATCCACTCACTTTCTTTCTTTCTTTCTTTGCTCTTATTTCCTCTTATTTAACTTGCTTTTCTTTAAAAGATTGGCATTTGAAAAAAGATCATGATTTTTTTTTTAAATACTTGCAGTCTTGTTTACTTGAAAATACTTAATAGTATAAACATACCTTATTACGTAAGTGTACCTTTAAACTTGCTTCACTTTATACATAACACACTTGTCTTGTCTTGTCTTTATACATTTATACATACATTCTGGTACTACATTTTTTTTCATAGCAGATTAGTTAGGTAGCGGATCCACAACCCATCCATGACACTGTAGGAATCTGTCTGCCATCCTTTAGCTCTTTTTCATAATGCAGGTTGCTTACTCTTGTTAACTACATTACGAACAGACTAGTGAGCTAGAGCTCAGTAAGTACAAATATACAGATAAATAATGATTTATGCCTAATGCTTAGGTTTAGTCTGTTATGTGTGTTTATTTTTTGTTCTTATGCTTTCTTCATTCTTTCTTTTCTATCTTTGTCTTTTCTTTATCTTTCACTTGAGGGCCCGTGGTTGGACGTACCTAATGCACACAGACCAATAGGGGAGAGGGGGAGCAACCTACCAATCGACCCCAAGGTTAATCTTAACACTACCACACTTGGGGTAGCACATTAAGCCATTAACTACCACACTTGGGGTAGCACCACACACTAGGGTGGAGGCTATCTTTAAACCTCACACTGGGGAGGCCGGTATGCCAACCTTACATTTTCAATCTTATTATCTTGCTTATATTTATCTTTATTTACGTTAGCTTTTTATAGTTTTCTAATTTGAAGAACGTGTTAGATTATTACACCACAACATATATAATTACATATAAACATAATGCTATAGTAAGTCAGTTCATGAGTAGACATGTCAATGTCTGTACTTACAGTGTTTGTGCTAACGTAAACTTTCTCGAGCCCTTTGGATTCTTATGCTCGTCTCTGGTCGGGTTTCCTATAGTCAATAAGGTCATCAGTTAATTACATTTTTCTTAATTAGTTTTTGTTTTACTAAAATTTGAACTTTGGTTTTTAACAACTTAATTAAAGCCTTAGGAGAGCATTTAAAGCCTAAACAATCCTATTTAGACCTTTCTAGGACCTCTTTGCAATACCATCTTGCCCCAAACTTTTGATAAAATTACGGTTTTGCCCTAGTGAAGTTTTTCTCTGTTTATTTGACTTAAATTTTGATTCTGACTTTTAAAATCCTGTTTAGACTCTTCTGGGGCTCTAACGATCTTTTTCGAGCAGTTCAAAAATTTTGGTGAAAATAATAAATAGTAACTTTGACCACGTATATTACTATTTATCATGATTAGTAACTTTAACCTAGACTGTGAACATTTTATTTTACTGCTTAAACTGACTTTTCTAAGCCCAAAAGTTATAAAATGACCTTCTAGGAGGTTCAACGCTCCTCTTTTGTCCGTTCTAAAATTTTTGATCGAAATAACCATTTTGTACTCGACGGGATCTTAGACCATAAAATTTGCATTTTAACATTTTTATTGGGTTTTCTAGTCCCAAAAATCATAAAATAGTTTTTCTTAGGCCTTACTGAGCTTTTACGACATTTCTTGCCGAAATGCTCGGTTTACTATTCACCCAACCCTCGGGTTCGTTTCTCGTTTTTCTAACCTTTCGGGACCTCAAATGGATGTTTTACTACTTTGGAAATCGTTCGTTGCCCTTCCTCGAGCCTTGGTCCCTGAGGGGCTTGGGTTTTCCCATTCTCAATCCTAATTTTACCCTTCGTTTCCTATAATGCACTTCGTGCCGTTATAAAAATTTCAGCAGTATTTCCGCCAAAATTCTAGGCTCCCGGCGTTTAGGTAATGCCTCAAAACCATCTATCCTATTCTAACCTGCCACGTACTATACCACAACCTAATTTTACGCAAAAATTACAAACTTTTTACGTAAAATTTTCTATCAAAACAAAATCATTTCTAATGGGATTTCAACCCGTTCTTTCTCATTTCAAGGCCCGGTTTAAAACATCAATTCCACTTCGTTTCATTCCTTAACATATCACATCAATATAATCTTTTTACCCCTTAATTCATACACAGTTTCTTTAAGAAAACCTAAACAAAATTATTGTTTCAAAACCTCAGTTTTTCATCATTAAATTTACCCACATTCATACATATTCATTACAATACAAAACTAACCTAATCCATCAAAATTTCATGCATTTGATTCCCTTGGAAAGCCACAGTTTTCTTTTAGGAAATCAAGCACAAAATTTATTTTCATGTTCTCTTCCTTTTCTCATCAATTTCACACATTAAACTTCATTGTTAAACCACTAGAAATCAAAGCTTGATATAAAATTTTCATTCACCAATACACACATACACATACACGGTTTCATATCACCCTATGACCAAACTTTTTATTCTTGTTTCCAATACTAACCAAACTTCATTTCCATGGTTTTCTTTGTCTCGAAAACATATTAACACATAAACACAACAATTTAATGCAACCATTTTTCACTTTCCAACCATGGTAACCCACGGATTTTACTTGAAAAATAAGCACCAAAGTTGATGTTTTTCAACTCTATTTCATCACTTTCCTTTATCTCTTCTTTTCACATTATTTACAACACCAAAACAACCAAATAAAAATCTGAAATTTTAACTTCAAAACAGGCCCATGTCCCACGGTTTTCACCCAAGAAAATGAGAAGAAAACTTGGAAAAATAGAAGTTCACCTTGCTATGTTGATCTCTCGAGCTTGGAAATGAATTTTTGCACATTTTCTTGAAGAAAACTTGAAGAAAATTTCTTGTTTTATGGGTGAGGGATACACGGCTGCAATGGGGAGCTGAAGAACTAGAATTTTTCTGGTTTCTTTCATGCCAAAACCGTGCACATTTGAAGCCAAAAAGGAGGGACCAAGTTGCAATACTTTTAAGGATCTTTTTGCAAGCTTTTTGTGCAATTTTCCAAGCTTTCAAGGGCTGTTTTGCAATTAAATAAAAATGGACAGATTTTTGTTTGATTTTCCTCTAAAAATTCGCCACCTTTCATCCCTAGAAAGCTCTTGAATTTGCTTGGTTTGATTTTTGACTTTTTGGTGTTGACTTTGAATCCTAACCATTGGATCAAAGTGGCTTTAAACCCTAGCCCTTCGATCTTGATGTATCCATACATCCATTCAAAGTTTCACATTCAATCTTTGACTCCACATAATTATCTTGGTCAAACTTTTTGACCAAAAGTCAAACCGAATGACTTTGAACCGAAATCGCATAGACGAGTTTCTAAGGCGGTTCGTGCGATCGGTTTTTATTAATTCACTTCAGTTTGCCTAAAAATTCATACCGTAAGTATTTCGTCCTTTAATGCCATACAGTATATTTCTAAAAATTTTAAAACTGGAAAGGCATCATTTGTCCCATTTCGTTTTGCTAAAATTTTCCGTTCTTACTCAACCTTGCTTTGGCATGGTTAGAACATTTCGTTGCGTTTTGAATAGTATTAAAACATATATTTTATGATTATACACATAAAAATTATTGTGTACACATATTATACAAAATTTCTGAAGACAGTAAAATTTATCGGTTGTGACACACAGTATCAAGAAATCGGTCCAGACGACCATTTCTTGACACAGAACTATCATGCAGTGAAAGGGACAACCGAGAGTGAGATCAGTTTACCTTAGTACATGTGAGTGTGCGTGTGAGACACGCAGTATCAAGAAACTGGTCCAAACAACCATTTCTTGACACAGAACTAATGAGCTAGTCATCAGTACACTCAAACTGGTCATCTGAGCACAGCAGCGATAATTGGCCGCATATGTGTACAGTATCGAGAAAAGTGGTCTAGATGACCTCTTCTCGCCAAGAAACTAACAAAATCGGAGTCAGAATGATCGAACTAGTCAGTCAGACAGAAAACAGTGAATAGTGAATAATAAATAGTGAAAAGTGAATAATAGAAAACGTAGTGTCATGTTAATGGCCAAGACTGCCTTAATCTGGCATAAAACTGATATATTAATAGTCAGTAGGCTCAATCTAGTCAATTGAGCACAAAATGTAGATTTATGTTTGGGAGATATGCAGTATCGGGATGAGGGTCAAGACGACCTTTTCTCGTCCCGAAACTGATATATTTAGATTCAGGACGCCAAATTAGTCAATCGGGCAACTGACACGTTTTTCGAGATGGGGTCACACAGATTCTGAAAATTGGTCTAGATGACCTCAAATGGACGTAAAACTGATAAATTTGAAATCAGCACGTCCAAATTAGTAAGGATAGACTGTGTTTGAAATTTCGCATGAAAATGCCTTGTTATACGTGCACAGTGTCAACACAGTGTAGGCCTAACCATAGTATCAAGAAATTTGTCAAGATGACCTTTTCTTGAAATAAAACTGATATATTTGGAATCAGCATTCTCAAATTAGTCATTTGAGCACAAAAAGTAATTTTTGACCGGGAAACTGTAGTATCGGAAAACTGGTCGAGATGACCTCGGATGAAAATAAAACTGATATATTTGGGTTCAGCATGCCCAAATTAGTCAGTATATAGCCTATGTTAAAGTTTTTCAAAAAATTAGTATAAGGGACGGAAATATTGGATTCCTTGTAAAATGGCCCCCATAAGTTTTTCTTATCTCTTTTTCTTCCCCCCACACCTCACGAATGTGAACAGTAACCACCGGTCGAATCCGACCTCTGTTTTCAATACCGCCGACACCATTGGAAAGATCTCGACGAGCTGAGTCCAACGGTGTCCCGAGTCCAGAGGAAGGCGCACGTGCTGCCCAAAGCCGCCGGTGGCTGAAAATTTGGATCGGCCATATCTCCATCGTCCGACGTCCAAATGCCATGATTCTGGTCCCAATGGATTCGTGGTGAAGAGTAGAACAAAACCCAGGCCTCCTTTCATGTCAATAGCCACTGGATCATGCTGCCCAACCTTCACCATCGCCGCCACCGTCGCCATCATGGAATCCATCGATTTTGGCAGAGTTGAGTTGCAAGGTGTGTACCAAAATGCTTCGAACAACATGGGGAGCAAAAGGCCCAAATCAATTTTGGGCAACAACACCGGGAAGACAGAGATCCAACCATCAACGTCGTCGCCGACTTTCGAGGGTCGATTTCTGGCGATAGGAGCCTCGATTGGTGAAACTAACACCGCCAATGGGTTCCTCTTATCGAGCTCTTCAAGATGGTGGCCGCCTTTTCCATCGCTGCCATAGTCAAAATCGGTCAATGACTGGTCAACGCTGCTCAACGGTGGTCAACGCCACTCAACGGTGACCCGGTGACCAAATATTGAAGAATGGCCCGTTGGCCTATTTTCGACGTTCCAGACACATCCGCGGTATCGAATTTGCAAACCGGAATTTCAAAAGTGAAGAACGATGATTCAAAGATTGTGTGGTCGAGACCGAATGGTTCTTTTGATTGCCAATGGGAATAATTTGGTAGTAATTTTGATTCCTTTATTCTTTATATTATTATTGGAATAATTGTGTATTAATTATGGATACTGACTTGAGGAATTGTAAGAAAAAGGGATGAAATGTCAAAAAAGAAAACGTGAGAGAATGTGAATATTTTTACGTCAAAGTTGAGTTTTTACGTAAAAATTAGGCCTCTGATATAGTACGTGATAGATTAGAATATGTTAGATGGTTTTGAGGCGTTTCCTAAACACCGAGACTCAAAAATTAAGCGGAAATACTGCCAAAATTTCTAAAACAGTATAAAGGGGTATTTTATGAAACGAGGGGTAAAAATGTGATTGGGATGGATACCCGAGCCCCCCCCCCCCCCAATGACTTAGGTTTGGGAAAGAAGGATGGACATTTTGAGGATTAGTAAACTGCCCATTCGAAATCTCGAAATGTAAGAAAACGACCCGTATGTCAGAATATTACCACCTGAGGGACGGGTGCAAGCTAACGACCCGTATGTCAGAATAGTACCACCTGAGGGACGGGTGCAAGCTAAGTATAGAATTTGGGCTGATTATATCGGTAAAGGTAACCCAATAGGCTAAACAGTCAATACACGAGGTATACGGTCAGTTGACTGGTCGGTTAACTAGTCAAGGACCGAGTTTGAACGGGATAGTGAGAGATAGTGATTAATTTGTCAAGTAGACAAATTAATTAAGCACGATTAGAAATTAAATACCAAATTCCCAAAGTAGAGCAGTTGGGTACCAATAGGCATCGGTACCACACAATAATAGATTTATTAGTCACTAACGATAGAGTGACCTAAGAGTGACGTTAATTAATTTATTAGGCAAATAAATTAATTAACCACGATTAGAAAATCAAACTCTCAAGAGGAGGGCAATTAGTACCGACAAGGATCTGTATCACCTAACGATAGAGTTTTTATTAGTCACTAACGATAGAGTGACCTAAAAGCGACGTTAATAAATTTATTAGGCAAATAAATTAATTAACCATGATTAGAAAATCAAACTCTCAGGAGGAAGGCAATTAGTACCGATAAGGATTGATACCACATAACGATAAAGTTTTTATTAGTCACTAATGATCACAGTGACCTAAGAATGAATGTTAACGAAATGCGTTATGATTACAGGGAGGTACCTGTATTGTGACAAAGGCGAGAGTATAAACTGTCCGCTGACAAGTAAGTACAACTCCGCCTACAGCATGAATAAAATGAGTTTTAAATGGTGATTTTGCAGTACGTTAAGTATGCCTAATATGCACACCATGATGTACAGCATACATAAGAGCATATAGTTTCACAATCAAGTAGATTGATGAAAGAGCAAGTTAGATGCCATATATCCCTATCGCGTAGGATTAGGCATAGCTTAGAGAAGCATATGGCTAGAACAGATGAACAAGATGGAATTTAATAAGCATGTCGTACCTGCCTCTCCAGCTACAGAGGTTTTCCAAGTTAAAGTAATTTAAAGCAGAAAGTTGAGCATCTGTTGATGGCTCTCAGCTTTTTGACCACGGGCACTATAGATGGTCTGCGTGCACACGATACTGACAGTTAAATAGTATCTTTGAATATTAATAGTTAAATAGTATTTTTAAATAGTAATAATTAAATAGTATTTTTGAATAGTAACAGTTAAATAGCATGTTTGGAATACTATTTAATTTAACAGTCAGTATAAGTATGTATGTATAATTGAAATCCCTATGTTTTCAAATTTCACATTTTTAATAGTATACATATGTGAATAGTAAATACGTATGCGTATAAAAAAATCCCTAAAATTCTAATATCTAAGCAAGTAAGTTTAAGTATCAGTTTAAAGAAAAAGATCAAGTAGTAGTTTTTAGTGACAGTTCGGGCCACTAAGGACATAAGGCATCACATATACACCTAATCGTGTTCTGAAAATTTATGCTAAATGGCATCAAATTATTCCTGAATTTCTCTTTAATTGAAATTCAAGTTACAGGAATGGGTTAGTCTTTACACCCTACCCCCCTTACAAAATTTTCATCCTCAAAAATTAGAATAAATCTAAGAAGTCGCTTCTCGTATCCTCTTCCCATTCCCATGTAGCTTCTTCGAGGTTATGATTCCGCCATAATACTTTTACAAGCGAAATCACTTTATTCCTAAGGACTTTATCTTCCTTTGCTAGAATTCCCATGGGTTTTTCTTCATAGGTCAGGTCGGCGTGTACTTCAACCAGCACATGGCTTAGTATGTGGGAACTATCTGGCACATACTTCTTTAACATCGAGACATGGAACACGTTATACACTGATGCTAGTTCGGGAGGGAGCGCTAATCTGTAGGCTACCTTCCCAACTCTCTCGAGAATCTCGAAGGGTCTTATATATCTAGGACTGAGCTTTTCTTTCTTCCCAAAGCGCATTACCCTTTCATGGGTGCCACCTTGAGAAAAACTGAATCTCCTTCTTGAAATTCGAGAGGCTTTTGTCATTTATCTACGTAACTCTTCTGGTGGCTATGAGTTGTATCTAGTCTCTCTCATATAAGCTTCACATCTTCTATTGTATTCTTGATGAAGTCTGTGCTGGTGAGTTGTTTCTCTCCAGTTTCATGCCAATGCACCGGGGATCTGCATTTTCTTCTGTAGAGTGCCTCGTACGTGCCATCCTAATCGAGGAATGGTAGCTGTTATTGTATGAGAACTCTATTAATGGTAGCTTTTGATCCTAGTTCCCTTTGAAATCTAGGGCACATGCTCTCAACATATCCTCCAGTGTCTGAATGGTTCTCTCAGACTGGCCGTCAGTCTGAGGATGGAAAGCTGTGCTGAACTTCAATTTAGTTCCCATTAAAGCTTGAATGCTCTAGCAAAACCTGGAAGTGAAACGTCCGTCGTGATCTGATATGATTGATTTTGGTACCCTGTACAGTCTTACTATTTGAGCCACGTACATCTCTGCCAGTCTCTCTACTGAATAGCTTAGCTTCATGGCTAAAAATTGAGCTAATTTTGTCAGTTGGTCCACAATTACCCATATTGCATTGTTACCGCTTGATGTTCTAGGTAATCTGACCATGAAATCCATTGTAATCTACTCTCATTTCCACTCAAGCAACTCGATCTTTTGCAGTTCTTTTCCTGGTCACTGATGCTCTACTTTAATGTTTTGGTAGGTGAGGCACTTTACAACGAAAATGGCAACGTCGTTTTTCATTCCCGGCCACCAAAAGCTCACTTTTAAGTCCTGGTACATCTTATTCACCCCTGGATGTACCGAGTATGGCATGTCATGGGCCTCTGAAAAGATCCTTTTCCTGAGTTCTTCCTCCTTTGGGACACACACTCTATCTTCGAAATAGAGTATGCCATTTTTAGAGACTTGAAACTCTGAACTCTGGTCCTCCGTTGCCTCCTTTTTGAGCTTGATTAAGGTTGAATCTGTAGGAAAATAAATCGGTAAGAATGCATCAGAGTGGCGCAGCGGAACAATAAAAAAATTTAGATCGTTAAATATCTCATGATGCCATATACAATAAATCAACAACAATTAACACTCATACCTCAAGGACGCCAATCTGCAGGAGGAGAATGACCGGAGGCTTCAACCAACTAGCCTTCTCTACTATTCTCTAATTCCCGAATGGCTGAGTGTGTGGGCACTCTGAACCTCGATCGGTATGCTAGCACTGCTAGTCTTCTTCCGACCACCCAGATCTCTAAAGAACTTTATTGTCACGATGAGCTGTGCAACAATAAGCCTACTCGCCTAAGAGTCTGTGGTCTAAGAGAACTGGAGTGGCAGGACCTCTATTTATACACCTGCATGAGGTGACTCTCTGAATTCAAATTGGACTAGGAAGATATTCTCCCTTATCCATAACCAAAAAATCCGAATTTTTCCATGGGAAAATCCAACAATAAAATTCGGTTATCTTAGGATAAATCCAATCCAAATCTAAACAAGATTTTAACTAGAATTTTATCTCCCTTTTTCAACCAAAAAATCCGAAATTTTTTAGGAGAAAATCTTCTCCACAAATTCGGCTATTATGGATAAGGGAGAATCAAAAATTCCACTAGGATTTTCAAGCTTGAATCTTATCTCAACCTTATCCAAAATAACCGAATTTCCTAGGAGATTATCTCCAAAATTTCGGCCATTTTTCAGGGAGGAGAGAATCCAAATTCAATTGGCATTGAAACTTAAATTTTTCCCTTGAATCTTATCCACAAAAACCGAAATTCCATTGTGGATTATCTCAAAATTTCGTCCATAGTTTGTTGGGATTTGGATTCAAAATTCAAGTAGGATTCTAACAAGATTATCTTCTCCAAATCCAACTCAAATTCGAATTTCAAACCTTGTGGATTTTCCACAACAAATTTGAATCCTACTTGGACTGTGATTCAAAATTTGAATTTTAAATTTCAAATTCGAATTTCAAATTCCAATTTCAAATTTCAAATTTCAAATTTCAAATTTCAAATTTAAATTTCAAATTAAAATTTCAAATTAGAACTTCAAATTCAAATTTCAAATTTCAAATTTCAAATTTCAAATTTCAAATTCCCCAAAACAGTTGTGTTTCAAATTCTTGTTCTCATGGATAATTTTCTACAACTCCAATCCAATCTCAAATAAAATCAAGGCAACTTTATTTGGAGTTCGAATAATTGTGTACTCTATTATCCAAAACAAAATCTGAATCCAACCGAATAGAATCTTGTCTACCATCCTAATCCTGTGTCATCACCATCCATGCATAATAAACCAGCCAATAGCATACACAAATCAATTTGACAAATGTTAAGGAATTATGTGGAGCTAGTAGAGGGACTAATTGGACATATAGAATCGGGCTTCCGTGATTCCATATGATCATCATTCTGTACCGAACAACTCAATCATATGATCACTAATTTCAGAGTCACACCACTATAAACCTGAAACTGAACTCCCAATTATATACCGTATTACATAAGCCTGTGATGAGCTACTATCCAATGACCTTGTCATATATGCAGAAACCCTCATATGATATCCATGATCAGCCTTAGGTCAAAGTCCGTTTAATCCTACTGATCAGACTATCTTAAAGTTCCATTATACTACCGAATTAAGAAAATGATTATTCACCATATGTGAATAAGAAGTCATCCGCCCAGCAGACGACCCAAGGCCTTGTCCATTTTCACATTCAGTATAATGCCTTTAAGAGGATACCTTTAACTCCTTAGAGCTATGATTCCGATATCTACAAACAAACCCTTCATCGTATATAAGTCATGCACCCAACGAACCGGTCTATAAGCTTACTACCTCTGAGACGCTTTAGCCATTGGAACATCAAAGTACACAAGTCATATACATGAAGTAGTTCATTTACTCAGGATTAAGGTTATTGCACAATGAACGTCAAAAGCAGATTGATCCACTCATAGCGGACTACGTAGATCAATCATGCTTTAGTCCCGGTCTAATATGTCACCACCAAGTAACATATCTATGTCTCTACTTGGGAGTCCAGCTCTAGACAGTCAAGACAAATCGTCCCCTCCAAGGCTTTAGACAACATAATAGTCTTAACATGAGTTAGATGCTCGGTCTAACCCCATAGACTACAGACCATAGTTTAGACGGCTAACTTTAGAACATTGTCTTCTCGCATACAAAAATCCATTGCATGCAACGTTCTAACAGTTTTAACACAAGCAGTCAGTGAGCCATATTTGCTTACATTTACTTTAATATGTAAATAAGACGAGGACAGATAGCAATGTAATGAATAATCTCTATATATATATAATTTTATTATCCAGTTCAAAATGAATACATCAAAATGTCTCTAATACTTAGGGCATTTCCTAACAGAATCGAGGTCTTGGTCGGCTTTAATTTCTTCTAAGAACGTCAATTAGAGGTCATTTCAGACAACCTCCCTATCAAAACCTCGATTTCACTGCTGCGAAGTATGCTTTCTACTCAGTGCATCGGCCACTTTATTTGCTTTCCCTAGATGATATAGGATTTCATAGTCGTAATCCTTCACCAGTTCAAGCCATCTTCTCTGCCTCATGTTGAGCTCTTTCTATGTGAAGATATACTTGAGGCTCTGGTGGTTTGTATAGATCTTGTACTTGAAGTCATATAGGTAATGCCTCCATATTATAAGTGCAAACACGACCGCTGCTAACTCCAAGTCGTGTGTTTGATAATTCCTCTCATGGTTTTTGAGTTACCGTGAAGCGTATGCGACCACTCTACCACCTTGCATTAGTACGGCTCCTAGTCCAGTCTTAGACGCATCTTTGTAAATCACAAAATTCCCCTGCCTAGCATTCGGTATGGTCAGGATTGAAGTGCTCGTGAGTCTGCTTTTTAACTCTTGGAAGCTTTTCTCATACTTGTCCATCCACTCATACTTCTTTTCCTTCTTAATCAGTGTTGTGAGTGGTAAGGCTAGCTTTGAAAAACCTTCAACGAAACGTCGATAATAACCCGCTAATCCTAAGAAGCTACGGATTTCTGTTACGTTCTTTAGAGTCAGCCAGTCACTAACTGCTTCAACCTTGGCTGGGCCTACTGATACTGCTTCCTTGGAGACCATGTGACCAAGGAAGTAGACCTTCTCCAGCCAAAATTCACACTTAGAAAATTTGGCATACAGCGGATGCTCCTTTAACTTGAGTAGAACGGCTCTCAGATGCTCCTCATGCTCCTCTTTTGTGTTGGAAAATACAAGTATGTCATCATAAACACAATGATAAACTTGTCTAAGAATTCCTTGAAGACATAGTTCATTAAGTCCATGAAAGCTGCGGGGGTGTTCGTCAATCCAAATGACATGACAAGGAACTTGTAGTGTCCTTATCGAGTTCAGAAAACTGTCTTGGGTATGTCTGCATCTTTGATTCGTAATTGGCGATACCCAGAATGTAGGTCAATCTATGAAAATATTGTAGCACCTTGGAGCTGGTCGAATAGATCGTCGATCCATGGAAACAGATACTTATTCTTTATGGTGATCTTGTTCAACTCCTGGTAGTTTATGCACATCCGTAATGTTCCGTCCTTCTTTTTCACGAACAAGACTGGTACTCCCCATGGTGAACAACTCTGTTGGATAAAACCCTTGTACGTTAACTCCTTTAACTAAGTTTGGAGCTCCTTCAACTCTTCTGGTTCCATTCTGTAGGGGGCCTTAGTTAAAAGAGCTCTATCTCGAATGATATCTCACGTTATAGCGAAAGTCCTAGGAGATCCTCTGGAAACACTCCTATGAACTCCTTGACTATTGGCACGCTGTCTGGCCCTGCTTCCATTTCCTGGGTCTTGTCCACTATGTGTGCGAGGAAGCCGGTGCATCCGTTGGATAGAAGCTTGTGGGCCGTCATGGAAGAAATCATCATCTTGGGTTGTTTCAGCGATAAACCCTTGTAGACAAATTTCCCATGTTCGACTACCTCTAAGGTAACCTCTTGTCTCTGACAGTTTATGACTGCGTGGTACTTGATGAGGAAATCCATCCCCACTATCACGTCATAATCATGCATGTTGAGGATGATCAAGTTGATACTTAGCTCCCATCCGCAGATAATTACTGGTACGTGATGTAGCCAGTAATTAGACAATAAAACTTCCCCAGAGGGAAGAGGAGTTTAAAAAGTCTGTTTCATTCTATCTACGTTCTGGTCTATTCTCATAGCAAACTATGATGATGCAAATGAATGTGTAGCTCGAGAATCAAATAAAACCAGTACAGTGGAGTTGGTGATAGAAAGTTGACCTGTCACCATAGTTGAGGTTCCAGCTTCTGTATCCTCTCTTGTGAAGGCGTAAATCCTCCCCTGCGTATTTGGAGCTTCTAATTTGCTTTAGGTGATAAATGGGCCTTCGATTCTGGCTTGGGCAGCATACAGTTGTTTGCATGTGGCACGGGCTTGGCCCTGTTGATTTTGTGGATTGGAGCTGCAATGCTTGGTGAAGTGGCCTTCCGTGCCACAGATGCAGCAACCGCTAGTCCCTAGGTGGCATTCTCCTAGGTGATTCTTCTAGCACTTTGGACAAGGCAGGTGTTGATTGCCATTTCCCCCACGGTTGTTCTTTTTCTGGGGGAAATTCCTCTGCTACCCCTAGTTGCTTAGGTTCCCTTTTCTTTTGTTGTTGTTGTGGGGTTGCTTGTTGTTCTGGTTATTTCCCACATTCTAACCCCTATGTTGAGACTCGGGGTACAGTCTGCCCTTGGTCGGTCTGGCTTATGTCTTCTCTTCCCGCTTAGCCTTGAAAATCTATGCTTTTCTCTCCCTGTCTTAGGCCAACCAATACTCTACTCAGATGGCCCTACTGACACACTCAGCCACGATTATGGGTCCGTGGCTTCCACCACATACTTGGATGGCAATGTCTATCCTAAACATTTTCAATATTCTTCTTACCTTCTCCTTCTCCTTCTCCGTCGATACTAGGTCAGGACACAGTCGGGCTAGCTGCTTGAATTTCTGGACCGCTTCCATCATGCTCATGCTACCTTAGCATAGATTGTTGAACTCGTCCTATTGCGCTGCCAGGGCCTTATTGTTAAAGTACATCTCTTTAATTCATCGATGAAGTCTGCCCAACTCATCTCATTCACATTCCTTCTAATGGCCATTGTTTTCCACCACTGGCGAGCTCTCTTGCGCAAGGCGAGGGAGGCACATAGCACCTTCTCCCTCTCTGTTAGTGTTATGAGGTCCAATATGACCTGGACGTTGGTCAGTCAGTCATCAGCTTTGATGGAGTTTGTAGTCTCTTCGAATTCTAGCACCTTCATGCGCTGAAATTTCTTGTATAAATTGCCATCTCTATGGGCCAGCATAGGTACGTTGACTACTGTGGGAGTAGCCACTGCTGATGGTGCTGGCATAGCCTAGACTGGTAGGGCCGCCTGTTCTCTATGAGTGTCAGGGGCTACTGAAGCTGCTTGAGCTGGCACCTCCACTAGTTGTGGTGCCTGAGGTTGTCGATTCAATTGCTCCCTGAGTTAGTTAAGGTCCCGTTATTAGTTTAACATCATCTCTGCATGGTTGTGAGCGTTGCCATTAGCCCGTCATCTCGAGTAGCTTGATTAGTCTGAGCCCTTATTCTCGCCATCGTTCTTATGTAACCCTATGACATAACGGGAAAGAAAGAACATAAGTCTTTTTAAACTTTGTACTTGGGACTCGTATTGCATATCATTTTTCTTAACTTAAACATCATAGATATAAGTATACGTATTATATCTTTCATTTCTTCTCTTACTCTTGTGATGTTTAATGTGATTGCCGCATCATATTGGGACATCATCTGAGTCCCAGGAACCGTCCTGCACTCTTTATTATACCATGATCATACTTGTGGAAAAAAAATCATATTTAGGCCCTCAGGGCAAAATGGTACTACTTTTCATAAAATCTCTCACAAAACATATATATATATACTCAAAAAATACACACAAACTTCTAGTTTGGTGGGAACAATACACTCGTCCTAAAATACGATCCCAAAAAGTACAATTAACTAAATCAGATGGGGGAAGCTACTGTTCCCCTTTACATATTTACAAACAAAATTCCCATAAAAAGGGTTACTACTACTCAGAAGACATTCTAGACTCAGCATCCGATATCATCTCGTCCTCACTGTCGCTAAGTGGGAACTTCTCCTCATCTCCCCAGATAATACTGCCCTTATCGTCACTAGCGATGATAACCTGGGGCTCATATATCTCTATCCACTCATCGTCACTAATGTGATCGGGGAGCTCCTCTTCCTCATCGTCAGGTTGGGCATTAGGGATAGTCTCATCATTGTTTTCCTCCTCATGGTACTCAGGAGGCTGAGGGGCTAGCTCAAGGTCCTTCATCAGATCCCCATGGTCCTCGGGTGCTTCGAGTACTGCTGGCTGAGGTTTGGCCATAAGCTCTTCGTTGGCAAGTTGGGGTGCTGTGTCTGCCAGGTCACCCCCTATGTTAGCTGCCATTACGAAGCCTTCACCAAATGTAGGGTTGAGTACCACTCTCTCTGCCTCTACCATGTCTCGGGTAAGGCGCCTCATATCCTTATATGGCGGAGGGTAGGGAACAAGGTCCCTCATATACCATGGTGCACCTCTGCATAGTAGGTCGGCTATCTCTGAAAAAGGTCTACCCTGAAGGATGTGAGGCATCATGGTGTCCAGAAACCTCTAGCAATAGTGCACCATGGTCTCTCCCTTATAGATATCCCAAATACCAGAGAGGACCTGGTATCGCATCTCGTGCATATCTCCCCATATATCTTCATCTTGGGCTAGTGTAGTACTATCACAGAGGTCATAGTGAAATTTACCCCACTGCACCGGATGCCTGATCCTACACCGTTCATTCCACTAGGTCAGCATTGGTCCTTGTAGTCTGCTGCTGGCCAAAATCACCCATAGACGTGGTGGAATATGGCATGCCTTGAAATAACCTCCAAGTGGTGAATCCAGTATGGAAGCTCGCTTGCGCGTCGACCATCGTCTATGCCTGGCCACATGGCGGTGAAAGCTAGACTCGTCTGTCGATTCTCTTGCACTTGCTGAGGGTCTCGTAGCGCGGCCATTATCCCTATTATAAATTAATCATCAACTTATGTACTAAATTTTGAAAAACAAAAGCTAACTTACTTGGATAGATGAGGCAGGCGTACAGCGATGTGAGGTAGGGTGGTAGGAAATCGCTCTGATACCAATTGTGACACCCTGTGCCTTTAGTGGCCTAAACCGTCACTTAAAACTGCTATTACCTATACTTTATCTTTACACTGATACTTATACTTTCTTACAAACCATTTATACTTACTTAAATTGTATTTACTTAGATACCCTAATTTTAGGGGATTTTTTTTTATATACACATACGTATTTACTATTCATGTATGTATATTTAACTATTTATTATTCCAAAATATATTGCTTAACGGTTACCATTCAAAAATACTATTTAACGATTACTATTCATAAATACTGTGTAACAGTTACTATTTAAAAATATCGTATAACGATTACTATTTAAAAATACTATTTAACGGTTACTATTCAAAAATACTATTTAATGATTACTATTCATAAGCACTGTATAACGGTTACTATTCAAAAATACCATTTAACGATTATTATTCAATATATATCGTGTATTGTTCCAAATTATACTGTTACTCAAAATACTATGTGGAAGAATACTCGCAGTGTGTCCACAAACTCGCCTCACATTCGCCTCCGCCACCATTATTGCCCATAGATGATTAAGCCATAGGATGCTTACCTACAGCATGAACACATTCCGTGAGCTTTACGCTCAGTAAGTACAACATGTTAACCGCAAAACATGTTTAAATATAATATATACTTAAAATTATATAAGCATACAAGTCATCCATAGATACCATATCACATACTATATCATCACTTATCATGTCATTGAATACAAAACATCACATACTTTATGCATAATAGAGTATATCTTATACTGAATGCATCTTATGATAGCTAGAAGCCTAGTGAACTAATGCATACGATGCTCAATGCATGATCTAGTTATGTTCATTTATGCTTCAATATATTTTCTTTCTTCCTCTTGTTTACTTAGGGCCTGTGTGTCAGTATCGTGTGTGCGCAAACCAACGGTAATGCCCGAGGTCACTAAAAAGCCGAAGAGCCATCAACAGATGCTCAACTTTATGCTTTATCTTACTTTAACTTGAGAACCTCTTCAACTAAAAAGGCCGGTACGACATGCCTATTAAATTCCATCTTGTTTATCTATTCTAGCCATATGCTTCTCTAAGCTGCCCCTAATTCTACGCGATAGGGACGTATGGCATCTTATTGGTTCTTTCATCAATCTACTTGATTGTGAAACTATATGCTATTATGCTGTCCAACTACGTGTGCATGGCATACATACTTAACATACTGTAAAACATCATTTTAAAATCATTTCATTCATGCTGTAGGCGGAGTTGTACTTACCTAAATCTGCAAGCAACTCGTACTCATGCCTCTATCAGCTTACATGTTACCACCTGTCATCAATAACGTATCTTATCAGCACCTTCGTTGAGTCACTAATATTGTTGGTGACTATTACTTGTGGTTCTATGTGGTACCGAGGCCCATCGGTACCCAATTGGCCTACTTTAGGGATTTGGAAGCTAACTTCTATCGTTGTTTGATTAATTATCTTCTTGACAAATTAATCATCGTTTCTTGCAGTGTTGTTTAGAACATGGTCCTTGACTGGTTGCCGACCAGTCAACTGACCGGTTACCTCGCGTTGGTAACTAGGTAGCCTACGGGTTACTATGTATAAACTTAGTGTAGTAACCGATTGGGTTACTTCATTTGTTTAGGTATGGTAGCCTATCGGGCTACTATTGCTTGTTTTACCAGGTTATTATGGCTCATTTGGTGTGGTAGCCCACCGAGCTACTAAGACTTGTTTGGTGTGGTAGTCTACCGGGCTACACACACTGTTTCGGGTTATTTTAGAAAAATGGTTTTGGTTGCCTCATAAAATCCTTGAAAAATCCTTGGAAAACAGCTCTGTTTAAGGCCCGAAATGACCAAATTTTTAAAACACGCGTAGGTCGTTCTCAAGGTCTCGACAAGATCTACAACTTTTGTGTTGAGCCCAAAGTCCTGTTCAGAATCTAAGTGGTCCATTTTTAATAAAACTTCCCAAGACTAATTTCTGGGTTTGGATTTTGTGCCCAGTTTTGTTCTTAGTTTTGGGCACCGAGTGAAAACCACCCAAAAAACCTATCGTAATGTCGTTTTTGACCAAAGGCTATTTAAAGTAAAAATGACCGTAACGAAATTTTCTTAAAACACCTTATTTTACCAAATCCCAAATTTAGACCCAAAGGGGGTCAAAATAGCCAAAATCAATGGCCTTTTCTTAAGGACAGATAGGGTCCAATCACTAAAAACGTTCATGCTCTCATTTGCACACAACCATTCATAAAAATAATGTAAACACAATCACAACCACATACACTTAAAAATGAAAAGCTAAGAGCTCAAAATAAACTTATTACAAACCATTTGCATAAACAAATACACATAAATGGCCTTGATCAAAATCTTAAAATCACTAAATCACCAAGGGTAGGGTTTTCGGTTATTAACTTTGTGCTTTGAACCAAGCATGATTTTGAACCAAGTCTTGATGACCAAAATGGCCACGGAAAACCAAGGGAATAAGCGTCGGTTTTGCGCTAGAAAATCACCTAAATAATTTCTCTTAGTATCAAATCAAATCAACATCGACAAACCACAAAGATTGATTCGAAATCTTACCCTTGAAAGACTTAGAATGACTTAGATCTGAAGTCACCTACCACAAGTTTTGTGACGCCTTAAATTTTATTTGAGGGTCAATATAATTTAAATAAAATTAGTGTGCCAAAAATTAATTAAAAATCTTTTGGAAACCCTAGGTTGGTTTCCTAGTCAAATTCCACTCAAAAAGTCAATAATTTTGACTTCAAAAACCCTAAAATATTCGGCCATTACTTGGGATTTTAATTAAAATTTAAATCCCACAAATCCAAGGAGGATTCAAACTCAAATTTCATCCCTTAAATATAAAGAAGAAATTCGGCCATAAAGTGTAGGAAATAAAGGAGATTTGATTTGAATTAAAAGCTAGGTCAAAACTCAATCAAAATTCAAATTATTTTTCCTTAAAAACTAATGGATAATTTCAACCACTTAAGGAAAAAATAAGGAGAGCAAAACCCTAGCCTCAAAATAGCACAAAATTTCCCCTTTTGCCCTTTAAAATATTCGGCCAAGCAAGGAAACTAAAAGGAAAGAAAAACCTAGTATAAAAACCCTTTTTTAACTCTCATTCACCTTTCCTTTCACTCTCAAACTTCGGTCAGCCTCACCTTATTTCCTCTCTGAATTTTTCTCTCCCAAAACACACCAAAATAGCAAGCAAAACCTACCTAAAGGCAGCTCAAAGATTCAACAATTTTTGAGACAAAAACAAGGTAATAAATCAAATTTTTCCTTCCTTCTTTTTTTTTTTTTTTGATTTAAACCCCAAAATTTATATGGTTTTTCTCCACTGTTTTTCCTACAGTTTTGAAGACTCCAACACTCACACAAATTCAGCCAAAAAGGAGACCAAGCATCAAAAATAGTGTAGCACAAACAAGGTGTGAATTTCTCTCTCTAAAACCCTGAAAATTTTGCTCATTGATCCCCTTTCAGAAACTCTATTATCACATGTGTAAAATTTTATGATTTTTGCCAATTTGATTCTTGAGTTGTGTTAATGACATATAAATAATGTTCTCCACGAAATTTCATGACCATTGGATGAAAATTGAATGGTTTGAGGCTAATTGAAATTCGGACAGAAAAACGGAAATCTGGAAAATTATCATATGAACAGTAAAATTGTGTCAGCCATAACTTGAGTTTTAAAAATGATTTTTGAGTGAACCTTGAGCCTAAAATTAAATTCAAGATGTCCCCTAAATGCATGCAAAATTTTAGAACCAAACTCATCCGTTGACCTAGTCAAAATATTTTTCTAAGATAGGCGGACAGAACTGCCAGTTTTTGAACTGAAACTGAAATCCTAATTTTATGCCTGAAAACAACCCCTCGGGTTTTGGCCTAATTGAATGACCAAACGATGTCTAAAAATTATAAAAATTATATGGAATTAAAGCTACGGATGTCTAGTTTAACATATTAAAATTTTAGAATTTTTGGGATTAAAAATGAATTAATATTGATTTTACAGTCAGCCTAGGTCAGTCTGCCCATGTCCAGTAATATCCTAACTTAAGGTTTTTCACAAATTTTAAATCCCAAATGTTTATTAAACATTTTAAAATCCTTTTGTGGCACACTAAAATGATTGGATGATTAGGTCTAGACCTAGACTGATCATATGTTGTGATTATAGGATTTATTTGACGTTCTTGCTTGATTTGTGGATCACGTCATCGCAACGCTTGTGTGATAATCGAGGTAGGACTTTCTAGCTTTTTCTGGGAGTAGTCAAGTGTTTTAAATTTCCCTGTTTTATTGATGGCATGTTGTTTTCAGTTTATGAAATTATAATATTATTTTTGATGAAATAAAACGCATGCAAAGTGTTTTGTAATAAATGTGTATTTTAAAGCATGTTTCGATAAATGGCATAATATAACTTGGAAAATACCATCTTTTGAATAATCCGGTGAATATAATTGAGCTCTAGTTCACGATCATTATAAATGATGCGTGCGTCCCAAAGTTGATGTCATGGGGGAAGGTCCCTAAACCCGCGCAGGGCCGTTTGGCCTATTTAGACTGTAACGAGATGATCTAGGATAATTCAATTCGAGGCACGTATATTATAGCTACGACAAGTCCTCACTCAAAATATGATGATTTATTTTAATGATTTATTACTTTTAATATCGGGGCACGTATATTGCAGCTACGCTAAGTCCTCAGCAGAATAAAACTTGTATTAAAAATGCTTTCACGAAATTGTTGATTATTTTTTTGAAATGATTATTATGCCATGTATTCTTAAATTGTTGATTATTTTTGGAAACGAATATTATGTCATACTTTTAAATGTTACCTGTTTAATCCACCTTTGTTTCTGTCCTACTGAGCCAGCACTCACATCCCTTTTCTTTGTGATTTCGAAATGACTACTTCCAGGTGCGGGAGGTAGCAGTTCCGAAAATCGTTGAGCTATCCGTTTCTACCGAAGATGATGCTATCCGTTTTCTCCATTTTCTTCTTTCTGTTTCTCGTTCTGATGTAATGAGACTTTAAGTTTGGACTTTATTTCATGTTATTTAAATTTCATGCTTGGGAATCTTTTATGATTGGTAATTTTTTTGAAGACCGATTTTGTGTTTGGTTTCCGCATTAAAAAGTATTTATTTTCTACTTTATTTTATTTTGTGGTTATGATGCTACTTTATAAATAATTAGGCTTAGCTAAATCATGATGTTGACCCGCTTTTCGTAATAAATGTTTTTCCTTAAATCTCGGGTTGATATTATGATTTGACTGCCGTGTCACGTATCTAAATTTTGGGCCGTGACAAATAATGGTATCAGAGCACCAGGTTTTCCAAAGGATTTTCATCAAAACGTTTTCAAAATACCCAAGCATAGTTTTTCTTACTCTTAGAAGCTTATAGGATTTCCTCTTCCTTCAATCTTATGCAGCAAAATGGCTCGTCCCGGCACGCGTAGTCAGAGGCAGCAGAGAGGCAACGACGAAGAGAACCCCGGGAACACGCAGCCTCAAGGGAGACAGAATGCAGCGGTTCATACACCGAATGATCAGCTAACGGTGATGCAGAATCTCACGGCGGCGATACAGGTTCTCCTCACTGTCTTACCTTTTGGAACACCTAACCCAGCTCCTGTAGCCAATGTTGTTCCTAATGAGACCCAGAGAGCGGGGAGTTCTTCTCAGACTCCTCAGCAAACACCTACCACCGAAAACCCTACCTTTGGAGCAGTACCTACCCAGCCTATGATACATCCTAAACAGGCAGCCCTAACTCTTTTCTTTAAGCCTCACGTACCCACTTTCGACGGCACGGGTACAGAGATGGATGCCGACTACTGGTTTGATGCCATTCGCAAGTAGCTAAAGTTGACTGCCACACCCGCAGAGTTCTGGGTTGAGTTTGCTTCCAACAAGCTGGTGGGTCTAGCCTCTACCTGGTGGGCTAGTATCGAGGATGGTTTGACAGAGGAGCAGAGGTCTTCTTGGATAGTTTTCGAGGAGAGTTTTCATGAGCGTTTCTTTTCAGCTTAGTTCCGCGACAGAAAAGCTAGGGAGTTCATCTGTTTGAAGCAAGGGTCTATGTCAGTGCGGGAATATGAAGCCAAGTTCACTGAGTTGGCCCAGTATGTGAAGAATCAGGTTTTGGATGAAGCTACTAAGTGTCTCCGCTTTGAGGAAGGGCTTAGCCTCTATGTGAAGAGGGGTGTACAACCGTTCCAGATCAGGGATAGCTACCAGCAGATAGTTGCTAAGGCGTTGACAGTGGAAGAGGGCGACAAGGAGTTCCTTGAAGCTCGTAACAGAAACAAGTCTGGACCAATCTGCAACAAGCTTCAGCACAAGCCGCAGACTCCTTACCAGAAGAACTAGCAGTCTCAGGGATCGGGTTCTCATCAGTTTTCTGGACAGCGACAGGGTCGGGTGAATGTGATTACCTGCTTCGAGTGTGGTGATGAAGGCCACAAAAGAAATGTCTGCCCGAAGAGATAGTCAAGAGACAATGCTCGTAGACATCATCATCAGTGGAATCAGAATGGTCTTCCACATAGGCAACAGTTTACTTCCCGGTCTTCGCAGTCACAGCGCCCTCAGCTTCCGGCTCCCCATCAGCCTCAGCGCATGAGCCAGTACACTGCGCCTTATGCTCCACATGCTACACCGCTGTAGTAGTTCCCAGTACCGAGTTATCAGAGACCGCCACCATAGGGTCAGAGTACGGGCTATCAGTGAGGAAATACAGCTCAAAATCGTGGTAAGGCACCACAGGTACACGCTCTTGGAGCTGACAGGATGGAGATAGATCATACATCGACTGCATTAGATGGTATAATTCCTATCTTTGGTACATATGCACGTGTTTTGTTTGACACCAGGGCTACACACTCTTTTATAGCCCAACATTATGCTTGTTCACTTAGTTTAAAACTACAAAGTCTTGACTCTCCCTTATGTGTGAAATCCACGTTGGGCACGACTACCGTTAATGATGGGTGTCAAGCCTATGTTTATGTTGGGGATGTTTGTTTGGAGGCATCACTTGTGGTAATGTCTATGTTTGCTTATGATGTTATTCTGGGATATGACTGGCTTTCCCGATATGGGATTATGCTTGATTGTCATAATCGTCGCGTTATCTTTACAATTGATTTCGGACATGTGGTGTCCTATCAGTTAAGCTTAGTTTCAGATGTTGATAGATCTGCTCTGAGGTTAGTGTCGAAGAGTAGACAGGGTATTCTTTGCTTCTTATCCTTGTGTGCAGTGGAAGGATCCAGTCCTAAAAAGAGTACCCAACCTATACCTGTTGTCGATAGTTTTCCCGATGTTTTTCCAAAAGCTCTTCCAAGTTTACCGCCTCATCAAGAAATAGAGTTTCGTATCGACTTAGTTTCCGGAACAGCTCCTTTTGCTTCTGCTCTGTATCGTATGGCACCTCTAGAGATGAAAGAGTTGAGCAAGCAGCTGGATGAGTTGAAATCGCTGGGCTTTATCCGAGACAGTAACTCACCTTGGGGTTCGTCAGTCCTTTTTGTGAAGAAAGCCGACGGTTTGCTACATCTCTGTGTGGACTACAGAAAGCTCAACAGTGTGACCATAAAAAATAAGTATCCGTTACCACGTATAGATGACTTATTCGATCAGTTAGGTGGAGCTTGTTTCTTCTCCAAGGTTGATTTGAGATCTGGTTATCATCAGCTTCATGTTATAGAGGAGGATATCCCAAAGACAGCATTCCGAACAAGGTATGGCAGTTATGAGTTCTTAGTAATGCCTTTCGGTTTGACAAACGCTTCAGCAGCCATCATGGATATGATGAATAGAGTCTTCTGACCTTTTCTTGATAAGTTCGTCATCGTATTCATCGACGACATCCTCATCTACTCCTGAACTCGTGAAGATCATGCACAGCATCTTAGTATAGTTTTACAGACTCTTCGTGAACATTAGTTGTACGGTAATAAAGAAAAATGTGAGTTTTGGATGACAGAGGTTAAGTTTCTCGGGCATATCATCTCAGGAGACGGTATATCAGTTGATCCATCCAAGGTTGAAGCGATTCTTAAGTGGGAATGACCGAAGAATGTTCCAGAGATCCGAAGCTTCTTGGGCTTAGCGGGATATTATCGACGTTTTGTACAGGACTTCAGCAAGCTCGCCGCTCCCCTCACCAATCTGACAAAGAAGGATGTACCTTTCGTTTAGGACAACAGCTGTGAGTCAGTTTTCCAGGAGTTAAAGAGTCGTTTGACGTCTGCACCTATCCTTATTATTCCGGATCAGGATCAAGTATATGACGTCTACATCGATGCTTCTCATCAAGGTCTTGGAGCAGTTTTAATGCAACAGAACCAAGTTGTCGCTTGTGCCTCATACAGCTAAAACAACATGAACGAAACTACCCTACACACGATCTAGAGTTAGCTGCAGTAGTGCTCGTGCTTAAGATTTGGCATTGTTATCTGTATGGTACCAGTTTTAGACTGTTTTCAGATTACAAGAGTTTGAAATACCTAGCTACACAGAAAGATCTCAACCTGCGTCAGAGAAGATGGGTAGAATACATGCAAGACTACGACTTCCAAGTCGAGTACCATCCGGGTAAAGCAAACATGGTTGTAGATGCACTAAGTAGGAAAAGAGAGGTAGTTCCTAATCCTGATCATGATGCTTCTATAATGGCTATGCAGATAGATGAGTGGGAAAAGGACAGAGTTCTTACAGCTTATCAGGTTCGTTTTGACGAAGTTCAGGGTCACCCAGTGTTGTACAACTTAGTGATGGAACCAGACTATGTGCAGAGGATCAAGGAGAATCAGTTGGCAGATACACGTTTCATTGACATCCGAGATAGATTGTTAAAGGGCAAGCATGTTGCAGAGTGGTCGATAGACGCCAGTGGAATTCTTTACAACGAGGGTCGCTTAGCAGTGCCACACATCCCAGAGCTTATACAGGAGATCTTATCAGAGTTTCATCAGTCGAGGTTTGCCATGCACCTAGGTGGAAACAAGATGTATCAAAACCTAAGACGGCAGCCTTGGTGGAGAGGTATGAAGTTAGATGTGAAGAACTTCATGGCCAACTATTTGACGTGTCAGAAGGTAAAGGCAATACGGGAGAGACCCGCAGGTCTGCTCCAACCACTTCCAATACCTCGATGGAAGTGGGATAGTATAGGAATGGACTTCTTAACTGACTTACCGAGAGCACAAGATGGATCCGATGGAGTCTGGGTAGTTGTAGATCGTCTCACGAAGACTGCGCACTTCATCCCGTTCAAGACGACTTGCAACAGGAACTAGCTAGCCGAGCTTTACATGAGGAACATAGTCAGATTGCATGGAGTCCCTTCAGTGATCATTTCTGATCGTGATACGCGCTTCAACGCTCGCTTTTGGCAAAGTCTACAGGAAGCTCTAGGCACAGAACTGAACTTCAGCACCGCTTTTCATCCGCAGACAGATGGTCAGTCGGAGCGTCTCATACAGAATTCTCGAGGATATGCTACGTGCCTGCGTTCTTGATCTTGGAGATGGATGAAGCAAACACCTCTGCATGGCAGAGTTTGCATACAACAACAGTTATCAAGCGAGTAACGGAATGACACCCTTTGAAGCGTTGTACGGAAAGCCTTGTTGATCACCCATCTATTGGGTTGACAACCAGGAAGCACCAATGGGTGGACCTGATATGATCCTAGACCAGTACGAGAAGATTGCCATCATCAAACAATGACTTCTAACAGCATAGAGTCTATTAGGAAATGCCCTAAGCATTAGAGACATTTTGATGTATTCATTTTGAACTGGATAATAAAATTATATATAGAGGTTATTCATTACATTGCTATCTGTCCTCGTCTTATTTACATGTTAAAGTAAATGTAAGCAAATATGGCTCACTGACTGCTTGTGTTAAAACTGCTGGAACGTTGCATGCAATGGACTTTTGTATGCGAGAAGACAATGTTCTAAAGTTAGCGGTCTAAACTATGGTCTATAGTCTATGGGGTTAGACCGAGCATCTAACTCATGTTAAAACTATTATGTTGTCTAAAACCTTGGAGGGGACGATTTGTCTTGACTGTCTGGAGCTGGACTCCCAAGTAGAGACATAGATAAGTTGCTTGGTGGTGACATATTAGACCGGGACTAAAGCGTGATTGATCTACGTAGTCCGCTGTGAGTGGATCAATCTGCTTTTGATGTTCATTGTGCAATAACCTTAATCCTGAGTAAATAAACTACTTCATGTATATGACTTGTGTACTTTGATGTTCCAATGGCTAAAGCGTCTCAGAGGTAGTAAGCTTATAGACCGGTTCATTGGGTGCATGACTTGTATACGATGAAGAGTTTGTTTGCAGATATCGGAATCATAACTCTAAGGAGTTAAAGGTATCCTCTTAAAGGCATTATACTGAATGTGAAAATGGACAAGGCCTTGGGTCGTCTGCTGGGTGGATGACTTCTTATTCACACATGGTGAATAATCATTTTCTTGATTCGGTAGTATAATGGAACTTTAAGATAGCCTGATCAGTAGGATTAAACGGACTTTGACCTAAGGCTGATCATGGATATCATATGAGGGTTTTGCATATATGACAAGGTCATTGGATAGTAGCTCATCACAGGCTTACGTAATACGGTATATAATTGGGAGTTCAGTTTCAGTTTTATAGTGGTGTGACTCTAAAATTAGTAATCATATGATTGAGTTGTTCGGTACAGAATGATGATCATATGGAATCACGGGAGCCCGATTATATATGTCCAATCAGTCCATCTACTAGCTCCACATAATTCCTTAACGTTTGGCAAATTGATTTGTGTATGCTATTGGCTAGTTTATTATGCATGGATGGTGATGACACAGGACTAGGATGGTAGACAAGATTCTCTCCAGTTGGATTCAGATTTTGTTTTGGATAATAGAGTATACAATTATTCGAACTCCAAATAAAGTTGCCATGATTTTATTTGAGATTGAATTGGAGTTGTAGAAAATTATCCATAAGAACAAGAATTTGAAACATAACCGTTTTGTGGAATTTTAATTTTGAATTTTGAATTTTGAATTTTGAAATTTGAATTTTGAATTTGAAATTTGAATTTGAAATTTGAATTTGAAATTTAAATGAAATTTGAAATTTGAATTTGAAATTTGAAATTCAAATTTTGTATCACAGTCCAAGTGGGATTTGAATTTGTTGTGGAAAATCCACAAGGTTTGAAATTCGAATTTGAGTTGGATTTGGAGAGGATAATCTTGTTAGAATCCTACTTGAATTTTGAATCCAAATCCCAACAAACTATGGACGAAATTTTGAGGATAATCCTCAATTGAATTTGGGATTTTGTGGATAAGATTCAAGGGAAAAATTCAAGTTTCAATCCCAGTTGAATTTGGATTCTCTCCTCCCTGAAAAGTGGCCGAAATTTTGGAGATAATCTCCTAGGAAAATTTGGTTATTTTGGATAAGGTTGAGATAAGATTTAAGCTTGAAAATCCTAGTGGAATTTTGATTCTTCCTTATCCTAAAAGTGGCCGAATATTTGGAGAAGATTTTCTCCTAGAAATTTCAGATTTTTTGGTTGAAAAAGGGAGATAAAATTCTAGTTAAATCTTGTTTAGATTTGGATTGGATTTATCCTAAGAAAACCGAATTTTATTGTTGGATTTTCCCATGGAAAAATTCAGATTTTTTGGTAATGGATAAGGGAGAATATCTTTTCCTAGTCTAATTTGAATTCAGAGAATCACCTCATGCAGGTCTATATATAGAGGTCCTGCCACTCCAGTTCTCTCAGACCACAGACTTTCAGGTGAGCGGGCTTATTGTTGCACAGCTCATTGTGACAATAAAGTTCTTTAGAGATCTGGGTGGTTGGAAGAAGACTAGCAGTGCTAGCATACCGATCGAGGTTCAGAGTGCCCACACACTCAGCTATTCGGGAATTGGAGAATAGTAGAGAAGGCTAGTTGGTTGAAGCCTCCGATCATTCTCCTCCTGCAAGATTGGCATCCTTGAGGTATGAGTTTTAATTGTTGTTGGTTTATTGTATATGGCATCATGAGATATTTAACGATCTAAAAATTTTTATTGTTCCGCTACGCCACTCTGATACGTTTTTACCGATTTATTTTCCTACAATTGGTATCAGAGCCAGGTTATGACTATGCCATGTACATAAATTAGACAATTACGTAGTCTTTTTATTTATGTATGGATTTGATATTTAGAGAGTGGCATTCTAGGGTTCCTTTATGTTGTTATCATAGATTATGTATAAAGTATGTGGTTATTTTAATTTTTTGAATTATTATAAGCATGCTTGTTTATACCAGTTATGGTTCCTTAGAATTTAGAAAAATTGTATCTAGGAATTTTTATGTAACCATGGGAGCAGTTTATTAACACTGTAATTTTCCTATGGATTTTAATTTTTGTCTCTTAGAATTTTTATAATTAGAATTTTTGTACACTGGAAACGGCTTAGGAATTTTTTTATGTAATTATTCTTGGAGGAGATTGAAGATTGAAGACCGTAATTTATTTTTCCCAAAAGTTAAATTTGATTTAAAGGTTGAAATTTTGATTGTGTGGAAAATTTCAATTTAATTGGGATTCAAATTATTTTTTGGAGATCCTAATAGGTAAATTGGAATATGACACGAAAATCGAGACACGACCCCTCGGGATAGGCCGACGGGCCTTGGTGGGGCTGCAGCCCCTGCCCTCTGGCAGGATGGGGCTGCGGCAGCCCCTGTGCAGGCCAACACCACCCACGGCCGCAGACTTGGCTTGCAGCCAAGGGTGGCCGTGGCCTGCCCAAGGCTGGCAGCAGCCTGGGCGTGCAGCCTCTGGCTGCAGGCGCTACCTGCAGCCTATAGGCTGCTGTGCCCAGCCTAGGCGTGCAGCCTGGCACTGCAGGCTTGGCCTGCAGCCCGGCAAGGCTGCACATAAGGGGCAGCCGTGGGCTGCCAGCCCCTTTGGGGCTGGTGGCTGCCCACGGCTGCTGCCGCCTTCAGAGGCGGCGGTACGGCGGTCCAAAAATCAGAAAATTTTGATTTTTAAATTAGAAACTTAATTTTAAATCATGTTTAAAAATATGTAATTGAAAATTTGAAATTTTTGAAATTACATATTATTACACATGATGTTTAAAATTGTTTAAAATTTAAATTTGAAATTTAAATTTGAAATTCGAATTTGGAATTTGAATTTGAAATTTAAATTTTTGGAGATTTAAATTTTAAATAATTCTTGGGATGAGAAATAAATGGAGGGGCTACATAAAGATGGATACAAGAAGACAGAACAAAATTCAAGACCCAAAGAATGCTTTAGATGGAATTTTGTAATCTTTATTTTCTTTGTTGTAGGATGGAACCATAGCTTGGTTATTCTGTCAATTATTTTTTCTGTGATATGTCAAGGATGTATAAATATGTATTGATGGATGTTTTGTATGCATATTTGATAACATGTCATATAGGATAGGTGAGTGCCGCTCATACTATATTGATCATACATATTTTGTCAAAACTTGCATGTTTTTCAAAATATTGAGTGGGAGAGGGTTTCAAACAAAACCCACGGCCTCCATTGTTGATCCATATGTGAAAGCATGGTAACACCTCGCGTCAGTTCTGCCCTGACCACACCCCTCGGTAGGTGTTTATCGCCGCCGGTATACTAGATTGGATCTCCTATATGGAAAACATGTTCGGTACGATCCTATTCATGACCACCCCTCGGTGGCTTGGTAGGACGTGGATCGGGCTACGTAAACAATGGTTATACACTCAAGACTCGTTTAGTTATTAACCTTCCCTAGAAGCTCTGTTAACTAAACTGGTGGCTAAATAAGCGGTTATTAATATATGTCTTAACCTTGGAGGATTTAAGGCAACATATATTAATTGGACGGGGTCCATGTTCTGGATATTTGTTTCCATGACACCCCTCGGTGGCTTGGGGCAATAGGTGCTGAGAATTACCGTTGCAATGCTACATGTTTTTCAAGTTTCATGTAGGAACATACTTGTATGTTTTATTTGTTAAATTATCTGTATATTTGCTTGGGCTTTGTAATGATGTCTAGTATAATTTTATTTCAGTTCAAAATGTCACCGACACCCCTCATTTCAATACTTACTGAGAATAAACTGAATGGCGACAATTATAAAGATTGGAAAAGAAATCTATTAATAGTTCTCAGCTGCGAGAGACACAAGTTCGTACTAGACGAACCATGCCCACCTGGGCTCAAACCTGACACACCACTTGAGGAGGTCCCGGTTGCCTATAATCGTTGGAGAGAATCCAATGAGATAGCTCGATGCTACATCCTTGCTAGCATGACGAGTGCTTTACAAAAGCAGCATGAGACTTATCAAGTTGCTGGGGAGATCATGGAAAATCTGGAGGACATGTTCGGAGGCCAAGAAAAATTGGCTCGACAGTCCGCTATCACCAGCATTATGAACTCTAAGCAAAAGGCAGGTACTCCGGTGAAGGACCATATGATCACTCTAATGGGATTCTTCGCTGAGGCTACCGAGAATGGTGCTGAGTTGGACTACAACACCCAGATCGAGATGGTGTTTCAAGACTCTGTCTAAAGATTTTATGGGGTTTAAGGCCGCATACAATCTGGCGACAAAGGAGTTAGGACTAACCGAGCTCATGAAGCAACTACAGGCTTATAAGTGGATGATCAGGGATGAGGATGCGGTCCGACCTAAAGGAGAGGCCAATTTGGCAGAATCTTCCAATCCCTCACGGAAGAAGAAGAGGCCAAATAAGAAGCAAGTGGCTTCTACTTCTTCTAATCCTTCTGTCTCGGACGGGAAGAAGAAGAAGAAGAACAAGAAGCCAAAGGACCCTAAAAAGTCCAAATGCTTCCATTGTGGGAAGGTAGGTCATTTCAACAAGGCTTGCCGGGAATTCCTAGGAACCAAGGGCAAGGAAGGTAAGGAACTTCATTACTTAGAAGCGTGTTTGGTGGAAGAATCAAAAGACACTTGGGTCATTGATTCGGGCGCCACTAATCATGTTTGTGTTTCTATGTAGGGGTTCGTGGAAACGAGAAGTCTACATGATAGGAGCCTCTCATTGCGGACTGGAGATGGTAGCTTTGTGGTGGCTGAGGTAGTGGGAGATGTTTACCTTTATTTTGATCAATTTAGGTTTATTTTATTAAAAGACTATTTTTATGTTCCTAATTTTAGGAGGAACCTTATATCGGTAGCTTGTTTAATAAAGGATACTTATTCAGTTTCTTTTAGTAAAAGAGTTGATATTCATAGAAATAAGTCTCTTATCTGTTCTGGATGGATGGATGGAAACCTATATTTGATCAAACCAAAGATGCACTCACTGCTTGACACTGAATTAATAGATAACTCTAAAAGGTTGAAAGTTTCTCACTCTAATAAGGCGTATCTTTGGCATTTAAGACTTGGTCATATTAATCAGGATATGATTCAAAGATTGGTGAAAGACGGTCCTCTGGAATCTCTGGAGGAGGTACGAGTTCCCCAATGTGAATCTTGTCTAGAGGGTAAAATGACTAAGAGGGTTTTTGGAGCTAAGGGTACAAGGGCTCAGGAGCTCTTAGAAATTGTGCACACTAACGTATGTGGCCCCATGAACGTCACAGCACGAGGAGGGTTCGAGTATTATGTCTCTTTTATAGATGATTACTCGAGGTATGGATATGTGTATCTGATGCACCGCAAGAGCGAAACCTTTGACAAGTTCAAAGAGTATCGTGCGGAAGTGGAAAAGCAATCAGATAAATCCATAAAGACACTTCGATCTGATCGAGGTAGCGAATACCTCTCCGATGAATTTCTAGGACATCTTGTAGAGAACGGGATATTATCCCAATTGACTACACCTGGTACTCCACAACAGAATGGTGTAGCTGAAAGGAGAAACAGGACCTTATTGGATATGGCACGGTCCATGATGAGTTATTCAACACTGCCATTATCATTTTGGGGATATGCTTTACAAATGGCGTGCTATATTCTGAACCAGGTTCCAAGCAAATCAATTCCCAGAACTCCGTATGAATTGTGGCGCGGCAAGAAGCCCTCCCTTGGACATATGAGAATATGGGGCTACCCAGCGCATGTACTGGATGGGGATGTGAAAAAGTTGGAACCAAGATCGAATTGTGCATGTTTGTAGGGTATCCAAAAGGAACTAAAGGAGGTCTGTTCTATAACCCGAAGGAACAAAAGTTCATTGTTTCAACCCATGCGACATTCTTGGAGGAAAGTCACATGAATGACTTTAAGCCTCGAAGCAAAGTGGTGCTAGAGGAGTTATCGAGTGAAAGAACTGCTCCACAGATTTCGGTCTTGGATGCAAGTCCGAGTTCCAGTGAAAGACCTGCAGACGATCAATAATTTAGGGTGCCTCGTCGTAGTGGGAGGGTTTCTAAGAAACCTAATTTCTTCATGTATGATGCTGAGGTATACCAGGCCGAGGCTCATGAGCATAAGGATGATCCGGTCACGTATGATGAAGCCGTAAATGATGTTGATTCTAAACCTTGGAAATAGGCTATGAACAATGAGATGGATTCTTTGAAATCCAACTCTGTTTGGGAACTTGTAGATTTGCCGGATGGGATAAAACCCATTGGATGCAAAGGGGTCTACAAAAGAAAGAAGGATGCGGAAGGGAGAGTAGAAACTTTCAAAGCTAGACTGGTTGCAAAGGGATACACGCAAAAGGTTGGAATCGATTACGATGAAACCTTTTCGCCTGTTGCTATGCTGAAGTCTATCCGTATTCTTCTGTCCATTGCTGCGGCTCTCGATTACGAGATCTGGCAAATGGATGTCAAGACGGCATTCTTGAATGGCCATCTTGAAGAGTGTATCTATATGATACAGCCCGAAGGGTTCGTAGCGAAAGGCCAAGAAAGGAAAGTCTGCAAGTTGCTTAGATCCATTTATGGATTAAAGCAAGCATCCCGCTCATGGAACCAGAGGTTTGATCAAGCGGTTAAGACATTTGGTTTTGAGCAGAACGTTGATGAACCTTGTGTTTATAAACGTATTCAGGATGGAAAAGTGGTCTTTCTGATACTCTATGTCGATGATATACTACTCATTGGGAATGATGTAGGGAACTTATCATCGGTCAAGCTTTGGTTACACCAACAGTTTGACATGAAGGACTTGGGAGAAGCTAATTATGTTCTAGGCATTCGTCTCTTTAAAGATCGAAAGAACAAAATGATAGCGTTATCCCAAGCTTCATACATAGATAAAATAATTGACAAATACGCAATGCAAGAGGCAAAGAAAGGCTCACAACCTTCTATTGCCGGTCTAACTCTTTCGTTGGACGACTGTCCCAAGACATCGAAAGAAAGAGAGCGTATGAGTAAGGTCCCTTATGCATCTACTATGGGTAGCCTTATGTACGCTATGCTTTGCACTCACCCGGATATATGTTTTGCAGTAGGTATGGTGAGTCGATATCAAGCAAATCCTGGAACTAAGCACTGGAAAGCTGTAAAGCATATACTCAAGTATCTTAAGAGAACGAGGTATTATATGCTGGTGTATTCTGGAGGGGACCTAACACCCGTAGGATACATGGATTCAGACTTCCAGACTTGTAAGGATTTGAGGAAGTCGACATTAGAGGGCATATGGAGACAGGATAAGTAGATGTATGTAAGATCGTGTCCGAGGACAACATCACCGATCCCTCTACTAAGACTTTGGCGGCTAGAAGCTTTGAGAGGCACGTAGAGGCGATGGGGATGCGTAACATGGCACATCTGCTGGCTCAGGGCAAGTGGGAGAATGTTAGGAAATGCCCTAAGCATTAGAGACATTTTGATGTATACATTTTGAACTGGATAATAAAATTATATATAGAGGTTATTCATTACATTGCTATCTGTCCTCGTCTTATTTACATGTTAAAGTAAATGTAAGCAAATATGGGTCACTGACTGCTTGTGTTAAAACTGTTAGAACGTTGCATGTAATGGACTTTTGTATGCGAGAAGACAATGTTCTAAAGTTAGCGGTCTAAACTATGGTCTATAGTCTATGGGGTTAGACCGAGCATCTAACTCATGTTAAGACTATTGTGTTGTCTAAAGCCTTGGAGGGGACGGTTTATCTTGACTGTCTGGAGCTGGACTCCCAAGTAGAGACATAGATATGTTGCTTGGTGGTGACATACTAGACCGGGACTAAAGCGTGATTGATCTACGTAGTCCGCTGTGAATGGATCAATCTGCTTTTGACGTTCATTATGCAATAACCTTAATCCTGAGTAAATGAACTACTTCATGTATATGACTTGTGTACTTTGATGTTCCAATGGCTAAAGCGTCTAAGAGGTAGTAAGCTTATAGACCGGTTCGTTGGGTGCATGACTTGTATACGATGAAGGGTTTGTTTGCAGATATCGGAATCATAGCTCTAAGGAGTTAAAGGTATCCTCTTAAAGGCATTATACTAAATGTGAAAATGGACAAGGCCTTGGGTCGTCTGCTGGGCGGATGACTTCTTATTCACACATGGTGAATAATCATTTTCTTGATTCGGTAGTATAATGGAACTTTAAGATAGCCTGATCAGTAGGATTAAATGGACTTTGACCTAAGGCTGATCATGGATATCATATGAGGGTTTTGCATATATGACAAGGTCATTGGATAGTAGCTCGTCACAGGCTTACGTAATACGGTATATAATTGGGAGTTCAGTTTCAGGTTTATAGTGGTGTGACTATGAAATTAGTAATCATATGATTGAGTTGTTCGGTACAGAATGATGATCATATGGAATCATGGGAGCCCAATTATATATGTCCAATCAGTCCCTCTACTAGCTCCACATAATTCCTTAACGTTTGGCAAATTGATTTGTGTATGCTATTGGCTAGTTTATTATGCATGGATGGTGATGACACAGGACTAGGATGGTAGACAAGATTCTCTCCGGTTGGATTCAGATTTTGTTTTGGATAATAGAGTACACAATTATTCAAACTCCAAATAAAGTTGCCATGATTTTATTTGAGATTGGATTGGAGTTGTAGAATATTATCCATGAGAACAAGAATTTGAAACACAACCGTTTTGTGGAATTTGAAATTTGAATCTTGAAATTTGAATTTTGAATTTTGAAATTTGAATTTTGAATTTTGAATTTCAAATTTGAATTTGAAATTTGAATTTGAAATTCGAATTTGAAATTTGAATTTGAAATTTAAATTTGAAATTTTAAATTTTAAATTTGAAATTTGAAATTTGAATTTGAAATTCGAATTTGAAATTCGAATTTGAAATTTGAAATTCAAATTTTGAATCACAGTCCAAGTGGGATTCGAATTTGTTGTGGAAAATCCACAAGGTTTGAAATTCGAATTTTAGTTGGATTTGGAGAGGATAATCTTGTTAGAATCCTACTTGAATTTTGAATCCAAATCCCAACAAACTATGGACGAAATTCTGAGGATAATCCTTAATGGAATTTCGGTTTTTGTGGATAAGATTCAAGGGGAAAATTCAAGTTTCAATCCCAGTTGAATTTGGATTCTCTCCTCCCTGAAAAGTGGCTGAAATTTTGGAGATAATCTCCTAGGAAAATTCGGTTATTTTGGATAAGGTTGAGATAAGATTCAAGCTTGAAAATCCTAGTGGAATTTTGATTCTTCCTTATCCTAAAAGTGGCCGAATATTTGGAGAAGATTTTCTCCTAGAAATTTCGGATTTTTTGGTTGAAAAAGGGAGATAAAATTCTAGTTAAAATCTTGTTTAGATTTGGATTGGATTTATCCTAAGAAAACCAAATTTTATTGTTGGATTTTCCCATGGAAAAATTCAGATTTTTTGGTAATGGATAAGGGAGAATATCTTTTCCTAGTCCAATTTGAATTCAGAGAATCACCTCATGCAGGTCTATATATAGAGGTCCTACCACTCCAGTTCTCTTAGACCACAGACTCTCAGGTGAGCAGGCTTATTGTTGCACATCTCATCATGACAATAAAGTTCTTTAGAGATCTGGGTGGTCGGAAGAAGACTAGCAGTGCTAGCATACCGATCGAGGTTCAGAGTGCCCACACACTCAGCCATTTGGGAATTGGAGAATAGTAGAGAAGGCTAGTTGGTTGAAGCCTCCGGTCATTCTCCTCCTGCAAGATTGGCATCCTTGAGGTATGAGTTTTAATTGTTGTTGGTTTATTGTATATGGCATCATGAGATATTTAACGATCTAAAAATTTTTATTGTTCCGCTGCGTCACTCTGATACGTTTTTACCGATTTATTTTCCTACAGAGTCGACAGAAGAGCTATGCATATCAACGCAGAAAGCCGTTAGAGTTCGAGGTCGGAGAGTTTGTGTTCTAAAGGTTTCACCGAAGAAAGGTATCTCTCATTTCGGAGTTAAAGGGAACCTAGCACCGCATTACATTGGACCTTTCGAGATCGTACGCAGAGTTGGTAAGGTTGCATATGAGCTGAAGTTACCCGACACCTTGGGAGTGCACAACATTTTCCATGTATCGATGCTGAGGATGAGTGCACGAATAGAGTCCGAAGTCATTTCAACAGATGATGTAGAAATTCAACCAGATGTCTCTTACGTCGAGGTTCCGGTGAAGATTTTGGATCGTAAGGTCAAGTAGCTGAGAACGAAAACAATACCCATGGTGAAGGATCTTTGGAGTACCCATGGTGAAGAGGAAGCCACATGGGAAACTGAGAAAGATATGCGCGAGAACCATGCTGAATGGTTCGCTAAGCAGTAGAGTACATGTAATGTAGTCGACCTAAGTTTGTTTTGTAACCCTACTCTGTTCATAGTGGTAGATATACCACTATATGTTTTGAAAGGTGCATTTAGATTGCTTAATGAAATGAGAAGTTATTCATATTCTTATCCTCTTCTTTAGTGTGGAGTAATCCTTAAAGTTTCGAGGACGAAACTATTTTTAGTGGTAGATATTTGTGATGTCTTAAATTTTATTTAAGGGTTAATATATAATTTAAATAAAATTAGTGTGCCAAAAATTAATTAAAAATCTTTTGGAAACCCTAGGTTGGTTTCCTAGTCAAATTCCACTCAAAAAGTCAACAATTTTGACTTCAAAAACCCTAAAATATTCGACCATTACTTGGGATTTTAATTAAAATTTAAATCCCACAAATCCAAGGAGGATTCAAACTCAAATTTCATCCCTTAAATATAAAGAAGAAATTCGGCCATAAAGTGTAGGAAATAAAGGAGATTTGATTTGAATTAAAAGCTAGGTCAAAACTCAATCAAAATTCAAATTATTTTTCCTTAAAAACTAATGGATAATTTCGGCCACTTAAGGAAAAAATAAGGAGAGCAAAACCCTAGCCTCAAAACAGCACAAAATTTCCCCTTTTACCCCTCAAAATATTCGGCCAAGCAAGGAAACAAAAAGGAAAGAAAAACCTAGTATAAAAACCCTCTTTTAACTCTCATTCACCTTTCCTTTCACTCCCAAAATTCGGCCAGCCTCACCTTATTTCCTCTCTGAATTTTTCTCTCCCAAAACACACCAAAACAGCAAACAAAACCTACCTAAAGGCAGCTCAAAGATTCAACAATTTTCGAGACAAAAACAAGGTAAGAAATCAACTTTTTCCTTCCTTTTTTTTTTTTTGATTTAAACCCCAAAATTTATATGGTTTTTCTCCACTGTTTTCCCTACTGTTTTGAAGACTCCAACACTCACACAAATTCAGCCAAAAAGGAGACCAAGCATCAAAAATAGTGCAGCACAAACAAGGTGTGAATTTCTCTCTCTAAAACCCTAAAAATTTTGCTCATTGATCCCCTTTCAAAAACCCTATTATCACATGTGTAAAATTTTATGATTTTTGCCAATTTGATTCTTGGGTTGTGTTTAATGATATATAAATAAGGTTCTCCATGAAATTTCATGACCATTGGATGAAAATTGAATTAGTTTGAGGCTAATTGAAATTCGGACAGAAAAACAGAAATCTGGAAAATTACCATATGAACAGTAAACTTGTGTCAGCCATAACTTGAGTTTTAAAAATGATTTTTGAGTGAATCTTGAGCCTAAAATTAAATTCAAGATGTTCCCTAAATGCCTGCAAAATTTCAGAACCAAACTCATCTGTTTGCCTAGTCAAAATATTTTTCTAAGATAGGTAGACAGAACTGCCAGTTTTTGAACTAAAACTAAAATCCTAATTTTATGCCTGAAAACAACCCCTTGGATTTTGGCCTAATTGAATGAACAAACGATGTCTAAAAATTATAAAAATTATATGGAATTAAAGCTACGGATGTCTAGTTTAACATATTAAAAATTTAGAATTTTTGGGATTAAAAATGAATTAATATTGATTTTACAGTCTGCCCATGTCCAGTAATATCCTAACTTAAGGTTTTTCACAAATTTTAAATCCCAAATGTTTATTAAACATTTTAAAATCCTTTTGTGGCACACTAAAATGATTGGATGATTAGGTCTAGACCTAGACTGATCATATGTTGTGATTATAGGATTTATTTGACGTTCTTGCTTGATTTGTGGATCACGTCATCGCAACGCTTGTGCGATAATCGAGGTAGGACTTTCTAGCCTTTTGTGAGAGTAGTCAAGTGTTTTAAATTTCTCTGTTTTATCGATGGCATGCTGTTTTCAGTTTATGAAATTATTATATTGTTTTTGATGAAATAAAACGCATGCAAAGTGTTTTGTAATAAATGTGTATTTTAAAGCATGTTTTGATAAATGACATAATATAACTTGGTAAATACCATCTTTTGAATAATCCGGTGAACATAATTGAGCTCTAGTTCACGATCATTATAAATGATGCGTGCGTCCCAAAGTTGATGCCATGGGGGAAGGTCCCTAAACCTGCGCAGGGTCGTTCGGCCTATTTAGACTGTAACGAGATGATCTAGGATAATTCAATTCGAGGCACGTATATTATAGCTACGACAAGTCCTCACTCAAAATATGATGGTTTATTTTAATGATTTATTACTTTTAATATTGGGGCACGTATATTGCAGCTACGCTAAGTCCTCAGAAGAATAAAACTTGTATTAAAAATGCTTTCACGAAATTGTTGATTATTTTTTTGAAATGATTATTATGCCATGTATTCTTAAATTGTTGATTATTTTTGGAAACGAATATTATGTCATACTTTTAAATGTTACCTGTTTAATCCACCTTTGTTTCTGTCCTACTGAGCCAGCGCTCACGTCCCTTTTCTTTGTGATTTCGAAATGACTACTTACAGGTGCGGGAGGTAGCAGTTCCGAAAATCGTTGAGCTATCCGTTTCTACCGAAGATGATGCTATCCATTTTCTCCATCTTCTTCTTTCTGTTTCTCGTTCTGATGTAATGAGACTTTTGGACTTTATTTCACGTTATTTAAATTTCATGCTTGGGAATATTTTATGGTTGGTAATTTTTTTGAAGACCGATTTTGTGTTTGGTTTCAACATTAAAAAGTATTTATTTTCTACTTTATTTTATTTTGTGGTTATGATGCTACTTTATAAATAATTAGGCTTAGCTAAATCATGATGTTGACCCGCTTTTCGTAATAAATGTTTTTCCTTAAATCTCGGGTTGATATTATGATTTGGCTGCCATGTCACGTGTCTAAATTTTGGGCCGTGACAAGTTTGAAGAGGATGGGTTTTGGTAAATTTTTGGAATGATTTATGGCTTGAAAAATGGAAGCTTGGGTGACTTAGAGGGGTCGGCAGCAACTAGAGGAAAGAGAGGGAGAGAGTTGAAATTTTTGGAGTGTGAAATGAAGGAACTAAAGCTAAGTTATGCTCACCCTTTTTATAGAAAAAACCTATGCTCACTTAACTAACTTAAGCTTGATTAATCTAGCCAACATTAGGCTAATTTGGGGACAAATTCTGCCCCATTTCTACCAAATGGGGCTGCATCCATTTAAGGGAGAAAAGATAAAAAATTTTGTTGATTGGAAGTGATGAAATTGGTGACATTATTTAATATTTTGTGTCATACTTGCCCCATTTTTTATTCATGCTTTTTGGGTTTTTAGCAGCTGAAAACTAGCTGGTTTTCTAGCTGTGGTGCATGGTTTTAAGGCCAAAAAAATTCATCTGTGTTGCTCTCTTCGCAGTCCAGTTTTCTACTGTGAATTTCAGTCCTATTTCGGCAGTGTTCTAATTTTCATCTAGAAATTGGATTTTCTGAATCCGATTGTTATACTAATGATTTCTAGATGATTTATACTGTTTATGAGCTCATTCTACACCAATTTACTATTCATTTCCTATACTGTAATTGTGTCTATACTGCGTTGTCCTTTCGCACATAAACTGAGGCGTTCCCGAATGAAATTTCAGACACAGTCTCTCTTGGCTAATTCGGATGTGTTGATTTCAATTTTATTAGCCTTATATCCGTCTGGGGTCATCTGGACTAGTTTTTGAGATCTATGTGATCCCACCTCGAAAAACATGTCAGGTGCCCGATTGACTAATTTGGGCGTCCTGAGTCTAAATATACCAGTTTCGGGCGAGTAAAGGTCGTCTTGACCCTCTTCCTGATACTATGTATCTCCCAAACTAAAATTCACGTTTTATGCTCAATTGACCAGATTGAGCCTACTGACCGTTAATATATCAGTTTTAAGTCAAATTAAGGTCATCTTGGCCAATAACTTGACACTGCATTTTTCATTATTCCCTTTTCATATTTGTCTATCTAACTCACTAGTCTGAACGTTCTGGCTCTGATTTTGTCAGTTTCTATACACGAAGAGGTCATTTGGACTAATTTCTCGATACCGTACCCTTGCTAGAGTTATTTATTGCTATTGTGCTCAGACGTTCGGTCCGAGCATTTTGGTGGTCTGTTCACTAGTCTTGTGTCAATAAAAACTCTAGTTATCAGCACTACGATTAGAGTCCTCTCTAGTTGAAGATATTAAAGAAGCCCAGAAACTAGATCCAAGTGTAATAAAAACTACAAGAAAAGGTTTTCGAAGACAGGGAATCAGATGTAAGCATCTCCAATGATAGAATGCTTTTGTATCGAGGGAGAATCTATGTCCCAGCTAATGAAGGACTTAGAAGACAAATCATGGCAAAAGCTCATGAAATATCATATTCCGTTCATCCTGGAGCCAGCAAAATGTATCAAGATCTCAAGATACAGTTTTGGTGGAAAGGGATAAAGAATGATATTGCAGAATTTGTGAGTAGATGCCTGATTTGTCAAAGAGTCAAAGCCGAGCATAGACATCCTGGAGGAAAATTAGAACCTTTAGAAATTCCAGAGTGGAAATAGGATAATATTACCATGGACTTCATGGTAGGGCTTCCCAAGACCCGAGGAAGGTATGATGCTATCTGGGTAATCGTTGATAGGCTGACCAAGACGGCACGATTCATAGCCATGAAGACAACTTTCACATGGGAGAAATTGGTACATTTGTATGTGACCAATATTATTTGGCTACATGGAGTCCCAAAGTATATTGTATCGGATCGAGATACACGGTTTACTTCAGCATTTTGGAAGTGCATACAAGAAGCTATGGGGACAGAATTACACCTTAGTATAGCTTTTCATCCCCAGACAGATGGACAGTCAGAGCGAACTATCCAAACACTGGAAGACATGCTCAGAGCCTACTGTTAGGAAATGCCCTAAGCATTAGAGACATTTTGATGTATTCATTTTGAACTGGATAATAAAATTATATATAGAGGTTATTCATTACATTACTATCAGTCCTCGTCTTATTTACATATTAAAGTAAATGTAAGCAAATATGGCTCACTGACTGCTTGTGTCAAAACTGTTAGAACGTTGCATGCAATGGACTTTTGTATGCGAGAAGATAATGTTCTAAAGTTAGCGGTCTAAACTATGGTCTGTAGTCTATGGGGTTAGACCGAGCATCTAACTCATGTTAAGACAATTATGTTGTCTAAAGCCTTGGAGGGGACGGTTTGTCTTGACTGTCTGGACCTGGACTCCCAAGTAGAGACATAGATATGTTACTTGGTGGTGAAATATTAGACCGAGACTAAAGCGTGATTGATCTACGTAGTCCGCTATGAGTGGATCAATCTGCTTTTGACGTTCATTGTGCAATAACCTTAATCCTGAGTAAATGAACTACTTCATGTATATGACTTGTGTACTTTGATTGTGATGATCAGGAAATATGCAGTATCAAGAAATTGGTTAAAATGACATTTTCTTGATACGAAACTGATATATTTAGACTCAGGATGCCCAAATTAGTCAATCAGGCACCTGACACGTTTTTCGAGACGGGATCACACAGATCCTGAAAACTGATCGAGATGACCTCGAATGAAGTTGAAACTGATAAATTTGGATTCAGCACGTCCAAATTAGTCAGTATAGCCTATTTGTATGCTCAAATTAGCTAATTGAGTACAAAGGTAATTTTTTTAACCGAGAAATTCACAGTACCGGAAACTGGTCAAGATGACCTCAGATGAAAATAAAACTGATATATTTGGATTCAGGACGCCCAAATTAGTCAGGATAGCCCATGTTGAAATTTTGGGCGAAGAAGTATATAAAGGGCGAAAAATCAGAAATTTAAGAAATAAGCCCATAACTTTCTCTTATTTTCTCTTTCCACCCCTTACCCGAAAATGAACAGTAACCGACCATCGGAAACGGTGTCCGTTTTCGACACCGCCGGTGTCATCGGAAAGCTCTCACCGAGCTGAGTCCAACGGTGGGTCGACTCGACGGAACAGCCGCCGCACGCCGCCGCACGCGCCGCTCGAATGCCGCCGGAGCCGAGAAATTCGACCGGTGATATCTTCGCCGTCCGGCCACCGTTTGCCACGAAACCGGTCCCAAAAGTTTCGTGGTGAAGAGAGGAGCAAAACCCATGCCGCCGATCGTCTCAACACCGGCGGAATCGCGCCGCCCAAGCTTCGAAAAAGTCGGTGAAACGCCGCCGTGGAGCCGCCGTCGAAACGCCCGATTCCGGCCGAGTTGAAGTGCGCCGTTGGTGCAGAAATGACCGCAGGGCTGAGGGGAGCAAAAGCCCTCAACCAATTTTGGGAAAAAGGTCCGACACGGCGGAGTTCCACTGTCGCCGCCGTGACCGCGGTTTCGAGGGAATTTTCCGACGATAGGGGCCTCCAAACATGAAATTGAGGCCACCAATGGATTCCTCTCGTCGAGTTCTTCAAGATGGGCTACTCATTTGCCACCGTCGCCGCCGTCAACCGCCGGTCAACGGCGAGTCAACGCCGGTCAACGGCGGTCAACGCCGGTCAACGGCGACCGGAGACCAAAAATTTAAGAATGGCCCGTTGGCCTATTTTCGATGTTCCGGACACATCCGCGATGTCAGAATTGCAAGACGGAGTCTCAAAGGCAAAGAACGGAGAGTTAAAGTTTATCCGCGCGAAACCGAACAGTTCATTCGATCGCCAGTGGAACGATTCCGGTAGTGACTTCGGTCCCTCCATTCCTGAGATTAATGTTTTTGGAATGAGTATATATGAATTATGTATTCTGCATTGTGAAATTGTAAGAAAAATGGACTATGTGTATGAAAAATAGTCAAATGAGAAAAAGTGAAAAATGTAAAGATTTTTACGTAAAAAGTTGAGTTTTTACGTAAAAATATAGGCTCTGGTATAGTACGTGGTAGAATAAAACGAGGTTAGATGGTTTCGAGGCGTTTCGTAAACGCCGGGAATCCAAAAATTAAGCGGAAATGCTGCCGAAATTTTGAAAACGACACAAAAGAGTATTTTAAGAACCGAAGGGTAAAAACGTGGTCGGGATGGAAACCCGAGCCCTTTCGGTAACCTAGACCCGAGAAAGAGCATTAACGCTCGAGAGTCAGAATAGTACCGCCCGAGGGTCGGTAAATAGTAAACCAAGAAATTATAGTAAATAAGGGCCAAAGCTAAGTTGCGAATCAAAGAATTGTAAGGTTATAATGAGAAAAATCCCATTAGGGGCAAAATGGTAATTTTGCCAAAAGTTCAGGGTAAAATAGTAATTTTACTAAAAGTTAGCAGAAAAGTTATAAATTGGATATTAGATCCTTAAATTTATGATCGAGAAATGAAACGTAGAATTTTTACGTTTTATTAAGTTTTATACATGCAAGAAGCATAGAAAATAACCGTTATTATTTCGGTTATAGGGATCCGCGCCAGACAATATGAAGAGACGTCTGCGGACTAAGGAAGCGAGAAAAGAGATGCTAGCAAGTATTTGTAAGTTCAAACATTTAATTGACTGCAACATAAATGAACTGGACATGTTATGTGTTATGTGTTCTATGTAGTAAGTTCAAACATTTAATTGACTGCAAAATAAATGAACTGGACATGTTATGTGTTATGTGTTCTATGTAGTAAGTTCGAATACTTAATTGACTGCAATGTGAATAGACTATTATGTCTAAGTATGATATGTGGTAAGTACAGACATTTAATTGTCTACTCACGAATGGACTTACCATAGAGTTGTGTTATATACATATATATACATTTAAGCTATTCAGTTTGTGACATGATACTAACATGTTCACGAGAATAGTAAGCAAGATTAGAAACAGAAAAGAGAAATAAGTTAAGTCAAATAATAAGACTTAAAAGTTAAGGTTGGCGTACCGGCCTCCCCAGTTGTGAGGTTCCTTGATAGCCTCCACCCCAGAAGTGTGGCGCTGCCTCGTTAATAATGAGGTAGTTTATGGCATGACTTACTACTTATAAGGTCAGTAGTCCAGAGATGACCTTAGAGTTGATTGGTGGGTCGCTCCCCTGATCCTCTATTGGTCTACGCGCACCAAGTACGTCCAACCACGGGCCCACAAGTGAAAGATTAAGCAGATAAAGTAAAGAAAAGAAAAGAAAGTAAAATTTAGCAAAGAAAAGCTAAGAATAGAAAGTGAAAGATTAAGCAAGATAAAGTAAAGGAAAATAAAGCTTAGCAAAGAAAAGCTAAGAAAAGAAAGTAAAGCTAAGAAAAGCTAAGAAAAGCTAGAAGAAGAAAGAATGAAAGTAAACAAGCATAATGCCACTAATATGTGTGCATATGCTTAGCAAGAAAAGAAAAGAAGAAGAAAAGTATGACATGAAAGAAAGAATGAAAGCAAACAAGCATAATGCGACTAACATGTGTGCATATGCTATGTTATGCATAAATTGATATGCATAAGTCAGTTATACAATTTTAAGTGTATCTGTGATGTTTAAGCATACATTAAGTATGCTGTGTTTAAGTTGATATGTGTATACAATATTTTGTATAATGTTGAGTATGTTATGCTTAAGATGTTAAGCATATATCCTGTAGATTATGTTTAAATTATGTTATGCTAAAAGAACGTTGAGATTGTTCTCTCAATGTTAGAATATGTTATATATGAAGTTGAAAGTAAAGTACAATGTATGTTCATGTTCTGATGCCACAGTTGATATCAGACATGTTCTGTCCAAAAGGTATGAGTTAGTATTTTGTCATGAATGTATGTTTGAACTTATTGAGCCTGTCGCTCACAAGTTTGTTTATGTTGCAGGTAAGCATCCTGCACGAAGATAAGACAAGTGATGGATGACGGATGGGTTCTGCATGTGTCAAGGGACTGGGTGAGGGTTATGGTACTACTATGAGTCTTCCGCTGAGCTGTTTAAAAGAGTATTAAAATGATGTTTTATAATGTAAATGAAGTTAAGGCAATGTAAAATATTTATTATAGTAAATGTTTTACGACGGTACAGTTTCCAAGTAAGGTTTAAGAAAAGAAAAAAAAAATTTATTCCATATTTTTATGTTCAAATGGGAAGTAGAGTAAGCATGTTAAAGAAAGTATGTTAAAAGTAAGATACCAGCTATTATAGATGGTATCAGAATAAGTTAGAAACAAGTTAAAAGTAAGTTGCCGACGACCCAAGTGGTTACAGTCTATTGCAATTGGCAACAGTGACTGACTGTAATAGTACTGTTTAACCCTACGTAGGGCGGGCCGTCACAGGTGGTATCAAAGCAAGGTTTACGATGGGTCTAGTTTAGAGTACCACCTGTTGTCACAGGTGGTATCAGAGCAAGGTTTACGATGAGTATAGTTTAGAGTACCACCTGTTGTCACAGGTGGTATCAGAGCAGTTTGACCATATCCCTCTTGGCACAATGCAATCCAGTTCGCCATCCAAGTAAGTTAGTTTATTTTGAATTGAGTAAATGTTTATTTATTGAAAATAAACCTTTTGTAAGGATATGACGATGAGATAATAAGATCATAAGTACAGGCATTAATTTCCTGTACGAGTTTCAAGGATAGATAGTACTTTTACTTTAGCATTCCATGGGAATGCAGGATTGGTTTTATGCTATGCCATTGAGATGATTCTCTGGCTGTGCTCCATTGATTAAGGTAACTGGGTCCTTTTGGCTGTTAGCACTTTCTGGGAAATGCTCTCGTGTGTACTGGGATCCTTGTGATCAGGATTAGCGCTTAACTGGACCAAGTTTCGCCATACCACGATTGAGTGATTCTCTTGGAAGAGTCCAGCATTAGCCCCAGTTTCCTCATGGGCAAGCAAGGTGTCATTTTCAACATTGCCTATGTTCCCTAGAATTGTTGATATATAAAAAGAAAGCAGATGTACAAGGCTATGATATATATAGCCTTTATGTTATATTAAAATGTTGAAATAACATGTAAATGTTGTGAAATGATATGTATAAGTGATGAACAAAGATGAAATGAAATCTTTGTACCCCTACTTGACTTAATTTTCGAGGACGAAAATTTTATAAGGAGGGGTGAATGTGATGATCAGGAAATATGCAGTATCAAGAAATTGGTTAAAATGACATTTTCTTGATACGAAACTGATATATTTAGACTCAGGATGCCCAAATTAGTCAATCAGGCACCTGACACGTTTTTCGAGATGGTATCACACAGATCCTGAAAACTGATCGAGATGACCTCGAATGAAGTTGAAACTGATAAATTTGGATTCAGCACGTCCAAATTAGTCAGTATAGCCTATTTGTATGCTCAAATTAGCTAATTGAGTACAAAGGTAATTTTTTTAACCGAGAAATTCACAGTACCGGAAACTGGTCAAGATGACCTCAGATGAAAATAAAACTGATATATTTGTATTCAGGACGCCCAAATTAGTCAGGATAGCCCATGTTGAAATTTTGGGCGAAGAAGTATATAAAGGGCGAAAAATCAGAAATTTAAGAAATAAGCCCATAACTTTCTCTTATTTTCTCTTTCCACCCCTTACCCGAAAATGAACAGTAACCGACCATCGGAAACGGTGTCCGTTTTCGACACCGCCAGTGTCATCGGAAAGCTCTCACCGAGCTGAGTCCAACGGTGGGTCGACTCGACGGAACAGCCGCCGCACGCCGCCGCACGCGCCGCTCGAATGCCGCCGGAGCCGAGAAATTCGACCGGTGATATCTTCGCCGTCCGTCCACCGTTTGCCACGAAACCGGTCCCAAAAGTTTCGTGGTGAAGAGAGGAGCAAAACCCATGCCGCCGATCGTCTCAACACCGGCGGAATCGCGCCGCCCAAGCTTCGAAAAAGTCGGTGAAACGCCGCCGTGGAGCCGCCGTCGAAACGCCCGATTCCGGCCGAGTTGAAGTGCGCCGTTGGTGCAGAAATGACCGCAGGGCTGAGGGGAGCAAAAGCCCTCAACCAATTTTGGGAAAAAGGTCCGACACGGCGGAGTTCCACTGTCGCCGCCGTGACCGCGGTTTCGAGGGAATTTTCCGACGATAGGGGCCTCCAAACATGAAATTGAGGCCACCAATGGATTCCTCTCGTCGAGTTCTTCAAGATGGGCTACTCATTTGCCACCGTCGCCGCCGTCAACCGCCGGTCAACGGCGAGTCAACGCCGGTCAACGGCGGTCAACGCCGGTCAACGGCGACCGGAGACCAAAAATTTAAGAATGGCCCGTTGGCCTATTTTCGATGTTCCGGACACATCCGCGATGTCAGAATTGCAAGACGGAGTCTCAAAGGCAAAGAACGGAGAGTTAAAGTTTATCCGCGCGAAACCGAACAGTTCGTTCGATCGCCAGTGGAACGATTCCGGTAGTGACTTCGGTCCCTCCATTCCTGAGATTAATGTTTTTGGAATGAGTATATATGAATTATGTATTCTGCATTGTGAAATTGTAAGAAAAATGGACTATGTGTATGAAAAATAGTCAAATGAGAAAAAGTGAAAAATGTAAAGATTTTTACGTAAAAAGTTGAGTTTTTACGTAAAAATATAGGCTCTGGTATAGTACGTGGTAGAATAAAACGAGGTTAGATGGTTTCGAGGCGTTTCGTAAACGCCGGGAATCCAAAAATTAAGCGGAAATGCTGCCGAAATTTTGAAAACGGCACAAAAGAGTATTTTAAGAACCGAAGGGTAAAAACGTGGTCGGGATGGAAACCCGAGCCCTTTCGGTAACCTAGACCCGAGAAAGAGCATTAACGCTCGAGAGTCAGAATAGTACCGCCCGAGGGTCGGTAAATAGTAAACCAAGAAATTATAGTAAATAAGGGCCAAAGCTAAGTTGCGAATCAAAGAATTGTAAGGTTATAATGAGAAAAATCCCATTAGGGGCAAAATGGTAATTTTGCCAAAAGTTCAGGGTAAAATAGTAATTTTACTAAAAGTTAGCAGAAAAGTTATAAATTGGATATTAGATCCTTAAATTTATGATCGAGAAATGAAACGTAGAATTTTTACGTTTTATTAAGTTTTATACATGCAAGAAGCATAGAAAATAACCGTTATTATTTCGGTTATAGGGATCCGCGCCAGACAATATGAAGAGACGTCTGCGGACTAAGGAAGCGAGAAAAGAGATGCTAGCAAGTATTTGTAAGTTCAAACATTTAATTGACTGCAACATAAATGAACTGGACATGTTATGTGTTATGTGTTCTATGTAGTAAGTTCAAACATTTAATTGACTGCAAAATAAATGAACTGGACATGTTATGTGTTATGTGTTCTATGTAGTAAGTTCGAATACTTAATTGACTGCAATGTGAATAGACTATTATGTCTAAGTATGATATGTGGTAAGTACAGACATTTAATTGTCTACTCACGAATGGACTTACCATAGAGTTGTGTTATATACATATATATACATTTAAGCTATTCAGTTTGTGACATGATACTAACATGTTCACGAGAATAGTAAGCAAGATTAGAAACAGAAAAGAGAAATAAGTTAAGTCAAATAATAAGACTTAAAAGTTAAGGTTGGCGTACCGGCCTCCCCAGTTGTGAGGTTCCTTGATAGCCTCCACCCCAGAAGTGTGGCGCTGCCTCGTTAATAATGAGGTAGTTTATGGCATGACTTACTACTTATAAGGCCAGTAGTCCAGAGATGACCTTAGAGTTGATTGGTGGGTCGCTCCCCTGATCCTCTATTGGTCTACGCGCACCAAGTACGTCCAACCACGGGCCCACAAGTGAAAGATTAAGCAGATAAAGTAAAGAAAAGAAAAGAAAGTAAAATTTAGCAAAGAAAAGCTAAGAATAGAAAGTGAAAGATTAAGCAAGATAAAGTAAAGGAAAATAAAGCTTAGCAAAGAAAAGCTAAGAAAAGAAAGTAAAGCTAAGAAAAGCTAAGAAAAGCTAGAAGAAGAAAGAATGAAAGTAAACAAGCATAATGCCACTAATATGTGTGCATATGCTTAGCAAGAAAAGAAAAGAAGAAGAAAAGTATGACATGAAAGAAAGAATGAAAGCAAACAAGCATAATGCGACTAACATGTGTGCATATGCTATGTTATGCATAAATTGATATGCATAAGTCAGTTATACAATTTTAAGTGTATCTGTGATGTTTAAGCATACATTAAGTATGCTGTGTTTAAGTTGATATGTGTATACAATATTTTGTATAATGTTGAGTATGTTATGCTTAAGATGTTAAGCATATATCCTGTAGATTATGTTTAAATTATGTTATGCTAAAAGAACGTTGAGATTGTTCTCTCAATGTTAGAATATGTTATATATGAAGTTGAAAGTAAAGTACAATGTATGTTCATGTTCTGATGCCACAGTTGATATCAGACATGTTCTGTCCAAAAGGTATGAGTTAGTATTTTGTCATGAATGTATGTTTGAACTTATTGAGCCTGTCGCTCACAAGTTTGTTTATGTTGCAGGTAAGCATCCTGCACGAAGATAAGACAAGTGATGGATGACGGATGGGTTCTACATGTGTCAAGGGACTGGGTGAGGGTTATGGTACTACTATGAGTCTTCCGCTGAGCTGTTTAAAAGAGTATTAAAATGATGTTTTATAATGTAAATGAAGTTAAGGCAATGTAAAATATTTATTATAGTAAATGTTTTACGACGGTACAGTTTCCAAGTAAAGTTTAAGAAAAGAAAAAAAAAATTTATTCCATATTTTTATGTTCAAATGGGAAGTAGAGTAAGCATGTTAAAGAAAGTATGTTAAAAGTAAGATACCAGCTATTATAGATGGTATCAGAATAAGTTAGAAACAAGTTAAAAGTAAGTTACCGACGACCCAAGTGGTTACAGTCTATTGCAATTGGCAACAGTGACTGACTGTAATAGTACTGTTTAACCCTACGTAGGGCGGGTTGTCACATTGATGTTCCAATGGCTAAAGCGTCTCAGAGGTAGTAAGCTTATAGACCGGTTCGTTGGGTGCATGACTTGTATACGATGAAGGGTTTGTTTGCAGATATCGGAATCATAGCTCTAAGGAGTTAAAGGTATCCTCTTAAAGGCATTATACTGAATGTGAAAATAGACAAGGCCTTGGGTCGTCTGCTGGGCGGATGACTTCTTATTCATACATGGTGAATAATCATTTTCTTAATTCGGTAGTATAATGGAACTTTAAGATAGCCTGATCAGTAGGATTAAACGGACTTTGACCTAAGGCTGATCATGGATATCATATGAGGGTTTTGCATATATGACAAGGTCATTGGATAGTAGCTCGTCACAGGCTTACATAATACGGTATATAATTGGGAGTTCAGTTTCAGGTTTATAGTGGTGTGACTCTGAAACTAGTGATCATATGATTGAGTTGTTCGGTAAAGAATGATGATCATATGGATTTGTGGGAGCCCGATTATATATGTCCAATCAGTCCCTCTACTAGCTCCACATAATTCCTTAACGTTTGGCAAATTGATTTGTGTATGCTATTGGCTAGTTTATTATGCATGGATGGTGATGACACAGGATTAGGATAGTAGAAAAAATTCTCTCCGGTTGGATTCAGATTTTGTTTCGGATAATAGAGTACACAATTATTCGAACTCCAAATAAAGTTGCCATGATTTTATTTGAGATTGGATTGGAGTTGTAGAAAATTATCCATGAGAACAAGAATTTGAAACACAACTGTTTTGTGGATTTTGAAATTTGAATTTTGAAATTTGAAATTTGAAATTTGAAATTTGAAATTTGAATTTGAAATTTGAATTTGAAATTTAAATTTGAAATTTAAATTTGAAATTTGAAATTCGAATTTGAAATTTGAAATTCAAATTTTAAATCACAGTCCAAGTGGGATTCGAATTTGTTGTGGAAAATCCACAAGGTTTGAAATTCAAATTTGAGTTGAATTTGGAGAGGATAATCTTGTCAGAATCCTACTTGAATTTTGAATCCAAATCCTAACAAATTATGGACGAAATTTTGAGGATAATCCTTAATGGAATTTCGGTTTTTGTGGATAAGGTTCAAGGGAAAAATTCAAGTTTCAATCCTAGTTGAATTTGGATTCTCTCCTTCCCTGAAAAGTGGCCGAAATTATGGAGGAAATCTCCTAGGAAAATTCGGTTATTTTGGATAAGGTTGAGATAAGATTCAAGCTTGAAAATCCTAGTGGAATTTTGATTCTCCCTTATCCTAAATGTGGCCGAATTTTTGGAGGGAAAATCTCCTAGGAAATTTCAGATTTTTTGGTTGAAAAAGGGAGATAAAATTCTAGTTAAAATCTTGTTTAGATTTGGATTGGATTTATCCTAAATAAACCAAATTTTATTGTTGGGATTTTCCCATGGAAAATTCAGATTTTATGGATATGGATAAGGGAGAATATCTTTTCCTAATCCAATTCGAATTCAGAGAATCACCTCATGCAGGTCCATCAACAGAGGACATGCCACTCCAGTTCTCTTAGACCACAGACTCTCAGGTGAGCAGGCTTATTGTTGCACAACTCATCATGACAATAAGTTCTTTAGAGATTTGGGTGGTCGAAAGAAGACTAGCAGTGCTAGCATACCGATCGAGGTTCAGAGTGCCCACACACTCAGCCATTCGGGAATTGGAGAATAGTAGAGAAGGCTAGTTGGTTGAAGCCTCCGGTCATTCTCCTCCTGCAAGATTGGCGTCCTTGAGGTATGAGTTTTAATTGTTGCTGGTTTATTGTATATGGCATCATGAGATATTTAACGATCTTAAAAAATTTTTATTGCTCCGCTGCGCCACTCTGATACGTTTTTACCGATTTATATACCCACAATTGGTATCCGAGCCATCTCATGACTATGCCATGTACATAAATTAGACAATTACTTAGTCTTTTTATTTATGTATGGATTTGATATTTAGATAGTGGCATTCTAGGGATCCTTTATGTTGTTATCATGGATTATGTATAAAGTATGTGGTTATTTTAATTTTTGGAATTATTATAAGCATGCTTGTTTATATCGGTTATGGTTCCTTAGAATTTAGAAAAATTGTATCTAGGAATTTTTTTTTGTAACCATGGGAGCAGTTTATTAACACTGTAATTTTCCCATGGATTTTAATTTTTATCTCTTAGAATTTTTATGGTTAGAATTTTTGTACACTGGAAACGGTTTAGGAAATTTTATGTAATCATTCTTGGAGGAGATTGAAGATTGAAGACCGTAATTTATTTTTCCCCAAAAGTTAAATTTGATTTAAATGTTGAAATTTTGATTGTGTGGAAAATTTCAATTTAATTGGGATTCAAATTAATTTTTGGAGATCCTAATAGGTAAATTGGAATATGGCACGAAAATCGAGACACAACCCCTCGGGATAGGCCGACGGGCCTTGATGAGGCTGCAGCCCCTGCCCTCGGGCAGGATGGGGCTGCAGCAGCCCCTGTGCAGGCCAACACCACCCACGGCCGCAGGCTTAGCCTGCAGCCAAGGGTGGCTGTGGCCTGCCTAAGGCTGGCCGCAGCCTGGGCGTGCAGCCTGCCGGTTGCTGCGCCCAGCCTGGGCGTGCAGCCTGGGCGTGCAGCCTGGCGTTGCAGGCTTGGCCTGCAGCCCGGTAAGGCTGTACAAAGGGGGCAGCCGTGGGCTGCCAGCCCCTTTGGGGCTGGTGGCTGCCCACGGCGGCTGCCGCTTTTAGGGACGGCGGTGCGAAGGTCTAAAAAATCAGAAAATTTTGATTTTTAAATTTGAGATTTAATTTTAAATCATGTTTAAAAATATGTAATTAAAAATTTGAAATTTTTGAAATTACATATTATTACACATGATGTTTAAAATTGTTTAAAATTTGAATTGGAAATTTAAATTTGAAATTCGAATTTGGAATTTGAATTTGAAATTTAAATTTTTGGAGATTTAAATTTTAAATAATTCTTGGGATGAGAAATAAATGGAAAGGCTATATAAAGATGGATACAAGAAAACGGAACAAAATTCAAGACCCAAAGAATGCTTTGGATGGAATTTTGTAATCTTTATTTTCTTTGTTCTAGGATGGAATCATGGCTTGGTTATTCTATCAATTATTTTTTCTGTGATATGTCATAGATGTATAAATATGTATTGATGGATGTTTTATATGCATATTTGATAACATGTCATATAGGATAGGTGAGTGCCGCTCATACTATATTGATCATACATAATTTATCAAAACTTGCATGTTTTTCAAAATATTGAGTGGGAGAGGGTTTCAAACAAAACCCACGGCCTCCATTGTTGATCCATATGTGAAAGCATGGTAATGCCTCGCGTCAGTTCTGCCCTGACCACACCCCTCGGTAGGTGTTTACTGCCGTCGGTATACTAGATTGGATCTCTCATGTGGAAAACGTGTTCGGGTACGATCCTATTCATGACCACCCCTCGGTGGCTTGGTAGGACGTGGATCGGGCTACGTAAACAATGGTTATACACTCAAGACTTGTTTAGTTATTAACCTTCCTTAGAAGCTCTGTTAACTAAACTGGTGGCCAAATAAACGGTTATTAATATATGTCTTAACCTTGGAGGATTTAAGGCAACATATATTAATTAGATGGGGTCCATGTTCCGGCTATTTGTTTCCATGACCACCCCTCGGTGGCTTGGAGCAATAGGTGCTGAGAATTACCGTTGCAATGCTGCATGTTTTTCAAGTTTCATGTAGGAACATACTTGTATGTTTTATTTGCTAAATTATCTGTATATTTGCTTGGGCTTTGTAATGATGTCTAGTATAATTTTATTTCAGTTCAAAATATCACCGACACCCCTCATTTCAATACTTACTGAGAATAAACTGAATGGCGACAATTATAAAGATTGGAAAAGAAATCAATTAATAGTTCTTAGCTGCAAGAGACACAAGTTTGTACTGGACGAACCATGCCCACCTGGGCCCAAACCTGACACACCACTTGAGGAGGTCCCGGTTGCCTATAATCGTTGGAGAGAATCCAATGAGATAGCTCGATGCTACATCCTTGCTAACATGACGAGTGCTTTACAAAAGCAGCATGAGACTTATCAAGTTGCTGGGGAGATCATGGAAAATCTGGAGGACATGTTCAGAGGCCAAGAAAAATTGGCTCGACAGTCCGCTATCACCAGCATTATGAACTCTAAGCAAAAGGCGGGTACTCCGGTGAAAGACCATATGATCACACTAATGGGATTCTTTGCTGAGGCTGCCGAGAATGGTGTTGAGTTGGACTACAACACCCAGATCGAGATGGTGTTCAAGACTCTGTCTAAAGATTTTGTGGGGTTTAAGGCCGCATACAATCTGGCGACAAAGGAGTTAGGACTAACCGAGCTCATGAAGCAACTACAGGCTTATGAGCGGATGATCAGGGATGAGGATGTGGTCTGACCTAAAGGAGAGGCCAATTTGGCGGAATCTTCTAATCCCTCACGGAAGAGGAAGAGGCCAAATAAGAAGCAAGTGGCTTCTAGTTCTTTTAATCCTCCTGTCTCGGACGGGAAGAAGAAGAAGAAGAACAAGAAGCTGAAGGACCCTAAAAAGTCCAAATGCTTCCATTGTGGGAAGGTATGTCACTTCAAGAAGGCTTGCCTGGAATTCCTAGCCGCCAAGGGCAAGGAAGGTAAGGAACTTCATTACTTGGAAGCGTGTTTGGTGGAAGAATCGAAAGACGCTTGGGTCATTGATTCGGGCGCCACTAATCATGTTTGTGTTTCTATGTAGGGGTTCGTGGAAACGAGAAGTCTACATGATAGGAGCCTCTTGTTGCGGATTGGAGATGGTAGCTTTGTGGTGGCTGAAGCGGTGGGAGATGTTTACCTTTATTTTGATCAATTTAGGTTTATTTTATTGAAAGACTGTTTTTATGTTCCTAATTTTAGGAGGAACCTTATATCGGTAGCTTGTTTAATAAAGGATTCTTATTCAGTTTCTTTTAGTAAAAGAGTTGATATTCGTAGAAATAAGTCTTTTATCTATTCTGGATGGATGGATGGAAACCTATATTTGATCAAACCAAAGATGTACTCACTGCTTGATACTGAATTAATTGATAACTCTAAAAGGTTGAAAGTTTCTCACTCTAACAAGGCGTATCTTTGGCATTTAAGACTTGGTCATATTAATCAGGATAGGATTCAAAGATTGGTGAAAGACGGTCCTCTGGAATCTCTGGAGAAGGTACGAGTTCCCCAATGTGAGTCTTGTCTAGAGGGTAAAATGACTAAGAGGTCTTTTGGAGCTAAGGGTACAAGGGCTCAGGAGCTCTTAGAAATTATGCACACTGACGTATGTGGCCCCATGAACGTCACAGCACGAGGAGGGTTCGAGTATTATGTCTCTTTTATAGATGATTACTCGAGGTATGGATATGTGTATCTGGTGCACCGCAAGAGCGAAACCTTTGACAAGTTCAAAGAGTATCCTGCGGAAGTGGAAAAGCAATTAGATAAATCCATATAGACACTTTGATCTGATCTAGGTAGCGAATACCTCTCCGATGAATTTCTAGGACATCTTGTAGAGAACGGGATATTATCCCAATTGACTGCACCTGGTACTCCACAACAGAATGGTGTAGTCGAAAGGAGCAACAGGACCTTATTGGATATGGTATGGTCCATGATGAGTTATTCACTGCTGCCATTATCATTTTGGGGATATGCTTTACAAACGGCGTGCTATATTCTGAACCAGGTTCCGAGCAAATCAATTCCCAGAACTCCGTATGAATTGCGGCGTGGCAGGAAGCCCTCCCTTGGACATATGAGAATATGGGGCTGCCCGGCACATGTACTCGATGGGGATGCGAAAAAGTTGGAACCAGGATCAGAATTGTGCATGTTTGTAGGGTATCCAAAAGGAACTAAATGAGGTCTGTTCTATAACCCGAAGGAACAAAAAGTCATTGTCTCAACCCATGCGACATTCTTAGAGGAAAGTCACATGAATGACTTTAAGCCTCGAAGCAAAGTGGTGCTAGAGGAGTTATCGGGTGAAAGAACTGCTCCACAGATTTCAGTCTTAGATGCAAGTCCGAGTTCCAGTGAAAGACCTGCAGACGATCAATAATTTAGGGTGCCTCGTCGTAGTAGGAGGGTTTCTAAAAAACCTAATTTCTTCATGTATAATGCTGAGGTATACCAGGTCGAGGCTCATGAGCATGAGGATGATCTGGTCACCTATGATGAAGCTATAAATGATGTTGATTCTAAATCTTGGAAACAGGCTATGAACAATGAGATGGATCATATGAAATCCAACTCTGTTTGGGAACTTGTAGATTTGCCGGATGGGATAAAACCCATTGGATGCAAATGGGTCTACAAAAGAAAGAAGGATGCAGAAGGAGAGTGGAAACTTTCAAAGCTAGATTGGTTGCAAAGGGATACACGCAAAAGGCTGGAATCGATTACGATGAAACCTTTTCACCTATTGCTATGCTGAAGTCTATCCATATTCTTCTGTCTATTGCTGTGGCTCTCGATTACGAGATCTGACATATGGATGTCAAGACGACATTTTTGAATGGCCATCTTGAAGAGTGTATCTATATGATACAGCCTGAAGGGTTCGTAGCGAAAGGCCAAGAAAGGAAAGTCTACAAGCTGCTTAGATCCATTTATGGATTAAAGCAAGCATCCCGCTCATGGAACCAGAGGTTTGATCAAGCGATTAAGACAATTGGTTTTGAGCAGAATGTTGATGAACCTTGTGTTTATAAATGTATTAAGGATGGAAAAGTGGTCTTTCTGATACTCTATGTCGATGATATACAACTCATTGGGAATGATGTAGGGAACTTATCATCGGTTAAGCTTTGGTTACACCAACAGTTTGACATGAAGGACTTGGGAGAAGCTAATTATGTTCTAAGCATTCGTCTCTTCAGAGATCGAAAGAAAAAATGATAGCGTTATCCCAAGCTTCATACATAGATAAAATAATTGACAAATATGCAATGCAAGAGGCAAAGAAAGGCTCACAACCTTCTATTGTCGGTCTAACTCTTTCATTGGATGACTATCCCAAGACATCGGAAGAAAGAGAGCACATGAGTAAGGTCCCTTGTGCATCCGCTATGGGTAGCCTTATGTACGCTATGCTTTGCACTCACCCAGATATATGTTTTGCAGTAGGTATGGTGAGTCGATATCAAGCAAATCCTGGAACCAAGCACTGGCAAGCTGTAAAGCATATACTCAAGTATCTTAAGAGAACGACGGATTATATGCTGGTGTATTCTGGAGGGGACCTAACACCCGTAGGATACACAGACTCAGTCTTCCAGACTTGCAAGGATTCGAGGAAGTCGACATTAGAGGGCATGTGGAGACAGGACAAGTGAATGTATGTAAGATCGCGTCCGAGGACAACATCGTCGATCCCTTTACTAAGACTTTGGTGGCTGGAAGCTTTGAGAGGCATGTAGAGGCGATGGGGAAGCGTAACATGGCACATCTACTGGCTTAGGGCAAGTGGGAGATTGTTAGGAAATGCCTTAAGCATTAGAGACATTTTGATGTATTCATTTTGAACTGGATAATAAAATTATATATAGAGGTTATTCATTACATTACTATCTGTCGTCGTCTTATTTACATGTTAAAGTAAATGTAAGCAAATATGGCTCACTGACTGCATGTGTTAAAACTGTTAGAACGTTGCATGCAATGGACTTTTGTATGCGAGAAGACAATGTTCTAAAGTTAGCGGTCTAAACTATGGTCTGTAGTCTATGGGGTTAGACCGAGCATCTAACTCATGTTAAGACTATTATGTTGTCTAAAGCCTTGGAGGGGACGGTTTGTCTTGACAGTCTGGAGCTGGACTTCCAAGTTGAGACATAGATATGTTACTTGGTGGTGACATATTAGACCCGGACTAAAGCGTGATTGATCTACGTAGTCCGCTATGAGTGGATCAATCTGCTTTTGACGTTCATTGTGCAATAACCTTAATCCTGAGTAAATGAACTACTTCATGTATATGACTTATGTACTTTGATGTTCCAATGGCTAAAGCATCTCAGAGGTAGTAAGCTTATATACCGGTTCGTTGGGTGCATGACTTGTATATGATGAAGGGTTTGTTTGCAGATATCGGAATCATAGCTCTAAGGAGTTAAAGGTATCCTCTTAAAGGCATTATACTGAATGTGAAAATGGACAAGGCTTTGGGTCGTCTGCTGGGCGGATGACTTCTTATTCACATATGGTGAATAATAATTTTCTTAATTCGGAAGTATAATGGAACTTTAAGATAGCCTGATTAGTAGGATTAAACGGACTTTGACCTAAGGCTGATCGTGGATATCGTATGAGGGTTTTGCATATATGACAAGGTCATTGGATAGTAGCTCGTCACAGGCTTACGTAATACAGTATATAATTGGGAGTTCAGTTTCAGGTTTATTGTGGTGTGACTCTGAAACTAGTGATCATATGATTGAGTTGTTCGATAAAGAATGATGATCATATGGATTTGTGGGAGCCCGATTATATATGTCCAATCAGTCCCTCTACTAGCTCCACATAATTCCTTAACATTTGACAAATTGATTTATGTATGCTATTGGCTAGTTTATTATGCATGGATGGTGATGACACAGGATTAGGATGGTAGACAAAATTCTCTCCGGTTGGATTCAGATTTTGTTTTGGATAATAGAGTACACAATTATTCGAACTCCAAATAAAGTTGCCATGATTTTATTTGAGATTGGATTGGAGTTGTATAAAATTATCCATGAGAACAAGAATTTGAAACACAACCGTTTTGAGGATTTTGAAATTTGAATTTTGAAATTTGAATTTTGAATTTGGAAATTTGAAATTTGAAATTTGAATTTGAAATTTGAAATTGAAATTTGAATTTGAAATTCGAATTTTAAATTTGAATTTGAAATTTAAATTTGAAATTTGAAATTTGAAATTTGAATTTGAAATTTGAAATTCAAATTTTAAATCACAGTCCAAGTGGGATTCGAATTTGTTGTGGAAAATCCACAAGGTTTGAAATTCGAATTTGAGTTGGATTTGGAGAGGATAATCTTGTTAGAATCCTACTTGAATTTTGAATCCAAATCCTAACAAATTATGGACGAAATTTTGAGGATAATCCTCAATGGAATTTCGGTTTTTGTGACTAAGGTTCAAGGGAAAAATTCAAGTTTCAATCCTAGTTGAATTTGGATTCTCTCCTTCCCTGAAAAGTGGCCGAAATTATGGAGGAAATCTCCTAGGAAAATTCGATTATTTTGGATAAGGTTGAGATAAGATTCAAGCTTGAAAATCCTAGTGGAATTTTGATTCTCCCTTATCCTAAATGTGGCCGAATTTTTGGAGGGAAAATCTCCTAGGAAATTTTAGATTTTTTGGTTGAAAAAGAGAGATAAAATTCTAGTTAAAATCTTGTTTAGATTTGGATTAGATTTATCCGAAATAAACCGAATTTTATTGTTGGGATTTTCCCATGGAAAATTCAGATTTTATGGATATGGATAAGGGAGAATATCTTTTCCTAATCCAATTCGAATTCAGAGAATCACCTCATGCAGGTCTATAAATAGAGGTCCTGCCACTCCAGTTCTCTTAGACCACAGACTCTCAGGTGAGCAGGCTTATTGTTGCACAGCTCATCGTGACAATAAGTTCTTTAGAGATCTGGGTGGTCGGAAGAAGACTAGTAGTGCTAGCATACCGATCGAGGTATATTCTCCTCCTGCAAGATTGGCGTCCTTGAGGTATGAGTTTAATTGTTGTTGGTTTATTGTATATGGCATCATGAGATATTTAACGATCTTAAAAAATTTTTATTGTTTCGCTGCACCACTCTGATACGTTTTTACCGATTTATATACCCACACCTACGTTATAGATTTCCCCGGAAGTTGGAATGAGAAACTACCATTGATAGAATTTTCATACAACAATAGTTACCAAGCTTCCATAGGAATGGCACCGTATGAGGCTCTATATGGACAAAAGGGTAGGTCACCTATTCATTGGTGTGTTCTACGAGAAAAGCAACTGCACAAGGCTGATTTCATACAGGAAACTTCAGAGGCAGTTGAAAAGATTCAGAAAAGACTGAAGATCGCTCAAAGTTGACAAAAAAGTTATGCAGACAAACGACGAAGATTCTTGGAATTCAACGAAGGAGACTTCGTATTTCTTAAGGTATCGCCAATGAAGGGCGTAATGCATTTCGGTAAAAATGGGAAACTGAGTCCAAGAAATATTGGGCCATTCGAAATAATCGAACGCATTGGGAAAGTAGCCTATAGATTGGCTCTACCCCCAAATCTATTGGTAGTACACAATGTCTTTCATGTGTCAATGTTAAGGAAGTATATATCTGATCCATCACATGTGCTGAAGTATGAACCTATACAAGTTCAAGAAGATTTGACCTACCAAGAACAACCAATGCAGATTTTGGCACATGAGGAAAGGTGTTGAGAAATAAGACGATCCCACTAGTCAAGGTTTTATGGAGAAACTATAGTGTTGAAGAGGTTACGTGGGAACATGAAGATGAGATGAAAGCTTTATAACCCCACTTATTCTAATTTTCAAGGATGAAAATTTTATAAGGAGGGGTAAATGTCATAATCTAGAAATTTTACTGTTCTCAAAAATGTTGTATAATGTATGTACATTATGATATTTATGTACAAAATTGTAAAAACTATGATTCAATACTATTTAGAACGCGATGAAATGTTCTGACGGTTTTAGGAACGGAAAATTTTACCGAACCAAAATCAGACAAAATATGCCTTTTCAGTTCGAAAATTCTAAAAATACACTGTATGGCACTAAAAGATGAAATACTTACGGTATTGATTTTTAGTCAAACCAGAGTGAAATAAGGAAAACCGATCACACGGACAGCCTCAGAAACTCGTCTACGCGATTTTGGTGTAAAACCGTTCGGTTTGACTTTTGGTCAAAAAGTTTGACTCAAATAATTATGAGAAGTCAAAGATTGGGTATGAAACTTTGAAAAGATGTAAGATTACATTCAAATCCAAGGGCTAGGGTTTAAATTCAAGATGATCTAATGGCCATGATTCAAAGTCAACATGAAAAAGTCAAAGAAAGTGTTGAACAAATTAAAGATTGTTCTAGGGCATTAGGTGGCGGAAATTTAGAGGGAAAAACAGAAAAAAAAAATCTGCCCATTTTGTTTAATTATAAAGCAGCTCCTAAAGGGTACAAAAATTGCACAAAAAGCTTACAAAAAGGTCCCTAAAATTTTGCAAGTTGGTCCCTCCTTTTTGGCTTCAAATATGCACGGTTTTTGGCAAGGAGAAACCAGAAAAAAATCTGTTCTTCAGCCTCTTTTGCATCCATGAGCTTCTCCCCCAAAAATAGAAAAATTTTCTTCAAGACCTCTTCAAGAAAGTGTGTGAAATTAGTGTCTAAGTACAAGAAATCAAGGAAACAAGGTGAGCTTCCATTCTTGCATGGTTTTTGTTTGTTTTTTCATGAAAAATCCATGCGGTTATGGGCTATTTTGAAGGGAAAATTTTCAGTTTTAATGTGGTTGATTCTTGCTTGAAAGTGTGTTAATGGCATGATATTAAAACAAGTATGGAATCATGAGCATGAAAAATTAAGTTTAGGGCATTTTCACTCACAAAATCCATGGGCTATGCATGGTGCAGAAAGGTGAAGTTTTGGTGTTATTTTGCTTAGTTTTTGGTGTTGAAAATCATGTGGAAATGAAATGAAAGAAAGGAATGAAATGGATTTGAAAAACACAAATTTTTGTTTTTCATTTCTTATGAAAACGTGTGCAACCCTAAGTGAAATGTGAAACTTTGTGTTGATGAAAGTGTATGGTGAATATTGTTTTTATTGTGTGTGGAAACCAAGAAATGGAAATGGAAATGGAAATGAAAACAAAAAAATTTGAGGTTGATTTTGAAGAAAAATCCATGAGCAATAAGTGTTGGAAAGAAAATCTTCTTGATTAGGGTAATGTTTTTAATTTTTTAAGTTAGGTGGATATGCAATGAGATTGTAGAAAAAGTTAGAAACAAGAAAAATTAGATTTTGGTACTTGTTGGTAACCAAAATCCGTGGCTAGGTTTAGTGAAAATGAGAAGTTTTGTTAGGGTTATGTGGATGTGTAAGTTATGTTTTAAACCGTGCCTAAAAATGTAGAAAAACGGATTTATATCCCGTTAAAAACGAGTAAGTTTAATTGGAAAATTTTACGTAAAAAGTTTGTAACTTTTACGTAAAATTAGGTTTGTGGTATAGTACGTGGCAGGATAGTATAGGGTAGATGGTTTCAAAGCATTTCCTAAATGCCGGGAACCTAAAATTTAAGGGGAAATGCTGTCGAAAATTTTATAACGGCACGAAGGTTATTTTAGGAAATGAGGGGTAAAATAGGGACGGGAACTGGAAACCGGAGCCCTCTCGGGGACCTAGGCTCGAGGAAGGGCAATGGACAAATTTGAAAATAGTGAAATGTTCATTTGAGGTCCCGAACGGTTAAAAAAACGAGAAACGACTCCGAGAGTCGGGTGAATAGTAACCCAAGCATTTCGACAAGAAATGTTGTAAAAGTACAGTAAGACCTAAGAAAGATTATTTTATGATTTTTGGGACTAGAAAACCCTATTGAAATGCTAAAACGAGAATTTTACAATCTAAGGTCCCGTCAGGGGTAAAATGGTCATTTTGACCAAAATTATCCAAAATGCTAAAAAAGGACCGTAAAAGCCTCAGAATAATTAAATTAAGTTTTTAAAGGCCAAAATAAGGCTTTAAGTCAGTAAAACGGAGAAGAATCCTACTAAGGACGAAATGGTCATTTTGCCAAAAGGTTAGGAAAAGTGATATTAACACCTAGAATAGTAACCTAAGCCGTATAATAAATACAGAAGTGAAAATATGAATCCGAAACAAATAATTATGGATCTAGAATCAGAAATTTTATGTTTTACAATGTTGTAAATATGAAATGAATAGTAAAAATAACCGTGATTTATTTTGGTTATAAGGAATCAACATAAAGGTGATAAAAGGATGCTGGTTAACCCAGGAAAGGAAATGCTAGCAAAATATATGTAAGTTTAGACATTTATTTGTCTGTAACATGAATTTACTTGCTATGTTTATATGTTATGTATGACATATAAATAAGTATTAAGGTGCTGTATGCACACTAACGTGGAAAAATAAATAACCACAAATAAACAACATGATGTAAAGAGTTCTATATGAAAGTGGTATGCTGGCAGTCATAATGCCACCGGTCAGGAACAATATGAAAGTCGGTAAAGAAACCAGTATTGACGTGCCGGTTTCCCACACAGGTGGAGGTTCTTCATGTTTAGTTATGATATGGCTTCAAAACCGATTGTGGTACGTCCCAGGTATAGAAGTCTAATATTATGTAGACTATAGAGGATTGGCCAGTGGGTCACTCCCTAAAGTCCCTCTCAGTCATGTGCGCACTACGGTACAATCAATTCAGGGGCCCAACACCAGAACTCAATGCAAGATAAAGACCTAAGGCTCAAGATTTGCCATAATTGAGCATAATATGTACTAACTGTATGTGTAGCAGCTTAGGTCAAAGTTAACATGAATAGTACCAGTCAAAGTCAACCCTACTATTCATGGTCAACGATCAAAGTTACTATTTATGTGAATCATACTTTTTATGATTTTATGTTTTATGTTCTAGTATGTATGTTTGAACTTACTGAGCCTATCGCTCATGAGTTTATTCATGTTGCAGGTAAAAAGCTTGTACACCAGTAGCTAGTAGATGGACAGGGAGCATGATCTGCATCTGTCGTCAGGGCTGGGCAAGGGGAATGGTCCTGCTTATATTTTCCGTTGAGCAAATTTTGAAAGTTAATTTGGATGTTTGTAATACGATGTAAATTAAGTACAACCAAATATGATATGTATTACAGTATGTGTTTTATGATGTTTTACGACTCTATAGTTTCAAGATAAGTTTAAAAAAAAAAAAGAAAAAGAAAAAGAAAAAAAAATCCCCAGTTTTCATAATAAAATTTAAGTTTAAATTACGATCAGTAAATTACAAAGACGAGTTATAAGTAAGTTGCCGGCGATCCATTGAGGTGACAGTCTATCATAGTGGACTTCAAAGCTCTACTATGCTAGTACTATTAGCCTCCATGAGGGGCGGGCCACCACACACATCCGCCTTTGCCGTCATCACCGTCCAACATGGTCTAAGCCATAGGTTGCTTACTTATAGCATGAACACACACCATAAGCTTTACACTTAATAAGTACAACGTTCTATCCGCAAAATGTGTTCAAACATAATACATACTTAAAACATATAAGCATGTCATGCACTGAATCATTATACATATTAGGTGCAAAACCAAAGCATCACACGTAAATGAATACATAACTGGTTGCATAATAGAAAACATCATATAACTGAATGCATATCTACTATAGCTGGAAGCATGTTGTAACTATAGCTAAGGCATATTGTGAACAATGCATGAACCAATTATGCTCAATTTATGCTTCATTATTCATTATCTTTCCTTTATTTTACTAAGGGACCGTGTGTCAGTACAAAACTGCGTGCGGATCATCTGAAACATCCATGATCATAGTGAGCCTTACACTCGTGGGCCTTGTGCCTGTTATGTATTAAGAGCCATTGGCTTCGGCTCGTCATACTTAATGTGACGTCCGGTGCCCTGAGTGGCCCGAACCATCACTTAAAAACTACTACTTGTACTTTTACTTTAAAACTGATGCTTAAACTTACTTAGATACCATAATTTTAGGGATTTATTTTAAGGCATATGTATTTACTATTCATGTATGTATTCTTTAAATATACATCGTCTAAATCATTGGGAGTTCATTCATACATACATACTTATAACTTGTTCAACTGATTACTATTCAAAATATACTATTTAAATATACTGTTACTCAAAATTATGTGAAAGATTTAAACTTGTGATGGTATCCATAACCTTGCCCTCACATCCGCCACCGCCGTCGTCATCGCCCATTGGGGTTCAAGCCATAGGACGCTTACCTACAGCATTAACACACATGGTGAGCTTTATTGCTCAGTAAGTACAACATGTCATCCACAAAACATGTTTAAATCATAATACATACTTAAAATCATATGAGCATGTCAGGTATCAATATATACTACTAAAACATTGATCATATCAGAACATCACACATCATTGCATACAGAACATCTCATACTTAAATGCATAACAGAAAACATCGTGTACTGAATGCATTTCTACTGGAAGCATAATGAACTATAACTAAAGCATACTGTGAACAATGCATGATCCAGTTATACTCATGTATTCTTCAATATTCTTTTCTTTCTTATGTCTAACTAAGGGCCCGTGTGTCTGTACTGAGTGTGCGCAGATCATCAGAAACCTCGTTGAATCACTAATGCAGTCAGTGACTAAAGCAGATACTAACTTATGGTACCGATTATCGTTGGTACTAACTTGCTCAATTTAGGTGGGTTTGATTCTCTAGACATGGTTAATTAATTTATTACCTAATAAATTAATTAACATTGTTCTTTGGTCACTTTTATCACTAGTGACTATAACTAGTGTTTTTGTATGGTACCGAGGCCCCTCAGTACCCTATGGATCTACCTTGGGAATTTTGTATCTAACTTCTATCGTGTTTGATTAAGTTGTCTACTTGACAAATTAATCATCGTTCCTTACTACAGCGTTCAAACTTGGTTCTTGACTGGTTGACCGACCAATCAACTGACCAGTTATCTCGCGTGTCGTTAACTAGGTAGCCTACCGGGTTACTAAGTTTGTTTGGGTATGGTAGCCTGCCGGGTACCTCTACTGTTTTATTTTGAAAATTGTCTTGGTTGCTTTATCAAATTCTAAGGAAAATTATGTGCTTTAAAACTATCCCCTCATCATCCCATTGGAAGGTAGGGGAATTTTATTAAAACTATGTTTTTATTTTAAAAAGGGTAGAGCACATTTGGTGTTTGCATTTTAAAGGCGATTTTTGAACCACTCACTGAAACTATTTTAAAAACGTGTTTGAAACGACTTAGTTTGGAAATTTGGCGAAAATAAAACTTTTTGTGTCGACAAGATGAACAACTCTCATGTTCACCTCGGAGCTCAAATCAAACTCTAACGACTCCTAAGCTCACTAAACTCATAACTACTTATTCCCAGTTTTTGAAAAGTTTCCAGTTTTACGCTATTTTTAAAACGGCTCTGTTTGAGGCCAGAAACGGCCAAAATTTTAAAACATGCATAGGTTCTTAAAGATTTTGACGAGATCTACAACTTTTGTGTTGAGCCCGAGATCCAGTTCGGACTCTAAGTGGGTCATTTTTAACAAAACCTGAGACTGTTTCTAGGTTTAGATTTTTAGTCCTAGTTTTGGACACTGAATGAATACCACTCAAAAAACCTATCTTAGTTTCATTTTTTTCCAAAACCTATTTCACACAAAAATGACCGTAACGAAATTTCCTTAAAACTCCGTTTTACCAAATCACAAATTTAGACTCTAACATAGTCAAAATAGCCAAAACCCATGGCCTATTTTTGGGGACAGATTGTATATCCAGCCATTTTTAAACGTCCATGCTCACACATACACACATCCATTTGTAAAAATATAAACCATAACCACACAACCACATTACTCAAAAATGAAATGCTAAGGGCTCAAAATAAACTTATTATAACCCATGGCATAAACAAATACACATAAATTCCTTGATCCAAAACTTAAAAATAACTAACCACAAAAGGGAGGGTTTTCGATTTTAACTCACGTGCTATGAACCAAGCACACCGAATCAAAGCTGTGGTGACCAAAATGGCCGTGTGAACCAAGAAAGCTTGGGGTTGATTTATGCTAGGAAAGACACCAAAAATTTTCTCTTAACATCAACTCAAAACAATAACTAAAAATCATAAAGATTGGTTCCAAAACCTTACCCTTGGATGAACCTAAAATGGCTTGGATTGAAATCTCCTAACACAAGCTTGAAAGGGGCTAGCTTTTGGTGCGTTTTTGGCTTGAAAATGGTGGGTTTGGGGGTTGTGGAGTGGTTGGCTATAGCAAGAAAAGAGAGAGAAGAAGAGTTGTGGTTTTGGTAGCCAAATGAAAGAAAGTAACCCTTATTAGTCAAGCATGCCTTTTATAGGTAAAACTAACCCATCTTTCTTAAGCTTAAGCCTACTTAATTATCCACATTTTTTGCCTAATCAAAGGACAAAAACCTACCCATTTTAGCTTCCAATAGTCGAGGACTGCACACATGGGGAAGGGCCAAATAAACAAAAAAAAAAATTTGTTGGGATGTAATGAAATTTTAACGTTGTTTAATCAAAAGATGGCCAACATATCCCTAACTTTCGGGAAAACTTTTCCCACCTTTTAAGGCTGTGTTTAGGGCTTTCTTAGCTGCTTGCACATGGTTTTCTAGGGGAAAATTTCATCTATAAAGTCTTCTCTTCGCAGTCTAATTTCTGCCATTTGGTATCTAACGCTTTTTCAGTAGTGTTCTAGTTTTCACCCAAAATTGGATTTTCTGAATCCAATTTTTATACTGTCAATTCCTGGTCAGTTTGTACTATCTAAGAGTCCATTCTATACTAGTTTACTATTTATTTCCTATACTGTCATTGTGTCTACACTGTGTTGTCCTTGCGCACGTAAAACGAGGCGTTCTTGTGTAAAATTTCAAACATAGTCTCTCTGGACTAATTTGGAAGTGTTGATTTCAATTTTATTAGTTTTACATCCATCTGAGGTCATCTAGACTAGTTTTTAGGATATGTGTAACCTCACCTCGAAAAACATGTCAGGTGCTTGATTGACTAATTTGGGCGTTCTGAGTCTAAATATATTAGTTTCGAGGCGAGCTAAAGTCGTCTTGACACTCATCCTGATACTGCGTATTTCTCAAACAAAAATTCTCGTTTTATGCTCAATTGACTAGGTTGAGCCTGCCAATTGTTAATATATCAGTTTTATGCCAGATTAAGGCCGTCTTGGCCATTAACCTGACACTGCATTTCTACTATTCACTATTTACTATTCATTATCTTCTACTTAACTGACTAGACTGAGTGTTTGGACTTTGATTTTGTCAGTCTCTGGGCGAGAAGAGGTCATCTAGACCATTGTTCTTGATACTATACCTCGGCTAGGGTTTTTATCACTGTTGTGCTCAAACGATCGATTCGAGCGTTCTAATGATCTATTCACCAGTCTTGTGTCAGGAAATGGTCATCTGGACAGTTTGCTAATACTGCGTATCTTATACACCTATACACATAATGAGGTGGACCGATTTCACTGTCGGTCACCCCTTTCATTGCATGAATAGAAATTAAATATTGCTGTTTCTATTTAATCTATTAAACTGGCAATTATACTGTATTTTTCAACTTAATTACTCGTTGTGTGGTAATTAGGTTTCTCACATTACGAGAGTCTTTACGGTGGCTCTCTGCTCAATGCACGGCCATGTCCTAAAACACGGCCTTCTACACGTATACGGTCCAATCGGTACACGACCACTTACATAGCTGTGTACCTGACCATGCTCTTTAAGTTTGTGCTAAAAGACACCAATTTATTCCAAGTTTATTCCTTGAATTCTCATTAAATAGTACTTAGGTTACATGAACGGGGCGGTCTTTACACTTAAATTGAAAAACTTCTTCGAGCAGGAGAGGCCAGTATGACACGCTTAATGATTATCCAATTGTTGAATTATATCTGATATCCTCATGCCATAAGCTCTACTAAGCTTTCCCCTAATCTTATGTGATAGGGATCTAATGACATTTAACTCATGCTTTCATTAATCTACACGATTATGAAACTATATGCTCTTATGACATGCTTTGCAACAACTATGCACGGTTTGCATACTTAACATAGTGTAAAAACAACACTTTAAACTTATTTTTGCTCATGCTGTAGGCGGAGTTGTACTTACCTAATCTGTAGGCAAAACTTGTACTCTCACCCTTGTCAAATTATAGGTATCTACCTATCATCATAACGTATTCCATCAATACTCATCGCTGAGTCACTAATATCGTTAGTGACTAAAGCAACTATTAGTGTATGTTACCAATTACCATCCGTACTAACTTGCTCTCTTTTAGGAAAGCTTTGACTCTCTAATCATGGTTAATTAATTTATTTACCCAATAAATTAATTAACATTGCTCTTAGGTCACTACTATCATTAGTGACTATAAATTTTATTGTTGTATGATACCAATGCCCATCGGTACCTAACTGTTCTACTTTTGAATTTGGTATCTAATTTCTAATCGTTCTTGATTAATTTATCTACCTGACAAATCAATCACCGTTCCTCACTATCTCATTCAAACTCGGTCATTGACTGGTTAACCAACCAATTAACTGGCCGGTTAACTCGTACAGCATTGACTATATAGCCTACCGGGTTACTCGCGTATTTGGTGTCGTAGCCAATTGGGCTACTTCTACCGTTCTATTTATTTTTAAGAAAGTTGTTTTAAAAGTCTTATAAAAATTTTGGGGAAAATATATGCTCTTTGAAACCATCCTCATATCACCCCATTGGAAGTGGGGACGTTTTATCAAAACTATTTTTCCATTTTAAAAGGAAAAGAACACATTTTGGGTGTTCGTATCTTAAAAGTGGTTCTTAAACCATTTTATCAAAAACTGTTTTAAAACTTGTTTGAAATGATTTAATTTGTGAATTTGGTAAACATGAAACTTTTAGTCCTCAATGAGATGAACGACTCTCATGTTCATCTCGGAGCTCAAATCAAACTTTAACGGGTCCTAAACTCATTAAACCTGTGGCTAAACTTGTGTCCAGTTTTAGAAAAATTTCCAATTTTATGCTTATTTAAAAACTGCTCTGTTTGGGGCATGAAATGGCCAAATATTTAAAACTCACACAGTCATCTTAAAGGTTTGACGAAATCTAAAACTTTTATGTTGAGTCCGAGAACCGATTTGGATTATAAGTTGGTCATTTTTATAAAAACCGAAGACTATTCCTATTGCTTAGGATTTTAGTCCCAGTTTTGAACTCTAGTTAAAAACTACTCGGAAAACCTATATTACTGTCATTTTTGGCCAAAGCCTATTTGACATAAAAACGACCATAACAAATTTTCTTAAAACTTTATGTTTTACCAAATCCCAAAATTGGGCCATAACATGGTCAAAAATGGCCAAAACCGTGGCCTAAAAATTGAAACAGGTTGGTTTCCAACTAACCTTAAAACGTCCATTCACATATCCATCCATAAAAACTTAAAGCTCAAGCACACAACCATAAAAATACATAGCCAAAATGCTTAGGGCTCAAAATAAAGATTACTACAACCCATTACTTAAATAAATACACATAAATTTCCTTGATCAAAACTTAAAAAGTGCTAAACCAGAGAAAAGTGGGTTTTCTGTTTTACCTTGTGTGCTATGAACCAAGCACAATCCAGACCAAGGGGTGGGTAAACAAAATCTGTGTGGTCCTTGAGGAACAAAAGAGGGTCGGTCTTGGCTAGGAGAAAACACAAAAATATCCCTTCTTAATATCAAGCTAAAACCAACTAAAAACACAAAAGAATATCCTAGCAACTTACCCTTGAGTGACCTTGAAATGATCTTGAAGAGATGTTTCCAACACAACTAAAGTGAGGCTGATTTTTTGGTAAGTTTTTGGCTGACTTTTGCTGGGTTTCTTGGCTGGGAAATGGTTAGTTTTTGGGTTGGAAAGGGGGTCGGTTGTGGATAAGAAAGGAAGAGGAAAAGTGTTGGTGTTTTGGGTGTGCAAAAAGAAGAAATGATACCCTAGACCAAGCACATCCTTTTATAGGCAAAACTAACCAAGATTAATCAACCTAAAACTCACTTAATTAAGCCAATTTTCTTGCTAATCTAGGGACAAAACCCTGCTATTGGCTACCTTTAAAAATCGAGGAAGGGCTGCACATAAAAGGAGGCCAAAACGCCTTAATGCAAGGCTAGGTCATATGACAAAACTATTCCTTATTTTAATCAAAAGTAGCCATCACATTCCTTACTTTAGGGAAAAATTTTCCCTATTTTTAGGGCTGCATTTGGCAATGTATGTGCTACATGTGCACTATTTTCTAGGGGAAAAATTCATCTACAAAGTCTCCTCTTCGCAGTCTAATTTCTTCTTTTTGGTATTCGACCCTTTCTCAACGATGTTGCAGATTTTGATCGAGATTGGGATTTCTTGATCCGTTTCTTATACTGATTATTCCTGGTTGGGTTGTAATACCTATGAGCCCATTATGAGTCTATTTTACTATTCATTTTCTGTATTGTGGTTATGCCTACACTGTGTTGACATTATACACGCATAACAAGGCTATTTCGTGTGAAATTGCACACACAGTCTATCTTGACTAATTTGGACTTGCTGATTTCAAATTTATCAGTTTTATGTCCATCTTAGGTCGTCTAGACCAATTTTCAGGATCTGTGCGATCCCGTCTTGAAAAATGTGTCTTGCGCTCAATTGACTAATTTGAGTGTATTAAATCTAAATATATCAGTTTCGGGATGAGAAAAGGTCGTCTTGACCCCTCTCCCAATACTGTGAATCTCTCAAACAAAATTTAACGTCTTGTGCTCAATTGATTAAATTGAGCATGCTGACTGTTAATATATCAATTTTATGTCAAATTAAGGCCATCTTGGCCATTAACCTGACACTGCGTATTTACTATTCACTGTTTTTTATTTAACTGACTAGTCTGAGCTTTCTAACTTCGATTGTGTCAGTTTCTAGGTAAGAAGAGGTCATTTTTCGTGATATTATACATCTATTGGGGTAATTATCGTTACTGTACTCAGATAACCAGCCTGAGTGTACTGATGACTAGCTCATCGGTTCTGTGTCAAGAAATGGTCGTCTAGACCGGTTTCTTGATACGGCGTGTCTCGTATGCACATACACATAATAGGGTGGACCGATTTCACTGTCGGTTGCCCCTTTCACTACATGAATAGTAATTAAATGTTTCTATACCCCTTTAATTTATTCAATTGGAAAAATTACACTGCATTGATAACTTAATTACTTATTACATAGTAACTAGGTTACATGAACAGGGCGGTCATTACAGTTTTGAGGTGTTTCCTAAACACTAGGAACCCAAAAATTAAGCAGAAATACTGCCAAATTTTCTAAAACTGCACAAAGGGGTATTTTAGGAAATTAGGGGTAAAAAAATGTGGTCGGGATGGAAACCTGAGCCCCCTCAATGACCTAGGCCCGAGAAAGAAGGATGGACATTTTGAGGATTAGTAAACCACCCATTCGAAATCTCGAAATGTAAGAAAATGAAGAAAAACGACCCCTGTCGGAATAGTACCACTCGAGATACGGGTGTGAACTAAGTATGAAAATTGGGGCAATTGAAGTGGTAAAAACCGATAAAGACTAGAAAGTTGATTTTATGACTTTTGGGCTTAGAAAATCCAGTGTAAGCGTTAAAATGAAAATAATATGGCCTAAAGACTACTCAAGGGCAAAACGGTCATTTTGATCAAAAATTTCAAGAATGATAGAAAAGGACCCTAATGGACTTGGAATGGCTTAATTAAGATTCTAAGGGTCAAAACCAAGTTGTAAATCAAAGAAAAGTAAGGTTATGATGAAAAATCCCATTAGGGGCAAAATAGTCATTTTACCAAAAGTTAGCAGAAAAGTTATAAATGGGATATTAGACACCTACGTTCATGATTCGGAAATGAAATGTAGAATTTTTACATTTTACTATACTTTATGTAGGAAATGAGGATTGAAAATAACCATTATTATTTCGGTTATAGGTACCAGATCCAGACGTGATGAAGGAACATCTGCGGACCAAGAAAGCAAGAAAGGAGATACAAGTAAAAGTACATGTAAGTTCAAATATTACATTGTTTACAACATGAATTTACTTGACATGTTTATGTCTAAGTGTTATATGTTATAAGTTCAAACATGTAATTTGACCACAACATGAACTGACATATTATGTCTATGTTTATGTATTATATGAAAGTTGTGTATGTGAGTGTTATATGCACTAAAGTATGACTAACATAACGCGTACTATGAAAACTACATTAAGAAAGAAATGATTTATGAAATGCTTATGAAAGAAAAGAAATGAATGAAAGAAAGAAAAGAAAAGAAATGAAAGAAAGAAAGAAAGAATGAATGAATGAACGAAAGAAAGAAAGAAATGTAAAGTATTCGAGGCAAAGGGGCAATGAGAATGTCACCTGGTCGGAACCACATGAAAGACAGTAAGGAAAGATAAGAATAAGCAAGATAATAAGACTGAAGCTTTAAATGTTGGTGTACTAGCCTCCAAAAGGTGAGGTTTCATGTTATGGCTTCCAATTCGACAGTGGTGCATCCTGGGTGTGAAAGTTTAATGTTCAAGTTTAAGATACGACCATCAATGGGGACCCGCATGTGAAACTAAAGTAAAGTAAAGAAAAGAAAAGAAAAGAATGATATGAAAGAAAGAAAGAACAAGGGAAATGAAAGAATGAAAAATAAGCAAGCATAATATGAACTAACACCATGTTTGATGATATGCGCTATGTGCTACATTAAGTATGTTTATGATGTTAAGTATGTTCATGATGTTAAAGTATGATATATATGAAAGTATATTCATGATATTAAGTATGTCAAGTATGATTATGATGTAAAGTATGTTCAAGTATGTACAAGTATGTTTACAATGTTATGTATGTTATGTATGAAGTTTAAAGTAATGTATGATATATGTTATGTTAATGTTCTGATGCCACAGTTGGTATCAGATATGCTCTACCCTATATGGTATAAGTTCTTATATGTTATGTATGTATGTTTGAACTTACTGAGCAATTAGCTCGTAAGTTTGTTCATGTTGCAGGTAAGCAACCTGCATGACGATAAGACAAGTGATAGCTGATGAATGAAATCTACATGTGCCAAGGGACTGGGCGAGGGTTATGGTGTAGGATAATAACTCGGTAAAAACAGTATCAGAGTGATGCAGCGGAACAATAAAAATTTTTAGATCGTTAAATATCTCATGATGCCATATACAATAAATCAACAACAATTAAAACTCATACCTCAAGGACGCCAATCTTGCAGGAGGAGAATGACCGGAGGCTTCAACCAACTAGCCTTCTCTACTATTCTCCAATTCCCGAATGGCTGAGTATGTGGGCACTCTGAACCTCGATCGGTATGCTAGCACTGCTAGTCTTCTTCCGACCACCCAGATCTCTAAAGAACTTTATTGTCACGATGAGCTATGCAACAATAAGCCTGCTCACCTGAGAGTCTGTGGTCTGAGAGAACTGGAGTGGCAGGACCTCTATTTATAGACCTGCATAAGGTGATTCTCTGAATTTGAATTGGATTAGGAAAAGATATTTTCCCTTATCCATATCCATAAAATCCGAATTTTTCCAAGGGAGAATCTCAACAAAAAATTCGGTTTTCTTAGGATAAATCCAATCCAAATCAAAACAAGATTTTAACTAGAATTTTATCTCCCTTTTCCAACAAAAAAATCCAAATTTTTCTTGGAGAAAATCTCCTCATAAATTTCGGCCATTATGGATAAGGGAGAATCAAAAATTCTACTAGGATTTTTCAAGCTTGAATCTTATCTCAACCTTATCCAAAATAACCGAATTTCCTAGGAGATTTTCTCCCTAATTTCGGTCACTTTTCAGGGAAGGAGAGAATCCAAATTCAACTAGGATTGAAACTTGAATTTTCCCTTGAATCTTATCCACAAAAATCCGAAATTTCCTTGAGGATTATCCTCAAAAATTTCGTCCACTTTTGTTGGGATTTGTATTCAAAATTCAAGTAGGATTCTAACAAGATTATCCTCTCCAAATCCAACTCAAATTCGAATTTCAAACCTTGTGGATTTTCCACAACAAATTCGAATCCTGCTTGGACTGTGATTCAAAATTTGAATTTCAAATTTCAAATTCAAATTTCAAATTTCAAATTTCAAATTTAAATTTCAAATTCAAATTTCAAATTCGAATTTCAAATTCAAATTTCAAATTTAAATTTCAAATTCAAAATTCAAATTTCAAATTTCAAAATTCAAATTTCAAATTTCAAAATTCAAATTTCAAATTCCACAAAATGGTTGTGTTTCAAATTCTTGTTCTCATGGATAATTTTCTACAACTCCAATCCAATCTCAAATAAAATCATGGCAACTTTATTTGGAGTTCGAATAATTGTGTACTCTATTATCCAAAACAAAATCTGAATCTAACCGGAGAGAATCTTGTCTACCATCCTAATCCTGTGTCATCACCATCCATGCATAATAAACTAGCCAATAGCATACACAAATCAATTTGCCAAACGTTAAGGAATTATGTGGAGCTAGTAAAGGGACTGATTGGACATATATAATCGGGCTCCCGCAAATCCATATGATCATCATTCTTTACCAAACAACTCAATCATATGATCACAGTTTCAGAGTCACCACTATAAACCTGAAACTGAACTCCCAATTATATACTGTATTACGTAAGCCTATGACGAGCTACTATCCAATGACCTTGTCATATATGCAAAACCCTCATATGATATCCATCATCAGCCTTAGGTGAAAGTCCGTTTAATCCTACTGATCAGGCTATCTTAAAGTTCCATTATACTACCGAATCAAGAAAATGATTATTCACCATATGTGAATAAGAAGTCATCGGCCTAGCAGACGACCCAAGGCCTTGTCCATTTTCACATTCAGTATAATGCCTTTAAGAGGATACCTTTAACTCCTCAGAGCTATGATTCCGATATCTGCAAACAAACCCTTCATCGTATACAAGTCATGCACCCAACGAACCGGTCTATAAGCTTACTACCTCTGAGACGCTTTAGCCATTGGAACATCAAAGTACACAAGTCATATACATGAAGAAGTTCATTTACTCAGGATTAAGGTTATTGCATAATGAACGTCAAAAGCAGATTGATCCACTCATAGCGGACTACGTAGATCAATCACGCTTTACTGCCGGTCTAATATGTCACCACCAAGCAACATATCCATGTCTCTACTTGGGAGTCCAGCTCCAGACAGTCATGACAAACCGTCCCCTCTAAGGCTTTAGACAACATAATAGTCTTAGCATGGGTTAGATGCTCGGTCTAACCCCATAGACTACAGACCATAGTTTAGACTGCTAACTTTAGAACATTGTCTTCTCGCATACAAAAGTCCATTGCATGCAACGTTCTAACAGTTTTAACACAAGCAGTCAGTGAGCCATATTTGCTTACATTTACTTTAACATGTAAATAGGACGAGGACAGATAGCAATGTAATGAATAACCTCTATGTATAATTTTATTATCCAGAACAAAATGAATACATCAAAATGTCTCTAATACTTAGGGCATTTCCTAACATATGGTACTGCTATGAGTCTTCCGTTGAGCTTTTTGGAAAAATGCAAAATTAAATGAATGTTGAAACAAAATGTTTATGATATAATAAAGTTTAAATTATGTAAGATGTTTACGTAGTAATGATTTATGATGGAATGATTTCAAATACGAAACGCCCAATTTTAAAAGAAAGTTTTAAAAAAAAATTTGTGCGTGTTAAATAACAAAGTTAAAATGACAAAAGTTTGAAGGTATAAAAGTAAGTAAGTTTAAGTATATTGCCGATGACCCATGAGGTGACAAGCTATCATAGTTGGCTTCAGAGCTCGACCATGATAGTCCTGTATAACCTCCACGAAGGGCAGGCCATCACAGTTTGGTATCAGAGTAGTTTGACCATATCCCTCCTAGCTCGATGCACATCCTGTTTGCCATTCAAGTAAGTTAGTTTTATTTTAAGTTAGTAAATGTTTATTTATTGAAAATAAACATTTTATAGGAATAAGATGATGAGATCACTGTACACTGGACCTCATCCGTACCATCCTTTGTATGAGTTCCAAGTATGAACAAGGTCAGTTGTTAGGTTATTTTTGTCCTGACACTTAATATCATGTACTCCAGCCAACAAAACCCAGCCAACACCAGTCCACGGGAATACAGGACTAACCACACACTATAGAAAGGATTTTACAGTTATGCGGCATAGATTGAGATAACTGAGTCATGTTAGCTGTTAGCACCTTTAAGGGAGATACTCTCGTGTATACTGGGATTCTTGGGACTAGGATTAGTGCTTAACTTGACTGAGTTTTGCCATACCATGATTGAGCGTTTCTCTTGGAGGAGTCCAACAGCAACCCCAGTTTCTTCATGGGCAAGTGGGGTGTCACTCCTAACACCTCCTATGTTCCCTAGAGTTGCGGATATACAAGAATTCAGGAGCTGCCAGCTGTGGTAGAGTAAACAGCTGCGGTAGAGCAAACGGCGCGGTAGAGCAAATTTAATATGAAGATGAAATGAAATCTTTGTACCCCTACTTGTCCTGATTTTCGAGGACAAAAATTTTATAAGGAGAGGTGAATGTGACAATTGGGAAATTTCATCATTCTCGGAAAATCGGTACATGGAATGTACATGATGAATTCCAGATTTAAAATGTAAAATGTAGTGATTTTATGTGCGTACACGTGTGTGTCACATACAGTATCAAGAAATCAGTCAAGATGACCTTTTCTTGATATAAAACTGATATGTATAGAATCAGTATGCTCAAATTAGTCAATCGAGCATACAATATAACTTTCGACCCACAAATATACAGTATCAAGAAATTGGTCAAGATGACATTTTCTTGATATAGAACTGATGTATTTAGAATCAGTATGCTTAAATTAGTCAATTGAGCATAAAAAGTAAATTTTGACCAGGAAACAAGCAGTATCAAGAAACTAGTTAAGATGATCTTTTTTTGATGTGAAACTGATATATTTAGAATCAGTATACTCAAATCAGTTGATTGAGTGTAAAAAGTAATTTTTAACTGGGAAATCACAATACCAAAAAACTGGTCAAGATGACCTCAAATGAATGTAAAATTGATATATTTGGGTTCAGCACACCCAAATTATTCAGTATAGCATGTGTTGAAATTTTCACACAAAAAAAAAAAAGAATATATAAAGGTAGAAAAATCAGAAATTGCAAAAAAGGCCTCTATTTTTTCCTTCCCTTTCTCTTTCCTCCCCTACACCGAAAGTGAACATAACCACGAACCGGAAACGGCGTCCGTTTTTGACACCGCCGATCTCGTTGGAAAGCTTTCGTCGTGCTGAGTCCAATGGTGTGCCAACGAGACGGAACCGCCGCCGGACGACGCTGTATGCGCTGCTCGAAACTACTGGAGTTACGAAATTTCTCGACGTCGTATCTTCACCATCCGACCTCCGATCGAGGTGATTCTGGTCCCAATAGATTTGTGGTGATGAGGAGAACAAAACCTTGGTCTTGTTTCACCTTAATGGCCATCAGATCGAGCCACCCAAGGCCTCTCCATCGTCGTTGTGCCTCTACCGTCGAGCTCATCGATTCTGGCAGAGGTGAGCGGTACTGCCTAGCTCAAATCACTTAGAACGATGTAGGAAACAAAAGCCTTAAGCTAATTTCAAGAAACAACCTTGGGATGCCGGAGATCGGAGCTCACTGCCGCTGTCCATCATTGAAACTCGATTTCCGGCAATGGGATCTCTGATTCCGTAAATTGGCACTAGAAATGGGTTCCCCTCATCGAGATCTATAAATTGGTACCTATCTTGACCCACGCTGCTGCCTGTCAATGGTGGGTCAACACCGGTCAACGGTGACCTGGACCCCAAATTTTTAAGAATAGCCCTTTGGCCTATTTTCGACGTTCCGGGCACGTCTACAGCATCAGATTTACAATTAGAATTTCAAATGTAAAGAACGATGATTTAAAGTTTGTGTACGCGAGATCGAATGGCTCCTTTGATCGCCGATTGGAGTCAACCTACCCATTGGATATCGTTGAATGACTTCGATAGTGATCTCGACTATTTTCATTCCTCAATTTATCAATTGGAATGATTATATGTTAATTATGGATTATTGGTATGAGAAATGGTCAGATAAGAAAATGTATGTAATGTGAAGATTTTTAAATAAAAAGTTTGAGTTTTTACGTAAAAATTAAGCCTCTGGTTTAGTACGTGGTAGATTAGAATTGGCTAGATGGTTTTGAGGCGTTTTCTAAACGCCGAGAACCCAAAAATTAAGTAGAAATGCTACCAAAATTTATAAAACGGCACAAAGGGGTATTTTGTGAAACAAGGGGTAAATGTAAGAAAACGAAGAAAAACGACCCTTATGTCGAATAGTACCACCGAGGGACGGGTGTGAACAAAGTACGAAAATTGGGGCGATTAAAGTGGTAAAGACCCGATACAGACTAGAAAGCTGATTTTATGATTTTTGGGCTTAGAATATCCAGTATAAGCATTAAAATGAAAATTTCAGTCATTTTGATCGAAAATTTCAAAACTTCAAGAATCCTTGATGCTAGGAGTGAGTTTGAAAGCTAATTTGGTGAAGAAATTTTGTTAAAATTTTGGCTTAAGGGGGAAGATGGCTCATGGCTTCAAAATGGCAGTATGTGGGCTGGTTTTCTTGATTTTTCTAAGTGAATTTTCCACTCCTATTTATATGCAAAAGAGTGGAGGACCAACTTACAATTTTTCCCAACAATTTGGAAATTGTTTAGGGACTTTTTAGAAAACTTTTAAGGACCAAAAAGAAAATTTTTGCTGATTTTTTTCTTGCTTTGGTCGACCACCCTTTTCCATTTTGCCAAATTTTTTTCATGTTATTTTGGTTAAATCTTGGCCTTGATCCAAGATTCCTATTAATCTAGACCATTAATGCTACCTACCACCTTTTAAGCCTTAATTTCTACTATTTATTACATCACATTTTTATGTCATATATGACATCATCCAATTAATTCATATATTATTTCGTGGTCAAAGTTTGACCAAAAGTCAAACCGAATATAAATCTACCGACATCGCGTAGGCGAGTTTCTAATACCTCCAATGCGATCGGTCTGCCTTATTTTGCTTCTGTTTGACCAAAATTCATTACCATAAATTTTTTGTCTTTTAGTGCACTTCGGTGCACTCTCCAGGGTTTTTGACTCCGTTTTAGGGCCGTCTCACCCGTTTCTGTTCGGAAAGATTGTTCATCTCCAAACACACTCTTTTTAACACTATTAGAATATTTTGTTGCATTCTCAACAGTATTAAAACACAACTTTTTCATATTTTATACATTAAAATTGTCATGTACATACAATTTTAAATTTCTCCAAGAATCTCAAAATTCCCAATTATCACATTCAGCCCTCCTTATAAAATTTTCGTCGTAAAAAATTTAGAACAAGTGGGGGTATAATTCTCTAATTTCATCCTTGTGCTCCTATGTAGCCTCTTCAACATTGTGGTTTTTCTGCAATACTTTGACTAATGAGATCGTGTTGTTCCTTAATACTTTTTCCTCTCGTGCCAAAATTTGAATAGGCCTCTCTTCATATGTTAGATCTTCCTGGATTTGGATCGGTTCATGTCTCAGTACATGGGACGGATCCGATATGTACTTCCGCAACATGGATACATGGAACACATTATGCACTGCCAACATCTTTAAGGGTAATGCCAACTTATAGGCAACCTTCCTAATACGTTTGATAATTTCAAATGGTCCAATATATCTCAAACTCAATTTCCCTTTCTTACCGAAATGCATTATTCATTTCATTGGTTAAACCCTTAAGAAAATGAAATCCCCTTTATTAAACTCTAGGGATCTTCGTCATTTATCCGCATAGCTCTTCTGTCGGTTCTGCGTAATCTTCATTCGTCGCTGTATTTTCGCAACTGCATCAGTTGTTTCTTGCACAAAATCTGTCTTGTGAAGCTGCTTTTCTTGTAGATCATACCAGTGAACAGGTGATCTACACTTCCTTCCATACAAAGCTTTATAGGGTGCCATACCTATGGAAGCTTGGTAGCTATTGTTGTACAAAAATTCTACCAATAGAAGTTTTTTATTCTAGCTTCCTGGGAAATCTATTGTACACGCGCGTAGCATGTCTTCTAATGTTTGGATCATTCGTTCAGATTGCTCATCTGTCTACGGATGAAAAGTCATACTCAAACGTAATTCCATTCCCATAGCTTCTTGCATGCACTTCTATAAATTCAAAGTGAATCGTGCATCATGATCCGATACAATGGACTTAGGAACATCATGTAACCTAACGATATGGGTTACATAAATGTTCGCCAACTTTTCCAGTGAAAAAGTCATTTTTACTACTATGAACCTTGCCATTTTTGTTAATCTATCGACAATAACCCCAATGGTATCATAGCCTTCTCGGGTTTTTGGTAATCCTACCACAAAGTCCGTTGTAATATATTCCTATTTCTATTTGGGAATTTCTAATGGTTCTAATTTTTTGCTTAGATGTCGATGTTTAACCTTAACTCTTTGGCACGTCATGCATCAGCTCACGAATTCTGCAATGTCCTTCTTCATCCCTTTCCACCAGAATTGCAGTTTCAAATCTTGGTACATCTTACTGGCTTCGGGATGCACTGAATATGGCATTTCATGGGCTTTTGCCATAATTTACCTTCTTAATCCTTCACCATCGAGAACATGAATTCTTCCGTGATGTAGGATTAATCCATCTTTAGACACTCCTTCTTGAGGACTCGCTAGATTTGGATCTCGTTTTTGAGCCTCTCTAATGTCCTCATATAACGATGATTCCAATTGAAGTGCAGCCAATCTTCCAGATATCAGCTCCATCTTCAATGCGTTGATCTCTTGCTGTAATGGTCTTAGAAATTTTTCAATCGACAGTTGCTGTGAAACAGCAGATTTTTTACTTAATGCATCTGCAACGCGATTGGCTTTTCTGGGATGGTAGAGGATCTCACAATCATAGTCCTTTAGCAGCTCTAACCATCGCCTCTACCGCATGTTTAACTCCTTCTGTGTGAAGAAGTATTTTAGACTCTGATGGTCAGTATAGATCTGACATTGAGCTCCATATAAATAGTGTCACCAGATCTTAAGTGCGAACACTATGGCGACAAGTTCTAGATCATGTGTAGGATAATTTCTCTCATGATCCTTTAATTGACCCGAGGCATATGCTATCACCTTGTCGCCTTACATCAGGACAGCTCTTAATCCCATTTTTGAAGTGTCATTGTAAATCACGAACATTTCCCCTTCAGTAGGAAGTCTAAGGATTGGTGCACTTGTTAGTTGCTTCTTTAACTCTCAGAAGCTCCTTTCGTACTCATCAGTCCACTCATACTTCCTCTCTTTGCATGTTAGAGTCATAAGAGGTGCAGTGAGTTGTATGAATCCCTCTACAAATATCCTATAATAGCCGGTGAAACCTAAGAAACTCCGTATTTCAGTCACATTCTTAGGTGCAGGCCATTCATTGATCGCCTCCACTTTAGCAGGATCCACGGTGATTCCTTCCTTCGAGACTATGTGTCCGAAGAAATGTACTCTATCTAGCCAAAATTTGTACTTTGAGAATTTTGCATAGAGTTGGTGCTTCCTTGTTGTTTGAAGAACGATCCTCAGGTGTTCCTTATGCTCATCATGAGTCTATAAATATATAAGCATGTCATTGATAAACACAATGACAAACTTATCTAGAAATTCCTTGAAGACTCGATTCATCATATCCATGAACGCAGTTGGCATATTTGTTAACCCAAACGACATCACAAGAAATTCGTAATGACTGTAACGGGTCCTAAACATGGTCTTCAGAATATCACTCTTCTTGATCCACAACTAATGATATACTGATTGTAGATCAATCTTGGAAAATACCGCTATGCCTTTAAGTTGATCGAACAAGTCATCAATTCTAGGTAACGGATACCTATTCTTGACAGTGACCTTATTCAACTCCCGGTAATCTATACACATACGAAATGTTCCATCTTTCTTTTTGACGAACAACACAGGATCACCCCACGAGGAATAGCTCGAACATACAAATCCCTTGTCAAGAAGCTCTTTTAATTACACTTGTAATTCCTTTAGCTCCATCGGTGCCATTCGATACGGCACCATTGAGATAGGTTCAATTCTTGGCATCAATTCGATCTCAAAGGAGATCTCTCGTTCTAGCGGTAATCTAGGTAATTCTTCTGGGAAGACATCAAGAAACTCGTTCACAATAGGAACGTCTTCAGGTTGAAGCTTCTACTCCTCTGTCACATCTACCATGCACGCTAAGTATCCAGCATAGCTGTTAGATAATAGCTTCCTTGCTTTCATCGAGTTGATCATCATCTTCCTCAATTTGTGTAACGAGTCGACATATTCAAAGCCATCTTCCTTATGAGTTGAAACACTATTCTTCGCTTCCGGTAATTGATCGTGGCTTGATACTTCCCTAGGAAATCCATTCCTAGTATTACGTCATAATCAGCTAGCTCCATCACGATCAGTTCCGCATATAACTCCCTATTTGCCACAATTATTGGTACATTAGGTAACCAGTAATTGGACATCAATACTTCACCAGAGGGTAAAGCCGTTCTAAATGTCATACCCATATTATCCTTAGGATATCCTATTCCGTTCACAAATTCGTATGAAATAAACAAATACGTAGCTCTAGAGTCAAATAAAATAGACGCCAAGTGATTAGCGATAGAAAGCTGACCTGTCACTACATTGGATTTCCTGGCTTCCGCGTCCTCCTTCATGTAGACCATGACTCGAGCATCAGCACGAGGCAAGTGGTCTAATCTTTCTTACATCTCTGAAGGTGAAGGCCCTTTAATCTTAGCCTGCAATGCACGAGCTTGGGGACATTGTTGCTGTGACTGAAACATACCCTGCACATTTTGTCGATTCTCGAGGCAATTCTTGGCAAAATGGCCTTCCTTTCTACAATGAAAACAGGCATTTGGAGTAAGTCTGCATTAGCCTGGGTGCCTTCTTCCGCAGATAACACAGTCGCGAACAATAGATAATGCATTATTATTTAATTTCCCCTGCCGATTCCTATTTTTGGAAATATTTCCTTTCCTTTTTCCTTGCAACTGTTGGCCAGAAGTACTTGACTATCTAGCCTTAACGTTTGGGTTCGACTTGCTTCCTTGTCCAACCTGGGGTCTAGCTTGAGCAGCTTTTGCCAAGACTTTCTCCTTCTTTTTGGCATCCCAAATCTTCTCCTTCTCTTCCCTCTGTTAAGCTAGGTGATACTCAGCTATCAAAGCTCGACTAACATAGTCAGCTACAGTAGTGAGTGGTGTTAACCCACTATCTACGAGAGCTAAGATGTCGAGTTGAAACATCCCGAGCATCTTTTGAATTTTCTCCCTCTTAGTAGGGATGACATATGGATATAGTCAGGATAGTTGGTCAAATTTTTGATAGACTTCACTTGCTGTCATGTTTCCCTACTTCAACTCTGCAAATTCCCTCTGTTGGGGTCGCAGCAGCACGAGATCATATTACTTCTGATTAAATTCTTCTAAGAAGTCTATCCATGACATCATGGCTACATTTCTTCTCAGTTTGACAGTGTCCCAACAAAATCTTGCATCCTTTTTCAACATAAAGGATGCACACATGATCTTTTCTTGTTCATTCAGATTTATAAATTCCAGGATCATTTAGAGTGAAGAAAGCCACTCCTCTGCTTCTAGCGAGTTTGTGGAACCCTCGAATTCCAGTGGTTTCATCCATCAAAATCATTCATATAGTGGTTCCTGATTAACTCAGAGTTGAGGTTAGGGTTCTATTACTATTTCAAGCACAATTGGCGGCACTCCTTGTTTAGGTGCAGCCATTTGAGAGGTTTGGCCTTCTTCTCGGCCTTGCCTCTGCTCCATCTGCTCTAATCTTTATTTTAGCTCAGCATTCTCTTTCCTCTGAGCTTCTATCAGAGCTTGTAGTTCATCTACCCTTTCAGAAAGGACAGGACACCCTCTCAAATTTCTTTGGTTACGCATGTTCATCATCTTTTCTATTTCCTACCGTAATATGAAAATCGATCATTAGATTTTCAACAAACATATTTTCACAATGTAAGTAAAAATAGTTTTCAAACATCTTGTTATTTTAACACATCAAAATTTCATATCATTTCATTTCACAACTTTCATACGCATATCAACTTTAAGGGTTTTTTTTCTCAAAATAGCCTTTCTATACAATCATACATGTACATATATAGACATATACATTTATACATCTTATATGTTTTTACATCTAGTCCCTTGGTTGAGGTAGGTCTGGAACTAACGGAACTTCTTCTAGATCCTCTTCATCCTCATCCGTACCATTCCTGGTCTTAGATGTTGTCATTCCTTTAGTGGGACTCGTCTCTTTTCGTTGCCTAGATGGGCCAGCCTCATGGTTATTAGCCATAGATCGCGCTCCATAAAGACGATCTAGCATTGCCTCTTGTAATAATTGTTCACGTAGGTTATGCACCATGCGCTCCATCAGCAGTTCTTCTTCTACATTAGCTACTGTAACTATAAACTCTCATAGAGTAGTAGGATATAAAGGGGCTACCCTTTGTCATAGATCTATCATAAGCCCCTTCCAGAATATGTTGCAAAAATCCTCATCAATGAGGTTTGGACATAGGACATCTCCTCACGATGTTCTCTTTGAATCATACTGCATAAGTGAAGATAGTATCACTAAGCAGCATTTGCAATCTCTTTACCCGAAGAACAAACTCTCTAACATCTGTCTATCTGGGCATAACAGGTAGCAGTGTCACTACCCTGCTCTCCAGTGGGTTTGGAACTGGTGCTAGGCTCTTAGGCGGAAAATACTGTATCATAATGTGTCTAAACTCAGCCCAGTCAAGCCCTAACAGCATGTCCTGGTCGTAATACTCCCAGAACACCTATGCATCCTCACGAAATGTGCTGATTGCTAACATGACCTACCAGTCCTCATCGATGTCACTTTGGCGCATAATCGTCTCCACATTATACAGCCAATCTCTGGTAAAAATCCCTTATTAACTTCCCTCAAAGATGGGTGGATGACTACCTCAGAAAGTGTGTACTGCACGGACTGATACTCTAGCTCGTACTTGCGGTCGTCCTCCAACAACTGGAATGTCTATCTTGACTGGTGGATTAGGTATCGGTAGAGGAGGTGGCTCTTGAATTGGTGACGGTACTCTAGGTCATGGCGCTGGTGGCTCAGTTGTTGCCGGTGTATATGCTGGTCGCTGGGACATTGACGGCCTAATCACGAGTCTAGTCCATACCCTGATCAGCCCTCTCAGTCTGTACGGCTGAGGTCGAACGTATGGCGGCCTAGTCATCTTATATCCTACAAAATATATAACCTCGTATAAACGAAAAGTTAACTAACTTAAAGAAAGCTAACTTACTTGGATGGCTTCGCTTTGTGCCAGTAGGGATATGGTCAACTGCTCTAATACCAACATATAACGCCCCCAATTTCAGCCACATGAAACCATTACAATGAGACTTTGTAATCGACCGAAATAGCCCGTGCACCTCATTGGTTCGTCATAAAAATACTTTTACTTTTAAATTTTCATCTTACTGGACCCAAAATTTTCACCCATTTTTTTTTTAAAATACTTTCCTCACATGAAAGTCATGTATGAAAGCCATATAAAATTTAAAACAAAACTTTTAGTTGTCTTTGGTAATACAACCTAATTTACAAAAATACATGATCTCAAATTTGTTTCTCAAAAATACATTTTCTTCAAACCACTCTTTTGATGATCAGCGGAAGACTTGTAGCAAGACCATAATCCTCAGCAAAATTCCCTATCCCATTGGCACCGCATATTTTGCTGCCATCTAGATTATCTACTGGATAGGTTTCTTACCTGTAACATGAACAAACCGGTGAGCGAACAGACTCAGTAAGCTCAAACATATATACTATGAATCACATAGATTCAAAAATGTCAATAATATAATTTCCTATGAACAGTACTATTCATAGGAAATTTCCTATGAACATATATACTGTGAATAGTACTATTTACTATGAACAGTACTATTCACTATGAACAGTACTTTGACTTTTGATCGATGAATAGTAACTTTAACTCTAACCGGTTACTATTTATGTCACCCTAACCGAGTCCACTACACTTAACGTTGTCGGTTATGCTCAATTATACTCCGTTATGGCTTTCATTCAATTTTCAGTCTTTATCATTGTTAAATTTTGGTTTTAAGCTCATTTTGGCCTGTACCATTTTCATATGCGTGCTGACTAAGAGGGGCCTTGGGAGCGACCCTGAGGCTAATCCTCCCCAGTCTATCATCGCCCGAAGCGGTCATTATATCGCCGAAGGACCTATAAACCTCCACCTTACTATTGGAGGCTGGTATGCCAAATATGGTTTTATTACCATGTTTCAATTATAGTTTCGATCGGGAGGCATTAATCATCACCTCAAAATCAGGACCCTTTCATGCCTGTAGGTCTTAACACATTTTTTCTTTTAAGGGTGTGTCTTAAATTTAGTCATACTCTTTCTGTAGTGTACCCACAGTACACCTCTTATTTTATCAGTCATTGGGTGTGTTAGTATAACTACACCCTAGTGCCTGTAGGACTTTACATCTAATGTATAATTAGCATGTAATTAAATATCACAATATTTCATGTTGCAGACATGAAAATGCTTGAATTTACCACAAATGCGATAACGTCCACCCTCGGAAGTCCTCCGTAATTTTGTTATCATCTCTAGTTTGGGTCCCTACAGACAGAGTATTGTCTATTAATACCCATCATCATTTATCACTTTAGATATATTCATTTTGTTATTAACTTTACAATACATTTCATCTCTTTTTGTAATACACGGCTTGATACACACCCATGTCCAAACTCGTGTACCTCTCGGGTTTCCACTACACGCCCGTGTTCCAAAGTACACATTCGTGTACTTTACAAATTTTAGATTTTAAACTTTAAAATCTTAGTTATGGTCTCTAGAATCTTATTTAAAGCATTCTAGATCCTTAACGGTCCTTTTCGAGCCTTTCAGAAATTTTTGGTCAAAATGACCATTTTGCCCCTAGCGGGTTTCGGGACCGTAACAATTCTGTTCTATTATTTTTCCAAGAATTTCTAAGCCTAGATATTATAAAATAATATGTCTTAGATTTCGATATATTTTTACAGTATTGTTTGCTGCAAAATCAGTAACTATTCTTCACCCGATCCTCGTGATACTATTCATCCAACACCTAGGGTCGTTTCTCGTTTTTCTAGTGTTTTAGAGCCTCAAATGGGTATTTCACTACTCCTGAAACGTTTATCATCCTGTTCTCGAGCCTCGATTCCCAAGGGGCTCGGGTTTTTCATCCCGTCCATAATTTTCCCCTATTTCCTAAAATACCCCTAATGTAATTTTTTTTCCGTTCTTGGCATTTTAGACACTAGAGGGTCATTTTACTATTCTTCTTAGTTTCCATCTTCCATTATCAACTCTAACCTACCAAGGGGTCTCGATTTAGGTTTTCCCGGCGTTAGGTACGCCTCAGAACCTTGGTACCTACCACATACTATGCCAGAGACCTATTTTATGCAAAGTTACCAAACTTTACGTAAAACTTTTTCTTATTCCTAAAGTTCTTTATCAACATTTTCTTCATCAATTTTCATCACAAAAATTTCCATATTATCCAACATATATCCCATGGATTTTCACAGGAAACATGCATCAATTTTGCTTATTTTAAGTTTCTAAATCATGCTTAAATCACTACATCACCAAACTAACATCAACACCAAAACAAATCATCAAATTTTTCACCCAATCATGCCATGGTTTTCTTGAAGAAAATCAACAAGAAAAACTTTAAAATGATGGCTCACCTTATCAACTTGAATCCTTGATGCTAGGAGTGAGTTTGAAAGCTAATTTGGTGAAGAAATTATGTTAAAATTTTTGCTTAAGGGGGAAGATGGGTCACGGCTTCATAATGGCAGCATATGGGCTAGTTTTCTTGAGTTTTCCAAGTGAATATTCCACTCTTATTTATAGGCAAAATAGTGGAGGACCAACTTGCTATTTTTCCCAACAATTTGGAAATTGTTTAGGGACTTTTTAGCAAACTTTTAGGGACCAAAAAGAAAATTTTTGCTGATTTTTTTCTTGCTTTGGCCGACCACCCTTTTCCCATTTTTGCCAAATTTTTTTCATGTCATTTTGGCTAAATCTTGGCCCTTGATCCAAGATTCCCATTAATCTAGACCATTAATGCTACCTACCACCTTTTAAGCCTTAATTTCTACTATTTATTACATCATATTTTTGATGTCATACATGACATCATCCAATTAATTCATATATTATTTCGTGGTTAAAGTTTGACCAAAAGTCAAACCAAACGGAAATCTACCGAAATCGCGTAGGCAAGTTTTTGACGCCTCCAGTGCGATCGGTCTGCCTTATTTTGTTTCCGTTTGACCAAAATTCATTACCATAAATTTTTGTCTTTTAAAGTACTTCGGTGCACTCTCCAGGGTTTTTGGCTCCGTTTTAGGGCTGTCTCACCCGTTTTTGTTCGAAAAGATTTTCCATTTCTGAACTCACTCTCTTTAACACTACTAGAACATTTTGTTGCATTCTCAACAGCATTAAAACACAAAATTTTCATATTTTATACATTAAAATTGTCATGTACATACAATTTTAAATTTTTTCGAGAATCTCAAAATTCCCGGTTTTCACAGATTCAACACTACATTTCACCCTCAGGCTGATGGATATTCTGAGCACACAATCCAAATGCTGGAAGATATGCTTCAAACATGCATACTAGATTTTAAGGGAGCATGGAATAAGAAACTACCATTGATTGAATTCTCTTACAACAATAGTTATCAGGCTTCTATTGGAATGGCTCCTTACAAAGTACTATACGGACGAAAATGTAGATCTCCTATCCATTGGTACAACTTGAGGGAGAAAGAACTACATAAAACTGAGTTTATCCAGGAGACAATTGATGCAGTTAAAAAGATCCAACAAAGGATGAAAACTGTGCAGAGTCGTTAGAAGAGTTATGTAGACAGAAGGTGAAGATTCTTAGAATCTAACGAGGTAGACTTTGTGTTCCTAAAGGTAGCACCAATGGAAGGTGTCATGCATTTTGGAAAGAAGGGAAAACTGAGTCCAAGATATATAGGACCTTTTTTGATTATTACTCGGATTGGAAAGGTAGCCAATAAGATAGCACTGCCACCTGAGTTGTCTTCAGTACATAATGTCTTTCACGTGTTGATGCTGAAGAAGTACATATCAGACCCTTCACATGTCCTGGACTATAAGCCGATTCAAGTTCGAGAAGACTTGTCCTATGAGGAGCAACCTGTACAAATACTTGCTTGAGAGGAGAAAATGTTAAGAAACAGAAGTATTTCACTGGTCAAAGTCCTATGGAGAAATCATAGTATAGAAGAGGTCACGTGGGAAAAAAAAGAAGAAATGAGAGACAAGTACCCCTACTTATTCTGATTTTCAAGGATGAAAATTCTTAAGGAGGGATGATTGTGATGGACTAGAGAATCTCAACGTGTTACCTAGAATTAAGTTAGGGTTTTTGGAAATTTTCTATAAACAAAAACGTATAGAAACACTGTAATTGCAAATAGACAAATAATAGTATTAATAGAAATAAATAAATGTTTTAGAGGATTTAAAATCTCCAAAAATGATCAAAGAATAAAGTTTATGATTGAGAAAGTGATTTCAGACCAAAATGCTCAAAACTGAGTGGTTTCGATATCCGAAAAAGATAGATATAAGAAATGGCAAGTCAAAGCAAAGATAAGGCAAGATAAGTGTTTCAGGATTTTTAAGATTTTCGAGATTGAGTTAGATCAAACTGATAGCACGGATGGCTAGGTAAGTCCTCTGGTACATTTCCTGAGAAATTTCATCATTTTTAGAAAAATGATGATGCCTTTTCAGAACTAAAAACCCCAAGAGATTACCTTCGGTAAACGAAGTCCACTAAAAGACGAAAAATTATGGTTTTGATTTTTAGCCAAACCATAGTGAAATAAGGCAAATCGATCAAGCGGAAGGCCCCAGAAACCCACCTACGCGATTTCAGTGAAATTTCGTTCGATTTGACTTTTGGTCAAGCTTTGACCACTATATTAATTAAGTGATATCATGTATGATGTCACATGCATGATGTAATAAATAAGAAAGTAATTAGTGTGGAAAGGTGGTAGGTAGATCCAATGATTTGGGTGAATGTTGATCTTGATCTAAGGGCTTAAAATGTGCCAAAAATGCAAGCAAACTTTAGGAAAAAAAATTTGAAAAAGGGGGGCTGATTGAGTCGGTTGTTTTGGCTGATTATATACACGTTTTTGGGCTGAAAAACTAAAGAAAAACAGCAGCAAAAATTCAGTTTTCAATCACCCATACACACAGCATCCATAGCCAAGGAAGGAGAAAGAGAAAACCAAGCAATTTTCTTCAAGTTTTGGAGCAAATCCTTTCCCAAGCAAGAGTTGAGTTTGGTTGTAAGGTAAGCTTCAAAACTAAAGCTTTTCTTGAGTTTTATCAATGGAAAAACCGTGGGGATGTGTAGAAAGATGGATGAAAATTTTAAGCTTGGTTATGGTTAGTTTAGTGCTTCCAAGAGTGGTTTTGTATGCATGTTAGCTAGGAAAGAAAATAAGAAATTTAAGACTTCAATTCTCATGCATTTTATTTAAAGAAATCTGTGGGAGATTGATGGTAGATTAGAAGTGAATTTTAGTTTAGGATTTTGTAGTTTGTTGATTTAATAAGCTAGTTTGATATGTAGTAAGATTAAGAAAGAGTTTAGAAGGTAAAAAACAAAATTTCTATATATTTTGTTCATGAAAAATCCGTGGTCTCTTGGTGAGATGGAATGAAGTTTTGATTGAAAACTAAGTTATGTTTGATTGAATAATACGAAGCATGTTGATGTAAAGTGCAAACTTGTGCATTTGGAAGCATTGAAACAAAATTTAGTTAGGTTTTGTTTAAAAAAAAACCGAGGGTGATTTAGTAAGGAAAATTGTGTTTTTACAAAAGAATAAGGTGAGAGAATTGTGAACAAAAATCGAGAGTTGGAATGAATCAAAATTTGGTTAGAAACAATTAAAGTTTCATGAAAAATTTTATGTAAAAAAATTTGTGATTTTTGCGTAAAAATAGGCCTCTAGTATAGTACATGGCAAGTTAGAATAGGTTAGATAATTTTGAGGTGTTTCCTAAACACCAGAAACTGAGAAAATTAAGCCAAAATGCTGTCAAAATTTTTAGAACAAGCTAGAGGGCATTTTAGGAAACAAGAGAGGAAAATGTAGGGTCAGGGTGAAAACCCGAGCCCCCTTGGTAGGTTAGGTTTAGGAAAGGACACCCAATGTTTTCAAGATTAGTGAAATGTCCATTTGAAGTCCCGAAATGCAAGAAAAACAAGAAACTACCCCAGGGTGTCAGAATAGTATCACCTGAGGGTCGGGTGATAATGTCACGTAGTGAAATTTTTGAATTTAAATTTTGCACGTGAATGTATAAAAACTCAATTTGTTAGTGTGTCAATAAAATTTTTATTATGAGAATTCAATTTTTAATTTTCGGTGTATTAAATATTAGTTTGAGGATATTTAGAACATTTTTACAAATTTTAAAATTTTAACAATTTTTACCTAATCAAATTTAACAAATATTATTTTATTTATTTTTTTACTTTTTTTCCTTTCCTCTTTTCGGATTTTTCCGGAAATCCCCTTTTCTTCTTTCTCTCTCTATCCTTCCCTGCTCTCTCCTTTTTTTTTAACTCCCCCCTCACCGATTCTCTTGCCCTTTGTTTTTTTTTTTCTTTCTTTTCTTTCTTCTTCTTCTTCTCACTCGCTCTCTCTCTCTTTTCTTCTTTCTTTTTCCTCTCTCGCCCCTGGGTCGCCACCTCCATTCTCGCCATCATGCCCGTGTCCAAAACCCCCCATGCCGGACCATCCAGCCGCGTCTCGCCTTCCTCGCGACCACCCCAAGCTGACAATCACGAGCCGCCTACTGCTAGCCTCCTCGAGTTGCCGCTCCACCGTGGCCAAGCTAGACTCATCCGCCACGAACCGAAATCAAATCCGTCAGAGCTAGCCGTGATCGAGCCGTTAGTCGTCTGTACCCAAGACTGCGCGAACTCCTCACTCAAACGCTGCCTCGCTCGGCCGAAGCTCGTGCCTAAGCCAGACCCAGCCAACTGCCTGACCCCGGGGGGGACCGAAGCTCCGCGACTGTCGCCCAAATCGGCTCCTCCCCGTCCATCCCCGTGAGCGGCTTGGCGCCCGAAGGCCGTGAGTCACCGACCGTCGTGCCCGACACCATCGACCACCCCTGCCGTTTTCCCCCGCCGCTGTGAGTTTCCTGCCGACCGGCCGGCCGGCCGATCCCTCCAAGCAAAATAGGAAAAAAAATATGTATATATATTATATGTATATCTGTGCGTGGATATATATATGTATTATATAATAAATAATAATGATAAAAATAATAATAGAATTTAAATAAGTTTTTTAAATTTATTTGGGATTGAGATTTGAATTTGGAATTTAAAATGTTCTGGGAATTGGAAAATTTTTCTGCAGGTTGAGCATTTTGGAGCTTTTGGGGAAGCTTATATTTAAGGCAGGTTATGCCGAAATTTAAAAAATATATATATTTTGGATATTTGTGTTAAAATTATGGTTTTAAAATTACGGTGTTAAATAAAGTATCATTTTAAATTTTAAAATTTAATGGCACATTAATTAATTGAGTTTACCGTAATTTGATTACGGAATTCCTGGACAGATAATTAAATTATCTGTGTTACTTATTTTAGGTACTCGTTGATCGAATTCAGGAAGAAAGACTATCTTGAAATTCATGTAAGAAGTTGATCGTAGGTTAAATTGCTAACGAGGTAGGATATCTTACCCTTTCTTTGTAGCCAATTTTGTTTTAATGATTTGGCCAAAAATCATTTAAAGAAAATGAGTTCATAAAGTTTTGAAAATTATTTGATTTAGAAAATATCATGATTTCGGAAATTAAAGGAAAAATCATCCGGTCACGGATTTTTTTCTTTTGAAAAACAATACGGCATATTTTTATTATGTGAATCATATGTTTATATGAAAAGTTGAAAGTTGAATTTGGTGTTAAAGTATACTGGGAGCTAGCACACACACGTGCGAAGAGTGCACATCTCGATCGAGGATCACTCATTATGCTTCGGCATGGTGAGGGAGGCTCATACGAACCGTACACAAACTAGATGTATATAGGGACACAATTTGCATAATCACGATTCCACGTTTATAATTTGGTACTACATTGACATACTTAGTATGATGGTTAAATTAAAATGTTAAAATATATATATTTTTAAATATCCTACTGGGCCTTTCGCTCATTGTTTTGAAACTGGTAAACCCCCAGAAGATAAAGGTGATTAGAAGATACGGGTGGCGTGGAACCGTCCGTGGGTGACAAGAAGTAAAGACTTGAAGTAGTGTTTAGTACTTTGGGACAAAATATGTATATGAGCATTCCAGGACTGTAAATTCTAAACTTTACTTTTGTAATCTTACTTATTTTATTTTATCCAAGTATGCATCCGTGGGATATGGGTACCTCACCACCTAATATTGTGATAAAAATATAAATACAAATAGTAATTAATTTAAAATATACAAGCATAATTTATAAACAAGTTTAAAGAGTCGGTAAAGGGTAAGATATAAAAACTGACAGACTTAGGAATCTGAGTTTTCCTTTCATTTATTCTTTTAAAATCTTATATCTATCACTATCCCGGATTTTTGGGAAGTGACACCCGTCGCTGTTCCGGATTTTGGGACGTGACAGGACTTTTTGTATCAGAGCATGGTTTGGGGTTCCCAAAGGAATTATATGCATACTTGGAGTAAAATAAAATGCTAATTTACAACCCAGAATTTTTATTTTATAGAATGTCGCCCAGACGTAGAAGGGGAACTGTCCCGACAACTACTCCAACCTCAAACTCAGCACCGACGCCAGAGCCGAACCAGGCTAACGTCACGGAAGCTATGTATCGAGTATTACGAAACATAGTTACTCGTGCAAGAGATGAATCGGTCGTTCGTGACATGAACCGGAGCCTACGAGATTTTCAACGATTTTGAGTTCCAGCCTTTACTGGTGAAGGTGATCCTCAAGAAGCGGATGATTGGTTCCAAAGTGTGATAATGAAGGTGGACACTATCCAGACCACACCTGAATACCGGATTGAAATTATTTCCACCTATTTAGATGGTAAAGCTGGCATATGGTGGAGACAAATTAGGAGAACGCACAATCTTCAAGAAATGACATGGGAGATGTTTGAACAGTTATTCTATGATCAATTTTTCCCTGAGAGTTTTAGGGATCAAAAGATTATAGAGTTCATGAGCCTATAACAAGGAAATATGACCGTGTTCGAGTACGTGTCAAAATTTGGAGAATTATCCAGATTTGCTTCTACGATGGTGGCGACTGAGCGCACTAAATGTATCAAGTTTTAGCAGGGACTTAAACCATTGATAAGAAGACTAGTGGTGGGTATGCAGATTTGAGACTACCCGATGCTCGTGTCAGCTGCCCTGCGTATTGAACAGGATAATCAAAATTTCCAGAAGGAGAAATCTGAAGCTCCAAGGACATTCGGTGGACCGACTAGAAGTCAACGTGGGAATCGTACTCATGTTAGTGGGGTCAACATTGAAGGTAGAAGAACTGACAGTACTAGTAACACTTCTACCGGAAGATTACACCCATATGAGAGGAGCTGTAATAACTGTGGCCAAACAGGACATTTAAAGAGGAACTGTCCTTATAGGCAACAGCAGCCGGCTCAACAATTCCAGCAGTCCAGCTAATCATCAGCAGGATCTTGTCAATCTAGATCCGGACAATTTACCCAGGGACCGGTTAACCAAGGACAGTCAGGATTTGACCAGTCACAATATAGGCCGCCACAAGCCCTTTATCAACCAAATTTTGGACCTCAGTCATTTCAATCACAGTGGAGACCTCAGATGTCCACTAGTAGGCAAGCTTCTTCGCAGCTGCCACAATTCAGGCCAGTGGGACCAACTACCTCGAGGAATAGTATGAATGACAAGGGAAAAAGGAAAATGTATGCTGTGGAAGGGGAAGAACCAACAACTCAGAATAGTCCTACGGTTATGGAGGGTATGATTCTGATATCTTCTAGTTGGGCACACGTATTGTTTGATACTGGTGCCAGTCATTCTTTTATTGCATCCACGTTTGCAAAAGCATTAGAATTAGAAATCAAACCTTTAGAGTCACCTTTGCATCTAAGTACGCCACTTGGAAAAACCGAAGCTTCATTGATATGTTGGACTAATGTTGTTACGGGAGAAGGCGAACAACTTAATGTCCAATTCATTATCCTACCAATGAGACGCTATGATGTGATTCTTGGTATGGATTGGTTAACTCAGAATAGGGCAACATTAGATTGTCATCACCGAAAGGTGATATTATTCATAGAGCCAAACCTAACGGTGATCGAACTCGAAGATCCAGATCGAGTGATGACCAGTGAGCTATTGAGATCAGCCATAGGTGGTCGACGAAAGTTATCTTGTGCCGCTATTATTTTCGCATTGGAAGGTGACAACAACATGAAAAGAGGTGATCACTACACTCCAGTGGTAGATGAATTTCTGGATGTATTCCCTGAAGATTTACCTAGTTTGCCACCTGACCAAGAGGTAGAATTCTGCATTGATCTTATTCCTGGTACAGCTCTGATATCAATTCCGCCTTACAAAATGGCACCTGCGGAGAAAGCTGAATTGCGGAAACAATTAACTGAGCTAGAACTTAAAGGATTCATTCAGCTTAGTAAATCACCATGGGGAGCACCAGTCCTATTTGCAAAGAAACAAGATGGAAGCTTACGACTGTGTGTTGACTATAGGCAACTGAATAGGGTAACCATCAAGAATAAGTATCCCTTGCCAAGGATCGACGAGTTATTTGATCAACTTGAAGGTGCACAGTACTTCTCCAAGATTGATCTGAGATCTGGATATCATCAATTGAAAATCCGAGAGGAAGATATCCCAAAAACTGCATTTAGGACTCGGTATGGATCTTACGAATTCTTGGTTATGCCTTTTGGTTTGATGAATGCTCCAGCAGCTTTCATGGACTTAATGAATCGTGTTTTCTGACCATTTCTAGATCAGTTTGTCATCGTCTTCATTGATGATATTCTGATCTATTCTAATACCTAGGAGGAACATGAACAACACTTAAGGTTGGTCCTACAAACTCTGCGGGAGCATCAGTTGTACGCTAAGAGGGAGAAATGTGACTTCTGGTTATCTGAAGTCAAATTTCTTGGGCATGTTATCTCTAGTCAAGGCATAGCCGTGGACCCTACAAAAGTTGAGGCAATAATAAAATGGGAACGACCTAGAAATGTAACTGAAATCAGAAGTTTTCTGGGATTAGCAGGATATTATCGTAAATTGGTTCAGGATTTCTCACGAATTGCAGCCCCAATGACATGATTGACAAGAAAAGATATTCGATTTGACTAGGACAGGAAATGTGAGAACGCTTTTCAAGAATTAAAAACTTGCTTGACCAGTGCCCCAGTTCTTATAATTCCCAAGCCTGAAGAACCTTATGTAGTTTATACTGATGCATCGAAAGAAGGACTCGGGTGTGTTCTAATGCAGAGAGGACATGTTGTAGCATACGCATCTCGACAATTAAAGATGCATGAGAAAAACTACCCAATACATGATTTAGAATTGGCAGCCATTATTTTTGCTTTGAAAATTTGGAGATGCTATCTCTATGGTTTCTCATTTCGCATTTTCTCTTATCATAAGAGTTTGTAGTATCTCTTTACTCAGAAAGATCTGAATTTGAGACAAAGACGTTGGGTAGAGTATATGGAAGATTATGACTTTACTCTGGAATATCATCCAGGTAAGGCTAACGTCGTAATGGATGCTCTTAGCCGGAAAGGTGCAGGTGTTCTTGCTTCGTTAGCAGTGCTTGATTGGAAAAGAACAGCAGTAGTTGAAGATTATGATCTTCAGATTTCTGAGGATCAAGATTCAATCACTCTGTACAATTTAGTAACTCCACCCTACTTGATTCAGCAAGTTAAGGAGAATCAACATAAAGATAGCCATTTGCAAAATGTCTGGTCAAAGCTTCAGAATGGAGAACAACTGGAACATTGGAACATCCGTAGTGATGGAGCTTTGTATTTCAAACATCGTCTAGCTGTTCTACAAATACCAGAATTGAAGAAGGCAATCATGAATGAAGCTCATAAATCTCAATTTGCAATACATCCAAGAGTCATCAAGATGCATAAGGATTTAAAGAGGCAATACTGGTGGCGAAACATGAAAAATGACATGACAAATTATGTGAAAACTTGTCAGAATTGTCTTAAGGTCAAAGCAGAACGTCAGAAACTTGGAGGGATGCTACAGCCGTTACCTGTTCCAGAGTAGAAGTGGGAAGAAATTACCATGGATTTTCTTATGGGGCTACCAAAAACACGGAATGGTTTCGATGCAATTTGGGTAGTGGTAGATCGATTGACAAAATCAGTGCACTTCATTCCTATCAAGTCCACATATGGTAGGCAGAACTTAGCCAAGGTATATGTAGACGAGATAGTGAAATATCATGGAATACCATTAAGTATTATTTCTGATCGAGATCCTCGATTTCCCGCTCGATATTGGAAGAGTTTCTAGGCAGCTTTTGGGACAGATTTGAAATTCAGCACTACTTTCCATCCGCAGACCGACGGACAATCCGAAAGAGTTATTCAGATTCTTGAAGACATGTTACGTGCATGCACGTTAGATTATGGGAACAAATGGATTGATAATTTGTCATTAGCAGAGTTTGCCTACAACAATTGTTATCAATCTAGCATCAAAATGGCACCATTCGAAGCTCTTTACAGAAGACCATGTAGATCACCTATATGTTGGATCGAACCTGAAGATCGAGTTCATACTGGAGCAACTATTGTCGAGGAGACTACTAAGAAAATTCGAATTATTCGAGAACACTTAAAAACGGCTCAGAGTTGACAAAAGAGCTATGCTGACAGACGACGGAGACCATTAGAATTTGAGGTAGGAGATTTCGTGCTTCTAAAGGTTTCCCCTCGAAAAGGAGTTTCTCATTTTGGCAAGAAAGGGAAATTAGCTCCACGATACGTGGGACCATTCCTTTTTATTCAACGAGTTAGTAAAGTTGCTTATTGTTTAGCATTGCCATCAGAGTTGTCCCATGTGCATGATGTATTTCATGTATCGATGCTTAGGAAATGCGAACCAGGTCCTATTGCAATAGTTTCACCAGAGGACATTCCAATTCGAGAAGATGTTTCCTACGAAGAGGCACCGATACGAATTCTTGATAGAAAGGTCAAGAAAATACGACATCAAGAGATAGCGTTAGTTAAGGTTTTATGACAACATCACAGAAGTAAAGATGCTACTTGGGAAGTAGAAAGCGAAATGTTAGAGAAATATCCCCATTTGTTTAAAAATCTAAATCATTTGAATTTCGAGGACGAAATTCTTTTGTAGGAGGGGAGAATTGTCACGTTGTGAAATTTTTGAATTTAAATTTCGCACGTGATGTATAAAAACTCAATTTGTTAGTGTGCCAATAAAATTTTTATTATGAGAATTCAATTTTTAATTTTCAGTGTATTAAATATTAGTTTAAGGATATTTAGAACATTTTTACAAATTTTAAAATTTTAACAATTTTTACCCAATCAAATTTAACAAATATTATTTTTTTATTTATTTATTTTTTTCCTTTCCTCTTTCCGAATTTTTCCAGAAATCCCCTTTTCTTCTTTCTTTCTCTCTCCTTCCTTGTTCTCTCCTTTTTTTTTAACTCCCCCCCTCACCGATTCTCTCGCCCTTTGTTTTTTTTTTCTTTCTTTTCTTTCTTCTTCTTCTTCTCGCTCGCTCTCTCTCTTTTCTTCTTTCTTTTTCCTCTCTCGCTGCTGGGTCGCCACCTCCATTCTCGCCATCATGCCCGCGTCTGAAACCCCCCACGCTGGACCGCCCAGCTGCGTATCGCCTTCCTCGCGACCACCCCAAGCTGGCAATCGTGAGCTGCCTGCTGCTAGCCTCCTCGAGTTGATGCTCCGTCATGGCCAAGCCAGACTCATCCGCCACGAACTGAAATCAAATCCATCGGAGCTAGCCGTGATCGAGCAGCTAGTCGTCCGTGCCCAAGACCGCGCGAACTCCTCACCCGAACACTGCCTCGCTCGGTCGAAGCTCGTGCCCAAGCCGAACCCAGCCAACCGCCTGACCCCGACCGGGACTGAAGCTCAGCGACCGTCGCCCGAACCAGCTCCTCACCGTCCATCCCCGTGAGAGGCTTGGCGCCCGAAGGCCGTGAGTCGCCGACCGCCGTGCCCGATGCCATCAACCACCCCCGCTGTTTTCCCCCGTCGCCGTGAGTTTCCTTCTGATCGGCCGGCCGATCCCTCCAAGCAAAATAGGAAAAAAAATATATGCATATATATTATATGTATATCTGTGCGTGGATATATATATGTATTATACAATAAATAATAATGATAAAAATAATAATAGAATTTAAATAAGTGTTTTAAATTTATTTGGGATTGAGATTTGAATTTGGAATTTAAACTGTTATGGGAATTCGAAAATTTTTCTGCAGGTTGAGCATTTTGTAGCTTTTGGGGAAGCTTATATTTAAGGTAGGTCATGCCGAAATTTAAAAAATATATATATTTTGGATATTTGTGTTAAAATTGTGGTTTTAAAATTAAGGTGTTAAAATAAAGTATCATTTTAAATTTTAAAATTTAATGGCACATTAATTAATTGATTTTATCGTAATTCGATTACGGAATTCCTGGACAGATAATTAAATTATCTGTGTTTCTTGTAGGTACTCGTTGATCGAATTCAGGAAGAAAGACTATCTTGGAATTCATGCAAGAAGTTGATCATAGGTTAAATTGCTAACAAGGTAGGATATCTTACCCTTTCTTTGTAGTCAATTTTGTTTTCATGATTTGGCCAAAAATCATTTAAAGAAAATGAGTTCATAAAGTTTCGAAAATTATTTGATTTAGAAAATATCGCGATTTCAGAAATTAAAGGAAAAATTATCCGGTCACGGATTTTTTTTATTTTGAAAAACAATATGGCATATTTTTATTATGTGAATCATATGTTTATATGAAAAGTTGAAAGTTGGATTTGGTGTTAAAGTATACCGGGAGCCAGCACACACGTGCAAAGAGTACACATCTCGATCGAGGATCACTCATCATGCTTCGGCATGGTGAGGGAGGCTCATACGGACCATACACGAACTAGATGTATATAGGGACACAATTTGCATAATCACGATTCCACGTTTATAATTCGGTACTGCATTGACATACTTAGTATGATGGTTAAATTAAAATGTTGAAATATATATATATTTTAAAAATATCCTACTGGGCCTTTCGCTCACTGTTTTGAAACTGGTAAACCCCCAGGAAATAAAGGTGATTAGAAGATATGGGTGGCGTGGAACCGTCCGTGGACGACAAGAACTAAAGACTTGAAGTAGTGTTCAGTACTTTAGGACAAAGTATGTATATGAGCATTCCGGGACTGTAAATTCTAAACTTTACTTTTGTAATCTTACTTATTTTATTTTATCCAAGTATGCATCTGTGGGATATGGGTACCTCACCACCTGATATTGTGATAAAAATAGAAATACAAATAGTAATTATTTTAAAATATACAAGCATAATTTATAAACAAGTTTAAAGAGTCGGTAAAGAGTAAGATATAAAAACTGACAGACTTAGGAATCTGAACTTTCCTTTCATTTATTCTTTTAAAATCTTATATCTGTCACTATCCCAGATTTTTGGGAAGTGACACCTGTCGTTGTTCCAGATTTTGGGACGTGACAGATAAATAGTTGATAATGTTACAACAATGGCTGCAGCAAAGATATATCAAAGCCTAATGCTACAGCAATGGCTGCTGCAAAAATATATCGAAGCCTAAGAAACATTATTTTATGATATTTGAGGTTTAGAAAATCCCATGAAAACATTAGAGTAAAAATGTTACGGTCTCGAAACCCGTCAGGGGCAAAATGGTTATTTTGATCGTAAATTTTAGAAAGGTCCAAAGATGGACATTAAAACCCCCAAATGGTCATTTTATAACTTTCGGACTTAGAAAAGCCAATCTAAGAGTTAAAATAAAATATTCATAGGCAAAGTCAAAAATACTATTCATGATAAGCATTACTATTCACAGTCAAGGTTACTATTTATCATTTTTATTAAAATTTCTGAAGTGCTCGTAAAAGACCGTTAGAGCCCTAGAATAGATTAAATAGAATTTTAAAGGCCAAAATCAAAGTTTAAGTCTAAGAAACGAAGAAAAATCCTACTAGGGGCAAAACGGCCATTTTGCCAAAAGTTAGGGGCAAAATGGTCATTTTGCAAAAACATTCTAGAAAGGTCTAAATAGGACCGTTAAGACTTTAAATGCTATCATAAAGCTTTAATTAAGATTTTAAAGGCTAAAGTTCAAATTTTAGTAAAACAAAAGCAGTTTAATAAAGATGCAATTAACTAACGATATTATTGTCTATAGGAAACTCAACCAGAGACGAGTAAGGGAATTTAAAGGACCCAAGAAAGCTCACTTTAGCATAAACACTACAAGTACAGACATTTAAATGTCTATTCATGAATTGACTTGCCATAGAACTGTGTTTTGTTATATAAGCTATGCATTTGTGACATGATAGTTTAACATACTCTCGAGATCAGAAAAAAATGATAAGCTAGAGTAAAGAAAAATAAAGATAAGCAAGATAATAAGACTAAAAATGTAAGGTTGGCATACCGGCTTCCCCAGAGTAAGGTTTAATAATAGCCACCACCCCAGTGTGTGGTGCTACCTCGATAATGTGGTAGTTAACGACTCAATGTGCTACCCTAAGTGTAGTAGTTCAAAGTTTGACCTTAAGGTTGATTGGTGGGTCACTCCCCCTTCCCCCATTGGTCTGTGTGCATTAGGTACATCCAACCATGGGCCCACAAGTGAAAGATAAAGAAAGAAAAGAAAAGAAAAAGATAGAATAGAAAGATACTAGGATAGAATAGAAAGAATAGAGAAATCATAGGAGTGAGAAATAGACACACATAAGAGGACTAACCCTAAATGTTATGCATGAAACATGTTTTATATGCATGTTTGTACTAACTTAGCTTTAGCTCACAAGTCTGTTTATGGTGTAGGTAATAAGGGTAAACAACCTGCATTATGAAAAAAAAGAGCTGAAGGACTGGTAGGCAGATTTCGATGGTGTCATGGATGGGTTGCGGATCCGCTTCGTAGAATTTTCCACTGTGAAAGAAGTAATATAAATGTATAAGTAAATGTATCTATATAAAGGCAAGACAGGTATATGTAAAGAAGTGAGATGAGTTTAAAAGTTTGTTTATATTACTAAGTATTTCAATGTAACAAGATTGCAAATATTTTGAGAAAAATGAAATAGTATATATATATGTATGTGTGATTTCAAAGAACTTACATTTTCATTAAGGTATAAAGGAAAAAAAGACAAAAAAATTTATGGTTTTTCAAATCCAGATCTTTTAAACTACAAAAAGAAAAGCAAGTTAAGTAAGAAGAAGCAAAGATCAAAGAAAGAGAGTTGACGACTCGAGCTAATCGGGTCGCTCACAAGTGGTTCTTGGTTTATCGTTGGTTGGGGTTCATGGACTCTTTTAGGCATAGCTAGTGGCACTACTTGCTCTGCGGCAACTGCTTACTATGCCTGAACTTCTTCAGAACCCTGTCTTTGTTCCATCTGACTTAACCACTGCCTCAACTCAGCGTTTTCTTTCATTTGGACCTCTAGAAGAGCCTATAACTCTTCTACTCTCCCAGTTAAAGTAGGATAGCATCCTCTTCTCTCACCTTGGCTATGTGTATTCATCGTGTTCTTTATTATCCTCAAATCACACGATGATCAAACATTAAATTTTCTATAAATAGATTACGTAAAATTTTGAAAATTCATGAATTTCAAGGTAAAACATGGTCATAGTATCATACGACCTTAACAGGAAGCATTTCATAATTTCAACATTTCACTCATTTCATAAATTTGCATATCATACATAAATAATCACATATATGAGTCATTGCATTTGTTTAACAATAAGGACACATATATACCATAGCCTTTTACTTCAAATATACACATATATTTTCCATCTTAATCATTTTGGTCATTCTGATCTAAAGGAAACTCCTCTGGATCTTCTCCGTCATCATCTGAACCATTACTAGTGGATGTTCCTTGATCTAAGTTCACCTCATCTTGACGCCGTGATGGACCAGCTTCAGGGTCATTGGCCATTGGTTGTGGTCCAAAAAGATGGATTAACATGTCATCTTAAAGGTCTTGTTCACACATATCGTGTTCTATTTGTTCCCCTAGCAGTTCTCTCTCCACTTTAATTGTCGTGGCTATAAACTCACGTAGTGTAAAAGGGTAGAGCGGACTTATCCTCTGCCTTAGCTCTATAGTCAGTCCTCTCCAAAACATGTCGTACTAGTCTTCATCTATGAGATTTGGCAAAGGACATCTTCTCAGAATATTCTCCTCAAATCGTACCACATACATTAACACTGTGTCACCAGACACCATCTGTAGTCTCTCTATCGGATGAACGAATTCCCTTACATCTGTAAATCTAAGTAATGTAAGCAGTGGCATGACTTCTTCGTGTCCATGAGGAACTGGGACTGTTGTTGGATTCCACCAGGTGAATTGCTCAATCAGTGTACATCGAAAATTAGCCCAGTTGAGCCCTAACAACTTGTCCTAGTAACAATAATCCCAGAACACTTGAGCATCTTCCTAGAAAGTGCTAACAGCTAACATGACCCAGTTATCTTGGTCTATGTTGCACAGCTATAGAATCATCTCTATGGCGTGCAACCAGTCCTGTATTCCCATGGGTGGACAATTGGCCTTGTATGCTTGAACAGCATGAGCAGAAATCCTAGCTCCTATGTTTTGTCATCTACTCATGACAGGAATACCTATCTCAACTGGTAGAGGGGGTATTAGTTGAGGAGACGGTTCTGTAATCACAGTCACAACCACGACCTATGGAGTAAAGAGGCCTGCTGATAGCATTGGCATTGGAGGATATACTATCAGGCGTTGGAATAAGAACGGCCTAACAATTGACCTTATCCATACTCTGGGCAGTCCTCTGTCTTTGTATGGTCACAGAAGCACATATTGTGGTCTTGCCATCTCAATTCCTATGAAACGTGTATTTTCATTTTAAATAAACAATTACTAACACAAAATAAAACTAACTTACTTAGATTGGTGAAAAAGATGTGCATCGTGCCAGTCAGGATATGGTTGACCTGCTCTGATACCTATTATGGTGTCCTCACCCTAAGTGGAGGTTATACAGTACTATCACAGTCAAGCTCTGAACCTAATTGCCATAGCCTGTAACCCCATAGGTCGTCAGCAACTTTCTTTAATGTACTTATTTCTATATCATTTATATAATTAAATTTTCTCATCATAACTTTATAATTTTGACAATATCCTTTCAAGTGCATATACATATATATATTTTTTAAAAGTGCATTTCATAGTTAAAATTACTATAGTAAACATCTTAAATAGTTACAGCTTAATTTACAACACGAAAACATCATTTCAAAGCCTTTTAACCCTACTCAGCAAAATACTCATAGCAAGACCATATCCCTTATTCCGTATCCCCTAGCACATGTAGATCCTGCCGTCCTCCATCATAACCCTGTAGGAAATTAAATCGAGAAAAATGTATCAGATTGGCGCAACGGAACAATAAAAATTTTTCAAGATCGTTAAATATCTCATGATGCCATATATAATAAACCAACAACAATTTAAACTCATACCTCAAGGATGTGAATCTTACAGGAGGAGAATGACCGGAGGGCTTCAACCAACTAGCCTTCTATACTATTCTCTAATTCCTGAATGGCTAAGTGTGTGGGCACTCTGAACCTCGATCAGTATGCTAGCACTGCTAGTCTTCTTCCGACCACCCAGATCTCTAAAGAACTTATTATCACGGTGAGTTGTGCAACAATAAGCCTGCTCACCTAAGAGTCTGTGGTCTGAGAGAACTGGAGTGGCAGGACCTCTATTTATAGACTTGCATGAGGTGATTAGGAGAAGATATTCTCCCTTATCCATAACCAAAAAATCTGAATTTATCAAGGCCAAATCCTAACTAAAAATATTCAGCCACGTTAGGATTTTTCCATTCAAAATTCAAACAGGAATTTAACTAGAATTTTATCTCCTCTTAACCAACCAAAAATCCAAAAATCACTTTAGGATTTTTCTCAAATATTTTTGGCCACAAAAAGTAAGGGAAGAATCAAAATTCCACTAGGATTTTCAAGCTTGAATCTTATCTCATCCTTATCTAAAATAATCGAAAATCTCCTGGGATTTATCCTCAGAAAATTCAGCCATAATTAGGGAGGAGAGAATCCAAATTCAACTGGGACTGAAACTTGAATTTTTCCCTGAACCTTATCCATAAAAAATCTGAAAATTCCATGAGGATAATCCTCAAAATTTTCGTTCATATTTGCTAGGATTTGGATTCAAAATTTAAGTAGGATTCTAACAAGAGTTTCCTCTCCATATCCAACTCAAATTCGAATTTCATTCCTTGTGGATTTACCACAAGAAATTCGAATCTTACTTGGACTGTGATTCAAAATTTGAATTTCAAATTTGAAATTTAAATTTAAATTTCAAATTTCAAATTTCAAATTTAAATTTCAAATTCAAATTTCAAATTCAAAATTCAAATTTCAAAAACAACAAAACAGTTGTATTTCAAATTTTGTTCTCATGGATAATTTTTTACAATTCCAATCCAATCTCGAATAAAATCATGGCAACTTTATTTGGAGTTCGAATAATTGTGTACTCTATTATCCAAAACAAAATCTGAATTCAACCAGAGAGAATCTTATCCACCATCCTAATCCTATGTCAACACCATCCATGCATAATCAACTAGCCAATAGTATACTCAAATCAATTTGCTAAACGTTAGTGAATTATGTGGAGCTAGTAGAGGGACCAATTGGACATATATAATCAGGCTCCCACGAATCCATATGATCATCATTCTTTACCGAACAACTCAATTATATGATCACTAATTTTAAAGTCACACCACTATAAACCTGAAACTGAACTCCCAATTATATACTGTATTATGTAAGCCTGTGACAAGCTATCGTCCAATGACCTTGTCATGTATGTAGAACCCTCATACGATATCCATGATCAGCCTTAGGTCAAAGTCTGTTTAATCCTACTGATCAGGCTATCTTAAAATTCCATTATACTACCGAATAAAGAAAATGATTATTCACCATATGTGAATAAGAAGTCGTCCGCCCAGCAGACGACCTAAGGCCTTGTCCATTTTCACATTCACTATATGCCTTTAAGAGGATACTCTTAACTCCTCATTAGAGTTATGATTCTGATATCTGTAAACAAACCCTTCATCATATACAAGTCATGCACCCAATGAACTGGTCTATAAGCTTACTACCTCTGAGACGCTTTAGCCATTGGAACATCAAAGTACACAAGTCATATACATTAAGCTGTTCATCTACTCAGGATTAAGGTTACTGCACAATGAACATCAAAAGCAGATCGATCCACTCAAAGCGTACTTCATAGATCAATCACGCTTTAGTCCCGGTCTAATATGTCACCACCAAGCAACATATCTATGTCTCTACTTGGGAGTCCAGCTCCAGACAGTCAAGACAAGCCATCCCCACTATGGCTTTAGACAACATAATAGTCTTAACATGAGTTAGATGCTTGGTCTAACCCCATAGACTACAGACCTTAGTTTAAACCACTTACTTTAGAACATTGTCTTCTCGCATACAAAAGTCCATTGCATGCAACGTTCTAATAGTTTTAACACAAGCAGTCAGGGAGCCATATTTGCTTACATTTACTTTAACATGTAAATAAAATGAGGACATACAGCAATGTAATGAATAACCTCTATATATAATTTTATTATCCAGTTCAAAATAAATACATCAAAATGTCACTAATGCTTAGGGCATTTCCTAACAAACCCTATTGACGTACAGGTTTCTTACCAGCAACATGAACATACTTGTGAGCTAGATGCTTAGTAAGTTCAAACATTCATATATTAATGTATACTTACTAGCAACATGTACATTGGCACAAAGTATCAAATGTAGCATTAGTGCTCATATTATGCTCCCTTATGGGTCATATTTTCAGTCTTGGGTCTTTATCTTGCATTACGTTCTAGTTTTGGGCCGCATTTTGGTCGTACCATGTGCGTTCATGACTGCGAGGGATACTGGGGAGCGATCCACTGGCCAATCCTCCACAGTCTAACATAAACATATACATTAACATTAACATTGGGAACCTCCACCTTGTGAGAGGTTGGAACGTCGATAATTGGTTTAATTATCATCTTTCATATGGTTCCAACCAAGTGACATTATCATTGCCCCTAGGTCAAGAACACTTTAAGTTCATTCCTTAATTGTGTACATTTCGTTAATCACACCCTGGTGCATCTCACACTTACGTACATAATCACATTTGCACCTAAACACACAAACATGGCAAGCCAATTCATATTGCAGACAAGAAGATGTTTGAACTTATAGGTATTTTGCTAGGGTCTGCTTGTTGGGATCTACTAATGTTGCTTCATCGCGTTTTGGTTGGATTCCCATAACTGAAATAATTAATGCCTATGTTCAATCTTTACTTCTTGTGTAAAACTTAGTAAAGTGTAAAAATTCTACGTTTTCTTTCCTAATCATGAACATAGGAGTCTAATGTCCCATTTTTAGTTTTTCCGCCAACTTTTGACAAAATGACCATTTTGCCCTTAGCGGGTCGTTGGGCTGTAAAAGTTTCATGTTAATGTTTAGACTTGATTTTCTAAGCTAAAAATTCATAAAATCAACTTTCCTAGTCCTTAACATGTTAGGAAATGCCCTAAATATAAAAGACATTTTGATGTATTTCATTTAGTTTGAACTGGATAATAAAATTAATAATAGAGGTTATTCATTACATTGCTGTTTATCCTTAATTTTTTTACATGTTAAAGTAAATGTAAGCAAATATGGCTCATTGACTACTTGTGTTAAAACTGTTAGACCATTGCATGCAATGGACTTGTGTATGTGAGAAGACAATGTTCTAAAATAAGCGGTCTAAACTAAGCTCCGAAGTCTATGGGGTTAGACTGAACATCTAACTCATGTTAAGACTATTATGTTGTCTAAAGCCATGGTGAGAACGGTTTGTCTTGACTGTCTAGAGCATAGACTCCAGAGTAGAGACATAGATATGTTGCTTGGTGGTGACATGTTGGACCAGGACTAAAACATGATTGATCTACGTAGTCCGCGATGAGTGGATCAATCTGCTTTCGACGTTCACTATGCAATAACCTTAATCCTGAGTAAATGAACTACTTCATGCATATGACTTATGTACTTTGATGTTCCAATGGCTAAAGCGTCTTAGAGGTAGTAAGCTCATAGACCGGTTCATTGGGTGTATGACTTGTATACGATGAAGGGTTTGTTTACAAATATCAGAATCATAGCTCTAATAAGGAGTTAAGGGTATCCTCTTAAAGGCATTGTACTGAATGTGAAAATGAATAAGGCCTTGGGTTGTCTGCTAGGCAGATGACTTATTATTCACATATGGTGAATAATCATTTTCTAATTCGGTAGTATAATGGAACTTTAAGATAGCCTAATCAGTAGATTGAACGGACTTTGACCTAAGGCTGATCATGGATATCATATGAGGGTTTTGCATACATGACATCATTGGACATTAGCTTGTCACAGGCTTTCATAATATAGTATATAATTGGGAGTCCAATTTTAGGTTTATAATGGTGTGACTCTGAAATTAGTGATCATATGATTGAGTAGTTCAGTACAGAATGATGATCATATGGAATCACGGAAGCCCGATTATATACATCCAATTGATCCCTCTACTAGCTCCACATAATTCCTTAATGAATGACAAATTGATCTGTGTATGCTTATTTACTAGTTGACTTTGCATGGATGGTGTTGACATAGGATCAGGATGGTAGACAAGATTCACTTTGGTTGAATTCAGATTTTGTTTTGGATAATAGAGTACACAATTATTCGAACTCCAAATAAAGTTATCATGATTTTATTTTAGATTGAATTGGAGTTGTAGAAAATTATCCATGAGAACAAAATTTGAAATACAACTTTTTGTGCTGTTTGAAATTTGAATTTTGAATTTTGAATTTTGAAATTTAAATTTTGAATTTGAAATTTGAATTTGACATTTGAATTTGAAATTTAAATTTGAAATTTGAATTCAAATTTTGAATCACAATCCATGTAAAATTCGAATTCTTTGTGAATAAATCCACATGGGGAATTCGGTTTTGATTTGGATAATGGAAAGGAAAATTTTGTTTGAATCTTACTTGAAATTTGAATCCTAAACCTAACCAAAAGTGGTCGAATTTGTTAGGGAAGATTCTCCCTAGATGATTTTGGTTTTTAGTGGATAAGGATGCAAGGAAAATTCAAATTTCAATCCTAGTTGAATTTTGATTCTTTCCCTCACAAAAGTGGCCAAAAATTGCATGGATAATTCCAAGGGAATTTCTGATTTTTTTTTATGTGGATAAGGGTGAGATAAAATTCAAGCTAGAAAATCCTATTTGAATTTTGATTCTCCTCACACTAGATTAGCCGAATCTAGCCTTCCTTTTGGGCTAAAGAAAATTCAGTTATATTGGATAACGATGGGATAAAATTCTAGTTAAAATCCTATTTGAATTTGAAATACAAAATCTACCATAAGGTGGCCGAATCTTCCCATGTTTGTCGCCTATAGGGAAATTCAGATTTTATGAGTGGATAAGGGAGAAAATATTCTCCTAATCCAATTTGAATTCAAGGGATCACCTCATGCCAGTCTATAAATAGGGGTCCTACCACCCCAGTTCTTTCAGACCATAGACTCTCAGGTGAGTAGGCTTATTGTTGTATAACTCACCGTGACAATAACTTCTTTAGAGATCTGGGTGGTTGAAAGAAGACTAGCAGTGCTAGCATACCAGTCAAGGAACTGAGTGCCCATACACTTTGCCATCTGGGAATTGAAGAATAGTAGAGAAGTCTAGTTAGTTAAAGCCCTCCGGTCATTCTCCTCCTGCAGTTTGGCATCCTATGAGGTATGAGTTTATATTGTTGTTAGTTTATTGTATATGGCATCACGCGATATTTAACGATCTTAAAATTTTTTTCATAATTCCGCTGTGCTGCTCTGATGCGTTTTTACCGATTTTTTTTTCCTACAATTGGTATCAGAGACATCTTGTAACTATGCCATGTACATAAATTAGACAATTAGTTAGTCTTTTTATTTATGTATGGATTTGATATTTAGATAATGGCATTCTAGGATTCCTTTATGTTGTTATCATGTATTATGTATGTAGTATGTGGTTATTTTAGTTTTCGAATTATTATAAGTATGCTAGTTTTATGCCGGTTATGGTTCCTTAGAATTTAGAAAATTATATATAGGAATTTTTGTGTAACCATGGGAGCAGTTTATAATCACCGTAATTTTTCCATGGATTTTAATTTTTGTCTCTTAAAATTATTATGATTAGAATTTTTGTACACCGGAAACGGTTTAGGATTTTTTATATAATTATTCTTGGAGCAGATTAAAGATTGAAGACTGTAATTTATTTTTTCCGAAAAGTTAAATTTAATTTAAATGTTGAAATTTTATTTGTGTGGAAAATTCCAATTTAATTAGGATTCAAATTAATTTTTGGAGATCTTAATGGGAAAATTGGAATATAGTACAAAAATCAAGGACCGACCCTTAGAGATAGGCCACTGGCCTGAATGGGGCTGCAGCCACTACCCTCAGGTAGGATGGGGTTGCGGCAGCCTCTGTCCAAGCCAAGACCACCCACGACCACAGGCTTTGCCTGCAGCCAGGGGTGGCTGTGGCCCCCCCAGGGGTTGCCCAAGCCCTGGGGCTGCAGCCCATGGCTGCAGGCACTGCCTACAGCCTAGCAGCTGCTACACCCACCCGGGCGTGTAGCTTGGGGGCATGGCTGCACTTGATCTGTGGCCATGGGCTACCAGCCCCCTGGGCACTGAGGGCTCCCCACGGCGACTGTGGGCCTCAGGGGCCTGTGGGTCAACGGGTCGAAAAATGAAAAATTTTGATTTTTAAATTTGAGACTTAATTTTAAATCATGTTTAAAAATATGTAATTGAAAATTTGAAATTTTTAGATTACATATTATTACACATGAAATTTAAATTATTTAAAATTTGAATTTGAAATTTAAATTTGAAAATCGAATTTGAAATTTGAATTTGAAATTTAAATTTTTGGAATTTAAATTTTAAATGATTCTTGATATGAAAAACAAACGGATAGGCTACATAAAGAAGGACACAAGAAGTCGAAACAAAATTCAAGACACAAAGAATGCTTTAGATGGAATTTTGTAATCTTTATTTTCTTTGTTCTAGGATGGAACCATGGCTTGGTTATTCTTTCGTCAATTATTTTTTCTATGATATGTCATGGATGGATGAATATGTATTGATAGATGAATTGTATGCATATTTGATAACATGTCATATGGGATAGGCGAATGCCGCTCATACTATATTGATCATACATATTTGTCAAAACTTGCATGATTTTCAAAATATTGAGTGGGAGAGGGTTTCAAACAAAACCCATGGCCTCCATTGTTGATCCATATGTGAAAGCGTGGTAACGCCTCGCATCAGTTCTGCCCTGACCACACTCCTCGGTAGGTGTTTACCGCCGTCGGTATACTAGGTTGGATATCCTATGGGGAAAAGTTGTTCGAGCATGATCCTATTCATGACCACCCCTCGGTGGCTTGGTAGGACATGGATCGGACTATGTAAAAGTTATTAACCTTCCCCAGAAGCTCTGTTAACTAAATTGATGACCAAAATAAGCGGTTATTAATATATGTCTTAACCTTGGAGGATTTAAGGCAATATATATTAATTGGACAGGATCCATGTTCCGGCTATTTGTCTCGTGACCACCCCTCGGTAGCTTGGGGCAATAGGTGCTGAGAATTACCATTGCAGTGCTACATGTTTTTCAAGTTTCATGTAGGAACATACTTGTATGTTTTATTTGCTAAATTATCTCTATGTTTGCTTGGGTTTTGTAATGATGTCTAGTATAATTTTATTTCAATTCAAAATGTCACCGACACCCCTCATTTCAATACTTACTGAGAATAAACTTAATGGCGATAATTATAAAGACTGGAAAAGAAATCTACTAATAGTTCTTAGCTGCGAGAGACACAAGTTCGTACTGGATGAACCATGCCCACCTGGGCCCAAACCTGACACACTGCTTGAGGAGATCCCGGTTGCCTATATTCGTTGGAGAGAATACAACGAGATAGCTCGGTACTACATTCTTGCTAGCATGACGAGTGCTTTACAAAAGCAACATGAGACATATCAAGTTGCTAGGGAGATCATGGAAAATCTAGAGGACATGTTCAGAGGCCAAGAAAAATTGGCTCGACAGTCTGCTATCACCAGTATTATGAACTCTAAGCAGAAGGCGAGTACTCCAGTGAAGGACCATATAATCACTCTTATGGGATTTTTCACTGAGGCTGTTGAAAATGGTACTGAATTGGACTACAACACCCAGATCGAGATGGTGTTTAAAACTCTGTCTAAAGATTTTATGGGGTTTAAAGATGCATATAATCTGGTGACAAGGGAGTTAGGACTCACCGAGCTCATGAAGCAACTACAAGCTTATGAGCACATGATCAAGGACGGGGATGCAATCCAACCAAAGGGAGAGGCAAACTATGCAGAATCTTCCAAACCCTCACGAAAGAGGAAGAGGCCAAATAAGAAGCAATAGGCTTTCAGTTCTTCTAATCTTCCTTTCTCAGATGGGAAGAAGAAGAAGAAGAACAAGAAGCTCAAGAACCCTAAAAAGTCCGAGTACTTCTTCTGTGGAAAGGTAGGTCACTTCAAGAAGGCTTGCTGGGAGTTCCTAGTCACCAAGGGCAAGGAAGGTAGGGAACTTCTATATCTAGAAGCATGTTTGGTGGAATAATCGAAAGACACTTAGGTCATTGATTCGGGTGCCACTAATCATGTGTGTGTTTCTATGTAGGGGTTCATGGAAACGAGAAGTCTACATAATAGGAGCCTCTCGTTATGGACCGGAGACGATAGCTTGGCAGTAGCTGAGACAGTGGGAGATGTACATCTTTATTTTGATAACTTTAGGTTTATATTATTGAAAGACTGTTTTTATGTTCCTAATTTTTGGAGGAACCTTATATCAGTAGCTTATTTAATAAAAGATTTTTATTCAGTTTCTTTTAATAAAAGAGTTGATATTCGTAAAAATAAGTCTTTTATCTGTTGTGGATGGATGGATGGAAACCTGTATTTAATCAAACCAAAGATGTACTCACTACTTGACACCGAATTAACTGATAACTCTAAAAGGTTGAAAGTTTCTCACTCTAACAAGGCGTATCTTTTGCATTTAAGACTTGGTCATATTAATCAGAATAGGATTCAAAGTTTGGTGAAAGACAGTCCTCTAGAATCTTTGGAGGAGGTACATCTTTCTCAATGTGAATCTTGTCTTGAGGGTAAGATGACTAAGAGGTCTTTTGGAGTTAAGGGTACTACGGCTCAGGAACTCTTAGGAATTGTGCACACCAACGTATGTGGCCCCATGAACGTTGTAGCACAAGGAGGGTTCAAGTATTATGTCTCCTTCGTAGACAATCACTCGAGGTATGGATATGTGCACCTAACGCACTGCAAGAGCGAAACTTTTGGTAAGTTCAGAGAATATCGTGCGGAAGTAGAAAAGTAATTAGATAAATCTATAAAGACACTTCGATCTGATCGAGGTGGCGAATATATCTCCAATGAATTTCTAGGACATCTTGTAGACAATGGGATATTATCCCAATTGACTGCACTTGATACTCCACAATAGAATAGTGTAGCCGAAAGGAGAAACAGGACCTTAATAGACATGGTACGATCCATAATAAGTTATTCTACACTGTCATTATCATTCTGGGGATATGCATTAAAGGAAAATAAATCGGTAAAAACGTATCAGAGTGGCACAGCAGAACAATAAAAATTTTTCAAGATCATTAAATATCTCATGATGCCATATACAATAAACCAACAACAATTTAAACTCATATCTCAAGGATGCTAATCTTGCAGGAGGAGAATGACCGGAGGGCTTCAACCAACTAGCCTTCTCTACTATTCTCTAATTCCCAAATGACTGAGTATGTGGGCACTCTGAACCTCGATCGGTATGCTAGCACTGCTAGTCTTCTTCCGACCACCCAGATCTCTAAAGAACTTATTGTCACGGTGAGTTGTGCAACAATAAGCCTGCTCACCAGAGAGTCTGTGGTTTGAGAGAACTGGAGTGGCAGGACCTTTATTTATAGACTTCCATGAGGTGATTCTCTAAATTCAAATTGGATTAGGAGAAGATATTCTCCCTTATCCACAACCAAAAAATCCAAAAAATCCAAAATTTCCAAGGGGAAAATCCCAATTAAAAATTCGGCCACTTTAGGATTATCCAATTCAAATCTAAACAAGATTTTAACTTGAATTTTATCTCCCATTATCCAACCAAAAAAATCTAAAAATCCTTAAGGATTTCCACAAATATTTTTGGCCACAAAGAAGTAAGGGAAGAATCAAAATTCAACTAGGATTTTCGAGCTTGAATCTTACCTCATCCTTATCCAAAATAACCGAAAATCTCCTAGGATATCTTCCTCAAAATTTCGACCATAATCAAGGAGGAGAGAATCCAAATTCAACTGGGATTGAAACTTGAATTTTTTCTTGAACCTTTTCCACAAAAAATCTGAAAATTCCATGAGGATAATACACAAAATTTTCGTCCATACTTGTTAGGATTTGGATTCAAAATTCAAGTAAGATTCAAACAAGATATTTCTCTCCATATCCAACTCAAATTCGAATTTCATTCCTTGTGGATTTACCACAAGAAATTCAAATCCTACTTGGACTGTGATTCAAAATTTGAATTTCAAATTTCAAATTCAAATTTCAAATTTCAAATTTCAAATTTCAAATTCAAATTTCAAATTCAAATTTCAAATTCGAATTTCAAATTTCAAATTTCAAATTTCAAAATCCACAAAGCAGCTGTATTTCAAATTCTTGTTCTCATGGATAATTTTCTACAACTCCAATCCAATCTCAAATAAAATCATGGCAACTTTATTCGAAGTTCGAATAATTGTGTACTCTATTATCCAAAACAAAATCTGAATCCAACCAGAGAGAATTTTGTCCACCATCCTAATCCTATGTCAACACCATCCATGCATAATCAACTAGCCAATAGCATGCACAAATCAATTTACCAAACGTTAAATAATTATGTTGAGCTAGTAGAGGGACCAATTGGACATATATAATCAGGCTCCCGCAAATCCATATGGTCATCATTCTTTACCGAACAAGTCAATCATATGATCACTAATTTCAGAGTCACACCACTATAAACCTGAAACTGAACTCTCAATTATATACCGTATTACGTAAGCCTGTGACAAGCTATCATCCAATGATCTTGTCATGTATGCAGAACCCTCATATGATATCCATGATCAGCCTTAGGTCAAAGTTCGTTTAATCCTACTGATCAGGCTATCTTTAAGTTCTATTATATTACCGAATAAGAAAATGATTATTCACCATATGTGGATAAGAAGTCATCCACCCAGCAGACGACCCAAGGCCTTGTCCATTTTCACATCCAGTACAATGCCTTTAAGAGGATACCCTTAACTCCTTACTAGAGCTATGATTCCAATATCTGTAAACAAACCCTTCATCGTATACAAGTCATGCACCCAACGAACCGGTCTATAACCTTATTACCTCTGAGATGCTTTAGCCATTGGAACATCAAAGTACACAAGTCATATACATGAAGCTGTTCATCTACTTAGGATTAAGGTTACTGCACAATGAACGTTAAAAGCATATCGATTCACTCAAAGCGGACTTCGTAGATCAATCATGCTTAAGTCTCGGTCTAATATGTGACCACCAAGCAATATATCTATGTCTCTACTTGGGAGTCTATGCTCCAGACAGTCAAGACAAACCGTCCCCACAATGGCTTTAGACAACATTATAGTCTTAACATGAGTTAGATACTCGGTATAACCACATAGACTACAGACCTTAGTTTAGACCGCTTACTTTAGAACATTGTCTTCTCGCATACAAAAGTCCATTGCATGTAATGTTCTAACAGTTTTAACACAAGCAGTCAGGGAGTCATATTTGCTTACATTTACTTTAACATGTAAATAAAATGAGGACAGAGAGCAATGTAATGAATAACCTCTATATATTTAATTTTATTATCCAGTTCAAAATAAATACATCAAAATATCTCTAATGCTTAGGACATTTTCTAACAATCTCCCACTTGCCCTAAGCCAGCAGATGTGCCATGTTATGCATCCCCATCACCTCTACATGCCTCTTAAAACTTCTAGCTACCAAAGTCTTAGTAAACGGATCGGTAATGTTGTCCTCGGACGCGATCTTACATACATCTACTTGTCCTGTCTCCACATGCCCTCTAATAATATGATATCTCTGATCTATGTGCTTGGTCCACTTGTGGTGCCGAGATTCCCTTATGTTGGCAATAGCCCTAGCGATATCACAGTAAAGTGTGATAGGCTTGTCAACACCCGGAATAACCTCAAGGTCTCTAAAGAACTTGTGGAGCTAAACCGCTTCTTTAGATGTCTCAGTCGCAGCCACATACTCAGCCTCCATAGTAGAGTCAGCTGTGCAGCCCTGCTTCATGCTCCTCCATACAATGGCGCCTCCTCTGAGCAAAAACACTGATTTAGATGTCGATTTCCTCGAATCCTTGCAAGTTTGGAAGTCTGAGTCCGTGTATCCTATAGATGTTAGGTCCCCTCCAGAATACACCAGCATGTAATCCCTCATTCTCTTAAGATACTTGAGTATATGCTTTACTGCTTGCCAGTGCTTGGTTTCAGGATTCACTTGATATTGACTCACCATACCTACTGCAAAACATATGTCCGGGCGAGTGCAAAACATAGCGTACATAAGGTTACCCACAGCGGATGCATAAGGGACCTTACTCATACTCTCTCTTTCTTCCGATGTCTTTGGACAGTGATCCAATGAAAGAGTTAGACCAGCAATAAAAGATTGTGTACCATTCTTTGCCTCTTGCATTGCATATTTGTCAATTATTTTATCGATGTATGAAGCTTGGGATAATGCTATCATTTTGTTCTTTCGAACTTTGAAGAGACAAATGCCTAGAACATAATTAGCTTCTCCCAAGTCCTTCATATTAAACTGTTGGTGTAACCAAAGCTTGATCGATAATAAGTTCCCTACATCATTCCCAATGAATAGTATATCATCGACATAGAGTATCAGAAAGACCGCTTTTCCATCATTAATACGTTTATAAACATAGGGTTCATCAACGTACTACTCAAAACCGAATGTCTTGATCGCTTGATCAAATCTCTGGTTCCATGAGCGGGATGCTTGCTTTAATCCATAAATGGATCTAAGCAACTTGCAGACTTTCCTTTTTTGGCCTTTTGCTATTAACCCTTCGGGCTGTATCATGTAGATACATTCCTGAAGATGGCCATTCAAGAATGTCATCTTAACATCCGTTTGCCAGATCTCGTAATCGAGAGCCGCAGCAACGGATAGAAGAATACGGATAGACTTCAGCATAACAACAGGCGAAAAGGTTTCATCATAATCGATTCTAGCCTTTTGCATGTACCCCTTTGCAACCAGTCTAGCTTTGAAAGTTTCCACTCTCCCTTCCGCATTCTTCTTTCTTTTGTAGACCTATTTGCATCCAATGGGTTTTATCCCATCCGGCAAATCTACAAGTTCCCAAACAGAGTTGGATTTCATAGAATCCATCTCATTGTTCATAGCCTATTTCCAAGATTTAGAATCAACATTATTTATAGCTTCATCATAGGTAATCGGATCATGCTCATGCTCATGAGCCTTAGCTTGGTATACCTCAGCATCATACATAAGGAAATTAGGTTTCTTCGAAACCCTCGTACTACGACGAGGCACCCTAAATTGTTGATCGTCTACAGGTTTCACCGGAACTCGGACTTGCGTCTAAGATTGAAACCTATGGAGCAGTTCTTTCACCTGATAAACTTCTCTAGCATCACTTTGCTTCGAGGCTTAAAGTCATTCATATGACTTTCCTCCAAAAATGTCACATGGGTTGAAACAATGACTTTTTATTCCTTCGGGTTATAGAATAGACCTCCCTTAGTTTCCTTAGGATACCCTACAAACATACACAATTCTGATCTTAGTTCCAACTTCTACACATCCCCATCCAGTACATGTGCCGGGCAGCCCCATATTCTCATATGTCCAAGGGAGGGCTTCCTGCCACGTCACAATTCATACGGAGTCCTGGGAATTGATTCGCTTGGAACCTAATTCAGAAAATAGCATGCCGTTTGTAAAGCATATCCCCATAATGATAACGGCAGTGTTGAATAACTCATCATGGATCGTACCATATCTAACAAGGTCATATTTCTCCTTTTGGCTACACCATTCTATTGTGGACTACCAGATGTAGTCAATTGGGATAATATCCCATTCTCTACAGATGTCCTAGAAATTCGTCGGAGAGGTATTTACCACCTCGATCAGATCGAAGTGTTATTATGGATTTATCCAATTGCTTTTCCATTTTCGCACGACACTCTTTGAACTTGTCAAAGGTTTTGCTCTTACGGTGCATTAGATACACATATCCATACCTCAAGTAATCGTCTATAAAGGAGACATAATACTCGAACCCTACTCGTGCTGTGACGTTCATGTGGCCACAGACGTCAGTGTGCATAATTTCTAAGAGCTCCTAAGCCCTAGTACCTTTAGCTCCAAAAGACCTCTTAGTCATCTTTCCCTCTAGACAAGACTCATATTGAGCAAGACGTACCTCCTCTAGAGATTCTAGAGGACCGTCTTTCACCAATCTTTTAATCCTATCTTGATTAATATGACCAAGTCTTAAATGCCAAATATACGCCTTGTTAGAGTGAGAAACTTTCAACCTTTTAGAGTTATCTATTAATTCGGTGTTAAGCAGTGAGTGCATCTTTGGTTTGATCAAATATAGGTTTCTATCCATCCATCCAGAACAGATAAAAGACTTATTTCTACAAATATCAACTCTTTTACTAAAAGAAACTAAATAAGAATCCTTTATTAAACAAGCTACCAATATAAGGTTCCTCCTAAAATTAGGAACATAAAAATAGTCTTTCAATAAAATAAACCTAAATTTATCAAAATAAAGATAAATATCTCCCACTACTTCAGCCACCACCAAACTGCCGTCTCCAGTCCACAACTAGAGGCTCCTATTATGTAGACTTCTCGTTTCCATGAACCCCCGCATAGAAACACAAACATGATTAGTGGCACCCGAATCAATGACCCAAGTGTCTTTCGATTCTTCAATCAAACACACTTCTAAGTAGTGAAATTCCTTACCTTCCTTGCCCTTGGCGGCTAGGAATTCCCGGCAAGCCTTCTTAAAGTGACCTATCTTCTCACAGCGGAAGCACTTGGACTTTTTAGGGTCCCTGGGCTTCTTGTTCTTCTTCTTCTTCTTCCCATCCGAGATAGGAGGATTAGAAGAACTGGAAGCCGCTTGCTTCTGATTTGGCCTCTTCCTCTTCCGTGAGGGTTTGGAAGATTCCGCCAAATTGGCCGCACTAGCTCGGTAAGTCCTAACTCCCTTGTCGCTAGATTATATGTGGCCTTAAACCTCACAAAATCTTTAGACAGAGTTTTGAACACCATCTCGATCTAGGTGTTGTAGTCTAACTCCGCACCGTTCTCGTCAGCCTCAGCGAAGAATCCCATTAGAGTGATCATATGGTCCTTCATCGGAGTACCTACCTTTTGCTTAGAGTTCATAATACTGGTTATAGCAGACTGTTGAGCCAACGTTTCTTGGCCTCTGAACATGTCCTCTAGATTTTCCATGATCTCCCTAGTAACTTGATAAGTCTCATGCTGCTTTTGTAAAGCACTCGTCATGCTAGCATGAATGTAGCATCGAGCTATCTCATTGAATTCTCTCCAACGAGTATAGGCAACCGGGACCTCCTCAAGCGGTGTGTCAGGTTTGGGCCCAGGTGGGCATGGTTCATCCAGTATGAATTTGTGTCTCTCACAGCTGAGAACTATCAACAAATTTCTTTTCCAGTCTTTATAATTATCAGCATTCAGTTTATTCTCAGTAAGTATTGAAATAAGGGGTGTCGGTGACATTTTGAACTGAAATAAAATTATACTAGACATCATTACAAAGCCCAAGCAAATATACAGATATTTTAGCAAATAAAACATACAAGTATTTTCCTACATGAAACTTGAAAAACATGTAGTAATGCAACGGTAATTCTCAGCACCTATTGCCCCAAGTCACCGAGGGGTGGTCATGAGACAAATAGCCAAAACATGGACCCCGTCCAATTAATATATGTTAACCTAAATCCTCCAAGGTTAAGACATATATTAATAACCGCTTATTTGGCCACCAGTTTAGTTAACAGAGCTTCTAGAGAAGGTTAATAACTAAACGAGTCTTGAGTGTATAACCATTGTTTATGTAGCCCGATCCACGTCCTACCAAGCCATCGAGGGGTTGTCATAAATAGGATCGTGTCCGAACAGGTTTTCCACATAGGAGATCCAACTTAGTATACCCGCGGCGGTAAACACCCACCGAGGGGTGTGGTCAGGGGAAAACTAACGCGAGGCGTTACCGTGCTTTCACATATGGATCAACAATGGAGGCCGTGGGTTTTGTTTGAAACCCTCTCCCACTCAATATTTTGAAAAACATACAAGTTTTGACAAATATGTATGATCAATATAGTATGAGCGGCATTCACCTATCCTATATGACATGTTATCAAATATGCATATAAAACATCCATCAATACATATTTATACATCCATGACATATCACAGAAAAAATAATTGACAGAATAACCAAGCCATGGTTCCATCCTAGAACAAAAATAAAGATTACAAAATTCCATCCAAAGTAGCCTTTGGGTCTTGAATTTTGTTTCTTCTTCTTGCATCCATCTTTATGTAGCCTTTCCATCTATTTCTCATCCCATGAATCATTTAAAATTTAAATTCCAAAGTACAAAAATTTTAAACAATTTTTATACATCATGCGTAATAATATGTAATTACAAAAATTTCAATTACATATTTTTAAACATGATTTAAAATTAAATCTCAAATTTAAAAATCAAAATTTTCAATTTTCGAACCGTCGCCCCACCACCTCGAAAGCCAGTAGCCACCGTGGGCAACCCCCAGCCCCGAGGGGCTGGTAGCCCACGGCCGCACCATGTGCAGTGGCCTGCAGCCCCATGTTGCACGCCTAGGCTGGGCGCAGTAGCCTGCAGCCCCAGGCAGCACGCCTAGGCTGGGCGCAGCAACCGGCAGGCTGTAGGCAGCACCTGCAGCCATAGGCTGCACACCCAGGCTGCGGCCAGCCTTGGGGGGGCCACGACCACCCTCGGCTGCAGGCAGGCAAAATTTCAACCTTTAAATTAAATTTAACTTTTGGGAAAAATAAATTACAGACTTCAAACTTCAATCTCCTCCAAGAATAATTACATAAAAAAACTTAAACCGTTTCCGGTGTATGAAAATTCTAATCATAACAATTCTAAGAGACAAAATTAAAATCCATGGGAAAATTACAGTGTTAATAAACTGCTCCCATGGTTACATAAAAAATCCTAGATACAATTTTTCTAAATTCTAAGGAACTATAACCAACAAAAACAAGCATGCTTAAAATAATTCAATAAATTAAAATAACCACATACTTTATACATAATACATGATAATAACATAAAGGAATCCTAGAATGCCGTTCTCTAAATATCAAGTCCACACATAAATAAAAAGACTAACTAATTGTCTAATTTATGTACATGCCATAGTCATGAAATGGCTCTGATACCAATTACAGGAAATTAAATCGAGAAAAATGTATCAGAGTGGCGCAGCGGAACAATAAAAAATTTTCAAGATCGTTAAATATCTCATGATGCCATATACAATAAACCAACAATAATTTAAACTCATACCTCAAGGACGCCAATCTTGCAGGAGGAGAATGACCAGAGGGCTTCAACCAACTAGCCTTCTCTACTATTCTTCGATTCCCGAATGGCTGAGTGTGTGGGCACTCAAAACCTCGATCAATATGCTAGCACTCCTAGTCTTCTTCCGACCACCCAGATCTTTAAAGAACTTATTATCACGACGAGTTGTGCAACAATAAGCCTGCTCACCTGAGAGTCTGTGGTCTAAGAGAATTGGAGTGGCAGGACCTCTATTTATAGACTTGCATGAGGTGATTCTTTGAATTCAAATTGGATTAGGAGAAGATATTCTCCCTTATCCACAACCAAAAAATCTAAATTTTCCAAGGGGAAAATCCCAACTAAAAATTCAACCACTTTAGGATTATCCAATTCAAATCTAAATAGGATTTTAACTTGAATTTTATCTCCCATTATCCAACCAAAAAAATCCAAAAATCCTTAAGGATTTCTACAAATATTTTCAGCCACAATGAAGTAAGGGAAGAATCAAAATTCAACTAGGATTTTCAAGCTTGAATCTTATCTCATCCTTATCCAAAATAACCAAAAATCTCCTAGGATATCTTCCTCAAAATTTCGGCCATAATCAGGGAGAAGAGAATCCAAATTCAACTGGGATTGAAACTTGAATTTTTCCTTAAACCTTATCCACAAAAAATCTAAAAATTCCATTCGGATAATCCTCAAAATTTTCATCCATATTTGTTAGGATTTGGATTCAAAATTCAAGTAGGATTCAAACAAGATTTCATTCCTTGTGGATTTACCACAACAAATTCGAATTCTACTTGAACTGTGATTCAAATTTTGAATTTCGAATTTCAAATTCAAATTTCAAATTCGATTTTCAAATTCAAAATGTAAATTTCAAATTTCAAATTTCAAATTTCAAATTTCAAAATTCAAATTTCAAATTTTAAATTTCAAAATCCACAAAACTGTTGTATTTCAAATTCTTGTTCTCATGGATAATTTTCTACAACTCCAATCCAATCTCAAATAAAATCATGGCAACTTTATTTGGAGTTCGAATAATTGTGTACTCTACTATCCAAAATAAAATCTGAATCCAACCGGAGAGAATCTTGTCCACCATCCTAATCTTATATCAACACCATCCACGCATAATCAACTAACCAATAGCATACACAAATCAATTTGCCAAACGTTAAGAAATTATATAGAACTAGTAGAGGGACCAATTGGACATATATAATCGGGCTCCCGTGAATCCATATGATCATCATTCTTTACCGAACAACTCAATCATATGATCACTAATTTCAGAGTCACACCACTATAAACTTGAAACTGAACTCCCAATTATATACCGTATTAAGTAAGCCTGTGACAAGCTATCGTCTAATGACCTTGTCATGTATGCAAAACCCTTATATGATATCCATGATCAACCTTAGGTCAAAGTTTGTTTAATCCTACTGATTAGGCTATCTTAAAGTTCCATTATACTACCGAATAAGAAGTGAAAGTATGTGAATAAGAAGTCATCCGCCCAGCAGACGACCCAAAGCCTTGTCCATTTTCACATCCAGTATAATGCTTTTAAGAGGATACCCTTAACTCCTTATTAGAGCTATGATTCCGATATCTATAAACAAACCCTTCATCGTATACAAGTCATGCACCCAACGAACTGGTCTATAAGCTTACTACCTCTGAGACGCTTTAGCCATTGGAACATCAAAGTACATAAGTCATACACATGAAGTAGTTCATTTACTCAGGATTAAAGTTACTGCACAATGAACGTCGAAAGCAGATTGATCCATTCATAGCGGACTATGTAGATCAATCACGCTTTAGTCCCAGTCTAATATGTCACCACGAAGCGACATATCTGTGTCTCTACTTGGGAGTCTATGCTCTAGACATTCAAGACTAACCGTCCCCACCATGGCTTTAGACAACATAATAGTCTTAACATGAGTTAGATGCTCGGTCTAACCCCATAGACTACAGACCTTAGTTTAGATCGCTTATTTTAGAACATTGTCATCTCGCATACAAAAAGTCCATTGCATGCAATGTTCTAACAGTTTTAATACAAGTAGTCAAGGAGCCATATTTGCTTACATTTACTTTAACATGTAAATAGAATGAGGACAAACAGCAATGTAATGAATAACCTCTATATATAATTTTACTATTCAGCTCAAAATAAATACATCAAAATGTCTCTAATGCTTAGGGTATTTCCTAACAAAACTGTCACCTCATTGGGTCGCCGATAACTCACTTTTAACTTACTTTTACTATTTAATGTTCTTTTTTTAAACCTTGCTTTTATTGTAAAAATTGGAGATTTTTTGTAAACTAATCTTAGAATTTGAACATTGTAAAGCATTTAATATGATAAACATTTTACATTATCGTACTTATTTTACGTCATACTACATTGTCTCAAAATTCCATCGAATTGCTCAGCAGAAATTCGTTAGCAGGACCATTTCCCTCCCCCAACCCTGTGAAAGATGCAGATCCCGCTTCTCGTCTATCCATAACTACTAGTATACAGGTTTCTTACCTGCAACATGAATAAGCTTGTGAGTGAAAGGCTCAGTAAGTTCAAACATAAAAACAATTAACGTAAACCATAAATCATATCATAAACCATAGGTCTACTGTTAGTACTTGTTAGACTTAATTATGCTCAATTATGGGCAAAGTTTAAATCTTAAGTCTTTATCTTATATTATGTTCTGGTTTTGGACCCCATGATTGGTCGTACCATAGTGCGCGCATGACTGAGAGGGACTATGGGGAGTGACCTACTGGCCAATCCTCTACAGTCTACTTGACATGAACTTGATATAACATAACATGACATGAGAAACCTCCACCGGTTTGTGTAAGGACCGCCCCATTCCTGTAACTTGAATTTCAATTAATGAGAAGTTGAGGGATAATTTGATGAATTTTAGTGCAAATTTGAAGAACATGGGCATATACACGGCCATGTAAGTGGCCATGTACTGTCCAGATTGTGCGTGTGAGAAAGGTCGTGCAACTATACATGGTCATGTAGGTGAACACGGTCAGGTACACGGTCGTGTAAGTGACCGTGTATCGTTGGTACTGTACACGTGCATAAGGCAGTGTAAGAAAACATGGCTGTGTAAGTGAACACGGTCGGGTACACGGTCGTGTAAGTGACCGTGTAATGATCAGGTTGTTGAAATGTTAGAGGCCGTATAGGTGTACATGGGCGTGTAGTGTGACATGGCCAGGTACACGGCCGTGTAGGAGGCCGTGTACTAATCGGTAAAATGAAACTGTTCCAAGACACGGCTTTGTTGAGCAAGCTCAACTGGTATATGCCCGTATAGCCTTGTACATGCCTGTGTAGGAGGCCATGTGAGAGGCTGTGTATAGAGTAGAGAACCACTAAAATGACTCTCGCGAATTATGAAGCTTAATTACTATGTAATAAGCAATTAAGTTGAAAAATACTATATAAATTCTAGTTGAATAAATTAAACAGATACAGTACTGTTTAGGTACTATTCATACAAGGGGAAACCGACAGTGAATCCGGTCCACCCTATTATGTGTATAAATGTATAAAATACACAGTGTCAGGAAACTGGTTCAGATGACCATTTTCTAACACAAGACTGGTGAACAGATCACCAGAACGCTCGGATCGAACCTCTAAGCACAATAGCGATAGAAACCCTAACAGGGTACAATACCGAGAAAATGGTCCAAATCATCTCATCTCATCTAGAAACTAACAAAATCAGAGTCAGAATACTGAGACTAGTTAGTTAGAATAGAAAGTTATGAATAGTAAATAGTGAAAAATGCAGTGTCAGATTATTGGCCAAGACGACCCTAATTTGACCTAAAACTGATATATGATCGGTCAATAGGCTCAATCTGGTCAATTGAGTACACAACAAGAATTTTAATTTGAGAGATATGCAGTATCAGGATGAGAGTCAAGATAACCTTTACTCACCCCGAAACTGATATATTTAGACTCAGGATGCCCAAATTAGTTAATCAGACACCTGACACGTTTTTCGAGGTATGATCACACAGATCTCCAAAACTAGTCCAGACGACCCCAGACGGATATAAGACTGATAAAATTGAAATTAGCACGTCCAAATTAGTCAAGAAATATTGTGTTTAAAATTTCACCCAGGAACGCCTCGGTTTGCGTGCGAAAGGACAACACAGTGAAGACACAACTACAATATAGGAAATGAATAGTAAATTAGTGTAGAATGGGCTCACAGACAGTATAAACCACATAGAAATCATCAGTATAAAAATCAGATTTAGAAAATCTGATTTCAGGATGAAAATTGGAACACTACCGAAAAAGAACCAAAAACCGCAATATAAAACTAGACTGCGAAGAGAGCAACACAGATGAATTTTTCTAGCCTCAAAACCATGTACCACAACTGGAAAACCAGCTGGTTTTGGCTGCAAAAAACCCCAAAAAGCAAGCAATTGAACATTGGGTTAGTTTATGACACATTGTATAAACAATTGCTAAAATTCACATCACTTACCATCACCTTACAACATGCCATTTTTTATTCTTTCCCTCCATTATGGTTGCAGCAAATCCGGTGGGAATTGGCTAAGAAGGGCAGAATTTTGTCTCCAAATTAGCCTGAAGTTGGCTTGATTAATCAAGCTTAAGTTGGTTAAGTGAGCTTAGGTTTTTCCTATAAAAGGATGACCATACCCTTAGCTTTGGTTTCTTCATTTTCACACTCTAAACATTTCAACACATTCTCTCTTTCTCTCTAGCTACTGTCGACTAGTTTCAACCCCCAAAAACCCCCATTTTTCAAGACCCAAAAGTCTATCAAAAACTTACCAAAAGCCAACCTCTTCAAGGTTGTGCTAGGTGGAATCAATCCAAGCTATTCTAAGTCCAATCAAGGGTAAGGTTCTAGACAAATCTTTGGGTTTTATAGATGTTGATTTGGTTTGATACAAAGAGAAATTATTTTGGTGTTTTGCTAGCACAAAACCGACCCTTATTCCCTTGGTTTTCCATGGCCACTTTGGTCATCAAGCCATAGTTCAAAATCGTGCTTGTTTCCAAGCACAAGAGGTAAAAACCGAAAACCCTTTCTCTTATGGTTACTGATTTTTAAGATTTCTATCAAGGGATTTATGTGTATTTGTTTATGCACAAGGGTTGTAATAAGTTTATTTCGAGCCCTTAAATTTTCATTTTTAAGTTTATGTTTATGTGGCTTTGTTTACATTATTTTTACGAATGGTTGTGTGCAAATGAGAGCATAAATGTTTTTAGCGATTGGATACAATCTGTCCTCGAGGAAAGGCTACGGATTTTGGCTATTTTAACCTTGTTAGGGTCTGATTTTAGGATTTGGTAAAACATAGTTTTTTAAGGAAATTTCGATACGGTCATTTTTGTGTTTGGCCAAAAACGACATCATGATAGGTTTTTTGAGTAGTTTTCATTCGGTGCCCAAAGCTAGGAACAAAATCCGAACCCAGAAATTAGTCTAAAGTTTTATTAAAAATGGACCACTTAGAGTCCGAACTGGACTTCGGGCTCAACATGAAAGTTGTAGATCTTGTCAAGACCTTGTGAACAATCTACACAAGTTTTAAAAATTTTGCCGTTTCGGTCCTTAAACTGAGCCGTTTTCAAAACAACGCAAAACTAGGATTTTTGTAAAAACTGGCCAAAAAGGCCACGGGTTTAGTAAGTAGGGCCAGTTAGAGTTAGAATTGAGCTCCGAGGTGAACACAAGATTTGTTCATCTCGTCGAGGATGAAAATTTCATGTTTGTCAAATTTACAAATAAAGTCGTTTCGGTTAAGTTTCAAAATAATTTTCGAAAGTGGTTCAAAAACCACCTTTAAAATGCAACCTCAAAAAATTGTTTTAATACTTTAAAATATAAACATGGTTTTCACAAAAATGTCCCCCACCTTCCAACGGGGTGATAAGGGGACGGGTTCCAAACACGTAATTTTTCCAAGAATTTTATGAGTAAACCAAAACGATTCTCTTAAATAAACAAAATAGTGTGTGTAGCCTGGTAGGCTACTACACCAAACAAGCCTTAGTAGTCCGGTAGGCTACTATACCAAACAAGCCATAGTGGCCTGGTAGACCACTATACCAAGGAATAGTAGCTTGGTAGGCTACCACACCAAACAAGCAAAGTAACTCGGCCAACTACTACACCAAGTTATGCATAGTAACTCGGTAAGCTACTTAGTTACCAACACGCGAGGTAACCGGTTAGTTGACTAGTTGATAACCAGTCAAGTACCTTGTTCTGAACAATACTGTGAGGAGTGGTGATTAATCTGTCAAGAAGACAATTAAGTAAACAACGATACAAGTTAGATGCCAAATCCCCAAAGTAGGCCAATAGGGTACCGATTGGCCTCGATACCACATAGAGACACAAGTAATAGTCACTAACAGTATTAGTGACTCAACGAAGGTGCTAATAAGATACGTTATTGATGAGAGGTAGTAACTTATAAGCTAATAGAGGCATGAGTACGAGTACGTGTTTGCTTGCAATTTGGGTAAGTACAACTCCACCTACAGCATGAATAAAATGAATTTGAATGATGTTTTTACAGTATGTTAAGTATGCCAAACATGCACATGATGATGCACAGCATACAAAAGAGCATAAAGTTTCATAATTAAGTAGATTGGTGAAAGAACAAGTTAGATGCCATACGTCCCTACTGCGTAGGATTAGGGATAGCTTAGAGAAGCACGTGGCTAGAAAAGATAAACAAGATGGAAATTTATAGGCGTGTCGTACCGGCCTTTTCAGTTGAAAGGATTTTTAGGATAAGTTAAAGCAGAAAGTTAAGCATCCGTTGATGGCTCTTTGGATATTTAACTACGGGCATTACCGATGGTCTGTGCACACACGGTACTGGCACCTGGACCCTAAATAGATAAGAAGAAAAGAAAAAGAATACTGAAGCATAAATGAACATAACCGGATGATGCATTAGTTATAGTTTACCATGCTTCTAGTTACAGTCAATGCATTCAATACACGTTGTCTTTGCTATGCATATAGTATATGAAGTTTGAAATGTGATGCTGTGATATGTGATATGTGATATGTGATGTGTAGTATGTGATAATATTTGGTATGACATGTGTATATGGCTTCAAGTATGTACTTTGTTTTAAACATATTTTGTGGTAAACATGTTGTACTTATTGGGCATATAGCTCACAGGATGTGTTCATGATATAGGTAATCGTCCTACGGCTTAACCATCTATGGACGATAACGGCGGCGGAGGCAGATATGAGGGGAGGTTGTGGACACATCACGAGTACTCTTCCGCATAAATTTGAGAAAACAGTATTTGTGAATAGTGAACGTTAAATTGTATTTTTGAGTAGTGATGGTTAAACAGTATTTTTGAATAGTAACCGTTAAGTGGTATTTTTAAATAATAATCGATAAATAGTATTTTTAAACAGTAAGCGTTAAATAGTATTTATGAATAATAACCGTTAAACAGTTTTTTTGAATAGTAACTGTTAAGTGGTATTTTTGAATAGTAGCCGTTAATAGTACATGTATGTGAAGAGTAAATACATGTGCAGTAAAAAAAAAAATCCCTAAAATTATGGTATCTAATTAAGTAACTTTAAATATCAATTGTAAGAAAGTATAAGTATCATTTGAAGAAGCAGTTTTTAAGTGAGGGCATGGTGCATCATAGTTAGTATCAGAGTGGTTTCCTACCACCCTACCTCACATCGCCGGCTGCCTGCCTCATCTGTCTAAGTAAGTTAGTTTTGTTTTTCAAAGTTTAGTACATAAGATTAACGTTAAATTTTTAATAGGAGATAATGACCGCACCATGAGACCCCCAGCAAATACAAGAAGAACGAGAAGCAAGTCTAGCTTTCACTGTTATGTGACTCGACATATACGACGGTAGCCACCCACATGAACTGCCATACTAGATCCATCATATGGAGGTGATCTTCAAAGCATGCCCTATTCTACCCTGCCTACAGGTGGTACTAGCTAGTAGCCGCCTGGGAGGAACCGCGATGGAGTGGTGGAATGAACGATGCAAGATCAGGGATCCGGAAATGCAGTGGGCCGAGTTTTGTCAAGACCTACACAATTCTGACGGCCCAGCTAGAGACGCAGATATTTGGAATGATATGTACGAGAGGTGATACGAGATCTTCTACGAAATCTTGGACATTTACGAGGGAAAGACCATGACACACTATTGCCAGAGGTTTTTAGACACCATGTTACTGCACGTCCCCTTGGACAAGCCATTTGCAGAAATAACCGACTTGTTATAGAGAGCAATTCTATGGTACATGAGGGAACTCATCCACTACCCTCCACCATATGAGAATCTGAGATGCCTTGTCTGAGACATAGTGGATGCCAAAAAAGTGGCACTCAACCCTAGACCTGGCGAAGGCCTTGCCACAATAGCTAATGTGGTGGATGACCCAATGGACGTAGCACCCAAACCGGCTAAAGAAGAGTTTGTGGCCGCACACCAGCCGACAGTAGCCGAGGGTGATGGGGAACCGATGGAGGACCCCAAGCCAGTCCCCTAGTCTCCTGAGCACCATGAGGAAGATGATGAAGAAGCTATTCCTGATACCCAACCGACGATGAGGGGGATAAAAACCCCGATTATTTTAGTGACGATGAGTAGATAGGGATGTACGAGCCCCAGGTTATCATGCCAGTGATGATGAAGGCAGTATCATCTGGGGTGATAAAGATGAAGATCCCGAGGAGTTTCCCCTTAGCGACAATGAGGACGAGATGATGTCGGACGTCGAGTCTGGGATGTCTTCCAAGTAATAGTAACCCTTTTCACGAGAATTTTATTTTGTAAATATAGAGGGGAACAATAGCTCGCCCGTCTGACTTAGTTAATTATACTTATGGTATCGTATTTTAGGAATTGTGTATCACTCCCACCAAACTAGAAGTTTGTGCATATTTTTAAGTCTATATATATGTTTTATGAAAAGTAGTATCATTTTGCCCTGAGGGCCTAAATATGATTCTTCCATGAGTATGATCAAGTATAATAAAGAGTGTAGGATGGTTCCTGACACTCAGATAATGTTCCAATACAATGCAATAATTGTATTGAACATCATACAATGAGAAAAAAGAAAGAAGAATATAATACGTATGTTTATGTCTATAATGTCTGAGTAAGATTGTTAAGTAAGAAAGAAAATGATATGTAATACGAGTCCCAAGTACAAAGTTTGGTAAACTTATGTTTTCTTTTCCACTATGTGATAGGGTTACACACGAATTGATAGCGAGAACAAGAGCACAAACTAATCAAGCCACTAGAGAGGACGAGCTAATGGCATGGCTCGTGACGATGTAAAAGATGATAATGAACCAACAACAAGAGCTCACTCAACTCCCGGAACAAATGAACTGATAACAACAGGCACCATAACCCATGGAGGTGCCAGTCCAAGTGGCTCCCGTAGCCCCCGACACTCCTAGAGAACAAGTGACCCCATCAGTCTGACCATGCCGGCACCATCAGCTGTGGCTGCTCTCGCAGCAGCCAATGTCCTTGTGCCAGCCCACAAAGAAGGCGACCTATACGAACGGTTTAGGCGCATGAAGGTACCCAAATTTGAGGGGACTACGGAACCCATTGAAGCTGATGACCGGTTGACCAACGTCCAGGTCATCCTAGACCTCGTAGGACTCACAGAAATAAAGAAAGTACTATACGCATCCCTAGCCCTATGTAAAGGAGCATGCCAATGGTGGAAGACCGTGGCTATCAAAAGGGATATTAATGCAATGAACTGGGCAAACTTCATCATTGAGTTCAGGGAGATGTACTTCAACAACAAAGCCCTAGCAGTCCAACAGGATGAATTCAACAATTTACTCCAGGGCAGCATGACTGTTATGGAAGCGGTCCAAAAATTCAAGTAGTTGGCTCGACTTTGCTCGAATTAGTGCCGACCGAGAAAGAAAAGATCCGGAGGATGCTGAAAATGTTCCAGATAGACATTGCAGTCGAAGTCTCTAGCGACAGCCATGGTTTCACAACTGTAGTTGAATGTGTCAGCAGGGCCATCTGAGCGGAATACTGGTTGGGCCAAGACAAGGAGAGAAGGGCCCAAATTTTCAAAGCAAGAAGGGAAGAGAAGACATAAGCCAAGCCGACCAAGGGAAGACAACATCCTGACTCATAGCACAAGGCAGAACACAGGGGCTAGTCAACACCACAGACAGTCCAACCATAACAACAACAAAAGGAAGGGGAACCCAAGCAACCAGGGGTAGTAGAGGAATTTTCCCCAGAAGAATAACAACCGTGGGGGAAATGGCAGTCAACACCCACCTTGTCCAAAGTGCAGAAAGAATCACCTAGGAGAATGCCGCCTAGGCACCAATGGCTGCTACATCTGTGGCAAGGAAGGCCACTTCCCCAAGCACTGCTGCTCCAATCCACAAAATAAACAAGGCCAATCAACTAGCCACCATAAATCCATATGATCATCATCCTAATCCTAAGTCAACACCATCCATGCATAATCAACTAGCCAATAGCATACACAAATCAATTTGCCAAACGTTAAGGAATTATGTGGAGCTAGTAGAGGGATCAATTGGACATATATAATCGGGCTCCCATAAATCCATATGATCATCATTCTTTACCGAACAACTCAATCATATGATCACTAATTTCAGAGTCACACCACTATAAACACGAAACTGAACTCCCAATTATATACCGTATTACGTAAGCCTGTGACAATCTATCGTCCAATGACCTTGTCATGTATGTAGAACCCTCATATGATATCCATGATCAGCCTTAGGTCAAAGTCCGTTCAATCCTACTGATCAGGCTATCTTAAAGTTCCATTATACTACCGAATAAAGAAAATGATTATTCACTATATGTGAATAAGAAGTCATCCACCCAGCAGACGACCCAAGGCCTTGTCCATTTTCACATTCAGTATAATGCCATTAAGAGGATACCCTTAACTCCATATTAGAGCTATGATTCTGATATCTATAAACAAACCCTTCATCTTATACAAGTCATGCATCCAACAAACCGGTCTATAAGCTTACTATCTCTAAGATGCTTTAGCCATTGGAACATCAAAGTATATAAGTCATACACATGAAGTAGTTCATTTACTTAGGTTTAAGGTTACTGCACAATAAACGTCGAAAGCAGATTGATCCACTCATAGCGGACTATGTAGATCAATCACGCTTTAGTCCCGGTCTAATATGTCACCACCAAGCAACATATCTATGTCTCTACTTGGGAGTCTATGCTCCAGACAGTCAAGACAAACCATCCCCTTCAAGGCTTTAGACAACATAATAGTCTTAACATGAGTTAGATGCTCGGTCTAACCCCATAGACTACAGACTTTAGTTTAGATCGCTTACTTTAGAACATTGTCTTCTCGCATACAAAATTCCATTGCATGCAACGTTCTAACAGTTTTAACACAAGCAGTCAGGGAGCCATATTTGCTTACATTTACTTTAACATGTAAATAAAATGAGGATAGATAGCAATGTAATGAATAACCTCTATATATAATTTTATTATTCAGTTCAAAATAAATACATCAAAATGTCTTTAATACTTAGGGCATTTCCTAACAATCTCCTACCTGCCCTAAGCCAACAGATGTGCCATGTTACGCATCCCCATCACCTCTACATGCCTCTCAAAGCTTCTAGCCACCAAAGTCTTAGTAAAAAGATCGGCAATGTTGTCCTCAGACGCGATCTTACATATATCTACTTGTCCTGTCTCTACGTGCTCTTTAATAATATGATATCTCTGATCTATGTGCTTGGTCCTCTTGTGGTGCTGAGATTCCCTTGTGTTGGCAATAGCCCCAGTATTATCACAGTAAAGTGTGATAGGCTTGTCAACACCAAGAATGACCTCAAGGTCTCTAAAGAACTTACAGAGCCAAACCGCTTCTTTAGATGCCTCAACTGCAGCCACATACTCAGCATCCATAGTAGAGTCAGTTGTGCAGCCCTGCTTCACGCTCCTCCATACAATGGCACCTCCTCGAAGCAAGAACACTGATCCAGATGTCGATTTCCTCGAATCTTTACAAGTCTAGAAGTCTGAGTCCGTGTATCCTATGGGTGTTAGGTCCCCTCCAGAATACACCAGCATATAATCCCTCATTCTCTTAAGATACTTGAGTATATGCTTTACTGCTTGCCAGTGCTTGGTTCTAGGATTGGCTTGATATCGACTTACCATACCTACTACAAAACATATGTCCGGGCGAGTGCAAAGCATAGCGTACATAAGGCTACCCACAGCGGATGCATAAGGGACCTTACTCATACGCTCACTTTCTTTCGATATCTTTGGACAGTCATCCAATGAAAGAGTTAGTCTGGCAATAGAAGGTTGTGTACCTTTCTTTGCCTCTTACATTGTATATTTGTCAATTATTTTATCTATGTATGAAGCTTGGGATAACGCTATCATTTTGTTCTTTTGATCTCTAAAGAGACGAATGCCTAGAACATAATTGGCTTCTCCCAAGTCCTTCATGTCAAACTGTTGCTGTAACTAAAGCTTGACCGATGATAAGTTCCCTACATCATTCCCAATGAGTAGTATATCATCGACATAGAGTATCAGAAAGACCACTTTTCCATCCTTAATATGTTTATAAACACAGGGTTCATCAATGTTCTGCTCAAAACCAAAAGTCTTGATCGCTTGATCAAATATCTAGTTCCATGAGCGGGATGCTTGCTTTAATCCATAAATAGATCTAAGCAACTTATAGACTTTCCTTTCTTTGCCTTTCACTACGAAACCTTCGGGCTGTATCATGTAGATACATTCCTTAAGATGGCCATTCAAGAATGCCGTCTTGACGTCCATTAGCCAGATCTTGTAATCGAGAGTCACAACAATGGACAGAAGAATACGGATAGGCTTCAGCATAGCAACAGGCGAAAAGGTTTTATTGTAATCGATTCCAGCCTTTTACGTGTACCCTTTTGCAATCAGTCTAGCTTCGAAAGTTTCCACTCTCCTTTCCGTATCCTTCTTTCTTTTGTAGACTCATTTGCATCCAATGGGTTTTATCCCATCTGGAAAATCTACAAGTTCCTAAACAGAGTTGGATTTCATAGAATCCATCTCATTGTTCATAGCCTGTTTCCAAGATTTAGAGTCAACATCATTTATAGCTTCATCATAGGTGACCGGATCATCCTCATGCTCATGAGCCTTGGTTTGGTATACCTCAGCATCATACATGAAGAAATTAGGTTTCTTCAAAACCCTCCCAGTACGATGAGGCACCCTAAATTGTTGATCGTCTACAGGTCTTTCACCTGAACTCGGACTTGCGTCCAAGACCGAAACTTGTGGAGCAGTTCTTTCACCTGATAACTCCTCTAGCACCACTTTGCTTCGAGGCTTAAAGTCATTCATATGACTTTCCTCCAATAATGTCGCATGGGTTGAAACAATGACTTTTTATTCCTTCGGGTTATAGAACAGACCTCCCTTAGTTCCCTTTGGATACCCTATAAACATGTACAATTCTAATCTTGGTTCCAACTTCTTCGCATCCCCATCCAGTACATGTTCCGGGTAGCCCCATATTCTCATATGTCCAAGGGAGGGCTTCTTGCCTTGCCATAATTCATACGGAGTTCTGGGAATTGACTCACTTGGAACCTGGTTCAGAATATAGCACGCTGTTTGTAACGCATATCCCTAAAATGATAATGGCAGCGTTGAATAACTCATCATGGACCGTACCATATCCAACAAGGTCCTGTTTCTCCTTTCGGCTACACCATTCTGTTGTGGAGTACCAGGTATAGTCAATTGGGATAATATCTCGTTCTCTACAAGATGTCCTAGAAATTCATCAGAGAGGTATTCACCACCTCGACAAGATCGAAGTGTCTTTATGGATTTATCCAATTACTTTTCCACTTCCGCAAGATACTCTTTGAATTTGTCAAAGGTTTCACTCTTGCGGTGCATCAGATACACATATCCATACCTCGAGTAATCATCTATAAAGGAGACATAATACTCGAACCCTCCTTGTGCTATGACGTTCATGGGGCCGCACACGTCAGTGTGCATAATTTTTAAGAGCTCCTGAGCCTAAGTACCCTCAGCTTCAAAAGAACTTTTAGCCATATTTCCCTCTAGGCAAGACTTACATTGAGGAAGACGTACCTCCTCCAGAGATTCTAGAGGACCGTCTTTCATCAATTTTTGAATTCTATCCTGATTAATATGACCAAGTCTTAAATGCCAAAGATACGCCTTGTTAGAGTGAGAAACTTTCAACCTTTTAGAATTATCTATTAATTCAGTGTCAAGCAGTGAGTACATCTTTAGTTTGATCAAATATAGGTTTCCATCCATCCATCCAGAACAGATAAAAGATTTATTTCTACAAATATCAACTCTTTTACTAAAAGAAATTGAATAAGAATCCTTTATTAAATAAGCTACCGATATAAGGTTCCTCCTAAAATTAGGAACATAAAAACAGTCTTTTAATAAAATAAACCTAAATTCATCAAAGTAAAGGTAAATATCTCCCACTGCCTCAGCCACCACCAAACTGCCGTTTCCAGTCCGCAACGAGAGGCTCCTATTATGTAAACTTCTCGTTTCCATGAACCCCTGCATAGAAACAGAAACATGATTAGTGGCACCCGAATCAATGACCCAAGTGTCTTTCGATTCTTCCCCCAAACACACTTCCAATTAGTGAAGTTCCTTACCTTCCTTGCCCTTGGCGGCTAGGATTTCCCGGCAAGCCTTCTTAAAGTGACCTACCTTCCCACAGCGGAAGCACTTGGACTTTTTAGGGTTCCTGGGCTTCTTGTTCTTCTTCTTCTTCTTCCCATCCGAGACAGGAGGATTAGAAGAACTGGAAGCCGCTTGCTTCTGATTTGGCCTCTTTCTCTTCCGTGAGGGTTTGGAAGATTCTGCCATATTGGCCTCTCCTTTGGGTTGGACCGCATCCCCATCCTTGATCATCCGCTCATAAGCTTGGAGTTACTTCATGAGCTCAGTTAGTTCTAACTCCCTTGTCACCAGATTATATGTGGCCTTAAACCCCACAAAATCTTTAGACAGAGTTTTGAACACCATCTCGATCTGGGTATTGTAGTCCAACTCAGCACCGTTCTCGATAGCCTCAATGAAGAATCCTATTAGAGTGATCATATGGTCCTTCACCGGAGTACCCGCCTTTTGCTTAGAATTCATAGTACTGGTTATAGCAGACTGTTGAGCCAACTTTTCTTGGTCTCTGAACATGTCCTCTAGAATTTCCATGATCTCCCCAGCAACTTGATAAGTCTCATGCTGCTTTTGTAAAGCACTCGTCATGCTAACAAGAATGTAGCTTCAAGCTATCTCATTGGATTCTCTCCAACGAGTATAGGTAACCGGGATCTCCTCAAGCGGTGTGTCAGGTTTGGGCCCTTGTGGGAATGGTTCGTCCAGTACGAACTTGTGTCTCTCGCAGCTGAGAACTATCAACAGATTTCTTTTCCAATCTTATTAATTATCACCATTCAATTTATTCTCAGTAAGTATTGAAATGAGGGGTGTCGGTGACATTTTGAACTGAAATAAAATTATACTAGACATCATTACAAAGCCCAAGCAAATATACATATAATTTAGCAAATAAAACATATAAGTATGTTCCTACATGAAACTTGAAAAATATGTAGCATTGCAATGGTAATTCTCAGCACCTATTACCCCAAGCCACCGAGAGGTAGTCATGAAAACAAATAGCCAGAACATGGACCCCGGCCAATTAATATATGTTGCCTTAAATTCTTCAAGGTTAAGACATATATTAATAACCGCTTATTTGGCCACCAGTTTAGTTAACAGAGCTTCTAGGGAAGGTTAATAACTAAACGAGTCTTGAGTGTATAACCATTGTTTACGTAGCCTGATCCACGTCCTACCAAGCCATCGAGGGGTGGTCATGAATAGGATCATACCCGAACACGTTTTCCACATAGGAGATCCAATCTAGTATACCGGCGGCAGTAAACACCTACCGAGGGGTGTGGTCAGGGCAGAACTGACGTGAGACGTTACCATGCTTTCACATATGGATCAACAATGGAGGCCGTGGGTTTTGTTTGAAACCCTCTCCCACTCAATATTTTGAAAAACATGCAAGTTTTGACAAATATGTATGATCAATATAGTATGAGCAACACTCACCTATCCTATATGACATGTTATCAAATATGCATATAGAACATCCATCAATACATATTTATACATTCATGACATATCATAGAAAAAATAATTGACAGAATAACAAAGCCATGGTTCCATCATAAAACAAGGAAAATAAAGATTAAAAAATTCCATCCAAAGCATTCTTTAGGTCTTGAATTTTATTCCGTCTTCTTGTATCCATCTTTATGTAGCCTCTCCATGTATTTCTCATCCCAAGAATTATTTAAAATTTAAATTCCAAAAATTTAAATTTCAAATTCAAATTCCAAATTCGAATTTCAAATTTAAATTTCAAATTCAAATTTTAAACAATTTTAAACATCATGTGTAATAATATGTAATTTCAAAAATTTCAAATTTTCAATTACATATTTTTAAACATGATTTAAAATTAAATCTCAAATTTAAAAATCAAAATTTTTCGATTTTTGGACCGTCGCCCCACCGGCCCCGGAGGCCGGTAGCCGTCGTGGGCAGCTCCCAGCCCCCGGGGGGGTCAGCAGCCCATGGCCGCCCCATGTGTAGCCCCAGGCTTCACGCTTAGGCTGGGCACAGCAGCCACTACCTGCAGCCACAGGCTGTATGCCTAGGTTGTGGCCAGCCTTAGGAGGGCCACAGCCACCCTCGGTTGTAGGCCAAGCCTGTGGCTGTGGGTGGTCATGGCCTATACAGGGGCTGACACAACCCTTCCTACTCGATGGCCTATCCCAAGGGATCGTGTCTCGATTTTCATGCCATATTCCAGTTTACCCATTAGGATCTCCAAAAATTAATTTGAATCCCAATTAAATTGAATTTTTCTACACAATCAAAATTTTAACCTTTAAATTAAATTTAACTTTTGGGAAAAATAAATTACGGTCTTCAAACTTCAATCTCCTCCAAGAATAATTACATAAAATTTCCTAAACCGTTTCTGGTGTACAAAAAATATTATAATCATAATAATTCTAAGAGACAAAATTAAAATCCATGGAAAAATTACAGTATTAATAAACTGCTCCCATAGTTACATAAAAAATTCCTAGATACAATTTTCTAAATTCTAAGGAATTATAACCGGTAAAAAACAAGCATGCTTATAACAATTCAAAAAATTAAAATAACCACATACTTTATATATAATTCATGATAACAACATAAAGGAAATATAGAATGCCACTCTCTAAATATCAAATCCATACATAAATAAAAAGACTAATTAATTGTCTAATTTATGTGCATGGCATAGTTAAGAGATGGCTCTGATACCAATTGTATGAAATTAAATCGATAAAAAACGTATCAAAGTGGCACAGCGGAACAATAAAAATTTTTCAAGATTGTTAAATATCTCATGATGCCATATACAATAAACCGACTACAATTTAAACTCATACCTCAAGGATGCCAATCTGCAGGAGGAGAATGACCAGAGGGCTTCAACCAACTAACCTTCTCTACTATTCTCCAATTCCTGAATGGCTGAGTGTGTGGGCACTCTGAACCTCCATCGGTATGCTAGCACTGCTAGTCTTTTTCCGACCACCTAGATCTCTAAAGAACTTATTATCACGGTGAGTTGTGCAACAATAAGCCTGCTCACCTGAGAGTTTGTGGTCTAAGAGAACTGGAGTGGCAGGACCTCTATTTATAGACTTGCATGAGGTGATCCTCTAAATTCGAATTGGATTAGGAGAAGATATTCTCCCTTATCCACAACCAAAAAAATCTGAATTTTCCAAGGGGAAAATCCTAACTAAAAATTCGGCCACTTTAGGATTATCCAATTCAGATCTAAACAAGATTTTAACTTGAATTTTATCTCCCCATTATCCACTAGAAAAATCTGAAAATTCACTAGGATAAATCCACAAAATTTTCGACCATAAAGTGATGGAAAGAATCAAAATTCAACTAGGATTTTTAAGCTTGAATCTGATCTCATCCTTATCCAAAATAACCAAAAATCTCCTAGGATATATCCTTAAAAAATTCAGCCATAATCAGGGAGGAGAGAATCCAAATTCAACTGGGATTGAAACTTGAATTTTTCCTTGAACTTTATCCACAAAAAATCTGAAAATTCCATGAGGATAATCCTTAAAATTGTTGTCCATTATTGTTAGGATTTGGATTCAAAATTCAAGTAGGATTCTAACAAGATTTTCCTCTCCATATCCAACTCAAATTCGAATTTCATTCCTTGTGGATTTACCACAAGAAATTCGAATCCTACTTGGACTGTGATTCAAAATTTGAATTTCAAATTTCAATTTCAAATTTCAAATTTCAAATTCGAATTTCAAATTCAAATTTCAAATTCGAATTTCAAATTTCAAATTTCAAATTTCAAATTCGAATTTCAAATTCAAATTTCAAATTTCAAATTTCAAATTTCAAATTTCAAATTTCAAATTTCAAAATTCAAAATTCAAAATTTAAATTTTAAAATCCACAAAACAGTTGTATTTCAAATTCTTGTTCTCATGGATAATTTTCTACAACTCCAATCCAATCTCAAATAAAATCATGGCAACTTTATGTGAAGTTCGAATAATTATGTACTCTATTATCCAAAACAAAATCTGAATTCAACCGGAGAGAATCTTGTCCACCATCCTAATCCTAAGTCAATATTAGGAAATGCCCTAGGCATTAGAGACATTTTTGATGTATTTATTTTGAACTGGATAATAAAATTATATATAGAGGTTATTCATTACATTGCTATCTGTCCTCGTTTTATTTACATGTTAAAGTAAATGTAAGCAAATATGGCTCCCTGACTGCTTGTGTTAAACTGTTAGAACATTGCATGCAATGGACTTTAGTATGCGAGAAGACAACGTTCTAAAGTAAGCGGTCTAAACTATGGTCTATAGTCTATGGGATTAGACCGAGCATTTAACTCATGTTAAGACTACTATGTTGTCTAAAGCCTTGGAGGGGATGGTTTGTCTTGACTGTCTGGAGCTGGACTCCCAAGTAGAGACACAGATATGTTGTTTGGTGGTGACATATTAGACCGGGACTAAAGCGTGATTGATCTACGAAGTCCGCTTTGAGTGGATCGATCTGCTTTTGACATTCATTGTGCAGTAACCTTAATCCTGAGTAAAAGGATGGCTTCATGTATATGACTTGTGTACTTTGATGTTCCAATGGCTAAAGCGTCTAAGAGGTAGTAAGCTTATAGACCGGTTCGTTGGGTGCATGACTTGTATACGATGAAGGGTTCGTTTATAGATATCGAAATCATAGCTCTAATGAGGAGTTAAGAGTATCCTCTTAAAGGCATTGTACTGAATTTAAAAATGGACAAGGCCTTGGGTCGTCTGCTGGGTAGATGACTTCTTATTCATATATGGTGAATAATCATTTTCTTTATTTGATAGTATAATGGAACTTTAAGACAGCCTGATCAGTAGGATTAAATGAACTTTGGCCTAAGGCTGATCATGGATATCATATGAGGGTTCTGCATACATGACAAGGTCATTGGACGATAGCTTGTCACAGGCTTATGTAATACGGTATATAATTGGGAGTACAGTTTCAGGTTTATAGTGGTGTGACTCTGAAATTAGTGATCATATGATTGAGTTATTCGGTAAAGAATGATGATCATATGGATTTACAGGAGCTTGATTATATATGTCCAATTAGTCCCTCTACTAGCTCCATATAATTCCTTAACGTTTGGCAAATTGATTTGTGTATGCTATTAGCTAGTTTATTATGCATGGATGGTGTTGACATAGGATTAGGATGGTCGAGAAGATTCTCTCCGGTTGAATTCTGATTTTGTTTTGGATAATAGAGTACACCGTTATTCGAACTCCAAATAAAGTTGCCATGATTTTATTTGAGATTGGATTGGAGTTGTAGAAAATTATCCATGAGAACAATAATTAGAAATACAACTGTTTTGTGGATTTTGAAATTTGAATTTTGAAATTTAAAATTTGAAATTTGAAATTTGAATTTGAAATTTGAAATTCAAATTTTGAATCACAGTCCAAGTAGGATTCGAATTTGTTGTGGTAAATCCTAAAGTGGCCGAATTTATTGTTGGGATTTTCCCCTTAGAAAATTCAGATTTTGTGCTTGTGGATAAGGGAGAATATCTTCTCCTAATCCAATTCGAAGTCAGAGAATCACCTCATGTAGGTTTATAAATAGAGGTCCTGCCACTTTAGTTCTCTCAGACCACAGACTCTCAGGTGAGCAGGCTTATTGTTGCACAGCCCACCGTGACAATAGGTTCTTTAAAGATCTGGGTGGTCGGAAGAAGACTAGCAGTGCTAGCATACCGATCGAGGTTTAGAGTGGCCACACACTCAGCCATTCAGGAATTGGAGAATAGTAGAGAAGGCTAATTGGTTGAAGCCCTCCGGTCATTCTCCTCCTGCAGATTGGCGTCCTCGAGGTATGAGTTTTAATTGTTGTTGGTTTATTGTATATGGCATCATGAGATATTTAACGATCTGAAAACTTTTATTATTCCGCTGCGCTACTCTGATACGTTTTTACCGATTTATTATCCTACAATTGGTAGCAGAGCCATCTCATGACTATGCCATGTACATAAATTAGACAATTACTTAGTCTTTTTATTTATGTATGGATTTGATATTTAGAGAGTGGCATTCTAGGATTCCTTTATGTTGTCATCATGGATTATGTATAAAGTATGTGGTTATTTTAATTTTCTGAATTATTATAAGCATGCTTGTTTTTACCAGTTATGGTTCCTTAGAATTTAGAAAAATTGTATCTAGGATTTTTTATGTAACCATGAGAGTAGTTTATTAATACTGTAATTTTCCCATGGATTTTAATTTTGTCTCATAGAATTATTATGGTTAGAATTTTTGTATACCTGAAACGGTTTTGGAAATTTTATGTAATTATTCTTGGAGGAGATTGAAGATTGAAGACCGTAATTTATTTTTCCCAAAAGTTAAATTTGATTTAAAGGTTGAAATTTTGATTATGTGGAAAATTTCAATTTAATTGGGATTCAAATTAATTTTTGGAGATCCTAATTGGTAAATTGGAATATGGCATGAAAATCAAGACACGACCCCTTGGGACAGGCCATCGGGCCTTGGTGGGGCTGCGGCCTCTGCCCTCGGGCAGGATGGGCTGCGGCAGCCCCTATGCAAGCCATAACCACCCACGGCCGCAGGCTTGGCCATAGCCCTTGTGCAAGCCAGTCTTGAATTTAAAATTTGAATTTGAAATTTAAATTTGAAATTCGAATTTGGAATTTGAATTTGAAATTTAAATTTTTGGAGATTTAAATTTTAAATGATTCATGGGATGAGAAATAAATGGAGAGGCTACATAAAGATGGATACAAGAAGACGGAAAAAAATTCAAGACCCAAATAATGCTTTGGATGGAATTTTGTAATCTTTATTTTCTTTGTTCTAGGATGGAACCATGGCTTGGTTATTCTGTCAATTATTTTTTTTCTGTGATATGTCATGGATGTATAAATATGTATTGATGGATGTTTTGTATGCATATTTGATAACATGTCATATAGGATAGGTGAGTGCCGCTCATACTATATTGATCATACATATTTGTCAAAACTTGCATGTTTTTCAAAATATTGAGTGGGAGAGGGTTTCAAACAAAACCCACGGCCTCCATTGTTGATCCATATGTGAAAGTATGGTAACGCCTCGTGTTAGTTCTACCCTAACCATACCCCTCGGTAGGTGTTTATTGCCGCCGATATACTAGATTGGATCTCCTATGTGGAAAATGTGTTTGGGTACGATCCTATTCATGACCACCCCTAAGTGGCTTGGTAGGACGTGGATCGGGCTACATAAACAATGGTTATACACTCAAGACTCGTTTAGTTATTAACCTTCCCTAAAAGCTCTGTTAACTAAACTAGTGGCCAAATAAGCATTTATTAATATATTTCTTAACCTTGGAGGATTTAAGGCAACATATATTAATTGGACGGGGTCCATGTTCCGGCTATTTGTTTTCATGACCACCCCTCGGTGGCTTGGGGCAATAGGTGCTGAGAATTACCATTGCAATGCTACATGTTTTTCAAGTTTCATGTAGGAACATGCTTGTATGTTTTATTTGCTAAATTATCTGTATATTTGCTTGCGCTTTGTAATGATGTCTAGTATAATTTTATTTCTGTTCAAAATGTCACCAACACCCCTCATTTCAATACTTACTGAGAATAAACTAAATGGTAATAATTATAAAGATTGGTAAAGAAATCTGTTGATAGTTCTCAGCTGCGAGAGACACAAGTTCGTACTGGACGAACCATGCCCACCAGGGCCCAAACCTAACACACCGCTTGAGGAGGTCCCAGTTACCTATACTCATTGGAGAAAATCCAATGATATAGCTCGATGCTACATTCTTGTTAGCATTACGAGTGCTTTACAAAAATAGCATGAGACTTATCAAGTTGCTGGGGAGATCATGGAGAATCTGGAGGACATGTTCGGAGGCCAAGAAAAGTTGGCTCGACTGTCCACTATAACCAGCATTATGAACTCTAAACAAAAGACGGGTACTCCGATGAAGGACCATATGATCACTCTAATGGGATTCTTTGCTGACGCTGCCGAAAAAGGTGCTGAGTTGGGCTACAACACCCAGATCGAGATGGTGTTCAAAACTCTATCTAAAGATTTTGTGGGGTTTAAGGCCGCATACAATCTGGCGACAAGGGAGTTAGGACTAATCGAGATCATGAAGCAACTCCAAGCTTATGAGCGGATGATCAGGGATGGAGATGCTGTCTAACCCAAAGGAGAGGCCAATTTGACGGAATCTTCCAAACCATCACAGAAGAGGAAGAGGCCAAATCAGAAGCAAGCAGCTTCGAGTTCTTCTAATCCTGCTGTCTCGGATGGGAAGAAGAAGAAGAAGAACAAGAAGCCCAAGGACCCTAAAAAGTCCAAATGCTTTCATTGTGGGAAGGTAGGTCACTTCGAGAAGTCTTGCTAGGAAATCCTAGCCGCCAAGGGCAAGGAAGGTAAGGAACTTCACTACTTGGAAGCGTGTTTGGTGGAAGAATCGAAAGACACTTGGGTCATTGATTCGGGCGCCACTAATCATGTTTGTGTTTCTATGCAGGGGTTCGTGGAAACGAGAAGTCTACAAGGTAGGAGCCTCTCGTTGCGGACTAGAGATGGTAGCTTGGTGGTAGCTGAGGCAGTGGGAGATATTTATCTTTACTTTGATGAATTTATGTTTATTTTATTGAAAGACTATTTTTATGTTCCTAATTTTAGGAGGAACCTTATATCGGTAGCTTGTTTAATAAAGGATTTTTATTCAGTTTCTTTTAGTAAAAGAGTTGATATTCATAGAAATAAGTCTTTTTTCTGTTCTGGATGGATGGATGGAAACCTATATTTGATTAAACCAAAGATGTACTCACTGCTTGACACCGAATTAATAGATAACTCTAAAAGGTTGAAAGTTTTTCACTCTAACAAGGCGTATCTTTGGCATTTAAGACTTGGTCATATTAATCAGGATAGGATTCAAAGATTGGTGAAAGACGGTCCTCTAGAATCTCTGGAGGAGGTACGTCTTCCTCAATGTGAATCTTGTCTAGAGGGAAAGGTGACTAAGAGGTCTTTTGGATCTAAGGGTACAAGGGCTCAGGAGCTCTTAGAAATTGTGCACACTGACGTATGTGGCCCCATGAACGTCACGGCACGAGGAAGGTTTGAGTATTATGTCTCCTTTATAGACGATTACTCGAGGTATGGATATGTGTATCTGATGCACCGCAAGAGCGAAACCTTTGACAAGTTCAAAGAGTATCGTGCGGAAGTGGAAAAGCAATTGGATAAATCCATAAAGACACTTCGATCTGATCGAGATGGCAAATACCTCTCCGACGAATTTCCAGGACATCTTGTAGAGAACGGGATATTATCCCAATTGACTGCACCTAGTACTGCACAACAGAATGGTGTAGCCGAAAGGAGAAACAGGACATTGTTGGATATGGTACGGTCCATGATGAGTTATTCAACACTGCCATTATCATTTTGGGGATATGCTTTACAAACAACGTGCTATATTCTAAACCAGGTTCCAAGCAAATCAATTCCTAGAACTCTGTATGAATTGTGGCGCGGCAGGAAGCCCTCCCTTGGACATATGAGAATATGGGGTTGCCCGGCGCATGTACTAGATGGGGATGCAAAGATCTTGGAACCAAGATCAGAATTGTGCATGTTTTTAGGGTATCCAAAGGGAACTAAAGGAGGTCTGTTCTATAACCCGAAGGAACAAAAAGTCATTGTCTGAACCCATGCGACATTCTTGGAGGAAAGTCACATGAATGACTTTAAGTCTCGAAGTAAAGTGGTGCTAGAAGAGTTATCGGGTGAAAGAATTGCTCTATAGATTTCGATCTTGGATGCAAGTCCGAGTTTCGGTGAAAGACCTGCAGACGATCAACAATTTACGGTGCCTCGTCGTAGTGGGAGGGTTTCGAAGAAACCTAATTTCTTCATGTATGATACTGAGGTATACCAGGCTGAGGCTTATGAGCATGAGGATGATTCGGTCACCTATGATGAAGCTATAAATGATGTTGATTCTAAATCTTGGAAACAGGTTATGAACAATGAGATTGATTCTATGAAATCCAACTCTGTTTGGGAACTTGTAGATTTGCCGGATGGGATAAAACCCATTGGATGCAAATGGGTCTACAAAAGAAAGAAGGATGTGGAAGGAAGAGTGGAAACTTTCAAAGCTAGATTGGTTGCAAAGGGGTACACACAAAAGGCTGTAATCGATTACGATGAAACCTTTTTTCCTGTTGCTATGCTGAAGTCTATTCGTATTCTTTTGTCCGTTGCTGTGGCTCTCGATTACGAGATCTGGCAAATGGATGTCAAGACGGCATTCTTGAATGGCCATCTTGAAGAGTGTATCTATATGATATAGCCCTAAGGGTTCGTAGCGAAAGGCCAAGAAAAGAAAGTCTGCAAGTTGCTTAGATCCATTTATGGATTAAAGCAAGCATCCCGCTCATAAAACCAGAGGTTTGATCAAGCGATTAAGACATTTAGTTTTGAGCAAAACGTTGATGAACCCTGTGTTTATAAACGTATTAAGGATGGAAAAGTGGTCTTTCTGATACTCTATGTCGATGATATACTACTCATTGGGAATGATGCAGGGAACTTATCATCGGTCAAGCTTTGGTTACACCAACAGTTTGACATGAAGGACTTGGGAGAAGCTAATTATGTTCTAGGCATTCATCGCTTCAGAGATCGAAAGAACAAAATGATAGCGTTATCCCAAGCTTCTGTGACACCTTAAATTTTATTTAAGGGTCAATATATAATTTAAATAAAATTAGTGTGCCAAAAAGAAATTAAAATTCTTTTGGAAACCCTAGGTTGGTTTCCTAGTCAAATTCCGCTCAAAAAGTCAACAATTTTAACTTAAAAAAAAACCCTAAAATATTCGGTCATCACTTGGGATTTTTAATTAAAATTTAAATCCCATAAATCCAAGGAGGATTCAAATTTAAATTTCATCCCTTAAATATAAAGTAGAATTTCGGCCATAAAGTGTAGGAAATAAAGGAGATTTTATATGAATTAAAAGCTAGGTCAAAACTCATTCAAAATTCAAATTATTTTTTTTCCTAAAAACTAATGGATAATTTTCGGCCACTTAAGGGGAAATAAGAGAGAAAACCCTAGCCTCAAAACAGCACAAAAACTTTCCCTTTTGCCCCTTAAAATTTTCGGCCAAACAAGGAAGAGAAAGGGAAACAAAAACCTAGTATAAAAACCCTCTTTTAACTCTCATTCACCCTTCCTTTCACTCTCAAAAATTCAGCCAGCCTCCCCTTGTTTCCTCTCTAAATTTTCCCTCCCAAAACAACAACAAAACAACAAACAAAAACCTACCTAAAGGCAGCTCAAGGATTTAACAAATTTTGAGACAAAAATAAGGTTAGAAATCAAATTTTTCCTTCCTTCTCCTTTTGATTTTAAATCCGAAATTTATATGGTTTTCTCCACTGTTTTCCCTACTGTTTTGAAGACCCCAACACTCACACAAATTCAGCCAAAAAGGAGGCCAAACATCAAAAATAGTGCAGCACAAACAAGGTGTGAATCTCTCTCTCTAACCCTAAAAATTTTGCCTCTTTGTTTCCCTTTCAAAAACCCTATTATTACATGTGTAAAATTTTATGTTTTTATCAATTTGATTCTTGGGTTGTGTTAACCACATATAAATAAGGTCCTCCACAAAATTTCATGATCATTGGATGAAAATTGAGTTGATTTGAGACTAATTGAAATTCGGACACAGAAAAACGGAAATCTGGAAAATTACCATATGAACAGTAAATTTGTGTCAGCCGTAACTTGAGTTTTAAAAATGATTTTCGAGTGATTCTTGAGCCTAAAATTAAGCTCAAGATGTAACCTAAATGCCTGCAAAATTTCAGAACCAAACTCATCCGTTTACCTAGTCAAAATATTTTTCTAACATAGGTGGACAAAACTGTCAGTTTTTGAACTGAAACTGAAACCCAGATTTTATGCTCGAAAACAACCCCTCGGTTTTTGGCCTAATTGAATAAACAAACGATGTCCAAAAATTATAAAAATTATATGGAATTAAAGCTACGGATGTTTAGTTTAACATATTAAAAATTTAGAATTTTTGGGATTAAAAATGAATTAATATTAATTTTACAATCAGCCTAGGTCAGTCTGTCCATGTCCAGTAATATCCTAACTTAGAGTTTTTCACAAATTTTAAATCCCAAATGTTTATTAAACATTTTGAAATCTTTTGTGGCACACTAAAATGATTGGATGATTATGTCTAGACCTAGACTGATCATATGTTGTGATTATAGGATTTATTTGGCGTTCTTTCTGGATTTGTGGATCACGTTATCGTAACGCTTGTGCGACAATCGAGGTAGGACGTTCTAGCCTTTTCTGGGAGTAGTCAAGGGTTTTAAATTTTCCTGTTTTATCGATGGCATGCTGTTTTCAGTTTATGAAATTATTATATCGTTTTTGATGAAATAAACGCATGCAACGTATTTGGTAATTAAATGTGTATTTGAAAACGTGTTTTGATTTATGGCATAATATAACTTGGTAAATACCATCTTTTGAATAATCCGGTGAACATAATTGAGCTCTAGTTCACGATCATTGTAAATGATGCGTGCGTCTCAAAGTTGACGCCATGGGGGAAGGTCCCTAAATCTGCGCAGGGCCGTTCGGCCTATTTAGACCATAACGAGATGATCTAAGATAATTCTATTCGAGGCACGTATATTATAGCTACGACAAGTCCTCACTCAAAATATGATGGTTTATTTTAATGATTTATTATTTTAATATTGGGGCACGTATATTGCAGCTATGCTAAGTCCTCAGCAGAATAAAACTTATATTAAAAATGTTTTCACGAAATTATTGATTATTTGTTTTAAATGATTATTATGCCACGTATTCTTAAATTGTTGATTTTATTTTTGGAAACGAATATTATGCCATACATTTAAATGCTACCTGTTTAATCCACCTTTGTTTCTGTCCTATTGAGCCAGCGCTCACGTCCCTTCTCTTTGTGATTTCGAAATGAATATTTCCAGGTGCGGGAGGTAGCAGTTCCGAAAATCGTTGAGATATCCGTTACTACCGAAGATGATGCTATCCGTTTTCTCCATCTTCTTCTTTATGTTTCTCGTTCTGATGTAATGAGACTTTAAGTTTGTACTTTATTTCACGTTATTTAAATTTTATGCTTGGGAATATTTTATGGTTGGTAATTTCATTTGAAAACCGATTTTGTGTTTGATTTCCGTATTAAAAAGCATTTATTTTCTCCTTTATTTTATTATGTGGTTATGATGCTACTTTATAAATAATTAGGCTTAGCTAAATTATAATGTTGACCCGCTCTTCGTAATAAATGTTTTTCCTTAAATCTCGGGTTGATATTATGATTTGGCTGCCGTGTCACGTGTCTAAATTTTGGGCCGTGACAAATAATGGTATCAGAGCCCAGGTTTTCAAAAGGGTTTTTCATCAAAACGTTTTCAAAAGGGTTTTCATCAAAACGTTTTCAAAATACCCAAGCATAGTTTTCCTTACTCTTAGAAGCTTATAGGATTTCCTCTTCTTTCAATCGTATGCAGCAAAATGGCTCGTCCCGGCACGCGTAGTCAGAGGCAGCAGAGAGGCAACGACGAAGAGAACCCCGGGAACATGCAGCCTCAAGGGAGACAGAATGCAGCGATTCCTACACCAAATGATCAGCTAACGGTGATGCAGAACCTCATGGCGGCGATACAGGCTCTCCTCACCGTCTTACCTTTTGGAACACCTAACCCAACTCCTGTAGCCAATGTTGTTCCTAATGAGACCCCGAGAGCGGGGAGTTCTTCTTAGACTCCTCAGCAAACGCCTACCATCGAAAACCCTACCTCTAGAGCAGTACCTACCCAGCCTATGATACATCCTAAACAGGTAGCCCTAACTCTTTTCTTTAAGCCTCACGTACCCACTTTCGATGGCACGGGCATAGAGATGGATGCCGACTACTGGTTTGATGCCATTCGCAAGCAGCTAAAGTTGACCGCCACACCCGTAGAGTTCTGGGTTGAGTTTGCTTCCAACAAGCTGGTGGGTCTAGCCTCTACCTGGTGGGCTAGTATCGAGGATGGTTTGACAGAGGAGCAGAGGACTTCTTGGACAGTTTTCGAGGAGCGTTTTCACGAGCGTTTCTTTTCAGCTCAATTCCGCGACAGAAAAGCTAGGGAGTTCATCCGTTTGAAGCAAGGGTCTATATCAGTGCGGGAATATGAAGCCAAGTTCACTGAGTTGGCCCGGTATGCGAAGAATCAGGTTTTGGATGAAGTTACTAAGTGTCTCCGCTTTGAAGAAGGGCTTAGCCTCTATGTGAAGAGGGGTGTAGAACCGTTCCAGATCACAGATAGCTACCAGCAGATAGTTGCTAAGGCATTGACAGTGGAAGAGGGCGACAAGGAGTTCCTTGAAGCTCGTAACAGAAATAAGTCTGGACCAATCCGCAACAAGCCTCAGCACAAGCCGCAGACTCCTTACCAAAAGAACCAGCAGTCTCAGGGATCGGGTTCTCATCAATTTTCTGGACAGTGACAGGGTCGGGTGAATGTGATTACCTGCTTCGAGTATGGTGATGAAGGCCACAAAAGAAATGTCTACCCGAAGAGACAGTCAAGAGACAATGCTCATAGACATCATCATCAGCGGAATCAGAATGGTCTTCAACAGAGGCAACAGTTTACTTCCCAGTCTTCACAGTCACAGCGCCCTCAGCTTCCAGCTCCCTATCAGCCTCAGCGCACGAGCCAATACACTATGCCTTATGCTCCACATGCTACACCGCTACAGCAGTTCCCAGTGTCGAGTTATCAGAGACCATCACCACAGGGTCAGAGTACGGGCTATCAACGAGGGAATACAGCTCAAAATCGTGGTAAGGCACCACAGGTACACACTCTTGGAGCTGACAGCATGGAGATAGATCATACACCGACTGCATTAGATGGTATAATTCCTATCTTTGGTACATATGCACATGTTTTGTTTGACACCGGGGCTACACACTCTTTTATAGCCAACATTATGCTCGTTCACTTGGTTTAAAGCTGCAAAATCTTGACTCTCCCTTATGTGTGAAATCCCCGTTGGGCACGACTACCGTTAGTGATGGGTGTCAAACCTATGTTTATGTTGGGGATGTTTGTTTGGAGGCATCACTTGTGGTAATGCCTATGTTTGCCTATGATGTTATTCTGGGATATGACTGGCTTTCCCGATATGGGATTATGCTTGATTGTCGTAATCGTCGCGTTATCTTTACAACTGATTCCGGACATGTGGTGTCCTATCAGTTAAGCTTAGTTTCAGATGTTGATAGATCTGCTCTGAGATTAGTATCGAAGAGTAGGCAGGGTATTCTTTGCTTCTTATCCTTGTGTGCAGTAGAAGGATCCAGTTCTGAAAAGAGTACCCAATCAATACCTGTTGTCGATAGTTTTCTAAATGTTTTTCCAAAAGCTCTTCCAGGTTTACCGCCTCATCGAGAAATAGAGTTTCGTATCGACTTAGTTCCCGGAACAGCTCCTTTTGCTTTTGCTCCGTATCGTATGGCACCTCTAGAGATGAAAGAGTTGAGCAAGCAGCTGGATGAGTTGAAATCGCTGGGCTTTATCCGAGACAGTAACTCACCTTGGGGTTCATCAGTCCTTTTTATGAAGAAAGCCGACGGTTCGCTACGTCTCTGTGTGGACTACAGAAAGCTCAATAGTGTGACCATCAAAAATAAGTATCCGTTACCACGTATAGATGACTTGTTCGATCAATTGGGTGGAGCTTGTTTCTTCTCCAAGGTTGATTTGAGATCCGGTTATCATCAGCTTCATGTCAGAGAGGAGGATATCCCAAAGACAGCATTCTGAACGATGTATGGCAGTTATGAGTTCTTAGTAATGCCTTTCGGTTTGACAAATGCGCCAGCAGCCTTCATGGATATGATGAATAGAGTCTTCCGACCTTTTCTTGATAAGTTCATCATCGTATTCATCGACGACATCCTCATCTACTCCTGAACTCGCGAAGATCATGCACAGCATCTCGGTATAGTTTTACAGACTCTTCGTGAACATCAATTGTACGCCAAGAAAGAAAAATATGAGTTTTGGATGACAGAGGTCAAGTTTCTCGGGCATATCATCTCAAGAGACGGTATATCAGTTGATCCATCCTAGGTTGAAGCGATTCTTAAGTGGGAACGACCGAAGAATGTTCCAGAGATCCAAAGCTTCTTGGGCTTAGTGGGATATTATCGACGTTTTGTACAGGACTTCAGCAAGCTTGCCGCTCCCCTCACCAATCTGACAAAGAAGGATGTACCTTTCATTTGGGACAACAGCTGTGAGTCAGTTTTCCAGGAGTTAAAGAGTCGTTTGACGTCTGCACCTATCCTTATCATTCCAGATCAGGATCAGGTATATGACGTCTACACTGATGCTTCTCATCAAGGTCTTGGAGCAGTTTTGATGCAACAGAACCGAGTTGTCGCTTATGCCTCACGACAGCTGAAACAACATGAACGAAACTACCCTACACACGATCTAGAGTTAGCTGCAGTAGTGTTCGCGCTTAAGATTTGGCGTTGTTATCTGTATGGTGCCAGTTTTAGACTGTTTTCAGATCACAAGAGTTTAAAATACCTGGCTACACAGAAAGATCTCAACCTGCGTCAGAGAAGATGGGTAGAATACATGCAAGACTATGACTTCCAAGTCGAGTACCATCCGGGTAAAGCAAACGTGTTCGCAGATGCACTAAATAGGAAAAGAGAGGCAGTTCCAATCTTGATCATGACGCTTCTATAATGGCTATGCAGATAGATGAGTGGGAAAAGGACAGAGTTCTTACAGCTTATCAGGTTCGTTTTGGCGAAGTTCAGGGTTACCCAGTGTTGTACAACTTAGTGATGGAACCAGACTACGTGCAGAGGATCAAGGAGAATCAGTTGGTAGATACACGTTTCGTTGACATCCGAGATAGATTGTTAAAGGGCAAGCATGTTGCAGAGTGGTCGATGGACGCCAGTGGAATTCTTTACAACGAGGGTCGCTTAGTAGTGCCACACATCCCAGAGCTTATACAGGAGATCTTGTTAGAGTTTCATTAGTCGAGGTTCACCATGCACCCAGGTAGAAACAAGATGTATCAAAACCTAAGACGGCAGCTTTGGTGGAGAGGTATGAAGTTAGATGTGAAGAACTTCGCGGCTAACTGTTTGACGTGTCAGAAAGTAAAGGCAGTACGTGAGAGACCCGCAGGTCTGCTCCAACCACTTCCAATACCTTGGTGGAAGTGGGATAGTATAGGAATGGACTTCCTAACCGGCTTACCGAGAGCACAGGATGGATCTGATGGAGTCTGGGTAGTTGTAGATCGTCTCACGAAGACCGCGCACTTCATCCCGTTCAAGACGACTTGCAGCAGGAACCAGCTAGCCGAGCTTTACATGAGGAACATAGTCAGATTGCATGGAGTCCCTTCAGTGATCATTTCTGATCGTGATACGCGTTTCAACACTCGCTTTTGGCAAAGTCTACAGGAAGCTCTAGGCACAAAACTGAACTTCAGCACCGCTTTTCATCCGCAGACAGATGGTCAGTCGGAGCGTCTCATACAAATTCTCGAGGATATGCTACGTGCCTGCGTTCTTGATCTTGGAGATGGACGGAGCAAACACCTCTACATGGCAGAGTTCGCATACAATAACAGTTATCAAGCGAGTATCGGAATGGCACCCTTTGAAGCATTGTACGGAAAGCCTTGTCGATCACCCATCTATTGGGTTGACAACCAGGAAGCACCAGTGGGTGGACCCGATATAATCCTAGACCAGTACGAGAAGATTTCCATCATCAAACAACGACTTCTAACAACACAGAGTCGACAGAAGAGCTATGCAGATCAACGCAGAAAGCCGTTAGAGTTCGAGGTTGGAGAGTTTGTATTGCTAAAGGTGTCATCGAAGAAAGGTATCTCTCGTTTCGGAGTTAAAGGGAAGCTAGCACCACGTTACATTGGACCTTTCGAGATCGTACGCAGAGTTGGTAAGGTTGCATATGAGCTGAAGTTACCCGACACCTTGGGAGTGCACAATGTTTTCCATGTATCGATGCTGAGGAAGAGTGCACGAACAGAGTCCGAAGTTATTTCAACAGATGATGTAGAAATCCAACCAGATGTCTCTTACGTCGAGGTTCCAGTGAAGATTTTGGATCGTAAGGTCAAGCAGCTGAGAACGAAAATAATACCCATGATGAAGGTTCTTTGGAGTAACCATGGTGAAGAGGAAGCCACATGGGAAACTGAGAAAGATATGCACGAGAACCATGCCGAATGGTTCGCTAAGCAGTAGAGTACATATAATGTAGTCGACCTAAGTTTGTTTTGTAACCCTACTCTGTTCATAGTGGTAGATATACCACTATATGTTTTGAAAGGTGCATTTAGATCGCTTAATGAAATGAGAAGTTATTCATATTCTTATTCTCTTCTTTAGTGTGGAGTAATTCTTAAAGTTTCGAGGACGAAACTGTTTTTAGTGGTAGATATTTGTGACGCCTTAAATTTTATTTAAGGGTCAATATATAATTTAAATAAAATTAGTGTGCCAAAAAGTAATTAAAAATCTTTTGGAAAACCTAGGTTGGTTTCCTAGTCAAATTCCACTCAAAAAGTCAACAATTTTAACTTCAAAAAAAAAAACCCTAAAATATTTGGCCATCACCTGGGATTTTTAATTAAAATTTAAATCCCACAAATCCAAGGAGGATTCAAATTTAAATTTCATCCCTTAAATATAAAGAAGAATTTTGGCCATAAAGTGTAGGAAATAAAGGAGATTTTATATGAATTAAAAGCTAGGTCAAAACTCATTCAAAATTCAAATTATTTTTTTTCCTAAAAACTAATGGATAATTTTTGGCCACTTAAGGGGAAATAAGAGAGAAAACCCTAGCCTCAAAACAGCACAAAAACTTTCCCTTTTGTCCCTTAAAATTTTCGGCCAAACAAGGAAGAGAAAGGGAAACAAAAACCTAGTATAAAAACCCTCTTTTAACTCTCATTCACCCTTCCTTTCACTCTCAAAAATTCAGCCAGCCTCCCCTTGTTTCCTCTCTGAATTTTCTCCCCAAAAACAACCCCAAAACAACAAACAAAAACCTACCTAAAGGCAGCTCAAGGATTTAACAAATTTTGAGACAAAAACAAGGTGAGAAATCAACTTTTTCCTTACTTCTCCTTTTGATTTTAAATCCAAAATTTATATGGTTTTCTCCACTGTTTTCCCTACTATTTTGAAGACCCCAACACTCACACAAATTCAGCCAAAAAGGAAACCAAGCATCAAAAATAGTGCAGCACAAACAAGGTGTGAATCTCTCTCTCTAACCCTAAAAATTTTGCCTCTTTGTTTCCCTTTCAAAAACCCTATTATCACATGTGTAAAATTTTATGTTTTTGTCAATTTGATTCTTGGATTGTGTTAACCACATATAAATAAGGTCCTCCACAAAATTTCGTGATCATTGGATGAAAATTGAGTTGATTTGAGACTAATTGAAATTCGGACACAGAAAAACGGAAATCTGGAAAATTACCGTATGAACAGTAAATTTGTGTCAGACATAACTTGAGTTTTAAAAATGATTTTCGAGTGATTCTTGAGCCTAAAATTAAACTCAAGATGTCCCCTAAATGCGTACAAAATTTCAGAACCAAACTCATCCATTTGCCTAGTCAAAATATTTTTCTAAGATAGGCTGACAGAACTACCAGTTTTTGAACTGAAACTGAAACCCAGATTTTATGCCTGAAAACAACCCCTCGGTTTTTGGCCTAATTGAATAACCAAATGATGTCCAAAAATTATAAAAATTATATGGAATTAAAGCTACGGATGTCTAGTTTAACATATTAAAAATTTAGAAATTTTGGGATTAAAAATGAATTAATATTAATTTTACAATCAGCCTAGGTCAGTCTGTCTATGTCCAGTAATATCCTAACTTAGAGTTTTTCACAAATTTTAAATCCCAAATGTTTATTAAACGTTTTGAAATCTTTTGTGGCACACTAAAATGATTGGATGATTATGTCTAGACCTAGACTGATCATATGTTCTGATTATAGGATTTATTTGACGTTCTTGCTGGATTTGTGGATCACGTTATCGTAACGCTTGTGCGATAATTGAGGTAGGACGTTCTAGTGTTTTCTGGGAGTAGTCAAGGGTTTTAAATTTCCCTGTTTTATCGATGGCATGTTTTTTTCAGTTTATGAAATTATTATATTGTTTTTGATGAAATAAACGCATGCAACGTATTTGGTAATTAAATGTGTATTTTAAAACGTGTTTTGATTTATGGCATAATATAACTTGGTAAATACCATCTTTTGAATAATCCGGTGAACATAATTGAGCTTTAGTTCACGATCATTGTAAATGATGCGTGTGTCCCAAAGTTGAAGCCATGGGGGAAGGTCCCTAAACCTGCGCAGGCCCGTTCGGCCTATTTAGACCGTAACGAGATGATCTAAGATAATTCAATTCGAGGCACGTATATTATAGCTACGACAAGTCCTCACTCAAAATATGATGGTTTATTTTAATGATTTATTATTTTAATATTGGGGCACGTATATTGCAGCTACGCTAAGTCCTCAGCAGAATAAAACTTATATTAAAAATGTTTTCACGAAATTGTTGATTATTTGTTTTAAATGATTATTATGCCATGTATTCTTAAATTGTTGATTTTATTTTTGGAAACGAATATTATGCCATACATTTAAATGCTACCTGTTTAATCAACCTTTGTTTCTGTCCTACTGAGCCAGCGCTCATGTCCCTTCTCTTTGTGATTTCGAAATGAATACTTCCAGGTGCGGGAGGTAGCAGTTCCAAAAACGTTGAGATATCTGTTACTACCGAAGATGATGCTATCCGTTTTCTCCATCTTCTTCTTTATGTTTCTCGTTCTGATGTAATGAGACTTTAAGTTTGTACTTTATTTCACGTTATCTAAATTTTATGGTTGGTAATTTCATTTGAAAACCGATTTTGTGTTTGATTTCCGCATTAAAAAGCATTTATTTTCTCCTTTATTTTATTATGCAGTTATGATGCTACTTTATAAATAATTAGGCTTAGCTAAATTATAATGTTGACCCGCTCTTCGTAATAAATGTTTTTCCTTAAATCTCGGGTTGATATGATGATTTGGCTGCCGTGTCACGTGTCTAAATTTTGGCCCGTGACAGCTTCATACATAGATAAAATAATTGACAAATATGCAATGCAAGAGGCAAAGAAAGGTACACAACCTTCTATTGCTGGTCTAACTCTTTCATTGGATGACTGTCCCAAGACATCGGAAGAAATAGAGCGTATGAGTAAGGTCCCTTATGCATCCGCTGTGGATAGTCTTATGTACGCTATGCTTTGCACTGGCCCAGACATATGTTTTGCAGTAGGTATGGTAAGTCGATATCAAGCGAATCCTGGAACCAAGCACTGGTAAGCAGTAAAGCATATACTCAAGTATCTTAAAAGAATGAGGGATTATATGCTGGTGTATTCTGGAGGAGACCTAACATCCGTAGGATACACGGACTTTGACTTCCAGACTTATAAGGATTCGAGGAAATCGACATTTGGATCAGTGTTTTTGTTCGAAGGAGGCGCCATTGTGTGGAGGAGCATGAAGTAGGGCTGCACAGCTGACTCTACTATGGAGGCTGAGTATGTGGCAGCGGTTGAGGCATCTAAAGAAGCGGTTTGGCTCCGCAAGTTCTTTAAAGACCTTGAGGTCATTCCGGGTGTTGACAAGCCAATCATACTTTACTGTGATAACACTGGGGCTATTGCCAAACAAGGGAATCTCGACACCACAAGAGGACCAAGCACATAGATCAGAGATATCATATTATTAGAGGGCACGTGGAGACAGGACAAGTAGATGTATGTAAGATCGTGACCAAGGACAACATTGCCGATCCCTTTACAAAGACTTTGGTGGCTAGAAGCTTTGAGAGGCACGTAGAGGTGATGGGGACGCATAACATGGCACATCTGCTAGCTTAGGCCAAGTGGGAGATTGTTAGGAAATGCCCTAAGCATTAGAGACATTTTTGATGTATTTATTTTGAACTGGATAATAAAATTATATATAGAGGTTATTCATTACATTGCTATCTGTCCTCGTTTTATTTACATGTTAAAGTAAATGTAAGCAAATATGGCTCCCTGACTGCTTGTGTTAAACTGTTAGAACATTGCATGCAATGGACATTTGTATGCGAGAAGACAATGTTCTAAAGTAAGCGGTCTAAACTATGGTCTGTAGTCTATGGGATTAGACCGAGCATCTAACTCACGTTAAGACTATTATGTTGTCTAAAGCCTTGGAGGGGACGGTTTGTCTTGACAGTCTGGAGCTGGACTCCCAAGTAGAGACATAGATATGTTGCTTGGTGGTGACATATTAGACCGGGACTAAAGCGTGATTGATCTACGATGTCCGCTTTGAGTGGATCTATCTGCTTTTGACATTCATTGTGCAGTAACCTTAATCCTGAGTAAAAGGACAGCTTCATGTATATGACTTGTGTACTTTGATGTTTCAATGGCTAAAGCGTCTCAGAGGTTGTAAGCTTATAGACCGGTTCGTTGGGTGCATGACTTGCATACGATGAAGGGTTCGTTTACAGATATCAGAATCATAGCTCTAATGAGGAGTTAAAGGTATCCTCTTAAAGGCATTGTACTGAATGTGAAAATGGACAAGGCCTTGGGTCGTCTGCTGGGTGGATGACTTCTTATTCACATATGGTAGATAATCATTTTCTTTATTCGGTAGTATAATGGAACTTTAAGATAGCCTGATCAGTAGGATTAAACAGACTTTGGCCTAAGGCTGATCATGGATATCATATGAGGGTTCTACATACATGACAAGGTCATTGGACGATAGCTTGTCACAGGCTTATGTAATACGGTATATAATTGGGAGTTCAGTTTCAGGTTTATAGTGGTGTGACTCTGAAATTAGTGATCATATGATTGAGTTGTTCGGTAAAGAATGATGATCATATGGATTTGCAGGAGCCCGATTATATATGTCCAATTAGTCCCTCTACTAGCTCCACATAATTCCTTAACGTTTGGCAAATTGATTTATGTATACTATTGGCTAGTTTATTATGCATGGATGGTGTTGACATAGGATTAGGATGGTCGACAAGATTCTCTCTGGTTGAATTCTGATTTTGTTTTGGATAATAAAGTACACAATTATTCGAACTCCAAATAAAGTTTCCATGATTTTATTTGAGATTGGATTGGAGTTGTAGAAAATTATCCATGAGAACAAGAATTAGAAATACAACTGTTTTGTGGATTTTGAAATTTGAATTTTGAAATTTAAAATTTGAAATTTGAAATTTGAATTTGAAATTTGAAATTCAAATTTTGAATCACAGTCCAAGTGGGATTCGAATTTATTGTAGTAAATACTAAAGGGGCCGAATTTATTGTTGGGATTTTCCCCTTAGAAAATTCAGATTTTGTGCTCGTGGATAAGGGAGAATATCTTCTCCTAATCTAATTCGAATACAAAGAATCACCTCATGTAGGTTTATAAATAAAGGTCTTGCCACTTTAGTTCTCTCAGACCACAGACTCTCTGGTGAGCAGGCTTATTGTTGCATAGCCCACTGTGACAATAGGTTCTTTAGAGATCTGGGTGGTCGGAAGAAGACTAGCAGTGTTAGCATACTGATCGAGGTTCAGAGTGCCCACACACTCAGCCATTCAGGAATTGGAGAATAGTAGAGAAGGCTAATTGGTTGAAGCCCTCCGGTCATTCTCCTCCTGCAGATTGGCGTCCTCGAGGTATGAGTTTTAATTGTTGTTGGTTTATTGTATATGGCATCATGAGATATTTAACGATCTGAATATTTTTATTATTCCGCTGCGCCACTCTGATACGTTTTTACCGATTTATTATCCTACAATTGGTATCAGAGCCATCTCATGACTATGCCATGTACATAAATTAGACAATTACTTAGTCTTTTTATTTATGTATGGATTTGATATTTAGAGATTGGCATTCTAGGATTCCTTTATGTTGTTATCATGGATTATGTATAAAGTATGTGGTTATTTTAATTTTCTGAATTATTATAAGCATGCTTGTTTTTACCGGTTATGGTTCCTTAGAATTTAGAAAAATTGTATCTAGGATTTTTTATGTAATCATGAGAGTAGTTTATTAACACTGTAATTTTCCCATGGATTTTAATTTTGTCTCATAGAATTATTATGGTTAGAATTTTTGTATACCGGAAATGGTTTAGGAAATTTTATGTAATTATTCTTGGAGGAGATTGAAGATTGAAGACCGTAATTTATTTTTCCCAAAAGTTAAATTTGATTTAAAGGTTGAAATTTTGATTGTATGGAAAATTTCAATTTAATTGGGATTCAAATTATTTTTTGGAGATCCTAATAGGTAAATTGGAATATGGCATGAAAATCGAGACACGACCCCTCGGGATAGGCCGTCGGGCCTTGGTGGGGCTGCAGCCTCTACCCTCGGGCAGGATGGGCTGCAGCAGCCCCTGTGCAAGCCATAACCACCCACTACCACAGGCTTGGCCTGCAGCCGAGGGTGGCCGCGGCCTCCCCAAGGCTGGCCGCAACCTAGGCGTGCAGCCTGTGGCTGTAGGCGCTGCCTACAGCCTGTCGGCTACTGCGCCCAGCCTAGGCATGCAGCCAGGCACTGCAAGCTTGGCCTGCAGCCTAGCAGGGATGCACAATGGGCGGCCGTGGGCTGCTAAACCCCCCCGGGGCTGGGGGCTGCCCACAGCAACTGCCGCCTCCGAGGGTGGTGGGGCAGCGGTTCTGAAAAATCGAAAAATTTTTATTTTTAAATTTGACATTTAATTTTAAATCATGTTTAAAAATATGTAATTGAAAATTTGAAATTTTTGAAATTACATATTATTTATACATGATGTTTAAAATTGTTTAAAATTTGAATTTGAAATTTAAATTTGAAATTCGAATTTGGAATTTGAATTTGAAATTTAAATTTTTGGAGATTTAAATTTTAAATGATTCATGGGATGAGAAATAAATGGAGAGGCTACATAAAGTTGGATACAAGAAGACGGAACAAAATTCAAGACCCAAATAATGCTTTGGATGGAATTTTGTAATCTTTATTTTCTTTGTTCTAGGATGGAACCATGGCTTGGTTATTCTGTCAATTATTTTTTTTTTGTGATATGTCATGGATGTATAAATATGTATTGATGGATGTTTTGTATGCATATTTGATAACATGTCATATAGGATAGGTGAGTGCCGCTCATACTATATTGATCATACATATTTGTCAAAACTTGCATGTTTTTCAAAATATTGAGTGGGAGAGGGTTTCAAACAAAACCCACGACCTCCATTGTTGATCCATATGTGAAAGCATGGTAACACCTCGCGTTAGTTCTGCCCTAACCATACCCCTCGGTAGGTGTTTATCACCGCCGCTATACTAGATTGGATCTCCTATGTGGAAAATGTGTTCGGGTACGATCCTATTCATGACCACCCCTCAGTGGCTTGGTAAGACGTGGATCGGGCTACGTAAACAATGGTTATACACTCAAGACTCGTTTAGTTATTAACCTTCCCTAGAAGCTCTGTTAACTAAACTAGTGGCCAAATAAGCGGTTATTAATATATGTCTTAACCTTGGAGGATTTAAGGCAACATATATTAATTGGACGGGGTCCATGTTACGGCTATTTGTTTTCATGACCACCCCTCGGTGGCTTGGGGCAATAGGTGCTGAGAATTACCTTTGCAACATGTTTTTCAAGTTTCATGTAGGAACATACTTGTATGTTTTATTTACTAAATTATCTGTATATTTGCTTGCGCTTTGTAATGATGTCTAGTATAATTTTATTTCAGTTCAAAATATCACCAACACCCCTCATTTCAATACTTACTGAGAATAAACTGAATGGCGATAATTATAAAGATTGGAAAAGAAATCTGTTGATAGTTCTCAACTGCGAGAGACACAAGTTCGTACTGGACGAACCATGCCCACCAGGGCCCAAACCTGACACACCACTTGAGGAGGTCCCGGTTACCTATACTCATTGGAGAGAATCCAATAATATAGCTCGATGCTACATGCTTGCTAGCATGACGAGTGCTTTACAAAAGCAGCATGAGACTTATCAAGTTGCTGGGGAGATCATGGAGAATCTGGAGGACATGTTCGGAGGCCAAGAAAAGTTGGCTCGACTGTCTGCTATAACCAGCATTATGAACTCTAAGCAAAAGGTGGGTACTTTGGTGAAGGACCATATGATCACTCTAATGGGATTCTTCGCTGACGCTGCTGACAACGGTGTTGAGTTTGGCTACAACACCCTGATCGAGATGGTGTTCAAAATTCTATCTAAAGATTTTGTGGGGTTTAAGGCTGCATACAATCTGGCGACAAGGGAGTTAGGACTAATCGAGCTCATGAAGCAACTCCAAGCTTATGAGCAGATGATCAGGGATGGAGATGCAGTTTAACCCAAAGGAGAGGCCAATTTGACAGAATCTTCCAAACCCTCACGGAAGAGGAAGAGGCCAAATCAGAAGCAAGTAGCTTCAAGTTCTTCTAATCCTCCTGTCTCCGATGGGAAGAAGAAGAAGAACAACAAGAAGCCCAAGGACCCTAAAAAGTCTAAATGCTTTTGTTGTGGGAAGGTAGGTCACTTCAAGAAGTCTTGCTAGGAAATCCTAGCCGCCAAGGGCAAGGAAGGTAAGGAACTTCACTACTTGGAAGCGTGTTTGGTGGAAGAATCGAAAGACACTTGGGTCATTGATTCGGGTGCCACTAATCATGTTTGTGTTTCTATGTAGGGGTTCGTGGAAACGAGAAGTCTACATGATAGGAGCCTCTCGTTGCGGACTGGAGACAGTAGCTTGGTGGTGGCTGAGGCAGTGGGAGATATTTATCTTTACTTTGATGAATTTAGGTTTATTTTATTGAAAGACTATTTTTATGTTCCTAATTTTAGGAGGAACCTTATATCGGTAGCTTGTTTAATAAAGGATTCTTATTCAGTTTCTTTTAGTAAAAGAGTTGATATTCGTAGAAATAAGTCTTTTATCTGTTCTGGATGGATAGATGGAAACCTATATTTGATCAACCAAAGATATACTCACTGCTTGACACCGAATTAATAGATAACTCTAAAAAGTTGAAAGTTTCTCACTCTAACAAGGCGTATCTTTGGCATTTAAGACTTGGTCATATTAATCAGGATAGGATTCAAAGATTAGTGAAAGACGGTCCTCTAGAATCTTTGGAGGAGGTACGTCTTCCTCAATGTGAATCTTGTCTAGAGGGAAAGGTGACTAAGAGGTCTTTTGGAGCTAAGGGTATAAGGGCTCGGGAGCTCTTAGAAATTGTGCACACTGACGTATGTGGCCCCATGAACATCACAGCACGAGGAGGGTTTGAGTATTATGTCTCCTTTCTAGACGATTACTCAAGGTATGGATATATGTATCTGATGCACTGTAAGAGCGAAACCTTTGACAAGTTCAAAGAGTATCGTGCGAAAGTGGAAAAGCAATTGGATAAATCCATAAAGACACTTCGATCTGATCGAGATGGCGAATACCTCTCCGACGAATTTCTAGGACATTTTGTAGAGAACGGGATATTATCCCAATTGACTGCACCTGGTACTGCACAACAGAATGGTGTAGCCGAAAGGAGAAACAAGACATTGTGGATATGGTACGGTTCATGATGAGTTATTCAACGCTGCCATTATCATTTTGGGGATATTCTTTGCAAACAACATGCTATATTCTAAACCAGGTTCCAAGCAAATCAATTCCTAGAACTCTGTATGAATTGTGGCGCGGCAGGAAGCCCTCCCTTGGACATATGACAATATGGGGTTGCCCGGCGCATGTACTGGATGGGGATGAGAAGATCTTGGAACTAAGATCAGAATTGTGCATGTTTTTAGGGTATCCAAAGGGAACTAAAGGAGGTCTGTTCTATAACCCGAAGGAACAAAAAGTCATTGTCTCAACCCATGCGACATTCTTGGAGGAAAGTCACATGAATGACTTTAAGCCTCGAAGCAAAGTGGGGCTAGAAGAGTTATCGGGTGAAAGAACTGCTCCACAGATTTCGGTCTTGGACGCAAGTCTGAGTTCCGGTGAAAGACCTGCAGACGATCAATAATTTAGGGTGCCTCGTCGTAGTGGGAGGGTTTTGAAGAAACCTAATTTCTTCATGTATGATACTGAGGTATACCAGGCTGAGGTTCATGAGTATGTGGATGATCCGGTCACCTATGATGAAGCTATAAATGATGTTGATTCTAAATCTTGGAAACAGGCTATGAACAATGAGATGGATTCTATGAAATCCCACTCTGTTTGGGAACTTTTAGATTTGCCAGATGGGATAAAACCCATTGGATGCAAATGGGTCTACAAAAGAAAGAAGGATGTGGAAGGGAGAGTGGAAACTTTCAAAGCTAGACTGGTTGTAAAGGGGTACACGCAAAAGGCTATAATCGATTACGATGAAACTTTTTTGCCTGTTGTTATGCTGAAGTCTATCCGTATTCTTCTGTCTGTTGCTGTGGCTCTCGATTACGAGATCTGGCAAATGGATGTCAAGACGGCATTCTTGAATGGCCATCTTGAAGAGAGTATCTATATGATATAGCCCAAAGGGTTCGTAGTGAAAGGCCAAGAAAAGAAAGTCTGCAAGTTGCTTAGATCCATTTATGGATTAAAGTAAGCATCCCGCTCATAGAACCAGAGGTTTGATCAAGCGATTAAGACATTTGGTTTTGAGCAAAACGTTGATGAACCCTGTGTTTATAAACGTATTAAGGATGGAAAAGCAGTCTTTCTGATACTCTATGTCGATGATATACTACTCATTGGGAATGATGCAGGGAACTTATCATCAGTCAAGCTTTGGTTACACCAACAGTTTGACGTGAAGGACTTGGGAGAAGCTAATTATGTTCTAGGCATTCGTCTCTTCAGAGATCGAAAGAACAAAATGATAGCGTTATCCCAAGCTTCATACATAGATAATATAATTGACAAATATGCAATGCAAGAGGCAAAGAAAGGTACACAACCTTCTATTGCTGGTCTAACTCTTTCATTGGATGACTGTCCCAAGACATCAGAAGAAAGAGAGCGTATGAGTAAGGTCCCTTATGCATCCGCTGTGGGTAGTCTTATGTACACTATGCTTTGCACTGGCCTAGACATATATTTTGCAGTAGGTATGGTAAGTCGATATCAAGCGAATCCTGGAACCAAGCACTGGTAAGCAGTAAAGCATATACTCAAGTATCTTAATAGAATAAGGGATTATATGCTGGTGTATTCTGGAGGAGACCTAACATCTATAGGATACACGGACTTTGACTTCCAGACTTATAAGGATTCGAGGAAATCGACATTTGGATCAGTGTTTTTGTTCGAAGGAGGCGCCATTGTGTGGAGGAGCATGAAGTAGGGCTGCACAGCTGACTCTACTATGGAGGCTGAGTATGTGGCAGCGGTTGAGGCATCTAAAGAAGCGGTTTGGCTCCACAAGTTCTTTAAAGACCTTGAAGTCATTCCGGGTGTTGACAAGCCAATCATACTTTACTGTGATAACACTGGGGCTATTGCCAAACAAGGGAATCTCGACACCACAAGAGGACCAAGCACATAGATCAGAGATATCATATTATTAGAGGGCACGTGGAGACAGGACAAGTAGATGTATGTAAGATCGTGACCAAGGACAACATTGCCGATCCCTTTACTAAGACTTTGGTGGCTAGAAACTTTGAGAGGCACGTAGAGGTGATGGGGATGCATAACATGGCACATCTGCTAGCTTAGGCCAAGAGGGAGATTGTTAGGAAATGCCCTAAGCATTAGAGACATTTTTGATGTATTTATTTTGAACTGGATAATAAAATTATATATAGAGGTTATTCATTACATTGCTATCTGTCCTCGTTTTATTTACATGTTAAAGTAAATGTAAGCAAATATGGTTCCCTGACTGCTTGTGTTAAACTGTTAGAACATTGCATGCAATGGACTTTTGTATGCGAGAAGACAATGTTCTAAAGTAAGCGATCTAAACTATGGTCTGTAGTCTATGGGATTAGACCGAGTATCTAACTTACGTTAAGACTATTATGTTGTCTAAAGCCTTGGAGGGGACAGTTTGTCTTGACTGTCTGGAGCTAGACTCCTAAGTAGAGACATAGATATGTTGCTTGGTGGTGACATATTAGACCAGGACTAAAGCATGATTGATCTACGAAGTTCGCTTTGAGTGGATCGATCTACTTTTGACGTTCATTGTGCAGTAACCTTAATCCTGAGTAAAAGGATAGCTTCATGTATATGACTTGTGTACTTTGATGTTCCAATGGCTAAAGCGTCTCAGAGGTTGTAAGCTTATAGACCGGTTCGTTGGGTGCATGACTTGCATACGATGAAGGGTTCGTTTACAGATATCAGAATCATAGCTCTAATGAGGAGTTAAAGGTATCCTCTTAAAGGCATTGTACTGAATGTGAAAATGGACAAGGCCTTGGGTCGTCTGCTGGGTGGATGACTTCTTATTCACATATGGTAAATAATCATTTTCTTTATTCGGTAGTATAATGGAACTTTAAGATAGCCTGATCAGTAGGATTAAACGGACTTTGGCCTAAGGCTGATCATGGATATCATATGAGGGTTCTGCATACATGAAAAGGTCATTGGACGATAGCTTGTCACAGGCTTATGTAATACGGTATATAATTGGGAGTTCAGTTTCAGGTTTATAGTAGTGTGACTCTAATATTAGTGGTCATATTATTGAGTTGTTCGGTAAAGAATGATGATCATATGGATTTGCGGGAGCCCGATTATATATGTTCAATTAGTCCCTCTACTAGCTCCACATAATTCCTTAACATTTGGCAAATTGATTTGTGTATGCTATTGGTTAGTTTATTATGCATGGATGGTGTTGCCATAGGATTAGGATGGTCGACAAGATTCTCTCCGGTTGAATTCTGATTTTGTTTTGGATAATAGAGTACATAATTATTCGAACTCTAAATAAAGTTGCCATGATTTTGTTTGAGATTGGATTGGAGTTGTAGAAAATTATCCATGAGAACAAGAATTAGAAATACAACTATTTTGTGGATTTTGAAATTTGAATTTTGAAATTTAAAATTTGAAATTTGAAATTTGAATTTGAAATTCGAAATTCAAATTTTGAATCACAGTCCAAGTGGGATTCGATGTCTCTAATGCATCAAAATGTCTCTAATGCTTAGGGCATTTCCTAACATGCGGAAGCTAGAACCTCAACTGTGGTGACAGATCAGCTTTCTATTGAAAACTCCACTGCACTGGTTTTATTTGATTCTGGAGCAATACATTTATTTGCATCATCAAAGATTGCTAGGAGACTAGACCAAAACATAGATAAAATGAAACAGAGTTTTCAAACTACCCTTCCCTCCGGGGAAGTTTTATTGTCTAATTATTGGCTACGCCATGTACTAGTAATTATCTGCGGATGGGAGCTAAGTATCAACTTGATCATCCTCGACATGCATGATTATGACGTGATAGTGGGGATGGATTTCCTCGTCAAGTACCACACCGTCATAAACTGTCAAAGACGAGAGGTTACCTTCGAGCCAGTCAGACATGAGAAGTTTATCTACGAGGGTTTATCGCTGAAACAACCCAAGATTATGATTTCTACCATGAAGGCCCACAAGCTTCTATCTAGTGGATGCACAGGATTCCTCGCACACATAGTAGACAAGACCCAGGAAGCGGAAGTAGGGCCAGACAGCGTGCCAATAGTCAAGGAATTTGTAGGAGTGTTTCCAGAGGATCTCCCAGGACTTCCGCCAAAACGCGAGATATCATTCAAGATAAAGCTGCTACCAGGGTCAGCACCTGTATCCAAGGCCCCCTACAGAATGGCACCGACAGAGTTGAAGGAGTTGATGGACAATGGTTTTATCTGACAGAGTTATTCACCGTGGGGAGCACCAGTCTTATTCGTGAAAAAGAAGGACGGAATGTTACAGATGTGTATAGACTACAGGGAGCTTAATAAGATCACCATAAAGAACAAATATCCATTACCACGGATCGACGATCTGTTCTACCAGCTCCGAGGTGTTATAGTATTTTCAAAGATTGACCTACATTCCAGGTATCACCAATTGCGGATCAAAGAAGCAAACATGCCCAAGACGACTTTCTGAACTCGATATGGACATTACGAGTTCCTTGTCATGTCATTCGAATTAACGAACACCCTTGTAGCTTTCATGGACATGATGAACTGCGTCTTTAAGGAATTCTTAGACAAGTTTGTCATTGTATTTATCGATGACATACTAGTATATTCCAACACAAAGGAGGAGCACGAGGAGCATGTGAGAGCCATTCTACATAAGTTAAAGGAGCATCAGTTGTATGCCAAATTTTCTAAGTGCGAATTTTGGCTGGAGAAGATCCACTTCCTTGGTCACGTGGTTTCTAAGGAAGGAGTATCAGTAGACCTGGCAAAGGCTGAAGTAGTTAGTCACTGGTCGACTCCGAAGAACGTAACAGAAATCCGTAATTTCTTAGGATTAGTAGGTTATTATCGACGGTTCATTGAAGGATTCTCAAGGTTAGCCGCACCACTCACAACACTAACCAAGAAGGAAAAGAAGTATGAGTGGACAGATAAGTGCGTGAAAAGCTTCCAAGAGTTAAAAAGCAGACTCACGAGTGCTCCAATCTTGACCATACCAGATGCTGGGCAGGGAAATTTCATGATTTATAATGATGCATCCAAGACTGGACTAGAAGTCGTGCTAATGTAAAATGGTAAAATAGTTGCGTACACTTCACGGTAACTAAAAAACCACGAAAGGAATTACCTGACGCACGACCTTGAGCTTATAGCAGTTGTCTTTGCACTCAAAATATGGAGGCACTATCTATACGGCATCAAGTGCGAGATCTACACTGACCACCAGAGCCTTAAATATATTTTCTTGTAGAAGGAGCTTAATATGAGGCAACGAAGATGCTGGAGCTAGTAAAGGATTATGACTGTGAAATCCTATATCATCCAGGAAAAACCAATAAGGTGGCTGACGCGCTAAGTAGAATGCACTCTTTGATGCTTATGGCCATTCGTGCCTTGCCAGAAGCACTGCAAAAGGAGCTTTGCCACAGCGAGATCGAGCTTTTAACAGGGAGGTTGTCTGAAATGACCTTCCAGTTGATGCTCTTAGAAGAAATTAAAGCTGGCCAAGACCTCGATTTAACCCTAATCAAGCTCAAAAGGGAGGCAACAAAGGACTCGAGTTCAGAGTTTTAAGACTCTAAGGATGGAATACTCTATTTCAGTGATAGAGTATGTGTTCCAAAAGATGAAGAACTCAGGAAAAGGATCCTTTCGGAAGCCCATGACACGCCATACTCTGTACATCCAAGGGCAACCAAGATGTACCAGGACTTAAAAGAGAGCTTTTGGTGGTCGGGAATGAAAAACAACATTGCCAAATTCGTTGCAATGTGGCTCACATGCCAGAGAATTAAAGTAGAACATCAGCGATGAGCTACACAAGTGGAAATGGGAGCAAATTACCATGGATTTTGTGGTCGGATTGCCCAGGACATCAAGCGGAAACGATGCAATATGGGAATTGTGGACTGACTGACAATATTGGCTTAATTTTTAGCCATGAAGCTGAGCTATTCCATAGAGAAACTGGCAAAAATGTACGCGGCTTAAATAGTAAGACTGCACAGTGTACCAAAATTGATCATCTCAGATCGCAATAGACGTTTCACTTCCAAGTTTTAGTAGAGCGTTCAAGCTTTACTGGGAACTAAGTTGGATTTCAGCACAGCCTTCCATCCTCAAACTGATGGCTAGTCCGAGAGATTCATTCAGACATTGGAGGATATACTGAGAGCGTGCGCCCTATAGTTTCAAGGAAACTGGGATCAGAAGCTACCATTGATAGAGTTCTCGTACAATAATAGCTACCATTCCTTGATCAGAATGGCACCGTACGAGGCACTCTACAGAAAGAAATGCAGATCTCTGGTGCATTGGCATGAAACTGGAGAGAAACAACTCACCAACACGGACTTCATCAAGAGCATAATAGAAGATGTGAAGCTTACACGAGAGAGACTGGATACAACTCATAGCCACCAGAAGAGTTATGCAGATAAACGACGGAGGCCTCTCGAATTTCAAGAAGGAGATTCAATTTTTCTCAAGGTGGCACCCATGAAAGGGGTTATGCGCTTTGGGAAGAAAGGAAAGCTCAGTCCTAGATATATAGGACCCTTCGAGATTCTCGAGAGAGTTGGAAGGTAGCCTACAGATTGGCACTCCCTCTCAAACTAGCATCAGTGCATAACGTGTTCCACGTCTCGATGTTAAAGAAGTACGTGCCAGATAGTTCCCACATACTAAGCCAAGAGCCGGTTGAAGTACACGCTGATCTGACCTATGAAGAAAAACCCATGCGAATTCTAGTCAAGGAAGATAAAGTCCTTAGGAATAAAGTGATTCCGCTTGTAAAAGTATTATGGCAGAATCATAACCTCGAAGAAGCTACATGGGAATGGGAAGAGGATATGAGATGAAACTTCCCAGATTTATTCTAATTTTCGAGGACAAAAATTTTGTAAGGGGGGTAGGTTGTAAGGACCGCCCCATTTCCGTAACTTGAATTTCAATTAATGAGAAATTGAGGAATAATTTGATGCATTTTAGTGCAAATTTGAAGAACAAGGGCATATACACGGCCGTGTAAGTGGCTGTGTACTATCTGAATTGTGTGCGTGAGAAAGGCCGTGCAACTATACATGACCGTATAGGTGAACATGGTTAGGTACACAATTGTGTAAGTGGCCGTGTACCATTGGTACTGTGCACGTGCATAAGGCCGTGTGAGTAAACATGGCCGTGTAGGTGAACACGATCAGGTACACGGTCGTGTAAGTGACTGTGTACTGATCAGGTTGTTAAAATGTTAGAGGCCGTGTAGGTGTACGTGGCCGTGTAGTGTGACACGGCCAGGTACACAGTCGTGTACTAATAGGTAAAATGAAACTGTTCCAAGACACAGCCGTGTTGAGCAAGCTCAACTAGTACACACCCATGTAGGAGGCCATGTAAGAGGCCGTGTACAGAGTAGAGAGCCACTAAAACGACTCTCACGAATTATGAAGCTTAATTACTATGTAATAAGCAATTAAGTTGAAAAATACGGTGTAAATTCTAGTTGAATAGACTAAACAGATATAGTACTGCTATTCATGTAGTGAAAGGGGATAATAGACAGTGAATCAGGTCTACCCTATTATGTGTATAAATGTATGAAATATGCAGTATCAGGGAACTGGTTCAGATGACCATTTCTTGACACAAGACTGGTGAGTAGATCACCAGAACGCTCGGACCGAACCTCTGAGCACAATAGCGATAGAAACCCTAGTAAGGTACAATATCGAGAAAATAGTCCAGATGACCTCATCTCGTCTAGAAACTGAAAAAATCAAAATTAGAACACTCAGATTAGTCAATTAGAACAGAAAACAGTGAATAATGAATAGTAAAAAATAACATATATATTTAGACTCAGCACGCCCAAATTAGTCAATCGAACACCTGACACGTTTTTTGAGGTGGGATCACAGAGATCCTAAAAACTGGTCCAGACGACCCCGGATGGACATAAGACTGATAAAATTAAAATTAGCACATCTGAATTAGTCAAGAGAGACTGTGTCTGAAATTTCACCCGGGAACGCCTCAGTTTGAGTGCGAAAGGACAACATAGTGTAAACACAATCACAGTATAGGAAATGAATAGTAAATTAGTGTAGAATGGGCACATAGACAGTATAAACCATCTAGAAATCATCAGTATAAAAATCGAATTCAGAAAATTTGATTTCCAGATGAAAATTGAAACACTGCTGAAAAATGACTAAAAACCGCAGTAGAAAACTGGACTACGAAGGGAGCAACATAGATAAATTTTTCTGGCCTCAAAACCATGTACCACAGCTAGAAAACTAGCTGGTTTTGGCTGCTAAAAACCCCAAAAAGTAAACAATAAAATATTGGATTAGTTTATGACACATTGTGTAAACAATTGTTAAAATTCACATCACTTACCATCACCTTACACCATGCCATTTTTTATTTTTTCCCTCCACTATGACTGCAGCAAATCCGATGGGAATGGGTTGAGAAGGGCAGAATTTTGTCCCTACATTAGCCTAAAGTTGGCTTGATTAATCAAGCTTAAGTTGGTTAAGTGAGCTTAGGTTTTTCATATCAAAGGATGACCATACCCTTAGCTTTGGTTTCTTTATTTTCACACTCTAAAAATTTCAACTCATTCTCTCTTTCTCTCTAGCTACTGCCAACCACTTTTAACCCTTAAAAACTCCCATTTTTCAAGACCAAAAATTTACCAAAAGCCAACCTATTCAAGCTTGTGCTAGGTGGAATCGATCCAAGCTATTCTAAGTCCAATCGAGGGTAAGGTTCTTGACCAATCTTTGTGGTTTGTAGATGTTGATTTGGTTTGATACTAAGAGAAATTATTTTGGTGTTTTGCTAGCCCAAAATTGACCCTTATTCCCTTGGTTTTCCATGGCCACTTTGGTCATCAAGCCATAGTTCAAAATCGTGCTTGGTTCTAAGCACAAGAGGTAAAAACCAAAAACCCTTTCTCTTGTGGTTAGTGGTTTTTAAGATTTCTATCAAGGGATTTATGTGTATTTGTTTATGCACATGGGTTGTAATAAGTTTATTTCGAGCCCTTAAGTTTCCATTTTTAAGTTTATGTGGTTGTGGTTGTGTTTACATTATTTTTGCGAATGGTTGTGAATGAGAGCATAAACATTTTTAGCAATTGGACACAATCTGTCCTCAAGGAAAGGCCATGGATTTTGGCTATTTTGGCCCCCTTAGGGTCCAATTTTGGGATTTAGTAAAACATGATGTTTTAAGAAAATTTTGATACGATTGTTTTTACGTCAAATAGGCTTTGGCCAAAAACAACATCACGATAGGTTTTTCAAGTAGTATTCACTCGGTGCCCAAAACTAGGAACAAAATCTGAACCCAAAAATTAGTCTCGGGTTTTATTAAAAATGGACCACTTAGAATCTGAACCGGACTTTAGGCTCAACACAAAAGTTGTAGATCTCATCGAGACCATGAGAAAGACCTATACATGTTTTAAAAATTTGGCCATTTCGGGCCTGAAACAGAGCCGTTTTCAAAACAACGCAAAACTAGGATTTTTGTAAAAACTGGGCACATAAGCCACAGGTTTAGTAAGATTATGGCTAGTTAGAGTTAAAATTGAGCTCCGAGTTGAACATAAGATTTGTTCATCTCGTCGAGAATGAAAACTTTCATGTTCGCTGAATTTACAAACAAAGTCGTTTCGGTTAAGTTTCAAAACAATTTTCAAAAGTGGTTCAAAAACCACCTTTAAAATGCAACCTCAACAATGTGTTTTAACACATTATAATAGAAACATGGTGTTCAAAAAAACGTCCCCCACCTTCCAACGGGGTGATAAGGTGACAAGTTCCAAACACGTAATTTTTCTAAGAATTTTATGAGTAAACCAAAATGATTCTCTTAAATAAACAAAACAGTGTGTGTAGCCCGGTAGGCTACCACGCCAAACTAGCCTTATTAGCCCGGTAGGTTACTACACCAAACAAGCCATAGTGGCCTGGTAGGCCACTACACTAAGGAATAGTAGCCTGGTAGGCTACCACACTCAAACAAGCAAAGTAACCCGGTCGGTTACTATACCAAGTTACGCATAGTAACTTGGTAGGCTACCTAGTTAACAACACGTGAGGTAACCGGTCAGTTCACTGGTCGGCAACCAGTCAAGGACCAAGTTCTGAACGACACTATGAGGAACAATGATTAATCTGTCAAGAAGACAGTTAAGTTAGATGCCAAGTTCCCAAAGTAGGCCAATAGGGTATTGTGACGTCTTAAATTTTATTTAAGGGTCAATATATAATTTAAATAAAATTAGTGTGCTAAAAAGTAATTAAAAATCTTTTGGAAACCCTAGGTTGGTTTCCTAGTTAAATTCCGCTCAAAAAGTCAACAATTTTAACTTCAAAAACCCTAAAATATTCGGCCATCACTTGGGATTTTTAATTAAAATTTAAATCCCACAAATCTAAGGAGGATTCAAATTTAAATTTGATCCCTTAAATATAAAGAAGAATTTTGGCCATAAAGTGTAGGAAATAAAGGAGATTTTATTTGAATTAAAAGCTAGGTCAAAACTCAATCAAAATTCAAATTATTTTTTTTTCTTAAAACCTAATGGATAATTTTCGACCACTTAAGGGGAAATAAGAGAGAAAACTCTGGCCTCAAAACAGCACAAAAACTTTCCATTTTGCCCCTTAAAATTTTTGGCCAAACAAGGAAGAGAAAAGGAAAGAAAAACCTAGTATAAAAACCCTCTTTTAACTCTCATTCACCCTTCCTTTCACTCTCAAAAATTCGGCCAGCCTCCCCTTCTTTCCTCTCTGAATTTTCTCTCCCAAAACAACCCCAAAACAACAAACAAAAACCTACCTAAAGGCAGCTCAAGGATTTAACAAATTTTGAGACAAAAACAAAGTGAGAAATCAACTTTTTCCTTCCTTCTCCTTTTGATTTTAAATCCGAAATTTATATGGTTTTCTCCACTGTTTTCCCTACTGTTTTGAAGACCCCAACACTCACATAAATTCAGCCAAAAAGGAGACCAAGCATAAAAAATAGTGCAGCACAAACAAGGTGTGAATCTAACAAGGTGTGAATCTCTCTCTCAAACCCTAAAAATTTTGCCTCTTTGTTTCCCTTTTAAAAACCCTATTATCACATGTGTAAAATTTTATGTTTTTGTCAATTTGACTCTTGGGTTGTGTTAACCACATATAAATAAGGTCCTCCACAAAATTTCGTGATCATTGGATGAAAATTGAGTTAATTTGAGACTAATTGAAATTCGGACACAGAAAAACAGAAATCTGGAAAATTACCATATGAACAGTAAATTTGTGTCAGCCATAACTTGAGTTTTAAAAACGATTTTCGAGTGATTCTTGAGCCTAAAATTAAATTCAAGATGTCCCCTAAATGCCTGAAAAAGTTCAGAACCAAACTCATCCGTTTGCCTAGCCAAAATATTTTTCTAATATAGGCGGACAGAACTGCCAGTTTTTGAATTGAAACTGAAACCCAGATTTTATGCCTGAAAACAACCCCTCGGTTTTTGGCCTAATTGAATAACCAAACGATGTCTAAAAATTATAAAAATTATATGGAATTAAACCTACGGATGTCTAGTTTAACATATTAAAAATTTAGAATTTTTGGGATTAAAAATGAATTAATATTAATTTTACAATCGGCCTAGGTCAGTCTGTCCATGTCCAGTAATATCCTAACTTAGAGTTTTTCACAAATTTTAAATCCCAAATGTTTATTAAACGTTTTGAAATCTTTTGTGGCACACTAAAATGATTGGATAATTATGTCTAGACTTAGACTGATCATATGTTGTGATTATAGGATTTATTTGACGTTCTTGCTGGATTTGTGGATCACGTTATCGTAACGCTTGTGCGATAATCGAGGTAGGACGTTCTAGCCTTTTCTGGGAGTAGTCAAGTGTTTTAAATTTTCCTGTTTTATCAATGGCATGCTGTTTTTAGTTTATGAAATTATTATATTGTTTTTGATGAAATAAACGCATGCAACGTATTTGGTAATTAAATGTGTATTTTAAAATGTGTTTTGATTTATGGCATAATATAACTTGGTAAACACCATCTTTTGAATAATCCGGTGAACATAATTGAGCTCTAGTTCACGATCATTGTAAATGATGCGTGCGTCCCAAAGTTGACGCCATGGGGGAAGGTCCCTAAACCTGCGCAGGGCCGTTCGGCCTATTTAGACTGTAACGAGATGATCTAGGATAATTCAATTCGAGGCACATATATTATAACTACGACAAGTCCTCACTCAAAATATGATGTTTTATTTTAATGATTTATTATTTTAATATTGGGGCACGTATATTCCAGCTATGCTAAGTCCTCAGTAGAATAAAACTTATATTAAAAATGTTTTCACGAAACTGTTGATTATTTGTTTTAAATGATTATAATGCCATGTATTCTTAAATTGTTGATTTTATTTTTGGAAACGAATATTATGCCATACATTTAAATGCTACCTGTTTAATCCACCTTTGTTTCTGTCCTACTGAGCCAGCGCTCACATCCCTTTTCTTTGTGATTTCGAAATGACTACTTCCAGGTGCGGGAGGTAGTAGTTCTGAAAATCGTTGAGATATCCGTTACTACCGAAGATGATGCTATCCGTTTTCTCCATCTTCTTCTTTATGTTTCTCATTCTGATGTAATGAGACTTTAAGTTTGTACTTTATTTCACGTTATTTAAATTTTATGCTTAGGAATATTTTATGGTTGGAAATTTCATTTGAAAACTGATTTTGTGTTTGATTTCCGCATTAAAAAGCATTTATTTTCTCCTTTATTTTATTATGTGGTTATGATGCTACTTTATAAATAATTAGGCTTAGCTAAATTATAATGTTGACCCGCTCTTCGTAATAAATGTTTTTCCTTAAATCTCAGGTTGATATTATGATTTGGCTGCCGTGTCACGTGTCTAAATTTTGGGCCGTGACAGGTATCGATGGGTCTCAGTACTACATAGAGACACAAGTAATGGCCACTAACAGTATTAGTTACTCAGCAAAGATGCTGATAAGATATGTTGTTGATGACAGGCGGTAATCTGTAAGCTGATAGACGCACGAGTACGAGTACACATTTGCTTGCAATTTAGGTAAGTACAACTCCATTTATGGTACAAATAAAATCAATTTGAATTATGTTTTTACGATATGTTAAGTATGCCAAACATGCACACGATGATGCACAGCATACATAAGAGCATATAGTTTCACACTCAAGTAGACTGGTCAAAGAACAAGTTAGATGCTTTACGTCCCTACCGCGTAAAATTAGGGATAGCTTAGAGAAGCACGTGGTTAGAAAAGATAAATTAGATGGAAATTTATAGGCATGTCGTAATGGCCTTTTCAGTCGAAAGGGTTTTTAAGATAAGTTAAAGCAAAAAGTTGAGCATTTGTTGATGGCTCTCTGGCTTTTTAGCCATGGGCATTACCGATAGTCTGTGCACACACAGTACTGGCACCTGGGCCCTAAATAGACAAGAAGAAAAGAAAAAGAATACTGAAGGATAAATGAACATAATGGGATCATGCATTAGTTATAGTTCACCATGCTTCTAGTTACAGTCAATGCATTCAGTACACGTTGTCCTTACTATGCATATAGTAAATGAAGTTTAAAATGTGATGCTGTGATATGTGATATGTGATGTGTAGTGTGTGATAATATCTGGTATGACATGTGTATATGGCGTCAAGTACGTACTATATTTTAAACATGTTTTATGGTAAACATGTTGTACTTACTAAGCGTAAAGCTCACGGGGTGTGTTCATGCTGTAGGTAAGCGTCCTACTGCTTAATCATCTATGGACGATGACAGCTGTAGAGGCGGATGTGAGGGGAGGTTGTGGACACACCGCGAGTATTCTTCCACATAAATTTTGAGTAAATAGTATTTGTGAATAATGAACGTTAAATAGTATTTTTGAATAGTGATGGTTAAACAGTATTTTTGAATAGTAATTGTTAAGTGGTATTTTCGAATAGTAACCAATAAATAGTATTTTGAACAGTAACTGTTAAATAGTATTTATGAATAGTAATCGCTAAACAGTATTTTTAAATAGTAACCGTTAAGTGGTATTTTTGAATAGTAGTCATTAATAGTACACGTATATGAATAGTAAATACGTACGCAGTCAAAAAAAAACCCTAAAATTATGGTATTTAATTAAGTAACTTTAACTATCAATTGTAAGAAAGTATAAGTATCATTTGAAGAAGTAGTTTTTAAGTAACGGTCCGGGCCATTGAGGAAACGGGGCATCACAGTTTGGGATGCCAGTACGTCAATAGTGGTTTTATTACCAACTTTCACGTGGTTCTTAACTGGTGGCATTATTATTGCTCCCTGAGTCTGGAACACCTTACATTTCGTTCTTTGTTTATGTGTATTTTATTTTACACGTTAGTGTGCATATAGCACCTTGATACATACTGTACATATTGTACATAGCATATAAACATATTACATAAATTCATGTTGCAGACAACAAAATGTTTGAATTTACAGATATCTTGCTAGCGGTACCTTGCCAGGTCAACCGACGTTCTTTCATCATCTTTTGATTGGATCCCTACAACTGAAATAATTCGTGGTTATTTTTACTATTCATTTCATATTTAAAAATATTGTAAAAATGTAAAATTTCTTAAATCTGGGTCCCTTATGGTGCATTTAGGGATCTAATATTTCATCTTTATATATAATACACGGCCTAATATACGGCCGTGTCCATGGTCGTGTACCTGCTCAAGTCCTTAAATTCCTTCTGTGCATGGCCGTGTAACTCATTATTCATGTATACTAACACTCTCCTATACACGGCCGTATCCAAGACCGTGTAACTCTTGGGTTGTTTATTGTCTCGCTACACGTCCGTATTATTCAAGTACACGCCCGTATGGTTGATTAAAACTCGAATTAAACTTTAAAAATCTTTATTAAGGCCTTAGGACACCATTCCGGACCTTAACGTCACTTTCCTAACTTTTGACAAAATGACTATTTTGCTCCTAACTTTTGACAAAATGACCATTTCATCCCTAATGGGGTTTTTCCTTGTTTTTTCGACTTAAAGTTCTATTTTGGTCTTTAGAAATTTAATTAAATCATTCTAAGGCTCTAACAATCTTTTTCTAACATTTTGGAAATTTTTTGTCAAAATGACAATTTTGCCTCAAGCGAGACCTTAGGCCATAAAATTTTCACTTTAGCATTTTTACGGGATTTTCTAAGCCTAAAATCATATAATAATTTTCCTTAGATTTTACCAAGCTTTTACAATATCACTTCCCGAAATGCTCAGGTTACTATTCACCCGACTCTCGGGTGATACTATTCCAACCCTCGGTCGTTCATTCAGCTTTTCTTACGTTTCGGGGTTCCGGATAGATGTTTCACTAATATTGAAAACATCTATCGTCCTTTTCTTGACCTAGGTTACCGAGGGGGTTCGGGTTTTCAAACCCCGACCCTATTTTACCCCTTATTTCCTAAAATACCCTTCGGCAGTTGTAAAATTTTCGACAGCGTTTTCGCTTAATTTTTAAGTTCTCGGCGTTTAGGTAACGCCTCAAAACCTTGTTACCTACCAATTACTAAAGCAAAGGCCTAATTTTTATGTAAAATCACAAACTTTTTATGTAAAAATTTTCCTATAAACCAAGTCGTTTCTAACAATGTTTCGGTTCATTTTTACCTATTTTCACCCTCGGTCTCACTCACATTTACCTCACCAAATTTCCGTTTGAACACAACCCTAGCCACAGTTTTGAATGAAAACCAAGCACCAAAATTGCATTTCTTTTGCACCTAATTTCTTTCTATATATCACGTATCCCTACCAACCCTTTTTAAAATCAACAAAATAACCCTAAACATGCTAAAATTTTCCATTCACCCTCCTCCCTATGTCTCATGGATTTAACTTAAAATATCATGCTTCAAATTTTTATTTTTTTGTTCCATTTCATTCACAAATTCTATCGCAAGATCACATGCATTCTTAAAGCTAAAACCAACAAAACACAACTTGAATTTCATCACAATTTCCCATGGTTTTGCATTGAGAAAACAAGCATAAATTTTGTGTTTTTCAATCCTATTTCATGCCTTGAATTTATATCATGCCAAACTTACTTTTAAGGCAACAATTATCAAAACTACAACTTGAATTTCATCCCCCTTAGCACACGGTTTTCATTGAGAAACCATGCACAAACTTTGTATTTTTCAATTATAATCCTTTCTTCACTTTTTTCACATTACAACATAACCTTCTAACACAAAACCAACCAAAACAAAAATTAAAATTTCATCCCAATTCTGCCCTACAGCCCCACGGTTTTCAGTAGCCAAAAACCAAGAAAAGCTTGCAAATTTTAAAGCTTACCTCACTATGTTGCTTCCCTTAAGCTTAGGATGAAATTTAAACACTTTTGTTGAGAAAATTTTGAAGAAACTTGGCTAGTTTTGGAGGGTGGAGCTCACGGCATCAATGGGGCAGCAGGGGGGTAGGTTTGGCTGATTATTTCTTCTAATTTTGGCAAGCCAAAATCGTATATAAAGATAGCCAAAAAGGGAGGGCTGATTTGCAAATTTTTGGGGGGACTTTAGCAATCTTTTTTTGTAAATTTAACATAATTTTGGGGTTAATTTGAAATGGTTAAAAATTTTGGCTGAATTTTTTTCTGATTTACCCCTCAAAATCCCACACCTCACTATCTAGATAATTCTTGAAATTTTTCAAAGTTTGATCTTTGACTTTTTAAGTTGACTTTGCATTATGACCATTGGATCAAAGTGTTATTAAATCCTAGCCTTTGGATCTTGATGTATTCTTATATCCATGTGATTGTCATACACCGTATACTTGTACTTAATATATATTTATAATCAAACTTTGACCAAAAGTCAAACCGAACGGTATTTTATCGAAATTGCATAGGCAGGTTTTTAGGGCCGTCCGTGCAATCGGTTTGCCTTAATTCACTTTGGTTTGTCCAAAAATCCATGCCTTAAGTCTTTCGTCTTTTAGTGACCTTCAGTGTACATCTAGGGTTTTTAATGCCGAAAAGGGCATCATTTGTCCAATTTCGATTCGATAAAATTTCCTATCATCGAATACTTTTTCTTTAATATTGTTAGAACATTTTATTGCGTTCTAAACAATATTAAATCATACACTTTACAATTTAAACATAAAAACCATTTTATTCGTATAATGTATATATTTTCTGAGAATTGTAAAATTTCTCAGTTATGACAATATATTATTATATAATTATAAAATAATTATAATATATTATTAATATAATATAATAATAGGAGGGTTGGATTATATAATAATATATTATTATATTATTATATATAATTAAAGAAGGGTTGGTTATTATTGTAGTTTTTATTATGTGTTGTCCTTCTCCTCCTTAAGAAGTACTTTAATGGATTTGTGTCATATTATGAAATTTTGAGTTTAAAATTTGTATGTAAATGTAAAAAATTTAATTATTAGTGTATCAATTAATTTTTTATTTTAAGAATTAAATTTTTAATTTTTAATGTATTAAATATTAATTTAAGAATATTTTAAATCTTATGGTAAGTTTTGAAAATTTTACAATTTTTACCCCAATTTTTATAAAATAAAATTATTATATAAAAAATAATAAAATAAAATAATAATAAATAAAATTAATTAAAAAAAACTAATTATCTAGCCATTCTGTCTCCAACACCCTTTATGTGACGACCGAAACTTAGTGTGCTATCGCGATCGAGCTCTGAAGCCGACTACGATAGACCGTCGCCTCATGGGTCGTCGACAACTTACTTTTAATTTATTCTAATACCACCTATGATGGCTGGTATCTTACATACTTTCTTTAACATACTTATTTTAACTTCCTATTTGAACTTGAAAATAGGGAATAATTTTTTTTCTTAAACTTTAAACTTGCAAATCGTATTGTTGTAAAGCATTTACTAAAGTAAACATTTTACATTATCATAACATGATATACATCATAAAATATCATTTCAATAATCTTTTTAAATAGCTCAGCGAAAGACTCATAGCAGTACCATAACCTTCACCCAGTCCCTTGGCACATGCAGATCTCATTCGTCATCCATCACTTGTCTTATCGTTATGCAGGTTGCTTACCTGCAACATGAACAAACTTGTGAGTGACAAGCTCAGTAAGTTCAAATATACATGCATGGCATATAAGACTCATACTATATAGTATAGAGCATTAACATAACATAAAACATAGCTTGCTTAAAATTCATACTTAAACATACTTAACATCACTCATACCATCTCGGGCAGAGCATATCTGATACCAACTGTGGCATCAGAACATTTACTTAACATATATCATATATTGCTTAACATTCATACTTGGCATACATAACCTTATAAGCATACTTAAACATACTTTATATCATAATCATATTTGTCGCATACTTCAACATACTTAACGTACTTTAAATATACTTAACATAATGAACAGACTTTCGTACGTAACATACTTTACATCATAAACATATCATATTTTAAACGTAGCATACTTAACGTATGCTCAAACATCGTAAACATAACATGAAGCATACTTAACATTCACATTGTAAACATATCGTAATTTAAACATAGCATACTTAACGTATGCTTAAACATCGTAAACATAACATACTTAACACACTTATCATCATGAAAATACTTTCACACTTAACATCATGAATATACTTATCACACTTAAATATATAAAACTTCATAAATATACTTAAACATCGTAAATATACTTACGTATGCTTAAACATCCTTAACATAAAACATAGTATGGATCATTAACATAACAAATAACATGCATTACTTATGCACGTCAACTTATGCATAACATAATATATGCATAACAACGAATGTTAGTGAAGTTATGCTTGCTTTTTACCATGAATAATACTATTTACTATGAATAGTAACTTTGATCATGAATAGTACTATTGACTGTAAACTGTATAGTTGACTGTGAGTAGTGACTTTGACTGCAACGGTACTTGTAGTGGGCTGCATATTTAGTCTTAGGTCTTTATCTTTCATTATGTTCTGATTTTGGGGCCCATGATTGGTCGTACCGTAGTACGTGTATGACTGAGAGGGACTCTGCGGAGTGACCCACTAGTCAATCCTCTACAGTCTACTTGACATGAGCATAACATAACATAACATGAGGAACCTCCACCTTTGTAGGAGGCCGGTACGCCAAAGTGGTTTCATTACCATCTTTCATGCGATTCCTAACCGGTGGCATTATCATTGCCTCCTTGGTCTGGAACACCTTATTACATTTCTTTTCTTATTTGTGTATTTTATTTACACATTAGTGTGCATATAACACCTTGGTACATACTTTACATATCATACATAACACATAAACATATTATGTAAATTCATATTGCAGACAATAAAATAACTGAACTTACTGCATATAACACATGGACATAAATATGTCAAGTCAATTTACATTTGACTTAGACATAACACATGGTTCATAACATGGCTTCCGTAACATTCATATCATGGCATCTTGACATTAAAACAAATATATGGCAGTCAGTTCATGCTGCATTCAATGCAATGTTTGAACTTACAACATATAACATATAGGCATAACATAATATGTCAGTTCATATTACAGACAAATCACATGTTTAAACTTACAGATACTTCTGTTTTTATCTCCTTTCCTACTTTCTTGGTCGCAGATGTCCCTTCATAGCGTCTGAAGCGGATCCTTATAACCGAGATAATAACGGTTATTTTTGTTACTTAAATCATATATAAAGCTTAATAAAACATAAAAATTCTACGTTATATTTTCCGATCATAAACTTAGGGACTAATATCTCATTGATAACTTTTCTGCTAACTTTTCGTAAAATTACCATTGTGTCCTGAACTTTTGGCAAAATTATCATTTTGCCTCTAACGGGATTTTTCATCATAATCTTACTTTTCTTTGATTTAAAACTTGGTTTTGGCTCTTAGAATCTTAATCAATCCATTCTAAGTCCATTAGGGCTCTTTTCTATCATTCCTGAAATTTTCAGTCAAAATGACCGTTTTGCCCTTGATGGGTCTTTGGGCTGTATCATTTTCATTTTAACATTCTGTCAAGCTATTCTATGCCCAAAAATCATGAAATAATTTTTCTTAGGCTTTACTAAATTTTTATGGCATTATTTATCACAATTTCTTGGTTTACTTTTCATTGACTCTCGGGTGGTACTATTCTGACCCTAGCTCACTGAAGGGCTCGGGTTTCCATTCCGATTGCATTTTTACCCCTCGTTTCCTAAAATATCCCTTTATGTCGTTTTAGAAACTGCTTAATTTTTGGGTTCCCGGCGTTTAGGAAATGCCTCGAAACTATCTAACCTATTCTAATTTACCAAGTACTATACCAGAGGCCTATATTTTTATGTAAAACTCAACTTTTACGTAAAAATCTTCACATTCCCACATATTTTTTTATCCGTCATTTTCATCCATTTTTCTTACAATTTCACATGCCAAAATACATAATTAATACATAATCATTCCAAAACATAAATTAAGGAATGAAGGGATCGAAATCACTACCAAAATCGTCCCATCGACGATCGAACGAACCGTTCGGTCTTGAGTGCACAAACTTTATTCCACCATTCTTCACTTTTCAAGTTTCGGTTTGCAAATCCGATGCCGCCGATGTGTCCGGAATGTTGAAAATAGACCAACGAGTCATTCTTCAAATTTTGGTCATCGGGCCGCCATTGACCGGCATTGCCTGCCGTTGATCAGTGTTGACTCGCCATTGACTGGCATTGACTACCGGTAGGGAGGAAAAAGGCGACCACCACCTTGAAGAGCTCAACGAGAGGAACCTATTGGTGGTGTCAATTTCACTAATCGAGGCTCCTATCGCTAGAAATCAGGCCTCGAAAATTGGGGATAGTGGTAGTAGTTGGTTCTCCGTCTTCCCGATGTTGTTGCCCAAAATTGACTTAGGGCTTTGCTTAGTCACATGATTCTGATCATTTTGGTACCCACTGTGTTACTTAACTCTACCGAAATCGACGGATTCCATGGTGGCAACAGTGGCGGCGACGGCGACGGCGACGGCGAAGCTTGAGCGAGGCGATCAGGTGGCCGTTGAGCTGAAATGAGGCCTAGGTTTTATTCTACTCTTCACCACGAATCCATTAGGACTAGAATCATGGCATTTGGATGTTGGACGGTGGAGAAAGGGCGGCTCAAAATTTTTAGCCTCTGACGGCTTCAAGCGGTGCGTGCGCCTTCCTCTAGCATTGGTTCCATCGACTCGGCACGCCGTTGGACTCAGCTCATTGAGACCTTTCTAACGGTGCCAGTGGTGTCAAAAATGGACACTGTTTCTGATTCGTGGGTACTATTCACATTCGGGTGGTGTGGGAGAAAAAGAAAGAAGGAGAAAATTATGGGGGCCTTTTTACAAATTTCAGATTTTTCACCCTTATATATACTTTTTTGTCCAAAATTTCAACATGAGCTATCCTGACTAATTTGGGCGTGCTGAACCCAAATATATATCAGTTTTATTTTCATCCGAGGTCATCTTGACCAGTTTTTTCGATATTACAATTTGCCGGTCAAAAATTATTTTGTGTTCAATTGACTAATTTGAGCATGCTAATTCTAAATATATCAGTTTTATTTCAAGAAAAGGTCATCTTGACCAATTTCTTGATACTGAATGTTTCCTAGTCAAAATTTACTTTTTATGCTCAATTGACTAATTTGAGCATACTGATTCTTAATATATCAGTTTTATATCAAGAAAAGGTCATCTTGACCGATTTCTTAATACTGTGTGTGACACACACGTGTACACATATAAAATCACTACATTTCACATTTTAAATATGGAATTCATCGTGTATATTCCATGTAATGAATTTCCGAGAATGATGAAATTTCCCGGTTGTCACACTTATCTACTTTTCAATCACTCACCTACTCATTAATTATTCTATCTCTCCACATTATCCTCATAGCATCACCCTTATCCTCTCCGTCAACGTCTTTTTCTAACAACTCTCCAACACTTAGCAAATCATATCTTATCTTACTTTCATCACCGATCCACTCCTTTTCTATTTATGTCTCTTATCATCTACTCTATAAATTTCTTTTTAATTTCTCAATCTTCCTCACATTTCTTCACAGACGATCTTCATCTCTTGTATTCTCATACTCTCAAGCTCTCTCTCTGCTTTCTCCCTCACATAAACTCTCTCATTTTCCCTCACCATTACAAATTAATTATTCACCCTCTCTTTCTCTCTATACATCCATTTCTCTCTCTTCTCTCTCTCTTTCCACCATTTTTTTTTTCTTCTTTCCTTTCCTTTATTCGGTCGAACCTAGTTGATTTGCCAACTAGCCCCTCGCCTAGCACTATCCCATGGCTGATTTGCCTCGACCATCACCCAGCTGTGATCCACCACTCTTCCTTCTGGCCGAGCCAGACGAGACCCTATGAGCCAGCCATTTTTCTCCCTGATCTCGTCGAAAGCCAACCTGAACCACATCTAGGTTGAGCCTGAGCCACCAGGACCCAGCCACGCCACCACTGTCATGCAACCAACCCATGACCTAACCCCTCCTCATGTCGCAGCTTGCTACCGACCATTAAGAAGCCACGCCTAAGCCCGATCATGACTAGTAGCCCATCGCCTCCACTCGCAATTGAATCACCATCGCCCAAATCGTTTCCCTTGCCACTTCACCATCATTGACTGCCGAAGGCCATGCCAAGCTCACCGAGCCACACCACCCTGGTAAATGCTCGTGCCTCCCTCGTAGTCACGCCACCGTTCTCCATCACCAGCTGGACCAAATAGTATATATATATTTATGTGTTGTGTATGTATATATGTATTACCAATGGCAAACATGTGACGGCCGAGACTTTTATAGTTTTTGAACTGATGTAAAGTATTAATAAATAATATATTTATGAAAAAAATGCATTAATTATATTCCTAATATTTAAATAGAATTTATGAATGCTTTATAATAATTTTGAAGTGAGAATACGGTCAAGATAATGAATTTTGGATCGAAATACTTTAAACAATGTATTTTCGATATTGAAAAAAAAAATTTACCGAAACTATTGTAATATCTACTATGATCATGGGACGTAATTATTTTGTAATAAGTAATTAAGTCTATGAGTAATGACTAATTAGCAATTTGAATAAATTAAATGAAGTAAAGAAATGTTTAATTTCTATTCATACAGTGAAAGGAACAACCGAAAATAAATCGGTTCACCTTATCACATGTGTGTACATGTGTATGACACGCGGTATCAAGAAATTGGTCAAGATGACCTTTTCTTGATATAAAACTGATGTATTTATAATCAGTACACTTAAATTAGTTATCTGAGCACAAAAGTGAATTTTGAATGATAAAAATGCAATATCGAGAAAATGGTCGAGATGACATTTTCTTGACACCAAACTGATATATTTATGATCAGTATGCTCAAATTAGTCAATTGAGCACAAAACATGAAGTTATGAATTGGATATACGCAGTATCGAGAAAAGGGTCAAGAAGACATTTTCTCAACCTGAAACTGATATATTTAGAATCAGCACGCTCAAACTAGTTGATTGAGCACAAAAAGTGATTTCTGAGTAGGGATCAAGTAGTATCCAGAAGCTGGTCAAGAAGACCTCAGATAGGCATAAAATTGACAAATTCATGATAAGCACATCCAAATTAGCCAAGGTAGCCTGTGTCTAAATTTTCGCGTGAAAAAGTTATACTATACATGCATAGTGTCAACACAGTTTAGGACACAACCACAGAACCAAAGAGGAATAGTAAATAGACACAGAGTAAGCTCATAAGCACTACAACCCATTTAGAAACAATTAGAATAAGAATCGGATAAGGAGAATCCGTTTTTTGGTAAAGGTTTGGAACATAACTGGACAATTATCGAACACCATTGTAGGAAATTAGACTAATAAGGGAAGCTTTTGTAGATAAAATTTCACCCTAAAATCTATGTATGTAGCGAAGGGACAAGGGTGAAAAGTTTTCCTTGAAACAAGGAAGCATGTTGGGAAATTTTGGTTAAAAAAATGGGTTTTTCTTTTTGGAAGGCAAACCACTATTGCTTTTGTAACTCATTAATGCAATGTTGGCCTTGATTTTTCCATGCCTCCACTAGTTCTATATAGGGGACAGCAGCCAAGAAATTTTTCCCCCTTAACTTAGCCAAACATAGCTTAATTAAGATGCTTCGGATCAACTAATCATGCTTAGGAATTACCTATATATAGGTGAGCTTGGCCATTAGGACTACTTTTCTTTCTTTCTTTCCAAAAGCCATCTAAAAAGCTCCAATTCTTCTCTTCCTTTTAGCACACAGCTGAACCTCTCCCACCCCAAAAACACATAAATTTTAACCACAAAACCTTGCTTGGATTGAGCCATTCTTCAAGTCATTTCAAGGTAATAACTACAAACCTTTCTTTGTGGATATTTTTCTTTAGTTAAGTTTAACCTCAAGAAATTTATTATGTATTTGAACACATGGATTGTAATAAGTTTATTTTGAGCTTTAAGCACTTTATCATGTGGTTACATGATTATGTGGTTGTGGTTTTTGTTTTTATGATTTATGGTGTGCTTGGATAGTTAGGGTTTGGATGAGAAGCAAATCTATCCTTATTTTCAGCCATGGATTTTGAGATTTTTAAGCATGATGTTGATAGATTTTGAGATTTTGCAAAACAAAAAAGTTTTAAGAACTTCATAATGGAAGTTTTTGCATGAAATAAGCTGAGGCTAAAAATGATGCTAAGATAGACTTTAGGACCATTTTTTGATCGGAGATCAAAACTAGGACTAGAAACCCGGAAGCAGAGACAGTTTTGGGATTTTGTAAAAATGGGTAACCTAGATTCTGAATCTGGTTTCGAGCTCAACATGAAAAATGTAGAGCATGTTGAAAACTTAAAAATGGATTATGCGAGCATAAAAAATTTGGCCACATTAGGGCCCCAACAGAGTTGTTTTTCCTAACCCTAAAAACTGGACGATTTTTTCTAAAACAACCCAAACAAAGGCACTGGTTTGTGAGGTTTAGGAGACGTTAGATTCTGAATCAATCTTTGAGATGAACACAAAAGTTGTCCGTCTCGTCAAGCCCTAAAAATATCATGTTTGTCAATTTTGCAAATTCGATCTTTTTGAGCAAGTTATATATGGTTATTTTTTTTAAACAGGTTTAAAAATCACATTTTCAAGTGAGCACCAAAATGTGTTCTTTTAAAATAAGACAATGGTTTAAGAAAATACCCCCACCTTCCAATGGGGTGATAAGGAGATTATTTTTAAAGAGTATATGTTTCTCAAAATGAAAGATGCTCTCACGAACAGTTTTCAAAATCGGTATAATTTGTAGAGATACCACGATTAGCTAGATAGTCGATTTGTTAACTAGCTGATTAGTTAGCATTACCGAGAAAGAGAGAGACGTTAGTTAATTTATTAAGTAAATAAATTAATTAACTATGATTAGAAGATGGTTAAAGTTCTATTCGGTTAGACTTTCGGTTAAAATTGAACCACGAATTAATTCCTATTTTAATTAGATGATGTCAAGATGACATCATAATTTTGGTTTAGTTAATTAGGTTATTAAGGTTAATTAATGGTGGTAGGTAGCATTAAAGGCCATGATGTAATGCTTTTAGGATCAATGGACAAGATCAAGCCAAAATGGCTTTGAAAAAATTTTGGAAAAATTGGAAAATGGGAGGATTGGCCACATGGAAGAAGGCAGCCCAAAAATTTCAAATTTGACCCTTCAAAGTTTGCATTTAAGTCCCTAAACAATTAGGAAATTGTTGGGAAAAATTGCTAAAAGGTCCACATCCATTTGCCTATAAATAGGCATGGAAATTCATTTGAAAAATTTGGAAAAATTGGCCAAACTCTTACTCTCCCAAAACAGGAAATCTTCCCTCCATTTCAAGCAAAATTTTACACCAAAATTAGCTTCCAAGCCTTCACTGAGTTGTAAGGATTAACTTGATAAGGTGAGCCTCTAAATTGAAATAATTTTCTTTGATTTTTTCTTAGAGAATCCGTGGGTCTTTGGTGAGGAAATTGTTGAAAATTTGATGAAATTGTTTGGTGTTTATGATCATTTAGTAACATATTGACCAAAGCATGAACTAGAATCAAGAAACAAGAAAATTTTAAGGCTCGTTTCCCATAAAATCCATTACTTGTTTGGTATTGAAAAGTGTTGAAAATTTTGGTGATTTGATAATGGTTATGTCGGTTGGGTGCCATGTTGATATAAGCATGAATTGGAATAATGAAACAAGCAAGTTGGTGCATGTTTTATACTAAAACCTGTGGCCAATAAACTCCAGAAAATGAAAAATTTTTAGTGATGAAAAATGATAAGAAATGTTGATAAAACCATAGTAATGAGAGCAAAATTTTCCTATGGTGTTTATGTATGAAAACCGTGGCATTTGAAGGCTAGGGTTGAATGAAAATTTTCTTAGGTTTTGATGTCAGAAAATGAATAATTGTGATTTTATAGCAAACAAAGCTGTAAAAAAATATAGAAGCCTAAGGAATATTATATTATCATATTTGGGCTTAGAAAATTTGAGAAAATGATAGAACATAATAGTTATGGTCCCGAGACCCGTCAGGGCCAAAATGATCATTTTGATCAAAAATTTATGAAAGGCTTGGAAAGGATCGTAAAGGATCTAAAATGTCTTAAATAAAATTCTAGAATCCAAAATAAAGATTTTAGAGTTAAAATCTAGAGTTTAATAGTACATGGGCGTGTACATTAAAACACGGCCGTATAGAGTAAACCTGAGAGGTACACGGGCAGGAACACGGGTGTGTTGTAGACCGTGTACCACATAAAAAGTTGAAATGTGTTATAAAATTTATCACAAAATGAATATATCCAAATTGATAATTAATGATAGGCATTAACAGACAATACTATGTCTGTAGGGACCCAAACTAGAGAAAAAACTATGGAAGAGTTCCGGAAATGGACATTATCGCAGTGGTGGTAAGTTCAAGCATTTTCATGTCTACAATATGAAATACTGTAATATTTCCTTATGTACTAGTTATAAATTAGCTGTTAAGCCCTATGGGCACTGGGGATTAGTTAGTATAACACATCCCACATAATGGGAAAAAGAGAATATGTAAGACCTATAGGCAACAGAGGTTGTTGACCTTGAGGTGGCTATTAGGGTCACTTAGTCGGGACTATAATTGAGAGATAGTAATAAAACCATTTAAGGTGTACTGCCCCTCCAATGTTGTGGTAGAGGTTTTATAGGTCCTTCAGGGATATAATAATGGCTACGAGCGATGAGGGCTGGAGAGGAAGAAGTTTTACGATTGCTCCCTAGGCCCTCCCAGTCAGCGTGTAATAAACTATCGGTACTGCCATAATGAGCTCAAACCCAAAATACAAATAGAGATAATAATCAGTAATGTGATGAAAGCCATAATTGAGCATAACCTGTGACGCCTCCAGATCCAACCACCCACAACTGTCATGACCCAATTCTGTTGCCGGCCAAGACAACCTGTGTGCCGAATCCGGATCACCATTTAAAACTCTTTTTCTCTTAACTCTTATTTTTTAGGGCCCAAATTTCACCCATAAATTTTTTTTCTTTTTAATACACACTTTTCCTTAAAAGAAAGTTAAGTATAAAAGCCTCATAAAATACAATATTAACTTTTAGATGTCTTTTTGAGTACAACATAATGTACAACATACAGTATATTTATACTGTATTTTTCAAAGAAACATTCTCTTCCATTCACCAACTCTCGCCCAATGGAAAACTTATGGCAGGACCAAATCCACAATGAATTCCCTATCCCCTTTGCACGCGCTCATCCTACTGCCATCCATTAGTCTACTAGACAGGCTTCTTACTTGCAATATGAACAAACTGATGAGCTAATAGGCTCAGTAAGTTCAAACATACTTAATAAGAATCACGTAAATTCAAAAACATCAAGATCTATGAATAGTACTATTTACCATGAATAGTATCTTTGACCTTTGATCGATGAATAGTAACTGTTACCTAATTGGTTACTATTCACATTACTCTAACCAGTACTATTCATATTACCCTAATCGATTACTATTCACATTACTCTAACCGAATTCACAAAGTTTAGTGTTAGTATCGGTTATGCTCAATTATGGCTTTCGTCATATTATTGACTATTCTCTCTATTTAACGTTAAGCTCATTGTGGCAGTACCGATAGTTTATCTTGTGCGCTGACTGGAAGGGCTTAGGGAGCGACCTTAGAGCTTCTTCCTCTCCAGCCCTTATTGTGTCCTCGTAGGATCTGAAAAACCTCCACCATAACGTTGGAGGGGCGGTATGCCTTAAATGGTTTTATTACCATCTTTCAATTATAATTCTGACCAAGTGACATTAATCGTCACCTCAAGGTCACTAACCTCCATCACCCGTAGGCCTTAGATATTCTTTTCCTTTTATTATGCGGGACATGTTATACTAACTAATCCCCAAATGTCTATGGGACTTGATACCTAATTTACAACTATTACATGACAAAGTAATACAGCATTTCATGTTGCAGACATGAAAAAGCTTGAACTTACCAATACTATGATAATGTCCACTTCCGGAACTCCTCCACAGTTTTATCTCTAATTTGGGTCCCTACAGACATAATATTGTCTGTTAATATCCTTTATTAATTATCACTTTAAATATATTTATTTTGTGATAAATTTTATAAAACATTTCAATTCTTTATGTGGTACACGGTCTGCAACACGCCCGTGTCCCTGACTGTGTACCTCTTGGTTTTACTTTACACGGTCGTGTTCCACTGTACACGCCCGTATACTATTTAAACTCTAGATTTTTAACTCTAAAATCTTTATTTTGGGTCCTAAAATTTTATTTAAGTCATTTCTAGGTCCTTTATGGTCCTTTTCGAGCCTTTCAGAAATTTTTGGTCAAAATGACCATTTTGCCCCTGACGGGTCTCGGGACCGTAACTATTCTGTCTTATCATTTTTCTCGAATTTTCTAAGCCCAATCTCCTAAAATAATATTCTCTAGGCTTTTGCATCATTTTACAGCTTAATTTGCTACAGAAACTGAATTATCTATTTTTTTACCCTCGGTTACTATTTATCCATCGCCTGGAGTCGTTTTTCGTTTTTCTAGCGTTTCGGAGCCTCAAATGGGCATTTCACTACTCTTGAAACGTTTTTCATCCCGTCCCCGGCCCTCAGTCCCCGAGGGGCTTGGGTTTCCTATCCCGATCTAATCTTTTCCCCTCGTTTCCTCAAATACCACTAACATGAAATTTTTTTTTCCCGTTTTAGGCATTTTAGTCATTAAGGGTTGGTTTACTATTCTTCTTGGGTTGGTTTTCCATTTTCGATTCTAACCCACCGAGGGGTCTCGGTTTCCTTTCCGAATCTAATATTTTTACCCTTCGTTTCCCGAAATGCCCTTATGCCGTTTTAGAAATTTCGACAGCATTTCCACTTGTATTTTAAGGTTTCCCTGGCGTTAGGTACGCCTCAGAACCTTTGTACCTGCCACATACTATACCAGAGGCCTATTTAATACAAAGTTACCAAACTTTGTATAAAGATTTTCCACATTAACCAGTATTCAAAATTCAATACACATCATCAAATTCTTTCCAAACCTAGCCTTGGTTTATCATGTTGATCATCACTAATTATTTTTCATCACCTTAAGCAATTATCACATATTATTCTTAGGTTTTTCAATGTATATATGCACATCAAAACCTAATTTCCAACCCTAGCATTAGCCACGGATTTTCATACTAATTTACATAGAAAAGTTTGTTCACATTCCTAGGGTTTTATCAACATTACTCATCATTGTTCAACACTAAAAATTTTTCAATTTTCTAATGTTTATTACCCATGGATTTTAGCATGAAAAATGCATCAAATTTCTTGCTTCTTGATTCTAATTCATGCTTAATTCAATATAGTATCAAATTTACATATTCATTTAACAATTCACCAAAATTTTCACATCGTTTTCCACACCAATAGTGCCACGGATTTCGTGGAAACTAAGCATAAATTTTTGCTTGTTTCTTAAACCAAATTCATGCTTTAATATCTAAAAAACCAACCCAATCATAATATCAACAAAACATCAAGTTTTTCAATGTTTTCTACACCTCCATACCCACGGATTTTTATTAAGAAAACACATGAAAAAATGCTTCAAATTAGAAGCTAACCTTATAAACTTGTTCCCCTTGCAACCTTGGTTAAAATTGGAGGCTATTTTTGGTATGAAATTTTGGAAATTTTTGCTTTGGAATGCACTTAAGGGGCACGGTTTTTGGCTGCAGGAAATTGGCAAGAGTTTGGCCACTTTTCTCTGTTTTTTTTAATGAATTTTGAAGCCTATTTATAGGCAAAAGCAAGAGACCTTTTGGTAATTTTTTTCCAACAATTCTCTAATTGTTTAGGGACTAAAATGTAATATTTTTGGGCCAAAAATAAAATTTTGGCCTGCCTCCATTACAAGTGGCCGAATGGCCTTTTTTCAAAAATTTTTAAATTTTTTTCAATGTCTTTTTGGTTAGATCTTGGCCATTGATAAAAAAGACAACAAATCTTAACCTTACACCTTGCCAAATTAGTTTCTAAGCCTTAGAAAAAATACATTTATGACATCATATGTGTGATGTCATCCTATAATATATATGGATTAATTCACTAATTAATTTGTGATCAAATTTTAACCGAAAGTCAAACCGAACGGAACTTTACCGAAATCACATAGACGAGTTCCATGAGCCTTCGATGCAATCGGTTTGTTTTATTTTTCTTCCGTTTGGTCAAAATTCTCTACCGTAAATTTCTATCTTCTAGTGCACTTTGGTGCACTCCTTAGGGTTTTTGGCTCCATTTTTGAACCGTCTTACCCGATTCTGTTTGGTAAGATTTTCCATCCCTGAACTCACTCACTTTAACACTGCCGGAACATTTTAATTGTATTCACAACAGTATTAAAACATAACTTTTTCATATTTTATTAATTAAAATTGATACATACATGTAATTTTAATCTACTCTGAGAATCTAAAATTCACAACAGTATTAAAATTGATACACTCACTAAATGTAGTGGACTCGGTTAGGGTAATATGAATAGTAATCGGTTAGGGTAATAGTTACTATACATCGATCAAAAGTCAAAGTTACTATTCACGGTGAATAATACTATTCATGGATTGTAGGAAAATAAATCAGTAAAAACGTATCAGAGTGGCGCAGCGGAACAATAAAAATTTTTAAATTGTTAAATATCTCATGATGCCATATACAATAAACCAACAACAATTAAAACTCATACCTCAAGGATGCCAATCTGCAGGAGGAGAATGACCGGAGGGCTTCAACCAACTAGCATTCTCTACTATTCTCCAATTCCCGAATGGCTGAGTGTGTGGGCACTCTGAACCTCGATCAGTATGCTAGCACTGCTAGTCTTCTTCCGACCACCCAGATCTCTAAAGAACTTATTGTCACGGTGGGCTGTGCAACAATAAGCCTGCTCACCTGAGAGTTTGTGGTCTAAGAGAACTGGAGTGGCAGGACCTCTATTTATAGACCTGCATGAGGTGATTCTCTAAATTCGAATTGGATTAGGAGAAGATATTCTCCCTTATCCACAAGCACAAAATCTGAATTTTCCAAGGGAAAATCCCAACAATAAAATTCGGCCACTTTAGGATAAATCCAATCCAAATCTAAACAAGATTTTAACTAGAATTTTATCTCCCTTTTTCAACCAAAAAATCCGAAAATTCTAAGGAGAAAATCTCCATAAAAATTCGGCCAATTTTGGATAAGGGAGAATCAAAATTCCACTAGGATTTTCAAGCTTGAATCTTATCTCATCCTCATCCAAAATAACCGAAAATCTCCTAGGAGATTCACTCCAAAATTTCTACCACTTTCCGGGAGGAGAGAATCCAAATTCACCTGGGATTGAAACTTGAATTTTTCCTTGAACCTTATCCACAAAAAATCCGAACATCATTGAGGATAATCCTCAAAATTTTCATCCAACTTTAGTAAGGATTTGGATTCAAAATTCAAGTAGGATTCTAACAAGATTATCCTCTCTATATCCAACTCAAATTCGAATTTCATTCCTTGTGGATTTACCATAATAAATTCGAATCCCACTTGGACTGTGATTCAAAAATTGAATTTCAAATTTCAAATTCAAATTTCAAATTCAAATTTCAAATTTCAAATTTCAAATTTCAAAATTCAAATTTCAAATTTAAATTTCAAATTCAAATTTCAAATTCGAATTTCAAATTCAAATTTCAAATTCAAATTTCAAAATTCAAAATTCAAATTTCAAATTTCAAATTTCAAATTTCAAAATTCAAATTTCAAAATCCACAAAACAGTTGTGTTTCAAATTCTTGTTCTCATGGATAATTTTCTACAACTCCAATCCAATCTCAAATAAAATCATGGCAACTTTATTTGGAGTTCGAATAATTGTGTACTCTATTATCCAAAACAAAATCTGAATCCAACCGGAGAGAATCTTGTCTACCATCCTAATCCTATGTCATCACCATCCATGCATAATAAACTAGCCAATAGCATACCCAAATCAATTTGCCAAACATTAAGGAATTATGTGGAGCTAGTAGAGGGACTGATTGGACATATATAATCGGGCTCCTGCAAATCGATATGATCATCATTCTTTACCGAACAACTCAATCATATGATCACTAATTTTAGAGTCACACCACTATAAACGTGAAACTGAACTCCCAATTATATACCGTATTATGTAAGCCTGTGACAATCTATCGTCCAATGACCTTGTCATGTATGCAGAACCCTCATATGATATCCATGTTCAGCCTTAGGCCAAAGTCTGTTTAATCCTACTGATCAGGCTATCTTAAAGTTCCGTTATACTACCGAATTAAGAAAATGATTATTCACCATATGTGAATAAGAAGTCATCCACCCAGCAGACGACCCAAGGCCTTGTCCATTTTCACATTCAATATAATGCCTTTAAGAGGATACCCTTAACTCCTCATTAGAGCTATGATTCCGATATCTGTAAACGAACCCTTCATCGTATACAAGTCATGCACCCAACGAACCGGTCTATAAGCTTACTACCTCTAAGATGCTTTAGCCTTTGGAACATCAAAGTACACAAGTCATATACATGAAGCTGTCTTTTTACTCAGGATTAAGATTACTACACAATGAACGTCAAAAGCAGATTGATCCACTCAAAGCGGACTTCGTAGATCAATCACACTTTAGTCCCAGTCTAATATGTCACCAAGTAACATATCTATGTCTCTACTTGGGAGTCCAGCTCTATACAGTCAAGACAAACCGTCCCCTCCAAGGCTTTAGACAACATAATAGTCTTAACATGAGTTAGATGCTCGGTCTAACCCCATAGACTGCAGACCATAGTTTAGACCGCTAACTTTAGAATATTGTCTTCTCGCATACAAAAGTCCATTGCATGTAACGTTCTAACAGTTTAACACAAGCAGTCAGGGAGCCATATTTGCTTACATTTACTTTAACATGTAAATAAAATGAGGACAAATAGCAATGTAATTAATAATCTCTATATATAATTTTATTATCCAGTTCAAAATAAATACATCAAAATGTCTCTAATGCTTAGGGCATTTCTTAACAATCTCCCACTTGCCCTAAGCCAGCAGATGTGCCATGTTACGTATCCCCATTGCCTCTATGTGCCTCTCAAAGCTTATAGCCACCAAAGTCTTAGTAAAGGGATCGACAATATTGTCCTCGGACGTGATCTTACATACATCCACTTGTCCTGTCTCCATGTGCCCTCTAATAATATGATGTCTCCGATCTATGTGCTTGGTCCTCTTGTGGTGCCGAGATTCCCTTGTGTTGGCAATAGCCCCAGTGTTATCACAGTAAAGTGTGATAGGCTTGTCAACACCCGAAATGACCTCAAGGTCTCTAAAGAACTTACGGAGTCAAACCGCTTCTTTAGATGCCTCAACCGCAGCCACATACTCAGCCTCCATAGTAGAGTCAGTTGTGCAGCCCTGCTTCACGCTCTTCCACACAATGGCACCTCCTCCGAATAAAAACACTGATCTAGATGTTGATTTCTTCGAATCCTTACAAGTCTGGAAGTCTGAGTCCGTGTATCCTACGGGTGTTAGGTCCCCTCCAGAATACACCAGCATATAATCCCTCATTCTCTTAAAATACTTGAGTGTATGCTTTACTGCTTGCCAGTGCTTAGTTCCAGGATTTGCTTGATATCAACTCACCATACCTACTGCAAAACATATATCCAGGCGAGTGCAAAGCATAGCGTACATAAGGCTACCCACAGCAGATGCATAAGCGACCTTACTCATACGCTGTCTTTCTTTCGATGTCTTGGGACAATCATCCAATGAAATAGTTAGACCAGCAATAGAAGGTTGTGAACCTTTCTTTGCCTCTTGCATTGCATATTTGTCAATTATTTTATCTATGTATTAAGCTTGGGATAACGCTATCATTTTGTTCTTTCGATCTCTGAAGAGACGAATGCCTAGAACATAATTAGCTTCTCCCAAGTCCTTCATGTCAAACTGTTGGTGTAACCAAAGCTTGACCGATGATAAGTTCCTACATCATTCCCAATGAGTAGTATATCATTGACATAGAGTATCAGAAAGACCACTTTTTCATCCTTAATACGTTTATAAGCACAACGTTCATCAACGTTCTGCTCAAAACCAAATGTCTTAATCACTTGATCAAACCTCTGGTTCCATGAGCGGGATGCTTGCTTTAATCCATAAATGGATCTAAGTAACTTGTAGACTTTCCTTTCTTGGCCTTTCGCTATGAACCCTTCGGGCTGTATCATATAGATACACTCTTCAAGATGGCCATTCAAGAATGCCGTCTTGACATCCATTTGCTAGATCTCGTAATCGAGAGCCGCAGCAATGGACAGAAGAATACGGATAGACTTCAGCATAGCAACAGGTGAAAAGGTTTCATCGTAATCGATTCCAGCCTTTTGCGTGTACCCCTTTACAACCAGTCTAGCTTTGAAAGTTTTCACTCTCCCTTCCGCATCCTTCTTTCTTTTGTAGACCCATTTGCGTCCAATAGGTTTTATCTCATAAGCAAATCTACAAGTTCCCAAACAGAGTTGGATTTCATAGAATCCATCTCATTGTTCATAGCCTGTTTCCAAGATTTAGAATCAACATCATTTATAGCTTCATCATAGGTGACCGGATCATCCTCATGCTCATGAGCCTCGGCCTGGTATACCTCAACATCATACATGAAGAAATTAGGTTACTTCGAAACCCTCCCACTATGACGAGGCACCCTAAATTGTTGATCGTTTGCAGGTCCTTCACTGGAACTCGGACTTACATCCAAGACTGAAATTTATGGAGCAGTTCTTTCACCCGACAACTCCTCAGCACTACTTTGCTTCGAGGCTTAAAATCAATCATGTGACGTTCCTCCAAGAATGTCGTATGGGTTGAGACAATGACTTTTTGTTCCTTCGGGTTATAGAATAGACCTCCTTTAGTTCCTTTTGGATACCCTACAAACATGCACAATTCTGATCTTAGTTCCAACTTTTTCATATCCCCATCCAGTACATGCGTCGGGCAGCCCCATATTCTCATATGTCCAAGAGAGGGCTTCCTGCCACGCCACAATTCATACGGAGTTCTGGGAATTGATTTGCTTGGAACCTGGTTCAGAATATAGCATGCCGTTTGTAAAGCATATCACCAAAATGATAATGGCTCATGGACTGTACCATATCCAATAAGGTCCTGTTTCTCCTTTCGGCTACACCATTCTGTTGTGGAGTACTAGGTGCAGTCAATTGGGATAATATCCCGTTCTCTACAAGATATCCTAGAAATTCATCGGAGAGGTATTCACCACCTCGATCAGATCGAAGTGTCTTTATGGATTTATCCAATTGCTTTTCTACTTCCGCATGATACTCTTTAAACTTTCAAAGGTTTCGCTCTTGCGGTGCATCAGATACACATATCCATACCTCGAGTAATCATCTATAAAAGAGACATAATACTCGAACCCTTCTCGTGCTGTGATGTTCATGGGGCCACATATGTCAGTGTGTATAATTTCTAAGAGCTCCTGAGCCCTTGTACCCTTATCTCCAAAAGACCTCTTAGTCATTTTACCCTCTAGACAAGACTCACATTGGGGAAGACGTACCTCCTCCAGAGATTCCAGAGGACTGTCTTTCACCAATCTTTGAATCCTATCCTGATCAATATGACCAAGTCTTAAATACCAAAGATACGCCTTATTAGAGTGAGAAACTTTCAACCTTTTAGAGTTATCTATTAATTCGGTGTCAAGCAGTGAGTACATCTTTGGTTTGATTAAATATAGGTTTCCATCCATCCATCCAGAATAGATAAAAGACTTATTTCTACGAATATCAACTCTTTTACTAAAAGAAACTGAATAAGAATCTTTTATTAAACAAGCTACCGATATAAGGTTCCTCCTAAAATTAGGAACATAAAAATAGTCTTTCAATAAATAAACCTAAATTGATCAAAATAAAGGTAAATATCTCCCACTACCTCAGCCACCACCAAGCTGCCGTCTCCAGTTCGCAACGAGAGGCTCCTATCATGTAGACTTCTCGTTTCCATGAACCCCTGCATAGAAACACAAACATGATTAGTGGCACCCGAATCAATGACCCAAGTGTCTTTTGATTCTTCCACCAAACACGCTTCTAAGTAGTGAAGTTCCTTACCTTCCTTGCCCTTGGCGGCTAGGAATTCTCGGCAAGCCTTCTTAAAGTGACCTACCTTCCCACAACGAAAGCACTTAGACTTTTTAGGGTCCCTGGGCTTCTTGTTCTTCTTCTTCTTCTTCCCATCCGAGAAAGGAGGATTAGAAGAACTAGAAGCCGCTTGCTTCTGATTTGGCCTCTTCCTCTTCTGTGAGGGTTTGGAAGATTAAACCAAATTGGCCTCTCCTTTGGGTTGGACCGTGTCCCCGTCCCTGATCATCCGCTCATAAGCTTGGAGTTGCTTCATGAGCTCGGTTAGTCCTAACTCCCTTATCGCCAGATTGTATACGGCCTTAAACCCCACAAAATCTTTAGACACAGTTTTGAACACCATCTCGATCTGGGTGTTATAGTCCAACTCAGCATCGTTTTCGACAACCTCAGCAAAGAATCCCATTAGAGTGATCATATGATCCTTCACCGGAGTACCCGCCTTTTGCTTAGAGTTCATAATACTGGTTATAGCAGACTGTCGAGCAAATTTTTCTTGGCCTCCGAACATGTCCTCCAGATTGTCCATGATCTCCCTAGCAACCTGATAAGTCTCATGCTGCTTTTGTAAAGCACTCGTCATGCTAGCAAGCATGTAACATCGAGCTATATCATTGGATTCTCTCCAACAAGTATAGGCAACAGGGACCTCCTCAAGCAGTGTGTCAGGTTTTGGCCCTGGTGGGCATGGTTTGTCCAGTATGAACTTGTGTCTTTCACAACTGAGAACTATCAACAGATTTCTTTTCCAATCTTTATAATTATCACCATTCAATTTATTCTTAGTAATATTGAAATAAGGGGTGTCGGTGACATTTTGAACTGAAATAAAATTATACTAGACATCATTACAAAGCCTAAGCAAATATACAAATAATTTAGCAAATAAAACATACAAGTATGTTCCAACATGAAACTTGAAAAACATGTAGTATTGCAACAGTAATTCTCAGCACCTATTGCCCCAAGCCACCGAGGGGTGGTCATGAAAACAAATAGCCGAAATATGGACCCCATCCAATTAATATATGTTGCCTTAAATCCTCCAAGGTTAAGACATATATTAATAACTGCTTATTTGGCCACCAGTTTAGTTAACAGAGCTTCTAGGGAAGGTTAATAACTCAACGAGGCTTGAGTGTATAACCATTGTTTATGTAGCCTGATCCACGTCCTACCAAGCCACCGAGGGGTGGTCATGAATAGGATCGTACCCGAATACGTTTTCCACATAGGAGATCCAATCTAGTATACCGGCGGCGATAAACACCTATCGAGGGGTATGGTCAGGGCAGAACTGACGCAAGGCGTTAACAACAATGGAGGCCATGGGTTTTGTTTGAAACCCTCTCCCACTCAATATTTTGAAAAACGTGCAAATTTTGACAAATTATGTATGATCAATATAGTATGAGCGGTACTCAGCTATCCTATATGACATGTTATCAAATATGCATAAAAAACATCCATCAATAATATTTATACATCCATGACATATCACAGAAAAAATAATTGACAGCATAACTAAGCCATGGTTCCATCCTAGAACAAAGAAAATAAAGATTACAAAATTTCATCCAAAGCATTCTTTGGGTCTTGAATTTTGTTCCGTCTTCTTGTATCCATCTTTATGTAGCCTCTCCATTTATTTCTCATCCCAAGAATCATTTAAAATTTAAATCTCCAAAATTTAAATTTCAAATTCAAATTCCAAATTCGAATTTCCAATTTAAATTCCAAATTCTAATTTGAAACAATTTTAAACATCATGTGTAATAATATGTAATTTCAAAAAAATTTAAATTTTCAATTACGTATTTTTAAACATGATTTAAAATTAAATCTCAAATTTAAAAATCAAAATTTTTCGATTTTTGAATCGTTGCACCACCGCCCCCGGAGGCGGCAGCCACCAGCCTTGGGGGGGCTGGCAGCCCACGGCCGCCCATGTGCAGCCTTGCCGGGCTGCAGGCCAAGCCTGCAGTGCCAGGCTGCATGCCAAGCCTGCAGTGCCAGGCTGCATGCCCAGGCCGGGCGCAGCAGCCAACAGGCTGCACACCCAGGTTGCGGCCAGCCTTAGGGAGGCCATGGCCACCCTCGACAGCAGGCCAAGCCTGCGGCCGTGGGTGGTTATGGCCTGCACAGGGGCTACCGCAGCCCATCCTGCCCGAGGGTAGAGGCTGCAGCCCCACCAAGGCCCGTCGGCCTATCCCGAGGGTTGTGTCTCGATTTTCGTGTCATATTCTAATTTACCTATTAGGATCTCCAAAAAATTAATTTGAATCCCAATTAAATTGAAATTTTCCATACAATCAAAATTTCAACCTTTAAATCAAATTTATCTTTTGGGAAAAATAAATTACGGTCTTTAATCTTCAATCTCCTCTAAGAATAATTACATAAAAATTTCCTAAACCGTTTCCGGTGTACAAAAATTCTAACCATAATAATTCTAAGAGACAAAAAATAAAATCCATGGGAAAACTACAGTGCTAATAAACTGCTCCCATGCTTACATAAAAATTCCTAGATACAATTTTTTCTAAATTCTAAGGAACCATAACCGGCATAAACAAGCATGCTTATAATAATTTAAAAAATTAAAATAACCACATACTTTATACATAATACATGATACGAACATAAAGGAATCCTAGAATGCCACTCTCTAAATATCAAATCCATACATAAATAAAAGACTAAGTAATTGTCTAATTTATGTACATGGCATAGTCATGAGATGGCTCTGATACCAATTGTAGGAAAATAAATCGGTAAAAACGTATCAGAGTGGCGTAGCGGAACAATAAAAATTTTTAGATCATTAAATATCTCATGATGCCATATACAATAAACCAACAACAATTAAAACTCATACCTCTAGGACGCCAATCCACAGGAGGAGAATGACTGGAGGGCTTCAACCAACTAGCCTTCTCTACTATTCTCCAATTCCCGAATGGCTGAGTGTGTGGGCACTCTGAACCTCGATCGGTATGCTAGCACTACTAGTCTTCTTCCGACCACCTAGATCTCTAAAGAACTTATTGTCACGATGGGCTGTGCAACAATAAGCCTGCTCACCTGAGAGTCTGTGATCTAAGAGAACTGGAGTGCCAGGACCTCTATTTATAGACCTACATGAGGTGATTCTCTGAATTTGAATTGGATTAGGAGAAGATATTCTCCTTTATCCACAAGTACAAAATTCAAATTTCCAAGGGAAAATCCCAACAATAAAATTCGGCCACTTTAGGATAAATTCAATCCAAATCTAAACAAGATTTTAACTAGAATTTTATCTCCCTTTTTCAACCAAAAAATCTGAAAATTCTAAGGAGAAAATCTCTACAAAAATTCGGCCACTTTTGGATAAGGGAGAATCAAAATTCCACTAGGATTTTCAAGCTTGAATCTTATCTCATCCTTATCCAAAATAACCAAAAATCTCCTAGGAGATTCACTCCAAAATTTCGGCCACTTTTTGGGAGGAGAGAATCCAAATTCAACTGGGATTGAAACTTGAATTTTTCCTTGAACCTTATCCACAAAAAATCTGAAAATCATTGAGGATAATCCTCAAAATTTTCGTCCAACTTTAGTTAGGATTTGGATTCAAAAGTCAAGTAGGATTCTAACAAGATTATCCTCTCCATATCCAACTCAAATTCAAATTTCATTCCTTGTGGATTTACCACAACAAATTCGAATCCCACTTGGACTGTGATTCAAAATTTGAATTTCAAATTTCAAATTCGAATTTCAAATTCAAATTTCAAATTTTAAATTTCAAATTTCAAATTCAAATTTCAAATTCAAACTTCAAATTCAAAATTCAAATTTCAAATTTCAAAATTCAAAATTCAAATTTTAAAATTCAAATTTCAAAATGCACAAAATAGTTGTGTTTCAAATTCTTGTTCTCATGGATAATTTTCTACAACTCCAATGCAATCTCAAATAAAATCATGGCAACTTTATTTGGAGTTCAAATAATTGTGTACTCTATTATCCAAAACAAAATCTAAATCCAACCGGAGAGAATCTTGTCTACCATCCTAATCCTATGTCATCACCATCCATGCATAATAAATTAGCCATTAGCATACACAAATCAATTTGCCAAACGTTAAGGAATTATGTGGAGCTAGTAGAGGGACTAATTGGACATATATAATCGTGCTCCCGCAAATCCATATGATCATCATTCTTTACCGAACAACTCAATCATATGATCACTAATTTTAGAGTCACACCACTATAAACCTAAAACTGAACTCCCAATTATATATCGTATTACGTAAGCCTGTGACAAGCTGTCGTCCAATGACCTTGTCATGTATGCAGAACCCTCATATGATATCCATGATCAGCCTTAGGCCAAAGTCCGTTTAATCCTACTGATCAGGCTATCTTAAAGTTCCATTATACTACCAAATTAAGAAAATGATTATTCACCATATGCGAATAAGAAGTCATTCGCCCAGCAGACGACCCAAGGCTTTGTCCATTTTCACATTCAGTATAATGCCTTTAAGAGGATACCCTTAACTCCTCATCAGAGCTATGATTCCGATATTTGTAAATGAACCCTTCATCGTATACAAGTCATGCACCCAACGAACCGATCTATAAGCTTACTACTTCTGAAACGCTTTAGCCATTGGAACATCAAAGTACACAAGTCATATACATGAAGCTGTCCTTTTACTCAAGATTAAGATTACTGCATAATGAACGTCAAAAGCAGATTGATCCACTCAAAGCGGACTTCATAGATCAATCACGCTTTAGTCCCGGTCTAATATGTCACCACCCTCTACTTGGGAGTCCAGCTCCAGACAATCAAGACAAACCGTCCCCTCCAAGGCTTTAGACAATATAATAGTCTTAACATGAGTTAGATGCTCGGTCTTACCCCATTGACTATAGACCATAGTTTAGACCGCTAACTTTAGAACATTGTCTTCTTGCATACAAAAGTCCATTGCATGGAACGTTCTAACAGTTTAACACAAGCAGTCAGGGAGCCATATTTGCTTACATTTACTTTAACAAGTAAATAAAACGAGGACAGATAGCAATATAATGAATAACCTCTATATAATTTTATTATCCAGTTCAAAATAAATACATCAAAATGTCTCTAATACTTAGGGCATTTCCTAACATGGACGAATAGTATTATTCATAGAAAATTGTATTTTTGATGTTTTTGAATATATGTGATTCTTACTAAGTATTTTTGAACTTACTGAGCCTGTTAGCTCATCAGTTTGTTCATGTTGCAGGTAAGGAACATGTCTTATAGACTACTTAGATGGCGGCAGGATACGCGTGTACTGATGGGATAGGGAATCCACTATAGATTTAGTCCAGCCATAAGTTTTTCGCTGAGCATCGAGAGAAAGTGAATTGAAGAGAATGTATTTTTGAAAAACAAAGTACATATTTTGTATATGTGTAAATTATGTTGTACTTCAAAAAGACAACTAAAAGTTAATATTATATTTTATATGGCTTTCATACTTGGCTTTCGTGAGAGGAAAGTATTTTGAAAAGAAAAAAAAATTTAGGTGAAATTTTTAGGCCCTGAGATATGAAAGTTGAATAAAAAAGTGTTTAAATGGCGATCCGGATTCGGTGCATGGGTTGTCTTGGTCGACTATGGAGTCGGACCTAGGCGATTTCGCGTGGCTGGATTCAAGGGCGTCACAGGTTGGTATCAGAGCAGTTGACCATATCCCTATTGGCATAGAACGCGATCTGCTCGTCAATCCAAGTAAGTTAGCTTTCTTTAAGTTAGTTAACTTTTCGTTTATACGAGGTTATATATTTTTGCAGGACATACGATGACTAGACCATGGTATATGCGACTCCGTCCATACCAACCGTGAGGACTGATCCGAGTATGGACTAGGCCTGTTATCAGACCGTCTATGATCCATCAAGCAGTACCTCGAACGTCGATTTCGGAGCCACCAGTGCCAAGGATTGTAGCACCGACATCGGTACAAGCACCACCCACTCGACTGGTTATTAATCCACCAATCACTATAGATATTCCAGTGGTGGGAGGATAGGCTTACATAGAAGCTAGGGCATCAGCACTAGCAGTACATGCTTTCAGAGGTAGTCATCGACCCACCTTTGAGGGAGGTCAAAAGGGGATCTTTACTCGAGATTGGCTACATGACATAGAGATGATTATGCGTCAGTGTGATATAGACGAGGATTACTGGGTGTTGATGGCAGTTGGCATATTCCGTGAGGATGCACGGATGTACTGGGAGTACTGTGATTAGGAGATGTTGTTGGGATTAGACTGGGCTGAGTTCCGACACATTATGATACTGTAATTCCCGGCAAAGAGTCCAGCGTCACCAGTTCTAGACCCTCCGGAGAGTAGGGTAGTGACTCTGCCACCTATGATGCCTAGATATACAGATGTGAGGGAGTTTATTCTCCGAGCTGAGAGACTCCAGATGCTGTTGAGTGATACGATTTTCACATACACAGTACAATTTAAGGAAAATGTTGTGAGGAAATGTCCTATGTCTAACCTCACCGAGGAGGATTTTTGTGACATCTTCTGGAAGGAGCTCACTATAGATCTACGACAGAGGGTAACCCCTTTATATCCTACTACTTTACACGAGTTTATAGTTACTGTAGCTAAAGTAGAGGAAAAATTGATGATGGAGTGCAAGGTAGGCAAGAAACGCGAGCAATTATTGCAGGATGCCATGTTAGACCATCTGTATGGGGCACGGCCTATGGCAAATGATCATAAGGTTAGCACATCAAGACGACGAGAGGGTATGAGTCCTACTAGAGGATCGACACCATCCTAGGCTGGGAATGGTACGGATGAGGATGAAGAAGATCCAGAGGAAGTTCCGCTTATTCCAGATCTACCTTAAATAGCAAATTAGATATAAATCATATAAGATGTATAAATGTATATATATCTGTATATGTGTATATATGATTGTATCGGAAGGCCATTTTGAAAAAAGAGCCTTCGAACTGATGTGTATATGGAAATTTTTGAAATAAAATGAAATGATATTTTGACATGTTCAAATGATGAGATGTCTAAAATAATATGATGATTAAAACTATTTTTACTTACATTGTAAAAATATGTTTGTGAAAAATCTAACGATCGATTTTCATGCGATTATAGGAAGTAGAAAAAGATGGTGAATCCACGAAACCTGAGAAACATGAAACGGCATCCAGTCCTTTATGAAAAAGTAGATGAACTACAAGCTATGTTAGAAGCTCAGATGAAGGCAAATGCTGACCTGAGATAAAGAATAGAACAGATGGAGCAAAGGCAAGGCAAGAAGAAGGCTAAAACCCACAAATGGCCGCACCTGAACAAGAAGTGCCGCCAATTGAACCTGAGATTGAAATAAAACTCCAACCACAACCTTGGGTAAACTAGGAACCACTTTATGAACGATTCCAACGAATGAAGCCACTGGAGTTCGAGGGTTCCTTGGAAGCATAGGAGTGGTTGTCTTCACTCCATATGATATTGGAATTTATGGAGTTGAATGATAAAGAAAGGATTATGTGTGCGTCCTTTGTCCTGAAGAAGGATGCAAGATTTTGGTGGGATGCGGTTAATCTAAGAAGGAACATGTATACAATGTCATGGATAGACTTCTTAGAAGAATTTAATCAGAAGTACTACCATCCCACACTGCTGCGACCCCAACAAACTGAGTTTGTAGAATTGAAGCAGGGGGACATGACAGTGATAGAAGTGTGGCGGCCTGCCCTTCGTAGAGATCATACAATACTATTATAGTTAAGCTTTATCGCTAACTGCAATAGATTGTACTCTCATGGGTCACCGGCTAATCTATCTCTTTTTAAATCATGACGTTTTTGGGGAAATTTTTTTTAAACATCATGTAAAACATTATCCGCTATTTACTTTGTTTGCAAGTACAAAGTAATTTACATAATATAGTACTTTCGCAACATATATAATTACAAAAGAACTGCTTTCTTTTTCCCTTCCCTTTTATCGCTCAGTGGAAAGACTCTGGCGGGACCATATCCCTTGCCTCCTATCCCATTTGAGATGCGCTATCCCGTCCGCCATCCAGTCTTAAAAAGCTACTGAGCTGGTCGCTTACCTGCAACATAAGCAAAAATTGTGAGCTACAGGCTCAGTAAGTTTAAACATGCAAGAAATAAAATTTCTATGAATGTTACTATTCATCATGAATAGTAACATTGGACCACTATTCATTGTGAATAGTAAGTTTGACCACAACACAGTATATCAACAATACATCTACTGCAATGTTAGTACTCTCACGAAACTGTCTTATGCTCAATTATGGCATAGTTTCAGTTTTTGATAATTATCTTATATTATGTTCTGGTTTTGATCTCAGGTTGGCAGTGCCATTTAAGTGCGCATGACTGCGAGCGGTACATTAGTGCTGGCCTCCACAGCCTTAATCTCATAGCCCCGAAGGCAAAATTTTTACATGATTGGGAGAGGTACATCAGTGCTGACCTCTACAGCCTTAATCTCATAGCCCCGAAGGCAAAGTTTACCTCCTTGTACAGAAGTCTGGTACGCCAAAAGTGGTTTCATTACCAACTTTTTAAAGTTCTAACCCGGTGACTTCATATTGCCCCGTGGTTAGGAATGGTTCACATTTTAAATTTTAGGTGAGTGAGTTTCATTAACCTCGCTCTAGTGCCCGAAGCACAATTTACTATGTGTCCCATTCTCAATAGTGCCCGTAGCATATTTCGTCTCTCTCTCTACTCTATAATAGTGCCCGTAGCTCATATGTACCTAACTTATAGATAGTACATCAAAGTTAGCAATAATAATGCTATATGTTGCAGACAGGTAAAGGTCTGAACTTACCTTATCAGTTTCTTCCCCTTTTCTTTCTTGGATCTTTGATCGCTCTCTTTGTAGATCGATTTTGGGATCCTACAGACAAAACCTTGTCTGTTAATTTCATTTCCATTTATAGCTTTTATTTTTCATTAAAAAGCTTAAATAAAACCTATTTATAACTTTTTAGGCTTTATTTATCATTTTCCCCATTTTTCTCAACTTTTACAAAATTATGATTTTGCCCCTATATTTTGGTAAAATTACAATTATGCCCCTGACGGAAATTTCTCGATCTAGACTGCATTTTTGACTCTCAGGAACTTTTCTGACTCTTTTTTAATCATTACTGGGTTCGTTTCTATTTTATTTCCATTTTTCACCTTCCCGACCATCGGGAAGCACTATTCCGACCCTTACGTCAGTTTAGTGATTTTCTATCGTTTCGGAGTCTCAAATGGAAGTTTTACTAGTATTTAAAACGTTCATCTAGACGTTCCCGATCTAGGTTTCTGAGACTCGGATTTTCCGTACCCGACTCGGACTTTTATTTCGTTTCCAAAAAACGCCCCCCCTCGGGGTCGGTTTTTCAGTTTCACTCGCGTTTTACATTTTTAAGGGGATGGGTTACTATTCATGAACCATCCCTTAGGTTTCCCTTATTCAATTTCCCTTTTGGGACTTGGGTTTTCGACCCGACCCTAAACTTTTATTTTTTATTCTCTTTTTACCCCAAATGCCGTTTTCAAAATTTCGGCAGCATTTCGGCGTAAATTTAAGGCTACCTACGTTAGGTACGCCTCGAACCATATGTACCTGCCACGTACTATATCACAAGCATATTTTATGTAAAAGTTTCCCAAACTTTTACATAAAAGCTCACACATTTCCCAATTCACATTTTGAACCACATTCCACAAAATTCTTTCAATTCTGCCCTTAGTTTTAGCCACGGTTTTCCCACTCAAAACCTAACCAAAACTTTTCAATTTTTCAACCAAATTTTAAGCTAATCCAATGTCATTACCTAGCACATTTTCAAGCCAATTTCCATGCATTTTTCAACACAATTTTTTAGGGTTTTTCACCCTTTTAACCCACGGCCATTTAAGAGAAACATGCACCAAATTTTTGTTTCATGCTTTCAATTACATAACCATCATTTTCATAATTAAATGCATGATTTAAACCATCCAAACATCAAGTGAATCATGCAAAAATTATTCACCAAACCCAAAGTAAAACCCACGGCCATATTAGGGTTATTTGACACTAAAATTTTTCCAAGCTTACAACCATACAAATCATGCTTTACATTTGACCAAAATATGATTTAAAGCATTTCCACACTTGAACAAGAACAATTCCTCATCAACTACACATGGTAACCTACGGTTTTACCCTTGGAAAACCAACCAAAATTTTGTTTTTCTTTAAACAAAATGCATGGTTTTTCTTCTAATCACACCCTTAACAAAACCCAAGCACCAAATCAACGAAAACAAACCAAAAATTTTCTCATCTTCATACTATTCATCCCACGGATTTTAGGGAGAAAACAAGCCAAAAATTGCAAACCAAAGAAGGTTACCTTGCTTTCTTGCTTCCTTTGTCTTCAAGGAAGGGTTTGACACCACTTTTGTGAAGGAAACTTGGAAGATTTGCTTGATTCCTCTTGGTTGCTCACGTATTCCACTAGGGAGAACACTTAGAAAAAATTTTTCTTATGTTTTTGGCTTGGAAAATGTTTTGGCCACTTTGTTCAAAACTTTGCCGACTTAAGTGCTAAAGGAACCAATTAACTTAGCTTCCAACCAATCAAAATGCAACACTTTTCAAACCAATTCTTTCCATTTTTTTCAAAAATTAAATTTGGCTAATTTTGGCCAAATCTTGGCCTTTAGATCAAAAAGCAACTTAATCTTGGCCATTAATGCCACCAACCACCATATTTCTTACATTTAATATTTTGGCTTTATGATGTCATAAATGCAAAGTAAAGTGTTGACTTTGACTTTACTATTCACATTAATTCGACTACTTTTTGACCGGTATCGGTTCGAGCTGAAATTTTCCTGAAATCGTCCCGGCGGGTTCCTGAGGTCTCCTGTGTAGTCGGATCAATTTATACTGCTTCCATTTGATCAAAATCAATCTCGGAAGTTTTTCATCTTTTAGTGCACCGGTTAGGGTTTTCAATGCCGTTTTGGCACTGTTCCACCCGTTTCAATTCAGCGAAATTTATTAACACTGAACTCTTACTCGTCAGTATTGTTAGAATATTTTAATACATTTCGAACAATATAAATACATTTATTTCACTCTTTAAATAGTACAAATTGTTATATACATACATTTGTACATTTTCTTCTGAGAATGCCTGAATTTCCCGGTTGTCACATTCACCCCTCCTTATAAAATTTTTTATCCTCGAAAATTAGAACAAGTGGGGGTATAAACTCCTCATCTCATCTTCTCGTTCTCACGTAGCTTCTTCAATGTTATGATTTTTTCCACAAAATCTTCACTAGTGGGATTGTCTTATTCCTCAGTACTTTCTCTTCATGAGCCAGTACCCGAATAGGTTGCTCTTCGTATGTCAAATCCTCGTGGATCTGAACAGGTTCATGCTTCAACACATGGGACGGATCTGGTATATACTTTCTCAGCATCGACACATGAAATACATTATGCACTGCCGATAATTCAGGAGGTAACGCTAATCTGTAAGCGACCTTTCCAATGCGTTCGATAATTTCATAAGGTCCAATATATCTTGGACTCAGTTTCCCCTTCTTACCGAAACGCATAATCCCCTTCATGGGCGATACCTTGAGAAACACGAACTCTCCTTCATCAAACTCTAAGGATCTCCGCCTCTTGTCTGCATAACTCTTTTGTCGGCTTTGCGCAATTTTCATTTGACGCTGAATTCTAGCAACTGCATCGGAAGTCTCTTGTATGAAATACGTCTTATGCAACTGCTTCTCTCGCAAATCATACCAGTTAGTGGTGATCTGCATTTTCGTCCATACAAAGCCTCATAAGGTGCCATGCCTATAGAAGCTTAGTAACTATTATCGTACGAGAATTCAATTAATGATAACTTCTCGTTCCAATTCCCCGCAAAATCCATTACACGAGCTCGAAGAATGTTCTCTAATGTTTGAATAGTCCGCTCCGACTGTCCATCTGTTTGCGGATGAAATGCGGTACTGAGTCTCAATTCAGTACCCATGGCCTCTTGCACATACTTCCAGAAATTAGAAGTGAATCGTGCATCTCGATTTGATACAATGGATTTTGGTACTCCATGTAATCTGACGACATGAGTTACGTACAACTGAGCAAACTTTTCCAATGAAAAATTCATCTTGACAGCTATAAACCGTGCCGTCTTGGTCAGTCTGTCCACAATAACCCAGATGGCATCATAACCTTCTCGAGTTTTTGGTAATCCCACTACAAAATCCATCGTAATGTGTTCCCATTTCCATTCAGGAATCTCCAAAGGTTCCAATCTTCCTGCTGGATGTTTATGTTCCGCTTTGATTCTCTGACAGGTCATGCATCTACTCACGAATTTCGCTATATCGTTCTTCATCCCTTTCCACCAGAACTGTAATTTCAAGTCCTGATACATCTTACTTGCTCCGGGATGAACCGAATATGGTGTTTCATGGGCTTTTGACATGATCCTTCTTCTAAGTTCCTCATCAGCTAGAACATTAATTCTTCCTTGATAAAGGATCATTCCATTCTTGGAAATTCCTTCTTGAGAACTTGTCATTCTTAGATCTCATCTTTGAGCTTCCTTTATATCTTCAAACAGCGATGATTCCTCTTGGAGTGCAGCCAATCTTCCAGATATCAACTCCAAGTTCAATGAATTTACCTCTTGCTGCAATGGTTTCGGAAGCCTTTTTATCGGTAGCTGGTACGGTATGGTAGACTTTCTACTTAAAGCATCCGCTACACGGTTGGCCTTTCCTGGATGGTATAGGATTTCATAATCATAATCCTTTACTAGTTCCAACCATCGTCTTTATTGCATATTGAGCTCCTTTTGCGTGAAGAAATACTTCAGGCTTTGGTGATCAGTAAAAATCTGACACTGAGCTCCATAGAGATAGTATCGCCAAATTTTAAGTGCGAACACTACTGCAGCAAGTTCAAGGTCATGCGTAGGGTAATTCCTTTCATGATCCTTTAATTGACAGGAAGCGTAGGTAATCACCTTGCCGCCTTGCATCAGGACTACTCCCAATCCTATTTTAGATGCATCACTGTAGATCATAAACTTCTCCCCTTTAGTGGGAAGCGTAAGGATTGGTGCGCTTATCAGCCGTCTCTTTAACTCCTGGAAGCTTCTTTCGCATTCCATAGTCCACTCATACTTTCTTTCTTTGCGTGTAAGAGCAGTAAGAGGTGCAGCTAATTGCGTGAATCCCTCTACAAACCTCCGATAATAACCAGCTAACCCCAAGAAACTGCGTATTTCTGTCACACTCTTGGGTGCAGGCCATTGGTTAATTGCATCTACCTTCATCGGATCTACAGCAATACCTTCCTGGGATACAACATGTCTGAGGAAATGTACTCTATCCAGCCAAAACTCACATTTTGAGAATTTGGCATACAGTTGATGCTTCCTTATCGTATGCAACACAATCCTCAGATGTTCCTTGTGCTCCTCATGAGTCTTTGAGTATATAAGAATGTCATCAATGAATACAATGACAAACTTATCTAAATACTCTTTAAAAATTCTGTTCATTAAATCCATGAACGCTGCCGGCGCATTTGTTAATCCAAATGGCATCACAAGGAACTCATAATGACCATAACGAGTCCTAAACGCCGTCTTAGGAATATCACTTTCTTTAATTCTCAGCTGGCACTATCCTGATCGTAAGTCGATCTTGGAAAATACCGCTGTGCCTTTTGACTGGTCGAATAAGTCATCAATTCTAGGTAATGGATACCTATTTTTGATCGTAACCTTATTCAACTCCCGGTAATCAATGCACAAATGGAACGTTCCATCCTTTTTCTTGACGAATAACACAGGTACACCCCACGGAGAATAACTCGATCTGATGAATCCTTTGTCCAAAAGCTCCTTTAATTGTTCCTGCAATTCCTTTAACTCCACTGGAGCTATGCGGTATGGTGCTTTGGAAATAGGTGCCGTTCCAGGCATCAACTCAATTTCAAACGAGATTTCTTATTCTGGAGGTATCCTTGGTAACTCTTCCGGAAATATGTCAAGAAATTCCTTAACAACGGGAACATCTTCAGGTTGAAGCTTCTGTTCCTCTGTAGTGTCCACCGCATATGCCAGATATCCCATGCAACCACTGGTCATCAGTTTACTTGCTTTCAATGAACTGATCATTATCTTCCCGGGTTTTTGAGAAGCATCGACATATTCGAAACTATCTTCTTCCTCGAGTTGGAATACTATCTTTTGATTTCGTCAGTCGATCGTAGCTTGATATTTCCCTAGGAAATCCATGCCTAGAATCACATTGTAATCCACGATATTCATTACGATCAACTCAGCACATAGTTCCCTATTTGCCACATATACTGGTACACGAGGTAACCAGTAATTGGACAACAATACTTCCCCAGAGGGTAAAGATGTCTTAAATACTCTTCCCATATAATCCTTAGGATGTCCTATCTTGTCAGTAAATTCATAGGAAACAAAAGAATGCGTAGCACCAGAATCGAATAGTACAGAGGCTACATGACTAGCGACAGGAAGCTGACCTGTCACCACATTTGATGTTCCTGCCTCTGCATCCTCCTTGCTGTAGGCCATCACACGAGCATCAGCATGTGGCACACGCTCCTGGCGTTACGGCCTTACTGGAGACTCTTCAACTCTGGCCTGAAGGGAATGAGCTTGTGGGCGTGTCTGGTGCGGTTGGGAACTGCCTTGTACACCCTGCCTATTGCTTGGACAATTCCTGGCATAATGACCTTCCTTTCCACATTCATAACAAACAAGTGGCCCATATCTGCATTGCCCAGAACGTCTATTTCCGCATGTAGGACAATTTTGTACGTTGGATTCCGCATTACCAGCTGTTCTTCGCTACTGGTTTCGATTATTTCCCTGGCTATTTCAAGTAAAATTGCCTTTCCTCTTGTTTTGCTGGGATCCTTGATTATTGCCCTGGCTTGGTTTAGCATTCTGATTTGGCTTGCTAGATTGACCAGTTTGTGTAGACTTAGCCAAAGCCCTCTCCTTCTTTTTGGCCTCCCAATGCTTCTCTCTTTCCTCTTTCTGTCGGACTACATGGAACTGAGCTCTTATGGTCCGACTAACACAATCTGCTACAGAAGTAGGCGGTACCTATCCAGTATCTATGTAATGACCGCCATTCTCATGGCACCTACTTACCGGTAATAAGTCATTAAGGGATAAAATGGACATAATTTAATGTCTTTTAGTGTAAATTTAAGTAACACGGTCAGGTACACGGCCGTGTAAGTGACCGTGTGCCATTCAGACTGTGTATCTGTTAGTAGCTGTGTGAGTGTACATGGCCGTGTAGTGTAACACGGTCAAGTACACGACCGTGTAGGAGGCCGTGTACAGCTCAGATAGATGAATTTATTTCAAAGACATGGCCGTGTTAAGTAGTTTCAACTAGTACACGCCCGTGTCTGAAATGTACACGCCCGTGTTGCGTTGTACACGCGCGTGTAAGAGTCCGTGTAGAAGGCTGTGTAATGAGCCGAGAGCCACTGTAATGACTCTCATGAATTATGAAACTTAATTACTATGCAATGATGTAATTAAGTTAATAAGCACAGTGTGCTTTTCAGTTGAATGAATTAAACAGGAATAGTAACGTTTAATTACTATTCATGCAGTGAAAGGGGTAATCGACAGTGAAATCGGTCTACCCTATTATGTGAGTATGCGTTGAGACACGCAATATCAAGAAACCGGTCTAGACGACCATTTCATGATACAAAACTGATGAGCTAGTCATCGGTACGCTCAGACTGGTCATCTGAGCGCAGCAGTGATAATTGCCCTAATAGATGTACAGTATCGAGAAAAGTGGTCTAGATGACCTCTTCTCGCCCAGAGACTGACAAAATCAGAGTCAGAACGCTCAGATTAGTCAGTCAGATAGTAAATAGTGACTAGTGAACAGTGTGATACGTAGTGTCAGGTTAGTGGCCAACACGGCCTTAATCTGGCATAAAACTGATATATTAATAGTCAGCAGGCTCAATTTGGTCAATTGAGCACAAAATGTAGATTTTGTTTAAGAGATACGTAGTATCGGGATGAGCGTCAAGACGACCTTTTCTCATCCCGAAACTGATATATTTAGACTCAGGACGCCCAAATTAGTCAATCGGGCACCTGACACGTTTTTCAAGATGGGGTCATACAGATCCCAAAAACTGGTCTAGAAGACCTCAGATGGACGTAAAACTGATAAATTTGAAATCAGCACGTCCAAATTAGTCAAGGGAGACTGTGTTTGAAATTTCACGTGAAAACGCCTCGTTATGCGTGCGTAGTGTCAACAAGTGTAGGCCTAACCACAGTATCAAGAAATTGGTCAAGATGACCTTTTCTTGATATAAAACTGATATATTTGGAATCAAAATGCTCAAATTAGTCATTTGAGCACAAAAAGTAATTTTTGACCGGGAACCATGCAGTATCGGGAAACTGGTCGAGACGACCTCGGATGAAGATAAAACTGATATATTTGGGTTCAGCACGCCCAAATTAGTCAGTATAGCCTATCTTAAAATTTTTAAAAAAATTAGTATAAAGGACGAAATTTTGGGGATTCTTGGAAAATAGCCCCCATATTTTTCCAAATCTCCTTTTCTCCCTCCCCCACACCACACGAAGATGAACAATGACCGACCATCGAATCCGACCTCCGTTTTCGACACCGCTGGCACCATTGGAAAGCTCTCGACGAGCTGAGTCCAACGGTGTGCCGAGTCGACGGAACCGACACTGGAGAACGCCGCATGTGCCGCCTAAAGCCGCCGATGGCCGAACTTTTCAAACCGTGATTTCTCCGCCGTCTGACGTCCAAATGCCACCATTCCGGTCCCAATGGATTCGTGGTGAAGAGTAGAACAAAACCCAGGCTTCATTTCACGTCAACAGCAGCCGGATCGCGCCGCCCAAGGTTCGCCGTCGCCGTCGCCGTCGCCACCGTCGAATCTCGCTATTCCGGCGAAGTTGAGTTGCAAGGTCGGTATCAAAATGCTCAGAATAACACGTAGATCAAAAGCCCCAAATCAATTTTGGGCAACAACGCTGGAAAATGAAGATCTAACACCGCCGCCGTCACCGACTTTTCGAGGGTCGATTTCCGGTGACAGGAGCCTCGATTGGTGAAATTGACACCACCAATGGGTTCCTCTCGTCGAGCTCTTTAAGATGGTGGTTGCCACTCCCATCGCTGCCGTGGTCAACGCCGGTCAACGGCGACCCGGAGACCGAAAATTGAAGAATGGCCCGTTGGCCTATTTTCGACGTTCTGGACACATCCGCCGCATCGGATTTGCAAACCGAAGTTTCAAAAGTGAAGAACGCCGATTCAAAGATTGTGTGATTGAGACCGAACGGTTCGTCCGACCACCGACGGGAACGATTTTGGTAGTGGTTTTGATCCCTTGATTCCTCAATTTATTATTGGAAATAATTATGTATTAATTATGGTTTACTGACTTGAGGAATTGTAAGAAAAAGAGATGAAATATCGAAAAAGAGAATGTGAGGAAATGTGAATATTTTACATAAAAAGTAGAGCTTTTACGTAAAAATTAGGCCTCTGGTTTAGTACGTGGCAGGTTAGAATAGGTTAGATGGTTTTGAGGCGTTTCCTAAACGCCGAAAACCCAAAAATTAAGCGAAAATGCTACCGAAATTTATAAAACGGCACAAAGCGGTATTTTAGGAAACGAGGGGTGAAAATGTGATCGGGATGGAAATCCGAGCCCCCTCAATGACCTAGGTCTGGGAAAGAAGGATGGACGTTGTGAGGATTAGTGAACCGCCCCATTAGAAATTTCGTAATGTAAGAAAACGACCCCTATGTCAGAATAGTACCACCCGAGGGACGGGTGCGATCTAAGTATAAAATTTGGGACGATTACATCGGTAACAGTAACCCAATGGCTAAATGGTCATACGGGAGGTATTCAGTCAGTTGACCGGTCGGTTAGCTAGTCAAGGGCCAAGTCTGAATGGGATAGTGAGAGAAAGTGATTAATTTGTCAAGTAGACACATTAAGCAAGCATGATTAGAAATTAGATATCAAAATTTCTAAAGTAGAGCAGTTAGGTACCGATAGGCATCGGTACCACACAACGATAAGTTTATTAGTTCCTAACGATAGAGTGACCTAAGAGCGATGTTAATTAATTTATTGGGTAAATAAATTAATTAACCATGATTAGAAAATCAAATTCTTAAGAAGAGGGCAATTAGTACCGATAAGGATCTGTATCACTAACGATAGAGTTTTCATTAGTCACTAACGACCACAGTGACCTAAGAGTAAATGTTAATGAAATGCATTATGATTACAGGGAGGTACCTGTATTGTGATGAAGGCGAGAGTATAAACTGTCTGATGACAGGCAAGTACAACTCTGCCTACAGCATGGATAAAATGAATTAAAATGATGCTTTTCTAGTATTTTAAGTATGTATCTTGCACACGATGCTGCACAGCATACATAAGAGCATATAGTTTCACAATCGAGTAGATTGATGAAAGAACAAGATAGAAGCCATAGATCCCTACCGCGTAGGATTGGGGACAACTTAGAGAAGCGTGTGGCTAGAACAGTTAAACAAGATGGAAATAAGTAGGTGTGTCGTACCGGCTCCTTCAGTCGAAGGGGTTTCCAGTTAAAGAAAGTTAAGGCCAAAAGTTGAGCATCAGTTGATGGCTCTTCGGCATTAGTTGACCTCGGGCGTTACTGTTGGTCTGCGCGCACACGGTACTAACACATGGGCCATAAATAGACGAGAAAAGAAAAGAGAAGTTTGAAGCATAAATGAAGATAACCGGACCATGCATTAGTTATAGTTCGCTATGCTTTCTTTTTCAGTAGAGTGCATACAGTACACGATGCTTCTGTCATGCATAAAGTATGTGAAGTTTTATATTCAGTGTTATGACATGTTATGTGATGACATGATATGTGAGCTGATATGTGATATGCTTATATGGTATGTGATTTATTAAGTGATATATGTCATGCTTATGATTTTAAGTATGTGCTATGTTTTAAACATGTTTTGCGGTTAACATGTTGTACTTACTGGGCGTAAAGCTCACGGAGTGTGTTCATGCTGTAGGTAAGCTTCCTATAGCGTAAACACCAAGAGGCGATGATGGCGACAGAGGTGGATGTGAGGATGAGGTTATGGATACACCGCGAGTATTCTTCCATACAGTATGAGTAAATAATATTTTGAATGGTGACAATTAAATAGTATTTTAAAACAGTAAACAGTATATGTATGAGTAGTATAATTAAATAGTATCTGGTGAATAGGAATCAGATAAACAAGTATATAATTGTGTATGTATAATTGAAATCCTTATGTTTTTCAAATTCCGCATTTTAATAATATGCGTACGTGAATAGTAAATACGTACGCGTATAAAAAAAAATCCCTCTAAATTTATGGTATTAAATTCAGCATGTTTAAGTATTGGTTTTAAAGAGAAAATATAAGTAAAAGCTAGAGAAGCAAGTAATAGTTTTCAGTGACGGTCCGGGCCGCTGAGGGCATGGGGTATCACAATCTACCAATGTAGCAATTTCTGGCCTGAACATCCCAATCATTTTCTGTATTTTCTCCCTCTCAGTAGGGACTACATAGGGACATAAGCGGGATAACTGATCAAACTTTCGGCAAACTTCACTCACCGACATATTTTCTTGCTTCAATTCTGAGAACTCTTTCTTCTGTTGTCTCAGAGATGCAGGGTCATAATATATCTAGTTAAATTCTTCCAGAAATTCTGCCCAACTCATGGTAGACACATTTCTTCTCATTCACACAGTGTCCCACCAAAAACGAGCATCTTTTTTCAACACAAAAGACGCACATGCGACCTTCTCCTGGTCAGTTAGATTCATGAATTCCATGATCACTTACAATGATGACAACCAGTCTTCATGTGACGCCTTAAATTTTATTTAAGGGTCAATATACAATTTAAATAAAATTAGTGTGCCAAAAATTAATTAAAAATCTTTTGCAAACCCTAGGTTGGTTTCCTAGTCAAATTTCACTCAAAAAGTTAACAATTTTAACTTTAAAAACCCTAAAATATTCGGCCATTACTTGGAATTTTAATTAAAAATTTAAATTCCACAAATCCAAGGAGGATTCAAACTCAAATTTCATCCCTTAAATATAAAGAAGAAATTCGGCCATAAAGTGTAGGAAATAAAGGAGATTTTATTTGAATTAAAAGCTAGGTCAAAACTCAATCAAAATTCAAATTATTTTTTTATTTAAAAACTAATGGATAATTTCGGCCACTTAAGGAGAAATAAGAGAGAAAAACCCCAGCCTCAAAACAGCACAAAAACTTTCCCTTTTGCCCTTCAAAAGATTCGGCCAAACAAGGAAGCAAAAAGGAAAGAAAACCCTAGTATAAAAACCCTCTTTCAACTCTCATTCACCTTCCTTTCACTCTCAAAAATTCGGCCAGCCTTCCCTTGTTTCCTCTCTGAATTCTTCTCTCCCAAAACACACCAAAACAGCAAGCAAAAACCTACCTAAAGGCAGCTCAAAGATTCAACAATTTTTGAGACAAAAACAAGGTAAGAAATCAACTTTTTCCTTCCTTCTCCTTTTGATTTTAAATCCGAAATTTATATGGTTTTTCTCCACTGTTTTCCCTACTGTTTTGAAGACTCCAACACTCACACAAATTCAGCCAAAAAAGAGACCAAGCATCAAAAATAGTGCAGCACAAATAAGGTGTGATTTCTCTCTCTAAAACCCTAAAAATTCTGCCTCATTGATCCCCTTTCAAAAACCCTATTATCACACGTGTAAATTTTATGATTTTTGCCAATTTGATTCTTGGGTTGTGTTAATGACATATAAATAAGGTTCTCCACGAAATTTCGTGATCATTGGATGGAATTTGAATTGGTTTGAGGCTAATTGAAATTCGGACAGGAAAAACAGAAATCTGGAAAATTACCATATAAATAGTAAACTTGTGTCGGATCTGTATAAATGATGTGTGCATCCCAAAGTTGACGCCATGGGGGAAGGTCCCTAAACCTGCGCAGGGCCGTTCGGCCTATTTAGACCGTAACGAGATGATCTAGGATAATTCAATTCGAGGCACGTATATTATAGCTACGACAAGTCCTCACTCAAAATATGATGGTTTATTTTAATGATTTATTATTTTTAATATTAGGGCATGTATATTGCAGCTACGCTAAGTCCTCAGCAGAATAAAACTTGTATTAAAAAATGTTTTCCCAAAATTGTTGATTATTTTTTTTATGATTATTATGCCATGTATTTTTTTAAATTGTCGATTATTTTTGGAAACGAATATTATGTCATACTTTTAAATGTTACCTGTTTAACCCACCTTTGCTTCTGTCCTACTGAGCCAGTGCTCACATCCCTTTTCTTTGTGATTTCGAAATGACTACTTCCAGGTGCGGGAGGTAGCAGTTCCGAAAATCGTTGGGCTATCCGTTTCTACCGAAGATGATGCTATCCGTTTTCTCCATCTTCTTCATTCTGTTTCCCGTTCTGATGTAATGAGATATTAAGTTTTGATTTTATTTCACGTTATTTAAATTTCATGCTTGGGAATATTTTATGGTTGGTAATCTCCTTTGAAGACCGATTTTGTGTTTGATTTCCACATTAAAAAGTATTTATTTTCTACTTTATTTTATTATGTGGTTATGATGCTACGTTATCAATAATTAGGCTCAGCTAAATTATAATGTTGACCCGCTTTTCGTAATAAATGTTTTTCCTTAAATCTCGGGTTGATATTATGATTTGGCTACCGTGTAACGTGCCTAAATTTTGGGCCGTGACAAATAATGGTATCATAGAACAGGTTTTCAAAAGGGTTTTCATCAAAACGTTTTCAAAATACCCAAGCATGGTTTTTCTTACTCTTAGAAGCTTGTAAGATTTCCTCTTCCTTCAATCTTATTCAGCAAAATGGCTCGTCCCGGCACGCGTAGTCAGAGGCAGCAGAGAGGCAACGACGAAGAGAACCCCGGGAACACGCAGCCTCAAGGGAGTCAGAATGCAGCGTTTCCTACACCGAATGATCAGCTAACGGCGATGTAGAATCTCATGGCAGTGATACAGGTTCTCCTCACCGTCTTACCTTTTGGAACACCTAACCCAGCTCCTGTAGCCAATGTTGTTCCTAATGAGACCCAGAGAGCGGGGAGTTCTTCTCAGACTTCTCAGCAAACGCCTACCACCGAAAACCCTACCTCTGGAGCAGTACCTACCCAGCCTATGATACATCCTAAACATGCAGCCCTAACTCTTTTCTTTAAGTCTCACGTACCCACTTTCGACGGCACGGGCACAGAGATGGATGCCGACTACTGGTTTGATGCCATTCGCAAGCAGCTAAAGTTGACCGCCACACCCACAGAGTTCTGGGTTGAGTTTGCTTCCAACAAGCTGGTGGGTCTAGCCTCTACCTAGTGGGCTAGTATCGAGGATGGTTTGACAGAGGAGCAGAGGCCTTCTTGGACAGTTTTCGAGGAGCGTTTTCACGAGCGTTTCTTTTCAGCTCAGTTCCACGACAGAAAAGCTAGGGAGTTCGTCCGTTTGAAGCAAGGGTCTATGTCAGTACGGGAATATGAAGCCAAGTTCACTGAGTTGGCCCAGTATACGAAGAATCAGGTTTTGGATGAAGCTACTAAGTGTCTCTGCTTTGAGGAAGGGCTTAGCCTCTATGTGAAGAAGGGTGTACAACCGTTCTAGATCAGGGATAGCTACCAGCAGATAGTTGGTAAGGCGTTGACAGTGGAATAGGGCGACAAGGAGTTCCTTGAAGCTCGTAACAGAAACAAGTCTGGACCAATCCGCAACAAGCTGCAGCACAAGCCGTAGACTCCTTACCAGAAGAACCAGCAGTCTCAGGGATCAAGTTTTCATCAGTTTTCTTGACAGCGACAGGGTTGGGTGAATGTGATTACCTGCTTTGAGTGTGGTGAGAAAGGCCACAAAAGAAATGCCTGCCCAAGAGACAGTCAAGAGACAATGCTCATAGACATCATCATCAGTAGAATCAGAATAGTCTTCCATAAAGGCAATAGTTTACTTCCCAGTCTTCGCAGTCACAGCGCCCTCAGCTTCCGGCTCCCCATCAGCCTCAGCGCACAAGCTAGTACACTACGCCTTATGCTCCACATGCTACACCGCTACAGCAGTTTCCAGTGCCGAGTTATCAGAGACCGCCACCACAGGGTCAGAGTACGGGCTATCAGCGAGGGAATACAGCTCAAAATCGTGGTAAGGCACCACAGGTACACGCTCTTGGAGCTGACAGCATGGAGATAGATCATACATCTACTGCATTAGATGGTATAATTCCTATTTTTGGTACATATGCACATGTTTTGTTTGACACCGGGGCTACACACTCTTTTATAGCCCAACATTATGCTCGTTCACTTGGTTTAAAACTGTAAAATCTTTACTCTCCCTTATGTGTGAAATCCCCGTTGGGCACGACTACCATTAGTGATGGGTGTCAAGCCTATGTTTATGTTAGGGATGTTTGTTTGGAGGCATCACTTGTGGTAATGCCTATGTTTGCTTATGATGTTATTCTGGGATATGACTGGCTTTCCTGATATGGGATTATCCTTGATTGTCGTAATCGTCGCGTTATCTTTACAACTGATTTCGGACATGTGGTGTCCTATCAGTTAAGCTTAGATTCAGATGTTGATAGATCTGCTCTGAGATTAGTGTCGAAGAGTAGACAGGGTATTCTTTGCTTCTTATCCTTGTGTGTAGTGGAAGGATCTAGTCCTGAAAAGAGTACCCAACCTATACCTGTTGTCGATAGTTTTCCCGATGTTTTTCCAAAAGCTCTTCTAGGTTTACCACCTCATCGAGAAATAGAGTTTCGTATCGACTTAGTTCCCGGAACAGCTCCCTTTGCTTCTGCTCTGTATCGTATGGCACCTCTAGAGATGAAAGAGTTGAGCAAGCAGCTGGATGAGTTGAAATCACTGGGCTTTATCCGAGACAGTAACTCACCTTGGGGTTCGTTAGTCCTTTTTGTGAAGAAAGCCGACGGTTCGCTACGTCTCTGTGTGGACTACAGAAAGCTCAACAGTGTGACCATCAAAAATAAGTATCTGTTACCACGTATAGATGACATGTTCGATCAGTTGGGTGGAGCTTGTTTCTTCTCCAAGGTTGATTTGAGATCCGGTTATCATCAGCTTCATGTTAGAGAGGAGGATATCCCAAAGATAGCGTTTCGAACAGGGTATGGCAGTTATGAGTTCTTAGTAATGCCTTTCGGTTTGATAAACGCGCCAGCAGCCTTCATGGATATGATGAATAGAGTCTTCCAACCTTTTCTTGATAAGTTCGTCATCGTATTCATCAACGACATTCTCATCTACTCCCGAACTCGTGAAGATCATGCACAGCATCTCAGTATAGTTTTACAGACTCTTCGTGAACATCAGTTGTACGCCAAGAAAGAAAAATGTGAGTTTTAGATGACAGAGGTTAAGTTTCTCAGGCATATCATCTCAGAAGATGGTATATCAGTTGATCCATCCAAGGTTGAAGCGATTCTTAAGTGGGAACGACCGAAGAATGTTCTAGAGATCTGAAGCTACTTGGGCTTAGCGGGATATTATCGACGTTTTGTATAGGATTTCAGCAAGCTCGCCGCTTCCCTCACCAATCTGACAAAGAAGGATGTACCTTTCGTTTGGGACAACAGCTGTGAGTTAGTTTTCCAGGAGTTAAAGAGTCGTTTGACGTCTGCACCTATCCTTATCATTCCGGATCAGGATCAAGTATAGGACGTCTACACCGATGCTTCTCATCAAGGTCTTGTAACAGTTTTGATGCAACAGAACCGAGTTGTCACTTATGCCTCACGACAGTTGAAACAACATGAACGAAACTACCCTACACACGATCTAGAGTTAGCTGCAGTAGTGTTCGCGCTTAAGGTTTGGCGTTGTTATCTGTATGGTGCCAGTTTTAGACTGTTTTCAGATCACAAGTGTTTGAAATACCTAGCTACACAGAAAGATCTCAACCTGCATCAGAGAAGATGGGCAGAATACATGCAAGACTACGACTTCCAAGTCGAGTACCATCCGGGTAAAGCAAACGTGGTTACAGATGCACTAAGTAGGAAAAGAGAGGCAGTTCCCAATCCTGATCATGATGCTTCTATAATGGCTATGCAGATAGATGAGTGGGAAAAGGACAGAGTTCTTACAGCTTATCAGGTTCGTTTTGGCAAAGTTCAGGGTCACCCAGTGTTGTACAACTTAGTGATGGAACCAGACTACGTGCAGAGGATCAAGGAGAATCAGTTGGCAGATACACGTTTCATTGACATCCGAGATAGATTGTTAAAGGGCAAGCATGTTGCAGAGTGGTCGATGGACGCCAGTGGAATTCTTTACAACGAGGGTCGCTTAGCAGTGCCACACATCCCAGAGCTTATACAGGAGATCTTGTTAGGGTTTCATCAATCGAGGTTCGCCATGCACTCAGGTGGAAACAAAATGTATCAAAACCTAAGACGGTAGCTTTGGTGGAGAGGTATGAAGTTAGATGTGAAGAACTTCGTGGCCAACTGTTTGACATGTCAGAAGGTAAAGGCAGTACGGGAGAGACCCGCAGGTCTGCTCCAACCACTTCCAATACCTCGGTGGAAGTGGGATAGTATAGGAATGGACTTCTTAACCGGCTTACCGAGAGCACAGGATGGATCTGATGGAGTCTGGGTAGTTGTAGATCGTCTCACGAAGATCGCGCACTTCATCCCGTTCAAGACGACTTACAACAGGAACCAGCTAGCCGAGCTTTACATGAGGAACATAGTCAAATTGCATGGAGTCCCTTCAGTGATCGTTTCTGATCGTGATACGTGCTTCAACACTCGCTTTTGGCAAAGTCTACAGGAAGCTCTAGGCATAGAACTGAACTTCAGCACCGCTTTTCATCTGCAGACAGATGGTCAGTTGGAGCATCTCATACAGATTCTCGAGGATATGCTACGTGCCTGCTTTCTTGATCTTGGAGATGGATGGAGCAAACACCTCTACATGGCAGAGTTCACTTACAACAACAGTTATCAAGCGAGTATCGGAATGGCACCCTTTGAAGCGTTGTACGGAAAGCCTTGTCGATCACCCATTTATTGGGTTGACAACCAGGAAGCACCAGTGGGTGGACCCGATATGATCCTAGACCAGTACGAGAAGATTGTCATCATCAAACAACGACTTCTAACAGCACAGAGTCGACAGAAGAGCTATGCAGATCAACACAGAAAGCCGTTAGAGTTCGAGGTCGGAGAGTTTGTGTTGCTAAAGGTTTCACTGAAGAAAGGTATCTCTCGTTTCGGAGTTAAAGGGAAGCTAGCACCACGTTACATTGGACCTTTCGAGATCGTACGTAGGGTTGGTAAGGTTGCATATGAGCTAAAGTTACCCGACACCTTGGGAGTGCACAACGTTTTCCATGTATCGATACTGAGGAAGAGTGCACGAACAGAGTCCGAAGTCATTTCAACCGATGATGTAGAAATCCAACCAGATGTCTCTTACGTCAAGGTTCCGGTAAAGATTTTGGATCGTAAGGTCAAGCAGCTGAGAACGAAAACAATACCCATGGTGAAGGTTCTTTAGAGTAACCATGGTGAAGAGGAACCACATGGGAAACCAAGAAAGATATGCGCGAGAACCATGCTGAATGGTTTGCTAAGCAGTAGAGTACATGAAATGTAGTCGACCTAAGTTTGTTTTGTAACCCTACTCTGTTCATAATGGTAGATATACCACTATATGTTTTGAAAGGTGCATTTAGATTGCTCAATGAAATGAGAAGTTATTCATATTCTTATTCTCTTCTCTAGGGTGAAGTAATTCTTAAAATTTCGAGGACGAAAATATTTTTAGTGGTAGATATTTGTGAAGCCTTAAATTTTATTTAATGGTCAATATATAATTTAAATAAAATTAGTGTGCCAAAAATTAATTAAAAATCTTTTGGAAACCCTAGGTTGGTTTCCTAGTCAAATTTCACTCAAAAAGTCAACAATTTTAACTTCAAAAACCCTAAAATATTCGGCCATTACTTGGGATTTTAATTAAAAATTTATACTCCACAAATCCAAGGAGGATTCAAACTCAAATTTCATCCCTTAAATATAAAGAAGAAATTCGGCCATAAAGTGTAGGAAATAAAGGAGATTTTATTTGAATTAAAAGCTAGGTCAAAACTCAATCAAAATTCAAATTATTTTTTTTCCTTAAAAACTAATGGATAATTTTGGCCACTTAAGGAGAAATAAGAGAGAAAAACCATAGCCTCAAAACAGCACAAAAACTTTCCCTTTTGCCCCTCAAAAGATTCGGCCAAACAAGGAAGCAAAAAGGAAAGAAAACCCTAGTATAAAAACCCTCTTTCAACTCTCATTCACCTTCCTTTCACTCTCAAAAATTCGGCCAGCCTTCCCTTGTTTCCTCTCTGAATTCTTCTCTCCCAAAACACACCAAAACAGCAAGCAAAAACCTACCTAAAGGTAGCTCAAAGATTCAACAATTTTTGAGACAAAAACAAGGTAAGAAATCAACTTTTTCCTTCCTTCTCCTTTTGATTTTAAATCCGAAATTTATATGGTTTTTCTCCACTGTTTTCCCTACTATTTTGAAGACTCCAACACTCATACAAATTCAGCCAAAAAGGAGACCAAGAATCAAAAATAGTGCAGCACAAACAAGGTGTGATTTCTCTCTCTAAAACCCTAAAAATTCTGCCTCATTGATCCCCTTTCAAAAACCCTATATCACATGTGTAAATTTTATGATTTTTGCCAATTTGATTCTTGGTTTGTGTTAATGACATATAAATAAGGTTCTCCACGAAATTTCGTGATCATTGGATGAAAATTGAATTGGTTTGAGGCTAATTGAAATTCGGACAGGAAAAACGGAAATCTGGAAAATTACCATATGAACAGTAAACTTTTGTCAGCCATAACTTGAGTTTTAAAAATGATTTTCGAGTAAATATTGAGCCTAAAATTAAATTCAAGATGTCCCGTAAATGGCTGCAAAATTTCAGAATTAAACTCATCCGTTGGCCTACTCAAAATATTTTTCTAATATAGGTGGACAGAACTGCCAGTTTTTGAACTGAAACTGAAACCCTGATTTTATGCTTGAAAACAACCCCTCGGTTTTTGGCCTAGTTGAATGACCAAACGATGTCTAAAATTTATAAAAATTATATGGAATTAAAGCTACAGATGTCTAGTTTAACATATTAAAAATTTAGAATTTTTGGGATTAAAAATGAATTAATATTGATTTTACAGTCAGCCTAGGTCAGTCTGCCTATGTCCAGTAATATCCTAACTTAAGGTTTTTCACAAATTTTAAATCCCAAATGTTTATTAAACATTTTAAAATCCTTTTGTGGCACACTAAAATGATTGTATGATTAGGTTTAGACCTAGACTGATCATATGTTGTGATTATAGGATTTATTTGACGTTCTTGCTTGATTTGTGGATCACGTCATCGCAACGCTTGTGTGATAATCGAGGTAGGACTTTCTAACCTTTTCTGGGAGTAGTTAAGTGTTTTAAATTTCCCTATTTTATCAATGGTATGCTGTTTTCAGTTTATGAAATTATTGTACTATTTTTCATAAAATAAACGCATGCAAAGTATTTTGTAGTAAATGTGTATTTTGAAGTGTGTTTTGATTAATGGCATAATATAACTTGGTAAATACCATCTTTTGAATAATCTGTTGAATATAATTGAGCTCTAATTCATGATTATTATAAATGATGCGTGCGTCCCAAAGTTGACGCCATGGGGGAAGGTCCCTAAACCTGCGCAGGGCCGTTCGGCCTATTTAGACCGTAACGAGATGATCTAGGATAATTCAATTCGAGGCACGTATATTATAGCTACGACAAGTCCTCACTCAAAATATGATGGTTTATTTTAATGATTTATTATTTTTAATATTGGGGCACGTATATTGCAGCTACGCTAAGTCCTCAGCAGAATAAAACTTGTATTAAAAAATGTTTTCCCGAAATTGTTGATTATTTTTTTTATGATTATTATGTCATGTATTTTTTTAAATTGTCGATTATTTTTGGAAACGAATATTATGTCATACTTTTAAATGTTACCTGTTTAACCCACCTTTGCTTCTGTCCTACTGAGCCAGCGCTCACGTCCCTTTTCTTTGTGATTTCGAAATGACTACTTCCAGATGTGGGAGGTAGCAGTTCCAAAAATCGTTGAGCTATCCGTTTCTACCGAAGATGATGCTATCCATTTTCTCCATCTTCTTCATTCTGTTTCTCATTCTGATGTAATGAGATATTAAGTTTGGACATTATTTCACGTTATTTAAATTTCATGCTTGGGAATATTTTATGGTTGGTAATCTCTTTTGAAGACCGATTTTGTGTTTGATTTCCGCATTAAAAAGTATTTATTTTCTATTTTATTTTATTATGTGGTTATGATGCTACGTTATCAATAATTAGGCTTAGCTAAATTATAATGTTGACCCGCTTTTCATAATAAATGTTTTTCCTTAAATCTCGGGTTGATATTATGATTTGGCTGCCGTGTCACGTGTCTAAATTTTGGGCCGTAACACTTCAGCCTCTAGAGGATTAGTAGAACCTTCAAATTCTGGCAGCCTCATACGCCTGAATCTTTCATAGAGGGGTTCCAGATTTAATACTGGTTACGGTTCAGGAGCTCTCTCATGTACAGTAGCTGGAGGGATAACCGGATCTACCTCAGCTTCCTGTTCTACTTGGGTACCTTCAGAACCTTGCCTCTATTCTATCTTCTCTACTCGTTGCCTCAGATTAGCATTTTCCTGCATCTGAGCTTCTAGTAGGGCTTGTATCTGATCTAATCTCTCCATGATATTAGGACGTCATTCTCGTCCCTCTGGTCGATTTCGTAAATCCACCATCTTGCCTATTATCCTATTATGGCACAACAATTCACCGTTAGCTTTTCCATGACCACATTCGTAAAATCATATAATTTACGAAATTCAGGGTAATGTAAAGCCACATCATCGTAACACATCATCGTACAACATATAATCATTTTGATATTTCATTCATAGCAAAACGTTTATATATCATACATAACCATCACCAATCATATATACATCGGCCATCATGTACATCTTGGCCACAAGTCTATACAAAAGAGCTTTTCTCTATAAACTACATATGTACATGTATACATCTACTGGTCACGCATCCCCTGTGTCTGGGACTAGAGGATATTCTTCTAGATCCTCATCGTCATCTGGATCATCTAAGTCATCACCACCTCTAGGCAATGCTCCCTGTCCTGAGTCATCACCTCCTCGTGGTCTAGACGGTCCAGCCTCGTGATCGTTCATCATTCTTCTCGGCCCAAAGATGCGTGCCATCATCTCATCTTGACTCAGTGTCTCTCGTCGACTCTGCGTCAGATGCTCAATCAAAACCTCCATCTCGATCGTCCTGATCGACACTACAAACTCTTGGAGCGTAGAAGGATATAGCTTAATCACCCTCTGTCTCAACTCCATGGGTAAACCTCTCCAGAAAAGCTCACAACAGTTCGCTTCAGTGAGGTTGGGCAACGGACATCTCCTCCTAATGGTCTCCTCAAATCGTGCTGTGTAAGACATAACTGTCTCACCAGAAAACATGACCATCCTCTCAGTCTGAAGAATATAGTCCCTAACCTCATCAAATCCAGGGTACGCGGGTATAACTGCCTCTCGTGTCTCTGGAGGTGCAGGAGTTGGTGTCGGATCCTTAGGCAGAAACTGATCAGCCAATCGCTGACAGAACTCAGCCCAACTAAATCCCAATAGAATATCCTGGTCACAATACTCCCAGAATACTCGAGCATCTCCCTGAAACATACTTATTGCCAACTGGATTCACATCTCTCGGTCAATGTCGCACATCACCATAATCCTCTCTATGGCATGGAGCCAGTTCTTCATCTCCATCGACTGTCGTCCACCATCAAATATAGGGGGACTGCTAGCTCTGAATGCCTGTACTGCCCGAGCCGAAACTCTCACCCCAATATGTTGGCGTCCACCAACAACTGGAATGTCCACTACTACAGATGGATGAAGTACCGGTCGAGGCTGTACTACATCTACTGGAGCAGGTGCTGGTGTTAGTGCTGGAGGTCTCTTGGGCACCGGGGGTCTAACTATTGGTCGTTGGGAAATAGACAGCCTCACAATAGGTCTCATCCATACCCGTAACACCCCTCTCGGTCGTGGTAGCGGCGGTCTCAAATAAGGAGGTCTGGTCATCTTGCTACCTATAAGATAATTATTTTCACATAAGAAAATAATTCACTAAACTTAAATAGACTACTTACTTGGATAGCGGTACAGGATGCGCGAAGTGTCAAATCAGGATATGGTCAACACTGCTATGATATACCAATTGTGGCAACAGTCGGTAATCTAAACTAGACCAATCGTCAATCCACTCTGATACCAACTGTGGCGGCCTGCCCTTCGTAGAGATCATACAATACTATTACAGTTAAGCTTTATCACTAACTGGGATAGATTGTACTCTCATGGGTCGCCGGCTAATCTATCTCTTTTTAAATCATGACGTTTTTGGGGAAATTTTTTTTTAAACATCATGTAAAACATTATCTGCTATTTACTTTGTTTGCAAGTACAAAGTAATTTACATAATACATTACTTTCGCAACATATATAATTACAAAAGAACTGTTTTCTTTTTCCCTTCCCTTTTATCGCTCAGCGGAAAGACTCTGGTAGGACCATATCCCTTGCCTCCTATCCCATTTGACGCACGCTATCCCGTCCACCATCCAGTCATACAAAGCTACTGAGCTGGTCGCTTACCTGCAACATAAGCAAAAATGGTGAGTTACATGCTCAGTAAGATCAAACATGCAAGAAATAAAAATTTCTATGAATAGTACTATTCATCATGAATAGTAACATTGACTACTATTCCTCATAAATAGTAACTTTGACCACTATTCATGTGAATAGTAAGTTTGACCACAACACAGTATATCAACAATACATCTACCGCGATGTTAGTACTCTCACGAAACTGTCTTATGCTCAATTATGGCATAGTTTCAGTTTTAGGTAATTATCTTATATTATATTCTGGTTTTGAGCTTAGGTTGGCAGTACCATTTAAGTGCACATGACTGGGAGCGGTACATTAGTGCTGACCTCCACAGCCTTAATCTCATAGCCCCGAAGGCAAAATTTTTACATGACTGGAAGCGGTACATCAGTGCTGACCTCCACAGCCTTAATCTCATAGCCCCGAAGGCAAAGTTTACCTCCCTATACGGAAGGTTGGTATGCCAAAAGTGATTTCATTACCGACTTTTTAAAGTTATAACCCGGTGACTTCATATTGCCCCATGGTTAGGAATGGTTCACATTTTAAATTTTAGGTGAGTGAGTTTTATTAACCACGCTCTAGTGCCTGAAGCACAATTTACTGTGTGTCCCATTCTCAATAGTGCCCGTAGCACATTTCGTCTCTCTCTCTACTCTATAATAGTGCCCGTAGCACGTATGTACCTAATTTATAGTTAGTACATCAAAGTTAGTAATAATAATGCTATATGTTACAGACAGGTAAATGTCTGAACTTACCTTATCAGTTTCTTCCCCTTTTCTTTCTTGGATCTTTGATCGCTCTCCTTGTAGATCGATTTTGGGATCCTACAGACAAAACCTTGTCTGTTAATTTCATTTCCATTTATAGCTTTTATTTTTCATTAAAAAGCTTAAATAAAACCTATTTATAACTTTTTAGGCTTTATTCATCATTTTTCCTATTTTTCTCAACTTTTACAAAATTACGATTTTGCCCTTATATTTTGCCAAACTTGCAATTATGCCCCTGACGGAAATTTCTTTTTCCAGACTGCATTTTTGGCTCTCATGAACTTTTCTGGCTCTTTTCTAATCATTACCGGATTCGTTTCTATGTTATTTCCATTTTTCACCTTCCGACCCTCGGGAAGCACTATTCCGACCCTTACGTCGGTTTAGTGATTTTCTATCGTTTCGGAGTCTCAAATGAAAGTTTTACTAGCATTTAAAACGTTCATCTAGACGTTCCCGATCTAGGTCTCTGAGGCTCGGATTTTCCGTAGCCGACTCGGACCTTTATTTCGTTTCCCAAAAACGCCCCCCCTCGTAGTCAGTTTTTCAATTTCACTCGTGTTTTACATTTTTAAAGGGATGGGTTACTATTCATGAACTATCCCTTAGGTTTCCGTTATTCAATTTTCCTTTTGGGACTCAGGTTTCCGACCCGACCCTAAACTTTTATTTTTAATTCTCTTTTTACCCCAAATGCCGTTTTTGAAATTTCGGTAGCATTTCGGCATAAATTTAAGGCTACCGGCGTTAGGTACGCCTCAAACCATATGTACCTGCCACGTACTATACCACAAGCCTATTTTATGTAAAAGTTTCCCAAACTTTTACATAAAAGCTCACACATTTCCCAATTCACATTTTGAACCGCATTCCACAAAATTCTTTCAATTCTGCCCTTAGTTTTAGCCACGGTTTTCCCACTCAAAACCTAACCAAAACTTTTCAATTTTTCAACCAACTTTTAAGCTATTCTAATGTCATTACCTAGCACATTTTCAAGCCAATTTCCATGCATTTTTCAACACAATTTCTTAGGGTTTTTCACCCTTTTAACCCACGGCCATTTAAGAGAAACATGCACCAAATTTTTGTTTCATGCTTTCAATCACATAACCATCATTTTCATAATTAAATGCATGATTTAAACCATCCAAACATCAAGTGAATCATGCAAAAATTATTCACCAAACCCAAAGTAAAACCCACGGCCATATTAGGGTTATTTGACACCAAACTTTTTCCAAGTTTACAACCATACAAATCATGCTTTACATTTGACCAAAATATGATTTAAAGCATTTCCACACTTAAACAATAACAATTCCTCATCAACTACACATGGTAACCCACGGTTTTACCCTTGGAAAAACCAACCAAAATTTTGTTTTTCTTTAAACAAAATGCATGGTTTTTCTTCTAATCACACCCTTAACAAAACCCAAGCACCAAATCAATGAAAACAAACCAAAAATTTTCTCATCTTCATACTATTCATCCCACGGATTTTAGGGAGAAAACAAGCCAAAAATTGCAAACCAAAGAAGGTTACCTTGCTTTCTTGCTTCCTTTTTCTTCAAGGAAGGGTTTGACACCACTTTTGTGAAGGAAACTTGGAAGATTTGCTTGGTTCCTCTTGGTTGCTCACGTATTCCACTAGGGAGAACACTTTGAAAAAAATTTTCTTATGTTTTTGGCTTGGAAAATGTTTCGGCCACGTTGTTCAAAACTTTGTCGACTTAAGTGCTAAAGGAACCAATTAACTTAGCTTCCAACCTATCAAAATGCAACACTTTTCAAACCAATTCTTTCCATTTTTTTCAAAAATTAAATTTAGCTAGTTTTGGCCAAATCTTGGCCTTTAGATCAAAAAAAAACTTAATCTTGGCCATTAATGCCACCAACCACCATATTTCTTACATTTAATTTTTTAGCTTTATGATGTCATAAATGTAAAGTAAAGTGTTAACTTTGACTTTACTATTCACATTAATTCGACTACTTTTTGACTAGTATCGGTTCGAGCTGAAATTTTTCTGAAATCGTCCCGGCAGGTTCCTGAGGTGTCCTGTGCAGTCGGATCAATTTATACTGCTTCCGTTTGATCAAAATCAATCCCGGAAGTTTTTCATCTTTTAGTGCACCGGTTAGGGTTTTCAATGCCATTTTTGGCACCGTTCCACCCGTTTTAATTCAGCGAATTTTATCACCACTGAATTCTTACTCGTCAGTATTGTTAGAACATTTTAATACATTCTGAACAATATAAATACATTTATTTCACTCTTTAAATAGTACAAATTGTTATATACATACATTTGTATATTTTCTTCCGAGAATGCCTGAATTTCCTGGTTGTCACAAGAAGTCTATAGCAAGTTCGACCAATTATCCCGATTGTGTCCATACGTTGTCTCCACTGATAGTGAGAAAATCGAGAAGATGCTGGGAATGTTCTGTCTTGAAATCCCAGCATTGGTGGACAGTGGGTTGACACTGCCCACTACTGTGTTTGATTATGTGAGTAGAGCTTTGAGGGTAGAGTATTATCTAGTTAGACAAAATGAAGAAAAGGAAATGGTATGGGATATCAAAAAGAAGGAAAAGGTTTTGGCAAAAGCTGTACAAGCTGGATCCTAAATTGGACAAAGCAGCAAGCTAAATTAGAACACTAAGGCCAGGCAAGCAAGCACTTCTGGCCAGCCGTCACGAGGAAAGAGGAAAGTGAGTAATTCTGGAAATAGGAGCCAGCAGCAGAGGTTGAATAATAATGCTGGACCTATTGTTTGTTACTACGTTGTTTGCGGAAAAAGACATTCAGGCAGATGTAGACTTGCCCTAAATGCCTGTTTCCAATGTGGAAAGTTTGATGGCCTACCCTTTATGGAAGCCAGACGACACCATCGTGGTCGAGCTCTGAAGCTGACTGTGATCCACCGTTGCCTTATGGGTCGTTGGCAACATACTTAAACTTACTTTTAACTTACTCTGATGCCACCTGTGACTGCTGGTATCTTAGTTTTAACATGCTTTCTTTAATATGTCTATTTTAACTTCCCATTTGAACATGAAAATAGGGAATAAAATTTTTTTTCCTTTCGCAAAATATTTATGTAATGCGTAACTTACAGAAATATTTTATTTCAGAATTGCATATAAAATACAACAATTTTCTTTTCTTCAAATCTTCTCTTTCAAATCGCTCAGTGAAAGACTAGTAGCAGGACCATATCCATAGTAGATTCCCTATCCCCATTGGCACACAGATATCCTGCCGCTATCCAGGTAATCTACTGGACAGATACAGGTTTCTTACGTAAAACATGAACAAACTTGTCAGCTAAAGCTCAGTAAGTTCAAACATAAATACGTGACATATAAAAGCTCTTACCATATCGTAACGAGCATCTCTGTTACCAACTGTGGCATCAGCGTAATCATAACACATAACATAGCTCTATCACCAACTATGACTTCAGAGCATTAACATAACATATGATATGCACCATTCATTGCTTTAAACATTCATATGTAACATAGTAAGCATACTTAACACTGACTTGAACATCATAAACATACTTGATATCATATCATACTTCAAATTACTTACTTTTCGTAAGCCTATTTCACAACACATCGCATACTAGTATCATATACTAGTAGTAATAACAATTCATACATATAAAATACTCATACCATATAGTACCGAGCATTAAACTCTGATACCAAACTGTGGCATCAATAACCAAAAATAATAATTTAACCATGAATACTACTACTCGTCAGGAATAGTACCTTAACTTTGACCAAACACTACTCACGTCAACTCTGACCAAGATCACTAAATGTATAGTTAGTGTCTATTATTCTCAATTATGGTCCCCAATTCAGTTTTGGGTCATTATCTTTTATTTAGTTCTAGTTTTGGACCCATATTGGCCATACCGATGGTGCGCACTACTGAGAGGGACCCGTTGACCAATCCTCCAGGCTAATGAGTGTTTGGCTCTATCCTCGTAGGATCTGAAAAGGAACCGCCAAGTGATCATTTCTGGGAGCTGGTACGCCATTAGTGGTTTCATTACCATCTTTCAATTTTAGTTCCTACCGGGTGGTATTATTTATCACCTCAAAGTCAGGAACTTCTATTGCCCATAGGTCTTACTTATTTTCTCTCTAAGGGTGTGTCTTAATTTTAGTCACACTCTTACGATAGTGTGCCCGTAGTACACTTCTCATTTTCTTATTTTGTTGGGGTGTTAGTCAATCTACACCCTAGTGCCCGTAGGACTTAACACCAAATGTACAATTATTACATAATTAGTATCACTGTATTTCATGTTGCAGACAAATTTAAATGTCTGAACTTACTACATATAACACATCAATATAAATATGTCAAGTCAATTTATATATGACTTAGACATAGCACATAGTTCATAACATGACTAGTCTATTCATGTTGCAGTCAATTAAATGCTTGAACTTACTGATACTCTTGCACCTATCTCCCTTCTCGGGTCCGCAGACGTTCATTCGTTGTGTCTAGATCGGGTTCTTATAACCAAAAAATCAACGGTTATTTTCAATCTTATTTCATACATAAAACTGAACAAAACATAAAACTTTTACGTTTTGTTTCTCAATCATAAACTTAGGGGTCTAAAATCCCATTTTCCACTTTTTTGTTAACTTTTGGTAAAATTACCATTTTTCAATTATGGCCTTAGGACACCGTTTCTAGCCTTAATGGCCCTTTTCCCAACTTTTGACAAAATGACCATTTTATCCTTAACTTTTGACAAAATGATTGTTTTTCCCCTAGTTCACTGTTCTCACTATGAACCCACTTTCTGGTGGTTTAAAACCTAAATTTAGCCCTTAGAATATTATTTTAATTATTCTAAGACATTCACGGTCATTTTCGAGCATTTCAGAAAATTTTGGTCAAAATGACCATTTACCCCTGACGAGTCTTGGGACAATATCATTTTCATTTTAACATTCTATATAGTTATTTTATGCCGAAAAATAATGAAATAATGTTTCTTAGGCTTTACTAAATTTTTACGGCATCCTTTGCTACATTTTCTAATTTTACTATTCATCGACCTTGGGTGGCACCATTTTAGTCCTCTTTTTATGGGGCCTAGGTCACCGAGGGGGCTCAGGTTTCCATCCCGACCATATTTTACCCTTCGATTCGTGAAATACCCCTTTGTGCAGTTTTTGAAATGTCGACAGCATTTCTGCTTAATTTTTAGGTTCCCGGCGTTTAGGAAATACCACAAAACCATCTAACCAAATTCTAATCTGCCACGTACTATACCAGAGTCTTATATTTTTACGTAAAATTCAATTTTTATGTAAAAATCGTCACATTCCCACACATTTTTTTTCATCATTTTCGTCCATTTTTCTTACAATTTCACATGATAAAATACATAATTAATACATAATCATTTCAGAACATAAATTAAGGAACGAAGAGACCGAAATCATTATTGAAATCGTCCCACCGGCGATTGAACGAACCATTCGGCCTTGCGCGAAAAAACTTTTTTCCGCCGTTCTTCACTTTTCAAGTTTCGGTTTGCAAAGTCGATGCCGCGGATGTGTCCGGAACATCGAAAATAGCCCAACGGGCCATTTTTCAATTTTTGGTCACAGGGTCACCGTTGACCAGTGTTGACTCACTGTTGACCGGCATTGACTGGCAGTGGCAATGAAAAAGGCCGAACACCATCTCGTAGATCTCGACGTGAGGAACCCATTGGTAGTGTTAATTTCACCAATCGAGGCCCTTATCACCGAAATCGAACCCACGAAAGTTTATCGGTGGTGGCACTGTTCAATCTCCGCTGTGCTGGGGTTGTTGCCCAAAATTGGTTTGGGGCTTTTGTTCCCTGTGCTTCTCTGAGCATTTTGGTACCAACCGCATCACTCAACTCCGCCATAATCATCAGATTCCACGGCGGTGATGGCGACGGTGACGGGCAAACTTGGGCGGGGTGATCCGGCGACCGTTGAGCTAAAATAAGGCCTAGGTTTTGTTCTACCCTTCACCACAAATCCATTGGGACCAGAATCGTGGCATTTGGACCTCGGACGGTGAAGATATGGCCGTTCAAAAATTTTGACCACCGGTAGCTTCAGGCGGCGCATGCAGCGTGCTCTGGCGGCTGCTCCGTCGACTCGACCCACCGTTGGACTCAGCTCGGCAAGAGCTTTCCAACGAGACCGGTGGTGTCGAAAATGGACACCGTTTCGAGTGATCAGTTATTGTTCATTTTTTAGGTAGTGTGGGGGAGAAAATAAGATAAGGCAAAATTATGAGACCCTATTTGCAATTATCAATTTTTTGCCCTTATATATACTTTTTTTTGTCCAAAATTTCAACATGAGCTATCCTGACTTATTTGGGTGTGCTGAACCCAAATATATCAGTTTTACTTTCATTCGAGTTCATCTTGACCAGTTTCTGATACTACGAATTTCTGGTCAAAATTTACCTTTTGTGCTCAGTTAACTAATTTGAGCATTCTGACAGGTTATACTGACTAATTTAGGCATACTGAACCCAAATTTATCAGTTTTACTTTCATCTGAGGTCATCTTGACCAGTTTCCAGTACTGCATATTCCTAGTCAAAATTTACTTTTTGTGCTCAAATGACTAATTTGAGCATTCTGATTCCAAATATATCAGTTTATATCAAGAAAAGGTCATCTTGACCAATTTCTTGATATCGCATATTCCTCAGTCAAAAATAGCATTTTATGCTCAATTGACTATTTTGAGTATACTGATTCTAAATATATCAGTTTTACATCAAGAAAAGGTTATCTTGACCAATTTCTTGATACTGTGTGTAACACACATGCATACACATATAACACACATGCACACACATATTCCTCAGTCAAAAATAGCATTTTATGCTCAATTGACTATTTTGAGTATATTGATTCTAAATATATCAGTTTTACATCAAGAAAAGGTTATCTTGATCAATTTCTTGATACTGTGTGTAACACACATGCATACACATATAACATCACTACTGTAACTCTTTCATCTTTTAGTGGACTTGTCTTACCACAAGTCACCTTCTAGAACTCTCGATACCAAAATGGCACCGTTTTTTCTTGTTTCGGTTCTGTGAAATTTTTCCACAACCGAATTTCTCACCTTTAACATTGTCATAACATTTTATCACATTCTAAACAATGTTAAATCATTCATTTCACATTTTAAACCTAAAAATCATAATGTACATTCAATGTATCTATTTTTCGAGAATGGTGAAATTTCTCGGTTGTCACATTCACCCTTCCTTATAAAATTTTTGTCCTCGAAAATTGAGACAATTAGGGGTACAACGATTTCATTCCCTCTTCACTTTCTTACATAGCCTCCCCAATACTATGATTCCTCCATAGTACTTTGACTAGTGGAATCGTGTTATTCCTTAGCATCTTTTCTTTTGCTTCAAGGGGTTTACCAACCTTTTACATTCCAACAGCTTCATCTGTTGAACCCTTATATTTCTGTCAGAAGAAACATTCGTAGAGTGGCTCTTTTCCTTGTTCGGATAGTGTTAACGTCATCCTCTTGTATCCATTCCGGCGTGATAAATGCACATAACCCATTTATGACATATTCTGCCCTTTTTTTTAGGGTAGAACAACAAGAATCATTTCGACATGTCTTAACATAGCAACATGTCTTTAATATTTAGCGTATATTCTACTCTATGATGTAATGATTCTTATTGTATCATTACATAACATGTACATGTCATTTCGAATATTTCAACATAACATAAAGGCTATATATATGTTAGCCTTATACATCGAATTTTCCTGGAGATAGAAAACTCTTTTTCATCATTTGTATCATCATGTACGTCATCGAATATCTTGGCCTATAGTGGATGTTCCTTGAACCACATTTGCCTCCGCTTTAGTTCTGTCGTGAGTTAGAGAAAACTCATCAGTTCTTCAGCAATAATCTACAGGACTCGTTACAGAAGTCCCTATCAGTTTCTCGTAGCGCACAGCATACTTTAGAATTATGTCAAAGGACATCGGCTGTAGTCTCTCAGTCCGATGAATGAATTCACGTATATTCGCAACTCCAGGGAACTTAGGCAGTTTCACTTCCCTGCTTGCCCATAAGAAACAAGAAACTAGGGCTGATGCTAGACTCCTCTCGGAGATTTGCTCGATCGTGGTATGGAGAAACTCGACACAGTTAAAAGCTCATCCTGATCACAAGAATCTCAATACACACGAGAATGTCTTCCTAAGAGATATCAATAGTTAACAGGACTCAGTTATCCTGATTAATGGCGTACAATCGGGGAATTTAGCTAGATGGTATAAAACCAATCCTATGTTCCCATGGAGTGGTACGGTGTTGTTTGCCACTTAGTTTTGAGGGCACAGTTTGGGCAGAATCTTCTTTTTTACTCTAGACAGTCCTTTAGCACTGTACAGTTGTGATCTCATGAACAGTGGTCTCATCATCTCTTCATCTTCTCCTTGTCATCTTAGATCTCGTCATTTCATTACTATAAAATGTTTATCTTCAATCAATAAACATTTACAAATTTAAAATAAACTAACTTACTTGAACTGACGAGTAGGCTGCGCTTTGTGCCAGGAGGGATATGGTCAAACTACTCTGATACCAACTGTGATGGCCTACCCTTCGTGGAGGCCAAATGTCACCATCATGGTCGAGCTCTGAAGCCGACTGTGATCGATCGTTGCTTTATGGGTCGTCGACAACATACTTAAACTTACTTTTAACTTGCTTTGATACTCCCTGTGACGGCTGGCATCTTAATTTTAACATGCTTTCTTTAATATGCCTATTTTAACTTCCCATTTGAACATGAAAATAGGGAATAAAATTTTTTTTTCTTTCGCAAAATATTTCTGTAATGCGTAACTTATAAAAATATTTTATTTCAGAATTGCATATAAAATACAACAATTTTCTTTTCTTCAAATCTTCTCTTTCAAATCGTTCAGTGAAAGACTAGTAGCAGGACCATATCCACAGTGGATTCCCTATCCCCATTGGCACACAGATATCCTGCCGCTATCCAGGTAATCTACTGGACAGATACAGGTTTCTTACGTAAAACATGAACAAACTTGTCAGCTAAAGCTCAGTAAGTTTAAACATAAAATACGTGACATATAAAAGCTCTTACCATATCGTAACGAGCATCTCTGTTACCAACTGTGGCATCAACGTAATCATAACACATAACATAGCTCTATCACCAACTATGACTTCAGAGCATTAACATAACATATGGTATACACCATTCATTGCTTTAAACATTCATACGTAACATAGTAAGCATACATAACACTTGAACATCATAAACATACTTGATATCATATCATACTTCAAATTACTTACTTTTCGTAAGCTTATTTCACAACACATCGCATACTAGTATCATATACTAGTATCAATAACATTCATACATATAAAATACTCATATCATATAGTATCGAGCATTAACCTCTGTTACCAAACTGTAATAACCAAAAAGAATAATTTAATCATGAATAGTACTACTCGCCAGGAATAGTACCTCAACTTTGACCAAACACTACTCATGTCAACTCTGACCAAGATCACTAAACATACAGTTAGTGTATATTATTCTCAATTATGGTTCCCAATTCAGTTTTGGGTCATTATCTTTTATTTAGTTCTGGTTTTGGATCTATATTGGTCGTATCGATGGTGCGCGCTATTGGGAGGGACCCGTCAGCCAATCCTCCAATCTAATGGGCCTTCGATTCTATCCTCGTAGGATCTGAAAAAGAACCCCCAGGTGATCATTTCTGGGAGCTGGTATGCCATCAGTGGTTTCATTGCCATCTTTCAATTATAGTTCTTACCGGGTGGTATTATTTATCATCTCAAAGTCAGGAACTTCTATTACTTGTACGTCTTACTTATTTTCTTTCTAAGGGTGTGTCTTAATTTTAGTCACACTCTTTCCATAGTGTACCCACAGTACACTTCTCCTTTTCCTATCTCGTTGGGGTGTTAGTCAATCTACACCCTAGTGCCTGTAGGACTTAACACCAAATATACAATTAGTGCATAATTAGTATCACCACATTTCATATTGTAGACAAATTTAAAAGTCTAAACTTACTGCATATAACACATCAACATAAATATGTCAAGTCAATTTATATATGACTTTGACATAAGACATAGTTCATAACATGACTAGTCCATTCATGTTGCAGTCAATTAAATGCTTGAACTTACTGATACTCTTGCACCTATCTCCCTTCCCGGGTCCGTAGACGTTCCATCGTTGTGTCTGGATTGGGTTCCTATAACTGGAAAATCAACGGTTATTTTCAATATTTTTTCATACATGAAACTGAACAAAATATAAAAATTTTACGTTTTATTTCTCAATCATAAACTTAGGGGTCTAAAATCCCATTTTCCACTTTTTTGTTAACTTTTGGTAAAATTACCATTTTTCAATTATGGCCTTAGGACACCGTTTTTAGCCTTAATTGCCCTTTTCCTAACTTTTGACAAAATAACCATTTTGTCTCTAACTTTTGATAAAATGACCGTTTTGCCCCCAGTTCACTTTTCTCACTGTGAACCCACTTTCCGTTGGTTTAAAACCTAAATTTAGCCCTTAGAATATTATTTTAATTATTCTAAGACATTCACGGTCCTTTCTGAGCATTTTGAAAATTTTTGGTCAAAATGACCATTTTACCCCTGACGGGTCTTGCGATCGTATTATTTTCATTTTAATATTCTATCGAGCTATTCTATGCCCAAAAATCATGAAATAATGTTTCTTAGGCTTTACTAAATTTTTATGGCATCCTTTATCGCAATTTCTCATTTTACTATTCACTGACCCTCGAGTGGCACTATTCCGACTCTCGGTCGTTAATCCTCTTTTTCCCAAGCCTAGGTCACCAAGGGGGCTCGAGTTCCCATCCTGACCATATTTTACCCTTCGGTTCCTAAAATACCCCTTTGTGCCATTTTCGAAATTTCGACAGCATTTCTGCTTAATTTTTAGGTTCTTGGCATTTAGGAAACGCCTCAAAACCATCTAACCAAATTCTAATATACCATATACTATACCAGAGGCCTATATTTTTACGTAAAATTCAATTTTTACGTAAAAATCTTCACATTCCCACACATTTTTTTTCATCATTTTCATCCAGTTTTCTTACAATTTCACATGGTAAAATACATAATTAATACATAATCATTTCAAAACATAAATCAAGGAATGAAGGGATCGAAATCACTACCGAAATCATCCCACCGGCGATCGAATGAACCGTTCGGCCTCACGCAAACAAACTTTTTTCAACCGTTTTGCACTTTTCAAGTTTCGGTTTGTAAATCTGATGCTATGAATGTGTCTGGAACATCGAAAATAGGCCAACGGACTATTTTTCAATTTTTGGTCATAGGGTCACTGTTGACTGGCATTGACCATCGTTGATCGGCGTTGACTCATCGTTGACCGACGTTGATTGGCTGTGGCGATGAAAAAGGCCGACAACATCTCATAGATCTCGACATGAGGAACCCATTGATGGTGTTAATTTCACCAATCGAGGCCCCTATCACCGGAATCGAACCCCCAAAAGTTTGTCGGCGACGGCATTGTTTAATCTCTACCATGCTAGGGTTGTTGCCCAAAATTTGTTTGGAGATTTTGTTCTGTTAGGAAATGCCCTAAGTATTAGAGACATTTTGATGTATTCATTTTGAACTGGATAATAAAATTATACTTAGAGGTTATTCATTACATTGCTATCTGTCCTCGTCTTTTTTACATGTTAAAGTAAATGTAAGCAAATATGGCTCACTGACTGCTTGTGTTAAAACTGTTAGAACGTTGCATGCAATGGATTTTTGTATGCGAGAAGACAATGTTCTAAAGTTAGCAGTCTAAACTATGGTCTGTACTCTATGGGGTTACACCGAGCATCTAACTCATGTTAAGACTATTATGTTGTCTAAAGCCTTGGAGGGGACGGTCTGTCTTGACTGTCTGGAGCTGGACTCCCAAGTAGAGACATGGATATGTTGCTTGGTGGTGACATATTAGACCGGGACTAAAGCATGATTGATCTACGTAGTCCGCTATGAGTGGATCAATCTGCTTTTGACGTTCATTGTGCAATAACCTTAATCCTGAGTAAATGAACTACTTCATGTATATGACTTGTGTACTTTGATGTTCCAATGGATAAAGCGTCTCAGAGGTAGTAAGCTTATAGACCGGTTCGTTGGGTGCATGACTTGTATACGATGAAGGGTTTGTTTGCAGATATCGGAATCATAGCTCTGAGGAGTTAAAGGTATCCTCTTAAAGGCATTATACTGAATGTGAGAATGGACAAGGCCTTGGGTCGTCTGCTGGGCGGATGACTTCTTATTCACATATGGTGAATAATCATTTTCTTGATTCGATAGTATAATGGAACTTTAAGATAGCTTGATCAGTAGGATTAAACGGACTTTGACCTAAGGTTGATCATGGATATCATATGAGGGTTTTGCATATATGACAAGGTCATTGGATGGTAGCTCGTCACAGGCTTACGTAATACGGTACATAATTGGGAGTTCAGTTTCAGGTTTATAGTGGTGTGACTCTGAAATTAGTGATCATATGATTGAGTTGTTCGGTACAGAATGATGATCATATGGAATCACGGGAGCCCGATTATATATGTCCAATCAGTCCCTCTACTAGCTCCACATAATTCCTTAACGTTTGGCAAATTGATTTGTGTATGCTATAGGCTAGTTTATTATGCATGGATGGTGATGACACAGGATTAGGATGGTAGACAAGATTCTCTCCGGTTGGATTCAGATTTTGTTTTGGATAATAGAGTACACAATTATTCGAACTCCAAATAAAGTTGCCATGATTTTATTTGAGATTGGATTGGAGTTGTAGAAAATTATCCATGAGAACAAGAATATGAAACACAACCGTTTTCTGGAATTTGAATTTTGAATTTTGAAATTTGAATTTTGAATTTTGAAATTTGAAATTTGAATTTTGAATTTGAAATTTGAATTTGAAATTTGAATTTGAAATTCAAATTTGAAATTTAAATTTGAAATTTGAAATTTAAATTTGAAATTTGAATTTGAAATTTGAATTTGAAATTTGAAATTCAAATTTTGAATCACAGTCCAAGTAGGATTCGAATTTGTTGGGGAAAATCCACAAGGTTTGAAATTCGAATTTGAGTTGGATTTGGAGAGGATAATCTTGTTAGAATCCTACTTGAATTTTGAATCAAAATCCCAACAAAAGTGGGCGAATTTTTTGAGGATAATCCTCAATGGAAAATTCGGTTTTTGTAGATAAGATTCAAGGGAAAATTCAAGTTTCAATCCTAGTTGAATTTGGATTCTCTCCCTCCCTAAAAGTGGCCGAAATTTTGGAGGCTTTATCCTAGGAAATTCAGTTATTTTTGGATAAGGTTGAGATGAGATTTAGCTTGAAAAATCCTAGTGGAATTTTGATTCTTCCTGATCCTAAAAGTGGCCGAAAATTTGGAGAAGATTTTCTCCTAAAGATTTCGGATTTTTTGGTTGAAAAAGGGAGATAAAATTCTAGTTAAAATCTTGTTGAGATTTGGATTGGATCTATCCTAAGAAAACCGAATTTTTAGTGGAGATTCTCCCTTGGAAAAATTCGGATTTTATGGGTTTGGATAAGGGAAAATATCTTTTCCGAATCCAATTCAAATTCAGAGATTCACCTCATGCAGGTCTATAAATAGAGGACCTACCACTCTAGTTCTCTTAGACCACAGACTCTCAGGTGAGCAGGCTTATTGTTGCACAGCTCATCGTGACAATAAAGTTCTTTAGAGATCTGGGTGGTCGGAAGAAGACTAGCAGTGCTAGCATACCGATCGAGGTTCAGAGTACCCACACACTCAGCCATTCGGGAATTGGAGAATAGTAGAGAAGGCTAGTTGGTTGAAGCCTCCGGTCACTCTCCTCCTGTTCATTGGCGTCCTTGAGGTATGAGTTTTAATTGTTGTTGATTTATTGTATATGGCATCATGAGATATTTAACGATCTAAAAATTTTTATTGTTCCGCTGCGCCACTCTGATACGCTTTTACCGGTTTATTTTCCTACAATTGGTATCAGAGCCATCTCATGACTATGCCATGCACATAAATTAGACAATTACTTAGTCTTTTTATTTATGTATGGATTTGATATTTAGAGAGTGGCATTCTAGGGTTCCTTTATGTTGTTATCATATATTATGTATAAAGTATGTGGTTATTTTAATTTTTTGAATTATTATAAGCATGCTTGTTTATACCGGTTATGGTTCCTTAGAATTTAGAAAAATTGTATCTAGGAATTTTTATGTAACCATGGGAGCAGTTTATTAACACTGTAATTTTTCCCATGGATATTAATTCTTGTCTCTTAGAATTTTTATGGTTAGAATTTTTGAACACCGGAAACGGTTTAGGAATTTTTTATGTAATTATTCTTGGAGGAGATTGAAGATAGAAGACCGTAATTTATTTTTCCCAAAAGTTAAATTTAATTTAAAGATTGAAATTTTGATTGTGTGGAAAATTTCAATTTAATTGGGATTCAAATTAATTTTTTGGAGATCTTAATAGGTAAATTGGAATATGGCATGAAAATCGAGACACGACCCCTCGGGATAGGCCGACAAACCTTGGTGGGGTTGCAGCCCCTACCCTCGGGCAGGATGGGGCTGCGGCAGCCCCTGTGCAGGCCCACACCACCCACGGCCGCAGGCTCTGCCTGCAGCCAGGGGTGGCCGTGGCCTGCCCAAGGCTGGCCGCAGCCTGGGCGTGCAGCCTCTGGCTGCAGGCGCTGCCAGCAGCCTGCCGCCTGCTGCGCCCAGTCTGGGCGGCAGCCTGGCACTGCAGGCTTGGCCTGCAGCCCGGCAGGGCTGCACAAGGGGCAGCCGTGGGCTGCCAGCCCCTCCGGGGTTGGTGGCTGCCCACGGCGGCTGCCGCCTTCACGGGCGGCGGTCTGACGGTCCAAAAATCAGAAAATTTTGATTTTTAAATTTGAGATTTAATTTTAAACCATGTTTAAAAATATGTAATTAAAAATTTGAAATTTTGTAATTACATATTATTACACATGATGTTTAAAATTGTTTAAAATTTGAATTAGAAATTTAAATTTGAAATTCGAATTTGGAATTTGAATTTGAAATTTAAATTTTTGAAGATTTAAATTTTAAATAATTCATGGGATGAGAAATAAATGGAGAGGCTACATAAAGATGGATACAAGAAGACGGAACAAAATTCAAGACCCAAAGAATGCTTTGGATGGAATTTTGTAATCTTTATTTTCTTTGTTCTAGGATGGAACCATGGCTTGGTTATTCTGTCAATTATTTTTCTGTGATATGTCATGGATGTATAAATATGTATTGATGGATGTTTTGTATGCATATTTGATAACATGTCATATAGGATAGGTGAGTGCCGCTCATACTATATTGATCATACATAATTTGTCAAAACTTGCATGTTTTTCAAAATATTGAGTGGGAGAGGGTTTCAAACAAAACCCACGGCCTCCATTGTTGATCCATATGTGAAAGCATGGTAACGCCTCGCGTCAGTTCTGACCTGACCACACCCCTCGGTAGGTGTTTACCGCCGCCGGTATACTAGATTGGATCTCCTATGTGGAAAACGTGTTCGGGTGCGATCCTATTCATGACCACCCCTCGGTGGCTTGGTAGGACGTGGATCGGGCTACGTAAACAATGGTTATACACTCAAGACTTGTTTAGTTATTAACCTTCCCTAGAAGCTCTGTTAACTAAACTGGTGGCCAAATAAGCGGTTATTAATATATGTCTTAACCTTGGAGGATTTAAGGTAACATATATTAATTGGACGGGGTCCATGTTCCGGCTATTTGTTCTCATGACCACCCCTCGGTGGCTTGGGGCAATAGGTGCTGAGAATTACCGTTGCAATGCTACATTTTTTTTCAAGTTTCATGTAGGAACATACTTGTATGTTTTATTTGCTAAATTATCTGCATATTTGCTTGGGCTTTGTAATGATGTCTAGTATAATTTTATTTCAGTTCAAAATGTCACCGACACCCCTCATTTCGATACTTACTGAAAATAAGTTGAATGGCGACAATTATAAAGATTGGAAAAGAAATCTATTAATAGTTCTCAGCTGCGAGAGACACAAGTTCGTACTGGATGAACCATGCCCACCTGGGCCCAAACCTGACACACCACTTGAGGAGGTCCCGGTTGCCTATAATCGTTGGAGAGAATCCAATGAGATAGCTCGATGCTACATCCTTGCTAGCATGACGAGTGCTTTACAAAAGCAGCATGAGACTTATCAAGTTGCTGGGGAGATCATGGAAAATCTGGAGGACATGTTCGGAAGGCCAAGAAAAATTGGCTCGACAGTCCGCTATAACCAGCATTATGAACTCTAAGCAAAAGGCGGGTGCTCCGGTGAAGGACCATATGATCACTCTAATGGGATTCTTCGCTGAGGCTGCCGAGAATAGTGCTGAGTTGGACTATAACACCCAGATCGAGATGGTGTTCAAGACTCTGTCTAAAGATTTTGTGGGGTTTAAGGCCGCATACAATCTAGCGACAAAGGAGTTAGGACTTACCGAGCTCATGAAGCAACTACAGGCTTATGAGCGGATGATCAGGGATGAGGATACGGTCCGACCTAAAGGAGAGGCCAATTTGGCGGAATCTTCCAATCCCTCACGGAAGAGGAAGAGGCCAAATAAGAAGCAAGTGGCTTCCAGTTCTTCTAATCCTCCTGTCTCGGACGGGAAGAAGAAGAAGAAGAACAAGAAGCCGAAGGACCCTAAAAAGTCCAAATGCTTCCACTGTGGGAAGGTAGGTCACTTCAAGAAGGCTTGCCGGGAATTCCTAGCCTCCAAGGGCAAGGAAGGTAAGGAACTTCATTACTTAGAAGCGTGTTTGGTGGAAGAATCGAAAGACACATGGGTCATTGATTCGGGTGCCACTAATCATGTTTGTGTTTCTATGCAGGGGTTCGTGGAAACGAGAAGTCTACATGATAGGAGCCTCTCGTTGCGGACTGGAGATGGTAGCTTTGTGGTGGCTGAGGCAGTGGGAGACGTTCATCTTTATTTTGATCAATTTAGGTTTATTTTATTGAAAGACTGTTTTTATGTTCCTAATTTTAGGAGGAACCTTATATCGGTAGCTTGTTTAATAAAGGATTCTTATTCAGTTTCTTTTAGTAAAAGAGTTGATATTCGTAGAAATAAGTCTTTTATCTGTTCTGGATGGATGGATGGAAACCTATATTTGATCAGACCAAAGATGTACTCACTGCTTGACACTGAATTAATTGATAACTCTAAAAGGTTGAAAGTTTCTCACTCTAACAAGGCGTATCTTTGGCATTTAAGACTTGGTCATATTAATCAGGATAGGATTCAAAGATTGGTGAAAGACGGTCCTCTGGAATCTCTGGAGGAGGTACGACTTCCCCAATGTGAGTCTTGTCTAGAAGGTAAGATGACTAAGAGGTCTTTTGGAGCTAAGGGTACAAGGGCATAGGAGCTCTTAGAAATTGTGCACACTGACGTATGTGGCCCCATGAACATCACAGCACGAGGAGGGTTCGAGTACTATGTCTCTTTCATAGATGATTACTCGAGGTATGGATATGTGTATCTGATGCACCGCAAGAGCGAAACCTTTGACAAGTTCAAAGAGTATCGTGCGGAAGTGGAAAAGCAATTGGATAAATCCATAAAGACACTTCGATCTGATCGAGGTGGCGAATACCTCTTTGATGAATTTCTAGGACATCTTGTAGAGAACGGGATTTTATCCCAATTGACTGCACCTGGTACTCCACAACAGAATGGTGTAGCCGAAAGGAGAAACAGGACCTTATTGGATATGGTACGGTCCATGATGAGTTACTCAACGCTGCCATTATCATTTTGGGGACATGCTTTACAAATGGCGTGCTATATTCTGAACCAGGTTCCGAGCAAACCAATTCCTAGAACTCTGTATGAATTGTGGCATGGCAGGAAGCCCTCCCTTAGACATATGAGAATATGGGGCTGCCCGGCACATGTACTGGATGGGAATGCGAAGAAGTTGGAACCAAGATCAGAATTGTGCATGTTTGTAGGGTATTCAAAGGGAACTAAAGGAGGTCTGTTCTATAACCCGAAGGAACAAAAGGTCATTGTCTCAACCCATGCGACATTCTTGGAGGAAAGTCACATGAATGACTTTAAGCCTCGAAGCAAAGTGGTGCTAGAGGAGTTATCGGGTGAAAGAACTGCTCCACAGATTTCGGTCTTGGACGCAAGTCCGAGTTCCAGTGAAAGACCTGCAGACGATCAACAATTTAGGGTGCCTCGTCGTAGTGGGAGGGTTTCTAAGAAACCTAATTTCTTTATGTATGATGCTGAGGTATACCAGGCCGAGGCTCATGAGCATGAGGAAGATCCGGTCACATATGATGAAGCTATAAAGGATGTTGATTCTAGATCTTGGAAACAAGCTATGAACAATGAGATGGATTCTATGAAATCCAACTCTGTTTGGGAACTTGTAGATTTTCCGGATGGGATAAAACCCATTGGATGCAAATGGGTCTACAAAAGAAAGAAGGATGCGGAAGGGAGAGTGGAAACTTTCAAAGCTAGACTGGTTGCAAAGGGATACACGCAAAAGGCTGGAATCGATTACGAGGAAACCTTTTCGCCTGTTGCTATGCTGAAGTCTATCCGTATTCTTCTGTCCATTGCTGCGGCTCTCGATTACGAGATTTGGCAAATGGATGTCAAGACGGCATTCTTGAATGGCCATCTTGAAGAGTGTATCTATATGATACAGCCCGAAGGGTTCGTAGCAAAAGGCCAAGATAAGAAAGTCTGCAAGTTGCTTAGATCCATTTACGGATTAAAGCAGGCATCCCGCTCATGGAACCAGAGGTTTGATCAAGCGATTAAGACATTTGGTTTTGAGCAGAACGTTGATGAACCTTGTGTTTATAAACGTATTAAGGATGGAAAAGTGGTCTTTCTGATACTCTATGTCGATGATATACTACTCATTGGGAATGATGTAGGGAACTTATCATCGGTCAAGCTTTGGTTACACCAACAGTTTGACATGAAGGACTTGGGAGAAGCTAATTATGTTCTAGGCATTCGTCTCTTCAGAGATCGAAAGAACAAAATGATAGCGTTATCCCAAGCTTCATACATAGATAAAATAATTGACAAATATGCAATGCTAGAGGCAAAGAAAGGCTCACAACCTTCTATTGCCGGTTTAACTCTTTCATTGGATGACTGTCCCAAGACATCGAAAGAAAGAGAGCGTATGAGTAAGGTCCCTTATGCATCCGCTGTGGGTAGCCTTATGTACGCTATGCTTTGCACTCGGCCGGACATATGTTTTGCAGTAGGTATGGTGAGTCGATATCAAGCGAATCCTGGAACCAAGCACTGGCAAGCAGTAAAGCATATACTCAAGTATCTTAAGAGAACGAGGGATTATATGCTAGTGTAATCTGGAGGGGACCTAACACCCGTAGGATACACGGACTCAGACTTCCAGACTTGTAAGGATTCGAGGAAATCGACATTTGGATCAGTGTTTTTGCTCGGAGGAGGCGCCATTGTGTGGAGGAGCGTGAAGCAGGGCTGCACAGCTGACTCTAGTATAGAGGCTGAGTATGTGGCTGCGGCTGAGGCATCTAAAGAAGCGGTTTGGCTCCGCAAGTTCTTTAGAGACCTTGAGGTCATTCCGGGTGTTGACAAGCCTATCACACTTTACTGTGATAATACAGGGGCTATTGCCAACACAAGGGAATCTCGGCACCACAAGAGGACCAAGCACATCGATCGGAGGTATCACATTATTAGAGGGCATGTGGAGATAGGACAAGTGGATGTATGTAAGATCGCGTCCGAGGACAACATCGCTGATCCCTTTACTAAGACTTTGGTAGCTAGAAGCTTTGAGAGGCATGTAGAGGCGATGGGGATGCGTAACATGGCATATCTGCTGGCTTAGGGCAAGTGGGAGATTGTTAGGAAATGCCCTAAGTATTAGAGACATTTTGATGTATTCATTTTGAACTGGATAATAAAATTATACTTAGAGGTTATTCATTACATTGCTATCTGTCCTCGTCTTATTTACATGTTAAAGTAAATGTAAGCAAATATGGCTCACTGACTGCTTGTGTTAAAACTGTTAGAACGTTGCATGCAATGGATTTTTGTATGCGAGAAGACAATGTTCTAAAGTTAGCAGTCTAAACTATGGTCTGTAGTCTATGGGGTTAGACCGATCATCTAACTCATGTTAAGACTATTATGTTGTCTAAAGCCTTGGAGGGGACGGTCTGTCTTGACTATCTGGAGCTGGACTCCCAAGTAGAGACATGGATATGTTGCTTGGTGGTGACATATTAGACCGGGACTAAAACATGATTGATCTACGTAGTCCGCTATGAGTGGATCAATCTGCTTTTGACGTTCATTGTGCAATAACCTTAATCCTGAGTAAATGAACTACTTCATGTATATGACTTGTGTACTTTGATGTTCCAATGGCTAAAGCGTCTCAGAGGTAGTAAGCTTATAGACCGGTTCGTTGGGTGCATGACTTGTATACGATGAAGGGTTTGTTTGCAGATATCGGAATCATAGCTCTGAGGAGTTAAAGGTATCCTCTTAAAGGCATTATACTGAATGTGAGAATGGACAAGGCCTTGGGTCGTCTGCTGGGCGGATGACTTCTTATTCACATATGGTGAACAATCATTTTCTTGATTCGGTAGTATAATGGAACTTTAAGATAGCCTGATCAGTAGGATTAAACGGACTTTGACCTAAGGCTGATCATGGATATCATATGAGGGTTTTGCATATATGACAAGGTCATTGGATGGTAGCTCGTCACAGGCTTACGTAATACGGTACATAATTAGGAGTTCAGTTTCAGGTTTATAGTGGTGTGACTCTGAAATTAGTGATCATATGATTGAGTTGTTCGGTACAGAATGATGATCATATGGAATCACGGGAGCCCGATTATATATGTCCAATCAGTCCCTCTACTAGCTCCACATAATTCCTTAACGTTTGGCAAATTGATTTGTGTATGCTATAGGCTAGTTTATTATGCATGGATGGTGATGACACAGGATTAGGATGGTAGACAAGATTCTCTCCGGTTGGATTCAGATTTTGTTTTGGATAATAGAGTACACAATTATTCGAACTCCAAATAAAGTTGCCATGATTTTATTTGAGATTGGATTGGAGTTGTAGAAAATTATCCATGAGAACAAGAATATGAAACACAACCGTTTTCTGGAATTTGAAATTTGAATTTTGAAATTTGAATTTTGAATTTTGAATTTGAAATTTGAATTTGAAATTTGAATTTGAAATTTGAATTTGAAATTTAAATTTGAAATTTGAAATTTGAAATTTGAATTTGAAATTTGAAATTCAAATTTTGAATCACAGTCCAAGTAGGATTCGAATTTGTTGTGGAAAATCCACAAGGTTTGAAATTCGAATTTGAATTGGATTTGGAGAGGATAATCTTGTTAGAATCCTACTTGAATTTTGAATCAAAATCCCAACAAAAGTGGGCGAATTTTTTGAGGATAATCCTCAATGGAAAATTCGGTTTTTGTAGATAAGATTCAAGGGAAAATTCAAGTTTCAATCCTAGTTGAATTTGGATTCTCTCCCTCCCTAAAAGTGGCCGAAATTTTGGAGGCTTTATCCTAGGAAATTCGGTTATTTTTGGATAAGGTTGAGATGAGATTTAGCTTGAAAAATCCTAGTGGAATTTTGATTCTTCCTTATCCTAAAAGTGGCCGAAAATTTGGAGAAGATTTTCTCCTAAAGATTTCGGATTTTTTGGTTGAAAAAGGGAGATAAAATTCTAGTTAAAATCTTGTTGAGATTTGGATTGGATCTATCCTAAGAAAACCAAATTTTTAGTGGAGATTCTCCCTTGGAAAAATTCGGATTTTATGGGTTTGGATAAGGGAAAATATCTTTTCCTAATCCAATTCAAGTTCAGAGATTCACCTCATGCAGGTCTATAAATAGAGGACCTACCACTCCAGTTCTCTTAGACCACAGACTCTCAGGTGAGCAGGCTTATTGTTGCACAGCTCATCGTGACAATAAAGTTCTTTAGAGATCTGGGTGGTCGGAAGAAGACTAGCAGTGCTAGCATACCGATCGAGGTTCAGAGTGCCCACACACTCAGCCATTCGGGAATTGGAGAATAGTAGAGAAGGCTAGTTGGTTGAAGCCTCCGGTCACTCTCCTCCTGTTCATTGGCGTCCTTGAGGTATGAGTTTTAATTGTTGTTGATTTATTGTATATGGCATCATGAGATATTTAACGATCTAAAAATTTTATTGTTCCGCTGCGCCACTCTGATACGCTTTTACCGGTTTATTTTCCTACATGTTCCTCGTGCTTCTCTGAGCATTTTGGTACCAACCATGTCACTCAACTCCACCGGAATCGTCAGATTCCACGGTAGCGACGGCGACAGGTGAACTTGGGTAGTGCGATCAGGCGGCCGTTGAGCTAAAATAAGTCCTGGGTTTTGTTCTACTCTTCACCACAATTCCATTGGGATTGGAATCGTGGCATTAGGATGTCAGACGGTAGAGATATGGTGGTTCAAAAATTTCAGCCACCGGCAGCTTCAGGCGGTGCGTGTGGCGTGCTCCGGTGGCTGCTCCATCAACTCGACCCACCATTGGACTCAGCTCGGCGATAGCTTTCCAACGAGACCGGTGGTGTCGAAAACAGACACCGTTTTCAGTAGTCGGTTACTGTTCATTTTCGGGTAGTGTGGGGAGAAACTAAGATAAGGCAAAATTATGAGACCCTATTTGCAATTATCAATTTTTTGCCCTTATATATACGTTTTTTTGTCTAAAATTTCAACATGAGCTATCCTGACTAATTTGGGCGTGCTGAATTCAAATATATCAGTTTTACTTTTATCTGAGGTCATCTTCACCAGTTTCCGGTACTGTGAATTTCTGGTCAAAATTTACCTTTTGTACTCAATTAACTAATTTGAGCATTCGAATAGGCTATACTGACTAATTTGGGCATGCTGAACCCATATTTATCAGTTTTATTTTCATCCGAGGTCATCTTGATCAGTTTTCTAGTACTGCATATTTCCTAGTCAAAATTTACTTTTTGTGCTCAAATGACTAATTTGAGCATTCTGATTCTAAATATGTCAGTTTTATATCAAGAAAAGGTCATCTTGAGCAATTTCTTGATACCACATATTCCTTAGTCAAAAATAGCATTTTATGTTCAATTGACTATTTTGAGCATATTGATTCTAAATATATCAGTTTTACATCAAGAAAAGGTTATCTTGATCAATTTCTTGATACTGTGTGTAACACACGCACACACATATAACATCACTACCATAACTCTTTCGTCTTTTAGTGGACTTATCTTACCACAAGTCACCTTCTAAAGCTCTTGGTACCAAAATGGCACCGTTTCCTGTTTGGGTTCTGTAAAATTTTTCCACAACCGAATTTCTCACTTTTAACATTGTCAGAACATTTTATCATGTTCTAAACAATATTAAATTATTCATTTTACATTTTAAACCTAAAAATCATAATGTATATTTAATGGACCTATTTTCCGAGAATGGTGAAATTTCTCAGTTGTCACAGAAAGGATGGCCATTTTGCCAGAAACTGTCCTGAGAATAGGCAAAATGTGCAGGGTTCGTTCTAGACATAGCAACAACATCCCCAAGCACATGCAATCCAGGCAAAAGTTGAAGGTTCTTTAGTTTCAGACAGGCAAGAAAGACCACAAGGCATACCTCGTGTGGATGCTAGAGTAATGGTGTATACCAAGGAGGATGTGGAAGCCAGGACGTCCAATGTAGTGACAGGTTAGTTTTCTATCGCTAATCATTTGGCGTCTATTTTATTTGATTCTGGTGCTACGCATTTGTTTATTTCATACCAATTTGCAAACAAGATAGGATATCCTAAAGACAATATGGGTATGACCTTTACAACAGCTTTAACCTCAGGAGAAGTATTGATGTCCAATTATTGGTTGCCTCATGTGTCAATAATTGTGGCAAATAGGGAGTTGTATACATAATTGATCGTGATGGAGCTTGCTGATTATGATATAATACTAGGAATGGATCTCCTAGAGAAGTATCAATCCACGATCGACTGTCGAAAGCAGAAGATAATGTTCCAACCCGACCAGAAAGATGGATATGAATATGTCGGTTTGTCATGCAAACTGAGGAAGATAATGATCAACTCAATGAAAGCAAGAAGGCTAATGTCAAGCTGCTATGCTGGATATTTAGCATATATAGTGGATGTAAAAGAGGAACGAAAGCTTTAACCCAAAGATATTCCTATTGTGAATGAGTTTATTGATGTCTTCCCAGAAGAATTACCCGGATTACCACCAGAACGAGAAATTTCCTTTGAGATCGAATTGATGCCAGAAACTGCACCCATCTCAAAGGCACCATACCGGATGGCATCGGTAAAGTTGAAAGAGTTATAAGAGCAGCTGAAAGAGCTTCTTTACAAGGGATTTATACGTTAGAGCTATTCCCCATGAGGTGCTCCCGTACTGTTTGTGAAGAAGCAGGATGGATCATTCTGAATGTGCATCAACTACCGGGAGTTGAAAAAGGTCACTGTCAGGAATAGGTATCCGTTACGTAGAATGGATGACTTGTTTGACCAACTCAAAGGTGCAATGGTATTCTCCAAGATAGATATGCGATCAGGATACCATCAGCTGTGGATCAAGGAGAGCGACATTCACAAGACTGTATTTTAGACCCGTTACGGTCATTACGAATTCCTTGTGATGCCGTTTGGGTTAACAAATGCTCCAGTTGCATTTATGGAATTGATGAATTGAGTTTTCAAAGAATATCTAGATAAGTTTGTCATTGTGTTTATCGATGACATGCTTATATAATCAAAGACTGCTAAGGAGCACGAAGAATACCTAAGGATTGTCTTGCAGATGATAAGGAAGCATCAACTCTATGCCAAATTTTCTAAGTGTAAATTTTGGCTAGATAGAGTACATTTCCTTGGACATGTGGTTTCCAAGGAAGGAATAGCCATGGACCCGATAAAAGTAGAGGCGATCAATGAGTGGCCAGCACTTAAGAATGTGACTGAAATACGTAGTTTCTTAGGTTTAGTTGGCTATTACCGAAGATTTGTTGAGGGATTCACATGACTCGCTACACCTCTCACGGCTCTTACACGCAAGGAGAGAAAATACAAGTGGACTGAGGTATGCGAAAGAAGCTTTCAAGAGCTGAGAAGGTGATTAACAAGTGCACCAATTCTTACACTTCCTACTAAAGGGGAGATGTTCGTAATTTACAATGATGCGTCAAAGATGGGATTAGGAGCTATCCTGATGCAAGGCGATAAGTTGATTGCTTATGTCTCGCGTCAATTAAAAGAGCATGCAGAGCACTTTGGGATCGTCTTACGCATGTTGAAGGATCACCAACTGTATGCCAAATTCTCCAACTGTGAGTTTTGGCTAGAGAATGTTTATTTCTTAGGTCACATAGTCTCTAAAGAAGGAGTATCCATAGACCCCATGAAAATTGAGGCAGTTAGTGCGTGGCTAGCTCCGAAGAACATGACAGAAATACATAGTCTTCTCGGCTTAGCAGGATATTACCGACACTTTGTCGATGGTTTTTCTAAGTTAGGCATGCCACTCGTAGCACTTACTAGAAAGGAAAAGAAGTTCGAGTAGACAAACAAGTGTGAGAAAGGTTTTCAAGAGCTAAAATGGTGACTCACAAGTGCTCCAGTACTAACCATTCCAGACTTTGGTCAAGGAAGCTTTGTAATTTTTAGCGATTCATCTAAGACGGGATTAGGAGCTGTTTTGATGTAGAAAGGCAGAGTAGTTGCATACGCCTTGCGACAGCTTAAGGACAACTAGAAAAAATACCCAACGCGTTATCTGGAACTCGCAGCGATAGTTTTTGCACTGAAGATTTGGAGAAACTACCTCTACGGAGTCAAGTATGAGATCTACACTGACCACCAGAGCCTCAAGTGTATCGTCACACAGAAGGAGCTTAACATGAGGCAACGAAGATGGCTAGAGTTGGTCAATGATTATGACTATGAAATCCTTTACCATTTGGGAAAAGCTAACAAGGTAGTTGATGCATTAAGTCGAAAGTATTCTACTTTGCTTATGACTAGCAGTGTCTTGCCAAGAGCTCTATAGAGGGAGCTATGCAGCAATGAGATCGAGATTCTAATGGGATGATTATCTGACCTGACTCTGTAACCGAAACTTTTGAATGAGATCAAGGTCGGCCAAGAACTCGATTCATCCTTAATCAAGTCAAGAAAGGAAGCTATGGAGGATAAAAGTTCAGAATTTAGAGTCTTTAAAGATGACATACTCTATTACAAGAGTATGTGTTCTGAAAGATGAAGAACTCGAGAAGTGAATCCTTTCGAAGGCTCATGAGGTGCCATATTCCATACATCTGAGAGCCAACAAGATGTATAAAACCTGAAAGGAAACTTTTGGTGGCCTGGAATGAAGAATGACATCGCTGAATTTGTAGCCAAATGCCTTACTTGTTAGTAGGTTAAGGCGGAACACCAATGCCCGGTAGGGGAATTGCAGAAAATCGAGCCACCAAAATGAAAATGGGACCAAATCACCATGGATTTTGTACTCGGATTACCGAGAACCTCTGATGGCAATGATGCAATTTGGGTAATCGTAAACAGATTGATGAAATTAGCCCGATTCTTAGCCATAAAGGTTAGCTATATGGTAGAATGATTAGCAAAGATCTACGTGGCCCAAATAGTAAGGCTGCATAGAGTGCCAACATCAATCATTTTAGATCATGACGGTCATTTCACATCTAGGTTTTGGCAAAGCATTCAGAATACATTAAGATCCAAGTTAAAATTCAGCACAGCCTTCCACACTAAAACCGATGGGCAGTCTGAAAGGACCATACAGACATTGGAAAACATGTTGAGAGCTTGCATCCTTGACTTTAAGGGGAACAGGGACAAGAAGTGTGGCGGCCCGCCCCTCGTAGAGATCATACAATACTATTACAGTTGAGCTTATCGCTAACTGCGATAGATTGTACTCTCGTGGGTCACCGGCTTATCTCACTCTCTTTTAAAATCGTGTCGTTTTTGGGGAAAATTTTTTTTTTTCTTTAAACATCATATGAAATCTTTTCCACTATTTACTTTGTTGATAAGTACAAAGTAATATAAATAATACAGTACTTTTGTAAAATATATATATAATTACAAAAGAACTGTTTCTCCTTTTTTTCCCTTCACTTTAACGCTCAGCGGCAAGACTCTGGCAGTACCATATCCCTCGCCCAGTTATCCTATTTGACACGCGCCATCCCGTACGCCATCCAGTCAAACAAGCTACTGAGCTGGTCGCTTACCTGCAACATTAGCAAAATGGTGAGCTACAGGCTCAGTAAGTTCAAACATGCAAGAAATAAAATTTCTATGAATAGTACTATTCATCATGAATAGTATCGTTGACCACTATTCATATGTGAATAGTAACTTTGACCACTATTCATACGTGAATAGTAAGGTTGACCACACCACTGTATCACACTAGTACATCTACTGCGATGTTAGTGCTCTCACTAAACTGTCTTATGCTCAATTATGGCACAGTTTCAGTTTTAGGTCATTATCTTTATTTACGTTCTGGTTTTGAGCTCAGGTTGGCAGTACCATTTAAGTGCGCATGACTGGGAGCGGTACATTAGTGCTGACCTCCACAGCCTTAATCTCATAGCCCCGAAGGCAAAATAGTACATAACTGGGAGCGGTACATCAGTGCTGACCTCCACAGCCTTATCTCATAGCCCCGAAGGCAAAAGTACCTCCCTATACGGAAGGCTGGTACGCCAGAAAGTGGTTTCATTACCGACTTTTTAACCTTCTAACCCGGTGACTTCACATTGTCCCGTGGTTAGGAATGGTTTACATTTTAATTTTAGGTGAGTGAGTTTCATTAACCTCGCTCTAGTGCCCGAAGCACAATTAACAATGTGTCTATCCTCAATAGTGCCCGTAGCACATTACGTCTCTCTCTCTATTCTATTATAGTGCCCGTAGCACATATGTACCTAACTTATAGTTAGTACATTAAAGTTAACACAATATTGTTATATGTTGCAGACAGGTAAATGTCTGAACTTACCTTATCAGACTGTTCCCTTTCTCTCTCTTGGATCTTGAATCGCCTTCCTTGTAGGCCGATTTTGGGATCCTACAGACAAAACTATGTCTGTTAATTTCTTTCCCATTTATAGCTTTTATTTTTCATTAAAAAGCTTAAATAAAACCTATTTATAACTTTTTAGGTTTTATTTATTATTTTCACCATTTTCCCCCAACTTTTGCAAAATTACGATTTTGCCCCAATATTTTGACAAAATTGCAGTTTTTCCCCTGACGGAATTTTATTGATCCAGACTGCATTTTTGGCTCTCAGGAACTTTTCTGACTCTTTTCTAATCATTACCGGGTTTGTTTCTATTTTATTTCCACTTTTTGCTTTCCCGGCCCTCGGGAAGCACTATTCCGACCCTTACGTCGGTTTAGCGATTTTCTATCGTTTCGGAGTCTCAAATGGACGTTTCACTAGTATTTAAAACGTTCATCTAGACTTTCCCGACCTAGGTCTCTGAGGCTCGGGTTTTCCGTTCCCGACTCGGACCTTTATTTCATTTCCAAAAACGCCCCCCCCTCGGGGTCGGTTTTTTTTTCAATTTCACTCACGTTTTTCATTTTCAAGGGGACGGGTTACTATTCACGAACCACCCCTTAAATTTTTTTTCCTTATTCAATTTTTTTCCGTTAGGGACTCGGGTTTCCGTCCCAGCCCTAACTTTTATTTTAAATTCCTATTTTACCCCGAATGCCGTTTTTGAAATTTCGGCAGCATTTCGGCATAATTTTAAGGCTTCCGGCGTTAGGTACGCCTCGAACCGTATGTACCTGCCACGTACTATAGCACAAGCCTATTTTATGTAAAAGTTTTCCAAACTTTTACATAAAAGCCCACAATTTCCCAATTTCACATTATCACCCACATAACAAAATTTTTTTCACAATTTACCCTTAATTTGGTTTCGGTTTTCACAACCAAACCGAACCAAATTTTGTCAAACTTTCACCACACTTTAGGCCATTCAAATGTCATGTTTTTAACACATTTTCAAGCCCATTTTCTTTGCATTTTCAACCAATTTCTTAGGGTTTTTACCCTTATACAACCCACGGCCAAAGAATGAAAACATGCCAAAAAAATTTTGTTTCATTCTTTCCATTTTAAATTCATCATTTGCATATTGAAATGCATAATTTCAATCAACCAAATACCACATAAAACATGCAAAAATTTTCTTCCAAACCATTAACAACCCCACGGCCACTTTAGGAAATGCATACCAAAGATTTTTTTTCAAACTTTTCACAATGAATTCATGCTTTATTCTTCACCAAATTCAACTTGGAAGCAAGTTAGAAATTAAACCACAAACTTTTCTCATTGGTTACCTAAGGTAACCCACGGATTTTCCCTTGAAAAACCAACCAAATTTCAGTTTTTCTTTACACAATTTGCATGGTTTTCTTCCTTATTACATCCTTAACAAAACCCAACATCAATTCAATGGAAAACAACCAAAAATTTTCCATCTTTCTATCACTATTCACCCACGGATTTTGTGAAGAAAAACCATGAAAAATTCAAGTGCAAGGGAAGTTACCTTAGTCAAATGCTTCCTTTGTCTTCAAGGAACACTTTGACACTCTTTTTATGAAGAAATATTGAAGAAAAATCTTGGTTCTCCTTGGTAGCTCACGTAGACACCATGGGAAAAACTTAGTAAATTTTTGTTATGGCTTTTGGCTTGAATTTTTGGTTTCGGCCACTTTGTAAAAGTTTTGCCGACTTAATGAAACCAAAGGCCAATTAATTTAGCCTTCCACCAATGAGAATTAGACATCTTTCACACCATTTCTTTCCCATTTTTCAAAAATTAAAAATGGTAATTTTTGGCCAAATCTTGGCCTTTAGATCAAAAGGTAAATGAATCATGGCCTTTCATTCCACCAACTACCATTTTCTTTCATTTAATAATCTTGATTTATGATGTCATAAATGCAAAAGTGAAAGTTGACTTTGACTTTCACTATTCACATTAATTCGACTACTTTTTGACCGATGCCGGTTCGAGTCGAAATTTTCCTGAAATCGTCCCGGCGTGTTCCTGAGGTCTCCTGTGCAGTCGGATCAATTTAATCTGCTTCCGTTTGATCAAAATCAATCCCGGAAGTTTACCGTCTTTTATTGGCTCTGTTAGGGTTTTCAATGCCGATTTTGGCACCGTTTCACCCGTTTCAACTCAGTGAATTTTTCCAACACTGAATTCTTACTCGTCAGTATTGTTAGAACATTTTCATATATTCTGAACAATATAAATACATTTATTTCACTCTTTAAATAGTACAAATTATTATATACATACAATTGTACATTTTTCATCCGAGAACTGCCTGAATTTCCCGGTTGTCACAAGAAGCTACTCTTGATTGAGTTCTCACACAACAACAACTATCGCTCCTCAATAAGAATGACACCGTACGAGGCACTTTATGGAAGGAAATATAGGTGCCCAGTTTATTGTTATGAGACTGGAGAGAAACAACTAGGTAGCATGGACTTCATCAAGAATACCATGGTGGACGTGAATCTGATACGAGAAAGGTTAGATACAGTGCACAGTTGCTAGAAGAGTTTTGCCGATAAGCACCATAGACATTTAGAGTTTCAAGTAAGAGACTCAGTCTTTTTCAAGTTAGCACACATGAAAGGGGTGATGCACTTTGGAAAGAAAGGGAAGCTCAATCCTAGGTATATAGGACCTTTCAAGATAATCAAGAGAGTCGAGAACGTAGCGTATAAATTAGCACTTCCTCTCGAGTTAGCTTCAGGGTACAACGTCTTTCACATTTCTATGCTGAAGAAGTATGTGCAGATAGCTCTCATGTTTTGAGTCAAGAACCCATTGAGGTGCATGCTAATCTGACGTATGAGGAGAAACCTGCACAGATCCTGGCTAGAGAAGAAAAAGTGCTAAGGAATAAAGTCATACCCCTTGTGAAAGTCTTATGGCGAAACCATAATGTCGTAGAAGCCACTGGGAGCGGAAAGAGAACATGAAAAGAGACTTCCCAGAGTTGTTTTGATTTTCAGGGATGAAAATTTTTAAGGAAGGTAGGTTGTAATATCCGCCATGATCATAGGACGTAATTATTTTATAATAAGTAATTAACTCTATGAGTGATGACTAATTAGCAATTTGAATAAATAAAACGGAGTAAAGAAATGTTTAATTTCTATTCACATAATGAAAGGGACAACCGAAAATAAATCGGTTCACCTTATCACATATGAGTGCGTGTGTGTGACACGCAGTATTAAGAAATTGGTCAAAATGACATTTCTTGACACGAAACTGATGTACTTATAATCAGTACACTCAAATTAGTTATCTGAGCACAAAACTGAATTTTGAATGATAAATATGCAGTATCGAGAAAATGGTTAAGATGACATTTTCTTAACACCAAACTGATATATTTATGATCAGTATGCTCAAATTATCAATTGAATACAAAACATGAAGTTACGAATGGGATATATGCAATATCAAGAAAAGGGTCAAGATGAAATTTTCTCAACCTGAAACTAATATATTTAGAGTCAGTACACTCAAACTAGTCAGCTGAGCACAAAAAGTGATTTATGAGTAGGGATTACGTAGTATCCAGAAGCTAGTCAAGACGACCTTAGAAGGGCATAAAACTGATAAATTCATGATCAGCACTCCCAAATTAGCCAAGGTTGCATGTGTCTAAATTTTTGCACGAAAAAGTTATACTATGCATGTGCAGTGTTAGCACACTTTAGGACACAACCACAGAACTGAAGAGGAATAGTAAAGGGACATAGAGTAAGCTCATAAGCACTACAACCCATTTAGAAATGAATAGAATAAGAATCAGATCAAGAGAATCCATTTTTCGGTAATGGTTTGGAACATAACCAGACAATTATCAAACACCTTTGTAGGAAATTAGACTGATAAGGAAAGCTTTTCAGATAAAATTTCACCCCAAAATCTATGTATGCAACCAAGGAACAAGGCTGAAAAGTTTTCCTCCAAACAAGGAAGCATGTTGGGAAATTTTGGTTAAAAAAATGGGTTTTTCTTTTTGGAAGAAAAACCACTATTGCTTTTGTAACTCATTAATATAATGTTGGCCTTGATTTTTCCATGCCTCCACTGGTTCTACACAAGGGACAGTAGCCAAGAAATTTATCCCCCTTAACTTAGCTAAATTTAGCTTAATTAAGATGCTTAGGATTAGCTAATTATGCTTAGGAATTACCTATATATATGTGTGCTTCGCCATTAGGACTACTTTTCTTTCTTTCTTTCTTTCCAAAAGCCATCCAAAAAGCTCCAATTTCTTCTCTTCCTTTTAGCACATAGCTAAACCTCTCTCACCCCAAAAACACACAAATTTTAACCATAAAACCTTACTTAGATTAAGCCATTCTTCAAGTCACTTTAAGGTAATCACTAAGAACCTTCTTATGGATATTTTTCTTTAGTTAAGTTAAACCTCAAGAAATTTATTATGTATTTGAGCACATAGATTGTAATAAGTTTATTTTGAGCTTTAAGCACTTTACCATGTGATTATGTGGTTGTGTGGTTATGGTTTTTGTTTTTGTGGTTTATCGCATGCTTGGATAGTTAGGGTTTGCATGAGAAGCAAATCTATCGTTATTTTTGGCCATGGATTTTGAGATTTTTGTGTATGATTTTGATAGATTTTGAGATTTTGTAAAACACAAAAGCTTTTAAAAATTCGTAATCGACGTTTTTCCGTGAAATAGGCCAAGGCTAAAAGTGACGCTAAGATAGACTTTAGGGCCGTATTCTGACTAGAGGTCAAAACTGGGACTAGAAACTAGGAGCAGGGACAGTTTCTATCCCGATCATATTTTTACCCCTCGTTTCCTAAAATACCCCTTTGTGCCGTTTTAGAAATTTTGGCAGCATTTCCGCTTACTTTTTGGCTTCTAGGCATTTAGGAAATGCCTCAAAACCATCTAACATATTCTAATCTACCACGTATTATACCAGAGGCCTAATTTTTACGTAAAAACTCAACTTTTACATAAAAATATTCACATTCTCTCACATTTTCTTTTTTGATATTTCATCCTTTTTTCTTACAATTCCTCAAGTTCGTATCCATAATTAATACATAATTATTCCAATAATAATAATATGAGGAATAAAGGAATCAAAACTACTACCGAAATTGTTCCCATCGTCGATCAAAAGAGCCGTTCGGTCTCGAACGCACAATCTTTGAATCATTGATCTTCACTTTTGAAATTCTGGTTTGCAAATCTGATGCCGTGGATGTGTCCGGAACGTCAAAAATAGGCCAACGAGCCATTCTTCAACTTTTTGGTCAATGGGTCGTCATTGACCGGTGTTGACCACGGCGGCGATGGAAAAGGCGGCCACCATCTTGAAGAGCTCGACAAGAGGAACCTATTGGTGGTGTCAATTTCACCAATCAAGGCTCCTATCACTGGAAATCAGCCCTCGAAAGTTGGTGACAGCGGCGGCGGTTAGATCTCCATCTTCCTGGCGTTGTTGCCCAAAATTGATTTGGGGCTTTTGTTCCCCATGTTGTTCTAAGCATTTTGGTACCCACCTTGCAACTCAACTCCGTCGAAATCGATTGATTCCATGGCAACAACGGTGGCGGCGACGGTGAAGGTTGGGCAGCCTGATCTGGTAGCTGTTGACATGAAAGGAGGCTTTGGGTTTTGTTCTACTCTTCACCACGAATCCATTGGGACGAGAATCGTGGCATTTAGACGTCGGACGATAAAGATATAGCTGTTCGAAATTTTCGGCCACCAGCGGCTTTAGGCGGCGCGTGCGCCTTCCTCCGGCATTGGTGACATTAACTCGACACATCGTTGGACTCAGCTTGTCGAGAGCTTTCTAATGGTATAGGCAGTGTCGAAAACGGAGGTCAGATTCGACTGGTGGTTACTGTTCACATTCGTGAGGTGTGGGGGGAGAAAAAGAGAGAAGAAAAACTTATAGGGGCATTTTACAAGGAATCCAAAATTTCCGTCCTTTATACTAATTTTTTGAAAAATTTTAAAATAGGCTATATTGACTAAGGTGGGCGTGCTGAACCCAAATATATCAGTTTTATTTTCATTCGAGGTCATCTCGACCAGTTTTCTGATACTGTGATTTCCCAGTCAAAAATTAGTTTTTGTGCTCAAATGACTAATTTGAGCATATTGATTCTAAATATATCAGTTTTATTTCAAGAAAAGGTCATCTTGACCAATTTCTTGATACTGTGGTTAGGCCCACATAGTGTTGACACTACGCACGTATAACAAGACATTTTCACGCTAAATTTCAAACACAGTCTCTCCTGACTAATTTGGACATGATGATTCCAATTATATCAGTTTTACGTCCATCTGAGGTCGTCTGGACTAGTTTTCAGGATCTGTGTGACCCAGTCTCGAAAAACGTATCAGGTGCCCGATTGACTAATTTGGGTGTCCTGAGTCTAAATATATCAGTTTTGGGGTGAGAAAAGGTCGTCTTGACCCTCATCCCGATGCTGCGTATCTTCCAAACATAAATCTACATTTTGTGCTCAATTGACTAGATTGAGCCTGTTGACTATTAATATATCAGTTTTGTGCCAGATGAAGACTGTCTTGGCCATTAACCTGACACTGCGTATCTGCTTTTCATTATTTACTATTTATTGTTCACCGTTTTCTGTCTGACTGACTAGTCTGAGGGTTCTGACTACGATCTTGTCAGTCTCTAGGCGAAAAGAGGTTATCTAGACCACTTTTCTCGATACTGTATGTCACGTTGCGAAATTTTTGAATTTAAATTTCGCACGTGAATGTATAAACTCAATTTGTTAGTGTGCCAATAAAAAATTTTTTTTATGTCATTATGAGGATTCAATTTTAAATTTTTGGGGTATTAAATATTAATTTGAGGATGTTTAAAACATTTTTTCAAATTTTAAAGTTTTAACAATTTTTACCTAATCAAATTTAACAAATATCATTTTTTGTTTATTTATTTATTTATTTATTTTTTCTATCTTCTTTCCTCTTTCCGGATTATTCCGGAAATCTATCTTCTATCTCTCTTTGTTTTTTCATCACCGACTTTCCTCTCTCCCTCTTTTCTTTTATTTTTCACTCACACTCTCCCACCGCCTCACTCTCCCTCTGTTTTTTTTCCTTGCCGACCACTCCCTCACTTCCTTATTTTTTTCCTCGCCGATTATCTCTCTTTCTCTGCTCTCTTTTTTTTTCTTCTTTCCCTCCATCGAATTATTTCACTCCCTCTCTCACCCTTGTTTTATTTTTTCTTCTTTTCTTTTTCTTCTTCTTCTTCTCATGCTCGCCTCTCTCTCTCTCTCACGCCCTTTATTTCTTCCTTTTCTTTTCTCTTCTTCTTCTTCCCCTCGCCGATTCACTCTCACTCCCTCCCCATCTCTTTTTTTCTTTCTCTTCTTTTTCTTTTCTTCTTTCTTCCGGCCGAACGTGGACTAAGCAACTACCCCTCCTTCCTCGCCGCCACCACCGAGCTAGCCGATCCACCGCCTCGCCGAACCAGAACCAGCCGCGCCTCGCCTTCCTCGCCACCACCCGACGCCGATCAAGCCCAGCAGAACTCCCAACCGCCGATTGCCAATCGAAGCCAACCACTAGCCCACGCCCTCGCCGCCGTTCACCAACCGAAGCCACGCCGAACACCACGGCCAGCCGCCGCCAATGCCGGACCCGAGTAGTCCCGGGCCTTCACAGCCTTTCTCATCCCCGTGCCTTGCCGGTTGCCCCTCGTCGTGCTGCCGACCGCCATGCTCAACGCCACCAACCGTCGCAGCCCCCTGCCGCCGTGAGTTCCTTCCGGCCTGTCGATTTCTTCAGCAAAAAGAAAAATAAATTGTATATGTATATATATATTATATGTGTAATTGTGTGCGTGTGTGTTTACATATATATAATAATAATAATAATAATAATAATAATAAGTAGTAATAATAATAATAATAACAATAATAATAATAATAATAATAATAATAATAATAATAATAATAATAATAATGATTTTTAGATTGTAAATTTAAATTGATTTGAAATGGTATTTGAACTGTTCTGGGAATTGGAAAATTTTTCTGCAGGTTGAGCATTTTGGAGCTTTTGGGGAAGCCTATATTTAGGGCAGGTCATGCCGAAATTTTGAAAAAATATATATCTATATTTTGGATATTTGTGTTAAAATTGCTATTTTAAAATTACGGTGTTAAAATAAAGTATCATTTTAAATTTTAAAAATTCAATGGCACACTAATTAATTGAGTTTACCGTAATTCGATTACGGAATTCCTGGATAGATAATTAAATTATATGTGTTTCTTGTGTTAGGTACTCGTTGATCGAATTCAGAAAGAAAGATTATCTTGGAATTCGTGCAAGAAATTGATCGTAGGTCAAATTGCTAACGAGGTAGGATATCTTACCCTTCCTTTGTAGCCAATTTTGTTTTAATGATTTGGCCAAAAAGCATTTAAAGAAAATGTGTTTATAAAGCTTTGAAATTCACGTGATTTAGAAAATATCACGATTTCAGAAATTAAAGGAAAAATATCCAGTTACGGATTTTTTTGAAAAACAATACGGTATATTTTTATTATGTGAATCTTATGTTCACATGAAATGTTGAAAGTTGGATTTGGTGTTAAAGTATACCGGGAGCCAGTACACACGTGCAAAGAGTGCACATCTCAATCGAGGATCACTCATTATGCTTCGGCATGGTGAGGGAGGCTCATACGGACTGTACACGAACTAGATGTACATAGGGACACAAATTGCATAATCACGATTCCATGTTTATGATTCGGTATTGCATTGATATACTTAGTATGATGGTTAAATTAAAATGTTGAAATATTTTTAAAAAAATATCCTACTGAGCCTTTCGCTCACTGTTTTAAAACTGGTAAACCCCCAGGAGAGAAAGCTGATTAGAAGACACGAGTTACGTGGAACAATCCGTGGACGACAAGTACTAAAGACTTGAAGTAGTGATCTGTACTTTAGGACAAAGTATGTATATGAGCATTCCAGGACTGTAAATTCTAAGCTTTACTTTTGTAATTTTCACTTATTTTATTTTATCCAAGTATGCATCTGTGGGATATGGGTACCTCACCACTTGATACTGTGATGAAAATAGAAATACAAATATTAATTAATTTAAAATATATAAGCATAATTTATAAACACGTTTAAAGAGTCGGTAAAAGGGTAAGATATTAAAACTGACAGACTTAGAAATCTCAGCTTTCCTTTCTCTTGTTCTTTTAAAATTTAATATCCGTCACTATCCCGGCTTTTTGGGAAGTGACACCTGTCGCTGTCCCGGGTTTTGGGACGTGACACTGTATATCTATTAGGGCAATTATCGCTGCTGTGCTCAGATGACCAATCTGAGCATACTGATGACTAGCTCGTCAGTTTTGTGTCAAGAAATGGTCGTCTGGACCGGTTTCTTAACACTGCGTGCCTCACATGCACACTCACGTGTACTAAGGTAAACCAATCTCACTCTCGATTGCCCCTTTCATTGCATGACAGTTCTATGTCAAGAAATGGTCATCTAGACCTGTTTCTTGATACTACATGTCTCATACGCACACTCACATAATAGGGTGGACTGATTTCATTGTCGGTTGCCCCTGTCACTGCATGAATAGTAATTAAACGTTACTATACCCATTTAATTCATTCAACTGGAAAGTATACTGTATTTGTTAACTTAATTATTCATTACATAGTAATTAAGTTTCATAATTCATGAGAGTCATTACAGCGGCTCTTGGCTCATTACACAACCTTCTACACGGACTCTTACACGGGTGTGTGCAAGTTAACACGGGCGTGTACATTTCAAACACGGACGTGTACTAGTGGAGCTTGCTCAACACGCCCATGTTCTGAAACGTGTTCATCAACCCGAACGGTACACGGCCACTTACATGATCGTGTACTTGACCGTGTTACACTGCACGGCCATGTACACGATCACGGCTACTCACAGATACACAGTTCGAATGGTACACAGTCACTCACACGATAGTGCACCTGACTGTGTTACTTAAATTTGCACTAAAAGACATCAAATTATTTCCATTTTATTCCTTAATGACTTATTACATGGTAAGTAGGTGCCATGAAAATGGCGGTTATTATAACCTACTCCCCTTACAAAATTTTCATCCTCGAAAATTAGAATAATTGTGGGAAGTCTCTTCTCATGTCTTCTTCCCGTTCTCATGTGGCTTCTTCTTATGATTCCGCCACAACACTTTTACTAGCGGTATACTTTATTCCTAAGTACTTTCTCCTCTCTGACTAAGATCCGCACGGCTTTCTCCTCGTACGTCAGATCAGCGTGTACTACAACGGGTTCTTGATTCAAAACATGGGAGCTATCTGGCACGTACTTCTTCAACATCAAGACGTGAAAGATGTTGTGCACTGTAGCTAACCCGGGAGAAAACGCTAGTCTATAAGCCACCTTCCCGACTTCCTTTATTATCTCGAAGGGTCCTTTGTATCTAGGACTGAGCTTTCCTTTCTTTTTAAAGCACATCACCCCTTTCATGGGTGCTCCTTGAAAAAGACTGAGTCTCTTTCTTGAAACTCGAGGGGTCATTGGCACTTATCGTCAAAATGCTTCTGTCGACTGTGCGCTGTATCTAACGTTTCTTGTATTAGCTTCACATCTGCTGTGGTATTCTTAATGATGTCCGAGCTAACTAGTCGTTTCTCTCCAATCTTGTACCAATAAGTTGGAGATCTGCATTTCCTTCCACGAAGTGCCTCGTATTCTACCATTCCTATCAAGGAAAGGTAGTTGTTGTTGTATGAGAACTTGATCAAGGGTAACTTCTGATCCTAATTTCCTTTGAAGTCTAGGACGTAGGTCTCAACATGTCCTTTAACGTCTGTGTGGTCCTCTCAGACTGACTGTCAGTCTGAGGATGGGATACTGTGCTAAACTCTAACTTGAAACCCTAACGCGGCCTGAACACTTGCCAAAATCTTAAGGTGAAGCGTCCACTATGATCTAAGACGATCAACTCTGGCACTCGGTGTAGTTTTACGAACTGAGCCGCATAGATTTCTGCTAGTCGTTCCACCGAGTAGCTAACTTTTATCGTAAGAAATCTGGCTAATTTTCATCAATCTATCTACAAGCACCCAGATTGCATAGTTGTCGTTGGAGGTCCTTGGCAATTCGACTACAAAGTTCATCATGATTTGGTCCCATGTTCACTCAGGTAGCTTAATTCTCTATAATTCTCCTACTGGGTGCCTATGTTATGCCTTAACATTCTGGCACGTAAGGTATCTAGCGACGAACTCGATGATGTCATTCTTCGTTCTAGGCACCAAAGCTTTCCTTCAGGTCCTTGTACATCTTATTTGCCACTGGATGTACGAAACATGGCATTTTGTGAGCCTCTAAAAGGATTCGCTACCTGAGTTCCTCATTATTCGGAACACATACTCTATCCTTGTAATAGAGTATGCCATCCTTAGTGACTCTAAACTCTGAACTTTGGTCTTCTGTAGCCTTCTTTCGAGCTTGTTCAGGGATAAATCGAAACCTTGACCGATCTTGATCTCTTCTTGGAGCATCGATTGGAGGGTCATGTCAGACAACATCCCTGTCAAAATCTTGATCTTATTGCTACTTCGCTGTCCTTATAGCATTCCCCACAAGGCACTGATAGCCATAAGCAAATGCTTCTGACTCTTCACTTCAATCACTTTATTGGCTTTTCCTGGATGGTATAGGGTCTCGTAGTTATAATCCTTTACCAACTCTAGCCATCTATGTTGCCTCGTGTTGAGCTCTTTCTGCGTGACGATATACTTGAGGCCCTGGTGGTCGGTGTAAATCTCTCACTTGACTCTGTACAGGTAGTGCCTCCATGCTTTTCATGCAAAAACTACCGTTGCTAGCTCTAGATCACACGTTGAGTAGCTCTTCTTAGGGTCCTTAAGTTATCGTGAAGCAGATGCGACTACTTTACATCTCTACATCAACACGGCTCCCAACTTGGTTTTAGATGCGTCACTATAAATCACAAGGCTTCCTTGACCAGCATCTGGAATGGTCAGTATTAGAGCACTTGTGAGTCTTTGTTTCAGCTCTTGAAAGCTTTCCTTACACTTGTCGATACACTCATACCTCTTTCCCTTCTCGGTGAGCACTATGAGTGGTGCGGTTAACTTTGAGAAGCCTTCGACAAAGTGTCAGTAATATCCTACTAGTCTGAGGAAACTGTAAATTATCGTTACGTTCCTCAGAGCTGGCCATGCACTAACTACATCAATTTTCATCGGGTAGATGGATACTCCCTCCTTGGAGACTACGTGGCCTAGGAAATGGATCTTCTCTAGTCAAAACTCGTACTTGGAGAACTTGGCGTATAGTTGATGGTCCTGTTAAATGCACAAGACGATCCTTAAGTGCTTTCGTGCCCTTCCTTCATCTTAGAGTATATAAGCACGTCATCGATAAACACAATGACAAACTTATCCAAATAATCCTTAAACATGTGGTTCATCAAGTTCATGAAGGTTACTGGCGCGTTTGTCAATCTAAACAGCATGATCAGAAACTCGTAACGTCTATACCGCGTTCAAAAAGGCTATTTTGGGTACATCTTCATCCTTGATTCACAGTGATGGTACCCAGAATGTAGATCAATCTTCGAGAACACTGCAGAATCTTGGAGCTGGTCAAATAGATCGTCAACTCGTGGCAACGGATAGTTGTCCTTAATCATAATCCTGTTCAACTCTCTGTAGTAAATACACATTCTCAGTGTTCCGTCTTTCTTCTTCATGAATGGTACGGGTGCTCCCTAGGGTGAACAGCTTTGTCAAATGAATCCTTTATCTATTTAGTCCTTCAGCTGGGCATGGAGCTCCTTTAGCTCTACAGAGCCCATTTTGTATGAGGCCTTAGAGATGGGGGCTAATTTTGGTAGACGTTCAGTCTCGAACGAGATCTCGCAATTTGGTAGGAGTCCTGGAAGATCTTCTGGAAATACCTCTACGAATTCTCTGACTATCGGCACGTTCTCGGGTCCTATCTCTATTCCTTGAGTCTTATCTACTACGTATGCTAGGAAGCTCATGCATCCACTGGATAGCATCTTGTGAGCCTTCACTGTTAAGATCCTCGTCTTTGTTGCTCCGGCGACAAACCCTTATAAATGAACTTTTTGCATCCAATTGGTTCAAAAGTAACCTCCCACCTTCAATGGTCTATCACGGCGTTGTATTTTGTGAGGAAGTCCATCCCCACAATTACATTATAGTCATACATGTCGATGATGATCAAATTAACACTCAATTCTTGTCCGCAGATAATTACTAGCACTTGACATGTCTAGTAATTAGACAATGAAACCTCTCCTGAAGGAAGAGATATTCTAAAAGTCTATTTCATCCTATCTAAGCTCCTATTAAGTTTTCTAGTGAAAGCTGATGATGCAACGAATGGGTGGCTCTAGAATCAAATAAAACTAACGCATCAAAGTTAGCGATAGAAAGTTGGCCCATCACCACTACGGAAGTTCCAGCTTCAGCATCATTCCTCGTGTAAGCATAGATTCTCCCTTAGTTTTTTAGAGCTTTCAGTCTGCCTTGTGTGATTTAAGGGCTTTCAATCCTGGTCTGGGCTGTGTGAGGTTGATTATTCCCAATACGGGGTTAATTATGTTGGTTCTGTGGGTTAGAGTGATAGTTTTTGACATAGTGGCCTTCCTTGCCATAGATGAAACAGCCACTTGCTCCCTGCTTGCATTCTCCTAGGTGCCTCTTTCCGCATTTCGGGCACATCAATTATTGGCTGCCGTTTCCTCCCTGGTCGTTTCTCTTCTGGGGAAAATTCTTTTGTGAATCTTGGTTGCCTTGATTTCCCTTTTTCTTGTTTTTGTTGTGGGAATGCCTGCTATTCTGGCCGGTCCCCACGTTCTGCCCTCTGTGTTATGACTTGGGGTTTTGCTTCCCCTAAGTCTGCTTAGCTTGCATTTCCTCCTCCTTTCATGCCTTAAGATTCTGAGCCTTTCGCTCCTTATCCTGAGCCAACCAATACTCGGCTTGGATAACCCTACTGGCATATTCTGCTACTGTCGCTGGTCTGTGGCTTCTGTACAGACCTGAACTGTGATGTCTGTTCTGAACATCTTCAGCCTTAGTCTGACTTTCTCCTTTTCAGTCGGTACAATATTTGGACAAAGTTGAGCCAATGCTCAAACTTCCTAACTGCCTCCATGACAGTCATGCTACCTTGGCGCAGTTTGTTGAACTCGTTTTGCTATGCTGCTAGTGCTTCCTCATTGAAATACATCTCCTTGAATTCCTCAATGAAGTTGCTCTAGCTCATCTCTCTAATGTTGCTCCTAATGCCATCTTCCACCACTGACGCGCCTCATTGCACAGGGTGAAGGATGTGCACATCAATTTCTCTCTATCTGTTAGCCCTATAAAATCCAAGATTACTTAGATATCTGTTAGCCAGTCATCGGCCTCTATAGGGTTGGTGGTTCCTACAAACTCTAACGCTTTCATGCGTCGAAATCTTTCATACCAGTTGCCTTCTCTAAGGATTAGCGGAAAAATAATTGCTGCTACGAGAGCAGTCGTTGCTAAGGGTGCTACTACAACCTGGGCTGGAGGAGCTGCTTGCTCCCTCGGAGTTTCTGGGACTGCTGGAGCCTCTTCGGTTGGCACCTCTGCTGTCTGTGGTGCCTAGGGTTTATTGGTCCAACTGTTCCCTCAGCTGGTTTACTTCACGCTACTGGTTCCCACCATCTCTCACATAGCTACGAGCTATGCCATCAATTTATCCTCTCGGGATGCTGGGTTTGACTAGGCTCTCGTTCTTGTCATGTTTTCCTATGTAACCCTGTCGTACAGCGGGAAAGGAAATTATGAGTCTTTTGTTTCCATACTTGGAAATCATCACATATCATTTTCTTTCTTACTCGATTATCATGACTATATGCATACACATTATATCTTTCTCTTTCTTATACTGTGATGTTCAATGCAATTTGCCACATCGTATTGAAACATCACCTGAGTGCCAGGACTCATCCTGCACTTCCTGTCACACTACTGTCATATGTAAAAAAATCCTATCTAGGCCCTTGGGCAAAACTGTACTGCTTTTTGTAATATTTTCACATAATATATTCAAGACTCTAGTCTAGTGGGAGTGACACACACATCCCCATATACTATCCCAACAGGGTACATGAAGCTAAGTCTGATGGCAAAAGCTACTACTTCCCTTTATACATTTACAAAATCAAAATTCCTACAGAAAGGGTCACTGCTACTATAAGGACAATCCTGATTCAGCATCAGACATTTCCTTATCGTCACTATTGTTAGGAAATGCCCTAAGTATTAGAGACATTTTGATGAATTTATTTTGAACTGGATAATAAAATTATACATAGAGGTTATTCATTACATTGCTATCTGTCCTCGTCTTATTTACATGTTAAAGTAAATGTAAGCAAATATGGCTCACTGACTGCTTGTGTTAAAACTGTTAGAACATTGCATGCAATGGACTTTTGTATGCGAGAAGACAATGTTCTAAAGTTAGCAGTCTAAACTATGGTTTGTAGTCTATGGGGTTAAACCGAGCATCTAACTCATGTTAAGACTATTATGTTGTCTAAAGCCATAGAGGGGACGGTTTGTCTTGACTGTCTGGAGCTGGACTCCCAAGTAGAGACATGGATATGTTACTTGGTGGTGACATATTAGGCTGGGACTAAAGCGTGATTGATCTACGTAGTCCGCTATGAGTGGATCAATCTGCTTTTGACGTTCATTGTGCAATAACCTTAATCCTGAGCAAATGAACTTCTTCATGTATATGACTTGTGTACTTTGATGTTCCAATGGCTAAAGCGTCTCAGAGGTAGTAAGCTTATAGACCGGTTCGTTGGGTGCATGACTTGTATACGATGAAGGGTTTGTTTGTAGATATCGGAATCATAGCTCTGAGGAGTTAAAGGTATCCTCTTAAAGGCATTATACTGAATGTGAAAATGGACAAGGCCTTGGGTCGTCTGCTGGGCGGATGACTTCTTATTCACATATGGTGAATAATCATTTTCTTGATTCGGTAGTATAATGGAACTTTAAGATAGCCTGATCAGTAGGATTAAACAGACTTTGACCTAAAGCTGATCATGGATATCATATGAGGGTTTTGCATATATGACAAGATCATTGGATGGTAGCTCATCACAGGCTCACGTAATACGGTATATAATTGGGAGTTCAGTTTCAGGTTTATAGTGGTGTGACTCTGAAACTAGTGATCACATGATTTAGTTGTTCGGTAAAGAATGATGATCATATGGAATCACGGGAGCCCGACTATATATGTCCAATCAGTCCCTCTACTAGCTCCACATAATTCCTTAACGTTTGGCAAATTGATTTGTGTATGCTATTGGCTAGTTTATTATGCATGGATGGTGATGACACAGGATTAAGATGGTAGACAAGATTCTCTCTGGTTGGATTCAGATTTTGTTTTGGATAATAGAGTACACAATTATTCGAACTCCAAATAAAGTTGCCATGATTTTATTTGAGATTGGATTGGAGTTGTAGAAAATTATCCATGAGAACAAGAATATGAAACACAACCGTTTTGTGGAATTTGAAATTTGAAATTTGAATTTTGAAATTTGAAATTTGAAATTTGAATTTGAAATTTGAATTTGAAATTTGAATTTGAAATTTGAATTTGAATTTGAAATTTGAAATTTGAAATTTGAAATTTGAAATTTGAAATTTGAATTTGAAATTTGAATTTGAAATTTTGAATCACAGTCCAAGTAGGATTCGAATTTGTTGTGGAAAATCCACAAGGTTTGAAATTCGAATTTGAGTTGGATTTGGAGAGGATAATCTTGTTAGAATCCTACTTGAATTTTGAATCTAGATCCCAACAAAAGTGGACGAAATTTTTGAGGATAATCCTCATGGAAAAATTCGGATTTTGTGGATAAGGTTCAAGGGAAAATTCAAGCTTCAATCCTAGTTGAATTTGGATTCTCTCCTTCCCTGAAAAGTGGCCGAAATTAGGGAGAATATCTCCTAGGAAATTCGGTTATTTTGGATAAGGTTGAGATAAGATTCAAGCTTGAAAATCCTAGTGGAATTTTTGATTCTCCCTTATCCATAATGGCTGAAATTTATAAGGAGATTTTCTCCAAGAAAAATTCGGATTTTTTGGTTGAAAAAGGGAGATAAAATTCTAGTTAAAATCTTGTTTAGATTTGGATTGGATTTATCCTAGGAAAACCGAATTTAATTGTGGAGATTCTCCCTTGGAAAATTTAGATTTTTTGGTTATGGATAAGGGAGAAAATCTTTTCCTAGTCCAATTCGAATTCAGAGAATCACCTCATGCAGGTCTATAAATAGAGGTCCTGCCACTCCAGTTCTATTAGACCACAGGCTCTCAGGTGAGCAGGCTTATTGTTGCACAGCTCATCGTGACAATAAAGTTCTTTAGAGATCTGGGTGGTCGGAAGAAGACTAGCAGTGCTAGCATACCGATCGAGGTTCAGAGTGCCCACACACTCAGCCATTCGGGAATTGGAGAATAGTAGAGAAGGCTAGTTGGTTGAAGCCTCCGGTCATTCTCCTCCTGCAAGATTGGCGTCCTTGAGGTATGAGTTTTAATTGTTGTTGATTTATTATATATGGCATCATGAGATATTTAACGATCTAAAATTTTTATTGTTCCGCTGCGCCACTCTGATACGTTTTTACCGATTTATTTTCCTACAACTATCACTAAGAAGGAACACCTCTAAGTCCTCCTTTTCATCTAGGGAGACGAAACTGGCTTTGTCATCGCTAGCTATGATGACTTGGGGTTCATAAATCCCCATCCATTCATCATTACTAAAGTGGTCACGGATCTCCTCTCCTCATCGTCGAGATAGGCATCGGGAAGAGCCTCGTTTTCGTCCTCTTCCATGGGCTGTTCTGGAGACAGAGGGACTAGTTCGGGGTTTTCCATCGGTTCCCCGTTGCCCTCGAGTGCTTCTGGCTGGTGCTCGGCCATGAACTCTTCATCGATCGATTGGGGTGCTGGGTCTACAGAATCACCCTTCATAATGGTGGTTACTGCAATGCCTTGGGCTTGTGCAGGGTTCCTGGGGTTGAGCACTTCTCTCTCAGCATCCACTATCTCCTGGATAAGGTTTGTTACTCTTTTTGCTTGAGCGCTCTTCTAATTCTGTTTGGCAAGGTTTCTTTCTCTCTTTTGGTCTTCTCCTACCTTGATCCACTTTTGCCTCGACCTTGGTTTCATCCTAGGCCTTCCTCAACATGCATTATAGAAGTCCATATTAGTTTCTCATAGAGCATAGCATATGTTAGAACTGTGTCACCATATATCAGCTGCAGTCTTTCAGTCCGATGAACAAATTCTCGTATATCCGTAACTCTAGGGAACTTAAGCGGTTTCACTCCCCGATTGCCCCTAAAGAAAAACTGGGACTGATGCTGGACTCTTCTCAGAGATTTGCTCAATCATGATATGGTAAAACTCGACCCAGTTAAGAGCTCATCCTGGTCACAAGAATCCCGATACACATGACGAGTGCTTTACAAAAGCAGCATGAGACTTATCAAATTGCTGGGGAGATTATGGAAAATCTGGAGGACATGTTCGAAGGCCAAGAAAAATTGGCTCGACAGTCCGCTATTACCAGTATTATGAACTCTAAGTAGAAGGCGAGTACTCCGGTGAAGGACCATATGATCACTCTAATGGGATTCTTCGCTGAGGCTGCCGAAAATGGTGCTGAGTTGGACTACAACACCCAGATCGAGATGGTGTTCAAAACTCTGTCTAAAGATTTTGTGGGGTTTAAGGCCGCATACAATCTGGCGACAAGGGAGTTAGGACTAACCGAGCTCATGAAGCAACTCCAAGCTTATGAGCGGATGATCAGGGATGGGGATGCTATCCAACCCAAAGGTGAGGCCAATTTGGCAGAATCTTCCAAACCCTCACGGAAGAGGAAGAGGCCAAATCAGAAGCAAGTGGCTTCCAGTTCTTCTAATCCTCCTGTCTCAGATGGGAAGAAGAAGAAGAAGAACAAGAAGCCCAGGGACCCTAAAAAGTCTAAGTGCTTCCGTTGTGGGAAGGTAGGTTATTTCAAGAAGGCTTGCTGGGAAATCCTAGCCGCCAAGGGCAAGGAAGGTAAGGAATTTCATTACCTGGAAGCGTGTTTGGTGGAAGAATCGAAAGACACTTAGGTCATTGATTCGGGCGCCACTAATCATGTTTGTGTTTCTATGCAGGGGTTCGTGGAAACGAGAAGTCTACATGATAGGAACCTCTTGTTGCGAACTGGGGACGGCAGCTTGGTGGTGGCTGAGGCAGTGGGAGATGTTTACCTTTATTTTGATCAATTTAGGTTTATTTTATTAAAAGACTATTTTTATGTTCCTAATTTTAGGAGGAACCTTATATCGGTAGCTTGTTTAATAAAGGATTCTTATTCAGTTTCTTTTAGTAAAAGAGTTGATATTCGTAGAAATAAGTCTTTTATCTGTTCTGGATGGATGGATGGAAACCTATATTTGATCAAACCAAAGATGTACTCACTGCTTGACACTGAATTTGTAGGATAATAAACCGGAAAAAACGTATCAAAGTGGCGCAGCGGAACAATAAAAATTTTTAGATCGTTAAATATCTCATGATGCCATATACAATAAATCAACAACAATTAAAACTCATACCTCAAGGATGCCAATGAACAGGAGGAGAGTGACCGGAGGCTTCAACCAACTAGCCTTCTCTACTATTCTCCAATTCCCGAATGGCTGAGTGTGTGGGCACTCTGAACCTCGATCGGTATGCTAGCACTGCTAGTCTTCTTCCGACCACCCAGATCTCTAAAGAACTTTATTGTCACGATGAGCTGTGCAACAATAAGCCTGCTCACCTGAGAGTCTGTGGTCTAAGAGAACTGGAGTGGCAGGACCTCTATTTATAGACCTGCATGAGGTGAATCTCTGAATTTGAATTGGATTAGGAAAAGATATTTTCCCTTATCCAAACCCATAAAATCCGAATTTTTCCAAGGGATAATCTCCACTAAAAATTCGGTTTTCTTAGGATGGATCCAATCCAAATCTCAACAAGATTTTAACTAGAATCTTATCTCCCTTTTTCAACCAAAAAATCCGAAATTCACAAGGAGAAAATCCTCCAAAAAATTTCGGCCATTATGGATAAGGGAGAATCAAAATTCCACTATGATTTTCAAGCTAAATCTCATCTCAACCTTATCCAAAAAATAACCGAATTCTCCTTGGATTTAGGCTCCAAAATTTCGGCCACTTTTAGGGAAGAAGAGAATCCAAATTCAACTAGGATTCAAGCTTGAATTTACCCTTGAATCTAATCCACAAAATCCGAAATTTTCATGAGCATTATCCTCAAAAATTTCGTCCCTTATTTGTTGGGATTTGGATTCAAAATTCAAGTAGGATTCTAACAAGATTATCCTCTCCAAATCCAACTCAAATTCGAATTTCAAACCTTGTGGATTTTCCACAACAAATTCGAATCCTACTTGGACTGTGATTCAAAATTTGAATTTCAAATTTCAAATTCAAATTTCAAATTCAAATTTCAAATTTCAAATTTCAAATTTCAAATTTAAATTTGAAATTCAAATTTCAAATTCGAATTTCAAATTCAAATTTCAAATTCAAATTTCAAATTCAAAATTCAAATTTCAAATTTCAAAATTCAAATTTCAAATTTCAAAATTCAAATTTCAAATTCCACAAAACGGTTGTATTTCATGTTCTTGTTCTCATGGATAATTTTCTACAACTCCAATCCAATCTCAAATAAAATCATGGCAACTTTATTTGGAGTTCGAATAACTGTGTACTCTATTATCCAAAACAAAATCTGAATCCAACCGGAGAGAATCTTGTCTACCATCCTAATCCTGTGTCATCACCATCCATGCATAATAAACTAGCCAATAGCATACACAAATCAATTTGCCAAACGTTAAGGAATTATGTGGAGCTAATAGAGGGACTGATTGGACATATATAATCGGGCTCCCATGATTCCATATGATCATCATTCTGTACCGAACAACTCAATCATATGATCACTAATTTTAGAGTCACACCACTATAAACCTGAAACTGAACTCCCAATTATATACCGTATTACGTAAGCCTGTGACGAGCTACCATCCAATGACCTTGTCACATATGCAAAACCCTCATATGATATCCATGATCAGCCTTAGGTCAAAGTCCGTTTAATCCTACTGATCAGGCTATCTTAAAGTTCCATTATACTACCGAATCTAGAAAATGATTATTCACCATATGTGAATAAGAAGTCATCCGCCCAGCAGACGACCCAAGGCCTTGTCTATTTTCACATTCAGTATAATGCCTTTAAGAGGATACCTTTAACTCCTCAGAGCTATGATTCCGATATCTGCAAACAAACCCTTCATCGTATACAAGTCATGCACCCAACGAACCGGTCTATAAGCTTACTACCTCTGAGACGCTTTAGCCATTGGAACATCAAAGTACACAAGTCATATACATGAAGTAGTTCATTTACTCAGGATTAAGGTTATTGCATAATGAACGTCAAAAGCAGATTGATCCACTCATAGCGGACTACGTAGATCAATCACGCTTTAGTCCCGGTCTAATATGTCACCACCAAGCAACATATCCATGTCTCTACTTGGGAGTCCAGCTCCAGACAGTCAAGACAGACCGTCCCCTCTAAGGCTTTAGACAACATAATAGTCTTAACATGAGTTAGATGCTCGGTCTAACCCCATAGACTACAGACCATAGTTTAGACTGCTAACTTTAGAATATTGTCTTCTCGCATACAAAAGTCCATTGCATGCAACGTTCTAACAGTTTTAACACAAGCAGTCAGTGAGCCATATTTGCTTACATTTACTTTAAGATGTAAATAAGACGAGGACAGATAGCAATGTAATGAATAACCTCTAAGTATAATTTTATTATCCAGTTCAAAATGAATACATCAAAATGTCTCTAATACTTAGGGCATTTCCTAACAATCTCCCACTTGCCCTAAGCCAGCAGATGTGCCATGTTACGCATCCCCATCGCCTCTACATGCCTCTCAAAGCTTCTAGCTACCAAAGTCTTAGTAAAGGGATCAGCGATGTCGTCCTCGGACGCGATCTTACATACATCCACTTGTCCTGTCTCCACATGCCCTCTTATTATGTGATACCTCCGATCGATGTGCTTGGTCCTCTTGTGGTGCCGAGATTCCCTTGTGTTGGCAATAGCCCCTGTATTATCACAGTAAAGTGTGATAGGCTTGTCAACACCCGGAATGACCTCAAGGTCTCTAAAGAACTTGCGGAGCCAAACCGCTTCTTTAGATGCCTCAGCCGCAGCCACATACTCAGTCTCCATAGTAGAGTCAGCTGTGCAGCCCTGCTTCACGCTCCTCCACACAATGGCGCCTCCTCCGAGCAAAAACACTGATCCAGATGTCGATTTCCTCGAATCCTTACAAGTCTGGAAGTCTGAGTCCGTGTATCCTACGGGTGTTAGGTCCCCTCCAGAATACACTAGCATATAATCCCTCGTTCTCTTAAGATACTTGAGTATATGCTTTACTGCTTGCCAGTGCTTGGTTCCAGGATTCGCTTGATATCGACTCACCATACCTACTGCAAAACATATGTCCGGGCGAGTGCAAAGCATAGCGTACATAAGGCTACCCACAGCGGATGCATAAGGGACCTTACTCATACGCTCTCTTTCTTCCGATGTCTTGGGACAGTCATCCAATGAAAGAGTTAAACCGGCAATAGAAGGTTGTGAGCCTTTCTTTGCCTCTAGCATTGCATATTTGTCAATTATTTTATCTATGTATGAAGCTTGGGATAAAGCTATCATTTTGTTCTTTCGATCTCTGAAGAGACGAATGCCTAGAACATAATTAGCTTCTCCCAAGTCCTTCATGTCAAACTGTTGGTGTAACCAAAGCTTGACCGATGATAAGTTCCCTACATCATTCCCAATGAGTAGTATATCATCGACATAGAGTATCAGAAAGACCACTTTTCCATCCTTAATACGTTTATAAACACAAGGTTCATCAACGTTCTGCTCAAAACCAAATGTCTTAATCGCTTGATCAAACCTCTGGTTCCATGAGCGGGATGCCTGCTTTAATCCATAAATGGATCTAAGCAACTTGCAGACTTTCCTATCCTGGCCTTTTGCTACGAACCCTTCGGGCTGTATCATATAGATACACTCTTCAAGATGGCCATTCAAGAATGCCGTCTTGACATCCATTTGCCAGATCTCGTAATCGAGAGCCGCAGCAATGGACAGAAGAATACGGATAGACTTAAGCATAGCAACAGGCGAAAAGGTTTCCTCGTAATCGATTCCAGCCTTTTGCGTGTATCCCTTTGCAACCAGTCTAGCTTTGAAAGTTTCCACTCTCCCTTCCGCATCCTTCTTTCTTTTGTAGACCCATTTGCATCCAATGGGTTTTATCCCATCCGGCAAATCTACAAGTTCCCAAACAGAGTTGGATTTCATAGAATCCATCTCATTGTTCATAGCCTGTTTCCAAGATCTAGAATCAACATCCTTTATAGCTTCATCATATGTGACCGGATCTTCCTCATGCTCATGAGCCTCGGCCTGGTATACCTCAGCATCATACATAAAGAAATTAGGTTTCTTCGAAACCCTCCCACTACGACGAGGCACCCTAAATTGTTGATCGTCTGCAGGTCTTTCACTGGAACTCGGACTTGCGTCCAAGACCGAAATCTGTGGAGCAGTTCTTTCACCCGATAACTCCTCTAGCACCACTTTGCTTCGAGGCTTAAAGTCATTCATGTGACTTTCCTCCAAGAATGTCGCATGGGTTGAGACAATGACCTTTTGTTCCTTCGGGTTATAGAACAGACCTCCTTTAGTTCCCTTTGGATACCCTACAAACATGCACAATTCTGATCTTGGTTCCAACTTCTTCGCATCCCCATCCAGTACATGTGCCGGGCAGCCCCATATTCTCATATGTCCAAGGGAGGGCTTCCTGCCACGCCACAATTCATACGGAGTTCTAGGAATTGATTTGCTCGGAACCTGGTTCAGAATATAGCACGCCGTTTGTAAAGCATGTCCCCAAAATGATAATGGCAGCGTTGAGTAACTCATCATGGACCGTCCCATATCCAATAAGGTCCTGTTTCTCCTTTCGGCTACACCATTCTGTTGTGGAGTACCAGGTGCAGTCAATTGGGATAAAATCCCGTTCTCTACAAGATGTCCTAGAAATTCATCAGAGAGGTATTCGCCACCTCGATCAGATCGAAGTGTCTTTATGGATTTATCCAATTGCTTTTCCACTTCCGCACGATACTTTTTGAACTTGTCAAAGGTTTCGCTCTTGCGGTGCATCAGATACACATATCCATACCTCGAGTAATCATCTATGAAAGAGACATAGTACTCGAACCCTCCTCGTGCTGTGACGTTCATGGGGCCACATACGTCAGTGTGCACAATTTCTAAGAGCTCCTGTGCCCTAGTACCCTTAGCTCCAAAAGACCTCTTAGTCATCTTACCCTCTAGACAAGACTCACATTGGGGAAGTCGTACCTCCTCCAGAGATTCCAGAGGACCGTCTTTCACCAATCTTTGAATCCTATCCTGATTAATATGACCAAGTCTTAAATGCCAAAGATACGCCTTGTTAGAGTGAGAAACTTTCAACCTTTTAGAGTTATCAATTAATTCAGTGTCAAGCAGTGAGTACATCTTTGGTCTGATCAAATATAGGTTTCCATCCATCCATCCAGAACAGATAAAAGACTTATTTCTACGAATATCAACTCTTTTACTAAAAGAAACTGAATAAGAATCCTTTATTAAACAAGCTACCGATATAAGGTTCCTCCTAAAATTAGGAACATAAAAACAGTCTTTCAATAAAATAAACCTAAATTGATCAAAATAAAGATGAACGTCTCCCACTGCCTCAGCCACCACAAAGCTACCATCTCCAGTCCGCAACGAGAGGCTCCTATCATGTAGACTTCTCGTTTCCACGAACCCCTGCATCGAAACACAAACATGATTAGTGGTGCCCGAATCAATGACCCATGTGTCTTTCGATTCTTCCACCAAACACGCTTCTAAGTAATGAAGTTCCTTACCTTCCTTGCCCTTGGAGGCTAGGAATTCCCGGCAAGCCTTCTTGAAGTGACCTACCTTCCCACAGTGGAAGCATTTGGACTTTTTAGGGTCCTTTGGCTTCTTGTTCTTCTTCTTCTTCTTCCCGTCCGAGACAGGAGGATTAGAAGAACTGGAAGCCACTTGCTACTTATTTGGCCTCTTCCTCTTCCGTGAGGGATTGGAAGATTCCGCCAAATTGGCCTCTCCTTTAGGTCGGACCACATCTTCATCCCTGATCATCCGCTCATAAGCCTGTAGTTGCTTCATGAGCTCGGTAAGTCCTAACTCCTTTGTCGCCAGATTGTATGCGGCCTTAAACCCCACAAAATCTTTAGACAGAGTCTTGAACACCATCTCGATCTGGGTGTTGTAGTCTAACTCAGCACCATTTTCGGCAGCCTCAGCGAAGAATCCCATTAGAGTGATCATATGGTCCTTCACCGGAGCACCAGCCTTTTGCTTGGAGTTCATAATGCTGGTGATAGCGAACTGTCGAGCCAATTTTTCTTGGCCTCCGAACATGTCCTCCAGATTTTCCATGATCTCCCCAGCAACTTGATAAGTCTCATGCTGCTTTTGTAAAGCACTCGTCATGCTAGCAAGGATGTAGCATCGAGCTATCTCATTGGATTCTCTCCAACGATTATAGGCAACCGGGACCTCCTCAAGTGGTGTGTCAGGTTTGGGCCCAAGTGGGCATGGTTCGTCCAGTACAAACTTGTGTCTCTCGCAGCTGAGAACTATTAATAGATTTCTTTTCCAATCTTTATAATTGTCCGCATTCAACTTATTTTCAGTAAGTATCGAAATGAGGGGTGTCGGTGACATTTTGAACTGAAATAAAATTATACTAGACATCATTACAAAGCCCAAGCAAATATGCAGATAATTTAGCAAATAAAACATACAAGTATGTTCCTACATAAACTTGTAAAAAAAATGTAGCATTGCAACAGTAATTCTCAGCACCTATTGCCCCAAGCCACCGAGGGGTGGTCATGAGAACAAATAGCCGGAACATGGACCCCGTCCAATTAATATATGTTACCTTAAATCCTCCAAGGTTAAGACATATATTAATAACCGCTTATTTGGCCACCAGTTTAGTTAACAGAGCTTCTAGGGAAGGTTAATAACTAAACGAGTCTTGAGTGTATAACCATTGTTTACGTAGCCCGATCCACGTCCTACCAAGCCACCGAGGGGTGGTCATGAATAGAATCGCACCCGAATACGTTTTCCACATAGGAGATCCAATCTAGTATACCGGCGGCGGTAAACACCTACCGAGGGGTGTGGTCAGGTCGGAACTGACGCGAGGCGTTACCATGCTTTCACATATGGATCAACAATGGAGGCCGTGGGTTTTGTTTGAAACCCTCTCCCACTCAATATTTTGAAAAAACATGCAAGTTTTGACAAATTATGTATGATCAATATAGTATGAGCGGCACTCACCTATCCTATATGACATGTTATCAAATATGCATACAAAACATCCATCAATACATATTTATACATCCATGACATATCACAGAAAAAATAATTGACAGAATAACCAAGCCATGGTTCCATCCTAGAACAAAGAAAATAAAGATTACAAAATTCCATCCAAAGCATTCTTTGGGTCTTGAATTTTGTTCCGTCTTCTTGTATCCATCTTTATGTAGCCTTTCCATTTATTTCTCATCCCAAGAATTATTTAAAATTTAAATCTCCAAAAATTTAAATTTCAAATTCAAATACCAAATTCGAATTTCAAATTTAAATTTCTAATTCAAATTTTAAACAATTTTAATCATCATGTGTAATAATATGTAATTTCAAAAATTTCAAATTTTCAATTACATATTTTTAAACATGATTTAAAATTAAATCTCAAATTTAAAAATCAAAATTTTCTGATTTTTGGACCGTCGGACCGCCACCCCGTAGGCGGCAGCCGCCGTGGGCAGCCACCAACCCCGGAGGGGCTGGCAGCCCACGGCCGCCCCTTGTGCAGCCTGCCGGGCTGCAGGCCAAGCCTGCAGCACCAGGCTGCACGCCCAGGCTGGGCGCAGCAGCCGGCAAGCTGCAGGCAGCGCCTGCAGCCAGAGGCTGCACGCCCAGGCTGCGGCCAGCCTTGGGCAGGCCACGGCCACCCCTGGCTGCAGGCAGAGCCTGCGGCCGTGGGTGGTGTGGGCCTGCACAGGGGCTGCCGCAGCCCCATCTTGCCCGAGGGCAGGGGCTGCAGCCCCACCAAGGTTTGTCGGCCTATCCCGAGGGGTCGTGTCTCGATTTTCGTGCCATATTCCAATTTATCTTTTAGGATCTCCAAAAATTAATTTGAATCCCAATTAAATTGAAATTTTCCACACAATCAAAATTTCAACCTTTAAATTAAATTTAACTTTTGGGAAAAATAAATTACGGTCTTCAATCTTCAATCTCCTCCAAGAATAATTACATAAAAAATTCCTATACCGTTTCCGGTGTACAAAATTCTATCCATAAAAATTCTAAGAGACAAAAATTAATATCCATGGGAAAATTACAGTGTTAATAAACTGCTCCCATGGTTACATAAAAAATTCCTAGATACAATTTTTCTAAATTCTAAGGAACCATAACCGGTATAATCAAGCATGCTTATAATAATTCAAAAAATTAAAATAACCATATACTTTATACATAATACATGATAACAACATAAAGGAACCCTAGAATGCCACTCTCTAAATATCAAATCCATACATAAATAAAAAGACTAAGTAATTGTCTAATTTATGTACATGGCATAGTCATGAGATGGCTCTGATACCAATTGTAGGATAATAAACCGGAAAAAACGTATCAAAGTGGCGCAGCGGAACAATAAAAATTTTTAGATCGTTAAATATCTCATGATGCCATATACAATAAATCAACAACAATTAAAACTCATACCTCAAGGATGCCAATGAACAGGAGGAGAGTGACCGGAGGCTTCAACCAACTAGCCTTCTCTACTATTCTCCAATTCCCGAATGGCTGAGTGTGTGGGCACTCTGAACCTCGATCGGTATGCTAGCACTGCTAGTCTTCTTCCGACCACCCAGATCTCTAAAGAACTTTATTGTCACGATGAGCTGTGCAACAATAAGCCTGCTCACCTGAGAGTCTGTGGTCTAAGAGAACTGGAGTGGCAGGACCTCTATTTATAGACCTGCATGAGGTGAATCTCTGAATTTGAATTGGATTAGGAAAAGATATTTTCCCTTATCCAAACCCATAAAATCCGAATTTTTCCAAGGGATAATCTCCACTAAAAATTCGGTTTTCTTAGGATGGATCCAATCCAAATATCAACAAGATTTTAACTAGAATCTTATCTCCCTTTTTCAACCAAAAAATCCGAAATTCACAAGGAGAAAATCCTCCAAAAAATTTCGGCCATTATGGATAAGGGAGAATCAAAATTCCACTACGATTTTCAAGCTAAATCTCATCTCAACCTTATCCAAAAAATAACCGAATTCTCCTTGGATTTAGGCTCCAAAATTTCGGCCACTTTTAGGGAAGAAGAGAATCCAAATTCAACTAGGATTCAAGCTTGAATTTACCCTTGAATCTAATCCACAAAATCCGAAATTTTCATGAGCATTATCCTCAAAAATTTCGTCCCTTATTTGTTGGGATTTGGATTCAAAATTCAAGTAGGATTCTAACAAGATTATCCTCTCCAAATCCAACTCAAATTCGAATTTCAAACCTTGTGGATTTTCCACAACAAATTCGAATCCTACTTGGACTGTGATTCAAAATTTGAATTTCAAATTTCAAATTCAAATTTCAAATTCAAATTTCAAATTTCAAATTTCAAATTCCAAATTTAAATTTCAAATTCAAATTTCAAATTCGAATTTCAAATTCAAATTTCAAATTCAAATTTCAAATTCAAAATTCAAATTTCAAATTTCAAAATTCAAATTTCAAATTTCAAAATTCAAATTTCAAATTCCACAAAACGGTTGTATTTCATGTTCTTGTTCTCATGGATAATTTTCTACAACTCCAATCCAATCTCAAATAAAATCATGGCAACTTTATTTGGAGTTCGAATAACTGTGTACTCTATTATCCAAAACAAAATCTGAATCCAACCGGAGAGAATCTTGTCTACCATCCTAATCCTGTGTCATCACCATCCATGCATAATAAACTAGCCAATAGCATACACAAATCAATTTGCCAAACGTTAAGGAATTATGTGGAGCTAGTAGAGGGACTGATTGGACATATATAATCGGGCTCCCGTGATTCCATATGATCATCATTCTGTACCGAACAACTCAATCATATGATCACTAATTTCAGAGTTACACCACTATAAACCTGAAACTGAACTCCCAATTATATACCGTATTACGTAAGCCTGTGACGAGCTACCATCCAATGACCTTGTCACATATGCAAAACCCTCATATGATATCCATGATCAGCCTTAGGTCAAAGTCCGTTTAATCCTACTGATCAGGCTATCTTAAAGTTCCATTATACTACCGAATCTAGAAAATGATTATTCACCATATGTGAATAAGAAGTCATCCGCCCAGCAGATGACCCAAGGCCTTGTCCATTTTCACATTCAGTATAATGCCTTTAAGAGGATACCTTTAACTCCTCAGAGCTATGATTCCGATATCTGCAAACAAACCCTTCATCGTATACAAGTCATGCACCCAACGAACCGGTCTATAAGCTTACTACCTCTGAGACGCTTTAGCCATTGGAACATCAAAGTACACAAGTCATATACATGAAGTAGTTCATTTACTCAGGATTAAGGTTATTGCATAATGAACGTCAAAAGCAGATTGATCCACTCATAGCGGACTACGTAGATCAATCACGCTTTAGTCCCGGTCTAATATGTCACCACCAAGCAACATATCCATGTCTCTACTTGGGAGTCCAGCTCCAGACAGTCAAGACAGACCGTCCCCTCTAAGGCTTTAGACAACATAATAGTCTTAACATGAGTTAGATGCTCGGTCTAACCCCATAGACTACAGACCATAGTTTAGACTGCTAACTTTAGAATATTGTCTTCTCGCATACAAAAGTCCATTGCATGCAACGTTCTAACAGTTTTAACACAAGCAGTCAGTGAGCCATATTTGCTTACATTTACTTTAACATGTAAATAAGACGAGGACAGATAGCAATGTAATGAATAACCTCTAAGTATAATTTTATTATCCAGTTTAAAATGAATACATCAAAATGTCTCTAATACTTAGGGCATTTCCTAACAGAATTAACTGATAACTCTAAAAGGTTGAAAGTTTCTCACTCTAACAAGGCGTATCTTTGGCATTTAAGACTTGGTCATATTAATCAGGATAGGATTCAAAGATTGGTGAAAGATGGTCCTCTGGAATCTCTAGAGGAGGTACGTCTTCCCCAATGTGAGTCTTGTCTAGAGGGTAAGATGACTAAGAGGTCTTTTGGAGCTATGGGTACAAGGGCTCAGGAGCTCTTAGAAATTGTGCACACTGATGTATGTGGCCCCATGAACGTATCAGCACGAGGAGGGTTCGAGTATTATGTCTCTTTTATAGATGATTATTCGAGGTATGGATATATGTATCTGATGCATCGCAAGAGCGAAACCTTTGACAAGTTCAAGGAGTATCGTGCGGATGTGGAAAAACAATTAGATAAATCCATAAAGACACTTCGATCTGATCGAGGTGGCGAATACCTCTCCGATGAATTTCTAGGACATCTTGTAGAGAACGGGATATTATCCCAATTGACTGCACCTGGTACTCCATAACAGAATGGTGTAGCCGAAAGGAGAAACAGGACCTTATTAGATATGGTACGGTCCATGATGAGTTACTCAATGCTGCCATTATCATTTTGGGGATATGCTTTACAAACCGCGTGCTATATTCTGAACCAAGTTCCGAGCAAATCAATTCCCAGAACTCCGTATGAATTGTGGTGTGGCAGGAAACCCTCCCTTGGACATATGAGAATATGGGGCTGCCCGGCGCATGTACTGGATGGGGATGCGAAGAAGTTGGAACTAAGATTAGAATTGTGCATGTTTGTAGGGTATCCAAAAGGAACTAAAGGAGGTCTGTTCTATAACCCAAAGGAACAAAAAGTCATTGTCTCAACCCATGCGACATTCTTGGAGGAAAGTCACATGAATGACTTTAAGCCTCGAAGCAAAGTCATGCTAGAGGAGTTATCGGGTGAAAGAATTGCTCCTCAGATTTCGGTCTTGGATGCAAGTCCGAGTTCCAGTGAAAGACCTACAGACGATCAACAATTTAGGGTGCCTCGTCGTAGTGGGAGGGTTTCTAAGAAACCTAATTTCTTCATGTATGATGCTGAGGTATACCAGGCCGAGGCTCATGAGCATGAGGAAGATCCGGTCACGTATGATGAAGCTATAAATGATGTTGATTCTAAATCTTGGAAACAGGCTATGAATAATGAGATGGATTCTATGAAATCCAACTCTGTTTGGGAACTTGTAGATTTGCCGTATGGGATAAAACCCATTGGATGCAAATGGGTCTACAAAAGAAAGAAGGATGTGGAAGGGAGAGTGGAAACTTTTAAAGCTAGGCTGGTTGCAAAGGGATACACGCAAAAGGCTGGAATCGATTACGAGGAAACCTTTTCGCCTGTTGCTATGCTGAAGTCTATCCGTATTCTTCTGTCCATTGCTGCGGCTCTCGATTACGAGATCTGGCAAATGGATGTCAAGACGGCATTCTTGAATGGCCATCTTGAAGAGTGTATCTATATGATACAGCCCGAAGGGTTCGTAGCGAAAGGCCAAGAAAGGAAAGTCTGCAAGTTGCTTAGATCCATTTATGGATTAAAGCAAGCATCCCGCTCATGGAACCAGAGGTTTGATCAAGCGGTTAAGACATTTGGTTTTGAGCAGAACGTTGATGAACCTTGTGTTTATAAACGTATTAAGGATGGAAAAGTGGTCTTTCTGATACTCTATGTCGATGATATACTACTCATTAGGAATGATGTAGGGAACTTATCATCGGTCAAGCTTTGGTTACACCAACAGTTTGACATGAAGGACTTGGGAGAAGCTAATTATGTTCTAGGCATTCGTCTCTTCAGAGATCGAAAGGACAAAATGATAGCGTTATCCCAAGCTTCATACATAGATAAAATAATTGACAAATATGCAATGCAAGAGGCAAAGAAAGGCTCACAACCTTCTATTGCCGGTCTAACTCTTTCATTAAATGACTGTCCCAAGACATCGGAAGAAAGAGAGTGTATGAGTAAGGTCCCTTATGCATCCGCTGTGGGTAGCCTTATGTACGCTAGGCTTTGCACTCGCCCAGACATATGTTTTGCAGTAGGTATGGTGAGTCGATATCAAGCAAATCCTGGAACCAAGCACTGGCAAGCTGTAAAGCATATACTCAAATATCTTAAGAGAACGAGGGATTATATGCTGGTGTATTCTGGAGGGGACCTAACGCTCGTAGGATACACGGACTCAGACTTCCAGACTTGTAAGGATTCGAGGAAATCGACATTTGGATCAGTGTTTTTACTCGGAGGAGGCGCCATTGTGTGGAGGAGCGTGAAGCAGGGCTGCACAGCTGACTCTACTATGGAGGCTGAGTATGTGGCTGCGGCTGAGGCATCTAATTTACATGTTAAAGTAAATGTAAGCAAATATGGCTCCCTGACTGCTTGTGTTAAACTGTTAGAATGTTGCATGCAATGTTTTTTTGTATGCAAGAAGACAATGTTCTAAAGTTAGCGGTCTAAACTATGGTCTGTAGTCTAGGGGGTTAGACCGAGCATCTAACTCATGTTAAGACTATTATGTTGTCTAAAGCCTTGGAGGGGACGGTTTATCTTGACTGTCTGGAGCTGGACTCCCAAGTAGAGACATAGATATGTTGCTTGGTGGTGACATATTAGACCAGGACTAAAGCGTGATTGATCTACGAAGTCCGTTTTGAGTGGATCGGTCTGCTTTTGACGTTCATTATGTAGTAACCTTAATCCTGAGTAAAAGGATAGCTTCATGTATATGACTTGTGTACTTTGATGTTCCAATGGCTAAAGCATCTCGGAGGTAGTAAGCTTATAGACCGGTTCGTTGGGTGCATGACTTGTATACGATGAAGGGTTCGTTTACAGATATTGGAATCATAGCTCTAATGAGGAGTTAAGGGTATCCTCTTAAAGGCATTATACTGAATGTGAAAATGGATAAGGCCTTGGGTCGTCTACTGGGCGGATGACTTCTTATTCACATATGATGAATAATCATTTTCTTTATTCGGTAGTACAATGGAACTTTAAGATAGCCTGATCAGTAGGATTAAACGGACTTTAGCCTAAGGCTGATAATGGATATCATATGAGGGTTCTGCATATATGACAAGGTCATTGGATGATAGCTTGTCACAAGCTTACGTAATACGGTATATAACTGGGAGTTCAGTTTCAGGTTTATAGTGGTGTGACTCTGAAACTAGTGATCATATGATTGAGTTGTTCGGTAAAAGAATGATGATCATATGGATTTGCGAGAGCCCGATTATATATGTCCAATCAGTCCCTCTACTAGCTCCACATAATTCCTTAACGTTTGGCAAATTGATTGTGTATGCTATTGGCTGGTTTATTATGCATGGATGGTGATGACACAGGATTAGGATGGTAAACAAGATTCTCTCCGGTTGGATTCAGATTTTGTTTTGGATAATAGAGTACACAATTATTCGAACTCCAAATAAAGTTGCCATGATTTTATTTGAGATTGGATTGGAGTTGTAGAAAATTATCCATGAGAACAAGAATATGAAACACAACCGTTTTGTGGAATTTGAAATTTGAATTTTGAAATTTGAATTTTGAATTTTGAATTTGAAATTTGAATTTGAAATTCGAATTTGAAATTTGAATTTGAAATTTAAATTTGAAATTTGAAATTTGAAATTTGAAATTTGAATTTGAAATTTGAATTTGAAATTTGAAATTCAAATTTTGAATCACAGTCCAAGTAGGATTTGAATTTGTTGTGGAAAATCCACAAGGTTTGAAATTCGAATTTGAGTTGGATTTGGAGAGGATAATCTTGTTAGAATCCTACTTGAATTTTGAATCCAAATCCTAACAAATGTTGCATGAAATTTTGAGGATAATCCTCAAGGAAATTTCGGATTTTTTGTGGATAAGATTCAAGGGAAAAATTCAAGTTTCAATCCCAGTTGAATTTGGATTCTCCCCTTCCCTGAAAAGTGGCCGAAATTAGGGAGAAAATCTCCTAGGAAAATTTGGTTATTTTGGATAAGGTTGAGATAAGATTCAAGCTTGAAAATCCTAATGGAATTTTTGATTCTCCCTTATCCATAATGGCCGAAATCTTTAGGAGATATTCTCCTTGTAATTTTCGGATTTTTTGGGTTGAAAAAGGGAGATAAAATTCTAGTTAAAATCTTGTTTAGATTTGGATTGGATTTATCCTAAGAAAACCGAATTTTTTGTTGAGATTCTCCCTTGGAAAAGTTCGGATTTTTTGGTTATGGATAAGGGGAAAATATCTTTTCCTAATCCAATTCAAATTCAGAGAATCACCTCATGCAGGTCTATAAATAGAGGTCCTACCACTCCAGTTCTCTTAGACCACAGACTCTCAGGTGAGCAGGCTTATTATTGCACAGCTCATCGTGAAGTTCTTTAGAGATCTGGGTGGTCGGAAGAAGACTAGCAGTGCTAGCATACCGATCGAGGTTCAGAGTGCCCACACACTCTGCCATTCGGGAATTGGAGAATAGTAGAGAAGGCTAGTTGGTTGAAGCCTCCGGTCATTCTCCTCCTGCAGATTGGCGTCCTTAAGGTATGAGTTTTAATTGTTGTTGATTTATTGTATATGGCATCATGAGATATTTAACGATCTAAAAATTTTTATTGTTCCGCTGCGCCACTCTGATACGTTTTTACTGGTTTATTTTCCTACAAAATTACTTTTTGTACTCAAATGACTAATTTGAGCATGCTGATTCTAAATATATCAGTTTTATTTCAAGAAAATGTCATCTTGACCAATTTCTTTATACTGTGGTTAGGCCTACACTATATTGACACTGCGCAAGCATAACGAGGCGTTTTCGCACAAAATTTCAAACACAGTCTCTCCTGACTAATTTGGATGTGCTGATTCCAATTTTATCAGTTTTACGTCCATCTGAGGTTGTCTGGACCAGTTTTCGGGATCTGTGTAACCCTATCTCGAAAAATATGTCAGGTGACTGATTGATTAATTTGGGCGTCCTGAGTCTAAATATATCAGTTTCTGTGATGTCCCCAACTTTGGCCATGTTACACCGTCGTGATCCGACTCCGTCGTCGACCGAGACATCCCGTGCACCTCATCGGGTCGTCATTTAAAAACATTTTTACTTTGCATCTCTCATTTTGAAGGGCCCAAAATTTCACCCATATTTGTTTTTTCTCACAAGATATTTCTATAAAGCAAAATATAGTTTACAGAAATATTTCATTTCAAAATTACACATAAAATACATCATTTCTCTTTTCTTCAAACCTCTCTTTCAAATCGCTCAATGGAAGACTGGTATCAGGACCATATCCATAGTGGATTCCCTATCCCTATTGGCACACGCAAATCCCACCGTCATCTAGGTAATCTACTGCTGAGATACAGGTTTCTTACCTACAATATGAACAAACTCGTGAGCTAAAACTCAGTAAGTTCAAACATAAATACATGACATATAAAAGCTCTTACTATATAGTAACGAGCCTATCTGATACCAGCTGTGGCATCAGAATAATCATAACATATAACATAGCTCTGTTATCAACTAGAGCATCAGAGCATTAACCTAACATATATTATACATCATTCATTACTTTAAAACATTCACACGTAACATAGTAAGCATACTCAACACTTACTTGAATATCATAAACATACTTGATATCATATCAAGTATCATACTTGAAATTACTTACATTTCGTAAGTTTGTTCACCACACATCGCATACTAGTATTATATACTAGTAACAATAACATTCATATATATAAAGTACTCGTACCACAAATCACATAGATTCAAAATATCAAAAATACAATTTCCTATGAATAGTACTATTCATCCGTAAATAATACTATTCATCACAAACAATAACTTTGACCTCTGACCAATAAATAGTAACTATTACCCTAACTGGTTACTATTCACATCACTCTAACCGGTTGCTATTCACATTACCCTAACCGGTTACTATTCTCATTATCCTAACCGGGTACTATTCTCATTACCCTAACCGAGTCCACTACATTTAGTGTAAGTGTCGGTTATGCTAACTTATGGCTTTCGTTACATTATTGACTACTATCTTTGTTTATATTCTGGTTTGAGCTCATTGTGGCAGTACCGATAAATTATTGCGCGCTAACTAGGAGGGCCTAGGGAGCGACCCTAGAGCTTCTTCCTCTACAGCCCTTATTATATCCCCGTAGAACCTGAAAAACCTCCATCACAATGTTGGAGGGGCGGTATGCCTTTAATGGTTTTATTACCATCTTGTATTTATAGTTCTGACCAAGTGACATTAATCGTCACCGCAAGGTCATTAACCTCCATCGCCCGTAGGTCTTACATATTCTCTTTTCTCTTTATATGAGATATGTTATACTAACTAATCCCTAAGTGTTCGTAGGACTTAATACCTAATGTACACTTAGTATATAATTAGTATCACTGTATTTCATGTTACAGACAAATTTAAATATTTGAACTTACTGCATATAACACATCAACATAAATATGTCAAGTCAATTTATATATGACTTAGATATAACACATAGTTCACAACATGACTTTCATAACATCTACATCATCACATCTTGACATGAAAACAGACATACAATAGTCAGTTCATGTTGCAGTCAATTAAATACTTGAACTTACAGAGACTTTTATGCGTATCTCCTTTCCCGGGTTCGCAGACGTTCCTTCGTTGCGTCTAGATCGGGTTCTTATAACCGGAAAATCAACGGTTATTTTCAATCTTATTTCATATATAAAACTAAACAAAACATAAAATTTCTACGTTTCATTTCCCAATCATGAACTTAGGGTTCTAAAATCCCATTTTCCACTTTTCCACTAACTTTTGGCAAAATTACCATTTTACCCCTAGCGGGATTTTCTCACTTATTTTTTCTTCCTAATTCTTGAACCGGGCCTTAAAATTCTCAATTATGGCCTTAGGACAACATTTCTAGCCTTAACTGCCCTTTTCCCAACTTTTAACAAAATGACTATTTTGCCCCTAACTTTTGACAAAATGACCATTTTACCCCTATTTTACTTTTCTCACTGTAAACCCACTTTCCGTTGGTTTAAAACCTAAATTTAACCCTTAGAATATTATTTTAATTATTCTAAGACACTCACGGTCCTTTCCGAGCATTTCGGAAATTTTTGGTCAAAATGATCATTTTACCCCTGACGGGTCTTGGGACCATATCATTTTCATTTTAATATTCTATCGGGCTATTCTATTCCCAAAAATCATAAAATAATTCTTCTTAGGCCTTACTAAATTTTTACGGCATCCTTTGCTGCAATTTCTCATTTTACTATTCATCGACCCTCAGGCAGCACTATTCTGACCCTCGGTCGTTAATCCTCTTTTTCCTGAGCCTTGGTCACTGAGAGGGCTCAGGTTTCCATCCCAACCACATTTTTACCCTTTGGTTCCCAAAATACCCTTCTATGCCGTTTTTGAAATTTTGGTAGTATTTTCGCTTAATTTTTAGGTTCCCAGCGTTTAGGAAATGCCTCAAAACCATATAACCAAATTCTAATCTACCAAGTGCTATACCAGAGGCCTATATTTTTACGTAAAACTCAACTTTTACGTAAAAATCTTCACATTTCAATATATTTTTTAATCCATCATTTTTGTCCATTTTTCTTACAATTTCACATGACAAAATACATAATTAATACATAATCATTCCAAAACATAATTTAAGGAATGAAAAGACCGAAATCACTACCGAAATCGTCCCATTGGCAATCGAACGAACCGTTCTGTCTCTCGCGGATAAACTTTTTCTCTTCGTTCTTCACTTTCCAAGTTTCGGTTTGCAAATCCGATGCCACAGATGTGTCTGAAATGTCAAAAATAGGCCAACGAACCATTCTTCAAATTTTGGTCGCTGGGTTGTTGTTGACCGACATTGACTCACCGTTGACCGGCGTTGATCGGTGGCGGTATGGGCCAAGCTTGGTACCAAAACGTAGATCTCGACGAGAGGAACCCATTGGTGGTGTCAATTTCACCAATCGAGCCTCCTATCGCTGGAATTGAACCTTCGAAAAATCAAGGCGGCGGCGTTGTTCATCTCCACCGTGCTGGGGTTGTTGCCCAAAATAGGTTTGGCGCTTTTACTCTACGCACAATTTTGAGTCTTTTGATACCTACCACGTCACTCAACTCTACCAGAATCATTGGATTCCACGGCGACGGCGACGGGCTGAGTTGGGCGGCGTGATTCAGTAGTTGTTGAGCTGAAATAAAGCTTAGGTTTTGTTCTGCTCTTTACCATGAATCCATTGGGAATGGAATCGTGGCATTTGGACGTCGGACGGTGGAGAAACGGCTGATTGAAATTTTCATCTCCGGTGGCATTCGAGCGGCGCGTGCGGCGTTCTCCGGCGTCGGTTCCGTCGATTCGACACACCTTTGAACTCAGCTCGTCGAGAGCTTTCCAATGAGATCGGCAGTGTCAAAAACGGACACCGTTTCCGATGGTTGGCTACTGTTCACTTTTGGGGTTGTGTGGGGGAAAAATCTAGATAATGAAAATATGGAGACCCTATTTGTAAATATCAATTTTTCGCCCTTTATATACATTTTTGTCCAAAATTTCAACATGAGCTATTCTAACTAATTTGGGCGTGCTAAACCCAAATAAATTAGTTTCGTTTTCATCCGAGGTCATCTTGACTAGTTTTCAGCACTACGAATTTCCGGTCAAAATTTACCTTTGTGCTCAATTAACTAATTTGAGCATACTAATAGGCTATACTGACTAATTTGGGCGTGCTGAATCCAAATATATCTATTTTATCTTCATTCGAGATCATCTTGACCAGTTTTTGATACTGTATATTTCACGATCAAAATTTACTTTTTGTGCTCAAATGACTAATTTGAGCATTCTGATCCAAAATATATCAGTTTTATATCAAGAAAAGGTCATCTTGACCAATTTCTTGATATTGCATGTTCCTCGGTCAAATTTGCATTTTATGCTCAATTGACTATTTTGAGCATACTGATTCTAAATATATCAGTTTTATATTAAGAAAAAGTCATCTTGACCAATTTCTTGATACTGCGTGTAACACACACGCATACACATATAACATCACTACCATAACCCTTTCATCTTTTGGTAGACTTGTCTTACCACAAGTCACCTTTTAGGGCTCTCGATACCCAAATGGCACCGTTTATTCTAGTTTCGGTTTTGTGAAATTTTTCTACAATCGAATTTCTCACATTTAAACAATATTAAATCATTCATTTCACATTTTAAACCTAAAGATCATAATGTATATTCAATGTATCTATTTTCCGAGAATGGAGAAATTTCTCGATTGTCACAGTTTTAGGGTGAGAAAAGTTCGTCTTGACCCTCATCCCGATACTGCGTATCTCCCAAATATAAATCTAGATTTTGTGCTCAATTGACTAGATTGAGCCTGCTGACTAATAATATATCAGTTTTATGCTAGTTTAAGGCCATCTTGGCCATTAACCTAATACTACGTATCTACTTTTCACTATTTACTATTCATTGTTCACTGTTTTCTGTCTGACTGACTAGTCTGAGCGTTCTGACTCCGATCTTGTCAATCTCTGGGCGAGAAGAGGTCATCTAGATCATTTTTCTCGATACTATATATCTATTAGGACAATTATCGCTGTTGTACTCAGATGACCAGTCTGAGCGTACTGATAGCTAACTCGTCAGTTCTGTGTCAAGAAACGGTCGTCTGGACCGGTTTCTTGGCATTGTGTGCCTCACACGCACACTTACATGTACTAAGGTAAATCGATCTTACTCTTGGTTGCCCCTTTCACTGCATGATAGTTCTGTGTCAAGAAATGGTCATTTGGATTGGTTTCTTGATACTACGTGTCTCACATGCACACTCGCATAATTGGGTGGACCGATTTCACTGTCGGTCGCCCCTGTCATTGTATGAATAGTAATTAAATGCTACTGTACTTGTTTAATTCATTCAACTAGAAAGTATACTATATTTATTAACTTAATTACTCATTACATAGTAATTAAGTTTCATAATTCATGAGAGTCATTACAGCGGCTCTTATTTGAACAGTAAGCATTAAATAATATTTATGAATAATAACCGTTAAACAGTTTTTTTGAATAGTAACTGTTAAGTGGTATTTTTGAACAGTAGCTGTTAATAGTACACGTATGTGAAGAGTAAATACGTGTGCAGTCAAAAAAAAATCCCTAAAATTATGGTATCTAATTAAGTAAATTTAAATATCAATTGTAAGAAAGTATAAGTATCATTTGAAGAAGCAGTTTTTAAGTGAGGGCACGGTGCATCACAGTTTGTATCAGAGCGGTTTCCTACCACCCTACCTCACATCGCCAGACGCCTGCCTCATCTGTCTAAGTAAGTTAGTTTTGTTTTTCAAAGTTTAGTACATAAGATTAACGTTAAATTTGTAATAGGAGATAATGACCGCACCATGAGACCCCCAGCAAAAACAAGAAGAACAAGAAGTAAGTCTAGCTTTCACTGTTATGCGACTAGACATATATGACGGTAGCCACCCATACGAACTGCCATACTGGATCCATCATACGGAGGTGATCTTCAAAGCGTGCCCTATTCCACTCCGCCTACAGGTGGTACTAGCTAGTAGCCGCTTGGGAGGAACCGCGATGGAGTGGTGGAATGAACGACGCAAGATCAGGGATCTGAAAATGCAGTGGGCTGAGTTTTTTCAAGACCTACACAATTCTGACAGCCCAGCTAGAGACGCAGATATCTGGAATGATATGTACAAGAGGTGATACAAGATCTTCTACGAAATCTGGGACATTTACGAACGAAAGACCATGACAAACTATTGCTAGAGGTTTTTAGACACCATGTTACCGCACGTCCCCTTGGACAGGCCATTTGCAGAAATAACCGACTTGTTATAGAGAGCAATTCCACGGTACATGAAGGAACTCATCCACTACGCTCTGCCACATGAGAACCGGAGACGCCTTGTCCGAGACATAGTGGATGCCAAAAGAGTGGCACTCAACCCTGGACCTGGCGAAGGCCTTGTCGCAACAGCTAACGTGGAGGGTGACCCAACAGACGTAGCACCCTTACCGGCTGAAGAAGAGTTTGTGGCCGCACACCAGCCGGCAATAGCCGAGGGTGATGGGGAACCGATGGAGGACCCCAAGCCAGTCCCCTAGTCTCCTGAGCACCATGAGGAAGATGATGAAGAAGCTATTCCCGATACCTAACCGAAGATGAAGGGGATGAAATCCCCGATTATTTTAGTGACGATGAGTAGATGGGGATGTACGAGCCCCAGGTCATCATGCCAGTGATGACGAAAGGCAGTATCATCTGGGGTGATAAAGATGAAGATCCCGAGGAGTTTCCCTTTAGCGACAATAAGGACGAGATGATGTCGGACGCCGAGTCTGGGATGTCTTCCAAGTAATAGTAACCCTTTTCATGAGAATTTTATTTTGTAAATATAGAGGGGAATAATAGCTCCCCAGACTGACTTAGTTAATTATACTTATGGTATCGTATTTTGGGAAGTGTGTATCACTCCCACCAAACTAGAAGTTTGTGCATATTTTTGAGTCTATATATATGTTTTATGAAAAGTAGTATCATTTTGCCCTGAGGGCCTAAATATGATTCTTCCATGAGTATGATCAAGTATAATAAAGAGTGTAGGATGGTTCCTGACACTCAGATAATGTTCCAATATAATGCATAAATTGTATTGAACATCATAGAATGAGAAAAAAGAAAGAAGAATATAATACGTATGTTTATGTCTATAATGTCTGAGTAAGATTAATAAGTAAGAAAGAAAATGATACATAATACGAGTCCTAAGTACAAAGTTTGGAAAACTTATGTTTTCTTTTCCACTATGTGATAGGGTTACACACGAATTGATAGCGAGAACAAGAGCACAAACTAATCAAGCCACTAGAGAGGACGAGCTAATGGCACGACTCGTGACGATGCAAGAGATGATAATGAACCAACAACAAGAGCTCACTCAACTCCAAGAACAAATGAACCGACAACAACAGGCACCATAACCCATGGAGGTGCCAGTCCAAGTGGCTCCCGTGGCCCCCGACGCTCCTAGAGAATAAGTGACCCCATCAGCTGTGGCACCATCAGCTGTGGCTGCTCTCGCAGCAGCCAACGTCCTTGTGCCAGCCCACAAAGAAGGCGACCTATACGAATGGTTTAGGGGCATGAAGGTACCAAAATTTGAGGGGACTATGAACCCCATTGAAGCTGATGACTGGTTGATCGACGTCCAGGTCATCCTAGACCTCATAGGACTCACAGAAAGAAAGAAAGTACTATACGCATCCCTAGCCCTACGTAAAGGAGCATGCCAATGGTGGAAGACCGTGGCTATCAGAAGGGATATTAATGCAATGAACTGGGCAGACTTCATCATTGAGTTCAGGGAGATATACTTCAACAACAAAGCCCTAGCAGTCCAACAGGATGAATTCAACAATTTACTCCAGGGCAGCATGACTGTTATGGAAGCGGTCAAAAAATTCAAGAAGTTGGCTCGAGTTTGCCCGAATTAGTGCCGACCAAGAAAGAAAAGGTCCAGAGGATGCTGAAAATGTTCCGGATAGACATTGCAGTCCAAGTCTGTAGCGGCAGCCATGGTTTCGCAATATAGTTGAATGTGTCAGCAGGGCCATCTGAGCGGAATATTGGTTGGGCCAAGACAAGGAGAGAAGGGCCCAAATTTTCAAAGCAAGAAAGGAAGAGAAGACACAAGCCAAGCCGACCAAGGGAAGACAGCATCCTGACTCATAGCACAAGGGGTAGAACACAGGGGCTAGCCAACACCACAGACAGTCCAACCATAACAACAACAAAAGCAAGGGGAACCCAAGCAACCAGGGGTCGTAGAAGAATTTTCCCTAGAAGAAGAACAACCGTGGGGGAAATGGCAGTCAACACCCACCTTGTCCAAAGTGCAGAAAGAATCACCTAGGAGAATGCCGCCTAGGCACCAACGACTGCTACATCTGTGGCAAGGAAGGCCACTTCCCCAAGCACTGCCGCTCCAATCCACAAAATCAACAGGGCCAAGCCCGCCCTACTAGCGGACAACTGCATGATGCCTAAGCTAGAATTGAAGGTCCATCAATCGCCCAGGACAGATTAGAAGCTCTAAAGACAAAGGGGAGGATTTACGCCTTCACAAGAGAGGATGCAGTGTAGCAAATTAAATCGATAAAAAACGTATTAGAGTGGCACAGCGAAACAATAAAAATTTTTCAAGATCGTTAAATATCGCATGATGCCATATACAATAAACCAACAACAATTTAAACTCATACCTCAAGGACACCAATCTGCAGGAGGAGAATGACCAGAGGACTTCAACCAACTAGCCTTCTCTACTATTCTCCAATTCTTGAATGGTTGAGTGTGTGGGCACTCTGAACCTTGATCGGTATGCTAGCACTGCTAGTCTTCTTCCGACCACCTAGATCTCTAAAGAATGTATTGTCACGGTGAGTTATGCAACAGTAAGCCTACTCACCTGAGAGTTTGTGGTCTAAGAGAACTAGAGTGGCAGGACCTCTATTTGTAGACTTGCATGAGGTGATCCTCTGAATTCGAATTGGATTAGGAGAAGATATTCTCCCTTATCTACAACCAAAAAATCTGAATTTTCCAAGGGAAAAATCCCAACTAAAAATTCGGCCACTTTAGGATTATCCAACTCAAATCTAAACAAGATTTTAACTTGAATTTTATCTCCCCATTATCCACTAGAAAAATCTGAAAATTCACTAGGATAAATCCATAAAATTTTCGACCATAAAGTGATGGAAAGAATCAAAATTCAACTAGGATTTTCAAGCTTGAATCTTATCTCATCCTTATCCAAAATAATCAAAAATCTCCTAGGATATATCCTCAAAAAATTCGACCATACTCAGGGGGGAGAGAATCCAAATTCAACTGCGATTGAAACTTGAATTTTTCCCTGAATCTTATCCACAAAAAATCTAAAAATTCCATGAGGATAATCCTCAAAATTTTTGTCCATTATTGTTAGGATTTGGATTCAAAATTCACATAGGATTTTAACAAGATTTTCCTCTCTATATCCAACTCAAATTCGAATTTCATTCCTTGTGGATTTACCACAAGAAATTCGAATCCTACTTGGACTGTGATTCAAAATTTAAATTTCAAATTTCAAATTTCAAATTCAAAATTCAAATTTCAAATTTCAAATTTCAAATTCGAATTTCAAATTCAAATTTCAAATTCAAATTCAAATTCAAAATTCAAATTCAAATTTCAAATTTCAAATTTCAAATTTCAAAATCTACAAAACAGTTGTATTTCAAATTCTTGCTCTCATGGATAATTTTCTATAACTCCAATTCAATCCCAAATAAAATCATGGCAACTTTATTTGGAGTTCGAATAATTGTGTACTCTATTATCCAAAACAAAATCTGAATTCAACCGGAGAGAATCTTATCTACCATCCTAATCCTAAGTCAACACCATCTATGCATAATCAACTAGCCAATAGCATACACAAATCAATTGGTCAAATGTTAAGGAATTATGTGGAGCTAGTAGAGGGATCAATTGGACATATATAATCGGGCTCCCATAAATCCATATGATCATCATTCTTTACCGAACAACTCAATCATATGATCACTAATTTCAGAGTCACACCACTATAAACCCAAAACTGAACTCCCAATTATATACCGTATTACGTAAGCCTGTGACAAGCTATTTTCCAATGACCTTGTCATGTATGTAGAACCCTCATATGATATCCATGATTAGCCTTAGGTCAAAGTCCGTTCAATCTTACTGATCAGGCTATCTTAAAGTTCCATTATACTACCGAATAAAGAAAATGATTATTCATTATATGTGAATAAGAAGTCATTTGCCCAGTAGACGACCCAAGGCCTTGTCCATTTCACATTCAGTATAATGCCATTAAGAGGATACCCTTAACTCCTTATTGGAGCTATGATTTCGATATCTGTAAACAAACCCTTCATCTTATACAAGTCATGCACCCAACGAACCGGTCTATAAGCTTACTACCTCTGAGATACTTTAGCCATTGGAACATCAAAGTATATAAGTCATACACATGAAGTAGTTCATTTACTCAGGATTAAGGTTACTGCACAATGAACGTCGAAAGCAGATTGATCCACCCATAGCGGACTATGTAGATCAATCATGCTTTAGTCCCGGTCTAATATGTCACCACCAAGCAACATATCTATGTATCTACTTGGGAGTCTATGCTCCAGACAGTCAAGACAAACTGTCCCCTTCAAGGCTTTAGACAACATAATAGTCTTAACATGAGTTAGATGCTCGGTCTAACCCCATAGACTACAGACTTTAGTTTAGATAGCTTACTTTAGAACATTGTCTTCTCGCATACAAAAGACCATTGCATGCAATGTTCTAACGGTTTTAACACAAGCAGTTAGAGAGCCATATTTGCTTACATTTACTTTAACATGTAAATAAAATGAGGATAAATAGCAATGTAATGAATAACCTCTATATATAATTTTATTATTCAGTTCAAAATAAATACATCAAAATGTTTTTAATGCTTAGGGCATTTCCTAACAATTCCCACCTGCCCTAAACCAGCAGATGTGCCATGTTACGCATCACCATCGCCTCTACATGCCTCTCAAAGCTTCTAGCCACCAAAGTCTTAGTAAAAGGATCAGCAATTTTGTCCTCGGACGCAATCTTACATACATCTACTTGTCCTGTCTCCACGTGCCCTTTAATAATATGATATCTCTGATCTATGTGCTTGGTCCTCTTATGGTGCCAAGATTCCCTTGTGTTGGCAATAGCTCCAGTATTATCACAGTAAAGTGTGATAGGCTTGTCAACATCAGGAATGACCTCAAGGTCTCTAAAGAACTTGCGGAGCCAAACCACTTCTTTAGATGCCTCAGCTACAGCCACATACTCAGCCTCCATAGTAGAGTCAGCTGTGCAGCCCTGCTTCACGCTCCTCCATACAATGGCGCCTCCTCCGAGTAAGAACATTGATCCAGATGTCGATTTCCTCGAATCTTTACAAGTCTAGAAGTCTGAGTCTGTGTATCCTATGGGTGTTAGGTCCCCTCTAGAATACACCAGTATATAATCCCTCGTTCTCTTAAGATACTTAAATATATGCTTTACTGCTTGCCAGTGCTTGGTTCCAGGATTGGCTTGATATCGACTCACCATACCTACTACAAAACATATGTCCGGGCGGGTGCAAAGCATAGCGTACATAAGGCTACCCACAGCGGATGCATAAGGGACCTTACTCATACGCTCTCTTTCTTCCGATATCTTTGGACAGTCATCCAATGAAAGAGTTATCTGGCAATACAAGGTTGTGTACCTTTCTTTGCCTTTTGCATTGCATATTTGTCAATTATTTTATCTATGTATGAAGCTTGGGATAACGCTATCATTTTGTTCTTTTGATCTCTAAAGAGACGAATGCCTAGAACATAATTAGCTTCTCCCAAGTCCTTCATGTCAAACTGTTGGTGTAACCAAAGCTTGAAAGTTCCCTACATCATTCCCAATGAGTAGTATATCATCGATATAGAGTATCAGAAAGACCACTTTTCCACCCTTAATATGTTTATAAACATAGGGTTCATCAATGTTCTGCTCAAAACCAAAAGTCTTGATCGCTTGATCAAATCTCTGGTTCCATGAGCGGGATGCTTGCTTTAATCCATAAATAGATCTAAGCAACTTACAGACTTTCCTTTCTTGGCCTTTCACTACGAACCCTTCAGGCTGTATCATGTAGATACATTCCTTAAGATGGCCATTCAAGAATGCCGTCTTGACGTCCATTAGCCAGATCTTGTAATCGAGAGCCACAACAACGGACAGAAGAATACGGACAGACTTCAGCATAGCAATAGGCGAAAAGGTTTTATCGTAATCGATTCTAGCCTTTTGCGTGTACCCCTTTGCAACCAGTCTAGCTTTGAAAGTTTCCACTCTCCCTTCTGCATCCTTCTTTCTTTTGTAGGCCCATTTGCATCCAATGGGTTTTATCCCATCCGGCAAATCTACAAGTTCCCAAACAGAGTTGGATTTCATAGAATCCATCTCATTGTTCATAGCCTGTTTCCAAGATTTAGAATCAACATCATTTACAGCTTCATTATAGGTAACCGGATCATCCTCATGCTCATGAGCCTCAGCCTGGTATACCTCAGCATCATACATGAAGAAATTAGGTTTCTTAGAAACCCTCCCACTACGACGAGGCACCCTAAATTGTTGATTGTCTGCAGGTCTTTCACCGGAACTCAGACTTGCGTCCAAGACCGAAATCTGTGGAGCAGTTCTTTCACCCGATAACTCCTCTAGCACCACTTTGCTTCGAGGCTTAAAGTCGTTCATGTGACTTTCCTCCAAGAATGTCGCATGGGTTGAGACAATGACTTTTTGTTCCTTCGGGTTATAGAACAGACCTCCTTTAGTTCCTTTTGGATACCCTACAAACATGCACAATTCTGATCTTGGTTCCAACTTCTTTGCATCCCCATCAAGTACATGTTCCAGGTAGCCCCATATTCTCATATGTCCAAGGGAGGGCTTCCTGCCTCGCCACAATTCATACGGAGTTCTGGGAATTAACTTGCTTGGAACCTGGTTCAGAATATAGCACGCCGTTTGTAACGCATATCCCCAAAATGATAATGGCAGTGTTGAATAACTCATCATAGATCGTACCATATCCAACAAGGTCCTGTTTCTCCTTTCGGCTACACCATTCTGTTGTGGAGTACCAGGTGCAGTCAATTGGGATAATATCCCGTTCTCTACAAGATGTCCTAGAAATTCGTCGGAGAGGTATTCACCACCTCGATCAGATCGAAGTGTCTTTATGGATTTATCCAATTGCTTTTCCACTTCCGCAAGATACTCTTTGAATTTATCAAATGTTTCACTCTTGCGGTGCATCAGGTACACATATTCATACCTCGAGTAATCGTCTATAAAGGAGACATAATACTCGAACCCTCCTCATGCTATGACGTTCATGGGGCCACACACGTCAGTGTGCATAATTTTTAAGAGCTCCTGAGCCCAAGTACCCTCAGCTTCAAAAGACCTTTTAGCCATCTTTCCCTCTAGGCAAGACTTACATTGAGGAAGACGTACCTCTTCCAGAGATTTTAGAGGACCGTCTTTCATCAATTTTTGAATCCTATCCTGATTAATATGACCAAGTCTTAAATGCCAAAGATATGCCTTGTTAGAGTGAGAAACTTTCAACCTTTTAGAGTTATCTATTAATTCAGTGTCAAGCAGTGAGTACATCTTTGGTTTAATCAAATATAGGTTTCCATCCATCCATCCAGAATAGATAAAAGATTTATTTCTACGAATATCAACTCTTTTACTAAAAGAAACTGAATAAGAATCCTTTATTAAACAAGCTACCGATATAAGGTTCCTCCTAAAATTAGGAACATAAAAACAGTCTTTTAATAAAATAAACCTAAATTCATCAAAGTAAAGGTAAATATCCCCCACTGCCTCAGCCACCACCAAACTGCCGTTTCCAGACCGCAACGAGAGGCTCCTATCATGTAGACTTCTCATTTCCACGAACCCCTACATAGAAACACAAACATGATTAGTGGCACCCGAATCAATGAATCAAGTGTCTTTCTATTCTTCCACCAAACACACTTCCAAGTAGTGAAGTTCCTTACCTTCCTTGCCCTTGGCGGCTAGGATTTCCCGGCAAGCCTTCTTAAAGTGACCTACCTTCTCACAGCGGAAGCACTTAGACTTTTTAGGGTCCCTGGGCTTCTTGTTCTTCTTCTTCTTCTTCCCATCCGAGACAGGAGGATTAGAAGAATTGGAAGCCGCTTGCTTCTGATTTGGCCTCTTTCTCTTCCGTGAGGGTTTGGAAGATTCTGTCAAATTGGCCTCTCCTTTGGGTTGGACCGCATCCCCATCCCTGATCATCCGCTCATAAGCTTGGAGTTGCTTTATGAGCTCGGTTAGTTCTAACTCCCTTGTCACCAGATTGTATGTGGCCTTAAACCCCACAAAATCTTTAGACAGAGTTTTGAACACCATCTTGATCTGGGTATTGTAGTCCAACTCAGCACCATTCTCGGTAGCCTCAGCGAAGAATCCCATTAGAGTGATCATATGGTCCTTCACCGAAGTACCCGCCTTTTGCTTAGAATTCATAATACTGGTTATAGTAGACTGTTGAGCCAACTTTTCTTGGCCTCCGAACATGTCCTCTAGATTTTCCATGATCTCCTCAGCAACTTGATAAGTTTCATGCTGCTTTTGTAAAGCACTCGTCATGCTAACAAGAATGTAGCATCAAGCTATCTCATTGGATTCTCTCCAACGAGTATAGGCAACCGGGATCTCCTCAAGCGGTGTGTCAGGTTTGGGCCCTGGTGGGCATGGTTCGTCCAGTACGAACTTGTGTCTCTCGTAGCTGAGAACTATCAATAGATTTCTTTTCCAATCTTTATAATTATCACCATTCAGTTTATTCTCAGTAAGTATTGAAATGAGGAGTGTCGGTAACATTTTGAACTGAAATAAAATTATACTAGACATCATTACAAAGCCTAAGCAAATATACAGATAATTTAGCAAATAAAACATGTAAGTATGTTCCTACATGTGTCACGGCCCAAAATTTAGACACATGACATGGCAGCCAAATCATAATATCAACCCGAGATTTAAGGAAAACATTTATTACAAAAACAACGGGTCAACATTATAATTTAGCTAAGCCTAATTATAAAGTAGCATCATAACCACAAAATAAAATAAAGGGGAAAATAAATGCTTTTTAATGCGGAAGTCAAACACAAAATCAGTTTTCAAAAGAAATTACCAACCATAAAATATTCCTAAGCATGAAATTTGAATAACGTGAAATAAAGTACAAACTTAAAGTCTCATTACATCAGAATGAGAAACATAAAGAAGAAGATGGAGAAAACGGATAGCATCATCTTCAGTAGTAACGGATATCTCAACGATTTTCAGAACTGCTACCTCCCGCACCTGGAAGTAGTCATTCCGAAATCACAAAGAAAAGGGTCGTGAGCGCTGGCTCAGTAGGACAGAAACAAACGTGGATTAAACAGGTAGCATTTAAATGCATGGCATAATATTCGTTTCCAAAAATAAAATCAACAATTTAAGAATACATGGCATAATAATCATTTAAAACAAATAATCAACAATTTCGTGAAAACATTTTTAATATAAGTTTTATTCTGCTGAGGACTTAGCGTAGCTGCAATATACGTGCCCCAATATTAAAATAATAAATCATTAAAATAAACCATCATATTATGAGTGAGGACTTGTCGTAGCTATAATATACATGCCTCGAATTTGAATTATCCTAGATCATCTCGTTACGGTCTAAATAGGCCGAACGGCCCTACGCAGGTTTAGGGACCTTCCCCCATGGCGTTAACTCTGGGACGCACGCATCATTTACAATGATCGTGAACTAGAGCTCAATTATGTTCACCGGATTATTCAAAAGATGGTATTTACCAAGTTATATTGTGCCATTAATCAAAACACGCTTTAAAATACACATTTAACACAAAATACTTTGCATGCGTTTATTCCATCCAAAAACAGTATAAAAATTTCATAAACTGAAAACAGCATGCCATCGATAAAATAGGGGAATTTAAAACACTTGACTACTCCCAGAAATGGCTAGAACGTCTTACCTCTATTATCGCACAAGCGTTGTGATGACGTGATCCACGAATCAAGCAAGAACGTCAAATAAATCCTATAATCACAACATATGATCAGTCTAGGTCTAGACATAATCATCCAATCATTTTAGTGTGCCACAAAAAGATTTTAAAATGTTTAATAAACATTTGGGATTTAAAATTTGTGAAAAAAAAAAGAAAAAAAAACTCTAAGTTAGGATATTACTGGACATGGGCAGACTGACCTAGGCTGACTGTAAAATCAATATTATTTCATTTTTAATCCCAAAAACTCTAAATTTTTTATATGTTAAACTAGACATCCGTACTTTAATTCTGTTTGGTTTTATAATTTTTAGACATCGTTTGGTTATTCAATTAGGCCAAAATCCGAGGGGTTGTTTTCAGGCATAAAATTAGGGTTTCAGTTTTCAGTTCAAAAACTAGCAGTTCTGTCCACCTATCTTTGAAAAATATTTTGACTAGGCCAACGGATGAGTTTGGTTTTGAAATTTTGCAACATTTAGGGGACATCTTGAATTTAATTTTAAGCTCAAGATTCACTCAAAAATCATTTTTAAAACTCAAGTTATGGCTGACACAAGTTTACTGTTCACATGGAAATTTTCCAGATTTATGTTTTTCTATCCGAATTTCAATTAGCCTCAAACCAATTCAATTTTCATCCAACGATCATGAAATTTTGTGGAGAACCTTACTTATATGTCATTAACATAACCCAAGAATCAAATTGGCAAAAATCATAAAATTTTACACATGTGATAATAGGGTTTTTGAAAGGGGATCAATGAGGTAAAATTTTTAGGGTTTTATAGAGAGAAATTCACACCTTATTTGTGCTGCACTATTTTTGTTGTTTGGTCTCCTTTTTGGCTGAATTTGTGTGAGTGTTGGAGTCTTCAAAACAGTAGGGAAAACAGTAGAGAAAACCATATAAATTTTGGGGTTTAAATCAAAAGGAGAAGGAAGGAAAAAAGTTGATTTCTTACCTTGTTTTTGCCTCAAAAATTTTTGAATCCTTGAGCTGCCTTTAGGTAGGTTTTGCTTGCTGTTTTGGGTGTGTTTTGGGAGAGAAAAATTCAGAGAGGAAATAGGGTGAGGCTGGCCGAATTTTGAGAGTGAAAGGAAAGGTGAATGAGAGTTAAAAGAGGGTTTTTATACTAGGTTTTTCTTTCCTTTTTGTTTCCTTGCTTGGCCGAATATTTTGAGGGGCAAAAGGGGAAACTTTGTGCTGTTTTGAGGCTAGGGTTTTTCTCTCCTTATTTTTTCTTAAGTGGCTGAAATTATCCATTAGTTTTTAAGAAAAAAATAATTTGAATTTTTGATTGAGTTTTGACCTAGCTTTTAATTCAAATCAAATCTCCTTTATTTCCTACACTTTATTGCCGAATTCTTCTTTATATTTAAGGGATGAAATTTGAGTTTGAATCCTCCTTGGATTTGTGGGATTTAAATTTTAATTAAAAATCCCAAGTGATGGCCGAATATTTTAGGGGTTTTTTTTTTGAAGTTAAAATTATTGACTTTTTGAGCGGAATTTGACTAGGAAACCAACCTAGGGTTTCCAAAAGATTTTTAATTACTTTTTGGCACACTAATTTTATTTAAATTATATATTGACCCTTAAATAAAATTTAAGGCGTCACAAATATCTACCACTTAAAATAGTTTCGTCCTCGAAACTTTAAGAATTACTCCACACTAAAGAAGAGAATAAGAATATGAATAACTTTTCATTTCATTAAGCGATCTAAATGCACCTTTCAAAACATATAGTGGTATATCTACCACTATGAACAGAGTAGGGTTACAAAACAAACTTAGGTCGACTACATTATATGTACTCTACTGCTTAGCGAACCATTCGGCATGGTTCTCGCGCATATCTTTCTCGGTTTCCCATGTGGCTTCCTCTTCACCATGGTTACTCCAAAGAACCTTCACCATGGGTATTATTTTCGTTCTCAGCTACTTGACCTTACAATCCAAAATCTTCACTGGAACCTCGATGTAAGAGACATCTGGTTGGATTTCTACATCATCTGTTAAAATAACTTCGGACTCTATTCGTGCACTCTTCCTCAGCATCGATACATGGAAAATGTTGTGCACTCCCAAGGTGTTGGGTAACTTCAACTCATTTGCAACCTTACCAACTCTGCGTACGATCTCGAAAGGTCCAATGTAACGCGGTGCTAGCCTCCCTTTAACTCTGAAACGAGAGATACCTTTCTTCGGTGACACCTTTAGCAATACAAACTCTCCGACCTCGAACTCTAACGGCTTTCTGCGTTGATCTGCATAGCTCTTCTGTCGACTCTGTGCTGTTAGAAGTCATTGTTTGATGATGACAATCTTCTCGTACTGGTCTAGGATTATATCAGGTCCACCCACGGGTGCTTCCTGGTTGTCAACCCAATAGACGGGTGATCGACAAGGCTTTCCGTACAACGCTTCAAAGGGTGCCATTCCGATACTTGCTTGATAACTGTTGTTGTATGCGAACTCTGCCAGGTAGAGGTGTTTGCTCCATCCATCTCCAAGACCAAGAACGCAGGCACGTAGCATATCCTCGAGAATTTGTATGAGACGCTCTGACTGACCATCTGTCTACAGATGAAAAGTGGTGCTGAAGTTCAGTTCTGTGCCTAGAGCTTCCTGTAGACTTTGCCAAAAATGAGCGTTGAAGCGCATATCACGATCAGAAATGATCACTGAAGGGACACCATGCAATCTGACTACGTTCCTCATGTAAAGCTCGGCTAGCTGGTTCCCGGTGCAAGTCGTCTTGAATGGGATGAAGTGTGTGGTCTTCGTGAGACGATCTACAACTACCCAGACTCCATCAGATCCATCCTGTGCTTTCAGTAAGCCAGTTAGGAAGTCCATTCCTATACTATCCCATTTCCACCAAGGTATTGGAAGTGGTTGGAGCAGACCTGCAGGTCTCTCCCGTACTGCCTTTACTTTTTGACATGTCAAACAGTTGGCCACAAAGTTTTTTACATCTAACTTCATACCTCTCCACCAAAGCTGCCGTCTTAGGTTTTGATACATCTTGTTTCCACCTGGGTGCATGGCGAACCTCGACTGATGAAACTCTGACAAGATCTCCTGTATAAGCTCTGGAATGTGTGGCATTGCTAAGCGACCCTCGTTGTAAAGAATTCCACTGGCGTCCATCGACCACTCTGCAACATGCTTGCCCTTTAACAATCTCTCTCGGATGTCAACGAAACGTGTATCTGCCAACTGATTCTCCTTGATCCTCTGCACATAGTCTGGTTCCATCACTAAGTTGTACAACACTGGGTGACCCTGAACTTCGCCAAAACGAACCTGATAAGCTGTAAGAACTCTGTCCTTTTCCCACTTATCTATCTGCATAGCCATTATAGAAGCGTCATGATCAGAATTGGGAACTGCCTTTCTTTTCCTACTTAGTGCATCTGCGACCATGTTTGCTTTACCTGGATGGTACTCGACTTGGAAGTCATAGTCTTGCATGTATTCTACCCATCTTCTCTGACCCAGGTTGAGATCTTTCTATGTAGCTAGGTATTTCAAACTCTTGTGATCTGAAAACAGTCTAAAACTAGCACCATATAGATAACAACGCCAAATCTTAAGCCCAAACACTACTGTAGCTAACTCTAGATCGTGTGTAGGGTAGTTTCGTTCATGTTGTTTCAGCTGTCGTGAGGCATAAGCGACAACTCGATTCTGTTGCATCAAAACTGCTCCAAGACCTTGATGAGAAGCATCGGTGTAGACATCATATACTTGATCCTGATCCGGAATAATAAGGATAGGTGCAGACGTCAAACAACTCTTTAACTCTTGGAAAACTGACTCACAGCTGTTGTCCCAAATGAAAGGTACATCCTTCTTTGTCAGATTGGTGAGGGGAGCAGCGAGCTTGCTGAAGTCCTGTACAAAACGTCGATAATATCCCGCTAAGCCCAAGAAGTTTCGGATCTCTGGAACATTCTTCGGTCGTTCCCACTTAAGAATCGCTTCAACCTTGGATGGATCCACTGATATACCGTCTCTTGAGATTATAAGCCCGAGAAACTTAACCTCCGTCATCCAAAACTCACATTTTTCTTTCTTGGCGTACAACTGATGTTCACGAAGAGTCTGTAAAACTATATTGAGATGCTGTGCATGATCTTCACGAGTTCGGGAGTAGATGAGGATGTCGTCGATGAATACGATGACGAACTTATCAAGAAAAGGTCGGAAGACTCTATTCATCATATCCATGAAGTCTGCTGGCGCGTTTGTCAAACCGAAAGGCATTACTAAGAACTCATAACCGCCATACCTCGTTCAGAATGCCGTCTTCGGGATATCCTCCTCTCTAACACGAAGTTGATGATAACCGGATCTCAAATCAACCTTGGAGAAGAAACATGTAGGAAAATTAACCGGTAAAAACGTATCAGAGTGGCGCAGTGGAACAATAAAAATTTTTAGATCGTTAAATATCTCATGATGCCATATACAATAAATCAACAACAATTAAAACTCATACCTCAAGGACGCCAATGAACAGGAGGAGAGTGACCGGAGGCTTCAACCAACTAGCCTTCTCTACTATTCTCCAATTCCTGAATGGCTGAGTGTGTGGGCACTCTGAACCTCGATCGGTATGCTAGCACTGCTAGTCTTCTTTCGACCACCCAGATCTCTAAAGAACTTTATTGTCACGATGAGCTGTGCAACAATAAGCCTGCTCACCTGAGAGTCTGTGGTCTGAGAGAACTGGAGTGGCAGGACCTCTATTTATAGACCTGCATGAGGTGATTCTCTGAATTCGAATTGGACTAGGAAAAGATTTTCTCCCTTATCCAAACCAAAAAATCTGAATTTTCCAAGGGAGAATCTCCACAATTAAATTCGGTTTTCCTAGGACAAATCCAATCCAAATCTAAACAAGATTTTAACTAGAATTTTATCTCCCTTTTTCAACCAAAAAATCCGAAATCTTTAGGAGAAAATCTTCTCCAAATTTTCGGCCACTTTTAGGATAAGGAAGAATCAAAATTCCACTAAGATTTTTCAAGCTAAATCTCATCTCAACCTTATCCAAAAATAACCGAATTTCCTAGGATAAAGCCTCCAAAATTTCGGCCACTTTTAGGGAGGGAGAGAATCCATATTCAACTAGGATTGAAACTTGAATTTTCCCTTGAATCTTATCTACAAAAACCGAATTTTCCATTGAGGATTAGCCTCAAAAAATTCGCCCACTTTTGTTGGGATTTTGATTCAAAATTCAAGTAGGATTCTAACAAGATTATCCTCTCCAAATCCAACTCAAATTCGAATTTCAAACCTTGTGGATTTTCCACAACAAATTCGAATCCTACTTGGACTGTGATTCAAAATTTGAATTTCAAATTTCAAATTCAAATTTCAAATTCAAATTTCAAATTTCAAATTTCAAATTTCAAATTTAAATTTCAAATTCAAATTTCAAATTCGAATTTCAAATTCGAATTTCAAATTCAAATTTCAAATTCAAATTTCAAATTCAAAATTCAAATTTCAAATTTCAAAATTCAAATTTCAAATTCCACAAAACGGTTGTGTTTCATATTCTTGTTCTCATGGATAATTTTCTACAACTCCAATCCAATCTCAAATAAAATCATGGCAACTTTATTTGGAGTTCGAATAATTGTGTACTCTATTATCCAAAACAAAATCTGAATCCAACCGGAGAGAATCTTGTCTACCATCCTAATCCTGTGTCATCACCATCCATGCATAATAAACTAGCCTATAGCATACACAAATCAATTTGCCAAACGTTAAGGAATTATGTGGAGCTAGTAGAGGGACTGATTGGACATATATAATCGGGCTCCCGTGTAGGAAAATAAACCGGTAATAACGTATCAGAGTGGCGCAGCGGAACAATAAAAATTTTTTTGGATCGTTAAATATCTCATGATGCCATATACAATAAATCAACAACAATTAAAACTCATACCTCAAGGACGCCAATATGCAGGAGGAGAATGACCGGAGGCTTCAACCAACTAGCCTTCTCTACTATTCTCCAATTCCCGAATGGCTGAGTGTGTGGGCACTCTGAACCTCGATCGGTATGCTAGCACTGCAAGTCTTCTTCCGACCACCCAGATCTCTAAAGAACTTTATTGTCACGATGAGCTGTGCAACAATAAGCCTGCTCACCTGAGAGTCTGTGGTCTGAGAGAACTGGAGTGGCAGGACCTCTATTTATAGACCTGCATGAGGTGATTCTCTGAATTCGAATTGGACTAGGAAAAGATTTTCTCCCTTATCCAAACCAAAAAATCTGAATTTTCCAAGGGAGAATCTCCACAATTAAATTCGGTTTTCCTAGGATAAATCCAATCCAAATCTAAACAAGATTTTAACTAGAATTTTATCTCCCTTTTTCAACCAAAAAATCCGAAATCTTTAGGAAAAAATCTTCTCCAAATTTTCGGCCACTTTTAGGATAAGGAAGAATCAAAATTCCACTAGGATTTTTCAAGCTAAATCTCATCTCAACCTTATCCAAAAATAACCGAATTTCCTAGGATTTAGGCTCCAAAATTTCGACCACTTTTAGGGAAGGAGAGAATCCAAATTCAACTAGGATTGAAACTTGAATTTTCCCTTGAATCTTATCCACAAAAACTGAATTTTCCATTGAGGATTATCCTCAAAAAATTTGCCCACTTTTATTGGGATTTGGATTCAAAATTCAAGTAGGATTCTAACAAGATTATCCTTTCCAAATCCAACTCAAATTCGAATTTCAAACCTTGTGGATTTTCCACAACAAATTCGAATCCTACTTGGACTGTGATTCAAAATTTGAATTTCAAATTTCAAATTCAAATTTCAAATTCAAATTTCAAATTTCAAATTTCAAATTTCAAATTTAAATTTCAAATTCAAATTTCAAATTCGAATTTCAAATTCAAATTTCAAATTCAAATTTCAAATTCAAAATTCAAATTTCAAATTTCAAAATTCAAATTTCAAATTTCAAAATTCAAATTTCAAATTCCACAAAACGGTTGTGTTTCATATTCTTGTTCTCATGGATAATTTTCTACAACTCCAATCCAATCTCAAATAAAATCATGGCAACTTTATTTAGAGTTCGAATAATTGTGTACTCTATTATCCAAAACAAAATCTGAATCCAACCGGAGAGAATCTTGTCTACCATCCTAATCCTGTGTCATCTCCATCCATGCATAATAAACTAGCCAATAGCATACACAAATCAATTTGCCAAACGTTAAGGAATTATGTGGAGCTAGTAGAGGGACTGATTGGACATATACAATCGGGCTCCCGTGATTCCATATGATCATCATTCTGTACCGAACAACTCAATCATTTGATCACTAATTTCAGAGTCACACCACTATAAACCTGAAATTGAACTCCCAATTATATACCGTATTACGTAAGCCTGTGACGAGCTACCATCCAATGACCTTGTCATATATGCAAAACCCTCATATGATATCCATGATCAGCCTTAGGTCAAAGTCCGTTTAATCCTACTGATCAGCCTATCTTAAAGTTCCATTATACTACCGAATCAAGAAAATGATTATTCACCATATGTGAAGAAGAAGTCATCCGCCTAGCAGACGACCCAAGGCCTTGTCCATTTTCACATTCAGTATAATGCCTTTAAGAGGATACCTTTAACTCCTCAGAGCTATGATTCCGATATCTGCAAACAAACCCTTCATCGTATACAAGTCATGCACCCAACGAACCGGTCTATAAGCTTACTACCTCTGAGACGCTTTAGCCATTGGAACATCAAAGTACACAAGTCATATACATGAAGTAGTTCATTTACTCAGGATTAAGGTTATTGCACAATGAACGTCAAAAGCAGATTGATCCACTCATAGCGGACTACGTAGATCAATCACGCTTTAGTCCCGGTCTAATATGTCACCACCAAGCAACATATCCATGTCTCTACTTGGGAGTCCAGCTCCAGACAGTCAAGACAGACCGTCCCCTCCAAGGCTTTAGACAACATAATAGTCTTAACATGAGTTAGATGCTCGGTCTAACCCCATAGACTACAGACCATAGTTTAGACTGCTAACTTTAGAACATTGTCTTCTCGCACACAAAAATCCATTGCATGCAACGTTCTAACAGTTTTAACACAAGCAGTCAGTGAGCCATATTTGCTTACATTTACTTTAACATGTAAATAAGATGAGGACAGATAGCAATGTAATGAATAACCTCTAAGTATAATTTTAATATCCAGTTCAAAATGAATACATCAAAATGTCTCTAATACTTAGGGCATTTCCTAACATCCCGTGATTCCATATGATCATCATTCTGTACCGAACAACTCAATCATATGATCACTAATTTCAGAGTCACACCACTATAAACCTGAAACTGAACTCCCAATTATATACCGTATTACGTAAGCCTGTGACGAGCTACCATCCAATGACCTTGTCATATATGCAAAACCCTCATATGATATCCATGATCAGCCTTAGGTCAAAGTCCGTTTAATCCTACCGATCAGGCTATCTTAAAGTTCCATTATACTACCGAATTAAGAAAATGATTATTCACCATATGTGAATAAGAAGTCATCCGCCCAGCAGACGACCCAAGGCCTTGTCCATTCTCACATTCAGTATAATGCCTTTAAGAGGATACCTTTAACTCCTCAGAGCTATGATTCCAATATCTGCAAACAAACCCTTCATCATATACAAGTCATGCACCCAACGAACCGGTCTATAAGCTTACTACCTCTGAGACGCTTTAGCCATTGGAACATCAAAGTACACAAGTCATATACATGAAGTAGTTCATTTACTCAGGATTAAGGTTATTGCACAATGAACGTCAAAAGCAGATTGATCCACTCATAGCGGACTACGTAGATCAATCACGCTTTAGTCCCGGTCTAATATGTCACCATCAAGCAACATATCCATGTCTCTACTTGGGAGTCCAGCTCCAAACAGTCAAGACAGACCGTCCCCTCCAAGGCTTTAGACAACATAATAGTCTTAACATGAGTTAGATGCTCGGTCTAACCCCATAGACTACAGACCATAGTTTAGACTGCTAACTTTAGAACATTGTCTTCTCGCATACAAAAATCCATTGCATGCAACGTTCTAACAGTTTTAACACAAGCAGTCAGTGAGCCATATTTGCTTACATTTACTTTAACATGTAAATAAGACGAGGACAGATAGCAATGTAATGAATAACCTCTAAGTATAATTTTATTATCCAGTTCAAAAATGAATACATCAAAATGTCTCTAATACTTAGGGCATTTCCTAACAATCTCCCACTTGCCCTAAGCCAGCAGATGTGCCATGTTACGCATCCCCATCGCCTCTACATGCCTCTCAAAGCTTCTAGCTACCAAAGTCTTAGTAAAGGGATCAGCGATGTTGTCCTCGGATGCGATCTTACATACATCCACTTGTCCTGTCTCCACATGCCCTCTAATAATGTGATACCTCCGATCGATGTGCTTGGTCCTCTTGTGGTGCCGAGATTCCCTTGTGTTGGCAATAGCCCCTGTATTATCACAGTAAAGTGTGATAGGCTTGTCAACACCCGGAATGACCTCAAGGTCTCTAAAGAACTTGCGGAGCCAAACCGCTTCTTTAGATGCCTCAGCCGCAGCCACATACTCAGCCTCCATAGTAGAGTTAGCTGTGCAGCCCTGCTTCACGCTCCTCCACACAATGGCGCCTCCTCCGAGTAAAAACACTGATCCAGATGTCGATTTCCTCGAATCCTTACAAATCTGGAAGTCTGAGTCCGTGTATCCTACGGGTGTTAGGTCCCCTCCAGAATACACTAGCATATAATCCCTCGTTCTCTTAAGATACTTGAGTATATGCTTTACTGCTTGCCAGTGCTTGGTTCCAGGATTCGCTTGATATCGACTCACCATACCTACTGCAAAACATATGTCCGGGCGAGTGCAAAGCATAGCGTACATAAGGCTACCCACAGCGGATTCATAAGGGACCTTACTCATACGCTCTCTTTCTTCCGATGTCTTGGGACAGTCATCCAATGAAAGAGTTAAACCGGCAATAGAAGGTTGTGAGCCTTTCTTTGCCTCTAGCATTGCATATTTGTCAATTATTTTATCTATGTATGAAGCTTGGGATAACGCTATCATTTTGTTCTTTCGATCTCTGAAGAGACGAATGCCTAGAACATAATTAGCTTCTCCCAAGTCCTTCATGTCAAACTGTTGGTGTAACCAAAGCTTGACCGATGATAAGTTCCCTACATCATTCCCAATGAGTAGTATATCATCGACATAGAGTATCAGAAAGACCACTTTTCCTTCCTTAATACGTTTATAAACACAAGGTTCATCAACGTTCTGCTCAAAACCAAATGTCTTAATCGCTTGATCAAACCTCTGGTTCCATGAGCGGGATGCCTGCTTTAATCCATAAATGGATCTAAGCAACTTGCAGACTTTCCTATCTTGGCCTTTTGCTACGAACCCTTCGGGCTGTATCATATAGATACACTCTTCAAGATGGCCATTCAAGAATGCCGTCTTGACATCCATTTGCCAGATCTCGTAATCGAGAGCCGCAGTAATGGACAGAAGAATACGGATAGACTTCAGCATAGCAACAGGTGAAAGGGTTTCCTCATAATCGATTCCAGCCTTTTGCGTGTATCCCTTTGCAACCAGTCTAGCTTTGAAAGTTTCCACTCTCCCTTCCGCATCCTTCTTTCTTTTGTAGACCCATTTGCATCCAATGGGTTTTATCCCATCCGGCAAATCTACAAGTTCCCAAACAGAGTTGGATTTCATAGAATCCACCTCACTGTTCATAGCCTGTTTCCAAGATCTAGAATCAACATCCTTTATAGTTTCATCATATGTGACCGGATCTTCCTCATGCTCATGAGCCTCGGCCTGGTATACCTCAGCATCATACATAAAGAAATTAGGTTTCTTAGAAACCCTCCCACTACGACGAGGCACCCTAAATTGTTGATCGTCTGCAGGTCTTTCACTGGAACTTGGACTTGCGTCCAAGACCGAAATCTGTGGAGCAGTTCTTTCACCCGATAACTCCTCTAGCACCACTTTGCTTCGAGGCTTAAAGTCATTCATGTGACTTTCCTCCAAGAATGTCGCATGGGTTGAGACAATGACCTTTTGTTCCTTCGGGTTATAGAACAGACCTCCTTTAGTTCCCTTTGGATACCCTACAAACATGCACAATTCTGATCTTGGTTCCAACTTCTTCGCATCCCCATCCAGTACATGTGCCGGGCAGCCCCATATTCTCATATGTCCAAGGGAGGGCTTCCTGCCACGCCACAATTCATACGGAGTTCTAGGAATTGATTTGCTCGGAACCTGGTTCAGAATATAGCACGTCGTTTGTAAAGCTTGTCCCCAAAATGATAATGGCAGCGTTGAGTAACTCATCATGGACCGTACCATATCTAATAACGTCCTGTTTCTCCTTTCGGCTACACCATTCTGTTGTGGAGTACCAGGTGCAGTCAATTGGGATAAAATCCCGTTCTCTACAAGATGTCCTAGAAATTCATCAGAGAGGTATTCGCCACCTCGATCAGATCGAAGTGTCTTTATTGATTTATCCAATTGCTTTTCCACTTCCGCACGATACTCTTTGAACTTGTCAAAGGTTTCGCTCTTGCGGTGCATCAGTTACACATATCCATACCTCGAGTAATCATCTATGAAAGAGACATAGTACTCGAACCCTCCTCGTGCTGTGACGTTCATGGGGCCACATACGTCAGTGTGCACAATTTCTAAGAGCTCCTGTGCCCTTGTACCCTTAGCTCCAAAAGACCTCTTAGTCATCTTACCCTATAGACAAGACTCACATTGGGGAAGTCGTACCTCCTCCAGAGATTCCAGAGGACCGTCTTTCACCAATCTTTGAATCCTATCCTGATTAATATGACCAAGTCTTAAATGCCAAAGGTACGCCTTGTCAGAGTGAGAAACTTTCAACCTTTTAGAGTTATCAATTAATTCAGTGTCAAGCAGTGAGTACATCTTTGGTCTGATCAAATATAGGTTTCCATCCATCCATCCAGAACAGATAAAAGACTTATTTCTACGAATATCAACTCTTTTACTAAAAGAAACTGAATAAGAATCCTTTATTAAACAAGCTATCGATATAAGGTTCCTCCTAAAATTAGGAACATAAAAACAGTCTTTCAATAAAATAAACCTAAATTGATCAAAATAAAGATGAACGTCTCCCACTACCTCAGCCACCACAAAGCTACCATCTCCAGTCCGCAACGAGAGACTCCTATCATGTAGACTTCTCGTTTCCATGAACCCCTGCATAGAAACACAAACATGATTAGTGGCGCCCGAATCAATGACCCATGTGTCTTTCAATTCTTCCACCAAACACGCTTCTAAGTAATGAAGTTCCTTACCTTCCTTGCCCTTAGAGGCTAGGAATTCCCGGCAAGCCTTCTTGAAGTGACCTACCTTCCCACAGTGGAAGCATTTGGACTTTTTAGGGTCCTTTGGCTTCTTGTTCTTCTTCTTCTTCTTCCCGTCCGAGACAGGAGGATTAGAAGAACTGGAAGCCACTTGCTTCTTATTTGGCCTCTTCCTCTTCCGTGAGGGATTGGAAGATTCCGCCAAATTGGCCTCTCCTTTAGGTCGGACCACATCCTCATCCCTGATCATCCGCTCATAAGCCTGTAGTTGCTTCATGAGCTCGGTAAGTCCTAACTCCTTTGTCGCCAGATTGTATGCGGCCTTAAACCCCATAAAATCTTTAGACAGAGTCTTGAACACCATCTCGATCTAGGTGTTGTAGTCTAACTCAGCACCATTCTCAGCAGCCTCAGCGAAGAATCCCATTAGAGTGATCATATGGTCCTTCACCGGAACACCCACCTTTTGCTTGGAGTTCATAATGCTGGTGATTGCAGACTGTCGAGCCAATTTTTCTTGGCCTCCGAACATGTCCTCCAGATTTTCCATGATCTCCCCAACAACTTGATAAGTCTCATGCTGCTTTTGTAAAGCACTCGTCATGCTAGCAAGGATGTAGCATCGAGCTATCTCATTGGATTCTCTCCAACGATTATAGGCAACCGGGACCTCCTCAAGTGGTGTGTCAGGTTTGGGCCCAGGTGGGCATGGTTCGTCCAGTACGAACTTGTGTCTCTCGCAGCTGAGAACTATTAATAGATTTCTTTTCCAATCTTTATAATTGTCGCCATTCAACTTATTTTCAGTAAGTATCGAAATGAGGGGTGTCGGTGACATTTTGAACTGAAATAAAATTATACTAGACATCATTACAAAGCCCAAGCAAATATGCAGATAATTTAGCAAATAAAACATACAAGTATGTTCCTACATGAAACTTGAAAAAAAAATGTAGCATTGCGACGGTAATTCTCAGCACCTATTGCCCCAAGCCACCGAGGGGTGGTCATGAGAACAAATAGCCGGAACATGGACCCCGTCCAATTAATATATGTTACCTTAAATCCTCCAAGGTTAAGACATATATTAATAACTGCTTATTTGGCCACCAGTTTAGTTAACAGAGCTTCTAGGGAAGGTTAATAACTAAACGAGTCTTGAGTGTATAACCATTGTTTACGTAGCCCGATCCACGTCCTACCAAGCCACCGAGGGGTGGTCATGAATAGGATCGCACGCGAACATGTTTTCCACATAGGAGATCCAATCTAGTATACCGGCGGCGGTAAACACCTATCGAGGGGTGTGGTCAGGTCAGAACTGACGCGAGGCGTTACCATGCTTTCACATATGGATCAACAATGGAGGCCGTGGGTTTTGTTTGAAACCCTCTCCCACTCAATATTTTGAAAAACATGCAAGTTTTGACAAATTATGTATGATCAATATAGTATGGCGGCACTCACCTATCCTATATGACATGTTATCAAATATGCATACAAAACATCCATCAATACATATTTATACATCCATGACATATCACAGAAAAAATAATTGACAGAATAACCAAGCTATGGTTCCATCCTAGAACAAAGAAAATAAAGATTACAAAATTCCATCCAAAGCATTCTTTGGGTCTTGAATTTTGTTCCGTCTTCTTGTATCCATCTTTATGTAGCCTCTCCATTTATTTCTCATCTCAAGAATTATTTAAAATTTAAATTTCCAAAAATTTAAATTTCAAATTCAAACTCCAAATTCGAATTTCAAATTTAAATTTCTAATTCAAATTTTAAACAATTTTAATCATCATGTGTAATAATATGTAATTTCAAAAATTTCAAATTTTCAATTACATATTTTTAAACATGATTTAAAATTAAATCTCAAATTTAAAAATCAAAATTTTCAAATTTTAGACCGCCACACCGCCGCCCGTGAAGGCGGCAGCCGCCGTGGGCAGCCACCAACCCTGGAGGGGCTGGCAGCCCAATGCTGCCCCTTGTGCAGCCCTGCCGGGCTGCAGGCCAAGCCTGCAGCGCCAGGTTGCACGCCCAGACTAGGCGCAGCAGCCGGCAGGCTGCAGGCAGCACCTGCAGCCAGTGGCTCCACGCCCAGGCTGCGGCCAGGCTTGGGCAGGCCACGGCCATCCCTGGCTGCAGGCAGAGCCTGCGGCCGTGGGTGGTGTGGGCCTGCACAGGGGCTGCCGCAGCCCCATCCTGCCCGAGGGCAGGGGCTATAGCCCCACCAAGTTTTTTCGGCCTATCCTGAGGGGTCGTGTCTCGATTTTCATGCCATTTTCCAATTTACCTATTAGGATCTCCAAAAATTAATTTGAATCCCAATTAAATTGAAATTTTCCACACAATCAAAATTTCAACCTTTAAATCAAATTTAACTTTTGGGAAAAATAAATTACGGTCTTCAATCTTCAATCTCCTCCAAGAATAATTACATAAAATTTCCTAAACCGTTTCCGGTGTACAAAAATTCTAACCATAAAAAATCTAAGAGATAAGAATTAAAATCCATGGGAAAAACACAGTGTTAATAAACTGCTCTCATGGTTACATAAAAAATTCCTAGATACAATTTTTCTAAATTCTAAGGAACCATAACCGGTATAAATAAGCATGCTTATAATAATTCAAAAATTAAAATAACCACATACTTTATACATAATACATGATAACAACATAAAGGAACCCTAGAATGCCACTCTCTAAATATCAAATCCATACATAAATAAAAAGACTAAGTAATTGTCTAATTTATATACATGGCATAGTCATGAGATGGCTCTGATACCAATTGTAGGAAAATTAACCGGTAAAAACGTATCAGAGTGGCGCAGCGGAACAATAAAAATTTTTAGATCGTTAAATATCTCATGATGCCATATACAATAAATCAACAACAATTAAAACTCATTCCTCAAGGACGCCAATGAATAGGAGGAGAGTGACCGGAGGCTTCAACCAACTAGCCTTCTCTACTATTCTCCAATTCCCGAATGGCTGAGTGTGTGGGCACTCTGAACCTCGATCGGTATGCTAGCACTGCTAGTCTTCTTCCGACCACCCAGATCTCTAAAGAACTTTAGTGTCACGATGAGCTGTGCAACAATAAGCCTGCTCACCTGAGAGTCTGTGGTCTGAGAGAACTGGAGTGGCAGGACCTCTATTTATAGACCTGCATGAGGTGATTCTCTGAATTCGAATTGGACTAGGAAAAGATTTTCTCCCTTATCCAAACCAAAAAATCCGAATTTTCCAAGGGAGAATCTCCACAATTAAATTCGGTTTTCCTAGGACAAATCCAATCCAAATCTAAACAAGATTTTAACTAGAATTTTATCTCCCTTTTTCAACCAAAAAAATCTGAAATCTTTAGGAGAAAATCTTCTCCAAATTTTCGGCCACTTTTAGGATAAGGAAGAATCAAAATTCCACTAGGATTTTTCAAGCTAAATCTCATCTCAACCTTATCCAAAAATAACCGAATTTCCTAAGATAAAGCCTCCAAAATTTCGGCCACTTTTAGGGAGGGAGAGAATCCATATTCAACTAGGATTGAAACTTGAATTTTCCCTTGAATCTTATCTACAAAAACCAAATTTTCCATTGAGGATTATCCTCAAAAAATTCGCCCACTTTTGTTGGGATTTTGATTCAAAATTCAAGTAGGATTCTAACAAGATTATCCTCTCCAAATCCAACTCAAATTCGAATTTCAAACCTTGTGGATTTTCCACAATAAATTCGAATCCTACTTGGACTGTGATTCAAAATTTGAATTTCAAATTTCAAATTCAAATTTCAAATTCAAATTTCAAATTTCAAATTTCAAATTTCAAATTTAAATTTCAAATTCAAATTTCAAATTCGAATTTCAAATTCAAATTTCAAATTCAAATTTCAAATTCAAAATTCAAATTTCAAATTTCAAAATTCAAATTTCAAATTCCACAAAACGGTTGTGTTTCATATTCTTGTTCTCATGGATAATTTTCTACAACTCCAATCCAATCTCAAATAAAATCATGGCAACTTTATTTGGAGTTCGAATAATTGTGTACTCTATTATCCAAAACAAAATCTGAATCCAACCGGAGAGAATCTTGTCTACCATCCTAATCCTGTGTCATCACCATCCATGCATATTAAACTAGCCTATAGCATACACAAATCAATTTGCCAAACGTTAAGGAATTATGTGGAGCTAGTAGAGGGACTGATTGGACATATATAATCGGGCTCCCGTGATTCCATATGATCATCATTCTGTACCGAACAACTCAATCATATGATCACTAATTTCAGAGTCACACCACTATAAACCTGAAACTGAACTCCCAATTATATACCGTATTACGTAAGCCTGTGACGAGCTACCATCCAATGACCTTGTCATATATGCAAAACCCTCATATGATATCCATGATCAGCCTTAGGTCAAAGTCCGTTTAATCCTACCGATCAGGCTATCTTAAAGTTCCATTATACTACCGAATTAAGAAAATGATTATTCACCATATGTGAATAAGAAGTCATCCGCCCAGCAGACGACCCAAGGCCTTGTCCATTCTCACATTCAGTATAATGCCTTTAAGAGGATACCTTTAACTCCTCAGAGCTATGATTCCGATATCTGCAAACAAACCCTTCATCGTATACAAGTCATGCACCCAACGAACCGGTCTATAAGCTTACTACCTCTGAGACGCTTTAGCCATTGGAACATCAAAGTACACAAGTCATATACATGAAGTAGTTCATTTACTCAGGATTAAGGTTATTGCACAATGAACGTCAAAAGCAGATTGATCCACTCATAGCGGACTACGTAGATCAATCACGCTTTAGTCCCGGTCTAATATGTCACCATCAAGCAACATATCCATGTCTCTACTTGGGAGTCCAGCTCCAGACAGTCAAGACAGACCGTCCCCTCCAAGGCTTTAGACAACATAATAGTCTTAACATGAGTTAGATGCTCGGTCTAACCCCATAGACTACAGACCATAGTTTAGACTGCTAACTTTAGAACATTGTCTTCTCGCATACAAAAATCCATTGCATGCAACGTTCTAACCGTTTTTACACAAGCAGTCAGTGAGCCATATTTGCTTACATTTACTTTAACATGTAAATAAGACGAGGACAGATATCAATGTAATGAATAACCTCTAAGTATAATTTTATTATCCAGTTCAAAAAATGAATACATCAAAATGTCTCTAATACTTAGGGCATTTCCTAACAAAACAAGCTCCACCCAACTGATCGAACAAGTCATCTATACGTGGTAACGGATACTTATTTTTTATGGTCACACTGTTGAGCTTTCTGTAGTCCACACAGAGACGTAGCGAACCGTTGGCTTTCTTAACGAAAAGGACTAACGAACCCCAAGGTGAGTTACTGTCTCGGATAAAGCCCAGCGATTTCAACTCATCCAACTGCTTGTTCAACTCTTTCATCTCTAGAGGTGCCATACAATACGGAGCAGAAGCAAAAGGAGCTGTTCCGGGAACTAAGTCGATACGAAACTCTATTTCTCGATGAGGCGGTAAACCTGGAAGAGCTTTTGGAAAAACATCTGGAAAACTATCGACAACAGGTATAGGTTGGGTACTCTTTTCAGAACTGGATCCTTCTATTGCACACAAGGATAAGAAGCAAAGAATACCTTGTCTACTTTTTGACACTAACCTAAGAGCAAATCTATCAACATCTGAAACTAAGCTTAACTGATAGGACACCACATGTCCGAAATCAGTTGTAAAGATAACGCGACGATTACGACAATCAAGCATAATCCCATATCGGGAAAGCTAGTCATATCCCAGAATAACATCATAGGCAAACATAGGCATTACCACAAGCGATGCCTCCAAACAAACATCCCCAACATAAATATAGGCTTGACACCCATCACTAACGGTAGTCGTGCCCAACGGGGATTTCACACATAAGGGAGAGTCAAGATTTTGCAGTTTTAAACCAAGTGAACGAGCATAATGTTGGGCTATAAAAGAGTGTGTAGCCCCGGTGTCAAACAAAACATGCGCATATGTACCAAAGATAGGAATTATACCATCTAATGCAGTCAGTGTATGATCTATCTCCATGCTGTCAGCTCCAAGAGTGTGTACCTGTGGTGCCGTACCACGATTTTGAGCTGTATTCCCTCGTTGATGGCCCGTACTCTGACCCTGTGGTGGTGGTCTCTGATAAATCGGCACTGGGAATTGCTGTAGCGGTGTAGCATGTGAAGCATAAGGCACAGTGTACTGGCTCGTGCGCTGAGGCTGATAGGGAGCTGGAAGCTGAGGGCGCTGTGACTGCGAAGACTGGGAAGTAATCTGTTACCTCTGTGGAAGACCATTCTGATTCTGCTGATGATGATGTCTATGAGCATTGTCTCTTGACTGTCTCTTCGGCAGACATTTCTTTTGTGGCCTTCATCACCACACTCGAAGCAGGTAATCACATTCACTCGACCCTGTCACTGTCCAGAGAACTGATGAGAACCTGATCCCTGAGACTGCTGGTTCTTCTGGTAAGGGGTCTGCGGCTTATGTTGAGGCTTGTTGTGGATTGGTCTAGACTTGTTTTTGTTACGAGTATCAAGGAACTCCTTGTTGCCCTCTTCCACTGTCAACGCCTTAGCAACTATCTGCTGGTAGCTATCCCTGATCTGGAACGGTTGTACACCCCTTTTCACATAGAGGCTAAGTCCTTCGTCAAAGCGGAGACACTTAGTAGCTTCATCCAAAACCTGATTCTTCATATACCGGGCCAACTTAGTGAACTTGGCTTCATATTCCCGCACTGACATAGACCCTTATTTCAAACGGACGAACTCCCTAGCTTTTCTATCGCGGAACTGAGCTGAAAAGAAACACCCGTGAAAATGCTCCTTGAAAACTGTCCAAGAAGTCCTCTGCTCCTCTGTCAAATCATCCTCGATACTAGCCCACCAGGTGGAGGCTAGACCCACCAACTTGTTGGAAGCAAACTCAACCCAGAACTCTGCGGGTGTGGCAGTCAACTTTAACTGCTTGCGAATGGCATCAAACCAGTAGTCGGCATCCATCCCTGTACCCGTGCTGTCGAAAGTGGGTACGTGAGGCTTAAAGAAAAGAGTTAGGGCTGCCTGTTTAGGATGTATCATAGACTGGGTAGGTACTGCTTTAGAGGTAGGGTTTTCGGTGGTAGGCGTTTGCTGAGGAGTCTGAGAAGAACTCCCCGCTCTCGGGGTCTCATTTGGAACAACATTGGCTACAGGAGTTGGGTTAGGTGTTCCAAAAGGTAAGACGGTGAGGAGAGCCTGTATCGCCGCCGTGAGATTCTGCATCGCCGTTAGCTGATCATTCGGTGTAGGAACCGCTGCATTCTGTCTCCCTTGAGGCTGCGTGTTCCCGGGGTTCTCTTTGTCATTGCCTCTCTGCTGCCTTTGACTACGCGTGCCGGGACGAGCCATTTTGCTGAATAAGATTGAAGGAAGAGGAAATCCTATAAGCTTCTAAGAGTAAGGAAAAACCATGCTTGGGTATTTCAAAAACGTTTTGATGAAAACCCTTTTAAAAACGTTTTGATGAAAAACCCTTTTTGAAAACGTTTTGATGAAAAACCCTTTTGAAAACCTGGGCTCTGATACCATTATTTGTCACGGCCCAAAATTTAGACACGTGACACGACAGCCAAATCATAATATCAACCCGAGATTTAAAGAAAACATTTATTACAAAAACAACGGGTCAACATTATAATTTAGCTAAGCCTAATTATAAAATAGCATCATAACCACAAAATAAAATAAAGGGGAAAATAAATGCTTTTTAATGCGGAAGTCAAACACAAAATCGGTTTTCAAAAGAAATTACCAACCATAAAATATTCCTAAGCATGAAATTTGAATAACGTGAAATAAAGTACAAACTTAAAGTCTCATTACATCAGAACGAGAAACATAAAGAAGAAGATGGAGAAAACGGATAGCATCATCTTCAGTAGTAACGGATATCTCAACGATTTTCGGAACTGCTACCTCCCGCACCTGGAAGTAGTCATTTCGAAATCACAAAGAAAAGGGTCGTGAGCGCTGGCTCAGTAGGACAGAAACAAAGGTGGATTAAACAGGTAGCATTTAAATACATGGCATAATATTCGTTTCCAAAAATAAAATCAACAATTTAAGAATACATGGCATAATAATCATTTAAAATAAATAATCAACAATTTCGTGAAAACATTTTTAATATAAGTTTTATTCTGCTGAGGACTTATAAGTTTTTAGACATCCGTACTTTAATTCCGTTTGGTTTTATAATTTTTAGACATCGTTTGGTTATTCAATTAGGCCAAAATCCGAGGGGTTGTTTTCAGGCATAAAATTAGGGTTTCAGTTTTTAGTTCAAAAACTAGCAGTTCTGTCCACCTATCTTTGAAAAATATTTTGACTAGGTCAACGGATGAGTTTAGTTTTGAAATTTTGAAGCATTTAGGGGACATCTTGAATTTAATTTTAGGCCAAAACTCAAGTTATGGCTGACACAAGTTTACTGTTCACATGGAAATTTTCCAGATTTCTGTTTTTCTGTCTGAATTTCAATTACCCTCAAACCAATTCAATTTTCATCCAATGATCATGAAATTTTGTGGAGAACCTTATTTATATGTCATTAACACAACCCAAGAATCAAATTGGCAAAAATCATAAAATTTTACACATGTGATAATAGGGTTTTTGAAAGGGGATCAATGAGGCAAAATTTTTAGGGTTTTATAGAGAGAAATTCACACCTTGTTTGTGCAGCACTATTTTTGTTGCTTGGTCTCCTTTTTGGCTGAATTTGTGTGAGTGTTGAAGTCTTCAAAACAGTAGGGAAAATAGTAGAGAAAACCATATAAATTTTGGGGTTTAAATCAAAAGGAGAAGGAAGGAAAAAAGTTGATTTCTTACCTTGTTTTTGCCTCAAAAATTTTTGAATCCTTGAGCTGCCTTTAGGTAGGTTTTGCTTGCTGTTTTGGGTGTGTTTTGGGAGAGAAAAATTCAGAGAGGAAATAGGGTGAGGCTGGCCGAATTTTGAGAGTGAAAGGAAAGGTGAATGAGAGTTAAAAGAGGGTTTTTATACTAGGTTTTTCTTTCCTTTTTGTTTCCTTGCTTGGCCGAATATTTTGAGGGGCAAAAGGGGAAACTTTGTGCTGTTTTGAGGCTAGAGTTTTTCTCTCCTTATTTTTTCTTAAGTGGCTGAAATTATCCATTAGTTTTTAAGAAAAAAATAATTTGAATTTTTGATTGAGTTTTGACCTAGCTTTTAATTCAAATCAAATCTCCTTAATTTCCTACACTTTATGGCCGAATTCTTCTTTATATTTAAGGGATGAAATTTGAGTTTGAATCCTCCTTGGATTTGTGGGATTTAAATTTTAATTAAAAATCCCAAGTGATAGCCGAATATTTTAGGGTTTTTTTTTTAAGTTAAAATTGTTGACTTTTTGAGCGGAATTTGACTAGGAAACCAACCTAGGGTTTCCAAAAGATTTTTAATTACTTTTTGACACACTAATTTTATTTAAATTATATATTGACCCTTAAATAAAATTTAAGGCGTCACAACATGAAACTTGAAAAATATGTAGCATTGCAATGGTAATTCTCAACACCTATTAGCCCAAGCCACCGAGAGGTTGTCATGAAAACAAATAGCTAGAACATGGACCCCGTCTAATTAATATATGTTGCCTTAAATCCTCCAAGGTTAAGACATATATTAATAACTGCTTATTTGGCCACCAGTTTAGTTAACAGAGCTTCTAGGGAAGGTTAATAACTAAATGAGTCTTGAGTGTATAACCATTGTTTACGTAGCCCGATCCACGTCCTACCAAGCCATCGAGGGGTGGTCATAAATAGGATCGCACCCGAACACATTTTCCACATAGGAGATCCAATCTAGTGTACCAGCGACAGTAAACACCTACCGAGGGGTGTGGTTAGGGCAGAACTGATGTGAGACGTTACCATGCTTTCACATATGGATCAACAATAGAGGCCGTGGGTTTTGTTTGAAACCCTCTCCCACTCAATATTTTGAAAAACATGCAAGTTTTGACAAATAAGTATGATCAATATAGTATTAGCGGCACTCACCTATCCTATATGACATGTTATCAAATATGCATATAGAACATCCATCAATACATATTTATACATTCATGACATATCACAGAAAAAATAATTGACAGAATAACCAAGCCATGGTTCCATCCTAGAACAAAGAAAATAAAGATTACAAAATTCCATCCAAAGCATTCTTTGGGTCTTGAATTTTATTTCGTCTTCTTGTATCCATCTTTATTTAGCCTCTCCATTTATTTCTCATCCCAAGAATTATTTAAAATTTAAATTCTAAAAATTTAAATTTTAAATTCAAATTCCAAATTCGAATTTTAAATTTAAATTTCAAATTCAAATTTTAAACAATTTTAAACAATTTTAAACATCATGTGTAATAATATGTAATTTCAAAAATTTCAAATTTTCAATTACATATTTTTAAACATGATTTAAAATTAAATCTCAAATTTAAAAATCAAAATTTTTCGATTTTTGGACCATCGCCCCACCGGCCCCGGAAGCCAGCAGTAGCCGTGGGTAGCTCCCAGCCCCCGGGGGGGCTGGCAGCCCATGGCCACCCCATGTGCAACCCCAGGCTTCACGCATAGGCTGGGCGCAGCAGCCGCTACCTGCAACCATAGGCTGCACGCCTAGGTTGCAGCCAGCCTTAGGAGGGCCACGGCCACCCTCGGTTGTAGGCCAAGCCTGTGGCTGTGGGTGGTCATGGCCTATACAGGGGCTGACGCAGCCCATCCTGCCTGATGGCCTATCCCAAGGGATCGTGTCTCGATTTTCATGCCATATTCCAATTTACCCGCTAAGATCTCCAAAAATTAATTTGAATCCCAATTAAATTGAATTTTTCTACACAGTCAAAATTTTAACCTTTAAATTAAATTTAACTTTTGGGAAAAATAAATTATGGTCTTCAAACTTCAATCTCCTCCAAGAATAATTATATAAAATTTCCTAAACCGTTTCTAGTGTGCAAAAAAAAAATTATAATTATAATAATTCTAAGAGGCAAAATTAAAATCCATGGAAAAATTACAGTATTAATAAACTGCTCACATGGTTACATAAAAAATTCCTAGATACAATTTTCTAAATTCTAAGGAACCATAACCGGTAAAAAACAAGCATGCTTATAACAATTTAGAAAATTAAAATAACCACATACTTTATATATAATTCATGATAACAACATAAAGGAAACCTAGAATGCCACTCTCTAAATATCAAATCCATACATAAATAAAAAGACTAATTAATTGTCTAATTTATGTACATGGCATAGTCAAGAGATGGCTCTGATACCAATTGTAGGAAATTAAATTGATAAAAAACGTATCAGAGTGGTGCAGTGGAACAATAAAAATTTTTCAAGATTGTTAAATATCTTATGATGCCATATACAATAAACCAACTACAATTTAAACTTATACCTCAAGGACGCCAATCTGCAGGAGGAGAATGATCGGAGGGCTTGAACCAACTAGCCTTCTCTACTATTCTCCAATTCCTGAATGGCTGAGTGTGTGGGCACTCTGAACCTCCATCGGTATGCTAGCACTGCTAGTCTTTTTCTGACCACCTAGATCTCTAAAGAACTTATTATCATGGTGAGTTGTGCAACAATAAGCCTGCTCACTTGAGAGTTTGTGGTTTAAGAGAACTGGAGTGGCAGGACCTCTATTTATAGACTTGCATGAGGTGATCCTCTAAATTCGAATTGGATTAGGAGAAGATATTCTCCCTTATCCACAACCAAAAAATCTAAATTTTCCAAGGTGAAAATCCTATCTAAAAATTCGGCCACTTTAGGATTATCCAATTCAAATCTAAACAAGATTTTAACTTGAATTTTATCTCCCCATTATCCACTAGAAAAATCTGAAAATTCACTAGGATAAATCCATAAAATTTTCGACCATAAAGTGATGGAAAGAATCAAAATTCAACTAGGATTTTCAAGCTTAAATCTTATCTCATCCTTATCCAAAATAACCGAAAATATCCAAGGATATATCCTCAAAAAATTCGGCCATAATCAGGGAGGAGAGAATCCAAATTCAATTGGGATTGAAACTTGAATTTTTCCCTGAACCTTATCCACAAAAAATCTAAAAATTCCATGAGGATAATCCTTAAAATTTTTGTCCATTATTGTTAGGATTTGGATTCAAAATTCAAGTAGGATTCTAACAAGATTTTCCTCTCCATATCTAACTCAAATTCGAATTTCATTCCCTGTGGATTTACCACAAGAAATTCGAATCCTACTTGGACTGTGATTCAAAATTCCAATTCGAATTTCAAATTTGAATTTCAAATTTCAAATTTCCAATTCGAATTTCAAATTCGAATTTCAAATTCAAATTTCAAATTCGAATTTCAAATTCAAATTTCAAATTTCAAATTTGAATTTGAATTTCAAATTCAAATTTCAAATATCAAATTTCAAATTTCAAATTTCAAAATTCAAAATTCAAATTTCAAATTTCAAATTTCAAAATTCAAATATCAAATTTCAAATTTCAAATTTCAAAATCCACAAAACAGTTGTATTTCAAATTCTTGTTCTCATGGATAATTTTCTACAACTCCAATCCAATCTCAAATAAAATCATGGCAACTTTATGTGGAGTTCGAATAATTATGTACTCTATTATCCAAAACAAAATCTGAATTCAACCGGAGAGAATCTTGTCCACCATCCTAATCCTAAGTCAATGTTAGGAAATGCCCTAAGCATTAGAGACATTTTTTATGTATTTATTTTAAACTGGATAATAAAATTATATATAGAGGTTATTCATTACATTACTATCTGTCCTTGTTTTATTTACATGTTAAAGTAAATGTAAGCAAATATGGCTCCCTGACCGCTTGTGTTAAACTGTTAGAACATTGCATGCAATGGACTTTTGTATGCGAGAAGACAATATTCTAAAGTAAGCGGTCTAAACTATGGTCTGTAGTCTATGGGATTAGACCGAGCATCTAACTCATGTTAAGACTATTATGTTGTCTAAAGCCTTGGAGGGGACGGTTTGTCTTGACTGTCTGGAGCTGGATTCCCAAGTAGAGACATAGATATGTTGGTTGGTGGTGACATATTAGACCTGGACTAAAGCGTGATTGATCTACGAAGTCCGCTTTGAGTGGATCGATCTGCTTTTGACGTTCATTGTTCAGTAACCTTAATCCTGAGTAAAAGGACAGCTTCATGTATATGACTTGTGTACTTTGATGTTCCAATGGCTAAAGCATCTCAGAGGTAGTAAGCTTGTAGACCGATTCATTGGGTGCATGACTTGTATACGATGAAGGGTTCATTTACAGATATCGGAATCATAGCTCTAATGAGGAGTTAAGGGTATCCTCTTAAAGGCATTGTATTGAATGTGAAAATGGACAAGGCCTTGGGTCGCCTGCTGGGCAGATGACTTCTTATTCACATATGGTGAATAATCATTTTCTTTATTCGGTAGTATAATGGAACTTTAAGATAGCCTGATCAGTAGGATTAAACGAACTTTGGCCTAAGGCTGATCATGGATATCATATGAAGGTTCTGCATACATGACAAGGTCATTGTGTGGCGGCCCGCTCCTCGTAGAGGTCATACAATACTATTACAGTTAAGCTTTATCGCTAACTGCGATAGATTATACTCTCATGGGTCGCCGGCTAATCTCTCTCTCTTTAAATCATGACGTTTTTTTGGGAAAAATTTTTTTTTTTTAAACATCATGTAAATCATTTCCCACTATTTACTTTGTTGGCAAGTACAAAGTAATTTACATAATACAGTACTTTCGTAAAATATATAATTACAAAAGAACTGTTTCTTTTTTTTTTTTCTTTTATCGCTCAGCAGAAAGACTCTGGCAGGACCATATCCCTCGCCCACTTATCCCATTTGGCACGCACCATCCCGTACGCTATCCAGTCAAACAAAGCTACTGAGCTGGTCGCTTACCTGCAACATAAGCAAAAATGGTGAGCTACAGGCTCAGTAAGTTCAAACATGCAAGAAATAAAATTTCTATGAATAGTACTATTCATCATGAATAGTACCGTTGATCACTATTTATACGTGAATAGTAACTTTGATTACTATTCATTATGAATAGTAAGTTTGACCACAACACAGTATATTAACAGTACATCTACCGCGATGTTAGTACCCTCACGAAACTGTCTTATGCTCAATTATGGCATAGTTTCAGTTTTAGGTAATTATCTTTGATTACGTTCTGGTTTTGAGCTCAGGTTGGCAGTACCATTTAAGTGCGCATGACTGGGAGTGGTACAGTAGTGCTGACCTCCACAGCCTTAATCACATTGCCCCGAAGGCAAAATTGTACATCACTGGGAGTGGTACATCAGTGCTGACCTCCACAGCCTTAATCTCATAGCTCCGAAGGCAAAATTTACCTCCCTGTACGGAAGGCTGGTACACCAAAAAGTGGTTTCATTACCGACTTTTTAAAATTCTAACCCGGTGACTTCATATTGCCCCGTGGTTAAGAATGGTTCACATTTTAAATTTTAGGTGAGTGAGTTCCATTAACCTCGCTCTAGTGCCCGAAGCACATTTTACCATGTGTCCCATCCTCAATAGTACCCGTAGCACATTTTGTCTCTCTCTCTCTATTTTATAATAGTGCCCGCAGCACATATGTACCAACTTATAGTTAGTACATCAAAGTTAGCAACAATAATGCTATATATTGCAGACAGGTAAATGTCTGAACTTACCTTATCAGTCTCTTCCCTTTTTCTCTCTTAGATCTTTGATCGCCCTCCTTGTAGGTCGATTTTTGGATCCTACAGACAAAACCTTGTCTGTTAATTTTATTTCCATTTATAGCTTTTATTTATCATTAAAAAGCTTAAATAAAACCTATTTATAACTTTTTAGGCTTTATTTATCATTTTTCCCATTTTTCTCAACTTTTGTAAAATTACGATTTTACCCCTATATTTTGCCAAAATTACAGTTTTTCCCCTGACGGAATTTTCTCGATCCGGACTGCAATTTTGGCTCAGGAACTTTTCTGACTCTTTTCGATTCATTACCGGGTTCATTTCTATTTTATTTCCATTTTTCACTTTCCCGACCCTCGGGAAGCACTATTCCGACCCTTACGTCGATTTAGTGATTTTCTATCGTTTCGAAGCCTCAAATGGACGTTTTACTAGTATTTAAAACGTTCATCTAGACTTTCCCGACCTAGGTCTCCGAGGCTCGGATTTTCCGTTCCGGACTCGGACCTTTATTTCATTTCACAAAAACGCCCCCCCTTGGGGTCGGTTTTTCAGTTTTACTCACGTTTTACATTTTTAAGGGGACGGGTTACTATTCACAAACCACCCCTTAAGTTTTCCTTATTCAATTTCCGTTAGGGACTCGAGTTTCCGACCCGACTCTAAACTTTTATTTTTAATTTCCTTTTTACCCCAAATGCCATTTTCGAAATTTCGGCAGCATTTCGGCGTAAATTTAAGGCTACCGGCGATAGGTACGCCTCGAACCATATGTACCTGCCACGTACTATACCACAAGCCTATTTTATGTAAAAGTTTTCTAAACTTTTACATAAAAGCTCACAAAATTCCAATTCACATTTTGAACCACATTACACAAAATTTCTTTCAATTTTGCCCTTGGTTTTTGCCACGGTTTTCACAATCAAAACCTAACCAAAATTTCTCAATTTTTCAACCAAATTTTAGGCTATTTCAATGTCATTTTCTAACACATTTTCAAGCCAATTTCATTGCATTTTTCAACACAATTCCTAGGGTTTTTAACCTTTACAACCCACGGCCAAATTAAGAGAAACATACACCAATTTTTTTTTGTTTCATGCTTTTAATCACAAATCCATCATTTCCATAATAAATTGCATGATTTAAATCATCCAAACATCAAATAAATCATGCCAAAATTTTTTTTTCCAAACCCTAATTAACCCACGGCCTTTTAGGGTTATTTCACACCAAATTTTTTTCAAGCTTTCCATCATACAAATTATGCTTTACATTAGACCAAAATATGATTTAAAGCATATTAACACTTAAACCACAACAATTTCTCATTAACTACTCTTGGCAACCCACGGTTTTACCCTTGGAAAACCAACCAAAATTTGGTTTTTCTTTAAACCAAATGCATGGTTTTTCTCCTAATTACACCCTTAACAAAACCCAAGCACCAAATCAATCAAAACAACCAAAAATTTTTCCATCCTTTGCACTATTCATTGCACGGATTCTTAGAAGAAAAAGCAAGAAAATTTTCAAACTAAGGAAAGTTACCTTGCTCACTTGCTTCCTTGGACTTCAATGAAGGGTTTGACACTAATTTTGTGAAGAAAGCTTGAAGGATTGACTTGGTCTCTCTTGGGTTGCTCACGTACTCACAATGAAACACTTAGAAAAATTTTTGTTATGTTTTGGCTTGAAAATTTGTTTCGGCCATTTGTTCCCAAAAGTTGCCGACTTAACCACAAAGAAAGCCAATTAATTTGGCTACCAACCAATCAAAAATCACCACCTTTCAAGCCTAATTCTTTCCAAATTTTTCAAAAATTAAAATGATGGAATTTTGGCCAAATCTTGGCCTTTAGATCAAAAAGCAAACTAATCTTGGCCATTAATGCTACCAACCACCATTTTTTTTCCATTTATTAAATGGATTTATGATGTCATAAATGCAAAGTAAACTTTAACTTTGACTTTACTATTCACATTAATTCGACTACTTTTTGACTGATACCGGTTCGAGCCGAAATTTTCCTGAAATCTTCCCGGCATGTTCCTAAGGTCTCCTGTGCAGTCGGATCAATTTAAACTGCTTCCGTTTGATCAAAATCAATCCCGGAAGTTTTTCATCTTTTATTGCCCCGGTTAGGGTTTTCAATGTCGTTTTTGGCACCGTTCCACCCGTCTCAACTTAGTGAATTTTTCCAACACTGAATTTTTACTCGTCAGTATTGTTAGAGCATTTTAATGTATTCTAAACAATATAATTACATTTATTTCACTCTTTAAATAGTACAAATTGTTATATACATACATTTGTACATTTTCTTCCGAGAATGCTTAAATTTCCCGGTTGTCACACATTGGACGATAGCTTGTCACAAGCTTATGTAATACGGTATATAATAGGGAGTTCAGTTTCAGGTTTATAGTGGTGTGACTCTGAAATTAGTGATCATATGATTGAGTTGTTCGGTAAAGAATGATGATCATATGGATTTGCTGGAGCTCGATTATATATGTCCAATTAGTCCCTCAACTAGCTCCACATAATTCCTTAACATTTGGCAAATTAATTTGTGTATGCTATTGGCTAGTTTATTATGCATGGATGGTGTTGACATAGGATTAGGATGGTCGACAAGATTCTCTCTGGTTGAATTCTGATTTTGTTTTGGATAATAGAGTACACAATTATTCGAACTCCAAATAAAGTTGCCATGATTTTATTTGAGATTGGATTGGAGTTGTAGAAAATTATCCATGAGAACAAGAATTAGAAATACAACTGTTTTGTGGATTTTGAAATTTGAATTTTGAAATTTAAAATTTGAAATTTGAATTCGAAATTTGAAATTCAAATTTTGAATCACAGTTCAAGTGGGATTCAAATTTGTTGTGGTAAATCCTAAAGTAGCCGAATTTATTGTTGGGATTTTCCCCTTAGAAAATTCAGATTTTGTGCTTGTGGATAAGGGAGAATATCTTCTCCTTATCTAATTTGAATTTAGAGAATCACCTCATGCAGGTTTATAAATAGAGGTCCTGCCACTTCAGTTCTCTCAGACCACAGACTCTCAGGTAAGCAGGCTCATTATTGCACAAAACCCATCATGACAATAGGTTCTTTAGAGATCTGGGTGGTCGGAAGAAGACTAGCAGTGCTAGCATACCGATCGAGGTTCAGAGTGCCCACACACTCAGCCATTCAGGAATTGGAGAATAGTAGAGAAGGCTAGTTGGTTGAAGCCCTCCGGTCATTCTCCTCCTGCAGATTGGCGTCATCGAGGTATGAGTTTTAATTGTTGTTGGTTTATTGTATATTGCATCATGAGATATTTAAAGATCTGAAAATTTTTACTATTTCGCTGCGCCACTCTGATACGTTTTTACCGATTTATTATCCTACAATTGGTATCAGAGCCATCTCATGACTATGCCATGTACATAAATTAGACAATTACTTAGTCTTTTTATTTATGTATGGATTTGATATTTAGAGAGTGACATTCTAGGATTCCTTTATGTTGTTATCATGGATTATGTATAAAGTATGTGGTTATTTTAATTTTCTGAATTATTATAAGTATGTTTGTTTTTGTCGGTTATGGTTCCTTAGAATTTAGAAAAATTGTATCTAGGATTTTTTATGTAACCATGGGAGTAGTTTATTAATACTATAATTTTCCCGTGGATTTTAATTTTGTCTCATAGAATTATTATGGTTAGAATTTTTGTATATCGGAAACGGTTTAGGAAATTTTATGTAATTATTCTTGGAGGAGATTGAAGATTGAAGACCGTAATTTATTTTTCCCAAAAGTTAAATTTGATTTAAAGGTTGAAATTTTGATTGTGTGGAAAATTTCAATTTAATTGGGATTCAAATTAATTTTTGGAGATCCTAATAAGTAAATTAGAATATGGCATGAAAATCGAGACACGACCTCTCGGGATAGGCCGTCGGGCCTTGGTGGGGCTGCAGCCTCTGCCCTCGGGCAGGATGGGCTGCGGCAGCCCCTGTGCAGGCCATAACCACCCACGGCCACAGGCTTGGCCTGCAGTCGAGGGTGGCCGTGGCCTCCCCAAGGCTGGCCGCAGCCTAGGCGTGTAGCCTGTGGCTGCAGGCACTGCCTACAGCCTGTCGGCTGCTGCGCCCAGCCTAGGCGTGCAGCCTGGCACTGCAGGCTTGGCCTGCAGCCTGGCAGGGATGCACAAGGGGCAGCCGTGGGCTGCCAACCCTCCCCCCCCCGGGGCTGGGGGCTGCCCACGGCAGCTGCCGCCTCCGGGGGCTGTGGGGCAGTGGTTCTGAAAAATTGAAAAATTTTGATTTTTAAATTTGAAATTTAATTTTAAATCATGTTTAAAAATATATAATTGAAAATTTGAAATTTTTGAAATTACATATTATTTATACATGATGTTTAAAATTGTTTAAAATTTGAATTTGAAATTTAAATTTGAAATTCGAATTTAGAATTTGAATTTGAAATTTAAATTTTTGGAGATTTAAATTTTAAATGATTCATGGGATGAGAAACAAATGGAGAGGCTACATAAAGATGGATACAAGAAGACGGAACAAAATTCAAGACCCAAAGAATGCTTTGGATGGAATTTTGTAATCTTTATTTTCTTTGTTCTGGGATGGACCCATGGCTTGGTTATTCTATCAATTATTTTTTTCTGTGATATGTCATAGATGTATAAATATGTATTGATGGATGTTTTGTATGCATATTTGATAACATGTCATATAGGATAGGTGAGTGCCGCTCATACTATATTGATCATACATATTTGTCAAAACTTGCATGTTTTTCAAAATATTGAGTGGGAGAGGATTTCAAACAAAACCCACGGCCTCCATTGTTGATCCATATGTGAAAGCATGGTAATACCTCGCGTTAGTTCTGCCCTAACCATACCTCTCGGTAGGTGTTTATCGCCGCCGGTATACTAGATTGGATCTCCTATGTGGAAAACGTGTTCGGGTACTATCCTATTCATGACCACCCCTCAGTGGCTTGGTAGGATGTGGATCAGGCTACGTAAATAATGGTTATACACTCAAGACTCGTTTAGTTATTAACCTTCCCTAGAAGCTCTGTTAACTAAACTGGTGGCCAAATAAGCGGTTATTAATATATATCTTAACCTTGGAGGATTTAAGGCAACATATATTAATTGGACGGGGTCCATGTTCCGGCTATTTGTTTTCATGACCACCCCTCGGTGGCTTGGGGTAATAGGTGCTGAGAATTACCGTTGCAATGCTTCATGTTTTTCAAATTTCATGTAGGAACATACTTGTATGTTTCATTTGCTAAATTATCTGTATATTTGCTTGTGCTTTGTAATGATGTCTAGTATAATTTTATTTCAGTTCAAAATGTCACCAACACCCCTCATTTTAATACTTACTGAGAATAAACTGAATGGTGATAATTATAAAGATTAGAAAAGAAATCTGTTGATAGTTCTCAGCTGCGAGAGACACAAGTTCGTACTGGACGAACCATGCCCACCAGGGCCCAAACCTGACACACCGCTTGAGGAGGTCCTGGTTGCCTATACTCATTGGAGAGAATCCAATGACATAGCTCGATGCTACATGCTTGTTAGCATGACGAGTGCTTTACAAAAGCAGTATGAGACTTATCAAGTTACTGGGGAGATCATGGAGAATCTGGAGGACATGTTCGGAGACCAAGAAAAGTTGGCTCGACTGTCTGCTATAGCCAGCATTATGAACTCTAAGCAAAAGGCGGGTACTCCGGTGAAGGACCATATGATTACTCTAATGGGATTCTTCGCTGAGGCTGCTGAGAACGATGCTGAGTTGGACTACAACACCCAGATCGAGATGGTGTACAAAACTCTAACTAAAGATTTTGTGGGGTTTGAGGCCACATACAATCTGGCGACAAGGGAGTTAGGACTAATCGAGCTCATGAAGCAACTCCAAACTTATGAGTGGATGATCAGGGATGGAGATGTAGTCTAACCCAAAGGAGAGGCCAATTTGGCGGAATCTTCCAAACCCTCACGGAAGAGGAAGAGGCCAAAGCAGAAGCAAGCAGCTTCGAGTTCTTCTAATCCTCCTATCTCGGATGGGAAGAAGAAGAAGAAGAACAAGAAGCCCAAGGAGCCTAAAAAGTCCAAATGCTTTCGTTGTGGGAAGGTAGGTCACTTCAAGAAGTCTTGCTAGGAAATCCTAGCCGCCAAGGGCAAGGAAGGTAAGGAACTTCACTCCGTGGAAGCGTGTTTGGTGGAAGAATCGAAAGACACTTGGATCATTGATTTGGACGCCACTAATCATGTTTGTGTTTCTATGCAGGGGTTCGTGGAAACGAGAAGTCTACATGATAGGAGCCTCTCGTTGCGGACTGGAGACGGTAGCTTGGTGGTGGCTGAGGCAGTGGGAAGATATTTATCTTTACTTTGATAAATTTAGGTTTATTTTATTGAAAGACTATTTTTATGTTCCTAATTTTAGGAGGAACCTTATATCAGTAGCTTGTTTAATAAAGGATTCTTATTCAGTTTCTTTTAGTAAAAGAGTTGATATTCGTAGAAATAAGTCTTTTATTTATTCTGGATGGATGGATGGAAACCTAAATTTGATCAAACCAAAGATGTACTCACTGCTTGACACCAAATTAATAGATAACTCTAAAAGGTTGAAATTTCTCACTCTAACAAGGTGTATCTTTGGCATTTAAGACTTGGTCATATTAATCAGGATAGGATTCAAAGATTGGTGAAAGACGGTCCTCTAGAATCTCTAGAGGAGGTACGTCTTCCTCAATGTGAATCTTGTCTAGAGGGAAAGATGACTAAGAGGTCTTTTGGGAGCTAAGGGTACAAGGGCTCAGGAGCTCTTAGAAATTTTGCACGCTGACGTATATGGCCCCATGAACGTCACAGCACGAGGAGGGTTCAAGTATTATATCTCCTTTATAGACGATTACTCGAGGTATAGATATGTGTATCTAATGCACCGCAAGAGCGAAACCTTTGACAAGTTCAAAGAGTATCGTGCGGAAGTGGAAAAGCAATTGGATAAATCCATAAAGACACTTCGATCTGATCGAGATGGTGAATACCTCTTCGATGAATTTCTAGGACATCTTGTAGAGAACGGGATATTATCCCAATTGACTGCACCTGGTACTGCACAACAAAATGGTGTAGCCGAAAGGAGAAATAGGACATTGTTGGATATGGTACGGTCCATGATGAGTTATTCAACGCTGCCATTATCATTTTGGGGATATGCTTTACAAACAGCGTGCTATATTCTGAACCAAGTTCCAAGCAAATCAATTCCTAGAACACCGTATGAATTGTGGCGTGGCAGGAAGCCCTCCCTTGGACATATGAGAATATGGGGCTACCCGGTGCATGTACTGGATAGGGATGTGAAGATCTTGGAACCAAGATCAGAATTTTGCATGTTTGTAGGGTATCTAAAGCGAACTAAAGGAGGTCTATTCTATAACCCGAAGGAACAAAAAGTCATTGTCTCAACCCATGCGACATTCTTGGAGGAAAGTCACATGAATGACTTTAAGTCTCGAAGCAAAGTGGTGCTAGAAGAGTTATCGGGTGAAAGAACTGCTCCACAGATTTCGGTCTTGGACGCAAGTCTGAGTTCCGGTGAAAGACCTGTAGACGATCAACAATTTAGGGTGCCTCGTAGTAGTGGGAGGGTTTTGAAGAAACCTAATTTCTTCATGCATGATACTGAGGTATACGAGGCTGAGGCTCATGAGCATGAGGATGATCCGGTCACCTATGATGAAGCTATAAATGACGTTGATTCTAAATCTTGGAAACAGGCTATGAATAATGAGATGGATTCTATGAAATCCAACTCTGTTTGGGAACTTGTAGATTTGCCGGATGGGATAAACCCATTGGATGCAAATGGTCTACAAAAGAAAGGAGGATATGCAAGGGAGAGTGGAAACTTTCAAAGCTAGACTGGTTGCAAAGGGGTACACGCAAAAGACTGTAATCGATTACGATGAAACCTTTTTGCCTGTTACTATGCTAAATTCTATCTGTATTCTTCTGTCCGTTGCTGTGGCTCTCGATTACGAGATCTGGCAAATAGATGTCGAGATGGCATTCTTGAATGGCCATCTTGAAGAGTGTATCTATATGATATAGCTCGAAGGGTTCGTAGCGAAAGGCCAAGAAAAGAAAGTCTGCAAGTTGCTTAGATCCGTTTATGGATTAAAGCAAGCATCCCGCTCATAGAACCAGAGGTTTGATCAAGCGATTAAGACATTTGGTTTTGAGCAAAGCGTTGATGAACCCTGTGTTTATAAACGTATTAAGGATGGGAAAGTGGCCTTTCTGATACTCTATGTCAATGATTTACTACTCATTAGGAATGATGTAGGGAACTTATCATCGGTCAAGCTTTGGTTACACCAACAGTTTGACATGAAGGACTTGGGAGAAGCTAATTATGTTCTAGGCATTCGTTTCTTCAGAGATCGAAAGAACAAAATGATAGCGTTATCCCAAGCATCATACATAGATAAAATAATTGACAAATATGCAATGCAAGAGGCAAAGAAAGGTACACAACCTTCTATTGCTGGTCTAACTCTTTCATTGGATGACTGTCCCAAGACATCGAAAGAAAGAGAGCATATGAGTAAGGTCCCTTATGCATCCGCTGTGGGTAGTCTTATGTACGCTATGCTTTGCACTGGCCCGGACATATGTTTTGCAGTAGGTATGGTAAGTCGATATCAAGCGAATCCTGGAGCTAAGCACTGGTAAGCAATAAAGCATATACTCAAGTATCTTAAGAGAATGAGGGATTATATGCTGGTGTATTCTGGAGGAGACCTAACACCCATAGGATACACGGACTTAGACTTCCAGACTTATAAGGATTCGAGGAAATCGACATCTGGATCAGTGTTTTTGTTCAGAGGAGGCGCCATTGTATGGAGGAGCATGAAGCAGGGCTGCACAGCTAACTCTACTATGGAGGCTGAGTATGTGGCTTTGGCTGAGGCATCTAAAGAAGCGGTTTGGCTCCGCAAGTTCTTTAGAGACTTGAGGTCATTCCGGGTGTTGACAAGCCAATCACACTTTACTGTGATAACACTGGGGCAATTGCCAAACAAGGGAATCTCGGCACCACAAGAGGACCAAGCATATAGATCGGAGATATCATATTATTAGAGGGCACGTGGAGACAGGACAAGTAGATGTATGTAAGATCGCATCCAAGGACAACATTACCGATCCCTTTACTAAGACTTTGGTGGCTAAAAGCTTTGAGAGGCACGTAGAGGTGATGGGGATGCATAACATGGCACATCTGCTGGCTTAGGGCAAGTGGGAGATTGTTAGGAAATGCCCTAAGCATTAGAGACATTTTTGATGTATTTATTTTGAACTGGATAATAAAATTATATATAGAGGTTATTCATTACATTGCTATCTGTCCTCGTTTTATTTATATGTTAAAGTAAATGTAAGCAAATATGGCTCTCTGACTGCTTGTGTTAAACTGTTAGAACATTGCATACAATAGACTTTTGTATGCGAGAAGACAATGTTCTAAAGTAAGCGGTCTAAACTATGGTCTGTAGTCTATGGGATTAGACTGAGCATCTAACTCATGTTAAGACTATTATGTTGTCTAAAGCCTTGGAGGGGACAGTTTGTCTTGACTGTCTGGAGCTGGACTCCCAAGTAGAGACATAGATATGTTGTTTGGTGGTGACATATTAGACCAGGACTAAGCATGATTGATCTACGAAGTCTGCTTTGAGTGGATCGATCTACTTTTGACGTTCATTGTACAGTAACCTTAATCCTGAGTAAAAGGATAGCTTCATGTATATGACTTGTGTACTTTGATGTTCCAATGGCTAAAACGTCTCAGAGGTAGTAAGCTTATAGACCGGTTCGTTGGGTGCATAACTTGTATACGATGAAGGATTCGTTTACAGATATCGGAATCATAGCTCTAATGAGGAGTTAAGGGTATCCTCTTAAAGGCATTATACTGAATGTGAAAATGGACAAGGTCTTGTGTCGTCTGCTGGGTGGATGACTTCTTATTCACATATGGTGAATAATCATTTTCTTTATTCGGTAGTATAATAGAACTTTAAGATAGCCTGATCAGTAGGATTAAATGGACTTTGGCCTAAGGCTGATCATGGATATCATATGAGGGTTCTGCATGCATGACAAGGTCATTGGACGATAGCTTGTCACAGGCTTATGAAATACGGTATATAATTAGGAGTTCAGTTTCAGGTTTATAGTGGTGTGACTCTGAAATTAGTGATCATATGATTGAGTTGTTCGGTAAAGAATGATGATCATATGGATTTGTGGGAGCCCGATTATATCTGTCCAATTAGTCCCTCTACTAGCTCCACATAATTCCTTAACGCTTAACAAATTGATTTGTGTATGCTATTGGCTAGTTTATTATGCATGGATGGTGTTGATATAGGATTAGGATGGTCGACAAGATTCTGTCCGATTGAATTCTGATTTTGTTTTAGATAATAGAGTACATAATTATTCGAACTCCATATAAAGTTGCAATGATTTTATTTAAGATTGGATTGGAGTTGTAGAAAATTATCCATGAGAACAAGAATTAGAAATACAACTATTTTTTGGATTTTGAAATTTGAATTTGAAATTCGAAATTCAAATTTTAAATCACAGTCCAAGTGGGATTCGATGTCTCTAATGCATCAAAATGTCTCTAATACTTAGGGCATTTCCTAACATGCAGAAGCTAGAACCTCAACTGTGGTGACAGATCAGCTTTCTGTTGAAAACTCCACTGCACTGGTTTTATTTGATTCTGGAGCAATACATTCATTCGCATCATCAAAGTTTGCTAGGAGACTAGACCAGAACATAGATAAAATGAAATAGAGTTTTCAAACTGCCCTTCCCTCCAGGGAATTTTTATTATCTAATTATTGGCTACGCCATGTACTAGTAATTATCTGCGGACAGGAGCTAAGTATCAACCTGATCATCCTCGACATGCATGATTATGATGTGATAGTGGGGATGGATTTCCTCGTCAAGTACCACGCCATCATAAACTGTCAGAGACGAGAGGTTACCTTCGAGCCAGTCAGACATGAGAAGTTTATCTACGAGGGTTTATCGCTGAAACAACCCAAGATTATGATTTCTACCATGAAGGCCCACAAGCTTCTATCTAGTGGATGCACAGGATTCCTCGCACACATAGTGGACAAGACCCAAGAAGCGGAAGTAGGGCCAGACAGCGTGCCAATAGTCAAGGAATTTGTAGGAGTGTTTCCAGAGGATCTCCCAGGACTTCCGTCAGAATGCGAGATATCATTCAAGATAAAGCTGCTACTAGGGTCAGCACCAGTATCCAAGGCCCCCTACAGAATGGCACCGACAGAGTTTAAGGAGTTGATGGACAAGGGTTTTATCTGACAGAGTTATTCACCGTGGGGAGCACCAGTCTTATTCGTGAAAAAGAAGGACGGAATGTTACAGACGTGTATAGACTATAGGGAGCTTAACAAGATCACCATAAAGAACAAATATCCGTTACGACGGATCGACGATCTATTCTACCAGCTCCGAGGTGTTACAGTATTTTCAAAGATTGACCTACATTCCAGGTATCACCAATTATAGATCAAAGATGCAAACATAACCAAGACGACTTTCCAAACTCGATATGGACATTATGAGTTCCTTGCCATGTCATTCGGATTGACGAACACCTTTGTAGCTTTCATGGACTTGATGAATTGCGTCTTTAAGGAATTCTTAGACAAGTTTGTCATTGTATTTATCGATGACATACTTGTATATTCCAACACAAAGGAGGAGCACGAGGAGCATCTGAGAGCCATTCTACTTAAGTTAAAGGAGCATCAGTTGTATGCTAAATTTTCCAAGTGTGAATTTTGGCTAGAGAAGATCCACTTCCTTAGTCATGTGGTTTCTAAGGAAGGAGTATCAGTAGACCTGGCAAAGGTTGAAGTAGTTAGTGACTGGTTGACTCCGAAGAACGTAACAGAAATCCGTAGTTTCTTAGGATTAGTAGGTTATTATCGACAGTTCGTTGAAGGATTCTTAAGGTTAGCCGCACCACTCACAACACTGACTAAGAAGGAAAAGAAGTATGAGTAGACAGATAAGTGTGTGAAAAGCTTCCAAGAGTTAAAAAGCAGACTCACGAGTGCTCCAATCTTGACCATACCAGATGCTGGGCAGGGAAATTTCGTGATTTACGATGTTGCATCCAAGACTAGACTAGGAGTCATGCTAATATAAAATGGTAAAGTAGTTACGTATGCTTCGCGGTAACTAAAAAACCACGAAAGGAATTACCCGACGCACGACCTTAAGCTTATAGCGGTTGTCTTTGCACTCAAAATATGGAGGCACTATCTATATGGCATCAAGTGCGAGATCTACACGGACCACTAGAGCCTTAAATATATTTTCATGTAGAAGGAGCTTAATATGAGGCAACGAAGATGGCTGGAGCTGGTGAAGGATTATGATTGTGAAATCCTATATCATCCAGGAAAAACCAGTAAGGTGGCTGACGTGCTAAGTAGAATGCACTCTTTGATGCTTATGGCCATTCGTGCCTTGCCAGAAGCACTACAAAAGGAGCTTTGCCATAGCGAGATCGAGCTTTTAACAAGGAGGTTGTCTGAAATGACCTTCCAATCGATGCTCTTAGAAGAAATTAAAGCTGGCCAAGACCTCGATTTAACCCTAATCAAGCTCAAAAGGGAGGCAACAGAGGACTCGAGTTCAGAGTTTTAAGTCTCTAAGGATGGAATACTCTATTTCAGTGATAGAGTGTGTGTTCCAAAGGATGAAGAACTCAGGAAAAGGATCCTTTCAGAAGCCCATGACACGCCATACTCTGTACATCCAAGGGCAACCAAGATGTACCAGGACTTAAAAGAGAGCTTTTGGTGGCCGGGAATGAAAAACAACATTGCCAAATTCGTTGCAAAGTGGCTCACATGCTAGAGAATTAAAGTCGAACATCAGCGACGAGCTACACGAGTGGAAATGGGAGCAGATTACCATGGATTTCGTGGTCGGATTGCCCAGGACATTAAGCGAAAACGATGCAATATGGGAATTATGGACTGACTGACGAAATTGGCTTAATTTTTAGCCATGAAGCTGAGCTATTCCATAGAGAAACTGACAAAAATGTACGTGGCTTAAATAGTAAGACTGCACGGTGTACCGAAATTGATTATCTTAGATCGCGATAGACGTTTCACTTCCAAGTTTTAGTAGAGCGTTTAAGCTTCACTGGGAACTAAATTGGATTTCAGCATAGCCTTCCATCCTCAAACTGATGGCCAGTCTGAGAGATTCATTCAGACATTGGAGGATATGCTGAGAGCGTGCGCCCTATAGTTTCAAGGAAACTGGGATCAGAAGCTACCATTGATAGAGTTCTCGTACAATAATAGCTACCATTCCTTGATCAGAATGGCACCGTATGAGGCACTCTATAGAAAGAAATGCAGATCTCTAGTGCATTGGCATGAAACTGGAGAGAAACAACTCACCAACACGGACTTCATCGAGAGCATAATAGAAGATGTGAAGCTTACACGAGAGAGACTGGATATAGCTCATAGCCGCCAGAAGAGTTATGCAGATAAACGACAGAGGCCTCTCGAATTTTAAGAAGGAGATTCAATTTTTCTGAAGGTGGCACCCATGAAAGGGGTAATGCGCTTTGGGAAGAAAGGAAAGCTCAGTCCTAGATATATAGGACCCTTCGAGATTCTCGAGAGAGTTGGAAGGTAGCCTACAGATTGGCACTCCCTCTTGAACTAGCATCAGTGCATAACGTGTTCCACTCTCGATGTTAAAGAAGTACGTGCCAGATAGTTCCCACATACTAAGCCAAGAGCCGGTTGAAGTACACGCCGATCTGACCTATGAAGAAAAAACCGTGCGAATTCTAGTCAAGGAAGATAAAGTCCTTAGGAATAAAGTGATTCCACTTGTAAAAGTATTATGGCAGAATCATAACCTCAAAGAAGCTACATGGGAATAGGAAGAGGATATGAGAAGAAACTTCCCAGATTTATTCTAATTTTCGAGGACAAAAATTTTGTAAGGGGGTTAGGTTGTAGGGACCGCCCCATTCCCGTAACTTGAATTTCAATTAATGAGAAATTGAGGAATAATTTGATGCATTTTAGTGCAAATTTGAAGAACAGGGGCATATACACGGCCGTGTAAGTGGCTGTGTACTATCTGAATTATGTGCATGAGAAAGGCCGTGCAACTGTACATGACCGTATAGGTGAACATGGTTAGGTACACAGCTGTGTAAGTGGCCGTGTACCATTGGTACTGTGCACGTGCATAAGGCTATGTGAGTAAACATGGCCGTGTAGGTGAACACGATCAGGTACACGGCCGTGTAAGTGACTGTGTACCGATCGGGTTGTTGAAATGTTAGAGGCTGTGTAGGTGTACGTGGCTGTGTAGTGTGACACGGCCGGGTACACAGTCGTGTGCTAATAGGTAAAATGAAACTATTCCAAGACACAGCCGTGTTGAGCAAGCTCAACTAGTACACGCCCATGTAGGAGGCCATGTAAGAGGCCGTGTACAAAGTAGAGAGCCACTAAAATGACTCTCACGAATTATGAAGCTTAATTACTATGTAATAAGCAATTAAGTTGAAAAATACGGTGTAAATTCTAGTTGAATAGACTAAACAGATACAGTACTGTTTAGGTACTATTCATGTAGTGAAAGGGGGTAACAGAATCAGGTCTACCCTATTATGTGTATAAATGTATGAAATATGCAGTATTAGGGAACTGGTTCAGATGACCATTTCTTGACACAAGACTGGTGAGCAGATCACCAGAACGCTCTGACCGAACCTCTGAGCACAATAGCGATAGAAACCCTAGTAGGGTACAATATCGAGAAAATAGTCCAGATGACCTCATCTCATCTAGAAACTGAAAAAATCAAAGTTAGAACACTCAGACTAGTTAATTAGAACAGAAAGCAGTGAATAATGAATAGTAAAAAATGCAGTGTCAGATTATTGGCTAAGATGGCCCTAATTTGACCTAAAACTGATATATGATTGGTCAATAGGGTCAATCTAGTCAATTGAACACAAAACAAGAATTTTAGTTTGAGAGATATGCAGTATCAGGATGAGAGTCAAGACGACTTTTACTCACCCCGAAACAGATATATTTAGACTCAGCACGCCCAAATTAGTCAATCAAACACCTGACACGTTTTTTGAGGTGGGATCGCAGAGATCTCGAAAACTGGTCCAGACGACCCCAGATGGACATAAGACTGATAAAATTAAAATTAGCACATCTGAATTAGTCAAGAGAGACTGTGTCTGAAATTTCACCCGGGAACGCCTCGGTTTGAGTGCGAAAGGACAACACAGTGTAGACACAATCACAGTATAGGAAATGAATAGTAAATTGGTGTAGAATGGGCACATAGACAGTATAAACCATCTAGAAATCATCAGTATAAAAATCAAATTCAGAAAATCTGATTTCCAGATGAAAATTGGAACACGGCTGAAAAATGACTAAAAACCGCAGTAGAAAACTGGACTACGAAGAGAGCAACACGGATGAATTTTTCTGGCCTCAAAACCATGTACCACAGCTGGGAAACCAGCTGGTTTTGGCTGCTAAAAACCCCAAAAAGTAAACAATAAAATATTGGATTAGTTTATGACACATTGTGTAAACAATTGTTAAAATTCACATCACTTACCATCACCTTACACCATGACATTTTTTATTTTTTCCCTCTACTATGGCTGCAGCAAATCCGGTGGAAATGGGTTGAGAAGGGCAGAATTTTGTCCCTATATTAGCCTAAAGTTGGCTTGATTAATCAAGCTTAAGTTGGTTAAGTGAGCTTAGGTTTTTCATATAAAAGGATGACTATACCCTTAGCTTTGGTTTCTTTATTTTCACACTCTAAAAATTTCAACTCATTCTCTCTTTCTCTCTAGCTGCTGCCAACCACTTTTAACCCTTAAAAACCCCCATTTTTCAAGAACCCAAAAGTCTACCAAAAACTTACCAAAAGCCAACCTGTTCAAGCTTGTGCTAGGTGGAATCAATCCAAGCTATTCTAAGTCCAATCGAGGGTAAGGTTCTTGACCAATCTTCGTGGTTTGTAGATGTTGATTTGGTTTGATACTAAGAGAAATTATTTTGGTGTTTTGCTAGCCCAAAATTGACCCTTATTCCCTTTGTTTTCCATGGCCACTTTGGTCATCAAGCCATAGTTCAAAATCGTGCTTGGTTCCAAGCACAAGAGGTAAAAACCGAAAACCCTTTCTCTTGTGGTTAGTGGTTTTTAAGATTTCTATCAAGGGATTTATGTGTATTTGTTTATGCACATGGGTTGTAATAAGTTTATTTCGAGCCCTTAAGTTTCCATTTTTAAGTTTATGTGGTTGTGGCTGTGTTTACATTATTTTTACGAATGGTTGTGAATGAGAGCATAAACATTTTTAGCGATTGGACACAATCTATCCTCAAGGAAAGGCCATGGATTTTGGCTATTTTGACCCCCTTAGGGTCCGATTTTGGGATTTAGTAAAACACGATGTTTTAAGAAAATTTTGATACGATTGTTTTTACATCAAGTAGCCTTTGGCCAAAAACGACATCATGATAGGTTTTTCAAGTAGTATTCACTCGGTGCCCAAAACGAGGAACAAAATCTGAACCCAAAAATTAGTCTTGGGTTTTACTAAAAATGGACCACTTAGAATCTGAACCGGACTTCAAGCTCAACACAAAAGTTGTAGATCTCGTCGAGACCATGAGAAAGACCTATACATGTTTTAAAAATTTGGCCATTTCGGGCCTGAAATAGAGTCGTTTTCAAAACAACGCAAAACTAGGATTTTTGTAAAAACTGGGCATATAGGCCACAGGTTTAGTAAGATTATGGCTAGTTAGAGTTAAATTTGAGCTCCGAGTTGAACATAAGATTTGTTCATCTCGTCGAGGATGAAAACTTTCATGTTTGCTGAATTTACAAACAAAGTCGTTTCAGTTAAGTTTCAAAACAATTTTCAAAAGTGGTTCAAAAACCACCTTTAAAATGCAACCCCAAAAATGTGTTTTAACACTTTATAATAGAAACATGGTTTTCAAAAAAACGTCCCCCACCTTCCAACGGGGTGATAAGGTGACGAGTTCCAAACACGTAATTTTTCTAAGAATTTTATGAGTAAACCAAAATGATTCTCTTAAATAAACAAAACAGTGTGTATAGCCCGGTAGGCTACCACACCAAACAAGCCTTATTAGCCTCGTAGGCTACTACACCAAACAAGTCATAGTGGCCTGGTAGGCCACTACACCAAGGAATAGTAGCCTGGTAGGCTACCATACTCAAAGAAGCAAAGTAACCCGGTCAGTTACTATACCAAGTTATGCATAGTAACCCGGTAGGCTACCTAGTTAACAACACGTGAGGTAACCGGTCAGTTGACTGGTCCGCAACCAGTCAAGGACCATGTTCTGAACGACACTGTGAGGAACGATGATTAATCTGTCAAGAAGACAGTTAAGTTAGATGCCAAGTCCCCAAAGTAGGCCAATAGGGTATCGATGGGTCTCAGTACCACATAGAGACACAAGTAATGGCCACTAACAGTATTAATGACTCAGCAAAGATGCTGATAAGATATGTTATTGATGACAGGTGGTAACCTGTAAGCTGATCGAGGCGTGAGTACGAGTACACATTTGGTTGCAATTTAGGTAAGTACAACTCCGTTTATGGTACAAGTAAAATCAATTTGAATGATGTTTTTACAATATGTTAAGTATGCCAAACATGCACACGATGATGCATAGCATACATAAGAGCATATAGTTTCACAATCAAGTAGACTGGTCAAAGAACAAGTTAGATGCCTTACGTCCCTACCGCGTAAGATTAGGGACAGCTTAGAGAAGCACGTGGTTAGAAAAGATAAATTAGATGGAAATTTATAGGCGTGTCGTAATGGCCTTTTCAGTCGAAAGGGTTTTTAAGATAAGTTAAAGCAAAAAGTTGAGTATTCGTTGATGGCTCTCTGGCTTTTTAACCATGGGCGTTACCGATGGTCTGTGCACACACAGTACTGGCACCTGGGCCCTAAATAGACAAGAAGAAAAGAAAAAGAATACTGAAGGATAAATGAACATAATAGGATCATGCATTAGTTATAGTTCACCATGCTTCTAGTTACAGTCAATGCATTCAGTACACGTTGTCCTTACTATGCATATAGTACATGAAGTTTAAAATGTGATGCTGTGATATGTGATATGTGATGTGTAGTGTGTTATAATATCTGGTATGACATGTGTATATGGCGTCAAGTACGTACTATATTTTAAACATGTTTTATGGTAAACATGTTGTACTTACTAGGCGTAAAGCTCACGGGGTGTGTTCATGCTGTAGGTAAGCGTCCTACGGCTTAACCATCTATGGACGATGACGGCTGCAGAGGCGGATGTGAGGGGAGCTTGTGGACACACCGCGAGTATTTTTCCGCATAAATTTTGAGTAAACAGTATTTGTGAATAATGAACTTTAAATAGTATTTTTGAATAGTGATGGTTAAATAGTATTTTTGAATAGTAACCGTTAAGTGGTATTTTCGAATAGTAATCGATAAATAGTATTTTTGAATAGTAACTGCTAAACAGTATTTTTGAATAGTAACCGCTAAACAATATTTTTAAATAGTAACCGCTAAACAGTATTTTTAAATAGTAACCGTTAAGTGGTATTTTTGAATAGTAGTCGTTAATAGTACACGTATATAAATAGTAAATACGTACGCAGTAAAAAAAAAACCCTAAAATTATGGTATCTAATTAAGTAACTTTAACTATCAATTACAAGAAAGTATAAGTATCATTTAAAGACGTAGTTTTTAAGTAACGGTTCGGGCCATTGAGGAAACGGGGCGTCACAGTTTGGGAGGCCGGTACGTCAATAGTGGTTTTATTACCAACTTTCACGTGGTTCTTAACTGGTGGCATTATTATTGCTCCCTGAGTTTGGAACACCTTACATTTCGTTCTTTGTTTATGTGTATTTTATTTTACACGTTAGTGTGCATATAGCATGGTCTTCATCAAAACGTTTTCAAAATACCCAAGCATGGTCTTCCTTACTCTTAGAAGCTTATAGGATTTCCTCTTCCTTCAATCTTATTCAGCAAAATGGCTCGTTCCGGCACGCGTAGTCAGAGGTAGCAGAGAGCCAACGACGAAGAGAACCCCGGGAACACACAGCCTCAAGGGAGTCAGAATGTAGCGGTTCCTACACCGAATGATCAGCTAATGGTGATGCAGAATCTCACAACGGCGATACAGGCTCTCCTCACCGTCCTACCTTTTGGAACACCTAACCCAGCTCTTGTGGCCAATGTTGTTCCCAATGAGACCCAGAGAGCGGGGAGTTCTTCTCAGACTCCTCAGCAAACGCCTACCATCGAAAACCCTACCTCTGGAGCAGCTCCTACCCAGCCTATGATACATCTTAAACAGGCAGCCCTAACTCTTTTCTTTAAGCCTCACGTACCCACTCTCGACGGCACGGGCACAAAGATGGATGCCGACTACTGGTTTGATGCCATTCGCAAGCAGCTAAAGTTGACCGCCACACCCATAGAGTTCTGGGTTGAGTTTGCTTCCAACAAGCTGGTGGGTCTAGCCTCTACCTGGTGAGCTAGTATCGAGGATGGTTTGACAGAGGAGCAGCGGTCTTCTTGGACAGTTTTCGAGGAGCGTTTTCATGAGCATTTCTTTTCAGCTCAGTTCCGCAACAGAAAAGCTAGGGAGTTCGTCCGTTTGAAGCAAGGGTCTATGTCAGTGTCGGAATATGAAGCCAAGTTCACCGAGTTGGCCCGGTATGTGAAGAATCAGGTTTTGGATGAAGCTACTAAGTGTCTCCGCTTTGAGGAAGGGCTTAGCCTCTATGTGAAGAGGGGTGTACAGTCGTACCAGATCAGGGATAGCTACCAGCAGATAGTTGCTAAGGCGTTGACAGTGGAAGAGGGCGACAAGGAGTTCCTTGAAACTCGTAACAGAAACAAGTCTGGACCAATCTGCAACAAGCCTCAGCACAAGTCGCAGACTCCTTACCAGAAGAACCAGCAGTCTCAGGGATTGGGTTCTCATCAGTCTTCTGGACAACGACAGGGTCAGGTGAATGTGATTACCTGCTTCGAGTGTGGTGATGAAGGACACAAAAGAAATGTCTGCCTGAAAAGACAGTCAAGAGACAATGCTTATAGACATCATCATTAGCGGAATCAGAATGGTCTTCCACAGAGGCAACAGTTTACTTCCCAGTCTTTGCAGTCACAGCGCCCTCAGCTTCCGGCTCCCTATCAGCCTCAGCGCACGAGCCAATACACTGCGCCTTATGCTCTACATGCTACACCGCTACAGCAGTTCCCAATGCCGAGTTATCAGAGACCGCCACCACAGGGTCAGAGTACGGGCTATCAACGAGGGAATACAGCTCAAAATCATGGTAAGGCACCATAGGTACACGCTCTTGGAGCTGACAGCATGGAGATAGATCATAAACCGACTGTATTAGATGGTATAATTCCTATCTTTGGTACATATGCACATGTTTTGTTTGACACCGGGGCTACACACTCTTTTATAGGCCAACATTATGCTCGTTCACTTGGTTTAAAACTGCAAAATCTTGACTCTCCCTTATGTGTAAAATCCCCGTTGGGCACGACTACCGTTAGTGATGGGTGTCAAGCCTATGTTTATGTTGGGGATGTTTGTTTGGAGGCATCACTTGTGGTAATGCCTATGTTTGCTTATGATGTTATTCTGGGATATGACTGGCTTTTCCGATATGGGATTATGCTTGATTGTCGTAATCGTCGCGTTATCTTTACAACTGATTTCGGACATGTGGTGTCCTATCAGTTAAGCTTAGTTTCAGATGTTGATAGACCTGCTCTGAGGTTAGTGTCGAAGAGTAGACAGGGTATTCTTTGCTTCTTATCCCTGTGTGCAGTGGAAGGATCCAGTCCCTAAAAGAGTACCCAACCTATACCTGTTGTCGATAGTTTTCTCGATGTTTTTCCAAAAGCTCTTCCAGGTTTACTGCCTCATCGAGAAATAGAGTTTCGTATCGACTTAGTTCCCGGAACATCTCCTTTTGCTTCTGCTTCGTATCGTATGGCACCTCTAGAGATGAAAGAGTTGAGCAAGCAGCTAGATGAGTTAAAATCGCTGGGCTTTATCCGAGACAGTAACTCACCTTGGGGTTCGACAGTCCTTTTTGTGAAGAAAGTAGACGGTTTGCTACGTCTCTGTGTGGACTACAGAAAGCTCAACAGTGTGACCATCAAAAATAAGTATCCATTACCACGTATAGATGACTTGTTCGATTAGTTGGGTGGAGCTTGTTTCTTCTCCAAGGTTGATTTGAGATCTGGTTATCATCAGCTTCGTGTTAGAGAGGAGGATATCCCGAAGACGGCGTTCCGAACGAGGTATGGCAGTTATGAGTTCTTAGTAATGCCTTTCGGTTTGACAAACGCGCCAGCAGCCTTCATGGATATGATGAATAGAGTCTTCCGACCTTTTCTTGATAAGTTCGTCATCGTATTCAACAACGACATCCTCATCTACTCCCGAACTCATGAAGATCATGCACAGCATCTCAGTATAGTTTTACAGACTCTTCATGAACATCAGTTGTACGCCAAGAAAGAAAAATGTGAGTTTTGGATGACGGAGTTTAAGTTTCTCAGGCATATCATCTCAGGAGACAGTATATCAGTTGATCCATCCAAGGTTGAAGCGATTCTTAAGTGGGAACAACTGAAGAATATTCCAGAGATCCGAAGCTTCTTGGGCTTAGCGGGATATTATCGACGTTTTGTATAGGACTTCAGCAAGCTCGCCGCTCCCCTCACCAATCTGACAAAGAAGGATGTACCTTTCGTTTGGGACAATAGCTGTGAGTTAGTTTTCTAGGAGTTAAAGAGTCATTTGACGTCTGCACCTATCCTTATTATTCCGGATCAGGATCAAGTATATGACGTCTACACCGATGCTTCTCATCAAGGTCTTGGAGCAGTTTTGATGCAACAGAATCGAGTTGTCGCTTATACCTCACGACAGCTGAAACAACATGAACGAAACTACCCTACACACAATCTAGAGTTAGCTGCAGTAGTGTTCGCGCTTAAGATTTGGCGTTGTTATCTGTATGGTGCCAGTTTTAGACTGTTTTCAGATCACAAGAGTTTGAAATACCTAGCTACACAGAAAGATCTCAACCTGCGTCAGAGAAGATGGGTAGAATACATGCAAGACTACGACTTCCAAGTCGAGTACCATCTGAGTAAAGCAAACGTGGTTGCAGATGCACTAAGTAGGAAAAAAGAGGCAGTTCCCAATCCTGATCATGATGCTTCTATAATGGCCATGCTTCTATCATGATGGGTAGGAAAAGGATAGAGTTCTTACAGCTTATCAGGTTCGTTTTGGCGAAGTTCAGGGTCACCTAGTGTTGTACAACTTAGTGATGGAACCAGACTACGTGCAGCGGATCAAAGAGAATCAGTTGGCAGATACACGTTTCGTTGACATCCGAGATAGATTGTTAAAGGGCAAGCATGTTGCAGAGTGGTCGATGGACGCCAGTGGAATTCTTTACAACGAGGGTCGCTTAGCAGTGCCACACATCCCAGAGCTTATACAGGAGATCTTGTTAGAGTTTCATCAGTCAAGGTTCGCCATGCACCCAGGTGGAAACAAGATGTATCAAAACCTAAGACGGTAGCTTTGGTGGAGAGGTATGAAGTTAGATGTGAAGAACTTCGTGGCCAACTGTTTGATGTGTCAGAAGGTAAAGGTAGTACGGGAGAGACCCGCAGGTCTGCTCCAATCACTTCCAATACCTCGGTGGAAGTGGGATAGTATAGGAATGGACTTCTCAACCAGCTTACCGAGAGCACAGGATGGATCTGATGGAGTCTGGGTAGTTGTAGATCGTCTCACGAAGACCGCGCACTTCATCCCGTTCAAGATGACTTGCAGCAGGAACCAGCTAGCCGAGCTTTACATAAGGAACATAGTCAGATTGCATGGAGTCCCTTCAGTGATCGTTTCTGATCGTGATACGCGCTTCAACGCTCACTTTTGGCAAAGTCTACAGGAAGCTCTAGGCACAGAACTGAACTTCAGCACCGCTTTTCATCTGTAGACAGATGGTCAGTCAGAGCGTCTCATATAGATTCTCGAGGATATGCTACGTGCCTGTGTTCTTGATCTTGGAGATGGATGGAGCAAACACCTCTACATGGCAGAGTTCGCATACAACAACAGTTATCAAGAGAGTATCAGAATGGCACCCTTTGAAGCGTTGTACGGAAAGCCTTGTCGATCATCCATCTATTGGGTTGACAACCAGGAAGCACCAGTGGGTGGACCCGATATAATCCTAGACCAGTACGAGAAGATTGCCATCATCAAACAACGACTTCGAACAGCACAGAGTCGACAGAAGAGCTATGCAGATCAACACAGAAAGCTGTTAGAGTTCGAGGTCGGAGAGTTTGTGTTGCTAAAGGTTTCACTGAAGAAAGGTATCTCTCGTTTCGGAGTTAAAGGGAAGCTAGCACCGCGTTACATTGGACCTTTCAAGATCGTACACAGAGTTGGTAAGGTTGCATATGAGCTGAAGTTACCCAACACCTTAGGAGTGCACAACGTTTTCCATGTATCGATGCTGAGGAAGAGTGCACGAACAGAGTCCGAAGTCATTTTAACAGATGATGTAGAAATCCAACCAGATGTCTCTTACGTCGAGGTTCCGGTGAAGATTTTGGATCGTAAGGTCAAGCAGCTGAGAACGAAAACAACACCCATGGTGAAGGTTCTTTGGAGTAACCATGGTGAAGAGGAAGCCACATGGGAAACCGAGAAAGATATGCGCGAGAACCATGCTGAATGATTCACTAAGCAGTAGAGTACATGTAATGTAGTCGACCTAAGTTTGTTTTGTAACCCTACTCTGTTCATAGTGGTAGATATACCACTATATGTTTTAAAAGGTGCATTTAGATTACTTAATGAAATGAGAAGTTATTCATATTCTTATTCTCTTCTCTAGGGTGAAGTAATTCTTAAAGTTTCGAGGACGAAACTATTTTTAGTGGTAGATATTTATGACACCTTAAATTTTAGTTAAGGGTCAATATATAATTTAAATAAAATTAGTGTGCCAAAAATTAATTAAAAATCTTTTGGAAACCCTAGGTTGGTTTCCTAGTCAAATTCCACTCAAAAAGTCAACAATTTTGACTTCAAAAACCCTAAAATATTCGGCCATTACTTAGGATTTTTAATTAAAATTTAAATCCCACAAATCCAAGGAGGATTCAAACTCAAATTTCATCCCTTAAATATAAAGAAGAAATTCGGCCATAAAGTGTAGGAAATAAAGGAGATTTTATTTGAATTAAAAGCTAGGTCAAAACTCAATCAAAATTCAAATTATTTTTTTCCTTAAAAACTAATGGATAATTTCGGCCACTTAAGGAGAAATAAGAGAGAAAAACCCTAGCCTCAAAACAGCACAAAAACTTTCCCTTTTGCCCCTCAAAAGATTCGGCCAAACAAGGAAGCAAAAAGGAAAGAAAAACCTAGTATAAAAACCCTCTTTCAACTCTCATTCACCCTTCCTTTCACTCTCAAAAATTCGGCCAGCTTTCCCTTCTTTCCTCTCTAAATTTTTCTCTCCCAAAACACACCAAAACAGCAAGCAAAACCTACCTAAAGGCAGCTCAAAGATTCAACAACTTTTGAGACAAAAACAAGGTGAGAAATCAATTTTTTCCTTCCTTCTCCTTTTGATTTTAAATCCGAAATTTTTATGGTTTTTCTCCACTGTTTTCCCTACTGTTTTGAAGACTCTAACACTCACACAAATTCAGCCAAATAGGAGACCAAGCATAAAAACTAATGCAGCACAAACAAGGTGTGATTTCTCTCTCTAAAACCCTAAAAATGTTGCCTCATTGATCCCCTTTCAAAAACCCTATTATCACATGTGTAAATTTTATGATTTTTGCCAATTTGATTCTTGGGTTGTGTTAATGACATATAAATAAGGTTCTCCACGAAATTTCATGATCATTGGATGAAAATTGAATTGGTTTGAGGCTAATTGAAATTCGGACAGGAAAAACGGAAATCTGGAAAATTACCATATAAACAGTAAAATTGTGTCAGCCATAACTTGAGTTTTAAAAATGATTTTTGAGTGAATCTTGAGCCTAAAATTAAATTTGAGATGTCCCCTAAATGCCTACAAAATTTCACAACTAAACTCATCCGTTTACTCAGTCAAAACATTTTTCTAAGATAGGTGGACAGAACTGCCAGTTTTTGAACTGAAACTGAAATCCTGATTTTATGCCTGGAAACAACCCCTCGGTTTTTGGCCTAGTTGAGTAACCAAACGATGTCTAAAAATTATAAAAATTATATGGAATTAAAGCTACGGATGTCTAGTTTAACATATTAAAAATTTAGAATTTTTGGGATTAAAAATGAATTAATATTGATTTTACAGTCAGCCTAGGTCAGTTTGCCCATGTCCAGTAATATCCTAACTTAGGGGTTTTCACAAATTTTAAATCCCAAATGTTATTAAACATTTTAAAATCTTTTTGTGGCACACTAAAATGATTGGATGATTTTGTCTAAACCTAGAATGATCATATGTTGTGATTATAGGATTTATTTGACGTTCTTGCTTGATTGGTGGATCACGTTATCGCAACGCTTGTGCGATAATCGAGGTAGGAATTTCTAGCCTTTTCTGAGAGTAGTCAAGTGTTTTAAATTTCCCTGTTTTATCGATGGCATGCTGTTTTCAGTTTATGAAATTATTATATTGTTTTTGATAAATAAACGCATGCAAAGTATTTTGTAATAAATGTGTATTTTGAAGCGTATTTTGATTAATGGCATAATATAACTTGGTAAATACCATCTTTTGAATAATCCGGTGAACATAACTGAGCTCTAGTTCACAATCATTATAAATAATGCGTGCGTCCCAGAGTTGATGCCATGGGGGAAGGTCCCTAAACCTGCGCAGGGCCGTTCGGCCTATTTGGACTGTAACGAGATGATCTAGGATAATTCAATTCGAGGCACGTATATTATAGCTACGACAAGTCCTCACTCAAAATATGATGGTTTATTTTAATGATTTAATTTTTTTTAATATTGGGGCACGTATATTGCAGCTACGCTAAGTCCTCAACAGAATAAAACTTGTATTAAAAATGTTTTTCACGAAATTGTTGATTATTTTTTTTGGAAATGATTATTATGCCATGTATTCTTAAATTGTTGATTATCTTTGGAAACGAATATTATGTCATACTTTTAAATGTTACCTGTTTAACCCACCTTTGTTTCTGTCTTACTGAGCCAGCGCTCACGTCCCTTTTCTTTGTGATTTCGAAATGACTACTTCCAGGTGCGGGAGGTAGCAGTTCCGAAAATCGTTGAGCTATCCGTTTCTACCAAAGATGATGCTATCCGTTTTCTCCATCTTCTTCTTTCTATTTCTCGTCCTGATGTAATGAGACCTTAAGTTTGGACTTTATTTCACATTATTTAAATTTCATGCTTGAGAATATTTTATGGTTGGTAATTTCTTTTGAAGACCGATTTTGTGTTTGATTTCCGCATTAAAAAGTATTTATTTTCTACTTTATTTTATTTTGTAGTTATGATGCTACTTTATAAATAATTAGGCTTAGTTAAATTATAATGTTGGCCCGTTTTTCATAATAAATGTTTTCCTTAAATCTCGGGTTGATATTATGATTTGGCTGCAGTGTCACGTGTCTAAATTTTGGGCTGTGACATTTGCCTCGATCATCACCCAGCTGTGATCCACCACTCCTCCTTCTGGCTGAGCCAGACGAGACCCCATGAGCCAGGCATTTTTCTCCTTGTCGAAAGCCAACCTGAACCACACCTAGGCTGAGCCTGAGCCACCAGGACCCAGCCACGCCACCACCGTCATGCAACCAACCCATGACCTAACCCCTCCTCATGTCGCAGCTTGCTACCGACCATCAAGAAGCCACGCCTAAGCCCGATTGTGACTAGCAGCCCATCGCCTCCACTCGGAATCGAATCACCATAGCCCAAATCGTTTCCCTTGCCACTTCGCCATCATCGACTACCGAAGGCCATGCCAAGCTCACCGAGCCACATCGCCCTGGTAAATGCTCGTGCCTCCCTCGTAGTCACACCACCGTTCTCCATCGCCAGCTGGACCAAATAGTATATATTTATTTATATGTTGTGTATGTATATATGTATTACCAACGGCAAACATGTGACGGCCGAGACTTTTATAGTTTTTGAACTGATTTAAAGTATTAATAAATAATATCTTTATGAAAAAAATGCATTAATTATATTCCTAATATTTAAATAGAATTTATGAATGCTTTATAATAATTTTGAAGTGAGAATACGGTCAAGATAATGAATTTTGGATCGAAATACTTTAAACAGTGCATTTTCGATATTGAAAAAAAAAATTTACCAAAACTATTGTAATATCTGTTATGATCATGGGACGTAATTATTTTGTAATAAGTAATTAAGTCTATGAGTAATGACTAATTAGCAATTTGAATAAATTAAATGAAGTAAAGAAATGTTTAATTTCTATTCATACACTGAAAGGGACAACCGAAAATAAATCGGTTCACCTTATCACATGTGTGTACGTGTGTATGACACGCGGTATCAAGAAATTGGTCAAGATGACCTTTTTTGATACGAAACTGATGTATTTATAATCAGTACGCTTAAATTAGTTATCTGAGCACAAAAGTGAATTTTGAATGATAAATATGCAATATCGAGAAAATGGTCGAGATGACATTTTCTTGACACCAAACTGATATATTTTATGATCAGTATGCTCAAATTAGTCAATTGAGCACAAAACATGAAGTTATGAATTGGATATACGCAGTATCGGGAAAAGGGTCAAGAAGACATTTTCTCAACCTGAAACTGATATATTTAGAATCAGTACGCTCAAACTAGTTGATTGAGCACAAAAAGTGATTTCTGAGTAGGGATCACGTAGTATCCAGAAGCTAGTCAAGATAACCTCAGATAGGCATAAAATTGATAAATTCATGATAAGCATGCCCAAATTAGCCAAGGTAGCCTGTGTCTAAACTTTCACGTGAAAAAGTTATACTATACATGCGTAGTGTCAGCACAGTTTAGGACACAACCACAGAACCAAAGAGGAATAGTAAACAGACACAGAGTAAGCTCATAAGCACTACAACCATTTAGAAACAATTAGAATAAGAATCGGATCAGGAGAATCCGTTTTTTGGTAAAGGCTTGGAACATAACTGGACAATTATCGAACACCATTGTAGGAAATTAGACTAATAAGGGAAGCTTTTGCAGATAAAATTTCACCCTAAAATCTATGTATACAGCGAAGGGACAAGGGTGAAAAGTTTTCCTTGAAACAAGGAAGCATGTTGAGAAATTTTGGTTTAAAAAAATGGGTTTTTCTTTTTGGAAGGCAAACCACTATTGCTTTTGTAACTCATTAATGCAATGTTGGCCTTGATTTTTCCATGCCTCCACTAGTTCTGCATAAGGGACAGTAGCCAAGAAATTTGTCCCCCTTAACTTAGCCAAACATAGCTTAATTAAGATGCTTAGGATAAACTAATCATGCTTAGGAATTACCTATATATAAGTGAGCTTGGCCATTAAGACTACTTTTCTTTCTTTCTTTCCAAAAGCCATCCAAAAAGCTCCAATTATTCTCTTCCTTTTAGGACACAGCTGAACCTCTCCCACCCCAAAAACACATAAATTTTAACCACAAAACCTTGCTTGGATTGAGCCATTCTTCAAGTCATTTCAAGGTAATAACTACGAACCTTTCTTTGTGGATATTTTTCTTTAGTTAAGTTTAACCTCAAGAAATTTATTATGTATTTGAACACATGGATTGTAATAAGTTTATTTTGAGCTTTAAGCACTTTATCATATGGTTATGTGATTATGTGGTTGTGGTTTTTGTTTTAATGATTTATGGTGTGCTTGGACAGTTAGGGTTTGGATGAGAAGCAAATCTATCCTTATTTTCAGCCACGGATTTTGAGATTTTTGAGCATGATGTTGATAGATTTTGAGATTTTGCAAAACAAAAAAGTTTTAAGAACTTCATAATGGAAGTTTTTGTATGAAATAAGCTGAGGCTAAAAATGATACTAAGATAGACTTTAGGACCGTTTTTTGATCGGAGATCAAAACTAGGACTAGAAACCCGGAAGCAGAGACAGTTTTGGGATTTTGTGAAAATGGGTAACCTAGATTCTGAATCTGGTTTCGGGCTCAACACGAAAAATGTAGACCATGTTGAAAACTTAAAAATGGATTATGCGAGCATCAAAAATTTGGCCACATTAGGGCCCAAACAGAGTTGTTTTTCCTGACCCTAAAAACTGGATGATTTTTTCTAAAACAACCCAAACAAAGGCACTGGTTTTTGAGGTTTAGGAGATGTTAGATTCCGAATCAATCTTCGAGATGAACACAAAAGTTGTCCGTCTTGTCAAGCCCTAAAAATATCATGTTTGTCAGTTTTGCAAATTCGATCTTTTTGAGCAAGTTATATATGGTTTTTTCTTTCAAACAGGTTTAAAAATCACATTTTCAAGTGAGCACCAAAATGTGTTCTTTTAAAATGAGACAATGGTTTAAGAAAATACCCCCACCTTCCAATGGGGTGATAAGGAGATTATTTTTAAAGAGTATATGTTTCTCAAAATGAAAGATGCTCTCACGACCTTTTTTCAAAATTGGTATAATTTGTAGAGATACCACGATTAGCTAGATAGTCGATTTGTTAACTAGCTGATTAGTTAGCATTACCGAGAAAGAGAGAGACATTAGTTAATTTATTAAGTAAATAAATTAATTAACTGTGATTAGAAGATAGTTAATCAGACTCTCAAAAAGAGAGCAGTTTAGTACCAGAAAAGGGATCGGTAACAGATGCCAAGAGACATGTTAGTCACTAATGATATTAGTAACTTAAAAATGAGTATAAATGGAATGTGTTATGATTATCGGTAGACACCTGTACTACAATAAGACATAGTATGAACTGCCTGTAGATCAGGTAAGTACAACTCCACCTACAGCATAAATGAAAATGGTTTTAAACAGCTATTTTTACGATGAGAATGCTTTTATTTCTTAATCGCGTATGATTAATGAATAACATGATGAAGATGTTTTAGTCAGCTTTTACGATAAACATGTTTTTATTCTTTAATCGCATATGATTACTTAATAGCAAGATAAAGTTCATGACATGATGATAGTAATTCATGATCTCAGCAGTTGGGTAATTAAGAAGCGAGTCAAGACTCGTTGAGCGTGTCATACCGGCCTCTCAGATAAGTAAAGAAAGATAATGCATAATGACAAGCCAAGGCTCCAAAGAAAGTTTGTGGTCTCGGTGAATCCAAAGATCCACGCGTATTCGGTACCTACAAATGGGCCCTCAGATAAGTAAAGAAAGATAATGCATAATTAAGCATAATTAAGCACAATCGGTTCATGCATAGTTCACGATATGCTTTAAGTCATAATTATGATATGCTTCTAAGTTATGTGATATATGTTATGCTTTTAGTTACATAACACGTGATATGTTTTCATGATATGCTTTGAAGTCATGATATGTTTATAAGTATTATACTTGTTGAGCGTAAAGCTCATCATGTGTGTTTATGCTGTAGGTAAGAGACCTATGGTTTAATCTAAAGGACGATGAAGATGGCAGGGTGAATGTGAGGGTTGAGGTTATGGATACCATCACAAGTTTCACTTCCACACTATATTAAGTAGTATTACCTTTTGAAAATCAGACTGGTATTTTAGTACGACTAATTCAGTATGCTCTAATATTTATGTGTGCTCCTAAGTTGCATTAAAACCCTTATATATTTGTAAAGTATATATATATGTATGTACATATATAGTAAAGCATATGCATTCAAAAAAATCCCATGAAAATTACAAAAAATTAAGTTAAGTAAGTTTAAGCCACGTTTTAAGTAAGTTAAGTAAGCGAGTGATGCCAGCAGGTTCGCATATCTAGGGCATGTGTTCTAGGGCTATCATAGTTGGTATCAGAGCCGTATCCTACCGCCCTACCTCACATTGCCGCATGCCCACTTCACTTGTCCAAGTAAGTTAGTTTTTATATTATGTTGTTAGTATGTAGGTTAATGTTTCAGTTATAATATGTGGCCATGGCCGCACTAGTAGATCCCCAACAAAGGAACAAAGATCATGGAGTGAGTGCTGCTTTCACTGATATGCATCCCAATAAGTACGATAAACATCGCTCTCATGAACTTGTAAGATGGATATGCCGCATGGAGGTCATATTTCATACCTGCCATATCCCACCCCACCTACAGGTGGATCTGGTAAGTAGCAGGCTGGATGGACCAGCAATAGCTAGGTGGAATAGACAATGCAGGAACGGAGACCCTTTGATGCACTAGGCTGATTTTTACTGAGACCTCCACTGTAACTTCGAATTGGCACCTATTGAGCACATCAACAGGCTGGGTAAAGACATTGCTATCTGGAGAGACATGCATGAGAGACGGTATGATATCCTCTCTAGCATATGGGACGTGTACGAATGGGAGACTATGGTTCACTACTATCAGAGGTTTTGGGATGCTATATGGCCTCACATACCCTTGGAGTGAGATAGTAGAGCTTTTATGGAGAGGAGTTCCGTGGGCTGTAAGGGAGCTCGTTCACTACTCTCCTCATTATGTGGACTTGAGATGGTTCATGCATGAGATAGTAGATGCTAAGATGGATGTGATCAATGCCAAAAACTATGAACAAGCTCATGACGTTGCAGATGCTATCAATATTGAAGGTAACCGGCAGATCCAGTCCACCAACTGGTCGAGGAGGACCCCATAGCTGAATACCACCCTAAGGCACCAGGGGATGATGATGAAGCCATGGGAGACCCTACACTAGCCCACTATCTCCAGAACCCCATTCTAAGGCAGATGACAATGATGACGAGGGCATCCCTTACTTCCTTAGTGATGATGAGTGGATGGAGGAGTATGAGCCTGAACCTCGGATCATAACTAGTGATGACGAGGCCAGTTCTGGTATGGAAGAAAAAGAGGATCTAGAGGAATTTTCCCTCAATAAGGATGACGATGAGGACATCTCTAATGCAATCAGGACTTTCCTCAGAGTAATAGCAATTTACTCTAGCATAGCAGTTACTTGACCATGTATGCAGTTACTGTGGGAAGTAGTAGCTTACTCCCATTAGACCTAGTTGTGTATTTTCTTTTGAGTTTTGTAGTGGGAAGAGTTTACCACTCCCGACACACCAGAGTTCTATACTCACTTTTTGTAAATGTTATATGAAAAGTAATACGCTATTACCAGATGGCATATGTACATATACTAGCACATGATCTATAGTACTACAAAAGGTGCAGCATGAATTCTGGCACTATAACAACATTTGATACGATTGATATGATATGATTCGTATTAAATGTCATGATATGCGAGGCATGGTAAAAGAGAAAGATGTAATAGTTAAGCAATTAAGTTAAGTAGTGCACAATTATGACTCCTAAGCATGAGAGCAAAAAACTCACAAACTTTTTCCATCTGTTATAAGATTCTATAAGTTAACATGGTTCGCCCTCATTAATAAGCAGCCCAAGCATTGCGAGATGAGGACTTAGTGGCCCAACTAGTAGCTATGAGGGAAATCTTGGAGAAGCAACAACACGACATGAGCCAACTAAAAGAACTACTAAGACAGCAGAACTAGGCACCACAGGTAGCAAGGGTGCCAGTTCAGGAGGCTCCATCAGCCCCGGAGATTCTGCAGAAGGTTCACCCAGTCTAGGAGGCTCTACAAGAATGGGAATTTCCTGAACCACCACCAGCACCTCTAACAGTAGCTACTCTTATAGCAGCAAACGTTCCTCAGTCGATATTTAGGGAGGAAAAATTATACGAGAGATTCCGGCACATGAAGGTGCCAGAATTCGAAGGAACCTCCAACCCCATAGAGGTCGACGACTGGCTAATGGATATCTAAGTAATCTTGGATTTTATAAGATTGACAAATCGAGAGAAAGTGATGTGCACATCCTTTGCCCTGAGGAAGGAGGCACATCAATGGTGGAAAATAGTAGTAATTAGGTGAAACGTCTATGAAATGATGTGGACTAAATTCATTGAAGAATTTAAGGAAATGTATTTTAATGAAGAAGTCCTAGCTGGGCAACAAGATGAATTCACCAACTTAGCCAAGGAAATATGACTATGATGGAGGCAGTCAAGAAGTTTGAACAGTTGGCTCGACTATATCCTAACTTGGTGCCCACGGAAGGAGATAAAGTCAGGAGAATGCTGAAAATATTTAGGACAGATATTGCAGTCCAAGTCCGTAGCGGTAGCCATAGACCAGCAACTATGGCTGAGTGCATAAGTTGTGATAACCAAGAATTTTTAGATTCTCAGAGTAAATTAAAATTGTATGTATGTATCAATTTTAATAAATAAAATGTGAAAAAGCTGTGTTTTGATACTGTTGAGAATACTGTAAAATTGTTCTGGTAGTGTTAAAGTGAGTGAGTTCAAAGATGGAAAATCTTACCGAATAGAAACGGAGGAGACGGCTCGAAAATAAAGCAAAAACCCTGAAGAGTGCACCAAAGTGCACGAAAAGACAAAAATTTACGGTAGTAAATTTTGGCCAGACAAAAGCAAAATAAGACAGGCCGATCGCACCGGAGGCGTCTGAAACCCACCTACGCGATTTCGGTAAAGTTCTGTTCGGTTAGACTTTCGGTTAAAATTTAACCACGAATTAATTCCTATTTTAATTAGATGATGTCAAGATGACATCATAATTTTGATTTAGTTAATTAGGTTATTAAGGTTAATTAATGGTGGTAGGTAGCATTAAAGGCCATGATTTAATGCTTTTAGGATCAATGGACAAGATCAAGGCAAAATGGCTTTGAAAAAATTTTAGAAAAATTGGAAAATGGGAGGATTGGCCACATGGAAGAAGGCAGCCCAAAAATTTCAAATTTGACCCTTCAAAGTTTGCATTTAAGTCCTTAAACAATTAGGAAATTGTTGGGAAAAATTGCTAAAAGGTCCCCATCCATTTGCCTATAAATAGGCATGGAAATTCATTTGGAAAATTTGGAAAAATTGGCCAAACTCTTGCTCTCCCAAAACAGGAAATCTTCCCTCCATTTCAAGCAAAATTTTATCAAAATTTTACACCAAAATTAGCTTCCAAGCCTTCGCTGAGTTGCAAGGATGAACTTGATAAGGTGAGCCTCTAAATTGAAGCAATTTTCTTTGATTTTTTCTTAGAGAATCCGTGGGTCTTTGGTGAGGAAATTGTTGAAAAATTAATGAAATTGTTTAGTGTTTATGATCATTTTGTAACATATTTACCAAAGCATAAACTAGAATCAAGAAACAAGAAAATTTTAAGGCTTGTTTCCCATAAAATCCATTGCTTGTTTGGTATTGAAAAGTGTTGAAAATTTTGGTGATTTGATAATGGTTATGTCGGTTGGGTGCCATGTTGATTTAAGCATGAATTGGAATAATGAAACAAGCAAGTTGGTGCATGTTTTATACTAAAACCCGTGGCCAATAAATACCAGAAAATGAAAAATTTTTAGTGATGAAAAATGATGAGAAATTTTCATTTGATAAAACCATAGTAATGAGAGCAAAATTTTCCTATGGTGTTTGTGTATGAAAACCGTGGCATTTGAAGGCTAGGGTTGAATGAAAATTTTCTTAGGTTTTGATGTCGAAAAATGAATAATTGTGATTTTGTAGCAAACAAAGCTGTAAAAAAATACAGAAGCCTAGAGAATATTATATTATGATATTTGGGCTTAGAAAATTTGAGAAAAATGATAGAACAGAATAGTTACGGTCCTGAGACCCGTCAGGGGCAAAATGATCATTTTGATCAAAAATTTCTGAAAGGTTTGGAAAGGACCGTAAAGGATCTAGAATGTCTTAAATAAAATTCTAGAATCCAAAATAAAGATTTTAGAGTTAAAATCTAGAGTTTAATAGTACATGGGCGTGTACATTAAAACACGGCCGTGTAGAGTAAACTCGAGAGGTACACGGGCAGGGACTAGGGTGTGTTGTAGACAGTGTACCACATAAAAAGTTGAAATGAGTTATAAAATTTATCACAAAATCAATATATCCAAATTGATAATTAATGATGGGCATTAACAGACAATACTATGTCTGTAGGGACCCAAACTAGAGAAAAAACTGCGGAAGAGTTCCAGAAATAGACATTATCATAGTGGTGGTAAGTTTAAGCATTTTCATGTCTGTAACATGAAATACTGTAATATTTCCTTATGTACTAGTTATAAATTAACTGTTAAGTCCTATGGGCACTGGGGGATTAGTTAGTATAACACATCCCATATAATGGGAAAAAGAGAATATGTAAGACCTACGGGCAACAGAGGTTGTTGACCTTGAGGTGGCTATTAGGGTAACTTAGTCAGGACTGTAATTGAGAGATAGTAATAAAACCATTTAAGGTGTACCGCCCCTCCAACATTGTGTTAGAGATTTTACAGGTCCTTCAGGGATATAATAATCGCTATGAGCGATGAGGGCTGGAGAGGAAGAAGTTTTATGGTTGCTCCCTAGGCCCTCCCAGTCAGCGTGTAATAAACTATCGGTACTACCATAATGAGCTCAAACCCAAAATACAAATAGAGATAATAGTCAGTAATGTGATGAAAGCCATAATAGAGCATAATTGAGCATAACCTGTGACACCTCCGGATCCAACCACCCGCAACTGTCATGAACCGATTCTGTTGCTGGCCAAGACAGCCCGTGTGCCGAATCCGGATCACCATTTAAAACTCTTTTTCTCTTAACTCTTATTTTTTAGGGCCCAAATTTCACCCATAAATTTTTTTTCTTTTTAATACACACTTTTCCTTAAAAGAAAGTTAAGTATAAAAGCCTCATAAAATACAATATTAGCTTTTAGATGTCTTTTTGAGTACAACATAATGTATAACATACAATATATTTATACTCTATTTTTCAAAGACACATTCTCTTCCATTCACTAACTCTCGCCCAGTGGAAAACTTATGGCAGGACCAAATCCACAGTGAATTCCATATCGCCTTGACACGCGCTCATCCTACTGCCATCCATTAGTCTATTAGACAGGTTTCTTACCTGCAACATGAACAAACTGATGAGCTAACATGCTCAGTAAGTTCAAACATACTTAATAAGAATCACGTAAATTCAAAAACATCAAGATCTATGAATAGTACTATTTACCATGAATAGTATCTTTGACCTTTGATTGATGAATAGTAACTGTTACCGAACTGGTTACTATTCACATTACTCTAACAGATACTATTCATATTACCCTAATCGATTACTATTCACATTACTCTAACCGAATTCACAAAGTTTAGTGTTAGTATCGGTTATGCTCAATTATGGCTTTCATCACATTATTGACTATTCTCTCTATTTAGCGTTGAGCTCATTGTGGCAATACCGATAGTTTATCTTGTGCGCTGACTCGAAGGGCTTAAGGAGCGACTTTAGAGCTTCTTCCTCTCCAGCCCTTATTGTGTCCTCGTAGGATCTGAAAAACCTCCACCATAACGTTGGAGGGGCGGTATGCCTTAAATGGTTTTATTACCATCTTTCAATTATAATTTTGACCAAGTGACATTAATCGTCACCTCAAGGTCACTAACCTCTATCACCCGTAGGGCTTAGATATTCTTTTCCTTTTATTATGCGGAACATGTTATACTAACTAATCCCCAAATGTCTATGGGACTTAATACCTAATGTACAACTATGACATAACAAAGTAATACAGCATTTCATGTTGCAGACATGAAAATGCTTGAACTTACCAATACTACGATAATGTCCACTTCCGGAACTCCTCCGCAGTTTTATCTCTAATTTGGGTCCCTACAGACATAATATTGTCTGTTAATATCCTTTATTAATTATCACTTTAAATATATTTATTTTGTGATAAATTTTATAAAACATTTCAATTCTTTATGTGGTACACGGTCTACAACACGTCCGTGTCCCTGACTGTGTACCTCTCGGTTTTACTTTACACGGTCGTGTTCCACTGTACACGCCCGTATACTATTTAAACTCTAGATTTTTAACTCTAAAATCTTTATTTTGGGTCCTAAAATTTTATTTAAGTCATTTCTAGGTCCTTTATGGTCCTTTCCGAGCCTTTCAGAAATTTTTGGTCAAAATGACCATTTTGCTCCTGACGGGTCTCGGGACCGTAACTATTATGTCTTATCATTTTTCTTGAATTTTCTAAGCCCAATATCCTAAAATAATATTCTCTAGGCTTCTGTATCATTTTACAGCTTAATTTGCTACAGAAACTAAATTATCTATTTTCTGACCCTCGGTTACTATTTATCCATCGCCTGGAGTCGTTTCTCGTTTTTCTAGCATTTCGGAGCCTCAAATGGCATTTCACTACTCTTGAAACGTTTTTCATCCCGTCCCCGGCCCTCAGTCCCTGAGGGGCTTGGGTTTCCTATTCCGATCTAATCTTTTCCCCTCGTTTCCTCAAATACCCCTAACATGAATTTTTTTTTTTCCCGTTTTAGGCATTTTACTCATCAAAGGTCGGTTTACTATTCTTATTGGGTTGGTTTTCCATTTTCGATCCTAACCCACCGAGGGGTCTCAATTTCCTTTCTGAGTCTAATATTTTTACCATTCGTTTCCCGAAATGCCCTTATGTTGTTTTAGAAATTTCAGCAGCATTTCTGCTTGTATTTTAAGGTTTCCCCGGCGTTAGGTACGCCTCAGAACCTTTGTACCTGCCACGTACTATACCAGAGGCCTATTTTATACAAAATTACCAAACTTTGTATAAAGATTTTCCACATTAACCAGTATTCAAAATTCAATACACATCATCAAATTCTTTCCAAACCTAGCCTCGGTTTATCATGTTGATTATCACCAATTATTTTTCATCACCTTAAGCAATTATCACATATTATTCTTAGGTTTTTCAATGTACATATGCACATCAAAACCTAATTTCCAACCCTAGCATTAGCCATGGATTATCATGCTAATTTACATAGAAAAGTTTGTTCACATTCCTAGGGTTTTATCAACATTACTCATCATTGTTCAACACTAAAAATTTTTCAATTTTCTAGTGTTTATTACCCACGGATTTTAGCATGAAAAGTGCATCAAATTTCTTATTTCTTGATTCTAATTCATGCTTAATTCAATATAGTAACAAATTTACATATTCATTTAACAATTCACCAAAATTTTCACATCATTTTCCACACCAATAGTGCCACTGATTTCATGGAAACTAAGCATAAATTTTTGCTTGTTTCTTAAACCAAATTCATGCTTTAATCTCTAAAAAACCAACCCAATCATAATATCAACAAAACATCAAGTTTTTCAATGTTTTCTACACCTCCATACCCATGGATTTTTACTAAGAAAACACATGAAAAAATGCTTCAAATTAGAAGCTAACCTTATAAACTTGTTCCCCTTGCAACCTTGGTTAAAATTGGAGGCTATTTTGGGTATGAAATTTTGGAAATTTTTGGCTTGGAATGCACTTAAGGAGCACAGTTTTTGGCTGTAGGAATTTGGCAAGAGTTTGGCCACTTTTCTCTATTTTTTTTTTGAATGAATTTTGAAGCCTATTTATAGGCAAAAGCAAGAGACCTTTTGGTAATTTTTTTCCAACAATTCTCTAATTGTTTAGGGACTAAAATGTAATATTTTTAGGCTAAAAATAAAAATTTGGGTTGCCTCCATTACAAGTGGCCGAATGGCCTATTTTCGAAAATTTTTAAATTTTTTTCAATGTCTATTTGGCTAGATCTTGACCATTGATCAAAAAGACAACAAATCTTAACCTTACACCTTGCCAAATTACTTTCTAATCCTTAGAAAAAATACATTTATGACATCATATGTGTGATGTCATCCTATAATATATATGGATTAATTCACTAATTAATTTGTGATCAAATTTTGACCGAAAGTCAAACCGAACGGAACTTTACCGAAATCACATAGACGAGTTCTGTGAGCCTTCGGTGCAATCGGTTTGTTTTATTTTGCTTCCATTTGGTCAAAATTCTCTACCGTAAATTTCTATCTTCTAGTACACTTTGGTGCACTCCTTAGGGTTTTCGGCTCCGTTTTTGAACCGTCTTACCCGATTCTGTTTGGTAAGATTTTCCATCCCCGAACTCACTCACTTTAACACTGCCCGAACATTTTAACATTATTCACAACAATATTAAAACACAACTCTTTCATATTTTATTAATTAAAATTAATACATACATGTAATTTTAATCTACTCCGAGAATCTAAAATTCCCAGTTACTACATAACCGACACTAACACTAAATGTAGTGGACTTGGTTAGGGTAATGTGAATAGTAATCGGTTAGGGTAATAGTTACTATTTATCGATCAAAAGTCAAAGTTACTATTCATGGTGAATAATACTATTCATGGATTGTAGGAAAATAAATCAGTAAAAACGTATCAGAGTGGCGCAGCGGAACAATAAAAATTTTTAGATCGTTAAATATCTCATGATGCCATATACAATAAACCAATAACAATTAAAACTCATACCTCAAGGACGCCAATCCGTAGGAGGAGAATGACCGGAGGGGTTCAACCAACTAGCCTTCTCTACCATTCTCCAACTCCCGAATGGCTGAGTGTGTGGGCACTCTGAACCTCGATCGGTATGCTAGCACTGCTAGTCTTCTTCTGACCACCCAGATCTCCAAAGAACTTATTGTCATGGTGGGCTGTGCAACAATAAGCCTGCTCACCTGAGAGTCTGTGATCTAAGAGAACTGGAGTGGTAGGACCTCTATTTATAGACCTGCATGAGGTGATTCTCTGAATTCGAATTGGATTAGGAGAAGATATTTTCCCTTATCCACAAGCACAAAATCTGAATTTTCCAAGGGAAAATCCCAATAATAAAATTCGGCCACTTTAGGATAAATCCAATCCAAATCTAAACAAGATTTTAACTAGAATTTTATCTCCCTTTTTCAACCAAAAAATCTGAAAATTCTAAGGAGAAAATCTCCACAAAAATTCGGTCACTTTTGGATAAGGGAGAATCAAAATTCTACTAGGATTTTCAAAGTTGAATCTTATCTCATCCTTATCCAAAACAACCAAAAATCTCCTAGGAGATTCACTCCAAAATTTCTGCCACTTTCCGGGAGGAGATAATCCAAATTCAACTGGGATTGAAACTTGAATTTTTCCTTGAACCTTATCCACAAAAAATCTGAAAATCATTGAGGATAATCCTCAAACTTTTCATCCAACTTTAGTTAGGATTTGGATTCAAAATTCAAGTAGGATTCTAACAAGATTATTCTCTCCATATCCAACTCAAATTTGAATTCCATTCCTTGTGGATTTACCACAACAAATTCAAATCCCACTTGGACTGTGATTCAAAATTTGAATTTCAAATTTCAAATTTCAAATTTCAAATTTCAAATTCAAATTTCAAATTCGAATTTCAAATTCAAATTTCAAATTCAAATTTCAAAATTCAAATTTCAAATTTCAAATTTCAAATTTCAAAATTCAAATTTCAAATTTCAAATTTCAAAATCCACAAAACAGTTGTGTTTCAAATTCTTGTTCTCATGGATAATTTTCTACAACTCCAATCCAATCTCAAATAAAATCATGGCAACTTTATTTGGAGTTCGAATAATTGTGTACTTTATTATCCAAAACAAAATCTGAATCCAACCGGAGAGAATCTTGTCTACCATCCTAATCCTATGTCATCACCATCCATGCATAATAAACTAGCCAATAGCATACACAAATCAATTTGCCAAACATTAAGGAATTATGTGGAGCTAGTAGAGGGACTGATTGGACATATATAATCGGGCTCCTGCAAATCCATATGATCATCATTCTTTACCGAACAACTCAATCATATGATCACTAATTTTAGAGTCACACCACTATAAGCGTGAAACTGAACTCCCAATTATATACCGTATTATGTACGCCTGTGACAATCTATCGTCCAATGACCTTGTCATGTATGCAGAACCCTCATATGATATCCATGTTCAGCTTTAGGCCAAAGTCTGTTTAATCCTACAGATTAGGCTATCTTAAAGTTCCGTTATACTACCGAATTAAGAAATTGATTATTCACCATATGTGAATAAGAAGTCATCCACCCAGCAGATGACCCAAGGCCTTGTCCATTTTCACATTCAGTATAATGCCTTTAAGAAGATACCCTTAACTCCTCATTAGAGTTATGATTCCGATATCTATAAACGAACCCTTCATCGTACACAAGTCATGCACCCAATGAACCGGTCTATAAGCTTACTACCTCTGAGACGCTTTAGCCATTAGAACATCAAAGTGTAGGATAATAAATCGGTAAAAACGTATCAGAGTGGCGTAGCGGAACAATAAAAATTTTAGATCGTTAAATATCTCATGATGCCATATACAATAAACCAACAACAATTAAAACTCATACCTCAAGGATGCCAATCTTGCAGGAGGAGAATGACCGGAGGCTTCAACCAACTAGCCTTCTCTACTATTCTCCAATTCCCGAATGGCTGAGTGTGGGGGCACTCTGAACCTCGATCGGTATGCTAGCACTGCTAGTCTTCTTCCGACCACCCAGATCTCTAAAGAACTTTATTGTCACGATGAGCTATGCAACAATAAGCCTGCTCACCTAAGAGTCTGTGGTCTGAGAGAACTGGAGTGGCAGGACCTCTATTTATAGACCTGCATGAGGTGATTCTCTGAATTTGAATTGGATTAGGAAAAGATATTTTCCCTTATCCATATCCATAAAATCTGAATTTTTCCAAGGGAGAATCTCCACAATAAAATTCAGTTTTCTTAGGATAAATCCAATCCAAATCTAAACAAGATTTTAACTAGAATTTTATCTCCCTTTTCCAACCAAAAAATCTGAAATTTCTAGGAGAAAATCTTCTCCAAATTTTCGGCCACTTTTAGGATATGGAAGAATCAAAATTCCACTAGGATTTTCAAGCTTGAATCTTATCTCAACCTTATCCAAAAATAACCGAATTTCCTAGGAGATTTTCTCCCTAATTTCGGCCACTTTTCAGGGAAGGAGAGAATCCAAATTCAACTAGGATTGAAGCTTGAATTTTCCCTTGAACCTTATCCACAAAAAACTGAATTTTTTCATGAGGATTATCCTCAAAAATTTCGTCCACTTTTGTTGGGATTTAGATTCAAAATTCAAGTAGGATTCTAACAAGATTATCCTCTCCAAATCCAACTCAAATTCGAATTTCAAACCTTGTGGATTTTCCACAACAAATTCGAATCCTACTTGGACTGTGATTCAAAATTTGAATTTCAAATTTCAAATTCAAATTTCAAATTCAAATTTCAAATTTCAAATTTCAAATTTCAAATTTCAAATTTCAAAATTCAAATTTCAAATTCAAATTTCAAATTCGAATTTCAAATTCAAATTTCAAATTCAAATTTCAAATTCAAATTTCAAATTTCAAATTTCAAAATTCAAAATTCAAATTCAAATTTCAAATTCCACAAAACGGTTGTGTTTCAAATTCTTGTTCTCATGGATAATTTTCTACAACTCCAATCCAATCTCAAATAAAATCATGGCAACTTTATTTGGAGTTCGAATAATTGTGTACTCTATTATCCAAAACAAAATCTGAATCTAACCGGAGAGAATCTTGTCTACCATCCTAATCCTGTGTCATCACCATCCATGCATAATAAACTAGCCAATAGCATACACAAATCAATTTGCCAAACGTTAAGGAATTATGTGGAGCTAGTAGAGGGACTGATTGGACATATGTAATCGGGCTCTCGTGATTCCATATGATCATCATTCTGTACCGAACAACTCAATCATATGATCACTAATTTCATAGTCACACCACTATAAACCTGAAACTGAACTCCCAATTATATACCGTATTACGTAAGCCTGTGACGAGCTACTATCCAATGACCTTGTCATATATGCAAAACCCTCATATGATATCCATGATCAGCCTTAGGTCAAAGTCCGTTTAATCCTACTGATCAGGCTATCTTAAAGTTCCATTATACTACCGAATTAAGAAAATGATTATTCACCATATTTGAATAAGAAGTCATCCGCCCAGCAGACGACCCAAGGCCTTGTCCATTTTCACATTCAGTATAATGCCTTTAAGAGGATACCTTTAACTCCTCAGAGCTATGATTCTGATATCTGCAAACAAACCCTTCATCGTATACAAGTCATCCACCCAACGAACCGGTCTATAAGGTTACTACCTCGAGACGCTTTAGCCATTGGAACATCAAAGTATACAAGTCATATACATGAAGAAGTTCATTTACTCAGGATTAAGGTTATTGCACAAAGAACGTCAAAAGCAGATTGATCCACTCATAGCGGACTACGTACATCAATCACACTTTAGTCCCGGTCTAATATGTCACCACCAAGCAACATATCCATGTCTCTACTTGGGAGTCCAGCTCTAGACAGTCAAGACAAACCGTCCCCTCTAAGGCTTTAAACAACATAATAGTCTTAACATGAGTTAGATGCTCGGTCTAACCCCATAGACTACAGACCATAGTTTAGACCGCTAACTTTAGAACATTGTCTTCTCGCATACAAAAGTCCATTGCATGCAACGTTCTAACAGTTTTAACACAAACAGTCAGTGAGCCATATTTGCTTACATTTACTTTAACATGTAAATAAGACGAGGACAGATAGCAATGTAATGAATAACCTCTATGTTTAATTTTATTATCCAGTTCAAAATGAATACATCAAAATGTCTCTAATACTTAGGGCATTTCCTAACACAAAGTACACAAGTCATATACATGAAGCTGTCCTTTTACTCAGGATTAAGGTTACTGCACAATGAACATCAAAAGCAGATTGATCCACTCAAAGCGGACTTCGTAGATCAATCACGCTTTAGTCCCGATCTAATATGTCACCACCAAGCAACATATCTATGTCTCTACTTGGGAGTTCAGCTCCAGACAGTCAAGACAAACCGTCCCCTCCAAGGCTTTAGACAACATAATAGTCTTAACATGAGTTAGATGCTCGGTCTAACCCCATAGACTATAGACCATAGTTTAGATCGCTAACTTTAGAACGTTGTCTTCTCGCATACAAAAGTCCATTGCATGCAACGTTCTAACAGTTTAACACAAGCAGTCAAGGAGCCATATTTGCTTACATTTACTTTAACATGTAAATAAAATAAGGACAGATAGCAATGTAATGAATAACCTCTATATATAATTTTATTATCCAGTTTAAAATAAATACATCAAAATGTCTCTAATGCTTAGGGCATTTCCTAACAATCTCCCACTTGCCCTAAGCCAGCAGATGTGCCATGTTACGTATCCCCATTACCTCTACGTGCCTCTCAAAGCTTCTAGCCACCAAAGTCTTAGTAAAGGGATCGGCAATGTTGTCCTCGGACGTGATCTTACATACATCCACTTGTCCTGTCTCCACGTGCCCTCTAATAATATGATATCTCCGATCTATGTGCTTGGTCCTCTTGTGGTGCCGAGATTCCCTTGTGTTGGCAATAGCCCCAGTGTTATCACAGTAAAGTGTGATAGGCTTGTCAACACTTGAAATGACCTCAAGGTCTCTAAAGAATTTGCGGAGCCAAACCGCTTCTTTAGATGCCTTAGCCGCAGCCACATACTCAGCCTCCATAGTAGAGTCAGCTGTGTAGCCCTGCTTCACGCTCCTCCACACAATGGCACCTCCTCCGAATAAAAACACTGATCCAGATGTCGATTTCCTCGAATCCTTACAAGTCTGGAAGTCTGAGTCCGTGTATCCTACGGGTGTTAGGTCCCCTCCAGAATACACTAGCATATAATCCCTCGTTCTCTTAAGATACTTAAGTAGATGCTTTACTGCTTGCCAGTGCTTGGTTCCAGGATTTGCTTGATATCGACTCACCATACCTACTGCAAAACATATATCCAGGTGAGTGCAAAGCATAGCGTACATAAGGCTACCCACAGCGGATGCATAAGCGACCTTACTCATACGCTGTCTTTCTTTCGATGTCTTGGGACAATCATCTAATGAAAGAGTTAGACTGGCAATAGAAGGTTGTGAACCTTTCTTTGCCTCTTGCATTGCATATTTGTCAATTATTTTATCTATGTATGAAACTTAGGATAACGCTATCATTTTGTTCTTTTGATCTCTGAAGAGACGAATGCCTAGAACATAATTAGCTTCTCCCAAGTCCTTCATGTCAAACTGTTGGTGTAACCAAAGCTTGACCGATGATAAGTTCCCTACATCATTCCCAATGAGTAGTATATCATCAACATAGAGTATCAAAAAGACCACTTTTCCATCCTTAATACGTTTATAAGCACAAGGTTCATCAACGTTCTGCTCAAAACCAAATGTCTTAATCGCTTGATCAAACCTTTGGTTCCATGAGCGGGATGCTTGCTTTAATCCATAAATGGATCTAAGTAACTTGCAGACTTTCCTTTCTTGGCCTTTTGCTATGAACCCTTCGGGCTGTATCATATAGATACACTCTTCAAGATGGCCATTCAAGAATGCCATCTTGACATCCATTTGCCAGATCTCGTAGTCGAGAGCCGCAGCAACGGATAGAAGAATACGGATAGACTTCAGCATAGCAACAGGCGAAAAGGTTTCATTGTAATCGATTCTAGCCTTTTGCGTGTACCCCTTTGCAACCAGTCTAGCTTTGAAAGTTTCTACTCTCCCTTCGGCATCCTTCTTTCTTTTGTAGACCCATTTGCATCCAATAGGTTTTATCCCATCCAGCAAATCTACAAGTTCCCAAACAGAGTTGGATTTCATAGAATCCATCTCATTGTTCATAGCCTGTTCCCAAGATTTAGAATCAACATCATTTATAGCTTCATCATAGGTGACCGGATCATCCTCATGCTCATGAGCCTCGGCCTGGTATACCTCAGCATCATACATGAAGAAATTAGGTTTCTTCGAAACCCTCCCACTACGACGAGGCACCCTAAATTGTTGATCATCTGCAGGTCCTTCACTGGAACTCGGACTTGCGTCCAAGACCAAAATCTGTGGAGTAGTTCTTTCACCCGATAACTCCCTTAGCACTACTTTGCTTCGAGGCTTAAAATCATTCATGTGACTTTCCTCCAAGAATGTCGCATGGGTTGAGACAATGACTTTTTGTTCCTTCGGGTTGTAGAACAGACCTCCTTTAGTTCCTTTTGGATACCCTACAAACATGTACAATTCTGATCTTAGTTCCAACTTTTTCGCATCCCCATCTAGTACATGCGCCGGGCAGCCCCATATTCTCATATGTCCAAGGGAGGGCTTCCTGCCACGCCATAATTCATATGGAGTTCTGGGAATTGATTTGCTTGGAACCTGGTTCAGAATATAGCATGCCGTTTGTAAAGCATATCCCCAAAATGATAATGGCAGCGTTGAATAACTCATCATGGACCGTACCATATCCAACAAGGTCCTGTTTCTCCTTTTGGCTACACCATTCTATTGTGGAGTACCAGGTGCAGTCAATTGGGATAATATCCCGTTCTCTACAAGATGTCCTAGAAATTCATCGGAGAGGTATTCACCAACTCGATCAGATCGAAGTGTCTTTATGGATTTATCCAATTGCTTTTCCACTTCCACACGATACTCTTTAAACTTGTCAAAGGTTTCACTCTTGCGATGCATCAGATACACATATCCATACCTCGAGTAATCATCTATAAAAGAGACATAATACTCGAACCCTCCTCATGCTGTGATATTCAAGGGGCCACATACATCAGTGTGCACAATTTCTAAGAGCTCCTGAGCCCTTGTACCCTTATCTCCAAAAGACCTCTTAGTCATTTTACCCTCTAGACAATACTCATATTGGGGAAGACGTACCTCCTCCAGAGATTCCAGAGGACTGTCTTTATCCAATCTTTGATTCCTATCCTGATTAATATGACCAAGTCTTAAATGCCAAAGATACGCCTTGTCAGAGTGAGAAACTTTTAACCTTTTAGAGTTATCTATTAATTCGGTGTCAAGCAGTGAGTACATCTTTGGTTTGATCAAATATAGGTTTCCATCCATCCATCCAGAACAGATAAAAGACTTATTTCTACGAATATCAACTCTTTTACTAAAAGAAACTGAGTAAGAATCCTTTATTAAACAAGCTACCGATATAAGGTTCCTCCTAAAATTAGGAACATAAAAACAGTCTTTCAATAAATAAACCTAAATTGATCAAAATAAAGGTAAATATCTCCCACTGCCTCAGCCACCACCAAGCTGCGGTCTCCAGTTCGCAACGAGAGGCTCCTATCATGTAGACTTCTCATTTCCATGAACCCCTGCATAGAAATACAAACATGATTAGTGGCGCCCGAATCAATGACCCAAGTGTCTTTTGATTCTTCCACCAAGCATGCTTCTAAGTAGTGAAGTTCCTTACCTTCCTTGCCCTTGGCGGCTAGGAATTCCCGGCAAGCCTTCTTAAAGTGACCTACCTTCCCACAATGAAAGCACTTGGACTTTTTAGGGTCCTTGGGCTTCTTGTTCTTCTTCTTCTTCTTCCCATCTAAGACAGGAGGATTAGAATAACTGGAAGCCGCTTGCTTCTAATTTGGGCTCTTCCTCTTCCGTGAGGGTTTGGAAGATTCCACCAAATTGGCCTCTCCTTTGGGTTGGACCGCATCCCCATCCCTGATTATCTGCTCATAAGCTTGGAGTTGCTTCATGAGCTCGGTTAGTCCTAACTCCCTTGTCGCCAGATTGTATGCGGCCTTAAAACCCACAAAATCTTTAGACAGAGTTTTGAACACCATCTCGATCTGGGTGTTGTAGTCCAACTCAGCACCGTTTCGATAGCCTCAGTGAAGAATCCCATTAGAGTGATCATATGGTCCTTCACCAGAGTACCCACCTTTTGCTTAGAGTTCATAATATTGGTTATAGCAAACTGTCGAGCCAATTTTTCTTGGCCTCCGAAAATGTCCTCCAGATTGTCCATGATCTCCCTAGCAACCTGATAAGTCTCATGCTGCTTTTGTAAATCACTCATCATGCTAGCAAGCATGTAGCATCAAGCTATATCATTGGATTCTCTCCAATGAGTATAGGCAACCGGGACCTCCTCAAGCGGTGTGTCAGGTTTTGGCCCTGGTGGGCATGGTTCGTCTAGTACGAGCTTGTGTCTCTCGCAGCTCAGAACTATCAACAGATTTCTTTTCCAATCTTTATAATTATCGCCATTCAGTTTATTCTCAGTAATATTGAAATGAGGGGTGTCGGTGACATTTTGAACTGAAATAAAATTATACTAGACATCATTACAAAGCCCAAATAATTTAGCAAATAAAATATACAAGTATGTTCCTACATGAAACTTGAAAAACATGTAGCATTGTAACGGTAATTCTCAACACCTATTGCCCCAAGCCACCGAGGGGTGGTCATGAAAACAAATAGTCGGAACATGGACCCTATCCAATTAATATATATTGCCTTAAATCCTCTAAGGTTAAGACATATTTTAATAACCGCTTATTTGGCCACCAGTTTAGTTAACAGAGCTTCTAGGGAAGGTTAATAACTAAACGAGTCTTGAGTGTATAACCATTGTTTACGTAGCCCGATCCACATCCTACCAAGCCACTGAGGGGTGGTCATGAATAGGATCGTACCCGAACACGTTTTCCACATAGGAGATCCAATCTAGTATACCGGCGGCGGTAAACACCTATCGAGGGGTATGGTCAAGGCAGAACTGATGCGAGGCGTTACCATGCTTTCACATATGGATCAACAATGAAGGCCATGGGTTTTGTTTGAAACCCTCTCCCACTCAATATTTTGAAAAACATGTAAGTTTTGACAAACTATGTATGATCAATATAGTATGAGTGGCACTCAGCTATCCTATATGACATGTTATCAAATATGCATATAAAACATCCATCAATACATATTTATACATCTATGACATATCACAGAAAAAATAATTGACAGAATAACTAAGCCATGGTTCCATCCTAGAACAAAGAAAATAAAGATTACAAAATTTTATCCAAAGCATTCTTTGGGTCTTGAATTTTGTTTCGTCTTCTTGTATCCATCTTTATGTAGCCTCTCCATTTATTTCTCATCCCAAGAATCATTTAAAATTTAAATCTCCAAAATTTAAATTTAAATTTCAAATTCCGAATTTGAATTTCAAATTTAAATTTCAAATTCAAATTTTAAACAATTTTAAACATCATGTGTAATAATATGTAATTTCAAAAAATTTTAAATTCTCAATTACATATTTTTAAACATGATTTAAAATTAAATCTCAAATTTAAAAATCAAAATTTTTCGATTTTTGAATCGTTGCACCACCGCCCTCGGAGGCGGCAGTCGCCGTGGGTAGCCACCAGCCTCGGGGGGCCTGGCAACCCACGGCCGCCCATGTGCAGCCTTGCCGGGATGCAGGCTAAGCCTACAGCGCCAGGTTGCATGCCCAGGCTGGGCGCAGCAGCCAGCAGGCTGCAGGCAGTGCCTGCAGCCACAGGCTACACGCCCAGGCTGTGGCCAGCCTTGGGGAGGCCACGGCCACCCTCGGCAGCAGGCCAAGCCTGCGGCCGTGGGTGGTTATGGCCTGCACAGGGGCTGCCACAGCCCATCCTACCCAAGGGTAGAGGCTCCTGCCCCACTAAGGCCCGTCGGCCTATCCCGAGGGTCATGTCTCGATTTTCATGCCATATTCCAATTTACCTATAAGGATCTCCAAAAAATTAATTTGAATCCCAAGTAAATTGAAATTTTCCACGCAATCAAAATTTCAACCTTTAAATCAAATTTAACTTTTGGGAAAAATAAATTACAGTCTTCAATCTTCAGTCTCCTCCAAGAATAATTACATAAAAATTTCCTAAACCGTTTCCGGTGTACAGAAATTCTAACCATAATAATTCTAAGAGACAAAAAATAAAATCCATGGGAAAATTACAATGCTAATAAACTGCTCCCATGCTTACATAAAAATTCCTAGATACAATTTTTTCTAAATTCTAAGGAACCATAACAGGCATTAACAAGCATGCTTATAATAATTTAAAAAATTAAAATAACCACATACTTTATACATAATACATGATAACAACATAAAAGAATCCTAGAATGCCACTCTCTAAATATCAAGTCCATACATAAATAAAAAGACTAAATAATTGTCTAATTTATGTACATGGCATAGTCATGAGATGGCTCTGATACCAATTGTAGGAAAATAAATCAGTAAAAACGTATTAGAGTGGCACAGCGGAACAATAAAAATTTTTAGATCGTCAAATATCTCATGATGCCATATACAATAAACCAACAACAATTAAAACTCATACCTCAAGGATGCCAATCCGTAGGAGGAGAATGACCGGAGGGCTTCAACCAACTAGCCTTCTCTACTATTCTCCAATTCCCGAACGGCTGAGTGTGTGGGCACTCTGAACCTTAATCGGTATGCTAGCACTGCTAGTCTTCTTCTAACCACCTAGATCTCTAAAGAACTTATTGTCACGATGGGCTGTGCAACAATAAGCCCACTCACCTGAGAGTCTGTGGTCTAAGAGAACTGGAGTGCCAGGACCTCTATTTATAGACCTGCATGAGGTGATTCTCTGAATTCGAATTGGATTAGGAGAAGATATTCTCCCTTATCCACAAGCACAAAATCTGAATTTTCCAAGGGAAAATCCCAACAATAAAATTCGACCACTTTAGGATAAATTCAATCCAAATCTAAACAAGATTTTAACTAGAATTTTATCTCCCTTTTCCAACCAAAAAATCCAAAAATTCTAAGGAGAAAATCTCGACAAAAATTCAACCACTTTTGGATAAGGGAGAATCAAAATTCCACTAGGATTTTCAAGCCTGAATCTTATCTCATCCTTATCCAAAATAACCAAAAATCTCCTAGGAGATTCACTCCAAAATTTTGGCCACACTCTGTGAGGAGAGAATCCAAATTCAACTGGGATTGAAACTTGAATTTTTCCTTGAACGTTATCCACAAAAAATCCGAAAATCATTAAGCATAATCCTCAAAATTTTCATCCAACTTTAGTTAGGATTTGGATTCAAAATTCAAGTAGGATTCTAACAAGATTATCCTCTCCATATCCAACTCAAATTCGAATTTCATTCCTTGTGGATTTACCACAACAAATTCGAATCCCACTTGGACTGTGATTCAAAATTTGAATTTCAAATTTTAAATTCGAATTTCAATTTCAAATTTCAAATTTCAAATTTCAAATTCGAATTTCAAATTCAAATTTCAAAGTCGAATTTAAAATTCAAATTTCAAATTCGAATTTCAAATTCAAATTTCAAATTCAAATTTCAAATTTCAAATTTCAAATTTCAAATTTCAAATTACAAATTTCAAAATTCAAATTTCAAAATTCAAATTTCAAAATCCACAAAACAGTTGTGTTTCAAATTCTTGTTCTCATGGATAATTTTCTACAACTCCAATCCAATCTCAAATAAAATCATGGCAACTTTATTTGGAGTTCGAATAATTTTGTACTCTATTATCCAAAACAAAATCTGAATCCAACCGGAGAGAATCTTGTCTACCATTCTAATCCTATGTCATCACCATCCATGCATAATAAACTAGCCAATAGCATACACAAATCAATTTGCCAAACGTTAAGGAATTATGTGGAGCTAGTAGAGGGACTGATTGGACATATATAATCGGGCTCCTGCAAATCCATATGATCATCATTCTTTACCAAACAACTCAATCATATGATCACTAATTTCAGAGTCACACCACTATAAACCTAAAACTGAACTCCCAAATATATATCGTATTACGTAAGCCTATGACAAGCTATCGTCCAATGACCTTGTCATGTATGCAGAACCCTCATATGATATCCATGATCAGCCTTAGGCCAAAGTCCGTTTAATCCTACTAATCAGGCTATCTTAAAGTTTCATTATACTACCGAATTAAGAAAATGATTATTCACCATATGCGAATAAGAAGTCATCCGCCCAGCAGACGACCCAAGGCCTTGTCCATTTTCACATTCAGTATAATACCTTTAAGAGGATACCCTTAACTCCCCATCGGAGCTATGATTTTGATATCTGTAAATGAACCCTTCATCGTATACAAGTCATGCACCTAACGAACTGGTCTATAAGCTTACTACCTCTGAGACGCTTTAGCCATTGGAATATCAAAGTACACAAGTCAGATACATAAAGCTGTCCTTTTACTCAGGATTAAGGTTACTACACAATGAACGTCAAAAGCAGATTGATCCACTCAAAGCGGACTTCATAGATCAATCACGCTTTAGTCCCGGTCTAATATGTCACCACCAAGCAACATATCTATGTCTCTACTTGGGAGTCCAACTCCAGATAGTCAAGACAAACCATCCCCTCCAAGGCTTTAGACAACATGATAGTCTTAACATGAGTTAGATGCTTGGTCTAACCCCATAGACTACAGACCATAGTTTAGACCGCTAACTTTAGAACATTGTCTTCTCGCATACAAAAGTCCATTGCATGCAACGTTCTAACAGTTTAACACAAGCAGTCAGGGAACCATATTTGCTTATATTTACTTTAACATGTAAATAAAATGAGGACAGATAGCAATATAATGAATAACCTCTATATATAATTTTATTATCCAGTTCAAAATAAATACATCAAAATGTCTCTAATGCTTAGGGTATTTCCTAACATGGATGAATAGTACTATTTATAGAAAATTGTATTTTTGATGTTTTTGAATATATGTGATTCTTACTAAGTATTTTTGAACTTACTGAGCCTGTTAGCTCATCAGTTTGTTCATGTTGCCGGTAAGAAACATGTCCAATAGACTACTTGGATGGCGGCAGGATACGCGTGTACTGATGTGATAGGGAATCCACTATAGATTTGGTCCAGCCATAAGTTTTCCGCTAAGCATCGAGAGAAAGTGAATTGAAGAGAATGTATTTTTGAAAAACAAAGTACATATTTTGTATATGTGTAAATTATGTTGTACTTCAAAAAGACAACTAAAAGCTAGTATTATATTTTATATGGCTTTCATACTTAGCTTTCTTGAGAGGAAAGTATTTTGAAAAGAAAAAAAAATTTGGGCGAAATTTTTAGGCCCTGAGATATGAAAGTTGAATAAAAAAGTGTTTAAATGGCGATCCGGATTCGGTGCATGGGCTGTCTTGGTCGACTATGGAGTCGGACCTAGGCGATTTCGCGTGGCTGGATTTAGGGGCGTCACAGGTTGGTATCAGAGCAGTTGACCATATCCCTATTGGCATAGAACGCGATCTGCTCGTCAATCCAAGTAAGTTAGCTTTCTTTAAGTTAGTTAACTTTTCGTTTATACGAGGTTATATATTTTTGTAGGACATACGATGACTAGACCATGGTATATGCGACACCGTCCATACCAACCGCGAGGACTGATTCGAGTATGGACTAGGCCTGTGATCAGACCGTCTATGATCCATCAAGCAGTACCTCGAACGTCGATTCCAGAGCCACCAGTGCCAAGGATTGTAGCACCGACATCGGTACAAGCACCACCCACTCGACTGGTTGTTAATCAACCAATCACTATAGATATTCCAGTGGTGGGAGGATAGGCTCACATAGGAACTAGGGTATCAGCACGAGCAGTACACGCTTTCAAAGGTAGTCATCCACCTACCTTTGAGGGAGGTCAAAAGGGGATCTTTACTCGAGATTGGCTACATGACATAGAGATGATTATGCATCAGTGTGATATAGACGAGGATTGCTAGGTGTTGATGGCAGTTGGCACATTCCATGAGGATGCATGGATGTACTGGGAGTACTGTGATCAGGAGATGTTGTTAGGATTAGACTGGGTTGAGTTACGACATATTATGATACTGCAATTCCCGGCAAAGAGTCCAGCGTCACCAGTTCCAGACCCTCCGGAGAGTAGGGTAGTGACTCTGCCACCTACGATGCCTAGATATACAGATGTGAGGGAGTTTGTTGTCCGAGCTGAGAGAATCCAGATACTGTTGAGTGATACGATTTTCACATACGCAGTACAATTTAAGGAAAATGTTGTGAGGAAATGTCCTATGTCCAACCTCACCGAGGAGGATTTTTGTGACATCTTCTGGAAGGATTTCACTATAGATCTACGACAGAGGGTAACCCCTTTATATCCTATTACTTTACACGAGTTTATAGTTACTGTAGCTAAAGTAGAGGAAGAATTGATGATGGAGCGCAAGGTAGGCAAGAGATGCAAGCAATTATTGCAGGATGCCATGTTAGACCGTCTATATGGGGCACGGCCTATGGCAAATGATCATAAGGCTAGCACATCAAGATGACGAGAGGGTATGAGTCCTACTAAAGGATCGACACCATCCTAGGCTGGGAATGGTACGGATGAGGATGAAGAAGATCCAGAGGAAGTTCTGCTTATTCCAGATCTACCTCAAATAGCGAATTAGATATAAATCATATAAGATGTATAAATGTATATATATCTGTATATGTGTATATATGACTGTATCGGAAGGCCATTTTGAAAAAGGAGCCTTCGAACTGATATGTATATGGAAAATTTTGAAATAAAATGAAATGATATTTTGACATGTTCAAATGATGAGATGTCTGAAATAATATGATGATTAAAACTATTTTTACTTACATTGTAAAAATATGTTTGTGAAAAATCTAACGATCAATTTTTATGCTATTATAGGAAGTAGAAAAAGATGGTGAATCCACGAAACCTGAGAAACATGAAATGGCATCCAGTCCTTTCTGAAAAAAGTAGATGAACTACAAGCTATGTTAGAAGCTCAGATGAAGGCAAATGCTGACCTGAGATAAAGAATAGAACAGATGGAGCAAAGGCAAGGCCAAGAAGAAGGCTAAAACCCACAAATGGCCGCACCTGAACAAGAAGTGCCGCCAATTGAACCTGAGATTGAAATAAAACTCCAACCACAACCTCGGGTAAACTAGGAACCACTTTATGAACGATTCCAACGAATGAAGCCACTGGAGTTCGAGGGTTCCTTGGAAGCAGAGGAGTGGTTGTCTTCACTCCATATGATATTGGAATTTATGGAGTTGAATGATAAAGAAAGGATTATGTGTGCGTCCTTTGTCCTAAAGAAGGATGCAAGATTTTGGTGGGATGCGGTTAAGCTAAGAAGGAACATGTCTACAATGTCATGGATAGACTTCTTAGAAGAATTTAATCAGAAGTACTACCATCCCGCACTGCTGCGACCCCAACAAAGGGAGTTTATAGAATTGAAGCAGGGGGACATGACAGTGATAGAAGTGTGGCAGCCCACCCTTCGTAGAGATCATACAATACTATTATAGTTAAGCTTTATCGCTAACTACGATAGATTGTACTCTCATGGGTCGCCGGCTAATCTATCTCTTTTTAAATCATGACGTTTTTGGGGAATTTTTTTTTTTAAACATCATGTAAAACATTATCCAATATTTACTTTGTTTGCAAGTACAAAGTAATTTACATAATACAGTACTTTCGCAACATATATAATTACAAAAGCACTGTTTTCTTTTTCCCTTCCCTTTTATCGCTCAGCGGAAAGACTCTGGCAGAACCATATCCCTTGCCTCCTATCCCATTTGACACGCGCTATCCGTCCGCCATCCAATCATAAAAAGCTACTGAGCTGGTCGCCTACCTACAACATAAGCAAAAATGGTGAACTACAGGCTCAGTAAGTTCAAACATGCAAGAAATAAAATTTCTATGAATAGTACTATTCATCATAAATAGTAACATTGACTACTATTACTCGTAAATAGTAACTTTGACCACTATTCATTGTGAATAATAAGTTTGACCACAACACAGTATATCAACAATACATCTACCGTGATGTTAGTACTCTCACGAAATTATCTTATGCTCAATTATGGCATAGTTTCAGTTTTAGGTAATTATCTTATATTATGTTCTGGTTTTGAGCTTAGGTTGGCAGTACCATTTAAGTGCGCATGACTGGGAGCGGTACATTAGTGCTGACCTCCACAGCCTTAATCTCATAGCCCCAAAGGCAAAATTTTTACATGACTGGGAGCGGTACATCAGTGCTGACTTCCACAGCCTTAATCTCATAGCCCCGAAGGCAAAGTTTACCTCCCTGTACGGAAGGCTGGTATGCCAAAAGTGGTTTCATTACCGACTTTTTAAAGTTCTAACCCGGTGACTTCATATTGCCCCGTGGTTAGGAATGGTTCACATTTTAAATTTTAGGTGAGTGAGTTTTATTAACCTCGCTCTAGTGCTCGAAGCACAATTTACTATGTGTCCCATTCTCAATAGCGCCCGTAGCACATTTCGTCTCTCTCTATACTCTATAATAGTACTCGTAGCACATATGTACCTAACTTATAGTTAGTACATCAAAGTTAGCAATAATAATGCTATATGTTGCAGACAGGTAAATGTTTGAACTTACCTTATCAGTTTCTTCCCCTTTTCTTTTTTAGATCTTTGATCGCTCTCCTTGTAGATCGATTTTGGGATCCAACAGACAAAACCTTGTCTGTTAATTTCATTTCCATTTATAGCTTTTATTTTTCATTAAAAAGCTTTAATAAAACCTATTTATAACTTTTTAGGCTTTATTTATCATTTTCCCCATTTTTCTCAACTTTTATAAAATTACGATTTTGCCCCTATATTTTGGTAAAATTACAATTATACCCCTGACAGAAATTTCTCGATCCAGACTGCATTTTTGGCTCTCAAGAACTTTTCTGACTCTTTTCTAATTATTACCGGGTTCGTTTTTCTTTTATTTCCATTTTTCACCTTCCCGACCCTCGGGAAGCACTATTCCGACCCTTACGTCGGTTTAGTATTTTTTATCATTTTGGAGTCTTAAATGGAAGTTTTACTAATATTTAAAACATTCATCTAGACGTTCCCGATCTAGGTCTCCGAGGCTCGGATTTTCTGTACCCGACTCGGACCTTTATTTGGTTTCCCAAAAACGCCCCCCCCTCAGGGTCGGTTTTTCAGTTTCACTCGCGTTTTACATTTTTAAGGGGACAGGTTACTATTCATGAACCATCCCTTAGGTTTCCCTTATTCAATTTCCCTTTTAGGACTCGGGTTTCCGACCCAACCCTAAACTTTTATTTTTAATTCTCTTTTTACCCCAAATGCCGTTTTCGAAATTTCGGCAGCATTTCGGCATAAATTTAAGGCTACCGGCATTAGGTACGCCTCGAACCATATGTACCTGCCATGTACTATACCACAAGCCTATTTTATGTAAAAGTTTCCCAAACTTTTACATAAAAGCTCATACATTTCCCAATTCACATTTTGAACCACATTCCACAAAATTCTTTCAATTCTGCCCTTAGTTTTAGCCACGGTTTTCCCACTCAAAACCTAACCAAAACTTTTCAATTTTTCAACCAAATTTTAAGCTATTCCAATGTCATTACCTAGCACATTTTCAAGCCAATTTCCATGCATTTTTCAACACAATTTCTTAGGGTTTTTCACCCTTTTAGTCCACGGCCATTTAAGAGAAACATGCACCAAATTTTTGTTTCATGCTTTCAATCACATAACCATCATTTTCATAATTAAATGCATGATTTAAACCATCTAAACATCAAGTGAATCATGCAAAAATTATTCACCAAACCCAAAGTAAAACCCACGGCCATATTTGGGTTATTTGACACTAAAATTTTTCCAAGCCTACAACCATACAAATCATGCTTTACATTTGACGAAAATATGATTTAAAGCATTTCTACACTTAAACAAGAACAATTCCTCATCAACTGCACATGGTAACCCACGGTTTTACCCTTGGAAAACCAACCAAAATTTTGTTTTTCTTTAAACAAAATGCATGGTTTTTCTTCTAATCACACCCTTAACAAAACCTAAGCACCAAATCAACCAAAACAAACCAAAAATTTTCTCATCTTCACACTATTCATCCCACGGATTTTAGGGAGAAAACAAGCCAAAAATTGCAAACCAAAGAAGGTTACCTTGCTTTCTTGCTTCCTTTGTCTTCAAGGAAGGGTTTGACACCACTTTTGTGAAGGAAACTTGGAAGATTTACTTGGTTCCTCTTGGTTGCTCACGTATTCCACTAGGGAGAACACTTAGAAAAATTTTTTCTTATGTTTTTGGCTTGGAAAATGTTTCGGCCACTTTGTTCAAAACTTGGCCAACTTATGTGCTAAAGGAACCAATTAACTTAGCTTCCAACCAATCAAAATGTAACACTTTTTAAACCAATTCTTTCCATTTTTTTCAAAAATTAAATTTGGCTAATTTTGGCCAAATCTTGGCCTTTAGATCAAAAAGCAACTTAATCTTGGCCATTAATGCCATCAACCACCATATTTCTTACATTTAATATTTTGGCTTTATGATGTCATAAATGTAAAGTAAAGTGTTGACTTTGACTTTACTATTCACATTAATTCGACTACTTTTTGACCGGTATCGGTTCGAGCCGAAATTTTCCTGAAATCGTCCCGGCGGGTTCCTGAGGTCTCCTGTGCAGTCGGATCAATTTATACTGCTTCCGTTTGATCAAAATCAATCCCAGAAGTTTTTCATCTTTTAGTGCACTGGTTAGGGTTTTCAATGCCGTTTTTGGCACTGTTCCACCCGTTTCAATTCAGCGAATTTTATCAACACTGAATTCTTACTCGTCAGTATTGTTAGAACATTTTAATACATTCCGAACAATATAAATACATTTATTTCACTCTTTAAATAGCACAAATTGTTATATACATACATTTGTACATTTTCTTCCGAGAATGCCTGAATTTCACGGTTGTCACATTCACCCCTCCTTATTAAATTTTCGTCCTGGAAAATTAGAACAAGTGGGGGTATAAACTCCTCATCTCGTCTTCTCGTTCCCACATAGCTTCTTCAATGTTATGATTTTTCCACAAAATCTTCACTAGTGGGATTGTCTTATTCCTCAGTACTTTCTCTTCACGAGCCAGTACCTGAATAGGTTGCTCTTTGTATGTCAAATTCTCGTGGATCTGAATAGGTTCATGCTTCAACACATGGGACGGATCTGGTATATACTTTCTCAGCATCGACACATGAAATACATTATGCACTGCCGACAATTCAGGAGGTAACGCTAATCTGTAAGCGACCTTTCCAATGCGTTCGATAATTTCATAAGGTCCAATATATCTTGGACTCAGTTTCCCCTTCTCACCGAAATACATAATCCCCTTCATGGACGATACCTTGAGAAACATGAAGTCTCCTTCATCAAACTCCAAGGATCTCCGCCTCTTGTCTGCATAACTCTTTTGTCAGCTTTGCATCAATTTTCATTTGATGCTGAATTCTAGCAACTGCATCGGAAGTCTCTTGTATGAAATCCGTCTTATGCAACTGCTTCTCTCGCAAATCATACCAGTGTAGTGGTGATCTACATTTCTGTCCATACAAAGCCTCATAAGGTGCCATGCCTATGGAAGCTTGGTAACTATTATTGTACGAGAATTCAATTAATGATAACTTCTCGTTCCAATTCCCCGTAAAATCCATTACACAAGCTCGAAGCATGTCCTCCAATGTTTGAATAGTCCGCTCTGACTGTCCATCTGTTTGCAGATGAAATGCGGTACTGAGTCTCAATTCAGTACCCATGGCCTCTTGCACACACTTCCAGAAATTAGAAGTGAATCGTGCATCTTGATCTGATACAATGGATTTTGGTACTCCATGTAATCTGACGACATGAGTTACGTACAACTGAGTAAACGTTTCCAATGAAAAAGTCATCTTGACAGCTACAAACTGTGCCGTCTTGGTCAGTCTGTCCACAATAACCCAGATGGCATCATAACCTTCTCGGGTTTTTGGTAATCCCACTACAAAATCCATCGTAATGTGTTCCCATTTCCATTCAGGAATCTCCAAAGGTTCCAATCTTCCTACTGGATGTTTATGTTTCACTTTAATTCTCTGACAGGTCATGCATCTGCTCACGAATTTCACTATATCGTTCTTCATCTCTTTCTACCAGAACTGTAATTTCAAGTCTTGATACATCTTACTTGCTCCGGGATGAACCGAATATGGTATTTCATGGGCTTCTAACATGATCCGTCTTCTAAGTTCCTCATCAGTTGGAACATTAATTCTTCCTTGATAAAGGTTCATTCCATCCTTGGAAATTTCTTCTTGAGAACTTGTCATTCTTACATCTCGTCTTTGAGCTTCCTTTATATCTTCAAACAGCAATGATTCCACTTGGAGTGCAGCCAATCTTCCAGATATTAGCTCCAAGTTCAATGAATTTATCTCTTGCTGCAATGGTTTCGGAAGCCTTTTTATCGGTAGCTGGTGCGGTATGGTAGACTTTCTACTTAAAGCATCCGCTACACGGTTGGGCTTTCCTGGATGGTATAGGATTTCACAATCATAATCCTTTACTAGTTCCAACCATCGTCTTTATCACATATTGAGCTCCTTTTGCGTGAAGAAATACTTCAGGCTTTGGTGATCAGTAAAAATCTGACACTGAGCTCCATAGAGATAGTGTCGTCAAATTTTAAGTACGAACACTACTACAGCAAGTTCAAGGTCATGCGTAGGGTAATTCCTTTCATGATCCTTTAATTGACGGGAAACGTAGGCAATCACCTTGTCACCTTGCATCAGGATTGCTCCCAATCCTATTTTAGATGCATCACTGTAGATCATAAACTTCTCCCCTTCAGTGGGAAGTGTAAGGATTGGTGCGCTTGTCAGCCATCTTTTTAACTCGTGGAAGCTTCTTTCGCATTCCACAGTCCACTCATACTTTCTTTCTTTGCGTGTAAGAGCAGTTAGAGGTGCAGCTAATCGCGCGAATCCCTCTACAAACCTCCGATAATAACCAGCTAACCCCAAGAAACTACGTATTTCTGTCACACTCTTGGGTGCAGGCCATTGGTTAATTGCATCTACCTTTATCAGATCTACAGCAATACCTTCTTGGGATACAACATGTCCGAGGAAATGTACTCTATCCAGCCAAAACTTGCATTTTGAGAATTTGGCATATAGTTGATGCTTCCTTATCGTATGCAACACGATCCTCAGATGTTCCTTGTGCTCCTCATGAGTCTTTGAGTATATAAGAATGTCATCAATGAATACAATGACAACTTATCTAAATACTCTTTAACTGTTCATTAAATCCATGAACACTGTCGGCGCATTTGTTAATCCAAATGGCATCACAAGGAACTCATAATGACCATAACGAGTCCTAAACGCCGTCTTAGGAATATCACTTTCTTTAATTCTCAGCTGGTGATATCCTGATCGTAAGTCGATCTTGGAAAATACCGCTGCGTCTTTTAACTAGTCGAATAAGTCATCAATTCTAGGTAATGGATACCTATTTTTGATTGTAACCTTATTCAACTCCCGGTAATCAATGCACAAACGGAACGTTCCATCCTTTTTCTTGACGAATAACACAGGTGCACCCCACGGAGAATAACTCGATCTGACAAATCCTTTGTCCAAAAGCTCCTTTAATTGTTCCTGCAATTCCTTTGACTCCACTAGAGCCATGTGGTATGGTGCTTTGGAAATAGGTGCCGTTCCAGGCATCAACTCAATTTCAAATGAGATTTCTCTTTCTGGAGGTATCCCTGGTAACTCTTCCGGAAATATGTCAAGAAATTCCTTAACAACGGGAACATCTTCAGGTTGAAGCTTCTGTTCCTCTGTAGTGTCCACCACATATGCCAGATATCCCATGCAACCACTGGTCATCAGTTTACTTGCTTTCAGTGAACTGATCATCATCTTCCTGGATTTTCGAGAAGCATCGACATATTCGAAACTCTCTTCTTCCTCGGGTTGGAATACTATCTTTCGATTTCGACAGTCGATCGTAGCTTGATATTTCCCTAGGAAATCCATGCCTAGAATCACATCATAATCCACGATCTTCGTTACGATCAACTCAGCATATAGTTCCCTATTTGCCACATATACTGGTACATGAGGTAACCAGTAATTGGACAACTATACTTCCCCAGAGGGTAAAGCTGTCTTAAATACTCTTCCCATATAATCCTTAGGATGTCATATCTTGTCAGCAAATTCATAGGAAACAAAAGAATGCGGAGCACCGGAATCGAATAGTACAGAGGCTACATGACTAGCGACAGGAAGCTGACCTGTCACCACATTTGATGTTCCTGCCTCTGCATCCTCCTTGCTGTAGGCCATCATACGAGCATCAGCACGTGGCACATGCTCCTAGCGTTGCGGCCTTACTGGAGACTCTTCAACTTTGGCCTAAAGGGAATGAGCTTGTGGGCGTGTCTGGTGCAGTTGGGAAGTGCCTTGTACACCCTGCCTATTGCTTGGACACTTCCTGGCGTAATGACCTTCCTTTCCACATTTATAACAAACAAGTGGCCCATATCTGCATTAGCCAGAATGTCTCTTTTCGCATGTAGGATAATTTTGTACGTTGGATTCCGCATTACCAGCTATTCTTCGCTGCTTGTTTCGATTATTTCCCTGGCGATTTCTAGTAAAATTGCCTTTCCTCTTGTTTTGCTGGGATCCTTGATTATTGCCCTGGCTTGGTTTAGCATTCTGATTTGGCTTGCTAGATTGACCAGTTTGTGTAGACTTAGCCAAAGCCCTCTCCTTCTTTTTGGCCTCCCAGTGCTTCTCTCTTTCCTCTTTCTATCGGGCTACGTGGAACTCAGCTCTTATGGCCCGACTAACACAATCTACTACAGAAGTAGGCGGTACCTATCTAGTATCTACCAATGCAGCAATTTCTGGCCTGAACATCCCAATCATTTTCTGTATTTTCTCCCTCCTAGTAGGGACTACATAGGGACATAAGTGGGATAACTGATCGAACTTTCGGCAAACTTCACTCACCGACATATTTTCTTTCGTCAATTCTGAGAACTCTTTCTGTTGTTGTCTCAGAGATGCAGGGTCATAATATTTCTAGTTAAATTCTTCCAGAAATTCTGCCCAACTCATGGTAGACACATTTCGTCTCATTCGCACAGTGTCCCATAAAAAACGAGCGTCTTTTCTCAACACAAAAGATGCACATGCGACCTTCTCCTGGTCAGTTAGGTTCATGAATTCCATGATCACTTGCAATGATGACAACCAGTCTTTAGCCTCTAGAGGATTAGTAGAACCTTCAAATTCTGGCGGCCTCATATGCCTGAATCCTTCATAGAGGGGTTTCAGATTTAATACCGGTTGCGGTTCAGGAGCTCTCTCATGTACAGCAGCTGGAGGGATAACCGGATCTACCTCAGCTTCCTGTTCTACTTGGGTACCTTCAGAACCTTGCCTCTATTCTAACTCCTCTACTCGTTGCCTCAGATTAGTATTTTCCTGCATCTGAGCTTCTAGTAAGGCTTGTATCTGATCTAATCTCTCCATGATATTAGGACGTCGTTCTCGTCCCTCTGGTCGATTTCGTAAATCCACCATCTTGCCTATTATCCTATTATGGCACAACAATTCACCGTTAGCTTTTCCATGACCACATTCGTAAAATCATATAATTTACGAAATTCAGGGTAATGTAAAGCCACATCATCGTACAACATATAATCATTTTGATATTTCATTCATAGCAAAACGTTTATATATCATACATAACCATCACCAATCATATATACATCGACCATCATATATATCTTGGCCGCAAGTATATACAAAAGAGTTTTTCTCTATAAGCTACTTATGTACATGTACACATCTACTGGTCACACATCCCCTATGTTTGGGACTAGAGGATATTCTTCTAGATCCTCATCGTCCTCTGGATCATCTGAGTCATCACCACCTCTAGGCAATGCTCCCTGTCCTGAGTCATCACCTCCTCGTGGTCTAGACGGTCCAGCCTCATGATCGTTCATCATTCTTCTCGGCCCAAAGATACGTGCCATCATCTCATCTTGACTCAGTGTCTCTCGTCGACTCTGCGTCAGATGCTCAATCAAAACCTCCCTCTCGATCGTCCTAATCGTCACTATAAACTCTTGGAACGTAGGAGGATATAGCTTAATCACCCTCTATCTCAACTCCATGGGTAAACCTCTCCAGAAAAGCTCACAACAGTTCGCTTCAGTGAGGTTAGGCAATAGACATCTCCTCCTAATGGTCTCCTCAAATTGTACTACGTAAGACATAACTGTCTCACCAGACAACATGACCATCCTCTCAATCTGAAGAATATAGTCCCTAACCTCATCAAATCCAAGGTACGCGGGTATAACTGCCTCTCATGTCTCTGGAGGTGCAGGAGTCGGTGTCGGATCCTTAGGCAGAAACTGATCAGCCAATCGCTGACAGAACTCAGCCCAACTGAATCCCAATAGAATCTCCTGGTCACAATACTCCCAGAATACTCGAGCATCTCCCTGAAACATACTTATTGCCAACTGGATCCACATCTCTCGGTCAATGTCGCACATCACCATAATCCTCTCTATGGCATGGAGCCAATTCTTTGTCTCTATCGACTGTCATCCACCACCAAACATAGGGGGACTGCTAGCTCTGAATGCCTGTACTGCCCGAGCCGAAACTCTCACCCCAATATGTTGGCGTCCACCAATAACTGGAATGTCCACTACTACAGGTGGATGAAGTACCGATTGAGGCTATACTACATCTACTGGAGCAGGTGCTGGTACTGGTGCTGGAGGTCTCTCGGGCACCGGGGGTCTAACAATTGGTCATTGGGAAATAGACGGCCTCACAATAGGTCTCGTCCATACCCGTAACACCCCTCTCGGTCATGGTAGCGACGGTCTCACATAAGGAGGTCTGGTCATCTTGCTACCTATAAGATAATTATTTCCACATAAGAAAATAATTCACTAAACTTAAATAGACTACTTACTTGGATAGCGGTGCAGGATGCACGAAGTGTCAAATCAGGATATGGTCAACACTGCTCTGATATACCAACTGTGGCAGCAGTCGGTAACCTAAACTAGACCAATCGTCAATCCGCTCTGATACCAACTGTGGCGGCCCGCCCTTCGTAGAGATCATACAATACTATTACAGTTAAGTTTTGTCGCTAACTGCGATAGATTGTACTCTCATGGGTCGCCGGCTAATCTATCTCTTTTTAAATCATGACGTTTTTGGGGAAATTTTTTTTAAACATCATGTAAAACATTATCCAATATTTACTTTGTTTGCAAGTATAAAGTAATTTACATAATACAGTACTTTCGCAACATATATAATTACAAAAAAACTGTTTTCTTTTTCCCTTTCCTTTTATCATTCAGCGGAAAGACTCTGGCAGGACCATATCCCTTGACTCCTATCCCATTTGACACACACTATCCCGTCCGCCATCCAGTCATACAAAGCTACTGAGCTGGTCGCTTACCTGCAACATAAGCAAAAATGGTGAGCTACAGGCTCAGTAAGTTCAAACATGCAAGAAATAAAATTTCTATGAATAGTACAATTCATCATGAATAGTAACATTGACTACTATTCCTTATAAATAGTAACTTTGACCACTATTCATTATGAATAGTATTTTGACCACAACACAGTATATCAACAATACATCTACCGCGATGTTAGTACTCTCACGAAACTGTTTTATGCTCAATTATGGCATAATTTCAGTTTTAGGTAATTATCTTATATTATGTTCTGGTTTTGAACTCAGGTTGGCAGTACCATTTAAGTGCGCATGACTGGGAGCGATACATTAGTACTGACCTCTACAGCCTTAATCTCATAGTCCCGAAGGTAAAATTTTTACATGACTGAGAGCGGTACATTAGTGCTGACCTCCACAGCCTTAATCACATAGCCCCGAAGGCAAAGTTAACCTCCCTGTACGGAAGGCTGGTATGCCAAAAGTGGTTTCATTACCAACTTTTTAAAGTTCTAACCCAGTGACTTCATATTGCCCCGTGGTTAGGAATGGTTCACATTTTAAATTTTAGGTAAGTGAGTTTCATTAACCTCGCTCTAGTGCCCGAAGCACAATTTACTGTGTGTCCCATTCTCAATAGTGCCCGTAGCACATTTCGTCTCTCTCTCTACTCTATAATAGTGCCCGTCGCACATATTTACCGAACTTATAGTTAGTACATCAAAGTTAGCAATAATAATGCTATATGTTATAGACAGGTAAATGTCTGAACTTACCTTATCAGTTTCTTCCCCTTTTCTTTCTTGGATCTTTGATCGCTCTCCTTGTAGATCGATTTTGGGATCCTACAGACAAAACCTTGTCTGTTAATTTCATTTCCATTTATAGCTTTTATTTTTCATTAAAAAGCTTAAATAAAACCTATTTATAACTTTTTAGGCTTTATTTATCATTTTCCCCATTTTTCTCAATTTTTACAAAATTACGATTTTACCCCTATATTTTGGAAAAATTACAATTATGCCTCTGACGGAAATTTCTCGATCCAGACTGCATTTTTGGCTCTCTGGAACTTTTCTGACTCTTTTCTAATCATTACCGGGTTCGTTTCTATTTTATTTCCATTTCTCACCTTCCCGACCCTCGGGAAGCACTATTCCGACCCTTACGTCGGTTTAGTATTTTTTATCGTTTCGGAGTCTCAAATGGAAGTTTTACTAGTATTTAAAACGTTCATCTAAACGTTCCCGATCTAGGTCTCCGAGACTCGGATTTTCCGTACCCGACTCGGACCTTTATTTCGTTTCCTAAAAATGCCCCCTCTTCGGGGTCGGTTTTTCAGTTTCACTCGCGTTTTACATTTTTAGGGGGACGGGTTACTATTCATGAACCATCCCTTAGGTATCCCTTATTCAATTTCCCTTTTGGGACTCGGGTTTCCGACCCGACCCTAAACTTTTATTTTTAATTCTTTTTTTACCCCAAATGCCGTTTTCGAAATTTTGGCAGCATTTTAGCGTAAATTTAAGGCTACCGGTGTTAGGTACGCCTTGAACCATATGTACCTGCCACGTACTATACCACAAGCCTATTTTATGTAAAAGTTTCCAAAACTTTTACATAAAAGCTCACACATTTCACAATTCACATTTTGAACCACATTCCACGAAATTCTTTCAATTCTGCCCTTAGTTTTAGCCACGGTTTTCCCACTCAAAACCTAACCAAAACTTTTCAATTTTTCAACCAAATTTTAAGCTATTCCAATGTCATTACCTAGCACATGTTCAAGCCAATTTCCATGCATTTTTCAACACAATTTCTTAGGGTTTTTCACCCTTTTAACCCACGGCCATTTAAGAGAAACATGACCAAATTTTTGTTTCATGCTTTCAATTACATAACAATCATTTTCATAATTAAATGCATGATTTAAACCATCCAAACATCAAGTGAATCATGCAAAAATTATTCACCAAACCCAAAGTAAAACCCATGGCCATATTAGGGTTATTTGACACCAAAATTTTTCCAAGCCTACAACCATACAAATCATGCTTTACATTTGACCAAAATATGATTTAAAGCATTTCCATACTTAAACAAGGACAATTCCTCATCAACTACACATGGTAACCCACGGTTTTACCCTTGGAAAACCAACCAAAATTTTGTTTTTCTTTAGACAAAATGCATGGTTTTTCTTCTAATCACACCTTTTATAAAACCCAAGCACCAAATCAACCAAAACAAACCAAAAATTTTCTCATCTTCACACTATTCATCCCACGGATTTTAGGTAGAAAACAAGCCAAAAATTGCAAACCAAAGAAGGTTACCTTGCTTTCTTGCTTCCTTTGTCTTCAAGGAAGGGTTTGACACCACTTTTGTAAAGGAAACTTGGAAGATTTGCTTGGTTCCTCTTGGTTGCTCACGTATTCTACTAGGGAGAACACTTAGAAAAATTTTTTCTTATGTTTTTGGCTTGGAAAATGTTTCGGCCACTTTGTTCAAAACTTTGCCGACTTAAGTGCTAAAGGAACCAATTAACTTAGCTTCCAACCAATCAAAATGCAACACTTTTCAAACCAATTCTTTCCATTTTTTTCAAAAATTAAATTTGGCTAATTTTGGCCAAATCTTGGCTATTAATGCCACTAGCCACCATATTTCTTACATTTAATATTTTGGCTTTATGATGTCATAAATGTAGAGTAAAGTGTTGACTTTGACTTTACTATTCACATTAATTTGACTACTTTTTGACCGGTATCGGTTCGAGCCGAAATTTTCCTGAAATCATCCCGGCGGGATCCTGAGGTCTCCTGTGCAGTCGGATCAATTTATATTGCTTCCGTTTGATCAAAATCAATTCCGGAAGTTTTTCATCTTTTAGTGCACCAGTTAGGGTTTTCAATGCCATTTTTGGCACCGTTCCACCCGTTTCAATTCAGCGAATTTTATCAACATTGAATTCTTACTCGTCAGTATTGTCAGAACATTTTAATACATTCCGAACAATATAAATACTTTTATTTCACTCTTTAAATAGTACAAATTGTTATATACATACATTTGTACATTTTCTTCAGAGAATGCCTGAATTTCCCGGTTGTCACAAGAAGTCTGTAGCAAGTTCGACCAATTATCCCGATTGTGTCCATACATTGTCTCCACTGAGAGTGAGAAAATCCAGAAGATGCTGGGAATGTTCTATCCTAAAATCCCAGCATTGGTGGACAGTGGGTTGACACTACCCACTACTGTGTCTGATTGTGTGAGTAGAGCTTTGAGGGTAGAGTATTATCTAGTTAGACAAAATGAAGAAAGGGAAAAGGTATGGGATGTCCAAAAGAAGGAGAACGTTTTGGCAAAAGCTGCACAAGCTGGATCCTGAATTAGACAAAGCAACAAGCTAAATCAGAACACTAAGGCCAGGCAAGCAAGCACTTTTGGCCAACCGTCACAAGGAAAGAGGAAAGTGAATAATTCTAGAAATAGGAACCAGTAGCAGAGGTTGAATAATAATGCTGGACCTATTGTTCGTGACTACGTTGTTTGTGGAAAAAGACATTCAGGCAGATGCAGACTTGGCCCAAATGCCTGTTTCCAATGTGGAAAGTGTGACGGCTCACCCTTTATGGAAGCCAGACGACACCATCGTGGTCGAGCTCTGAAGCCGACTGTGATCGATCGTTGCCTCATGGGTCGTCGGCAACATACTTAAACTTACTTTTAACTTACTCTGATGCCACCTGTGACTGCTGGTATCTTAGTTTTAATATACTTTCTTTAATATGCCTATTTTAACATCCCATTTGAACATGAAAATAGTGAATAAATTTTTTTTTTCTTTCACAAAATATTTCTATAAAGCGTAACTTACAGAAATATTTTATTTTGGAATTGCACATAAAATACATCAATTCTCTTTTCTTCAAATCTTCCCTTTTCTTCAAATCTTCCCTTTCAAATCACTCAGTGGAAGACTGGTAGCAGAAACATATCCATAGTGGATTCCCTATCCCTATTGGCACACGCATATCCTGCCGCCATCCAGGTAACATACTGGACAGATACAGGTTTCTTACCTGCAACATGAACAAACTTGTGAGCTAAAGTTCAGTAAGTTCAAACATAAATACGTGACATATAAAAGCTCTTACCATATCGTAACGAGCATCTTTGTTACCAACTGTGGTATTAGAGTAATCATAACACATAACATAGCTCTGTCACCAACTATGACCTCAGAGCATTAACATAACATATGGTATACACCATTCATTGCTTTAAACATTCATACGTAACATAGTAAGCATACTTAGCACTTACTTGAACATCATAAACATACTTGATATCATATTATACTTCAACTTGCTTACTTTTCGTAAGCCTATTTCACAACACATCGCATACTAGTATCATATACTAGTAGTAATAACAATTCATACATATAAAATACTCATACCATATAGTATCGAGCATTAAACTCTGATACCAAACTGTGGCATCAATAACCAAAAAGAATAATTTAACCATGAATACTACTACTCGTCAGGAATAGTGCATTAACTTTGACCAAACACTACTCACGTCAACTCTGACCAAGATCACTAAACGTACAGTTAGTGTCTATTATTCTCAATTATGGTTCCCAATTCAATTTTGGGTCATTATCTTTTATTTAGTTCTAGTTTTGGACCCATATTGGCCATACCGATGGTGCGCACTACTGAGAGGGACCCGTCGACCAATCCTCCAGTCTAATGAGTGTTTGGCTCTATCCTCATAGGATCTGGAAAAGAACCGCCAAGTGATCATTTCTGGGAGCTGGTACGCCATTAGTGGTTTCATTACCATCTTTCAATTATAGTTCCTACCGGGTGGTATTATTTATCACCTCAAAGTCAGGAACTTCTATTGCCCATAGGTCTTACTTATTTTCTCTCTAAGGTTGTGTCTTAATTTTAGTCACACTCTTTCGATAGTGTGCCCGCAGTACACTACTCATTTTCTTATTTTGTTGGGGTGTTAGTCAATCTACACCCTAGTACCCATAGGACTTAACAACAAATGTACAATTATTACATAATCAGTATCACTGTATTTCATGTTGCAGACAAATTTAAATGTCTGAACTTACTGCATATAACACATCAATATAAATATGTCAAGTCAATTTATATATGACTTAGACATAACACATAGTTAATAACATGACTAGTCCATTCATGTTGCAGTCAATTAAATGCTTGAACTTACTGATACTCTTGCACCTATCTCCCTTCTCGGGTCCGCAGACGTTCCTTCGTTGTGTTTAGATCGGGTTCTTATAACCAAAAAATCAACGGTTATATTCAATCTTATTTCATACATAAAACTGAACAAAACATAAAACTTTTACGTTTTATTTCTCAATCATAAACTTAGGGGTCTAAAATCCCATTTTCCACTTTTCTGTTAACTTTTGGTAAAATTATCATTCTTCAATTATGGCCTTAGGACACCGTTTCTAGCCTTAATGGTCCTTTTCCCAACTTTTGACAAAATGACCATTTTATCCCTAACTTTTGACAAAATGATTGTTTTTCCCCTAGTTCACATTACTCACTGTGAACCCACTTTCCGGTGGTTTAAAACCTAAATTCAACCCTTAGAATATTATTTTAATTATTCTAAGACATTCACGGTCCTTTTCGAGCATTTTAGAAAATTTTGGTCAAAATGACCATTTACCCCTGACGAGTCTTGGGACAATATCATTTTCATTTTAACATTCTATATAGTTATTTTATGCCCAAAAATCATGAAATAATGTTTCTTAGGCTTTACTAAATTTTTACGGCATCCTTTGCTACAATTTCTCATTTTACTATTCACCGACCTTTGATGGCACTATTTCGACCCTCGGTCTTAATCCTCTTTTTCTGGGGCCTAGGTCACCGAGGGGGCTCGGGTTTCCATCCCGACCATATTTTACCCTTCGGTTCCTAAAATACCCCTTTGTGCCGTTTTTGAAATTTCGACAGCATTTCTGCTTAATTTTTAGGTTCTCGGCATTTAGGAAATACCACAAAACCATCTAACCAAATTCTAATCTACTACATACTATACCAGAGGCCTATATTTTTACGTAAAATTTAATTTTTACGTAAAAATCGTCACATTCCCACACATTTTTTTCATCGTTTTCGTCCATTTTTCTTACAATTTCACATGATAAAATACATAATTAATACATAATCATTTCAGAACATAAATTAAGGAATGAAGGGACCGAAATCATTATCGAAATCATCCCACCGGCGATTGAACGAACCATTCGGCCTTGCGCGAACAAACTTTTTTCTACCGTTCTTCACTTTTCAAGTTTCATTTTGCAAAGTCGATGCTGCGGATATGTCTGAAACATCGAAAATAGGCCAACGGGCCATTTTTCAATTTTTGGTCACAGGGTCACTGTTGACCAGTGTTGATTCACTGTTGATCGGCATTGACTGGCGGTGGCAATGAAAAAGGCCGAACACCATCTCGTAGATCTTGACGTGAGGAACCCATTGGTAGTGTTAATTTCACTAATCGAGGCCCTTATCACCAAAATCGAACCCGTGAAATTTTATTGGCGGTGGCGTTGTTCAATCTCTGCTGTGCTGGGGTTGTTGCCCAAAATTGGTTTGGGGCTTTTGTTCCCTGTGCTGCTCTGAGCATTTTGGTACCAACCACGTCACTCAACTCCACCGTAATCATCAGATTCCACGGCGGTGACGGCGACGGTGACGGGCAAACTTGGGCAGCGCAATCCGGTGACCGTTGAGCTGAAATGAGGCTTGGATTTTGTTCTACTCTTCACCACGAATCCATTGGGACAGAATCATGGCATTTGGACCTTGGACGATGAAGATATGGCCGTTCAAAAATTTCGACCACCGGTAGCTTCAGGCGGTGCGTGCAGCGTGCTCTGGCTTCTGCTCCGTCGACTAGACTCATCGTTGGACTCAGCTCGGCAAGAGCTTTCCAACGAGACCAGCGGTGTCGAAAATGGACACCGTTTCCAGTGATCAGTTACTGTTCATTTTTTAGGTAGTGTGGGGGAGAAAATAAGATAAGGCAAAATTATGAGACCCTATTTGTAATTATCAATTTTTTGCCCTTATATATACTTTTTTTTGTCCAAAATTTCAACATGAGCTATCCTGACTTATTTGGGTGTGCGGAACCCAAATATATCAGTTTTACTTTCATCCGAGTTCATCTTGACCAGTTTTTGATACTACGAATTTCCGGTCAAAATTTACCTTTTGTGCTCAGTTAACTAATTTGAGCATTCTAACAGGTTATACTGACTAATTTAGGCATGCTGAACCCAAATTTATCAATTTTACTTTCATCTGAGGTCATCTTGACCAGTTTTCTAGTACTGTATATTTCCTAGTCAAAATTTACTTTTTGTGCTCAAATGACTAATTTGAGCATTCTGATTCCAAATATATCAGTTTATATCAAGAAAATGTCATCTTGACCAATTTCTTGATATCGCATATTCCTTAGTCAAAAATAGCATTTTATGCTCAATTGACTATTTTGAGTATACTGATTCTAAATATATCAGTTTTACATCAAGAAAAGGTTATCTTGACCAATTTCTTGATACTGTGTGTAACACACATGCATACACATATAACACACATGCACACACATATTCCTCAGTCAAAAATAGCATTTTATGCTCAATTGACTATTTTGAGTATACTGATTCTAAATATATCAGTTTTACATCAAGAAAAGGTTATCTTGATCAATTTCTTGATACTGTGTGTAACACACATGCATACACATATAACATCACTACAGTAACTCTTTCATCTTTTAGTGGACTTGTCTTACCATAAGTCACCTTCTAGAACAATCGATACCAAAATGGCACCGTTTTTTCTTGTTTCGGTTCTGTGAAAATTTTCCACAACCGAATTTCTCACCTTTAACATTGTCAGAACATTTTATCACATTCTAAACAATGTTAAATCATTCATTTCACATTTTAAACCTAAAAATCATAATGTACATTCAATGTATCTATTTTTCGAGAATGGTGAAATTTCTCGATTGTCACATTCACCCTTCCTTACAAAATTTTTGTCCTTGAAAATTGAGACAATTAGGGGTACAACGATTTCATTCCCTCTTTACTTTCTTACATAGCCTCCCCAATACTATGATTCCTCCATAGTACTTTGACTAGTGGAATCGTGTTATTCCTTAGCATCTTTTCTTCTGCTTCAAGGGGTTTACCAACCTTTTACATTCCAACAGCTTCATCTGTTGAACCCTTATATTTCTGTCAGATGAAACATTCGTAGAGTGGCTCTTTTCCTCATTCAGATAGTGTTAACGTCATCCTCTTGTATCCATTCCAGCGTGATAAATGCACGTAACCCATTTATTGCATAATCTACCCTTTTTGTTAGGGTAGAACAACAAGAATCATTTCGACATGTCTTAACATAGCAACATGTCTTTAATATTTAGCGTATATTCTACTCTATGATGTAATGATTCTTATTGTATCATTACATAACATGTACATATCATTTCGAACATTTCAACATAACATAAAGGCTATATATATGTTAGCCTTGTACATCGAATTTTCCTGGAGATAGAAAATTCTTTTTCATCATTTGTATCATCATGTACGTCATCGAATATCTTGGCCTATAGTGGATGTTCCTTGAACCACATTTGCCTTGGCTTTAGTTATGTCGTGAGTTAGAGAAAACTCATCAGTTCTTCAGCAATAATCTACAGGATTTGTTACAAAAGTCCCTATCAGTTCCTCGTAGCGCACAGCATATGTTAGAATTGTGTCAAAGGACATCGGCTGCAGTCTCTCAGTCCGATGAATGAATTCACGTGTATTCGCAACTCTAGGGAACTTAGGCGGTTTCACTTCCCTGCTTGCCCATAAGAAACAAGAAACTAGGGCTGATGCTAGACTCCTCTCAGAGATTTGCTCGATCGTGGTATGGTGAAACGCGACACAGTTAAAAGCTTATCCTGATCACAAGAATCTCAATACACACGAGAATGTCTTCCTAAGAGATATCAATAGTTAACAGGACTCAGTTATCTTTATTAATGGCGTACAATCGGGGAATTCAGCTAGATGGTATAAAACCAATCCTGTGTTCCAATGGAGTGGTACGGTGCTGTTTGCCACTTAGTTTTGAGGGCACAGTTCGGGCAGAATCTTCGGTGGCATTTGGTATTGTTTTTGAAATGTTTTCTGTTTTCAAAAAAATTAAAAATGAGAATGTTTTGAAAACTGTGTTAAGATCATTTCTGAAACTGTGTTTCGTTATGTTTTCTGAGTGTATATTTTGAAAAACATAAAAATGAAACTTTGTTTGGTTATATTTTTTCAAAACCCATTTCATTTTCAAAAAACCAAAAAAAAACACAATATTTTTTGGAAATGAAAACAAAAAGTGAAAACAATTTTTTTTCGTTTTCAAAAAACCCAAAAAAACAACATAGTTGAAAACAGTGTTTTCGAAATGGTTTTGAAAATGTTAAATAAACAAACGCTATTTTGAAATCGTTTTCATTTTTTGTGTTTTTGAAAATAGTAAATCATTCTCAGAAACAAAAACAAACGCCCCCGAAATCATTTTTACTCTAGACAGTCCTTTAGCACTGTACAGTTGTGATCTCATGAACAGTGGTCTCATCATCTCATCATCTTCTCCTTGTCATCTTAGATCTCGTCATCTCATTACTATAAAATGTTTATCTTCAATCAATAAACATTTACAAATTTAAAATAAACTAACTTACTTGGACTGACGAGTAGGCTGCGCTTTGTGCCAGGAGGGATATGGTCAAACTACTCTGATACCAACTATGATGGCCTGCCCTTCGTGGAGGCCAAATGGCACCATCGTGGTCAAGCTCTGAAGCCGACTGTGATCGATTGTTGCTTCATGGGTCGTCGACAACATACTTAAACTTACTTTTAACTTGCTCTGATACTACCTGTGACGGCTGGCATCTTAGTTTTAACATGCTTTCTTTAATATGCCTATTTTAACTTCCCATTTGAACATGAAAATAGGGAATAAAATTTTTTTTTCTTTCGCAAAATATTTCTGTAATGCGTAACTTACAGAAATATTTTATTTCAGAATTGCATATAAAATACAACAATTTTCTTTTCTTCAAATCTTCTCCTTCAAATCACTCAGTGAAAGACTAGTAGCAGGACCATATCCATAGTGGATTCCCTATCCCCATTGGCACACAGATATCCTGCCACTATCCAGGTAATCTACTGGACAGATACAGGTTTCTTACGTACAACATGAACAAACTTGTCAGCTAAAACTCAGTAAGTTCAAACATAAATACGTGACATATAAAAGCTCTTACCATATCGTAACGAGCATCTCTGTTACCAACTGTGACATCAGCGTAATCATAACACATAACATAGCTCTATCACCAACTATGACCTTAGAGCATTAACATAACATATGGTATACACCATTCATTACTTTAAACATTCATACGTAACATAGTAAGCATACTTAACACTTACTTGAACATCATAAACATACTTGATATCATATCATACTTCAAATTACTTACTTTTCATAAGCTTATTTCACAACACATCACATACTAGTATCATATACTAGTATCAATAACATTCATATATATAAAATACTCGTACCATATAGTATCGAGCATTAACCTCTGTTACCAAACTGTGGCATCAATAACCAAAAAGAATAATTTAATCATGAATAGTACTACTCGTCAGGAATAGTACCTCAACTTTGACCAAACACTACTCACGTCAACTCTGATCAAGATCACTAAAGGTACAGTTAGTGTATATTATTCTCAATTATGGTTCCCAATTCAGTTTTGGGTCATTATCTTTTATTTAGCTCTGGATTTGGATCTATATTGGCCGTATCGATGGTGCGCGCTATTGGGAGGGACCGTCAGCCAATCCTCCAGTCTAATGAACCTTCGGTTCTATCATCGTAGGATCTAAAAAAGAACCCCCAGGTGATCATTTCTGGGAGCTGGTATGCCATCAGTGGTTTCATTACCATCTTTCAATTATAGTTCCTACCGGGTGGTATTATTTATCATCTCAAAGTCAGGAACTTCTATTACTCATATGTCTTACTTATTTTCTCTCTAAGGGTGTGTCTTTATTTTAGTCACACTCTTTCCATAGTGTACCCACAGTACACTTCTCATTTTCTTATCTCGTTGGGGTGTTAGTTAATCTACACCCTAGTGCCTGTAGGACTTAACACCAAATATACAATTAGTGCATAATTAGTATTACTGCATTTCACATTGTAGACAAATTTAAAAGTCTAAACTTACTGCATATAACACATCAACATAAATATGTCAAGTCAATTTATATATGACTTTGACATAAGACATAGTTCATAACATGACTAGTCCATTCGTGTTGTAGTCAATTAAATGCTTGAACTTACGGATACTCTTGCACCTATCTCCCTTCCCGGGTCCACAGACGTTCCATCGTTGTGTCTGCATTGGGTTCTTATAACTGGAAAATCAACGGTTATTTTCAATATTATTTCATACATGAAACTGAACAAAACATAAAAATTTTACGTTTTATTTCTCAATCATAAACTTAGGGGTCTAAAATCCCATTTTCCACTTTTTCGTTAACTTTTGGTAAAATTACCATTTTTCAATTATGGCCTTAGGACACCGTTTTTAGCCTTAACTGCCCTTTTCCTAACTTTTGAAAAAATAACCATTTTGTCCCTAACTTTTGACAAAATGACCGTTTTGCCTCCAGTTCACTTTTCTCATTGTGATCCCACTTTCCGTTCGTTTAAAACCTAAATTTAGCCCTTAGAATATTATTTCAATTATTCTAAGACATTCACGATCCTTTCCGAGCATTTTGAAATTTTTTGGTCAAAATGACCATTTTGCCCCTGATGGGTCTTGCGACCATATTATTTTCATTTTAATATTCTATCGAGCTATTCTATGCGCAAAAATCATGATATAATTTTTCTTAGGCTTTACTAAATTTTTATGGAATCCTTTATCGCAATTTCTCATTTTACTATTCACTGACCCTCGAGTGGCACTATTCCGACTCTCGGTCGTTAATCCTCTTTTTCGCAGGCCTAGGTCACCAAGGGGGCTCGGGTTCCCATCCTGACCATATTTTACCCTTCGGTTCCTAAAATACCCCTTTGTGCCATTTTTGAAATTTCGACAGCATTTCTGCTTAATTTTTAGGTTCCCGGCATTTAGGAAACGCCTCAAAACCATCAAACCAAATTCTAATATACCACGTACTATACCAGGGGCCTATATTTTTACGTAAAATTCAATTTTTACGTAAAAATCTTCACATTCCCACACATTTTTTTTTCATCATTTCCATCCATTTTTCTTACAATTTCACATGGTAAAATACATAATTAATACATAATTAATACATAATCATTTCAAAACATAAATTAAGGAATGAAGGGATCGAAATCACTACCGAAATTGTCCCATCGGCGATTGAATGAACCGTTCGGCCTCACACAAACAAACTTTTTTCCACCATTCTTCACTTTTCAAGTTTCGGTTTGCAAATCCGATGCTATGAATGTGTCTGGAACATCGAAAATAGGCCAACGGGCTATTTTTCAATTTTTGGTCATAGGGTCACCGTTGACTTGCATTGACCATCATTGATCGGCGCTGACTCATCGTTAACCGACGTTGATTGGCTGTGGTGATGAAAAAGGCCGACACCATCTCATAGATCTCGACGTGAGGAACCCATTGGTGGTGTCAATTTCACCAATCGAGGCCCCTATCGTCGGAATCAAACCCCCTAAAGTTTGTCGATGGTGGCGTTGTTTAATCTCCACCGTGCCAGGGTTGTTGCCCAAAATTCGTTTGTAGATTTTGTTCCTCGTGCTTCTTTAAGCATTTTGGTACCAACCATGTCACTCAACTCCACTGGAATCGTCAGATTCCAAGGCAGCGATGGCGACGGGCAAACTTAGGTAGCGCGATCAGGCGGCCGTTGAGCTAAAATAAGTCTTGGGTTTTGTTCTACTCTTCACCACAATTCCATTGGGATTGGAATCGCGGCATTAGGATGTCAGACGACGGAGATATGGCGGTTCAAAAATTTCAGCCACCAGCAGCTTCAGGCGGCGCGTGCGGCGTGCTCCGGTGGCTGCTCCGTCAACTCGATCCACCTTTGGACTCAGCTCGGTGAGAGCTTTCCAACGAGAGCGGTGGTGTCGAAAATAGACACCGTTTCCAGTGGTGTTCATTTTTGGGTAGTGTGGGGAGAAACTAAGATAAGGCAAAATTATGAGACCCTATTTGCAACTATCAATTTTTTGCCCTTCTATATACTTTTTTTTGTCTAAAATTTCGACATGAGCTATCCTGACTAATTTGGGCATACTGAATTCAAATATATCAGTTTTAATTTTATCCGAGGTCATCTTCACTAGTTTCCGGTACTGCAAATTGTTAGGAAATGCCCTAAGTATTAGAGACATTTTGATGTATTCATTTTGAACTAGATAATAAAATTATACATAGAGGTTATTCATTACATTGCTATCTGTCCTCGTCTTATTTACATGTTAAAGTAAATGTAAGCAAATATGGCTCACTGACTGCTTGTGTTAAAACTGTTAGAACGTTGCATGCAATGGACTTTTGTATGCGAGAAGACAATGTTCTAAAGTTAGCAGTCTAAACTATGGTCTGTAGTCTATGAGGTTAGACCGAGCATTTAACTCATGTTAAGACTATTATGTTGTCTAAAGCCTTAGAGGGGACGGTTTGTCTTGACTATCTGGAGCTGGACTCCCAAGTAGAGACATGGATATGTTGCTCGGTGGTGACATATTAGACCGGGACTAAAGTGTGATTGATCTACGTAGTCCGCTATGAGTGGATCAATCTGCTTTTGACGTTCATTGTGCAATAACCTTAATCCTGAGTAAATGAACTACTTCATGTATATGACTTGTGTACTTTGATGTTCCAATGGCTAAAGCGTCTCAGAGGTAGTAAGCTTATAGACCGGCTCGTTGGGTGCATGACTTGTATACGATTAAGGGTTTGTTTGTAGCTATCGGAATCATAGCTCTGAGGAGTTAAAGGTATCCTCTTAAAGGCATTATACTGAATGTGAAAATGGACAAGGCCTTGGGTCGTCTGCTGGGCGGATGACTTCTTATTCACATATGGTGAATAATCATTTTCTTAATTCGGTAGTATAATGGAACTTTAAGATAGCCTGATCAGTAGGATTAAACGGACTTTGACCTAAGGTTGATCATGGATATCATATGAGGGTTTTGCATATATGACAAGGTCATTGGATAGTAGCTCGTCACAGGCTTACGTAATACGGTATATAATTGGGAGTTCAGTTTCAGGTTTATAGTGGTGTGACTCTGAAACTAGTGATCATATGATTGAGTTGTTCGGTAAAGAATGATGATCATATGGAATCACGGGAGCTCGATTATGTATGTACAATCAGTCCCTCTACTAGCTCCACATAATTCCTTAACGTTTGGCAAATTGATTTGTGTATGCTATTGGCTGGTTTATTATGCATGGAAGGTGATGACACAGGATTAGGATGGTAGACAAGATTCTCTCCGGTTGGATTCAGATTTTGTTTTGGATAATAGAGTACACAATTATTCGAACTCCAAATAAAGTTGCCATGATTTTATTTGAGATTGGATTGGAGTTGTAGAAAATTATCCATGAGAACAAGAATATGAAACACAACCGTTTTGTGGAATTTGAAATTTCAATTTTGAAATTTGAAATTTGAATTTTGAAATTTGAAATTTGAATTTTGAATTTGAAATTCGAATTTGAAATTTGAATTTGAAATTCGAATTTGAAATTTGAAATTTGAAATTTGAATTTGAAATTTGAATTTGAAATTTGAAATTCAAATTTTGAATCACAGTCCAAGTAGGATTCGAATTTGTTGTGGAAAATCCACAAGGTTTGAAATTCGAATTTGAGTTGGATTTGGAGAGGATAATCTTGTTAGAATCCTACTTGAATTTTGAATCCAAATCCCAACAAAAGTGGACGAAATTTTTGAGGATAATTCTCATGGAAAAATTTAGATTTTTATGGATAAGATTCAAGGGAATAATTCAAGTTTCAATCCCAGTTGAATTTGGATTCTCTCCTCTCTGAAAAGTGGCCGAAAATTTGGAGAATCTCTCCTAGGAAATTCAGTTATTTTTTGGATAAGGTTGAGATAAGATTCAATCTTGAAAATCCTAGTGGAATTTTGATTCTTCCTTATCCTAAAAGTGGCCGAAAATTTGGAGAAGATTTTCTCCTAGAAATTTCGGATTTTTTGGTTGAAAAAGGGAGATAAAATTCTAGTTAAAATCTTGTTTAGATTTGGATTGGATTTATCCTAAGAAAACTGAATTTAATTGTGGAGATTCTCCCTTGGAAAATTTGGATTTTATGGATATGGATAAGGGAAAATATCTTTTCCTAATCCAATTCAAATTCAGAGAATCACCTCATGCAGGTCTATAAATAGAGGTCCTGCCACTCCAGTTCTCTCAGACCACAGACTCTCAGGTGAGCAGGCTTATTGTTGCACAGCTCATCGTGACAATAAAGTTCTTTAGAGATCTGGGTGGTCGGAAGAAGACTAGCAGTGCTAGCATACCGATCGAGGTTCAGAGTGCCCACACACTCAGCCATTCGGGAATTGGAGAATAGTAGAGAAGGCTAGTTGGTTGAAGCCTCCGGTCATTCTCCTCCTGCAAGATTGGCGTCCTTGAGGTATGAGTTTTAATTGTTGTTGATTTATTGTATATGGCATCATGAGATATTTAACGATCTAAAAATTTTTATTGTTCCACTGTGCCACTCTGATACGTTTTTACCGAATTATTATCCTACAAATGGTATCAGAGACATCTCATGACTATGCCATGTACATAAATTAGACAATTACTTAGTCTTTTTATTTATGTACGGATTTGATATTTAGAGAGTGGCATTCTAGGGTTCCTTTATGTTGTTATCATGGATTATGTATAAAGTATGTGGTTATTTTAATTTTTTGAATTATTATAAGCATGCTTGTTTATACCGGTTATGGTTCCTTAGAATTTAAAAAAATTGTATCTAGGAATTTTATGTAACCATGGGAGCAGTTTATTAACACTGTAATTTTCCCATGGATTTTAATTTCTATCTCTTAGAATTTTTATGGTTAGAATTTTTTGTATACCGGAAACGGTTTAGGAAATTTTATGTAATTATTCTTGGGGGAGATTGAAGATTGAAGACCGTAATTTATTTTTCCCAAAAGTTAAATTTGATTTAAAGGTTGAAATTTTGATTGTGTGAAAATTTCAATTTAATTGGGATTCAAATTAATTTTTGGAGATCCTAAAAGGTAAATTGGAATATGGCACGAAAATCGAGACACGACCCCTCGGGATAGGCCGACGGACCTTGGTGGGGCTGCAGCCCCTGCCCTCGGGCAGGATGGGGCTGCGGCAGCCCCTGTGCAGGCCCACACCACCCACGGCCGCAGGCTTGGCCTGCAGCCAAGGGTGGCCGTGGCCTGCCCAAGGCTAGCCGCAGCCTGGGCGTGCAGCCTGCCGGCTGCTGCGCCCAGCCTGGGCGTGCAGCCTGGCGCTGCAGGCTTGGCCTGCAGCCCGGCAGGGCTGCACATGGGGGCGGCCGTGGGCTGCCAGCCCCATCGGGGTTGGTGGCTGCCGCCTACAGGGGCGGCGGTCCGACGGTCCAAAAATCAGAAAATTTTGATTTTTAAATTTGAGATTTAATTTTAAAACATGTTTAAAAAATATGTAATTAAAAATTTGAAATTTTTGAAATTACATATTATTACACACGATGTTTAAAATTGTTTAAAATTTAAATTTGAAATTTAAATTTGAAATTCGAATTTGGAATTTGAATTTGAAATTTAAATTTTTGGATATTTAAATTTTAAATAATTATTGGGATGAGAAATAAATGGAGAGGCTACATAAAGAAGGATACAAGAAGACGGAACAAAATTCAAGACCCAAAGAATGCTTTGGATGGAATTTTGTAATCTTTATTTTCTTTGTTCTAGGATGGAACCATAGCTTGGTTATTCTGTCAATTATTTTTTCTGTGATATGTCATGGATGTATAAATATGTATTGATGGATGTTTTGTATGCATATTTGATAACATGTCATATAGGACAGGTGAGTGCCGCTCATACTATATTGATCATACATAATTTGTCAAAACTTGCATGTTTTTCAAAATATTGAGTGGGAGAGGGTTTCAAACAAAACCCACAGCTTCCATTGTTGATCTATATGTGAAAGCATGGTAATGTCTCGCGTCAGTTCTGCCCTGATCACACCCCTCGGTAGGTGTTTACCGCCGTCGGTATACTAGATTGGATCTCCTATGTGGAAAACATGTTCGGGTGCGATCCTATTCATGACCACCCCTCGGTGGCTTGGTAGGACGGGGATCGGGCTACGTAAACAATGGTTATACACTCAAGACTCGTCTAGTTATTAACCTTCCCTAGAAGCTCTGTTAACTAAACTGGTGGCCAAATAAGCGGTTATTAATATATGTCTTAACCTTGGAGGATTTAAGGCAACATATATTAATTGGATGGGGTCCATGTTCCGGCTATTTGTTCTCATGACCAACCCTCGGTGGCTTGGGGCAATAGGTGCTGAGAATTACCGTTGCAATGCTACATGTTTTTCAAGTTTCATGTAGGAACATACTTGTATGTTTTATTTGCTAAATTATCTGTATATTTGCTTGGGCTTTGTAATGATGTCTAGTATAATTTTATTTCAGTTTAAAATGTCACCGACACCCCTCATTTCAATACTTACTGAAAATAAGTTGAATGGCAACAATTATAAAGATTGGAAAAGAAATCTATTAATAGTTCTCAGCTGCGAGAGACACAAGTTCGTACTGGACGAACCATGCCCACCTGGGCCCAAACCTGACACACCACTTGAGGAGGTCCCGGTTACCTATAATCGTTGGAGAGAATCCAATGAGATAGCTCGATGCTACATCCTTGCTAGCATGACGAGTGCTTTACAAAAGCAGCATAAGACTTATCAAGTTGCTGGGGAGATCATGGAAAATCTGGAGGACATGTTCGAAGGCCAAGAAAAATTGGCTCGACAGTCCGCTATCACCAGCATTATGAACTCCAAGCAAAAGGCGAGTACTCCGGTGAAGGACCATATGATCACTCTAATGGGATTCTTTGCTGAGGCTGCCGAGAATGGTGCTGAGTTAGACTACAACACCCAGATCGAGATGGTGTTCAAGACTCTGTCTAAAGATTTTGTGGGGTTTAAGACCGCATACAATCTGGCGACAAAGGAGTTAGGACTAACCGAGCTCATGAAGCAACTACAGGCTTATGAGCGGATGATCAGGAATGAGGATGTGGTCTGACCTAAAGGTGAGGCCAATTTGGCGGAATCTTCCAATCCCTTACGGAAGAGGAAGAGGCCAAATAAGAAGCAAGTGGCTTCTAGTTCTTCTAATCCTCCTGTCTCGGATGGGAAGAAGAAGAAGAAGAACAAGAAGCCAAAGGACCCTAAAAAGTCCAAATGCTTCCATTGTGGGAAGGTAGGTCACTTCAAGAAGGCTTGCCGGGAATTCCTAGCCGCTAAGGGCAAGGAAGGTAAGGAACTTCATTACTTGGAAGCGTGTTTGGTGGAAGAATCGAAAGACACTTGGGTCATTGATTCGGGCGCCACTAATCATGTTTGTGTTTCTATGCAGGGGTTCGTGGAAATGAGAAGTCTACATGATAGGAGCCTCTCGTTGCGGACTGGAGATGGTAGCTTTGTGGTGGCTGAAGCAATGGGAGATGTTCATCTTTATTTTGATCAATTTAGGTTTATTTTTAAGACTGTTTTTATGTTCCTAATTTTAGGAGGAACCTTATATCGGTAGCTTGTTTAATAAAGGATTCTTATTCAGTTTCTTTTAGTAAAAGAGTTGATATTCGTAGAAATAAGTCTTTTATCTGTTCTGGATGGATGGATGGAAACCTATATTTGATTAAACCAAAGATGTACTCACTGCTTGACACTGAATTAATTGATAACTCTAAAAGGTTGAAAGTTTCTCACTCTAACAAGGCGTATCTTTGGCATTTAAGACTTGGTCATATTAATCAGGATAGGATTCAAAGATTGGTGAAAGACGGTCCTCTGGAATCTCTGGAGGAGGTACAACTTCCCCAATGTGAGTCTTGTCTAGAGGGTAAAATGACTAAGAGGTCTTTTGGAGCTAAGGGTACAAGGGTTCAGGAGCTCTTAGAAATTATGCATACTGACGTATGTGGCCCCATGAACGTCACAGCACGAGGAGGGTTCGAGTATTATGTCTTTTTTATAGATGATTACTCGAGGTATGGATATGTGTATCTTATACACCGCAAAAGCGAAACCTTTGATAAATTCAAAGAGTATCGTGCGGAAGTGGAAAACCAATTGGATAAATCCATAAAGACACTTCGATCTGATCGAGGTGGCGAATATCTCTCCGATGAATTTCTAGGACATCTTGTAGAGAACAGGATTTTATCCCAATTGACTGCACCTGGTACTCCACAACAGAATGGTGTAGTCGAAAGGAGAAACAGGACCTTGTTGGATATGGTACGGTCCATGATGAGTTATTCAACGCTGCCATTATCATTGTGGGGATATGCTTTACAAACGGTGTGCTATATTCTGAACCAGGTTCCAAGCAAATCAATTCCCAGAACTCCGTATAAATTTTGGCATGGCAGGAAGCCCTCCCTTGGACATATGAGAATATGGGGCTGCCCGGCACATGTACTGGATGGGGATGCGAAAAAGTTGGAACCAAGATCAGAATTATGCATGTTTGTAAGGTATCCAAAAGGAACTAAAGGAGGTCTGTTCTATAACCCGAAGGAACAAAAAGTCATTGTCTCAACCCATGCGACATTCTTGGAGGAAAGTCACATGAATGACTTTAAACCTCGAAGCAAAGTGGTGCTAGAGGAGTTATCAGGTGAAAGAACTGCTCCACAGATTTCGGTCTTGGACGCAAGTCCGAGTTCCAGTAAAAGACCTGCAGACGATCAATAATTTAGGGTGCCTCGTCGTAGTGGGAGGGTTTCTAAGAAACCTAATTTCTTCATGTATGATGCTGAGGTATACCAGGCCGAGGCTCATGAGCATGAGGAAGATCCGGTCATATATGATGAAGCTATAAATGATGTTGATTCTAAATCTTGGAAACAGGCTATGAACAATGAGATGGATTCTATGAAATCCAACTCTGTTTGGGAACTTGTAGATTTGCCGGATGGGATAAAACCCATTGGATGCAAATGGGTCTACAAAAGAAAGAAGGATGCGGAAGGGAGAGTAGAAACTTTCAAAGCTAGACTGGTTGCAAAGGGATACACGCAAAAGGCTGGAATCGATTACGAGGAAACCTTTTCACCTGTTGCTATGCTGAAGTCTATCCGTATTCTTCTATCCATTGCTGCGGCTCTCGATTACGAGATCTGGCAAATGGATGTCAAGACGGCATTCTCGAATGGCCATCTTGAAGAGTGTATCTATATGATACAGCCCGAAGGGTTTGTAGCAAAAGGCCAAGAAAGGAAAGTCTGCAAGTTGCTTAGATCCATTTATGGATTAAAACAAGCATCCCGCTCATGGAACCAGAGGTTTGATCAAGCGATTAAGACATATGGTTTTGAGCAGAACGTTGATGAACCTTGTGTTTATAAACGTATTAAGGATGGAAAAGTGGTCTTTCTAATACTCTATGTCGATGATGTACTACTTATTGGGAATGATGTAAGGAACTTATCATCGGTCAAGCTTTGGTTACACCAACAGTTTGACATGAAGGACTTGGGAGAAGCTAATTATGTTCTAGGCATTCTTCTCTTCAGAGATCGAAAGAACAAAATGATAGCGTTATCCCAAGCTTCATACTTAGATAAAATAATTGACAAATATGCAATGCTAGAGGCAAAGAAAGGCTCACAACCTTCTATTGCTGGTCTAACTCTTTCATTGGATGACTGTCCCAAGACATCGGAAGAAAGAGAGCGTATGAGTAAGGTCCCTTATGCATCCGCTGTGGGTAGCCTTATGTACGCTATGCTTTGCACTCGCCCGGACATATGTTTTGCAGTAGGTATGGTGAGTCGATATCAAGCGAATCCTGGAACCAAGCACTGGCAAGCAGTAAAGCAGATACTCAAGTATCTTAAGAGAACGAGGGATTATATGCTGGTGTATTCTGGAGGGGACCTAACACCCGTAGGATACACGGACTCAGACTTCCAGACTTGTAAGGATTTGAGGAAGTCAACATTAGAGGGCATATGGAGACAGGATAAGTAGATGTATGTAAGATCGCGTCCGAGGACAACATTGCCAATCCCTCTACTAAGACTTTGGTGGCTAGAAGCTTTGAGAGGAATGTAGAGGCGATGGGGATGCGTAACATGACACATCTACTGGCTTAGGGCAAGTGGGAGATTGTTAGGAAATGCCCTAAGTATTAGGGACATTTTGATGTATTCATTTTGAACTAGATAATAAAATTATACATAGAGGTTATTCATTACATTGCTATCTGTCCTCGTCTTATTTACATGTTAAAGTAAATGTAAGCAAATATGGCTCACTGACTGCTTGTGTTAAAACTGTTAGAACGTTGCATGCAATGGACTTTTGTATGCGAGAAGACAATGTTCTAAAGTTAGCAGTCTAAACTATGGTCTGTAGTCTATGGGGTTAGACCGAGCATCTAACTCATGTTAAGACTATTATGTTGTCTAAAGCCTTAGAGGGGACGGTTTGTCTTGACTGTCTGGAGCTGGACTCTCAAGTAGAGACATGGATATGTTGCTCGGTGGTGACATATTAGACCGGGACTAAAGCGTGATTGATCTACGTAGTCCGCTATGAGTGGATCAATCTGCTTTTGACGTTCATTGTGTAATAACCTTAATCCTGAGTAAATGAACTACTTCATGTATATGACTTGTGTACTTTGATGTTCCAATGGCTAAAGCGTCTCAGAGGTAGTAAGCTTATAGACCGGCTCGTTGGGTGCATGACTTGTATACGATGAAGGGTTTGTTTGCAGATATCGGAATCATAGCTCTGAGGAGCTAAAGGTATCCTCTTAAAGGCATTATACTGAATGTGAAAATGGACAAGGCATTGGGTCGTCTGCTGGGCGGATGACTTCTTATTCACATATGGTGAATAATCATTTTCTTAATTCGGTAGTATAATGGAACTTTAAGATAGCCTGATCAGTAGGATTAAACGGACTTTAACCTAAGGCTGATCATGGATATCATATGAGGGTTTTGCATATATGACAAGGTCATTGGATAGTAGCTCGTCACAGGCTTACGTAATACGGTATATAATTGGGAGTTCAGTTTCAGGTTTATAGTGGTGTGACTCTGAAACTAGTGATCATATGATTGAGTTGTTCGGTAAAGAATGATGATCATATGGAATCACGGGAGCCCGATTATATATGTCCAATCAGTCCCTCTACTAGCTCCATATAATTCCTTAACGTTTGGCAAATTGATTTGTGTATGCTATTGGCTGGTTTATTATGCATGGATGGTGATGACACAGGATTAGGATGGTAGACAAGATTCTCTCTGGTTGGATTCAGATTTTGTTTTGGATAATAGAGTACACAATTATTCGAACTCCAAATAAAGTTGCCATGATTTTATTTGAGATTGGATTGAAGTTGTAGAAAATTATCCATGATAACAAGAATATGAAACACAACCGTTTTGTGGAATTTGAAATTTGAATTTTGAAATTTGAAATTTGAATTTTGAAATTTGAATTTTGAATTTTGAATTTGAAATTTGAATTTGAAATTCGAATTTGAAATTTAAATTTGAAATTTGAAATTTGAAATTTGAAATTTGAATTTGAAATTTGAATTTGAAATTTGAAATTCAAATTTTGAATCACAGTCCAAGTAGGATTCGAATTTGTTGTGGAAAATCCACAAGGTTTGAAATTCGAATTTGAGTTGGATTTGGAGAGGATAATCTTGTTAGAATCCTACTTGAATTTTGAATCCAAATCCCAACAAAAGTGGACGAAATTTTTGAGGATAATCCTCATGGAAAAATTCAGATTTTTGTGGATAAGATTCAAGGGAATAATTCAAGTTTCAATCCCAGTTGAATTTGGATTCTCTCCTCCCTGAAAAGTGGCCGAAAATTTGGAGAATCTCTCCTAGGAAATTCAGTTATTTTTGGATAAGGTTGAGATAAGATTCAAGCTTGAAAATCCTAGTGGAATTTTGATTCTTCCTTATCTTAAAAGTGGCCGAAAATTTGGAGAAGATTTTCTCCTAGAAATTTCAGATTTTTTGGTTGAAAAAGGGAGATAAAATTCTAGTTAAAATCTTGTTTAGATTTGGATTGGATTTATCCTAAGAAAACCGAATTTAATAGTGGAGATTCTCCCTTGGAAAATTCGGATTTTATGGATATGGATAAGGGAAAATATCTTTTCCTAATCCAATTCAAATTCAGAGAATCACCTCATGCAGGTCTATAAATAGAGGTCCTGCCACTCCAGTTCTCTCAGACCACAGACTCTCAGGTGAGCAGGCTTATTGTTGCACAGCTCATCGTGACAATAAAGTTCTTTAGAGATCTGGGTGGTCGGAAGAAGACTAGCAGTGCTACCATACCGATCGAGGTTCAGAGTGCCCACACACTCAGCCATTCGGGAATTGGAGAATAGTAGAGAAGGCTAGTTGGTTGAAGCCTCCGGTCATTCTCCTCCTGCAAAATTGGCGTCCTTGAGGTATGAGTTTTAATTGTTGTTGATTTATTGTATATGGCATCATGAGATATTTAACGATCTAAAAATTTTTATTGTTCCGCTGCGCCACTCTGATACGTTTTTACCGAATTATTATTCTACACAAATTTCTGGTCAAAATTTACCTTTTGTACTCAATTAACTAATTTGAGCATTCGGATAGGCTATACTGACTAATTTGGGCGTGCTGAACCCAAATTTATCAGTTTTATTTTCATCCAAGGTCATCTTGATCAGTTTTCTAGTACTACATATTTCCCAGTCAAAATTTACTTTTTGTGCTCAAATGACTAATTTGAGCATTCTGATTCTAAATATATCAGTTTTATATCAAGAAAATGTCATCTTGAGCAATTTCTTGATACCGCATCTCAAAAATAACATTTTATGCTCAATTGACTATTTTGAGCATACTGATTCTAAATATATCAGTTTTACATCAAGAAAAGGTTATCTTGCTCAATTTCTTGATACTATGTGTAACACACGCACACACATAAAACATCACAACCATAACTCTTTCGTCTTTTAGTGGACTTATCTTACCACAAGTCACCTTCTAAAGCTCTTGATACCAAAATGTCACCGTTTTTTCCTGTTTGGGTTCTGTAAAATTTTTCCACAACCGAATTTCTCACTTTTAACATTGTCATAACATTTTATCATGTTCTAAACAATATTAAATCATTCATTTTACATTTTAAACCTAAAAATCATAATGTATATTCAATGTACCTATTTTCCAAGAAGGGTGAAATTTCTTAGTTGTCACAGAAAGGATGGCCATTTTGCCAGAAACTGTCCTGAGAATAGGCAAAATGTGCAGGGTTCGTTCTAGACATAGCAACAACATCCCCAAGCACATGCAATCCAGGCAAAAGTTGAAGGTTCTACAGCTTCAGACAGGCAAGAAAGACCACAAGGCATACCTCATGTGGATGCTAGAGTAATGGTGTATACCAAGGAGGATGTGGAAGCCAGGACGTCCAATGTAGTGACAGGTTAGTTTTCTATCGCTAATCATTTGGCGTCTGTTTTATTTGATTCTGGTGCTACGCATTTGTTTATTTCATACCAATTTGCGAACAAGATAGGATATCCTAAAGACAATATGGGTATGACCTTTAGAACAGCTTTAACCTCAAGAGAAGTATTGATGTCCAATTATTGGTTGCCTCATGTGCCAATAATTGTGGCAAATAGGGAGTTGTATACAGAATTGATCGTGATGGAGCTTGCTGATTATGATATAATACTAGGAATGGATCTCCTAGAGAAGTATCAAGCCACGATCGACTGTCGAAAGCAGAAGATAATGTTCCAAACCGACCAGAAAGATGGATATGAATATGTCGGTTTGTCATGCAAACTGAGGAAGATAATGATCAACTCAATGAAAGCAAGAAGGCTAATGTCTAGCTGCTATGCTGGTTATTTAGCATATATAGTGGATGTAAAAGAGGAACGGAAGCTTTAACCCGAAGATATTCCTATTGTGAATGAGTTTATTGATGTCTTCCTAGAAGAATTACCCGGATTGCCACTAGAACGAGAAATTTCCGTTGAGATCGAATTGATGCCAGAAACTGCACCCATCTCAAAGGCACCGTACCGGATGGCATCGGTAAAGTTGAAAGAGTTATAAGAGCAGCTGAAAGAGCTTATTGACAAGGGATTTATACGTTAGAGCTATTGCCCATGAGGTGCTCCCGTACTGTTTGTGAAGAAGAAGGATGGATCATTCTGAATGTGCATCAACTACCGGGAGTTGAAAAAGGTCACTGTCAGGAATAGGTATCTGTTACCTAGAATGGACGACTTGTTTGACCAACTCAAAGGTGCAGTGGTATTCTCTAAGATAGATATACGATCAGGATACCATCATTTGTGGATCAAGGAGAGCGACATTCACAAGACTGTATTTCAGACCCGTTACGGTCATTACGAATTCTTTGTGATGCCGTTTGTGTTAACAAATGCTCCAGCTGCACTTATGGACTTGATGAATTGAGTTTTCAAAGAATATCTAGATAAGTTTGTCATTGTGTTTATCGATGACATACTTATATAATCAAGGACTACTAAGGAGCACGACGAACACCTAAGGATTGTCTTGTAGATGATAAGGAAGCATCAACTCTATGCCAAATTTTCTAAGTGTGAATTTTGGCTAGATAGAGTACACTTCCTTGGACATGTGGTTTCCAAGGAAGGAATTGCCATGGACTCAGTAAAAGTAGAGGCGATCAATGAGTGGCCCGCACCTAAGAATGGGACTGAAATACGGAGTTTTTTAGGTTTAGTTGGCTATTATCGAAGATTTGTTGAGGGATTCACACGACTCACTGCACCTCTCAAGGCTCTTACACGTAATGAGAGAAAGTTCAAGTGGACTGAGGTGTGCGAAAGAAGTTTTCAAGAGCTGAGAAGGCGATTAACAAGTGCACCAATTCTTACACTTCCTACTAAAGGGGAGATGTTCGTAATTTACAATGATGCGTCAAAGATGGGATTAGGAGCTATCCTGATGCAAGGTGATAAGGTGATTGCTTATGTCTCACATCAATTAAAAGAGCATGCAGAGAACTTTGGGATCATCTTACGCATGTTGAAGGATCACCAACTGTATGCCAAATTCTCCAACTGTGAGTTTTGGCTAGAGAATGTTTATTTCTTAGGTCACATAGTCTCTAAAGAAGGAGTATCCATAGACCCCATGAAAATTGAGGCAGTTAGTGTGTGGCTAGCTCCGAAGAACATGACAGAAATACATAGTTTTCTCGGCTTAGCAGGATATTACCGACACTTTGTCGAAGGTTTTTCTAAGTTAGGCATGCCACTCGTAGCACTTACTAGAAGGGAAAAGAAGTTCGAGTGGACAAACAAGTGTGAGGAAGGTTTTCAAGAGCTGAAACGGTGACTCACAAGTGCTCCAATACTAACCATTCCAGACTTTGGTCAAGGAAGCTTTGTAATTTTTAGCGATTCATCTAAGACGGGATTAGGAGTTGTTTTGATGTAGAAAGGCAGAGTAGTTGCATACGCCTTGTGACAGCTTAAGGACAACTAGAAAAAATACCCAACGCATTATCTGGAACTCGCAGCGGTAGTTTTTGCACTGAAGATTTGGAGACACTACCTCTACGGAGTCAAGTATGAGATCTACACTGACCACCAGAGCCTCAAGTGTATCTTCACACAGAAGGAGCTTAACATAAGGCAACGAAGATGGCTAGAGTTGGTCAATGATTATGACTATGAAATCCTTTACCATCTAGGAAAAGCTAACAAGGTAGTCGATGCATTAAGTCGAAAGTATTCTACTTTGCTTATGACTATCAGTGTCTTGCCAAGAGCTCTATAGAGGGAGCTATGCAGCAATGAGATCGAGATTCTAATGGGAAGATTGTCTGACCTGACTCTCCAACCGACACTTTTGAATGAGATCAAGGTCGGCCAAGAACTCGATTCATCCTTAATCAAGTCAAGAAAGGAAGCTATGGAGGATAAAATTTCAGAATTTAGAGTCTTTAAAGACGACATACTCTATTACAAGAGTATGTGTTCCGAAAGAGGAAGAACTCAAGAAGCGAATCCTTTCGAAGGCTCATGAGGTGCCATATTCCATACATCTGAGAGCCAACAGGATGTATAAAAACCTGAAAAGAAACTTTTGGTGGCCTGGAATGAAGAATGACATCGCTGAATTTGTAGCCAAATGCCTTACTTGTTAGTAGGTTAAGGCGGAACACTAATGCCCGGCAGGGGAATTGCAGAAAATCGAGCTACCAAAATGAAAATGGGATCAGATCACCATGGATTTTGTAGTCAGATTACCAAGAACCTCTGATGGCAATGACGCAATTTGGGTAATCGTAAACAGATTAATGAAATCAGCCTGATTTTTAGCCATAAAGGTTAGCTATTTGGTAGAACGATTAGCAAAGATCTACGTGGCCTAAATAGTAAGGCTACATAGAGTGCCAACATCAATCATTTTAGATCATGACGGTCATTTCACATCTAGGTTTTGGCAAAGCATTCAGACTACATTAAGATCCAAGTTAAAATTCAGCACAGCCTTCCACCCTCAAACCGATGGGCAGTCTGAAAGGACCATACAAACATTGGAAAACATGTTGAGAGTTTGCATCCTTGACTTTAAGGGGAACAGGGATAAGAAGCTACTCTTGATTGAGTTCTCATACAACAACAGCTATCACTCCTCAATAAGAATGACACCATACGAGGCACTTTATGGAAGGAAATACAGGTACCCAGTTTATTGTTATGAGACTGGAGAGAAACAACTAGGTAGCATAGACTTCATCAAGAATACCATGGTGGACGTGAATCTGATACGAGAAAGGTTAGATACAGTGCACAGTTGCCAGAAGAGTTTTGCCAATAAGCACCGTAGACATTTAGAGTTTCAAGTAAGAGACTCAGTCTTTTTCAAGGTAGCACACATGAAAGGGGTGATGCACTTTGGAAAGAAAGGGAAGCTCAATCCTAGGTATATAGGACCTTTCAAGATAATCGAGAGAGTCGAGAACGTAGCGTATAAATTAGCACTTCCTCTCGAGTTAGCTTCAGTGCATAACGTCTTTCACATTTCTATGCTGAAGAAGTATGTGCTAGATAGCTCTCATGTTTTGAGTCAAGAACCCGTTGAAGTGCATGCTAATCTGATGTACGAGGAGAAACCTGTGCAGATCCTGGCTAGAAAAGAAAAAGTGCTAAGGAATAAAGTCATACCCCTTGTGAAAGTCTTATGGTGAAACCATAATGTCGTAGAAGCCACTGGGAGCGCAAAGAGAACATGAAAAGAGACTTCCCAGAGTTGTTTTGATTTTCGGGGATGAAAATTTTTAAGGAAGGTAGGTTGTAATATCCGCCATGATCATGGGACGTAATTATTTTATAATAAGTAATTAACTCTATGAGTGATGACTAATTAGCAATTTGAATAAATTAAACAGAGTAAAGAAATGTTTAATTTCTATTCACATAATGAAAGGGGCAACCGAAAATAAATCGGTTCACCTTATCACATATGATTGCGTATGTGTGACATGCCGTATTAAGAAATTGGTCAAGATGACCTTTTCTTGACACGAAACTGATGTACTTATAATCAGTACACTCAAATTAGTTATCTGAGCACAAAAGTGAATTTTGAATGATAAATATGCAGTATCGAGAAAATGGTTGAGATGACATTTTCTTAACACCAAACTGATATATTTATGATCAGTATGCTCAAATTATAAATTGAATACAAAACATGAAGTTACGAATGGGATATATGCAATATCAAGAAAAGGGTCAAGATGACATTTTCTCAACCTGAAACTAATATATTTAGAGTCAGTACACTCAAACTAGTCAACTGAGCACAAAAAGTGATTTATGAGTAGGGATTATGTAGTATCTAGAAGCTAGCCAAGACGACCTTAGAAGGGCATAAAACTGATAAATTCATGATCAGCACTCCCAAATTAGCCAAGGTTGCATGTGTCTAAATTTTTGCACAAAAAAGTTATACTATGCATATGCAGTGTTAGCACAGTTTAGGACACAACCACAGAACTAAAGAGGAATAGTAAAGGGACATAGAGTAAGCTCATAAGCACTACAATCCATTTAGAAACGAATAGAATAAGAATCAGATCAAGAAAATCCATTTTTCAGTAATGGTTTGGAACATAACCAGACAATTATCAAACACCTTTGTAGGAAATTAGACTGATAAGGAAAGCTTTTCAGATAAAATTTCACCCCAAAATCTATGTATGCAGCCAAGGAACAAGGGTGAAAAGTTTTCCTCCAAACAAGGAAGCATGTTGGGAAATTTTGGTTAAAAAAATGGGTTTTTCTTTTTGGAAGACAAACCACTATTGCTTTTGTAACTCATTAATGTAATGTTGGCCTTGATTTTTCCATGCCTCCACTAGTTCTACACAAGGGACAGCAGCCAAGAAATTTATCCCACTTAACTTAGCTAAATTTAGCTTAATTACGATGCTTAGGATTAGCTAATTATGCTTAGGAATTGCCTATATATATATGTGTGCTTCGCCATTAGGACTACTTTTCTTTCTTTCTTTCCAAAAGCCATCCAAAAAGCTCTAATTTCTTCTCTTCCTTTTAGCACATAGCTGAACCTCTCCCACCCCAAAAACACACAAATTTTAACCATAAAACCTTACTTAGATTAAGCCATTCTTCAAGTCACTTTAAGGTAATCACTAAGAACCTTCTTGTGGATATTTTTCTTTAGTTAAGTTAAACCTCAAGAAATTTATTATGTATTTGAGCACATAGATTGTAATAAGTTTATTTTGAGCTTTAAGCACTTTACCATGTGATTATGTGGTTGTGTGGCTATGGTTTTTGTTTTTGTGGTTTATGGCATGCTTGGATAGTTAGGGTTTGCATGAGAAGCAAATCTATCATTATTTTTGGCCATGGATTTTGAGATTTTTGTGTATGATTTTGATAGATTTTGAGATTTTGTAAAACACAAAAGTTTTAGAAAATTCGTAATGGACGTTTTTCCATGAAATAGGCCAAGGCTAAAAGTGATGCTAAGATAGACTTTAGGGCCGTATTCTAACTGGAGGTCAAAACTGGGACTAGAAACTAGGAGCAGGGACAGTTTCTATCCCGATCATATTTTTACCCCTCGTTTCCTAAAATACCCCTTTGTGCCATTTTAGAAATTTTGGCATCATTTCCGCTTAATTTTTGGCTTCTAGGTGTTTAGGAAACGCCTCAAAACCATCTAACATATTCTAATCTACCACGTATTATACCAAAGGCCTAATTTTTACGTAAAAGCTCAACTTTTACGTAAAAATATTCACATTCTCTCACATTTTCTTTTTCGATATTTCATCCCTTTTTCTTACAATTCCTCAAGTTAGTATCCATAATTAATACATTATTATTCCAATAATAATAATATGAGGAATAAAGGAATCAAAACTACTACCGAAATTGTTCCCATCGGTGATCAAAAGAGCCGTTCGATCTCGACTGCACAATCTTTGAATCATTGATCTTCACTTTTGAAATTCTGGTTTACAAATCAGATGCCGTGGATGTGTCCGGAACGTAAAAAATAGGCCAACGAGCCATTCTTCAACTTTTTGGTCCATGGGTCATCATTGACCGGTGTTAACCACGGCGGCGATGGAAAAGGCGGCCACCATCTTGAAGAGCTCGACAAGAGGAACCTATTGGTGGTGTCAATTTCACCAATCAAGGCTCCTATCACCAGAAATCAGCCCTCGAAAGTTGGTGACGACGGCAGCAGTTAGATCTCCATCTTCCTGGCATTGTTGCCCAAAATTGATTTGGGGCTTTTGTTCTCCATGTTGTTCTCAGCATTTTGGTACCTACCTTGCAACTCAACTCTGTCGAAATCGATGGATTCCACGGCGACAACAGTGGCGGCGACGGCGAAGGCTGGGCAGTGTGATCTGGTAGCTGTTGACGTGAAAGGAGGCTTGGGTTTTGTTCTACTCTTCACCACGAATCCATTGGGACCAGAATCGTGGCATTTGGATGTCGGACGGTAAAGATATAGCTGTTCGAAATTTTTGGCCACCAGCGGCTTTGGCCGGTGCGTGCGCCTTCCTCCGGTGTCGGTGACGTCAACTCGGCACATCGTTGGACTCAGCTTGTCGAGAGCTTTTCAATGGTGTAGGCGGTGTCAAAAATGAAGGACGGATTCGGCTGGTGGTTACTGTTCACATTCGTGAGGTGTCGGGGGAGAAAAAGAGAGAAGAAAAACTTATGGGGGCCATTTTACAAGGAATCCAAAATTTCCGTCCTTTATACTAATTTTTTGAAAAAATTTAAAATAGGCTATACTAACTAAGGTGGGCATGCTGAACCCAAATATATCAGTTTTATTTTCATTCGATGTCATCTCGACCAGTTTTCCGATACTGTGATTTCCCGGTCAAAAATTACTTTTTGTGCTCAAATGACTAATTTGAGCATATTGATTCTAAATATATCAGTTTTATTTCAAAAAAAGGTCATCTTGACCAATTTCTTGATACTGTGGTTAGGCCCACATAGTGTTGACACTACGCACGTATAACGAGACATTTTCACACTAAATTTCAAACACAGTCTCTCCTAACTAATTAGGACATGCTGATTCCAATTTTATCAGTTTTACGTCCATCTGAGGTCGTCTAGACTAGTTTTCAGAATCTGTGTGACCCAGTCTCGAAAAACGTATCAGGTGCCCGATTGACTAATTTGGGCATCCTGAGTCTAAATATATCAGTTTTGGGGTGAGAAAAGGTCGTATTGACCATCATCCCGATACTACATATCTCCCAAACATAAATCTACATTTTGTGCTCAATTGACTAGATTGAGCCTGTTGACTATTAATATATCAGTTTTATGCCAGATTAAGACTGTCTTGGCCATTAACCTGACACTGCGTATCTGCTTTTCATTATTTACTATTCACTGTTCATCGTTTTCTGTCTAGCTGAATAGTCTGAGGGTTCTGACTCTGATCTTGTCAGTCTCTAGGTGAGAAGAGGTTATCTAGATCACTTTTCTCGATACTATATATCTATTAGGGTAATTATCGCTGCTGTGCTCAGATGACCAATCTGAGCGTACTGATGACTAGCTCGTCAGTTTTGTGTCAAGAAATGGTCGTCTGGAACGGTTTCTTGACACTGCGTGCCTCACATGCACACTCACATGTACTGAGGTAAACCGATCTCACTCTTGATTGCCCTTTTCATTGCATGGCAGTTCTATGTCAAGAAATGGTCATCTGGACCTGTTTCTTCATACTACGTGTCTCATACGCATACTCACATAATAGGGTGGACCGATTTCATTGTCGGTTGCCCCTGTCACTGCATGAATAGTAATTAAACATTACTATACCCATTTAATTCATTCAGCTAGAAAGTATACTGTATTTGTTAACTTAATTGTTCATTACATAGTAATTAAGTTTCATAATTCATGAGAGTCATTACAGCGGCTCTTGGCTCATTACACAACCTTCTACACGGACTCTTACACGGGTGTGTGCAAGTTAACACGGGCGTGTACATTTCGAACACGGACGTGTACTAGTGGCGCTTGCTCAACACGCCCATGTTCTGAAACGTGTTCATCAACCCGAACGGTACACGGCCACTTACATGATCGTGTACTTGACCGTGTTACACTGCACGGCCATGTACATGATCACGGCTACTTACAGATACACAGTCCAAATGGTACACGATCACTCACACGGTCATGTATCTGACTGTGTTACTTAAATTTGCACTAAAAGACATCAAATTATTTCCATTTTATTCCTTAATGACTTATTACATGGTAAGTAGGTGCCATGAAAATGGCAGTCATTACAACCTACTCCCCTTACAAAATTTTCATCCTCGAAAATTAGAATAATTGTGGGAAGTCTCTTCTCATGTCTTCTTCCCATTCTCATGTGGCTTCTTCTTATGATTCCGTCACAACACTTTTACTAGCGGTATACTTTATTCCTAAGTACTTTCTCCTCTCTGACTAAGATCCGCACGGGTTTCTCCTCATACGTCGGATCAGCGTGTGCTACAACGAGTTCTTGATTCAAAACATGGGAGCTATCTAGCACGTACTTCTTCAGCATCGAGACGTGAAAGATGTTGTGCACTGTAGCTAACCCGAGAGAAAATGCTAGTCTATAAGCCACCGTCCCGACTTCCTTTATTATCTCGAAGGGTCCTTTGTATCTAGGACTAAGCTTTCCTTTCTTTTTAAAGCACATCACCCCTTTCATGGGTGCTGCCTTGAAAAAGACTGAGTCTCCTTCTTGAAACTCGAAGGGTCTATGGCACTTATCGTCAAAATGCTTCTATCGACTGTGCGCTGTATCTAACATTTCTTGTATCAGCTTCACATCTGCCTTGGTATTCTTGATGATGTCCGAGCTAACTAGTCGTTTCTCTCCGGTCTTGTACCAATAAGCTGGAGATCTGCATTTCCTTCCACAAAGTACCTCGTATGGTGCCATTCTTATCAAGGAAAGGTAGTTGTTGTTGTATGAGAACTTGCTCAAGGGTAACTTCTGATCCTAATTTCCTTTGAAGTCTAGGACGTAGGTCTCAACATGTCTTCTAACGTTTATGTGGTCCTCTCAGACTGACTGTCAGTCTAAGGATGGGATGTTGTGCTGAACTCTAACTTGAAACCCTAATGTGGCCTGAACACTTGCCAAAATCTTAAGGTGAAGCGTCCACTACGATCTGAGACGATCGACTCTGGCACTCTGTGCAGTTTTACGAACTGAGCCGCATAGATTTCTGCTAGTCGTTCCACCGAGTAGCTAACTTTTATCATAAGAAATCTGGCTAATTTTCGTCATTCTATCTATGAGTACCCAGATTGTATAGTTGCCATTGGAGGTCCTTGGCAATTCGACTACAAAGTTCATCGTGATTTGGTCCCATGTTCACTCGGGTAGCTTAATTCTCTATAATTCTCCTACTGGGCGCCTATGTTATGCCTTAACCTTCTGGCACGTAAGGTATCTGGCGACGAACTTGATGATGTCATTCTTTATTCTAGGCCACCAAAAGCTTTCCTTCAGGTCCTTGTACATCTTATTTGCCACTGGATGTACGAAACATGGCATTTCGTGAGCCTCTAAAAGGATTCGCTTCCTGAGTTCCTCATTTTTCGGAACACATACTCTATCCTTGTAATAGAGTATGCCGTCCTTAGTGACTCTAAACTCTGAACTTTGGTCCTCTGTAGCCTCCTTTCTGAGCTTGTTCAGGGACAAATCGAAACCTTAACCGATCTTGATCTCTTCTTGGAGCGTCGATTGGAGGGTCATGTCAGACAACATCCCTGTCAAAATCTTGATCTTATTGCTACTTAGTTGTCCTTATAGCGTTCCCCACAAGGCACTGATAGCCATAAGCAAATGCTTCTGACTCTTCACTTCAATCACTTTATTGGCTTTTCCTGGATGGTATAGGGTCTCGTAGTTATAATCCTTTACCAACTCTAGCCATCTATGCTGCCTCATGTTGAGTTCTTTCTGCATGATGATATACTTAAGGCCCTAGTGGTCGGTGTAAATCTCTCACTTGACTCTGTACAGGTGGTGCCTCCATGCTTTTCATGCAGAAACTACCCTTGCTAGCTCTAGATCACGCGTTGAGTAGCTCTTCTTAGGGTCCTTGAGTTATCATGAAGCAAATGCGACTACTTTACTTCTCTACATCAACACGACTCCCAACTTGGTTTTAGATGCGTCGCTATAAATCACAAGGCTTCCCTGACCAGCATCTGGAATGGTCAGTATTAGAGCGTTTGTGAGTCTTTGTTTCAGCTCTTGAAAGCTTTCCTTACACATGTCGATACACTCATACCTCTTTCCCTTCTCGGTGAGCACTATGAGTGGTGCGGTTAACTTTGAGAAGCCTTCGACAAAGTGTCAGTAATATCCTACTAGTCTGACGAAACTACAAATTTTCGTTACGTTCCTCAGAGTTGGACATGTACTAACTACGTCAATTTTCATCAGATAGATGGACACTCCCTCCTTGGAGACTACGTAGCCTAGGAAATGGATCTTCTCTAGTCAAAACTCGTACTTGGAGAACTTGGCGTATAGCTGATAGTCCTGTTAAATGCACAAGACGATCCTTAAGTGCTTTCGTGCCCTTCCTTCGTCTTAGAGTATATAAGTACGTCATCGACAAACACAATGACAAACTTATCCAAATAGTCCTTGAACATGTGGTTCATCAGGTTCATGAAGGCTGCTGGCGCGTTTGTCAATCTAAACAACATGATTAGAAACTGGTAACGTCCATATCGCGTTCAAAAAGGCTATTTTGGGTACATCTTCATCCTTGATTCGCAGTGATGGTACCCAGAATGTAGATCAATCTTCAAGAACACTGCAGAATCTTGGAGCTGGTCAAATAGATCGTCAACCCGTGGCAACGGATAGTTGTCCTTAATCGTAATCCTGTTCAACTCTCTGTAGTCGATGCACATTCTCAGCGTTCCGTCTTTCTTCTTCATGAATGGTACGGGTGCTCCCTAGGGTGAACAGCTTTGTCAAATGAATCCCTTATCTATTTAATCCTTCAGCTGCGCATGGAGCTCATTTAGCTCTACAGAGCCCATTTTGTATGGGGCCTTAGAGATGGGGGCTAATTTTGGTAGACGTTCAGTCTTGAACGAGATCTCACACTTTGGTAGGAGTCCTGGAAGATCTTCTGGAAATACCTTTATGAATTCTCTGACTATCGGCACGTTCTCGGGTCCTATCTCTATTCCTCGAGTCTTATCTACTACGTATGCTAGGAAGCTCATGCATCCACTGGATAGCATCTTGCGAGCCTTCACTATTAAGATCCTAGTCTTGGTTGCTCCGGTGACAAACCCTTATAAATGAACTTTTTGCATCCAATTGGTTCAAAAGTAACCTCCCACCTTCGATGGTCTATCACGGCGTTGTATTTTGTGAGGAAGTCCATCCCCACAATTACATCATAGTCATATATGTCGATGATGATTAGATTAACGCTCAATTTTCGTCCGCAGATAATTACTAGCACCTGACATGTCTAGTAATTAGACAATGAAACCTCTCCTGAAGGAAGATATATTCTAAAAGTCTATTTCGTCCTATCTAAGCTTTCTAGTGAAAGCTGATGATGCAATGAATGGGTGGCTCTAGAATCAAATAAAACTAACGCATCAAAGTTGGTGATAGAAAGTTGGCCCGTCACCACTACGGAAGTTCCAGCTTCAGCATCATTCCTCGTGTAAGCATAGATTCTCCTTTAGTTTTCTGGAGCTTTCAGTCTGTCTTGTGTGATTTAAGGGCCTTTGATCCTGGTCTGGGCTGTGTGAAGTTGATTATTCCCAATACGGGGTTGATTCTGTCGGTTCTGTGGGTTAGAGTGACAGTTTTTGACATAGTGGCCTTCCTTGCCATAGATGAAACAGCCACTTGCTCCCTGCTTGCATTCTCTTGGGTGCCTCTTTCCACATTTCGGGCACGTCGATTATTGGCTACCGTTTCCTCCCTAGTCGTTTCTCTTCTGGGGAAAATTCTTCTGTGAATCTTGGTTGCCTTGATTTCCCTTTCTCTTGTTTTTGTTGTGGGAATGCTTGCTATTCTGGCCGGTCCCCACGTTCTGCCCTCTATGTTATGACTTGGGGTTTTGCTTCCCCTAAGCCTGCTTAGCTTGCATTTCCTCCTCCTTTCATGCCTTAAAATTCTGAGCCTTTCGCTCCTTATCCTGAGCCAACCAATACTCGGCTCGGATAGCCCTACTGGCATATTCTGCTACTGTCGCTGGTCTGTGGCTTCTGCTATAGACCTGAACTGTGATGTCTATTCTGAACATCTTCATCCTTAGTCTGACTTTCTCCTTTTCAGTCGGTACAATATCTAGACAAAGTTGAGCAACTGCTCAAACTTCCTGACTGCCTTCACGACAGTCATGCTACCTTGGCGCAGTTTGTTGAACTCGTTTTGCTATGCTGCTAGTGCTTCCTCGTTGAAATACATCTCCTTGAATTCCTCAATGAAGTTGCTCTAGCTCATCTCTCTAATGTTCCTCCTAATGGTTACCATTTTCCAGCACTGACGCGCCTCATTGTACTGGGTGAAGGATGCGCACATCACTTTTTCTCTATCTGTTAGCCCTATAAAATCCAAGATTACTTAGATATCTGTTAGCCAGTCATCGGCCTCCATAGGGTTGGTGGTTCCTCCAAACTCTAACGATTTCATGCGTCGGAATCTTTCATACCAATCGCCTTCTCTAAGGATTGGCAGAAAAATAATTGCTGCTGCGAGAGCAGTCGTTGCTAAGGGTGCTAGTACCACCTGGGCTGGAGGAGTTGCTTGCTCCCTCAGAGTTTCTAGGGCTGCTGGAGCCTCTTCGGTTGGCACCTCTGTTGTCTGTGGTGCCTAGGGTTTATTGGCCAACTGTTCCCTCAGCTGGTTTAGTTCACGCTACTGGTTCCCACCATCTGTCGCATAGCTATGAGCTATGCCATCAATTTATCCTCTTGGGATGCTGGGTTTGACTAGGCTCTTGTTCTTGTCATGTTTTCCTATGTAACCCTGTCGTACAGCGGGAAAGGAAATTATGAGTCTTTTGTTTCCATACTTAGAAATCATCACATATCATTTTCTTTCTTACTCGGTTATCATGAATATATGCATACACATTATATCTTTCTCTTTCTTATACTGTGATGTTCAATGTAATTTGCCACATCGTATTGAAACATCACCTGAGTGCCAGGACTCATCCTGCACTTCCTGTCACACTACTATCTTATGTAAAAAAATCCTATCTAGGACCTTGGGCAAAACTGTACTGCTTTTTGTAATATTTTCATATAATATATTCAATACTCTAGTCTGGTGGGAGTGACACACACATCCCCATATACTATCCCAACAGGGTACATGAAGCTAAGTCTGATGGGAAAAGCTACTACTTCCCTTTATACATTTACAAAATCAAAATTCCTACGGAAAGGGTCACTGCTACTATAAGGACAATCCTGATTCAGCATTAGACATTTCCTTATCGTCACTATCACTGAGAAGGAACTCCTCTAAGTCCTCCTCTTCATCTAGGGAGACGAAATTGGCTTTGTCATCGCTAGCTATGATGACTTGGGGTTCATAAATCCCCATCCATTCGTCATTACTAAAGTGGTCAGGGATCTCCTCCCCCTCATCATCGAGATAGGCATCGAGAAGAGCCTCGTCATCGTCCTCTTCCATGGGGTGTTTGGGAGACAGAGGGACTAGTTCGGGGTTCTCCATCGGTTCCTTATTGCCCTCGAGTGCTTTTGGCTGGTGCTCGGCCATGAACTCTTCGTCAGTCGATTGGGGTGCTGGGTCTACCGGATCACCCTTCATAATGGTGGTTACTGCAATGCCTTGGGCTTATGCAGGGTTCTCTGGGTTGAGCACTTCTCTCTCGGCGTCCACTATCTCCTAGATAAGGTTTTTACTCTTTTTGCTTGATCGCTCTTCTAATTCTGCTTGGCAAGGTTTCTTTCTCTCTTTTGGTCTTCTCCTACCTTGATCCACTATTGCCTCAACCTTGGTTTCATCCTAAGCCTTCCACAACATGTATTATAGAAGTCCATATTAGTTTCTCATAGAGCATAGCATACGTTAGAACTGTGTCACCTGATATCAGCTGCAGTCTTTCAGTCCGATAAACAAATTCTCGTATATCCGTAACTCTAGGGAACTTAAGCGGTTTCACTCCCTGATTGCCCCTAAAGAAAAACTGGGACTGATGCTGGACTCTTCTCAGAGATTTGCTCAATAATGATATGGCGAAACTCGACCCAGTTAAGAGCTCATCCTGGTCACAAGAATCCCGATACACATGAGAGTATCTTCCTGAGATATCAACAACCAATAGGACTCAGTTATCCTGATCAATGGCGTACAATCAGGGAATCATTTTGATAGCGTGAAACTAGTCCTAACATTCTCATAGAGTACAGGAGTACTGTTTGCCACTCAAAACTTAGTGGACAACTAGCCCTGAAGATCGGTACAAATAGGGTAGCAATCCATGTTCTTACTCTGAGTAGTTCTTTATCATTGCATGATTGTGATTTGATGTATAATGATCTCAGCATCTCTTCATCTTATTCTCATCATCACAGGTTTCATCATCTCATTACTATAAAATGTTATCTTCAATAGATAAACATTTACTGACTAAAAATTAAAACTAACTTACTTAGACAGATGAGGCTGGCATGCAGCGATGTGAGGTAGGGTGGCAGGATACCTCTCTGATACCAACTGTGATGTCCTGAGCCCTTAGTGGCCCAGACCGTCACTAAAAATTGCTTCTTTAACTTTTACTTTAAAGCCGATACTTAAACTTACTTGTTTAGATATTAGAATTTTAGGGATTTTTTTTTATACACGCGTACGTATTTACTATTCATGTATATATACTATTAAAATACAGAATCTGAAAACATAGGGATTTCAATTATATATACATACATACTTATACTAACTGTTTAATTAAATACTATTCCAAATATGCTATTTAACTGATACTATTCAAAAATACTATTTAACTATTACTATTTAAAAATACCATTTAACTGTTACTATTCAAAGATGCTATTTAACGATTACTATTCAAAAATACTTATTACATAAACTGTGCGAAAGAATACTCGTGATGGTATCCATAACCTCATCCTCACATCTGCCTCCACCGCGATCATCGCCTGTTGGTGTTTAAGTCATAGGACACTTACCTACAGCATGAACACACACTGTGAGCTTTGTGCCCAGTAAGTACAATATGTTAACCACAAAACATGTTTAAAAACATGGTACATACTTAAAATCATATAAGCATGTCAGGTATCAACATATACCACATATCACATATCAAAACATAGCATATCACTGAATGCAGAACATCGTATACTTTATGCATATCATAATACATCGTGTACTGATTGCATATCTACTGTAACTAGAAGCATGCTGAACTATAGCTAAGGCATATCGTAACAATGCATGATCCGATTATGCTCATATTATGCTTCATTATTTATTATCTTTTCTTTGCTCTGCTAAGGGCCCGTGTGTCAGTACCGTGTGCGTGCAGATCATCGGCAATGGCTGTGGTCAAAAAGCCGAAGAGCCGTCAACAGATGCTCAATTTTCTGCTTTAAATTACTTTAACTTGGAAAAACTCTATAGCAGGAGAGGCCGATACGACACGCTTATTAAATTTCCATCTTGTTTATCTTTTCTAGCCATATGCTCTTTCTAGGCTATCCTTAATCTTACGCGATAGGGATATATGGCCTCTAACTTGTTCTTTCATTAATCTACGCGATTGTAAACTATATGCTCTTATGCATGCTGTGCAACAACTTGTGCATGGTTTGCATACTTAACATACTGTAAAAATTATCATTTAAAACTCATTTTATTCATGCTATAGGTAGAGTTGTACTTACTATCAGCGGACAGTTTATACTCTCGCCTTCGTCACAATACAGGTACCTCCCTGTAATCATAACCCATATTGTTAACATTCACTCTTAGGTCACTGTGGTCATTAGTGACTAATAAAAACTTTATTGTTATGTGGTACCGATCCTAATCCGTACTAATTGCCCTCCTCTTGAGAGTTTGATTTTCTAATCATGGATAATTAATTTATTTGCCCAATAAATTAATTTACGTTGCTCTTAGGTCACTCTATCATTAGTGACTAATAAATCTATCATTGTGTGGTACCAATGCCTATCGGTACCCAACTTCTCTACTTTGGGAATTTGATATTTAATTTCTAATCATGCTTAATTAATTTGTCTACTTGACAAATTAATCACTATTTCTCACTATCCCGTTCAAACTCGGTCCTTGACTGGTTAACCGACTAGTTTACTGACCGTATACCTCGCGTATTGACTGTTTAGTCTATCGGGTAACCTTTATCGATATAATCACCGCAAATTCTATACTTAGCTCGCACCCATCCCTCGGGTGGTACTATTCTGACATACGGGTCGTTTTCTTACATTTAAGGATTTTGAATGGGTGGTTTACTAATCCTCAAAACGTCCATCTTTCTTTCCCGGACCTAGGTCATCGAGGGGTGCTCGGGTTTCTATCTTGATTACATTTTTACCCCTCGTTTCCTAAAATACCCCTTTGTGCCGTTTTAGAAATTTCAACAACATTTTCGCTTCATTTTTGGCTTCCCGGCGTTTTGGAAATGCCTCAAAACCATCTAACCTAATCTAATCTACCACGTACTATACTAGAGGCCTAATTTTTATGTAAAAGCTCAACTTTTACGTAAAATATTCACATTCTCTCTCATTTTCTATTTCAATATTTCATTCTTTTTTCTTACAATTCCTTAAGTCAGTATCCATAATTAATACACAATTATTCCAACAATAATAATATGAGGAATAAAGGAATCAAAACTACTACCAAAATTGTTCCCATCGGCGATCGAATGAGCTGTTTGGTCTCGACCGCACAATCTTTGAATCATTGTTCTTCACTTTTGAAATTCCAGTTTGCAAATGTGATGCCGTGGATGTGTCTGGAACATTGAAAATAGGCCAACAGGCCATTCTTTAATTTTTGGTCACCGGGCTGTCGTTGACCGGCTGTTAACCGACATTGACCATGGTGGCGATGGAAAAGGTGGCCACCATCTTGAAGAGCTTGCGAGAGGAACCTATTGGTGGTGTTAACGTTACCAATCGAGCCTCCTATCACCGGAAATCGGCCCTTGAAAGTCAGCGATGGTGGCAGTCAGCGTTGCCCAAAATTGATTTGGGGCTTTTATTCCCCATGTTGTTATGAGCATTTTGGTACCCACCTTGCAACTCAACTCCACCGAAATAGACGGATTCCACGATGGCGACGGTGGCGGTGGCGGCGACGGCGAAGGCTGGGCAGTAAGATCCGGCAGCTGTTGAATTAAAAGGAGGCCTGGGTTTTGTTCTACTCTTCACCATGAATCCATTGGAACTAGAATCGTGACATTTGGACGTCGGACGGTGGAGATATGGTTGATCGAAATTTTTGGCCACCGACGGCTTTGGGCTGCGCGTGCGCCTTCCTCCGGCATCGGTTCCGTCGACTCGGCACAACATTGGACTCAGCTCATCAAGAGCCTTCCCATGGTGCCAACGGTGTCAAAAACGGAGGTCGGATTCTGCCAGTGGTTACTGTTCACATTCGTGAGGTGTGGGGGGAGAAAAATAGATAAGAAAAACTTATGGGAGCCATTTTACAAGGAATCCAAAATTTCTGCCTTTTATACTAATTTTTTGAAAAATTTTAACATAGGCTATGCTAACTAATTTGGGCGTGTTGAACCCAAATATATCAGTTTTATTTTCATTCGAGGTCATCTCGACCAGTTTTCTGATACTGTGATTTCCCGGTCAAAAATTAGTTTTTGTGTTCAAATGACTAATTTGAGCATACTGATTCTAAATATATCAGTTTTATTTCAAGAAAAGGTCATCTTGACCAATTTCTTGATACTGTGGTTAGGCCTACACTATATTGACACTACGCACGCATAACGAGGTATTTTCGCACGAAATTTCAAACACAGTCTCTCCTGACTAATTTGGATGTGCTGATTCCAATTTTATCAGTTTACCTCCATCTGAGGTCGTTTGGACCAGTTTTCAAGATCTGTGTAACCCCATCTCGAAAAATGTGTCAGGTGCCCGATTGACTAATTTGGGTGTCCTGAGTCTAAATATATCAGTTTCTGTGACGTCCCCAACTTTGGCCATGTGACACAGTCGTGATCCGACTCCGTCGTCGACCGAGACATCCCGTGCACCTCATCGGGTCGTCATTTAAAAACATTTTTACTTTGCATCTCTCATTTTGAAGGGCCCAAAATTTCGCCCATATTTTTTTTTTCTCACAAGATATTTCTATAAAGCAAAATATAGTTTATAGAAATATTTCATTTCAAAATTACACATAAAATACATAATTTCTCTTTTCTTCAAATCTCTCTTTCAAATCGCTCAGCGGAAGACTGATATCAGGACCATATCCACAGTGGATTCCCTATCCCCATTGGCACACGCAAATCCCACCGTCATCCAGGTAATCTACTGCTGAGATATAGGTTTCTTACCTGCAATATGAACAAACTTGTAAGCTAAAACTCAGTAAGTTCAAACATAAATACATGACATATAAAATCTCTTACTATATAGTAACGAGCCTCTCTAATACCAACTGTGGCATCAAAATAATCATAACATATAACATAGCTCTGTTATCAACTAGAGCATCAGAGCATTAACCTAACATATAGTATACACCATTCATTACTTTAAAACATTCACAGTAACATAGTAAGCATACTCAACACTTACTTGAATATCATAAACATACTTGATATCATATCAAGTATCATACTTGAAATTACTTACATTTCGTAAGTTTGTTCACCACACATCGCATACTAGTATTATATACTAGCAACAATAATATTCAAACATATAAAGTACTCATACCACGAATCACATAGATTCAAAATATCAAAAATACAATTTCTTATGAATAGTACTATTTATCCGTAAATAATACTATTCACCACAAACAATAATTTTGACCTCTGACCAATAAATAGTAACTTTTACCCTAACTAGTTACTATTCACATCACTCTAACCGGTTGTTATTCACATTACCCTAACCAGTTACTATTCACATTACCCTAACCGGGTACTATTCTCATTATCCTAATCGGGTACTATTCTCATTACCCTAACCGAGTCCACTACATTTAGTGTAAGTGTCGGTTATGCTAACTTATGACTTTCGTCACATTATTGACTACTATCTTTCTTTATATTCTGGTTTGAGCTCATTGTGGCAGTACTGATAAATTATTGCGCGCTAACTGGGAGGGCCTAGGGAGCGACCCTAGAGCTTCTTCCTCCACAGCCCTTATTATATCCCCGTAGAACCTAGAAAACCTCCATCACAACGTTGGAGGGGCGGTATGCCTTTAATGGTTTTATTACCATCTTGTATTTATAGTTCTGACCAAGTGACATTAATCATCACCGCAAGGTTATTAACCTCCATCGCCCGTAGGTCTTACATATTCTCTTTTCTCTTTATATGAGATATGTTATACTAACTAATCCCTTAGTGTCTGTAGGACTTAATACCTAACGTACACTTAGTACATAATTAGTATCACTATATTTCATGTTACAAACAAATTTAAATATTTGAACTTACTGCATATAACGCATCAACATAAATATGTCAAGTCAATTTATATATGACTTAGATATAACACATAGTTCATAACATGACTTTCATAACATCTACATCATCACATCTTGACATGAAAACAGACATACAATAGTCAGTTCATGTTGCAGTCAATTAAATACTTGAACATACAGAGACTTTTATGTGTATCTCCTTTCCCGGGTTCGCAGACGTTCCTTCGTTGCGTATGGATCGGGTTCCTATAACCGGAAAATCAACGGTTATTTTCAATCTTATTTCATATATAAAACTAAACAAAACATAAAATTTTTACGTTTCATTTCATAATCATGAACTTAGGGTTCTAAAATCCCATTTTCCACTTTCCACTAACTTTTGGCAAAATTACCATTTTAACCCTAGCGGGATTTTCTCACCTTTTTTTTCTTCCTAATTCTTGAACCGGGCCTTAAAATTCTCAATTATGGCCTTAGGACAACATTTCTAGCCTTAACTGCCCTTTTCCCAACTTTTAACAAAATGACTATTTTACCCCTAACTTTTGACAAAATGACCATTTTACCCCTATTTTACTTTTCTCACTGTAGACCCACTTTTCTTTGATTTAAAACCTAAATTTAGCCCTTAGAATATTATTTTAATTATTCTAAGACACTCACGGTCCTTTCCGAGTATTTCAGAAATTTTTGATCAAAATGATCATTTTACCCCTGACGGGTCTTGGGACCGTATCATTTTCATTTAACATTCTATCGAGCTATTATATTCCCAAAAATCATGAAATAATTCTTCTTAGGCCTTACTAAATTTTTACGGCATCCTTTGCTGCAATTTCTCATTTTACTATTCATCAACTCTCAGGCGGCACTATTTTAACCCTAGGTCGTTAATCCTTTTTTTCCTGAGCCTAGGTCACCGAGAGGGCTCGGGTTTCCATCCCGACCACATTTTTACCCTTTGGTTCCCAAAATACCCTTCTACGCTGTTTTTGAAATTTCGGTAGTATTTCTGCTTAATTTTTAGGTTCCCAGCGTTTAGGAAATGCCTCAAAACCATCTAACCAAATTCTAATCTACCAAGTGCTATGCCAGAGGCCTATATTTTTACGTAAAACTCAACTTTTATGTAAAAATCTTCACATTTCAATACATTTTTTAATCCATCATTTTTGTCCATTTTTCTTACAATTTCACATGACAAAATACATAATTAATACATAATCATTCCAAAACATAATTTAAGGAATGAAAGTACCGAAATCGTCCCATCGGCAATCGAACGAACTGTTCTGTCTCTCGCGGGTAAACTTTTTCTCTCCGTTCTTCACTTTCCAAGTTCCGGTTTGCAAATCTGATGCCGCAGATGTGTCTGAAATGTCAAAAATAGGCCAACAGACCATTCTTCAAATTTTGGTCACCGGGTCGCCGTTGACTGTCATTGATCGGTGTTGACCGACATTGACTCACCGTTGACCGGCATTGACCGGTGGCAGTTTGGGCCAAGCTTGGTACCAAAACGTAGATCTCGACGAGAGGAACCCATTGGTGGTGTCAATTTCACCAATCGAGCCCCCTATCGCCGGAATCGAACCTTCGAAAAATCAAGGCGGCGGCGTTGTTCATCTCCACCGTGCCAGGGTTACTGCCCAAAATAGGTTTGGGGCTTTTACTCTACGCACGATTTTGAGTCTTTTGATACCCACCACGTCACTCAACTCTACCGGAATCATTGGATTCCACGGCAACGGCGACAGGCTGACTTGGGCGGTGCGATTTAGCAGTTGTTGAGCTGAAATGAAGCTTAGGTTTTGTTCTGCTCTTTACCACGAATCCATTGGGACTGGAATCGTGGCATTTGGACGTCGGACGGTGGAGAAACGGCTGATTGAAATTTTCGTCTCCGGCGGCATTCGGGCGGCGTGTGCGGCGTTCTCCGACGTCGGTTCCGTCGATTCGACACACCGTTGAACTCAGCTCGTCGAGAGCTTTCCAATGCGATCGGCGGTGTCAAAAATGGACACCGTTTCCTATGGTTGGCTACTATTCACTTTTGGGGTTGTGTGGGGGAAAAATCTAGATAATGAAAATATGGAGGCCTTATTTGCAAATATCAATTTTTCGCCCTTTATATACTTTTTTGTCCAAAATTTCAACATGAGCTATCCTAACTAATTTAGGCGTGCTGAATCCAAATAAATTAGTTTCGTTTTCATCCGAGGTCATCTTGACTAGTTTTTGGTATTGCGAATTTTCGGTCAAAATTTACCTTTATGCTCAATTAACTAATTTGAGCATACTAATAGGCTATACTGACTAATTTGGGCGTGCTGAATCCAAATATATCTATTTTATCTTCATCCAAGATCATCTTGACCAGTTTTCGATACTGTATATTTCTCGATCAAAATTTACTTTTTGTGCTTAAATGACTAATTTGAGCATTCTGATCACAAATATATCAGTTTTATATCAAGAAAATGTCATCTTGACCAATTTCTTGATATTGCATGTTCCTCGGTCAAAATTTGCATTTTATGCTCAATTGACTATTTTGAGCATACTGATTCTAAATATATCAGTTTTATATCAAGGAAAAGTCATCTTGACCAATTTTTTGATATTGCGTGTAACACACACGCACACACATAAAACATCACTTACATAACCCTTTCATCTTTTGGTAGACTTGTCTTACCACAAGTCACCTTTTAGGGCTCTCGATACCCAAATGGCACCGTTTATTCTAGTTTCGGTTCTGTGAAATTTTTCCACAATCGAATTTCTCACCTTTAAACAATATTAAATCATTCATTTCACATTTTAAACCTAAAAATCATAATGTATATTCAATGTATCTATTTTTCGAGAATGGTGAAATCTCTTGGTTGTCACAGTTTTAGGGTGAGAAAAGGTCGTCTTGATCCTCATCCCGATACTGCATATCTCCCAAATATAAATCTATATTTTGTGCTTAATTGACTAGATTGAGCCTGCTGACTAATAATATATCAGTTTTATGCCAGTTTAAGGCCATCTTGGCCATTAACCTAATATTGCGTATCTGCTTTTCATTATTTACTATTCATTGTTCACTGTTTTCTGTCTGACTGACTAGTCTGAGCATTCTGACTCCGATCTTGTCAATCTCTGGGTGAGAAGAGGTCATCTAGACCATTTTTCTCGATACTATATATCTATTAGGACAATTATTGCTACTGTGCTCAGATGACCAGTCTGAGCGTACTGATGACTAACTCATCAGTTCTATGTCAACAAACGGTCGTCTGGACAGGTTTCTTGGCACTGTGTGCCTCAAACGCACACTCACATGTACTAAGTTAAATCGATCTCACTCTTGGTTGCCCCTCACTGCATGACAGTTCTGTGTCAAGAAATGGTTGTTTGGATCGGTTTCTTGATACTGCGTGTCTCACATGCACACTCACATAATTGGGTGGACCGATTTCACTGTCGGTTGCCCCTGTCACTGCATAAATAGTAATTAAACGTTACTGTACCTGTTTAATTCATTCAACTAGAAAGTATACTATATTTATTAACTTAATTACTCATTATATATTAATTAAGTTTCATAATTCATGAGAGTCATTACAGCGGCTCTCAGCTCATTACACAGCCTTCTACACAGACTCTTACATGGGCGTGTGCAAGGTAACACGGGCATGTACATTTCGAACACGGGCTTGTACTAGTTGAGATTGCTCAACACATCCATGTTCTAAAACACGTTCATCAACCCGAATGATACACGACCACTTACACGGCCATGTACCTGACCGTGTTACACTACACGGGTACTCACAGATATGCAGTCTGATTGGTACATGGTCACTCACACAGCCATGTACCTAACTGTGTTACTTAAATTTGCACTAAAAGACATCAAATTATTTTCATTTTATTCCTTAATGACTTATTACATGGTAAGTAGGTACCACGAAAATGGCGGTCATTACAGGTTATGGATACCATCACAAGTTGCACTATGTTGAGTAGTATTACCTTTTGAAAATCAGACTGGTATTGAGTAAGACTAATTCAGTATGTTTTAATATGTATGTGTGCTCCTAAGTTGCATTAAAACCCTTATATGTTTGTAAAGTATATATATATATGTATGTACATATATAGTAAAGCATATGTATTCAAAAAAAAAAATCCCGTGAAAATTACAAAAAATTAAGTTAAGTAAGTTTAAGCCACGTTTTAAGTACGTAAAGTAAGTGAGCATCGTCGGCGGGTCCGCACCACTAAGCCATGGGTTCTAGGGCCGCCACAACTATAGATGTACTGACCGTATACCCTGAAAATAAAAAGATGAATTATCTAAGGTTTATAGAGTGATTTAAATAGTTTCAATGACTCGGAAGGCCTCAATAGCACTCCGAGGAGCCAATTGTGAAATTTGACTGGTTTGACTGTTTGGTCAAATTTTCGACAGATAAAGCTCAGACTATAATTATATCTAACCCATGCAGTATTAATATAGATTATTTAGCTTGATATCATTCAAATTCAATGGATGAGATTTAATTTCACTTTAATCCAATAGATGAGGATTTTTGGAATTTATTTATGGGATTTTGACCAAAAGTCAAACTAGAAAGAAATTGAGTAATAAATTTGATTTTTTAGGAAGCCATGCACGTGGATTACAGGCTGGGAAGCAGCTGGAAACCAGCTGAAGATGAGTTGAAATTATCCTTAAAAGTTTTTCAAAAGGTCCCTCAAAAATTACATTTTGATCCCTTAACTTATAGAAATTACACTTTTACCCCAAAGGATATTTATTACCCTTTTGGATCTGAATTCACACGTTCATGGGAGTGGAAAAATTGCAAAAAATTATTCTAAGCCTCTATTAACATTTTCAACCTTCCAAGTTAAAAAAAAAATCACTAAAAATTGTGAGAAAAGGTGGTATAACTTCAAAACCAAGGGATTTTCACACAAGCAACCAAGTAAGCTTCTTAAACTATGTTTCTATTTTGATTTTCATGTGTTTTCTTGAATATGGTTATTGTGGAACAAAAATAGATTTGGGATGATTTTGATTGTTTTGGCTAAAACCAAGTTGAAAATCAAGTTTTAGCTTGATTTTAGAGTTGTTTGTGATACTAGAGTTCAAACATAAATTTGTTATGTTGTTCTTCATTTTTTTAGGAGTTTGAAATCAAAATTTTTGCTATTGTGTAAAGTGAATAAAAATGAGATTTGTGTATTTGTACTGGGATTTTGGATAAGTATATAATAGAAACTATGCCAAACGATGCATTTTATATGGTTCAAACACAGTGGAAAATGTAAATTTTTAAGCCATTATATTACCAAAATTTTCGGATTATAATTGGCTTAAACATTATAAAAAAATCGATTATGATGGTTTAAAATATGTTAAATAATGTGTATTTAGGGTTAGGGGATGTTAAATAAGAAGGAAAAGGGTAAAGTTAGAAAATAAAAAAAAAATGTTATAATGTTCAAGAAGTAATATAGGAACATTTAGATTAATATTGAATTGTTTTATCATAGGACGACATTTGAGAAAAGAAGACGAGGATCGAGGGGATTCTAAGGAAGTGACCTTAGCCTAATTTTTGTAAGTTCGGACATTTAAATTGTCTATACACAAACAAGTTTACATTATTTTTTTTAAGGTTGTTTTGGATTGTATATTTTGATGTGTTTTTTTTTTAAATAAAAAAAACATATTATTCATGAAACGGCAATGCAATTTTGATAGATGGATGTTTAGGTACACTTTAAAGATTATGATGTTTCTAATGTCACTATGTTCGGAAGTAAGCAAAATAGTAATATAAATATGTAATTTTGGCATACCAATCTCCCGAAGGTGTAAGGTTATTTTATGATGAACGGATGAGGATGAGTTAGTAGATCACTCCCCTCCTCTCAATAGCCCATGGTACGACCAAAAAAGGCCCATAAGGATAAAAGGTAGATAAGACTAGAAATGTATAAAAAGAACAAATGATTAAACATAATAAATGTGTGATGTAATAGTATTTTTGTAAAATATAGTTTTTAAGACTTGAGTGTTATGTTTAAACTTATTGGGCATTAGCTCCCCAGTTTGTTCATGTTCAGGTAATCAAGGTAAACAACCTATAACTTAAGCACTGATAAAGATGCTAGACTGGTGGAACAAGATGCTAGTGTCATGGAAACAGTTATTATCCTGTCATGATTTGTCCACCGCACATAAAGAAAGGAAAAAATTTTTTGTTGCCTGAATTTTATGTTTGACTATAAATAAAAGTAAGACAGTATATTGTGATGATATGTAAGTAAGTATGAAATGGTTTTAATACTACAATATAATGGTTTTAAAGTTTTACTAGTATTAAATGGTTTTAGTTTAAAAAAAAATCCGCAAACTATGGCTAGTTTTATTACTATTAAAGGCATAAGAAAAAAATATTAAAAGGATGAACTGATGTATTGGTCCCCTACGCTAGCAGGGCACTACAGTTGGTATCAGAGCAGGCGGTTCACCATAACCTATCATGACATTGCATGCATTCTCTTCCGCCAAGTAAGTTAGTATTTTCACTATTCTAATTTTAATTTAAATAACACATTGATATTAGGATTAGAGTCTGGACCATCAACCAGGAAGATGTATTAATCATTTATATGCATGCACAATTTCGATGAGACTGATTATTAGTCCACGGATGGCCCGACCTCAGGTACCGCCACCACTAGAACCAATAGTACTTACACCATCACCACCAGCTACTCAGAGTATTTGGGTAATCCAAGAGTTTGTCTTTAGTGCTGAGGAGTTTAAGATGCAGCCACTTGACACTGTGATGTCTTATGCCATTGGCTTCATGGATGAGATCATACTGAGCAGTCCATTACCTCCACTTTTAGATGAAGAGTTATACATGATGTTTTGGAGGGGATTGACAGATGAGTTTAGACTCCGCACTTTCCCAACATACAATAACTCATTGCAGCAGCATATTTCCTCAGTTAAGGAATTGGAACGAGTGATGCTTATGGAAAAGTATGAGCGAATGATGCGAGATCATGATCTGCAAGGTGAAGCACTCACGAGACTTTTTCAACCTCGTCAGATGGTGAATGATAATGAGGCAGGGTCATCAAGAGCATCTCGAGCTGTAGCCCTTAGACATCCACCCCATGATCCGACTCTCGAAGGTGATGATGGGATAGAGAAATCACAGGATGGGACTGATAATGATAAGGACTCAGAGGAGTTTCCTCTGGAAGATAATAAGGATGGAAATGCCGACTAATGTACTTATTAGTATAAAGTATATATATGTATATATATATAGTATGTATCAAGAGGTGGAAAAGGCCTTGTTTTGAGAATAATGAAAAGATATATAGATGATGTATGTAAATGATGTGTATAGAAATGAAAGACAATGTTTTTGGAAGAAAATATGTTTACGATGTGACAAAAGTTAAGAACTAAAATGACTATGTGATATGATGTATTAAAAAAAAGGAAATAAGAGAAATAAGAAAAAGAATCAATGAAATTTTAACTGTATCTATACCAAACCATCTTACTCTATGATGTAAGGTCTAGAAGAGTAATATGACACAAAGACGAGTACAACTTGTTAGGCACGCTCGACCCCGTACATTAACTAAACGAGTAATCGAACTAGAAGTTTTATTAGCTAATCAGATAAGAGAAAACCAAGAACTGAGAAACTAGTTGAACCAAAGGAATTAAGAACCTGCTGAAGAGGAAGCTCCACCCCTACATCAAGCACCAGAACCCCTAATTGAATCAGAACCTAAACCAATTTTGGCTCTAATTGAAATACGAAATCCTCCACTAGCACTTGTAAACTAGGAAAGAATTCAAGAACCATGGGCTATTATTCAACAAGAACCACTTTATGAAAGGTTTTGACAAATGAGGCCACCAGAGTTTGATGGTTCAACTGACCCATTGGAAGCTGAAGAATGGTTATCTTCTTTCCAATGTATCATCAACTTCATGAATCTGACTAACTAGGAAAAGGTTCTTTGTGCACCTTATGTGTTGAACAAAGATGCCCGTTACTGGTGGGAGACCATCTGCATCAGAAGAGATGAGACACAGATGACCTAGAATGACTTTTTAAAGGAGTTCAATCAGAAATATTATGATCTTGCTGCATGAGGACCGTAACAAAAAGAGTCTAAAAACTTGAAGCAAAGAAACATGAGAGTGGCTGAAGTATGTTACAAATTCAACTGATTGTTAAGATTATGCCTATATCTGGTTTCTACTAAAGGGGATCGAATTAGGAAGATGATCAAGATGTTTTGACCTAAGATTTCAGCTTTGGTTGATAGTGGACCTCCCCACCAATCTCTGTGGCTGACTATGTCACCAAAGCAATGAAAGCTGAGTTTCATTTAGTGGGAGCAAAAGAAGAATAAGCTCAAATGTGGGAAGCTTAGAAAAAGGAAAGAAAGTAGTCCAGGCAAACTCAACGAGGGAATCAATCCCTACAAGGAAGTCGATTTACCCAGCCTATGGAACTTGAACAAGGAGGCGGATCAGGATAGCAGAACCTTAACAAGGGAAAGGGTAATTTCATGGGGAACCGAAATCAGGACAACAGAAATCAACAACCAAAACAGTCTGCCAATGTTGGTCGAAGTACTCCCAATATTGTAAGCACTCCAAATTGTCTGACCTATGGGAAACGACATTTGGGTGAATGCAGACTTTGCACCAATGTCTACTACCTCTATAGAAAAGAAGGACATTATGCACAAAATTTCCCAAATAGTCGATAAAGTCAGACCAGCACAATTCAATAACGTCCGCAAAATCCTCAAGTTCATGCAATCCAGGTAAAGATTGAAGCACTACTGGTACAACAAGAGCATTTTGATAGTGTGCCCTAAACAAATGCATGGATGATAGCATATACTAAAAAGGATGCTAAAGCAGGCACATCGACTGTTGTTATAGGTCAAATCTCTATTGCCCAACATTCAGCATATGCATTGTTTAATTCTAGTGCATCACACTCATTTGTATTACAAGAATTTATTACAAAGTTAGAACAGGTTAAGGATAGAATTGGAATAACATTTAGGACTGTGTTACCTTCAGGTGAAGTACTATTGTCTAATTATTGGTTACGACATGTACCAATAAATGTGGCAAATAAGGAGTTATTCATTAATCTAATAGCACTAAAGATAGCTGATTACGATGTAATCCTAGGAATGGATTTCCTAGGAAAATATCAAGTAATAATTGATTATCAACACCGGAAAGTAATCTTTCGGCTTGATGGAGAAGAAAGTTTTGAGTATGATGCTTCATCTCAAAAGCCATCAAAAATAATGATTAGTTCAATGAAGGATCGTAAGCTAATGTCTAGTGGGTGCGTCGGACTTTTAGCTTTTGTGACTGATGTGACGATAAAGGAAAAGCTGCGATAGGATGACATCCCTATAGTCAACTAATTTACTGATGTGTTTTTGAATGAACTACCGAGATTTCCATCGAAGCAAGAGATTTCTTTTGAGATTGAGTTGATACCAGGAACTATACCAACAACCAAGGCACCTTACCGTATGGCTCTAGCGAGAATTGAAGGAGTTACAGATTTAGCTAAGGGATTTGCTTGACAAATATTTATCCGACCGAGTTATTTGCCTTAGGAAGCTCCAGTTTTATTGATGAAGAAGAAAGATGAGACATTGCGAATGTGCATTGACTATAAAGAGTTAAATAAGGTCACCATCAAGAACAAATATTCACTACCCAGGATTGACGATCTTTTTTATCAACTAAACGCCCTGGGTGGAGCGGCCATCAGTGCAGATCTTGGTGGTAGTAGCAAATATTCAAATGAGAACTTTGAAGGCCGAAGAAGGGAAAGGTTCCATGTGAACGGCACTTGCACATGGGTTAGTCGATCCTAAGAGAAGGGGGAAGCCCATCCGACGGCGCGGCGATCACGAGCTTCAAAAGGGAATCGGGTTAAAATTCCTGAACCGGGACGTGGCGACGGATGGCAGCTTCAATATTCTCTAGAATAGATTTATGCTTTGGCTATCATCAATTGTGGATCAAGGACAGTGACATGACAAAGATAGCGTTCAGAATCTGGTATGGACATTACAAGTTCTAGTGATGCCATTCGGATTAACGAATGCCCCAACTATGTTTATGGACATAATGAACTGAGCCTTCAAGGAGTTTTTGGATAAGTTTGTCATTGTATTTATTAATGACATTCTTGTTTATTGTAAGACTTAGAAGGACCATGAAGAGCATCTATGGATTGTTCTACATATGCTAAGGGATCACAAATTATATACAAAATTCTCAAAATGTGATTTTTGGCTCAATCAAGTCCATTTTCTAGGACATGTGGTCTCTAGAGATGAAATCTCAGTAGATCCTGTCAAGATTGAAGCTGTTTGAAAATGGCCCATATTGAAGAATGTAACTGAAATCTGAGGTTTTTTGGGTTTAGCCAGATGCCACAGACGATTTGTTAAGGGATTTGCTCGACTTATTGCACTCCTTACTACATTAATAAGGAAGGGAAGAAGTACGACGGGACGAGCACGTGTAAAAAAAGCTTCCAAGAACTGAAGAGAAGATTGACAAGTGCATCTATTCTCACTATTCCTACTAAAGGGAAAAAGTTTAACATCTACAGTGATGCATCGAAGGTGGGACTAGAAGCGGTATTAATGCAGAATGGCAAGATTATAGCTTATGCATCACGACAATTAAAGAATCATGAGAAAAACTACCCAACTTATGATCTGGAATTGGCTGTAGTCATGTTTGCACACAAGATCTAGAGACACTACCTATATGGAGCTCAATGTCAAATTTTCATTGATCATAAGAGTCTAAAATACTTTTTCACTCAGAAGGAGCTAAACATACAACAGAGACGATGGATAGAATTAGTAAAGGATTATGATTACGAAATTCTTTATCACCCAGGAAAAGTAAACCGAGTTGCTGATGTGTTAAGTCAAAAGTCAACATCATCGCAACAACTACCTATTGATAGATTGTCAAAACCACTGCAATGGGAAATTAATTCACTGGAACTGGAATTGATTTTCGAGAACTTGGCTGTGTTGCAATTGAAGCCGACACTTTATGATGAGAACAGGGAAGCTCAAAGACAAGACCTACACCTAGAAAAGCTTAGAGAAAGAGTCACTAAAGGTGAAGAAACCGAGTTAATTATCACCGATGATGGAATGTTGTTGTATCAAGAAAGAATCTACATTCCAGCTGACGAGAAACTTAGGAAGCAGATTATATTAGAAGCTCACAAGACTCCATATTTCACACACTCGAGAGCCACCAAAATGTATCAAGATTTGAAGTTGCAATTTTGGTGGAGAGGAATGAAGAATGACATCACAGAATTTGTTAGTCGATGTTTAACGTGCTAGGAAGTCAAGGCTGAGCACAGGCATATGGGAGAAAAACTGGAACAATTAGAGATTCTAGAGTGGAAATGGGAGTACATCACCATGGATTTCATGGTAGGGCTACCGAAGACATGTGAAGGACACAATGCCATATGGGTTATAGTTGGTAGACTGATGAAGACGACTTGATTTATAACAGTGAAAACAACGTTTACATTGGAGAAACTAGCAAATTTATATGTCACTAATGTAATTAAACTATATGGTATTCTAAAGTCAATTGTATCTGATCAAGATAGCTATTTTACTTCCAAATTTTAAAAGTGTGTGCAAGAGGAAATGGGCACAAAATTAAAGTTTAGCACCGCATTCCATCCTATGGCAGCAGGAGACTTGTAATAGAACCATAACCCTCACCCAGTCCCTTGGCACATACTGATCCCACCCATCATCCATCATCTCGTCTATTGGCGTACAGGTTGCTTCCTTGCAACAAGAACAAACTCGTCAGCTAATTGCTCAGTAAGTTTAAACATTCATACATGATTTATAATTACTCGTACCATATAGCATAAAGCATTAACATAACATATGACATACATACATAACATTACATATACATATCCACTTATGCTGGTCACATTATGCTGGCTTATTTTTCATTCTTTCATTTCCATCGTTTTTTCATTCTCTTCATATCATTCTATTCTTTTCTTTTCTTTACTTTACTTTAGTTTCACTTATGGGCACCATTGATGGTCATACCATAATGCACACAGACCAATGAGGGAAGGGGGAGCTACCCACCTAACCTACCACATGGCCAAACTTCCACACCCAGGACGCACCCTGTCAGATTGGAAGCCATAAACATGAAACCTTACCTTTAGAGGCTGATACGCCAACGTTTAAAGCTTCAGTCTTATTATCTTGCTTATTTTTGATCTTTCCTTAATTTAACTTATCATTCTTTCTGACTCTGTGAACATGTTAAAACGTCATGCCACAGTTGCACAATTTCCATAATGTACAAAGGCAGAAACTTTTCTTGTCATTTCATAAAACATTTCTTTCATAACATAGTTATCATTTAACAGACATATGGCAATCAGTTCAAGTTGCAGACAAAGAAATACCGGAACTTACAACACATAACATATAGACATAGTAGTCAGTTTATGTTGCAGATAGAAAAATATCTGAACTTACAGCACATAACATATAGACATAGCAGTCAATTCATGTTGCAAACAGGAAAATGTCTAAACTTATAGCACATAACATATAGACATAGCAGTGAGTTTATGTTACAGATAGGAAAATGCCTAAACTTACAAATACTTCACTAGTATCTCCCTTTTCACTTTTTGGGTCTACAGACGTTCCATCGTCGCATCAGGATCGGGTCTCCACAACCGAAATAATTAACGGTTATTTCCAAAAGTCCACTTCATACTTAAAATGTCGTAAAATGTAAAAATTCGAAGTCTGATTCCCTAATGATGACTTTAGGGGTCTAACATTTCGTTTTTAACCTTTCCACCTGTAAGGACCACCCGATTCATGTAACCTAATTTCCATATAATGAGAAATTGAGAAATAATTTGATGCCTTTTAATGCAAATTTGATTAACATGGTCAGGTACACGGCCGTGTAAGTGGTCGTGTATTGCTCGGGTAAATGAACGTGTTTCAAAGACATGGCCGTGTTGAGTAGTCTCAATTAGTACACACCCGTGTCTGGGATGTACACGCCCGTGTTGCCTTATACACGCCAGGGTACGAGCCCATGTGGAAGGCCGTGTACTGAGCAGAGAGCCGTTGAGAAAACTCTCATGATTCATGAAACCTAATTACTATATTATAAGTAATTAAGTTAAAAAATACAATATATTTTCTAGTTGAATAGATTAAACGAATACATTAATGTTTAATTACTATTCATACAATGAAGGGGCAACCGATTGTGAAATCGGCCCACCCTATTATGTGTATGAGTGTATAAGATGCATAGTGTTAGGAAACTGGTCCAGACACTATTTCTTGACACCATACTGGTGAACAGATCATCAGTACATTCGGACCGGTTATCTGAGCACAACATTAATAGTAACCCTAATAGAAGTATAGTATCGAAAAAATGATCCAAATGACCTCTTCTCACCCAGTGACTGACAAAATCGGAGTTAAAATGCTCAAACTAGTCAGTTGAACAGAAAATAGTGAATAGTAAATATTAAAAACGCAGTGTTAGGTTAATGGCCAAGATGGCCTTTGTGACGTCCCGTGCCCTGAGTGGCCCGGACTGTCACTTAAAAACTACTACTTGTACTAATACTTATGCTTTCTTGCAAACCATTAATACTTACTTAAAATCTATTTACTTGGATACCCTAATTTTAGGGATTTTTTTAATGCGTACGTATTTATTATTTACGTAAGTATACCTTCGAAAAATACCAAGTTTAAATTATTGGGAATGCAATTATACATACACACTTATAATACTGTTTAACTGTTACTATTTAAAAATATTGTTCAACTGTTAATATTCAAAAATACTGTTTAACTGTTACTATTCTAAAAATATTGTTTAACTGTTACTATTCAAAAATACTGTTTACTATTACTATTCAAAAATACTAGTTACTCAAGCTGTGCGGAAGATTAACTCGCGGTATATCCATAACTTCGCCCTCACATCCGCCTCTGCCACCGTCATCACCCATTATTGTTTATGTCATAGGATGCTTTTCTACAACATAAACATACTTCATGAGCTTTATGCCTAGTAAGTACAACATGTTAGTAGCAAAACATGTTTAATACATAGTACATACTTAAACCATATAAGCATGTCATAACCAACACATCTCACTGAGACATTCCACATATCAGAACAACACATATCACCGAATGCAAAACATCATATACTAAATCGTAACATACTGAATGCATAACAGAATCGTCATGTGCTGAATACATCTTACTGTAAATGGAAGCATAGTGAACTATATCATAAACAATGCATGGTCCGATTATGCTTATCTTATGCTTCGATGTTCTTTTTCTTTCTTATGTCTACTTAGGACCCGTATGTCAGTACCGAACTATGCGTGGATCATCGAGAACACCCTTGATCCTAGGCCTTGGCCCGTTATGGATATATTTTATGGCCTTGGCCTGTTATGCGTTATAAGCTTTAGCTCGTTAGACTTTGTGGGCCTTGGCCCGTTATACTGACACCCTTATTCTCATCTTTCCTAATTCTTTATCTAATCGTACCATATACTCTACTAGGCTATCTCCTAATCTTATGCGATGGGGATGGATGGCCTCTAACTTGTTCGTTTATCAATCTACGTGATTGTGAAACTATATGCTCTTATACATGCTGTGCAACAACTTATGCATAGATGCATGCTTAAAATGCTATAAAAACTATCATTTAAATTCATTTTATTCATGCTGTAGGCGGAGTTGTACTTACTTAGTTGCAAGCAACTTGTACTCTCACCTTTATTAGGTTACAGGTAATCACTTGTCAACATAACGTACTCCGTTAACACTTTTGCTGAGTTACTAATACTGTTAGTGACAAAAGCAGATAAAATCATTTGGTACCGATTGTCGTTGGTACTAACTTGCTCTCTTTTCAGAGTTTGATTCTCTAGGCATGGTTAATTAATTTATCACCCCATAAATTAATTAACATCGTCTTCAGTCACTATTACCGTTACTGATTATTACTTGTATCGTGGTATGGTACTAAGGCCTATCGGTACCCTACTGCTATACCTTGGGAATTTGGTGTATATCTTCTATCGTATTTGATTAACTGTTTTACCATTCCTCATAGTATCGTTCAAACACGGTCCTTGACTGGTTGTCGACCAGTCAACTGACCAGTTACCTCACGCGTCGTTAACTAGGTAGCCTACCGAGTTACTACTGCTTCTTTGGTGTGGTAGCCTACCAGGCTACCTACACTGTCTTAGTTAGTTTTGGAAAATCATTTTGGTTGACCTATAAAATTCTTGAAAAAATATGCATTCTTTGGAACCTTCCCCTTATCACCTCGTTGGAAGGTGAAGGAACGTTTTATGAAAACCATATTTTTATTTTAAAGAGTTAAAACTTATTTTGGTGTTGTATTTAAAAGGGGTTTTTGAACCATTTATCGAAACCATTTTAAAACTTGTTTGAAATGACTTCGTTTGTAAATTTGGCAAACATAACATTTTTTGTCCTCGACAAGATGAACAATTCTTGTTCATCTTGGAGCTCAAATCTAACTCAAATTAGTCCTAATCTCACTAAACCCGTGGCTACTTGTGCCCAGCTTTTGTAAAAATCCTAGTTTTATACTATTTTGAAAACGCTCTGTTTAAGGCTTGAAACGCCTAAATTTTTAAAACACATATAGGTTCTCTTAAAGATTTCGACGAGATCTACAACTTTCATGTTGAGCTAGAGATCCAGTTCGGACTCTAATTGGTTCATTTTTATCAAAACTCGAGACTGTTTCTAGTGCTCGGATTCTTGGTCCTAGTTTTGGACATCGAATGAAAACTACTCAAAAAACCTATCGTAGTGTCGTTTTTGGCCAAAACCTATTTAATGCAAAAACAATTGTATCTAATTTCCTTAAAACTCCATTTTTCATGAAATCCCAAATTTGAAATCTAAGGGGGTCAAAAAGGCCACAAACCATGGCCTTTTCTGGGGACAGATTATGCCCAGCAACCTAAAAAAAAACGTTCATGCTCACATTGTAGGAAAATAAATCGGTAAAACCATATCAGAGTGGCGCAGCTGAACAATAAAAATTTTTAGATCGTTAAATATCTCATGATGCCATATACAATAAATCAACAACAATTAAAACTCATACCTCAAGGACGCTAATCTTGCAGGAGGAGAATGACCGGAGGCTTCAACCAACTAGCCTTCTCTACTATTCTCCAAATCCCGAATGGCTGAGTGTGTGGGCACTCTGAACTTCGATCGGTATGCTAGCACTGCTAGTCTTCTTCCGACCACCCAGATCTCTAAAGAACTTTATTGTCGCGATGAGCTGTGCAACAATAAGCTTGCTCACCTGAGAGTCTGTGGTCTGAGAGAACTGGAGTGGTAGGACCTCTATTTATAGACCTGCATGAGGTGATTCTCTGAATTTGAATTGGATTAGGAAAAGATATTTTCCCTTATCCATATCCATAAAATCTGAATTTTTCCAAGGGAGAATCTCAACAAAAAATTCAGTTTTCTTAGGATAAATCCAATCCAAATCTAAACAAGATTTTAACTAGAATTTTATCTCCCTTTTTCAACCCAAAAAATCCAAAAATTACAAGAAGAATCTCTCCTAAAGATTTCGGCCATTATGGATAAGGGAAAATCAAAAATTCCACTAGGATTTTCAAGCTTGAATCTTATCTCAACCTTATCCAAAAATAACCGAATTTCCTAGGAGATTTTCTCCCTAATTTCGGCCACTTTTCAGGGAAGGAGAGAATCCAAATTCAACTAGGATTGAAGCTTGAATTTTCCCTTGAACCTTATCCACAAAAACTGAAATTCCATTGAGGATTATCCTCAAAAATTTCATCCACTTTTGTTGGGATTTAGATTCAAAATTCAATTAGGATTCTAACAAGATTATCCTCTCCAAATCCAACTCAAATTCGAATTTCAAACCTTGTGGATTTTCCACAACAAATTCGAATCCTACTTGGACTGTGATTCAAAATTTGAATTTCAAATTTCAAATTCAAATTTCAAATTCAAATTTCAAATTTCAAATTTAAATTTCAAATTCAAATTTCAAATTCGAATTTCAAATTCAAATTTCAAATTCAAATTTCAAATTCAAAATTCAAATTTCAAATTTCAAAATTCAAAATTCAAATTTCAAAATTCAAATTTCAATTTCCACAAAACGGTTGTGTTTCATATTCTTTTTCTCATGGATAATTTTCTACAACTCCAATCCAATCTCAAATAAAATCATGGCAACTTTATTTGGAGTTCGAATAATTGTGTACTCTATTATCCAAAACAAAATCTGAATCCAACCGGAGAGAATCTTGTCTACCATCCTAATCCTGTGTCATCACCATCAATGCATAATAAACCTGCCAATAGCATACACAAATCAATTTGCCAAACGTTAAGGAATTATGTGGAGCTAGTAGAGGGACTGATTGGACATATATAATCGGGCTCCCGTGATTCCATATGATCATCATTCTTTACCTAACAACTCAATCATATGATCACTAGTTTCAGAGTCACACCACTATAAACCTGAAACTGAACTCCCAATTATATACCGTATTACGTAAGCCTGTGACGAGCTACTATCTAATGACCTTGTCATATATGCAAAACCTTCATATGATATCCATGATCAGCCTTAGGTCAAAGTCCGTTTAATCCTACTGATCAGGCTATCTTAAAGTTCCATTATACTACCGAATTAAGAAAATGATTATTCACCATATGTGAATAAGAAGTCATCCGCCCAGCAGACGACTCAAGGTCTTGTCCATTTTCACATTCAGTATAATGCCTTTAAGAGGATACCTTTAACTCCTCAGAGCTATGATTCCGATATCTGCAAACAAACCCTTCATCGTATACAAGTCATGCACCCAACGAACCGGTCTATAAGCTTACTACCTCTGAGACGCTTTAGCCATTGGAACATCAAAGTACACAAGTCATATACATGAAGTAGTTCATTTACTCCGGATTAAGGTTATTGCACAATAAACGTCAAAAGCAGATTAATCCACTCATAGCGGACTACGTAGATCAATCACGCTTTAGTCCCGGTCTAATATGTCACCACCAAGCAACATATCTATGTCTCTACTTGGGAGTCCAGCTCCAGACAGTCAAGACAAACCGTCCCTTCCAGGGCTTTAGACAACATAATAGTCTTAACATGAGTTAGATGCTCGGTCTAACCCCATAGACTACAGACCATAATTTAGACCGCTAACTTTAGAACATTGTCTTCTCGCATACAAAAATCCATTGCATGCAATGTTCTAACAGTTTACACACAAGCAGTCAGTGAGCCATATTTGCTTACATTTACTTTAACATGTAAATAAGACGAGGACAGATAGCAATGTAATGAATAACCTCTATGTATATATAATTTTATTATCCAGTTCAAAATGAATACATCAAAATGTCTCTAATGCTTAGGGCATTTCCTAACACACATGTGCACACATTCATTCGTAAAAATGTAAACACAACCACATAACTTAAGAAATGGAAAGCGAAGGGCTCAAAATAAACTTATTACAACCTATTTGCATAAACAAATACACATAAATGGCCTTGATCGTAACTTAAAAAAAAAAAAAAAACTAACCACCAAAAGGGTTTCGGTTTTACCTCTTGTGCTATGAACCAAGCATAAATCCAAATCAAGGGCTTGAGTGACCAAAATGGCCATGTGAACCAAGAAGATTGGGGTCGATTTTATGCTAGCAAAAGACCAAAATTTTTTCTCTTAATATCAACTCAAAACAATAACTAAAAACCACAAGTGATTGGTCTAGAACCTTACCCTTATGTGCACTTGAAATGGCTTGGAAATGAATCCTCCTAACACAAGCTTGAGGGGGGCTGGATTTTGGTAAATTCTTGGCTGTGTTTTTGGCTTGAAAAATGGTGGTTTTGGCTGAAGGGGGTGGTCAATTGCAACAAGAGAAATGAGAGAGAAAGGAGTTGTGTTTTTGGGGTGTGAAGAAAAAAGAACAACACCTAAAGCCTTGGTCACCCTTTTATAGACAAACCTAAGTAAAATTAACCAAACTTAAGCTCACTTAATCAAGTCAATCTTATGCTAATTTGGGGACAAATTTGCTACCTTTTCAACCCTAAAAAACATAGGAAGCTGTTGCATTGAAGGAGGGAGAATTAAAAAATTTATTGATGGAATGTGATGGAAAATGTAATATTGTTTAATGAATTGTGTCATGACTTGTACCTTATTTTAATGCTACTTTTTGGGATTATTTTTGCAGCTAAAAACAGTTGGTTTTTAGTTAAGGGCACATGATTTTTAAGGCTAAAATTCATCTACATTTGCTTCTCTTCGCGGTCCAGTTTTCTATTATGGTGTTTGGTCCTTTCTTGGTAGTGTTCTAATTTTCACCCAGAAATTAGATTTTCTGAATCCGATTTTTATACTGATCATTCTTAGTTGGTTTATACTATCTAAGAGCCCATTCTGCACTAGTTTACTATTCATTTCCTATATTGTGGTTGTGTCTACATTGTGCTGTCCTTGCGCACGCAAAACAAGGTGTTCTGGTGAGAAATTTTTAACACAGTCTCTCTTGACTAATTTGGAGGTGCTAATTTTAATTTTATCAGTTTTACGTCCATCTGAAGTTGTCTGGACTAGTTTTCGGGATCTGCGTGACCCCACCTCAAAAAACGTATCCGGTGCCCGATTGACTAATTTGGGCGTTATAAGTCTAAATATATCAGTTTCGGGGCGAGAAAAGGTCGTCTTGACCCTCTTCCCGATACTACGTATCTCCCAAACTAAAATTCTCGTTTTTTGCTCAATTGACCAGATTAAGCCTACTAACCGTTAATATATAAGTTTTAGGTTAGATTAAGGTTGTCTTGGCCATTAATCTGACACTGCGTTTTCCACTATTCACTATTCATTATTTTATGTCTGACTGATTACTCTGAGCATTCTAACTCTGATTTTGTCAGTCTCTGGGCGAGAAGAGGTCATCTGGACCTTCGTTCTTAGTACTATACCTCTGATAGGGTATTTCTCATTATTGTGCTCAGATGTTCGGTCCGAGCGTTTTGGTGATCTGTTCACTAATCTTGTGTCAGGAAATGGTCGTCTGGACCAGTTTCCTGATACTACGCATGTTACAGACTCAAACACATAATAGGGTGGACCGGTTTCACTAGCAGTCGCCCCTTTCACTACATGAATAGTAACTAAATACTACTGTGCTTGTTTAAATTATTCCATTGGAAAATATACTGTATGTGGTCAACCTAATTATTATTACATAGTATTTAGGTTTCACGCATTACGAGATTCTTTATGATGGCTCTCAGCTCCATAAACGACCTTTTACACGAGTTCTTACACGGGCATGTACAAAGCAACATGGCATATACCGGTTGAAATTTCTCAACACGGCCATGCTCTAAAACACAGCTTTTTACACGTTTATTAACCCAAGCGATACACGGCCACTTACACGGCAGTGTACCTGATCGTGTTACACTACACGGCCATGTTCACTCACACGGCTTCTAACATCTAAATAGTCAGAATGGCACACGGTTGTTTGCAAGGCCATGTACCTGACCATGTTATTCAAATTTGCATAAAAGGCATCAAATTATTCCTCAATTTCTCATTATACACAAATTAGGTTACATGAATGAGGCTGTCCTTACAGCCTTAATCTGGCATAAAACTGATGTATTAACAGTCAGCAAGCTCAATTTAGTCAATTGAGCATAAAATGAGAATTTTTGTTTGAGAGATAAGCAGTACCAGGAAGAGTGTCAAGATGACCTTTTCTCAGCCCAAAACTGATATATTTAGATTCAGAATGCCCAAATTAGTCAATTGGGCAACTGACATGTTTTTCAAGACAATTTCACACAGATCTTGAAAACTAAATGGACGTGAAACTGATAAATTTGAAATCAGCACGTCCAAATTAGTCAAGAGAGACTGTGTTCGAAATTTCACACGAAAATGCCTCGTTATGTGTGCGTAAGGACAACACAGTGTAGACACAGTCATAGTATAGGAAATAAATAATAATATAGACTCAGAATGGGCTCTTAGATAGTACAAACCAACCAAGAATTAACAGTATAAAAATTAGATTCAGAAAATCCAATTTCAGGTGAAAACTAGAACACTGTTGATAAAGAGTCGGATACCGAATGGTAGAAATTAGATTACGAAGAGAAGACTTTGCAGATGAAATTTTTCCCTAGAAAACCGTGTGCAAGCAGGTAAGACAGCCCTAAAAAGTGGGAAAATTTTTCCCTAAAGTTAGGGATGTGTTGGCCACCTTTTGATTAAACAATTCAAGCTTTCCATCACATGGCCTACAAAAAATTGTTTTAAATGGCCCCCTTCTCCACGCTCAACCCTTGGCCTTTGGGAGGTTGAAATGGGCAGGTTTTTGTTCCCCAATTAGACAAATTTGTGTCTTAATTAAGTGAGCTTAAGTTTAAGTAAGGTGGGTTAGTTTTGCTGATAAAAAGCATGCTTGTCCTAAAGGTGCCACTTTCTTTCTTTTGCACCCAAAACACCACCCTTTCTTCTTCTTCTTTTCCTTGCTGTAGCCGACCACTCAATAGCCTCAAAACCAACCATTTTCAAGCCAAAAATCTAGCCAAAAGCTTACCAAAATTTAGCCCTTTTCAAGCTTGTGTTAGGAGGTTTTAATCCAAGCCATTCTAAGTTCACTCAAGGGTAAGTTTTTAGAACTAATCTTTGTGATTTTAGTTATTATTTTGGGTTGATGATAAGAGAACATTTTTGGTGTCATTTCTAGCACAAGCTGACCCCAAACTCCCTTGGTTCACATGGCCATTTTGGTTAGCCAAGCTTTGATTTGGTGTGCTTGGTTCATAGCATGTAAGGTAAAACCGAAAATCCTCCCTTTTTGTCGTTAGTTATTTTTAAGTTTTTGATCAAGGAATTTATGTGTATTTATTTATGCAATGGATTGTAATAAGTTTATTTTGAGCGCTTAGCTTTTCATTTTTAAGTTTATGTGGTTGTATGGTTGTGGTTTAAATTTTAAGGATGGATATGTATCTGTGTGGACGTTTAAGTGGCTGGACACAATTCTATCCCCAGATTTAGGCCATAAGTTTTGGCCATTTTGACCATGTTAGAGTTCAAATTTGGGATTTGGTAAAACACGAAGTTTTAAGGAAATTTCATTACGGTCGTTTTTGCATCAAATAGCTTTTGGCCAAAAACGACACTGAGATAGGTTTTTCAAACACGTTTTTAAAACAGTTTCGGTAAATGGTTCAAAAACCACCTTTAAAATGCAATCACCAAAATGTGTTCTAACCTTTTTAAAATAAGAATATGGTTTTAATAAAACGCCCGCATCTTCCAAAGGGGTGATAAGGGGACAGTTTCAAAACACATAATTTTCCTAAGAATTTTATAAGGCATCCAAAACAATTTCACAAAATAAACAAAACGGTAATGGTAGCCTGGTAGGCTACCACGTTAAACGAGCTTAGTAACCCAGTAGGCTATTAAGTCATCAATGCACGAGGTAATTGGTCAGTTGACTAGTCAGTCAACCAGTCAAGGACCTAGTTTGAACGATATAGTGAGGAACGATGATTAATTTGTCAAGTAGACAATTTAATCAAACACGATAAAAGTTAGATACCAATTTCCTAAAGTAGAACAGTTAGGTACCGATGGACCTCGGTATCATACAACGATACAAGTTATAGTCACTAACGGTAATAGTGACCAAAAAACGATATTAATTAATTTATTAGGTAATTAATTAATTAGGCATGATTACACAATCAAACTCACCAAATGAGAACAAGTTAGTACCGACGGTAATCGGTACCATACGTTAGTATCTGCTTTAGTCACTAACGGTATTAGTGACTCAACAAAAGTATTAATGGAATCCGTATTGATGACAAGTAGTCACCTGTAATTTGACAAAGGTGAGAGTACAAGTTTGCTTACAAACTAGGTAAGTACAACTCCACCTACAGTATGAACAAAATGATTTTAAAGTATTGATTTTACAGTATGTTAAGTATGCAATTCATGCACTGTTGTTGCATCGCATGTTAAGAAAGCATGTAGTTTCACTATCGCGTAGATTGATGAAAGAACAAGTTAGATGCCATACATCCCTATTGCATAAGATTAGAGATAGCTTAGTAGAGCATATGGCCAGATCAGATAACAAGATGGAAATTAATAAAGCGTGTCGTACCGGCCTTTTCCATTGAAAAGGTTACTCAAGTTAAAGTAAGTTGAGCCTCCATTGACGGCTCTTAAGGTAGTGATCACAGACGTTATCGATTGTAAGGACCACCCCATTCCTGTAACTTAAATCCTATATAAAGATACATTGACGAATGAATTTGAGTTAATTCGATGCCTTTCAATGCAATATTGATTGCACGGTCAGGAAACACGCCAGTACGAGAGCCCGTATAGAGGGCTGTGTAATGAGCAGAGAGCCGATATAGCGAGAAATAACCCTAGCAAGGGTACGGTTTAGAGAAAATGGTCCAGATGACCTCTTCTCACCTAAAGACTGACAAAATCAGAGTCAGAGCACTTAGACTGGTCAGTTAAGTGAAAGACAGTGAATAGTGAATAGTAAAAAAACACAGTGTTAGGTTAATGGTCAAGACAGCCCTAATCTGGCATAAAACTGATATATTAGTAGTGAGTAGGTCAATCTGGTCAATTGGGCATAAAGCAAAAATATTAGTTTGGGAGATACGCATTATCGGGAAGATGGTAAAGACGACCTTATCTTGCCCCAAAACTGATATATTTAGACTTAGAACGCCCAAATTAGTTAATCAGGCACTTGATATGTTTTTTCGAGATAAGGTCACACAGATCCCGAAAACTGGTCCAGATGACCCCAGATAGACATAAAACTGATAAAAATGGAACCAGCATGTCCAAATTAGTCAAGAGAGACTGTGTCTGAAATTTCACCCAGGAACACCTCGGTTGACGTGTGAAGGGACAACACAGTGTACACAACCACAGTATAGGAAATGAACAGTAAAATAGACTGATAAGAGGCTCTTAGATAGTATAGACCGACAAGGAAATTACAGTATAAAAATCAGATTCAGAAAATCCAATTTAGGTGAAAATTGGAACACTGCTGAGAAAGGACCGAACACTGCAATAGAAAATTAGACTACAAGAGAAGCCAACATAGATATAATCTTGGCGATAAAATCCATGCCCTCTTAGCTGCAAAAGCAGCTAAAAATAGCTATTACATAGGCGTAAAGTGAGATTAAAAAATTGCAAAAGTTATGACAACTTTTGTATAAAATATTCAAGGGGTTTTCAAGCACATGTCAAGGAAATTATTGTTTATTTCTCTCCCTTCCATGCACAGCCCATGCCCATTTATAGGGCTGAATGGGGCAGCAAATTTGTCACTTGATTAAGCTAAAATGGTGGACAATTAATTATGTTTAAGCTTAAGTAAGTTTGGTTAATTTTGCCTATAAAAGGCACACATGACCAAGAGATACCACTTTCCTTACTTTGGCACCCCAAAACACATTCTCTCCCTTTCTTCTAGCTGTAGCTGACCCCTCTAAGTCACCAAAATTCTTCATTTCCAAGCCCTAAGTCACACTAAAAACTTACCAAAAATCTAGTCCCTCCAAGTTCGTGTAGGTGACTTCAAATTCGAGCCATCCTAAGTCCATTCAAGTGTAAGGTTTCTAATCAATCTTTGTGGTTTTAGTTATTGTTTTGGTTTGATCTTAAGAGAAATTATTTTGGTGTTTTTGCCAACCCAAAACCGACCCCCTATCCTCTTGATTCCACACGGCCATTTTTGGTTCCTCAAGCTCATAGTTTGGATTTGTGCTTGGTTCATACCACAAGAGGTAAAAACCGAACCCTTTTAGTGATTAGTTATTTTTTAAGTTTGATCAAGGCCATTTATATGTATTTATTTATGCAAGTAGTTTGTCATAAGTTTATTTTGAGCCCTTAGCTTTTCATTTTTAAGTTTATGTGGTTATGGTTGTGTTTACATTATTTTTACGAATGGCTGTGTACAAATGAGAGCATAAACATTTTTAGTGATTGGACACAATCTGTCCTCAAGGAAAGGCCACGGATTTTGGCTATTTTGACCCCCTTAGCGTCCGAATTTGGGATTTGGTAAAACATGGTGTTTTAAGAAAATTTCGTTGCGGTCATTTTTATGTCAAGCAGCCTTCGGACAAAAATGACACTACGATAGGTTTTTTGAGTGGTTTTCACTCAGTACCCAAAATTGGGAACAAAACTGGGAACAAAATCCAAACCCAGAAATTAGTCTCGGGTTTTATTTAAAATGGACAACATAGAGTCCGAACCGGACTTCGGGCTCAACATGAAAGTTGTAGAACACGTCGAAACCTTTAAGAAGGCCTATGTGAGTTTTAAAAATTCGGCCGGTTTGGGCCTCAAACAGAGCCGTTTTCAAAGTGATGTAAAACTAGGCCTTTTACAAAAAACTGGGCACATAGGCCACTGCTTCAATGAGTTTAGGAGCTGTTAGAGTTAGATTTAGGTTCCGAGGTGAATGAAATTTGTTCATCTCGTCAAGAACGAAAAATTTCATGTTCGCCAATTTTATAAACAAAGTCGTTTCGACCAAGTTTCAAAATAGTTTTCAAAAACAGTTCAAAAACCACTTTTTAATACAAATATCAAAAATGTGTTTTACACACTTCAAAATAAAAATGTGTTTTAACACTTTAAAATATAAACATGGTTTTCATAAAAACGTCCCCACCTTCTAACGGGGCAATAAGGGGATGGGTTCCAAACTCGTAATTTTTCCAAGAATTTTACAAGTCAACCAAAACGATTTTCAAACATAACCAAAACAGTGTGGGTAGCTCGGTAGGCTATCACACCAAATAAGCGATAGTAACCCAGTAGATTACTAAGTCAATAACGCACAAGGTAACCAGTCAGTTGACTGGTCGGCACCCAATCAAGGACCGTGTTTTGAATGAAATGGTAAGGAACGATGATTAAACAGTCAAATAGACAATTAATCAAACATGATCGACATTAGATACCAAATCCCCAAAGTAGGCCAATGGGGTACCGATGGGCCTCGGTACCACATAGAAACACAAGTCAAAGTCACCAATGGTAGTAGTGACCAAAAGACGACGTTAATTAATTTATCAAGTAGTAAATTAATTAACCATGCATAGAGAAACAAACTCTGAAAAGAGAGCGAGTTAGTACCAACTGCAATCGGTACCTAGCAAATTATCTGCTTTAGTCACTAATAGTGACGGTGACTCAACGATAGTATTAATAAGGAACGTTATTGATGACAGGTGGTCAACTGTAATTTGATAAAGGTGCGAGTATGCATTTACTTGTGTCTAGGTAAGTACAACTCCACCTATAGCATGAACAAAATGTATTTAAAATGATGTTTTTACAGTATGTTAAGTATGTATGCCATGCACACGTTGATGCACAGCATATTTAAGAGTATATAGTTTCACAATCAAGTAGATTAGTGAAAAATCATGTTAGATGCCATACGTCCCTACCGCGTAGGATTAGGGATAGCTTAGAGAAGCATGTGGCTAGAAAAGATAAACAAGGTGGAAATTCATAAGCGTGTCATACCGGCCTTTTCAATTGAAAAGGTTTTTAAGTAAGTTAAAGCAGAAAGTTGAGCATCTGCTGATGGCTCTCTGGCTTTTCGACCATGGGCATTACTGATGGTCTGGGCACACACAGTACTGACACATGGGCCCTAAATAGATAAGAGAAAGAAAAGAGAGTATTGAACCATAAATGAACATAACCAGATCATGCATACGCATTAGTTCACTATGCTTCTAGTTACAGTAAGATGCATTCTATACATGATGGTATCTGCTCTGCATATAGTAAGTAAAGTTTTATATTCAATGTCATGTTATGTGATGATGTGGTATGTGATATGTAAGTGCTATATGACATGCTTATATGATTTTCAAGTATATACTATGTTTTAAACATGTTTTGCGGAAAACATGTTGTACTTACTGGGCGTAAAGCTCACGGAGTGTGTTCATGCGGTAGGTAAGCGTCCTATGGTGTAAACCCTAATGGGCGATGACGGTGGCGGAGGTGGGTGTGAGGGCGTAGTTACGGATACCACCACAAGTATTGTCTTCTGCAAAGTTTTTTTAAGTAACAATATGTTTTGGAATAGTACATAGTATATTTGAATAGTAACCATTAAATAGCATTTTTGAATAGTAACCGTTGTACAGTATTTATGAATAGTAATTGTTAAATAGTATTTTTGAATAGTAATCATTAAATAGTATTTTTAAATAGTAATCGTTATGTGGTATTTTTGAATAGTATCTGTTACACAGTATTTATGAATAGTAATCGTTAAATAGTATTTTTGAATAGTAACCATTAAGCAGTATTTTTAGAATAGTAAATAGTTAAAGTATACGTATATGAATAGTGAATACGTATGACATATAAAAAAAACTCCTAAAATTGTAGTATCAATTGCAAAAAAGTATAAGTCTCATTTAAAGAAATAGTTTTTAAGTGACGGTTCGGGCCACTAAGGGCACGGGGTGTCACAGTTGGTATCCGAGCGGTATCCTGCCACCTTACCTTGCATCGCCGTACGCCTGCCTCATGTGTCTAAGTAAGTTAGCTTTTGTTATTTAATATTTAGTACATAAGTTGACGATTAATTTATAATAGGGATAATGACCTGACCATGAGGCCCTCACCAAGTGCAAGAGGATCGATAGGCGAGTCTAGCTTTCACCACCATGCGGCCAGACATATACGATGGTCGACGTGCAAGCGAGCTTCCATACCGGATTCACCACTTATAGGTTATCTTCGAGGCATGCCATATTCCACCACGTCTACGGGTGATTTTGGCCAGCAGTAGACTACAAGGACCAGTGCTGACCTGGTGGAATGAACGGTGTATGAATGAGCATCCGGTACAGTGGGTCGAATTCTACCGTGACCTCCGTGATAGTACTACACCAGCCCAAGACGGAGATATACGGGAGGATATGCGTGAGATGCGATACTAGGTCCTCTCTGGCATTTGGAATATCTATGAGGGAGAGACCATCGCGCATTATTGCCAGAGGTTTCTGGACGGCATGATGCCTCACATCCCTCAGGGTAGACCTTTTTCAGAGATGGCATACCTGCTATAGAAAGGGGCACCATGGTATGTGAGGGACCTTGTTCCCTACCCTCCGCCATATGAGGATCTGAGGCGCCTTACTCGAGACATGGTAGAGGCTAAGAGAGTGGTACTGAACCCTACACCTGACGAAGGCTTCGCAGTGATAGCTAACATAGAGGGTGAACTGGCAGACGCAGCACCCTAACCGGCCAACGAGGAGTTTACAGCCAAACCTCAGCCAGTAGTACCCGAAACACCTGAGGACTATAGGGATCCGATGGAGGACCCCGAGCCAGCCCCTCAGTCCCCTGAGCACTGCGAGGAGGAAAACAATGACGAGGCTTGTAGGAAATTAAATCAATGAAAACGTATCAGAGTGGCACAGCAGAACAAGAAAAATTTTTCAAGATCGTTAAATATCTCATGATGCCATATACAATAAACCAACAACAATTTAAACTCATACCTTAAAGGATGCCAATCTGCAAGAGGAGAATGATTGGAGGGCTTCAACCAACTAGCCTTCTCTGCTATTCTCCAATTCTTGAATGACTGAGTATGTGGGAACTCTAAACCTTGATCGGTATGCTAGCACTGCTAGTCTTCTTCCGACCACCCAGATCTCTAAAGAACTTATTGTCATGGTGAGTTGTGCAACAATAAGCCTGCTCACCTGAGAGTCTATGGTCTGAGAGAACTGGAGTGGCAGGACCTTTATTAATAGACTTACATGAGGTGATCCTCTGAATTCGAATTGGATTGGGAGAAGATTTTCTCCCTTATCCATTATGCAAAATCCAAAATTCCCAAGGCCATAATCAAGGGTAGATTCAGCCACTTAAGGAATCTTGCAATCCAAATTCAAACAGGATTTTAACTTGAATTTTATCTCCGTATTTATCCACTAAAAATCTGAATTTCCCTAAGGCCATAAACCTGTCCAGATTTGTCTATTAAAGTGTGAAGAGAATTAAAATTCCAATAGTATTTTCTAGCTTGAATTTTATGTCATCCTTATCCATAAAAAACTGAAAATCTTCCTTAAGTTTCCCTCAAAATTTCAGCCACTTTTAGGGAGGAGAGAATCCAAATTCAACTTGGATTGAAACATGAATGTTTCCCTGCATCCTTATCCATAAAAACCGAAAATATCTTAGAGGATTTTCCTCAATAAAAATTCAACCACTTTTGTTAGAATTAGGATTCAAAATTCAAGTAGGATTCAAATAAGATTTTCCTCTCCATATCCAACTCAAATTTGAATTCTGACCTTATGGAATTATCCACAAAAAATTTGAATTCCACTTGGACTGTGATTCAAAATTTGAATTTCAAATTTCAAAATTCAAATTTTAAATTCAAATTTCAAATTTCAAATTTCAAATTCAAATTTCAAATTTAAATTTCAAATTCGAATTTCAATTTAAATTTCAAATTTCAAATTTCAAAATTCAACACCATCCACACATAATCAACCAGCCAATAAGCATACATAAATCAATTTGCCAATCGTTAAGGAATTATGCGGAGCTAGTAGAGGGACCAATTGGATATATATAATCGGGCTCCCATGAATCCATATGATCATCATTCTTTACCGAACAACTCAATCATATGATCACTAATTTCAAAGTCACACCACTATAAACCTGAAATTGAACTCCCAATTATATACCGTATTGCGTAAGCCTGTGACAAGCTATTGTCCAATGACCTAGTTATGTATGTAATACCTTCATATAATATCCATGATCAGCCTTACGTCAAAGTCCGTTCAATCTGTTAGGAAATGCCTTAAGCATTAGAGACATTTTGATGTATTAATTTTGAACTGGATAATAAAATTATATATAGAGATTATTCATTATATTGCTATCTGTCCTCATTTTATTTACATGTTAAAGTAAATATAAGCAAATATGGCTCCATGACTGCTTGTGTTAAAACTGTTAGAACGTTGCATGCAATGGACTTTTGTATGCGAGAAGACAATGTTCTAAAGTAAGCAGTCTAAACTAAGGTCTGTAGTTTATGGGGTCAGACCGAGCATCTAACTCATGTTAAGACTATTATGTTGTCTAAAGCCTTGGAGGGGATGGTTTGTCTTGACTGTCTGGAGCTGGACTCCCAAGTAGAGACGTAGATATGTTACTTGGTGATGACATATTAGACCGGGACTAAAGCGTGATTGATCTTCGAAGTCTGCTTGGAGTGGATCGATCTGCTTTTGACATTCATTGTGCAATAACCTTAATCCTAAATAGATGAACAGCTTCATGTATATGACTTGTGTACTTTGATGTTCCAATGGCTAAAGCGTCTCAGAGGTAGTAAGCTTATAGACTGGTTCGTTGGGTGCATGACTTGTATATGATGAAGGGTTCATTTACAGATATCGGAATCATAGCTCTAATTAGGAGTTAAGGGTATCCTCTTAAAGGCATTATACTGGATGTGAAAATGGACAAGGCCTTGGGTCATCTGCTGGGTGGATGACTTATTATTCACATATGGTGAATAATCATTTTCTTAATTTGGTAGTATAATGGAACTTTAAGATAGCCTGATCAGTAGGATTAAACGGACTTTGACCTAAGGCTGATCATGGATATCATATGAGGGTTCTGCATACATGACAAAGTCATTGGACGATAGCTTGTCACAGGCTTACGTAATACGGTATATAATTGGGAGTTCAGTTTCAGGTTTATAGTGGTGTGACTCTGAAATTAGTGATCATATGATTGAGTTATTCGATAAAGAATGATGATCATATGGATTCGCGGGAGCCTGATTATATATGTCCAATTGGTCCCTCTACTAACTCCATATAATTCCTTAACATTTGGCAAATTGATTTGAGTATGCTATTGGCTAGTTGATAATGTATGGATGGTGTTGACGTAGGATTAGGATGGTGGGCAAGATTCTCTCCGGTTGAATTCAAATTTTATTTTGGATAATAGAGTACATAATTATTTGAACTCCAAATAAAGTTGCCATGATTTTATTTGAGATTGGATTGGAGTTGTAGAAAATTATCCATGAAACAAGAATTTGAAATACAACTGTTTTGTGGATTTTGAAATTTGAATTTTGAAATTTGAAATTTGAAATTTGAATTTTGAATTTGAAGTTTGAATTTGAGATTTGAAATTCAAATTTTGAATCACAGTCCAAGTAGGATTCGAATTTCTTGTGGTAAATCCATGAGGAATGAAATTTGAATTTGAGTTGGATATGGAAAGGAAAATCTTGTTAGAATCCTACTTGAATTTTGAATCCAAATCCTAACAATAATGGACGAAAATTTTGAGGATTATCCTCGTGGAATTTTTGGATTTTTTATGGATAAGGTTCAGGGAAAAATTCAAGTTTCAATCCCAGTTGAATTTGGATTCTCTCCTCCCTGATTATGGCTGAATTTTTTGAGGATAAATCCTAGGAGATTTTCGGTCATTTTGGATAAGGATGAGATAAGATTCAAGCTTGAAAATCCTAGTGGAATTTTGATTCTTCCCTTATCTTTTTTGGTTGAAAAAAGGGAGAAAAATTTAAGTTAAAATATTGTTTAGATTTGAATTGGATAATCCTAAAGAAGGCCAAAATTTTGTTTGGATTTTCCCTTTGGAAAATTCAGATTTTTTGGTTGTGGATATGGGAGAATATCTTCTCCTAATCCAATTCGAATTCAGAGAATCACCTCATGCAAGTCTATAAATAGAGGTGCTACCACTCCAGTTCTCTTAGACCATAGACTCTTAGGTGAGCAGGCTTATTGTTGCATAACTCACCATGACAATAAGTTCTTTAGAGATCTGGGTGGTCGGAAGAAGACTAGCAGTGCTAGCATACCGATCTAGGTTTAGAGTGCCCACACACTCACCCATTCGGGAATTGGAGAATAGTAGAGAAGGCTAGTTGGTTGAAACCCTCCGGTCATTCTCCTCTTGCAAGATTGGCGTCGTTGAGGTATGAGTTTAAATTGTTGTTGGTTTATTGTATATGGCATCATGAGATATTTAACGATCTTGAAAAATTTTTATTGTTCTGCTACGCCACTCTGATACGTTTTTTATCAATTTATTTCCTACAATTGGTATCAGAGAAATCTCATGACTATGCCATGTACATAAATTAGACAATTAATTAGTCTTTTTATTTATGTATGGATTTGATATTTAGAGAGTGGCATTCTAGGATTCCTTTATGTTGTTATCATGTATTATATATAAAGTATGTGGTTATTTTAATTTTTTAAATTATTATAAGCATGCTTGTTTTTTACCGGTTATGGTTCCTTAGAATTTAGAAAAATTGTATCTAGGATTTTTTATGTAATCATAGGAGTAGTTTGTTAACATTATAATTTTTCCCATGGATTTTAATTTTGTCTCTTAGAATTATTATGATTAGAATTTTTGTACACCGGAAATGATTTAGAATTTTTATGTAATTATTCTTGGAGGAGATTGAAGTTTGAAGACCGTAATTTATTTTTCCCAAAAAGTTAAATTTAATTTAAAGGTTGAAATTTTGATTGTATGAAAAATTTCAATTTAATTGGGATTTAAATTAATTTTTGGAGATCCTAATGGATAAATTGGAACATGACATGAAAATCGAGACACGACCCCTCGGGATAGGCCATCGGGCCTTGGTAGGCCTATAGCCTCTACCCTCGGGCAGGATGGGCTGCGGCAGCCCCTGTACAGGTTTGACGACCAGAGAATTCTAACAGTGTAACTTAGTTTAATCTAGGGTTCTCTATGACTTCTGTAAGTAAGAATGTAAAGAAACACTATGTTTGTAATTAGACAAATTATAGTGATGATAGTAATAAATAGATGTTTTGGAGGAATTAAAATCTCCAAAAAATAAGTAGAGAATAAAGTATATGAGTAAGAAAGTGATTTCAGGCCAAAACGCTCAAAAAGGAGTAGTTTCGGTATCCAAACCGTGTAAAGATAAGAATATGGCAAGTCAAAGTAAGAGCACAGTAAGAAAAGTAATTTAGGGTTTTTAAGAGTTTTAAGACAGTATTAGAATAATTTGACAGTACGGATGGCTAGATAAGTCCTCTGGTATATCACCCTAGAAATTTCATCATTTTCGGTAAAATGATGAAGAATTTTAGGCCCAAAGAAACTAAGAGATTACCCTAGGTAAAACGTAAGTTTAATAAAGGATGAAAAACTTCGTAATTGATTTTTAGCCCAACGACAGTAGAATAAGGTAAACCGATCGCACAGAAGGCGTCAGAAACCCACTTACGCGATTTCGGTAAAGTTTGGTTCGGTTTGACTTTTGGTCAAACTTTGACTTATGAATTAATATGATATCATGGATGATGTCATAATTAGGAATAAGAAATTAGAAGAAAAAGGGTGGTAGGTAGGGTGAATGGTTAAGATTAAAGGCAGGTAAGATCAAGGGCTAAGATTAAGCCAAAAATGCAAAGTTGATTTTTTAAAAAAATTTTGTGGATAAGGGCTGAAGTAGGCCGGTTTTACAGCTGGAAAACAGCCAAAATAATTCTATTTTAACCCCTAAAAGTTTGCAAATAAATCCTTAAAAAGTTGCTAAAAAGTCCCTAAAGAAAATTGCTAAAAAACCCTCCTTTTTGGCCTCCCTTTTTAAAATCGTTTTTGGCTTCATGAAATCAGAAAATTTTTCTAAAATTACAGCCTCTTTGCTGCCCTTTGAAGCCGTGACTCTCCCCCTCCATTGAGCTTGAGTTTCTTCAAAGTTTGGTGTCAAAATCTTAAGCAAAGTTCTTCCTAAGCAAGTGTTGAGTAACATAGCAAGGTTCGCTTGAAATTTCAAGCTTTTCTTTGGTATTTTGAAGCAAAAATCCGTGGCTATATTGAGTAGAAAAGAATGAGAAAAGTTTAGTTCAAACCTTGTTGTTTAAGGTTAATTAGTTTGCATGATAGTTAAAGAGTAATTTAAAAGTTTGAAACAAGAGTTGGTATCAGAGCGAGTGGTTCTACTATCGACCTTCCATGAAATTTCAGTATTTGCATCTGCTCAATCTAAGTAAGTTAATTTTAAATAATCAATATCTAACTTAGCACTAAACCATGTCGTTACTGTTATAGGTCAGACACAGCAATATGGTTCGTACACGAGCTGCGCAAGCTCCAGAAGCAGATTTAGCCGTCATCCTAGCCAACATACAAGCTCGGTTAAAGGCATAAGAAAGATAGAACCAAAGATTGCAAGAGCTACTAGAACATAGGAATGGGGCCTAAGCGAATTTCCCTCCGCCTCAAGCACCAGTACCGGAGCCACAGCCAGCTCCTGAACCAGTAATACCACCAGTCTGAATGGTACCTGAAGTAGCAATAGGTGCCTGAGCTGGAGCCAACCAGGGATCATTGTATGAACGGTTCTAGAAGATGAAGCCAAAAGAGTTTGAGGGATCTACAGAAACCTTAGAGGCTGAAGAATGGTTAGCTTCACTGCAGACCATTTTTGAGTTTATGGACCTGACAGACCAAGAGAAGTTCCTTTGAGCCTCCTATATATTAACGAAGGATGCTCGTTACTGGTGGGAGACAATAAAGATTCGAAGGGATATTAGAAGGATGACCTGGAACGACTTTCTAGGAGAATTTAACAGGAAGTATTTCAATCTTGACACCCTATGAGCTCAACAAAGAGAGTTCGATGAGTTGAGGTAAGGCGAGATGACAGTGACTGAAGTCTGTCAAAAATTTGACAGATTAGCTCGACTGTGTCTGCATTTGGTACCCATAGAAGAAGAGCAGGTATGGAGGATGATCAATATGTTTCAACCAAATATAGTCGTAAACGTGGAGAGTGGCGAGACCCTGCCAACCACTGTAGCAGACTATGTGAGCAGAGCCATGAGGGCTGAGCATCGTCTGAACAAAGCTAAGGAAGAGAGAACAAAAGTCTGGGAGGAGAAGAAGAAAGAAAGAGATCTAGTGAAGCAGATTTAGAAGAACAATGAAGCTGGCCAAAGTAGCTAATCTGGTCAAGGAATGAAGCCTGGTCAGAAAAATAACCAGAACCAACAGAATGCCAATAAGCGAAAGGGAAACCCAAATGAAAATTGGGGCCAAAATACTCGCAACACCCAGCAGAGACAAAGCTTAGAAGGAGTACAAAACCGATAGCCATGCCAAAAATGCGGAAAGCTGCGTAAGGGCGAGTGCAAGTTGGGGAGTACCGTATGCAATGTTTGCAGCAAAGAAGGCCATTATGCCAAGGCCTGCACATCCAACCGACAGAACCAGCCGGGATCTTTTAGCCCCGACAGACAAGCCAGGTCCACGCCATGCAAGGGCCCTCTATTCAGCCAGGGCACCAGGAGATTGTACAAAAGACTGAGGTGCATCTGTTAGCCTACACCAGGGAAGACATGGAGGTAGGCACCTCTAATGTGGTGACAGGTCAGCTTCTTGTCGCCCAAAGCTTTGAACTTGTTTTATTTGACTCCGGTGCATCGTATTCATTTGCCTCCCATAGCTTTGTAGAAAGAGTTAGTCACGCCAAGGATAAAATTGGCTAAGTGTTCAAAACCACCTTACCGTCTGGTGAGGTATTATTGTCCGATTACTGGTTACGTCACGTGCTAGTAATTGTTGTCGATAGGGAGTTGTACGTCGATTTAGTCGTCTTAAAGTTAGTCGATTATGACGTTATCCTTGGAATGGATTTCCTTGGAAAATATCGAGCGACCATTGACTGTCAACGACGAAAAGTAGTGTTCCAGTTTGGAGAAAAAGATCAGTTTGAGTATAAACGGCATTCTCAGAAGCAGTTGAAAATGTTGATTAGTCCCATGCGGGCAAGAAAGCTGATATCTAGTGGCTGTACCAGATATCTAGCTTATGTCAAGGACACCACCAAGAAGGTAGAACTACAACCGAACGAGGTACCAGTGATCAACGAGTTTGTGGAGGTATTCCCAGAAGAATTACCGGGACTTCCTCCTAATCAAGAGATTACCTTTGAGATCGAGCTGCTGCCAAGAACGTCTCCGATTTCTAAGGCCCCTTACAGAATGGCACCCGCCGAGCTTAAAGAATTACAAGCCCAGCTGAAGGAGTTATTAGAGAAAGGTTTCATACGGCCTAGTTATTCGCCATAGGGAGCTCCAATTCTCTTCGTAAAGAAAAAGGACGGAACCCTCAGAATGTGCATAGACTACCATGAGCTTAACAAAGTCACGATCAAGAACAAATATCCTCTACCAAGGATTGATGATTTATTCGATCAACTAAAAGGAGCCACCGTCTTCTCGAAGATTGAACTTCGATCCGGCTATCACCAGTTAAAAATCAAAGAAGGAGACATTCCAAAGACCGCGTTCCAAACATGGTACGGGCACTATGAATTTCTTGTTATGCCTTTTGGATTAACGAATGCACCAGCCGCTTTTATGGACCTGATGAATCGAGTATTTAAGGAATTCTTAGACCAATTTGTCATTGTGTTTAAGGATGACATCCTTATATACTCGAAAGATTGGAAGGAGCACGAGGAGCATCTTCGGATTGTGTTACGCACTCTGAAGGAGCATCAGCTATATGCAAAGTTCTCCAAATGCAAATTTTGGCTAGGTAATGTCCACTTCTTAGGACATGTCGTCTCCAAAGATGAAATTTCAGTAGACCCAGCAAAGATCGAAGCAGTAAGCAAGTGGTCTCCTCCAAAGAATGAAAACCGAGATCCCTCGGTACCTTAGAGTTTGAAGTAAGAAAGCAAGTATAGCATAATAGTAAACCGACCCCTAAAATCTAAAATGCCGAGAGGACGAAAAACAAAGAAAAAAATAACGTCAAGGGCGTTTTGGGTAACAAGGGTAAAGTTTAGGGTCGGGATGGAAATACTCAAGCCCCTCGGAGACCTAGGTTGGGGAGAGAATAAGGAACGTTTTTAAGACTAGTGAAAAGCTTGTTTGAAGCTCCGAAACGCTAGAAAAACGAGCCACGACCCCAAGGGTCAGAATAGTACCACCCGAGGGATGGGTGATAAGTAAATAGTGTAATCGCAACAATTAAGTTGTAAAAATTTACCGAGACCTAGAAAAGATTATTTTAAGATTTTAGGGACTCAAAAAATCCCGTTTAAGCACCAAAATGAGAATGTTACAACCCCAAGACCCATTAGGGGCAAAATGGTCGTTTTGACCAAAAAGTTTAGAAAAGTCAAGAAAGGGGCGTTAAACCCTCCAGTTAGCTATTTTATGGGTCTCGGACTTAGGGAACCCGGTCTAAGCAGAAAAATAGAAACGTCCCCTAGCCCAATTACTATTCACGTACATGGCACTATTCACGTGCATGACACAATTCACGTGAATGTACTATTCACCGTCGAAAGTTAGTATTCACCAAGTTTATCAAAATTTTTGAAATGCTCGAAAATGGTTGCTAGAGTGCTAGAAAAGTTTAAACAGAGTCGTTAGGACTTTAAATGTCGTCATAAGACTTTAATTAAGATTTTAAAAGCTAAAGTTTAGATTTTAATATAATAAAGTCAGTTAATGAAAATGTATTAACTGATGACATTGTGTCTTTAGGAAACTCAATTAGAGATAGGCAAAGGAGCTCAACGGACCTACAAAAGTTTACACTAGCACAAGTGCTGTAAGTACAGACATTTAATTGTCTATTCACGAATTGACTTGCCATATAGTTATGTTATATATATACACATTTAAGTTATTCAGTTTGTGACATGATACTAATATGTTCACGAGAATAGTTAAGTAAGATCAGATAAAGAAAAGAAGAATAAGATAAGTCAGATAATAAGACTTAAAAGTTAAGGTTGGCATACTGACCTCTCCAGTTTTGAGGTTCAAAGATAGCCTCCACCCCAGTTGTGTGGCGCTGCCTCGTCAATAATGAGGTAGTTGATGGCTTGACTTGCTACCTATAGGTAGTAGTCCAGAGATGACCTTAAGGTTGATTGGTAGGTCGCTCCCTTGATCCTCTATTGGTCTGCACGCATTAAGTACGTCCAACCACGGGCCCACAAGTGAAAGATTAAGCAAGATAAAGTAAAGCAAAGAAAAGAAAGAGATAGAATAGAAAGAATAAGTAAAGCATAGAAATAAGCAAGTAATTGGTCATAAGTTGACTAACCCTAAGTGTGCTGTATTCAGCTTATTTACTTGTATGTTTGTACTTACTGAGCTTTAGCTCATTGGTCTATTCGTGAGGTAGGTAATAAAGGTAAGCAACCAGCAATATAAAACAAGAGTAGCGGACTGGCAGGCAGATCCCAGCGATGTCATGGACGGGTTATGGTTCCGTTTCGCAGAGTTCCACTGTAATTAAAGTGTAAAAGAAAAAAAGTGTAATAGTGATGTATATGTATAAAGATAAGACAAGAGTGTAGTATGTAAAGTAGTGAAACAAGCTTAAAAGTATGTTTTATTTTTATGTACTTTAAAGTAACAAGACTGCAAAATATATTTTGGGAAAAAATATTAAGTAGTACGTATATATTTATGTACACACGATTTCAAAGAACTAACAGTTTCATTCAGTCAAGTTTTTTTAAAAAAAAAAGTTTAAAAAGAAAAAATATATATTCCTAGTTTTTCAAGTACAAATCTTTTAAACCCCTAAAGAAGAAGAAAGGTATAAAGACAAACAAGCTAAGAAAGAATAAGCAAAGAATAACGAAAGCAAGCAAGATAAGGTGGATGACCCAAGCTAGAGGGGTCGTGCCCACAACAGGCCATAACTATCCATGGTCACAGGCTTGGCGTGCAGTCAAGGCTGGCCGCAGCCTGGGCGTGCAGCCTGGCATTGCAGGCTTGGCCTGTAGCCCAGCAAGGCTGCATATGGGGCGACCATGGGTTGCCAGCCCCTCGGGGGCTGGGGGCTGCCCATGGCGGCTGCCGGCTTACGGGGGCAGTAGGGGCGACGGTTCAAAAATCGAAAATTTTGATTTTTAAATTTGAGATTTAATTTTAAATCATGTTTAAAAATATGTAATTGAAAATTTGAAATTTTTGAAATTACATATTATTACACATGATGTTTAAAATTGTTTAAAATTTGGATTTGAAATTTAAATTTGAAATTCGAATTTGGAATTTGAATTTGAAATTTAAATTTTTTGGAATTTAAATTTTAAATGATTCTTGGGATGAGAAATAAATGGAGATGCTACATAAAGATGGATACAAGAAGACAGAACAAAATTCAAGACCCAAAGAATGCTTTGGGTGGAATTTTGTAATCTTTATTTTCTTTGTTCTAGGATGGAACCATGGCTTGGTTATTCTATCAATTATTTTTTTTGTGATATGTCATGGATGTATAAATATGTATTGATGGATGTTTTATATGCATATTTGATAACATGTCATATAGGATAGGTGAGTGCTGCTCATACTATATTGATCATACATATTTGTCAAAACTTGCATGTTTTTCAAAATATTGAGTGGGAGAGGGTATTCAAACAAAACCCATGGCCTCCATTGTTGATCCATATGTGAAAGCATGGTAACACCTCGCGTCAGTTCTGCCCTGACCACACCCTTCGGTAGGTGTTTACCGCCGCCGGTATACTAGATTAGATCTCCTATGTGGAAAACATGTTCGGGTATGTTCCTATTCATGACCACCCCTCGGTGGCTTGGTAGGACGTGGATCGGACTACGTAAATAATGGTTATCCACTCAAGACTCGTTTAGTTATTAACCTTCCCTAGAAGCTCTGTTAACTAAACTGGTGGCCAAATAAGCGGTTATTAATATATGTCTTAACCTTGGAGGATTTAAAGAAACATATATTAATTGGACGGGGTCCATGTTTCGGCTATTTGTTTCATGATCACCCCTCGGTGGCTTGGGGCAATAGGTGCTGAGAATTACTATTGCAATGCTACATGTTTTTCAAGTTTTATGTAGGAACATACTTGTATGTTTTATTTGCTAAATTATCTATATATTTGCTTGGACTTTGTAATGATGTCTAGTATAATTTTATTTCAGTTCAAAATGTCACCGACACCCCTCATTTCAATACTTACTGAGGATAAACTGAATGGTGATAATTATAAAGATTGGAAAAGAAATCTGTTAATAGTTCTCGGCTACGAGAGATACAAGTTTGTACTGGATGAACCATGCCCACCAGGGCCTAGACCTGACACACCACTTGAGGAGGCCTCAGTTGCCTATACTCGTTGGAAAGAATCCAATGAGATAGCTCGATGCGACATTCTTGCTAGCATGACGAGTGCTTTCCAAAAGCAGCATGAGACTTATCAAGTTACTGGGGAGATCATGGAAAATCTGGAGGACATGTTCGGAGGCCAAGAAAAGTTGGCTCGACAGTCTGCTATAACCAGTATTATGAACTCTAAGCAAAAGGCGGGTACTCCAGTGAAGGACCATATGATCACTCTAATGGGATTCTTCACTGAGGCTGCCGAGAACGGTGCTGAGTTAGACTACAACACCCAGATCGAGATGGTGTTCAAAACTCTGTCTAAAGATTTTATGGGGTTTAAGGCCGCGTACAATCTGACGACAAGGGAGTTAGGACTAATCGAGCTCATGAAGCAACTCTAAGCTTATGAGCGGATGATCAGGTATGGGGATGCGGTCCAACCTAAAGGAGAGGCCAATTTGGCAGAATCTTCCAAACCCTCACGGAAGAGGAAGAGGCCAAATCAGAAGCAAGCAGCTTCCAATTCTTCTAATCCTCCTGTCTCGAATGGGAAGAAGAAGAAGAAGAACAAGAAGCCAAGGGCCCTAAAAAGTCCAAATACTTTCGTTGTGGGAAGGTAGGTCACTTCAAGAAGGCTTGCCGGGAAATCCTAGCTGCCAAGGGTAAGGAAGGTAAGGAACTTCACTATTTGGAAGCATGTTTGGTGGAAGAATCGAAAGACATTTGGGTCATTGAATCGGGCGCCATTAATCATGTTTATGTTTCTATGCAGGGGTTCGTGGAAACGAGAAGTTTACATGATAGGAGCCTCTCGTTGTGGATTGGATACGGTAGTTTGGTGGTGGCTGAGGCAGTGGGAGATATTTATCTTTACTTTGATGAATTTAGGTTTATTTTATTGAAAGACTGTTTTTATGTTCCTAATTTTAGGAGGAACCTTATATCGGTAGCTTGTTTAAGAAAGGATTCTTATTCAGTTTCTTTTAGTAAAAGAGTTGATATTCGTAGAAATAAGTCTTTTATCTATTTTGGATGGATGGATGGATGGAAACCTATATTTGATCAAACCAAAGATGTACTCACTGCTTAACACTGAATTAATAGATAACTCTAAAAGGTTGAAAGTTTCTCACTCTAACAAGGTGTATCTTTGGCATTTAAGACTTGGTCATATTAATCAGGATAGGATTCAAAGATTGGTGAAAGACGGTCCTCTAGAATCTCTGGAAGAGGTATGTCTTCCTCAATGTGAGTCTTATCTAAAGGGAAAGATGACTAAGAGGTCTTTTGGAGCTAAGGGTACTAGGGCTCAGGAGCTCTTAGAAATTGTGCACACTGACGTATGTGGCCCTATGAACGTCACAGTACGAGGAAGGTTTGAGTATTATGTCTCCTTTATAGACGATTACTAGAGGTATGGATATGTGTATCTGATGCACCACAAGAGCGAAACCTTTGACAAGTTCAAAGAGTATCGTGCGGAAGTGGAAAAGCAATTGGATAAATCCATAAAGACACTTCGATCTAATCAAGGTGGTGAATACTCTCTGACAGATTTCTAGGACATCTTGTAGAGAACGGTATATTATCCCAATTGACTACACCTGGTACTCCACAACAGAATGGTGTAACCGAAAGGAGAAACAGGACCTTGTTGGATATGGTACGGTCCATGATGAGTTATTCAATGCTGCCATTATAATTTTAGGGATATGCTTTACAAACAGCGTGCTATATTCTGAACCAGGTTCCAAGCAAGTCAATTCCCAGAACTCCGTATGAATTGTGGCGAGGTAGGAAGCCCTCCCTTGGACATATGAGAATATGGGGCTGCTCGGCACATGTACTGGATGGGGATGCGAAGAAGTTGGAACCAAGATCAGAATTGTGCATGTTTGTAGGGTATCCAAAGGGAACTAAAGGAGGTCTGTTCTATAACCCGAAGGAACAAAAAGTCATTGTATCAACCCATGCGACATTCTTGGAGGAAAGTCACATGAATGACTTTAAGCCTCAAAGCAAAGTGGTGCTAGAGGAGTTATCGGGTAAAAGAACTGCTCTACAGGTTTCGGTCTTGGACGCAAGTCCGAGTTCCAGTGAAAGACCTGCAGACGATCAATAATTTGGGGTGCTTCGTCATAGTGGGAGGGTTTCGAAGAAACCTAATTTCTTCATGTATGATGTTGAGGTATACCAGGCCGAGGCTTATGAGCATGAGGATGATCTGGTCAACTATGATGAAGCTATAAATATGTTGATTCTAAATCTTGGAAAGAGGCTATGAACAATGAGATGAATTTTATGAAATCCAACTCTATTTGGGAACTTGTAGATTTGCCGGATGGGATAAAACCCATTGGATGCAAATGGGTCTACAAAAGGAAGAAGGATGTGGAAGGGAGAGTGGAAACTTTCAAAGCTAGACTGGTTTCAAAGGGCTAAACGCAAAAGGCTGGAATCGATTATGATGAAACCTTTTCGCCTGTTGCTATGCTAAAGTCTATCCGTATTCTTCTGTCCGTTGTTGTGACTCTCGATTACGAGATCTGGCAAATGGACGTCAAGACAGCATTCTTGAATGGCCATCTTGAGGAGTGTATCTACATGATACAGCCCAAAGGATTCATAATGAAAGGCCAAGACAGAAAAGTCTGCGAGTTGCTTAGATCCATTTATGGATTAAAGCAAGCATCCCGTTCATGGAACCAGAGATTTGATCAAGCGATCAAGACTTTTAGTTTTGAGCAGGATGTAGATGAACCCTATGTTTATAAACGTATTAAGGATGGAAAAGTGGTCTTTTTGATACTCTATGTCGATGATATACTGCCCATTGGGAATGATGTAGGGAACTTATCATCAGTTAATCTTTGGTTACACCAACAGTTTGACATGGAGGACTTAGGAGAAGCTAATTATGTTCTAGGCATGCGTCTCTTCAGAGATCGGAAGAACAAAATGATAGCGTTATCCCAAGCTTCATACATAGATAAAATAATTGACAAATATGCAATGCAAGAGGTAAAGAAATGTACACAACCTTCTATTACAGGTCTAACTCTTTCATTGGATGACTGTCCCAAGACATCGAAAGAAAGAGAGTGTATGATTAAGGTCCCTTATGCATCCGTTGTGGGTAGCCTTATGTACACTATGCTTTGCACTCGCCCGGACATATGTTTTGTAGTAGTTATGGTGAGTCGATAGCAAGCGAATCCTGGAATCAAGCACTGGCAAGCCGTAAAGCATATACTCAAGTATCTTAAGAGAACGAGGGATTATATGCTGGTGTATTCTGGAGGGGACCTAACACCCGTAGGATACACGGACTCAAACTTCCAGACTTGCAAGGATTCGAGGAAATCGACATCTAGATCAGTGTTCTTACTCGGAGGAGGAGCCATTGTATGGAGGAGCGTAATGTAGGGCTACACAGTTGAATCTACTATGGAGGCTGAGTATGTGGCTGCAGCTGAGGCATCTAAAGAAGCGGTTTGGCTCTGCAAGTTCTTTAGAGACCTTGAGGTCATTCCGGGTGTTGACAAGCCTATCACACTTTACTGTGATAACACTGGGGCTATTGCCAACACAAGGGAATCTCGGCACCACAAGAGGACCAAGCACATAGATCGGAGATATCATATTATTAGAGGGCACGTGGAGACAGGACAAGTAGATGTATGTAAGATCGAGTCTGAGGACAACATTGCTTATCCCTTTACTAAGACTTTAGTGGCTAGAAGCTTTGAGAGGCATGTAGAGGCGATAGGGATGCGTAACATGGCACATCTGCTGGCTTAGGGCAAGTGGGAGATTGTTAGGAAATGCCCTAAGCATTAGAGACATTTTGATGTATTAATTTTGAGCTGGATAATAAAATTATATATAAAGGTTATTCATTACATTGCTATCTGTCCTCATTTTATTTACATGTTAAAGTAAATGTAAGCAAATATAGCTCCATGACTGCTTGTGTTAAAACTGTTAGAATGTTGCATGCAATGGACTTTTGTATGCGAGAAGACAATGTTCTAAAGTAAACGGTCTAAACTAAGGTCTGTAGTCTATTGGGTTAGACCGAGCATCTAATTCATGTTAAGACTATTATGTTGTCTAAAGTCTTGGAGAGGACGATTTTTCTTGACTGTCTAGAGCTGGACTCCTAAGTAGAGACATAGATATGTTGCTTGGTGGTGACATATTAGACTGTGACTAAAGCGTGATTGATCTACGAAGTCTGCTTTGAGTGGATCGATCTGCTTTTGACATTCATTGTGCAGTAACCTTAATCCTGTGTAGATGAACAGCTTCATGTATATGACTTGTGTACTTTAATGTTCCAATGGCTAAAGCGTCTCAGAAGTAGTAGGCTTATAGACCGGTAGTAAGCTTATAGATCAGGCTATCTTAAAGTTCCATTATACTACCGAATAAAGAAACATCAAAGTACACAAGTCATATACATGAAGCTGTCCATCTACTCAGGATTAAGGTTACTGCACAATAAATGTCAAAAGTAGATCGATCCACTCAAAGCGGACTTCGTAGATCAATCAAGCTTTAGTCCCGGTCTAATATGTCACCACCAAGCAACATATCTATGTCTCTACTTGGGAGTCCAGCTCCAGACAGTGAAGACAAACCGTCCCCTCCAAGGCTTTAGACAACATAATAGTCTTAACATGAGTTAGATGCTTGGTCTAATCTTATAGACTACAGACCATAGTTTAGACCGTTTACTTTAGAACATTGTCTTCTCGCATAAAAAAGTCCATTGCATGCAACATTCTAACAGTTTAATACAAGCAGTCAGGGAGCCATATTTGCTTACATTTACTTCAACATGTAAATAAAACGAGGACAGATAGCAATGTAATGAATAACCTTTATATATAATTTTATTATCTAGTTCAAAATAAATACATCAAAATGTCTCAAATGCTTAGGGCATTTCCTAACACGACGATCAAACGGACCATTCGGTCTTGTGTGCACAAAATTTTTTTGCTCCATTCTTTACATTTGAAATTCCGTCTTGAAATTCTGACTCTGCAGATGTGTCCGGAACATCGAAAATAGGCCAACGGGCCATTCTTCAATTTTTGGTCACCGGTCGTCGTTGACCGGTGGCGGTTTGGGCCAAACTTGGTACCAAAATGTAGATCTCGATGGGAGGTGGTGGCCTCAATTTCATGTTTGGAGGCCCCTATCACCGGAAAATCCCCTCGTAAGTCACGGTCACGGCGACGACGGTGGAAGTCCACCGTGCTGGACGTTTTTCCTGAAATTGGTTGAGGGCTTTTGCTCCCCACAACCCCACGACCATGTCTGCATCGGCGGCTCTCTTTAATTTGGCCGGAATCGACGAAAATCAATGGTGATTCCCACGGTGACGGCGGTGAATTTCTCAAAGCTTGGTTGGCATGATACGGTGGTTGTTGCCGTGAACCACCACATAGGTTTTGTAGTACTCTTCACCAAGAACCTTTTGGGACCGGTTTCGTGGCAAACGGTGTCCGGACGGCGGAGATACGGCCGTTTGAAATTCACAGCTCCGATGAGCTTTGGGCGGCGCGTGCGACGGCCATTCCGTCGAGTCGACCCACTGTTGGACTCAGCTCGGTGAGAGCTTTCCAACGAGACCAGCGGTGTCGAAAATGGACACCGTTTCCGATAGTTGATTACTGTTCATTTTCGTGTAGGGAGAGGAAAGAGAAAGTGAGATGAAATTGTGGGCCCTTTTTTAAATTTTCGATTTTTCGCCCTTATTTATACTTTTTTTTTTGGTCAAAAATTTCAACATGAGCTATCCTGACTAATTTGAGCGTGCTGAACCCAAATATATTAGTTTCATTTTCTTCTGAGGTCATCTTGACCAGTTTCCGATACTGTGAATTTCTAGTCAAAAATTACCTTTGTACTCAATTAACTAATTTGAGCATGCTGATAGGCTATACTGACTAATTTGGATATGCTAAATCCAAATTTATCAGTTTCAACTTCATTCGTGGTCATCTCGACCACTTTTCCAATACTGCATATTTCCCGATCAAAATTTACTTTTTGTGCTCAAATGACTAATTTGAGCATTTTGAATCCAAATATATCAGTTTTATATCAAGAAAAGGTCATCTTGACCAATTTCTCGATACTGCATATCACTTGATCAAAAATTACTGTTTGTGCTCAATTGACTAATTTGAGCATGTTGATTCCAAATATATCAGTTTTATTTCAAGAAAATGTCATCTTGACCAATTTCTTGATACTACATATTTCCTGATATAAATTACTTTAAACCATAATCATTGAATCCAACTACCACATTTCTTTAAAAGAAATAAATCAATGGTGACATCATCTACTTTGTCCTCATTATATTACTCCAGAGTCAAAATTTGACCAAAAAGTCAAACTGATTGGAACTTTCACCGAAATCGCGTAGGCAAGTTTCTGACGCCTCCTGTGCAATCGGTTCGATCTAATTCAATCCCGAAACTCTTAAAGACTCTAAAATACTTATCTTATCTTATCTTTACTTTGACTTGTCATTTCTTATATCTTATCTTTTTCAGATACCAAAACCACTATATTCTGAGCGATTTGGTCCGAAATCACTTTCTCAGTCATGAACTTTATTCTCTAACTATTTTTGGAGATTTCAATTCCTCCAAAACATTTATTTATTATCATTATTACTTTTATCTTTTTATTTATAAACATAGTGTTCTTTCATTCTATTCATAAAAATTCTTAGAAAAACCTAACTTAATCTTGGGTAACACTATAGGAATTTTCTTGTCTGTCACAGGCTCTGATACTAATTGCAGGAAATTAAATCGATAAAAACGTATTAGAGTGGCACAGCGAAACAATAAAATATTTCAAGATCGTTAAATATCTCATGATACCATATACAATAAACCAACAACAATTTAAACTCATACCTCAAAGGACGCCGATCTGCAGGAGGAGAGGGCTACAACCAACTAGCCTTCTCTACTATTCTCCAATTCCTGAATGGCTGAGTGTGTGGGCACTCTGAACCTTGATCGGTATGCTAGCACTGCTAGTCTTCTTCCGACCACCCAGATCTCTAAAGAACTTATTGTCACGGTGAGTTGTGCAACAATAAGCCTGCTCACCTGAGAGTCTGTGGTCTGAGAGAACTGGAGTGGGGGGACCTCTATTTATAGACTTGCATGAGGTGATCCTCAAAATTCGAATTGGATTAGGAGAAGATTTTCTCCCTTATCCTTTATGCAAAATCCAAAATTCCCAAGGCCATAATCAAAGGTAGATTCGGCCACTTAAGGAATCTTGCAATCCAAATTCAAACAGGATTTTAACTTGAATTTTATCTCCCCATTTATCCACTAAAAGTCTGGATTTCCCTAATGCCATAAACCTATCCAGATTCGTCTATTAAAGTGTAAGGAAAATCAAAATTCTAATAGGATTTTCTAGCTTGAATTTTATCTCATCCTTATCTATAAAAAACCAAAAATCTTCCTTGAGATTCCCTCAAAATTTCAACCACTTTTAGGGAGGAGAGAATCCAAATTCAACTGGGATTGAAACTTGAATTTTCCCTGCATCCTTATCCACAAAAACCGAAAATATCTTGGAGGATTTTCCTCAACAAAAATTCAACCACTTTTGTTAGAATTAGGATTCAAAATTCAAGTAGGATTCAAACAAGGTTTTCTTCTCCATATCCAACTCAAATTCAAATTCTAACCCTATGGAATTATCCCCAAAGAATTTCAATTCCACTTGGACTGTGATTCGAAATTTGAATTTGAAAATTCAAAATTCAAATTTCAAAATCCACAATAAGTTGTATTTCAAATTTTGTTCTCATGGATAATTTTCTACAACTCCAATCCAATCTCAAATAAAATCATGGCAACTTTATTTGGAGTTCGAATAATTGTGTACTCCATTATCCAAAACAAATTGTGAATTCAACCGGAGAGAATCTTGTCCACCATCCTAATCCTATGTCAACACCATCCATACATAATCAACCAGCCAATAAGCATACACAAATCAATTTGCCAATCATAAAGGAATCATGTGGAGCTAGTAGAGGGACCAATTGGACATATATAATTGGGCTCCTGTTAATTCATATGATCATCATTCTTTACCGAACAACTCAATCATATGATCACTAATTTCATAGTCACACCACTATAAACCTGAAACTGAACTCCCAATTATATACCGTATTATGTAAGCCTGTGACAAGCGATTGTCCAATGACCTTGTCATGTATGTAGAACCCTCATATGATATCTACGATCAGCCTTGGGTCAAAGTCCGTTCAATCCTACTGATCAGGCTATCTTAAAGTTTCATTGTACTACCGAATAAGAAAATGACTATTCACCATATGTGAATAAGAAGTCATCTGCCCAGCAGATGACCTAAGGTCTTGTCTATTTTCACATCCAATATAATGCCTTTAAGAGGATACCCTTAACTCCTTGGAGCTATGATTCCGATATCTGTAAACAAACCCTTCATTGTATACAAGTCATGCACCCAACGAACTGGTCTATAAGCTTACTACCTTTGAGACGCTTTAGCCATTGGAACATCAAAGTACACAAGTCATATACATAAAGTAATTCATTTACTCAGGATTAATGTTATTGCATAATGAACGTCAAAAGCAGATTGATCCACTCATAGTGGACTACGTAGATCAATCACGTTTTAGTCCCGGTCTAATATGTCACCACCAAACAACATATCTATGTCTCTACTTAGGAGTCTATGCTCCAGACAGTCAAGACAAACCATCCCCACCATGGCTTTAGACAACATAATAGTCTTAACATTAGTTAGATGCTCAGTCTAACCCCATAGACTACAGACCTTAGTTTAGACCACTTACTTTAGAACATTGTCTTCTCACATACAAAAGTCCATTGCATGCAATGTTCTAACAGTTTTAACACAAGCAGTCAGTGAGCCATATTTGCTTACATTTACTTTAACATGCAAATAGAATGAGGACAAACAGTAATGTAATGAATAACCTCTATATATAATTTTATTATCTAGTTCAAAATAAATACATCAAAATGTCTCTAATGCTTAGGGCATTTCCTAACAAGGCTATCCCCGATGCCCAACCAGATGATGATAGGGATGAAATCCCCAATCATTTTAGCAATGATGAGTGGATGGGGATATACAAGCCCCAGGTTAGCATCACCAGGGATGACGAAGCCAGTATTGTTTGGGGTGATGAAGATGAAGACCTCGAGGAGTTTCTTCTTAGCGACAATGAGGACGAGATGATGTTCGAAGCTGAGTCAGGATTGTCTTTTGAGTAGTAGTAACCCTTTTAGCGGGAATTTTTGATTTTGTGTATATATAGAGGGAGCAGTAGCTTTCCTCGCCTAACTTAACTTAGTGTACTTGTTGTTAGGAAATGCCCTAAGCATTAGAGACATTTTGATGTATTCATTTTGAACTGGATAATAAAATTATATATAGAGGTTATTCATTACATTGCTATCTGTCATCGTCTTATTTACATGTTAAAGTAAATGTAAGCAAATATGGCTCACTGACTGCTTGTGTTAAAACTGTTAGAACGTTGCATGCAATGGACTTTTGTATGCGAGAAGACAATGTTCTAAAGTTAGCGGTCTAAACTATGGTCTATAGTCTATGGGGTTAGACCGAGCATCTAACTCATGTTAAGACTATTATGTTGTCTAAAGCTTTGGAGGGGACGGTTTGTCTTGACTGTCTGGAGCTGGACTCCCAAGTAGAGACATAGATATGTTACTTGGTGGTGACATATTAGACCGGGACTAAAGCGTGATTGATCTACGTAGTCTGCTATGAGTGGATCAATCTGCTTTTGATGTTCATTGTGCAATAACCTTAATCCTGAGTAAATGAACTACTTCATGTATATGACTTGTGTACTTTGATGTTCCAGTGGCTAAAGCGTCTCAGAGGTAGTAAGCTTATAGACCGGTTCGTTGGGTGCATGACTTGTATATGATGAAGGGTTTGTTTGCAGATATCGGAATCATAGCTCTAAGGAGGTATCCTCTTAAAGGCATTATACTGAATGTGAAAATGGACAAGGCCTTGGGTTGTCTACTGGGCGGATGACTTCTTATTCACATATGGTGAATAATCATTTTCTTAATTCGGTAGTATAATGGAACTTTAAGATAGCCTGATCAGTAGGATTAAACGGACTTTGACCTAAGGCTGATCATGGATATCATATGAGGGTTTTGCATATATGACAAGGTCATTGGTTAGTAGCTCATCACAGACTTACGTAATACGGTATATAATTGGAAGTTCAGTTTCAGGTTTATAGTGGTGTGACTCTGAAATTAGTGATCATATGATTGAGTTATTCGGTAAAGAATGATGATCATATGGATTTGCGGGAGCCCGATTATATATGTCCAATCAGTCCCTCTACTAGCTCCACATAATTCCTTAACATTTGGCAAATTGATTTGTGTATGCTATTGGCTGGTTTATTTTGCATGGATGGTGATGACACATGATTAGGATGGTAGACAAGATTCTCTCCGGTTGGATTCAGATTTTGTTTTGGATAATAGAGTACACAATTATTCGAACTCCAAATAAAGTTGCCATGATTTTATTTGAGATTGGATTGGAGTTATAGAAAATTATCCATGAGAACAAGAATTTGAAACACAACCGTTTTGTGGATTTTGAAATTTGAATTTTGAAATTTGAATTTTGAATTTTGAATTTGAAATTTGAATTTGAAATTTGAATTTGAAATTCGAATTTGAAATTTGAAATTTGAAATTTGAAATTTGAAATTTGAAATTTGAAATTCAAATTTTGAATCACAGTCCAAGTGGGATTCGAATTTGTTGTGGAAAATCCACAAGGTTTGAAATTCGAATTTGAGTTGGATTTGGAGAGGATAATCTTGTTAGAATCCTGCTTGAATTTTGTATCCAAATCCTAACAAATTATGGACGAAATTTTGAGAATAATCCTCAATGGAATTTCGGTTTTTGTGGATAAGGTTCAAGGGAAAAATTCAAGTTTCAATCCCAGTTGAATTTGGATTCTCTCCTTCCCTGAAAAGTGGCCGAAATTATGGAGGAAATCTCCTAGGAAAATTCGGTTATTTTGGATAAGGTTGAGATAAGATTCAAGCTTGAAAATCCTAGTGGAATTTCGATTCTCCCTTATCCTAAAAGTGGTCGAATTTTTTGAGGAGATTTTCTCCTAGGAATTTTGGATTTTTTAGTTGAAAAGGGAGATAAAATTCTAGTTAAAATCTTGTTTAGATTTGGATTGGATTTATCCTAAATAAACCGAATTTAATTGTTGGGATTTTCCCATGGAAAAATTCAGATTTTATGGTTATGGATAAGGGAGAATATCTTTTCCTAATCCAATTCGAATTCAGAGAATCACCTCATGCAGCTCTATAAATAGAGGTCCTGCCACTCCAGTTCTCTTAGACCACAGACTCTCAGGTGAGCAGGCTTATTGTTGCACAGCTCATCGTGACAATAAGTTCTTTAGAGATCTGGGTGGTCGGAAGAAGACTAGCAGTGCTAGCATACCGATCGAGGTTCAGAGTGCCCACACACTCAAACATTCAGGAATTGGAGAATAGTAGAGAAGGCTAGTTGGTTGAAGCCCTCCAGTCATTCTCCTCCTACAAGATTGGCGTCCTTGAGGTATGAGTTTTAATTGTTGTTGGTTTATTGTATATGGCATCGTGAGATATTTAACGATCTAAAAATTTTTATTGTTCCGCTGCAACACTCTGATACGTTTTTACCGAATTATTTATCCTACACATGTTGGGACCATATTTTAGGAAGTGTGCGACACTCCTGCCAAATTAAAATCCTGTACATATTTTTGAGTAATTTTATGAAATGTAGTACTGTTTTGCCTTGAGGGCCTAAATATGATTTTTCTATACATGTCAATAGTGAGACAAGAGTGCCGGACGGTTCCTGACACTCGAAGGATGTTTCAATACGATGTGACAATTATATTGAACATCACAAGAATAAGAGAAGGAAAGAAAGATATAATATGTATATTTATGATGAAACTGTTAAGTAAGAAAATGATACAAAGTTTAAAAAAGACTTATGTTTTCTTTTTTTTTGCTGTATAATAGGGTTACATAGGAACGATGATGAGAACAAGAGCTCAGACCAATCAAGCTACTCGAGATGACGAGCTAATGGCATGGCTTGCAACCATGTAGGAGATGATGTTAAACCAACAACGGGAGCTTAACCAACTCAGGGAGTAATTAAACCGACAACCTCAAGCACCACAACCAGTGGAAGTGCCAGCTTAAGCAGCTCTAGTAGCCCCTGACACTCCTAGAGAACAAGCAGCCCCACCAGTCCAGAGCACGCCAGCACCATCAGTTGTGGCTGCCCCTGCAGCAGCCAATGTCCTTGTGCCAACTAACAGGGAAGGTGACCTATATGATCAATTTAGGCACATGAAGGTACCTAAATTCAAAGGGACTACAAACCCCATTGAGGCAGATGATTGGTTGACCAACGTCCAGGTCCTCCTAGACCTCGTAGGGCTGATAGAGAGGGAGAAAGTACTATATACATCCCTTGCCCCACGTAAAGGAACGTGCTAATGGTGGAAGACCGTGGCCATCATGAGGAACATTAATGAGATGAACTGGGCTTACTTCATCACCAAGTTCAGGGAGATGTACTTTAATGATGAAGCCCTAGTAGTCCAGTAGGACGAATTCAACAATTTACGTCAGGGTAGCATGACCGTGATGGAAGCGGTCAGGAAGTTTGAATAATTGGCTCGACTTTTCCCTGACTTAGTGCCGACTGAAAAGGAAAAGGTTCAGAGGATGCTGAAAATGTTCCAGACAGACATTGCAGTCCAAGTCTGCAGTGGCAGCCATGGGCCTGTAATCATAGCTGAATGTGTAACAGGGCCATCCAAGTAGAATATTGGTTGGCCCAAGACAAAGAAAGAAGGGCCTAGATTTTCAAGGCAAAGAGAGAAGAAAAGAACCAACCCAAACAAATCAAGAGAAGGCCGAATCCCGACTCACAGCACAAGGGGTAGAACACAGTGTCCAGCCAATACCACAGACAGTCAAACCACAACAACAAAAGGAAAGGGAACCCAAGCAACCAAGGGCAGCTGAGGAATTTCCCCTAGAAAAAGAACAATGATGGGGGAAATGGCAATCAACACCCTCCTTGTCCAAAGTGCGGGAAGAATCACTCACGAGAATGCCACCTAGGGACTAGTGGTTGTTACATCTGTGGCAAGGAAGGCCACTTCGCCAAGTAATGCCGCTCTAACCCATAAAATTAGCAAGGCCAAGGTTGTGCCACTAGCGGACAACTGCATGCCATTCAGACCAAAATCGAGGGTCTATCAATCGCACAGGGTAGATTGGAAACCCCCGAGACGTAAGGGAGGATCTATGCCTTCACCAGAGAGGATGTAGAAGCTGGAACCTCGATGATGGTGACAGGTCAGCTCTCTCGCCAACTCCGTTGCATTAGTATTGTTTGATTCTGGAGCTACGCACTCATTTGCATCCTCAAAATTTGCTAGGAAGTTAGACAAGAACCTAGATAAGATGAATCAAACTTTTCAAACTGCCCTTCCCTCTGGGGAAGTTTTATTGTCTAGCTATTGGATACTACACGAGCTAAGCATGGACTTAATCATCATCGATATGTGTGACTACGATGTGATTATGGGAATGGATTTCCTCACCAAGTACCATGCAATCATAGACTACCGAAGACGGGAAGTTACACTTGAACCGATTAGGCATGAGAAGTTTGTCCACAACGGCATATCGCCAAAGCAACCTAAGACGATGATATCAGCTACGAAGGCCCACAAGCTACTACCAAACGGATGTACTGGCTTCCTCGCACACATAGTAGACAAGACTCAAGAGGCAGAGATAAGACTGAAAGGCGTACCAATGGTTTGAGAGTTTGTGGAAGTCTTCCCCAAAGATCTCCGAAGACTTCTGCCAGAGCGCGAGATAGCATTTGAGATCAAGCTGTTACTAGGATTAGCCCCCATCTCCAAGGCCCCCTACAGAATGGCCCCGCCAGAGTTAAAAGAACTTCAGACACAGTTGAAGGATCTAATGGGCAAGGGCTTCATCCGACAAAGTTACTCACTGTGGGAAGCACCGGTTTTGTTTATAAAGAAGAAGAACAGAACGCTGAGGATGTGCATAGACTACTAGGAGCTGAACAAGATCACAATTAAGAACAAGTACCTGTTGCCACGAATCGACGATCTATTCGACCAGGTCCGAGGTATTGCCATATTTTCAAAGATCGACCTGCACTCAGGGTATGACCAACTACGAATAAGGGATACAAACATACCTAAGATAGCATTCCAAACATGATATGGACACTATGAGTTCCTCGTTATGTACTTCAGATTGATGAATGCTCCCCTAAATTTTATAGATTTAATGAACCATATGTTCAAAGACTTCCTAGACAAGTTTGTCATTGTATTTATCGATGACATCCTTGTATACTCCAAGAAGAAAGAAGAGCATGAGGAGCACTTAAGGGATGTCTAGCCACGAGATCATCAACTATATGCCAAATTTTCCAAGTGTAAATTTTGGCTGGAGAAGGTCCATTTTCTTGGTCATGTGGTCTCCAAAGAAGGAGTATCAGTAGACCCGGCAAAAATTGAAGTAGTTAGTGATTGGCTGACTCTGAATAATGTAATAGAAATCCATAGCTTCCTAAGGCTAGTAAGCTATTATCGGCACTTTATTGAAGATTTCTCAAAGTTAGCTGCCTCACTTACAGCACTCACCAAGAAAAAGAATAAGTATGAGTGGACTGACAAGTGCGAAAGAAGTTTTCAGGAGCTAAAACGGAGACTCACAAGTGCTCTGATCCTGACAATACCGGATGCTGGGCAAGGAAATTTTGTGATTTACAGTGATGCATCCAAGCCGGGTTAGGAGCCGTATTGATGCAGAGTGGTAAAGTGGTCGCATATACTTCGTGACAACTCAAGAACCATGAAAGGAACTACCCGATGCATGACCTAGAGCTGCGGTCATCTTTACGCTCAAAATATGGAGGCACTATCTATATGGCGTCAAGTGTGAGATCTACATGAACCACCAGAGCCTTAAATATATCTTCACGCAAAAGGAGCTTAACATGAGGTAGAGAAGATGGCTGGAGCTGGTGAAGGATTATGACTATGAAATCCTATATCATCTAGGGAAAGCCAATAAGGTGGCCGATGTGCTAAGTAGGAAGCATACCTCGTCACTTATGGCTATCCATGACTTGCCAGACGCACTATAATAGGAGCTACGGAGCAGCGAGATTGAAATTTTGACAGGGAGGTTGTCCAAAATGACCCTCTAGTCGACACTCCTAGAGGAAATTAAAGCCGGCCAAGACCTCGATTCAACCTTAATCAAGCTAAAAAAGGAGGCAACGGAGGATGAGAGTTCAGAGTTTCAGGTCTCTAGGGATGGTATACTCTTTTTCAAAGATAAGGTGTGTGTTCCAAAGGATGAAGAACTCAGGAGAAGGATCCTTTCGGAAGCCCACGACACACAGTTCTTGGTACATCTAGGGGCAAATAAGATGTACCAAGACTTAAAAGAGAGTTTTTGGTGGCCGGGAATTGAAACTGATGTCACCGAGTTGATAGCAAAGTGCCTTATATACTAGAAAATCAAAGTAGAACATCAGCGACTGGGAGGAGAACTGCAGAAGATCGATCTACCAGAGTGGAAATGGGAGCAAATTACAATGGATTTCGTGGTCAGATTGCCCAAAATATCAAGCGACAACGATGCAATCTGGGTAATTGTGGACTGACTGATGAAATCAGCTCTGATTTTTATTCATGAAGCTGAGCTATTCAGTAGAAAGACTGGCAGAAATGTACGTGGCTCAAATAGTAAGATTACACGTGGTACTGAAGTTAATTATCTCATATCGCGATGGATGCTTCACTTCCAGGTTTTGGTAGAGCATTCAAGCTTCAATGGGAACTAAACTGAAGTTCAGCACAGCTTTCCATCCTCAGATTGACGGCTAGTCTGAGAGAACTATTCAGACATTAGAAGATATGCTGAGAGCTTTTGTACTAGACTTCAGGGGGAATTGGGACCAGAAGCTACCTTTGATAGAGTTCTCGTACAATAATAGCTACCATTCCTCGATTGGGATGGCATCGTACGAGGCACTCTATGGAAGGAAATGTCGATCTCCGATGCACTGGCATGAGACCGGATAGAAACAGCTTACTAGCACAGACTTCATCAAGGATACAACGGCAGACGTGAAGATCATAAAAGAAAGGCTGGAGACGGTGCACAGTCACCAAAAGAGCTACACTGACAAACGCCACAGACCCCTCGAGTTTCAAGAAGGAGACTCCGTGTTTCTCAAGGTGGCACCCACGAAGGGGGTGATGCGCTTTGGGAAGAAAGGAAAGCTGAGTCATAGGTATTAGGACCTTTCAAAATCATCGAGTGAGTTGGGAAGTTGGCTTACAGGTTAGCCCTTCCTCCCAAATTGGCTTCAGTGCATAAAGTTTTTCATGCCTCAATGTTGAAGAAGTGCGTAGCGGACAGCTCCCATATTCTAAGCCAAGAACCAGTTGAAGTCCATGCCAATCTAACGTATGAAGAAAGACCCGTGCAGATTTTAGCCAGGGAAAATAAAGTCCTCAAGAATAAAGTTATCCCACTTGTAAAAGTGTTGTGGCAGAACCACAACATAGAAGAAGCCACATGGGAATGGGAAGAAGATATGAGAAGAGACTTCTTGGATTTATTCTAATTTTTGAGGATGAAAATTTTGTAAGGGAGGTAGGTTGTAAAGACTGCCCCATTCCTGTAACTTAAATTCTATATAACGATACATTGAGGAATGAATTTGTGTTAATTCGATTCTTTTCAATGCAATATTGATTGCATGGTCAGGAAACACGCCAGTACGAGAGCCCGTTGTGACAACTGGGAAATTTCATCATTCTCGGAAAAACAGCACATGGAATGTACACGATGAATATCATATTTAAAATGTGAAAATGTAGTGATCATATGTGTGTATGTGTGTGTGTCATACGTAGTATCAAGAAATTGGTCAAGATGACCTTTTCTTGATATGAAACTGATATATTTGGAATCATTATGCTCAATTTAGTTAATCGGACACAAAATGTAAATTTTGACCGGGAAACATGCAGTACCAGAAAACTGGTCTAGATGACCTTGAATGAAGTTAAAACTGATAAATTTGGGTTTAGCACGCCCAAATTAGTCAGTATAGCCTATCAACATGCTCAAATTAGTTAATTGAGCACAAAGGTAATTTTTGACTGGGAATTTGCAGTACCGGAAACTGGACAAGATAACCTCGGATGAAAATAAAACCAATATATATGGGTTCAACACACCCAAATTAGTCAGGATAGCTCATGTTGAAATTTTGGACAAAAAAAGTATATATAAGAGCGAAAAAGTCAGAAATTTCAAAATCAACCCACATTTTTCCTCTTCTTCTCTTTCCTCCCACACACCGTCGATGAACAGTAATCGACCACCAAAAATGGTATCCGTTTTCAACACCGCTGGTATTGTTGGAATGCTCTCACCTAGCTGAGTCCAACGGTGGGTCGACTCGACAGAGCAGCCGCCGGAGCAAGCCACAAGCGCCGCTCGAAGCCGCCAGTGGCCGAAAATTTTGATTGGCTGTCTCTCCGCCGTCCGACATCCAATCGAGCTGATTCCAGTCCCAAAAGTTTCGTGGTGAAGAGGAGAACAAAACCTATAGCTCATTTCACTTCAACAGCCACCGGATAGTGCCTCCTAAAGCTTCGCCATCGCCGTCGTGTCGCCGCCATGAAACTCACCGTTTTCGACGAAGTTGAACCACACTACCGGTACCAAAATGCTCAGAATTTTACGTAGATCAAAAGCCCTAAGCTAATTTTGGGCAACAACGTCGAGAAGACGGGGAATCGAAGCTCGCCACCGTCGCCAACTTTCGGGGGTTTGATTCCGGCGATAGGGGCCTCAATTGTAAAATTGACACCACTAATGGTTTCCTCACGTCGAGATCTATGAGGTGGTGGCTGCCTTTCTCCACGCCGCCGCCGATCAACACTGGTCAACGTCAGTCAACAGCAGTCAACGGTGGTCAACGGCGACCGGTGACTAAAATTTGAAGAATGGCCCGTTGGCCTATTTTTGACGTTCCAGACACATCCAGGGCATTAGAATTGCAAGACAGAATTTCAAAAGTGAAGAACGGTGATTCAAAGTTTGTCTGTATGAGACCGGACGGTTCGTTCGATCGCCAGTGGGAAGATTTTGATCCCTCCATTCCTGAAATTTATGTTTAGAATGATTATATATTAATTATGTATTTTAGCATGTGAATTGTAAGAAAAATAGACTATGTGTATGAAAAATAGTTAATTAAGAAAATGTTTAAAATGTAAAAATTTTTACATAAAAGTTGAATTTTACGTAAAAATATAGGCCTCTGGTATAGTACGTGGTAGAATAGAATTAAGTTAGATAGTTTTGAGGTGTTTTCTAAATGCCGGGAACCCAAAAATTAAGCGGAAATACTGTCGAAATTTCAAAAATGGCACAAAGGGGTATTTTAGCAAACGAGGGGTAAAAATGTGGTCCGGATAGAAACTCGAGCCCCTTCGGTGGCCTAGGCCTGAAATAGAGGATTAACAACCAAGAGTCAGAATAGCACCACCCGAGGGTCGGGTGTGAAATAATTATAGAAATTACAACGATTAATGCTATAAAAATTTATTAAGGCTTAAGAAAGATGAATTTATGACTTTTGTGTTTAGAAAATCGCATTAAAATGTTAAAGTAAAGATTTTACGACCCAAAGGCCTGTAAGGGACAAAATAGCCATTTTGACAAAAAAAATTTTTTTAAGAAAGTTCAAAAAGGGTCGTTAAGCCTTTAAGTTCATCGTTTTATGATTTTTAGGCTTAAAAAATCCAATTTAAGTATTAAAATGACAAGGTTTACGATCAGGGTAAATGTACTATTCATGGTGAATAGTACTATTTACGGTCAAAGTTACTATTCATAGTCATTTTGACTAACATTTCTGAAATGCTCAGAGAGGACCGTTAGAGTCTTAGAATAGCATAAATAGAATGCTTAAAGCCAAAATCAAGTTTTAAGTCGAAGAAAAGTAAGAAAACCCCTTTAAGGGCAAAACGGTAATTTTTGCCAAAAAATTTGGGAAATAGTCAAAACGAACTGTTAGCGCTTCAAACATGATTCAAAGACTCTAATGAGGATTTTAAAGGTCAAAAGTAAAGTTTAAGTGAGAAAAATCCCGCTAGGGGTAAAACGGTAATTTTGCCAAAAGTTCGAGATACAAAGGTCATTTTTCCAAAAGTTAGTGGAAAAGTGACAAATGAGTTTAATTAAGATTTTAAGGTCAAGTTCAAGATTTTAAAAGAAGGAAAGTACTTAAATGAAAGTATGACCATAAGTTAAAGTTACCATTCATCATCAATTTTGACAGAAGTTGACGGAAAAATTATAAATGGGATATTAGACCTCTAATTCATGATTGGGAAATGAAATATAGAAATTTTAAGTTTCGTTAAGCTTTATGTATGATTTAAGTAACGATAATAACCGTGATTATTTCGGTTATAGGAATCTGATACAGACGCAATGAAGGGACGTCTACGGACCAAGAAAGCAAGAAAGGAGATACGAGCAGAAGTATCAGCAAGTTCGAACATTTAATTGACTGCAACATAAATAGACTATTATGTCTAAGTGTCATATGTGGTAAGTTCAAACATGTGATTTGTTTGCAATATGAAATGATTGCTATGCTTATGATTATGTGCTATGTCTAAGTCAAAGGTAAATTGACTTGATATGTTTATGTCCACGTGTTATATGCAGTAAGTTCAGACATTTTGTTGTCTGCTACATGAATTTACGTAATATGTTTATATGTTATGTATGAAATGTAAAGTAAGTATGTAAGGTGTTATATGCACAAAGGTGTATTTAATAAAATACACACAATGAAAGAAAGACATAAGAAGTGTTCTAGACCATGGAGGCAATGATAATGCCACCTGGTCGGAACCATATGAAAGACAGTAAGGAAAGACAAGAATCAGCAAGATAATAAGACTGAAGCTTTAAACGTTAGATGTTTATGTGTTAGGTCTAAGTCAAACATGAATTGACTTCTATGTTTAAGTGTTATATGCAGTAAGTTCGGATATTTAATTGTCTGCAATATGAACTTACTTAACATGTTGATGTGTTATGTGTTCTATATGCAGCATGTAAGTTTAAATATTTTCATGTCTACAACATAAATAGACTGGTCATGTTTATGTGTTCTATGTGTAGTTTTAGTGTCAAGATACTATGACATGAATGTTATGAAAGTCATGTTATGAATTATGTGTTACGTCTAAGTCAAATATAAATTGACTTGATATGTTTATGTTTATGTGTTATATTTTGTAAGTTTAGACATTTTAAATGTCTGTAAAATGAAATTACGTAATATGTTTATATGATATGTATGACATGTAAAGTATGTACCAAGGTGCTATATGCACACTAACATGTGAAATACAATACACACAAGTAAATAAAGAAATGTAATAAGTGTTCCAGACCAAGGAGGCAATGATAATGCTACCGGTCAGGAACCATAAGAAAGTCGGTAATGAAACCAGTATTGGTGTACTGGCCTCCCATACAGGTAGAGGTTTTCCATGTTCAGTTATGATACGGCTTCCATAACGATGCTGGTACATCCCGGGTTTGGAAGTCTAATGTTATGTAGACTGTAGAGGATTGGCGACTGGGTCACTCCCCAGAGTCCTTCTCAGTTATGCACGCATTACGGTACGACTAATCACGGGGTCCAAAACTAGAACGTAATGAAAGATAAAGACCTAAGACTAAAAACGCAGCCCGTAACGAGCCTAAGATATACTAACACTACGAGTATCGTCGCGGTCAAAGTTATTGTTACGCTCAATGGTACTATTCATAGTCAACAGTATTGTTCATGTTTATGGCCTCCAATCCGACGGTGGTATGTCCCGGGTGTGGAAGTTTAAAATATGATATGTTCATGATGTAAGTACTGTTCATGATCAGAGTTACTATATGAATAGTAATACAAAAGCAATGCATGTTATTTATTATGTTAATGATCCATGTTATGTTGGATGTTAAGGATGTTTAAGCATACGTAAGTATAAGTTACGATACTTAAGTACATTTACGATGTTTTACGTATTTAAATATGACAAGTATGTTCATGATGTTAAATGTGAAAGTATGTTCACGATGTCAAGGATGTTAAATATCTTATGTCACAATGTTCAAGCATACATGAAATATGCTACGTTTAAAATATGATATGTTCACGATGATAAGCATGAAATTCTGTTTAAGATGTTAAAATATGTTAAAAGTATGTTAAGCACGAAAGTATGTTCAGGATATTAAGTTTGTTTAAACCATGTCAAGAATGCAAGTATGTTCAGCATATTAAGAATATTTAAAGCATGTCAAAAATGCAAGTATGTTCACGATGTGAAATATGTCAAGTATGGTTATGATATAAAGTATGTACAAGTATATTTTAATGCTATGTACATTAATTATGAAATTTAAAGTATTGTATGATATTTGTTGTGCTAATGTTCTGATGCCATAGTTGGCATCAGATATGTTCCATCCGATATGGTACGAATGATGTTTAATACGTTTAAGTATGAATGTTAAGCAAGCATGACATTATAAAGTTACTATTTAAAATGAATAGTACTATTTATAGTAATAAGCAAGTATAACGTGACTAACGTTCATGTTATGCACATGATATGTTATATCTATTACGCATAAGTTGATGTACATAAGTCAATCATACTATGTTAAGTATGCTCTATATGATATTAAATAAGTATGTTATGTTTAAATATGAATGTGTAAGTAATGAATGATATGTGTGTGCAATGTTTGTATGTATAAAAGTATGTTTATGACGTTAAGAATATTTAAGCATACGTAAGTATAATTTACGATGCTTAAGTACATTTATGATGTTTTAATTATTTTAGCATCACAAGTATATTTATTATGTTAAATATGAAAGTATTTTCATGATAATAAGTATGATAAATATGTTATGTTTACGATGTGTAAACATACATTAAGTATGTTTATGTTTACAATGTGTAAACATACATTAAGTATGTCATGTTTCAAGTATATTATGTTTACGATGTTTTGCAAACGTTAAGCATGCTATGTTTATGATGCTCAAGTATACGTAAGTATGATTACGATATTTCAAGTATGTTAAGTATAAAAGCATGTTCATGATGCTAAGTATGTTGAGTATGTTCACGACGTTAAAGTATGTTCACGAGGTTCAAGTATGAAAGCATGTTCAAGAGATTAAAGTATGTTAAGTATGAGAGTATGTTCATAATGTTAAGTACGAAAATATAGTTATGATGTAAAGTATGTTCAGATATGTATAAGTATATTGACCAGGTTATGTACGATAAGTATGAATGCTAAGCAATGTACGATGTATGTTATACAATGTTCTGATGCTAAAGTAGGCATCAGAATTACTCTGTCCTATAGGGTGTGAATTATTATATGTCATGAATGTATATTTGAACTTACTGAGTCTATCGCTCACAAGTTTGTTTATGTTGCAGGTAAGCATCTTGCATGACGATAAGACAAGTGATGGATGACGAACGAGATCTGCATGTGCCAAGGGACTGGGTAAGGGTTATGGTACTACTATGAGTCTTCCGCTAAGCTGTTTAAAAGAGTAATGAAAAGAATGTTGAAACGATGTTTTATGATGTATATCAAGTTATGAGAAAGTAAAATGTTTACTATAGTAAATGTTTGACAATGATACAGTTTTCAAGTTTAAAGTTTAAAGTTTAAAAAAAAATTATCCCTAATTTTCACGTTCAAATGGGAAGTTAAAATAAGCATGTTAAAGAAAATAGGTTAAAAGTAAGATACCAGCCGTCACAGGTGGTATTAGTATAAGTTGAAAGCAAGTTAAAAGTAAGTTACCGATGACCCAAGTGGTTACAGTCTATCGCAATTGGCAACAGTAGCTAACTGTAATAGTACTGTTTAACCTTACGTGGGGCGGGACGTCACACCCGTGTAGAGGGCTGTGTAATGAGCAGAGAGTTGATATACAGACTCTCAAAATGTATGAAACCTAATTACTATGTCATGAGTAATTAAGTTAAAAAAAATACAATACGATTTCTAGTTGAATAGACTAAACAGGTACAGTACTGTTTATTACTATTTATATACTGAAATGGGGTAACCGATAGTGAACCTGGTCCACCCTATTATGTGTATTAGTGTATAAGATGCGCAGTATCAGGAAACTAGTCTGGACGACCATTTCTTAACACAAGATTGGTGAACAGATCACCAGAATGCTCGGATTGAACATCTGAGCACAATAGCAAGAAATAACCTTAGCAAGAGTACAATATCAAGAAAATGGTCCGAATGACCTCTTCTCACCTAGTGACTAACAAAATTGGAGTCAGAGCACTCTGACTGGTCAGTTAAGTGAAAGTCAGTGAATAGTGAATAGTGGAAAAATGCAGTGTCAAGTTAATGGCCAAGACGGCCCTAATCTGGCATAAAACAGATATATTAGTAGTCAGTAAGCTCAATCTGGTCAATTGGGCATAAAACAAAAATTTTAGTTTAGGAGATACGCAGTATCGGGAAGAGGGTCAAGAGGACATTATCTCACCTCGAAACTAATACATTTAGACTCAAAAGGCCCAAATTAGTCAATCGGGCACTTGACACGTTTTTCGAGATGAGGTCACACAGATCCTGAAAACTGGTCTAGACAATCCCGGACGGACGTAAAACTGATAAAAATGGAATCAGCACATCCAAATTAGTCAAAAGAGACTGTGTCTGAAATTTCACCAGGGAACGCCTCGGTTTACGTGCGAAAGGACAATATAGTGTAGACACAACTACAGTATAGAAAATGAATAGTAAAATAGATTGATAAGGGGCTCTTAGATAGTATAAACTGACTGGGAAATTATAGGACAAAAATTGGATTCAGAAAATCCAATTTCAGGTGAAAATTGGAACACTACCGAGAAAGAACCGAACACCGCAGTAAAAAATTAAACTGCAAGAGAAGCCAACATAGATATAATTTTGGCCACAAAATCCATGCCCCCTTAGCTACAAAAGCAGCTGAAAATGGCTGCTACATAGCCCTAAAGTGAGATTAAACAATTGCAAAAGTTATGACAACTTTTGTATAAAATATTCAAGGGGTTTTCAAGCACATGTCAAGGAAATTATTGTTTATTTCTTTCCCTTCCATGTGCAGCCCACACCCATTTATGGGGCTGAATAGGGTATCAAATTTGTCCCTTGATTAGGCTAAAATGGTGGACAGTTAATTAGGTTTAAGCTTAAGTAAATTTGGTTAAGGTTGCCTATAAAAGGCACGCATGACCAAGAGATACCACTTTCCTTACTTTGGCACCCCAAAACACAATTCATTCTCTCCCTTTCTTCTAGCTGCAGCTGACCCCTCTAAGTCACCAAAAGCCTTTATTTCCAAGCCATAAATCACACCAAAAACTTACCAAAAATCTAGCACCTCCAAGTTCGTGTAGGTGACTTCAAATCCGAGCCATCCTAAGTCCATTCAAGGGTAAGGTTTCTAATCAATCTTTGTGGTTTTAGTTATTATTTTGGTTTGATCTTAAGAGAAATTATTTTGGTGTTTTTGCTAGCACAAAACTGACCCCTATCCTCTTGATTCCACATGACCATTTTTGGTTCCTCAAGCTCATTGTTTGGATTTGTGCTTGGTTCATAGCACAAGAGGTAAAAACCGAACCCTTTTAGTGATTAGTTATTTTTAAGTTTGATCAAGGCCATTTATGTATATTTGTTTATGCAAGTGGTTTGTAATAAGTTTATTTTTAGCCTTTAGCTTTTCATTTCTAAGTTTAGGTGATTGTGGTTATGTTTACATTATTTTTATGAATGGATGTGTGCAAATGAGAGCATGAACGTTTTTAGTTATTGGACACAATCTTTCCTCAAGGAAAGGCCACTGATTTTGGCTATTTTGACCTCCTTAGGGTCCAAATTTGGGATTTGGTAAAACACCATGTTTTAAGAAAATTTCGTTATGGTCGTTTTTGCATCAAATAACCTTTGGCCAAAAATGACACTACAATAGGTTTTTCGAGTAGTTTTCACTCGGTACTCAAAACTGGGAGCAAAACTGGGAACAAAATTTGAACCCAGAAATTAGTCTCGGGTTTTATTTAAAATGGATTACTTAGAGCCTAAACCGGACTTCGGGCTCAACACGAAAGTTATAGAACTCATCGAACCCTTTAAGATGACCTTCACGTGCTTTAAAAATTTACCGTTTCAGGCCTCAAACAGAGCCGTTTTCAAAGTGATGTAAAACTGGAAATTTTACAAAATGCTGGGCACACAGGCCAAGGGTTCAATGAGTTTAGGAGCCGTTAGAGTTAGATTTAGGCTCCGAGGTGAACACGAATTTGTCCGCCTCGTTGAGGATGAAAACTTTCATGTTTGCCAATTTTATAAACAAAGTCATTTCGACTAAGTTTCAAAACAGTTTTCAAAAATGGTTCAAAAACCACTTTTTAATACAAACATCAAAAATGTGTTTTAAATACTTCAAAATAAAAATGTGTTTTAACACTTTAAAATATAAACATGGTTTTCATAAAAACGTCCCCCACCTTCCAACAAGGCAATAAGGGGACGGGTTTTAAACACATAATTTTTTCAAGAATTTTACAAGTCAACCAAAACAATTTTCAAACATAAACCAAAATAGCGTGGGTAGCCCAGTAGGCTACCACACGAAATAAGCATAGTAACCTGGTAGATTACCAAGTCAACAACGCACGAGATAACTGGTCAGTTGACTGGTCGGCACCCAATCAAGGACCGTGTTTTGAACAAAATGGTAAAGAATGATGATTAAACTGTCAAATAGACAATTAATCAAACACGATCGACATTCGATACCAAATGCCCAAAGTAAGCCAATGGGGTACCGATGGGCCTCGGTACCCCATAGAAACACAAGTCAAAGTCACTAATGGTAGTAGTGACCAAACGATGATGCTAATTAATTTATCAGGTAGTAAATTAATTAACCACGCATAGAAAAGCAAACTCTGAAAAGAGAGCGAGTTAGTACCGAGAACAATCGGTACCTAGCAAATTATCTGCTTTAGTCACTAATAGTGATGGTGACTTAACGAGAGTATTAATGAGGAACGTTATTGATGACAGGTGGTCACCTGTAATTTGATAAAGGCATGAGTATGCATTTACTTGCATCTAGGTAAGTACAACTTTACCTACGACATGAACAAAATGTAATTAAAATGATGTTTTTACAGTATGTTAAGTATGTATGCCACGCACACGTTGATGCATAGCATATTTAAGAGTATATAGTTTCACAATCAAGTAGATTAGTGAAAGATCATGCTAGATGCCATACATCCCTATCGCGTATGATCAAGGACAGCTTAAAGAAGCATGTGGCTAGAAAAGATAAACAAGGTGGAAATTCATAGGCGTGTCATACCGGCCTTTTCAGTTGAAAAGGTTTTTAAGTAAGTTAAAGCAGAAAGTTAAGCATCCACTAATGGCTCTCTAGCTTTTTGACCATGGGTGTTATCGCTAGTCTGTGCACACAAAGTACTGACACATGGACCCTAAATAGACAAGAAAAAGAAAAAAGAATAGTGAAGCATAAATAAACATAACCAGATCATGCATACGCATTAGTTCACTGTGATTCTAGTTACAGTAAGATGCATTCTATACACGATGGTATCTGCTATGCATACAGTAAGTAAAGTTTTATATTCAATTTCATGTTATGTGATGATGTGGTATGTGATATGTAAGTGCTATATGACATACTTATATGATTTTCAAGTATATACTATGTTTTAGACATGTTTTGCGGTAAACGTGTTGTACTTATTGGGCGTAAAGCTCACAGAGTGTGTTCATGCTATAGGTAAGCGTCCTATGGCGTAAACCCTAATGGGCGATGATGTTGGCAGAGGCGGGTTGAGGGCATAGTTACGGATACACCACAAATATTATCTTCTGCATAGTTTTTTTGAGTAATAGTATGTTTTGGAATAGTACACAGTATATTTGAATAGTAACCACTAAATAGCATTTTTGAATGGTAACCGTTATACAGTATTTATGAATAGTAATCGTTAAATAGTATTTATGAATAGTAATCGTTAAATAGTATTTTTGACTAGAAACCGTTATATGGTATTTTTGAATAGTAACAGTTAAATAGTATTTTTAAATAGTAATCATTAAGCAGTATTTTTAGAATAGTAAATAGTTAAAGTATACGTACATGAATAGTAAATACGTATGACATATAAAAAAAATTCCCTAAAATTGTAGTATCAATTGCAAGAAAGGATAAGTATCATTTAAAGAAATAGTTTTTAAGTGACAGTTTGGGCTACTAAGGGCACGGGATGTCACACTGATGATCTGTGTGAACTCGGTACAAACACACGGGCCCTCAGCTAGACATAGGAAAGAAAAAAAGAGTATTGAAATATAAATGAGCATAACCGGATCATGCATTGTTCACAGTATGCGTTAGTTATAGCTCATTATGCTTTCAGTTATAGTAGATATGCATTCAATTATGTTTGAAATTTCGCATGAGAACGCCTCGTTATGTGTGCGGAAGGACAACACAGTGTAGACACAACCACAGTATAAGAAATGAATTGTAAAATGGACACAAAATGGGCTCATAGGTAGTACAACCCAACTAGGAATAATCAGTATAAAAATCAGATTCAAAAAATCCAATTTCAGGTGAAAACTAGAACACTGCCGAGAAAGGAGCGAACACCACTGTAGAAAATTAGACTGCAAAGAGAAGCAAACGTAGATGAATTCCACCCTTAAAATCTATGTATCTTAGCTGCAAAAGCAGCTGTAATGAGCTGCAAAAATAGCCCAAAAGGTGGCAATAAAATAATGAAATAGGTATGACACCTTTTGATTAAATAGTTCATGACTTCCATCACATGGCCAACAAAGGAATTTTTAAATTGGCCCCCTTATCCATGCACAACCCCCTCGGTTTTTGAGGGCTGGAACCACAGCAAATTTTTCCCCAAATTAGCATAAGATTGGCTTGATTAATTGAGCTTAAGGTTGGTTAATTTTTCTTAGGTTTTATCTATAAAAGGGTGAGTATGGTTTTAGGTTTTGTTCTTTCTTTTTGCATACCCCAAAGACATAAACTCTTTCACCCTCTATCAGCCAAAAAATCTAACCCTTCCCTTCAGCCAAAACTGTCCATTTGCAAGCCAAAAATCCAGCCAAAAGCTTGCTAAAATTTAGCCCCCATTAAGCTTGTGTTAGGAGATTTCAATCCAAGCCATTCTAAGTTCGTTCAAGGGTAAGTTTCTAGAACCCATCCTTGTGTTTTTAGTTATTATTTTGGGTTGATGATAAGAGAAAATTTTTGGTGTCATTGTTAACACAAGCCGACCCCAATCTCCCTTGGTTCACATGGTCATTTTGGTCACCCAAGTTTTGATTCGGTGTGCTTGGTTCATAGCACGTGAGGTAAAACCGAAAACCCTCCCTTTTTGTGGATAGTTATTTTTATGTTTTTGATCAAGGAATTTATATGTATTTATTTATGCAATTGGTTGCAATAAGTTTATTTTGAGCCCTTAGCTTTTTATTTTTAAGTTTATGTGGTTGTGGTTAATTTTTATGGATGGATATGTATGTGTATGGACATTTAAGCGGATGGACACAAATCTATCCCCAGATTTAGGTCATGAGTTTTTGGCCACTTTGACCATGTTAGAGTCCGAATTTAGGATTTGGTAAAACACAAAGTTTTAAGGAAATTTTGGTATGATCGTTTTTGTGTAAATAGATTTTGGCAAAAAATGAATCTAAGATAGACTTTTCGAGTAGTTTTCGACCGGTGTCCAAAACTAGGACTAAAAATCTGAGTCTAGAGACAGTCTCAGGTTTTGTTAAAAATGAACCACTTAGAGTCTGAACCTGTGACGCCTTGTGCCCTCAGTGGCCTAGACCGTCATAAAAACTGACTTAACTTGCTTTTCTTATACTTTCTAGCCATTTATACTTAGCTAGATATTATAAAATTAGGGATTTTTTTTTCATGTACGTATTTACTGTATACGTACGTATACCGATCACTATTTAAAAATACTATTTAACAGTTACTATTTAAAAATACTATTTAACTATAACTATTTAAAATACGGCTTATGGATTACTATTCAAAAATACCATTTAACGATTACTATTCAAAAATACGGTTTATGATTGCTATACAAAAATACTATGTAACAGTTACTATTCAAACATACTGTCTGACAATTGCTATTCAAAGTACTATTTAATCATTACTATTTAAAATACTGATACTCAAATTTTGTGGAAGATAAACTTGTGGTGTCTCCATAACCTCGCCCTCACATCCGCCTCCGCCGCCATCATCGCCCATTGGGATTTAGGCCGTAGGACGCTTACCTACAGCATGAACACACTACGTGAGCTTTACGCCCAGTAAGTACAGCATGTTTACCGCAAAACATGTTTAAACATAGTATATACTTAGAAACGTATAAGCAGTCATGTATCACAAAATACCACTTTAACATATCACATATCACATATCATATATCACATTTCATAACAAGGATTATAAACTTCACATAATATATGCATCACAGAAACATCATGTACTGAATGCATCTAGAAACAGGGTGAACAATAATTAATGCATAATCTGGTTATGTTCATGTATGCTTCAACTTCTCATTTCTTTTCTTGTCTATTTAAGGCCCATGTGTCAGTACCGTGCGTGCACAGACCATTGGTAACGCCCGTGGTAGAATAGCCGGAGAGCCATCAACGGATGCTCAACTTTTTGCTTTAACTTATAACCCCTTCATTTGAAAGGGCCGGTACGACACGCTTACTACTTTCCATCTTGTTTATCTTTTCTAGCCATATGCTTCTCTAAGCTGTCCCAAATCCTACCTGGTAGGGACGTATGGCATCTAACTTGCTTTTTAATCAATCTGCTTGATTGTGAAACTACATGCTCTTAAACATGAGGTGCAACATCATGTGCATGGAATACATATTTTAACATACTGTAAAATATCATTTAAAATCATTTTCATTCATGCCATAGGCGGAGTTGTACTTACCTATTTGCAAGCAACTTGAAATCACACCTTTATCAATTCACAGATTACCACCTGTCATCAATAACGTTTCTCATTAATTCTCTCGTTGAGTCACTATTAACGTTAGTGACTATAACTTACGTTTCTATGGGGTATCAAGACCCGTCGGTACCCTATTGGCCTATTATGGGGATTAGGTATCTAACTCGTATCGTGTTCGATCAATCGTCTACTTGACAGATTAATCGTCATTCCTCATTGTGTTGTTCAAAAACGTGGCCCTTGACTGGTTTACCGCTCAGTCAATTGACCGGTTAACTTACGTGTTCGCAACTAGGTAGTTTATCGTGTTACTATACGTGAACTTAGTGTAGTAACCGACCGAGTTACTTCGCTTGTTGGGGTATGGTAGCCTATCGGGCTACTAAGGCTCGTTTGGTGTAATGGCCCACCGGGCCACTATGGCTTGTTTGGGTAGTAGCCTACTGGGCTACTAAGGCTTGTTTGGTATGATGGCCCATCGGGCCACTATGGCTTGTCTGGGGTAGTAGCCTACCGGGCTACAAAGGCTTGTTTGGTATGGTAGCCTACCGGCCTACACGCACTATATTTTTCTTTGAAAAATGTTTGGGTTGGCTTGTAAAAATCTTGGAAAAATTCTTTATTTTGAAACCACCCCTTTATCATCCCGTTGGAAGGTGGGGGACGTTCTTATAAAAACCTTGTTCATATTTTAAAGTGTTGAAAACACATTTTTATCTTGAAGTGTATAAATTATATTTTTAAAGCTTGCATTTTAAAGGTGGTTTTTGAACCACTTTTGAAAACAATTTTGAAACTTAGTTAATGACTTTGTTTGAAATTTTGTTGAACATGAAAGTTTTCATCCTCGACAAGATGAACAAATCTCGTGTTCATCTCGGAGCCTAAATCTAACTCTAATGGCTCCTAATTTCATTAAACCCGTGGGCTTGGTGCCTAGTTTTTTGTAAAAATCCCAGTTTTACGTCTCTATAAAAACGGCTCGGTTTGAGGCCCGAAACGCCCGAGTTTTTGACTCTTGCGAGTGGTTCTCAAAGTCTCGACGAGATCTACAACTTTCATGTTGAGTCTGAGGACCGGTTCGAACTCTAAGTGGGTCATTTCTAGCAAAACCCGAGACTGTTTCAACAATCGGATTTTTGTTCCCAGTTTTGTCCTAGTTTTGGACACCAAGTGAAAAACACCTTAAAAACCTATCTTAGGCTCGTTTTTGGCCGAGGCCTATTTGATGCAAAAACGACCGTATCGAAATTTTCTTAAAACATTATTTTACCAAATCCAAGATTCGGAACCTAAGTGGGTCAAAATGGCCAAAATCCGTGGCTGTTTTCTAAGGACAGGTTTGTGTCCAGCCACCATAATACACATTCATCCATTCACATTTATAAACCATATGCAGCTTAAAGTAAACACAACCATAACTATAATGACTTTAAGAAATGAAAGCTAAGGACTCAAATAACTTAATACAACCTTGTGCATAAACAAATACACATAAAACCCTTAGATTGAAAACTAAATTTTTCAACCAATCACCAAGAGAAGGGTTTTGGTTTTTAACTTTGGTGCTTTGGACTCAAGCACACTTTTGGCTAGGCTTGGGGGGTCAAAATGCCGTGGAAACTCAAGGGCTTGAGGTTGGTTTATGCTAGCCAAGCTACCAAAAAAAATCATTCAAAACAACAACTCAAAACTAAGAATCAAAACACAAGGAAAAATCAGTTTTGCACTTACCCTTGGTGCACCCGAAAAGCTTGGTTTGGTCTCCCTTGCTCAAGCTTGGAAGAGTTCAGTTTTTGTGAGTTTTGGTCAAGGTTTTGGCTTGCAAAATGTTGGATTTTGGGGCTGAGAAGATTTGGCAGTAGCAAGGAAAAGAAGAAGGAAAAAGGCTTGTGGTTTTAGGTGTGCAGAAACAAAAGTCCATGCCTTATGTCAAGGGTGACTTTTATAGGCAAAATTGATCCAACTCACTTAATCTTAATCCTACTTAATTGTCTACCAAAGTAGCCAAATCTTGGGACAAATATGCTACCAATTTTCTAAAGAAATGGGCGTGGGGCTGCGCATTGGGAGGAGGAAAGAATAAACAATGGTTGTTAACTACTTTTTAGGAACCCTTGAATATAAAATTCCAACGTGTCATGGCTATGAAGATTATTTTAATGCCACCTTTTGGGCTATGTTTGTTGCAGATTGCAGCTGCTTTTGCAGCTAAGGGGCACTGAAAATTAAGGCTAATTTTATCTATGTTGGCTTTTCACCGCAGTGTAATTTTATACTACGGTGTTCGGTCCTTTCTCGGCAGTGTTCCAATTTTCACCAGAAAATTGGTCTTTTGAATCTGATTTTTGTACTGTAAATTTCTGGTTGTTTTCTACTGTCTAAGAGCCCATTATCAGTCTAAATTACTATGTATATCCTATACTGTGGTTGTGTCTATACTGTGTTGTCCTTCCGCATGCAAACTGAGTCATTCCCAAGCGAAATTTTAGACATAGTCTCTCTTGACTAATTTGGACTTGCTGATTTTATTTTTATCAGTTTTACATCCATCGAAGGTCATCTAGACCAGTTTTTAGGATCTGCGTGACCCCACCTCAAAAACGTGTCAAGTACCCGATTGACTAATTTGGGCGTTCTGAGCCCAAATATATCCGTTTCAGGGCGAGTAAAGGTCGTCTTGACCCTCATCCTGATACTGCATACCTCTCACTATTCATTATCCACTGATTTCTACTTAACTGACTAGTCTAAGTGCTCCGACTCTGATTTTGTCAGTCTCTAGTCGATAAGAGGCCATCTAGACCATTTTCTCGATATCGTACCCTTGCTAGGTCTATCTCTCGCTATTATACTCAGATGTTCGGTCCGAGCATTCTGGTGATCTATTTACCAATCTAGTGTCAAGAAATGGTCGTCCAGACCAGTTTCTCGACACTGCATGTCTCATTCATTTATACACATAATAGGGCGGACCGGGTTCGTTGTTGGTCGCCCCTTTCACTGCATGAATAATACTGAAACAGTACTGTAGTTGTTTAGTCTATTCAATGGGAAAATATACTATATTTTTCAACTTAATTACTCATGGCATAGTAATTAGGTTTCATACAAATTTGAGGGTCTGTGTAACGGCTTTCTGCTCATTACACGGCCTTCAACACAGCCTTTAACAAGGGCGCGTATAAGGTAACATGGGCGTGTATACACCAAACATAGGCATGTACTAGCTGAAGTTTTTCAACACGGCCATGTCTCAAAACACGGCCTTTTACACATTCATTAACCCGAGGGGTACACGGCTACACACACGTACACAATCTGAGTGGTACACGGCCACTTACACGGCCGTGTACCTGACCGTGAACTTTAAAAATTACACTAAAATACATCAAATTATTCTTCAATTTCTCATTATATTGAAAATTAAAGTACATGATTGGGGCGGTCCTTACAATCTACCCCTCTTACAAAAATTTTCGTCCTCGAAAATTAGAATAAATCTGGGAAGTTTCTTTTCATATCCTCTTCCCGTTCCCATTTAGCTTCTTCGAGGTTATGATTCCACCATAATACTTTAACAAGCGAAATCACTTTATTACTAAGAACCTTATTTTCCCTGGCTAGAATCTATACGGGTCTCTCTTCATAGGTCAGATCTGCATGTACTTCGACTGGCTCTTGGCTCAGTATGTGGGAACTATCTGGCATGTACTTCTTCAACATCGAGACGTGAAAGACATTGTGTACAGAAGCTAGTTCAGGGGGAAACGCTAATCAGTAAGCTACCTTCCCGACCCTTTCGAGGATCTCGAAAGGTCCTATATATCTAAGACTGAGCTTCCCTTTCTTCCCAAAGCGCATCACCCCTTTCATGGGCGCCACCTTGAGGAAAACTGAGTCTTCTTCTCAAAATTCGAGAGGTCTTCGTCGTCTATCCGCATAACTCTTCTGGCGGCTATGCACTGTATCCAGTCTCTCTCGTATAAGCGTCACAGCCTTTGTCGTATCCTTGACGAAGTCGGTGCTGGTGAGCTGTTTTTCTTTGGTCTTGTGCCAGTGAATCGGAGATCGGCATCTTCTCCCATAAAGTGCCTCGTACGGAGCCATCCCAATTGAGGAATGATAGCTATTATTGTACGAGAACTCTATCAAAGGTAGCTTCTGATCCCAATTCCCCTTGAAGTCTAAGACACACGCTCTCAACATATCTTCTAACGTTTGTATAGTCCTCTCAGACTGACCGTCAGTCTGAGGATGGAAAGTGGTGCTGAATTTCAATTTGGTTCCCATTGTAGCTTGAATGCTCTGCCAAAATCTTGAAGTAAAGCGTCCATCACAATCTGAGATGATCGATTTGGGTACTCCGTGCAGTCTTACTACTTGAGCGACGTACATTTCTGCTAACCTCTCTATTGAGTAGCTCAACTTCATGGCTAAAAATCGAGTTGACTTCGTTAGTCGATCCATAATTACCCAGATGGCATCCTTCCCGCTTGAGGTTCTGGGCAATCCGACTACGAAATCCATGGTAATTTGCTCCCATTTCCACTCTGATAGCTCGATCTTCTGTAGCTCTCCTCCTGGTCACTAGTGTTCTGCTTTAATTTTCTGGCAGGTGAGGCACCTTGCTATGAACTCGACGCTGTCATTCTTCATATTTGGCCACAAAAAACTTCCTTTCAATCCTTGGTACATCTTATTTGCTCCTGGATGTATCGAGTACAGTGTGTCATAAGCTTTTGACAGGATCTGCTTCTTAAGTTCTTCATCCTTTGGAACACACACTCTATCTCTGAAATAGAGTAGGCCATCCTTAGATACTTGAAATTCTGAATTTTGGTCCTCCATTGCTGCTTGTGTAGGGACGAATCGAGGTCCTGGCTGGCCTTGATTTCCTCTATGAGCATTGATTGGAGGGTCATTTCGGACAACCTTCCTGTTAACATCTCAATCTCACTGCTTCGTAGCTCCTTTTGCAGTGCTTTCGGCAAGGCTTAGATGGTCATAAGCATCGAAGAATGCATCCTACTCAACGCGTCAGCCACCTTATTGGCTTTCCCTGGGTGGTATAGGATTTCACAGTCATAATCCTTCACCAGCTCCAACCATCTTTGTTGCCTCATATTAAGCTCCTTCTGCTTGAAGATGTGTTTGAGGCTCTGGTGGTCTGTGTAGATCTCGCACTTGACGCCATATAGGTAATGCCTCCATATTTTGAGCACAAAAACCACCGCTGCAAGCTCCAAGTCGTGCGTCGGGTAGTTCCTTTCGTGGTTCTTGAGTTGTCGCGAGGCGTATGCGACTACCCTACCACCTTGCATTAACACAGCTCCCAGTCCAGTCTTGGATGCGTTACTGTAAATCACAAAATTCCCTTGTTCAGCATCTGGTATGGTCAAGATTGGAGCACTCGTAAGTCAGCTTTTTAGCTCCTGGAAGCTCTTTTCGCACTTGTCGGATTGCTCGTACTTCCTTTCCTTCTTGGTTAGCATCGTGAGTGGTGTGGCTAGCTTCAAGAATCCTTCCACAAAGCATCAGTAGTATCCTGCTAAACCTACGAAGCTGTGAATTTCTGTCACGTTCTTCAGAGTCAGCCAATTGCTAACTGCTTCTACCTTGGCTGGGTCCACGGACACTCCCTCATGGGAGACAACGTGACCGAGGAAATGAACCTTCTCTAGCCAAAATTCACACTTAGAGAATTTGGCATACAACTGATGCTCCTTAAGCTTGAGTAGGACGGCTCTCAAATGCTCCGCATGCTCTTCCTTCATCCTAGAATATACAAGTATGTCATCGATAAACACAATGACAAACTTGTTCAGGAACTTCTTGAATGCTCGGTTTATTAGATCCATGAAGGCGACAGGTGCGTTTGTCAGCCCGAACGACATAATGAGGAACTTGTAATGTCCATATCGTCTTCGGAATGCCGTCTTAGGGATGTCTGCATCTCGGATCCGTAATTGGTGGTACCCAGAATGTAAGTTGATCTTGGAAAACACAGCAGCGCCTCGTAGCTAGTCGAACAAATCGTCGATCGTGGCAACGGATACTTGTACTTGATCGTGATCTTATTCAGCTCCCGGTAGTCTATGCACATTCATAACGTTCCATCTTTCTTCTTTACAAATAAGACTGGTGCTCCCCACGGCGAGCAGCTCTGTCGAATGAAACCTTTGTCCATTAGCTCCTTTAACTGAGTTTGAAGCTCCTTCAATTCTACTGGGGCCATTCTGTTGGGGGCCTTGGATACGGGTGCCGATCCTGGTAGCAGTTCGATTTCAAATGATATCTCCCGCTCTGGTAGAAGTCCTGGAAGATCTTCAGGGAATACTTCCGTGAACTCCTTTACTACTGGTATGTTGTCCGGTCTGGTTTTTGCTTCCTGGGTCATATCCATTATGTGCGCGAGAAAACCAGTGCATCCACTAGATAGTAGCTGGTGAGCCTTCATTGCTGATATCATCGTCTTTGGTCGCTTCAACAACCTTGTAAACAAATCTTTCATGCCCGCTTGGGTGGAAGATCACCTCCCGTCTTTGGCAGTCTATAACGGCGTGGTACTTGGCGAGGAAATCCATTCCTATAATCACGTCGTAGTCTCACATCTCGATGATGATTAGGTCCGCGCTCAACTCGTGCTCACTGATAACTATTGGTACGTGACGTACCCAATAGCTAGACAACAAAACTTTCCCAGAAGGAAGGGCAATTCGAAAAGTCTGGTTCATCTTATCCAAGTTCTTGCCTAACCTCCTAGCAAATTCTGATGATGCAAAAAAAGGCGTAGCACCAGAATCAAACAAAACTAGTGCAATAGAGTTGGCGACAGAAAGTTGACCTGTCACCACAGTCGAAGTTCCGGCCTCTGTATCCTCGCGAGTAAAGGCATAAATCCTCCCCTACGGCTCTGGAGCTTCCAATATGACTTGGCTGATCACTGGGCCTTCAATCCTTCCCTGGGCGGCGTGCAGCTGTCTGCTAGTAGGGTAGGCTTGACCTTGCTGATTTTGCAGATTCAAGCGGCAGTGTTTAGCTAAGTGGCCTTCCTTGCCACATATGTAACAACCACTGGTGCCCTGACGGCATTCTCTCGGATGGTTCCTCCCACATTTTGGACAAGGCGGGTGTTGATTTCTGTTTCCTCCTCGGTTATTTTTCTTCTGAGGAAAGTTCCTTTGATGGCCTTGATTGCCTGGATTCCCTTTCCTCTTATTGTTGTTGTTGGATGGCTGGTTTTGTTGGTTGTTTCCCATACTTTGCCCTTTGTGTTGAAATTCAGAGTGCTGTCTACCCCTGGTCAGCTTCGACTAGTTCTTCTCTTCTCTCTTTGCCTTGAAGATCTGTGCCCTCCTTTCTTTGTCTTGGGCTAGCCAATACTCAGCCCAGATGGCTCTACTGACACATTCGGCCATGGTTGTTGGCCCATGGCTACTATTGTAGACTTGGACGGCTATATCCGTCTGGAATATTTTCAGCATCCTCCTGACCTTTTCCTTCTCAGTCGGCACTAGGTCGGGGCAAAGTTGGGCTAGCTGTTCAAATTTTCTTACGGCTTCCATGACCGTCATGCTTCCTTGGCACAAGTTATTAAATTCATCTTGTTGGAGTGCTAAAGCTTCATCGTTGAAGTATATTTCTTTGAACTCGGCGATGAAGTCTACCCAGTTCATTTCATTGATGTTCCTTCTGATAACCACGGTTTTCCACCACTGGCATGCTCTTTTCTGTAGGGCTAGGGAGGCACATATAACTTTCTCTCCTTCGGTCAGTCTCACGAGGTCTAAAATGACTTAAACATCAGTCAGCCAATCGTCAGCTTCAATAGGGTTCGTAGTCCCTTCAAATTCAGGGACCTTCATGCACCTAAACTGCTCGTATAAGTCACCTTCTCTATAGGTTGGCACGATAACATTGGCTATTGCAGGAGCAGCCACAGCCGGTGGTGCTGGCACTGCTTGGGCTGGTAGGGCTGCTTACTCTCTGGGAGCGTTGGGGGCTGCTGGTTCAGCTTGGACTGGTACCTCCACAGGTTGTGGTGCTTGTTGTTGACGATTCATCTATTCTTTGAGTTGGTTAAGCTCCCGTTGTTGATTTACCATCATCTCTTGCATAGTTGCGAGACGTGCTAGTAGCTCGTTGTCTCGCGTAGCTTGGTTTGTTTGGGCTCTTATTCTTGCCATCGTCACCTATGTAACCCTATCATACACGAAAAAAGTGAACATAAGCTTCTCACATTTTGTACTTGGGATTCGTATTTGTATATCATTTTCCTTCTTACTAAACGACTTCATTTTTAGCATCATAGATATATACATACTATATCTTTCCTTTCTTCTCTTGTTCTTATGATGTTCAATACAACTATCGTGTTGTATTGGGACATCATTTGAGTGCCAGGAACCGTCCTGTACTCCTTATCATACTTGATCATACTCGTAGAAAAATCATATTTAGGCCCTCAGGGCAGAATGATACTACTTTACATAAAAAATCTCATAAAACATATATATATTTTAAATTTGGTGGGAGTGACACATACTTCCCAAAATACAATCCCGTTAAGTACATTAAGTTGAGTCAGTCGGGGAAAGCTTCTATTTCCCTCTACATAAACACATAACAAAGATTTCCATGAAAAGGGTTACTACTACTCGGAGGACAATCCTGACTCTGTGTCGAACATTTCCTCATTCTTGCTTTCACTTAGGGGAAACTCCTCGGGGTCTTCATCCTCATCTTCCCAAGCAAAATCAACTTCATCATCACTGGAGATGATGACTTGGGGCTCATACATTTCTTCTCCCTCATCGTCACTGATGTGATCGGGGATCTCCTCCTCCTCATCGTTAGGTTAGGCATCAGGGATAGCCTCGTCACCATCTTCATCCATATGGTGTCCGGGAGACAGAGGGGCTAGTTCGGGGTTCACCATCGGGTCTCCATTATCTTCAGGTACTACTAGCTGTGGTGCGACATTTGCCAGGTCGGGGTTGAGTGCTACCCTCTCGGCGTCCACTATGTCTCGGATCAGGCACCTCAAGTCTTCATGCGGCGAAGGGTAGGGAACGAGGTTCCTCACATACCCTGGTACCTCTCCCCATAGCAGGTCAGCTATATCTGAAAAATGTCTATCCTATGGAATATGAGGTAGCATGGCATCTAGGAATCTCTGAGAATAATGTGCCATGGCCTCTCCCTCGTAGAGATCCCAAGTGTCAGAGAGGATCTAGTATTGTCGCTCGTGCATATCTGTCCAGATATCGCCCTCCTTAGCTAGACCGTCGGAGTTGTGAAAATCTTGGCAGAACTTATCCCACTGCATTACTGGACCCTTGATCCTGCGTCGATCGTTCCACCATGTTAGTACTGGTCCTCGCAATTGGCTACTGCCAGTACCACATGTAGATGGGGTGGAATATGGCATCCTTCGAAGATTGTCTCCATATAATGAATCCAATAAGGGAGCTCTTAGGGGTTGCCGCCATCGTATGTGTGTGGTCATATGGCGGCAAAAGCAATGCTCACTTCTCAGTCCTCTCGCACTTGCTGAAGGTCAACCGGTGTAGCCATTCTCCTATTATAACTTAATCATCAACTCATATACTAAAATTTGAAAACAAAAGCTAACTTACTTGGACAGATGAGGCATGTGACAACCGGGAAATTCTGGCATTCTCGGAAGAAAATATACAAATGTATGTATATAACAATTTATACTATTTAAAGAGTGAAATGAATATATTTATATTGTTTAGAATGTATTAAAATGTTCTAACAATACTGACGAGTAAGAATTCAGTGTTGATAAAATTCACTGAATTGAAACGGGTGGAACGGTGCCAAAAACGGCATTGAAAACCCTAACCGGTGCATTATAGTGCACTAAAAGATGAAAAACTTCCGGGATTGATTTTGATCAAATGGAAGCAGTATAAATTAATCCGACTGCACAGGAGACCTCAGGAACCAGCCGAGACGATTTCAGGAAAATTTCGGCTCGAACCGACATCGGTCAAAAAGTAGTCGAATTAATATGAATAGTAAAGTCAAAGTCAAAGTTTTACTTTGCATTTATGACATCATAAAGCCATTTATTAAATGTGAAAAAATTTGGTGGTTGGTGGCATTAATGGCCAAGATTAAAGATGTTTTTGATCTAAAGGCTTAGATTTGGCCAAAATTAGCCAAATTAATTTTGTGAAAAAAATGGAAAGAAATGGCATGAAAGGTGTTGAATTTTCATTGGTTGGAAGCTAAATTAATTGGTTTCTTTGTTACATAAGTCGGTAAAACTTGGAACAAAAGGACCAAAGCCTTTCAAAGCCAAAATAAAGAAGAAAAAATTTTTTCTAAGTGTCCAACAGAGCAAGCCGTGAGCAACCAAGAGGAACCAAGCCAAAATTTCAAGTTTTCCTCACAAAAGTGGTATCAAACTCTTCACTGAAGTCAAGGGAAGCAAGAAATCAAGGTAGCTATCTTCGGTTTGCAATTTTTCTTACTTTTTCATTAAAAAATCCATGGGTTTGAGGGCTTGAAGAATGAGAAAATTTGTGATTCATTTGGTTGATTTGGTGCTTGGGTTTTGTTAATGGTTTGATTAGAAGAAAAACCATGCATTTTGTTTAAAGAAAAACAAAGTTTTGGTTGGTTTTTCAATGGTAAAACCGTGGGTTACTTTGTGTGTTGATGATGGATTGTTGTTGGTCAAGTGTTGTAATGCTTTAAATCATGTTTTGGTTAAATGGAAAGCATGATTTGCATGGTTATAAAGCTTGGAAAAATTTTGGTATCTAATAACCCTAAAATGGCCGTGTGGTGTAATTAGGGTTTGGTGAACATTTTTGCATGATTAACTTAATGTTTGGATAATTTAAATCATGCATTTAATTATGAAAATGATGGTTATATGGTTGAAAGCATGAAACAAAAATTTGGTGCATGTTTTACCTAAAATTACCGTGGGGTATGAATGGTGAAAAACCCTAAGAACTGTGTTGTAAAATGCGTGGAAAATGGCTTGAAAATGTGCTAGGTAATAGCCTTTGAATAGCCTAAAATTTGGTTGAAAAATTGAAAAATTTTGGTTAGGTTTTGAGTATGAAAACCGTGGCTAAACCTAAGGGTAAAATTGAAAGAATTTTGTGGAATGTGGTTCAAAATGTGAATTGGAAATTTTGTGAGCTTTTATGTAAAAGTTTAGGAAAATTTTACATAAAATAGGACTTTGGTATAGTACGTGGCAGGTACACATAGTTCGAGGCGTACCTAATGCCGGTAGCCTTAAATTTACGCCGAAATGCTGTCGAAATTTTGAAAACGGCATTTGGGGTAAAAAGGGAATCGAGAGTAAAAGTTTAGGGTCGGGTCGGAAACCCAAGTCCCTAAAGGAAAATTGAATAAGGGAAACGTAAGGGGTGGTTCATGAATAGTAACCTGTCCCCTTAAAAGGGTAAAACGTTAGTGAAACTGAAAAAAAGGGACCCCGAGGGGGGCATTTTTGAGAAACGAAGAAAAGGTCTGAGTCGGGTACGGAAAATCCGAGTCTCGGAGACCTAGATCGGGAAAGTCTAGATGAACGTTTTAAATACTAGTAAAACGTCCATTTGAGACTCCGAAACGATAGAAAATCACTAAACCGACGTAAGGGTCGGAATAGTGCTTCCCCAGGGTCGGGAAGTTGAAAAACAGAAATAAAATAGAAACGAACCCGGTAATGAATAGAAAAGAGTCAGAAAAGTTCCTGAGAGCCAAAAGTGTGGTCTGGATCGAGAAAATTCCATCAGGGGCATAATTGCAATTTTGCCAAAATATGGGGGCAAAATCATAATTTTTCAAAAGTTGAGAAAAATGGGGAAAATGATAAATAAAGCGTAAAAAGTTATAAATAGGTTTTATTTAAGCTTTTTAATAAAAAAAATAAAAGCTATTAATGGAAATGAAATTAACAGACAAGGTTTTGTCTGTAGGATCTCAAAATCGACCCACAAGGAGAGCGATTAAAGATCCAGAAAGGAAAAGGAGAAGAAACGGATAAGGTAAGTTCAGACATTTACCTGTCTACAACATGTAGCATTATTATTGCTAACTTTGATGTACTAACTATAAGTTAGGTATATATGTGCTACGGGCACTACTATAGAATAGAGAGAGAGACGAAATGTGCTACGGGCACTATTGGAATGGGACACATAATAAATTGTGCTTCGGGCACTAGAGTAAGTTTAATAAAACTCACTCACACGAAATTAAAATATGAACCATTCCTAACCATGGGGCAATATGAAGTCACCGGGTTAGAACTTTAAAAAAAGTCGGTAATGAAACCACTTTTGGCGTACCAGCCTTCCTTATAGGGAGGTAAACTTTGCCTTCAGGGCTATAATGATGAGATTAAGGCTGTGGAGGTCAGCACTAGTGTACCGCTCCCAGTCATGCGCACTAAAATGGTACTGTCAACATGAGCTCAAAACTAGAACATAATTAAAGATAATTACCTAAAACTGAAACTATGCCATAATTGAGCATAAGACAGTTTCGTGAGAGTACTAACACCGTGGTTGATGTACTGTTGATATACTGTGTTGTAGTCAAAGTTACTATTTATGATGAATAGTACTATTCATAGAAATTCTATTTCTTGCATGTTTGAACTTACTGAGCCTGTAGCTCGCCATTTTTGCTTATGTTGCAGTTAAGCAACCAGCTCAGTAGCTTTGTATGGCTGGATGGCGGACGGTATAGCGAGTGTCAAATGGGATAGGAGGCCAAGGGATATGGTCCTACTAGAGTCTTTCCACTGGGCGATAACAGAGAAAGGAAAAAAAAAAAGAAAACCGTTCTTTTGTAAATATATATTTTGTGAAAGTACTGTATTGTGTAAATTACTTTATACTTGCAAACAAAGTGATTAGTGGATAATGTTTTACATGATGTTTTAAAAAAAAATCCCCCAAAAAACATCATGTTTTAAAGAGAGATAGATTAGTCGGCGACCCATGAGAGTACAATCTATCGCAGTTAGCTATGAAGCTTAACTGTAATAGTATTGTATGATCTCTACGAAGGGCGGGCTGCCACAGTTGGTATCAGAGCGGATTTACGATTGGTCTAGTTTAGATTACCGACTGTCACCACAGTTGGTATATCAAAGCAGTGTTGACCATATCCTGATTTGACACTTCGCACATCCTATACCGCAATCCAAGTAAGTAGTTTATTTAAGTTTAGTTAATTATTTTCTTATATGAAAATAATTATCTCATAGGTAGCAAGATGACCAGACCTCCTTATGCGAGACCGCCGCTACCACGATCGAGAGGGGTGTACGGGTATGGACGAGACCTATTGTGAGGCTGTCTATTTCCCAACGTCTGGTACTTAGACATCCGGTGCCAGAGAGACCTACAGTACCAGCACCAGCTCCTGTAGATGTAGTACAGCCTCGACCAGTACTTCATCCACCTGTAGTAGTAGACATTCCAGTTGTTGGTGGACGCCAACACATTGGAGTGAGAGTGTGGCGGCCCGCCCCTCGTAGAGATCATACAATACTATTACAGTTAAGCTATATCGCTAACTGCGATAGATTGTACTCTCATGGGTCGCTGGCTAATCTATCTCTCTTTAAAACATGACGTTTTTGGGGAATTTTTTTTTTTTAAACATCATGTAAAACATTATCCACTATTTACTTTGTTTGTAAGTACAAAGTAATTTACATAATACAGTACTTTCGCAAAATATATATTTACAAAAGAACTGTTTCTTTTTCCCTTTCTCTATTATCGCTCAGCGGAAAGACTCTGGCAGGACCATATCCCTTGCTTCCTATCCCATTTGACACACTCTATCCCGTCCGCCATCCAGTCATACAAAGCTACTGAGCTCATCGCTTACCAACAACATAAGCAAAAATGGTGAACTACAAGTTCAGTAAGTTCAAATATGCAAGAAATAAAATTTCTATGAATAGTACTATTTATCATGAATAGTAACATTGACCACTATTCATCATGAATAGTAACTTTGACCACAACACAGTATATCAACAGTACATCTACCACAATGTTAGACCCTCACGAAACTGTCTAATGCTCAATTATGCCATAGTTTCAGTTTTAGGTAATTATCTTATATTATGTTCTGGTTTTGAGCTCAGGTTGGCAGTACCATTTTAGTGCGCATGACTGGGAGCGGTACATTAGTGCTGACCTCCACAGCCTTGATCTTATAGCCCTGAAGGTAAAATTGCACATGACTGGGAGCGGTACATTAGTGCTGACCTCCACAGCCTTAATCTCATCATCATAGCCATGAAGGCAAAATTTACCTCCCTATACGGAAGGCTGGTACGCCAAAAGTGGTTTCATTACCAACTTTTTAAAATTCTAACACGATGACTTCATATTGCCCCGTGGTTAGGAATGGTTCACATTTTAATTTTAGGTGAGTGAGTTTCATTAACCTCGCTCTAGTACCCGAAGCACAATTTATTATGTGTCCCATTCTCAAAAGTGCCCGTAGCACTTTACGTCTCTCTCTCTACTTTATAATAGTGCCCGTAGCACATATGTACCTAACTTATAGTTAGTACATCAAAGTTAGCAATAATAATGCTATATGTTGTAGACAGGTAAATGTCTGAACTTACCTTATCTATTTCTTCCCCTTTTTTTTCTTGGATCTTTATCGCTCTCCTTGTAGATCGATTTTGGGATCCTACAGACAAAACCTTATCTGTTAATTTCATTTCTATTTATAGTTTTTATTTTTCATTAAAAAGCTTAAATAAAACATATTTATAACTTTTTAGGCTTTATTTATCATTTTCCCCATTTTTCTCAACTTTTACAAAATTACGATTTTGCCCCTATATTTTGGCAAAATTACAATTATGCCCCTAACGGAATTTTCTCGATCCAGACTGCATTTTTGGCACTTAGGAACTTTTCTGACTCTTTTCTATTCATTACCGGGTTCGTTTCTATTTTATTTCCATTTTTCACCTTCCCGACCATCGGGAAGTACTATTCCGACCCTTACGTCGGTTTAGTGATTTTCTATAGTTTCGGAGCCTCAAATGGACGTTTTACTAGTATTTAAAACGTTCATCTAGACTTTCCCGATCTAGGTCTCCGAGACTCGGATTTTCCGTACCCGACTCGAACGTTTACTTCGTTTCCCAAAAACGCCCCCCTCCCCTCTCGGGGTCGGTTTTTCAGTTTCACTCGCGTTTTACATTTTTAAGGGGACGAGTTACTATTCATGAACCACCCCTTAGGTTTCCCTTATTCAATTTTCCTTTAGGGACTCGGGTTTCCGACCCGACCCTAAATTTTTATTTTTAATTCCCTTTTTATCCCAAATGCCGTTTCGAAATTTCGACAGCATTTCGATGTAAATTTAAGGCTACCGGCGTTAGGTACGCCTCGAACCATATGTACCTGCCACGTACTATACCAAAGTCCTATTTTATGTAAAAGTTTTCCAAACTTTTGCATAAAAGCTCACAAAATTTTCAATTCACATTTTGAACCACATTCCACAAAATTTCTTTCAATTTTGCCCTTAGGTCTTAGCCACGGTTTTCATGCTCAAAACCTAGCCAAAACTTTTCAATTTTTCAACCAAATTTTAGGCTATTCCAATGTCATTACCTAGCACATTTTCAAGCCAATTTCCATGCATTTTACAACACAATTCTTAGGGTTTTTCAACACACATAACCCACAGCCATTTTAGGGAAAAACATGCACAACATTTTGTTTCATGCTTTCAATCACATAACCATCATTTCCATAATTCAATGCATGAATTTAACTATCCAAACATCAAGTTAATCATGCAAAAATGTTCACCAAACCCTAATTACAACCCACGGCCATTTTAGGGTTTTTGATTCCAAAATTTTTCCAAGTTTTATAACCATACAAATCATGCTTTACATTTAACCAAAACATGATTTAAAGCATTACAACATTTAACCAACAATAATTTATCATCAAACACCCTAGGTAACCCATTGTTTTACCCTTGGAAAACCAACCAAAACTTTGTTTTTCTTTAAACAAAATGCATGGTTTTTTTTCTAATCACACCCTTAACAAAACCCAAGCACCAAATCAACCAAAACCAACTTAAAATTTTTCATCCTTCACACTATTCAACCCACGGATTTTATGGAGAAAAATCAAGAAAAATTGCAAACCAAAGAAGGTTACCTTGCTTTCTTGCTTCCCTTGACTTCAATGAAGTGTTTGATACCACTTCTATGAAGAAAACTTGGAAGATTAGCTTGGTTCCTCTTGGTTGCTCACGGGTGTTCTCTTGGACACTTAGAAAATTTTTTCTTCTCTTTGTTTTGGTGTAAATAAGCTTCGGTCCTTTTGTTCCACAATTTGCCGACTTAAGTGGCAAAGGAAACCAATTAATTTGGCTTCCAACCAATGACAATTCAACACTTTTCATGCTAATTCTTTCCATTTTTTTCAAAAAATAAATTTGGCTAATTTTGGCCAAATCTTAGCCTTTAGATCAAAAAGTGAATCAATCTTAGCCATTAATGCCACCAACCACCAAATTTCTCACATTTATTAATTTGGCTTTATGATGTCATAAATGCAAAGTAAAATGTTGACTTTGACTTTACTATTCACATTAATTCGACTACTTTTTGACCGGTATCAGTTCGAGCCGAAATTTTCCTGAAATCGTCTCGGCGGGTTTCTGAGGTCTCTTGTGCAGTCGAATCAATTTATACTGCTTCCATTTGATCAAAATCAATCCCGGAAGTTTTTCATCTTATAATGTACCATAATGCACCGGTTAGGGTTTTCAATGCTGTTTTTGGAACCGTTCCACCCGTTTCAATTCAGTGAATTTTATCAACACTGAATTCTTACTCGTCAGTATTATTAGAACATTTCAATACATTCTAAACAATATAAATACATTCATTTCACTATTTAAATAGTACAAATTGTTATATACATACATTTGTATATTTTCTTCCGAGAATGCCAGAATTTCCCGGTTGTCACATTCACCCCCTCCTTATAAAATTTTTGTCCTCGAAAATTAGAACAAGTGGGGGTATAAACTCCTCATCTTGTCTTCTCGTTCCCACGTAGCTTCTTCAATGTTGTGATTTTTCCACAAAATCTTCACTAGTGGGATTGTCTTATTCCTCAGTACTTTCTCTTCATGAGCCAGTACTCGAATAGGTTGTTCTTCATATGTCAAATCCTCATGGATCTGAACAGGTTCATACTTCAACACATGGGACAAATCTGGTATATACTTTCTCAACATCGACACATGAAACACATTATGCACTGCTGACAATTCAGGAGGTAACGCTAATCTGTAAGCGACCCTTCTAATGCGTTCGATAATTTCATAAGGTCCGATATATCTTGGACTTAGTTTTCCCTTCTTACCGAAACGCATAATCCCCTTCATGGGTGATACCTTGAGAAACACGAAGTCTCCTTCATCAAATTCCAAAGATCTCTGCCTCTTGTCTGCATAACTCTTTTGTCACTTTGCGCAATTTTCATTTGACGCTGAATTCTAGCAATTGCATCGAAAGTCTCTTGTATGAAATCCGTCTTATGTAACTGCTTTTCTCGCAAATCATACCAATGTAGTGGTGATCTGCATTTCTGTCCATACAAAGCCTCATAAGGTGCCATACCTATGGAAGCTTGGTAATAATTATTGTACGAGAATTCAATTTATGATAACTTCTAGTTCCAATTTCCTGCAAAATCCATTACACAAGCTCGAAGCATGTCCTCTAACGTTTGAATGGTCCGCTCTGACTGTCCGTCTGTTTGCAGATGAAATGCCGTACTGAGTCTCAATTCATTACCCATGGCTTCTTGCACACACTTCCAGAAATTTGAAGTGAATCGTGCATCTCGATCTGATACAATGGATTTTGATACTCCATGTAATCTGACGACATGGGTTATATACAACTGAGCAAACTTTTCCAACAAAAAATTCATCTTGATAGCTTTAAACCGTGCTGTCTTGGTTAGTCTATCCACAATAACCCAGATGGCATCATAACCTTCTCGGGTTTTTGGTAGTCCCACTACAAAATCCATCGTAATATGTTCCCATTTCCATTCAGGAATCTCCAAAGGTTCCAATCTTCCTGCTAGATGTTTATGTTCAGCTTTGATTCTCTGACAGGTCATGCATCTGCTCACGAATTTCGCTATATCATTCTTCATCCCTTTCCACCAGAACTGTAATTTCAAGTCCTGATACATCTTACTAGCTTTGGGATGAACTGAATATGGTGTCTCATGGGCTTCTGACATGATCCGTCTTCTAAGTTCCTCATTAGCTGGAACATTTATCCTTCCTTGATAAAGGATCATTCCATACTTGGAAATTCCTTCTTGAGAACTTGTCGTTCTTGGATCTCATCTTTGAGCTCCCTTTATATCCTCAAACAACAATGATTCTACTTGGAGTGCAGCTAATCTTTTAGATATCAGCTCCAAGTTTAAGGAATTTATCTCTTGCTGCAATGGTTTCGGAAGCCTTTTTATCGGTAGCTGGTGCGATATGGTAGACTTTCTACTTAAAGCATCTGCTACACGGTTGGCCTTCCCTGGATGATATAGGATTTCACAATCATAATCCTTTACCAGTTCCAACCACCTTCTTTGTCGCATATTGAGCTCCCTTTGAGTGAAGAAATACTTCAGGCTTTGGTGATCAGTAAAAATCTGACACTGAGCTCCATAGAGATAGTGTCACCAAATTTTAAGTGCGAACACTACTGCAGCAAGTTCAAGGTCATGTGTAGGGTAATTCCTTTCATGATCCTTTAATTAACGTGAAGCATAGGCAATCACCTTGCCGCCTTGCAGCAAGACTGCTCCCAATCCTATTTTGGATGCATCACTGTAGATCACAAACTTCTCCCCTTCAATGGGAAGTGTAAGGATTGGTGCGCTTGTCAGCCGTCTCTTTAACTCCTGCAAGCTTCTTTCGCATTCCATAGTCCACTCATACTTTTGTTCCTTGCATGTAAGAGCAGTAAGAGGTGCAGCTAAATGCGCGAATCCCTCTACAAACCTCCGATAATAACCAACTAACCCTAAGAAACTGCGTATTTCCGTCACACTCTTGGGCGCAGGCCATTGGTTAATTGCATCTACCTTCGTCGGATCTATAACAATACCTTCCTGGGATACAACATGTCCGAGGAAATGTACTCTATCCAGTCAAAACTCACATTTTAAGAATTTGGCATACAGTTAATGCTTCTTTATCGTATTCAACACGATCCTCAAATGCTCCTTGTGTTCCTCATGAGTCTTTGAGTATATAAGAATGTCATCAATGAATATAATAACAAACTTATCTAAATACTCTTTAAAAATTATGTTCATTAAATCCATGAATGCTGCTGGCGCATTTGTTAATCCAAATGGCATCACAAGGAACTCATAATGACCATAACGAGTCCTAAACACCGTCTTAGGAATATCACTTTCTTTAATTCTCAGCTGGTGATATCCTGATCGGAAGTCGATCTTGGAAAATACTGCTATGCCTTTTAACTGGTCGAATAAGTCATCAATTCTAGGTAACAGATACCTATTTTTGATCGTAACCTTATTCAACTCTCGGTAATCAATGCACAAACAAAACGTTTCATCCTTTTTCTTGACGAACAACGCAGGTGCACCCCACAGAGAATAACTCGGTCTGATGAATCCCTTATCCAAAAGCTCCTTTAATTGTTCCTGCAGCTCCTTTAACTCCACTGGAGCCATGTAGTATGGTGCTTTGGAAATGGGTGCCGTTCCAGGCATCAACTCAATTTCGAATGAGATTTCTCTCTCTGGAGGTATCCCTGGTAACTCTTCTGGAAATACATTAAGAAATTCCTTAACAACAGGAACGTCTTCAGGTTGAAGCTTCTGTTCCTCTATAGTATCCATCACATATGCCAGATATCCCATATAACCACTGGCCATCAGCTTGCTTGCTTTCAGTGAACTGATCATCATCTTCCCGGGTTTTCGAGAAGTATCGATGTATTCGAAACTCTCTTCTTCCTCGGGTTGGAATACTATTTTTTGATTTCTGCAGTCGATCGTAGCTTGATATTTCCCTAGGAAGTCCATGCCTAGAATCACATCGTAATCCACAATCTTTATGACGATCAACTCAGCATATAGCTCCCTATTTGCCACATATACTAGTACATGAGGTAGCCAATAATTGGACAACAATACTTTCCCAGAGGGTAAAGCTGTCTTAAATACTCTTCCCATATAGTCCTTAGGATGTCCTATCTTGTCAGCAAATTCATAGGAAACAAAAGAATGCGTAGCACTGAAATCGAATAGTACAGAGGCTACATGACTAGCGACAGGAAGCTGACCTGTCACCACATTCGATGTTCCTGCCTCTGCATCCTCCTTGCTGTAGGCCATCACATGATCATTAGCACGTGGCACACACTCCTGGCGTTGCGGCCTTACTGGAGACTCTTCAACTCTGGCCTGAAGGGAATGAGCTTGTGGGCATATCTGGTGCGGTTGGGAAGTGCCTTGTACACCCTGCCTATTGCTTGGACAGTTCCTGACGTAATGACCTTCCTTTCCACATTCATAGCAAACAAGTGGCCCATATCTGCATTGCCCAGAATGTCTCTTTCCGCATGTAGGGCAATTTTGTACATTGGATTCTGCATTACCAGCTGTTCTTTGTTGCTGGTTTTGATTATTTGCCTGGTGATTTCCAATAAAATTGCCTTTCCTTTTATTTTGCTGGGATCCTTGATTATTGCCCGGGCCTGGTTTAGCATTTTGATTTGGCTTGCTCGATTGACTAGCTTGGGTAGACTTAACCAAAGCCGTCTCCTTCTTTTTGGCCTCCCAATGCTTCTCTCTTTCCTCTTTCTGTTGGGCTACGTGAAACTCAGCTCTGATGGCCCAAATAACACAATCTGCTACAGAAGTAGGCGGTACCTGTCCAGTATCTACCAATGCAGCAATTTCTGGCCTGAACATCCCAGTCATTTTCTGTTTTTTCTCCCTCTCAGTAGGGACTACATAAGGACATAAGCGAGATAACTGATCGAATTTTCGGCAAACTTCACTCACCGACATATTTCCTTGCATCAATTCTGAGAACTCTTTCTGCTGTAGTCTCAGAGATGCAGGATCATAATATTTCTGGTTAAATTCTTCCAGAAATTTCACCTAACTCATGGTAGACACATTTCTTCTCATTTGCGCAGTGTCCCACCGAAAACGAGCATCTTTTCTTAACACAAAAGATGCACATGCGACCTTCTCCTGGTCAGTTAAATTCATGAATTCCATGATCACTTGGAAGGATGACAACCAGTCTTCAGCCTATAGAGGATTAGTAGAACCTTCAAATTCTAGCGGCCTCATACGCCTAAATCTTTCATAGAGTGGTTCCAGATTTACTACCGGTTGCGGTTCAGGAACTCTCTCCTATACAGCAGTTGGAGGGATAACCGGATCTACCTCAGCTTCCTATTCTACTTGGGTACCTTCAGAACCTTGCCTCTGTTCTAACTCCTCTACTCGTTGCCTCAGATTAGCATTTTCCTGCATCTGAGCTTCTAGTAAGGCTTGTATCTGATCTAATCTTTCCATGATATTAGGACGTCGTTCTCGTCCCTCTGGTCAATTTCGTAAATCCACCATCTTGCCTATTATCCTATTATGGCACAACAATTCACCGTTAGCTTTTCCATGACCACATTCGTAAAATCATATAAATTTATGAAATTCAGGATAATGTAAAGCCACATCATCGTAACACATCATCATACAACATATAATTATTTTGATATTTCATTCATAGCAAAACGTTTATATATCATACATAACCATCACCAGTCATATATACATCGGCCATCATATACATCTTGGCCACAAGTCTATACAAAAGAGCTTTTCTCTATAAGCTACTTATGTACATGAACATATCTACTGGTCATACATCTCCTGCGCCTGGGACTAGAGGATATTCTTCTGGATCCTCATCATCATCTGGATCATCTGAGTCATCACCACCCCTAGACAATGCTCCCTGTCTTGAGTCATCACCTCCTCGTGGTCTAGACGGTCCAGCCTCATGATCGTTCATCATCCTTCTCGACCCAAAGATGCGTGCCATCATCTCACCTTGACAAAATGTCTCTCGTTGACTCTGCGTCAGATGCTCAATCAAAACCTCCCTCTCGATCGTCCCGATCATCACTACAAACTCTTGGAGCATAGGGGGATATAGCTTAATCACCTTCTGTCTCAACTCCATGGGTAAACCTCTCTAGAAAAGCTCACAACAGTTTGCTTCAGTGAGGTTGGGCAATGGACATCTCCTCCTAATAGTTTCCTCAAATCGTGCTGCGTAAGACATAACTGTCTCATCAGACAACATGACCATCCTCTCTGTCTGGAGAATATAGTCCCTAACCTCATCAAATCCAGGATACGCAAGTGTAACTACCTCTCGTCTCTTTAGAGGTGTAGGAGTCAGTGTCGGATCCTTAGGCAGAAACTGATCAGCCAATCGCTGACAGAACTCAGCCCAACTGAATCCCAATAGAATCTCTTGATCACAATAATCCCAGAATACTCGAGCATCTCCCTGAAACGTACTTATGGCCAACTGGATCCACATCTCTCGGTCAATATCGCACATCACCATAATCCTCTCTATGGCATGGAGCCAGTTCTTCGTCTCCATTGACTGTCGTCCACCATCAAACATAGAGGGACTACTAGCTCTGAATGCCTGTACTGGCTGAGCTGAAACTCTCACCCCAATATGTTGGCATCCACCAACAACTGGAATGTCCACTACTACAGGTGGATGAAGTACCGGTCAAGGTTGTACTACATCTACTGTAGCTGGTGCTGGTGCTGGAGGTCTCTCTGGCACCGGGGGTCTAAATACCGAACGTTGGGAAATAGACGGCCTCACAATAGGTCTCGTCCATACCCATAACACCCCTCTCGGTCGTGGTAACGGCGGTCTCACATAAGGAGGTCTGGTCATCTTGCTACCTATAAGATAATTATTTTCATATAAGAAGATTAACTAAGCTTAAGTAAACTACTTACTTGGATTGCGGTGCAGGATGCGCGAAGTGTCAAATCAGGATATGGTCAACACTGCTTTGATATACCAACTGTGACGACAGTCGGTAATCTAAACTAGACCAATCGTAAATCCGCTCTGATACCAACTGTGGCAGCAGTTGGTAATCTAAACTAGACCAATCGTAAACCCGCTCTGATACCAACTGTGGCGACCCACCCCTCGTAGAGATCATATAATACTATTACAATTAAGCCATATCGCTAACTGCGATAGATTGTACTCTTATGGGTCGCCGGCTAATCTATCTGTCTTTAAAACATGACGTTTTTGGGGAATTTTTTTTTAAAACATCATGTAAAACATTATCCACTATTTACTTTGTTTGTAAGTACAAAGTAATTTACATAATACAGTACTTTCGTAAAATATATATTTACAAAAGAACTGTTTCTTTTTCCCTTTCTCTGTAATCGCTCAGCGGAAAGACTCTGGCAGGACCATATCCCTTGCCTCCTATCCCATTTGACATGCGCTATCCCGTTCGCCATCCAGTCATATAAAGCTACTGAGCTGGTCGGTTACCTGCAACATAAGCAAAAATGGTGAGCTATAGGCTTAATAAGTTCAAACATGTAAGAAATAAAATTTCTATGAATAGTACTATTCATCATAAATAGTAACTTGACCACTATTCATTATGAATAGAAAGTTTGATCACAACACAGTATATCAACAGTACATCTACCGCGATGTTAGTACCCTCACGAAACTGTCTTATGCTCAATTATGGCATAGTTTCAGTTTTAGGTAATTATCTTATATTATGTTCCGGTTTTAAGCTCGGTTGGCAGTACCATTTTAGTGCGCATGACTGGGAGTGGTACATTAGTGCTGACCTCCACAGCCTTAATCTCATCATCATAGCCCCGAAGGTAAAATTTACCTCCCTATACGGAAGGCTGGTACGCCAAAAGTGGTTTCATTACCGACTTTTTAAAATTCTAACCAAATGACTTCATATTGCCCCGTGGTTAGGAATGGTTCACATTTTAATTTTAGGTGAGTGAGTTTCATTAATCTCGCTCTAGTGCCCGAAGCACAATTTATTATGTGTCCCATTCTCAATAGTGCCCGTAACACATTACGGCTCTCTCTCTACTCTAAAATAGTGCCCGTAGCACATATGTACCTAACTTATAGTTAGTACATCAAAGTTAGCAATAATAATGCTATATGTTGTAGACAGGTAAATATTTGAACTTAGCTTATCTGTTTCTTCCCCCTTTTTTCTTGGATCTTTATCGCTCTTCTTGTAGGTCGATTTTGGGATCCTACAGACAAAACCTTATCTGTTAATTTCATTTCCATTTATAGCTTTTATTTTTCATTAAAAAGCTTAAATAAAACCTATTTATAACTTTTAGGCTTTATTTATCATTTTCCCCATTTTTCTCAACTTTTAAAAATTACGATTTTCCCCTATATTTTGGCAAAATTACAATTATGCCCCTGACGGAATATTCTCGATCCAGACTGCATTTTTGGCTCTCAGGAACTTTTGTGACTCTTTTCTATTCATTATCGGATTCGTTTCTATTTTATTTCTATTTTTCACCTTCCCGACCCTTGGGAAGTACTATTCCGACCCTTACGTCGGTTTAGTGATTTTCTATCGTTTCGGAGTCTCAAATGGACATTTTACTAGTATTTAAAACGTTCATCTAGACTTTCCCGATCTAGATCTCCGAGACTCGGATTTTCCGTACCTGACTCAGACCTTTACTTCGTTTCCCAAAAACGCCCCCCCTCGGGGTCTGTTTTTCGGTTTCACTCGCGCTTTACAATTTTAAGGGGACGGGCTACTATTCACGAACCACCCCTTAGGTTTCCCTTATTCAATTTTCCTTTAGGGACTCGGGTTTTCGACCCGACCCTAAATTTTTATTTTTTAATTCCCTTTTAACCCCAAATGCCGTTTTCGAAATTTCGTCAGCATTTCGGCGTAAATTTAAGACTACTGGCGTTAGGTGCGCCTCGAACCATATGTAGCTGCCACGTACTATACCAAAGTCCTATTTTATGTAAAAGTTGCCCAAAATTTTACATAAAAGCTCACAAAATTTCCAATTCACATTTTGAACCACATTCCACAAAATTTCTTTCAATTTTGCCTTTAGGTCTTAGCCACGGTTTTCATGCTCAAAACCTAGCCAAAACTTTTCAATTTTTCAACCAAATTTTAGGCTATTCCAATGTCATTACCTAGCACATTTTCAAGCCAATTTCCATGCATTTTACAACACAATTCTTAGGGTTTTTCAACACACATAACCCACGGCCATTTTAGGGAAAAACATGCACAACATTTTGTTTCATGCTTTCAATCATATAACCATCATTTTCATAATTCAATGCATGAATTTAACCATCCAAACATCAAGTTAATCATGCAAAAATGTTCACCAAACCCTAATTACAACCCACAGCCATTTTAGGGTTTTTTATTCCAAAATTTTTCCAAGCTTTATAACCATACAAATCATGCTTTACATTTAACCAAAACATGATTTAAAGCATTACAACATTTAACCAACAACAATTTATCATCAAACATCCTAGGTAACCCACGGTTTTACCCTTGGAAAACCAACCAAAACTTTGTTTTTCTTTAAACAAAATGCATGGTTTTTTTTTTCTAATCGCACCCTTAACAAAACCCAAGCACAAAATCAACCAAAACCAACTTAAAATTTTTCATCCTTCACACTATTCAACCCACGGATTTTATGGAGAAAAATCGAGAAAAATTGCAAACCAAAGAAGGTTACCTTGCTTTCTTGCTTCCCTTGACTTCAATGAAGTGTTTGATACCACTTCTGTAAAGAAAACTTGGAAGATTAGCTTGGTTCCTCTTGGTTGCTCACGGGTGTTCTCTTGGACACTTAGTAAATTTTTTCTTCTCTTTGTTTTGGCATAAATAAGCTTCGGTCCTTTTGTTCCACAATTTGCCGACTTAAGTGGCAAAGGAAACCAATTAATTTGGCTTCCAACCAATGAGAATTCAACACTTTTCATGCTAATTCTTTCCATTTTTTTCAAAAAATAAATTTGGCTAATTTTGGCCAAATCTTAGCCTTTAGATCAAAAAGTGAATCAATCTTTGCCATTAATGCCACCAACCACTAAATTTCTCACATTTATTAATTTGGCTTTATGATGTCATAAATGCAAAGTAAAATGTTGACTTTGATTTTACTATTCACATTAATTCGACTACTTTTTGACCGGTATCGGTTCGAGCCGAAATTTACCTAAAATCGTCCCGGCGGGTTCCTGAGGTCTCCTGTGCAGCCGGATCAATTTATACTGCTTCCGTTTGATCAAAATCAATCCCGAAAGTTTTTCATCTTTTAGTGTACCATAATGCACCGGTTAGGGTTTTCAATGCCGTTTTTGGCACCGTTCCACCCGTTTCAATTCAGTGAATTTTATCAACACTGAATTCTTACTCGTCAGTATTGTTAGAACATTTCAATACATTCTAAACAATATAAATACATTCATTTCACTATTTAAATAGTATAAATTGTTATATACATACATTTGTGCATTTTCTTCCGAGAATGCCAGAATTTCCCGGTTGTCGCAGAGAGTTTCGGCTCGAGCAGTACAGGCATTTAGATCCAACAGTCCCCCTATGTTTGATGGTGGATGACAGTCAATGGAGACAAAGAATTGGCTCCATGCGATAGAGAGGATTATGGTGATGTGTGATATTGACCAAGAAATGTGGATCCAATTGGCCATAAGCATGTTTGATGGAGATGCTCGAGTATTCTGGGATTATTGTGATCAGGAGATTCTGTTGGGATTCAGTTGGGCTGAGTTCTGTCACCGATTGGCTGATCAGTTTCCCCTAAGGATCCAACACCTGCTCCAGCGCCTCCAGAGAGACGAGAGGTAGTTACACCCACGTATCCTAGATTTGATGAGGTTAGGGACTATATTCTCCAGACAGAGAGGATGGTCATGTTGTTTAGTGAGACAGCTATGTCTCATGCAGCACGATTTGAGGAGACTATTAGGAGAAGATGTCTGTTGCCCAACCTCACTGAAGCGAACTATTGTGAGCTTTTCTAGAGAGGTTTACCCATGGAGTTGAGACAGAAGGTGATTGAGCTATATCCTCCTACGCTCCAAGAGTTTGTAGTGACGATCAGGACGATTGAGAGGGAGGTTTTGATTGAGCATCTGTCCCAGAGTCGATGAGAGACACTGGGTCAAGATGAGATGATGGCACGCATCTTTGGGCCGAGAAGGATGATGAACGATCATGAGGCCGGACCGTCTAGACCATGGGGAGGTGATGACTCAGGACAGGGAGCATTGCCTAGGGGTGGTGATGACTCAGATGATCCAGATGACGATGAGGATCTAGAAGAATATCCTCTAGTCCCAGACACAGGGGATGTGTGACCAATAGATGTATGCATGTACATAAGTAGCTTATAGAGAAAAGCTCTTTCATACAGACTTGTGGCCAAGCTGTATATGATGGCCGATGTATATATGACTGGTGATGGTTATGTATGATATATAAATGTTTTGCTATGAATGAAATATCAAATGATTATATGTTGTACGATGATGTGGCTTTACATTACCCTGAACTTCGTAAATTTATATGATTTTATGAATGTGGTCATGGAAAAGCTAACGGTAAATTGTTGTGCCATAATAGGATAATAAGCAAGATGGTGGATTTGCGAAATCGACCAGAGAGACGAGAACGACGTCCTAATCTCATGGAGAGAATAGAGTAGATACAAGCTTTACTTGAAGCTCATATGCAAGAAAATGCTAATCTGAGACAACAAGTAGAGGAGTTAGAACAGAGGCAAGGTTCTGAAGGCACCCAAGTGGAACAGGAAGCTGAGGCAGATCCGGTTATTCCTCCAGCTACTGTACATGAGAGAGTTCCTGTACCGCCTCAGGTAGTAAATATGGAACCCCTCTATGAAAGATTCAGGCGTATGAGGCCGCCAGAATTTGAAGATTCTACAAATCCTCTAGAGGCTGAAGACTGGTTGTCATCCTTGCAAGTGATCCTGGAATTCATGAATTTAACTGACCAGGAGAAGGTCGCATGTACGTCCTTTTGTGTTGAGGAAAGATGCTCGTTTTTGGTGGGACACTGTGCGACTGAGAAGAAATATGTCTACCATGAGTTGGGCAGAATTTCTGGAAGAATTTAACCAGAAATATTATGATCCTGCATCTCTAAGACTGCAGCAGAAAGAGTTCTCAGAATTGAAGTAAGGAAATATGTCGGTGAGTGAAGTTTACCAAAAGTTCGATCAATTATCCCGCTTATGTCCCTATGTAGTCCCTACTGAGAGGGAGAAAATACAGAAAATGATCGGGTTATTCAGGCCAGAAATTGCGGCATTGGTAGATACTGGACTGATACCGCCTACTTCCGTAGCAGACTGTGTTAGTCGTGCCATGAAAGCTAAGTTTCATGTAGCCCGACAGAATGAGGAAAGAGAGAAGAACTGGGAGGCCAAGAAGAAGGAGAGGGCTTTGGCTAAGTCTACACAAGCTGGTCAATCTAGCAAGCCAAATCAGAATGCTAAACCAGGCCAGGGCAACAATCAAGGATCCCAGCAAAACAAGAGGAAAGGCAATTTTACGGGAAATAGCCAGGCAAATAATCGAAACTAGCAGCGAAGAACAGCTGGTAATGCGGAATCCAATGTACTAAATTGTCCTACATGCGGGAAGAGACATTCTGGGCAATGTAGATTTTGGCCACTTGTTTGTTATGAATGTGGAAAGGAAGGTCATTATGCCAGGAATTGTCCAAGCAACAGGCTGGGTGTACAAGGCACTTCCCAACCGCACCAGACACGCCCACAAGCTCATTCCCTTCAGGCCAAGGTCGAAGAGTCTCCAGTAAGGCTGCAACGCCAAGAGCGTGTGCCACGTGCTGATGCTCATGTGATGGCCTACACTAAGGAGGATGCAGAGGCAGGAACATCAAATGTGGTGACAGGTCAGCTTCCTGTCGCTAGTCATGTAGCCTTTGTACTATTCGATTCCGGTGCTACGCATTCTTTTGTTTCCTATGAATTTGCTGACAAGATAGGACATCCTAAGGACTATAGGGGAAAAATATTTAAGACAGCTTTACCCTCTGGGGAAGTATTGTTGTCCAATTACTGGCTACCTCATGTACTAGTATATATGACAAATAGGGAGCTATATGCTGAGTTGATCGTAATGAAGATCGTGGATTACGATGTGACTCTAGGCATGGATTTCCTAGGGAAATATCAAGTTACGATCGACTGTCGAAATCGAAAAATAGTATTCTAACCCGAGGAAGAAGAGAGTTTCGAGTACATCGATGCTTCTCGAAAACCCAGGAAGATGATGATTAGTTCGCTGAAAGCAAGTAAGCTGATGGCCAGTGGTTGTATGGGATATCTGGCATATGTGATGGATACTACAGAGGAACAGAAACTTCAACCTGAAGATGTTCCTATTGTTAATGAATTTCTTGACGTATTTCTGGAAGAGTTACCAGGGATACCTCCAGAGAGAGAAATCTCGTTGGAAATTGAGTTGATGCCTAGAACGGCACCTATTTCCAAAGCACCATACCGCATGGCTCCAGTAGAGTTAAAGGAGCTGTAGGAAGAATTAAAGGAACTTTTGGACAAGGGATTTATCAGACCAAGTTATTCTCTGTGGGGTACACCTATGTTGTTCGTCAAGAAAAAGGATGGAACATTTTGTTTATGCATTGATTACCGGGAGTTGAATAAGGTTACGATCAAAAATAGGTATCCGTTACCTAGAATTGATGACTTATTCGACCAGTTAACAGGCGCAGCAGTATTTTCCAAGATTGACTTACGATCAGGATATCACCAGCTGAGAATTAAAGAAAGTGATATTCCTAAGACGGCGTTTAGGACTCGTTATGGTCATTATGAGTTCCTTGTGATGCCATTCGGATTAACAAATGCACCAGCAGCATTCATGGACTTGATGAACAGAATTTTTAAAGAGTATTTGGATAAGTTTGTCATTGTATTCATTGATGACATTCTTATATACTCAAAGACTCGTGAGGAGCACAAGGAGCATCAGAGGATCGTGTTGCATATGATAAGGAAGCATCAACTGTATAACAAATTCTCAAAATGCGAGTTTTGGCTGGATAGAGTACATTTCCTCGGACATGTTGTATCCCAGGAAGGTATTGCTGTAGATCCGACGAAGGTAGATGCAATTAACCAATGGCCTGCACCCAAGAGTGTGATGGAAATATGCAGTTTCTTGGGGTTAGCTGGTTATTATCGGAGGTTTGTAGAAGGATTCACGCGTTTAGCTGCACCTCTTACTGCTCTTACACGCAAGGAAAGAAAGTATGAGTAGACTATGGAATGTGAAAGAAGCTTTTAGGAGTTAAAGAGACAGCTAACAAGCGCACCAATCCTTACGCTTCCCACTGAAGGGGAGAAGTTTGTGATTTACAATGATGCATCTAAAATAGGATTGAGAACAGTCCTGATGCAAGGCGACAAAGTGATTGCCTACGCTTTACGTCAATTAAAGGATCATGAAAGGAATTACCCTACACATGACCTTGAACTTGCTGCAGTAGTGTTCGCACTTAAAATTTGGCGACACTATCTCTATGGAGCTCAGTATCAGATTTTTACTGATCACCAAAGCCTGAAGTATTACTTCATGCAAAAGGAGCTCAATATGTGACAAAGAAGATGGTTGGAACTGGTAAAGGATTATAATTGTGAAATCCTATATCATCCAGGGAAGGCCAACCGTGTAGCAGATGCTTTAAGTAGAAAGTCTACCATATCGCACCAACTACCGATAAAAAGGCTTCCGAAACCATTGCAATAAGAGATAAATTCTTTGAACTTGGAGCTAATATCTGGAAGATTGGTTGCACTCCAAGTGGAATCATCGTTGTTTGAGGATATCAAGGAAGCTCAAGGACGAGATCCAAGAATGACAAGTTCTCAAGAAGGAATTTTCAAGGATGGAATGATCCTTTATCAAGGAAGAATTAATGTTCCAACTGATGAGAAACTTAGAAGACGGATCATGTCAGAAGCCCATGAGACACCATATTCGGTTCATCCCGGAGCTAGTAAGATGTATCAGGACTTGAAGTTACAGTTCTGGTAGAAAGGGATGAAGAATGATATAGCAAAATTTGTGAGCAGATGCATGACGTGTCAGAGAATCAAAGCGGAACATAAACATCCAGCAGGAAGATTTGAACCTTTGGAGATTCCCGAATGGAAATGGGAACACATTACGATGGATTTTGTATTGGGACTCCCAAAAACCCGAGAAGGTTATGATGCCATCTGGGTTATTGTGGACAGACTGACCAAGACGGCACGGTTAATAGCTGTCAAGATGACTTTTTCGTTGGAAAAGTTTGCTCAGTTGTATATAACTCATGTCGTCAGATTACATGGAGTACCAAAATCCATTGTATCAGATCGAGATGCATGATTCACTTCAAATTTCTGGAAGTGTGTGCAAGAAGCCATGGGTACTGAATTGAGACTCAGTACGGCATTTCATTCGCAAACAGACGGACAGTCAGAATGGACCATTCAAACATTAGAGGACATGCTTTGAGCTTGTGTAATGGATTTTGCAGGAAGTTGGAACGAGAAGTTACCATTAATTGAATTCTCGTACAATAATAGTTATCAAGCTTCCATAGGCATGGCACCTTATGAGGCTTTGTATGTACGGAAATGCAGATCACCACTACATTGGTATGATTTGCGAGAGAAGCAGTTGCATAAGACGGATGTTATACGAGAAACTTCCGATGACGTTGTAAGAATTCAGCGTCAAATGAAAATTACGCAAAGTCGACAAAAGAGTTACGTGAATAAGAGGCGGAGATCCTTGGAGTTTGATGAAGGAGACTTCATGTTTCTTAAGGTATCGCCTATGAAGGGGATTATGCGTTTCGGTAAGAAGGGGAAACTGAGTCCAAGATATATCGGACCTTATGAAATTATCGAACGCATTAGAAGGGTCGCTTACAGTTTAGCGTTACCTCCTGAATTGTCAGTAGTGCATAATGTATTTTATGTGTCGACGCTGAGAAAGTATATACCAGATCTGTCCCATGTATTGAAGCATGAACCTGTTCAGATCCACGAGGATTTGACATATGAAGAACAACCTATTTGAATACTGTCTTGTGAAGAGAAAGTACTGAGGAATAAGACAATCCCACTAGTGAAGATTTTGTGGAAAAATCACAACATTGAAGAAGCTATGTGGGAACGAGAAGACAAGATGAGGAGTTTATACCCCCACTTGTTCTAATTTTCGAGGACGAAAATTTTATAAGGATGGGTGAATGTGACAACCGGGAAATTCTGGCATTCTCGGAAGAAAATGTATAGTTGTGTGTATATAACAATTTGTACTATTTAAAGAGCGAAATGAATGTAATTATATTGTTTAGAATGTATTAAAATGTTATAATAATACTGATGAGTAAGAATTCAGTGTTGATAGAATTCACTGAATTGAAATGGGTGGAACGGTGCCAAAAACGGCATTGAAAACCCTAACCGGCGCATTATGGTGCACTAAAAGATGAAAAACTTTCGGGATTGATTTTGATCAAACGGAAGCAGTATAAATTGATCCGACTGCACAGGAGACCTCAGGAACCCGCCGGGATGATTTCAGAAAAATTTCGGCTCGAACCAATACCGGTCAAAAAGTAGTCGAATTAATGTGAATAGTAAAGTCAAAGTCAAAATTTTACTTACATTTATGACATCATAAAGCCAATTAATAAATGTATTAAAAATGGTGGTTGGTGGCATTAATGTCCAAGATTGATTTACTTTTTGATCTAAAAGCCAAGATTTGGCCAAAATTAGCCAAATTAATTTTGTGAAAAATTTGGAAAGTAATGGCATGAAAGGTGTTGAATTTTCATTGGTTGGAAGCTAAGTTAATTGGTTTCCTTTGGCACTTAAGTCAGCAAAATGAAACAAAAGGCACCCGTAGCCTTTTCTAAGCCAAAACAAGAAGAAAAATTTTTTCTAAGTGTCCTATAGAGAGAAAACGTGAGCCATCTTGGAGAACCAAAGGATTTCTTCAAAATTTTGAAGCAAGAACTCAAGTTTGGCAAGCTCGCATCCAACTAATCAAGGTGAGCTTCAAAACATGTAAAATTTCCCAATTTTTGGCCATGAAATCCGTGGGAGTAATGGGATGAAAAAGATGAAAAATTATTGTGGAATTGATGAAATTATGCGTTGGTTTTGTGATATGTTGAATTAGGTTATTCATGTATTGGTTTTGCATGAAAAAAATGTGATTTTTGGCTGGTTTTGTCCATAAAATCCATGGGTTGAATAGTGTGAAGGATGAAAAATTTTAGGTTGGTTTTGGTTGATTTGGTGCTTGGGTTTTGTTAAGGGTGTGATTAGAAGAAAAACCATGCATTTTGTTTAAAGAAAAACAAAGTTTTGGTTGGTTTTCCAATGGTGAAACCATGGGTTACTTAGTGTGTTTGATGATGAATTGTTGTTGGTTAAATGTTGTAATGCTTTAAATCATGTTTTGGGTTAAATGGAAAGCATGATTTGTATGGTTACAAAGCTTGGAAAAATTTTGGAATCAAAAACCCTAAAATGGCCGTGGGGTGTAATTAGGATTTGATGAATATTTTTGCATGATTAACTTGATGTTTGGATAATTTAAATCATGCATTTAATTATGAAAATGATGGTTATGTGGTTGAAAGCACGAAACAAAAATTTGGTGCATGTTTTACCTAAAATGGCTGTGGGATATATGCGTTGAAAAACCCTAAGAATTGTGTTGTAAAATGCATGGAAATTGGCTTGAAAATGTGCTAGGTAATGACATTGGAATAGCCTAAAATTTGGTTGAAAGAATTTTGTTGAATGTGGTTCAAAATGTGAATTGGAAATTTTGTGAGCTTTTATGTAAAAGTTTGGGAAACTTTTACATAAAATAGGCTTGTGGTATAGTATGTGGTAGGTACTTATGGTTCGAGGCGTACCTAACGCCGGTAGTCTTAAATTTACGTCGAAATGCTGTCGAAATTTCAAAAACGGCATTTGGGGTAAAAAGGGGATTAAAAATAAAAGTTTAAGGTCGGATCGGAAACCTGAGTCCCTAAAGGAAAATTGAATAAGGAAAACCTAAGGGGTGGTTCATGAATAGTAACCCATCCCCTTAAAAATGTAAAACGAGAGTGAAACTGAAAAACCGACCCCGAGGGGGGGCGTTTTTGGAAAACGAAGAAAAGGTCCGAGTCGGGTACGGAAAATCCGAGCCTCGGAGACCTAGATCGGAAAAGTCTAGATGAACATTTTAAATACTAGTAAAATATCCATTTGAGACTCCGAAACTATAGAAAATCACTAAATCGACGTAAGGGTCGGAATAGTATTTCTCAAGGGTCGGGAAGGTGAAAAATGGAAATAAAATAGAAACGAACCCGGTAATGAATAGAAAGAGTTAGAAAAGTTCTTGAGAGCCAAAAGTGCGGTCCGGATCGAGAAAATTCTGTCAGGGGCATAATTGTAATTTTGCCAAAATATAGGGGCAAAATCGTAATTTTGTAAAAGTTGAGAAAAATGGGAAAATGATAAATAAAGCCTAAAAAGTTATAAATAGGTTTTATTTAAGCTTTTTAATATAAAAAATAAAAGCTATAAATGGAAATGAAATTAACAGACAAGGTTTTGTCTGTAGGATCCCAAAATCAACCTACAAGAAGAGCAATTAAAGATCCAAGAAGGAAAAGGGGAAGAAACAGATAAGGTACGTTCAGACATTTACCTGTCTGCAACATGTAGTATTATTATTGCTAACTTGGATGTACTAACTATAAGTTAGGTACATATGTGCTACGGGCACTATTATAGAGTAGAGAGAGAGAGAGACGAAATGTGCTACGGGCACTATTGAGAATGGGACATATAATAATTGTGCTTGGGACACTAGAGCGAGGTTAATGAAACTCACTCACCTAAAATTAAAATGTGAACCATTTCTAACCACGGGGCAATATGAAGTCATCGGGTTAGAACTTTAAAAAGTCGGTAATGAAACCACTTTTGGCGTACCAGCCTTCCGTACAGGGAGGTAAATTCTGCCTTCGGGGCTATGATGATGAGATTAAGGCTGTGGAGGTCAGCACTGATGTACCGCTCCCAGTCATGTACAATTTTGCCTTTGGGGCTATGATGATGAGATTAAGGCTGTAGAGGTCAGCACTAATGTACCACTCCCAGTTATGCGCACTAAAATGGTACAACCAACCTAAGCTCAAAATCAGAACATAATTAAAGATAATTACCTAAAACTGAAACTATGCCATAATTGAGCATAAGACAGTTTCGTGAGAGTACTAACACCGTGACGGATGTACTGTTGATATACTATGTAGTAGTCAAAGTTACTATTCATGATGAATAGTGATTAACTTTACTATTTACAAGGAATAGTAGTCAAGTTACTATTCATGATGAATAGTACTATTCATAGAAATTCTATTTCTTACATGTTTAATGAATAGTACTATTCATAGAAATTCTATTTCTTGCATGTTTGAACTTACTGAGCCTGTAGCTCACCATTTTTGCTTGTGTTGCAGGTAAGCGACCAGCTCAGTAGCTTTGTATGGCTGGATGGTGGACGGGATAGCGAGTGTCAAATAGGATAAGAGGCCAAGGGATATAGTCCTGCCAGAGTCTTTCCGCTGAGCGATAATAGAGAAAGGAAAAAAAAAAGGAAACAGTTCTTTTGTAAATATATATATATTGCGAAAGTACTGTATTGTGTAAATTACTTTGTACTTGCAAATAAAGTGATTAGTGGATAATGTTTTACATGATGTTTTTAAAAAAAAATTCCACAAAAACGTCATGTTTTAAAGAGAGATAGATTAGCCGACGACCCATGAGAGTACAATCTATCACAGTTAGCTATGAAGCTTAACTGTAATAGGATTGTATGATCTCTACAAACACACATAACATATCATATGTAACACTTCACATACTATATGCATAACAAAATACATCGTGTATTGAAATGCATCTTACTGTAACTAGAAGCATGGTGAACTATAACTAATACATGATCCGGTTATGTTCATTTATGCTTCGATCTTCTCTTTTCTTTTTCTTGTCTACTTAGGGCCCATGTGTCAGTACCATGTGTGCACAAACCATCGGTAACACCCTTGGTTAAAAAGCCAGAGAGCCATCAATAGATGCTCAACTTTCTGCTTTAACTTACAGTATAACCCTTTCAACTGAAAAGGTCGGTACAACACACTTTTAAATTTCTATCTTGTTTATCTTCTCTTTTAGCCAAATGCTTCTCTAAGCTGTTCCTAATCCTACGCGGTAGGGACGTATGGCAGCTAACATGATCTTTCATCAATCTACCTGATTGTGAAATTTATATGCTCTTAAATATACTGTACATCAACGTGTGCATGGCATAATTACTTAACATATTGTAAAAACATTATTTTAAATACATTTTATTCATGCCATAGGCGGAGTTGTACTTACCTAGATTGCAAGCAATTGTGTGCTCACGCCTTTCTCAATTTACAAGTAACTACCTGTCATAAATAACGCGTCTCATTAATACTCCCGTTGAGTCACCATTAACGTTAGTGACTATAACTTGCGTTTCTATGGGGTACCTAGGGCCATCGATACCCTATTGGCCTACTATGGGAATTTGGCATCTAACTTGTATCATGTTCGATTAATTGTCTACTTGACAGATTAATCGTTGTTCCTCACAATGTTGTTCAAAACACGGCCCTTGACTGGTTTACCGATCAGTCAACTGACCGGTTACCTCATGTATTGGTAACTAAGTAGCCTACCGGGTTACTATGCATAAACTTGGTATAGCAACCTACTGGGTTACTATTGCTTGTATGGTGTGGTAGCCTACCAAGCTACCCACACTATTTTTCTTTGAAAAATTGTATGGGTTGGCTTGTAAAAATTCTTGGAAAAATTACGTGTTTGGAGCCCATCCCCTTATCACCCCGTTGGAAGGTGAGGGAGTTTTTATGAAAACCATGTTTATATTTTAAAGTGTTAGAAACACATTTTATTTTAAAGTGTGTAAATCACATTTTTTTAAGTTACATTTTAAATGTGGTTTTTTTTTTAACCATTTTTTAAAACTATTTTGAAACTTGATCGAAATGATTGTTAGGAAATGCCCTAAGCATTAGAGACATTTTGATGTATTCATTTTGAACTGGATAATAAAATTATATATATAGAGGTTATTCATTACATTGCTATCTGTCCTCGTCTTATTTACATGTTAAAGTAAATGTAAGCAAATATGGCTCACTGACTGCTTATGTTAAAACTGTTAGAACGTTGCATGCAATGGACTTTTGTATGCGAGAAGACAATGTTCTAAAGTTAGCGGTCTAAACTATGGTCTGTAGTCTATGGGGTTAGACCGAGCATCTAACTCATGTTAAGACTATTATGTTGTCTAAAGCCTTGGAGGGGACGGTTTGTCTTGACTGTCTGGAGCTGGACTCCCAAGTAGAGACATAGATATGTTACTTGGTGGTGACATATTAGACCGGGACTAAAGCGTGATTGATCTACGTAGTCCGCTATGAGTGGATCAATCTGCTTTTGACGTTCATTGTGCAATAACCTTAATCCTGAGTAAATAAACTACTTCATGTATATGACTTGTGTACTTTGATGTTCCAATGGCTAAAGCGTCTCAGAGGTAGTAAGCTTATAGACCGGTTCGTTGGGTGCATGACTTGTATACGATGAAAGGTTTGTTTGCAGATATCGGAATCATAGCTCTAAGGAGTTAAAGGTATCCTCTTAAAGGCATTATACTGAATGTGAAAATGGACAAGGCCTTGGGTCGTCTGCTGGGCGGATGACTTCTTATTCACATATGGTGAATAATCATTTTCTTAATTCGATAGTATAATGGAACTTTAAGATAGCCTGATCAGTAGGATTAAACGGACTTTGACCTAAGACTGATCATGGATATCAAATGAGGGTTTTGCATATATGACAAGGTCATTGGATAGTAGCTCGTCACAGGCTTACGTAATACGGTATATAATTGGGAGTTCAGTTTCAGGTTTATAGTGGTGTGACTCTGAAATTAGTGATCATATGATTGAGTTGTTCGATACAGAATGATGATCATATGGAATCAGGGGAGCCCGATTATATATGTCCAATCAGTCCCTCTACTAACTCCATATAATTCCTTAACGTTTGGCAAATTGATTTGTGTACGCTATTGGCTAGTTTATTATGCATGGATGGTGATGACACAAGATTAGGATGGTAGACAAGATTCTCTCCTGTTGGATTCAGATTTTGTTTTGGATAATAGAGTACACAATTATTCGAACTCCAAATAAAGTTGCCATGATTTTATTTGAGATTAGATTGGAGTTGTAGAAAATTATCCATGAGAACAAGAATTTGAAACACAACCGTTTTGTGGATTTTGAAATTTGAAATTTGAAATTTGAATTTTGAATTTTGAATTTGAAATTTGAATTTGAAATTCGAATTTGAAATTTGAAATTCAAATTTTGAATCACAGTCCAAGTGGGATTCGAATTTGTTGTGGAAAATCCACAAGGTTTGAAATTCGAATTTGAGTTAGATTTGAGGAGGATAATCTTGTTAGAATCCTACTTGAATTTTGAATCTAAATCCTAACAAAAGTGGACGAAATTTTTGAGGATAATCCTCAATGAAATTTCGGTTTTTGTGGATAAGGTTCAAGGGAAAATTCAAGTTTCAATCCTAGTTGAATTTGGATTCTCTCCTTCCCTGAAAAGTGGCCGAAATTATGGAGGAAATCTCCTAGGAAAATTCGGTTATTTTGGATAAGGTTGAGATAAGATTCAAGCTTGAAAATCCTAGTGGAATTTTGATTCTCCCTTATCCTAAATGTGGCCGAATATTTGGAGAAAAATCTCCTACGAAATTTTGGATTTTTTGGTTGAAAAAGGGAGATAAAATTCTAGTTAAAATCTTGTTTAGATTTGGATTGGTTTTATCCTTAAAAAACTGAATTTTATTGTTGGGATTTTCCCATTAAAAATTCAGATTTTTATGGTTATGGATAAGGGAGAATATCTTTTCCTAGTCCAATTCAAATTCAGAGAATCACCTCATGCAAGTCTATAAATAGAGGTCCTGCCACTCTAGTTCTCTCAGACCACAGACTCTCAGGTGAGCAGGCTTATTGTTACACAGCTCATCGTGACAATAAAGTTCTTTAGAGATTTGGGTGGTCGGAAGAAGACTAGCAGTGTTAGCATACCGATCGAGGTTCAGAGTGCCCATACACTCAGCCATTCAGGAATTGGAGAATAGTAGAGAAGGCTAGTTGGTTGAAGCCTCCGGTCTTTCTCCTCCTGCAGATTGGCGTCCTTAAGGTATGAGTTTTAATTGTTGTTGATTTATTGTATGTGGCATCATGAGATATTTAACAATCTAAAAATTTTTATTGTTCCGCTGCGCCACTCTGATACGTTTTTACCGAATTATATACCCACAATTGGTATCAGAGTCATCTCATGACTATGCCATGTACATAAATTAGACAATTACTTAGTCTTTTTATTTATGTATGGATTTGATATTTAGAGAGTGGCATTCTAGGGTTCCTTTATGTTGTTATCATGGATTTGTATAAAGTATGTGGTTATTCTAATTTTTTGAATTATTATAAGCATGCTTGTTTATACCGATTATGGTTCCTTAGAATTTAGAAAAATTGTATCTAGGATTTTTTATGTAACCATGGGAGGAGTTTATTAACACTGTAATTTTCCTATGGATTTTAATTTTTGTCTCTTAGAAGTTTTATGGTTAGAATTTTTGTACACCGGAAACGGTTTAGGAAATTTTATGTAATTATTCTTGGAGGAGATTAAAGATTGAAGACCGTAATTTATTTTTTCCCAAAAGTTAAATTTGATTTAAAGGTTGAAATTTTGATTGTGTGGAAAATTTCAATTTAATTGGGATTCAAATTAATTTTTGGAGATCCTAATAGGTAAATTGGAATATGGCATGAAAATCGAGACACGACCCCTCGGGATAGGCCGACGGGCCTTGGTAAGGCTGCAGCCCCTGCCCTCGGGCAGGATGGGGTGGCGGCAGCCCCTGTGCAGGCCAACACCACCCACAGCCGCAGGCTTGGCCTGCAGCCAAGGGTGGCCGTGGCCTGCCCAAGGCTGGCCGCAGCCTGGGCGTGCAGCCTCTGGCTGCAGGTGCTGCCTGCAGCCTGCCGGCTGCTGCGACCAGCCTGGGCGTGCAGCCTAGCGCTGCAGGCTTGGCCTGCAGCCCGGCAAGGTTGCACATAGGGGGCAGCCGTGGGCAGCCACCAACGGTGGCTGCCCACGGCGGCTGCCGCCTTCGGGGGCGGCGATGCGATGGTCCAAAAATTGAAAAAAAATTTGATTTTTAATTTTGAGATTTAATTTTAAATTATGTTTAAAAATATGTAATTGAAAATTTGAAATTTTTGAAATTATATATTATTATACATGATGTTTAAAATTGTTTAAAATTTGAATTGGAAATTTAAATTTGAAATTCGAATTTGGAATTTAAATTTGAAATTTAAATTTTTGGATATTTAAATTTTAAATAATTCTTGGGATGAGAAATAAATGGAGAGGCTACATAAAAATAGATACAAGAAGACGGAACAGAATTCAAGACCCAAAGAATGCTTTGGATGGAATTTTGTAATCTTTATTTTCTTTGTTCTAGGATGGAACCATAGCTTGGTCATTCTGTCAATTATTTTTTCTTTGATATGTCGTGGATGTATAAATATGTATTAATGGATGTTTTGTATGCATATTTGATAACATGTCATATAGGATAGGTGAGTGCCGCTCATACTATATTGATCATACATAATTTGTCAAAACTTGCATGTTTTTCAAAATATTGAGTGGGAGAGGGTTTCAAACAAAACCCACGGCCTCCATTGTTGATCCACATGTGAAAGCATGGTAACGCCTCGCGTCAGTTCTGCCCTGACCACACCCCTCGGTAGGTGTTTACCGCCGCCGGTATACTAGATTAGATCTCCTATGTGGAAAACGTGTTCGGGTACGATCCTATTCATGACCACCCCTCGGTGGCTTGGTAGGACGTGGATCGGGCTACGTAAATAATAGTTATACACTCAAGACTCGTTTAGTTATTAACCTTCCCTAGAAGCTCTGTTAACTAAACTGGTGGCCAAATAAGCGGTTATTAATATATGTCTTAACCTTGGAGGATTTAAGGTAACATATATTAATTGGACGGGGTCCATGTTCCGGCTATTTGTTTTCATGACCACCCCTCGGTGGCTTGGGGCAATAGGTGCTGAGAATTACCGTTGCAATACTACATGTTTTTTCAAGCTTCATGTAGGAACATACTTGTATGTTTTATTTGCTAAATTATCTGTATATTTGCTTGGGCTTTGTAATGATGTCTAGTATAATTTTATTTCAGTTCAAAATGTCACCGACACCCCTCATTTCAATACTTACTGAAAATAAGCTAAATGGCGATAATTATAAAGACTGGAAAAGAAATCTATTAATAGTTCTCAACTGCGAGAGACACAAGTTCGTACTAGACGAACCATGCCCACCTGGGCCCAAACCTGACACATCACTCGAGGAGGTCCCGGATGCCTATAATCGTTGGAGAGAATCCAATGAGATAGCTCGATACTACATCCTTGCTAGCATGACGAGTGCTTTACAAAAGCAACATGAGACTTATCAAGTTGCTGGGGAGATCATGGAAAATCTGGAGGACATGTTCAGAGGCCAAGAAAAATTGGCTCGACAGTCCGCTATCACCAGCATTATGAACTCTAAGCAAAAGGCGGGTACTCCGGTGAAGGACCATATGATCACTCTAATGAGATTCTTCGCTGAGGCTACCGACAATGGTGTTGAGTTGGACTACAACACCCAGATCGAGATGGTGTTCAAGACTCTATCTAAAGATTTTGTGGGGTTTAAGGCCACATACAATCTGGCGACAAAGGAGTTAGGACTAACCGAGCTCATGAAGCAACTACAGGCTTATGAGCGGATGATCAGGGATGAGGATGTGGTCCGACCTAAAGGTGAGGCCAATTTGGCGGAATCTTCCAATCCCTCACGGAAAAGGAAGAGGCCAAATAAGAAGCAAGTGGCTTCTAGTTCTTCTAATCCTCCTGTCTCGGACGAGAAGAAGAAGAAGAACAACAAGAAGCCAAAGGACCCTAAAAAGTCCAAATGCTTCCATTGTGGGAAGGTAGGTCACTTCAAGAAGACTTGCCGGGAATTCCTAGCCGTTAAGGGCAAGGAAGGTAAGGAACTTCATTACTTAGAAGCGTGTTTGGTGGAAGAATCGAAAGACACTTAGGTCATTGATTCGGGCGCCACTAATCATGCTTGTGTTTCTATGCAGGGGTTGGTGGAAACGAGAAGTCTACATGATAGGAACCTCTCGTTGCGAACTGCGGACGGTAGCTTTGTGGTGGCTGAGGCAGTGGGAGATGTTTACCTTTATTTTAATCAATTTAGGTTTATTTTATTAAAAGACTGTTTTTATGTTCCTAATTTTAGGAGGAACCTTATATCGGTAGCTTGTTTAATAAAGGATTCTTATTCAGTTTCTTTTAGTAAAAGAGTTGATATTCGTAGAAATAAGTCTTTTATCTGTTCTGGGTGGATAGATGGAAACCTATATTTGATCAAACCAAAGATGTACTCACTACTTGACACTGAATTAATTGATAACTCTAAAAGGTTGAAAATTTCTCACTCTAACAAGGCGTATCTTTGGCATTTAAGACTTGGTCATATTAATCAGGATAGGATTCAAAGATTGGTGAAAGACGGTCCTCTGGAATCTCTGGAGGAGGTACGACTTCCCCAATGTGAGTCTTGTCTAGAGGGTAAAATGACTAAGAGGTCTTTTGGAGCTAAGGGTACAAGGGCTCAGGAGCTCTTAGAAATTGTGCCCATTGACGTATGTGGCCCCATGAACGTCACAGCACGAGGAGGGTTCGAGTATTATGTCTCTTTCATAGATGATTACTCGAGATATGGATATGTGTATCTGATGCACCGCAAGAGCGAAACCTTTGACAAGTTCAAAGAGTATCGTGCGGAAGTGGAAAAGCAATTGGATAAATCCATAAAGACACTTCGATCTGATCGAGGTGGCGAATACCTCTCCAATGAATTTCTAGGACATCTTGTAGAGAACGGGATATTATCCCAATTGACTGCGCCTGGTACTCCACAACAGAATGGTGTAGCAGAGAAACAGGACCTTATTGGATATGGTACGGTCCATGATGAGTTATTCAACGCTGCCATTATCATTTTGGGGATATGCTTTACAAACGGCATGCTATATTCTAAACCAGGTTCCGAGCAAATCAATTCCCAGAACTCCGTATGAATTGTGGCGTGGCAGGAAGCCCTCCCTTGGACATATGAGAATATGGGGCTGCCCGGCACATGTACTGGATGGGGATGCGAAAAAGTTGGAACCAGGATCAGAATTGTGCGTGTTTGTAGGGTATCTAAAAGGAACTAAAGGAGGTCTGTTCTATAACCCGAGGGAACAAAAAGTCATTGTCTCAACCCATGAGACATTCTTGGAGGTAAGTCACATGAATGACTTTAGGCCTCGAAGCAAAGTGGTGCTAGAGGAGTTATCGGGTGAAAGAACTGCTCCACAGATTTCGGACTTGGACGCAAGTCCGAGTTCTAGTGAAAGACCTGTAGACGATCAACAATTTAGGGTGCCTCATCGTAGTGGGACGGTTTCTAAGAAACCTAATTTCTTCATGTATGATGCTGAGGTATACCAGGCCGAGGCTCATGAGCATGAGGATGATCTGGTCACCTATGATGAAGCTATAAATGATGTTGATTCTAAATCTTGGAAACAGCCTATGAACAATGAGATGGATTCTATGAAATCCAACTCTGTTTGGGAACTTGTAGATTTGCCGGATGGGATAAAACCCATTGGATACAAATGGGTCTATAAAAGAAAGAAGGATGCGGAAGGGAGAGTGGAAACTTTCAAAGCTAGACTGGTTGCAAAAGGGTACACGCAAAAGGCTGGAATCGATTATGATGAAACCTTTTTGCCTGTTGCTATGCTGAAGTCTATCCGTATTCTTCTGTCCATTACTGCGGCTCTCGATTACGAGATCTGGCAAATAGATGTCAAGACGGCATTCTTGAATGGCCATCTTGAAGAGTGTATCTATATGATACAGCTCGAGGGGTTCGTAGCGAAAGGCCAAGAAAGGAAAGTCTACAAGTTGCTTAGATCCATTTATGGATTAAAGCAAGCATCCCGCTCATGGAACCAGAGGTTTGATCAAGCGATTAAGACATTTGGTTTTGAGCAGAACGTTGATGAACCTTGTGTTTATAAACGTATTAAGGATGGAAATGTGGTCTTTCTGATACTCTATGTCGATGATATACTACTCATTGGGAATGATGTAGGGAACTTATCATCGGTCAAGTTTTGGTTACACCAACAGTTTGACATGAAGACCTAGGAGAAGCTAATTATGTTCTAGGCATTCGTCTCTTCAGAGATCGAAAGAACAAAATGATAGCGTTATCCCAAGCTTCATACATAGATAAAATAATTGACAAATATGCAATGCAAGAGGCAAAGAAAGGCTCACAACCTTCTATTGCCAGTCTAACTCTTTCATTGGATGACTGTCCTAAGACCTCGGAAGAAAGAGAGCGTATGAGTAAGGTCCCTTATGCATCCGCTGTGGGTAGCCTTATGCACGCTATGCTTTGCACTCGCCCAGACATATGTTTTGCAGTAGGTATGGTGAGTCGATATCAAGCAAATCCTGGAACCAAGCACTGGCAAGCTGTAAAGCATATACTCAAGTATCTTAAGAGAACGAGGGATTATATGCTAGTGTATTCTGGAGGGGACCTAACACCCGTAGGATACACGGACTCAGACTTCCAGACTTGTAAGGATTCGAGGAAATCGACATCTGGATCAGTGTTTTTACTCGGAGGAGGCGCCATTGTGTGGAGGAGTGTGAAACAGGGCTGCACAGCTGACTCTACTATAGAGGCTGAGTATGTTGCTGCGGCTGAGGCATCTAAAGAAGCGGTTTGGCTGCGCAAGTTCTTTAGAGACCTTGAGGTCATTCCGGGTGTTGACAAGCCTATCACACTTTACTGTGATAATACAGGGGCTATTGCCAACACAAGGGAATCTCGGCACCACAAGAGGACCAAGCACATCGATCGGAGATATCACATTATTAGAGGGCATGTGGAGACAGGACAAGTGGATGTATGTAAGATCGCGTCCGAGGACAACATCGCTGATCCCTTTACTAAGACTTTGGTGGCTAGAAACTTTGAGAGGCATGTAGAGGCGATGGGGATGCGTAACATGGCACATCTACTGGCTTAGGGAAAGTGGGGGATTGTTAGAAAATACCCTAAGTATTAGAGACATTTTGATGTATTCATTTTGAACTGGATAATAAAATTATATATATAGAGGTTATTCATTACATTGCTATCTGTCCTCGTCTTATTTACATGTTAAAGTAAATGTAAGCAAATATGGCTCACTGACTGCTTGTGTTAAAACTGTTAGAACGTTGCATGCAGTGGACTTTTGTATGTGAGAAGACAATGTTCTAAAATTAGCGGTCTAAACTATGGTCTGTAGTCTATGGGGTTAGACCGAGCATCTAACTCATGTTAAGACTATTATGTTGTCTAAAGCCTTGGAGGGGACGGTTTGTCTTGACTGTCTGGAGCTGGACTCCCAAGTAGAGACATAGATATGTTACTTGGTGGTGACATATTAGACCGGGACTAAAGCGTGATTGATCTACGTAGTCCGCTATGAGTGGATCAATCTGCTTTTGACGTTCATTGTGCAATAACCTTAATCCTGAGTAAATGAACTACTTCATGTATATGACTTGTGTACTTTGATGTTCCAATGGCTAAAGCGTCTCAGAGGTAGTAAGCTTATAGACCGGTTCGTTGGGTGCATGACTTGTATACGATGAAAGGTTTGTTTGCAGATATCGGAATCATAGCTCTAAGGAGTTAAAGGTATCCTCTTAAAGGCATTATACTGAATGTGAAAATGGACAAGGCCTTGGGTCGTCTGCTGGGCAGATGACTTCTTATTCACATATGGTGAATAATCATTTTCTTAATTCGATAGTATAATGGAACTTTAAGATAGCCTGATCAGTAGGATTAAACGGACTTTGACCTAAGACTGATCATGGATATCAAATGAGGGTTTTGCATATATGACAAGGTCATTGGATAGTAGCTCGTCACAGGCTTACGTAATACGGTATATAATTGGGAGTTCAGTTTCAGGTTTATAGTGGTGTGACTCTGAAATTAGTGATCATATGATTGAGTTGTTCGATACAGAATGATGATCATATGGAATCAGGGGAGCCCGATTATATATGTCCAATCAGTCCCTCTACTAACTCCATATAATTCCTTAACGTTTGGCAAATTGATTTGTGTACGCTATTGGCTAGTTTATTATGCATAGATGGTGATGACACAAGATTAGGATGGTAGACAAGATTCTCTCCTGTTGGATTCAGATTTTGTTTTGGATAATAGAGTACACAATTATTCGAACTCCAAATAAAGTTGCCATGATTTTATTTGAGATTGGATTGGAGTTGTAGAAAATTATCCATGAGAACAAGAATTTGAAACACAACCGTTTTGTGGATTTTGAAATTTGAAATTTGAAATTTGAATTTTGAATTTTGAATTTTGAATTTGAAATTTGAATTTGAAATTCGAATTTGAAATTTGAAATTCAAATTTTGAATCACAGTCCAAGTGGGATTCGAATTTGTTGTGGAAAATCCACAAGGTTTGAAATTCGAATTTGAGTTAGATTTGAGGAGGATAATCTTGTTAGAATCCTACTTGAATTTTGAATCTAAATCCTAACAAAAGTGGACGAAATTTTTGAGGATAATCCTCAATGGAATTTCAGTTTTTGTGGATAAGGTTCAAGGGAAAATTCAAGTTTCAATCCTAGTTGAATTTGGATTCTCTCCTTCCCTGAAAAGTGGCCGAAATTATGGAGGAAATCTTCCAGGAAAATTCGGTTATTTTGGATAAGGTTGAGATAAGATTCAAGCTTGAAAATCCTAGTGGAATTTTGATTCTCCCTTATCCTAAATGTTGCCAAATATTTGGAGAAAAATCTCCTAGGAAATTTCAGATTTTTTGGTTGAAAAAGGGAGATAAAATTTTAGTTAAAATCTTGTTTAGATTTGGATTGGTTTTATCCTTAAAAAACCGAATTTTATTGTTGGGATTTTCCCATGAAAAATTCATATTTTTATGGTTATGGATAAGGGAGAATATCTTTTCCTAGTCCAATTCAAATTCAGAGAATCACCTCATGCAGGTCTATAAATAGAGGTCCTGCCACTCCAGTTCTCTCTGACCACAGACTCTCAGGTGAGCAGGCTTATTGTTGCACAGCTCATCGTGACAATAAAGTTCTTTAGAGATCTGGGTGGTCGGAAGAAGACTAGCAGTGCTAGCATACCGATCGAGGTTCAGAGTGCCCGCACACTCAGCCAATCGGGAATTGGAGAATAGTAGAAAAGGCTAGTTGGTTGAAGCCTCCGGTCATTCTCCTCCTGCAGATTGGCGTCCTTGAGGTATGAGTTTTAATTGTTGTTGATTTATTATATATGGCATCATGAGATATTAACGATCTAAAAATTTTTATTGTTCCGCTGCGCCACTCTGATACGTTTTTACCGAATTATATACCCACAATGATTTTGTTTATGAATTTGTTGAACGTGAAAGTTTTCGTCCTCGATAAGGTGAACAAATCTTGTGTTCACTTGAGAGCCTAAATCTAACTCTAACGGCTCCTAAATTCATTAAACCCGTGGCTTGTGTTATGTCCAGTTTTACAAAAATTCCCAGTTTTATGCCTCTTTAAAACGGCTCAGTTTGAGGCCCGAAACGGCCAAATTTTTAAAACACACACAAGTCTCTTAAAGGTTTGACGAGATCTACAACTTTTGTGTTGAGCCCGAAGCCCGACTCAGAATCTAAGGGATTTGTTTTTGCTAAAACCCGAGACTAATTTCTAGATTTGGATTTTGTTCCCAGTCTTGGACGCCGAGGGAAAAACACTCTAAAAACCTATCTTAGTTTCATTTTTGACCGAGGGCTATTTGATACAAAAACGACCATATCAAAATTTCCTTAAAACACCATGTTTTACTGAATCCCAAATTCAGAACCTAAGTGGGTCAAAATGGCCAAAATCTGTGGCCTTTCTTGGGGATAGATTTGTGTCCAGCCACATCCCTATACGTTCATCGCATCACACTTACTAATAATCATTCGTAAAAATTGTAAACATAACCACAACCACATAAACTTAAAAATGGAAAGCTAGGGGCTCAAAATAAAATTATTACAAACCATTTGCATAAACAAATACACATAAATGGCCTTGATCAAAAATTAAATTCAACTAACACAAGATAGGGTTTCTGGTTTTACCTTTGTGCATTGAACAAAGCACGATTTCAAACTAGGGCTTGAGGAACCAAAATGGTCATATGGAATCAAGAGGATAGGGGTTAGTTTTTGTGCTAGCAAAACACCAAAATAATTTCTCTTAAGATCAAACCAAAAACAAAAACTAAAAATTACAAAGATTGGATTTTGAAAACTTACCCTTGGTGCACTTAGAATGACTTGGATTTCAATCCTCCTAAAACAAGCTTGTGAGGTTTGATTTTTGGTAAGCTTTTGGTGTGATTTTAGCTTGAAAAAGGGAGGGTTTTGGCTGATGGGAAGGGTCGGCTGTAGCTAGAAGAAAAGGGAAAAGGAGCGTTGTGTTTTTAGGGTGGCAAATGAAAAACAAAACCCTTGTGCAAAGGGTGCCTTTTATAGGCAAACTTAATCAAACTTGCTTAAGCCTAAACCTAATTAATTGTCCACCATTTTAACCTAATCAAGGGAAAAACTGCTGCCCATTTTTAGACCATAAATGGGCGTGGGCTGCTACATAGAAAGGAGGGGAATAAACAACAATTTATGTGAAAAGTGCTTAAAAACCCCTTTGATTATTTTATACCATGTGTCATAACTTTTACAATTTTTAATGGCCACCTTTTGGGCTATGTGTGCAGCTGATTCCAGCTGCTTTTGCAACTAAGGGGCATAAAATTTTAAGACCAAAATTCATCTGTGCTGGCTTCTTATCGCAGTCTAATTTTATACTACAATGTTCAGTCCTTTCTCAGCGATGTTCCAATTTTCACCTGAAAATTGGATTTCTGAATCCGATTTTTGTACTATCAATTCTTGGTTGTTTTATAATATCTAAGAGCCCATTATCAGTCTATTTTACTGTTCACATCCTATACTGTGGTTATGTCTACACTGTGTTGTCCTTTCACACGTAAACCGAGGAATTCCCGGGTGACATTTCAGACACAGTCTCTCTTGACTAATTTGCATGTGCTGATTCCATTTTTATCAATTTTACGTCCATCAGAAGTCGTCTGGACCAATTTTTGGGATCTGTGTGACCACACCTCAAAAAATGTGTCAGGTGCCCGTTTGACTAATTTGGGCATTCTGAGCCCAAATATATCAGTTTCGGGGCAAGTAAAGGTCGTCTTGTCCCTTATCCTAATACTGCGTATCTCTCAAACTAAACTTCTCAACTTGTGCTCAATCAACCAGATTGAGTCTACTAATCATTCATATATCAGTTTCAAGTCAAATTGAGGCCGTCTTGGCTAATAACTTGACACTGTGTTTTTTGCCATTTACTATCCACTTGGAAATTATATTGTATTTATTTTTCAACTTAATTACTTATTACATAGTAATTAAGCTTCATAAATTGTGAGAGTCACTTCAGTGGCTCCCTACTCCATACACGACCTCCTACACGGGTGTGCACCAGTTGAGCTTGCTCAACACGACTGTGTCTTGGAACAATTCATTTTATTGATTGGTACACGGCCTCCTACATGATCGTGTACCTGACCGTGTCACTCTACATGGCCATGTACACCTACATGGCCTCTAGCATTTCAACAATCCGATCAGTTCACAGTCATGTACCTGTCCGTGTCCACCTACATGGCCATGTTTATTCACACGGCCTCATGCATATGCACAGTACCTACAATACTCGGCCACTTACATGGCCGTGTACCTGACTGTATTCACCTACACGGCCATGTATAGTTACACGGCCTTTCTTATGTGCACAATCTGGACAGTACACAACCACTTACATGGCTGTGTACATGCCCGTGTTCTTAAAATTTGCACTAAAATGAATCAAATTTCCCTTAATTTCTTATTAAATGAAAATCAAGTTACAGGAATAGGGTAGTCTTTACATCCTAAAGGTCATTCCCATAGGGTCCTTAACATATCATAACTTATCAGCAAATTCATGGGATACAAAGGAATGTGTGACTCCTAAATCAAAAAGGACACATGCCATATGGTTGAATATAGAAAGCTGACCTTTAACCACATTGGATGTCCCCGCTTCAGCATCCTCTTTGGTGAAGACTGTAACACGAGCATCTGTTTATGGAGTCTGTTCTTGGCATTCGAACCATGTTGGTGGCACTATCGAAGGCCCTTCAATTCTCCCCTGTAAAGCATGAGCCTGAGGTGGTTGTGGATATGAAGGATATTGTTGGCACTGCTGCATCAGCCCTAAGGTATTCTAGCGATTCATCAGACAATTTTTAGCAAAATGACCCTCTCATCCGCACTGGTAACATGTGTTGGTGCCAAATCGGCACTAGCCTGGGTGCTTTTTTCCACACATGGCACATGTGAGAAAACTCGGTCCTATACCTTGACTGGTCTTTCCCTGTTGGTTGCGGCTGTCTTGGCTTCGATTCCTAAAAAAGTTCCCTTTTCTTTTGCTCTGCTATTGTTGAGAGCCTTGAGTATTGGACTGATTAGGTCGATTCTTACTAGACCTACTGCCTTGACCCGTCTGCATCCCTACCTATGTTGACTTGGCTAAGATTTTTTCCTTTTTCTTTGCCTCCCAAACTTTCTCTATTTCCTCCTTCTGTCTGAGCAGATGGTATTCAGCTCTGAGGGCCCAGCTTACACAGTCACCCCACTGAGGTTGGTGGTACTGGCCCACTATCAACTAGGGTAGATATCTCTGGCCTAAACATGCTAAGCATCTTCTGAATCTTCTTTCTCAGTCGACACCACATAAGGGAATAAGCGGGATAGTTGATCAAATGTCCTGCACACTTCACTCACCGACTGATTCCCTTGTTTCAATTCAGTAAATTCTTTTTGTTGAGGGCGTAAGGTTGCCGGATCATAGTATTTATGGTTGAATTCCTCTAGAAATTCATCCCAGGTCATTGTCGTCATGTCCCTCCTCATGCAGACAGTGTCCCACCAAAATCGAGCATCCTTTTTCAACCCGAAGGACGCACACAAAATCTTTTTTTGATGAGTCAAGTTTATAAACTCGAGGATCATCTATAGGGAAAAAAGCCACTCCTCTCCCTCCAATGGATCAATCGGACCCTCAAACTTCGACGGCTTCATCGAACGAAATAGTTCATATAGAGGTTCCTGGTTCACCCTAAATTGGGATTGCTGGACCTCTGGAACAACTGGCGGCACTGCTGGTACTATTTCTATCGCCCGGGAGGCATGGCTTTCCTATTGGCCTTGTTGTTGTTCCATGGTAGATAACTGCTGTCGTAGTTCAGCATTTTCTTTCATTTGGGTCTTTAGGAGGGCTTGTAATTCCTCCATTCTATCTACTATGGTAGGGCATCGGCCTCTTCGTGCACTCATTATGTTCTCTTTCTTCTAGCCTTGCACAATAATCAAAGGTTAGATTTTTTTTCATAAATAAATTTCATAACGTGGCAAAAATCTTAAACATGTCATTTACTGCATAATATAATCATTTCAAAATACCTCATGTCATTTCATAGCATTTCCTTGCATCATACATAGCATACACGAACATTTACATATACTGTAATATTTAGGCTATATTAGTCTTAACTTCTTACTTCATATAAACATACATACATATTTACATATTTACATATGGACATGTATCTACACAAATTTCAGGTTCAACTATCCTATTCATTTTGACCTAATGGAAATTCCTCCGGGTCTTCCTCATCCTCATCAGAATCATCTCCAATAGATGTCTCCTGATCACGAGTCGTATTTGTCCTTTGTCGTGATGGATCGGCCTCGTGATCATTAGCTATCGGTGGTGGCCCATATAAACATGTTAATACCCCTTCCTCGTGATCTTGTTCCCATTGATGTCTTTCCATGCATTCCCTTAACTATACCATTTCAGCTCTAATAGTGATAGCGACAAACTCACGCCTAGTAATGGAATGGAGTAGACTTACCTTTCATTTTGACCCCGTGGTGAGTCCTTTCCAGAACATTTCACAAAAATCTTCATCGGAGAAATTTGGGAGCGAGCACCTTTTAACAACATTCTCCTCGAATCACACCGCATAAGTAAGTACCGTATCCCCAGGTGTCATCTGAAATCTTTCGGTTCTCTGAATAAAATCCTTGATGTCCATTATTTAGGGTAATGTAGGCAGCGGTGTACTTTCCTCACTAGCCAGAGGGACTGGAGTCGTCTCTGGGCTCCTTTGGAAAAATTGTTGCCTCATGGTCATACAGAAGTCGGCCTAGTTAAGCCTTAGCAATCCATCTTGATCGCAATATTCCCAGCATACTCAAGCATCTCCGTGGAAAGTGCTCACGGCGAGGATGACCCAGTAATCTCGATCTATATCACATGACCAGTAAATGATCTCTACAGTGTGCAGCCAGTCTTGTACTTGTGCTGACTGATGTCCTCTATCGAAAATAGGTGGTTGGCAAGCCCTAAAAACCTTAGTAGCTCTGGCAAAACTCTCATGCCAATATGGTCACGTCCATTGACTATCGAGACATCGACAACCATTGGTGGTGGATGGAGTACTGGTGGAGGCGTTAGTGCCCTGGTAGTTGTCGGTGCCTCTGCTCATGGAGTAGCAGGGTTGGCCGGTGCCAGGGAGCGTACCGTTAGTCATTAGGGTGGGGATGGCCTAATTATGGATCTAGTCCACACCCTAGGAGGACCCCTAACTCGGTATGGATGTGGTTTGATGTACGGGGGTCTCGTCTTCTAGTTCCTACATAAGGTTCACTTAATGTAAATAAACATTTTACTAATTGTAAAAATGAACTTAACTTACTTGGATCGACGAACGGGATACGCATCAGGCCTTGAGGGACATGGTCAACTGCTCTGATACCAACTGTGGCAGCCTGCCCTTCATGGAGGCTAACAGTACTAACGTAGTAGAGCTTTGAAATCCACTGTGATATACTGTCACCTCTATAGGTTACCGGTAACTTACTTGTAACTTGTTTTTATTATTTATCATTTGTATTTTGAATTTTAAATTTATCATGAAAACTGGAGATTTTTTTTTTTTAAACCAAACTTGGAACTAGGAAAACATAAAACATTATAAAGCATATACTGAAATACATATCATACTTTGTCGTACTTAATTTACATCATGTTACAACATTTCAAAACAGCTTTCAAAATTGCTCAGTGGAAAACATCAGCAGGACCATTCCCCTCGCCCAGTCCTGGTGGCAGATGCAGATCCCACTCCTCGTCCATCCACTGTCTACTGGTGTATAGGCTTCTTACCTGCAACATGAATAAACCTATGAGCAACAGGCTCAGTAAGTTCAAACATAAATACTGGAACATAAAACTTAAAATCAAAAAAAAAACTATTCATCATGAATAGTAACTTTGACTTTTGATCATAAATAGTAAAGTTGACTTTGATTGGTACTATTCATATTGACTTTGACCTAAGATGCTACACATAAAGTTAGTACGTATTATGCTCAATTATGGTAAATCTTGAGTCTTAGGTCTTATCTTGCATTAGGTTCTGGTTTTGGGTCCTGTGATTGGTCGTACCGTAGTGCGCACATGACTGAGAGGGACTCTGGAGAGTGACCCACTAGCCAATCCTCTACAGTCTACATGAACTTGATATAATATAACATAACATGAGAAACCTTCACCTGTATGAGAGGCTGATACGCCAATATTGGTTTCATTATCGACTTTCATGTAGTTCCTAACCCGTGGTATTATTACTGCCACATGGGTCTGGAACTCTTTTACATTATATTCTTTATTTGTTGTTATTGTATTTCCACGTTAGTGTGCATATAGCACCTTGATACTTATTTACATGTTATACATAGCATATAAACATATTAAGTAAATTTATGTTGCAGACAAATAAATGTCTGAACTTATAGATATTTTGCTAGCGTTTCCTTGCCAGGATCAACCGGCGTCCTTTTATCGTATTTTCGTTGAATCCCTATAACCGAAATAAATCATGGTTATTTTTACTATTCATTTCATATTTAAAATATTGTGAAAATATAAAATTTCTGATACTAGATCCCTAATTATACATTTTGGGATTTATATTTTCATTTCTGTATTCATTACATGGCCTAGGATACTATTTCGGGCATTAATATCACCTTTCTTGACCTTTTGACAAAATGACCATTTTATCCCTAACTTTTGACAAAATGACCATTTCGTCCCTAGTAAGATTTTTCCCCGTTTTTCTGACTTACAGCCTTATTTTAGCCTTTAAAAATTTAATTAAATCATTCTGAGGCTTTTACTGTCTTCTCTAGCATTTTAGAAAATTTTGGTCAAAATGACCATTTTGCCCCTGACGGAACCTTAGGCCGTAAAATTTTCATTTTAGCGTTTTAACTGGGTTTTCTAGTCTCAAAAAGCATAAAATAACTTTTCTTAGGCCTTACCGAGCTTTTACAACATTTTTCACCGAAACGCTCGGGTTACTATTCACCTGACCCTCGGGTGGTACTATTCTGACCCTTGGGGTCGTTTCTTGTTTTTCTAACCTTTCAGGATCTCAAATGGACATTTCACTGCTTTTGAAATCATCCATTGCCCTTCCTTGAGCGTAGGTCCCCGAGGGGTTTGGATTTTCAAATCCTGACCCTTATTTACCCCTCGTTTCCTAAAATGTCCTTCGGGCACCTTAAAAATTTCGACAGCATTTCTGCTTAATTTTTGAGTTCCCGACATTTAGGAAATGCCTCGAAACCATCTAACCTATTCTATCATACCACGTACTATATTACAAACCTAATTTTACGTAAAAGTTACAAACTTTTTATGTAAAATTTTACATTAAAACCTAATCATTTCTAATGGGATTTCAACCCATTCTTTCTTGTTTTTAGGCCCTGTTTAATTCACGATTTCCACATTGTTTCATTCCATAATACATCACACCAATACAACCCCTTTTTACCCTTAACCTACACACAATTTTCTTAAGAAAATCCTAAACAAAATTTTTGTTTCAAAGCTTCATTTTTCGTTATTCATTTTCCACATCAATACATGTCCATTACAACACAAAGCTTAACCTAACTCCACAAAATTTCATGCATTTTATCCTTGGAATGCCACAGATTTTTCTTAGGAAATCAAACATAAATTTTTGTTTTTCCCCTCCTTTTCTTATCACTTTCACACATCAAACTTTATTTTCAAACCAACCAATAATCAAAACTCAATATAAAATTTTCATCTACCAACTCTTATACATACACACAAATTCACATAAACCACCATGATTAAAACTTTTATTCTTATTTCCAAAACTAACCAAACTTCATTTCCAAGCTTTTCTTTGTCTCAAAAACATATTAACACACAAGCATAGCAAGTTTGATGCAAGCATTTTCACTCTCCAAGCATGATGAACCACGGATTTTCCTTGGATAAAACCCTAAAATTTTTGTCTCAAAGTGTCTACCATATTCTCTAATCACAACCAAGTTTTTAACAACAACAAAATAACAACAATCTAAGCTTGCAAATTCATCACTTTCTTCCCAATTCATGCATGGATTTTTGGCACCAAAATGAAGAGAAAGTTTACAAAATTGTTGCTCACCTTGCTAGAATGATTAGAGTTGACTTAAGGTTGAATTTTTTGCTCCAAAAACTTGAAGAAAATCACATGGAAATGGAGGAGAAGGCTCATGGCTGGACTGGGCAGAGAAGAACAGATTTTTGGCTGAAAATTTTCTATTTTTCTTGGCCAAAAACTGTGGGTTTGATGGCTGAATTTTGAGGGACCATCTTGCAAAGTTTTAAGGGCATTTTTCCAAGCTTTTTGTGTAATTTTCACATCATTTAGGGGCTGTTTAGCAATGAACAAAATTTTGACAGATTTTTTTCTTTTTTTCCTGCCAAAATTCACCGCCTAGAAGCCCTAGAATTCTCTTGAAATTTTTCATTTTAAGCTTTGACTTTCTTAGGTTGACTTTGCATCATAACCATTGGATCAAATTGACATTAACCCTAGCCCTTGGATATTGATGTAATCTTACATCCATTCAATGTTTCACATCCAATCTTTGACTCCACATAATTATTTACATCAAACTTTTTGACCAAAAGTCAAACCGAACGGTTTTGCATTGAAATCGCGTAGACGAGTTTCTGAGGCTGTCCGTGCGATCGGTTTTCCTTAATTCACTCCAGTTTGACTAAAAATTCATGCCATAAGTATTTCATCTTTTAGTGCCATACAGTAGGGTTTTTGAAACTGAAAAGGCATCTTGTGTTCGATTTCAATTCGATAAAATTTTCCATTCTTAATCACACTCACTTTAGCATGGTCAGAACATTTCATTGCGTTTTAAATAGTATCATATCATATATTTTATAGTTATATACATTAAAATCATGGTGTACATGCGTTATACATAATTTCCGAGAACAGTAAAATTTCTCGGTTATCACAGTGGTTATCAAATAAAAAGAAATTTCAAGTTTGAGGAATAATGACTTTCAGCTATTGAGAGATATTTGTTTTTTTATTGTAGCATGAATGTTAAGATTTAAACTTGTTCCCATTTGAGAGCTAGTTATGGTACTTTAAAACTAGTCTATATTTTAATAAAAAAAATTCTGCTTATTTAAATTTCTAATAAATGCATCATTTGTTTATCACATTATATTCGCATTACATTCAAATACAATGCAGATTTCATCCAAATATAAAAGTATTGCATTTAAATACCAATCATATCACATTTTAAATCTAATACAATCACTATTTATTATTTCATTTTTTTATTACTTTTACTAATCATATTATATACTCTCTTTCTCTCTCTCTCTCTCTTTTTTCTCTCTACTTTTACCTATTACATCATATATTTGTTGTTTAAATATAATTCAAATACTTTTCGTCCAAACACACATTATATTTAAATGCAATGCAAATACTTTTTATCCTTATATAAATTACATTTAATGTATTATATTCAAATATAATGAACGCAATGCGTTTACCAAATATCTTTTAAATGTTAGGCTAGGGGTGTTACAGATACAATGGATTGGACCCATTGTATTTGCATCTATTTGTGGCACCCTGGAGCCCTGGCGGCCTGGACCGTCACTTAAAACTTGCTTAACTTAAACTTGAACATACTTAACTTGCTTAAAACTATTTATCTTAATACCATAATTTTAGGGGATTTTTTTTTTGAATGCATACACTTTATTATATAGGCTTTGAATATGTATGCTTTACTATAGTCATACATACTTAAATATACTTTACAACTCATATGGATCTTAATACAACTTGAGGTTAAACATACATACATACTCAGGAAATATTAAACTAGTTATTACTTAACATAAGTTTGGTTCTCAAAATAAAAAGGGTTACTCAACATAGTGCGGAAGACAAACTCGCGATGATATCCATAACCTCAACCCTCACATCAGCCTTGCTGCCATCATCGTCCATCGGAGTTTAGCCCATAGGTCTCATACCTACAGCATGAATACACTTGATGAGCTTTACGCTCAGCAAGTACAACACTAATCTGCAAAACTATCATTTAAAAACATATACCATAACTTAAAGGCACATCATACTGATAAACACATCGTGACTTAAAAGCACATTATGAATACATATCATGTGTCATAAAACTGAAAGCATAACATATCACATAACTCAGAAGCATATCATGACTATAACTTAAAGCATATCATGAACTATGCATGAACCGATTATGCTCAATTATGCTTCATTATGCATTATCTTCTTTACTTGTCTAAAGGCCCGTGTGTCAGTACCGAATGTGCATGGATCTATGGATTCAACGAGACCACAAACTTTCTTTTGTGCCTTGGCTTGTTATACTTAAACTGAAAATCCTCTTCTAGCTTAAGAGGCCAGTACGACACGCTTAACAAGTCTTGATTCACTTCTTAATTACCTAATTGTTGAGATCATGTTTGATATCATCATGCCATAAACTCTACCAGGCTATCCACTAATCATGCGCGATAGTGATATAATGTAATGACCGCCCTGTTCATGTAACCTAGTTACTATGTAATAAGTAATTAAGTTGATAAATATAATATATGTTTCCAGTTGAATGAATTAAACGGGTACAGTGACGTTTAATTTCTATTCATGCAGTGAAAAGGGGCAGCCGACAGTAAAATCGGTTCACCTTAATATATGTGTATGTGCGTATAAGACGCGCAGTATCAAGAAAATGGTCCAGACGACCATTTCTTGACACAGAACTAGTGAACAGGTCATCAGTACGCTCGGATTGGTCATCTGAGCACAATAGCGATAATTACCCTAACAGAGGTACGGTATCGAGAATAATAGTCTAGATGACCTCTTTTCACTCAGAGACTGACAAAATCGGAACTAGAACGCTCTAATCAGTCAGTTAAACAGTAAGCAATGCATAGTGAATAGTAGAAATGCAATGTCAGGTTAATGGCTAAGACGGCCTTAATTTGACTTAAAACTGATATATTAATAGTCAACAGGCTCAATTTGGTCAATTGAGCATAAAACGTGAAATTTTAGTTTGAGAGATACGCAATATCAAAAAAGAGGTTAAGATGACCTTTTCTCGTCTCGAAACTGATATATTTAGACTCAGAATGCTCAAATTAGTTAATTGAGCACAAAACACTTTTTTCGAGGTGGGGTCACACAGATCCCAAAAACTAATCTAAACGACCTCAGATAGACATGAAACTGATAAAATTAAAATCAGCATGTCCAAATTAGTCAGGAAAGACTGTGTTTGAAATTTCACGCGAAAACACCTCGTTATGCGTGCGCAAGAACAACACAGTATAGACACAACCACAATATAAGAAATGAAGAGTAAAATAGATTCAGAATGAGCTCATAGGCATTACAACCCGTCCAGGAATTATTAGTATAAGAATCGGATCAAGAAAATTCAATTTCGATGGAAATCTAAAACACTACAAAAAAGGGTCGAATACTGAAAGGTAGAAATCAGACTGCAAAGAGGAGACTTAGCAGATGAATTTTTCCCTTAGAAAACCGTGCACATGTAGCATAAAAGCCCAAACGCAACCCTAAAAATAGGGAAAAGTTTTTCGTAAAGCAAGGGATGTGTTGGCCACCTTTTGATTAAAATATGCAATAGTATCCATCGTATGGCAAACAACCATTAAACAATTTGGCCCCTTTTGTGTGTGTGCAGCCCCTTGGTTTTTAAGGGTTGAAAATGGAAAAAATTTGATCCCCAATTAAGCAAAATTTTGGCTTAATTAAGTAAGCTTAGGTTGATTAAGTTTGGGTTAGATTTGCCTATAAAAGGGCATGCTTGACCTAAGGTGTCACTTTCCTTCTTTTGCACTCCAAAACACAACCACTTCTCCTCTTCTTCCTTGGCTGTAGCTGAACCCATTCCTAGCCCAAAACCTAACCATTTTTCCAACCAAGAACCTAACCAAAGTTCACCAAAAATTTAACCCATTCAACTTGTGTTAGGAAGTTTCCATCCAAGCCATTTCAAAGTTATTTTTGGTAAGATTCTAGAACCAATCTTTGTGATTTGTTAGTTTCTTTGGCTTGATAATAAAAATGAAATTTTTGTGTGTCCATTCTAGCAAAGGCCGACCCTATTTCCCCTTGGTCCACACGGCAAGTTTTGGTCACCCAAGCCTTGGTTTGGTTTGTTCTTAGTCTATAGCACACAAGGTAAAAACTGAAAACCCCTTTTTTATGGTTTAGTGAATTTTAAGTTTTGATCAAGGAAATTTATGTGTATTTATTTGTGCAAAGGGTTATAATAAGTTTATTTTGAGCCCTTAGCATTTTATTTTTAAGTTTATGTAGTTGTGTGATTTTGATTTAAGTTTTTGTGATGGATGTGAGAATGGACGTTTTTAGGGTTGGCTGGACACCAACCTGTCCCCAGTTTTTAGGCCACGGTTTTGGCCATTTTTTACCACATTATGGTCCGATTTTAGGATTTTGTAAACACAAAGTTTTAAGAAAATTTCGTTACAGTCATTTTTGTGTCAAATAGTTTTTGGCCAAAAATGACTCTAAGATAGACTTTTCGAGCAGTGTTTAACTAGAGCTCAAAACTAGGACTAAAATCCTAAGCACAGGAATAGTCTCGGATTTTTGTAAAAATGACCAACTTAGAGTCTAAATCAGATGTGAGGGCGAGGTTGTGGATACCACCGCGAGTTTTGACTTCCACACAGTGTTGAGTAAACAGTATATTTTGAATAGTAAACAGTATCGAGTATATTTTGAATAGTAAACAGTTGAACAGTTTTATAAATATGTATGTAAAATTAACTCCAGTTGTTTTTAGACCTTGTATTTGTAAAGTATATGTACGTAAATAGTAAAAATGTACGCATAAAAAAAAATATACCCCTAAAATTATAGTATTAAGTAAGTTCAATGAATAGATTTCAAGTAAATTTAATCAGTAGTAGATTTAAGTGACAGTCCGGGCCACTCAGGGTGCGGGACGTCACATATAAAGGCATCTAACTCATGCTATTCAATAATCTACACTACACGATTATGAAACTTTTTATATCATGTTATGCAACAATCATTCACAATTAGCATACATATCACAGAGTAAAACAACAATTTCAAACTCATTTTATTCATGCTGCAGGCGGAGTTATACTTACCTGATCTGCAGGCAGCTTGTACCTGGTCTTGTCAAATTACAGGTTTCTACCTATAATCATAATCCATTACATTAATTATTCCCTCTCAACCCACTACTGTCGTTAGTGACTAATAAAATTCTATCGTTTTATGGTACTGATCCCTATCGGTATTAAACTGCTCTCTTTTAAGAGTTCGATTACTACCTTGTAATCGTGATTAATTAATTTATTTACCCAATAAATTAATCAACGTCTTTCTCTCTCTTCCTATCTCAGTTTTTGATTGGTTAACCGACTAGTCAACTAACCAGTTACCTTGCATATTGATTTTATAGCCAATCGAGCTACCTCTACTGATTTGAAAGATCGTTATGGAAAACATCCTGCATCTTTTTTTTTTTTTTTTTTTTGTGAAATACCTTTCCTTAGGATTTAAACACAATCCTTTTTTTCACCCCTTTGGAAGGTGAGGGTGTTTACTTAAAACCATTTTCTCATTTTAAAGAACACATTTTTGTGTTCACTTAAAAGGTGATTTTTGAATCCTTTTTTGAAAAACTGTGTAGAACTTGCTTAAAACGATCGAGTTTGTGAAATCAGTGAACATGAAATTTCTAGTCCTCGACAAGACGAACAACTTTCGTGTTCAACTTGGAGCTCGGTTCAAACTCTATCGGGTCCTAAACACTACAATCCTGTGGCTAAAAACAGTCCCGGTTTTAAAAAATTTCCAGTTTTTCGATTAATTAAAAATCACTTTGTTTGGGGCCCTAAACGGTCGAATTTTTGAAACTCACACAAGCCATATTTTAGGTTTCGATATGTCTACATTTTTCATGTTGAGCCCGAGACTTGGTTCGGACTTTAAGTTACTCGTTTTTAGAAAAATCTGAGACAGTTCCCTGTTCCCAGGTTTCTAGTCCTAGTTTTGACCTTCAGTCAAAAATCGTCCCGAAAACTTATCTTAACATAATTTTTGGCCAAAGGCTACACAAAAATGTTTGTAATGAAATTTCCTAGAACTTTCATGTTTTGCAAAAACTCAGAATCTATCCATAACATGCTCAAAACTTAACAAAACCATGGCTAAACATCTAGGATAGTTTGGTTTCCAACCAAACCCTAAAACATCCATGGTATCCACAAACCATAAAAACTTAAACCATAATCACACAACCGCATAAACACAAAAATACAATGCCAAAGGCTCAAAATAAACTTATTACAACCCATTGCTCGAAATACATAATATATCTTCTTGATATTGAAACTTAATAAAGGACAAAAACCTTAAAGGGATGGATTCTAGAGTTTTTACCTTAGTGTGCTTCGAATCTAGCACAAACTGAGCAAGAATTGTGACCAAAAATTCGTGTGGACCAAGGGTGAACAAGAGGTCAGCTTGGGCTGAGAAAAACATAGAAATTTCCTTGGTTCACAAAGCTAAATGAACAACTAAAACTACAAAGGAAACGTTCCAATGCTTTTACCTTGAGTGACCTTGAAGAAAGACTCCAACCAAGCAACAAACTAAGCAATTTTGGGCTGACTTTTAGTGAGTTTTTTGGTGTGTTTTGGGGCCGTGGAAGGGTCGACTAGGCAGAGGAAAAGAAGAAGAGAGTTTGGTGTTTTGGTGTACAAAAGAAAGAAAATGGTGCAAAAGGTCATGCACACATATTTATAAACCAACCTTAAGCAAGGTTTGATTAACCTAAACAACCTTAATTAAGCCAAACTTAACCAAACCTTGGGGGACAAATTTTTGTGCTGTAGCCCCCTTCAAAAACTGATGAGAACATAGGTGAAAAGGAGCCATATTTGCCTTTAATGCATTGCTAAAATAAATAGTGTGTTGTCTCCACCTTTTAAATTTTTTAATCAAAAGCAACAAGGTATGTTTCCTTGTTTTGTGGTAAACTTTTCCACATATTCTCCAAGGGCTGTGTTTGGCTGCCCATAAACATGGTTTCTGAGGGAAGGATTTCATCTACAAGGGCTTCTCTTAGCAGTCTAATTTCCTCTAATGGTGTTCAGCCATTTTTCAGCTGTGTTCTAAACCTTGATCGAAAATGGATTCTCTTGATCGGGTTCTTATTCTATTCATTCCTGGATGGGTTGTAGTACCTATGGGCCCACTCTGAGTCTATTACTATTCATCTACGGTACTGTGGTTATGTCTTAAACTGCGTTGACACTACGCACATATAGTACAACTTTTTCGTGCGAAATTTCAGACACTGGCTATCCTAATTAATTTGGACATGCTGATTCTGAATTTATCAGTTTTATGTCCATCTGAGATTGTCTGGACCAGTTTCTGGATCTATGTGACTCCTACCCGGAAATCACCTTTTGTACTCAACTGACTCGTTTGAGTGTTCTACCTCTAAATATATCAGTTTTGGATTGAGAAAATGTCGTCTTGACCCCTTTGCTAATACTGTGCATGTCTCATATATGACTTCACGTTTTGTGCTCATTTAACTAAATTGAGCATACTTATTATAAATATATCAGTTTGGTGTCAAGAAAACCTCACATCGACCATTTTCTTAGTACTATATATTTATCATTCAAAATTTAACTATTATGCCCAGATAATTAGTTTGAGCATACTGATGACTATCTCATCAGTTCTGTGTGAAGATATAGTCGTCTTGACCAGTTTCTTGATACTATGTGCCACTCATGCACACTTACATGTAATAAGGTAAACCGATACCACTCTCGATTGCCCCTTTCACTGTATGAATAGAAATTAAACGTTTCTTTATTCATTTCATTCATTTAAACTAGAAGATTATAATGTACTCATCTACTTAATTTCTTATTACATGATAACTATATCTCAAGAACAGAGCGGTTATTACACTACTACTAGTGAGTAGAACTCATTAGTGTGCATATTGATGTTTACTAGTTTCCTATTTCAAATATTATAAATATTTATATTTAAAATTAGATTTTAAATTAAATATTTATAATATGTATTAATATATATATGTGATATTCTATACATATATATAATTAAATTAAAAAAAAAAGGAGAATAGGGATGAAGGAAAGTTCAACACGCAATTAATTGTGCGGGATGTTTTATGTAATATATTATAATGATAATATAATAGATTTCTAATTTTAAATTAATCTTAATTTTGAAGATTAGGAATATTCAAAAAATTGAAGATAGAAGTTTAAGATAACCTATTTTATTTTATAAATAGATATTTATATCAAGCTAAAAAAATACCTATGGTGGTTTGAGAAATCATAGAGAAAAACACGTTCCCTTATGCATTCTTGGTTTTCTCATGTATTGAGGCCAAAACAAAGACAATAAAATTGTAAATATGTAAATCCCACTATTAATTTAAAAAAATAAATAAATAAAAGCCCACTCTTTTTTGCTCAATCAACCACCAAAGGTAAGGTGTGGAAGAATGTAATATTGAAGGAGAGATATCATTCAGGAGTTTGTATAGTTTTTCATGAAGTTGTTTTCGAAATTATCGACAAAATTAAACGATGATACAAATCTATTTCTTTCTTTCATATATATTACATTAATATAATTTTAGCATAATAATGAAAAGTTATGAAATATTTATTGTTTCAGTCTCCCACTTCTGTTAAAATTTTTAAATATCATTTTTGAAACCAACATTTGGTGCCTTTAGATCAACTGTTGAGATTGCACATGATGAAATTGGGTTTTGGGCATAGGCTTTTTTGGGAGTGACCAATAGGAGGATGTCCGGAAAAGTTTCTATATAGGAATTGATATTGAGTGATGTCACAAACTGTCATACAGTAATTGTTACATTAAGAAATGTTCCTTTTTTTTTAGTTTATGTGTAATTGTCATGTTTGGTAAAAATCTAACTGTTCAGAATTGTGTGATGGCAGTAGGATATTTTTCATATACAACCACATGCATTTTGGTTGATGTAGCGGTTGTATCGGTTTGCGACTCAAATTTTATGAGCGTTTAAGGTTTATGTGAATTGAAGGTTCCATAGAAGACAAATCCTGAAAGCATACCAAGAAACATAACAAAAGATTTGATAATGAAAGAACAAATGTACAGATAATGCAAAGTTTAAGACTTTCTTAAACCATGCCTTAATTTTGCATTTTTTTCCTTGATTCTTTAGATTATGCTACATTGAACAATATCTGAAGTATAAATTGCAAAGTAAATAAGTAAAACCTGTTATGACCACTGAAATCAACAAAATGCGCACAATCTGTACAGAAAAGCAAATGACAAAGTTTATATTATTTGAATACACCATGTACAAACTATGAGGCTCAGAATTCTTGCTTCAGTGCCATATGTTCAATATCAAATTTACCTTTGTACTCTTACAACAGTGTCTTTTTGGGATTTAGTGCAACAATGCTGAGCTCTTATTGCAATCTCAAACTTTCCGCTTGGACCAACATCAAATGGCAAAACTTCAGCATTGATCATTCAACAAGTTTCGATTACAATTAGAATAGTATTCAGAGATAATGAAATCAGGAATAAGTACAATTGGTTCTCCCGAATCCCCGATTATAAGAATCTTGTTGCAATATGTTCCGCAATTGCCATACTTGACGTTAAACCAGGTGACTCGATTCCAAAGAGATTGACAAGACCATTTATCCCATGAATTTCTTCCCCCTGCATAAGTGAAAGTCTTCTTAGGCACTTTTTTTTTTTTTTAACCGATCCAAGTAACTCGCCAACCAGAATCTGTAGTAGTAGCACACTGAAAGCCAAATTGAAACAAACTAAACAAAGAAAACTAGATTGGTCAGTTCATAGTCACACTGGTTGCTTCTCTCACTGGAAAGTGGCAAAAGTTTATTCAAGTGTTATAGAAGAGAAACCCCATCACAAGAGCTCCATGTATTATCAGAAGAGGGTTAGTTCTCTCTCCTTCCACAAGAAATGTACACGAAAAAGAAAAGAAGAAAAATTAATTCCTTTCCAACCATATTTTTCCAAAATGTTCAAGTAAATTCTGAAACTTTCATAAGAAAGGAAAAAATCTCTAGTGCAAGCTTACCGTTTTTATATCAAAAAGAGATTCTTAGTTATATGTCTCGACTGCCTGTCACTTATTAAAGGATCATCATCCCGTAGTTATCCTTATTTTTTTCCGCTTTTTATTAGTATATAGGATAGCATGCATGTATTTCTCCCGATTCAGAGGACAAAGCTGTTACAAATTAGTTAAGGGAGTTACAAGGAATATTGGGTTGTAAGAGGGGAATAAGTAGTGTAACTGATTAGTGGTTGCTTTTAGTAGTTTGTTATGGAGTTAGTAGTATAAATAGCACTTTTTTTTTGTGGGCAGGTTGTTCGCGGCAGGGTGGTTGGGCTGGGGTTGAATCAGTAAAGAGAGAGAGAGGCAATTATTAGGGGATTGATTGGGAAAAGTCTTGAAGATTCCAAGCAAAGGGAGAGTGAGTGGTCTCTCGAATGACAACTGTTCTTAAATATCTTTGCAATCTGCTTTAAGGTTATTTTCTTCAATATTCTGATTTATTTGTTCAGTTTTCTTGCGCATTTTGTGTGCTATTCTTGTGTTCTTTCCTCTCATTCCTATCAAAAATTTCATGATCTGTTTGTAGGTGCAAGTCTCAAGATATATGATTGGGTAACGCAAACGGTATAACATAACAAAATTTAAGGCATTAGAAAAGTGCAAAATTACCTGTATTACAAAATCAACCGGCGGCTGTCCAGGACCTGAAAGCTTTGGTCGAATTCCTGCATATCCAGGCTGCAGAGAATCATCCTTCAAATTTGGGTAGTATTTTCTAATATCCACATAAAATAGTTCCGCACTGTTGGCACATACAGAATAGTCAAACCTGGGATTAAGGTTTGGTTAAGTCCCGAAGCATGTATCCAACATCTTTCACTTGTACAGGCACAGTAAGAAAATACGATTGATTAGAATATGAATGCAACGGCAGAATTCACTAGTTTTCATTAGGAAGATGCACCAGAAAGTTTATTGGATGATAGTGACAGTTGTTTCTAAGGAGCACTTCTCAAGTCTTTCATTCCACTTTCCCAAAATCTAAAATATGTATGCAGTAGCACCACACCTCTTAAACTTGTTACGCACTTTCATATACTTCAAATGACCTCCAAATGCATATGAATTTTCCCTCAATCAGCTAAACAAAGATTTTTTGGGTAAATAAAATAAATATCCCGTCCGTATGAAGGATAATTATCTTTCTATAAAGGGGGCTACTCTAGTACTCCTAAAGTCAGGGGCAAGTATACTATTATCGTGAAAGAATACTTGTTATGACAGCAGTATGAGGATTTTGACTTAAATGCAAACGGGGATATCGAAACATTACTTGTTTAGGAAGCTTGAAATTTCATCTACACCATCAATCCATTCAACATCAGGACCAAACTTCACCTGACCAACCAAATCCAAGGTAACGTGCACCCCAATTCCACCTTCTACTGGTATGGGATATATCAAATGTTCGAAAGGAGGAATTTTCACATTAGACAATGTGAAATAGCGACCACGAGCATAATATGCAGTTGGAATTATTGCATTGCGAAGGCCGCTGAATCTCTTTGCAAGTACAGGGGCACTCAAGCCTGCAGAATTCACAACCAGATCAGGATTGAGGATCAGGTCTGGTTGAGATGGAAAGCTCCCATTACAATTTTTGAGACATTTAGTTTCAGAAATATGAAGGCAAATGCGATTTTGTTGGAGATGGCCTCCTATAACAGTAGTATTATACGAGAAAGTTGCTCCATTATCTTCAGCTTCCCCCTGGACTCACAAGGGGGTGACATCCTTGTCAGTAAGCGTTTTTTAACTCTAAATGGAAAGAAACTGATAAATTACCATGTCAGGCCTTCATAACAAACAAATTACAAGAAACATTTTTGAGAACATAATTAATAATTACATGTTTAATTAGAGTGAATACAAAGAAATACATACCACTAAAGATAGCATTAAAGAGTGAGTATCAACAATCCCAGTGAGAGGTGACAGTATGGCTTTCAAGCATTGCAGTTCAGGTTCCATTCTCATGGCCTCAGAGCCCTCCATCATACGCAAACCAGGAACCCCATTTTCAGTTCCACGAACCAGTATGTGATTCAACTTTGGGATCTCTGAAGTACTTGTTGCAACCACGAGCTTGCCAATTTGTTTGTGGGGAATATTATGTTCAGAGCAGTACTTATGTAGCAAATCTCTTCCTCTTGCACAGAAGGTCGCCTGCAGAATGAATTGAATAATGATTGTAATGAAAAAACAAAACAAAATAAAATAACTATAAGAATGAAAAGGAAGTTTCACATTTTGTAAAGGACTAAATCGATAGGTCCAATTCAAGAAGTTGGGTATTAGTACAATGATTATAGAACCCTATACTGGGGAAAAAATACTAAGTAAATTTTTAATGAATTTATATTTATTTATGTGTATGAATCACGGGGTTACCAAAATGGGAGCCCATAAGGGTGAAATTTGATATATGTGTGTGGGGCTATGTTTTTGAGGTTAGTGAAAAAAATGTGTAAGGCTGTTATAGAGGTGAGCGCCATCAACCTCTAGCTCTTCTCACTCGTAGGTTTTGGCAGCTTGACAGCAACACCGCTGCTTCCAACAGGCAACCCACAAATTCTTGGACTACGTGACATAAACACTAAATAGATGACTATAAATTCCTGTCGGAATGTAAATATTAGATTAGGAGAATTATTTGAAATTTTCTTAAATTGAGGGATTTGATTAGTCAACTTACCAGATTTAGGTTACCAGATTTAGGACTGATTTTGTTTCCTACTTTTTCTGATTCAGTTTCCTTTTCTTTCTCCTATAATCTCCTATATAAGACCATGTATTATCAATTGTAAATGCAAGAAATACAAATTACTTTCTATTCCTTTGTGACATGGTATCAGAGCCCTAGGGCTTTTTTTTTCTGGGATTTCTCCTTTCTCCTACAGCCTTCATTGCTGCCGTTCAATCTTTTCTGGGATATCTTCTTTCTCTTCGTGCAGCCTTCATCGCTGCCCTTCCTTTCAGTCCTTCCCGTCCCTAATTCTTGACAGGGCAACCTTAATTGCTGCAAATATCATTCCTTCACCATGTCTACTTCTCAAACCACCAAAACCACTATCTCTAGCAGCCCTAATCCATCCAATGAATCCAATTCTGTTCAGAAAATTGGAGACTTGCAGAATATTCAGGCCTCCTATAGGCTCAATGGGAAAAACTACCTCAAGTGGTCTCAATTTGTCCGAACTTACCTCAAGGGAAAAGGGAGGCTTAACCATCTTATTGGAGTAGGACCGGCCACAAATGATCCGGCATTTAGAACATGGGACGAGGAGGATTCCATGATAATGTCTTGGCTATGGAATTCTATGGACCCTATGATTAGTGACACATGCATGTTTTTCTCTACAGCAAAGGAGATTTGGGAGAGTATTCGTCACACATATTCGAAGACCCATGATGCTCCTTATATGAGATCAAGATAAAAACAGCAGCCACTAAGCAAGGGGACAAATCTGTCACAAAGTATGCAAATTTGCTACAAAATCCATGCCAAGAACTCGATCATTACCTAGTTTTTGAGATGAAATGCCCTGAAGACGCTGCTATTTTGAAGAGTTTCATTGAGAGGGACTGGGGACTGGGTCTATGATTTTTTGGCTGGTTTGAATCCTGAATTTGACCAGGTTAGGATTCAAATTCTTGGCAAGGAGGACACACCGTCTCTAGAAGATACAATTTCATTGATTCGAGCAGAAGAAAGCCGAAGAAGTGTTATGCTTGAGCCACAAATCATGGACAGCTCTGCCCTGGCAACAAAAACCGAACAGGAGAGGGGGAAAACTGATCTGCCAAAACACCCAGGTAGAGAAAATCAATCGAAGGAAAACAAAGACAATCTCTGGTGCACCTATTGCAAGAAGTCGACGCACACAAAAGAGAAGTGTTGGAAGCTGAATGGAAAACCACCTAGTCGAGAGTGGGGAAACCGTGGGGGACAGCAAAGATCCCAAGCACACCTGGCAAAGCAGCCCAAACCCGAGGAAATTCCAGCAATAGGAGGGTTCAACAGTGAAGAAATTGAGAAGCTGAAAAATTTCTTGGGGGCTCTTGAAAAGCCTTTTGGAGCTTGCTCTTTAGCTCTTTCAAGTAAACCATCATTTCTTTTTTGTATGAATACCTCAGAAAATTTTTTTCCCAACTTATGGATAATAGACTCCAGTGCCACAGATAATATAACCCCTACATTCCCATTTTTCCACACGTATACCCCATGTCCAAGTAACCAAAAAATTGCAGTGGCTAACGGTTCTTTAGCTACTGTTGCAGGGTTTGGAGATATACATATCACACCTATCCTTATCCTTAAAAACGTCCTCCATGTACCAAAACTATCAGCCAACCTCGTTTCCATTCAAAAACTTACTCATGATCTTAAATGTTGTGCTACATTTTTCCCTTTTTATTGTGTTTTTCAGGACCAGGACTCAAAGAGGAGGATTGGACTTGCTAAGGAAAGAAACGGCCTTTACCACCTTGAATCATCTCAGAAAGTTAGGAACAATCTACCTTTGTCTTTTCTCAGTTCATCAAACAAAGATACCATTTAGTTGTATCACTTGCGTCTAGGTCATCCATCCTTTAGGATTTTAAAGGTCATGTTTCCTCATTTGTTCCAAGGATTAGATGTTTCCGAGTTTCATTGTGATATTTGTGAATTTGCCAAACATACTCGCGTATCTTTCCCTACCGGCAATAAAAGAAGTTCTTTGCCTTTTCATTTAATTCATAGTGACATATGGGGACCTTCTACTGAATCTAATATTTCTTGGGCTCATTGGTTTGTATCTTTAATTGATGATTGCACTTGGGTTACATGACTTTATCTCCTTAAACAAAAATCTGATGTTGGCGTTGTTGTAGCTAATTTCCACTCAATGGTTCAAGACCAATTTGAGATTAAAATAAAAAGCTTTAGGACAGACAATGTTAGGGACTACTTCAACCAAATTTTATCACCCTACTTCCAGTCACAGGGCATTATCCATGATTCATCATGTGTTAACACACCCCAACAAAATGGGATGACTAAAAGGAAAAATGGGCATTTACTCAACACCACCCATGCTGTACTATTTCAAGGGAATGTCCCTAAATCCTATTGGGGAGAACCCATCCTTATTGCTACACACCTGGTAAATAGATTTCTCTCACGTGTGTTGGACAATAAAAGTCCCATAGAAGTCCTTAATAGCTTCTACCCTCACTTTAGAACATCAAATGGCCTCACACCTAGGGTATTTGGGTGCACTGCCTTTGTTCATGTCCACAGCCAACATAGAGGCAAACTAGACTCTCGGGCCATCAAGTGTGTCTTCCTTGGTTACTCATCCACTCAAAAAGGGTACAACTACTACAACCCCGCGTCCAGAAAATTTTACATCTCCATAAATGTTACTTTCACGAAAAATACACCTTTTTTCTCCAAGTCCTCTCTTCAGGGAGAGAATTCAATGATGGAAGATAGTCTTTGGGAGACCTTCGAACCACTCAAAACACTTGACCTTCCTTGTGTTCCAACCCATATTGTTGAACCCGAGCTTGAGTCCTCAGAACAAGTCACACCAGAGTCACCCAACTCTCCCACTGAACCCAAGACATCTCCTGTTCTAGTCAGTGTCTCTAACAACTTTCCAAGGTTCCCTCAAGTGAATTCAAGGAGAAAGGCCATTCCAAAACTGGCGTATGTCCAAGAATCCAACTCAGACTCTACGAATGAAATCACGGTAAGATCTGATCCACATTTACACACACAACCTGTTGAAACATCCATTGACCCAACAAATGACGTTCCCATTGCTAAAAAGGTACCAGAAAATGCACTAAACGACCACTCTATCCATTATCTCACTATGTTTCTATTATGTATTGGTAGAAACAAGAAATTCAATTACTAGGCAACTGTTGTATTAATACTTAAAGAAAGAATTACAGGTATATTTGCAGACGTTTGAGAGGTCTGCTAGCTCTCCCTAATGACTCTCTCACTCTAATCTCGCATGTCCCTCACTCCCTAATTTTCTTGTATATATATAATTAACTCTTCCCTCCCAAGCGTTTTACCATTTCCCGCCTCCTGTCTCTCTCTGTAACTAATTTTCCCTCTATCCGATGTCTAACAAATTATAACTAATTCCTAACAAACTCCTCACTCTCTCCATTATTACTTGGTTCAATGACTTTCCTGCCTTTGTTTCCGATTGCGCCTCACATATGTAAAATGCACCAGGGTTCTAACATTACCCGCCGCCCAAACTTTCACCTTGTCCTCAAGGGGAAACAAGGGAAACTGCTGCCGGATTGCTGCACTGGGTTCCCATGTAGCTTCAAAGGCTAGCAGGCCCTGCTATTGGATCAGTACTTCCTTGGTACCGAAGGTCCTACCAAACTAGGTCGGACACCAAGAACTTCAGTCGGTTCTATAATCAGTTCCATTTCCTCATTGAGCTGTGGAGGAAGGTCTTGAACTGATTCCGTTGCTCCCACCACCTTTTTAAGCTGTGACACATGAAACACTGAATGGATGTTGGATGACTCTGGTAACAGTAGTTTGTAGGCTACTGCTCCAATACGAGCTAGAACTTTATAGGGCCCATAATACCGGGAAGCCAATTTCTCATTTCTTCTTTTAGTTAGGGACTTTTGTCGATACGGTCTCATCTTCAGGTAAACCATGTCTCCTACTTCATACTATACTTCTCTTCTTCTTCCATCTGCGATGCTTTTCATCTTTTCCTGTGCCCGTGTTAAATGTCCTTCTAAGACCTCATCCCTGTTTTGCAACAATTGTTCCATTGAAGCTACCTTAGTCAACCCTGTTCCTACTCTGATTAAGGGGGTGGATCGCGACCATATAAAATCCGGAACGGAGTAGATTTGGCTGCCGTGTGAAAAGAGGTGTTGTACTAATATTCTGCCCATGCTAGCCAGGTCACCCACTGTTTCGGTTTCCCAGCTGTGAAGCAGCGCAAGTAAGCTTCAATGCATCGATTGACGACTTCGGTCTGGCCATCCGTTTAGGGATGATAAGCGGTGCTACGCTTGAGCTCTGTCCCTTACAGTTTGAATATTTCGGTCCAAAAGATACTGAGGAATATCTTATCTTGATCAGAGATGATTGAGCGAAGGATTCCATGCAAACGGATGACCTCCTTCATGAATACCTTAGCCACGATTTGAGCTGAGAATGGATGTGGGAGAGCCATGAAATGAGCATACTTGCTCAGCCGATCCACCACTACTAACACATCATTGAATCCCTCATACTTTGGTAGCCCTTTTATGAAATCCATTGTTAAATCTTCCCAGACTTTGTCGGGTAATGGTAAAGGTTGCAATAACCCCCCGGGTGATAATGTTTGTTTTATTTTGTTGGCAGATCTGACATGAAGCTATATAGTCCTGCACATCCCTTTTCATCCCTATCCAATACCAATGGGTGGCTAGGCGTTTATAAGTTCGCAGCACCCCTGAATGTCCCCCTACAGGGCTGCTATGAAATTCTTGGAGCAACTTTTGGATGAATGGAGAGGATTTAGAAATCACTAACCTGCCCCTAAAGTGTAATCGGTCCTGCTCAAGGGTGAATCCGGGAAATAAGTCTTTTCCTTGCTAAATGTCTGAAACAATCTGTGACAAGCGTCCATCTTAAAGAACTTCTTGCTGTAATACTGTGAAGTCCAAGGGCTGTTGAACCGACATTAAATTCAATGATGTTGCGGCTGGTATCCTAGATAATGCATCAGCTGCCTTATTACCCGACCCCTGTTTGTACTGGATCTCAAATTCATAACCGAGCAGCTTGGAAAGCCATTTTTGGTGTTCGCTGCTAACCAACCTTTGTTCCAATAAATACTTTAGGCTTTTTTTGATCAGTCTTCACCACGAATTTGTGCCTCAACAGATACGGTCTCCACTTTTGTACTGCCATTACTATTGCCATTAACTTTCTTTCATAAATGGACTTGAGACTGGCTTGAGGGGAGAGTACCTGGCTAAAGAAAGCTACTGGTCCGTGGTCCTGCATTAACACTTCTCCCAATCCGCCTCCTGATGCATCTGCTTCAATTATGAATGGTTTTGAGAAGTCCGGTAGGGCTAGGACTAGCACTATCGTCATGGTTGTCTTGAGCTTATTGAAAGCATCATTTGCTGCCTCATTCCACCGGAACTTGTCTTTTTTTAACTGCTTGGTGAGCGGCCATGCTAATTTTCCATACCCTCCTACGAGCTTGCGATAATACCCTGTAAGTCCAAGAAACCCTCTTAATTCCCGTAAATTCTGGGAGGTTGGCCATTTAATCATTGCTTCAATCTTCTGTTGGTCCGCTACTACTCCTTCCCCCGAAATTACATGACCTAAATATTGGAGCTTCTGCTATCCAAAGATACATTTCTTTCTGTTGACATAGAATTGCTGTTACTGCATGATTTGTAGGATGGCCCCCAGATGTGATAAGTGCTCCTCCATCATGGCTGAGTAAACTAAGATGTCATCAAAGAAAACCAGCACAAATTTTCTGAGAAAAGGTCTGAATACCTCATTCATTACTGCCTGAAATGTTGCAGGACTGTTGGTCAGGCCGAAAGGCATCACCAAGAATTCGTAATGTCCTTCAGGGTTTCTGAAAGCGGTTTTTGGAATGTCTTCCTCCCTTACTCTGATCTGGTGGTATCCTGATTTCAGGTCCAACTTCAAAACACATAGGCCCCGTGTAATTCATCTAGGAGTTCGTCAATGACGGGTATCGGGTACTTATCTAGAACTGTTGCTTGGTTCAAAGCCCTGTAATCTACACAAAACCTTCAACTTCCATCTTTTTTCTTTACTAATAAAACAGGGCTTGAATACAGGCTTATGCTGGGTTGGATGATACCTGCCATCAACATGTCTCGAACCAGTCGTTCTATCTCGTCCTTTTGAAACTGCGGGTAGCGATATGGTCAGACATTGATCGGAGCTATCCCTTCCTTTAGCACTATTGCATGGTCTCTAGCCCGAGTAGGTGGCAATCCATCAGGCATGTTGAAGACCGATTCAATTCGGTTGAGTAATTGCTGCAAAGCCTCCGTTGTGCCCATGTTATCTTCATTTTCTTCCACCAGTACTTGGTTAATCTGTAACATCATCCCTTCCCCCTTCCTCCGAACAACTTTCATCATAAACTTGAGGGAGACCATCGATTTGCACAGTCCCGAGTCACCCTGAAGAATGACCTGGGACTCCCCTATTTTGAATCTCATCGTGAGAGCTTGCCAGTTAACGTGCATTCCTCCGAGAGATCCCAACCATTGCATGCCCAATATTACGTCCGAACTCCCCAGTTCTAAGGGAAGGAAATCCTCAACTATTTCTATTTCCTGCAAAGACAACACGCTCTTTTACATATGCCTTCCCCTCGTACTGACAGACCCATGCCCATGACTACCCCATATCCTTCAATTGTCACCATAGGAATACCCAGCTTCTTGACTATCTCGGTAGCAATGAAATTGTGTGTGGCCCCTGAGTCAATTAAGACCACGACATCCTGTGCCCCGATCTTCCCTTTTAACTTTATGGTCTTCGAGGTGATCAGACCAACCACCAAATTTAAATAGATTTCTACCAGATCAAAAATACTGACCTCGTCTTCCCTTCCATTCTCCATCTGCTTTGGCTGGTCTTCATCGTGAATGACTAGGACCTGCAACTCTTTTCTTTTGCAAACGTGGCCCACCGAATATTTCTCGTCACAGCGGTAACATAGGCCCTTCTCCCTTGTCTGTAGTTCGGCGTTGGTGAGGCGGTGAAAGGGTGTCTCGTTTCTCGGGTTCATAGTCGCCTTCTCTGGAGCTGTAAGTGTTCGGCCCCCAATGGCTTATGGAATCCGATTATTCCCTCCAAAGCTGTGCAAACCCTTATAAGCTGAACTCAGGCCTCGACCCGTAGGCATAGGATTTGTGTTCTTCTGGCTCATTCTAGAATTATTTCTTTCTTCAACCCGCTGGGCAAAATCCATAATTCTTGCCAGCCCACTTGGTTGCATCATTCTTACTTTCGCTCGGATTTCTGGTTTCAGCCCAATGATGAAGTTGTCTTCCAAGACTGGTTCCGGCATGTTCTCCGGGGAAGCCGCGTGAAGCTCGAACAAACGCCTATACTCCCGTACCGAATCGGTCTGAATTAAAGATAGAAATTGCTCACAAATGGTACCCTCCTGAGTTGGACGAAACCGATCGACAACCATCCTTTTCAGCTCCTCATAGCTGCGTACTGTCCGTCAGCGGTCTTCCCACTGGAACCAGACCAGCACCTCCTGCCTCGAGTTTTTCTTTTTCAGTCATCTGGTTCAGGTTGAAGAACCTTTCGACTCTATAGATCCACCCGTCGGGGTTCTCTCCATCAAAAATCGGCATCTCAATCCGACGGCATCGGTTCTCCCAACTCCCTTCCCCTTCGCGAGGCGTCTCCTCCGATCGATCGACCATGGTGGCTGTTGACATTGCAGTTGATGCCGTTGGGTCCCGGTTTTCCTTGCTAGCCTGTCCAGGTTGCTTCAGTAGCTGATCCAATTTCCCCATCAACATCTCCAGGTTTCTTTCCAAGGTCGGAATCCTCACCAGATCTTCCCTCATTCTTTCAAATTCTCTCTGCATTTCCACCCATACCGATCCCACCTGTTCCTCCACCGTGCCCAAACATTCGTCCACCCTTTTAGCTGCCATGTCTCCCAGGCTGTGAATGCTCTGATACCAATTTGTTATGTATTGGTAGAAACAAGAAATTCGATTACTAGGCAACTATTGTATTAATACTTAAAGAAAGAATTACAGGTATATTTGCAAACGTTTGAGAGGTCTGCTAACTCTCCCTAATGACTCTCTCACTCTGATCTCGCACATCCCTCACTCCCTAATTTTCCTGTATATATATAACTAACTTTTCCCTCCCAGGCATTTTACCATTTCCCGCCTCCTGTCTCTCTCTGTAACTAATTTTCCCTCTACCCGATGTCTAACAAATTATAACTAATTCCTAACAAACTTCTCACACTCTCCATTATTACTTGGTTCAACGACTTTCCTACCCTTGTTTACGATTACGCCTCACATATATAAAATGCACCGGGATTCTAACAGTTTCCCTTAAGCACCTATCACCAACCCACAAAAGGTTCATTGTGAGTCTAAACACCATTGCTATCCCTAATACAGTTTCTGAGGCATTACCAAAAAGGGAATGGAGGGATGCCATAAGAGAGGAGATGAGTGCATTGGAAAAGAATAAAACCTGGGAGATTGTTGATAAGTCGAAAGGGAAGAACATTGTTGATTGTAAATGGATATTCACAGCAAAATACAAGGCTAATAGATCCCTTGAAAGATATAAAGCAAGACTGGCAGTCAAAGAATATACTCAGACTTACGAGGTTGACTATCAGGAGACTTTTGCTCCAGTTGCAAAAATGAATACTGTGAGAATCCTGTTATCACTAACTGTTCACCTAAACTGGCAACTCCTACACTACGATGTTAAGAATGCGTTTCTTCATGGGGATCTAGATGAAGAAATCTACGTGAACATCAAATCAAGATTTGAGGGAGACACAGGTAACAAGGTGTGCAAACTGAGAAAGGCCCTTTATGGATTAAAAGAATCTCCTAGAGCATGGTTTGGGAGATTTGCAAAGGTCATGAAGGAGTCTGGATATAAACAAAGTCAAAAGGACCACACTCTCTTCATCAAGCATTCAACTACAAAGGGAGTAACTGCTCTTCTAGTCTACATAAATGATATTATGGTGATTGGGAATGATGAAACAGAGAAGCACGAATTAAAGCAAAGACTGGTAAAGGAGTTCGAGATAAAGGAATTGGGGAAACTAAAGTACTTTCTTGGTATTGAGATGGCATATTCTACACAAGGGATCTTCATATCTCAGCAAAAGTATGCGACAGACTTATTGGTAGAAACAAGGAAGATTGGGTGCAAGCTAGTCTCTACTCCAATGGATCCAAATCATAAGTTAGGAGAAGCTAAAGAGGAACCGGTTGTTTACAAAAGAATGTACCAAAGGTTGGTTAGCAGACTTATATACCTTGCTCACACTCGGCCAGACATAGCATACTCGGTGAGCGTGATCAGTCAATTCATGCATGATCCAAGACAACCTCATCTTCAAGCTGCTTATAGGGTGCTGCACTACTTGAAAAGAAATCCAGGGAAAGGAATTTTGTTCAAGAAAAATGATACTCTTGCTCTAAAAGCCTACACCGACGCTGACTATGCAGGTCCCCCAGCAGATAGAAGATCAACTACAAGGTATTGTATTTTTTTAGGAGGTAATCTGGTAACATAAAGGAGTAAAAAGCAGAACATGGTGGCAAGATCATTTGCAGAATCAGAATTTAGGGCTATCACTCGCGGATTGTTCGAACTACTCTGGCTGAAAATTATTCTGGATCATTAGCGAGTCAAATGGGAAGATCCTATAAAGCTCTATTATGACAACAAGTCTACTATCAATATTACTCATAATCCTATTCAACATGATAGGACAAAGCATATTGAAATTAATAGACATATCATTAAGGAGAAATTGGAGGAAGGATTAGTGTGCATGTGCTATGTTCCATCAGAACATCAACTAACTAATGTTCTAACGAAGGGTCTAAATAGTTCGAGTTTCTATGTTTTTGTATTCAAGCTGGGAATGGAAGACATCTATTCCTCAGCTTGAGGGGGAGTGTCGGAATGTAAATATTAGAGTAGGAGAATTATTTGAAATCCCTTAAATTAAGGGATTTGATTAATCAACTTATCAGATTTAGGTTACCAGATTTAAGACTGATTTTGTTACCTATTTTTTCTGATTCAGTTTCCTTTTCTTTCTCTTGTAATCTCCTATATAAGACCATGTATTATCAATTATAAATGCAAGAAATACAGATTACTCCCTCCCTCCCCCACTCCCCCCTCCCACCCCCCCCACCCAAAAACAACCTCGAGTCCCGCTATCCTTTCGCTAATTCCCTCACCCCTACCTCCTTCAACATTTCCTTCCTACCAAACAAGCTCTTAAATCAAATTAACCGAACAAGAAGGGTAAAAAAGAAAAAAGAAAAAGAAAAGGTCCAATTTCAAGAAGTAGTACACCAATGACAATGACACTAGAGCCCCGAAAATAAATTGAAAAAAAAAAAACTGACAAAAAAGTCTACTAACAGTTGTTGGGGAAATTGGATAACACCCATATAGTCAAAGCATAGCAGTAAAATAGCTCAAACATAAACAAAAAGAAGACAAAGATTTACATAATTTAACAAAATTGCCTACATCTATGTGCCAAAAAGGAGAATAAATTCACTAACAACTTCAAAATTATACATTCATTAAACTCTAACTACCTCTTTCTACTTAAAACCCCTTACACCCTTTACTTATCTCTCTTCTTACTTTTTTGCAAAAGGACACACACTTTCTCAATTTTTCTACCAACACATAACCTTAAACAAAAAGACCTATTTATAAACTTTTAATGGACAACAATATGAAAACTAGCCCAAACTCATAAACAGAAACTTACCCAAAAAAATTTTGAGTCATAAAGCCTAACACCAATAACAGAAGAAATGTGTTCATGAATTTTCTTTTTCCTAGTCTTCTAGTTGAATGTATACCGGGCATATAAGCATCCATATCTCTTGCACTTTCTAGTAAAATCCAGAAACTGTAGAAGGATTTAACGGCTGACTTACTGACGATCCCAGAAATAATCAAACACAATAAAAGTGAATTTTAGTCCTAAATCCAACTAATCCTACCCAAAACGCAACTGCCCCTGGTGTCACTTACACTACTAAATCTAAAGAAACCAAAATCATATTTCGGCTCCCACATTCCAAAACACTGATATATATATATATATATATACAGACACACACACACACACACACACACACACATATATATTTGTCAAAAAAAAAAAAGATATGAAGAAGAAGATGAGACAGACCTTGAGAGAACCAGGAGGGTAGTAGATTCCGGCATGGATGACCTCGCTATTGCGGGAGGTGGTGCCGGTGGCGAAGGTGGCAGCGGGGTCAAGAACGAGAACATCTTTGCCTCGGAGAGCCAGCTCTCTGGCAACCGCCGCTCCCACCACGCCCGCCCCTATCACGACGCACTCAACTCTCTCCTTGGGAACCTCCGTCGACAAAGTCTTCGCCGCCCAAAACGGCGTTGCCCACGCCCATCGGAGATTCCTCCTCGCTCCAACGCCTCCAATGGCGCGCTTCAGCATCATCCTTTTCCTCTTAGGTACACCCTTCACTGTTCTGTTTGCCGGTTGATTTGTGGCAATAATGTTGGCATGTTTATAAGTTCAACGAGCATTGTGATGCCAATAAAAATAAAAAATAAAAACAAAAATAAAAAATAAAAAGGTACATTTTGGGACCAGGCACAAAAGAAATTTAAAAAATTGAAATTAAAAAATAACGTTTTTTTTTTTCCAACATTAGATGATTGTCCAAAAAATCGGATGTTGTTTTTTTTTTTTTTTCCATCATGAAATCATTTTATTAATAAAAATAATTGAAAATTTATTAAATTAAAAAAATATCATTTTATTAATTGATTTGAGTCCAAATTTGTTGGAAAACAGGTATTTTGTGACGATGATGCTCAAAAGGAATCAAAAGTAATTAAAAAAATTAAGATTAATAAAATAACTTTTACTTGTTAATATTAGAATGTGTGGAATTATTTAATTCATATTCTTAAGAGTATTTTTTATCTAATTTATGCATTTTAGAAAAAATTAAAGATATACTGTGGTAACCGGGAATTTTAGATCCTCGAAGTAGGTTAAAATTGTATGAATATAGTAATTTTAATGAATAAAATATGAAAAAGTTGTGTTTTAATACTGTTGTGAATAGTGTAAAAAAATATTCTGGCAGTGTTAAAGTGAGTGAGTACGGGGATGGAAAATCTTACCAGACATAATTGGGTGAAACGGTTTGAAATCAGAGCCGAAAACCTTAGAGAATGCATTGAAATATACTAAAACAATAGAAATTTACGGTAGAAAATTCTGATCAAATGGAAGCAAAATAAAACAAACTGATCGCACCGGAGGTCCCGGGAACCCGCCTACGCGATTTCAGTGCAGTTCCGTTCTGTTCGATTTTCGGTCAAAATTTGACCATGAATTAATTAGTGAATTAATATGAATAATAGGATGACATCACCATGTTGATGTCATAAATCCATTTTATTTTTGTTAATTTGGAAAGTATTTTGAAAGGTGTATGGCTAAGATTATATCATCTTTTGATCAAGGGTTAGGATCTTGCCAAGATGATAAAAAAAATTTTATGGATTTTTTTTAAAGGCCATTCGGCCATGTGGAAAGGGAGAAAGAAAAAAATTTTATTTTGGCTCCAAAATCCTTACTTTTTGGTCCTTGAACAATTAACAAATTATTGAAAAAAATTGCTAAATGGTCCTTGAGTTTTGCCTATAAATAAGCATCAAAATTCATAAGAAAAAAAATAGAGAAACTAGCCAAACCCTTGCCCATTTCTTGCAGCCAAAACCGTGGCCTTTCTCCCCCCATCAAGCCAAAAATTTCTAAAATTTTCACACCAAAATAAGCTTCCATCTCATTTCTAGTATCAAGCCAACAACTAGTTAAGGTGAGCTTCTAAATTGAAGCATTTTTCCTTGATTTTCTATAGAAAATCCGTGGGTATGATGTGTAGAAAAACAATGAAAAAAATTGTTGTTTTGTTGGTTATATGATTGGTTTGGTGTGCAAGGGTTTAAAACATGATTTAGGGTTTAGAAACAAGCAAAAATCTTGCATGTTTCCATGAAAAATCTGTGGCTTTAGGGGTGTGAAAAATGATTGGGAATTGATGATATGGTTTAGTGTTTATGTTCATGTAATTATATGTTAAATTAAGCATGAATTGGAATAAGGAAACAAGAAAAATTGATGTAACATTTCATGCCAAAACCGTGGGTAATGAACACTAAGAAATGAAACTTTTTAGTTTTGAAAAATGTTGATAAAAACCCTAGTAGAGAAAACAAGATTTTCTATGGGATTTGAATGAAAAATCCGTGGCTATGCTAGGGTTAGAATGAACGTTTTGTTAGGTTTTGATGTTGAATTATACATTAGAAAACCTAAGAATGATATGTTGTGATGAAAAATTATTTGGTGATGATTAACATGTAAACCGAGGCTAGTTTGGAAAAATATTGTTATTTTGTGTTGATTCTTGAATATTAAATTATGTGGAAAATTTTTATACAAAATTTGGAAACTTTATATAAAATAGGCCTCTGGTATAGTACGTGGCAGGTACAAAGGTTCTGAGGCGTACCTAACGTCGGGAAACCTTAAAATATAAGTGAAAATGCTGCCGAAATTTCTAAAATCGGCATAAGGGCATTTCGGGAAACGAGGGGTAAAAATATTAGACTAGGGGAGGAAACCGGGACCCGTCGGTGGATTAGTGTTAGAAATGGAAAACCAACCCAAAAAGAATAGTAAACCGACCATAAAGGACTAAAATGCCTAAAACAGGGAAAAAAAATTCATGTTAGGGGTATTTTGGAAAACGAGGGAAAAATTTAATTCGGAATAGGAAACCCGAGTTTCTCGAGGACCAAGGGCCAAAGACGGGATGAAAAGCGTTTTAAGAGTAGTGAAATGGCCATTTGAGGCTCCGACAAGCTCGAAAAACGAGAAACGACCCTAAGTGACGGATGAATAGTAATCGAGGGTCGGGAAAAATGAAATTGAGATTTTGCAACAATTTAAGCTGTAAAATGATACAGAAGTCTATGGAATATTATTTTAAAATAATTGGGCTTAGAAAATTTGAGGAAAATGATAGAACGGAATAGTTACAGTCCCGAGACCTGTTAGGGGTAAAATGGTCATTTTGATCAAAAATTTCTGAAAGGCTCGGAAAGAACCCTAAAAGAACTAGAATAACTTAAATAAAATTCTACGATCCAAAATAGAGATTTTAGATTTAAAAATCTAGAGTTTAAATAGTACACGGGCGTGTACAGTGAAACACGGCCATGTAGAATAGAACAGAAAGAAACACGGTTAGGGACACGGGCGTGTTGCAAACCGTTTACCACATGAGGAATTGAAATGTTGTGTAAAATTTATCATATAATAAATACATTTAAAGTAATAATTAATGAAGGGTATTAACAGACGATATTATGTCTGTAGGAAGCCAAATTAGAGATAGAACTATAGAAGAGTTCCGGAAGTGGATATTAACGCAGTATTGGTAAGTTTAAGCATTTTCGTGTCTGCAACATGAAATACTGTGTTACTTTATTTGTACTAGATATACACTAGATATAAAGGTATAAGGACAATTGGGGATTAGTTAGTATAACATATCCCAGATAATGAGAAAAGAGAATATGTAAGGCCTACGGGCAATTGAGGATAGTGACCTTAAGGTGATGATTAATATCACTTGGTCAAAACTATAATTGAAATATGGTAATGAAACCATTAAGCGTACCGCCCCTCCAACATAGTGGTGGAGGTTTCTCAAGTCCTATGGGGATATAAGGGCTGTGGAGGCTGATGCTCTAGAGTCGCTCCCTAGGCCCTTCCAGTCAGCGCGCAAGATAATTATCGGTACTGCCATAAACAGAGCTCTAAACTAGAAAGTAAATAGAGAATGAACATTCAATAAAATGATGAAAATCATAATTGAGTATAACCGAAATATACATTAAGTATAGTGATTTCGGTTAAGATATGTGTATAGTAACCAGTTAGGCTAATGTGGATAGTATCCGGTTGAAGTAATGTGAATAGTATTCCGTTAGGGTCAAGTGAATAGTAACTAGTTAGGGTAACTATTACTATTTATCGATCCAATGTCAAAGTCACTATTTATGATGAATAGTACTATTCATGATGAATATATTATTCATAGGAAATAGAGTTTTCAATGTTTTTGAATCCGTATGATTTTTATTAAGTATGTTTGAATTTACTGAGCCTGTTAGCTCACCAGTTTGTTCATGTTATAGGTAAGAAACCTGTTCAGTAGATACTATGGATGGCGGCAGGATGTGCGCGTGTCAAAGGATAGGGAATTCACCGTGGACTTGGTCCTGCCATAAGTTTTTCGCTGAGCTTTTTAAGTTAATGAGTTGAAGTGAATGTGTTTGGAAACAAAATATACAGTACATATATATATTATATGTTGTATATTATGTTGTACTTCGTAAAGACATATAAAAGTTAGTATTGTATTTTACATAGCTTTCTTACTTGGTTTTATTAAGAGAAAGTATGTATTAAAAAAAGAATTATGGGCGAAATTTTAGGCCCTGATAATTAAGAGTTATGAGAAAGAGAGTTTAAAACTGACGATCCGGATTCGGCACATGAGCCGTCTTGGTCGATCGCAGAGTCAGTTCATGACGGTTGCATGCGGTCGGAATCGGGGGGCGTCACATATACAATTAATTTCTATCTCATTTAGGTACTTTCTTATTTTTGTGTAAATTAGTTTCTTTATTTGTTGGAGTAGCAATTTTTTGGGCTGCTCTATATATGTACTATGTAGTTCATATCCAGAACGTTGAAAATGAAAAATTCTTTCTCTAAAAAACATCATGGCATCAGAGCCTCCTCTTACCCTTATCTTGAAACCTTAAAGACTTACCTCACCCTTCTCCCTAACATGCTTTCCCAAAACCCTAAGATCCATTCAGAATGACAAAATACGGCATGAGCAGCCAATAGAGTGCACATCTGATGTCACTTCCTCACCTGAGGGATCGTCCATAATCAATACTAGGAGCACTGAAGGCCCTTTTCTTTCCACCACTAGACACAAACTCAATGGTTAGAATTACCTTCAATGGTCATAGTTGTTAGGAGTGTTGTAAGCAGGAAAGACATTTTAATGTATTTCATTTTTTTGAACTGGATAATAAATTATATTTAGAGGTTATTCATTAAATTGCTATGTGTCCTCATTTATTTACATGTTAAAGTAAATGTAAGCAAATAAGGCTCACTAACTGCTTGTATTAAACTATTACAATGTTGTATATAATGAGATTTTGTATGCGAGAAAACAACGTTTTAAAATAAGTAGTCTAAACTATGGTCTATAGTCTATAGGGTTAGACCGAGTATTTAACTCATGTTACAACTATTATGTTGTCTAAAGCCATTTGAGGGACGGTTTGTCTTGACTATCCGAAACTTTGACTCCGAGTAGAGACATAGATATGTTGTTTGGTAGTGACATATTAGACTGGGATTAAAGTGTAATTGATCTGCGTAGTCCGCTTGAGTGAATCATATCACTTTTGACATTCATTATGCAATAATCTTAATCCTAAGTAGATGAATGACTTCATGTATATGACTTGTATACTTTGATGTTCCAATGGCTAAAGCGTCTCATAGATAGTAAGCTTATAGACCGATTTGTTGGGTACATACTTGTATATGATGGAGGGTTTGTTTATAGATATTAGAATCATAACTCTAATAAGGAGTAAAGGATATCCTCTTAAAGGCATTATATTAGATGTGAAAATTGATAAGGCCTTGGGTCATCTGTTGAATAGATGACTTCTTATTCACATATGGTGAATAATCATTTTCTCATTCAATAGTATAATGGGACAAGGCCTTGGGTCATCTGTTGGATAGATGACTTCTTATTCACATATGGTGAATAATCATTTTCTTATTCAATAGTATAATGGAACTTTAAGATAGCTTGATCAGTAGGTTGAACCGACTTTGACTTAAAGCTGATCATGGATATCATATAAGGGTTTTATATACATGACAATGTCATTAGACTACAACTTATCACTAACAGCCCTGGTCGTGGGCTGCCAGCCCCCTCAGGGGCTAAGGCTACCCTCGGTGGCTGTGTACCTTCGAGCCCATGGCTCGATGGGGCGAGGGTCAGAAATTTTCAATTTTTAAATTTGAGATTTAATTTTAAATTATGTATAAAAATATGTAATTGTAAATTCAAATTTTGAAATTACATATTACTATACATAAGATTTAAATTGTTTAAAATTTAAATTTTTCAAAATTTGAATTTTAAATAATTTTTGGGATGAGAAATAAATGAAGAGGCTACATAAAGATGGATACGCAAAGATGGAGCAAAATTCAAGACCCAAAGAATGCTTTGGATGGAATTTTTGCAATTTTTAATTTTTCTTTTTTCTAAGATGGGACCATGGCTTGGTTGTTTAATTTTTCTGTTATTTATTTTTTCTATGATATGTCAAGGATGAATGAATATGTATTGATAGTTGATTTATATGCATATTTGATAACATGTCGTATAAGATAAAAGAATACCGCTTAAACTATATTGATCATGCATATTTTCAAAACTTGCATGTTTTTTAAAATATGGAGTAAGAGAAGGTTTCAAACAAAACCCACTGCCTCCATTGTTGATCCATATGTGAAAGCATGATAACGTCTCGCGTCAGGTTTGCCCTAACCATACCCCTTGGTAGGTGTTTACTGTCGTCAGTATTCTAGGTTGGATCTCTTATGTGAAAAACGTGTTCGAGCATGATCTTATTTATGACCACCCCTTGATGGCTTGGTAGAATGTGGATCGAACTACGTAAATAATGGTTACACACTCAAGACTCGTTTAGCTATTAACATTCCGTAGAATCTCTGTTAGCTAAACTGGTGGTCAAAATATGTGATTATTAGTATATGTCTTAACCTTCGAGGATTTAAAACAACATATATTAATTAGACGAAGTCCATGTTTTATCTATTTGTCTCATGACCACCTCTCGGTGACTTGGGGCAATAAGTACTGAGAATTATCGTTACAATGCTACATGTTTTTTAAGTTTCGTGTAGGAACATATTCGTATGTTTATTTGCTAAATTTTCGTTATACTTGCTTGGGCTTTGTAATGATGTTCTTATATAATTTTATTTCAGTTCAAAATGTTATCAACACCTCTTATTTTAATATTCATTCAAAATAAACTTAATGGCGATAATTATAAAGACTGGAAAAGGGATCTGTTAATAGTTCTCAGTTACGAGAGACACAAGTTCGTACTAGACGAACCATACCCACCTGGGCCCAGACCTGGCACACCACTTGATGAGGTCCCGGTTGCTTATACCCGTTGGAGAGAATCTAATGAGATAGCTCAGTGCTACATTCTTGTTAGCATGAGGAGTGCTTTACCAAAGTAGCGTGAGACCTACCAAGTTGCCAGGGAGATCATGGAGAACTTGGAGGACATGTTTGGAGGCCAAGAAAAATTGGCTTGACGGTCTGCTATCACAAGCATCTTGAACTCTAGGCAGAAGGTAGGTACTCTGGTGAAGGATCATATGCCCACACTTATGGTGTTCTTTACTGAGGCTGCTGAAAATGGTGCCGAGCTGGACTATGACACCTAGATCGAGATGCTATTTAAAACTTTGTCAAAGGATTTTGTGGGGTTTAAAGCCGCATACAATATGGCGACAAGGGAGTCAGGACTCACCAAGCTCATAAAGCAACTCCAAGCTTATGAACAAATGATCAGAGATGGTGATGCAATCCAACCTAGAAGAGAGGCCAACTTGGTGGAATCTTTTAAACCCTCTGGGAAAAAGAAGAAGCCAAAGAAAAAGCAGGCGGCTTCCAGTTCTTCTATTCTTCCTATCTCAGATGGGAAAAAGAAGAATAACAACAAGATGCCCAAGGACCCTAAAAAGTCCAAGTGCTTCCACTGTAAGAAGATAGGTCACTTCAAGAATGTCGGTGACCCAACTCGCTCAGGCCGGTGACTATTTTTCTTCTTCTTACTCTTATGTAACATAGTTTTACTTTTTATTTTGTGGAAACGTGTTTGAAAAACTTACTTTTGGTTTTAGAAATTGTACGTGAAAAACTATAGATTTTTTTTAAACAAAATATAATCTATTAAAAATACATATATACATATATATGACTTGTAACATACATATAAACTTTCTTGTTCTTATCATACATACTTCATAATTGTAAACACACATAAGTACTTGTTCTCTTTCTTTACATAACCGTTAATCCTTTCTTTCTTCCTTTCTTTCATAGCAAAAAACCTAGCGGGTCCACTTTCCTAACCATGACATCTCAGGAATCTGTCCGCCAGTCCATCAGTCACTTTCTTCATTATGTCGGATGCTTACCCTTGTCACCTACACCACAAACAGACTAGTGAGCTAAAGTTCAGTAAGTACAAACATACATGCAAAACCACTATGACTGTGGCAACTAAGGTTAGCCTTGCTATACTTTCTATTCTACGTTAGGGTTTCTTGTTAGGCCTTCTGTGCCTTAATTTCTGATCTCTTTATATTTCTTCTTATGAACTATACTGTTCTACTCTTTGTCTATAATACATTCTGTCTTTAGTTTCTTTCTTTTCTTTCTTTCTTTACTTTCACTTGTGGGCCCAATGTTAAACGTACCTAATGCGCGCAGACCAATGGGAGAAGGGGGAGCGACCCACCAACCTACCTCATAGTCATCTTAATCCATCGTATTTTATGGATGGATTGTAGCTCCTACACCTTTGGGGTAGGGTCCAACCAACTACCGCCCTTTTGGGTAACACCACATCTGTGTGGAGGCTATAGACCCGAAAACCTCACCTTAAAGAGGCCCGTACACCAACATTTAACTTTTCAATCTTATTATCTTGCTTATTTGTATTCTTGATCATTCTTTTTCTAAACTTTTCATCCAAACCTAATCTTCTTTTTATGCGACTTAGTTAGTATAATCAGTTAGTTGGTGGGTAGACAAGTAAATGCCTATACTTACAAAACTTGCACTAATGTGGTCGTCCTTGGGTCCTTCGCAGTTTCGTCCCTGTCTCTCGTTGGGTGTCCTATTCATAAGATACTCTCAGTTAGTACTATTGTCAATCGCTGACTTTTTTTTGATAAAACTTGATTTTACTGTTTTAAATCCTAATTAAGGCTCTATAATGGCTTTAGAAACCCTAACGGCCCTTTTTAGACCTTTGTGTAACTTTTTGAAAATTTAAGATTTCAACCCTAATTTTTGGCAAAATTACAAATTTTCACCTAGTAGGAATTTTTTTTTCTCTGTGTATTTACCGTTCTTTTAACCTTAAACTCAATTTGGGTCGTGAATAGCGATTTTTGACTTTGACCATAAATAGTACTATTCATAATGAATAGTAGTTTTGACTTTAATCGTGAATAGTAACTTTGGTTGTTACTGTCTAACGGTCCTTAAAACCTGAGCCGAGTCATACCAAGGCTCTCACAGTCTCCTTTTTTTTCCCCCTTTTTCTTGGGTCTTTTTGAAACTTTTTGGGCAAAATGACCATTTTGCCCCTGATAGGTCGTTAGATTGTAAAAGTTCCAGTTTAATGCCTAAATGGGATTTTCTAAGCCCAAAAATCATAAAATGATAAACCTACGGGTTTAATTTCCTTTTTCTATATTTTATGGATTTTCTGGTTGAAATGACCATTTTACGCCTAACGGGTCATTGGACCATAAAATTGTATTTTAAATTTTTAAACTAAATTTTCTAAGCCTAAAAAACCAGAAAATTAGCTTTCGAGGCCTATCATATATTTTTAGATTATTTTCTATCATTTCCCTAATCTTTACTTTCCCGGCCTTGGGGAAGTACTATTCTGACCCTTACTTCGGTTTCTGATTTTTCGATTGTTTCAGAGCCTCAAATTAACGTTTTACTAATTGTTAAAACGTTCACCTAGGCTTTCCCGACCTAAGTCTCCGAGGGCTCGGGTTTTCCTAACCTGACGCTAACTTACAAGTCATTTTCCAAAAACGTCCCCCCCCTCGGGGTTTGGTTTTTCTCACTTCACTCTTATTTTTAGGTTTCGAGGGGACGAGTTACTATTCATAAATCATCCTTTGCATTTTTTGGGCTCTAATTTCTCGAGGGGGTTCAGGTTTCCGACTGTGGGAAAATAAATCAGTAAAAATGTATTAGAGTGGCGCAGCGGAACAATAAAAATTTTTAGATCGTTAAATACCTCATGATGCCATATACAATAAACCAACAACAATTAAAACTCATACCTCAAGGACGCCAATCTGCAGGAGGAGAATGACCGGAGGGCTTCAACCAACTAGCCTTTTCTACTATTCTCCAATTCTCGAATGGTTGGGTGTGTGGGCACTCTGAACCTCGATCGGTATGCTAGCACTGTTAGTCTTCTTCCGACCACCCAGATCTTTAAAGAACTTATTGTCATGGTGGGCTGTGCAACAATAGGCCTGCTCACCTGATAGTTTGTGGTCTAAGAGAACTGGAGTGGCAAGACCTCTATTTATAGACTTACATGAGGTGATTCTCTAAATTCGAATTGGATTAGGAGATGATATTCTCCCTTATCCATAAGCACAAAATCTAAATTTTCCAAGGGGAAAATCCCAGCAATAAATTCGGCCACTTTAGAATAAATCCAATCCAAATCTAAACAAGATTTTAACTAGAATTTTATCTCACTTTTCAACCAAAAATTCCGAAAATCTAAGGAGAAAATCTCCACCAAAATTTCGGCCACTTTTGGATAAGGGAGAATCAAAATTCCACTAGGATTTTCAAGCTTGAATCTTATCTCATCCTTATCCAAAATAATCGAAAATCTCCTAGGAGATTTACTCTAAAAATTCAGCCATTATCTGGGAGGAGAGAATCCAAATTCAACTGGGATTGAAACTTGAATTTTTTCTTGAACCTTATCCACAAAAATCTGAAAATTCATTGAGGATAAACCTCAAAATTTTCGTCCATATTTGGTTAGGATTTGGATTCAAAATTCAAGTAGGATTCTAATAAGATTTTCCTCTCCATATCCAACTCAAATTCGAGATTCATTCCTTATAGATTTACTACAACAAATTCGAATCCTACTTGGACTGTGATTCAAAATTTGAATTTCAAATTTCAAATTTGAATTTCAAATTCAAATTTCAAATTTTAAATTTCAAATTTCAAATTTAAATTCCAAATTCGAATTTCAAATTCAAATTTCAAATTCAAATTTCAAATTTCAAATTTCAAAATTCAAATTTCAAAATTCACAAAACAGTTGTATTTCAAACTCTTGTTCTCATGGATAATTTTCTACAACTCCAATCCAATCTCAAATAAAATCATGGCAACTTTATTTGGAGTTCGAATAATTGTGTACTCTATTATCCAAAACAAAATCTGAATCCAACCGGAGAGAATCTTGTCTACCATCCTAATCCTATGTCAACACCATCCATGCATAATAAACTAGCCAATAGCATACACAGATCAATTTTGCCAACCGTTAAGGAATTATGTAGAGCTAGTAGAGGGACTAATTGGACATATATAATCAGGCTCCCGCAAATCCATATGATCATCATTCTTTACCGAACAACTCAATCATATGATTACTAATTTCAGAGTCACACCACTATAAACCTGAAACTGAACTCCCAATTATATACCGTATTACGTAAGCCTGTGACAAGCTATCGTCCAATGACCTTGTCATGTATGCATCATATGATATCCATGATCAGCCTTAGGCCAAAGTCTATTTAATCCTACTGATCAGGCTATCTTAAAGTTCCATTATACTATCGAATTAAGAAAATGATTATTCACCGTATGTGAATAAGAAGTCATCTGCCCAGCAAACGACCCAAGGCCTTGTCCATTTTCACATTCAGTATAATGCCTTAAAGAGGATACCCTTAACTCCTCATTAGAGCTATGATTTCGATATCTATAAACGAACCCTTCATCGTATACAAGTCATGCACCCAACGAATTGGTTTATAAGCTTTCTACCTCTGAGACACTTTAGCCATTGGAACATCAAAGTACACAAGTCATATACATGAAGCTGTCCTTTTACTCAGGATTAAGGTTACTACACAATGAACGTCAAAAGCATATCGATCCACTCAAAGCGGACTTCGTAGATCAATCACGCTTTAGTCCCGGTCTAATATGTCACCACCAAGCAACATATCTATGTCTCTACTTGGGAGTCCAGCTCCAGACAGTCAAGACAAACCGTCCCCTCCAAGGCTTTAGACAACATAATAGTCTTAACATGAGTTAGATGCTCAGTCTAACCCCATAGACTACAGACCATAGTTTAGACCGCTAACTTTAGAACATTGTCTTCTCGCATACAAAAGTTCATTGTATGCAACGTTCTAACAGTTTAATACAAGCAGTCAGGGAGCCATATTTGCTTACATTTACTTTAACATGTAAATAAAATGAGGACAGATAGCAACGTAATGAATAACCTCTATATATAACTTTATTATCCAGTTCAAAATAAATACATCAAAATGTCTCTAATACTTAGGGCATTTCCTAACAATCTCCCACTTGCCCTAAGTCAGGAGATGTGCCATGTTACGCATCCCCATCGCCTCTACATGCCTCTCAAAGCTTCTAGCCACCAAAGTCTTAGTAAAGGGATCGGCAATGTTGTCCTCGGACGCGATCTTACATACATCTACTTGTCCTGTCTCTACGTGCCCTCTAATAATATGATATCTCCGATCTATTTGCTTGGTCCTCTTATGGTGCCGAGATTTGCTTGTGTTGGCAATAGACCCAGCGTTATTATAGTAAAGTGTGATAGGCTTGTCAACACTCGGAATGACCTCAAGGTCTCTAAAGAACTTGCGGAGCCAAACCGCTTCTTTAGATGCCTCAGCCACAGCCATATACTCAGCCTCCATAGTAGAGTCAGCTGTGCAGCCCTACTTCACACTCCTCCACACAATGGCGCCTCCTCTGAGCAAAAACACTGATCCAGATGTCGATTTCCTTGAATCCTTACAAGTCTGGAAGTCTGAGTCTGTGTATCCTACGGGTGTTAGGTCCCCTCCAGAATACACCAGCATATAATCCCTTGTTCTCTTGAGATACTTGAGTATATGCTTTACTGCTTGCCAGTGCTTGGTTCCAAGATTCGCTTGATATCGACTCACCATACCTACTGCAAAACATATGTCTGGGCGAGTGCAAAGCATAGCATACATAAGGTTACCCACAGCAGATGCATAAGGGACCTTACTCATACGCTCTCTTTCTTCCGATGTCTTGGGATAGTCATCCAATGAAAGAGTTAGACCTGCAATAGAAGGTTGTGTACCTTTCTTTACCTCTTGCATTGTATATTTGTCAATTATTTTATCTATGTATGAAGTTTGGGATAACGCTATCATTTTGTTCTTTCGATCTTTGAAGAGACGAATGCCTATAACATAATTAGCTTCTCCCAAGTCCTTCATGTCAAACTGTTGGTGTAACCAAAACTTGACCGATGTCCTTAATATATTTATAAACACAGGGTTCATCAATGTCCTGCTCAAAACCAAATGTCTTAATCGCTTGATCAAACCTCTGGTTCCATGAGCGGGATGCTTGCTTTAATCCATAAATGGATCTAAACAACTTGCAGACTTTCCTTTCTTGGCCTTTCGCTACGAACCCCTCGGGCTGTATCATATAGATACACTCTTCAAGATGGCCATTCAAGAATGCCGTCTTAACATCCATTTGCCAGATCTCGTAATCGAGAGCCGCAACAATGGACAGAAGAATACGGATAGACTTCAGCATAGCAACAGACGAAAAGGTTTCATCGTAATCGATTCTAGCCTTTTGCGTGTACCCCTTTGCAACCAGTCTAACTTTGAAAGTTTCCACTCTCCCTTCCGCATCCTTCTTTCTTTTGTAGACCCATTTGCATCCAATGGGTTTTATCCCATCCAGTAAATCTACAAGTTCCCAAATAGAGTTGGATTTCATAGAATCCATCTCATTATTCATAGCCTGTTTCCAAGATTTAGAATCAACATCATTTATAGCTTCATCATAGGTAACCGGATCATCCTCATGCTTATGAGCCTCGGCCTGGTATACCTCAACATCATACATGAAGAAATTAGGTTTTTTCGAAACCCTCCCACTACGACGAGGCATCCTAAATTGTTGATCGTTTGTAGGTCTTGCATCGGAACTTGGACTTGCGTTCAAGACCGAAATCTGTGGAGCAGTTCTTTCACCCGATAACTCCTCTAGCACCACTTTGCTTCGAGACTTAAAGTCATTCATGTGACTTTCCTCCAAGAATGTCGCATGAGTTGAAACAATGACTTTTTGTTCCTTCGGGTTATAGAACAGACCTCCTTTAGTTCCCTTTGGATACCCTACAAACATGCACAATTCTGATCTTGGTTCCAATTTCTTCGCATCCCCATCCAGTACATGTGCCGGGTAGCCCCATATTCTCATATGTCCAAGGGAGGGCTTCCTGCCACGCCACAATTCATACGGAGTTATGGGAATTGATTTGCTTGGAACCTGGTTCAAAATATAGCACGCTGTTTGTAAAGCATATCCCCAAAATGATAATGGCAGCGTTGAATAACTCATCATGGACCGTACCATATCCAACAAGGTCCTGTTTCTCCTTTCGGCTACACCATTCTGTTGTGGAGTACCAGGTGCAGTCAATTAGGATAATATCCCGTTCTCTACAAGATGTCCTAGAAATTCGTTGGAGAGGTATTCGCCACCTCGATCAGATCGAAGTGTCTTTATGGATTTATCCAATTGCTTTTCTACTTCCACATGATACTCTTTGAACTTGTCAAAGGTTTCGCTCTTGCGGTGCATCAGATACATATATCCATACCTCGAGTAATCATCTATAAAGAAGGCATAATAATCGAACCCTCCTCGTGCTATGACGTTCATGGGGCCACATACGTCGGTGTGCACAATTTCTAAGAGCTCCTGAGCCCTTGTACCCTTAGCTCCAAAAGACCTCTTAGTCATTTTACCCTTTAGACAAGACTCATATTGAGGAAGACGTACCTCCTCCAGAGATTCCAGAGGACCGTCTTTTACCAATCTTTGAATCCTATCCTGATTAATATGACCAAGTCTTAAATGCCAAAGATATGCCTTGTTAGAGTGAGAAACTTTCAACCTTTTAGAGTTATCTATTAATTCAGTGTCAAGCAGTGAGTACATCTTTGGTTTGATCAAATATAGGTTTCCATCTATCCATCCAGAATAGATAAAAGACTTATTTCTAAGAATATCAACTCTTTTACTAAAAGAAACTGAATAAAAATCCTTTATTAAACAAGCTACTGATATAAGGCTCCTCCTAAAATTAGGAACATAAAAATAGTCTTTCAATAAAATAAACCTAAATTCATCAAAGTAAAGATAAATATCTCCCACTGCCTTAGCCACCACCAAGCTACCATCTCTAGTCCGCAACGAGAGGCTCCTACCTTGTAGACTTCTCGTTTCCACAAACCCCTGCATAGAAACACAAACATGATTAGTGGCGCCCGAATCAATGACTAAAGTGTCTTTCAATTCTTCCACCAAACACACTTCTAAGTAGTGAAGTTCCTTACCTTCCTTGCCCTTAGCGACTAGGATTTCCCGACAAGCCTTCTTAAAGTGACTTACCTTCCCACAACGAAAGCATTTGGACTTTTTAGGGTCCCTGGGCTTCTTGTTCTTCCTATCCGAGACAAAAGGATTAGAAGAACTGGAAGCCGCTTGCTTTTGGTTTGGCCTCTTCCTCTTCCGAGAGGGTTTGGAAGATTCCGTCAAATTGGCCTCTCCTTTGGGTTGGACTGCATCCTCATCCATGATCATCCGCTCATAAGCTTGGAGTTGCTTCATGAGCTCGGTTAGTCCTAACTCCTTTGTCGCCAGATTGTATGCGGCCTTAAACCCCACAAAATCTTTAGATAGAGTTTTGAACACCATCTCGATCTGGGTATTGTAGTCCAATTCAGCACCGTTCTCGGCAGCCTCGGCGAAGAATCACATTAGAGTGATCATATGGTCCTTCACCGGAGTACCCACCTTTTGCTTAGAGTTCATAATGCTGGTTATAGCGGACTGTCGAGCCAATTTTTCTTGGCCTCTGAACATGTCCTCCAGATTGTCCATGATCTCCTTAGCAACCTGATAAGTCTCATGCTACTTTTATAAAGCACTCGTCATGTTAGCAAGCATGTAGTATCGAGCTATATCATTGAATTCTCTCCAACGAGTATAGGCAACCGGGACCTCCTCAAGTGATGTGTCAGGTTTTGGCCCTGGTGGGCATGGTTCGTCCAGTATGAACTTGTGTCTCTCGCAGCTGAGAACTATTAACAGATTTCTTTTCCAATCCTTATAATTATCGCCGTTGAGTTTATTCTCAGTAAGTATTGAAATGAGGGGTGTCGGTGACATTTTGAACTGAAATAAAATTATACTAGACATCATTACAAAGCCCAAGCAAATATACAGTTAATTTAGCAAATAAAACATACAAGTATGTTCCTACATGAAACTTGAAAAATATGTAGCATTGCAATAGTAATTCTCAGCACCTATTGCCCCAAGCCACCGAGGGGTGGTCATGAAACAAATAGCTGGAACATGGACCCCGTCCAATTAATATATGTTGTCTTAAATCCTCCAAGGTTAAGACATATATTAATAACCGCTTATTTGGCCACCAGTTTAGTTAACAGAGCTTTTAGGGAAGGTTAATAACTAAACGAGTCTTGAGTGTATAACCATTGTTTATGTAGCCCAATCCACGTCCTACCAAGCCACCGAGGGGTGGTCATGAATAGGATTGTACCCGAACACATTTTCCACATAGGAGATCCAATCTAGTATACCGACGACGGTAAACACCTACCGAGGGGTGTGGTCAGGGCAGAACTAACGCGAGGCGTTACCATGCTTTCACATATGGGTCAACAATGGAGGCCGTGGGTTTTGTTTGAGACCCTCTCCCACTCAATATTTTGAAAAACATTCAAGTTTTGACAAATATGTATGATCAATATAGTATGAGTGGCACTCACCTATCCTATATGACATGTTATCAAATATGCATACAAAACATCCATCAATACATATTTATACATCCATGACATATCACAGAAAAAATAATTGACAGAATAACCAAGCCATGGTTCCATCCTAGAACAAAGAAAATAAAGATTACAAAATTCCATCCAAAGCATTCTTTGGGTCTTGAATTTTGTTCTGTCTTCTTATATCCATCTTTATGTAGCCTCTCCATTTATTTCTCATCCCATTAATCATTTAAAATTTAAATTCCAAAAATTTAAATTTCAAATTTAAATTCCAAATTCGAATTTCAAATTTAAATTTCAAATTCAAATTTTTAAACAATTTTAAACATCATGTATAATAATATGTAATTTCAAAATTTTCAAATTTTCAATTACGTATTTTTAAACATGATTTAAAAATTAAATCTCAAATTTAAAATTCAAAATTTTTCAGTTTTTGAACCATCGTACCACCGCCCCAGAAGGCGGCAGTCGCCGTGGGTAGCCCCCAGCCTGCAGCGCCAGGCTGCACGCCCAGGCTGGGCGCAGCAGCCGGCAGGCTGCAGGCAACGCCTGTAGCCACAGGCTGTACGCCCAGGCTGCGGCCAGCCTTGGGGAGGCCACGGTCACCCTCGGCTGCAGGCCAAGCATGCGGCTGTGGGTGGTTATGGCCTGCACAGCGGATGCCGTAGCCCCATCCTGCCAGAGGGCAGGGGTTGCAGCCCTACCAAGGCCCGATGGCCTATCCCGAGGGGTCGTGTCTCGATTTTCATGCCATATTCCAATTTACCCATTAGGATCTCCAAAAATTAATTTGAATCCCAATTAAATTGAAATTTTCCACACAATCAAAATTTCAACCTTTAAATTAAATTTAACTTTTGGGAAAAATAAATTACGGTCTTCAATCTTTAATCTCCTCCAAGAATAATTACATAAATAATCTAAACCGTTTCCGGTGTACAAAAATTCTAATCATAATAATTCTAAGAGACAAAATTAAAATCCATGGGAAAATTACAATGTTAATAAACTACTCCCATGGTTACATAAAAATTCCTAGATACAATTTTTCTAAATTCTAAGGAACCATAACCGGCAAAAACAAGCGTGCTTATAATAATTCAAAAAATTAAAATAACCACATACTTTATACATAATACATGATAATAACATAAAGGAAACCTAGAATACCACTCTCTAAATATCAAATCCATACATAAATAAAAAGACTAAGTAATTGTCTAATTTATGTACATGGCATAGTCATGAGATGGCTCTGATACCAATTGTGGGAAAATAAATCGGTAAAAACGTATCAGAGTGGCGCAGCGGAATAGTAAAAATTTTTAGATCGTTAAATATCTCATGATGCCATATACAATAAACCAACAACAATTAAAACTCATACCTCAAGGACGCCAATCTGCAAGAGGAGAATGACCGGAGGGCTTCAACCAACTAGCCTTCTCTACTATTCTCCAATTCCCGAATGGCTGAGTGTGTGGGCACTCTGAACCTTGATCGGTATGCTAGCACTGCTAGTCTTCTTTCGACCACCTAGATCTCTAAAGAACTTATTATCACGGTGAGCTATGCAACAATAGGCTTGCTCACCTGAGAGTCTGTGGTATAAGAGAACTGGAGTGGCAGGACCTCTATTTATAGACCTGCATGAGGTGGTTCTCTGAATTCGAATTGGATTAGGAGAAGATATTCTCCCTTATCCACAAGCACAAAATCCAAATTTTCCAAGGGGAAAATCCCAACAATAAATTTGGCCACTTTAGAATAAATCCAATCCAAATCTAAACAAGATTTTAACTAGAATTTTATCTCACTTTTCAACCAAAAAATCCGAAAATCCAAGGAGAAAATCTCCACCAAAATTTCAGCCACTTTTGGATAAGGGAGAATCAAAATTCCACTAGGATTTTCAAGCTTGAATCTTATCTCATCCTTATCCAAAATAACCGAAAATCTCCTAGGAGATTTACTCTAAAAATTCGGCCATTATCTGGGAGGAGAGAATCCAAATTCAACTGGGATTGAAACTTGAATTTTTTCTTGAACCTTATCCACAAAAATCCGAAAATACATTAAGGATAATCCTCAAAATTTTCGTCCATATTTGGTTAGGATTTGGATTCAAAATTCAAGTAGGATTCTAACAAGATTTTTCTCTCCATATCCAACTCAAATTCGAATTTTATTCCTTGTGGATTTACCACAACAAATTCGAATCCCAATAGGACTGTGATTCAAAATTTGAATTTCGAATTTCAAATTCGAATTTCAAATTCAAATTTCAAATTTCAAATTCAAATTTCAAATTGAAATTTCAAATTGAAATTTCAAAATTCAAAATTCAAAATTCAAATTTCAAAATTCACAAAACAGTTGTATTTCAAACTCTTGTTCTCATGGATAATTTTTTACAACTCCAATCCAATCTCAAATAAAATCATGGCAACTTTATTTGGAGTTTGAATAATTGTGTACTCTATTATCCAAAACAAAATCTGAATCTAATCAGAGAGAATCTTGTCTACCATCCTAATCCTATGTCAACACCATCCATGCATAATAAACTAGCCAATAGCATACACAGATCAATTTTGCCAAACGTTAAGGAATTATGTAGAGCTAGTAGAGGGACTAATTGGACATATATAATCGGGCTCCCGTAAATCCATATGATCATCATTCTTTACCGAACAACTTAATCATATGATCACTAATTTCAGAGTTACACCACTATAAACCTGAAACTGAACTCCCAATTATATACTGTATTATGTAAGCCTGTGACAAGCTATCGTCCAGTGACCTTGTCATGTATGCAGAACCCTCATATGATATCCATGATCAGCCTTAGGCCAAAGTCTGTTTAATCGTACTGATCAGGCTATCTTAAAGTTTCATTATACTACCGAATTAAGAAAATGATTATTCACCGTATGTGAATAAGAAGTCATCTGCCCAGCAAACGACTCAAGGCCCTGTCCATTTTCACATTCAGTATAATGCCTTTAAGAGGATACCCTTAACTTCTCATTAGAGCTATGATTCCGATATCTGTAAATGAACCCTTCATCGTATATAAGTCATGCACCCAATGAACCGGTCTATAAGCTTACTACCTCTGAGACGCTTTAGCCATTGGAACATCAAAGTACATAAGTCATATACATGAAGCTGTCCTTTTACTCAGGATTAAGGTTACTGCACAATGAACATCAAAAGCAGATCGATCCACTCAAAGCGGACTTCGTAGATCAATCACGCTTTAGTCTCGGTCTAATATGTCACCACTAAGCAACATATCTATGTCTCTACTTGGGAGTCCAGCTCCAGACAGTCAAGACAAACTGTCCCCTCAAAGGCTTTAGAAAACATAATAGTCTTAACATGAGTTAGATGCTCGGTCTAACCCCATAGACTACAGACCATAGTTTAGACCACTAACTTTAGAATATTGTCTTCTCGCATACAAAAGTCCATTGCATGCAACGTTCTAACAGTTTAACACAAGCAGTCAGGGAGCCATATTTGCTTACATTTACTTTAACATGTAAATAAAACGAGGACAGATAGCAATGTAATGAATAACCTCTATATATAATTTTATTATCCAGTTCAAAATAAATACATCAAAATGTCTCTAATACTTAGGGTATTTCCTAACACCGACCCGACCCTGAACTTTTATCCCTCATTTCCTAAAATACCCCTTATGTTGCTAAAGAAATTTTGGCAGCACTTTCGCTAAATTTTGAAGCTTTCAGTGATTAGCAAACGCCTCGAAACCATTTAACCTAACTAATTTTATCATGTACTATACTAGAGGCCTATTTTATGCAAAAGTTTCTAAACTTTTTACATAAAAATTTTACATACATATCAACTTTTTTAATCACATTTCGAGCCACATTTTATGCACATTATGCTTGATTCTTTTTTTCACATTTACCACACCGAAAATTTTCACTTTTCCCCATTTGTTGGCCACGGCTTTTAATACACAAAACCTAGGCAAAGATTTCATCCATCCCATTGCACGTGCACCATGGATTTCCTACCAAAAATCTTAACAAAGTTTTGGTTTTCTAGAGTTTACTTAAAGTTTTTCTGTTCTACGTGAACCTTCCTAAACAATTTCTCATGCCAAATTATTTTTCTTGAACCATTAACCAACAACAATTCAACTTAAAATTTCACAATCCATCACATACTTGTTTTAAAACACTGATTTTTTTATCAATGCTAAAGTCCATAGTTGTTCATATTTTGCCAAAGTATCTTCATGAAACTTTTAGATAACATCTAGAAAAACAACTTTCATGTTTTGATTTTTGTCAAATTCGGCTTCTAAGGTCTTGGTTTTGTCAAAAATCCGAGACTAGTTACACTTATGCACTAGGTGACCCGATTTCAGTACATAGCCTAAAACCATGTCTTCCACTCATTTCCTGCCAAAATGCCCTTCATGAAAGTTGTTCAAGATGAAATTTCCTATGACTTTCATTTTTTAACTTTTCTCAAATTAAGCCATCTACATAGCTGAATCTGAGCTGCAAAAATTCAGATTTTCTTAGGTTTCATGCATCAAAATTTCGTACAAAAATAACTTCACTAACCATCCTCACCATAGCCACTGATTTCTTGATAAAAACCTAACCAAACTTTGTTTTCAAGCTACCAATCTTGTTGTTTTTCATGCAACCAAAGCACACTAATCCTTTCTTAGAAAAATACAAACAATAACAACACTTGATTCATTCAAAACAACAAGCTTTCATCACCAGGAACTTCAACACTTCCCACACAGTTTTTGTGCACCAAATAAAGAGGAAAGTTTGAGTTGTATAACTCACCTTGTTAGAATGATGGAAGGTAACTTATACTCTAAATTTTTAACTCCAAAACTTGAGAAATTTCTTGGTGAAGGGGGGAGAAGGCTACTGCTTCAACAAGGCAAGGAAGAATGGTGTTTTTGGTAAAATAAGCTGCGATTCTTTGGCTTCCAAAAAGTGGCCGAACCTTTTGTAAGAAGAATGGATTAATTGGCTTTGTTTTGGCCTTATTTGTCACTTTTGGCCAATGAGAACCTTGTAACCATTTCTTTCCATGATTTTCTAAAATCAAAATTCCTTAATTTTTTCACTTTTTGGACCATTATATCAAAGATACACTTAATCTTGGCCCTTATAACTTTTTGACCAAAAATCGACCCAGGTGAAACTTTCCCGGAATTACCCTGGCGGGTTCCTGGGGTCTTCAATGTAGTTAGTTTGCCTTATTCTGCTTTCGTTTGTCCAAAATTAATTCCAAAAGTTTTTCGTCTTTTAGTGCACCTAGTGTACCATTTAGGGTTTTCGATGTTTAGCACCATTTCTTCCATTTTGCTTCGGTAAAAATTTCTATCACCGGAATCCTGTATTTTAACACTGTCAGAACATTTTATCACATTCTAATCAGTATTAAATCATTCATTTCTCATTTAAAAAGATGAAATTTCACTGTATTACATACACTGTACATACCTCCGTGTTAGGAAATGCCTTAAGTATTAGAAACATTTTATGTATTTTGAACTAGATAATAAAATTATATATAGAGGTTATTCATTACATTGCTGTTTGTTCTCATTCTATTTACATGTTAAAGTAAATATAAGCAAATATGGCTCACTGACAGCTTGTGTTAAAACTATTAGAATGTTGCATGCAATGGATTTTTTTATGCGAGAAGACAATGTTCTAAAGTAAGCGGTCTAAACTAAGGTCTGTAGTCTATGGGGTTAGACCAAGCATCTAACTCATGTTAAGATTATTATGTTGTCTAAAGCCATGGTGGGGACGGTTTGTCTTGACTATCTGGAGCATAGACTCCTAAGTAGAGACATAGATATGTTGCTTGGTGGTGACATATTAGACCAGGACTAAAGCATGATTGATCTGCGTAGTTCGCTATAAGTGGATCAATCTGCTTTTGACGTTCATTGTGCAGTAACCTTAATCCTGAGTAAATGAACTACTTTATGTATATGACTTGTGTACTTTGATGTTCCAATCGCTAAAGCGTCTCAGAGGTAGTAAGCTTATAGACCAGTTCGTTGGGTGCATGACTTGTATATGATGAAGGGTTTGTTTACAGATGTGACGCCCCGTGCCCTCAGCGGCCCGGACCGTGACTGTAAACTCTATTACTTGCTTCTTTAGCTTTTACTTATACTTCCTCTTTAAAACTGATATTTAAACTTGCTGAATTTAATACCATAAATTTAGAGGGATTTTTTTTTAATATACGCGTACGTATTACTATTCACATACTTATACTATTAAAATGCGGAATTTGAAAAACATAAGGATTTCAATTATAAATACACAATTATATACTTGTTTATCTGATTCCTATTCACCAGATACTATTTAAATATACTACTCATACATATACTGTTTACTGTTTCAAAATACTATTTAATTGTCACCATTCAAAATATTATTTACTCATACTGTGCGAAAGAATACTCGAGGTGTATCCATAACCTCATCCTCACATCCACCTCCGCCGCCATTATCGCCCCTTGGTGTTTACGCTATAAGAAGCTTACCTACAGCATGAACACACTCCGTGAGCTTTACGCCCAGTAAGTACAATATGTTAACCGCAAAACATGTTTAAAATATAGCACATACTTAAAATCTTAAGCATGACATATATCACTTAATAAATCACATACCATATAAGCATATCACATATCATGTCATCACGTAACATGTCATAACACTGAATATAAAACTTCACATACTTTATGCATGACAGAAGCATCGTGTACTGTATGCACTCTACTAAAAAAGAAAGCATAGGGAACTATAACTAATGCATGATCCGGTTATGTTCATTTATGCTTCAAACTTCTCTTTTCTTTTCTTGTCTATTTAGGGCCCATGTGTCAGTACCGTGTGCGCGTAGACCAACGGTAACGCCCGAGGTCAACTAATGCCGATGAGCCGTCAACTGATGCTCAACTTTTGGCCTTAACTTTCTTTAACTGGAAACCCCTTCGACTGAAGGAGCCGGTACGACACACCTATTTATTTCCATCTTGTTTAACTGTTCTAGCCATACGCTTCTCTAAGCTGTCCCCAATCCTACGAGGTAGGGATCTATGGCTTCTAACTTGTTCCTTCATCAATCTACTCGATTGTGAAACTATATGCTCTTATGTATGCTGTGCAGCATCGTGTGCAAGATACATACTTAAAATACTAGAAAAGCATCATTTTAAATTCATTTTATCCATGCTGTAGGCCGAGTTGTACTTACCTGTCAACAGACAGTTTATACTCTCGCCTTCGTTACAATACAGGTACCTCCCTTTAATCATAATGCATTACATTAACATTCACTCTTAGGTCACCGTGGTCATTAGTGACTAATAAAAATTCTCGTTATGTGGTACTGATCCTTATCAGTACTAATTGCCCTCTTCTTAAGAATTTGATTTTCTAATCGTGGTTAATTAATTTATTTGCTTAATAAATTAATTCACGTCGCTCTTAGGTCACTCTATCGTTAGGAACTAATAAACTTATCGTTGTGTGGTACCGATGCCTACCGGTACCCAACTGCTCTACTTTGGGAAATTTGATATCTAATTTTTAATCATGCTTGATTAATTTGTCTACTTGACAAATTAATCACCGTCTCTCACTATCCCATTCAGACTTGGTCCTTGACTGGCTAACCGATCAGTCAACTGACTGAATACCTCCCGTATGACCATTTAGCCTGTCGGGTTACCGTTACCGATGTAATCGCCCCAAATTTTATACTTAGATCACACCCATCCCTCGGGTGGCACTATTCCGATCTAGGGGTCGTTTTCTTACATTTCGAGATTTCTAATTAGGCGGTTCACTAATCCTGTAAACGTCCGTCCTTCTTTCCCAGACCTAGGTCATTGAGGGGGCTCGAGTTTCCATCCCGATCACATTTTCACCCCTCGTTTCCTAAAATACCCCTTTGTGCCGTTTTAGAAATTTCGGCAGCTTTTCCGCTTAATTTTTGGGTTTCCGGCGTTTAGGAAACGCCTCAAAACCATCTAACCTATTCTAACCTGCCACGTACTAAACTAGAGGCCTAATTTTTACGTAAAAGCTTCACTTTTTACGTAAAAATATTCACATTTCCTCACATTCTCTTTTTCAACATTTCATCCCTTTTTTCTTACAATTCCTCAAGTCAGTAAACAATAATTCATACATAATTATTTCTAATAATAAATTGAGGAATCAAGGGATCAAAACCACTACCAAAATCGTTCCCGTCGGCGGTCGGGTGAACCGTTCGATCTCGATCGCACAATCTTTGAATCATCGTTCTCCACTTTTGAAACTCCGGTTTGCAAATCCGATGCCGCGGATGTGTCCGGAACGTCAAAAATAGGCCAATGGGCCATTCTTCAATTTTCGGTCTCCGGGTCGCCGTTGACCGGCGTTGACCACGGCGGCAATGGGAGTGGCGACCACCATCTTGAAGAGCTCGACGAGAGGAACCCATTGGTGGTGTCAATTTCACCAATCGAGGCTCCTATCACTGGAAATCGGCCCTCGAAAAGTCGGCGACGGCGGCGGTATTGGATCTTCATTTTCCGGCGTTGTTGCCCAAAATTGATTTGGGCCTTTTGATCTACGTGTTGTTCTGAGCATTTTGATACCGACCTTGCAACTCAACTCCGCCGGAATAGCGAGATTCGATGGCGGCGATGGCGACGGTGACGGCGAACCTTGGGCGGCGTGATCCGGCGACTGTTGACGTGAAATGAAGCCTGGGTTTTGTTTTACTCTTCACCATGAATCCATTGGGACCGGAATCGTGGCATTTGGACGTCGGACGGCGGAGAAATCACGGTTTGAAAAATTCGGCCACCGGCGGCTTTAGGCGGCGTTCTCCGACGTCGATTCCGTTGACTCGGCACACCGTTGGACTCAGCTTGTCGAGAGCTTTCCAATGGTGCCGGCGGTGTCAAAAACGGAGGCCAGATTCGATGGTCGGTCACTGTTCATCTTCGTGTGGTGTGGGGGAGAAAAAGATAGGAAGAAAAATAATTGGGGCCCTTTTTACAAAAATCTAAAAATTTTGACCCCTTTATACTAATTTTTTGAAAAATTTTAAGATAGGCTATACTGACTAATTTGGGCGTGCTGAACCCAAATATATCAGTTTTATATCAATAAAAGGTCATCTTGACCAATTTCTTGATACTGTGGTTAGGCCTACACTGTGTTGACACTGTGTACGCATAACGAGACGTTTTCGCACGAAATTTCAAACACGAGACGTTTTCGCACGAAATTTTAAACACAGTCTCTCCTAACTAATTTGGACGTGCTGATTTCAAATTTATCAGTTTTACGTCCATCTGAGGTCTTCTGGACCAGTTTTCGGGATCTGCATGACCTCGTCTCGAAAAACGTGTCAGGTGCCCGATTGACTAATTTAGGCGTCCTGAGTCTAAATATATCAGTTTCGGGGCGAGAAAAGGTCGTCTTGACCCTCATCCTGATACTGCATATCTTTTAAACAAAATCTACATTTTATGCTCAATTGACCAGATTAAGCCTGCTGACTATTAATATGTCAGTTTTATACCAGATTAAGGCTGTCTTGGCCACTAACCTAACACTGCGTTTCTCACTATTCACTGTTTACCTGACTAATCTGAGCGTTCTGCCTCCGATTTTGTCAGTCTTTGGGCGAAAAGAGGTCATCTAGACCACTTTTCTCGATACTGTACATCTATTAGGGCAATTATCACTGCTGCGCTCAGATGACCAGTCTGAGCGTACTGATGACTAGCTCATCAGTTTTGTATCATGAAATGGTTGTCTAGACCGGTTTCTTGATATTGCGTGTCTCAACGCATACTCACATAATAGGGTGGACTGATTTCACTGTCGATTACCCCTTTCACTGCATGAATAGTAATTAAACGTTACTATTCCTGTTTAATTCATTCAACTGAAAAGCACATTGTGTTTATTAACTTAATTACATCATTACATAGTAATTAATTTTCATAATTCATGAGAGTCATTATAGTGGCTCTCGGCTCATTACACAGCGTTCTACACGAACTCTTACGCGTGCGTGTGCAACGCAACACGCGCGTGTACATTTCAGACATGGGCGTGTACTAGTTGAGACTACTCAACACGGCCATGACTTTGAAATACATTCATCTATCTGAGCGGTACACAGCCTCTTACACGATCGTGTACTTGACCGTGTTTCTTAAATTTGCACTAAGACATTAAATTATGTCCATTTTATTCCTTAATGACTTATTACATGGTAAGTAGGTGCCATAAAAATGGCGATCATTACAACCTACCCCCCTTACAAAATTTTCGTCCTCGAAAATTAGAATAATTCCGGGACGTCTCTTCTTATGTCTTCTTCCCATTCTCATGTGGCTTCCTCAACACGATGGTTCCACCACAATACTTTTACTAGCAGTATACTTTATTCCTAAGTACCTTCTCCTCTCTGACTAGGATCTGCACGGGTCTCTCCTCGTACATCGGATCAGCGTATACTACAACGGATTCTTGGCCAAGAACATGGGAGCTGTTTGGCACGTACTTCTTCAGCATCAAGATGTGAAAGATGTTGTGCACTATAGCTAACTTGGGAGCAAGCGTTAGTCTATAAGCCACCTTCCCAACTTTCTCTATTATCTCGAGGGTCCTATATACCTAGGACGGAGCTTTCCTTTCTTTTCAAAGTGCATCACCCCTTTCATGGGTACCGCCTTGAAAAAAAAAAAAAACCGAGTCTCCTACTTGAAACTCGAGGGGTCTATAGCGCTTATCGTCAAAATTTTTCTGTCGACTATGTGCTGTATTTAACGTTTCTCATATCAGCTTCACGTCTACCATGGTATTCTTGATGATGTTTGAGCTAACTGGTCGTTTCTCTCCAAACTCGTACTAATGAGCTAGAGATCTGCATTTCCTTCCACAATGTGTCTCGTACGGTGCCATTCCTATCTAGGAATGGTAGTTGCTGTTGTATGAGAACTCGCTCAATGGTAGCTTCTGATTCCAATTTCCTTTGAAGTCTAGGACGTAGGTCTCAACATGTCCTCTAACATCTATATGGTCCTCTCAGACTAATTGTCGGTCTGAGGATGAAATGTTGTGCTGAACTCTCATTTGGACCGTAATGCGGCTTAAATGCTTTGCCGAAATCTGGAGGTAAAGCATCCACTACGATCTGAGACGATCGACTCTGGTACTCTGTGCCGTTTCACAAACTGTGCCACATGGATTCTGCTAGTCATTCCACCAAGTAGCTAACTTTCATTGCTAAAAAAAAAAAAAAATAACTGATTTCATCAGTCTGTCTACAATCACCCAGATTGCGTCATTATCGTTTGACGTCTTCGGTAGTCTGACTACGAAATTCATCGTAATCTGGTCCTATTTCCACTCGGGTAGCTTAATTTTCTATGATTATCCTGCTGGGCGCTGGTGTTCTGCCTTAACCTTCTGACACGTAAGGTATCTGGCAACGAACTCGACAATGTCATTCTTCATTTTAGGCCACCAAAAGCTTTCCTTCAGGTACTTGTACATCTTATTCGCTATCGGATGTACGGAATATGACGTCTCGTAAGGTTCCAAAAGGATTCGCTTTGTGAGTTCTTTATCTTTCATAACACACACTTTATCTTTGTAGTAGAGTATGTCATCCTTAGGGATCTTAAACTCTGAACTTTGGTCCTCTGTAGCCTCCTTTTTGAGCTTGTTCAGGGACAATTCGAAGCCTTGACCGATCTTGATCTCTTCTTGGAGCGTCGATTGGAGGGTCATGTCAGACAACCTCCCTGTCAAAATCTTAATCTCACTGCCGCATAACTCCTTTGTAGCGCTCCTGACAAGGCACTAATAGCCATAGGCATAATAAGATGCTTCTGACTCTGCGCATCGGCCACCTTATTGGCTTCCCCCAGATGGCATAAGATCTTGCAGTCGTAATCCTTACCAACTCTAGTCATCTATGCTGCCTCATGTTGAGCTCGTTCTGCGTGAAGATACATTTGAGGCTCTAGTAGTCGATGTAAATCTCGCACGTGACTCCGTACAGGTAGTGCCTTCATGCTTTTATCGTAAAAACTATCGCTACTAGCTCCAAATCACGCGTTGGGTAGCTCTTTTCAAGGTTTTTGAGTTATCATGAAGCATACGCGACTACTCTACCACTCTGCATCAACACAGTTTCCAACTTGATTTTAGATGCGGCGCTTAAATCACAAAGCTTCCCTGACCAACATTTGAAATGGTCAGCATTGGAGCGCTTATGAGTCTTCATTTCAGCTCTTGAAAGCTTTTCTCACACTTGTCGATTCACTTATACCTCTTTCCCTTCTTGGTGAGCGCTGTGAGCGGAGCAGCTAACTTTGAGTAGCCTTCGACTAAGTGTAGGTAACATCCTGTTAGTTTAAAGAAACTGTGAATTCCCATTACGTTTCTCTGAGCTGGCCACGCACTAACTACATCAATTTTCATCGGGTCCATAGATACTCCTTCCTTGGGGACTACGTGGCCTAGGAAATGGACCTTCTCCAGCCAAAACTCGTACTTGGAGAACTTGGTGTATAACTAATGGTCCTGTTACATGCGCAAAATGATAATTAAGTGCTCTTCGTGCTCTTCCTTCGTCTTAGAGTGTATAAGTATGTCATCGATGAACACAATGACAAACTTATCCAAATAGTCCTTGAACATGCGGTTCATCCGGTTCATGAAAGTTGCTGGTGCGTCCGTTAATCTGAGCGACATGAACAGAAACTCGTAATGTCTGTACCGCGTTTGAAAGGCTATTTTGGGTACATCTTCTTTCCTGATTCGTAGTTTGATGGTACCCTGAACGTAGATCGATCTTCGAGGACATTGCAGCATCTCAGAGCTAATCAAATAGATCGTTAACTCGCGGCAACAGATGCTTGTTCTTAATCGTAATCCTGTTCAACTTTCTGTAGTCGATGCACATTCTCAATGGTCCATCTTTCTTCTTCACGAATGATATGGGTGCTCTCTAGGGTGAATAGCTCTGTCGAATGAATCCCTTATCTATTTAGTCCTTTAGCTGGGCTTGGAGCTCCTTTAGCTCTACAGGGCCCATTCCGTAGGGGGCCTCAAAGATGGGGCTGATTCTAGTAGACGTTCAGTCTCGAATGAGATCCCGCGCTCTGGTTGGAGTCTTGCAAGATCTTCTGGAAATATCTCCATGAATTCCCTGACTATCGGTACGTTGTCGGGTCCTATCTCTATTCCTTGAGTCTTATCTGTTACGTATACTAGGAAGTCCGTGCATCCACTGGATAGCATCTCGCGAGCCTTCACTGCTGATATCATCATCTTTGGTTGCTCTGGCGACAAACCCTTGTAGATGAACTTTTCACATCCGATTGGTTCGAAAATGATTTTCCGCCTTCAACAGTTTATGACAACGTTGTGTCCTAAGCTTTTTTTTTTTGGCAGAATCTGATGATGCAACGAATGGGTGGCTCCAGAATCAAGTAGAACTAACGCATCAAAGTTGGCGATAGAAAACTGGCCTGTCACCATTGCAGAAGTTACAGCTTCAACGTCACTCCCCGTGTAAGCATAGATTCTCCCTTAGCTGTCTGAAGCTTTCAGTATACCTTGTGTGATTGAAGGGTCTTCGATACTGGTCTGGTTGGTGTGAAGTTGATTATTCCCAGTGCGAGGTTGATTCTGTCGATTCTGCAGGTTGGAGTGGCAATTTTTTTTTTGGCATAGTGGCCTTCCTTGCCACAGATGAAACAACCACTTGCCCTCTGCTTGCATTCTCCTGGGTGCCTTTTTTCACATCTCGTGCATGTCGGGTACTGGCTGTCATTCCTTCCTGGTCGTCTCTCTTCTAGGGAAATTCTTCTGTGAATCTTGATTGCTTTAATTCCCCTTTTCTCTTGTTGTTGTTATGGGAATGCCTACTATTCTGGCCGGTTCCCATGTTCTATCCTCTGTATTGTAACTCGGGGTTCTGCTTCCCCTGAGCCTGCTCAGCTTGCGTTTTCTCCTCCTTTTGTGCCTTAAAATTCTGCGCCTTTCGCTCCTTATCATGAGCCGACCAGTACTCGGCTCAGATAACCTTACTGACACATTCTACTAGGGTCGCTGGTCCGTGGCTTTAGCTACAGACCCAAACTGCGATTTCCGTTCTGAACATCTTCAGCATTCATCTAACTCTCTCTTTTTAGTCGGTACCAAATCTGGACAAAGTTGAGCCAACTGCTCAAACTTCTTGACTGCCTCCATAATAGTCATACTACCTTGCTGCAGGTTGTCGAACTCGTCTTACTACGCTGCTAGTGCTTCCTCGTTAAAGTATATCTCCTTGAATTCCTCAATGAAATTGCTCCAGCTCATCTCTCTAATGTTCCTCCTAATGGTTACCATCTTCCACCACTAACGCGCCTCATTGCGCAGGGTGAAGGATGTGCACATCACTTTCTTTCTCTATCTGTTAACCCTATAAAATCCAAGATTACTTGGATATCCGTTAGCCAATCATCGACGTCTATAGGGATGGTGATTCCTAAGAATTCTAACGCTTTCATGCGTCGAAATCTCTCATATAAGTCGCCTTCCCTAGGGATTGGCAGAAAATAATTGCTGCTACGAAAGCAGCCATTACTATGGGTGCTAGTGCTTTCTGAGCTGGAGGAGCTGCTTGCTCCCTCAGAGTTTTTTTTTGGGGCTACTCGAGCCTCCTGTGCTGGCATCTCTACTGACTGTGGTGCCTGGGGTTGCTGGTCCAGCTGTTCCCTAAGCTGGTTTAGCTCCCGTTGCTGGTTCTCTATCATCTCTCGCATGGCTGCGATCTGTGCTATCAACTCATCCTCTCGGGATGCTGGATTTAACTAAGCTCTCGTTCTTGCCATGTTTTCCTATGTAACCCTATCGTACAACGGGAAAGGAAAATATGTCTCTTAAATTCTATACTTGAGACTCGTATTACATATCATTTTCTTTCTTACTTAACAATCTTACTTAAACATTATGGATATAAATATACACACTATATCCATCTTTCTTTCTCTCATACTGTGATGTTCAATACAATTGCCGCATTGTATTGGGACATCGTCTGAGTGCTAGGATTCGTCCTGCACTTTCTATCATATCATACTCACACTTGTGGAAAAAAAATTATATCTGGCACCTAGGGCAAAGCTTTACTGCTTATCTCATAATATATTTCACATAATATATATATTCAAGATTCTAGTTCAGCGGGAATGACACACACTTCCCCTATACGATCCCAACAAGTATATTATGCTACCACTGACGGGGGAGAGCTACTGCTTCCCTCTATATATTTTCATAACTAACATTCTCGCAGAAGGATTACTACCATTGGAAGGACAATCCTGATTCAGTATCAGACATCTCCTCATCGTCACTATCACTGAGTGAGTACTCCTCTGGGTTCACTTCTTCTTAGTCGAAACTGAACTTGTCATCACTGGCTATGATGACTTGGGGTTCGTACATCCCCATCTATTCGTCATTACTAAAGCGGTTGGGGATCTCCTCTCCCTCATCGTCGGGATGGGCGTCGGAAAGAGTCTCATTATCTTCCTCTTTCATGGGGTGCTCAGGAGACATACGGGCTGGTTCGGGGTTCTCCATCGGCTCCCTATTGCCCTTGTGTACTTCTGGCTAGTGCTCGGCCATGAACTCTTCATCGGCCAGTTAGGGTGCTGGTTCTACCGGGTCACCCTCCATAATGGCGGCTGCTATAATGCCTTGGGATTGTGTAGGGTTCCCGGGGTTGAGCACTTTTCTCTCGGCGTTCACTATCTCCTTGATAAGGCTTGCTAGACCTGCTTGATCGCTCTTCTAATTCTGTTTGGCAAGGTCTCTTTCTCTCTTTGGGTCTTCTCCTGTCTTGATCCACTTTTGTCTCAGAATGTATTGTAGAAGTCCATATCGGTTCCTTGTAGCGAACAGCATACGTTAGAACTGTATCGCCGGACATCAGCTGCAGTCTTTCAGTCCGATGAACAAATTCTCGTATATCCATAACTCTAGGGAACTTAGGCGGTTTCACTCCTCGCTTACCCATAAAGAAAAACTGAGGCTGATGCTGGACTCCTCTCAGAGATTGGCTCGATCTTGGTATGGCGAAACTCGACGCAGTTAAGAGCTCATCCTGGTCATAAGGATCCCGATACACACGAGAGTATCTTCTTGAGAGATATCAACAGCCAACAGGACTCAGTTATCCTGATCAATGGCGTACAATCAGGGAATCACTTTGATAACATGAAACCAGTCCTGACATTCTCATGGAGTGCAGGAGTACTGTTTGCCACTCGAAACTTAGTGGACAACTAGCCTTGAAGATCGGTACAACTCGGGCAGCAATCCATGTTCTTTCTGTGAGTAGTTCTCTAGCACTGCACGGTCGTGATTTTCGTATAATGATCTCAGCATCTCTTCGTCTTATCCTCGCCATCATAGGTTTCATCATCTCATTACTATAAAATGTTATCCTCAATAGATAAACATTTACTGACTAAAAATAAAACTAACTTACTCGGACAGATGAGGCAGGCATGCGGCGATGTGAGGTAGGATGGCAGGAAACCGCTCTGATACCAACTGTGACGCCCCGTGCCCTCAGCGGCTCGGACCGTCACTGTAAACTCTATTACTTGCTTCTTTAGCTTTTACTTATACTTCCTCTTTAAAACCGATACTTAAACTTGCTGAATTTAATACCATAAATTTAGAGGGATTTTTTTTTTAATATACGCGTATGTATTTACTATTCACATACTTATACTATTAAAATGCGGAATTTGAAAAACATAAGGATTTCAATTATACATACACAATTATATACTTGTTTATCTGATTCCTATTCACCAGATACTATTTAAATATACTACTCATACATATACTGTTTACTGTTTCAAAATACTATTTAATTGTCACCATTCAAAATATTATTTACTCATACTGTGCGGAAGAATACTCGCGGTGTATCCATAACCTCATCCTCACATCCACCTCCGCCGCCATCACCGTCCCTTGGTGTTTACACTATAGGAAGCTTACCTACAGCATGAACACACTCCGTGAGCTTTACGCACAGTAAGTACAACATGTTAACCGCAAAACATGTTTAAAATATAGCACATACTTAAAATCTTAAGCATGACATATATCACTTAATAAATCACATACCATATAAGCATATCACATATCAGCTCACATATCATGTCATCACATAACATGTCATAACACTGAATATAAAACTTCACATACTTTATGCATGACAGAAGCATCGTGTACTGTATGCACTCTACTAAAAAAGAAAGCATAGCGAACTATAACTAATGCATGATCCGGTTATGTTCATTTATGCTTCAAACTTCTCTTTTCTTTTCTTGTCTATTTAGGGCCCATGTGTCAGTACCGTGTGCGCGCAGACCAACGGTAACGCCCGAGGTCAATTAATGCCGATGAGCTGTCAACTGATGCTCAACTTTTGGCCTTAACTTTCTTTAACTGGAAACCCCTTCGACTGAAGGAGCCGGTACGACACACCTATTTATTTCCATCTTGTTTAACTGTTCTAGCCATACGCTTCTCTAAGCTGTCCCCAATCCTACGCGGTAGGGATCTATGGCTTCTAACTTGTTCCTTCATCAATCTACTCGATTGTGAAACTATATGCTCTTATGTATGCTGTGCAGCATCGTGTGCAAGATACATACTTAAAATACTGGAAAAGCATCATTTTAAATTCATTTTATCCATGCTGTAGGCCGAGTTGTACTTACTAGTCAGCAGACAGTTTATACTCTCGCCTTCGTCACCATACAGGTACCTCCCTGTAATCATAATGCATTACATTAACATTCACTCTTAGGTCACTATAGTCATTAGTGACTAATAAAAATTCTCGTTATGTGGTACCGATCCTTATCGGTACTAATTGCCCTCTTCTTAAGAATTTGATTTTCTAATCGTGGTTAATTAATTTATTTGCTCAATAAATTAATTCACGTCGCTCTTAGGTCACTCTATCGTTAGGAACTAATAAACTTATTGTTGTGTGGTACCGATGCCTATCGGTACCCAACTGCTCTACTTTGGGAAATTTGATATCTAATTTTTAATCGTGCTTGATTAATTTGTCTACTTGACAAATTAATCACTGTCTCTCACTATCCCATTCAGACTTGGTCCTTGACTGGCTAACCGATCAGTCAACTGACTGAATACCTCCCGTATGACCATTTAGCCTGTCGGGTTACCGTTACCGATGTAATCGCCCCAAATTTTATACTTAGATCACACCCATCCCTCGGGTGGCACTATTCCGATCTAGGGGTCGTTTTCTTACATTTCGAGATTTCTAATTGGGCGGTTCACTAATCCTATAAACGTTCGTCCTTCTTTCTCGGACCTAGGTCATCGAGGGGGCTCAGGTTTCCATCCCGATCACATTTTCACCCCTCGTTTCCTAAAATACCCCTTTGTGCCGTTTTAGAAATTTCGGCAGCATTTCCGCTTAATTTTTGGGTTTCCGGCGTTTAGGAAACGCCTCAAAACCATCTAACCTATTCTAACCTGCCACGTACTAAACCAGAGGCCTAATTTTTACGTAAAAGCTCTGCTTTTTACGTAAAAATATTCACAGTTCCTCACATTCTCTTTTTCAACATTTCATCCCTTTTTTCTTACAATTCCTCAAGTCAGTAAACAATAATTCATACATAATTATTTCTAATAATAAATTGAGGAATCAAGGGATCAAAACCACTACCAAAATCGTTCCCGTCGGCGGTCGGGTGAACCATTCGATCTCGATCGCACAATCTTTGAATCATCGTTCTCCACTTTTGAAACTCCGGTTTGCAAATCCGATGCCGCGGATGTGTCTGGAACGTCAAAAATAGGCCAACGGACCATTCTTCAATTTTCGGTCTCCGGGTCGCCGTTGACTGGAGTTGACCGTCATTGACCGGCCGTTGACCGGCGTTGACCACGGTGGCGATGGGAGTGGCGACCACCATCTTGAAGAGCTCGACACGAGGAACCCATTGTTGGTGTCAATTTCACCAATCGAGGCTCTTATCACCGGAAATCGACCCTCGAAAAGTTGGCAACGGCGGCGGTATTAGATCTTCATTTTCTGGCGTTGTTGCCCAAAATTGATTTGAGGCTTTTGATCTACGTGTTGTTCTGAGCATTTTGATACCGACCTTGCAACTCAACTCCACCGGAATAGCGAGATTCGATGGTGGCGATGGCGACGGTGAACCTTGGACGGCGCGATCCGGCGGCTGTTGACATGAAATGAAGCCTGAGTTTTGTTCTACTCTTCACCACGAATCCATTGGGACCAGAATCGTGGCATTTGGACGTCGGACGGCGGAGAAATTACGGTTTGAAAAATTCGGCCACCGGCGGCTTTAGGCGGCGCGTGCGGCGTTCTCCGACGTCGGTTCCGTCGACTCGGCACACCGTTGGACTCAGCTTGTCGAGAGCTTTCTAATGGTGCCGGCGGTGTCGAAAACGGAGGCCGGATTCGATGGTCGGTCACTGTTCATCTTCGTGTGGTGTGGGGGAGAAAAAGATAGGAAGAAAAATAATGGGGGCCCTTTTTACAAAAATCTAAAAATTTCGACCCCTTTATACGAATTTTTTGAAAAATTTTAAGATAGGCTATACTGACTAATTTGGGCGTGCTGAACCCAAATATATCAGTTTTATATCAAAAAAAGGTCATTTTGACCAATTTCTTGATACTGTGGTTAGGCCTACACTGTGTTGACATTGTGCATGCATAATGAGACATTTTCGCACGAAATTTCAAACACAGTCTCTCCTGACTAATTTGGACGTGCTGATTTCAAATTTATCAGTTTTACATCCATTTGATGTCTTCTAGACCGGTTTTCAGGATCTGCATGACCCCGTCTCGAAAAACGTGTCAGGTGCCCGATTGACTAATTTAGGCGTCCTGAGTCTAAATATATCAGTTTTGGGGCGAGAAAAGGTCGTCTTGACCCTCATCCCGATACTGCGTATCTTTTAAACAAAATCTACATTTTATGCTCAATTGACCAGATTGAGCCTGCTGACTATTAATATGTCAGTTTTATGCCAGATTAAGGCCGTCTTGGCCACTAACCTAACACTGCGTTTCTCACTATTCACTAATCACTATTCACTATTTACCTGACTAATCTGAGCGTTCTGACTCCGATTTTGTCAGTCTCTGGGCGAAAAGAGGTCATCTAGACCACTTTTCTCGATACTGTACATCTATTAGGGCAATTATCACTGCTGCGCTCAGATGACCAGTCTGAGCGTACTGATGACTAGCTCATCAGTTTTGTATCATGAAATGGTCGTCTAGACCGGTTTCTTGATATTGCGTGTCTCAACGCATACTCACATAATAGGGTGGACCGATTTCACTGTCGATTACCCCTTTCACTGCATGAATAGTAATTAAACGTTACTATTCCTGTTTAATTCATTCAACTGAAAAGCACACTGTGTTTATTAACTTAATTACATCATTACATAGTAATTAATTTTCATAATTCATGAGAGTCATTACAGTGGCTCTCGGTTCATTACACAGCGTTCTACACGAACTCTTACGCGTGCGTGTGCAACGCAACACGCGCGTGTACATTTCAGACATGGGCATGTACTAGTTGAGACTACTCAACACGGCCATGACTTTGAAATACATTCATCTATCTGAGCGGTACACAGCCTCTTACACGATCGTGTACTTGACCGTGTTTCTTAAATTTGCACTAAGACATTAAATTATGTCCATTTTATTCCTTAATGACTTATTACATGGTAAGTAGGTGCCATAAAAATGGCTGTCATTACAACAGATATCGGAATCATAGCTCTAATAAGGAGTTAAGGGTATCCTCTTAAAGGCATTATACTGGATGTGAAAATGGACAAGGCCTTGGGTTGTCTGCTGGGCAGATGATTTCTTATTCACATATGGTGAATAATCATTTTCTTATTCGGTAATATAATGGAAGTTTAAGATAGCCTGATCAGTAGGATTAAACGGACTTTGACCTAAGGCTGATCATGGATATCATATGAGGGTTTTGCATATATGATAAGGTCATTGGACAATAGCTCGTCACAGGCTTACGTAATACGGTATATAATTGGGAGTTCAGTTTCAGGTTTATAGTGGTGTGACTCTGAAATTAGTGATCATATGATTGAGTTGTTCGGTAAAGAACGATGATCATGTGGATTCACGAGAGCCCGATTATATATGTCCAATTGGTCCCTCTACTAGCTCCACATAATCCCTTAATGATTGGCAAATTGATTTGTGTATACTTATTGGCTAGTTGATTATGCATGGATGGTGTTGATATAGGATTAGGATGGCGGACAAGATTCTCTCTGGTTGAATTCATAATTTGTTTTGGATAATAGAGTATACAACTATTCGAACTCCAAATAAAGTTTTCATGATTTTATTTGAGATTGGATTGGAGTTGTAGAAAATTATCCACGAGAACAAAAATTTGAAATACAACTTTTTGTGGATTTTGAAATTTGAAATTTGAAATTTAAATTTTGAACTTGAAATTTAAATTTGAAATTCGAATTTGAAATTTGAATTTTGAAATTTGAAATTCAAATTTTGAATCACAGTCCAAGTGGAATTCGAATTCTTTGTGGATAATTTCACAAGGCTAGAATTCGAATTTGAGTTGGATTATGGAGAGAAAAATCTTGTTTGAATCATACTTGAATTTTAAATCCCAATCTTAACTAACTTGGTTGAAAATTTTGAGGAATATCCTCTTAGAATTTTCAGATTTTTTGTGGATAAGGTTCAAGGAAAAATTCAAGTTTCAATCTCAGTTAAATTTGGATTTTCTCCTCCCTGGAATTGGCCGAAAATTTTGAGAGAATCTCAAAGGAGATTTTCGGTTTTAATTGGATAAGGATGAGATAAAATTCAAGCTAAAAAATCCTATTTGAATTTTGATTCTTCTCACACTTTAATAGATGAATCTGGACAGGTTTATGGCCTTAGGGAAATTTGGATTTTTATGGATAAACGGGGAGATAAAATTCAAGTTAAAATCCTGTTTGAATTTTGAATACAAAATCCACAAAATGGCCGAAATCTTTTGGTGGTTATTGGCCCTAGAAAATTCAGATTTTGTGTGTGGATAAGGGAGAAAATCTTCTCCTAATCCAATTCGAATTCAAAGGATCGCCTCATCCAAGTCTATAAATAGAGGTCCTGCCACTCCAGTTCTCTTAGACCATAAACTCTCAAGTGAGTAGGCTTATTGTTGCATAACTCACCATGACAATAAGTTCTTCAGAGATTTAGGTGGTTGGAAGAAGACTAGCAGTGCTAGCATACCGATCGAGGTTCGGAGTGCCCACACACTCAGCCATTCGGGAATTGGAGAATAGTAGAGAAGGCTAGTTGGTTGAAGCCCTCCGATCATTCTCTTCCAGCAGATTGGCGTCCTCTGAGGTATGAGTTTAAATTATTATTAGTTTATTGTATATGGCATCACGAGATATTTAACGATCTTGAAAAATTTTTATTGTTCCGCTACGCCACTCTGATACGTTTTTATCGATTTTATTTCCTATAATTGGTATCAAAGCCATCTCGTGACTATGCCTTGTACATAAATTAGACAATTAGTTAGTCTTTTATTTATGTATGGATTTGATATTTAGATAGGGGCATTCTAGGATTTCTTTACATTGTTATCATGTATTATGTATGTAGTATGTGGTTATTTCAATTTTTTAAATTATTATAAGCATGCTTGTTTTATGCCGGTTATGGTTCCTTACAATTTAGAAAATTGTATCTAGGGATTTTTATGTAACCATGAGAGCAGTTTATTATTATTGTAATTTTCCCATGGATTTTAATTTTTTATCTCTTAGAAATATTATGATTAGAATTTTTTGTACACCGGAAACGGTTTAGGAAATTTAATGTAATTATTCTTGGAGGAGATTAAAGTTTGAAGACTGTAATTTATTTTTTGCAAAAGTTAAATTTAATTTAAAGGTTGAAATTTTGATTGTGTGGAAAATTTCAATTTAATTAGGATTCAAATTAATTTTTAGAGATCCTAATGGGTAAATTGAAATATGGCACAGAAATCGAGGACCACCCCCTTGGGATGGACCACCAACCGTGGTAGGGCTGCAGCCCCTGCCCACGGCTGCACCACCCACGGCCGCAGGCACTGCTTGCAACCGAGGGTGGCCGTGGCCCCCCAAGGGCTGGCCGCAACCCTGGGCGTGCAGCCTGTGACTGCAGGCTTGGCCTGCAGCTCGGCATGGCTGCACATGGCCTACTGCCGTGGGTTGCCAGCCCCCCGAGGGCTGGGGGCTGCCCATGGTGCTTGCTGGCCTCTGGGGTCGTGGGGCCGATGGTTCGAAAATCGAAAAATCTTGATTTTTAAATTTGAGATTTAATTTTAAATCATGTTTAAAAATATGTAATTGAAAATTTGAAATTTTTGAAATTACATATTATTACACATGATATTTAAAATTGTTTAAAATTTGAATTTGAAATTTAAATTTAAAATTCAAATTTGAAATTTGAATTTGATATTTAAATTTTTGGAATTTAAATTTTAAATGATTCCTAGGATGAGAAATAAATGGAGAGGCTACATAAAGATGGATACAAGAAGACGGAGCAAAATTCAAGACCCAAAGAATGCTTTGGATGGAATTTTATAATCTTTATTTTCTTTGTTCTAGGATGGAACCATGCTTGGTTATTATTCTGTCAATAATTTTTTCTATGATATGTCATGGATGTATAAATATGTATTGATGGATGTTTTATATGCATATTTGACAACATGTCATATAGGATAGGTGGGTGCCGCTCATACTATATTGATCATACATATTTGTCAAAACTTGCATGTTTTTCAAAATATTGAGTAGGAGAGGGTTTCGAACAAAACCCATGGCCTCCATTGTTGATCCATATGTGAAAGCATGGTAACGTCTCGCGTCAGTTCTGCCCTGACCACACCCCTCGGTAGGTGTTTACCACCACCGGTATACTAGGTTGGATCTCCTATGTGGAAAACATGTTCGGGTATGATCCTATTCATGACCACCCCTCGGTGGCTTGGTAGGACGTGGATCAGGCTACGTAAACAATGGTTATACACTCAAGACTCGTTTAGTTATTAACCTTCCTGAGAAGCTCTGTTAACTAAACTGGTGGCCAAAATAAGCAGTTATTAATATATGTCTTAACCTTGGAGGATTTAAGGCAACATATATTAATTGGACGGGGTCTATGTTCCGGCTATTTGTCTCATGACCACCCCTCGGTGGCTTGAGGCAAAAGGTGCTGAGAATTACCATTGTAATGCTACATGTTTTTCAAGTTTGATGTAGGAACATACTTGTATGTTTTATTTGCCAAATTATCTTTATATTTGCTTGGGCTTTGTAATGATGTCTAGTATAATTTTATTTCAATTCAAAATGTCACCGACACCCCTCATTTCAATACTTACTGAAAATAAGCTGAATGTCGATAATTATAAAGACTGGAAAAGAAATCTACTAATAGTTCTCAGCTGCGAGAGACACAAGTTCGTGCTGGACAAACCATGCCCACCTAGGCCCAAACCTGACACACCGCTTGAGGAGGTCCAGGTTGCCTATGCTCGTTGGAGATAATCCAATAAGATAGCTCGGTGTTACATTCTGTCTAGCATGATGAGTGCTTTACAAAAGTAGTATGAGACTTATCAAGTTGCTGGGGAGATCATGGAAAATGTGGAGGACATGTTCGGAGGCCAAGAAAAATTAGCTCGTTAGTCTGCTATTACCAGCATTATGAATTCTAAGCAAAAGGCAGGTACTCCGGTGAAGGACCATACGATCACTCTAATGGGATTCTTTGTTGAGGCTGTCGAGAACGGTGCTGAACTAGACTACAATACCCAGATCGAAATGTGTTAGGAAATGCCCTAAGTATTAGAGACATTTTGATGTATTCATTTTGAACTGGATAATAAAATTATACTTAGAGGTTATTCATTACATTGCTATCTGTCCTCGTCTTATTTACATGTTAAAGTAAATGTAAGCAAATATGGCTCACTGACTGCTTGTGTTAAAACTGTTAGAACGTTGCATGCAATGGACTTTTGTATGCGAGAAGACAATGTTCTAAAGTTAGCAGTCTAAACTATGGTCTGTAGTCTATGGGGTTAGACCGAGCATCTAACTCATGTTAAGACTATTATGTTGTCTAAAGCCTTAGAGGGGACGGTCTGTCTTGACTGTCTGGAGCTGGACTCCCAAGTAGAGACATGGATATGTTGCTTGGTGGTGACATATTAGACCGGGACTAAAGCGTGATTGATCTACGTAGTCCGCTATGAGTGGATCAATCTGCTTTTGACGTTCATTATGCAATAACCTTAATCCTGAGTAAATGAACTACTTCATGTATATGACTTGTGTACTTTGATGTTCCAATGGCTAAAGCGTCTCAGAGGTAGTAAGCTTATAGACCGGTTCGTTGGGTGCATGACTTGTATACGATGAAGGGTTTGTTTGCAGATATCGGAATCATAGCTCTGAGGAGTTAAAGGTATCCTCTTAAAGGCATTATACTGAATGTGAAAATGGACAAGGCCTTGGGTCGTCTGCTGGGCGGATGACTTCTTATTCACATATGGTGAATAATCATTTTCTAGATTCGGTAGTATAATGGAACTTTAAGATAGCCTGATCAGTAGGATTAAACGGACTTTGACCTAAGGCTGATCATGGATATCATATGAGGGTTTTGCATATATGACAAGGTCATTGGATGGTAGCTCGTCACAGGCTTACGTAATACGGTATATAATTGGGAGTTCAGTTTCAGGTTTATAGTGGTGTGACTCTGAAATTAGTGATCATATGATTGAGTTGTTCGGTACAGAATGATGATCATATGGAATCACGGGAGCCCGATTATATATGTCCAATCAGTCCCTCTACTAGCTCCACATAATTCCTTAATGTTTGGCAAATTGATTTGTGTATGCTATTGGCTAGTTTATTATGCATGGATGGTGATGACACAGGATTAGGATGGTAGACAAGATTCTCTCCGGTTGGATTCAGATTTTGTTTTGAATAATAGAGTACACAATTATTCGAACTCCAAATAAAGTTGCCATGATTTTATTTGAGATTGGATTGGAGTTGTAGAAAATTATCCATGAGAACAAGAATATGAAATACAACCGTTTTGTGGAATTTGAAATTTGAATTTTGAAATTTGAAATTTGAATTTTGAATTTGAAATTTGAATTTGAAATTTGAATTTGAAATTCGAATTTGAAATTTGAATTTGAAATTTAAATTTGAAATTTGAAATTTGAAATTTGAAATTTGAATTTGAAATTTGAATTTGAAATTTGAAATTCAAATTTTGAATCACAGTCCAAGTAGGATTCGAATTTGTTGTGGAAAATCCACAAGGTTTGAAATTCGAATTTGAGTTGGATTTGGAGAGGATAATCTTGTTAGAATCCTACTTGAATTTTGAATCCAAATCCCAACAAATAAGGGACGAAATTTTGAGGATAATCCTCATGAAAGATTTCGGATTTTGTGGATAAGATTCAAGGGAATATTCAAGCTTCAATCCTAGTTGAATTTGGTTTCTCTCTCCTCCCAAAAGTGGTCGAAATTTTGGATCCCTAATCCTAGGAAATTCGGTTATTTTTGGATAAGGTTAAGATGAGATTTTGCTTGAGAAATCCTAGTGGAATTTTGATTCTCCCTTATCCTAAAAGTGGCCGAAAATTTGGAGGATTTTCTCCTTGTGAATTTCGGATTTTTTGGTTGGAAAAGGGAGATAAAATTCTAGCTAAAATCTTGTTAAGATTTGGATTGGATTTATCTAGAAAAACCGAATTTAATTGTGGAGATTCTCCCTTGGAAAATTCAGATTTTTTGGTTATGGATAAGGGAGAAAATCTTTTCCTAGTCCAATTCGAATTCAGAGAATCACCTCATGCAGGTCTATAAATAGAGGTCCTGCCACTCCAGTTCTCTCAGACCACAGACTCTCAGGTGAGCAGGCTTATTGTTGCACAGCTCATCGTGACAATAAAGTTCTTTAGAGATCTGGGTGGTCGGAAGAAGACTAGCAGTGCTAGCATACCGATCGAGGTTCAGAGTGCCCACACACTCAGCCATTCGGGAATTGGAGAATAGTAGAGAAGGCTAGTTGGTTGAAGCCTCCGGTCACTCTCCTCCTGTTCATTGGCGTCCTTGAGGTATGAGTTTTAATTGTTGTTGATTTATTGTATATGGCATCATGAGATATTTAACGATCTAAAAATTTTTATTGTTCCGCTGCGCCACTCTGATACGTTTTTACCGGTTTATTTTCCTACAAAATGGTGTTCAAAACTCTATCAAAAGATTTTGTGGGGTTTAAGGCCGCATATAATCTGGCGACAAGGGATTAGGACTAATCGAGCTCATGAAGCAACTCCAAGCTTATGAACGGATGAACAAGGATGGGGATGCGGTCCAACCAAAAGGAAATGCCAATTTGGCGGAATCTTCCAAACCTTCATGGAAGAGGAAGAGGCCAAATCAGAAGCAAGTGGTTTCCAGTTCTTCTAATCCTCCTGTCTCGGATGGGAAGAAAAAGAAGAAGAATAAGAAGCCCAGGGACCCTAAAAAGTCCAAGTGCTTCCACTGTGGGAAGGTAGGTCACTTCAAGAAGGCTTGCCGGGAATTCCTAGACGCCAAGGCCAAAGAAGGTAAGGAACTTCACTATTTATGTGACAACCGAGAAATTCTGGCATTCTTGGAAGAAAATGTACAAATGTATATATATAACAATTTGTACTATTTAAAGGGTGAAATAAATAAATTTATATTGTTCAGAATGTATTAAAATGTTCTAACAATACTGACGCGTAAGAATTTCAGTGTTGATAAAATTCACTGAATTAAAACGGATGGAACGGTGCCAAAAACGACATTGAAAACCCTAACCAGTGCATTATGGTGCACTAAAGATGAAAAACTTTCGGGATTGATTTTGATCAAACGGAAGTAGTATAAATTAATCCGACTGCACAGGAGACCTCAGGAACCCGCCGAGACGATTTCAGGAAAATTTTGGCTCGAACCGACATCGGTCAAAAAGTAGTCGAATTAATATGAATAGTAAAGTCAAAGTCAAAATTTTTACTTTGCATTTATCACACATAAAGCCATCTATTAAATGAATTAAAAGTTGGTGGTTGGTAGCATTAATGGCCAAGATTAAATATGCTTTTGATCTAAAGGCTTAGATTTGGCCAAAATTAGCCAAATTAAATTTTGTGAAAATATGGAACGAAATGACATGAAAGGTGTTGAAATCTCATTGGTTGGAAGCTAAATTAATTGGTTTCTTTGTTACTTAAGTCGGCAAACTTGGAACAAAAAAAACCCGTAGCTTATTCAAAGCCAAAACAAAGAAAAAAATTTTCTAAGTGTTTCAAGAGAGCAACCGTGAGCAACCAAGGAGAACCAAGCCAAACATTCAAGTTTTCTTCACAAAAGTGGTAGCAAACTCTTCATTGAAGTCAAGGAAAGCAAGAAATCAAGGTAGCCATCTTTGGTTTGAAAATTTTGTGGTTTGTTTTGGTTGATTTGGTGCTTGGGTTTTGTTAATGGTTTGATTAGAAGAAAAACCATGCATTTGGTTTCAAGAAAAACAAAGTTTTGGTTGGTTTTTCAATGGTAAAACCGTGGGTTACCTATGTGTTTGATAATGGATTCATTGTTGTTTAAGTGTTGTAATGTTTTAAATCATGTTTTGGATTAAAGGAAAGCATGGCTTGCATGGTTAGAAAGCTTGGAAAAATTTTGGTATCTAATAACCCTAAAATGGCCGTGTGGTGTAATTAGGGTTTGGTGAACATTTTTGCATGATTAACTTGATGTTTGGATAGTTAAATTCATGCATTGAATTATGGAAATGTTGGTTATGAGGTTGAAAGCATGAAACAAAATGTTATGCATGTTTTACCTAAAATGGCTGTGGGTTATGTGTGTTGAAAAACCCTAAGAATTGTGTTGTAAAATGCATTGAAAATGGCTTGAAAATGTGCTTGGTAATAGCCTTTGAATAGCCTAAAATTTGGTTGAAAGATTGAAAAGTTTTGGTTTGGTTTTGAGTATGAAAACCGTGGCTAAACCTAAGGGTAAAATTGAAAGAATTTTGTTGAATTGTGGTTCAAAATGTGAATTGTTAAATGTGTGAGCTTTTATGTAAAAGTTTGGGAAACTTTTACATAAAATAGGACTTTGGTATATTACGCAGCAGGTACATATGGTTCGAGGCGTACCTAACGCCGGTAGCCTTAAATTTACGCCAAAATGCTGCTGAAATTTCGAAAACGGCATTTGGGGGTAAAAAGGGAATCAAGAGTAAAAGTTTAGGGTCGAGTCAGAAACCTGAGTTCCTAAAGGAAAATTGAATAAGGGAAACCTAAGGGGTGGTTCGTGAATAGTAACCCATCCCCTTAAAAATGTAAAACGCGAGTGAAACTGAAAAACCGACCCTAAGGGGGGGGGCGTTTTTGGGAAACGAAGTAAAGGTCCGAGTCGGGTATGGAAAATCCGAGTCTCGGAGACCTAGATCGGAAAAGTCTAGACGAACGTTTTAAATACTAGTAAAACGTCCATTTGAGACTCCGAAACGATAGAAATTCACTAAACCGATGTAAGGGTCGGAATAGTACTTCATAAGGGTCAGGAATGTGAAAAATGAAAATAAAATAGAAACGAACCCGGTAATGAATAAAAAAGAGTCAGAAATGTTCTGAGAGCCAAAAGTGCAGTCTAGATCGAGAAAATCCTGTCAGGGGCATAATTACAATTTTGCCAAAATATAGGGACAAAATCGTAATTTTTTAAAAGTTGAGAAAAATAGGGAAAATGATAAGTAAAGCCTTAAAAGTTATAAATAGGTTTTATTTAAGCTTTTTTTTTAAAATAAAAGCTATCAATGGAAATGAAATTAATAGACAGGGTTTTGTCTGTAGGATCCCAAAATCGACCCATAAGGAGAGCGATTAAAGATCCAGGAAAGAAAAAAGAGAAGAAACGGATAAGGTAAGTTCAGAAATTTACCTGTCTGCAACATGTAGTATTATTATTGCTAACTTTGATGTACTAACTATAAGTTAGGTACATGTGTGCTACGGGCACTATTATAAAATAGAGAGAGATGCAATGTGCTATGGGCACTATTGAAATGGGACACATAATAATTGTGCTTCGGGCACTAGATCGAGGTTAATAAAACTCACTCACGTGAAATTAAAATGTGAACCATTCCTTGCCACGGGGCAATATGAAGTCACCGGGTTAGAACTTTAAAAAGTCGGTAATGAAATCACTTTTGGCGTACCAGCTTTCCGTACAGGGAGGTAAACTTTGCCTTCGGGGCTATGATGATGAGATTAAGGCTGGAGTTCAGCACTAATGTACCGCTCCTAGTCATTTACAACTTTGCCTTCGGGGCTGTGATGATGAGATTAAGGCTGTGGAGGTCAGCACTGATGTACGGCTCTCAGTCATGCGCACTAAAATGGTACTGCCAACCTGAGCTCAAAACCATAACATAAATAAAGAGAATTACCTAAAATTGAAACTATGCCATAATTGAGCATAAAACAGTTTCGTGAGAGTACTAACACCGTGGTTGATGTACTGTTGATATACTGTATTGTAGTCAATGTTACTATTCATGATAAATAGTGGTCAAAGTTACTATTCATGATGAATAGTACTATTTATAGAAATTCTATTTCTTGCATGTTTGAACTTACTGAGCCTGTAGCTCATCATTTTTGCTTATGTTGCAGGTAAGCAACCAGCTCACTAGCTTTGTATGGTTGGATGGCGGACGGGATAGCGAGTGTCAAATGGGATAGGAGGCCAAGGGATATGGTCCTACCAGAGTCTTTTTGCTGAGCGATAACTGAGAAAAGAGAAAGAAACAGTTCTTTTGTAATATTATATATTTTGCGAAAGTACTGTATTATGTAAATTACTTTGTACTTGTAAACAAAGTGATTAGTGGATAATGTTTTACATGATGTTTTAAAAAAAAAATTCCCCCAAAACGTCATGTTTTAAAGAGAGATAAATTAGCCGATGACCCATGAGAGTACAATCTATCGTAGTTAGCTATGAAGCTTAACTGTAATAGTATTGCATGATCTCTACGAAGGGCGGGCCGCCACAGTTGGTATCAGAGCCAGGTTTACGATTGGCCTAGTTTAGATTATCGACCGTCACCACAGTTGGTATATCAGAGCAGTGTTGACCATATCCTGATTTGACACTTCGCGCATCCTGCACTGCAATCCAAGTAAGTAGTTTATTTAAGTTTAGTTAATTATTTTCTTATATGAAAATAGTTATTTTGTAGGTAGCAAGATGACCAAACCTCCGTATGCAAGACCACCGCTACCACGACCGAGAGGGGTGTTACGGGTATGGACGAGACCTATTGTGAGGCCGTCTATTTCCCAACATCTGGTACTTAGACCCCCGGTGCTAGAGATACCTACAGCACCAGCACCAGTTCCTATAGATATAGTACAGCCTCGACCGGTACTTCATCCACCTGTAGTAATAGACATTCCAGTTGTTGGTGGATGATATACCGTATTACGTAAGCCTGTGACGAGCTATTATCTAATGACCTTGTCATATATGCAAAACCCTCATATGATATCCATGATCAGCCTTAGGTCAAAGTCCGTTTAATCCTACTGATCAGGCTATCTTAAAGTTCCATTATACTACCGAATTAAGAAAATGATTATTCACCATATGTGAATAAGAAGTCATCCGCCCAGCAGACGACCCAAGGCCTTGTCCATTTTCACATTCAGTATAATGCCTTTAAGAGGATACCTTTAACTCCTTAGAGCTATGATTCCGATATCTGCAAACAAACCCTTCGTCGTATACAAGTCATGCACCCAACGAACCGGTCTATAAGCTTACTACCTCTGAGACGCTTTAGCCATTGGAACATCAAAGTACACAAGTCATATACATGAAGTAGATCAATCACGCTTTAGTCCCGGTCTAATATGTCACCACTAAGCAACATATCTATGTCTCTACTTGGGAGTCCAGCTCCAGACAGTCAAGACAAACCGTCCCCTCCAAGGCTTTAGACAACATAATAGTCTTAACATGAGTTAGATGCTCGGTCTAACCCCATAGACTACAGACCATAGTTTAGACCGCTAACTTTAGAACATTGTCTTCTCGCATACAAAAGTCCATTGCATGCAACGTTCTAACAGTTTTAACACAAGCAGTCAGTGAGCCATATTTGCTTACATTTACTTTAACATGTAAATAAGACGAGGACAGATAGCAATGTAATGAATTGTGACAACCGGGAAATTCAGGCAATTCTCGGACGAAAATGTACAAATGTATGTATATAACAATTTGTACTATTTAAAGAGTGAAATAAATGTATTTATATTGTTTAGAATATGTGAAAATGTTCTAACAATACTGACGAGTAAGAATTCAGTGTTGGAAAAATTCACTGAGTTGAAACGGGTGGAACGGTGCCAAAATCGGCATTGAAAACCTTAACCAGAGCAATAAAAGACGGTAAACTTCCGGGATTGATTTTGATCAAACGGAAGCAGTTTAAATTGATCCGACTGCACAGGAGACCTCAGGAACACGCCGGGACGATTTCAGGAAAATTTCGGCTCGAACCGGCATCGTTCAAAAAGTAGTCGAATTAATGTGAATAGTGAAAGTCAAAGTCAACTTTCACTTTTGCATTTATGACATCATAAATCAAGATTATTAAAGGAAAGAAATAAGGTGGTTGGTGGCATTAAGGGCTAGGATTTAATCACCTTTTGATCTAAAGGCCAAGATTTGGCCAAAATTCACCCTTTTTAATTTTTGAAAAATGGAGAAAGAATTAGGCATGAAAGGTGTCAAAATTCCATTGGTTTAGAGCCAAATTAATTGGCTTTCTTGCATGGTTAAGTCGGCAACATTTTGATAAAGTGGCCGAGACCACATTTTCATGCCAAACCAAAAGAAAAAAATTTTCTAAGTTTCTTCCATGGAGTCTACGTGAGCCACCCAAGGGAAACCAAGATTTTCTTCAACTTTTCTTCACAAAAAAGAGTGTCAAAGTGTTCCTAGAAGACAAAGGAAGCATTAGACCAAGGTAACTCCCTTTTTCACTTAATTTTTCATGGTTTTTCTTCTTAAAATCCGTGGGTGAATAGTGAGAAAAAGATGGAATATTTTTGGTTGTTTTCCATTGAATTGATGTTGGGTTTTGTTAAGGATGTAATAAGGAAGAAAACCATGCAAATTGTGTAAAGAAAAACCGAAATTTTGTTGGTTTTTCAAAGGAAAATCCGTGGGTTACCTTGAGTAACCAATGAGAAAAGTTTGTGGTTTAATTTCTAACTTCTTCCAAGTTTAATTTTGTGAAGAATAAAGCTTGTATTTCATTATGAAAAGCTTGAAAAAAATTTTTGGTATGAATTACATAATGTGGCCGTGAGTTTCCTAAGGGTTTGGAAGAAAAATTTGCATGCTTTTATGTGATGTTTGGTTAATTTAAATCATGCAATTTAATGTGTAAATGGTGGCAATGTGATTGAAAGAATGAAACAAAAATGTTTGGCATGTGTTTCATTAAATGGCCGTGGGTTGTATAAGGGTAAAAACCCTAAGAAATTGGTTGAAAATGCCAAGAAAATGGGCTTGAAAATGTGTTAAAAACATGACATTTGAATGGCCTAAAATGTGGTGAAAGTTTGAAAAAATTTGGTTCGGTTTGGTTGTGAAAACCGAAACCAAATTAAGGGTAAAATTGTGAAAAAAATTTTGTTATGTGGGTGATAATGTGAAACTGGGAAATTGTGGGCTTTTATGTAAAAGTTTGGAAAAATTTTACATAAAATAGGCTTGTGGTATAGTACGTGGCAGGTACATACGGTTCGAGGCGTACCTAACGCCGGAAGCCTTAAAATTACGCCGAAATGCTGCCGAAATTTCAAAAACGGCATTCGGGGTAAAATAGGAATTTAAAATAAAAGTTAGGGCCGAGACGGAAACCCGAGTCCCTAACGGAAAAGTGAATAAGGAAAAAAATTTAAGGGGTGGGTTGTGAATAGTAACCCGTCCCCTTAAAAATGAAAAACGTGAGTAAAATTGAAAAACCGACCCCGAAGGGGGGGCGTTTTTGGAAATGAAATAAAGGTCTGAGTCGGGAACGGAAAAACCCGAGCCTCGGAGACCTAGGTCGGGAAAGTCTAGATGAACGTTTTAAATACTAGTGAAACGTCCATTTGAGGCTCCGAAACGATAGAAAATCGCTAAACCGACGTAAGGGTCGGAATAGTGCTTCCCGAGGGTCGGGAAAGCAAAAAGTGGAAATAAAATAGAAACGAACCCGGTAATGATTAGAAAAGAGTCAGAAAAGTTCCTGAGAGCCAAAAATACAGTCTGGATCAATAAAATTCCGTCAGGGGCAAAACTGTAATTTTGCCAAAATATTGGAGCAAAATCGTAATTTTGTAAAAGTTGAGGGAAAATGGTGAAAATAATAAATAAAACCTAAAAAGTTATAAATAGGTTTTATTTAAGCTTTTTAATGAAAAATAAAAGCTATAAATGGGAAAGAAATTAACAGACATAGTTTTGTCTGTAGGATCCCAAAATCGGCCTACAAGGAAGGCGATTCAAGATCCAAGAGAGAGAAAGGGAACAGTCTGATAAGGTAAGTTCAGACATTTACCTGTCTGCAACATATAGCAAGATTGTGCTAACTTTAATGTACTAACTATAAGTTAGGTACATATGTGCTACGGGCACTATTATAGAATAGAGAGAGAGACGAAATGTGCTACGGGCACTATAAGAATGGGACACATGGTTAATTGTGCTTCGGGCACTAGAGCGAGGTTAATAAAACTCACTCACCTAAAATTAAAATGTGAACCATTCCTAACCACGGGACAATGTGAAGTCACCGGGTTAGAATGTTAAAAAGTCGGTAATGAAACCACTTTCTGGCGTACCAGCCTTCCGTACAGGGAGGTACTACTTTTGCCTTCGGGGCTATGAGATAAGGCTGTGGAGGTCAGCACTGATGTACCGCTCCCAGTTATGTACTATTTTGCCTTCGGGGCTATGAGATTAAGGCTGTGGAGGTCAGCACTAATGTACCACTCCCAGTCATGCGCACCTAAATAGTACTGCCAACCTGAGCTCAAAACCAGAACGTAATCAAAGATAATGACCTAAAACTGAAACTGTGCCATAATTGAGCATAAGACAGTTTAGTGAGAGCACTAACATCGCGGTAGATGTACTAGTGTGATACAGTGTTGTGGTCAAAGTTACTATTCACAAAGGAATAGTAGTCAATGATACTATTCATAATGAATAGTACTATTCATAGAAATTTTATTTCTTGCATGTTTGAACTTACTGAGCCTGTAGCTCACCATTTTTGCTAATGTTGCAGGTAAGCGACCAGCTCAATAGCTTGTTTGACTGGATGCGGACGGGATGGCGCGTGTCAAATGGGATAACTGGGCGAGGGATATGGTCCTGCCAGAGTCTTTCCGCTGAGCGATAAAAAGGGGAGAAAAAAAGAAAGAAACAGTCTTTTGTAATATTATATATTTTACGAAAGTACTGTAATATGTAAATTACTTTGTACTTGCCAACAAAGTAATTAGTGAGAAATGGTTACATGATGTTTATAGAGAAAAAAAAAAATTTTCCCAAAAAAAAACGTCATGATTTAAAAATAGAGAGAGATAAGCCGGCGACCCATGAGAGTACAATCTATCGCAGTTAGCGATGAAGCTCAACTGTAATAGTATTGTATGATCTCTACGAGGGGCGGGCCGCCACATGAATAACCTCTATATATAATTTTATTATCCAGTTCAAAATGAATACATCAAAATGTCTCTAATACTTAGGGCATTTCCTAATAATCTCCCACTTGCCTTAAGCCAGTAGATGTGCCATGTTACGCATCCCCATCGCCTCTACATGCCTCTCAAAGCTTCTAGCCACCAAAGTCTTAGTAAAGGGATCAGTGATGTTGTCCTCGGACGCGATCTTATATACATCCACTTGTTAAGTCTCCACATGCCCTCTAATAATGTGATATCTCCGATCGATGTGCTTGGTCCTCTTGTGGTGCCGAGATTCCCTTGTGTTGGCAATAGCCCCTGTATTATCACAGTAAAGTGTGATAGGCTTGTCAACACCCGGAATGACCTCAAGTCTCTAAAGAACTTGCGGAGCCAAACCGCTTCTTTAGATGCCTCAGCCGCAGCCACATACTCAGCCTCCATAGTAGAGTCAGCTGTGCAACCCTGCTTCACGCTTCTCCACACAATGGCGCCTCCTTCGAGTAAAAACACTGATCCAGATGTCGATTTCCTCGAATCCTTACAAGTTTGGAAGTCTGAGTCTGTGTATCCTACGGGTGTTAGGTCCCCTCCAGAATACACCAGCATATAATCCCTCGTTCTCTTAAGATACTTGAGTATATGCTTTACAGCTTGCCAGTGCTTGGTTCCAGGATTTGCTTGATATCGACTCACCATACCTACTGCAAAACATATGTCTGGGCGAGTGCAAAGCATAGCGTACATAAGGCTACCCACAGCGGATGCATAAGGGACCTTACTCATACGCTCTCTTTCTTCCGATGTCTTGGGACAGTCATCCAATGAAAGAGTTAGACTGGCAATAAAAGGTTGTGAGCCTTTCTTTACCTCTTGCATTGCATATTTGTCAATTATTTTATCTATGTATGAAGCTTGGGATAACGCTATCATTTTGTTCTTTTGATCTCTGAAGAGACGAATGCCTAGAACATAATTAGCTTCTCCCAAGTCCTTCATGTCAAACTGTTGGTGTAACCAAAGCTTGACTGATGATAAGTTCCCTACATCATTCCCAATGAGTAGTATATCATCGACATAGAGTATCAGAAAGACCACTTTTCCATCCTTAATACGTTTATAAACACAAGGTTCATCAATATTCTGCTCAAAACCAAATGTCTTAATCGCTTGATCAAACCTCTGGTTCCATGAGCAGGATGCTTGCTTTAATCCATAAATGGATCTAAGCAACTTGCAGACTTTCCTTTCTTGGCCTTTTGCTACGAACCCTTCAGGCTGTATCATATAGATACACTCTTTAAGATGGCCATTCAAGAATGCTGTCTTGACATCCATTTACCAGATCTCGTAATCGAGAGCCGCAGCAATGGACAGAAGAATACGGATAGACTTCAGCATAGCAACAGGCGAAAAGGTTTCATTGTAATCGATTCCAAGCTTTTGTGTGTATCCTTTGCAACCAGTCTAGCTTTGAAAGTTTCCACTCTCCCTTCCGCATCCTTCTTTCTTTTGTAGACCCATTTGCATCCAATGGGTTTTATCCCATCTAGCAAATCTACAAGTTCCCAAACAAAGTTGGATTTCATAGAATCCATCTCATTGTTCATAGCCTGTTTCCAAGATTTAGAATCAACATCATTTACAGCTTCATCATAAGTGACCGGATCATCCTCATGCTCATGAGCCTCGGCCTGGTATACCTCAGCATCATACATAAAGAAATTAGGTTTCTTAGAAACCCTCCCACTACGACGAGGCACCCTAAATTGTTGATCGTCTGCAGGTCTTTCACTGGAACTCGGACTTGTGTCCAAGACCGAAATCTGTGGAGTAGTTCTTTCACCCGATAACTCCTCTAGCACCACTTTGCTTCGAGACATAAAGTTATTCATGTGACTTTCCTCCAAGAATGTCGCATGGGTTGAAACAATGACTTTTTGTTCCTTCGGGTTATAGAACAGACCTCCTTTAGTTCCTTTTGGATACCCTGCAAACATGCACAATTCTGATCTTGGTTCCAACTTTTTCGCATCCCCATCCAGTACATGTGCGGGGCAGCCCCATATTCTTATATGTCCAAGGGAGGGCTTCCTGCCACGCCACAATTCATACGGAGTTCTGGGAATTGATTTGCTCGGAACCTGGTTCAGAATATAGCATGCCGTTTGTAAAGCATATCCCCAAAATGATAATGGCAGCGTTGAATAACTCATCATGGACCGTACCATATCTAATAAGGTCCTGTTTCTCCTTTCGGCTACACCATTCTGTTGTAGAGTACCAGGTGCAGTCAATTGGGATAATATCCCGTTCTCTACAAGATGTCCTAGAAATTCATCGGAGAGGTATTCGCCACCTCGATCAGATCGAAGTGTCTTCATGGATTTATCTAATTGCTTTTCCACTTCCACACGATACTCTTTGAACTTGTCAAAGGTTTCGCTCTTGCGGTGCATCAGATACACATATCCATACCTCGAGTAATCATCTATAAAAGAGACATAATACTCGAACCCTCCTCGTGTTGTGACGTTCATGGGGCCACATACGTCAGTGTGCACAATTTCTAAGAGCTCCTGAGCCCTTATACTCTTAGCTCCAAAAGACCTCTTAGTCATCTTACCCTCTAGACAAGACTCACATTGGGGAAGACGTACCTCCTCCAGAGATTCTAAAGGACCGTCTTTCACCAATCTTTGAATCCTATCCTGATTAATATGACCAAGCCTTAAATGCCAAAGATACGCCTTGTTAGAGTGAGAAACTTTCAACCTTTTAGAGTTATCAATTAATTCAGTGTCAAGCAGTGAGTACATCTTTGGTTTGATCAAATATAGGTTTCCATCCATCCATCCAGAACAGATAAAAGACTTATTTCTACGAATATCAACTCTTTTACTAAAAGAAACTGAATAAAAATCCTTTATTAAACAAGCTACCGATATAAGGTTCCTACTAAAATTAGGAACATAAAAACAGTCTTTCAATAAAATAAACCTAAATTGATCAAAATAAAGGTAAACATCTTCCACTGCTTCAGCCACCACAAAGCTGCCGTCCCCAGTTCGCAACGAGAGGCTCCTATCATGTAGACTTCTCGTTTCCACGAACCCCCGCATAGAAACACAAACATGATTAGTGGCACCCGAATCAATGACCCAAGTGTCTTTCGATTCTTCCACCAAACACGCTTCCAAGTAATGAAGTTCCTTACCTTCCTTGCCCTTGGTGGCTAGGAATTCCCGGCAAGCCTTCTTGAAGTGACCTACTTTCCCACAATGGAAGCATTTGGACTTTTAAGGGTCCTTCGGCTTCTTGTTCTTCTTCTTCTTCTTCCCATCCGAGACAGGAGGATTGGAAGAACTAGAAGCCACTTGCTTCTTATTTGGCCTCTTCCTCTTCCGTGAGGGAGTGGAAGATTCCGCCAAATTGGCCTCTCCTTTAGGTCGGACCACATCCTCATCCCTGATCATCCGCTCATAAGCCTGTAGTTGCTTTATGAGCTCGGTTAGTCCTAACTCCTTTGTCGCCAGATTGTATGCGACCTTAAACCACACAAAATCTTTAGACAGAGTCTTGAACATCATCTCGATCTGGGTGTTGTAGTCCAACTCAGCACCATTCTCGGCAGCTTCAGCGAAGAATCCCATTAGAGTGATCATATGGTCCTTCATCGGAGTACCCGCCTTTTGCTTAGAGTTCATAATGCTGGTGATAGCGGACTGTCGAGCCAATTTTTCTTGGCCTCCGAACATGTCCTCCAGATTTTCCATGATCTCCCCAGCAACTTGATAAGTCTCATGCTGCTTTTGTAAAGCACTCGTCATGCTAGCAAGGATGTAGCATCGAGCTATCTCATTGGATTCTCTCCAACGATTATAGGCAACCGGGACCTCCTCAAGTGGTGTGTCAGGTTTGGGCCCAGGTGGGCATGGTTCGTCCAGTACGAACTTGTGTCTCTCGCAGCTGAGAACTATTAATAGATTTCTTTTCCATTCTTTATAATTGTCGCCATTCAGTTTATTCTCAGTAAGTATTGAAATGAGGGGTGTCGGTGACATTTTGAACTAAAATAAAATTATACTAGACATCATTACAAAGCCCAAGCAAATATACAGATAATTTAGCAAATAAAACATACAAGTATGTTCCTACACGAAACTTGAAAAACATGTAGCATTGCAACGGTAATTCTCAGCACCTATTACCCCAAGCCACCGAGGGGTGGTCATGGAAACAAATAGCCGGAACATGGACCCCGTCCAATTAATATATGTTGCCTTAAATCCTCCAAGGTTAAGACATATATTAATAACCACTTATTTGGCCACCAGTTTAGTTAACAGAGCTTCTAGGGAAGGTTAATAACTAAACGAGTCTTGAGTGTATAACCATTGTTTACATAGCCTGATCCACGTCCTACCAAGCCACCGAGGGGTGGTCATGAATAGGATCGTACCCGAACACGTTTTCTACATAGGAGATCCAATCTAGTATACCGGTGGCGGTAAACACCTACCGAGGGGTGTGGTCAAGGCAGAACTGACGCGAGGCGTTACCATGCTTTCACATATGGATCAACAATGGAGGCCGTGGGTTTTGTTTGAAACCCTCTCCCACTCAATATTTTGAAAAACATGCAAGTTTTGACAAATTATGTATGATCAATATAGTATGAGCGGCACTCACCTATCCTATATGACATGTTATCAAATATGCATACAAAACATCCATTAATACATATTTATACATCCACGACATATCAAAGAAAAAATAATTGACAGAATGACCAAGCTATGGTTCCATCCTAGAACAAAGAAAATAAAGATTACAAAATTCCATCCAAAGCATTCTTTGGGTCTTGAATTCTGTTCCGTCTTCTTGTATCTATTTTTATGTAGCCTCTCCATTTATTTCTCATCCCAAGAATTATTTAAAATTTAAATATCCAAAAATTTAAATTTCAAATTTAAATTCCAAATTCGAATTTCAAATTTAAATTTCCAATTCCCAATTTATCTTCTGCAAAATTTGAGTATCAGTATTTTAAATAGTAATAATTAAATAGTACTTTGAATAGTAATTGTCAGACAGTATTTTTGAATAGTAATCGTTAAATAGCATGTTTGAATAGTAATCGTTAAATGGTATTTTTGAATAGTAATCGTAAACTATATTTTTGAATAGTAATCATTAAATAGTATTTTTAAATAGTAATTGTTAAATAGTATTTTTAAATAGTAATCGGTATACGTACGTATATAGTAAATACGCACATGTAAAAACCCTAATTTTATGATATCTAGCTAAGTATAAATTGCTAGAAAGTATAAGAAAAGCAAGCAAGTCAGTGTTTTTAGTGACAGTCCGGGCTACTGAGGGAACGGGGCGTCACAGCCTGTATGGATCTGAACTGATGGCAAACGACCATGACGCTGGTTGATAAGTGCTAAACTGTACATATTTTTAGTCCATATTTAGGCCATTATTGTTTGGTTTAAGGATAATTTCATGGATTTCTTGCACTTGATCGGTTTATATGTTGTTTTCAGGTCCTAGCTAAAGCAATGGGAGCATAAGGAGGAGATTCGGAGCAGTTTGAAGCTTTTTGACCAAAGTTGAGCAGAACACGGTTTGGTACACGGCCGTGTACGTGGCCGTGTACCTTTCGGATTCACCAACGTACGTAAAGCCGTGTTTCGGGAAAACGGGCGTGTTCGGCGATATTAGACATAATACACGGTCTGGTACACGGCCGTGTAGGTGGCCGTGTACAGAGGTGACCGTGAACCGTGTAAGCGGCCGTGCACAATAGAAACGGGCGTGTTCAGCGATTTAACAGGTACACGCCCGTGTCGACTTGAATACACGCCCGTGTTGGTTATTACACGCCCGTGTAAAATCTGCCTGAGACCGTGTCGAAGGCCGTGTTCCATCCAGAAATTTGAATTTTGCTCTATAAAAGGGGCAGGACCTGTTAATTCAAGGGGGGAGCCGTCAATCTGCAAAAATAAACCCTAGAGCAGCAAAGAGGAGGTCGAATAGAGAGAGAAACACTCCAACAAGCAACCATCGGTCAATTCAAGTTGAATTGCATTAGAATCAAGAGGATTTTTCATGAATTCAATTATTCTTTATAGTTCATTGAATTGTAGTGCGGTTATTCCATTGATCATGAACTAATTTATTTGATACCTAGATAGGAGGAACCCTAGAATGAATATTGTTATGTGATCCTTAATTAATTTAATTTATTCTTCAAGTTCATTGAGATTCAATTATGTGTTCTTTATTATCATTGAATTGATATTTACCAGTGTATTAATTCATGTTTGATATCATACAATTGCGATTGAGAAATCCTATGTTTGATTTGATCTTGCATAATTGAAAGGAGTTGCACGTGATTCTAGAGATAGGACAACGTAAATCTTCCGGATTAGGGTCAAACCTAATAGAGAGATTCATTGATTGTTGAATGCAATTATGGGGGTTTTAATTAGGAAGAGATTTCAATTAATCAACCTGGGGTTAGTTGTTAATACGCTTGAGGAAGATATTAACATAATTAAGGAATTTCCACGGTCCAATGATTAGTAGATAATTTGATATATTAAGGATTGGATGCAATATACGTTTTAGGGGGATTCATTATCTAGGTATTGTTGGTTTGGATTGATTTCATCTTAATCTTCTGTTGTTTGGAGTTAATTTTGTGTTGGATTGATTTAATTTAATTCTTATTCAATTATTTAAGCATAAATCGATTGTTTATAGGGTAGATAATAAGAAAAGAGTAAGTACTAGTACTCGTTAGTCCCTGTGGGATCGACACTCGATATTGTTATCCACTATACTATAGAAACCGATAGGTGCACTTGCCTAGAAGGTCTATAGGGTAGAAGATTGACCGTATCACTGGTCCATCAAGATAACCAAAGGGTATGGGTCTAACTGAAGGATCAACGCCATCTGAGGCTCGAAACGGAACGGACGAGGAAGAAATGGATCCAATTGAGTTTTTGACGATCCCAGAACAACCTCAGTTAGGAGATCAGGTGTAGAAATATATGGGTTGTACTAATGTATATATGTTTGTATATATGTATATATGACTGTATTGAAAGGCTATTTTGAGAAAAGCCTCCAAACTAATGTACTTTTAAAATGAAAGGGAATGACAATCATATTTTGACATGTTCAATGAATGAAATGTTGAAATTATGTGATGAGAAAAACTGTATTATTATTTTTTTATATTATATTGAAAAAATATGTTTGTGAAAATCTAACGATCGGCTCTCATGCGATTTTAGGAAATAGGATAAGATGGTGAATCCAAGGAATCTACAGAACATGAGAGGGCATCCAATCTTTTCTGAAAGAGTGGACAAATTGGAAGCTCTAATAGAAACCCAAATGAGAGAAAATGCCGAGTTAAGACAAAGACTTGAGCAAATGGAATAGAGACAAGAACAAGGTGAGGGCCAAGATCCACAAATGGCCGCACCAGAACCAAAAGTGCCGCCAGTAGTACCAGAAGAAGTAGTAGAACCCAAACCACAACCCAAGGCCAATCCTAAGCCACTATATGAAAGATTTCGATGAATGAGGCCGCCAGAGTTCAAGGGCTCCACAAACCCTCTAGAAGCAGATGAATGGTTGTCTTCACTCCATATGATATTTGAATTTATGGAGCTAAACGATCAGGAGAAGATTATGTGTGCATCCTTCTTTCTGAAAAAGGATACGAGGTTTTGGTGGGAATCTGTCAAGTTGATGTCTTGGTTGGACTTTCTGGAGGAGTTTAACCAGAAATATTATAATCCTGCATTGTTGCGATCACAACAACGAGAATTCACAGAGTTGAAACAGGGGGATATGATAGTGATAGAAGTCTGTAGCAAGTTTGATCAGCTATCCCGACTGTGCCCATACACTGTCACCACCAAAAGAGAGAAAATCCAGAAAATACTGGGAATGTTTCGCCCTGAGATTTCAACATTGGTGGACAGTGGGTTGATGCCACCTGGCACTGTAGCTGATTGTGTTAGTCGTGCGTTGAAAGCAGAATATTATCTGGTCCGACAGAAGGAAGAGAGAGAAAAGATTTGGGACGCTAAAAGAAGGAGACAGTGTTAGCCAAAGCTATACAAGTTGGATCCTAGGCCAGACAAAGTAGCAAACCGAATCAGAATACTAAGGCTAGACAACTAAGTACTTCCGATCAACAGTCCCAGGGGAAGAGAAAAGGGAATAATTATGGAAATAGGAACCAATAAAGGAGAACAAACAATAATGCTGGCCCTACTATTAGAACCTGTGTAGTCTGTGGAAAGAGACATGTAGGCCGATGTAGACTTGCCCTAAATGCTTGCTTCTAATGTGGGAAGGACGACCATTTTGCCAGAAACTATCCGGAAAATAGGCAGAATGTGCAAGGTTTATCTCAATCACAACAGCAACATCCTCAGGCACATTTGTTACAGCCCAAAGCTGAAGGTTCATCCCATTCTGAGAGGCAGGAAAGACAAAAATGCTTGCCCCGAGCCGATGCTAGAGTCATGGTATACAAAAAGGAAGAGGCGGAAGCTGGGACGTCAAATGCAGTGACAAGTCAGCTTTCTGTCACTAATAAATTGGCGTCTATTTTATTTGATTCTGGAGCTACGTATTCTTTCATTTCATACCAGTTTGCAAATAGGATAGGATATCCTAAAGACAATATGGGTATGACGTTTAGAACTGTACTACCCTCAGGAGAAGTCCTGATGTCCAATTACTGGTTACCTCATGTGCCAATAATTGTGGCAAATAGGGAATTGTTTGTAGAATTGATTGGGATGGGGCTTGCCGACTATGATGTAATACTAGGAATGGATTTTCTAGGGAAGTATCAAGCCACGATTGATTGCCGAAAGTGGAAGATAAGATTTCAACCCGACCAAGAAGAGGGATTTGAGTACGTCGATACGTCACGCAGATCAAAGAAGATAATGATCAACTTAATGGAAGCAAGGAGGCTAATGTCTAGTGGTTGTGTTGGATACCTAGCATGTATATTGGACGTGACGAAGGAACGAAAGCTCTAACCCAAAGACATTCATATTGTGAAGGAATTCATTGATGTCTTTCCAGAGGAATTACCAAGATTGCCGCCTGAACGAGAAATTTCCTTTGAGATCGAGCTGATGCCAGGAACTGCACTTATCTCAAAGGCACCATACCGGATGCCACTGGCAGAGTTAAAAGAGTTACAAGAACAGCTAAAGGAGCTTCTTGACAAAGGATTCATACACCCAAGATATTCCTCATGGGGTGCTCCAGTACTATTTGTCAAGAAGAAGGATGGATCATTTCGGATTTGCATCGATTATTGGGAGTTGAACAAGGTTACTGTCAAGAATAGGTATCCATTACCTAGAATTGACGACCTGTTCGATCAACTAACAGGCATAGCAGTATTCTCCAAGATTGATCTGCGATCAGGATATCATCAATTGAGGATCAAGGAGAATGACATCCCCAAAATCACATTTCGGACCCGCTACTGTCATTATGAATTCTTTGTGATGCTGTTTGGGTTAACAAATGCGCCAGTAGCTTTTATGGACTTGATGAATCGAGTCTTTAAGGAATATCTGGATAAGTTTGTCATTGCGTTTATCGATGACATTCTCATATATTCAAAGACTCACAAGGAGCATGAGGAGCATCTGAAAATTGTCTTGTAGACAATAAAGGAGCCTTAACTCTATGCCAAATTCTCCAAATGTGAATTCTGGCTAGATAAAGTACATTTTCTTGGACATGTGGTTTCCAAGGAAGGAATCGCTGTGGATCCTACAAAAATAGAGGTGATCAACGAATGGCCCGCACCTAAGAACGTGACGAAAATACGGAGTTTTTTTAGGTCTAGCTGGCTATTATAGAAGATTTGTTGAAGGATTCACGCGACTTGCCGCTCCTATCACGGTGCTTACACGCAAGGAAAAGAAGTATGAAAGACTAAACAGTGTAAGAAAAGCTTCCAAGAGCTAAAGAAACGATTAACGAGTACGTCGATACTTACACTTCTGATTGAAGGGGAGATGTTCGTGAAATACAGCGATGCCTCAAAGATGGGATTAGGAGCCATCCTGATGCATGGCAACAAGGTGATTGCCTATGCCTCGCGTCAATTAAAGGACCATGAGAAAAATTATCCCACGCACGATTTGGAGCTTGCTGCAATAGTGTTCGTATTAAAGATTTGACGACACTATCTATATGGAGCTTAGTGTCAGATTTATACTGAGCACCAGAGTCTAAAATATTTCTTCACACAGAAGGAGCTAAATATGCGGCAAAGGAGATGTTGGAGCTGGTAAAGGAATATGATTGTGAAATCCTCTATCATCCGGGAAAAGCCAATCGTGTTGCAGATGCGTTAAGTAGGAAATCTACTACTCTGTAGCAACTACCGATTGGAAAATTTTCAAAGCCATTGCAACAAGAAATCAACATGCTGGAGATGGAGTTAATAGCCAGAAAGATAGCTGCATTACAATTGGAGTCAACATTGTATGAAGATATCAGAGAAGCTTAGAAACAAGATCCGAAGCTAGTAAGTTCGCAAGAGGAAGCGTCTAAAGATGGACTAATCCTACATCAGGGGAGAATTCAAGTCCCAGATGATGAAGGATTAAGATGGTGAATTATGGCAGAAGCCCATGAAACACCCTATTCAGTACATCTCGGAGCCAATAAGATGTACCAGGACTTGAAGCTGTAATTCTAGTGGAAAGGGATGAAGAAGGATATAGCTGAGTTTGTAAACAGATGTATGACGTGCCAAAAAGTTAAGGCTGAACATCGTCATCCAGGCGGAAAGTTATAGCCGCTGGAAATTCCTAAGTGGAAATAGGAACATATCACAATGGACTTTGTGGTAGGATTACCGAAGACCCGAGAAGGCCATGATGCCATTTGGGTTATTGTAGATAGATTGACAAGGATGGCAAGGTTTATTGCAGTAAAATTGACATTCTCGTGGGAAAAATTAGTGAGCTTGTATGTTAATCACATAGTCAGGATACATGGAGTTCCTAAATCTATTATGTCAGATCATGATCCACGATTTACTTTGAACTTCTGGACATGTGTGCAAGAAGCTATGGGAATAGAAGTGCGTCTAAGCACAACATTTTATCCTCAGACAGACGGGCAATCTGACCGAACCATACAAACGCTAGAAGACATGCTGCGTGCGTGTACAATAGATTTCCCGGGGAGCTAGAATAAGAAACTTCCATTGGTGGAGTTTTCATATAACAACAGCTACCAAGCTTCGATAGGTATGGCACCCTATGAAGCTTTGTATGGAAGGAAGTGCAGATCACCAATTCATTGGTACGACCTACAAGAGAAACAACTGCATAAGACAGATTTTGTACAAGAGACAGTGGATGCAGTTACAAAAATATAGCAGCGGATGAAGATAGCCCAGAGCCGACAGAAGAGCTATGCGAACAAAATACGAAGAGCCCTGGGGTTCAACGAAGGGGATTTCGTATTCTTAAGAGTTTCACCAATGAAAGGAATAATGCGGTTCGGGAAGAAGGGGAAATTGAGTCCAAGATATATTAGACCATACGAAATCATCGAACGCATTGGTAAAGTTGCCTATAGATTGGCATTACCTCCAGAAATGTCGGCAGTACATAATGTGTTTCACGTGTCGATGCTACGGAAGTACACATCGGATCTATCCCATGTGCTGAAACATGAACTGATCTAGATTCAGGAAGACCTAACCTATGAAGAAAGACCTGTTCAAATTCTGGCACGAGAAGATAAAGTTTTGAGGAATAAAACAATCCCATTAGTCAAAGTGCTGTGGAAAAATCACAACGTTGAAGAGGCTACATAGGAACACGAAGACGAAATTAGAAATTTGTACCCCCACTTGTTCTAAATTTTCGAAGACGAAAATTCTATAAGGAGGGGTGAATGTGATAACCGGGAATTTTAGATTCTCAGAGTAGGATAAATTGTATGTATACAGCAATTTTAATGAATAAAATATGAAAAAGTTGTGTTTTAATACTATTAAGAATACTATGAAAATGTTCCGACAGGATTAGAATGAGTGAGTTTGGGGATGAAAAATCTTACCGAACATTTTTGGGTGTGACGGTTCGAAATCAGAGCCGAAAACCCTAGAGAATACATCGAAATGCATTAAAATAATAGAAATTTACGGTAGAGAATTCTGACCAAACGGAGGCAAAATAAAACAAACCGATCACACCAGAGGCACCCAAAACCCGCCTACGCGATTTCGATAAAGTTCTGTTCAGTTCGGTTTTTGGTTAAAATTTGACCACAAATTAATTAGTGAATTAATATAAATAGTAGGATGACATCATCATATTGATGTCATAAATCCATTTTAATTTTTTTTTTTGGTTCGGAAAGTAGGATGAGAGGTGTATGGCTAGGATCACCTTACTTTTTGATCAATGGCTTAGATCATGCCAAAATGATAAAAAAAAATTATTAGAATTATCTAAAAGGCCATTCGGCCATGTGGAAAGGAAAGAAAAAAATTAGGTTTTTGGCCCAAAATTATTGCATTTTGATCCTTGAACAATTAGCAAATTGTTGGAAAAATTTGCTAAAAAACCCTTGGCTTTTGCCTATAAATAGGCATCCAAAATCATTCAAAAAAATAGAAAAATTAAGCCAAACTCTCGCTCTTTTTCAACCAAAAATCCATGGCCTTTTCCCCCCTTTAAGCCAAAATTTTGTTTTAAATTTCACACCAAAATAAGCTTCCATTACATTTCTAGTATCAAGACATCAACTAGATAAGGTAAGCTTCTAAATTGAAGCATTTCTCTTTGATTTTCTTAGTGAAAATCCGTGGGTATGTAGAGTGGGAAAACATTGAAAAGTTGATGTTGTGATAGTGATATGATTTGTTTAATGTTGTAGAATTTAAAGCATGATTTAGGGTTTAGAAACAAGCAAAAATTTTGCATGTTTTCCTAAGAAATCCGTGGTATTGGTGGTGTGAAAAATGATTGAGAATTGATGATTTGGATTAGTGTTTATGTTCAATTAATTATATGTTGAATCAAGCATGAATTAGAATCAAGAAATAAGAACATTTTGATGAATTTTCATGCAAAAATCCATGGACAATGCTAGGGTTGAAATGAAAATTTGGTTAGGTTTTGATGTTGTTCTACACATTAGAAAACCTAAGAGTAACATGTGATACTTGAAGTGTTATGATGAAAAACATGATGGTCAACATGTTAAACCAAGGTTAGTTTGGAAAATATTGTTGATTGTGTATGGATTTTTGAATATTGATTATGTGGAAAATTTTTATACAAAGTTTGGAAACTTTGTATAAAATAGGCCTCTGGTATAGTACGTGGCAGGTACAAAGGTTTTGAGGCGTACCTAATACCGGGAAACCTAAAAATACAAGCGGAAATGCTGCTGAAATTTCTAAAATGGCATAAGGGCATTTCAGGGAACGAGTGGTAAAAATATTGGACTCGGGAAGGAAACCGGGACCCCTCGGTGGATTAGGATTGAAAATGGAAAACCAACCCAAAAGGAATAGTAAACCAACCATTAATGTCTAATATGCCTAAAACAGGAAAAAAAAAATTTCATGTTAGGGGTATTTTGGGAAACGAGGAAAAATATTAGGTCGGGATAGGAAACCCAAGCCTCTCGAGGACCGAGGGTCAGGGACGGGATAACAAGTGTTTCAAGAGTAGTGAAAAGACCATTTGAGGCTCCGAAACGCTTGAAAAACGAGAAACGACCCTAAATGATGGATGAATAGTAATCAAGGGTCGAGAAAATAGATAATCAAGAAATTATAGTAAATTGAGTTGTAAAAATAATACAGAAGCCTAGAGAATATTATTTTAAGATATTTGGGCTTAGAAAATTAAAAAAAAAATGATAGAACGGAATAGTTACGGTCTTGAGAACCGTTAGGGGCAAAATGGTCATTTTGACCAAAAATTTCTGAAAGGCTCGGAAAGGACCCGAAGGACTTAGAATGACTTAAATAAAATTCTGGGACTTAAAATAAAGATTTTAGAGTTAAATATCTAAAAATTTTGAAGAACACGGGCGTGTAGAAGAATACACGGTTGTGTATAGGAAAAAAAATTTGCAACCCGAGAGGTACACGGGCTTGAACATAGGCGTGTATCAAGCCGTGTACCATATTACAAGTTGAATTGTATTAAAAAATTTGTCACAAAATAAATATATTTAAAGAGATAATTAATATAGGGTATTAACAGACAATATTATGTATGTAGGAACCTGAACTAGAGATAGAACTACGGAGGAATTCCAGAAGTAGACATTATCCCAGTATTGGTAAGTTCAAGCATTTTCATGTCTATAACATGAAATACTGTGTTCTTTTATTATGTACTAGATGTGCACTAGATATAAAGTCCTAAGGACATTCAGGGATTAGTTAGTATAACTTATCCCATATAATGAGAAAAAAGAATAAGTAAGGCCTACGGGCGATGGAGGATAGTGACCTTGAGGTGACGATTAATGTCACTTGGTCAAAACTATAATTGAAAGATGGTAACAAAAACCATTAAGGCGTACTGTCCCTTCAACATATTGATGGAGGTCTCTCAAGTCCTACGGGGATATAAGGGTTGTAGAGGCCGAAACTCTAGGGTCGCTCCCTAGGCCCTCCCAGTCAGTGTGCAAGATTAATAATGGTATTGCCATAAAAAGAGCTCTATACTAGAAAGTAAATAGAGAATGAACCATCAATAATATGATGAAAACCATAATTGAGCATAACCGAAGAGTATACTAAGTATAGTGATTTCGGTTAGGATGTGTGAATAGTATCTAGTTGAAGTAATATGAATAGTAACTAGTTATGGTAACAGTTACTATTCATCGGTCAAAGGTCAAAGTCATTATTTATGGTGAATAATACTATTCATGATGAATAGTACTATTTATAAGAGATTAAGTTTTCAATGTTTTTGAATCCGTATGATTCTTACTAAGTATGTTTGAACTTACTGGGCCTGTTAGCTCACCAGTTTGTTCATGTTGCAGGTAAGAAACCTGTCCGGTAGAATATCTGGATGACGGCAGGATGTGCACGTGTCAAGGGATAGGGAATTCACCGTGGACTTGGTCCTGCCATAAGTTTTTCGCTAAGCTTTTAAAGTTAGTGAATTGAAGAGATTGATACATACAGTATAAATATTTTGTATATTATACATTATGTTGTACTCAAAAAGGACAACTAGAAATTAGTGTTGTATTTTACCTGGTTTCAATATTTTGCTTTCTTTTGGAGAAAGTATGTATTAAAAAGAAAAAAAAAATTTTATGGGCAAAATTTTCGGGCCCTGAGAATGAAAATATTAGAAAAAGAGTTTTAAATTCACAACCCAGATTCAGCACACGAGCTGTCTTGATCGGCAATCGAGTCAGTTCATGATAGTTGCGGGTGATCAGAATTGGGGGCGTCACAAAAATAGCCCTATGTCCCATGTTTTCTCACCCAAGAAAATGAGTAGAAAACTTGGAAAAATAGAAGCTCACTTTGTTATGTTGATCTCTTGAGCTTGGGAATGAATTTTGCACACTTTCTTGAAGAAAACTTGAAGAATTTTTTTCTGTTTTTGGTGGAGAGACTCAATACTACTTGGAGGCTGAACAAACAAAATTTTTATGGTTTTGTTTCATGCCAAAAGCGTGTATAAATGGAGCCAAAAAGGAGGGACCAATTTGCAATACTTTTAGGGACCTTTGTGCAAGCTTTTTGTGTAATTTTCCAAACCTTTAAGGGTTATTTTGTAATTAAATAAAATTGGGTTGATTTTTTTACTGATTTTTCCTCTAAAAATCCACAACATATGAGCCCTAGAATCATCTTGAAATTGCTTGTTTTGATTTTTGACTTTTTGATGTTGACTTTGAATCATGGCCATTGGATCAAATTGACTTTAAACCCTAGCCCTTGGATCTTGATGTATCCTTACATCCATTCAAAGTTTCACATTCAATCTTTGACTCCTTTCATTAATTTTGATCAAACTTTTTGACCAAAAGTCAAACCGAATGACTTTGCACCGAAATCACGTAGGCGAGTTTCTGGGGCTATCTGCACGATCGGTTTGCCTTATTTCATTGTGGTTTGTCTAAAAATCAAAACCATAATTTTTCATCTTTTAGTAAACTTAGTTTACCTAAGGTAATCTCTTGGGGTTTTTGGTTTCTAAATGACATCCTCATTTTTCTGAAAATGATGAAATTTCTCAAGGAGTGCACCGGAGATCTTTTCTAACCATCCATGCTATCAGTTCAATCTAACTCAATCTAGAAACTCTTAAAAGCCCTAAGACACTTATTTTATTTTACTTTTTCTTTGACTTGCCATTTCTTTATGTCTATACTTTTCGGATATCGAAACCACTCCATTCTGAGCGTTTTGGTTCGAAATCACTTTCTTAATCATGAACTTTATTCTTTAATTATTTTTGGAGATTTTAAATCCTCCAAAATATTTATTTATTTCTATTAATACTACTATTTATTTATTTACAAATACAATGTTCTTATATATTCTTATTCATAAAAATCTTAAAGAAACCCTAGTTTAACCTAGGTAACGCTATTGAGATTCTATGGTCTATCACAATCACCCCTCCTTAAAAATTTTCGTCCTCAAAAATTAGAATAAGTAGGGATACTTGTCTCTCATTTCTTCTTCTCTTTACCACATGGCCTCTTCTACACTATGATTTCTCCATAAGACTTTAACCAGTGGAATACTTCTGTTTCTCAACATTTTCTCTTCTCGAACAAGTATTTGCACTGGTTGCTCTTTATAGGATAAGTCTTCTTGAATGTGAATCGGCTCATAGTCCAGAACATGTGAAGGGTTTGATATATACTTTCTCAGCATTAATACGTGAAAAACATTATGTACTAAGGACAACTCAGGTGGCAGTGCTATCTTATAGGCTACCTTTTCAATTCGGTTAATAATCGGAAAAGGCCCTATATATCTTGGGCTCAGCTTCCCTTTTTTCCCAAATCGCTTGACACCTTTCATTGGTGTTATCTTTAGGAACATGAATTCCCCTTCATTGAATTCTAGGAATCTTCATCTTTTGTCTGCATAACTCTTCTGACGACTCTGCATAGTTTTCATCCTTTGTTGGATCTTCTTGATTGCATCAATCATCTCTTGAATGAATTCAGTCTTATGCAGTTCTTTCTCCCTCAGATCATACCAATGGATAGGAGATCTGCATTTCCTACCATATAATGCTTCGTAAGGAGCCATTCCAATGGAAGCTTGATAACTATTGTTGTAGGAGAATTTAATCAATGGTAATTTCTTATTCCATGCTCCTTTGAATCTAGTACACATGCTCGAAGCATATCTTCCAGTGTTTGGATTGTGCACTCAGACTGTCCATCAGTCTCGAGGTAGAATGCAATGCTGAACCTTAATTTTGAGCCCATCGCTTCTTGTACACTTCTCCAGAAATTAGAGGTGAATCGACTATCACGATCTGACACTATCGTTGTCGGTACTCCATGTAATCTCACAATGTGGGCAATATATAATTCTACCAATTGCTCCAACGTGTACGTCATCTTTATGGGTATAAAGTGAGAGAACTTGGTCAATTGATCCACCATTACCCATATCGCATCAAATCCTTCACTTATCTTAGGCAATCCTACCACGAAATCCATAGTTACGTGCTCCCATTTCCATTCTGGGATCTCCAACAGCTGTAACTCGCCTGCTGGCCATTGATGCTCAGCTTTAATTCTCTGACATGTTAAAAAACTATTGATATGTTTAACAATGTTATTCTTCATCTTTCTCCACCAAAAGTGCTACTTCAGGTCTTAGTACATTTTCGTACTACCCGGATGTATTGATTAAGGAGTATCATGTGCTTCTATTAGAATTATTTTCTTTAAATCCTCCTTGTCTGGTACACAAATTCATCCTTGAAAGAGTAGTATTCCATCATCGGAGAGGTGGAATTCTGACTTTTCCTTCATGGAAGCTTCTTCTCTAAGTCTTCTAAGAACACCATCTAGCTCTTGAGCTTCCTTAATTTCTTCTAGGATTGTTGACTTTAATTACATTACTGCCAACTTTCCTGAAACTAGCTCCATTCCCAATGAGGAAAGTTCACACTGTAGCGCCTTGGGTACCTTGTGATGGCTACTCATTCCAGCATTATCGACTTGCGACTCAACACGTCTGCTACTCTGTTTGCCTTGCCGGGGTGATACAAAATTTCACACTCATAGTCTTTTACTAGCTCTAGCCATCTCCTTTGTCTCATATTGAGCTCTTTCTGGGTGAAGAAATACTTTAAGCTCTGATGGTCTGTAAAGATCCTACACCGAGCTCCATATAAATAATGCCGCCATATCTTGAGTGCAAACACAATGGCGGCTAACTCTAGATCGTGAGTTGGGTAATTCTTCTCATGCTCTTTGAGTTGGCGAGATGGATAAGCCATCACCTTTCCTTCTTGCATCAAGACAGCTCCTAATCCTGTCCTAGAGGCATCGCTGTAAATGTCAAACTCTCCCTCATCTTTTAGGATTGTAAGAATTAGAGCACTATCAGTCGATTCTTCAGTTCTTGAAAACTTTCTTCACATTTCTTTGTCCATTCAAATTTCTTCTCCTTACGGGTGAGGGTCGTGAGAGGGGCAACTAATCTTGTAAATCTCTCTACAAACCTGCAGTAGTATCCTGCCAATCCTAGGAAACTCTGGATCTCAGTCACATTTTTTGGACGAGACCATTTGCTGACTGCTTCTATCTTTGCTGGGTCTACTAAAATTCCATCTTTGGAGACGACATATCCTAAGAAATGGACTTTATCTACCCAAAATTTGCACTTCAAAAACTTGGCATACAATTGGTGCTCCTTCACAGTGCGTAATGAAGTCTGGAGATACTCTTCATGTTCCTTTCAATTCTTCGAATAAATAAGGATATCATCGATAAACACAATGACAAAGTTGTCCAAATATTCTTTAAATACTTGATTCATCAGATCCATAAAAGTGGTTGGGCCATTCGTCAGTCCAAAAGACATAACGAGGAATTCAAAGTGCTCGTATTGTGTTCGAAATGCAGTCTTTGGTATATCCTCTTCCTTGATCTTTAATTGGTGATAACTAGATCAAACGTCAATCTTTGAGAAGATCAAGGCTCCCTTGAGTTGATCGAATAAATCATCGATTCTTGGCAATGGATACTTATTCTTGATCATAACTTTATTGAGATCGTGGTAATCTATGCACATCCTTAAGGTGCCATCGTTTTTCTTCACGAAGAGAAGTGGAGCTCCCCATGGTGAAAAACTAGGTCATATGAAACCCTTCTCTAGTAATTCCTTCAGCTGAACTTTTAGTTCCTTAACCTCTGCTGGAGCCATTCTATACGAGGCCTTGGAAATTGGAGACGTTCCAGGCAACAACTCAATCTTGAAGGTGATTTCTCTATCCGGGGGAAGCCCTGGCAATTCTTCTGGAAACACTTCTACAAATTCATTAATCACAGGCACATCTTTAGGTTGAAGCTTTATCTCCTTAGTTGTGTCCGTGACATAAGCTAAATATCCAGTACAACTACTAGATATTAGCTTTCTTGCCCTCATAGAACTGATCAGCATATTCAACAATTTATGAGAATGTCCTTTATACTCGAATTGATCTTCTCCTCTAGACTGGAACACGACTTTTCATCGTTGACAGTCTATTGTTGCACCATACTTTCCGAGGAAGTCCATTCCAAGGATAATATCATAGTTAAATAATTCTAGCATGATTAAATCGATGTATAATTCTTTATTAGCAACAATTACTGGCACATCATGCAACCAATAATTAAACAGTAATGCCTCACCAGATGGTAAGGTTGTCTTAAATACTTGTCCAATTTTATCCTTAGCATGATTAATTCTTTCTACGAAGTTATATGAGGCAAATGAATGTGATGCACCTGAGTCAAATAAAACATGTGCCGGACTTTGAACGACAAGAAGCTGACCTGTCACTACGTTGGAAGTGCCTACTTCTACATCTTCTTTGGTGTAGGCTAAAAGATGCACTTCTGTCTTTGGTGTAATCTCTTGATGCCCTGTCGGAGTGGAGGATCCTTGTATGGCATGGACTTGACCAATTTGTTGAGGCTGGAAGGGTCTGAGTTGATTCTGTCGGTTGGATGTACAGGTCTTGGCATAATGACCTTCTTTTCCACGTATGTAGTGTGCAGTAGCCCCAAATTTATGTGACGCCCCGTGCCCTCAGTGGCCCAGACCGTCACTTAAAAACTGAACTTGCTTGCTTTTCTTATACTTTCTAGCCATATACACTTAGCTACATATCATAAAATTAGGGATTTTTTTTTTACATGTACGTATTTACTATATATGTATGTATACCGATACTTATTCAAAAATACTATTTAACGATTACTATTTAAAAATACTATTTAACTATTACTATTCAAAAATACGGTTTGCAGATTACTATTCAAAAATACCATTTAACAATTACTATTCAAAAATACAGTTTACGATGACTATTCAAAAATACTATGTAATGGTTACTATTCAAACATAATGTTTGACAATTACTATTCAAAGTACTATTTAATTATTACTATTCAAAATACTGATACTCAAATTTTTGCGGAAGATAAACTCGCGGTATCTCCATAATCTTGCCCTCACATCCACCTCCGCTGCCATCATCGCCCATTGGGATTTAGGCCGTAGGATGCTTACCTACAGCATGAACACACAACGTGAGCTTTACGCCCAGTAAGTACAACATGTTTACCACAAAACATGTTTAAATATAGTATATACTTAGAAACGTATAAGCAGTCATGTATCACAAATACCACTTTAACATATTACATATCACACATCATATATCACATTTCATAACAAGAATTATAAACTTCACATAACATGTGCATCACAGAAACATCATGTACTGAATGCATCTAGAAGCATGGTGAACTATAACTAATGCATGATCCGGTTATGTTGATTTATGCTTCAACTTTTCTTTTCTTTTCTTGTCTATTAAGGGCCCATGTGTCAGTACCGTACATGCATAGACCATCGGTAATGTCCGTGGTAAAATAGCCGGAGAACCATCAACGGATGCTCAACTTGCTGCTTTAACTTAAAACCCCTTCATGTGAAAGGGCCGGTACGACACGCTTACTACTTTCTGTCTTGTTTATCTTTTTTAGTCATATGCTTCTCTAAGCTGTCCCAAATCCTACCTGGTAGGGACGTATGGCATCTAACTTGCTTTTTCATCAATCTACTTGATTGTGAAACTACATGCTCTTAAACATGAGGTGCAACATCGTGTGCACGGCATACATATTTTAACATACTATAAAATATCATTTAAAATTATTTTCGTTCATGCCATAGGCGGAGTTGTACTTACCTAATTGCAAGCAACTTGAAATCACGCCTTTATCAATTCACAGGTTACCACCTGTCATCAATAACGTTTCTCATTAATTTTCTCGTTGAGTCACTATTAACGTTAGTGACTATAACTTGCGTTTCTATGGGGTACCGAGACCCGTCGGTACTCTATTAGCCTTGTATGGGGATTTGGTGTCTAACTTGTATCGTATTCGATCAGTCGTCTACTTGACAGATTAATCATCGTTCCTCACTGTGTTGTTCAAAATGCGGTCTTTGACTGGTTTACCACTCAGTCAACTGACCGGTTAACTCGCGTGTTGGTAACTAAGTAGTCTATCGAGTTACTATACGTGAACTTAGTGTAGTAACCAATAGGGTTACTTCGCTTGTTGGAGTGTGGTAGCCTATCGAGCTACTAAGGCTCATTTGGTGTAATGGCCCACCGGGTCACTATGGCTTGTTTGGGGTAGTAGCCTATCGGGCTACACGCACTATATTTTTCTTTGAAAAATGTTTGGGTTGGCTTGTAAAAATCTTGGAAAAATTCTTTATTTTGAAACCATCCCCTTATCACCCCATTGGAAGGTAGGGGACATTTTTATAAAAACCTTGTTAATATTTTAAAGTATTGAAAACACATTTTTATCTTGAAGTGTATAAATTATATTTTTAAGGCTTTCATTTTAAAGGTAGTTTTTGAACCACTTTTGAAAACAATTTTGAAACTTAGTCTAAACGACTTTGTTTGAAATTTTGTCAAACATGAAAGTTTTCATCCTCGACAAGATGAACAAATCTCATGTTTATCTCGGAGCCTAAATCTAACTCTAACAGCTCCTAATTTCATTAAACCCGTGGGCTTGGTGCCTAGTTTTTTTTGTAAAACTCAGTTTTACGTCTCTGTAAAAACGGTTCGGTTTAAGGCCCGAAACGGCCAAATTTTTGACTCTCACAAGTCGTTCTCAAGGTCTTGATGAGATCTACAACTTTTGTTTTGAGTCTGAGGACTGGTTCGGACTCTAAGTGGGTCATTTCTAGCAAAACCTGAGATTGTTTCAACACTCGGATTTTTGTTCCTAGTTTTTGTCCCAGTTTTGGACACCAAGTGAAAAACACCCTAAAAACCTATCTTACGATCATTTTTGGCCGAGGCCTATTTGACGTAAAAACGACCATATCGAAATTTCCTTAAAACATAGTGTTTTGCCAAATCCCAGATTCGGAACCTATGTGAGTCAAAATGGCCAAAATCCGTGGCTGTTTTCTAAGGACAAATTTGTGTCCAGCCACCTTAATACACATCCATGCATTCACATCCATAAACCATATGCAACTTAAAGTAAACACAACCACAACCATAATGACTTCAAGAAATAAAAGCTAAGGGCTCAAATAACTTAATACAAGCTTGTGTATAAACAAATATACATAAAACCCTTAGATTGAAAAGTAAATTTTTCAACCAATCACCATGAGAAGGGTTTCGGTTTTTACCTTTGGTACTTTGGACTCAAGCACACTTTTGGCTAGGCTTGGGAGGTCAAAAAGCCATGGAAACTCGAGGGCTTGAGGTTGGTTTTATGCTAGCCAAGTTACCAAAAAAATCATTCAAACAACAACTCAAAACTAAGAATCAAAACACAAGGAAAAATCGGTTTTGCACTTACCCTTGGTGCACCTGAAAAGCTTGGTTCGGTCTCCCCTTGATCAAGCTTGGAAGAGGTCGGTTTTTTGTGAGTTTTGGTCAAGGTTTTGGCTTGCAAAATGTTGGCTTTTGGGGCTGAGAAGATTCGGCAGTAGCAAGGAAAGAAGAAGGAAAAAGGCTTGTGGTTTTAGGTGTGTGGAAACAAAAGTCCATGCCTTATGTCAAGGGTACCTTTTATAGGAAAAATTGATCAAACTCACTTAAGCTTAACCCTACTTAATTGTCTACCAAATTAGCCAAATCTTGGGATAAATATGCCGCCAATTTTCTGAAGAAATGGGCGTGGGGCTGCTCATTGGGAGGAGGAAAGAATAAATAATGGTTGTTGACTACTTTTTAGAAACCCTTGAATATAATATTCCAATGTGTCATGGCTAGGGAGATTAATTTAATGCTACATTTTGGGCTATGTGTGCTGCAGATTGTAGCTGCTTTTGCAGCTAAGGGGCACGGAAATTTAAGGCTAAATTTTATCTGTGTTGGCTTCTCGACACAGTCTAATTTTATACTACGGTGTTCGGTCCTTTCTCGGCAGTGTTCCAATTTTCATTAGAAAATTGGTTTTCTGAATACGATTTTTGTACTGTAAATTCCTGGTTGTTTTCTACTGTCTAAGAGCCCATTATCAGTCTAAATTACTGTTCACATCCTATACTGTGGTTGTGTTTACACTGTGTTGTCCTTTCACATGCAAACCGAGGCGTTCCCAGGGTTAAATTTCAGGCACAGTCTCTCTTAACTAATTTAGACGTGCTGATTTCATTTTTATTAGTTTTACATCCATCAAAGGTCATCTAGACCAGTTTTTAGGATCTGTGTGACCTCATCTTAAAAAACGTGTCAGGTGCCCGATTGACTAATTTGGGCATTCTGAGCCAAAATATATCAGTTTCAGGGCGAGTAAAGGTCGTCTTGACCCTTATCCTGATACTACATATCACTCACTATTCATTATCCACTGTTTTCTACTTAACTGACTAGTCTGAGTGCTCCGACTCTGATTTTGTCAGTCTCTAGTCGAGAAGAGGTCATTTGGACCATTTTCTCGATATCATACCCTTGCTAGGGCTATCTCTTGCTATTGTGCTCAGATGTTCGGTCTGAGCGTTCTGGTGATCTATTTATCAGTCTAGTGTCAAGAAATGGTCATCCGGACTAGTTTCTCGACACTGCATGTCTCATTCATTTATACACATAATAGGGTGGACTGGGTTTGCTGTCGGTCGGCCCTTTCACTACATGAATAATACTTAAACAGTACCGTAGCTATTTAGTCTATTCAATGGGAAAATATACTATATTTTCCAACTTAATTACTCATGGCATAGTAATTAGGTTTCTACAAATTTGAGGTTTTATGTAACGGCTTTCTGCTCATTATACGGCCTCCAACATGGCCTTTAACACAGGCATGTTTAAGGTAACACGGGCATGTATACACCAACACAGGCATGTACTAGCTGAAGATTTTCAATACGGCCATGTCTCAAAACACGGCCTTTTACACGTTCATTAACCCGAGGGGTGCACGGCCTCTTACACAACTACACACATGTACACAGTCTGAGTGGTACACGGCCACTTACACGACCGTGTACCTGACCGTGTACTTTAAAAATTATACTAAAATGCATCAAATTATTCTTCAATTTCTCATTAAATTGAAAATTAAAGTACATGATTAGGGCAGTCCTTACAATTTACACTCGCCCCTATGTATCTTTCCGTACTTTGAGCATGGTTGTCGATTTTGCACAACTTCGGGGCCTTGTCTCTGTTGAGTATTTCAAGCATTTTGACTCCAATTTTCATTTGGGTTAGCCTTCCACTTGTTGGGGTTCGTCTGATTTTGATTATTCTTCTGACCAGGCTTCATTCCTTGGTTAGACCTGCTACTTTGGCCTGCTTGGTTGTTCTTCTGAGTCTACTTCATAAGATCTCTTTCCCTCTTTTTCTCTTCCCATGCTTTCGTTCTTTCTTCTTTTGCTTAGCCTAGATGATGTTTTGCCCTCATGGCTCTGCTCACGCAGTCTGCTACTGTGTTTGGCGGGGTCTCGCCACTCTCCACAATGGTGGCTATGTCCGGTTGAAACATATTAATCATTCTTTGTACCCGTTCTCCCTCTATGGGTACTAGGTGTGGACATAATCAGGCCAGCCTATCAAATTTGCGGCAGGTCTCGGTCACTATCATATCACCTTGTCTTAGATCATCAAACTCTCTTTGTTGAGCTCGGAGAGTATCTAGGTTGAAAAACTTCCTATTAAACTCCTCTAGGAAGTCGTTCCAGGTCATCCTCCTAGTATCTCTCCACATTTTGACTGTCTTCCACCAGTATCGCGCATCCTTCTATAGCATGCAGGAAATGGAAAAGACCTTTTCCTGGTCTGTAGGATTCATAAATTCAAAAATGGTCTGCAATGAAGCTAACCATTCTTCCACCTTTAATGGATCCATGGACCTATCAAACTCTAGTGGCTTCATTTTCCTAAACCTCTCATACAAAGGTTCCTGATTAATCATGGGTTGGGCACCCAAAGCTATTTCTGGTACAGCTGGTACCGAGGGTACAATCGGCTCTATGGCTGGCTGTGGTTTTGGTACTGGTACTTGAGGCAGAGGGGGATTTACTTGTTCTACGTTTCTCTATTCTAACAGTTCTTGCAATCTCTGGTTCTGTCTCTCTTACGCATCTAGCAAAGCTTGTATATTGGCTAGTATAGCGGCGAAATCGATTTCTTGAGTTTACCTAGCTCGTGTACGAACTATGTTGTTATGTAACAGATTACAAACAGTGACGCCCCGTGCCCTCAACGGCCCGGACCGTCACTGAAAACTATTACTTACTTTTTGCTTAAACTTTTACTTATACTTCTTCTTTAAAACCGATACTTAACTTGTTTAATTTGATACCATAAATTTAGTGGATTTTTTTTACGCGTACGTATTTACTATTCATGTACGTATAGTTTTAAAATGTAGAATTTGAAAAACATAAGGATTTCAGTTATACATACACACTTATATACTTGTTTATCTGATTGCTATTTGTTAGGAAATGCCCTAAGTATTAGAGACATTTTGATGTATTCATTTTGAATTGGATAATAAAATTAAATATAGAGGTTATTCATTACATTGCTATCTGTCCTCGTCTTATTTACAAGTTAAAGTAAATGTAAGCAAATATGGCTCACTGACCGCTTGTGTTAAAACTGTTAGAACGTTGCATGCAATGGACTTTTGTATGCGAGAAGACAATGTTCTAAAGTTAGCGGTCTAAACTATGGTCTGTAGTCTATGGGGTTAGACTGAGCATCTAACTTATGTTAAGACTATTATGTTATCTAAAGCCTTGGAGGGGACAGTTTGTCTTGACTGTCTGGAGCTGGACTCCCAAGTAGAGACATAGTTATGTTGCTTGGTGGTGACATATTAGACCGGGACTAAAGCGTGATTGATCTACGTAGTCCGCTATAAGTGGATCAATCTGCTCTTGACGTTCATTGTGCAATAACCTTAATCCTGAGTAAATGAACTACTTCATATATATGACTTGTGTTCTTTGATGTTCCAATGGCTAAAGCGTCTCAGAAGTAGTAAGCTTATAGACCGATTCGTTGGGTGCATGACTTGTATACGATGAAGGGTTTGTTTGCAGATATCGGAATCATAGCTCTGAGGAGTTAAAGGTATCCTCTTAAAGGTATTATACTGAATGTGAAAATGGACAAGGCCTTGGGTCGTCTACTGGGCTGATGACTTCTTATTCACATATGGTGAATAATCATTTTCTTAATTCGGTAGTATAATGGAACTTTAAGATAGCCTGATCAGTAGGATTAAACGGACTTTGACCTAAGGCTGATCATGGATATCATATAAGGGTTTTGCATATATAACAAGGTCATTGGATAGTAGCTCGTCACAGGCTTACGTAATACAGTATATAATTGGGAGTTCAGTTTCAGGTTTATACTGGTGTGACTCTGAAATTAGTTATCATATGATTGAGTTATTCGGTACAGAATGATGATCATATGGAATCACGGGAGCCCGATTATATATGTCCAATCAGTCCCTCTACTAACTCCACATAATTTCTTAACGTTTGGAAAATTGATTTGTGTATGCTATTGGCTGGTTTATTATGCATGGATGGTGATGACACAGGATTAGGATGGTAGACAAGATTCTCTCCGGTTGGATTCAGATTTTGTTTTGGATAATATAGTACACAATTATTCAAACTCCAAATAAAGTTGCCATGATTTTATTTGAGATTGGATTGAAGTTGTAGAAAATTATCCATGAGAACAAGAATTTGAAACACAACTGTTTTTGTGGATTTTGAAATTTGAATTTTGAAATTTGAAATTTGAAATTTGAATTTGAAATTTGAATTTGAAATTTAAATTTGAAATTTGAAATATGAAATTTGAAATTTGAATTTGAAATTCGAATTTGAAATTTGAAATTCAAATTTTGAATCACAGTCCAAGTGGGATTCGAATTTGTTGTGGAAAATCCACAAGGTTTGAAATTTGAATTTGAGTTGGATTTGGAGAGGATAATCTTGTTAGAATCCTACTTGAATTTTGAATCCAAATCCTAACAAATTATGGAAGAAATTTTGAGGATAATCCTCAATGGAATTTCGGTTTTTGTGGATAAGGTTCAAGGGAAAAATTCAAGTTTCAATCCTAGTTGAATTTGGATTCTCTCCTTCCCTGAAAAGTGGCCGAAATTATGGAGGAAATCTCCTAGGAGAATTCGGTTATTTTGGATAAGGTTGAGATAAGATTCAAGCTTGAAAATCCTAGTGGAATTTTGATTCTCCCTTATCCTAAAAGTGGCCGAATTTTTTGAGGAGATTTTCTCCTAGGAATTTCAGATTTTTTGGTTGAAAAAGGGAGATAAAATTCTAGTTAAAATCTTGTTTAGATTTGGATTGGATTTATCCTAAATAAACCGAATTTTATTGTTGGGATTTTCCTATGGAAAAATTCAGATTTTATGGTTATGGATAAGGGAGAATATCTTTTCCTAATCTAATTCGAATTCATAGAATCACCTCATGCAGGTCTATAAATAGAGGTCCTGCCACTCCAGTTCTCTAAGACCACAGACTCTCAGGTGAGCAGGCTTATTGTTGCATAACTCATCGTGACAATAAAGTTCTTTAGAGATCTGGGTGGCCGGAAGAAGACTAGCAGTGCTAGCATACCGATCGAGGTTCAGAGTGCCCACACACTCATCCATTCGGGAATTGGAGAATAGTAGAGAAGGCTAGTTGGTTGAAGCCTCCGGTCATTCTCCTCCTACAGATTGGCATCCTTGAGGTATGAGTTTTAATTGTTGTTGATTTATTATATATGGTGTCATGAGATATTTAACGATCTTAAAATTTTTATTGTTCCGCTGCGCCACTCTGATACGTTTTTATCGATTTATTATCCTACAATTGGTATCAGAGCCATCTCATGACTATGCCATGTACATAAATTAGACAATTACTTAGTCTTTTTATTTATGTATGGATTTGATATTTAGAGAGTAGCATTCTAGGGTTCCTTTATGTTGTTATCATGGATTATGTATAAAGCATATGGTTATTTTAATTTTCTGAATTATTATAAGCATGCTTGTTTATGCCAGTTATGGTTCCTTAGAATTTAGAAAAATTGTATCTAGGAATTTTTTATGTAACCATGGGAGCAGTTTATTAACACTGTAATTTTCCCATGGGTTTTAATTTTTGTCTCTTAGAATTTTTATGGTTAGAATTTTTGTACACCGGAAACGGTTTAGGAAATTTTATGTAATTATTCTTGGAGGAGATTAAAGATTGAAAACCGTAATTTATTTTTTCCCAAAAGTTAAATTTGATTTAAAGGTTGAAATTTTTGATTGTGTGGAAAATTTCAATTTAATTGGGATTCAGATTAATTTTTGGAGATCCTAATAGGTAAATTGGAATATGGCACAAAAATCGAGACACGACCTCTCGGGATAGGCCGACGGGCCTTAGTGGGGCTGCAGCCCCTGTCCTCGGGCAGGATGGGGCTACGGCAGCCCCTGTGCAGGCCAACACCACCCACGGCCGTAGGCTTGGCCTGCAGCCAAGGTTAGCCGTGGCCTGCCCAAGGCTGGCCGTAGCCTGGGCATGCAGCCTGTGGCTACAAGAGCTGCCTGCAGCCTGCCGGCTGCTGCACCCAGCCTGGGCGTGCAACCTGGCACTGCAGGCTTGGCCTGCAGCCCGGCAAGGCTGCACATAGGGGGCAGCCGTGGGCTGCCAGCCGCTTTGGGGCTGGTGGCTGCCGCCTTCGGGGGCGGTGGTGCGATGGTCCAAAAATCGAACAATTTTGATTTTTTAAATTTGAGATTTAATTTTAAATCATGTTTAAAAATATGTAATTGAAAATTTGAAATTTTTGAAATTACATATTATTACACATGATGTTTAAAATTGTTTAAAATTTAAATTTGAAATTTAAATTTGAATTTGAAATTTAAATTTTTGGAGATTTAAATTTTAAATGATTCTTGGGATGAGAAATAAATGGAGAGGTTACATAAAGATGGATACAAGAAGACGGAACGAAACTCAAGACCCAAAGAATGCTTTGGATGAAATTTTGTAATCTTTATTTTCTTTGTTCCAGGATGGAACCATGGCTTGGTTATTCTGTCAATTATTTTTTCTGTGATATGTCATGGATGTATGAATATGTATTGATGGATGTTTTATATGCATATTTGATAACATGTCATATAGGATAGGTGAGTGCCGCTCATACTATATTGATCATACGTAATTTGTCAAAACTTGCATGTTTTTCAAAATATTGAGTGAGAGAGGGTTTCAAACAAAACCCATGGCCTCCATTGTTGATCCATATGTGAAAGCATGGTAACGCCTCGAGTCAGTTCTGCCCTGACCACACCCCTCGGTAGGTGTTTACCGTCGCCGGTATACTAGATTGGATCTCCTATGTGGAAAACGTGTTCGGGTACAATCCTATTCATGACCACCCCTCGGTGGCTTGGTAGGACGTGGATCGGGCTACGTAAAGAATGGTTATACACTCAAGACTAGTTTAGTTATTAACCTTCCCTAGAAGCTCTGTTAACTAAACTGGTGGCCAAATAAGTGGTTATTAATATATGTCTTAACCTTGGAGGATTTAAGGCAACATATATTAATTGGATGGGGTCCATGTTCCGGCTATTTGTTTTCATGACCACCCCTCGGTGGCTTGGGGCAATAGGTGCTGAGAATTACCGTTGTAATGCTACATGTTTTTCAAGTTTCATGTAGGAACATACTTGTATGTTTTATTTGCTAAATTATCTGTATATTTGCTTGGGCTTTGTAATGATGTCTAGTATAATTTTATTTCAGTTCAAAATGTCATCGACACCCCTCATTTCAATACTCACTGAAAATAAGCTGAATGGCAATAATTATAAAGATTGGAAAAGAAATCTATTAATAGTTCTCAGCTGCGAGAGACACAAGTTCGTACTGGACGAACCATGCCCACCTAGGCCCAAACCTGACACACCGATTGAGGAGGTCCCTGTTGCCCATACTCGTTGGAGAGAATCCAATGATATAGCTCGATGCTACATACTTGCTAGCATGACGAGTGCTTTACAAAGGCAGCATGAGACTTATCAAATTGCTGGGGAGATCATGGAAAATTTGGAGGACATGTTCGGAGGCGAAGAAAAATTAGCTCGACAGTTCGCTACCACCAGTATTATGAACTCTAAGTAGAAGGCGGGTACTCTGGTGAAGGAACATATGATCACTCTAATGGGATTCTTTGCTGAGGCTGCCGAAAACGGTGCTGAGTTGGACTATAACACCCAAATCGAGATGGTGTTCAAGACTCTGTCTAAAGATTTTGTGGGGTTTAAGGCCGCATACAATCTGGCGACAAAGGAGTTAGGACTTACCGAGCTCATGAAGCAACTACAGGCTTATGAGCGGATGATCAGGGATGAGGATGCAGTCCGACCTAAAGGAGAGGCCAATTTGGTGGAATCTTCCAATCCCTCATGGAAGAGGAAGAGGCCAAATAAGAAGTAAGTGGCTTCTAGTTCTTCTAACCCTCCTGTCTCAGATGGGAAGAAGAAGAAGAAGAGCAAGAAGCCAAAGGACCCTAAAAAGTCCAAATGCTTCCATTATGGGAAGGTAGGTCACTTTAAGAAGGCTTGCCGGGAATTCCTAGCCGCCAAGGGCAAGGAAGGTAAGGAACTTTATTACTTAGAAGCATGTTTGGTGGAAGAATCAAAAGACACTTGGGTCATTGATTCAAGTGCCACTAATCATGTTTGTGTTTCTATGCAGGGGTTCGTGGAATCGAGAAGTCTACATGATAGGAGCCTCTCGTTGCGGACTGAAGATGGTAGCTTTGTGGTGGCTGAAGCAGTGCGAGATGTTTACCTTTATGTCGATCAATTTAGGTTTATTTTATTGAAAGACTGTTTTTATGTTCCTAATTTTAGGAGGAACCTTATATCAGTAGCTTGTTTAATAAAGGATTCTTATTCAGTTTCTTTTAGTAAAAGAGTTGATATTCGTAGAAATAAGTCTTTTATCTGTTCTGGATGGATGGATGGAAACCTATATTTGATCAAACCAAAGATGTACTCACTGCTTGACACTGAATTAATTGATAACTCTAAAAGGTTGAAAGTTTCTCACTCTAACAAGGCGTATCTTTGGCATTTAAGACTTGGTCATATTAATCAGGATAGGATTCAAAAATTGGTGAAAGACGATCCTCTGGAATCTCTGAAGGAGGTACGACTTCCCCAATGTGAGTCTTGTCTAGAGGGTAAAATGACTAAGAGGTCTTTTGGAGCTAAGGGTACAAGGGCTCAAGAGCTCTTAGAAATTGTGCACACTGACGTATGTGGCCCCATGAACGTCACAGCACGAGGAGGGTTCGAGTATTATGTCTCTTTTATAGATGATTACTCGAGGTATGGATATGTGTATCTGATGCACCGCAAGAGCGAAACCTTTGACAAGTTCAAAGAGTATCGTGCAGAAGTGGGAAAGCAATTGGATAAATCCATAAAGACACTTCGATCTGATCGAGGTGGCTAATACCTCTCTGATGAATTTCTAGGACATCTTGTAGAGAATGGGATATTATCCCAATTAACTGCACCTGGTACTCCACACAGGATGGTGTAGCTGAAAGGAGAAACAGAACCTTATTGGATATGGTACGGTCCATGATGAGTTATTCAACGCTGCCATTATCATTTTGGGGATATGCTTTACAAACGGCGTGCTATATTTTGAATCAGGTTCTGAGCAAATCAATTCCCAGAACTCCGTATAAATTGTGGCATGGCAGGAAGCCCTCCCTTGGATGTATGAGAATATGGGGCTGCCCAGCGCATGTACTGGATGGGGATGCAAAGAAGTTGGAACCAAGATCAGAATTATGCATATTTGTAGGGTATCCAAAAGGAACTAAAGGAGGTCTGTTCTATAACTCGAAGGAACAAAAAGTCATTGTCTCAACCCATGTGACATTCTTGGAGGAAAGTCACATGAATGACTTTAAGCCTCGAAGCAAAGTGGTGCTAGAGGAGTTATCAGGTGAAAGAACTGCAGCACAAATTTCAGTCTTGGATGCAAGTCCGAGTTCCAGCGAAAGACCTGCAGACGATCAACAATTTAGGGTGCCTCGTCGTAGTGGGAGGGTTTCGAAGAAACCTAATTTCTTCATGTATGATGCTGAGGTATACCAGACCGAGGCTCATGAGCATGAGGATGATCCGGTCACCTATGATGAAGCTATAAGTGATGTTGATTCTAAATCTTGGAAACAAGCTATGAACAATGAGATGGATTCTATGAAATCCAACTCAGTTTGGAACTTGTAGATTTGCCAGATGGGATAAAACCCATTGGATGCAAATGGGTCTACAAAAGAAAGAAAGATGCGGAAGGGAGAGTGAAAACTTTCAAAGCTAGACTGGTTGCAAAGGGATACAGGTAAAAGGCTGGAATCGATTACGATGAAACCTTTTTGCCTGTTGCTATGCTGAAGTCTATCCGTATTCTTCTGTCCATTGCTGCGGCTCTCAATTACGAGATCTGGCAAATGGATGTCAAGACGGCATTCTTGAATGGCCATCTTGAAAAGTGTATCTATATGATACAGCCTGAAGGGTTCGTAGCGAAAGGCCAAGAAAGGAAAGTCTGCAAGTTGCTTAGATCCATTTATGGATTAAAGCAAGCATCCCGCTCATAGAACTAGAGATTTGATCAAGCGATTAAGACATTTGGTTTTGAGCAGAAAGTTGATGAACCCTGTGTTTATAAACGTATTAAGGATGGAAAAGTGGTCTTTCTGATACTCTATGTCGATGATATACTACTCATTGGGAATGATGTAGGGAACTTATCATCGGTCAAGCTTTGATTACACCAACAGTTTGACATGAAGGACTTGGGAGAAGCTAATTATGTTCTAGGCATTTGTCTCTTCAGAGATCGAAAGAACAAAATGATAGTGTTATCCCAAGCTTCATACATAGATAAAATAATTGACAAATATGCAATGCAAGAGGTAAAGAAAGGCTCACAACCTTCTATTGCCGGTCTAACTCTTTCATTGGATGACTGTCCCAAGACATCAGAAGAAAGAGAGCATATGAGTAAGGTCCCTTATGCATCCGCTGTGGGTAGCCTTATGTACGCTATGCTTTGCACTCGCCCGGACATATGTTTTGCAGTAGGTATAGTGAGTCGATATCAAGCAAATCCTGGAACCAAGCACTGGCAAACTGTAAAGCATATACTTAAGTATCTTAAGAGAACAAGGGATTATATGCTGGTGTATTCTGGAGGGGACCTAACATCCGTAGGATACACAGACTCAGACTTCCAGACTTGTAAGGATTCGAGGAAATCGACATCTGGATCAGTGTTTTTACTCGGAGGAGGCGCCATTGTGTGGAGGAGCATGAAGCAGGGCTGTACAGCTGACTCTACTATGGAGGCTGAGTATGTGGCTGCGGTTGAGGTCTCTAAAGAAGCGGTTTAGCTCTACAAGTTCTTTAGAGACCTTGAGGTCATTCTGGGTGTTGATAAGCCTATCACACTTTACTGTGATAATACAGGGGCTATTGCCAACACAAGGGAATCTCGGCACCACAAGAGGACCAAGCACATCGATCGGAGATATCACATTATTAGAGGGCATGTGGAGACAGGACAAGTGGATGTATGTAAGATCACGTCTGAGGACAACATCGCTGATCCCTTTACTAAGACTTTGGTGGCTAGAAGCTTTGAGAGGCATGTAGAGGCGATGGGGATGCGTAACATGGCACATCTACTGGCTTAGGGCAAGTGGGAGATTGTTAGGAAATGCCCTAAGTATTAGAGACATTTTGATGTATTCATTTTGAACTGGATAATAAAATTATATATAGAGGTTATTCATTACATTGCTATCTGTCCTCGTCTTATTTACATGTTAAAGTAAATGTAAGCAAATAGGGCTCACTGACTGCTTGTGTTAAAATTGTTAGAACGTTGCATGCAATGGACTTTTGTATGCGAGAAAACAATGTTCTAAAGTTAGCAGTCTAAACTATGGTCTGTAGTCTATGGGGTTAGACCGAGCATCTAACTCATGTTAAGACTATTATGTTGTCTAAAGCCTTGGAGGGGACAGTTTGTCTTGATTGTCTGGAGCTGGACTCCCAAGTAGAGACATAGATATGTTGCTTGGTGGTGACATATTAGACCGAGACTAAAGCGTGATTGATCTACGTAGTCCACTATGAGTGGATCAATCTGCTTTTGATGTTCATTGTTCAATAACCTTAATCCTGAGTAAATGAACTACTTCATGTATATGACTTGTGTACTTTGATGTTCTAATGGCTAAAGCGTCTCTGAGGTAGTAAGCTTATAGACCGGTTCGTTGGGTGCATGAATTGTATACGATGAAGGGTTTGTTTGCAGATATCAGAATCATAACTCTGAGGAGTTAAAGGTATCCTCTTAAAGGCATTATACTGAATGTGAAAATGGACAAGGCCTTGGGTCGTCTGCTGGGCGGATGACTTCTTATTCACATATGGTGAATAATCATTTTCTTAATTCGGTAGTATAATGGAACTTTAAGATAGCTTGATCAGTAGGATTAAACGGACTTTGACCTAAGGCTGATCATGGATATCATATGAGGGTTTTGCATATATGACAAGGTCATTGGATGGTAGCTCGTCACAGGCTTACGTAATACGGTATATAATTGGGAGTTCAGTTTCAGGTTTATAGTAGTGTGACTCTGAAATTAGTGATCATATGATTGAGTTGTTCGGTACAGAATGATGATCATATGGAATCACGGGAGCCTGATTATATATGTTAGTCCCTCTACTAGCTCCACATAATTCCTTAACGTTTGGCAAATTGATTTGTGTATGCTATTGGCTGGTTTATTATGCATGGATGGTGATGACACAGGATTAGGATGGTAGACAAGATTCTCTCCGGTTGGATTCAGATTTTGTTTTGGATAATAGAGTACACAATTATTCGAACTCCAAATAAAGTTGCCATGATTTTATTTGAGATTGGATTGGAGTTGTAGAAAATTATCCATGAGAACAAGAATTTGAAACACAACTGTTTTTGTGGATTTTGAAATTTGAATTTTGAAATTTGAATTTTGAATTTTGAATTTGAAATTTGAATTTGAAATTTAAATTTGAAATTTGAAATATGAAATTTGAAATTTGAATTTGAAATTCGAATTTGAAATTTGAAATTCAAATTTTGAATTACAGTCCAAGTGGGATTCGAATTTGTTGTGAAAAATCCACAGGGTTTGAAATTCGAATTTGAGTTGGATTTGGAGAGGATAATCTTGTTAGAATCCTACTTGAATTTTAAATCCAAATCCTAACAAATTATGGACGAAATTTTGAGGATAATCCTCAATGGAATTTCGGTTTTTGTGGATAAGGTTCAAGGGAAAAATTCAAGTTTCAATCCTAGTTGAATTTGGATTCTCTCCTTCCCTGAAAAGTGGCCGAAATTATGGAGGAAATCTCCTAGGAAAATTCGGTTATTTTGGATAAGGTTGAGATAAGATTCAAGCTTGAAAATCCTAGTGGAATTTTGATTCTCCCTTATCCTAAAAGTGGCCAAATTTTTTGAGGAGATTTTCTCTTAGGAATTTCGGATTTTTTGGTTGAAAAAGGGAGATAAAATTCTAGTTAAAATCTTGTTTAGATTTGGATTGGATTTATCCTAAATAAACCGAATTTTATTGTTGGGATTTTCCTATGGAAAAATTCAGATTTTATGGTTATGGATAAGGGAGAATATCTTTTCCTAATCCAATTCGAATTCAGAGAATCACCTCATGCAGGTCTATAAATAGAGGTCTTGCCACTCCTGTTCTCTAAGACCACAGACTCTTAGGTGAGCAGACTTATTGTTGCACAGCTCATCGTGACAATAAAGTTCTTTAGAGATCTGGGTGGTCGGAAGAAGACTAGCAGTGCTAGCATACCGATCGAGGTTCAGAGTGCCCACACACTCAGCCATTCAGGAATTGGAGAATAGTAGAGAAGGCTAGTTGGTTGAAGCCTCCAGTCATTCTCATCCTGCAGATTGGTGTCCTTGAGGTATGAGTTTTAATTGTTGTTGATTTATTGTATATGGCATCATGAGATATTTAATGATCTTAAAATTTTTATTGTTCTACTGCGCCACTCTGATACGTTTTTACCTATTTATTATCCTACAATTACCAGATATTATTTAAATATACTACTCACACATATACTATTTACTGTTCCAAAATACCGTTTAACCTTTACTATTCAAATACTATTTAATTGTCACCATTCAAAATACTATTTACTCATACTGTGCGGAAGAATATTCGCGGTGTATCCATAACCTCATCCTCACATCCGCCTCCGCCGCCATCATCGCCCCTTGATGTTTATGCTATAGGATGCTTACCTACAGCATGAACACACTCCGTGAGCTTTACGCCCAGTAAGTACAACATGTTAACTGTAAAACATGTTTAAAACATGGAACATACTTAAAATCATATGGGCACACCAGTCATCACAGATACCATATAACATATCATATGTCACAACATCATGTATCACATCTTAGAATGCATCATCACATCATACTGAATGCATAACATAGTATATTATATATCACATCATAGAATACATCATCACGTATTGAATGCAGCTTATGGAAACTAGAAGCATAAGGAACTAGTGCATACGGTGATCAATGCATGATCCGATTATGTTCATTTATGCTTCAACATCTTCTTTTTCTTTATCTTGTCTACTCAGGGCCCCTGTGTCAATTCAAGTACGTGCAGACCAACAATAACGCCGAGGTCACTAAATATATAGGATGATCCTCAACAGATTACTGCCCTCTCTACCTTCTCTTACTTTAACTCTGAAAACCCTTTCAACGGAAAGAGCCGGTACGACACACCTATTAATTTCCATCTTGCTTAACTGTTCTAGCCATGTGCTTTCCTAAGCTATCCTAAGACCAACGCGGCAGGGACGTATGGCTTCTATCTTGTTCTTTTATCAATCTACTCAATTGTGAAACTATATGCCCTTATATATGCTGTGCAGCATCATGTGCATGATACATACTTAAAATACTGGAAAATCATCATTTAAATTCATTTTATTCATGCTGTAGGCGGCGTTGTACTTACTTGTCAATGGACAGTTTATACTCTCACCTTCGTCACAATACAGGTACCTCCTTGTAATCATAATCCATTTCATTAATATTCACTCTTAGGTCACTGTGGTCATTAGTGACTAATAAAAACTCCATCGTTATGTGGTACTGAACCTTATCAGTACTAATTGCCCTTTTTTTAAGAATTTGATTTTCTTCTAATCTCTAATCATGGTTAATTAATTAATTTACCCAATAAATTAATTAACGCCGCTCTTAGGTCACTCAATCATTGTGTGGTACCGATGCCTATCGGTGCCCAATTGCTTTACTTGAGACTTAATATTTAATTTCTAATCGTACTTGATTAATTTGTCTACTTGACAATTTAATCACTATCTCTCACTATCCCATTCAGACTTGGTCCTTGACTGGCTAACCGACCAGTCAACTGACCACATACCTCGTGTATTGACTGTTTAGCCTATAGGGTTACCTTTACCTATTTAACCGCTCCAAATTTTATGCTTAGCTCACACCCGTCCCTCGGGTGGTATTATTCCGACATAGGGGTCGTTTTCTTACATTTCGAGATTTTCTAATGGGCGGTTTACTAATCTTCAAAATGTCCATCCTTCTTTCCCAGACCTAGGTCATCGAGGGGGCTCGGGTTTCCATCCCGATCACATTTTCACCCCTCGTTTCCTAAAATACCCTTTCGTGCCGTTTTAGAAATTTTGGCAGCATTTTCGCTTAATTTTTGGGTTCCAGGTGTATAGGAAACGCCTCAAAACCATCTAACCTATTATAACCTGCCAAGTACTAAACTAGAGGCCTAATTTTTACGTAAAAGCTCAGCTTTTTACGTAAAAATATTCACATTTCCTCACATTCTCTTTTTCAACATTCCATCCCTTTTTCTTACAATTCCTCAAGCCAATAAACCATAATTAGTGCATAATTATTCCCAATAATAAAATGAGGAAATCAAAGGATCAAAACCACTACCAAAATCGTTCCCGTCGGCGGTTGAACGAATCGTTCGATCTCGACTGCACAATCTTTGAATCGTCATTCTTCACTTTTGAAACTCTGGTTTGCAAATCTGATGTCGAGCATGTTTCCGGAACATCGAAAATAGGCCAACGGGCCATTCTTCAATTTTTGGTCTCCGGTCACCGTTGACCGACGTTGACCACGGCGGCGATGGAAGTGCCGACCACCATTTTAAAGAGCTCGACGAGAGGAACCCATTGGTGGCGTCAATTTCACCAATCGAGGCTCCTATCGCCAGAAACCAGGCTTCGAAGATCGGCGACGGCGGCGGTGGTTGGTTCTCTGTTTTCCGGCATTGTTGCCCAAAATTGATTTGGGGCTTTTGATCTACATGTTGTTCTAAGCATTTTGGTACCCACCTTGCAACTCAACTCCGCCGGAATCATCAGATTTCATGACGGCGACACGGCGGTGACGACGTGAGTTTGGGCGGCACGATCCGGCAGCTGTTGACGTGATGAAGCCTGGGTTTTGTTCTATTCTTCAACACGAATCCATTAGGACTGGAGTCATGGCATTTGGACGCCGGCCGGCGGAGATACGGTGGTTTGAAAATTTTGGCCACCGGCGGCTTTAGGCGGTGCGTGCAGCATTCTCTGGTGTCGGTTCCATCGACTCGGCACACCGTTGGACTCAGCTCGTCAAGAGCTTTCCAATGGTGCCGGTGGTGTTGAAAACAGAGGCCGGATTCGATGGTCTGCTACTGTTCATGTTCGTGAGGTGTGGGGGAGAAAATGAAATAAGAAAAACTTATGGGGGCCATTTTACAAAAGATCCAAAATTTCGTCCTTTTATACTAATTTTTTGAAAAATTTTAAGATAGGTTATATTGACTAATTTGGGCATGCTGAACCCAAATATATCAGTTTTATCTTCATCCGAGGTCGTCTCGACCAGTTTTCCGATACTACATGGTTCCCAATCAAAAATTACTTTCTGTGCTCAAATTACTAATTTGAGCATTCTGATTCCAAATATATCAGTTTTATATCAAGAAAATGTCATCTTGACCAATTTCTTGATACTGTGGTTAGGCCTACATTGTGTTGACACTACACATGCATAACGAGGCGTTTTCACGTGAAATTTCAAACAGTCTCCCTTGACTAATTGTTAGGAAATACCCTAAGTATTAGAGACATTTTGATGTATTCATTTTGAACTGGATAATAAAATTATACATAGAGGTTATTCATTACATTGCTATCTGTCCTCGTCTTATTTACATGTTAAAGTAAATGTAAGCAAATATGGCTCACTGACTGCTTGTGTTAAAACTGTTAGAACGTTGCATGCAATGGACTTTTGTATGCGAGAAGACAATGTTCTAAAGTTAGCAGTCTAAACTATGGTCTGTAGTCTATGGGGTTAGACCAAGCATCTAACTCATGTTAAGACTATTATGTTGTCTAAAGCCTTAGAGGGGACGGTTTGTCTTGACTGTCTGGAGCTGGACTCCTAAGTAGAGACATGGATATGTTGCTCGGTGGTGACATATTAGACCGGGACTAAAGCGTGATTGATCTACGTAGTCCGCTATGAGTGGATCAATCTGCTCTTGACGTTCATTGTGCAATAACCTTAATCCTGAGTAAATGAACTACTTCATGTATATGACTTGTGTACTTTGATGTTCCAATGGCTAAAGCGTCTCAGAGGTAGTAAGCTTATAGACCGGTTCGTTGGGTGCATGACTTGTATACGATGAAGGGTTTGTTTGCAGATATCGGAATCATAACTCTGAGGAGTTAAAGGTATCTTCTTAAAGGCATTATACTGAATGTGAAAATGGACAAGGCCTTGGGTCGTCTGCTGGGCGGATGACTTCTTATTCACATATGGTGAATAATCATTTTCTTAAATTCGGTAGTATAATGGAACTTTAAGATAGTCTGATCAGTAGGATTAAACGGACTTTGACCTAAGGCTGATCATGGATATCATATGAGGGTTTTGCATATATGACAAGGTCATTGGATGGTAGCTCGTCACAGGCTTACGTAATACGGTATATAATTGGGAGTTCAGTTTCAGGTTTATAGTGGTGTGACTCTGAAACTAGTGATCATATGATTGAATTGTTCGGTAAAGAATGATGATCATATGGAATCACGGGAGCCCGATTATATATGTCCAATCAGTTCCTCTACTAGCTCCACATAATTCCTTAACGTTTGGCAAATTGATTTGTGTATGCTATTGGCTAGTTTATTATGCATGGATGGTGATGACACAGGATTAGGATGGTAGACAAGATTCTCTCCGGTTGGATTCAGATTTTGTTTTGGATAATAGAGTACACAATTATTCAAACTCCAAATAAAGTTACCATGATTTTATTTGAGATTGGATTGGAGTTGTAGAAAATTATCCATGAGAGCAAGAATATGAAACACAACCGTTTTGTGGAATTTGAAATTTGAATTTTGAAATTTGAAATTTGAAATTTGAAATTTGAATTTTGAATTTGAAATTCGAATTTGAAATTTGAATTTGAAATTCGAATTTGAAATTTGAATTTGAAATTTAAATTTGAAATTTGAAATTTGAAATTTGAAATTTGAATTTGAAATTTGAAATTCAAATTTTGAATCACAGTCCAAGTAGGATTCGAATTTGTTGTGGAAAATCCACAAGGTTTGAAATTCGAATTTGAGTTGGATTTGGAGAAGATAATTTTGTTAGAATCCTACTTGAATTTTGAATCCAAATCCCAACAAAAGTGGACGAAATTTTTGAGGATAATCCTCAAGGGAAATTTCAGATTTTGTGGATAAGATTCAAGGGAAAATTCAAGCTTCAATCCTAGTTGAATTTGGATTCTCTCCTTCCCTGAAAAGTGGCCGAAATTAGGGAGAATATCTCCTAGGAAATTCGGTTATTTTGGATAAGGTTGAGATAAGATTCAAGCTTGAAAAACCTAGTGGAATTTTGATTCTTCCTTATCCTAAAAGTGGCCGAAAATTTGGAGAAGATTTTCTCCTAGAAATTTCGGATTTTTTGGTTGAAAAAGGGAGATAAAATTCTAGTTAAAATCTTGTTGAGATTTGGATTGGATTTATCCTAAGAAAACCGAATTTTTAGTGGAGATTCTCCCTTGGAAAATTTCAGATTTTATGGGTTTGGATAAGGGAAAATATCTTTTCCTAATCCAATTCAAATTCAGAGATTCACCTCATGTAGGTCTATAAATAGAGGTCCTACCACTCCAGTTTTCTTATACCACAGACTCTCAGGTGAGCAGGCTTATTGTTGCACAGCTCATCGTGACAATAAAGTTCTTTAGAGATCTGGGTGGTCAGAAGAAGACTAGCAGTGCTAGCATACCGATCGAGGTTCAGAGTGCCCAAACACTCAGCCATTCGGGAATTGGAGAATAGTAGAGAAGGGTAGTTGGTTGAAGCCTCCGGTCATTCTCCTCCTGCAAGATTGGCGTCCTTGAAGTATGAGTTTTAATTGTTGTTGGTTTATTGTATATGGCATCATGAGATATTTAACGATCTAAAAATTTTTATTGTTCCGCTGCGCCACTCTGATACGTTTTTACCGATTTATTTTCCTACACTAATTTGGACGAGCTGATTTCAAATTTATCAGTTTTACGTCCATCTGAGATCTTCTGGACCAGTTTCAGGATCTGTATGACCCCGTCTCAAAAAACGTGTTAAGTGCCCAATTAACTAATTTGGGCATCCTGAGTCTAAATATATCAGTTTCGGGACGAGAAAAGGTCGTCTTGACCCTCATCCTAATGCTGCATATCTCTCAAACAAAATCTACATTTTATGCTCAATTGACCATTTTGAGCCTGCTGACTATTAATATATCAGTTTTATGCCAGATTAAGGCCGTCTTGGCCACTAACCTGACACTGCGTTTCTCGCTATTCACTAATCGCTATTTATGATTTTCTGTCTGACTGACTAATCTGAGCGTTCTGACTCCAATTTTGTCAGTCTCTGGGCGAGAAGAGGTCATCTCGATACTGTACATCTATTAGGGCAATTATCGCCACTGCACTCAGATGATCACTCTGAGCGTACTGATGACTAGCTCATCAGTTCTATGTCATGAAATGGTCTTCTGGACCGGTTTCTTGATATTGCGTGTCTCAATGCATACTCACATAATAGGGTGTACCGATTTCACTGTCGGTTGCCCCTTTCACTGTATGAATAGTAATTAAACGTTACTATTCCCGTTTAATTCATTCAACTTAAAAGCACACTGTGTTTATTAACTTAATTACATTATCACATAGTAATTAAGTTTCATAATTCACGAGAGCCATTACAGCGACTCTCAACTCATTACACAGCCTTCTACACGGACTCTTACACGGGAGTGTGCAAGGCAACACGGGCATGTACATTTCAGACTCGGACGTGTACTAGTTGAGACTACTCAGCACGGCCATGTCTTCGAAACATAGTCATTTATCCGAGTAATACACGGCCTTTTACACAGCCGTGTACTTGGCTGTGTTACACTACATGGCCATGTACACTCACACGGCTTCTCACAGATACACAGTCCGAATGGTACACGGTCACTCACATGGCAGTGTACCTGACCGTGTTACTTAAATTTGCACTAAAAGGCATTAAATTATGTTCATTTTATTCCTTAATGACTTATTACAGGTAAGTAGGTGCCATGAAAATGGTGGCCATTACAACTTACCACCCTTACAAAATTTTCGTCCTCGAAAATTAGAATAATTCCGGAAGTCTCTTCTCATGTCTTCTTCCCATTCTAATGTGACTTCCTCAACACTATGATTCTGTCACAACACTTTTACTAGCGGTATACTTTATTCCTAAGTACTTTCTCCTCTCTAACTAAGATCCGCATGGGTCTCTCCTCGTACATCGGATCAGCATATACTACAACAGATTCTTGGCTAAGAACGTGGAAGCTGTCTGGCACGTACTTCTTCAGCATCAAGACATGAAAGACGTTGTGCACTGTAGCTAACTCGGGAGGAAGTGCTAGTCTATAAGCCACCTTCTCAACTTTCTCTATTATCTCAAGGGTCCCATGTACCTATGACTGAGGTTTCCTTTCTTTTCAAAGCGCATCACCCCTTTCATGGGTGCTGCCTTGAGAAAGACCGAGTCTCCTACTTGAAACTCGAGGGGTCTACGACACTTATCGTCAAAATTCTTCTGTCGACTGTGTGCTGTATCTAACGTTTCTCGTATCAGCTTCACGTCTACCATGGTATTCTTAATGATGTCCGAGCTAATTAGTCGTTTCTCTCCGGTCTCGTACTAATGAGCTAGAGATCTGCATTTCCTTCCATAAAATGTCTCGTATAGTGCCATTCCTATCTAGGAATGGTAGTTGTTGTTGTACAAGAACTCGCTTAATGGTAGCTTCTGATCCCAATTTCCTTTGAAGTCTAGGACGCAGGTCTCAACATGTCCTCTAACATCTGTATGGTCCTCTCAGACTAACTATCAGTTTGAGAATGAAATGCTATGTTGAACTCTCACATAGACCGTAATGCAGCCTGAACACTTTGCCAAAATCTAGAGGTAAAGCATCCACTACGATCTGAGACGATCGACTTTAGTACTCCGAGCCATTTCACGAACTGTGCTGCATAGATTTCTGCTAGTCGTTCCACTGAGTAGCTAACTTTCATTGCTAAAAATCTAGCTGATTTCGTCAGTCTGTCTATAATCACCCAGATTGTGTCATTATCATTTGACATCTTTGGCAATCCAACTATGAAATTCATCATAATCTGGTCCCATTTCCACTCACGTAGCTTAATTTTCTATGATTATCCTGCTAGGCACTGGTGACTTGCCTTAACCTTCTGGCACGTAAGGTATTTGATAACGAACTCGACAATGTCATTCTTCATTCCAAGCCACCAAAAGCTTTCCTTTAGGTACTTGTACATCTTATTCGCCACCGGATGTATGGAATATGACGTCTCGTAAGGTTCCAAAAGAATTCACTTTGTGAGTTCTTCATCTTTTGAAACACATACTCTATCTCTGTGGTAGAGTATACTGTACTTAGAGATTCTAAACTCTGAACCCTTGTCCTCTATAGCTTCGTTTATGGACTTGAGCAGGGACAGATCGAAGCCTTGACCAATCGTGATCTCTTTTTTGAGCGTTGATTGGAAGGTCATGTCAGACAACCTCCCTGTCAAAATCTTAATCTCACTGCTGCATAGCTCATTTATAGAGCTCCGACAAGGCACTAATAGTCATAGGCATAATAATATGCTTCTGACTCTATGCATCGGCCACCTTATAGGCTTTCCCCGGATGGCATAACATCTCACAATCGTAATCCTTACTAACTCTAGTCATCTATGCTGCCTCATGTTGAGCTCTTTCTGCGTGAAGATATACTTGAGACTCTGGTGATCGGTGTAATATCTCACACTTGATTCTGTACAGGTAGTGCCTCCGTGCTCTTAACACAAAAACTACCGCTACTAGCTCCAGATCACGCGTTGGGTAGCTCTTCTCAAGGTTTTTGAGTTGTTGTGAAGCATACGCAACTACTCTACTACTCTGCATCAACACAGTTCTCAAATCGATTTTAGATGCGTCGTTTTAAATCACAAAGCTTCCCTGACCAGCATCTGGAATGGTCAGTATTGGAGAGCTTGTGAGCCTTCATTTTTGCTCTTGAAACCTTTTCTCACACTTGTCGGTCCACTCATACCTCTTTCCCTTCTTGGTGAGCGTTGTGAGCGGTGCGGCTAGCTTTGTAAAACCCTTCAAAAAACGTTGGTGGTATCCCACTAAGCCTAGGAAGCTGTGGATCTCCATCACGTTTCTCGGAGCTGACCACGCACTAACAGCATCAATTTTAGTCGGGTCCACAGATACTCCTTCCTTGGGGTCTACATAACCTAGGAAGTGGACCTTCTCCAGTCAAAACTCGTACTTGGAGAACTTGGCGTATAGCTTATGGTCCTGTTACATGCGTAAAATGATTCTTAAGTGCTCTTCATGCTCTTCCTTCGTCTTAGAGTGTATAAGTATGTCATTGATGAACACAATGACAAACTTATCTAAATAGCCCTTGAACATGCGGTTCATCCGATTCATGAAAGCTGCTCGCGCGTTTGTCAATTCGAATGACATGAACAGAAACTCATAATGTCTGTACCGTGTTTGAAAGGCTGTTTTGGGTACATCTTCATCCCTGATTCGTAGTTGATGGTACCCTGAACGTAGATCGATCTTCGAGAACACTGCAGCATCTCGGAGCTGATCAAATAGATCATCAACCCATGGCAACGGATGCTTGTTCTTAATCGTAATCCTATTCAACTCTCTATAGTTGATGTAGATTTTCAGTGGTCCATCTTTCTTCTTCACCAATGGTATGGGTGGTCCCCAGGGTGAACAGTTCTGGTGAGTGAATCACTTGCCTATTTAGTCATTCAGTTGGGCTTGGAGCTCTTTCAGCTCTGCAGGGCCCATTTTGTATGGGGCCTTGGAGATGGGGGCTGATTCTAGTAAACGTTCAGTCTCGAATGAGATTTCGCACTCTGACGAGAGTTCTAGAAGACCTTCTGGAAATATCTCCACGAATTCCCTGACTATCGTCACGGTCTCAGGTCCTATCTCTATTTCTCGTGTCTTATCTACTACATATGCTAGGAAGTCCATGCATCCACTGGATAGTATCTCGCGAGCCTTCACTGCTTATATCATCGTTTTTGGTTGCTCTGGCGACAAACCCTTGTAGATGAACTTTTCGCATCCAATTGGTTCGAAAACGATTTTTCACCTTCAACAGTCTATGACTACATTGTGTTTTGTGAAGAAGTCCACCCTCACAATTACATCATAGTTGTACATGTTGTTGGTTAACGCTCAATTCTCTCCCGTAGATAATTACTGGCACTTGACGTATCCAGTAATTATACAAATAAACTTCCCCTGAAGGAAGTAACATTGTAAAGGTTTATTTCATCCTATCTAAGCTCCTACCTAACTTTCTAGCAGAATCTGATGATGCAACGAATGGGTGGCTCCAGAATCAAGTAGAACTAAAGCATCAAAGTTGGCAATAGAAAGCTGGCCTGTCATCATTGTAGAAGTTACAGCTTCAGCGTCACTCCTCGCGTAAGCATAAATTCTCCCTTAGCTGTCTGAAACTTTCAATCTACCTTGTGTGATGAAAGGGCCTTCGATCCTGGTCTGCAAGGCGTAAAGTTGATTATTCACAGTGCGGGGTTAATTCTGTCAGTTTCGTAGGTCAGAGTAGTAGTTTTGGGCATAGTTGCCTTCCTTGCCACAGATGAAACAACCACTTGCTCTCTGCTTGCATTCTCCTGGATGCCTCTTTCCGCATTTCGTGCATGTTGGGTATTGGCTGTCATTCCTTCCTGGTCATTTCTCTTTTGGAGAAATTCTTCTGTGAATCTTGATTGCCATGATTCCCCTTTTCTCTTGTTGTTATGGGAATGCCTACTATTCTGGCCAGTTCCCACGTTCTGTCCTCTGTGTTGTAACTCGGGGTTCTGCTTCTCCTGAGCCTACTCAGCTTATGTTGTCTCCTCCTTTCATGCCTTTAAATTCTATGCCTTTTGCTCCTTATCCTGAGCCGACCAATACCCAGCTTAGATAGCGTTGCTGACATATTCTACTAGTGTCGCTGGTTCGTGGCTTCCGCTACAGACCTAAACTGCGATGTCTATTCTGAACATCTTCAGCATTTGTTTGACTCTTTCCTTTTAGTCAGTACCAAATCTGGACAAAGTTGAGCCAACTGCTTAAACTTCTTGACTGCCTCCATAACAGTCATACTACCTTGGCCCAGGTTGTTGAACTCGTCTTACGGCACTACTAGTGCTTCCTCGTTGAAGTACATCTCCTTGAATTCCTCAATGAAATCGCTCCAGCTCATCTCTCTAATGTTCCTCCTAATGGTTACCACCTTCCACCACTGACACGCCTCATTGCACAGGGTTAAGGATGCGCACATCACTTTCTTTCTATCTGTTAGCCCTATGAAATCCAAGATTACTTGGATATCCGTTAGCCAGTCATCGGCCTCTATAGGGTTGGTGGTTCCTTCAAATTCTAACCCTTTCATGCACCGGAATCTCTCATACAAGTCACCTTCCTTAGGGGTTGGCAGAAAAACAATGGCTACTTCGAGAGCAGCCGTTGCTAAAGGTGCTAATGCCACCTGGGTTGGAGGAGCTGCTTACTCTCTCAAAGTTTCTAGGACTGCTTAAGCCTCCTGTGCTGGCATCTCTACTGACTGTAGTGCCTGGGGTTGCTGGCCCAACTATTCCCTAAGCTGGTTTAGCTCCCATTGCTAGTTCTCCATCATCCCTCGCATGGTTGCGATCTGTGCTATCAACTCATCCTCTCAGGATGCTGGGTTTGACTAAGCTCTCGTTCTTGCCATGTTTTCCTATGTAACCCTATCGTACAGCAAGAAAGGAAAATATTAGTCTCTTAATTCTGTACTTGGGGCTTGTATCACATATTGTTTTCTTTTTTACTTAACAATCTTACTTAAACCTTATGGATATAAATATACATATTATATCCATCTTTCTTTCTCTCATACTATGATGTTCAATACATTTGTCGCATTGTATTGGGACATCGTCTGAGTGCTAGGATTTGTCCTGCACTTTCTGTCATATCATACTCACACTATGGGAAAATTATATCTGGCCCCTTGGGCAAAACTTTACTATTTATCTCATAATATATTTCACATAATATATATACATATATTCACGATTCTAGTTCAGCGGGAGTGACACACACTTCCCCTATACGATCCCAACAAGTACATTATGCTACAACTGACGGAGGAGAGCTACTACTTCCCTCTATGCATTTACATAATCAAAATTCCCGCGGAGAGGGTTACTGCTACTGGAAGGATAATCCTGATTCAGCATCAGGCATCTCCTCATCATCACTCTTGCTGAGGGGGAACTCCTCTGGGTCCTCCTCTTCGTCTGGGGAGACGAAACTGGTTTCGTCATCGCTTGCTATGGTGACTTGGGGTTCATACATCCCCATCTATTCATCATTACTAAAGCGGTCGGGGATCTCCTCTCCCTCATCGTCGGGATAGGTGTCGGAAAGAGTCTCGTCATCTTCCTCTTCCATAGGGTGTTCTAGAGACAGATGGGCTGGTTCGGGGTTCTCCATCGATTTCTCATTGCCCTCATGTACTTCTAGCTGGTGCTCGGCCATGAACTTTTCATCAGTCAGTTAGGGTGTTGGGTCTACCGGGTCACCCTCCATAATGGCAGCTGCTATAATGCCTTGGGCTTGTGTAGGGTTCCCGGGGTTGAGCACTTTTCTCTCAGCGTTCACTATCTCTTGGATAAGGCTTGCTACTCCTTCTGCTTGATCATTCTTCTAATTTTGTCTGGCAAGGTCTCTTTCTCTCTTTTGGTCTTTTTCTGCCTTGTTCCACTTTTGCCTCAACGTGCATTGTAGAAGTCTATATCAGTTCCTTGTAGCACACAACATACGTTAGAACTGTATCACCGGACATCAGCTGCAGTCTTGCAGTCCGATGAACAAATTCTCGTATATCCATAACTCTAGGGAACTTAGGCAGCTTCACTCCCCGCTTGCCCATAGAGAAAAACTAGGGATGATGCTGGACTACTCTCAGAGATTGGCACGATCGTGGTATGACAAAACTCAACACAGTTAAAAGCTCATCGTGGTCATAAGGACCCCGATACACATGAGAGTATCTTCCTGAGAGATATCAACAGCCAACAGGACTCAGTTATCCTGTTCAATGGCATACAATCGGGGAATCACTTTGATAATGTGAAACCAGTCCTGACATTCTCATGGAGTGCAGGAGTACTGTTTACCACTCGAAACTTAGTGGACAACTAGCCCTGAAGATCAGTACAACTCGGGTAGCAATCCATGTTCTTTCTCTGAGCAGTTCTCTAGCACTGCACGATCGTGATTTACCGACTAAAAATAAAACTAACTTACTTGGACAAATGAGGCAGGCATGCGATGATGTAAGGTAGGATGGCAGGAAACACTCTGATACCAACTGTGACGCCCCGTGCCCTCAACGGTCCGGACCGTCACTGAAAACTATTACTTGCTTCTTGCTTAAACTTTTACTTATACTTCTTCTTTAAAACCGATACTTAACTTGCTTAATTTGATACCATAAATTTAGTGGATTTTTTTTTTACGCATATGCATTTACTATTCACATACGTATACTTTCAAAATGCGAAATTTGAAAAACATAAGGATTTCAATTATACATACACACTTATATACTTGTTTATTCAATTACTATTCACTAGATATTATTTAAATATACTACTCATACATATACTATTTACTGTTCCAAAATATCGTTTAGCCTTTACTATTCAAAATACTATTTAACTATCACCATTCAAAATACTATTTACTCATACTGTGCGGAAGAATACTCGCGGTGTATCCATGACCTCATCCTCACATCCGCCTCTAATGCCATCATCGCCCCTTGATGTTTACGTTATAGGATGCTTACCTACAGCATGAACACACTCCGTGAGCTTTGCGCCCAGTAAGTACAACATGTTAACCTCAAAACATGTTTAAAACATAGCACATACTTAAAATCATATGGGCACACCAGTCATCACAGATACCATATAACATATCATATGTCACAACATCATGTATCACATCTTAGAATATATCATCACATCATACTGAATGCATAACATAGTATATCATATATCACATCATAGAATACATCATCACGTATTGAATACATCTTATGGAAACTAGAAGCACAAGGAACTAGTGCATACGGTGATCAATGCATGATCCGTTTATGTTCATTTATGCTTCAACATCTTCTTTTTCTTTATCTTGTCTACTCAGGGCCCCTGTGTCAGTACCGAGTACGTGCAGACCAACGGTAACACCGAGGTCACTAAATATGTAGGAGGATCCTCAACGGATTACTGCCCTCTCTACCTTCTCTTACTTTAACTCTGAAAACCCTTTCAACGGAAAGAGCCAGTACGACACGCCTATTAATTTCAATCTTGCTTAACTGTTCTAGCCATGTGCTTATCTTAGCTATCCCAAGACCTATGTGGCGGGGATGTATGGCATCTATCTTATTCTTTCATCAATCTACTCGATTGTGAAACTATATGCTCTTATGTATGCTGTGCAGTATCGTGTGCATGATACATACTTAAAATACTGGAAAATCATCATTTAAATTCATTTTATTCATGCTGTAGGCGGAGTTGTACTTACCTGTCAATTGATAGTTTATACTCTCACCTTCGTCACAATATAGGTACCTCCCTGTAATCGTAATGCATTTCATTAATATTCACTCTTAGGTCACTGTGGTCATTAGTGACTAATAAAAACTCCATCGTTATGTGGTACCAATCCTTATCAGTATTAATTGCCCTTTTCTTAAGAATTTGATTTTCTTCTAATTTCCAATCGTGGTTAATTAATTTATTTACCCAATAAATTAATTAACGTCGCTCTTAGGTCACTCCATCGTTGTGTGGTACCGATGCCTATCGGTACCCAACTGCTTTACTTGGGACTTTGATATTTAATTTCTAATCGTGCTTGATTAATTTGTCTACTTGACAATTTAATCACTATCTCTCACTATCCCATTTAGACTTAGTCTTTGACTCACTAACCAACCAGTTAACTGACCACATACGTCGTGTATTGACTGTTAGGCCTATAGGGTTACCTTTACCTATTTAACCGCTCCAAATTTTACGCTTAGCTCACACCTGTCCCTCGGGTGGTTCTATTTTGACATAGGGGTCGTTTTCTTACATTTCGAGATTTTCTAATGGGTGGTTTACTAATCTTCAAAACGTCCGTCCTTTTTTCCCAGACCTAGGTCATCGAAGGGGCTCGAGTTTCCATCCCGATCACATTTTCACCCCGCGTTTCCTAAAATACCCCTTTGTGTCATTTTAGAAATTTCGGCAGCATTTCCGCTTAATTTTTGGGTACCCAGTGTTTAGGAAACACCTCAAAACCATCTAACCTGCCAAGTACTAAACCGGAGGCCTAATTTTTACGTAAAAGCTCAGCTTTTTACGTAAAAATATTCACATTTCCTCACATTCTCTTTTTCGACATTTCATCCCTTTTTCTTACAATTCCTTAAGTCAGTAAACCATAATTAGTACATAATTATTCCCAATAATAAAATGAGGAAATCAAAGGATCAAAACCACTACCAAAATCGTCCTCGTCGGTGGTCAAACGAATCGTTTAGTCTCGATCGCACAATCTTTGAATCGTTGTTCTTCACTTTTAAAGCTCCAGTTCGCAAATCCAATGCTGCAGATGTGTCTTGAATGTCAAAAATAGGCCAACGGGCCATTCTTCAATTTTTGGTCTCCGATCGTCGTTGATCGGCATTGACTACCGTTGACCGATGTTGATCGGCCATTGACTGGCGTTGACCACGGCGGCGATGGAAGTGGCGACCACCATCTTAAAGAGCTCGACGAGAGGAACCCATTGGTGGTGTCAATTTCACCAATCGAGGCTCCTATTGCCAGAAATCGGGCTTCGAAGATCGATGACGGCGGCGGTGGTTAGTTCTCTGTTTTCTGGCATTGTTGCCCAAAATTGATTTGGGGCTTTTGATCTACGTTTTGTTCTAAGCATTTTGGTACCCACCTTGCAACTCAACTTCGCCGGAATCGTCAGATTCCACGACGGCGACACGGCGGTGACGACGTGAGTTTGGACGACGTGATCCAGTGGCTGTTGATGTGAAATGAAGCCTGGGTTTTGTTCTACTCTTCACTACGAATCCATTGGGACTGGAATTGTGGCATTTGGACGTCGGACGGCGGAGATATGGCGGTTTGAAAATTTTGGCCACAGGCGGCTTTAAGCGGCGCATACGGCGTTCTCCGGCGTCGGTTCCATCGACTCGACACACCGTTGGACTCAGCTCGTTGAGAGCTTTCCAATGGTGCTGGCGGTGTCAAAAACGGAGGCCGGATTCGATGGTCGGTAACTGTTCATGTTTGTGAGGTGTAGGGGAGAAAATGAAATAAGAAAAACTTATGGGGGCCATTTTACAAAGGATCCAAAATTTCGTCCTTTTATACTAATTTTTTGAAAATTTTTAAGATAGGCTATATTGACTAATTTGGGCGTGCTGAACCCAAATATATCAGTTTTATCTTCATCTGAGGTCGTCTCGACCAGTTTTCCGATACTGCATGGTTCCCAATCAAAAATTACTTTTTGTGCTCAAATGACTAATTTGAGCATTCTGATTCCAAATATATCAGTTTTATATCAAGAAAATGCCATCTTGACCAATTTCTTGATATTGTGGTTAGGCCTACATTGTGTTGACACTGCGCATGCATAACGATGTGTTTTCATATGAAATTTCAAACACAGTCTCCCTTGACTAATTTGGACGAGCTGATTTTAAATTTATCAGTTTTACGTCCATTTGAGATCTTCTAGACCAGTTTTCGGGATCTGTATGACCCCATCTCAAAAAACGTGTTAGGTGCCCGATTGACTAATTTAGGTGTCCTGAGTCTAAATATATCAGTTTCGGGACGAGAAAAGGTCGTCTTGACCCTTATCCCAATACTACATATCTCTCAAACAAAATCTACATTTTATGCTTAATTGACCAGATTGAGCCTGCTGACTATTAATATATCAGTTTTATGCCAGATTAAGGCCGTCCTGGACACTAACCTGACGCTGCGTTTCTCACTATTCACTAATCACTATTTACTATTTTCTGTCTAATTGACTAGTCTGAGCGTTCTGACTCCGATTTTGTCAGTCTCTCGGTGAGAAGAGGTCATCTAGATCATTTTTCTCGATACTGTACATCTATTAGGGTAATTATCGTTGTTGTGCTCAGATGACCAGTCTGAGCGTACTGATGACTAGCTCATCAGTTCTATATCATGAAATGATCGTCTGGACCGGTTTCTTTATATTGCGTGTCTCAACGCATACTCACATAATAGGGTGGACCGATTTCACTGTTGGTTGCCCCTTTCACTGCATGAATAGTAATTAAACATTACTATTCCCGTTTAATTCATTCAACTGAAAAGCACACTGTGTTTATTAACTTAATTACATCATTACATAGTAATTAAGTTTCATAATTCACGAGCATCATTACAGCGGCTCTCGGCTCATTACACAGCCTTCTACACGGACTCTTACACGGGCGTGTGCAAGGCAACACAGGCGTGTACATTTCAGACACGGGTGTGTACTAGTTGAGACTACTCAACACGGTCATGTCTTTGAAACACATTCATTTATCCGAGTAATACACGGCCATGTACACTCACACAGCTTCTTACAGATACACAGTCCGAATGGTACACGGTCACTCACATGGCCGTGTACCTAACCGTGTTACTTATATTTGCACTAAAAGGCATTAAATTATGTCCATCTTATTCCTTAATGACTTATTACAGGTAAGTAGATATCATGAAAATGGCGGTCATTACACAAACAATAGCGACATGGTTTAGTGCTCATAATAATGTAATAATTATCTAAAAATTAACTTACTTGGACTGAGCAGGTGCAAATACAGGAATGTCATAGAAGGTCGGTGGAAGAACCGCTCGCTTTGATACCAACTCTTATGGGCCACCCGACTAGCTCGAGTTGTCCACTATCTTTCTTTCTTTCTTTCTGTGCTCTTATTTCCTCTTACTTAACTTGCTTTTCTTTAAAAGATTGGTATTTAAAAAATCGTGAATTTTTTTTTTTTGTAAAATACTTGCGGTCTTCTTTTCTTAAAAATACTTAGTATTATAAACATACTTTATTACATAAGTATATTTTTAAACTTACTTTACTTCTATATATAACATACTTGTCTTGTCTTGATACATTTATACATACATTCTTGTACTGTACCCTTTTCACAGTGGATAGTTTGCGAAGCAGATCCACAACCCATCCATGATACTATAAGAATCTGCCTGCTAGTCCTTTTTGCTCTTTCTTCATAATACAGGTTGTTTACCCTTGTTACCTACATCATGAACAGACTTGTGAGCTAAAGCTCAGTAAGTACAAACATGCAAATAAAACATGGTCTATGCTTAACACTTAAGGTTAGTCTATTATGTGTGTCTATTTTCTGTTCATATGATTTCTTCGTTCTTTCTATTCTATCTTTTTCTTTTCTTTCTTTTCTTTTATTTTTCTTTTCATTCTTTATCTTTCACTTGTGGGCTCGTGGTTGGACATACCTAATGCGAGCAGACCAGTAGGGAAGAGGGAGCGACCCACCAATCAACCCCAAGGTCAAACTTTGCACTACCACACTTGGGGTAGCACATTAAGCTATTAACTACCTTATTCTTGCGGTAGCACCACACTCTAGGGTGGAGGCTATTCTTAAACCTCACACTGGGGAGGCTGGTACGCCAACTTTACATTTTCAGTCTTATTATCTTACTTGCATTTATCTTTCTTTACTTTAACTTTTCATGTTTTTCTAACGTTGTGAATAGGTTAGATGAATACGCCACAACATATATAACTTATATGTAAACATAATTCTATGGTAAGTCAGTTCCTGAGTAGACATGGAAATGTCTGTACTTACAGTGTTTGTACTAAAGTAAGCTTTCTCGAGTCCTTTGAATTCCTGTGCCCATCTTCGGTTGGGTTTCCTATAGGCAATAAGGTTGTCGGTTAATTACATTTTATTAAATAGCTTTCATTCTACTAAAATCTGAACTTTGATTTTTTTAAAACTTAATTAAAGCCTTATGACAGCATTTAAAGCCTGAACAATCCTATTTAGACCTTTCTGGAACCTTTTTGAAAAATGACCATTTTACCCTTAACAAAATTTTGTTTCCATATTCTCTTCCTTTTCTCATCAATTTCACACATCAGACTTCATTATCAAACCACTAAGAATCAAAACTTAACCTAAAATTTTCCTTCACCAATACTTAAACACACACACAGATTTCACATAACAATCATAATCAAACTTTTTATTCTTGTTTCCAAAACTAACCAAACTTCATTTCCAAGCTCTTGTTTGTCTCAAAAACATATTAACACACAAACACAACAAATTTGATGTAACCATTTCACTTTCCAAGCATTATGTACCACAAATTTCTTAGGAAAACAAGCCTAAGAGTTGATGTTTTTCAACTCTATTTCATCTCTTTCCTTTATCACCCTTTTTCACATGATTTACAACACCAAAAACTAACCAACAAAATCTGAAATTTCACTTCAAAACAGCCCCATGTCCCACGGTTTTTCATGCAAGAAAATAAGAAGAAAAGTTGGAAAAATAGAAGCTCACCTTGCTATGTTGATCTCTTGAGCTTGGGAATGAATTTTGCACACTTTCTTGAAGAAAACTTGAAGAATTTTTTTTCTATTTTTGGGGGAGAGACTCACGGATGCTTGGAGGCTGAAGAAACAAAATTTTTCTGGTTTTGTTTCATGCCAAAACTGTGTATAAATGGAGCCAAAAAGGAGGGACCAACTTGCAATACTTTTAGGGACCTTTTTGCGAGCTTTTGGTGCAATTTTCCAAACCTTTAAGGGCTGTTTTGTAATTAAATAAAATTGGGTAGATTTTTTTTTTCTCCGATTTTCCTCTAAAAATCCACCACATATGAGCCCTAAAATCATCTTGAAATTGCTTGGTTTGATTTTTGACTTTTTGGTGTTGACTTTGAATCATTACCATTGGATCAAATTGACTTTAAACCCTAGTCCTTGGATCTTGATGTATCCTTACATCCATTCAAAGTTTTACATTCAATCTTTGACTCCTTTCATTAATTTCGGTCAAAATTTTTGACCAAAAGTCAAACCGAATGACTTTGCACCGAAATCGCGTAGGCGAATTTCTAAGGCTGTCCGTGCGATCAGTTTGCCTTATTTCACTGTGGTTTGTCTAAAAATCAAAACCGTAATTTTTCATCTTTTAGTGAACTTAATTTACCTAAGGTAATCTCTTGAGGTTTTCTGTTTCTAAATGACATCCTCATTTTTCTGAAAATGATGAAATTTCTCGGGGAGTGCACCGGAGGACTTTTCTGACCATCCATGCTATCAGTTAAATCTAAATCAATCTAGAAACTCTTAAAAGCCCTAAGACACTTATTTTATCTTGCTTATTCTTTGACTTGCCATTTCTTTATATCTATACTTTTTGAATATCAAAACCACTCCATTCTAAGCATTTTGGTCTGAAATCACTTTCTTAATTATGAACTTTATACTTTAATCATTTTTGGAGATTTTAAATCTTCCAAAATATTTATTTATTTCTATTAACACTACTATTTGTTTATTTACAAATACAGTGTTCTTATATGTTCTTATTCATAAAAATCTTAGAGAAACCCTAGTTTAACCAAGGTAATGCTATTGAGATTCTTTGGTCTGTCACACCCTAGCTAGGGTACGATATCGAAAAAAGGGTCTAAATGACTTCTTCTCACCTAGAGACTGACAAAATTGGAGTCAGAGCACTCAAACTAGTCAGTTAAGTTGAAAATGATGAATAGTGAATAGTGAAGAATGCAGTGTCAAGTTATTGGCCAAGACGGCCTTAATTTAACTTAAAACTGATATATTAACGGTCAATAGGCTCAATCTGGTCGATTAAGCATAAAATAAGAATCTTAGTTTGAGTAATACGTAATATCAAGATGAGGGTCAAGAAGACCTTTACTCGCCCTGAAACTGATATATTTAGGCTTAGAATGCCCAAATTAGTTAAACGGACACCTGACATGTTTTTCGAGGTGGGGTCACATAGATCCTGAAAACTAGTCCAGACGACCCCGGACTGAGGTAAAACTGATAAAAATGGAATTAGCATGTCCAAATTACCTAAGAGAGACTGTGTCTGAAATTTCAGCCGGGAACGCCTTGGTTTGTGTGCGAAAGGACAACACAGTGTAGACACAACTACAGTGTAAGACATGAATAGTAAATTAGATTGATAATAGACTCTTAGACAGTATAAAATAAATAGGAATTGACAGTATAAAAATCAGATTCAGAAATCTAATTTTCAGGTGAAAATAGGAACACTGCCGAGAAATGACCGAATACCGCAATATAAAATTAGACTGTGAAGAGAAGCCAACACAGATAAAATTTGGCCACAAAATCCGTGTTCCCTTAGCTACAAAAGCAGATGAAATTGGCTGCCACATAACCCAAAAGGTGGCAATTAAAAATTGCCAAAACCTACGACACACCTAGAATAAACAATTCAAGGGTTTTTAAAGCATGGTCAACAAACATTTGTTTATTTCCCCTCCTTTCCATGCAGTAGCCCATGCCCATTTATAGATTAAAAAAGGGTAGAAATTTGTCCCATAATTAGGCTAAAATGGTGGACAATTAATTTGGTTTAGGCTTAAGCAAGTTTGATTAAGTTTGCCTATAAAAGGCATACATGACCAAGAGATATCACTTTCTTTCTTTTGACTACCAAAACACCACAACCATTTCTCCCTTTCTTCTAGTTGTAGCTGACCCCCTTTAGGTCCCCAAACCCTCACATTTTCAAGCTACAAATCACACCAAAAACTTAACAAAAATCAAACCTCACAAGCTTGTGATAGGAGGATCCAAATCCAAACCATTCTAGGTTCTTCAAGGATAAGGTTTATAATCAATCTTTATGGTTTTAGTTTTTGTTTTTAGTTTAATCTTAAGAGAAATTATTTTGGTGTTTTGCTAGCACAAAACCCAACCCCTATCCTCTTGATTCCACACAGTCATTTTGGTCATCAAGCCTTGGTTCAAATCATGCTTGGTTCAAAGCACAAAGGTAATAACTGAAAACCCTACCTTTGGTGACTTAGTGATTTTAAGGTTTTAATCAAGGTCATTTATGTGTATTTGTTTATGCAAATAGTTTGTAATAATTTTATTTTGAGCCCTTAGATTTCCATTTTTAAGTTTATTTGGTTGTGGTTGTGTGTGATGCGATGAACGTATAGGGATGTGGCTGGACACAAATCTATCCCCAGGAAAGGCTATGGATTTTGGCCATTTTGACCCATTTAGGTTCTGAATTTGGGAGTTGGTAAAACATAGTATTTTAAGAAAATTTCGTTACGGTCATTTTTGCGTCAAATAGCCTTTGGCAAAAACGACACTACGATAGGTTTTTTGAGTGATTTTATATCGGTGCCCAAAACTGGGAACAAAATCTGAACCTGGAAATTAGTCTCGGGTTTTAGTGAAAACGGACCCCTTAGAGTCTGAACCGGACTTCAGGCTCAACACAAAAGTTGTAGATCTCATCGAAACCTTTGAGTCGGGCCTCAAACAGAGCCGTTTTTAAAGAGATATAAAACTGGGACTTTTACAAAAACTTTGCATATAGGCCACGGGTTTAGTGAGTTTAGGAGCTGATAGAGTTAGATTTAGGCTCTAAGGTGAACACGAAATTTGTTCATCTCTTCGAGAACGAAAATTTTCATGTTCAAAAAATTTGCAAACAAAGTCGTTTCGATCAAATTTCAAAATAGTTTTGAAAAATGGTTCAAAAACCACTTTTAAAATGTAACTTCAAAAATGTGATTTACACACTTCAAAAATAAAAGTGTGTTTTTAACATTTTAAAATACAAACATGGTTTTCATAAAAATGTCCCCCCATCTTCCAACAAGATGATAAGGGGATGGTTTCAAACTAAAGAATTTTTCCAAAGAATTTTATAAGTCAACCTATACAATTTTTCAAAGAAAAACAGTGTGTGTAGTTCGGTAGGCTTTCACACCAAACAAGCCTTAGTAGCCCGGTAGCTACTATCCCAAACAAGCCATAATGGCCTGGTGGGCCATTAAACCAAACAAGGAATAGTAGCCTGGTAGGCTATCATACCCGAACAAGCGAAGTAACCCAGTCGGTTACTATATTAATTTCACACATAGTAACCCGATACGTTACCTAGTTACCAACGCATGAGGCAACCAATTAGTTGACTGGTCGGCTACCAGTCAAGGACCGTGTTCTGAATAACACTGAGAGGAAAGATGATTAATCCGTCAAGAAGACAATTAATCAAGCAACAATAGAAATAGATACCAAATCCCGAAAGTATGCCAATGGGATACTGAGGGGCCTCGGTACCACATAGAAACACAAGTAATAGTCACTAATAGTAATGGTGACTTAACGAGAGTACTAATGAGGAATGTTAATAATGACAGATGGTTACCTGTAATTTGATAAAGGCGCAAGTATGCAATTACTTGCAAATTAGGTAAGTACAACTCTGCCTACAGCATGAATAAAATGAGTTAAAATGATGGTTTTCACAATATGTTAAATATACATAGCATGCACACGTTAATGCATAGCGTGTATAAGAGCATATAGTTCACAATCACATAGATTGATCCCAAGTTAGATACTATACGTCCCTATCGCATAAGATTAGGGATAGCTTAGCAAAGTATTTGGCAAGATTAGATAAAGAATTGGGTAAGTAATTAAGGAGACGGTAAAACGGGTGCAAGGTCCACATTATGTTTTTAAAGAAAACAGCCGCAAGGTCCATGTTATGTTTTTAAAGAAAACGGACGCAAGGTTCACGTTATGTTTTAAAGAAAACGGGCGCAAGGTCCACATTATGTTTTTAAAAAAACAGGTGCAAGGTCCACGTTATGTTTTTAAAGAAAACGGGTGCAAGGTCCACATAATGTTTTTAAAGAAAACGGGCACAAGGTCCACGTAATGTTTTTAAAGAAAATGGGTGCAAGGTCCACGTTATGTTTTTAAAGAAAACGAGCGCAAGGTCCACATTATGTTTTAAAGAAAACGGGCACAAGGTCCACGTTATGTTTTTAAATAAAATGGCCACAAGGTCCACATTATGTTTTCAAAGAAAATGGGCGTAAGATCCACATTATGTTTTTAAAGAAAATGGGTGTAAGGTCCACGTTATGTTTTTAAAGAAAATGGGTGCAAGGTCCATGTTATGTTTTTAAAGAAAACAAAGCGCAAGGTTCACATTATGTTTTTAAAGAAAACAGGTACAAGGTCCACATTATGTTTTTAAAGAAAATAGACGTAAGGTCCACGTTATGTTTTTAAAGAAAATGGGCGCAAGGTCCACGTTATGTTTTTAAAGAAAATGAGCGCAAGGTCTACGTTTTGTTCATAAATAAAACAGGTGCATAGTTCTCGAGTGCAAGGTTCACTATGCCCTTTTTTTCAATATGAAACGATAATAAATAATGAAGCATAATCTGAGCATAAACGGTTCCTGTAGTGTACACGTTATGCCCTAGATATAGTTAGAGTCAGTTTCCTAGTTGCATGATAGGACATGCCCACATGATATGCATTCTGAGATGCTAGATAATATGTTTCTATGTTCTGTGTGAATGTGTGATATGATTTCCAGTTTTGTATATGTTTTAAGTATGAACTATGTTTAAACATGTTTTACGGTTAACATGTTATACTTACTGGGCGTAAAGCTCACAGAGTGTGTTCATGCTGTAGGTAAGCGTCCTATGGCCTAATCACTAATAGGCGATGACAGCGGCAGAGGTGGATGTGAGGGCGAGGTTATGGAGACACTACAAGTTTATCTTCCACAAAGTTTGAGTATCAGTATTTTTGAATAGTGATCGTTCAATAGTATTTATGAATAGTGATCGTTATACAGTATTTTTGAACAGTTATCGTACACAGTATTTTTGAATAGTAACTTTTAAATAGTATTTTTAAATAGTAACCGTGAAATAGTATTTTTGAATAATAACCATTGAATAATATTTTTAAATAGTAATCGGTATACGTAAGTGCACAGTACATTCGTACGCTATCCAAAAAAAAAATCCCTAAATTTTTGATACCTAGTTAAGTGACTTTAAGTATCAATTATAAGAAAGTATAAGTATTATTTAAAGAAGGAGTTTTTAAGTGACAGTTTGAGCCATCTGGGGCATGGGGCGTCACACCCTAAAACATTTATTTTATCTTACTTTTCCTTTGACTTGCCATTTCTTTATATCTATACTTTTTGGATACCGAAACCACTCCATTTTAAGCGTTTTGGTCCGAAATCACTTTCTCAATCATGAACTTTATTCTTTGATCGTTTTTGGATATTTTAAATCTTCCAAAACATTTATTTATTTCTATTAACACTATTATTTATTTATTTACAAATACAGTGTTCTCATACATTCTTATTTACAAAAATCTTAGAAAAACCCTAGTTTAACCTAGGTAACACTATTGAGATTCTTTGGTCCGTCACATGTTTTATTTGCTAAATTCTCTCTATATTTGCTTGGGCTTTGTAATGATGTCTACTATAATTTTATTTCAGTTCAAAATGTAACCGATACCCCTCATTTCAACACTTATTGAAAATAAACTAAATGGCGATAATTATAAAGATTGGAAGAGAAATCTGGTAATAGTTCTCAGTTGCAAGAGACACAAGTTCATACTGGACGAACCATGCCCACCTGGGCCCAAACCTGACATGCTGCTTGAGGAGATCCCGGTTACCTATACTCGTTGGAGAGAATCCAACGGGATAGCTCGGTGCTACATTCTTGCTAGCATGATGAGTGCTTTACAAAAGCAGCATGAGACTTATCAAGTTGTTAGGGAGATCATGGAGAACCTAGAAGACATGTTCAGAGGCCAAGAGAAATTGGCTCGACAGTCTACTATCACTAGTATCATGAAATTAAAGCAGAAGGTAGGTACTCCGGTGAAGGACCATATGATCACTCTCATGAGATTCTTTGTTGAGGCTATCGAAAACGATGTTGAGTTGGACTACAACACCTAGATCGAGATGGTGTTTAAAACTCTGTTAAAGAATTTTGTGGGGTTCAAAGCCACATATAATCTGGTGACAATGGAGTTAGGAATCACTAAGCTCATGAAGCAACTCCAAGCTTATGAGCATATGATCAGAGATGGGGATGCGGTCCAACCAAAAGGTGAGGCCAATTTGACAGAATCTTCCAAACCCTCACGAAAGAAGAAGAGGCCAAATAAGAAGTAACCGACTTCTAATTCTTCTGTTCCTCCTGTCTTGGATGGGAAGAAGAAGAATAAGAACAAGAAGTCTAAGGACCCTAAAAAGTTCAAGTGCTTCCACTGTGGGAAGGTAGGTCACTTCAAGAAGGCTTGCTGGGAATTCTTAGCTGTCAAGGGCAAGCAAGGTAAGGAACTTCTTTATTTAGAAGCATGTTTGGTGGAAGAATTGAAAGACACTTAGGTAATTGATTCGGACGCCACTAATCATGTTTGTGTTTCTATGCAGGGGTTCATGGAAACGAGAAGTCTACATGATAAGAGCCTCTTGTTGTGGACTGGAGATGGTAGCTTAGTGGTGGTTGATGTAGTAGGAGATGTTTATCTTTATTTTGATGAATTTAGGTTTATATTATTGAAGATTGTTTTTATGTTCTTAATTTTAGGAGGAACCTTATATCGATAGCTTGTTTAATAAAAGATTCTTATTTAGTTTCTTTTAGTAAAAGAGTTGATATTCGTAAAAATAAGTCTTTTATCTGTTCTGAATAGATGGATGGAAACCTGTATTTAATCAAACTAAAGATGTACTCACTGCTTGATATCAAATTAACTAATAACTCTAAAAGATTGAATGTTTCTCATTCTAACAAGGCATACCTTTGTCATTTAAGATTTAGTCATATTAATCAAGAGAGGATTCAAAGGTTGATGAAGGACGGTCCTCTAGAATCCCTGGAGGAGGTACGTCTTCATCAATGTGAGTCTTGTCTTGAGGGTAAGATGACTAAGAGGTCTTTTGGAGCTAAGGGCACTAGGGCTCAGGAACTCTTAGAAATTGTGCATACCGACGTATGTGACCCCATGAACGTTGTAGCATGAGGAGGGTACGAGTATTATGTCTCCTTTATAGATGATTACTCGAGGTATGGATATGTATACCTAATGCATCGCTAGAGCAAAACCTTTGATAAGTTCAAAGAGTATTGTATGGAAGTGGAAAAGCAATTAGGTAAATTCATAAAGACACTTCGATCTGATCGACGTGGCAAATACCTCTCTGATGAATTTCTAAGATGTCTTGTAGGGAATAGAATATTATCCCAATTGACTGCACTTGGTACTCTATAACAAAATAGTGTAGCTGAAAGGAGAAACAAGACCTTATTGGATATGGTACGGTCCATGAGTTATTCAACGCTACCATTATTATTCTGGAGATATGTATCACAAATGGCGTGCTATATTCTGAACCAAGTTCTAATCAAGTCAATTCCAAAGACTCCATATGAATTGTGGCATGACAGGAAGCCCTCCTTTAGACATATGAGAATATGGGGCTGACCAGTACATGTACTAGATGGGGATGCGAAGAAGTTGGAATCAAGATCAGAATTATGCATGTTTGTAGGGTATACTAAGGCAACTACGAGAGGTTTATTCTATAACTTGAAGGAACAAAAAGCCATTGTATCAACCCATGCGACATTCTTTGAGGAAAGTCACATGAATTACTTTAAGCCTTAAAGCAAAGTAGTGCTAGAGGAGTTATCGGGTGATAGAACTGCTCCACAGATTTCGATCTTGGATGCAAGTCTGAGTTTTGGTGAAAGACCTGCAGACAATCAACAATTTAGGGTGCTTCGTCATAGTGGGAAGGTTTCAAGAAAACCTAGTTTCTTCATGTATGATGCTGAGGTATACCAGGCCGAGGCTCATGAATATGAGGATGATCCAGTCTCTTATGATGAAGCTATAAATGATGTTAATTCTAAATCTTAAAAATAGGCCATAAACAATGAGATGGATTCTATGAAATCCAACTCTATTTGGGAACTTGTGGATTTACCAGATGGGATTAAACCCATTGGATGTAAGTGAGTCTACAAAAGAAAGAAGGATGCGGAAGGGAGAGTGGAAACTTTCAAAGCTAGACTGGTTGCAAAGGAGTACACGTAAAAGGCTGGAATCGATCACGATGAAACCTTTTTGCCTGTTGCTATGCTAAAGTCTATCCATATTCTTTTGTCCGTTGCTATGGCTCTCAACTATGAGATCTGGCAAATGGACATCATGACGGCATTCTTGAATGGCCATCTTAGGGAAAGTGTCTATATGATACAGCCTGAAGGGTTTGTGGTAAAAGGCCAAGAAAGGAAAGTCTGCAAGTTGCTTAGATCCATATACGGATTAAAGCAAGCATCCCGCTCATGGAACCAAAGGTTTGATCAAGTAGTCAAAACATTCCGTTTTGAGCAGAATGTTGATGAACCCTGTGTTTATAAACATATTAAGGATGGAAAAGTGGTCTTTCTGGTACTCTATGTCGATGATTTATTGCTCATTGGGAATGATGTAGGGAATTTATCATTGGTCAAACTTTGGTTGCACGAACAGTTTGACGTGAAGGATTTAGGAGAAGCTAATTATGTTCTAGGCATTCATCTTTTTAGAGATCGAAAGAACAAAATGATAGCATTATCCCAGGCTTCGTACATAGATAAAATAATTGACAAGTATGCAATGCAAGTGGCAAAGAAAGGTTCACAACCTTCTAATACTGGTTTAACTCTTTCATTGGATGACTGTCCCAAGACATCAGAAGAAAGAGAGCATAAGAGTAAGGTCCCTTATGTATCCGCTGTGGGTAGTCTTATGTACACTATGCTTTGCACTCGTTCGGATATATGTTTTGCAGTAGGTATGATGAGTCGATATCAAGCGAATCCTGGAATCAAGCACTAGCAAGCAATAAAGCATATACTCAAGTATCTTAAGAGAATGAGGGATTATATGTTGGTGTATTCTGAAAGGGACCTAACACCCTAGGATACACAGACTCAGACTTCTAGACTTGCCAGGATTCGAGAAAATCGACATCAGGATCAGTGTTCTTATTCGGAGGAGGTGCCATTGTGTAGAGGAGCATGAAACAGGGTTGCACGGTTGACTCTACAATAGAGGCTGAGTATGTGGCTGCGGTTGAGGCATCTAAAGAAGAGGTTTGGTTTCGTAAGTTCTTTAGAGACCTTGAGGTCATTCCAGGTGTTGACAAGCCTATCATACTCTACTGTGATAATAGTGGGGCTATTGCCAATACAAAGGAATCTCGATACCACAAGAGGACCAAGCACATAGATCGGAGGTACCACATTATTAGAGGGCACGTGGAGACAGGAGAAGTGGATGTATATAAAGTCATGTCTGAGGACAATATTGGCGAACCTTTTATTAAGATTTTAGTGGCTAGAAGCTTTGAAAGGCATGTTGAGGCGATGGGATGTGTAACATAGCACATCTACTAGCTTAGGGCAAGTGGGAGATTGTTAGAAAATGCCCTAAGCATGAAATACATTTTGATGTATTTCATTTATTTTGAACTGGATAATAAATTTATATATAGAGGTTATTCATTACATTTTTGTTTGTCTTTATTCTATTTACATGTTAAAGTAAATGTAAGCAAATATAGCTCACTGACTGCTTGTATTAAAACTGTTAGAATATTGCATGCAATGGACTTTTGTATGTGAGAAGACAATGTTCTAAAGTAAGCATTCTAAATTAAGGTCTGTAGTCTATGGGGTTAGACCGAGCATCTAACTTATGTTAAGACTATTATGTTGTCTAAAGCCATGGTAGGGACAGTTTGTCTTGACTATCCGGAGCATAGACTCCTGAGTAGAGACATAGATATGTTGCTTGCTGGTGACATATTGGATCAGGACTAAAGTGTGATTGATATACGTAGTCCGCTATGAGTGGATCAATCTGCTTTTGACGTTTGTTATGCAATAACCTTAATCTTGAGTGAATGAACTACTTCATGTATATGACTTGTGTACTTTGATGTTCCAATGGCTAAAGCGTCTCAGAGGTAGTAAGCTTATAGACCGGTTCATTGGGTGCATGACTTGTATACTTTGCAGATATTGGAATCATAACTCTAATAAGGAGTTAAGGGTGTCTTCTTAAAGGCACTATACTAGATGTGAAAATGGACAAGACCTTAGGTCGTCTGCTAGGTAGATGACTTCTTATTCATATATGGTGAATAATTATTTTCTTATTCGGTAGTATAATGGAACTTTAAGATAGCTTGATCAATAGGATTAAACGGACTTTGACCTAAGGCTGATTGTGGATATCATATGAGGGTTTTGCATACATTACAAGGTCATTGGACATTAGCTTGTCATGGGTTTTCATAATACGATATATAATTGGGCATTCAGTTTTAGGTTTGTAGTGGTGTGACTCTGAAATTAGTAATCATATGATTGAGTTGCTAGAATAGAATGATGATCATATGGATTCATGGGAGCTTGATTATATATGTCCAATTGGTCCCTCTACTAGCTCCACAAAATTCCTTAACAAATGGCAAATTGATTAGTATATGTTTATTGGCTAGTTGACTATGCATGGATGGTGTAGACATAGGATAAGAATGGAAGACAATATTCTCTCCAGTTGAATTCAGATTTTGTTATGTATAATAGAGTACACAATTATTTGAATTCCAAATAAAGTTGCCATGATTTTGTTTGAGTTTGAATTGGAGTTGTAGAAAATTATCCATGAGGACAAAATTTGAAATATAAATTTTTGTGGAGTTTGAAATTTAAATTTTAAATTCGAATTTGATATTTAAAGTTGAAATTTAAATTTGAAATTTGAAATTTGAAATTTGAATTCAAATTTTGAATCACAATCCAAGTGAAATTCAAATTTTTTGTGAATAATTCCACATGGTAAGAATCGATTTTGATATGGATAATAGAGAGGAAAATCTTGTTTGAATCCTACTTGAATTTGAATCCTAAATCTACCTAAATGTGGCTGAATTTGTTAAGAGAGATTTTACTTAGGAGAATTCGGTTCTTGTGGATAAGGATAAAGGGAAATTCAAGCTAGAAAATCCTATTTGAATTTTGATTCCCTCTGTGACACCTTAAATTTTATTTAAGGGTCAATATATAATTTAAATAAAATTAGTGTGCCAAAAATTAATTAAAAATCCTTTTGGAAACCCTAGGTTGGTTTCCTAGTCAAATTCCGCTCAAAAAGTCAACAATTTGAACTTCAAAAAGAAACCCTAAAATATTTGGCCATCACTTGAGATTTAATTTAAAATTTAAATTCCACAAATCCAAGGAGGATTCAAATTCAAATTTCATTCCTTAGATATAAAGAAGAAATTTGGCCATAAAGTGTAGGAAATAAAGGAGATTTTATTGAATTAAAAGCTAAGTCAAAACTCAATCAAAATTCAAATTATTTTTCCTTAAAAACTAAGGGATAATTTTGGCCACTTAAGGGGAAATAAGAGAGAAAGCCCTAGCCTCAAAACAACATAAAAACTTTCCCTTTTGCCCCTTACAATTTTAGGCCAAACAAGGAAGAGAAAGGGAAAGAAAAACCTAGTATAAAAACCCCTTTTAACTCTCATTCACCCTTCCTTTCACCCTCAAAAATTCGGCCAGCTTTCCCCTCTCTCCTCTCTGAATTTTCTCTCCCAAAACACATCCAAAACAGCAAACAAAACTTACCAAAAGGCAGCTCAAAAATTCAACAACCTTTGAGACAAAAACAAGGTGAGAAATCAAAATTTTTTTTCCTTCCTTTTCCTTTTTCAAATCCGAAATTTTATATGGTTTTCTCCATTGTTTCTCTACTGTTTTGAAGACTCCAACACTCACACAAATTCAGCCAAAAGGGAGACCAAACATCAAAAATAGTGTAGCACAAACAAGGTGTGATTTCTCTCTCAAACCCTAAAATTTTACCTCATTGATCCCCTTTTCAAAAACCCTATTATCATATGTGTAAGATTTTATGATTTTGTCAATTTGATTCTTGGGTTGTGTTAATGACATATAAATATGGTTTTCCACAAAATTTCATGATCATTGGATGAAAATTGAATTGGTTTGAGGCTAATCGAAATTCGCACACAGAAAAACGGAAATCTGGAAAATTACCATATAAACAGTAAATTTGTGTCAGCCATAACTTGAGTTTTAAAAACGATTTTTGAGTGATTCTTGAGCCTAAAATTAAATTCAAGATGTCCCCTAAGTGTCTACAAAATTTCAGAACCAAACTCATCCGTTTACCCAGTCAAAATATTTTTCTAAGATAGGCGAACAGAACTGCCAGGTTTTGAACCGAAACTGAAACCCAGATTTTTATGCCTGAAAACAACCCTCGGTTTTTGGCCTAGTTGAATGACCAAATGATGTCCAAAAATTATAAAAATTATATGGAATTAAAGATACGGATGTCTAGTTTAACATATTAAAAATTTAGAATTTTTGGGATGAAAAATAAACTAATATGGATTTTACATTCAGCCTAGGTCAGTCTGCCCATGCCCAGTAATATCTTAACTTAGAGTTTTTCATAAATTTTAAATCCCAAATGTTTATTAAACGTTTTAAAATCTTTTGTGGCACACTAAAATGATTGGATGATTATGTGTAGACCTAGACTGATCATATGTTGTGATTATAGGATTTATTTGACGTTCTTGCTGGATTTGTGGATCACGTTATCGTAACGTTTGTGCGATAATCGAGGTAGGACGTTCTAGCCTTTTCTGGGAGTAGTCAAGTGTTTTAAATTTCCCTATTTTATCGATGGCATGCTGTTTTCAGTTTATGAAATTATTATATTGTTTTTGATGAAATAAACGCATGCAAAGTATTCTGTAATAAATGTGTATTTTAAAGCGTGTTTTGATTAATGGCATAATATAACTTGGTAAATACCATCTTTTGAATAATCCGGTGAACATAATTGAGCTCTAGTTCACGATCATTGTAAATGATACGTGCGTCCCAGAGTTGACGCCATGGGGGAAGGTCCCTAAACCTGCGCAGGGCCGTTCGGCCTATTTACACCGGAACGAGATGATCTAGGATAATTCAAATTCGAGGCACGTATATTATAGCTACGACAAGTCCTCACTCATAATATGATGGTTGTTTTAATGATTTATTATTTTAATATTGGGGCACGTATATTGCAGCTACGCTAAGTCCTCAACAGAATAAAACTTGCATTAAAAATGTTTTTCACGAAATTGTTGATTATTATTTTTTTGTTATGATTATTATGTCATGTATTTTTTTTAAATTGTTGATTATTTTTGGAAACGAATATTATGCCATTTTTTTTAAATGTTATCTGTTAACCCACCTTTGTTTCTGTCATACTGAGCCAGCGCTCACGTCCCTTTTTCTTTGTGATTTCGAAATGACTACTTCCAGGTACGGGAGGTAGCAGTTCTGAAATTCGTTGAGATATCCGTTACTACCGAAGATGATGCTATCCGTTTTCTCCATCTTCTTCTTTCTGTTTCTCATTCTGATGTAATGAAACTTTAAGTTTGTACTTTATTTCACGTTATTCAAATTTCATGCTTGGGAATATTTTATGGTTAGTAATTTCTTTTGAGAACCGATTTTGTGTTTGACTTCCGCATTGAAAAGCATTTATTTTCTCCTTTATTTTATTTTGTGGTTATGATGCTACTTTATAATTAGGCTTAGCTAAATTATAATGTTGACCCGTTGTTTTTGTAATAAATGTTTTCCTTAAATCTCGGGTTGATATTATGATTTGGCTGCCGTGTCACGTGTCTAAATTTTGGGCCGTGACAAATAATGGTATCAGAGCCCAGGTTTTCAAAAGGGTTTTTCATCAAAACGTTTTCAAAAGGGTTTTCATCAAAACGTTTTCAAAATACCCAAGCGTAGTTTTCCTTACTCTTAGAAGCTTATAGGATTTCCTCTTCCTTCAATCGTATGCAGCAAAATGGCTCGTCCCGACACGCGTGGTCAGAGGCAGCAGAGAGGCAACGACGAAGAGAACCCCGGGAACACGCAGCCTCAACGGAGACAGAATGCAGCAGTTCCTACACCGAATGATCAGCTAACGGTGATGCAGAACCTCAAGGCGGTGATACAGGCTCTCCTTACCGTCTTACCTTTTGGAACACCTAACCCAACTCCTGTAGCCAATGTTGTTCCTAATGAGACCCCGAGAGCAGGGAGTTCTTCTCAGACTCCTCAGCAAACGCCTACCACTGAAAACCCTACCTCTGGAGCAGTACCTACCCAGCCTATGATACATCCTAAACAGGCAGCCCTAACTCTTTTTTTTAAGCCTCACGTACCCACTTTCGACGGCACGGGCACAGAGATGCATGCCGAATACTGGTTTGATGCCATTCGCAAGCAGCTAAAGTTGACCGCCACACCTGCAGAGTTCTGGGTTGAGTTTGCTTCCAACAAGCAGGTGGGTCTAGCCTCTACCTGGTGGGCTAGTATCGAGGATGGTTTGACAGAGGAGCAGAGGACTTCTTGGACAGTTTTCGAGGAGTGTTTTCACGAGCGTTTCTTTTCAGCTCAGTTCCGCGACAGAAAAGCTAGGGAGTTCGTCCGTTTGAAGCAAGGGTCTATGTCAGTTCGGGAATATAAAGCCAAGTTCACTGAGTTGGCCTGGTATGCGAAGAATCAGGTTTTGGATGAAGCTACTAAGTGTCTCCGCTTTGAGGAAGGGCTTAGCCTCTATGTGAAGAGGGGTGTACAACCGTTCCAGATCAGGGATAGCTACCAGCAGATAGTTGCTAAGGCATTGACAGTAGAAGAGGGTGACAAGGAGTTCGTTGAAGCTCGTAACGGAAACAAGTCTGGACCAATCCGCAACAAGCCTCAGCACAAGCCGCAGACTCCTTACCAGAAGAACCAGCAGTCTCAAGGATTGGGTTCTCATCAGTTTTCTGGACAGCGACAGGGTCGGGTGAATGTGATTACCTACTTCGAGTGTGGTGATGAAGGCCACAAAAGAAATGTCTGCCCGAAGAGACAGTCAAGAGACAATGCTCGTAGACATCATCATCAGCGGAATCAGAATGGTCTTCCACAGAGGCAACAGTTTACTTCCCAGTCTTCGCAGTCACAGCGCCCTCAGCTTCCGGCTCCCTATCAGCCTCAGCGCACGAGCCAATACACTGTGCCTTATGCTTCACATGCTACACCGCTATAGCAGTTCCCAGTGTCGAGTTATCAGAGACCAACGCCACAGGGTCAGTGTACGGGCTATCAGCGAGGGAATACAGCTCAAAATCATGGTAAGGCACCACAGGTACACGCTCTTGGAGCTGACAGCATGGAGATAGATCATGCACCGACTGCATTAGATGGTATAATTCCTATCTTTGGTACATATGCATATGTTTTGTTTGACACCGGGGCTACACACTCTTTTATAGCCCAACATTATGCTCGTTCACTTGGTTTAAAACTGCAAAATCTTGACTCTCCCTTATGTGTGAAATCCCCGTTCGGCACGACTACCGTTAGTGATGGGTGTCAAGCCTATGTTTATGTTGGGGATGTTTGTTTGGAGGCATCACTTGTAGTAATGCCTATGTTTGCTTATGATGTTATTCTGGGATATGACTGGCTTTCCCGGTATGGGATTATGCTTGATTGTCGTAATCGTCGCATTATCTTTACAACTGATTTCGGACATGTAGTGTCCTATCAGTTAAGCTTAGTTTCAGATGTTGATAGATCTGCTCTGAGGTTAGTGTCGAAGAGTAGACAGGGTATTCTTTGCTTCTTATCCTTGTGTGCGGTAGAAGGATCCAGTTCTGAAAAGAGTACCCAACCTATACCTGTTGTCGATAGTTTTCCAGATGTTTTTCCAAAAGTTCTTCCAGGTTTACCACCTCATCGAGAAATAGAGTTTCGTATCGACTTAGTTCCTGGAACAGCTCCTTTTGCTTCTGCTCCGTATCGTATGGCACCTCTAGAGATGAAAGAATTGCGCAAGCAGCTGGATGAGTTGAAATCGCTTGGCTTTATCCGAGACAGTAACTCACCTTGGGGTTCATCAGTCCTTTTTGTGAAGAAAGCCGACGGTTCGCTTCGTCTCTGTGTGGACTACAGAAAGCTCAACAGTGTTACCATCAAAAATAAGTATCCGTTACCACGTATAGATGACTTGTTCGACCAGTTGGGTGTAGCTTGTTTCTTCTCCAAGATTGATTTGAGATCCGGTTATCATCAGCTTCAGGTTAGAGAGGAGGATATCCCAAAGACGGCATTCCGAACGAGGTATGGCAGTTACGAGTTCTTAGTAATGCCTTTCGGTTTGACAAACGCGCCAGCAGCCTTCATAGATATGATGAATAGAGTCTTCCGACCTTTTCTTGATAAGTTCGTCATCGTATTCATCGACGACATTCTCATCTATTCCCAAACTCGTGAAGATCATGCACAGCATCTCAGTATAGTTTTACAGACTCTTCGTGAACATCAGTTGTATGCCAAGAAAGAAAAATGTGAGTTTTGGATGACAGAGGTTAAGTTTCTCGGACATATCATCTCAGGAGATGGTATATCAGTTGATCCATCCAAGGTTGAAGCGATTCTTAAGTGGAAACGACCGAAGAATGTTCCAGAGATCCGAAGCTTCTTGGGCTTGGCGGGATATTATCGACGTTTTGTACAGGACTTCAGCAAGCTCGCCGCTCCCCTCACCAATCTGACAAAGAAGGATGTACCTTTCGTTTGGGACAACAGCTGTGAGTCAGTCTTCCAAGAGTTAAAGAGTTGTTTGATGTCTGCACCTATCCTTATCATTCCGGATCAGGATCAAGTATATGATATCTACACCGATGCTTCTCATCAAGGTCTTGGAGCAGTCTTGATGCAACAGAACCGAGTTGTCGCTTATGCCTCATGACAGCTGAAACAACACAAACGAAACTACCCTACACACGATCTAGAGTTAGCTGCAGTAGTGTTTGCGCTTAAGATTTGGCGTTGTTATCTGTACGGTGCCAGTTTTAGACTGTTTTCAGATCACAAGAGTTTGAAATACCTAGCTACACAGAAAGATCTCAACCTGCGTCAGAGAAGGTGGGTAGAATACATGCAAGACTACGACTTCCAAGTCGAGTACCATCCGGGTAAAGCAAACGTGGTTGCAGATGCACTAAGCAGGAAAAGAGAGGCAGTTTCCAATCTTGATCATGACGCTTCTATAATGGCGATGCAGATAGATGAGTGGGAAAAGGACAGAGTTCTCACAGCTTATCAAGTTCGTTTTGGCGAAGTTCAGGGTCACCCAGTGTTATACAACTTAGTGATGGAACCAGACTACGTGCAGAGGATCAAGGAGAATCAGTTGGCAGATACACATTTCGTTGACATCCGAGATAGATTATTAAAGGGCAAGCGTGTTGCAGAGTGGTCTATGGACGCCAGTGGAATTCTTTACAACGAAGGTCGCTTAGCAGTGCCACACATCCCAGAGCTTATACAGGAGATCTTGTCAGAGTTTCATCAGTCGAGGTTCGCCATGCACCCAGGTGGGAACAAGATGTATCAAAACTTAAGACGGCAGCTTTGGTGGAGAGGTATGGAGTTAGATATGAAGAACTTCGTGGCCAATTGTTTGAAGTGTCAGAAAGTAAAGGCAGTACGGGAGAGACCCGCAGGTCTGCTCCAACCCCTTCCAATACCTCGGTGGAAGTGGGATAGCATAGGAATGGACTTCTTAACCGGCTTACCGAGAGCACAGGATGGATCTGATGGAGTCTGAGTAGTTGTAGATCGTCTCACGAAGACTGCGCACTTCATCCCGTTCAAGACGACTTGCACTAGGAACCAGCTAGCCGAGCTTTACATGAGGAACGTAGTCAGATTGCATGGAGTCCCTTTGGCGATCATTTCTGATCGTGATACGCGCTTCAACGCTCGCTTTTGGCAAAGTCTACAGGAAGCTTTAGGCACAGAATTGAACTTCAGCACCGCTTTTCATCCGCAGACAGATGGTCAGTCGGAGCGTCTTATACAGATCCTCGAGGATATGCTACGTGCCTGCGTTCTTGATCTTGGAGATGGATGGAGCAAACACCTCTACATGGCAGAGTTCGCATACAACAACAGTTATCAAGCAAGTATCGGAATGGCACCCTTTGAAGCGTTGTACGGAAAGCCTTGTCGATCACCCATCTATTGGGTTGACAACCAGGAAGCACCAGTGGGTGGACCCGAGATGATCCTAGACCAGTACGAGAAGATTGTCATCATCAAACAACGACTTCTAACAGCACAGAGTCAACAGAAGAGCTATGCGGATCAACGCAGAAAGCCGTTAGAGTTCGAGGTCGAAGAGTTTGTGTTGCTAAAGGTTTCACCGAAGAAAGGTATCTCTCGTTTCGGAGTTAAAGGGAAGCTAGCACTGCGTTACATTGGACCTTTCGAGATCGTACGCTGAGTTGGTAAGGTCGCATATGAGCTGAAGTTACCCGACCCCTTGGGAGTGCACAACGTTTTCCATGTATCGATGTTGAGGAAGAGTGCACGAGCAGAGTCAGAAGTCATTTCAACAGATGATGTAGAAATCCAACCAGATGTCTCTTACGTCGAGGTTCCAGTGAAGATTTTGAATCGTAAGGTCAAGCAGCTGAGAACGAAAACAATACCCATGGTGAAGGTTCTTTGGAGTAACCATGGTGAAGAGGAAGCCACATGGGAAACCGAGAAAGATATGCACGAGAACCATGCTGAATGATTCGCTAAGCAGTAGAGTACATGTAATGTAGTCGACCTAAGTTTGTTTTGTAACCCTACTCTGTTCATAGTGGTAGATATACCACTATATGTTTTGAAAGGTGCATTTAGACTGCTTAATGAAATGAGAAGTTATTCATATTCTTATTCTCTTCTTTAGTGTGGAGTAATTCTTAAAGTTTCGAGGACGAAACTATTTTTAGTGGTAGATATTTGTGACGCCTTATATTTTATTTAAGGGTCAATATATAATTTAAATAAAATTAGTGTGCCAAAAATTAATTAAAAATCCTTTTGGAAACCCTAGGTTGGTTTCTTAGTCAAATTCCGCTCAAAAAGTCAACAATTTGAACTTCAAAAAGAAACCCTAAAATATTCGGCCATCACTTGGGATTTAATTTAAAATTTAAATTGCACAAATCCAAGGAGGATTCAAATTCAAATTTCATTCATTAGATATAAAGAAGAAATTTGGCCATAAAGTGTAGGAAATAAAGGAGATTTTATTGAATTAAAAGTTAAGTCAAAACTCAATCAAAATTCAAATTATTTTTCCTTAAAAACTAAGGGATAATTTTGGCCACTTAAGGGGAAATAAGAGAGAAAACCCTAGCCTCAAAACAGCATAAAAACTTTCCATTTTGCCCCTTACAATTTTCGGCCAAACAAGGAAGAGAAAGGGAAAGAAAAACCTAGTATAAAAACCCCTTTTAACTCTAATTCACCCTTCCTTTCACCCTCAAAAATTCGGCCAGCTTTCCCCTCTCTCCTCTCTGAATTTTCTCTCCCAAAACACACCCAAAACAGCAAACAAAACTTACCAAAAGGCAGCTCAAAAATCCAACAACCTTTGAGAAAAAAACAAGGTGAGAAATCAAAATTTTTTTTCCTTCCTTTTCCTTTTGATTTCAAATCCGAAATTTTATATGGTTTTCTCCACTATTTCCCTACAGTTTTGAAGACTCCAACACTCACACAAATTCAGCCAAAAGGGAGACCAAACATCAAAAATAGTGCAGCACAAACAAGGTGTGATTTCTCTCTCCAACCCTAAAATTTTACCTCATTGATCCCCTTTTCAAAAACCCTATTATCATATGTGCAAGATTTTATGATTTTGTCAATTTTATTCTTGGGTTGTGTTAATGACATATAAATACGGTTTTCCACAAAATTTCGTGATCATTGGATGAAAATTGAATTGGTTTGAGGCTAATCGAAATTCGGATACAAAAAAACAGAAATCTGGAAAATTACCATATGAACAGTAAATTTGTGTCAGCCATAACTTGAGTTTTAAAAACGATTTTTGAGTGATTCTTGAGCCTAAAATTAAATTCAAGATGTCCCCTATGTGCCTACAAAATTCCAGAACCAAAATCATCCGTTTACCCAGTCAAAATATTTTTCTAAGATAGGCGAACAGAACTGCCAGGTTTTGAACCGAAACTGAAACCTAGATTTTTATGCCTGAAAACAACCCTCGGTTTTTGGCCTAGTTGAATGAGCAAATGATGTCCAAAAATTATAAAAATTATATGGAATTAAAGCTACGGATGTCTAGTTTAACATATTAAAAATATAGAATTTTTGGGATGAAAAATAAACTAATATGAATTTTACATTCAGCCTAGGTCAGTCTGCCCATGCCCAGTAATATCTTAACTTAGAGTTTTTCATAAATTTTAAATCCCAAATGTTTATTAAACATTTTAAAATCTTTTGTGGCACACTAAAATGATTGGATGATTATGTCTAGACCTAGACTGATCATATGTTGTGATTATAGGATTTATTTGACGTTCTTGCTGGATTTGTGGATCACGTTATCGTAACGTTTGTGCGATAATCGAGGTAGGACATTCTAGCCTTTTCTGAGAGTAGTCAAGTGTTTTAAATTTCCCTATTTTATCGATGGCATGCTGTTTTCAGTTTATGAAATTATTATATTGTTTTTGATGAAATAAACGCATGCAAAGTATTCTGTAATAAATGTGTATTTTAAAGCGTGTTTTGATTAATGGCATAATATAACTTGGTAAATACCATCTTTTGAATAATCCGGTGAACATAATTAAGCTCTAGTTCACGATCATTGTAAATGATGCGTGCGTCCCAGAGTTGACGCCATGGGGGAAGGTCCCTAAACCTGCGCAGGGCCGTTCGGCCTATTTACACCGTAACGAGATGATCTAGGATAATTCAAATTCGAGGCACGTATATTATAGCTACGACAAGTCCTCACTCATAATATGATGGTTGTTTTAATGATTTATTATTTTAATATTGGGGCACGTATATTGCAGCTACGCTAAGTCCTCAACAGAATAAAACTTGCATTAAAAATGTTTTTCACGAAATTGTTGATTATTATTTTTTTGTTATGATTATTATGTCATGTATTTTTTTTAAATTGTTGATTATTTTTGGAAACGAATATTATGCCATATTTTTTAAATGTTATCTGTTAACCCACCTTTGTTTCTGTCCTACTGAGCCAGCGCTCACGTTCCTTTTTCTTTGTGATTTCGAAATGACTACTTCCAGGTACGGGAGGTAGCAGTTCTGAAATTCGTTGAGATATCCGTTACTACCGAAGATGATGCTATCCGTTTTCTCCATCTTCTTCTTTCTGTTTCTCGTTCTGATGTAATGAAACTTTAAGTTTGTACTTTATTTCACGTTATTCAAATTTCATGCTTGGGAATATTTTATGGTTAGTAATTTCTTTTGAGAACCGATTTTGTGTTTGACTTCCGCATTGAAAAGCATTTATTTTCTCCTTTATTTTATTTTGTGGTTATGATGCTACTTTATAATTAGGCTTAGCTAAATTATAATGTTGACCCGTTGTTTTTGTAATAAATGTTTTCCTTAAATCTCGGGTTGATATTATGATTTGGCTGCCGTGTCACGTGTCTAAATTTTAGACCGTGACAAATAATGGTATCAGAGCCCAGGTTTTCAAAAGGGTTTTTCATCAAAACGTTTTCAAAAGGGTTTTCATCAAAACGTTTTCAAAATACCCAAGCGTAGTTTTCCTTACTCTTAGAAGCTTATAGGATTTCCTCTTCCTTCAATCGTATGCAGCAAAATGGCTCGTCCCGGCACGCGTGGTCAGAGGCAGCAGAGAGGCAACGACGAAGAGAACCCCGGGAACACGCAGCCTCAACGGAGACAGAATGCAGCAGTTCCTACACCGAATGATCAGCTAACGGTGATGCAGAACCTCAAGGCGGTGATACAGGCTCTCCTCACCGTCTTACCTTTTGGAACACCTAACCCAACTCCTGTAGCCAATGTTGTTCCTAATGAGACCCCGAGAGCAGGGAGTTCTTCTCAGACTCCTCAGCAAACGCCTACCACTGAAAACCCTACCTCTGGAGCAGTACCTACCCAGCCTATGATACATCCTAAACAGGCAGCCCTAACTCTTTTTTTTAAGCCTCACGTACCCACTTTCGACGGCACGGGCACAGAGATGGATGCCGAATACTGGTTTGATGCCATTCGCAAGCAGCTAAAGTTGACCGCCACACCTGCAGAGTTCTGGGTTGAGTTTGCTTCCAACAAGCAGGTGGGTCTAGCCTCTACCTGGTGGGCTAGTATCGAGGATGGTTTGACAGAGGAGCAGAGGACTTCTTGGACAGTTTTCGAGGAGTGTTTTCACGAGCGTTTCTTTTCAGCTCAGTTCCGCGACAGAAAAGCTAGGGAGTTCGTCCGTTTGAAGCAAGGGTCTATGTCAGTTCGGGAATATAAAGCCAAGTTCACTGAGTTGGCCTGGTATGCGAAGAATCAGGTTCTGGATGAAGCTACTAAGTGTCTCCGCTTTGAGGAAGGGCTTAGCCTCTATGTGAAGAGGGGTGTACAACCGTTCCAGATCAGGGATAGCTACCAGCAGATAGTTGCTAAGGCATTGACAGTAGAAGAGGGTGACAAGGAGTTCGTTGAAGCTCGTAACGGAAACAAGTCTGGACCAATCCGCAACAAGCCTCAGCACAAGCCGCAGACTCCTTACCAGAAGAACCAGCAGTCTCAGGGATTGGGTTCTCATCAGTTTTCTGGACAGCGACAGGGTCGGGTGAATGTGATTACCTGCTTCGAGTGTGGTGATGAAGGCCACAAAAGAAATGTCTGCCCGAAGAGACAGTCAAGAGACAATGCTCGTAGACATCATCATCAGCGGAATCAGAATGGTCTTCCACAGAGGCAACAGTTTACTTCCCAGTCTTCGCAGTCACAGCGCCCTCAGCTTCCGGCTCCCTATCAGCCTCAGCGCACGAGCCAGTACACTGTGCCTTATGCTTCACATGCTACACCGCTACAGCAGTTCCCAGTGTCGAGTTATCAGAGACCACCACCACAGGGTCAGAGTACGGGCTATCAGCGAGGGAATACAGCTCAAAATCATGGTAAGGCACCACAGGTACACGCTCTTGGAGCTGACAGCATGGAGATAGATCATGCACCGACTGCATTAGATGGTATAATTCCTATCTTTGGTACATATGCATATGTTTCTGTTTCTCGTTCTGATGTAATGAAACTTTAAGTTTGTACTTTATTTCACGTTATTCAAATTTCATGCTTGGGAATATTTTATGGTTAGTAATTTCTTTTGAGAACCGATTTTGTGTTTGACTTCCGCATTAAAAAGCATTTATTTTCTCCTTTATTTTATTTTGTGGTTATGATGCTACTTTATAATTAGGCTTAGCTAAATTATAATGTTGACCCGTTGTTTTTGTAATAAATATTTTCCTTAAATCTCGGGTTGATATTATGATTTGGCTGCCGTGTCACGTGTCTAAATTTTGGGCCGTGACACTCTCCCTCACAAAGTGGCCAAAATCTTTGTGGATGATTCCATGGTGAATTTGGGTTTTTATGTGGATAAGGGTGAGATAAAATTCAAGTTAGAAAATCCTATTTGAATTTTGATTCTCCTCACACTAGGGTGGCTGAATCTAGCCTTATTCTCGGGCTAAGGGAAAATTCGGTTATAGTGGATAATGATGAAATAAAATTCGAGTTAAAATCCTGTTTAAATTTAGAAAGCAAATCTATCCAAGGTGGCCAAATCTTCCCTTGTTTTTGGCCTATGGAGAATTCGGATTTTGTAAGGAAAAGTAGGGAGAAAATCTTCTCGTAGTCTAATTCGAATTCAAGAGATCACCTCATGCCAGCTATAAATAGGGGTCCTGCCACTCCAATTCTCTCAGACCACAGACTCTCAGGTGAGTAGGCTTATTATTGCATAACTCACCGTGACAATAAGTTCTTTAGAGATCTAGGTGGTTAGAAGAAGACTAGCAGTGCTAGCATACTGGACAAGGAACTGAGTGCCCACACACTCTGCCATCTAGGAATTGGAGAATAGTAAAGAAGGCTGATTGGTTGAAGCCCTCCGGTCATTCTTCTCCTACAGTTGGGGTCCTCAAAGTGGTATGAGTTTTATTATTGTTAGTTTATTGTATGTGGCATCACGAGATATTTAACTATCTTGAAAAATTTTTGTAATTCCGCTGTGCCGCTCTGATGGATTTTTGTTGATTTTTTCCTACACAGGCATCAAAAGGATTGTGATTCAAAATTTGAATTCAAATTTCAAATTCAAATTTCAAACTTCACAAATATTTAAATTTTGAATTTTATCCACATGGATAATTTTTTACAACTCCAATTTAAATTCAAATAAAATCATGGCAACTTTATTTGAAATTCAAATAATTGTGTAATCTCTTATCCAAAACAAAATTCAAATTCAAATAGGAGAAAATAGTGTTTTCCACCCTTATCCAAAGTAGACGCCTCCTTTCTTTATGCAAGGACAAGATTTTATTCAATTCAAATTCAAATAGAATTCAAATTTTAAATATTTATTTTAATATAAGATTTTCAAAATTCAAATCAATCATTTTATTTAAATTTCAAATTTCAAAATTCAAATATAATTAATTTAAATTTTAAATCCTATCATCCAAAATAAATATTAATAAATATTTACCCCATTTATTGAATAATACAAAATTACTATTTTATCCCTCTAGCACAGGGAGAAAAACGCCTACACCCTGTGGGAGGATGATTTAAATTTTTTTATTCACTAAATGCAAGACAACAAGACAATAAGTATATCTTGATCAATTATCACCCATTAAGGAATTATGTGTAGTTAGTAGAGGGACCAATTAAACATATATAATCGAGTTCCCGTGAACTCATATGATCATTGTTCTAAACCAAATAACTCAATCACATGATCACTAATTTCAGAGTTACACCACTATAAACCTGAAACTGAACTCCTAATTTTATTTTGTATTATGCAAGCCAATGATAAGTTATTGCCAAATGATCTTGTCATATATGCAAAACATTCATATAATATCCATGATTAGTCTTAGGTTAAAGTTTGTTCAACCTATTGATCAAGCTATCTTAAAGTTCCATTATACTACTAAATAAGAAATTATTATTTACCATATGTGAATAAGAAGTCATCTGTCTAACAGATGACCCAAGACCTTGTCTATTTTCACATCCAGTATAATGCCTTTAAGAGGTGTAGGAAATAATCAATAAAAATGTATCAGAATGGTGCAGCGGAATCACAAAAAATTTTTTGAGATTATTAAATATCTCGTGATGCTATATACAATAAACTAATAATAATAAAACATATATCTCAAGAGGATGCCAAACTGCAGGAGGAAAATGACCAGAAAGACTTCAACCAACTAGCCTTCTCTACTATTCTCCAATTCCCAGATGGCAGAGTGTATGGGCACTCGGTTCCTCGACTGGTATGCTAGCACTACTACTCTTCTTCCGACCACCCAGATCTCTAAAGAACTTATTACCATGGTGAGTTATGCAATAATAAGCCTGCTCACCTGAGAGTCTGTGGTCTGAGAGAGTTGGAGTGGCAAGACCCCTATTTATAGACTGGCATAAGGGGATCCCTTGAATTCGAATTAGACTAAGAGAAGATTTTCTCCTTACTTTTCCTCACAAAATCTGAATTCTCCATAGGCCAAAAACAAGGGAAGATTCAGTCACCTTGGATAGATTTTGCTTTCCAAATTCAAACAGGATTTTAAATTGAATTTTATCTCAATATTATCCACTATGACCAAATTTTCCTTAGCCCAAGAATAAGGCTAGATTCTACCACCCTAGTGTGAGGAGAATCAAAATTCAAATTGAATTTTCTACCTTGAATTTTATCTCACCCTTATCCACATGAAATTCACCGTGAAATTATCCACAAAGATTTCAGCCACTTTGTGAGGGAGAGAATCAAAATTCAAATAGGATTTTTTAGCTTAAATTTCCCTTTATCCTTATCCACAAAAACTGAATTCTCCTAGGTAAAATCTCTCCTAACAAATTCGACCACATTTAGGTAGATTTGGGATTCAAAATTCAATTAGGATTCAAACAAGATTTTCCTCTCCATTATCCATATCAAAACCGATTCTTACCATGTGGAATTATCCATAAAAAATTTGAATTTCACTTGGATTGTGATTCAAAATTTGAATTTAAATTTCAAAGTTCAAATTTCAAAATTCAAATTTCAAATTCAAATTTCGAATTTAAATTTCAAATTTCAAATTTCAAATTTAAATTTCAAATTCAAATGTCAAATTCAAATTTCAAATTCAAAATTTAAATTTCAAATTTCAAATTTCAAACTCTACAAAAAGTTGTATTTCAAATTTTGTCCTCATGGATAATTTTCTACAACTCCAATTCAAACTCAAACAAAATCATGGCAACTTTATTTAGAGTTCGAATAATTGTGTTCTCTATTTTACAAAACAAAATCTCAATTCAACCGGAGAAAATCTTGTCTTCTATCCTTATCCTATGTCTACACCATCCATGCATAGTCAACTAGCCAATAAGCATACATTGATAAATTTGCCATTCGTTAAGGAATTTTGTTGAGCTAATAGAGGGACCAATTAGACATATATAATCGAGCTCCCATGAATCTATATGATTGTCATTCTGTACCAACCAACTCAATCATATGATCACTAATTTCAGAGTCACACTACTATAAACCTGAAACTGAACTCCTAATTATATATCATATTACGATAGCCTGTGCAAGCTAATGTCCAATAACTTTATCATGTATGTAAAACTCTCATATGATATCCATGATCAGCCTAAGGTCAAAGTCCGTTTTATCCTACTGATCAAGCTATCTTAAAGTTCCATTATACTACCGAATAAGAAAATGATTATTCAACATATGTGAATAAGAAGTCTTCTACCTAGCAGACGACTCAAGGCTTTGTCCATTTTCACATCCAGTATAATGCCTTCAAGAAGATACCCTTAACTCCTTATTAGAGCTATGATTCCGATATCTGTAAACAAACCCTTCATCGTATACAAGTCATGCACCCAATGAACTGGTCTATAAGCTTACTGCCTCTGAGATGGTTTAGCCGTTGGAACATCAAAGTACACAAGTCATATATATGAAGTAATTCATTCACACAGGATTAAGGTTATTGCATAATGAACGTCAAAAGCAGATTGATCCACTCATAGTGGACTACGTAGATTAATCACGCTTTAGTCCTAGTCTAATATGTCACCACCAAATAACATATCTATGTCTCTACTTGAAAGTCTATGCTCTGGATAGTCAAGACAAACTGTCCCCACCATGGCTTTCGACAAAATAATAGTCTTGACATGAGTTAGATTGTAATAACCGGGAAATTTTACTGTTCTCGGAATATTGTAAATTGCATGTACATGATGAATTTCATGTTTAGAATGTAAAATATATGATTAATATTGTGTAGAACGAGATAAAATGTTCTAACGATATTACAAATTAAGAATTCGGTGATGAAAAAGCATGTCGAATTGAGCTAGGGAAAAACAGTGAACTGTAAACCCTAGTAGGTGACTCAGGGTAAGCTGAGTGCACAAAAAGATAAAATACTGATAATAGTGATTTTAGACGTGAGTGCGTGTGTGTGTTGCACATAGTATTGAGAAGTTGGTCTAGATGACCTCTTCTTGACCTAAAATTGATATATTTAGATTCAGCATGCTCAAATTAGTCAATGGAGCATGGAAAGTAATATTTGACCCAGAGATATGCAGTATCAAGAAATTGGTCAAGATGATATTTTCTTGATATAAAACTGATATAATTGGGATCAGAATGCTCAAATTAGTCATTTGAGCATAAAACGAGAATTTTGACCGAGAAATGTACAGTACCAGAAACTGATCGAGATGACCTCGGATAACGACGAAACTGATATATTTGGATTCAGGACGTCCAAATTAGTCAATATAGCCTATCAGAATGCTCAAATTATTTAATTGAGCATAAAGGTAATTTTTGACCGGGAATTCGCAGTACCGGAAACTCATCGAAATGATCTCGGATGAAAACGAAACTGATATATTTGAGTTCAGCACGCCCAAATTAGTCAGGATAGCTCATGTTGAAATTTTGGACAAAAAGGGTATAAAAGGTCGAAATTGCAGAAAAGGTCCCATAATTTTCATTTTTTAGATTTTCTCCCCCACACCTACACCGTCGGTGAACAGTAACTGACCATCGGAAACGGTGTCCGTTTTCGACACCGCTGGTCTCGTTGGAAAGCTCTCGATGAGCTGAGTCCAACGGTGTGCTGAATCGACGGAACCGACACCGGAGAACGCCGCACGCGCCGCCCGAAGCTGCCGTGGCTAGAAATTTCAAACGGCCGTATCTTCGCCGTCCGACCTCTGATCGACACGATTTTGGTCCCAAAAGCTTCATCTTGAAGAATAGAACAAAACCCAAGCTTCATTTCGGCTCAACAGTCTCCGGATCGCGCCGCCCAAAGCCGCGCCGTCGCCGCCGTGAAGCTGCCATGGAATCCGTCGATTCCGGCGGAGTTGAGTGACGTGGTTGGTACCAAAAGACTCAGAGTGATGTGTAGAGCAAAAGCCCTTAAACAATTTCGGGTAACAACCCCGCCACGACAGAGATTCAACGCCGCCGCCGTGGGTCTAGTTTTCGAGGCCGATTGTCGACGATCAGAGCCTCCATTGGTGAAATTGACACAACCAATGGACTCCTCTCGTCGAGATCTTTAAGGTGGGCACCTCCGTTGTTCACGTCGCCGCCGTCCACCGCCAGTCAACGCCGGAGTCAACACCGGTCAACACCGGTCAAAGGCGACCCGGGGCGGAAAAATGAAGAATGGCCCGTTGGCCTATTTTCGGCATTCTGGACACATCCGCGGCATCAGAATTGCCAACCGGGATTCCGAATGTGAAGAACGGAGACAAAAAGTTTGTGCGATCGAGACCGAACAGTTCGTCCAATCACCGACGGGATGATTTCGGTAGCGATTTCGTTTCCTTTCATTCCTTATTTATGTATTGGAATGATTTATGTGTAATTTGTATTCAAATTATAAAAAGAAAAAAAAAGAGTAAAATGAATGAAATGTCAGAAAAAGAAAATGTATGGGAAATGTGAATATTTTTACGTAAAAATTAGGCCTTTGGTATAGTACGTGGTAGATTAGACTAAGTTAGATGGTTTTGAGACGTTTTCTAAACGCCGGAGACCTAGAAATTTAGCGGAAATGCTGCCGAAATTTTGAAAATGGCACTATGGGCATTTTGATGAAAAACGAGAGATAAATTGTGTTCGATAATGGCAATCGAGACCCTTCGATGAGTTAGGCTCGGAAAATGGGAAAATGAACCTTAGAGGAATATTAAACCATCCCTCCGAGGTTGTGAAAATGTAAGAGAATGGGAAAACCAATGTCAAGGGTATTTTAGGAAACGAAAGGTAAATTTGAGGTCAGGATGAAAACCTGAACCCACTCAGTGTCTAAGGCTCGGGATTAGCATAACAAACGTTTCAGGAGTAGTGAAATACCCATTTAAGACTCCGAAACGTGAGAAAAATGAGAAACAACCCTAGGTGTCAGAATAGTACCACCTGAGGGTAGAATTGCCAATAGTCGTCTATGGAACAGCAATGGATGCTGTAAAAGTGTGAAAAAGCTTAAGAAATATTATTTTATGATATTTGGGCTTAGAAAATCATGTTAAAAGTCACAGTAAACATATAACTGTCCCGAGACCCATCAGGGGTAAAATGGTCATTTTGACCAAAAATTTTCGAAAGGCTCATAAAGGACCTTGAATGCCTAAGGATAGTTACAATGAAATTATAAAAGTTAAATTTGGGTCTTAAACCAACAAAAAGTAGGTTTATGATGAGAAATCAAATCAGGGACAAACTGGTAATTTAGCCAAGAGTTAGTGTAAAAATGGAAAATGGGATTTTAGATTCCTAAGACCATTTATGGGAAATAAAACATAGAATTTTTACGTTTTACTAAATTTTGAATATGAAATGAAGATTTAGAATAACCGTGGCTATTCCGGTTATAGGAACCCGATTCAGACACGGCAAAGGAACGTCTGCGGAGCCAGGGAAGGAAATGCTAGCGAAAGTATCTGTAAGTTCGAACATTTAATTGACTGCAACATGAATAGACTATTATGTCTAAGTGTGATATGTGTAAGTTCTAGCATTCATTTGTCTGCTCATGAACATTTTGATGTTGTTCATTATATGAATGAGTTGATCTGTTATATCTAGGTTTATGTCCTATATGAATGTTTCATAACGCGATGCTATGATAAATGTTTGGTAAGTTCAGATATTTACATGTCTACAGCATGAATTACTATTTGATTGATTTAAGTACTTTTCATACAAACTTGTTGTGATGCCCCGTGCCCTCAGCGGCCCGGACCGTCACTGAAAACTATTACTTGCTTCTTTAACTTTTACTTATACTTTTTCTTTAAAATCGATACTTAAACTTGCTGAATTTAAGACCATAAATTTAGAGGGAAATATTTTTTTTATATACGCGTACGTATTTACTATTCATGTACGCATACTTATTAAAATGCGGAATTTGAAAAACATAAGGATTTAAATTATACATACACAATTATATACTTGTTTATCTGATTACTATTCACCAGATACTATTTAAATATACTACTCATACATATACTGTTTACTGTTCCAAAATACCGTTTAACCTTTACTATTCACAATACTATTTAACTGTCACCATTCAAAATATTATTTACTCATACTGTGCGGAAGAATACTCGCGGTGTATCCATAACCTCATCCTCACATCCACCTCCGCCACCATCATCGTCCCTTGATGTTTACGCTATAGGATGCTTACCTACAGCATGAACACACTCCGTGAGCTTTACGCCCAGTAAGTACAACATGTTAACCGCAAAACATGTTTAGAACATAGCACATACTTAAAATCATAAGCATGACATATATCACTTAATAAATCACATACCATATAAGCATATCACATATCAGCTCACATATCATGTCATCACATAACATGTCATAACACTGAATATAAAACTTCACATACTTTATGCATGACAGAAGCATCGTGTACTGTATGCACTCTACTGAAAAAGAAAGCATAGCGAACTATAACTAATGCATGGTCCGATTATGTTCATTTATGCTTCAAACTTCTCTTTTCTTTTCTTGTCTATTTAGGGCCCATGTGTCAGTACCGTGTGCGCACAGACCAACGGTAACGCCCGAGGTCAACTAATGCCGAAGAGCCATCAACTGATGCTCAACTTTTGGCCTTAACTTTCTTTAACTGGAAACCCCTTCGACTGAAGGAGCCGGTATGACACACCTATTTATTTCCATCTTGTTTAACTGTTCTAGCCATACGCTTCTCTAAGCTGTCCCCAATCCTACGCGGTAGGGATCTATGGCTTCTAACTTGTTCTTTCATCAATCTACTCGATTGTGAAACTATATGCTCTTATGTATGCTGTGCAGCATTGTGTGCAAGATACATACTTAAAGTACTGGAAAAGCATCATTTTAAATTCATTTTATCCATGCTGTAGGCGGAGTTGTACTTACCTGTCAGCAGACAGTTTATACACTCGCCTTCGTCACAATACAGGTACCTCCCTGTAATCATAATGCATTACATTAACATTCACTCTTAGGTCACCGTGGTCATTAGTGACTAATAAAAATTCTCGTTATGTGGTACCGATCCTTATCGGTACTAATTGCCCTCTTCTTAAGAATTTGATTTTCTAATCATTGTTAATTAATTTATTTACCCAATAAATTAATTAACATCGCTCTTAGGTCACTCTATCGTTAGGAACTAATAAACTTATCGTTGTGTGGTATCGATGCCTATCGGTACCCAACTGCTCTACTTTGGGAAATTTGATATCTAATTTTTAATCGTGCTTGATTAATTTGTCTACTTGACAAATTAATCACTGTCTCTCACTATCCCATTCCGACTTGGTCCTTGACTGGCTAACCGACCAGTCAACTGACTGAATACCTCTCGTATGACCATTTAGCCTGTCGGGTTACCGTTACCGATGTAATCGCCCCAAATTTTATGCTTAGATCACACCCGTCCCTCGGGTGGTACTATTTTGACATAAGGGTCGTTTTCTTACATTACGAAATTTCTAATTGGGCGGTTCACTAATCCTGTAAACGTCCGTCCTTCTTTCCCGGACTTAGGTCATCGAGGGGGCTCGGGTTCCCATCCCGATCACATTTTCACCCCTCGTTTCCTAAAATACCCCTTTGTGCCGTTTTAGAAATTTCGGCAGCATTTCTGCTTAATTTTTGGGTTTCCAGCTTTTAGGAAACGCCTCAAAACCATCTAACCTATTCTAACCTGCCACGTACTAAACCAGAGGCCTTTACGTAAAAGCTCCGCTTTTTATGTAAAAATATTCACATTTCCTCACATTCTCTTTTTCGACATTTCATCCCTTTTTCTTACAATTCCTCAAGTCAGTAAACCATAATTAATACATAATTATTTCTAATAATAAATTGAGGAAATCAAGGGATCAAAACCACTACCAAAATCGTTTCCGTCGGCGGTTGAATCGTTGTTCTTCACTTTTGAAACTCCGGTTTGCAAATCCGATGCCGCGGATGTGTCCGGAACGTCAAAAATAGGCCAATGAGCCATTCTTCAATTTTCGGTCTCCGGGTCACCGTTGACCGCCGTTGACCGGCGTTGACCACGGCGGAGATGGGAGTGGCGACCACCATCTTGAAGAGCTCGACGAGAGGGACCCATTGGTGGTGTCAATTTCACCAATCGAGGCTCCTATCACCGGAAATCGGCCCTCGAAAAGTCGGCGATGGCGGCGGTGTTGGATCTTCATTTTCTGGCATTGTTGCCCAAAATTGATTTGGGGCTTTTGATCTACGTGTTGTTCTAAGTATTTTGATACCCACCTTGTAACTCAACTCCACCGGAATAGTGAGATTTGACGGCGGCGATGGCGACGGCGACGGCGAACCTTGGGCGGCGCGATCCGGTGGCTGTTGACATGATATGAAGCTTGGGTTTTATTCTACTCTTCACCACGAATCCATTGGGACCGGAATCGTGGCATTTGGACGTCAGACGGCGGAGATACGGCGGTTTGAAAAATTCGGCCACCGGCGGCTTTGGGCGGCGCGTGCGGCGTGCTCCGGCGTCGGTTCGGTCGACTCGGCCCACCGTTGGAATCAGCTCGTCGAGAGCTTTCCAATGGTGCCGGCGGTGTCAAAAACAGAGGCCGGATTCGATGGTCGGTCACTGTTCATCCTCGTGTGGTGTTGGGGGAGGAAATGGGATTTGGAAAAATTATGGGGGTTATTTTTCAATAGTCCCAAAAATTTCGTCCTTTTATACTAATTTTTTGAAAAATTTTAAGATAGGCTTACTGACTAATTTGGGCGTGCTGAACCCAAATATATCATTTTTATCTTCATCCGAGGTCCTCTCGACCAGTTTCCCGATACTGCATGGTTCCAGGTCAAAAATTACTTTTTGTGCTCAAATGACTAATTTGAGCATTCTGATTCCAAATATATCAGTTTTATATCAAGAAAAGGTCATCTTGACCAATTTCTTGATACTGTGGTTAGGCCTACACTGTGTTGACACAGTGCACGTATAACGAGGCGTTTTCGCGTGAAATTTCAAACACAGTCTCTCTTAACTAATTTGGACGTGCTGATTTCAAATTTATCAGTTTTTCGTCCATCTGAGGTCTTCTAGACCAGTTTTCGAGATCTGTATGATCACGTCTCGAAAAACGTGTCAGGTGCCCGATTGACTAATTTGGACGTCTTAAGTCTAAATATATCCGTTTCGGGGTGAGAAAAGGTCGTCTTGACTCTCATCCCGATACTGCTTATCTCTTAAACAAAATCTACATTTTGTGCTCAATTGACCAGATTGAGCCTGCTGACTATTAATATATCAGTTTTATGCCAGATTAAGGCCGTCTTGGCCACTAACCTGACACTGCGTTTCTCACTATTCACTAATTACTATTCACTATTTACTATCTGACTGACTAATCTGAACGTTTAGACTCCGATTTTGTCAGTCTCTGGGCGAGAAGAGGTCATCTAGACCACTTTTCTCCATACTGTACATCTATTAGGGCAATTATCAGTACTGCGCTCAGGTGACCAGTCTGAGCGTACTGATGACTAGCTCATCAGTTCTGTATCATGAAATGGTCGTCTGGACCGGTTTCTTGATATTGCATGTCTTAACGCACACTCACATAATAGGGTGGACTGATTTCACTGTCGGTTGTCCCTTTCACTGTATAAATAGTAATTAAACGTTACTATACTCGTTTAATTCGTTCAACTGAAAAGCACACTGTGCTTATTAACTTAATTACATCATTACATAGTAATTAAGTTTCATGATTCATGAGAGTCATTACAGTGGCTCTCGGCTCATTACACAGCCTTCTACACGGACTCTTACACGTCGTGTACAACACAACACGGGCGTGTACATTTCAGACACGAGCGTGTACTAGTTGAGACTACTCAACACGGTCATGTCTTTGAAACACATTCATCTATCCGAGCGGTATGCGGCCTCTTACACGGCCGCGTACTTGACCGTGTTACACTACACGGCCATGTACACTCACACAACTACTAAAAGATACACAGTCCGAATGGCACACGGTCACTCACACGGCTGTGTACCTGACCGTGTTACTTAAATTGTACTAAAAGACATTAAATTATGTCCATTTTATTCCTTAATGACTTATTACAGGTAAGTAGGTGCCATGAAAATTGCGGTCATTACAACCTACCCCCTTACAAAATTTTCGTCCTCGAAAATTAGAATAATTCCAGGACGTCTCTTCTCATGTCTTCTTCCCATTCTCATGTGGCTTCCTTAACACGATGATTCCGCCATAACACTTTTACTAGCAGTATACTTTATTCCTAAGTACCTTCTCCTCTCTGACTAGGATCCGCATGGGTCTCTCCTAGTACGTCAGATCAGCGTATACTACAATGGATTCTTGGCTAAGAACATGGGAGCTGTCTGGCACGTACTTCTTCAGCATCAAGACGTTGTGCACTGTAGCTAACTCAGGAGGAAGTGTTAGTCTATAAGCCACCTTCCCGACTTTCTCTATTATCTCAAGGGTCCTATGTACCTAGGACTGAGCTTTCCTTTCTTTTCAATGCGCATCACCCCTTTCATGGGTGCCGCTACTTGAAACTTGAGGGGTCTATGGCGCTTATCGTCGAAATTCTTTTGTCGACTGTGCATCGTATCTTACGTTTTTCGTATCAGCTTCACGTCTGCCATGGTATTCTTGATGATGTCTGAGCTAACTAGTCGGTTCTCTCCAAACTGGTACTAATGAGCCAGAGATCTGCATTTCCTTCTACAAAGTGTCTCGTACGGTGCCATTCCTATCTAGGAATGGTAGTTGCTGTTGTACGAGAACTCGCTCAATGGTAGCTTCTGATCCCAATTTTCTTTGAAGTCTAGAACCTAGGTCCCAACATGTCCTCTAACATCTCTATGGTCTTCTCAGACTAACTGTCGGTCTGAGGATGAAATGCTGTACTGAACTCTTACTTGGACAGTAATGCAGCTTGAACACTTCGGCAAAATCTGGAGGTAAAGCGTCCACTACGATCTGAGACGATCGACTCTGGTATTCCGTGCCGTTTCACGAACTGTGCCGCATAGATTTCTACTGGTCGTTCCACCGAGTAGCTAACTTTCATTGCTAAAAATCTAACTAATTTCATCAGTCTTTCTACAATCACCCAGATTGTGTCATTATCGTTTGATGTCTTCGGCAATCCGATTATGAAATTCATCATAATCTGGTCCCATTTCTACTCGGGTAGCTTAATTTTCTATGATTATCCTGCTGGGCACTGGTGTTCTGCCTTAACCTTCTGGCACGTAAGGTATCTGGCAACGAACTCGACAATGTCATTCTTCATTCTAAGCCACCAAAAGCTTTCTTTCAGGTACTTGTACATCTTATTCGCCACCGGATGTACGGAATATGACGTCTCGTAAGGTTCCAAAAGGATTCGCTTCGTGAGTTCTTCATCTTTCATAACACACACTCTATCTCTGTAGTAGAGTATGTCATCCTTAGGAATCTTAAACTCTGAACTTTGGTCCTCTATAGCCTCCTTTTTGAGCTTGTTCAGGGACAATTCGAAGCTTTGACCGATCTTGATATCTTCTTGGAGCGTCAATTGAAGGGTCATGTCAGAAAACTTCCTTGTCAAAATCTTGATCTCACTGCTGCATAGCTCCCTTGTAGTGATCCTGACAAGGCACTGATAGTCATAGGCATAGTAAAATACTTCTGACTCTACGCATCGGCCACCTTATTGGCTTTCCCCGGATGGCATAAGATCTCGCAGCCGTAATCCTTACCAACTCCAGCCATCCATGCTACCTCATGTTGAGCTCTTTTTGCGTGAATATACACTTGAGGCTCTGATGGTCGGTGTAAACCTCGCACTTGGCTCCATACAGGTAGTGCCTCCATACTTTTAACGTAAAAACTACCGCTGCTAGCTCCAGATTACGCGTTGGGTAACTCTTTTCAGGGTCGTTGAGTTGTCGTGAAGCATATGCGACTACTCGACCACTCTGCATCAACACAGTTTCCAACTCGGTTTTAGATGCGTCGCTTTAAATCACAAAGCTTCCCTAACCAGCATCTGGAATGGTCAGTATTGGAGCGCTTGTGAGTCTTCGTTTCAGCTCTTGAAAGCTTTTCTCACACTTGTCAGTCCACTCATACCTCCTTCCCTTCTTGGTGAGCGCTGTGAATGGTGTGGCTAGCCTTGAAAAACCCTCGACAAAATGTCGGTAGTATCCCACTAAGCCTACGAAGCTGTGGATCTCCATCACGTTTCTCGGAGCTAGTCACGTACTAACTGCATCAATTTTCATCGGGTCCATAGATACTCCTTCCTTAGGGACTACATGGCCTAGGAAATGGACCTTCTCCAGCCAAAACTCATACTTGGAGAACTTGGCGTATAACTAATGGTCCTGTTGCATGCGCAAAATGATCCTTAAGTGCTCTTCATGCTCTTCCTTCGTCTTAGAGTGTATAAGTATGTCATCGATGAACACAATGACAAACTTATCCAAATAGCCCTTGAACATGCGCTTCATCCGGTTCATGAAAGCTACTGGCGTGTCCGTCAATCTGAGCGACATGAACAGAAACTCATAATGTCCGTACCGCGTTTGAAAAGCTATTTTGGGTACATCTTCATTCCTGATTCGTAGTTGATGGCACCCTGAACGTAGATCGATCTTCGAGGACATTGCAGCGTCTCGGAGCTTATCAAATAGATCATCAACCCATGGCAACAAATGCTTGTTCTTAATCGTAATCCTGTTCAACTCTCTGTAGTCGATGCACATTCTCAATGGTCCATCTTTCTTCTTCACGAATGGTATGGGTGCTCTCCAGGGTGAATAGCTCTGTTGAATGAATCCTTTATCTATTTAGTCCTTTAGCTGGGCTTGGAGCTCCTTTAGCTCTACAGGGCCCATTCCGTAGGGGGCCTTAAAGATGGGGCTGATTCTAGTAGACGTTCAGTCTCGAACGAGATCCCGCGCTCTGGTTGGAGTCCTGCAAGATCTTCTGGAAATATCTCCATGAATTCCCTGACTATCGGTACGTTGTCGGGTCCTATCTATATTCCTTGAGTCTTATCTGCTACGTATACTAGGAAGTCCGTGCATTCACTAGATAGCATCTCGCGAGCCTTCACTACTGATATCATCGTCTTTGGTTGCTCTGGCGACAAACCCTTGTAGATGAACTTTTCACATCCGATTGGTTCGAAAACGATTTTCCGCCTTCAACAGTTTATGACAATGTTGTGTCCTAAGCTTTTTTTTTTTTTTGGCAGAATCTGATGATGCAACGAATGGGTGGCTCCAGAATCAAGTAGAACTAACGCATCAAAGTTGGCGATAGAAAGTTGGCATGTCACCATTGCAGAAGTTACAGCTTCAACGTCACTCCCCGTGTAAGCATAGATTCTCCCTTAGCTGTCTGAAGCTTTCAGTATACCTTGTGTGATTGAAGGGTCTTCGATCCTGGTCTGGTTGGTGTGAAGTTGATTATTCCCAATGCGGGGTTGATTCTGTCGATTCTGCAGGTTGGAGTGGCAATTTTTTTTTTTGGCATAGTGGCCTTCCTTGCCACAGATGAAACAACCACTTGCTCTCTGCTTGCATTCTCCTGGGTGCCTCTTTCAGCATCTCGTGCACGTCGGGTATCGGCTGTCATTCCTTCCTGGTCGTCTCTCTTCTGGGGAAATTCTTCTGTGAATCTTGATTGCCTTAATTCCCCTTTTCTCTTGTTGTTGTTATGGGAATGCCTACTATTCTGGCCGGTTCCCACATTCTGCCCTCTGTATTGTGACTCGGGGTTCTGCTTCTCCTGAGCCTACTCGGCTTGGGTTTTTTCCTCCTTTCGTGCCTTAAAATTCTGCGCCTTTCGCTCCTTATCATGAGCCGACCAGTACTCGGCTCAGATAGCCTTGCTGACACATTCTACTAGTGTCGCTGGTTCGTGGCTTCAGCTACAGACCCAAACTGCGATTTCTATTCTAAACATCTTCAGCATTCGTCTGACTCTCTCCTTTTAGTCCGTACTAAATCTGGAAAAAGTTGAGCCAACTGCTCAAACTTCTTGACTGCCTCCATAACAGTCATACTACCTTGGCGCAGGTTGTTGAACTCGTCTTACTGCGCTGCTAGTGCTTCTTGTTGAAGTACATCTCCTTGAATTCCTCAATGAAATCACTCCAGCTCATCTCTCTGATGTTCCTCCTAATGGTTACCATCTTTCACCACTAACGCGCCTCATTGCGCAGGGTGAAGGGTGCGTACATCACTTTCTCTCTCTATCTATTAACCTTATAAAATCCAAAATTACTTGGATATCCGTTAGCCAATTATCGGCCTCTATAGGGTTGGTGATTCTTAAGAATTCTAACGCTTTCATGCGTCGGAATCTCTCATACAAGTCGCCTTCCCTAGGGATTGGCAAAAAAAAAAACAATTGCTGCTATGAGAGTAGCCATTACTATAGGCGCTAGTGCCTCCTGGGCTGGAGGAGCTGCTTGTTCCCTCAGAGTGTCACGGCCCAAAATTTAGACACGTGACACGGCAGCCAAATCATAATATCAACCCGAGATTTAAGGAAAACATTTATTACGAAAAACAACGGGTCAACATTATAATTTAGCTAAGCCTAATTATAAAGTAGCATCATAACCACAAAATAAAATAAAGGAGAAAATAAATGCTTTTTAATGCGGAAATCAAACACAAAATCGGTTTTCAAAAGAAATTACAAACCATAAAAATATTCCCAAGCATAAAATTTAAATAACGTGAAATAAAGTCCAAACTTAATGTCTCATTACATCAGAACGAGAAACATAAAGAAGAAGATGGAGAAAACGGATAGCATCATCTTCGGTAGTAGCGGATATCTCAATGACTTTCGGAACTGCTACCTCCCGCACCTGGAAGTAGTCATTTCGAAATCACAAAGAAAAAAGGACGTGAGCGCTGGCTCAGTAGGACAGAAACAAAGGTGGGTTAACAGATAATATTTAAAAATATGGCATAATATCCGTTTCCAAAAATAATCAACAATTTAAAAAAAATACATGGCATAATAATCATAAAAAAAATAATCAACAATTTCGTGAAAAACATTTTTAATGCAAGTTTTATTCTGCTGAGGACTTAGCGTAGCTGCAATACACGTGCCCCAATATTAAAATAATAAATCATTAAAACAACCATCATATTATGAGTGAGGACTTGTCGTAGCTATAATATACGTGCCTCGAATTTGAATTATCCTAGATCATCTCGTTACGGTCTAAATAGGCCGAACGGCCCTGCGCAGGTTTAGGGACCTTCCCCCATGGCGTCAACTTCGGGACGCACGCATCATTTACAATGATCGTGAACTAGAGCTCAATTATGTTCACCGGATTATTCAAAAGATGGTATTTACCAAGTTATATTATGCCATTTATCAAAACACTCTTTAAAATACACATTTATTACAAAATACGTTGCATGCGTTTATTTCATCAAAAAATAATATAATAATTTCATAAATCGAAAAACAGCATGCCATCAATAAAACAGGGGAATTTAAAACACTTGACTACTCCCAGAAAAGGCTTGAACGTCCTACCTCAATTTTCGCACAAGCGTTGCGATAATGTGATCCACCAATCAAGCAAGAACGTCAAATAATTCCTATAATCAAACATATGATCAGTCTAGGTCTAGACATAATCATCTAATCATTTTAGTGTGCCATAAAAGATTTCAAAACGTGTAATAAACATTTGGGATTTAAAATTTGTGAAAAACTCTAAGTTACGATATTTTCTGGGCATGGCAGACTGACCTAGGCTGAATGTAAAATCCATATTAATTTATTTTTCATCCCAAAAATTCTAAATTTTTAATATGTTAAACTAGACATCCGTAGCTTTAATTCCATATAATTTTTATAATTTTTGGACATCATTTGGTCATTCAACTAGGCCAAAAACCGAGGGTTGTTTTCAGGCATAAAAATCTGGGTTTCAGTTTCGGTTCAAAACCTGGCAGTTCTGTCCGCCTATCTTAGAAAAATATTTTGACTAGGCAAATAGGATTTTGGTTCTGAAATTTTGCAGAAATTTAGGGGACATCTTGAATTTAATTTTAGGCTCAAGAATCACTCAAAAATAGTTTTTAAAACTCAAGTTATGGCTGACACAAATTTACTGTTTATATGGTAATTTTCCATATTTCCGTTTTTCTGTGTCCGAATTTCGATTAGCCTCAAACCAATTCAATTTTCATCCAATGATCACGAAATTTTGTGGAAAACCTTATTTATATGTCATTAACACAACCCAAGAATCAAATTGACAAAATCATAAAATCTTACACATATGATAATAGGGTTTTTGAAAAGGGGATCAATGAGGCAAAATTTTAGGGTTTGAGAGAAAAATCACACCTTGTTTGTGCTGCCCTATTTTTGATGCTTGGTCTCCCTTTTGGCTGAATTTGTGTGAGTATTAGAGTCTTCAAAACAGTATGGAAATAGTGGAGAAAACCATATAAATTTTGGATTTAAAATCAAAAGGAGAAGGAAGGAAAAAGTTTGATTTCTCACCTTGTTTTTGTCTCAAAAGTTGTTGAATCTTTGAGCTACCTTTTGGTAGGTTTTGTTTGCTGTTTTGGGTGTGTTTTGGGAGAGAAAATTCAGAGAGGGGAGAGGGGAAAGCTGGCCGAAATTTTGAGGGTGAAAGGAGGGGTGAATGAGAGTTAAAAGGGGGTTTTTATACTAGGTTTTTCTTTCCCTTTCTCTTCCTTGTTTGGCTGAAAATTTTAAGGGGCAAAAGGGAAAGTTTTTGTGCTGTTTTGAGGCTAGGGTTTTCTCTCTCATTTTCCCTTAAGTGGCCGAAAATTATCCCTTAGTTTTTAAGGAAAAATAATTTGAATTTTAATTGAGTTTTAACCTAGCTTTTAATTCAAATAAAATCTCCTTTATTTCCTACACTTTATGGCCGAATATCTTCTTTATATCTAAGAAATGAAATTTGAATTTGAATCCTTCTTGGATTTGTGGAATTTAAATTTTAATTAAAATCCCAAGTGATGGCCGAATATTTTAGGGTTTTTTTTTTGAAGTTCAAATTGTTGACTTTTTGAGCAGAATTTGACTAGGAAACCAACCTAGGGTTTCCAAAAGGATTTTTAATTAATTTTTGGCACACTAATTTTATTTAAATTATATATTGACCCTTAAATAAAATTTAAGGCGTCACAAATATCTACCACTAAAAATAGTTTCGTCCTCGAAACTTTAAGAATTACTCCACACTAAAGAAGAGAATAAGAATATGAATAACTTCTTATTTCATTAAGCGATCTTAATGCACCTTTCAAAACATATAGTGGTATATCTACCAGTATGAACAGAGTAGGGTTACAAAACAAACTTAAGTCGACTATATTATATGTACTCTACTGCTTAGCGAACCATTCAGCATGGTTCTCGCGCATATCTTTCTCGGTTTCCCATGTGGCTTCCTCTTCACCATGGTTACTCCAAAGAACCTTTACCATGGGTATTGTTTTCGCTCTCAGCTGCTTGACCTTTCAATCTAAAATCTTCACCGGAACCTCGACGTAAGAGACATCTGGTTGGATTTCTATATCATCCGTTGAAATGACTTCTGACTCTGTTCGTGCACTCTTCCTCAGCATCGATACATGGAAAACGTTGTGCACTCCCAAGGTGTCGGGTAACTTCAACTCATATGCAACCTTACCAACTCTGCGTACGATCTCGAAAGGTCCAATGTAACGTGGTGCTAGCTTCCCTTTAACTCCGAAACGAGAGATACCTTTCTTTGGTGAAACCTTTAGCAACACAAACTCTCCAACCTCGAACTCTAACGGCTTTCTGCGTTGATCTGCATAGCTCTTCTGTCGACTCTGTGCTGTTAGAAGTCGTTGTTTGATGATGGCAATCTTCTCGTACTGGTCTAGGATCATCTCGGGTCCACCCACTGGTGCTTCCTGGTTGTCAACCCAATAGATGGGTGATCGACAAGGCTTTCCGTACAACGCTTCAAAGAGTGCCATTCCGATACTCGCTTGATAACTGTTGTTGTATGTGAACTCTACCATGTAGAGGTGTTTGTTCCATCCATCTCCAAGATCAAGAACGCAGGCACGTAGCATATCCTCGAGAATCTGTATGAGATGCTCCGACTGACCATCTGTCTGTGGATGAAAAGCGGTGCTAAAGTTCAGTTCCGTGCCTAGAGCTTCCTGTAGACTTTGCCAAAAGTGAGCGTTGAAGCGCGTATCACGATCAGAAACAATCACCGAAGGAACTCCATGCAATCTGACTACGTTCCTCATGTAAAGCTCGGCTAGCTGGTTCCTGGTGCAAGTCGTCTTGAACGGGATGAAGTGTGCAGTCTTCGTGAGACGATCTACAACTACCCAGACTCCATCAGATCCATCCTGTGCTCTCGGTAAGCCGGTTAAGAAGTCCATTCCTATACTATCCCACTTCCACCGAGGTATTGGAAGTGGTTGGAGTAGACCTGCGGGTCTCTCCCATACTGCCTTTACTTTCTGACACGTCAAACAGTTGGCCACGAAGTTCTTCACATCTAACTTCATACCTCTCCACCAAAGTTGCCGTCTTAAGTTTTGATACATCTTGTTTCCACCTGGGTGCATGGCGAACCTCGACTGATGAAACTCTGACAAGATCTCCTGTATAAGCTCTGGGATGTGTGGCACTGCTAAGCGACCTTCGTTGTAAAGAATTCCACTGGCGTCCATCGACCACTCTGCAACACGCTTTCCCTTTAATAATCTATCCCGGATGTCAACGAAACGTGTATCTACCAACTGATTCTCCTTGATCCTCTGCACGTAGTCTGGTTCCATCACTAAGTTGTATAACACTGGGTGACCCTGAACTTTGCCAAAACGAACTTGATAAGCTGTGAGAACACTGTCCTTTTCCCACTCATCTATCTGCATCGCCATTATAAAAGTATCATGATCAGGATTGGGAACTGCCTCTCTTTTCCTACTTAGTGCATCTGCAACCACGTTTGCTTTACCCGGATGGTACTCGACTTGGAAGTCGTAGTCTTGCATGTATTCTACCCACCTTCTCTGATGCAGGTTGAGATCTTTCTGTGTAGCTAGGTATTTCAAACTCTTGTGATCTGAAAACAGTCTAAAACTAGCACCATACAGATAACAACGCCAAATCTTAAGCGCAAACACTACTGCAGCTAACTCTAGATCGTGTGTAGGATAGTTTCGTTGGTGTTGTTTCAGCTGTCGTGAGGCATAAGCGACAACTCGGTTCTGTTGCATCAAGACTGCTCCAAGACCTTGATGAGAAGCATCGGTGTAGACATCATATACTTGATCCTGATCCGGAATGATAAGGATAGGTGCAGACGTCAAACGACTCTTTAACTCTTGGAAGACTGACTCACAACTGTTGTCCTAAACGAAAGGTACATCCTTCTTTGTTAGATTGGTGAGAGGGGTGGCGAGCTTGCTGAAGTCCTGTACAAAACGTCGATAATATCCCGCCAAGCCCAAGAAGCTTCGGATCTCTGGAACATTCTTCGGTCGTTCCAACTTAAGAATCGCTTCAACCTTGGATGGATCAACTGATATACCATCTCCTGAGATGATATGTCTGAGAAACTTAACCTCTGTCATCCAAAACTCACATTTTTCTTTCTTGGCATACAACTGATGTTCACGAAGAGTCTGTAAAACTATACTGAGATGCCGTGCATGATCTTCACGAGTTCGGGAGTAGATGAGGATGTCATCGATGAATACGATGACGAACTTATCAAGAAAAGGTCAGAAGACTCTATTCATTATATCCATGAAGGCTGTTGGCGCGTTTGTCAAACTGAAAGGCATTACTAAGAACTCGTAACTGCCATACCTCGTTCGGAACGCCGTCTTCGGGATATCCTCCTCTCTAACCCGAAACTGATGATAACCGGATCTCAAATCAATCTTGGAGAAGAAACAAGCTCCACCCAACTGGTCGAACAAGTCATCTATGCGTGGTAACGGATACTTATTTTTGATGGTCACACTGTTGAGCTTTCTGTAGTCCACACAGAGACGTAGCGAACCGTCGACTTTCTTAACGAAAAGGACTGACGAACCCCAAGGTGAGTTACTGTCTCGGATAAAGCCCAGCGATTTCAACTCATCCAGCTGCTTGCGCAACTCTTTCATCTCTAGAGGTGCCATACGATACGGAACAGAAGCAAAAGGAGCTGTTCCAGGAACTAAGTCGATACGAAACTCTATTTCTCGATGAGGTGGTAAACCTGGAAGAACTTTTGGAAAAACATCTGGAAAACTATCGACAACAGGTATAGGTTGGGTACTCTTTTCAGAACTGGATCCTTCTACCGCACACAAGGATAAGAAGCAAAGAATAACCTGTCTACTCTTCGACACTAACCTCAGAGCAGATCTATCAACATCTGAAACTAAGCTTAACTGATAGGACACTACATGTCCAAAATCAGTTGTAAAGATAACGCGACGATTACGACAATCAAGCATAATCCCATATCGGGAAAGCCAGTCATATCCCAGAATAACATCATAAGCAAACATAGGCATTACTACAAGTGATGCCTCCAAACAAACATCCCCAACATAAACATAGGCTTGACACCCATCACTAACGGTAGTCGTGCCCAACGGGGATTTCACACATAAGGGAGAGTCAAGATTTTGCAGTTTTAAACCAAGCGTACGAGCATAATGTTGGGCTATAAAAGAGTGTGTAGCTCCGGTGTCAAACAAAACATGTGCATATGTACCAAAGATAGGAATTATACCATCTAATGTAGTCGGTGTATGATCTATCTCCATGCTGTCAGCTCCAAGAGCGTGTACCTGTGGTGCCTTACCACGATTTTGAGTTGTATTCCCTCGCTGATAGCCCATACTCTGACCCTGTGGTGGTGGTCTCTGATAACTCGGCACTGGGAACTGCTGTAGCGGTGTAGCATGTGGAGCATAAGGCGTAGTGTACTGGCTCGTGCGCTGAGGCTGATAAGGAACCGGAAGCTGAGGGCGCTGTGACTGCAAAGACTGGGAAGTAAACTGTTGTCTCTGTGGAAAACCATTCTGATTCCGCTGATGATGATGTCTATGAGCATTGTCTCTCGACTATCTCTTCGGGCAGACATTTCTTTTATGACCTTCATCACCACACTCGAAGCAGGTAATCATATTCACCCGACCCTGTCGCTGTCCAGAAGACTGATGAGAACCTGACCCCTGAGACTGCTGGTTCTTCTGGTAAGGAGTCTGCGGCTTGTGTTGAGGCTTATTGCGGATTGGTCCAGACTTGTTTTTGTTACGAGTTTCAAGGAACTCCTTGTCACCCTCTTCCACTGTCAACGCCTCAGCAACTATCTGCTGGTAGCTATCCCTGATCTGGAACGGTTGTACACCCCTCTTCACATAGAGGCTAAGCCCTTCCTCAAAGCGGAGACACTTAGTAGCTTCATCTAACACCTGATTCTTCGCATACCGGGTTAACTCAGTGAACTTGGCTTCATATTCCCGCACTGACATAGACCCTTGCTTCAAACGGACGAACTCCCTAGCTTTTCTGTCGCGGAACTGAGCTGAAAAGAAACGATCGTGAAAACGCTCCTCGAAAACTGTCCAAGAAGACCTCTACTCCTCTGTCAAACCATCCTCGATACTAGCCCACCAGGTAGAGGCTAGACCCACCAGCTTGTTGGAAGCAAACTCAACCCAGAACTCTGCGGGTGTAGCAATCAACTTTAGCTGCTTGCGAATGGCATCAAACCAGTAGTCGGCATCCATCTCTGTGCCCGTGCCGTCGAAAGTGGGTACGTGAGACTTAGAGAAAAGAGATAGGGCTGCCTGTTTAGGATGTATCATAGGCTGGGTAGGTACTGCTCCAGAGGTAGGGTTTTCGATGGTAGGCATTTGCTGAGGAGTCTGAGAAGAACTCCCCGCTCTCTGGGTCTCATTAGGAACAACATTGGCTACAGGAGCTGGGTTAGGTGTTCCAAAAGGTAAGACGGTGAGGAGAGCCTGTATCGCTGCCGTGAGATTCTGCATCGCCGTTAGCTGATCGTTCGGTGTAGGGACCGCTGTATTCTGACTCCCTTGAGGCTGCGTGTTCCCTGGGTTCTCTTCGTCGTTGCCTCTCTGCTGCCTCTGACTACGCGTGCCGGGACGAGCCATTTTGCTGCATACGATTGAAGGAAGAGGAAATCCTATAAGTTTCTAAGAGTAAAGAAAACTATGCTTGGGTATTTTGAAAACATTTTGATAAAAACCCTTTTGAAAACATTTTGATGAAAAACCCTTTTGAAAACGTTTTGATGAAAAACCCTTTTGAAAACCTGGGCTCTGATACCATTATTTGTCACGGCCCAAAATTTAGACACGTGACACGGCAGCCAAATCATAATATCAACCCGAGATTTAAGGAAAACATTTATTACGAAAAACAACGGGTCAACATTATAATTGAGCTAAGCCTAATTATAAAGTAGCATCATAACCACAAAATAAAATAAAGGCGAAAATAAATGCTTTTTAATGCGGAAATCAAACACAAAATCGGTTTTCAAAAGAAATTACAAACCATAAAAATATTCCCAAGCATAAAATTTAAATAACGTGAAATAAAGTCCAAACTTAATGTCTCATTACATCAGAACGAGAAACATAAAGAAGAAGATGGAGAAAACGGATAGCATCATCTTCAGTAGTAACGGATATCTCAATGATTTTCGGAACTGCTACCTCCCGCACCTGGAAGTAGTCATTTCGAAATCACAAAGAAAAAAGGACGTGAGCGCTGGCTCAGTAGGACAGAAACAAAGGTGGGTTAACAGATAACATTTAAAAATATGGCATAATATCCGTTTCCAAAAATAATCAACAATTTAAAAAAAATACATGGCATAATAATCATAAAAAAAATAATCAACAATTTCGTGAAAAACATTTTTAATGCAAGTTTTATTCTGCTGAGGACTTAACGTAGCTGCAATATACGTGCCCCAATATTAAAATAATAAATCATTAAAACAACCATCATATTATGAGTGAGGACTTGTCGTAGCTATAATATACGTGCCTCGAATTTGAATTATCCTAGATCATCTCGTTACGGTCTAAATAGGCCGAACGGCCCTGCGTAGGTTTAGGGACCTTCCCCCATGGCGTCAACTTCGGGACGCACGCATCATTTACAATGATCGTGAACTAGAGCTCAATTATGTTCACCGGATTATTCAAAAGATGGTATTTACCAAGTTATATTATGCCATTTATCAAAACACTCTTTAAAATACACATTTATTACAAAATACGTTGCATGCGTTTATTTCATCAAAAAATAATATAATAATTTCATAAATCGAAAAACAGCATGCCATCAATAAAACAGGGGAATTTAAAACACTTGACTACTCCCAGAAAAGGCTTGAACGTCCTACCTCAATTTTCGCACAAGCGTTGCGATAATGTGATCCACCAATCAAGCAAGAACGTCAAATAATTCCTATAATCAAACATATGATCAGTCTAGGTCTAGACATAATCATCCAATCATTTTAGTGTGCCACAAAAGATTTCAAAACGTGTAATAAACATTTGGGATTTAAAATTTGTGAAAAACTCTAAGTTACGATATTTCTGGGCATGGCAGACTGACCTAGGCTGAATGTAAAATCCATATTAATTTATTTTTCATCCCAAAAATTCTAAATTTTTAATATGTTAAACTAGACATCCGTAGCTTTAATTCCATATAATTTTTACAATTTTTGGACATCATTTGGTCATTCAACTAGGCCAAAAACCGAGGGTTGTTTTCAGGCATAAAAATCTGGGTTTCAGTTTCGGTTCAAAACCTGGCAGTTCTGTCCGCCTATCTTAGAAAAATATTTTGACTAGGCAAATGGAGGATTTTGGTTCTGAAATTTTGCAGGAATTTAGGGGACATCTTGAATTTAATTTTAGGCTCAAGAATCACTCAAAAATCGTTTTTAAATCTCAAGTTATGGCTGACACAAATTTACTGTTTATATGATAATTTTCCAGATTTCCGTTTTTCTGTGTCCGAATTTCGATTAGCCTCAAACCAATTCAATTTTCATCCAATGATCACGAAATTTTGTGGAAAACCTTATTTATATGTCATTAACACAACCCAAGAATTAAATTGACAAAATCATAAAATCTTACACATATGATAATAGGGTTTTTGAAAAGGGGATCAATGAGGCAAAATTTTAGGGTTTGAGAGAAAAATCACACCTTGTTTGTGCTGCCCTATTTTTGATGCTTGGTCTCCCTTTTGGCTGAATTTGTGTGAGTATTAGAGTCTTCAAAACAGTATGGAAATAGTGGAGAAAACCATATAAATTTTGGATTTAAAATCAAAAGGAGAAGGAAGGAAAAAGTTTGATTTCTCACCTTGTTTTTGTCTCAAAAGTTGTTGAATCTTTGAGCTGCCTTTTGGTAGGTTTTGTTTGCTGTTTTGGGTGTGTTTTGGGAGAGAAAATTCAGAGAGGGGAGAGGGGAAAGCTGGCCGAAATTTTGAGGGTGAAAGGAGGGGTGAATGAGAGTTAAAAGGGGGTTTTTATACTAGGTTTTTCTTTCCCTTTCTCTTCCTTGTTTGGCTGAAAATTTTAAGGGACAAAAGGGAAAGTTTTTGTGCTGTTTTGAGGCTAGGGTTTTCTCTCTTATTTTCCCTTAAGTGGCCGAAAATTATCCCTTAGTTTTTAAGGAAAAATAATTTGAATTTTAATTGAGTTTTAACCTAGCTTTTAATTCAAATAAAATCTCCTTTATTTCCTACACTTTATGGCTGAATATCTTCTTTATATCTAAGAAATGAAATTTGAATTTGAATCCTTCTTGGATTTGTGGAATTTAAATTTTAATTAAAATCTCAAGTGATGGCCGAATATTTTAGGGTTTTTTTTTTTTGAAGTTCAAATTGTTGACTTTTTGAGCGGAATTTGACTAGGAAACCAACCTAGGTTTTCCAAAAGGATTTTTAATTAATTTTTGGCACACTAATTTTATTTAAATTATATATTGACCCTTAAATAAAATTTAAGGCGTCACACAGAGTTTCTGGGGCTGCTAGAGCCTCCTGTGCCAGCATCTTTACTGACTGTGGTGCCTGGGGTTGCTGGCCCAACTGTTCCCTAAGCTGGTTTAGCTCCGATTGCTAGTTCTCCATCATCTCTCGTATGGCTGCAATCTGTGCTATCAACTCATCCTTTTGAGATGCTGGATTTAACTAAGCTCTCGTTCTTACCATGTTTTCCTATGTAACCCTATCGTACAGCGGGAAAGAAAATATAAGTCTCTTAAATTCTGTACTTGGGACTCGTATCACATATCATTTTCTTTCTTACTTAACAATCTTACTTAAACATTATGGATATAAATATACACACTATATCTACCTTTCTTTCTCTCATACTGTGATGTTCAATACAATTGTCGCATTGTATTGGGACATCGTCTGAGTGCTAGGATTCATCCTGCACTTTCTGTCATATCATACTCACACTGTGGAAAAAATTATATTTGGCCCCTAGGGCAAAGCTTTACTGCTTATCTCATAATGTATTTCACATAATATATATACATATATTCAAGATTCTAGTTCAGCGGGAGTGACACACACTTCCCCTATATGATCCCAACAAGTACATTATGCTACAACTGACGGGGGAGAGCTACTGCTTCCCTCTATATTTTTTCATAACTAACATTCTCGCAGAAGGGTTACTACTATTGGAAGGACAATCCTGATTCAGTATCAGACATCTCCTCATCGTCACTATCACTGAGTGAGTACTCCTCTGGGTTCTCTTCTTCTTAGTTGAAACTAACCTTGTCATCGCTAGCTATGATGACTTAGGGTTCGTACATCCCCATCTATTCGTCATTACTAAAGCGGTTGGGGATCTCCTCTCCCTCATCGTCGGGATGGGCGTCGGAAAGAGTCTCGTTATCTTCCTCTTTCATGGGGTGTTCGGGAGACATACGGGCTGGTTCAGGATTCTCCATTGGCTCCCTATTGCCCTTGTGTACTTCTGGCTGGTGCTCGGTCATGAACTCTTCATCGGCCAGTTGGGGTGCTGGTTCTACCTGGTCACCCTCCATAATGGCGGCTGCTATAATGCCTTGGGCTTGTGCAGGGTTCCCGGGGTAGAGCACTTTTCTCTCAGCGTTCACAATCTCCTTGATAAGGCTTGCTAGTCCTGCTTGATCGCTCTTCTAATTCTGTTTGGCAAGGTCTCTTTCTCTCTTTAGGTCTTCTCCTGTCTTGATCCACTTTTGTCTCGGCATGTATTGTAGAAGCCCATATCGGTTCCTTGTAGCGAACAGCATACGTTAGAACTGTATCGCCGGACATCAGCTACAGTCTTTCAGTCCGATGAACAAATTCTCGTATATCCATAACTCTAGAGAACTTAGGTTGTTTCACTCCCTGCTTGCCCATAGAGAAAAACTGGGGCTGATGCTGGACTGCTCTCAGAGATTGGCTCGATCGTGGTATGGCGAAACTTGACACAGTTAAGAGCTCATCCTGGTCATAAGGATCCCGATACACACGAGAGTATCTTCCTGAGAGATATCAACAGCCAACAGGACTCAGTTATCCTGATCAATGGCGTACAATCAGGGAATCACTTTGATAACATGAAACCAATCCTGACATTCTCATGGAGTGCAGGAGCACTGTTTGCCACTCAAAACTTAGTGGACAACTAGCCCTAAAGATCGATACAACTCGGGCAGCAATCCATGTTCTTTCTCTGAGCAGTTCTCTAGCACTGCACGGTCGTGATTTTCGTATAATGATCTCAGCATCTTTTCATATTATCCTCGCCATCATAGATTTCATCGTTTCATTACTATAAAATGTTATCTTCAATAGATAAACATTTACTAACTAAAAAATAAAACTAACTTACTTAGACAGATGAGGCAGGCATGCGGCGATGTGAGGTAGGATGGCAGGAAACCTCTCTGATACCAACTGTGACGCCCCGTGCCCTCAGCGGCCCGGACCGTCACTAAAAACTATTACTTGCTTCTTTAACTTTTACTTATACTTTTTCTTTAAAACCGATACTTAAACTTGCTGAATTTAAGACCATAAATTTAGAGGAAAATTTTTTTTTTTTATATATGTGTACGTATTTACTATTCATGTACACATACTTATTAAAATGCGGAATTTGAAAAACATAAGGACTTAAATTATACATACACAATTATATACTTGTTTATCTGATTACTATTCACCAGATACTATTTAAATATACTACTCATACATATACTGTTTACTGTTCCAAAATACCGTTTAACCTTTACTATTCAAAATACTATTTAACTGTCACCATTCAAAATATTATTTACTCATACTGTGCGGAAGAATACTCGCGGTGTATCCATAACCTCATCCTCACATCCACCTCCGCCACCATCATCGTCCCTTGATGTTTACGCTATAGGATGCTTACCTACAGCATGAACACACTCCGTGAGCTTTACGCCCAGTAAGTACAACATGTTAACCGCAAAACATGTTTAGAACATAGCACATACTTAAAATCATAAGCATGACATATATCACTTAATAAATCACATACCATATAAGCATATCACATACCAGCTCACATATCATGTCATCACATAACATGTCATAACACTGAATATAAAACTTCACATACTTTATGCATGACAGAAGCATCGTGTACTGTATGCACTCTACTAAAAAAGAAAGCATAGCGAACTATAACTAATGCATGGTCCGGTTATGTTCATTTATGCTTCAAACTTCTCTTTTCTTTTCTTGTCTATTTAGGGCCCATGTGTCAGTACCGTGTGCGCGCAGACCAACGGTAACGCCCGAGGTCAACTAATGCCGAAGAGCCATCAACTGATGCTCAACTTTTGGCCTTAACTTTCTTTAACTGGAAACCCCTTCGACTGAAGGAGCCGGTACGACACACCTATTTATTTCCATCTTGTTTAACTGTTCTAGCCATACGCTTCTCTAAGCTGTCCCCAATCCTACGCGGTAGGGATCTATGGCTTCTAACTTGTTCTTTCATCAATCTACTCGATTGTGAAACTATATGCTCTTATGTATGCTGTGCAGCATCGTGTGCAAGATACATACTTAAAGTACTGGAAAAGCATCATTTTAAATTCATTTTATCCATGCTGTAGGCGGAGTTGTACTTACCTGTCAGCAGACAGTTTATACTCTTGCCTTCGTCACAATACAGGCACCTCCCTGTAATCATAATGCATTACATTAACATTCACTCTTAGGTCACCGTGGTCATTAGTGACTAATAAAAATTCTCGTTATGTGGTACCGATCCTTATCGGTACTAATTGCCCTCTTCTTAAGAATTTGATTTTCTAATCATTGTTAATTAATTTATTTACCCAATAAATTAATTAACATCGCTCTTAGGTCACTCTATCGTTAGGAACTAATAAACTTATCGTTGTGTGGTATCGATGCCTATCGGTACCCAACTGCTCTACTTTGGGAAATTTGATATCTAATTTTTAATCGTGCTTGATTAATTTGTCTACTTGACAAATTAATCACTGTCTCTCACTATCCCATTCCGACTTGGTCCTTGACTGGCTAACCGACTAGTCAACTGACTGAATACCTCTCCTATGACCATTTAGCCTGTCAGGTTACCGTTACCGATGTAATCGCCCCAAATTTTATGCTTAGATCACACCCGTCCCTCGGGTGGTACTATTTTGACATAAGGGTCATTTTCTTACATTACGAAATTTCTAATTGGGTGGTTCACTAATCCTGTAAACGTCCGTCCTTCTTTCCCGGACTTAGGTCATCGAGGGGGCTCGGGTTCCCATCCCGATCACATTTTCACCCCTCGTTTCCTAAAATACCCCTTCGTGCCGTTTTAGAAATTTCGGCAGCATTTCTGCTTAATTTTTGGGTTTCCGGCGTTTAGGAAAAGCCTCAAAACCATCTAACCTATTCTAACCTGCCACGTACTAAACCAGAGGCCTAATTTTTACGTAAAAGCTCCGCTTTTTACGTAAAAATATTCACATTTCCTCACATTCTCTTTTTCGACATTTCATCCCTTTTTCTTACAATTCCTCAAGTCAGTAAACCATAATTAATACATAATTATTTCTAATAATAAATTGAGGAAATCAAGGGATCAAAACCACTACCAAAATTGTTTCCGTCGGCGGTCGGACGAACCGTTCGGTCTCGATCGCACAATCTTTGAATCGTTGTTCTTCACTTTTGAAACTCCGGTTTGCAAATCTGATGCCGCGGATGTGTCTGGAACGTCGAAAATAGGCCAATGGGCCATTCTTCAATTTTCGGTCTCCAGGTCGCCGTTGACCGGCGTTGACCACGGCGGTGATGGGAGTGGCAACCACCATCTTGAAGAGCTCGACGAGAGGGACCCATTGGTGGTGTCAATTTCACCAATCGAGGCTCCTATCACCGGAAATCGACCCTCGAAAAGTCGGCGACGGCGGCGGTGTTGGATCTTCATTTTCCGGCGTTGTTGCCCAAAATTGATTTGGGGCTTTTGATCTACATGTTGTTCTGAGTATTTTGATACCCACCTTGTAACTCAACTCCACCGGAATAGTGAGATTCGACGGCGGCGATGGCGACGGTGAACCTTGGGCGGCGCGATCCAGTGGCTGTTGACATGAAATGAAGCTTGGGTTTCGTTCTACTCTTCACCACGAATCCATGGGGACCGGAATCGTGGCATTTGGACGTCAGACGGCGGAGATACGGCGGTTTGAAAAATTCGGCCACCGGCGGCTTTGGGCGGCACGTGCGGCGTGCTACGGCGTCGGTTCGGTCGACTCGGCCCACCATTGGAATCAGCTCGTCGAGAGCTTTCCAATGGTGCCGGTGGTGTCAAAAACGGAGGCCGGATTCGATGGTCGGTCACTGTTCATCCTCGTGTGGTGTTGGGGGAGGAAATGGGATTTGGAAAAATTATGGGGGTTATTTTTCAATAGTCCCAAAAATTTCGTCCTTTTATACTAATTTTTTGAAAAATTTTAAGATAGACTATACTAACTAATTTGGGTGTGCTGAACCCAAATATATCAGTTTTATCTTCATCCGAGGTTGTCTCGACCAGTTTCCCGATACTGCATGGTTCCCGATCAAAAATTACTTTTTGTGCTCAAATGACTAATTTGAGTATTCTGATTCCAAATATATCAGTTTTATATCAAGAAAAGGTCATCTTGACCAATTTCTTGATACTGTGGTTAGGCCTACACTGTGTTGACACTGTGCACGTATAACGAGGTATTTTCGCGTGAAATTTCAAACACAGTCTCTCTTAATTAATTTGGACGTGCTGATTTCAAATTTATCAGTTTTTTGTCCATCTGAGGTCTTCTAGACCAGTTTTCGAGATCTGTATGATCCCGTCTCGAAAAACGTGTCAGGTGCCCGATTGACTAATTTGGGCGTCCTGAGTCTAAATATATCAGTTTCGGGGTGAGAAAAGGTCGTCTTGACTCTCATCCCGATACTGCTTATCTCTTAAACAAAATCTACATTTTGTGCCCAATTGACCAGATTGAGCCTGCTGACTATTAATATATCAGTTTTATGCCAGATTAAGGCCGTCTTGGCCACTAACCTGACACTGCGTTTCTCACTATTCACTAATTACTATTCACTATTCACTATCTGACTGACTAATCTGAACGTTTAGACTCCGATTTTTTCAGTCTCTGGGCGAGAAGAGGTCATCTAGACCACTTTTCTCCATACTGTACATCTATTAGGGCAATTATCACTACTGCGCTCAGGTGACCAGTCTGAGCGTACTGATGACTAGCTCATCAGTTCTGTATCATGAAATGGTCGTCTGGACCGGTTTCTTGATATTGCATGTCTCAACGCACACTCACATAATAGGGTGGACCGATTTCACTGTCGGTTGTCCCTTTCACTGTATAAATAGTAATTAAACGTTACTATACTCGTTTAATTCGTTCAACTGAAAAGCACACTGTGCTTATTAACTTAATTACATCATTACATAGTAATTAAGTTTCATGATTCATGAGAGTCATTACAGTGGCTCTCGGCTCATTACACAGCCTTCTACACAGACTCTTACACGTCGTGTGCAACACAACACGGGCGTGTACATTTCAGACACGAGCGTGTACTAGTTGAGACTACTCAACACGGTCATGTCTTTAAAACACATTCATCTATCCGAGCGGTATACGGCCTCTTACACGGTCGCGTACTTGACCGTGTTACACTACACGGCCATGTACACTCACACAGCTACTAAAAGATACACAGTCTGAATGGCACACGGTCACTCACACGGCCGTGTACCTGACCGTGTTACTTAAATTGTACTAAAAGACATTAAATTATGTCCATTTTATTCCTTAATGACTTAGTACAGGTAAGTAGGTGCCATGAAAATGGCGGTCATTACACTTGTAAAGTCCTACGGGCAATAGGGGTGTAGTTAAACTAACTCACCTAATGAAATGAGAAATTAAAAAGTGTATAAATAATACACTATGGAGAAGTGCTAGGGCACTATAGTGTGGTTAATTAAAAACACACATAAAGAAATAAATGTAAAGACCTACGGGCAATAAGGGTTCCACCGTGGGACGATTCATATGAATGTCGCCGGTGGGGAACTATAAGAAAGATGGTAATGAAACCACTAAGGCGTACTGCCCCTCCAACATAGTGGTGGAGGTTTTTCTCAGATCCTACGAGGATATCAGGGCTGTGGAGGCCGATGTTCTAAGGTCGCTCCTTAGACCCTCCCAGTCAGCGTGCTAATAATCATCGGTACTACCATAAACAGAGCTCTAAAGTAGAAATCAAATAGAGAATAAACAATTAATAAAATGATAAAAATCATAATTGAGCATAACCGAAGCTTACGCTAGAGTAATGTAAATTCGGTTAAGGTATGTAAATAGTACCCCGATAGAGTAAAGTGAATAGTAACCAGTTAGGGTAACTATTACTATTCATCGGTCAAAGGTCAAGTTACTATTCATGATGAATAGTATTATTCATAGAAAATTGAGTTTTAGTGTTTTCAAATCAATATGATTCTTACTATGTATGTTTGAACTTACTGAGCCTGTTAGCTCATCAGTTTGTTTATGTTGCAGGTAAGAAACCTATGCAGTAGATTTCTGAATGGCGGCAGGATGCGAGCGTGTCAAAGGGATAAGGAATTCACTGTGGATATGGTCCTGCTACAAGTTTTCCGCTGAGCATTGAAAATAGAGATATGTATTGCAAAAAGATTTGAATTATGTATTGTGTATAAACTATGTTTGTACTTTTAAAAGTGACAAACATAGTTCAGTTTAATTATGTTATTTTTATAAACAAGAAAAAGTATTTAAAAAAAAATGATTCCAAATTTCTCAAAGGGTGTAAATGAAAGAAAAGAATTTAGGCGACCCGACGAAGTTCACGATCTATTTCAGTCGGCTAAGGAGCTTGATTGTAATAGTTTCGGTGGACCGAGGTCGGGGGCACCACATAGATGCTCGGTCTAACCCCATAGACTATGGACTTTAATTTAGACCGTTTACTTTAGAACATTGTCTTCGCGCATGCAAAAGTCCATTGCATGCAATGTTCTAATAGTTTTAGCACAAGCAGTCGTGAGCCATATTTGCTTACATTTACTTTAACATGTAAATAGAATAAGGACAAACAGCAATGTAATGAATGACCTCTATATGAAATTTTATTATCAATGCATCAAAATGTTTTTTATACTTAGGGCATATTCTAACAATCTCCCACTTACCCTAAGCTAGTAGATGTGCCATGTTATGCATTCCCATCGCCTTAACATGCTTTTCAAAGCTTCTAGCCACCAAAGTCTTAGTAAAAGGATCGACAATGTTGTCTACGAATGTGACTTTACGTACATCTACTTGCCCTATCTCCACGTGCCCTCTAATAATGTGGTACCTCCGATCTATGTGCTTGGTCCTCTTTTGGTGCCAAGATTCCTTTATGTTGGTAATAGCCCCACTGTTATCACAGTAGAGTATGATAGGCTTATCAACACCTGGAATGACCTTAAGGTCTATAAAGAACTTGCGGAGCCAAACCGCTTCTTTAGATGCCTCAGCTGCAGCCATATACTCAGCCTCCATTGTAGAGTCAGCCATGCAACCCTCTTTCACGCTCCTCTACACAATGGTGCCTCCTCCGAATAAGAACACTGATCTTGATGTTGATTTTCTCGAATCCTTGCAAGTCTGGAAGTATGAGTCCGTATATCCTACGGGTGTTAGGACCCCTCTAGAATACACCAGCATATAATCCCTCGTTATCTTAAGATACTTGAGTATATGCGTTACTGCTTACCAGTGCTTAATTCTAGGATTCACTTGATATCGACTCACCACACCTACTATAAAACATATATCCAGGCGAGTGCAAAACATAGCGTACATAAGGCTACTCACAGTGGATTCATAAGGGACTTTACTCATACGCTCTCTTTCTTCCGATGTCTTGGGACAGTCATCCAATAAAAGAGTTAGACCAGTAATGGAAGATTGTGAACCTTTCTTTGCCTCTTGCATTGCATAGTTGTCAATTATTTTATCTATGTATGAAGCCTGGGATAATGCTATCATTTTGTTATTTTGATCGCTAAAGAGACGAATACCTAGAACATAATTAGCTTCTCTTAAGTCCTTTATGTTAAATTATTGGTGCAACCAAAGTTTGACCGATGAGAAATTCCCTACATCATTCCCAATAAACAGTATATCATCGACATAGAGTACTAGAAGACCACTTTTCCATCCTTAATACATTTATAAACACAAGATTCATCAACATTCTGCTCAAAACTGAATGTTTTGATTACTTGATCAAATCTTTAGTTCCATGAGCGGGATGCTTGGTTTAATCAATAAATGGATCTAAGCAACTTGTAGACTTTCCTTTCTTGGCCTTTTACCACGAACCCTTCGGGCTGTATCACATAGATACTTTCCTCAAGATAGCCATTCAAGAATACGTTCTTGACGTCCATTTGCTAGATCTTGTAGTCGAGACCCATAGCAACGGATAGAAGAATATGGATAGACTTTAGCATAGCAACAAGCGAAAAGGTTTCATCGTAATCGATTCACCCAGTCTAGCTTTGAAAGTTTCCACTCTCCTTTCCGCATCCTTCTTTCTTTTGTAGGCCCATTTACATCCAATGGGTTTTATCCCATCTAGTAGATCCATAAGTTCCCAAACAGAGTTGGACTTCATAGAATCCATCTCATTGTTCATGACTTGTTTCGAAGATTTAGAATCAACATCATTTATAGTTTCATCATAAGTGACTGGATCATCCTCATGTTCATGAGCCTCGGCCTGGTATACCTCAGCATCATACATGAAGAAACTAGGTTTTCTTGAAACCCTCCCACTACGACGAAGTACCCTAAATTGTTGATCGTTTGTAGGCCTTTCATCGGAACTCAGATTTATGTCCAGGATTGAAATATATGGAGCAGTTCTATCATCCGATAACTCTTCTAGTACCACTTTGCTTCGAGACTTAAAGTCATTCATGTGACTTTCCTCCAAGAATGTCATGTGGGTTGATACAATGACTTTTTGTTCCTTCAGGTTATTGAACAGACTTCCCTTAGTTCCCTTAGGATACCCTACAAACATGCACAATTCTGATTTTGGTTCCAACTTCTTTGCATTCCCATCCAGCACATGTGCCGGGCAGCCTCATATTCTCATATGTCCATGGAGGACTTCTTGCCATGCCATAATTCATACAGAGTCTTGGGAATTGACTTACTTGGAACTTAGTTCAGAATATAGCACGCCGTTTGTAATGCATATCCTCAGAATGATAATGGCAGCATTGAATAACTCATCATAGACCGTACTATATCTAATAAGATCTTGTTTCTCCTTTCGACTACACCATTCTGTTATGGAGTACCAGGTGCAGTCAATTGGGGTAATATCCCATTCTCTACAAGATGTCCTAGAAATTCATCGGAGAGGTATTCGCCACCTCGATCAGATCGAAGTGTCTTTATGGATTTACCTAATTGCTTATCTACTTCCACACGATACTCTTGCAGTGCATTAGGTACATTTATCCATAGCTCGAGTAATCGTCTATAAAGGAGACATAATACTCGAACCCTCCTTGTACTATGACGCTCATGGGGCCACATACGTCGGTGTGTATAATTTCTAAGAGTTCCTCAGCCCTAGTACCCTTAGCTCCAAAAGACCTCTTAGTCATCTTACCCTCAAGATAAGACTCACATTGAGGAAGATGTACCTCCTCCAGAGATTCTAAAGGATCGTCTTTCAAAAACCTTTGAATCATATCCTGATTAATATGACTAAGTCTTAAATGCTAAAGATACGCCTTGTTAGAGTAAGAAACATTCAACCTTTTAAAGTTATTAGTTAATTCTGTGTCAAGCAGTGAGTATATCTTTGGTTTGATCAAATATAGGTTTCCATCCATCTATTGAGAACTTATATTTACGAATATCAACTCTTTTAGTAAAAGAAACTGAATAAGAATCTTTTATTAAACAAGCTATCGATATAAGATTCCTCCTGAAATTAGGAACATAAAAATAGTCTTTCAATAATATAAATCTAAATTCATCAAAAACAAAGATAAACGTCTTCCCCTACCTCAACCACCACCAAGCTACCATCTCCAGTCTGCAACAAGAGGCTCTTATCATGTAGACTTCTTATTTCCACAAACCCCTACATAGAAACACAAACATGATTAATGGCTCCCAAATCTGTAACCCAAGTGTCTTTCAATTCTTCCACCAAACATGCTTCTAGATAAAGAAGTTCTGTACCTTCCTTGCCCTTGGCGGCTAGGAATTCCCGATAAACCTTCTTAAAGTGACCTACCTTCCCACAGTGGAAGCACTTGGACTTTTTAGGGTCCTTAGACTTCTTGTTCTTCTTCTTCTTCTTCTTCCCATCTGAGATAGGAGGAACAAAAGAACTGGAAGCTAGTTGCTTCTTATTTGGCCTCTTCCTCTACTATGAGGGTTTGGAAGATTCTGTCAAATTGGCCTCTCCTTTTAGTTAGACAGCATCCCTATCCTTGATCATCCGCTCATAAGCTTGAAGTTACTTCATGAGCTCAGTGAGTCCTAACTCCTTTGTCACCAGATTATATGTGACTTTATACCCCACAAAATCCTTTGACAAAGTTTTAAATACCATTTTGATCGGCGTGTTGTAGTCTAACTCAACAGCGTTTTCCGCAGCCTCAGCAAAGAATCCCATAAATGTGATCATATGGTCCTTTACCAAAGTACCTGCATTCTACTTAGAGTTTATGATACTGGTGATAGTAGACTATCAAGCCAATTTTTCTTAGCCTCTGAACATGTCTTCCATGATCTCCCTAGCAACTTGATAAGTCTCATGCTACTTTTATAAAGCACTCGTCATACTTGCAAGAATGTAGCACCGTGCTATCTCATTAGATTCTCTTCAACGAGTATAGGCAACCAAGATCTCCTCAAGTGGTGTGTCAGGTTTGGGCCTAGGTGGGCATGTTTCGTCCAGTACGAACTTGTGTCTCTCATAGCTGAGAACTATTAGTAGATTTCTCTTCCAGTCTTTGTAATTATCGCCATTTAGTTTATTTTCAGTAAGTATTGAAATGAGGGGTGTCGGTGACATTTTGAACTGAAATAAATTATACTAGACATCATTACAAAGCTCAAGCAAATATAGAGAGAATTTAGCAAATAAAACATATAAGTATGTTCCTACGTGAAACTTGAAAAACAAATAGTATTGCAACGGTAATTCTCAACATCCATTGACCCACGCCATCGAGGGGTGGTCATGAGATAAATAGCCAGAACATAGACCCCGTCTAATTAATATATGTTGCCTTAAATTCTCTAAGGTTTAAAAAATATATTAATAACTGCTTATTTTGGCCACCAGTTTAGTTAACAGAGCTTTTAGGGAAGGTTAATAACTAAACGAGTCTTGAGTGTATAACCATGTTTACGTAATCTAATCCATGTTCTACCAAGCTACCAAGGAGCAGTCATAAATAGAATCATGCCTGAACACATTTTCCACATAGGAGATCCAACCTAGAATACTAGCGGCGGTAAACACCTACCGGGGGGTGTGCTCAGGGTAGAACTGACGCGAGGCGTTACCATGCTTTCACATATGGATCAACAATCAAGACCATGGGTTTTGTTTGAAACCCTCTCCTACTCAATATTTTGAAAAACATGCAAGTTTTGAAAAATATATGATCAATATAGTCTGTGCGGCATTCACCTATCCTATATGACATATTATCAAATATGCAGCCAAATCATCCATCAATACATATTCATTCATCCATGACATATTACAAAAAAAATAATTGACGGAAAAATAACCAAGCCATAGTCCCATCCTAGAACAAAGAAAATAAAGATTACAAAATTCCATCCAAAGCATTCTTTGGGTCTTGAATTTTGTCCTGCCTTCTTGTATCCGTCTTCATGCAGCCTCTCCATTTATTTCTCATCCCAAAAATCATTTAAAATTCAAATTTCAAAAACTTAAATTTCAAATTCAAATTTCAAATTTGAATTTCAAATTTAAATTTCAAATTCAAAATTTTAAACAATTTAAATTTCATGTATAATAATATGTAATTTTAAAAATTTCAAAAGTTTCAATTACATATTTTTAAACGTGATTTAAAATTAAATCTCAAATTTAAAATTTAAAATTTTTTGTTTTTTGGCCATGAGGCTCGCAGCCACTGTGGGCAGCCCCCAGCCCCTACGGAGGTGGTAGCCCATGCTAGGCAGGGTGCATCCTTGTCGGGCTGCACGCCATGCACACACGGGGAAGGGCCACAACAGCCCGCCAGGCTGCAGGCAGCGTCTGCAGCCATGGGCTACAGCCCAGGGCCTCGGCAGGCCTGGGGGGGCCATAGCCACCCCTGGCTGCAAGTACAGCCTGTGGCCGTGGGTGGTCCAACCCTGGACAAGGGCTGCAGCCCCACCAAAGTCAGTGGCTCATCTCGAAGGGTCGGTCTTTGATTTTCGTGTCATATTCCAATTTACCCATTAGGATCTCTAAAAATTAATTTGAATCCTAACTAAATTGGAATTTTCTACACAAACAAAAATTTCAATTTTCAAATTAAATTTAACTTTTGGGAAAAAATAAATTACAGTCTTTTATCTTTAATCTCCTCCAAGAATAATTACATAAAATTTCCTAAATTGTTTCCGGTGTACAAAATTCTAATCATAATAATTCTAAGAGACAAAAAATTAAAATTCATGGGAAAATTACGCTGATAATAAACAGCTCTCATGGTTACAAAAATTCCTAGATACTATTTTTCTAAATTCTAAGGAACCATAATCGGCATACACAAGCATGCTTATAATAATTTAAAAAATTAAAATAACTACATACTACATACATAATTCATGATAACAATATAAAGGAATCCCAGAATGCCACTCTCTAAATATCAAATCCATACATAAATAAAAAGACTAACTAATTGTCTAATTTATGTACATGGCATAATCACGGGATGTCTCTGATACTAATTGTAGGAAAAAAAATCGGTAAAAATGCATTACAGTGGTGTAGCGGAATCACAAAATTTTTTCAAGATTGTTAAAATATCTCATGATACTATATACAATAAACTAACAACAATAAAACTCATACCTTAAGAGGATGCCAAACAGCATACAGAAGGGCTTCAACCAACTAGCCTTCTCTACTATTCTCTAATTCTCAGATGGCAGAGTGTGTGGGCACTCGGTTCCTCGACCGGTATGCTAGTACTACTAGTCTTCTTTCGACCACCCAGATCTCTAAAGAACTTATTGTCACGGTGAGTTATGCAACAATAAGCCTGCTCACCTGAGAATCTGTGGTCTAAGAGAACTAGAGTGGCAGGACCCCTATTTATAGACTGGCATGAGGTGATCCCTTGAATTCGAATTGGACTAGGAGAAGATTTTCTCCCTACTATTCCTCACAAAATCTGAATTCTCTATAGGCTGAAAACAAGGGAAGATTCAGCTACCTTGGATAGATTTTGCTTTCCAAATTCAAACAGGATTTTAACTTGAATTTTATCTCATCATTATCCACTATAACCAAATTTTCCCTTAGCCCAAGAATAAGGTTAGATTCGGCCACCCTAGTGTAAGGAGAATCAAAATTTAAATAGGATTTTCTAGCTTGAATTTTATCTCACCCTTATCCATATAAAATATCGAAATTCACCATGGAATTATCCACAAAGATTTCAGCCACCTTGTGAGGAAGAGAATCAAAATTCAAATAGGATTTTCTAGCTTGAATTTCCCTTTATCCATATCTACAAAAACTGAATTCTCCTAGGCAAAATTTCTCCTAACAAATTTGGCCACATTTAGGTAGATTTAGGATTCAAAATTCAAGTAGTATTCAAACAATATTTTCCTCTCCATTATCAATATCAAAACTAATTCTTACCATGTGGAATTATCCACAAAAAATTCAAATTTTACTTGGATTGTAATTCAAAATTCGAATTTCACTTGGATTGTAATTCAAAATTCAAATTTCAAAGTTCAAATTTCAAAATTCAAAATTCAAATTTAAATTTCGAATGTAAATTTCGAATTTAAATTTCAAATTTCAAATTTAAATTTGAATTTCAAATTTAAATTTCAAATTCAAATTTTAAATTCAAAATTTAAATTTCAAATTTCAAATTTCAAATTTCAAATTTCAAATTCCACAAAAAGTTGTATTTCAAATTTTGTCTTCATGGATAATTTTCTACAACTCCAATTTAAACTCAAACAAAATCATGGCAACTTTATTTGGAGTTCAAATAATTATGTACTCTATTATCCAAAACAAAATACGAATTCAACTGGAAAGAATCTTGTCTTCCATCCTTATCCTTGTTAGGAAATGCCCTAAGCATTAGAGACATTTTGATGTATTTATTTTGAACTGGATAATAAAATTATATATAGAGGTTATTCATTATATTGCAATCTGTCCTCGTTTTATTTACATGTTAAAGTAAATGTAAGCAAATATGGCTCCCTGACTGCTTGTGTTAAACTGTTAGAACGTTGCATGCAATGGACTTTTGTATGCGAGAAGACAATGTTCTAAAGCTAGCGATCTAAACTATGGTATGTAGTCTATAGGGTTAGACCGAGCATCTAACTCGTGTTAAGACTATTATGTTGTCTAAAGCCTTGGAGAGGACGGTTTATCTTGACTCCTAACAACTATGACCAGTGAAGGTAATTATAGCCACTGAGTTTGTGTCTAGTGATGAAAAAAAAAAGGCCTTCAATGCTCCTAGTATTGGTTATGGATGATCCCTTGGGTGAGGAAATGACATCAGATGTGGCATTTTGTTGGCTGGTCATGCCGTATTTTGTCATTCTAAATGAATCTTAGGGTTTCAGGAAAACAGGTTAGGGAAAAGGGCGCAGTGAGTTTCTAGGGTTTCAAATGAAGGGTAAAAGGAGGCTCAGACACCATGAAGTTTTTGAGAGAAAGAATTTTTATTTTCAATGTTCCGGATGTGAACTACATAGTACATTGTAGGAAAAATTGATAAAATTGCACAGTGTAATTACAAAAATTTTTTAAGATCATTAAATATCTCATGATATCATATACAATAAATCAACAACGATAACTTTGTACCTTCAAAGGACACCAAGGATGCAAGAGAAGAATGACCGGAGGGCTTTAACTAACTAACTTTCTCTATTATTCTCCAATTCCTTGATGGTAGAGTATGTGGGCACTTGGATCCTCGATCGGTATACTAGCACTGCTAGTCTCCTTCGGACCACCCAGATCTCTAAAGAACTTAGTGTTACCGTGAGTTGTGCAAAAATAAGCCTACTTACCTGAGAGTCTATTATAGGATAAAAATAGGTAAAAATGCATCAGAGTAGCACAGTAGAATTACAAAAAAATTTTAAGATCATTAAATATCTCGTGATGCCATATACAATAAACTAACAATAATAAAACTCATACCTCTAGAGGACGCCAAACTGCAGGAGGAAAATGATCGGAGGGCTTCAACCAACTAGCATTCTCTACTATTCTTCAATTTCCAGATGGCAGAGTATGTGGGCACTCGGATCCTTAACCAGTATACTAGCACTACTAGTTTTCTTCCGACCATCCAGATCTTTAAAGAACTTATTATCACAGTGAGTTATGCAATAATAAGCCTGTTCACCTGAGAGTCTGTGGTCTGAGAGAATTGGAGAGGCAAGACCCCTATTTACAGAGTTGCATAAGGTGATCCCTTGAATTCAAATTGGATCAGGAAAATATTTTCTCCCTTCCTTCTATACAAAATTTAAATTTCCTATAGGCCATAATCAAGGGAAGATTCGGCCAACCTAGGGGATTTTGCATTCCAAATTCAAACAGGATTTTAACTTGAATTTTATCTCATCATTATCCACTCAAATTGAATTTTTTCCTAAGCTAAGAACAAGGCTATATTTGGCCATCCAAGTCTGAGGAGAATTAAAATTCAAATAAGATTTTCTAGCTTGAATTTCATCTCACCCTTATCCATAAAAAATCAATTCTCCCTAAACTTATCCATGAAGATTTCGGCCACCAATTGTGAGGAAGAGAATCAAAATTCAAATAGGATTGAAACTTGAACTTTTCACTCATCTTTACCGACATAAAATCTGAATTCTCCTAGGGATAAATCCGTTTAACATATTTGGCCATTATCCAATAGATTTAGGATTCAAAATACAAGTATAATTCAAACAAGATCTTCCTCTCCCTTATCCACTATAAACCAAATTTTACCATGTGGGATTATCCACAACAAATTTGGTTACACCATGGATTTGTGATTCAAAATTTGAATTTAAATTTCAAAGCTCAAATTTCAAAATTCAAAATTCAAATTTAAATTTCAAATTTAAATTTTGAATTCAAATTTCAAATTTAAATTTTGAATTCAAATTTCAAATTTAAATTTAAAATTCAAAGGTCAAATTCAAATTTTAAATTTAAATTTTAAATTTAAAATTCAAAATTTAAATTTCAAATTTCAAAATCCACTAAAAGGTTCTATTTCAAATTTTTGTCCTCATGGATAATTTTCCACAACTCCAATTCAAACTCAATTTAAATCATGGCAATTTTATTTGGAATTCGAATAATTATGTAATTTCTTATCCAAAACAAAATTTAAATTCAACCGGAGATAATCTTGCCTTCCATCCTTATCCTTGTTAGGAAATGCCCTAAGCATTAGAGACATTTTGATGTATTTATTTTGAACTGGATAATAAAATTATATATAGAGGTTATTCATTATATTGCTATCTGTCCTCGTTTTATTTACATGTTAAAGTAAATGTAAGCAAATATGGCTCCCTGACTACTTGTGTTAAACTGTTAGAACGTTGCATGCAATGGACTTTTGTATGCGAGAAGACAATGTTCTAAAGTTAGCGATCTAAACTATGGTCTGTAGTCTATGGGGTTAAACCGAGCATCTAACTCATGTTAAGACTATTATGTTGTCCAAAGCCTTGGAGAGGACGGTTTATCTTGACTGTCTGGAGCTGGACTCCCAAGTGGAGACATAGATATGTTGCTTGGTGGTGACAAATTAGACCGGGACTAAAGCGTGATTGATCTACGAAGTTTGCTTTGAGTGGATTGATCTGCTTTTGATGTTCATTGTGCAGTAACGTTAATCCTGAGTAAAAGGACAGCTTCATTTATATGACTTGTGTACTTTGATGTTCCAATGGCTAAAGCGTCTTAGAGGTAGTAAGCTTATAGACCGGCTCGTTGGGTGCATGACTTGTATACGATGAAGGGTTCATTTACAGATATCGGAATCATAGCTCTAATAAGGAGTTAAGGGTATCCTCTTAAAGGCTTTATACTGAATGTGAAAATGGACAAGGCCTTGAGTCGTCTGCTGGGCGGATGACTTCTTATTCACATATGGTGAATAATCATTTTCTTAATTCGGTAGTATAATAGAACTTTAAGATAGCCTGATCAGTAGGATTAAACGGAATTTGGCCTAAGGCTGATCATGGATATCATATGAGGGTTCTGCATACATGACAAGGTCATTGGACGATAGCTTGTCACAGGCTTACGTAATACGGTATATAATTGGGAGTTCAGTTTCAGGTTTATAGTGGTGTGACTCTGAAATTAGTGATCATATGATTGAGTTGTTCGGTAAAGAATGATGATCATATGGATTTGCGGGAGCCCGATTATATATGTCCAATCAGTCCCTCTACTAGCTCCACATAATTCCTTAACGTTTGGCAAATTGATTTGGGTATGCTATTGGCTAGTTTATTATGCATGGATGGTGTTCACATAGGATTAGGATGGTCGACAAGATTCTCTCCGGTTGGATTCAGATTTTGTTTTGGATAATAGAGTACACAATTATTCGAACTCCAAATAAAATTGCCATTATTTTATATGAGATTGGATTGGAGTTGTAGAAAATTATCCATGAGAACAAGAATTTGAAATACAACTGTTTTGTGGATTTTGAAGTTTGAATTTTGACATTTGAAGTTTGAATTTTGAATTTGAATTTTGAATTTGAATTTTGAATTTAAAATTCGAATTTGAAATTTGAATTTGAAATATGAAATTTGAATTTTGAATTTTGAATTTTGAATTTGAAATTCGAATTTGAAATTTGAAATTCAAATTTTGAATCACAGTCTAAGTGGGATTCGAATTTGTTGTGGTAAATACACAAGGAATGAAATTCGAATTTGAGTTGGATATGGAGAGGAAAATCTTGTTAGAATCCTACTTGAATTTTGAATCTAAATCCTAACTAAAGATGGACGAAAATTTTGAGGATTATCCTCAATGGATTTTCGAATTTTTGTGGATAAGGTTCAAGGTAAAATTCAAGTTTCAATCCCAGTTAAATTTGGATTCTCTCCTCCTAGATAATTACCGAAATTTTGGAGTAAATCTCCTAGGAGATTTTCGGTTATTTTGGATAAGGATGAGATAAGATTCAGGCTTGAAAATCCTAGTGGAATTTTGATTCTCCCTTATCCAAAAGTGGTCGAATTTTTTGTGGGAATTTTCCCCTTGAATTTTCAGATTTTTTGGTTGAAAAAAGGGAGATAAAATTCTAGTTAAAATCTTGTTTAGATTTAGATTGGATTCATCCTAAAGTGGGTGAATTTATTGTTGGAATTTTTCCCTTAGAAAATTTGGATTTTGTGCTTGTGGATAAGGGAGAATATCTTCTCCTAATCCAATTTGAATTCAGAGAATCACCTCATGCAGGTCTATAAATAAAGGTCCTGCCACTCCAGTTCTCTCAGACCACAGACTCTCAGGTGAGCAGGCTTATTATTGCACAGCCCACCATGACAATAAGTTCTTTAGAGATTTGGGTGGTCGGAAGAAGACTAGCAGTGCTAGCATACGGATCGAGGTTCAGAGTGCCCGCACACTCAGCCATTTGGGAATTGGAGAATAGTAAAGAAGGCTAGTTGGTTGAAGTCCTCCGGTCATTCTCCTCCTGCAGATTGGCGTCCTTGAGGTATGAGTTTTAATTATTGTTGGTTTATTGTATATGGCATCATGAGATATTTAACGATCTAAAAAAATTTTTATTGTTCCGCTGTGCCACTCTGATACGGTTTTATCGATTTATTTTCCTACAATCTTATGTAGACACAATCCATAGCCATGCAAAGATAACTAGCCAATAAGCATACCCTAATCAATTTGCTATCCGTTAAGATTTTATGTAGAGTTACTAGAGGGACCAATTGGACATATATAATCGGGCTCCCGTGAATCAATATGATCATCATTCTGTACCAAATAACTCTATCATATGATCACTAATTTTAGAGTCATACCACTATAAACCTGAAATTAAACTCCCAATTATATACCGTATTATGAAAGCCTGTGACAAGCTATTGTCCAATGATCTTGTCGTGTATGTAAAACCCTTATATAATATCTATGATCAGCTTTAGATCAAAATCTGATCAACCTGCTGATCAAGCTATCTTAAAGTTCCATTATACTACCGAATAAGAAAATGATTATTCGACATATGTGAATAAGAAGTCTTCTGCCTAGTAGACGACCCAAGGCCTTGTCCATTTTCACATCCAGTATAATGCCTTTAAGAGGATACCCTTAACTCCTTATTAGAGCTATGATTTTGATATCTATAAACAAACCCTTAATCGTATACAAGTCATGCACCCAATGAACTGGTCTATAAGCTTACTACCTCTGAGATGCTTTAGCCGTCGGAACATCAAAGTATATAAGTTATATACATGAAATAGTTCATTCACTCAGGATTAAGGTTATTGCATAATAAAGTCAAAAGTGGATTGATCCACTCATAGTGGACTATGTAGATTAATCACGCTTTAGTCCCAGTCTAATATATCACCACCAAATAACATATCTATGTCTCTACTTGGAAGTCTATGCTCTGGCTGGTCAAGACAAACTGTCCCCACCATGGCTTTAGATAAAATAATAGTCTTGACATGAGTTAGATGCTCGATCTAACCCTATAGACTATGGACCTTAATTTAGACCGCTTATATTAGAACATTGTCTTTTCGCATACAAAAGTCCATTGTATGCAATGTTCTAATAGTTTTAACACAAGCAGTCAGTAAGCCATATTTGCTTACATTTTCTTTAACATATAAATAGAATAAGGACAAACAACAATGTAATGAATGACCTCTATATGAAATTTTATTATCCAGTTCAAAATAAATGAAATACATCAAAATGTCTTTCATACTTAGGGCATTTCCTAACAATCTCCCGATTACCCTAAGCCAGTAGATGTGCCATGTTATGCATCCCCATCGCCTCAACATGTCTTTCAAAGCTTCTAACCACCAAAGTCTTAGTAAAGGGGTCGGTAATGTTGTCCTCAAATGCGACCTTACATACATCTACTTGTCCTATCTCTACATTCCCTCTAATAATGTGGTATCTTGGATCTATGTGCTTAGTCCCTTTGTGGTGCCAAGATTCCTTTATGTTGGCAATAGTCTCGCTATTATCACAATAGAGTGTGATAGGCTTATCATGTGACGTCCTGCCTTACGTAGGGTTAAACAGTACTATTACAGCCAGCTACTGTTGCCAACTGCGATAGACTATAACTACTTGGGTCATCGGCAACTTACTTTTAACTTACTTTTAACTTATTTTGATACCATCTATGATGGCTGGTATCTTACTTTTAATATACTTTCTTTAACATGCTTACTCTAACTTCCCATTTGAACGTGAAAATAAGAAATAAAATTTTTTTTAAACTGTATCGTCGTAATACATTTACTATAATAAACATTTTACATTGCCTTAACTTCATTTACATTATAAAACATCATTTCAATACTCTTTTAAATAACTCAACGGAAGACTCATAGCAGTACCATAACCCTCACCCAGTCCCTTGGCACATGCAGATCTCATCCGTCATCCATCATTTGTCTTATCTTCATACAGGATGCTTACCTGTAACATAAACAAACTTGTGAACGACAGGCTCAGTAAGTTCAAACATACATTCATGATAAAATACTAACTCATACCTTTTGGACAGAGCATATCTGATACCAACTGTGGCATCAGAACACGAACATACATCATACATTATTTTCAACTTCATACATAACATATTCCAATATTGAGAGAACAATCTCAACATTCTTTAGCATAACATAATTTAAACATACATACAGAATGTATGTTTAACATCTTAAGCATAACATAATCAACATTATACAAAACATTGTATACACATATCAACTTAAACATAGCATACTTAATGTATACTTAAACATCACAAACATACTTAAAATGTTAGACTGACTTATGCATATCAATCTAGGCATAACATAACATATGCACACATGTTACTCGCATTATGCCTGTTTATTTTCATTCTTTCTTCTTCGTTGTATTCTTTTGTTCTTTCTTTCTTTCATGTCATACTTTTCTTTTTCTTTTCTTTTCTTGCTTAACTTTCATTTTCATTGTTCGTTCTTTCTTTCATATTATGTTGTTCTTCTTGTTCTACTGATCATATCCTATTCCATCATTCTATTTCCCTCATTTCTTTTCTTTCCTTACTTGCTTCCTTTCTTTCTTTTCTTTCTTTTTACTTTCACTAGTAGATCATATCCTAATCTGTTGTTCTATCCCCTTCTTTTCTTTTCTTTCTTTATTTGTCTCTTTTTTTTTTCTTTTTTTTTTTTTCTTTTACTGGTGGATCATATCCTAATCTGTCATTCTATCTCCTTCTTTTCTTTTCTTTCTTTATTTGTCTCTTTTCTTTTCTTCTCCTATTCCGTCATTCTATTTCCCTCATTTCTTTTCTTTCCTTACTTGCTTCTTTTCTTTTCTTTTCTTTCCTTTTACTGGTGGATCATATCCTAATCTGTTGATCTATCTCCTTCCTTTCTTTTCTTTCTTTATTTGTCTCTTTTCTTTTCTTCTCCTATTCCGTCATTCTATTTCCCTCATTTATTTTCTTTCCTTAATTGCTTCTTTTCTTTTCTTTTCTTTTCTTTTACTAGTGGATCATCATATCCTAATCTGTCGATCTATCTCCTTCCTTTCTTTTCTTTCTTTATCTGTCTCTTTTCTTTTCTTTTCTTAGCTTTTCTTAACTTTTCTTTGCTTTACTTACTTTTCTTTTCTTTTCTTTTCTTAGCTTTTCTTAACTTTACTTTCTTTTCTTTTCTTTTCTTTTCTTTCTTTACTTGTCTTTTCTTTTCTTTACTTTTCTTATCTTTCTTTACTTGTCTTTTCTTTTCTTTACTTTTCTTATCTTTCACTTTCTCTTATGGGCCCATTGTTGGATGTACCTAGTGTGCACAGACCAATGGGTAAAAAAGGGGGAGCGACCCACCAATCAACCTCACGGTCATCTTAATCCATCGTATTTTATAGATGGATTATAGCTACCATGCCTTTTGGGGTAGGGTCAGCCAACTACCTCTCTTTTGGGGTAGCACCACATTCTGTGTGGGGGCTATAGACCTGAAAACCTCCCTTTTAAATCTTGTGGAGGCCGGTACGCCAATCTTAACTTTTCAATCTTATTATCTTACTTATCTTTCTCTTTCTTTACTTTATTTTTTTTTGTTCATTCATTCATTCATTCATTCTTTCATTTTCTTTCCTTTCTTTCCTTCGTTCATTTCTTTTCTTTCTTTCTTTCGTTTCTTTTTTTTTTCTTTTTTTCATTTATGCTCTTTCATAAGCTTGTCACCAATCAATCCTTTCTTTTGCTCATTTCTTTTCTTTCATTTACATTTCATAAATCATTTCTTTCTTAACGTAATTTTTATAGTGTGTATTATGTTAATCACACTTTAGTGCATATAGCACTCACATACATGAATTTCATATAACACTTAAATATAATCCTAACATAACATGTCAGTTCATGTTGCAGACAAATAAATGCTTGAACTTATTACACACATCATATAGGCATAAAATAACATGTTAGTTCATGTTGCAGACAAATCACATGTTTGAACTTACAAATACTTGCTAGCATCTCTTTTCTTGCTTCCTCTGTCCATAGGCATCTCTTCATCTCGTCTGGCGTGGATCTCTATAACCGAAATAATAACGGTTATTTTCCATGCTTCTTTCATATATAAAACTTAATAAAACGTAAAAATTATACGTTTCATTTCTCGATCATAAACTTAAGGTTCTAATATCTCATTTATAACTTTTCTACCAACTTTTGGCAAAATTCCTATTTTACCCTGAACTTTTGGCAAATTACCTTATTGCCCCTAATGGGATTTTTCATCATAACATTCCATTTCTTTGATTCACAACTTAATTTTGGCCCTTAGAATCTTAATTAAACCATTCTAAGTCCATTAGGGTCCTTTTCTATCATTCCTAAAATTTTCCGGTCAAAATTACGTTTTGCCCCTAATGGGTCTTTTAGTCCTATCAATCTCATTTTATTGCTTAGACTGGATTTTCTAAGCCCAAAAAGCATAAAATAGTTCTTCTTAGGCTTTACTAAATTTTTACAGTCTTATTTGCCACAATTTCTTGGTTTACTATTTACCGATCCTCAGGTGGTACTATTCTGACTCTCAGGCGTTAATGCTCTTTTTCGGGCCTAGGTCACCGAAAGGGCTCGGGTTTCCATCCCGACCATGTTTTTACTCTTCGGTTCCTAAAATACTCTTCTTGCCGTTTTCAAAATTTCGGCAGCATTTCCACTTAATTTTTGGGTTCCCGGCGTTTAGGAAACGCCTCGAAACCATCTAACCTAATTTTATTCTACCACATACTATACCAGAACCTATATTTTTATGTAAAAACTCAACTTTTTACATAAAAATCTTTACATTTTACACATTTTCTCATTTGACTATTTTTCATGCACATAGTCCATTTTTAAAATTTAATCATCTCAATTAATAATTTGAGGAATTTAAAATAATTGAGATCACTACCGAAGTCATTCAACGACATCCATCGGGTAGGTTGACTTCAATGGTGATCGACAGAGCCATTCGATCTCACCTGTACAAACTTTGAATCACCATTCTTTACGTTTGAAATTCCATCTTAAAATTCTGACACCGTGGATGTGTCCGGAACGTCAAAAATAGGCCAACGGGCCATTCTTTAATTTTTGGTCACCAGTCACCATTAAGCGGCGTTGACCACCGTTGATCGGTATTGACCGGCGGCAGCATGGAGAAAGGCGACCACCATCTCATAGATCTCGACGTGAGGAACTCATTGGTGGTGTCAATTTCACTAATTGAAGCTCCTATTACCGAAAATCAACCCCCAAAAAATGGGCGACGGCGGTGATGCTTGAATCTCTGATTTCCAGATGTTTTTTCCCAAAATTGATTTGGGGCTTTTGATTACGTGTTATTCTGAGCATTTTGATACCCACCTTGCAACTCAACTCCGCCAGAATAGTGAGATTCCACAACGGTGATTGCGACGGTGACGGTGAACCTTGGGCGGCAATATACGGCAACTGTTGACACGAAAGGAGGCCTGGGTTTTGTTCTACTCTTCACCATGAATCCATTGGGACCAGAATCGTGGCATTTGGACGTCATACGGCGGAGAAATCGACGTTTGAAAATTCTGACCACCGTGACCTTCGGGCGGTGCGTGCGGTGTTTTCCGGCGTCTGCTCCATCGCGTCGGTACACCATTGGACTCAGCTCGGTGAGAGCGTTCCAACGAGACCGGCGGTGTCAAAAACGGACACCATTTCCGATGGTCGGTTACTGTTTATTTTCGTATAAGGGGAGGAAAGAGAAAGTGAGAAAATTATGAGCTTGTTTTTGAAATTTCTGATTTTTCGCCCTTTATATACTTTTTCGTCCATAATTTCAACATAGGCTATCCTGATTAATTTGGGCGTCCTAAATCCAAATATATCAGTTTTATTTTCATCTGAGGTCATCTTAACCAGTTTCCGGTACTGCGAATTCCCGGTCAAAAATTACCTTTATGCTCAATTTACTAATTTGAGCAAACTGATAGGCTATACTGACTATTTTGGATGTGCTGAATCCAAATTTATCAGTTTCAACTTCATTCGAGGTCGTCTGGACTAGTTTTCGGGATCTGTGACCCCGTCTCGAAAAACATGTTAGGTGCCCGATTGACTAATTTGGGTATCTTGAGTCTAAATATATCAATTTTGGACCGAGAAAAGGTCATCTTGACCCTCATCTCGATACTGTGTACCTCTTAATAAAATCTACATTTTGTGCTGAAATGACTAATTTGAGCATTCTGATTCTAAATATATTAGTTTTATATCAAGAAAATGTCATCTTGACCAATTTCTTGATACTGCATATCTGTCGGTCAAAAATTATATTTCATGCTCAGTTGATTATTTTGAGCATACTAATTCTAAATATACCAATATTATATCAAGAAATGGTCATTTTGACCAGTTTCTTAATAATGTGCATGACACACACACGTACACACATAAAATCACTACATTTCCTATTTTTTAAACATAAAATTCATCATGTACATTCCATGTACCAATTTTTCGAGAACGATGGAATTTCCAGGTCATCACATGTCAACACCTAGAATGACCTCAAGGTCTCCAAAGAACTTATGGAGCCAAAATGCTTCTTTAGATGCCTCAGCCACAGCCACAGCCACAGCCACATACTCAGCCTCCATCATAGAGTCAATTGTGCAACCCTGTTTCACGCTCCTCCATGCAATGGCACCTGTTCTAAGCAAGAACACTGATCCTGATATCGATTTCATTGAATCCTTGTAAGTCTAGAAGTTTGAGTTAGTGTATCCTACGGGTGTTAGCTCCCCTCCAAAATACACCAGTATATAATCTCTCGTTCTCTTAAGATACTTGAATAAATGCATTACTACTTGCCAGTACTTGATTCCAGGATTCACTTGATATCAACTCACCATACCTACTGCAAAACATATATCTGGGTGAGTGCAAAGCATAGCGTACATAAGTCTACCCACAGCTGATGCATAAAGGACCTTACTCATACGCTCTTTTTCTTCTGACGTCTTAGGATAGTCATCTAATGAAAAAGTTAGACCAGCAATGGAAGGTTGTGAATCTTTCTTTGCCTCTTGCATTGCATATTTGTCAATTATTTTATCTATGTATGAAACTTAGGATAATGCTATCATTTTTTTTCTATCGATCTCTAAAGAAACGAATGCTTAAAACATAATTGGCTTCTCCCAAGTCCTTCATATCAGACTGTTGGTACAGTCAAAGCTTGACCGATGATAAATTCCTTACATCATTCCATATGAGCAGTATATCATCGACATAAAGTATCAGAAAGACCACTTTTCTATCCTTAATACGTTTATAAACACAAGGTTCATCAACATTCTACTTAAAACTGAATGTTTTGATCACTTGATCAAACCTTTGGTTCCATGAGCAGGATGCTTGCTTTAATCCATAAATGGATCTAAGCAACTTGCAGACTTTTCTTTCTTGGCCTTTTACCATGAACCCTTTGGGCTGTATTATGTAGATACTTTCCTCAAGATGGCCATTCAAGAATACTGTCTTGACGTCCATTTGCTAGATCTCATAATCGAGAGTCGCCGCAATGGATAGAAGAATTCAGATAGACTTCAGCATAATAACAGGTGAAAAGGTTTCATCATAATCGATTCTGGCATTTTGCTTGTATCCCTTTGCCACAAGTCTAGCCTTAAAAGTTTCAACTCTCCCTTCCGCATCCTTCTTTCTTTTGTAGACCTACTTGCATCCAATAGGTTTTATCCCATCCGATAAATCCACAAGTTCCCAAACAGAGTTGGATTTCATGGAATCCATCTCATTGTTCATGGCCTGTTTCCAAGATTTAGAATCAACATCATTTATAGCTTCACCATAAGTGACCGGATCATTTTCATATTCATGAGCCTTGGCCTAGTATACCTCAGCATCATACATGAAGAAATTAGGTTTCCTTGAAAGCCTCACACTACGATGAAGCACCCAAAGCTGTTGATCATCTGCAGGTCTTTCACTAAAACTTGGACTTGCATTCAAGACCGAAATCTATGGAGTAGTTCTATCACTCAATAACTCCTTTAGCATTACTTTGCTTCGAGGCTTAAAGTCATTCATGTGAATTTCTTCCAAAAATATCACATGGTTGATACAATGACCTTTTATTCCTTCGAGTTATAGAATAGACCTCCCTTAGTTCACATAGGATACCCTACAAACATGCACAATTCCGACTTCTTCGCATCCCCATCCAGTACATGTGCCGGACAGCGCCATATTCTCACATATCTAAGGGAGGGCTTCTTGCCATGCCATAATTCATACGGAGTCCTGGGAATTAACTTACTTGGAACCTGGTTCAGAATATAGCACATCGTTTGTAATGCATATCTCCAAAATGATAATGGCAGCGTTGAATAACTCATCATGGATCGTAGCATATCCAATAAGGTCCTGTTTCTTCTTTCAGCTACACCATTCTATTGTGGAGTACTAGGTGCAGTCAATTGGGATAATATCCCATTGTCTACAAGATGTCTTAGAAATTTATCAGAGAGGTATTCGCCACCTCGATCAGATCAAAGTGTCTTTATGGATTTACTCAATTGCTTTTCCACTTCCACACAATACTCTTTGAACTTGTTAAAGGTTTCACTCTTACGGTGCATCAGGTACATATATCCATACCTCGAGTAATCATCTATAAAGGAGACATAATACTCAAACCCTCCTCGTGCTACGACGCTCATGGGGCTACATACGTCGGTGTGTACAATTTCTATGAGTTCCTCAGCCCTAGTACCCTTAGCTCCAAAAGACCTCTTAGTCATCTTACCCTCAAGATAAGACTCACATTGAGGAAGATGTACCTCCTCCAGAGATTCTAAAGGACCGTCTTTCAAAAACCTTTGAATCCTATCCTGATTAATATGGCCAAGTCTTAAATACTAAAGATACGCCTTGTTAGAGTAAGAAACATTCAACCTTTTAGAGTTATTAGTTAATTCGGTGTCAAGCAGTGAGTACATCTTTGGTTTGATCAAATATAGGTTTCCATCCATCTATCGAGAACAGATAAAGGACTTATATTTACGAATATCAACTCTTTTAGTAAAAGTAACTGAATAAGAATTTTTATTAAACAAGCTACCGATATAAGGTTTCCCCTAAAATTAGAAACATAAAAACAGTATCTCAATAATATAAACCTAATTCATCAAAGTAAAGATAAATGTCTCTCACTGCCTTAGCCACCACCAAGTTATTGTCTCCAGTCCGCAATGAAGGCTCTTATCATGTAGACTTCTTGTTTTCACAAACCCCTGTATAGAAATACAAACGTGATTAGTGGCTCCCGAATCAATGACCCAAGTGTCTTTTGTTTCTTCCATCAAACATGATTCTAGATAAAGAAGTTCCTTACCTTCCTTACCCTTAGAGGATAGAAATTCTTGACAAGCCTTCTTGAAGTGACCTACCTTCCCACAATGGAAGCACTTGAACTCTTTAGGTTCCTTAGGCTCTTGTTCTTCTTCTTTTTCTTGCCATCCGAGACAGGAGGAATAGAAGAACTATAAGCCGTTTGCTTCTTGTTTGGCTTCTTCCTTTTTTATGGGGGTTGGGAAGATTTCACCAAGTTGGCCTCTCCTTTACGCTAGATCGCATCCCTATCCTTGATCATCTGCTCATAAGCTTGGAATTGTTTCATGAGCTCGGTGAGTCCTAACTCCCTTGTTACTAGATTATATGCGGCCTTAAACCCCATAAAATTCTTTAATAGAGTTTTAAACATCATTTCAATCTGGGTGTTGTAATCCAGCTCAGTACCATTTTCAGCAGCCTTAGCAAAGAATCCCATAGAAGTGATCATATGGTCCTTCACCGAAGTTCCTACCTTCTGCTTAGAGTTCATGATAGTGGTAATGGCAAACTATCGAGCAAATTTTTCTTGGCCTCTAAACATGTCCTCTAAGTTATCCATTGATCTCCTCAGCAACTTGATAAGTCTCATGTTGCTTTTGTAAAGCACTCGTCATGCTAGTAAGAATGTAGCACCGAGTTATCTCATTAGATTCTCTCCAATGAGCATAGGCAACTAGGACCTCCTTAAGCGGTGTATCAAGTTTAGGCCTAGGTGGGCATGGTTCATCCAGTACGAACTTGTGTCTCTTGTAGCTGAGAACTATTAGCATATTTCTTTTCCAGTCCTTATAATTATCACCATTAAATTTATTTTCAGTAAGTATTGTAATGAGGGGTGTCGGTGACATTTTGAACTGAAATAAAATTATTGTAGACATCATTACAAAGCCCAGGCAAATATAGAGAGAATTTAGCAAATAAAACATAAAAGTATGCTTCTATATGAAACTTGAAAAACATGTAACATTGCAATGGTAATTCTCAGCACCTATTGTCTTAAGCCACCGAGGGGTGGTCATGGAACAAATAGCCAGAATATGGACCCCGTCCAATTAATATATGTTACCTTAAATCCTCAAAGGTTAAGACATATATTAATAATCGCTTATTCTGGCCACTAGTTTAGTTAACAGAGCTTCTAGGAAAGGTTATAACTAAACAAGTCTTGAGTGTATAACCTTTATTTACATAGTCCGATCATGTCCTACCAAGCCATCGAGGGGTGGTCATGAATAAAATCATGCTCAAATACGTTTTCCACATAGGAGATCCAACCTAGTATACCAGTGGCAGTAAACACCTACCAAGGGGTGTGGTCATGTCAGGGCAGAACTGACCCGAGGCGTTACCATGATTTCACGTATAGATCAACAATGGAGGCCATGGGTTTTGTTTGAAACCCTCTCCCACTCAATATTTTGAAAAACATGCAATTTTGATAAATATGTATGATCAACATAGTCTGAGCGGCATGCACCTATCCTATATGATATGTTATCAAATATACATCCAAATAATCCATCAATACATTTTCATTTATCCATGACATATTATAGAAAAAATAATTGATGGAAAAATTAAATAATCAAGCCATGGTCTCATCCTAGAATAAAGAAAATAAAGATTACAAAATTCCATCCAAAGCATTTTTTGGGTCATGAATTTTGCTCCATCTTCATGTAGCCTCTGTAATGATCGCCATTTTCATGGCACCTACTTACCATGTAATAAGTCATTAAGGAATAAAATGGAAATAATTTGATGTCTTTTAGTGTAAATTTAAGTAACACGGTCAGGTACACGACCGTGTGAGTGACCGTGTACCATTCAGACTATGCATATGTGAGAAATCGTGTGAGTGTACATGACCGTGTAGTGTAACACGGTCACGTACACGATCGTGTAAGAGGTCGTGTACTGCTCGGATAAATGAATGTGTTACGAAGACATGGTCGTGTTGAGTAGTCTCAACTAGTACATGCCCGTGTTCGAAATGTACACGCCCGTGTTGCCTTGCACACGCCTGTGTAAGATCCCATGTAAAAGGCTATGTAATGAGCAAAAAGCCATAGTAATGACTCTCATAAATTATGAAATTTAATTACTATGTAATGAGTAATTAAGTTAATAAATACAGTATACTTTCTAGTTGAAGGAATTAAAAGGGAACAGTAATGTTTAATTACTATTCATGCAGTGACAGGGGCAAACGACAGTGAAATCGGTCCACCCTATTATGTAAGTGTGCATGTGAGACACGCAGTATCAAGAAATTGGTCTAGACAACCATTTCTTGATACAGAATTGATGAGCTAGTCATCAGTACGCTCAGGCTGGTCATTTCAGCACAACAGCGATAACTGCCTTAATAGACATACAATATCGAGAAAAGTGGTCTAGATGACCGCTTCTTGCCCATAGACTTACAAAATCAAAGTCAAAATGCTCAGATTAGTCAGTCAGACAGTGAATAGTGAGATACGCAGTGTCAGGTTAGTGGCCAAAACGGCCTTAATCTAGCATAAAATTGACATGTTAGTAGTCAGCAGGCTCAATCTGGTCAATTGAGTGCAAAATGTAAAATTTGTTGAGAGGCACGTAGTATCAGGAAGAGGATCAAGACGACCTTTTCTCGCCCCAAAACTGACATATTTAGACTGAGGATGCTCAAATTAGTCAATCGGGCACCTGACATGTTTTTCGAGGTGGGGTTACACAGATCCCGAAAACTGGTCTAGAAGACCTCAGATGGACGTAAAACTGATAAATTTGAAATCAGCATGTCCAAATTAGTTAGGAGAGACTATATTTGAAATCTCACACAAAAATACCTCGTTATGCGTGCTTAATGACAACACAGTGTAGGCCTAACCACAGTATCAAGAAATTGGTCATGACCATTTGTTGATATAAAATTGATATATTTGGAATCAGAATGCTCAAATTAGGCATTTGAGCACAAAAAGTAATTTTCGATTGGGAACCATGCAGTATCAGAAAACTGGTCGAAATGACTTTAGATGAAGATAAAACTGATATATTTGAATTCAGCACGCCCAAATTAGTCAAGATAGCCTATGCTAAAATTTTTCAAAAAATTAGTATAAAGGGGTCGAAATTTTTAGATTTTTGTAAAAAGGCCCCCCATTATTTTTTTCCTATCTTTTTCTCCCCACACTCCCCGTAGATGAACATTAACCATCGATCGAATCTGACCTCCATTTTCGACACCGCCAGGACCATTGGAAAGCTTTCAACGAGCTGATTCCAACGGTGTGCCGAGTCGATGGAACCGACGCCGAAGGAAGGCGCACGCGCCGCCCAAAGCTGCAGGTGGCCAGAATTTTCAAACCACCGTATCTTCGTCGTCCGACGTCTAAATGCTATGATTCCGGTCCCAATGGATTCGTGGTGAAGAGTAGAACAAAACCCAAGCCACCTTTCACGTCAACAGCCACCGGATTGCGTCAGCCAAACTCACTTGTCACCGTTGCCATCGCCACCATGGAATCTGACTATTCCGACGGAGTTGAGTTGCAAGGTGGGTATCAAAATGCTCAGAACAACACGTAGATTAAAAGCCCCAAATCAATTTTGGGCAACAATGCCAGAAAATGGAGATCCAACCACCGCTGCAGTCGCTGATCTTCAAAGCTCGATTTCTAGCGATAGAAGTCTCGATTGGTGAAATTGACACCACCAATAGGTTCCTCTCGTCGAGCTCTTCAAGATGGTGGCCACCTCTTCCATCGCCGTCGTGGTCAACGGCGGTCAACTTCGGTCAATGGCGATCCGATGACCAAAAATTGAAGAATGGCCCGTTGGCCTATTTTCGACGTTCCGGACACATCCGTGGCATTTGCAAACCAGAGTTTCAAAAGTGAAGAACGACGATTCAAAGATTCTACAGTCGAGACCGAATGGTTCTTTTGACTGTCGACAGGAACGATTTTTGGTAGTGACTTTGATTTTCTTATTCCTCATTTTATTATTGGAATAATTATGTATTAATTATGGACTACTGACTTGAGGAATTGTAAGAAAAATGAATGAAAGTGTTGAAAAAGAAAATGTGAGAAAATGTGAATATTTTTACGTAAGAAGTTGAGCTCTTACATAAAAATTAGGTCTCTGGTATAGTACATGCTAGATTAGATTAGGATAGATGGTTTTAAGGCGTTTCCTAAACGTCGGGAACCCAAAAATTAAGCGAAAATGTTACCGAAATTTCTAAAATAGCACAAAGGGGTATTTTAGAAAACGATGGGTAAAAATGTGATCGGGATGGAAACCCAAGCCCCCCCTCGATGGCCTAGGTCTAGGAAAGAAGGACGGACGTTTTGAGGATTAGTGAACTGCCCAATTAGAAATCTCGAAATGTAAGAAAATGACCCCTTTGTCAGAATAGTACCACACGAGGGATGGGTGTAAGCTAAGTATAAAATTTGGGGTGGTTAAATCTGTTCGCGTATCCGATTAGTTGACTGGCCGGTTAACCAGTCAAGGACCGAGTTTAAACAGGATAGTGAGAGACAGTGATTAATTTGTCAAGTAGACAAATTAATTAAGCACGATTAGAAATTAAATATCAAAGTCCTAAGTAAAGTAGTTGGGTACCGATAGGAATCGGTACCAAACAACAATAGGTATATTAGTCACTAACGATAGAGTGACCTAAGAGCGACGTTAATTAATTTATTGGGAAAAAATAAATTAATTAACCACAATTAGAAATAAATCTATATATATATCAAACTCTCAATGAGAAGGGGAATTAGTACCGATAAGGATCGGTATTACTGATGATAAAGTTTTTATTAGTCATTAATGACCACAGTGACCCAAAAAAGGAATGTTAATGTAATGTATTATGATTACAGAGAGGTACCTATATTGTGATGAAGACGAGAGTATAAACTGTCTGATGACAGGTAAGTACAACTCCACCTACAGCATGAATAAAATGAATTTACAATGATGGTTTTCCAGTATTTTAAGTATGTATCATGCACACGATGCTGCATAGCATACATAACAGCATATAGTTTCACAATCGAGTAGATTGATGAATGAACAAGTTAGAGGCCATATATCCCTACCGCGTAGGATTAGGGATAGCTTAGAGAAGCATATGGCTAGAACAGATAAGCAAGATGGAATTTAATAGGCGTGTCATACTGGCTCTTTCCTTGGAAAGGGTTTTCAAAGTTAAAGTAAGAAAAGGCAGAAAGTTGAGCATCCATTGATGGCTCTACGGCCTATTTAGTGACCTCGGGCGTTACCGTTGGTCTGTGCGCATCCGGTACTGACACAGGGGCCCAAAGTAGACAAGATAAAGAAAAAGAAGATGTTAAAGCTTAAATGAACATAACCGGATCATGCATTGATCACTATATGTATTAGATCTCTACGCTTCTAGTTTCCATAAAATGCATTCAGTATAAGGTATGCTATGTTATGCATTCAACACGTGATGATGTATCATATGATGTGATAAATGATGCTATGATATACGATATGTTATATGGTATCTATGATGATTGGTATGCTCATATGATTTTAAGTATGTGTATGTTTAAATATGTTTTACGGTAAACATGTTGTACTTACTGGGCGTAAAGCTCACGGAATGTGTTCATGCTGTAGGTAAGCGTCCTATGGCCTGATCACTAATAGGCGATGACAGCGGCGGAGGTGGATGTGAGGGCGAGGTTATAGAGATACCACAAGTTTATCTTCCACAAAGTTTGAGTATCAGTATTTTTGAACAATAATGGTTAAATAAGTATTTTTGAATAGTAACAATTAAATAGTATTTTTGAATAGTAACAGTTAAATAGCATATTTGGAATAGTATTTAATAAAACAGTCAGTATAAGTATGTATACATAATTGAAACCCCTATGTTTTCAGATTCTACATTTTAATAGTATACATACGTGAATAGTAAATACGTACGCGTAAAAAAGAATCCCTAAAATTGGGGCGTTTAAGTAAGTAAGTTTAAGTATCAGTTTTAAAGTAAAAGTTAAAGAAGTAGTTTTAAGTGACGGTCTAGGCCACTGAGGGCACGGGACATCACAGTTGGTATCAGAGCGGTATCCTGCCACCCTACCTCACATCGTCGCATGCCTGCCTCATCTGACCAGGTAAGTTAGTTTTATTTTAGTTAGTAAATGTGTATCTATTGAAGATAACATTTTATAGTAATGAGAAGATGGGACCTATGATGACGAGGATAAGATAAAGAGATGATCACTATACATAAAATCACGACCATACAGTACTAAAGAATTGCTCAGAGTAAGAACTGTAGGAAAATAAACCGGAAAAAACGTATCAGAGTGGCGCAGCGGAACAATAAAAATTTTTAGATCGTTAAATATCTCATGATGCCATATACAATAAACCAACAACAATTAAAACTCATACCTCAAGGATGCCAATCTGCAGGAGGAGAATGACCGGAGGCTTCAACCAACTAGCCTTCTCTACTATTCTCCAATTCCCGAATGGCTGAGTGTGTGGGCACTCTGAACCTCGATCGGTATGCTAGCACTGCTAGTCTTCTTCCGACCACCCAGATCTCTAAAGAACTTTATTGTCACGATGAGCTGTGCAACAATAAGCCTGCTCACCTGAGAGTCTGTGGTCTAAGAGAACTGGAGTGGCAGGACCTCTATTTATAGACCTGCATGAGGTGAATCTCTGAATTTGAATTGGATTAGGAAAAGATTTTCTCCCTTATCCAAACCAAAAAATCCGAATTTTCCAAGGGAGAATCTCCACAATTAAATTCGGTTTTCCTAGGACAAATCCAATCCAAATCTAAACAAGATTTTAACTAGAATTTTATCTCCCTTTTTCAACCAAAAAATCCGAAATCTTTAGGAGAAAATCTTCTCCAAATTTTCGGCCACTTTTAGGATAAGGAAGAATCAAAATTCCACTAGGATTTTTCAAGCTAAATCTCATCTCAACCTTATCCAAAAATAACCGAATTTCCTAGGATTTAGGCTCCAAAATTTCGGCCACTTTTAGGGAGGAGAGAATCCAAATCTAACTAGGATTGAAGCTTGAATTTACTCTTGAATCTTATCCACAAAATCCGAAATCTTTCATGAGGATTATCCTCAAAAATTTCGTCCCTTATTTGTTAGGATTTGGATTCAAAATTCAAGTAGGATTCTAACAAGATTATCCTCTCCAAATCCAACTTAAATTCGAATTTCAAACCTTGTGGATTTTCCACAACAAATTCGAATCCTACTTGGACTGTGATTCAAAATTTGAATTTCAAATTTCAAATTCAAATTTCAAATTTCAAATTTCAAATTTCACAAAAAACGGTTGTGTTTCATATTCTTGTTCTCATGGATAATTTTCTACAACTCCAATCCAATCTCAAATAAAATCATGACAACTTTATTTGGAGTTCGAATAATTGTGTACTCTATTATCCAAAACAAAATCTGAATCCAACCGGAGAGAATCTTGTCTACCATCCTAATCCTGTGTCATCACCATCCATGCATAATAAACTAGCCAATAGCATACACAAATCAATTTGCCAAACGTTAAGGAATTATGTGGAGCTAGTAGAGGGACTGATTGGACATATATAATCGGGCTCCCGTGATTCCATATAATCATCATTCTGTACCGAACAACTCAATCATATGATCACTAATTTCAGAGTCACACCACTATAAACCTGAAACTGAACTCCCAATTATATACCGTATTACGTAAGCCTGTGACGAGCTACCATCCAATGACCTTGTCATATATGCAAAACCCTCATATGATATCCATGATCAGCCTTAGGTCAAAGTCCGTTTAATCCTACTGATCAGGCTATCTTAAAGTTCCATTATACTACCGAATCAAGAAAATGATTGTTCACCATATGTGAATAAGAAGTCATCCGCCCAGCAGACGACCCAAGGCCTTGTCCATTTTCACATTCAGTATAATGCCTTTAAGAGGATACCTTTAACTCCTCAGAGCTATGATTCCGATATCTGCAAACAAACCCTTCATCGTATACAAGTCATGCACCCAACGAACCGGTCTATAAGCTTACTACCTCTGAGACGCTTTAGCCATTGGAACATCAAAGTACACAAGTCATATACATGAAGTAGTTCATTTACTCAGGATTAAGGTTATTGCACAATGAACGTCAAAAGCAGATTGATCCACTCGTAGCGGACTACGTAGATCAATCACGCTTTAGTCCCGGTCTAATATGTCACCACCAAGAAATATATCCATGTCTCTACTTGGGAGTCCAGCTCCAGACAGTCAAGACAGACCGTCCCCTCCAAGGCTTTAGACAACATAATAATCTTAACATGAGTTAGATGCTCGGTCTAACCCCATAGACTACAGACCATAGTTTAGACTGCTAACTTTAGAACATTGTCTTCTCGCATACAAAAATCCATTGCATGCAACGTTCTAACAGTTTTAACACAAGCGGTCAGTGAGCCATATTTGCTTACATTTACTTTAACATGCAAATAAGACGAGGACAGATAGCAATGTAATGAATAACCTCTAAGTATAATCTTATTATCCAGTTCAAAATGAATACATCAAAATGTCTCTAATACTTAGGGCATTTCCTAACAATCTCCCACTTGCCCTAAGCCAGCAGATGTGCCATGTTACGCATCCCCATCGCCTCTACATGCCTCTCAAAGCTTCTAGCTACCAAAGTCTTAGTAAAGGGATCAGCGATGTTGTCCTCGGACGCGATCTTACATACATCCACTTGTCCTGTCTCCACATGCCCTCTAATTATGTGATACCTCTGATCGATGTGCTTGGTCCTCTTGTGGTGCCGAGATTCCCTTGTGTTGGCAATAGCCCCTGTATTATCACAGTAAAGTGTGATAGGCTTGTCAACACCCGGAATGACCTCAAGGTCTCTAAAGAACTTGCGGAGCCAAACCGCTTCTTTAGATGCCTCAGCCGCAGCCACATACTCAGCCTCCATAGTAGAGTCAGCTGTGCAGCCCTGCTTCACGCTCCTCCACACAATGGCACCTCCTCCGAGCAAAAACACTGATCCAGATGTCGATTTCCTCGAATCCTTACAAGTCTGGAAGTCTGAGTCCGTGTATCCTACGGGTGTTAGGTCCCCTCCAGAATACACTAGCATATAATCCCTCGTTCTCTTAAGATACTTGAGTATATGCTTTACTGCTTGCCAGTGCTTGGTTCTAGGATTCACTTGATATCGACTCACCATACCTACTGCAAAACATATGTCCGGGTGAGTGCAAAGCATAGCGTACATAAGGCTACCCACAGCGGATGCATAAGGGACCTTACTCATACGCTCTCTTTCTTCCGATGTCTTGGGACAGTCATCTAATGAAAGAGTTAAATCGGCAATAGAAGGTTGTGAGCCTTTCTTTGCCTCTAGCATTGCATATTTGTCAATTATTTTATCTATGTATGAAGCTTGGGATAACGCTATCATTTTGTTCTTTCGATCTCTGAAGAGACGAATGCCTAGAACATAATTAGCTTCTCCCAAGTCCTTCATGTCAAACTGTTGGTGTAACCAAAGCTTGACCGATGATAAGTTCCCTACATCATTCCCAATGAGTAGTATATCATCGACATAGAGTATCAGAAAGACCACTTTTCCATCCTTAATACGTTTATAAACACAAGGTTCATCAACGTTCTGCTCAAAACCAAATGTCTTAATCGCTTGATCAAACCTCTGGTTCCATGAGCGGGATGCCTGCTTTAATCCATAAATGGATCTAAGCAACTTGCAGACTTTCTTATCTTGGCCTTTTGCTACGAACCCTTCGGGCTGTATCATATAGATACACTCTTCAAGATGGCCATTCAAGAATGCCGTCTTGACATCCATTTGCCAGATCTCGTAATCGAGAGCTGCAGCAATGGACAGAAGAATATGAATAGACTTCAGCATAGCAACAGGCGAAAAGGTTTCCTCGTAATCGATTCCAGCCTTTTGCGTGTATCCCTTTGCAACCAGTCTAGCTTTGAAAGTTTCCACTCTCCCTTCCGCATCCTTCTTTCTTTTGTAGACCCATTTGCATCCAATGGGTTTTATCCCATCCGGCAAATCTACAAGTTCCCAAACAGAGTTGGATTTCATAGAATCCATCTCATTGTTCATAGCCTATTTCCAAGATCTAGAATCAACATCCTTTATAGCTTCATCATATGTGACCGGATCTTCCTCATGCTCATGAGCCTCGGCCTGGTATACCTCAGCATCATACATAAAGAAATTAGGTTTCTTAGAAACCCTCCCACTACGACGAGGCACCCTAAATTGTTGATCGTCTGCAGGTCTTTCACTGGAACTCGGACTTGCGTCCAAGACCGAAATCTGTGGATCAGTTCTTTCACCCGATAACTCATCTAGCAGCACTTTGCTTCGAGGCTTAAAGTCATTCATGTGACTTTCCTCCAAGAATGTCGCATGGGTTGAGACAATGACTTTTTGTTCCTTCGGGTTATAGAACAGACCTCCTTTAGTTCCCTTTGGATACCCTACAAACATGCACAATTCTGATCTTGGTTCCAACTTCTTCGCATCCCCATCCAGTACATGTGCCGGGCAGCCCCATATTCTCATATGTCCAAGGGAGGGCTTCCTGCCACGCCACAATTCATACGGAGTTCTAGGAATTGATTTGCTCGGAACTTGGTTCAGAATATAGCACGCCGTTTGTAAAGCATGTCCCCAAAATGATAATGGCAGCATTGAGTAACTCATCATGGACCGTACCATATCCAATAAGGTCCTATTTCTCCTTTTGGCTACACCATTCTGTTGTGGAGTACCAGGTGCAGTCAATTGGGATAAAATCCCGTTCTCTACAAGATGTCCTAGAAATTCATCAGAGAGGTATTTGCCACCTCGATCAGATCGAAGTGTCTTTATGGATTTATCCAATTGCTTTTCCACTTCCGCACGATACTCTTTGAACTTGTCAAAGGTTTCGCTCTTGCGGTGTATCAGATACACATATCCATACCTCGAGTAATCATCTATGAAAGAGACATAGTACTCGAACCCTCCTCGTGCTGTGACGTTCATGGGGCCACATACGTTAGTGTGCACAATTTCTTAGAGCTCCTGTGCCCTTGTACCCTTAGCTCCAAAAGACCTCTTAGTCATCTTACCCTCTAGACAAGACTCACATTGGGGAAGTCGTACCTCCTCCAGAGATTCCAGAGGACCGTCTTTCACCAATCTTTGAATCCTATCCTGATTAATATGACCAAGTCTTAAATGCCAAAGATACGCCTTGTTAGAGTGAGAAACTTTCAACCTTTTAGAGTTATCAATTAATTCAGTGTCAAGCAGTGAGTACATCTTTGGTCTGATCAAATATAGGTTTCCATCCATCCATCCAGAACAGATAAAAGACTTATTTCTACGAATATCAACTCTTTTACTAAAAGAAACTGAATAAGAATCCTTTATTAAACAAGCTACCGATATAAGGTTCCTCCTAAAATTAGGAACATAAAAACAGTCTTTCAATAAAATAAACCTAAATTGATCAAAATAAAGATGAACGTCTCCCACTGCCTCAGCCACCACAAAGCTACCATCTCCAGTCCGCAACGAGAGGCTCCTATCATGTAGACTTCTCGTTTCCACGAACCCCTGCATAGAAACACAAACATGATTAGTGGCGCCCGAATCAATGACCCATGTGTCTTTCGATTCTTCCACCAAACACGCTTCTAAGTAATGAAGTTCCTTACCTTCCTTGCCCTTGGAGGCTAGGAATTCCCGGCAAGCCTTCTTGAAGTGACCTACCTTCCCACAGTGGAAGCATTTGGACTTTTTAGGGTCCTTTGGCTTCTTGTTCTTCTTCTTCTTCTTCCCGTCCGAGACAGGAGGATTAGAAGAACTGGAAGCCACTTGCTTCTTATTTGGCCTCTTCCTCTTCCGTGAGGGATTGGAAGATTCCGCCAAATTGGCCTCTCCTTTAGGTCGGACCACATCTTCATCCCTGATCATCCGCTCATAAGCCTGTAGTTGCTTCATGAGCTCGGTAAGTCCTAACTCCTTTGTCGCCAGATTGTATGCGGCCTTAAACCCCACAAAATCTTTAGACAGAGTCTTGAACACCATCTCGATCTGGGTGTTGTAGTCTAACTCAGCACCATTCTCGGCAGCCTCAGCGAAGAATCCCATTAGAGTGATCATATGGTCCTTCACCGGAGCACCAGCCTTTTGCTTGGAGTTCATAATGCTGGTGATAGCGGACTGTCGAGCCAATTTTTCTTGGCCTCCGAACATGTCCTCCAGATTTTCCATGATCTCCCCAGCAACTTGATAAGTCTCATGCTGCTTTTGTAAAGCACTCGTCATGCTAGCAAGAATGTAGCATCGAGCTATCTCATTGGATTCTCTCCAATGATTATAGGCAACCGGGACCTCCTCAAGTGGTGTGTCAGGTTTGGGCCCAGGTGGGCATGGTTCGTCCAGTACGAACTTGTGTCTCTCGCAGCTGAGAACTATTAATAGATTTCTTTTCCAATCTTTATAATTGTCGCCATTCAACTTATTTTCAGTAAGTATCGAAATGAGGGGTGTCGGTGACATTTTGAACTGAAATAAAATTATACTAGACATCATTACAAAGCCCAAGCAAATATGCAGATAATTTAGCAAATAAAACATACAAGTATGTTCCTACATGAAACTTGAAAAAAATGTAGCATTGCAACGGTAATTCTCAGCACCTATTGCCCCAAGCCACCGAGGGGTGGTCATGAGAACAAATAGCCGGAACATGGACCCCGTCCAATTAATATATGTTACCTTAAATCCTCCAAGGTTAAGACATATATTAATAACCGCTTATTTGGCCACCAGTTTAGTTAACAGAGCTTCTAGGGAAGGTTAATAACTAAACGAGTCTTGAGTGTATAACCATTGTTTACGTAGCCCGATCCACGTCCTACCAAGCCACCGAGGGGTGGTCATGAGAAGGATCGCACCCGTACACGTTTTCCATATAGGAGATCCAATCTAGTATACCGGCGGCGGTAAACACCTACCGAGGGGTGTGGTCAGGTCAGAACTGACGCGAGGCGTTACCATGCTTTCACATATGGATCAACAATGGAGGCCGTGGGTTTTGTTTGAAACCCTCTCCCACTCAATATTTTTTAAAAAAATGCAAGTTTTGACAAATTATGTATGATCAATATAGTATGAGCGGCACTCACCTATCCTATATGACATGTTATCAAATATGCATACAAAACATCTATCAATACATATTTATACATCCATGACATATCACAGAAAAAATAATTTACAGAATAACCAAGCTATGGTTCCATCCTAGAACAAAGAAAATAAAGATTACAAAATTCCATCCAAAGCATTCTTTGGGTCTTGAATTCTGTTCCGTCTTCTTGTATCCTTCTTTATGTAGCCTCTCCATTTATTTCTCATCTCAAGAATTATTTAAAATTTAAATCTCCCAAAAATTTAAATTTCAAATTCAAATTCCAAATTCAAATTCCAAATTCGAATTTCAAATTTAAATTTCAAATTTGAATTTGAAACAATTTTAAAACATCATGTGTAATAATATGTAATTTCAAAAATTTCAAATTTTTAATTACATATTTTTAAACATGATTTAAAATTAAATCTCAAATTTAAAAATCAAAATTTTCTGATTTTTGGACCGTCGGACCGCTGCCCCCGTAGGCGGCAGCCGCCGTGGGCAGCCACCAACCCCGGAGGGGCTGGCAGCCCACGGCCGCCCCTTGTGCAGCCTGCCGGGCTGCAGGCCAAGCCTGCAGCACCAGGCTGCACGCCCAGACTGGGCGCAGCAGCCGGCAGGCTGCAGGCAGCGCCTGCAGCCAGAGGCTGCACGCCCAGGCTACGGCCAGCCTTGGGCAGGCCACGGCCACCCCTGGCTGTAGGCAGAGCCTGCGGCCGTGGGTGGTGTGGGCCTACACAGGGGCTGCCGCAGCCCCATCCTGCCCGAGGGCAGGGGCTGCAGCCCCACTAAGGCCCGTCGGCCTATCCCGAGGGGTCGTGTCTCGATTTTCGTGTCATATTCCAATTTATCTTTTAGGATCTCCAAAAAATTAATTTGAATCCCAATTAAATTGAAATTTTCCACACAATCAAAATTTCAACCTTTAAATTAAATTTAACTTTTGGGAAAAATAAATTACGGTCTTCAATCTTCAATCTCCTCCAAGAATAATTACATAAAAAATTCCTATACCGTTTCCGGTGTATAAAATTCTATCCATAAAAATTCTAAGAGACAAAAATTAATATCCATGGGAAAATTACAGTGTTAATAAACTGCTCCCATGGTTACATAAAAAATTCCTAGATACAATTTTTCTAAATTCTAAGGAACCATAACCGGCATAAACAAGCATGCTTATAATAATTCAAAAAATTAAAATAACCACATACTTTATACATAATACATGATAACAACATAAAGGAACCCTAGAATGCCACTCTCTAAATATCAAATCCATACATAAATAAAAAGACTAAGTAATTGTCTAATTTATGTACATGGCATAGTCATGAGATGGCTCTGATACCAATTGTAGGAAAATAAACCGGAAAAAACGTATCAGAGTGGCGCAGCGGAACAATAAAAATTTTTAGATCGTTAAATATCTCATGATGCCATATACAATAGACCAACAACAATTAAAACTCATACCTCAAGGATGCCAATCTGCAGGAGGAGAATGACCGGAGGCTTCAACCAACTAGCCTTCTCTACTATTCTCCAATTCTCGAATGGCTGAGTGTGTGGGCACTCTGAACCTCGATCGGTATGCTAGCACTGCTAGTCTTCTTCCGACCACCCAGATCTCTAAAGAACTTTATTGTCACGATGAGCTGTGCAACAATAAGCCTGCTCACCTGAGAGTCTGTGGTCTAAGAGAACTGGAGTGGCAGGACCTCTATTTATAGACCTGCATGAGGTGAATCTCTGAATTTGAATTGGATTAGGAAAAGATTTTCTCCCTTATCCAAACCAAAAAATCTGAATTTTCCAAGGGAGAATCTCCACAATTAAATTCGGTTTTCCTAGGACAAATCCAATCCAAATCTAAACAAGATTTTAACTAGAATTTTATCTCCCTTTTTCAACCAAAAAATCCGAAATCTTTAGGAGAAAATCTTCTCCAAATTTTCGGCCACTTTTAGGATAAGGAAGAATCAAAATTCCACTAGGATTTTTCAAGCTAAATCTCATCTCAACCTTATCCAAAAATAACCGAATTTCCAAGGATTTAGGCTCCAAAATTTCAGCCACTTTTAGGGAGGAGAGAATCCAAATCTAACTAGGATTGAAGCTTGAATTTACTCTTGAATCTTATCCACAAAATCCGAAATCTTTCATGAGGATTATCCTCAAAAATTTCGTCCCTTATTTGTTGGGATTTGGATTCAAAATTCAAGTAGGATTCTAACAAGATTATCCTCTCCAAATCCAACTTAAATTCGAATTTCAAACCTTGTGGATTTTCCACAACAAATTCGAATCCTACTTGGACTGTGATTCAAAATTTGAATTTCAAATTTCAAATTCAAATTTCAAATTTCAAATTTCAAATTTCACAAAAAACGGTTGTGTTTCATATTCTTGTTCTCATGGATAATTTTCTATAACTCCAATCCAATCTCAAATAAAATCATGGCAACTTTATTTGGAGTTCGAATAATTGTGTACTCTATTATCCAAAACAAAATCTGAATCCAACCGGAGAGAATCTTGTCTACCATCCTGATCCTGTGTCATCACCATCCATGCATAATAAACTAGCCAATAGCATACATAAATCAATTTGCCAAACGTTAAGGAATTATGTGGAGCTAGTAGAGGGACTGATTGGACATATATAATCGGGCTCCCGTGATTCCATATAATCATCATTCTGTACCGAACAACTCAATCATATGATCACTAATTTCAGAGTCACACCACTATAAACCTGAAACTGAACTCCCAATTATATACCGTATTACGTAAGCCTGTGACGAGCTACCATCCAATGACCTTGTCATATATGCAAAACCCTCATATGATATCCATGATCAGCCTTAGGTCAAAGTCCGTTTAATCCTACTGATCAGGCTATCTTAAAGTTCCATTATACTACCGAATCAAGAAAATGATTATTCACCATATGTGAATAAGAAGTCATTCGCCCAGCAGATGACCCAAGGCCTTGTCCATTTTCACATTCAGTATAATGCCTTTAAGAGGATACCTTTAACTCCTCAGAGCTATGATTCCGATATCTGCAAACAAACCCTTCATCGTATACAAGTCATGCACCCAACGAACCGGTCTATAAGCTTACTACCTCTGAGACGCTTTAGCCATTGGAACATCAAAGTACACAAGTCATATACATGAAGTAGTTCATTTACTTAGGATTAAGGTTATTGCACAATGAACGTCAAAAGCAGATTGATCCACTCATAGCGGACTACGTAGATCAATCACGCTTTAGTCCCGGTCTAATATGTCACCACCAAGCAACATATCCATGTCTCTACTTGGGAGTCCAACTCCAGACAGTCAAGACAGACCGTCCCCTCCAAGGCTTTAGACAACATAATAATCTTAACATGAGTTAGATGCTCGGTCTAACCCCATAGACTACAGACCATAGTTTAGACTGCTAACTTTAGAACATTGTCTTCTCGCATACAAAAATCCATTGCATGCAACGTTCTAACAGTTTTAACACAAGCGGTCAGTGAGCCATATTTGCTTACATTTACTTTAACATGTAAATAAGACGAGGACAGATAGCAATGTAATGAATAACCTCTAAGTATAATTTTATTATCCAGTTCAAAATGAATACATCAAAATGTCTCTAATACTTAGGGCATTTCCTAACAAGAACATGAATTGCTGCCTGAGTTATACTGATTTTTAGGGCTAGTTGTCCACTAGGTTTTGAGTGGCAAATAGTACTCCTACACTCCATGAGAATGTCAGGATTGGTTTCATGCTATCAGAGTGATTCCCCGATTTTATGCCATTGATCAGGATGACTGAGTCCTGTTGGCTGTTGATATCTCTCAAGAAGATATTCTTGTATGTATTGGGAATTCTTGTGACCAGGATGAACTCTTAACTGGGTCGAGTTTCGCCATACCACGATCGAGCAAATCTCTGAGAGGAGTCCAGCATCAGCCCCAGTTTTTCTTTATGGGCATGCAAGGAGTGAAACTGCCTAAGTTCTCTAGAGTTATAGATATACGAGAATCTGTTCAGTGGACTAAAAGACTATAGCTGATATCCGGTGACACAGTTCTAACGTATGCTGTGTGCTATGAGAAACTGATATGGACTTCTATAATACATGTTGAGGAAGGCCTAAGACGAAACCAAGGCCGAAGTAAAAGTAGATTAAGGCAAGAAAAGACCAAAAGAGAGAAAGAGACCTTACCAAACAGAATTAGAGAAGCGATCAAGCAGAAAGAGTAGCAAACCTTATCCAGGAGATAGTGAACACCGAGAGAGAAGTATTCAACCCCAGGAACCCGACACAAGCCCAAGGCATTGCAGCAGCCGCCATTATGAAGAGTGACCTGGCCAAGACGTGAATAGTGAATAGTGACTAGTGAATAGTGAGATACGCAGTGTCAGGTTAGTGGCCAAGACGGCCTTAATCTGGAATAAAATTGATATATTAGTAGTCAGCAGGCTCAATCTGGTCAATTGAGTGCAAAATGTAAAATTTGTTGAGAGGCACGCAGTATCAGGAAGAGGGTCAAGACGACATTTTCTCACCCTGAAACTGATATATTTAGACTCAGGATGCCCAAATTAGTCAATCAGACACTGACACGTTTTTCAAGGTGGGGTTACACAGATCCCAAAAACTGGTCCAGAAGACCTCAGATGGACGTAAAACTAATAAATTTGAAATCAGCACGTCCAAATTAGTCAGAAAAGACTATGTTTGAAATCTCGTGCGAAAACGCCTCGTTATGCATGCTCAATGTCAACATAGTGTAGGCCTAACCACAGTATCAAGAAATTGGTCAAGATGACATTTTTTTTGATATAAAACTGATATATTTGGAATCAGAATTCTCAAATTAGCCATTTGAGTACAAAAAGTAATATTTGATTGGGAACCATACAGTATCGAAAAACTGGTCGAAATGATCACGGATGAAGATAAAACTGATATATTTGGGTTCAGCATGCCCAAATTAGTTAGGATAGACTATGTCAAAGTTTTTCAAAAAATTAGTAGTCGAAATTTTTGGATTTTTGTAAAAAGGCCCCTCATTATTTTTTTTTCCTATCTTTTTCTCCCCACACCACCAGTAGATGAACAGTAACCATCGATTGAATCCGACCTCCATTTTTTACACCGCCGGCACCATTGGAAAGCTCTCGACGAGCTGATTCCAATGGTGTGCCGAGTCGACGGAACTGACGCCGGAGGAAGGCGCACGCGCCGTCCAAAGCTGTTGGTGGTCGAAATTTTCAAACCGTCGTATCTCTGCTGTTTGACATCCAAATGCCACGATTCTGATCCCAATGGATTCGTGGTGAAGAGTAGAACAAAACCCAGGCCACCTTTCATGTCAACCACCGCTGGATCGCGCCGCCCAAACTCGCTCATCGCCATCACCATCGCCGCCGTGGAATCTGACTATTCTGGCAGAGTTGAGTTGCAAGGTGGGTATCAAAATGCTTAGAACAACATGTAGATCAAAAGCCCCAAATCAATTTTGTGCAACAACACCGAAAAATAGAGATCCAACCACCGCTGCCGTCGCCGATCTTCGAAGCTCAATTTCCGGCGATAGGAGTCTCGATTGGTGAAATTGACACCACTAATAGGTTCCTCTCATCGAGCTATTCAAGATGGTGGCCGCCTCTTCCATTGTCGTCGTGGTCAACACCGGTCAACAGCTAGTTAACACTGGTCAACGCCGATCAACGGTGATCCGGTGACCAAAAATTGAAGAATGGCCCGTTGGCCTATTTTCGACGTTTCGAACACATCCGTGGCATCGGATTTGCAAACCATAGTTTCAAAAGTGAAGAACAACGATTCAAAGATTGTGTAGTTGAGACCGAACAGTTCTTTTGACTGTCGACAGGAACAATTTTTGGTAGTGACTTTGATTCCCTTATTCCTCATTTTATTATTGGAATAATTATGTATTAATTATGGACTACTAACTCGAGGAATTGTTAGAAAATGAATGAAAATATTGGAAAAGAAAATGTGAGAAAATGTGAATATTTTTACATAAGAAGCTGATCTTTTACGTAAAAATTAGGCCTCTAATATAGTACATGATAGATTAGATTAGGTTGGATGGTTTTGAGGCGTTTCTTAAATGCCGAGAACCCAAAAATTAAGCAAAAATACTGTCAAAATTTCAAAAATGGCACAAAGGGGTATTTTAGGAAACGAGGGGTAAAAATATGATTGGGATGGAAACCCGAGCCCCCCCTCGATGACCTATGTCCAGGAAAGAAGGACGGACGTTTTGAGGATTAGTGAACCACCCAATTAGAAATCTCGAAATGTAAGAAAACATCCCCTATGTCGAAATAGTACCACCCGAGGGACGGGTGTGAGCTAAGTATAAAATTTGGGGTGGTTAAATCACCCGATAGGCGAAACAGTCAATACGCGAGGTACTCGATTAGTTGACTAGTCGATTAACCGATTAGTTGACTAGTCGATTAACCAGTCAAGGACCGAGTTTGAACAGGATAGTAAGAGACAGTGATTAATTTGTCAAGTAGACAAATTAATTAAGCACGATTAGAAATTAAATAGTGAATAGTGATTAGTGACTAGTGAATAGTGAGATACGGGTTTAAGTATCACTATCAGTTTTAAGTAAGTAAGTTTAAGTATCAGTTTTAAGTAAGTAAGTTTAAGTATCAGTATCACTAGTGAATAGTGACTAGTGAATAGTGAGATACGGGTTTAAGTATCAGTATACATACGTGAATAGTAAATACTTACGCGTAAAAAAAAATCCCTAAAATCGGGGCATCTAAGTAAGTAAGTTTAAGTATCAGTTTTAAAGTAGAAGTTAAAGAAGTAGTTTTAAGTGACAGTCCGGGCCACTGAGGGCACGGGGCATTACAGCCTCTCCATTTATTTATGATCCCAAGAATCATATAAAATTCAAATTTCAACAAATTTAAATTTCAAATTCAAATTTTAATTTTGAATTTCGAATTTAAATTTCAAATTCAAATTTTAAACAATTTAAATTTCATATGTAATAATTTATAATTTCAAAAATTTCAAATTTTCAATTACATATTTTTAAATATGATTTAAAATTAAATCTCAAATTCAAAAATTGAAATTTTTTATTTTCCGGCCTGTCAGCCCACGGGCCCGGAAGCCCGCAACTGCCGTGGGTAAACCCAGCCCCCAGGGGGCTGGCAGCCCATGCCCAGGCCAAGTGCAGCCCTGCCAGGCTGCAGGCAGAGCCTACAACCTCAAGCTACACCCCTGGTGGGTTGCAGCAACCTCCCAGGCTGCAGGTAGCACTTGCAACCAAGGGCTGCATGCCCTCAGTGGGTGCAGTAGCCAGCCAGGCTACAAGCTACGCCTGCAGCCATGGGCTGCACACCCCAAGTGGGTGTAGCAGCCCGCCAAGCCACAGGCAGCACCTGCAACCATGGGCTGCACACCCTGGGTGGCCACGGCAGCCCTTAGGGGGGCCACATCTACCCCTGGCTGCAGGCAGAGCCTACAGCCGTAGGTGGTCCAGTCTTAAACAGGGGCTGCCATAGCCCCATCTTGCCTGAGGTCAGGGACTGCAGCCCCATCAAGGCTTGTGGCCCATCCCGAGGGGTTGGTCCTCAATTTTCATACCATATTCCAATTTACCCATTAGGATCTCCAAAAAATTAATTGTAATCCTAATTAAATTGAAATTTTCCACACAAACAAAATTTCAATTTTCAAATTAAATTTAACTTTTGGGAAATATAAATTATGGTCTTCTTGTGACGGCCCGCCTTCTTATATAGTGACGGCCCACCTTCTTATAGGCTAACCGACACCATCACCGTCGGGCACCATAGTCGACTGTGACGGATGGTCAACTCGATGGGTCATCGGCAACATACTTAAACTTATTTTTAACTTGCTCTAATACCACCTGTGACGGCTGGTATCTTAGTTTTATCATAATTTCTTTAATACGCTTATTGTAACTTCCCATTTGAACATGAAAATAGGGAATAAATTTTTTTTTCTTTCACAAGATATTTCTGTAAAGCAAAATATAGTTTACAGATATATTTTTTTTGGAATTACACATCAAATACATCAATTCTCTTTTCTTCCAATCTCTCTTTCAAATCGCTCAATGGAAGACTGGTAACAAGATCATATCCACAATGGATTCCCTATCCCCATTGGCACACGCATATCCTGCCGTCATCCAGGTAATCTACTATTGAGATACAGGTTTCTTACCTGCAACATGAACAAACTCATGAGCTAAAGCTCAGTAAGTTCAAACATAAATACATGACCTATAAAAGCTCTGACCACATCGTAACGAGCATCTCTATTACCAACTGTGGCATCAGAGTAATCATAACATTAATATAGCTCTATCACCAATTATGGCCTTAGAGCATTAATATAACATATGGCATACACCATTCATTACTTGGAAAATTTATGCGTAACATGGTAAGCATACTTGACATCACATCATATTTCAAATTACTTATATTTCGTAAGCTTATTCACAACACATCGCATACTAGTATCTTATACTAGTAATAGTAACATTCATACATATAAAATACTCGTACCATGAACCACGTAGATTCAAAATATCAAATTACAATTTTCTATGAATAGTACTATTTATCCATAAATAGTACTATTCACCACAAACAATAACTTTGACCTCTGACCGAATAGTAACTATTACCCTAACTGATTATTATTCACATTACTCTAACCGGTTGTTATTCACATTACCCTAACCGATTACTATTCTCATTACCCTAATCGAGTCCACTACATTTAGTGTAAGTGTCAGTTATGCTCACTTCTGGCTTTTGTCACATTATTGACTACTATCTTTGTTTATATTCTGGTTTGAGCTCATTGTGGCAGTACCAATAAATTATTGCGCACTGACTAGGAGGGCCTAGGGAGTGACCCTAGAGCTTCTTCCTCCGCAGCTCTTATTATATCTCTATAGGACCTGAAAAAACCTCCCTCAAGACGTTGGAGGAACGATACGCCTTAAATGGTTTTATTACCATCTTGTATTTATAGTTCTGACCAATTGACATCAATCGCCACCTCAAGGTCCTTTACCTTCATCGCCCGTAGGCCTTACATATTCTCTTTTCTCTTCATATGGGATATGTTATACTAACTAATCCCCCAGCGTCCATAGGACTTAACAGCTAGTGTACAGCTAGTACTAACCACAATATTACAGTATTTCATGTTGTAGACATGAAAATACTTGAACTTAATGCATATAACATATCAACATAAATATGTCAAGTCAATTTATATATGACTTAGACATAACACATAGTTCATAACATGGCTTTCATAACATTTATATCATCACATCTTGACATGAAAACAGACATACAATAGTCAGTTCATGTTGCAGACAGTTCAATGTAAGAACTTACTACATAACACACATAACATAACCAGTCCACTCATGTTGCAGTCAATTAAATGCTTGAACTTACCATGTATCATACTTAGATATAATAGTCTATTCATGTTGCAGTCAATTAAATGTTCAAACATACAGATACTCTTGCGTGTATCTCCTTTCCCAGGTCCGCAGACGTTCCTTTGTTGCGTCTGGATCGAGTTCCTATAACTGGAAAATCAACGGTTATTTTCAATCTTATTTCATATATAAAACTAAATAAAACGTAAAAAAATTCTACGTTTTATTTTCCAATCACGAACTTAGAGTCTAAAATCCCATTTTCCACTTTTCTGCTAACTTTCGACAAATTACCATTTTGCCTCTAGCAGAATTTTCTCACTTTTTTCCTCTCTTAATTCTTGAACCGGGCCTTAAAATTCTCAATTATGGCCTTAGGACAACATTTCTAGCCTTAACAGCCCTTTTTCCAACTTTTGACAAAATGACCATTTTACCCCTAACTTTTGACAAAATGACCATTTTACCCCTATTTTACTTTTCTCACCGTAAACCCACTTTCCATTGGTCGAAAACCTAAATTTAGTCATTAGAATATTATTTTAATTATTCTAAGATATTCACGGTCCTTTCCGAGCACATCGGAAATTTTTTGTCAAAATGACCATTTTATCCCTAATGAGTCTTGGGACCGTATCATTTTCATTTTGACATTCTATCGAGCTATTCTATTCTATGCCCAAAATCATGAAATAATTCTTCTTAGGCCTTATCGGGCTTTTACAGCATTAATTACTAAAATTCTCGATTTACTATTTACCGACCCTCGGGTGGCATTATTCCGACCCTAGGTCACCGAGGGGGCTCAGGTTTCCATCTCGACCACATTTTTACTCTTCGGTTCCTAAAATACCCTTTTGTGCTGTTTTAGAAATTTCGGCAGCATTTCCTCTTAATTTTTAGGTTCCCGGTGTTTAGGAAACTCCTCAAAACCATCTAACCAAATTCTAATATATCACATATTATACCAGAGGCCTATATTTTTATGTAAAGCTCAACTTTTACGTAAAAATCTTTACATTCGCACACATTTTTTTATCCATCATTTCCATACATTTGTTTTACAATTTCACATGATAAAATACATAATTAATACATAATCATTCCAAAACATAATTTAAGGAATGAAGGGACCGAAATCACTATCGAAATCGTCCTATTGGCGATCGAACGAATCATTCAGTCTCACGTGCACAAACTTTGATTCTCCGTTCTTCACTTTCCAAGTTCTGGTTTGCAAATCAGATGTCGCAGATGTGTTCGGAACGTCGAAAATAGGCCAATGGGCCATTTTTCAATTTTTGGTCACCAGGTCACCGTTGATCGACGTTGACCGGTGTTGACTTGCCGTTGATCGACTTGACCGATAGCGATTTGGGTCAAGTTTGGTACCAAAACGTAGATCTCAATGAGAAGAACCCATTGGTGGTGTCAATTTCACCAATCGAGCCTCCTATCACTGGAATCGAACTCTCGAAAAATCGACGGCGGCCTGTGCGGGGTTGTTGCCCAAAATTGGTTTGGGGCTTTTACTCTACGCACGATTCTGAGTCTTTTGATACCCACCACGTCACTCAACTTCACCGGAATCGTCAGATTCCACGACGGCGACGGCGACGGCGATGGGCTGACTTAGGCGGTGTGATTCAGTGGTTGTTGAGCTGAAATGAAGCCTAGGTTTTGTTCTACTCTTCACCACGAATCCATTGGGACCAGAATCATGGCATTTGGATGTCAAACGGCGGAGAAACGGCTGTTCAAAAATTTCAGCTCCGATGGCATTCGGGGGGCGCGTATGGCATTCTCCGGCGTCGGTTCCATTGATTTGGCACACCGTTGGACTCAGCTCGTCAAGAGCTTTCCAACGAGACCAACGGTGTCGAAAACGAACACCATTTCCAGTGATTGATTACTGTTCACCGACGGTGTGTGCGGGGGAGAAAAAGGAAATAAGGAAAATAATGAAGCATTTTATGCAAACTAGCCAATTTTTGCCCTTATATACACATTTTTGTCCAAAATTTCAACATGAGCTATCCTGACTAATTTGGGCGTGCTGAACCCAAATATATTGGTTTCATTTTCATATGAGATCATTTCGACCAGTTTCTGATACTGCGAATTCTTGGTCAAAAATTACTTTTGTGCTTAATTAACTAATTTGAGCATTCTGATAGGCTATACGGACTAATTTGGGTGTGCTGAACCCAAATTTATCAATTTTATCTTCATCTGAGGTCATCTTGACTAGTTTTCCGATACTGCATATTTCCCGGTCAAAATTTAGTTTTTGTGTCCGAATGACTAATTTGAGCATTCTGATTCCAAATATATCAGTTTTATATCAAGAAAAAGTCATTTTGTCCAATTTCTTGATACTGCATGTAACACACATGCACACACATATAACATCACTTCCATAACTCTTTCATCTTTTGGTGGACTTGTTTTACCACAAGTCACCTTCTAGGGCTCTCGATACCGAAATTGTGGGAAAATAAATCAGTAAAAACGTATCAGAGTGGCGCAGCGGAACAATAAAAATTTTTAGATTGTTAAATATCTCATGATGCCATATACAATAAACCAACAACAATTAAAACTCATACCTCAAGGACGCCAATCTGCAGGAGGAGAATGACCGGAGGGCTTCAACCAACTAGCATTCTCTGCTATTCTCCAATTCCCAAATGGCTGAGTGTGTGGGCACTCTGAACCTCGATCGGTATGCTAGCATTGCTAGTCTTCTTCCGACCACCCAGATCTCTAAAGAACTTATTGTCATGGTGAGTTATGCAACAATAAGCCTGCTCACCTGAGAGTCTGTGGTCTGAGAAAACTGGAGTGGCAGGACCTCTATTTATAGACCTGCATGAGGTGATTCTCTGAATTCGAATTGGATTAGGGGAAGATATTCTCCCTTATCCACAAGCACAAAATCCGAATTTTCCAAGGGGAAAGTCCCAACAATAAATTCGGCCACTTTAGGATAAATCCAATTCAAATCTAAACAAGATTTTAACTAGAATTTTATCTCCCTTTTTCAACCAGAAAATCCGAAAATCCAAGGGGAAAAATCCCCACAAAAATTCCGCCACTTTTGGATAAGGGAGAATCAAAATTCCACTAGGATTTTCAAGGTTGAATCTTATCTCATCCTTATCCAAAATAACCAAAAATCTCCTAGGTGATTTACTCTAAAAATTCGGCCATTATCTGGGAGGAGAAAATCTAAATTCAACTGGGATTGAAACTTGAATTTTTTTCTTGAACCTTATCCACAAAAATCTGAAAATTCATTGAGGATAATCCTCAAAATTTTCGTCCATATTTGGTTAGGATTTGAATTCAAAATTCAAGTAGGATTCTAACAAGATTTTCCTCTCAATATCCAACTCAAATTCGAATTTCATTCCTTGTGGATTTACCACAACAAATTCGAATCCCACTTGGACTGTGATTCAAAATTTGAATTTCAAATTTCAAATTCAAATTTCTAATTTCTAATTTCAAATTTCAAATTTAAATTTCAAATTCAAAATTCAAATTCGAATTTCAAATTCAAATTTCAAATTCAAATTTCAAAATTCAAATTTCAAAATTCAAATTTCAAATTTCAAAATTCAAATTTCAAAATCCATAAAACAGTTGTATTTCAAACTCTTGTTCTCATGGATAATTTTCTATAACTCCAATCCAATCTTAAATAAAATCGTGGCAACTTTATTTGGAGTTCAAATAATTGTGTACTCTATTATCCAAAACAAAATCTGAATCTAACCGGAGAGAATCTTGCCCACCATCCTAATCCTATGTCAACACCATCCATGCATAATAAACTAGCCAATAGCATACACAGATCAATTTTGCCAAACGTTGAGGAATTATGTGAAGCTAGTAGAGGGACTGATTGGACATATACAATCGGGCTCCCACAAATCCATATGATCATTATTCTTTACCGAACAACTCAATCATATGATCACTAATTTCAGAGTCACACCACTATAAACCTGAAACTGAACTCCCAATTATATACCGTATTACGTAAGCCTGTGACAAGCTATCATCCAATGACCTTGTCATGCATGCAGAACCCTCATATGATATCCATGATCAGCCTTAGGCCAAAGTCCGTTTAATCCTACTGATCAGGCTATCTTTAAGTTCCATTATACTACCAAATAAAGAAAATGATTATTCACCATATGTGAATAAGAAGTCATCCGCCCAGCAGAAGACCCAAGGCCTTATCCATTTTCACATTCAGTATAATGCCTTTAAGAGGATACCCTTAACTCCTCATTAGAGCTATGATTCCAATATCTGTAAACAAACCCTTCATCATATACAAGTCATGCACCCATCGAACCGGTCTATAAGCTTACTACCTCTGAGATGCTTTAGCCATTGGAACATCAAAGTACACAAGTCATATACATGAAGCTGTCCTTTTACTCAGGATTAAGGTTACTGCATAATGAACGTCAAAAGTAGATCGATCCACTCAAAGCGGACTTCGTAGATTAATCACGCTTTAGTCCCGGTCTAATATGTCACCACCAAGCAACATATCTATGTCTCTACTTGGGAGTCCAGCTCCAGACAGTCAAGACAAACCGTCCTCTCTAAGGCTTTAGACAACATAATAGTCTTAACACGAGTTAGATGCTCGGTCTAACCCCATAGATTACAGACCATAGTTTAGACCGCTAACTTTAGAACATTGTCTTCTCGCATACAAAAGTTCATTGCATGCAATGTTCTAACAATTTAACACAAGCAGTCAATGAGCCATATTTGCTTACATTTACTTTAACATGTAAATAAAATGAGGACAGATAGCAACGTGATGAATAACCTCTATATATAATTTTATTATCCAATTCAAAATAAATACATCAAAATATCTCTAATGCTTAGGGCATTTCCTAACAAAAATGGCTCCGTTTATTCCTGTTTCGATTTTGTGAAATTCCTCCACAACTGAAATTCTCACCTTTAACATTGTCAGAACATTTTATCACGTTCTAAACAATATTAAATCATTCATTTCACATTTTAAACCTAAAAATCATAATGTACATTCAATATATCTATTTTCCAAGAATGATGAAATCTCTCGATTGTCACACTTCTAACTTTAATCTCCTCCAAGATTAATCACATAAAATATCCTAAATCATTTCTGGTGTACAAAATTCTAAGAGACTAAAAATTAAAATTCATGAGAAAATTACGGTGATGATAAACCGCTCCCATGATTACAATTAAATACCTAGATACAATTTTTTTTAAATTCTAAGGAACCATAATCGGCATAAACAAGCATGCTTATAATAATTTAAAAAATTAAAATAACCACATATTACATACATAATTCATGATAACGACATAAAGGAATCCAATAATGCCACTCTCTAAATATCAAATCCATACATAAATAAAAAAAACTTACTAATTGCCTAATTTATGTACATGACATAATCACGAGATGGCTCTGATACCAATTGTAGAATAAAAATAGGTAAAAATGCATCAGAGTGGCACAGCAAAATTACAAAAATTTTTCAAGATCATTAAATATCTCGTGATGTTATATACAATAAACTAACAACAATAAAACTCATACCTCTAGAGGATGTCAAACTGCAGGAGGAGAATGACCGGAGGGCTTCAACTAACTAGCATTCTCTACTATTCTCTAATTCTAGGATGGCAGAGTGTGTGGGCACTCGGATCCTCGATCAATATGCTAGCACTACTAGTCTTCTTCCAACCACTCAGATCTCTAAAGAACTTAGTGTCACAGTGAGTTATGCAAAAATAAGCCTGCTCACCTGAGAGTCCGTGGTCTGAGAGAACTAGAGTGGCAGGACCCCTATTTATAGACTTACATGAGGTGATCCCTTGAATTCAAATTGGATTAGGAAAAGATTTTCTCCCTTCCTTCCACACAAAATCCGAATTTCCTATAGGTCATAATCAAGGGAAGATTCGACCACCCTAGGGGATTTGCATTCCAAATTCAAATAGGATTTTAACTTGAATTTTATCTCATCATTATCCACTAAAACTGAATTTTTCCCCAGGCCAAGAACAAGGCTAGATTCGGCTATCCAAGTGTGAGAAGAATCAAAATTCAAATAGGATTTTCTAGCTTGAATTCCATCTCACCCTTATCCACAAAAATCGATTCTCCCTAGGCTTATCCATGAAGATTTCGGCCACCAATTATGAGGGAGAGAATCAAAATTCCAATAGGATTGAAACTTGAACTTTTCACTCATCCTTATCTACCTAAAATCTGAATTCTCCTGAGGATAAATCCCTTTAAGAAATTCAACCATTATCCAATAGATTTAGAATTCAAAATTCAAGTAGGATTCAAATTGTGACGGCCCGCCCCTCGTAAAGATCATACAATACTATTACATTTGAGCTTTATCGCTAACTGCGATAGATTGTACTCTCATGGGTCGCCGGCTAATCTATCTCTCTTTCCATCATGACGTTTTTGGGAAAAAAAATTTTTTTATCATGTAAAACATTTTTCACTATTTACTTTGTTGGCAAGTACAAAGTAATTTACATAATACAGTTGTTTTGTAAAATATATACTATTACAAAAGACTGTTTTTTTTTCCTTCTCTTTGATCGCTCAGCGGAAAGACTCTGGCAGGACCATATCCCTCGCCCACTTATCCCATTTGACACGCGCCATCCCGTCCACCATCCAGTCAACAAGGTGGTATCAGAGCATACCAATCATTCTCTGTATCTTTTCCCTCTACATAATTACCACGTAAGGACATCATTTGGACAAATGATCAATTTCTGATGTTCTTCACTCACTGATAGATTTCCTTGCTTTAATGCGGTAAACCCATTTTCGTTACGGTTTCCGTAATGCAGGATCATAATATATTTAATGAAATTCAACTAGAAATTCATTCCAGTTCACAGTAGTCTCATCTCTTCTCATTCTGACAATGTTTTATCAGAACTTAGCATCCTTCGTCTATAACAACGGACGTACGCAGAACTTTCTCCTTGTTCTATCAAGTTTATGAGTCTCAAATCATCTATATAGAGGAAAATCATTCTTCTACTTTCAATAGATCTGTAGAGCCCTCAAATTCTTAAGGTTTTATTCCACGGAATCGCTTATATAATAACTCTTGATTTACTATTGACCCCTGCGGTTGAATAGGTAGTACATTACCACTGTTCTCGAAAGGATACAGGAACTACCGTCAATAGTAAATCAAGAGTTATTATATAAGCGATTCCGTGGAATAAAACCTCAAGAATTTGAGGGCTCTACAGATCTTTTGAAAGTAGAAGAATGATTTTCCTCTATATAGATGATTTGAGACTCATAAACTTGATAGAACAAGGAGAAAGTTCTGCATACGTCCGTTGTTATAGATGGAGGATGCTAAGTTCTGATAAAACATTGTCAGAATGAGAAGAGATGAGACTACTGTGAACTGGAATGAATTTCTGGTTGAATTTCATTAAATATATTATGATCCTGCATTACGGAAACCGTAACGAAAATGGGTTTACCGCATTAAAGCAAGGAAATGTATCAGTGAGTGAAGAACATCAGAAATTGATCAATTGTCCAAATGATGTCCTTACGTGGTAATTATGTAGAGGGAAAAGATACAGAGAATGATTGGTATGCTCTGATACCACCATAAGCAAAAATGGTGAGCTACAGGCTCAGTAAGTTCAAACATGCAAGAAATAAAATTTCTATGAATAGTACTATCATCATGAATAGTACAAATAGTACCGTTGACCATTATTCATACATGAATAGTAACTTTGACCACTATTCATACGTGAATAGTAACTTTGATCACAACACAGTATATCAACAGTACATCTACCGCGATGTTAGTACCTCACGAAACTGTCTTATGCTCAATTATGGCATAGTTTCAGTTTTAGGTAATTATCTTACATTATGTTCTGGTTTTGAGCTCAGGTTGGCAGTACCATTTAAGTGCGCATGACTGGGAGCGGTACATTAGTGCTGACCTCCACAGCCTTAATCTCATAGCCCCGAAGGCAAAATTGTACATGACTGGGAGCGGTACATCAGTGCTGAATGGCGGTAGGATGCGAGCATGTCAAAGGGATAGGGAATCCACTGTGGATATGGTCCTGCTACAACTTTTCCGCTGAGCATTGAAAAAGGAGATTTGAATAAAGAAAAGACATGTATTGCAAAAAGAGTTGAATTATATATTGTGTATAAAGTATGTTTGTACTTTTAAAGGTGACAAACATAGTTCAGTTTAATTACGTTATGTTTACAAACAAGAAAAAATATTTAAAAAAAAATGATTCTGAATTTCACAAAGGGTTTAAAGGAAATAAAAGAATTTAGGCGACCCGACGAAGCTCACGAGCTATTTCAGTCGGCTAAGGAGCTTGATTGTAATAGTTTCGGTGGACTGAGGTCAGGGGCGCCACACAAATAAGATCTTCCTCTCTCTTATCCATTATAAAACTAAATTTTACCATGTAGGATTGTCCATAAAAAATTCGGTTACACTATGGATTTGTGATTCAAAATTTGAATTTAAATTTTAAAGTTCAAATTTCAAAATTCAAACTTTAAATTCAAATTTCAAATTTAAATTTCGAATTCAAACTTCAAATTTAAATTTCATATTCAAATGTCAAATTCAAATTTTGAATTTAAATTTCAAATTCAAATTTCAAATTCAGAATTTAAATTTCAAATTTCAAATTTCAAAAATCATAAAAAGGTTGCATTTCAAATTTTTGTGCTCATGGATAATTTTCCACAACTTCAATTCAAACTCAAATTAAATCATGGTAACTTTATTTGGAATTCGAATAATTGTGTAATCTGTTATCCAAAACAAAATTTGAATTCAACCAAAGAGAATCTTGCCTTCCATCCATATCCTATATGGACACAATCCATATCCATGCAAAGATAACTAGCCAATAAGCATACTTTGATCAATTTGTCATCCGTTAAGTAATTATGTGGAGCTAGTAGAGAGACTAATTGGACATATATAATCGGGCTCCCATGAATCCATATGATCATTATTTTATACTAAACAACTCAATCGTACGATCACTAATTTCAGAGTCACACCACTACAAATCTGAAACTGAACTCCCAATTATATACCATATTACAAAAGCCTGTGATAAGCTTTTGTCCAATGACCTTGTCATGTATACAAAACCCTCATATGATATCCATGATTAGCCTTAGATCAAAGTCTGATCAACCTATTGATCAAGCTATCTTAAAGTTCCATTATACTATTGAATAAGAAAATGATTATGCCCTATATATGAATAAGAAGTCATCCGCCTAGTAGGACGACCTAAGGCCTTGTCTATTTTTACATCCAGTATAATACCTTTAAGAGGATACCCTTAACTCCTTATTAGAGCTATGATTCTGATATCTGCAAACAAACCTTTCTTCGTATATGTAAGGACCGCCCCATTCCTGTAACTTAATTATCATGTAATGAGAAATTGAGGAATAATTTGATGCCATTTAGTGCAAAATTTGCAAAACATAGTCAGGCACATGGCCATGTAAGGAGCCGTGTACCGATCTGAATGTTTACGTGAGAAAGGCCGTATGAGTGAACATGGCCGTATAGTGTGACACGGTTAGGTACACAGTCGTGTAAGTGGCTGTGTACCGCTCGGATTAATGAATGTGTAAAAGGTCATGTTTCAGAACATGGCTGTGTAAGTGAACATGACCAGGTACACGACCATTTAGGAAGCCGTATACCAATTGGTAAAATGAACTTGTTCCAAGACACGACCGTGTTGAGCAAGCTCAACTGGTATGCGCTCGTGTAGCCTTGTACGCGCCCATGTAGGAGGCCATGTAGGAGGCTATGTATAGAGTAAAGAGCCACTAAAATGACTCTCGTGATTTATGAAGCTTAATTACTATGTAATAAGTAATTAAATTGAAAAATATAGTATAAATTCTAGTTGAACAGACTAGACAGATACGGTACTGTTTAGGTACTATTTATGCAGTGAAAGGGGGTGACTAACAGTGAACTCAGTCCACCCTATTGTGTGTATAAGTGTATGAAATACGCAGTATCAGGAAACTGGTTCAGATGACCATTTCCTGACACAAGATTAGTGAACAGATCACCAAAATGCTCAGACCGAACCTTTGAGCACAATAGCTACAGAAACCTTAGCAAGGGTACAGTATCGAGAAATTGGTTCAGATGACCTCCTCTCATATATAAACTGATAAAATTAGAGCCAGGATGCTCAGACTGGTCAGTTAGACAGAAAACTATGAATAGTGAATGGTGAAAAATATAGTGTCAATTTACTGGCCAAGACGACCTTAATTTGACTCAAAACTGATATATTAATAGTCAGTGGGCTCAATCTGGTCAATTGAGTATAAAACGTGAATTTTAGTTTGAGAGACATGCGGTATCGGGATAAGGGTCAAGACGACCTTTACTCACCCTGAAACTGATATAATTAGACTCAAGACGCCTAAATTAGTCAATTAGGCACCTGACACGTTTTTTGAGGTGGGATCACACAGATCCCAAAAACTAGTCTACACGACCCCGGACAGATGTAAGACTGATGAAATTGATATCAGCATGTCCAAATTAGTCAAGAGAGATTGTGTCTGAAATTTCATCCAGGAATGCCTCGGTTTACGTGTGAAAGGACAATACAGTGTAAACACAACCACAGTATAGGAAATAAATAGTAAATTGGTGTAGAATAGGCTCATAGATAGTATAAACTATCTAGAAATCATCAGTATAAAAATCAGATTCAGAAAATCTGATTTCCGAATGAAAATTAGAATACTGCCGAATAAAGGACCGAAAACCACGATAAAAAACTGGACTGCGAAGACAGTAACATAGATGAATTTTTCTTGGCCCAAAACTGTGATCTCTAGCTGGAAAACCAGCCGGTTTTTAGCTGCTAAAAACCCTAAAAAGTGGCAAATAAAATATTGGGTTAGTTTATGACACATTGTATAAACAATGTTAAATTTTACATCACTTTCCATCACCTTACACCATGCCATTTTTTATTCTTCCCCTCAATTATGGCTGCAGCAAATCTAGTGGGAATGGGCTGAGAAGGGCAGAATTTTGTCCCCAAATTAGCCTAAAGATGGCTTGATTAATCAAGCTTAGGTTTGGTTAACTGAGCTTAGAGTTTTCCTATAAAGAGGGTGACCAAACCTTAGCTTGTGTTTTCTTTCTTTCACACCCCAACACACAACTCATTTCCTCTCTCTTTTCCTCTTGCTGCTACAGAGTATTCCACACCCCCAAGCCACCATTTTTCAAGCCATAAATTATACCAAAAATTTACCAAAATCTAACCTTTTCAAGCTTGTGCTAGGTGACTTCAAAATCCAAGTCATTGTAAGTCTTTCAAAGGTAAGATTTCGAATCAATCTTTATGGTTTGTAGATGTTGATTTGGTTTGATACTAAGAGATATTATTTTGGTGTTTTGCTAGCACAAAACTGACCCCTATTCCCTTGGTTTTCTATGGCTAGTTTGGTCATCAAGCTATAGTTCAAAATCGTGCTTGGTTCCATGTATAAAGGTAATAACCGAAAACCCTACTCTTGGTGATTTAGTGATTTTAAGATTTTGATGAAGTCCATTTATATGTATTTGTTTATGGAAATGGTTTATAATAAGTTTATTTTGAGCCCTTAAGTTTCCATTTTTAATTTTATGTGGTTGTGATCGTGTTTACATTATTTTTACGCATGGTTGTGTGCAAATGAGAACATAAACGTTTTTAGTGACTAGACGTCCTCAAGAATAGGTCACGGATTTTGGCTATTTTGACCCCCTTAGGTTTTGATTTTGGGATTTGGTAAAACACAACATTTTAAGAAAATTTTGTTACGGTTGTTTTTGCATCAAATAGCCTTTGGCCAAAAAAGACACTACTATAGGTTTTTCGAGTGGTATTCACTCGATGCCCAAAGTTGGGAACAAAATCCGAACACAGAAATTAGTCTCGGGTTTTATTAAAAACGGACCACTTAGAGTCCGAACCGGACTTTGGGCTCAAGAAAGTTGTAGATCTCATCGAGACCTTGAGAACGACCTATGCGTGTTTTAAAAATTTGGCCGTTTCAGGCCATAAATAAAGGCGTTTTCAAAACAATGCAAAACTGGGATTTTTTGTAAAAATTGGGCACATAGGCCACGGGTTTAGTAAGATTAGGGCTGATTAGAGTTGGAATTGAGCTCCAAGGTAAACATGAGATTTGTTTATCTCGTCGAGGATGAAAACTTTCCTGTTCACTAAATTTATAAACAAAGTCGTTTCAGTCAAGTTTCAAAACAGTTTTCAAAAGTGGTTCAAAAACCACCTTTAAAATGCAACCTCCAAAATGTGTTTTGACACTTTAAAATATAAACATGGTTATCACAAAAACGTCCCCCACCTTCCAATAGGTTGATAAGGGGACGGGTTCCAAACACATAATTTTTTCAAGAATTTTATAAGTTAACCAAAATGATTTTCTTAAATAAACAAAACAGTGTGTGTAGCTCGGTAGGCTATCACACCAAACAAGCCTTAGTAGCCCGGTAGGATACTACACCAAACAAGCCTTAGTAGCCCGATAGGATACTACACCAAACAAGCGATAGTGGCCCTGTAGGCCACTACACCAACGAATAGTAGCCCAGTAGGCTACCACACCCAAACAAGCAAAGTAACCCGACCGGTTACTACACCAAGTTTACGCATAGAAACTCGGTAGGCTACCTAGTTACCAATACGTGAGGTAACCGGTTAGATGACTGGTCGGCAACCAGTCAAGGATCGTGTTCTGAATGACACTATGAGGAATGGTGATTAATCTGTCAAGAAGACAGTTAATCAAACAACCATAGGAGTTAGATGCTAAATCCCCAAAATAGGTCAATAGGATACCGATGGGGCTCGGTACTACATAGAAACACAAGTAATAGTCACTAACAGTATTAGTGACTCAGTGAAGGTGATGATAAGATATGTTATTGATGACAGGTGGTAACCTGTAAGCTGATAAAGGCGTGAGTATGGGTATGCATTTGCTTGTAATTTAGGTAAGTACAACTCCATCTACGGTATAAACAAAATGTATTTAAAATGATGTTTTTATAGTATGTCTAGTTTGTATGCCATGCACATGTTGATGCAGAGCATATTCAAGAGCATATAGTTTCACTATCAAGTAGATTGGTGAAAGATCATGTTAGATGCCATACGTCCCTACCGCATAGGATTAGGGACAGCTTAGAGAAGCACGTGGCTAGAAAAAATAAATAAGATGGAAATTTATAGGCGTGTCGTACCAGCCTTTTCAGTCAAAAGGGTTTTTAAGATAAGTTAAAGCAGAAAGTTGAGCATCCATTGATGGCTCTCTGACTTTTTAACCACGGCATTACCGATGGTCTGTGCACACATGGTACTGACACATGGGTCCTATATAGACAAGAAGAAAAAGAAAAGAAAAGTTTGAAGTATAAATGAACATAACCAGATCATGCATTCGTTATAGTTCACCATGCTTCTAGTTACAGTAAGATGCATTTTAATACAAGATGTTTTCTGTTATGCATAATGTGTGTAAACTTTTATATTCAATGATATGTTATGTGATAATATGTGATTTGTTGCATGGTATATGACATGCTTATATGATTTTAAATATGTATTATGTTTAAACATGTTTTGCGGTAACATGTTGTACTTACTGGGCGTAAAGCTCACAGAGTGTGTTCATGCTATAGGTAAGCATCCTATGGCTTAATCATCTATAGGCGATGACGGCAGCGGAGGAGGATGTGAGGGGAGGTTGTGGACACACCATGAGTATTCTTCCCATAATTTTTGAGTAAACAGTATTTATGAATAGTGATCATTAAATAGTATTTTTGAATAGTGATGGTTAAACAGTATTTTTAAATAGTAACTGTTAAGTGGTATTTTTGAATAGTAACCAATAAATAGTATTTTTGAACAGTAATCATTAAATAGTATTTATGAATAGTAACCATTAAACAGTATTTCGAATAGCAACTGTTAAGTGGTATTTTTGAATAGTAGCCATGAATAGTATACGTACATGAATAGTAAATACGTACAAAGTAAAAAAAAAACCCTAAAATTATGGTATCTAATTAAGTAACTTTACGTATCAATTGCAAGAAAGTATAAGTATTATTTAAAGTAAGCAGTTTTTAAGTGACGGTCCAGGCCACTGAGGGCACGGGGCGTCACAGTATACAAATTATGTACCCAACGAACCGATCTATAAGCTTACTACCTCTAAGATGCTTTAGCCATTGGAACATCAAAGTACACAAGTCATATGTATGAAGTAGTTCATCTACTCAGGATTAATGTTATAGCATAATGAATGTCAAAAGCAGATTGATCCATTCATAGCGGACTACGTAGATCAATCATGCTTTAGTCCCGGTCCAACATGTCACCACTAAGCAACATATCTATGACTTTACTTGGGAGTCTATGCTCCAGACCGTTAAGACAAACTGTCCCCACCATGACTTTAGAAATATAATAGTCTTAACATGAGTTAGATGCTCGGTCTAACCCTATAGATTACAGACCATAATTTAGACTGCTTAGTTTAGAACATTGTCTTCTTGCATACAAAAGTCCATTGCATGCAACGTTCTAACAGTTTAACACAAACAGTCAGTGAGCCATATTTGCTTATATTTACTTTAACATGTAAATAGAATAAGGACAATCAGCAATATAATGAATAACCTCTATCTATAATTTTATTATCCAGTTCAAAATAAAATACATTAATTGTCTTTCATGCTTAGGGCATTTCCTAACATCTGTGGTCTGAGTGAACTATAGTGGCAGGACCCTTATTTAGAGACTTGCATGAGGTGATCCTTTGAATTTGAATTGGACCAAGAGAAGATTTTCTCCCCTTCTTCCACACAAAATCTGAATTCACTATAGGTAAAAAACATGGGAAGATTTGGTCACCCTAACAAGATTTTGTATTCAAAATTCAAAGATGATTTTAACTTGAATTTTTATCTCCTCATTTATCCACTAAAACTGAATTTCCCCTAGGCCAAGAAACATGGCTAGATTCGGCCATCTAAGTGTGAGGAGAATCAAAATTAAAATAGGATTTTCTAACTTGAATTTCCTTTCATCATTATCCATAAAAAACCGAATCCTCCTAGGGTGGGATTCCCTTAACAAATTTGGCCACATTTAGAGGATTTAGGATTCAAAATTCAAGTATGATTCGAATAAGATCTTCTTCTCCCTTATCCACAAGAAAACCAAATTTTATTATGAGGATTTATCTACAACAAATTCGTTTACATTTGATTTTGTGATTTAAAATTTGAATTCACATTTCAAAGTTCAAATTTCAAAATTCAAACTCAAATTCAAATTTCAAATTTCAAAATTTAAATTTTAAATTCAAACATCAAATTCAAATTTCAAATTTCAATTTCAAATTCAAATTTCAATTTCAAAATTTAAATTTCAAATTTCAAACTCCACAAAAAAACTTGTATTTCAAATTTTTGCCATCATGGATAATTTTCCACAACTCTAATTTAAACTCAAATAAAATCTTAGCAACTTTATTATTTGGAATTTGAATAATTATGTAATCTCTTATCCAAAACAAAATTTGAATTCAACAGGAAAGAATCTTGTTTATCACCCAATATCCATGCAAGTCAACCAACCAATAAGTATATCCTAATCAATTTGTCATCTGTTAAGGAATTATGTGGAGCTAGTAGAGGGACCACTTGGACATATATAATCGGGCTCTCATGAATCCATATGATCGTTACTCTATACTGACCAACTCAATCATATGATCACTAATTTCAGAGTCATACTACTATAAACCTGAAACTGAACTCCCAATTATATACCGTATTACGAAAGCCTATGACCAGCTATTATCCAATGACCTTGTCATGTATGCAAAACCCTCATATAATATCCATGATCAGCCTTAGGTCAAAGTCCATTTATCCCACTGATCAAGCTATCTTAAAGTTCCATTATACTACCGAATAAGAAAATGATTATTCACTATATATGAATAAGAAGTCATTCGCCTAGCAGACGACCCAATGCCTTGTCTATTTTCACATCAAGTATAATGCCTTTTAGAGGATACCCTTAACTCCTTATTAGAGTTATGATTCCAATATCTGTAAACAAACCCTCTATTGTATACAAATCATATACCTAACAAACTGATCTATAAGCTTACTACCTCTGAGACGCTTTAGCCATTAGAACATCAAAGTACACAAGTCATATACATGAAGTAGTTCATTTACTCAAAATTAAGATTATTGCATAATGAACATCAAAAGCAGATTGATCCACTCATAGTGGACTACACAGATCAATCATGCTTTAGTACCGCTCAAATATGTCACCACCAAGCAACATATCTATGTCTCTACTGTAATGACCCCCATGTTCCTGAAACCTTATTACTATATAATAAGTAATTAAGTTATCAATACAATGTAATTTTTCCAGTTAGATAAATTAAATGGGTACAGAAACGTTTAATTACTATTTATGTAGTGAAAGGGGCAACCGACAGTGAAATCAATTCACCTTAGTACATGTGAGTGTGTGTGTAAGACACACAGTATTAAGAAACTGATCCAAATGGCTATTTCTTGACACAAAACTAATGAGCTACTCATCAGTACGCTCAAACTGGTTATCTGAGCACAACAGCGATAATTACGCTGATAGATGTATAGTATCGAGAAAAAAGGTCTAGATGACCTCTTCTCACTCAAAAACTGACAAAATCAGTGTCAGAATGCTCAGACTAATCAGTTAAACAGAAAGCAGTGAATAGTAGATACGTAATGTTAGGTTAATGGCCAAGACGGCCTTAATTTGACATAAAACTGATATATTTACAGTCAGTAGGCTCAATTTAGTCAATTGAGCACAAAACGCAAAATTTTGTTTGAGAGATATGCAGTATCGGGAAAGTGGTCAAGACGACCTTTTCTCATCCCGAAACTGATATATTTAGACTCAGTACGCTCAAATTAGTCAATTGAGAGCAAAACACGTTTTTCGAGTGAGGTTACACAGATCCTGAAAACTGGTCAAGATGACCTCAGATGGACATAAAACTGATAAATTTGAAATCAGTATGTCCAAATTAGTCAGGATAGACTGTATTTGCAATTTCGTACGAAATAACCTCGTTATGCGTGCGTAGTATCAACACAGTATAGGCACAACCACAATACAGGAAATGAATAGTAAATAGACTCAGAATCGGCTCATAGGCACTACAACCCGACCGAGAATAATCACTATAAGAATCGGATCAAGAAAATCTATTTTCGATCAAAATCTAGAACATCGTCAAAAAAGGACCAAACACTGTTGGAGGAAATTAGATTGTAAAGAGAAGTTTTTGTAGATTAATTTTCCCCTTAGAAATTCGTATATTTCAGCTGGAAAAGTAGCAAAATTTAGATGCAAAGTAGCCCAAAAGTTGCTTTAAAATATTGATATAGGCTTATGACACATTGAATAAAAAATGAAATAGTTGATGAGTGACATTGCCTAGCATTTAAGGCATTTTGGCTTCCTTTTGTGTGCAGCCAACCTTCAGTTTTTATGTGGGCAAATGGCAGGAAATTTGTTGCCCAATTTAGCTAAGTTTTGGTTTAATTGAGTGGGTTTTAGGTTGATTAATCTTGGTTAGTTTTGCCTATAAAAGGATGTGCTTAGCCTAGGGTGTCATTTTCTTCTTTTGCTCACCCAAAGACACAACTTTTCTCTCCCTTTCTCTTTAGAAAATCTGACCCCTTTTTAGCCAAGAGACAGTGCCAAAACTTAGCCAAAAACACACCAAATCTTCACCCAAAAAATCAGCCCTAACCTAGCTTGTGTTGGAGCCATTACCTCAAGCCATTTCAAGGTTGTTTTTGATAAGGTTCTAGAACCGATCTTTATGGTTTTGTTGGCTTTCTTTTGGCTTAATAATAAAAGAAAATTTTGTATTCTTTTAGCCAAAAGCCGACCCCTTTTGTTTACCTAGGACCACATGGATTTTGGTCACCAACTCCCCTTGGTTCGGATTGTGTTAGATCAAGCACACTAAGGTAAAACACCGAAAACCCTCTTTTGTGGTTAGTTTCGTTTAAGTTTGATATCAAGAAATTTATGTGTATTTATTTAAGCAATGGGTTATAATAATCTTTATTTTGAGCCCTTAGCATCTTGATTATGTATTTTTGTGGTTGTGTGCTTGAGCTTTAAGTTTTTATGGATGGATGTGTGAATGGATGTTTTAGGGTTGGCTGGGAACCAACTTATCTTAGTTTTTAGGCCACGGGTTTGGCCACTTTCGGACATGTTATGGTCTGATTTTGGGAATTTGTAAAAACATAAAGTTTTAAGGAAATTTCGTTACGAGCATTTTGCCATCAAATAGCCTTTAGCCAAAATAATTCTAATATAGGTTTTCAAGGCAATTTTCAACCAGAGTTCAAAACTGGGACTAAAATCCTAAGCAACAGGAACAGTCACGGATTTTTATAAAAATGACCAACTTGGAGTCTGAACCGGATCTCGGACCCAATACAAAAGTTTTAGATCTCATCGAAATCTTTAAGATGACTCATGTGGCTTTTAAAAATTTGGCCATTTCAAGCCCCAAACAAAGCCATTTTTAAATAAGCATAAAATTGGAATTTTTCTAAAACTGAGCACAAGTTTTAGCCACAGGTTTGATGAGTTTACAACCTGTTAGATTTTGATTCAAGCTCCGAAATGAACATGAGATTTGTTCTTCTCGTTGAGGACTAAAAGTTTCATGTTCTCCAAATTCACAAATTTAACCGTTTCGAACAAGTTTTAAACAGTATTTTGTAAGATGGTTCAAGAACTACTTTTAAATATGGACACCCAAAATGTGTTCTTTCCCTTTTAAAATGGAAAAATGGTTTTGATAAAACACCACCACCTTCCAAAGGGATGATATGGGGACGATTTCAAAGAGCATAGATTTTCCTCAAAACTTTATAAGATTTCTAAATCAACTTTCTTAAAAATTTAATAAACAGTAGAGGTAGCCCGATTGGCTACTACACCAAATACACAGAGTAACCCGGTAGGCTACATAGTCAATGATGCGTGAGATAACCGGTCAGTTGACGGGTTAGTTAGCCAATCAAGGGCCGAGTTTGAATGAGATAGTGAGGAATGGTGATTAATTTGTCAAGTGGACAAATTAATCAAGTATGATTAGAAATTAGATACCAAATTCCTAAAGTAGAGCAGTTGGGTATCGATAGGCATCAGTACTATACAACAATAAAATTTATAGTCACTAACGACCATAGTCACCTAAGAGCCAAGTTTAACAAAGATACGTTATGATTATAGGTCGTTACCTGTAAATCTCAACGAAGGTGAAGTACAAATTGTCGGCTGACAAGTATGTACAACTCCGCCTATAGCATGAGTAAAAATGAGTTTAAAGGATTGTTTTTACACTATGTCTGTTTATAGTTCATAATCGTGTAGATTAATGAAAGCATGAGTTAGATGCCATACATCCCTATTACGTAAGATTAGGGGATAGCCTAGTAGAGCATATGGCCTGATCAGATAAAGAATTGGGTAACAAGAATAAAGGTATCAATATAACGGGCCATGGCCCATAAAGTATAACAAGGTGAATCTTATAATATATGACGGGCCAAGGCCTATAAAAAATATCCATAACGGGCCAAGGCCTATGATCACGAGTGTTCCCGATGATCCGCGCGCAATAGTACTAACACCAGGGCCCTTTCAGATAAGGAAAGATAATGAATAATGAAGCATAATATGAGCATAATCGGTTCATGCCTTGTTCATGATATGCATTAGCTATAGTTACAATATGCTTCTAGTTATAGTTGAAATGTATCCAGTTACATGATGTTTTCTGTTATGCATTTAGTTATGTGATGCTTCAGTTATGCATTCAGTTATGTGTGATGCTTTGGTTTGCATTCAGTATGTGGAATGATTCAGTGTATAGTACATGTTGTGTGTACATGACATGCTTATATATTTTAAGTATGAATTATGTTTTAAACATGTTTTGCGGATGACATGTTGTACTTATTGGGCGTAAAGCTCACAGTGTACATTCATGCTGCAAGTAAGCGACCTATAGCTTAGACCTCGATGGACAATGATGACAGTAAAGGCGGATGTGAGGGTGAGGTTATGGATAGCACCGCAAGTGTTGACTTCCGCACAGTATTAAACAAACATTTTATTTTTAAATAGTAACCAGTTAAGTAATTTCGTAAGTATGTATGTAAGATTAAATTTCAGCCGTCTTAGACCTTTGTATTTGTAAAGTATATGTATGCACGTGAATAATAGAACATATATATATATAAATCCCTAAAATTATAGTGTTAAGTAAGTAAGTTTAAGTATCAGTAGCTTTAAGTGACGGTCTAGGCCACTCAGGGTCCGGGCTATCACATCTACTCGGGAGTCAATGCTCTGAACAGTCAAGACAAACTATCCCCACCATGGCTTTAGACAACATAATAGTCTTAACATGAGTTGGATGCTTAGTCTAACCCTATAGACTATAGACCATAATTTAGACTCTTACTTTAGAACATTGTCTTCTCACATACAAAAAGTCCATTGCATGCAACATTCTAACAGTTTAACATAAGCAGTTAGTGAGCCATATTTGCTTACATTTACTTTAACATATAAATTGAATAAGGACTGTTAGGAAATGCCCTAAGCGTTTGATGTATTTTATTTTGAACTAGATGATAAAATTATATATAGAGGTTTTTCATTACATTGTTGTTCGTCCTTATTTTATTTACATGTTAAAGTAAATGTAAGCAAATATGGCTGACTGACTGCTTGTGTTAAAACTATTAGAACGTTGCATACAATGAACTTTTGTATGTGAGAAGACAATGTTTTAAAGTAACCAATCTAAACTAAGGTCTGTAGTCTATGGGGTTAGACTGAGTATCTAACTCATGTTAAGACTATTATGTTATCTAAAGCTATGGTGCGGACGGTTTGTCTTGACTGTCGGAGAATAGAATCCCAAGTAGAGACATAGATATGTTGCTTGGTGGTGACATATTAGACCGGGACTAAAGCATGATTGATCTACGTAGTTCATTATGAGTGGATCAATCTGCTTTTGACGTTCATTATGCAATAACCTTAATCCTGAGTAAATGAACTACTTCATGTATATGACTTGTGTATTTTGATGTTCCAATGGCTAAAGCGTCTCAGAGGTAGTAAGCTTATAGACTGGTTCATGAGGTGTATAACTTGCATATGATGAAGGGTTTATTTACAGATATGGGAATCATAACTCTAAGGAGTTAAAGATATCTTCTTAAAGGCATTATACTGGATGTGAAAATGGACAAGGCCTTGGGTCGTCTGCTGGGCGGATGACTTCTTATTCACACATGTTGAATAATCATTTTCTTATTCGGTAGTATAATGGAAATTTAAGATAGCCTGATCGGTAGGATTGAACGGAGTTTGACCTAAGGCTGGTCATAGATATCATATGAGGGATTTTTCATATATGACAAGGTCATTGGACATTAGCTTGTCACAGGCTTTTGTAATACGGTATATAATTGGGAATTTAGTTTTAGGTTTATAGTGGTGTGACTCTGAAATTAGTGATCATATGATTGAGTTGTTTGGTACAGAATAATGATCATATGGATTCACAGGAGCCTGATTATATATGTCCACTTGGTCCCTCTACTAGTTCCACATAATTCCTTAGCGAATAGAAAATTGATCAGTGTATGCTTATTGGCTAGTTGATTATGCATAGATGGTGTTAACATAGGATCAGGATGGTGGACAATATTCTCTCCGGTTGAATTCAGATTTTGTTTTGGATAATAGAGTACACAATTATTCAAACTCTAAATAAAGTTGCCATGATTTTATTTGAAATTGAATTGGAGTTGTAGAAAATTATCCATGAGGACAAAATTTGAAATACAACTTTTTGTGGATTTTGAAATTTGAATTTTGAAATTTGAAATTTAAATTTTGAATTTGAAATTTAAATTTTTAATTTGAAATTTGAAATTTGAATTCGAAATTTAAATTTGAAATTTGAATTTGAAGTTTGAATTTTGAAATTTGAACTTTGAAATTTAAATTCAAATTTTGAACCACAATCCATGTAGGATTCAAATTTTTTGTGGATAATCCACAAGATGAAATTCAGTTTTGATTTGGATAAAGGAGAGGAAAATCTTGTTTGAATTCTGCTTGAATTTTGAGTCCTATATCTATCCACAGATTTTATGGGATACGAATGCAGGGAAAATTCAAGTTTCAATCCTAGTTGAATTTTGATTCTCTACCCTCAAGAATGGCCAAAAATTATTGGATAAACCTAAGGGTGATTTTCGGTTATTAATGGATAAGGATGAGATAAAATTTACGCTAGAAAATCATATTTGAACTTTGATTCTCCTCACATTAAAGTGGTTGAATCTAGCCTTGTTTATGGCCTAGGAAAATTCAGTTTTATTATGGATAAATGAGGAGATAAAATTCAAGTTAAAATCCTGTTGGAATTTAGATTGCAAAAATCCTAAAGTAGCCAAATGTACCCTTGATTTTGGCCTAGGGAAAATTCAAATTTTTGTGAGTGGATTAGGGAGAATCTTCTCCTAATCCAATTCGAATTCAAGGAATCACCTCATGCCAGTCTATAAATAGGGGTCCTGCCACTCCAGTTCTCTCAGAGCATAGACTCTCAGGTGAGCAGGTTTATTGTTGCATAACTCACTGTGACAATAAGTTCTTTAGAGATCTGGGCGGTCGGAAGGAGACTAGCAGTGCTAGCATACCGGTCAAGGAACTGAGTGCCCACACATTCTGCCATCCGGGAATTGGAGAATAGTAGAGAAGACTAGTTGGTTGAAGCCCTCCAGTCATTTTCTTCCTATAGTTTGGCATCCTCTTGAGGTATGAGTTTTATTGTTGTTAGTTTATTGTATATGGCATCATGAGATATTTAACGATCTTGAAAATTTTTTGTTATTCCACTGTGCCCCTCTGATGCATTTTTATCGATTTTTTCCAACAATTGATATCAGAGCCACCTTGTGACTATGCCATGTACATAAGTTAGACAATTAGTTAGTCTTTTATTTTTGTATGGATTTGATATTTAGAGAGTGGCATTCTAAGATTCCTTTATGTTGTTATCATGTATTATGTATGTAGTATGTGGTTATTTTAATTTTTTGAATTATTATAAGCATGCTATTTTTATGCCGGTTATGGTTCCTTAGAATTTAGAAAATTGCATCTAGGAATTTTATGTAATTATGGGGGCGGTTCATAATCATCGTAATTTTCCCATAGATTTTAATTTTTGTCTCTTATAATTATTATGATTAGAATTTTTATACACCAAAAACAGTTTAGGAAATTTTATGTAACTATTCTTGGAGGAAATTAAAGTATGAAGACCATAATTTATTTTTCCTAAATGTTAAATTTAATTTAAATGTTGAAATTTTGTTTGTGTGGAAAATTCCAATTTAATTAGGATTCAAATTAATTTTTGGAGATTCTAAGGGAAAAATTGGAATATGGCATAGAAATCGAGGACCGACCCCCTCGGGATAGGCCACCGGCCTTGGGGGGGCTGTAGCCCTTCCCCTGGGGTAGGATGGGGCTGTGGCAGCCCCTGTCCAGACCTAGACCACCCACGACCGTAGGCTTTGCTTGCAGCTAGGGGTGGTCGTGGCCTCCCCAAGGACTGCCTAGGCCCTGGGCTGTAGCCCATGGCTATAGGCGTTGCCTGCAGCCTAGCGGGCTACTACGCCCACCCGGGTATGCAGCCTATGGCTGCAGGCGCTGCCTGCAGCCTGGCGGCTGCTATGCCTACCCGGGACATACAGCTTGGGGCTGCATGACATGGCTGCGCACGACCTGTGGCCTTGGGCTGCCAGCCCCCCGAGGGCTGCCTACGGTGGCTGTGGGCTGCCTATGGCGGCTGTGGGCCTTCACGGCCCGTGGACCGATGGGTCGAGAAACGAAAATTTTGATTTTTAAATTTGAGATTTAATTTTAAATCATGTTTATTAATATGTAATTGAAAATTTTAAAATTTTGAAATTACATATTATTACACATGAAATTTAAATTGTTTAAAATTTGAATTTGAAATTCGAATTTGAAATTTGAATTTGAAATTTAAATTTTAAATGATTCTTGGGATGAGAAATAAATGGAGAGGCTACATAAAGATGGATACAAGAAGACAAAACAAAATTCAAGACCCAAAGAATGCTTTGGATGGAATTTGTAATCTTTATTTTCTTTGTTCTAGGATGAAACCATGGCTTAGTTATTTTCCTGTCAATTATTTTTTCTATGATATGTCATGGATGGATGAATATGTATTGATGGATGATTTGTATGCATATTTGATAACATGTCATATAGGATAGGTTAATGCCACTCATACTATATTGATCATACATATTTGTCAAAACTTGCATGTTTTTCAAAATATTGAGTAGGAGAGGATTTCAAACAAAACGCACGGCCTCCATTGTTGATCTATATGTGAAAGCATGGTAACGCCTCGCGTCAGTTCTGCCCTGACAATACCCCTCGGTAGGTGTTTACCACCACCAGTATACTAGGTTGGATCTCCTATGTGGAAAACGTGTTCGGGCACGATTCTATTCACGACCACCCCTCGGTGGCTTGTTAGGACGTGGATCAGGCTACGTAAACAATGGTTATACACTCCAGACTCGTTCAGTTATTAACCTTCCCTAAAAACTTTGTTAACTAAACTGGTGGCCAAAATAAACGGTTATTAATATGTCTTAACCTTGGAGGATTTAAGGCAACATATATTAATTGGACAGGGTCTATGTTCTAGCTATTTGTCTCATGACCACTCCTTGGTGGCTTGGGGCAATAGGTGCTGAGAATTACCAGTGCAATACTACATGTTTTTCAAGTTTCATGTAGGAGCATACTTGTATGTTTCATTTGCTAAATTATCTATATATTTGCTTAGGTTTTGTAATGATGTTTAGTATAATTTTATTTCAGTTCAAAATGTCACCGACACCCTTCATTTCAATACTTACTTAAAATAAGTTGAATGGTGATAATTATAAAGACTGGAAAAGAAATCTACTAATAGTTCTCAGTGGCGAGAGACACAAGTTCATGTTGGATGAACCATGCCCACTTGGGCCCAAACCTGACACATTGCTTGAAGAGATCCTGGTTGCCTATACTTGTTGGAGAGAATCTAATGAGATAGCTCGGTGCTACATTCTTCCTAGCATGACTAGTGCTTTACAAAAGCAGCATGAGACTTATCAAGTTACTAGGGAGATCATGGAAAATCTGGAAGACATGTTTCGAGGCCAAGAAAAATTGGCTTGACAGTCTGCTATCACCAGTATTATGAACTCTAAGCAGAAGGCAGGTACTCTGGTGAAGAACCATATGATCACTCTAATGGGATTATTTGTTGAGGCTACCAAAAATAGTGCTGAGTTGGATTATAACACCCAGATCAAAATGGTGTTTAAAACTCTATCTAAGGATTTTGTGGGGTTGAAGGCCACATATAATCTGGCGATAAGAGAGTTAGGACTCACAAAGCTCATGAAGTAACTCCAAGCTTATGAGCTGATGATCAGGGATGGGGATGTGGTCTAACCAAAAGGAGAGGCCAATTTGGCAAAATCTTCCAAACCCCTTATGGAAGAGGAAGAGGCCAAATATGAAGCAAGTGGCTTCCAGTTCTTCTAATCCTCTTGTCTTGGATGGGAAGAAGAAGAACAAGAATAAGAAGCCCAAGGACCCTAAAAAGTCTAAGTGCTTCCACTGTGGGAAGGTAGGTCACTTTAAGAAGGCTTGCCGGGAATTTCTAGCCGCCAAGGGCAAGGTGTGAAGACCCTCTCTACGTAGGGATTTTCCAGAGTTATTACAGTCCACTTTAAGGTCAGCTGTAATAATCTGTGTTCTTATGAGTCGTCAACTCCTAGATTTTTTTTTAACTTTCTTTCTAAGTTGATAAAACTCTTACCATTTAATATATACATATTTTTGTAAAATTTAACTAGCAGTATAAAAAGTCATAATACCATGTTACAAGTACTATAGTAGATGTTGTACATAATACAAACTTATTTTACATTATATTACAATACTTTAAAACTTTGCATAATGCTACTCAGGGGAAGTCATGTAGTTGGACCATTTCCCTTGCCCAGTCCTCTGGCTCATGCATCTCCATCTCGGCATCCATTAGGCATCTAATGGTGTACCGGCTTTTAACCTGCAACACGAACAACTTGGTGAGCGACAGGCTCAGTAAGTTCAAACATAACAATCAATAATATAAACCATAGTGAGTTAAAAGGAATAGCGACCTTAACCTAAACCCTAAGACATGTCAGTTTCACCTATATTGTAAAACATATTATACTAGATTATGCTTGGTTATGAGAACAATTTAAATCTTAGGTCATTATCTTATTTTAGGTTCTGGTTTTGGGCCCCAATGTTGGTCGTACCATTTTGCGTGCTTGACTGAGAAGGACGCTGGGGTGCGACCCATTGGCCACTCCTCTACAGTCTAAAACAACTTAGGAAACCATCCCATAGGTTAAAAGGTAGGTACGCCAATAAATGGTGTTATTACCTTCTTTTCTATAGTTTCGGTCCTGTGACATTTTCAATATCACTAGATCCGAGACCCTTATATTGCATGTTTTAGTTTTTCTTAGTAAGTGTAGTTTCAATTATTGCTCTTAGTGCATTCTACACTGATTTAGTGTGTCATGCATTAACTTATATAACTACATATTCTATAATTTAAAATATTTAAAAATACTGTAAATGTTTATGTTGCAGACAATTAAATGTCTGAACTTACAGAAAATTTACTAACGTCCTCGCCTTGACTTCCACCAACAGTCCCTGTCGCCTATCCGTTGAGTTCCTATAACCGAGGTATACAACGTTTATTCATACTGAAATTTTAGATATTTAAATTTCATAAAATATCTAAAATTTACTTTTCATATCCTAATCCACATTTTTACACTTTAATATTTCATTTTAAGCTTTTTCTAAAATTTTCTGCCAAAATTACCATTTTACCACTGACTACGATTTCCCCTTTTAAACTGCATTTTTGGCCTTAAAAATCTTAATTCTAGTTGTATTGGATCATTTCGAGTCGTAGGGCTTTAATGGTTCGTTTTGACCGATTTGGACATTTTTGGTCAAAATGACCATTTTGCTCCTATCGGGTCCTTGGGCTGTAACTATTTTATTTTACTATACTAATGGAATTTTCTGAACTTAGAAGTCTTAAAATAATTTTTCCTAAGCTTTGGTAAATTTTTACAACCCTAATTATTATAAAATTGCTAACTTTTTATCACCCGACCCTTGGGTGATACTATTCTGACCTAGGGGGCGCTTTCTCGTTTTTCTATCATTTCTGGGCTCCGGATGGACGTTTTACTAATTCTTAAAACATTCATTCTTCCCCCTTCCCTTGGTCTAGGTCACCAAGGGGGCTCGGCTTTTCTTTCTCGACCCTAATTTAACCCTCATTTCCTAAAATACCCCTTGTGTGGTCTTAAAAAATTTCGGCAGCATTTCCGTTGAAATTTAAGGCTTCCGGCGTTTAGGACACATCTCAAAATCATCTATCCTAACTAATCTACCAAGTACTATACTAGAGGCCTAATTTTTATGCAAAAGTGCTAACTTTTTGCACAAAAATTTCAACATAACACTCATTGACCAAAACTTGAATTTTAATACCAATATGCATCACACTTAGCCTTATTTTTCATTCTAACCCCACGGTTTCAACATATAGGTTAACCAACAATTTTAATCCCATTATCAACCCTTGACAACCTTAGGTTTAACATATAGGAAAGATTCTTTTTAATCTTTCACATACAAGTTTTTAAATAAAACTTATACAAATTTCCATACTTAAAACCATTACACACAACACATTTGCACATAAACTTTATTAAGTTCTCTAACTTACCCCATGGCCTCACCATGACCAACATACACCAATTTTTTTTTTTTTCCAAGTTCCCAATTACACCATAAAACCATTCCAATTACCACAACATTTTTTCATACACAAAACACCAAATTCTTATGCAAATTTTTTCACTAAACCCTAATCCCAAACTCATGGATTTTTCATTACAAAACCTACCAAAATTTTGTTTTAAATTTTCAAGCTTACATAGATTTCATTTTAAACTAATTCATACCAAATCAACCATAGCTAAACAATTTTTTTCTGCCTTTAGCCCTATGTACATGCCACGGTTTTGCACTAAGAAAACCTAGGAAAAATTCAAGTTCTTGCATTCCAAACTCATCAAATTCATCACTAAAATTTGTTTCAATCATAACCATACTCTAATACATAAACAACAACATAAAACTCAAACTTTTTCATCAACAAACCCACTATTTCGGCCACTATTTTTCAGCCAAAAAGAAGCAAGAAAAACTGAGTTTTTGAAGGTTACCTTGCTAGAAATACTTCTTGCCACTTAGAGATGAAATTGAACACCAAAACTTGAAGATTTTTGGCTTGAAAATGGGTGGGAAACTCACAGTTTCAATGGAGAACAAAGGGCTATTGTTTTCTGAATTTCTTGGCTAGTTTCCACATTGGTTTTCAGTAGAAAATGGATATATATAGCAGCCCATAAAGTTAGGGATTTAGTTGCAAACTAGTTGGCAATTTGGCAAAACCTTTTAGGACTTAGTTGCAACTTTTGGAGGGTCTTTTTATAACTTTTTTCTTGCTGTTTTCTAGCTATCAAAACATATCCATTTTGCTTAAAGAAAATCCATGGCATTTTGGCTTAATCCTAACCCTTGGATCAAAAAGTATTAAATCCTAGCCATTAATGCTTGGATTTCTTTCCACCATTAACTTAATTAATTTAATTATGACATCATGCTAATGAGGTCATCAAATTAGAATCTAGTTCACTTGTAGTTAGTTTTCGGTTGCAATCCAACTGAAAATTACCCAAGACCAAATTTTGCTGAAATCGCACCGGAGGTTTTTTGAGGCCATCCACGCGCTCGGTTTGATCTAATATACTGTCATTTGGCCAAAAATACTGTTTACGATTTTTCGTCTTTTAGTGAAACACATACTTTTGTTAGTGTTTTCGGTTCCAACTTGGTACCATTTTCCCCCGTTTTAACTGGATAAAATTTTCTACAGTCGAATTCATGATTCTTGACCTTTCTAAACATTTGATCGTGTTCTAAACAGTATTAAATCATTTATTTTAAGTTTAAAACTTAAAAAATCACTGTTCACATACATTGTACATAGTCTCTGAGAATGATTAAATTTCTCGGTTGTCACATTCACCCCTCCTTATAGAATTTTCGTCCCTGAAAATTAAAACAAGTAGGGGTACAAAACTTTCATGTTGTCTTCTTGTTCCCACATAGTCTCTTCGACACTATGATTTCTCCAGAGTACTTTGACTAGTGGGATTGTCTTGTTCCTCAGTACTTTCTCCTCGCGGTCTAAAATCTGCACAGGTTGTTCTTCATACGTCATATTGTCTTGAATCTCCACTGGTTCATGCTTCTGTACATGCGATGGATCTGATACATATTTTCTCAGCATGGACACATGAAAAAAATTGTGTACAGCCGACAAATCTGGAGGTAATGCCAACTTATAGGCCACTTTTCTAATACGTTAGATAATTTCAAAAGGTCCAATATTCCTTGGACTCAATTTTCGCTTCTTACCGAAACACATTACGCCTTTCCTTAGCGATACCTTAAGGAATACGAAATCTCCTTTGTTAAACTCTAGAGATTTTCATCGCTTATCCGCATAACTCTTCTGTCGGCTTTGTGCCATCTTCATTCATTGTTGAATCTTCACGATTGCATCTGAAGTTTCTCGAATGAAGTCAGTCTTGTGTAGCTGTTTTTCTCATAGATCATAACAATGAATAGGAGACCTACATTTCCGTCCATACAATGCCTTATAAGGTGCCATTCAGATAGAAGTTTGGTAACTGTTGTTGTAGGAGAATTCCACTAGAGGTAGCTTTTTGTTCCAAACTCCAGGAAAATCTATCACACAAGCGCGGAGCATGTCTTCTAATGTTTAAATAGTTCACTCAGACTGTCCATCTATTTATGGGTGGAAAGCAATACTTAGTCATAACTTTGTTCCCATCGCTTCTTGTACACACTTCCAGAATGTTGAAGTGAATCGGGCATCTCTATCTGAGACAATTGACTTCGGTACTCCATGTAATCAAATGATGTGGGTCATATATAAATTTGCTAATTTATCCAGCGTATATGTTGTCTTCACAGCTACAAATCTAGCAGTCTTTGTCAGGTGATCCACGATAACCCAAATAGTGTTAAAGCCTTCACGCGTCTTAGGTAGTCCTACTACGAAATCCATTTTAACGTGCTTCCACTTCCATTCCGGAATTTCCAAAGGCTCTAGTTTTCCACTTGGATGCTGATGTTCAACCTTGAATTTTTGGCAAGTCATGCATCTACTCACGAAATCCACCATATCAGTTTTCATCCCTTTCCACCAAAATTGTAATTTTAAATCTTGATATAACTTGGTGGCTCCAGGATGCACTGAATACGATATTTCGTGGGCTTCTATCATGATTCACCTTTTTATTTCATCATTGGCCGGAACATAGATCCGTCCTATTTTAGAACCATTCCATCATCAGAAACACTCACATCGGACTTCGAGTCTTTAGAAATCCTTTCTCGAAACTTTGTCACTTGTGGGTCTCATGTCTGAGCCTCCTTGACCTCTTCAAATAATGATGACTTCAAGTAAAGTGTGAATAATCTTCCAAATATTATATCTAACTCCAATGCATTGATCTCCTTCTGTAAGGACTTTAGCAATTCTTCTATTGGCAACCATTGTGGAATCATTGACTTCCTGCTCAAAGCATCTGCTACACGGTTTGCCTTTCTGAGATGGTAGAGGATTTCACAATCGTAGTCCTTTACCAACTCTAGCCATCTTCTTTGTCGCATGTTTAGTTCCTCCTGAGTGAAAAGTACTTCAGGCTTTGGTGATCCATGAAGATTTGACATCGAACTCCATAAAGGTAGTGTCGCCAAATTTTAAGTGTAAACACCACTGCAGCTAGCTCCAAATCATGCGTGGGGTAATTCTTCTCGTGGTCCTTCAACTAGCATGAAGTATAAGCTATTACCTTATCATTTTGCATCAGAACTGCTCCTAGGCCCACTTTCGAAGCATCACTGTAGATGTCGAATCCTTCTCCTTCGATCGGGAGCATAAGGATTGGTGCACCAATCAGATGCCTCTTTAACTCTCTAAAGTTTTTTTTGCATTCTTCTGTCTACTCATACTTTTTCTCCTTCTGTGTTAATGCGGTGAAAGGTGCGGCAAGTCTTGCAAATCCTTCTACGAATCTTCTATAATACTCAGCTAATCCCAGAAAGCTACGAATCTCCAATATGCTTTTTGGTACTGGCCAGTTATTAACAGCTTCTATTTTTGTAGGATCCATAGATATCCCATCTCTAGAGACTACATGCCCTAGAAAATGTGCCTGATCCAACCAAAAATTGCATTTGGAGAATTTTGTATACAGCTGATGATCTCTTAGCGCACGTAGAACGATCCGTAAGTGCTCTTTATGCTCCTTCCAAGTTCTCGAATAAATGAGGATGTCATCAATAAAAACAATGACAAACTTATCTAAGAATTCCTTGAAAACACGGTTCATTAGATCCATGAATGCGGCTGGAGCATTTGTTAATCCAAACGGCATCACTAAAAATTTGTAGTGTCTGTAACGAGTTCTAAATGCTGTCTTGGGAACATCTCCTTTCTTAATCTTTAGCTGATGGTACCCTGAATGCAAATTGATCTTTGAAAACACTATTGTGCCTTTCAACTGATCAAACAGGTCATCAATCCTAGGTAATGGCTACCTATTCTTGATAGTGACCTTATTTAATTCACGATAGTCGATACACATTCTAAGGGTTCCATCCTTCTTTTTAACGAACAAAACAGGAGCACCCCATGGTGAGTAACTTGGTCAAATAAACCTTTTGTCCAATAACTCCTTTAGCTACAATTGTAGTTCTTTCAGCTCCACTGGTGCCATTTGATATGGTGCCTTGGAAATCGGTGCAGTCCTGGGCATCAGATTGATCTCGAAGGAAATTTCATGTTCTGGTGGAATTCGTGGCAGTTCTTTCGGAAATACGTCGAGGAATTCATTAACGATTGGGACATCTTCTAGTTGAATCTTCTTTTCTTCCATTACATTTATCACGTATGCCAAATATCCCGTACAACTATTGGAGAGCAACTTTTTTGCTTCCATTGAACTAATCACCATTCTTCCTGGTCGGTGAGAGGAATCGACATATTCGCAACTCTTTTATTCATCGGCCTCAAAAACCACTTTCTGGTGTCAATACTTAATGGTGGCTTGATATTTTCCCATGAAGTCCATTCCTAAGATGAGATTATAGTCTGCTAACTGTATAACTATGAGATCAACAAATAGCTTCCTATCTGCCACAATTACTGGTACGTGTCATAACCAGCAATCTGACAACAACACTTCACCTGAAGGCAACGTAGTTCTAAATGGTGTTCTCATTCTATCCTTAGCATGTTCTATCTTTGCAGCAAATTCATATGATGCGAAGGAATACGATGCACTAGAATAAAAAAGAACACATGCCATGTGGTTGGAGACAGGAAGGTGACCTGTAACCACATTGGATGTCCCTACTTCAGCATCATCCTTCGTATAGGTCATCATTCAGGCATCGAAACATGGCATATACTCTCATCGTTCAGGTATTTCAGATGGCATTACCGAGGTCCCTTCATACTTAATCTGTAGAGCGCTGTTGTCACAGAGGGAATTATTGACGTGGCTGGAAAGACCTTTGAGTATTGGTTGATTGGTCGGACAATTCTTCGTGAAATGACCTTCCTTTCCACATAGGTAGCAAGCCTGTGTACCATACTAGCATTGACCCTGATGTCTCTTCCCACAAGTTGCACAGGTGGGGTAGGTCGTTCCCGCATTCGCATTAGGCTTCTTTGATTGATTTCGCTGATTGTTAGAAAAATTGCCTTTCCGTTTCTATTATTGCATAGAACCTTGACCGCCTGCCTGTCTTGACTTACCAGCTTGGGTAACCTTATTACCCTGGCCAGTCTGACCACCGGCTTGAGCAGATTTAGCCAACAGCTTTTCCTTTTTCTTTGCTTCCTAAACTTTCTCTTTCTCTTCTCTTTGCTTAGCCAGATGAAACTCTGCTCTGAGAGCCCAGCTAATGTAGTCAGCCATGGTGGTTGGAGGTATCGGTCCACTATCAACCATTATTGATATCTTTGGTCTGAAGGCGCTAATCAGCTTCTGGATCTTTTCCCACTCTGTCGGTACCACATAAGGGCACAATCGAGAAAGCTGGTCGAATCTTCGACATACTTCACTAACCGTCATACATTTTTGCATTAATTCTATAAATTCCTTCTGCTGTGGTCTCAGAGAAGCAGGATCATAGTATTTTTGGTTAAATTCCTCCAAGAAATCATCCCAGGTCATAGTGGTAACGTCCATTCTTAGTCGGACTGTGTCCTACCAAAATCGAGCGTCCTTCCTCGAGACAAACAATGCACACATTACTTTTTCCTATTCTATTAAGTTCATAAAACCCAATATCATCTGTAGCGAAGAAAGCCATGCCTCGCTTCAATAGGGTCAATCGTGCCTTCGAACTCCAGCGGCTTCATTCGACGGAATTGTTCATATAGTGGTCCTAGATTGATAATCTGTTAAGGTACTTGAACTACTGGAGCAACAGGTGGTGGCATAACTGGCTCTGCTGCAGCCACCTGTGGTGCCTGAACCTCTTCTTCATGAACTTGCCGTTGCTCCAAGGCATCTAGTCGTGATCATAACTCCGCGTTTTCTTTCCTTTATAGTTCCAGAAGAGTTCGTATCTCTTCCATTGGGTCAGGTTGGGGAATATGTCTTCCTCTTTGAGTATTCATATTGTATCTTCTTATCCTAGATAACATAAAAGTTAATTATTAAAATTCTTTTTCACAATGCATTTATATAATTTCAACAAATTTGTGAAATCTCATATGAAGCAATGTGAAACAAAAGTCAGATCATCATTGCCATATTTCATTCATTCATGTCTTTACATATCATACATAATTATTTACATACATAAGTCATTACTTTACATGTTATCATGAAGTCACATATATACATATATACATATACATATATATATCACACATCCTTTCCCTATTCACTATAATCAATAGGGAACTCCTCTGGATCTTCTTCATTCTCATCCAAAACGTTCCTTTCTCCAGACGGGGTTCCTTGCTCCATACTACCCTCCTCACATCTCTGTGAAGGACCTGCCTCGTGATCATTCATCATCAACCTTGGTCTGAAAAGACGCTCTAGTAAACATTCCCGTCGTCCTTTCTCACTCTTCGTTCTGTCGATGTGCTCTTCTAACAGCTTTTCTTCAGCCTCAATAGCCATCTCCACGAACTCTCGAACTACACTGGCGTGCAGCAAGTTTACCCTCTATCTTATCTCTATAGGAAGTCCTCTCCAGAATAGCTCACAATACTCCTCTACTGTGACATTAAGTATAGGACATCTCTCCAATATGTTCTTCTCGAACCTCTTGGCATATATGAGTACGATGTCTCCAGATGTCATCTGCAATGTATCTGCTCGATAGATAAACTCTCTAATCTCAGCAAGGTGGGGCATGTGAGACGGTGGAGTACTCCCTCTAGGTCTCTGCACGGTGGGAGAGGCAACTGGACTGATCCGAGCAAACTGAGCTACCATATTCTGTCGAAAGTCAGCCCAGTTGAGCCCTAATAGCTCATCATGATCGCTGTAATCCTAGTAAATCCTAGCGTTTCCCTAGAATTTACTTACTACTAGCATCACCCAATGGTCTTCATTAATATCACATGCTCGCAGTATCATCTCTATCTCATAGAGCCAATCCTACACTCTCATAGATTGTGGACTTCCCTCAAAATACGGAGGCTGACTAGCTCTAAATGCATGTACAGCTTGTGCAGAAACCCTTGTCCCTATCATATGACGTCCACCAACCACTGGTATGTCAATCACTACTAGTGGCGGAGGTTCTGGTGGTGGAACCGGAGCTCTAGGGGTGGTCAATGCAACTACCTGTGGAGCAAGCCTCTCGAGTACTGGAGATCTCATCACCATCCGATGGGCTGGAGGTGGCCTAATGATAGGCCTAGTCCATATCCGGGGTGGCCCTCTGGTACTATATGGTCGCAGGCGCATATAGGGGGGTCTAGTCATCTCGTTCCCTACAAAATGTTTAATTCCGAATGAATAAACATTTATTAATCTAAAAAGAAAACTAACTTACTTGGATGAGCGAGCTGTATATGCATGATGCTAGGTAGGATATGGTCAACCATGCTCTAATACCAAATGTGACGACCCTCTCTACATAGGGATTTTCTAGAGTTATTACGGTCCACTTTAAGGTCAGCTATAATAATTTGTATTCTTATGAGTCATCAACTCCTAGATTTTTTTTTTAACTTTCTTTTTAACTTGATAAAACTCTTATCGTTTAATATATATATATTTTTGTAAAATTTAACTGGCAGTATAAAAAGTCATAATACCATGTTACAAGTACTATAGTAGATGTTGTACATAATACAAACTTATTTTAGATTATATTACAATACTTTAAAACTTTGCATAATGCTACTCAGGGGAAGTCATGTAGTTAGACCACTTCCTTTGCCCAGTCCTCTGGCTCATGCATCTCCATCTCGGCATCCATTAGGCATCTAATGGTATACCAGCTTTTTACCTAAAACATGAACAACCTGGTGAGCGACAGGCTCAGTAAGTTCAAACATAACAGTCAATAATATAAACCATAGTAAGTCAAAGGGAATAGTGACCTTAACCTAAACCCTAAGACATCTTAGTTTCACCTATACTGTAAAACATATTATACTAGATTATGCTTGGTTATGAGAACAATTTAAATCTTAGGTCATTATCTTATTTTAGGTTCTGATTTTGGGTCCCAATGCTGGTCATACCATTTTGCATGCTTGACTGAGACGGACGCTGGGGTCCGACCCACTGGCCACTCATCTACAGTCTAAAACAACTTTGGAAACCATCCCATAGGTCGAAAGGTGGGTACGCCAATAAATGGTGTTATTACCTTCTTTTCTACAGTTCCGGTCCTGTGACATTTTCAATATCACTAGATCCGAGACCCTTATATTACATGTCTTAGTTTTTCTTAGTAAGTGTAGTTTCAATTATTACTCTTAGTGCATTCTACACTGATTTAGTGCGTCATGCATTAACTTATATAACTACACATTCTATAATTTAAAATATTTAAAAATACTATAAATATTCATGTTGTGGACAATTAAATATCTGAACTTATAGAAAATTTGCTAACGTCCTCGCCTTGACTTCCACCAACGGTCCCTTATCGCCTATCCGTTGAGTTCCTATAACCGAGGTATACAACGGTTATTCATACTGAAATTTTAGATATTTAAATTTCATAAAATATCTAAAATTTGCTTTTCGTACCCTAATCCACATTTTTACACTTTAATATTTCATTTTAAGCTTTTTCTAAAATTTTAGGGCAAAATTACCATTTTATCACTGGCTGCGGTTTCCCCTTTTAAACTGCATTTTTGGCCTTAAAAATCTTAATTCTAGTTGTATTGGATCATTTCGGGTCATAACGGCTCTTTTCCTAAATTTTTATCGGGGGTCATAAATAGTAACTTTGACTTTCTCGGCCCTAACGGGTTTTCATTGTAAATCTTGATTTTCTACGACCCTGGACTTGATTTTGACTTCTAAGTATTTAATTCTATGGTTTTAGGGTTTTAATAGCTCGTTTTGACCAATTTGGACTTTTTTGGTCAAAATGACCATTTTACCCCTATCGGGTCCTTGCGCCGTAACTATTTTATTTTACCGTTCTAACGGAATTTTCTAAACTTAGAAATCTTAAAATAATTTTTTGTAAGCATTGGTAAATTTTTACAGCCATAATTATTATAAAATTGCTAACTTTTTATCACCCGAACCTCAGGTGATACTATTCTTACCTATGGGGCGTTTTCTCGTTGTTCTATCGTTTCTAGGTTCCGGATGGACGTTTTACTAATTCTTAAAACATTCATCCTTCCCCCTTCCCATGGTCTAGGTCCCGAGGGGGCTAGAGTTTTCTTTCCCGACCCTAATTTACCCATCGTTTCCTAAAATACCCCTCGTGTGGTCTTAAAAACTTTCGGCAGCATTTCTGCTAAAATTTAGGCTTCCGGCGTTTAGGAGACGCCTCAAAACCATCTATCCTAACTAATCTACCGAGTACCAGAGGCCTAATTTTTATGCAAAAGTGCTAACTTTTTGCACAAAAATTTCAACATAACACTCATTGACCAAAACTTGAATTTTAATACCAATATGCATCACACTTAGCCTTATTTTTCATTCTAACCGCACGGTTTCAACATATAGGTTAACCAACAATTTTAATCCCATCATCAACCCTTGACAACCTTAGGTTTAACATATAGGATTTTAGCACAATTAGGTTTCCTTAGGAAAAATTCTTTTTAAGCTTTCACATACAAGTTTTTAAATAAAACTTATACAAATTTCCATACTTTAAAACCATTACACACAACACATTTGCACATAAACTTTCTTAAGTTCTCTAACTTACCCCATGGCCTCACCATGACCAACATACACCAAAATTTTTTTTCCAAGTTTCCAATTACACCATAAAACCATTCCAATTACCACAACATGTTTTCATACACAAAACACCAAATTCTCATGCAAATTTTTTCACTAAACCCTAACCCCAAACTCACGGATTTTTCATTACAAAACCTACCAAAATTTTGTTTTAAATTTTCAAGCTTACATAGATTTCATTTTAAACTAATTCACACCAAATCAACCATAGCCAAACAATTTTTTCCACCCTTAGCCCTATGTACATGCCACGGTTTTGCACTAAGAAAACCTAGGAAAAATTCAAGTTCTTGCATTCCAAACTCATCAAATTCATCACCAAAACTTGTTTCAATCATAACCATACTCTAATACATAAACAACAACATAAAACTCAAACTTTTTCATCAACAAACCCACTATTTTAGCCACTGTTTTTTAGCCAAAAAGAAGCAAGAAAAACTGAGTTTTTGAAGGTTACCTTGCTCGAAATACTTCTTGCCACTTAGCGATGAACTTGAACACCAAAACTTAAAGATTTTTGGCTTGAAAATGGGTGGGGAACTCACGGTTTCAATGGAGAACTAAGGGCTGCTATTTTCTGAATTTCTTGGCTGGTTTCCACATTGGTTTTCAGCAGAAAATGGGTACATATAGCAGCCCATAAAGTTAGAGATTTAGTTGCAAACTAGTTGGCAATTTGGCAAAACCTTTGGGGACTTAGTTACAACTTTTGGAGGATCTTTTTACAACTTTTTCTTGCTGTTTTCCAGCTATCAAAACATATCCATTTTGCTTAAAGAAAATCCATGGCATTTTGGCTTAATCCTAACCCTTGGATCAAAAAGTGTTAAATCCTAGCCATTAATGCTTGGATTTCTTTCCACTATTAACTTAATTAATTTAATTATGACATCATGCTAATGAGGTCATCAAATTAGAATCTAGTTTACTTCTATTTGGTTTTCGGTTACAATCTAACCAAAAATTACCCCCGACCATATTTTATCGAAATTGCACCGGAGGTTTTCTGAAATTTTTCATCTTTTAGTGAAACACATACTTTTGTTAGGGTTTTCGGTTCCAACTTGGTACCATTTTCCCCTGTTTCAACTGGATAAAATTTTCTATAGTAGAATTCATGATTCTTGACCTTGCTAAACATTTTATCGCATTCTAAACAATACTAAATCATTTATTTTAAGTTTAAAACTTAAAAAATCACTGTTCACATACATTGTACATAGTCTCCAAGAACGATTAAATTTCCCAGCTGTCACACAAGGAAGGTAAGGAACTTCATTATTTAGAAGCATGTTTAGTGGAAGAATCGAAAGACACTTGGGTCATTGATTCACGAGCAACTAATCATGTTTGTGTTTCTATGTAGGGGTTCATGGAAACGAGAAGTCTACATGATAGGAGCCTCTCGTTACGGATCGAAGACGGTAGCTTGGTGGTGGCTGAGGCAGTGGGATACGTCTATCTTTATTTTGATGAATTTAGGTTTATATTATTGAAAGACTATTTTTATGTTCCTAATTTTAGGAGGAACCTTATATCGGTAGCTTGTTTAATAAAAGATTCTTATTCAGTTTCTTTTAGTAAAAGAGTTGATATTCATAGAAATAAGTCTTTTGTCTGCTCTGGATGGATGGATGGAAACCTATATTTAATCAAACCAAAGATGTACTCATTGCTTCACATCGAATTAACTGATAACTCTAAAAGGTTGAAAGTTTCTCACTCTAACAAGGTGTATCTTTGGCATTTAAGACTTGGTCATATTAATCAGGATAAGATTCAAAGATTGGTGAAGGGTGGTCCTCTAAAATCTCTGGAAGAGGTATGTCTTCCCCAATATGAGTCTTGTTTTGAGGGTAAGATGACTAAGAGGTCTTTTGGATCTAAGAGTACTAGGGCTCAGAAACTCTTAGAAATTGTACACATTGACGTATGTGGCCCCATGAACATCACAACATGAGGAGGGTTCGAGTATTATATCTCCTTTATAGACGATTACTTGATGTATAGATATGTGTACCTGATGCACCACAAGAGTGAAACCTTTGACAAGTTCAAAGAGTATCGTGCGGAAGTGGAAAAGCAATTGGCTAAATGCATAAAGACACTTCGATCTGATCGAGGTGGCGAATACCTCTCCGATGAATTTTTAGGATATCTTGTAGAGAATGGGATATTATCCCAATTGACTGCACCTAGTACTCCACAATAGAATGGTGTAGCCGAAAGGAGAAACAGGACCTTATTTGTGACAATCGGGAAATTTCATCATTCTCGAAAAAATTGATACATGGAATATACATGATGAATTCCAAATGTGAAATGTAGTGATTTTATTCTATGTGTGTACACATGTGTGTCATATGCAGTATCAAGAAATTGGTCAAGATGATCTTTTCTTGAAATAAAACTGATATATTTGGAATCAGAATGCTCAAATTACCTATTTAAGCACAAAAAGTAATTTTTAATCAGGAGATGTGCAGTATCGAGAAATTGGTCAAGATGACATTTTCTTAATATAAAACTGATATATTCGGATTCAGAATGCTCAAATTAGCCATTTGAGCATAAAAGGTAAATTTTGATCGGGAAACATGCAGTACCAAAAAACTGGTCAAGATGACCTCGGATGAAAATTAAACTGATAAATTTGGGTTCAGCACACCCAAATTAGTCAGGATAGCTCATGTTGAAATTTTAGATGAAAAAGTATATAAAGGACAAAAAATCAGAAATTCGTAAAAAGGCCCTCATAATTTTCACATTCCCTCACTTTCTCCCCTACACCGTCAGTGAACAGTAACCGACCATCAGATTGGTGTCCTTTATCGACACCGCCGGTCTCGTTTGAAAGTTCTAACTGAGCTGAGTCCAACGATGTGCCGACACAGTGGAACCGACGCTAGAGGAAGCCGCACGCGCCGCCAGAAGCCCTTGGTGGCCGGAAATTTTGAACGGCCGTTTCTCCGTTGTCCGACGTCCAATCGAGCTGATTCCGACCCCAAAAGTTTCATGGTGAAGAGTAGAACAAAACCCATGCCTTGTTTTACCTCAACAGTCACCGGATCGTGCCACCCAACACTTCGTCGTCGTTGCCATCGTGTCACCGCCGTGGAAGTCGCCGTTCCTGGTGGAGGTGAGTGACACCGCCTAGCCCAACCTGCTCAGAGTGGCATGGGGAGCAAAAGCCCTAAGCCAATTGCACGAAACCACCACGGCACGGTGGAGATCGAAGCTCGCCGCCGCCGTCCATCGAGGGCGAGGTGATTCCCGGTGATAGGAGCTTCAATTGGTGAAATTGACACCACCAATGGATTCCTTACGTCGAGATCTACAAGATGGTGGTCGCCTTTCTCCACGCCGCCACCATTCAACACCGGTCAATGGTCGGTCAATGCCGGTCAACAGTGACCGGTGACCAAAAATTGAAGAATGGCTTGTTGGCCAATTTTCGACGTTCTGGACACATCCGCGGTGTCGGAATTGCAAGACAGAATTTCAAATGTGAAGAATGGAGAAACAAAGTTTGTGTACGCGAGACCGAACGGTCCGTTCGATCGCCGATGGGATGATTTTGGTAGTGATTTCGATCCTTCATTCCTAAATTTATGTTTTGGAATGATTATGTATTAATTATGTACTTTTACATGTGAAATTGTAAGAAAAATGGACTATGTGTATGAAAAATAGTCAAATAAGAAAATGTGTAAAATGTAAAGATTTTTATGTAAAAGTTGAGTTTTACATAAAAATATAGGCCTCTGGTATAGTACGTGCTAGAATAGAACTAGGTTAGATGGTTTCGAGGCGTTTCCTAAACGTCGGGAACCCAAAAATTAAGCAGAAATGTTGTCGAAATTTCCAAAACGGCACAGAGGGGTAATTAGGAACCGAAGGGTAAAAATGTGGTCGGAATGGAAACCTGAGCCCTCTCGGTGACCTAGGCCCGAAAAATAAAGGATTAACGACAAAGGGTTGGAATAGTACCACCCGAGGGTCAGTAAATAGTAAACCAAGAAATTGTAGTAAATAATACCGTAAAAATTTAGCAAAGTCTAAGAAAAATTATTTTATGATTTTTGGGCTTAGAAAATCCAATCTAATCATAAAAATAAAAATGATATGGCCCAAAGACCCATCAAGGGCAAATTGGTCATTTTGATCAAAAATTTCAAAAATGATAGAAAAAGGCCCTAATGGATTTAAAATGGCTTAATTAAGATTCCAAAGGCCAAAATTAAGTTGTAAATCAAAGAAAAGTAAGGTTATGATGAAAAATCACATTAGGAGCAAAATAGTAATTTTGCCAAAAGTTAGCAGAAAAGTAGAAAATGGGATATTAGACCCCTAAGTTTATGATCGAGAAATGAAACATAGAATTTTTATGTTTTATTAAGTTTTATGTATGAAATAAGTATAGAAAATAACTATGATTATTTTGGTTATAGGGATCCAATACAGACGCGATGAAGAGACGTCTGCGGACCAAGGAGGAAGAAAAGACATGCTAGCAAAGTATTTGTAAGTTCAAGCATTTATTTGTCTACAACATGAACTGACATGTTAGGTCTATGTTTAAGTGTTATATGAAGTTTATGTACGTGAGTGCTATATGCACTAAAGTGTGACTAACATAATCCACACTATAAAAATTACGTTAAGAAAGAAATGATTTATGAAATACAAATGAAAGAAAAGAAATGAACAAAAGAAAGAATCGATTTGTGACATGCTTATGCAAGAGAATAAATGAAAGAAAGAAAGAAAAGAAATGAACGAGAGAAAGAAAGAAAAGAAAATGAAAGAAAGAAAGAAATGAAAGAAAAAGAATGAATGAATGAATGAATGAACGAACTAAAAGGCTAAAATAAAGAAAGATAAATATAAACAAGATAATAAGACTGAAAATGTAAGGTTGGCGTACCGGCCTCCCCAGTGTGAGGTTTTAAGATAGCCTCTACCCCAGTGTGTGGTGTTACCTCAAGTGTGGTAGTTAATGGCTTAATGTGCTACCCCAAGTATGGTAATGTAAGGATTGACCTTGGGGTTGATTAGTGGGTCGCTCCCCCTTTCCCACATTGGTCTGTAGGCACTAGGTATGTCCAACCACCATCCCACAAGTGAAAGATAAAAAAAGGAAAGATAAAGAAAGAAAAGAAAAGAACAGAAAAAAAAAAAGAAAGTAAAGTAAAGAAAAGTTAAGAAAAGCTAAGAAAAGAAAAGAACAGAACGATATGATATGATATGAAACAAAGAAAGAACAATAGAAATGAAAGTTAAACGATATGAATCAAAGAACGATCAATGAAAATGAAAGTTAAGTGAGAAAAGAAAGAAAAGAAATGAACGAGAGAAAGAAAAAACAGAAGAATAATGAAAATGAATGAATGAAAAGTAGACAAGTATAATGGGACTAACATGTATGTATATGTTATGATATGCATAAATTGATATGCATAAGTCAGTCTTACGAATTTTAAGTATGTTTGTGATGTTTAAGCATACATTTAGTATGCTATGTTTAAATTGATATGTGTATACAATATTTTGTATGATGTTAAGTATGTTATGCTTAAAATGTTAAGCATACATTGTGTATGCTATGTTTAAATTATGTTATGTTAAAGAACATTAAGATTATTCTCAATGTTAGAATATGTTAAGTATGAAGTTGAAAGTAATGTATGATACATGTTATGTTAATATTCTGATGCCATAGTTGGTATCAGATATGCTCTGTCCAAAAAGGTATGAGTTATTATTTTTTTCATGAATGTATGTTTGAACTTACTGAGCCTGTCGCTCATAAGTTTTTTTATGTTGCAGGTAAGCATCCTGCATGATAATAAGACAAGTGATGGATGATGAATGAGATCTGCATGTGCCAAGGGACTGGGTGAGGGTTATGGTACTGCTATGAGTCTTCCGCTGAGCTGTTTAAAAGAAGTATTAAAATGATGTTTTATGATGTATATTAAGTTACGATAATGTAAAATATTTACTTTAGTAAATGTTTTACCACGATACGATTTGCAAGTTTAAAGTTCAAGAAAAGTTAAAGTTTTAAGTAGACGGCTCGAGTGAGTCGGGTCGCCCACAAGATGTGGCATCAGAGCCCAAGGTAAGGTACCTACATTGGTACCAGAGCAAGTTTAAAAGTAAATTAAGAAAAGCAAGTTTAAGTAGGATAAAGTTCAGAGAAGCATAATTAAGTATGTTTAAAGTTTAAAAGTAAGTTTAAAGTTAAGGCAGTTAGGGCAGTTCCTAATATTGTGGTATCAGAGCAAGTTAAAAATAAGTTTAAGTATGTTGCCGACGACCCATGAGGCAACCATCCATTGCAATCGGCTATGGCGCCTGACGGCGATGGTGCTGGTTAGCTTATAAGAAGGGCGGGCCATCACATTATTGGATATGCTACGGTCCATGATGAGTTATTCAACGCTGCCATTATCATTTTGGGGATATGCATTACAAACGGCATGCTATATTCTGAGCCAGGTTCCAAGTAAGTCAATTCCTAGGACTCCGTATGAATTGTGGCATGGCAGGAAGCCCTCTCTTGGACATATGAGAATATGAGGCTGCCCAGCACATGTACTGGATGGGAATGTGAAGAAGTTGGAATCAATATCATAATTGTGCATGTTTGTAGGGTATCCTAAGGGAATTAAGGGAGGTCTGTTATATAATCCGAAGGTACAAAAGGTCATTGTTTCAACCCATGCGACATTCTTGGAGCAAAGTCACATGAATGACTTTAAGCCTCGAAGCAAAGTGGTGCTAGAAGAGTTGTCGAGTGAAAGAACTGCTCTACAGGTTTGAGTCTTGGACGCAAGTCCAAGTTCCAGTGAAAGACCTGTAGACAATCAACAATTTAGGGTGCCTCGTCATAATGGGAGGGTTTCAAGGAAGCCTAATTTCTTCATGTATGATACTGCGGTATACCAAGCTGAGGCTCATGAGCATGAGGATGATCCGGTCACTTATGATGAAGCTATAAATGATGTTGATTCTAAATCTTGAAAACAGGCCATGAACAATGAGATGGATTCTATGAAATCCAACTATGTTTGGGAACTTGTAGATCTGCCGGATGGGATAAAACCCATTGGATGCAAGTGGGTCTAGAAAAGAAAGAAGTATACAGAAGGGAGAGTGGAAACTTTCAAAGCTAGACTGGTTGCAAAGGGGTACACGTAAAAGGCCGGAATCGATTACGATGAAACCTTTTCGCCTATTGCTATGCTGAAGTCTATTCGTATTCTTCTGTCCATTGCTGCGGCTCTCGATTACGAGATCTGGCAAATGTGATGCGAACCCCACCAAGAATAACGAGATCCGTCAAGATTAGGACCCCAAGAACATTCTAAGACTCAGGCTTTGGATGGAACCTTGACCCGTTGTTTCAACAAAAACAAGAACCTCAGTATAGGATGACCTCAACCCGTTGCTTATTGTGAAACAAGAACCTTGGTATAATGAAGACGCCACAAACGGTGATGGAAATCCGTTTGATAAGTCGATGGTGAACGCCACAGAAAACTCTGATAAGTTTGAATAGCTCTGAAAGAATCAAAGAGAAATATAACTCTTAAATTTGTGAATAAAACTGATGATGATATTTCATTGCTTGTGGACTCCTTTTTATAGGCATAAATTACAAGAATATTCTAAAAATATACCCTAAAATAATATGGAAATTAAATGAAATATTCTCGTAATATTCTCCTAATATTCTCCTAATATTCTCCTAATATTCCCAGAATTTGAATGGATGAAAATATGGAAACTTACACCTAATTCACACCTAATTCACGCCTAAAAACAATAAAGGGAAAGTTTGACTTTTTACAATTTCGGCCAAGTAAAGGAAAGGAAAGAAATTTGCAGCAATATTATATCTGCCCATTAACTTGCCAAAACATCCTCTTCATTGGGCTTGGTCCGGATTTTCTAAGGCTTGAATTAAATTGAAGCTTCCTTGTGGATCATGCTCAACGGGCCTCCACAAATTTGTTTAAGCCCAAACTTCTTGAATTAGTCCATTAAGTGCTTCTTTAAACTTCTTAGCCCACGCCCTTGTAACCGGCCCAACTGGTACTCGAATTGGTTCTCTTGATTTTGTGCCATAATTTGCATTATTCCCCTTCTCTTGAAAAGGATTTGTCCTCAAATTGTCACCTACATCAAAAGGATTCAGATTAGTAACGTTAAAAGTTGCACCTACATTATACTCACCAGGTAGATCTAGCTTGTAAGCATTGTCGTGGATGTGCTCCAGGACTTGGAACGGACCATTTCCTATTGGAAGCAGTTTGGAATGTCTTTGTGCTGGAAATCGTTCTTTCCTCATGTGTAACCACACCTAATCTCCGGGTTCGAAGACCATCTTGTGTCGCCCTTTGTTGGCTTGTTTTGCATACTGCTCCATTCTTCGCTCTATGTTAAGTTGTGGCTTCTCGTGTATCTACTTAGCAAATTCAGCTTTTTTCTTTCCATCCAAGTTAATACGTTCAGAAACAGGTAATGATGTTAAATTCAATGGTGACAACGGATTAAAATCATAAACAATTTCAAATGGTGAAAACTTAGTAGCAGAATGAATAGCATGATTATAAGCAAATTCAACATGTGACAAATAATCTTCCCATACTTTTATGTTCTTTTTAATGATAGTTCTCAACAAGGTAGATAAAATCCTGTTAACTACTTCTGTTTGACCATCAGTTTGGGGATGACATGTAGTAGAAAACAATAACTTGGTGCCTAATCTTCCCTATAAGGTCTTCCAAAAGTAACTTAAGAACTTCATATCCCTATCTGACACAATTGTCCTAGGCATACCATGCAATCGCACAATCTCCCTAAAGATTAAATCTGCAACATGGCTTGCGTCATCTGTTTTGTGACATGGAATAAAATGTGCCATCTTTGAAAACCTATCCACGACTACAAAAATTGAGTCTCTTCCCCGTTTAGTTCTAGGCAGACCTAACATAAAATCCATAGAAATATCAATCCACAGTGCACTAGGAATGGGCAAAGGGGTATACAAACCATTTGGCTGCACTCTTGATTTAGCTTGTCTACGAGTGACACACCTACCACAAATCCTCTCAACATCTCACTTCATGTATGGCCAAAAGAAGTGTTCCTGCAAAACAGCTAAAGTCTTTACAACTCCAAAATGTCCCATCAATCCCCCTCCATGGGATTCCTATACTAGTAAGTCCCTCAAAGAACAATTAGGCACACATAATCTATTTTCTCAAAATCAGAACCCATCATGCCTAAAGAACTTACCATTACCATGTTTCTTACATTCCTGGTATTCCTCAAAAAATTCAGGGTCATCAACATATAAATTTTTAATTTGTTCAAAACCCAGCAATTTTGCATCAAGTGTAGAGAGTAATGCATACCTGCGTGAAAGCGCGTCGGTAACCACATTCTTCTTACCTTGTTTATACCAGATGACATAAGGAAAGGTCTCAATGAATTCACTCCATCGTGCATGTCTCCGATTCAGCTTGTGTTGGCCCTTTAGGTGCTTTAATGATTCATGATCAGTGTGGATCACGAATTCTTTGGGCCAAAGGTAGTGTTGCCATGTTTACAAAGCTCGGACCAATGCATACAACTCTTTGTCATACGTAGGGTAGTTTAAGGCTGCTCCACTTAAGTTCTCACTGAAAAATGCAATTGGTCTCCCTCTCTGCATCAAAACAGCACCAATACCTATTCTAGAGGCATCACATTCAATCTCAAATGTTTTATCAAAATCAGGTAAAGCAAGCAAAGGAGCATTAGTCAATTTTTCCTTCAGCAATGCAAAGGCCTTTTCCTGCTCTCCCTGCCACTTGAAACCAATATTTTTCTTTATTACCTTCGTTAATGGGGCTGCTATCGTGCTAAAATCTTTCACGAAACGATGGTAGAAACTTGCAAGCCCATGGAAACTCCTTATCTGGGCGACGTTCATTGGGCTAGGCTAATCTTGAATCAACTTTCTCCTCATCAACCTATATACCTTGAGCACTAACAACAAAACCAAGAAATACAAGCTTCTCCGTGCAAAAGGTACATTTCTTGAGATTAGCAAACAACTTTTCTTTTCAAAGCACATCTAAAACAGATTCAAATGTACGACATGATCATCCAAGTTTTTGCTAAATGAGTATATCATCAAAGTACACGACAACAAACTTACCTATAAATGATCGCAAAACATGATTCATAAGTCTCATAAAAGTGCTTGGTGCATTTGTTAAACCAAAGGGCATAAGTAACCATTCATACAAACCATACTTTGTTTTAAAGGCAGTTTTCCACTCATCTTCTTCTTTCATTCTAATTTGATGATAGCCACTTTTTAGATCAATTTTAGAGAACACACAAGAGCCATGCAATTCATCTAGCATATCATCTAAGCGAGGAATAGGATGACGATACTTTACCGTTATATTATTGATAGCTCGGTAATCAACACACAGTCTCCATGTCCCATCCTTCTTTGGCACTAGGATCACTAGAATTGCACACGGACTCATGCTTTCTCGAACGTACCCCTTGTCCATCAACTCTTGGACTTGCTTTTGAAGTTCCTTTGTCTCCTCCGGATTACTTCTATAAGCAGGTCTGTTAGGGATTGTGGATCCTAGTACGAAATCGATCTAACGCTCAATTCCCCGAATAGGTGGTAAACCTGCTGGAATGTCTTTGACAAACACATCATTGTATTTCTACAAAAGAGAGTTAACAGAACTAGGCAAAAAATCATAAAGTTCGTTAGTATTCAAAAACGCCTCTTTATATACCAACAACAGCATAGGTTGCCTTGAAACCAACGCTCTTCTCACCATATATATTCTTGCCACACAGCTCTCCTTTTGCAAGGCCGCACTCTCCTTTTCTCTCACCACCAAAACCGAACCCCTTTCGGTTTGGACACTCTTACTTTTTCTGGCCTTCCTCTCTTTTTCTTTTTGATTTTCAATTTTTTTTTCTTTTTCTTTCTCTCTTTCTTTTTCTCACTCATTTTCTCTTAATTTTTCACTCTCCCTTTTTTTCTCAAATGACTGTTGAAGCTGCAACTGATCCTCATACACCTGTTTAGGGGTTAAGGGTGCAAGATTAAAGTTCTTACCATTGTGAACGAACGAGTACTTGTTTGAGAAGCCGTTATGTATCACTATCCTATCAAATTGCCATGGCCTTCCCAACAACACGTGACAAGCCTGCATTGGGACCACATCACACAACACCTTATCCTCGTACCTCCCGATGCGAAATGAGATCATAGCTTGTTTGTTCACTTTGGTCTCTCCACTGTCATTCAACCACTGCAGCTTATATGGTCTAGGATGTTTAGTGGTCTTGAGTCCTAACTTTCCTACGAGAAAGGAGCTGACAACATTAGTACAACTACCTCCATCGATAATCATACTGCAGACCTTGTCTCTGACGCAGCATCTTGTATGAAAGATATTCTCGCACTGCACCTCTGCCTCTTCTTTTACTTGCACACTTAAGACTCGTTTTACTACTACCACTAACCTTCCCATTTTGGCTTCTTCTTCTTCAACGTCATAAGCATCCTCCAATGGTGGCATTTTGTCTTCCTCACTCTCCTCCTCGGTCTCGTACTCACCATCATCGCGTAAGATCATGATGTGCTTGTTTGGGCATTGGCTTGCAAAGTTTCCTCTGCCTTGACATTTAAAACATTTAACGTCACGGTTACGAGAACTGGAAGGTCAGATTTACCTTGAGACACATTGCTAGTCGTCTCTGGTCTGGGCTCGAATTTGGGTTTTACAGCTGGTTTCTCCTCCTTCTTCGGTTTCCACGGGGCAAAGCTTGGATTATAAGATGGTCGTGTGCCTCCCCTCCTCTTGAGCTGCTGCTCTACCTTAACTGCCATGTGCATCATGTCCTTCAACTCTACATAATGCTGCATCTCTACCCGATCATGGATATCTTGATTCAAGCCATTCAGGAACCTTGCCATAGTAGCCTCCCGGTCTTCTTCGACATTAGCCCAGATCATAACAATCTCCATCTCTTGGTAATATTCCTCTACGCTCTGATTACCTTGTCTAAGTCTTTGTAGCTTTTTATATAGCTCTCGGTAATAATGGCCAGGTACGAATTACTTCCTCATGACCACCTTCATTTCTTCCCACATCTCTATCGGACGATCTCCATTTCGCCGCCTGTTCAAAACTAGTCGATCCCACCAAACAATAGCATAGTCAGAGAACTCAATGGCAGCAAGTTTTACCTTCTTTATCTCATAGTAGTTGTGGCAGTCGAACACTAACTCCATCTTTTTCTCCTAGTCGAGGTAAGATTCAGGATTGCTTTTTCCCTAGAATGACGGGATCTTCATCTTAATGCTACCCAAGCTATTATCTTCCCGATTCCTAACTTCTCTAAACCGACTACCTCGTCTCCTTTCATCTTCCCAACCATCATGTCTCCTATAATTCGCTACCGAACCGTAGTCATCTTCCTCATCATATTCCTCATTACGATCCTCTTCATGTTCTACCATAACTTCTCTAGGTGGTACTCTACCCATCCTACGTGCCTGTGGAATGTGTTGGGGCTGCTCCGCATGTGAATTTTCTACTCGGTCTAACCTCTCATGAATCTGTTCTAATTCTGCCCTAATTATCTGTCTCATCTTCCCTATCATAGCCTCCATAAACACCTTGGGATCGGGCATTCCCCTAGCTCCTTCGGTATTGCTCTTTTCACTGTTGTGAGGCATGTTTGCTGCAAAACAAGGTTAGATAAAAAAAGATAGAAAGGACTTCACATACTCCCTCACGTGTTTCATTCGAGGAATGGGTTCACTCAATTCCACTCATGTTTCACACTACAAATCTAGCTTTTACCCTCTAATACTCCTTCCACTCTTGCCTTTTTTCACTCGTAATAATTTCTCACTCGGTTCTTATGGAGCTACTCAAATCAGTACCAAAAATTTTTCGTGACAAATCACTAAAGACTATATTAAGGCAATCTGGTTATAGACAGCAAGGATTACAACTAAAAAGCAACATTTCGAAAATACGAAAATTTTACCCAAAAATTTTGGTCTATGGGGTAAGGTGATTTTCTGAATATTGGGAGTCTAAATACAAAATCAAACAAAATTTTTTTTTTTCGGATCCTTTTGATTTTTCTTTTTTTGCTTTCTTTTTTTTTTTTAATTCAATCTGAATAACACGTACACAAAAGAAAATAGATTAGTATCCTTTCAAACTTAAACTGGTAACTCACAAAAGGAAAAGGAAAGAACCAACTAACACAAATTTTTTTTATTTTTATATAAACAGAATTTCAGAATTGAAATAAAGGAAAGGAATTAAATGGGACAGGAAAACCTGACATAGAGCTTAGCTCTGATACCAAATGATACGCCAAGAATAATGAGACCCATCAAGATTAGGACCTCAAGAACGTTCTAAAACTCAGGCTTTGGATGGAACCTTGACCCGTTGCTTCAACAAAAACAAGAACCTCGGTATAGGATGACCTCAACCTGTTGCTTATTGTGAAACAAGAACCTTGGTATAACGAATACGCCACAAACGGTGATGGAAATCCATTTGATAAGTCGATGGTGAATGCCACGGAAAACTCTGATAAGTTCAAATAGCTCTCAAAGAACCAAAGAGAAATATAACTCTTAAATTTGTGAATAAAACTGATGATGATATTTCATTGCTTGTGGACGCCTTTTTATATGCATAAATTACAAGAATATTCTCAAAATATACCCTAAAATAATATGGAAACTAAATGAAATATTCCCGTAATATTCTCCTAATATTTCTAGAATTTGAATGGAAAAAAATATGGAAACTTACACCTAATTCACACCTAATTCACGCCTAAAAACAATAAAGGGAAAGTTTGACTTTTTACAATTTCGGCCAAGTAAAGGAAAGGAAAGAAATTCAGCCAAGTAAAGGAAAGGAAAGAAATTTGCAGCAATATTATATTTGCCCATTAACTTGCCAAAACATCCTCTTCATTGGGCTTGGTCCGGATTTTCTAAGGCTTAAATTAAATTGAAGCTTCCTTGTGGATCATGCTCAATGGGCCTCCATGAATTTGTTTGAGTCCAAACTTCTTGAATTAGTCCATTAAGTGCTTCTTTGAACTGCTTAGCCTGTGCCCTTGTAACCGGCCCAATTGGTACTCGAACTGGTTCTCTTGATGTTGTGCCATAATTTGCATCAAAATGGATGTCAAGGCATCATTCTTGAATGGCCATCTTGAGGAAAGTATCTATATGATACAACCCGAAGGGTTCATAGTAAAAGGCCAAGAAAGAAAAGTCTGCAAGTTTCTCAGATCCATTTATGGATTAAAGCAAGCATCCCGCTCATGAAACCAAAGGTTTGATCAAGCGATCAAAACATTTGGTTTTGAGCAGAACGTTGATGAACCCTATGTTTATAAACGTATTAAAGATGAAAAAGTGGTCTTTCTGGTACTCTATGTCAATGATATACTGCTTATTGGGAATAATGTAAGGAATTTATCATCGGTCAAACTTTGGTTGCACCAATAGTTTGACATGGACTTGAGAGAAATTAATTATGTTCTAGGTATTTGTCTCTTTAGAGATCAAAAGAACAAAATGATATTATTATCTCAGGCTTCATACATAGATAAAATAATTGGCAAGTATGTAATGGAAAAGGCAAAGAAAGGTTCGCAACCTTCCATTGCCAGTCTAACTCTTTCATTGGAAGACTATCCTAAGACATCGGAAGAAAGAAAGCATATGAGTAAGGTCCCTTATGCATCCGCTATGGGTATCCTTATGTATGCTATGCTTTGTACTTGCCAGGGCATATGTTTTGTAGTAGGTATGGTGAGTCGATATTAAGCGAATCCTAGAATCAAGCACTGGCAAGCAGTAAAGCATATACTTAAGTAACTTAAGAGAACGAGGGATTATATGCTGGTGTATTCTGGAGGGGACCTAACACCCGTAGGATACATGGACTGAGTCTTCCAAACTTGCAAGGATTCAAGGAAGTCGACATTAGGATCAGTGTTCTTGATCGAAGAGGGCACGGGGAGATAGGATTAGTGGATGTATGTAAGGTCACGTCTGAGGACAACATTGCCAATGCCTTTACTAAGACTTTGGTGACTATAAACTTTAAAATGCATGTTGAGGTGATAGGGATACGTAACATGGCACATTTACTGGCTTAGGGCAATTAAGAGATTGTTGAGAAATGCCCTAAGCATTTGATGTATTTTATTTTGAACTGGATAATAAAATTATATATAGAGGTTATTCATTATATTGCTGTTTGTCCTTATTTTATTTACATGTTAAAGTAAATGTAAGTAAATATGGCTCACTAACTGCTTGTGTTAAAACTATTAGAACGTTGCATACAATGGACTTTTGTATGCGAGAAGACAATGTTCTAAAGTAAGCAGTTTAAACTAAGGTCTGTAGTTTATGGGGTTAGACTATGCATTTAACTCATATTAAGACTATTATGTTGTCTAAAGTCATGGTGGGGACAGTTTATCTGTGATAACCAGGAATTTTAGATTCTCAGAATAGGTCAAAATTGTATGTCTATAGTAATTTTAATGAATAAAATATGAAAAAATTATGTTTTAATACTGTTGAGAATACTGTAAAAATGTTCTGGCAGTGTTAACATGAGTGAGTTCGGGGATGGAAAATCTTACCGGACATAATTGGGTGAGACGGTTCGAAATCAGAGCCAAAAACCCTAGAGAGTGCATTGAAAATGCACTAAAACGATAAAAATTTACGGTAGAGAATTCTGATCAACCGGAAGCAAAATAAGACAAACCGATTGCACCGGAGGCGCCCGGAACCCGCCTACGTGATTTCGGTAAAGTTCCGTTCGGATCGGCTCCTGGTCAAAATTTGACCACGAATTAATTAGTGAATTAATATGAATAGTAGGATGACATTATCATGATTATGTCATAAAGCCAATTTATTTTCTTTGTTTTGGAAAGTAATTTTGAAAGGTGTAAGGCTAAGATCACTTTGCTTTTGATCAAAGGCTAGGATCTTGCCAAAATGATGGAATAAAAAAATTAAATTATTTATCTAAAAGGCCATTCAGCCACGTGGAAAGGGAGAAAGAGAAAATTAAATTTTTGACCCCAAAATATTTGCATTTTGACCCATGAACAATTAGCAAATTGTTGGAAAAATTTGCTAAAAAACCCTTGACTTTTGCCTATAAATAGGCATCCAAAAATCATTTTAAAAAATTGAAAAACTTAGCTAAACTCTTGCCCATTTTTAGTAGCCAAAACCGTGGCCGTTCTTCCCCATTAAGCTAAAATTTTGTTGAAAATTTCACACCAAACTTAGTTTTCATTACAACTCTAGCATCAAGCCATCAACTAGTTAAGGTGAGCTTCAAATTGAACCAATTTCCTTTGATTTTCTTAGTGATAATCTGTGGGTTTGTAGAGTGGAAAAACATTGAAAAAGTTGATGTTTTGATTGATGTTGTGATTGGTTTGATGTTTAGATTTTGAAGCATGATTTAGTGTTTAGAAACAAGCAAAAATTTTGCATGTTTCCATGAAAAATCTGTGGGGATATTGGTGTGACAAATGGTTGGAAATTGATGATTTGATTTGGTGTTTAGAACCATTTGATTTCATGTTGAATTAAGCATGAATTGGAATAAGAAAAGAAGAGAAATGGATGTAAATTTTCATGCAAAAACTGTGGGTAATGAACACTAGGAAATGAAAATTTTTTTTAGTGTTGGAAAATATTGATAAAAACCCTAGTAGAGAAAACAAAATTTTCTATGTGATTTGCATGAAAAATCCGTGGACAATACTAGGGTTGAAATGAAAATATGGTTAGGTTTTAATGTTGTATTACACATTAGAAAACCTAAGAGTGATATGTGATATTGGAATGTGGTGATAAAAACTAATTTGGTGATGATTAACATGTTAAACTAAAGTTAGTTTGGAAAATATTGTTGAATATTGATTATGTGGAAAAATTTTTATACAAAGTTTGGAAACTTTGTATAAACAGGCCTCTGGTATAGTACGTGGTAGGTACAAAGGTTCTGAAGCGTACCTAACGCCGGAAACCTAAAAATATAAGCAGAAATGCTGTTGAAATTTTTAAAATGGCATAAGGGCATTTCGGGAAACGAAAGGAGAAAAATTAGGTCGAGATAGGAAACCCGAGCCTCTCGAGGACCGAGGGTTGGGGACGGGATAGAAAGTATTTCAAGAGTAGTGAAAAGGTCATTTTGAGGCTCCAAAACGCTCGAAAAATGAGAAACGACAATAGGTGACAGATGAATAGTAACTGAGGATCAAAAAATGAACAATTAGGGTTTTTAACACCAAAAAAGTGGTAAAAGAACCCGAAAGGTCCTAGAATGACTTAGATAAAATTCTAGGACTCAAAATAAAGATTTTAGAGGTAAAAATCTAAAAATTTTGAAGGACACGGGTGTGTAGAAGAAATATATGGCCATGTATATGAAAAATTTTACAACCCGAGAGGTACACGGGCTTGAACACGGGCGTGTATCAAGCTGTGTACAGTTACATGGCTAGATAGTAAATAACATGGCCGTGTATAGGAAAAAAATTTTACAACCTGAGAGGTACACAGGCTTGAACACGGGTGTGTTTCAAGCCGTGAACAGTTACACGGCTAGATAGTAAATAATATGACCGTGTAGAGTAAACCTAACAGGTACACGGGCTGGGACACAGGCTTGTTGCAGGCCGTATACCACAAACAAAATTTCAATGTGTTGAATTGTTAAGTGAAATGAATGTATATTTAAAGTGTTAATTAATATAGGGTATTAACAGACAATAATATGTCTGTAGGAACTCAAAATAGATATAGAACTGCGGAGGAGTTCCGGAAGTGGACATTGTCGTAGTATTGGTAAGTTCGAACATTTAATTGACTGCAACATGAATAGACTATTATGTCTAAGTGTGATATGTGTAAGATTAAGTATTTTCATGTCTGCAACATGAAATACTATGTTATTTTATTGTGTACTAGATGTACGGTAGATATAAAGTCCTATGGACATTTCTGGATTAGTTGGTATAACATATCCCATATAATAAGAAAAGAGAATAAGTAAGGCCTACGGTCCATGGAGGATAGTCACCTTGAGATGATGATTAATGTCACTTGGTCAAAACTATAATTGAAAGATGGTAATGAAACCATTAAGGTGTACCACCCCTTCAACATAATGGTAGAGGTTTTTCAGATCCTACGAGGATATAAGGGCTATAGAGGTCGAAGCTCTGGGGTCCTCCCTAGGCCCTCCCAGTCAGCGCGCAACAATTATCGGTATTGTCATAAAAAGAGCTCTATACTAGAAAGTAAATAGAGAATGAACCATCAATAATAAGATGAAAACCATAATTGAGCATAACCAAAGAATATACCAAGTAAAGTGATTTCGGTTAGGATATGTAAATAGTAACTAGTTATGGTAAAAGTTACTATTTATGGGTCAAGGGTCAAAGTCACTATTCATAAGAAATTGAGTTTTCAATGTTTTTGAATCTGTATGATTCTTGTTAAGTATGTTTGAACTTACTGAGCCTGTTAACTCATCAGTTTGTTCATGTTGCAGGTAAGAAACCTGTCCAGTAGATTTCTGGATGGCGGCAGGATGTGCGTGTGTCAAGGGATAGGGAATTCACTGTGGACTTGGTCCTGTCATAAGTTTTCGGCTGAGCATTGAGAGATAATGAATTGAAGAGAAAGTATTTTAAAAAAAATAGTACAAATATATTACGTGATGTATATTATGTTGTACTCCCAAAATAATTATAAATGTTAGTATTGTATTTTTACCCGACTTTTATACTTAGCTTTCCTTTCGTGAAAGTATGAAAAAAAAATTATGGGCGAAATTTTAGGTTCAGATAAATGAGAGATGTGAGAAAAAGAGTTTAAAACTGACGACCCGAATTCGGCACACGAGCCGTCTTGGCCGGCCATAGAGCCAGTTCATGACGGTTACGGGTGGTCGGATTCGAGGGCCTCACATTGTCTTCACTGTCTAGAGCATACACTCTCAAGTAGAGACATAGATATGTTGCTTGGTGGTGACATATTAGACTGGGACTAAAGCGTGATTGATCTACATAGTCCACTATGAGTGTATCAATCTGCTTTTGACGTTCATTATACAATAACCTTAATCCTGAGTAAATGAACTACTTCATGTATATGGCTTGTGTACTTTGATGTTCCAATGGCTAAACCGTCTCAGAGGTAGTAAGTTTATAGACCAGTTCGTTGGGTGCATGACTTGTATATAATGAAGGGTTTGTTTATAGATATCGGAATCATAGCTCTAAGGAGTTAAAGATATCTTCTTAAAGGCATTATACTGGATGTGAAAATGGACAAGGCCTTGGGTCATCTGCTGGGCGGATGACTTCTTATTCACACATGTTGAATAATCATTTTCTTATTCGGTAGTATAATAGAACTTTAAGATAGCCTGATCAGTAGAATTGAACGGACTTTGACCTAAGGCTGATCATAGATATCATATGAGGGATTTTGCATACATGACAAGGTCATTGGACATTAGCTTGTCACAGGCTTTCGTAATACGATATATAATTAGGAGTTTAGTTTCAGGTTTGTAGTGGTGTGACTCTGAAATTAGTAATCATATGATTGAGTTGTTCGGTACAGAATAATAATCATATGGATTCACAGGAGCCTAATTATATATGTCTACTTGGTCCCCCTACTAGCTCCACATAATTCCTTAACAAATGGAAAATTGATCTGTGTATGCTTATTAGCTAGTTGATTATGCATGGATGGTGTTAACATAGGATCAGGATGGTGGATAAGATTCTCTCCGGTTGAATTCAGATTTTGTTCTGGATAATAGAGTACATAATTATTCGAACTCTAAATAAAGTTGTCATGATTTTATTTGAGATTGAATTGGAGTTGTAGAAAATTATCCATGAGGACAAAATTTGAAATACATCTTTTTATGGATTTTGAAATTTGAAATTTGAAATTTGAAATTTAAATTTTCAATTTTCAATTTTCAATTTTAATTTAAATTTGAAATTCGAATTTGAAATTTAAATTTGAAATTTAAATTTGAAATTTGAATTCAAAATTTGAATTCAAAATTTAAATTTGAATTTTGAATTTTGAAATTTGAATTTTGAAATTTAAATTCAAATTTTGAATCAGAATCCATGTAGGATTCAAATTTTTTATGGATAATCCACAAGATGAAATTTAGTTTTGATTTGGATAAAGGAGAGGAAAATCTTGTTTGAATTCTATTTGAATTTTGAGTCCTAAATCTATCTAGAAAAACCAAATTTGTTAGGGTGGATAACTCCTAGAAGAATTCAGATTTTATGGGATATGGATGCTGGGAAAATTCAAGTTTGAATCCTAGTTGAATTTTGATTCTCTCCCCTCAAGAATGGCTGAAAATTATTGGATAAACCTAAGGGTGATTTTTGGTTATTAATGGATAAGGGTAAGATAAAATTCAAGCTAGAAAATTATATTTGAACTTTGATTCTCCTTACATTAAAGTGGCCGAATCTACCCTTGTTTATGGCCTAGGAAAATATAGGGGTCCTGCCACTCTAGTTCTCTCAAACTATAGACTCTCAAGTGAGCAGGCATATTGTTGTATAACTCATCTTGATAATAAGTTCTTTAGAGATCTGGGTGGTTGGAAGGATATTAGTAGTGCTAGCATACCGGTTGAGGAATCGAGTGCCCATACACTCTGCCATACGGGAATTGGAGAATAGTAGAGAAGGCTAGTTGGTTAAAGCCCTTCAGTCATTCTCCTCCTGCAGTTTGGTGTCCTCTTGCGGTATGAGTTTTATTATTGTTAGTTTATTATATATGGCATCATGAGTATTTAACGATCTTGAAAAATTTTTGTTATTCCGCTGCGCCCCTTTGATGCGTTTTTACCGATTTTTTCCTACAAGGAAAAATGATAATATAATGAATAACTTCTAAATATAATTTTATTGTCTAGTTCAAAATAAATGAAATACATTAAAATGTCTTTCATGTTTAGAGCATTTCCTAACATACATATATAAAGTAACCCAAAAAACTACTACTGCAAAAAATAAGGAAACTAATATGCAAAAAAAATAGGAAACTACCTAAATGAGATATTACAAATTAATCTCCCAGTTGCCCTAAGTTAGTAGATGTGCCATGTTTCTTACCTCCATCACCTCAACATGCCTATCAAAGCTTCTAGCCACCAAAATCTTAGTAAAGGAGTCGGTAATATTATCCTCGGATGCAATCTTATATATATCTACTAGTCCTGCCTCCACATGCCCTCTTATTATATGGTATCTTTGATCTATGTGACTTGTTCTCATATAGTGCCTAGATTCCCTTGTGTTTGTAATCACCGCGCTATTGTCACAATAAAGTGTGATAGGTTTGTCAACACCAGAAACAACCTAAAGGTCTCTAAAGAACTTATGGAGTGAAACCGCTTCTTTAGATGCCTCAGCTTTAGCCACATACTCAGCTTCCATCGTAGAGTCAGTGGTGTAACCTTGTTTCACGCTTCTCCACATAATGCCACCTACTCTGAGTTAGAACACTGATCCTGAAGTAGATTACCTCAAATCCTTACAAGTCTAGAAATCTAAGCCTATGTATCCTATGGGTGTTAGGTCTTCGCCACAATATATCAGCATATAATCTCTTATTCTCTTAAGATACTTGAGTATATACTTCATAGCTTGCCAGTGCTTGATTTCAGGATTCGCTTGATATCAACTCACCATACCAACTGCAAAACAAATATCTGAGTGAGTGCAAAGTATAGCATACATAAGGCTACCCACAGTGGATGCATAAAGGATCTTACTCATACGCTCTCTTTCTTTTGATGTCTTGGGACAGTCATCCAAGGAAAGAGTTAATCCAGCAATAGAAGGTTGTGAACCTTTCTTTTGTTAGGAAATGCCCTAAGTATTAGAGACATTTTGATGTATTCATTTTGAACTGGATAATAAAATTATACATAGAGGTTATTCATTACATTGCTATCTGTCCTCGTCTTATTTACATGTTAAAGTAAATGTAAGCAAATATGGCTCACTGACTGCTTGTGTTAAAACTGTTAGAACGTTGCATGCAATGGACTTTTGTATGCGAGAAGACAATGTTCTAAAGTTAGCAGTCTAAACTATGGTCTGTAGTCTATGGGGTTAGACTGAGCATCTAACTCATGTTAAGACTATTATGTTGTCTAAAGCCTTGGAGGGGACGGTCTGTCTTGACTGTCTGGAGCTGGACTCCCAAGTAGAGACATGGATATGTTGCTTGGTGGTGACATATTAGACCGGGACTAAAGCGTGATTGATCTACGTAGTCCGCTATGAGTGGATCAATCTGCTTTTGATGTTCATTGTGCAATAACCTTAATCCTGAGTAAATGAACTACTTCATGTATATGACTTGTGTACTTTGATGTTCCAATGGCTAAAGCATCTCAGAGGTAGTAAGCTTATAGACCGGTTCGTTGGGTGCATGACTTGTATACGATGAAGGGTTTGTTTGCAGATATCGGAATCATAGCTCTGAGGAGTTAAAGGTATCCTCTTAAAGGCATTATACTGAATGTGAAAATGGACAAGGCCTTGGGTCGTCTGCTGGGCGGATGACTTCTTATTCACATATGGTGAATAATCATTTTCTTGATTCGGTAGTATAATGGAACTTTAAGATAGCCTGATCAGTAGGATTAAACGGACTTTGACCTAAGGCTGATCATGGATATCATATGAGGGTTTTGCATATATGACAAGGTCATTGGATGGTAGCTCGTCACAGGCTTACGTAATACGGTATATAATTGGGAGTTCAGTTTCAGGTTTATAGTGGTGTGACTCTGAAATTAGTGATCATATGATTGAGTTGTTCGGTACAGAATGATGATCATATGGAATCACGGGAGCCCGATTATATATGTCCAATCAGTCCCTCTACTAGCTCCACATAATTCCTTAACGTTTGGCAAATTGATTTGTGTATGCTATTGGCTAGTTTATTATGCATGGATGGTGATGACACAGGATTAGGATGGTAGACAAGATTCTCTCCGGTTGGATTCAGTTTTTGTTTTGGATAATAGAGTACACAATTATTCGAACTCCAAATAAAGTTGCCATGATTTTATTTGAGATTGGATTGGAGTTGTAGAAAATTATCCATGAGAACAAGAATATGAAACACAACCGTTTTGTGGAATTTGAAATTTGAATTTTGAAATTTGAAATTTGAATTTTGAAATTTGAAATTTGAATTTTGAATTTGAAATTTGAATTTGAAATTTGAATTTGAAATTCGAATTTGAAATTTGAATTTGAAATTTAAATTTAAAATTTGAAATTTGAAATTTGAAATTTGAATTTGAAATTTGAATTTGAAATTTGAAATTCAAATTTTGAATCACAGTCCAAGTAGGATTCGAATTTGTTGTGGAAAATCCACAAGGTTTGAAATTCGAATTTGAGTTGGATTTGGAGAGGATAATCTTGTTAGAATCCTACTTGAATTTTGAATCAAAATCCCAACAAAAGTGGGCGAATTTTTTGAGGATAATCCTCAATGGAAAATTCGGTTTTTGTAGATAAGATTCAAGGGAAAATTCAAGTTTCAATCCTAGTTGAATTTGGATTCTCTCCCTCCCTAAAAGTGGCCGAAATTTTGGAGGCTTTATCCTAGGAAATTCGGTTATTTTTGGATAAGGTTGAGATGAGATTTAGCTTGAAAAATCCTAGTGGAATTTTGATTCTTCCTTATCCTAAAAGTGGCCGAAAATTTGGAGAAGATTTTCTCCTAAAGATTTCGGATTTTTTGGTTGAAAAAGGGAGATAAAATTCTAGTTAAAATCTTGTTTAGATTTGGATTGGATTTGTCCTAGGAAAACCGAATTTAATTATGGAGATTCTCCCTTAGAAAATTCGGATTTTTTGGGTTTGGATAAGGGAAAATATCTTTTCGTAATCCAATTCAAATTCAGAGATTCACCTCATGCAGGTCTATAAATAGAGGTCCTGCCACTCCAGTTCTCTCAGACCACAGACTCTCAGGTAAGCAGGCTTATTGTTGCACAGCTCATCGTGACAATAAAGTTCTTTAGAGATCTGGGTGGTCGGAAGAAGACTAGCAGTGCTAGCATACCGATCGAGGTTCAGAGTGCCCACACACTCAACCATTCGGGAATTGGAGAATAGTAGAGAAGGCTAGTTGGTTGAAGCCTCCGGTCACTCTCCTCCTGTTCATTGGCGTCCTTGAGGTATGAGTTTTAATTGTTGTTGATTTATTGTATATGGCATCATGAGATATTTAACGATCTTAAAATTTTTATTGTTCCGCTGCGCCACTCTGATACGTTTTTACCGGTTTATTTTCCTACAATTGGTATCAGAGCCATCTCATGACTATGCCATGTACATAAATTAGACAATTACTTAGTCTTTTTATTTATGTATGGATTTGATATTTAGAGAGTGGCATTCTAGGGTTCCTTTATGTTGTTATCATGTATTATGTATAAAGTATGTGGTTATTTTAATTTTTTGAATTATTATAAGCATGCTTGTTTATACCGGTTATGGTTCCTTAGAATTTAGAAAAATTGTATCTAGGAATTTTTTATGTAACCATGGGAGCAGTTTATTAACACTGTAATTTTCCCATGGATTTTAATTTTTGTCTCTTAGAATTTTTATGGATAGAATTTTGTACACCGGAAACGGTATAGGAATTTTTTATGTAATTATTCTTGGAGGAGATTGAAGATTGAAGACCGTAATTTATTTTTCCCAAAAGTTAAATTTAATTTAAAGGTTGAAATTTTAATTGTGTGGAAAATTTCAATTTAATTGGGATTCAAATTAATTTTTGGAGATCCTAAAAGATAAATTGGAATATGGCACGAAAATCGAGACATGACCCCTGGGGATAGGCCGACGGGCCTTGGTGGGGCTACAGCCCCTGCCCTCGGGCAGGATGGGGCTGCGGCAGCCCCTATGCAGGCAAGCATCACCCACGGCCGCAGGCTTGGCCTGCAGCCGAGGGTGGCGCAGCCTGCCCAAGGCTGGCCGCAGCCTGGGCGTACAGCCACTGGCTGCAGGCGCTGCCTGCAGCCTGCCGGCTGCTGCGCCCAGCCTGGGCGTGCAGCCTGGTACTGCAGGCTTGGCCTGCAGCCCGGCAGGCTGCACATGGGGCAGCCGTGGGCTGCCAGCCCCTCCGGGGTTGGTGGCTGCCCACGGCGGCTGCCGCCTACGGGGGCGGCGGTCCGACGGTCCAAAATCAGAAAATTTTGATTTTTAAATTTGAGATTTAATTTTAAATCATGTTTAAAAATATGTAATTAAAAATTTAAAATTTTTGAAATTACATATTATTACACATGATGTTTAAAATTGTTTAAAATTTAAATTTGAAGTTTAAATTTGAAATTCGAATTTGGAATTTGAATTTGAAATTTAAATTTTTGGAGATTTAAATTTTAAATAATTCTTGGGATGAGAAATAAATGGAGAGGCTACATAAAGATGGATACAAGAAGACGGAACAAAATTCAAGACCCAAAGAATGCTTTGGATGGAATTTTGTAATCTTTATTTTCTTTGTTCTAGGATGGAACCATGGCTTGGTTATTCTGTCAATTATTTTTCTGTGATATGTCATGGATGTATAAATATGTATTGATGGATGTTTTGTATGCATATTTGATAACATGTCATATAGGATAGGTGAGTGCCACTCATACTATATTGATCATACATAATTTGTCAAAACTTGCATGTTTTTCAAAATATTGAGTGGGAGAGGGTTTCAAACAAAACCCACGGCCTCCATTGTTGATCCATATGTGAAAGCATGGTAACGCCTCGCGTCAGTTCTGACCTGACCACACCCCTCGGTAGGTGTTTACCGCCGCCGATATACTAGATTGGATCTCCTATGTGGAAAACGTGTTCGGGTGCGATCCTATTCATGACCACCCCTCGGTGGCTTGGTAGGACGTGGATCGGGCTACGTAAACAATGGTTATACACTCAAGACTCGTTTAGTTATTAACCTTCCCTAGAAGCTCTGTTAACTAAACTGGTGGCCAAATAAGCGGTTATTAATATATGTCTTAACCTTGGAGGATTTAAGGTAACATATATTAATTGGACGGGGTCCATGTTCTGGCTATTTGTTCTCATGACCACCCCTCGGTGGCTTGGGGCAATAGGTGCTGAGAATTACCGTTGCAATGCTACATGTTTTTTTCAAGTTTCATGTAGGAACATACTTGTATGTTTTATTTGCTAAATTATCTGCATATTTGCTTGGGCTTTGTAATGATGTCTAGTATAATTTTATTTCAGTTCAAAATGTCACCGACACCCCTCATTTCGATACTTACTGAAAATAAGTTGAACGGCGACAATTATAAAGATTGGAAAAGAAATCTATTAATAGTTCTCAGCTGCGAGAGACACAAGTTCGTACTGGACGAACCATGCCCACCTGGGCCCAAACCTGACACACCACTTGAGGAGGTCCCGGTTGCCTATAATCGTTGGAGAGAATCTAATGAAATAGCTCGATGCTACATCCTTGCTAGCATGACGAGTGCTTTACAAAAGCAGCATGAGACTTATCAAGTTGCTGGGGAGATCATGGATAATCTGGAGGACATGTTCGGAGGCCAAGAAAAATTGGCTCGACAGTCCGCTATCACCAGCATTATGAACTCTAAGCAAAAGGCGGGTGCTCCAGTGAAGGACCATATGATCACTCTAATGGGATTCTTCGCTGAGGCTGCCGAGAATGGTGCTGAGTTGGACTATAACACCCAGATCGAGATGGTGTTCAAGACTCTGTCTAAAGATTTTGTGGGGTTTAAGGCCGCATACAATCTGGCGACAAAGGAGTTAGGACTTACCGAGCTCATGAAGCAACTACAGGCTTATGAGCGAATGATCAGGGATGAGGATACGGTCCGACCTAAAGGAGAGGCCAATTTGGCGGAATCTTCCAATCCCTCACGGAAGAGGAAGAGGCCAAATAAGAAGCAAGTGGCTTCCAGTTCTTCTAATCCTCCTGTCTCGGACAGGAAGAAGAAGAAGAAGAACAAGAAGCCGAAGGACCCTAAAAAGTCCAAATGCTTCCACTGTGGGAAGGTAGGTCACTTCAAGAAGGCTTGCCGGGAATTCCTAGCCTCCAAGGGCAAGGAAGGTAAGGAACTTCATTACTTAGAAGCATGTTTGGTGGAAGAATCGAAAGACACATGGGTCATTGATTCGGGCGCCACTAATCATGTTTGTGTTTCTATGCAGGGGTTCGTGGAAACAAGAAGTCTACATGATAGGAGCCTCTCGTTGCGGACTGGAGATGGTAGCTTTGTGGTGGCTGAGGCAGTGGGAGACGTTCATCTTTATTTTGATCAATTTAGGTTTATTTTATTGAAAGACTGTTTTTATGTTCCTAATTTTAGGAGGAACCTTATATCGGTAGCTTGTTTAATAAAGGATTCTTATTCAGTTTCTTTTAGTAAAAGAGTTGATATTCGTAGAAATAAGTCTTTTATCTGTTCTGGATGGATGGATGGAAACCTATATTTGATCAGACCAAAGATGTACTCACTGCTTGACACTGAATTAATTGATAACTCTAAAAGGTTGAAAGTTTCTCACTCCAACAAGGCATATCTTTGGCATTTAAGACTTGGTCATATTAATCAGGATAGGATTCAAAGATTGGTGAAAGACGGTCCTCTGGAATCTCTGGAGGAGGTACGACTTCCCCAATGTGAGTCTTGTCTAGAGGGTAAGATGACTAAGAGGTCTTTTGGAGCTAAGGGTACAAGGGCACAGGAGCTCTTAGAAATTGTGCACACTGACGTATGTGGCCCCATGAACGTCACAGCACGAGGAGGGTTCGAGTACTATGTCTCTTTCATAGATGATTACTCGAGGTATGGATATGTGTATCTGATGCACCGCAAGAGCGAAACCTTTGATAAATTCAAAGAGTATCGTGCGGAAGTGGAAAAGCAATTGGATAAATCCATAAAGACACTTCGATATGATCGAGGTGGCGAATACCTCTCCGATGAATTTCTAGGACATCTTGTAGAGAATGGGATATTATCCCAATTGACTGCACCTGGTACTCCACAACAGAATGGTGTAGCCGAAAGGAGAAACAGGACCTTATTGGATATGGTACGGTCCATGATGAGTTACTCAACGCTGCCATTATCATTTTGGGGACATGCTTTACAAACGGCGTGCTATATTCTGAACCAGGTTCCGAGCAAATCAATTCCTAGAACTCCGTATGAATTGTGGCGTGGCAGGAAGCCCTCCCTTGGACATATGAGAATATGGGGCTGCCCGGCACATGTACTGGATGGGGATGCGAAGAAGTTGGAACCAAGATCAGAATTGTGCATGTTTGTAAGGTATCCAAAAGGAACTAAAGGAGGTCTGTTCTATAACCCGAAGGAATAAAAGGTCATTGTCTCAACCCATGCGACATTCTTGGAGGAAAGTCACATGAATGACTTTAAGCCTCGAAGCAAAGTGGTGCTAGAGGAGTTATCGGGTGAAAGAACTGCTCCACAGATTTCGGTCTTGGACGCAAGTCCGAGTTCCAGTGAAAGACCTGCAGACGATCAACAATTTAGGGTGCCTCGTCGTAGTGGGAGGGTTTCTAAGAAACCTAATTTCTTTATGTATGATGCTGAGGTATACCAGGCCGAGGCTCATGAGCATGAGGAAGATCCGGTCACATATGATGAAGCTATAAAGGATGTTGATTCTAGATCTTGGAAACAGGCTATGAACAATGAGATGGACTCTATGAAATCCAACTCTGTTTGGGAACTTGTAAATTTGCCGGATGGGATAAAACCCATTGGATGCAAATGGGTCTACAAAAGAAAGAAGGATGCGGAAAGGAGAGTGGAAACTTTCAAAGCTAGACTGGTTGCAAAGGGATACACGCAAAAGGCTGGAATCGATTACGAGGAAACCTTTTCGCCTGTTGCTATGCTGAAGTCTATCCGTATTCTTCTGTCCATTGCTGCAGCTCTCGATTACGAGATCTGGCAAATGGATGTCAAGACGGCATTCTTGAATGGCCATCTTGAAGAGCGTATCTATATGATACAGCCCGAAGGGTTCGTAGCAAAAGGCCAAGATAAGAAAGTCTGCAAGTTGCTTAGATCCATTTATGGATTAAAGCAGGCATCCCGCTCATGGAACCAGAGGTTTGATCAAGCGATTAAGACATTTGGTTTTGAGCAGAACGTTGATGAACCTTGTGTTTATAAACGTATTAAGGATGGAAAAGTGGTCTTTCTGATACTCTATGTCGATGATATACTACTCATTGGGAATGATGTAGGGAACTTATCATCGGTCAAGCTTTGGTTACACCAACAGTTTGACATGAAGGACTTGGGAGAAGCTAATTATGTTTTAGGCATTCGTCTTTTCAGAGATCGAAAGAACAAAATGATAGCGTTATCCCAAGCTTCATACATAGATAAAATAATTGACAAATATGCAATGCTAGAGGCAAAGAAAGGCTCACAACCTTCTATTGCCGGTTTAACTCTTTCATTGGATGACTGTCCCAAGACATCGGAAGAAAGAGAGCGTATGAGTAAGGTCCCTTATGCATCCGCTGTGGGTAGCCTTATGTACGCTATGCTTTGCATTTGCCCGGACATATGTTTTGCAGTAGGTATGGTGAGTCGATATCAAGCGAATCCTGGAACCAAGCACTGGCAAGCAGTAAAGCATATACTCAAGTATCTTAAGAGAACGAGGGATTATATGCTAGTGTATTCTGGAGGGGACCTAACACCCGTCACGGACTCAGACTTCCAGACTTGTAAGGATTTGAGGAAGTCGACATTAGAGGGCATATGGAGACAGGATAAGTAGATGTATATAAGATCGTGTCCGAGGACAACATTGCCAATCCCTCTACTAAGACTTTGGTGGCTAGAAGCTTTGAGAGGAATGTAGAGGCGATGGGGATGCGTAACATGGCACATCTGCTGGCTTAGGGCAAGTGGGAGATTGTTAGGAAATGCCCTAAGTATTAGAGACATTTTGATGTATTCATTTTGAACTGGATAATAAAATTATACATAGAGGTTATTCATTACATTGCTATCTGTCCTCGTCTTATTTACATGTTAAAGTAAATGTAAGCAAATATGGCTCACTGACTGCTTGTGTTAAAACTGTTAGAACGTTGCATGCAATGGACTTTTGTATGCGAGAAGACAATGTTCTAAAGTTAGCAGTCTAAACTATGGTCTGTAGTCTATGGGGTTAGACTGAGCATCTAACTCATGTTAAGACTATTATGTTGTCTAAAGCCTTGGAGGGGACGGTCTGTCTTGACTGTCTGGAGCTGGACTCCCAAGTAGAGACATGGATATGTTGCTTGGTGGTGACATATTAGACCGGGACTAAAGCGTGATTGATCTACGTAGTCCGCTATGAGTGGATCAATCTGCTTTTGATGTTCATTGTGCAATAACCTTAATCCTGAGTAAATGAACTACTTCATGTATATGACTTGTGTACTTTGATGTTCCAATGGCTAAAGCGTCTCAGAGGTAGTAAGCTTATAGACCGGTTCGTTGGGTGCATGACTTGTATACGATGAAGGGTTTGTTTGCAGATATCGGAATCATAGCTCTGAGGAGTTAAAGGTATCCTCTTAAAGGCATTATACTGAATGTGAAAATGGACAAGGCCTTGGGTCGTCTGCTGGGCGGATGACTTCTTATTCACATATGGTGAATAATCATTTTCTTGATTCGGTAGTATAATGGAACTTTAAGATAGCCTGATCAGTAGGATTAAACGGACTTTGACCTAAGGCTGATCATGGATATCATATGAGGGTTTTGCATATATGACAAGGTCATTGGATGGTAGCTCGTCACAGGCTTACGTAATACGGTATATAATTGGGAGTTCAGTTTCAGGTTTATAGTGGTGTGACTCTGAAATTAGTGATCATATGATTGAGTTGTTCGGTACAGAATGATGATCATATGGAATCACGGGAGCCCGATTATATATGTCCAATCAGTCCCTCTACTAGCTCCACATAATTCCTTAACGTTTGGCAAATTGATTTGTGTATGCTATTGGCTAGTTTATTATGCATGGATGGTGATGACACAGGATTAGGATGGTAGACAAGATTCTCTCCGGTTGGATTCAGTTTTTGTTTTGGATAATAGAGTACACAATTATTCGAACTCCAAATAAAGTTGCCATGATTTTATTTGAGATTGGATTGGAGTTGTAGAAAATTATCCATGAGAACAAGAATATGAAACACAACCGTTTTGTGGAATTTGAAATTTGAATTTTGAAATTTGAAATTTGAATTTTGAAATTTGAAATTTGAATTTTGAATTTGAAATTTGAATTTGAAATTTGAATTTGAAATTCGAATTTGAAATTTGAATTTGAAATTTAAATTTAAAATTTGAAATTTGAAATTTGAAATTTGAATTTGAAATTTGAATTTGAAATTTGAAATTCAAATTTTGAATCACAGTCCAAGTAGGATTCGAATTTGTTGTGGAAAATCCACAAGGTTTGAAATTCAAATTTGAGTTGGATTTGGAGAGGATAATCTTGTTAGAATCCTACTTGAATTTTGAATCAAAATCCCAACAAAAGTGGGCGAATTTTTTGAGGATAATCCTCAATGGAAAATTCGGTTTTTGTAGATAAGATTCAAGGGAAAATTCAAGTTTCAATCCTAGTTGAATTTGGATTCTCTCCCTCCCTAAAAGTGGCCGAAATTTTGGAGGCTTTATCCTAGGAAATTCGGTTATTTTTGGATAAGGTTGAGATGAGATTTAGCTTGAAAAATCCTAGTGGAATTTTGATTCTTCCTTATCCTAAAAGTGGCCGAAAATTTGGAGAAGATTTTCTCCTAAAGATTTCGGATTTTTTGGTTGAAAAAGGGAGATAAAATTCTAGTTAAAATATTGTTTAGATTTGGATTGGATTTGTCCTAGGAAAACCGAATTTAATTGTAGAGATTCTCCCTTAGAAAATTCAGATTTTTTGGGTTTGGATAAGGGAAAATATCTTTTCCTAATCCAATTCAAATTCAGAGATTCACCTCATGCAGGTCTATAAATAGAGGTCCTGCCACTCCAGTTCTCTCAGACCACAGACTCTCAGGTGAGCAGGCTTATTGTTGCACAGCTCATCGTGACAATAAAGTTCTTTAGAGATCTGGGTGGTCGGAAGAAGACTAGCAGTGCTAGCATACCGATCGAGGTTCAGAGTGCCCACACACTCAGCCATTCGGGAATTGGAGAATAGTAGAGAAGGCTAGTTGGTTGAAGCCTCCGGTCACTCTCCTCCTGTTCATTGGCGTCCTTGAGGTATGAGTGTTAATTGTTGTTGATTTATTGTATATGTCATCATGAGATATTTAACGATCTTAAAATTTTTATTGTTCCGCTGTGCCACTCTGATACATTTTTACCGGTTTATTTTCCTACATCTTTGCCTTTTGCATTACATACTTTTCAATTATTTTGTCTATATATGAAGTCTGGGATAATGCTACTATTTTGTTCTTTTGATCTCTAAAGAGACAAATGCCTAGAACATAATTAGCTTCTCCCAAGTCCTTCATATTAAACTGTTGGCATAACCAAAGTTTGACTGATGATAAGCTCCCTACATCATTCCCAATGAGTAGTATATCATCGACATAGAGCACTAGAAAGACCACTTTTCCATCCATAATACGTTTATAAACACAAGGTTCATCAATTTTTTGCTCAAAATCGAATGTTTTGATTGCTTGATCAAACCATTGGTTCCATGAGCAGGATGCTTACTTTAATCCATAAATGGATCTAAGCAACTTGCAAACTTTTCTCTCATGGCCTTTTACCATGAACCCTTCGGGCTGTATCATATAGATACTTTCGTTAACATGGCCATTTAAGAATTTTGTCTTAACATGTATTTGCCAAATCTTGTAATCGGGAGCCGCAGTAACGGATAGAAGAATTTAGATAGACTTCAACATAGCAACAAGCGAAAAGATTTCATTGTAATCGATTCCAACTTTTTGCTTGTATCCCTTTACAACAAGTCTAGCCTTGAAAATTTCAACTCTTCCTTCCGTATCTCTCTTTCTTTTGTAGAACCCCTTGTACCTAATGGGTTTTATCGCATCTGGTAGGTCTACAAGTTCCCAAACAGAGTTGGATTTCATAGAATCCATCTCATTGTTCATGGCCTGCTACAAAGATTTAGAATCAACATCATTTATAGTTTCATCATAAGTGACTGAATCATCATCATGTTCATGAGCCTCTGTCTGGTATACCTCAGTATCATACACGAAGAAATTAGGTTTCCTTGAAACCCTCCCACTATAATGAAGTATCCTGAACTATTGATTGTTTGCAAGTCTTTCACTAGAACTCAGACTTGTGTCCAAAACTAAAACCTATGGAGCAATTTTATCACCCGACAACTCCTCTAGCACTACTTTACTTTGAGACTTAAAGTCATTTATGTGACTCTCCTCCAGAAATGTCACTTGGGTTGAAACAATGACTTTTTGTTCCTTCGGGTTATAGAATAATCCTCTCTTAGTTACCTTTGTACCCTATAAATATGCACATTTCTGATCTTAGTTCCAACTTCTTCACATCTCCGTCCAATACATGTGCCGGGCAGCCCCATATTCTCATATGTCCAAAGGACAGCTTCTTACCTCACCACAATTCATACAGAGTCTTGGGAATTAATTTACTTAGAACTTGGTTTAGAATATAGCATGTTATTTATAGTGCATATCCCCAAAATGATAACAGCATTGTTGAATAACTCATCATGGACTATATCATATCCAATAAGGTCCTGTTTCACTTTTTGGCTACACCATTCTGTTGTAGAGTACCAGGTGCAGTCAATTGAGATAGTATCCCATTCTCTACAAGATGTCTTACATCGAAAAGGTATTCGCCACTGCGGTCAGATCGAAGTGTTTTTATAGATTTACCTAATTGCTTCTCCACTTTTGCACGATACTTTTTGAACTTGTCAAATGTTTTGCTCTTGCAATGCATTAGGTACACATATCCATACCTCGAGTAATCATCTATAAAAGAGACATAATACTCGAACCCTCCTCATGCAACGACGTTAATGGGGCCACATACATCGGTGTGCACAATTTCTAAGAGTTCCTGAGCCCTAGTACCCTTAGCTTTAAAATAAATTTTAGTCATCTTAACCTCAAAACAAGATTCACATTAAGGAAGACGTACCTCCTTTAGATTTTCCAAAGGACCATCCTTCACCAACCACTAAATTCTATCCTGATTAATATGACCAAGTCTTAAATGACTAAGTCTATGTCTCTACTCGGGAGTCAATGCTCCAGACAATCAAAATAAATGTTCCCCTAAATGGCTTTAGATAACATAATGGTCTTAACATGAGTTAGATAATCAGCCTAACCTTATAGACTATGGACCATAGTTTAGACTGCTTACTTTAGAATGTTGTCTTATTGCATATAAAAATTCATTGTATGCAATATTCTAATAATTTAACGCAAGCAATTAGTAAGCCATATTAATTCTTACATTTGCTTTAATATGTAAATAAATGAGGACACACAGTAATGTAATGAATAACCTTTAAATATAATTTTATTATCTAATTCAAAATAAAAGAAATACATTAAAATGTCCTTTCCGTTTAAGGCACTCCTAACAACTGTGACCATTGAAGGTAATTCTAGCCACTGAGTTTGTGTCTAGTGATGGAAAGAAAAGGGCCTTCAGTGCTCATAGTATTGGCTATGGATGATACCTTAGGTAAGGAAATGACATCAGATGTGGCATTCTTTTGGCTGGTCATGTCATATTTTATCATTCTAAATGGATCTTAAGGTTTCAAGAAATCAGGTTAGGGAGAAAGGCGAGGTGAGTCTTTAGGGTTTCAGGTGAACGGTAAGAGGAGGCTCTGATGCCATGAAGTTTTTTAAAGAAAGAATTTTTTATTTTCAACATTCTGGATGTGAACTACAATGTACATATATAAAGCAGCCTAAAAAACTGCTATTCCAACAAACAAGGAAACTAACTTACATAAAAATAGGAAACTACCTAAATGAGATATCAGAAATTAATCTCCTACTTGCCCTAAGCCAGTCGATGTTTCACATCCCTATCATGTCAACATGCCTATCAAAGCTTCTAGCCCCCAAAGTCTTAGTAAAGGGGTCGATAATGTTGTCCTCAGATGTGATCTTACATACATCTACTAAACTTGCCTCCATATGCCCTCTTATTATATGGTATTTTTGATCTATATGTTTTGTCCTCTTGTGGTGCCTAGATTCCTCTATATTGGCAATCACCGCGCTATTGTCACAATAAAGTGTGATAGGTTTATTAACACTCACAATGGCCTTAAGGTCTCAAAAGAACATGTAGAGCCAAACCACTTCTTTAAATGGCTCAGCCGCAGCCACATACTCAACTTTCATCGTAGAATTAGCAGTGCAAACCTATTTCATACTCCTCCACATAATGGCACCTCCTCCGAGTAAGCACACTGATCCTGAAATCGACTTCCTTGAATCCTTGTAAGTTTAGAAATCTGAGTCCATGTATCCTATGGGTGTTAGGTCCCCCCAAGAATATACTAGCATATAATCTCTCGTTCTCTTAAGATACTTAAGTATATGCTTCACGGCTTGCCAATACTTATTTCTAGGATTTGCTTGATATCAACTCACCATACTTACTGCAAAACAAATATCCAGGTGAGTACAAAGCATAGTGTACATAAGGCTATCCACAGTGGATGCATAAGGGACCTTACTCGTATACTCTCTTCCTTCCGATATCTTGGGAGAGTCATCTAATGAAAGAGTTAATCCAGTAATAAAAGGTTGTGAACCTTTCTTTGCCTTTTGCATTGCATACTTTTCAATTATTTTATCTATGTATGAAGTTTGGGATAATGCTATCATTTTATTCTATCGATCTCTAAAGAGACGAATACCTAGAATATAATTAGCTTCTCCCAATCCCTTCATATCAAACTGTTGGTGTAACTAAAGTTTTACCAATGATAAGTTCCCTACATCATTCCTAATGAGTAGTATATCATCGATATTGAGCAACAGAAAGACCACTTTTCCATCCTTAATACGTTTATAAACATACGGTTCATCAACGTTCTGCTCAAAACTGAATGTTTTGATTGCTTGATCAAACCTTTGGTTCCATGAGCAGAATGCTTACTTTAATCCATAAATGAATCTAAGCAACTTGCAATCTTTTCTCTCTTGGCCTTTTACCATGAACTCTTCGGGCTATATCATATAGATACTTTCATCAATTAGCCATTCAACAATTCCGTCTTAACATCCATTTGCCAGATATTGTAATCAAGAGCCACAGTAACGGACAGAAGAACTCGGATAGACTTCAGCATAGCAACAAGCAAAAAGGTTTCATTGTAATCGATTCCAGCTTTTTGCATATATCCCTTTACCACAAGTCTAGCCTTGAAAGTTTTCACTCTTCCTTCCGTATCCCTCTTTCTATTGTAGACCCACTTGCACCTAATGGGTTTTATCCCATCCCGCAGGTCTACAAGTTCCCAAACAGAGTTGGATTTCATAGAATCCATCTGATTGTTCATGGCCTGCTACCAAGATTTAGAATCAACATAATTTATAGCTTCATCATATATAACCGGATCATCATCATGGTCATGAGCCTCTACCTGGTATACCTCAGTATCATACATGAAGAATTAGGTTTTCTTGAAGCCCTCTCACTATGATGAAGCACCCTAAACTTTTAATCGTCTGCAAGTCTTTCCCTAAAACTCAGACTTGCGTCCAAGACCAAAACATATAGGGCAGTTCTATCACCCGATAACTCCTCTAACACTACTTTACTTTGAGACTTAAAGTCATTCATGTGACTGTCCTTCAGGAATGTCATATGGGTTGAAACAATGACTTTTTATGGCGGCCCGCCCTTCATGGAGGCTAACAGTACTAGCATAGTAGAGCTTTGAAGTCCACTATGATAAACTGTCACCTCAATGGGTCACCGGCAACTTACTTATAACTTGTTCTTATTAATTACCATTCGTAATTTAAACTTAAATTTTATTTTGAAAACTGGGGATTTTTTTTTTCCTTTTTCGAACTTATCTTGAAAATTATAGAGTCGTAAAACATCACAAAACACATACTAAAATACATATCATCCTTTGTCATTCTTAATTTACATCATGTTACAAACATCCAAAATAACTTTCAAAAATGCTCAGCAGAAAACATAAGCAGGACCATTCCCCTCACCCAACCCTGACGGCAGATGCAGATCTCACTCCTCATCCACCACTAACTACTGGTGTATAAGCTTCTTGCCTGCAACATGAATAAACTCATGAGCAACAGGCTCAGCAAGTTCAAACATAAATACCGGAACATAAAACATAAAATCATAAAAAAAATTATTCATATGAACAGTAACTTTGACTTTTGACCATGAATAGTAAGGTTGGCTTTGATCAGTACTATTCATGCTAACTTTGACCTAAGCTGGTACACATACAGTTAGTACATATTATGCTCGATTATGGCAAATCTCAAGTTTTAGGTCTTATCTTGCATTAAATTCTAGTGTTGGGCCCCTAGATTGGTCATACCGTAGTGCGTGCATACTGAGAGGGACTCTGGGGAGCAACCCACTGGCCAATCCTCTATAGTCTACATAATATCAAACTTCCAAACCCAAGACGTACCACCATTGGTTTGGGAGCCATATCATAAATGATCATGAAGAACCTCCACCTGTGTAGGAGACCGGTACGCCAATACTGGTTTCATTATCGCCTTTCACAAGGTTCCTGACCAGTGGCATTATTGCTACCTCTTGGGTTTGGAACTCTTTACATCATGCTTTTTGTTTGTGGATATTTTATTTCCCATGTTAGTGTGCATATAGCACCTTAGTACTTATTTACATGTCATACATAACATATAAACAAAGCAAGTAAATTCATGTTACAGACAAATAAATGTCTAAACTTACAATATTTTGCTAGCATTTCCTTCTTGGGTCAACCGGCATCCTTATATCGCCTTTTTGTTGATTCCCTATAACCAAAATAAATCACGATTATTTTTACGGTTCATTTCATATCTAAAATATTGTGAAAATATAAAACTTCTGATTTTGGATCCCTAATTATTCATTTTGGGATTTATATTTTCATTTATGTAATTATTATACGGCTTAGGATACTATTCCAGCCTTAATATCACTTTTCCTAACTTTTTGACAAAATGACCATTTTACCCCTAACTTTTGGCAAAATGACCATTTCATCCCTAGCGGGATTTTCCCCTCGTTTTTCTGACTTACGGTTCTGTTTTAGCCTTAAGAATTTTAATAAAATCATTCTGGGACTTTTACGGCCTCTTTCTAGCAATTTGGAAAATTTTTGTCAAAATGGCCATTTTACCCCTAATAGGACCCTAAACCGTAAAATTTCCGTTTTAGCATTTTAACTGGGTTTTCTAGCCTCAAAAATCATAAAATGACTTTTCTTAAACCTTATTGAGCTTTTACGATATTTCTCGCCAAAATGCACAGGTTAGTATTCACCGACTCTCGGATGGTACTATTTCGACCCTCGGGGTCGTTTTTCGTTTTTCTAACCGTTTGGGACCTCAAATGAACATTTCACTACTTTTGAAATTGTCCATCGCCCTTCCTCGAGCCTAGGTCCCCAACGGGGCTCGGGTTTCCAATTCCCAACCCTATTCTTACCCCTCATTTACCAAATCGCCCTTCGGGCGTCTTTAAAATTTCGGCGGCATTTCCGTTGAAATTCTAGGTTCCCGGCGGTGTTTAGGAAACGCCTCGAAACCATCTATTATATTCTATACTGCTATGTACTATACCATAAACCTAATTTTACGTAAAAATTACAAACTTTTTATGTTAAATTTTCCATTAAAACCTAATCGTTTCTAACGGGATTTCAACCCGTACTTTCTCAGTTTTAGGCCCGGTTTAACACACAATTTGCAAATGATTTCATTCCATAACACATCATGCTAAAATAACATTTTCATACCTAACCTATACATGGTTTTTCTTAAGAAAAGCCTCAACAAAATTTTTATTTCAAAACTCCATTTTTCCTTATTTATTTCCCACATCAACACATATACATTATAACACAAAACCTAGCACAACTTATCAAATTTTCATACATTTTTCCCTTGGAAAGGCCATGGATTTTCAATTAAAACTCAAGCACAAGCTATTATTTTTCTTATCTCATTCCTTTACTTGTTTCCTCTACATGTTAACACCATTTTTACACTCCATATTCATCAACACAAATTTTCCCATTTCACTTAGGTATCGCGCAGATTTTGCACTTGAAACACACACAAAATTTGTGTTTCAAGTTTCCATAATACTTTTCCACACAATAACATAATATTAACACCAAATAATCAAAGTTTATATCAAAATTGTTTTCACCCTTCTACACCATGAATAACCCACGGTTTTTGTGAACAAAATGCACATCAAACTTGATTTTTCATACTCTTAATCCTTACTTGTTTTAATCTTACGCCATTGTCACACTTTCAAGCAAAAACCAACCAATAAAAACTGAAATTTTCCCTCTCAAAACAGCCCCCACATCCCATGGATTTTTCATGGAAAAACAAGAAAAAAACTTGCAAAAATGGGAGCTTATCTTGCTTTCTTGATTCCTTGAACTTTGAGATGAATTTTACACACTTTCTTGAAGTAAACTTTGAAAAACTTTTCTGGTTTCAATGGGGGAGGCACATGGCTGCTAGGGGGCTGAAGAAACCAAATTTTTTTCTAGTTTTTTTTGGGTGCCAAAATTGTGTATAAATGGAGCCAAAAAGGAGAGACCAACTTGCAATTGTTTTAAGGGCATTTTTGCAAGCTTTTATGCAATTTTTACAAACTTTAAGGGCTGTTTTGCAATGAGGAAGAATTTGGTAGATTTTTTTTTTCTGATTTTCTCATGAAAATCTGCCACCTATTGTGTCCTAGAAGTCTCTTGAAATTTTGATAAGCTTTCTTTGACTTTTCATGTTGACTTTGCTTCCTAACCATTGGATTAAAGTGCCTTTAAACCCTAACCCTTGGATCTTGACGTATCCTTACATCCTTTCAAAGTTCCACATTCAATCTTTGACTCCTCTCATTAATTTAGGTCAATCTTTTTGACCAAAATTCAAATCGAACGGTTTTGCACCGAAATCATGTAGATGAGTTTCTAAGGCTGTCCGTGTGATCAGTTTTCCTTATTTCACTCCGGTTTGCCTAAAAATCTATCTCGTAAGTATTTTATCTTTTAGTGCCATACAGTATATTTCTAGAAATTTTGAAACGAAAAAGGCATCATTTGTCCGATTTCGGTTTGGTAAAATTTCCCGTTCTTACTTGTACTCACTTGAGCATGGTTAGAACATTTCATTGCATTCTAAATTGCATTAAATCATATGTTTTACGATTATACATATAAAAATCATTGTGTACACATGTTATACAAAATTTCTAAGAATAGTATAATTTCTCGATTGTGATATTCACCTCTCCTTATAAAATTTTCGTCCTCAAAAATTAGAATAAGTGGGGGTATAAAGCTTTCATCTCATTTTCCCATTCCCATGTAGCCTCTTCAACATTGTGGTTTCTTCATAAAACTTTGACTAGTTGAATAGTCTTATTTCTCAACACCTTTTCTTTACGTGCCAATATCTGCACTGGTTGTTCTTCATAGGTCAAATCTTTTTGGACCTATATCGGTTCATACTTCAACATGTGTGATGGATTAGGCACGTACTTCCCTAACATTGATACATGGAAAACGTTGTGTACTGCCGACAAATCTGGAGGTAATGCTAACTTATAGGCTACCTTCCTAATGCGTTTAATTATTTCAAATGGCCCAATATATCTTGGACTCAATTTTTCCTTTTTACCAAATCGCATTATGCCTTTTATTGGAGATACCTTAAGGAATACATAATCCCCCTTTTCGAACTCAAAGACTTCGTCGTTTGTCTACATAACTTTTCTGTCGGCTTTGAGCTATCTTCATTCTTCTTTGAATCTTTGCAACTGCCTCTGAAGTTTCCTATATAAAATCAGTCTTGTGCAGCTGCTTTTCTCGTAGATCGTACCAATGAATAGGTAACCTACACTTTCATCCATATAGAGCCTCATACAGAGCCATTCCTATGAAAGCTTGGTAACTATTGTTGTATGAAAATTCTATCAACGATAGTTTCTCGTTCCAACTTCCAGGAAAATCTATAATGTAGGCTCTGAGCATGTCTTCCAATGTCTAAATAGTTCGCTCTGACTATCCATCTGTCTAGGGATGGAAAGCTATACTGAGGCATAGCTCTGTCCCCATGGCTTCTTGTATACACTTCCAAAATGTTGAAGTAAACCATACATCTCGATCTAAAACAATAGACTTTGGGACTCCATGTAATCGAATAATATTAGTCACATACAATTGTGGTAATTTCTCCAAGGTAAAGGTCGTTTTCATTGCTATAAATTGCACTGTCTTGGTCAATCTATCTACAATCACCCAGATAGCATCATACCCTTCTCGAGTCTTGGGAAGCCCTACCATGAAGTCCATGGTAATATGTTCCCATTTCCACTCTAGAATTTCTAGGGGTTCCAATTTTCCTCCAGGATGTCTATGCTCGGCTTTGACTCTTTAACAAGTCAGGCATCTACTCACGAATTCCACAATATCATTCTTCATCCCTTTCCACCAAAACCGTATCTTGAGATCTTGATACATTTTGCTGGCTCCAGGATAAACGGAATACGGTGTTTCATGAGCTTCTGCTATGATTCGTCTTCTAAGTCCTTCGTTGGCCGGGACATAGATTCTCCCCTGAGATAAAAGAATTTCAGCACTGGAAATGCTTATATCTGACTTCCTACCATCGGAAACCTCTTCTCGGAGCTTTATTGCGCTTAGATTCAGCTTCTGGGCTTCTTCAATATCTCCAACTAGAGAGGACTCAAATGTAGTGCTGATAACTTCCTGGTTATTAACTCCAATCTAAGGGAGTTAATTTCTTGCTGCAAAGCTCTTGGTAACTCCTCTATTGGCAGTCTCTGTGAAGTAGTTGACTTTCTACTTAAGGCATCAGCTACTCGGTTCGCCTTTCCCGGATGGTAAAGGATTTCACAATCATAGTCCTTCACCAACTCTAACCATCTTCTCTGCCACATGTTTAACTCCTTCTGGGTGAAAAAGTATTTCAAATTTTGGTGATCTGTGAAGATTTGACACTGAGCTCTATATAAATAGTGTTGCCAGATTTTGAGTGCAAACACTACTGCAACAAGTTCCAGGTCATGAGTGGGATAGTTCCTCTCGTGGTCCTTTAAATGGCATGACACATATGCTATCACCTTCTCATTCGGCATGAGTACAGCTCCTAAGCCTACCTTTGAAGCATTACTATAGATCGTGAACTTTTCTCCTTCGGTGGGTAATGTAAGGATAGGTGCACTTGTTAATCTTCTCTTCAATTCTTAAAAACTTCTTTCACACTCTTGCGTCCACTTATATTTCGTTTCCTTACGAGTGAGGGCAGCGAGGGGCGCGGCTAGTGTAGGATATAAATCGGTAAAAACGTATCAGAGTGGCGCAGCGGAAAAATAATAATTTTTCAAGATAGTTAAATATCTCATGATGCCATATACAATAAACCAACAACAATTTAAACTCATACCTCAAAGACGCCAATCTGCAGGAGGAGAATGATCGAAGGGCTTCAACCAACTAGCCTTCTCTACTATTCTCCAATTCCCGAATGACTGAGTGTATAGGCACTCTGAACCTCGATCGGCATGGTAGCACTGCTAGTCTTCTTCCGACCACCAAGATCTCTAAAGAACTTATTATCACGGTGAGTTATGCAACAATAAGCCGGCTCACCTGAGAGTCTGTGGTTTAAGAGAACTGGAGTGGCAGGACCTCCATTTATAGACTTGCATGAGGTGATCCTTTGAATTCAAATTGGATTAGGAGAAGATTTTCTCCCTTATCCACAACACAAAATCCGAATTTATCTAGGCCTTATCCAACCATAATGAATTCGGTCACTTTATGGATTTTTCATTCAAAATTCAAATAAGATTTTAACTAGAATTTTATCTCTTCATTCCTTCATAAAAAGTGAGTCCCCTTTGTGCCAAAAACATGACTAGATTCGGTCATTAAAGTGTGAGGAGAATCAAAATCCAAATAGGATTTTCTAGCTTGAATTTTATCTCATCCTTATCCATAAATAATTGAAAATCTCTTTGAGATTTACCCTCAAAATTTCGGCCACTTTTAGGGAGGAGAAAATCCAAATTCAACTGGGATTGAAACTTGAATTTTTCCCTGCTTCCTTATCCACAAAAACCAAAAATATCTTGGAGGATTTTCCTCAACAAAATTTGGCCACTTTTGTTAGAATTAGGATTTAAAATTCAAGTAGGATTCAAACAAGATTTTCCTCTTCATAATCCAACTCAAATTCGAATTCTGGCCTTGTGGAATTATCTACAAAGAATTCGAATTCCACTTGGACTGTGATTCAAAATTTGAATTTCAAATTTCAATTTCAAATTTCAAATTTCAAATCTCAAATTTCAATTTCAAATTCAAATTTCAAATTCGAATTTCAAATTCAAATTTCAAATTCGAATTTCAATTTCAAATTTCAATTTCAAATTTCAAATTTCAAAATCCAAAAACAGTTGTGTTTCAAATTCTTGTTCTCATGGATAATTTTCTACAACTCCAATCTAATCTCAAATAAAATCATGGTAACTTTATTTGGAGTTCGAATAATTGTGTACTCTATTATCCAAAACAAAATCTAAATTCAACAGGAGAGAATCTTGTCCACCATCCTAATCCTATGTCAACACCATCCATGCATAATCAACTAGCCAATAGCATACTAAAATCAATTTGCTAATCGTTAAGGAATTATGTGGAGTTAGTAGAGGAACTAATTGGACATATATAATCGGGCACCTGTGAATCCATATGATCATCATTCTTTGCCGAATAACTCAATCATATGATCACTAATTTTAGAGTCACACCACCATAAACCTGAAACTGCACTCCCAATTATATACCGTATTACGTAAGCCTGTAACAAGCTATTGTCCAATGACCTTGTCATGTATGCAGAACCCTCATATGATATCTATGATCAGCCTTAGGTCAAAGTCCGTTCAATCCTACTGATTAGGCTATCTTAAAGTTCCATTATACTACCGAATAAGAAAATGATTATTCACCATATGTGAATAAGAAGTCATCCGCCCAGCAGACGACCCAAGGCCTTGTCCATTTTCACATCCAGTATAATGCCTTTAAGAGGATACCCTTAACTTCTTATTAGAGCTATGATTCTGATATCTATAAACAAACCCTTCATCGTATACAAGTCATGCACCCAACGAGCCGGTCTATAAGCTTACTACCTCTGAGACGCTTTAGCCATTGGAACATCAAAGTACACAAGTCATATACATGAAGTAGTTCATTCACTCAGGATTAAGGTTACTGCACAATGAACGTCAAAAGCAGATTGATCCACTCATAGCGGACTACGTAGATCAATCACGCTTTAGTCCCGGTCTAGTATGTCACCACCAAGCAACATATCTATGTCTCTACTTGGGAGTCTATGCTCCAGACAGTCAAGACAAACCGTCCCCACCATGGCTTTAGACAACATAATAGTCTTAACATGAGTTAGATGCTCAGTCGAACCCCATAGATTACAGTCCTTAGTTTAGACCACTTACTTTAAAACATTGTCTTCTCGCATACAAAAGTCCATTGCATGCAACGTTCTAACAGTTTTAGCATAAGCAGTCAGGACCTATATTTGCTTACATTTACTTTAACATGTAAATAGAATGAGGACAAACTGCAATATAATAAATAACCTCTATATATAATTTTATTATCCAGTTCAAAATAAATATATCAAAATGTCTCTAATACTTAGGGCATTTCCTAATAATATCCCACTTGCCCTAAGCCAGTAGATATGCCATGTTACGCATCCTCATTGCCTCTACATGCCTTTTAAAGCCTCTAGCCACCATAGTCTTAGTAAAGGGATCGATAATGTTGTCCTCGGATGCGATCTTACATACATCTACTTGTCCTGCCTCCACGTGCCCTTTAATAATGTGATATCTCCGATCTATGTGCTTGGTCCTCTTGTGGCACCGAGATTTCCTTGTGTTGGCAATAGCCCCAATGTTATTACAGTAAAGTGTAATAGGCTTGTCAATACCTGGAATGATCTCAAGGTCTTTAAAGAACTTGTGGAGTCAAACCGCTTCTTTAGATGCCTCAACGGCAGCCACATACTCAGCCTCCATCATAGGGTCAGCTGTGTAACCCTGCTTCATGCTCCTCAACATAACGGTGCCTCCTCCGAGCAAGAACACTGATCCTGATGTCGATTTCCTCGTATCCTTGCAAGCCTAAAAGTCTGAGTTCGTGTATCCTACAAGTGTTAGGTACCCTCTATAATACACTAGCATATAATCCCTCGTTCTCTTAAGATACTTGGGTATATGCTTTACTGCTTGCCAGTGCTTGGTTCCAGGATTTGCTTGATATTAACTTACCATACCTGCTGCAAAACATATGTTCGGGCAAGTGCAAAGTATAGCATACATAAGGCTACCCACACCGGATACATAAGGGACCTTACTCATATGCTCTCTTTGTTTCGATGACTTTGGATAGTCATTCAATGAAAGAGTTAGACCGGCAATAGAAGGTTGTGAACCTTTCTTTGCCTCTTGCATTGCATATTTGTCAATTATTTTATCTATATATGAAGCTTGGGATAACGCTATCATTTTGTTCTTTCGATCTTTTAAGAGATGAATGCCTAGAACATAATTAGCATCTCCCAAGTCCTTCATGTCAAACTGTTGGTGCAACCAAAACTTGACCGATGATAAGTTCCCTACATCATTCCCAATGAATAGTATATCATCGATATATAGTACCAGAAAGACCACTTTTCCATCTTTAATATGTTTATAAACACAGGGTTCATCAACGTTCTACTCAAAACCAAATGTTTTGATCGCTTGATCAAATCTCTTGTTCCATGAGCAGGATGCTTGCTTTAATTCATAAATGGATCTAAGCAACTTGCAGACTTTCCTTTCTTGGCCTTTTGGCAAGAACCCTTCGGGCTGTATCATGTAGATACATTCCTCAAGATGGCTATTCAAGAATGCTGTCTTGACATCCATTTGCTAGATCTCGTAATCGAGAGCCGCAGCAATGGACAGAAGAATACGGATAGACTTTAGCATAGCAACAGGTGAAAAGGTTTTATCATAATCAATTCCAGCCTTTTGCGTGTACCCCTTTGCAACCAGTCTAGCTTTGAAAGTTTCCACTCTCCCTTTCGTATCCTTCTTTCTTTTGTAGACCCACTTGCATCCAACGGGTTTTATCCCATCTGGCAGATCTACAAGTTCCCAAACAGAGTTGGATTTCATAGAATCCATCTCATTGTTCATAGCCTATTTCCAAGATTTAGAATTAACATCATTTATAGCTTCATCATAAGTGATCAGATCATCTTCATGCTCATGAGTCTCGGCCTGGTATACCTCAGCATCATACCTGAAGAAATTAGATTTTTTCGAAAACCTCCTACTACAATGAGGCACCCTAAATTATTGATCGTCTGCAGGTCTTTCACCAGAACTCGGACTAGCATCCAAGACCGAAACCTGTAGAGCAGTTCTTTTACCTGATAACTCTTCTAGCACCACTTTACTTCGAGGCTTAAAGTCATTTATGTGACTTTCCTTTAAGAATGTTGCCTGGGTTGAAACAATGACTTTTTGTTCCTTCGGGTTATAGAATAGACCTCCCTTAGTTCCCTTAGGATACCCTACAAACATACACAATTCTGTTCTTGGTTCCAACTTCTTCACATCCCCATCCAGTACATGTTCTAGGTAGCCCTATATTCTCATATGTCCAAGGGAAGGCTTCCTGCCACGCCACAATTCATACGGAGTCTTGGGAATTGACTTGCTTGGAACCTGGTTTAGAATATAGCACGCTGTTTGTAACGCATACCCCCAGAATGATAACAGTAGCATTGAATAACTCATCATGGACTGTACCATATCCAACAAGGTCCTATTTCTCCTTTCTGCTACACCATTCTATTGTGGAGTACCAGGTGCAGTCAATTGGGATAATATCCCATTCTCTACAAGATGTCCTAAAAATTCGTCGGAGAGGTATTCGCCACCTCGATCAGATCGAAGTGTCTTTATAGATTTATCCAATTGCTTTTCCATTTACGCACGATACTCTTTAAACTTGTCAAAGGTTTCACTCTTGCAGTGCATTAAATACACATATCCATACCTCGAGTAATTGTCTATAAAGGAGACATAATACTTGAACCATCCTCGTGCTGTGACGTTCATGGGGCCACATACGTCAGTGTGCACAATTTCTAAGAGCTCCAAAAGACCTCTTAGTCATCTTACCCTCACGAAAAGACTCACATTGAGGAAGACATACCTCCTATAGAGATTCTAGAGGACCATCTTTCACCAACCTTTGAATCCTATCCTGATTAATATGACCAAGTCTTAAATGCCAAAGATACACCTTGTTAGAGTGAGAAACTTTCAACCTTTTAGAGTTATCTATTAATTCGGTGTCAAGCAATGAGTACATCTTTAGTTTAATCAAATATAGGTTTCCATCCATCCATCCAGAATAGATAAAAGAGTTATTTCTACAGATATCAACTCTTTTACTAAAAGAAACTGAATAAGAATCATTACTTAAACAAGCTACCGATATAAGGTTCCTCCTAAAATTAGGAAAACAAAAACAGTCTTTTAATAAAATACACCTAAATTCATCAAAATAAAGGTAAACATCTCCCACTGCCTCAGCCGCCACCAAGCTACCATCTCCAGTCCGCAACGAGAGGCTCCTATCATGTAGACTTCTCGTTTCCACGAACCCCTGCATAGAAATACAAACATGATTAGTGGCGCTCGAATCAAAGACCTAAGTGTCTTTCGATTCTTCCACCAAACACGCTTCTAAATAGTGAAGTTCCTTACCTTCCTTACCTTTGGCGGCTAGGAATTCCTGGCAAGCCTTCTTGAAGTGACCTACCTTCCCACAATGGAAGCACTTGGACTTTTTAGGGTCCCTGGGCTTCTTGTCCTTCTTCTTTTTCTTCCAATCCGAGATAGGAGGATTAGAAGAACTAGAAGCCGCTTGCTTCTGATTTGGCCTCTTCCTCTTCCGTGAGGGTTTGGAAGATTCTGCCAAATTGGCCTCTCCTTTGGGTTGGACCGCATCCCTGTCCCTGATCATCCACTCATAAGCTTGGAGTTGCTTCATGAGCTTAGTGAGTCCTAACTCCCTTGTCACCAGATTGTATGCGGCCTTAAACCCCACAAAATCTTTTAATATAGTTTTGAACACCATCTCGATCGGGGTGTTGTAGTCCAGTTCAACACCGTTCTCGACAGCCTCAGTAAAGAATCCCATTAGAGTGATCATATGGTTTTTTACCGGAGTACCTGCCTTCTGCTTAGAGTTCTTAATGCTGGTAATAGTAGACTGTCGAGTCAATTTTTCTTGGCCTCCAAACATGTCCTCCAGATTTTCCATGATCTCCCCAGCAATTTGATAAGTCTCATGCTGCTTTTGTAAAGAACTCGTCATGCTAGCAAGAATGTACAATCGAGCTATCTCATTAGATTCTCCCCAATGAGTATAGGCAACCGGGACCTTCTCAAGCGGTGTGTCAGGTTTGGGCCCAAGTGGGCATGGTTCATCCAGTATGAACTTGTGTCTCTCGTAGTTGAGAACTATCAATAGATTTCTTTTCCAGTCTTTATAATTATCACCATTCAGCTTATTTTTAGTAAGTATTAAAATGAGGGGTGTCAGTGACATTTTCAACTGAAATAAAATTATACTAGACATCATTACGAAGCCCAAGTAAATATACAGATAATTTAGCAAATAAAACATACAAGTATGTTCCTACATGAAACTTGGAAAAACATGTAGTATTGCAATGGCAATTCTCGGCACCTATTGCCCCAAACCACCGAGGGGTGGTCATGAGACAAATAGCCGAAACATGGACCCCGTCCAATTAATATATGTTGCCTTAAATCCTCCAAGGTTAGGACATATATTAATAACTGCTTATTTTGGCCATCAGTTTAGTTAACAGAGTTTCTAGGGAAGGTTAATAACTAAACGAGTCTTGAGTGTATAACCATTATTTACGTAGCACGATCCACATCCTACCAAGCCATTGAGAGGTGGTCATGAATAGGATCGTGCCTGAACACATTTTCCACATAGGAGATCCAACCTAGTATACCGATGGCGGAGAATACCTACCGAGGGGTATGGTCATGGTAGAATTGACGTGAGGCGTTTCCATGCTTTCATATATGGATCAATAATGGAGGCCGTGGGCTTTGTTTGAAACCCTCTCCCACTCAATATTTTGAAAAACATGCAAGTTTTGGCAAATATGTATGATCAATATAGTATGAGCGGTACTCACCTATCCTATATGACATGTTATCAAATATGCATATAAAACATCCATTAATACATATTTATACATCCATGACATATCAGAGAAAAAAAAAATTGATAGAATAACCAAGCCATAGTTCCATCCTAGAACAAAGAAAATAAAGATTACAAAATTCCATTCAAAACATTCTTTGGGTCTTGAATTTTGTTCCATCTTCTTGTATCCATCTTTATGTAGCCTCTCCATTTATTTCTCATCCCTTGAATCATTTAAAATTTAAATCCCAAAAATTTAAATTTCAAATTTAAATTCCAAATTCGAATTTCAAATTTAAATTTTAAATTCAAATTTTAAATAATTTTAATATCATGTGTAATAATATATAATTTCAAAATTTTAAAATTTTAATTACATATTTTAAACATGATTTAAAAATTAAATCTCAAATTTAAAAATTAAAATTTTCTATTTTTCAGCCCACGGGGCCCGAAACTGCTATGGGCAGCCCCCAGTCTCGGGGAGGGCTGGCAGCCCACGGCCACATGCCTGGTGCAATCCAGTTGGCTGCATGCCCGGGTGATGGCCGGCCCTTGGGTGAGCCATGGCCACCCCTGGCTGCAGGCAAAGCCTGCGGCCGTGGGTGGTCATGGCCTAGACAAGGGCTGCCGCAGCCCCATCCTGCCCGAGGGCAGGAACTGCAGCCCCTCCAAAGCCGATGGCTTATCCTGAGGGGTCGTGCCTCGATTTTCGTGTCATATTCCAATTTACCCATTATAATCTTCAAAAATTAATTTGAATCCTAATTAAATTGAAATTTTTCCACACATCAAAATTTCAACCTTTAAATTAAATTTAACTTTTGGGAAAAAATAAATTACGGTCTTCAAACTTCAATCTCCTTTAAGAATAATTACATAAAATTTCCTAAACCGTTTTCGGTGTACAAAAATTCTAATCATAATAATTCTAAGAGACAAAAAAAAAATTAAAATCCGTGGGAAAATTACAGTGTTAATAAACTGCTCCCATGGTTACATAAAAATTCCTAGATACAATTTTCTAAATTCTTAGGAACCATAACGGGCAATAAACAAGCATGCTTATAATAATTTAAAAAATTAAAATAACCACATACTACATACATAATACATGATAACAACATAAAGGAATCCTAGAACGCCACTCTCTAAATATCAAATCCATACATAAAAAAGACTAATTAATTGTCAAATTTATGTACATGGAATAGTCATGAGATGGTTTTGATACCAATTGTAGGAAATAAATTGGTAAAAACGTATCAGAGTGGCGCAGCGAAACAATAAAAATTTTTCAAGATCGTTAAATATCTCATGATACCATATACAATAAACCAACAACAATTTAAACTTATACTTCAAGAACGCCAATCTACAGGAGGAGAATGATCGGAGGGCTTCAACCAACTAGCCTTATCTACCATTCTCCAATTCCCGAATGGCTGAGTGTGTGGGCACTCTGAACTTCGATCGGTATGCTAGCACTGCTAGTCTTCTTCCGACCACCCAGATCTCTAAAGAACTTATTGTCATGGTGAGTTATGCAACAATAAGCCTGCTCACCTGAGAGTCTGTGATCTAAGAAAACTAGAGTGGCAGGACCTCTATTTATAGGCTTGCATGAGGTGATCCTTTGAATTCGAATTAGATTAGGAGAAGATTTTCTCCCTTATCCACAACACAAAATCTGAATTTATTAAGCCTTATCCAACCATAATGAATTTGGCCACTTTATGGATTTTTCATTCAAAATTCAAACAGAATTTTAACTAGAATTTTATCTCCTTATTCCCTTATAAAAACCGATTCCCCTTTGTGCCAAAAACATGACTAGATTCGATCATTAAAATGTGAGGAGAATCAAAATCTAAATAGGATTTTCTAGCTTAAAATCTCATTCTTATCCATAAATAACCGTAAATCTCTTTAAGATTTACCCTCAAAATTTCAGCCACTTTTAGGGAGGAGAGAATCTAAATTTAACTGGGATTGAAACTTGAATTTTTCCCTAAATTTTATCCACAAAAAATCTGAAAATTCTAGGAGGATATTCCTCAAAATTTTGTACCAAGTTAGTTAGGATTGGGATTCAAAATTAAAGTAGGATTCAAATAAGATTTTCCTCTTCATAATCCAACTCAAATTCAAGTTTTAGCCTTGTTGAATTATCCACAAAGAATTTGAATTCCACTTGGACTATGATTCAAAATTTGAATTTCAAATTTCAAATTTCAAAATTCAAAATTCAAATTCAAATTCAAATTTCAAATTTAAATTTCAAATTTCAAATTTCAAATTTAAATTTAAATTTCAAATTTCAAATTTGAATTTCAAATTTAAATTTCAATTTCAAATTTCAATTTCGAATTTCAAATTTAAATTTCAATTTCAAATTTTAATTTCAAATTTCAAATTTCAAAATCCACAAACAGTTGTATTTCAAATTTTTATTTTCATGGATAATTTTCTACAACTCCAATCCAATCTCAAATAAAATCATGGCAACTTTATTTGGAGTTCGAATAATTATGTACTCTATTATCCAAAACAAAATCTGAATTCAACAGGAGATAATCTTGTCCACCATCTTAATCCTATGTCAACACCATCCATGCATAATCAACTAGCCAATAGCATACTCAAATCAATTTGCCAATCGTTAAGGAATTATGTGGAGCTAGTAGAGGGACCAATTCGACATATATGATCGGGCTCCCGTAAATCCATATGATTATCATTCTTTACCGAACAACTCAATCATATGATCACTAATTTTAGAGTCACACCACTATAAACCTGAAACTGAACTCCCAATTATATACCGTATTACGTAAGCTTGTAACAAGCTATTGTCCAATGACCTTGTCATGTATGTAGAACCCTCATATGATATCCATGATCAGCCTTAGGTCAAAGTCCGTTCAATCCTACTGATCAGGCTATCTTAAAGTTCCATTATACTACTGAGTAAGAAAATGATTATTCACTATATACGAATAAGAAGTCATTCGCCCAACAGATGACCCAAGGCCTTGTCTATTTTCATATCCAGTATAATGCCTTTAAGAGGATACCCTTAACTCCTTATTAGAGCTATGATTCCGATATCTGTAAACAAATCCTTCATCGTATACAAGTCATACACCCAACGAACGGGTGTATAAGCTTACTACCTCTGAGACGCTTTAGCCATTGGAACATCAAAGTACACAAGTCATATACATGAAGTAGTTCATTCACTCAGGATTAAGGTTGTTGCATAATAAACGTCAAAAACAGATTGATCCACTCATAGTGGACTACATAGATCAATCACGCTTTAGTCCCGGTCTAATATGTCATCACCAAGCAACATATCTATGTCTCTACTTGGGAGTCTATGCTCTAGACAGTCAAGACAAACCGTTCCCACCATGGTTTTAGACAACATAATAGTCTTAACATAAGTTAGATGCTCGATCTAACCACATTGACTACATTCCTTAGTTTAGACCGCTTACTTTAGAACATTCTCTTCTCGTATACAAAAGTCCATTGCATGCAACATTCTAACAGTTTTAACACAAGCAGTCAGAGAGCCATATTTGCTTACATTTACTTTAACATGTAAATAGAATGAGGACATACAGCAATGTAATGAATAACCTCTATATATAATTTTATTATCCAGTTCAAAATAAATACGTCAAAATGTCTCTAATGCTTAGGGCATTTCCTAATAGCTAGTCGTGCGAATCCTTCCATGAACCTTCCATAGTAGTCGGCTAGACCTAAGAAGCTACATATCTCAGTCACATTCTTAGGAGTAGGCCACTCATTAATTTCCTCCACCTTAACTAGATCTACAGCAATTCCTTCCCTTATCACCACGTGTCCAAGAAAGTACACTTTATCTAACCAGAATTCACGCTTAGAGAATTTCGCATATAACTGATGGCTTCTCATAGTGTAAAGAACAATTCTTAGATGCTCCTCATGCTCTTGATGAGTCTTTAAGTATATAAGTATGTCATCGATAAACATGATAACAAACTTATCAAGAAATTGTTTAAAGACTCTGTTCATTGAATCCATAAATGCGACTGGAGCATTAGTCAATCCAAATGATGTCACTAAAAATTCATAGTGACCGTATCGGGTTCTGAATACCATCTTAGGAATATCACTCTCCCGGATTCTTAGTTGATGGTATCCCGAACATAAGTCAATCTTTGAGAATACTACTGCTCCTTTTAACTGGTCAAACAGGTCATCAATTTTATGTAGGATATGAATCAGTAAAAACGTATCAGAGTGGTGCAACAGAACAATAAAAAATTTTCAAGATCGTTAAATATCTCATGATGCCATATACAATAAACCAACAACAATTTAAACTCATATCTCGAGGATGCCAATCTGCGGGAGGAGAATGATTAGAGAGCTTCAACTAACTAGCCTTCTCTACTATTCTCCAATTCCTGAATGACTGAGTGTGTGGGCACTCTGAACCTCGATCGGTATGCTAGCATTGCTAGTCTTCTTCCGACCACCCAGATCTCTAAAGAACTTATTGTCACGGTGAGTTATGCAATAATAAGCCTGCTCACCTGAGGGTCTGTGGTTTGAGAGAACTGGAGTGGCAGGACCTCTATTTATAAACTTGCATGAGGTGATCCTCTGAATTAGAATTGGATTAGGAGAAGATTTTCTCCCTTATCCATATACAAAATCTGAATATTTCTACGCCTTATCCAACCATAATGAATTCGGTCACTTTATGGATTTTTCGTTCAAAATTCAAATAGGATTTTAACTAGAATTTTATCTCCTCATTCCTTCATAAAAACCGATTCCCGTTTGTGCCAAAAACATGACTAGATTCGGTCATTAAAGTGTGAGGAGAATCAAAATTCAAATAGGATTTTCTAGCTTGAATTTTATCTCATCCTTATCCATAAATAATTGAAAATCTCTTTGAGAATTACCCTCAAAATTTCAGCCACTTTTAGGGAGGAAAGAATCCAAATTCAACTAGGATTGAAACTTGAATTTTTCCCTGCTTCCTTATCCACAAAAATCAAAAATATCTTGGAGAATTTTCCTCAACAAAATTTGGCCACTTTTGTTAGAATTAGGATTCAAAATTCAAGTAGGATTCAAATAAGATTTTCCTCTTCATAATCCAACTCAAATTCGAATTCTAGACCTGTGGAATTATCCACAAAGAATTTGAATTCCACTTGGACTGTGATTCAAAATTTAAATTTCAAATTTCAAAATTCAAATTTCATATTCAAATTTCAAATTTCAACTTTCAAATTTAAATTTCAAATTCAAATTTCAAATTCAAATTTCAAATTTCAAAATTCAAATTTCAAAATCCACAAATAGCTGTATTTCAAATTTTTGTTCTCATGGATAATTTTCTACAACTCCAATCCAATCTCAAATAAAATCATTCCAACTTTATTTGGAGTTCGAATAATCATGTACTCTATCATCCAAAACAAAATATGAATTCAACCGGATAGAATCTTGTCCACCATCCTAATCCTATGTCAACACCATCCATGTATAATCAACTAGCCAATAGCATACGCAAATCAATTTACGAATCGTTAAGGAATTATGTGGAGCTAGTAGAGGGACCCATTGGACATATATGATCGGGCTCCCATGAATCCATATGATCATCATTCTTTACCGAACAACTCAATCATATGATTACTAATTTCCGAGTCACACCACTATAAACCTGAAACTGTACTCCCAATTATATACCATATTACGCAAGCCTATGACAAGCTATTGTCCAATGACCATATCATGTATGCAGAACCCTCATATGATATCCATGATCAGCCTTAGGTCAAAGTCCGTTCAATCCTACTGATCAGGCTATCTTAAAGTTCCATTATACTACCAAATAAGAAAATGATTATTCACCATATGTGAATAAGAAGTCATCCGCCCAGCAGACGACCCAAGTCCTTATCCATTTTCACATCCAGTATAATGCTTTTAAGTGGATACCCTTAACTCTTTATTAGAGCTATGATTCCGATATCTGTAAATAAACCCTTCATCGTGTACAAGTCATGCACCCAACGAACCAGTGCATAAGCTTACTACCTCTGAGACACTTTAGCCATTGGAGCATCAAAGTACACAAGTCATGAACATGAAGTAGTTCATTCACTCAGGATTAAGGTTACTGCATAATGATCACCAAAAGCAGATTGATCCACTCATAGTAGACTACGTACATCAATCATACTTTAGTCCTGGTCTAATATGTCACCACCAAGCAACATATCTATGTCTCTACTTAGGAGTCTATGCTCTAAACAGTCAAGACAAACCGGCCCCACCATTGCTTTAGACAACATAATAGTCTTAACATGAGTTAGACGCTTGGTCTAACCCCATAGACTACAGTCCTTAGTTTAGACCGCTTACTTTAGAACATTGTCTTCTCACATACAAAAAGTCCATTGCATGCAACATTCTAACAATTTTAACACAAGCAGTCAGGGAGTCATATTTGCTTACATTTACTTTAACATGTAAATAGAATGAGGACAAACAGCAATGTAATGAATAACCTCTATATATAATTTTATTATCCAGTTTAAAATAAATACATCAAAATGTCTCTAATGCTTAGGGCATTTCCTAACAATATCCCACTTGCCCTAAGCCAGTAGATGTGCCATGCTACGCATCCTCGTCACCTCTACATGCCTTTTAAAGCTTCTAGCCACCAAACTCTTTGTAAAGGGATCGGCAATGTTGTCCTCGGATGCGATCTTACATACAACTACTTGTCCTGTCTCCTCGTGCCCTCTAATAATGTAATATCTCCGATCTATGTGCTTGGTCCTCTTATGGGGTCGAGATTCCCTTGTGTTGGCAATAGCCCTAGTGTTATCATGTTAAAGTGTGATAGGTTTGTCAACACCCGGAATGACCTCAAGGTCTCTAAAGAACTTGTGGAGCCAAACTGCTTCTTTAGATGCCTCAACCACAGCCACATACTCAGCCTTCATAGTAGAGTCAGCTGTGCAACCCTGCTTCATGCTCCTCCACACAATGGCGCCTCCTCTGAACAAGAACACTGATCCTGATATCGATTTCCTCGAATCCTTGCAAGTCTGGAAGTCTGAGTCTATGTATCCTACAGGTGTTAGTACCCCTCTAGAATACACCAGCATATAATTCCTCGTTCTCTTAAGATGCTTGAGTATATGCTTTACTGCTTGCAAGTGCTTGGTTTCAGGATTCGCTTGAAATCGACTCACGATACCTATTACAAAACATATGTTTGAGCGAGCGTAAAGCATAGCGTACATAAGTCTACCCATAGTGGATGCATAAGGGACCTTACTCATACGCTCTCTTTCTTCCAATGTCTTGGGACAGTCATTCAATGAAAGAGTTAGACCGGTAATAGAAGGTTGTGAGCCTCTCTTTGCCTCTTGCATTGCATATTTGTCAATTATTTTATCTATGTATGAAGCTTAGGATAACGCTATCATTTTGTTCTTTTGATCTCTTAATAAACGAATGACTAGAACATAATTAGCTTCTCCCAAGTCATTCATGTCAAACTGTTGGTGTAGTCAAAGCTTAACCGATGATAAGTTCCCTACATCATTCCTAATGAGTAGTATATCATGGACATACAGTACCAAAAAGACTACTTTTCCATCCTTAATATGCTTATAAACACAGGGTTCATCAACGTTCTACTCAAAACCAAATGTCTTGATCGCTTAATCAAATCTCTGATTCCATGAGCGGGATGCTTGCTTTAATCCATAAATGGATCTAAGCAACTTGCAGACTTTTCTTTCTTGGCGTTTTGCCATGAACCTTTCGGGCTGTATCATGTAGATACATTCCTCAAGATGGCCATTCAAGAATGTCGTCTTGACATCCATTTACCAGATCTCGTAATCAAGAGCTGCAACAACAGACAGAAGAATACAGATAGACTTCAGCATAGCAACAGCTGAAAAGTTTTCATCATAATTGATTCCTGCCCTTTACGTGTATCTCTTTATAACCAGTCTAACTTTAAAAGTTTCCACTCTCCCTTCTGCATCCTTCTTTCTTTTGTAGTCCCACTTGCATCCAATGGGTTTTATCCCATCCGACAGATCTACAAGTTCCCAAACAAAGTTGGATTTCATAGAATCCATCTCATTATTCATAGCCTGTTTCCAAGATTTAGAATCAACATCATTTATAGCTTCATCATAAGTGACCGGATCATCCTTATGCTCATGAGCCTCGACCTGGTATACCTCAGCATCATACATGAAGAAATTAGGTTTCTTCAAAACCCTCCCACTACGACGAGGCACCCTAAATTGTTGATCGTCTGCAGGTCTTTCACCGGAACTCGGACTAGTATCTGTTAGGAAATGCCCTAAGTATTAGAGACATTTGGATGTATTTATTTTAAACTGGATAATAAAATTATATATAGAGGTTATTCATTACATTACTATCTGTCCTCATTTTATTTACATATTTAAAGTAAATGTAAGCAAATATGGCTTCCTGACTGCTTGTGTTAAACTGTTAGAACGTTTCATGCAATGGACTTTTGTATGCGCGAAGACAATGTTCTAAAGTTAGCAGTCTGAACTATGGTCTGTAGTCTATGGGGTTAGACCGAGCATCTAACCCATGTTAAGACTATTATGTTGTCCAAAGCCTTGGAGAGAACGGTTTGTCTTGACTGTCTGGAGTTGGACTCCCAAGTAGAGACATAGATATGTTGCTTGGTAGTGACATATTAGACCGGGACAAAAGCGTGATTGATCTACGAAGTTCGCTTTGAGTGGATCGATCTGCTTTTGACGTTCACTATGCAGTAACCTTAATCCTAAGTAAAAGGACAGCTTCATGTATATGACTTGTGTACTTTGATGTTCCAATGGCTAAAGCATCTCAGAGGTAGTAAGCTTATAGACCGGTTCGTTGGGTGCATGACTTGTATACGATGAATGGTTCATTTACAGATATCAGAATCATAGCTCTAATGAGGAGTTAAGGGTATCCTCTTAAAGGCATTATACTGAATGTGAAAATGGACAAAGCCTTGGGTCGCCTGCTGGGCAGATGACTACTTATTCACATATGGTGAATAATCATTTTCTTAATTCGATAGTATAATGAAACTTTAAGATAGCCTGATCAGTAGGATTAAACTGACTTTGGCCTAAGGCTGATCATGGATATCATATGAGGGTTCTGCATACATGACAAGGTCATTGGACGATAGCTTGTCACAGGCTTATGTAATACGGTATATAATTGGGAGTTCAGTTTCAGGTTTATAGTGGTGTGACTCTAAAATTAGTGATCATATGATTGAGTTGTTCGGTAAAGAATGATGATCATATGGATTTGCGGGAGCCCAATTATATTTGTCCAATTAGTCTCTCTACTAGCTCCACATAATTCCTTAATGTTTAGCAAAATTGATCTATGTATGCTATTGGCTAGTTTATTATGCATGGATGGTGTTGACATAGGATTAGGTTGGTAGACAAGATTCTCTCCGGTTAGATTCAGATTTTGTTTTGGACAACAGAGTACACAATTATTCGAACTCCAAATAAAGTTGTCATGATTTTATTTGAGATTGGATTGGAGTTGTAGAAAATTATCCATAAGAGCAAGAGTTTGAAATACAACTGTTTTGTGGATTTTGAAATTTGAATTTTGAAATTTGAAATTTAAATTTTGAATTTGAAATTTGAATTTGAAATTCGAATTTGAAATTTGAATTTGAAATTCGAATTTGAAATTCGAATTTGAAATTTGAATTTGAAATTTGAAATTCGAATTTGAAATTTGAATTTGAAATTTAAATTTGAAATTTGAAATTTGAATTTGAAATTCGAATTTGAAATTTCAAATTCGAATTTTGAATCACAGTCCAAGTGGGATTCAAATTTGTTGTGGTAAATCCACAAGGAATGAAATTCGAATTTGAGTTGGATATGGAGAGGAAAATCTTGTTAGAATCCTACTTGAATTTTGAATCCAAATATAGATGAAAATTTTGAGGATTATCCTCAATGATTTTTCAGATTTTCGTGGATAAGGTTCAAGGAAAAATTCAATTTTCAATCCCAGTTAAATTTGGATTCTCTCCTCCCTGATAATGGCCGAATTTTGGAGTAAATCTCCTAGGAGATTTTCGGTTATTTTGGATAAGGATGAGATAAGATTCAAGCTTGAAAATCCTAGTGGAATTTTGATTCTTCCTTATCCAAGAGTGGCCGAAATCTTGGTGTAGATTTCTCCTTTGAATTTTTGGATTTTTTGGTTGAAAAAGGGACATAAAATTCTAGTTAAAATCTTGTTTAGATTTGGATTGGAATTATCCTAAAGTGGCTGAAATTTGTTGGGATTTTCCCTTGGAATTATCCTAATCCAATTCGATTTCAGAGAATCACCTCATGCAGGTCTATAAATAGAGGTCCTGCCACTCCAGTTCTCTTAGACCACAGACTCTCAGGTGAGCAGGCCTATTGTTGCACAGCCCACCGTGACAATAAGTTCTTTAGAGATCTGGGTGGTCGGAAGAAGACTAGCAGTGCTAGCATACCGTTTGAGGTTCTGAGTGCCCACATACTCAACCATTCGGGAATTGGGGAATAGTAGAGAAGGCTAGTTGGTTGAAGCCCTCCGGTCATTCTCCTCCTGCAAATTGGCATCCTTGAGGTATGAGTTTTAATTGTTGTTGGTTTATTGTATATGTCATCATGAGATATTTAACGATCTAAAAATTTTTATTGTTCCGCTGTGCCACTCTGATACGTTTTTACCGATTTATTTTCCTATAGTATCCAAGACCAAAACTTGTGGAGCAGTTCTTTCAACTGATAACTCCTCTAGCACCACTTTGCTTCGAGGCTTAAAGTCATTCATGTGACTTTCCTCCAAGAATGTCGCATGGATTGAAACAATGACTTTTTGTTCTTTCGGGTTATGGAACAGACCTCCCTTAGTTCCCTTAGGATACCCTACAAACATATACAATTCTAATCTTGATTCCAACTTCTTCACATCCCCATCTCGTACGTGTGTTGGGTAGCCCCATATTCTCATATGTCTAAGGGAAGGCTTCCTGCCATGCCATAATTCATACAGAGTCCTGGGAATTGATTTGCTTGGAATCTGGTTCAAAATATAGCACGCTGTTTGTAAAGCATATCCCCAGACTGATAACAGCAGCGTTGAATAACTCATCATGGACCGTACCATATCCAATAAGATCCTGTTTCTCCTTTCGGCTACACCATTCTGTTGTAGAGTACTAGGTGCAGTCAATTAGGATAATGTCCCATTCTCTACAAGATATCCTAGAAATTCGTCAGAGAGATATTTACAACCTCGATCAGATCGAAGTGTCTTTATGGATTTATCCAATTGCTTTTCCACTTCCGCACGATACTCTTTGAACTTGTCAAAGGTTTCGCTCTTGCGGTGCATCAGATACACTTATCCATACCTTGCGTAATCGTCTATAAAGGAGACATAATACTCGAACCCTCCTCGTGCTATGATGTTCATGGGGCCACATACGTCAATGTGCATAATTTCTAAGAGTTCCTGAGCCTTAGTGCCCTAAGCTCCAAAAGAACTCTTAGTAATCTTACCCTCAAGACAAGACTCACATTGAGGAAGACGTACCTCCTCTAGAGATTCTACAGGACTGTCTTTCACCAACCTTTGAATCCTATCCTGATTAATACGACCAAATCTTAAATGCCAAAGATACGCCTTGTTAGAGTGAGAAACTTTCAACCTTTTAGAGTTATCTATTAATTCGGTATCAAGCAGTGAGTACATCTTTGGTTTGATCAAATATAGGTTTCCTTCCATCCATCCATCCAGAATAAATAAAAGACTTATTTCTACGAATATCAACTCTTTCACAAAAAGAAACTGAATAAGAATCCTTTATTAAACAAGCTACCGATATAAGGTTCCTCCTAAAATTAGGAACATAAAAACAATCTTTCGATAATATAAACCTAAATTCATCATAGTAAAGATAAATATCTCGCACTGCCTTAGCCACCACCAAGCTACCATCTCCAGTCTGCAACGAGAGGCTCCTATTATGTAGACTTCTTATTTCCATGAACCCCTACATAGAAACACAAACATGATTAGTGGTGCCCGAATTAAAGATCCAAGTGTCTTTTGATTCTTCCACCAAACACGCTTCTAAATAGTGAAGTTCCTTACCTTCCTTGCCCTTGGCATCTAGGAATTCCCGACAAGCCTTCTTGAAGTGACCTACTTTCCCACAATGGAAACACTTGGACTTTTTAGGGTCCCTGGGCTTCTTGTTCTTCTTCTTCTTCTTCCCATCTGAGACAGGAGGATTAGAAGAATTGGAAGCTGCTTGCTTCTGATTTGGCCTCTTCCTCTTTCGTGAGGGTTTGGAAGATTCCACCAAATTGGCCTCTCCTTTTGGTTGGACCGCATCCCCATCCCTGATCATCCGCTTATAAGCTTGGAGTTGCTTCATGAGCTCGGTTAGTCCTAACTCCTTTATCGCCAGATTGGATGCGGCCTTAAACCCCACAAAATCTTTTGACAGAGTTTTGAACACCATCTCGATCTGGGTGTTGTAGTCCAGCTCAGCACCGTTCTCGGTAGCCTCAGTAAAAAATCCCATTAGAGTGATCATATGGTCCTTCACCGGAGTACCTACCTTTTGCTTAGAGTTCATAATGTTGGTAATAGCAGACTGTCGAGCTAATTTTTCTTGGCCTCTGAACATGTCCTCTAGATTTTCTATGATCTGCCCAGCAACTTGATAAGTCTCATGCTACTTTTGTAAAGCACTCTTCATACTAGCCAGAACCTAGCACTGAGCTATCTCATTGGATTCTCTCCAACGAGTCTAGGCAGCCGGGACCTCCTCAAGCGGTGTGTCAGGTTTGGGCCCAGGTGGGCATGGTTCGTCCAGCAAGAACTTGTGTCTCTCGCAGCTGAGAACTATCAGTAGATTTCTTTTCTAGTCTTTATAATTATCGCCATTTAGCTTATTTTCAATAAGTATTGAAATGAGGCGTGTCGGTGACATTTTGAACTGAAATAAAATTATACTAGACAGCATTACAAACGGTAAATAAAATCGGTAAAAACGTATCAGAGTGGCGCAGTAGAACAATAAAAACTTTTAAGATCGTTAAATATCTCATGATGCCATATACAATAAACCAACAATAATTTAAACTGATACCTTAAGGACACCAATCTGTAGGAGGAGAATGATTGGAGGGCTTCAACCAACTAGCCTTATCTACTATTCTCCAATTCCCGAATGGCTGAGTGTGTGGGTACTCTGAACCTCGATCGGTGTGCTAGCATGCTAGTCTTCTTTCGACCACCCAAATCTCTAAAGAACTTATTGTCACGGTGAGTTATGCAATAATAAGCCTACTCACCTGAGAGTCTGTGGTCTGAGAGAACTAGAGTGGCAGGACCTCTATTTATTGACTTGCATAAGGTGATCCTCTGAATTTGAATTAGATTAGGAGAAGATTTTCTCCCTTATACATCCATAAAATCCAAATTTTTTTAGGCCTTATCTAACCATAATGAATTCGGCCACTTTATGGATTTTTCATTCAAAATTCAAACAGGATTTTAACTAGAATTTTATCTCCTCATTCTCTCTTAAAAACCGATTCCCCTTTGTGCCAAAAACATGACTAGATTTGGTCATTAAAGTGTGAGGAGAATCAAAATTCAAATAGGATTTTCTAGCTTGAATTTTATCTCATTCTTATCCATAAATAACTGAAAATCTCTTTGAGATTCACCCTCAAAATTTCAGCCACTTTTAGGGAGGAGAGAATCCAAATTCAACTGAAATTGAAACTTGAATTTTTCCCTACATCCTTATCCACAAAAACTGAAAATATCTTGGAGGATTTTCCTCAACAAAATTCGGCCACTTTTGTTAGAATTAGGATTCAAAATTGAAGTAAGATTCAAACAAGATTTTCCTCTTCATAATCCAACTCAAATTCTAATTTTGGCCTTGTGGAATTATACACAAAGAATTCGAATTCCACTTGAACTGTGATTCAAAATTTGAATTTCAAATTTCAAATTTCAAAATTTGAATTCGAATTTCAAATTTCAACTTTCAAATTTAAATTTCAAATTCAAATTTCAAATTTAAATTTCAAATTTAAATTTCAAATTCAAATTTCAAATTTCAAATTTCAAATTTCAAAATCCACAAATAGTTGTATTTCAAATTTTTGTTCTTATGGATAATTTTCTATAACTCCAATCCAATCTCAAATAAAATCATGGCAATTTTATTTGGAGTTTGAATAATCGTGTACTCTATTATCCAAAACATAATCTGAATTCAACCGGAGAGAATCTTGTCCACCATTCTAATCCTATGTCAACACCATCCATGCATAATCAACTAGCCAATAGCATACTCAAATCAATTTGCTAATCGTTAAGGAATTATGTGGAGTTAGTAGAGGAACTAATTGGACATATATGATCGGGCACCTGTGAATCCATATGATCATCATTCTTTACCGAACAACTCAATCATATGATCACTAATTTTAGAGTCACACCACCATAAACCTGAAACTGCACTCCCAATTATATACCGTATTACGTAAGCCTGTGACAAGCTATTGTCCAATGACCTTGTCATGTATGCAGAACCCTCATATGATATCTATGATCAGCCTTAGGTCAAAGTCCGTTCAATCCTACTGATTAGGCTATCTTAAAGTTCCATTATACTACCGAATAAGAAAATGATTATTCACCATATGTGAATAAGAAGTCATCCGCCCAGCAGACGACCCAAGGCCTTGTCCATTTTCACATCCAGTATAATGCCTTAAAGGGGATACCCTTAACTCTTTATTAGAGCTATGATTTCGATACCTGTAAACAAACCCTTCATCGTATACAAGTCATGCACCCAACGAACTGGTCTATAAGCTTACTACCTCTGAGACGCTTTAGCCATTAGAACATCAAAGTACACATGTCATATACATGAAGTAGTTCATTCACTCAGGATTAAGAGTACTGCACAATGAACGTCGAAAGCAGATTGATCCACTCATAGCAGACTACGTAGATTAATCACACTTTAGTCCCGGTCTAATATGTCACCACCAAGCAACATATATATGTCTCTACTTGGGAGTCTATGCTCCAGACAGTCAAGACAAACCGTCCCCACCATGGTTTTAGACAACATAATAGTCTTAACATGAGTTAGATGCTCGGTCTAACCCCATAGACTACAAACCTTAGTTTAGACTGCTTACTTTAAAACATTGCCTTTTCACATACAAAAAGTCCATTGCATGCAACGTTCTAACAGTTTTAACACAAGCAGTCAAGGAGCCATATTTGCTTACATTTACTTTAACATGTAAATAGAATGAGGACAAACAGTAATGTAATGAATAACCTCTATATATAATTTTATTATCCAGTTCAAAATAAATACATCAAAATGTCTCTAATGCTTAAGGCATTTTCTAACATTCTAGGTAGTGGATACCTGTTCTTGATGGTAACCTTGTTCAACTCTATATAATCAATACACATCCGAAGAGTTTCATCCTTCTTTTTAACAAATAAAACTGGAGCGCCCCATGGGGAATAGGGTGGTCAGATAAATCCCTTATCAAGTAGCTCTTTTAACTACACCTGCAGTTCTTTCAGTTCTGCTGGGGCCATATGATATGGTGCCTTGGAAATTGGAGCCATCCCTAGCATAATCTTGATCTCGAATGAAATTTCCCTTTCTAGAGGCAACCTTGGCAATTCCTCTGGGAATACATCGAGAAATTCATTAACAACTGGAACATCTTCCGGTCGCAAATTCTTTTCCTCGGTCATATCTATCATGTATGCTAGGTATCCCGTACAACTACTAGCCATCAACTTCTTCGCTTTCATAGAACTGATCAGCATTTTCCTCGACTGACGAGATGTGTCGACATACTTAAAGCTCTCTTGCTCATTCAGTCGAAAGACTATCTTCCGCTTTCGACAATTGATTATGGCTTGGTATTTTCCCAGGAAATCCATTCTTAGGATCACATCGTAGTCGACGATCTTCATTATAATAAAATCGACATACAACTCCCTATTTACCACAATTACCGGCATATGGCGTAACTAAAAATTTGACAGCATCACTTCTCCTGAAGGTAAGGCTGTTCTAAAAGTCATCCCTATAGGATCCTTAGCATATCCTAACTTGTCAGCAAATTCATGAGGCATAAAAGAATGTGTGGCTCCTGAGTCAAAAAGGACACATGCCACGTGGTTAAATACAGAAAGCTGACCTGTAATCAAATTGGATGTTCCCACTTCAGCATTTTCCTCGGTAAAAACTGTAACACAAGCATCTGGTCTGGGAGTCTGTTCTAGGCGTTCATACCATGCTGGTGGCACTACTGAAGGCCCTTCAATCTTCCCATGTAAAGTATGATCTTAAGGCGGTTGTTGACGTGGAGGATGTTACTGACACTACTGCATCAGCCCTGAGGTATTCTGGCAGTTCATTGGACAATTCTTTGCAAAATACCCTTCTCGTCTACACTGGTAACATGTATTCATGCCAAATTTACACTGGCCTGGATGCCTCCTTCCACACATAGCACAAGTAGGAAAACTCAGTCCTGAGCCTTGACTAGTCTTCCACTGTTGATTGCGGCTGTCTTGACTTCTATTCGTAGAAAAATTTCCTTTTCTCTGGCCCTACTATTGTTAGGAGCCTTGAGTGTTAGACTAATTAGGTTGGTTCTGACCAGACTTACTGCCATGTTCAGTCTGCATCCCTACTTGTGCTGATTTGGGTAGGATCTTTTCCTTTTTCTTCGCTTCCCATACTTTTTCCCTTTCCTCTTTCTATCTGAGCAGATGGTATTCAGCTCTAAGGGCCTTGCTTACATAGTCTACCACCGAAGTTGGTGGTACTGGCCCACTGTCAACTAAGGCAGAGATCTAAGGCCTAAACATGCCAATCATCTTCTGAATCTTCTCTCTCTCTATTGGCACCATGTAAGGACATAACCGGGATAGCTGATCAAATCTCTTACACACTTCACTCACTGACTGGTTCCCCTATTTCAGTTTGGCAAATTCTTTTTGTTGAGGACGTAGAGCAGCTGGATCTTAATATTTCTGGTTGAATTCCTCTAGAAACTCATCCCAGGTCATTGCGGTCACATCTCTCCCCATACGAACCCTGTCCCACCAGAAACGAGCATCCTTCTTAAGTACAAAGGATGCGCATAGAATCTTTTCTTGTTCAGTTAAGTTCATGAAGTCAAGGATCATTTACAGAGAAAAAAGCCACTCCTCTGCCTCAAATGGATCAAACGAACCCTCAAACTCCAGTGGCTTCATCCGACGGAATTGTTCATATAAGGGTTCCTGGTTCCCCCTAGGCTATGGCAGCCCGCCCTTCATGGAGGCCAACAGTACTAGCATAGTAGAACTCTAAAGTTTACTATGATAGACCGTCACCTCATTGGGTCACCGGTAACTTACTTATAGCTTTTCTTTGATATTTACTGATCGTAATTTTTAAACTTAAATTTTTAGCTTGGGAAAAACTGGGATTTTTTTTAAACTGAACTTTAAACTGTAAAGTCGTAAAACCTCATAAAATACATACTGTAATACATATCATATTTTGTTGTGCTTAATTTACATCCTCTTACAAGCATTCAAAATAACTTTCAAAGTCTGCTCAGCGGAAAACATAAGCAAGACCATCCCCTCGCCCAGCCCTGTTGGCAGATGCAGATCCCGCCTCTCGTCCATCCACTAGCTACTGATATACAGGCTTCTTACCTGGAATATGAATAAACTTGTGAGCGATAGGCTAAGTTCAAACATACCAATTGGAACATAAAACGTAAAATCATAAAAGTACTATTCATATAAATAGTAACTTTGACTTTTGATCATGAATAGTAAGGTTAACTTTGACCAAAACTATTCATGCTAACTTTGACCAAGCTGCTACACACATACAGTTAGTACATATTATGCTCAATTATGGTAAATCTTAAGTCTTAGGTCTTTATCCTGCATTAAGTTCTGGTGTTAGGCCCCTGGATTGGTCGTACTGTAGTGCGTGCATGACTGAGAAGGACTCTGGGGAGCGACTCACTGGCCAATCCTCTACAGTCTATATAATAATGGACTTCCATACCCGGGACATACCACCATTAGTTTGGAAGATATACCATATCTGAACATGGAGAACCTCCACCTATGTGGGAGGCCGGTACGCCAATACTGGTTTCATTACCGACTTTCTTATGGTTCCTGACCAGTGGCACTATGATTGCCTCCTAGGTCTGGAACTCTTTACATCATGTTCTTTATCTGTGGTTATATATTTTTCCACGTTAGTGTGCATATAGCACCTGAATATACATTTACATATCATACATAGCATATATATACATATCAAATAAATTCATGCTGCAGACAAGCAAAATGTTTGAACTTACTACTATTTTGCTAGCGATTCCTTTCCTGGGTAAGTCGACTTCATTATATCACCTTTTTCATTGATTCCCTACAACCGAAATAAATCACGATTATTAGTACTACTCATTTTATATTCACAATATTGTGAAAATGTAAATTTCAAATTTTTTTTATCCCTAATTATTCATTTAGGGCTTATTTTTAAATTTTACGCTTAGTACACGGCCGTGTCCATGGTCATGTACCTCTCGGGTTTGGGAATCCTTTTCTACACACCAGTGTATATCAAAGTGTCCTTTACAACACGCCCGTGTTCCTCTAATACACGCCCATGTACTGTCTAAAAATTCAGATTTAATTGTTAAAACCTTAATTAAGGCCTTAAAATATTTTATTAATTCATTCAGAGGCTTTTACAGTCTTTTTCTAGCATTCTAGAAAATTTTGGTCAAAATGACCATTTTGCCCCTGACGGGACCGTAGACTGTAAAATTCCCGTTTTAGCGTTTTAGCTAGATTTTCTAACCCTAAAAATCATAAAACAATCTTTCTTAGATCTTGCCAAGCTTTTATGATGTTTCTCGCCATAATGCTCAGGTTAGCATTCACCGACCCTCTGTTAGGAAATACCCTAAGTATTAGAGACATTTTGATGTATTTATTTTGAACTGGACAATAAAATTATATATAAAGGTTATTCATTATATTGCTATCTGTCCTCATTTTATTTATATGTTAAATTAAATGTAAGCAAATATGGCTCCCTGACTGCTTGTGCTAAACTGTTAGAACGTTGCATGCAATGGACTTTTGTATGCGCGAAGACAATGTTCTAAAGTTAGTAGTCTAAACTATGGTCTGTAGTCTATGGGGTGAGACCGAGCATCTAACCCATGTTAAGACTATTATGTTGTCTAAAACCTTGGAGGGGACAGTTTGTCTTGATTGCCTGGAGTTGGACTCCTAAGTAGAGACATAGATATATTGCTTGGTGGTGACATATTAGACCGGGACAAAAGCGTGATTGATATACGAAGTCCGCTTTGAGTGGATCGATCTACTTTTGATTTTTATTGTGCAGTAACCTTAATCCTGAGTAAAAGGACAGCTTCATGTATATGACTGGTGTACTTTGATGTTCCGATGGCTAAAGCGTCTCAGAGGTGGTAAGCTTATAGACCAGTTCATTGGGTGCATGACTTGTATACGATGAAGCGTTCGTTTACAGATATCGGAATCATAGCTCTAATGAGGAGTTAAGGTTATCCTCTTAAAGGCATTATACTGAATGTGAAAATGGACAAGGCCTTGGGTCGTCTACAGGGTGGATGACTTCTTATTCACATATGGTGAATAATCATTTTCTTTATTCGGTAGTATAATAGAACTTTAAGATAGCCTGATCAGTAGGATTAAACAGACTTTGGCCTAAGGCTGATCATGGATATCATATGAGGGTTCTGCATACATGACAAGGTCATTGGACGATAGCTTGTCACAGGCTTACATAATACGGTATATAATTGGGAGTTCAGTTTCAGGTTTATAGTGGTGTGACTCTGAAATTAGTGATCATATAATTGAGTTGTTCGGTAAAGAATGATGATCATACGGATTTGTGAGAGCCCGATTATATATGTCCAATCAGTCCCTCTACCAGCTCAACATAATTCCTTAACGTTTGGCAAAATTGATTTGTGTATGCTATTGGCTAGCTTATTATGCATGGATGGTGTTGACATAGGATTAGGATGGTAGACAAGATTCTCTCCGGTTGGATTCAGATTTTGTTTTGGATAATAGAGTATACAATTATTCAAACTCTAAATAAAGTTGCCATGATTTTATTTAAGATTGGATTGGAGTTGTAGAAAATTATCCATGAGAATAAGAGTTTGAAATACAACTGTTTTACGGATTTTGAAATTTGAATTTTGAAATTTGAAATTTGAAATTCGAATTTGAAATTCGAATTTGAAATTCGAAATTTGAATTTGAAATTCGAATTTGAAATTTGAAATTCAAATTTTGAATCACAGTCCAAGTGGGATTCGAATTTGTTGTGGTAAATCCACAAGGAATGAAATTCGAATTTGAGTTAGATATGGAGAGGAAAATCTTGTTAGAATCCTACTTGAATTTTGAATCCAAATCTTAACCAAATATGGACAAAAATTTTGAGGATTATGCTCAATGATTTTTCAGATTTTCGTGGATAAGGTTTAAGGAAAAATTCAAGTTTCAATCCCAGCTGATTTTGGATTCTCTCCTCCCTGATAATAGCTGAATTTTGGAGTAAATCTCCCAGGAGATTTTCGGTTATTTTGGATAAGGATGAGATAAGATTCAAGCTTGAAAATCCTAGTAGAATTTTGATTCTTCCTTATCCAAAAGTAGCCGAAATTTTGGTGGAGATTTCTCCTTTGAATTTTTGGATTTTTTGGTTGAAAAAGGGAGATAAAATTCTAGTTAAAATCTTGTTTAGATTTGGATTGGAATTATCTTAAAGTAACCGAATTTATTGTTGGGATTTTCCCCTTGGAAAATTTAGATTTTGTGTTTGTGGATAAGGGAGAATATCTCCTCCTAATCCAATTCGAATTCAGAGAATTACCTCATGCAGGTCTATAAATAGAGGTCCTATCACTCCAGTTCTCTCAGACTACAGACTCTCAGGTGAGCAGGCTTGTTGTTGCATAACCCACCGTGACAAAAAGTTCTTTAGAGATCTAGGTGGTCGGAAGAAGACTAGCAGTGCTAGCATACCGATTGAGGTTCAGAGTGCCCACACACTCAGCCATTCTGGAATTGGAGAATAGTAGAGAAGGCTAGTTGGTTGAAGCCCTCCGGTCATTCTCCTCCTGCAGATTGGCATCCTTGAGGTATGAGTTTTAATTGTTGTTGGTTTATTGTATATGGCATCATGAGATATTTAACGATCTAAGAAGTTTTATTGTTCCGCTGCACCACTCTGATATGTTTTTACCGATTTATTATCCTGCACATGCTTGAACTTACTAATATTGCGCTAGTGTCCACTTGAGGAACTCGTTCGTAGTTCTATCTTTGTTTTGGGTTCCTACAGACATAATATTGCCTGTTAATACCCTGTTTTAATTATCACTTAAAATATACATTTATTTCACTTAACAATTCAACACATTTAAATTTTGTTTGTGGTACACGGCCTGCAACACGCCCGTGTTCCAGCCTGTGTACCTCTAGGGTTTACTCTACACGGCCATGTTGTTTACTATCTAGCCGTGTAACTGTACACGGCTTGATACACACAGTTACACGGCTTGATACACACCCGTGTACCTCTCGGGTTGAAAAATTCTTTATGTACACGCTCGTATATTTCTTCTACACGCCCGTGTTCTTCGAAATTTTTAGATTTTTAACTCTAAAACCTTTATTTTGAGTCTTAGAATTTTATATAAATTATTCTAGGTCTTTTAGGGTCCTTTCTGAGCCTTTCAGAAATTTTTGGTCAAAATGACCATTTTTCCCCTGACGGATCTCGAGACCATAACTATTCCATTCTATTATTTTTCTAAAAATTTCTAAGCCCAAATATTTTAAAATAATATTCTCTAGGCTTTTGTATCATTTTACAGCTTAAATTGCTGCAAAATCTCAATTTCATTTTTCCCGACCCTTGATTACTATTCATCCATCGCCTATGGATTTGATATTTAGAGAGTGGTATTCTAGGATTCCTTTATGTTGTTATCATGTATTATGTATAAAGTATGTAGTTATTTTAATTTTTTGAATTATTATAAGCATGCTTGTTTATGCCGGTTATGGTTCCTTAGAATTTAGAAAAATTGTATCTAGGATTTTTTATGTAACCATGGGAGCAGTTTATTAATACTGTAATTTTTCTATAGATTTTAATTTTATCTCATAGAATTATTGTGGTTAGAATTTTTGTACACCGGAAACGGTTTAGGAAATTTTATGTAATTATTCTTGGAGGAGATTGAAGATTGAAGACCGTAATTTATTTTTCCCAAAAGTTAAATTTGATTTAAAGGTTGAAATTTTGATTGTGGAAAATTTCAATTTAATTGGGATTCGAATTAATTTTTGGAGATCGTAATAGATAAATTGGAATATGGCATGAAAATTGAGACACGACCCCTCGGGATAGGCCGTCGGGCCTTGGTGGGGTTGTAGCCTCTGCCCTCGGGCAGGATGGGCTGTGGCAGCCCCTGTGTAGGCCATAACCACCAACGGCCACAAGCTTGGCCTGCAGCCGAGGGCGGCCGTGGCCTCCCTAAGGCCGGCCGCAGCCTGGGCGTGCAGCCTGTGGCTGCAGGCGCTACCTGCAACCTGCCGGCTGCTGCGCCCAGCCTGGGCGTGCAGCTTGGCACTGCAGGCTTGGCCTGCAGCCCGGCAGGGCTGCACAAGGGGTGGCCATGGGCTGCCAGCCCCCCGGGGCGCTGCCCACGGCGGTTGCCGCCTCCGGGGGTGGTGGTGCGACGGTTCAAAAAAAAATCGAAAAATTTTGATTTTTAAATTTGAGATTTAATTTTAAATCATGTTTAAGAATATGTAATTGAAAATTTAAAATTTTTGAAATTACGTATTATTATACATGATGTTTAAAATTGTTTAAAAATTTGAATTTGAAATTTAAATTTGAAATTTGAATTTGGAATTTGAATTTGAAATTTAAATTTTTGGAATTTAAATTTTAAATGATTCATGGAATGAGAAATAAATGGAAAGGCTACATAAAGATGGATACAAGAAGACGGAACAAAATTCAAGACCCAAAGAATGCTTTGGATGGAATTTTGTAATCTTTATTTTCTTTGTTCTAAAATGGAACCATGGCTTGGTTATTTATCTGTCAATTATTTTTTCTGTGATATGTCATGGATGTATAAATATGTATTGATGGATGTTTTGTATGCATATTTGATAACATGTGATATAGGATAGGTGTGCCACTCATACTATATTAATCATACATAATTTGTCAAAACTTGCATGTTTTTCAAAATATTGAGTGGGAGAGGGTTTCAAACAAAACCCACAGCCTCCATTGTTGATCCATATGTGAAAGCATAGTAACGTCTCACGTCAGTTCTGCCCTGACCACACCCCTCGGTAGGTGTTTAAAGCCGCCGGTATACTAGATTGGATCTCCTATGTGGAAAACGTGTTCGGGTATGATCCTATTCATGACCACCCCTCGGTGGCTTGATAGGACGTGGATCGGGCTACGTAAGCAATGGTTAAACACTCAAGACTCGTTTAGTTGTTAACCTTCCCTAGAAGCTCTGTTAACTAAACTGGTGGCCAAATAGGCAGTTATTAATATATGTCTTAACCTTGGAGGATTTAAGGCAACATATATTAATTGGACGGGGTCCCTATTCTGGCTATTTGTTTTCATGACCACCCCTCGGTGGCTTGGGGCAATAGGTGCTGAGAATTACCGTTCCAATGCTACCTGTTTTTCAAGTTTCATGTAGGAACATACTTGTATGTTTTATTTGCTAAATTATCTGTATATTTGCTTAAGGCTTGTAATGATGTCTAGTATAATTTTATTTCAGCTCAAAATGTCACCGACACCCCTCATTTCAATTCTTACTGAGAATAAACTGAATGGCAATAATTGTAAGGATTAGAAAAGAAATCTGTTAATAGTTCTTAGCTGCGAGAGACACAAGTTCGTACTAGACGAACCATGCCCACCAAGGCCGAAACTTGACACACCGCTTGAGGAGGTCCCGGTTGCCTATACTCGTTGGAGAGAATCTAATGATATAGCTCGATGCTACATGCTTGCTAGCATGACAAGTGCTTTACAAAAGCAGCATGAGACTTATCAGGTTGCTGGGGAGATCATGGAAAATCTAGAGGACATATTCGGAGGCCAAGAAAAGTTGGCTCGACAGTCTGCTATAACCAGTATTATAAACTCTAAGCAAAAGGCAGGTACCTCGGTGAAGGACCATATGATCACTCTAATGGGATTCTTCGCTGAGGCTACCGAGAATGGTGCTGAGTTGGACTACAACACCTAGATCGAGATGGTGTTCAAAACTCTGTCTAAAGATTTTGTGGGGTTTAAGGCCGCATACAATCTGGCGACAAGGGAGTTAGGACTAACTGAGCTCATGAAGCAACTCCAAGCTTATGAGCGGATGATCAGGGATGGGGATGCGGTCCAACCCAAAGGAAAGGCTAATTTGGCAGAATCTTCTAAACCATCTTAGAAGAGGAAGAGGCCAAATCAGAAGTAAGCGGCTTCTAGTTCTTCTAATCCACCTGTCTCGGATGGGAAGAAGAACAAGAAGAACAAGAAGCCCAAGGACCCTAAAAAGTCCAAATGCTTTCTTTATGGGAAGGTAGGTCACTTTAAGAAGGCTTGCCGGGAAATCCTAGCCGTCAAGGGCAAGGAAGGTAAGGAACTTCACTACTTGGAAGCGTGTTTGGTGGAAGAATCGAAAGACACTTGGGTCATTGATTCGGGTGCTACTAATCATGTTTGTATTTCTATGAGGGGTTCGTGGAAACGAGAAGTCTACAAGATATGAGCCTCATGTTGTAAACTGGAGATGGTAGCTTGGTGGTGGCTGAGGTAGTGGGAGATATTTACCTTTACTTTAATCAATTTAGGTTTATTTTATTGAAAGACTATTTTTATGTTCCTAATTTTAGGAGGAACCTTATATCGGTAGCTTGTTTAATAAAGGATTCTTATTCAGTTTCTTTTAGTAAAAGAGTTGATATTCGTAGAAATAAGTCTTTTATCTGTTTTGGATGGATGGATGAAAACCTATATTTAATCAAACCAAAGATGTACTCACTGCTTGACACTGAATTAATAGATAGCTCTAAAAGGTTGAAAGTTTCTCACTCTAATAAGGCGTATCTTTGGCATTTGAGACTTGGTCATATTAATTAGGATAAGATTCAAACATTGGTGAAAGACGGTCCTCTAGAATCTCTAGAGGAGGTACATCTTCCTCAATGTGAGTTTTGTCTAGAGGGTAAGATGACTAAGAGGTCTTTTGGAGCTAAGGGTACAAGGGCTCAAGAGCTCTTAGAAATTATGCACACTGACATATGTGGCCCCATGAACGTCACAGCAAGAGGAGAGTTCAAGTATTATGTCTCCTTTATAGACGATTACTCGAGGTATGGATATGTGTATCTGATGCACCGCAAGAGTGAAACCGTTGACAAGTTCAAAGAGTATCGTGTGGAAGTGGAAAAGCAGTTGGATAAATCCATAAAGACACTTCGATCTGATCGAGATGACAAATACCTCTCTGATGAATTTCTAGGATATCTTGTAGAGAATAGGATATTATCCCAATTGACTGCACTTGGTACTCCACAATAAAATGGTGTAGCTGAAAAGAGAAACAGGACCTTGTTGGATATGATGCAGTCCATGATGAGTTATTCAACGCTGTCATTATCATTTTGGGGATATGCTTTACAAACGGTGTGCTATATTCTGAACCAGGTTCCAAGTAAATCAATTCTCAGAACTCCGTATGAATTGTGGCATGGCAGGAAGCCTTCCCTTAGACATATGAAAATATGGGACTGCCCGGTGCATGTACTAGATGGGGATGCGAAGAAATTGGAACCAAGATCAGAATTGTGCATGTTTGTAGGGTATCCAAAGGGAACTAAAGGAGGTCTGTTCTGTAACCTGAAGGAACAAAAAGTCATTGTCTCAACCCATGCGACATTCTTGGAGGAAAGTCACATGAATGACTTTAAGCCTCGAAGCAAAGTGGTGCTAGAGGAGCTATCGGGTGAATGAACCGCACCATAGATTTCGGTCTCGGACGTAAGTCCGAGTTTCGATGAAGGACCTGCAGACGATCAACAATTTAGGGTGCCTCGTCGTAGTGGGAGAGCTTCGAAGAAATCTAATTTCTTCATGTATGATGCTAAGGTATACCAGGCTGAGGCTCATGAACATGAGGATGATCCGGTCACCTATGATGAAGCTATAAATGATGTTAATTCTAAATCTTGGGAACAAGCTATGAATAATGAGATGGATTCTATGAAATCCAACTCTGTTTGGGAACTTGTAGATTTGCTGGATGGGATAAAACCCATTGGATGCAAATGGGTCTACAAAAGAAAGAAGGATACAGAAGGGAGAGTGGAAACCTTCAAAGCTAGACTGGTTGCAATGGGGTACACGCAAAATGCTGGAATCGATTATGATGAAACCTTTTCGCCTGTTGCTATGCTAAAGTCTATCCGTATTCTTCTGTCCATTGCTGCAACTCTCGATTACGAGATCTGGTAAATGTATGTCAAGACGGCATTCTTGAATGGCCATCTTGAAGAGTGTATCTATATGATACAGCCCGAAGGGTTTGTAGCGAAAGGTGAAGAAAGAAAAGTCTGCAAATTGGTTAGATCCATTTATGGATTAAAGCAAGCATCCCGCTCATGGAACCAGAGATTTGATCAAGCGATCGAGAATTTCAGTTTTGAGCAGAACGTTGATGAACCCTGTGTTTATAAATGTATTAACGATGAAAAAGTGGTCTTTGTGATACTCTATGTCGATGATATACTACTCATTGGGAATGATGTAGGGAACTTATCATCGGTCAAGCTTTGGTTACACCAACAGTTTGACATAAAAGACTTGGGAGAAATTAATTATGTTCTAGACATTTGTCTCTTCAGAGATCGAAAGAACAAAAAGATAGCGTTATCCTAAGCTTCATACATAGATAAAATAATTGATGAATATGCAATGTAAGAGGCAAAGAAAGGTACATAACCTTCTATTACTGGTCTAACTCTTTCATTAGATGACTGCCCCAAGACATCGGAAGAAAGAAAGCGTATGAGTAAGGTCCCTTATGCATCCGCTGTGGGTAGCCTTATGTATGCTATGCTTTGCACTCGCCCAGATATATGTTTTGCAGTAGGTATGGTGAGTCGATATCAAGCGAATCCTGGAACCAAGCACTGGCAAGCAATAAAGCATATACTCAAGTATCTTAAGAGAACGAGGGATTATATGTTGGTGTATTCTGGAGGGGACCTAACACCCGTATGATACACGAACTGAGTCTTCCAGACTTGCGAGGATTTGAGGAAGTCGACATTAGAGGGCATATAGAGACAGGATAAGTAGATGTATGTAAGATCACGTCCGAGGATAACATTACTGATCCCTCTACTAAGACTTTGGTGGCTAGAAGCTTTGAGAGGCACGTAGAGACGATGGGGATGCGTAACATGGCACATCTGCTGGCTTAGAGCAAGTGGGAGATTGTTACGAAATGCCCTAAGTATTAGAGACATTTTGATGTATTTATTTTGAACTGGATAATAAAATTATATATAGAGGTTATTCATTACATTGCTATCTGTCCTCATTTTATTTACATGTTAAAGTAAATGTAAGCAAATATGGCTCCCTGACTGCTTGTGTTAAACTGTTAGAACGTTACATGCAATGGACTTTTGTATGCGAGAAGACAATGTTCTAAAGTTAGCAGTCTAAACTATGGTCTGTAGTCTATAGGGTTAGACCGAGCATCTAACCCATGTTAAGACTATTATGTTGTCTAAAGCTTTTGTGGGGACGGTTTGTCTTGACTATCTGGAGCTGGACTCCCAAGTAGAAACATAGATATGTTGCTTGGTGGTGACATATTAGACCGGGACAAAAGCGCGATTGATCTACGAAGTCCGCTTTGAGTGGATCGATCTGCTTTTGACGTTCATTGTGTAGTAACCTTAATCCTAAGTAAAAGGACAGCTTCATGCATATGACTTGTGTACTTTGATGTTCCAATGGCTAAAGCGTCTCAGAGGTAGTAAGCTTATTAACCGGTTCGTTTGGTGCATGACTTGTATACGATGAAGGGTTCATTTACAGATATCGGAATCATAACTCTAATGAGGAGTTAAGGATATCCTCTTAAAGGCATTTTACTGAATGTGAAAATGGACAAGGCCTTGGGTTGTCTACAGGGTGGATAACTTCTTATTCACATATGGTGAATAATCATTTTCTTTATTCAGTAGTATAATGGAACTTTAAGATAGCCTGATCAGTGGGATTAAACGGACTTTGGCCTAAGGTTGACCATGGATATCATATGAGGGTTCTGCATACATGACAAGGTCATTGGACGATAGCTTGTCACAGGCTTACGTAATACGGTATATAATTGGGAGTTCAGTTTCAGGTTTATAGTGGTGTGACTCTGAAATTAGTGATCATATGATTGAGTTGTTCGGTAAAGAATGATGATTATATGGATTTGCGGGAGCCCGATTATATTTGTCCAATCAGTCCCTCTACTAGCTCCACATTATTTCCTTAACGTTTGGCAAAATTGATCTGTGTATGCTATTGGCTAGTTTATTATGCATGGATGGTGTTGACATAGGATCAGGATGGTAGACAAGATTCTCTCCGGTTGGATTCAGATTTTGATTTGGATAATAGAGTATACAATTATTCGAACTCCAAATAAAGTTGCTATGATTTTATTTGAGATTGAATTGGAGTTATAGAAAATTATCCATGAGAACAAGAGTTTGAAATACAACTATTTTGTGGATTTTGAAATTTGAAATTTGAATTTGAAATTTGAAATTTGAAATTTGAAATTTGAATTTGAAATTTGAAATTTGAATTTGAAATTCCAATTTGAAATTTGAAATTCAAATTTTGAATCACAGTCCAAGTGGGATTCAAATTTGTTGTGTTAAATCCACAAGGAATGAAATTTGAATTTGAGTTGGATATGGAGAGGAAAATCTTGTTAGAATCCTACTTGAATTTTGAATCCAAATCCTAACCAAATATGAACAAAAATTTTGAGGATTATCCTCAATGATTTTTCAGATTTTTGTGGATAAAGTTGAAGGAAAAATTCAAGTTTCAATCCCAGTTGATTTTGGATTCTCTCCTCCCTGATAATGGCCGAATTTTGAGAAAATCTCCTGGGAGATTTTCGGCTATTTTGGATAAGGATGAGATAAGATTCAAGCTTAAAAATCCTAGTGGAATTTTGATTCTTCCTTATCCAAAAGTGGCCGATATCTTGATGGAGATTTCTCCTTTGAATTTTCAGATTTTTTGGTTGAAAAAGGGAGATAAAATTCTAGTTAAAATCTTGTTTAGATTTGGATTGGAATTATCCTAAAGTGGCCGAATTTATTGTTGGGATTTTCCCCTTGGAAAATTTGGATTTTGTGCTTGTAGATAAGGGAGAATATCTTTTCCTAGTCCAATTCGAATTCAGAGAATCACCTCATGCAGGTCTATAAATAGAGGTCCTGCCACTCCAGTTCTCTCATACCACAGACTCTCAGGTGAGCAGGCTTATTGTTGCACAGCCCACTGTGACAATAAGTTCTTTAGAGATCTGGGTGGTCGGAAGAAGACTAGCAGTGCAAGCATACCGATCGAGGTTCATAGTGCCCACATACTCAGCCATTCGGGAATTGGAGAATAGTAGAGAAGGCTAGTTGGTTGAAGCCCTCAGGTCATTCTCCTCCTGCAGATTGGCGTCCTTGAGGTATGAGTTTTAATTGTTGTTGGTTTATTGTATATAGCATCATGAGATATTTAACGATCTAAAAAATTTTATTGTTCAACTGCGCCACTCTGATACGTTTTTACCGATTTATTATCCTAAACATGCTTGAACTTACTAATATTGTAGGAAAATAATTCAGTAAAAACGTATCAGAGTGGCGTAGTGGAATAATAAAAATTTTTAGATCGTTAAATATCTCATGATGCCATATATAATAAATCAACAACAATTAAAACTCATACCTCAAGGACGCCAATCTGCAGGAGGGGAATGACCGGAGGCTTCAACCAACTAGCCTTCTCTACTATTCTCCAATTCCCGAATGGCTGAGTGTATGGGCACTCTGAACCTCGATCGGTATGCTAGCACTGCTAGTCTTCTTCCGACCACCCAGATCTCTAAAGAACTTATTGTCACGAAGAGCTGTGCAACAATAAGCCTGCTCACCTGAGAGTCTGTGGTCTGAGAGAACTGGAGTGGTAGGACCCCTATTTATAGACCTGCATGAGGTGATTCTCTGAATTCGAATTGGATTAGGAAAAGATATTCTCCCTTATCCATAACCATAAAATCTGAATTTTCCAAGGGAGAATCCCAACAATAAAATTCGGCCATTATGGGATAAATCCTATCCAAATCTAAATAAGATTTTAACTAGAATTTTATCTCCCTTTTTCAACCAAAAAATCCAAAATTTCCTAGGAGAAAATCTCCTAAAATTTTTGGCCATTTTTAGGATAAGGGAGAATCAAAATTCCACTAGGATTTTCAAGCTTGAATCTTATCTCATCCTTATCCAAAATAACCGAATTTTATTAGGAGATTTTCTCCATAATTTTGGCTACTTTTCAGGGAGGAGAGAATGCAAATTCAACTGGGATTGAAACTCGAATTTTTCCCTTGAACCTTATCCACGAAAACTGAAATTCCATTGAGGATATTCCTCAAAATTTCATCCACTATTTGTTAAGATTTGGATTCAAAATTCGAGTAGGATTCTAACCAAATTATCCTCTCCAAATCCAACTCAAATTCGAATTTCAAACCTTGTGGATTTTCCACAACAAATTCGAATCCCACTTGGATGTGATTCAAAATTTGAATTTCAAATTTCAAATTCGAATTTCAAATTCAAATTTCAAATTTCAAATTTCAAATTTAAATTTCAAATTCAAACTTCAAATTCGAATTTCAAATTCAAATTTCAAATTCAAATTTCAAATTCCAAATTCAAATTACAAATTTCAAATTTCAAATTTCAAAATCCACAAAATAGTTGTGTTTCAAATTCTTGTTCTCATGGATAATTTTCTATAACTCCAATCTAATCTCAAATAAAATCATGGCAACTTTATTTGGAGTTCGAATAATTGTGTACTCTATTATCCAAAACAAAATCTGAATCCAACCGGAGAGAATCTTGTCTACCATCCTAATCCTGTGTCATCACCATCCATGCATAATAAACCAGCCAAAATCATATACAAATCAATTTGCCGAACGTTAAGGAATTATGTGGAGCTAGTAGAGGGACTGATTGGACATATATAATCGGGCTCCCACAAATCCATATGATCATCATTCTTTTACCGAACAACTCAATCATATGATCACTAATTTCAGAGTCACACCACTATAAACCTGAAACTGAACTCCCAATTATATACCGTATTACGTAAGCCTGTGACGAGCTACTATCCAATGACCTTATCATCTATGCAAAACCCTCATATGATATCCATGATTAGCCTTAGGTCAAAGTCTGTTTAATCCTACTGATCAGGCTATCTTAAAGTTCCATTATACTACCGAATAAAGAAAATGATTATTCACCATATGTGAATAAGAAGTCATCTGCCCAGCAGACGACCCAAGGCCTTGTCCATTTTCACATTCAGTATAATGCCTTTAAGAGGATACCTTTAACTCCTTAGATCTATGATTCCGATCTCTGCAAATAAACCCTTCATCGTATACAAGTCATGCACCCAACGAACCGGTCTATAAGCTTACTACCTCTGAGACGCTTTAGCCATTGGAACATCAAAGTACACAAGTCATATACATGAAGTAGTTCATTTACTCAGGATTAAGGTTATTGCACAATGAACGTCAAAAGCAGATTGATCCACTCATAGCGGACTACATAGATCAATCATGCTTTAGTCCCGATCTAATATGTCACCACCAAGTAACATATCTATGTCTCTACTTGGTAGTCCAGCTCCAGACAGTCAAGACAAACCGTCCCCTCCAAGGCTTTAGACAACATAATAGTCTTAACATGAGTTAGATGCTCGGTCTAACCCCATAGACTACAGACCATAGTTTAGACCGCTAACTTTAGAACATTGTCTTCTCGCATACAAAAGTCCATTGCATGCAACGTTCTAACAGTTTTAACACAAGCAGTCAGTGAGCCATATTTGCTTACATTTACTTTAACATGTAAATAAACCGAGGACAGATAGCAATGTAATGAATAACCTCTATATATAATTTTATTATCCAATTCAAAATAAATACATCAAATGTCTCTAATGCTTAGGGCATTTCCTAATAATCTCCCACTTGCCCTAAGCCAGTAGATGTGCCATGTTACGCATCCCCATCGCCTCTACGTGCCTCTCAAAGATTCTAGCCACCAAAGTTTTAGTAGAGGGATCGGCAATGTTGTCCTCGGACGCGATCTTACATACATCTACTTATCCTGTCTCCACGTGCCCTCTAATGTTGACTTCCTCGAATCCTTGTAAGTCTGGAAGGCTAAGTCCGTGTATCCTACGGGTGTTAGGTCTCCTCCAGAATATACCAGCATATAATCCCTCGTTCTCTTAAGATACTTGAGTATATGCTTTACAGCTTACCAGTCCTTGGTTCTAGGATTTGCTTGATATCGACTCACCATACCTACTGCAAAACATATATCCGGGCGAGTGCAAAGCATAGCGTACATAAGGCTACCCACAGCGGATGCATAAGGGACCTTACTCATACGCTCTCTTTTTTCCGATGTCTTGGGACAGTCATCCAATGAAAGAGTTAGACCGGTAATAGAAGGTTGTAAGCCTTTCTTTGCCTCTTGCATTGCGTATTTGTCAATTATTTTATCTATGTATGAAGCTTGGGATAACGCTATCATTTTGTTCTTTCGATCTCTAAAGAGGCAAATGCCTAGAACAAAATTAGCTTCTCCCAAGTCCTTCATGTCAAACTGTTGGCGTAACCAAAGCTTGACCGATGATAAGTTCCCTACATCATTCCCAATGAGTAGTATATCATCGACATAGAGTATCAGAAAGACCACTTTTCCATCCTTAATATGTTTATAACCACAAGGTTCATCAACATTCTGCTCAAAACCAAATGTCTTAATCGCTTGATCAAACCTCTGGTTCCATGAGCGGGATGCTTGCTTTAATCTATAAATGGATCTAAGCAACTTGCTTTGAATTTTGAAATTTGAAATTTGAAATTTGAATTTGAAATTTGAATTTGAAATTTGAATTTGAAATTCGAATTTGAAATTTGAATTTGAAATTTAAATTTGAAATTTGAAATTTGAAATTTGAAATTTGAAATTTGAAATTTGAATTTGAAATTTGAATTTGAAATTTGAAATTCAAATTTTGAATCACAATCCAAGTAGGATTCGAATTTGTTGTGGAAAATCCAAAAAGTTTGAAATTCTAATTTGAGTTGGATTTGGAGAGGATAATCTTGTTAGAATCCTACTTGAATTTTGAATCCAAATCCCAACAAAAGTGGACGAAATTTTTGAGGATAATCCTCATGGAAAAATTCGGATTTTGTGGATAAGGTTCAAGGGAAAATTCAAGCTTCAATCCTAGTTGAATTTGGATTCTCTCCTTCCCTGAAAAGTGGCCGAAATTAGGGAGAATATCTCCTAGAAAATTCGGTTATTTTGGATAAGGTTGAGATAAGATTCAAGCTTGAAAATCCTAGTAGAATTTTTGATTCTCCCTTATCCATAATGGCCGAAATTTATGAGGAGATTTTCTCCAAGAAAAATTCGGATTTTTTGGTTGAAAAAGGGAGATAAAATTCTAGTTAAAATCTTGTTTAGATTTGGATTGGATTTATCCTAGGAAAAATCGAATTTAATTGTGGAGATTCTCCCTTGGAAAATTCGGATTTTTTGGTTATGGATAAGGGAGAAAATCTTTTCCTAGTCCAATTTGAATTCAGAGAATCACCTCATGCAGGTCTATAAATAGAGGTCCTGCCACTCCAGTTCTCTTAGACCACAGACTCTCAGGTGAGTAGGCTTATTATTGCACAGCTCATCGTGATAATAAAGTTTTTTAGAGATCTGGGTGGTCGGAAGAAGACTAGCAGTGCTAGCATACTGATAGAGGTTCAGAGTGCCCACACACTTAGCCATTCGGGAATTGGAGAATAGTAGAGAAGGCTAGTTGGTTGAAGCCTCCAGTCATTCTCCTCCTGCAAGATTGGCGTCCTTGAGGTATGAGTTTTAATTATTGTTGGTTTATTGTATATGGCATCATGAGATATTTAACGATCTAAAAATTTTTATTGTTCCGCTGCGCCACTCTGATACGTTTTTACCGATTTATTTTCCTACAGTACCTCCTCCAGAGATTCCAGAGGACCGTCTTTCACCAATCTTTGAATCCTATCCTGATTAATATGACCAAGTCTTAAATGCCAAAGATACGCCTTGTTAGAGTGAGAAACTTTCAACCTTTTAGAGTTATCTGTTAATTCAGTGTCAAGCAGTGAGTACATCTTTGGTTTGATCAAATATAGGTTTCCATCCATCCATCCAGAACAGATAAAAGACTTATTTTTACGAATATCAACTCTTTTACTAAAAGAAACTGAATAAGAATCCTTTATTAAACAAGCTACCGATATAAGGTTCCTCCTAAAATTAGGAACATAAAAACAGTCTTTTAATAAAATAAACCTAAATTGATCAAAATAAAGATGAACATCTCCCACTGCTTCAGCCACCACAAAGTTACCATCTCCGGTCCACAACGAGAGGCTCCTATCATGTAGACTTCTCGTTTCCACGAACCCCTACATAGAAACACAAACATGATTAGTGGCGCCCGAATCAATGACCCAAGTGTCTTTGGATTCTTCCACCAAACACGCTTCCAAGTAATGAAGTTCCTTACCTTCCTTGCCCTTGGCGGCTAGGAATTCCCGGTAAGCCTTCTTAAAGTGACCTACCTTCCCACAATGGAAGCATTTGGACTTTTTAGAGTCCTTTGGCTTCTTGTTCTTGTTCTTCTTCTTCCCGTCAGAGACAGAAGGATTAGAAGAACTAGAAGCCACTTGCTTCTTATTTGGCCTCTTCCTCTTCCGTGAGGGATTGGAAGATTCCGCCAAATTGGCCTCTCCTTTAGGTCGGACCACATCCTCATCCCTGATCATCCGCTCATAAGCCTGTAGTTACTTCATGAGCTCGGTTAGTCCTAACTCCTTTGTCGCCAAATTGTATGCGGCCTTAAACCCTACAAAATCTTTAGACAGAGTCTGGAACACCATCTCGATCTGGGTGTTGTAGTCCAACTCAGCACCATTCTCGGCAGCCTCAGTGAAGAATCCCATTAGAGTGATCATATGGTCCTTCACTGGAGTACCCGCCTTTTACTTAGAGTTTATAATGTTGGTGATAGCGGACTGTCGAGCCAATTTTTTTTGGCCTCCGAACATGTCCTCCAGATTTTCCATGATCTCCCCAGCAACTTGATAAGTCTCATGCTGCTTTTGTAAAGCACTCGTCATGCTAGCAAGGATGTAGCATCGAGCTATCTCATTGGATTCTCTCCAACGATTATAGGTAACCAGGACCTCCTCAAGTGGTGTGTCAGGTTTGGGCCCAGGTGGGCATGGTTCGTCCAGCACAAACTTGTGTCTCTCGCAGCTGAGAACTATTAATAGATTTCTTTTCCAATCCTTATAATTATCGCCATTCAGTTTATTCTCAGTAAGTATTGAAATGAGGGGCGTCGGTGACATTTTGAACTGAAATAAAATTATACTAGACATCATTACAAAGCCCAAGCAAATATATAGATAATTTAGCAAATAAAACATACAAGTATGTTCCTACATGAAACTTGAAAAAACATGTAGCATTGCAACGGTAATTCTTAGCACCTATTGCCCCAAGCCACCAAGGGGTGGTCATGAAAACAAATAGCCGGAACATGGACCTCGTCCAATTAATATATGTTGCCTTAAATCCTCCAAGGTTAAGACATATATTAATAACCGCTTATTTGGCCACCAGTTTAGTTAACAGAGCTTCTAGGGAAGGTTAATAACTAAACGAGTCTTGAGTGTATAACCATTGTTTACGTAGCTCGATCCACGTCCTACCAAGCCACCGAGGGGTGGTCATGAATAGGATCGTACCCGAACACGTTTTCTACATAGGAGATCCAATCTAGTATACCGGTGGCGGTAAACACCTACCGAGGGGTGTGGTTAGGGCAGAACTGACGCGAGGCGTTACCATGCTTTCACATATGGATCAACAATGGAGGCCGTGGGTTTTGTTAGAAACCCTGTCCCACTCAATATTTTGAAAAACATGCAAGTTTTGACAAATTATGTATGATCAATATAGCATGAGCGGCACTCACCTATCCTATATGACATGTTATCAAATATGCATACAAAACATCCATCAATACATATTTATACATCCATGACATATCACAGAAAAAATAATTGACAGAATAACCAAGTTATGGTTCCATCCTAGAACAAAGAAAATAAAGATTACAAAATTCCATCCAAAGCATTCTTTGGGTCTTGAATTTCATTCCGTCTTCTTATATCCATCTTTATGTAGCCTCTCCATTTATTTCTCATCCCAAGAATTATTTAAAATTTAAATCTCCAAAAATTTAAATTTCAAATTCAAATTCCAATTCGAATTTCAAATTTAAATTTCAAATTCAAATTTTAAACAATTTTAAACATCATGTGTAATAATATGTAATTTCAAAAATTTCAAATTTTCAATTACATATTTTTAAACATGATTTAAAATTAAATCTCAAATTTAAAAATCAAAATTTTCTGATTTTTTAGACCGTCGCACTGCCGCCCCCGAAGGCAGCAGCCGTCGTGGGCAGCCACCAGCCCCGGAGGGGCTAGCAGCCCATGGCCGCCCCTTATGTGCAGCCTTGTCGGGCTGCAGGCCAAGCCTGCAGCGCCAGGCTACATGCCCAGGCTGGGCGCAGCAGCCAGCAGGCTGCAGGCAGCGCCTGTAGCCAGAGGCTGCACGCCCAGGCTGCGGCCAGCCTTGGGTAGGCCACAGCCACCCTTGGCTGCAGGCCAAGCCTACGGCCGTGGGTGGTTATGGCCTGCACAGGGGCTGCCGCAGCCCCATCCTGCCCAAGGGCAGGGGCTGCAGCCTCACCAAGGCCCGTGGGCCTATCCTGAGGGGTCGTGTCTCAATTTTCGTGTCATATTTCAATTTACCTATTAGGATCTCCAAAAATTAATTTGAATCCTAATTAAATTGAAATTTTTCACACAATCAAAATTTCAATCTTTAAATCAAATTTACCTTTTGGGAAAAATAAATTGCGGTCTTCAATCTCCTCCAAGAATAATTATATAAAATTTCTTAAACCGTTTCTAGTGTACAAAATTCTAACCATAATAATTCTAAGAGACAAAAATTAAAATCCATGGGAAAATTACAGCGTTAATAAACTACTCTCATGGTTACATAAAAATTCCTAGACACAATTTTTCTAAATTCTAAGGAACCATAATCGGCATAAATAAGCATGCTTATAATAATTCAGACAATTAAAATAACCACATACTTTATACATAATCCATGATAACAACATAAAGGAACCCTAAAATGCCACTCTCTAAATATCAAATCCATACATAAATAAAAAGACTAAGTAATTGTCTAATTTATGTACATGGCATAGTCATGAGATGGCTCTGATACCAATTATAGGAAAATAATTCGGTAAAAACATATCAGAGTAGCATAACGGAACAATAAAAATTTTTAGACTGTTAAATATCTCATGATGCCATATACAATAAATCAACAACAATTAAAACTCATACCTCAAGAACACCAATCTGCAGGAGGAGAATGACCGGAGGCTTCAACCAACTAGCCTTCTCTACTATTCTCCAATTCCCGAATGACTGAGTATGTGGGCACTCTGAACCTCGATCGGTATGCTAGCACAGCTAGTCTTTTTCTGACCACCCAGATCTCTAAAGAACTTATTGTCACGATGAACTGTGCAACAATAAGCCTGCTCACCTGAGAGTCTGTGATCTGAGAGAACTGGAGTGGCAGGACCTCTATTTATAGACCTGCATGAGGAGATTCTCTGAATTCGAATTGGATTAGAAAAAGATATTCTCCCTTATCCATAACCATAAAATCTGAATTTTCCAAGGGAGAATCCCAACAATAAAATTCGGCCATTATGGGATAAATCCTATCCAAATCTAAACAAGATTTTAACGAGAATTTTATCTCCCTTTTTCAACCAAAAAATCCAAAATTTCCTAGGAGAAAATCTCCTAAAATTTTCGACCACTTTTAGGATAAGGGAAAATCAAAATTCCACTAGGATTTTCAAGCTTGAATCTTATCTCATCCTTATCCAAAATAACCGAATTTTCCTAGGAGATTTTCTCCATAATTTCGGCCACTTTTCAAAGAGGAGAGAATCCAAATTCAACTGGGATTGAAACTTGAATTTTTCCCTTGAACCTTATCCACAAAAACCAAAATTCCATTGAGGATATTCCTCAAAATTTCGTCCACTATTTGTTAGGATTTGGATTCAAAATTCAAGTAGGATTCTAACAAGATTATCCTCTCCAAATCCAACTCAAATTCGAATTTCAAACCTTGTGGATTTTCCACAACAAATTCGAATCCCACTTGGACTGTGATTCAAATTCTGAATTTCAAATTTCAAATTCAAATTTCAAATTCAAATTTGAAATTTCAAATTTCAAATTTCAAATTTAAATTTCAAATTCGAATTTCAAATTCAAATTTCAAATTCAAAATTCAAATTTCAAAATCCACAAAACAGTTATGTTTCAAATTCTTGTTCTCATGGATAATTTTCTACAACTCCAATCTAATCTCAAATAAAATCATGGTAACTTTATTTGGAGTTCGAATAATTGTGTACTCTATTATCCAAAACAAAATCTGAATCCAACCGGAGAGAATCTTGTCTATCATCCTAATCCTGTGTCATCACCATCCATGCATAATAAACCAGCCAATAATATACACAAATCAATTTGCCAAACGTTAAGGAATTATGTGGAGCTAGTAGAGGGACTGATTGGACATATATAATCGGACTCCCGCAAATCCATATGATCATCATTCCTTTACCGAACAACTCAATCATATGATCATTAATTTCAGAGTCACACCACTATAAACCTGAAACTAAACTCCCAATTATATACCGTATTACGTAAGCCTGTGACGAGCTACTATCTAATGACCTTGTCATATATGCAAAACCCTCATATGATATCCATGATCAGCCTTAGGTCAAAGTCCGTTTAATCCTACTGATCAGGCTATCTTAAAGTTCCATTATACTACCGAATTAAGAAAATGATTATTCACCATATGTGAATAAGAAGTCATCCGCCCAGCAGACGACCTAAGGCCTTGTCCATTTTCACATTTAGTATAATGCCTTTAAGAGGATACCTTTAACTCCTTAGAGCTATGATTCCGCTATCTGCAAACAAACCCTTCATCGTATACAAGTCATGCACCCAACGAACTGGTCTATAAGCTTACTACCTCTGAGACGCTTTAGCTATTAGAACATCAAAGTACACAAGTCATATACATGAAGTAGTTCATTTACTCAGGATTAAGGTTATTGCACAATGAACGTCAAAAGCAGATTGATCCACTCATAGTGGACTACGTAGATCAATCATGCTTTAGTCCCGGTCTAATATGTCACCACCAAGTAACATATCTATGTCTCTACTTGGGAGTCCAGCTCCAGACAGTCAAGACAAACCATCCCCTCCAAGGTTTTAGACAACATAATAGTCTTAACATGAGTTAGATGCTCGGTCTAACCCCATAGACTACAGACCATAATTTAGACCGCTAACTTTAGAACATTGTCTTCTCGCATACAAAAGTCCATTGCATGCAATGTTGTAACAGTTTTAACACATGCAGTCAGTGAGCCATATTTGCTTACATTTACTTTAACATGTAAATAAACCGAGGATAGATAGCAATGTAATGAATGACCTCTATATATAATTTTATTATCCAGTTCAAAATAAATACATCAAATGTCTCTAATGCTTAGGGCATTTCCTAACAAATATTGTGCTAGTGTCCTCTTCAGGAACTCCTTCGTAGTTCTATCTCTATTTTGGGTTCCTACAGACATAATATTGCCTGTTAATATCCTGTTTTAATTATCACTTTAAATATACATTTATTTCACTTAACAATTCAACACATTTAAATTTTGTTTGTGGTACACGGCCTGCAACACGCCTGTGTTCCAGCCCGTGTACCTCTAGGGTTTACTCTACACGGCCATGTTATTTACTATCTAGTCGTGTAACTGTATACGACTTGATACACGCCCGTGTTCAAGCCCGTGTACCACTCGGGTTGAAAAATTCTTTATGTACACGGCCGTATATTTCTTCTACACGCCTGTGTTCTTCGAAATTTTTAGATTTTTAACTCTAAAACCTTTATTTTGAGTATTAGAATTTTATATAAGTTATTCTAGGTCTTTTAGGGTCCTTTCTGAGCCTTTCAGAAATTTTTTATCGAAATGACCATTTTACCCCTGACGGGTCTCGGGACCATAACTATTCCGTTCTATTATTTTTCTCAATTTTTCTAAGCCCAAATATTTTAAAATAATATTCTCTAGGCTTCTGTATCATTTTACAGCTTAAATTGCTGCAAAATCTCAATTTTATTTTTCCCGACCCTCGATTACTATTCATCCATTACCTATGGATTTGGTATTTAGAGAGTGGCATTCTAGGATTCCTTTATGTTGTTATCATGTATTATGTATAAAGTATGTGGTTATTTTAAAATTTTGAATTATTATAAGCATGCTTGTTTATGCCGGTTAGGGTTCCTTAGAATTTAGAAAAATTGTATCTAGGATTTTTTATGTAACCATGGGAGCAGTTTATTAACACTGTAATTTTCCCGTGGATTTTAATTTTGTCTTATAGAATTATTATAGTTAGAATTTTTGTACACCAGAAACGGTTTAGGAAATTTTATGTAATTATTCTTAGAGGAGATTGAAGATTAAAGACCGTAATTTATTTTTCCTAATAGTTAAATTTGATTTAAAGGTTGAAATTTTGATTGTATGGAAAATTTCAATTTAATTAGGATTCAAATTAATTTTTGGAGATCGTAATAGGTAAATTGGAATATGGCATGAAAATCGAGACACGACCCCTCGGGATAGGCCGTCGGGCGTTGGTGAGCCTGCAGCCTCTGCCCTCTGGCAGGATGGGCTGTAGCAGCCCCTATGCAGGCCATAACCACCCACGGACTGTGACGGCCCGCCTTACGTAGGGTTAAACAGTACTATTACAGTCAGCCACTGTTGCCAACTGCGATAGACTGTAACCACTTGGGTCGTCGGCAACTTACTTTTAACTTGTTTCTAACTTATTCTGATACCATCTATAATGGCTGGTATCTTACTTTTAACATACTTTCTTTAACATGCTTACTCTAACTTCCCATTTGAACATGAAAATATGGAATAAATTTTTTTTTTCTTTTCTTAAACTTTACTTGGAAACTGTACCGTCGTAAAACATTTACTATAATAAACATTTTACATTACCTTAACTTCATTTACATTATAAAACATCATTTTAATACTCTTTTAAACAGCTCAGCGGAAGACTCATAGTAGTACCATAACCCTCACCCAGTCCCTTGGCATATGCAGAACCCATCCGTCATCCATCACTTGTCTTATCTTCGTGCAGGATGCTTACCTGCAACATAAACAAACTTGTGAGCGACAGGCTCAATAAGTTCAAACATACATTCATGACAAAATACTAACTCATACCTTTTGGACAGAACATGTCTAATACTAACCGTGGCATCAGAACATGAACATACATTATACTTTACTTTCAACTTCATATATAACATATTCTAACATTGAGAGAACAATCTCAACGTTCTTTTAGCATAACATAATTTAAACATAACATACAGGATATATGCTTAACATCTTAAGCATAACATACTCAACATTATACAAAATATTGTATACACATATCAACTTAAACACAGCATACTTAATGTATGCTTAAACATCACAGATACACTTAAAATTGTATAACTGACTTATGCATATCAATTTATGCATAACATAGCATATGCACACATGTTAGTCGCATTATGCTTGTTTACTTTCATTCTTTCTTTCATGTCATACTTTTCTTCTTCTTTTCTTTTCTTGTTAAGCATATGCACACATATTAGTGGCATTATGCTTGTTTACTTTCATTCTTTCTTTCATGTCATACTTTTCTTCTTCTTTTCTTTTCTTGCTAAGCATATGCACACATATTAGTGGTATTATGCTTGTTTACTTTCATTCTTTCTTCTTCTAGCTTTTCTTAGCTTTACTTTTTTTTCTTTTCTTTCTTTTTACTTTCACTAGTGGATCATATCCCAATCTGTCGATCTATCTCCTTCTTTTCTTCTCTTTCTTAATTTATCTCTCTTTTCTTTTCTTCTCCTAGCTTTTCTTAGTTTTTCTTAGCTCTTCTTAGCTTTACTTTCTCTTCTTTTCTTTTCTCTTCTTAGCTTTACTTTCTTTTCTTAGCTTTTCTTTGCTAAGCTTTACTTTCTGTTCTTAGCTTTTCTTTGCTAAGTTTTTCTTTCTTTTCTTTTCTTTGCTTTTCTTAGTTTTTCTTTACTTTCCATTCTTAGCTTTTCTTTGCTAAGCTTTACTTTCTGTTCTTAGCTTTTCTTTGCTAAGCTTTACTTTCTGTTCTTAGCTTTTCTTTGCTAAGTTTTACTTTCTCTTCTTAGCTTTACTTTGCTAAGCTTTACTTTCTGTTCTTAGCTTTACTTTGCTAAGCTTTACTTTCTGTTCTTAGCTTTTCTTTGCTAAGTTTTACTTTCTTTTCTTTTCTTTACTTTATCTGCTTAATCTTTCACTTGTGGGCCCGTGGTTGGACGTACCTAGTGCGCAGACCAATAGAGGATCAGGGGAGTGACCCACCGATCAACTCTAAGGTCATCGCTGGACTACTTACCTTATAGGTAGTAAGTCATGCCATGAACTACCTCATTATTAACGAGGCAGCGCGACACAACTGGGGTGGAGGCAGGAAGTTAAGCCATAAACTACCTCATTATTAACGAGGCAGCGCCACACAACTGGGGTGGAGGCTATCTGGGAACCTCACAACTGGGAAGGCCGGTACGCCAACCTTAACTTTTCAGTCTTATTATCTTGCTTATCTTTCTCGTTCTTTATTTTATCCTTTCGTTCGTTTGTTCATTCATTCTTTCTCTCTTTCGTTCATTTTCTTTTCCTTTCTTTCTTTCGTTTCTTTTCTTTTCTTTCTTTTCTTTCGTTTGTATTTCATAAATCATTTATTTCTTAACGTAACTTTTCTATAGTGTGAATTATGTTAGTCACACTTTAGTGCATATAGCACTAACAAACATGAATTCCATATAACACTTAAACATAAACCTAACATAACATGTCAGTTCATGTTACAAACAAATCACATATTTGAACTTACCACATATCATACTTAGGCATAATAGTCTATTCATATTGCAGTCAATTAAATATTCGAACTTACTACATAGAACACATAACACATAACATGACCAATTCATTTATGTTGCAGCCAATTAAATGTTTGAACTTACTAATACTTGCTAGCATCTCTTTTCTTGCTTCCTTGGTCCGCAGACGTCTCTTCATATCGTCTGACGCGGATCCCTATAACCGAAATAACAACGGTTATTTTCTATGCTTCTTGCATGTATAAAACTTAATAAAACGTGAAAATTCTACGTTTCATTTCTCGATCATAAAATTAAAGATCTAATATCCAATTTATAACTTTTCTGCTAACTATTAGTAAAATTACTATTTTACCCTGAACTTTTGGCAAAATTACCATTTTGCCCCTAATGGGATTTTTCTCATTATAACCTTACTTTTCTTTGATTCGCAACTTAACTTTGGCCCTTAAAATCTTAATTAAGCCATTCTAAGTCCATTAGGATCCTTTTCTATCATTCTTGAAATTTTCCAGTCAAAATTACCGTTTTACCCCTAATGGGTCTTTGAGTCATATCATTCTCATTTTATTGCTTAAACTGGATCTTCTAAGCTCAAAAATCATCAAATAATTTTTCTTGGGCTTTACTAAATTTTTTTACGGCCTTATTTACCATAATTTCTTGGTTTACTATTTACCGACCCTCGGGTGGTACTATTCTGACCCTCGAGCGTTAATGCTCTTTCTCGGGTCTAGGTCACCGAAAGGGCTCGGGTTTCCATCCCGACCACGTTTTTACCCTTCGGTTCTTAAAATACTCTTCTGTACCGTTTTCAAAATTTCGGCAGCATTTCCGCTTAATTTTTGGATTCCCGGCGTTTAGGAAACGCCTCAAAACCATCTAACCTAGTTCTATTCTACCATGTACTATACCAGAGCCTATATTTTTACGTAAAAACTCAACTTTTTACGTAAAAATCTTTACATTTTTCACTTTTTCTCATTTGACTGTTTTTCATACACATAGTCCATTTTTCTTACTATTTCACAATGCAGAATACATAATTCATATATACTCATTCCAAAAACATTAATTTCAGGAATGGAGGGACCGAAGTCACTACCGGAATTGTTCCACTGGCGATCGAACGACCTGTTCGGTTTCGCGCGGATAAACTTTAATTCTCCGTTCTTTGCCTTTGAGACTCCGTCTTGCAATTCTGACGTCGCGGATGTGGCCGGAACGTCGAAAATAGGCCAACGGGCCATTCTTAAATTTTTGGTCTCCGGTCGCCGTTGACCGGCGTTGACCGCCATTGACCAGCATTGACTCGCCGTTGACCGGTGGTTGACGGCGGCGACGGTGGCAAATGAGTAGCCCATCTTGAAGAACTCGACGAGAGGAATCCATTGGTAGCCTCAATTTCATGTTTGGAGGCCCTTATCGCCGGAAAATTCCCTCGAAAACCACGGTCACGGCGGCGACGGTGGAACTCCGCCGTGCCGGACCTTTTTCCCAAAATTGGTTGAGGGCTTTTGCTCCCCTCAGCCCTGCGGTCATTTCTGCACCAACGGTGCACTTCAACTCGGCCGGAATCGGGCGTTTCGACGGCGGCTCCACGACGGCATTTCACCGATTTTTTCGAAGCTTGGGCGGCGCGATTCCGCCGGTGTTGAGACTATCGGTGGCATGGGTTTTGCTCCTCTCTTCACCACGAAACTTTTGGGACCGGTTTCGTGGCAAACGGTGGCCGGACGGCGGAGATATCGACGATCGAATTTCTCGGCTCCGGTGGCATTCAAGCGGCGCGTGCGGCGGCGTGCGGCGGCCGTTCCGTCGAGTTGACCCGCCGTTGGACTCAGCTCGGTGAGAGCTTTCCGATGACACTGGCGGTGTCGAAAACGGACACCGTTTCTGATGGTCGGTTACTGTTCATTTTCGCGTAAGGGGAGGAAAGAGAAAATAAGAGAAAGTTATGGGCTTGTTTTTGAAATTTCTGATTTTTCGCCCTTTATATACTTTTTCGCCCAAAATTTCAACATGGGCTATCTTGACTAATTTGGACGTCCTGAATCCAAATATATCAGTTTTATTTTCATCTGAGGTCATCTTGACCAGTTTCCGGCATTGTGAATTCTCGATCAAAAATTACCTTTGTGCTCAATTAGCTAATTTGAGCATACAAACAGGCTATACTGACTAATTTGGACGTGTTGAATCCAAATTTATTAGTTTCAACTTCATTCGAGGTCATCTCGATCAGTTTTCGGGATCTGTGTGACCCCATCTCGAAAAACGTGTCAGGTGCCTGATTGACTAATTTGGGCATCCTGAGTCTAAATATATCAATTACGGGCCAAGAAATTGTCGTCTTGACCCTTTTCCCGATACTGCGTACCTCCCAACAAAATCTACATTTTGTTCTCAATTGACCAATTTTGAGCATTCTTATTCTAAATATATCAGTTTCATATCAAGAAAATGTCATTTTAACCAATTTCTTGATACTGCATATTTCCTGATCATCACACGGACACAGGGTTGGCCTGCAGCCGAGGATGGCCATGGCCTCCCCAAGGCTGGTTGCAGCTTGGGCATGTAGCCTGTGGCTGCAGGCGCTACTGCAGCCCCCGGCTGCTGCGCCCAGCCTGGGCATGTAGCCCGGTGCTGCAGGCTTTGCCTGCAGCCCGGCAGGGCTGCACAAGGGGCGGCCGTGGGCTGCTAGCCCCCTGGGGGCTGGGGGCTGCCTACGGCAGCTACCGCCTCCGAGGGCGGTGGTGCGACGGTTCAAAAAAAAATCAAAAAATTTTGATTTTTAAATTTGAGATTTAATTTTAAATCATGTTTAAAAATATGTAATTGAAAATTTGAAATTTTTGAAATTCCATATTACTATACATGATGTTTAAAATTGTTTTAGAATTTCAATTTGAAATTTAAATTTGAAATTCGAATTTGGAATTTGAATTTGAAATTTAAATTTTTGGAATTTAAATTTTAAATGATTCATGGGATGAGAAATAAATGGAGAGTCTGCATAAAGATGGATACAAGAAGACGGAACAAAATTCAAGACCCAAAGAATGCTTTCGATGAAATTTTGTAATCTTTATTTTCTTTGTTCTAGGGTGGAACCATGGCTTGGTTATTTATCTGTCAATTATTTTTTCTGTGATATGTCATGGATGTATAAATATGTATTGATGGATGTTTTGTATGCATATTTGACAACATGTCATATAGGATAGGTGAGTGCCGCTCATACTATATTGATCATACATAATTTGTCAAAACTTGCATGTTTTTCAAAATATTGAGTGGGAGAGGGTTTCAAACAAAACCCACGGCCTCCATTGTTGATCCATATGTGAAAGCATGGTAACGCCTCGCGTCAGTTCTGCCCTGACCACACCCCTTAGTAGGTGTTTAAAGCCACCGGTATACTAGATTGGATCTCCTATGTGGAAAACGTGTTCAGGTACGCTCCTATTCATGACCACCCCTGGGTGGCTTGGTAGGACGTGGATCGGGTTACGTAAACAATGGTTATACTCAAGACTCGTTTAGTTATTAACCTTCCCTAGAAGCTCTGTTAACTAAACTAGTGGCCAAATAAGCGGTTATTAATATATGTCTTAACCTTGGAGGATTTAAGGCAACATATATTAATTGGACGGGGTCCATGTTCTGGCTATTTGTTTTCATGACCACCCCTCGGTGGCTTGGGACAATAGGTGCTGAGAATTACCATTGCAATGCTACATGTTTTTCAAGTTTCATGTCAGAACATACTTGTATGTTTTATTTGCTTAATTAACTGTATATTTGCTTAGGCTTTGTAATGATGTCTAGTATAATTTTATTTCAGTTTAAAATGTCACCGACACCCCTTATTTCAATTCTTACTAAGAACAAACTAAATGGTAATAATTATAAGGATTGGAAAAGAAATCTGTTTATAGTTCTTAGCTGCGAGAGAACAAGTTCGTACTGGACGAACCATGCCCACCAGGGCCAAAACCTGGCACACCGCTTGAGGAGGTCCCGATTGCCTATACTTGTTGGAGAGAATCCAGTGATATAGCTCGATGCAACATTCTATCTTGCATGACGAGTGCTTTGCAAAAGCAGCATGAGACTTATCAGGTTGCTGGGGAGATCATGGAAAATCTGGAGGACATGCTCGGAGGCCAAGAAAAATTGGCTCGACAGTCTGCTATAACCAGTATTATGAACTCTAAGCAAAAGGTAGGTACTCTGGTGAAGGACCATATGATCACTCTAATCGGATTCTTCGCTGAGGCTGCCGAGAACAGTGCTGAGTTGGACTGCAACACCCAGATCGAGATGGTGTTCAAAACTCTGTCTAAAGATTTTATGGGGTTTAAGTCCGCATACAATCTGGCGACAAGGGAGTTAGGACTAACCGAGCTCATGAAGCAACTCCAAGCTTATGAGCAGACGATCAGGGACGGGGATGCGGTCCAACCCAAAGGAGAGGTCAATTTAGCGGAATCTTCCAAACCTTCTCGGAAGAGGAAGAGGCCAAATCAGAAGCAAGTGGCTTCCAGTTCTTCTAATCCTCCTGTCTCAGATAGGAAGAAGAAGAAGAAGAACAAGAAGCCCAAGGACCCTAAAAAGTCCAAATACTTTCGTTGTGGGAAGGTAGGTCACTTTAAGAAGGCTTGCCGGGAAATCTTAGCTGCCAAGGGCAAGGAAGGTAAGGAACTTCACTACTTAGAAGCGTGTTTGGTGGAAGAATCGAAAGACACTTGGGTCATTGATTCGGGCGCCACTAATCATGTTTGTGTTTCTATGCAGGGGTTCGTGGAAACGAGAAGTCTACAAGATATGAGCCTCTCGTTGCGGATTGGAGATGGTAGCTTGGTGGTGGCTGAGGCAGTGGGAGATATTTACCTTTACTTTAATCAATTTAGGTTTATTTTATTGAAAGACTATTTTATGTTCCTAATTTTAGGAGGAACCTTATATCGGTAGCTTGTTTAATAAAGGATTCTTATTCAGTTTATTTTTGTAAAAGAGTTGATATTCATAGAAATAAGTCTTTTATCTGTTCTGAATGGATGGATGGAAACCTATATTTAATCAAACCAAAGATGTACTCACTGCTTGACACTGAATTAATAGATAACTCTAAACAGTTGAAAGTTTCTCACTCTAACAAGGCGTATCTTTGGCATTTAAGACTTGGTCATATTAATCAGAATAGAATTCAAAAACTGGTGAAAGACGGTCCTCTAAAATCTCTGGAAGAGGTACGTCATCCTCAATGTGAGTCTTGTCTAGAGGGTAAGATGACTAAGAGGTCTTTTGGAGCTAAGGGTACAAGGGCTCAAGAGCTCTTAGAAGTTGTGCACACTGACGTCTGTGGCCCCATGAACGTCACAGCATGAAGAGGGTTCGAGTATTATGTCTACTTTATAGACGATTACTCGAGGTATGGATATGTGTATCTGATGCACCGCAAGAGCGAAACCTTTGACAAGTTCAAAGAGTATCGTGCGGAAGTGGAAAAGCAGTTGGATAAATCCATAAAGACACTTCGATCTGATCGAGGTGGCGAATACCTCTCCAATGAATTTCTAGGACATCTTGTAGAGAATGGGATATTATCCTAATTGACTGCACTTGGTACTCCACAACAGAATGGTGTAACTGAAAGGAGAAACAGGACCTTGTTGGATATGGTACTGTCCATGATGAGTTATTCAACGCTGCCATTATCATTTTGGGGATATACTTTACAAACAGCGTACTATATTCTGAACCAGGTTCCAAGTAAATCAATTTTCAGAACTCTGTATGAATTGTGGCGTGGCAGGAAGCCCTCCCTTGGACATATGAAAATATGGGGCTGCCCGATGCATGTACTGGATGGGGATGCGAAGAAATTGGAACCAAGATCAGAATTGTGCATGTTTGTAGGGTATCCAAAGGGAACTAAAGGAGGTCTGTTCTATAACCCGAAGGAACAAAAAGTCATTGTCTCAACCCATGCGCCATTCTTGGAGGAAAGTCACATGAATGACTTTAAGCCTCGAAGCAAATTGGTGCTAGAGGAGCTATCGGGTGAAAGAACTGCTCCACAGATTTTGATCTTAGACATAAGTCTGAGTTCCGGTGAAGGACCTGTAGACGATCAACAATTTAGGGTGCCTCGTCTTAGTGGGAGGGTTTCGAAGAAATCTAATTTCTTCATGTATGATGCTGAGGTATACCCGGCTGAGGCTCATGAACATGAGGATGATTCGGTCACCTATGATGAAGCTATAAATGATGTTGATTCTAAATCTTAGAAACAGGCTATGAATAATGAGATGGATTCTATGAAATCTAACTCTATTTAGGAACTTGTAGATTTGCCAGATGGGATAAAACCCATTGGATGCAAATGGGTCTACAAAAGAAAGAAGGATACGGAAGGGAGAGTGGAAACTTTCAAAGCTAGACGGGTTGCAAAGGGGTACACGTAAAAGGCTGGAATCGATTACGATGAAACCTTTTTGCCTGTTGCTATGCTGAAGTCTATCCATATTCTTCTGTCCATTGCTGCGGCACTCGATTACGAGATCTGGTAAATGTATGTCAAGACGGAATTCTTGAATGGCCATCTTGAAGGGTGTATTTATACGATACAGCCCGAAGGGTTCATAGCGAAAGGTCAAGAAAGAAAAGTCTGCAAGTTGCTTAGATCCATTTATGGATTAAAGTAAGCATCCCACTCATGGAACCAGAGATTTGATCAAGTGATCAAGCCTTTCGGTTTTGAGCAGAACGTTGATGAACCCTGTGTTTATAAATGTATTAACGATGGAAAAGTGGTCTTTCTGATACTCTATGTCGACGATATACTACTCATTGGGAATGATGTAGGGAACTTATCATCGGTCAAGTTTTGGTTACACCAACAGTTTGACATGAAGGACTTGGGAGAAACTAATTATGTTCTAGGCATTCGTCTCTTCAGAGATCGAAAGAACAAAATGATAGCATTATCCCAAGCTTCATACATAGATAAAATAATTGATGAATATGCAATGCAAGAGGCACAGAAATGTACATAACCTTCTATTACTGGTCTAACTCTTTCATTAGATGACTGCCCCAAGACATCAGAAGAAAGAGAGCGTATGAGTAAGGTCCCTTATGCATCCGCTGTGGGTAGCCTTATGTATGCTATACTTTGCACTCGCCCGGATATATGTTTTGCAGTAGGTACGGTGAGTCGATATTAAGCGAATCCTGGAACCAAGCACTGGCAAGCAATAAAGCATATACTCAAGTATCTTAAGAGAACGAGGGATTATATACTGGTGTATTCTAGAGGGGACCTAACACCCGTATGATACACGGACTGAGTCTTCCAGACTTGCGAGGATTTGAGGTAGTCGACATTAGAGGGCATATAGAGACAGGATAAGTAGATGTATGTAAGATGGCGTCCAAGGACAACATTACCGATCCCTTTACTAAGACTTTGGTGGCTAGAAGCTTTGAGAGGCAAGTAGAGGTGATGGGGATGCGTAACATGGCACATCTGCTGGCTTAGACCAAGTGGGAGATTGTTACGAAATGCCCTAAGTATTAGAGACATTTTGATGTATTTATTTTGAACTGGATAATAAAATTATATATAGAGGTTATTCATTACATCGCTATCTGTCCTCGTTTTATTTACATGTTAAAGTAAATGTAAGCAAATATGGCTCCCTGACTGCTTGTGTTAAACTATTAGAACATTGCATGCAATGGACTTTTGTATGCGAGAAGACAATGTTCTAAATTTAGCAGTCTAAACTATGGTCTGTAGTCTATGGGATTAGACCGAGCATCTAACCCATGTTAAGACTATTATGTTGTCTAAAGCCTTGGAGGGGATGGTTTGTCTTGACTGTCTGGAGCTGGACTCCCAAGTAGAGACATGTAGGAAAATTAACCGGTAAAAACGTATCAGAGTGGCGCAGCGGAACAATAAAAATTTTTAGATCGTTAAATATCTCATGATGCCATATACAATAAATCAACAACAATTAAAACTCATAACTCAAGGACGCCAATGAACAGGAGGAGAGTGACCGGAAGCTTCAACCAACTAGCCTTCTCTACTATTCTCCAATTCCCGAATGGCTGAGTGTGTGGGCACTCTGAACCTCGATCGGTATGCTAGCACTGCTAGTCTTCTTCCGACCACCCAGATCTCTAAAGAACTTTATTGTCACGATGAGCTGTGCAACAATAAGCCTGCTCACCTGAGAGTCTATGGTCTGAGAGAATTGGAGTGGCAGGACCTCTATTTATAGAATTGCATGAGGTGATTCTCTGAATTCGAATTGGACTAGGAAAAGATTTTCTCCCTTATCCAAACCAAAAAATCCGAATTTTCCAAGGGAGAATCTCCACAATTAAATTCGGTTTTCCTAGGACAAATCCAATCCAAATCTAAACAAGATTTTAACTAGAATTTTATCTCCCTTTTTCAACCAAAAAAATCTGAAATCTTTAGGAGAAAATCTTCTCCAAATTTTCGGCCACTTTTAGGATAAGGAAGAATCAAAATTCCACTAGGATTTTTCAAGCTAAATCTCATCTCAACCTTATCCAAAAAATAACCGAATTTCCTAGGATAAAGCCTCCAAAATTTCGGCCACTTTTAGGGAGGGAGAGAATCCATATTCAACTAGGATTGAAACTTGAATTTTCCCTTGAATCTTATCTACAAAAACCGAATTTTCCATTGAGGATTATCCTCAAAAAATTCACCCACTTTTGTTGGGATTTTGATTCAAAATTCAAGTTGGATTCTAACAAGATTATCCTCTCCAAATCCAACTCAAATTCGAATTTCAAACCTTATGGATTTTCCACAACAAATTCGAATCCTACTTGGACTGTGATTCAAAATTTGAATTTCAAATTTCAAATTCAAATTTCAAATTCAAATTTCAAATTTCAAATTTCAAATTTCAAATTTCAAATTTAAATTTCAAATTCAAATTTCAAATTCGAATTTCAAATTCAAATTTCAAATTCAAATTTCAAATTCAAAATTCAAAATTCAAATTTCACAAAACGGTTGTGTTTCATATTCTTGTTCTCATGGATAATTTTCTACAACTCCAATCCAATCTCAAATAAAATCATGGCAACTTTATTTGGAGTTCGAATAATTGTGTACTCTATTATCCAAAACAAAATCTGAATCCAACCGGAGAGAATCTTGTCTACCATCCTAATCCTGTGTCATCACCATCCATGCATAATAAACTAGCCTATAGCATACACAAATCAATTTGCCAAACGTTAAGGAATTATGTGGAGCTAGTAGAGGGACTGATTGGACATATATAATCGGGCTCCCGTGATTCCATATGATCATCATTCTGTACCGAATAACTCAATCATATGATCACTAATTTCAGAGTCACACCACTATAAACCTGAAACTGAACTCCCAATTATATACCGTATTACGTAAACCTGTGACGAGCTACCATCCAATGACCTTGTCATATATGCAAAACCCTCATATGATATCCATGATCAGCCTTAGGTCAAAGTCCGTTTAATCCTACCGATCAGGCTATCTTAAAGTTCCATTATACTACCGAATTAAGAAAATGATTATTCACCATATGTGAATAAGAAGTCATCCGCCCAGCAGACGACCCAAGGCCTTGTCCTTTCTCACATTCAGTATAATGCCTTTAAGAGGATACCTTTAACTCCTCAGAGCTATGATTCCGATATCTGCAAACAAACCCTTCATCGTATACAAGTCATGCACCCAACGAACCGGTCTATAAGCTTACTACCTCTGAGACGCTTTAGCCATTGGAACATCAAAGTACATAAGTCATATACATGAAGTAGTTCATTTACTCAGGATTAAGGTTATTGCACAATGAACGTCAAAAGCAGATTGATCCACTCATAGCGGACTACGTAGATCAATCACGCTTTAGTCCCGGTCTAATATGTCACCATCAAGCAACATATCCATGTCTCTACTTAGGAGTCCAGCTCCAGACAGTCAAGACAGACCGTCCCCTCCAAGGCTTTAGACAACATAATAGTCTTAACATGAGTTAGATGCTCGGTCTAACCCCATAGACTACAGAACATAGTTTAGACTGCTAACTTTAGAACATTGTCTTCTCGCATACAAAAATCCATTGCATGCAACGTTCTAACAGTTTTAACACAAGCAGTCAGTGAGCCATATTTGCTTACATTTACTTTAACATGTAAATAAGACGAGGACAGATAGCAATGTAATGAATAACCTCTAAGTATAATTTTATTATCCAGTTCAAAAATGAATACATCAAAATGTCTCTAATACTTAGGGCATTTCCTAACAAGACATAGATATGTTGCTTGGTGGTGACATATTAGACCAGGACTAAAGCGCGATTGATCTACGAAGTCTGCTTTGAGTGGATCGATCTGCTTTTGACATTCATTGTGCAGTAACCTTAATCCTGAGTAAAAGGACAGCTTCATGTATATGACTTGTGTACTTTGATGTTCCAATGGCTAAAACGTCTCAGAGGTAGTAAGCTTATTGACCGGTTCGTTGGGTGCATGACTTGTATACGATGAAGGGTTCGTTTACAGATATCAGAATCATAACTCTAATGAGGAGTTAAGGATATCCTCTTAAAGGCATTTTACTGAATGTGAAAATAGACAAGGCCTTGGGTTGTCTACATGGTGGACGACTTCTTATTCACATATGGTGAATAATCATTTTCTTTATTCGGTAGTATAATGGAACTTTAAGATAGCCTGATCAGTAGGATTAAATAGACTTTGGCCTAAGGCTGATCATGGATATCATATGAGGATTCTGCATACATGACAAGGTCATTGGATGGTAGCTTGTCACAGGCTTACGTAATACGGTATATAATTGGGAGTTCAGTTTCAGGTTTATAGTGGTGTGACTCTGAAATTAGTGATCATATGATTGAGCTGTTCGGTAAAGAATGATGATCATATGGATTTGCAGGAGCCCCATTATATATGTCCAATCAGTCCCTCTACTAGCTTCACATAATTCCTTAACATTTGGCAAAATTGATCTGTGTATGCTATTGGCTAGTTTATTATGCATGGATGGTGTTGACATAGGATTAGGATGGTAAACAAGATTCTCTCCGGTTGGATTCAGATTTTATTTTGGATAATAGAGTACACAATTATTCAAACTCCAAATAAAGTTGCCATGATTTTATTTGAGATTGGATTGGAGTTGTAGAAAATTATCCATGAGAACAAGAGTTTGAAATAGAACTATTTTGTGGATTTTGAAATTTGAATTTTGAAATTTGAATTTTGAATTTTGAATTTGAAATTTGAATTTAAAATTTGAATTTGAAATTCGAATTTGAAATTCGAATTTGAAATTGAAATTTCAAATTTCAAATTTCAAATTTGAATTTGAATTTGAAATTCGAATTTGAAATTTGAAATTCAAATTTTGAATCACAGTCCAAGTGGGATTTGAATTTGTTGTGGTAAATCCACAAGGAATGAAATTCGAATTTGAGTTGGATATGGAGAGGAAAATCTTGTTAGAATCCTACTTGAATTTTGAATCCAAATCCTAACCAAATATGGACGAAAATTTTGAGGATTATCCTTAATGATTTTTTGGATTTTTGTGGATAAGGTTCAAGGAAAAATTCAAGTTTCAATCCCAGTTGAATTTGGATTCTCTCCTCCCTGATAATGGCCGAATTTTGGAGTAAATCTCTTAGGAGATTTTCGGTTATTTTGGATAAAGATGAGATAAGATTCGAGCTTGAAAATCCTAGTGGAATTTTGATTCTTCCTTATCCAAAAGTGGCCGAAATCTTGGTGGAGATTTCTCCTTAGAATTTTCAGATTTTTTGGCTGAAAAAGGGAGATAAAATTCTAGTTAAAATCTTATTTAGATTTGGATTGGAATTATCCTAAAGTGGCTGAATTTATTGTTGGGGTTTTCTCCTTGGAAAATTCAGATTTTGTGCTTGTGGATAAGGGAGAATATCTTGTCCCAATCCAATTCGAATTCAGAGAATCACCTCATGCAGGTCTATAAATAGAGGTCCTACCACTCCAGTTCTCTCAGACCACAGACTCTCAGGTGAGCAGGCTTATTGTTGCACAACCCACCGTGACAATTAGTTCTTTAGAGATCTGGGTGGTTGGAAGAAGACTAGCAGTGCTAGCATACCGATCGAGGTTCAGAGTGCCCACACACTCAGCCATTCGGGAATTGGAGAATAGTAGAGAAGGCTAGTTGGTTGAAACCCTCTGGTCATTCTCCTCTTGCAGATTGGCATCCTTGAGGTATGAGTTTTAATTGTTGTTGGTTTATTGTATATGGCATCATGAGATATTTAACGATCTAAAATTTTTTATTGTTCCGCTGCACCACTCTGATACATTTTTACCAATTTATTTTCCTACACCCTCGAGTGGCATTATTCTGACTCTTAGGGTCGTTTCACATTTTTCTAACCTTTCGGGACCTCAAATGGACAATTCAATAGTTATGAAATCGTCTATTGTCCTTTGCTCGAGCCTAGGTTCCCGAGGGGGCTCGGGTTTCTGGTTCCCAACCCTATTTTACCCCTCATTTACCAAATTGCCCTTCCGGCGTCCTGAAAATTTCGACCGCATTTCTGCTGAAATTCTAAGTTCCCAGCGTTTAGGAAACACCTTGAAACCATCAATCCTATTCTACCCTGCCAAGTACTATATCGTAAACCTAATTTTACGTAAAAGTTACAAACTTTTTATGTAAAATTTGTCATTAAAATCTCATTGTTTCTAACCAGATTTAAATCCGTTCTTTCTCATTTTTAAGCCCGATTTTATACATCATTTACACATTCACTTAACTTTATAAAAACTTCTCATTTCCACTAAACCTATACACGATTTTCCTACAAAAAGAAAAAAAAAAACCTAAACGAAATTTTGGTTCCATACTCCATTTTTTCTTATTTATTTTCCATATCAACACATTCACATTACATCACAAAACCCTAGCATAACTCATCCATTTTTCGTACGTTAACCCCTTAGAAAGCCATGGATTTTTACTTAAAAATCCAAGTACTAACTTTTATTTTTCTCATCTCATTCCTTTACTTCCTTTATCAACATGTTAACACCATGTTTCCAATTCAAAATCAACAACATAAAATCTCATTTTTCCCCTAATATGACTCACGGATTTTTCATGAAAAACAACCACAAAAGTTCATGTTTTTCACTTTCATTTTCTTTTCTTGATTTCCACACAAAATCAAAACAAAAAACCAAGCAAAACACCATCAAATTTCCATCTTTCTACACCATGAACAACCCACGGTTTTAGTGAGAAAAACACATGTACAACTTGATTTTTCATGTCCTTATTTCTTGCTTAACTTAATCTCACGTCACTTACACTCTTTCAAGCAAAAATCCCTTAAACAAAAACTGATTTTTTCTTACCTCAAACCAGCCCATAACACATGGATTTTGGCCATGAAAAACAAGAAGAAATCATGTCAAAATGGAAGTTTACCTTGCTTGCTTGATTACTTGAACTTTGGGATGAATTTTTCACACTTTCTTGCAGCAAACTTGAAGAAAATTTTATGGTTTCAATAGGGGAGGTGCACGGCTGCAATGGAGGCTGAAAACTAGATTTTTTTTTTTTAGTTTTTAAGTGCCCAAAACCATGTATATAAGCAGCCAAAAAGGAGGGACTAAGTTACAAAACTTTTAGGAACCTTTTTGCATGCTTTTTGTGTAATTTTTGTACTCTCTAGGGGCTACCTTGTAATTAAACAAAGTTTGGGCAGATTTTTTTTTCTAATTTTTGCCCCACAATCTACCACTTAAGTGCCCTAGAAACCTCTTGAAATTTTTGTTAATCTTCCTTTGACTTTTCTTGTTGACTTTGAATCCTGGCCATTGAATGTTCTTGACTTTAAACCCTAGCCCTTGGATTTGAATGTATCCTTACATCCTTTCAAAGTTTCACATCCAATCTTTGACTCCCCTCATTAATTCTAAGTCAAACTTTTGACCAAAAGTCAAATTGAAAAGTTTTACACTGAAATCGCGTAGACGAGTTTTTGAGACTGTCCGTGCAATCGGTTTTCCTTATTTCACTTCGGTTTGCCTAAAATTTCACCCCGTAAGTATTTTGTCTTTTTGTAGCTTACAGTATAATTTCAAAATTTTCGAAATTGAAAGGGCATATTTTCTCCTATTTCGGTTCGGTAAAATTTTCCATCCTTGAACACACTCTTGTCAGAACCGTAAGAACATTTCATCGCATACTAAATAATATTAAAATATATGTTTTATAATTTTACACATAAAAATCATTAAGTACACAGGTTATACATAATTTCTAAGAACAGTGAAATTTCTCGATTATGACATTCACCCCTCCTTATAAAATTATCTTCCTCAAAAATTAGAATAAGTGGGGGTATAATGCTTTCATCTCATCTTCATGTTCTCACGTAGCCTCTTCAACTCCATGGTTCTCCATAAAACCTTGACTACTGGGATCGTCTTATTTCGCAACACTTTTTCTTCACACACCAAAATCTGTACTGGTTGCTCTTGGTAGGTCAAATCTTCTTGAACTTGTATCGGTTCATACTCCAGCACATGTGATGGATCAGGTATATATTTCCTCAACATTGACACATGAAAAACATTGTGCACTACCGACAGATCTGGGGGTAATGCCAACTTGTAGGCTACCTTTCCAATGCATTCGATTATTTCAAATGGCCCAATATATCGTAGACTCAATTTTCCCTTTTTATCGAATCGCATTATGCCTTTCATTGGTGATACTTTGAGGAATATGTAATCCCCCTTTTCGAACTCCAAGAATCTTCATCGTTTGTGTGACGCCCCTGATTCTGACCACCCGCAACTATCATGAATCGACTCTACGGCCAATCAAGACAGCTCGTGTGTCGAATCCGGATCATCAGTTTTAAACTCTTTTTCCCATAACTCTTAATTATCAGGCCTAAAGTTTCGCCCATAAATTTTTTTTTTGTAATACATACTTTCACTTAAGAAAACTAAGTAAGAAAGCCATGTAAAATACAATACTAACTTTGATATGTCTTTAGGAAGTACAACATAATATACAGCATATATATATGTACTGTATATTTTGTTTCAACCCATTCTCTTTAATTCATTAACTTTAAAAGCTCAACGGAAAACTTATGGCAGGACCAAGTCCACGGTGAGTTCCCTATCCCCTTGACATGTTCGCATCCTACCGCCATCCAGAAATCTACTGGATAGGTTTCTTACTTGCAACATGAACAAACTGATGAGCTAATAGGCTCAGTAAGTTTAATCCTGAATAGTACTATTCATCATAAATAGTAACTTTGACCTTTGACTAATGAATAGTAACAGTTACCCTAATTGGTTACTATTCACTTTACCCTAACAGGGTACTATTCACATATCCTAATCGAAATTACTACACTTAGTGTAAACTTCGGTTATGCTCAATTATGATTTTTATCATTTTATTGATTGTTCATTCTGTATATGATTTCTAGTTTAGAGCTCTGTTTATGGCAGTACCAATGATTATTAGCACGCTGACTGGGAGGGTCTAAGGAGCGACCTTAGAACATCAGCCTCCGTAGCCCTAATATCCTCGTAGGATCTGAGAAAAACCTCCACCGCTATGTTGGAGAGGTGGTACGCCTTAATGGTTTCATTACCACATTTCAATTTATAGTCTTGACCAAGTGATATTAATCATCACCTCAAGGTCACTATCCTTCATTACCCGTAGGTCTTACTCATTCTCATTAACTGGGATATGTTATTCTAACTAATCCCCAAATGTCTATAAGACTTTATATCTAGTGTACATCTAGTATCGAATAAATCAACACAGTATTTTATGTTGCAGACATGAACATGCTGTTAGGAAATGCCCTAAGTATTAGAGACATTTTGATGTATTTATTTTGAACTGGATAATAAAATTATATATATAGGTTATTCATTACATTGCTATCTGTCCTCGTCTTATTTACATGTTAAAGTAAATGTAAGCAAATACAGCTCACTGACTGCTTGTGTTAAAACTGTTAGAACGTTGCATGCAATGGACTTTTGTATGCGAGAAGACAATGTTCTAAAGTTAGCGGTCTAAACTATGGTCTGTAGTCTATGGGGTTAGACCGAGCATCTAACTCATGTTAAGACTATTATGTTGTCTAAAGCCTTGGAGGGGACGGTTTGTCTTGACTGTCTGGAGCTGGACTCCTAAGTAGAGACATAGATATATTACTTGGTGGTGACATATTAGACCGAGACTAAAGCGTGATCGATCTACGTAGTCTGCTATGAGTGGATCAATCTGCTTTTGACGTTCATTGGGCAATAACCTTAATCCTAAGTAAATGAACTACTTCATGTATATGACTTGTGTACTTTGATGTTCCAATGGCTAAAGCGTCTCAGAGGTAGTAAGCTTATAAACCGGTTCGTTGGGTGCATGACTTGTATACGATGAAGGGTTTGTTTGCAGATATCGGAATCATAGCTCTAAGGAGTTAAAGGTATCCTCTTAAAGGCATTATACTGAATGTGAAAATGGACAAGGCCTTGGATCGTCTGCTGGGCGGATGACTTCTTATTCACACATGGTGAATAATCATTTTCTTAATTCGGTAGTATAATGGAACTTTAAGATAGCCTGATCAGTAGGATTAAACGGACTTTGACCTAAGGCTGATCATGGATATCATATTAGGGTTTTGCATATATGACAAGGTCATTGGATAGTAGCTCGTCACAGGCTTACGTAATACGGTATATAATTGGGAGTTCAGTTTCAGGTTTATAGTAGTGTGACTCTGAAATTAGTGATCATATGACTGAGTCGTTCGGTAAAGAATGATGATCATATGGATTTACGGGAGCTCGATTAATTATGTCCAATCAGTCCCTCTACTAGCTTCACATAATTCCTTAACAAATAAGACTGGAGCGCCCTATGGGGAGTAACTTGGCCGAATAAACCCCTTGTATAATAGCTCTTTCAACTGTAATTGTAGTTCTTTCAATTCTACTGGGGCCATGTGATATGGTGCCTTGGAAATTGGAGCAGTCCCTGACATAATCTCAATCTCGAACGAAAATTTCCTTTCCGGAGGTAACCCTGGCAATTCCTCTGGAAATACATCAAGGAATTCATTGACAACTGGAACATCTTCCGGTCGCAAATTCTTTGCCCCAGTCGTGTTTGTCACGTATGCTAGGTATCCCTTATAGCCACTAGCTATTAGCTTTTTCACCTTCATTGCATTGATCAACATCTTCTTCGATTGACGAGAGGTGTCGACATACTCAAAACTTTCTTGCTTGTCCAGTCGAAAGACTATTTTTCACTTTCGACAGTCGACAGTGGCTTGGTACTTTCCCAGGATATCCATTCCTAGGATCACATCATAGTCAACGATCTTCATTACGATCAAATCGACATATAGCTCCTTATTTGCTATAATTACTAGCACATGACGTAACCAGTAATTTGACAGCATCACTTCCCCTGAAGGTAGAGCTGTCCTAAAGGTCACTCCTATTGGATCCTTAGCATATCCTAACTTGTTAGCGAATTTGTGGGACACAAAAGAATGTGTAGCTCCTGAATCAAAAAGGACACATGCCACGTGGTTAAATATAGAAAACTGACCTGTATCCACATTGGATGTTCCCGCTTCAGCGTTTTCCTTAGTAAGTATAGTGACATGAGCGTCTGGTCTGGGGGTCTGTTCTAGGCATTAGGCCATGTTGGTGGCACTCTTGAAGGCCCTTCAATCATCCCTTGTAAGGCATGAGCTTGAGGTGGTGGTTGGTGTGGAGGATATTACTGGCGCTGTTGCACTGGCCCTGAAGTATTCTGACGGTTCATGGGGTAATTCTTTACAAAATGCCCTTCTCGTCCACATTGATAACATGTGTTTGTGCCAAACTTGCACTAGCCTGGGTGCCTCCTTCCACACGTAGCACATGTGGGAATACTCAGTCCTAAACCCTGGCTGGTCTTCTGTTATTGGTTGTGGCTGTCTTGGCTTTTATTCCCATAAAATTTTCCTTTTCTTTTACCTTGCTATTGTTGGGAGCCTTCAGTGTTGGACTGATTTGGTCTATTCTGGCCAGACTTACTACCTTGTCCAGTTTGCATCCCTACTTATGCTGATTTGGCTAAAATTTTTTTTTTCTTCTTTGCTTCCCAGACTTTTTCTCGTTCCTCTTTTTGTCTAAGCAGATGGTATTCAACTCTAAGGGCCCTACTTACACCGTCTGTCACTAAGGTGGGTGGTACTGGGCCACTATCGACTAGCATTGATATTTCTGGCCTAAACATGCCAATCATCTTCTGAATCTTCTCTCTCTCTGTTGGCACCATGTAAGGACACAACCGAGACAGCTGATCAAATTTGCGACACACTTCGCTCACTGATTGGTTCCCCTATTTCAGTTCAGCAAATTCTTTTTGTTAGGGACGTAGAGCAACTGGATCATAATATTTCTGGTTAAATTCCTCCAGAAATTCCTCCCAAGTCATTGTGGTCACGTCTCCCCTTATACGGACTATGTCCTACCAGAAACGGGCATCCTTCTTGAGTACAAAGGATGCGTATAGAATCTTCTCTTGGTCAGTTAAATTCATGAAGTCGAGGATCATCTGCAGAGAAGAAAGCCACTCCTCTGCCTCAAGTGGATCAATCAAACCCTCAAATTCTGGTGGCTTCATTTGACGGAATCGTTCATACAAGGTCTCCTGGTTCCCCCTAGGCTGGGGTTGCTGGACCTCTGGAACAACTAGTGGCACCACTGGTACTGTCTCTATCGCCTGTGAAGCACGGCCTTCTTCCTGGCCTTGTCGTTGTTCCATAGCAGATAGCCATTGTCGAAGTTCAGCATTTTCTTTCATTTGATTCTCTAGGAGGGCTTATATTTCCTCCAGTCTAGCTGCTAATGTAGGGCGTCGTCCTCTTCTTGCACTCATTATGATCTTTCTCTTCTAGCCTTGTGCAAAAACCAAAAGTTAGATTTCCCACAAATTATCTTGGAAATATGGCGGAAATTTTAAACATGTCATTGACTGCAAAGCATAAACACCTCAAAACATTTCATATCATTTCATAACATTTTCTTACATCACACATAGCTTACACAATATTTACATATACTGTAATGTTCAGACTACATCTGTCCTAGCTTCTTTACATACATACATATATACATATTTTTTAAGATTCACTATCCTATTCATTTTGACCCGATGGAAACTCCTCTGGGTCTTTATCTTCTTCTTCTGAATCATCGCCCGTAGACATCCCTCGATCACGGGTCACAGTCGTCCTTTGTCGCGATGGACCAGCCTCATGGTCATTTGCCCTCGGTGGGGGTCCATACAAACATGTCAGTATCCCTTTTTCATGATCTTGCTCTCATTGATGCTTTTCCCTACATTCCCTTAACTGCGTCCTCTCTGCTCTAATGGCGCTAGTGACAAACTCTCGCTAGGAATGGAATGGAGGAGACTCACCCTTTGCTTCAGCTCTAGGGTAAGTCCTCTCCAAAACATTTCACGAAAATCTTCATCAAAAAAGTTTGGAAGTGGGCACCTCTTAACAACATTTTCATCAAATCGCACCGTATATGTTAGTACCGTATCCCCAGGCGTCATCTGAAATCTCTCTACTCTCTGAAGATAATCCCTAACATCTGTTATTTGGGGTAATGCTGGTGATGACGTACTTTCCTCTCTAGTAGGAGGAACTGGAGAGTGCTCTAGGCTTCTTCGATCAAATCGTTGTCTTATGACCAAGCAGAAGTTGGCCCCGTTAAGTCTCAACAATGCCTCTTGATCACAGAACTCCCAATATATTAGGGCATCTCCTTAAAAAGTGCTCACTGTGAGGATGACCCAGTAATCTCGGTCTATATCACAGGATCGACAGATGATCTCTACAGTGTGCAGCCAGTCCTGTACTGCTACTGACTGGCATCCTCCATCAAATATAGGTGGCTGACAGGCCCTAAAAGCCTGGGTAGCCCTAGTAGAAACCCTCAAGCCTATGTGATCTCATCCATTAACTTCGGGGATATCAACTACTACTAGTGGTGGATTAAGTACTGGTGGAGGGGTTGGTGCGTTGGTGGTTGTTAGTGCCTCTACTCGTGGAGTAGCAAGGTCGGCCGGTGTTGGAGAACGTACAATCGGTTGTCAGGGTAGGGATGACCTAATTATAGGTCTGGTCCACACCCTTGGAGGACCCCTACCTCAGTATGGATGTGGTCGGATGTAAGGTGGTCTCGTCATCTAATTCCTACATAAAGTTCACTTTACATAAATAGACATGTTACTATTTATAAAAATAAACTTAACTTACTTAGATCGATGAACAGGATGTGCATCAGGCCTTGAGGGACATGGTCAACAGCTCTGATACCAACTGTGGTGGCCCACCTTTCATGGAGGCCAACAGTACTAACATAGTCGAACTCTAAAGTCCACTATGATAGACTGTCACCTCATTGGGTCGTCGGCAACTTACTTATAACCTTTCTTTGATATTTACTAATCATAATTTTTAAACTTAAATTTTTAGCTTGGGAAAAATTGGGATTTTTTTTTTAAACTGAACTTTAAACTGTAAAGTCGTAAAACCTCATAAAATACATACTGTAATATGTATCATGTTCTGTTGTGCTTAATTTACAACATGTTACAAGCATTCAAAATAACTTTCAAAGTCTGCTCAGCAGAAAACATAAGTAGGACTATCCCTTCACTAAGCCCTGTTGGCAAATGCAGATCCCGCCCCTTATCCATCCACTAGCTACTGATGTACAGGCTTCTTACCTGCAACATGAATAAACTTGTAAGTAACAGGCTCAGTAAGTTCAAACATACCAACTGGAACATAAAACGTAAAATCATAAAAGTACTATTCACATAAATAGTAACTTTGACTTTTGATCATGAATAGTAAGGTTGACTTTGACCAATACTATTCATGTTAACTTTGACCTAAGCTCTTACACACATACAGTTAGTACATATTATGCTCAATTATGGTAAATCTTAAGTCTTAGATCTTTATCTTGCATTAAGTTCTGGTGTTGAGCCCCTAGATTGATCATACGGTAATGCACGCATGACTGAGAGGGACTCTAGGGAGCGACCTACTAGCCAATCCTCTATAGTCTACATAATAATGGACTTCCATACCTAGGATGTACCACCATTAGTTTGGAAGCCATACCATATCTGAACATAGAGAATCTCCACCTGTGTGGGAGGCCGGTACGCCAATACTGGTCTCATTACCGACTTTCTTATGGTTCCTAACCGGTGGCACTATGATTGCCTCCTGGGTCTGGAACACTTTAGGTCATGTTCTTTATCTGTGGTTATTTATTTTTCCACGTTAGTGTGCATGTAGCACCTGAATATACATTTACATATCATACATAGCATATATATACATATCAAGTAAATTCATGCTGCAGACAAGTAAATGTCTGAACTTGCCGTTATTTTGCTAGCGATTCCTTTCCTGGGTAAGTTGACTTCCTTATATCACCTTTTCGTCGATTCCCTATAATCGAAATAAATCACGGTTATTAGTACTACTCATTTTATATTCATAATATTGTGAAAACGTAAATTTCTAATTTTTTTATCCCTAATTATTCATTTAGGGCTTATTTTTAAATTTTGTGCTTAGTACATGGCCTGATACATGGCCGTGTCCATGGCCATGTATCTCTCGGGTTTGGGAATCCTTTTCTACACGCCCATGGCCATGTACCTCTCGGGTTTGGGAATCCTTTTCTACACGCCCGTGTATATCAAAGTGTCCTTTACTACATGCCCGTGTTCCTCTAGTACACGCCCATGTATTGTTTAAAAATTCAGATTCAATTGTTAAAACCTTAATTAAGGCCTTAAAATATTTTATTAATTTATTCGGAGGCTTTTATGGTCTTTTTCTAGTATTCTAGAAAATTTTGGTCAAAATGACCATTTTGCCCCTGACGGGACCGTAGACTGTAAAATTCCCGTTTTAGCGTTTTAGCTAGATTTTCTAACCCTAAAATCATAAAACAATCTTTCTTAGATCTTGTCAAGGTTTGACGATGTTTCTCGCCATAATGCTCGGGTTACTATTCATTTGACCCTCGAGTGGCACTATTCCGACCCTCAGGGTTGTTTCTCGTTTTTCTAACCTTTCGAGATCTCAAATGGACAATTCACTAATTATGAAATCGTCCATTGTCCTTTTCTCGAGCCTAGGTTCCCTAGGGGGCTCGGGTTTCCGATTCCCTACCCTATTTTTACCCCTCGTTTACTAAATTGCCCTTCAGGAGTCCTGAAAATTTCGACAGTATTTCCGCTGAAATTCTTGGTTCCCGGCGTTTAGGAAACACCTTGAAACCATCTATCCTATTCTACCTTGCCAAGTACTATATCACAAACCTAATTTTATGTAAAAGTTACAAACTTTTTACATAAAATTTGTCATTAAAATCTCATTGTTTCTAATGAGATTTAAACCTGTTCTTTCTCATTTTTAAGCCCAATTTTATACAGCATTTACACATTCACTTAACTTTATCAAAACTTCTCATTTCCACTAAACCTATACACAGTTTTCCTACAAAAAAAAAAAAAAAAAAAACCTAAACAAAATTTTTGTTCCATACTCCATTTTTCCTTATTTATTTTCCACATCAACACATTCACATTACATCACAAAACCCTAGCATAACTCATCAAATTTTCATGCATTAACCCCTTAGAATGCCACGGATTTTTACTAAAAAATCCAAGCACTAACTTTTATTTTTCTTATCTCATTCCTTTACTTGGTTTATCAACATGTTAACACCATGTCTCCAATTCAAAATCAACAGCATAAATCTCATTTTTCCCGTAATGTGACACACGGATTTTTCATGAAAAACAACCACAAAAGTTATGTTTTTCACTTCTATTTTCTTTTCTTGATTTCCACACAAAATCAAAACAAAAAACCAAGCAAAACAACATCAAATTTTCATCTTTCTACACCATGAAAAACCCACTGTTTTAGTGAGAAAAACACATGTACAACTTGATTTTTCATGTCCTTATTTCTTGCTTAACTTAATCTCACATCACTCACACTCTTTCAAGCAAAAATCCCTTAACCAAAAACTGATTTTTTCTCACTTCAAACCAACCCATAACACATGGATTTTTGCCATGAAAAACAAGAAGAAATCATGTGAAAGTGGAAGTTTACCTTGCTTGCTTGTTTACTTGAACTTCGGGATGAATTTTTCACACTTTCTTACAACAAACTTGAAGAAAATTTTATGGTTTCAATGGGGGAGGTGCACGGCTGCAATGGAGGCTGAAAACCAGATTTGTTTCTAGTTTCTAAGTGCCCAAAACCATGTATATAAGCAGCTAAAAAGGAGGGACTAAGTTGCAAAACTTTTAGGGACCTTTTTACAAGCTTTTTGTGTAATTTTTGTACTCTCTAGGGGCTTCCTCGTAATTAAACAAAGTTGGACAGATTTTTTTCGGATTTCTGCCCCAAAATCCACCACCTAAGTGCCCTAGAAACCTCTTGAAATTTTTGTTAATCTTCCTTTGACTTTCTTGTTGACTTTGAATCCTAGCCATTGAATTTTCTTGACTTTAAACCCTAGCCCTTGGATTTGAATGTATCGTTACATCCTTTCAATGATTCACATCCAATCTTTGACTCCCCTCATTAATTCTAGGTCAAACTTTTGATCAAAAGTCAAACCGAAAAGTTTTGCATCGAAATCGTGTAGACGAGTTTCTGAGGCTGTCCGTGCGATTGGTTTTCCTTATTTTACTCCGATTTGCCTAAAATTTGATCCCGTAAGTATTTTGTCTTTTAGTAGCTTACAGTATAATTTCAAAATTTTCAAAACTGAAAAGGCATATTTTCTCCAATTTCGGTTCGGTAAAATTTTTCGCCCCTGAACACACTCTTGTCGGGACCGTAAGAACATTTCATCGCATACTAAATAATATTAAAATATATGTTTTACAATTTTACACATAAAAATCATTGAGCACACAGGTTATACATAATTTCTAAGAACAGTGAAATTTCTCGATTATGACACTAGGCTAGGGTTGCTGGACCTCTGGAACAACAGGCGGCACTGCTGGTACTGTTTTTGCCGCCTGTGAGGCATGGCCTTCTTCTTGGCCTTGTCATTGTTCCATCGCAGATAACCATTGTCATAGTTCAGCATCTCTTTCATTTGATTCTCTAGGAGGGCTTATAGTTCCTCCACTCTATCTACTAGTGTAGGACGTCATCCCCTTCTTGCACTCATTATGTTCTCTTTCTTCTAACCTTGCACAAAAATCAAGAGTTAGATTTTCCATAAATAATTTTGGGAATGTAGTGGAAATTTTTAATATATCATTTACTGCGAAGCATAACACCTCAAAACATCTCATGTCAATTCATAGCATTTTCTTACATCATACATAGCATACATGAGTATTTACATATACTGTATCGTCTAGACTATACTTGTCTTAGCTTTTTACATACATACATACAAATTTACATGTGGGGTGTATTTACACAACTTTCAAGCTCAACTATCCTACTCATTTTGACCCAAGGGAAATTCCTTTGGGTCTTCATCAAAGTAATCACCTGTAGACATCCCCTTATCACGAGTCATATTTGCCCTTTGTTGTGACGAACCTGCCTCGTGGTCATTAGCTCTCGGTGGTGGTCCTTATAAACATGTCAACACCCCCTCTTCATGATCTTGTTCCCATTGATGCTTTTCCATGCATTCCCTTAGCTGCGCCCTTTCAACCCTAATGGCACTAGCGACAAACTCACATCTAGGAATGGAATGGAGTAGAGTCACCCTTCGTTTTAGCTCTGTGGTGAGTCCATTCCAAAACATTTCACGAAAATCTTCATCAGAAAAATTAAGGAGCGGGCACCTTTTAACAACATTCTCATCGAATCGCACTGCATATGTAAGCACCATGTCCCAAGGCGTCATCTGAAATCTTTCAACTCTCCGAAGATAATCCCTGACGTCCGTTATTTGAGGTAATATAGGTGGTGATGTTCTTTCCTTATTGATCGGAGGGTCTAGAGTCGTCTTTGGGCTCCTTCAGGAAAATTGATGTCTCATAGTCAAGCAGAAATTGGCCCAGTTAAGCTTAAGTGATGCATCTTGATCGCAATACTCCCAATAAACTTGGGCATCTCCTTAGAATGTGCTGATAGCGAGGATGACCTAATATCCCGATTTATGTCACATGATCGGCAAATCAGCTCTACAGTGTGCAACCAGTCCTGTACTGCTACTGACTGACGTCCTCCATCAAATATAGGCAGCTGACAGGCCCTAAAAGCCTGGGTAGCCCTAGCAGAAACTCTCTAGCCAATATGGTCTTGTCCGCCAACTATCGAGACATTGACTACTACGAGTGGTGGATGGAGTACTGGTGGAGGGGTTGGTGCCTAGTGGTCGCTGGTGCCTCTGCTCGTGGAGGGGCAGGGTTTGCTAGTGTCGGAGAGTGTATTATCGGTCATCGGGTGGGGATGGCCTAATTATGGATCTAATCCACACCCTAGGAGGGCCCCTAGCTCTGTATGGATGCTGTCTGCTATACGGTGGTCTCGTCATCTAGCTCCTACATAAGGTTCACTTAGTATAAATAAACATTTTACTAATCATAAAAATAAACTTAACTTACTTGGATCGACGAACGGGATGCACATCAGACCTTGAGGGACATGGCCAACTGCTCTAATACCAACTATGGTGGCCCACCCTTCATGGAGGCTAACAGTACTAGCATAGTAGAGCTTTGAAGTCCACTATGATAGACTGTCACCTCAATGGGTCGCCGGCAACTTACTTGTAACTTGTTCTTATTAATTACCATTCGTAATTTAAACTTAAATTTTATTTTGAAAACTAGGGATTTTTTTTTCTTTTTAGAACTTATATTGAAAACTGTAGAGTCGTAAAACATCATAAAACACATACTGAAATACATATCATCCTTTGTCATATTTAATTTACATCATGTTACAAACATCCAAAATAACTTCCAAAAGTGCTCAGCGGAAAACATAAGCAGACCATTCCCCTCACCCAACCCTGATGGCAGATGCAGATCCTACTCCTCGTCCATCTACTAGCTACTGGTGTATAGGCTTTTTACCTACAACATGAATAAACTCATGAGCGACAGGCTCAGTAAGTTCAAACATAAATACCGGAATATAAATAGTAACTTTGACTTTTGACCATGAATAATAAGGTTGACTTTGACTAGTATTATTCATGCTAACTTTGACGTAAGCTACTACACATACAGCTAGTACATATTATGCTCGATTATGGCAAATCTCAAGTCTTAGGTCTTATCTTGCGTTAAGTTCTGGTGTTGAGCCCCTGGATTGGTCGTACTGTAGTGCGCGCATGACTGACAGGGACTCTGGGGAGCAACCCACTGGCCAATCCTCTACAGTCTACAGAATATCAGACTTCCAAACCCGGGACGTATCACCATTGATTTGGGAGCCATATCATAACTGATCATGAGGAACCTCTACCTATGTGGGAGGCTGGTGTGCCAATACTGGTTTCATTACCGACTATCATATGGTTCTTGACCGGTGGCATTATTGCTGCCTCCTGGGTCTGGAACTCTTTACACCATGTTCTTTATTTATGGATATTTTATTTCCCACGTTAGTGTGCATATAGCACCTTAATACTTATTTACATGTCATACATAACATATAAACATAGCAAGTAAATTCATGTTGCAAACAAATAAATGTCTGAACTTACAGATATTTTGCTAGCGTTTCCTTTCCTGGGTCAACCGGCGTCCTTATATCACCTTTTTGTAGATTCCCTATAAAAGAAATAAATCATGGTTATTTTTACTATTCATTTCATATCTAAAATATTATGAAAATATAAAATTTCTGATTTTCGATCCCTAATTATTCATTTTGGGATTCATACTTTCATTTATATAATTATTATACGGCTTAGGATACTATTCCGGGTCTTAATATCACTTTTCCTAACTTTTTGGTAAAATGACCATTTTGCCCCTAACTTTTGGCAAAATGACAATTTCATCCATAGCAGGATTTTCCCCCCATTTTTCTGACTTACGATTCTATTTTAGCCTTAAGAATTTTAATAAAATCATTCTGGGACTTTTACGGTCTTTTTCTAGCAAGTTGGAAAATTTTGGTCAAAATGACCATTTTGCCCATGACAGGACCCTAAATCGTAAAATTTCCATTTTAACGTTTTAACTGGGTTTTCTAGTCCCAAAAATCATAAAATGACCTTTCTTAAACCTTACCGAGCTTTTACAACATTTCTCACCAAAATGCTCAAGTTACTATTCACCCGACCCTCGAGTGGTACTATTTTGACCCTCGGGGTCGTTTCTCGTTTTTCTAACCGTTCGGGACCTCAAATGGACATTTCACTACTTCTGAAATTGTCCATCGCCCTTCCTCGAGCCTAGGTCCCAAGGGGGCTCGGGTTTCCAATTCCCAACCCTATTTTTACCCCTCGTTTGCCAAATTGCCCTTCGGGCGTCTTTAAAATTTCGGTAACATTTCCGCTGAAATTCTAGGTTCTCGGCGTTTAGAAAACGCCTCGAAACCATCTAGTCTATTCTATCCTGTCACGTATTATACCACAAACCTAATTTTACGTAAAAGTTACAAACTTTTAAAGTAAAATTTTCCGTTAAAACCTAATCGTTTCTAACGGGATTTCAACCAGTTCTTTCTTATTTTTAGGCTCGGTTTAATACACAATTTGCACATGATTTCATTCCATAACACATAATGCTAAAATAACATTTTCACCCCTAACCTATACACGGTTTTTCTTAAGAAAAGCCTAAACAAAATTATTATTTCAAAGCTCCATTTTTCCTTATTTATTTCCCACATCAACACATATACATTAAAACACAAAACCTTGCACAACTCATCAAATTTTCATACATTATTCCCTTGGAAAGGCCACGGATTTTCAATTGAAACTCAAGCACAAACTTTTATTTTTCTCATCTCATTCCTTTACTTGTTTCCTCTACATGTTAACACCATTTTTACACTCCATATTCATCAACACAAATTTTCCCATTTCACTTAGGTATCGCATGGATTTTGCACTTGAAACACACACAAAATTTGTGTCTCAAATTTCCATAATACTCTTCCACACAATAACATAATATTAACACCAAATAATCAAAGTTTTATCAAAATTTTTTTCACCCTTCTACACCATGAATGACCCACGGTTTTTGTGAACAAAATGCACATCAAACTTGATTTTTCATGCTCTTAATCCTTACTTGTTTTAATCTTATGCCATTGTCACACTTTCAAGCAAAAACCAACCAATAAAGACTGAAATTTTCCCTCTCAAAACAGCCCCCATATCCCACGGATTTTTCATGGAAAAACAAGAAAAAAACTTGCAAAAATGAGAGCTTACCTTGCTTTCTTGATTCCTTGAACTTTGAGATGAATTTTACACACTTTCTTTTGAAGCAAACTTTGAAAAACTTGTCTGGTTTCAATGGGGGAGGCACACGGCTGCTAGGGGGCTAAAGAAACCAAATTTTTTCTGGTTTTTTTTGGGTGCCAAAACCATGTATAAATAGAGCCAAAAAGGAGGGACTAACTTTTTATGCATTTGTGCCAGCTTTTTATGCAATTTTTACAAACTTTTAGGGCTGTTTTGCAATGAGGAAGAATTTGGCAGATTTTTTTTTCTGATTTTCTCATGAAAATCGGCCACCTATTGTGCTCTAGAAGTCTCTTGAAATTTTGATAAGCTTTCTTTGACTTTTCATGTTGACTTCGCTTCCTAACCATTGAATTAAAGTTCCTTTAAACCTTAACCCTTGGATCTTGATGTATCCTTACATCCTTTCAAAGTTCCACATTTAATCTTTGACTCCTCTCATTAATTTAGGTCAAAATTGTTGACCAAAAGTCAAACCGAACGGTTTTGCACCAAAATTGCGTAGATGAGTTTCTAAGGCTATCCATGCGATCGATTTTCCTTATTTTACTCCAGTTTGCCTAAAAATCTATCACGTAAGTATTTTGTCTTTTAGTGCCATACAGTATGTTTCTAGAAATTTTGAAACCGAAAAGGCATCATTTGTCTGATTTCGTTCGATAAAATTTCCCGTTCTTACTCGCACTCACTTGAGCATGATTAGAACATTTCGTTGTGTTCTGAAGAGCATTGAATCATATGTTTTACAATTATACATATAAAAATCATTGTGTACACATTTTATATAAAATTTCTAAGAACAGTAAAATTTTTCGATTGTGACACTTTTTGTACCTTTAAGTTATAGAAAAGTTATTTCTTAGTTCTCTTAGGATACCCTACAAACATGGATAATTCTGATCATAGTTCCAACTTCTTCACATCTCCGTTCAATACATGTGCCGGGCAGCCCCATATTCTTATGTATATAAGGGAGGGCTTCTTGCCTTGCCACAATCCATATAGAGTCTTGGGAATTGTTTTACTTATAACTTAGTTCAGAATATAGCATGGTTTTTGTAGTGCATATCCCCAAAATGATAACGGCAATGTTGAATAACTCATCATGGATTGTACCATATCTAATAAGGTCTTGTTTCACTTTTTGGCTACACCATTCTGTTGTGAAGTACCAGGTGCAGTCAATTGGGATAGTATCCCATTCTCTGCAAGATGTCCTACATCAGAAAGGTATTTCCCACTGCAATCAGATCGAAGTGTCTTTATGGATTTACCTAATTGCATCTCTACTTCCGCACGATATTCTTTGAACTTGTCAAAAGTTTTGATCTTGCGATGCATTAGGTACACATATCCATATCTCATGTAATCGTCCATAAAAAAGATATAATACTCGAACCTTCCTCGCGCAATGACATTGATGAGGCCACATATGTCGGTGTGCACAATTTCTAAGAGTTCCTGAGCCCTAGTATCCTTAGCTCCAAAATACATTTTAGTCATTTTAACCTCAAGATAAGATTCACTTTGAGGAAGATGTACCTCCTTTAGAGTTTCCAAAGGACCATCCTTCATTAATGACTAAATTCTATCCTGATTAATATGACTAAGTCTTAAATAACCAAGTTTATGTCTTTATTCGGGAGTCAAAACTGTGACATCCGGTGCCCTTAGTGGCCCGAACTGTCATTTAAAAACTAATACTTGAATTGATATTTATACTTACTTGCAAACCATTAATACTTACTTAAACTTATTAACTTAGATACCTTAATTTTAGGGGATTGTTTTGATTGCATACGTATTTACTATTCACGTACGTATACCATTAAAATACAGAGGCTACATCATAGGGAGTTCAATCATATATACACACTTATAATACTATTTAACCATTTAATATTCATAAAAACTGTTTAACTATTACTATTCCAACAATACTATTTACTCAAGTTGTGCGGAAGATTTACTTGTAGTATATCCATAACCTTGCCCTCATATCCACCTACGCCGCCGTCATTGTCCATTGGTGCTTAAGCCGTAGGATGCTTATCTACAGCATGAACACACACAACAAGCTTTATGCCAAGTAAGTACAATATGTTGACCGCAAAACATATTTGAAACATAATACATACTTAAAACCATATAAGCATGTCTTAACTAACACATCTCACTGAGACATTCCATATATCAGAGCAACACATATCACAGAATGCAGAACATCATATACTAAATTATAACATGCTGAATGCATAACAGAAACATCATGTACTGAATGCATCTTACTGTAGCTGGAAGCATAACGAACTATAACTAATGCATACTATGAACAATGCAAGGTCTGGTTATGCTCATTTATGCTTCAATATTCTCTTTTCTTTCTTATGTCTACTTAGGGCTCGTGTATCAGTACCGAGTACCCACAGACTATCGGTAATGCCCATGGCCAGTAGCTGAAGAGCCATCAATAGATGCTCAACTTTACTTTAACTTGAAAAACCTCTTCAACTGAAAAGGCTGGTACGACACGCTTCTTAATTTCTGACTTGTTTAACTGTTCTGGCCATATGCTTTGCTAAGCTATCCCTATTCCTATGCGATAGGGATATATGGCACCTAACTTGTTCTTTCATCAATCCACGTGATTTTGAACTATATGCTCTTCTATATACTGTGCACAACTGTGCATAGATGCATACTTAAAATACTATAAAAACCATCATTTAAATTCATTTTATTCATGTTGTAGGTGGAGTTGTACTTATCTAGTTGCAAGCAACTCGTACTCTTGCCTTTATTAGATTACAAGTAACCACGTGTCAACATAACGTACTCCATTAATACTTTTGCTGAGTCACTAATACTATTACTGACTAAAGCAGATAAAATCGCTTGGTACCGATTGTCGTTGGTACTAACTCGCTCTCTATCTCTTGAGAGTTTGCTTCTCTATATGTGATTAATTAATTTATTACCTAATAAATTAATTAATGTTGTTCTTAGGTCACTATTACCGTTAGTGACCATAACTTGTGTTTCTGTATGGTTCCGAGGCCCATCGGTACCCTATTGGTCTACTTTGGGGATTTGGTGTCTAATTTCTATTGCATTTAGTTAATTGTCTACTTAATAGATTAATCATCGTTCCTCACCATACCATTCAAAACACAGTCCTTGGCTAGTTGCCGACCAGTCAACTGACTGGTTACCTAGCACATCGTTAACTAGGAAGTCTTGTTTGTTTGGTGTGGTAGCCTACTTTGCTACCCATACTGTTTTAGTTATTTTTGAAAATTATTTTGGTTGCCTTGTAAAATTCTTAGGGAATATTATATTCTTTAAAACCATCCCCTTATCACCCCATTGGAAGGTGGGGGTGTTTTATTAAAACCATGTTTTTATTTTAAACAATGTAAAACACATTTTGATGTTGCATTTAAAGGTGGTTTTTCAACCACTTACCGGAACCATTTTAAAAACATGTTTGAAACGATTTAGTTTATAAATTTGGCAAACATGAAATTTTTCATCCTCGACGAGATGAACAATTCTCATGTTCATCTCGGAGCTCAAATCTAACTCGAACAAGTCCTAATCTTACTAAACCCGTGGCTACTTGTGCTCAGTTTTTGTAAAAATCCCAGTTTTACGTTATCTTGAATACGGCTCTATTTGAGGGCCAAAACGGCCAAATTTTTAAACACGCATAGGTCGTCTTAAAGGTTTCGACGAGATCTACGACTTTCATGTTGAGTCTAAGTAGTTCGCTTTTAACAAAACCTGAGACTATTTCCAGTGCTCGGATTCTTGGCCCCAATTTTGGATACCGAATGAAAACCACTCAAAAAACCTATATTACTTTCATTTTTTCCCGAAACCTATTTGACACAAAAACGACCGTAACGAAATTTCCTTAAAACTCTGTATTTTACCAAATCCCAAATTCAGACCCTAAAAGGGTCAAAATGGCCAAAACCGGTGGCCTTTTTCTGGGAACAGATTGTGTCCAACCACCTAAAAACAAACGTTCATGCTCACGTGTGCACACATCCATTCGTAAAAATGTAAACACAACCACACAACCGCAAACTTAAAAAGGGAAAGCTAAGGCCTCAAAATAAACATATTATAACCCATTTGCATAAAAAAAAATACATATAAATGGCCTTGATCACAACTCAAATATAACTAACTACCAAAAGGGTTTTGGTTTTACCTCTTGTGCTATGAACCAAGCATAAATCCGAATCAAGGGCTTGAGTGACCAAAATGGCTATGTGAACCAAGGAGATTGGGGTCGGTTTATGCTAGCAAAGACACCAAAAATTTTCCTCTTAATATTAAACCAAAACAATGACTATAACCACAAAGATTGGATTCTAAAAAATCTTACCCTTGATCACTTTGAAAAGGCTTGGATGAACACCTCCTAACACAAGCTTGATGGATGTTAAATTTTGGTATGCTTTTAGTAGGATTTTAGCTTGAAAAATGGGGGTTTTTGGGACTTGGAGTAGTCGGATGCAGTAAGGGAAAGAAAGAGAGAATGAGTTGTGTTTTTTGGGGTTTGAAAAAGAAAGAACAAAGCACTTAGGTCATGTATGCCTTTAATAGGCAAAACTAATCCAACTTGCTTAAGCTTAAACCTACTTAATTGTCCACATTCTTTGCCTAATTGGGGAACAAATTTGCTGCATTTTTCTGGCCCCTAAAGGCCGTGGGCTGCACTTGGAAGGAAGGGCCAAATTAAAAATTTTTGTTGTAGGCATGTGATGGAAAACTTGGTTATTTTATTCAAAGGTGTCATAGCTTTTGGCAATATTTTATTGCCTCCTTTTCGGCTACTTTTGCAACTAAAAATAGCTACTTTATCAGGTAAGGGATTGTAGTCTAATTTCCTACTGCGGTGTTCGACCCTTTCTCAGTAGTGTTCCAATTTTCATCCGGAATTGGATTTTCTGAATCCGATTTTTATACTATCAATTCCTAGTCGGTTTATACTATCTAAGAGCCCATTCTATACTAGTTTACTATTCCTTTCCTATACTATGATTGTTAGGAAATGCCCTAAGTATTAGAGACATTTTGATGTATTCATTTTGAACTGGATAATAAAATTATACTTAGAGGTTATTCATTACATTGCTATCTGTCCTCGTCTTATTTACATGTTAAAGTAAATGTAAGCAAATATGGCTCACTGACTGCTTGTGTTAAAACTGTTAGAACGTTGCATGCAATGGACTTTTGTATGCGAGAAGACAATGTTCTAAAGTTAGCAGTCTAAACTATGGTCTGTAGTCTATGGGGTTAGACCGAGCATCTAACTCATGTTAAGACTATTATGTTGTCTAAAGCCTTAGAGGGGACGGTCTGTCTTGACTGTCTGGAGCTGGACTCCCAAGTAGAGACATGGATATGTTGCTTGGTGGTGACATATTAGACCGGGACTAAAGCGTGATTGATCTACGTAGTCCGCTATGAGTGGATCAATCTGCTTTTGACGTTCATTATGCAATAACCTTAATCCTGAGTAAATGAACTACTTCATGTATATGACTTGTGTACTTTGATGTTCCAATGGCTAAAGCGTCTCAGAGGTAGTAAGCTTATAGACCGGTTCGTTGGGTGCATGACTTGTATACGATGAAGGGTTTGTTTGCAGATATCGGAATCATAGCTCTGAGGAGTTAAAGGTATCCTCTTAAAGGCATTATACTGAATGTGAAAATGGACAAGGCCTTGGGTCGTCTGCTGGGCGGATGACTTCTTATTCACATATGGTGAATAATCATTTTCTAGATTCGGTAGTATAATGGAACTTTAAGATAGCCTGATCAGTAGGATTAAACGGACTTCGACCTAAGGCTGATCATGGATATCATATGAGGGTTTTGCATATATGACAAGGTCATTGGATGGTAGCTCGTCACAGGCTTACGTAATACGGTATATAATTGGGAGTTCAGTTTCAGGTTTATAGTGGTGTGACTCTGAAATTAGTGATCATATGATTGAGTTGTTCGGTACAGAATGATGATCATATGGAATCACGGGAGCCCGATTATATATGTCCAATCAGTCCCTCTACTAGCTCCACATAATTCCTTAATGTTTGGCAAATTGATTTGTGTATGCTATTGGCTAGTTTATTATGTATGGATGGTGATGACACAGGATTAGGATGGTAGACAAGATTCTCTCCGGTTGGATTCAGATTTTGTTTTGGATAATAGAGTACACAATTATTCGAACTCCAAATAAAGTTGCCATGATTTTATTTGAGATTGGATTGGAGTTGTAGAAAATTATCCATGAGAACAAGAATATGAAATACAACCGTTTTGTGGAATTTGAAATTTGAATTTTGAAATTTGAAATTTGAATTTTGAAATTTGAAATTTGAATTTTGAATTTGAAATTTGAATTTGAAATTTGAATTTGAAATTCGAATTTGAAATTTGAATTTGAAATTTAAATTTGAAATTTGAAATTTGAAATTTGAAATTTGAAATTTGAATTTGAAATTTGAATTTGAAATTTGAAATTCAAATTTTGAATCACAGTCCAAGTAGGATTCGAATTTGTTGTGGAAAATCCACAAGGTTTGAAATTCGAATTTGAGTTGGATTTGGAGAGGATAATCTTGTTAGAATCCTACTTGAATTTTGAATCCAAATCCCAACAAATAAGGGACGAAATTTTGAGGATAATCCTCATGAAAGATTTCGGATTTTGTGGATAAGATTCAAGGGAATATTCAAGCTTCAATCCTAGTTGAATTTGGTTTCTCTCTCCTCCCAAAAGTGGCCGAAATTTTGGATCCCTAATCCTAGGAAATTCGGTTATTTTTGGATAAGGTTAAGATGAGATTTTGCTTGAGAAATCCTAGTGGAATTTTGATTCTCCCTTATCCTAAAAGTGGCCGAAAATTTGGAGGATTTTCTCCTTGTGAATTTCGGATTTTTTGGTTGGAAAAGGGAGATAAAATTCTAGCTAAAATCTTGTTAAGATTTGGATTGGATTTATCTAGAAAAACCGAATTTAATTGTGGAGATTCTCCCTTGGAAAATTCGGATTTTTTGGGTTTGGATAAGGGAAAATATCTTTTCCTAGTCCAATTCAAATTCAGAGATTCACCTCATGCAGGTCTATAAATAGAGGTCCTGCCACTCCAGTTCTCTCAGACCACAGACTCTCAGGTGAGCAGGCTTATTGTTGCACAGCTCATCGTGACAATAAAGTTCTTTAGAGATCTGGGTGGTCGGAAGAAGACTAGCAGTGCTAGCATACCGATCGAGGTTCAGAGTGCCCACACACTCAGCCATTCGGGAATTGGAGAATAGTAGAGAATGCTAGTTGGTTGAAGCCTCCGGTCACTCTCCTCCTGTTCATTGGCGTCCTTGAGGTATGAGTTTTAATTGTTGTTGATTTATTGTATATGGCATCATGAGATATTTAACGATCTAAAAATTTTTATTGTTCCGCTGCGCCACTTTGATACGTTTTTACCGGTTTATTTTCCTACAATTGGTATCAGAGCCATCTCATGACTATGCCATGTATATAAATTAGACAATTACTTAGTCTTTTTATTTATGTATGGATTTGATATTTAGAGAGTGGCATTCTAGGGTTCCTTTATGTTGTTATCATGTATTATGTATAAAGTATGTGGTTATTTTAATTTTTTGAATTATTATAAGCATGCTTGTTTATACCGGTTATGGTTCCTTAGAATTTAGAAAAATTGTATCTAGGAATTTTTTATGTAACCATGGGAGCAGTTTATTAACACTGTAATTTTCCCATGGATATTAATTTTTGTCTCTTAGAATTTTTATGGATAGAATTTTGTACACCGGAAACGGTATAGGAATTTTTTATGTAATTATTCTTGGAGGAGATTGAAGATTGAAGACCGTAATTTATTTTTCCCAAAAGTTAAATTTAATTTAAAGGTTGAAATTTTGATTGTGTGGAAAATTTCAATTTAATTGGGATTCAAATTAATTTTTGGAGATCCTAAAAGATAAATTGGAATATGGCACGAAAATCGAGACACGACCCCTCAGGATAGGCCGACAGGCCTTAGTGGGGCTGCAGCCCCTGCCCTCGGGCAGGATGGGGCTGCGGCAGCCCCTATGCAGGCAAGCATCACCCACGGCCGCAGGCTTGGCCTGCAGCCGAGGGTGGCGCAGCCTGCCCAAGGCTGGCCGCAGCCTGGGCGTGCAGCCACTGGCTGCAGGCGCTGCCTGCAGCCTGCCGGCTGCTGCGCCCAGCCTGGGCGTGCAGCCTGGTGCTGCAGGCTTGGCCTGCAGCCCGGCAGGCTGCACAAGGGGCGGCCATGGGCTGCCAGCCCCTCCGGGGTTGGTGGCTGCCCACGGCGGCTGCCGCCTACGGGGGTGGCGGTCCGACGGTCCAAAAATCAGAAAATTTTGATTTTTAAATTTGAGATTTAATTTTAAATCATGTTTAAAAATATGTAATTGAAAATTTGAAATTTTTGAAATTACATATTACACATGATGATTAAAATTGTTTAAAATTTGAATTAGAAATTTAAATTTGAAATTCGAATTTGGTATTTGAATTTGAAATTTAAATTTTTGGAGATTTAAATTTTAAATAATTCTTGGGATGAGAAATAAATGGAGAGGCTACATAAAGATGGATACAAGAAGACGGAACAAAATTCAAGACCCAAAGAATGCTTTGGATGGAATTTTGTAATCTTTATTTTCTTTGTTCTAGGATGGAACCATGGCTTGGTTATTCTGTCAATTATTTTTTCTGTGATATGTCATGGATGTATAAATATGTATTGATGGATGTTTTGTATGCATATTTGATAACATGTCATATAGGATAGGTGAGTGCCGCTCATACTATATTGATCATACATAATTTGTCAAAACTTGCATGTTTTTCAAAATATTGAGTGGGAGAGGGTTTCAAACAAAACCCACGGCCTCCATTGTTGATCCATATGTGAAAGCATGGTAACGCCTCGCGTCAGTTCCGACCTGACCACACCCCTCGGTAGGTGTTTACCGCCGCCGGTATACTAGATTGGATCTCCTATGTGGAAAACGTGTTCGGGTGCGATCCTATTCATGACCATCCCTCGGTGGCTTGGTAGGACCTGGATCGGGCTACGTAAACAATGGTTATACACTCAAGACTCGTTTAGTTATTAACCTTCCCTAGAAGCTCTGTTAACTAAACTGGTGGCCAAACAAGCGGTTATTAATATATGTCTTAACCTTGGAGGATTTAAGGTAACATATATTAATTGGACGGGGTCCATGTTCCGGCTATTTGTTCTCATGACCACCCCTCGGTGGCTTGGGGCAATAGGTGCTGAGAATTACCGTTGCAATGCTACATGTTTTTTTCAAGTTTCATGTAGGAACATACTTGTATGTTTTATTTGCTAAATTATCTGCATATTTGCTTGGGCTTTGTAATGATGTCTAGTATAATTTTATTTCAGTTCAAAATGTCATCGACACCCCTCATTTCGATACTTACTGAAAATAAGTTGAATGGCGACAATTATAAAGATTGGAAAAGAAATCTATTAATAGTTCTCAGCTGCGAGAGACACAAGTTCGTACTGGACGAACCATGCCCACCTGGGCCCAAACCTGACACACCACTTGAGGAGGTCCCGGTTGCCTATAATCGTTGGAGAGAATCCAATGAAATAGCTCGATGCTACATCCTTGCTAGCATGACGAGTGCTTTACAAAAGCAGCATAAGACTTATCAAGTTGCTGGGGAGATCATGGATAATCTGGAAGACATGTTCGGAGGCCAAGAAAAATTGGCTCGACAGTCCGCTATCACCAGCATTATGAACTCCAAGCAAAAGGCTGGTGCTCCGGTGAAGGACCATATGATCACTCTAATGGGATTCTTCGCTGAAGCTGCCGAGAATGTTGCTGAGTTAGACTACAACACCCAGATCGAGATGGTGTTCAAGACTCTGTCTAAAGATTTTGTGGGGTTTAAGGCCGCATACAATCTGGCGACAAAGGAGTTAGGACTTACCGAGCTCATGAAGCAACTACAGGCTTATGAGCGGATGATCAGGGATGAAGATGTGGTCCGACCTAAAGGAGAGGCCAATTTGGCGGAATCTTCCAATCCCTCACGGAAGAGGAAGAGGCCAAATAAGAAGCAAGTGGCTTCCAGTTCTTCTAATCCTCCTGTCTCGGACGGGAAGAAGAAGAAGAAGAACAAGAAGCCAAAGGACCCTAAAAAGTCCAAATGCTTCCACTGTGGGAAGGTAGGTCACTTCAAGAAGGCTTGCCGGGAATTCCTAGTCTCCAAGGGCAAGGAAGGTAAGGAACTTCATTACTTAGAAGCGTGTTTGGTGGAAAAATCGAAAGACACATGGGTCATTGATTCGGGCGCCACTAATCATGTTTGTGTTCCTATGCAGGGGTTCGTGGAAACGAGAAGTCTACATGATAGGAGCCTCTCGTTGCGGACTGGAGATGGTAGCTTTGTGGTGGCTGAGGCAGTGGGAGACGTTCATCTTTATTTTGATCAATTTAGGTTTATTTTATTGAAAGACTGTTTTTATGTTCCTAATTTTAGGAGGAACCTTATATCGGTAGCTTGTTTAATAAAGGATTCTTATTCAGTTTCTTTTAGTAAAAGAGTTGATATTCGTAGAAATAAGTCTTTTATCTGTTCTGGATGGATGGATGGAAACCTATATTTGATCAGACCAAAGATGTACTCACTGCTTGACACTGAATTAATTGATAACTCTAAAAGGTTGAAAGTTTCTCACTCTAACAAGGCGTATCTTTGGCACTTAAGACTTGGTCATATTAATCAGGATAGGATTCAAAGATTGGTGAAAGACGGTCCTCTGGAATCTCTGGAGGAGGTACGACTTCTCCAATGTGAGTCTTGTCTAGAGGGTAAGATGACTAAGAGGTCTTTTGGAGCTAAGGGTACAAGGGCACAGGAGCTCTTAGAAATTGTGCACACTGACGTATGTGGCCCCATGAACGTCACAGCACGAGGAGGGTTCGAGTACTATGTCTCTTTCATAGATGATTACTCGAGGTATGGATATGTGTATCTGATGCACCGCAAGAGCGAAACCTTTGACAAGTTCAAAGAGTATCGTGCGGAAGTGGAAAAGCAATTGGATAAATCCATAAAGACACTTCGATCTGATCGAGGTGGCGAATACCTCTCTGATGAATTTCTAGGACATCTTGTAGAGAATGGGATATTATCCCAATTGACTGCACCTCGTACTCCATAACAGAATGGTGTAGCCGAAAGGAGAAACAGGACCTTATTGGATATGGTACGGTCCATGATGAGTTACTCAACGCTGCCATTATCATTTTGGGGACATGCTTTACAAACGGCGTGCTATATTCTGAACCAGGTTCCGAGCAAATCAATTCCTAGAACTCCGTATGAATTGTGGCGTGGCAGGAAGCCCTCCCTTGGACATATGAGAATATGGGGCTGCCCGGCACATGTACTGGATGGGGATGCGAAGAAGTTGGAACCAAGATCAGAATTATGCATGTTTGTAGGGTATCCAAAGGGAACTAAAGGAGGTCTGTTCTATAACCCGAAGGAACAAAAGGTCATTGTCTCAACCCATGCGACATTCTTGGAGGAAAGTCACATGAATGACTTTAAGCCTTGAAGCAAAGTGGTGCTAGAGGAGTTATCGGGTGAAAGAACTGCTCCACAGATTTCGGTCTTGGACGCAAGTCCGAGTTCCAGTGAAAGACCTGCAGACGATCAACAATTTAGGGTGCCTCGTCGTAGTGGGAGGGTTTCTAAGAAACCTAATTTCTTTATGTATGATGCTGAGGTATACCAGGCCGAGGCTCATGAGCATGAGGAAGATCCGGTCACATATGATGAAGCTATAAAGGATGTTGATTCTAGATCTTGGAAACAGGCTATGAACAATGAGATGGATTCTATGAAATCCAACTCTGTTTGGGAACTTGTAGATTTGCCGGATGGGATAAAACCCATTGGATGCAAATGGGTCTACAAAAGAAAGAAGGATGCGGAAGGGAGAGTGGAAACTTTCAAAGCTAGACTGGTTGCAAAGGGATACACGCAAAAGGCTGGAATCGATTACGAGGAAACCTTTTCGCCTGTTGCTATGCTGAAGTCTATCCGTATTCTTCTGTCCATTGCTGCGGCTCTCGATTACGAGATCTGGCAAATGGATGTCAAGACGGCATTCTTGAATGGCCATCTTGAAGAGTGTATCTATATGATACAGCCCGAAGGGTTCGTAGCAAAAGGCCAGGATAGGAAAGTCTGCAAGTTGCTTAGATCCATTTATGGATTAAAGCAGGCATCCCGCTCATGGAACCAGAGGTTTGATCAAGCGATTAAGACATTTGGTTTTGAGCAGAACGTTAATGAACCTTGTGTTTATAAACGTATTAAGGATGGAAAAGTGGTCTTTCTGATACTCTATGTCGATGATATACTACTCATTGGGAATGATGTAGGGAACTTATCATCGGTCAAGCTTTGGTTACACCAACAGTTTGACATGAAGGACTTGGGAGAAGCTAATTATGTTCTAGGCATTCGTCTCTTCAGAGATCGAAAGAACAAAATGATAGCGTTATCCCAAGCTTCATACATAGATAAAATAATTGACAAATATGCAATGCTAGAGGCAAAGAAAGGCTAACAACCTTCTATTGCCGGTTTAACTCTTTCATTGGATGACTGTCCCAAGACATCGGAAGAAAGAGAGCGTATGAGTAAGGTCCCTTATGCATCCGCTGTGGGTAGCCTTATGTACGCTATGCTTTGCACTTGCCCGGACATATGTTTTGCAGTAGGTATGGTGAGTCGATATCAAGCGAATCCTGGAACCAAGCACTGGCAAGCAGTAAAGCATATACTCAAGTATCTTAAGAGAACGAGGGATTATATGCTAGTGTATTCTGGAGGGGACCTAACACCCGTAGGATACACGGACTCAGACTTCCAGACTTGTAAGGATTCGAGGAAATCGACATCTGGATCAGTGTTTTTGCTCGGAGGAGGTACCATTGTGTGGAGGAGCGTGAAGTAGGGCTGCACAGCTGACTCTACTATGGAGGCTGAGTATGTGGCTGCGGCTGAGGCATCTAAAGAAGCGGTTTGGCTCCGCAAGTTCTTTAGAGACCTTGAGGTCATTCCGGGTGTTGACAAGCCTATCACACTTTACTGTGATAATACAGGGGCTATTGCCAACACAAGGGAATCTCGGCACCACAAGAGGACCAAACACATCGATCGGAGGTATCACATAATAAGAGGGCATGTGGAGACAGGACAAGTGGATGTTTGTAAGATCGCGTCCGAGGACAACATCGCTGATCCCTTTACTAAGACTTTGGTAGCTAGAAGCTTTGAGAGGCATGTAGAGGCGATGGGGATGCGTAACATGGCACATCTGCTGGCTTAGGGCAAGTGGGAGATTGTTAGGAAATGCCCTAAGTATTAGAGACATTTTGATGTATTCATTTTGAACTGGATAATAAAATTATACTTAGAGGTTATTCATTACATTGCTATCTGTCCTCGTCTTATTTACATGTTAAAGTAAATGTAAGCAAATATGGCTCACTGACTGCTTGTGTTAAAACTGTTAGAACGTTTCATGCAATGGACTTTTGTATGCGAGAAGACAATGTTCTAAAGTTAGCAGTCTAAACTATGGTCTGTAGTCTATGGGGTTAGACCGAGCATCTAACTCATGTTAAGACTATTATGTTGTCTAAAGCCTTAGAGGGGACGGTCTGTCTTGACTGTCTGGAGCTGGACTCCCAAGTAGAGACATGGATATGTTGCTTGGTGGTGACATATTAGACCAGGACTAAAGCGTGATTGATCTACGTAGTCCGCTATGAGTGGATCAATCTGCTTTTGACGTTCATTATGCAATAACCTTAATCCTGAGTAAATGAACTACTTCATGTATATGACTTGTGTACTTTGATGTTCCAATGGCTAAAGCGTCTCAGAGGTAGTAAGCTTATAGACCGGTTCGTTGGGTGCATGACTTGTATACGATGAAGGGTTTGTTTGCAGATATCGGAATCATAGCTCTGAGGAGTTAAAGGTATCCTCTTAAAGGCATTATACTGAATGTGAAAATGGACAAGGCCTTGGGTCGTCTGCTGGGCGGATGACTTCTTATTCACATATGGTGAATAATCATTTTCTAGATTCGGTAGTATAATGGAACTTTAAGATAGCCTGATCAGTAGGATTAAACGGACTTTGACCTAAGGCTGATCATGGATATCATATGAGGGTTTTGCATATATGACAAGGTCATTGGATGGTAGCTCGTCACAGGCTTACGTAATACGGTATATAATTGGGAGTTCAGTTTCAGGTTTATAGTGGTGTGACTCTGAAATTAGTGATCATATGATTGAGTTGTTCGGTACAGAATGATGATCATATGGAATCACGGGAGCCCGATTATATATGTCCAATCAGTCCCTCTACTAGCTCCACATAATTCCTTAATGTTTGGCAAATTGATTTGTGTATGCTATTGGCTAGTTTATTATGCATGGATGGTGATGACACAGGATTAGGATGGTAGACAAGATTCTCTCCGGTTGGATTCAGATTTTGTTTTGGATAATAGAGTACACAATTATTCGAACTCCAAATAAAGTTGCCATGATTTTATTTGAGATTGGATTGGAGTTGTAGAAAATTATCCATGAGAACAAGAATATGAAATACAACCGTTTTGTGGAATTTGAAATTTGAATTTTGAAATTTGAAATTTGAATTTTGAAATTTGAAATTTGAATTTTGAATTTGAAATTTGAATTTGAAATTTGAATTTGAAATTCGAATTTGAAATTTGAATTTGAAATTTAAATTTGAAATTTGAAATTTGAAATTTGAAATTTGAAATTTGAATTTGAAATTTGAATTTGAAATTTGAAATTCAAATTTTGAATCACAGTCCAAGTAGGATTCGAATTTGTTGTGGAAAATCCACAAGGTTTGAAATTCGAATTTGAGTTGGATTTGGAGAGGATAATCTTGTTAGAATCCTACTTGAATTTTGAATCCAAATCCCAACAAATAAGGGACGAAATTTTGAGGATAATCCTCATGAAAGATTTCGGATTTTGTGGATAAGATTCAAGGGAATATTCAAGCTTCAATCCTAGTTGAATTTGGTTTCTCTCTCCTCCCAAAAGTGGCCGAAATTTTGGATCCCTAATCCTAGGAAATTCGGTTATTTTTGGATAAGGTTAAGATGAGATTTTGCTTGAGAAATCCTAGTGGAATTTTGATTCTCCCTTATCCTAAAAGTGGCCGAAAATTTGGAAGATTTTCTCCTTGTGAATTTCGGATTTTTTGGTTGGAAAAGGGAGATAAAATTCTAGCTAAAATCTTGTTAAGATTTGGATTGGATTTATCTAGAAAAACCGAATTTAATTGTGGAGATTCTCCCTTGGAAAATTCGGATATTTTGGGTTTGGATAAGGGAAAATATCTTTTCCTAGTCTAATTCAAATTCAGAGATTCACCTCATGCAGGTCTATAAATAGAGGTCCTGCCACTCCAGTTCTCCCAGACCACAGACTCTCAGGTGAGCAGGCTTATTGTTGCACAGCTCATCGTGACAATAAAGTTCTTTAGAGATCTGGGTGGTCGGAAGAAGACTAGCAGTGCTAGCATACCGATCGAGGTTCAGAGTGCCCACACACTCAGCCATTCGGGAATTGGAGAATAGTAGAGAAGGCTAGTTGGTTGAAGCCTCCGGTCACTCTCCTCCTGTTCATTGGCGTCCTTGAGGTATGAGTTTTAATTGTTGTTGATTTATTGTATATGGCATCATGAGATATTTAACGATCTAAAAATTTTTATTGTTCCGCTGCGCCACTTTGATACGTTTTTACCGGTTTATTTTCCTACAATGATTGTGTCTACACTGTGTTGTCCTTACGCACACAAAATGAGGCGTTCTGGCGTGAAATTTCCAACACAGTCTCTTTTTACTAATTTGGACGTGCTAATTTCAATTTTATCAGTTTTACATCCATCTGAGGTCGTCTAGACCAGTTTTCGGGATCTGTGTGACCCTGTCTCGTAAAATGTGTCAGGTGCCTGACTGACTAATTTGGGCGTTTTGAGTCCAAATATATCAGTTTCGGGGTGAGAAAAGGTCGTCAACCCTCATCCCAATACTGCGTATCTCTCAGACAAAATTTTACATTTTGTGCTCAATTAACCAGATTGAGCCCATTGACTGCTAATATATCAGTTTTAAGTCAAATTAAGGCTGTCTTGGCCATTAATCTGACACTGCATTTTTCACTATTCACTGTTTCCAGCTTAACTAACTAGTCTGAGTGCTCTGACTCTGATTTTGTCAGTTTCTAGGTGAGAAGAGGTCATCTGGACCTTCGTTCTCAGTACTATACCTCTGCTAGGGTATTTCTCGTTGTTGTGTTCAGATGTTCGATCCGAGCGTTCTGGTGATCTACTCACCAGTCTTGTGTCAGGAAATGGTCATCATGAAAAGTTTCTTGATACTGCGCATCTTGTACATTTATACATATAATAGGGCGGACCGATTTACTATCGGTCACCCTTTTCACTGTATAAATAGTAATTAAATAGTACTGTTCCTGTTAAACCTATTCAACTAGAAAATATACTATATTTTATCAACCTAACTACTTATTACATAGTATTTAGGTTTCACGCATTACGAGAGTCCTTACAATGGCTCTCAGTTCCATACACAGCCTTCTACATAAGTTCTTACACAGGTGTGTACCAGGCAACACGGGCGTGTACCAATTGAGACTGCTTAACACGGCCGTGTCTTGGAAACACGTTCCTCTACCTGAGCGATACACAGCCTCTTACACGGTCGTGCACCGGACCGTGTTAATCAATATTGCATTAAAAGGCATAAAATTAACCCAAATTCATTCCTTAATTTATCATTATATAGAATTTAAGTCATAGGAATGGGGCGGTCCTTACAAAAACTCTAGACAGTCAAAATAAACTATCCCCCAAATGGCTTTAGACAACATAATGGTCTTAACATGAGTTAGATGCTTAGTCTAACCTTATAGACTATGGACTATAGTTTAGACTGCTTACTTTAGAACGTTGTCTTCTTGCATACAAAAATTCATTGTATGCAACATTCTAACAGTTTAACACAAGTAGTCAATGAGCCATATTTTCTTACATTTACTTTAATATGTGAATAAATGAAGACACACAGCAATGTAATGAATAACCTCCAAATATAATTTTATTATCTAATTCAAAATAAATGAAATAAATTAAAATGTCCTTCCCGTTTAGGCACTACTGACAACTATGACCATTGAAGGTAATTCTAGCCATTAAGTTTGTGTCTAGTGATGGAAAGAAAAGGGCCATTAGTGCTCGTAGTATTGGCTATGGATGATCCCTCGGGTGAGGAAGTGACATCAGATGCAGCATTCTTTTGGCTAGTTATGTCATATTTTGTCATTCTAAATGGATCTTAGGGTTTCAAGAAAGCAGGTTAGGGAGAAAGGTGAGGTGAGTCTTTAGGGTTTCAGGTAAAGGGTAAGAGGAGGCTCTGATGCCATGAAGTTTTTTTAGAGAAGAAATTTTTTATTTTCAACATTCGGATGTGAACTACAATGTACACATATAGAGCAGCCCAAAAAACTGTTACTCTAACAAATAAGGAAACTAACTTACACAAAAATAGGAAACTACCTAAATGAGATATCAAAAATTAATCTCCCACTTACCTTAACCCAGTAGATGTGCCATGTTTCACATCCCTATCGCCTCAACATGCCTATCAAAGCTTCTAGCCCCCAAAGTCTTAGTAAAGGGGTTGGCAATGTTGTCCTCGGATGTGATCTTATATACATCTACTAAACCTGCCTCTATATGCCCTCTTATTATATGGTATTTTTGATCTACGTGTTTTGTCCTCTTGTGGTGCCTAGATTATTTTGTATTGGCAATCACTGCACTATTATCACAATAAAGTGTGATAGGTTTGTCAACACCCATAATGACCTCAAGGTCTCTAAAGAACTTGCAGAGCTAAACCACTTCTTTAGATGTCTTAGCCGTAGCCACATACTCAGCTTCCATCATAGAGTCAACAGTGCAACCCTGTTTCATGATCCTCCACATAATGGCGCCTCCTCCGAGTAAGGACACTGATCCTGAAATCGACTTCCTTAAATCCTTGTAAGTCTGGAAATCTGAGTTCATGTATCCTATGGGTGTTAGGTCCCCTTCCAGAATATACCAGCATATAATATCTCATTCTCTTAAGATACATGAGTATATGCTTAATAGCTTGCCAGTGCTTAATTCTAGGATTTGCTTGATATCGACTCACCATACTTACTACAAAACAAATATCCAAGCAAGTGCAAAGCATAGTGTACATAAGGCTACCCACAGTGGATGCATAAGGGACCTTACTCATACGCTTTCTTTCTTCTGATGTCTTAGGACAGCCATCCAATGAAAGAGTTAATCCAGCAATAGAAGGTTGTAAACCTTTCTTTGCCTCTTGCATTACATACTTTTCAATTATTTTATCTATGTATGAAGCTTTGTAATGCTATCATTTTGTTTTTTTGAATGCCTAGAACATAATTAGTTTCTCCCAAGTCCTTCATATCAAACTGTTGGTATAACCAAAGTTTGACCGATGATAAGGTCCCTGCATCATTCCCAATGAGTACTATATCATCGACATAGAGTACCAGAAAGACCATTTTCCATCCTTAATACGTTTATAAACGCAAGGTTCATCAACGTTCTGCTCAAAATTGAATGTTTTGATTGCTTAACCAAACCTTTGGTTCCATGAGCAAGATACTTACTTTAATCCATAAATGGATCTAAGCAACTTGTAATCTTTTCTCTCTTGGCCTTTTACCACGAACCCTTTAGGCTGTATCATATAGATACTTTTATCAATATGGCCACTCAAGTATTCCATCTTAACATCCATTTACCAGATCTTGTAATCGAGAGCCGCAGTAATGGACAGAAGAATTCGGATAGACTTCAGTATAGTAACAAGTGATAGGGTTTCATTGTAATCAATTCTAGCTTTTTGCATGTATCCCTTTACCATAAGTCTAGCCTTGAAAGTTTCAACTCTTCCTTCTGCATCCCTCTTTCTTTTGTAGACCCACTTACATCTAATGGGTTTTATCCCATTCGATAGGTCTATAAGTTCCCAAACAGAGTTGGATTTTATAGAATCCATCTCATTGTTTATGACTTATTTCCAAGATTTAGAATTAACATCATTTATAGCTGCATCATAAGTGATCAGATCATCATCATATTCATGAACCTCGGCCTAGTATATCTCAGCATCATACATGAAGAAATTTGGTTTTCTTGAAACCCTCCCACTACAATGAAGCACCCTAAACTGTTGATAGTCTACGGCTCTTTCACTAGAACTCAAACTTGCATCTAAGACCGAAACCTGTGGAGCAGTTCTATCACCCGACAACTCCTTTGGCACCACTTTACTTTGGGGCTTAAAGTCATTTATGTGACTATCCTCCAGGAATGTCACATGGGTTGAAACAATGAATTTTTGTTCCTTCAAGTTATAGAACAGTCCTCTTTCAGTTCCCTTAGGATGCCCTACAGACATGCACAATTCCGATCTTGGCTCCAACTTCTTCGCATCCCCGTCTAATACATGTGCCAAGCAACCCCATATTCTCACATGTCCAAAGGAGGGCTTCTTGTCTCACCACAATTCATATAGAGTTTTAGGAATTGATTTACTTAGAGCTTAGTTCAGAATATAGCATGCCATCTATAGTGCATATCCCCAGAATGATAACGGCAGCATTGAATAACTCATCATGGACCGTACCATATCTAATAAGATCCTATTTTCTTTTTCGACTACACCGTTCTATTGTGGAGTACTAGGTACAGTAAATTGGGATAGTATCACATTCTCTACAAAATGTCCTAGAAATTCATCAGAGAGATACTCACCACCTTGATCAGATCGAAGTGTCTTTATGATTTTACCTAATCACTCCTCCACTTCTGCATAAGACTCTTTGAACTTGTCAAAGGTTTCGCTCTTGTGATACATTAGGTACACATATCCATACCTTGAGTAATTGTATATAAAAGAGACATAATACTCGAACCCTCCTCGCACAATGACACTGATGGTGCCACATACGTTAATGTGCACAATTTCTAAAGTTCTTGAGCCCTAGTACCCTTAGCTCTAAAAGACCTCTTGGTCATCTTACCCTCAAGACAAGATTTACATTGAGGAAGACGTACCTCCTTTAGAGTTTTTAAAGGACCGTCCTTTACCAACCTCTGATTCTTATTTTGATTAATATGACCAAGTCTTAAATGCCAAAGGTACGCCTTATTAGAGGGAGAAACATTCAACTCTTTTGAGTTGTCAGTTAATTCGGTGTCAAGCAGTAAGTACATCTTAGGTTTGACAAAATAAAGGTTCCCTTCCATCCATCTAGAATATATAAAAGACTTGTTTTTGTGAATATTAACTCTTTTATTAAAAGAAACTGAATAAGAGTCTTTTATTAAACAAGCTATCGACATAAGATTTCTCCTAAAATTAGGAACATAAAAACAGTCTTTTAATAGAATAAGCCTAAATTCATCAAAATAAAGATATATGTCTCCCACTGCTTTAGGCACCACCAAGCTACCGTCTCTAGTCTGCAATGAGGCTTTCCTATCATGCAGACTTCTCATTTTCACAAACCCTTATGAAGAAACACAAACGTGATTAGTGATGCCTGAATCAATGACCTAAGTGTCTTTTGATTCTTCCGCCAAACATGCTTCTAAATAATGAAGTTCCTTTGTAATAACCGGGAAATTTTTATCATTCTCGGAGGTATGTACAGTGTACGAAACACAATGAAATTTCATATTTTTAAATGAGAAATGAATGATTTAATACTGATTACAATGTGATAAAATGTTTTGACAGTGCTAAAATACAGGATTCCAGTGATAGAAATTTTTACCAAAGCAAAATGGAAGAAACGGTGCCAAATCGACATCGAAAACCCTCAATGGTGTACCAGGTGCACTAAAAGATGAAAAACCTCTAGAATTAATTTTGGACAAACGAAAGTGGAATAAGGCAAACTGACTGCACCGGAGACCCCAGGAACCCACCCACACGATTCTGGGAAAGTTTCACCCGGGTCGATTTTCGGTTAAAAAGTCATCAGATTAATATGAATAGTAAAAGTCAAAGTATGACTTTTCTTTTATGATGTCATATTTTAATCAAGAGCTAAGATTAAGTGTACCTTTGATCTAATGGTCCAAAAAGTGACAAAATTAAGGAATTTTGATTTTAGAAAATCATGGAAAGAAATGGATGCAAGGTGTCACTTTTTCATTGGCCAAAAGTGACAAATAAGCCAAAACAAAGCCAATTAATCCATTCCTTCTTACAAAAGGTTCGGCTACTTTTTGGAAGCCAAAGGACTGTAGCTTATTTTACCAAAAACACCATTCTTCCTTGCCTTGTTGAAGCCGTAGCCTTCTCCCCCCTTCAACAAGAAAATTTTCAAGTTTTGGAGTTAAAAATTTGAAGCACAAGTTACCTTCCATCATTCTAACAAGGTGAGTCATGAAACTCAAACTTTCCTCTTTATTTGGTGCACAAAAACCATGTGGGAAGTGTTAAAATTCTTGATGATGAAAGCTTGTTGTTTTGGATGAATCAAGTGTTGGTATGGTTTGTATTTTTCTAAGAAAGGATTAGTGTGCTTTGGTTGCATGAAAAACAACAAGATTGGTGGCTTGAAAACAAAGTTTGGTTAGGTTTTTATCAAGAAATCCGTGGCCATGGTGAGGATGGTAAGTGAAGTTATTTTTGTATGAAATTTTGATGCATGAAACCTAAGAAAATCTGAATTTTTGCAGCTCTGATTTGGCTATGCGGATGGCCTAATTTGGCAAAAGTTAAAACATGAAAGTTGTAGAAAATTTCGTGTTGAACAACTTTCATGAAGAGCATTTTGGCTGGAAATGAGTGGAAGACATAGTTTTAGGCTGTGGACTAAAATCGGGTCACCCAATGCATAAGTGTAACTAGTCTCAGATTTTCGACAAAACCAAGGCTTTAGAAGCCGAATTTGACAAAAGTCAAAAATTAAATTTTTTGTCTAGATGTTATCTAAAAGTTTCATGAAGACTACTTTGGCTAAATATGAACAAAAAGTAGACTTTAGCATTGATAAATAAATCAGTGTTTTAGAACAAGTATGTGATGGATTGTGAAATTTTAAGTCGAATTGTTGTTGGTTAATGGTTCAAGAAAAATTATTTGGCATAAGAAATTGTTTAGCAAGGTTCATGTAGAAAGGAAAAAGTTTAAGTAAACTCTAGAAAACCAAAACTTTGATTAAGGCTTTTGTGTAGGAAATAAATCGGTAGAAACGCATCAGAGCGGCGCAGCGGAACAATAAAAATTTTTTAAGATCGTTAAATATCTCGTGATGCCATATGCAATAAACTAACAACAATAAAACTCATACCTCAAGAAGATGCCAACTATAGGAGGAGAATGACAGGAGGGCTTCAACCAACTAGCCAGCAGAGTGTATGGGCACTCGGTTCCTTGACCGGTAGACTAGCACTGCTAGTCTTCTTCTGACCACCCAAATCTCTAAAGAACTTATTGTCACGGTGAGTTGTGCAATAATAAGCCTACTCACCTGAGAGTCTGTGGTCTGAGAGAACTGGAGCGGTAGGACCTCAATTTATAGACTTGCATGAAGTGATCCTCTAAATTTGAATTGGATTAGGAAAAGATTTTCTCCCTTATCCACAACCAAAAATCTGAATTTTCTAGGGCCAATAACCACCAAAAGATTTCGGCCATTCTAGGGATCTTTGCTTTCAAAATTCAAATAGGATTTTTACTTGAATTTTATTTCCTCACTCATTAACAAAAACCGAATTTCCTAAGGCCATAAACCTGTCCAGATTCATCAATTAAAGGGTGAGGAGAATCAAAATCCAAATAGGATTTTCTAGCTTGAATTTTATCTCATCCTTATCCAATTAAAAAACCGAAAATCTTCTTGAGATTTTCCTCAAAATTTTGGCCAATCTAGGGAGGAGAGAATCGAAATTCAACTTGGATTGAAACTTGAATTTTTCCCTGCATCCTTATCCACAAAAACCAAAAATATCTAGGAGGACTTTCCTCAACTAATTTTCGACCACTTTTGTTAGAATTAGGATTCAAAATTCAAGTAGGATTCGAACAAGATTTTCCTCTCCTTTATCCAAATCAAAACCGAATTTTCTCTTATGGATAATCCACAAAAAATCCGAATCCTATATAGATTGTGATTCAAAATTTGAATTTCAAATTTCAAAATTCAAATTTCAAAATTCAAACATCAAATTTAAATTTTGAATTCAAATTTCAAATTCAAATGTCAAATTCAAATTTCAAATTCAAATGTCAAATTTCAATTTCAATTTCAAATTTCAAATTCAAAATTTAAATTTCAAATTTCAAATTTCAAATTTCAAATTTCAAATTTCAAATTTCAAAATCTACAAAAAGTTGTATTTCAAATTTTCGTTCTCATGGATAATTTTCTACAACTCCAATCGAATCTCAAATAAAATCATGGCAACTTTATTTGGAGTTCGAATAATTGTGTACTCTACTATCCAAAACAAAATCTGAATTCAATCGGAGAGAATCTTGTTCACCATCCTAATCCTATATCAACACCATCCATGCATAATCAACTAGCCAATAAGCATACACAAATCAATTTGCCAACCGTTAAGGAATTATGTGGAGCTAGTAGCGGGACCAATTGGACATATATAATCGGGCTCTCATGAATCCATATGATCATCATTCTGTACTGAACAACTCAATCATATGATCACTAATTTCAGAGTCACACCACTATAAACTTGAAACTAAACTCCCAATTATATACCGTATTATGTAAGCTTGTGACGAACTACTGTCCAATGACCTTATCATATATGCAAAACCCTCATATGATATCCATGATCAGCCTTAAGTCAAAGTTCATTTAATCCTACTGATCAGGCTATCTTAAAGTTCCATTATACTACCGAATAAGAAAATGATTATTCACCATATGTGAATAAGAAGTCATCTGCCCAGTAGATGACACAAGACCTTGTGCATTTTCACATCTAGTATAATGCCTTTAAGAGGATGCCTTTAACTCCTTAGAGCTATGATTCTGATATCTGTAAACAAACCCTTCATCGTATACAAGTCATGCACCCAACAAACCGATCTATAAGCTTACTACCTCTGAGACGCTTTAGCCATTGGAACATCAAAGTACACAAGTCATATACATGAAATAGTTCATTTACTTAGGATTAAGGTTATTGCATAACGATCATCAAAAGCAGATTTATTCACTCATTGCGGACTACGTAGATCAATCACGTTTTAGTCCCGGTCTAATATGTCACCACCTTGTAACATATCTATGTCTCTACTTGGGAGTCTATGCTCTAGACAATCACGACAAACCATCCCCACCATGGCTTTAGATAACATAATAGTCTTAATATGAGTTAGATGCTCGGTCTAACCCCATATACTACAGACCTTAGTTTAGACCGCTTACTTTAGAACATTATCTTCTTGCATACAAAAGTCCATTGCATGCAACGTTCTAATAGTTTTAACACAAGCAGTCAGTGAGCCATATTTGCTTACATTTACTTTAACATGTAAATAGAATAAGGACAAATAGCAATGTAATGAATAATCTCTATATATAATTTTATTATCCAGTTCAAAATAAATACATCAATATGTCTCTTATGCTTAGGGCATTGCCTAACATTTTGGTAGGAAATCCATGGTGCACATGTAATTGGATGGATGAAATCTTTTCCTAGGTTTTGTGTATTAAAAGCCATGGCCAACAAATGGTGAAAAGTGAAAATTTTTGGTATGATAAATGTGAAAAAAAGAATCAAGCATAATCTGCATAAAATGTCCTGAAATGTGATTAAAAAAGTTGATATGCATGTAAAATTTTTGCGTAAAAAGTTAAGAAACTTTTACATAAAATAGACCTTTGGTATAGTACAGGATAGAATTAGTTAGGTTGGATGGTTTCGAGGCATTTCCTAAATGCCAAAAGCCTCAAAATTTTGTGAAAGTGCTGCCAAAATTTCTTTAGCAGCATAAGGGGTATTTTAGGAAATGAGGGATAAAAGTTTAGGGTCAGGTCGGAAACCTGAACCCTTTAGAGAAATTAGAGCCCAAAAAACACAAAGGGCGGTTTATGAATAATAACTCGTCCCCTCGAAACCTAAAAACAAGAGTAAAGTGAGAAAAATCGACCCCCGAGGGTGGGGACGTTTTTGGAAAACGACTTGCAAGTTAGCATTGGGTTAGGAAAACCCGAGCCCTTGAAGACTTAGGTCAGGAAAGCCTAGGTGAACGTTTTAACGATTAGTAAAACGTTCATTTGAGACTCCGAAACGATAGAAAAATGAGAAACCGACGTAAGGGTCAGAATAGTACTTCCCGAGGGTCCGGAAAGTGAAGATTGGGGAAATGATAGAAAATAATCCGAAAAATACCCAATAGGCCTTGAAAGCCAATTTTATGGTTTTTTAGGCTTAGAAAACTTGGTTTAAAAATTTAAAATACAATTTTATGGTCCAATGACCTGTTAGGGGCAAAATAGTAATTTCGACCAGAAAATCCCAAAAAAAATAGAAAAAGGACATTAAACCCATAGGTTTATCATTTTATGATTTTTAGACTTAGAAAATCCCATTTAGGCATTAAACTGGAACTTTTACGGTCTAACGACCCATCAGGGGTAAAATGGTCATTTTACCCAAAAAATTTCAAAAAAACCTAAGAAAATGGGGGAAAAAAAAGGAGACCATGAGAGCCTTGGTATGACTTGACTCAGGTTTTAAGAACCGTCAGACAGCAACAACCGAAGTTACTATTCATAGTCAAAGTCAAAGTTACTATTTATTATGAATAGTACTATTTATGGTCAAAGTCAAAAATCGCTATTCACAACCCAAATTGAGTTTAAGGTTAAAGGAACGGTAAATACATAAAGAAAAAAAAATCCCGCTAGGGGTAAAATTGTAATTTTATCAAAAATTAGGGGTAAAATTGTAAATTTTCAAAAAGTTACAAAAACGTCCAAAAATGGCCATTAGGGCTTCTAAAGCCATTATAGAGCTTTACTTAGGACTTTAAACACTAAAATCACGTTTTATCAATAGAAATGTCAGTGAATGACAATAGTACTAACTGAGGGTATCTTATAAATAGGACACCCGACAAGAGACAAGGATGAAACTGCGAATGACCCAATAACAATCACATTAGCGCAAGTTTTGTAAGTACAAGCATTTACTTGTCTACCCACGAACTGACTGATTGTACTAACTGTACTGACTAAGTCGCATAAAAAGACGATTGGGTTTAGATGAAAAGTTTAGGAAAAGAATGATCAAGAATATAAATAAGCAAGATAATAAGATAGAAAAGTTAAATGTTGGCATACCGGCCTCCTTAAGGTGAGGTTTTGAGGTCTATAGTCTCCGTGCAGACGTGGTGCTACCCAAAAGGGCGGTAGTTGGCTAGACCCTACCCCAAAGATGTGGTAGCTACAATCCATCCATAAAACATGATGGATTAAGATGACTGTGAGGTAGGTTGGTGGGTCGCTCCCCCTCCTCCCATTGGTCTGCGCGCATTAGGTACATTCAACATTGGGCTCGTAAGTGATAGTAAAGAAAGAAAGAAAAGAAAGAAAGTAAAGACAGAATGTATGGAAAGAAAAGATAGACAAAGAGCAGAACAGTATAGTTCATAAGAAGAAATATAAAGAGATCATAAATTAAGATATAGAAGGCCTAACAAGAAACCCTAACATAGAATAGAAAGTATAGTAAGGCTAATCTTAGTCGCTGTACTTATATCAGTTTTGCATGTATGTTTGCACTTACTGAGCTTTAACTCACTAGTCTGTTTATGCTGTAGGTGACAAGGGTAAGCAGTCGGCACAATGAAGAAAGTAACTAATGGACTGGCGGATAGATTCCTAAGATGTCATGGATAGGGAAGTGGACCCGCTAGGTTTTCTGTTGCGAAAGAAAGGAAGAAAGAAAAGTTTAATGGTTATGTAAAGAAAGAGAATAAGTACTTATGTGTGTTTACAATTATGAAGTATGTATGATAAGAACAAGAAAGTTTATACGTATGTTACAAGTCATATATATGTATATATGTATTTTCAGTAGATTATATTTTGTTTAAAAAAAATCTACAGTTTTTCATGCATAATTTCTAAAACCAGAAGTAAGTTCTTCAAACACATTTCTGCAAAATAAAAAGTAAAACTATGTTACGTAAGAGTAAGAAGAAAAGAAAGTAGTCGACGGCCTGAGCGATTCGAGTCATCGACAAGAGTTGGTATCAGAGCAGTGGTTCTCCCATCGACCTTCCATGACATTTCAAGTATCTGCTCTACACAGTCGAAGTAAGATAGCATTTAATTAAGTTATTATGTTTTTTTTTCTTGAGCACTAAGCCATGTTGTTATTGGTTATGATAAGTAGTACATGACAACATGGTCCGTACACGAGCTACGACGGCTAGGGTAGGCCAAGAGGCCGGGTTTGCCACCATGCTATCCAATATACAAGCACGACTGGATGTGCAAGAGTAAGAAAATCAGAGGCTACGAGATATGTTAGCCCAAAGGAACCTTAGACCAGCTGACATAGGCAGAGTTCCACTACCTCAAGCACCTCCACCCCAAGCCCCAGTGCCAGAACCACAACTAACAACAACACCAATAATGCCACCAATGCCAGCTATGCCCGTAGTGGCTATTGGTGCCCAAGCCATAGTCAATTAGGAGCCTTTATATGAGCGGTTCAGAAGGATGAAACTACAGGACTTTGAGGGCTCGATAGACCCACTAGAAGCCGAAGAATGGTTGGCTTCAATCAAAATGATCTTTGAGTTCATGAACCTTACTGACCAAGAAAAGGTTCTCTGTGTCTCTTATATGCTGAAAAAGGATGCACGGTACTGGTGGGAAATAGTAAGGATGCGAAGAAATGTTCAAACAATAACATGGAATGACTTCCTAGAGGAGTTCAATAGGAAGTTCTCCATTCTGGACACACTTCGAGCTCAGCAGAGGGAGTTCGATGACTTTAAGTAGGGAGACATGTCAGTGATTGAGGCTTGCCACAAATTTGATAGATTGGCCTAGTTATGTCCTCACTTTGTACCAACTAAGAGTGAACAGGTACGATGCATGATCGACATGTTCCGACTCGACATTGTGACATTAGTAGAAAGTGGGGAGACCCCACCACACATAGTAGCCAATTGTGTTGGTAGGGCGGTGAGAGCAGAACATTGCTTGGGCCGTGCTAGAGAAGAAAGAAACAAGGCATGGGAAGACAAGAAGAAGGAAAGAGAGCAGGCCAAGCAAACTCAGAAGAATAATCAAGCCATTCAAAGCGATAAGCCGAACCAAGGACCAAGACTTGGTCAAAGCCAAAATCAAAACCAGGCAAACTCAAGTAAGCGAAGGGCCAAAGCAAATGATAATCGGGGTCAAAATGTTTGCAATGTCCAACGAAGGCCAAATCAGAATGTCGGTCAGGGGTAGCCAGCATGTCCAAAATGCGAGAAAATGCACCTGGGTGAGTGCAAGTTCAGCACCACTGCCTGTTATATATGTTGCAAGGAAGGCCACTTCACAAAAAACTGTATGTCAAATCTGTAGTATCAACCTGGGTCCTTCTAACCCAGGCAACCTGTCGAACAAATGCACACCATGCAAACTAGATTACAGGGACCCCAAATTTAAACAGGTCGACTAGAGGATGCACCCAGGGCAAATGCTCATCTCCTAGCATATGCAAAAGAGGATATGGAGGTAAGCACCTCCAATATGGTGATAGGTCAATTACTTATTGTCCAAAGCCCTGCATATGCTTTATTTGATTCAGGTGCATCACATTCATTTGCCTCACATGATTTTGTTAAGAAAGTTAACCATGCTAAGGATAAAATTGGACAAGTATTTAAGACCACCTTGCCATCTAGTGAGGTATTGTTGTCCGATTACTGGCTACGCCATGTACCAGTAATTGTTGCCGACCGAAAATTATACATCGACTTAGTCATACTAAAGTTAGTTGACTATGATATTATTTTCGGAATGGATTTCCTCAGCAAGTATCGTGTAACAATTGATAGTCAACGACAAAAGGTGGTGTTTCAGTCTGGAGAAGAAGACCAGTTCGAGTATATGGACCATACTCCTAGGCTATCCGACATGATAATAAGTTCCATGAAAGCAAGGAAGCTAATATCAAGTGGGTGCACTGGATATTTATGTAGCGTGCCACCCCCCACCCCCGACGTAGGTCATACGAAACCATTATGATCGAGCTCCGTAGCCAATCGCAATGGACCATGAACCTCGTTGGGTCGCCTAAAACCTTCTCTTATTTTTAAACTTTCGATATTCTAGGGCAATTTTTTTTTCTTTTTAAACTTTTTTCTTAAAATATTTTTCATCATTTTGCATAAATACATAATTTCTCAAAATACATAATTTTTCTTTCACAAAATATTTCTATAAAGCATAACTTACAGAAATATTTTATTTTAACTTTGTACATCAAATACATCAATTCTCTTTTCTTCAAATCTTCTCTTTCAATTCACTCAGTAGAAGACTGGTAGTAGGACCATATCCACAGTGGATTCCTGATCCCCATTGGCACATGCAAATCCCATCATCATCCATTGCATTCTATTGCTGAGATATAGGTTTCTTACCTGCAACATGAATAAACTCGTGAGCTAAAACTCAGTAAGTTCAAACATAAATACGTGACATATAAAAGCTCTTACCATATAGTAACGAGTATATCTGATACCAACTGTGGTATCAGAGTAATTATAACATATAACATAGCTCTGTCCCCAATTATGGCATCAGAGCATTAACAAACATATGGCATACACCATTCATTGCTTTGAAACATTCATACATAGCATGGTAAGCATACTTGACATCATATCATACTTCAAATTACTTACATTTCGTAAGCTTATTCACAACACATCAGATACTAGTATCATATACTAGTAGCATTAACATTCATACATATAAAATACTCGTACCATAAAGTACCGAGCATTAACCTCTGATACCAAATTGTGGCATCAATAACTATAATAATAAATTTAACCATAAATAGTACTATTTATCAGGAATAGTACCTCGACTTTGACCAAACACTACTTATGAACAATAACTTTGACTTTTGATTGAATAGTAACTTTGACTCTAATCAGTTACTATTTACGTCATCCTAATCGAGTCCACTACACTTAGTGTTAGTGTCAGTTATGCTCAATTATGCTCAGTTATGACTTTCATAACATTTTTATCTATTATTTTTACTTATATTTTGGTTTTGAGCTCATAGTGGCCGTACTAATATCTTATGCGCGCTGACTGGGAGTAGGATGAATTCAATAATTTGCACCAAGGAGGCATGACGATTATGGAGGCCGTAAGGAAGTTCGAGCAGCTGGCTCGACTTTACCCCGACCTAGTACCGACCGAGAAAGAAAAGGTCCGGAGGATGCTAAAGATATTTCGGATAGACATTGCAGTCCAAGTCTGTAACGGTAGCCATGGACCCACAACCATGGCTGAATGTGTCATCCGAGCCGAGTATTGGCTAGCTTAAGATAGAGAGAAAAGGGCCTAGATCTTTAAGGCAAAGAGAGAAGAAAAGAATCAGCCGAAGCAGATCAAGGGAAGGCCGAATTCTGACTCACAGCACAAGGGGTCGAACACAGGGGCTAGCTAACACCACAGACAGTCCAACCATAACAACAATAAGAGAAAAGGGAACTAGAGCAATCAGGGGAAACGGAGGAATTTCCCCCAGAAAAAGAACAATCATGGGGGAAAAGGCAATCAACACCTACCATGCCCAAAGTGTGGGAAGAATCATCTAGGAGAATGCCACCAAGGGTATAGCGGTTGCTACATATGTGGCAAGGAGGGCCGCTTTGCCAAGTACTGTCGATCTAACCCGCAAAATCAATAGGGCCAAGTCTGTGCCATAGGAGGTCAACTGCATGTTGTTCAAGGAAGAATTGAAGGCCCATCAATCAATTAGGGTAGATTGGAAGCTCCAGAGACGTAGGGGAGGATCTATGCTTTCACTAGAGAGGACACAGAAGCCGGAACCTCGACCGTGGTGACAGGTCAGCTTTCTGTTACCAACTCCACTACACTGGTTTTATTTGATTCTGGAGCAACACATTCATTCACATCGTCAGATTTTGCTAGGAAGACAGGCCAGAATGTAGATAGAATGAACCAAACTTTTCAAACTGCTCTTCCTTCTAGGGAAGTTTTGTTGTCTAATTACTATCTACGCCATGTACTAGTTATTGTCTATGGATGGGAGCTAAGTATCAACCTGATCATTCTCGACATGCATGATTATGACGTGATAATAGGGATAGATTTTCTCACCAAGTACCACGCCATCATAAATTGTCAGAGACGAGAGCTTACCTTCGAGCCGGTCGAACATGAGAAGTTTGTTTGTGAGGGTTTATCACTAAAACAACCCAAGATGATGATATCGGCCATGAAGGCTCACAAGCTTCTATTTAGTGGATGCACCAGACTCCTCACGCACATCATGGACAAGTCTCAGGAGGTAGAGGCAGGACCAGTACTTCGAGAGCTTGTAGAAGTTTTCCCCAAAGATCTTCCCAGATTTCCACCAGAGCGAGAGATTTCATTTGAGATCAAGCTATTACCAGGATCAGCCCCTATATCCAAAGCACCATATAGAATGGCCCGGCAGAGCTAAAGGGGCAACAGACTCAGCTAAAGGATCTAATGGACAATGGCTTCATCCGACAAAGCGGCTCACCATGGAGAGTGCCTGTATTATTTGTGAAGAAGAAGGACGGAATGTTGCGAATGTGCATAGACTACCGGGAGCACAATAAAGAACAAGTATTCGTTGTCGCGGATTGATGATCTGTTCGACAAGCTCCAAGGCGCTGTCATATTCTCCAAGATTAACCTATGTTCTGAGTATCACCAACTATGAATAAGGGATGAAGACATACCCAAGACTGCTTTCCGAACTCAATATGGACACTACGAGTTCCTTGTCATGTCATTCAGATTGACGAATGCCCCCGCAGCTTTCATGGACCTAATGAACTGTGTCTTCAAGGAGTTCTTAGACAATTTTGTCATTGTATTCATCAATGACATACTTGTATATTCTAAGATAAAGGAGGAGCATGAGGAGCATTTGCGAGCCGTTCTACTCAAGTTAAAGGAGCATCAGCTGTATGCCAAATTTTCCAAATGCGAATTTTGGCTGGAAAAGGTCCATTTTCTTGGTCATGTGGTCTCCAAGGAAGAGGTATTAGTAGACCCGGCAAAGGTTGAAGCAGTTAGTGACTGGCTGACTCCAAAGAACGTAATAGAAATCTACAGCTTCTTAGGATTAGTAGGATATTACCGATGTTTCATTGAAGGATTCTAAAAGCTAGCCGCACTACTCACAGCACTGACCAAAAAGGAAAAGAAGTATGAGTAGGCGGACAAGTGTGAGAAAAGCTTCCAGGAGTTAAAAAGCAGATTCACAAGTGCTCCAATCTTGACCATACCAAACACTGGACAAGGAAATTTTATGATTTATAGTGATGTGTCCAAGACCGGGTTAGGAGCTGTACTGATACAGAGTGATAAAGTGGTCGCATATGCTTCGCGACAACTCAAAAACCACAAGAGGAGTTACCCGACGCACAACCTAGAGCTTGTAGCAGTCGTTTTTACGCTCAAAATATGGAGGCACTATCTATATGGCATCAAGTGCGAGATCTACACGGACCATCAGAGCCTCAAGTATATCTTCACACAGAAAGAGCTCAACATAAGACAAAGAAGATGGCTAGAACTGGTAAAGGATTACAACTGTGAAATCCTATGTCATCCAGGGAAGGCAAATAAGGTGGCTGATGCACTAAGTAGGAAGTATACCTCGTCACTTATGACAATCCATGTCTTTCCAGAGACACTACAAGGGGAGATACGTAGCAGCGAAATTGAGGTTTTAACGGGGAGGTTGTCTGAATTGACCCTCTAATCCACACTACTAGAAGAAATTAAAGCCGGCCAAGACCTCGAGTTGACCCTGATCAAGCTTAAAAAGGAGGCAATAGAGGGATAGAGTTCTGAGTTTCAAGTCTCTAAGGACGGCACACTCTATTTCAGAGATAGAGTGTGTGTTCCGAATAGTAAAGAACTCAGGAAACGGATCCTATCCGAAGCTCATGACACGCCATACTCAGTACATCCAAGAGCAAATAAGATGTACCAGGACCTAAAAGCAAGCTTTTGGTGGCCAAGAATGAAGATTGACATTGCTGAATTCGTAACAAAGTACCGCACATGCCAGAAAATCAAAGTAGAGCATCAACGACCAGGAGGAAAACTGTAAAAAATTGAGCTACCAGAGTGGAAATGAAAGCTAATTACCATGGATTTCATGGTCGGATTGCCCTACATCAAGTGAAAACAATGCCATATGGGTAATTGTGGACCGATTAACGAAATCAGCTCGATTTTTAGCCATCAAGCTGAGCTATTCAGTAGAGAAACTAGCCGAAATGTATATAGCTCAGATTATAAGACTACATGGAGTACGGAAATCGATCATCTTATATCGCGATGGACGTTTCACTTTAAGGTTTTAGCAGAGTGTTCAAGCTTGGATGGGAACTAAGTTGAAGTTCAGCACTGCTTTCCATCCTCAAACTGATGGCCAGTTCGAGAGAACCATTCAGATGCTGGAAGATATGCTAAGAGTATGTGCTCTAGATTTCAAAGGAAACTGGGATCAGAAGCTTCAGTTAATAGAGTTCTCATACAATAACAGCTACCATTCCTCGATTGGAATGGCACCGTACAAGGCACTCTACGGAAGGAAATGCAGATCTCCAATGCATTGGCATGAAATTGGAGAGAAACAGCTCACTAGCACGGACTTCATCAAAAGCACAACAGAAGAAGTAAAGCTTATACGAGAGAGACTGGATGCAGCTCATAGTCACCAGAAGAGTTACACAGATAAACGACGGAGACCTCGTAAATTTCAGGAGGGATATTTAGTTTTTCTCAAGGTGGCACCCATGAACGGGGTGATGCGCTTTGGGAAAAAGGAAAAGCTCAGTCCTAGATATATAGTGTAGGAAAATAAATCGGTAAAAACGTATCAGAGTGGTGCAGCAGAATAATTAAAATTTTTAGATCGTTAAATATCTCATGATGCCATATACAATAAACCAACAACAATTAAAACTCATACCTCAAGGATGCCAATCTGCAGGAAGAGAATGACTGGAGGGCTTCAACCAACTAGCCTTCTCTATTATTCTCCAATTCCCAAATGGCTGAGATTGTGGGCACTCTGAACCTCGATCGGTATGCTAGCACTGCTAGTCTTCTTCCGACCACCCAGATCTCTAAAGAACTTATTGTCACGGTGGGCTGTGCAACAATAAGCTTGCTCACCTGAGAGTCTGTGGTCTCAGAAAATTGGAGTGGCAGGACCTCTGTTTATAGACCTACATGAGGTGATTCTCTGAATTCGAATTGGATTAGGAGAAGATATTCTCCCTTATCCACAAGCACAAAATCTGAATTTTCCAAGGGGAAAATCCCACCAATAAATTCAGCCACTTTAGGATAATTCCAATCCAAATCTAAACAAGATTTTAACTAGAATTTTTTCTCACTTTTTCAATCAAAAAATCTGAAAATCCAAGGAGAAAATCTCCACCAAAATTTCGGCCACTTTTGGATAAGGGAGAATCAAAATTCCACTAGGATTTTCAAGCCTGAATCTTATCTCATCCGTATCCAAAATAACCGAAAATCTCCTAGGAGATTTACTCCAAAAATTCAGCCATTATCAGGGAGGAGAGAATCCAAATTCAACTGTGATTGAAACTTGATTTTTCCTTGAACCTTATCCACAAAAAACAGAAAAATCATTGAGGATAATCCTCAAAATTTTCGTCCATATTTGGTGAGGATTTGGATTCAAAATTCAAGTAGGATTCTAACAAGATTTTCCTCTCCATATCCAACTTAAATTCGAATTTCATTCCTTGTGGATTTACCACAACAAATTCGAATCCCACTTGGATTGTAATTCAAAATTTGAATTTCAAATTTCAAATTCGAATTTCAAATTTAAATTTCAAATTTCAAATTTCAAATTTAAATTTCAAATTCAAATTTCAAATTCGATTTTCAAATTTAAATTTTAAATTTAAATTTCAAATTCAAATTTCAAATTTCAAAATTCAAATTTCAAAATCCACAAAATAGTTGTATTTCAAACTCTTGTTTTCGTGGATAATTTTCTACAACTCCAATCTAATCTCAAATAAAACCATGGCAACTTTATTTGGAGTTCGAATAATTGTGTACTCAATTATCCAAAATAAAATCTGAATCCAACCAGAAAGAATCTTGTCTGCCATCCTAATCCTATGTCAACACCATCCATGCATAATAAACTAGCCAATAGCATACACAAATCAATTTTACCAAACGTTAAGGAATTATGCGGAGCTAGTAAAGGGACTAATTAGACATATATAATCGGGCTCCCAAATTCCATATGATCATCATTCTTTACCGAACAACTTAATCATATGATCACTAATTTCAGAGTCACACCACTATAAACCTGAAACTGAACTCCCAATTATATACCGTATTACGTAAGCCTATGACAAGCTATCGTCTAATGACCTCGTCATGTATGCAGAACCCTCATATGATATCCATAATCAGCCTTAGGCCAAAGTCTGTTTAATCCTACTAATCAGGCTATCTTGAAGTTCCATTATACTACCGAATTAAGAAAATGATTATTCATCACATATGAATAAGAAGTCATCCGCCCTGTAGACGACCCAAGGCCTTGTCCATTTTCATATTCAGTATAATGCCTTTAAGAGGATATCCTTAACTCCTCATTAGAGCTATGATTCTGATATCTGTAAACGAACCTTTCATCGTATACAAGTCATGCACTCAACGAACCGGTCTATAAGCTTACTACCTCTGAGACGCTTTAGCCATTGGAACATCAAAGTACACAAGTCATATATATGAAGCTGTCCTTTTACTCAGGATTAAGGTTATTGCACAATGAACATCAAAAGCAAATCGATCCACTCAAAGCGGACTTCGTAGATCAATCATGCTTTAATCCCGGTCTAATATGTCACCATCAAGCAACATATCTATGTCTCTACTTGGGAGTCTATGCTCCAGACAGTCAAGACAAACCCTCCCCTCCAAGGCTTTAGACAACATAATAGTCTTAACATGAGTTAGATGCTCGGTGTAACCCCATAGACTACAGACCATAGTTTAGATTGCTAACTTTAGAACATTGTGTTCTCGCATATAAAATTCCATTGCATGCAACGTTCTAACAGTTTAACACGAGCAGTCAGGGAGCCATATTTGCTTACATTTACTTTAACATATAAATAAAACGAGGACAGAGAGCAATGTAATGAATAACCTCTATATATAATTTTATTATCCAGTTCAAAATAAATACATCAAAATGTCTCTAATGCTTAGGGCATTTCCTAATAATCTCCCACTTGCCCTAAGCCAGCAGATATGCCATGTTACACATCCCCATTGCCTCTACATGCCTTTCAAAGCTTCTAGCCACCAAAGTCTTAGTAAAGGGATCGGCAATGTTATCCTCGGACGCGATCTTACATACATCTACTTGTCCTGTCTCCACGTGCCCCCTAATAATATGATATCTCCGATCTATGTGCTTGGTCCTCTTGTGGTGCTGAGATTCCCTTGTGTTGGCAATAGCCTCAGTGTTATCACAGTAAAGTATGATAGGATTGTCAACACTCGGAATGACCTCAAGGTCTCTAAAGAACTTGTGGAGCCAAACCGCTTCTTTAGATGCCTCAGTCGCAGCCACATTGTCAGCCTCCATAGTAGAGTCAGCTGTGCAGCCCTGCTTTACGCTCCTTCACATAATGGCTCCTCCTCCGAGCAAAAACACTGATCTAGATGTCGATTTCCTCGAATCCTTACAAGTTTGTAAGTCTGATTCCGTGTATCCTACGGGTGTCAGGTCCCCTCCAAAATACACCAACATATAATCCCTCGTTCTCTTAAGATACTTAAGTATATGCTTTACTGCTTGCCAGTGATTGGTTCTAGGATTCGCTTGATATCGACTCACCATACCTACTACAAAACATATATCCGGGAGAGTGCAAAGCATAGCATACATAAGGCTACCCATAGCGGATGCATAAGGGACCTTACTCATACACTCTCTTTCTTCTGATGTCTTGGGATAGTCGTTCAATGAAAGAGTTAGACCGGTAATAGAAGGTTGTGTATCTTTCTTTACCTCTTGCATTGCATATTTGTCAATTATTTTATCTATGTATGAAGCTTAGGATAACGCTATCATTTTGTTCTTTCGATCTCTAAAGAGACGAATGCCTAGAACATAATTAGCTTCTCCCAATCCTTCATGTCAAACTGTTGGTGTAACTAAAACTTGACCGATGATAAGCTCCCTACATCATTCCCAATGAGTAGTATATCATCGACATAGAGTATCAGAAAGGCCACTTTTCCATCCTTAATATGTTTATAAACACAGGGTTCATCAACGTTCTGCTCAAAACCAAATGTCTTAATCGCTTGGTCAAACCTCTGGTTCCATGAGCGGGATGCTTGCTTTAATCCATAAATAGATCAAAGCAACTTGCAGACTTTCCTTTCTTGATCTTTTGCTACGAACCCTTCGGGCTGTATCATAAAGATACACTCTTCAAGATGGCCATTCAAGAATGCTGTCTTGACATCCATTTGCCAGATCTCGTAATCGAGAGCCACAACAATGGACAGAAGAATACGGATAGACTTCAGCATAGCAACAGGTGAAAAAGTTTCATCGTAATCGATTCCAGCCTTTTGTGTGTACCCCTTTGCAACCAGTCTAGCTTAGAAAGTTTCCACTCTCCCTTCCGCATCCTTCTTTCTTTTGTAGACCCATTTGCATCCAACGGATTTTATCCCATCAGGCAAATCTACAAGTTCTCAAACAGAGTTGGATTTCATAGAATCCATCTCATTGTTCATAGCCTGTTTCCAAGATTTAGAATCAAAATCATTTATAGCTTCATCATAGGTGACCGGATCATCCTCATGCTCATGAGCCTTGGCCTGGTATACCTCAGCATCATACATAAAGAAATTAGGTTTCTTTGAAACCCTCCCACTATGACGAGGCACCCTAAATTGTTGATCATCTACAGTTCTTTCACTGGAACTCAGACTTGCATTCAAGACCGAAATCTGTGGAGCAGTTCTTTCACCCGATAACTCCTCTAGCACTACTTTACTTCGAGGCTTAAAGTCATTCATGTGACTTTCCTCCAAGAATGTGGTATGGGTTGAGACAATGACTTTTTGTTCCTTCGGGTTATAGAACATACCTCCTTTAGTTCCCTTTGGATACCCTACAAACATGCACAATTCTGATCTTGGTTCTAATTTCTTCGCATCCCCATCCAGTACATGTGCCGGGCAGCCCCATATTCTCATATGTCCAAGGGAGGGCTTCCTGCCATGCCACAATTCAAACGGAGTTCTGGGAATTGATTTGCCCGGAACCTGATTCAGAATATAGCACGTCGTTTGTAAAGTATATCCCTAAAATGATAATGGCAGCATTGAATAACTCATCATAGACCGTACCATATCCAACAAGGTTCTATTTCTCCTTTTGGTTACACCATCCTGTTGTAGAGTACCAGCTGCAGTCAATTGGGATAATATCCCGTTCACTACAAGATGTCCTAGAAATTCATCGGAGAGGTATTCACCACCTCGATTAGATCGAAGTGTCTTTATGGATTTATCCAATTACTTTTCCACTTCCACACGATACTCTTTGAACTTGTCAAAGGTTTCGCTCTTGCGGTGCATCAGATACACATATCCATACCTCGAGTAATCATCTATAAAGGAGACATAATATTTAAACCTTCCTCATGCTATGACGTTCATGGGGCCACATACGTCAGTGTGCACAATTTCTAAACAAGACTCACTCCTGAGCCCTTGTACCCTTAGCTCCAAAAAACCTCTTAGTCATTTTACCCTCTAAACAAGACTCACATTGACGAAGACGTACCTCCTCCAAAGATTCCAAAGGATCGTCTTTCATCAATTTTTGAATTCTATCCTGATTAATATGACCAAGTTTTAAATACCAAAGATACGCCTTATTAGAGTGAGAAACTTTCAACCTTTTAGAGTTATCTATTAATTCGGTGTCAAGCAGTGAGTACGTCTTTGGTTTGATCAAATATAGGTTTCCATCCATCCATCCTGAACAGATAAAAGACTTATTTCTACGAATATCAACTCTTTTACTAAATGAAACTGAATAAGAATCCTTTATTAAACAAGCTACCGATATAAGCTTCCTCCTAAAATTAGGAACATAAAAACAGTCTTTCAATAAAATAAACTTAAATTCATCAAAGTAAAGATAAATATCTCCCGCTGCCTCAGCCACCACCAAGCTACCATCTCCAGTTCGCAATGAGAGGCTCCTATCATGTAGACTTATCGTTTCCACAAACCCCTACATAGAAACACAAACATGATTAGTGGCACCCGAATCAATGACCCAAGTGTCTTTCGATTCTTCCACTAAGCATGCTTCTAAGTAGTGATGTTCCTTACCTTCCTTGCCCTTGGCGGCTAGGATTTCCTGGCAAGCGTTCTTAAAGTGACCTACCTTCTCACAATGAAAGCATTTGGACTTTTTAGGGTCCTTCGGCTTCTTGTTCTTGTTCTTCTTCTTCTTCCCATCTGAGATAGGAGGATTAGAAGAACTGGAAGCCGCTTGCTTCTAGTTTGGCCTCTTCCTCTTCCGTGAGGGTTTGGAAGATTCCACCAAATTGGCCTCTCCTTTGGGTTGGACCGCATCCCTATCCCTGATCATCCGCTTATAAGCTTGGAGTTGCTTCATAAGCTCGGTTAGTTCTAACTCCCTTGTCGCCAGATTGTATGCGGCCTTAAACCCCATAAAATCTTTAGACAGAGTTTTGAACACCATCTCGATCTGGGTGTTGTGGTCTAACTCAGCACCGTTTTCGGCAGCCTCAGCGAAGAATCCCATTAGAGTGATCATATGGTCCTTCACCGGAGTACCAGCCTTTTGCTTAGAGTTCATAATGCTGGTTATAGTAGACTGTCAAGCTAACTTTTCTTGGCCTCCGAACATGTCCTCTAGATTGTCCATGATCTCCCAGCAACCTGATAAGTCTCATGGTGCTTTTGTAAAGCACTCGTCATGGTAGCAAGCATGTAGCATCGAGCTATATCATTGGATTCTCTCCAACGAGTATAGGCAACCGGGACCTCCTCAAGGGTGTGTCAGGTTTTGGCCCTAGTGGGCATGGTTTGTCCAGTACAAACTTGTGTCTCTCGCAGTTGAGAACTATCAATAGATTTCTTTTCCAATCTTTATAATTATCGCCATTCAGTTTATTCTCAGTAAGTATTGAAATGAGGGGTGTCGGTGACATTTTGAACTAAAATAAAATTATACTAGACATCATTACAAAGCCCAAGCAAATATATAGATAATTTAGCAAATAAAACATACAAGTATGTTCCTACATGAAACTTGAAAAACATGTAGTATTGCAATGGTAATTCTCAGCACTTATTGCCCCAAGCCACCGAGGTGTGGTCATGAAAACAAATAGCCGGAACATGGACCCCATCCAATTAATATATATTACGTTAAATCCTCCAAGGTTAAGACATATATTAATAACCGCTTATTTGGCCACTAGTTTAGTTAACAGAGCTTCTAGGGAAGGTTAATAAGTAAACGAGTCTTGAGTGTATAACCATTGTTTACGTAGCCCGATCCACGTCCTATCAAGCCACTGAGGGGTGGTCATGAATAGGATCATACCCGAACATATTTTCCTCATAGGAGATCCAATCTAGTATACCGGCGGTGGTAAACACCTACCGAGAGGTGTGGTCAGGGCAGAACTGACGCGAGGCGTTACCATGCTTTCACATATGGATCAACAATGGAGGCCGTGGGTTTTGTTTGAAACCCTCTCCCACTCAATATTTCGAAAAACATGCAAGTTTTAACAAATTATGTATGATCAATATAGTATGAGCAGCACTCTCCTGTCCTATATGACATGTTATCAAATGTGTATACAAAACATCCATCAATACATATTTATACATCCATGACATATCACAGAAAAAATAATTGACAAAATAACCAAGCCATGGTTCCATCCTAGAACAAAGAAAATAAAGATTAAAAAATTTCATCCAAAGCATTCTTTGGGTCTTGAATTTTGTTCCGTCTTCTCGTATCCATCTTTATGTAGCCTCTCCATTTATTTCTCATCCCATGAATCATTTAAAATTTAAATCACCAAAAATTTAAATTTCAAATTCAAATTCCAAATTCGAATTTTAAATTCAAATTTTAAACAATTTTAAATATCATGTGTAATAACATGTAATTTCAAAAACTTTAAATTTTTAATTACATATTTTTAAACATGATTTAAAATTAAATCTCAAATTTAAAAATTAAAATTTTTTGATTTTAGAACCGTCGCCCCACCACCCCCGGAGGCGGCAGCCGCCGTGGGCAGCTCCCAGCCCCCAGGGGGCTGGCAGCCTACGGCCGCCCATGTGCAGCCCTGCCGATCTGCAGGCTGGCCTGTAGCGCCAAGCTGCACGCCCAGGCTGGGCACAGCAGCTGACAGGCTGCACTCCCAGGCTGCGGCCAGCCTTGGGGAGGCCACGGCCACCCTCAGCTGCAGGCCAAGCCTACGGCCATGAGTGGTTATGGCCTGCATAGGGGCTACCACAGCCCAACCTGCTCGAGGGCAGAGGCTGCAGCCCCACCAAGGCCCGACGGCCTATCCCGAGGGGTCGTGTTTCGATTTTCATGCCATATTCCAATTTACCTATTAGGATCTCTAAAAATTAATTTGAATCTCAATCAAATTGAAATTTTCTACACAGTCAAAATTTCAACCTTTAAATCAAATTTAACTTTTGGGAAAAATAAATTACGGTCTTCAATCTTCAATCTCCTCCAAGAATAATTACATAAAATTTCCTAAACCATTTTCGGTGTACAAAAATTCTAACCATAATAATTCTAAGAGACAAAAATTAAAATCCATGGGAAAATTACAGTATTAAAATACTGCTCCCATGGTTACATAAAAAATCCTAGATACAATTTTTCTAAATTCAAAGGAAACATAACCGGAAAAAACAAGCATGCTTATAATAATTCAAAAAAATAAAATAACCACATACTTTCTACATAATACATGATAAAAACATAAAGGAAACCTAGAATGCCACTCTCTAAATATCAAATCCATCAATAAATAAAAAGACTAAGTAATTGTCTAATTTATGTACATGGTTTAGTCATGAGATGGCTCTGATACCAATTGTAGGAAAATAAATCGGTAAAAACGTATTAGAGTGGCACAGCGGAATAATTAAAATTTTTATATCGTTAAATATCTCATGATGCCATATACAATAAATCAACAACAATTAAAACTCATACCTCAAGGACGCTAATCTGCAGGAGGAGAATGACCGGAGGGCTTCAACCAACTAGCCTTCTCTATTATTCTCCAATTCCTGAATGGCTGAGTGTGTGGGCACTCTGAACCTTGATCGGTATGCTAGCACTGCTAGTCTTCTTCCGACCACCTAGATCTCTAAAGAACTTATTGTCACGGTGGGCTGTGCAACAATAAGCCTACTCACCTGAGAGTCTGTGGTCTCAGAGAACTGGAGTGGCAGGACCTCTCTTTATAGACCTACATGAGGTGATTCTCTGAATTCGAATTGGATTTGGAGAAGATATTCTCCCTTATCTATAAGCACAAAATCCGAATTTTCCAAGGGGAAAATCCCAACAATAAATTCGGCCACTTTAGGATAATTCCAATCCAAATGTAAACAAGATTTTAACTAGAATTTTTTCTCACTTTTTCAACCAAAAAATCTGAAAAACCAAAGAGATTTACCAAAATTTCAGCCACTTTAGGATAAGGGAGAATCAAAATTCCACTAGGATTTTCAAGCCTGAATCTTATCTCATCCTTATCCAAAATAACCGAAAATCTCCTAGGAGATTTACTCCAAAAATTCAGCCATTATCAAGGAGGAGAGAATCCAAATTCAACTGGGATTGAAACTTGAATTTTTCCTTGAACTTTATCCACAAAAAACTGAAAAATCATTGAGGATAATCCTCAAAATTTTCGTCCATATTTGGTTAGGATTTGGATTCAAAATTCAAGTAGGATTCTAACAAGATTTTCCTCTCTATATCCAACTCAAATTCGAATTTCGTTCATTGTGGATTTACCACAACAAATTCGAATCCCACTTGGACTATAATTCAAAATTTGAATTTCAAATTTCAAATTCAAATTTCAAATTTCAAATTTCAAATTTCAAATTCGAATTTCAAATTCAAATTTCAAATTTCAAAATTCAAATTTCAAATTCCACAAAATAGTTGTATTTCAAACTCTTGTTCTCATGGATAATTTTCTATAAGTCCAACCCAATCTCAAATAAAATCATGGTAACTTTATTTGGAGTTCAAATAATTGTGTACTGAATTAGCCAAAACTAAATCTGAATCCATCCGGAGAGAATCTTGTCTACCATCCTAATCCTATGTCAACACCATCCATGCATAATAAACTAGCCAATAGCATACACAGATCAATTTTGCCAAATGTTAAGGAATTATGTGGAGCTAGTAGAGGGACTAATTGGATATATATAATCAGGCTCCCACAAATCCATATGATCATCATTCTTTACTGAACAACTCAATCATACGATCACTAATTTCAGAGTCACACCACTATAAACCTGAAACTAAACTCCCAATTATATACCGTATTACGTAAGCCTATGACAAGCTATCGTCCAATGAACTTGTTATGTATGCAGAACCCTTATATGATATCCATGATCAGCCTTAGGCCAAAGTCCGTTTAATCCTACTGATCAGGCTATCTTAAAGTTCCATTATACTATCGAATTAAGAAAATGATTATTCACCATATGTGAATTAGAAGTCATCCACCCTGTAGACGACCCAAGGCCTTGTCCATATTCACATTCAGTATAATGCCTTTAAGAGGATATCCTTAACTCCTCATTAGAGCTATGATTCCGATATCTGTAAACGAATCCTTCATCGTATACAAGTCATGCACCCAACGAACCGGTCTATAAGCTTACTACCTTTAAGATGCTTTAGCCATTAGAACATCAAAGTACACAAGTCATATACATGAAGCTGTCTTTTTACTCAGGATTAAGGTTACTGTTAGGAAATGCCCTAAGTATTAGAGACATTTTGATGTATTCATTTTGAACTGGATAATAAAATTATACATAGAGGTTATTCATTACATTGCTATCTGTCCTCATCTTATTTACATGTTAAAGTAAATGTAAGCAAATATGGCTCACTGACTGCTTGTGTTAAAACTGTTAGAACGTTGCATGTAATGGACTTTTGTATGCGAGAAGACAATGTTCTAAAGTTAGCAGTCTAAACTATGGTCTGTAGTCTATGGGGTTAGACCGAGCATCTAACTCATGTTAAGACTATTATGTTGTCTAAAGCCTTGGAGGGGACGGTCTGTCTTGACTGTCTGGAGCTGGACTCCCAAGTAGAGACATGGATATGTTGCTCGGTGGTGACATATTAGACCGGGACTAAAGCGTGATTGATCTATGTAGTTCGCTATGAGTGGATCAATCTGCTTTTGACGTTCATTGTGCAATAACCTTAATCCTGAGTAAATGAACTACTTTATGTATATGACTTGTGTACTTTGATGTTCCAATGGCTAAAGCGTCTCAGAGGTAGTAAGCTTATAGATCGGTTCGTTGGGTGCATGACTTGTATACGATGAAGGGTTTGTTTGCAGATATCGGAATCATAGCTCTGAGGAGTTAAAGGTATCCTCTTAAAGGCATTATACTGAATGTGAAAATGGAGAAGGCCTTGGGTCGTTTGCTGGGCGGATGACTTCTTATTCACATATGGTGAATAAACATTTTCTTGATTCGGTAGTATAATGGAACTTTAAGATAGCCTGATCAGTAGGATTAAACGGACTTTGACCTAAGGCTGATCATGGATATCATATGAGGGTTTTGCATATATGACAAGGTCATTGGATGGTAGCTCGTCACAGGCTTACGTAATACGATATATAGTTGGGAGTTCAGTTTCAGGTTTATAGTGGTGTGACTCTGAAATTAGTGATCATATGATTGAGTTGTTCGGTACAGAATGATGATCATATGGAATCACGGGAGCCCGATTATATATGTCCAATCAGTCCCTCTACTAACTCCACATAATTCCTTAACGTTTGGCAAATTGATTTGTGTATGCTATTGGCTAGTTTATTATGCATGGATGGTGATGACACAGGATTAGGATGGTAGACAAGATTCTCTCCGGTTGGATTCAGATTTTGTTTTGGATAATAGAGTACACAATTATTCGAACTCCAAATAAAGTTGCCATGATTTTATTTGAGATTGGATTGGAGTTGTAGAAAATTATCCATGAGAACAAGAATATGAAATACAACCGTTTTATGGAATTTGAAATTTGAATTTTGAATTTTGAATTTTGAATTTTGAAATTTGAAATTTGAAATTTGAATTTGAAATTTGAATTTGAAATTTGAATTTGAAATTCGAATTTGAAATTTGAATTTGAAATTTAAATTTGAAATTTGAAATTTGAAATTTGAATTTGAAATTTGAATTTGAAATTTGAAATTCAAATTTTGAATCACAGTCTAAGTAGGATTCGAATTTGTTGTGGAAAATCCACAAGGTTTGAAATTCGAATTTGAGTTGGATTTGGAGAGGATAATGTTGTTAGAATCCTACTTGAATTTTGAATCCAAATCCCAACAAATAAGGGACGAAATTTTGAGGATAATCCTCAAGCAAATTTCGGTTTTTTGTGGATAGGATTGAAAGGAAAATTCAAGCTTCAATCCTAGTTGAATTTGGATTCTCTCCTTCCCTGAAAGGTGGCCGAAATTAGGGAGTATCTCTCCTAGAAAATTCGGTTATTTTTGGATAAGGTTGAGATAAGATTCAAGCTTGAAAATCCTAGTGGAATTTTTGATTCTCCCTTATCCATAATGGCCGAAATCTTTCGGGAAGATACACCTTGAAATTTTCG